>OY970802.1:13765317-23765317 GCA_963853775.1 Xanthia togata
TACAAAGCAATAATTTCAGAAGTAACATCAAATGGAGACATTGTATTAAAATTGTACTTTATCAAAGAAGACCGAAATACCTAATGTTTATTTTCATAATTCACAAAACTCTATCCTATTACTGTTTGCAATTATTATAAACGCGTGTTGGCGTGATGTGTTATTATAATATAGAAAATGATATCACGCAATGTTTCTTCTCACTGGGCGTTCGCAGCGCAGCGGAGCCTACAGTCCGCGTAGCCGCATGCTACGCTGCGGTGACTACAATCCACCTAGTCGCAAACTAAGCAGTGTTGTCTACAATCTGCATAATCGCATACTACGAAGTGGTGTCTACAATCCGCATAATCACATACTACGGAGCGGAGTTTACAATCCGCGTAGTCGCATACTACGCAGTGGATCCTACAGTCCACGTAGCCGCATGCTACGCAGCGATGTCTACAATTCGCGAAATCGCATACTACGCAGGGGAATCTACACTCCGCATAGTCTCATACTATGCAGCGGAGTCCAAAGGCCGCGTAGTCGTATGCTACGCAGCAGAGCGCACAGTCCGCGTAGTCGCATATTCCGCAAGAGATTCAGCAATCCGCGTAGTCATATGCTACGCAGCGGAGGATACAATTCGCTCAGCGGCATGCTAAGTACCGGTGTCTACAGTCCGCGTAGTCACATACTACGCAATGTAGTATACAGTTCGGCTAGCCGTATGCTACGCAGCGGGGTCTACACTCCGCGCAGCCGTATGCTACGTAACGGTGTCTACAATCCGCGTAGTCGCATACTAGGTAGCGGAGTCTATAATCCGCGTAGTCACATACCATGCAGCGGAGTCTACAGCCCATGTAGTCGCATGTGTGAGATTATTCATATTTATAGGAGAACATCTAATTGTATTGATCACATTATTAATTGTTTGCAACAATTTACGACACTAAGAATGTCAGCTGTCAGAATGATAGATGACATTGACGTATGGAATCGTTCCATTTCAACAATATTTTAATAAAGGTAAATTAATGTTACATACCTGCACTCTAGGGGCAGAACCTCGTAGATTCGGTTCGTCCCAATGCGTTTCTGTGGTTTATAATCATACAACTTTTCACTACACAGTTTTTAATGAGTTTCACTAATAGGGAATCGAAGTACTTGTGAAACATGTAACCATAATTATGTTTTTATATAATAGCCTGGCTGGTAGGTACGTTTTGTCTGACGAACGATAAAGAAACTGCCTTTGTAATATATATTTGACGAATTGGCCCTGAAAAGGGCCTTTTGTTTTGAATGCATACCAACCGACATAATCAGTGGCGGACTTTCGCTAAGGCCGAAGAGGCCCGGGACTAGGGCGGATAAGAGCCACTACTAAAGCAGTCTAGGGCGGCCGAGACTACTAGTTCGTCTCTGGACATAATAGATAGATAGGCATAAATGTTATATAGACGATATTTGGTCAGGGGATGTTCGGCAGCACACCACCTTGAGCAATCGTCACACCGGAGAGCAGCTTGTTCAACTCCTCGTCGTTGCGGATGGCCATGACTGGTGAATTTTGCCAATAATTAATTATTCATCGTCTATTTTCATATGTAGATATTTAGGTCAAATAACTCTTAGAAGTTTATAGGCAGATATACGTCGCAGACCTTGCGCTGTCTAGTTTTATTAGCCTGTTAATGAATTCTAGCCTGATAGCTCAACGATGTCTTCAATCAGTATCGGTTTAATGGTGTCATGCCGTCAAGCAATTTCCGATTACTAATGTCTCGTCGTTGACCGTTAGGTATCAGTTCGTGTTTCGCCAATAGGTATCGAAATGTAGTCTCCATGTTTTTAATATTTATGTTAATATAGGTTGTTGAAGGGTGCTTAAGTTTTAACCCTTCAGGGAAATATATGAATGATATGGGCTAGCTAGGCTAAACTAACCTAAATCTGACCTATGTTGTGTGAGGAACTAAACGATTATTTATTAATATAAAGTTATAATATTTTTGTGGATTCTGTCAAGATAATCAACACTAACTACCTACCATACATTAATTCCTACATGAATGCTTACAATGAATAGTATACATACAGGGTGGCCGTTGTCGCTACAAGAAAACGATCTTAGTACTGTCCTCAACTTTTTGTGAAATTATGATCTGCATTCACAGATTTTGAAAATAAATTACAGTCGGCAAGAAATTGGACAGTTTTCACAAAACCTTTTTTGATGTCAATCGATCCTGTTTCATATAAGGATTAAAAAATTCTAGGTTTGAGTACTAGAAATGTCAGAAATCGCAAAAAACTTTTCCCATACTTAATGTAGGACAAAAACTCCAACTTACTTTTTTATGATAGACACATCAAAAACATTTTTGTATTATCTTATTCACCTATAATTTTTATGGGAATCAATTCCTGACACTTGAATCTTCACGAAAAACAAAAACCGGTAAAATAGTAATTTCATGGGCCAAAAAGCTGATTCTATCTGATTTTAACCGTTGTAGCTACAGGAAAACGGTCTTAGGAGACTGTCCTTATCTTATTGAGACATTTTGATCTGCATTCACAGATTTTGAAAAATATGTACAGTCTGCAAGAAAATAGGTAGTTTTTAAACTACCTATTTTCTTGCAGACTGTACATATTTTCAATCAGCTTTTGAATCAGCTTTTTGGCCCATGAAATTACTATTTTACCGGTTTTTGTTTTTCGTGAAGATTCAAGTGTCAGGAATTGATTCCCATAAAAATTATAGGTGAATAGTAATTTATTACCCAATTTCGGCTAGTCGCGGCTATAAACCAATAGCCGGAGAGCAGTTTAGCCCTCATTCTAGGGGCTTACTTGCAAGGTCCAGCACTTGCATTTTATAAATTTGTATATAGAGATAACTTAGATTTTAAAGGGGTTCAGGGAGGCGGGGTGCCAAAAAAATAGTAAAAATGGTAATAACCAGATTTTCGCTTCTAGAGCAAAAACTACAGCTCGGCCAAAAAAGGTTAATCTAACAAATGTGCGCAATAAACAAACAAAGAGAATGAGCTTCGGTAGAGCAAAATCGGTCTAGAGGATCGTCCGCAATTCGCAAAAAAACTCGTTTTTTTTGCAAATCTTGTAAATTTAATAACTCGCGTTTCGGAAATGATCATCATCATCATCATTTCAGCCATGGGACGTCCACTGCTGAACATAGGCCTCCCGCAATGATTTCCAAATTGGCCGATTGGAAGCGACCTGCATCCAGCAGCTTCCTGCGACCTTTATTAGGTCGTCTGTCCACCTTGTAGGTGGACGTCCTACGATGCGCTTGCCGGTATCATGTTTTTTGGCACCCTGCCTCCCTCTATTCACCTATAATTTTCATGGGAATCATTTCCTGACACTAGAATATTCACAAAAAAAAAAAAACTGGTCCGATAGGAATTTCATGGACTTTCCAAGATTTTTTCGCTAATCCTATCTGACTTTTAAAGTAGTTGTCCAATCTCAAAAATTCACATAGGTACCTAGACTATATTATTTATAAAAAGGTAAATACACTCGAGAGCAATGAATCCGGGTCACTTAAAGAATGTTAAAAATCTCGGAAACTAAAAATGATAGGTTAATGTAATAAATTGTATTTAATAGACAATGTAATACTCCTTAAATGAAAGTAAAAAAAATATGAGTCACCATACATTTTATTAACACAAAATTACATAAAGAAAAAAACTGCTGATCTCTCCTTAAAACAAAAATAGGAAACATGAAATTTTTGAACTTTATTACGATTTTCTTGAATTTTAATACTTCGTATTGCCTCCTCGTGCTTCCATTACTGCGTTTACGCGGTTTGGCATGCTATACACCAAGTTCCTTATACGATTTTGGGGAATATTCTCCCATTCCTCTGTGAGAGCAATTTGGAGCTCACGAAGCGTGATTGGGGGAGGGTTTCGTTGTTTTACGCATCTGCCTAGCTCGTCCCAAGCATGCTCGATCGGGTTGATATCCGGGCTGCGCGCTGGCCACTCCATACGAGTAATGTTCATCTCTTGAAGGTAGTCATTCACAATCCTACCTGTATGAGGTCGGGCATTGTCATGCATAAATATAGCATCCTCACCTAAATTGACCATAAATGGACCAACGTGATCATTGAGGATTTCTTCCACATATCTTTCGCTAGTTAAAGAGCCGTTTTCTATGATCACCAGCTCTGTGCGACTTTCAGAAGAAATTCCGGCCCACACAAGTACAGACCCACCACCGTAGGCTACTTTTTCTTCGATGCATGCTTGCTTGAATCTTTCCCCTGGTCTTCGATACACTCTGTGTCTTCCATCGTGCTTGTAGAGCATAAATTTTGATTCGTCGGAGAACATAACTTTTGACCAATCTTCAATACTCCAATTTACGTGGCTCTGGGCATATCTTAGTCTTGAAATACGATGCCCACGCTCCAGTTTAGGGCCGTTTGCAGGTCTAAGGGGTTTTAAGTTAGATTCAGCAAGCCGACGTCTTACTGTCCATGCACTTGGGTTACTTCCTCCGAGGCGTCGAAACTGATTTGTGAGTTCAGTTCCTGTAAGAAAGCGATTTCGAAGCATGGTGTTCACCAAGTATCGGTCTTCTCGTGCTGTGGTACACCTGGTTCTGCCCGTTCCTGATCTGCGTAGGTTAGAACCAGTTTCTTCGTAACGTCGGAGAACTCTTTGTACTGTTGACAGCGACACACCGACAGTCCTGGCTGTATCGCGCTGACTCCGGCCGGTTTCCAGCATTGTAAGTATTCTGGTGCATTCTTCAGGCGTAAGCGACATAATTTCAGCTTGAATAATGAATATAGAGCACTATCAACATGGTTTATGTACCCACATAAATGACAGATTACAAACAAAAGCAAAACCAAATGCTGTAATTTCGTAGTTCCATCTTCGAAAGTGGCCCTTTTTCAAATTTGATTTTTTTATGATATAACTTTACAATAACTAAGAAGTTTTAATACCTTCATTTAAGGAGTATTACATTGTCTATTAAATACAATTTATTGCATTAACCTAGCATTTTTAGTTTCCGAGATTTTTAGGATTCTTTAAGTGACCCGGATTCATTGCTCTCGAGTGTATATAACAATTAGCCATTCGTAGGATAAATGAACAACATGTAATTACAGATTTATCTTTAGGAATAAATCGGATAATTTATACCTCTAACACTTTACGGGTAAGGTACCTACATTGTTTAGATACCTAATCGAAACTAAACGATCATAATCAAATCAAATAGGTAGATACTAGGTACCTACTCGGAAAATAATAAGTAGGTATACGTCGATATCAGTGTTATACACAAATAATTATAAAGATTTAGATACCTATAAACAGGTCAGGGAAATTGTTAAGCAAACTCTAACTCTGCATTATGATACTAGTGTGCTATGTTGGTCATTGCACACGCGTTTCATACGACGTTTTTCAACACTCTTGCGAGACAAACAATTTTTTATTTTTTTATAAAAATGTTTTATAATATATTAACTATGTAAAAAATATTGTGAAATATGGCCCGCGGATTCCTTTTATCGCGGTGTCTTGGCAGGTTGAAGGCTCTAGAGGCAAAAGCACGTACAGTCTAATAGGTATTAATAGAATAAAAACTGAATATTTTTATATGTAGAACACGATATAATGTTTTTTTTTTTTGACAAATAGGTATAAATAATTTTATGAAATATTATGTTAGTACCTAGTCGACCGAGCTCAGCTCGGGTGAAAATATAGAATGCTCATTTAATAGTATAGGATAGTTTATACTAATTCCATGCTGCCATGATAGTACAGTACAACTATTTTCTTAATGTCGTTTTATATTTTCGTAATAAAGTTTGCCGAGGGACATTAAGAAAATAATTGTACTATAAGTACCTACTTACTAATTCCATGCTGCCATGTCATTATCCTAAGGTAGCCATCTTGTTCTAAACCAGGGATTCCCAACCGGAGGGGCACGCCCCCCTCGCCGGGCGTAGAGTGACCAATGGGGGGGGTGCGACGGCTCTATTAAAAGCAGTTTTTTAAATTATTTATTTGTTAAATAAATATAAATGCATACGCTACCATTACAGTGTCCAAATTCGGTAGTGTAGTTAATTAACAGGTTATCAAATAAATTCTTGATTTAAGAACGGTTAAGGCTAGTTTTCAAAACCCGAACGTTTCATAATATTGTAGATAGGTTCTGTAAAATGAGCTTCAGCTTTTCTACATACAGTCGACAAAATAAGTTTTCATGCTTCTGTATGAATGGACTAAAGAAGAACCGAACCTATGCGAGGCGGCTTGAAACAATTTTCAAGCTCCCTTTGCTCGCTCTTCCATTCCACATTCTCTTGATTCTACAACTTTTCTGCATAAGTCAACAAAGTAACTCCTTTTTCTGTATGAATCAAAAGAAAAATGTAACGAATCCGAAAATGTATAAAAAATTTCGAGCTCGCTTCATTGTGCATTCTCATAATTCTTAAGTTTTTCTGCAAAACTCGACAAAGTAACTTCTATTGCTGTTTGAGTGATCAAAAGACGCAAATGTTTGCACCCTTTGGTTGGATAAGTTAGATTTCAACCTCACTTTCAGATGTGAGACCTAGTTAGATTTTCGCCCCGGTAAACCCCTATATTGCAACTTTCATGGAAATTGTTAGAGCCGTTTTCGAGACCGTGATTACAAATATATATATGTAATAGCTTTTGCCCGCGGCTTCGCCCGCGTGGAGGTCGGAAATTATCCCACAGGAACGACTATCAGGATACAAAGTATCCTTTATGTTAATCCAGGTTATAAACTATGTTTGTGCCAA
Source organism: Xanthia togata (assembly GCA_963853775.1). Lineage (NCBI taxonomy): Eukaryota > Metazoa > Arthropoda > Insecta > Lepidoptera > Noctuidae > Xanthia > Xanthia togata. The sequence continues at coordinate 13,772,168 of OY970802.1, forward strand.
ATTTCATCCAAACTCGGTTTCGGATTAGCCGTTATTAGCCGGTAGCCGTTTTTGCGTAATTGAGTAACAGACATCCAAACATACAAACTTTCACATTTATTATATTAAGTAGGATAGTTTTTTTTTCAACTTAGTTGCTCTTAAAGTTGCCCTTAATGAACCGGTTTTAGATTCTTAAATGCAGTGTATTAAACACGCGTGCTTTTTACTTTATAATACCGCACTATTACGGTAATGTGCGCCACGAATAACTATCTACTAGTCGGAGATGTGCGCTTTTTAGGGTTCCGTAGTCAACTAGGAACCCTTATAGTTTCGCCATGTCTGTCTGTCCGTCCGTCCGTCCGTCCTCGCTTAATCTCTGTGACCGTTAGCACTAGAAAGCTGAAATTGGGTACCAATATGTATATCAATCACGCCGACAAAGTGGTAAAATAAAAATTCGAAAGAAATGTTTTATTAGGGTAGCCCCCCTATATGTAAAGTGGGCAGTGATTTTTTTTTTAATTTCAACCCTAACATGATATATTGTTGGAAAGGTATTTAAAAATGAATAGGGGTTTACTAAAATCATTTTTTGATAATGTCAATATTTTCGGAAATAATCGCTGCAAAAGTAAAAAACAATGTGTCCCCCCCCCCCCCTCTAACTTTTGAACCATAAGTTTAGAAAATATGAAAAAAATCTGAAAAGTAGAACTTTGTATGGACTTTCTAGGAAAATCATTTTGTACTTGATGGAAACAACAGTTTTTGTACAAAAATTACAAAAAGTTGTACAAAATAATTTCTGGACTAAGTTTGTAGTATAATCGTATATGCAAGCAGGAACACTTATTGTGACGGACGGGAAACTACGGAACCCTACACTGAGCGTGGCCCGACACGCTCTTGGCCGGTTTTTTAATCTCATCAAAAAGACTTTATGCCTTTTTATGCTTAGGTACAGTGTGAATAAAAAAAATATGATAAATTAACATAATACGCCTTACACCTTTGTACGTATTTTTCTGATCATTTCTTCTTGTCTGTATCTTTATGTATGTGTGTAAATCAATGGTTAAATAAATAATAGTTCATCATATTATACATTTTGCTCTACATATTAATTAACCATAATTTGCGTATTCAAAAGTCAGTAGATTGTTTGCCTAGGGAGCAAACTACTAATATTAATGCGAGACTCTTTATTTGAATCCTAAGCGGAGCGAAGTTTTCTAAAGTAGAATCCTTAGCTCAGCGAGGGATTCAAAGTTGACGTACTTTGAATCCCTCGCTGAGCTAAGGATTCTCTCCCGCCGCGCGCGCAAAAAGTACCTGAATTTCATTAATTATTTAAACTACTTTCTTCTTTGTCAAATGATCTAACAATTTGGAAAATTTTAGTTCAAGTCTTCTTTAATGCAGAGGGAACCAAAATTATTACATTTTTCTAAAATTAAAATACCCTCCCAGTCGATTTAAAAAAGGTCCCTTTTTCCAAAAGTCGACGGTTTGCAAAAAGCTTGCAACATTTTGATATGAAAATTTAACTGTAGTTAGAAAGCCACAAAATTGACATTATATCAATTTCATCTCTCTATCACTTCTGAAACGCGAGTTATTAAATATACAAGATTTGCAAAAAAAAAAACCGTGTTTTTTTATGAATTGCGGACGATCCTCTGTACCGATTTTGCTCTACCGGGGCTCATTCTCTTTGTTTTTTTATTGCGCACATTTGTTAGATTAAACAATTATTGGCCCGAGCTGTAGTTTTTGCTTCAGAAGCGAAAGACCGGTTTTTACCATTTTTTTTGGCACCCTGCCTCCCTCTATTCACCTATAATTTTTATGGGAATCAACACCTGACAGTTGAATCTTCACAATAGAAATTTGACGGTGACTAAAAATTCAGCCTGTATAAGTATACTCTACTTTTACGTTAAGACGTTTTTTTTAAAAATCAAAAACAAAATTTTCGCAACTGCCATCTTGGATTTACATTTCTTCGCCACTATTGACTTTACCACCTTCGAAAACTATGAAAACGACACCCAAGACGCCTAAAGTGAAAATTCAAGATGGCGGCTACGAAAATTTTCAAAAAAAATCGCAGCCACCATCTTGGATTTTCATTTTGACTTCACTATTGGATTTAGCACCCTTGAAAACCATGAAAACGTAACACAAGATGATAAATTTGTACGTTTTCAGAGCCACTATCTTGGATTCACATTTTGACATCACTATCGGCTCTAGCACCCTCGAAAACTATTAAAACGACACCAAAGACGAAAAATGTTAAAGCTGATGGTTTAAAATGTATGGAGCCCCGGCTAAGTCTTTGTACACCATACTAAAAAATGGGGAAACATAATTAAAACAGTTTTCAATCATCCAATTACTTTAAGTTGGCTTTGTTTGGTAGTAAAACACAAGAATGTACCTACACTTGAAATTGCAACACACAACAAAAACCCGTCATGGCGGTAAGCTGTCATGTTGGTTGATTATTAAAGACGTTTGTCACGTTTATTTGTCATAATTGTTAAATCACTACGTTTCCTTCAGTATTTTGTAGACTCGAGAAATTAAAACAATGTTATTGCTTAATTAATAATGCTTAAACTTAATGTTTCTTGTCTGTTCTCATGTAATTGGCCTTTGGTCTTTTATGAGAATAAATGATTTAAACCTACAAAACGAACATCAAACCGCGAACGACCACGAAAGTGACTGAAGTGACCACGGATATCGAGGGATATGCCTTGGAGGCGTGGCACGTGGCGCCTCGACATTGCGAAATTGGGCTTATGTTCGAACGGCAGCTGTACGCTTCATTCAGTCGCTTTGCAACTGCGTACAGTGTACTTGTAGCGGTTACACCGCCACATACGAACTACGCATCAAAGACATGACGTCACACAAATCCTGCATCGCGCAATTAGTTTACCGCGCGAACGACATATATAAGACTATCCGACGTCAACAGTCGGGCAGTCGGCCCGCCAAACACAACACCCGTCTGGTTGGAGGATCCTCCCTTTTCTATGGTGGATGAGTGAACTTTACACCCTGTTCCTCATGCCCCTAAATTGGTGACCCCGAGTATGAACGTCAACGCAGCCTTCGTGCAACTACTTCAGCGTGACGTCATCATCATCATCACTCCCGCAAGCTTTCGTGAGGCGAGTCACACAGACAGTCAGCACCCACGGCTTCAACGGGTATCCTGACCACCAGCATGCAGCGAACGCGCATTCCTGGTCATCACCCTCAGCCTCATCAGCAACCTTGGCACAGCACCTGCACCTTCGGCAGGTCTCACAAGCAGAGCCCATTCTACCCTCTCCTGGTCGACGCTAGCAGTCAGCCACAACCCGGCGCTATACCACATCCGATTCACTGGATCGCGACGCAGCGCTACCCCGACTCACTGGGGAATCATCGCAGACAGTTCAGACTCACCGTGAACTATGCGGCACCCGGTTCCAACTCACTGGAACCTTTGCTGGCACTGTGAAGCATCGCAAGATACAAGACTCAGCCCACTATCGACCTCCGGTCTCCGGAGGGGAGTGATGTAGCGGTTACACCGCCTCATACGAACTACGCATCAAAGACATGACGTCACACAAATCCTGCATCGCGCAATTAGAGTTTACCGCGCGAACGACATATATAAGACTATCCAACATCAACAGTCAGGCAGTCGGCCCGCCAGACACAACACCCGTCTGGTTGGAGGATCCTCCCTTTTCTATGGTGGATGAGTGAACTTTACACCCTGTTCCTCATGGCCCCTAAATACTATTGATGCGTAAAAAACCATAATGCCGAGCTGTGCACTAATAATTTGTAAAAATAGGTCTAGTACCATCAACCTGAAGACAAATGTCGTGTTCTACGACCGGTAAGTAAACATTTAAGTCACTGTTTAATATTTTAAATCAATTTTTAAATCATTTACTAACTTACGTCCGGAGCGATACGAACTAGCCCGAACTAGCCCGAATCTTTCCGAACGGAACGAACGTTTTGGATTTAGAGAGGTGCAATCGAGTGCGTGCGGCTGATTTTATCGACATGCGTATTATTTTTTTACAGAAGTCAATGGATATTCTCGTATTACATGTATAGTAAAAGAGTTAAATTTGTTATTAATTTAATTTTGTTTGAAGCCAATAAAGACATTGTTATTTCAATACAGTTACTCGTGTATAGCATAATATTTAACAGAGAGGGTTCCCTTTACCCGGTAATACAATATTTAAAAAAAAAACTCATTTTATTTTAGTAAAAATAACCCATATTTTCGGATAGGTATATAAAAACAAAATAAATTATATAAAGAAAATTAAACGAAGTTATAATAATACAAGAATGTGCTAAAGTAAATATCGATAAAAATTATCGACCATCGCTTTCGACTCCCTAATTGCATGCGTGTGCATTGAATGTTCGCAAATAGCAAGTGTTTACAAGTGAATGCCCCGCCCATTCTATGCATGTGTGCTATTAGAAATTGATTTAGTGTAGCTGCTTTCTTCTTAGTGTGCGAGTTCAAATTTTAAGTGTGTGTCGTAAGTACACTATTTGTTAATGTTGTTATTATTTTGGTGGGAGATAAGCGGCCGCACTAGGATTCCTTACTATTCCGCAATGAAGGCATATCTCTGGATATCTATGGAAGTGACAGTAGACAGTTCACGATCTATGATCAATGGCCGATCTATGGTTTACTGTCATTGTTTTTAACCACAGAGTACCTAAATTGGCGAGACGCCATGTTGAAAGTCGATAAAAATAATTGATAAATAAATATCAAATTATTACAAGAAAAGTATGCATTTAAGCAATTTATCTGTATTTTTCCCGAATTCCACAGATTTTTCTCGATTTTTCGAGGTACTACTACACATACTGGGACGGATTTTGGACATCTCCTTTTTGCAGCTGCCACCTTTTTTTTTTTTTTTTTTTTGGGTGGGAAATCATCAAATGACCTCTCCCAGAGCGGGAGAGGTCATTTGATGATTTCCCGGGTGGAGCGGGAGGGCGTGTCAGACTCTTACTGACTAAAACCCACCCGTGTTCCTTCTGTTGCCTGTGCAATGCCAGGGGGCCACGGTATCCCTTTCGGACTTTCCCGCAACCCCGGCAGGCAATGGTCTTATCGGACCCCTTCACTTGCTGACACTCTTTGAGGCGCGCGTGGAACACAACGCGCCGTCGACACGGGCCTGGTCCTTACCGGACGGCGAGCTACCCATTGGACCAGGGCCGGACGCGAGAGATCCCCGCCACCGATCGCCTCCACGAGGACACGGCGGTGCTCTGCCCAAGCAGGGCATACCTCCACCGTATGCTCCACCGTGTCCTCCGGGCGATCCACGCAGTGATGACACCCGGGCGTTTCCTCCCGCCTTATCCGAAACAGGTACCTCCCGAAACAGCCGTGTCCGGTGAGGACCTGCGTCAGGCGGAAGGTGAGGACGCCGTAGCGCCTCTCCAGCCACTCCTCAAAGAGGGGACTTATCGCCGCAATAGTGGCGTGCCCAGCACTGGGTTGCGACAATCGCACTCTCCATGACGCCATGAGATCCCGTCGGAGCTCTGTCCGCTGTGCCGCGATTTCTCGCGGCATCGGAGTTAAGCCCCGGCGTTTCGCCTCCCCGCGCCACTCCCAAATATGCGCGAGGACTTTTGCCTCCAGATCCCATGGCGGCAATCCGGCAAGGAGGCTCGCCGCCTCACCGGAGACCGTGCGGTATCCCCGGACCAGCCGGGTGGCCATGACCCTCTGGGACGCGTTCAACCGGCGGGCAGGCCGCCGCCTCAACGAATGCGCCCACACCAGTGCCCCGTACAGGGCCATGGACCGCACGATCCCCGCGTATAGCCTCCGGCAGGAGGCGTTTGGACCCCCTAGATTGGGCAGGAGCCGCTTCAAGGCAGCCCCGGCCCGGTCCAGTCTGGGAACCAAACGTCGGAAATGCTCCACGAAGTTCCACCGACTGTCGAGGACGAGTCCCAAGTACTTCATCGTCGACTCAACGCCGATGTGAACCCCTCCTACCGTTATTTGGGAACCCGACGGTGGCGCATTCCGAGGACCATGAAAACACATGGCCTCGGACTTGTGCAAGGCCACCTCGAGTCCCAACTGCCGGATTCTGGCCACGATTGTCGCAACCCCGTGTGTCGCTAGTTCGACCGCCGCCTGGTGCGACCTCCCCTGCGCCAGGACCAACGTGTCGTCAGCGTAACAAACGACGCTGACGCCATTGGGGAGGTCGGCGCGCAGCACCCAGTCGTATCCGATGTCCCACAGATGCGGCCCCAGGACCGATCCCTGTGGGACACCGCACGACATCTCTCACCGGTTCCACTCTCCCTGGTGACCGGGGTAGATGATGGCCCTGTCCGTCAAATAGGCCTCGACCACACGACAGAGGTAGGTCGGCATCCGGTGATACCGGAGTGCCTCCCTGATGCAACTCCAGGGCAGGGTATTGAAGGCGTTGGCGATGTCTAGAGACACCGCCAAGACAACCCCACCCCGAGCCACCGCATCCCCCGACGTGAGGGCTCGCACGCGCATGATGGCGTCCACCGTGGAGCGCCCCCTGCGGAAACCAAACTGGCTCTCCGCCAAATCCGGCCCCACCCGCACCAGCCGCCCGACGAGGCGGTCTGCAATGACTCTTTCAAAGAGCTTGCCCACCTCTTCGAGCAGCACTATGGGCCGGTAAGCGGACGGAGAGTCCGCAGGGCGCCCCGGCTTCTTGATGAGGACCAGTTTTCCCGTCTTCCAACGAAGCGGGAACTGGCCCCTCTCCAAGCATGCGCTTAGGAGCCCCCTTAGTCGAGGCCCGAGAGCCTCTGAGGCCAGGACCCAGGCTTTCCCAGGTAAGCCGTCGGGTCCTGGGGCGGTATTTCTGGCATTCAGCCTACGTACCGCCACCCTCATCTCTACCTTGGTCACCTCCAGAGCATCGTCGTCGTCGGCGGTGTGGTCCGCATCAGGCACCGCAGTAGGCGGAGCCATGGGCGGGGAGGCGTGTTCCCCTCTCGAAGGGAACGGAGCGCTTACCACATCCCCCACAAGCTGCGGCCGGAGACTCTGCGTCAGCGGGGGAGCCCATGGGCGGAGTTTCTCCCGCACCATTTTATATGGGCGTCCCCACGGGTCTCTGTTCAGAGTCTCCAGCGACTCCTCGCGGGCCAGTGCCCTGGCCCGCAGGATTTCCGCTTGGAGGGCGGTCTTCGCCGCTCTGTACCCCTCGTACAGCTCCGCCTGAATGGCTTCCGTATCCGGAGGTCGAATACGGAGCCTGCGGTGCCTAGTGTACCGTCGTCGCGCAGTAACGCACGCATTGCGCAGTGTCGTCAGCTGACGCGACCACCAGTACACCTGGCGCGAAGCACGTCCGGGCTGGACCCGGGGCATTGCCACGTCGCATATCTCGGACATGGCCTCCCGGAACCACTCCGCCTCGTCATTGATGTCGGCAGGCCTGTCCGGTGATGACACCCAGGCCTGCACGATCGAGGCTTCCAGGAGGAGCTCCCGGTCCAGCTGCTTCAGCGCCCACCGCGGACCACTCGGGGCCTGTCGGACCGGCGCGCTCGAGGTCTGGGCGGAGACGTCAAACCGGATGTACCGGTGATCGGAATACGTCTCCGCCCCCTCCATGAGCAGCTGCCATCTTGGATTTACATTTTGACAAAATAACACTTTCTCTCTTGCCAGCCTGTTACTTGTTCGTAATTGATCTCTTTAGTGATTGGAACTTTTACTAACAATATCCACATTCCAAATACAAGTTACTTTTTGTCCCTGGGGATTAAAAAAGCTATTTTGAATAGATGTGATAATAGTTATTTGTTATACAAGAGTGCAAAGTTGCTTTTTAACCGCGTGTTCAATTTTGATGACCGAGCAAGCGAAGGATTCTAAAATTGAATCACGAGCGCAGCGAGTGATTCAAAATTAGAATCCTGAGCGTTAGCGAGGGAATCAAAAGAGCACGAGGTGAAAAATCTTTGCACTCGAGTGCAACACGTAACTTTTCATTCCACCTCAGCGAGGAAATGACTAAATGCAAAAAAAAAACGTTTGCGCATTATTAACAGTTTCAGTCAATTCTGTTGGCGTCAAGCAAACTTCCTCGTCGCTAGAATCACTCATTTTAGTTTTTTCACTTGTTTTCAAGTTTCTTGTTTTTAATATACCTAAGGTTTAACAATGACGTGAAAAAATGCCGCGTAAAGAACCGCGTACAAAGCAAATTGAAAAAAGAACACCAAGAAGGTTCCGAGTCTGAGTTTTTAACAAATTAAAAAAAAGTTGTATGATATATTCGGCACCATAGAGGTAGCAGTAAATAGGTTTAATGTTTTTTTTAATTCACAAACTTAGTGCACACGATGTTCTAAATTCAATTTACTTTATCCTCTAGAGAATAAAAACGGCTTTTCCACTCAGATACTGAAGATTAAAAATACTCTTTCCGAGATGGTGGGATGAAAAAACATTATTTTATGTTTATTATATTTTTTATAAAAGATGATTAGCGGTTTTTCCAGTGCCTCTATTTACACCCGCGCTCGCAACGCAAGCGCGACGCGCGGAAAACACAAAATCAGCGTGCCATTTCCCATAAATATTTATGGTTATCGCTGTGAGGTTAATTATTTTCAAAAATACGAAATCTAAAGTATTGTCACCAACAGACGTTGAAAGTTTTTAAAAGAAGCCGGATAGTCAGTAGTACCTGGCAACAAAAGTCAGTTGAACTTTATAAATCTAAATGTATCTTTATAATAACGTAATTATAGCATGTGATATTCTTACTAAAAGTCTGTTTTTTCCTCACTAGTGTGTTAAAAAACGTCGTGTGCATTGATCATTACACACTTGTATCATTCTTCCCTAAATTCCAACGTTTTAGCGTGAAAGCGTAACAAACAATGAAACTCACTTTCGAATTTATAATATTGTGATTTGGATTAGGGATTAATGTCACACAAGTCGGTTACGCTGCTTATCTCCCACAGCGCAGTGCTCAGTCGATCGAAAAACAGGTTACTGTTACAAGTATCGTAATCTTTGATCTAATGACAGGGAATTTTAAATTGACAAGGAAATGAATCTAGGGAATAGTCGGACCCTTGGACGGCAGCGCTTGGTGTAATTCGTTATAAAATTTTATTGAGCGCCGAAAAACGCAGCGAACAAGACGCGCTCCTCGGGTGCCTTTTATAACGCCTTAAAAAAAAAAAAAAAAGAAAAAAAAAACAACTGTCATTCTTTTGAAATTGTTATGGCTATAACAGGGCCATGGAATTAGTATTTACCAGGGACGCACAGGGGCACATTTATAGTACTCTGAACTGGCTGGCGTGTTCTAGTTGCTAGTGTCAGCCAGAAGGTTACTCGAATGCTGCGGGCTTGGTACCGACTGAAAATTTTAGTACCAACAAGTACGAAGACAATACTTCTCCAGTCCTTAATTTTCTCCATTATATACCTATTATGGTGATGTGTGCTATTAAATGATCTGAATGCAGATCTCCTCGACAAACTTGACCTTCTTCTCAATAACTGCATTCTATTCGTTATCAATCTGCATACATATTATTATGATCATGTGCGTAGGTACCGGTCGCTTCTGAAGTGGTTGCCCATACGCCAGTGCAGAGAGCAAAGGGCGCTGACCACCTTGTTTTCATTTCTTGACTCTTCCACTTCCCAGTTATCTAGTCCCCCACTTTCAGTAAATTTGTGACAACCACAATAAGAGTTACGGCCATCAAATAATCGCGGGCTTCAATGTCCCACTCACCCCTCAGACTTCATTCACTCTTCCTTCTTCGTTCGATTATCCTATAAAGTTAAAGTTTGCGAGCATATTCGTAAGAAGTTGACAGTATCATCACAACGTTAATGTTTTCCCATTGTTTGTCATAATTGTTTTATTATATTAATTTATTTATGTATATTTCTTTTTGCTCATATTTATTTAAATAATCAGGCATATATTTTATATATTATATTTATAGTTTGTAATAGGTATATCTTTATATTTTAATATTTTAGTTAATTGCACCTACCACTGTTTGTCTCTGCATCACCCAAAGGTTGACTGGTAGAAAATAACTATGGCTTAAGTCCGCCTCTGTACAGACGCCAGCACATCAACCTACCCGGAAATGTCAAATTTTCCCGATCAATTTTGAACCGATTTAGTGATAAAGTTGAAAATCTATTTTAAAAAATTGTCAGATGTAGTAGGTTGATGTGCTGCATCTTTCTGTGCTTGAAGTATTCTAAATAAATACAAAAAGATGTAGGATGTCAATTTGCACTAAGGTCTAGGCCAATCATCGTAGACAGATATTTTAAATAATACATCTATGCCGTAGAACCAAAAACCGCGTTAGGTCGCAAAAAATTGCACTGTACCTATTCATTTTTACTAACCTATTGATTTTAAACTTGGTATTACACTATTGCAGTGGTCGGAAAACCGCGGCTCGCGAGTCGCGTGCGGCTCTTTGCTATGCTATAGAGTGCGACTCATGTCGATGAGTGTGAGCGTAAATACGCGCGGGGGTCGGGTTTCGGTCATTAAGCAAGATATCAAGTTTTATTCAAAATTCAAACTATGTTCAAAGATTTAGTATCGAAGTATTTTCACCAAAAATCAAGACATCGAAAATCAATCATTTACTGTTCCTTTTAAAGTTTTTCAAGGTTAACTTGTTAATAAGTAAGATGCCTTCATCATATTATGTATTATCAGCCGATATGATGATCATGATGAAAGTATAGCTTCCTATCAAGTTAATTTATGAAGCGTTGTGGAGTGAAAGAAGATGGGAGTTTAAAGCATTTAAAAAAGTGTATTTAGTATTTTGATCAAAATACAACCTGACAGTGACCTGCAAATTGCAAAAAACTTAAGAAAATTTAATGGTGTGGATTTCTCACAGACATATAAGAGTAGCAGACCAAAGATTAATCCATAGTTATATTTATACAGATGGACATGATTCTCTATCTTTTTTTATTTAAACATCTTAAATATAATATACATCTAACACTAATATATATATAAATTATGTACAAGTATACAGAGGCAAAAAAAACAATATAAAAAATAAAGGAACAATACCGACAAATAATCGACTATAAATAAATTTAATTCAATAGCCCCAGATATCAAAGTTTTGGAAAAAAGTTCATTGCACCTAGGCTCCCCAATTTTAGAACAGTTCTTCACCTTTCGTTGATGAAAAAAATTTAACATTTCAACGATATTTCGGATAGAATTAACTTACTAAAATTAACTTACATTCGGCATTCACCCATAACAGATACTGCTGTTTCGGTCCAAATTTTATGTATTTTCTCTGCTCTTCCCTTTTATGGAAGAAGCCACACCTTTTAGACAAAATCGATCAAATCATTCGAAGTACTCTAACATCAATCATAAATGTCGCATTGGACGACCGCGCGTGGCTGCAAGCCACACCACCCATTCGTTTTGGTTGGCTCGGCGTCCGCAAAATTTCTAGTGTGAGCTTACGACGTTCCTGTCGTCGGTCCACAGCACCGAAAAGTTAACCAGAAAAATCTTAACCGCTGCCTAGGTTGACTCTGAAGTGCCGTGTTTGACTGATGCGATGAACGCCTGGAAAGTGGCTTGTCAGAACACGGAGCAGCCCGAGAACCCGTCTTCCCAGAGACAGTCGGATGAGCCGCTATGCAGGTTGGTACGGAATTTACTACTACTTTTGGCTGTGGGTGAGTGGGAATCGGGCCTCTGGCTTTAGGCGCTACCTTACCCAACATACACTATGCTGGGTGACACCACTTTTCGACTCACTACAAGTCTGCGTTTGAGTGCTCCCTGCGGGATTCCGCATCGCTGTCAGTGCGGTGAATTGGTCGACCGCATCGGACACCATAGCTTTTCCTGCAGCCAGAACGCTGGTCGTTTGGCACGGCACGCATGATGACATCATCCGTCGGGCTCTTGTCACCGCCCGCGCCGGGTTGCCAGCTGTTTTAGAACCCAATGGCTTGGCACGCGACGATGGGAAGAGGCAGAATGACCATAATGCCTTGGAAGTTGGGTAGGCCCTCGGTGTGGGATGCAACCTGTGTCAACACCCTCGCACCATCCCATCTTCCTAGCACGGCGGGCTGTGCTAGGGCGGCTACTGCAGATGCAGAAAACCTCAAACGGCGCAAATATAACAACCTTATTGGTAGCTATATTTTTGAGTCATTTGGGGTTGAAACACTAGGCTCGTGGGGTCCGAGTGCTCATCGAGTATTTTGGAACATCGCTAGGTGGTTGTTCGAATCTTCACGTGACCAGATGGCTGGCCAATTTTTAGGTCAAAGTATCAGCATGGTCACCAACGTGGCAAACGTGGCGTGCCTTGTGGGCACTTTTCCCACTGACAGCGATGCGGACGAATTTTTTGATGCCCAATGAGCTGTTCCTTTACTTTTTATAAGAAAATTTTAATTTCGCGGGCTACAACTGCGGATCCACCTTATTGGGTCAATTTCCACATGTCGTGATTTTTTTCTCGTTTCGGTAATATTTTTTCAAGGTTTTTTTATTCGTTTTAAACTTTAAATTGCTCTTCAATCTATTTTAATGAATGTATGTTAGATGGGATCAAAATATCTTAAGAAACATACGAGATATTTGAGATTCATTTTAAATGACACTGAAATGATAAAGCGGTCCTCTGAAGTATATATCTTACCACCGAAATTATATTTACGTCACTGAAATGAAAATGGAAACACAACAAAGAAACAACTTCGTGGCACAATGTCACAAGGCACCCTGGGAATGGGTAGCTTAGAGATTGAAGAGATTTTCAGGTAAGTATGTATGGGGCAATTTACGAATGGGACCGACTGCGAAAAATACCATTTGCGAAAGAGGGACTGCTTGAGAATGGGACCGTTTGCTACTTATCATCATCATCTGGGCCGCTAGACATCCACTGCTGAACATGGGCCTCCACCATGGATTTCCGGAGTAACCGGTTGTAGGCGGCCTGCATCCAGCTACTTCCTATGACCTTTCTTAGGTCGTCTGTCCACCAGGTGGGTGGACGTCGTACGCTGCGCTTGCCGGTATGTAGTCTTCATTCATTTCAATTCAATTCAACTCTTCTGCTCTATCAGCCATCAGTTCTACGCACTATGTGCCCTACCCACTGTCACTTAAACTTGCTAATACTTTGGGCTATGTGGGCAACCTTCGTTCGTCTGCGTATCTCCTCGTGAAACCCCAAGCATAGCCCAAGGACTCAGATACAACGCGAAGAAAAGTGAACTCCTGGTATTTCAAAATTACGTGACTGTACCTACAGTCACCTTAGCAGGTACCCCCTTAAATAGAGTCGCTCAGTTCAAGTATCTGGGTCACTGGGTTTCCGAGGACCAACAGGATAACGCGGATGTGGAAAGGGCACGTAGGGCGTTGGCTGTCTGGTGTAATATGTTGGCCCGCAGGTTCGCGGATGAGTGTATTTCGCGGGACAAGATGTTTTCACTTATCAGTAACTTCACTGGGTAGGTATAAGAATAATAGCACTACTATAATAATATAATATAATATAATATAACTAGTCGCCTATTAAATAAAAGTGAACATAAAACTTAATAACAAATAGTTTTTCTTGTACGAGGCACATTACTATCAGAATAGTATTGGGGACAACTACCGCGATGACAAATTTAGTGGTTTAACATTTTTTTATATAATTACCTAAAATCCACACTAAATCAAACGGATAGCAACATTTCCTATAAAAAAAAAACTACCGTATTTTAACTTTTTGCAGTGGTATTTTCATCCACGCCATGAAAATTTTCTGTTTGGCAAATTCACTTTATTCTAGTTCACTAATATGCAATATTTCATATTTCCATACAGTAATAACGCCAAATTAATCAAAACAGGTAAATATTTGACAGCTATTTGCGACATTGCTTAACTTTTGGAATAAACGCTCATACATAATAGTATAGGATAGCTCATACTAATTCCATAAATACACACATCAACACGGTCTAGGGATATTTTTAAAAAAGCGAATTACTATCAATGTGTTAATTATTTATATGACATGTATATATTTAAAAGATACGTTATTTAATATTCTACCATTTTTTAATAATGGTTAAGGTACTTAGATTAAAATTTCAGGATTTTATGGAAAAAAAATGAAGCATAGACGGAAACCGTATATGAATTAACTTTTAATTTGTGAGTAAAAACTGAAAAAAATAGAAAAATCATTTAATTTGTGTTTATAAACTTGAATTTAGTAGTCTGAGAAAGCGCCCATGATGTTCATAACACATCGGCAACGATTCGGCATGCTCAGAACAAGGTTGTCAATGTCTTGCTGCGGAATATTGTCCTATGTCCTTCTGAGGTGCGCAAAAAGTTGATCTTCTGTAGCCAGATTTTCAGGAACTTCCTTCAGAGCTCTTCTTTGCAGCATATCCCACGCATGCTCAATGGGATTTAGATCTGGCGATTGAGCAGGCCAGTCTAAGGCCCTAACATTATGTGTATGTAACCAAGCTGCTACCGTTCTCGCCGTGTGTGCCCGGGCATTGTCGTGCATGAGCAGGAAATCTTGCCCCATTTGTGTTCTGTGGGGCAAGATTACGGGCCCCAGCACCTGTTGGACGTATCGTTCTGCCGTCATATTGCCCCGCACCCAAACGAGATCCGTCCGTCCTCCAAGACGAATTCCTGCCCAAACCATAATTGTTCCTCCTTGGTATGGGTGAACTTCCTGAGGGTTCTGGAGACGGCTCCATCGTCCAGGAACTCGCCAAACACGCGTCCTTCGTGAATCTGGATGGAAGCCGAACCTGGATTCATCCGTGAACAGCACATTGGACCATTGCTCACGGCCCCAGTCCACGTGGTTCTGAACCCATTCTAATCGTCGTCCACGATTGCCTCTCCGTAAAGGTGGGACCCGGAGTGGTCTACGAGAGCGTAGATTGCTTTCATGCAGTCGCCTTCTTACAGTTTGGTCACTCACAAGCACTTGGTGTTCCACTCGCAGCCTTTGGACCAATTGAGTCGCCGTTGCATTTGGTTGAGCTCGCGCAGTAATTTGCAAAAATCGGTCTTGTCTGGGGGTAGTGATGCGACTTGGCCCCCGGTGCCTCTCCGCTACTTCACCTGTGGCACGATAGCGTGTCCACAATCTTGAAATTACATTTTGATGGGTCCCTATGGCCTCAGCAACATTACGCTGAACAGATCCAGCTTCCAGCATTCCCACAGCTCGTAACATCTCCGCCCTCGTCAAATGTCGGCGTTGCATGGCTACAATACCTCAATTTTAACTTTATCTTTCGTTTAAAAATGAAAAAAAACTGTAACTAAACGTAATTCGTATTGTTTTCTAAATTTCGCACAAATGAAAATTCCCTCTCCTATACATCAAGACATTTTTATGCCACCGAAACAAAATAATTTTCAAAAATTTTAATTTGGAATTAGTCTGAGATAAATTACAAACAAATCGGTGTATAAAAGATTCCAATGCGGCCAGTACTTTTCGAGTTATTTAATTGAGTATGAAATATCCCTAGACCGTGTTGATGTGTGTAGTACAAAGTCATTCCAAGCTGCCATGATAGTACTTACTAATTCCATACTGCTATGTCATTACTCCGACTAGTAAATATTTATCTGTGGCACACATTACCACACTAGTGCGGTAATATAAAGTAAAAGACACGCGTGTTTAATACACTGCATTATGAACCTAAAAGCGGTTCAATAAGAGCCACTTTATGAGCAAGAGTGTTGAAAATATTATAACGTTGCACACAGCACTAATAAACCGTACAAATGTTGATACAAGTACCTATTATACTTACCTACCTCAAGTGGCCGCCCAGCGCATGCTGGATAGTCAGTTCTGCTATTGTCTTGCTGACTGGCTAATATTTATATCAAAATACCTAATATTCTTAAATAATTAGTAACTAGAGAAGAACAAAACGCGGTATGTGGTAGTAGTAATAAAAATTACCAAACAAATTAACATATAGGTAGGTACCTAAAACAGTTAAGTAGGTAATATCATAACGTATCGATTGAATTAGGAACACAACGTTAGAGATGTATGTGCATCCATCTCGTGTATATTTTAAATAAGCTAAAGCAGCGCCTAAAGCAAGATGCTCACGGTAAATAAGTATAACGGTGCTTTTACAACCTCCGCACCGGTGCGCGCCTAGCCTCGCCTCGGAACATTGCCAATTCCCATTGCTCAAGTCTAACATTGGAATTTCTCACCAGTAAAACATGAATAGATTTACTGTTTATTACATTATATAACTACGAATAATAATATGAATATTATGAGTTTGAAAGTCTTCAGAAATTTATTTCATAATCAAAAGGTTAATGTTCACACACAACCTTATTTCCATCCTAGCGAATGATCATTTAGGTACGCCCACAGTTGGGCGATACTAACTATCTACTGCTCTATTATTACGTATTTATAATTGAATTGAATCAAGTAGGAACTACCACTTCTGGTGCTAATAAACCCAGCTAAAAGTTCTGTTAGCTTACTGGTTATTTAATAGTACCTACTAAGGTATAACCCTTCCTACTGATAGAGGTAGGTACTCTAAAAAAAAAAAGAGAGAGAGAGAGAGATGTCGCAAGGGCTGCAGCTAATGATAAAATACTCAACTATAAAATCGAAACTATCAAAAACTAGATTCCTACACAACGACGATTTTTTGCTCTCTCTATGCAATCTGATGGAAATTTGGGAAAAACATAGGTACTGGAATATAAAGATGTCTTAAAGCTTCAACAAGTTTGCTTATTTGATGTGGTTTTCAAATCAATTTATAGAGCACGAACGCTTCTTCTATTTTACTTTTTAACGAGGCATCTTTTTGCGGGATATCCTCATTGTTTAGTTTATTTGGGGATAAGTCCTTTGAGTACATACTCGTATGTGCAAACTTACTTTTGTTTGCAAATGGCACGTAAAAACGTGTCATTTGTTTAGCCACTCTTCCATTTCTGACTCTCAGATGCCAAGCTCGGTTCATCATGTAGTTGTACCGATAAGAAAAAGAAGTATCTTGTCAGCATAGGTAGCAGTTGTTTTATTGAGATGCGTGGGTAGATCAGCATCAGGGCCTAGAATAGTTCCTTGTGGCACTCTGGAGAGTATTTTACACATTTCAATGGTTTGTTATATTTGATTTATTATGTTATTTCAGTTAATAAAAGAGAGAATGAGGAAGCATTTATTTTATTTTATACAGCAGTTCATCATGCTTTACCTTGTCAAAAGCTTGCCCGATGTCGAGTAAAAGTGCAGGGCAATAGGTACTTTTTTTTACTTGCGATTTAGGTGCTTCGTGCAGCTCTTATGGTGGTTCACAAACAAGATAGATTGGGTATAGTTTTGATAACCGATGAGAACACTTCATCTCGGGGGACGCTGGATCGCTCCAACGCGTACCTATGTATACGTATATCTGTGGTGGGTCGACCCAGACTACCAAGGCACTTCTTCTCTTGCAACCGAGCAGGTGGGCAGGTTGTGGATGCCCCAACTCCGGCTGCGGGACCAAACCCTTTTTTTTTTTTTTTTTTTTTTTGGGTGGGAAATCATCAAATGACGTCTCCCGCTCTGGGTGGAGCGGGAGGCCTCGTCAGACTCTTACTGACTAAAACCCACCCGTGTTCCTTCTGTTGCCTGTGCAATGCCTTTCCCGCAACCCCGGCAGGCAATGGTCTCATCGGACCCCTTCACTCGCTGACACTCTTTGAGGCGCGCGTGGAACACAACGCACTGTCGACCCGGGCTTGGTCCTTACCGGACGGCGAGCTACCCATTGCTCACCGTCCGCAAGCCCGCGCCTACGGTGGCCGGGAATCAGCGATTGATTCCCGACGCCCAGGGCGTCTCCTCCTGCGGCGGCTAGGGGCGTGAGGGCGCGAAATTTGCCTCTCCCTCACGCGCTCCGCCTCCTCCTTCTCGAGCATTACTGCTTCGCAGAAGGAGGTGACGGCCTCCCATGCCCTCTCGCTCCGTACCATGACCTGGACCAGGGCCGGACGCGAGAGATCCCCGCCACCGATCGCCTCCACGAGGACACGGCGGTGCTCTGCCCAAGCCGGGCATACCTCCACCGTATGCTCCACCGTGTCCTCCGGGCGATCCACGCAGTGATGACACCCGGGCGTTTCCTCCCGCCTTATCCGAAACAGGTACCTCCCGAAACAGCCATGTCCGGTGAGGACCTGCGTCAGGCGGAAGGTGAGGACGCCGTGGCACCTCTCCAGCCACTCCTCAAAGAGGGGACTTATCGCCGCAATAATGGCGTACCCAGCACTGGGTTGCGACAATCGCACTCTCCATGACGCCATGTGATCCCGTCGGAGCTCTGTCCGCTGTGCCGCGATTTCTCGCGGCATCGGAGTCAAGCCCCGGCGTTTCGCCTCCTCGCGCCACTCCCAAATATGCGCGAGGACTTTTGCCTCCAGATCCCATGGCGGCAATCCGGCAAGGAGGCTCGCCGCCTCACCGGAGACCGTGCGGTATCCCCGGACCAGCCGGGTGGCCATGACCCTCTGGGAAGCGTTCAACCGGCGGGCAGGCCGCCGCCTCAACGAACGCGCCCACACCGGTGCCCCGTACAGGGCCATGGACCGTACGATCCCCGCGTATAGCCTCCGGCAGGAGGCGTTTGGACCCCCTAGATTGGGCAGGAGCCGCTTCAAGGCAGCCCCGGCCCGCTCCAGTCTGGGAGCCAAACGACGGAAATGCTCCACGAAGTTCCACCGACTGTCGAGGACGAGTCCCAGGTACTTCATCGTCGACTCGACGCCGATGTGAACCCCTCCTACCGTTATTTGGGAACCCAACGGTGGCGCGTTCCGAGGACCATGAAAACACATGGCCTCGGACTTGTGCAAGGCCACCTCGAGTGCGGGACCAACCCCTGACGGTTACATTGATTGTTAGTAGGCGTTCCCGCACTTGGAGCATCTCCTAAAGAGATCAAGGACAAGAGAAGTTCCCGGAAACCAAATCCCAGGCTTAAAGTAACCCATACACTGGTACCCATCACCAGACTAATCTATCCCTCCCTACCCATACATCCTGTCGATCCTAAATCCCTATTAAGCCAACTACAGACAACAACAAAGCAAGGAAGGCATTTGGTGGATGGAGGGTGTGGATTTCTTGGGGGTCATCCTAGGCCTGGGAGTTAGCCTCTGGCAACAGACTATCATGCGGAATAGCATAACCAACCCAGGCAAAGACCAAGACCAGTGCAGACAGACAGGGACTGGGAAGGATGACGGACCTGGCAGGTCTAACACTCTTCCGGTTGCCGGCGATAAAGAACGTTAAAATCCTGGCCCGGAAGAAGAAAGTAAGCGACCGAAAGCGCTAAAATCGCCAAGGAACTAGCCAGCGCGAAGCGCGATCGGATGCCGAAGGGGAGGTGCGTGACAGGCCGCAAGAGCGCGAAGGGGAAACTCAGCGCGCAAAGCGGCCGGATGCGGAACACACTTTTCAACGCACCATTGTTACATAAGACTAAGACAAACCATACTGTTGGATCGTGGCAGCGCACGTGCGGTCGTTTTAGCGTTGTTTGCAGGAGACCTACGTCCGGTAGTGGACGTCTTTCGACAGGGATAATAAATAGACAGAGGTAATAAATACATTTACGAAGCAATAAAAAGTCAAAGTCATTTATTTAAAAAAGACACATAAGAAAATAGAATTCATCCTAGTTGCCCCTTCCAAAAGGTAGTTCATTAAGGAGAAGCATGGGCAAGAAACACCATAGTTATTAATAATTATTATTGGTGTATCTTTACCGGAGGTCGCGTCGCTGGGCGGGTTCACGCCACTCATGTACATGGAGTCAGCAGTGGCGTGGGTGCGAGTGGACTAGCTTGGCCAGCACCATGCCGCAGAGCATGCGCTTAGGATCAGCAAACTGCTGTTCTTCGGCACCGAGTGAGTCTACAATGTCTACATGTACTATTGGATCTTTAAGATATTTATACAACACTCTTAGACCGCTCCTATTAAACGGTAGCGGTGACATCGTAAGGCTAATTCCCGTAGCTAAAAAAGTTCAAAATCTAGTCGCAATCTCATCTTGGCGACAACAAAAGTCAAAAAATTTCAAAAATGTAAATTTTTGGTATATTTGACAATGTCACCGTTCTTAAACCGTACAGGAACTGAAGTTTTTTAACTGCTGTGAGCGTGTAGAAGAGCCAACATCAGTACCAAGCATCTTGATGCGGCGTACGGTGAAACGTTGTGTGCGGGCGTTTATAGACCCCAACATGATAGATATCTGTCCTAATCACAAGATTTCCAAAGATATCAGCTAGTTTGAAAATCTCGTCCGGTGAAGTACTACCTTCATACTCATTTCTTCCACTGAGCTGCATTTCCGTGTTCTTGTTTGGTTTGAATTTTACTCTTTCAACTAACTTTGATGAATGAAGATGATGTGTCCTAAAGTACAAGAGCTAACATGTGTTTCGTGCCGGTGCCAGGTACCTGGTGGGCGTGGAGCCGCCTGCGCTGCGCCTGCAGTGGGCGGCGGGCGCGGCGCCGCGCTACGTGAGCGCCGTACAGCTGCTGCAGCCGCACAGGGCGCCGCTGCAACAACTGGTCATTTTTTTTATCAATTTCTTTGAGGCTCAAACTATTAAACATCCTTTTATGTGCCACAAATAGATATAACTGTAAAAATATCTCTTGGCGCGTGACCAAAACAAGAACTAACGCTGCCATCTTGTTTTTCTTAGTTTTACAAAACAGTATGAGTACCTACTGCTGAACATGAGGTCCTGGGTTTGATTCCCAGGTCGGGTGAAGTGTTATTGGGTTTTTCTACTTGGAATTTCTCAGTGGCAGCCTGGAGTCTACATTCGTGCCTGGTTAATGGCAATAAGCTCGCCCACTATTACGTGGAACTTAAACATACCTGGTGAAATGTGGGTGTATTATAGGTACCTAAGTACACCTCTTCCCAACCCTTCGGTGAAACAAAGCGTCATGTTGTTTCACAAAACAATTGCACAAATGTTTACCAACAGCGCGCCCCTATCGACGTCATTCGAGCGCTAAAAGATCCTTGTAACAGTGTAACAAGCTGTTCTGAGTATGATATCAGAAACAGAAGTTATGTAGATACCTGTTCTTAACCTGATCAACTTACAGCTTACCATAAGCCACTACCACTGGAGGTGTTAGGTCGATATTTATTATGACAGAATATTTAAATAATAGCTGGTACCCGACGCGTTGCGTCGCAGAAGGCACAATAGAAACAATTATTTTTGTTTGTACTATGCCTATAAACTTCGCAAAAGTACAAGCAAAAAATGACAAAATTTTATCGCAATCGGATGAAAGTATGGCAGCGCATAAAATACGAACAAAGAAACATTGATTGTTATATATTATCTGTGGTTATATTATATTAGACTAGCGTTTGCCCGTGGCTTCGCCCGCTTGGATGTCGGAAAGTATCCCACGGGAACTTACAACCAGGATTTAAAGTATACCGTATGTGTTAATCCACGTAAACAATGTATTCATTCGATAATATATTGTTTTCTTATAACTCTTAATGTTTTTGCGCAGCGCCAGTCGGCATGATTATTTCCGACATCTTCAACAATCTATTCAGCTTATTAAACCATCAATTTTACACCTAAACCTTCCTCATGAATCACACCGCCCAATCGTGAAAACTGCCCACCCTCCCTTACGCCTCCGGGTTTTTAAATACATTCTAGGGTGCAGCCAAAAGGACTAAGTGGAGTCGGGGTGCCCCGATTCGATTTTGGGACAGATTCGACCTATTTTAACCATAATACTAAAGTCTGCCACTGGATACTAAAGTCCGCCCAGAAAAAATAACTGTGTCTAGCCACAACACGGTGACACTGCAAGTCCAAGGAAGCTATGCCATCCTTGGATAGCAGACTAACCAGTACGCCTGGACAAGAACAGCCTGCGCCTGGTAATGGGGACCATAACGGGATACTGCTCGCTAAACAAACACTTCCACCACAATAGTCATAACGGACAGTCCTCTGTGCAGGGTGTGCGTGGAGGCTGAGGAAACCGAAGCGCACGTGCTCTTTGAATGCACAGGTGTCAACCAGATTAGAACAGGAACCCTCGGGTCACCCAGATCTTTCACAGATGTTCTGAACAGCTCTGGAGATTTAATTAATTTCTGGAGGGAAGTGGGCTGGTTAGAATAACCAACAAACGGCCGCCATAGCCCACGCACAATGGTCCACCTGATGGACTAAGTGCGGAAACCAAACCCTATAACATAGAATATAAACATCATCCCACTTAGCACACATCTGTGTCATCATCAGACTATAGCAGTCCACTGCTGGACATAGGCCTCTGTAATTGTACACTCTTCACCTCAATTCTGGCCTTCTCTCATCCAGCTCCAGCTGCAATCTGCCCCACCCCACGTTTACTGTCCAGTCTATACTAAAAAGCCACGTCTAAAGTAATGGTAACCACTGTTCTGATACAACATGTCCCGAAACACCCCAATTAGAATATTCTGTTATAATCATATTCATAATACATACCTACACTGACTTTTTACTATTTTTATATTATAAAACATTGTTTATTTACTAAATTAGTTATATGTACTGATTATGGCAGAAAATTGTGGTCACATTACAGTAGCAGGTAATCTGAATAGCTCAACGCAGATGGCGCTGGCTGTGTTGGGGTCATACGAACTGTCAAACATTGATTATTTCTTTTTAGCGACGAAGTTTTCACCAAAGTTAGTTATTTTTCATGAAACAAAAATGCGTCAGTTATGTATAGATGCGCAATCCACCCATCGGGTTACCGGGTTTAAACCCAGGTGGGTTTAAACCGGGTGTTTTGAGTGTAATTGGATTTAACCCGATTTCCAACCTTTCGAGTGTAAATGATTTTTGTATAACAAATAATATAACATAACATCACGCCTTGTTTCCCCGAAGGGTTGGGCAGAGGTGTACCTGTAGTAGGAATTGTGCCCGGTTGATAGGCTCGCGCCTTAAGGGATTTAAAAACATAACTGGCGAAATGTAAAAAAAAAAATACCTACCTACCTAACTTACTACAATAACCGTACGGAATAAACGTAATCCCTAAAACATTGGTGAGATAGACGTAGATATCTTTTAAATTCATGGCAGTAGTATATATTATATCGAAATTAAAAGGAACATTATCATAGCTAAGTAGGCTTTACAAGATAACGAGTAATAATCGAATTGCATTCTTCAGTTCTTTCACATTCCAACCACCGTATTTATAAGTTTTTTTTTCATCAGTAAATCTTGAAATTCCCGGAAATAAAATAAACACACGAACAAATAACTATCATGACCGCCAAACACACCAGCGCCACCAAGCGGGAGCAATGGCGGACATCCCTGCCATTCTACGCACGCACATAGTCGCACACGTCTAAGGGATATACCCTTGGTGGTTTTAATTGACCGAGCGAGCGAAGCGTCTCTGCTTAAAGTCTGGCAAAATTTGCTTTCGTGTGTCAGTTTGTTGATACCTAATCCTCTACGCGTCGTATTTTACAACCGATCTGGACGAAACTTGATAGACAGGTTTTACGAGTTTATAGATTTTTTTTGCTGTCGGGGCTTTTTGATTAGAGGGTTACTTCCTCCAAAAAGGGCCAAAAAGGGGGCTACTGGATATCTCCGCCTTATGAGATCCGATTTCAATGGTTCTTTTTTATTTGAAAGGTAACTTTAAGTCAGTCTCATAAAACTTTGGTGAAGATCTGATGAGGATCTTCGGCGTGATGAGCAGAATAGCTCCTCGAAATGCAATAAATTGTTCACTTTTAGATTTCTACCAGTGGAATCGGCCCTTTTACTACTAGGTACGGTGATGCAGCACCTGGGACCACTTTCTCATCACAAAACTAGAGAATTCTGAAAATTATTTTCAGAATTATCTGAAACGTTTTACAATAAAGTCACTAGATACTGTGCACCGCTAGATCGCGCAATCGTTGTCGCTTGCTAAATGGTGAGGTCCCGTCGAACATTTTGTGCGTGTGATTTTTGTTAGGTGTAAAGTAGCTTCAAAGGTAGTCTCGTGTTTAACAGATAATAGTTGGTTAGATGTGGGTTAGTTTATTTGTTTAATTATCCTATCTGACTGACTGCGGCTGTAGGGTTACTAAAAAGCATATGGTGGCAACCATAATATATGCTTTTTAGTAACCCTACAGCCGCAGTCGAGTTTTTTTAAGTGTTGCAAAAAAGTTTGTGCTCGCGAGGTTTACCTACTGTTCACAGAACTACTAGTTATTTTTGGGATAAAAACTTACCTAGGTATATAAAAAAATACAGAAATCGATTCAGTAAACGATTCTAAAAACGTTTATAATGTGCATTAATTCAGTTACACATTGTAGTTCTACAACCTAACAGTCCTGGATCCACCCCTTAGAAGTTATATGCGGCAAACTACACACATCAAAAAGCTCTAAGCTGAACTTTTGAACTTTTTTACTATATATTACATTACCTACTAATATTATAAAGAGGTAAAATTTGTAAGTTTGTATGTAGGTGCTAATCTTCGGAACTATGATCCAATTCCAAAAAAAATTACCCTGGTAGAAAGCTACATTATGATCTGAATGTTTGGCACAGAGATAGATTATAGTCTGGAATCATCAAAAAACTCTAGCTGAACTTTTGAACTTTTTTACTATTGTTATATATTTATATTTCTTTTATGAATAAGCACCAAGCATTTTTTGATGCATTAGTCACTAAAGCAACAAAATCCTTCATTCCATTGTCCATTTATTCACAATAATTAACAATATGTGTACCTTAACATACGCAGTATAAAGTTAAAAAGAAATGAAACTTTCAGGTTTTAAATAACGATTTGTTTTTAATTATTTGGGAATTCAATACAAATTGTGACCGCCTCTGTTGTTTAAAACTTGTCGGCAGCGATTTTTCATTGAATTTATACGATTGTTTATCTGATCCTGCGGCAATCGCTCCCATTGGAATTTTAACAAATCTTTCAATTGTTGGGTTGTCGACACGCCGTCCAGGTTAGAGAACCTGGACGGCGTGACCTCAATCATGCTCCAGAGACGGCGAACACGTCTCTGGAGCATGATTGAGGTCTGGCGAATGTGCAGGCCACAGCAATACCCGGATATTTTCCATTGCCAAGTACTCTCTGGTCCTCCGAGCCGTGTGCGAACGCGCATTGTCATGCATCACCGTGTTAGCCAAACAACAACACCGCTTGAGAATTGTAGCTTTAAACCTATCTCCCGGGCGGTTAACATCGGCGGACGTCTTGCAGTCAGTTGTATGTTTCGGTCCTGTCGAGCAGTTGTACTCCTTCTACGTACTGGGTGCTGCTCAGCTGGATCCCCTCTATTAACGTAACGCTGCCAAAGACGACAAATCACGCTCCGATTGACACCAAAATGCCGAGATACCTGGAACTGATTTCTTCCCGCTTGTAGCATTCCTACAGCCTCTGCATTTCATCAGCAGTCAAATGGCGTCGCTCCATGACGTAAAAAATAACTCTCCACTTATTTTTTTCAAAAACTGTATACCTATCTTAAAATGATAATAGTAAGATAAATACCAAATTTATCAAGCAACGAAAACACTTGACATCGTGAAAAAATTATTAGCTTTTATTTGAATGAAAACAAAACATAATCGAAAAGTTTCTATTTTTAAAATCAGCCAGCATATGTTTCCGAGAACAAAAAGATTGTAGGTATACCAATCTACTTTGTTGAGAAAAAAATAAAGTATCAATTAATAAAACATGGGTTTATTAATAAACGTTTCTTAAAGTTAAATGACGTTCAAACGTCAAAAATGTATGGTTAAACAGTCGCTAATCATTACTTAACTTTAAGCAACGTTTATAAATAAACCCCTAGGTTTATGTAAATGATGCGTGCTGGTTAGACTTTTCTGATGTGTGTATTATGAGAATGTGACCAGTGTGTGTGTGTATTTGTTTGTATAGCACCTACTCGTAGGTAACGTTTACGTTAGCGTTTTACAATCTTAATTAGGTTAGTCGCCACTTACTCATAAACGATAATAGGTAAACCATCTAGTCACAACTTGTGAATCGCAAGCGAAATTGTCATCAAATAGACTATTTACTTCTGACCTAAAGATGTAGCCATGGTCAAGCACTCAAAACACGATCTTTTCGAAATGCGAAAATGTTCGAAAGGTGCCAACTTTATCATAATAGGTTTAGTGGCCGTGAAGGTTACCGTAATCATATAGACATGAACACTTTACACGTAATTGACGTAATGATGTTCACTACCCATCACACAATAAAATTGTATGATTTCTTTTGACTAAAGTAAACATGACCTTTACTTGTAGCTATTTGTATATTCTTTAGTAACTTTATTGTACGTTCATAAAATCGTATAATAATATTGCAATCTCCGAAAAGGAAGGAAATATAAACACTTTGTATTGAAGTAATTCAATGTTTAATTAAAACGTCATGATCAAGACAAAAGTAACAGCATCAAATGTTTCAAAAATGAAAAACTTTGTTACAATAGTTGTTTACTATAAAGTTATCATAATAAATCTGTTTATACACAATACTTTTATCCACATGTAAAATATATCCTGTTGTTAAAAATTAATGAATAAGCCGATCAATTGTTTGCAATGTGCACCAAAACCAATGATAACAATTTAAAATAGGACTTTAAAATCAATAATCAGGCTCCTACAAGTAGTCATGCTTTAGCAATAAGCACACGGCGTCTGCATGCATGCAAACCTCTATTCGGAATATAAAAGTTATCTATTAAAATAATTGAAACTATTCGACCGTATAATTTAAAAGATAGACAATTCGATGCTGATAATTATAAAAGTGATGAAATATTTGCGTCTGTGTTATCCTATGCTAGTTCTATACAAACCTGAGTAAAAACACCAAGTGTCCTTGTAATGTCAAACATTTTGTACTACATTTTATTATACAATTATCATGATGCGGTTGCTCACTCGAAATATAAAAGTGTTAAACAGTAAGTAAATGTGTTTAGCTATCCAGCTTTCGATTAAAAATACTTTATTACATCAAAGTGGCTGTAGTTTTATGTATAGTTGGCAAAGGCAACACGCCTTGAGACGCTTAGCGAGAAAGAGCAATGAATGGCACGTGGCATTTCGATGGAATCATGCAAAAAAATATTAAAAGTATGTATATAATGTATGTACTTATATTCATTTAAAATCATAATTTCTAAAAATCTAAAATATGCAGACGTGCAGTCAATTCATTAACTAATTATCATAATTGAATCAGTTGATAATATTGTATATAAACCATATTACATGCTAGGTGTCCTGTACTTGATGTTAGAGATAGAATACAATACATTTTGTTTCTATCATCTAACTAGAAAATAATAAAAAATATAGTTGCTATATTACAAAGATAAAGCAAATAAAAATAGCTCAGCAACACTGAATTTCCGATTTATCTAACACCTTACAAGTAAAACGGAAAATACGTAAAAAAATAACAAAGTAAATGTAGCCCAGGAACACGGAGGTGGAATCCTAAAGCCCTTAACAAAATCTATTCATATTTTAACCATCTATGGTGTATTAAATTTTACTTAATCTATTCAATTCCTATACTATAATGAGGCGCAATCATATACCTCAGATCCATACAACGCGCATGCACCAGGGACAGAATGCTATTAATCTTTATTAAGCACTATTATCTTTGCAACATTAAGTCACCTCGCTTTCAAGTTAATAATAAAGTAAATCAGAATACGAGCTAAACTGTCGTCACTTGGGCCGGAGGCGCGCGTCAGTTACGTCCGGCCGTCGTCTCATCAGCCGGGGTCGGCGGCGTAGTCTGTAACACAAAATTAAACTTGATCGTGTTTCCGCTATTACGCTGTCTACAACTTGGAAGCTTTCTATAAATACATAAAACAACATATTAATTAGTAAAAAATATGTACCGTAGCCTCGTCGCGGCTCAGGCCGGCCCAGTGTACGAAGGAGGGCAGGTCGCGCGTGGGCAGCTCGGCCGCCAGCGCCTTCACGCGCAGGTTGCGGTCGTCCGTCAGCAGCACCACCTCGCGCCGAGCCGGCCCGCCGCGCGGGTCTGCAGTCACACATAGAACGTAACCACACGCCGGGAATGCCCGAAGGGTTGGGCGGAGGTGTGCCTATAGTACACCCCATCCGCCAGTTATGCCTAAGGTCCATGTAATAGGGGAGCGAGCCTATTGCCCTCAACCGGGGCACAAATGCAGATTTCGGGCTGCTACTGAGAAATTCCTGATGAAAAAACCCAATTGCCCCAACCCATATAATTTGCACGACCTGGGTGAGTCGAACCCAAGACCTCATGCTCAGCAGCAGCGCTTGCGACAACGAGACCATCGCAGATCAAAGCATCAAAAGTTATGGAATTCTAAATTCAGTTCAAATCGCAAGATAACACGACACGCAGACAGATGATATACCCACTAATACAGTTTTATCGCGTATCGGAATGCTATTAAAACAGGAAGCGTCGTTAAAACAAATAATCGGCGGCGCCAGCGCAGATAAAATCGCCGTTCACGCGAGCTGAGATATGTAGTAACAGGCCGCCACCGTCTAGCTTTGACTGGGTCGACACAGACACATCTACCGGTCCGCCGCACGCGCCAGGCGCCTACTCCGACACGCATTTGAATGCTACTGCGTAGTACCGTCCAAATACAACGGACAACTCACAATAAGTAAGTATAAAAAAATACGGAAACTATTTTACAGGAAAATACACATTTATGATCATTGTGCTAAATATGAAAGCGAACCTACTCAGCAAAGTCATAATACGTATGAAGTGTATATAGCATTACCAGAACACCCGCAAAATTTCGCGGATTTATACAGGGTGTCTCAAACGCAGTAGTACAAAGGCAATGGGGTAAAGCGAAAGTGGCCACCTATCATTAAAAATTTAAAATTTGGGATTATCTCAACAATTCATATAATTTCGCTAATTTAATCATTTTTAAGAAATGTTACACTTTCACTTAGATTTTTCGGCCCGATGAAAAAAAAAAGATGTAGCGAGTTCAAATCTGGCTAAAACATCCCTTGATAGTGTAGGTATAAAATTATGTTCCTATTTACGCTAGGTGTGGCTCTGCAATGCTTCAGATTTTATTTTACTTGTCTTTAGCGAAACTAAGTCCTACAGAGTACGTGCACATAGCTTTAAAAAGTACCTTAATTATTTATAATTAGACTGGGAAAATTTCATAGAGATAGCTTAATGAGAACCTTTAAAAAAAACCGGCCGAGTGCGTGACGGATTACGCAAAATGAAGGGTTCCGTAGCTGGGATGTATTTATCCCAAGAACAAACTTAACATTCTAGTTGAAAATCATGTTATCCCATACATTCCAACTGCAAATGTAAGTTTGTACGCACAATATTGAGAAATTTACCATGGTATTTTAAGACCATAGACTTCTTATTGGTTTTCATGTAATCTATTAGTAAAGAACCATTTTCCGTATTTTTTTCAAATTTTAGGCTCAGTATTGTCGGAGATAAGGGCCCCACCCTTATCTCCGAAAATAACGAACGGTAAATTTTCAATATCTTTAAAAGTATTTATAGCAAAATTAAAAAAAAAAAGAGATTTTCGCAACAAGACCTTTCATTTGATGTCACTCGGTATAGATAGTGCAATCCACGACGACGCACCCCACTCCGCTCCGCTCCGTACTAAAGTACAGCTTACAGTACAGTAATCGCGGAGGGGAGCGCGTCGTGGATTGCACTATCTATACAGTTTGCAATTTTTTTATTTTCCTATTTCGGAGCAAATTTGCTGTGACAGAAGGACAGACACAGACTCACGAGTAATCCTATAAGGGTTCCGTTTTTACCTTTTAAGGTAACCCTAAAAATAGGTTTCATAACAAGGTCGAAAAAATCTAAAACCTTTTTGCTCTAATTTTACAAAAACATCTCTGAAAAGTCAATCTGTCTCAATCTATCATCTGCCTAGCCTTTTCCCAACTATATTGTGGTCGGCTTCCAGTCTAACCGGATGCAGCTGAATACCAGTATTTTACATGGAGCGACTGCCTATCTGACCACCACAACCCAGTAACTGGGTAATACGATACCCCTTGGTAAGACTGGTTGTCCGATTTTCGGGCTTCTGACGACCCGTAACGACTGTCAAAGATCCACGAATGACAGCCGGGACCAACGGCTTAACGTGATTTCCGAGGCACGGAGGAGTCTCGGTATGCAAAGATGGTCACCCATCCACAGACCAACCCCGGCAAGCATAGCTTAACCTGATGGATCGACCCGTGCGGCAGTTATTACTTAGCTACGAGCGTAGACCTTTTTTTTTTTGGGTGGGAAATTATCAAATTAAGTCTCCCGCTCTGGGCGGAGCGAGAGGGCGTGTCAGACTCTTATTGACTAAAACCCACCCGTGTTCCGTCAAATTCATTTATTAAAACTAGGCTGAGAAATGAACGTCAAAATTACATAAGACAGTCCCCGAAAAACGCCCGCCCTTCACCACTTCCGAGTGCTTTAGCTGGGAAGAAGAAGTGGCGCAACAAACTCCCCAGCTGCACAGCTGTCTGAATAATTAGAAAAACTTGATTCTAAACAAAAGTACATATGCAAAATAATTTACATTACGCAAAACATTAAATTAAATTATTTACTAAATTTCTATATGTCACCTAGCACACCTTCAGTTGCCTGTACGTTGCCAGGGGCCACGGTATCCCTTTCGGACTTTCCCGCAGCCCCGGCAAGCATCGGTCCCATCGGACCCCTTCAGTTGCTGACATCTCTTTGAGGCGCGCGTAGAACACAACGCGCCGTCGACCCGGGCCTTGTCCTCACCGGACGGCGAGCTACCCATTGCTCACCGTCCGCAAGACCCGCCAACGGTGGCCGGGAATCCGCCTACGATTCCCGACACCCAGGGCGTCTCCTGCGGCGGCTAGGGGCTCTCGCTTCGTACCAACCAGCGTAGACCTTCACAACTTGTGTTGTCATTTCCAAAGCAGATTGAACAAATGAGATATTTTTAGGGTTAACAAATGTAATAGAAATACACAATCTCTGAAAATTTCAACTGTATACCTATTACGGTTCATGAGACCGCTGACAGACAGACGGACGGACGGGCGGACAGCGGAGGCTTTGTAATAGGGTTCCGTTTGGCACCCTTCGAGTACGGAACCCTAAAAATATCTCATTTGTTCAATCTGCTTTGGAAATGACAACACAAGTTGTGAAGGTCTACGCTGGTTGGCAGGCGAACAGCGAAAATAAAAAAACTAAAATTGAAAATAAAACACATGTACCGAATCACGTCTAAATGTGTGAAATTTAAGTTATTTACAAAAATGTTTTGGTAAAATTAGAGCAAAAAGTTTTTCGGATTTTTCGACCTTGCTAAGAAACCCATTTTTTTAAAGGTTCTCGTATAGCGTTGTATAAGAAATTTTCAAAGTCTAACCATCAATAATTAAGGTACTTTTTAAAGCTACGTGCACGTACTCGGGAGTTAAATCTGCAGGCCTAACATGACAGACACGCGACAATTACTCGCTCTCGCGTGAGTAACTTTCGTCTATTTCGGTCACTCTCGTTTTCTGACAGCGCTTCCATACAAAATAGTCGACTCCTTCTGTCAAAATTGATGTTTTCTCGACAAATCCTAACATGGCACCTTAGTTATCTCGATTTTTGACAAATCAACACGAGATAATCTCCGATTTTTCTATCATTTAGTCGTATTTACTCGTCGTCGATTTTGACGACGAGAAGAGTAGACAAAATTATTATACCAAAAAAAACTCCAAAATAACATGGCAGTTTCATAATAGGGATGATGCCTGGGTCAAAAAAAAGAAATTCTATTTAGTCCGTCAGTCAGATAATAAAAAAATATTAGACACATATTTTTTGCTTTATCATATTAATAAAAAATGACTTAGATACAACGCATTAAAGTTGGGGAGTGGGGGTTGATACGTCACAAGTATCTATAAAATCTACATACAAGTGACGTCATGGCACATTATAACTCAATATATCGCCGTAATCTTTTGATACCGTAAAAAAAGAAAAAATACGTGTACGTTATTTTTTCATAATCTACATTACGGACAAAAAACATTTTTTTAGTCATCATCCCTATTGTACTTATTTTAGTCATCATTTTATTTTACAATATATTAATAATGAAAATACTTAGTTTTAAACTACTATTTATATTGGAACGACGTGTTTTATATGGAATTTTTCGTTTTTTGTATGGAAAATATGAAAAAATATTACCTACATGTTGTGTTAGGGGTTTATGGGTTTTATAAAGGGGGTCGAAGTTTTCATTATTTTTGCGATAGGACACACCATTTTCGAGATATATGCAAGAGAAAAGGAAAAAAGTCAGTATTGTTTTTGCACCGTCGAGGTGTTGGTGTGAATTTTAGTTCATTTTTTAATCGCGATTAAATACTTAAACAATCAAAATTTTAGGTGAAGAACGTAAAGTTCTGAACGGCAAGATTGCCATTTCCACTAAATTAATAGCTCAGTGCCGTCAAACTAAAATATAGTTAAGTTGTGTCACTTTAGTCGATTTCAGAATGGGAAATCGTCGGTTGATAATAGGAATAGTAGAAATTTTGGTGATTTTTAGTCTAGTTTAGAGGCATTTGTGACAAGAGAATCGGCACCATTGAATGAATGAAACGGAATCTCAAGCCGATGTTGCTATCATAAAAATAATTTGTTTTTTATAACTTGCAACATCGGTTTCTCGTCGCGAGATATAGAAGTGTCAAAGTGCCTTTTTCGAGATATCTCGTCGATAACGGTCATGTTAGGGATTAGAATGACGTCAGAATCGTAGACGAATTTCGACAAAACGAGAAAAAGAGCTTTCTCGCGCTTGTCATGTTAGCCATGCAGGGCTTAGAAAGTATCGCTAAAGTCGAATAAAAAGTTAGAAAAGACAAGTAGAAAAAAAAAACCTGAAGCATTGCAGAGCCACACTGAACGTAAATAGGAACACAATCTTGTACCTACAATATCAAGGCATCTTCCAGCCAGATTTGAACTCGCTACGTCGACAATTTTGTTGACAGGGTCCAAAAATTTAAGTGAGTGTAAAAATTCTTGAAAATGATTAAATTGGAGTAAGTTTCTGAACTGTTGGTTCCCAACTTAAATTTTTTTTAATGGTCCTATATCCTTTATGGCACCTCTTTCGATCATTTTGAGCTCACGATCACAAAAAGGTTTGGCCTAGGTCTTCAGGGGGAGGTGAGTAAATTGATTCGCTGTTACAATTTAAAATAGATGCCTAATTTATTACTTCGTTGTCTTGGACAATATTATCTGTTTGGGTCACTCCCTTTATTATGCATTTTCTCGGTCGTTTAAATGGCAACGGTAGACTGATTCCGATCCTTGACCGAGATTGGAATAACCGGACAAATGCAGCCCAAAATAAACATAAACTTTAATCTCCATAAAGCATGGCATAAATTAAAAATCCGTCAAGATTAACTAATGGAAAAAAGTAAACAAAGAACTGACACATTGATAAAAAAGAACACAATAATTATTTATTACCTTTTACAACCGTCTACAAATACACCTAGCAAATGACGATCATAAAAAAATATTTTATGTCAGATGATTATATATGACAACCTAGTGGTATAAAGTTCACAGTGTACTTTAGAAGTTAAATGTCAGTTAGTTCATCTGCTTCTGGTTCGACTATGAATAATGAGAAAATCTAATCCTGTAAGCCGACAAAGTATATCTATACTGGATTTGGTCGTGACTCGCCAAAAACAATAACATTGAACTTGCCTGGGAATTGAACGCGATATCTGCGTGTCACTGATTAAATACGCACTAAATAGGACACACGTATTATCACACCCACTTTTATCATGTTCATTTTCACGGATTAACATAGGAACGTATTTCAATGGAATTGCTTTTGATTTGAAAGTTACTCAATATAAAAAATACTGATAAAATACTTGAAAAAAAAAATCGTAACATCGATAGTACCAAAGCTTAAAGA
Source organism: Xanthia togata (assembly GCA_963853775.1). Lineage (NCBI taxonomy): Eukaryota > Metazoa > Arthropoda > Insecta > Lepidoptera > Noctuidae > Xanthia > Xanthia togata. Next base: position 13,806,486 of record OY970802.1, read on the forward strand.
TCATACTACCGCATCACTAAACCATAGTGCAGGCGCGCGACGCCAGCAGCGAGCCGCGCGACGTGCCCAACTAACAGACTACAGTCACTAAGTCACCTTGGTCGGCGGCGATGTTGGCGTGCAGGTTGAGCGCCGTGGCCAGCACGCGGTCGTCGTTGGTGGCGCGCGCCGCCTGCTCGGCCGTGCAGGCGCGCGACGCCAGCAGCGAGCCGCGCGACGTGCCCAACTAACAGACTACAGTCACTAAGTCACCTTGGTCGGCGGCGATGTTGGCGTGCAGGTTGAGCGCCGTGGCCAGCACGCGGTCGTCGTTGGTGGCGCGCGCCGCCTGCTCGGCCGTGCAGGCGCGCGACGCCAGCAGCGAGCCGCGCGACGTGCCCAACTAACAGACTACAGTCACTAAGTCACCTTGGTCGGCGGCGATGTTGGCGTGCAGGTTGAGCGCCGTGGCCAGCACGCGGTCGTCGTTGGTGGCGCGCGCCGCCTGCTCGGCCGTGCAGGCGCGCGACGCCAGCAGCGAGCCGCGCGACGTGCCCAACTAACAGACTACAGTCACTAAGTCACCTTGGTCGGCGGCGATGTTGGCGTGCAGGTTGAGCGCCGTGGCCAGCACGCGGTCGTCGTTGGTGGCGCGCGCCGCCTGCTCGGCCGTGCAGGCGCGCGACGCCAGCAGCGAGCCGCGCGACGTGCCCAACTAACAGACTACAGTCACTAAGTCACCTTGGTCGGCGGCGATGTTGGCGTGCAGGTTGAGCGCCGTGGCCAGCACGCGGTCGTCGTTGGTGGCGCGCGCCGCCTGCTCGGCCGTGCAGGCGCGCGACGCCAGCAGCGAGCCGCGCGACGTGCCCAACTAACAGACTACAGTCACTAAGTCACCTTGGTCGGCGGCGATGTTGGCGTGCAGGTTGAGCGCCGTGGCCAGCACGCGGTCGTCGTTGGTGGCGCGCGCCGCCTGCTCGGCCGTGCAGGCGCGCGACGCCAGCAGCGAGCCGCGCGACGTGCCCAACTAACAGACTACAGTCACTAAGTCACCTTGGTCGGCGGCGATGTTGGCGTGCAGGTTGAGCGCCGTGGCCAGCACGCGGTCGTCGTTGGTGGCGCGCGCCGCCTGCTCGGCCGTGCAGGCGCGCGACGCCAGCAGCGAGCCGCGCGACGTGCCCAACTAACAGACTACAGTCACTAAGTCACCTTGGTCGGCGGCGATGTTGGCGTGCAGGTTGAGCGCCGTGGCCAGCACGCGGTCGTCGTTGGTGGCGCGCGCCGCCTGCTCGGCCGTGCAGGCGCGCGACGCCAGCAGCGAGCCGCGCGACGTGCCCAACTAACAGACTACAGTCACTAAGTCACCTTGGTCGGCGGCGATGTTGGCGTGCAGGTTGAGCGCCGTGGCCAGCACGCGGTCGTCGTTGGTGGCGCGCGCCGCCTGCTCGGCCGTGCAGGCGCGCGACGCCAGCAGCGAGCCGCGCGACGTGCCCAACTAACAGACTACAGTCACTAAGTCACCTTGGTCGGCGGCGATGTTGGCGTGCAGGTTGAGCGCCGTGGCCAGCACGCGGTCGTCGTTGGTGGCGCGCGCCGCCTGCTCGGCCGTGCAGGCGCGCGACGCCAGCAGCGAGCCGCGCGACGTGGCCAGGCGCAGCGCCGCGCCCGCCGCCGCCAGCCAGCTCCGCGCCGCGCGCGCCGCCTCGCCCACGCGCGCGCTCAGGCACAGCCCCTCCAGCTCCGTCACAACTGCGGAACGTTGCGCTTATTATAGTACCGCAGATTGGAGCAGGTCAAAACATTCAAGGTATCAGGGGCGACGGGGTCAAGCAACCTGATTCCTACCGGCAAAAAGGCAAGCATTAAATAATAGAATTCGCAAGTTGATATTTGTTTTTAAAAAGTTACGCTATATTGCTGATCCAAAACTAGTTAGACAAGTTTACTTTGCGCTGTGTCAATCAATATTAACCTACTGTATTACCTCATGGGGTGGAGCGGGTAAAACAATGTTACTAACCATTGAGAGAGCTCAAAGGGCGATCCTGAAAGTGTCTACTTTCCGCCCTTTCCTTTTTCCTACTAACCTCCTATAAAAATCTTGTAAAGTATTAACAGTTAGACAGCTATTTATAATAGGTATTGTATTAAAACAACACACAGCTCTACCCTACAGCACTGCATATACTAATAAAAGAAGTAAAGGTATAGTTTGTCCACAAAATACAACAAAACATGCTTTTGTACCCAAATTTTACCTATACCTCGGTCCTCTTCTCTATAATAGACTAAACTCGAATGCAAACATTTATTCCCTGAACTACACAAATTGTAAGAGAATTCTCAAGGATGCTCTCCAAAGTATGTCTTACGAAGATACAGAGAATTTACTAACTGTGCTACAGTGAATAATGTACAAATTTCACCTACGTTAAGTATTTATCAAATTTAGAAACTAAGAGTTATACTACTCAACTTATAATTAGTGATCTATTGTCAACCTTTTGATTATCTATTTATTTTATAAGTCTATTTAAGCTTTTCCCGCCTGAAACACAGGATTACCTAGTTCAGGCACGTAAGTCTTAGGAATATAACTTACATTTAAGCAAAACTGTACTAATTTTTATGCCTTGTAATTTTTTGAATAAATATATTAATACCCGGATGCAGCGTTTTTGGAGCTTAAAAACTCTGTCGGCATCAGTCGAGTTACCCCACATGATAAGTCCATAGCTTAGAACAGATGACACGTAACCATGGTAAGCTGCAAGAGCAGCTTCTACAGACACATTTTGTCTCAACTTTTTTAAACCAAACACGAACCCATCTAGTTTCTGACCTATATGCTCCACGTGACTTTTCCAATTCTAGTTTTTGTCAACAAAAATTCCTAAATTTTTTAATTGATCCACTTGCTCTACCTTTTCACCATTATAGAGAATATCCAAAGCTAATGGTTTGCTATTATAAGAATTAAATTCAATTAATTTTGTCTTGCTAACATTTATATTTAAGTTATTATTTTGCATCCAACTTATTATATCTTTTAGAGTCTTTTCCGTAGCTGATTTGTAGTCGCTTTTATTCTGACATTTTATGACAACTGTAGTATCATCTGCGAAAAGTATACATTTCTGCAAGGTGGCCTCTGGAAGATCATTTATATAAAGTAGGAAAAGTAAAGGACCGAGAATGCTTCCTTGAGGCACGCCACACTTATTTACTACCACTATTGATTTGAATTTCTCTTTGGAATATATTCTGTCAATTTTCTTTACAACTTTGGATATCTCGGTACACTGCTGCCTGTTTCCTAGATAACTAGATGTCCATTCATAAACTTTTCCTCTAATACCATAGAAGTCTAGTTTGTTTAGTAGCTTATCATGGTTTACAAAATCAAAGGCCTTACTCATATCTAAAAAAGGGACACAGCAGGATTTCCATTATTAATATTTTCTGTTACAAGTTTAATAAAGTTAAAGATTGCAAGAGCAGTTGTAGCAAACTACATTTACGGAAGCCGAACTGCTCTTTGCATAGTATTTCATGTCTACAGAGAAAATTATTTAACCTAATTCTAGGGTCATTCAATAAATACTTAGCCTACAAAAAGTAAACGAAAATTTTGGAAAAGTGGCAATTTATTTTTCAACATAGTCTCCTTTTAGTTCGATACACTTAGCCCAGCGATGCTCCAACTTTTTTAACCCGTCCGAAAAATAGTTTTTGTCAAACTCTGCAAAATAGGCCTCCGTGGCGGCGATGACCTCCTCATTTGATCCATATCTATTCCCGGCGAGTGATTTTTTCAGATTAGGAAACAGAATGAAGTCACAAGGGGCCAAATCTGGAGAATACGGTGGATGGGGCAGCAATTCGTAGCGTAATTCGACCAATTTGGCCATGGCAACGGCAGACGTGTGAACCGGTGCGTTGTCGTGGAGAAACAGCACTTTTTTCTTCGCCAGATGGGGTCGGCCCAATAAATCGGCATAGTAAAGCCCTGTAATTGTTTTACCCTTCTCGAGGTAATCGATGTAGATCACAACTTGTGAATCCCAGAAAACGGTGGCCATAACTTTTCAGGCCGATTTTACAGTTTTCGCCTTCTTTGGAGCACGTTCCCCGGTCTGGATCCATTGTTTTGATTGCTCCTTGGTCTCTGGTGTGTACCAGTGGATCCAGGTTTCATTGACGGTCACAAAACGACGCAAAAACTCCGCTGGATTCCGCTTAAACAGCGCCAAACACGTCTCCGATATGTGGTCTCACGGTTGCACTTGTTTTCTGGTGTGAGTAAACGCGGCACCCATCGCGCCGACAGCTTTCTCATGCCGAATTCCTCGTGAAGAATATGATGCACTGTTCCTTCTGAAATGCCTACAGTCTCAGCTAGCTCCCGAACCTTCAATCGGCGATCTGCCAATACGAGATCATGGATTTTTTAAATGTTTTCCTCCGTAGCAGCTGTTTTCGGTGCACCTGAACGTGGTTCATCAAAAACCGACGTACGGCCACGTGCAAACTCGTTGAACCAATTCTTGACGGTGGCCATCGATGGAGAAGAGTCACCGTACACAGCATCCAAGCGCTCTTTGATTTCGATGCGCGTTTTCCCTTCCAAAAATAGGAATCGAATCACCGAACGATATTGCTCTTTTTCCATTTTTTTAAAACCGATCGACACGTTCGCTTCCATAAGTTGTCAAATTAAAACAAATGAAGGGATTGGAATGAAAATTTGAAAAAAGAATTAAAAAAGAATGTGCTACACTGTGGTAAAACTATTTGAAACTACAGCGCCCTCTGGCGATGAGGCTAGGTACTTATTGAATGCACCTCGTAAGCATTGCCTTCTCAAAGATTTTTGAACTGTAACTCTTGTAGCTTTGCGATGGTCTGTCGTGAAGTGTGAGCTCGCGCGTTGTCGTGGAGAAGCAATGGGGAAGAGCGATTGACTAGTCTTGGTTGTTGAATTACGAGCTTTTCCATCATTGTTTGCAATTCTTGGCAATAGACATCTGCCTTCACTGTTGTGCCATTCGGTAAGAAGCTGTGATGAACAAGTGGTCCACCAGACCAGTCACCATCATCTTCCTATGAGTAATCTTTTTTTTAGCGCACTAATTAGGTGCTGTACCCGGGTCCACCCACTGAGACGAACGCTTACGGCTGTCGTACAGGATCCACTTTTCATCGCAGGTAATAATAATTCGATTAAGAATTCCCTCGTTTCTATACCGGTTCAGTAGTGCTATGCATGCTTCGACGCGTAAATCTCGCTGATGGTCGCTTAATTCGTGTGGCACCCACTTATCTAGCTTTTTTATCTTTCCGATTTGACGCAAGTGCTTTAATGTTATTTTGACACTAACTCCAAGGCCCGCAGCAAGCTCAGCCGTAGATTGAGTGTGAACCGCTTCCACTATCGCCTTCAATTCGTCGTTGTCGACAGTTACCGGCCGACCGCGAGGCTCGTTCTTCAACTCAAAATTTCCAGATTTAAAACGATTGAACCAATAATGGACCGTGTTTATGCAAGCAGTGTTAGGCCAGTACACGTCGTTAATGTTTCGTGTTGTTTGCGCAGCGTTATTTCCATGTAAGAACTCATATTCGAAAATTGTACGAATTTTCAGTTTATCCATGGCGCCAAAAACTACCACAATGTCACAAAAACAAAAAACTATCTAAACATAAATGACTGAATTTGAAATTAAATTAACAAGTCTTTCAAATAAAATTCCTTTGAATTTCGAATTGCACGCCAATCCACAGATAATTAATTCTGAAAATGCTGGTTATAGAATCTCCAATTACATAGGTAAAGACCTATTATAATATAGTACAGACATAGTCGCATTACAGGTATTTAATACACCATAGGATAAAAAAAAACATCAGATTCAGATTTTCGCTTCAGTTAAAAATTCCGACGACACTAACGCCAATAAGCGGCATGTCGTGTGTCAGAATACAGTATTAATCATAGTACGATACCTTCTTCGGGCACACTAATCTATAGTAGGTAAGGATTTATGTCATGATGGTCCAGCGGTTAAGGCCTCGCCTCTCATGTATGAGGTTGTGGGTTCAAATCCGAGCAAAGACTTTCAATTCATATGTACTCTCTGAGTTTATCTTGGACATTATTGACATCGGTGAAGGAAACCATTGTGAGGAAACATGGACTCATAGTTTAACTCTGAAATCACCAACCCGTCTTGAGCAAGCGTGGTAATCAGAGCTCGTGCCTTCTCTATATGAGAAGAGACCTTTGCCCTGCAGTGGGACAGTAATAAGCTAGTATTATTATTATTATAGTAGGAACCTATACAGCTGAAATTTGTTTTTTCCTCGCATTTTATTCGTTATAACATAATCTATTTGTAATCGACTGTTTTTCAGAAATAAAACTATAATCGATAGTACCTATTAGGTTTATTTCTGTAAGACATTGATAATTTTTTATGTGTAGTACGTCTCTTTGTACTTGACCATAGATGGCGTTAAATTAAAAAAGTGAATGACTTAAATTTTTGAGATAGTAATTTTGATGTTATCTTTGAGTATATGAGAACTGAACAATTTATTCTTCGGCTTCCCTCTAAAGGAATTAGTAGCTGCGCTACTGCAAGGTATGATATGATATTCATTATTATTATAAATAATACCTACAGTACACACATATCATACGAGACACACTATGTTACATGCGACGCTTTTTTCCCGCAAAACTTTTTTTTTCTAGCCTGTTCTCATTTCATCCGTTTTTCGTGATTCCGCACTTCCTTTTTCCCGGACGGACAGTTTTGACGGAATCAATCTAGATATTCCCACCTTATCCTTCGTAACTTGCAACGACCCGTATTTGCATATTCGTAACTTGCATATTATCATTTATCGAAAACAAAATGGACGTGATGGACAATAAAAGCCTAAAAAGGATTTGTGACACGAAATTCAATGCGGACGAGGTTGACAGTGCTAAAAGAATTGCTATTTAGTTCAATAAAAACTAACAATAAGAAAGTGACCAGTAGTGAGGGAAAAAAAGCTGAGAGACTTGGAGGATATTATATGTGTTTTCAAAGTGACTGAACCAGATATTACAAAAATTACCGCCCGTTATATTTGATCATGTCGATGTGACCAAACTGTTTAAAAATCTGTTGATTTTGCGTGCTGAAATTAATGACATAGACTTTAAGAAAAACAGAAAAGTGCTAAATAACTTTAATTTTGGAAGTCGGTGTCTTTGGTTCTATATTTTCGTATTTTGCCACCGACTTCCGAAATTAAATTAATATTGCAATTTTTTTTAAGTCCGTTAAATATATTTTTTGGAAGAAGTTTTTATTTTTGGTACCTACCCCACACAAATTCCTGTTAAATTACCACTACCTACTATGTAAATAACAGTGACAGGAACTTATCATTAAGTTCGAAAGTAAGTGGGAAAAATACGTATTATTGAAGCTACCACCTATTATTCTACCTCTGAAGTATCCTACCAAACAAAAAAGAATCATCAAAATATAATATTTTGTAATTGGTGGAGTAATCGCGTAACAAACATAAAAAAACAGCCGAATTGGGAGCCTCCTCCTTTTAGAAGTCGGTTAAAAAGTAAATATGCAACAGTCACTCAATAGGATAAGTTGAAGTTGGAAGTGGAATCTAGGAAGGCACCGTAATCGTTATTAACCTGCAATATTAATACGAGGCAAAGAGGAAGGTATATGCTCGATAGTAGGCCTGTCGGTCTATCACCGGTGGACATCGACCTTAGCGCGATGACGAATGCAGAACACATTGAGTCACCAAAATACTGCTCTCTCATCTCATCTCTCATCTTGCACTCATACCGAGCCAGTTAAAACTAGTGCGCTCACACCGATTAACGCGACACTGTTGGAAAACGAAATGTGCACGGATTTTTCCTTCTTGTCACAGTCATGACGTACAGCCGCCGACCATTTCTGTTAATTTATATTAATATTTATACTATTGATTTATTTTGTTTTCTGTTTACCTACTCTTGTCTTTTTGTATGTACGTGTATCTGTGACAAATAAACCTATTTTTCTTTCTTTCAGTCAAACAAAACAACCAACTAAGGCTGAGATGGCGCGAAATGGTGAGTAGAAACAGCCCAAGTAACCAACAGATAATTAGGTGTTAGTGCAAAATCGAAGGTCTAGAAATCGTTTTACTGGTAAAATGAGGAAAGCAGCTACGGATCTGTCTGAGAAGTTTAAGGCAGCGGAAATTAAAATCCCTTTGTTTATCTCTAACGTAAACAAAGAGACTGCAGAGGATGATATCTGCAAGTACATCGAAAATAAAACTACGGAGGTCATTTCACTTGAGAAAATTACAACGAAGAAGGAAAGGCCATACAAGTACCTACTTGTTAACAAAAACAAGTTAGTCATTTTTAGTCAAGTTTAGAAGACAAGATTTGGCCTGATGGCGTCACATTTCGGCGCTTTATACACTAAGAACAGAAGGGAAGACAAAAATACTACTAGTTGTGTGAGCGCGGAAAGAACAAAGTATTTCAACAATGAACTGAATCATTTAATTGGAAAAAAGTTAAGACGCCGGTGAACTGTGTGTGTGCATTGTGTAAAACAGCTGATATTGTTTTGTTACAAGAAACGAATTTAGACCCATATGATTGTGTGTGCTTAATTGTTGTACTAATATAGATTTTAAGTTATTTCTAATATTAACACGCTATGGGCCTTTGAAGCCTGATAATAAAGTTTATATTATATTAATAGATACTTACCCACGACTGGCACGGCCAAGGTGTATGGTTGCGCGGGCGCATCCACAATGGCCTGCAGCAGCGTCAGGTGGTCGATGAAGCAATTGGTGTCGGGCACCAACAGCCGAGGACGAACTTCAACCTCCGCGCTCGCAGAGCCACCGCTTAATATTTCCTAGAAACAAAAGAAAATTACCAACTGTTTATTTACGCAATCTATTTACCCATCTTATATTAAAAAGAATATAAGAGCACGCCTGTTTCCTCGAAGGATTAGACAGAAGTGTACCGTACCAAAATAAAAATGTTGTATACTTAAAGCGTCGCCCCATATATCTATAATAAGTAGGTAAAGTAAAAAAATATATATAAAAATAAAATTTTAACAATGCTATAAATACAAAAGTGTGTTTGTTTGCGTTCCCGAATTGTTCTACTTTCACGTCAAGAGAGACAAAGAAACGTAATTGCAAAGCATGAAAGTGACACAGGATACTTTTTATCGTAACCAATTCTCGTAATTTTGTTACCATTATTTCGCTGAATCTCTTCAAGTTATTGCATTCGATCGGCTAACTATATTTATAAATATTTGAACTATACATACTTGCATACGTAGGCGATATTTGTCAAGCGTTGCCTTCCTGGTCTCTAGTTGCTCCTTGCGTCGCAGAAGCTTGCGGGTCGCCTCGTCCGTTCCTTCGGCCTCCACTCCTTCACTGTGACTGGGAACTTCGCTGGCAGGACCACTTGCATTGTTTTCATCCTCAGAATTTTCAGACTGCAAATCAAAATAATATTATTATTGTAACATAACATATCGCTTGCTGTAATCCCGGAGGGATAGAAAGGGCATAATATGAATACAACCACATTTCAGCAGTCATGTTTAAATCACTTGTAATAGGGGTCGAACCTATTGCCACCTACCTCGTATTCTGACTTCACTGCTTTCTACAGTCCTACCAACTTATCTGTGAACTGAAAGAGGACGGCACCGTCGATTCAGTGTTGCTAATTAATATAAGGTGCCCAAAATTTAGTAAACTTTCAAGAAGGAAATTTCACATTAGACATAATCGTCATAACACCAGATTTGACTAATTATAATTAGCAGTGGTAACTAGTGGTAGTGTAGTGTAATAAAAAAAAACCAATAGCTTTACAATAATTTATTGAAAACAAGGTTGACAGTAATTGTGATCTTTAGATGAACCTGCATACACAACTTCATCATAAGGCCATACTCCGCTTATATCCGTACCACTATCATCATTATCACTATCGCTTTCGGTTTCATTGTCACTTACCACTTCTATAATAAAAGGATTATCTAAATACAAATCATGTACTGACTTTTGACTTAATCATTGAATTTTGAATGTTTTAAGTATTCTCCTTCTAACCTGCGAACGTGTTTACAATGCTGTGCCCACTCATGAACTGTAATAGCGTCAAAAGCTTCTCTAACTAGGCGGGGAATTTCAGTCTTTTTGTGCTCAATATTTACATCAGCAACTTTTCTTTTCATTGTGCTCCATATGAGTTCAATGAGATTGAGATCACAGTGATAAGGTGGTAAATAAAAGCATTTGTGTCTATTGTCTTCTAATATTTTTTTTCTGTTAATAGTTGCATCATTTTTGCGCTCTCAAAAATATGATTTATTTCGCATTTGATTTACTTACTGAAGATATTGGCATATTTTTATTTTTTTCTATACAGACGCTTTTAATGTTTTACATCGTTCTCACATGTATAAATTCAACATGAATGCTGTAATCAATATTTTGTAACCCTAATTTGATTTAAAAGAGTGTCCGTGAAGTTTCATGCCCGTTCTTCTCCATAGGTACCTACTACGCTTTGGAATGGGCAACTAGCTTCATCTTTCTGACTGACCGACCCCTTGACAATTAAAAAGTGCCTGTAATTGGATTATTTGAAATAAATGCTTTGAGTTTGACTTTTGAATTGTATAATCATAAAATAAAATATAGATTTTATTTCAAGGATAGTTAAACTTTTGTGATTTTTTTTTAATTTCTTGATATAGTTTGCTAAATAATAGGAAAAAATACATTATTGACAGGGTTTTTTTTAATTTTAATTTTCTGATATATTTTGTATCGAAGTTGAAAAAAGTGGTTCAGCCACATGCAAATAGACCATATAATGATGTTGGTGATACTTTTAAATGTTCAAAATCAAAACAACCAATCAATTCGGGTTCGTATCGGGTAGGTCTACAAAGGATGCCGTGACTGGCTTAAGCGATCTCCTAGCCCGCAATCTGGATCAGGGTAAGAAATGCCTTGGCATCTTTCTGGACCTATCTAAGGCATTCGACACAGTCTCTGTCCCTAAACTTATACTTAAACTTGAGAATATCGGTGTAAGAGGAACTCCACTAAATCTATCTAAAAGCTATCTCACAGACAGAATGCAGTGTGATTATTAATAATTGCAAAAGCAATGACCACCCTCTGGGTAATTACGGAGTGCCACAGGGAAGTATCCTGGGACCAACACTCTTTCTAGTCTATATAAACCAGTTATGCACACTAAGACTTACAAATTGTAATGTTTTTACTTATGCAGATGATACAGCGCTTATTGTTCATGGCTCAGATTGGAATGAAACAGAACGACACGCGGAGAACTGTCTTACCATGGTATCAAACTGGCTCGCTACTAATCTTCTTACTCTTAATCTCGAAAAAAACTAAATGTATACCTTTTTCTATAAGCAAGAAGAGCCAGCCTCCACAGGCATTTAATATAAAATTATACAGTTGCCACTTAAAGCCTGACTGTACCTGTCCGTGGCCACACTTCAGCAAAGGCCAAAAAGCAAAGGCAAACGGGCCGGCGGAGCATGCGTAGTTCATACAAACGTAATACCTAAATAATTTGTAAATCAAACATATTCTTAAGGTAGTGTGTATTTATTCCGATTGGATTACAGAATATCTAGGCTTCCAAATATATATTTTGAATGGACACTGATATAAAGACGAGATATGAGGAATTTAAAAATTCTATGGAAAACTTATTTTTCTCTTATCTCGAATTTAAATCAGTGTCCATTAAAAATATATATTTGGAAGCATAGATATTCTGTAATCCAATCGGAATAAATACACACTACCTTAAGAATATGTTTGATTTACAAATTATTTAGGTATTACGTTTGTATGAACTACGCATGCTTCGCAGGCCCCTTAAGTATCTCGGAGTAGTAATAGACGAGCGTTTCAATTGGCACAAACACATTACATCACTTACATCTAGAGTTCGCAAAGTAATTTATATCTTTAAGCTACTTAGAATCTCAGCGGACATCGACTCGCTCAAAACTGTATACTACTCCTTGTGCCAGTCACTACTGACATACTGTGTGACTGCATGGGGTGGAGCAACAAAAACATCTCTTCAACCACTTGAGAGGACTCAAAGAGCTGTTCTGAAGGTGATGCTACGCAAACCGTTTAAGTACCCGACTGAAAAACACACACATTAAACCCACCCAATAAAATGCTAACATCAGAATTATTATGCAATTATAAATATTTTGTAAAAAGGTGTCAATCATTTGTTTCTCATGATCAATCAATCAATTCAAGATAAGTACAGGATTTTCCTAGTTTGAAAGGCAGGGGTCTTACTCTTTTATAATAGCCATACCCATACCCATCCCATTTTTTTTTTTTTTTTTTTTTTTTGGGTGGGAAATCATCAAATCACGTCTCCCGCTCTGGGTGGAGCGGGAGGGCGTGTCAGACTCTTACTGACTAAAACCCACCCGTGTTCCTTCTGTTGCCTGTGCAATGCCAGGGGGCCACGGTATCCCTTTCGGACTTTCCCGCAACCCCGGCAGGCAATGGTCTCATCGGACCCCTTCATTCGCTGACATCTCTTTGAGGCACGCGTGGAACACAACGCGCCGTCGACACGGGCTTGGTCCTTACCGGACGTTGAGCTACCCATTGCTCACCGTCCGCAAGCCCGCGCCTACGGTGGCCGGGAATCAGCAATTGATTCCCGACGCCCAGGGCGTCTCCTCCTGCGGCGGCTAGGGGCGTGAGGGCGCGAAATTTGCCTTTCCCTCACGCGCTCCGCCTCCTCCTTCGCGAGCATTACTGCTTCGCAGAAGGAGGTGACGGCCTCCCATGCCCTCTCGCTCCGTGCCATGGCCTGGACCAGGGCCGGACGCGAGAGATCCCCGCCACCGATCGCCTCCACGAGGACACGGCGGTGCTCTGCCCAAGCCGGGCATACCTCCACCGTATGCTCCACCGTGTCCTCCGGGCGATCCACGCAGTGATGACACCCGGGCGTTTCCTCCCGCCTTATCCGAAACAGGTACCTCCCGAAACAGCCGTGTCCGGTGAGGACCTGCGTCAGGCGGAAGGTGAGGACGCCGTGGCGCCTCTCCAGCCACTCCTCAAAGAGGGGACTTATCGCCGCAATAGTGGCGTGCCCAGCACTGAGTTTACCTAGGCTAAGTTTTGGTAAATAAATGATTACTTACATACTTACTTAAAAGTAGTTTCTTGTAAGGAAGTGATCAAACGTCAGTCTCGAATAATTTTCCAGAAAACTTGTTGCGAATATTTGTGATTTTCCATGACCTACCATACCACCATACCTATAATACACCCACATTTCACCAGGTATGTTTAAGTCCCACGTAGTAGTGGGCGAGCCTATTGCCATCAACCAGGCACGAATTTAGACTCCAGGCTGCCACTGAGAAATTCCAAGTAGAAAAACCCAACAACACTTCTCCCGACCTGGGAATCGAACCCAGAACCTCATGCTCAGCAGTACTCATACTGTTTAGTAAAACTTATTGAAAAACTAGACTGCAGCGTTACTTCTTGTTTTGGTCACGCGCCAAGATATATTTTTACAGCTATATCTTTTTTGTGGCTATAAGTCTATATAGTCTCAAAGAAATTGATAAAAAAAAATGACCAGTTGTTGCAGCGGCGCCCTGTGCGGCTGCAGCAGCTGTACGGCGCTCACGTAGCGCGGCGCCGCGCCCGCCGCCCACTGCAGGCGCAGCGCAGGCGGCTCCACGCCCACCAGGTACCTGGCACCGGCACGAAACACATGTTAGCTCTTGTACTTTGCACATCATCTTCATTCATCAGAGTTAGTTGACAGAGTAAAATTCAAACCAAACAAGAACACGGAAATGCAGCTCAGTGGAAGGAATGAGTATGAAGGTAGTACTTCACCGGACGAGATTTTCAAAGAGCTCCACTAGCTGATATCTTTGGAAATCTTGTGATTAGGACAGATATCTATCATGTTGGGGTCTATAAACGCCCGCACACAACGTTTCACCGTACGCCGCATCAAGATGCTTGGTACTGATGTTGGCTCTTCGACACGCTCACAGCAGTTAAAAAACTTCAGTTCCTGTACGGTTTAAGAACGGTCACATTGTCAAATATACCAAAAAATTACATTTTTGTTTTTTTTTTACTTTTGTTGTCGCCGAGATGAGATAGCGTAGATTTGGAACTTTTTTAGCTACGGTAATTAGCCTTACGATGTCACCGCTAGCGTTTAATAGGAGCGGTCTTAGAGTGTTGTATAAATATCTTAAAGATCCAATAGTACATGTAGACATTGTAGACTCACTCGGTGCCGAAGAACAGCAGTTTGCTGATCCTAAGCGCATGCTCTGCGGCATGGTGCTGGCCAAGCTGGTCCACTCGCACCCACGCCACTGCTGGCTCCATGTACATGAGTGGCGTGAACCCGCCCAGCGACGCGTCCTCCGGTAGACGGACGCATACGTAACCTTACGTAAAGATACAACAATAATAATTATTAATAAAAATGGAAATGGAGTTTCTTGCCCATACTTCTCCATAATTAACTACCTTTTGGAAGGGGCAACTAGGATCATTTCTAAGATAGATGTGTCTTAATGAAATATATGACTGACTTTTTAATGCTTCCTAAATGTATTTACTATCTCTGTCTATTTATTATCCCTATCGATAGACGTCCACTACTGGACGTAAGTCTCCTGCAAACAACGCTAAAACGACCGCACGTGCGCTGCCACGATCCAGCAGTATGGTTTGTCTTAAGTAACAATGGTGCGTTGAAAAGTGTGTTCTGGTCTGTGATTGACCCCGTCAATTAAATAATTTCTTTTCGGGCTTAACAAAGATTCGATTAACCAATCCTGCAACACTTAGAGACAAACTCCACTGAAATACAATTGATACTGAATTAATTCTCACTTCTTTATTCTCAAGCTCAACAAAAAAATGAGAAGGAAAGAAAATAAAGATAAAGTTAGTTTTAAAGCTTTCTTTGCTAATATAAATCGGTATATTTATGTAGTGTCAACTTTCAGCGGGCCGGTACAGGCGCCACGCAAAGGTGATTGTATAGTAGTTATAAACATGCACTATCCTTATGGGATCTGCGGAACCCACGGTGACCGCAACACGAGATACATTGATACCGGCTATGCTATTAATGTGACGGGATTATATATCGATGAAATTAGAATTTACTTTTATGTCGCAAACAATGTAACTGATGCTTTTCATGTGAAGCTGATTAATCAAGGTAGAATTATATTTTAAGTACTCTTATCGTTTATCATAAATATTTTAAACAAAGATAGCTTCTTTAAATGACGAGAATCAGCATTATGGCCCAATTTCATTGCATCATTTACAGAAAATAAACACACTATACAATGAAGTATTTGAAGATAATTTAGTGTTATAAGGAATAGGAATGACAAATACATTCTCATAAAAACTTCTCATAGACGTTCCACAAACCGACCTAATATAGCAACTTGTTAGTAGTATAAACAAACAACAATGGATCCTCACCTTCTTTCATTTCGTTTTCGAATTTTATCGACTTGTCATCGAGAGATTCCAATATGTTCATAAGCTTTGCAAGCCAGTCCCACGGGTCGGTATCGGCTCTAAACAAAAATAAACAGTTAAATCATATTTACAAATACACAACGGTAACATAACGGTAAAAAACAGAGACTCACCCGATATCAAAACTGTCGAACGATGGTGGTGGATTCCATACGCTACTATGGCATAACATCCAGTCGGACCACACCTTAAAATATAAATAACTATTATGAAACGATCATACTTAATAAATTATTATCAAATAAACGCGCGCACTCGGCAATTTTCTTAATTACATGTTACACCAGAGTTCCAAGTAATTGGTGTTTTTAAACTGTACATCTCTAAACGTTTACAATAAAAAAAACAAGATCTGGCTCTCGGTATTACAGTAACCCACAAATCAAGAAATAGGCGTTACAGCGCTATAGATAGCTACAAGATACTATCACAACACAATTTTGCTGTGCGATATTTATTGTTTTGCTAAAGACAAACTGGTGGATTGTTCTCCATTGGTTCTAGGATAACTTGATGAAACTGATACACTTATAAATTGCGTTTTATATTAAAAACAGCTGAGTTGATACAGTTTGATTTCTACGGCAGAAATTAATATCGTTTATTGTTTACGAATTGGTACTTTATATGAACCTGCATTATATTAAATTGTCAGCCTATTTATCTTGGTACCTTATGATCGGAATATTTCGTAATAAACATAACATCACGCCTGCAATTCCCCGAAGAGTTAGGCAAAAGGCGAAATGTGGGTGTACATAATTAAGATGAGATGTATCTTAATTATGTACACCCACATTTCGCCAATTAAGTTTAAGTCCCATGTAATAGATGGGCGAGCAATATTGAATATACCTTGATAGCAGGCAGTAGAAGCAGTGCGTCAGTGTGGTGCTGCGACTGTGGCGCTTCCGGCAGCAGCGCGCAGCATCGCTCCAGCATGGCGCCGAACATTAGCAGCGACACGCCCAGCGCACACTCCAGCCACGCTGAACGTTCACCGCTGTTGCCCTCTATCGGACAATCACAATACATTATTGCAGTCCCAAAATATTAAGTACAAGCGTTTTAGAAAATAACCTTCAATGTAGCCTGGGAGAGATTGGAGAAAACGATAAGGCAGTAAGTTTTGTAGTATTTAATTTATTGTTTGTTATGTACTTTTCTTGTGTACAATAAAGTATTTAAACAGGGTGGCAGGGACATCGACGCGAAAACTGTTACCACGGATTTAGTACCTACGTGATTCTGAAAACCCTGCGTTGAAATTATACGTCGGTTATTAAAAAAAAAACTACTGTTCCATACATTTTTTTAATAGTAGTTTTTTTTTAAATTTGCAGCAAGTCTTCTTCTTTATACCGACATCCTACATTATTAGTAGCCGCCTTTTCAGTAAACACAGGTGTTTTAAGCCTTATATCGTCTTCCACGCAATCCATGCAAAGTTTATTCGGTCTTCCCTTACTATTTTGACCTAAATTATCGAATGTACCTATATAATATTTTATTCTAAGCTAGCGACCCGCTCCTTCTTCGCTCGCTTTTTACGTCTAGACAAAACATCGAGATTTCTTAGGTCTTCGTAACTTAAATATTAACGTATTATACACTTAAGCCTACCGGAATAAATTCTCATCAAAATCTGTTGCGTGGTTTAGAAGAACGCAGACATACGGACAAACGCGAAACGCGACTAAGTTTTATAATATGTATAGAGAAGTTACACTCGTGGATAAACACCCAACGAAGTTCATCGACTCAATTATTTAAGCGTAGGTATATTTCATACAAATATTTAAGTATTACAAAAAATAGAAGTCAAATCCCGGTAACCCTTTCGGTACGGGCACGCTCAGCAAAATTTTACTGCAATTTTATTGTTATGATTTTTGTTCTTTCTTTTTTTTTTTAATGTGTTTGTTGCTGTTGTGTTGTGTCTGTGTCGAATAAATGTTTTGTTTGTATTGTATTGTTAAATCCCTGCCAATTTATCACCAAATATACCTATATTAAAATACTAGCTTTCGTCTGCAATCCAGGATGAAAACTAGCCTAAATCCTAACCCAGGTCATGGTCTACCAATTTGTGAAAGCATAACAAACAAACTCACTTCCGCATTTATAATATTTGTTAGGATATGTTTAGAGTAATCGACAGCCATGTCTATATTTACGGGCGAATAAGTATAATTACGTATTTGCATACAATCGTGAGTTTCATCCACCTCACACAAAACAGTTTGCATTAATCAGCAAACGATCAAGACCAACAGAAACCAGCTACCTGTTGAATCATCGCCTTCTCCGTAATCAATACAGGTCCATACGTCGAAATAAAACAAACCTGACCCGAAACAATATTTTTTTTTACTTCATTTGAACATAATGTTTTCCTCAGAATTGCTAACAAAGTAGCTTGTACCTATGACTAATCC
Source organism: Xanthia togata (assembly GCA_963853775.1). Lineage (NCBI taxonomy): Eukaryota > Metazoa > Arthropoda > Insecta > Lepidoptera > Noctuidae > Xanthia > Xanthia togata. The sequence continues at coordinate 13,824,623 of OY970802.1, forward strand.
ACTAAGCAGAACCGCTTACTTAACCACAAAAGGTAGCTCGGAATGGTAAACTGTCTTCATCCACCATAATTGAAAATTTGTTAGTCTCTCTGTTGGTTAAGATTAACCTTTATAATACTGGTGTCTCATATTGGAGACAGATAACAATAAAATTCTATTGTGTCTGCTAATTGCGCGCGCGACAGATTAATTCCGGATGGGTTTTGTTTCTTCTTTATTAATATTCATTTTTCACGTTGTAGTCATTTAGGAACAAAGCTGTGCATGAATAGTGATAGAAACACGTCGTCACTGGATCATCCACCGACAGCTCATCGGTCCCTACGAGCCGGTCCGATATAAATAGTCGTCTAAAAATACACAGCACGGATTGCACCTGCAAACGCAAAACACCTACTATGCTGCTTAACAAATACCTGGATAAACAGGCTAACAGAAATACCTACCTACCTGGCAAGTAAAATTCGTTACGCAAGTCATAATAAATCCAAGCCTAGCAATATATTATATAGGTAGTACCAGGGTGCAGATAAAAGGTGTTTCTCTATGTCAACTATTTAAATGAAATTCACATTCTTGCAATAGATAGTTTAACATAATGTGTACCTACACACACCTAAGCCTACATGTTGCGTTTCATTGAAACTGACTATGCATTTACACGCTCGAGTCTCGACACGATTCTCCAATATACAGTGACTACAAAAAAGCATTTAATCGTTATCAAAAATCTATGTTCCGACTGATTTATGTGTCGTATTTTTATCCATACAAAACGTTATCTCATATCTTTCCAGGAACTTTACTCAACATAAGCGCTGCCAAAGGGCATCATCTTGCCGAAAGTCGTAATTAAGGGTCTCGAACGCCATAATTTCTCTATAATAATTCAAAATATCATTACGAGTAATGGCGTAAAAGAGTGGTCGTCACCGTGCCGACGCCGAGTCAGTTTGTTGAACCTGTCGCCATCAAATGTGTGCATTTGTGCGGTGCGCGGGCGCAGGCGGCGCTGCGGCGACGGAGTGCAGTGCATCAACCTCCAATAACTTGTAATTTGTAATTACAAACCTTTACTGCGCCCCGACGGAGCCGCAGGAAATAGCCACGTTTACAGCTCACGTTATATATTAATTTCGTAAATCGAAGACATGTACACCATTGAGTTTTCATTACTTAATAATTATATTTGTGTTCTAAATAACGTGATTTCAGTGGATTCAAAGCCATAAAATCTAACTGTCTAAAGTTAATATGAACACTAAACAGGTACCTCTTGACTTCGTGCAATCCTTGGCGACCGTCATAAAATTGCAGTTACGAATAATTTATATAATTGTTATTTTTACTTTTTACCTTGATTAGTATCTCTTTCATCATTTTTTATAGTTACTTATAGGACCCTAATTAAGAAAAAAAAATGAGGAAAGGATCCAGATTTCTGTCAGTTCCGTTTCGGTTACAACTGCAGAAATAACATGGTTATACACAGTTTCTTTAAGTAAGACACGGTGACACATAACTAATGAAGGGGTTGCAACTAGTTATAACTTTGATCATTTAAAACCGACTACGACGAAGCAAAAAGGAGGGTTATGATTTTGACCGGTATGTATGTATGTTCATCTGTTCATCTGTTACCTTGTAACTTCTAAACTACTGATCAGAATTTAACAAATAAGGTATCGTTGGAAGAGTCTTGATTTTCCGCTGGTTATCGGCTATGTGACGTCACATTAAATTAATATTAATATAACACATATGATTAATATTATTATGGCGCCCTCAAGAGGACATAAAGTCAAGAACTATTTTTTTTTGTCACGCCATTTTGGGTTTCAAATTACAGGGTTTAACTTAAGCACATTTCAAAAAAATATATATTTTAACCCCAAAATAATTTAAATAAAAGTTATAAAACTAAAAGGGAAATAATAAAGCTTTCGAAAAACAAATTAACTTCCAACGATCTGTGGCTGTCTGTAATACTTACTAGGCTGTGTTAAAATTAATTACCGAAAAAAAAACGTATTTAACAACCAAACATGAGTTTATTCAGATTACAATTCTACGAAAAATAATACTTTCAAATAATAAACTAAATTTCCAAAAAAAATACCAAACTTCCGAAAAAATACCAAGTTTCCGAAAACATATGTTCTGCTAAAATAATGTTCTCTTAGCTCTATAGAAACCAGCTTAATTTCTACTATTGGTTGTAGTATAACTTTTTTAACTCTCAATTTTAATGAAAATCTTGTATAATAATGCGCGGGCCGTCCGTTAGGTAGTTACCTAACGGACGGCCCGCGCGGACGCTCGTGTGTAGGTACTTCGCGTGACATTGGTTGCGTTCGGGTGCAGAGCGATACGCTCACGTTCGACTTATAATTTCGTTCGTTCGTTCATGTTTTTGTTTACGTTTTGCTTTGGTCGTACGATGATTTGATGTTTCGATTTTTCGCGAAAACACGGATAATTTGGAACAGGTAAAAACATTTCTGCGAGCAACTGAGTAAAATAGGTTAAGTTAGGTTAGAACTGTGACCAACCACACGCGAGTGGTGCCGCGGCAGCGGCCGGCGAGCGCCGCTTCCAAGTTGCTCGCAGAAATGTTTTCACCATTTTCTAATTATAGGGAGGGAAGGGTAGCGGGGGGGGGACGATCTACCTTTATATTTTCAAATAAGTTTTTTTTTTTGCAAAAAATATTCTCGAGGCGTTCCGTAATTTGTGTACTTTATATTTACTATTAAAAGACTGAAAAATAAACAAGCTAGATTATTCAGCCGGGACTAAATTTATTTTGCAAAAAATTCAAAAAAATGTATTTTAACCACGCTGAAATTTTTGACAGTATATTATTTTTATTACTAAAACAAATATTTTAAAAAAGACAGATCATTTTGTTGGGACGTTTTACCTGCCAGGTGATCGAGAAAGTTACGTATATTCAAGGCAATGCGCAATGGCACTTAAAATTTGAATCGGAGAGGCAACTGCCATCTGGGTCTTGAAGTGATACCGAACCCCCCCCCCCCCCCCCCATACCGTCCGAATATACCCCAAATGGGTCGGGGTCGGAGATATGGTGGGGGCAAAACATTTTTTTAAATTAAGTATTGAACAAGTTTTCATCGAGCCTCAAATACCTACCCAAAAATGTCTAACAGCTCTCCTACTATAAGGCCAACAATATCTACTGGTCGAGGTCGACGGACCGAAACAGTTGCACCTTAACTTCATCTTTTCACGTTTACACACATAAAGTACAACTATTTTCTTAATGTCTCTCGGGAATCATCTCATTTCCGAATACAAACAGCTTTCCTCCCTTTTTAAATAAATTACATTAAGTTAAAAGAGTTTAACAACTCTATATACTTCCAAGTCGATTGAGAGCGTCAGGTCTGCACCAAGTGCAAAGGGCATCTGATAACTGACGTAACACGAAGTTTGCCGAGGGAGATTAAGAAAATAGTTGTAGTGTACTAGCTTCTGTCCGCGACTTCGTCCGCGTGAAATTTTTATTCCCTCGACCCACCCCGTCGCATCGCGTTGTCTGCCCGCGCTATTACGTTTACGCTTACCGATCTTTCCGACTGCATTTATTTTTACTCGGCTCCTAATGGTCATAGCGTGATATTAAATATTCCTATATTCCTCATGAATTGGGCTACCAAATACAAAAAGATTTATTCAAATCCGACTGGTAGTTCCAGAGATTGGCGTGTTCAAACAAACAAAAAACAAACTACAGCTTTATTATTAGTATAAATATAAATTTGCTGCTCATAAAATACATGAAGTACATTTGCGACTGCGAATGAATCAATCGTAATTTCCAATTTAACTGACCTGTTATTGCGAGCACTTTTAATGTTTCGTTCAATTAAGTTTACCATAAAATATATATTTTTAATTAGAAAACAAAATCAACATCCTGTGCGAACCGAGTACTTAATTACCTTATAAAGCACATAATATTCTTATTTTTTTAAATAACCATTTATCTAGAACTTTTTATTAAAGTCCCAACAGTAAATTAAGTAATTTTATAGACTTGATGTTCAGACTAAAATAGATTTCTTTTTTACCATTTACTTGATATAAGCAGTTCATGTGACTTTATTGTTTTTTTTAAATTACTACAAAACTTATTTACGAGTACAAAAAACACGGCCAAGAAGTATTTAAATTCATCTCTCTATTTTTAACTTAAATTCCATTAACTTAGATCTTTAAAAGTTTAAATAGACGATGACACACTTGTGAAACATCCATGACTCTGGATAATAAATATGTCATTCTGCTCCATAGTAAAATCCTTTGACCATATTAAATGCCTCTTATTACTTATTGGGACACACGCGTGATTATTACTTCTATTAAATGCAATTACCGATGCCGTCATGTTAGATTCAATTCAATTCAATTCAATTTATGCTGATTCTCTGTTATGTTGTGTTTGTACCATTGTCTATCGCGCAGGTTTTACTTGAACTAATAAATTAGTATTTGAATAGATGTGATTTATAAAAAATAAAAGCTATTTTCCCTTTTTACGAAGAATATACTAGCTCTTTTTGAATACAAGTGATAAAAACGTTTTTATTATACCGAACTGTTTTTTCTTCTTATTTCAATGTAAGTAACGAATTTTCTAACTATCAAAAAAAAAAAAAAAAACTTTATTTAAGGGGACTCGGTCAACATTGACGATGTCGCCCCGTAATTCTAACTATAATATAACTCTTATAGCTAACTACATCTTATCTCTCTAAAATCTTATCAATATTGCAACAATGGAGTGGAAGCAGAGCCCAGTTATTGCTGGGTGGTGTTTCCTCTCCGTAAATGGCAGATGTATAACGCACACAAATTCCTGGCCCCTTCCGAAAAGGGGAAGGCCATCAAAAAATTTGTCAATCGATTTCGCGAAAAAAGTAACGAGATTATGATCTGTGATTTTAAAAATTGCAGCGAATACATGATCATGATAAGACCCACCGTTGCTAAACATCAACTACTAAAGGGCGCTAATAAAATGACCGAACGAAAATAAAATTGTAACCATAAAGCCGCCAACATATCTATGCAATAGTTGACAATCTAACAAATAAGTAGGTACTTTGCTGGTAATTTATAACAAACATACAATTATGTTAGTAGGCTCACAGCACAGACTAACAATGTTTACTAAGCAAATCAAGGTTTATCGCATAATGCTCATAGATTTTCTCGATATTAGTTGTCGCTATAACAAGGAGCATACAAACGGTGTGTTATATTATTCATAAAATAATCATGTAAATATGAGAAATAATATGGAATAATAATGTAGGAGAAATTCCTAGTGTGGGGCAACGTTTCAAAAAATTAAAAAATATATAATAACTCCACCACCGCCGTATCTCTATGTCAACGTAGTCGTCGTGGTGGGGCTTGAGCGCTCTGAATTCCAGGTCTATGCCGGTAGAGATTTTTTGCCGGAACAGGTCTGGGATGAGGAGCCAGACCAAGAGAGATACAGAAACCCACAGGGCAGCAGCATGTGGCGAGCTGTTGGGCAGTAGTGACCCCACGAGCCATATATCCCGGTAGAAATCTTGTTCCTCATCTCTGGCTTGCCTTTATTGGCCGGCTGGAGTGAACACTGACGAGGAATAGAGCTCCCACCTCTTTCTTGCCTTTATTGGCCAGCTTGAGTGGAGATTCGCAAGAGCAAAATGTGCTCGGAGGAAGGAAGTATTCCAGTAAGATGCTGGTAGGGATCTTGACCGTACTACCGGGATTGTCCTTATAGCCGTGGAATACCGTTCCGCTCCTTATAAGCACCTCAGGACATGTTGCCCCCTTGTCGCTTCGTGCAGCGACCGTTTTCGGGGGGCCATTATTGAGTGTGCAAGTCACCCCCTGCCATTTTACCTGTGTATTTTATATAAGATATTGGTCAGGCAGGGGCCATAGTCTTTACATAGTTCTAGATAATCAGTTCACTTAGCCACCCAAACCATAATCCAATATCATTATTTCCATATCTTGCAATAGTCCTGCACTAACGGGGGTTGTCCTTGGGTGCACTAGATTAGTGCGTACAGGGATAATCGTCGGTTAGTGCCTCGATTCATTAGACACGTCTAACGGGCCGCTGCGAGTTGGCTTCGGCCCCTCGTACGCCTCCAAAGGTCCGGGACCCAAAGACGATAATAATAATGTGGTTAATAATAAAATATATGTGGATAATCCTTATTTTATATTACCTAACATTCAAAAACACAATATCTAAGTACATAAAAGGTTCCCCTGTCATCGACCGCGTACACATTCATTCTTAGCAGTTATTAAAATCATCAAGGTTCATAAAATAATGAAAAAACAACAAAACCAAATTGTTCTTGTGGGGAATTTTATGAGAAACCACTTTGGGCACAAGTATTGGAAAATTTCGTAACAAAAATTGCCGTTTTATTTAAGGCTCATTTAAAATATATGGTTTGCATTACGTGACTCAGCAAATATATTAATCACTAACAGTTAACATTACGCCCAAATTAACCAATTAATTATAGCAGATTACGGGCCAAGTTCACCAAGCACGTTAGTTTAAACATTACTCCTATTCAGTGCAACGGTTGTAATTTTTATTGTTTTACATAGTAAAGCTAAGCGCACATTACAGCCGCATCAGACCCCAGCGCAACGCATTTCAATACATAAACCAGCCAAGTGCGAGTCGGACTCGCACACCAAGGGTTCCGTACCACCGTACAATGTTTAGCAAAAAAAACGCCGAAAAAAACACTTCTTTTCCTCCAACGTTTCCTTTTTTTTGTGGTCGTTCCTTTATTTTTTTTACTTTATTTTATTTTTATTATTTGTTGATATAATGGCAATAAAAATACACAATCTGTGAAAATTACGCTGACAGACGGACAGCGGAGGCTTAGTAATAGGGTTCCGTTTGGCACCCTTCGGGTACGGAACCCTAAAAAGCGCGGTGTGGGCCACCTGTCACACAGGCAACCCACCTCGCTTGGCTTGCGATGGTTCATACAAAATGTTAAGGTGACGTAGGAGGATTTTTGTAATGCGGTGCGGCCCGCCCAAATCTGCGTCAACCTTTAGACAACGGGATTTAGTAACTATCCGTCAGAGCTTGGTAAACTTGGCCCTAAACTTTAAACACACCCCGAGTGGGTTTCAACAATTCGATTAAAAAAAAATACTTCGTGAGCCTATTAATCATGGAAGTCTAAATTTCTAAAGGCAATAGTTACCATATAATCATATTAGGTCTTTACCTATGAAATTGGAGATTTGTATGATAATTTTAAAATATAAATATATTGGTATTTTTTTATATAGTTTTTATATAATCAACCATATAATCATATTATCTGTGTCGTCTGAACTGAAGCAACAGTAGTAGTCATAAATACGAAGCTAGTTTGCACCTACATTTAAATTCTGATCAAGAGTCAATGGCGTCTATAACTGCTGCAGTACACGTAATAACGACTTACTTTATGATCCGCGTTCTGCATGACAAAATATCACCCAACGGTACTTAGTTAAATATAACATTGAATTATATTGATATAGGTATAGTACTAGAAGCAGATCCAGGGCGGGGGGAGGGTGCTAAGGGGCACAATCCCGCCCCAAAAGAATCAGAGTTCTTCCGTGAAAAATCTAAAACTGAACTTGATATTATTATAATTAAACTACCTAAGGTACAAGCATTAAACTAGCTAAGGTACAAGTGTCATCAATTATCCTTAACTTAGTAACGTATTATGTTTTCAAGTTTTAAATTTCGATAACGGAACCCTATTACAGATAGTAAATCCGCAATTACTGTACTGTAAGCTGTACTTTAGTACGGAGCGGAGCGGAGATGGGCGCGTCGTCGTGGATTGCACTATCTATACTAAATCTCCGCTGTCCATCCGTCCGTCTGTCTGTCAGCAGGCTGTACCTCATGAACCATAATAGGAAAACTTTTCGTAAGTTTAAATTTTCACAGTATTTTTTTTGCCGCTATTACAACAATTAATAAAAATTAAAGGGAAGGGGGTCCCCATACAATACATTTTTGATTTTGCAGATTTTTTTTTTACCCTGGCATGTGTCGAGTAGAGTACACATTTTTTTTTTACTTCAAAAGTAAAGAAATAGGTTGCCGTAAAAGTTGTCAGTTTTAGACCAATTTTTATACGAGCTCTTCGCAGCCACAAGTTAGGAATTTGAAATTTCTGTATATCATGTACACACGGCTACCTGTATCTAACCAACATATATTAAAAACTCTTATTCATAAGGTATTTTACTTAAATATGGGCGATTTTCTGCAACTCCAAAAATAACTTTGAAATTCCCAGTATCATTATGAAACACAACATCATTGCGATTTTTAAAATAAATTGTCCTCAATCAAGTACATAGTATTAAATCTTGTACGATATGGTAAGGGATCCCTCGTGCGCGAGTCCGACTCGCACTTGGCAGTGTTTACTTGCTAAAAACTTACCCTCAGTGGGGTCAGGCCCCTCCCAAACGACAATCCTAGATCCGCCACTGGTATATATTTGAGAATTGATAACTAAAACAAGATTTAATTAATCCTGATCTTCATTACGAGCATAGATTTACGACATTTTAATCTATGCCTGTAGGTGTAACGTAAATCCATTTCAAATTGCCGATATCTCCCAAAAAAGCACCGGTTTCATTCCAGCTTTTCAGGAAAATTGTATTAGGAAGATTTTCTTACTCAAGTCAATTTAAATAAATAAATTACGGGAAAATGCAAATCCGGACAAAAAGTTAGTCACTCAGTAAAGTACATGATCTCACGCCTTTTACCCATGGCAATAGGCATAAACTACAGAACGCCACCTGCTAAGATCCTTAAGATACATACTCCTTTTGCTTCGTTTACATTCATACATCTATTCTGGTCATACACGCACGACGGTCTGGTTCAGTCCTCGGTAACAGGCGACCGCTGCTAGAGGCGACATTACAAAACTGACGGTTTTGAAGTCGGTACGTAACGCGAAATCCGTAGTTTCGACCAAAGTTACAGGCGCTACGTACTCCGTCTCACTTACGGACATAAGGTAAGTGAGACGGAAAGCGAAGCGCCCGTAACATCGGCCTAAGCGAAACTATGGATTTTGCTTAGTGAGTAGACCCCCAGAAGTTGTGCACTCAACGCACTATCGGCGGCGCCACGAATTTTATTAGTACTACCGGTTCTATTCTTTTTTCATTCTGTGCTCTGTGGAAGGTACGAGGGCTGCACTAAAAGTATCGGAAATGGAATATTTCCGCTGTTCCTGTCATATTAAAATATTTTTAATTGAAAACTCCTTGGTTTTAAAAATCGAATTCCATTTATTTATTTAAAAAAAGATTCTCGGTCTTGTCACAAGGTTTTGTCAAACTTGTTTAGTCGTTGAGAAAATGGAATTGACTCGAGAAAATTCAAGCGCGATGATTTATTATGACTTTCGAAGTGGTTTAACACAAAAACAGTGTGTTGACCGGATGATTTCTGCATTTGGTGATGAAGCCCCATCCAAAACCACAATTTATCGCTAGTTTGCTGAATTTCAACGTGGACGTGGCAAGCTCAGTGATGATCCCCGTCAACGTCGTCCAAAAACTGCAGTCACCCAAGAAAACGTTGATGCTGTGCGTAAGCTGATTGAGGAAGATCGACATGTGACATACCGCGAAATTCAGGCAACTTTAGACATTGGCATGAGTCAAATACAAATAATCTTGCATGAACAATTGGGTGTAAAAAAGTTGTTTTCCCGATGGATACCGCATTCGCTCTGTGAAGAGCAAAAAGCGGCTCGCGTTACTTGGTGCGTCAGAACTCTCGAAAGATTCCACGCAGGATCCTCAAATGCTGTATACAGCATCGTATCTGGTGACGAATTCTGGATATAGGCGTACGAACCAGAAACAAAAAACCAGTCACGAGTTTGGGTGTTCGAAAATGAGTTAAAGCCAACAAAAATTGTTCGTTCACGGAGTGTTGCAAAAAAAATGGTGGCCACGTTTGTCTCCAAAACCGGCCATGTTACGACTATTCCTCTTGAGGGACAAAGAACGGTTAATGCAGAATGGTATGCTAGCATTTGTTTGCCACAGGTCGTTTCTGAACTCCGTAAAGAGAACTGCAACCGCCGCATCATCCTCCATCACGACAATGCGAGTTCTCACACCGCGCACAGAACAAAAGAGTTTTTAGAGCAAGAAAACATAGAATTATTAGACCATCCGCCGTACAGCCCCGACCTAAGTCCTAATGATTTCTATACTTTCCCTAAAATAAAGAATAAATTGCGTGGACAGAGATTTTCATCACCTGAAGAAGCTGTGGATGCCTACAAAACGGCCATTTTGGAGACCCCAACTTCCGAATGGAATGGTTGCTTCAATGATTGGTTCCATCGTATGGAAAAATGTGTCAAATTTCGCGAAGAATACTTCGAAAAGCAATAAATACATTTTTAAATAGTAATGTTGTCACTTCCTTGATTCCCGAAATTTTCAGTGCCGCCCTCGTTAGTTAGTTGTAGTAGTGTCGTTGGTATTGAACGCAATCCCCACACAGTCAAGCGTGTATACTCTACTTCATTATCGCTTTTGTTGCTGTACCTACTAATAGGGATTTGACCCTGGTTGGAGGCTTTGAGTATAGCACCTTAAGGCAGCCACAGGACAGTCCGGATAAGCAGTAACTACCTTAGTGGTATATCTGCGAGATGACCTAGTAAAAAAAAAAGGCACAGATGAATACAGATGGTTCACTCGCATTTTAGGTATGAAGCTTTAGGGGCATGAGGAACAGGGTGTAAAGTTCACTCATCCACCATAGAAAAGGGAGGATCCTCCAACCAGACGGGTGTTTTGTCTGGCGGGCCGACTGCCCGACTGTTGATTTCGGATAGTCTTATCTATGTCGTTCGCGCGGTAAACTCTAATTGCGCGATGCAGGATTTGTGTGACGTCATGTCTTTGATGCGTAGTTAGTATGTGGCGGTGTAACCGCTACATCACTCCCCTCCGGAGACCGGAGGTCGATAGTGGGCTAAGTCTTGTATCTTGCGATGCTTCACAGTGCCAGCTAAGGTTCCAGTGAGTCGGAACCGGGTGCCGCATAGTTCACGGTGAGTCGGAACCGTCTGCGGTGATTCCCCAGTGAGTCGGGGTGTTGCTGCGTCACTATCCAGTGAGTCGGATGTGGTATAGCGCAGGGTTGTGGCTGACTGCTAGCGTCGACCAGGAGAGGGTAGAATGAGCTCTGCTTGTGAGACCGGCCGAAGGTGCAGGTGCTGTGCCAAGGTTGCTGATGAGGCTGAGGGTGATGACCAGGAATGCGCGTTCGCTGCATGCTGGTGGTCAGGATACCCGTTGAAGCCGAGGGTGCCGGCTGTCTGTGTGACTCGCCTCACGAAAGCTTGCGGGAGTGATGATGATGATGACGTCACGCTGAAGTAGTTGCACGAAGGCTGCGTTGACGTTCATACTCGGGGTCACCAATTTAGGGGCATGAGGAACAGGGTGTAAAGTTCACTCATCCACCATAGAAAAGGGAGGATCCTCCAACCAGACGGGTGTTGTGTCTGGCGGGCCGACTGCCCGACTGTTGATTTCGGATAGTCTTATCTATGTCGTTCGCGCGGTAAACTCTAATTGCGCGATGCAGGATTTGTGTGACGTCATGTCTTTGATGCGTAGTTAGTATGTGGCGGTGTAACCGCTACAAAGCTACAGGTACGCGGCGGACTCGACTAGTTGGGCCAATTCAGTGTGAAACGTAGTAGAGTTACACGATAGAAAGAGAGGCAACTTCTAACTCTTCTAAGTGAATATAACTGTAGGTAATTAGCTCTGTGCTACCTGAATTACACTTTATTGTGTCGTAGCAAGAGTCGATTTTTATTTAAAAGATTTTGCGGATTGAACAATCTGTATTAATCTATACTGTAGGTAAACAATCGCGTATTCACTCGACAATCACTTTCGCTTAGGACGCAGGGTTATGTCCCGCATAATAGAGATGATGCCTAGGTCAAAAAAAAGAAATTCTATTTAGTCTGTCAGTCAGATAAATAAAAAATATTAGACTCGTATTTTTTGCTTTATCATATTAATAAAAAATGACTTAGATAAAACACGCATTAAGTACCGTAATTTAACAATTTTAAGTTTTGAATAAATTTTATTATTATTAAAGTTGGGGAGTGGGGGTCGCTACGTCACAAGTAAGTATAAAATCTACATACTAGTGACGTCATGGCACATTTTAACTCAATGTATCGCCGTAATCTCTTGATAACGTAAAAAAAGAAAAAATACGTGTACGTTATTTTTCAACATGACGGACAAAAACATTTTTTGTCATCATTCCTATTGTCTGCTCCCATGGATTGATTCTCATTATTGAAAACAGTAGTTCAATAATGTTAAAATTACGTTATGGATTGGCACTGTTGTACATTCAGAAAACGGGGTTTACCTTTAAGTGATGCGGCAGTGGTCTCAACGGCGAACATATTGAGCGCCGTGAGCTGCAACAGTCGGGCGGCAGGAGTTGGCAGTGGCTGGCGGTGCAGGAGAGCGCGGAATTGACGCAGCATAATACTCGCGCTCTCGTAAAACGTCTCCATTCTGACGGGAAAGAATTATATAAAGACTCAAAATTTAAAAGTGCCGCATTTGTGTCAGTATTTAAATAGGTCGGTTATTCGGATAAAATAATGTAAAATAAAAATCTATATATATAAAAGAAAGTCGTGTTAGCTACACTATTTATAACTCAAGAACGGCTGGACCGATTTCGCGAATTCTTTTTTTGTTGTGTCTGTTATTGTTAGGAGAAGGTTATAGGTAGGGTAGGTAGGTTAGGTTGGGTAGAGTAGGTTAGATTGGGTAGAGTAGGGTCGGTAGGGAGGTAAGTTGGGTAGGGTAGGTAGAGTAGGGTAGGTATGGTAGGTAGGGTAGGTAGGGTAGGTAGGGTAGTAGGTAGAGTAAGGTAGTGTAGGGTAGGTTAGGTAGGGTAGGGTAGGGTAGAGTAAGTAGGGTAGGGTAGGGTAGGTAGGGTAGGTAGAGTAGGGTAGGAAGGGTAGGTACGTGCGCCGTAGATAAGTACTTAGTGCTACCCGTGTGAAGCCGGGGCGGGGAGCTAGTAAAAAATAAATAAAAGTCTAACGAACAATTAGGACTTATAGCTGTTATACTTTCTTCTAACTTCTCCCTCCGCCATATGTGGTGTCAATTGTTTCTTTCTCATGCTTCGGGAGGCAATGGAAGACAATTCGTGGTTACTAAGCAATGGTTTAACCGAAACTGACTCTCACTACACTGTGAAAAAACTCATCATGTCAGTGTCAGGGTGCATATTTTTTAAACAGTGTATACGCACATTTTTATGTTATAATTCTAGGTTCTTAGCCATTTAGCCAATATTTAGTTTTATTTTTTGCTAAGTTTGAAAATATGATGGTGATTCTTACACTTGCAAAAAACTTAGGATTCTCCTATATTTGGAAAGGGGTAATATTTATGCCTTAATATTTATGCATAGTATTAACGGAAAAGGGCTACACTAGAATAATCAACGCAAGAGGAGTATATAATAATCAAAATACTTTTTAAACAATTTATTAATAAAGTTTATTTGTGTTAAAATAGAGCGTAATGAAGGTAATATACTTACTTATACTTTCCAAAATATCTACGATCCGAAAGGTTATCGCTATTAGGACATGAGCGGTCGCATCAATTAGAGTCGATAAATTTAAAGGTATATTATGTTCTTATTATAAATATAAAATAATAAAACATATCTAATAAATACGTGACTTACCCTATTTTAGTGATGAGCTTCCCGTGAACGTGTAGATAACTGGTAATGAAATTTTTGTTCAACTGTAACAATGAGAGAACAATTTAACCAATACACCTTACGTTAATCATAATATTATTGTTCGCGAATTAAAGCCAAAAAAATATAATGATGTATCATGAAATAAAATGTAAAGGAGAGAGAGTGAGAGAAAGAGATCGAAAGAGAACGAGCATCTTTAACTAAAAGAGGAGAGAGAACGAAAACAATTTCAGCACCACAATGGTCAAGCAATTAAAATATGGTACACACGGCTACACATCAATTGATCATCTGCTCATAGTCTGCTAAAAGACTAAACGCATGATAAAAACCGGTCAAGAGCGAGTCGGACTCGCGCACCGAGGGTTCCGTACCATCATATATAAATATTCTAGATGGGTTACTTTACGTCAAAAGTAGGATAGATGGACAGGCAGACAGATGGATGGGCGGACAGGCGGACAGGTGAAAGGGAGAACAGGCGGACAGTACTTTACTATTAGCTTCATTCGTATAGGTACCTCAGTAGTTCTGTGCCGAGAAAAAACTACAACTGTGCTTCAACCTGCGAGTAGGTAGGAAAGAGGACATTTTGGTTGTGAACCGTGAAATGTTTTTAAATTTTCATCGGCGAGGCCTATATTCGTCAGAGAATTTTAACACTGCAGTTTTAGGTCAGCGCCATCTCTTGACCAATAATTTTTGTTAATGATTTCTGAAAAACTGGGCTATTTACGAGACATTGTTTTATTTTTCCTGTAATCTTTAAATAAACTTCTATCACAGAATAATTTCAGATTTTTCTCTACAAATAGCGCTCTTTCATATGATACCCCACATGCCCTAGTAGCCCTTTCGAATTTTTAAGACCCCCTTTCAGTCCCAGTTCCAAAAAAAAAAACTTTCCTCTTTGCAAAATATAGATAGTGCAATCCACGACGACGCGAGGCGCCCCAGTCCGCTCCGCTCCGTACTAAAGTACAGCTTACAGTACAGTAATCGCGGAGTGGGGCGCGTCGTCGTGGATTGCACTATCTGTAGTTGGGCAAACGTCATCTAAAACTATTCCGAATTTCAAGTTCCAGCTGTGTCAGACGGACAGACAGACCGAGTCGCACCATAAGGGTTCCTTTTTACCATTTTGGTACGGAACCCGTAAAAAGACGGAAAAAAGTGGTGTTTACCTCGACGGAAGTCATGGAAGCCAGTTGTTCGTCCCTGGAAGCGGGCCGGAAGGTGGTGGTCCTGTGGCCGCTGGGCCGCACCCACACCTCGCGCCGCATGCCCGGCGCGGGCTCCGCGGGGCCGGCGGGGGCCGCGCCCGGCGCACCGCGCACAGCATTCTTGGATACCTCTAAAGCAGCTCGACGCTTGCGCTCAGCTGCCTCGTACTACACGAACAAATCATTTGAGTTAAAGTCATCGCTTAGCTTTCCATTATACAAATATAAAAGTATTATTCAGAACAAACCTTTTTCCTGTTTTCGTCGAACAGTGAAAGTAAACTTTCTCGTGCGGAATGAAATGGATTGGACGACATTAAACTTCTCATGTAATAGTAAACAGCATCTAATTTTCTTCTCTGAAAATAAAAGTTTTATTTATTATGTATAAATTAGCAGTATTCGTTAAATTACTAAGGCCCTTGCACGTTCATGTGTTAATCTAAATAACTCTGAGGTAGTTGCCAACTCAGGGTTAATCAAATAATTCATCTTGGTGCCCCAAGAGTTACTGTTAAATATTTAACCTACCGTTGTTGGGAGAGTTAAGTCAGTAAACCGAGCGCAAGTGGGCCTAAGTATATTAAGTAATCAAGCACTTACCGCATATATTGCCAGTATAGCTAACTGATTGTATGGTCTGCCATTCTTAGGATTGATTTGTTGAGCTTTAGTGTACCAAAATTTACTCTTAGAATAATTATTTGTCTCATTCACTTGTTCCTTATATCGTGCTAAATCCCCCAAGAAGACGTAAATTTTTTGAACTGATATTAAAGCCAAACCCACGTACCCAAGACCTTTGGGAGGCAACACATGATTATCATTTATGTAATCATCAACATTAAACTTATAAGTTTTCTCCAACATTTGCACTAGGTTTTCAAAAAATGTGTTTCCTTCTTCGATAATAACATTGATCAATTTTACTATTTCTGGCTTGTCTTCTGGCGTAATTTGAGTAAAACTCTTTCTTAAAGGTTCTATGAAGTTATAGTATAAAATTTTCCAAAAATGATGTTCAATATTATCAGCTTGACAGTACTTAATATCCGACATGAGGAGTCGGTGTAGTGCCTTTTGTAACAAGGCCCTGAAAAAAAAAACTATTTTAATCTACAATCAAGTCTAAACAATAGTCCGAATAGTTCCAGCTACATAGGACAAAAATCAGCTTTATTATAGTTGTTAGTACCCGGTACATGGAGCATGGTCAACTCTAGCCACTAGCGCAGGTAATTGCAATACAACACATGCGCAGCATTGGAGTTAATAAAAATCAACATATACTTATTGTATAGTGTGTTTGGAAACGACCTTTTTTTTTAAATATAATTATTTACCTTGTTTCGATGACATCGGGCCAATGTTGCGCAAGCCCGAGCGGTCCCCTCAGTATATGCGTCTGTAGTATGACATCGAGACGGTCCACCTCTTGCAGCAGGGCACGGTGTCGGACCGCGCGCGCCGCGTCATTGGCCTCGTAGCCGGTGCTTCCGCGAGATGAACTCTCTTTCATTCCTACCGGACAAACTTGTTTGACTATTCGCGAAGGCTCGTCGCAGTCGCGGGCACAAAAAAGTGCTAGTGGGGCGGTAACTATGAATTGAGATTTCTAGTCTCGTGTCATCTCACTGCAGCTTTTTATGACCACGGTTGCCACAAACGTTGGTGTATACAGTTCAGTGTTACTCAGTGTGCTCTGCGGAGGCCCTAGGCTCCGCAAGCCTCTGTGGGGGCTCCGCGAAAATGCTGGTTCATTGTGACTAGTATTTTTGCGGAGCCAACGGAGGCTTTGCGGAGCCCAGCTTCCTCAAGAACTCATTTAAGATTTGGCGGCATTTGCTTAATCACGTGTCTATGCGGGATACAATGGAACTGCAACTAGGCGCTTTACTTTTTATTCGTGATACGTCTACGTGGAACAAGTAATGCAACAACTACCGCAATTGTGTCTACCGCTACCGCTACTTCAATATTATGTGAAGATTATGGCAGCAAACATAAAATACTTGCTACTCAATACTCATACAGAAGTGAGATGGTAATCTCGGCGTAAATCTTTAACAAGTCTATTTGAACTTAGACCGGAGTTACAAACTGTGCGAAACAGGATTCTTAAATGAACTGAACAGACAGCTGTGCTGCTGGAGAGTTTGTTGCGCCACTTCTTCCCAGCAAAAGCACTAGGAAATGGTGAAATGCGGGCGTTATTGGGAGACTGTCTTATGTAATTTTGACGTTCGAAAAGTGCTGATTCTCAGAATAGATGAATAAATGACTTTTGAATTTTGAACCTATGCAACTATAAAAACAAAGTACCACAATAGAGTGGATGCCGAACCTGACATGCGCCTTCAAATCTCTTCAATCCAGCATAATATCAAACAATTGATGAGAAGCAAATGTTAATGTCAAGTATTATGATTATTAATGAAGAATACACATAAAACCAGGTTTTGATTATTTTAGGGCTCCGTCAAATATTTCGGTTTCCGAAAGTGTTCCGTCGACAAAAAAGTTTGAGATGCACTGCTATAGTTATTATGCTGTCATTGAGCTATTCGGATACGTCCAGCAAGAAAACAGGAAAAGACCGATTGTAAAGAAAATTAACATGAGCCATATATAAAAAGAGGAGTGATAGGGGAGTGTATTATAAAAGTTTGTACTTTTATAGTACACTCCCGAGCGCCTGAATCGAGCCACCCTGCATACTTTTGTTTAAAGCTCTTTATCTTTTTAAATAATGGTAGGACAAAGAAAAAAACTATGTTGTTTTGAAGTCAGTCGCTCACTATTATTTCCGTTTGTCATTGTTCCAAATTTGAAATCGAAATACTAAAAAATAAGTTGTCTTTTCGCGTTACTCAAGGGAAAAATTTGGGTGGAATTTATTATGAAAACAATTTTTGAAACAGAGAAAACGTTTATTCAGTAACTTGTGTTACCACCAAGAGCATTTACGACGGCCATCATGCGGTTTGGCATGTAATTAATTAAAGCCACCATGAAGTTCAGTGGAATGTTTTCCCATGCTTAATAAAATGGCAGTTTTCACCACGGTGATATAGCTTAGAGCAAAAGTAAGGGAATCATAACTGACCAGTTTAGGTAGGCTTCTGCTTTTGGAGATACACTACTCAATTCAATACATTTTTAATTTACTCGTATAGTAATATCAAAAGTTTAATTTACTTATTGATATATGCCGTTGTTCTCGAAATGTTCATGGGCTTAGTATCAAACATTTATGTGCCATTTTACTTAGATTTTCTTAAAATAACAAGAATATATTTTTTTACTAATGTAAATAATTAAGGGGTTCAGGCACCTTTTAAATTCATTGTGTTATCATAAAACGTTTGCTTAAATGGATACAATCAACCAATAACGCAACGCTAATTTTTGAAAATGTTTTTATTTACGTGGAAATTAGAATTACCCTTGCACGAAAATCTGGACTATTTACTTGTTTGTGAAAAGCATTATTATTATGTTGTATAAACATGAACGCGAGCAAGTGTTGTGTGCTGAACTGCAAAAATACTCGTAAGTACAAATAATGTGTATGTGTGTGTGTACAAGTAATAATGGTTCTCAGTAGGTGCGAATTACGAACCGACTATTTTCTCTATTATAAATCAAACAACTTTTTTTCATAATCTGGATATACATACAACTGCACACTCATTTAACTACATTAACAATCGAATATCAACATAGAGGAAAGTTTATAGTGATGAAATAATAATTTTTGGTCTATTTTCAGGTTAAGATGCTACTTTGCTTGAGTTCCGTGATCCAGAAAAGGAGTAGAAGGATAGATTCAATAGATGGATATATGCAATTGGTGGAAATGTATTAGTGATAGACCCCAAATAGACCTGTCTTCCATTCTTAAAGACAGATTTTGGGTGTGCCACAAGATTGAAATAAAGTATTTGACATTGTATCTAATGTTTTGTTTTGAGTTAATATAAAAAAAAACTACTACCTATAACTATATATACCTATCAACTAAAAGGAAAGAAAGTAGGATAGGGCCTACTGAAGATTTGAAGCTAGTTATATATATATACGTACAAAGCTTCATGAATTGTTGTTTTTACTTGTTGCTAGAGGGCGCCATTAAAATGTTCGAGTGACGTCTCTATTTCTCATAAGTACTTTGACATTATTATGAATTCGTGGACATTTTTATTTTGACATTATGATTTATATTTTCCACAATAAGATATATATTTTTTAACTATTAATATTTTGACATTTTAAATAATGAATTTTTGATTATATCTATCAGTCTATTAATATTATAAATTCATAAACTTAATACAAGATTTCATATAATATTCTTGTGTGCCTAGCTTAATATTTAATATTTCTACACCAGCAATGGTAGTATTTGTGAAACAGTGTTTAATATAAGATCTCAATGTACCATACTGAGAAATAAATAAAATTCAATTCAATTCCCTATATAAAATGTACTCTGTGGTTTTCAGGTCCTGCAGTTTCTGCATCTGGTTGGTTAGTTCGAACACAGTAACAACAAAATAACTCACTTCGATATTCTTCTCTTTTTCAAATTTGGAGCAATGCAGATAACGAAATGATGGCCAGTACGTCAACTTCAAAATTGCATTTTTTTTTTTTCTAACTTATAATTAATTTGATATTTTTGATTCAAAAACATAAAAACGCAAGGTGGCTCGATTTAGGAGTCTGGGAGTATTTTTTTAAAGTATTTGCGAATTTATGTTAGAAGTTTTTCTTCTAGTGCGATAAAAAAATTACCCAGCAATCTTGCTTGTGCTAATGCAAGTGTAACGCATGATTGACCTGTTTTGTGTAACTACTAGTAAAATATGTTTGCTTAAATTGTGCTTACCTCTCTCCATTCTTACGTCTATTTTATTTGGACTAGTTTGTACAATTATAGGTTTGGATGGATTCTGATGATCAAACAATATTTTTTGCGTCTCCACTGAGCCTCCCCTTCTGAAAAGAGTACATAATTAAAACCATAAGCTTCGACTGTATGTTACTGCTGCTACATTAACTACGGAATTTACCCTATATCTTTCTGCATGTGTGTTATAGAAGCCTGTGGCAACATTATTATCCCGGGCTGCGATGTGGACGAGTCTGGAGTATGTTTGTTGCGCGAGTTGGAATTCTCTGGATGTCTACAACACAGACCAGAGAATTTTTTGAAAACTGAGTAAGAACATACTAGAAATGCAAGTCACTATAATATTTACTTACTTATCATGAGAGTTAAACTTCTTGGACTCGAGAATTTCCTCTCTCCAGTTGAGAGTCCCTGAGCCGGCGCCGTGTGAGGACGGTGGCGCCGGCGCCGCTGAGGGTGCGTGCTGTGAATTTTGTAAGTGTTGTGAATGTTGCTGATGCTGAGCATGTTGTTGGTTCTGCACATGTTGTTGATGTTGGGCATGCTGTTGATTTTGCACATGTTGTTGATGTTGGACATGCTGTTGATGTTGCGTATGTTGTTGTTGCGCATGTTGATGTTGCACATGTTGCTGATGCTGGGCATGTTGTTGATGCTGTGCATGTTGCGCATGCTGTGGTTGCTGCGCATCGGAGTTCCTTCCGCGACGTCGCTCTATGGACAATGGTAAAACAAAACAATGACTTATCTGGTTTCCGATAGGGATAACATTATCACTTACATTTGTTTTTACAAATGGGAACCCAATACATCACAGTAGTCACGAATTTCCACACTCAGAGAAGTCACCCAAAAACCAATTTAACACAACTACCAACAAAATTCTTATTTTTTTAATGTTATGTTTTCAACTGACGGGGTTCAAATGTATACCTGTCGGAAATGATTAACAAGTCCCAAGTAGCAACTCGGCACAAGTCATACCGAGGACAATATTATGTAAGTGTCACTATCTTTAATTCCGCCAAAGAGCACGTAAAGATATTCAATCGCAAAGAGATGCTGCTATATCACGACTGTAGTTTCACTAAACAGGTGTTTAGTACACATTTCATCAGAAATACTTACTTTATTTTCAAAAACGTGAGCAACTAACCTCTGTTCTCCGTGCGTCGGTTCGAGCGCTTGCGGGAGCGCCGGCCGGGCCCTGCGTCGGTCGCGGGCGCATTGCTACCGCTGGCCTGGCTCGGCGCCGGCGACTGCCGCCCGCGCTCGATGCTCGACGTGCGACCGTTTGCCCATGAACCGTTGTTTTTCTTCTAGAATAAACGCTGTGCTATAAATACTTCATAAATGATTTGAAACAGGCGAATTTTTGAGATGGTAATCCAAAACTACGGCAAAGCAAAGTGGTCAAATAATGCATGAGCTAGTTTTTTTTTTTTTTTTTTTTTTTAAACTGGTCTACTGCTTTTCAGAAAAACAAGAAGGGTTCCTTCGATACCACTAGAAATACACAATCTGTGAAAATGTCAACTGTCTACCTATTACGATTCATGAGATACGGCCCGCTGATAGACAGGCGGACAGTGGAGGCTTTAGGGTTCTGTTTGGCACCCTTCGGGTACGGAACCCTAAACAAACTAAAACTTAATTTCTGCTCCTGCTGCCTGCACTGCTTTGTGAGTGAAAATTAAATAAAATACCATTGTATAACAGAGATCCCTACACCAATCAGAAAATAGCTGATTATATTAAAAAAGATTGAACAGATTTTGATATCCAGCTGGTAAGTATTTCTAGTTATTTATGCATCGCAGCCCGGGATATCAAGCTGGTAAGGTTTTGAAACCACTACCCTGTGACCAGGGTAGTGATTTCAAAAACCTGAACATGATATGTATGTCTAGGATATACGTCACATATGGATGTGACGTATATTCTAGGACATTCTGGTTCATACACACCACATCTCAAACCACCAAACCACATTTGTTAAAATTAGTTCAGATGTTAAGGCTAGAGGAAAATTATAAGGGAGTAAATTAACTTACATTCATACATAGACAATGAGATCACAAAATGAAAGCACTTTCGTTTCGAAGTAGTCTGGTATAAAAAAGCTAAGAACCACCCTGAACCCATCTAATAATTAAATCCGCATTCAAATCCCGTTTGAGAGCTACGATACCACAGAGACACACACAGATACACTGAACTACAAAGCCGCCATACTTATTACCACTCTTTATACATTGGGGGTTAAAAAAAGAAATAATCACATGGCAATTAAAATTGAATGTGCTAAAATTACTGTTGATTACCTGATTTGTTGATAGCCATGCGGCAGATTTGGACATGGCAGATGGGATGCGAAAACCATCAGTATCCCGCGGACTAATGGCACGATTAGCTGAAGTGTCCCGGCTGTTGCATTGTGAAACTATTCTTCTGAAATAAAATGAAGAGCTATGAAGCAAGATTACAATTATTGCATCGCAATTTTTGTTTTCATGTAAGGTTTGGTAATAAATTGCAATTTGATGACAAAGTCGGCTGCAAATCAAGGAAGTTTCTAATGAACTTCCTACTTAACCAAATTATTACGTCTCATGAGCCTATAACTTCATTAATGAATATAAAATAAATGGTGTAACTATAATATTTGGAATATGAATTTTGATGGATAGAGAGGGAGAGGAAGACCGATGGATAGAGAAAAAGGAGTGAATGATAGCGTGACGGCTGACATGGGAGAATGGAAGAAAAAAATGTGTTGCGCCGACCCCAAGTAACATGGGACAAGAGCAGGAAGATGATGATGAGCCTATGACTTGAATAACGCAGCACCCATCTTTCAATAGGTACTCCATCACTGTCCATTCCAAGGTTGGCTGGAAGAGATCGCAGAAAGCGATTAGGCCGCCCATTGTATTTTTTGTAGTGTTTTTTTTTTTTTTTTTTTGCTATGTATTATCTGGTGAACAATAAAGTCTATATAAATATAAATAAATATACAGGGTCGATTTTTAAGATAGGGGAGTAAGGGCAGCTACCTTAACCGTTGTAGCTACAGGAATACGGTTTTAGGAGACTGTCCTTAACTTTTTGAGATATTTCGATCTGCATTACTGCTTACTGCCTTACTGCCCCATCTCAAAAATCCACCCTGTATACTCTAAAATGCTGCCTTGCAGTATAATGAACAGAAAGCAAGAGTTAGTGGTATCTTATATTAAATTATATAAATTTATTTTACTAAAACAAAGAAATATTCAAAAATAAAGCAAAAATGTTACACTCCTACTAACCCTTCAGTACTTTGTTCTCTACTGTAAGAACGTAACGACCTCCAGCGGTCTAAATCGTCTCTGCTGTTTCCAATGGTAGAAGACCGATTACTCTTGTGGCTGTCTCGCCTCTCCCGCTCTCTTTGCTTCAGTCCCGAGTGTATAATATCGTGCTGTATGCTAACGTTACTGTCCTTCCTAGGTCTCTCTGGTTCATGCTGAATGCTGGCTGTACTGTCTTTTCTGGTGCGGTCAGATTTCTTCTCAGTATTTCTAAGCCCCCTACTCGAACTCCTGCAATTACAAATCATTGCATTAAACAACAACAACATTTGATAGTTGTTCATGTGTCTGTCTTCTATTATCAATTGACCGATAAATATATCAAACTCTGAATAAAAGATGCTTATGAATAAATAAAATTGTAAATTACGTTCGATCTTTACGGCGAGGTCTACCGCTGCGTTTCGACTCACGAATTTCAGGCTTAATGTCGTCCTGAACAGATTTTTTCAATGGTTGTGAGAAACTGGTGGAAGTATCACACATATCATCTAATTTTATGTTCTTTTCTACTTCTTCTGTCCAATCCTAAAAAAATGTATATAATAGGTTATTTGACTAGTATCAAAAATATACATAGATCAATTTATACTTATTTCAAAGAATTTACAAAAAAAACCGACCAAGTGCGAGTCGGACTCGCGCACGAAGGGTTCCGTACCATTATCTATAAAAACGGCAAAAAAATTATGTCTGTTGTATGAGAGCCCCACTTAAATATTTATTTTATTCTGTTTTTAGTATTTGTTGTTATAGCGGTAACAGAAATACATCATCTGTGAAAATTTCAACTTTTTAACAATATAGTAACTATCACGGTTCATGAGATACAGCCTGGTGACAGACGGACAGCGAAGTCTTAGTAATAGGGTCCCGTTTCACCCTTTGGTTACGGAACCCTAAAAAATACGATTTGTAAAATAAATAAAATCGGTGGAAAATTAAGTTACACGCTTTTGATATTATTCTTCTATCGTTGTCACGCAAAACGATAATTGAACTGGGGCCTTGTTATGAAGTATTAATGCTATCATTATTCCACTGCGAAAAAGGGATGGTGCTAGCGGCCTTGTATAGCTCCGTCTCGCACTGGAATAATGGTGGCATTAATACGTCATACTACGGCCCCTGAATGGCGCTATAGCTATGGCGTTTGTAGCAGTGCTGTCTCTGTGTCCGTCACCACACAATCCTCATCTTTGAAACTACATGAAATTCAATTTTGGGAATGCCAAAAAAAAACAAGATATAGTCATAAAGAGTGACTATTTATGACTGTAATTTATGAAAATAGTTTTTTTGCGTTTTTTGACTTTTCTAGTACTCAAGCCTCAGCTAGTCCAATAGACTATATATAGGGCGAGCCCGAGCTGCATACGTCTAGTAGCTCGGGACATGACTTTCAGGGCTAACACGTGTCTTGTTTCAAATGTTTACTTGTTACCAAAATGGTGCATACGACATGTGCTGTGCGAGAATGCGAGTCGTCATCTCGCATAAATAACTAACTGCGATTTCATCAATTTCCACACCCAGGAGAAAGGTGAATCGTATAATTGGATAGTGCTTAATTTGTAACATTTTTGTCATGTCATGCCAACGTAAACAAAATGGCGGATGTAAAAGCGTGATGGCTGCCAGCAAAAATTGAAACCGCAAAAATATCCGATAAAAAATTCGCAAATTTTTTGTTTCTGTGTAAACAAAAATTTTACATTAATTTTCAAATTGAAAATGGTGGACATGGTTTTTTTCAACAATGATATGGTTGTCATTATCTAGGTTTTTGGGGGTGCTGATTACGAAAAAGATATCCAAGTTGGAATCCAAGATGACGTTCATTTTTATTAAAAATTGATATGGGTGTCATCTTCGAGGTACCTCGAGTGCTGATTACGAAAATGACATTATTTTTGGAATCCAAGATGGCGGACTTATTTTTTAAATATAAATGATAAGGGTGTCATTTTTGAGGTTCCTTGGGGTGATCATTACGAATATGTCATTAATTTTGAAATCCAAGATGGCATTTACTGGAAACAATAATGGAAACAAACTATTTCAGCATTTGAGCACAATCGAATTCAAGACCAAACCAAAGCATGCTTTCCAATAGAGTTTTTGCTAAAATAGGATGAGAATTTTTTATATAGTTAAGTTCAACAACAGAAGTTTAAAATCTAGTAAATCGAAAATCCGAAAATATTTGTCAGTTGCCCATTTATAATGTGTATATTATTAATAGTAGCCAATATGTACATTAATATGATTGATTTGATGAATGATTAATGAGAAAACGGAAACTGATTCAATATGTAAAGTACACTGAATAATAAAATTGTATTTTATTGGTATTGTTAACCAGCTGTTATTCCCAAATAAAATACAAAACAGCCATGCAATAAAAAAAAATAACCAGCGTCACTCAGGACAATGTAAAAATTGTAACGATATATCCAAACTGTTGAGGCATTTAGAAGTTATGGCGGAACAAAGAAACGTACATACATACATAAAACCTAAACACATTACTCTCCTTTTTTGGGCAGTTGTGTAAAGTCTGTGACAGCCCTAGCTAAGTACTGTGGCCTTGTGCGGTGTCGGCATTTACGCAAACAACAAAGGCGTCGGTCCACTGTTGCTCTTTACACTGTGCTTCTACATAGTAAACCAGTTCGAAATTATCATAGTTGGAGACAACTATTTTTTGACACCAAATATCAAATTCTTATCAAAAACGTAAGCGTTCCGCGGTAATCAAGTGAGGATTGTGGTGAGATTTTTTTTTTTTTTTGACTAGGGCATCTCGTAGCTCACCTCTGTGGTGATGACTACTTAACCGGACAATCCTGCGGCTGCCTTAAGCTACTAAACTCAAAGCCTCCAGCCAGGGGCAAAACTATTCTAAATTAAAACTAGGCGAGCGCTCGCTAAGGGCACCACTTGTGGGGTACGGACCTCGGCTTAGAGCGTCGCTGGGGGTAGGACAGCAAGTTGGGACAGGCTGGATCAAAGATAATTCATTATTATTAATCGGGGAATTCAAATCTACATTTCTTAGCATAACGCGGGCTGGCGCTTCTGCGAGCAAGGGTCGGGGGGAGTATTATTTACTCGGGCGGGTCGCGATCGCGGAGGACCTCGGCGACTAGGTCGGAATGCGGGTCGGTGTCTGTGTTTGTGCACTGTACTTGTGGCCCTATTGCTCTCCTGGAGGAGGGTTATGGGGTCGTCTGGGTCGGTAACGATTTGCCTCGGGCGGCGGATCTGACTGATTCTACTAGTGACATAATTGGCGGCCTCGACAACCACAGGGTTGCGGTGTTTGGCGGCGGACTCAAAGAAACGCTTGGAATTGCGTTTGAGAAATTGGTGGATTGTGGGGATCTTTAGGTCGAGATGGAGGATCTCGTTCCTAACGTACCAGGGGGCACCGGTGATTTTACGGAGGAATCTATTTTGGAGCGTTTGCATCCTATGAATATGGCGGGGTTTTGCGTGTGCAAATACGGCTCCCGCATAGGTCATGATGGGACGAACGCACGCCGTGTACGTACGCAATTTGCACTTTAGTGACTGCTTTATGTGATCGCTAAAGGTGAGATGCTGATCGAGGACAACACCTAGGTATTTGGCTCGCTTCTCCCAGGGGATAGGCTTGCCGAACATGGTGATAGGTCGGGTGGGTTTGAACCACTGACCTCCATATATACAAGTACGCTGGACCTATGATCAGCCGAGCCATAGTGGGGCGATTTGATTTTCGCCGTTTTGGCGCTGATCGCAGAAGTGGGTGGGAACGGAACTAATAATAGGGATGGGACAATAAGATAAAATACATCGATAAAAGGCTTTTCCGACCATCAGGTAATACTATTTCTATGTTTCCGACAGATACAGATATTTCGGCCGGGTTGTTTATATACTAATATAATAAAGCTGATGAGTTTGTTTGGATGAACGCGCAAAGTTCAGGAACTGCTAGACCGATTTCATAAGTTCTTTCACCGTTGGATTGGTACGTTATCCCTGAGTGACATAGGCTATGTACCACGGGAGAAGTTGGGGCAGACTGCTAGTCTTAGGATAATCCGAAGCCAGACTAAGGGGATACTTAGTATGTGACTCACTAAATCTAAATATAAATAGGGAACGCTTTTTAAATAGAAATGAGGGTTTCTTGGGATGGAGTGGAATAGGTAAGGTATTTATAGAAAATAAAATGAGTTATGTTTAATAAAACAGTCATCGGAGAAGTGCTTTGAACAGATGTAATCATATTTTTTCGGACGCCAACTAGGCTTTTCAATGTTTTTCAGCCATAATTCCAGTCTTCTTTTGTCAGTCGGAAACCTGTGAATTATTTTAAAATTATATGTATATACATATAATTTTAAAATAATTCCCAGGTTTCACACATTCATTCACACACATTCATAATAAAAATCGGTCATCGGCGATTTCCGTTCTTGAAAGTAAATAGATATCGTTAGGAAAAATATCGATAACTTTTATTGACAGGTAACTTTTACAGCACTATAAAATTTTGTGGTTTATAAAAAACCGGATATACAAAGACAAATATATTGTTATTACGTATAATAAGATAAGTGACAGATTTTTAAATGTCTAATAATAACTTGTGGAATGCAACCCCACTTCCTTTCTGGTAATGAGTTTTGCATAACAAACACTCTTTCATAGTTGACCTATGAATGACCACCACTTATTTATGCTATCAACTAAATTAATACGACACAACAAAGAAGCTTATCGCGTTAAACCTCCAAAAACACGGGAGACAATTCAAACGAGACAGCGGCTATTTGCAAGTTACGTCAGATTTAGTTCTCTTCCCACGCATTGGGGGCGCTTCAAATAGGCACAATAAAGAGCTGTCATTTCATAGGGTATCGTAAGTCCAGCGTACTTGTATATATGGAGGTCAGTGGTTTGAACCTTTTACGCGGTTTCATAAAGAGAACCGCTTGGCTTTTATCCGGGTTGACTTCGATCCTCCACTTTCTAAACCAGGCGCCGAGCATGTCGACTGAGGTCTTGGACTGAGAGTGCGGGCTATCGAGTCGTGGTGAGAAAAGCTCACCAGGACACTTTTATATCTCTGGAATCCCATAAGGCGACGTTGTCCGGGCCCCTACAAGCCCGGAAAACGTCGCCTTAAGGGATTCCTTCCTTTGAAACGCTACCTCCGCCTCTCCCAAATGCAGAGTGACGTATTTATTTACGTTTAACCGCCGATCATTTCGCGAAAAATCCATGCCACAGCATAAAATATTTGCAGTTGACCAACTGAACTAGTTTTTCTTAGGTTCGTTTTTTTTTTCAATAAGTTTACATTTTATGGGACTTACGGTGTAGTGAACTAAAATGATTACTTAAAATGTCCTGTGAACCTACTGGGCGTTTTCACATTAACAGATAACAACACCAGCCCGATACCGATATGTCGGCAGCTATTATACCGACATCGATTCGATACCGATATAATTATCATCGGCCCAATGATATTGGTGACCATCGCGACGCACCAAACAACCACAGTACTTTGTACCTACAAAGTATCGACGTCTTGAAGTCGGCAGTGCGAAAAAGTGTGTTAAAGTGAAAAAATGCCGCTACTCTCACCGCACTGTGTCTTCGCCGATAGATATCGTGCCTATATCGGTGTCGGTCGCTGTCTGCGAGGATATAGGTGACAATAGCAAGACAATGTAAAAGCGTTTGGTAGGCACTAAACGTATCCGATCATCTGACCGCCGATATCGAGTCGGTGTCGTTATCGGCTAATGTGCTGTGTTGTGATTGTGACAATCAATTTATTTTATTAATTAAAGAAACAACATTTTTACCTTTTGATATAGTGTTATGGGATAGTTCGTAGAACGTACACAGAAAAACATGAAGTTTAGTTTTCTGTCATCTATGGTTTTAATAAAAATCAATATCTATGGTTAGGTGACTGTTAATGGGAAATTTCGTGTACAACCTGCACACGGGATTTTTTAGTGATAGTTAGGTAGTCATGAATAATCTGTAAGAATTAGTTAGTGTATCAGTGTTGTGCCATTAGGTATTATACCTAGTCATGCCATAAATATTGTCACGAAGATTTTTTTTAATTTTTTATTGCAAATAATATTTATTACTTTTACAGTGTGTTAGTTTAATACATAAATATAAAACAATTTAAAATATAAAAAGCTTATTCGAAGTGGTATCCATTGGCTGCAATACAGTCCTTTAAACGTTGAGGAAAGTTATCAATAGAAGCACGCACTCTTTCCATGGGAAAATTCTTCACTGCCAATCGTATGGATCGTTTTAGGGACTCCAAATTATCATGGCGTTTAGAGCAAGCCGTACTGTCTAAAACTGACCATAAATCATAATCCAGCGGATTAAGATCAGTACCCTAATTACGTAATGCAAAATCAATCCGAATCTGAATCGTTTTGAAACAGATTGCTAATCCATTGCTTCGTAAGTTCGAAAAAAAAAACTGCAAAGCAACGTAAATAACGTAATAAATGTTGTTGAACTGTCAAAATGAAACAGATTTGTCTTTATCGTTTACGAAAATATGTTGCGTAATTAGAAAGCTGGACTAGACGACGGCCAGTCTTCAGCTCTGATGAAGTCCGAAACGTTCACTTCCAACCAAGACTGCGTGGACCGAGCTTTATGACCCGGCGCCGAGTCTTGTTGGAAGGACCATACTTGGTTATTGAATATGGTGTTGTTAAGGTGCTTAACTAGCGGGAGGAAACGCCCGGGTGTCATCACTGAGTGGATCGCCCGGAGGACACGGTGGAGCATACGGTGGAGGTATGTCCGGCTTGGGCAGAGCACCGCCGTGTCCTCGTGGCGGCGATCGGTGGCGGGGATCTCTCGCGTCCGGCCCTGGTCCAGGCCATGGTACGGAGCGAGAGGGCATGGGAGGCCGTCACCTCCTTCTGCGAAGCAGTAATGCTCGCGAAGGAGGAGGCGGAGCGCGTGAGGGAGAGGCAAATTTCGCGCCCTCACGCCCCTAGCCGCCGCAGGAGGAGACGCCCTGGGCGTCGGGAATCGATTGCCAATTCCCGGCCACCGTAGGCGCGGGCTTGCGGACGGTGAGCAATGGGTAGCTTGCCGTCAGTAAGGACCAAGCCCGGGTCGACGGCGCGTTGTGTTCCACGCGCGCCTCAAAGAGATGTCAGCGAATGAAGGGGTCCAATGAGACCATTGCCTGCCGGGGTTGCGGGAAAGTCCGAAAGGGATACCGTGGCCCCCTGGCATTGCACAGGCAAGAGAAGGAACACGGGTGGGTTTTAGTCAGTAAGAGTCTGACATGCCCTCCCTCACCACCCAGAGCGGGAGACGTCATTTGATGATTTCCCACCCAAAAAAAAAAGAAAAAAAAAGGTGCTTAACTACATTCTCAAGAATGGTATCTTGATACACTTGTGCGGATGTTTTGATACCTTTTTCACTTAAATATGACTCTGTCACTCCTTCATAGCTAACACCCTACCAAACCATCACTGAAGTCGGATAATGCCCACGTTGCACTCTGTCGACTAATTGGGAAGCTTCCTCAGAGCTTTGAGCATAAATACGTTCATTTTCTTTGTTAAAATATGGCTCAATTGTAAAGATTTTCTCATCCGTAAACAAAAATTTTCTGTGACCTTCCTTTGCATACCGCTTCAGTAGTTGTTTCGATTTTACCACCCTATTCTTTTTTAATTATCAGTAAAAAAACGACCAGTGCGTCTCTTATAGGCTGCAAGTCCTAAATCATCTTTTAAAATACGCGCCATGGTTCTGGGTGCTATCTTCATCTCCCGAGATATAAATCTTTTGCTTTCGGACAGGATTTCTTCGAATTCTTTCCCTTACTACTTTGACCACCTTTTTCGTACCAACACTACGTGGACGGCCAGATCTTTTTCTGTCACAAACAGAGGAGGTCTCATTGTACCTATTAATAGCCCAAGCGTATGGAGAGTTTTAAAAATTTCATTTGGCTCCATACCAACTTTGTGTAATGCAATCACAGCGATTCGGTTCTCTTTATCACCCCACTCCATTTTTATATCGCAAAATATTGTACAATGTATTGGCGCCAAAATTAGAAAACTCAATGTACAATCATATAAAAATTACAGATTCCAAATTCAAATATAATATCTTTCTTATTTTTAATTGTAACAGTATTTATGGCCAGACTAAATACTCGTATGAAGGAACGCAGGTGTTTAAATAATTCACTTAAAATGAAAAACTTCGCAAGAAATGGGAAATTTCTACTGAAGGCTGCGCGTTTAGACCTCAGGAGGAGCTGCTTCTCACACGGATAACTCTGTCGCTTTCTCGCTAGTCCAGCCAGCCAGCCAGCCAGTTGCGTCACCAGTCCTAACTCTCTGTATATTTTGGTCTCCGAGACCAAAACTACAAACATAGTGTACTTACAGTGAAGATTTATAAAATATGGCTGTTATTTTAATATATTATGGTATCTTACGACTTCCACGCGAATGAAGTCGCGGACAGAAACTAGTTTCAGATAAACATGGCTTTGCGGTAGTAAGGTGAAAGTTTAAAATTGCAATGGTTCTACTCGGTATCTCAACGGTCCCGCAAAATGTAATTTTGATAGAAAATATCAAAGTCGTAATTTCGTCCGATAAAAAAGGAAATCTTGTGCAAAATTGCATGCTTCTAGACCCAGCGCGGTTTAGGTTGTGCATTGTCTGTCAGTGAATTTAAGAATTCTATCAAGTAGGTAAGTGAATTTAAGAAAAAAATGGTGAATTTCCATACGAACTTTCATCTTTATTTCTTCAGGATGTTTACTAAGTTGAATGGGCTAAAAATGGTCTTACTGTTTCGCTTATACTGTGACCATATTTTTTGTTTTGGATTTTTCCCACCGCTCATGAAGATTCGTAAATATTGACAGCTATATATGAAGTACAACAATTGCCGTACTTTATTGTCAAGTGACGTACCTACTACAGCTATATGTTATCGAATCTATTATTTTAGGACAACGACATTATAACGTATACAGTAGTGTCGTATACGATATCGTAACCAGTGATTGTATTCAAAACTGAAAATGGTTCATAGTGAGCTAATACGATACAATCACGGTTTCAAGCAAAAAACCATGTTGCTGGCTCAGCTATTCGAAAAATATCATTTCGATTTTTATCGTGCTCCATACATTTGGTCATGTTAATATTACACTTTTGTTTGAAACAGTTTTTTTTTCTAATTTTCATTGTTCTTGCCAGAGTGAAAGTTGTTTAAAATATTTTTTATACAACCGACAACCGGACAAATTGTATATTATTATGTTTATTATTAAAGGATATGATATTAGCAAAGAAAGTTCGGTGGAGAATAAACATAGTAACATGGATGAATCTGATTAAAACATCTTATAAAAAACTTCTTCATTTACCACGATGAAAATTATATAAGACTCGCACTTGACTATAATTTTATCGATAATAATTTGTGTGTTTGTTTGTGTGTCTTACACTATTGTAAGATGACACATTAAACTTCATCATATCGCATAAAAATAATCCCACTTTCGAAAACAATATTATGAATTAAAACTATATTAAAATTACGAAATATTTTTTCTGAGCTGTCGCAATTTCAATCTAATGTGTTCTTCTTTTATTTGTTTTTTTTAATAACTGCTGAGGGAGCGTATTTAAAAAAAAATTACACAGGTCCACCCTCGATCGCGGTGGGCGCTGAAGCAGCTGGACCGGGAGCTCCTCCTGGAAGCCTCGATCGTGCAGGCCTGGGTGTCATCACCGGACAGGCCTGCCGACATCGATGACGAGGCGGAGTGGTTCCGGGAGGCCATGTCCGAGATATGTGACGTGGCAATGCCCCGGGTCCGGCCCGGACGTGCTTCGCGCCAGGTGTACTGGTGGTCGCGACAGCTGACGACACTGCGCAATGCGTGCGTTGCTGCGCGACGCCGGTACACCAGGCACCGCAGGCTCCGTATTCGACCTCCGGATACGGAAGCCATTCAGGCGGAGCTATACGAGGGGTACAGAGCGGCGAAGACCGCCCTCCAAGCGGAGATCCTGCGGGCCAGGGCACTGGCCCGCGAGGAGTCACTGGAGACTCTGAACAGAGACCCGTGGGGACGCCCATACAAGATGGTGCGGGAGAAACTCCGCCCATGGGCTCCCCCGCTGACGCAGAGTCTCCGGCCACAGCTTGTGGGGGACGTGGTGAGCGCTCTGTTCCCTTCGAGAGGGGAACACGCCTCCCCGCCCATGGCTCCGCCTACTGCGGTGCCTGATGCGGACCACACCGCCGACGACGACGACGATGCTCCGGAGGTGACCGAGGTAGAGATGAGGGTGGCGGTACGTAGGCTGAATGCCAGAAATACCGCCCCAGGACCCGACGGCTTACCTGGGAAAGCCTGGGTCCTGGCCTCAGAGGCTCTCGGGCCTCGACTAAGGGGGCTCTTAAGCGCATGTATGGAGAGGGGCCAGTTTCCACTTCGTTGGAAGACGGGGAAACTGGTCCTAATCAAGAAGCCGGGGCGCCCTGCGGACTCTCCGTCCGCTTACCGGCCCATCGTGCTACTCGACGAGGTGGGCAAGCTCTTTGAAAGAGTAATTGCAGACCGCCTTGTCGGGCGGCTGGTGCGGGTGGGGCCGGATTTGGCGGAGAGCCAGTTTGGTTTCCGCAGGGGGCGCTCCACGGTGGGCGCCATCATGCGCGTGCGAGCCCTCACGACGGGGGATGCGGTGGCTCGGGGTGGGGTCGTCTTGGCGGTGTCTCTAGACATCGCCAACGCCTTCAATACCCTGCCCTGGAGTTGCATCAGGGAGGCACTCCGGTATCACCGGGTGCCGACCTACCTCTGTCGTGTGGTCGAGGCCTATTTGACGGACAGGGCCATCATCTACCCCAGTCACCAGGGAGAGTGGAACCGGCGAGAGATGTCGTGCGGTGTCCCACAGGGATCGGTCCTGGGGCCGCATCTGTGGGACATCGGATACGACTGGGTGCTGCGCGCAGACCTCCCCAATGGCGTCAGCGTCGTTTGTTACGCTGACGACACGTTGGTCCTGGCGCAGAGGAGGTCGCACCAGGCGGCGGCCGAACTAGCGACACACGGGGTTGCGACAATCGTGGCCAGAATCCGGCAGTTGGGACTCGAGGTGGCCTTGCACAAGTCCGAGGCCATGTGTTTTCATGGTCCTCGGAACGCGCCACCGTCGGGTTCCCAAATAACGGTAGGAGGGGTTCACATCGGCGTCGAGTCGACGATGAAGTACCTGGGACTCGTCCTCGACAGTCGGTGGAACTTCGTGGAGCATTTCCGACGTTTGGCTCCCAGACTGGAGCGGGCCGGGGCTGCCTTGAAGCGGCTCCTGCCCAATCTAGGGGGTCCAAACGCCTTCTGCCGGAGGCTATACGCGGGGATCGTGCGGTCCATGGCCCTGTACGGGGCACCGGTGTGGGCGCGTTCGTTGAGGCGGCGGCCTGCCCGCAGGTTGAACGCGTCCCAGAGGGTCATGGCCACCCGGCTGGTCCGGGGATACCGCACGGTCTCCGGTGAGGTGGCAAGCCTCCTTGCCGGATTGCCGCCATGGGATCTGGAGGCAAAAGTCCTCGCGCATATTTGGGAGTGGCGCGAGGAGGCGAAACGCCGGGGCTTGACTCCGATGCCGCGAGAAATCGCGGCACAGCGGACAGAGCTCCGACGGGATCTCATGGCGGCATGGAGAGTGCGATTGTCGCAACCCAGTGCTGGGCACGCCACTATTGCGGCGATAAGTCCCCTCTTTGAGGAGTGGCTGGAGAGGCGCCACGGCGTCCTCACCTTCCGCCTGACGCAGGTCCTCACCGGACACGGCTGTTTCGGGAGGTACCTGTTTCGGATAAGGCGGGAGGAAACGCCCGGGTGTCATCACTGCGTGGATCGCCCGGAGGACACGGTGGAGCATACGGTGGAGGTATGCCCGGCTTGGGCAGAGCACCGCCGTGTCCTCGTGGAGGCGATCGGTGGCGGGGATCTCTCGCGTCCGGCCCTGGTCCAGGCCATGGCACGGAGCGAGAGGGCATGGGAGGCCGTCACCTCCTTCTGCGAAGCAGTAATGCTCGCGAAGGAGGAGGCGGAGCGCGTGAGGGAGAGGCAAATTTCGCGCCCTCACGCCCCTAGCCGCCGCAGGAGGAGACGCCCTGGGCGGTCGGGAATCGATTGCCGATTCCCGGCCACCGTAGGCGCGGGCTTGCGGATGGTGAGCAATGGGTAGGTCGCCGTCCGGTAAGGACCAGGCCCGGGTCGACGGCGCGTAGTGTTCCACGCGCGCCTCAAAGAGATGTCAGCAAGTGAAGGGGTCCGATGAGACCATTGCCTGCCGGGGTTGCGGGAAAGTCCGAAAGGGATACCGTGGCCCCCTGGCATTGCACAGGCACTGTTACATTAAAATAAACCCATAATCCCATAGCCTTGAACGGTGAATGTATAGACGAAATGTTATTGAAATTGCTTTAATTACAATCGAATAAAACCGTTTTTCTCATAAAAACGGTACTTACCTATTTTTTGAGGAAATTTTGCGTTTTTTTTTTTTTTCTATCGAGCCAAATTATAAAAATCGTGTTTTGGCCCTCATAATTCACTAAAAAAAATCTTCAATTTTAATAACCATGAAATAAAATATGGCAAATTTGTAGTTTTAGAGGACAAATATTGATTTTGCGAGCAGCCGAAATGCGTCAAAACCTCTTCTTTGGAACCCATTTCGCCTTAATGAATATTACGAGATTTGGCATAAGCGTTACGACTATTTCTTGTTTCTTTTTTTGGAATTGAAACAAAGGCGATGCTCCCAGCCGTTCGCACTGAGGTAAGGATTGTGGGGTGAACGTCTTCACATATTCGTCACCAACTTATAGCTATAACTTCGCAATCATAATACGGCAATTTTTTTAACCTTGCTTGGCTGGTTTTTTATGACCATTTTTTGGCATTTTCAAAATTGATTTTCATAAAGTTTTTTTAAATTGATTCTCATGATCAAATGTGAGAATTGTGTGGTGACGGACACGCCTCTGTCTAACATAAACTTTAAAACCTATACAACAGCCATTTATTGAGATATTTAACTTTTTTTTTTATTGTGGCTTACAGTTCTCGTCAAATAACTGCCGCTCTGAAGTTAGGTTGCGCATGCGCGCTACTGTTTTTTTAGGTAAAATTGACTACTGCGCAGTCATTTGTAGCCTACTTCAGAGTGGCAAAGTTATTTGACGTGGACTGTAACTATTTTATGGTTTCTAAAATCAAACATAAAAAACCCAGTTATATACCGTATCTGGTTACTTATTATAATAAATATTGTAACTGTTGCCAAACTTATTAATTAGGATTACTTCATTACACATACATAACATTTATACAGGGTGAATCATTCAGATATAGTTTCTGATTTTTCTAAACTGACCCAAGTTTAGAAGAATCAGAAACTATTGGATTAGAGGTATGAAATTTGTTCTAACAAACCTTTTCATGGGTAGTTAGAAAAAACAAAAACTGTGTCCAAAGATTGTCAGTCATTCATCAATCAATAATATTCAAAATGTATTATTGATACAGTATCAATCAATTAATTGAACTCACAACTTATTGAACCTAGAGTTTATTATGTTTCTAAAACTATATTTACCAAATTAGAAATGTCCAATAAAGTTGCAGAGATCTGAGATGTTGTCTCACTGTCATGGTCATTGTCCGTCTCTTGTTTCTGTTGCTCCAACTGGCTACTTGATATAGTGTTAGCCATACTGCTTGTACCATTCTGTGATGCTAAAAAGACATGGAATCATGATAAATAATATTGTAATGTTTGTGCATACAATAACAACTTAGCCCCATCCTCCTAAGTGCTATCAACCCTGGTTTGAATGTTGTCATTACCTAAGATGTGGAAAGCTGGTATTCAAATAAGTTTATACAGGGTGAATTGTAAAAAATGGTTACTATGTAACTATTTTTTTTTTTGTATACTAAACAAAAAAAAAGGTATATTATGTATGGTAATATTGGATGCAGTCTCAAAAAATTGATATTTGAGATGTAAAAACAATTTGATTTTCGTCAATGATTTTGGATATCAACTTTTTTTTTTTTGTTGTAACATTTAAACACCAAAAAAAATATTTATTACATGCAATTTATTGGTGATTTATATTAACTAAAATAAAAAGTTGATCAACACCAACAAACATCTATCTTATAAATTTTTTGGTGTTTTTATAGATATGTTTGTTGGTGTCTTTTTAGATATGTTAATTATCAGAATTCTAAATAATCAGTCACCTATTGATACCAATGATTTTTTACATTTCGCTTAGTTATAGGTACATACTTACTACAATTAAGACATGTATTAGACATTGGATTATAATATGCATTTGTGTGTGGTATGTGTAATTGCATACTTTAATACTTTCTTGCAGGCCCCACATCAGTGGTAACACTTTGACGTTGAGCTGGCCTAGCAAAGAACTGAGTTTCAAAAACATAAAAGACAATCTTATACTGGCTCTGTTACCACTGATGTGCAGCCCAACCTACTTATATTGGTAGCATAGAGATAGGGGTAATTCCGGCCTACAAATGGATTTGATAATATGATATTTGATAAAAATGCATCAAAGTTAAACAAAACAGTTTTTTTTTAATTTTCATCTACAAACTAAGCTTAAAATACTGAGTAGAAAATGTTATTTGTTCATAATCTTAATATCAAAATATACCCTGAATATTACCTAAATTAAATAATAGTCATTGCTGCCATATAATTTTGTCACTTAAAAGCAAAAAAAAATATGTTAGTAAAATCATAGATTGCACTGTTTGTTGCATACAATACATTGGTCACCTCAGTATACTGTAAGTGATAACTTTTCCTACTTACATAGGAAAATGTTTTATTCTATTTCTTGACTAGATTTACACAGAAGTTAGTTACTAATATAAAATTATTTCAGTTAGGGGCTTGAACTCATTGCAGTTTCACAGAATGGACAGATTGTGATTTTTGGTTCTGTTTTTGTTGTACAATAAAGCATACACTACATAAAGTGTAATACACTTTGAATTGTAGACTTAATAATTTTAACTATATCTATAATTGAATAATAATTTTTCATATTAATTAAAGTAGAAATAATAGTTCTAGAAAAAAGTATTAAAGAGAAAATGTAAGAAACAGTTTAGGAATCTTAACAATTCAAATTGTATGATGTGAATCTTCAATACTATGCTACTGCTTACCATCATGAAATTCCTGACTTTCAGTACTGCTTGGTCCAGTGTTAACTTTCTCATTCAAATGTTTATTTTCTGCTGAATTTGTATCATATAAATTCAAGTATGACCCGCTAGGAGTAGACTTTCTAGAATTCTGAACATCATAGTTTTTCAAATATGTACTTATAAATTTTTCTCTGTCAAAGCCTTCATTATCTCTTAATCTGCCTCTTCCTCTTGATGGCAATGTTTGGGACCAGTTTGTCATGTTATAATAAGTATCCTGGTTGTATGATGGTTGTACAGACTGATTTGAAGAATATTTGTCTCTGCGTATTTGGTCAGCACTATCAAAACTGTGTAGGCCTGATTGTTCTAAAAATTTCTTTCTAAATCTTGGAGGTATATTATCTAAATTTACCATGTATTTAGGTCTTGAGGAATCAGATGTATAACCTGAAGAGTTTCGTCGACCAGATGGTGGCTTACCACCAGAAGATGAAATGTGTCGACCTGCTGATGTATCCATACTTCTACTATCTCTATTTCTGTCAATAGACTTTTGATCCTGCATATGTGTAGGTGAAATGGATCTTGTTTCTGATGCTTGCCTATATTGTCTATTATAGTTAATATCATTGTTTGTACCATCTTTATGATGGTAATCTGCAAACATTCTGTCTCTTTTGGAAGCACCTCTAGAATAAGACCCTGAACCCTGTCCATCTGGATTATCAGACATTCTTCTATTGACGTACTGACTAGAATTATCACACCTCATTGGTACTTTAGATTGTCTACCATTATCAGAACAAGAATCTCCTGATCTAGGCACATAAAGCTGTTGCTCGGGCTTTTTGTGACGCATATTCGTCCCTTTGTAAGTGTCGTTTAAATCGTCAGCAATAGAATTTTGAGATCCGTAGTAATTTTGGTTTCGGCTTTTAGAACCTCCGTCTATGTCGTTTGTGTCCATTTTTGCATCCAAACCATAACTTGATCGTCTTAATGGTCCACTACCTGGTTTATAAAACTTTTGCTGTGGTTTATTTCTTCTATATTCTTTAGAGTCATCATCCATAGCAATCTTGTTTTAATGCATTATACATCTATTATATCAACATTTTAAAAGGAACTTTAAACTAGAACATAACAAATTAATAATCTTTAAACTGTTAACACATTTAGGTTATGTTAGAACTACCACTTTTGTTATTGTAGTGAATGCTAATTATTTCAGTGACTGAAAAAAAAGATTCACCTTAGACTATGTATTTAGAACAGTATCAAATTTTGTAATCTAAGTATTGAAAAGAGCACATCAATTCATTCACTATTTTTCTGACGAATTTCTGCATTTATTTTATTAATTTTCCAACAGTCAACCCTGGATTTTATGTTCCATAGACAATGTAGGCAAGCACCATGGAATTAGTATATTCTCCTGATCAATTTTTTCATTTATTTATAACACCAACAGCTTGATTTCATACACATAGTATTAACAAATAGTGGGAGGTGAGTTACAGTATAACAAGTTAACAGACACACAGGGATTAAAATTAAATTTAAATCAAAGATCTAGGAGTTACAACTCCTGGATCATTTGAATTCACCGAGTGATTCTAGTTCGGTAGTGTTATGTATAGATGCCAGCACATCAAACCAGTAGTCCGTCCGTACATGAATCCGTGTTGATTTTGCATGTGTGATTACAGAAGACCTCAGAAGAGACAAGAGATTTAAATAACTGAGAAACATGAAAAACTAGATAGTGGTCAACAGTTTTTGGCATCCGAATTGCCACCTATTTTGAATACACGAATCATTTTCGTTTTTATACACATTTCGGAAAAATCACATGATTTTATAGAATAATTCAACATAATACGTAAATACAGCGAAAGCACATGAATATGTCTGAATATGTCAAGATTTTCCATCTTATTTCATATTAGCGGCACCCCGCGGTTTCACCCGCATAAGTCTTGGTCTCGTGAGAATATCGGGATAAAAAGTATCCTATGTCCTATTCCAGGTCATGGTCTGCCCATGTGCCAAATTTGATTCCAATAACTCCGCCCCTAAAACGACCTACCGACCCAAATCTGCTCAGGCGTTTTAGCGTGAAAGCGTAACAAACTAACAAACAAACTCTTTTTTGCATTTATGATAATACTCGTAAAAAGTTAGGATTAAGATATTTGTAACATTCAATATAATGAGAAGCAACGTACTATTTATGTTTACTAATTGAGGCTTCGTCAGTTAAAATAGGATAAATACAGAAATCAAAAGAAAGATGTGTGGCTAAAGCATCTGACGAACTCTTATTTTCGGGTTTATCAGTCTCTTAATAGGGCTGAGAAACAGAAGCAGTGAATTTCTGAGACATTATCATTTAACGAAATACATGAAGAAAGAAAGAAAGAAAATATTTTATTTGGGACACGCGCAGGAAATACAAACAGTTTTTTTTTTTAAAGAAAATAAAAAATATATAGAAGTGGAATAAAAAAGACTCATGATGACTTGTAATGACGTATTCCGTCTGGGAGGATAGAGAGTAGTGGTATGCACAGACTATATAGGGATACTACGTATGTGGGATGGCACAAAACAAGTTCAATTCGATTATCCCAATTTTTTTCAATATTTCAACATTTAGCACTATCGACATTTTTGTAGGCTGCTCTAAATATGTTTTAAACTTTTGTTCGTCGTTAGATAGCTGATAAAATGAAGATATCTTCGCCATACATTTTACGCGTAGTGCCATAATAAAATTTTGAGTTAAAGTTCATGTACAGACGTCAGCACATCAATCTACTTCAATCTGTCAAATTTACAAATTTATTACTAAATTTCAAAATTGATTGGGAAAATTTGTTAGTTTGGGTCATATTGATTTATAAGTCAATGGTTTGGGTAGGTTGACGTGCTGGCGTCTGTACGTAGATGATTTTTGAAAATTAAAATACATTCTTTTTTTTGAAGTGAAAACTTATTTAGCGGCGTTATGCACTTTTTTGTGATGGTTAAAAAATGTTATTCGCGTCAGGACACGTGACCTGATCGAAAATTCGTAAGACGGAGGGAGAGTAGATCGGTGCAAAATTATTCCCTAACCATTCCAAAATATCAAAAATGCACAACTGAGTCTGAAATTATTCAAGTTTTCACTTCTGCCGGCTAAACTCGCGTCAGGCTTCGATTACGACAAATTTGTTTCATTTTGACAGTTCAACAACATTCATTGCGTTATTTAAGTTGTTGAGCAGATTTTGTTTTCGAATCTATGAAGCAATGGAAGCAATTTGTTTCAAAACGATTCAAATTTCGATTGATCGTGTATTACGTAATTATGTTACTGATCGAAAATTCGTAAGACGGAGGGAGAGTACACCCGGTGCAAAATTATTCCCTAACCATTCCAAAATAGGAACCCGTATTTTTTTAAACTGTTTTATGTTTTAGGAAATTTGGTTACATCGAAAGGTTTTTTATAGTATTAATGCACCCAATGGAATCGCAATGTAGGGAAAAGAGATATTTAGTGAGGAATTCTGGGAATTTTCAAAAATACAAAAACTGGAGGGCGCGGAACGATCTCTGGTCGCCTTAGGGTGAGGCCTGCAGGTAACAGACTTGGGAAAGTTGCCTGAACAGACAAAGGCCCGAGACGGCGGCGCGTCGTGTTTCGCGCGCGCCTCTCTTTAGAGGAATTGCGACCTTATGTGGCCGCTGCGCTGAGGGTGACGGGGTCCGCATGAATTCATGCGGGTCACACCTAGCCGGGGGAGCGTGATGAAATGCGCAAGCACTCCAGCACTCCGGCTAAAGGTAGCAGCAGGACACCGTGTGGTTTTAGTTAGTAGGAGTCTGACAGACCCCTCCCGACCCAGGATGGAGGACATCCATGAGAATTTTCACACAAAAAAAAAGAAAAAAAAAGGTTGGTAGTGTAGGGTAGGTATTGGGTAGGTAGGTAGGTAGCTAGGTTGGGTAGGTAGTTAGGGTAGAATAGGTAGGTAGGTAGGTGCGCCGTAAATAAATACTTAGTGCTACCCGTGCGAAGCCGAGGCGGACAGCTAGTACCATATATTTTTGCCTACGGTTTAAGACGTGCAATAATTGTTGCTAATGGGTCACACTATCACGTCCTAGAAGGAATATGTCAAATTACAAGTCATCAGTATAATTTTGTCCGCTTTCCGAATTAGAACCGAGCGTTCAGATGAAGATATCACGATTATAACAGCTGAGGGCTGTCAACAATTCGGAACGCTCGTGAACGTGCTCACGGTACGAGACTCGCTCAACGTCAAAACTTGCATATTCTTTCTTTGTGTTTATACCACACATTCCTTCTTCTTTGGTTAGGTGGTGAACGGTAGCCAGAAACACAATTTCGAAAATGCCATTCGTTTTTAGAGATAAGATGCGAGTCAAAACAAAACAGCGCACGGTGATATTAGTAAAAGGTGTGGTTGGCGTTATCTCAAGATGGTGCATGTCATGACGTCAAGTCAACTATGACGATTAGATACCATCACTATCGCGCCCACGTTAATTCGGTACGGGTGTTAGCACGCTCAAATCGATTACAGTGTAACTTGGAATGCACCCTTTGTCGTTGATTATTCTA
The DNA here is from genome assembly GCA_963853775.1 of Xanthia togata. NCBI lineage: Eukaryota > Metazoa > Arthropoda > Insecta > Lepidoptera > Noctuidae > Xanthia > Xanthia togata. The sequence continues at coordinate 13,867,993 of OY970802.1, forward strand.
GAGGAACGGCAACATTCAAGCGATGTAAAACGTCAATTTTAGAAAGTTGTCTATTAATATAGCATGATCACCATTATTTGACACTTGTAACTCTACAAAATTCCCTTTGATTCCACCTCTACAATAGATCAAAATTTAGTTGTCGAGCTATGTTTTCAACCAGCAAATTGCAATGGGTTCATAACCCGTAGGTGACGTTAATTAATTTTATTTATTTAGATGACATAAAAATTGAACATTTGTATAGTGTTAAGTATAATAACTGTGTTTACTTTTATCAATTTTTAACAATACTGTTCATGAATAAGAAATAATGTCCTTCGAGTACTTGCCCGTGGCTGAAGACGAAAATGAAGAACCCATAGAATTACCAATCGAAGATGATGGAACGTTGATGTTGACTACTGTATCGGCGCAATTTCCGGGCTGTTGTGGCCTAAAATATCGTCACCCCGAAACAAAAAACATCAGGGGTATCAGATTAAGAGATGGCAGATTGTACCCACCCCCAGAAGGATGGGGCAATCATTTATACATATGTAGCTTTCCTAAAGAATCTAAGCGTAAATCGGGTGAAAACTCTGAATCTGCTGCGACGAGGAATAAGCGAAATGATAATCTGTGCTCTGATTTGATTGTGTTGGGGTTGCCTTGGAAGGCCACAGAGCAAACTGTACGAGAATATTTTGAGAAATTTGGTGAAGTTCTAATGGCGCAATTAAAAAGAGATCCTAAAACCGGAATGTCGAAAGGTTTTGCCTTCATTCGATTTGCTTCTTATACCTCTCAGATGAGAGTGCTGGCTCAGCGGCACATGATTGATGGACGATGGTGTGATGTTCGGATACCTAACTCAAAGGAAGGTTCAGTTGCATCTATGCCCTGTAAAGTGTTTGTTGGTCGTTGTACAGAAGAATTAACAGCCAATGACTTGAGAGAATATTTCTCTCAGTTTGGAGAAGTAACTGATGTGTTTATTCCTAAACCATTTAGAGCTTTCAGCTTTATTACGTTTTTGGATCCTGAGGTTGCACAAAGCCTCTGTGGACAGGATCACATAATTAAAGGTGTATCTGTGAATGTATCTAATGCCTCACCCAAACAAAACAAAAGTGGTTCCAATCAGCGCAATATGCCAGGCCGGAATTATGAAGATGGCCACCCTCATAACGCATCAAACAATAACTCATGGAGCAACCGTAATATGGATATGGTCAACATGCAAGCTTTGAGTTTATCAGGACAACATGGGCAAACTGCAGTGGCTGGAGGCGGTGGGCAAGCTCAAGGTGGCAGCATGCCACTAGGAATGGGAGGATTACCAGTGAACCAGGCTCTAGTAGCAGCTGCACTAAATCAAGCAGCTGGCTGGGGTCTCATCAACAACATACCGTCCGGTGGTTCTGAGCAGGGTGCTTTTGCCGGCCCAGCTTCCTCTGCACCACCAGCTCCACCCAACTTCCTCTCTTGGATGCAACAAGGTAACTCTGCACAGGGACCCTCTAGTCAGTGGGGACAAAGACACCAGTCCCAAGGCCACTCTGTTTGATCTATCATCTGGTTGAAAGCTCACAATAATTTCTGTGATTGTAGCAACAATTAGATAATTTTATCATTTGTTTTATCTACACTATACAAAAGGGTTGTTCTAATGGTAAAGAGAGTGGTTTACATACATAGTTTGCTACTGATGTTATTTATTTATTGTGGAGTTGCTTGTGTTTCGTTGATTTTATTCAAACTGAAATAATTATATTACAAATGAAGTAAATTGTAATCTACTTCATTTATAATATAATGTTTTTTATTATTATTATAATACTGTAGTATCATGGATCGTACATTACACACTAGATAAATAATTGTTATATTTACATATTTATTGATAATGAAATAATTCTTGTTGTGCTTTTTAATTTGTCTATCGAATCAAACGATTATTAACCAACTTCTGAGCTCTTTTCATGATTTTAAATCTCTTCTTTTTGTGTTATTCGTGTGAATCAAAATCAGTGCAATAGTTATTTCAATTGAATGCTTAATTATTATTGTAGAAGCCTTAACAATGTTCCTTACATATTCTATCTACTTTGATTTACCAAGATCATTAAAGTATCAAGGATATACCTTGGTACTAAGAGCTGTTACTTAAAATTAATGAATCATTAACTTTCATTGACAAGTATCTGTTATTCTATTGTGACAAAGCAATGCGTTTCGAAGCTTCGTATGTTTTGCTCACTAAATAGTTATCGCGCTAATGCGGTGGTCACATTAGCGGCTTCGCCACCTTTATTATGTACCGCCACCCAGGCGATAAGTGCTACGCAGCCCGAACTATCGCGATAATAACCAAAACCAATCAGCGATGAGAATTGTGTCACTGTTTGAAGCTTAGTCAAGATAGACGCAGATTCTGCCGCAGCATAAGAATTCAAGTCAAAAATATGACAGGTCGAAATAATTCAGTTGTGTTGAGAATTTGACATGAGTTGTTAAGATTATGCTGCACAATGAAATTGAATGATTGATGACATTTATGACTGCCTCAGTAAGTTAAAAGTATGTGTGGTTCTGGCTAGCAAGCCGTAACTGCAAATGTGGCTACATACGGATGTACAGATCAGGCTTTTACAGTAATACCTAATTAAATCCACATTATGAAACACGTAGTAGCAATTGACGGGCTTAGTGAATTAGTTCATTCAACAATTTTTGGTACCTATGTCCTACCGCATTTATGTTGCTTAGGAGAACTGTTTTTTTAAATGGGCAAATATTCCCAAATGCTCTTTGTTGGTAGGTAGGTGGAAGGTTTTTTAAAGGGTGGAACAAGGTGCTCCTAACTTTTTTTTGTGGTGACATTTCTATTTAGCCCTGATTAATAAAACTGTTTAGGAATATTATTAAAAATGAAAAAGTACTTTATTATTTGTTATTTAAATCTTCAAAATCGGTAATTGACCAGCATAGCTATTCACAACAATTCGATTTGTTTACGAATGGGAGATTCAAAAAACCGGTTATATATACACGAAAGGTTCCGTATTACAACTATTCCGTGGAACAACTACTTGTAGGTCATACAAATATTTGTTCCGTGCGGAAATCGAACCCGCGACACGCAGTGCAGCAGTCAATCGCTTAACCACTGCGCCAACCGTGCCGACAAATTAGTAATAACCAGTCTTTAATTTGCTATTTTTCAACATACTACTTATTTCCAGGGTGTTATTTTTATCGCAAGAATAACCGATCGATGACAGGGTGGCTTTTATTATTTAAATTGGAATTTTCATTTATTTTCGCCACCATACATTTTAAAACTATTTTAAAAAAAAACACCTGTTAGAATTCGCTGACGTCAATATAAAAAAAAAGCTTCCTTACGTGTTTCTGGATCTGGATTAAAAAAAATATTGTCATTAGAGTTTTTTTTCGTGGTGTACTCCATCTGTAGCCCATGAAATATTTATTTTATGTTATGTTATATTCTGTAGTTTTCTATGAATAAGGATTATATTTCGATAAAGGACCTAGGAAAAGAGGCCTTTAAAAAAAAACAAGTTACCATTACCAAGAATTCAAGCTGTCATGGTTATTAAGATTTTTTAATTTACATTTGGCAAAAGCTTAAAGAGTTAGATAGCAGCAACCATCAAATGTTTCGCTTAATTAACTTTTTTTGATATAAAAAGAAATAAGTATAGAATTTTATAATATTTAAACATCACTGCATTATTAAGAATTCATCTTTTTGTAACCATTATTCACATATTATATACATTTTACCAAAATTTTAATAAATCTGTCTAGATAATACAATTTTGCAGAGAATCCGGTGAAAAATTAATAATGATATTTTATTTTGTTTAATTAAATATTGTTTCGCAATAAATCGGAGTATCTTTAGATTGGATCTTACGCAACTTCAGTGCTATTATGAGTGTAATAGAATTAAGTGTACTGTGCTTTTGTACATTAATAGTTATTGATATGATTTAACAGCAGACTGTTGAGAGTTCATACATTGTATAGTAAAAAATAGAAATCTATTGATTGTTATCATTGTTTAACAAGTAATGTTGATTATTATAAATTTATTGTGTATGTTTCCTCAGGTGGATGTGGGTATGAAAATTGTAGACACAGATGTCTATTTTTGACGAAATAAATAGTTAGAATATTTTTGTTACTAAGCAATGTGGGATTGTTAATTGAATGGGTATACATAGACTTAGCTGTAGAGCACTGATCCAATAGACAATGTAAATAACATTTAGAAGAAATTGGGAGGATGTTTGTACAAATTGCAAGACTGTATATACCTAAATGAGATGAAAATACAACATCTATTATGAATAAGTATGTCTCTTAAGGAGATTAAACATGCGCTATTAGATTTCATTGCTGCTGAAAAATCGTACCAACATTTCGACCAAAACGAAAACCGGTGAATCTTAGCACTTACAGCAGTCTCTAAGTAAAAACAAGTTGTAATTAATATAAATAAAATAAATCACCTCAAAAAAATTCGGTAGGGAGATAGGGAGAAAAATTAACCTAGTAAGTAGGTATTAACCGGGCTTGGCTTTGCTCATACGGAGTAGGATATACTATTGCTGGTTCACACACACATAATAAATATGGTTTACAAAGTACTAGCGGTAATTTCTAAGAATTCACGGTACAGTTAATTGGTTAATATTTTGATGATGTACCTACTGGTCTTTAGTGTTAAACATTAAACGTAACTCAATACAAATTATGACAAAATATATATTTATTCTTACATATTTTTACAACATTTGTTTCAAACTTGTTGATTTGAGATTTTTTTTCATTCGAAATCATTTACATTTCGATCCACACTTCGAAACCTACACCTAGTGCCTCATGTATTTTACTTGCAAATTGGGTGAATTCGATGAGAAATGCCAAATTTGAATTTGCTTAAGTACTACTCTCTTTGAGCAATATAAAACCGTTAAAGTGAAACCCCTTTATACAAAATGTAATAGCTGAAATCCTGAAAAGGGCCACTGTAATCATCATTCCGCTGTTCTCTAAATTTTATTTCATGTATTCAGGGGCATTAATAAACTACAAAAAAGATTTAAAAAAAAAGCGTTAACCATATTGATTGCAGCCTACTATATTATCCGCATATTAACAAAACAAATATTATGGTTATTTTATATTGTTGGGTTATGTGAACAAAAATATATGGAGCAACTGTTTCTTTTTTTTGCGCTTTTAGTTTTGGTCCCATAGTAAAAGTTAATCAAGAGTACAATGACCCCTTTTCAGCTTTTCAGTTATTTCAATTACACATTGTAAGTTAAAATCACATAATAGCAACATTAGTAGTTGTTGTTACCCAAACTATTAAGTACAAAAAGAACTAGCTAAATGACAATCAGACAATCTAATTCCACTTGCATTACATTTTATTCTTGTAAATTCTTGTATAAAATATATATAATATAAAATATGTATAGTAGTTTTATGCTATATTGTATTTACTTATATTATACTTCATTGGATGCACCTATCTACATTAGTAACAGATAAATAGATCATATTTCGAAAAAGATATTATAATTTTAAATCAGCCAGATATTGTCGAAGAGTAAGGGTAACTTTGCACTTGAGTATATACGTAGTACCTACTTGTCGTTAGTTTGATGTTTTGTGTTTGAAGGCTAACTGCTACATATAATAGGTACTTTGAGAGTATTGTCCGGTTTTTTAAAACATCATAATCATAACCTACACAAATGGTTGCAATTATGCAACTTATTTCTTAGGGGCTAGATTATTCTAAAGTTTGCAGTTAAAAACTCCTATTCATTTACCTATCTTTGTCCATTGCATACCTTTATAATATCACAATTTAATGACATAGCGGCATAAATGCAGAAGAGTTTACTTAAAAGGTCCTTTAATTATTTATAATACAATATTATTATTAAATTAACCAGAGGTTACAGAGGACGGATCGTATAATGCTTAGCACATGTATGATCGCAAAGCGTTAATTTTGACTAGAAAAAAAAAACATAAAATCACATCGTTGGGATCACGAGACTGTTTTGCGATTAGGATGCCGTAGGTGTCATCAAGTGCTTCCATAGTCCATAGATAGTGCGACCGTTGCGAAAACTTGACGAAAACAAATTGTTCTAATGTTAATTTAGGTTTGATAAACTTGAGTTTATTAATAATTCTAACATTAACCTTCGTTTTTGGTAAAATTGAACATGACCACCGTATAACGTTCGCCTTACCACCTTTCTATTAGGCTGTATTCCAGATGGGCCCAATGATGGTTCATAATATTTTCGTTTTTTTTTTGTTCATACATGCATGATTCGATGTTTTCCTTCCAGCATTTCATTACAAACAAGATAATAAACTCAAAGCAGCAGGCTGTTAAGTTTATTACAAAAGATTTAACTTAATTTTACCAAAAATCCTGAAAATATAAATACTTATGATTAAAACAAATCAAGTAGGAAATAATAATAGCACACGTGTATTAGATATTGTTACTTCCTACTAATCTCACAAAGAAAGTGTTACGACTAAAAGTACCCGTGGTAAATTTGTTATCGTCTCCGTACCTAACCGAAACGGTAAAACGAGCATTTGACTGTAAACGTTACCATAAATATTTTTTTAATAAGCCATAGTACGACCACATGAAAAATAAACCTTATTTAAACATGTGGTACGTACGACCATCGTATAAAAATCAGCCCCTTCCTCGAAGCATTGAAAATTGTAATATCTTTCCGTAAGTGATAGTGTTTTATTTATTACGTATATAATAATATTCCGAAAATATTGTCGATAGGTAACTATAAGTATTGGTATTGTTTTCTTGTGTATGTTTTCGCTTGACTTAATTATTTTATTAACTTATTTGGTTTGGGCATTTGTTGTTTGGTTTTTAGTTAAATGCATGTTCATTGTTGGTGTAGAGTAAGCATTGTTAATGTGTGTGTCGAATACAACAAATTACATTTTTTTATGAATATTTTTCAGACACGAAAATCCCAATGGGTCAATTTTTATCTAAATGTGGCATAGTTATTTGCACAATATATTTGTAAATAACTGTTTGTATGATTTTCATAAATGATTAACAAAGAATAAACCTATATTTTCATACATGAATTTCCCTGTTTATATAATTTATGCGATCAAAGTAAAAAGTAATTGAAGTTGGCCTGCTAAGAGTAGCACCTCACACGTTTTGCACCTTGCGTTTGGCTGCTTCCGATTTTGACCCTTAGATACCTTACTTATATGATTATTTTGTAGAGCAATATAAATAATAATATTGATGTTTTATTTTTTCACAATATTACTTGGTTACCTACTTGATCACCTTAATTGTCCAAATCCATTTTGCACGTCAACGTAGATCATTAATAATAATAACCTAATAATCATTACCTACTTAATATCTGTTTTCGTGCGTGCACAAGAATTTGTAATTGCTTTTGTATGTGCGCCCAAAAGTCGATATGTCACTCGGTTTTTCTAAATGTCAATGAATAAATTGAACTACTTAATCGTCAATCTAAATTATTTTTTAATTACACTGTTGGCAGTAAATCATTGAAAACTTAAGAATGTGTAAAAAAACTCCCTACATTTTTGCATTTGCGAAAGCGTCATAAAAATCATCAACTCTAGGTAATCCTATTGAATGACTATTTCATGAAATCATTACATTTTACGATTATTCTAACATAAGGAGTTGTATTGCAAGAAAGAAAAGAAAGAAAATACATTTATTTGGCACAGACTAAAAGGCATATTGTGGATTCTTATGATTATAATTCTGTAAAGCCATATTTATTACGGTCGAAAATGTTTTTTTAATCAAGAGGTACAACCTGACACTGACCTGCAAATTGCAAAAAACGTAACAAAATTTGAATTTCGCGGGCGACCTTATCGCATCCCCCATCAATGGTAAATTTGAGAACATCTTCCTTTCTAGTTTAGTTTCAGTTTGGCAGAAAAATAATATTCATCACCATAATTATTATAACCTGATATTGACCTGCAAATAGCAAAAAAGTAAGAAAATTTTAAGAACAATGGCCAATCTCCTACCATGCTTAGACTTGTCTTGACAATGAACGCCAAAATTACAAATGAATAATGTCAATCTTTTGTTAATACTTAACAGGTAAGGTTAAATGCCGATAATGGTTTATCTTTTTAAACAATTATCGTGAGTATTATACGGTTGCCATAGCCTGCGATTTATTTTCGATTTAGAAATAAAATTGACTAAGACTAGAAAATGTATGGACATCTCTATCCCTGAGCGAATTCGTTATTACGTTAATAATGAATTCGCTCAGGGATAAGATTTAATATCCTGCGTTCTGCTAAGGAAAAGTTGTATTTTTGTTGTACTTATTTAGCCTCATCTGGCTAACAAGTTCTATTTTCCTACTCCAAAATGGCCATTGTTCTTTTGCGGGCTACCGAGCGCTTTCACCTTAATGATACTAGATGCTTTTTGGTTGTTTACAAACTACAATAAATACCTAAATCCTTATATATCATTTTCCTGCTTTTTCGTACAAACAATCGTCCCCAATTGAAAATTGGAATCATTCTGTGCAATATATTTGGGTACTTAAATTCTACAATATTTTAGTGTAGGCGCGATTATTTTTAATCTAAAATGAAATCATAATAGGTGCGTTAGACAATAAGTAACAGAAACAAGGGTGTAGCCAACGTGAAAGAAGTGCAATCTTACAGTTTTACATTAATGGTGTACGGTGTAGACACTAAGTCAAAACGTAATAATGATACCTACTTAAAACCGGGACCCCACAAAGGTTAAATGCAGTTAAATATTGCGTTACTGGAAACATTGTTTTTGCCTAATAACTCGATGATAACTAACTGGCATTAAATCTTACCGATATCCCAGCATACCAACAAGACAGCAGGGGAATACATTCATTGTGAAATTTATAACTTGAAAACACTGGGCAATTTCCCAAAGCTTTGCCCTATTAGACAAGTTTTAGGCGATTAACACACGGCACCGCGCACCGCCGCGGTAGGCGGTGAAGCGGATCTCATGTTGCATTGGCCTCTAACTCTAATAAATCCGTAGATGCCTAACACACGTACACCGCCCGACCGCGCGGTCGAGCGGTGCTCGTTTCTACCGCAAACTGCTCCTACCGCGCGGTCGAGCGGTGCCGTGTGTTAATCGCCTTACCATTCAAGTCATTCAAAATATTTCTGCTTCATGATATACCTAGGTATCTAATAGATCAATCAACACCAAGTTTATAAAACCATACCTTCCTACTTTATTTAATCATATTTAAAAGAATTTACCTACTTTGTTCTGTATTGATGGGATAAACATGAACTTAACATTTACAATAATTGAAACTGTACTGATTGTGAAATAATTATACCTACCTAATATATACAATAAAACGCTAGAAATCAACTTTTATCAATAGCCAGCAAGGAACTAATATTATTAGTTCATATTTTTGAGGTGCTTCGCGTCATGGCTCTTGCAAGATACATGTGCGAGAATTTAACATTAAGTATGCGAATTGATTGCAATTAAATTCCTTGTAAAGTAGCATAATTGTCTATTTATTATAATGAGTGTTCTGGTGTTGGAGATAATGTGAGTAATTATTTATTTGTAGTATCGTTGTGTGACGACGGGATTTGCGTGATTTTGTTGGCGCCCTATGTGATGTATCAAGGTTGAACCTGTCCATAATATAGGTAATCATATTCTCATTAAGCATAACTTAATAAAGAATTAAATTTTATTGTTAAACAGATAGACATTGTCAAGTGATTTTCAGTTTGCTATAGGTACCTAGAATAACAGTACCCACACCGGATCGGAATATAAAACTCCATTTTCCTAATAATTATAATGAAACCTACATAATATTAAAAATAAAAACGAAATCTAATAGGTACCTAATGGCGTTTTTAGGGTACCGACTTATTAAAATACGAAAATAGCCATTGTTATTAAATAAAGCAGATAAAATAAGAAAAGGATTTTTTTAAATACATACCTACCTACTAGGGGTCAGTTTCTCGAACGAAAATTATCGCAATATTAATGTGACAAATTGTCAAGGGCATGTAAACCGCTGTGATTCGTTGAATGAATTATCGACAGCCAATCGCAGCGATTTTCGCACGCTTGACAATTTGTCACATTAATTTTGCGATAATTTTAGTTTGAGAAACTAGCCCAAAGTAGGTAGTAAGCCACCAGCCGTCGGTCGGCACCGGCGCAGCTTGTAGAGGGCATCCAGCCACCCACTATTATCCGCGCTCTGAATTTTTGAATGCCTAAAAATTTTGCATTAATCCGGTGCACAAGAGGCTGCAAAGCTAGGGCAGTAACCCGAGTCGGTTGGCAGCCTCTAGTCGCTGACCACTTTTTAACGCGGGGACATGTCGACAATCTTTACAGACAAAATTAAAACAAATTTAATCGGAACCCTAATTACGTAACACACGATCAACCCGTTTCATTTTGGCAGTTCAAAAATATTCATTGCGATAATTACGATGTTGAACAGACAAATTTTTCGAACATAAGAAGCAATGGATTAGCAATATCCTTCAAAATGATTTGATTGTGATTGATCGTGTGTTACGCAATTAGGGTGCGGGTTAACTTTCGGTTTTTCATAACAGCTAAATTGATAGGTATTTCAACGTTCCGGCTCATTCTTGTTTTTAAAGACAACATTATCTACATACTTAATTTATTAAAATCGATGCTCTTCTGATGAGTCGCCAATTCGTCATCGTCCTCAATTTAGATGAACAGTGAGTCCTTTAAGGCCAAGGGTCAAGGACGGTCCCGTTATTATTTTTTAACTTATATTTTCTATTACATAGGTCTTGGATCTACCTTTAACAGAAAAGAAAAAGCTTTAATAAAATACCTATAACATATTAAATCCTCAGTTGCACTATTCGTAACTGGGTGTGGCTATAATTAAAGTTATTTTTAAACGCCTTCAGCCATGACGCTGAACCAGCAAATTAAATAAAAGATTATTTACAATATATACCTACCTATTAATTACCTATGTAAATTGATAACAAACACAATTACTTACGCACCTGTAATTTATTTAATTTTATTGTTGAACATGCACATCCTTGTTATTTGCTGCTCCGTGATATTAAAATTCTACTAATGCTAGACAGATTCGATGTTATTAAATATAAGCTGTACATTATAATTTGAGTGTGAAAAACCTATTGACATGAAATAAAATTTATTTAGCGTTGCAATTTTGTTTTTTTTTATTTCACGTCTGCCCAAAAAAAGAGTCTAGGTAATATTTTCAGGAGGGTTTATGCAGGGGCGGATCCAGGATTGTCGTTTGGGGGGCTTGACCCCGCTGAGGGTAGATTTTTAGCAAAGTAAACTCTAAAAAAGCACACAATATTTTAATTTGTTTAACACAACAAGCTTCCTCGGATTACTTTTCGCAAATTCGTCAATGGTGCCGATTCTCTTGTCACAAATGCGTCTAAACTAGACTAAAAATCACCAAAATTTAGTTTACTCCTGTCAAACGATGATTTCCCATTCTGAAATAGACTAAAGTGGCACAACTTAACTATATTTTAGTTTGACAGCACTAAGATTGTACTGAGATTTTAATTTAGTGAAAATGACAATTTTGCTATTCTGAATTTGACGTTTTTCACCTAAAATTTTAATTTTCTAACTAATTCTGACCATTTTTAATCGCCACTGAAAATGGTGTGGAATATTATTAGTTGTTATGAACTAAAATTCACACGAACATCTCGACTTCGGGTGCAAAAACAGTACTGTACTGGATTTTTTTCTTTTCTTTTGCTTATATCTCGAAAATGGTGTGTCCTATCGCAAAAATAATGAAATTTTCGACCCCCTATGAAACCCCCATACCCATAATACTCAACACGTAGGTACAGTTCGCGCAAAACTTTATGAGCTCTCGGAACACGCACGCTAGTGGCTGCGCAGTACGCATATTATAGGTATCCGAGGGACGGGACAGGGCGTCGGGGAGGGCACCGGCCCCCGCGCCCCGCGCCGTACCACCGCTCGCGTCCCGTTGCGCCGTGCCTTAGTGTGAGTGCTACGTTCGTACACAACACTGGCGCGCGTTGAAGACGAAAGTACAGTCGGGTGCAACAATTAATTTTCATTGCTATTGTACATTTATGTTACTGTTATTTGTTTTCGTTATTTTTATTTGTTTCTGTTATTGTTGTTGTTAAGTTTTGTCACCGTTATAATTTATTTGTTTGTTCTATTAATGTGGTTTCTTACTGTTATCGAACTTTTTGGTTTAATTAAATATGCCTCGCGTCGCCAAACACGTAAAATGGTGTTTGATGTTTTAACAAACTTTATGAAAAAGGAAGCTGAAGACGGTCTACAGTATGACCTGAAAATGGTGCAAAAGCGAACTGCGGCAGCTACAGGTGTCTCTTTAAGTACAATAAAGAGAATTTTAGCGGCTGCAAGAGACCCAAACATGCCAAGTGTCAGTATGGCACCAGTTTGAACAAATGTATATGTATGGTGTAGCTCCGTCATAATTAAATAAATGCACAAGTTTTATATTAAAGTTTTTAATTTACTTAAATAAATACCTACCGTACCTGTTTGGTCTAATATCTTACTGTACGTAAAAAATAGGCATAGATTGATATGCATAAATATATAATGAAAAAAAATCTTACTATAATGATTGTGCGCTCTACTGTACCATGCGCGGTTACGTACTCGGGCCTAACTTCAGAGGGCTCATAAAGTTTTGCGCGAACTGTAATATTTTTTTTTATTTAACATACAAAAAGTGAAAAATTCAATATAAAACACGTCGAGGCTGCCCCCACTGCGCGCCTCCGGCTCTAAAAAGTATGTACCACGTGGAGTTGCAATTGTCAAATTCGATTTAGTTGTGTCAAAATATATTTTTTAATTTAGAGACTTTTTACTACAGAATAGCGTTAAGATTCTCATAGCGAAAAGTAAGGAATTTTAGTGATAGTTTAGTTAGTTTAGTCCGGTGTACAAGAGAATCGGCACCAATGACTTCTTTAGGTTGTAGACTACCAGAGATTATTATCTCGGTGAATATACATGGCGGCCAAACCTGTCAGCGCGAGGTGAGGTGTCAGCGCGAGGTGAGGGGCAGAATGGTGTGGCTGACCCTGGCAGAGCCACCATCAGGGATTTTAATTTTGATAACACAAAAGTTTAGTCGAAATTAGTCGCCAAATATCAGAATTGGTCGGTCACTGGTTCAAAAGATATAAGGGTTTATAGGTGGCCGATCTGGAGAGAGCCTACCCCAGCAGAGCCACATTTATATCTCGAAAACTAGGGTACCTAGCGAAGATCTGTTTTCTCCCATAATTAGTCGCAATGCGTCGCCAAGTTATAGATTCAGCCGGTGTGTAATTAAAAAGATATTAAAGAATTCAATTTCCCCATACAGTGGTACAAGCAAGTATAAAATACTTTAAGTAGTTTCTAGACAAGTAGGTATCTATGACGTCTGGAGGAATGTTTGATTCGAAAAGCTGTATTCATTACCTTTAAACAGGTCTACAATAAATATAGGTATGTAATTATTTGTCGAACAAAATGTGTGCACTTAGTCGCTGGCAGATAGATCGCTGCGCTCAGTCTCATTTACGGTAAGTAAGAAAGAGATAGATGCGCGTGTACAGACGAACTACTTAGAACGAGTTGCCCGTGACGTAAGTTAAAGTCAGCCAGTTTGATGTGAAACATTTATTAATAGTTAGGAACTAGAGTGTTGTTATCTCTAGGTATTCCGCAAATACAAAAAATCCCTCCGGCAAGCCGCAAGAGGAGGTAGATTTCGAAGCAGATTCCAACCATCGTTTTTTCAACCCCTTCTTAAAATCCTCCCATAAGAGTTTAGCAGAGAAAAAAAAAAAACTTTTAGATTTAAAATTGTAGAGTAGGTAAACAATTTGCTTTAAAAAAAATATTTTCGACAGTATAAATGATTCATATTAATTTGATTTGATTTGGTTTATATTATTTCTGGCATTTAAATACTGTTCAACATGTTATATTTCTAAGGAGCAATAAATAATATTATTTAGAGCCATTATAAATAATATAAACATTGTGAATTGGTAAAACAGTTGTATGCGACTGTACATCTTGACACCAAATAGACCAAGAGCAAGGTTTAATATTTACAAAGAAGTTTAAACCACTCTAACCTAGTAATTTAAAACATAAAAGCATATATTTAATTGAGAATTTGTCTCTCTCGCACATTTCTAAGGACTTAACGGGCCGGCGGCGGAGCATGCGTAGTTCATACAAACGTAATACCAAAATAATTTGTACATCAAACATATTCTTAAGGTAGTGTGTATTTATTAAGATTGGATTACAGAATATCTAGGCTTCCAAATATATATTTTGAATGGACACTGATATAAAGACGAGATATGAGGAATTTAAAATTTCTATAGAAAACTTATTTTTCTCATAACTCTCATAAACAAAAACAACGCATGCTCCGCAGGCCCCTTAAGACCCATAAAACTAGAAGTATATTACACATACTAGCTGTGCCCGCGACTTCGTTCGCGTGGATGTCGGAAAACAATAATGTGTCACTTAGAGAAGGTGTACCTACCTTCATTTAAAAAGGGAGAATCTTTCGACCTGCAGCCTAATTGCGCAACACATTTTATTTTTGATATCAATTCCGAATCGAAACCAAGTCCAATTTAAATCGCATGCCATAATTGGAATTACGATAAACATTTTTTACCAATCGACCGAAATTGAATAGGGTTGTTCTTGTAAAACGGCTATACGTCTTTAACTTATATGTTTTGTTCCACCATATAGGCATGATTAATTTCCAAATTATTGTGCTTTAATTTAATTTAATTTTAATTATAACTGATGCTCTACTAGTGCTTATAGATGAAAATGTACAATGATTGCCGAAAAATTTAAAACCATTTTTTTTTAAACATTCTATCAAAAACTACCATAATTGAAATGCGTAACAAAACGTTTCCTTTCCCCGGTTTTTTTTATCTGTGGCCAATGACAAAATCGTAGAAAAGCAGTGTTGTCAACTTAGTGGGATTTCCACTAAACCTGGGGGTTTGGACACCCCTACTGGCGAAGAAATTGCTTGAAATTGCGGGTTGCTTTTAGTGGCTGGTGGTTTTGTCTAGTGGTTAGTTTAATTCAATTTGTAGAAAACAATACAATCAATTACTAAAACTGACTCGAGAAAATATAAAAATAACAAGATAATGGCATGTTTTATTGTTTGTCTAAAACCTGTGTCAGTGATTTTACGATGTATTTCTTTCAAATGCCGAAACCACTGCAGATTCGAACGCTGTTTTGGCAAAACTGTTCACCATGATGAATATGTTGAAACCAATCAGAGGCTCCACCCGAGTAGTGATCGCAAAACGACGTCATTTCTAAAAAATATTTCACGGGAAAATACTACCGGGGTAAAAAAAATTTGCCGTTATGCCTAAGTTATGTATAGATCTAACAAACATTGAAACATCTTCACTAACTTTTTCATTAATTATTGTAGATTAAGTTGGATGATGTTTAAAAAAATACTTTGACCTTTTGTTTTATTTTCATTCTCAAATTTTCAAATGGACCTCCAAAACAGCGACCGAATGTCAGTAACAAAAAAATAAAATTAAAAAAATTGTGACTAAACTATACTCTATTTGAAATAAGATTACACATTTAAATAAACCGTTTCGTGTTCGGTTGAACATTAAAAGCAAAAAAGTGTTTACTGAAGCTGCCATTTGTCATGTCACCAACGCAATAGAAGTCAAAATCGGTTGAACGGATTATAAAAAATGTCTCATCTTATTTCTTTCTATAGCATAATAGCACTCGGTGAAAAAAAATGGCAACACTGAGAACAACACAAAATTGTAATAAATTTACAAATTTTAATTTTAATATCCTATACGAAACGTGGGCTGTATGTTAGGCAGTTTTGGAACATTTTTCTTGTGGCTTGTGTAAGCCGGATGAACTGGAAAATTCTCTCATTAAATCAATACTGTTTTGCTCAATAGCGAAAAATACGTCGAGATTATCACTACAAGTA
Organism: Xanthia togata; assembly: GCA_963853775.1. Lineage (NCBI taxonomy): Eukaryota > Metazoa > Arthropoda > Insecta > Lepidoptera > Noctuidae > Xanthia > Xanthia togata. The sequence continues at coordinate 13,884,219 of OY970802.1, forward strand.
AGTAACCCAATATAAATAGGAATAACGTGAGTCCCTACGTCCGTCAACCTCACATTCTAACTGAAATTGTTAATTGATATTTTTGTACATAAGTACCTACATGTTGAAATAAACTATAGTAACCACTAACCTAACTACAAAACATATTCATAATATTTTCACAGACGGTGCTAGAGCTGAAAATACATGAATGGAACACTACCCAACATGAATCTTCTTAATTTCCTAACAAAGAAGTTGGATGGCTAGATGGCAAAAATGCTGTGAATGAAAATGTAAGCTTTTAGTCACATAGTTAAGAATCAAGTAAGGCAACTTACTTTATAATAAAATTATGAATATTTATTTCCTTGGCCGAACTTTCTACATCATAATTATATTTTATGTATACCTAACTAATGTTTACATAATTTAGTAAGATTACAAAATATCACAATTCACATTGAAAAATCAGCCCTAAGTAAAGAAGAAATTATACAAACAGCAGCAATAACTAGGCTAATGGCTTTTGTCCAGCCATGGGCCCAATGAATGCCTACTTTACTTTGCCACAGGGTTTATTTATAAACATTGCTTGAACTTAAATGACGTTCAAATGTCAGAAATGTATGGTTATACAGTTGCTAATCATTACTTAACTTTATGTAACGTTTATAAATAAACCCCATAATGTTTAAGTACTTTATTTGAGCAGAAAATAATATGATTTTGTTTTAAAACTGTAGAGTTCCTGGGAAGTTTCACCTACGAAGACATGAAGGCAGCATGAATGAAGGCACCTGCTGCGTTGCTACTTAGAAACTGAAGATAGTTCTTGAAATTTGAGTCTTGAATGACAGTAATATAAATGTATGTTCCTATTTTGTTAATTGATAATGATAACAGTGTAAACTACAAATAAAAATAACTTATTATGAAATATTTAAGAAGTTTTTTTTTTCATTAACACAACAATTAATAAAATTATGTCTCTTTGGTCTAGGGGTCGCAAGAGCTACTGCTGAGTATGAGGTCCTGGGTTCGATGCCTGGGTTGGGCAGTGTTATTGGGTTTTTCCACCTGGAATTTCTTAGTAGTGCCCGGTTGATGGCAATAGGCTCGTCCCCTATTACATGGGACTTAAACATAACTGGTGAAATGTGTGTGTACAGGCAAACCTCTGCCGAACTCTTCAGAGAAACAGTGATATTATGTATGTATTTTCAGTAGGTTCAGTAAATAGAGCGAAATAAATTATGGAAAACAAAGCAAACAATAACTGACAATAGCCTTTATTCACATTTATGAAATATTTACACATGGGGCAAAAAGAAATTGGAAAATATATTGTAAGGATTAGTGAAATTTAATGTATTCCTGTGGAATTCATCATGGATTATGTATGTACTGCTTGCTAATTCTTGCTGTAAGCGCATGAGAGTTTATACTTTTCCTCAATAATGAAGTTGAGCCTGACACCTGAAAAAAAAAAGAATTTAAGTAAATCTTCTATATTATGTATATTCCATGATCCATTACATCCATCCACAAAATAAATTCTAATTGGCCTCTCCCTTAAACACTTCAATGAATACAACAATTATTAGGTTCAATGACTTTAATGAATGTATGAAAGTTTATGTTTGATGGTGCATTTCGTAGTCACCAACATAACACGTATGTATGTTTAAATAAATAAAACATTGTGCTAAACACACATTCAATGTTCAACACTTAGAAATAAAAGAATATTGTTATTACTTATGTACCTTAGATGGTGGTGTGGTATGTTCATTGATGTACTTACATAATCCACTGTCTTCTATGCTCAGTACAATGGATACAGTACGAGGTACGAATTTGTCTTTCAATAAAATACCTCGTTTCTGAAATTTCATAATAAGTATACTTATATCTTTATTAGGTTGTAACAGAAGAGAACTTGGTCAGTGGGTCGTCTTATGGGCGGATAATTTTCACAATATTATTAATTTATCGACCGCTTCGATATTATTTTAATATATCACTATTATTGATTTATCATTGAGGTTTTACACAAAAACACATTCACAATTTATTAAAACGATGTTCACTTACATAATTTCGTAATAATTAAGGAGATTATACGAGTAAATCCCAAAAATATTACAAAGAAAATCAAATGTGAGGAGTACATTGCCTTCTATTATAACTGACAGAAGAAACAAATTACTCGTTGATTTTAAACCAATTCAGCGCTGTCAAAATGGTTACGTAATTCGAATTATAGCCTTTTTAGACGCGTATCGTTCACTCTTTAGCGTCTCATTCAGACTGCAGTTGATATCAAAAATTTTAGAGTTACGTAATACGAAAGCTGTCAAATTTTTCAATTTCCAGTTTAAATGATATCAATTCCACTCAAATTTGTATTGAAAATGTGTTGCGTAATTAGATAGCAGGCCTGGTGATTTTTCCTTGTAACTAAGATGCTGCCAAAAACTTGTATAATTATTTATGAAAATGCTTCTCTATATACAATATTAGACGTGGAACCACCTGGAGCGTACACAAAAAGGTTCCTAGGGTTGCTCACACGCGAAAGAGCTACATAAAGTTGGCCGTGGGAAAAGCAACCAACACTAAGATCTACCCCCGCAACGGATAATGTCTGGCCCTGAGCTTTGTTAATGGTCATGGCGTAACATAGACTGACGGGGAATTGCACACGTTTGAAACTAAAGGGGAAATTATTGGGAATGAGGGGAATTCTGGGAATAAAAACAACATCACCGGCGCCGCAACCTGTTAAGATTTCGGCTTCGATGACGTTGTGTTGGAGATTGGTGACTCTGAGCCGAGTGCCGTTGCAAAGTTTGGGAGGACTTAAATTTCTGAGAAGAATTATTGGCACTCCGACTTTTAAACAAATTTTGTGTGCTGGAAGACCGGGTGTGTTAAGGGATTCTAAGAACTCTACTGGATAGTGTGTGGCATCTTCCTCTTCGGTAACCGTGTTTATTGAAGTATATTGTTTACTTTCCCCAGAAACATGTGCCAATATTTGTGATTTTATTGCTGCCGCTTGGTCGTTGCGGGGAGTCAAAATAGCTCGCTGGCACAGCCAAGCAGCAGCGTGGTTACCGATATCAGTGGGATTCCCATACACAGAAGAAATGAGTTCCAGCTGTGAAGCAACGGAACAACATAGGTTCTCCACCAAAATTACTTTGCCATCTTGTGTAGGATATGTGCCATCACCAATTTTCAAAAGTAAATTTGAGAACTCTTGTGCGTTTGGGTTCCCACCCAGATGTGCTCGCATATTTAAACTCAAATGAGTTGATATGACATTGCACCATAGAATCGAACTCTTTAGACAGGCACTAATTTCATCGGCTCTGGTACCTCGCGGTATTATCGGGAGTGTCTGCCTAAAATCACCACAGAAAAGTACCGTAATGCCTCCCATCGGCCGGTCATTTTGCCTAATGTCGCGCAAAGTTCGGTCTACTGCTTCAACAGCCTTGCGGTTTGCCATCGTGCACTCGTCCCAAATTATTATGTCACAATCGCGTAAAACCCTAGCTTTGTCGCTATTGCGTGACACATTGCAAACCGGGCTTTCTGTTCGTTCCAAGTCGATGGGAATTTTGAACATTGTGTGTGCGGTTTTTCCTCCGGGCAACAATGTGGCTGCTATTCCTGAGGAGGCAACAGCGAGAGCAATCTTATTTTGGCTCCTTATTCGTGCCAAAATAACTTTGGTTAGAAAAGTTTTGCCTGTTCCACCGGGCGCGTCTAAAAACAGGATTTCTCCTAATTTATTATCCACACTGCAGCATACTCGATCAAATATTTGACGCTGTTCCGTTGTCAAAATTGAGCAGCCGTTTTGCAGGGTTTCTGCTAATTCCACGGGATTGTAATTTATCTCCGAGGCGTACTCCCTGTTTATACGTTCCCCATCGACTGTCGGTGTGGGCAAGCCGTATTGAGTGAGCGGGTTCCCTCCTATACTTGTAACTATATCTTGAATGGCCAACAACGATCTATTATGACAATTTTCAACTACTCGGTCAGGAATTTCACCATCACTGTTTTGACGTACATGTCTCAAAAAATCTTCAGAAAATTTTTCTCGATATTTTTGCCACAACTGCCCAGCATCCGTTAATCCACAAAAGGTCAATAAGATGGCAAACAAATGACGCAAGCGATATGGACTATCGCTGACGCTTGCCTCGGCTAAAGCTTCATCCCAATGCTGATCTCCATCTAATAAATGACGTGCGCGGCAAGCAGCTTGGTATGTGGGATATTCAATATCATCCACCTTACGGAGCTCAGTGAAAGAAGTAGGTCCTCGCACGACGTGCAAAAGAAGGCGTAAATAGTAACACTCTGAATTATTCGGGTGCACAGTGTACACTCGTCCATTCACGTGTTCCTTGAAAACTCCAGGCTCGCCTTCCACAGCAGTTCCACGTCTTCTACGGTTAAAAACACCTTGCTGCTTGTTGTACGTGTAATAAGATGGGACCTCATTATATAGAAGGGATTTCGCGTAATTATCTGTTTGGCAGAGGCGAAAGAATGCCATCAAGGTGCCGTCTTGGATTGTCTAACCTTGCTGTGACATTTTCAGACTGAAAATACACTCTTTGCCCGCCCTCAAGGTGTACATCGAGATGAATGACCGGCGGATGTCTCTCATGAATCGGGAAACTTAAAATACGCCAAACTGCCTCCGAGGAGCTTATGTACCGGCCAGATTGATACCTCGTGACTTCATCATATTCATTGCGATTTCTCAGCGCGATCATTGCTTGGTCACTACCTTTATTAACATATTTGCAAATATATTTTATCGACTCTACGCTATTGCATATTTCAACATTAATGTGAGCTTGAAATGTTTTAGATAATACTGGCGAATACGGCACCACCCATCTATTATCCAAAACAATTTCTTGCCCACGGAACCTGGTAGAAGCTGTGAAACCACCTTGCGAGACTGATCTGCGCCGATACAACGGATACCCATTTTCCCCCGACATAGTCTGTGCTAAAAGTGCTCTAGGGTATTTTTTTGAGCACTTACCATCTTGCATGCACGGTGATTCCCTATTTAAAACACCACATGGCCCGTGAACCATGTGTGTCTTAATTATGTCATGCAAAATTGGATCTTCATTTTGGTCTGGAAATTCAGCACTTATGACACTGTCAATAGCATCGGAACGAATTTTGTTTTCCAGCCACAGGAGAATGTGGGCGTGGGGCAAACCACGCTTTTGCCACTCGACGCTGTACATAAAACATAGAGCTGAACCGAATAGTTTCTCTTTTGTAAGGAGATTGATCAAAACTTTGAGCTTCAAATGAAAGACCCTTGCAATTATGTCATGCCTATCGTATGACGCCTGTCCTGTAAGAAGTTCCTGACAAATTTCGGTCCACTTTGGATTTGTTGTAAACGTTACGAAAAGGTCCGGTCGGCCGTACTTACGGACGTAGCAAAAAGCATCTTGCGTTCTTTCGTGCATATATCGTGGACCGCCTGTAAAACTGGATGGCAAGATCCAATCGCCCCAAGTTTTCGACGTTAGTATCCGTTTGCATCGCGTCCCGCAAATGAACGTATTCTTCAGCGCGTAAACGACGTTGGTTAGTGCGAATGTAAACTAAACGTTCCGTTTCTATTTTTGCATACATGTCTACAATAAATTGGCTGAACAAACCACGAAATCGTTGCAAATAGACGAAGCGATTGCGCCTTATTTGTAAAAGGTATGAATAATATTGCTGAGCCGATATCTTTTTATTAAAATTGGCTACCCTGGTAGTAGGGTTAACTTGGTAGAGCCCGAAATTGTACCCATCTTCACCATGACAATATATTAACGGATATTGCAGGGCGTCGTATGCTCGGTGTGTTTCATAAATTCGTTGAAGGCGATCGTCGCGAGTGCGCAACACGATGTCACGCCTCTCACACTCTTGGTCGACTAAAACAACTGCAACTTCATCTGTGACAGGTGCATTGTGTCTCCCGCGGTGTTCACCAACAGGACGTCTATCTGCGTTGATGATTATTTTAAAATCATTGCTGCCAGGCGGAATGGACTCCAATGCAGTTTTAAAATTATGCACATACTGATTTGCTTGATGCAGCATGTTCTGTAGTCCTGATATAAGGTCACTATTAAGCTGGGGAAAATGACGATTTCTGACACTGAGCTGTTCAGTGTAATCAGACACAAAATAAACTTGGAGAAATTTGGGCTCATTTTCTGCCAGTAACGATCCGATGAGATGGTAAACTTGGCCTTGCACTTTGAAGGTTGGCATGAACGGTCCCTCCGTTATTTGTTTTGCCCCAAAAGATGTCATCTGGAATGCGCTGTTATATGAACGGATATTATCTAAAAAATGTTTAGATTGGCGGTGATCGCCATTTAGAAGGATTTTAATAAAGTTTGGAGGATCTTGAAAATTTGTAATGACAACTTTTCCACTTGAACAGCACATTCCATTTGTCTCTTTATTCCATTTCAGAGCATCACAAAAATTGCAAATTTCGGTCATACCACCAACAGAGGCGAAATCAGCGTAGTCAATTCTAGGTGAATAAGTAAAACCTGCTTTTTCCTTATTGACCCAAGTTGTAATAACATTTGTGAAATCATATTCCAGAGACTCGTCAGCGTCCTCAGTTGTAATTCTGTTCAGATTGTACCGAGCTCGGTCAGCCTCTAAGCGAGATTGACGCTGTTGTGCTGTTTCTGCTTGTCGCAAGTCGTCTATTCTTTCCCTTTCGGACGCTAAATACCTTTCATCATTCAACCGAGCGCGTACATAGCTATCTCTGGCTGACACTAATCTTCGTTCTCTCTCTGAGAGAGATTCAGATTCGCGTGACAGTGCGTGGCGCTCTCGGTCAACCGATAACCGCGCTTCGCGATCCTCGATGGTCTCTTGAGAACGCAAAGTCGCTGTCCGAGTACTTTGTGTACTCAGGCGTGAATCCCTTTCCGTAAAAGTCTCGGACTCGCGTGACAGTGCGTGGCGCTCTCGGTCAGCCGATAACCGCGCTTCACGATCCTCAATGCTTTCTTGAGAGCGTAAAGTTGCTGTCCGAATACTTTGTGTACTCAGGCGTGACTCCCTTTCCGAAAAAGTCTCGGACTCCCGTGACAGTGCGTGACGCTCTCGGTCTAACGATAACCGCGCTTCGCGGTCCACAATGCTCTCTTGAGAGCGTAAAGTCGCGGTCCGGAGACTTTGTGTACTAAGGCGTGACTCCCTTTCCGTAAAAGTCTCGGACTCACGTGACAGTGCGTGGCGCTGTCGGTCAGACGATAACCGCGCTTCGCGTTCCACAATGCTCTCTTGAGAGCGTAAAGTCGCCTCAGACTCGAGTGACAGTGCACGGCGCTCACGCTGAGCCGATAACCGCGCTTCGCGATCCTCTGTGCTCTCCCGTGACCGAGAAGCCGCCGTAAGAGCACGCTGTATTCTTAGTCTAGACTCACGCTGGAAAGGCGTTTCAGATGCGCGAATTCTAACTTGCCGTGCTCGGACAGCATTTAACCTCGCTTCACGATCCTCTTCGGATTCTTGAGATATAATTAGTCTCATTTTTTTAGCTTTTCGACTACATTGCGAAAGGTTAGATTTTTTTCTAGAAGGCATTTTCAAGAAAATATCTTAAACCAACCAACCAAAAGTTCGAGCGAATTACGAAGTAAAGTAACGACTCGTTTTTTGACCCAACGAACGAAACGAAACCAATTCGAACGAATTACGAAGTAAAGTAACGACTCGTTTCTTGACTTCGTAATTTGCACGGCAGGTAATCTTCAAGTAAAATATCCTAACCTTAGTCTATGGTGTGTACGTATCTCATTTGACAGTTCCTTCCCCTCCCGCCTTCCACACTTCTGTCCGAATGACGCCATGTTTGTTGGTCTGTCAATTTTCAAAACAAACTTTTGAAATTTATTACCGTTTCAAAGTTGCACGTTACTTTATTTCCGTAACTTATCCTCTCAATTTCTGAAGCTGTAATATTATCGTGCAACATGCACTACAAGTGCTGTGTTGTGACCTGTGCTAGTAGACGAAAGGACGTCAGTTTTCATATGTTTCCAAAAAGTGAGATAGGACTCAAAAAATGGTTACAGTGCATTAACTGTGAAAGACTGCGAAGCTTCCAAAAACATCGCAAATGTTTTATGTGTCGAAATCACTTCGAGAAGAGGTTTCTTCATAGACTACTATATATATACCAGGGTTTCTTTCAACAACGCGCGATTGGGTTCGTCTTTGCCCCGACGCCTATCCAACGTTGTTTACTGCTCGCGAGATATCCAGTGGTATTCCTCAAACCGATGCATTAATACTCGACAAGTCTGGTACGTACCTATTTGAATATTATCACTTAGTCAATTTGTATTTCATTTATGTTTTACTCCTACACTACATGCAAACTTGTACAGTTTATTAGTGTAGACACTTCGTTCTCAACAAGAAGCATGCCCTCAGTTGAAGCAGTTATAATTAATGATAAAAGTATTTAAAACATTCTTAAGACAGTCAACAATACCCAATTTATGTTTGATTGTTATTACATCTATAGGCGTTCACTTTCACAGAAAGTGTTTAGGGAGGTTGCATTACCTATTACAGTGATGTATTCCAAGTAAGATTTACTTACCGTCTTAAACTTTTAATACATTTTCGTACCACCCTTGTTATTGGTAGATATATTAAAAGATTATTTCCGCTAGCTGGAGAACAGCGGCAAAAGAAATGTCTCTGGAATATTTCACGAAACTACACACTTCCTTTGCCGCTGCTTCATAATATGAGTTTTTTTGTGTATTTTGCACAAACTATTATATATTGAGTAATATAATAATAAGAGACTGTTGTTATGTTTTTCAGTGTCAAAACAAATCATGACTACATAAAAAAAAAGAAGACATGTGGATCACACCTACTGGAAACCAGAAATTGTGGACAAACACTCAATAACTGACAACATTTTTGGTAAGTGTCCATTGAAAAGGCAAAAAATACATATTTTTTTCTGTATGTCATTATACAAGCCACAAGTCTGTCATATTGATGAGCAAGGAAATAGGTCATGTAATCATGTTGTCAGTATATATCTTGGTAGCGGGATAAATTGTGCAGGGTGCAATGGACTGTAATTTGAATATTATTGTTCTTTAGAGCTCCTTCAATGCACCTTGTTTAATTTTTATTATTATTAATTAATATAAGCATAAATTTTCATTTTAGAAATGGAAGTGGATGGAATTTCTTCATCACAGCCTTTGCCTTCTACATCTGGATGTGGACATGAAGTCAGGGACCAATAGCAGGTAAGAAATAAAAATTGTTTAAATATTAGATATGGGAAGTAAGTACCCATTCATAAGTATATTTGCAACAACTGACGATCATTTATATTCAATCAATTATTAAAAAATCAGCAAACTTAGTGAATTTTAAGTTATATAACCCAAAATGTCATAAACTGCTCAGTTTTGTAAGTTACTATACTGATTTTTGGTTTAAGAATTTTGTTTATGACCTTAGTATTAACTAACTATTATTTAATTATTTTATTTGTTGTAGCTCATTATGCAGATGGAACGAAAGTAAGCTCTACAGTAAATAACACTGCAAAACTTGTCTCATTTTATGACGACCTGTTTGATTCAGTCAATGGAACAGGCTTCAACAAGACTTCTAAAGGGAAACCTTTAAGACCGGCGGTAACAGAACAGTCGCCGCACTACGAATTTTGGAGGGAAGCGATAAAATATACTAAAAGACATTAAATATGTCGACAAACACGGTAAGGAAACATCTCTGCCATCCTTTAAAAATTGGATTACAACTTTGAAAAGTTACTAGAGAGTGTGGCAATGTTTAAAAGAAAAATAAAAAATAAAAATTATGCGCCCGCGATATTTAAATTCGGATCCCATTGAAAACTTTTTTGGACAAATGCGGGCATATAATTTTAGAAATACAAATCCAGATTGCCATGCCTTCAAAAGTACCTTCAAATCACTGTTAATCACGAGGTTTATAAAGTTTCACTCAGATAGCTACAATTGTGAAGAGGATTCAGGTAAACATATATTAAAATTAAAATCACTTTTTAATAAAGAACAAACTAACTCAGAAACAGCAAGTTTTTCACTTGCGGATTCTGAATTACGTTGTTCTCCTGAGTCCTCTGAGCTATCGAACTGGGTTGAAAGTGAAAGCGTTCAAAACACAGCAAGGCAAGAAAGGCTAAATGTCCACTCACGTGCATTTACAACTGGGTGGGTCATAAGAAAAAATATTACAAAAAATAAAATGTCAGCATTATCATAAGAAAAAATATTACAAAAAATAAAATGTCAGCATTGCGAAGAAAATTTAACTTGTAGGAATCCAATTATGATTAAAAATACTGTAAATAATTGGATTTCTTTTAGAGAGTTCAAGAGCATCAAAGAAAAGAAATTGACCTACCCTTCAGAAAATGCTGTGAGATTTTTTGGAATCATCATAGAAGAAGCAAACAAATACTTAGAAAATCAATCTGAACAGAATCCTATTATAAAAAGTATTTAAAATCATGTCAAACCTAAGTATTTGTTTGACTTCATAAATTGTGAAATGCATAAGAATGCTTTCTTGCATTGACTTTAAGATTAGCAGTATTTAATTGGTGCAATGTTATTAATAAAATATTAAAAAGCACAGATGTCTTCACTAAAAAGTAAACCTTTGTTGCCTCAGATGCAACTAAAAGCTTTAAATAAAATTAAAAGAAATTAAATTCATAAGAAAAGTTTTATTTTTCCCTAGCTTCCCTTTCTAACTTATTCATATAACATATTGGTAATTTTAGTTTCATTTTATTGAAATATTGCAATAATTGCAATACTTATTGCAATTATTGCAATATTTCAATAAAATGAAACTAAAATTACCAATTCCTAGCAAGAAAAACCTTTTTAGGCTGACGGCTTACCACGCCTTTGCATAAAGTTCCGCGCCGGAAAAATGCTACATTTAAAAAAAAAAAAACTGTCATCCATGTTATGTACACTTAGGCCAGTCGAATTTTACTCTATGAGAGTGCCCTGTCTGATACGTAGTATCTCTAAGTAGTCTGTGGTAATTTGACCCAACGAACGAAACGAAACAACCAAAAGAACAATTTCAACGAATAAACGATCAAACCACAACAAACTTTTTCCGACAATTAAGAGACCAAGAACAAAGAAACCCAATTCTTCAAGGAGAAAGTACTATAAATGGGCTAAGGTCATTCTTCTACGGAGAATCTTAACACCGCGATTCAAAAAATTACGTTAGATGAACAACGCCATCTATCGAGCACGAAGTAATACTGTCAAAATATATTGGAAAACGTTCGAACACTCAATAAGCTTTAGTTAGCTTATTGAGTGTTCGAACGTTTACTATGTAGAAAAGTCCAAAAGTACAAAATATTTTTGTTTTTAAGAAATTAACATTTATCACTATTGTTTCATATCATATCATATCTTAAATAATTAAGTTGTATCATGATTTGAAAGATAGGGAGCGCCACCTATCGCACTACTACTAAACTAATAAACATCGCTTTTGGAAAACTTGAATTAATCTAAGTTTAAATTGGGTCATTGGGAGTTTTATTTTATTCACAATGTAACGTGTTAAGTTACCGCGCGAAGTATGCGAAAATAATTATCCTAAAACAACATTACGAACTCACAAATCTACTTGAATTTACGTTAGTATTATTTTGCGTCAATAGATGTCGTTACGTGTATGTACATTACGTAATGACAATTTCTTCTTGAACACTTTAAATCATATATCTTTTGATATTTTGAAGCGATTGCGATGAAACAAAAACTAAATGAAACTTCAAGTTACAAACAATATTTGAGTGTAAAAGTTAACCATATTGATTTTGTACTTTTTACGTGATACTGGAAAAAACAAACCTCACAGACAAACAGACAAACAGACAAAAATTCCAAAAATGATAGAAATGGTATCTGTTAGTTATTATTGAACACTCCAAGTACTTTTTTTTTTTTTTTTTTTAATGTACAGAAACGCTTCGACTACAGATTTATTATATGTATATAGATTAATAGAATTATTTTTTCTTCGCAGTTGTTCGTGAACTCTTCGATCTAGCTCTTGGACTATACCTTACTAAATTGAACTCATTATATCTTCTAAACTAAGACCCGACTAAATCTGTGACTTGGCGACGCATTGCGACTAATTAGCGACTAAATATGGGAGAAAACAGATCTTCGCTAGGTGCCCTAGTTTTCGAGATATAAATGTGGCTCTGCTGGGGTAGGCTCTCCAGATCGGCCACCTATAAACCCTTATATCTTTTGAACCAGTGACCGACCGATTCTGGTATATGGCGACTGATTTCGACTAATTAGCGACTAAATATGGGAGAAAATAGATCTTCGTTAGGTGCTCTAGTTTTTGAGATATAAATGTGGCTCTGCTGGGGTAGGCTCTCTCCAGATCGGCCACCTATACCTACACCCTTATATCTTTTGAACCAGTGACCGACCAATTCTGATATTTGGCGACTAATTTCGACTAATTAGCGACTAAATGTTTGTGTTATCAAAATTTAAATCCCTGATGGTGGCTCTGCCAGGGTCAGTCACACGGCAGAATGAGTGGCGCGCGGAACGCGGATTCAAAATTCATAATAAGGATGAGACTGAATGTGCTCTTCAATTTGATACCCATATTGTAATACCCATAGATATAATGTAATAGCTAATTGAAGTTTTTTTTTTGTATTGTGGTCCTCCATAGTCTCAGCCATGACAACTATGTCGTCGGCCAACCGAAAGTTATTGATGTAGGTACTCACCATTGCTGTTGATGCCTAACTCTTTCTAGTCCAGAACCTTGAAGACATCCTCCAATACAGCGGTGAACAGTTTCGGAGAGATAACGTCTCCTTATTGTCTCACGTCTCGCTGCAGAAGGATAGGTTTCGAGGTCTAGTCGTGGAGTCGGACTGACAAAGTGGCGTTTTCGTAAAGACACTTTAGCTGTTATAAGTGCCGGGCCGCTGGCCGCACCGGGGACCTCCAGCATCCAGGCCCCAGTCACAGTGACACTTACCTGGATGCCTTTTGCGGCGCCGATCTCTTTGAGGTCCACCGCCGCCCCCACCTTGGCGAGCACGTTGCGGTAGGGCACGCCCTTCTTCTCCGCCTCTGGCTGTAGTGTAACCACTACAGCTGCGGACTTCGGGGCGCGGAGCCTAGCCGCGACGCTGCGCTCCTTGCGCCGCTGCCGCCTCTCTTTTCTTTTGGCCGCCCATTTTGCCTTACCTGCCTTCCTCTTTTCCCCAGCTAATTGTCATTCGGCGTTAGCCGGAGGAGATTTAGGAGGGGGCGGGGGCGGCCCTTTTGCCGTTAGGGTTGGGGCCCTCGCCGCCAGGGCCTGGGCCCTCACCGCCTGTGTAGCCGCCCCGCCCTTGGTCTGCCCTGATGAACCTGGTTTGGCCGGGGCAGCTGCGGTGGTGGCATATGAAGTCACCTTCCGCTGGCCAGAGGCCATGGGCATGCTCGCCGCTAACGGGGGGCGGCGGTCGGCAGGACGATGGCCTCTAGCGCGGAAAAACGAGACTGCAGGGAAGCCAGCTCCTGCCGCACCAGGGCCAGGACCCGGTCCTCAGCAGGCACGGGCCGTCCCTGCCCATAGGTAATATGGGCTGGTTTCCGCAACTCCACGTCAAAGCACGTATTTTGCGTACGGGTGGGTAAAATTGGTCATTCGATCCACCCCAGCTCCTCAAAGAAGGCCAGCAACGCCTTGATATTACTGGCAATCTCGCATAGGGTACCTGGGTTACCGAAGTACTTTGCCCTGTAAGTGGCGACCACCGCGCAGTTTAACAGCACATGAGCTGCTTTCTTGTCGTCCTCCATGTAGGCCCAGCAGAGTGGACTGTCTGTGACTCCTTTGACAAAGAGGTGTTTATTAAATGACCCATGGCCAGCTGTAACCGTACGCAGCTGTTGTTTAGTTAATCGGAGAATCTGTTTCGTGTGGCGGCCATCGATCGAAGGGAGTACCTCCATATCCATAGCCTGCGTGCACTCGCCTTGGTCCGACCATAGTTTGTGATGCTGATCCCTACTTCGTTTCCTTACCAGAGTGCGTAGGTAACCGAAGGGTGAGTGGCACGATGGGTTCGGGCCCCACTGGTGCCATGCTCGATCCCCTTCTGGCAAGTTCGTCGGCAGCATCGATCCCCAGCAAACCGCTATGTCTTTTGATCCATTGAATGGCTATTTGAGGTCACCCACCTAGTTAAGGCGCTGGTGGCACTCATATATCAGCCCAGAGTCCACAGTGTGACTGTTCAGTGCTTTCAGAACAGCCATAGTGTCTGAGAGTATAGGTACGTATCGAGTGGTCCTTTACTTCCCTAGCCAGAATAGCTGAAACGGCAAGAGAAATACCCATGCGTTCGACCTGGAACACTGTGTTATGAACTCCCAATTGTGTAGCTATATGGATGTTGAAGTCCTCCGAGAAGACTCCAGCACTCGTACCACTACCTGTTTTAGATCCATCCGTGAAGATGCGTAGCTCTATTGGGCGCAAGCCCTCACATCGGCGATGCTCGTGAAGTTGGATTCTGTACCTGTTGGGTACCCGGTCATTTATGGCTTTTGTAATGGGGAACTTGTTGCAGAGTCCCTCAAGCAGCGCGCAGTGCGTTGTGTCTCTCTTACCCCAGAGATTTGCTGCATTTAGACGCACTGCCGCCATCGTCGCTTCCTGCTGTATGAACAGGTGCAGCGGTGGTAGTTCCAGCAAGGCTTCCATTGCAGCAGTCGGAATAGTCCTCATGCAGCCTGTGGTCGCCATGCAGGCCAGTCTTTGTATGCGTTGTAGTTTGTTGGAGGCTGTAACCAGCTGGGTGCGGGGCCACGGCCGCGTAGGCTATCATGGGGCGGATCACTGCTGTGTACAGCCATAGGATTATTTTGGGGGATAGGCCCCACTTCTTACCTATCATTTCCTGCACTGCCAGAAGGTGATGCAGGCCCTGTTTAGCTTATGATCTAAATGACTGCTCCAGTTTAACTTACTGTCTAAAGTGATCCCAAGGCACTTGATTTCGTCGGCTAACTGAAGCTCTGTATCGAACAGTTTGGGCAGGCGGAAAGGGCCCATAGGTCTATGGGTAAACATGACTAGTTCGGTTTAGTGGGGTTCACCGATAGATCAATTCCCTGTACCAATTTTCTACAATACGTAGTGCTTGCTGAGTGAGTTTGCAGATCGTTCCCGTCACCTTCCCCGAGACGGCGCGCGGCGGATTGCGATGTCGTCTGCATACCCTATTGTGTATAATTGCATAGCACATGTATGAGCACTGTGATCATGTACCTTATATAAAGCTACCATTTACTGGGTACGTCTTTCATTGACTTGATATGCCTTGGCGGCTAAGAGTATGTCATGCTCACTCAAATGTCTCGCTGGTGGTGGCGTGTGTGTTGGATCGTTGAGTTCCCTTCAAAATGGTTGAGCTAAACGGTGCTGATCCATGCGTCACTGGTCATCTCTTATCTGCCACGGCTTATTTTAATTTTTGAATTGTTTTATTTTTTTTATTACGGACGCTTTTTACGTACACGTCTTTCTACATTGTTCTCACATGTATAATTTCAACATGAATGATGTAAACAATATTTTATAAGAATTTTTTTTTTTTAAAGTGTGTCCGTGGAGTTTCTTGCCCGTTCTTCACCATAGGAACCTTCGCTTTGGAATGGGCAACTAGCTTCATATTTCTGACTGACTGACTCCTTGACAATTCAAAAGTGCCTGTAAATGGTTTAATTGAAATAAATGCTTTGAGTTTGAGTTTTGTAATACCGATTGGCGTTTGGTGATGAGGTCATTAATCACCAGATTCCATAGAAGGGGGGACAGCACCCCTCCCTGGGGGCAGCCTCTGGCTATCATGGCTACACTATTTACAAAATAATGGACCGTTGTTACCATTGAATCTAATTGTACGAGTAGCCGAAGCTCTTGACATTGGTCGTAATACTGTTTCGCGTATAACACGTGAGAAAATTGGCCAAGATGGGATGTCTGAAAATAAAGTATCGACACCCAACAAAAAGCGAACCAAGGTGAAGCCAATCACAGATTTAGAAGATTTTGATAAGGTTGCTATTAAAAATCATATTTATGATTATTATCGAAGAATGGAGCTCGTGAATAAAACAAAAAGGGACATTATGTCTGATTGGGATCGTGACATACATATTGATAACATAATTGAATCATCGTTAATAATATCCGTCACAGATTCAGATGATGAATTGAGTGACAATTCAGATGTTCCTGACTTTGTTATGAGTTTAGACGAATAAAATGTATTTTACCAACCTTACCCTTTAAATGTTTTGTTGTATAATTATAGACTTTTTAACAATAAAAATTGACCTACGCACATTATACGTTAATTAATATAAAAAATATCGACTATCCATCGTAGCAGTACATCCCATCACTAAATACGCCTATGGCGTTACGTTATACGTATATCACTTTGCTTAATTTTTCATTCAATTTGATTTTATTTGTAGACTAGAACATTCTGGTTGGGTTTAATTTAATTTACTACAGTTATTAATGATTTAATATATTACGAATGTGGTACAGCTGAAATACTAAGTCATAATTTGTAAATCGCGGCAACTTTCAAGCATTGACTTATAAAACATGTTTTATAAGTCAATGCTTTCAAGAGTGAAACGAAATGTTACTGAAACTGTCACCCGCACCATGCTACAGGCAGCGCAAATAGTGTAGCTGCTGCTCGTCCTCAAGGCGAACCAATCGTTTGCTTAGCATATTCGTAATCCAGTCCGTTAGTACCTGTTCTATTCCATGTCTATTTGTTTTCTTTTTCTTTTTTTTATAAAAGACGTTGCACACAAGGAATTTCATCCTTTCATCAAAGTTACACTAGGAATTTCTCCTGTATTGTGGGTGCGTTTACAAAATTTTTAACTCACATACACAAACAGCCAGACTCGAAACAACTACTGTAGGTCATACAAATATTTGTTCCGTGCGGGAATCGAACCCACGACACACAGCGCAGCAGTCAATCGCTTACCTAACCACTGCGCCAACCATGTCGTCATGTCTGAAGAGGGTACTGCTGATGCTGGAGCAGTTGGATTTGTCGAAGGCTTCTTCGATGTATATTAAAGAGCCGAGGCAGGTGCCTTTTTGATGAATCACTTCCGAGCTGTATTCGTGCTGATTACTATGTAGCGGTATTGTTATCAGAGCACCGTCCCTCAGTTCCCTATCACAAAGCCTTTCTAGTAGAAAGGAGGTCAGGCTGATTGGCCCTTATCTGGCTTTGGGATGAATATGACTTTCACTTTCCTCCATCCTTTGGGAACGTATCTAAAGGCCAGGCACGCTCTCATTAAGGGCACCAGTCTTGTTGCAACAGCAGCTCCCCCCCAACTGTAGTAAGGCGGGGAACACACCGTCTGGACCAGCTGCCTTAAAAGGATGGAAGCTCCGGATGGCCCATTGGAGTTTCTCCAACGTGATCACCCTGCGTGTGTAACGCCAATCTTCAGCTTAGCTGCAGAGACATCTCTGCAACAGAAGTCAGTTACGAGCAGTGTTTTAAGGTTACCTTTGATATACTTAGTCTGGCCATAAATACTGTTATAATTAAAAATAAGAAAGATATTTGAATTGGGAATCATTTTTATACGATTGTTCATTGAGTTTTCTAATTTTGACGCTAATACATTGTACAATATTTTGCGATATTAAAATGGAGTGGGGTGATAAAGAGAACCGAATCGCTATGATTGCATTACAGAAAGTTGGTATGGAGCCAAATGCAATTTTTAAAACTCCATACGCTTGGTATTAGTCAAATGTTTGTGTACCGGGCTATTAATAGGTACAATGAGACCTCTTCTATTTGTGACAGAAAAAGATCTGGCCGTCCACGTAGTGTTCGTACGAAAAAGGTGGTCAAAGCAGTAAGGGAAAGAATTCGAAGAAATACTCTCCGAAAGCAAAAGATTTAATCTCGGGAGATGAAGATAGCACCCAGAACCATGTCGCGTATTTTAAAAGATGACTTAGGACTTGCAGCCTATAAGAGACGCACTGGTCATTTTTTAACTGATAATTTAAAAATGAATAGGGTAGGTAAAATCAAATCAACTACTGAAGCGGTACGCAAAGGGAGGTCACAGAAATTGTTTGTTTACGGATGAGAAAATCTTTACAATTGAGCAACATTTTAACAAACAAAATGACCGTATTTTTGCTCAAAGCTCTAAGGAAGCTTCCCAATTAGACGACAGAGTGCAACGTGGGTATTATCCGACTTCAGTGATGGTTTGGTGGGGTGTTGGCTATGAAGGACTGACAGAGCCATATTTTTGTGAAAAATTTATCAAAACATCGGCACAAGTGTATCAAGATACCATTCTTGAGAAGGTAGTTAAGCCCCTTAACAACACCATATTCAATAACCAAGTATGGTCCTTCCAACAAGACTCGGCGCCTGGTCATAAAGCTCGGTCCACGCAGTCTTGGTTGGAAGTGAACGTTTCGGACTTCATCAGAGCTGAAGACTGGCCGTCGTCTAGTCCCGATCTTATTCCGCTGGATTATGATTTATGGTCAGTTTTAGAGAGTACGGCTTGCTCTAAACGCCATGATAATTTGGAGTTCCTAAAACAATCCATACGATTGGCAGTGAAGAATTTTCCCATGGAAAGAGTGCGTGCTTCTATTGATAACTGGCCTAAACGTTTAAAGGACTGTATTGCAGCCAATGGAGACCACTTCGAATAAGCTTTTTATATTTTAAATTGTTTTATATTTATGTATTAAACTAACACACTGTAAAAGTAATAAATATTATTTGCAATAATAAAAATAAAAAAAACTTCGTGACAATATTTATGGCAAGACTAGGTAGATGCACGATCTGGGGTGATCGTGATATGAGTTGAATAGTAACTTACTGCTAAGATTGGAGAGTACTTGTATGCGGCCTACCCTAATCCACGGCTCCTGGATTAAGGCTATGAAAAAAGAAAAGAAAGAAAGAATTATAGTCTTTATCAGTATACTTTAGCTAAAGAAAACTCCAACTATTGTGCGTGTAAAGTGAGTATATTGGTGTAAGAAACGAAAGGTACATGAAATAACACAGAACTTAGATAAATAAACAAAAATGGACGGCTCGCGAGGTGCAAGAGTACGGTCCCCGAGCGCGTGCGTGGTCGCTGGGTGTATACGACTCACTTCCCACGGCGCGAGCCGTGGGTGACATCGGTAGTGTTGTGCCGACCGTAGCTAGTCACGTAATCTGGCCGGTACACGCACGACGAACTCTAGAATTGCGGGGAGTTGACTCTAATAGGGGTCGCGCTATATCCTCCCCCTCCAAGTCAGCTGAAGGCTCTGAAGCTGGCTTGGCAACATGTAGGTATCTAACAAACATCCAAACATCTTCACTAGCTACTCCAACTATTGTGCGTGTAAAGTGAGTATATTGGTGTAAGAAACGAAAGGTACATGAAATAACACAGAACTTAGATAAATAAACAAAAATGGACGGCTCGCGAGGTGCAAGAGTACGGTCCCCGAGCGCGTGCGCGGTCGCTGGGTGTATACGACTCACTTCCCACGTCGCGAGCCGTGGGTGACATCGGTAGTGTTGTGCCGACCGTAGCTAGTCACGTAATCTGGCCGGTACACGCACGACGAACTCTAGAATTGCGGGGAGTTGACTCTAATAGGGGTCGCGCTATATCCTCCCCCTCCAAGTCAGCTGAAGGCTCTGAAGCTGGCTTGGCAACATGTAGGTATCTAACAAACATCCAAACATCTTCACTAGCTTTTTCATTAATTATTGTTGGATGATGTGTGAAAAAATACTTTGATTTTATTCTCAAATCTTCAAAACAGCTACTCAAAAACAAAATTTAAAAAAATGTTACTAATCTATATCTATTCTATTTGAAATGAGATTACACATTTATATAAACCGTTTCGTGTTCGGTTGAACATTAAAAGCAAAAATAACATTTTCTTTCATCTCTGCCCTGGACGGAGTCGCTGCTGAGGATAACGAATTTGTTGACATCGTAACCTTTTCTTCACCTTTCTTCTATAAGAACCACTTGGCTTTAATTTTTCCAGTCATTTAAATACATTTTCGCAATACCGAGTCACTATTATAGTTACCGATTCTAAAATGTCATGGCTGATGATAAACTTATGTAAAGGCAAAGTCAAGCATACGTATATGAATAAAGTTCTTGTACCTGTTACATAGAGTTGCATTCAACACTTTATTTATTTACAGAAGCTATGTAACTTGCCTTTTTGCTTTAGCTTTTAAGCTGCAATTAAATAAACATTTTAAGGGAATAGGTTTTATTATAGCCCTATTAATTTTACAAATAGTATGAGGCCAATGCGACTACAAGGCTAAACTATGTCTGAAATGCCATATTATATTATGCTACCTACTATATGTCCAAAGCTTTAGAAGGGACATTTACATTGGTTATATAAACGTATTTAGGATAAGGTGATAAGACCGATATACCATATTAGCAAAAAACACTTAAAACATGCTTTTATAAAGAGAGTTGTAAAACTAATGCTGTTATAAAACATGTACAAGAGTTATTACCTTATAAATAATTCGTATAGCGCTTTTGCTAGTTGGGTTGTCACTCTTGCCACTAAAGCTTTCCTGTAGCGTACCTATATGGGCACGGTATTATAATATGCCATGAAATCGCTGTCTTGGGTATAGGGTGAAGTTCTGCCTGCACTTTACTGGAATACGATTTTGCTATCTTGCAGGTGACACAGTTGCCTACAAACCTTTTTACGTAGCGATATAATATAATAATATGTATAATAATAATATAAGTTAAAATAACCTTCGAATTAATAATGGTTGCACAGCTTCTCCCGCGTCTTCATACAACCTAGATGAATAATGGACCCGTGGATATTATTGATAATAGACCAACGCATAGCACGAGTAACGATAGGTTAACATTGTGTTCGACCGTTTCGTTGAACTTTACGGTAAAGTATAGCAGATCTCACTTCATACGTCTTAGTTACCCACGTCGTCGTTGAGCTGTCCTTGCTCTAGATCACAAATAATTTTCTTGATCTCTTCATCTCGCTGTTGTTCTACCAGAAGCCAGTTGTTAGACAATTCGGTAAGGTTTACCTGCTTTGGGTCAACTCTACAAGCTTGTTGCCTTAGTGGAAGAGGCAATAAGTTACGAAAGAAACCAGCGTGCGCCATTTGCTTACTAACGCGATATTTTATGTCAAAATCGAACGACTGTAAAAATGCCCACCACCTGTGTACCCTCGGTGTCAGGTCGATTTTGTTTGAATTACAGTCCGTTACTACTGTAAACTTTCAGCCTAAAATGTCTCACCGCGTTGACGACCGCCAGCGTCTCCAGCTCGTACGAGTGGTATCGAGACTCTGGTGTCGTGCGCTTGCTAAAATAGGCAATAGGATGTTGCTTTCCTTCTACAACTTGAAATAAACGAATAAGTACGGAGCTCCACTGGATGCTGCAGGGCGAAGATCATGAGCAATGGATTACTAGTTAGTATTTTGATTACCTCCCTTGTCCAACTTCTTCACGGCTGGGTGTCCACTCGAACGGAGACTTTCCAGATGTCAAGCTATAGATCGGACCCATGTCAAAGTCAAATAATTTATTTCATTTAGGCACAAAAAAGGCACTTATGAACGTCAACATTTACAGAAAAAATATATAATAATTGATTCTAGTCGCCCATTCCAAAAGGTCGTTTTCGTATGGAGAAGAATGGGCAAGAAACTCCACCGTTACTCTTTTAAAATATTTTCACAATATTCTGTATACATTAATTATATAATTATATGTGAAGACGATGCACCTAGAATAAGATTACGATACCACGATAGGTAAAAAGAATGAAAAATGAAGGAATGACATAAATTAATTATGTGATAGATGCATGGTGCTCACATATTTACAAACATTGTAAAATTATACGATATTCTTAACATTTTAACAAGTACTACTAATAATAAGTCAGTGTGTGAGTTCAAGTAATCACAGAATATAAAATTAATGTTTAAAAAAATAATATTATACAAATAAATTGGCAACCAGTTTGATTTTGTCTAGATTCTAAATTGTCCTATGGAGCAGGACCAGCATGTTTCCAAGCATTTTTATCTTGGATATAATCCTCTAATTTGTAATATGCTTGTTTACAAAGTGTACTTTTTATATGAGTTGCATGAGCCGCTAATGGGCTCAAGTCCCCCCCAAAAACGTCTGAGTTCTTCCGTGACAAATCGTAAAGTGAACTTGATATTATTCTAATTAAACTTTTGAGCTAATATTACACTGCCTAATGTACAATAGTCATCAAGTCATCAATTATCCTTAACTAAATGAGTAAGTTATGTTTTCAAGTTTTTTTCAATAAGATTTTTTATGTGACAAATTTTGAATCTGCGCGCCACTCATTCGGCCATTTACACTGCCCGGTTTTGCCGCCATGTTTATTCACCGAGATATCTCTGGTAGTCCTATCGAAGTCATTGAGGAATTTGCGTAAAGTAATCGAGGAGGCTTATGTAAAATGTTGTGTGATCTTTTAGTGTTTACTTTGCTAAAACCTACCCTCAGCGGGATCGAGCTGCTCCCAAACGACAATCCTGGATCCGCCACTTTCCTGAGAGTCTGAGATGATGGATATGTCAGTCAAAGTCAAAAGTCAAATAATTTATTTCAAATAGGCTCCGACACTTTTGAACGTTTTTACAAAAAAATAGAATTGATTCTAGTTGCTCCTTCCAAAAGGTAGTTTACGTATGGAGAAGAATGGGCAAGAAATTCCACCGTTACTCTTATAAAATGTTTTACAATATATTTTGGTCTTTACCTATGAAATTGGAGATTTGTATGATAATTTTAAAATAGAATTTTTTTTTTTTTTTTTTTTCGGCTAATCAAAGTACTGGCCCAAATTATCTATAAGTACAATTTTGCCATTTTGATGGCAGTTTGTTTATCTATGTACTGTAGAAGTCTGCCGGACGGGAGACGATGAAGTCAGCGAAAACGTTTTGTACTGCCTCTCGGGTGTTGAATTTATTCCCACTTCAAAAATTGTCTAAATTTAAAAAAAAGTTGGGGCAAGGTCCGGTGAGTACGGTGGGTGACGGAGAGCTTCCAGCTGTAACTCTTGTAGCTTTGCAATGGTATGTCGTTCGTGAAGTGTGAGCTCGCGCGTTGTCGTGGAGAAGCAATGGGGAAGAGCGATTGACTAGTCTTGGTTGTTGAATTACGTGCTTCTCCATCATTGTTTGCAATTCTTAGCAATAGACATCTGCCGTCACTGTTGTGCCATTCGGTAAGAAGCTGTGATATACAAGTCACTGGCACTGGTCCACCAGACAGTCACCATCATCTTCCTATGAGTAATCTTTTTTTTAGCTCACTGATTAGGTGCTGTACTCGGGTCCACCCACTGAGACGAACGCTTACGGTTGTCGTACAGGATCCACTTTTCATCGCAGGTAACAATTCGATTAAGAATTCCCTCGTTTCTATGCCGATTCAGTAGTGCTATGCATGCTTCGACGCGTAAATCTCGCTGTTGGTCGCTTAGTTCGTGTGGCACCCACTGTAAATTGACGGATTTTTCTCACTGCATATGCTGCTGAACTTAGCCGTCCTGCAAGAGATGTTAAATGAGGACCCCATTGCAGCCTTGAGTCGAGCGTGATCCCCAAGAAAACAGTTTTATCGACGAATTCTAGTTTCTCCCTATTCAATACTATTTCACAAACAGTACTACTTTTAACATTCGGTAAAGCAAATCTTATGCATTTAGTTTTTTTCCCATTTAATACTAAATTGTTAACAGTAAACCAATTTTGGACCTGCAGTAGGGTGTTATTTACGTCGTCAAGATTTGATGCACGTCTATTTATCTTAAAAATTAGAGAAGTATCGTCAGCAAATAACACCATTTTTGGTTTGTTTTTTTAATAAATGGGGTAGATCATTAATAGTTATATACTAAAAAGAGGAAAGGACCCAATATTGAGCCTTGTGGAACACCCATTTTACCTTTTAGACCGAGTGAATTGACACCGTTAATTTGAACTTGTTGTTGTCTATCATTTAAATAAGATTTTACCAAACTGAGCGCAAGCTTACCTAGTCCGTAATGCTCAAGTTTCAAGAGTAAGGTTTCGTGATTTACGCAGTCAAATGCCTTGGAAAGGTCACAAAAGATTCCTATGGCATCTCGGGCCGCCTCCCATGCTGTAAATATGTGTTTTAATAAGGCGACACCGGCATCAGTCGTACAACGTCCTTTGGTGAACCTATATTGCTGATCGTGTAAGATTTCGTTGGTGTTAAAATGATTAAGCATTTGAGCATTACCTTTTCGAACACCTTGCTGAATACCGGCATCACGGATACTGGTCTATAATTGTTGGTGTCTTTACTGTCCCCAGATTTAAAAAGTGGTATAACCTTACTGTATTTGATTAAATCCGGGAAAACTCCTTGATCCACGCACAAATTAAATATTAAAGCTAAATATGGTGCTATAGTCTCGATTATGGATGTACAAACTTTGATAGATAATCCCCATAGATCTTCAGTCAATTTGATTTTGATTTGCCGAAAAGCTTTTATAAGTATCATTGGGTTTATATGTTTAAATTGAAATTCAACAGGGCAGCCTGTAACGTTCGCTTTTAATAAATCAATTGAGACATCGCGTGACGAATTTAAAGCTTCCGTCGTTTTTGATGGTATATTAGTAAAGAAATTTACAAATTCTTGAGCTACTTCTAAGTTAGAGCTTATGGGACCACGTGCAGTCTCCAATGTGTACTCAGTGTTTCGTATTTTTGCCCTGTTAGTTTCATTATTTATTACTTTCCAAACCGTTTTTATTTTATTTTCTGCTGATTTTATCGTGTTGCTAATATACAGACCTTTAGCTATCTTGCAGGTATTTCTAAACATTTTCGAATATGTAGCAACAAAACGCTCTCAAAACGGTGAAGGAAAACATCGTGAGGAAACCGGCATGTCCTAGAACCAAAAATCCGACGACATGCCGCTGACCCATGTCAGCGTGAGCCCCAGCGATCCCGAGGCCCTGACCCCGAACCACTTCTTGTTGGGGTCATCGGACGGGCTGCCAACGACGGGACCCTGCGACGACGCCGACAGAAGAACCTGGCGAGCTAGTCAAGCGCTTGCCGACCACTTCTGGCGACGCTGGCTGCGCGAGTACCTCCCTACCCTGGTACCTCGCGGCGAGCCGCAGAACGACGTGCGACCGATGCAGGCTGGCGACGTGGTCCTCGTGGTCGACAACACGCTGCCCCGGAACACCTGGCCGATGGGAGTCGTCGAGCGCACGCACCGCGGACCGGATGGCGGCATACGAGTCGTCGAGGTGCGCACCAGAACCGGCACCTTCCGACGCCCTGTGAGCAAGCTCGTCGTCGTGATGAGAACAGAAGAGGCTACGCGAGCTGCGCCGGGGGGAGGAATGTAAAGGACGCCGAGCATGTTCGTATTTGATCTAGAATATTCAATAAGTAAGATCAAAATGTAAATTTAGAGTCATTGTTGAGACCCTATCTGTGCACCATGGCACAAGTAGCGGCGGGGTCTCGACGAACTTTTGTTGTTTTTATTGGAAAAAGTTAACTTGTAACTAGGTTTTTAGTATCTAATTAGAATCCAATTAGCATTTGAATACTGAAAATAGTATGTGTATTCCATTAAGAATCGTATAAGATTACTAGAAATAATGTTTGTTTAGAAATTAATATGTGTGAAAAAGTTTGGTAATAATTACGTAACTTGAAAATGAGAATTTTTGTTTGTTAAGATATCAGCTTGAAATTAGTGTCAAATGAAAGGTCTAGACTCAAAACCATTTGTGGCGTTTAAATCATGTAAATCGGTCCACGGGTTTTTTAGATATTTTAAGATTTGTGTAATGAAAATGTGTCACAATCAGAGTGGCAACAGTCTATGTTCTGGAAAGTTTTTTATACGTCTAGTTAAGGAAAATCTGGTTATGTAATTAGACTAAGGTGTAAATAAACTGTATTATGGGCAAAAACTGTAACGATCCGACGATGGGAACTACCAAAAACAGGGTTATGCGTAACGAGGACATAGCGAAAATTAAGAGTTGAATTGTTTCAAAAATCAAGGGCCTCGTTACGGTAACAAGCGCTTAGCGCATTTAGTATAAAAGACGGACCATTGGGCCGGAACGTTACAGTCGGATCCCAGCTCTCAACAAGGAAACAAGTCAAGAATAAATCAAGAAAATTCGAAGAAGTCTTTTAATTCAAGTCTTCCCAACATCATACAGTCCACTTCAGTCTGGTCCTTCGAGCCGGATGTGCACGGCGCGGGAAGTGAGGCACGTGAATAGTGCGCCCCACCTCTTCTCTCGGCGGCGCCCCACCTTGACCATCATTGGCCCGAAGTAGTCCACCCCGCAATTGGTAAACGGGCGGTGGAAGGGGTCAAGGCGGGCGTGTGGCAGGTCCCCTGTTGCTGGCGGCTGCGGCGTTGCTCGGCGTCTTCGGCAGAACGCGCAGTTTCTTTCTACGGCGCGTACCGTGGGTCGCAAGTGGATAACCCAGTACCGCTGCCGTAGGTCGTTTGTCACGCGCTCTCTGTTGGCGTGACCCGCAGCACAATGCTCCCGTAGGACGAGGAGCTTGGTTAGTTGATGACGGCCGTCCAGTATGGTCGGTCGTTTCGTTTCGGTGGGTGCGGAAGAAGCCTCGATTCGGCCCCGCACCTTCAGGACACCATCTTCCAGCACTGGGTCCAGTCGATATAATCGACTTGTCTTCGTAAGTGGGCGAGCAGACCGGATCTTCCTCAGCTCTTCCCCGAAGCTGTCTTCTTGAGCTCGCTTGATGAGCTCGGCCTCGGCACGCTGAATGTGACGATGTTCCATTGCGGTCGCTTTCTTCCTGCATATGTCGGTGAAGGCGATTGCTCGCGCTGTGGCTCTCACCAACACCTCGTATTTCGAGAAGCGGGCTGGGTTCGGTAGCCAGCTATCTTCTTCCGTCTTCTCGGTGACATGAAGGACCTCTTCGTCCTCTTGCTCGTCCGTTGCTGCTGTGGGCCACTGTTCTTCTGGCAGGAATAGGAATTCCGGCCCCTGGAACCATCGATCTGCTTCGCTGATAGGCGTGTCGACGAGCCGTGTGGCGTCGTCGGCGACGTTGCTAGCTGTGGGTAGCCAACGCCATTCTTCTTTCTTCGTCAGCTCGGCGATCTCTCCCAGTCGATGTGCAACGAACGGCGTGTAGCGTCGCATGTCGTGATGAATCCAATGCACCACGGTTGTCGAGTCGGTCCAGTAAGTAGTCTGGCCGATGTCGATGCGATGCTCCTTCTTGATTGTGTCGGCCAATCTTGCTCCGATGACCGCAGCTTGTAGTTCGAGACGCGGTATGGTCTGAACTCGACGAGGCGCTACTTTGGCCTTGGCGGCCACCAACACGACGTTCACACTTCCATCGACGTTCTTCACTCGCCAGTAGGCCACGGTTGCATAAGCTTGCTCACTGGCGTCGCACAGGATGTGTAGGTCGACGCGCTCGTACTTCTTCGTTAGATAACACCTGGGCAGTCGCAGCTGGGTGAGTTCGTTCAGGCGGGCGAGCCAGGACGCGAACAGCTCGTTTTCTTCGTCCGGCACCTGCTCGTCCCACGTTATCTGGAGTCGCCACAGGCTCTGCAGTATTATCTTCGATCGTATGGTGTAGTGGCTCAGCAATCCCAGCGGGTCGTAAATGGACATCACTGCGCTGAGGGCTTCTCGCTTGGTTGGCGCGCGGGTTCTCGCTCGGACTTCAGCTGGAACTCGATTCATCGATGTGTTGAATCCCAGCTCATCTCGTTCCGCGTTCCAGTACAGCCCCAAGATCTTGCTCTCGGGCTGTTCTCCCCCCAGTTGCGTGGGAGAGGTAGCGTGTAGCTCGGGAGGCACGTCGCGTAGCACCGCCTTGTCGCTGGAGCTCCATCCTCTTAGTGTGAATCCAGCGTGCGCGTGCACCGCTCTTGTTTCCTCGACCGCCTTCCATGCTTCCTTGGTATCCTCAAAGCTGGCCACCAGGTCATCCATGTAATGACTCTTCTTGATGGCTTCCAGCGCGCGTGGACACTCCTGCCCGTATATGTCCGCGTTGTAGTTGCGGACGAAGTGGGCCATGTACGGAGAGCTCGCAGCGCCGAATATCATGCTAGTCATCTTGTACTTCTTCGGAGGCTCTTCTCTATTGTCGCCTCTCCACAGGAACTGTTGTGCTGGTTGGTCCTCCGGCCTTATCTTGATCCTCAGGAACATCTCTTGCACGTCCGCTGTGATCGCCACCGCCTTCTCTCGGAATCGGAAGAGGATTCCGGGCAGCGACAGCAGTAGGTCGGGTCCCTCCAGCAGTTCGTCGTTCAGACACACGCCGTTGCTCTTGGCCGCTGCGTCGAACACCAGTCGTTGTTTGCCGGGCTTGTTTGGATTCTGCACGGCGAAGTGTGGCAGATACCAACAGATGGCGCTTCTCTCTTCGGATCCGTCGCATAGCGTCGCGTATCCTTTGTCCAGCAGGTTGACGATCTGTTTGGAGTATTCGACCGCGAACTCTGTGTCTGCGTCCATCTTCTGCTCGATCTTCTTCAGCCGCCGGAGCGCTTGTCCGTAGCTCGTTGGCATGGTGACGTCATCCCGTCGCCACGGCAGTCCAACCTCGTACCCGCTGTCAACCTTCTTCACGGTCCTCCCGACTATGTCCATGGCCCGTAGATCCGCGTCCTTGATCCTCGGCGTGCCTTGTATGCCGAGCGCGTCGATCTTGAAGTGGCTCTCGACTAAGTCGTGGAGATCTTGGCTGCTTGCTCCCGTCGTTCGGTCGGGCTCGTACACGTGCAGCACGTTTCCCTCCTGGTATATCGCGTTCCGTGGCGCCGTTCCGTGCACCACCCATCCCAGCTGTGTCTTTGATGCAGCTGGTTCATTCGGACCGCCGACTCGGAGCTCGCGGGACACTATGCACTCCCAGTGGTCCGTACCCACTAGAAGCCCGGGGCGCGCCTTCTCGTAGCACACCTCTTCTGGTGCCAGGTCCCTCAGGTGCTCGTAGTCCAGTAGCGTGTCCGGAATGGACTGCTGGTGCAGTCGAAGGTTCTTCATGGTCCTTGCTCTGACCTTGTAGCTGTCTTCGTTCTTCAGTCCTCTGACTTGGACGTTCACCAGCTGACTCTCCATCTCCTTCTGCGACATGTTGACCCCGTTCAGGTGAAGTGGTTGTGACGGTCCTTCTGCTCCGATGCTCTCCGCCAGGTCCTTATCGACGAGGGTAATGGTGGCTCCTTCATCCAGGAGGGCGTATGTCTTCGCCTCCCCCCGTGGTCCGGATACGATGATGGGGCACATCTTCAGCAGGACGCTCCTTGATCCGACAGCTAGGCGCGGTGCTATCGACATGACCGCTTCTTCTTTTGGCGGTTCCGCTGGCTTCGGATCTTCTCTTCTTACCGCTCGCTCTGAATGGAGGGTCGCATGATGTGGTCGGTTGCACTGGTTCACACCGCATGGATCTGCTTGGCAGGTCATGCGCCTGTGTCTCTTCTGAACGCACTTGAAGCATATTCCCTTTTCTTTTAGGAATCTCCATTTTGCTTCTAATGAGAGCGCCTTGTATTTAGGGCACTTCAGTAAGACGTGATCTTGCTCACACTTAGGGCACCTTTCCTTTTCTTCTTCCGCTCCTGAAGTAGTGTTGAATACGTTTGCCTTCTTCTTGAATGTCACTGTCGGCCGAGTTTCCCTTTTCACGTTTGTAGCACATGCAGCCGGAGCGTACGTGTACCTCAGTGCTCGGTCCGCTTCACGCATCAGGAAGCGTGACATCACGACGATCTCTGGATCCGTTGTCCCTTCGTGATCGTAGGCGTAGTCGCACCATCTTGATCGGAGGTGCGGGCTCAGTTTTTCCAGCACTTCTCTTGACATCAGGGGGTTGAATAGGTACCCTCTTCGGTCTATTGTCTTCAGCACGCAGATGATGTTCTGCAGCTTGACGGCGAAGCTGTTGAGCTCGGCCGCTGACGTTCCCGGTTTCGGCAGCTTCTTGAGGTCTTCCAGCGCTTTGTCAATGATTACTTCCGGTCTTCCGAAGCACTGCTCAAGGGTCTTCATGATGACGTCTGGATCGGTGGCCGTATGCAGAAGGGCGGCCACGGCGTCTCTTGCTTCCCCTTTGAGGCAGCTCCTCAGTCGCTGGATGTTCTCTGCTGCTGAGATCTGGTACATGCTGGTCGTATCTCGTACTGCTGCTTTGAACGGCAACCACTCGTTGGCTGCTCCGGAGAACGTCGGCAGGTCCGTGTGCCTAGGCCTGGGCCTGGCCATCTTCTCTAGTGTGGCTGCCAGGTGCTCGATGCTGTTCCTGGTCCTCGTTGGAGTCGGTGATCTTGCTCGTTGAACTTCGAATCGCAGCTGTTTCTGTTCTTCGCGAGTTCCCTCTTGATGGTCCCGTGCCTCCTCCCCCCGTGTGCTGAGGGGGTTCGTCCTCAGCCATTCGTCCACCTTCTGATGTGGTTCCTCACGGGGAGGGGCGGGTTCCTCTTCATGCACGCTGTCGTCATCGTTGATCACTGACACTTCCACGGCTAGTCGCTTCTTGACCAGGTCCGCTTCCATCTCCAACTCCCTTCTTCTTATGGCAGCCATCTTCTCTGCTGCCTCCAGTTCCACCATCCGCAGCCTGGTACTCACACTCACTGTTGATCGTTGCGACCTGACTGATCTGGTCGGCGATCCTAATCTTCTTTGCACCGTAACTGTTGATGCTAGCAATGCGATTCACTACAGACTCATCATAGATGTTAACAACGACGAGTTCAATGATGTTGCATCGTAAATATCGCTTTTAAAAACAACGTTGATAAAAACCGTATTCGCTAAGCTACATAGGCTCGTCGACGATCTGCCGAACAACGATGATGAGTAAGATGTTTACAGTGTTGCTATGTTTAATGTAGAGTATAATCGAGAAAATCTCGACTAACCTATTTTTAAGTTATTTCGTCATTTTAAATTAATACAAATGCACAACAGGTATGTATAAAACACGTTATATTTATTATGCAACAAATATTTAATTAATTATATCATTTTCGACTTGGAAAATAATTATTTTTGACTATAGCAATAAAACGATTCCAAATCTTTGACATTTGTAATTGTAGATTCTGTGTTTCAAAACAAACAACTTCATCTGGTTCATCTTATCTTGATTAGTTTTTTCTATCAAAATACGAAATTCCAAAGTTCCAAGTGGTTTTAAGTGGCTAAGTGGACTTTAAAAAAATGCTGCACCCCAACCCAATGGCGTTCTACTCGTTCTGTGTTTTAGTTTGGTTCCAAACCTATCGAAAGTAAGTACACATTAACATTTCTATTTAAATATACAGCACAGTTTCTGGAACTACTATCTATGTAACCAAAATATTTATCTTTTAGTGTCTCGCAACGCAGCTCCTTCGTTAAATCAGCTGGAAAAGCTAGTAAGCTTTTTGGAAAGCAAACCATGGTTGGCTACGGGCCATGCTCGTACTGCGAATGCTCGCATTCGCAGTCGTCAGGCATGGTCCGAAATAACAACAGCCCTGAACAGTGATGGTAGTGGGTGTACGAAAACATCGGAACAGTGGTGTAAGGTTGGTAATTATATGTATTGTGTGTATACTGTTGCATTGAGTAGGTAGCCTTCTACGGTATATTACCCTTTTACACTGACAGCCGCTGTGTATGTTCTTTATTACTAAATTAGTATTAACTACAGGCATATACTGTAACTTTAGGCTAGGATTCTAATTTCAATTATAAAAGCATTTAAAATTGCAACAGAAAGTTAAACCAAACCGAGCAAATAGGTGTTCTATTTATTTAATACTTACATCAAATCATATAATTCTTACTGGTGTTGCAGTACTGGAAGGACAAAAAAGGAGCAGTTAAGAGGAAGTCCAGCTTAATTGCAGCTGCGAGGCGGCGCACTGGTGGTGGCATAGAGGATTTGCCAGAAATCAGTGAAATAGAAATTAAAATCCAAACCATTATGGGAGGAGAAAGTTTTGGTTGCGGAGATCGGAACTTAGAAATAAATCCTTTTGAGGTTTGTAATTTTCAAGGCTATAGACCTTTACAAATTTATTGATTTGATTTAAATTAATAAGTAATACAATACTTTTACATTTTTAGGAACAGCCATTGGATAGAACTGTGGAAAGTGAAGAGTCTCCCAGCATTTTACTTGTAAGTTTTTTTTTGTCAGTTTAATGAGTTAACCTATTTATAAATATAATATATGTAAACATTCTATTTTCAGAATATTGTTCCTTCAAATGAGCAGCAGGCTGACCAAAGTGAGGTTCTTATACATGAGCCAGGCCATGAAATGCAATGGGTATAAGATTTGTTTATTCTTTTATTTTCCACTAAGCGTTAGGTACTACCTATGCTTATATCTCTCATAATAAGTAACCTCTACACTAAGGTGCATAACACCCATATTATGCCTGTTATGTTTGATCAATACAAGTACCTATATATAATAAATAAAATAGGATCAAACCTATATTGCTAAATACTGGACATGGTATTGCTGGGAGTGTAATTTTAAATGTTATCTCGAATAATTAAAAGAACCTAACAAAACATTCTATTCCAGTCTATTCTTGCTACTTTTGATGGGGATAGTGTGCAAGACAATGTGGCACAGATACCTACAATTTCTGTATCACAGCAAGCAATTGAACCCGCACCACATACTCATAGTCCTGAAGCTGAAGAAAACAGG
The DNA here is from genome assembly GCA_963853775.1 of Xanthia togata. Classification (NCBI taxonomy): domain Eukaryota; kingdom Metazoa; phylum Arthropoda; class Insecta; order Lepidoptera; family Noctuidae; genus Xanthia; species Xanthia togata. The sequence goes on from OY970802.1 coordinate 13,917,280, forward strand.
GTATGGTTTTTGAAAATTATGATTTAAACTATTCTATAGAAACAAAAAATAATTTAACAACTATCATATATTTTCAGGTTTCGTTTACTGAGCCAACAAGACCTGCGTCACAGCCAAATGATGTTTTGGAAAGGGGCAGTCAAAGTAAGTTGCATTCTCTAACCAAATATTTATAACTACATATAATATAGGATAGAGACAAATAGAAAGAGGGAAAGGAGGCCTTTGCCCTGCAGTGGGACACTATGGGCTAATACAATAAGATAAGAATAACTATAATAAGTACAAAATGTTAATTTCAGCTCCTACTCAGCGTGTGCATAGAGAGACATTACGCGGTCGTCGACGCATTCACCAGCTATCTCCGCGTCAATCTGCAGCGCGCCGGCGACTATTGAGAAGGTCACCTCCATCACAACGCCACTCTGAAATGGTTAGCATCACAGAGCGCTTCATAGCCATCGAAGAACGCCGAGCACAAACAGAACTTTTGATTGCGCAAGCAATTAGTCGACAACTAGAGGGCCATCAGGCTATGGCTCAGGCTCTAGATAGAATAAGTAGTGCAATTCGAGATTTACTAAATAAATAAAATGTGTGCTAAAATATTGTTTTATTTCTTAATTAATTATACTTTAATGACTTTTATTAGGTACATACTATTTTGTTAGACTATATTAATGTTATCTAAGTAAAACATTATAAAAAACATCCACTTAACTATATTTTATGATGAACAATATACATTACTATTTTAACATACAATTTATTTTATAATTAACAATCTGTCTTATAACCTGAATTAGTAATATCTTAAGTCTATTGTTAGTATTTACTACTATTATTAACTATTTTGTCCACGCCACAGTCTATTAATTAGACGACTTCTAGCAAGACGTCCACTGTCCAAATCACTGATAGAGTTCTGGCTTCCTTGTTGTAGTGACTGGATCACCCTCGCTTCTTGTCTCTGTAAATGTGCTGGTAATTCTACTGGAGGAACTCCGGCTTGATTGCAAATGTTATGTAACACACAACAAGCTTTAATAATTTTTCCCACCATCTCTGGATCATAGTGAAGAACACGATGAACCAAAAGGCACCTAAAACGGCCTTTAAGTATGCCAATGGTTCGTTCTGCAGTATTTCTTGCAGTAGCATGCAGATCATTATAGTATTCTTCCCTTGATCCAGGCTCAGGGTTGTTACATGGAACCATCATGTATGGCCTAAGAGCGAAACCGGAGTCTCCTGAAATAAATAAATTAAGAATTTCATTTAATTTTAAAATAATAAAAATAACTGAATTATTTTATTATTAATATTTAAATACCCCCGAAAAATTCTGATGGTAAAAGTAAAGAAACATTTTAAAATACATACCAAGCAGATACACTGTTTCTCCTGTATTATTTAGCTGCTCCAAATGCGTTTTTATGACTGAATTATTAAATATAAAGCTGTCATGTGTTGCACCTCCAAAAGTTACATCCACATGCATTATATTTAAGTCTGGATCATTCATCTTAAAAGGCAAGAATAAAAGATTAAAATATGGTTTGAAACAGATAGGTTACTATTCCTATAATAAGGTTAATGAAATAATAATAAAACTTACAATAACAGCATTTCGAGCATGATACCCTTTTCTACAATAATATCTTTCTTCATGTTCTTTGGGCCGAACCATTGATACTAAGGTACCATCAACACAACCAATGGTTCCAGGCATTTTGAAGTTTTCATAAAATCTAAATAAAAGATAGACAATTTAAAAATATTATTTATGTATGTAACATAAAAATAAATAGCTATATGGTTTGATTCATGAAAGTATCTACTTAGTAAAAATAAAACATAAGTGTGAAACTTAAGAAATACTTACTTACTTTTCTTTGAGAATTTGCCTTTCGTTTGTATTTTGAGGAAATCGTATGTACTTATTAATAATAACTGGGTGGTTGATGGCATCTACTACGGTTCTTATAGCCCTCGAGGCAGATGCTTGCGAGATAAAGGTTCTTGCATTCTCACATAATATTTTTTGGTAACTCCCACTAGCTAAAAATGCGAGAGTGCATAAAACCTGGAATGAGAGTAAGTTTTAGACATTTTTGCACTTACGGTGATTTATAGGTATTAGGTATATTGATTTAATAATACCTTGGTTCGGTTGCTAATTCCTCCTCGACGTTTCGCCTTTGCTAAGAATGGGGAAATATCTTCTTCCAATTGTTTAATTAGCTCTTCAGTCAACCTGAATACCTTAATATAGTTTATATCAGTAGTAAGAAGATCCATATTACGTATCACATGTGCCTGACGTCTTTTTTCTAAATTATCTTGACGCTTAGCTTGTTCCAACAAAAAAATCATACAGGAAAGACGAACTGCCATCTAAAACATTAAAAATACGCATACAGGTTTCAGGAATTAAAGTACGATAAACAAAACAATACTAAGCATTAAAATTTTAATAAAAACTTTTTTTACTTACATTTTAATGGTCTACAACCAAGGAAACATCTACAATTTACAAGCTTTACGGTTTGACAGTTAAAATCGAAGGCGTAGGCGCCGTTGTCGTCGAAGGCGAGGATGTTTTGTGTCTCTGAATACCGTTTTTCATACATTCGGAACCATATTTTAGTTCTATCTCGCGCCATCGACATCGTTGAGGCGCTACGATCGCGCAGTTTTAACTAAAGAATACCGAAATGTTTTCATCAGATGTTACAACGATGATTTCTTGGTTGTAAAGATGTTTTGCCTTAGAGAATCGCACTCCAGCACTGGGCACGCGTAGTGGATTAGCCCACTCCCTCTCATTGAGAGGAGGCCCTGTCCCTGCAGTGGGAACGTTATAGGCTGTGGATGATGATGATGATGTAGCAACATACTTGTTGAAAGTTTCTGTGTTAATGTAAGGCTTAAGGCCATACAGCTCGAACAGTCTTTCCCTACTTATCCTAATACCTCTAGTTGCCCAGTTACTAAAAATTAAATTAGGGCAAATATTTTTTGTTTTCTTTTCAAAAGTTTGATTGAATTCAGTGTTAGTGCACACTGAATTGAATTGAATGAAAATAAATCCTCATACAATTTATTTGTATCGTCCATATTATGGCCCAGAGCATTTAACTTATTATGTAGGGTACTATTGAATCTATTTAATTTGCCAGTTGGTATTGGTCTAAATTGTATTTGCACTTTTTGCTTAACTGTTTTAAACTTAAAAGTTACCGTTTGTCCACTATGATCAGACGGCAAGTAATTTACGATGGATTTATCTAAATAAACGCAATCGCAGAAGACATTATCGATACAAGTAGCAGAAGTTGAGGTTACTCTAGTTGGTTCTGTAAAAACATTAGACAAATTGAACGATTTTAAAAGGCTTAATATTCTACTGCTATTTGAATTATTTTCTAGAATATTTATATTAAAATCACCACAAATAATTGTGGATTTGTTACTTGATGCAAGTTTCGATAGGACATCTTCCATTATTGACTCAAATAAAGAAAAGTTTAGATAATTAGGGGGGGTCTGTACACGCACACTACAACATGCTTATCCAGCTCAACACAGGACAGTTTGATGCAACGTTCAACTGATAAACCAACTATGACATTACGTTGCTTAGATTTTAATCATTTTTTTATCAAGATTAGAGAACCTCCACGCAGCATAGATTTCCGGTTAAAACAACTGCCCACACTATAGTTCTCATAATTAATCAGCATTTGGTAATCCTTTGACCAATGTTCAGTAAAACAACAAATCTCAAACTTTGTTTTTTCTAAAAACATTTCTATTTCTAATAATTTTGATGAAATAATTTCAAGGCATTCTGCTGATTTCCTTTTTGATAATTATTTATTTAAGAGCAAGAAGACACCTTGTTGTTGTTAGGAATAAGAATATTCTTTCTGGTACCTTCTGTTGTCTTACAGACTAGTTTAAATGACTCCGTTAACCCCAAGACTTCAATGGCATCACTAGGCAGTGAGCTCATAGTGAGCGAGGGACATGGAACTTCCTTCGTACAATTTGTATAAATATTAATAGCATTTGAGCTACATTTATTCAGGTTCACCACCTTATTATTAGTATTATTACTAATCATTGTGGTGTTAATAATACAAGACTTCGACATACTACCTATGTCTGAGTTTATATAAAAAGCTAATAAAGAAATTGCTATTATGTGCCTAAAACTAACTAGCAGACACACAGTATCCCTAGTCGATTTTAAAGTTTCCACAAAACTGTTGTAGTCAAGAAATACAAGCTTATCACTATAATGACTAACTAAAAAGTGCATATGCTTATTAAGCATATGAATATAATTGTTTTGTCTTTTTGTCAATTTCATTGCTTGCAATAGACGAGAATCTTTTGGAAAAAAAAAGGCTTCACCACCACCTCCGCATCAGAGAGAAGAACCACTAGAATCACGCTACATCGTCATTTACTTTAAATTTATAAAAAAAAAAAAATGGAATCTACGGAAGTCTTATCCAAACATTTCGATCATCCGTGCAAAATGTCGAATTTCGTGTCGTCGACCGCAAATTCAAAGGTCTGTCATGCCAAAATAGATTCCATTCGTTAGCGTATTTTTCATTTAAAGGCTACGCAAATTCCTTACGGTAAAAGTTAAAATAAATGCTTAAAAACAATAATAGTATAAATGGCACCATAAATATTATCGTCAGTTTGTTATAAATAGCAGAATTATTAATCGTAAATCGTAATACGAGAAATTCGACGCCGGCCGCGGCAAAATGGCTAACGATGTTTGTTGAAATAACTATTTCTTTGCAAAATCTTTGTCAAATACATATTCTTGGCAATAAAAACTGTTTATTACTTATCTATCCATGATTGACGCCGATTTATTTCCTTTGTCTTTTAACTTTACTCTCACTATAACTTTTATGATCACGCACGACGCTCTCGGAAACGGACTGCGGGGGCATTCAAAAAGTCTATAGCAACCGCAGTTGGCGCGTTTTAGGGTAGAAATATGCGATGTTATGGCATTGTTTAATTCTCTACACATTTGTGCAACTTTGAGCATGATTTGTATTAATAATCTCATCATTTGGCGACTGACTTTTGTTTTGACCATATTGCTATGGTCAAAACAAAAGTCAGTCGCCAAATGACAATTCTGGATGGCACGACAAATGAGGGTCAGATTTGACAGATCTCCAAATAAGATTTTCGACAGCCGAGGCTCGGTAATATTATCTATACAGTATTCCAACTTCATACAAACGGACGAAAGGCACGCGCCTCGATCTCGGCATGCGCTCAGCATACAGACAGTCGCGACTGTGCTGCAGTGACGAACGGAGGGTGTGTTGTTTTTTAACAATAAACGCGCGATTTTTTCACTAAAAATAAGTTCAAGTACATATTTAATATGACGAGTAGGATATATTGTGCTGTTTTTGGTTGCATGAATTCGTCAAACGCATCCAGAGATAACTTTTATTAGATTACCTGGAAACTGTGAAAGGTAAGACAATAAAATAATTTTACTTACTAGTAGGTAGGTACATAATGTGTGTATTTTTAATGGATGAGTATTTCCTTTTATCTCCCGAAAAAAAAGATGTCTGTGTAGCGTAGGCATATTACTTATACATCTTTAGTCTTAGGCCATGAATGACGTAGCTCGTAAGTTAACTCTAAGCTCTCAACCACTGTATTATATTAAGTATAGTAAGTAGTCTTTGTGTTTTCTTTTTCCAAATTATTTTCTTATTAATTTTGCAACAATATGCAAAGAACTCCGCCTAATATGGGTTTGAGTCATGGACAATCTCTTTCTGAGCCCGACATTCCGACTGCCACTACCGAAAAAGCAGACGCCATTAATATCACCGTACGGAAACGACAACGTCTTGCTGATTCTCCAAATAACGAAGTAGACACCGTACGATCCACAGCATTTTCGGCTTTCAAATCGGAGTTACTGGAGATGTTAAGAACTTGGAAGTCTGAGTAAGAACAGCTGCTCATGGAAAAACGAACAAGCTGCCATTTTATCCAAGCTGGTCAGGGAAGTTGCCGAGCTCAAACAGAGATGTCTCTCGATTGAGAATTTCAACACCGAAATGGACCAGAGCATGTCTTTTGTAAACGAAAAATATGAAGGTCTCAATTCTAAAGTTTCGAAACTGGAAAACCCAGCTGATAAACCCGTTGAAATTAAATCAGAAAAATGCCTTACCATGTTAGCAGCAGCAGTACCAGTACCAATACCAGCTGTTAGGGACCTAAGTAAGGACTAAACTTAAAAGCAGTGGACTGTAATTCATTCTTCGTTGGTCTAGTGGTCGCAAGCGCTACTGCTGAGCATGAGGTCCTGGGTTCGATTCCCGGGTCGGGTAAAGTGTTATTGGGTTTTTCTATCTAGAATTTCTCAATAGCAGCCTGGAGTCTGGATTTGTGCCCGGTTGATGGCAATAGGCTCGCCCCCTATTACATGGGACTTAAACATAACTGGCCAAATGTGGGTGTACCTACTACAGGTACACCTCTGCCCAACCCTCCGGGGAAATAAGGCGTGATGTTATGTTATGTAATTAATTTAAATATATTCCAAAATAGGTATAAAACAATGTTGGTAAAACGTATGGATTGCGCGCGCGTGCCGTCTTCGGAGATCAAAATTCAAAATTCAAAATTCAAAAGTCATTTATTCAAACTAGGCTGAGAATCAGCACTTTTCGAACGTCAAAATTACATAAGACAGTCCCCCAAAACGCCCACCCTTCACCACTTCCTAGTGCTTTTGCTGGGAAGAAGAAGTGGCGCAACAAACTCCCCAGCAGCACAGCTGTCTGTTCAGTTAGAAAAAAATAAAAAATGATTCTATACAACAGTATGCAAGACAATTTACAATATGCAAAAAGTAATTTAAATTAAATAGCTATAATTAATAGCCATATGACAGCTAGCACACGCCAATATACCAACCAAAAGCATCGAGAACTATACTCAAGCAGAAATAAAAATAACTAAAAGTAAACAATATCTAAAAAAAAAAAGAAAAAGCCTCCAGGCATAAAGGGCGTGCCCGCTTACATATAGCTGTAACTAGAAGTTACAATTGATAAACTAGGACCATCGAGGTAAAATAAATAATTGTCGAGGTCGCTAGCTAACCACATATTGCAATACAACTCATAAAAAAAACATTGTAATGAGTAGATTATGTCAGCACTAAATTAAAATAAAATTAAAATAAATTGACTTATAAAGTAAAATTATAAACAATTATATAAACTCATATAACCTGTCAGTAGGTAAACTAATTCTGGAGAAAGAACATTTAAACATTGTCTTGAGTTAATCACAGCGACCATCTATTCTTATCATTTAAGTAGTCGTTGATAGAATAGTATGCCTTTGAACAAAGGTTGGACTTTAATTTAGTTTTAAACGCATTAAAAGGCAAATCTAGCAAAGAAGAGGGTAGCTTGTTATAAAAGGTTATACCAAGCCCAACAAATGAGTTATGAACCTTATGAAGCCGGTGAAAGGGAGCACGTAGTTTATCCTTACTTCTTGTATTAACATTGTGAATATCACTGTTTTTAGTGTATAAGTGTATATTTTGCCTAATATATAAGATGTTGGCGAAGATGAATTGTGATGCCACTGTGAGAATACCGATATCTTTGAAAAAATCTCTTAGAGAAACTCTGGCACCTAGCTGATAAATTGCTCGAATAGCTCGTTTTTGGAGGACAAATATATTTTGAATATCTGCAGCTTTGCCCCACAGCAGAATACCATAGGACATAACGCTATGAAAATAACTAAAATAGACTAACCGAGCTGTATCAACGTCAGTGTATTGTCTTACTTTTCTGACGGCGTAGGCGGCCGAACTGAGCCTTCCCGCTAGGCTCGATATATGTTGGCCCCACTGAAGTTTGGCATCTACTGTTATGCCCAGAAAAACTGCCGAGTTTACAGTTTCAAGCACCTCTTTATCTAAGACGATGTTGGGTCCTAGATTTCTAACATTTGGAAGGGCAAACTTTACACATTTCGTTTTTTTGGCATTGAGAACTAGGTTATTTGTCGTAAACCAATCCGTAACCATTGATAGTGCACTGTTTACATCGTCAAAATCTTGTCTATTCCTGTCTACTTTAAAAATAAGAGAGGTATCATCTGCAAACAGTACAACTTCACAGATACCCTTTAAATAGAATGGTAAGTCATTGATATATACTAAGAACAAGAATGGACCCAGTATTGAGCCTTGAGGTACACCTAACTGAACTGGTAGCCCGGAAGATTTTACACCATCCACATCTACACATTGCGACCTATTATTTAAATATGAATTTAAAACGTTGAGAGCTTCGTTTAGCACACCATAATGACGCAGTTTACGCAAAAGCGTGTCATGGTGAACGCAATCAAAGGCTTTGGAGAGATCACAGAAAACTCCAATAGCATTTTGAGAGTTCTCCCATGCGTTAAATATGTGTTTCAGGAGAGCAACACCCGCATCTGTAGTCGAACGACCCTTTGTAAAGCCATATTGTTCATTATGAAGGAGGCTATTTAAATTAAAATGTCTTAGCAACTGCTTGAGTATTAACTTTTCAAATATTTTGCTGAATGCTGGTAAAATAGAAATAGGCCTGAAATTGCCAACGTCATTTTTATTACCTGATTTAAATAATGGTATAACTTTACTACTCTTCATGAGGTCAGGAAAAGTTCCTAAATCAACACATTTATTAAAAGTAACAGCTAGATAGGGGGCTACGATGTCTATTATATTACTCAAAAGTTTAATGGAGATTCCCCAGTAATCACCAGTGTTTTTAGACTTGAGTGTGTTGAAAACATTAACTACATCACGAGGCGTTACATGTTCGAAGCTAAATAAGCGACTACTTTTAGACACACTACTAAACAAAAGGTTTTCAGCTTTAGATGGGGACGAATTTAAGGAGCGAGTCGTAGTTATAGGTATGTTGGCAAAAAACTCATTAAACGCCTCAGCTACGTCAGCTGCTTTAGTAACTAATTTATTATCGACCATAATCTCAAGTTGTTTATCTTGCTTAACCGATTTACCCGTTTCATTGTTAATAATTTTCCAAGTGGTTTTTACTTTATTATTGGAATTTTTAATTGTATCGCTTAAAAATTTAGATTTAGCAAAAACACTAACCTTTTTAAATAATTTTGAATAATTTTTGACGTACTCTAGGAAAGGAGTATCAAATCTATATTTTTTTAAACCATATAACTCGTATAGTCTCGCTCTACTTTTATAAATACCCGGAGTGGCCCATTGATTAAAGCCAACGGAGGTGCCATTAATGTCAATAGTTTTAGTCTTGAAAGTAGATTGGTACTCTTTTTGCACAACATCAAAAAGGGCTGCATACATTTCATTAGGATTCTCGTTTTCTATTATAGATGGTGTTATTCTATGAGCTATATTATTTTTAAATTTATTGCAACGACTAGCTGTATATGGCCTACATTCTATTTTATGCGGCTTTTTATGTAATGGCATGGGGAAACTAGCTAATAAACCACAGTGGTCAGACGTTAAGTCACTTAACACTAATTTATTTTTGGCATCACAATCACTAAATATATTATCAAGACAAGTTGACGAAGATGCCGTGATCCTAGTAGCTTCAAAAAACAAGTTAATTAAATTATAAGACCTAAACAGATTAAGAAGTCTAATACTTAATGGAGTAACATCTAAAATATTAATATTAAAATCTCCACATAAAATGATACTTTTATTACTTGATTTTAACCTATTGAGCGAATCCTCCATTACCGATTCAAAACTAATAAAATCACCAGAGGGGGGTCGATAAACGCAAATTATAATGTATCGCTCGAGTTCAACACAAGACAACTCAATAGTGCGCTCGATGGAAAGATTAACTAAATCTAAACGTTGTTTACATTTCAACTTGTTTGAAACAAGAACCAAAGATCCACCGCGAATGGCGCTTTTTCTTACAAACGCACTTTGTACAGTAAAATTATCATCATTAATAAACACCACTTCATGTTCTTTCAACCAGTGTTCAGTCAAACATAACACCTGAACATCATAGTTCTCCATAAATAAACTTAATTCTAGCTCTTTGCCGGACAAACCCTGCATATTTTGATGAACAACGTTCAATATATACGGCTCATCCGTTGTCGCTCCTAATAGTTTAAACTACTAGGCGTATCAAAAGTAGTGTTAGTACCACTACTAACAGTAATCGATGGTACACTACAGGTACCAGTGTCACTGTGTATATTGTATGCTAAAAGATTAGCAATTTGTCTTCTACAACTAGGTGGCAAATACATTATAATTTGTCAGTTTATAATCAGTAATGAATTGATTACAATCAAAATATAAAATAGCGTCACTGTGACGACAGGTCCTATTATAAATTAACATATTTAATTTATAAATGTGCCTATTTGTCTCATTAGACAAATATCGAGAATAAGGCAAGGCACAGAAAATAAATTTACAATTATTAGTTTCATTGAGATGTAACATCAAATGGACACATTCAATTATGTCCTTTTTTCTTACAGTTAAACTGTCCCCGTATAATAATATAACAGTGGAACTGGGGTTTATTTGTGTCAGTTTAATATTATTAATTAATTGGCTAATACTGGCACCGGGTAAACAATTATTAATTACATATTGTTGTGAACACTGATTAAATATACGACCAATACCTTGACCAAATTTGTCCGAAAATACATAGGTTGTGTTAATCAAATTATTATTATTTTTGCCATCCAAACAGCTACCTACAGGCTGAGCCACTGAGGGTGTAGGTGTAACCAGTTGAGGTTGGGGCTCATGGGAGCAGGCACAGCTAAAAGAGAGGTTATTTGTCAGAGACTCATACCTCTCGGCGTTGTACTTGACCAGGTCAGCCAATTCATTGGCCTCCTGCAAGCGCTTACTCAGGTCTTGTTGAGAAGCCTCATATTTATTAAAGATATCCTTTAGAGCATATTCCCTAACAAACAATTCATCCTGTAGGTGCTGAGTGTCTGTATTATACATAGTATTACATAATTGTAGTTCACTATTACACTTCTTTAATTCTTTAATTAAATTTAGATTTTTTTGCCTAAGTTTTATATTTAATTTGTTAACTTTTTGGCGTTTCAGTGATTTTTTAATTTTTCTAATTAATCTATTAATTTTAATATATTTTTTTAACTTATTATGGCTAGTAAACAAATTGATTGATCGGTTGCGAAGTGGTCGAAGGCCTGCGTCCCGTACGCCGCACCTCTCGCTGCCACCGCCGCTCGCCGCCTTGACAGCACCCGAAGATTCGACCATCTCGGTCAATCTTTCCTATGCTCCCCTGAAAAATGCCCCGAATTAATCCCGATGCTCAATAATAACTTAAAAATCGTTCATATTAACATTAGAAGCATTAATAAAAATTTAGATCAATTTCTAACTATGATTTCATCAACGAAAATTGAATTTGATGTAATAGTTATGACAGAGTGCTGGTTGCAGCTTTCTAGGCCTATACCCATATTACAGGGTTATTCATCTTTCGCTACAAGTAATAATGTAATAAAAAATTACGGAGTTGTAGTTTATTTTAGAGAAACTTTAAAATGTGTGACGACAGAACGCTAACGCGGTTCCAGGACGCTAACTGCATTATATCTTGCTTAGGCTCTACGGCAATAGTCTCAGTCTATCGCTCTCCATCCTACCAAAACCTAGAAAACTTTTATAACAGTCTGCAAGGCGTAATATCTTCTCTGCAATCCTACGTTGACTATATTTTAATAGGTGATATGAATGTTGATATCAAATCAGGATCTAGTGACCGGCACGCTAATGACTACTTAACTCTCACGGCCACTCTCGGACTACTTCCTGCGCATTCTCTACCGACCAGAGTTAACAACTGTCTAGATCGTATAATGCTTAAATCTAAAAAGATTTCAACTGTGCTAGAACTAGACTCTCACGTTACTGATCACTAGCCTATCTGTTTATTTCTGCCCCTCAATTCCAGTTCGAGATGTAACGGGCAAAGGACATCATCACAGTATGATTATGAAGCTATTCGTAAAGAACTAGACAACAACGACTTCAGCCCCATCTTAACTTGTACAAACGCCAATCAAGCAACTAATATGTTAATTGATAATGTACAACGTGTGATTACTAATCATACCCGAATAACCAGAACACATAAAAAATGCAGGGTTCTAAAACCGTGGATGAGCACCGGCCTGGTTCGTTGTCTAAAAAACCGAGATAGAATGCATGTCCAAGTCAGGAAACGGCCTGACTACTCCATACTTAAAATAACATACACACGGTAGGTACAGAAACTTTTGTAATACCTTAATAAGAAAGTTAAAGCGAGCATTTGAAAAGAAAGAATTTCAAAATGCCAAAAATAATCCTAAGGCAACGTGGAAAGTGATTAAATCTATTACGAACTCTAATGTTCAAACCCGATCTCCTCGTGAACTTCTGCGTGATTCAGTTGACGTAAAAAAATCGGCAAACAAAGTTAATGAGTTCTTTGTCAATATAGGTACAAACCTAGCGTCGAAAATTGGAGCTAGCACCATCACCACTGCTGTAGCACCACCACCCAGTCAATTATCTAACTCTCTTGTAATCCTCCCTGTGGATGAGGAACAAGTAAGTAGAATTATCCATGACCTCCGTAATGACTGCGCTACAGGGTGGGATAATATTCCAACTAGAGTTATCAAAAGTTCGCGTACTACCCTAACCCCCATAGTCACTTATATTTGTAACTTGTCCATAGACTCTGGAATCTTCCCTGAAGCTTTTAAGAGAGCCGTCGTGCATCCTATATATAAAAGCGGGGGCAGAGACAAAGTCACAAACTATAGACCGATTTCTGTTCTGAGTGCGCTTTCAAAAATTCTAGAGAGAATTTTGAAGAATTGCTTAGTAAGCTTTCTGGAAAAACACAGTTTAACATCTCAAAACCAGTACGGCTTTAGATCTGGAATTTGTACGGAGGATGCCGTTGCTGCGTTCACTAACAGTCTGGTAAGCCAACTAGATAATAAACTGAACTGCTATGGCATCTTCTTAGACTTAACATCATCGTCATCATCGATAGATGGCGCCACTAGGTGAACATTTATTCTATAATTGATCCGTGTTAAAAGTTGATTAAAAATATAATTACCACGAGATTTTACATATATCTGCGATAAAAGTGAAGCTATGGAAAATAACGAAGTGAAAGCGTTATTCAAAACATTAGTGCCGTAATTCAGTTAAAAACTTAAAATCAATATTATGTTATTGTGTCCAAAAACTCAAGTGAAAACAACAGTTTAAAGTGCTGATAAAAGACCCCTAAATCTAACAGTGAATCATAAAAATTACTCGCTGTGAAAACCAATCAAAACAGTGAAAACAAAACGTGGTTAAAAATGTTGTGCAAAAATTTGTGGAATGTCAGTCACGTGAGTCAAAAATTATAACGTCTTTTAATTCAATTTTTTGCGCGCCAGCAAGATAAGACCACCTATTTCACTGTACCCACTAACGTTTACATAGCGAGAAACTTGGCAGTGTGTGTCGAGGTTCAAATCCAGCAAAACGCTTCTCTTTTTGAATATTTAAAATTATTCATCTACTAAAATATTACGATGGCAAGTAATAATAACTGTGCCGATGGCAATGATATTAGAAGTAAAAAGACGTAGATAGGTTATCTACCTAACATTCTATCTTCAAAAACGGCACTATGTCACACTATTATATGACACGTGGAAGTAGGATGGCATGTCGTAATTATCGGGAGCGAAAAAGAGACAAAACGAAGAAAATGTGGCTAATTAGCCAACTTTTGACGTGCCACTTGCGGAACGTTTATAACCTATCTACCTCTTTTTACATAATAATATCATTGGCCGATGGTATGAGAACGGCCAAAAAATCTAAACGTACAACGACAAATGAAACATACACAAATAATATATCGTTGAGAAATAAAACTAAGCAAATTACTCCTAATAATACTTCATTGGAGGTAGCAGTTGAATTATCAGAAAAAGATCAGTACGCATCGCTTACTTCGACACCCTCAATAAATGATCTTAACCTAAGCTACCCTGACTTGTACTTTAGACCTAATGACGAAGTGCAAGTACTAAAAAATAGATTATGTCAGCTCGAGGAAAAGTTGGTAATCGCAAAAACCGAAATAGAGAATTTACTGTTAGAAAATAGTTCTCAACTTAAACAAATCACTGACTACAAACTTAAAGTTGATAAATTGACACACATATGTACAAGCACGAAACAAAAGACATCCTCAGCCAAAATAAAGCGTAAAAATTTTGTTAGAACAAAGCTCAACTTTAAAAATGTTCAACAAAGCCCTGTTGAAGAAACCGAAAGCAAAATGCCGTCTTTTGTTTCAAACACGATTGAAGAAGATCCTAATGTCGCTTACTATGAACCACCATTGCAAGTAACCACCGAGCACCACTGCACCGCTGAACAAAGAGACACATTAGACACAAAGTCTCCATACGATTCCAGCTTTATAGAACATAATTCGTATAAATTATGTATAATTAGTGACAATAATGTGAATAACATACTAGGTATTGCCGAAACTACTTTTCCGAAAGGCAAAATTTGTCACTATTGTATGCCAAAAGCAGGTATTGTGGAACTATTGGAGACATTAGAAAAACAACTTGTAAATTACAGCTTATATGACTATTGTATAATTCTCTTAGGTGAAAAAGATTTCGTAGTCTCGAATAAGTATGATGAATTAGTAAACAATATAAAATTTATACTTGAGAATATAAGGCACACCGATGACATCTTATGTTCTCATACCTTTAAACTTAAATGGAATGTTAATTTATTTAATACTAGAATAGAAGCTTTCAATCGACTTCTTTATATTAGCAACAAGACTTTTAAATTTACTTATACGTTTGATTCAAATAAGAATCTGGAATATACACACGAAATGTTTTCTAAATACACAGGCAAAGTAAAAAATTAAGCTGTGGTTAATTTTTTCCAAGACTTAAAAAAATACATAAAGCTGTTTCAATATAACAACTGTAATGATCTAAATGTAATACATAGTCATGAACGTAGTGAAATAAGTCACTTAAAAGCTGGTACTATACCTTATTACTTTAAAAAAAATGTTAATAAAGCTAAGACAAACAAATGCACTTTTTTAATATAGATAACTACAAACTAGTCTCATACAATACCAGGAAAATTAAAATGAGAGGAGGTAGTTTGATTTTAGGACATGTGGATAGGCAAACAGAAACTATCGACGCAATAAATAAGTTATATAAAGTAGAATGTTTTGAAATATGTGGTGTTAAAGATAATTTCACTGGATTGTACATTATGCTGTTGTTATCGAAATCCTGTAGACAAAAATATTGATATGTTTTTAGAAAAACTGGAGAAGTTACTCGATTACTTATTCAATAGGAAATCTTTAATATGTGGAGATTTCAATGTTGACCTACTAGTGGACAGTAAAAAGCGCATGGAATTTCTTAGTTTGCTAAGGTGTTATAATTTCAGGCACCAAATCGATTCTGCTACTTTCATTCGTAACAGTCATAATTCGTGTATTGACAATATAATTACCAACTTGCCCGATTAGTGTATTCTGGGATGTGCAGTAGATCACAATGGCTTGGCTGATGGCCATGGAGGTATTTTTGCAGATATTCGTCTGGTTAATGTAAACAATAAAACGCGAAATAAGTATCCAATTGTTGTTACAAATATAAGAGTATTTAATAGTAAAAATAGTACCCAATTTGTACAGGGTATTCGTGAAAAAGATTGGAGTGGCATGGGTCTAAATACATTTCTCAAAACATTTCATAAAGTATTCCAAAACAGCTGTAGAAAAAAAGAGTATAAAATAGGCCTCAATAAAAATAGGCAATTAAAGTGGATCACTAAAGGAATTCGAACATCAAGTAAAATGAAACGTTTCTTATGTGCACAAAATGTTAATAATCTTGATTCTAGTGTCTTAATGTATAAAAATAAGTATGTTAGACTGTATAGACAGGTTGTGGTTAAGGCTAAAAAACATGCAATAATGATGCAAATAAATAGTTCCAAAAATCTAAGTAAAGAAGTGTGGAAAGTAGTAAGACAATGTACTGATAAGGAGAAAACGATACAACCGGAAATTCGTCTCAAAGTTAATAACCAAATTGTAGTGAATCCAGAAGCAATATCTGACATTTTAGCAAAACAATTTGACTACAAATGTATCTCTAGGGCAGTAGAAAGAGACCAAAATACAGCATTTTTTCAAAAGGATAAAATCGAAGAAAATAGCGAAATGATAATTGCTTCTGTCACTTCATATGAGGTCTCAACCATAGTCAAAAGTACGGAGAACAAGTTTTCTTGTGGCTATGATGAGATCCCAATATCTGTAATTAAGGAACATAATATATCTATACTAGCTGAGCCTATGTGTGTTTTTTATAATAAATGTATTGACGAATCTATCTTCCCAGACCAGCTTAAAGTAGCCAAAGTAAAACCTGTCTACAAAAAAGGCAGTAGAACTGATCCTAAAAACTACAGGCCCATCTCCTTGTTACCAGTCCTGTCAATAATATTTGAAAAGATCATAAAAATACGACTTCTAGCTCATTTGCGTGTAAATAGAGTGTTAAACCAAAGACAGTTCGGTTATCAAAAAGGTGTTGGCACTTCGGACGCCGTATATACTTTACTTGATGACGTTATAGGTAAAATAAATAATAAAATGAGAGTAGCCGGAATTTTTCTTGACTTAAGTTCCGCGTTTGACACTATAGACCACGAATTACTTCTTACAAAAATGACGCATTATGGTATAAGGGGTCTGAAACTAATCTTGTTCTACCGCCCACAATCATTAACCCCATCCTCTTTCTCTCATAAAATTAAAGCTCACACTTGTCCCCCTCATCAGTCAGTGGGTTGTAACTGTCTTGCTCTCACCACAGTCCCCACTCTTTTAGGTACCTGGGAGTGATTATTGACGAAAAACTTAACTGGCACGCGCATATAGAGGCACTTTGCACCAGAATCAGAAGATTAATATATATTTTTAAAGAACTTAAACACTCCGCCAATTCTGAAACTCTGACTCTTGTGTACCTCAGCCTATGTCAGTCTATCATTATGTACTGCATCCCGGTGTGGGGCGGTACTTACAAAACCGCAATGCTCCCTGCAGAACGTGCACAACGAGCAGTTCTTAAAGTAATGCTTTTTAAACCGAAAGACTACCCTACTAATCATTTATATTCTGAGGCCGAAGTTCTCACAGTAAGGCAACTATATGTACTTCGTTCAGTCCTGCGGAGACACTCCAACCTTCCATTAGACAAAAATCTACGGTTTCCCTATATGTAAAACAAACCCCTATCTTTTTGCATTTACAAGTCGATAATGTTTAGCTCAAAGTTCACGCATGTTTAATAAACTAAATAAAATTATTCCGCTGTACACATATACTTTCCATGAAATTAAAAATATATTAAGAGCATGGCTCTTATCTTTAACTTATGATGAAACAGAAAACATATTGGCTATAGAATCCTAACTTTATCAAACCTAAATTGAAAGAAAGCTTAATATATGTACACTCACACTTCACATACACACCTCCCTACACACAAACTACACACATATTATACACAACCACAATCATTCGCTCCTTTTGCTTTGTTAACAACCACTGTAAGCAAACAGAAAAGTCACGGTTGTATTATATAAATCGAAGCCGCAAAATCTCCGACTCCTAAGATACAGGTCTGCATACCTAGTTTAGGAACCCGGGAAGCTGTCAATAATTTGAACTTGATAGTACAACCCACTGCTTTCATACGCTATGTACTGTGTTGTTGTTTTTTATGTACTAATAAACTTATTACTTACTTGGTGCTACATTACTTGTGTATCAGTCGTTCATTAAACCTTCAACTGAGAACTCGCTCTTTAATTTGCCGAACCTTCTGACCGCACACACACATAAAACCACCTTATCGGCAAAGTGGTGACCCCGACGTGATCATTCGATCCGACGAGTCCGCGCGCGTATCGAGTTCCAAGTTTTTAACAAAGACGATAATTATAATTATCATCGCGCGTAAACATGAACGACCCACGCTACCAGGCCGCAACTCTCCAACAACCTGCAGCCATGTCAACCCAGGACCAGCCACAACCGCATCAGATGACGGCAGTTTCCATGACACCGAGGATACCGGACTTCTGGCAAGATCGACCAAGACTCTGGTTTCATCAATTCAACGCCATCGTGGATCCCCCTAAAGGCAAGTGACCTGCACAAAAGTCAACTTCTAATAGCTAGGCTGAAACCTGACGAATTAACTGATATTAGTGACATTATTGAAAACATGCCTGAGAATAATAAATATGAAACTCTAAAAAATAGGTTAATTTCGGTTTACGAAGAGTCGGAAACAAAACAAATGAACCAACTCTTAAACGAAATCGAACTCGGAGATCAAAAGCCTTCACAATTATTACGGCGTATGCGAGACTTAGAGAAAAATTAAGTTCCAGACGATACTCTAAAATTACTGTGGACAGGTCGTCTTCCACACTCAATTAGGGTCGTCATAACCGCATGCGACACCGGCGAGGTTAAACTCGATGGTTTGCCTAAAATCGCTGATAAAATTCTGAAAAATACCAGACCATCTGAAATAGCCCCGGTTTCTAAAACAACTCTAGAAGGGAACAGAGCGCTCACCACGTCCCCCACAAGCTGCGGCCGGAGACTCTGCGTCAGCGGGGGAGCCCATGGGCGGAGTTTCTCCCGCATCATTTTGTATGGGCGTCCCCACGGGTCTCTGTTCAGAGTCTCCAGTGACTCCTCGCGGGCCAGTGCCCTGGCTCGCTGGATTTCCGCTTGTAGGGTGGTCTTCGCCGCTCTGTACCCCTCGTACAGCTCCGCCTGAATGGCTTCCGTATCCGGAGGTCGAATACGGAGCCTGCGGTGCCTGGTGTACCGGCGTCGCGCAGCAACGCACGCATTGCGCAGTGTCGTCAGCTGTCGCGACCACCAGTACATCTGGCGCGAAGCACGTCTGGGCTGGACCCGGGGCATTGCCACGTCACATATCTCGGACATGGCCTCCCGGAACCACTCCGCCTCGTCATTGATGTTGGCAGGCCTGTCCGGTGATGACACCCAGGCCTGCACGATCGAGGCTTCCAGGAGGAGCTCCCGGTCCAGCTGCTTCAGCGCCCACCGCGGACCACTCGGGGCCTGTCGGACCGGCGCGCTTGAGGTCTGGGCGGAGACGTCAAACCGGATGTACCGGTGATCGGAATACGTCTCCACCCCCTCCATGACGCGCCAGTCAATGACACTCGGCGACAGAGCGGGGCTGGCGAACGAGATGTTCACCACCGATTCACCCCGCATCCGCACACACGTGGGGACAGAACCCCGGTTAAGGACGACAAGGCCTGTCTCCAGCGCCCAGTCCTCCACCATCCCGCCCCGTGTGTCCGTATACCGGGAACCCCAAGCCACATTCTTGGCATTGAAGTCCCCGAGGACGAGCACGGGGAGGGAACAGAACCCGACGACGACGACTCTCAACTCCGCAAGGGAGTTGTGGAACTCGGCGAAAGTTCGGTTCGGGGAGAAGTATGCCCCTACCACGACAATCTCCCCGAACCGTGCTGCAACGCAACCCCGTCCTCTCTTAACAGCCTCGAGGGACGGGGTACCGGCGGCGGCCGACGAAATTTGGGCCACTGAGCCGCTCAGGTCCTCCACCCAGTCATCCCTGGGCGGGACAAAGTACGGCTCAGCGACCACGGCGATGTTAATCGACCACTGCACCATGCTCTGGAGCAACAGATGCTGAGCTGCGGCGCAGTGGTTGATGTTCGCCTGGAGGAGGCGAAATGGGGCCATTATTGGCACTCCATGTCAGCTCCCTCCTTAGCCCCCTGTGAGGGCCCTGCCGCGGCGGCTGCGGCGACGACGACGGCTGTGGAGGCGGCAACGGTGGCGGTGGCGGAGGTAACGCAACATCTGGAGTGCACATTTCACTAAACTTATAATAAAACTTTTGCGGAGCACAGTTGGGAGCGTCCGTGCTCTTCAGTGACTGGCGACCGATCTAGGTACTTGATTTCACATATTTACTCAAAGGGAAAACTATATTTTCTAAAATTGACGTCCGGAATGCTTATCATAATATACCAATGACTCCCGAAGACATCCCAAAAACTGCAGTAATAACTCCATTCGGTTTATTTGAATTTAGGAGAATGAACTTAAGGTTACGTAACGCAGCGCAATATTTACAAAGGTTAGTCAATAACGCCTTAAAAAGTCTTGACTTTGCATTTCTCTATCTTGATGATGTAATTATAGCTTCAGATTCAAAAGAAATGCATACAAAACATTTAGAGTTCGTTTTAGAACGATTAAATAATATCGGGTGAACAATCAACACAGATAAATGCGAATTCGGTAAATCCGAGTTAAGCTTCTTCGGTTACCACATCAACTCAAAAGGCATAAAACCGAGCGCCAACAAAACGCAACTTATTAATGATTATCCACAACCCAATACAATAGAGGAACTTCAACGTTTCCTAGGAATGATGAATTTCTACAGGCTCAACATTACAAAAGCTGCAGAAATTCAAACACCACTAAATGCGTATTTACACAATTCAAAAAAACGCGACAAAACAGAAATAACATGGACCGAAAGTGCATTAGAAGCATTCAGTCGATGTAAACATGCTATCAATAATACAGTCATGTTATCGCATCCCGACGCAACCGTGCCATTAGTGTTGATGACAGAGGCTTCCGGTACTTGCGTAGGCGCCGCTTTAAATCAGAGAGTTAGTGACAAATTAGATTTTATTAAAAGAAACTCACCGATACCCAAACAAGATACAGCACGTATGATAGGGAACTTTTAGCAATTTACATGGCAATTAAACACTTCCGCCATATGGACGAAGGCAAACAGCTAACAGTACTAACAGACCACAAACCATTGACCTTCGCCCTGTCTAAAAAGGTATCGCCTTCAGACTCACCTAGACGGTGAAGACAACTAGACTTTATTTCCCAATTTTGCGGTAACATCATATACATAGTAGGTGACAAAAATACAGTCGCCGACGCACTATCCCAAATCGATGAGATTATCATGCCATCACTAGTAGATTATCAAAAGTTAGCCGAACTACAAAAAAGCGATCCAGAATTACAAAATCTACGCAAACATGACAAACTCCTATTTATATTAATAACAATGCCCGATTCGGGGATAAAAATAGCCTGCGAAACATCAACAAACGACATACGTCCTTATCTACCTCCAAAGTTCCGGGAACTCGCCATAAAAACCTTACACAATGTGAGTCATCCCGGCGTCGCAGCTACTCGAGGCTTAGACAGCTTCGCTGCCAACTGGAATTTGGTGACGTCATGAGAAAATCCAATGTATTTTTTTTGTAAAATATGCATGAGGGACGTTTCAATATTTTTATTTTGGAAATATTTAAATATTTTTAGGAGTTTTTGGTAAGAAAAAGCTAAATAAAAAAAATCCGCAAATTTGCGGACCTGGCACTCAGATTGACAGTTTCAACCCCAGTGCCAAGTCCGCAATTTTGCGGAGTAGTTTCTTTTATGTATTATGGTTTATTTAAAATTATCTATGATATTTTAACACAAGATAATAATAGTTTGCTTAATTATAATACCTTTGGTAACATTTACTAAAGTCTTTCACAGATTAGTCTTACAAAAAATAAAAAATAAATCTCAAAGTAACTTAAAATTGCAACAAAAATAGCTGAATTACAGCATTCTAAGTAAAAATTAACAGAAACCCCTTCAAATAATCACAGCTTCCTCAACACACAAAAAATTAAACTTCTAATTAATAAAATCTTCTATAAATAATGTTTTGTTAGAACTTGTAAAATCAACTCACAAATAGCCCGCTGTATCATCGCGGTCTAAGTAAACATTTTTTACTAATAAAACTCTAAAGATAATCAGACTACTGATGACTACAAATACCAAATCTTTGGTAACTAAATAAAATAACCATAATTAAATTTAGATGGACAAGTGGTATTCAACGAAACATTCATAGCATAGACTAGGTTTGTCTTTACACATTTCGCAATGCCGAATATGCCGCCGGTCAGCAGCCTCTTCTTCGTCATCTGATGAGACATCCAAGCCTTCAAAATCGTACTCATCATCACTTCCATCATCTCCAAAGAGCTGATCTTCAATATCACTGTCCGTAATGTTATAGGTTAGTGGCAATTTGCTTCGTTTTGGCCTGGAGGGCCCGGCTTCGTCATCCATATTTGAACCTTATTTACTTGAAAATAAAAGTAAATTTTAAAAAACCGCAACTTGTAACGGTATTTTATATTATTCAAGCGCAGAGCCAGCCTACAAACGTGTTGCCAAGCGCAGTGCCGGGTGCGTACTAATTCATAGAAACCGAGCGGCGCTACTCCGCATATTAGCGGGGCCGGCACCCCGCGCTCACCCCGCACCCCTCTAATTTGCGGAGCTGGCAGCGAAATTGTTAAGTCAAAGTATTTCTGGAGCAACATGAATACCGACAAAAAAAAATCGTTAAAATGTGCGTTCCCTGTCAAAAATCTAAAATTCAACGCCACACAGTAACACCGATAAGTAGGCGAATTTGACAGCACAGGAAATCGTTTCGAAAATGTACACATCGACATCGGACCACTGCCACCGGCACAGGATTTCAAATATTGCGTTACCATCATCGACAGGGTGACGAAATGGCCAGAAGTTATACCCGTTAAATATAAGACAGCTGAAACGGTTGCTAAGGTGTTCGTAGAGCATTGGATTGCTCGTTTCGGTTGTCCAATACGTATATCCTCAGATCAAGGTCGGCAATTCGAATCAGATTTATTTCGGCAGTTATTAAAAAGACTCGGCATCGAACGAGTTCGCACAACTGCATACAACCTGAAGGCGAACGGCATGATCGAAAGATTTCACCGTACCTTAAAGGCTGTTAGGCAAAATGTTCAAATAGCACACAATGGTTACGGGAATTACCTCTAGTACTCCTAGGGTTGCGCTCGGCAGTTAAATTAGATCTGGGATACAGTCCATCACAATTTTTATACGGCAGTAGTCTCAGACTGCCACGTGACCTAGTTCATTCAAAATCTACAATCAATATTAACGACAGCGACTACATCAAACTGTTAACCAAGTCATTGTCATCCGTTCCCAATCTCTCACATTCAAGCCTACATAGCAAAAACAATAGTGTATTCGTTCATAAAGATTTAGCCATTAACACTCATGTGTTTGTTAGAAATGAAGCACGTCGATCTTTGGTACCACCTTACGAAGGTCCATATAAAGTAATAAAACGACATCCAAAATTTTATATATTAGACTGTAACGGTAGACAAGTCACAGTATCACTTGATCGTCTAAAACCAGCTTACCTATTAGACTTTGATAATGTGTCGGTCCCACGTAGGGCGTGCAAACCCGGTTTTCCGGTTTTGCTAAAAACCGGAAACCGGACAAAATTTTCCGATTTTTGAAAACCGGGGTTTAGAGACAAAACCGGAGTTACCTCCGGTTTTCCCGTTATTGGATTACGTATTTACATTTTGATTTAAAACAACTTTTTCGAACGCATTCAAGATATATTCAATATTGAAGTTGTAGCTGATGAGCTAACTCTTCAAGAGCAGCTTGATAAGGAATTATATAAATGCAGGAAAACTCCCCAGAATCGGTTTGATTTCGAACTTGCAATGTTTGTCAAGCTAGAGCAAGCCATGTATGAAAGCGGAGGCCATCAGGGTGTGTATCTCCCAGAAGCTTACGACTATTTGATGTGCGTACGACCAACAAGTGCTGAGAGTGAGAGGGCCTTTTCGAGTGCTGGGCTCTTTTACAACCAAATCAATAAGAAGTACGCTATCTGATAAAATGTTAGATGCACTTCTATTCTTAAGGACACATTATCAAGAACAGCGGTCTCTTGGAAAAAAATGATTATTGTTTATTTAAATTAGTATATGGTACACAGTTGATTTGATCTCGTTTTATAGTCAAATATGAATCCTTTAATAATGTTGTTATTAGAAATTGAGACGTATAGTAAAGTAAATGTGGTAGTGTTTAGTGTCTTTAGATGATGAATGTGTTTTGTATATTTAAAATATATTATTCTTGATAACAGAATTTATTGTTAGGTATCTACTAAAGGGACAACAATCTTACTTGTTGTTGATTTGATCTCAGTTATTTAATCTTTATTATTATTTTAAGTTCATGTTATCCAAACTATGAATGTGTTCTACTTGGTATTGGGGTAGGCATAAATGGTTGATTAAAAAGAGGTACCTATATAATAATATTTGTTTTATTTGTAGATTTTGCGGGTATCTAAGAATATTGTATTCTTGTTAAAATTCTACTAAGTATATACAATATGAAATTATTGCCGAAACCGGAGCTAACACCGGTTTCCGGTTTTGGTTCCTCAAAACCGGAATTCAAAACCGGTTTTGGAGACCTTCCGGCTTTGCACGCCCTACCCCACGCCAGGAGACCCAAACAACGACGCTACCCGACACCGTCCCACATCCGGCGAACGTTAAGACTCCATACGACACTTCGAGCACTAAGACACCGCCGATAACAACGAAATCGGGCCGGGTGACACGTCGAATCTCACGGTCTTCTCGTAAAGAAGACCGTGACATGTGAGCCGCCTCCGTCAACGTCTCTATCAACTGAATCAGTAACCGTCACTCTTCAACAAACGCTCACTATCGCCGCACTCATACCAGCCAGCAGTCAGACATCATGGGCCAGCCAGCTAGCAAAATGACCATCATAGCGCAGAACAGCGCAGCCGCCGGCAACAAGGCTTCGCTGCAAGACGAAACCCTTACCGTCACCCACAAAATGTCGCTAGCCGCAGTCATCCTAGTCAGCACAGTACGTATAGGTACTCTACGTGGGCTGGTGTTATTGAAAGCGCCGCATCGAAGCCGCCGTCGAGACAAGAATCGACCGCGCGATCACACAACGTGCTATCGGCACACCACCAGGGATGCCCAACCTACAAGCAAATATCGGGAGTGCAAACCTCAAACAAAGTTATTGTTTAGAGCAATAAGGTTGTATTTAGTTTAATAGGATTTTAGAAATAATAAACGTGTGTTTGTCGCGAAGATTTATTTTCAACTAACTCGACAAGTAATTTAAGTGGACTGTGATAGCCAGTTATAGATACTACCGTTACATTTGTTAGTTTGTAAGTACTTGCTTAAACATTCCGCCCCCCAAAGAACGCGGTTCTTTACTATGAATTTACAAAACTACAATTATAAAGTAACAATTAATTGTGACATCTAACTTCAGGTGATAAGGTAAGTTGTACAACACTACACAATTAACTAGTAAATAAGTAATATTCACAACAACAACTACAAAATAACAATAATTACCACTATAAAATAAGGTTTACAAGTTACCTACTACATACATATACTTACATCTATGAGAGGGCCGGAATCATACTTTATACAGTAGCAAGTTTAATGTAATGCTTTAAACACTAGTCAATCAAGAATTTATTCTAAAAGGTAAATACCTACTACGTAGTACTACTAGTTCAATTATATAACATTTTGTCAACATCATTAGGTAATGGACACAAGTTTCACGGTAAGTTCCAAAAGTTTTATTTTTCTTAGTTCTATGTAGTTTTCATATTTAAGTACACACTATAATAGTTTTACAAAGAGTAATTAGTACTAATCCTATGTTTATTTAGTTGATACATATTTTATTCACAGGGCGTTTAAAAACACTGTTCTTACATCTAATTGATACAACTCGAGTAAGATTATCAGGACCAACATGTTTTTCAATTACTCTTCCTAATATCCACTTACTAGGTGGAATATTATCATCTTTTAGGATAACTATGTCATCGATTTCTGGCTCAAGTTGTTTTGTGTTCCATTTATATATTTTATTAAGATTAACAAGATATTCTTTATACCATCTTTTCCAGAAATCGTTGACCATTTTTTGGACTAACCTAGTGATATGTTCACAAGGTTTATAATTCTCATCATGATAGGTTTAGTAAAGGTTCACCAACCAGAAAATGACCGGGAAGAGGGTCATTGGGGTCATCACTTAAAACCGAAATAGGTCGCGAGTTTAAACAAGATTCAATCTGTGCTAACACAGTGTTAAGTTCCTCTTAGGTGAGTGTACTATTTCCAATTACTTTTGTGAGATGTGTTTTTGTACTGCGTACCCCAGCCTCCCACAAACCCCCAAAATTAGGCGCATGTGGAGGGATAAAATGCCATGTAGTACGTTCTAAAGTTAACAACTCTGCTATCTCACTAGGAATAGAAGACTTTGCTTTGTCAAACATATCTCTTAGCTGCTTGTCTGCTCCCACAAAATTAGTGCCATTGTCACTGAAAAGGTCCTGACAATGACCTCGTCTGGCTGTAAAGCGTCTGAAAGCAGCGATGAATCCTTTAGAAGTCAGATCTGTGACAGCCTCCAGGTGTACAGCACGTGTTGCCATGCAAATTAAGAGACAAATATACTTATATAAAAAATAAAAAAACTGTACTGCATTGTTTTTTGCAAATCTGATACAAGTTGTACATTCTCGGTAATGTCCTTTTGCTTGATCTTTAGCTCGTAGTATCCAGTACTTCGACCTCAAGTAATTCAGCATTACTTGTGGTCCGCCATGCATTGTGTTATGATGGGCATCTTTAATTATTAGTCCACTAAGATGGCTCTTAGCAGGTAAAATTATAGGATGCCTTGTGTCATACGCAGCTTGCGACTGTTGAATACGTCCGCCAACTCTTAAAATGCCATTATCGTCTATAATGGGACATAGATTGCGTAGTTTGCTCCTTTTAAGAACACTGCCTCGAGATTTTAACTGCTTTATTTCTTGATTAAATTCTATACCTTGAATTTGTTTAATGCAATTATTTAGTTTCATTAATTTCTTGTGTTGTAATAAATGTTGTATTATATTTAACTTTTTGTTTATTTAACATTAAATTTAACCATCTTCGACAGTATGAAATTACTCTCAACATTTTCTGTAAATTAGAGAACTTAGTTAAAGCAGTGAAAACTCTAGTTTTCTCTTCTTCTTGGGTATCCTCGACATCAACTATATTCATGTTTAGGTCTAGTGCAGACAACCAAGCTGGACCATTCCACCACAGTAAGTTATTTATCAGCTCTGAGGCCTGTAAGCCTCTTGAAGCGCAATCAGCCGGGTTTGTGTCTGTAGTCACATGACCCCATTGCTCATAATCTAGAATGTTCAATATCTCGGAGACTCGGTTGCTGACAAATGTGTTCCATCGACTCGCCCCACCTTTTACCCAAGCTAGAACTATGGTCGAGTCTGTCCATGCGTGTAAGTTTTGTTTATCTATATTCATTACTTGCGCACCACAAAGTTCCAACCTCGGAATTGATACTTGTTTCTCAATTGGAGCAACCTTTGTTTTTGCTGATATTAAATTAACGTAGACTCTGTCTCTCGCTACTACTCGAATATACACTGCTGCCCCATATGCTGCCTGCGAAGCGTCTGCGAAGACGTGCAACTCTATTTTAGATGAGTGGGAACATTGTAACCACCTTGGTATAGAAACGTTTTTAATGTGAGCTAAATTTTCTCTGAACTGTAACCATTCTGCTAGCATCTCACCACTTATGGTGTCGTCCCATCCTAGTCCTAGTTTCCATAGCTTCTGTATGATCATTTTTGCTATGACAACAATAGGAGCTATCCACCCTAGCGGATCATATAATTTAGCAACATCAGAAAGCACACGTCGTTTAGTTATCGGTTTCTTTGTTTCTGGTAAGTTCAGGGAATATACAAAACTGTCAGCGTCTCGATTCCAATTAACTCCTAGTACTTTAACTAAACTATTGACCTTAAGAGGCAGTTCTTGATCATCTCTTTAATTTATTTATACCCATATATTTTAACTCGTTCTCATTATTACTACTCCATTTTTGTAACTCGAAGCCTCCTAAGTTCAATAGTTTGTTCATGTCATTGTAAATACTAACAGCTTCATCTTCTGTCTCACATCCTGACAGTAGATCATCCATATAGAAATCTGTTTTTGTTATTTTAGCAGCAGCTGGAAGTTTTGATTTCTCATCATTCGCCAATCTCTGTAATGATTTCACTGCAAGGTATGGTGCACATGCGGTACCAAAGGTCAATCTCACCAGTTTGTAATGTTTAATTTGCTCAGTCGTTGTTGGTCTCCATAATAACCTTTGATAGTCTGTGTCTTCCTCTGCCACACGCACCATTCTATACATTTTTATAATATCTGCTGTAATGCAGATTCTGTGTGTCCTCCATCTCATCAGTATATGACGTAAGTCCTGTTGCAGCTTAGGACCCACAAGCAAATTGTCGTTCAAGGAAATATGGTTGATGCCCTTACACGAAGCGTCAAAAACCACCCGAAGTTTCGTCGTATCCTTATCTTCTCTTACTACGCCATGGTGAGGTAAATACACCGTTTTATAATTATTTATATCTGCAGACTCCACTTCAATCATATGATTAAGATGAATGTATTCCTTCTTAACCTTACTATATTCTTCATGAAATTTACAATTTTTTGCGAATTTCTTCTCTAGGAACTCAAACCTTTTAGCAGCTATTTCCCTCAATCCATCAGCTTGATCTTCTGGGTTATTGTTTCTGAATGGTAATCTTACCACATATCTTCCTTCCTTGTCTCTGATCGTTGTAGCCTCGTAATACTCCTCACATCTTTCTTCTTCTTTTGATAATCTCTTTTGTATGGTGTTTGGCTCGTTTTCTAACTCCCAAAATAATTTAAGCATCTCATCTTCTTTAAGCTGAACATGCAAGCTGGTGAAATTCTTCTCTGCTGAAATGCATTCTCGTGACATCCTTCCCGATAGAACCCAACCTATAATTGTGTTTTGTGCTAATAGACTGCTCACAGGGTGCTTGATAACGCCGTCTAATAAGACGTCGCTGTACACTTCAGCTCCAAGGAGAATGTCTATTCTCCCTGGTGTTGCAAATCCTGGGTCAGCCAGCTCCAAGTCTTTTAAATCTGACCACTCCGGAATACCTATCAATATACCTACATATTAGTGGTAGAGAACGGTCAAAAGTAAATCTAACACGAATCGAGAAGGGATGCAAAACATTTCGAGCTCTCTTCGCTCGTTCTCGCATCTTGCCTACGTTCTCTTCATTATTTCCATATGCTTTTCTGCATTATGTCGACAAAGTTAATTCAATTTCTCTATGAACGGACAAAAGTAAACTAAATCTTTCCGAGACGGTGCAATTTTTTTGTTAATCCTAGGTTTCGTGGAAGGAAAACATAATTAGCTGTAGCTGCAACTCCTTGAAAATAATCCTGCCGGCTCGGTGCTGGCTGGTGCTCGGGATGTAGAAGGATAGATTCAAGATAGGTCAGTGAGACTGACTAACAAAATTGCGTTTTCTTAGAACAAACCTTGAAAGCTAGCTTAGTCAGAGAAAGTAAGGTTACATTGTCGGTTAAGCACGCGGGCGCTAAAGCTGAAAGACAAACACAAACCTATTTTATTTGGATGCCTTCTTCCGTAGTTTCCCCATACCGGATTTCATTTTAAAATAAGTACCTAGGTAGTAAATAAGTGGGTAGTATCTTAGAAGTATATAAAACTTGCTAATTAGGCAGATAGGTATCTACATAAATTATTTTATAGGAGGAACAAAAGACTAACTTTAGGAGGACTAAAATATAGTGTAGGTAAGTACCATAGAGGAAAATAATATATCGTACCTACTTTACTCTGTGCCAAAGACTAGGTACATAGAGATACTACTTATCTCTGTGCTCAGAACAATGCACGGACAATGGTAGAACAATGACAGCTAATCAAAATTCTCACAACAGCATTTCAAAATTTTTTAATGTATTATTTAACAGATCTACACAGTTACCATGGATCCTCAGAGAAAAACTGTAGCCGGTCCAATGGCTCCTTCAAGTCTGAAGTCAGCGCGGAAAACTTTTGCAATAACAAATACTTACATCAGATGTCCTAAAAAAGAAATCATCAGCGTACACACCAGCATTCCTGCTGTAGAATCTCGAACTTTTGATCAAGAACAGAATCAAATTTATCAAGGAGAAGTAAACATCCTTTCAATCATGTAAGCAGTTTGATTTAGGTAGGTGCCTAACCTAGATCCTAGTACATGGCAGTCAGATAGAACCGACTTGTTTTGGACAATCGTTAGGATTGTGCAAAATAAATCAGTTCAACGGGATTCGGTAGGTACAGCACTGATATGACCAATTTTTACTTAGCTACTTTTTAACTAACTTTTAGGTACTTACCATGTACTTACCTATTCTTCTAAAACTTCGTCGACATTAATAGCTGGGTAAATTATGTCATATAATGAAGAGAATACATCCTGGTCCTAGGGATACAGATGGTTGTGCCCTAACAGGCGGTCAGGGGGCCTACCACCCAGATCTAATAACAGTATTATTATAATCTTACTTTGACTTTCCGTACCATGACATGACGTCCTTAAAATAAGCTTAAGAGGGAACAGGGCCTGCGATTCTCCATACAAATGTATTCCTCGTTTTTCTTCCTGAATAATGCCTTTAGAGCAGTATTCTTCATAAAACCAGGGTCTGTATAGGCATGTCCCTGTTATTTCCTTTTTTTCAGCAATTAATAAGTAAGGAAACTAGAACCCTCCAAAAATTACAAAAATGCCCCATTTTTACCGCCGTGATTAAAGGACTACCAGACTAATTCGGAAAAGTTTTTAGCATAAAAGAAAATAAATTATAGGAACATACTCTCTTAAAATTTTAATGTATTATTTTTTTTTTGAGTCGGGTCAGTTGTCGAGGAGTAAAAAGGAGAATGCCAAACGTCGTTTTCGTCAATAATCGGTCTGAGCTGCAGTTGTCCCTATCGTACTTTACGGGGGCAGACTTGAGGTAAGGGGCGTCAGACTTATACGTATATAACTAGGGAAGTGGCAATTGTCGATATTTTTTTATCGATACTCTAGTGATGTTCATCTATGTCGATGTGTGTCCTGTACTGTTTTATTTATTGAATCGGGTGATTGTAATGTTCATTTCTTACTTTTATTGCAGCTATTTGTCGTTGCTAGTTGTTCTGATAGTCCTATTTACTTGATTTGGCTGCTCTATAAGCAATGACTTTTCATATTAAGTATCTTCATAAATACGAGTATTTATGGATGATAGATATTATGGGTGAGGGTTGTGGGTATTTAATTTAAACAAAGAATATTTATGTACCATCGAAGAAGTTCATATCTATACACCGTAAGGACTATTTCTCATTGCAGCGCTCGGCGGCTATAGAACCGGCGCGATAACTGATGTGGTCATTGTTTTCACGGGATTTTGTTTTCAAACTGCTTAGATATGAAGTTCTTCGATAGTACATTTATTCTGTCGTCATTTCCGACCTTTCTCTGATGGGAAAATTGCGTGGTATGCGCCCGTTAATTATTTCAAGGAGAAGGAATTCGTGAAAAAAAAACTAATTTAGGTTCGATATTTTGCCAAAATTCGTCATATCTTTCAATCTTTTCATATAATAATACCCTTAGGACTCCACAAAATAAAACACTTTTTCACAAAAAATAAAACCGACTTCCAAAAAAAAACACTACAAAGTGAAAAATAACTTTGATTTCGGAAGTCGGTGTCTTTGGGGTTTTATTTTCGTTTTTTTGCCACCGACTTCCGAAATCAGTTATTTTTCACTTTGTAGTGTTTTTTTTTGGAAGTCGGTTTTATTTTTTGTGAAAAAGTGTTTATTTTTCACTTTTTAGTTATGGTACCTACACAAAACCCCCACAAAAATTTGAATAGCCATTACCTGCTATGTAAATTACAGTGACAGGAACTATTAGAATATCATCCACATATACTAGATGGGAAAAATACGTATTATTGAAGCTAACTCAAAAACCCCTCATCAGATCTTGACCAAATTTATATGGGACCACTTCTGAAGTATGCCCTACCAAACAAAAAAAGAATCATCAACATCAATTCATAATTGGCGGAGTAATCGCGTAACAAACATAAAAAAAAAAAAAAAAAAAACAATCGAATTTTAGAGAACCTCCTCCTTTTTTAAGTCGGTTGAAAATAACAGAATTTTCTGCGTGTTATGTGGCCTTGGACTTGATAGAAGTACCTAATTGTGTTTTTTTTCAATTTAAACACATTTTCTGGAGTATAAAACCAGCGCTGGGGCTCTGTCTCGCATAGGGTTTCAGCATTATGCTGAGCGATAGCCGTTTTGCGTGAATGTGACGCAAATTTTCCCACAAATTGTTTTTCGTGTTTTTTCCTTTGCTTGCGTCATATGTAAGTACCGCAAATAAACGTATTTTCTTTCTTTCTAGTATGCAGCAGTATTTTTTGTTTCTATTCCTTCTTTTGGAATCATCTCAGCAATTTTATTTCTATAATTGAGTCGTCATGTATATAGTCCATCAGGACTTGCAGCTCAAAAACTTTTTCACCTCAGCACCTCAAACAAGCAGGTTTTGCTATAAACAGTGAGCAAAATTCGATTTTGCTGCGAGCGTGAGACAAAGTAACTTTTTAATTATTTTTTTTAAATGCCGAGAGCAGTGTTGGGTCTACTCACAAAATTCTAAAGATTTGAACTTCAATTAGTTTTGTCACTTTCACTTCGATACGAAAAAAGCGAGAGATAGAAACAAATCGATTCGAATTAAAATACCTACTAGGCCCAAGAAAGAAACAAACAATAAAACGTTCGGATATACTTAAAACATTAAAATTGCAAATCATCTGTTAAGGTTTTATTTAAATTCTGTTTCATTAAATTTTTGGAACGAAGTTCCTAAGCGGCTTGCGGTAAGAGTGCAGTGGCAGATATTGTCACGCGAAAAGGTGCTTGCGAGTGTCTTCTTCTAATTCAAAGAGAAAGAGAGAGATAGTAAGTGTGAATTTGGTCGAAATGAAAATCCAAGATGGCGGTTGCGAAAAATTTTACATTTTTCATAATGGGTGTCGTTTTCATAGTTTTCAAGGGTGCCAAAGCCAACCGTGAGGTCAAAATGTAAATCCAAGATGGCGGCTGCGAAAATTTACAAATGTTTCTTCATGGGTATCGTTTCTATGGTTTTCAAGGTTGCTAATGCCGATAGTAAAGTCAAAATGTAAATCCAATATACCCACTGTGATTTTTTTTTAATTTGTCTTCATGGGTATCGTTTCTATGGCTTTCAAGGTTGCTTAAGCTGATAGTGAGGTCAAAATATAAATCCAAGATGGTGGCTGCAAAATACGGGATATGGTACTGCAGTAACATTACAAAACAGTATTTTTTTATTATTATTGATAGTAAAAAAGTTATTGGTATTTAAAATTCACATTTTTAGTTCCAAAATTACCCCAAGTCCATAAACAAATTGCAAAATTCATAACTTATGACTTTTTACACCCGCTAAACGACGGCCGCCGCCCGCACCAAATATAAAATTCGGTCAAATTCACCATTGAAAAAAAATGTAGGGATTATTTTTTCTTTTTTCCTGAAAATTTCCACATAAATATGCTAACAGTACGATACCTAACAACACCCTCACGGATCGGACAGGGTTTTTTTTTTACATGTGATATGTCGAGAGCAAAGTTATTTGCATCTCGTGTCTTTGAATCCCTCGCAGCGCTCAGGATTCTATAATTGAATCACTCGCTACGCTCGTGATTCAATTATAGAATCCTTCGCTTACTCGGGATTCAAAATCAACACTCGCAGCAAAAAACGACTTTGCTCTCTTGTTGCACAAATAACTATTACTGTTGTCGACGAATAATCCAGTTCAGTTTCTTCTGAAAATTGATTTAATGCTTCGTCTTCTTTCTTTTTTTACCATAATTAGTCGCAGGAGTATAATAATAAATAATAGTTTATTTTCCAAAAACTTATTACTATTTTAAGTATAAATAACTGTCTTACTGTCAAAATCTTTGAATTGCGAGTACAGGAATGATTTTAATATGCAACTGAGGTTTTTTCCGCAGCTTGCAAACTTTGCCAAAATTTTACGCCGTTATGCGCTTGCGTATTTCTACTGCCCACAATTCATTTTCACTTTGGCCAATTGTACTACGTTCAAGAGATTTAGCTCTCGTCTTTGATTGTTCTAATTAAGTAAGTTTTTTTTTTATCTTCAAATATTTCTGAAGGCATATCAGGCTCTAATTCTAGTCGACCATAACTTTCATCAGGTCCAGTAACTTTTGGTTTTTTGCTGGATCTATTTTGCTGGATATATTTCTTTGTTTTCTCTGGATCGTCTTTTTCTTTCAATGATTTTTTTTTTACTTTTTTTTTTTTTTTGCATGGCTAAAAAGAGGGTTTTTTTTATCCAGGGCAGCAGCCTTGTTTTTTTTTTTTGAAAGGCGCGTATGTTAGCCATGTCGCTGTCCCACAATGTGACTACATCAAAGCATCGTGCTTGGCAGGGCCCTCTGACCGTGTATTTCACTCCCTTCCCACCAATGAATTTTGCAATAACATTATTCAATTGTTCCACTGTGTGGCGCGATAGACTCGATGTAACAAACTACACAAGTAGTTTGTTACATCGAGTCTATGGCGTTTTGCATTTGTCGCTAAATTTATCGCGTAATGCTGGATTTCTGTCCATCATCCGTAATTTTGAAAGTTATTAGCCTGTACTCTAATTACGTAATACACGATCAATTCGGAATTTGAATCGTTTGAAACAAATTGCTAATCCATTGCTTCATAAGGTTGAAAAAATATCTGCTAAACAACGTAAATGACGCAATGAATATTGTTGAACTGTAAAAATGAAACTTTGTCGTAATCGTTTACGAAAATGTGTTACGTAATTAGACAGCAGGTTTGAGTTTTCTTCATTACAGTCATCATGATCTACTACATTTAAATCATCAAGTGTAGTGGTCGACGATGAGAAGCTTGCATTTTCTTCAATCGGTTCTCGATTCTCTTTGGAAGTTGCAGAATTTATACTTTTCAAAATTCAAAAGCCATTTATTCAAACTAGGCTGAGAATCAGCACTTTTCGAACGTCAAAATTACATAAGACAGTCCCCCAAAACGCCCACCCTTCACCGTTTCCTAGTGCTTTTGCTGGGAAGAAGAAGTGGCGCAACAAACTCCACAGCAGCACAGCTGTCTGTTCAGTTAGAAAAAAAAATGATTCTCAATAGGTAGTATGCAAGACAGTTTACAATACGCAAAAAATAATTTAAATTATAAATTAAATAGCTATAATTAATAGCCATACGACAGCTAGCACACGCCAATATACCAACCAAAAGCATCGAGAACTATACTCTAGCAGAAATAAAAATAACTAAACGTAAACAATATCTAAAAAAAGAAAATAAAGCCTCCAGGCATAAAGGACCATCGAGGTAAAATAAATAATTGTCGAGGTCGCTAGCTAATCACATAATGCAATACAACTCATAAAAAAACATTGTAATGAGTAGATTATGTCAACAATAAATTAAAATAAAATTAAAATAAATTGACATACAAAGTAAAATTATAAACAATTATATGAACTCATATAACCTGTCTGTAGGTAAACTAATTCTGGAGAAAGAACATTTAAACATTGTCTTGAGTTAATCACAGCGACCAACTATTCTTATCATTTAAGTAGTCGTTGATATAATAGTATGCCTTTGAACAAAGGTTGGACTTTAATTTAGTTTTAAACGCAATAAAAGGCAAATCTAGCAAAGAAGAGGGTAGCTTGTTATAAAAAGTTATACCAAGCCAACAAATGAGTTATGAACCTTATGAAGTCGGTGAAAGGGAGCACGTAGTTTATCCTTACTTCTAGTGTTAACATTGTGAATATCACTGTTTTTAGTGTATAAGTGTATATTTTGCCTAATATACATATAAGATGTTGGCGAAGATGAATTGTGATGGCACTGTGAGAATATCGATATCTTTGAAAAAATAAAAATATACTTTGATTCCATGTCGACTTTGTAGCCAGTAAGATCAAAATAAGTATGATAAAATAAGTTCAACTACATAACCACTTGAAAACAAAAATATCGCTACATCGAGTTTCAAATTTCGTTCTGAATAGGAACACGTTTTGTTCCGATTCATATCATGTCACAACTTAGCCGTAGCTAATTTTTTATTCTTTAAATTGTTTTTCTCATTTATCAAATCAAAATTGTTTCAAATTTGTGTCAATTTCATGGAAATTACTCATAAAAAATAGATTCTAATGCAAAGTAATATTTTATAAGTAAACGAAAATAATATTTTGCTTCAAGACCATACTTCGTAGTAGCGATTCGGACCATACAGTTCATATAGCGTTGTTTCTTTTCTACTATAGCAGTCAATAGACAAATCTTACAAATAGTTCCTTCTTCCTCAGCTGTGCAGGAATAAAACAATATTGAACTATGAAGGCCATGGTACGAATTTGAGTAATGTTATTGTAAGCTTGAAATAAAACTCTCTTGAAATAAGATAATTTCGTAAAAGATTGTGGTAGGCCCCCAGGCGTTGCACATTGCAAATAGAGGATCCGGGATGGACTTTAAAAAGACCACCCGGATTATCCATGTGCTAAAGGTGACCACCGTGGAAGTTTTAATAATGGGTATAAATTCAATTCATTCAATTCAATTCAATTCATTTATTTATTGTTTGTCACAGGTAAATAGGCAGATCTTACAATAGTATTATTGAATCACTGTAACATACCCATGGGATGTACAATATTTATATGGTATGTCAATGTTATTAGTTATGTTAAAAATAAAGAATAATAATAAATTACACTCATAATTGGTTGGTGGTTATTATCCATTGCATTGGCTGTTTTAGTCAACCTCATTTTACATTAATAGGGACATACAATTTAGTTTAAGTCAAAATATAAAAATAGAAAATTAAGTTTAACATGTCAATTTTTCGTCAGCCACATCAGACATTATTAATAGTCACAACTATTTTGGTCATGCGATTTACATTAAATAAGTACAAAAACTCTTCAACACAGAACTAACACTTAAAGACGAAGTCATGTACTTGGGGGTGATCCTTGATAGCAAACTGCTCTGGAACAAGCACCTCGACTACAAACTTAATAAAAGCACAATTGCACTCTACCAATGTAAAATAATGTTAGGGAAAACATGTGGGCTTTCTCCGAAGATAACTCTGTGGTTATACAAAGCGGTAATCAGGCCAATGTTGGCTTATAGCGCTCTGGTTTGGTGGACGAGGACTGAACTCTCGACCACCATTACCAGACTACAACGCTTCCAACGACTGGCCTGTACGGCTACCACTGGCTGCATGAGAACCACCCCAACTGCAGCCTTGGAGATAGCCCTTCAATTAACTCCCCTTGACCTGTACATACAGCAGGAGGCGGCGCTAGCTGCCATCAGGCTAATGCATCTGGGCATATGGGGCAAAAACCACATCAGTCCACACGCTAATATCCTGGACTGGGCGATTGAGTACCAACCTCTCATCGCTGCCCCGTGTGATAGAACACCAAACCAACCCTTGTTCAACAAAAACTATACTATACAAACAGTTCAGGAGGAAAAGGGTCAGTCAAGGAGCCCATGAAGTGCGCATCTACACAGACGGCTCAAAAACACAAAACGGCTCAGGTGCTGGCGTACACTCCCTTGACCTCAACCTTAACCTTCACATACCACTAGGCACACACAGTTCGATATTCCAATGTGAATGTGTTGCCATAACACAAGCCGCAACAGCAGTAAAGCGCTTAGGCATCCGGGACTACGGCATTAAATTCCTATCCGACAGCCTATCTGTGCTCAAAGCTTTAGAAAACAAACAAACTAACAATAAACTAATTTTTGAGTGCCATTTAGCTATGGAGAGTTTATCGAAGTTTAATCGCATTACCCTCCAGTGGATCAAAGGGCATAGTGGATCCTTAGGCAAAGATGCCGCTGATGAACTTGCGAAGAGAGGCTCTGATATGGAAGTGCTAGGCCCGTACCCACTTCTCCCTCTGCCTTTCTCACAATTTCGTGCGTGGATTCGCCAAAGATCGACCGAACTCCATAACAACAGATGGTCACGGGCAACAGACTGTAGACAGTCAAAATTGGCTTTACCAATTGTAGACCCGCGATTCACCAAAAAACTTCTCAACCTGGGTAGAAATAACCTTAGAATAATTATAGGAACAATTACGGGCCATAACCCCCTCAACAAACATCTTTTCAACATAGGCGCCACAGATAGCCCCCTTTGCAGGGGCTGCCTTGACGCCGAGGAATCATCCGCCCACGTTATCCTGGAGTGCGAGGCTGTGGCTTCTCAACGGGAAGAAATCCTCGGAACAGTGAGGTCGCTCCGCGAAGCCTGTGAAGCCCCCAGGAGGCTTCTGTGCTTTTGGGCGAAGCTAGGCTGGCTAGGTTAGCCAGTATCCCCACGCACAACGGACCAAATGAGAGTCTAAGTGCGGGAAAGGGAGTCCCATCATCATCATCTTCATCAAGTACAAAAACTAAATGAAAATAAAATAAGTTTAACATGTTAAGTTTTAGTAAACCTCGTGCTAACATTAATATTACGGTCGTATAATTCACATTAAATAAGTCAAAAACAAGTTTAGTCAATAATTCGGTCTGTTAGAAATTCATTAATTGAGTAATATGTTTTACTTAGGAGAAATTCTTTTAGCTTTAATTTAAAAACAT
Organism: Xanthia togata; assembly: GCA_963853775.1. Lineage (NCBI taxonomy): Eukaryota > Metazoa > Arthropoda > Insecta > Lepidoptera > Noctuidae > Xanthia > Xanthia togata. The sequence goes on from OY970802.1 coordinate 13,956,329, forward strand.
TTAATGAAGAGATATTCTTGATACAATTTGGAAGCTTGTTATAGATTTTAACTCCAACACCAAATACACTCGATTTAAATTTTACTGTTCTACATTGAATGCCTTTAAGTTCAGTTTTGTGTCTCGCACTTTTCAACGTTTCATACTTATCTATACCGCGTTTTATCATCATTGCCGCTTCAAATATGTATAGTGAAGGTAGGGTTAAGATTTTCAACCTTTTGAAAACAGTACCCTAATTATGTAATGCAAAATCAATTCGAATCTGAATCGTTTTGAAACAGATTGCTAATCCATTGCTCCGTAAGTTCGAAAAAAAAAACCGCTGAGCAACGTAAATGACGCAATGAATGTTGTTGAACTGTCAAAATGAAACAGATTTGTCTTTATCGTTTACGAAAATATGTTGCGTAATTTGAAAGCTGGTCTACATGAATCAGTCTGTCTTAATCCGCATATACTTCTGATGCACTTTTTTTGTGCTTTTAGAGCATACTCTCTGTTCGGTGAATTTCCCCAGAAAAGTATACCATATTTTAGAATGGAGCCTACATATGCATGGTAAACACTTAGTAAACTACTCTCATTTGTAACTTTTTTTAACATGTAGAGGGCATAATATGAGAACTGATTTAATTTTTTGCAAACATGATCAATCTGTTTTTTCCAGTTTAGTGCAGAGTCAATATGTATGCCAAGAAATTTGGTTGTCTTTACTTCTTTTAAAGTTTTACCTTTGTATTTTACGTTTAGGTTCTTTAGTTTTTTATTTATATTAGCAAACGAAATATAGCAAGTTTTTCTAAGTTAATTTTAAGATTATTTACATTTAACCAATTTATTATGCATTCAAGGGAATTATTTACATTAATTTCATATTTATCTTCATCCTCGTCATAAAAATAGCTGTACTGTCATCTGCAAAAAATATCATGTGATGGATTATGGCTTTTGGGAAGTCATTTATATATATTATGAACAAAAGTGGACCAAGAATACTTCCTTGAGGTACCCCGTACTTAACCGTTTTAGGCTTAGACTGAAACGTTTGTTCAAATTTTGTTTTATTTGATATTCTTGTTATTTGTGTTATTTGAACCCTATTTTTGAGGTATGATTTTATAAGATCTAAAGCATTCCCTCTAACTCCGTATTGTTCTAGTTTATTAAAGAGTATGTTATGATCTACGTAGTCAAATGCTTTTGACATGTCCATAAATATTGCAGTTATATGTCGTTTATTGTCCAGTCCTGTCATTACCTTCTTCAAAAAATTAAAAAGTGCGTCGCCCGTTGATTTGCCTTTTCGAAACCCAAATTGCTCATGTGTGAATATACTATTGGATTCAAAATAGTTATATAAATTTTTATAATTGAGTTTCTCAAAAAAAATTGCAATAATTGGTATTAAAGCTATTGGTCTATAAAATTTCATCTCTTTTTTATCTTCCTTTTTAAATAATGGTTTTATGAGTGTTATTTTTAGTTTTGAGGGAAATATTCCGTATTCTAGGCACAGATTTATAATTGTGCTGAGTACTGGAGCTATGATATGGGAAACGCGTTTAATTATTTTAGTATTTATATTGTCATACCCTGTACTATTAGTGTTATTTAGTCCTTTTATTATTTGGTCAACTTCGTACAGATTTGTCGGTTTCATGAACATTGAATGACAATTATTATATGTCAGTGTTTTTGGATAGGTATCATTTTCCTTAGTTGTAGGTTTTATGTCATCTATAAAATAATTATTAAAAGATTAAGCTATTTCTTCCGGCGTCGTAATTGTTTTATCCTTTACTTTAATTTCCATAATATCCTCTGGGAGTTACAGTTTTATAGTTATTTATCTGCCATGTTGCTTTGGGTTTGTTGGTAGCTGAACTTATATAATAGTTGTTTTGTGATTTTTGTTTTTTTTTTATTATAGTTCTTAGCCTTTTTGTGTATTCTTTAAAGTATTTTTTATCTTTCGGATTAGATGTTAACCTATACTTCCAAAGTAGTTGACGTTTTCGTTTAGAACATACTCGTCGGATTATTCTCAATATCTAAATTTAAAGTGTTTAGTTCTATTTGCGTTAATGTCTGAGTACTTTTGTCAATAGCAGTAGGAGTTTTACTATGAGTGTTTAGTTTATGTTTGATATGTCTGTCATAGTCTTGCTTATAACCAGTTCTCAAAATTTCTCTAAGCAATAATTGTGATATGTGTAGTGATAGAAAGCGATACTTTGGCATATACAATGAGAAATTCATGTCCACATATGTTGCATGAGTGTACTGAGAACAGATAAATTTCAATCTATAATTCAACTTTCTTTCATTTAAATAAGTATTAAATAGTACTTCAGAAATTATCACATTTGTGTTTTTGGTAGTATTTAAAAAATTCATAAGACCGAGTTGAATTTCCTCTGGGTTTTTATCATTAACACCACCCAAAACAACCACGAAGTCGTTTTTATTCAATAAATTTATTTCAGTTTTTTCTGTGCCTAAGACCTCATGTAGAAAAAAATCTTTGCCTGAGAGTTTTTGCAGAGTTCTCTGAATAAACCGTCCCTGTTGATCCGCAATGATAATAATTTTCTTCATATTTATGACAATATTATCAGAATTTGATGATAATTTTGGTGGTGTGATTGGTTTCAGCTCGTTAGCCTGAATGTTGCTGTTGCACGTCGTTGCATTAATTTCAGTTTCGTGTTCACTGTTACCATGTATACCTGTATTTACTAAAATCTTTGTCTCACCGTTTTGATTGAATGTTATGTTTGCTTGAATGTCATTGTTGTGCGAGGTCGAATTCGATTTTATTAATTCAATAGAGTCTGGCTAACGAAAGTTGGCCCCAGAATATTGGCGGCAAATTTAAAAAATACATGCATGACAACACTTAAATTATACTATGAAAATTGGAATAACCTACTTTGATACTTGGTAATTCATTATTAAAAATATCATATATATAGTTTATCAATAAGGACGCTCGAACTCTAGCAGCGCATAGCGGCCATTTCGGTAATGCGATTACTACCAAATTTGGCATGAATATATATTTTGTCGTGACATTTCACCATGGAACGCTACACGCTTCAACAACGCGTAGAAATTGTGTAAAATTTATTATCAAAACCAGTTGTCTATTCGCCTACGTTCTGTGCGTTGTGTTCAATTTATGGCGTTCATCGTGTGAGTTAACACCGCTCGATTACTTTCTGTGGGGTTACATGAAATCTTTAGTGTACGCAGATAAACCACAGTCAATTGTTGCCCTAAAGGCCAACATAACTCGCGTTCTTCGTGAAATTGACCATTTATGCGAAGACGTCCTCCAAGATTAGTCCACCAGAATACGCCATCTACAGCGGAGTCGCAGTGGCCATTTGGCTGATATTATTTTCCACACATAATGTCATTGAATATTCTTTAAAATGTTATAAAAATTGTAGTAATATCACTTAAACAGGTTGTTTTATTTCATTTCTAAGTTCGAGCGCTCTTAATGAAAAACCGTATATATAGACAGTATAAGAACATTATGTTAGGGAAATAAAGAAACAGAATTTATCTACACATGTATTAATTTTTGATATGTATCAGGTTTGTAACGGGATTTTAAGGATTTATTGATCTGGTATAGGTGTTAGTATATGAGGTAAATATGGGCGGAATCCGAAAATAAATAGACAAATAAAATACGATAATATTCCATACATAATAACTTAGTTTTATTCATCGTAATCAAAATCAGATTCTAACACTTCAATGCCAAAAGATTCATCACTGTCACTAGTATCGCTGTCTCCAACATTTATAATAAAACTTTCTAAATTTTCTTCTGTTATTTTATCACGTTCTTTATATTTATTTTCAACATGTATTACATGATCAGTAATTTTCTTCCAATCCTGTGAACTTACGTTTTCAAATGAATCTTTAATTATTTCTTCTAATGCAGCTGTAGTAACTGCAATATTTTTGCTAGCCACTTTACGTTTTGCCAAACTCCACACAAGCTAGATCGCATTTAAATCACAATGGTAGGGTGGAAGTCTCAACACCTCATGACCACATTGATTTAAAATTTCATCAGCTTCATATATTGGATTAGGCGTATTTCGTTTTACAATACACAACAGCTCTGCTTTCGTGTGGTAGTCCTCATATTGAATTCCATTATCAGGAAGCCACTCTCTTATATTACTTTTACGTGTTTGTGTGTTCGGAACCTTATTTATAATTACCGAATGGTAACTAGCATTATCCATTATGATTACACTTGGTTCTTCCAAATTTGGTATAAGTTTTTCTTTAAGCCATTTATTAAAATTTTCAGCATTCATGTCATGGTGATAATCAGCATTTTTTGATTTAGTACTAAACACTAACAAAGAGTTTGGTACGGGGCCTTTCTCTGATCCAGCTTGAACTATAATGTACCTTTTCCCGGTCGAAACATTTTCAATTGCACCACTAGTTGAAGGACCTTGCCATGACTTCTTAGGCTTGTAGTTTCTATGGACATAAGTCTCATCTAAATAAATGATTGGCTTGCCTTCTGCACGTTTTCCTGCTATAGTTCTTAAAAATCTATGTCTCCAAGCAGATATATCATAGCGTTCTATTAATACAGAACGCTTATTTTTATTATTTTTAAATTCATAGCCATTGGCTAATAACAAGCGGCGCAGAGTTTCTCTGCATCCGTTAAAATCAATACTTTCTTTTAACTCCACCAACAGTGTCCTCAGTGTAGGAACTTGTTTTTTAACAATATAAAATTCGTTTATCTTGTTACGCATAGCATCTATGTCAAAGTTATCTAGGTTAGACACAGTAGGTTTCCGTGGGCGTTTCTTCCCCGGGGTACTCCAGACACCTTCATTTACTGCACCTTCCCTTTTTACTCTCTTTAGTGTTCTGACACTCACTTCTGCAAAGAAGATATACAAAATATGTAATTAATTCTTGGTTTACGTAAATGCAAAGGTTTTTTTCGGCATAATTTCAAAACACCAGTGTATAGTAAAAACTTACCAGTCATTGAAGTTATTTCTTCTAGGTACTGATTCTGGGTTATTATCCTATCTTTCTGCTCTAATTCAGTGAGATTTTCAATAGTTCTTACTATTTCATCAACTCCTTCGACATCTTGCAGATTCTCTGTTAAAGAAAGTTAATCGTTTTAAAATTACCATTGTATGTATTTTAATTGTTTTTTTTTCCTCTGTTATATATCGTTTTGTATGTACAATAAAGCATATAATAAATAATAAATTACCAACAAAAATACAGCAAAAATTCATTATGAGTATATACGTAAAACATAGGTGATGTTATTAAAATGAATACGTTGACTGATGCGATGTACGAATGAATATAATTAGTTTTATTCAATACGGAAAAGCGAAAGTAACTTATTTGTAAGGATACGTAAATTATAAATCAAAATTTTATTAAGACTACTGGATAGGTAGGTGTTCAAAGTATCAAAATAATATTGTCTACTAACCTATGAAATTCAACACCACACGTAGACAATCTTGTTTTTGTTTAAACGCGGCATCACGCTGTTGTTGTTTTTCGTTGAACTTGCCAATCATGCAAAACAACATCTTAACAGAACGTAGGCGAATAGACAACTGGTTTTGATAATAAATTTTACACAATTTCTACGCGTTGTTGAAGCGTGTAGCGTTCCATGGTGAAATGTCACGACAAAATATATATTCATGCCAAATTTGGTAGCAATCGCATTACCGAAATGGCCGCTATGCGCTGCTAGAGTTCGAGCGTCCTTATTGAAAAACTATATATATGATATTTTTAATAATGAATTACCAAGTATCAAAGTAGGTTATTCCAATTTTCATAGTATAATTTTAGTGTTGTCATGCATGTATTTTTTAAATTTGCCGCCAATATTCTGGGGCCAACTTTCGTTAGCCAGACTCTAGGTGTTCAAAGTATCAAAATAATATTGTCTACTAACCTATGAAATTCAACACCACACGTAGACAATCTTGTTTTTGTTTAAACGCGGCATCACGCTGTTGTTGTTTTTCGTTGAACTTGCCAATCATGCAAAACAACATCTTTCGTACACCACTTTTGATAGATTTGTTCATTTTAAACCGTAATTAGAATCACAATTTACACAAACGCATACAATTTGACACCAGAGATACCGAACGACAACCTTGTCAAATTGACGTTGACGTTCATACAGAGTTGCTATATAAAAAGTTCGCAAATAATTCCAAGGCCTACTTTCGTTAGCCAGACTCTATCTGAATTTGTGCTATTTTCAAGCATAGTGTTTTTAACCATTTTTGTTGGATCAGTGTCATTTTCTTCGGTTTGTTTTTGTTTCTGTGGGAATGCGATTGGTTGCTTTTTGTGTGTCACAGGTGTTACTTTATTTTGTTTATTTTTCCGTTTTCGTCCCGAGGGTGGTGTCGAAATTATCATGTTAGCATTTACCTCTTTGTATGCATTTACTATTTTAATATATTTTTGTAGGTACGTCTGTTTTGAGTCGAAAATTTTCCGCATTTAATTTTTCTATTTCCTGATGAGCACTTTGTAAATCCTTAGATAACTGTTTTTTTTTTCCTGCAGCTCAATTATGGATTGACTTGTATTTATGGAAGTATTAGGCAGACTCATCATTGTCGTGTCAAAAAGAGCTGAATATTGTCCGCAGTAACGTCACAAAGTGAACTTGATCTGCATAATCTTATATTGCGGTAGGTAATGTTGTCGGTACTGTTGTCGTCCATACTTATTTTCGTCAAGTGGTTAGTTTACCAATGTACTACCAAAAATAAAAATATAATATTACAAAAGTTTTTTTCTCACAAATTTCATCCGAAGTGTTCAGAAATTATTTATTTTCTACCAAATACTAAAATCTTTTTTAAGTGGTATCCCTTTTCATTGATTTTGCGCCACTGGTGTCAAGTAGCGGTACTATTTTGGTTCGTCTATTCAGCGCGAAGTGCCGTGCTGGCGCTAGTTGTCGAACATTCATAAAGGTCCAAAGGTCAATTTAAAAAAATATTTTTCTTTAACGGTGTTAATATTGTCGACTTTTCTAATTATTGCACTATTTTTAATATAAAACTGCACATAACTTCACTATTTGATATAAAGTAGGATGATGTTGTATTGATTTGTTGTTGTAACACTGTATTATTGTTTGTGAAGTTCTTTGAACCGTCACATAATGTTGTTGATTTATTTTATACACACTTGTCGTTAGCAGTCACCAATAATGTCACTCGTTAATTATAGTTATTGCACTGAGTCCCACTACTTTTTAGTCAATTAAGAATGTATTTTATATTAATTACAAATTTTAAATACGCAGGTCTAGTAAACATTACCAATGTTGCCAGCCTTTTTTTTCAATACATATATAATTATGTCATGATTCTTGTTTCAGAGATACGAATAAAGATATAATGTGCTGTAAATATACAGAAGATGAAAATGAGATAGCAGCTGGTTTCACTGACGGTACAATCAGAGTGTTTAGTTGCCATACTGGAAATTGTACACACACTTTAGTAGACGACGAATGTCGTGCTTATCCCGGACCTGTAACTGCTATCAAACACCGGCCAGTCAGCAAAGCGAATCCCATTACGAACATGTTGTTGTCATCCTGTTAGTATTGTGATAGTCCCATTTACAATTAATTCCTATTTTTGCCACAAAAAAGCTGTGACCACGAAAATAGGTACCTATGGGATTTAAGAAAAAATACCGAATTTCCATCCATCAAAATATTAATTTGTCAGAAGAGTCACAGACTGAGGATCGAAACACGTTGCTGCCATGCTGTCGTTTCAGCCAGTGCAGTAGTGCGTACCTCCATCTACCGTGTTTTACCCCATGAATAAATGCGCGAGATTGTAAACATATTGGATTTGAAGCGGATTATATACTAGGGTTGATGAGGGTTCCTCTTCCTCATCCTCATAATGCGGAAGTTCCTCATTTTTAGCGATTCCTCTACCACATCTCCAAAATTAGGCATAAAATATTCCTCTTCCGCTTCCTCATTCATTAAGATGAATTTATGAGGAAGCTTCCGACGAATTACGAAACCGTCTATCTGGAGAAACAGCTTCAAAGTTACTTTTTATTAAATTCAATCTATTGTGAATTTTGGCTATTAAATTGTATTTTTTTTTTATATTAAAGGGCCCATTCGCAATCTTCCTTTTATTTAAATTTTCAATTTGAAGTTCTATCTTCCTCACCCGAATCCTCTTCTTCATCCTCTTCCTCCTTCTCATACCCTATTCCTCATCCGCTTCCTCAAATCGTATTTCTAATAGTTCCTCTTCCGCATCCTCTTCCTCATATCTACTTCCTCATCAACCCTATTATAAACAGTACCACTAGCATAGGTTTTATGCAGTAATTTCATGAGGATCTTGATCACACCTCGTGTAAAACCAATACTGAAGTAATTAGCTGAAACTACACAAAAATACTACTTAGGCAGTTGTCTGCGATTTATACAGGATGGATTTTTGAGATGGGACAGTAAGGACAGCTATCATGAACGTTGTAGCTACTCCTCGTTGAAATTGAATACTATTCGTTGTTTTTAAGTTTTATACTTTTTGAGAAAATCGAATCAGAGTTCCTAGGTAGCAGGTGGCTCGGTTTATTTGCTGACCAGTGTAGTTTGTTTTCTCTTCTATAGTAATAATAAACCGGTTTTTTAAATATTTATTTAGCAATAATCGTTCTCTTGATGAATGTTTACGTAAAAACTCATGGAGAGCTCATTTGAGAGCTCTTGCGGATTCTGTTGAATATAATCCATCAAAACTATTTTTGTCGTATTACTAATATCCTATAATAATAGAATAGATACATTTTTGTTAAATGCATTATAAATAAAGAAAAAATTACTGGACCTAATTCAATTTTCTACTGAAAAGGTTTGGAAACAAGTCTGAATATCTCCGACGTTCTACATCATTTTGACGTAAAATCGTTTATATCAAATGTCGGATTTAACAGCTATAAAAATACTTTGTGTAGTGCGGGGAAAAAATCGAATGCTTTAAAAACCGATTCTTGAGACAATCGATTTAAAATAATTTGAGTTTGTAATCAACAGTTTTATTACACGCACGAGTTTGTAATATTTAACAGTTATTACATAAATTCCAACGAAATTTAAAGGAGATTGCCCGATTTGTAAGGAAAGTTGGGTCCCACTGGAAAGTTGTTGTGCCCTGAAGATTTTTATTTCAAATAATAGTAAAAACATAGGTAGTATTTTCATAATCAGAAACGTTGGAAAGGTCGTTCAAAATTATTTTAGGAGTGTTAAAGCCATTTTTTTCCAATTCAGGGATCCTTTGTTAAATCTTAAGCTTTAAAGTCCTAGTTTTTGTTAGTCAAGTGTCGCCCCCCACCCCTGCCAGCTAAATGGTTGTAAGTACTTGGACGTGTGAAAAAAATCACAGCAGTAACGAAGTTAAAAGGAAAACTATCACAGCTAAGTAGGCTTTACAAGTTTATGAGTAATAATCGACCAACTTAAAGCAGTACTACTTTAGATGCATGAATAACAGGGTGTAAAGTTCACTCATCCACCATAGAAAAGGGAGGATCCCCCAACCAGACGGGTGTTGTGTCTGGCGGGCCGACTGCCCGACTGTTGATGTCGGATAGTCTTATATATGTCGTTCGCGCGGTCAAAGTCAAAGTCAAATAATTTATTTCAATTAGGCACAAAAAAGGCACTTTTGAACGTCAAACTTTACAAAAAATAATAATAACTGATTCTAGTCGCCCATTCCAAAAGGTAGTTTTCGTATGGAGAAGAATGGGCAAGAAACTCCACCGTTACTCATTACACCGGTAAACTCTAATTGCGCGATGCAGGATTTGTGTGACGTCATGTCTTTGATGCGTAGTTCGTATGTGGCGGTCTAACCGCTACACTACAATGTTCTAGTTTGTCATTGCGATACATTCATCCCAACTACGGAACCCTTCATTGTACGTGGTCCGACACGCACTTGGCCGGTTTTTTTCACAGAACGTCGGATATCACAAGCAACAAATATCTTGTTCATTAAAGCAAATAAAATTATAACGCATAAGTATTCGTTCAAAGTTATATTTTTTTTGTTTCTGTTTGGCTAGTCTGTCTATCATAAAGAAGTAGAGTATGTTGTAGTTTCTTTCTTACGAAATGTATGGGAAAAGTTTTTAGCGATTTCTGGCTTTTCTAGTATCTACTGAAACCTCAGTTGCTCCAGTACAGTTTTTTGATCCATAAAAGAAACAGGATCGATTAGCGTCAAAAAAGTTTTTGTAAAAACTGCCTATTTTCTTACTGACTGTACAGTTTTATCAAAATCTGTGAACGCAGATCAAAATGTGTCAAAAAGTTAAGGACAGTCTCCTAAGACCGTTTTCTGGGAAATCATCAAATGACTTCTCCCGCTCTGGGTGGCGCGGGAGGGCGTGTCAGACTCTTACTGACTAAAACCCACCCGTTTTCCTTCTGTTGCCTGTGCAATGTCAGGGGGCCACGGTATCCCTTTCGGACTTTCCCGCAAAAGGCAGCTGTCCTTACTCCAAAATCCACCCTGTATATTAGGTATATGAACCTACCCACTAGTACCTACCCATGATCATGCTACAATCATTTATTATTTTAATGCAAATGTAAAATATCTTTTAGATGTTAACGGATGTATCAAATGCTGGAAATATAAATATGATCAGTGTTTATACACGATTCGTGAGAAACGACAAACCTTGGGATTAAATTATCATCCACGTTACAGTAAATTTGTTACTTACGGTGATGATGCTAAGTTGAACATGTATGACGAAGAAGTGCAAACTCAAGAACGAGCTTTTTACCGCAGGTGAGCAGTTATCAGCAACTCTTTTTCTAAGGGTCAGCGCAGACAGAGCAGAAAGATGCTCAAGCAGTTTTTTTTTATTAATTGATAATGAACTTAAAAACCACTAGATACTATAGAGTTGAAAATAGCATGCGATATTAATGGAACTATTTATAATTTTATGAAGTATTAGTAAGTCTGAATGGTTAATCCTTTCATTTAAGCTAATCATATTCTTTAATATGATTTAATTCAACAGATGTTACTATTATTACGAAAAGGTTTCGACATACGGATTACAAAGCCAAGCATTCTTTTAGCCTTAGTCGCTATGCTATCTATGTGATCACGGAAAGATAGAAATGTATCAAAGAGTAGTGTCTGAGTAGTGTGTGTATGTGTTAAGCTCGTAAACGGGTGCTGCTTGTGGTGACTGGTCGTCTTGCTGATCATGGTTTTGTTATTGTTATTAGTAATTAGGTAACTGTTCATTTATTTTACCTCGATGGTCCTAGTTTATCAATTATAACTTCTAGTTACAGCTATATGTAAGCGGGCACGCCCTTTATGCCTGGAGGCTTTATTTTCTTTTTTAGATATTGTTTACGTTTAGTTATTTTTATTTCTGCTTGAGTATAGCTTTCGATGTTTTTGGTTGGTATATTGGCGTGTGCTAGCTGTCATATGGCTATTAATTTATAATTTAATGTTTTGTGTTGCGTTATGTAAATTATTTTGCATGAGTAGTTATTGTATAGAATCAAGTTTTTCTAACTGAACAGACAGCTGTGCTGCTGGGGAGTTTGTTGCGCCACTTCTTCTTCCCAGCGAAAGCACTAGGAAGTGGTGAAGGGTGGGCGTTTTGTGGGACTGTCATAAGCAACTTTGACGTTCGAAAAGTGCAGATCTCAGCCTAGTTTGAATAAACGTTATAGTTATAATTAAATTTAATAATTAGTTTGTATATTTTGCCTAATAGGTATATAAGATGTTGGCGAAGATGTATTGTGATGCCACTGTGAGGAAACCGTTATCTTTGAAAAAATCTCTCAGAGAAACTCTGGCACATAGCTGGTAAATTGCTCGAATAGCTCGTTTTTGGAGGACAAATATATTTTGAATATCTGCAGCTTTGCCCCACAGCAGAATACCGACACCACACAGAAAACGACACCCACAGCGAAAAATTTGAAAATTTTCGGAGCCGCCATCTTGTATTTTTATTTCAACCTCAAGCGACTTTAGCGCCCTCGAAAACGACAAAAATTACAAAAATATGAAAATTTTCGCAACTGCTATCTTGGATTTACATTTTGACCCCACTATCGGCTTAAGCTACCTCGAAAGCTATGAAAACGACACCCATGACGAAAAATTTGAAAATTTTCGCAGCCGCCATGTTTTTTTTTCGGTAAGAAATCATCACATTACATAACACATACTCATACACAACACATATCACACACTCATACACTTGCCCCATAACACCACATCACACGCGCTTACTCACACACAATTTGCTGCTGTTACACTTTTTAGCTTTCCTAATTTTGTAAAAAAATCTTAGCGGACGAATGGATGGCCCCTGTAACACAGGATTGTCCTAGCATCGGGGTCATTATTCACAAAAAATTGAGCACAAATGTAATAATATCATAATAACGTAACATGCATTGTATTACTTCTTTTTGCTAAATAAATTATTCTTATTCTTATCAAATAACTTCTCCCGCTCTGGGCGGAGCGGGAGGGCGTGTCAGACTCTTACTGACTAAAACCCACCCGTGTTCCTTCAGTTGCCTGTACGTTGCCAGGGGCCACGGTATCCCTTTCGGGCTTTCCCGCAATCCCGGCAGGCATCGGTCCTATCGCACCCCTTCAGTTCTGCTGACATCTCTTTGAGGCGCGCGTGGAACACAACGCGCCGTCGACCCGGGCCTGGTCCTTACCGGACGGCGAGGTACCCATTGCTCTCCGTCCGCCAGCCCACGCCTACGGTGGCCGGCGATCGACTTGCGATTCCCGACGTCTCCTGGCGCGGCTGGGGCGTGACGGCGCGAAGTTTGCCTCTCTCTCATGCGTTCCGCCTCCTCCTTCGCGAGAATTACTGCTACGCAAAAGGAGGTGACGGCCTCCCATGCCCTCTCGCTCCATACCATGGCCGGACGTGAGAGATTCCCGCCACCGATCGCCTCACGAGGACACGGCGATGGTCTGCTCAAGCCGGGCAGACCTTTACCGTATGCTCCACCGTGCCCTCCGGGCGATCCACGCAGTGATGACACCCGGGCGTTACCTCCCGCCTGATACGAAACAGGAACCTCCCGAAACAACCGTGTCCGGTGAGGACCTGCGTCAGGCGGAAGGTGAGGACGCCCGTGGCCTCTCTAGCCACTCCTCAAAGAGGGGATTTATCGCCGAACAGCCGCCATCTTGACCAAATTCACACTTTCTCTTTCTTGCCAACCTGTTACTTGTTCATACAATGTTCATGATAGACCTCTTTGGTGATTGGAACTTTTAGTAACAATATCCACATTCCAAATTCAAATCACTTTTAGTCCCTAGGGATTAAAAAGCTATTTTAGTCTCTGTTTACGGAGAATAAATTGATCTTTGTTTATTTAATGTACATCAATGATTTTTGGTGTTTTACGAGGGTCATTCAATAAAATAATACTTAGCCTACAAAAAGTAAACGAAAATTTTGGAAAAGTGGCAATTTATTTTTCAACATAGTCTCCTTTTAGTTCGATACACTTAGCCCAGCGATGCTCCAACTTTTTTAACCCGTCCGAAAAATAGTTTTTGTCAAACTCTGCAAAATAGGCCTCCGTGGCGGCGATGACCTCCTCATTCGATCCATATCTATTCCCGGCGAGTGATTTTTTCAGATTAGGAAACAGAAAAAAGTCACAAGGGGCCAAATCTGGAGAATACGGTGGATGGGGCAGCAATTCGTAGCGTAATTCGACCAATTTGGCCATGGCAACGGCAGACGTGTGAACCAGTGCGTTGTCGTGGTGAAACAGCACTTTTTTCTTCGCCAGATGGGGTCGTTTTTTCTTTAATTCGGCGTCGAATCGGCCCAATAAATCGGCATAGTAAAGCCCTGTAATTGTTTTACCCTTCTCGAGGTAATCGATGTAGATCACACCTTGTGAATCCCAGAAAACGGTGGCCATAACTTTTCCGGCCGATTTTACAGTTTTCGCCTTCTTTGGAGCACGTTCCCCGGTCTGGATCCTTTGTTTTGATTGCTCCTTGGTCTCTGGTGTGTACCAGTGGATCCAGGTTTCATCGACGGTCACAAAACGACGCAAAAACTCCGCTGGATTCCGCTTAAACAGCGCCAAACACGTCTCCGATGTGGTCTCACGGTTGCGCTTGTTTTCTGGTGTGAGTAAACGCGGCACCCATCGCGCCGACAGCTTTCTCATGCCGCGTTCCTCGTGAAGAATATGATGTACTGTTCCTTCTGAAATGCCTACAGTCTCAGCTAGCTCCCGAACCTTCAATCGGCGATCTGCCAATACGAGATCATGGATTTTTAAATGTTTTCCTCCGTAGCAGCTGTTTTCGGTGCACCTGGACGTGGTTCATCAAAAACCGACGTACGGCCACGTGCAAACTCGTTAAACCAATTCTTGACGGTGGCCATCGATGGAGAAGAGTCACCGTACACAGCATCCAAGCGCTCTTTGATTTCGATGCGCGTTTTCCCTTCCAAAAATAGGAATCGAATCACCGAACGATATTGCTCTTTTTCCATTTTTGTAAAACCGATCGACACGTTCGCTTCCATAAGTTGTCAAATTAAAACAAATGAAAGGATTGGAATGAAAATTTGAAAAAAGAATTAAAAAAGAATGTGCTACACTGTGGTAAAACTCTTTTGAAACTACAGCGCCCTCTGGCGATGAGGCTAGGTAAGTACTTATTGAATGCACCTCTTAAATTCGTGAATATTTATACATTAAACAGTAGATTGTTTGCCTAGGGAGCAAACAACTATTTTTAAGGCGAGAGTGTTTCTTTTAATCCGGATCGGAGCGAAGGATTCTAAAGTAGAATCCTGAGTGTAGCGAGGGATTCAAAGTAGGTCACTCGAGCTTAAAATAGTGTTGCTCCCGAGGTGAACACTACTTTTTATCACCTTCAATGAGAAATAAAAACATGTGCGGTCCGAGTGTCCGACCCCATCTCTCACGTATGATTTAAAACCAAACCAAAATTGTCGCTGCCTCCATCTTGGATTTATGTTTTGACCTCACTATCTGCTTTAGCAACCTCAAAAACTATGAAAACGACACCCATGACGAAAAATTTGGAATGTGTGATGAATTTTGGAAAAAAAAACAAAAGCAGCTCGCAATATCAATGTTGCGTTTGGAGAGGGAACTGCTAATGAACGCACCGTGCGATTTTGGTTTAAACGCTTTCGTGATGGAAACTTTGATTTGAAGAACGAACCACGTGGAAGACGAGAAAGAGATGGTGGAAGCCGACCCGAGCCAAACTACCCAGGAATTAGCGGCATGGTTTAACGTTGCCTTACCAACAATATTGACTCATTTGCGTCAAATCAATAAAATAAAAAAAAATGAGAAATGGGTGCCTCATGATTTGACTGATCTGCAAAAAGAAACGCGTGTTGAAACTTGTGTTGCCTTGTTGAATCGATACAGAAATGAAGGAATATTGGATCGAATTGTGACATGTGATGAAAAGTGAATTCTTTACGTTAACCGTAATCGCAAAATGCAATGGCTGACCCCAGGTCAAACGTCGCAACAGTGTTATAAAGCAAAGCTTACCAATACAAAGGTAATGGTAACTGTTTTGCGGTCTCAGCATGGTGTTATTCGGTTAGTCAAGCAATAACGGCAGATGTCTACTGTGCCGAACTCTGAACAATGATAGCAAAACTAGCAGTGAAACAACCCCGACTCATGAATCGATCTTCACCATTATTGCTCCATGATAACGCGAGACCTCATACAGCACGAGAGATCGTTTTAACTCTACAGGAACTGCAATTAGAAACCATTCGTCACCCTCCGTATTCACCAGACCTTGCTCCTATGGACTACCATTTTTTTTCGTGATTTGGATAATTTTCTACGTGATAAAAAGTTTTCTTCTCAGGAGGCAGTAGGTACAAAATGCTTTCACAGTTTGTCGAATCTAGATCACGAGACTTCTATCGCAAAGGCATAAATGACCTTCCTATTAGATGGCAGCAATGTATAGATAATAATGGTATAATTATTTTGATTATGTTAAATTTAAAAAAAAACGAATTTCAATTTTTTAGTACAAATCGGCAATTTCATACTTTAACCCCTAATATTATCTACATATTTTTCATTTTAGGCAAACAGACGCGAGGCAAAATTAGGGCAGTTGACGGTACTAGACCAGCGATGAACAGTTTAAAACTGAACCAGTAAAAATTGTATTTTACAGTGGCGCGAAGAATGCAGTGGACGGCCACTCTTCAAGAATATTTGCATGTGCCTTCAATCCCAGGGCACAGCATGAGATGATATCCGGTGGATGGGACAACACAGTTATGTGCTGGGATGACCGACAACCATACGCAACCCGCCATTTTAGTGGTGTACATATCTGCGGCGAAGGACTTGATTTTGATAAACCCGGAAGACAGGTGAGTGTGCAAGAAAGAAGCAACATAATGCAATCTTTAATGTGTTTCTCGATATCCAGTAACTTGACATTCTAAACATCAAAAACAAGTCTGTCTGACTCTCTAACTAAAGCCGCGTATGCACTGGACACAAAGTTGCGCGAGCATAACTTTTTTTACCATAAATACGGAACATGCATGCACTGATGCACGCATGTTTTCTTCAACACAAAAACATGTCGCTAAAACAAAGTTGCATAACTTTGTTTCCTAGTGAACACGGGACTAAAACAAGGTGTTTCACCAAAAACCTTGGCCGAGGAATCGCTGGCGCATTCATCCGCTGTCTCGGCAGACCGTCGCACGCCCATGCTAAAACAATTTTTAATATTTCGTCCATTCTGGTTGATATATCTAGCCGCCAATCTTGGCACTACGCTGCTTTTTAAGTTTAACTTTTTTATTTCAAGATACTAACATGCTCTTGGCAAGAGAAAGATACCATCCAGTTGTGGGATTATGGGTCATGTAAATTAATCGAAACGATCGTACCAGACAACTTTCAGTCAAAACTTTATTGCGGGAAAATAGTGCCACATACTCACTTAGTTGTATGCGGTGGATCAGATTCCAACATTTTAAGAGTCGTAGATACAACCATGAAAGTAGTAAGTTAACCAAATATTTATATTTTACAAGCTTTTGAAGTTAATACATAACTTTCACTTTTTAGGGTTCCGTACCTCAAAAGGAAAGAAACGGAACCATTATAGGATCACTTTGTTGTCCGTCTGTCTGTCTGTCAGTCTGTTAAACCCTCTCAGGAGGTATCGAATTGAAATTAATATCAAATACAGTCTACTGTTCCTTTTTTTTTGGGTGGGAAATCATCAATGACTTCTCCCGCTCTGGGCGGAGCGGGAGGGCGTGTCAGACTCTTACTGACTAAAACCCACCCGTGGTCCTTCGGTTGCCTTTACGTTGCCAGGGGCCACGGTATCCCTTTCGGACTTTCCCGCAACCCCGGCAGGCATCGGTCCCATCGGATCCCTTCACCCGCT
This sequence comes from Xanthia togata, assembly GCA_963853775.1. Lineage (NCBI taxonomy): Eukaryota > Metazoa > Arthropoda > Insecta > Lepidoptera > Noctuidae > Xanthia > Xanthia togata. The sequence continues at coordinate 13,973,944 of OY970802.1, forward strand.
GACATCTCTTTGAGGCGCGCGTGGAACACAACGCGCCGTCGACCCGGGCCTGGTCCTTACCGGACGGCGAGGTACCCATTGCTCACCGTCCGCAAGCCCGCGCCTACGGTGGCCGGGAATCGAAGAAGCAAGGTCTCGCAGAATGGAAAAAGTCCAAAGATGGTTATTTGCAGTTGGAGAATAAACCCGGACGTATATCGATGTATGAGAAAATGTTTTTCAACTACAATGTTGTTTGTTTTTGGGATAAATTCATTCAAACTACGGAACCCTTCATTGTGCGTGGTTCGACACGCACTTGGCCGGTATTTTTTTTATTTCCTCGCACAATGCATACTAATCGTTGTATGATACACGTGCGTAAGATGATTTCAGACGTGTCGACTTAACACTCGCTCGTGAATAAAAATGCCACTCGTCGGAAGTCGCCTACTTTCCGCACTAGTAGCATAAATAACTATTATCACCACACTTGCTCGTAAACTGCACCGCTTGGTTCACGATGTTGTGCATTTAATACGCGTGCTTTTTACTTTGCATTTCCGCACTAGTGCGAGAAAGTGCGCCACAGATAATTATACATATACTAGTTACTTATCGTCTTACCTGCTTTTCACTCCCGATAATTCGTGTAAAAAAAACATTTAAAAATATTTATTTCAACTAAAACATTGTTTCATACACTTTAGGCAGCCCCAGAAGTTATAGTAGTACTTTTGTCGGAGCGGTCTCGCTCTAATAGTATGACATTGTGTCCATTTTTGAAGATTGAATGTTGGATTCTAACCTATCTACTTTACCTATAATGTCATTGTTTTTATGCACAAAACCATAAACTTTTATCTGTTCTATTTTTATGCTTAAAAAAACCGGCCAAATGCGTCGGTCGGACCAAGCATACTGAAGGGTTCCGTAGTTGGGATGAATATATCCCAAGAACAAACTTAACATTGTAGTTGAAAAACGTGTTCTCCCTTATATTCCAACAACAAATGTCAGTTTGTACACAAGGCTACACACCAAGCTATTGATTTCCAGAATTCTGCTATGTAGTTTCGGAGTTATGGAATGGTCAAATTTCATCTATTTTCTTAAATAACTAATTATTTAAAAATTATTAAAAAAATATGATTGAGACCCTCACAGTAAGCCCTTTCATTCGATGTCACACGGTAGGTACCTACAGTTCGCATTTTTTTTTTCCTATCTTCCCCCCGAAAGTGACCCTCCTATTCGAAATTCATTTATTACACGTCCGTTACAAATTGGCTGACAGACGGACAGACACACGAGTGATCCTTGTAAGGGTTCCATTTTTTCATTCGGACGTACGGAATCCTAAAAATTCCGTGAATAAGTGTATAAACTGTGTAAATAAATAAAATATGATAAATAAACATTAAATTTTTACAAATAATTTACTTTTATCATCAAATTAACATTAATTTGTGACTTAATATTCAGTTTGTATATTTTTTTAACTAGACTGTTTGGCGGTTTCGAGTCCATGCCTCTCCTTCGAAATGTGATAGCCATTTTTCACTAACATTTTGTTACAAAAGATTCGTGTTGATGAAATTTTATTTATATTTTCCTCGCAAGTGTGTTGAAAAACGTCGTTTTAAACGCGTAAGCTTTTACCATTACGCTTTCGCCTGCTCGCCTGCAATCCCGCCTCGACTCCAATGACAAACTTTATCCACGATTCAAGATTTTTTTCTATTTTTACCTTCATGGTATTTATTGTGTTTTCAGACAGAATGTAGTGTACGAAATAATCCAGGCAACATTTATGCGTTTGATTTTGGGACAGTTAGAAGAAAACAAAAGAAAGTTGAGAAAACTTACAAAAAAGTAAGCGAAGTACCGAATATTCCCCGTGTTTCATTTGTTACTGGAAGAAGACTACAGACAGTAGACTTTGGATGACTGGCTGGTATTTGATTTAACATTGATAAATACTTTAAAGAGAGATAGAATATTTAAAACAATTTTGTGAATTAATTTACGAACATGGTTTGATGATTGACAACAATCTAAAGACAAGTATAATATTTAAAAATATTCATTACTAAATATCTGTTCAACCACTTTTGTTTAATTGGTCCCGCATTTTCTTACAAACAAGAAAAAAATAATTTTACCAAATTATATGCAGTGCATGTTGAGTATTGTTTTCAATGACAATAAATAATGCTTTCTATAATAATTTTATTGTAATAGTCGGATAAGGTCTCGCATAAGAAACGCTGACGTGAAAGTTGTACATCAGTTGTATTGAATTTATTCTCCCTTTTATAACATTTCTCTACTCACAAACAGCCGTTTATACAATTTTATGTGATAGACAAATACACTGTGATTTCATTTTGTAAATATAGTATATAAAACTCTAGAAAGATAAAATATCGAGTTTGGCAAGAATTCATAATAAATAAAAAACATAAATACTTCTACATAGTATTATATACAGGATTTGAACATCTATTATTCGACCGATTCAAGTTGAGCCTCGTCAACGGATGGGTCTTCCCATGTTGCAATTGTTTTTTAGTTTGAGCTTTCGACATCACAGTTGATACCACTTCGCCGTAGTCGAGCGGCGCCAGCGACACGACCGTGGGCGCCAGCGACACGACCGTGGGAGCCAGCGACACGACCGTGGGAGCCAGCGACACGACCGTGGGCGCCAGCGACACGACCGTGGGCGCCAGCGACACGACCGTGGGCGCGGGCGGCGGGCGCTCGGCCGCGCCGCGCACCGCGCCGCACTGCGCGCGCGCCTCGCCCTCCGCCGTCAGCTTGCACTTCTTGGAGCCCTCCGGCGCCCGGCCGCGCCGCGCCTCGCTGCCCGCCCGGCCCGGCCGGTCGTATCGGTCCACCAATACCTTCACGGACAGGTCTTCGCCCGAAGGGGGCGAGGCCGGCGGCCGGTCGCGACTATCTGCGGGCGCCGAGCGGCGCGAGTCGCTGCGGCGGAGCGAGTCGCTCTCGGAGCGCGCCTCGAATTCCTTCTTGAGGTTGCTGACGAGGCCGGCGGCGGCGGCGGCGGCGGGCTCGGGCGCGGGCGCGGCGCGCGGCAGGTCGCCGTGCGAGGCGCAGGCGGCGCGGCGGCGGCGCAGGCCGGCGCGCAGCCACGTGTCGGCGGGCGCAGACGCGGACAGGCGGCCGCTCCACGTGGACGCGCCGCGGTCACGCGCCCATGTGTCGGCGGGCGCGGACGCGGACAGACGGCCGCTCCACGTGGACGCGCCGCGGTCGCGCGCCTGCTCCATGCGCGCGGCGGCGCTGGCGAGCTCCTTCAGTATGGCACACGTTTCGTTGAACTTCCGTTCGTTATCCGCCCGCCGGCCGCCTGCGCGCGTCTCGCTGTGCTCGGTGATGATTCCGAGGTCGGAGGTCGGTTTCTGCGGCGCGGGCCCCGGCTCGGCGGCCTTGTCGTCCTCCTTTCGCGACCGCTCGTCGCGCGGCCCGGGCGCAGTCTTGGGCGCGCGCGTGTCGTAGGAGCCCCAGGAGGAATGGCGCGACAGGTCCAGCACGACTGCGCTGTCGAACGAGCTCCACGAGCTTTGTCTGCTCGGCGGCGGCGCGTCGTCGTCGACGGCTCTTCTGTCGTCGCTATCTAAATTCGAACGTTCCACGGAATTCGCGAAAGTGTCACTAGTTGTCACTTTATTGTTCTTCACGTCTATAATTCCACTGTCACTTTTCACTATATTATCACTATTACCAACAGTCCTGTTCTCGTCGCTTCTCGGCCACGAAGCCTCCCCCGGGTCCCAAGTGTGTATTTTATCGACTTCGAAATTTGTTTGGGGATATTTGTGACTTAGATTTTTTGATGGAGACGCTTGCAATGGCTTGTTCGGTACCTCCGATTGATTTATCAAACTAGCAGGTGTCTCTAAAGTTTTGCTGTTTTGGGTTTCATTTAGATTACCAAAAATTAACCTTTGGTACCTCCTAGTAAAATCTTTCCGATCAGTGGAGCCAGCGTTCTCTATCTCGTTGACGATGTGCTTGACGGAGGGGCCCTCCTCCTTGAGGCGCATGATCTGGTTGGGCGACACGCTGTAGCTGCCGCCGGCGCACGGCATGAGCATGTGCCGCGTCTCGCGCGTCTCGCGCGACTCGCACAGCTGCTCCAGCGACACGGACGTGGGCGGCGAGGCGCGGGCCGGCGCGGCGCGCGCGCAGTCGGGCGACCAGGAGCGCGGCCGGCCCGAGTACGAGCCCGTCAGCGCCAGCACTAGCGGCGTCGGCTCCAACACTTTGCTTTCGGCTTTTGATGTATTTTTTGGAGATTTCAGATTAGTTTCGGATTTGGACCGCTGTAACTTCTCCTTGTTTTTCATTGCATCGAGTATACCTTGATATGTCTCGAGTTGGTTCAAAAAATTCGTATTTGGTTTAATACAGCTCCGCTTTGCTTTAACGTGTTTGAGAGCCTTTTCGAAATTCCAGTTGAATGCTTTCATGGCATACGCGATCACTACTGAAGCTGATCTACTGATGCCCATTTTGCAATGAACGAGAACTTTCGACCCTTCGTGTCTTGCTTTGTTTATATATTTGTAAGTGTTATCCCAGTGCTTCAACAGGTCAGTCTTCTCATCGTCATAAACTCTGATGTTAAGATAGTCGAACATACCAGGAAAGAAGTTGTCAATCTCTCTCGTCACATTCAGTATGTGCCGCACCCTAAAATTCAAAACCATTTATTAGTTACATACCGGTAATACTGAATATTATATGCGGTATTATTTGCTTATTACATATTGAAAGACAATAAATTATAATTAATTTTGCCATAGTGTCCTTCTGCTTGGTACAGACTTGCTTTCTGCCATCTGTCGCAAGGCCTCTTCTAGTTCTTGCCAATAATCTTAAGTGTCCAATTAAAAATGTAAAAGCTTATGTACCTAAGCTAAAAGATTTAAGTGATCGTGATGATAACATACCCATTGCGTTGCAATTCCTCAAGATTACTCGCGTTCCATTCGGAGCCGAGGTAGACATGGTCGAATATCTCGGTGGGCGCGTCCATCTGGCCCAGTATGGTGAGCATCTCTTGGTCGATGAACGACTTGTACTCTGCGAGGTCCATGTCAAGTTCCTCCTCCAGCCGCCCTCGGATAGCTTTGCTGGTCACCTCGTCCAAGTCCACACTCATCATGATCTCCTTCAATGTGCAGCGTATTACGCGTTCAGTTTCATCCCTCTCCCGAGGCCTATAAAATCAAAAATAAGTAAGAACTTTACGGTAATGCATATTTATGTTAGTATACCTGCTTAAAAATTATGTTAGTAGTCAAAGATTATAAAAATATTATAATTAAAATAAATAAGCTGTAATTTAGTACGGAGCGGAGCGGACTGGGGCGCCTCGCGTCGTCGTGGATTGCACTATCTATACATAAAGTTATGGGCCTCTATAATTTATGGAAGTTATGGGCCTCTATAATTTATGGTCTGTAATTACTCTGTAACATACAATGGAAAGATGCCATATTTTTTTATACTAGCAAAGTCGAAAAATCTGTCTGCCAAGCATAATATACAGGCTGGATTTTTGAGATGGGGCAATAAGGGCAGCCTTAACCGTTGTAACTATAGGAAAACGCTCTTAAGAGACTGTCCTTAACTATTTGAGACATTTTGATCTGTATTCACAGATTTTGAAAAAAATATACATTCAGAGAGAAAATAGGCAGTTGTCACAAAATCGTATTTTGATCCCAATCGATCCTGATTCTTATAAGGATCAAAAAACTCTATTGGACCAACAGCTGTTTGAGTACTAGAACAGTCAGAAATCGCAAAAAAACTTTTCCCATACATTTCGTAGGAAATGAGACTCGCAACTTACTTTTCACGATGGACAGACCGGCCGGAAATAAACAAAAAAAGTGAAATATCAAATTTCGAACGAATACGCGTTATCATTTTATATGATTTGAAAACAATATTTTGATAGTCGGTTGCTTTTGAAAAAACTTTTTACATACAAAGGTTTTTTACAATGTCTGACTATTGTAGTGGAAAGTCTTTTTTAACGTTTCCCGTAAGCCTGATAGTTCAAAATTATTTGAAGTAATTGTTTTCTCAGAACGTCGGAAATCACAAGCAACAAACTATAAAGGAAATAAAATCATAACGTGTATTCGTTCCAAGTTTTTTTTTTTTGTTTTTTTTCGGCTAGTCTATCGAGGAGCTTGTGGCTAAGTTATAACAGCCGCACGGGCCATCTTTACAAACCGAGTCTACTCCGTGCCTCAGAAAGCACGTTATGCTGTTGGTACCGGCTGCCATTCGTGGATCTTTGACAGTCGTTACGGGTCGTCAGAAGCCCGAAAGTCTGACAACCAGTCTTATCAAGGGGTATCGTATTACCCAGTTACTGGATTGTCCCTCGCGGAACGGCTGGTCCATAAATTCAAGGTCGCTCAGCAAGCTATGGAACGGGCTATGCTTGGAGTCTCCACGAGGGATCGAATCCGGAACGAGGTGATTCGGCAGAGAACCAAAGTTGTCGTAAACATAGCTCTCACAGAATAAGCAAGCTGAAGTGGCAGTGGGCCGGCCATATTAACTGTAGAACCGATGACCGTTGGGGTAGACGTGTTCTTGAGTGGAGACCGCGAATCGGCAAACTTAAGGTAGGATGCTCTCAGGCTAGGTGGGACGACAATCTTCGCAGGGTGGCTGGTAACGGATGGATTACAGTTGCCGAGAATCGAGCTGAATAGCGTGCAATTGGAGAAGCCTATGTCCTGCAGTGGACAGCTCTAAGCTGATGATCATTATCATAATGATGATTCCGGAAGGTTGTTAGTAAATTAATAGTAGGTAGGGGTAGGAAATAGTAAATTAATGGTACTTTTTTTAAATATATGTATGACAGGCATTGGAGATTTGGTCCCTTCATTTTGACGCTCACGTTAAAACAATACAAACACGGAGATGGCAGCCCTATAACGGTTCATCTTTGCATGCCAATAACGTGTTTTAATTAACGCATTGGCGTGCCTTCGATCCTTTTCTAGGTCAATAAACTAGGTCTAGGTAGAACGCGCTTCATCATTATTATATAAAGGTGGGTTTAGACCAAACGAACATAGAACCAGAACAAGAGCAAGAGCATTCTTCTGTTGATATTCTTGTCATTTTAATAGGGATAGACCAACAAAGGAATGTTCTGTCCCTGTTTACATAAAAATAATTAGGTGGAGTGGGGTCAGAATGTGCATTCGCTCGGTTGGTCTAAATCGGGCTTTACCCACGAACAAATTTATTTTGGGTATGAGTTTCAAGTGATTCAAAGACCATTTTTCTGAATGCTATGCAAGGACGATATTTTGTTAAGTTTGCAAATTAATAACATATGAATATTCATCATAATTCATGGGGTGGGCAAGAAGAAGCTACTTAATGGGACATATTGTCATTCTTACATACTTATTTTGGTTAGTAGTGTCGGGTAGGTAAAAAAGTTGCAAACACACTTGAGCCTCAGTGAATCGGGAGAGGGTGGGCGGCGGGACTCGATGCAGTCCATGGCATGCCACTCGTTGAGACAAGAGCGGTCCGAGTCCACGTGACTCTCGTAGAAAGAACACCACGCGTGCGACGCGCCGCCCGCGAAGTGATTCATCTGCCGCGCCTGCGCACTCGCGCGGTGGAGAGTTTGTAGTGCCGACCTGCAAACAATGACATTATCCATCAACACTGCAACAAATATTCTGTAAGCAAAATGCAACACTTTCTTTGGTTAAAGCGATGGACATTTTACATGATCATCGATTTAGTACTGTCATGAAATCAATCCCATTGTTATAGATTTAAACAAGTAATAGGCGTACTGTTACTATGTTATAGTAATATTATGACGTACCTATAAGCTAACGATGTAGCATTCTATGAATTATTCTGTTAGTGAAATGTAACTGTAGCTCAGCTCATACTCACCACATGGCCTGTACGGATACCGGCTTGAAAATGTGTTGTTGATTGCACACACATACACTGAATCCTCTGTGGACAATGAATCCCTAATTAGTTATTGTTCTGGGCTCAGTAAAAGTAATCAGCGAGGAAAACTGCTGCGTGCGATTTCGGTCAGTGAACTGACTTGACTTTATTTAGGAATGGTATGAGAAATGTATATTAATATGATACATGCTACTGAAAGTAGTTATGAAGATGTCGATGAAATGAATGTGAAAAAGCAACGTACCCATCGCCATCCAACTTAATGGAGGTGTCAGCGAGGACGCGCAGGACGAGGCCGACGGAGGTGCGCTCATTGCAGTCGATGCCGAGCAACGCCGCCTCGTTGCTGCGACACACCACTACCAGGTACCGGGTGCGACCTGCGTGAGCGCTCTCCAGTTTCACCGCCTAACGATAAATAAACCATGTTTTCTTACTTATTAATTCCATTAATATATCCTAGCTTCAATAATTCTACGCGTTTAAGGGCTACTTACGCACTGAACTTGGCTTACTCAGTGCCCAGATATCTTAGTGTAATGCCTATGCTCTTCAATAAAATGTCAAATGTTATCGAGTTCTCAGGACTAGTAGACAACGCTTGGTTCCATGCTTCCAAGCGTTCAGCAAGCATCGTATGAGTGCGAACGTAGCCTTGTAACTTTGCTGTGCTAGTACCATTTTGAGCGTTTCCTCGGGACGCAGCAAGTAGAACATGGACTGCAGGTGATGTTGTATGTCGGGCTGAGGAAGCACGCGCGCCGGCGATCGCCACGGGTTCGTACAGCCGCGTTCTGCACTGCCCAGCACCACTGCTGCACCCTTGTTTGCGAAGTAGCACTCATTGAGACTGAAACAATCCATAACATTCATTTTATAAAGATATGCAACACGCGTCTTTTTAGGGTTCCGTAGTCAACAAGGAACCCTTATAGTTTCGCCATGTCCGTCTGTCTGTCTGTCTGTCCGCGGTTTAGCTCAAAAACTATTGGTACTAGAAAGTTGTAATTTGGCATGAGTATACAAGTTAATGACGCCGAAAAAGTGGTAAAATAAAATTTTGATAAAAACAATTATTTAGGGTACCTCCCCTACATGTAAAGTGGGGATGATAATTTTTTCTTCCCTTCCTATATCCCTTCCTTTCCATAGTGTGGGATATCGTTGGATAGGTCTTTCAAAAATATTAGGGGTTTACGAAGACCGTTTTTTGATTAAGTAAACCGTTCGTGACTTATTAAGCTTTAAAGTACCAATTTTCGTTAGAGTCAAGTGTCCCCCCCTCTACCAACTAAACGGTTGTAGTTAGAAATTCAAATGTCACGGCATTAGTATTTATATATAACGAAGTTAAAAGGAAAACTATCACACTTAAGTGGGCTTTACAAGTTTACGAGTAATAAACGACCAACTTAAATTTGCGGTTGCAAAAACATGTTCTCCCATATATTCCGTATGGGAGAACATGTTTTTCAATTACAAAGTTTAGTTTGTTCTTACGATAAATTCATTCCAACTACGGAACCCTTCGTTGTGCGTGGTCCGACACGAACTTGGCCGGTTTTTTTTATTATAACCTTAGTTAGTAATTAGAGATAGGCACACCCAAAGTTTGGCGATGATAGTATTTCACCTCTATCTGATAATAAGCGGAAGACTAATCCTTATAAGGACACTGACTGAACCCCAACCCTGGAAACTAATAATATATTATATACAACACGAATAACCTGAAGCCACCAGATGAAGTCGCACGTACGGCAAGGTGAGATTTTGTTTAGTTTAGAACTGGTCAAGTTACTGAACAGTGAACATCATACCTAAAAGCCATTCAATCAACTCTTGAGCAAATTAAATTTCCGCGTGACTCAACTTCAACCGAGAGGCCTTGAATTTCTAATTCTAACAATTTCAAGTTCCTAAAAATAAATTTAAAATAATAACCTAAATACATAGGTACATAACTAACATTGTACATTGTTTTCGATTAAATTAAACATTTGTTTATCTTGTAATAAAACCGCGTACCTTGATGATAATTACTTTTAAAACATAATGCAACCGTGAAATGTATGAATGACGCCATTTTTAGTAAAGTTGTTGCAATTCGTTTTGCGGGCGGCGCATTTAACCTCCCTTTCACTGGCGCGGGCGCAGGCAGAACACTGCACCTCGCGGGCCGGGCGCTGCCATCGCCGCGCTGGCTGGCTGGCGGGCTTGCCTCGACACCTTAATTCTCATAAACTTGACTACTCAATCTATATATGTATTTAGTTGCTCACATAAACATATAAACACTCGTAAGGAAAACTGATTGGTAAAAATTATAACTAGGACACATTTATGCATTATTTCCATTCCAAGATATTATGTATTTAACGGTAGTTTTTATTACATTGTACGTATCACTTTTGTTTATGTTTAGTTTACAATTCTCTAACTTAGGCCGATAAAAATAACTCATTGTTACAAATAGCGCAATCACAGCACTGGCATTTTACCTTCATACGGGTCGAGTGCCTTTCAAAAAAGGTGAGTGTTTATACCAAGCGTAAATTTATTATGATGAGGTCAACCGAAAATAGCTCCACGGTAAACAGCGTCTATATTACTAAACATGGGAGGATGAACTTTGTAACGCTAATAATAGAGAGAAAAATAGTTTCTCGATGGATAGTAAGCAACAAACTGAATGTCGACTTGCATTAAGGCGGCAAGGGCGGTTTCTCTCAAGGTTCATTAAAAATAGCGCCCGCGTCGGAGCGTTGCCAAAACGTTGCGCTGCCCGCCCATACTATACGTAGACATGAGCGTGAACGCTGCGGCCGCCCATCGCGCGCCGTCAACCTCGCCCAATTCGGAACACGCCACACCGCGTCTTTTGTTAGTAACCGCAACCACATGGCATCCACAAAGACCGGAAATACTTCAGTTCCTATCACACCACCTACTGGCCGCCTTCTCTTTTCAGTTTAACTATTTTCTTTAAATAATGTTAAATGTAGAATTCAGTTACCTAATTGTGCATTTGGACTAACTCACAAAAAGTAGAGGTTCAGTCAGTAGACTCCTGTGTGAATAATTCTTCAATAATTATTTCTCAGCCTGCATAAGATTATTAGAGCACAGGTTATCTCTGTATTAAAGCATTTTTAACAACGAAGTTTACCTAATTGCTCTAGGTAGTTTATAATATAGTCCATTTGCCTTTCTTGCATTTCAAGGGACTTGTTTGAATTGTTAAACGATTATTAAATGAGAGAAACTCCGCGAGACACTAATCTGTGGCGAGACGTAGGGAACGGTCACAGAGCAACACAGGCCACCGGCGGCTCCGGTCCGCCGGTGGCCTGTGTTGCTCTATGGGAACGGTCGATCTTCTCTGCATCAGTCAGGGTGGCCCATAGACCCCGCGACTGTACAATGATATATCGGATATATCCAATACCTTCAAGCCCTAATGTTTCTGTTGCTAAAAAGTAATGGTGCTATTCGTTCTGCTGAATAGCTCCCAATGTCTCTCTGTTACTCTGAAAACATGATGGCTCTAACTTAACTTCATAGTACGGCCCCAAAGGGTCGAAAGTTCAAACAGGCCTTGGAGGAAAAGTAGGCAACCTAGGTAGAAAATATTGAATTTGGCAATATTTACTGGAAGGAAAAAAAAAATTAAAGGTAGGTACCTATACGTATTACGCCATTTGGTGTTATTTCAGATCTATATTTTTTTATGCAATATCTGTTACCTGCACAGAAAATTTGTTATAATGTACTACAATTTTCTGCTTAATCACAAACACAGTCTTATTACAACTTGTCATAGCACCAAGTTTTTTGTCAAACACCATTTGTTAAACTGCAAAAGGTTTAAGTACTGTTAAAATATATACATTTGTTTTTTATATGTATAGCAAATATCACTCACTGGCTAATCTACTGATTAGCTCTTTCATGTGTAAGTACATGTGTTTAAATGATTTTCGCAAATTAACGATACCATATCTAAGTTTGAGATTATTTTTAACATTCAATGAGGTTTTTGCCATAAAAGTTGAATTAGCGCTAGTTTCGGTAAGACCATGATGACTAATGATATGAATGTGTACAGAAAGACGTTGATGAAACGGATCGGACCTTATTAGGGTTCCGTAGCCAAATGGCAAATACTTATAATTTCAAATCCGCCTCGCCTGTCCGGAACTCCGGAAGTCACACAGTCATTTTATTTGGAGACTATTAACACTATATAAATAATAATGGAAAGGTGTATTCGGTGCACCGCTAAACAATGTGTAGTGAAATACCGAAAAAATATTATTAGGGGTGGCACTCCCCATAACCCACCTGCTCACATCCGAGAGGTGTCAAAAAAATAAAACTGAAATAAGCTTGTTGGATCCCATAATTAAAAAGATTATGAAGTTTCTTAGTGACTTTTTGTATTTTAAATCAACAGTTTTCTGTTTTTGAGATAACTATCATGAAGTACAAACTTATTTTTGCGGTCGATAAAATCAATACTGTGCTTGCATAGGTCATAACTCATAAAATCATCCTAAAATCAAAATAATTTATTCCACACAAACTATGAGCACTTATGAAACTTCAGAAGCCAGGTGCACGGATCCCAGTCGTCCCAACTACGGAACCCGTTACTGTGCGTGGTCCGACACGCACTTAGCAGGATGTTTGTATTATGTGTGTTTTTTACAATTTGCAAGTCAGTGTCAAGTTGTATCTTAATCAAAATATTATTAGCGACCGTAACAAATATCTATTTACAGAATTATAATGAAAATAATTATCAATGAAATTCAGTTAGAACTAGCAAAATAGCTTAGCTCGTAAATATTTAATAAGTAATATTTACTTGGTACACACTACTACTTGAGTTATGCACTACGATAATCATTATTCTTGTTCTAACGTATCAGTATGAGCTATACGAAAAAAAGTTAATGCCGTGGTGAAAAGATAAGCAAGTTAGTTAGATTGGTATTGAGAGCTGACCACCCAGATATTAAACTGATAACGATGTCAATGTTTTGGGTGATAAAGACAGAATCGCTGCAGGAGCTAAGCACCATAACCTATAACCATTTGTAAAATCTCTTTCTAGTTCACTAAAATATTTATGTGCCCTAAAAATTTGTTCTACAAAGTTATTCCTCGTCAAACCTTTTTGAACATTCGATCCTTAAGGGTGCACAAGTCTGCCGGGGTTGCGGGAAAGTCCGAAAGGGATACCGTGGCCCCTGGCATTGCACAGACAACTGAAGGAACACGGGTGGGTTTAGTCAGTAAGAGTCTGACACGCCCTCCCGCTCCTCCCAGAGCGGGAGAAGTCATAATATGCTGATTTCCCAGCGAACAAAAAAAAAAAAAGGGTGCACAAGTCGACGGCTCCAAATCGTTGGTGGGCGTGACTAATTTGCATGCTAATTAGTCAGGTTTTTTTTATTTAGTATTTTTTAATCTAGTTTTTATTTATTTATTACATTATTTAGTGAAATAGACGATGATTTAAAACGAAAACGAGCGCGCAAAATTTCATGAACAAACCTTGGGTGTACCTATAGATATTATGGAAAAACGATTGGATGTAGGTATTTACTCAAAATAAAATTATTTGAACTTTTGAATAAATTATCTATCCTTTTCCTTTTTTTTTATTACATAAGTTATTTATTTACGTCCAAAGACGAGTTAAAATTGGTGTTGAAATATGGAAGTTTCGACGCTCATAACTTCCTAACCAATTTTTTTTTCTGCTTATTCTGCTTCCATACAGGGCTAGATAATGACAAGACAAATTGAAATAATTTTTCGTTTTGAATGTAGGTACACCGTCAAACAGACGAGTAATCACCATACTACGTTTGTATTGAAGAGTGACCGACTAGCGTACCCTTAAAATAAACATCGAACTGAAAGATTGTCAATGGTGTACTCGTACGGAGTGTCCAACTGACCACATCTCATGTCCGTAAGACAACAGGCAGGAAGTACTGATCGATAATCTTGGTTTATTCTAAGGCCCAGCGGAGCTGTAGGCTCGTATTAGACTAGAAGTTATTTTGTCTAACTGCAAGGTTTGTCCAAGGTAAACATAATATTCTGAAACAATTTAGAAAACACTGTCATTGACGACAACCGGTTTGGCAGTAACATAATGTCTTTTGAATGAAGCACCTTAGTTTGTCAAAGTTCATACGGGAACCGATGTAAAGAGAAGAATCATGAGTCATGATGTTTTTCAACCAGGCTGAAAAAGATCTGTTGTAAGCCTTTGAATTATCTAGCCAAATGACAGTATTATATGAAAATCGGAGGTGTGGGATATACACACATGTGGAGTATGGGAAAATCTGAATCTAAATGTACAGGTAGAGAAAGTTCTAAGGAACCATGTCGTCGACTTTGGAGTACAGAAAAACTTCAAATCTCAACGGATCAACTGTTTATTAATGTCGCTTTTTTTCTGTTCCAGTGACTTAAACATATCGACCAGTGCGTTGGAGACCCATTTACAGGATATCGCATCCTACACCGTTTTCACCTATAAACATGCTTAGGATTAAGAAGATCATCATCCGTCAGATCCCTCAAAAACTGAGTTTAGGCTTATATATTATTTATGTGAAACGAGCATGCTCCGATGGCTGAAATTTATGGAATCTTATGTAAAAAGAGCTATATCCTTATTACATATTAGTGCGCAAATTTTATAACTACTTCTGACACCTTAGAAATTTGGGCGAAGATAACATGTCAATATATAAAATTAAAAAAAGTAAAACAAAATAACGCGAATTCGTCTGATGAGATAATTTTGCCGAGGCAGGTTAATAATTAATCAAATCACTAACTAAATTATTATGAAACGACGCCTTCGTTTTCCTGTTTACTTCCATGCATGGTTATAATGACATAAATGCTATTATAAGTATCAAATATTCCACACACAAAGGACAAAATTATTGTTTAAACTTATTTTATAAGTGTAGACCACAGAAATATACGGATATCTATGGTGTAGGCCAACGGCAACGGTCCCGGTGGGTACATAATCTACGCGAATATAAAACTTCAAAATTTCATATTTTAAGAGCATCGTGTAAATCCATACATTTTGATAATTACCTGAACGCAACCATTTCTACATAAATCCAAATATTAAATAAAATCGTTTAATGGAACACAACTCATACGTCACTCAAGATAGCACCGGCACGCAAACTACATTTGTTTTTTAATGTTATGTTAGGAAATTAAGAATAATTCGTCTGCGTATTTTAGCCAACCATGGCCAGGATCCCGGTACACGGTGCACCATGTAACACATCCCGTACGACAATAAAGTGCGAGGGCGACGCAACAACGAGTCGACTCCACGGACGACGTCACAACACTCATAGCTTCCTTCTGAACTGAGCACAAACTACCGCTTAAATATAGAAACACGGCGCAGAACAGGAACACGAGGCAATCGGGAAAGAAACACGCAGTGCTTTATACTACGCGAACCATATTGTTATGTTGCATTAGCAAGGAAGATCTTCATCGAATGCAATAAAGGATAAAATACATACAGTGACTAAACAGTATTTTATCTATGGATATTATATAAATTATCAGTAGAAAAAAGACAAGGTTCAGAAAAATAATATTATAGCTGTAGCTATTACTAACGACCAAACGTGCACTCAACAATTTTAATAAGGTCAAACTCAAACACTAAGATCTGCTTTCAGATTTTTGTCCTTGATATTTAATTATGTAAAGGTGAGTTCAAGCACTCGCGAAATTACAAACCAAGTCCCTTCTCTCAACCTTTAAGGATATCCGTTGAATTGAAGTTTTCTTCTAAATTAAATGCTTACTTACATACCGAGAAAATATGTAAATCAATTCAGGTTACGTCTTAATCATTTGAATCAATCCCCTTCAACGGCATAAATTGCCGTCTACTACATTTTACCTGGCACTTTACCTCGATGGAAGTAAAGTGCCAGGCAGCAGAGCTCGTCTTTAAAGAAAATTCGCTCGGCGAGACATTATTTGAACGACAATAACAATAACGATTTTAGGTGTGAATAAAATCCTGAAATACTTAGAGATCAATGCCTAGTAAAAAAGTAATTTAAAAAACTAAAAACCCTACTGCTAAAACACCATAACTGAAAAGGGAATAAAAAACAAGCATTATAAACTATTGAATGTTGGTATTGCAGGCGGGACAAACCAATAACCCGAAATAAATGGTGTAACTTTGGATTGGGCTGCGAAATAGTAAGAAAAAAAAAAAAAAAAACCGAACAATAACACAAGACTGAGTACAAATAAAACGATGATAGCTACAAAAGTATAAACCGTAGCGCAGCTAACAACGCCCTTCTCTAGATACAGAGTGGAATGATGTTCCATGCAAAAGTGCTTAAAAGGTAATTAAATTAATTTAGATTTAGTAAATTAATAACAAAAACAGAAAATAAGACATGGATAAACAGTACAGAACAGGACATAATGATTTGGGATGTATTTTTGACGTTGAATTAATGTGGTGAGTGTAGGGTGAATGGGTGTGTGGGTTAGTGTTAATCAGGTGTGCGAGGGGTGTTTGTGGTGTTTGTGGCATGTGTGTTGTGTGTGGTTTTGTTGGGGTGTGTGAGGGAGTGATGAGTATTTTACACTTCCACGAGTTTCTGTTTCATTATAATTTTGTGATTTTAACCAGGAGTCAAGTTTCATTTTACATTTGCTCTTCGTAAGTGGGTAGATGTGTAAGCTTTTGTAGTTTGTTATATATTTTTGTACTTATATGTTTGAAATGAAGACTAACAGCTACGGTTCTACGAGACTCAGTGTTACATACCCTATTCGGCGTGTAGGACCGAATTTAGGATCAGAGGTATGTTGGCTGTGTTTGCGAATAACAGTTTGGAGGATAAATAACTGTCTGACAATGAGGACCTGGCAGAAGATATATAGAGGATGTCGAATATCGGACCGGTTTCCTTGCTAGCACCTTCAGGACAGCTCTCTGCGCTCGTTGGACCCGTAGCATCACTGTTTATAGTGCACTTCTATATCATAAAGTGCCACTGCCTAACTACCACCGCCGCTTATATTGGGGCCTATCTGAAGGACATAGCCGTCATCTACCCGGGTTGAGAGAGATGTCGTGCGGTGTTCCATAGGGATCGGTTCTGTGGCCGCTCTGTGGAACATCGGTTACGACTGGATGCTGCGCGGTGCGGGTTTCCATAATGTCAGTGTCAGTTGATACGCCGGCGACTCGGCGGTCACCGCACGGGGGAAGATGTACAGGCAGTTCGCCGTGTTGGGGACGGCTAGGGTCGCTCAAGTCGTAGGTAGGCGGCGGTTTGGTCCCCAGGTGGCGTTGCACAAATATGAGGCCCCTTTGTTTCTCCAGGCCCCGGCCCCAACAACCAGACGACCCAACGACCTGCAACCCTGTGCAAAAACTGGCCAAGTGCGTGTCGGACCACGCACAATTAAGGGTTCCATAGTTGGAAGAAATTTATCCCAAGAACTAACTTAACATTGTAATTGAAAAACATAGAAACTTAAAAAAAAAAATGTTCTCCCAAAATTAAGTTGGTCGATTATTACTCGTTAACCTGTAAAGCCTGCTTAGCTGTGATAGTTTTCGTTTTAACTTCGTTATGTAGTTTAACCTGCTTCAGGCACCAGTCTCTCACAAAGTTAGCTCCTTGTCCGTATACTTTTGTAAAATATTAGCATTAAGTACCTACCTTGTGTAGAGAAAATAAACGTTTTTATATTATTACTAGCTGTGCCCCGCGGTTTCACCCGCTTAAGTTTCGATCCCGTGGGAATATCGGGATAAAAAGTATATATATCCTATGTGTTAATCCAGGTTACAAACTATATGTGTGCCAAATTTTATCCAAATCCGTTCAGTACTTTTAGCGTGAAGAAGAGACAAACATACACACTCACAAACTTTCGCCTTTATAATATTAGTGTGATTATAATAATATAACAAAGTTAAGTTGCTGTAATTTTTTTCACAAATCCAAGTACCTACCTGGCAGGAGGGGGGGGACAGGTAACTAACAAAAATTAGGGCTTTAAAGCTTAATATTTCGCAAACGGATCCCTGAATTGAAAAATGGTTTTCACACCCACGATATTTATGAACGACCTTTCCAACGAAACCCCACACCATGAGACAGACGAGAAAAAAAAATCCTCACTTTAGGTGTAGGGACCCTAAAAAAATGATTTTCTTGATTTTATTTTACCTCTGTCGGCGTGATTAATATGTATACCCATGCCAAATTACAGCTTTCTAGTACTAACAGTCTGTGAGCTAAGCCGCAGACAGACGGACGGTTTATGCGACCTACCCAAAAGTTTTTTCTTTGCTATTGTTCGTCAAGTTCTTTTTTCAAAAGACCATTTCAGACACCTCATATGGCATGACCAAGATTATGTCTGGACTTCAAAAGAGACTGTGACCTCTGAGTTTGTTTCGGCCTTTCTTCTCAGAGTAGTCAGATAGGAAACGCCGAACTTATCTAGCTAATTTTTAATATGACGTGTAAAAGTGATTCCAATATCCTATTTACAGAATAAACAATTTCATTTCATTACAGACAGACAGACTTGTTTACTGCGGAACCCTAAAAATGACTCACTTTTCTTAGTCTGAGTTCAAATTTTTCTGTTTTACAGAATATTGTTAATCCTAACTAATATTATAAATGTGAAAGTAAGTTTGTTACGCAAACGGCTGAACGGATTTGGATGAAATTTGGCATATGGGTAGACCATGACCTAGAGAAGGACATAGGCTACTTTTAATCCTGGATCATAGACGAAGTTACCAGCCACATCACGTCGGCGGTAATTTTGGCAAGACGCTATAAAGTTCGCAAAAAAATTACGTCATCTTACTTATAGCCTGAGTCGTTAGTTTTTTTTTTTATATATGATACTCAGGGAACTATTTCAATACTATTTGTAAGCAGCCAGACCAATCGTAGGGACCAAACATAACCCGACATAATTAAAAGGTCACTGTGCGTATGAGCGCGAGCGTGATAATTAGTTGGATTTATAACACAGCTGCACAGCTTTATTAAACTTAAGTTGTTAAAGGTCTAATGTAAGTTATAATAATTAAATAATATTTTAACGCCTACTAAGTAATGAGCACTAATGACATATAAAGGTAATTACATAAAATACGAATAATATTAAACTCTTAATGAAAATGACTGCTATGTAAGTCAATAGTTTGTGGATATATTTTTGGTTACAACTGCAGAAATAAAAAAAAAACAGTTTTTTTTTTAATACTTTGAAACTTATTTTTGCGGTTGTATAAACAATACTTTGCAAATATTTATCCCAACCCTCACCCTTCACTTAGGCGGCTTTTTTTTACTTCTACTGGCAATTAAGCAAAGCAGCTGGATGTTACTCAATCCTCAACTAGTCAACTAGTCTCATTCAGCTGCAGTCTACTGCTGATCATATCAGTTGACTGCAGCAGTCTGGTTATGATGATGATGAATTCAAAGATATTGACATAAGAAAAATGCAAAAATAATAACTCAAAGGGTAGTAGAATCAGGCCCTTGAAAGTATAAATGTTACTAAATATGTAGACATGGACACCCGCAGATGAGACGTTTATCACAGCCACATTAAATACAGCCTATGATATTTTTGAAAGTCCAAGGCAACTAATGAGATCAGTTGATTATTCATTTCCGGGATTGCTTACAAGAAAATCTCCTGTCCTCCATATTAATTTTGCATTATCTATATCATTATATATCCCTTTTCATTTTTATTATGATTGATACAGCACAATGTGCTAAATACTCACTTTAGAGTCAAGTTTATTCAAATTTTGATTATTTTATAGAACTTTACATTTTTGACACACACACATATATTTTGATATTCACATAAGCTATCGGATACTTTCCATAATATTTGGTACCCTATAGGTTTTGAAAAGTGAGATAATCATCGAAATATGTGACATAAAAGAATATATCACTTGATTGTATTAACTTAAAAGTTTGAATAATTCTCCTGTCCAAGGGACCTTTGATATTAATTTCAATTTCATATGTCTACCTGTTCCTGAGAATAAGGATTTTGACAGATAGACAAAAAAATGATCCTATTTCTGTTTCTGTGTTCTGTTTTTTCCTTTTGAGGTATGTAACTCTAAAAAGCAGGTAGTTTTAGTGTTTGCATCATAATGTAGTTAGCAAAAGCATGAGATAATGAAGGAAAGTACTTGGTAAGGAGCCACTATAACCAATCATTACTATATCTATTAATCTTCCCAAAGCCTTATTACATTTCATCCCTGTACACTAACTAATCTCCTAGTGACCCCATCTGTTTTTGAATTCTACATCAACAGAGCACAAAGTGAACATTGAATGGACAGTTTTTAGCATATAGCCTCTTGGTATACTTAGCAAAGATCTTCTGGAATTAAAAGGGAACCACAATAAAAACACACACAACAAAGAAACTAAAACTAACCTAGCCACTGATATTCAGTGTGTCTTTTAGAAAAATACATTGGGTTTATACTAGTTGTTAAATAGTTCAGCCAGAAGGTTGTTTGGCAGTCCATACATATGATATTCACTCACCCAAAATAACGTATGATTAAATGAGTACTTTAAAGTATTATTTTTTTATTATTCTATCTTTAATGGACAAACTGTTACGGTTGCCATTAATGAGAATTTTGATAACATAACATTACCTACCTCTTGCTGATGCGGTTCCCAACATCGTCTTCACTATTATCACTTTTTTCTGTCTCATCCTTAAACAAAAGAAAATATAAATTTTACCTTAACCATGAAAACTACATAGTTTCTTGAGAACACAAACTTAAGGCTCTTAAATCTAACACCAGTAATGACAGGGCTACATAACAAAACGTTCACATTACATACTGCTAACTTTGAAACATGATAGGTCTATCAAGAGACTCAGAAATAGTATTATTGTGATAGATGAACAAGACAAAGAGCTAAGCAAGGCATAGGATTAGTGGTAAATATAAAGATGTATGGGTGTTAAATAAAAGTACTGAATCGTGTATTATGTTATCATTATATTCCTCGAGAAATACTCAATACGTCTGACCAATTTGACACAACATCATAACACAAAAAAAAAATTACAAACCAGTACTCACCGTTTTCCTAGGTGTTTGCACACTCGGAGAACGTCGAATTGTAACAAGTGCCATACCACATTAGCGTTAACAAATCATTATCAAGGTATGTAATACAATCACAAACATAAAGAGGAATACCTATTGACTTATCATAACACTAATCCTTAAATGATTCAATAAAAGTAAGGTAAAACTTAGTAACATACATCACTAGATACTTTAATACACTCATAACTGATTGCAACAAGTACAATCTATCACAACTTCGCCCATTTTTTATTTTACTATATTCTATTCGTATTCAAAGAAAAGATGATGGATGAGTGAGTGAGTGCATGCCACAGATAAAAAAAATGATGAGTGAAATCCATGGAATTAATAAGTACTATATTCTAAGAATATCAATCATTAATGAAATAATTATGATAGTAAAGTAGGGTTCTGCTGCGTCAATGTTCGTAAACAAACACGTTACGAAAAAAAAAAAAAACATGTAAGTTAAACAGCCAGTCCGCTGCGAAAAAATGTTAAGTTTACCTACAACCTACAACCACTTATTAACCGTCGTCGATTGGCAGATTGCACATTTTTGCTCAAAATTGTAACCAATGAGGTAGATTGTCCGCAGCTTCTACGCAAGCTGTATTTCAATGTTCCCCAGCGATTACTCAGATTTAATCCACCTATCGCTATTCCGTTATCCTCTTCCAACTATAGGCAAAACTCATTTTTAGTGCGAGCGAGTAAAGATTTTAATGACATAGGCAAGCAGTTCTCTTTTGACTTGTTTTCAACAAAAGGCTCAAGCGTTCGCAATAGGCTGAACCTTGATTTCTTCAAAATTAATTCGTAATGTTAATTTAGTTCTGGTACTTATTTTTATTTAATTTTATTGTAGTTTATTCCTGTTGTTGTGTTTATGTTTGGCATTACCCGATTTGATGGTTGGTGCGCTTGTGTTCTTGATATAATTTGTCGTGTATAAGATCTCTTACTGTATTATTATATAGCTAGCCGTGAAAACCTATAATTGGCTTCATGTTTCTTATTCCAGTGTCTTTATTGTATTTATGTAAAGCTGTTGGTTTTCCATGAGATAAATAAATAAATAAATAAATATTGAGAAGAGTGAGCTCACACATTACTGAATAGCGTTTTCATGACAAACAAGTGTAGTCACTGCGTCATTGTATGTCAGAGGTGTCAAAAGGAAACAGAAAACTGACTATCTTTGGATCCGGTAGGACGAATTTAACGATTTAAATCTTTGCTACTGTCATCATTTTCATGACAGCCGACACAGCGGTCGTAAGAGCCTGTGCACACGATGCGTTGCGGTGGCGGTGCGGAGCCGCTGGAGTGGTGTCGCTGCGGCGGCGTCCTGCATACAAATATCCATGGTATGCCACACGGTGCGTTCCGGCGTCGCACCGCACGTACATAGGACTTGCACCCCGCGAGACGAGGTGGGGAGGGGTGTACACGTTGCGACATTGGAGCGGCACCGCTCAGTGGTTTGTGCGTTGTCATAATCACAGATCTTTGACAGATGACAATTTACGCAATTTGCGGCGCGACGCCGCTTCGGCTTAACAACGTTACGACGCTACAGCGGTGAAATCTTTGCAATGTGGCGCCGCAACGCATCGCAAAACCGTTCTAGATGCACACGCAGCGACTCGCTGCTGATGATTTTCAAATCTCACATTCACACACAGGTTTTACCAGCAGTTTCGTCGATTTCAATATAACCGTGAGATTTCGAAATGGCCAGCCAGTCACCGGCTACCAATGCTACCATGGACTTATTTTGTATAATAATTATTTCCATATCCGCCACTAAATTCGATGCATGTCTAATGATAGTGTAGCATATGCCTGTCATCTGTGGTCTGTGTACTCCATTGACATAAAACATGGACTTGGCATACCTACAAGAAAAACGTGCCATACCTACACTTTACTGAGAGGATAAAATGGCGTCTACTAGGGCAGCCTTTATTGATATTTCTATGTTATAATATCGATAAAAGATTGTGAGACTGTTTTCATAATGTCACAGTACAATATTTACGGGTAAAAATACCCCAATTTTTCTAACTGATGCCTTTCATTTGTTTGTTTAATTTAATTGCTTCGTCATTATTTCGCGGCTAAACAGTAGAACTTATTTTGATGTTTCCCATTATAATAGGTTGAAACCGGATAGATAATTATTATATACTTACAGCTTTTTATCGAACTAGTATTCTGTAACTGATTTCAGTCCATTGTATACCATGCAACAAGTTCATCTCATTGCCGATATATCTATGTACATATATACACAGTATACATATAGCTCATAGGAAGTGTGCGATGACGATGACACGAGTTTCACGCTTTTTATTCACCCAAAAAGTACACATATATACACAGTATACATATAGCTCTTGGAAAACGTCCCGTGAAGATGACGGGACTTCCATTATTTTTGCTCACCCAAAAAGTGCTCAACGCGCCTAAAGAAGTTTTCACTTCAAAAAATCTATCGAACAGTTGCCCGCCAGACACGACACCCGTCGGTCGGAGGGTCCTCCCTTTTCTATAGAGGATGAATGAATTTTACACCCTGTTCCTCATACCTCTAAAAGGGGGTATTTCAACATTGACATATAAAACATGGACTTGAAATGTTTGACTATAGAAAAAACAGTTATACAAATACTAGGCATATCGACGCCAAAATCAAAAAAATACTGCTATCTCTTTTTAACTTCAATAATTTTGCCTAAGTGAAAAAGGATAACAGTGTTTTTGACAGTTACTATAATGGCAACCCTACATTTTCTAGTCATTGAAATACCTATTTGCGGCCGGTTCGCCATTTTATCCTCTCGCTGTTTGGTACCAAAGTTGGGTACGTCAACTGTCAAATGATCTATATTTGTGGTTAAAATTTGTGAATTTTGGAGTTATTTGCTGTGTTATTGCGTTTAAATTCGGCCCTATGGTGGAAATCATCAATAGCAAGATGCCCAATTGCAATATAATCGGATGTGGCATCAAAAGAAGCGGACATCACCCGAAAATAACTTTGCACCAGTACGTACATAAATTTCAGCTGAAATATCTTTAGATTTAGACGATAAACAAAAGATTCTGCATTCGTTGAAGAGCTTCAACAGTAAAGCATTCATAATTTCCCTTTTGCCATTATTTTCAACAGTTTTACTTCACGAAATCATTTTCTTGTTATTGAAGGGATAGAGTAGTGCATTTAGACATTTTATTTATCGATAATGCTATTTTATGTTTTTGTTTATTGGTTTTATGTTTTACTTTCAAGGTTGCCTGCTAATAAACGAAAAAAGAAAAACAATTGGTGTGGAAAATTTGAAGATGTCAACATAAACTGTACATATTTTTATTCTTTTCACTTTGAAGAATCATGTTTCTACCGGATACTCAATAAAGGAACATTATGTGACAATGCTTTACCTTCACGAACCTTATTGGTAAGTAACATGTTATAAATTTGTCCAACATGATTCTGTAGTGGCTGGTGTTGAAAATGATGGTTATGTCCTCATTTGCAATATTTGTTTAATGGAAACAAAGAGTGATGTAATGAATGTGTTTGAGTGTGGTCTTAAGACTTAAGATCAATTAAAAATTCTATTCATAAAATCAAGAAACAAAAAAAATACTAATCATTTTTTTGCTTGTTTACAGCCTGCGATTTGAACAAAATATGTCTGGCATTTTAAATGAGAATGATCAAAATCAGACAAACTCACAATGTAAAAGAGATATATATGAATTTGAGATACAAATATTATGGGAAGAAATCAACTGAAAGAGTATCACATTGTATTGTTCAGAGCTGAATGAGATTGATTTCTTTAATATAACTTTATTATAATTAGTGTTGACTTTTAATTAAAACCCACAATCATTTGCGTGTTAGAAACTTAGCATCAAAAACATTAATTATGGTGGCTCCGCCAATTTTCACTGGTTATCCGTGAATTTCAAATTTGTATGTTGATCAAAATGAGATACACAAAGATAAAATGATAAAATAATAATAATATAAATTATAATATTTCATTTAAAAATTACTATCTGCGGGCCATTGGCGGAGCCACCTTTTAAAGGTATGAGGAACAGGATGTAAAATTAATTCATCCTCTATAGAAAAGGGAGGACCCTCCGACCAGATGGGTGTCGTGTCTGCCGGGCAACTGCCCGATAGTTTTTTGAAGTGAAAACTTCTTTAGGCGCGTTGAGCTCTTTTTGGGTGAGCAAAAATCAATGAAGTCCCGTCATCTTCACCGGACGTTTTCCAAGAGCTATATGTATACTGTGTATATATGTGTACTTTTTGGGTGGACAAAAAGCGTGAAACTCGCGGCATCGTCATCGCACGCTTCCCATAAGCTTTATGTATACTGTGTATATATGTACATAGATATATCGGCAACGAGATGGAACTTGTTGCTTATAGTATACAATGGAGTGAAATCAGTTACAGAATACTAGGTCAATAAAAGCAGTAAGTATATTATCTGTCCTCCAGGTTTCAACCTATCACAATAGGAAACATCAAAATAAGTTCTACGGTTTAGCCGCGAAAGAATGACGAAGCAATTAAATTAAACAAACAAATGAAAGGCATATGTTAGAAAACTTGGAGTAAGTATTTTTACCCGTAAAAATTGTACTGTGACATTATGAAAACATTCTCACAATCTTTTTATCGATATTATAACATAGAAATATCGATAAGGGCTGCCCTAGTAGACGCCATTTTATCCTCTCAGTAAAGTGTAGGTATGGCAACGTTTTTCTTGTAGGTATGCCAAGTCCATGTTTTATAAGTCAATGTATTTCAATGACTAGAAAATGTAGGGTTGCCAATATAGTAACTGTCAAAAACACTATTATCCTTTTTCACTCAGGCAAATTTATTAGTTAAAAAGAGATAGCAGTATTTTTTTGATTTTGGCGTCGATATGCCTAATTGCCTAGTATTTGTATAACTGTTTTTTCTATAGTCAAACATTTCAAGTCCATGTTTTATAAGTCAATGGTGTACTCTGATACGTAGTATCCATATGTAGTCTGTGGTACTCTGTGTCAAACAGACAGACGCGCAGACGCGAGTATTCGTTTTCGTTCGAGTAAACGTCAAAATTACGTGATCGCGATCTAAACATAATCAAAAAGAATATTTCAAGCAAGTGTGTAATAAAGTAGTGGGTAAATGTTTAAAATTAAAAGGTGTTTTACTAATGACTCAAAAATTGTTATGACATCTTTGCAACTCTATAAACATTTATTGAGGCAGTGTGAAAAACTTCCCCCTGACGCTTGTAAACACTATAAATTCGCTGTTAAACAGGTAAGTTTCTAAACTGTTTTGATAAAACCTTGAATAAAATTATAGCTATTAGCATCTGATGAACCCGCATGTTCATATATATGCCAGAATGTCTTATCGATTTCCTTTCATTAGGTAGTTCTGTCCAGTTTTGAAACTCTTGTTGAATTTTAAATTAAATTATTTGTAACACAAGTAGTAGTTTAAATATGTGGACTCACTTTTTCGCACATAGTCTATCATAGCCAGCCTAGTTTGCCTGTGTAAAACATATTCACGAAATATTACAATTTACATAATAACTACATTAGTAAAATTTGTATAAGGTTTAAAAAAATAAGGCCCTGTTTCACAGCATAGTATATCAATATAGTTGGTATGGATTGATTGACATAATAATAAATGTTAATAGAAACCTATCCAATTTGGTGAAACAAGTTTACTTATGTATACCAAATATAAAATTATGAGTTTAGGTACATTGCTAAATACTGTCATTTTTGCTTCATGTACAACTCAAACTAGCCTAATTTACTAGGTTTTTTTGTCCGATTGCTTCAGACCATTTATAATGTTTTGAGAGTGTATTGTAATTACCTACTACATTCTTTTTCCAGAGCTACAAGCAACACAAGTTTGAACCTGATCCAGAGAGAGTTAAAGAAATTATTTCAAAGAGTCTTGAGGATGCTGAATGGATTGTAAATAAGGTAAACATAATAAACAAACGAGAGGAGCACTGATTGTTTGTGTATACTTTGGATGAAATTAAATTGTTGGGTTATGATTGGGATTTTGAAAACCGTCAGAAAATTGCAGTAGCAGCCTGAAAAATTAATGATGCATAAATCTTGTAGTGGAAAAATGTAAATGATTAAACTGATATTGAAAAAACATTTAACTTCACAATTGACAAAATGTTCACTTTTTTTTTTCAGTATTCTCAAAAATAATGGATGCTATAAAGAAGATAGATATTAATTATTTACATAGAAAAAATGGTTTTATTCATGATACCAGAATATTGTAATTGCTAAGGATGTTTGGTGAAAAAATAGAGGATTACGAAATATTGGAACATCTTGGTAAAGGAGGATTTGCACATGTTTATAGAGCAAAATGTCGACGAACAGGATTATTTGTTGCTATCAAAATGATAGACAAAGCACTTATGGCAAGTGCTGGTATGATAGGCAGAGTAAGACAAGAGGTCACCATTCACTCTCGTCTGAAGCATCCTGCTATCCTAGAATTGTATACATTTTTCGAAGATGTACATTATGTTTATTTGGTTTTGGAACTAGCACACAATGGTGAACTAGCAAAACACTTCAAGTTAGGTACTCGGGGGTTATCTGAGAAGGCAGCTGCTGATATATTTAGACAAGTGCTGAGTGGAGTTTTGTATCTTCATACACATAATATCATTCATAGAGATTTATCATTGAACAATTTATTGCTGACAAAGGATCTAAATGTTAAAATTGCTGATTTTGGTTTAGCTACGCAGTTGAATGGTCCAGATGAGAAACATGTAACAATGTGTGGTACACCAAACTATATATCTCCTGAGGTAGCCTCAAGAGACTTCCATGGGTTACCAGCTGATGTCTGGGGTTTGGGCTGTATGTTGTACACTTTATTAGTGGGAAGCCCACCCTTCCACACTCAGCATGTCAAGACTACTCTTAACAAAGTTATTAATGCTGATTACAAGCTACCTATGGAACTGTCCCTGCAAGCCCAGGACTTATTGCAGAAGCTATTATGTAAAGATCCCACAAAAAGAATAACATTAAAGGGTATATTGGAGCATCCTTTTTTATGTAATGTCCAAGGTTCATGCAAGCAAGATATATCACGAGATTCTGGGTTCCTTACAACACTGCACAGTACTCAACACAGCAATAAATTTAGACCTGATGATAGAACTGATCTTGAATGTCCCACAAAAGAGTACAATGCTGAAAAAAAAGATGTCAGACCTATGTCCTATAATGTATTTACTCAAGAAGTCAGTTCTAATTCAACATGTTCTAACAACCGAAATTACAATTTGTGCACAGGAATTGATAAAGCATCTGGGGAAATGTTTGATTTAAAAAATCAGCATAATAATATTTTCCAAAAAAGTGATAGTCCATACAACAGCAATTTATCTTTATTGGAAAATATGAGAAAAATTGACTTAAAATGTAAAATGCCTCAAGCAAACATAAATTTAGAAGAAAACAAAGAAAATATTCCTAAAACTTGTACTGTCAATTCTAATGTGCTGAGTGTTCCTCCACTGTGTGCTGAAAGATTGCCAACAATTTCACACAGGACACGAAATGCAATATTGAAAATAGAATCTTCTGGAGTAATTGTAGAGTTCATAAAAAAAAAAGGCAAAGATCGAGAAGAACAAATAGCAGAAATATGTAAAATATCCAAAGATGGTATGAAAATTATAATATATACAGTTGATAATAAGACTAGGACTCTGAACATTGACCATGATCCTAATCCTGATGAAGTATTTACTTATCATAATTTACCACAGAAGCATTGGAAAAAATATTTATATGCTTCGCGATTTGTTGAACTTGTCAAAGCCAAAACACCAAAGGTAACATTGTACACGTCTTTAGCAAAATGTCAGCTAATGGAAAATGCCACCGACATTGATATATTCTTTTATAGTGGAGAAAAAGTTACATACACCAGTTCAGAAGGGTTAAAAATCATTGACAAAAATCTAAAAACACACTATAATCTTACAACAGCACCTGAGCTGAAATATATAACTGACCATTTTGAGGAATGTTCTAACCGCATGAAGCGTGTACAAACAGCACTATCTGGCATTCCCGATGAATGTTTCCCTTTAATAATAGGAAAAAGACCTGTTCAGCCTGTAAGTAATTTACAATCACCTCTTCAAGGCTCAGTTAATGCAAATTTTAATACGCCTCTCTTAAATATTGGATCATTTCATCGAACAGCTGCTAGCTCTAGTCATGCGCCAAGTGATTATAATTAATGGACTTGGAATTCGTAATTCTCAACAAGTCAGTATAACTTGACAAATTCAATTAGATGGCTTAATTAATTATTTTTGAGAGTGTGTAGGTGGTCTTTTATTAGAATAAGCGCAAGTTCTAAAATTTGTTTGTTCAGAAAAGTAACTTACTGAAAAACTTTATGCATTCACCTTAAAAGAAAAGGATATAAATTCATTATTTTGATTGAGCTTTGCGCTTATTTGATTAATCTACTTGTTGTATACGGGGTGGCAGTGACATCGACGCGAACATGGATTCAGTAAGTTAAAAAAAAATGCGTAGTTATTGTAGTTTTCTATGAAACAGCCGTTTTTTTTATTTATTAACCTACGAAAAATTACGACAAATGGGGGTTCTGAATCATGTACTGAAACCATGGTTTTCGCGAAGATTTCCCTGCCACCCTGTATAGATTTGTTAGTTAAAGTGCCTCTTACTTTGTATTATTATGTTAGTTATGGCATTATTGTGCTAAAAGATGTATGTAAGTAAATACATATAAGATAAAACTGCATTTTTCATTTAAAGATTTATTGTATAATTATAGGCACAGGCAGATTAGTACATTGAGATTAGCTTGACCGGTAGGTATAGATACAGAGCGGCCTAAATAGTGACGTCATTAAAAAACACATTCGTTTCGGACCACGCACTATGAAGGGTTCCGCACCTACCTATATTAAAAAGTACCGTAGACCGGGGTTACTTTGATCAATATTAAACTTTGAAGGTTCATATCTTTTAAATTTGTGGGTGTAAAAAAATACTAAATTAATCTAGTGATCGGTTTTTTTATTACTCTCGATTCCTGTAATAATAAGTGAAAAAAATTGGCTTGATTTTGAGAAAAAAAAAATAAACTGCCTGATCAAAGTTATACGTAGGATGGGGTTACTTTGATACCCCATACTTTATTGCGTAATTACAAAGTAATTATTGCGTAATTGCAAAGTGATTACGCAATTAAATAAACCCAATTACAATGCCAATACAATTTAAATATAATTACCCAATTATAATGCCAATACAATTTAAAAAATAAAAATCTATCAACTAGAAAAATAAATATTGTCGCATGGGGTAACTTTGATCTAACAATTGATTTGATTGTTTGAATGACAATATATTTACCTTTTTCAATTAAAATGATTAAGGGTTAAACAGTTGTTCAGTGTTCATAACTCAGAAAAAAAACTACCTAATTGCGTTTCGTTTTAAGTAATTCACGATTTTATATGAAATGGAAGTTTCTATCAAAGTTACCCCGCGATTCAAAGTAACCCCGGTTTACCGGTACTCTGTGGTTCCGCAGTTGGGATAAATCTATCCCAAGATAAATTTAACATTGTAGTTGAAAAACATGATCTCCCTTAGATTCCAACTGTTGGCATAGGTTTCCATTGCCGTCTATCGAGTTGGGGGTTGATGTTTTTTTTACAGAAAGGTTACATTATTATAAGCACTCACGCAAAGTTTCAACATGCGGAGACGTGTACTTTTTGCGATTTTTTTTATTGAAAATAATTATTTTTGCAATTTTTATGTCAATCCCTACCACACCTGTTAGGCTGCGAGCGGATCAACGTTGATCCACCACGTCCCGCGACGTCAAGCCGCGCTGGAACGATATCGTTCCACCTGGTTCACGCAGTAAAAATCTCTAATTATACATGGAATTAAGGGTGTATATCGTTTGTGGCAATTTTAGTATAAGGGGAGAATGATATTCTAGTACACTGAATGCGTCACTACCAAAAAAATTAACAGGGAACACTAAAAAAAAAGTTGAAAGTGACACATTCTTCACTCAGTGACGTTCGCCATAGTGACGCTCAGTACAGTGACCATATAATGTCGATCGATACAATTATAATGGTTATTATTACGAGTTAGGGGTAGATATCCGTCAATAAAGGTATAAATAGTATCCTAATAAAAAAAATTATATGAAATAAGTCACTGTAACTCGGATGTGAATTTTCAAAGTTACGCGTAATAGTACAAAAATGGCTCCGCGCGCTATGAAGTTTGAGTTTCAATCATTTGAAAATGTTACGTAGGACTCTCAAACAAACGCTTTTGTTAAATTACTTATCTATTCATTATGTAACTTGCAAAGTTTCCTGTAAATTGAAACAGTAGTTTTATCAGAAATAAAAGTTACGCGTAATAGTACGCAAACTCACAAAAATGGCTCCGCGCGCTATGAAATTTGAGTTTCAATCATTTGAAAATGTTACGTAGGACTCTCAAACAAACGCTTTTATTAAATTACTTATCTATTCATTATGTAACTTGCAAAGTTTCCTGTAAATTGAAACAGTAGTTTTATCAGAAATAGCCAAACAAAACAGGAACAAACAGGTTTTTCCCGCCATAACTGATAATAATATTTTTTTTACAAATACGATTCTCGTCCTACGAGCATTGTTTATACGTAATATGATGCTCTATGTATTCAACAACACAACACAGTTTACATTGTGCGCCTAGAGCCAATATAAACAGTCGGAGACCATTTTTTGTGCCCATTGTTTATTCTTATCGCGGCATCTGACCGCATCTGTCAACGCACGGTGCTTGTGCCCACTTAAGACGTTTTGCGTCTCGCAGCCTAATCGGTTGTAGTACATACTGTAATCATAAAGAATTCTCGCCATTGACCGTTTCGTTTTACCTACGGTTATGTTGTCAAGTTCGGTAATATTTTATTTCATATTATTTAAATTACAGCACTATTTTCATTACGAGCTATAAAAATTATAATGTTTTACCGTCTTTTTCTTCACTAGCGATATCCCTTCTAGTAAAAAGGCGAAGTTGGCTCTGTTCGCAGACGACACGGCCATTTACTATTCAGGCAAAAGCCCCATAGCGATAGCTCACACTCTCCAATCCGAAGCCAACCAGCTCGGCTCCTGGTTCAGGAAGTGGAGAATAGAAGTAAATCCCGATAAGAGTCAAGCGGTCCTTTTCAGGAAACCGAGACTCAGAAGAAAAATCCCCCTCCCCCGACCAATCACCTTGTTTGACAAGCCGATCCCCTGGGAGAAGCAAGCCAAATACCTAGGTGTGGTCCTAGACGAAAAACTGTCATTTTCAGAGCACATAAAGAAGGTCCGCTCGCGAGCCGCTTTCGCTCTAGGAAGACTCCACTACATGCTGAATGCGCGTAGCAAGCTGTCACTTAGGTGCAAATTGCGAACGTACTTAGCATGCATCCGCCCTATCATGACCTATGCGTGCGCCGCCTGGGCACAAGCCAAACCCCGACACGTGCATAGAATGCAAACCCTTCAAAACCGTTTCCTACGAATGGCAACGGGAGCCCCCTGGTACGTTAGGAACGAGATCCTCCATCTCGACCTAAAAATCCCCACTATAGCCCAATTTCTAAAACGCAATTCAAAGCGTTTCTTTGATAAAGCCGCCCTTCACCGCAACCCTCTGATTGTAAAAGCGGCCAGTTAAAAGTCCCCTCTAAAATCAGTAAGATTCGCCGTCCGAGGCATGTTCTCTCCGACCCAGATGACCCTATAACCCTCCTTCAGGAAAGCAATAGGGACACCAGCACGGTACAAAACAATAAAAAAAGACCCGCATTCCGACCTCGCCGACGAGGTCCATTGCGCCCGCGACACTCCCGAATAAATAATACTCCCACCCGACCCTTGCTCGCAGAAGCGCCAGCCCGCGTTACGCTGAGAAACGTAGATTTAATTTCCCCGATCAATAATAATGAAAATTTGATCCAGCCTGTCCCAACCTTGCTGCCCCCCTGCCAGCGACGCCCTAAGCCGAGGTTCGTACCCCACAGGGGGTGCCCTTAGCGAGCGTTCGCTTAATTTAACATAGAATAGTTTATGCCCCTGGCTGGAGGCTTTAAGTTAGTAGCTTAAGGCATCCACAGGATAGTCCGGTTAAGCAGCTGCGACCTCAATCTGAGAGTCAACTGCGAGATGCCATATCAAAAAAAAAAAAAAAAAAAAAAACCGTCTTTTTCTTTTTTTAAACAGATGCAAAAAAATAGGTTAGGTTCAACTTATGTCAAAGAACCGAATTGATTGACCCCGACTCCACCTGGTAAGTCTGTCCTACCCCTTGTTGTGTGTTTGTGTGTGTGTTTAAAGAGCCTGCGGAGTTTGCGGAGGGATGGATACCTGCGGATTGTTACGCAAGGGCGTAGAGGCTGCTCTTCCCACAGTACCGGAGAGGTTGCAGTTTCAAAATAGATACAGAAATGCCTCTGAATCAGTCCCCCTTTTTTTTTGATGAAGTGGGTTCCCTCTTTCCTTAGGGCGGAATCTCCCTTCCCTCAAGGGGTCCCCTCTGGTTTTTTACACTTATTATTAATTTTAATCCCTAAAATGAGGGAACTTTCCTCAGAATTAAAAATAAAAAACTCGAAGGGGGGGGGGGGGGGCTCCGCAACTTTTCCTTATGGGGGTGTAGTACCTAGTAAACTAGTAGTAACTGAAAACGCGTTATTTTGTAAGTAGTTACAATTTCGATATTGCATTGAAACACTTACAAAATAACCTGAATAAAGTATGAAGGGAAGTTTATTTGTGTTAGTACCTATTACGTTAATGATGTAGTAAGTAAGCATTAAGTACAACAGGTGACGCCTTCGAAGTCTATCTACCGACTGGAATACGGGCTGCTGTCGCCTACCGGTTCTGAATACTTGTGAATCATGTCTACGACACGTCGCGTGCAGATGTTGCCTGCGGTCGGGTACGGAACGGTCCCCCATTATTAAGTGCTCTGTGTGGTCCCCTATCCAGTTAACTTGTTAAATACTTACTTTTTTATGTTCTGGATAGCTTAGGTATCTGCATAGTTTTTAAAGTCAGTTTTTAATAATATAGGTGACCCAAATGAGTTCTACGACGAGTTCTTTTCATTATAAAACACGCAATTTAAGTTGCTTTAGGCCTTAAAGTAAAGTTCAAATAGTCCCTGCTTTACGAATACCCGGAGTCACCCACTCACTAAATAAGAACTTTGTGTAAATACTTTTAGTTTTTAGTGGAAAAGTGTTATTAAGAACAATACAAGCTTTCTTTTAATTAAGTTGCAAAATATTCAAAAACATTAAAAAGTGTGTGCAAAATAGCCAAAGCTCTATAATAGCAATAAAATAAAATCTGCTGATGATAAAATAAAAACTACCTTGCAAATAATAAATAATGAAACAGGTAGGAAAAAACAGCGAAATTAATTTAGAGACCACATGACCCTATCAACTCAGATGTAGAAATAGCACAGGAATTTGAAAACTTTTTTGCTAATATTCCCCATAAAACTACTGAAGCATTAAATTCCTCACCAGCGCTTTCTACTGCCTGTACTTAGAAAGAATGTGAAGGCATACCTTTTGGAGTTAAGGTTTCAGCATACAAACTCCCAGGCTGTTCTTTAAGCTTTTAAAGATATTAAAATTAAATCAACAGAAAATCTCTGGGAAATGTCTGTAAAAGTCTGTAGATCTATTATCGAAACCATTGCGCCATATTTAGCTTTCATACTCGTATACACCAGTGTAGACCAAGGAGTCTTTCCGGATCTCATAAAACACAGTAAAGTAGTTGCATTGTTCAAATCCGGTGATAGTAAAGAACCCAAAAATTATAGGCCTGTGTCAATTCTACCAATCCTCAGTAAAGTTTTAAAAACTTGATGCTCAATCAAATGTTACGTCACTTAAATAAAAATTCCATCTTTCATGAACAACCACGGTTTCACCAAAGGGCGTTCTACCACTGACGCCGGTGTCACCCTTAGTATAGATCATTTTTAATGCCTGGGAAGAAGCACAAGATACCATTGGAATCTTTTGCGACCTCTCGAAGGCTTTGGATTTCGTAGACCATGAGACATTTCTACCGAAACTGGAACACTATGGGATTAGGAAATACAGTTCTTGATTTACTAAGATCTTACCTGAAAGATAGATAGCTTAAAGCTCAAGTAAACGGCGTAAACTCATTAGGGGCTGAAATGGCAATGGGCGTTCCTCAAGGTTCGATATTGGGTCCATTCCTCTTTTTAGTTTACATTAATGATTTACCCCAATTACTTCAAAATCAACCGAAGATGGTGTTACTTGCAGATGACACATAATTGATCTTAAAAATCAAGCGACGGTCACAAACTCTTGACAACGTGAATAGCTCTATTCTTCAGGTCTTAGGTCTTCAGGTCCAACATTGGTTAACGGTAAATAAATTGGTACTAAATATATACAAAAACCAAATGCATTAGATTTAAATTACCTAATGTTAGAAGTAGCGAATGTCATAGTGAATGGAGAAAAACCGGAATTTATTAATCAAACGGTTTTCCTGGGAATCACGTTAGACGAGAAATTACAGTGGGGACCTCACCTATCATCTCCTGCGAGGCGGCTAAGCTCGGCCGCTTATGCTGTTAGAAAGATAACGACCGTTAACAGACGTAGAAACCGCGCGTTTGGTTTATTTTAGCTACTTCCACAGCAATAAGTCGTATTGAATTTTACTGTGGGGTCGAGCGGCTGACTTTGTATCCATCTTTATTTTGCAAAAGAGAGCTGCCAGCGCCATTTATAATCTACGTCGCGGATAATTTCGCGGCTGCAGCGTATAAAGCGCAAGGGTATTCAAATAAAAACACGATAATGTGTCAAAAAATCAAAAAATCAAGGAAATAAGGTGTTATTTAATCTTATTAGCTGACTAACCAAAACACTCACTTTTTTTAGGCTTACCTTTCTTAAGAATTCTTAGAACCGAAGTTCGGGTAATTTCAGTTCCTCTAGCTATTTTGCCTGTACTCGTAGACGGGTCAAACTCAAACTCAAAGCATTTATTTCAATTAAACCATTTACAGGCGCTTATGAACTATCAAGGAGTCGGTCTGTCAGAAATATGAAGCTAGTTGCCCATTCCAAAGCGTACCTAGTAGGTACCAATGGAGAAGAACGGGCATGAAACTCCACGGACACTCTTTTAAATCAAAAATTTGATACAAAATATTGATTACATCATTCATTTTGAAATTATGCATGTGAGAACAATGTAGAAAGACGTTCACGTGCGTCCGTAATAAAAAGATAACAAAACAAAGAACAGCTAAGACATGACCAGTCATAACTGACGGCGCTCGTTCACGAACATGCACAGACTACATAGGAATACTACGAACCACTAAACTACAGTATCTCTTAGTAGCACTGACCTCCATATACATATACAAGTACGCTGGACCTATGATAAGCCGAGCCATAGTGGGGCGATTTGATTTTCGCCATTTTGGCGCTGATCGCAGAAGTGGGTGGGAACGGAACTAATAATAGGGATGGGACAGTAAGATAAAATACATCGATAAAAGGCTTTTCCGACCATCAGGTATACTATTTCTATTTTTCAGACAGATACAGATATTTCGGCCGGGTTGTTTATACTATTTAATATAATAAAGCTGATGAGTTTGTTTGGTTGAACGCGCAAATTTTAGGAACTGCTAGACCCATTTCATAAGTTCTTTCACCGTTGGATTGGTACGTTATCCCTGAGTGACATAGGCTATGTGTGTACCACGGGAGAAGTTGGGGCAGACTGCTAGTCTTAGGATAATCCGAAGCCAGACTAAGGGGGTACTTAGTATGTGACTAACTAAATCCAAAAATAAATAGGGAACGCTTTTTAAAAATAAATGAGGG
The DNA here is from genome assembly GCA_963853775.1 of Xanthia togata. Classification (NCBI taxonomy): domain Eukaryota; kingdom Metazoa; phylum Arthropoda; class Insecta; order Lepidoptera; family Noctuidae; genus Xanthia; species Xanthia togata. Next base: position 14,011,269 of record OY970802.1, read on the forward strand.
TTTCTTGGGATGGAGTGGAATAGGTAAGGTATTTATAGAAAATAAAATGAGTTATGTTTAATAAAACAGTCATCGGAGAAGTACTTTGAACAGATGTAATCATATTTTTTCGGACGCCAACTAGGCTTTTCAATGTTTTTTGCGCCATAATTCCAGTCTTCTTTTGTCAGTCGGAAACCTGTGAATTATTTTTAAATTATACGAGTATGTATTTGATAATAAAAATCGGTCATCGGCGATTTCCGTTCTTGAAAGTAAATAGATATCGTTAGGAAAAATATCGATAACTTTTACAGCACTATAAAATTTTGTGGTTTATAAAAAACCGGTTATACAAAGACAAATATATTGTTAATACGTATAATAAGATGTGACAGATTTTTAAATGTCTAATAATAACTTGTGCAATGCAACCCCACTTCCTTTCTGGTAACGAGTTTTGCATAACAAACACTCTTTCATAGTTGACCTATGAATGACCACCACTTATTTATGTATCAACTTAATAAATACGACGCAACAAAGAAGCTTAATCGCGTTAAACCTCCAAAAACACTCTAAAAATATGGGAGACAATTCAAACGAGACAACGGCCATTTGCAAGTTACGTCAGATTTAGTTCTCTTCCCACGCATTGGGGGCGCTTCAAATAGGCACATTAAAGAGCTGTCATTTCATAGGGTATCGTAAGTCCAGCGTACTTGTATATATGGAGGTCAGTGCTTAGTAGTCTGTGAACATGACTTATGGATCAGCACCATTCAGCTCAACCATTTTGAAGGGTGCTAAATGATCCAACACACACGCTACCATCAGCGAGACATCTGAGTGAGCATTATATAAAAAAGTACTATGTGGTGAGCATGTCATACCTACTCACAGTCGACAGGGCACATTCAAGTCAATGAAAGACATATTAAATAGTTCTTTAGTACAGACGCCAGCACGTCAACCTACTACAATCTGTCAAATTTCTTTAATAGATTTTTAACTTTATCACTAAAATATAAGGTACACACGTAGCGACCTTAGTCCATGTTCTGTGCTTTAGTCACCGGGGACACGCTGGCGATTAAAAAATCACAGATTGCAGCAGAATTGGCGATACATTTACTATACATTTTCAGTATAAGCTGATGTCGCTTTGTATAGGATTTCCGTAAAATGCGGGGTCAGCAACTGTAAATATCAGACACCAGAAGAATCTGTCAATTGTTCAATGTTGATTGGGAAAGTTTGGCGGATTGGAGTGGCTTGATGTGCTGGCGTCTGCCTCTGTACTTTAGTTTATTTGCTGATTGTTCGGCTATTAATAATCGATATGTTATATAAATGTGGAGGCTTGTTATATTAGCAACTTGACAATGTTTCGTTGCTGCCTATTATTTGTAATTAGTCTGTATGCCTTCTTAAAAATAATAAATAAATGTATCGCTTGATGTGTAGCCGTGTATACATACCAAGCATCTATGATGAGCATAATAATCATATTACTGGTCAACTAAGTTCACAAAAAAAAAAACAATTGCCAGCGTGAAAATCAAAGAGTTCCAATTTAATGTAATCTGGCAACATAAACAGTGGTCCTCCATCTTTTTTGTCACGATGCCTCCCAAGAAGCAACCTGAGAAATCCGGTAAGTAATTCTATTTTGTGGAAATAAAGCAGTCAATTGTGTATTATTTGATAATTTGAAGCAATTGATGCTTATTGAATAAATTTCAAACCTATAACTTCAGTGTAGAAACAATTCTTGTTCTTGTTCGATCATGGTGACATTTACTTGGCTGAGCCACGCGGTAGTTGTTATGAACCTCTAGCATATTGTGTTGCTGTTCGGTAACCTTTATATAATTTATATAGGCTAAATCCCTACGTGTAATCTTTATCTCATTAAATAATTCTCAATTAAACTTTTGTGTATATTTTGACTTGGGAGGAAAGCATTTTACATTGAGGTTAAGTAGTCATGTTAATTTTTTTATTCTTTTTTTGTAGGGTCATCCGGACCCAAGCCTGCGGAAAAGAAGCCCGCCACGGCTAAAACTCCAGCAGCTGCGCCTAAAGCTGCTTCAACCACTGCGGCTGCTGCACCTAAGCCGGCGACAGCCAAGACGCCAGCGCCCGCCCCTAAGGCGGCTGCACCTAAAGCAGCTCCGGCGGCTAAACCCGCCGCTGCCAAGCCAGCATCGGCTCCGGCTGCGAAGCCAGCAGCAGCAGCAGCTGCTGCGAAGCCCGCAGAGAAGAAGCCTGCATCAGTGCCCACTGCCAAACCAGGCTCTGCCAAAGCCGCTGCACTGAAAACGAAGTCCAGTGCAAAGCCTTCAGTGAAGAAAGCTGCAGCTGCTTCAAAACCTAAGCCTAAACCAGCAGTGGCTAAGTTGAAAATCGCACCCAAGCCCAAGAAGACTGGCATCAAGGGACAAAAGAAACAGGTGGTGAAACCTGTTGCAAAGGCCTTGAAAGCACAGAGAAAGGTATGTTTTATATCATTGCATTTTAAATGTATTTGAATCATTGTGAATAACCCCCCAAACGGCCGCTATGGCACAATGGTCCACCTGACGGACTGAGTGCGGAAACCAAACCCCATAACATAGAACATCATTGTGAAGTGATTAATAATGAATGATGGTAGAATTTCATGAAATACATAGTACAGTGGAGCCTAGTTTTGAACTGGTAACCATAGGTTTATAACAAATCCTAGTCTTGTGTTTGTGACAATCCTATGATGACCCACTGACTAATTGTTATCTAAAGCTAAACTATCTGAAATTACAAACTAATATTATACAGAGATGAATTAGTTAGTTTTTTTGTTAGAGGTAATCTCTGCAACTACTGATTTGTTTTAATAAAATCATTTCACTGCACTGGTAAAAAGCCTCACAAGTGCTGAGTGCCGTTTTTTTATGATATAGTTGTTCAGTTCACATGAATGAATTCACAAGCAGGAGCCAATGTTTTATTAAAATAAAATATTAAATTGTTGCTTTGTCTATCTACAGACAAAATTATTCAGTGATAATGCAGCATTATACCTTCTGGTTTTTAGTCAGTGCTGTGCCTATAATTTATAGGCACAGCAATAATAGTTCAAATAGGTTTGTAATTTTATATGTGACTGCTAACAAGTGTCCCAAGTATTCATTTGGGCCTTATTCATGGCACAACAATTCCAAAATGATTATACATATTAATTGGTTAGACATAATTATTTATTAATAATAATTATGTCTAACCAATTAATATCCTAAACAACTGATTAGCAGGTTGTTTTGACATTCTTAATTAATTACTTAAAGTCTAAGCACTTACTCTGCCTATAGTATATCTAAACTAGAATGCTGCTCAAGATGTAATTTTTAGTTTTGGTTTTCTAGGTTGTCAAAGGTGAACATGGCAAGCGAGTACGCAAGATCCGCACATCCGTGCACTTCCGCAGGCCCAAGACTTTTGAACCACCGAGGCACCCGAAGTACCCCAGGAAATCACTTCCCAAGAGGAATCGGTAAGAAACAATATGGTGTAACAAATATTGTTCATTAGTAATTTAGATTGCAATTGCTTCACTTGGTTAAATTCTGAATTCAGACTAATGTATTTGCATTTAGCAAATTTCCTGTCTAAAAAGTAACCTAATTAGAAGAAAGGTTGTGATATGACTGTCTTTGTGGCTCTGCAGACTCATTCAGTAGTGTACAGAAGCTTTCTAAATATCCCCTCTATTCTGAAACACATGGATGAATTCCGATGACAATTTCATTCAGCCAAGTGGCTATAGCCCTATTAGTTAAGTTATATCATAGGTAAAAACTTAAAAAGTAATAGTTTTATTTTATGCCATCACTTCTCATATTTTAATGTATGGTTTTTTTGTCATGTTACAGTATGGATGCTTATAATATCATTAAGTATCCGTTGACATCTGAAGCTGCTATGAAGAAGATTGAGGACAACAATACCTTGGTATTCATTGTTCACACTAGCTCTAACAAGCACCACATCAAGGCTGCCGTCAAGAAGCTGTATGATATCAACGTTGCGAAAGTTAACACCCTTATCAGGTAATATACACATCAAAACATCCTAATATTAATAATTCAAACATTTTTATGATGATATATTTGTGGGAATCTCATTGATAGAGAATGATATCAAAAAAACACACTTCTGATACCATCATGTTAACTTTGTTCAGACACAATTATTAATTTGAAATACTTACCTCTTATTAATTTGTTGCAGGCCCGATGGCAAGAAGAAGGCGTACGTAAGGCTCGCCAGAGACTATGACGCATTAGATGTTGCAAATAAAATCGGCATCATATAAACTAATGCTGTACTTTATTTTGTAAGAATAAAACACTTAAAGTATAATGCCCTGTTATCATTCACTGCTAGAGATGCAAATCAGTCCTTTAATAGAGGTCGAGGAGAATCAAAAGGCTTAGGCCCCGGACTCCAAAGCAGAGATAAGAAGAGATGTTTTTGTATCCACCGAAGGTATGGGGAGATGCGTACTGGCTAAACTGGAGTGGAGCTGTGTGCTGGCTAGAGCAGAACTGAGCTGCGTGCGGCGAGTGGTTGGATGTTGTGATAAATGCTTATCTCATCTCGACTCCGCACTGCTCCGTCGCCAGCTTGCGAGGCACAGCTCACATCTCCGCTTCGACCGCGACATTCAAATATGATACATCTGCATTCTGCTCTGCTCATCCACTGAAGCTGAGTGGAGACGAGATGTAAGAACAACGAAATTCTATTGGTTATTTAAAACATCTATCCTCTCGTCTCGTCTCCACTTTGGTGGAGTCGTGGATATTAACTAGCACAAGATAGAGTAGAGAGTAGCTAAGCTAAGGCCTATTGGTAAATAATATTGTCCTTATCAAGAACTCCAGAAATATTTGGTGTGACTGACCCTGGCAGAGCCACCATCACGGATTTTAATTTTGATAACACAAAAATTTTGTCGCCAAATATCAGAATTGGTCGGTCACTGGTTCAAAAGATATAAGGGTTTATAGGTGGCTGATCTGGAGAGAGCCTACCCCAGCAGGGCCATATTTATATCTCTAAAACTAGAGCACCTCACGAAGATCTGTTTTCTCCCATATTTAGTCGAAATCAGTCTCCAAATATCAGAATTGGTCGGTCACTGGTTCAAAAGATATAAGGGTTTATAAGTGGCCGATTTGGAGAGCCTACCCCAGCAGAACCACATTTATATCTCGAAAACGGGCACCTAGCGAAGATCTGTTTTCTCCCATATTTAGTCGCAATGCGTCGCCAAGTCACAGATTTAGTCGGGTCTTAGTTTAGAAGATAATATAATGAGTTCAATTAGTAAGGTAAAGTCCAGTATGCGTTACCCCAGCCAGATAATGTCGAAAATTGTCATCTAAGAAGTGTAATAGATAATTAGAAATACAGCTTCTGTAATTATTGGTAAGCAGATTTTTAAATTTGGTAAGCTGATAAGCTTTTTAATTATTTTGATAAAAGCACTTCCGGCTGGAGTAACGTTACCCCAGCCAGATCTTTTGTTTTCTAATGGATATTTTGAAACAAATTTTATCTAAATAATTATGTGACTCAGGTTGGCTGGACAAATCTTCAAAATAGCTTGCATTTAACTAGGTCAATAGGTCACTTTATGTGACGGCTAAATACCCTTATTTCAGAATTTGTGACGCTACAGAATCTTAGATAATCGATCGAAAACGTGTCCAGCCATCTTGAAAAACCACTTTTCGCCGGTCTCTCAATCTCGGTAACGGAAGTGATTTTGACGACTTTTTGCATATCAACGGGCGTCACATAAATTTCTGACGGGCACCGAGCTAAAAGTTTTGTGATAAGTACAGTGGTTTAGTAGAAAAATGCAAAAATCTGTGTCCAGCCATCTTGAATTTACGTATAAAACTTATGGCTGGCACTTCCGAATCTCAATAACGGGGGCGTTTTCGAATATGGTTCCTTTACTAATACTTGGTGACGCGATGTTTGACAGTAATAACGTTTGATTTATGGCGTCACATGTAAGGGTTTACGAGAAATCAATAAAAACTTAATGTCCAGCCAACAAGATGGCTGGACACATGTATCTCCACTGCCTGATGATCTACGACCTTCGAAATGTGTTCAAAATGTTGTGACGGGGACGATAATGTTAACCTGAAATTGTGACGGAGAAACTTTGCGTAGTTTCAAAGATATTGATCATTTAAATTTCCCCATACAAACACTGCAGTAGGGTAACCAATATTGTAGGTTTTATGTAGGACAAGTATATTTTACGGTGTTTTCTTTAATGGACGAAAATCCGTGTATTGGTGATACTAATACGAACAACGACAAAAATGTAGAAGTGAGGAAGGGGGGGGGGGGGTGTAATTTTTAAATGTTATTGATTATTTACGTGCAGATATCTATTCTTTTTAGTAGGTATATATTATGTCAGGAGAACTAAACTAATGCTCTGAAGGTATTTAAATGAAAAAATAATATTTGCTGTAAATAAAATCACATTTATTTATTTGTACTTATACAGCGTTTCAAATGGCGAAAATGACGATGATCAACTCGCATTTGCACTTCCGTAACCCCCGCCTTGTACCACAACGTTGTTTTACCGCCGTCCTTGACAAGGATTCCTTCGTGGTAGCCCGTGAATTACAATTTTTCATGCGTTCGTTCGTTAAAAGAAATCAAAATATGATTCGCGACAATAACAAGTATGTATTTACATAATTATAACTATAAGAATCATCATACATATCTATAAGTTATTTGTTTCTGCGGACGAAAAAAATAACTGCAAAAAACTCAAGAAAAATTGAATTTCGCGGGCTACCGCGAAAACGTCGGAGGACAAGACAAACTATACTGCCATGATAGCTGATGTTGGTGTCGCCATCTATTGCTTAAAGTTGGTACTACTAGGACAACTGGTCGAATCTTAACTCTTATTTAGGTTATCTTACCGCAGATTAATTAATAGTTACTAGTACTCTGATTAGTGATTACACTTCGAAAAGTAAGTACATACACCGGCCGGCCTGCCGGCTGTCGAGTTTAGTTCTCATTTTCAGTTACATAAGATAATGAACTAAACGCGAAATACAAGTGGGCTCTCTCTTGCAGCGCTGGTGGTCAATTATTATTTTGAATTAACACATACTTACTCTTTTCACTGCAGGAAAACCTTTTATTCCCACGGGGAAATCAAATACAAAGCAGGCGTGGATGCTACCGGCCAGTTAATCGATTAAATAGAAATCCTTTATTTATGTAAAATTATGGTCACCTCACAATATTAATGGATGTTTGTATGGAAAAATTTAAATGGTCAATATCTTTGAAACTACGCAAAGTTTCTCCGTCACAATTTCAGGTTATCATTATCGTCCCCGTCACAACATTTTGAACACATTTCGAAGGTCATAGATCATCAGGCAGTGGAGATACATGTGTCCAGCCATCTTGAACTCAGGTTGGCTGGACATTAAGTTTTTATTGATTTCTCGTAAACCCTTACATGTGACGCCATAAATCAAACGTTATTACTGTCACACATCGCGTCACCAAGTATTAGTAAAGGAACCATATTCGAAAACGCCCCCGTTTTTGAGATTCGGAAGTGCCAGCCATAAGTTTTATACGTAAATTCAAGATGGCTGGACACAGATTTTTGCATTTTTCTACTAAACCACTGTACTTATCACAAAACTTTTAGCTCGGTGCCCGTCACAAATTTATGTGACGCCCGTTGATATGCAAAAAGTCGTCAAAATCACTTCCGTTACCGAGATTGAGAGACCAGCGAAAAGTGGTTTTTCAAGATGGCTGGACACGTTTTCGATCGATTATCTAAGATTCTGTAGCGTCACAAATTCTGAAATAAGGGTGTTTAGCCGTCACATAAAGTGACCTATTGACCTAGTTAAATGCAAGCTATTTTGAAGATTTGTCCAGCCAACCTGAGTCACATAAATAATTAGATATCAATTTGAAATAAATAGTACAACTTAATTTGTATTTGCTATGGTTGCGAAGATATTTAAAATCCTGCTGAATTAACCTAAGCACGATTGCTGTATCTCGCAATTTACTATACGGATGATTGTAATATTTGTACATGAGATCAGGCTAATTTGTTACGCAAGAAACGAATAAAACATACCTATTTATATATTATGGAATATTCATTTCAAAAATAATAATGCGTAGGTACCTATTAACAAATAAGCAGTATTTAACTATGTAGATGATGATCCTATGCAGATAATTATTTTAATTAAAGTAAGTAATTAAATAAAGTTACTTCAAAAATGATCATAGATATTTTTTATGGACTATTACGCAACGTCGCTCGCTTGCTTATCTGAAACTAAAATTAAGAACTGATAAAACTCAAATAAAAATCAAGTTTTATTATAAAAAAATCACAGAACAATAATAAAATGTAATAAGTTAATAACATCACAGTGCAGTAAGTACTAACATATCATAGAACTTTACAGAAGGTTGGTAGGTAGGTAGGTTCTACTGTTTTATTATGATTTAAAAAATCACAAATGTCTTACAAAAAGATTACAAAGACTTATAGCCGTATTCTTAATTGAGTTTTATTGTATAAAAATAAAACATTTACAATACTAAAAATAAACGACAACAATGCAGTCAACTTCTTAGAATACGTACTTTTTGACTAGGTACCTAACTAAGTCTTATTGCATGTAAATAACAGATCAATCAAGATGCTTCTGCTACTTACAACAGGTACGTAAATAGGTAGGGTCACTTGTTCTACAGTCGCTCACTTTTTTTCCGAGGGGTATTTTTTAACACCTATTTAAGTTAGGTTATCGAAATTCGGAATGAATATAGTAGAACTAATGTGCTTTTAAAATGTACAGTCATTTTTTAATAAATGTAAGACAGAATGTAAATATTGTACCTTTTAAAAAAAAAAAAATGAGCCACTGTGTACCATAGGTTTGGCACACTGGCTCACCCCAGAGTACACAGTGGACCTTAGTGGTACACAGTGGATAGTTTGTACTAATCACAAGTAATAAAACAAATAATACGATAGTTATTCATTATTTATTAGGCAATATGTCAACATGTATTAATATAGAAATAATATTAAACTTTTTCTAATAAATTTTAATGTAAAAATCTTCGAAAACTTAACATCGAGCATACATATGGTCGATGTTTCATCCAGGTTAAAGATACGAGTTCCATCGTTAAAAGCGGGAAACCTGCAATAAACTTTCTAGATTTTTATAAAAAATCTCCACATTAATTCGGTTGAAGGCCGTGGCTCTTGCAAGACTGCATGGCTTGGGCTTTCGCAAACTGAGGTCTTTGTGCCTTTGCCTGAATTTCCTGAACCATTCCTTTCCAGCTATTTTATTGTTCACCCAGTTATCAGGCATCTTTATATTATTTTTTTCCGCCATTTGGTAGGCTACTCTCCTGCACTCTTTTTCCGACAACCCGTAAAATATTGAGGAACAATATTTATAATATTCTTTAAGGCTTTCTTTTTGTTTATTATCAAAAACTTTTCTTACTTCATAATTAGGGATTAAGCGCATTGTTTCCATAGACCCAAAACTTTTAAATAAATTAAAATAACGCCTTAAAGTTGTAAAAGGTATATTGAAGATCTTAGAAGCTTTCCTAACGCACATTCCGCCCTGAATGCTATGAAGAGCTTGCTTCATACTTTCTTCCGAATGATTCCCGATGGTGCGAGGCTTTTTTGGACGCGGCATTCTGTAATAAGAATATGTTTTTGAATTTAATTCATTACCAAAACATTGCAACATACATACTTTCAGTACTGATTTGAGAATCTGTATTTTAATCAAAATATTACAAAAAAACCAGTTTAGTACACAGTGGCTCATGATCCACTGTGCACTTACGTGATCTGAGCCGATGTGGACGTTGCCGACATTTTGAATACAAAATACCACAAAAAAAAAGCTAACCTATATTTCGAGAGGAATAGAACAGGAAAACATTCTTAAATAAGTACAAACTACAATGGAAATGTAAAAATATTCAAATACCATACTAGACACGAGTTGGAACAAAAGAAAACTTACCTTATTTTTTATTTTTTTTGTCACTTAAACAAAATTTTCTTTGTACACAAACACCACCCGTCGTACGCGCTTCCCGACTGGTTTCGACGAGTTCATGTACCGACGGCTACATTGTGTGAAAGAGACAGATATATATCTCTGGTAGTTTCTTAGATTCTTGAACTGAGCCACTGTTTCTGGTATAACCACTGTAGAACAAGTGACCCTACTTACCTACCTCATCGATATATTATGGTTAAACGTAGGTAGGTATATGAAGAATGGCATAGTGGACACTATTTTGAGCAATAAAAAGTTTATTTAAACATTTAGTATGGTAGGTTTAATTTTTCAATCAAACTAATTTTATTCGTGACTGTACCAAGTTTTAAGGTTGGTGTAATGTATTGCGCGCCCGCTTTTTTATAACATTCTATATTTGGTCGGGTTACCACGCATACATCATTTTTATCGATTATCTCGTTAATTAGTTAGTGTACAAGTCTGAAATTTCACATGTATGTAATTAAACTGTATTTCTAATTATTGATGTAAAATTCAGTTTTCAGTTTCACTACTAGTAGTGAAACTGAAAACTGAATTTTACCGATTAACAGTTTACTATACCTAGGTATAGTAAACTGTTAATCGGTAAAATTCAGTGGTCAAATAACTCAGCTGCGCGCCGTGGCCGGAAAATCATCTTATCTTTTTTTAATTACGTATAGGATACTTATGAAACTTCAGTACCATTTAAAGCCAGTAGGTAATTATCTATATAATAACGTTTAAGTTTAGTCTTTGGGGCGCATAATGGAAGTGCAAAACATATAGTGTATTAAAGCATATTTTCTATTTACTAAAATAACTTCAAAACGGTGCATTATAGTGGATTCGTTTATTGCGTAACAAATTATAACTAATTAGCCAGATCTCATGTACAAATCATGTGACAATCATCCGTGTAGTCACTATACTATAGTGAATTCCCAAATACAGCAATCGTGCAAAACCACTAGGATTTTAAATATCTTCGCAACCAAAGCAAATACAAGTTAGGTTAGGTTAGGTACCATTTATTTCAAATTGATTTCTAATTATTTAGATAAAATTTATTTCAAAATACCCATTATAAAACAAAAGATCTGGCTGGGGTAACGTTACTCCAGCCGGAAGTGTTTTTATCAAATAATTAAAAAACTATCAGCTTACCAAATTTAAAAAAACAAGCTGTATTTCTAATTATCTATTGCACTTAGATGACGATTTTCGACATTATCTAGCTGGAGTAACCCACTATAGTCCAAAAGCTAGATCGAAGAGTTCACGAAATACTGCGAAGAAAAATTAATTCTATTAATATGTGTATTAAACTTCTAGTTTTATCGATCTAAAGTCCCATAGATATAATAATATTTCTGTGTAAAGTCCTTAGAAATGTCCGTGAAAATATTAAACCTTGCTCTTGGTCTATTTGGTGTCAAGATGTACAGTCACAATACACACAACATACAATTGTTTTAAATATTAATACAATGTTATTCATACAATTTATGTATTAATTAATACATATAATTGTGTGAATGGCTCTAATTAATTTTATTTATTGCTCCATAAAAATATAAACTTTTTTGATGCAACCCCTAACTTGGGGAGGGGTAAATAATTTATATCTCCAAAACAGTAAACATTTTATAGCCTACCTACCGTCGATTTTTTTTTTTTTAAAGCAAATTGTTTAGGTAGGTAGGTACTTGTTTTTTTTCCCCTGTTAAACTTATGGGAGGATTTTAAGAAGGGGTTGGAAAAATATGGTTGGAAGTGTTGGAACCTTCTTCGAAATCTACCACCGCTTGCGGCTTGCCGGAGGGATTTTTTGTATTTCCGAAATACCTTGAGATAACAACGCTAACTATTCATAAATGTTTCACTAACTTACGTCACGGGCAACTCGTTCTAAGTAGTTCGTCTGTATCTATCTCTTTCTTACTTACCGTTAATGAAACTGAGCGCAGCGATCTATCTGCCAGCGACTAAGTGCACACATTTTGTTCGACAAATAATTACATAATTATTTACTGTAGACCTGCTTTCTAATTACGCAACATATTTTCGTAAACGATAAAGACAAATCTGTTTCATTTTGACAGTTCAACAACATTCATTGCGTTACCTATTTACGTTGCTCTGCAGTTTTTTTTTCGAACTTACGGAGCAATGGATTAGCAATCTGTTTCAAAACGATTCAGATTCGGATTGATTTTGCATTACCTACGTAATTAGGGTACTGTTTACAGGTATACAGTAAATAGAACCCAACCAAAAAAAAAAAAAAAAAGTAAAAAAAAGGAGGTTCCTTTCTCTGGAGCCATGATCGCCGATTAGCTTGGACCCTGTTCCCGATACCGGTGGACTACTATTTATTTTTTATATTCTATTATTTAAAAATATAATTAGTAAGTATTTCTATTAATTTAATACAGCTTTCCTTTGGTGGGTTGAAATTAAAGAATAAATGTATATTTATATTTTTCAAATCAAACATTCCTCCAGACGTCATAGATACCTACCTACTTGTCTAGAAACTACTTAAAGTATTTTGTACTTGCTTGTACCACTGTAGGTATGGGGAAATTGTTTTGTTTAAATATCTTTTTAATTACACACCGGCTGAATCTATAACTTGGCGACGTATTGCGACTAATAAGCGACTAAATATAGGAGAAAACAGATCTTCGCTAGGTGCCCTAGTTTTCAAGATTTAAATGTGGCTCTGCTGGGGTAGGCTCTCTCCAGATCGGCCACCTATAAACCCTTATATCTTATGAACCAGTGACCGACCTATTCTGATATTTGGCGACAAATTTCGACTAATTAGCGACTAAATTTTTATGTTATCAAAATTAAAATCCCTGATGGTGGCTCTGCCAGGGTCAGCCACACAAATATTTGTAGAAAATAAATGAAACAGTACGCTTAGAGTAATTAGACTGTTACAGGCAGCAACCGTATGAACTCATCATTATGTCAATACGATATTCAAATTAAACAATCTTGTTTAAGCTCAACCCAGCTCAACTTATACACAGGCCCTCTCTCTGAAAGGGGGAGTGGGCCGTAATCCACCACGCAGGCCCAAGGCGGGTTGGTAGATGTCACATGTCTTTGAATTTCTGGTTCTAGGACATGTCGGTTTCCTCACGATGATTTCCTTCACCGTTTTGAGAGTGGTGATGAAATCATTTACACAAGGTAAGCGCCTGTCAGGGTTCGAACCTACGACCTACAACTTGTTAGTCGCGGCTGTTACCACTGGGCCACCACTGCTCACTCTAACTTACAGCTAATTAGACAACCTACCCCTGGATTAATATTCTAAGCAATTTTTTCGTATGTTTGCCAGTAAAGATTAAAACTTTTTCACAAAAAATAAAACCGACGAAAAAGTTTTTATTTTTCACTTTTTAGTTGTGGTACCTACACAAAACCCCCACAAAAATTTGAATACCCATTACCTGCTATGTAAATTACAGTGACAGGAACTATTAGAATATCGTCCACATACTAGATGGGAAAAATACGTATTATTGAAGCTAACTCAAAAACCCCTCATCAGATCTTGACCAAATTTATATGGGACCACTTCTAAAGTATGCCCTACCAATCAAAAAAAGAATCATCAAATTCAATTCATAATTGGCGGAGAAATCGCGTAACAAACATACAAAAAAAAAAAAAACATTCAACCGAATTGAGAACGTCCTCCTTTTTGAAGTCGGTTGAAAACTACGTTTTTTTTTAAATAGTTCTTGTTGCTGTCAGACGTGGGGTATTTCTGAGCCCTTTCCTTTATGCATCTAACCATTGGGGAGCTATTCAACAAAAACTGTTTCCGCTGGAACTACATCATCCTAGTGGCACTTTTTTAGGGTTTCGTAGTCAAATGGCAAAAAACGGAACCCTTATGTATTCGTCATGTCTGTCTGTCCGTCCGTATGTCACAGCCACTTTTTTCCGAAACTATAAGAACTATACTTACTGTTGAAACTCGGTAAGTAGACGTATTCTGTGAACCGCACTAAGATTTTCACACAAAAATAGAAACAAAACTATAAATTTTAATAATTTGATTTAAAAAAAAATGAGTTTCAGTTCTAAGTAAGTACTTAGAACTCAAACTCAATTTGTTTTTTTAGAAACCCCTTAGAATACTTAGAACTGAAACTCAAATATTTTTTCGTCAAACCCATACGTGTGGGGTACCTATCTATGGGTAGATCTTCAAAAATGATATTGAGGTTATTAATTTTTTTTTTTTTCTAAACTGTATAGTTTGCGCGAGAGACACTTCCAAAGTGGTAAAATGTGTCCCCCCCTCTAACTTCTAAAATAAGAGAATGATAAAACTAAAAAAAAATTAAATCATGAATTCATGATGTACTATCGAAGAACTTCATATCTAAGCAGTTAGGAAACAAAATCCCGTGAACACGAGGACCACATCTGTTACCGCCCCCGTTCTATAGCGGCCGAGCGCTGCAAACAGAAATAGTCCTTACGGTGAATAGATATGAACTTCTCGATGGTACATTACCATGTATACTGCCACCGAAAATTGGTTTGAACGAGATCTAGTAAGTAGTTTTTTTTGAATACGTCATTAATTCGAAAACTGCAATTTACCTTTCATTCAATCAACTCAAATATAAAATTAAAATCAATAACTTAATTTAAAATAAATAGGTACACTATACTATTATTAAAACATCGATCGAAGTTACAACGAACTAGGTACAAGAACTTTTATATTATGTTACTTGCTGCTACGGAACCCTTCATGGGCGAGTCCGACTTGCACTTGGCCGCTTTTTTTCATATGGTCGTACAAGAAAAAAAGGGGTAAATGTGTATGTTTAAACGAAATTTGTGTCCTATAACTGCGAAGATAATCAAGTTTCCGCTGCGCTGACGTTTGGCTATTTGATGAAAATCATATAAAACGGTTTAGTGCAGAGCTGTTTTTTTACGCACGTTGCTTTGAATTTGTGTGTATTTTTTGTGAAAACAGAATTTGAAAAAAATCTGCCATTCAGAAGATATACACGTAAACGTAAAATAAGGTCCATGCACTTAAAATAGGAACTCTAGAGTCTAAATTATAACGTTTATTTGTATCTTGTAAGGGTCTACAATGTCCTTCCAAGTTTCATTTATGTGTTGTTAGTAATTATTATGTAATGGCATAATTTACTACGACTGGACCACTATATTGTATGACATCCGATTGTAGGACTTTTTAATTGAAAAGCAAAATAAAACATATTCCGATATTTAGTGTAGGTAGGTAGGTACATACCTAATAATGTAACTATTCACATGTAAAATTTCAGTGCATTTCATTAAATAACATAACATAAACCGACCACATAACATAACATGACCGCATTAAGGCCTCTGCCTCGAATTTTGCGGGCAGCGGGGAGGCGGCGGCGGCGGCGCGGGAGCAACAGGATCTTATGCGTAAAATCAAATGGACCGGTTCTCGAAAACAGCGGCGCGGGGGCGGGCAACGAGCGGTGCACTCCAGTCAAGCGGTGGCCGCCCGCGCCGCCGCCGCTGCCGCCCCGCTGCCCGCAAAATTCGAGGCAGAGGCCTAAGCGACGAAAATATGTCACAGGCTGGAACAAATATGTCAGCGACGCTCATAGGGAGGCTCGTACTTTTTATCAAACGTGGCTGTCACATGGTGCACCCACTCAGGGTACTTTGTATGATAAAATGCGTGAAACACGAAGGACATTTAAGACTAAATCAAAATTTGTTCAAAAGAATCAAGAACAAATTAAATTAGATATTTTAGCAAATAGTCATTCGAAAAAAGAGTTTGGTAAATTTTGGAAGTCAACTAACAAGTTACATGCCAAACCAAGTCTCCCAGTGAGTGTGGCGGGTCTGAGCGAGCCGAAAGATATCGCCAACCTTTTTCAAAGACACTTTGCAGTTCAGTCTCCTTTGCAAACAGGGCGGCGGGTGCTCGATGAAGGGGAACTATCAGGTTCTGGTGAGACTGCCGTAATGTTCTCAGCTAAACAGGTTGCTACTGGTATTAAGAAAATGACAAGAGGTAAGTCGCCAGGCCACGACGGCCTCAGCGTCGAGCACCTGAAGCACGCGGGGCCACATCTGTATAGGGTTCTTGCTTTGCTTTATAATTTATGTCTTAGTCACCGATACTTACCGCGAAGACCTTATGCACACTGTGGTGGTGCCGATTATTAAGGACAAGACGGGAGACGACTCTGGGGTGTCCAATTACAGGCCTATTTCGTTGGCCACGATAGTCGCCAAGGTCCTGGACAGTTTGCTTGATCAACAGTTGGCTAAACACATTGAACTCCATGACGCGCAATTTAGCTTCAAACCCGGTCTATCCACGGAGAGTGCCATCCTGTGCCTCAAGCAAACTGTTCAATATTATACATCTAGAAAAACACCTGTTTTTGCTTGTTTTTTGGACCTCTCAAAGGCGTTCGACCTTGTGTCCTACGAGGTACTATGGGACAAATTGCAGAGTGAGACAACACTACCAAACGAAATTATATCCTTGTTTCGTGACTGGTACTACAACCAGAGGAATAGTGTTAGATGGGCTGAGGCCCAATCGGATGTGTATGAGTTGGAGTGTGGGGTGAGACAAGGGGGCTTAAGTTCACCCCGCCTCTTCAACTTATACATAAACCAGCTGATCGGTGAACTCAGCAGCACCAGGGTTGGATGTCATATTGACGGCGGCGTTTGTATGAATAATATTAGTTATGCCGATGACATGGTGCTGCTGAGCCCATCGATTGGCGCTTTGAGGACGCTTGTGGCGATTTGTGAGTCCTATGCGGTGGCCCATGGGCTCAAGTACAATGTCACGAAGAGCGAACTTAATGATGTTTAAGGCGCGGGACATAAACTATTCAGATGTCCCCAGTGTCTCGCTCTGTGGCGCTCATTTGACATGGGTGACTAAGTTTAAGTACTTGGGTCACTGGGTCACTGAGGATCTTATGGACAATAAAGATATAGAGAGGGAGCGCAGGTCGCTGGCCGTTCGATGTAACATGCTGGTTCGAAGATTTGCACGTTGTACAAATCAAGTAAAGGTAACGCTTTTTAAAGATTTCTGCCAGTCTTTTTACACGTGCAGTCTTTGGACCAGTTTTACGCAGAGGACGTACAGCGATCTGCGTATCCAATACAATAACGCGTTCAGGATACTCTTGGGGCTGTCGTGGCGTTGTAGTGCGTCCGGTATGTTTGCGGAGGCGCACACAGACGATTTTTACGCCATATTAAGAAAAAGGACCGCATCCGTGGCCGTCCGGCTGCGCACCGCCACTAATAGTCTCCTGAGTGTGTTCCGAGATCGGTGGGACTCCCCTCTGCTGCGTCACTGGGTAAAGATCCACACCAGTTGAGGATGTACTTTTCTTATTTTATTACTAACACTAGTCTTTAAGTAATTTTGTTACCTATACTAACACTATGGACAAATGTCTGAATTAAAGAATTTGAATTTGAATAACATCACGCCTTGTTTCCCCGAAGGGTTGGGCAGAGTGTACCTGTAGTAGGTACACCCACATTTCGCCAGTTATTTTTAAGTCCCATGTAATAGGGGGCGAGCCTATTGCCATCAACCGGGCAGAAATCCACTCCTGGCTGCTACTGAGAAATTCTAGATAGAAAAACCCAATAACACTTTGCCCGACCCGTTAATCGAACCCAGGACCTCATGCTTAGCAGTAGCGCTTGCGACCACTAGACAAACGAGGCAGAAAATAATTGGCACTAAATAATTACAGAGTTATAATAAAAATACCAGAACAACCGCAATAAATAGATAAACCGACCGTGTATGTTCCTATATTTATTTATTTATAGTTAATTAAAACCGGTACAACACCATTTGATTTTTAATTACGTTATATATCTATTATAATTACGTTGACAATAATAATAGGTATTTACCTATGTAATTGGAGATTCTATAACCAGCATTTTCAGATTTAATTATCTGTGGATTGGCGCGCAATTCGAAATTCAAATGAATTTTATTCGAAAGACAAATGGTATTGGTGGTATTTTAATTAAATGGTGTTATTTGCTGATGACACATCACTGATTTTTAAGGTAAACAGACACGCACAGGAGCTTGACGATGTAAATAACGCTATGCTAAAGGTCCATAATTGGTTTACTGTAAATAATTTAGTATTAAATGAGAAGAAAACTAAATGCATAAGATTCGCGTTACCGAATGTTAGAAGTAGTGAATGTCACGTTGTACTGAATACGGAGACACTAGAATTCGTCGAAATAACGGTTTTCCTGGGAATCACGCTTGACTCAAAACTACAGTGGGGTCCTCACTTAACATCACTTGCAGGGCGGCTAAGTTCAGCCGCTTACGCTGTTTGGAAAATCCGCCAACTAACAGACGTGGATACCGCGAGACTGGTCTATTTTAGTTACTTTCATAGCATCATGTCTTACGGTATTTTGCTGTGGGGACGGGCCGCAGATATTGATTCTATATTTATTCTGCAAAAGAGGGCTGTTAGAGCCATCTACAACCTCCACAGACGCGAATCTCTTAGGGAACTGTTTAAGAAAATTAATATCATGACGGTACCTTGTCAGTATTGAAAACATTATATAAGTTCGAAAAATCTATAGTAGGTAAGATAAGTGACAGGTTTTATCACAAGAAATAGGAACAAATTAGATATATCAACCACGTTTCAGATTGTCTAAAGTACACACTTCTTATATGGGGTACTGTGTAAAATTTTATAATAAAATACCACTCTATATTCTTCAACTAAATGAAAAGAAATAAAAACATGCATTAAACGCACACTATGTAGACAACTTAGACAAGCATACTATAAGTTGGATGATTATATCGTAGATAAAAATGCTTGGCTAAATGGTGGTCCTGCTCCACAGCCACTTGGGATCACTAGTTTAAAAAAAAATGGTAGAGTTGCTTCCCTTTTTTTTTTTTTTTTTTCTGACTACGAACGTAATGTTTATTTTTTATTTAGCCATATTTTAATTATTGAATACTCCAATAGATAATATTGATTTTCTTTCTTTTGGTGGTAAAATTCTTTAAAGGTTACAAATACATTGCAAACTATAGTTTTGTATAACGACGCATTTTTATTTTCAATTTTTGTAAATGTGAGTACTATGGAGTCGTTTACTGTGTTGTATTTTGACTTGAAAGAGCAGGGTAGTTACTTTGAGAGAATGTCATGCTCACTTAAATGTCTCGCTGATGGTGGCGAGTGTGTTGGATCATTCGGTTCCCTACAAAATGGTTGAGCTGGATGGTGCTGATCCACGCGTCATGTTCGTGAACGGGCGCCGCCGCCGTCAGTTGAGACTGGTCATCTCTTATCTGCCAGGGCTTATTTTTAATCGTTTATGATTTTTATATATTTTTTTTTACATTGTTCTCACTTAAATCAACAAGAGTAATGTACCCAGGATTTTGTAATTTCTATATTTAAAAGAGTGTCCTTGCAGTTTCTTGCCCGTTCTTCTCCATAGAGATCTACGTTTTGGAATGGGCAACTAGCTTCAACTTTCTGACTAACTGACTCTTTGACAATTCAAAAGTGCCTGTAAAGGGTTTAATTGAAATAAATGCTTTGAGTTTGAGTTTAATTTCAAATTCAGTCATCTAATTTTAGATAGTTTTTTATTTTTGTGACATTGTGGTAGTTTTTAGGCGCCATGGATAAACTGAAAATTCGTACAATTTTTGAATATGAGTTCCTACGTGGAAATACCGCCGCGCTAAAAAATTCAAAATTCAAAAGTAATTTATTCAAACTAGGCTGAGAATCAGCACTTTTCGAACGTCAAAATTACATAAGACAGTCCCCCAAAACGCCCACCCTTCACCACTTCCTAGTGCTTTTGCTGGGAAGAAGAAGTGGCGCAACAAACTCCCCAGCAGCACAGCTGTCTGTTCAGTTAAGAAAAAAAATGATTCTATACAATAATTTATAAGATAATTTACATTACGCAAAACCACAATTTAAATTATAAATTAATAGCCATATGACAGCTAGCACACGCCAAACAACACAAAACCGGGGGGTGGGGGGGGGGGGCTGGGTCGGCTTTAACGCGAAATGTATACGTACATCCGTGGTGGGGCGACCTAGACTGCCAGTCACTTCTTCTCCTGCAACCGAGCGGGTGGGCAGGTTGCGGATAGCCCAACTCCGGCTGCGGGACCGACCACTGAAGGCAACTTTGGACCGTTAGTGGGCGATCCCATACTCGGAGCATCTCCCTTAGGGGATCCCGGACAAGAGAAGTTCCCGAAAGCCAAATCCCAAGCTTAGGGTAACCCATATACCCCTTCCCATGAACCCATCACCCGACTAAGCCAGCCCTCCCTATCCATACATATTCCATCGATCCTAAAAAATCCCTAGGCCAACTCCCAGACCTAGTGTGACCCCCAAGGAACCCACACCCTCAATCCACCAAATGCCTTCCCTCCCATCCCTTTACTCCCGTCGGTCCCAGAGGAAGGGTAACCTCGATTCCAAAAAAGCCCACCCCCACCGACATGAATAAGCAGGATGATAAATTATCTACCCAGATGGGTCCCGGCCAAGCCGAGGAATCCCACACCGCTCCGGCGGTTAGCCCACATCGTAATATGGGGGGGCATCAAACGCGCTTGAAAGCGCGGCATTAAGGAGTCCAAATTGCATTTACTGAACCGGGCAGCTCTACCACTCTCCGGGGCTTTGACGAAGTACGCCCGCTGATAAAGCGAGGAAAAACCTTAGCTCGGGAGAAGAGGGAAGTAGGCGACCGAAAGCGTACTATCCGCGAAGGCACTAGCCAGCGCAAGGCGCGATCGGACGCCGAAGATATGGTACGCGACCGGTCACGAGTACGCGCAGGGGCAACCCAGTGCGCAAAGTTACCGGACGCGGAGCCACGCGCCCAGCTGCAAGTACGCGAAGGGGAAACCCAGCGAGGAAAGCGGCCGGACGTGGAACCAAGCGGGAGGGGGCAGGTACGCGAAGGGGCAAACCCAGCGCGAAGCGCCTTCTCACGCGGCAGAGCATGCCGGGGCCAGCCGACCCCAAGACACTAACAAAACCCACGACCGACCTCGACCTAGACATGCTAGGGGAAAGCGGTCTAGAGCCTCGCACAAGGCGTTGCCGGCAACGACCACCCTGACAGGCACCTCCGAGTCGCAGCCTGGACCGAGCGGGACAGGGACGGCGAAGAGGGAGCGCCCTGACGACACGGCTTCGCCAAGTACGTTCCAGGGGGACGCCAAACGTGTGAGGGTCCACTCCGCTCAGGGGGGGCAGAGAACCTACGCGCGGGCCACAAAGGATATTCCGGCGCGGCTGGCCGTAGCAATTTGCTTTCCCCAGCCCGGCAGAGAGCTGACCAAGGTCGAGGCAGACCTCATAAAGACGGACCTTGAGAACCTGGTGATGGACACAGACTTGTCGGCACCACTCCCGGCCTTCCGCGGTTACCCAAGGGTGGCGGAAGGCACAGTGCAGATGTGGTGTCAAGACGAAAATGCCCTGACCTGGCTGACCCAGAATGTGCCCAAAATTTGACTCCCAGACACTAACCAGAAACTTACCGTCATGAAACAGACCGACGTGCCCACCCGTGTCCGAGCCTCCCATTTCGTCCCTCGTTACAGAGGTGACGTGGCCAAGCTCCAAAGTGTTCTGATCCGTCAGAACACTTGGTACGACATATCGAGGTGGTCGTTGTACAGGGCAACTACCGTCGGTGGCGACCGCTGTGGGACTTATTTGACCCTAGGGCTGCCACCGGAGGAAGCTGAAAAGGTCCTGAGACGGGAGCGACGTATATCGTACATGCTAGGGTCGATATACGTACGCTTCTGGCCCACGACCCGACCCTCTGACACCCAGACCGACAGCACAGACGGGAAGACGACAGTACCGAAGATGACACAGACGAGCGACACGGACATTGCACAACTCGAGGAGGTCATGGCCCGAGCGGCAATGGCCGACGACACCGACACGTTGCCACCCGCATCACCTGGCTGGAACGAGCTACTCCTTGCCTCGTCGCCGGGCGCTGGACACGACGACCAAAACAGAGTGGAGGAGACGGAGAGACTGTCCGATGGATCGATCTCCGACTAACTCCACTCCACCGCTGTCACCACCCCTAAACATCATCCAAACCAACCTCCAACATAGCCAGACTGCCACGGCTAGTTTACGCAGGGCACTGGAGGTGAAGCCCAGAACCATCGCACTGATCCAAGAGCCGTGGATCAGGAATAACAAAATATGTGGCCTCGGTAACATCGGAGGTAAGATAATCCTCAACACTCACACATCAGACAAACCAAGAACCTGCGTCTACATACCCAAAGAAATCCCTACCACACCACTCACCCAATTCTGTTCCAGAGACCTGACAGCTGTCAGACTCCAGACCGAAGGTAGAGCCCCAGATGTAGTTCTGGCCTCGGTATACATGCCTGGCGAGGATGCAGACTGCCCACCAAAACAGATGGCCGACCTGGTGCAGCACTGCGAGTGAACGAATCTGATAATCTGCACTGACTCGAACGCCCACCACCCGCTCTGGGGCAGCAACGCACCGAACTCCAGGGGAGAGGTACTATCCACCTATTTATTCTCCACTAACCTTAACATCCTTAACCGCGGCTCGGAACCCACTTGGGTCACGGTCCGAGGACAAACGATTATAGACGTAACACTTGCTACAGAAAACGCAACAAACCTGATTACAAACTGGCACGTGTCAGACGAGCCCTCTTGCTCAGATCACAGAAGGATCCGCTTTACACTGATGACCAACTGTAGGGAACCCGAGCCGAGGCTAAACCCGAGGCGCACTAATGTTCCCGGATACAGACGCCTCTTGGCCTACCAAGCACAACTGGAATACACCGTGACAAAACTTTCAGAATACCTAACCGAAGCATACCATGCATGCTGCAAACTAAGACCGCCACGAAACAGGAATGAGAGGAACCCCTAGTCGAATGCTGAACTTAGTAAACTCAGAGATGCGCTGCGTAAGCAATTCAACAGAGCCAAAAACACCAGACTCCCGGACGACTGGGAGATATACAAAAAGACCCAATACACATACAAAAAGCAGATCAGAAACGCCAGGAGGACAGCATGGCGTAAATTCTGCGAATCCATCGAGACTAACAATGAAGCCGCCAGGGTAAGGAAGATCCTATCAACGGATCAGGACCGAACTCTAGGCGCGCTTAGGAAACCCGACAACTCATACACAGTAACTGACTATGAAACCAGTAAGGTCCTTCTCGAAACTCACTTCCCAGGCTGTAGAGTCCTAGAGGACAGGACGTGGGAGGCTGAACTAGAATGGACCCCAACGGATCAGGACTAGTCAAGAGCCCGCAACATAGTAACAGAAGAACGAGTAAGGTGGGCTATCAACACCTTTCAGCCGTACAAGTCAGCAGGCCTGGATGGCATCTTTCTCGCCCTACTGCAGTGGGGGGTAGATTGTCTGACACCATGGCTGGTGAAGATTTACCGAACCTGTATAGCACTCAGACACATCCCTCTTGCATGGCGCGAGGTGAAAGTCATATTCATACCCAAACCTGGCTAGACTGATTATACACAACCCAAGGCTTACAGACCCATAAGCCTCACATCCTTCCTACTGAAAACCCTAGAGAGACTCTGTGACAGACACATCCGAGACGGACCTCTCCGGGTAAAACCACTTCATTAACAACAACATGCGTACTCCACAGGCAAGTCCACAGAATCAGCGCTGCACAGCGTGGTCTCTAAGATCGAATGTGCAGTGGACCACATAGGCTCAGCACTGGCTGTCTTCATCGACATCGTGGGCGCCTTTGACAAAACAATGTTCAACAGTATAAATATGGCCCTCGACAGACAAAACGTAGACCCGACCCTGAGTGGCTGGACACCAATATGCTCAAACTAAGGGCTGTACAAGTCACAGTAAATGACACCAGGAGAGCCGTCGTTGCGAAAGGCTGCCCGCAAGGGGGCGTCCTCTCGCCGTTTCTGTGGAATTTAGTAGTAGACAGCCTCATCAAAACACTTAATGACAAAGATTATTTCCCCGTAGGCTACGCCGATGACATAACCATAATAATCAACGGGACCCACGAAAACACCCTATGCAACCTTATGCGTCAAGCCCTGAAAATAGTACTCGTAGAGGAATGGTGCAACAAGCACCAACTCTCAGTGAACCCACAAAAACACACGTACTGATTCTCTTCACTAAAAAGAGAAAACTAATGACACTATACAATTACCACGATTCTTTGGAACAACTCTAAGCCTCTCAACTGAAACCAAATACCTGGGCATCTATTTGGACAAACAACTGAACTGGGCAAAACACACGAACTATACTATTACAAAAGCCAGCATATCCCTGTGGCAGTGCTTGGCAGGAATTGGGGGATCAGCCCCAAAGTCACCTACTGGATATACACCACAGTCATCCGACCAATTATCACATACGGCTCACTGGTCTGGTGCCCCAGGACGGACCTGAGCACAGCCCAGAGAGATCTCGAGAAACTGCAGCGGTTTGCTTGTGTCGCAATTACTAGCTGTAAGAGAACTACACCGACCGCTGCCCTACAGGCAATACTAGGACTGCCGCCTCTACACCTAATCGTGCGGGAGGAAGCGGCCTTGGCCGTTCTAGGCTCCATTTATCGGGAACCCTAAGTAATGACTCCAGAATTAAGCACACACGCTTAAAGGAGGATGCGATCAAACGAAAGCCAATGATGGCATCATCCTGCGACAACAACCCATTTTCAAAGGCACTACAACATAATACTTACAGAAGAACAGTGTGACTACTCAGGCCCCAGGGAAATGAGAGTATACACCGACGGTTCGAAGACCGACTCCGTTACCGGAATCGGAGTCTTCTCACACGAACTTTACATAAATATATTCAGACCGCTGGGAAGGTTCAACACCGTCTATCAGGTGGAATGTGTGGGCATCATACATGCGTTCCACGCCCTAGAAGCCAGGAAGGTTACGGATACACATATGTATACTCTCCGACAGCGCCGCAGTTCTCCAATCATTACGGAAAAAAATTATTACCTCAAATCAAATCAAATCAAATCAAATCAAAATCAAATCAAAAGTCATTTATTCAAATTAGGCTGAGAATCAGCACTTTTCGAACGTCAAAATTACATAAGACAGTCCCCCAAAACGCTAACACTAGAATGTCACAAGGTATTAGAACAAATAACGGTCTCTAGCCGCAACATGGTGACACTGCAATGGATAAAAGGTCGCAGCTGACGAGCTTGCTAGACGAGGATCCAGCATAGCAGTCTGTGGACCCGAGCCTATCGTACCCATCCCCTTCAACCAAATACGTAGGTGGTTACAGGAAATCACCCACACACAAGCAGGACAATGGTGGTCCTCGACACCGGGCTGCCGGCAGTCAAAGGAAGCCATGCCATCCTTGGATAGCAAGCTGACCAGGCGTCTTTTACGCCTGGACAGGAACGGCCTGCGCCTGGTGACAGGGACCATCACGGGACACTGCTCGCTAAACAAACACTTCCACACAATAGGCATAACGGACAGTCCTCTATGCAGGGCGTGCATGGAGGCTGAGGAGACCGTTGCGCACGTGCTCTTTGAATGCACGGGCGTCACCCAGATCAGAACAGACACCCTCGGGTCACCCAGATCATACACAGATGTTCTCAATAAACCAGGAGACCTAATTACCTTCTGGAGGGAGATGGAATTCAACAACCAAGACTAGTCAATCGCTCTTCCAAATTGCTTCTCCACGACAACGCGCGAGCAAGAGTTACAGCTGGAAGGTCTCCGTCACCCACCGTACTCACCGGACCTAGCCCCAACTGATTTCTACTTTTTTCAAAATTTAGACAATTTTTTAAGTGGGAAAAAATTCAACACCCGAGAGGCAGTACAAAATGCTTTCGCTGACTTCATCGCCTCCCGTCCGGCAGACTTCAACAGTAAAGAGATATACAAACTGCCATCAAAATGGCAAAATTGTATAGATAATTTGGGCCAGTACTTTGAATAGCTGAAAAAATTATAATTATATATTAGGATGTTGAAATTGTTTGTACTCCCCGTCACTAGTCCATAGGGGTTCATAAGAAAACCAGCGTCAGACAGCATTTGTCGGGCATTAATGCTGAAATTAACCTTTTTGGCGCAGTGAGGCATACACTATTGCTTTATGTTTATTTTACCTTTTTATTTTGTTATTGTGTTTCACCAACTGTGTCCAAATAAATATCTTATTCTTTCTTTATTTCTTTCTTTAAATAAAAAAAAAATAGCAAAATTTTTATATTTTAAAATTATCATACAAATTTCCGATTTTATAGGTAAAGACCTAATATAATTTAAAACTAACATGGAACAGTGGACTCCCTTGCATACTTTCTCTCACAGAACACCAGACATATACGCATAATTTTAATCCATTCATCTGCAAACACATCACATTCAGGGTTGGCAGCCAGAAGGGCATTCAGCACCTTTAGAGTACCTACGACAGACTGGGGATTCGGCTCTGGCTATAGTTTTGACTGGCAGTTGCGCAAACAGAGTCGATACGTCCCCGTAAGGTCTTACAGGCTACAGTGAGTTGATCAAGGCCTCTTCTCACCTCCAATGAGTTATAGCCCAACATCCCTAAAAGATAATTGGTATGGTACATATACCGGAAGAAATGGTATAACCTTTGGAAGAGGCATCTAACGAAAGTTTTCTGTAGTTTTTCCAGCATCAGATTTTAGGTCGCGTTATGCTTCGAATCAGAGCGGTGTACAACAGCCTAACAACATTTGGGTTACGAAAGTCACGAGCGTTTCGCAAAAAAAATACCAAGCGCCTAAAATATTTCTTCGCAAGGGTGGAAACGTGGTCCCTAAAAGTTAGACAGCGGTCGAAAGTCACTCCCGAATCTTTTATGTTGTCGACAAGGGCAATCACGTCACCACCCAAACTATAGTCATAATGAATTGGCCGCAACCCTCTACCGTATCACGTATGTCATGACGTAGCAACTTGCTTGTGTTAAAAAATAATTTGTTGGCAATGCTCCATTCATAGATGGCATCAATGTCCCTTTGTAGGAATTTGCAATCCTAGTCCGTTCGGATTTGTGCGACTAGCTTAAGGTCATCGGTATATAGCAGGCATTTGGCAAACTTAACATTATTTATGAGGTCATTGATCATGATCAGGAACAGAGGCGGCCCCAACACGGATCCCTGACTTACACCCGAGCGTGTATTATATCATTATCGGCTTGGACTCAAAGCAGCCGTGTCTTACAAACTGCTTGCGATCGCGCAGATAATCCGAAAAGAAGTTAAGAAGACCGGACGAGAAACCGATGGCCCCCAGCTTAGTCAAAAGCACATCGTTGTCAACTCTGTCAAATGCTTTCCGGAAATCGGAATACAGAGCGTCAACCTGCCCACCGATGTCCAAGCCACGGGATATGTAGTCTACGTGAATCAGTAAATTCGACTGGTCGAAAACCGTGTTGGGCATCGGATAAAGACATATTTAACGCGTTTGAAAATGAAACCGTGGAGTATATGCTCGAAATCCTTGGCAATGGTTGGCAGGATAGCGATGGGTCCGTGTTTCTCTACTAATGTTTTATCACTAGTTTTAGGGATGGGAGTGACTCGCGAAGTTTTCAATTGGTCAGGGTATACACCGGACTGGAGGGCTAGGTTACATATGACATGACATAGCCCTCTATATCATGTATTTAACCTAGCCCTCCAGTCAAGATATCCCTTAAGGGCAAAGGCTGGAATGTTGTCAGGGCCAACCGAGCTACAAGGTTTGAGTTTAGCAATCCCCTTAATTATATCCGATGGGGTTAAAAAGGGAAGCGGAATGTTATCTCCCTCACTACTCGCATTAAACTTCCTAGGGTTCAATTCAGGTGTATCGGGCAGAAACACGCTAGCAAAATACTGAGCAAATGCCTCGGCCGCTTTGACACCCGAACAAGTCTGACCATTGTAGACGCCGCCACCCAGAGTCACTCTATCTTTGCGTAGAATGCTCCAATCTCCACTTGACATTGCTGAGTCCTCTATTGAAGAGTCCAGATTTGTCTCTGTTACGGCTATTAAGTCATGGTCTGAGAGTAACAGGCTTGATCTCCATGTAGGTAGGTAGTTTGGTTTTGAGCCCACGCACATGCTGGTACAATAAACGCAGATAAACATTGCGATCAGTAGAGGCAGGTAAGGCATTAACGTTGAAGTGCTTACGAGTTGAACAGGCTTTAGGGTGCTTTCCTCAGTCCCTCTTTCCCTCCCTGTTTTGAAATCGACACCACTTGCTCTCGCCCATCGCTGTGAGTGCAACAAGGACAACGCATTGCGCCCGCCATCTAACGGCGTGAAGCCAAAAACTCAGTTCGAACTCAACCAAAAGTCCGGCCGGCAACTAACGACGCGCGAGGTGAAATAACACTAAAATTTGGTGAAATACAACTGCTAGTGATACAGTGTGGTGATCTCCTGGCTCCCAGCATCCCGTGAGTACCTGACCTCTTTCAATTTTCTCATTCTTTAGCCTGGTTCTGAATAGGAAACTTCAAAAAGCGTCCGTGGCAATACGCGATACTCAATCATATTTTTGGTCCGTTTCGAGCGCGAATACCTGTAGATTACAGTTTTTTCAGGCATTCTCAGGTTCAATTTCAATAGAAAACTGAGATTTGCTAGATTTTCGCATTTTAAAAGTATTATCGTACAAAATTGTGTTGGTCATACATACTCGCAGTGTAACCTATGCGGATTCAGAGGTCATCTTAATTCTAGTCGGGTTATATCACAATAATTCACTTATTTTACGTAATTTATTGTTTGTAATAGTATTATCTATAACTATTCACGGTATTTATACACTAACAAACAATAATACATAACTATTTCACTCACCTAATAAATCTCAACTTAGGTTCACATTTTCATACCTAACTAACATTATTTTACGTACGAAACAAAATGGAGGGTAAACTTAAACTTCTAAAATCTCAACGCGAATATGTTTATCGTGA
This sequence comes from Xanthia togata, assembly GCA_963853775.1. Lineage (NCBI taxonomy): Eukaryota > Metazoa > Arthropoda > Insecta > Lepidoptera > Noctuidae > Xanthia > Xanthia togata. Next base: position 14,040,605 of record OY970802.1, read on the forward strand.
TATCCAAATCCTTTACGACTTATCAAAATCTATGATTCAAGATCGTTCAAAGTTATCGTCGTTCAAGGCGAGATATACTCGAATACATTCAATTCGCGAAGAATTTGTTGCGTTATGTAGTAAACTGTAGTAAAATACAAACCTTGGAGTTAGACATGAAACCTGATGCTCAAGTGTGTAAAAAATCTTTGAGTTCGTTTGATGATTTGTACTATGCCGTAATCAGTGCAGCGGCTGACTTGCAGAACTGGCAAACATTTTATGATATTTACAAAACCTTAATTTACGATAATAATTCGATATCGCAAATAGAAAAATTTCATTATTTAGCGTCTTGTTTAAAAGGCCCGGCTTTGTCTATTGTCAAAGGGGTTCCGATGACCGCCGATAATTACGAAGTAGTTTTTAATAGTTTGATCGAGCGTTATCAAAACAAGCGTATTATAATAGCTTTAACATATCTAGACAAATTCTTTAACCAGCCAGTTTTAAAATCGGGTAGCTTCCAAGATCTACAAACTTTAACAAACGTAATTTATGAGGCTTACTCTGCACTCCAGTGCAGAGTAAGCCTCATAAATTACGTGAGCTTTAAAAATTGAAAACTTAGGTGATTTTATCTTATTTTGTTTAACTTCGCGTGCGCTGGACTCGGACACGCGTAATCGTTTCGAATCTCAGAAAAACATTTCACAAATACCTACTTTTTGTGAATTGTTAAAGTTTCTTCAAGATTATGTTAAAATCTTAGAAACTAGTTACATAACTTCTAAATCTAATATCAAAAACAATCCTAACCCTCGTAACCTTGCAGGGAAAAAACCTTCGCCTGCGACTAGTAGGCAAAATAGCAGCGGATCCAAACGCTCAACTTATCTCGCAAAATCTATCTCACCTGCAAATGTGGCTTGTGCTCATTGCAGTGATGCGCACTCGATTTATCAGTGCCCTACCTTTCAATCCTTAGATTCTCGTGCTAGACTCGCGTTAGTACAAGATAAAAATAATATACATGTGTACAAATTGTTTACGTACAAATCACGTCATAGAAAAATGCTTATTAAATCTAAAATGTCTTGTACGGTATGTGGATTACGTCATCATACCCTATTGCATATTGACCCAGCCACCATTCTCACGCTGCCGTTCCCAACCGCGATATGGTTTTACTAGGGACATATCAGGCGCGCGCGTTCAACACCGCCGCCGGCACTCAATGTACCGTACGTGCACTCGTGGACAGTGGGGCGCAGGATTGTTTTATCACCGCTGCGTGCGCGCGAACACTCGGGTTAAAACTCCGCCGGTGTAACCTTAGCATAGCCGGACTAGGACAAAACTCAGTCACACAAGTAAAGGGGGTAACGGAATGCACTATACGACCTGTACATGGTGATGCTCCACACTTTAATATCAAGCCAGTCGTATTAGATAACATCACTGCTCTAATACCTAGCGTTAAAGTACCATCAGTCGTTCGAGAACGTTGCAACCATAGATATCCACGTGGTTGCAACCATCTAGTGTTAGCCGATCGCGACTACGATGTTCCCGCCAAAATCGATTTATTAATTGGGGCGGAGCTATTCCATGAAATCTATGACGGTCAGCGTATCAATCTGGGGCCCGGTTTACCTACCGCTCTGCATAGCGTTTTCGGGTGGATCTTATCAGGGGCAGTAAACTGTAATTCAGCACCTTTAAACACCGCGTGCTCTTTAGTGGCCACCACGTTTAAATTAGATGAGCAAATTCAAAAAATTTGGGAAGTGGAGGAACCACCCCGCGCTGTTATCACCGTACCCGAGAATGATACCTGTGAACGCATGTACACTGATTTAACCTGTCGCGAACCTAACGGACGATACGTCGTACCTATCCTCTTAAAGGATGGCGATCGTTCTTTGGGTGAATCTTACAATAGTACCTTGTCGCGTTTGACTCATCTTGAAAAGAAACTGAATCGTCAGACTGAACTTAAATCCGATTATGTTAATTTTATGCGCGAGTACGAGAGTTTAAATCATATGTATCCTGTACCTAACCCTGCGGTACCTACTCTCAATCGTTATCTTATCCCACACAGTTGCGTCGTTCGCCCAGAGAGCACGACCACTAAATTGAGAGTCGTTTTCAATGCTAGTTCTAAAACTACTAACGGTCTATCTTTAAATAATATTGTATTCACTGGCCCTAAGCTTCAATTGGATATTGTAGATATCATAACCAGTTTCAGATTACACAAAGTAGTTCTAACTTGTGACATCTCAAAGATGTATAGAGGAATCTTGATTAGACCGGAGGATCGGATCTTTCAACACATACTATGGCGAGAATCGCCTAGTGATCCAGTTAAAGAGTACGAACTTGCGACTGTCACCTACGGAGTTAGTAGTTCACCTTATCTAGCCATCCGCACCCTCCACCAATTAGCAGCCGATCATGGCGCCGCGTTTCCACGCGCAGCTGAAGCTCTTCTTCACGAGACATATGTCGATGATATTACGACCGGCGCACCCTCTGTACGCGAAGCCATAGAACTAAAGGATCAACTTATCAGTTTATTAGGTTGTGCTCAACTTGAGCTCCGAAAATGGAGTAGCAATTCACAATCCTTTCTTAAAACTTTGCCGATAGATCATTGCCAAACACCTAAACTTTTCTCTGAAGAAAGGATAAATCAACGTTAAAAATCTTAGCAGTCCAATATGATCCTGTGAGTGACAAGTTCAGTTACTCACAGTCCCCAATCGAGGACAATGAATGTACAAAGCGTTCCATCTTATCTAGCATCGCGCGTATTTTCGATCCTCTTGGGTGGCTCACACCTTTTATCTTAAAAGCCAAATTGCTCCTTCAAGATTTGTGGCGTCTTAATCTTTCATGGGACGAACCTGTGCCCAGAGACATAGCTCTAGAATGGCAAAAATTTATAGCGGATCTTCATAACTTAAAACTAATAGAAATCCCTCGTAGGATTATACCTTCTCAGTCTAAGGAATTTCAACTCATCGGATTTTGTGATCGATCGATGTTGTGTTTATCTTCGTGTAGCGGTTGACAGTCAACACTTTTAGCGGTAGCACCTCTAAAAGTGTTGACTGTCAACCGCTTAGAGCTTTGCAGTGCTGTATTACTGTCCAAAGTAATAAATCGCATTCATTCCTTGCTTAGTTCAAAAATCATCTTGAATAAATCTATCTTGTTCACAGACAGCTCGACTGTGTCGTCCTGGTTGAATACGGAGCCACACAAGCTTAAGACTTTCGTTGCCCACAGAGTGGTCCTGATTAACGACAGTCCTGTGCCAACTGAGTGGCGACATGTGTCCACCCATGACAACACAGCCGACATCTGTAGCCGTGGCTAATCATGCTTATCTTTATCTTCTTCTCAAATCTGGTGGTCTGGTCCTCAGTGGCTGTCCAACGCACCCTGCAACTGGCCTGTTTCAGCAGTTGAAGTGTCCAATAACGTACCAGAACTCACGCCTGCATCACGCGCGTGTCACACTGGTGTGACACGTGAAGCTGACTTGCTTGCTTCTATCACGGAACGCTACTCCTCTCTTTCCCGAGTGGAAAGAGAGGTTGCATGGATCTACCGTTTCATCAACAACGCGAAAGCTAAACGTTCTGAGCGTAACTTATTACCTTATCTGACAGCCACTGAATTAATCCAATCTTTAGAATATTTAACAAAATATGTTCAACATCAAAGTTTTAATGATGTCATATCTTTAATAGTATCTAAGAAACCTTTACCCAAACATTTATCTAAACTCTCTCCTTTTCTTGACACTCGCGGAATCTTGCGAGTGGGGGGACGTCTCAAGCACGCGTCATTACCAGGTCGCGTCAAACATCCATACCTCTTACCTAAGATTTCTCGATTGAGTACTCTTCTTATTGACCACTATCATACAACTTATCTTCATTGTGGGCCTCGCCTACTCCAATCTTTAATTATGCGTCGATTTTGGATACTCGGCATTAGAAATCTTATCAGATCACGGTTATCTAAATGCGTGACCTGTTTTAAAATCAAACCCATTCCATTGCAACCTTTACAAGGTGATCTTCCATCTTCTCGACTACAACCGGGTCAGTGTTTTCAAACAATCGGCATCTACTTCGGAGGTCCTTTTATGATAAAAGAAAGTAGACGTCGTAACGCTAGAACTTACAAAGCGTATCTTTGTCTCATAGTCTGCCACGCGACCAAGGCCGTTCATCTCGAGCTGGTTACTGAGCTCACATCTGAAGCATTCATAGCGGCCTTAGATCGTTTTGTATCGCGGAGAGGACTTTGTCACTACATAGTCACAGATGGTGGTACTAACTTCGTGGGTGCCAGGCGTTACTTGTCAGAAGTTAGCGAAATGCTCCACCGCGAAAGCGATGGTATTTCCGGTCACCTCGCTTCTCGAGGAATCACGTGGAAGCTCAATCCTCCTTCCGGTCCTCACTTCGGAGGCATTTTCGAGAGCGGTATAAAATCGACAAAATACCATCTCAAACGTATTATCGGATCCCAAATTCTTACCTTTGAAAATTTTTATACTATCCTAACGAAAGTCGAAGCCATGTTAAACTCTAGACCCCTAGTAGAACTATCTTCCGATCCCGGCGAGGTTGACGCTCTTACAGCTGGTCACGTCTTCATCGGTCGACCTTTAGTATCTCTGCCTGAACCGAGGTATGCCGAAAACGAGACATTACGTTCTCGTTGGCAGCTATTACAGCGCCTATCATAGAGCTTTTGGCCCACTTGGCAAAGGGACTATTTGCATACCTTACAACAGCGAATGAAATGGTTTAAACACGGCAACCGTCAGCCAAAACTGAACGATCTTGTAATCATTTATGAACCCAACTTACCTGCTAACGAATGGAGGTTGGGTCGCGTTGTACATCTCCATCCGGGTAAAGATGACATTACCTACTCGTGTTGTGACAGTCAAAACCTCTAAAGGCTTACTTGTAAGACCTGCTGTCAAAATTTGTCCTCTTCCAACTGAACAAAATAATTAATTTATCTACATAATATTTACATAATCGCACACCTAGATAAAGAGTAGCACAACTCAAAAAACCTCTTTTTTCAGGAACAGCAAAAAACGTTTTACTCGTTTTCTATTTGACCGATTTAAATTATTGTTGTATGATGCTGTATATTAATTTACTAAGATATTAATTTGCTCAATTACTTACCTTCAAATACACGTATATCATTTTTATAATTTTTTTTCGCGTTATATTAGTAATCGTGACTAAATCATTGTTTAATATTTTTATCAACTGAAATTGATTCCATATTAGTGATTTTTTTAAAATTAATCCTCTAAACTGATTTTTTATTTTATAATCTTTACAGAAAGAGTAGTATATGTAAATTATTATTTTGTATGATAATGAAGTAAAACATTATTTTCAGTTAAGACACATCTTTATTTTGTATTATAAATTAGATATTATAATATTAAAGGTAATCAAAAACACCACTAGTTTAGCAAATGCCTCGGAAAATATAATGAACACCTTTCATTATTCTAATTTGAGATCCATTAAACTTTGAACAGGTTAGTAAAACGTTTAACAAAGTAGACATTTTTCTTATAAGTAATTTAGGTACGAGTATTAACATCTCTTTAATCAGTACTAGACCCGGTAAGATCGGTTTAGAGGTAGAAGGTTCAGCAGGTGGATTTGCGTTTAAAAGATTGGGAGAATCCAGTATGGCCGACGGCACAGAGTTACTACATATTTCTGTATAACTGCTGCTTGACGAGCTGCTGGAACTACTCGATGATTAGCTAGAACTAGAGGAGGAGCTGGAGAAACGAGACCTTTTTCTTGTCATTTTCTTACCCCTTTGAAGGCTTTCAGGATCAGCAGACTGGTCTAAGATCGGTTGAGAGGTAGAAGCTTCAGTAACCGGATTCTCGTTAAGAAGATTGGTAGAATCCGGCATGGCAGATGGCACAGAGTCGCAGAGTTGAGTTGGTGGTGAAGTCTTGCTAGAACTACTAGAACTGGAGGAGGAGGTAGTACTGGAGGAACGGTACCTCTTTTTTGGAACGACAAGAGATGGACGGTGAATTCTCTCTTTGGGAGGTGGGTTGAAGAGCGGATCCTCATCTGAATCGTCTAAATCGCTACCTTCGCTGTTAACCGGTGAAAATATTATAGTACGATGGTTTCACCTGGGTGCTGACTGATGGTGGTGCTAACGTTGCTGGATTCTCTTGTAACTCCATGGTGCCATTTTCCGAGATTTCTTCCATCACCTTGGAGATCGTCGAAGGTGTTGTGGAATTCTCTTGAAGCTCTTTCTCCACATGACTGCTTTCAGGCTCATTGGCACTTGTCTCCATCGCCTTCTGTAGAAGTAAAAGGTCACGGACATCATCATAGCAAAAAAATACGAAGTTAATAAAATTCACGAATACTATATTAACTCAAAAATTTTTATAAATTGCAGTATATTATTAAAGAATTAAAATTTATAAAATCATTTTTCTAACATATAAAGGCAACTCTAAATATTCCTTTAACAAAATAAACAATAGCATTTACTGTTTTAGAATAAGAGCGAATTTAAATTTAACCAGCAATAACAGACCAACTCAAATAGTGTAAAATAATTTCACCAACACTAAACTATTATTAGTTAGTAAAACAACAATTACTTACATTTGTCAGCAATACTGGGGTAAGTGGAAATAATTTGAAGAACACCAACGAAACAAGACCGATTCAATCACGAATACGAAATCAACTCAAAATAATTCACGCTTGTTTACTGGGGTTAGCCACGAATACAAAACTAAGTTGAAATAATTTACTCTTTGTGCGTATTGACAGCATCTTCCCCTGCGGCTGACATGTCATAACTGGTGATGCGTTACTGTTGTTGGTGGGGGGTGACCGTGGGCTACTCAAAAACACTGACTTAGAGCGCCATCTAGTTTTTTTATGAATGGAGTTTGTACACAGGTGTCTTTGGAGTTAGTGTAGTTTTCGACGCTGATTCCGATAATCGCAATAACTCGATTTTGGATTATTTTGATTTGTGCCACCCTTCATCTAGGTGTGCGATATTTATAATTTAACGCACTATAACACTTAAACATTTTCAAGTATTTAGTATCTATCAGAATTATATATTTTAAAACATTTCCTTTAAACTTATTTTGTTCTTATCAGTTTAACTTTAAACTTAATAAAACTTAATGAATCTTATCAGCATGTTGACAAATGAATCTGCATGGGCCGTAAGTCTTGAACTTCATCTATCTTATCTTATGAAATCCCTGGTTGATTTCAAGTGGGGGGATATGAACAGGCTTTAGGATGCTTTCCTCAGTCCCTCTTTCCCTCCCTGTTTTGAATTCGACACCACTTGCTCTCGCCCATCGCTGTGAGTGCAACAAGGACAACGCATTGCGCCCGCCATCTAACGGCGTGAAGCCAAAAACTCAGTTCGAACTCAACCAAAAGTCCGGCCGGCAACTAACGACGCGCGCGGTGAAAAAACACTAAAATGTGGTGAAATACAACTGCTAGTGATACAGTGTGGTGATCTCCTGGCTCCCAGCATCCCGTGAGTACCTGACCTCTTTCAATTTTCTCATTCTTTAGCCTGGTTCTGAATAGGAAACTTCAAAAAGCGTCCTTGGCAATACGCGATACTCAATCACGAGTACTGAGTCTCATTACTTCGGCCACGAAAGTTACGGCGCCATGGTTTGACGCAAATATCCTCTGCCCAGTTTTGAGCTGCCATAAATGTATTCAGCCAGTCTCGAGGGCACACCCAACTTAAAGGAGGCGTATTTGCCGCGGGATTTGAGCGCTTCTACCGTGCAAACGTCAGTTCCACAGATGGTAATTAAGTGGTCAAGTACCTGGCTATCAGAAGTACCCTGCTTTACATAGAAGAGGTGCAGGTATCTCCATCTCTCCGAGGCCTCTAAATTTGTGGTACCAGGTGCCAGGTACCAGGTGCTATAGAAATTTTGGGACTTTTGATCAAAATACCGAGACAAGTGGTTTTGGCAGTCCTCTCGTGATGTTAACCTGACACTGCCTAAGAAATTCTGAAGAGACCGAAACAGGTGGAAATCTAAAGGTGCAAGGTCAGGACTATACGGCGGATGCATTAACACCTCCCAGCCAAACTCTCTTAATATTTGCTGAGTGGTTAAAGATGTGTGAGGTCTAGCGTTATCATGATGAAAAGCCACACCCCTTCTGTTGATTAATTCCGGCCGCTTTCTCTCAACTTCTTGCTTTAATCTCATCAGTTGTTCGCAGTAGAGTTCAGAATCGATGGTCCTGCCTGGTGGTAACAGCTCATAATGAATAATGCCCTTCCAATCCCACCACACACACAGCATCACCTTGTTGCGAGTTAACCTGGGTTTCGCCACAGTCTGTGAAGCCTGACCGGCCTCTGACCACGACCTTTTTCACTTTTCATCACCAGAGTTATCAGCTTCTTCAAAAATGGTTCGGTTTCATTACGTCGTAATAAAGAATCACAAATGAGTACACGGTTCATTAGGTTTCTTTCAGTGAGCTCGTGAGGTACCCAAATATCGAGCTTTTTTGTGTACTCAGTTTTTTTCAAATGCGACAAAACTGTTTTGTGGTCAATTCCCAGTTCTTCAGCTACGTCGTAACTACTGATATGCCGATCTTGCTCCACTTTTTCAAAAATGGCATCCATTTTATCCGACCAGAGCGATGTGCATCTTTGACATCCAAATTTCCGGATTGAAAACGCTTAAACCAAATTTGTGCTACTCTCACAGACACTGCACTAGGTCCATAAACATCGCAATTTTTTTTGGCGGCTTGCGTTGCATTTTTACCTTTTTTGTAGTAAAATTTTAAAATGTATCGAATTTCTTCATTAGATTCACTCATCTTGACGGTACGAAAAACAAATGAAAATCACACATTTTCCTAATTAGAATTTGGCATTATGTTCTTTAAAATTTAAACTTTCAATGATACCAAAACCAGCCAGATACATATTGTATAGCCAAAGAGATTTTATTACAAGTTCATACTGTTCATAATACGAAATACGTTATTTGTGCAACAAGAGAGCAAAGTCGTTTTTTGCTGCGAGTGTTGATTTTGAATCCCGAGTAAGCGAAGGATTATATAATTGAATCACGAGCGTAGCGAGTGATTCTAGGTTAGAATCCTGAGCGCTGCGAGGGATTCAAAGACACGAGATGCAAATAACTTTGCTCTCGTGTAACACATACAACTTTTCACCTCAGCAGCGAGAACATACAACATGTAAAAAAAAACCCTGTCCGATCCGTGAGGATGTTGTTAGGTATCGTACTGTGAGCATATTTATGTGGACATTTTCAGGAAAAAAGAAAAATAATCCCTACATTTTTTTTCAATGGTGAATTTGACCGAATTTTACATTTGGTGCAGTCGGCAGCCGTCGTTTATAAGGTCTAAAAGTCATAAGTTATGAATTTTGCAATTTTTTTATGGTTTGGGGTAATTTTGGAACTAAAAATGTGAATTTTAAATACCAATAACTTTTTTACTATCAATAATAATCAAAAAAATACTGTTTTGTAATGTTACTGCAGTACCATATGCCCATTTTCCCCAGATTTTCGGATCGGACAAGGTTTTTTTTTACATAAGCTTCATCACTTCGTATTTTACAGCCACCATCTTGGATTTATATATTTTGACCTCACTATCGACTTTAGCACCCTCGAAAACTATGAAAACGACACCCATGTCGAAAAATGTGAAAATTTTCGCAGCCGCCATCTTGGATTTTTATTTTGACTTCACTATCGGCTTAATCAACCTTGAAAACCATAGAAACGATACCCATGAACAAAAATTTAAAAATTTTCGCTGCGGCCATCTTGGATTTACATTTTGACTTCACTATCGGCTTTAGCAACCTTGAAAACCATAGAAACGATACCCATGAAGAAAAATTTGAAAATTTTCGCAGCCGCCATCTTGGATTTACTTTTTGACCTCACGGTCGGCTTTGGCACCCTTCAAAACTATGAAAATGACACCCATTATGAAAATAGGGAAAATTTTCGCAACCGCCATCTTGGATTTTCATTTCGACTAAATTCACACTTACTATCTCTCTCTTTCTCTTTGAATTAGAAGAAGACAGTCGCAAGCGCCTTTTCGCGTGACGATATCTGCCACTGCACTCTTACCCCAAGCCGCTTAAGAACTTCGTTCCAAAAATTTAATAAAACAGAATTTAAATAAAACCTTATCAGATTGATTTGCAATTTTAAGGTTTTATGTGTACATCCGAACGTTTTATTGTTTGTTTCTTTGTAGGCCTAGTAGGTAGGTATGGAATTTTGAAATCGAACTTCGAATCGACTTGTTTCTATCTCTCGCTTTTTTCGTATCGAAGTGAAAGTGACAAAACTAATCAATCAATAAAATAAGTTCAAATCTTTAGAATTTTGTGAGTAGACCCAACACTGTTTTCGGCATTTAAAAAAAATAATTAAAAAGTTACTTTGTCTCGCGCTCGCAGCAAAATCGAATTTTGCACACTGTTTTTTGACAGCAAAACTTGCTTGTTTGAGGTGCTGAGGTGAAATAGTTATTTGTTATACAAGAGTGCAAAGTTGCTTTTTAACCGCGTGTTCAATTTTGATGACCGAGCAAGCGAAGGATTCTAAAATTGAATCACGAGCGCAGCGAGTGATTCAAAATTAGAATCCTGAGCGTTAGCGAGGGAATCAAAAGAGCACGAGGTGAAAAATCTTTGCACTCGAGTGCAACACGTAACTTTTCATTCCACCTCAGCGAGGAAATGACTAAATGCAAAAAAAAAAACGTTTACAATCACAAGATAGGTACACTTTTATTTCAGTTTAGGTATTAATTACTACATTATGACAGGTAAGTATTACAGAATAATCTTTAAATTATAACAAAATAATACTAAGGTATAATTAAGAAAATTTTAAAGTAACGTTGCTACAGTTATTTAAATTGAGTGTAATATTTTTGTTTGGTACTGTAATATTGGTGTTAGTCACTTGTGTACTGTTTTTCGGTAAACTATCTGTCATACTTAATAGTTGTACCGATTCATCGGATTCCCTTGGCGTGAATGTTGGAGAGAGAGGGAGATGGTTAGGTGTTTCATAACGGCTTATTTTTGATGTAGAAGGGCCAGTACAAGGATCCGATTGAGGCTCTTTCAGTGTAATGGCTCCTACGATGCCTTCACATATTTTAGACTTATTTTGGATGGAATCCTCTATGTATCCCTCTACAACTGCATTGGACTTCCAGCCTCCGTGGCGCTTAAGGGACAGCAGATCAGCTCCGGAATCAGCCAAAAGTGTGGCTGAAGTTCGTCGGAAACAATGACCCGTGTACAACAGGGGTTCTGGAAGTTCAAGAAATGTTGCTATTTCTCGTGGGATACTGCCAATTTTATTAGTACCCATAGGCTGTCTAACACACTTTCCATTGCGATACTGTAGAAAAAATCGATTGATTGGAGTGTTAGGCGGGCGTAAGGCTTGATATTTCTCAACAATCGTTACGTATTCCTTGTGAATGACGAAGTTGCGGTCTCTTTTTGTCTTTGTATTAGGTAAATTAATTAATAGTAAGTCATCTGAATGTTTCTCAATGTTTTTGACATTAAGTTGTGTTAGTTCATTAGTTCGACATGCTCCGTTTATTCCAATAATAAGAACAACCTGTAACGTAAAGAGTATTGTAGTAGATAAATGAATAAAATTGATATGAACGCATAATTATGCCTATCAACATCTACTAAGTATACTATTTAATTGAGATTAATATACTTAAGTAGATACTGAATGTGCAACTGACTTACTTTTGCCGCCAAATATACGGAATCGGGTGCTTCGTTAAGAAACTTTTCAATATCAGATACTGTGAAAACCTTCGATTTTTTTGGTTGATGACCAGATGAGGCTCTTTTTAAAAATGCCACTAATTTAGGATAGGTATCGATATGTTTGTCTTTTTTCATCTTTATTGTTGCTTTTAGCATCGAATACGTACTCCATAGAGTGCTTGCTTTCTTGTTCTCGGATAATTCTATAAAATATGCCAGCAAAACGTTTTCTGAGAAAGTTTTGGCTCCTTTTGCTAGTCGCCACGTGTTGAACATGTCGTACTGTTTTAAATACTTCTCGCGTGATTGTTGAGGGAGAAAGCTCATTTGCGCATTATTAACAGTTTCAGTCAATTCTGTTGGCGTCAAGCAAACTTCCTCGTCGCTAGAATCACTCATTTTAGTTTTTTCACTTGTTTTCAAGTTTCTTGTTTTTAATATACCTAAGGTTTAACAATGACGTGAAAAAATGCCGCGTAAAGAACCGCGTACAAAGCAAATTGAAAAAAGAACACCAAGAAGGTTCCGAGTCTGAGTTTTTAACAAATTAAAAAAAAGTTGTATGATATATTCGGCACCATAGAGGTAGCAGTAAATAGGTTTAATGTTTTTTTTAATTCACAAACTTAGTGCACACGATGTTCTAAATTCAATTTACTTTATCCTCTAGAGAATAAAAACGGCTTTTCCACTCAGATACTGAAGATTAAAAATACTCTTTCCGAGATGGTGGGATGAAATAGTTATTTGTTATACAAGAGTGCAAAGTTGCTTTTTAACCGCGTGTTCAATTTTGATGACCGAGCAAGCGAAGGATTCTAAAATTGAATCACGAGCGCAGCGAGTGATTCAAAATTAGAATCCTGAGCGTTAGCGAGGGAATCAAAAGAGCACGAGGTGAAAAATCTTTGCACTCGAGTGCAACACGTAACTTTTCATTCCACCTCAGCGAGGAAATGACTAAATGCAAAAAAAAAAAACGTTTACAATCACAAGATAGGTACACTTTTATTTCAGTTTAGGTATTAATTACTACATTATGACAGGTAAGTATTACAGAATAATCTTTAAATTATAACAAAATAATACTAAGGTATAATTAAGAAAATTTTAAAGTAACGTTGCTACAGTTATTTAAATTGAGTGTAATATTTTTGTTTGGTACTGTAATATTGGTGTTAGTCACTTGTGTACTGTTTTTCGGTAAACTATCTGTCATACTTAATAGTTGTACCGATTCATCGGATTCCCTTGGCGTGAATGTTGGAGAGAGAGGGAGATGGTTAGGTGTTTCATAACGGCTTATTTTTGATGTAGAAGGGCCAGTACAAGGATCCGATTGAGGCTCTTTCAGTGTAATGGCTCCTACGATGCCTTCACATATTTTAGACTTATTTTGGATGGAATTCTCTATGTATCCCTCTACAACTGCATTGGACTTCCAGCCTCCGTGGCGCTTAAGGGACAGCAGATCAGCTCCGGAATCAGCCAAAAGTGTGGCTGAAGTTCGTCGGAAACAATGACCCGTGTACAACAGGGGTTCTGGAAGTTCAAGAAATGTTGCTATTTCTCGTGGGATACTGCCAATTTTATTAGTACCCATAGGCTGTCTAACACACTTTCCATTGCGATACTGTAGAAAAAATCGATTGATTGTTAGGCGGGCGTAAGGCTTGATATTTCTCAACAATCGTTACGTATTCCTTGCGAATGACGAAGTTGCGGTCTCTTTTTGTCTTTGTATTAGGTAAATTAATTAATAGTAAGTCATCTGAATGTTTCTCAATGTTTTTGACATTAAGTTGTGTTAGTTCATTAGTTCGACATGCTCCGTTTATTCCAATAATAAGAACAACCTGTAACGTAAACAGTATTGTAGTAGATAAATGAATAAAATTGATATGAACGCATAATTATGCCTATCAACATCTACTAAGTATACTATTTAATTGAGATTAATATACTTATGTAGATACTGAATGTGCAACTGACTTACTTTTGCCGCCAAATATACGGAATCGGGTGCTTCGTTAAGAAACTTTTCAATATCAGATACTGTGAAAACCTTCGATTTTTTTGGTTGATGACCAGATGAGGCTCTTTTTAAAAATGCCACTAATTTAGGATAGGTATCGATATGTTTGTCTTTTTTCATCTTTATTGTTGCTTTTAGCATCGAATACGTACTCCATAGAGTGCTTGCTTTCTTGTTCTCGGATAATTCTATAAAATATGCCAGCAAAACGTTTTCTGAGAAAGTTTTGGCTCCTTTTGCTAGTCGCCACGTGTTGAACATATCGTACTGTTTTAAATACTTCTCGCGTGATTGTTGAGGGAGAAAGCTCATTTGCGCATTATTAACAGTTTCAGTCAATTCTGTTGGCGTCAAGCAAACTTCCTCGTCGCTAGAATCACTCATTTTAGTTTTTTCACTTGTTTTCAAGTTTCTTGTTTTTAATATACCTAAGGTTTAACAATGACGTGAAAAAATGCCGCGTAAAGAACCGCGTACAAAGCAAATTGAAAAAAGAACACCAAGAAGGTTCCGAGTCTGAGTTTTTAACAAATTAAAAAAAAGTTGTATGATATATTCGGCACCATAGAGGTAGCAGTAAATAGGTTTAATGTTTTTTTTAATTCACAAACTTAGTGCACACGATGTTCTAAATTCAATTTACTTTATCCTCTAGAGAATAAAAACGGCTTTTCCACTCAGATACTGAAGATTAAAAATACTCTTTCCGAGATGGTGGGATGAAAAGACTTTTTCCCCAACCTAATAATTACTATGTGCGTGAACTTGGCAGATCATTTCCCAGCAGAGCCTAAAAAAATGTGAGTTCTATTGGCATGCGGGTGAGTTCTAGAGTTCCTTATACTTAAAAAAAATAGTTCTGGCTTTTTTACCTGAAAAAAGTCGAATGAAAATATTATGCTCTGCTAACTTCCGCTAGCAGATCATTTTTTCCAAAATTAAAATTTTTAAAACTGATTTAAGCGCGCTTTTCCGAAAGAGTTCTGCTGACCTTCATCTAAAAAATTTTATTAAAATAGTGACCTGTTACTAGAAAAACACGATCACGTTGGTAAAATAATCGTGAATGACGTAATTTGTGAATTTTTGTAGATTCTTCGGGCTATGATTAGTAAGCAAGATCCCAGTAACAGAAAAAAACTAAATAAAAGCAGAATTCTCACCAACTTATCAGCAGAACCTTGTGAAAAAGATAGGTTAGGAGAAATCGAGATTTCATTCAGTGTTTAAGTTAGTAGGATCAAAAAAGAATTTGATTCGGACTGAGGAGCAGGAACTCCTCGTTTCCTGATGCACCTGTAATAGAGCTATACGAAAACATGATAAAGGAACCCAGGAAGCTCACTCAGGTATCAGCAAAGCGTGGTTGAAAAGTTAGATTCAAATCAGTGTTTTAATTAGTAGGGTCATAAAAAATTAAATAGAACTGAGGAACCAGAACTCTTTGTTTTTTGATGCATCTATAAAAGAGTTATCCGAACAAAATTTAACTGGAACCCAGAACTCTGACTCAGATATCAACAGAGCAGAGAAAAGTTAGATTAGAAGAAATCAAGAATTAAATTCAGTGTTTCAGTGAGCAGGTTCAAAAAATATTGAGTAGCACTGAGGAGCGGGAACTCCTCGATTTCTCATGCATCTATAATAGAACAATGAGAAAACATGATTAAAAAGTCCAGAACTCTCACTCAAGTAAGACACACACACACACACACAGCAAGGGTAAAGAGTTATTTGGGTAAAATTTATATTTAATTCAGTGGATCAGTAAAAAAAATAAAAAATAAAAATTGAGTAGCACTGAGGAACCTGAACTCTTCGTTTCCTGATGCATCTTTAAAAGAGCTATCGGAAGATATGAAACAGGAACCCAGAACTTTGACTCAGGTATCAGCAGAGCATAGTTGAAAAGTGAGATTAGAAAAAAACAATATTTAATTCAGTGTTTCAATAAGCAGTCCCAAAAAAATATTAAGTAGCACTGAGGAGCGGGACCTCTTTGATTTTTGATGCAACTATAATAGACTAATGAGAAAACTTGATTAAGTAGTCCAGAACTCTCACTTAAGTATCAGCTGATCATGGGTAAACACTTAAGTAGGCTGAAATTAATATTGAATTCAGTGGTTCAGTAAAATACAACAAAAGAAAATTTAGTAGCTCTAAGGAACCGGAACTCTTCGTTTCCTGATGCACCATTAAAAGAACTATGGAACGACATGAAACAGGAACCCAGAACTCCGACTCAGGTATCAGCAGAGCATGGTTGAAAAGTAAGATTATAAAAAATCAAGATTTAATTCAGTGTTTCATTAAGCAGTCATAAAAAAAATATTGAGTAGCACTGAGAAGCGGGAAATCCTCGAATTTTGATGCATCTATAAGAGACAGATTTGAATACATGATAAAATAGGCCAGAACTCTCACTCAAGTATCAGCAGAGCATGGGTAAAGATTTAAGTAAGTTGAAAATTAAATTTAATTCAGTGTATCTGTATAAAATATAAAAAAAAAAAAAATGATTAGCACTGAGGAACCAAAACTCTTCGTTTCCTAAAGCACCTTTAAAAGAACTATCGGAAGACATCAGACAGGAACCCAGAACTCCGACTCAGGTAACAGCAGAGCACGGTTGAAAAGTAAGATTAGAAAAAATCAAGCTTTAATTCAGTGTTTTAATAAGCAGTTCCAAAAAATATTGAGTAGCACTGAGAAGCGAGAACTCGTAAAATTTTGATGCATCTATAATATACCAATGAGAAAACATGATTAAGTAGTCCAGAGCTCTCACTCAAGAATCAGCAGAGCATTAGTAAAGATTTGAGTAAGTTGAAAATGACATTTAATTCAGTGTTTCAGTAAGCAGGCCCAAAAAAATACTGAGTAGCACATGGAAGCGGGAACTCCTCGATTTTTTATGCATCTATAGTAGACTAATGAGAAAACATGACTAAGTAGTCCAGAGCTCTCACTCAAGAATCAGCAGAGCATGGGTTAAGATTTCAGTAAGTTGAAAATGACATTTAATTCAGTGTTTCAGTAAGCAGGCCCAAAAAAATATTGAGTAGCACATGGAAGCGGGAACTCATCGATTTTTGATGCATCTATAATTAACCAATGAGAAAACATGATTAAGTAGTCCAGAACTCTCACTCAAGTATCAGCAGAACATGGGTAAAGATTTGAGTAAGTTGAAAATGACATTTAATTCAGTGTATTTCCATAAAATATATAAAAAAAATGAGTAGCACTGAGGAACCGGAACTCTTCGTTTCCTGAAGCAACTTTAAAAGAGCTATCGGAGGACATGAGACAGGAACTCAGAACTCTGACTCAGGTATCAGCAGAGCATGGTTGAATTATAAGATTAGACAAAATCAAGCTTTAATTCAGTCTTTAAATAAGCAGTCCTAAAAAAATATTGAGTAGCACTGAGAAGCGGCAACTCCTCGATTTTTGATGCATCTATAATAAACCAATGAGAATCCATGATTAAGTACTCCAGAACTCTCACTCAAGTATCAGCAGAGCATGGGTAAAGATTTGAGTAAGTTGAAAATGACATTTAATTCAGAGTATCAGTAAAAAATATTTTAAAAAAATTGAGTAGCACTGAGGAACAGGAACTCTTCGTTTCTTGATGCACCTTTAAAAGAACTATCGGAAAACATAAAATAAAAATCCAGAACTCGGACTCATGTATCAGCAGAGCACGGTTGAAAAGTAAGATTAGAAGAAATCAAGATTTAATTCAGTGTTTCAGTAAGCAGGCCCAAAAAAATATTGAGTAGCACATGGGAGCGGGAACTCCTCGATTTTTGATGCATCTATAATATACCAATGAGAAAACATGATTAAGTAGTCCAGAGCTCTCACTCAAGCATCAGCAGAGCATGGGTAAAGATTTGAGTAAGTTGAAAATGACATTTAATTCAGGGTTTCAGTAAGCAGGCCCAAAAAAATATTGAGTAGCACATGGAAGCGGGAACTCCTCGATTTTTGATGCATCTATAATAGAACAATGAGAAAGCATGATTAAGTAGTCCAGAACTCTCACTCAAGTACCAGCAGAGCATGGGTAAAAATTTAAGTGAGTTGAAAATGACATTTAAATCAGTGTATCAGTAAAAAAATTGAGTAGCACTGTGGAACAGAAACTCTTCGTTTCTTGATGCACCTTTAAAAGAACTATCGGAAAACATAAAATATGAATCCAGAACTCTGACTCATGTATCAGCAGAGCACGGTTGAAAAGTAAGATTAGAAGAAATCAAGATTTAATTCAGTGTTTCAGTAAGCAGGCCCAAAAAAATATTGAGTAGCACATGGGAGCGGGAACTCCTCGATTTTTGATGCATCTATAATATACCAATGATAAAACATGATTAAGTAGTCCAGAGCTCTCACTCAAGTATCAGCAGAGCATGGGTAAAGATTTAAGTGAGTTGAAAATGACATTTAAAACGGAGTATCAGTAAAAAAAAAAAAAATTGAATAGAACTGAGGAAGAGGAACTCTTTGTTTCTTGATGCAACTTTAAAAGAACTATCGGAAAACATAAAAAGAATCCAGAACTCTGACTCATGTATCAGCAGA
This sequence comes from Xanthia togata, assembly GCA_963853775.1. Taxonomy (NCBI): domain Eukaryota; kingdom Metazoa; phylum Arthropoda; class Insecta; order Lepidoptera; family Noctuidae; genus Xanthia; species Xanthia togata. The sequence goes on from OY970802.1 coordinate 14,059,155, forward strand.
GCACGGTTGAAAAGTAAGATTAGAAGAAACCAAGATTTAATTCAGTGTTTCAGGACCAATGAGAAAACATGACTAAGTAGTCCAGCAGCCTAATTGCGCAACACATTTTATTTTTGATGTCAATTCCGAATCGAAACCAAGTCCAATTTAAATCGCATGCCATAATTGGAATTACGATAAACATTTTTTACCAATCGACCGAAATTGAATAGGGTTGTTCTTATAAAACGGCTATACGTCTTTAATTTATATGTTTTGTTCCACCATATAGGCATGATTAATTTCCAAATTATTGTGCTTTAATTTAATTTTATTTTAATTATAACTGATGCTCTACTAGTGCTTATAGATGAAAATGTACAATGATTGCCGAAAAATTTAAAACCATTTTTTAAAACACTTTCTATCAAAAACTACCATAGTTGAAATGCGTAACATAACGTTTCCTTTCCCCGGTTTTTTTTATCTGTGGCCAATGACAAAATCGTAGAAAAGCAGTGTTGTCAACTTAGTGGGATTTCCACTAAGCCTGGGGGTTTGGACACCCCTACTGGCAAAGAAATTGCTTGAAATTGCGGGTTGCTTTTAGTGGCTGGTGGTTTTGTCTAGTGGTTAGTTTAATTCAATTTGTAGAAAACAATACAATCAATTACTAAAACTGACTCGAGAAAATATTAAAATAACAAGATAATGGCATGTTTTATTGTTTGTCTAAAACCTGTGTCAGTGATTTTACGATGTATTTCTTTCAAATGCCGAAACCACTGCAGTTTCGAACGCTGTTTTGGCAAAACTGTTCACCATGATGAATATGTTGAAACCAATCAGAGGCTCCGCCCGAGTAGTGATCGCAAAACGACGTCATTTCTAAAAAATAGTTCACGGGAAAATACTACCGGGGTAAAAAAAATCTGCCGTTATGCCTAAGTTATGTATAGATCTAACAAACATTCAAACATCTTCACTAACTTTTTCATTAATTATTGTAGATTAAGTTGGATGATGTTTAAAAAAATACTTTGACCTTTTGTTTTATTTTCATTCTCAAATTTTCAAATGGACCTCCAAAACAGCGACCGAATGTCAGTAACAGAAAAATAAAATTAAAAAAATTGTGACTAAACTATTCTCTATTTGAAATAAGATTATACATTTAAATAAACCGTTTCGTGTTCGGTTGAACATTAAAAGCAAAAAAGTGGTTACAATACCAAGTGTTTACTGAAGCTGCCATTTGTCATGTCACCAACGCAATAGAAGTCAAAATCGGTTGAACGGATTATAAAAAATGTCTCATCTTATTTCTTTTTATAGCACTCGGGGAAAAAAAATGGCAACACTGAAAACAACACAAAATTGTATTATATTTACAAATTTTAATCTGTAAAGCTGCGAGCGGATCAACCTTGATCCACCTGTCCCGCGCCGTCAAGCCGCGCTGGAACGATATCGTTCCACCTGGTTCACGCGGTAAAAATCTCTAATTGTACATGGAAATAAGGGTTTATATCGTTTGTGGCAATTTTAGTCTATGGGGAGAATGATATTCTAGTACACTGAATGCTTCACTACCAACAAAAATTAACAGGGAACACAAAAAAAAAAGTTGAAAGTGACGCATGCGTCACTGTGACGTTCGCCATGGTGACGCTCAGTACAGTGACGATAAATGTCGATCGATACAATTATAATGGTATTTAATAACGAGTTAGGGGTAGATATCCGTCAATAAAGGTATAAATAGTATCCTAGTAAAAAAAAAAAAATGAAATAAGTCACTGTAACTCGGATGTGAGCATTGTGAGCCGCGCTGGAACGATATCGTTCCACCTGGTTCACGCGGTAAAAATCTCTAAGTATACATGGAATTAAGGGTTTATATCGTTTGTGGCAATTTTTATCTATGGGGAGAATGATATTCTAGTACACTGAATGCTTCACTACCGAAAAAATTAACAGGGAACACTAAAAAAAAAGTTGAAAGTGACACATTCTTCACTGTGACGTTCGCCATGGTGACGCTCAGTACAGTTACGTAAAATGTCGATCGATACAATTATAATGGTATATTATTACGAGTTAGGGGTAGATATCCGTCAATAAAGGTATAAATAGTATCCTAATAAAAAAAAAAAATATGAAATAAGTCACTGTAACTCGGATGTGAATTTTCAAAGTTACGCGTAATAGTACAAAATGGCTCCGCGCGCTATGAAGTTTGAGTTTCAATCATTTGAAAATGTTACGTAGGACTCTCAACCAAACGCTTTTGTTAAATTACTTATCTATTCATTATGTAACTTGCAAAGTTTCCTGTAAATTGAAACAGTAGTTTTATCAGAAATAAAAGTTACGCGTAATAGTACGCAAACTCACAAAAATGGCTCCGCGCGCTATGATATTTGAGTTTCAATCATTTGAAAATGTTACGTAGGACTCTCAAACAAACGCTTTTGTTAAATTACTTATCTATTCATTATGTAACTTGCAAAGTTTCTTGTAAATTGAAACAGTAGTTTTATCAGAAATAGCCAAACAAAACAGGAACAAACAGGTTTTTCCCGCCTTATCTGATAATAACATTTTTTTTACAAATACGATTCTCGTCCTACGAGCATTGTTTATACGTAATATGATGCTCTATGTATTCAACAACACAACAAAGTTTACATTGTGCGCCGAGAGCCAATATAAACAGCAGGAGACCATTTTTTGTGCCCATTGTTTATTCTTATCGCGGCATCTGTCAACGCACGGTGCTTGGGCCCACTTATGACGTTTTGCGTCTCGCAGCTTCTTCGGTATCCTATACGAAACGTGGGCCTATGTTAGGCAGTTTTGGAACATTTTTCTTGTGGCTTGTGTAAGCCGGATGAACTGGAAAATTCTCTCATTAAATCAATAGGTACTGTTTTGCTCAATAGCGAAAAATACGTCGAGATTATCACTACAAGTAAGTAACCCAATATAAATAGGAATAACGTGAGTCCCTACGTCCGTCAACCTCACATTCTAACTGAAATTGTTAATTGATATTTTTGTACATAAGTACCTACATGCTGAAATAAACTATAGTAACCACTAACCTAACTACAAAACATATTCATAATATTTTCACAGACGGTGCTAGAGCTGAAAATACATGAATGGAACACTACCCAACATGAATCTTCTTAATTTCCTAACAAAGAAGTTGGATGGCTAGATGGCAAAAATGCTGTGAATGAAAATGTAAGCTTTTAGTCACATAGTTAAGAATCAAGTGAGGCAACTTACTTTATAATAAAATTATGAATATTTATTTCCTTGGCCGAACTTTCTACATCATAATTATATTTTATGTAAGTATACCTAACTAATGTTTACATAATTTAGTATTACAAAATATCTGGACATTGAAAAATCAGCCCTAAGTAAAGAAGAAATTATACAAACAGCAGCAATGACTAGGCTAATGGCTTTTGTCCAGCCATGGGCCGAATGAATGCCTACTTTACTTTGCCACAGGGTTTATTTATAAACATTGCTTAAAGTTAAATGACGTTCAAATGTCAAAAATGTATGGTTATACAGTTGCTAATCATTACTTAACTTTAAGTAACGTTTATAAATAAACCCCATAATGTTTAAGTACTTTATTTGAGCAGAAAATAATATGATATTGTTTTAAAACTGTAGAGTTCCTGGGAAGTTTCACCTACGAAGACATGAAGGCAGCATGAATGAAGGCACCTGCTGCGTTGCTACTTAGAAACTGAAGATAGTTCTTGAAAATAATAAATAAAATTAAATATAATTGTTGTTTTAGAAAACTGTTGAGTCTTGAATGACAGTAATATAAATGTATGTTCCTATTTTGTTAATTGATAATGATAACAGTGTAAACTACAAATAAAAATAACTTATTATGAAATATTTAAGAATTGAAGTTTTTTTTTTCATTAACACAACAATTAATAAATTTATGTCTCTTTGGTCTAGGGGTCGCAAGAGCTACTGCTGAGTATGAGGTCCTGGGTTGGGCATAGTGTTATTGAGTTTTTCCACCTGGAATTTCTTAGTAGTGCCCGGTTGATGGCAATAGGCTCGTCCCCTATTACATGGGACTTAAACATAACTGGTGAAATGTGTGTGTACAGGCAAACCTCTGCCCAACTCTTCAGAGAAACAGTGATATTATGTATGTATTTTCAGTAGGTTCAGTAAATAGAGCGAAATAAATTATGGAAAACAAAGCAAACAATAACTGACAATAGCCTTTATTCACATTTATGAAATATTTACACATGGGGCAAAAAGAAATTGGAAAATATATTGTAAGGATTAGTGAAATTTAATGTATTCCTGTGGAATTCATCATGGATTATGTATGTACTGCTTGCTAATTCTTGCTGTAAGCGCATGAGAGTTTATACTTTTCCTCAATAATGAAGTTGAGCCTGACACCTGAAAAAAAAAAGAATTTAAGTAAATCTTCTATATTATGTATATTCCATGATCCATTACATCCATCCACAAAATAAATTCTAATTGGCCTCTCCCTTAAACACTTCAATGAATACAACAATTATTAGGTTCAATGACTTTAATAAATGTATGAAAGTTTATGTTTGATGGTGCATTTCGTAGTCACCAACATAACACGTATGTATGTTTAAATAAATAAAACATTGTGCTAAACACACATTCAATGTTCAACACTTAGAAATAAAAGAATATTGTTATTACCTATGTACCTTAGATGGTGGTGTGGTATGTTCATTGATGTCCTTACATAATCCACTGTCTTCTATGCTCAGTACAATGGATACAGTACGAGGTACGAATTTGTCTTTCAATAAAATACCTCGTTTCTGAAATTTCATAATATATATCTTTAGTAGGTTGTAACAGAAGAGAACTTGGTCAGTGGGTCGTCTTAAATGGGCGGATAATTTTCACAATATTATTAATTTATCGACCGCTTCGATATTATTTTAATGTATCACTATTATTGATTTATCATTGAGGTTTTACACAAAAACACATTCACAATTTATTAAAACGATGTTCACTTAAATAATTTCGTAATAATTAAGGAGATTATACGAGTAAATCCCAAAAATATTACAAAGAAAATCAAATGCGAGGAGTACATTGCCTTCTATTATAACTGACAGAAGAAACAAATTACTCGTTGATTTTAAACCAATTCAGCGCTGTCAAAATGGTTACGTAATTCGAATTATAGCCTTTTTAGACGCGTATCGTTCACTCTTTAGCGTCTCATTCAGACTGCAGTTGATATCAAAAATTTTAGAGTTACGTAATACGAAAGCTGTCAAATTTTTCAATTTCCAGTTTAAATGATATCAATTCCACTCAAATTTGTATTGAAAATATGTTGCGTAATTAGATAGCAGAGCTCTCACTCAAGTATAAGCAGAGCATGGGTAAAGATGTAAGTTAAAAATGACATTTAATTTAGAGTATCTGAAAAAAATATTTCAAATAAATTAAGTAGCACTGAGAAGCCAGAACTCCTTGTTTCCTGATGCAACAATAACTGTAAAATGTGAAAACATTATTATTTAGTCCAGAATTCTCACTCAACTAACAGCAGAGCATGGGTAAAGATTTAAGGGAGTTGAAAATGACATTTATTCATTTTTAAATATTTTTTACTGATGCTCTGAATTAAATGTCATTTTCAACTTACTCAAATCTTTACCCATGCTATGCTGATAATTGAGTGAGAGCTCTGGACTACTTAATCATGTTTTCTCATTGGTATATTATAGATGCATAAAAATCGAGGAGTTCCCGCCCCCATGTGCTACTCAATATTTTTTTGGGCCTGCTTACTGAAACACTGAATTAAATACTGATTTTTTCTAATTTCACTTTTCAACTATGCTCTGCTGATACCTGAGTCAAAGTTCTGGGTTCCTGTTTCATATCTTCCGATAGCTCTTTTAAAGGTGCATCAGGAAACGAGGAGTTCCCGCTCCTCAGAAATACTCAATTTTTCTTTTTGTTTTTTTTTTTACTGATCCACTGAATTAAATATTTATTTCACCCTACAATCTTTACCCATGCTCTGCTGATACCTTTTTTTTTTTTTTTTTTTGGGTGGGAAATCATCAAATGACGTCTCCCGCTCTGGGTGGAGCGAGAGGGCGTGTCAGACTCTTACTGACTAAAACCCACCCGTGTTCCTTCTGTTGCCTGTGCAATGCCAGGGGGCCACGGTATCCCTTTCGGACTAATCCCGCAACCCCGGCAGGCAATGGTCTCATCGGACCCCTTCACTTGCTGACATCTCTTTGAGGCGCGCGTGGAACACAACGCGCCGTCGACCCGGGCCTGGTCCTTACCGGACGGCGAGCTACCCATTGCTCACCGTCCGCAAGCCCGCGCCTACGGTGGCCGGGAATCGGCAATCGATTCCCGACGCCCAGGGCGTCTCCTCCTGCGGCGGCTAGGGGCGTGAGGGCGCGAAATTTGCCTCTCCCTCACGCGTTCCGCCTCCTCCTTTGCGAGCATTACTGCTTCGCAGAAGGAGGTGACGGCCTCCCATGCCCTCTCGCTCCGTACCATGGCCTGGACCAGGGCCGGACGCGAGAGATCCCCTCCACCGATCGCCTCCACGAGGACACGGCGGTGCTCTGCCCAAGCCGGGCATACCTCCACCGTATGCTCCACCGTGTCCTCCGGGCGATCCACGCAGTGATGACACCCGGGCGTTTCCTCCCGCCTTATCCGAAACAGGTACCTCCCGAAACAGCCGTGTCCGGTGAGGACCTGCGTCAGGCGGAAGGTGAGGACGCCGTGGCGCCTCTCCAGCCACTCCTCAAAGAGGGGACTTATCGCCGCAATAGTGGCGTGCCCAGCACTGGGTTGCGACAATCGTACTCTCCATGCCGCCATGAGATCCCGTCGGAGCTCTGTCCGCTGTGCCGCGATTTCTCGCGGCATCGGAGTCAAGCCCCGGCGTTTCGCCTCCCCGCGCCACTCCCAAATATGCGCGAGGACTTTTGCCTCCAGATCCCATGGCGGCAATCCGGCAAGGAGGCTCGCCGCCTCACCGGAGACCGTGCGGTATCCCCGGACCAGCCGGGTGGCCATGACCCTCTGGGACGCGTTCAACCGGCGGGCAGGCCGCCGCCTCAACGAATGCGCCCACACCGGTGCCCCGTACAGGGCCATGGACCGCACGATCCCCGCGTATAGCCTCCGGCAGGAGGCGTTTGGACCCCCTAGATTGGGCAGGAGCCGCTTCAAGGCAGCCCCGGCCCGGTCCAGTCTGGGAGCCAAACGTCGGAAATGCTCCACGAAGTTCCACCGACTGTCGAGGACGAGTCCCAAGTACTTCATCGTCGACTCGACGCCGATGTGAACCCCTCCTACCGTTATTTGGGAACCCGACGGTGGCGCATTCCGAGGACCATGAAAACACATGGCCTCGGACTTGTGCAAGGCCACCTCGAGTCCCAACTGCCGGATTCTGGCTACGATTGTCGCAACCCCGTGTGTCGCTAGTTCGACCGCCGCCTGGTGCGACCTCCCCTGCGCCAGGACCAACGTGTCGTCAGCGTAACAAACGACGCTGACGCCATTGGGGAGGTCGGCGCGCAGCACCCAGTCGTATCCGATGTCCCACAGATGCGGCCCCAGGACCGATCCCTGTGGGACACCGCACGACATCTCTCGCCGGTTCCACTCTCCCTGGTGACCGGGGTAGATGATGGCCCTGTCCGTCAAATAGGCCTCGACCACACGACAGAGGTAGGTCGGCATCCGGTGATACCGGAGTGCCTCCCTGATGCAACTCCAGGGCAGGGTATTGAAGGCGTTGGCGATGTCTAGAGACACCGCCAAGACGACCCCACCCCGAGCCACCGCATCCCCCGTCGTGAGGGCTCGCACGCGCATGATGGCGTCCACTGTGGAATGCTCTGCTGATACCTGAGTCGGAGTTCTGGGTTTCGGTTTTATGTCTTCCGATAGCTCTTTCAAAGATGCATCAGGAAACGACGAGTTCAGGTTCCTCAGTGCTACTAAATTTTTATTTTTGATTTGTTTTACTGATCCACTGAATTACATATAAATTTTACCCAAATAACTCTTTACCCTTGCTGTGCTAATACTTGAGTGAGAGTTCTGGACTTTTTAATCATGTTTTCTCATTGTTCTATTATAGATGCATGAGAAATCGAGGAGTTCCCGCTCCTCAGTGCTACTCAATATTTTTTGGACCTGCTTACTGAAACACTGAATTTAATTCTTGATTTCTTCTAATCTAACTTTTCTCTGCTCTGCTGATATCTGAGTCAGAGTTCTGGGTTCCAGTTTAATTTTTTCGAATAACTCTTTTATAGATGCGTCAAAAAACAAAGAGTTCTGGTTCCTCAGTGCTATTTAATTTTGTATGATCCTACTAATTAAAACACTGATTTGAATCTAACTTTTCAACCACGCTTTGCTGATACCTGAGTGAGCTTCCTGGGTTCCTTTATCATGTTTTCATATAGATCTATTACAGGTGCATCAGGAAACGAGGAGTTCCTGCTCCTCAATCCGAATCAAATTCTTTTTTGATCCTACTAACTTAAACACTGAATGAAATTTCGATTTCTCCTAACCTATCTTTTTTCACAAGGTTCTGCTGATAAGTTGGTGAGAATTCTGCTTTTATTTAGTTTTTTTTCTGTTACTGGGATCTTGCTTACTAATCATAGCCCGAAGAATCTACGAAAAATCACAAATTACGTCATTCACGATTATTTTACCAACGTGATCGTGTTTTTCTAGTAACAGGTCACTATTTTAATTTTTTTTTTTTAGATGAAGGTCAGCAGAACTCTTTCGGAAAAGTATAAGGAACTATAGGGCTCACCTTTGCGCACCTAAATCAGTTTTAAAATTTTAATTTTGGAAAAAATGATCTGCTAGCGGAAGTTAGCAGAGCATAATATTTTCATTCGACTTTTTTCAGGTAAAAAAGCCAGAACTATTTTTTTTAAGTATAAGGAACTCTAGAACTCACCCGCATGCCAATAGAACTCACATTTTTTTAGGCTCTGCTGGGAAATGATCTGCCAAGTTCACCCACATATATTTACGTGTCTAGCATTTGTTCTGTGACAGTTTGGTTTAGGGTTCCAGGTCGTGCAAGCGTGCTACGAATTATTGTAATTACTTGAGTTTGAAATATAGCGGTCCTCTGGACTTCTAGTACCTCCGCATATCTAATCATAATCATATAATCATATTTTAATTCATAGCTACTAACCCCCTGTGAGGTTAATAAACCCTCACATTTTGGTGGAGGCGCCGGGTAATTATTATCTTAGGTTTAGGTAGGGATGTTTTGAGTGTTGGAATGTCATAATTTGAAAAAAGTCACTTTTTTATTTATCGGAGTACGTCGTTCCTTTTATTCAAGGGAGGCGTAGCTAATGTAGAGGTTTAAGAGGGCGTATCCTAAAAGTTGGCAACGTCGCAAATAGCTGTCAAATATTTTCCTGTTTTGATTAATTAGGCAATAATACTGCATGGAAATATGAACTGTGGCTAACTAGCGAACTAAAATATTGTTAATGAAATGCAATAATTGATATCGTAACACCGAACATTTACTTTTATATGTAAAAAATGTATTTGGAAACTTTCCAAATGCCTTTTTTACACCTAAAACGGTTACAACATCAAATTCAGTGTTATAATTGCAATTCATGATTAATATTCTAGTTCGCTAGTTAGCCACATTTCATATTTCCATATATTAGTATTGCCAAATTAATCAAAACAGCGAAATATTTGACATCTATTTGCGACGTCGAAGTTCGCCAACTTTCAGAATAAACGCACATAATGACTGGCTGTATTATGACTGGCAGACATTCCAAGATTTAAATATAGAATCACTTTTGAATATTTACGTGTCTAGCATTTGTTCTGTGACAGTTCGATTTATGGCTCCAGGTCGTGTAAGCGTGCTACGAATTATTGTAATTACTTGAGTTTGAAATATAGCGTTCCTCTGGACCTCTTAAAGTACCTCCGCATATTTTAATTCATTCAACCCCCTGTGCGGTTAAACCATCACAGTACTTACTTTTTTTCTTTTCTTTTGGTTCAAAGTCAAATAATTTATTTCACATAGGCACAAAAAAGGCACTTTTAAACGTCAATATTTACAAAAAATTATAATAATTGATTCTAGTCGGTTATATTTCGAAAATGGTGTATCCTATCGCTAAAATAATGAAAATTTCGACCCCCTTTATAAAACTCTTATAATCAACACATAGGCAGGTACTTAATATTTTTTTATATTTTCTGTACAAAAAGTGAATAATTCCATATAACACATCGAGGCTTCCGGCGCGCCTCCGGCTCTAAAAAGATTCACAAGTATGTACCACGTGGAGTCACATTTGTCAAATTCGACTTTAGTTGTGTCAAAATATTTTTTTAATTTGGAGACTTTTTATTGCAGAATAGCTATAGGATTCTCATAGTCTAAAGAAAGGAATTTAAGTGATAGTCTAGTTCGGTGTACAAGAGAATCGGCACCAATGAGTATTGTAAGACTAACTAATTATTTGGCTATCTTGTCTATTGAGCTAGAGGTGTATGATGCCATAGACATTGGTGGTGCAATAAAAGACTGCTCTAAAAAGTAAACGTATAATTTTTTAAGTAAAGACGGAAGTTTTGTTTTTAATTCTAGCAAATACTAATACCTATTAGAATTAAAACGACACAGTAAACGTGACTGTAAAACTTAGATAAATTTTTAATTTAAAATCTAACCTGCACAATGCAAAATAATGATGACTGTTTTTGCCGAAAAGTTCTCTAAGTATAATTAATGAATGTAATGTATAGTATACATTAAATTGAAATACCTAAATAAAAGGGCGGCAAAATTTTCTTCCGCCCCGGGCGCTACGTTTACGCGGGCCACGTTACGCCAATGCGCCGTGTCAACATTCATTTCCATCACTGCTTTTGATAACTTTCATGACACAATCACTTTATTTTATAAATTATGTTTCGCTCTCATAAAAGCTAAAAAACAGTTCAAATAAATATATCACAAAAGGAGTTAAAAATAGTAGTAACACTAAACGAACATTAAGATTTATTTATTATCTAATCAAAACCAATGAAAACAAAAATAGTTTTAAAGGTTACTCAATATGTTAAGAAAATGTATTCATAACTTACAATATTTATGTAATACAGAACATTGCTTAATAAAAAAATAAGGGTAAAGCTTCATGGGATATTTTTAAATACAGTAACGAAAGGTCTCGAGAATATATACCTAGTCTTGCCATAAATATTGTCACGAAGATTTTTTTTTTTTATTGCAAAAAATATTTATTACTTTTACAGTGTGTTAGTTTAATACATAAATATAAAACAATTTAAAACATAAAAAGCTTATTCGAAGTGGTCTCCATTGGCTGCAATACAGTCCTTTAAACGTTGAGGCCAGTTATCAATAGAAGCACGCACTCTTTCCATGGGAAAATTCTTCACTGCCAATCGTATGGATTGTTCTAGGGACTCCAAATAATCATGGCGTTTAGAGCAAGCCGTACTCTCTAAAACTGACCATAAATCATAATCCTGCGGATTAAGATCGGGACTAGACGACGGCCTGCAGTCTTCAGCTCTGATGAAGTCCGAAACGTTCACTTCCAACCAAGACTGCTTGGACCGAGCTTTATGACCCGGCGCTGAGTCTTGTTGGAAGGACCATACTTTTTTTTATTGAATATGGTGTTGTTAAGGGGCTTAACTACCTTCTCAAGAATGGTATCTTGATACACTTGAGCCGATGTTTTGATACCTTTTTCACAAAACTATGGCTCTGTCACTCCTTCATAGCTAACACCCCACCAAACCATCACTGAAGTCGGATAATGCCCACGTTGCACTCTGTCGACTAATTGGGAAGCTTCCTTAGAGCTTTGAGCATAAATACGGTCATTTTGTTTGCTTGTGCAATGTTGCTCAATTGTAAAGATTTTCTCATCCGTAAAAAAAAAAAATCTGACTTCCCTTTGCGTACCGCTTCAGTAGTTATTTCGATTTTACCACCCTATTCTTTTTTAAATTATCAGTTAAAAAATGACCAGTCTGTCTCTTATAGGCTGCAAGTCCAAAGTCATCTTTTAAAATACGTGACATGGTTCTGGGTGCTATCTTCATCTCCCGAGATAAAATCTTTTGCTTTCGGAAAGGATTTCTTCGAATTCTTTCCCTTACCGCTTTGACCACCTTTTTCGTACGAACACTACGTGGACGGCCAGATCTTTTTCTGTCACAAACAGAGGAGGTCTCATTGTACCTATTAATAGCCCGGTACACAAACATTTGACTAATACCAAGCGTATGGAGAGTTTAAAAAATTGCATTTGGTCCATACCAACTTTGTGTAATGCAATCACAATTCGGTTCTCTTTATCACCCCACTCCATTTTAATATCGCAAAATATTGGACAATGTATTGGCGCCAAATTTAGAAAACTCAATGAACAATCGTATAAAAAATGACAGATTCCAAATTAAAATGTAATAGCTTTCTTATTTTTAATTGTAACAGTATTTATGGCCAGACTAAGTAGTTGACGATGATACTACTGCAACATCAGGCTGGGATATCGCAAACTAATTTAACAATTTCTTTATAGATATTGATGAAAACAACGCAACCTTTCAAAACAACACTTACGATCTAAATGTTAAAAGCAACGACAATAGCATATTTTTAAGACCTACTAATCCTACTGCGTTTTTTAGCATTCTAAAAACATTAAAAAACACGAAATCGTCTGGCTATGATGATTTATCTACAGATAGAAGATCAGAGCCCCTGGTGTGAGTTTCTTTTAACCATCTCGACCTTACGCATCGACCGCGTTTGGCGCTCCGATTGGCCCTTCAGTGGTGAAGGCCGGCCGGCTGCCAATCGGAGCGCCGAACGCGGTCGATGCGTAAAATCGAGATAGGTAAATTAAACTCACACTAGGGCCCCTGTAGGTGAAAGAGAAAACCAATCGCTCAGTATATCGTAGAGACTTTCATAATTATAAATTTATCATTAAAACAAGGCTGCTTCCAAAACTCAAAATATCTATAATAAAACCGATGCACAAAAATTATCTAAAACAGACAAAAATAATTATCGATCTATTGCGCTGATACCAATTCTATCAAAGGTATTTGAAAGAGTTATCCTTTCTATCTTGGACAAGTACCTACCTATAACATGCTTGCAAAACAGCAATATGGTTCTAAGAAAAACAAATCCGCCTCATTGTCAGCGTTTAACTTAGTCAAATCGATCCTAAATAACATCAACTCGAAAGTTACAACTTCAGGTCTGTTTTAAGATTTTAATCGACGTATTGAAAGCTTTACGCTTTCATAGGTCTATCCACGGATGACGATATAATACAATGAACGACTGAAGCGCCGTTCCTTGAAAATATCAAAACTTTTACCAAGTTTTTACCAAGTTTTTGCCAAGTTTTATTTTGTTTTATTTATTTGCCTACTGTGTGATGTACTTACTACCTACACGTTAGTTCTCTGTATTTTGCCAATTCATTTACAGCACGGAGACGCCTCGGCGCGGCGTGGCGCGTCCGTGCAGTGCGCTGATTTAGATCCAAGATGTATGTCGGTCTGTAAGCGTACTAGCTACACTTCTAACCATAGCTGTTTCCCGCGGCTTCATCAGCGTGTACTTTGTATACAAATATCTAGGATGCCCTCAGGTCCCAGGCTACCTATCTCAAATTTCATCACGATCAGTTCAGACAGACATATTAGTATGTTTGATTTAATTAAACCAATCATGCTACGACGTCTGCTGGAGAATTACTTTGTCCTTGTTATTAGTAACCATCAAAAGATCAAATCTCTTCCCGTGTTGGGGTGGCCTATTTTTAACTGTGAACCACACGCGGCACGCAATTGCTATTATGGCGTTATGAAACAATGCGCAAGGCAATCGCAATTAATAGAGGTACGTAGTGGGGCATCTACTAGTATAGTAGGTAGCCGAAGTAAAAAGAGACCAAAATAAATTGAGTCCCGATAACATAGACAGAACATCCAGGTAGTTGAAGGAAACTAACAAATGTAAATAAAAACAAATTAAAGACGTGCCAATTTTATTGGCGGAGGAACTTGCTTGCAGGCATTAAGAATCGAGGAGGCTCCCGTCCCTCAGGGGTCCTAGCATGCAGCATCCGACCAGGACACAAGACGTGGGCGTTTCAAATTCTGGGGCAAATTTCGGCATGACTATGAGTCGGACCGCGCAGGATCAGCGGGTCAATCCTAGAGCGAGGAAAGCCTACCGCCCTCATGCGCACATGCGCATCCTGCGGGCTTCGATGACTCTGTGACGGAGGGACAGATGGTGGCCGCTGTCATGAAGACTGGGGGGTGCTCTGCAGAGCAGATGAGGGCAGGCTTTACGGTGAGCCTTTACTGTACCACTATGGTATGAGGGACAGGGCTCTCGACCTTCTGACTTCTTATCTGAAAAACAGAATTCAGTGGGTCGATGTTAATGGCAAGAGATCTGCAGGATCTGCGGTCACCATGGGCGTTCCGCAGGGTTCAATTCTAGGTCCTTTTTTGTTTTTAATTTATATTAATGACTTACCTCACCACAGAAGGGATAATCACAAGATCGTATTATTCGCAGATGACACTTCCCTTATTTTTAAAATCAAACGTCAGTTAGTCAACTTTGAACAAGTGAACGATGCGCTCTCTAAAGTTGTGCATTGGTTTAATGTAAATAATCTTCTCTTGAATGAAAAAAAGACTAAACTCATTAAATTTTCAACGCCAAATGTCAGGCAGCTAACTACTTAAAGTTATGTTAAAGTTAATGGAATAGACCTGGACCCTGTTGAGTCGACAGTTTTTCTTGGAATCACTATTGACGGTAAATTATTACGGTAATTACAATGGGGTCCATCACATTTAGAAAAAAATTCAGGAAGGCTAAGTAGGGCCGCCTTAGCTGTTAAAAAAATTAGACAGATAACTGACGTAGACACAGCCAGAATTGTTTATTTTAGTTATTTTCATACGAGTAGTCTTATGTCATATGGAATTCTTCTCTGGGGAACCCGGACATTAATACTATCTTTGTTCTAAAGAAAAGGGCTGTTGAGGCATTTACAACCTAAGTCCGAGAGATTCCCTTCGAGAAAAGTTCAAAGAAATAAATATTCTGACTGTAGCCTCAAAAAATATTTTTGAAAAAAAAAATGTACGTACACAAAAATATATCAAATTTTAAGAAGATTTCCGATACCTATTCATAGTTTAAATACCAGGAATAACCACAACCTTGCTGTACATCGCACTCGTCTCCACAGAGTAGGCAACTCGTTCATGGATCAATGTATACGCTTTTACAACAAACTTCCCATCGACATTCGAAACTTACTCATTAAACGATTTAAAAGCTGTATTAAAACCAAATTTTGTAAAAAAGGGTACTATAAAATAAATTTTAGATTATTTAGAAGATAAAAAAGCATGGGATTGAGGTGCTCGCTCTGCTAAGCCTTGTGATAAAACCATAACATTTGACATTTTTTATTATTATGTAAAATCATTAAAATATACCAGTTTTATATACATATTGACATTGTTGAAAATTATATACAAAATGACATGATTACTTTGTAAAGTATTATATTGTTTTAATTACTGTGAATGTGAGGACTATGTGGATTTTTTTTTCTCTCATTAATTTTTTCATTGTCGGTTGGTTTTAATGATGGTCTGGCAGTTTGAGTAGTTTATGCGGCCTACCCAAATATCCTTTCTTTGGTATTGTTCGTGGAGTTGAGCTCCTTAAGTTCTGAGTTGAGCTCCACGATTACTGACAAATGCTTGCACTGACAGGACAGGTCCACTCAAATCTGTGTGGATCTTTTCTCAAAAGACCATTTCAGACTAATCTACATGGTCCTCTTATGGCCTGACCAAGATTATGTCTGGACTTTAAAAGAGACTGTGACCTCTGAGTTTGTTTCGGCCTTTCTTCTCAGAGTAGTCAGATAGGAAACGCCGAACTCATCTAGCTAATTTTATTTATCTTTAAGATGACGTGTAAAAGTGATTCTAATAAATTGTTTATTCTGTAAATAGGATATTTACAGAATAAACAATTTCATTTCATTTCATTTCAACTGCCTCGAGTCGGCGGCCAAGAAAATAGCCGGGGAGGGCCGAAGGCTATTGGTGAGCGGAGTTTCCACGCAGGTCAAACTGCTGGAACCCAGACCTCTGAGGTGCTTCCGCTGCCAGATGGACAACCACGTGGGAGCTAAATTGCGCCGTATGTGCGGTTGGCAAGCCTGCAGATCACCGGATTGGAAGCAAGGCCTGCGCCTCACCCGGCAAAGCCAGGGGCAGGGACAACCCGCCGCTGCCACCACCACTGCCGCCGCCGCTGTTGCCTCTACCGTCATCGTAACCGCCGCGGCAGGGCCCTCACAGGGGGCTTGGGAGGGGGCTGATGAGTGCCAATAACGGCCCCATTACGCCTCCTCCAGGCGAACATGCGCCTCCACTTAGGATCTGCTCAAGAGCACGGCGCAGTGGTCGAGTAACATCGCCGTGGTCGCTGAGCCGTACTTCTCCCGCCCAGGGATGACTGGGTGGAGGACCTGAGCGGCTCAGTAAACCTAATTTCGTCGGCCGCCGCATCCCTGGATGGGAAAGAGGACGGGATTGCGTGGCAGCACGGTTTGGGGAGATTGTCGCGGTATGGGTATACTACTCCCTGAACCGACCTCTTGCCGAGTTCCACAACTCCCTTGCGGAGTTGAGAGTCGTTGTTGTCAGGTTCCTTTCCCTCCCCGTGCTCGTTCTCGGGGACTTCAATGTTTTATTATTATTTAGTTTTAATAAATTAAGATGCTCAGTATACGTATTATATATTATATTATAATATACCATGTTGCTTATGAGCACAGACTTTTTGTGGGAATTTTATTCCAATTAAAGGGTCTTGTCAGATGCTGTAGTCATGTTAAGATAAAAAAAAAAAAATAGATTTGGTCATACCAAGTGATCGTTGCCAAAGTGTATTGGGAAAAAATACTTTTGAAGAATTAGGATTGGTCAAGAACGTTTATACAGTCAAAGTAGATAAATATAATGATTTATTTCATGGAATTGTTAAATTACCAGGTAAATACGATTTTAAAAAACAATGCAAGTCCTTCAGTTTGTCCTGTCAGGAAAATACCGTTAGGGATTCGGGATAAATTAAAGGCGGAACTCGATAGTATGGAGCGCATGGGGATAATTCGTAAAGTATCCCATTGCCGCAAAATTAACAAACGCAAAGTACCTATCTCAGTAAGCTTGTTGCCCGGTCCGGATTTTGGATGATTGAATTACTTAGATGACGATAGGGCATGATCTCTGTACATTTGGAACTCCATTCGGGAGGTAGTAATTTTTACGATTACGTAAAAATTAATACCTCCCGAATGGAGCTCCGCAACCGCGACCGTACTTCCTCACTGATAATAGCGATCGGAGATAACGCCGCAACAGACATCATGAAGTATACCATGCGGAGCCCAGGAGATACCACGGCACATTCTGCTTCCTTGATAGATAGATAAAGGGCTGAACGACAATGATAGGGCAATGACTAGGTCGGCTAGTTCTTCTCCTGATTCTGTTGTAGTGCAGCAAGCCCGAGCTGCTTCTAGACGGGCACGTGAAAAACTTGCAATGTTTTTAAAAAAATAATTAAGTTCGGAGAAATCTTGATCTTAAACGATCTTGATATTATATATTATTCTTGTCTTGATATTTAAACGTGTAAATGGTAGATTTATAAGAACTAAGTCATCTAATAATTTGACTTGTGTAAGGAAGATGTTGTGCCTGAACGGATCGGATATTATAGCTTTAGCCCACGATCGCACGGACATAATAAAATCGCAGTGATTTTTTGTCGTGCACTAGATTTTCAACGCACTCCTAAGCGGCGAGAGTTGAATCCTACGCGTTGGATTCTCAACGCTCGGCTCAACACCGAAAGTTGAAAATCCAGTGCGCTATAAAATCCCACCGCGATATTTTTATATTTTCATAATATTGTGGTGGTGGAATTTCTGGGTCCATTTGGCTCAACTAAAGTTCTTTACCCGAAATTGTTCTTCCTAACGATTTGTGATCCGAATGATCACTTCCTAAAATTTTTCATCCTAAAGTTTTCATTCATACTATTTGTAGTGCTACCGGCGATGTTCATAACACTCATGTTTCCGAAAATTGTAATTAATAATATCATAACGCTTGTTTAACGCTAACGCTAGTTTTTTATCATAACGCTTTTATCCCTAAACATAATTACCATAATATTTTCACTCATACTCAGAAAGAAACATTTACCAAGCTGGGAGTTTATACCGCAGTTTTAACCGTACCTAAACCAATAACTATAGGACTGATTCGGTTCTGGCACTTCGCCGGCCGCTGCCGCGGCACGCTCGCTTCGCTCGCTCGGCTCGTGCGTTGTGGTCACAGTGTTCTAACCTAACCTAAACCAATAATTATGAATAAGACCGATTCGTTTCTGGAACTTGACTGAATGACTGGAGCGTGACTCTGGCTTCCAAAAATACACCAGTGATTATTTGAAAGCTAAAGCCGCTAATATTAAACTAATTTAATTGAAAAGTGTATATGAAATCATGTATTTAACTACTTGTACCATGGTACTATTATTCTTATTGTATGTTATGTGACAGTAAAGTTACGCAAAATTAATGTATATAATACTGATTATTATGAATAAAAAGAAATCTAAACAAAAAGATATGACTTTGAATAATAGTGTAAAAGATGGTTATGTTGAGAAAATATAGGAAAACAAATAAAAGTATAATAGATGTTTATTGCTACTGACATTATGAAGTTGAATGCTTCGGAATTATGAACATTAGAGACAGAGTAGTTAGGAATTGTGATTGTTAGGATGAAAAATGTTAGGAAGAACATTTTCGGATTTCCAATTATCGGAGTTGAAAATTTAGGTGAACTTTGGCGCACCCGGAATTTCTAATTAGTTTACTATTTTTCATAAAAGGGGAAGATGTTGTATATCATTAAAATTGAGTAACCTCACAATAATGTTTTGTTCATACACCGTACCTACTTATAAAATAAAGCAGTCATTATCTAGCAATTTATTTTTTGCTGGTTGGGTGTTATTTTTTGTGGCAGGTTGAACTGAATTGTCCATTACAAATGACCTATGTGAAGTTAAGGTCATCAGCCGTGGTGTCATCACTGCGTAGATCGCCCGAAGGACACGGTGGACCATACGGTGGAGGTCTGCCCGGCTTGGGCAGATCATCGCCGTGTCCTCGTGGAGGCGATCGGTGGCGGGGACCACTCGCGTCCGGCCCTGGTCCAGGCCATGGTACGGAGCGAGAGAGCATGAGAAGCCGTCACCTCCTTCTGCGAAGCAATAATGCTCGCGAAGGAGGAGGCGGAACGCGTGAGGGAGAGGCAAACTTCGCGCCCTCACGCCCCCGCCGCAGGAGACGCCCTGGGGGTCCCGGCCACCGTAGGCGCGGGCTTGCGGACGGTTGCTCGCCGTCCGATAAGGACCAGGCCCAGGTCGACGGCGTGTTGTGTTCCACGCGCGCCTCAATGAGATGCCAGCAATTGAAGGGCTTCGATGGGACCGATGCCTGCCGGGATTGCGGGAAAGTCCGAAAGGGATACCGTGGCCCCTGGCAACGTAAAGGCATCTGAAGGAACACGGGTGGGTTTTAGTCAGTAAGAGTCTGACACGCCCTCCCGCTCCGCCCAGAGCGGGAGAAGTTATAATATGATGATTTCTTGTGAATAAATAATAGATACAGGGGTGTTTTATATATTTACATAGATTGCACTAATTACACACCTCACGGTGGAGTTTTTAATTTATTGTTAGGTATTGTTTTCGAGTAGCCTTCAAATGGTAAGGAAACAATTAAATTATACAATGAGCCATCTCTGCAATTATTAGCACGCTATTCGATATTTTGTTATGAACCTGCTACTTCTTAAAGGATAGGTACCCTACCTAATGTATGTATAAAAAACAAACGAAACGATGCTTTTATTTATTAAAATACTAACCGTTGTGCGTTGTGAGCTTTAACACCCGCACGGTTTAATCGGTTAGGGTAAGCCACTCTTGCCAAGGTGGGTCCGTGGATGTGTGACAATCTTTACCTGCCGAGACCCTTTCGTGCCTCGGAACGCAGAATAAGCCATTCATGGTTCCGTCTGTCATTCGCGGATCATTGACAGTCGTTACGGCTCGTCAGAAGCCTGAAAGTCTGACAGCCAGTCTAACCAAGGAGTATGCTGTTACCCAGTATCACATAGGTTGTGAAGGTCAGATAGGCAGTCGTTCCATGTTAAATACAGCCATGCTGTATTCAGGGAAGCCGACCCCAACTTTATTTGGTCTGAGACTCCTAGGCAGACGAATATAAATCCACAAACCTATGATTTTAAAATTTAAAGATGTGGGTAGGATTAGGATACTACAACCACACCACACACACTACATTAAAATTTATTTTCTCATTGCCACCGATACGTGCGGTCGATATTCATGTGTATTCCCGTTCGTCCCACTCTGCGGGCATTTTTTATTCCCGTTCGTCCCACTGATTTTGTTAGTAGGAACCCTGTACCCAAATTGAGTAATACACGATCAATCATAAGATTCATAAGTTCGAAAAAAAAATTTGCAACAACGTAATTAACGCAATGAATGTTGTTGAACTGTCAATATAAAACAGATTATACGTAATTGTTTACGAAATGGTCAAGGTCTACCCATGTGCCAAATTTCATATTTAAACCCCGCTTTAGCGTGAAAGCATAAGTATCTACCTACAAATAAACTCACTTTCTCATTAATACTTATTATTATTAGTAATGATAAAAAAAAAAAAAACTACCATTGAACAACCAGACTCAAATTATTTGACCAGTGGTAATTCAAAATAAAAATACTAAATTATTCCCGTTCGTCCCACTAACAAAATCAGTGGGACAAACAAGGATATATTTAAATAAAATTATTTAAATATATCTAAATTATTTATTAAATATCTCCGTTACACGGATAGTCAGGGTTGTGCGTTTTTTTAAGTCTTAGCACAGTAGTATGATACTATTACCGTGGTCTTAGCAACGAGTCTTCATGCCTTTTTATGCATGTGAATATACATATGTATCATTGTGTTTGTGTGTATAGGTACAGTCCCGGACTCCTAAATCAAGCCACGTGCATTTTTATGTTTTTAAGGCCTAAAACATCAAAATAATGATAAGTCAGTGAAACAGTCTATATCAGGTTTGGTCGCTCTTTAAGAAGCAACAAGCCTGATTAGAGCATCATTATGTCAATAGATGCTCTAATTAAACTCAAAGCATTTATTTCAATTAAACCATTTACAGGCACTTTTGATTTGTCAAAGAGTCAGTCAGTTAGTCAGAAAGTTGAAGCTAGTTGCCCATCCCAAAACGTAGATCTCTATGGAGAAGAACGGGCAAGAAACTCCAAGGACACTCTTTTAAATATAGAAATTACAAAAGCCTGTGTACATTACTCTTGTTGCTTCTATATGTGAGAACAATGTAAAATCTAAGTGTTCTTTAAACTAGGTAATTGTTATTTTTTTTGCATAAAAGTGTATCGAAATTGTTTTTCCTTATTTTTAGATCTATTCTGACATTAAAATTATGGATAGGTAAGTACGGCACCTGAAGTAAAGCAAGCTGTGGCACTTCTTCAGTTTGGGCTTTTCAGCGAAACGTAAAGTGCACAACTTCATGTAAGTCGTTCTGCCGTTCAAAAGATTTACCATCGATGCCTGGAGACTGGCGGATTCGTGTGCCGTCGGAGGACCACGGGTCAGCACGACAAGATCGGTTAATCTTTACCACCAGCCTGCGTAATCGTCACCTGACCTCAGTACACGCGATCAATCACAATCTGTTTCCATTTGGCAGTTCAACAACATTAATTGCGTTATTTACTTTGTTAAACAGAATTTTTTTTCAAACATAGGAAGCAATGGATTAGCAATATCCTTCAATATGATTCAGATTATGATTGATCAGGTGTTACGCATTAGGGTGCAGGTCCAAGAACGGCTTTGAGACTTTCATGGAGTGATTGTTTGCGCTGGAACAGAAGGAGACTCGAAGAACGTAGCCTGAAACCTCATGTCAGCCAATGGTGCCAAACTGACACGAGCTCACAGTACGACGCGCCTACAGTTTGCATGCACACATTTCCATTGGACTCAAAGTCAATGGAGCCAGATTCTTTATACGGATGAAACCAAGATTATGCTGTATGGCAATGATGAACGTAGGAAGTCTACCAAAGACCAGGAGAACGAAGAAACGAACGAAACTTAAAAACTTGGGGATCTTCGTCGATAAAAACTTTTCTTGTACTACCCAGCTACAGGAAGTTAGCCGCAAACTATTTGCATCCGCTGCATCTTTGAAGAGATTACGTAATTTTCTACCGACTGCCACCAAGATTGCGCTTGCACAATCGCTACTGCTTCCCATTCTTGACTATGCTGATGTCAGCTATCTTGACCTTACCCAAGACCAACTCGATAAACTTGAGCAGCTTCAAAATGTTTGTATAAGGTTCATATTCGGTTTGCGCAAATATGACCATGTTTCCGAATTTCGTGTGAAGCTCAAGTGGTTACCAATTCGCCTTCGCCGGAATGTTCATATTCTTTCCCTTTTGTATAATGTGCTTTTTTCCCCTTCCACCCCTCTCTATCTCAAGAAACGTTTCCAGTTTCTTTGCAACTCCCACACGAAATTTTTAAGGTCATCAGATAACTTGAAGCTTAAAATGCCTATGCGTTCCACAACTTTCCTCGACAAGTCTTTTACTGTCTAGGCCGCTCGTTTGTGGAATGCATTGCCAGTTCAAATTAAACGCGCGCAATCGTTACCAATATTTAAGAGACTCGTGAAGGAACATTACTTGTGGTTGTGATCTTGTTCTACCTAACTGTAATTATCTAGTCTTCATTTATTTTTGTTGTTTATATATTTAGTAAGTATGTTTGTATTTATGTATCTATTATTTAGGATATGTATATATCTGTGTATCTATTCTAGTATATTGTATAGTTTTTATTTGCACCAACGACAGCCCCATTTTATGTCCAGGCAAATCACTGTCCATTCCAAGGTTGCCTGGAAGAGATCGCGGAAAGCGATAAGGCCGCCAATTGTATATTTTGTAGTGTTAATTTTGTTATTTTTTGTTATGTGTTTTTGTGGGGTACAATAAAGTATATATAAATAAATAAATTAATAACGTATTCAGCAATGTTGCATTGGTGACAAGGTGAGTTATGGAGGTGGGTCATGGACAGTCTGGGGCGGAATTTCTACCGAAGGAAAAACTGGCGTTGAAGTTGTGACGGAACCACGGTTGCCAACTTGCCACCACTAAATAGCGACCGATATATTCGTCAATGCCTAGAGGCTCATGTGATGCCTAGTTTGATGATTTGCTAAGTTTGTGCGCCAGGATGTCATTTTTATGCACGATAGTCGATAATGCAAGGGTGCACACTGCAAGAATTGATCGGAAATACCTGCATATTACGTATCGCAGTAATGGAATGGCCGGCAAGAAGCCCTGATATGAATCCAATAGAGCACTAATGGCATGAGTTGAAGAGGCGTGTTCGAGCTAACCAACCAGCTCCACAAACTTTGCAGCATGGGAGCACATTCCACAGCACGTCATGGTATGCGGCCGTTGTAAAAATAATCTGGGAGGTAACACAAGTTACTAAATAAAGGTTTTCTCTATGTAAATCGTTGTTTTCCTCAAAACATGCACGCTAATTTTGCCCCTGAGAAAAGAAACTGTTTTTTTTTGTATTCGATTTCAAAGTTCACGGCACGGTTGGTACCTGCAATTGACTGCTGCACTGCGTGTTGCGGGTTCGATTCCCGCACGGAAAAAATATTTGTATGACCTACAAGTAGTTGTTCCGGGTCTGGCTGTTTGTGTATGTAGGTTTAAATATTTGTAACTTCTAAACGACCTTTTTTTTTCTTGTAGTAAAAAAAAATCCTTTTTTTAAGATATATAAGAGACTGGTAAACAAAAATATCCGGGAGTGTATATTAAATTATAACATTATAAAGATTTTTCATCAAAATATTTATTTATCTTATTACCCGACTACGGCGAAGCAAAAAGGAGGGTTATGATTTAAACCGGTATGTATGAAAGTATGTATCTTATGTATGTATGTTCATTTGTTACCTCATAAGCTCATAAGAATCAAAACTTATAAACTACTGATCATAATTCGACAAATGAGGTATCGTTGTTAAGGCTCGTACATAACAGCGCGAGTCGCGCGACGCGATTCTGCGATGTTATATCCGTAGAACAATTTATATGAAAACGCGCGCGACACTTCACACAGGAGCGATCTGTAGCGCCGCGACATAGATATATCTGGATATATCGCATTCATCGTGCGCTGGCTATGAGGCCTCACATTTAATTCAATATGGCTAGAGTAAATATGCACAAAAAAAAATATAACTTAGTATGTATAGATTATATCATATTGACTAACCTCCTTACTAATAAACGTTGTATAGCGTCTGTGTAGTTACACAATGCTTTGTCTTCTTCTTTCGAAAGTCAAATTGCTGACGTCTGAAAGAGAGAAAACGGTGTGTAACTATTCACCTGATATAATACGTTTATTAGTAAGGCAGTAAGTAAATAAATAGGTACCTATAAGTGAGACTTCTGCGTGCGGCGCGTGTGCGCCGTCGTAGCGGAAAAAATTTGAATTTCTTAATTTCAGTTTAGCAGTATTTAGTGTATGTCATCGCGTAATTGTCTATGGTAAGTACAAATTTGTGCATTCAACTATTGGGGAGCTATTCAACAAAAACTGTTCCCACTGGAACGTTATCCTAGCGGCACTATTTTTTTCCTATGGACGTACCTACAAGAAAAAAACTCATTCAATGTGTGTAACAAGAGGTAAATGTGTATGTTTCAATAAAAGTGTGTCATAAAATTGCGAAGTTAGTCAAGTTTCCGCTGCGCTGACGTTTGGCTATTTGATGAATCTATTATTTATTATTATTTCCTTTATTTCACATTATTACTTATAAGTACATTATATTTTTAAATATTAGAATAAAAAATAATATAAAAATATTAAAAATAGTAGCCCACCGTCATCGGGAGCAGGGTCCAAGCTACCGGTCAGTGCTCCAGAGAGAGGTACCTCCTAACAATGCGAGCTGTGTCCAGGAGTACCGCTTTCTGAATCAAGCCCTTAATCCAGCTGCCCAACGAGAGCCTAATTAGGTGTTGGTCGAGGCTCTTGGCAATTAAGCCATTGGGTGATACGACTATCGGCACAATGATCGCTGAGTTCACATCCCACATGTCAACAACCTCGCGAGCCAAGTCAAGATACTTAATTTGTTTATCTTTCTCGGCTTTCACGAGGTTCCCGTCATGCGGGACCGTTATGTCAATAATCATTGCGCGCCGCTCTTCTCGATCCACCACCACTATATTAGGCTTATTGGCAACAATAGGTAGTCCTGTCAGTGATGATGGATCGATCCCAGTACAATGTGATATTTCCATTTTCGAGAACTGGGTCGGGCACATACCTGTAGTACGGTACTTCCGATTTCACAAGCCTGTATTTCAGAGCAAGTTGCTGATGAATAATCCTGGCTACAAGGTTATGTACTGTTTCGCGTACTATGTAAGTACAAAGAGCTAGCTTAGCTTTATTTAGCTAGGCGAGAACACCCGGAGGTAATTAAGTAGTCGGATTGATTCCCCCGGACGGTGGCATGCCCGACAGATGTCAACCGTGCCGTCGTTCACAATGTATCTCCGGTAATTGTTTGTTATCATAACTTCGTCCATAATTGCACAGACAAAACCTTCGGTTTCCCCAAAGAGGTCACCAAAACGCAGCCAGACTACGGACGCTAATAAATCAACATCGGGTCCATGTAGGGCCGGGAGTAGCGTCCGTGAAGCTCCTTACTCTGCCATACCTCCTTGCGATCGTTAGTGTCAAGCACTGGCTTGCGCCAATTCTCATTAGCCGACGAGAGCGGGGTAAGGCCCTTGTCCACCGCGACCACATCTCGATGCATCCCCACGTCGCGCGTCGGCTTCTAGGAAATATTCCTTGAGACTGCATATTTCGCGATTGTGGAGGGTCTTAGCGTTTAAAGAGCCTCGACCTTCTCGACCTTTCGCGGGATATACAGTCTCATTACCGATGACCGTGGGTGATGCATTCGATATGCAGTCAGCAGCGTACGGACCCTCCTATCCAGGGCGTCGAGTTACTTTTTTGTGTTCTATAAACAAAAATATTTCACATTTATGTATTTGTTACTGTAGATATAATGTTATGTTTAGGTATTCATTTTTTCCTTGCAAGTTAGTAGAACTAAGTATCAAGTGATCTCGCGTTTTTCACATTTGCATCATACAATTTTTTGTCAATCTTAAAAATTCGACGCCTGCTATCTACCGAACTGACGAACTTACGCTTTTCGCATAAATTGCTGTAAACCACTCAAGACTGCGAATTATAGTACTTATCTGTTATATTTAGAAAAGCTATCTACATGCCGACTTAAATATGTTTATTTGTAGCGTCATTATCAAACTACGTACCTACATAAAGAGGTAGGTACTTAGGTATAAAGATTTTACAGGCTCGAAATTCAGATACCTACCTGGGTGTGGGTTATGGGTAGGTATGTAAGTAAAGACCTACAATCAGGGACGTAGCCAGGAATTCATTTGGTTTGTTTCATAAAAAATACAGACATTACATAGGGTGACACAATGGGCGGTCTTATCGCTTAAAGCGATCTTTTACAGACAACCTTTGGATGGATTAAAGGTAACAGGAGAGACAATACTGCAGGTAGTCATCGGTGTACCATCTACATATACAATAAATATGTACACAGATACATAAAGCATAAACTTATTCATATAAATCTATAAACATGAAACAAGAGCAAGGAACTAAATGTAATGATGATGTTTAAGGAGAGAGGAAGTGTTTTTTGTTGTGTGTTTGTGTGTGTTGTGTTTGAGATTGTGGTTTCTCACATTTCGGGGGATTTGAACCCCCAAAGCCCCCCCCCCTTGCCTACGCAGCAGTAAACTCATGATTAATTAGATTCTTACAGCATGCGTAGCATGACGGAAGAATAGACAAAATGACAGATTCACAATCACAATCTGTCATTTTGTCTATTCTTCCGTCGACAAAACCCGTTTCTATGGTTGATATGCTACGCGTTGTTAGATCAATCAACGTGAAAACCTTTACTTATATCTTTGGAAAAAACTTGCTCCGACATCTCTTTAGTAGCGACAAAATTACAGCCAAGCTCAAGATGTTTTGTGTGTGACTCTGCGAGTTAGGTACCTACTTAGTTATAATAAGTAAAACTTGTACCTACTAAGTAGTGGTGATTTATTTTATTGCCGTTATAGCTAGTTATGTATAGCTTGTAAACATAACTCACCTGATGACGACTTATTACCTACCTACGTATAATAACTAGTTTTATTCATAATCTCTAAAAGAAGTTTACTTTGTCAAGTAGACAAAAGAACGAGTTTCCCAGCATGTTTCAATAAATTAAGTTCCCTATCGATTGCTGTTGCTTGAGAACACTAAACTAAAGTACATCATACCTAAGTGTTGCCTTTTTTATATAAGAGTAGCTAATGCTATTAATATTTATTGCAGGCGTCGTCGTCGCGGTCACAGCACGCCGAGGCAGCCTGACTGGCCGTCACCTTGATTGTGGTTCTGACCTGTTATTGCGTCACATAATCATACATATTAAAATGGAGGGCGACGTGTTTTTTCCGCAACATCATGTATTTTATTTAAATCTAAACGTATTGAACAGTATAAATCGCCTGTTTATTTTTTCAAGTTTTGCTTCGCATATATTTCCCAGCCAAAACTGTTTTATTAGCTAGACTTGGCAAAATTACCCTCAGGCACCTTGAATGTTAGAATTAAATGGTATTGGACATGTTTTTTATTGTAGGAATTGTAATTTTGACTGCAGGTACTGTAATAAGTAATAACATTAGGTACGGTCGACACATTAATCACAGCAAACGGTGCTTTTATTGTGTTATCAAAATATTGAGTGCAAGACTGCAAGTGTATACCTACTTACCTACTACATAAATGATGCTACCAGCTTGGTTTAGTCTGTTGATATTCTGATTTGACAATTCAACTGCAAACAAACTGCATGAGGGCTTCCACTTTCGAGAAGAGACGACTTGCCTGAGGTCGCATTAGGTACTCTGAAAGATATTTTTATTTTTCTGTTATTTGTCTGTTACTACTTTTCCAAGTAGGTAGGTAAAATACGTAACCTTTAATTCTTTCAGTTTTCTGTCCGTTTGTTACCTGCTATTTACCTACTAATAGTAGCTATGTTTAACTTATATTGTGTATTTGTGTAAACTGTATGTGCTGTGATATTGTGATGTAGGTAATCGATAAAAATGCTTAAACATCATGACGATAAATTTTTGTGGAAATCCTTAATTTTTTTGCGGAGTCACTATTACGAGTGTTAAACGTGATTTGTCATGATTATTATTTTCAAAAATTTCAAAGTAAAATCATTTTATTTCAAAACGGCACATTTAAAAGGCACTTTTGAACAATGATATTATATGTAAAAAGAGGTACTTAGATAGGTTATAAACGTTCCGCAAGTGGCACGTCAAAAGTTGGCTAATTAGCCACATTTTCATCGTTTTGTCTCTTTTTCGCTCCCGATAATTACGATCCTACTTCCACGTGTCATATAATAGTGTGACATAGTGCCGTTTTTGAAGATAGAATGTTAGTAGGTAACCTACATAGATATAATAATTAATATTTCTGTGGTAACCTATCTACGTCTTTTTACTTCTAATATACTGCTATGCTTTTGAACGTCACAAATTTACAGGAAGAAATTGATTCAGTTGTCCCTTCCAAAATCAACCCAGGATTCACCGATGATCAGCACGGTTATTATATCTACTGGAGAACTAGGTATGTGCATTCTTAATAATTCTTGTTGTGCACATCAAACCAGAGTCCATAATTCTTACATAATTTCATAGTGGGTTGTCATATTTTCCCGAGACAGCAATTGATAAAATAATTAATTTTTGCCCTTAAAAATCGCGCGACAGGACCAAACTTGTTTGATTCGCCAGTCGATGGCCGCTCGTTCCACACTGTTGAATTTTTTATCGCCAGTATCGTGCCCACGCCACGCCAATATAGACTAATACATATATGTATATTTTGGTGTATGAGGAACAGGGTGTAAAGTTCACTCATCCACCATAGAAAAGGGAGGATCCTCCGACCAGACGGGTGTTGTGTCTGGCGGGCAACTGCCCAACTGTTGATGTCGGATAGTCTTATACCTATATGTCGTTCGCGCGGTAAACTCTAATTGCCCGATGCAGGATTTGTGTGACGTCATGTCTTGGATGCGTAGTTCGTATGTGGCGGTGTAACCGCTACGTCACTCCCCTCCGGAGACCGGAGGTTGATAGTGGGCTGAGTCTTGTATCTTGCGATGATTCACAGTGCCAGTGCAGGTTCCAGTGAGTCGGAATGCTGCACCCGGTTCCGACTCGGAACCGGGTGCAGCTTAGATCGCGATGAGTCGGAACTGTCTGCGGTGATTCCCCAGTGAGTCGGGGTGGCGCTGCGTCACGATTCAGTGAGTCGGATGTGGTATAAGTGCCGGGTTGTGGCTGACTGCTAGCGTCGACCAGGAGAGAGTAGAATGAGCTCTGCTTGTACGACCGGCTGAAAGTGCAAAATTCAAAATTCAAAAGTCATTTATTCAAATTAGGCTGAGAATCAGCACTTTTCGAACGTCAAAGTTACATAAGACAGTCCCACAAAACGCCCACCACGTAGTATCCCTATGTAGTCTGTGCGCCCACCCTTCACCACTTCCTAGTGCTTTCGCTGGGAAGAAGAAGTGGCGCAACAAACTCCCCAGCAGCACAGCTTTTTTTTTTTTTTTTTTGGGTGGGAAATCATCAAATGACGTCTCCCGCTCTGGGTGGAGCGGGAGGGCGTGTCAGACTCTTACTGACTAAAACCCACCCGTGTTCCTTCTGTTGCCTGTGCAATGCCAGGGGGCCACGGTATCCCTTTCGGACTAATCCCGCAACCCCGGCAGGCAATGGTCTCATCGGACCCCTTCACTTGCTGACATCTCTTTGAGGCGCGCGTGGAACACAACGCGCCGTCGACCCGGGCCTGGTCCTTACCGGACGGCGAGCTACCCATTGCTCACCGTCCGCAAGCCCGCGCCTACGGTGGCCGGGAATCGGCAATCGATTCCCGACGCCCAGGGCGTCTCCTCCTGCGGCGGCTAGGGGCGTGAGGGCGCGAAATTTGCCTCTCCCTCACGCGTTCCGCCTCCTCCTTTGCGAGCATTACTGCTTCGCAGAAGGAGGTGACGGCCTCCCATGCCCTCTCGCTCCGTACCATGGCCTGGACCAGGGCCGGACGCGAGAGATCCCCGCCACCGATCGCCTCCACGAGGACACGGCGGTGCTCTGCCCAAGCCGGGCATACCTCCACCGTATGCTCCACCGTGTCCTCCGGGCGATCCACGCAGTGATGACACCCGGGCGTTTCCTCCCGCCTTATCCGAAACAGGTACCTCCCGAAACAGCCGTGTCCGGTGAGGACCTGCGTCAGGCGGAAGGTGAGGACGCCGTGGCGCCTCTCCAGCCACTCCTCAAAGAGGGGACTTATCGCCGCAATAGTGGCGTGCCCACCCAGCAGCACAGCTGTCTGTTCAATTAGGAAAAATAAAATGATTCTATACAATAAGTACTTATGCAAAATAATTTACATAACACAACACAAAACATTAATTTATAAATTATCAGCCATATGACAGCTAGCACACGCCAATATACCAACCAACCAAAAACATCGAGATCTATACTCAAGCAGAAATAAAAATAACTAAACGTAAAGAATATCTAAAAAAGAAAATAAAGCCTCCAGGCATAAAGGGCGTGCCCGCTTACATATAGCTGTAACTAGAGTTATAATTGATAAACTAGGACCATCGAGGTAAAATAAATAAACAGTTAATTACTAATAACAATAACAAAACCATGATCAGCAAGACGACCAGTCACCACAAGCAGCACCCGTTCACGAGCTTAACGCAAAGATCAGCCATTACCCCCCTCGCCATATTTGAGGGAAGGAGGCAACCCGACCCCCGACGCTACCGCAAGCAGTGACATCTAAGGGAGCATGACGAACTTGCTGCCAGTTTTTCAGGAAAAAAATAAAATATGATCAGTTTGTCGAGGTCGCTAGCTAACCACATATTGCAATACAACTCATGAAAATCATTCTAATGAGTAGTTAATGTCAACAAAAAATTAATAAAATTAAAATAAATTGACATATAAAGTCAAATAAAATGAACAATTTACCTAAGCTTATATAACCTGTCAGTAGGTAGGCTAATTCTGGAGAAAGAACATAAACATTGTCTTGAGCCAATCACAGCGACCAACTATTCTTATCATTTAAGTAGTCGTTGATAGAATGAACAAATGCCTTTGAACAAAGGTTGGATTTTACTTTAGTTTTAAACGCATTAAAAGGCAAATCTAGCAAAGAAGAGGGTAGCTTGTTGTAAAAGGTTATACCAAGCCCAACATATGAGTTATCAACCTTATGAATCCGGTGAAAGGGAGCTCGTAGTTTGTCCTTGGGCAGGCTTTGGCAGGTGCTGTGCCAAGATTTCTGATGAGGCTGAGGGTGATGACCAGGAATGAGCGTTTGCTGCATGTTGGTGGTCAGGATAGCCGTTGAAGCCGAGGGTGCTGGCTGTCTGTGTGACTCGCCTCACGAAAGTTTGCGGGAGTGATGATGATGTCACGCTGAAGTAGTTGCACGACGGCTGCGTTGACGTTCATACTCGGCGTCACCAAGTTGTGTCTGGCGGGCAACTGCCCAACTGTTGATTTCGGATAGTCTTATATATGTCATTCGCGCGGTAAACTCTAATTGCGCGATGCAGGATTGTGTGACGTCATGTCTTTGATGCGTAGTTCGTATGTGGCGGTGTAACCGCTATATATATACATATAATGAGCCCACGCTGCCACCACGCCGCGCGCCGCTCAGCTGTCGCCATCGCTCGGCCGCCGCTAATGTCGTGCCCGCAGACTTATGACGGCTGTACACTCTCTTCGAGGCACGGCCGCTCGACCCGCCTCGGTGTGTGTCGGCCGGCGCGCGTTCCTCGCTCGCTATCCGTCTCATGTCGGTTTTTTGTGCCCGAGTCAAACGATCTCGCGGTAGTCGCGAACGCGTCGATGTACACTCCTGTCTCCAGAGTTGCTTGCGCCAATTGACACAGAAGACCACAGAACATATATACCCGAGAAGACGTTCAATGTCGGCGTCCATCCTCTCGGGGTTCACAACGTCAACTGAACTAGGCGAGAGTGTACATTATTGTACATGGCCGCACTCGGGATGAAGCCCCTCGTTCGAGACTTTTTCGCGAGACCTAGCGAGAGCACTCGGACAGGACTGTACGACAGCCGCCATAAAAGAAGCGGCGAGTTGAGGCACTTATATTCGGTTCATATCTTCTGGAATGCTACAATGAGGGGAAGAAGTTGGCATTTGGAGTGCTGACGATCTTCGGGTAACGGGTCGACCAAGTCATGCTAACAAGCATTCATTTACTCACACACAATACAACTCGTCTAATCGAGAAACGACAAACATTGACTTTTCAATGTTTAGATTATAGAGAGCTCGACCAAGCACTTAGCAGCATAAAATTAAATAGAAGTCCTGGTGAAGATGGTATTACTACTGAATCACTTCGAATTGGAAAAAAAACCTCATTACCTCATATAATGCAACCTCTCCAACTCAATTCTCAAAACCGCCATATTCCCAAGTAATTTCAGTCATTCCAATATAATCTTGCTACACAAGAAGGTATATAAATCAGATATTGGGAATTATAACCATATCAGCTTATTTTCACACTACTATAAAGTTTTTGTCAACATTATCGAAAACCGTATATCAGGCACATTAGATCTCCACCAACCTCCCGAAAAGGCTGGATTTCGTCGAGACTTTTCGACTTCTGACCACCTTCAGTCACTAAACCAGGTGATTGAAAAACATCAAGAGATCTACCGTTGTACCTGGCGTTTGTGGATTACTCGAAGGCTTTCGATAGCCTAACGCACGACACTCAGAAAATACGAAATAGAACCCACTTATATACACCTATTACAAAGAATATACCACAATAGTACAGCAGCCATCCGCATAAATACCACCGGGCCATCCTTTCCAATTCAACGAGGTGTCAAGCAAGGCGACCCACTGTCTCCCAAACTCTTCACAGCTACACTGGAAGAGATTTTCCAAAAATTAAATCCTGGCGGGACAAGGCTGTGGTCGTCGGAGAAAGGAGATTGACCAATCTACTTTTCGCCGACCACATTGTCCTCTTTTGTACTCCAGCAGCTGAACTAGGCCAAATTAATGCTCGAACAACTCAGCCACGCCGGTCTTCAAGTCGGACTTAAGATGAACATGTCGATAACAAAGCTGATGACGAACAGCACCGAACGCAACGTAGAAATTGGGTGTGTGTAGGTTGAGTATGTCCATGAGATTTATCTCGGCCAAATAGTATCTTTCCAGGCGAGACAGCACAGGAGACGCCTGGAAGAACTATTGGTCGATGAAACATCTCAGGAAAGGATCACTCCCGCTTTCATTAAAACGAAAGCTCATGGACATGTGCATTCTTCCCACCCTCACATACTTACAGAGCGCAAACATGGTCTCTCACAAAGCGTCAAAAGTCCGCACTCCAACGGGCTATGGAACGAAGCATACTAGGTGTCAAACTCACAGACCCCATTAGGATCTCTATACTTTGTTCCAAAACACAAATAGCGGACGCTGGCCGCACAGTTGCTGGACTGAAGTGGAACTGGGCTGGCCACATCTGACGCATGTCGGAGCAGCTATATGCAGAAATCACCACTCAGTGGATCCCAAATAGCGGGAAACGACTACGCGGCAGACCCAGAAAGAGATGGCGGGATGAGCTGGACGCCTTCTTAAAGGATTGGCCCGCAATCGCAGTAGACCGGGAAAAGTAGAAAGATGGAAGGGAGGCCTTTGCCCTGCAGTGGGACAACACAGGTTTATAATAATATATAAACAAGATAAGTATGAGATTTAACCAAACTTTCAAAAGGCATGCAAAGCCAATGCTCCCATTGATGTAACTCTATTATTTCATAACTGTAGTTACATTTTTGAAATCATTATTTATTTATTCTAGCAGCTAGCTAAAATACTTTAATAAGTTTTGTGCAAAAAAATATTTGTATGTTTTTACAAATACTTAAATATTTTTTCGTATTTAAAGACGTCAATTTTAAATAAAAAATCAAATAGGTATATATATACAGGGTGTCCAGTAAATAGCACGACATACTGCAGGGGGTGATAGCTAGGGTCACTACCTATCAATACAACACAATATATGTTCAGCAAAATCTTACGGATTTACAGTTTTACAAAATTTAATTGTTGAAAATTGTTCTGTGAAACTTTTAACAAAAAAAACTATTTCTTCAAAACATTCTTGTTTTTGATAAAAAAAAAACTTATAATGAGTAGAGTAACTATTCACGAATAATTTGATGTAAAAAAAGTTCTAGAAAAAGATTTTTTCATTACGAGATGCTTAAAAATCTGTTTCAAGGTAGAGATTTTTCGATATTTCGGAAAATTTTGTAACTGTAAATCCGTAAGATTTTCCTGAACATATATTGTGTTGTATTGATAGGTAGTGACCCAAGCTATCACCCCCTGCAGTATGTCGTGCTATTTACTGGACACCCTGTATACAGGGTGTAAGGGTAAACGGTCTGTCGAGGATGAGTCCCAAATCATTGTCAACTCGACGCCCATGTGAACCCCTCCTACCGTTATCTGGGAACCCGACGTTGGCGCGTTCCGAGGACCATGAAAAGACGAAAACACATGACTTCGGACTTGTGCAGGGCCACCTTGAGTCCCAACTGCCGGAACCTGTCGACGATTGTCGGAACCTCGCGTGTCGCTAGTTCGGCGGCCGCCTGGTGCGACCTCCTTTGTGCCAGGACCAACGTGTCGTCAGCGTACCACGCTGACGCCGCTAGGGAGGTTGGAGCGCAGGACCCAGTCGTATCAGATATCCCACAGAAGCGGCCCTAGGAACGATCCCTGTGGGACACCGCACGACATCTCTCGCCGGTTCCATTCTCACTGGTGACCGGGGTAGATGACGGTCCTGTCCGTCAAATAGGCCTCGACCACACGACATAGGTAGGTGGTCGGCATCCGGTGATACCGGAGTGCCTTCCAGGTGCAACTCCAGGGCAGGGGGTTGAAGGCATTAGCGATGTCTAGAGAGACCGCATAAAATTACAAAACCTATGTATATCAGACATATTGTGATGAAATCGTCTGCCTATTGTTTTTGACATAGCAGAAATAGGCTCCCGTAAAATTTGGACGTTTCTGACCGGTACTTCCCACCGAGTCCGGTTGAGATCATCTAAACTAAACTAACGCTCTTATACGGTTTTGGAAGTAAAACGATGTGACATGGTTTTGGTCGTGGGCTCTCGTACCACACTTAATTATTAAGCTAGGTGGTTAGCGCCCTTTGCTCTCTGCGCTGGCGTATAGGCAACCACTTAATAAGCGCCCGATGCGCAGAAACATGATCATATTTACGCAGATTGAAAACGAATCGAATGCAGCTATTGAGAAGACGGTCAAGTTTCTCGAGAAGTACCCTAATTACGCAATACACGATCAATCGGAATTTGAATCATTGCTATCTAATTACGCAACACGTTTTCGTAAACGATTATGACACATTTGTTTCATTTTGACAGTTCAACAACATTCATTGCGTTATTTACGCTGTTGAGCAGGTTTTTTTTTCGAACTTATAATACATTTGTGCCCATAAAAATTATTTTGTACTACCAACACATAACATAATACACTTATATAGCATACAAATGAAAAATAAAAATGAACTATAACTACAAGGTATTGCAAATTTCTGCAGTTGAGAAGCTTAAAATCAGTTGTATAAACATAAAGTATAAATAGTAGATTTTACAACACAAAACGAACCATTTTTATCCGAGATTTTTAGCAGCCCGAGACGAAGGCGAGGCCGCGAGGGCTGATAGTAATGTCGAGGATAAAATGGTTTAGTGAACGAGTTATAAACTCTGCTTTTCACTTCGATTGCGAGGAAATAAAACAGTAGGTAATATAACATAACTTTCATTAATTAAAATTCAAAGTGAAATTAGTACAGTTTTTAATACTGAAGGAAATTGTTTTTCCAGGCATTTAACGGTATTTATGTCTTAAAAAACACATAAGGCAAATAAATTAAAGTAGGGTATGAATGAACACACCCCAGTGAATGAACAAAAAGGAGTGTTTCCAAAAAATAAGAAATTAAGATATTTTTACCCAACACAGTATTTTTTTTACGTAATTATAACCCTTTTTTCTATTATAGTGGCTAGTTTAATTTCATAAGTCACTGTTCATTTTTGATATCACATTGTACCCGTAATTGAAGAATGTACTCTAAGTTATTTATTCATTCGAATAAACTAATAAGGATACTTGTACTATATTTCTGAAATCGATTTTATTGCCATTTTAGCCAGATTTAAGTATTATTAAGCCATAAGATTCATGTTTTGGGAGTAGTTTTAAAAATAGATTTCTGATCTTTATGCCAGTATTGGGACAGGCATGTTCGTTTATTGGTTCAAAAAATCTAGTGAATGAACTAACATTTTTCCTCATGTTCAAATATTAGCTTTCATCGTGAAGATGGGGCCAATAAATGAACACAACAGTTTGAGATAGATTTCATATTTTAAGACCTAGATTTTATTATTATACTAATTTTTCTTTTTTTCTATAACTGTCCCTTTAGATTACCAAGGATTCAAATAAAAATAAATACGAAAGATTTCGATATACCTACCCAACAAACATTGGAAAGAGCTCTTAGGTCCATTACTAAAGGAGAACCAACTATTCATAAAGTAAGAAACGACACTCCATTAGCTGGCACAATGTCAGAGTAAACTGGTGGTAATAAAATAACAACTATAATTCCCGAATTATGTACCTAGTGATGCGATTTCTACATCTTCTGCGCCTGTGGTTTCTACTGAAAGGCATCCGGAAATTGAAAATAATGTTCCTGCTATAGACGTGTGTACGATCAATAAGGAACAAATACAATCAGGAATAGATATCAATAAAAGTTTATGTTTTTTTGAGCTACCCAACAATCACTTCAAAGCAGAAAACACAGGCATAGAAATCTAATTATATGCCATTTGGATTTACCAGTCAAAGGTATAAAAACATAATAGGAGAGGAAAAGAGAATAAAAGAAAAAGAGAAAAATAATTTAAAGAAAAGGAAAGCAGAGGCGAAAGAAAATGAAAACTGGAAGACAAAGTAAACCAAACAAAAAGAAGAAGAAAAGTTTTGAAAACAAACAAAAATGTCAGGTAAAAAAGCTAAACCGAACGATGAAATGGAAATCGAAGAACGGAAAATATATTATGGCTAGATTCAAAGATAAAGATCATTATATAGATAAAGTAGTTCTAATGGTGAACGCTGAAGAACAGAAATATAAGATATTAGATCATAGATTGACTTAAAAAAATGTATGTGATAAAATTGTCAGCTTTGTAAAACCACACGTACTGGATGTGACAGACGT
The DNA here is from genome assembly GCA_963853775.1 of Xanthia togata. Classification (NCBI taxonomy): domain Eukaryota; kingdom Metazoa; phylum Arthropoda; class Insecta; order Lepidoptera; family Noctuidae; genus Xanthia; species Xanthia togata. The sequence continues at coordinate 14,097,237 of OY970802.1, forward strand.
TGATTTTAAGGACGAGGCTGGATCTCTTTTCATAATATTACATTTAGAGATATAGAATAAAGAATAATAACGGCGAATAAAAAAAATGATTGTATTGAAACTGATTATTGTGATTCTAGTTACTTGTTATTAAATTCTTAATAGTGAGGTTGATTAGAGTTTAAGTAAAGCATGTTTTAACATTTACGTCTAAGTTTACATTTATGTTACCTAGTTAACTAGATACTTGTTTTTATTTTGACATAAATAATATATTTTATATTTTCTTTGAATTAAAAGATATTAACGCTAGGCCTTTATAGGTTTATAATGATTCGAGAAGGCTTTTACTTAAAAAAAAAAACATAATATTTGTTAATGTTTGTAACAGATTTTGAGGCGGCGGATTGGTGCTTGTTTAGTTAGTTGATTGTTGGACTCAATTTATTATAATAATAAGGATTTTTCTGTATTAATAATTAAACAAAAATTGTGTTCATTTATTGGTTTCATCTAGTTCATTTACTAGAAAATTTCGTTCATTCACTAGGGTTTTAGGGTAGGAAGGTATCTTTCAATTTATTGCTAAATATCTAAGAAATTATACAGGTCATGTCGTAAACGCAACATAAAAAAATATTTTGAATATAATCTTATTACCAAAATATAGATAACTTTGCACCGTATCCCTTAGAGGCAACATACTGTAATATTTTTTTCAAGTTCGATGATCGCTTATATGTTCATTCACTGGAGCACTTACCCTAAATATTATAAAATAACAAATTCTATCTATGAACTTCTTATTGTGTTTGGCTGTATGGGTCATCTCTTTGCATTAATATAGATACATTTATGAGTACCTAGATACGTTAATGCACTTGTGCACAAAATTCGATTTTGTGCAGCCTATATCCTGCACAACTATGCACTTTCAGGGCATGAGAAGTGAAAAAAAATAAAGGTCATTAGTATCATACATTCATAGAACTTATTTAATACAACCGTGATCTACGTTTTTGGTAGAAAGAGACGCACTAATGGTATTTCCGTACACGCAAACGAAAGAGGACATTTAGTGCACAAAAAAGTGAAACTTGAAAATTTTGTAGTTATTACAATTGTGAACTAAGGCACCGATACCTATGTATAAGCAAATACTTACTAAATAATTAGAAATTTTTGTAATTTGTAACTTTTGGCACTTCCGTCTCAAAAAGTTGCAAGCCCTTGGCCTAGATCATAGTGTTTTCACAATATTAGCACAGTATAAATAAGTAACAGTATTATATCTCGGCAGTGACCTTGAAATGGTAGGTCGGTAAATAAACCTTCCGGGTCCGTGCGTAACTGCAGCGCACTCAATACTGTTGCGTAATTACACTGAGATTTCGAAGCATCGTTTCGGCCGTTTTCTATGAATATAAATAGGTACTGGTACTTTATTATCCTACTGTGACATTTGTAGGTAAGTATGTACCGTTTATGGCTGTTGTGCAAATAAGGCCTACCTATCCAGTCAGTATAATTATTTGTCTTAGCTATGTTAGGTTGACCTTGCATAGATTCTGTGCAAATTCATACTTGGCTTCTGTCATGCCATTAATCATAGTAATAATACCGGCAGGTATTAATGGTAATGATAATTAGGTAAATGAGAAGGTAAGTACCTACTTTTTCAAAAACGTGCTTTAAGTATTTATGTATACTCATCTAATCATCATAGAACACAGGGTCGTATTTCGTCGTCTTAGTATCACAATGAGAATAAAATTACTACCTTTCAAAGGTATTACGTTTAAAACAAAGAATTATGTTTTTATCACATCTATTCAAAAAGTCCTAATTTATTCTCCGTAAACAGGGACTAATACAGCTTTTTAATCCCTACCCTAGGGACTTAAATATGAATATTGTTAGTAAAAGTTTCAATCACCAAAGAGATCAATCACGAACATTGTATGATTGATATAAGTAACAGGCTGAATGCAGATCATCTAATTACGCAACACGTCTTCGTAAACGATTATGACAAATTTGTTTCATTTTGACAGTTCAACAACATTCATTGCGTTATTTACGCTGATGAGCAGGTTTTTTTTTCGAACTTATGAAGCAATGGATTAGTAATTTGTTTCAAAATGATTCAAATTCCGATTGATCGTGTATTGCGTAATTAGGGTACTACTCGACAAACTTGACCGTCTTCTCAATAGCTGCATTCGATTCGTTTTTAATCTGCGGAAATATGATCATGTTTCTGCGCATCAGTCGCTTATAAAGTGATTGCCCATACGCCAGCGCAGAGAGCAAAGGGCGCTAACCACCTCGTTTTCATTTCTCGACTCTCCCACTTCACCTAGTTATCTAACCCCCCACTTTCAGTAAATTTGTGACAACCATAGTAAACATCTACGGTCATCAAATAATCGCGTTCCTCAACGTTCCACTCACCGCAATTCACCGAATAGACTTCATTCAGTCAGACTTCTTCTTTCAGTCTATCTCTCTGTGGAATGCGCTGCCCCAGGAAATCAGGATGGCAACCAACCGATTATCCTTTAAAGTTAAAGTTCGCTAGCACATTCGTAAGAAGCTGACAGTACACAACAACACAACGTTAATCACAACGTTAATGTTTTCCCATTGTTTGTCTTATTTGTTTTAGTATCTTCGTGTGTTTATGTATATCTATCTGTCCATAAATTTATAAATATAAAGGCATATAATATACTATATTTATAGTTTGTCATACGTATGTGTTTCTTTATAACTACTTTAAAAAAATATTCCTCAATTTCTCGTAATTGCATCAAATCTACATCACCCAAAGTTGCTGGTAGAAATTGCCTATGGCATTAAGTCCGCCTGTACAGACCTACCCGAAACAATCAATTTTTTTCTGAATCGACTTTAGACCTTATGCTTTAGTAGTCAAGTTGAAAATCTATTAAAGAAGTTTGACAGATTGGAGTAGGTTGATGTGACGGTGTCTGTACATTTCTGTGCTTGAAGTATTAAATAAATAAATAAACAGGCTGGCAAGAAAGAGAGAGAAAGTGTGAATTTGGTCAAAATGTAAATCTAAGATGGCGGCTCTGAAAATTTTCAAATTTATCATCATGGGTATCGTTTTCATGATTTTCAAGGGTTCTAAAGCTGATAGTGAAGTCAAAATAAAAAAAAAATGTAAGATAGCAGCTGCGAACATTTTCAAACTTTTCGTCATGGGTGTCGTTTTCTTAGTTTTAGAGGGTGCTAAAGTCAAAATGTAAATCCAAGATGGCAGCTCCAAAAATTTTGTTTTGGTTTAAAATCATATGTGAGAGATAGGGGTCGGACCGTAAACGTTTTTATTTCTCATAGAGGGTGATAAAAAGTTGTGTTCACCTCGGGAGCATCACTATTTTAAGCTCCAGTGACTCACGAGTGAATGTGGCTCTCGCCTTAAAAATAGTTGTTTGCTCCCTAAGCAAACAATCTACTATTTTACTGTAAAAGTTTTCATAGGAATTATTTCAGTAGTTGAAGTTCCTATTCATATCACATTATGTACCAGAATTCAGTACCTACAACATTATTGCCCGGCTAGAGCCTGGGTCTTTAATGACTTGTTTTAGGTTAGGTTTGCATGGGGGTCTAGAATCTCTGTCGAGTCCACCATGAAGTACTTAGGATTGGTGCTCGTCAGCCGGTGGAATTTTGGCCCCCACTTCCAGCGGCTGGTGCCGAAATTGTTTGGCGCGGCTGGGGCGCTGTCAACGCTGCTTCTCAATCTGCGTGGCCCGAGCGCCACCTATAGGCGGCTCTACGTGGGGATCGTGCGATCGATGGCCCTGTATGGGGCCCCGATCTGGGCGGCTGACCTGACGGCCGGCAGCATCGCTGTACTGCAGAAGCCGCAGCGAGCGATGGCCGTCAGAGTCATCAGGGGGTATCGCACTATCTCCTACGAGGCGGCTTGTGTACTGGCTGGATCCCCGCTTTGGGACTTCGAGGCGAAGGCATTCGCGTCACTGTATCGGTGACGCGAGGACTCGAGGGCGCGAGGCGAATGGCTGACGCAGCGACATTTAGAGCTGCGACGGTCACAGCTTCGCGCAGCTCTGGTGGTGGAATGGCGGGACAGGCTTTCACGCCCAACCGCCGCCGGCCCCGTCACCATCGGAGCGGTCCGGCCAGTGCTCGAGCGCTGGGTCGGGAGGAGTCACGGCTCCCTGTCGCTTCGGGTGACGCAGGTGCTCTCGGGGCATGGTTGCTTCGGGAAGTACCTGTGTCGCATAAATAGGGAGCCGGACGCTCGGTGTCACCACTGCGTCGACTGTCGAGAGGACACGGCTCGGCACACGCTGGCAGAGTGTGCTGCTTGGAAGGAGCCGCGCCGTGCCCTCATCCCAGGTGTCGGCAGTGACCTGTCGCTGCCGGCCGTTGTCGACTCGATGGTCGGCAGCGAGGAGTCCTGGAACGCGGTGGTATCTGGCTGGCAGTCTGCAGAAAGGGAGCGGGAGATTGCTTCCGCTAACCCGATCCGCAGCAGACGCACTGGGCGTCGGCGGAGGGCGGATAACGCCCTCTTCCAGCCCCCCTAAATGGGTTCAGGGGCGACGGATCTGGGGAAATCCGACGTCCCCTACCCCTTAGGACGAGGATGGCGGCGCGTAGTGTTCCACGCGCACCTCTATGATGTAAGGGAGGAATTTAACACCTCACTCCCCCCTAACTAGAGGTGGCCCGCAGAGGCGGGCCGGCACTAGCCGGGGATCGCGGAAGTCGCATTAGATTCCGTGATCCCCGGCACAAGTGTGAGACGGAATACCGGCGTGGTTTTAGTCAGTAAGAGTCTGACAGACATCCATGAGGATTTCCCCCAGTAAACAAAAAAAAAAGGTTAGGTTTGCATGACATTTGTGGAAAAATAATATTATATGTTTAGTTTTCCTACAAATTAGTAATGAATGTAATGATGACTATACCAAACGAGTTTGACAAAGTTTGTAGGTAGGTGGTTACCTACATGTGCAAGCTTAACAACTTTGGCATCATCGTTCAACGTTCATAGCTGATATTCAATAAAAACTGCACATACTTATATATGTAGTTAAATATATTTACATTGTACTTTTTTTCGGTTAGTTCGGTGTAGGTAGGTACAAGAAAATCGGCACCAATGCACGGTAATCTTATCTATATATAAATATATAATATTACCGTGACCAATGTCTCTCATATTCGCGATCCGAAGTCGCACCAAAACACAAAAAAAAAAAATATCCGGAACCAAACCAGAAGGTACCTACTCTCTACTCTCCGGCAACTCTAGTCTAGAGTCAAGGCCCTTTTTCTCAGAAACGCGTGGAGGTATAAAGTTGAAATTAATATTGAATCAAATACATAGGTACTAGGTCTACGGCGGAAAACATCAAGCTTCTAAGTCAAAGCAATAAAAAAATACGGCCTCCATTTATGCGACATATTTTGTTTGATACTTGCGAATAAATCAAACCCGTACTTCCCGTTGACCTAGAATCATAAAATTTGGCAAGAAGCAAGGTCTCACTACACAACACAAGTAAAGGATGCCTACCTACTGACAGGTTATATAAGCTTAGTAAATTTTTCATTTTATTTGACTTTATATGTCAATTTATTTTAATTTTATTTATTTTTTGTTGACATTACCTACTCATTAGAATGAATTTCATGAGTTGTATTGCAATATGTGGTTAGCTAGCGACCTCGACAAACTGAAAATATATTTTTCATCCCACCATCTCGGAAAGAGTATTTTTAATCTTCAGTATCTGAGTGGAAAAGCCGTTTTTATTCTCTAGAGGATAAAGTAAATTGAATTTAGAACATCGTGTGCACTAAGTTTGTGAATTAAAAAAAACATTAAACCTATTTACTGCTACCTCTATGGTGCCGAATATATCATACAACTTTTTTTTAATTTGTTAAAAACTCAGACTCGGAACCTTCTTGGTGTTCTTTTTTCAATTTGCTTTGTACGCGGTTCTTTACGCGGCATTTTTTCACGTCATTGTTAAACCTTAGGTATATTAAAAACAAGAAACTTGAAAACAAGTGAAAAAACTAAAATGAGTGATTCTAGCGACGAGGAAGTTTGCTTGACGCCAACAGAATTGACTGAAACTGTTAATAATGCGCAAACGTTTTTTTTTTTGCATTTAGTCATTTCCTCGCTGAGGTGGAATGAAAAGTTACGTGTTGCACTCGAGTGCAAAGATTTTTCACCTCGTGCTCTTTTGATTCCCTCGCTAACGCTCAGGATTCTAATTTTGAATCACTCGCTGCGCTCGTGATTCAATTTTAGAATCCTTCGCTTGCTCGGTCATCAAAATTGAACACGCGGTTAAAAAGCAACTTTGCACTCTTGTATAACAAATAACTATTTTTTTTTTCCTGAAAAACTGGCAGCAAGTTCGTCATGCTCCCTTAGATGTCACTGCTTGCGGTAGCGTCGGGGGTCGGGTTGCCTCCTTCCCTCAAATATGGCGAGGGGGGTAATGGCTGATCTTTGCGTTAAGCTCGTGAACGGGTGCTGCTTGTGGTGACTGGTCGTCTTGCTGATCATGGTTTTGTTATTGTTATTAGTAATTAACTGTTTATTTATTTTACCTCGATGGTCCTAGTTTATCAATTATAACTCTAGTTACAGCTATATGTAAGCGGGCACGCCCTTTATGCCTGGAGGCTTTATTTTCTTTTTTAGATATTGTTTACGTTTAGTTATTTTTATTTCTGCTTGAGTATAGATCTCGATGTTTTTGGTTGGTATATTGGCGTGTGCTAGCTGTCATATGGCTAATAATTTATAATTTAATGTTTTGTGTTGTGTTATGTAAATTATTTTGCAGTACTTATTGTATAGAATCATTTTATTTTTCCTAATTGAACAGACAGCTGTGCTGCTGGGGAGTTTGTTGCGCCACTTCTTCTTCCCAGCGAAAGCACTAGGAAGTGGTGAAGGGTGGGCGTTTTGTGGGACTGTCTTATGTAACTTTGACGTTCGAAAAGTGCTGATTCTCAGCCTAATTTCAATAAATGACTTTTGAATTTTGAATTTTGGATAAAGTCCAAAAATCGTGGTAAGTATTTGTAGTTTTACTTTAGTTTTCACTTTTTTTTTTGCGATTATAAACTTACATTTGCAGTTGAAGAATTGAACGTGGCGTATATCGATGTATGGGAGAAAATTTATTTTTTTCAACTCAAAGTTATTTATTTATTTATTTATTTATTTATTTTTGTACACACAAAACACTTAACAGGACACAATATTAACATAAAAGAGCACAAAGGTACTGCTTATTTCTTACAAAATTTCTTCCAGCAGACCTGCGAGAGGAAAGTAGGATTGGATATGTAGACACAGTGTGTAGAAAAGTCGAAACAAGAAAATTTAAATTAAAACTCAAAACAAAACTATTCTATATAAAATAAACATACATACAAATACACATACACACATATATAAAAAAAAAAAAAAAATACTAGTATTAGTAAATATTTATCTATAATATACATACATATTTATGTAGAATATTACTGTAGAGAAGAAAGGTAATGCTCTTTGACTTGCTTTTTGAAGAGAAACAAAGTTTTAGAATCTCGAATGTTAGGCGGAAGTGAGTTCCACAAACGTACTGCGTGAACAGAGAAGGAGTACGAGTACAGTTCAGTTTTATGGGATGGGAAATTAAGATGATGCCTGAGGTGGGATCTACACAGAGCATCCGGAGGACGGGTAAAGGAAAAGCGATCACGCAGGTAGCTGGGATATGCAGGGTTATAAAGGATGTTGTAAAGGAGACATAATATCCGAGTGTTCCTGCGAAGACGGATAGGGAGCCACTTGAGCTCCTTGCGGAAGTGAGAAACATGGTCATATTTCCTCAGACCAAACACAAAACGAATACCAAGGTTTTGTAAGCGCTCAAGCTTATTTAACAGCTCCTCGGTGGCATCCAAATAGCAGGCATCAGCGTAATCAATGATCGGCTGAATCAGAGTTTGAGCTAAATAAATTTTGGTTTTGAACGGCAAGAAGCTCTGTAAGGATTTGAGCGAGTGAAACGAAAAGTGAACCTTACGACTAACCTCACTGACTTGAGCTCGCCAAGAAAGATTGCTGTCAATTAAGACACCAAGGTCCTTGGCTGTTTCAGTATACGCAATGGTTGTGCAGCCCAGAGATAATGGAGTCAAAGATGACAAGTCAAGTGCTGTGCGGTAGTGTCTGCTGCCTATGATCATGGCCTGCGATTTAGCAGGGTTAATCTGTAAGCCGAACGACTTAGCCCATTGATATATGCTGTCTAGGTCATGATTCATGGCATTGATTGCCGATTCTGCATCAGCCAGCAAGAAATGTCGATACAGCTGCAAATCGTCTGCATAGAGGTGGAAGCTGGAAGTGATAACTTTGGTAACGGTATTAATAAATATAGAAAAAAGAAGAGGAGAGAGAACGCCACCCTGAGGAACACCAGCAGTAAGATCACACCAGTCAGAATAGATCTCTTCTTGGCGGACACGCTGAGAGCGACCCCGAAGATACGAGTCAAACCAGGCTATTGCAGAGGCAGAGAAGTTAAAAGATTGAAGGATCCCAAGAAGGATGTCGAAATCCACCGAGTTGAACGCGCAACTAAAGTCAAGTAACACTAAAACAGTAAGAGATTTATTGTCCATAGCCCAGCGGATATCGTCAGTAACCTTCAGGAGTGCAGTGACAGTACTGTGGCCAGTACGGAAGCCAGATTGGAAAGGGGAAATGAGAGCATTAGACAATAGAAATTTAGAAATTTGACCATGAACAATGTGTTCGAGAACTTTAGAAAGGAAAGGAAGAATGGAGATGGGTCTGAAGTGGGATAAGGAAGAAGGATTGTTAACTTTAGGAAGTGGAATTATGTGAGCCTGTTTCCAGGCTGACGGAAATATACCAGAGAATAAGGAAAAATTAACAATATGAGTAAGGATAGGGAGTAGTTCTGAAATAATGGGTATTATCATTCTCGAACACAGATTATCATGGCCCACAGCAGAGGAGGAAATAGAGAGAAGGGACTTTTTCACAACGTCTTCAGATACAGGACTGAAATCAAAAAGTGTGCATTGGGGTAACGGAAAGTTAGACAGCTCAAGTAAGGTAGAAGCTTTAACGCTAGGGTCTAGAGAAACAGGTGGTAGAGAAAAGTGCCTGTTAAGAGCGGACAAGTCAACATCTTTACAGGTATTCGTGGGTGATTTGCCGATACCGACAGACTTTAAAAATTTCCAGACATCGGAGGAGTTACGATCAACGAGAGATTCGTGGAAGTAGCGTCTCTTCGCATCTCGACACAGACGATTGCAGCGGTTACGTAGAGCTTTAAAGTGAGTGAGATTAAGTTCCGTGGGTCTGCGTCTGTACCTACTCTTCGCCTTATCCTTACGAGCAATAGCATGTTTAATTTCAGTAGTCATCCACGGAGCCGGATTATGTTTAATTTTAATACGCCGACGAGGGGCATGTTTATCATAGATATCTAAAATAATGGCATTAAAGCTGTTCACCTTTTCATCGATACTGGTGCTTTCGATAACGTGAGTCCAATCGATATTACCAGCATCGCGTTTCAAAGCCTCCAGGTCTATGCCATTAAAACTACGTAGAAAACAGAAACGAGGCTTACGTTTCGGAGGTCGGATACGATAGGAAAGGTAAATGAGGTCATGATAGGAAAAGGTTGCAGTGACCTGCCCAAACTCAGCAACATTGTGAGAAGAAGATACGATCATTAAGTCAAGAAGAGAAGGCGTGCAGTTTGGGAAGTTATGGGTCGCAGAAAGAGGTAGAATTTCAAGATTAAAAGAGGATAAAAGCGAACGGAGTTTAAGTGTACGTAGATCATTTTTAATTAAACATGTGTTAAAATCACCCATTAAAATGACATGCTCATATGATGGGCAAAAATTGTTAAGCGAGGATTCTAAGGAGTCAAAATAGTCAACGTGAAGGTTGGGAGAGTAAAACACAGCAAGCAATACTTTTGTATGATTCAAGGAGATCTCAAGAAACAATGATTCAGCCGACCCCGAGTACTGAGATGGAGACGAACTTACAATTTTGTGCGGTATAACATCGCGTATGTAAATGGCGACACCACCACCACCCTTGCCTATCCTGTCATTTCTGACCAGGACAAAACCAGGAAGTGCGTAGTGCGTAGAAAGAAGAGAGGGCTTAAGAAAGGTCTCAGATATAAGGAGTGCATCAAGATGAACATTGCTAAAGGATGCCAAAAGATCGGAGTAGTGACCAGGAACACTCTGAGCATTAATATGGGCTATATGCAGATTGTTAGGATAGTTAGAAAAAAGAGAGGAAATATTGTCACGCAAAGTACGAAGCGGAGGCTCACTGTCCGCACTAACGAAGCTACAAGTCGAGGCAGAACAAGAGAAAAAACTGTCATTTAAGTCAGCTGAAATATTCATAGATAAATACAAATATTATATATATAAATATTATAACAAAAACAGAAAACAACAATAACTACAATTAAATACTTAAACGGCTGATTGTTTTAAAATACAACCACCCTAACTCACTAGTTTGTTGCAAGAAATAAAATTGTACAAATCAAATCAATAGCAACAGAAATAAAAAGAACACATGAAAAATAAAGTAACAATATTTTGAAAACTAAAATAAAATAAAAATGTTCGCGTAACACGAATAACCGCAATGCACACAAATATGAACTACCACAGAACAGGAATGGAACGCTAATGTCATATTGTCAGCAATTGTTAGTGTCAATCCTAATCCTAAGACTGACATCTGTCTGACATAAAAAAATTGTTAACACACCGACAAGACTTATTGTTAAAAAAATATAATAATGTTACACAAAATTTACTGTGAAGGTGTACAGAAAACACAAAATGTTAAAGTACCGGCGACGGTTAAAAGTACAGAACAAATCAAAAGTTATCGTACAATGCGGCTATTTTACAGAGTAACTAGATAAACAAACCATCCAGTGGCACTAATTAGTTACGCCGGCGCGCCTTTCTTTGGCCTCTTGAAGGTGTAGCGGGAACTCCAGTGGGGCTCGCACATATTGGAGAAGTATGTACCTCTGACAGCGCAGCAGCACCAGACTCGCCTGTGGCCTTAGGGAACCGTGAAACCAGTACTCGAAGCTCAGCCGGGGTTTCAATCTTGTGACGCTTACCATCCGACGTGACGATCGCTATCCTGCCCTCCACCGACCAGCAGTTTGGTACCCCAAAATGCTTGCGTGCGTCCATGAAAGTACGGTGTCTTGTGTGAGTTAAGAATTCAGAGATTGTGATGCCAGTACCTTTCAGTGACTTTTTGCTCTCCCAAATCAAGTGACGGTGCTCAGTGGTGTAAAGTCTAACCAGGATAGGTCTCGCTTTACCTTGTGAAGATCCCAATCGATGACAGACATGAATATTTTCCTTTTGGACCTCGGCCAAGCTCATTTGGTCGGTTAACACTTTGTGAACCACATCATGTAACTTTTCAGTTGGTAGCTCGGCAACCCCATGAAACAATAAAACCTTTCTTCTCATCATAGTTTCATGTCTGTCATAGCCAAGAGACAGCATTTCTATTTGTGATTTAAATTTTGAGAGTGCCTGCCACACAAAAGTTTTAAATTCAGCGAACTCACGTGATAGTGCTGTGATATCAGGTGCTGACTCAGATCCGGAAGATGCATTTCTGAGCTTGTTCTCATACTCAGCCATCCGCGAGTTGAACAGCTGCTCCAGATCTTCTAAACTTGTGGCCATTTTAGTGTCCATAGAGGTAGATGGATGGTAGAAAGTAAGTAGATAGATGAATTAGATCTCAAAAAGACTTGGAAATAGTATATAGTGAGAGTTGGGTGGTTAATAACAATAAAATATAATTATAACATTAAAAGTTCAAATTAGAATATTTATAATCAATTAAAACTTGGAGTAACCAAAATATGAGTGTTAACCCTGTGTCTACCCACCATATTATCTTGTTAAGTAGTTAAGTTTGTTCTTGGGAAATTCATTCCAACTACGGAACCATTCATTGTGGAATCTTAATGCACAATTGCACATCATTCGAAGATCCTTGTACCTAGCAGTGTACCGGCAATACAATGTGTATTAGGTAAATTTTCAGTCCAGGGGTGGACACGATAAGCTCAAGGGTTTAGAACTTTTATAGCCGCCATTTCATGTTTGAATTAAGATTATGAATCGGGATTAGGATATGAAGTGTTGGATCATTCGGTTCCCTACAAAATGGTTGAGCTGGACGGTGCTGATCCACGCGTCATGTTCGTGAACGGGCGCCGTCAGTTGAGACTGGTCATCTCATAACTGCCAGAGCTTATTTTTAATCGTTTTTGATTTTTATATTTTTTTTTTACATTGTTCTCACATATAGAATCAACAAGAGTAATGCACCCAGGATTTTGTAATTTCTATATTTAAAAGAGTGTCCTTGGAGTTTCTTGCCCGTTCTTCTCCATAGAGATCTACGTTTTGGAATGGGCAACTAGCTTCAACTTTCTGACTAACTGACTCTTTAACAATTCAAAAGTACCTGTAAAGGGTTTAATTGAAATAAATGCTTTGAGTTTGAGTTGAGTTTGAGTTTGAAAAAAATAACACGGACCTAAAAAAATAACACAAATAGCGTCGCGCCTGGCTGCGGGGCTTTAATAGTTACCTACCTAGAGAGGTACCTAGGCAGTAGGTACATTTATATCATAGGTAATGGATTAGATGACATACAGTACCTAGCACTTAGCAGTGATAACGGTAGAAGGTATTAGGTAGTAGGTACTTAGATACTATGTAATTTACGTACCTGGTACCTATTACTTTTTTTATAATTATGTTTTTTTTTATTATAAATAGGGCTCGGATATCGGTATATTTTTTTAAACGGTTTCGCCTTATAAATAAACCTAAGAAACGATTTGATTGGGTTACGTCCGAATAGAATAAAACGTTTTTATCCGTTTTTAATCATTTTTGGGTTGATCCTGATCGATAGGAAACTCGCAACACAACCCTAATCAATACGTAAGCGGCAAGCGCATTGGAATTAATGATGTTTTGAAATGAAGGTAAGGTACAGTACTCTTTGCGGTGTAGCATGGTGCGGGTGACAAGTGACAGAAAGGGTAAAATATATTATAATTTACTTGTTTTTACTGATTCTGTATTTTACTATGATCCGTACCTACATGCAGATTGTGTACATAATACGGACTCAGTAATAACTGTAGTAAATTAAATAAATTTAACCTTTCTGTCACCTGTCACCCGCACCATGCTACACCGCAAACAGTATAAACAAGTTCGTGCTTGTCGGCACGCCCCGTACGAGGCTGCGTCCTGCAGAATAAACCAGTTTTTGACTTAACGAAAACTACCTTTTGGAAGGGGCGACTAGAATCATTTTTTTTTGCTTTTTTGTAAATTTTGACGTTCAAAAGTGCCTTTTTTGTGCCTAATTGAAATAAATTATTTGACTTTGACTTTGAAAACGTTCTCATTTCGTTTTCGTTCCGAACAAAATGTTGTACACACGGCTACAGATCTAGCTATATATTTCTAGTTTACGCTGACCTCGCATTGCACAGAAATCCTAAGCAATGCGAGATGAGCTTACACTGGAAATGTACAGCTTGATGTGTAGCCGTGTGTACTGTTAGAAACGTTTTAAAAACGTTATTTTATAAATAACGTTTCTGAGCCCTGATTAAGCTTCGTGCAAACTAGCGCGACGCGACACCGGCTATTGTTATACCGTGTTTTTTTTTTAGAAATTGTATTGTTCGAGTCGCGTCACGCTGGTCTGCACGAGCCTTTACAAATGTCCGTTTTTTACCCAAAAGGATATAAACTTAATTTTGCCTATGATTATTTCGGAGGGGAAATAATCTATGATTATGTCCCCACCTTTTTTATAGGTACCTAGGTACTTGTCCATATTATTATTTTAGGTCCGTAAGTTTTTAAATTTTGTGGAAGTTATTAGACAAAGTTGAAGGAAACTGCTTGAATTTTTATTTACTTCCTGTGAGATTCTGTCCTCTAAACAATCACAAGCATAGATATATCAGTCAAAAGGTAAATTAATAGTAAACAGTTTTAAGGAAGGCCAAACAAAAATATTACCTTCTACCTGCCTATTAGTTTCCAATTTTCCGTACAGTTTTCATTTCTGGAGTTGTCGATAAAGAGTGACGTGGTGAGATTTGGAACTAAATATTTTACTTTAGAAATGCAGACCTATGATGAAGGCACTACTTTGCCGACAAGTGCTAGTAGGTTTTGAGTTACCTAAAAGCAGTGATTTAACAATTTGTTTAAATTCTTTTACTCATTCCCCATTTGAAGTGACCTAAGTGCGATAGTGGCGCCCTCATTTTCATTATACTCTTTTTTATCAAGCTGTACAAATAAATTACCTTCGTATGAATTGCCTTAGAAAAATTATATTTTATTTAATAAAAGTCGATTCGTTCGATTCGGGCAAGCAAATTCGGGTGAATCAACAAAAAGCTTTTGCTGCAATCGGGAATTCGGGAAGCAAGACACTTCTTGCTACAAAAGACGCAATATTGGAAAAAAATCTGCTGTTCCCTTCATTTATATTCGCATAAAGGCCCATGCAGACTAGCGCGACTTGTCGGGCGACGCGACAACGGTAATTGTTCTACCGTGAAGTTTTCTTAGAAATCGTTTAGTTGTCGTCGCGTCGCGCCGGTCTGCACGACGCTTAACTCAGGTGATTTTTTTCACGATTTTACGTTTAGTCCCATAGTAAAAGTTATGCATCATAATCAGAACAATGACCCCAAGAAGTCGTTAGTGTTTTACCAATAACCCTTAGAGAAGAGTTTGAATGGTTTTTATTTAGGTCAGCTATAGATGTATAAGCTTTACAGAAATCATTAATACAGACCAAATCCGCATAAAATACAGCTTTTAACATCTCCTCTTCTATTAATTAAAGTTTTTATACAGGTCAATCTATACTAATACTAATAATCTATAAATACTATATAATATTATAAAGAGGAAAGATTTGATTGTTTGTTTGTTTGTATTGAATAGGCTCCGAAACTACTGAACCGATTTGAAAAATTCTTTTATCATTAGAAAGTTTAGTTTTCAGGGAGTAACATAGGCTACTTTTTATCCAGGGAAAAATAACGGGTCCCGCGGGAAAGACCACGGGAGCGAAGCCGCGGGCAAAGTGCTAGCGTGAAATAAAATAAGATTTAAGATTTTTAAGAAAATTACGAGAATACATAATATCTAAGGCAAAGCCAAGGATTGGATAAAAAAATCTGTCCTTCAGTCGCACAGCTTAGCTATGTAGGTACCTAGGTACAGACGCCAGAACATCAACCTACCCGAAACTGTCAAATTTTCCCAATCAACTTTGAACCTTATTCTTTAGTCTTAAAGTTGAAAATCTATTAAAGAAATTTGACAGATTGTAGTAGGTTGATGTGCTGGCGTCTGTACTATAAAAAGTAAGTTCAAAAACTGAAACCCGACTGCTGAAAACTCACGTTCTTAAAGTATGAAACATCAAACAAGAAAATATTTCTGACAGAAATCAAGACGTAAAATGGTAAAGCCGTGGGTGGTCGCAAGCCGTTATAATTTTGTAGGTGTACAGACATGCGACCATGGCTTTACCTTGACCATTTTTGTACCTGTCTTGATTTCTGTCTGAAATATTGTCTTGTTTCATACCTACTTTTAGAACGTGATTTTTCAGTAGTCGGGTATTAGATTTTGAACTTACTTTTTATTTAAATTATTTTGCGGATATAATTTCGTGCTAAGGGTATTTGCAGAGCCGCTTATTTTTATTTATTTAGGGGTTATTGTACAGTTCATTACTTTATGACCTCTAGAGGGCGCGGGCGCCTTATTGAATTTAATATAACGTCTCATAGCCTACGATGAAGAAACTTCCAACGATACCTCGTTTGTCAAATTATGACCAGTAGTTTACAAGTTAAGGTAACAGATGAACATATAATAAAAAATTGGGAATTAGGTACCTACCATAAATATATAAAATAAATAAGAAGTACTACCTACTTACTTATTTAGTTTAGTAAAGGATAGGTAGTTAAGTTTCGGGAGCGTTGCCGGAGGTTATTTTAAAGCAAACGAGGAGTCTTGCTTAGATGATGGTTTATTGAAGACTGAAGTTTAAAATACAATATTCTTAATCCTAACAGTGCACTTATCGCTATGGTGAAATTTGAGTTATAGTCTACACAATCTGTAGACTAAACAAACTTATTAATATAAATCAATGTCAATCCAACTACTTTATCGCTGTGGCGGCGGTGACACTTGAGTATGGGAACGACCCTCCACAGCGCACCTGATATAAACAAAAATCTGAGTACCTAATACCTAAGAAATGTACTTTACATAACTCTTACCCCCCCAAGTTCGAAATTATCGGAGGAATGATTACCACTGGAGTGCTTATCGTTACTTCGATTATTTCGATAGAGACCACAATTTTTAAAAACACTTAAAATGCTTAACCTAAGTATGTACTTATGCCTACGGATACATTCACTATTACTACTAGGGTGTTAACGTTTAAACTTTTGACGTTATTAACTTTTTCACTTTGTTTTTCACTACACTTTCACTGAATTTTAGCAGGCTATTTACTTAGGTGACAGTCCAGGTCAATAGTAACTTTCGTTATTCTTCTTGGTAGCGCGGTGAGGTTACAACGTTTCAGCAATCTTCACATCATGCATCGTAGCGTTCAAACATGTGCCTTTTATCTTGTCGTTAGTTAGTTCGCTATTGTAGATTTTGGTAAGCATGATATATTAATTTATACTTCATTGTACAGAATATAATGTCCTCTTCTTATAGGCTTTATCTTGGCAGATTTAATGTTCACTGGTACAGGGTAGCAAGAGTTGGTGTCGGTGGAAAATCTCATCAATGTCTTACTGCATGTATCTTCTATTGGTAGCTGGGGCTCGTCCTCGTAATACGAGTACAAGAATAACGCCTCGTAGAGCTCGTTGCAAGGCCGGGAGAGCAAAACCATTTGTAGAACCTTTTACTGAGAGGTAAGGATATTTAGGAATGATAGAGGATATTGTTGTTTGGTTAAAAGGATTAGTTAAGGTATGAGATTGTTCTGTAGTATGTATTAAATTCATAATTTCTAATAATGAGCACTTAAATTTAAAAATAACGTTATTCGACTTCTTGTAAAATGAGTTTTTATCTCTATTATTAGATTCTAAATTATGTTAAAATATAAAACTTAAATATAAATCCTTAATAATAATCCACCTATATTTTACATTATTACACATAAATTATATTTTTAAATATTAGAATAAAAGAAAATATAAAAACATTTAAAAATATAAAAAATAGTAGCCCACCGGTATCGGGAGCAGGGTCCAAGCTACCGGCGGTCAGGGCTCCAGAGAGAGGAACCTCCTAACAATGCGAGCCGTGTCCAGGAGTACCGCTTTCTGGATCAAGCGCTTAATCCAGCTGCCCAACGAGAGCCTCCTTAGGTGTTGGTCGAGGCTCTTAGCAATTAAGCCATTGGCTGATATGACTATCGGCACAATGATCGCTGAGTCCACATCCCACATGTCGACAACCTCGCGAGCCAAGTCAAGATACTTAATTTGTTTATCTTTCTCGGCTTTCACGAGGTTCCCGTCATGCGGGACCGTTATGTCAATGATCATTGCGCGCCGCTCTCCTCGATCCACCACCACTATATCAGGTCTATTAGCAACAATGGTCCTGTCAGTGATGATGGATCGATCCCAGTACAATGTGATATTTCCATTTTCGAGAACTGGGTCGGGCACATACCTGTAGTACGGTACTTCCGATTCCACAAGGCAGTATTTCAGAGCAAGTTGCTGATGGATAATCCTGGCTACAAGGTTGTGTCTATGCAAGTACTCTTCGTTAGCTAGACGAGAACACCCGGATATAATGTGTCGGATTGATTCTCCCGGACGGTGGCATGCCCGACAGATGTCAACCGTGCCGTCCTTCACAATGAATCTCCGGTAATTGTTCGTCATCATAACTTCGTCCATAATTGCACAGACAAAACCTTCGGTTTCCCCAAAGAGGTCACCAAAACGCAGCCAGGCTACGGACGCTAATAAATCTACATCGGGTCCATGTAGGGCCCGGAAGTAGCGTCCGTGAAGCTCCTTACTCTGCCATACCTCCTTGCGATCGTTAGTGTCAAGTACTACAGGCCTGCGCCAGTTCTCTTTAGCCAACGAGAGCGGGGTAAGGCCCTTGTCCACCGCGACCACATCTCGAAGCATCCCCCCGTCGGCTTCTAGGAAATATTCCCTGAGACTGCATATCTCGCGATTGTGGAGGGTCTTAGCGTTTAAAAAGCCTCGACCTCCACACTTTCGCGGGATATACAGTCTCATTACCGATGACCGTGGATGATGCATTCGATATGCAGTCAGCAGCGTACGGACCCTCCTATCCAGGGCGTCGAGTTCGGTCTGAGTCCATTTGAGTACGCCGAAAGAGTACATCAAAACCGGCATGACCCAACCGTTGAAGGCGCGCACCTTGTTTCCGCCTGATAGAAGACTATTAAATACTTTCTTCAGGCGGCCAAAGAAGCGCTCCTTCAACGATTGCTTCATGTCAGTAACATTGATGCCCAACGCTTCCGACATACCCAAATACTTATAGGTTTCGGATACGGAGAGGGCTCTAAGGTTTATGGAATCCGAGAGTTGGGTTCCAACGGATTCCACAATCTCCCCTCGCTTTACATGCATGACCGCACATTTGTCCACACCAAATTCCATCCTGATGGCTCTACTGAAAGTTTCAGTTACTTTCAGTAGCTCCATCAGTTGCAAGTTGTTGGGGGCAAAGAGTTTTAGATCATCCATGTAGAGGAGGTGAGATATAACCTGACCACCTCTCCTCAGCCGATAGCCTAAGCCTGAATACTCCAGCAGTGTGCTGAGAGGATTCAGGGCTAAGCAGAACCAAAGTGGACTTAAACTATCGCCCTGAAATATGCCTCGCTCGATTCTTATCGGTTCGCTATTCCTCTGGATATTTCGACATCCTGGATAGCGAAGGACCGTCCTCCATTGCCCCATACACAACATAAGGAAGGTGCGCAGAGTTGCATCTACTTTATACAACTCCAGCACCCTCATGAGCCATGTATGTGGCACCGAGTCATAGGCCTTCTTATAATCTATCCAACATGTCGACAGATCCTTTCGGGAACGACGAACCTGTTGGCTAATGGCCATATCAATGAGGAGTAGCTCCTTAGTACCACGGGATCCGTTCCTACATCCATTTTGAGAGGCAGACATGATGGAGTTAGTGTCTATATGTTTGTTAATTTTAGCTCTCAAAATAGATGTAAGAACTTTATAGACCGTCGGTAAACATGTGATCGGTCTATAATTTTTGGGTTCCGCGGTGCTACCAGATTTATGGAGCAGGTGGGTAACTCCGGGGTGCTTGGACAGGAAACCTCCCCGTGTGCCTGTGGGCTGGAATTCCCTTCGGATGCGTCCGGGGGGAAGGCCAGTCTTCAGGACGGTGCACCCTGGGATGCGGGCAATGTCTCCCCATTAGGTACTCTGTGCCTAAGGGGTCTCGTTGTCTGCATGCCAATATCCTGTCGGAGGAACGCTCTAACGTGTACTCGGAGAGAGCACACGTTGAGCAGCGTTGGAGCACGGGCTCGGCGTGCACTAACACTGCCGTCGGGCAGGCAGGAGGAAGCCTTCTGCCACCGTTGGTCTCGTAGCCCCGAAGAGTGTCAAGGTCATGTCTCTGGCACTTGACGGGGGTCGAGGGTCTTGGCTTAACCGCCCGGACCGCGAGGAAGAAATCCTCTATAAAAAATTACCCCAAACCTCCAAGCGGCGGCGCACCGTGAGGGAGGTTGTAAGCTTGACTAATGGGTAGCTATTTGATAATTAGTCGCTAGTGCGAACCACTATTTTGAGACGATACAAAGTTTTTACTCGTGGGAACAAATATGGTTAAAAGTTCAAAAAAAAACAACGAAGAGGAGAGGAGTGACGCGGGGTCGGAGTCCGACGCTGCGTCTGGCGCGATGAGCTCGGGTCAGAGCTCGGAGCGCGAAGTGGTGGTGGGAGCGGCCGTGAGGAACCGAAAGTTCCTCCGGAAGCGCTCTAAACCGGGGGATGGCCAGGGGTCGTCCGCCGACGAGGGTGTCTCGGGCCAAGGCCACAGGAGGAAGATACACTCCAGTCGGCGGGGTGCGGCCCGGGGAAAAGGTGTGGGTAGAGGGCTCACCACTAAGGTGGCAGGCGAGCCGAGTCCGGCCAGCCCAACTGAGGTGGAGAGGCCCTCTACGGAGGAGGAACACCACACTGTAGGGACGACCACCGTGGTGGCCCTTACAGAGTCGGCAGGTGGTGAGCCGGATCCCGCTGGCGGCTCCAATTCGGAGCGAGCGGCCAGGTTTGCGGAGGCCGTGGCTGCCGCGATCAAGGGTTTGGCCTTGAAGAGGACTCAGTCCTCTAAAGACAAGGCCATACCCGCGGTCATGGCCTCTATTTTGGCGGCAGCGGAGGCCTATCACCTCAGGCCTCCGTCGGACGGCATGTCCGAGATGCGGGCGGAGGTCGCACGCTTGACAGCCGCCATGGAGCTTCTCCGAAAGGAGAATGAGGAGCTCCGAGCGGACCTGGCCGGGCTCCGGGGAGCCGGCCCCCGTGAGGTGCCGCAGGGGAGGGAGCAGCATGGGCAGGGCCCCGTGCCTGCAGAGGACCGGGTTCTGACCCTGGTGAGGCAGGAGATGGCTTCTTTGCGGTCTCGTTTTTCCGCGCTAGAAGCCATCGTCCTGCGCCCTTCTCTAGCGGCGAGCAAGCCGGCCTCTGGCCAGCGGAAGGAGGCAACATATGCCAGCACCGCAGCTGCCCGGGCAAAACCAGGTTCGTCTGGGCAGACCAAGGGCGGGGCGGCCCCACAGGTGGCGAGGGCCCCGGCCCAGGCGGCGAAGGCCCCGGCCCAGGCGGCGAAGGCCCCGGCCCAGGTGGCGAAACAGCCGCCCCCGCCTCCTCCTAATTCTACTCCGGCCGACGCTGAATGGCAAGTAGCCGGAGAGAAGAGGAAGGCGGCTAAGGCAAAAAGGGCGGCCAAAAACAAAGAGAGGAGGCAGCGGCGCAAGGAACGAAGCGTCGCGGCTAGGCTCCGCGCCCCGAAGTCTGCAGCTGTAGTGATAACACTACAGCCAGAGGCGGAGAAGAAGGGCGTGTCCTACCGCGACGTGCTCGCCAAGGTGGGGGCAGCGGTGGACCTCAAGGAGATCGGCGCCGCTGATGGCATCCGGGTAAGAGTCACTGCGACTGGGGCCCGGATGCTGGAGGTCCCCGGTGCGGCAAGCGGCCCGGCCGCTGACGCTCTGGCCGAAAGGCTTAGGGCGTCCCTAAATGCGGACGAGGCCCGAGTGTCCAGGCCCACCAAATGCGCTGACATGCGTATTCAGGGCTTGGACGACTCTGTGACGGAGGGACAGGTGGTGGCCGCTGTCGTTAGGACTGGGGGGTGCTCTGCCGAGCAGGTTAGGGCAGGCGCCATCCGTCCTGACTTCACGGGGATGCGAGCCGTTACGGTGAGCTGCCCCGTGTCGGCGGCCAAGAAAATTGCCGGAGAGGGCCAAAGGTTATTGGTGGGCTGGGTTTCCGCGCAGGTCAAACTGCTGGAACCCAGACCTCTGAGGTGCTACCGCTGCCATGTGGGTAACCACGTGGGAGCTAAATGCACCTCGGAGGTGGACCGCAGCGGTCATTGCTACCGCTGTGGTCAGCCAGGTCACAAGGCCGGCTCATGCGATGCCACGCCGCACTGCGCCGTATGTGCGGCAGCTGGCAAGCCGGCCAATCACCGGGTTGGGAGTAAGGCCTGCGCTCCACCCGCCAAAGCTAGAGGCAAGCCACCAGCCACCGCCGTCACAGCCGCAACCTCCGCCACCGCCACCGTTGCCGCCTCCACAGCCGTCGTCGCCGCCGCAGCCACCGCGGCAGGGCCCTCACAGGGGGCTAAGGAGGGGGCTGACATGGAGTGCCAATAATGGCCCCATTTCGCCTCCTCCAGGCGAACATCAACCACTGCGCCGCAGCTCAGCATCTGTTGCTCCAGAGCATGGCGCAGTGGTCGATTAACATCGCTGTGGTCGCTGAGCCGTACTTTGTCCCGCCCAGGGATGACTGGGTGGAGGACCTGAGCGGCTCAGTGGCCCTAATTTCGTCGGCCGCCGCCGGTACCCCATCCCTCGAGGCTGTTAAGAGAGGACGGGGTTGCGTTGCAGCACGGTTCGGGGAGATTGTCGTGGTAGGGGCATACTTCTCCCCGAACCGAACTCTCGCCGAGTTCCACAACTCCCTTGCGGAGTTGAGAATCGTCGTCGTCGGGTTCTGTTCCCTCCCCGTGCTCGTCCTCGGGGACTTCAATGCCAAGAATGTGGCTTGGGGTTCCCGGTATACGGACACACGGGGCAGGATGGTGGAGGACTGGGCGCTGGAGACAGGCCTGGTCGTCCTTAACCGGGGTTCTGTCCCCACGTGTGTGCGGATGCGGGGTGAATCGGTGGTGGACATCTCGTTCGCCAGCCCCGCTCTGTCGCCGCGTGTCATTGACTGGCGCGTCATGGAGGGGGTGGAGACGTATTCCGATCACCGGTACATCCGGTTTGACGTCTCCGCCCAGACCTCGAGCGCGCCGGTCCGACAGGCCCCGAGTGGTCCGCGGTGGGCGCTGAAGCAGCTGGACCGGGAGCTCCTCCTGGAAGCCTCGATCGTGCAGGCCTGGGTGTCATCACCGGACAGGCCTGCCGACATCGATGACGAGGCAGAGTGGTTCCGGGAGGCCATGTCCGAGATATGTGACGTGGCAATGCCCCGGGTCCAGCCCGGACGTGCTTCGCGCCAGGTGTACTGGTGGTCGCGACAGCTAACGACACTGCGCAATGCGTGCGTTGCTGCGCGACGCCGGTACACCAGGCACCGCAGGCTCCGTATCCGACCTCCGGATACGGAAGCCATTCAGGCGGAGCTATACGAGGGGTACAGAGCGGCGAAGACCGCCCTCCAAGCGGAGATCCTGCTGGCCAGGGCACTGGCCCGCGAGGAGTCGCTGGAGACTCTGAACAGAGACCCGTGGGGACGCCCATACAAGATGGTGCGGGAGAAACTCCGCCCATGGGCTCCCCCTCTGACGCAGAGTCTCCGGCCACAGCTTGTGGGGGACGTGGTGAGCGCTCTGTTCCCTTCGAGAGGGGAACACGCCTCCCCACCCATGGCTCCGCCTACTGCGGTGCCCGATGCGGACCACACCGCCGACGACGACGACGATGCTCTGGAGGTGACCGAGGTAGAGATGAGGGTGGCGGTACGTAGGCTGAATGCCAGAAATACCGCCCCAGGACCCGACGGCTTACCTGGGAAAGCCTGGGTCCTGGCCTCAGAGGCTCTCGGGCCTCGACTAAGGGGGCTCCTAAGCGCATGCATGGAGAGGGGCCAGTTCCCGCTTCGTTGGAAGACGGGGAAACTGGTCCTCATCAAGAAGCCGGGGCGCCCTGCGGACTCTCCGTCCGCTTACCGGCCCATCGTGCTGCTTGACGAGGTGGGCAAGCTCTTTGAAAGAGTCATTGCAGACCGCCTCGTCGGGCGGCTGGTGCGGGTGGGGCCGGATTTGGCGGAGAGCCAGTTTGGTTTCCGCAGGGGGCGCTCCACGGTGGGCGCCATCATGCGCGTGCGAGCCCTCACGACGGGGGATGCGGTGGCTCGGGGTGGGGTCGTCTTGGCGGTGTCTCTAGACATCGCCAACGCCTTCAACACCCTGCCCTGGAGTTGCATCAGGGAGGCACTCCGGTATCACCGGATGCCGACCTACCTCTGTCGTGTGGTCGAGGCCTATTTGACGGACAGGGCCATTATCTACCCCGGTCACCAGGGAGAGTGGAACCGGCGAGAGATGTCGTGCGGTGTCCCACAGGGATCGGTCCTGGGGCCGCATCTGTGGGACATCGGATACGACTGGGTGCTGCGCGCCGACCTCCCCAGTGGCGTCAGCGTCGTCTGTTACGCTGACGACACGTTGGTCCTGGCGCAGGGGAGGTCGCACCAGGCGGCGGCCGAACTAGCGACACACGGGGTTGCGACAATCGTGGCCAGAATCCGGCAGTTGGGACTCGAGGTGGCCTTGCACAAGTCCGAGGCCATGTGTTTTCATGGTCCTCGGAACGCGCCACCGTCGGGTTCCCAAATAACGGTAGGAGGGGTTCGCATCGGCGTCGAGTCGACGATGAAGTACCTGGGACTCGTCCTCGACAGTCGGTGGAACTTCGTGGAGCATTTCCGACGTTTGGCTCCCAGACTGGAGCGGGCCGGGGCTGCCTTGAAGCGGCTCCTGCCCAATCTAGGGGGTCCAAACGCCTCCTGCCGGAGGCTATACGCGGGGATCGTGCGGTCCATGGCCCTGTACGGGGCACCGGTGTGGGCGCGTTCCTTGAGGCGGCGGCCTGCCCGCCGGTTGAACGCGTCCCAGAGGGTCATGGCCAACCGGCTGGTCCGGGGATACCGCACGGTCTCCGGTGAGGCGGCGAGCCTCCTTGCCGGATTGCCGCCATGGGATCTGGAGGCAAAAGTCCTCGCGCATATTTGGGAGTGGCGCGAGGAGGCGAAACGCCGGGGCTTGACTCCGATGCCGCGAGAAATCGCGGCACAGCGGACAGAGCTCCGACGGGATCTCATGGCGTCATGGAGAGTGCGATTGTCGCAACCCAGTGCTGGGCACGCCACTATTGCGGCGATAAGTCCCCTCTTTGAGGAGTGGCTGGAGAGGCGCCACGGCGTCCTCACCTTCCGCCTGACGCAGGTCCTCACCGGACACGGCTGTTTCGGGAGGTACCTGTTTCGGATAAGGCGGGAGGAAACGCCCGGGTGTCATCACTGCGTGGATCGCCCGGAGGACACGGTGGAGCATACGGTGGAGGTATGCCCGGCTTGGGCAGAGCACCGCCGTGTCCTCGTGGAGGCGATCGGTGGCGGGGATCTCTCGCGTCCGGCCCTGGTCCAGGCCATGGTACGGAGCGAGAGGGCATGGGAGGCCGTCACCTCCTTCTGCGAAGCAGTAATGCTCGCGAAGGAGGAGGCGGAGCGCGTGAGGGAGAGGCAAATTTCGCGCCCTCACGCCCCTAGCCGCCGCAGGAGGAGACGCCCCGGGCGTCGGGAATCGATCGCGGATTCCCGGCCACCGTAGGCGCGGGCTTGCGGACGGTGAGCAATGGGTAGCTCGCCGTCCGGTAAGGACCAAGCCTGGGTCGACGGCGCGTTGTGTTCCACGCGCGCCTCAAAGAGATGTCAGCGAATGAAGGGGTCCGATGAGACCATTGCCTGCCGGGGTTGCGGGAAAGTCCGAAAGGGATACCGTGGCCCCCTGGCATTGCACAGGCAAGAGAAGGAACACGGGTGGGTTTTAGTCAGTAAGAGTCTGACACGCCCTCCCGCTCCACCCAGAGCGGGAGACGTCATTTGATGATTTCCCACCCAAAAAAAAAAAAAAAAAAAAAAAAAAGGTGGGTAACTCCTGTCGTTAAGAACTGGGGTAGCGAACCAGACTCCAATGCAGTCTGGTACTGAGCCGCCAAGCGAGCGTGCGACCTTGTATACCATTTTATCCAGAAGTTGTGCAGCCCGTCCGGCCCTGGAGACTTCCAGTTGGGCAACGGACGAACTGCACGAGCTACATCTTGGGGGCAGATGGTAATAGCCCCCATTTCTGGTATTGGATCGCAGGCTCGCTCGACTTCCCGAGTCCAACCTCCTTCGGTGTGGCTGACAGGCACCGACCAGATACTCTGCCAGAAAGAACACATGGCATCATCATCAGGAAGGCGCGTGTCAACCAAACCTTGGGTCGGTCGCTCCCAATCCCTATAAACCCACCTTTCATCACTTTGGAAGGTGCGGTTCTGAGTGTATCGCTCTACTCGCCGCTTATACCTACGAATACGGTTTGCCCATGCATATACTTTCTGCTTCAGAAAGTCGATGCGCTCTGTGACACGGGACACATAGTCCTCAGGGCCGATATCAGTCTCTGAGAACGCCCGTCTCACAAAACGCATTACTCTAGGGCGAGTATTGCCCTCCCTGAAGCAGATAAGTTTGCCAATGAGTGCTCTGGCCCCACCAATACGGCGCTCAATCCTGCACTGCCAAGCTGGTACGGCTGGTTTCGGTCGTGTAGCTCTAGAGTCATTTGCAAATTTGACGTGAGCTACACGACATGCCGCTACAGCCGCGCAGTACAGAATCGAATGAGTATCGGTGAGGTCTTCGCAGTTATCAAAATAGTTTGATAGCTGCGAATCCAGAGCCGCCACCAGCGCCCTATTTTTGTTATGCATGGGCAAACGAGGTAAGCGTGGTCTAAGTTCGGGCGACATGAACCGATATTCCCGAATCGCACCCTCCAAAGCACTCCTCAATTCCTCATTGCACTGGGTACTTACGTTTGTAGCCCTGTCATCAATCCTCTCGTCAGCTTGACTTGTAGTCACCTGTGGTGGTACTATGACATTCTGCGACGGGGGGGCGATGACATGGCTACTTCGCATTTCATCTCGTAGGCGATCAAGTACAGTATCATCCAACATATGATTACGCTGGATGACCCGTACCTGATCCGACAGTCGTTGTGCCGAAACGTTGACAGCTGGCTCAAGCACCTGAAAAAGAGAGAGCATCCGAACACGGTACGCGGTCAGGTTGTTTCCCCCCTCTGTAGCCCCATAGTATGAGCGCATGACGTTCTCGTTGATGGATTGTGTCCATCTCATGCGCTGCACACTTCCGCCGGGAGCTGGGACCCTATCAGAGACCGGTGGGCCTCGAGGTCCTAAGCCGTCCGGCGGCCGGCGTCCTCCCCGTCGACGAACAGGTGGTGGCGTCGTGGGCGGAGAGAAATACTCGTCGCTCGAGCTCGACGCAACTGCCGCGGCCGGTGTCGTCACAGCGCTCACAGTGGGGCTGGGTACCGGCGGCGGCGAGGCGGAGCTGAGCGAAGAGTCCGGAGGTGGTAGGCGTGCTAGGCGTGCGGCCGATCTTGTCAACATCTTCATTTGATCATCGTTTTCCTGTTTATTCTTGTTATATCGGAGGTGACATCTGTCATGTCACCCCCGATTCGGCAGTTTTTAATAAAATTCTATTGCATTTTGGTGGATTGTGATCTTTTTGTTGAAATTTACTGTGGTTTCCCGGTTTTAGGTTTAATATGTATTAAATTATGTGGAAAAATCTCGTGAAAATGCGTCAAAATTAATATATTTGTTAAAATTATGTACAGGAGATGTTCTGTTGACAAGGTGTTGCCATCCACCTATTATTATTAGCTTGATCTACTCTCAAGATCATGCTTGTCAATCTTTTGAAGTTGAAGGATGCGGATCATGGTAACCAGGGCCAGAAATGTGACGAGAGGCCTTTGTAGGTCGTTTAATGTCTCTTATTGGTACTTTTGTTTCACGATTATTTATTTTTACGGGACAAATGTTCCTATTAATTTCGCTAGAAACTAGAGCTTTTTGGAAACGAGGCTTATCTTCGCCATTACTTATGTCAAAAGATGTTTCACCACTGCATTTTTCTTTTACTTTTTTCTTATGCTCTATTTTTTTATCTGTTAGATATTGGTAGAGATATTTCGTTCCCCTCATATGATCTTTAACTAGTTGTTGGGTGTATTGTCTATTAAAATCTACTGCGAAAGTACTGCTAGAGTCAGTATGTCCAAAGACAACTTCAAAAGGCGTAAGGCCTGTCGCTGAGTGAATACTATGGTTACGAGACATAACTGCGTATGTCATCACGTCGGCGGCGTCCGTAATCCGCCGTTCATATTTAGCAATGTGATATATCTCTAATATAGTTGAGTGGAAGCACTCTATTAACCCCATAGAGTTAGGGTTATCTACAGGTAAGTGTATCTCTAATACCTTTTGTTTATCACGTGATGTATCTTTAACTGATATTTGATTTCTATTCCAGGTAAAGACAAGTACTTGGTGCGGTTTGGTGTCTATAGCTTCTTCCAAAATAGGGATGCCATCAGTATCAATATCTTCCGCAGAATGTATTGTTTCAGGTAATGAATCTGCAGTGAGAGTACTAGAAGAAGCAGATCGAACTGGATAAGGTAGGGTGATATCTAAAGGTGATGGAGCGGTCAATGTTTCTGAAGAGTCTGTGTTTAACACTGGGCTATCGGCTCTTTCAGTATTATCTACATTATCCTGCATAGATGTATTATTATCATCATTGATAAGTACTTTATTACCGAAGTCTTTGAAGGCAATAATTTCATCGCCGTTGTGCATCGTTTCTGTGCGGGGGTCTGAAGTGATTTCACATGTGGGGCTGTATACTATAGGTATTTCTGTATCTCGAGTTTTTAAAATTTGCGCTTTCATGTCTATTGTTACGTCCAACAATTTTAATAAATCTGAACCTATTAATCCATCGTATCGCCTATCGACATCATATACGTAAAATTTATGTTTTAGTGAACTTTTAAAAGTTTGTAGTAAGGGTATATTTATAACTTGATCGTGTGAACTACGCGCGTGGGTACTAATTACTTCAAAAGGTTCACTATATTTATAAGCGGAAAAGAATCTGTCAGTTTTAGCTGAGCTAATGAAGCTCCGAGTACTTCCGGTGTCAATCATTAGCCGTGCGTTAATTTCAGGTATAAATATATGAGGTAATCGATTAATACTGTTACAATTTACATGTATTACCTCGGAATGTCGTTCATCGAGGCCGTTGACTTTATCAGACTGGAAAGTTCGGCCTTTTATGAATACTTCAGGATAATTATTATCATTTAAGTAAAATATATTATTATTTTCTGAATTAGGTGTCATGTTATGTCTAATGGGACGGACAGTACGCATAGAAACATCATTGTCTTGTGAGTGGGTTTGTGATTGGTGTTGTGGTGGTATAGCAAACTTAAATTGCTGGTTTGGTGCGATAAAATTGGGTCTATTTTGTGCATTATTAAATCGCGGTCCAAATCCTTGTTGAGGTTTAGGACCAAACTTAAAATTGTTCTGGTTCTGAGGATAACCCAAATTTGTTCTTAAACCTTGCTGATTTATTATTCTTTGAGGCGGTTGTACACCAAATTTAAAGTGAGTTTGGTTTGGTACACTACCCCTATAATTATTGGTATTAAAACCCGACCTAAAATTATTTTGGAGCGATTGTGGCACTCCATATTTAAAGTTTTGGTTAGCAGGATACCCGAAATTATTAGGCAACACATTAGGTTTCGAAAGAGACTGAGATCTAAAACCTTGAGGGTTATTAGTAGAAAAGGAATTTTGTTGAGGTGGTTTTGTAATATTTTTATTTTTTGAATTGTATTGGAATTGGAAATTAACCTCTTCCATGACGACACTAAGAGCGTTTTCTAAGCTCGTGCAATTCCTGAGCCTTACAATTCGAATTAAATCCTCTGGCAAATTATATAGAAACACGTTAAGCGCTAAATGATTATAAATTACCATTTTTGCTACTTTCATTTCCTCACTAGCAAGCAAGTTGACCTTGGAGAAGAGAGTGCTGCGAACTTGTTGAATTCTATTACAGAATTCCAAATAGGTTTCATTAGTTTTAATTTTTAAATTTTCTAGCTCAATAGCCACGCAGTCCTCTGATCTAGGGTCGCCAAAATGTTGGATAAAAAGAGCTCTCAATTGATCCCAAGTAATTATATCCTCCCTTTCGCTAACCAAAGCTGCTGCTTTACCACACAACCTACTCGTAATAGCATGAAAATTATAAATTGACTGAGCAACGTTATTTGGTCCATTAAAATTACTTAAGACGTATTCACATTTTTTCAAAAACAAATTTAATATATTTTGATCTCCATCAAATCTAGGAATTAAGGCTAAGATTTCTTTAGGAATCATCTCAACCTGTCCAGCTTGTTCCATTTTTATAATAATTGATTTATCAAACTAAGTACAATAACTAAAATATCTTACTTGAATACTTATTAACTCTTAATAAGTATTCATTTAATTAAATATAGGTTTACATATACAACAACTAATCTTATTCAATAAGCCTGCCGATTTTAGTGCAGAAGTCGAATAACTTTCAGCGATTTTGTCTAAAAGTTATACGCAAATAAATGTATAATATTCTAAAGTAAAGTCCTACAGGAACAACCACAGGAAATAACAAGGACGAGACGGGAACAGTAAAAAGGTTTACTTACAGTCTGCTCGATCCAATGCCTACCCGTAGAGCTGCTCGTGTCGTGGACAGGAACCTCCAGTCAGCACGCGAAGTGTAACTAATTTATTTGGTTCGAGGATACCCGGTGCTGCGAGCAAGACCGATTTTTGTGTACTTGGACACAGCGTTATTTCGCGGATATCCTACCGGCTGCGCCAGTTAAGTTTCGGGAGCGTTGCCGGAGGTTATTTTAAAGCAAACGAGGAGTCTTGCTTAGATGATGGTTTATTGAAGACTGAAGTTTAAAATACAATATTCTTAATCCTAACAGTGCACTTATCGCTATGGTGAAATTTGAGTTATAGTCTACACAATCTGTAGACTAAACAAACTTATTAATATAAATCAATGTCAATCCAACTACTTTATCGCTGTGGCGGCGCGGTGACACTTGAGTATGGGAACGACCCTCCACAGCGCACCTGATATAAACAAAAATCTGAGTACCTAATACCTAAGAAATGTACTTTACATAACTAGGTAGGTAGGATAGGAAACACAAAGGCTGATAATATTTGACACATCTAAGTTTTTAAAGGTACCTACTTATCTAACAAAACGGAACAATGCACAGTCACAGACAAGTAAATTAGATCTATAAATTATTCCGGTGATTATAATAAATTGTCACTTGTAGGAATGCAATTTAAGATAAGACTGCTAGCATTATTATTTTGAATTGCAAAGCAAATGGCGCAACCCGCGCTAGTCAGCACTTGCAACCGAATTACCGAAGCAACGGCAAACTCGGTCGGTCGTCGTTAATCGTTCGTGCCCCTCGCTCCACACTAGTATCCACGTCACCACGGTGGTCGCAACGCGATGGATAAGGCGCGCGGCGCCCGGCGTGTTATTATTTACAGTAATTCATACTGGCGGCTTAAGTATCGTTTCATTCGTATTACTTGGTACCTTACAGAGTAATTTAAACGCACACGAAGCATGTGTGGAGCGAAGCGGGTACGTACTACTATACTAACATACAGGCAGCTATAGTTTCGCTTGTATAATAGCGCCAGAGCTCACGTAGGTACGTACGACGCTGTCCCCTTCCTTCGGATATATTCGGCAATACTCGCTTTATCTGTCGTGTCGACAGACCGTGCCGACTATCGTTCTCGTTCACTCGTAAAGTGCTATCAACTAGAAACTAGCCATCACGTCACTTCAGTCAGTGTCAGTGCAGTGTTCATAGTGTTGTGGGGCGTACTGTTGCCGGATGTGCCGATTATAAAGTCCTCTCGAAAAATAAAGTCTGACAAGTGACCTTGTACCTTATTGAACAAAGTGACTATTAAGATACTACGTAATATAGAGAAACATAACCTAAAAAATGTCAGACAGCGCACAGGACGTTCTGAAGGATGCGGCGGCCGGCGCCGCTGCTGCTGCTGCCGCTGGGGGATCACTATTCAGCACATTTGATATTATTGTGCTCATTATATTACTGGGAGGCACCATTTGGTGGCTGTATAACTCGAAAAAGGAAAACAAAAAAGATGAAATACTTCTTAGTAAATATTCAATCCAGTAAGTACCTTTTGTTGTGCAAGTTTTTGTTTAGTACGTAATTTAATAAATTCCACCCCCTTTTAATTCTGAAATTAACTAGATTTATATTACCTATCTAATTAGGTAAGTACCTAAATATAAAAAAAAAAAAAAAATATAAAAAAATCGGCACTTATCTATTAGGTAATACCAAGTAAGTTTGTACCTAATCACTTTACAAACTACTTACGGCAATGGCAATTAAATTGTTATTTGCGACGAAACTTTTACCCTTGATTGCTACTTCCATTATCATTGTCTTCATTGAGCATGTGTAAGTAATTATGTACATTTGTAGCGTGACTTTACAAGTATTTATTGTGCTATCATTAAAATTTTAACGTAGCTCGTGTAGATAACTTCCAAAGTACCAGGATGTATTCAGTGGCATCTCTTATCTGCAATAGAGAAATGAAATGAAAACGTGTGGAGAAAAACATAGTCACTGCATGCGTTAAGAATGTTGGAGCCACTGTAGCCAATTAGCCATTAGCCATAGAGAGCCACAGGTTGTAGTAAGAAGCTAGTAGGATAGGTAGCTAATATTCGTGTTTACTGACGTCATTGGAAAAGACACGGGTCAGTTGTTTTTTTTTTCTCAACAGGATAATAGATCCTTTAGTAAGGGGAATCCGAATGACAAAGGTTGGAAGTCTTCCTTTTTATTGTGTTTTGTGTTTTCAATACAAGTTTGCGTACCGTACCTACCTACGTATGTAAGTAAGGCAAGAGGGATGATGACTAAAAAATTGTTTTGTCCGTCATGTAGACTGAAAAAATAACATACACGAGTTTTTTTATTTTTTTACGTTATCATAAGATTACGGCCGGCGATACATTGAGTTATAATGTGCCATGACGTCACTTGTATGTAGATTTTATACATACTTGTGATGTATGTATCAACCCCCACTCCCCAACTTTAATGGGTTGTATCTAAGTCATTTTTTTATTAATATGATAAAGCAAAAAATACGTGTTTAATATTTTATTATTATTTGACGGACTAAATAGAATTTCTTTTTTTTGACCCAAGCATCATCCCTATTGAACGGATGCAATCTTTATTAATTCCCAGTCTATATGACAATATTTGTATATTTAGGTAGGTACCTACTTTATAAAACTCGTGTAGCTTCGATCAAGCAAGATTGAAAAAAAGTTGTCAAGTGCGAGTCGGACTCGCACACGAAGGGTTCCGTATTCCGTACACCACCACTAACACAATACCACTTTAAAAAAATAATTACTTTAAATTTTGTAAAAAATAAAACAAGAGGTGCTATACCATTATGTGAATAAACGCCGAATAAATAACGTTTCTTTTGTATCCCCCTTTAATTTTTACTTTTTTTTATTTTTATTATTTGTATTCATAGCGGCCGCAGTAGTACACGCCTACATATCAAGCTGTATATTTCCAGTTTAAGCTGATCTCATACTGTGTAGGATTTTCCTACAATGCGAGGACAGCTTATACCTACTGCAAATGTATAGCTTGATGTGTGGTCAAGTGTAGGTACTCAGAGTTTTCACTTTTCAACACAGGAATATCATTTATTACAGGACAATGTGTGAGGTCTGTCCTATACATAACTATTAGTTACTTAAAATTCCAAGTTGATTTGGCTATCTAGAGGTCAGGGTCAACGCCAATTAAGTCAGTGGATAATGTTCGAACAATACGACCGTGTTGACCTTTAATTAATTCGTCAAACTGTTTAGTGTGGAATAAACTTATTCAATATATATATATATATATATGTATTAGGTCTACAAAGTACGTATTGGATAAACTTCATTTGCTTAATAAATTAGGAGTTAAGTCACAATTCATTAGCTGTTGATTGACGACTAAAAGGAGTTCGGAAACTTTATTTAGTCACCTTGATGAATCTACTACATACCCAAACACGGAACCCTTAAAGAACATTGTCTCGGTATAGTCGTATAACTGCAGCTCTAAATAACGATCACCGAAATCACGTCCAAGTATCCAGCTCCGAAAGTGCGATAGTCCAATCAATTTGAAATTCATCATCGCTTCACAAGTAAATCAGAACCTTTTAATTATTTCTGGATCAAGGCCAGGGGGCCAAGCAGTATTATTTTGATGTTACTTCAGTGCGAGAAAGAAGTGGAGCTATACAGGACGTCTAGCTCCATCTCTTTCCCACGCTCAAGTAAGATTAAAATAATACTGCTAAAAGAGGTGGTGGTAGGGCCCCAGGGGGCCAATTCTCGATTTTCGCCATTTATCTCGAGTTTGAGATCGTAAGTCTATCTCTATGTCTATTAAAATATCTCTATCTCTACCAAAAAATGTCGAATTGAGCAGAATTCCGTATTCTCAGTCAAAATAGAAATAAATGTCACGAAAATGTCGAGTCGAGTGAAGATAATGTTACCATTATGAAGAATCGCACGTTCCGTTTTAGGTAGCTATGAGTTAATGAATGATTTTGTTTTAAAACGCTGACTAATCCTAATTATTTAAGTATAAAACGAAACGTTTAGTGTAAAAATAATCAGTTTGACAAATTGACAGTTGACTGTATAATTAATTTAGGTATTTTAGGGTGTGCAATTAGTATTTTTGGTAGGTAAGGTTAGTTTAGTGAACAGTTATACATGACTAATAAAATTATGAAGCAGACGATTATTTACCTTCGTTTTAAGGTCTATTTTCGTGGTATCCTGAATTACAGGAGCCAATAGATCTATTAGAACCCTTATTAAATCTTTATCTAATCTGAAGTTTTTAATGACTTCTGTTTCGCTCAAGTGGTAAATATCGACGGTGGGATAAGTGCGCTATTGTCGCCGTGTATTGGCCAGTTGCTCGCCACTTTCCAACAACTCCGAGATAAAAATGCTAATAAACTCGTCCATCTTTCAGTGGTTTCAAGTCCAATCGTGGGTACACAAATTACAGAGTCTGTTATTTGCGCGAAGGTCGTCGTTTCAAGAAAACACAATGCACAAATCAAAGAGTATAAATCGAATTTCCAGTAGGTACCTATGAGATGCCAAGCCGTATTTTATTTAAAGATTAAAGAAAAGAAAACACGGTGTACAATCCAAAACTCAACGAATTCACTCAGAAATGACGTATCTCTACAATCGACATGACATCTCTACTGCTCAGAAGCACTCGACATGAACTCTAACGTTAGCCTTCGCCAAATGTCGAATTCGACATCCCCAGAATAGCAACTTATAAAATTTGTCGAAAAAATGACGTCATTAGAAATTTTTGTCGAGTTCGACACCATCTCTAAAATCGAGAATTGGCCCCCAGGTCTCAACAATTATTCGTTATGCCCGATATGACACGGACGAGATAACGAAACGTGAACGCTGTCAGTCGAGTTGGTCCACAATTTCAAGATCAGCGATCAAGCCATGCTCGGAGTTTCTTTGGAGCTTATGATCCAGAATTAAATTATTCGAAAAAGAACTTGCGTGACCGACACAGCTTGCAGATGACTCCTTGAGTCTTGAGTGGAGACCCGAAATCAGCAAACTAGTGTGGGACGCCTCCCAGCCCAGCTAGCTAGATGAACCGAGGACCTAAAAAAGGCGTCTTGGATAGACTGGATTTGAATAGGCCGAGTTGATTTTTTAGGCTTCCTTATCCGAAGGGTGAAACGGGACCCTATTACTAAGACTCCGCTGTCCGTCTGTCACCAGGCTGTATCTCATGAACCGTGATAGTTAGACAGTTGAAATTTTCACAGATGATGTGTTTCTGTTGCCGCTATAACACCAAATACTAAAAACAGAATAAAATAAATATTTAAGTGGGGCTCCCATACAACAGACATGATTTTTTTTATTCCCCGTTTTTATAGATAATGGTACGGAAACCTTCGTGCGCGAGTCCGACTCGCACTTCGCCGGTTTTTTTAATGGGGTTGAGTGATTTCATAATAGTTATTTGGAACATGGAATGTAAGTGCCTATCGTCACACACTTCATCTACGAGTATACTCCTATAAGTACTTAAAAATATTATAAAAAAGGAAAGATTTGATTGTTTGTTTGTATTGAATAGGCTCCGAAACTACTGGACCGATTTGAAAAATTATTTTACTATTAGAAAGCTTAGTTTTCAGGGAGTAACATAGGCTACTTTTTATCCCGGGAAAAATAACGGGTCCCGCGGGAAAGGCCACGGCAAAGTGCTAGTGTGTAAATAAAATTAGAAAGTTAACACTGCCTGCCTGCGCATCATCTTTAAAAATCGTTAAATAATGGTATTGCAGTCAATTTTGGATACGAAGTGCTAGTGAGGTACTTTAATAAAGGCTCGTGCAGACCAGCGCGACGCGACGGCGCGCGCGAAGCGACTCGAACAATACAATTTCTAAGAAAACTTCACGGTATAACAATAGCCGGTGTCGCGTCGCGCTAGTCTGCACGAACCTTAAAACTTAAATTTGGTGTGGAGACGACTTCGCCGTTGGTTATTATCGGACGGACTTTTTAAGTAGGTATGTCGTCAGCGTATTCTACAAATGAATCGTCCTTAAACAAGCG
The DNA here is from genome assembly GCA_963853775.1 of Xanthia togata. Classification (NCBI taxonomy): domain Eukaryota; kingdom Metazoa; phylum Arthropoda; class Insecta; order Lepidoptera; family Noctuidae; genus Xanthia; species Xanthia togata. The sequence continues at coordinate 14,133,743 of OY970802.1, forward strand.
GCGTTTGCAAAAGTTCGCTGGTTTGTGAAATGTCGAAGGAAAATTTTATTGTAAAATGCGTCGGTTTTTGTAAAAGTCTATGCATCCCAAATGACGATTTGAACGACCGCCGCTTACAAAATGCCGCGGCACATAATTTGAATAACTAGGTAGTTATATTTTCTCTATCAAAACAATAACAATGGCGTCGTATAAAGCCTCCTTTACACATCATCTGAGAATGCGTCCGCCGCCCGGCGTGAAGTCGGGGAAATTGCTAGTATGTGCTAGGTATTTCAAGCTTCGTGCAGACTAGCGCGACGCGACACCGGCTATTTTTATACCGTGAAGTTTTCTTGGAAATTGTATTGTTCGAGTCGCGTCGTGCTGGTCTGCACCAGCCTTAACGTTGGCAGATGCGTCTGCCACCAATCCGTTTGTTGTCGGTTTTTGTGGCACGCAACAAAAGGTTTTAGCGCGAGCGTCCGGAGTCTGTCCACACGTCTGACGACGCATCAGTATTATCAGACTTTTTACTTTACACATATTTTTAATAACTTTACTGTGATGCCACCACTAGGAGTACTTAGTTAAAAGTAATAAATAAATAATAATAAATAGCTGCGGCAGCTACGGTCTCAACATCCATTTTTTTAATGTTGCGTGCGTGCGAGTTGCGTCTGTCGAGAATTAACAGCCTGCAGCAGGGCTAACATGACCAACGCGAGAAAGCTCTCTATCTCGTTTTGTCGAAATTTGTCGACGATTCTGACGTCATTCTAATCCCTAACATGACCGTCAACGACGAGATAACTCGAAAAAGGCACTTTGACACTTCTCTATCTCGCGACGAGAAACCGATGTTGCAAGTTATTAAAAACAAATTATTTTTATGATAGCAACATCGGCTTGAGATTCCGTTTCATTCATTCAATGGTGCTCACAAATGCCTCTAAACTAGACTAAAAATCACCTAAATTTAGATTATTCTTGTCAACCGACGATTTTCCATTCTGAAATAGACTAAAGTGACACAACTTAACTATATTTTAGTTTGACGACACTGAGCTATTAATTTTGAAAATGGCAATTTTGTCGTTCAGAATTTGATGTTCTTCACCTAAAATTTTGATTTTCTAAGTATTTAATCGCGATAAAAAAATTAACTAAAATTCACACCAACACCTCGACGGTGCAAAAACAATACTGACTTTTTTTCTTTTCTCTTGCTTATATCTCGAAAATGGTGCGTCCTATCTCAAAAATAATGAAAATTTCGACCCCCTTTATGAAACCCATAAACCCCTAACACTCAACATGTAGGTAATATTTTTTCATATTTTCCATACAAAAAACGAAAAATTCCATATAAAACACGTTCCAATATAAATAGATAGTAGTTTAAAACTAAGTATTTTCATTATTATTATATTGTAAAATAAAATGATGACTAAAATAAGTACAATTATGAAACTGCCATGTTATTTTGGAGTTTTTTTTTTGTATCATAATTTTGTCTACTCTTCTCGTCGTCAAAATCGATGACGAGTAAATGATAGAAAAATCGGAGATTATCTCGTGTTGAATTGTCAAAAATCGAAATAACTATGGTGCCATGTTAGGGTTTGTCGAGTAAACATCAATTTTGACAGAAGGAGTCGACTATTTTGTATGGAAGCACTGTCAGAAAACGAGAAAGTGACCGAAATAGACAAAAATTACTCACGCGAGAGCGAGTAATTGTCGCGTGTGTCATGTTAGGCCTGCTGAACGACCTACAGACGTGTGGTCGGCTCGTGATGACCCAACTGTCGATGTCCACGGACGCGTCTGTCGACGTGTAGAGGAGGCTTAACCCAAAAAAACAAGTGGTTATGAATACTATTTATTGTGAATTGAGACATTCAGTTGACCCTGCAACTTTGCCATTAGTCTACCAGTCTATGTGCATCAATAATCACCCACTGTATTACAGTATGGGGCATCTTCTTGTTCAAATAGAACGTGCTCAAAGGGTGATTCTAAAGGTTATGCATTGTAAGCGTAGAGATTATCCAACCGCCCCAGTACAGCAGGGCGCGGGGCGGCACTCGGCAGCACTCTTCATTTTGCGTGTAGTCTTACGCCGTCACTCCTTCCTACCTCTCGACTAAAACATTTTTCTAATACGTCGAGGTCGTCTGGTCTGTGACTCCAGCCAATGTCGTTCCGCATTTGCTAGCCGCCATTACTCACTCCTAAGCGCTCGTTTTTATAATAAGGTACATCGGTTAATTGATATTTACACGTTGACCAAGTTTGCGCTGAAAGCAAAGCTAAATAATTAGTCGCAGAAATTTGTCTTACGAAGAATATATACAGGGTGTTTGGCGCATGGACCGACACAATTTTTTCAGGGATTTGGGAGGTCATTAGCTAGGTTCTAGCTAAGTTCAAAATAGCTTTTAGTTTTTTTTATAATTAATTTAGAAGTTATAAAATTTCATTAATTAAATACAAAAATTAACTTTGGAAGCTTGTAAGGAATTTTCTTGAAACCAGTTGTATAAAACAAAGATGTTTTTAGATTTAAAGGACTTTGGAGAATGCAACAAAATTTGTTTTGTGCCACTACACCCACAAACAAAAAAGTTATTTCAAATTAAAGGACACATTTTGGGATTTTTTTTCATTTTAAAAAAATAATCATATGTAACCAACCGTGACATTTGGGAAAAAGGGTGTATGGGTAGAACCTATCTAATGACCTCCCAAATCCCTGAAAAAATTGTGTCGGTCCATGCGCCAAACACCCTGTATATTATCATACAGAATAATATTCTAACTATTACCTCATGAATACCTTTGTATTAGTCTTAACCTGATTGTTCTCTTAATCAATGTTTGTGAGGTGCTCCTGGTCCTAAGATACAATACAAGTAATTTTAATTTGACCTCCGCTTGTATAATCATTTTTAGTGTATGACTAATTTTATGTGTTTCTCTTTGTACAATAAACTTATTACTTTTTCATTTATTTTATTGTACCTATGGAATGAAAAATCCATCGACAAAAAAGTGTTTTGAGGATAAACGCGAGTAAAAAATGGAAACTGACGCTCGACGTAGGTAGATAGGTACTCCAGCGGCTAACTAAAATTACTGATATTAAAATTCTTAAAGATTAATTGCATTTTTTTAAAGTAGGTAAATACATTACTATTTAAGTATGTTACTTTTTGTGAATTAGTATTTTTTTGTAAATCAAAAATGGAAACTATTTTGGGATCGGTTAAAGATTCCCTCTTTTATAAATCATGGTTACCCTAACATGATTACATGAGTATAATTGGCGAAATGAATACGATTAGAAGCATCATGAATTTACCTTCGGCATTTTACAAACCAGTGAGTATTTGCAAGCGGGTGGCGCGGGCGCCGCGCCGTTTGTACAGACGCCAGCACATCAACCTACCCGAAACAATAAAATTTTCCCAATCAACTTAGAACCTTATGCTTTAGTAATAAAGTTGAAAATCTATAAAAGAAATTTGACAGATTGTAGTAGGTTGATGTGCTGGCGTCTGTACAATGATTGACGAAAGGTGTACAAAAGCATGCTTAAAAGTAGGTACGCAGTAAGTCTTTTCACGAATCAGTGTGACTGCGTATATAGGATTTCAATGTGAAAGGGGTCAAAAACTCAAATTACAATACCGACTGTAGAAACGAGTTCGCTTGTGATTTCTGTATCCCTGTGATTGCATCAGATTATAGAATCGCTTTTTTTTTGTATATTACGTAAACGTAATGGCGGCTGTACACTCCTGTCCGAGTGCTCGCCTAGTTCAATAGAAGTTGTGAACCCCAGACGATGGACGCAGACATTGAATTAGCTGCTGCCGTTGCTCTATGGACCCCACTGGAGACACGAGTGTACAGCGACGCACTTGCATTGCCGTGAGATCCTTTGACTCGGGCACAAAGATCCGACACGGGATGGAGAGCGAGCGAGGAACGCCGAGACACATCGAGCCAGGCCGGGCGTTCTCATCTACATTCTCGCACTCGGCCAACTTACTGTAGATCTTGTCTCGACGACAGTGTACAGCCGCCATTAGTCTTACTACCAATTAGTCTGACTACCAACTTACTGTAGATCTTGCCTCGACGACAGTGTACAGCCGCCATTAGTCTTACTACCAATTAGTCTGACTACCAACTTACTGTAGATCTTGTCTCGACGACAGTGTACAGCCGCCATTAGTCTTACTACCAATTAGTGTGACTACCAACTTACTGTAGATCTTGTCTCGACGAGAGTGTACAGCCGCCATTAGTCTTACTACCAATTAGTCTGACTACCAACTTACTGTAGATCTTGTCTCGACGAAAGTGTACAGCCGCCATTAGTCTTACTACCAATTAGTGTGACTACCAACTTACTGTAGATCTTGTCTCGACGAGAGTGTACAGCCGCCATTAGTCTTACTACCAATTAGTCTGACTACCAACTTACTGTAGATCTTGTCTCGACGACAGTGTACAGCCGCCATTAGTCTTACTACCAATTAGTCTGACTACCAACTTACTGTAGATCTTGTCTCGACGACAGTGTACAGCCGCCATTAGTCTTACTACCAATTAGTCTGACTACCAACTTACTGTAGATCTTGTCTCGACGACAGTGTACAGCCGCCATTAGTCTTACTACCAATTAGTGTGACTACCAACTTACTGTAGATCTTGTCTCGACGAGAGTGTACAGCCGCCATTAGTCTTACTACCAATTAGTCTGACTACCAACTTACTGTAGATCTTGTCTCGACGAGAGTGTACAGCCGCCATTAGTCTTACTACCAATTAGTCTGACTACCAACTTACTGTAGATCTTGTCTCGACGACAGTGTACAGCCGCCATTAGTCTTACTACCAATTAGTCTGACTACCAACTTACTGTAGATCTTGTCTCGACGAGTGTACAGCCGCCATTAGTCTTACTACCAATTAGTCTGACTACCAACTTACTGTAGATCTTGTCTCGACGACAGTGTACAGCCGCCATTAGTCTTACTACCAATTAGTGTGACTACCAACTTACTGTAGATCTTGTCTCGACGAGAGTGTACAGCCGCCATTAGTCTTACTACCAATTAGTCTGACTACCAACTTACTGTAGATCTTGTCTCGACGAGAGTGTACAGCCGCCATTAGTCTTACTACCAATTAGTCTGACTACCAACTTACTGTAGATCTTGTCTCGACGACAGTGTACAGCCGCCATTAGTCTTACTACCAATTAGTCTGACTACCAACTTACTGTAGATCTTGTCTCGACGAGTGTACAGCCGCCATTAGTCTTACTACCAACTTACTGTAGATCTATAAAGCGCAGGCACATGAGCGAAGCTAAACGAACTTAGCTTCGTTCCCAGTGTGGCCTGCGCTTAAAACCTATTAGGTATATTGTGGTCTAGTCATTAGTTGTCATTTATTAAAAAATGAATTACGAGAACCTAATCTTAATCAAAGTACAAAATTAGTAAAACAATCAACATTTAGAATACGTATGATAACATAAAAAACTCAATCAAATTATTGAGTATAATTTATTTAACCACAGGTAGGTACGATTTATCGCGTGTATAAAGGAATTTCACGTAATTCCTACGTTACCTACTTAGACCTTCGTTCATCGCTTTCTTGATGTAGATTATGATGAAGAACTTGAGACGATTGCGAAACTATTGCCTGGTCATTCAATTGAAATTCTACGACTGGAAGGGATTAAAAACGTCTAGCATAATAGGTATTAAACTTAATGCTAAATATAGGTATTAACCACCAAGTACCTACCTAAATTATTTTGTGTTATCAGTTGTGATTGTAGCTGCTGTAAAAATAGAAAGTCGCTAACGATAACCTTGCTACTTACCTATCGTTATGCGCTACTTAAACGCATTATAACTACATACTGATCTACCTACAGATTTTAATATAAATAATATCATGTACACGCGGCTGCACATCTTCAGTTTATTTATACTGATCTGGCATTGTATAGGATTTCCGTACAATGCGAGGTCAGCTTATACTGGAAATGTTTAATTTGATGTGTAGCCGTGTGTACAGCACAACTATTTTCTTAATGTCCCTCGGCAGACTTCGTGGTTTGTCAGTTATCAGTTGCCCTTTACAGACCCGACGCCGACGGCGACGCTGTCAGTCGACTTGGAAGTATACAGGGTGACTTTTAATTTGACGTATTCCTTCTAGGCCCTGATATTGTGACCCATTTGCAACAATTAAGCACCCCATAAACACTAAGCAAAAAATGATAGGATTCGAGAAAACCCAATTTATAGGTATTTTTGAAAAATTCCCAGTATTCGTCACTAAATATCACATTTCTCTAAACTCTGAATGGCCTTCTTTGCGATTCCATTGGGTACTTACCTAATCCTTTATTAAACCTTTCGATGTAACAAATTTTCTAAAAGATCAAACAGTAAAGTAAGTAAGGAAAGTTTATTAACTATTCTAATAAATTCATCTACGTACCTACACCAGTTATCTCAAAATAATTCTATGGCATAAAGCTTCGTGCAGACTAGCGCGACGCGACACCGGCTATTGTTATACCGTGAAGTTTTCTTAGAAATTGTATTGTTCGAGTCGCGTCGCGCCGTCGCGTCGCGCTGATCTGCACGAGTCTTAAAGTGTACAAATTACGGGGAAGACATCTTCATTTAATCAGCTCTCTAATGACAACCTACAGTACCGCTACCTACCTACAGTACAACTAATACTAATCAGAACATGTTTGGATGGTGGAACAAGCATCAAACTTTTTAGTAGCTAGACTCGCTAAACAAATGATAGGTAGTTTAACCAATTAACTTAAACAAGCGTCTGTCTGGGACTATTATGTATAGTCCCGGACAGACGCTTGTTTAAGTGATGATCTAAAGTAAGGCCATTTTAATAGGTAACATTTGACAATTCATCAAAATTCAACAACGTAACCTTGTAACGCCGGGCATAATGACCGATTCGAGTAATTTTACGATTTGCTTTCACTAAACTGACAGACGTCAAATATTACCTATTAAAATGGCCTTACTTTATGTATAGTAATAATACTATACGTGTTCCTTTTGATATATCCCATATTCTAGGGTATCAATGAGACCATGTCAAAGAATAAACTAGCATAAGAATTATTTTCATTCAAAATAATTCGACAGTCGCGATTATTTATGTAAAATGACCAACGTGAAATATTAAAACAAAAATGTAAAAAATACGTTTAATTCTGACTATTCCGAATATTTGTAGCTATATTTTATTTAATCTGTCAAATCAATTTACTTGTTCATCTAATTATTGTTAAATGAATTATTATTTTAGTTATAATCTAATGATTGGTATCGCAATAATGGTCATACAGAAACGCAATAACGATCTTACAGAAGCAGTTTCAGCCTTTTCAATCTGTCAGACTGTTGTCAAGTACATACTTTTATTTTGTTAATAATATTAAATGCAGTCAAGCAAGATGACATGAGTTCAACAATCCTTGCCCTCTTGGAAGTTCTGTCGGTGCCCTGCATATTATTATTATAATTTGGATATTCTTCGCTATTGAATGTAAAATACACGAATAGTAATTTAAAACTCAAATCGTATGACGTTTACGGAAGTTCGTTTCTTTCTTTCTTAAAATAGAACCGAAGAACCCGGGTATAACTTAGGTTGTTACTAAGCTTCAATAAAATCTTACTTTTCATGTCAGTCAGACAGGCCTTGACTAATATATTGAAGTGTATTTTTTTAAACAAAGCTTGGGTCATGCTGATACGACGCAACTGAACTGAAGCTAAACACTGGATTTTTTGCCAACTCTTCGTATCTGTAACAAGCATATTTCGCACCTTTACCTACCTCATAACCTCTTAATATATTCTCTTTGATTTTTGACTGACTGTGTTTTACGTCAACTACAGGCTTTAGAGTTAGATAATTGTTGAGGATAATTGGTTTTAAGAATCGTAATTATAATTGGTGATGATAAGTATGACGCGACACGCGTAGATCTATTAACTAATTATCTTCAAAATCACTAGCACTCGGCATGATATCCTATCACCGAGTCCGAAACAACAAATATAAATATTATTCTTAGTTCATGTACCTACTTAGTCATAACGCCGATAACGATAGTAAAGTTCTTATAATAGTCGGCTTTTTATAGGCATATTATTATTTATTATTTAGTTTTTATATTAAACTAAGTAAATAATAATGGGCCTCCATTGTTATTTACTTAGTTTTATTTGGTTTATTGCTTTTTATTTTTTGGTATGACAACTACTCCGTGGTAGGTATACAGTAGAAATAGGTTCCAATAGCCTATAGATTTATAATGATTGAAATAAAATTTTCCACCTATTGCTTGAATTAAGTGGTCTGACTGACGTAGGGGTTTATCCAGAACTCAGTTATTTACCAATAAGATTAATATGTAAAATTAAGCGCACTTAGGTACTGACCAAAATGTATCTTAGAGGTAAGTAGATTTTAAAACGGAGTTAGTCATTTCGTTTACCTGAATAAAGAAAGTTAAGCTACTGCATGTTATGAAGTAGTTCGGTAGGTAGTTGGGGACGTAGGTATTGATTGAGATAAAAATCCGGAGTCACACGTGTTATAAATCCAACAGATTACGTGAGACTCCAGATTTTTAAATTGTCTGTCTGTGATGACTGTGATGTCTAGTTTTAGCTGTTATACCTACTTAACTTTTATTTTAATAAAAATATTAAGTTATAAAATCAAAAACCCAACTACGAGTCGTATCGGTTTTTGATTTTATAACTTAATATTTCTACGACAAAAAAGTCGACTAATCACCGACAGACAAATTAAAAAACCGGAGTCACACGTGTTAGGGCATAAAGGCTCGTGCAGACCAGCGCGACGCGACTCGAACAATACAATTTCTAAGAAAACTTCACGGTATAACAATAGCCGGTGTCGCGTCGCGCTAGTCTGCACGAAGCTTAAATCGAACAGATTACGTGTGATTCCGGATTTAGTTATTTTGGGGTCATAATTGTATTTATACAGGGTGATTGGAAGCTGGGTGCAAAGCTTTAAGGCGAAGATAGTACAGACAATTTAGAACCATTTAAACCATGGTTGTAAGTTTTAACATTTTTTTTTACCAAATTTTTATGTTTTTTTTTTCGAATATTCCCAAAATTTTAACTAAACTGCTTGTTATTGGCCAAATTAAATGATAAATGAATTAATTTTTATTTTATTTAATTAAAGTAATGAGTAAGCAATCTAGCAAAACAAGTATTAGGCTTTTTTGTCGTTAGACATTTTGTTTACAGACATTTTAAGTTCACAAAAAAAAATCTAAGAAAACTTCACGGTATAACAATAACCGGTGTCGTTTCGCGCTAGTCTGCACGAAGCTTAAGCCTTTTCATTTGATACACAACCTGGAATCATGTTTTTTTTTAAATTTTAATTTCATTATGTCCTCTAGCTAGAGGGTGCCATAATTCAATTTAATGTTTTGATTACATCACATAGCCTATAACAAGCGGACGATCAAGACGCTTCCATTTCCAACGATACCTCATTTGTCAAATTATGATGAGCAGTTTAGAAGTTATAAAGGAACAGATGAACATACATACATACCGGTTAAAATCATAACCCTCCTTTTTACGACGCCAAAGAGCTAACTCAAGGTCCCGTAACGTTAAATAAACGCTGGCAGTTTACCTGTGCACTGAGCGATTTAGCGATTCCAGCCTATTCCAAAGTACTAAGTAGCTAATAAAGTACCTATTAACCTATTATGATTGTACAATAAAACAATAGCATATTACTTTAGGCTATAATAGTTCTCCAGACCGTATTTCGACCACGGCGGCCAATCTCAATGGAGACTAGCCTTCGGCGGGAAGATATTATAGTGCACTAGTGTGTGCGCCGACACAGGTGCACTCTCTCTTCCCTCACTCTCATAGTCCGATGGGACGGCAATCCGACACGACCGGAGAGAGATCAGGCGTAGGAGCAACGGCTTAACGTGCTTTCCGAGGCACACTGCCAACTTCCAAACTCCGGGCTGTTACTAAGAAATTCCTAATGGAAAAACCCAATAACACTGCCCAACCCGGGGACTTTAGGAGGCGACTGTACCCGTGCGCAGACATGCCATGCACTGTCGGTCAGCGTATTTTTTACATGACGACAACTGTAATTATAATTACCAAAGCAAAGCTAATAAAAATTATATTATGGCGCAAGCTTACTCAACCAAATGAAAAAACAATTTTCAAAATCAAATATCGATTAAAATACCATCATAAAAAAAAGCATACAGACGAACATAGAACCCGCTCCTTTTTTGAATTCAGTAAAAAAAAAACATACATCCGAACATTATTTAAGTTATTTAAAACCTCCATTTTTTAAGTAGGTTAAATATAATTATGAAATCACACATTATTCACAATGTTACCAGATAAAAATGCTTGGCACGTAGCACGTACACACATTACGATAATGTTAATGATACTTAATACGAAATACCGTGTTTACGTAAAGGTTGAATGAATTACATCCTACTTTTAATTTGGTTTGCATACAATAGAATCTGTAATAATAAGTAGTAGGTATCTACCTATAATGATATTCGCAAATCTCACAAAAGTGGTCACGTAACGTGACATTGCAAATTCTTGTAAAAATATTGTAGGTAGTTAAGTAACATTTTTTACTTGATGTGTTTTAACCTCACTAAAACCACGGTAATATTATGATAATATTACTGTGCTAAAACAATCAATAGGTACCACTATGAAATGAAGTAGGTAGTAAAGTAATTCGGGAACAGTGTCTATTTCACAGTTTTTCTAATAAATAAAGTACATAGTGTACCTACGTAGTATTTTTATTAATAATTAAAGATATGTTAGGTCGTTATGTGATTGTCAGCATTTATACTATAAACATAGGTTAGGTACTAGGTAGTTAATTATAGGTAAACAAAAAAAAACACGTGACGAGATCACGAGACAGCTGTCAAGTTAACCGACCAAACGTAATACCTGCCACTTCAGTTGTCATGTTACGACACAGTTGTACTCTTCAATTTAGCAACGTTATAATTCGTTGACGTTTACAGTTTGGGCTTTTTACAATATCAGATAGATTACAAAATATTATATTATTATTATTAAAAATTATAAGTCTAGAGTATTTTATGAATTAATGATAAAGTTTAACATACATTAATAAAAGAGGAAACCATTGTTAAAAACTAAAATTAATCTAATTTGGTTGTAAGTATCGTGTTTTTAAACAATAAAGTGTCATCTACAAAAACCGTTTTTGCGATTTGTTTACCTTTATTCATTACCTAAACCAATGGAGTATAGGTACCTACACAAACCTCATCCAAAGCACCGCAAATATTTAAACCGTAGTAGGTATAGTTCGATTCAAACTCAATGGCGGCTCGGAAGTTAGCTACTCGCTGCGCAGTACTCCACTCCTCACCTCCGCTGACCCATGAATTCGTTACTGCGCAGCGACTCGCCTCATTTTCCGAGCCGCCCGCCTTTAAGTTTGAATCGGGCTGTAGGTAGGTACCTAATCAGGGCCTCAAGTCTGCTATTACAATAGTGTCAGAATGGTCTATCATTGATTTCATAATTGTTGATTTTGACAAGTTTTGTAATCTACTAATATATTGGCGTCATTATGACTTTCCAATGGTCAGCCATTGACACTCCATTGTAATAAATGGGATCTATTGGTAATCTCGTACATAATGACAAATGAATGACTGACTTAGGCGGTAACTTTCTGCTAAAATTTTGACAGATCCTTTGATCTGTTGCGCTAGTCTGAACGAAGCTTTAGAACATCATTGTGCAGTCATCGCTTTTTATTCGTTACGAATATCGTGTTTGTGGAATCAACCAATGATCGACAATTATGAATTTAGCAGATTACGAACTTTTAGCAAAATGACAATGGGATCGTGTTGGAATGACGAATTTATAAAAATAGCAGACTTGGGCCCTAGATCTTCTGAATGGTCTGAAGTCCGAACAAAGCGTCGTGCAGACCGGGCGCGCGACGCTACTCTAACAAAACAATGTCTAAGAAAACTTCAAGGTAGAGTCGACTTATTTTTAGGGTTCCGGAACCCGTTCGAATGAAAAAACGGCACCCTTATTTCTGTGGCCAAACACGGATGTGTAACGTAAATAAATTAATTTTGAATATAGGGCTCACTTTTGGGGGGCAAATCAGAAAATGTTCTTTTGTGTTGGATCAGGAGGTATCGAATGAAAGGGCTTATTGCGAGGGCCTTTTTTAAAAATAAATAGTTTTAAAGTTATTTAAGAAACTAGATGAATATAACGTTCCCCGTTATCTTCCCAAGCTACTGAGCCTAAAATTTTGAAAAAATTTGAGAACTCAGTTCTGTGCTTAGAGATTACAGCCAAGTGCGTGTCGGAATCGGAACACGCACTTGGCCGGTTTTTTAATCTTAACATAAAATACATTTTCCTTTAGTCACATTCCTTATCACGATGTTTGATATCTTATCAGAGCTAAGTAATTGCAGTGTTTGTTACTTTGTACTTTGTTGTACAAGTAGCTACAATGTATATGATCTTAAGGCTCGTGCAGACCAGCGCGACGCGATGTCGCGGCGCGACTCGAACAATACAATTTCTAAGAAAACTTCACGGTATAACAATAACTAGTGTCGCGTCGCGCTAGTCTGCACGAAGCTTTACCAGTTTATCAGCTAGACTTGCTGGTCAAGTTGTGAATCTTAATAAATAATAATTATTTAGATACTTACAATTATTTTAGGGTCCCGTACCAAACCGGAATGTAAAACTGTACTATTACTAAGCCTACGTGCGCCGCGCCGTCTGCCTGTCTGTCACAGGCCTAGAAATTTCAAACCGTACGTAGATAAGTACTGTTTTTAAGAAAACCTACTATGGCCGCTATAACAATAACCTAGGAACACGTTGTTCGCGAGCCCATCTCGTAGCCGGAGTTTTTTTTTTTTTAAGTTTAACAAGTTTTTAAGTAACGTGTTATTCGTTTTTTTTTCTAAAACACTACTGCAGGAATTGGATGTTGATGTTATGTAATAATTTATTTCGCAGAATTAAAATTTCAATGCCAAACTAAACATGTAATGTAGGTATGTAAAGTTGATACTTACCTCTTACCTCAAGTAATCTAACCGATATCCAGGATTATAATCAATTTTTCAAACAGAACAAAACAGTAAGTTGAAGAAATAGATAAGACATTGGCCGTTATAGAGTTAATAGCTACCTGAAAAGGTACTACGTACATAACTACAACAAATCTAAATAAATGTGAGATTTGTGTGCCTACATAATTATCATTTAGGTATCAGAGACCACTAATAATAGGTAGGTATATCAGCAACTGGAAATAGATTGGTTCAATATTGATTATATAGGGTGATTGCGCCGGTTGGCGACCAGTTAGTTGAGTTGCTAACTTTGGAAGAATCAAAATATACGCCATTTACACGCAAAATAGTTGCCGACAATGTAAATTGGTTCTAAATATAGTCTAGTTGTGAAATAAAATATCACGCTTCCATTCATAAATTATGAAAAATTATGAAACTTATTCCATAATTTTTTAAAAATAGCCGAAATGCTAGATAACGACCACTTATTTCGGTTGACGACCACTAGTACGCTAGATTACGACCACTGTTAAAAAATAAAGTAAGTAATAAATCCACTTTTATGGATAAAAAATATTATTTATTTTTCATTTTAGATCAAACATCTAATAATCATCAACACAAATTGTATTTAATCATCGGATTTAACGTTTTTTTATTAAATTAATGAAATAAAATAAATCTGGTACAAATTTCGATATCCCTTTGGAGCTAAACACTTAGGTATCAAGTTTTAGGGCATAGAGAAGCCTGTCCTGTTTTGTCCTGTCCTGTTCCACACCTATTTGTCCTGGACAATCTTCTTTGAAGGGATTCTTTGATAAATGGTTTTTGACAAAAAAAAAATGACAGTATCCACAAGCATCTGCTTCTTAATTGGGAATCCGCACTTGGCAACGGGCAAGCGGGCGGAGTTCCAGTCATGAGAGCTAGCGAGTCTCTTTAACTCCGTCATCCATGAGGGTATAACGCCCGAGGCGTGGAGCAGAGGTGCGATGGTTCTGTTCTTAAAAAAAGGTGACAAAACCTTGCTAAAGAACTATAGACCCAACTCACTTCTGAGCCACGAATACAAGCTGTTCTCCAGAATCGTCACGAACCTCTCTCACCAGGAGACTTGACGAGTCCCAGCCACCAGAACAAGGCGGATTTCCAAAAGGCTTTAGTTCCGTAGACTACATCCATACTCTTCGGCAAATTTTACTAAGTACTGCAAAGACCGAGGAGCCACTGTGTTTGGCATTTGTGGACTACGATAAAGCATTCGACACCATCGAAATATGGGCAGTTCTGGCCTCTCTGCAACGATGTTGAATTGACTTTTTATTGAATTGGCGCCATGTCGAAGTGTTGAGATGCTCGTATGACGCTGCCACGATGACTGTTCAGAACCAGGATGAGAAAACGAGCCCCATCCAACTGCTCAGAGGAGCGAGACGGGGGGATGTGATATCCCTGAAACTGTTTACCAATGTTCCAAGTCTTTTTCTCCCTCTTAGGGACTTGCTTCCGAAGGCATCATCTTGAAAAAAACTACATAAACTAAATCCAATAATCACATGTGCTCGAATGCTGAACATACTTAAGCTAAACTTTAGTTTGCGGCCATCGTTCTTTTCGTACTAAATCTTGGTGGTCGCAAACTAACATCGTACTAAACTAACTAACATCGTACTAAACTAACTAATTTTCTAACTGTATCACTTAGCGACTACCTTTTAGGACCAATATTTTTGGATAAATTAAATAAGTTTTATCAAAAAAACATGGTCGTTTACTGAAGAATTTCATGTTTAGGCTTTTACAACACCAAAACCCTAAATAGTGTAACCATAAATAAAACATTGAGAACATAATAAGCAAAACAAAATAAAACTGTACGAGTCAGAATACGCCCACTTGGTCGCTTTCTAACGTATTATTAAAATATGCATTTCAGTAACCGACCACTGGGTTTTAGTTTAATATATGGTAAAAATTGACTTAAATGCAATTAAACAATTGAAATCACTACATAATTGAAGTACCCACGTTTCTAATTTGAGTAAAAAACTTAAAATAAGTAGCAAAACTTAGCTTGGAACGCCGCGCAACTTGCTAATTTTTTGCTCTTGCGCAGCACGTTCAGACACCACTGAGTCAACACGTGAATTTAGCGTAATTTTTCTTTGTTTTGGGTCAAGTGGTTCGTATAAAATTTAGTAAATTCTTATTATGTAACTATTCAAATAATATTGAAGACATTAAAAAAAAAACGTTTTTGATTGATTGAGTGATTGGGAAATAAATAAATAAATACTATTTATTTTTACGTCCTAAAGAAAGATAATAATCTTTAATTAAAGAAACCTAGTCAGACAAGTGGTCGGTTACCGGAGGTGGTCGCGAAACCGGCGCACTGACCCTATATTTCTCATGTAAGTCTACAGTCAAGTTCGTCAAATAGTACTTAGTACTACTAGTGGTACTTATCTATAAACTGTTGTTGCCTCGCGCTATCACGAGGTACTAAAGTACCTATGCCTACTTTATTTTTCATATCAATATACCTATGTTATGTAGGTAGTGTAGGGTAGGTACCGAATTCAGTTTTAATTTATAATGTAGCTGTATAAATTATGTGAATCAGATTTTTTTATACATAATAATATTTCGTCTCTATAAGGGTTCGTGCAGACTAGCGCGACACCGGTAATTGTTCTACCATGAAGTTTTCTTAGAAATTGTTTTGTTAGAGTCGCGTCGCGCCGCCGCCGCCGCCGCCGCCGCTCTGCACGATGCGACGCTTTCCTGCGGTAGAAAATAATAAAGGAAGTTGATGTTATTACATAGAGGAGAATCTATAATAGGTAGGATAGGATACCTGCTGGCCGCGGCGGCGCCTGCGAGGCCCTAATTCTTTTTTCTAAAATAAAAGTACCCTAAGTTACTCTTTATAACATCAGCTATCTGCCAGTGAAAGTCGCGGCCAGTCTATGATTAATTAAAAATACAAAAATGACTGTTTTTTCAAAAATTGCATTCATTCGTTTAACACGTTGATAAAGGCTTCTGTTTTATAAATCCTATAAGATGAATAAAAATATGATAGCGATATAAATACTTATCTTGAATTTTTTACGTGTTCTATCAGAAAAGGAAATAAAAATAAACAAAGCAAACAGTCAAAAATGTTTAATAAAACGAAAAAACATACAACAAGGATCTTGCGTTGTATGCTAAAATTTAATTATTTCTGCTCATTTTTATTGTTTTATTGTAAACCTTTGCATGCCCACGTGACGCAAAAATATAGAGAACTTTATTATAAAAACACCTATGTACTATGCACATGTTTGCAAAGAAATAAATGATTTGAAGTGTTTTAATAATCAGTAATAAAATAAAAAAATATTTAAGAATGAACCATTTTTTTTAAATTATTAAAATGGCCATATTAAAAGATGATTAAATAATTGACACCCAGTTGCACATAGACAAACATTAATGCGCCATTACGTAATGGATCAGTAACGCTAATGATTTCATTAATTTCATCAAAGAACCATTAATGTTGCTTTCTGCAACAAGCTAAAACAAGTTAATGGAAGTGAATGGATTAGTATTTAATGACAGCTTTAAAAGTTAAAGTTCGTTTCTACAACTGGCTGTAAGTCTTCTTCATCATCTTCGTCTTTGTCAGGTTCGGATAAACTATCTGACACTGGCAGGTTCTTGTAAAACTGGCCCGGCAGTCTCGGCATAGATAGCGATCGCTATACGACCGATTTCGGTTGCAAAGTTGTAATGGCGTCCATAGGCGCGCGCGATTTTTTCGTGCTTGTCAAGTAATTTTGACCGTCTAGCTAGGGACACCATGAATTCGGTCGTAAAAGAGATCGTTACATAATTTTAGTAGATCTGTCTTTTTCGCCTTCGAAATAGGCAATCGGCCACTATAAACAGACTTAGGTATTTTAGGGGCATGAGAAACAGGGTGTAAAGTTCACTCATCCACCATAGAAAAGTGAGGATCCTCCGACCAGACGGGTGTTGTGTCTGGCGGGCCGACTGCCCAACTGTTGATGTCGGATAGTCTTATATATGTCGTTCGCGCGGTAAACTCTAATTGCGCGATGCAGGATTTGTGTGACGTCATCATCGGACGTGACATGCGTGTCTAATTAAGTGCAGGATGAGTTACTCTAACGTAGTGAAATGTGCGAACTGCAATGTCGTTATTAACGAAGTGTTAGCTTTCGTGTGTAATAAACTAGACATAATGGACGAGGAAAGCCTAAGTCGGATATGTATCAGTGGTTTCTCGGATAGTGATATTGTAGAAGCAAATAATCTACTATTTGATGCGATAACAGCAACTTCCAAACGCAAGATTACAAGGAAGAAAGATGGGAAAAAGATACGTGAGATCGAGGATATCATTAGCTTCTTACAAATAACCCATCCTAATGACCGGCCAGTTTATGTTGCAAAAGATTTGCAAAAATTACCACCCGTACTATTTGATCACGTAGATGTGACAAAACTGCTTAAAGATTTAACAAAGATGAGAAGTGATCTTGAAGAAATTAAATCGCAATATGTATCTGCTACTCAACTTGAACCGATTAAGCGTGACATCGCAGATTTGAAAAAGTTGTCGAGTTTGAAAAGTCCCTGTTATTCGTATGTAAACACAAAGCGAGGAGGTGAAACTCATATGATGGACAGCTGTGATTATGATAGCGGGCCGATGGGATTGCAACATGTTCCTATTACTAGCAAAAATACTTCGGAAAAATGTTCTAAAAGTGAAACATTTTTACTGCCTACCCTCTACTCATCAATATCAGCTGATCAGAACATGAATAGCACTAAGACTATTAATGAGCATAATCGGAAAGAGTGCGACACCGGTTTAGGTTCACGGCTGAGCATCGTCAACAACACCGAGTCGTCACAAAAAAGTGATAACAACAACATTGTGAGGTGCCCGAGACACACGGCCGCGGAAGTCGTCCAATCGACTTCCCAACCTAAAACGGTTGCTCAGATTGTAAGTGGGCCTTGGTACAAAACAGAAGACGAAAACGAGGAATCGCTTGTGGGAAACAAAGGAAAAGCTGTCATAGAATCCACAACAAAGCATGAAAAAATCGTCTTGTATATCTATAACGTGGATAAACAGGTGACCGAGAGTGATATCAAAGAATATGTTGACGAAAAAGCCAAAATACGTGTAAATATTGAGAAAATGATAATGAAAATGCCGAAAAGTTATAATGCATACAAGATTTATGTTCCAAAACATAAGTATGATAATTATTCATAAGTGATGATTTTTGGCCTGAAGGTATATCGTATATATCGTAAATTTATAGACTTTACTAAAAAGAAAACAGAGAAAAATACTCTGAGAATGAATATTACACACAATATAAATGGATAATACGACCCTAAAAAGTTTCAATTGTAAATGTATTAAAAGATCAGCATGTCGATTCCCGTAATCACTTCACCGTGAAAACATGTGAAGTGAGCGTGGAGTGAGCTGTCAGTGTCATCTCACCCTGTTGGAATGACAACTCACTTCACCTAAGTTTTCACGGTGAGATGGTTACAGAATAGCGCTGCTGTTGACTGTGTGAGGCGCCTGTGTGTAGCGGCGTCGGCCGCTATCGCGTTGCAAGAAACGTGGCTTTTGCCACATGATATTGGCTTTCTTGGACAAATAGATGACAACTTCGTTTTTACTGGCAATTCGGCAGTCAACACCTCAGCGGGAGTGCTACGTGGAAGACCTTATGGAGGAGTGGCTTTGTTGTGGAGAAAGAGCCTATTTCCATCTGTCACGGTAGTTAGTTGCAAGTTGCAACAACGTTCGCCTTGTAGCTATTAAGATAGTGTTGCAGGATCGTTCCACACTATTTTTTTCGGTGTATATGCCAACTTCTGGTTCTGTGTATGAACATAATTATGTACGACACGAGAAAAGTCTTTAAATCAAAGTTAAGGTGGTGTCAGAACAATCAAAATAAAATTCAAATGGACAATGACATCATAGCTGGAAATCATAAATCTAAAGATTTTTCAAGGTTTGGAAAAATACGAATAGATTGAATCCGAGCGTCCCCGTGAGCGTGGCGGGGCAACATGAGCCTAGCGCGATAGCAAACTTGTTTGTAAAACATTTTAAAGGATCTCCTCTTGGCTCCGCATCGCAGGTGGTCGATGCAGAGGATTGTCTGAAGGAGTTACATGTCAGGTTCTCAGCAAAAGATGTTGCTACGATTAATAAAATAATGGTTAGGGGCAAGTCACCAGGGCATGACTACCTCAGCATCGAGCATCTGCAGCATGCAGGAGTTCACCTGCCTAGGGTCCTGGCGATGTTCTTCTCACTCTGTCTAAGCCACGCTCATCTGCCCAGTGACCTAATGAAAACTGTGGTTTTACCTATTGTGAAGGATAAGACTGGGGACACATCAGATCTCTCGAACTATAGGCCCATATCCCTTGCTACTATCATTGCCAAGGTGCTGGACAGTTTGCTTTATAGGCATATGGCGACCCGCATCGAACTGCATGATGCGCAGTTTGGGTTCAGACCTGGTCTTTCCACAGAAAGTGCCTCTCAAGCATACTGTCCAGTATTATGCGTCTAGGAAAACGCCTGTTATTGCGTGTTTCCTAGACCTTTCCAAAGCGTTTGATCTGGTGTCGTACGAATTGCTGTGGCAGAAACTACTGAGCGATACTTCAGTGGATAGGGAAGTTTTATCAATTCTACGATTTTGGTATAACAATCAGACAAATTGTGTAAGGTGGGCAGGCTCATTATCGGATGTGTATAGGCTGGAGTGCGGGTGAGGCAGGGCGGCCTGACCTCCCCCGCCTCTTCAGTCTGTACATAAACCGGTTGATCGTCGAGCTCAGCAACACCTATCAGGTTATTATGTAGACGGAGTATGCGTCAACAATATTAGTTATGCTGATGATATGGTGTTGCTGAGCCCTTCGATTAACGCAATGATGAGCCTGCTTACAATATGTGAGAGGTACGCGGAGACTCATGGGCTCAGATACAATGTTAAGAAGAGTGAGGTACTAGTTTTCAAGGCGGGCACTAACACTTACCTTATTGAACCACGTATGAAACATTTCAAAGCAAGTTACTTCTTTCAAGTATCTGGGCCACTGGGTTTCCGAAGACCTAAAAGATAGTCTGGATATTGAACGTGAGCGAAGGGCGTTGGCTGTCCGCTGCAATATGTTGGCACGCAGATTTGCGAAATTCACGACTGAAGTAAAGGCTACTATTTACGTACTGTCAGTCGTTCTATACATGCAGTCTGTGGGTCAACTACATGCAGAGGGCATACAGCGCCCTGCGCGTACAATATAATGCGATCAGGGTGTTGGTGGGGTTGCCGCGATACTGCAGTGCTTCCGCCATGTTCGCAGAGGCGAGAATAGATTGCTTTCACGCCATCATGCGCAAGCGCTGCGCTTCCATTATGCGCTGGGTACGCGCCAGCCCCAACAGCATCCTGAAAACTATAGCTGATAGGTGGGACAGCCCCATACTGGGACATTGGATACGCCTACATGCCACTGTGGCGTAGTAATTAATAGTTTGTGTTGTTTTTCTGGTAGATGTAAGTACTGACACTAGTTTTTAAGTCATGTGTATACTAACAACGGACTACTTAAGGGTCCGAAATAAAAGAATTTTATTATAATTTTTTTTTATTATAATATGTTTTGACGAAACTAGATTTTGGACTTTGCAATAGATAGATAGATAGAAAGAATAATCTTTATTGTACATCATAAAAATTACAAACATAAATTTACAAATTTTACATGGGGTGACACAATGGGAGGTCTTATCGCTTATAGCGATCTTTTACAGACAGCCTTTGGATGGATTAAAGGTAACAGGGAGAGACAATACTGCAGGTAGCGAGTAGTGTACCATTTACATATTATACAATAAATACATACATAAAGGATAAACTTATTCATATATATATATATATATATATATATATATATGTATACATAGATATACTTAAGATTGATCACGCCTTATCGACACGGGCAAGGCAGTCCCTAACCGTACCTACTGCTTGAACTATAAAAGACTTCTCATAAAAGCTGGTGGAATGCATCGGCATCTCTAGTCTCAAGTTTTCCGATGACCTCAAAGCAATATTATACAGTATTTTGAAACTTTGGAACATAATTTTCAGTACGGATTTGTTGCCTTTTCTTTGGTTTTTTGCTGCTGCTACTGCGAACTGAAGTACTTAATTACACGATTGTTGGAGTTTTTCTATAATTAAAATGTCGATTGGAAATTTTTATCCGTTTGATTTACCTTTTTACAGTGGTATCCAAAATATCGTCGATTGTCGTCTGAAAGTATCCGAAATATCCGGATAGTAAAATGGAGCGGATAATTGCATGCCCTAGGTGGAAGGCCGTGTACGCAACCTCACATACTTATCAGTGATAACTTGATTCCAGTAGTTACCGTTGTCGCGTCAGAATCTGCGTTGATGATGACGCGTTGACCGTTTCAATAGGCATTAGTAATTCAACAATAATACGTAACGCCTCATACATCCATGCTTCAAATACCTATTTTAAGATGAATGGCGAAAAATGTTATGTTTATGTCATAAGTTCATAACATGATAGGTACCAAGCTCAAAATCGGCCATGCTTATGCTGTTTAGCTTCTTATCCTTGTTTTTTTTAAATATATTATGTTGATTATTTGCTTCCGTGTTAAATTCAACCAATGGCAGTAATTTCCTGATGAATGACGTAGTTCAATGTAGATTTGATAAGTTGGTTAATTATGCATTAAAACACTGTTGGACGATTAACTTTTTATTGTTCTTCAGCATCTTATCTTACCATTTCGGATGATTGTGTGGTTGGTTATCTTAGTTTATCAGTACATGACCCTGAAAACGTGATCCATAACTGTATGCCGCATTCGCATTCAGTTTCAGGTTGCCAGACGTGTGAAAGTAAAGTACACGCAAGTGAATTAGTTTATTTATTTATTAAAATTTTATGCACTAGTAAAAAAATACTACTGTACAAAGGCGGTACCTAATGCCCGAGGTATTTTCTACCAGTCAAATTATCGTATCAATATTCGAAAATAATCGTATCATAATATTATGAAAAATTATCGTACAACAACTGCCAGAGCCGCGCGGAATGCACAAAATTTTAGGAAGTTGTGAATTTATATGAAATAAATTAACTACTTAGGTCCCTGAGTGAAAAGACGGAAATAATAGAAATGTTTTTGCTTTAGATTATTAAGATAAGAGGTTTTTATGATAAACGACCACTCGTGTAGAAGATTGTGTTTATTAGAATAAAAATAATAAACATAATTAATGGATCAAGCTAAAAAATCATGTTAAGTATGGATGGACATACCGATGTTTAATTTACATATAATAGCGAAACGATTGAAAAAAATCATGGTTAATGGAAATGGCAGCCATCTTAGACGTAATACTTTACGCTGATTGGTCATCGCGGACGTGCTTGACTTTTATAAACACATGCCAATGGACACACTGGGATAACTTATGAGATCATCGATTTTAACCGTTATTTAGGTAAAGGAATGCCGTAGTGTTTTTAGTGACTTACCTTTATTTGGAAAAAAACAAACATGCATTTTTTAATTTGAGCCCATTCAGTGTGTTGTGTGACTTTCTAAGTCTCATCTGAGTTCTAAGTTTTTATTAACTAGCTTTCGCCCGCGTGGATTTCGGAAAATATCCCACGGAAATATCCTGGTAGTACCGGGATTAAACGAAAGCGAAGTGATGATCGCATCCCTAATAGCCGAGGAAAGCGCTGCGCCGCGCGCAGCTTGTAACGCATAATTTTATTTTGAATCGAAAATATCTTCTAAAGTATTCATTTGCACAGTGCACACCCACAGTCCAACACAAGGTATAATTCTGACTAGAGGGCAACCCTTCCCCGTCTCTCATGCCCGTTTTCAATAATGAAAACGTAATCATTTTGCTTTCTCCGTTTGACTAAAAAAGTTAGGTACTTCTAGGTTTGCCTAAAAATACATCGGTCAAAGGCAGAAATTGCTACCTATCTATTTCGGAGTTTGCCGAAAGGCGTTGGTCAAACCTAGGATAAACCAGTAACAGAGAGACTACATATCGACCTTTGACTAGGTATAACATTATAATATAATTACCAAATTATAAATATCAGTCAGTTCAATTACATAAGTACCTATAATTAATCGTTGTTATCTTAATGATTATACGCGTGTGCTTGAGCGTGAGTTTTTACGTCACAGATGACTGAATACGAGTAGTTAGGTACTTACCTTCTACTGAGTAATTTAAATTATTCTAGTAAAAATGTATAAATATGCCTACTACAACTATTCAATCAGTGAAACGATTACCAAAGAATTAAGCTTTGTAGAGTTTTGTTAATAAATTAAATCCTCAACATGTCTCTTGTTGTCACTGTTGTCAGGGAGAACGCGGAACCGCCGAATAACATAACCCTTCGACATTTCGACAAACATAATAATTATACTTTTGTTTTTTTTTTTGCAGAGCTGCGGGATCCATCCAAGTTACAGAAAATTCTTTTATTAATAAATTAAAGTCATCTGGAAGAAGTTTAGTTGTATTCTATGGATCCCAAACGGGTACTGGAGAGGAGTTTGCTGGTCGTCTGGCCAAAGAAGGCATACGATACAAGATGAAGGGCATGGTCGCTGATCCCGAAGAATGCGACATGGTAAAAAAAAAAAAAACTCAGTTGCTTGTTGAGCTGATGTTGTTCTTCTTCAAATGTTTGTATCTCTAAATACTTATCATGTCTTTTTTAGGAAGAACTCATGAAACTCCAAGACATACCGAATTCTTTAGCTGTGTTCTGTATGGCAACATATGGTGAAGGAGATCCCACAGATAATTCTATGGAGTTTTATGAATGGTTAAAGAACGGAGAACCCGATTTAACTGGTTTGAATTATGCTGTAAGTAAAGGATATTGTTTAAACTATTAAATACTTATACCTACTAAATAAAAAAGAACAGCTAATTTTATCTCACAAATTAGATAGGAGATAAGTGAGAAAGGCGATTTCCGCATAGAAAGTTCGTACTGTAGGATAAGGTAGGTAGGTGCATAATATATTCGCAACATCCATATTATTACATAAGTCGTAATGTAAGAAAGAGAGAAAGTATGGAAGAAAAGACATGTTGCGCTAGGGTTGCCAACTTTTTGTACAATAAATAAAGTATATTATGGTCAAAGTTGGAAAATAACCAGTGTTTCGGAACAATAAACAGTTAAAAGAATTTTTTTTTTCAAAAACGCTACAAAGTGAGAAATTGGTAACTTTAATTTCGTCAATTGGTGTCTGGTTTTGTATTTAATTTATTTGCCATCCAGTTCTTTTTTATTTAGGTATAGCTCTGGATATCAGTGAAAACAGTATATTCATATACTTTATTTTTTTTAACAGTAAACAGTATTAAAGTGAAAAACAAAAATTTTAATACTGTTTTTAACAATATGGTTGGCAACCCTATGTTGTGCCGACCCCAAATAAATTGGGATAAGGGCAGGAGTATGATGTCGTCTGCTGTCTTGTTTCATTCCGACTTTCTACATCTCAAAGAAATCAAGGAAATCATTAATAAAAACACCTACATGATATTAGTTTGTACATACTTAGGCGCCTCACACGCTACCCGATTTATATTTACTGGGAAACATCATGTTTTCATGAAATAGTCTCGTCGGATGATTTCTGAGTATAGAAATTATGATAGAGAACCTGTGCCGCGTCTCACAGAGCTGCAATTTACTTATTATTTGGATTTGGCGAGCTAGATAAGTGAGCTAAATCGAGTCGCTGTGTGTGTCTAGCATTAAGAGGCCAGTAAAAATTCTGTCGATAGTCTTGAGTGTTATGCTGGATACACACACAGGTACTCTGCATGCATTAACTGCGCGCGGATTAAAAGACACGTACCCGAACCGTAGTTGAAAAAAAAAACAATTTTTCTCTATGGCTGAAGTCCGAATGTCATCCATCGACCATCGTGATTTAAAATGTCAAAGTCCGACTGTTTCATGTTCGTAAACATTGTAGGATTTTGAAGAAATATCTTTTATAAAGAAGAAAGAAACTTTACAGTTTTTCAAAACTGTGTGTTTCTGTGATTTACATGTTTGTGAAAAAGTCTAGATTCTCCGCGCTAACCTAATTTTCAAGGTTATCGTTTTGGATATAGTTTTTTTTTACAAAATTGGATACAGCAGCAATCTTGGTACAATCATTTTCGAGTTTATTAATATTTCATATAAATATATTTAAATTATTGCAAGATGTGCCCAACTTATGTGAAGGAATGAGTTAAAGAATCGCAAGAGTTTAGCGATATGTTCGAAAAAAAACAAAGATAGTCCCATTTGCAAGCACAAAATTCCGAAAATTATTTTCATGAAATTGTCACTAATTATCATTATTTAATTATTATTTTATCATAGTAGTAGTAACTATGAATGCAATAGTAAATTTACCTCGTCTTTTCGGATATAGAAGGCTGTTAGGTTCAACAATGCGGAAATTGCGTTGTGTGGTATGATATTGAGATACTTGATGCAATACTCTATGTAATTTATTATGTCATGATTTTAGAGTATTAATAAATTTTCAGGTGTTTGGCCTTGGCAACAAAACTTATGAACATTACAATGCAGTTGCTATTTATCTAGACAAGCGGCTCGAAGATCTTGGCGCTACTCGAGTGTATGAACTTGGTCTTGGGGATGATGATGCAAAGTATGTATTACATTTGACTGTATGTGCATGCAATAATTGGACACACTATTTAATCTAAATAAAATACAGAAACATGTAAACATTTAAGTGAAACATACATTGTGTTAGGCAATATTTAAATGATGGCACGGTTGGTGCGGTTGGTTAAGCGATTGACTGTTGCACTGCGTGTCGCGGGTTCGATTCCCGCACGGAACAAATATTTGTATGACCTACAAGTAGTTGTTCCAGGTCTGGCTGTTTGTGTATGTGAGTTTAAATGTTTGTAAACGCACCCACGATACAGGAGAAATTCCTAGTGTGGGGCAACAATAAAAAAAAAAAAAAAAAAAAAAAATGAACATTTGGCAAAAAAGGGTTTTTATGGGTTTACAAAATTATTTAATAGAGTATTTATTTACATAATGTCTTCTTTGTAGTAGATATTTAGACAATCTTGACCATTGTTATCCTTTATTATGCAGTTACATACTACATACCATACATTTACTGGAACAAGTAGTTAAATAATCATAAAGACTTAAAGTATTTGCATTGACGATAGTTATAACTGATTCCAGCATTGAAGATGACTTCATTACATGGAAAGATAAATTTTGGCCATCAGTGTGTGAGAAGTTCAACATTGAGAGCACAGGAGAAGAAGAATTGATACGTCAATTCCGACTTGTGACACATGGTCCTGAGGACATACAGCCAAATAATGTGTTCACTGGTGAAATTGCAAGACTGCATTCTTTGCAAGTTCAAAGACCGTAAGTATCAGCAGAGAAATATTGATAAGAGCATAATTTTATTACATTCTTGAGCGAAGACACAGTAGATACAACTTAAATTTCTTTTTTCAGGCCTTATGATGCTAAGAACCCATTCTTAGCCCAAATTACAGTAAATAGAGAATTGCACAAAGGAGGAGATAGATCCTGTATTCATGTGGAACTGGATATTTCTGACTCAAAAATGAGATATGAAGCAGGTCAGTCAAAGTTGACCATATTGTCAATGAATTGTGCATAACAGAATCAAATAAATCAGGGTTGATAAAAATCATGATTTTTATCAACCCTGATTTATTTGATTTAAATCGGATTATTTTGTTTTTTTTTTACATTCTGTTCTTTTTTTAATTTGGAAGTCAGTTATTAATTACTTAAATAAAAACACAACATAATTTATACAATATATTTATTAATTACGTCACATAAAATCAAATCACTTTAAAAACACAGTCATTTTTAATGAACAAGGAAAGAAAATAGTTAGGAGTAGGTAATTAGGAAATTAGTTTTTTCAAAAAGAAGACTAATTTGGCTGCCTTCTCGGTGCCTAATCTATTTTTTATTTTGCTGTGCACTAAATTGAATGCCGAAAATATTCTTTCGACCCCAGAGGAAGAAACAACTGTACATGACATAGCAGTTGCTTGATTATTTCCAATTCTTCTTCAGTTATACATTTTTTTCATATTATGTATTGCTACCCACCAATCAGTAGGGGTAGTTTTCTGTATGACTTATTTATCGAATAATACTCCCGTGAAAGGCTCAACTTTTGCATTCAAACGAATAATGCTACTCATCAAACTGATTCCAGTCTCTCCATAATTTTCTTGCAAAAATTGCAAGGCTGCATCACTTTCATCGGTCGCAACTTTTCTTGCGGCAGTTTTGGATGAACCATGTAGGCTAGATAATGAGCCGGTGTCATGGCTTGGCGGTAACGATTCATGGCAACCCTCATTTGCATCATGTTTAGTTCTTCTTCTAGTTGATCTATTGGGTCCATATTGGCTCAACTAAAGTTCTTTACCCGAAATTGTTCTTCCTAACGATTTGTAATCCGAATGATCACTCTTCCTAAAATTTTTCATCCTAAAGTTTTCATTCATACTATTTGTAGTGCTACCGGCGATGTTCATAACACTCATGTTTCCGAAAATTGTAATTAATAATATCATTAATGTAAATATATTTAAACTCCTACTGTTTTTTATCATAACGCTTTTATCCCTAAACATAATTACCATATGGCCTGGGAGTTTATACCGCAGTTTTAACCGTACCTAAACCAATAACTATAGGACTGATTCGGTTCTGGCACTTCGCCGGCCGCTGCCGCGGCACGCTCGCTTCGCTCGCTCGGCTCGTGCGTTGTGGTCACAGTTCTAACCTAACCTAAATCAATAATTATGAATAAGACCGATTCGTTTCTGGAACTTGACTGAATGACTGGAGCGTGACTCTGGCTTCCAAAAATACACCAATAAAAGTGATTATTTGAAAGCTATAGCCGCTAATATTAAACTAATTTAGTTGAAAAGTGTATATGAAAACATGTATTTAACTACTTGTACCATGGTACTATTATTCTTATTGTATGTTATGTGACAATGAAGTTACGCAAAATTAATGTATATAATACTGATTATTATGAATAAAAAGAAATCTAAACAAAAAGATATGACTTTGAATAATAGTGCAAAAGATGGTTATGCTGAGAAAATATAGGAAAACAAATAAAAGTATAATAGATGTTTATTGCTACTGACATTATGAAGTTGAATGCTTCGGAATTATGAACATTAGAGACAGAGTAGTTAGGAATTGTGATTGTTAGGATGAAAAATGTTAGGAAGAACATTTTCGGATTTCCAATTATCGGAGTTCAAAATTTAGGTGAACTTTGGCGCACCCTGATCTATTATGTCTTTCCAGATTAGAACACTATCTGAAATAGTACACTAACGCTCAGAACCTTGTCTAGAGCTTTGGATATTGGCTCCAGTGTCGTGCCACAAGATCCTCTGCATTTCTTGAACGGTGTAGATAAATAGCATTGGACACGTGTGTGCGCGCCGTAGTTTATGTCGGGGGAAGTCCCTTGACACATTTTGGCTGATGGTCGCAGTAAAAAAGTAGTGATTTAAATAATTGATTTTTATAAAATAATCACTGGTTTTTTTTTTTTTACTTGATTAAAATCAGTGATTTAAATCATATCAACCCTGGTGCATTATACCAATTCTGCAATGTGATTAAGTGCTGGAGTGATGAAAAAGGACGGTAGTTGGGCACTTGAGTTCATGGCTACGCATAACATCCTATGAAATTATGTTAAAATATAATTGGGAATCAAACGAGCTTACCTGTTAAGCGAAGTCTTGATTCTAATTTTATGAATGGCGATCTGAAATATAATTATTAACAGAGTAGTATTCGAACCGTCTAACATCGCGTTTTTTTAGAGATAAAATATTGCAGTTTTTTTTTTTAAATATAATTATCCCCGTCGATGGCAACACATGAAATGTCACTTATTTTAGAGATCCTTTTAAGATAAGGAACAGGCTCTGTTTTCTGTACAGAGTAGTTCCGCATACTTACAGTCACTAGGTTTTCCTGAAAGGATAAGTGAATTAGGTAGACTAATTATTGCAGCTTTGGGGCTGTTAGCTAGTGGCGGGTGGGTAATTATATTTCAGATCGCCATTCATAAAATTAGAATCAAGACTTCGCTTAACAGGTAAGCTCGTTTGATTCCCAATTTTATTTCATGGCGATCTGAAATATAATTATTAACAGAGTAGATGTTTAGAGTTGTCTGCAATAATTCGGCTAGTTAGTAAATTATCTAATTATAAATATTCTGGTTTATTGAATAAGTAATTTTATTTCCCCGATTAGCCTTGGTTATTAAGGAATAATAAGCTATTGTTAATCAGCATAAAAGCATAATCAACAGCAAGTAACCCCACATTGTGTCTCTCTCGATTGGTGCCAGCTCTCCTGGCGATTGATGCCTGGATGTTGAATATATAATCGTGGCGCGGTAAACTTAGCTTGCGCAATGCCTTAAGTTGAGGTGCTGTATGTGTTGTCCTGTGAAGGGAAGAGTGAATCACTCTCGCTTTTATTATTCTCAGTTATAAACTTTAGGGCCACTTTTTTTTTTTAGGTTTATTCTGTATTTGTTTTCGATAAGCTCATAAATTCTATAATGATGTTGTGTATTTATGGTCAATTCCTGCAATTTGTAGGCCACGTCACGTGGTGTTTCCAGGCGGTCCTCCATCCAAGTACTGATCACGCCCGGTGTTGCTTAACTTCGGTGATCTGACGATAACCGGTGTATTCAACGTAGTATGGGCGTTGGCTCATTGGTTAGAATTCAGACCCTTGTATCTTTACCGATAATGGGGCAAAAAGCCCCATAGCTCTACATAGAAGGCCCTCCCATATGGGAGTACCTATCACAGCATCTATTTATTTGTTTGGTATATAAAATGCTACCATTGTTAAGCAAAATGATTCGTTTTGTCTATAGTAACCGAGCATTAGTCACTAGGATAGCATCTATCAGAATCGGTAGGGATTCTTATGTATTTGACGCCTCTACGCCATTGCGGCAATGTTCCTTAATCAATCCCCCCACATGGTCTATGCACGGGTAATTGTGTAACTATTGCATCTTCTTTCAGATTCAGCGACCTGGTAGGGAGGTTTTGCCGCTTTAGCTTACGAGTTTGGTTATTGAGGTTATTTTGGAAAATAGTGTGTCAAGCACAGAATGAGCTTTACGCTTGGTCAATTTTAAGTTTTTTGCAAGCACCATTTAATAGGTTAATTTGGCAAAGTTTCGCTTTGTGGCCTCACACAGGTCTCTTACTCTTCTTAATGTTTGTTACCATTTTGCCTGTGTGTTCGAAATAAAATATTTTTCTTTCATAATTTACATAGAGTGAAAGTGTTCAAAAGTATAATTGGCATGTGTAGAGCTAATCGAAAATAGTAGGTTCATTTTAGAATCATAAAATTATGAAACTTCTTTCTCTGACCTCTTAATATATCCAAGATTAAATTATGGGACGAGTTATATAGTTCAAGTAAGGAGTTGTATAGTTAGCTATAGTGTGCACTTGGTGAGCAGGTAGTTTTAGTGTGCAATAATTTGTAGTTAATTCATTCATGTTCTCTACATTGATTATATGGTACTTGACCTTGTTCATGTTCTAATCACAATCCATCAATACTTTATCTTCACATCACAATGCGCCCCCCCCCCCCCCTCTTTGTTTCTTTGAAAATTTCATTTTAGTGATGTAATTATCACTGAAATCTACTATTAAGTATTTAGGCTAGTAATTGGAATGGTTGAATGTTTAATTAGATATTTGATTTTATAACCTTTGAGTTAGGTCACCCATCTCTGCCTGGCCCTTTGGGAAATACGGGCCTGATGTTATGTAATGCGACTAAGGTCGCTAATGCTTTAACTTTTGTTTTTACATAGGTATTTCAAGTCATGTGGTTCATGTAAAAAAGACTTAGCAGTAGAACCTAGCAATTCACATAAATTTGTCAGGTGTTAGATCGCCATCCCAAGCATTTAAGTACATTATGGTAGTATCTTTAGGTATTATGATTTATGGCAGTCTTGTTATTTGTCAAGTAAGTAATCAGGGTAGGTTGATAGGAAATATTGTTTCGGTAAGTGTCATTCACTAATGGTAATTTAGTCAATACAGTTAAAGTATGCAAGGAAGTTATCCGACAATGTATGTAATGAACCCTTTATTGGTTATGGTTGTTGGTTGTTGGTTTCCGGTGATGGGAAAGTTCTTGGAGGTAAGAGTGATAGGAGAAATCTTACATCTATCTATTTTGGTATGTTGGACCTATAGGATGAGATCTTACATCAATCTATTTTGGTATGTTGGACAACAATGATTGAATAGTGCACAGATTGTCAGTATTAAGTACTAGAGTTAGTACTGGGAATATTTGTCATTTTTTTTGCCAATCAAGTGGTGGAATTCTCACTATCATAGGGGCTTAGTAATAGTTTTAAGTTCTGGGTGAAACTGAATTTTCTATTATGTTTGAGTTGTTGTCTTGAAGTGTAGATATAAGCCGGGTTGTTTGTAAGGTCTACCACAACTATTAATTTTGTTTTCAGTAATGAGTGATTCCTGTTATTGTAGTTAGTTGTTTTCATTTTTTATTTTCTATGACATGTTGGATGTTTGAATTTTTTTGTTTACTATGACAGACCAGCTCATGTTATACTAGTTTTACGTTTTTCAATAGAACTGGTAAGTTTTCTTTATTATCATAAGAGTGAGTTTCTTGTGGTTTTAATATTTATTGGTTAATTGTTGTTATTTGATTGTGGCTATAACGTTGTATGCTTGAGTTTGTTAAATGTATCTCTTTGTTTATCAAATAGAGTAAATAGAAATTCATGTCAGTTAGAGATGATATTACTTTTGTTCTGGTTTTATTTTGGTGGAAGTGAAAATTGACATTGTCAGGTATTTTGTTTCCACATAAGCACAAAACAAACTGCTGACTCACCTGGCCGTCAGTCAACAGTTTGTTTTGTGCTTATGTTCTTTATAAGCATAGGATCAGTCACTGCTTTTCCTATGATAGAGGTAACCAGTGCAATTTGTTTCTGGAATATGTCAATCCCTTGTTCCCTCCGTTTAGGGGAATCTGGGAGTAGGGCATATGCCTTATGAGTAAATGTGAGCATGGAATGGTACTTTGTAGGGGTTTGGTCCATGAGTAATTTGTCATCAGCCATTGTATCATATTAACATAGTATCTTGTACTAGTATTTGAGTGTATGAGTGTAAAATTACACAATTTGGCATTGTTTTTAATTTATGAAATAAATATCATTTATCAATTTGTATCAGGATAATTAAGTCCCCTTGTGCTTAGGTAAGTCACTGAGTATCTTGTACACGGTGATTTCTTTTAATTAGGTATATTTGTTTGTTAAAGATGGCAACTCAGCGGTATAGCCATGAATATAAATATAATGGCATTTTAATGGGCTGCAGCTGGTGTTTATATCCGTAGCGGGCATGTGTAACATTAGCTGGTAAGAGGTAATCAGTCAAGACAAGGTGTGCTTTGATAATATTATCATCCTTGATGTGAAGCTAGATCATGCATGGTCCTGGTTTAAATTCTATGAGCATCTCGTGCTAAGCATGTGCCGACCATGTCAAATATGTACCAGCTGGCAACGTAGAGTCAATGTTGTTAAGAGTATCCCGTACTCGCTGATAACAATCCAGTTGGCGGGGTAGAATCCCTCGCTATAGGGAGTATAATGCTTTTGCAAGTTTATATACAATAACGCACAGACGATGTGCAGGGTTAAGTAAGGCTGAGCATGTGCCCAGTATGTCAAGTATGTACCAGCTAGCAACATAAAACCAATGTTGTTAAGAGTATCCTGTACTCGCTGATAACAATCCAGATAGTGGGGTGGAATCCCTCACTATTGAGTATAATCCTTTTGCAAGTATATATATAACACACAGACGATGTGCAAGGTTAGGTAGAGCTGTCTCGCAGCCTTCATGCCCATGGATTAAAGCATATAGAACCAACTTTTTACAATATCTTAGCCAAGATCATAGAAATGGGACTTACCTCTTACGACGAGTACATACCAGCATTAGCTATGTAGGGTTACATCGCTAAATGCATCGCGTGCCGCGTTGGTAGTTTCTCATCCAGCTAGTAACGTGGAATTAACGTTGCTGAAGACATCTCGTGTCGACTGGAGGGGTAATGGTGGCAAGGGCATACCAGCTAGCTATGTACAGCTACAAGCTAGGGGCATCTCGTGCCTCTCTGGCAGCTTCTCATCCAGGTAGTAACGTGGAGGTAACGTTGCTGAGGACATCTCGTGTCGACTGGAGATATAATGCGTTAACAAGTTTGCAGCACACATGCAATAAGCAGTGTTACTGTCCACCATAGTGCTCATATTATATAAAACACTGTCAGTATCACGTACAAGGTGGTCAGTTGAAGCCAGGCACTCTCACGCATTAAGGTTGTGGGAGGCCTCAGAATCTAAGTACTTCCAATGTTGGTCAGGACTTAGGGTGCTTCGTGTCGTTGATGAGTGCCGCGGTCGTCTCAGATTTCCAATAACGATGGACTTAGTACGTCTCAGATTTCCCGTAATGATGCACTTTGTACACTTTATATCACATAGCATAGTTATTTAGCAGTAGTACGTTAGTAAAGAGTATCATAAACTTATTTTAAATTAATAATTTGACGAGAGAGAATTTTTCTTGCGATGTCAAAATGCGCGCGAAAAGAAAAGTGACATTTCATGTGTTGCCATCGACGGGGATAAATCTATTAAAAAAAAAAATATCTGCAATATTTTATCTCTAAAAAAACGCGATGTTAGACGGTGTGTATTAGGAATACTACTCTGTTAATAATTATATTTCAGATCGCCATGAAATAAAATCCATATTCTATTATTATATTTTATTAAAAGAGTGTCCATGAAGTTTCTTGTCCTTTCTTCTCCGTACCTACTATGGTTTGGAATGGGCAACTAGCTTCATATTTCTGACTGACCAACTGCTTGACAATTCAAAAGGAATCTAGCTCATCCCGCCATCTCTGTCTGGTGTGCCGCTATGTTCCTTGCCATTAATCGATATTATATCTATACTAATAATATAACTGAAGAGTGTTTTTTTTTATTTGTTTGTTTGAATGTGCTGATCGCTGGAACTACTAGTTACTGATTTAAAAATTATTTTTGCATTTGACCAACTTGTGAGGAATATTATAGGCTATTTAACATTACGCTACAACATATGAGGAGCCGAGCAAAAATAAAAAAGACAAAAAAAACCCTAAGCGAAGACGAAGTAATGCGCGAGCGGGCGACGCGACGCGACGTCGGGTGAACAAACAATTTTACGCGGTTGAAGTCGCGGGCAGAATCTAGTAATTTTATTAATGCAAATAAATGTAGTTTTATTGTGTCTATTACATTTTCACGCCTTGACGGCTTTCGTCGAAATTTGGCACGTAACCTGATCATGTAGCCCAGTCAATAACATCAAACATCGCAAACGCGCATGTAACTACGATTCTTTTATATGTTGTAAGCCCCCTGAGAGCCCTGAGAGTAGTTTATAACTACTCTCAGGGGGCTTCTACTACTCTACTACTACAGTACTACAAGAACTACAACACGTCTCTAGGACCATTAGTTCGTATGTGTCTAAAAATACGTCCTTGCGTATTTATCTTGCGTATTATTAAAAAAAAAAAAACTGTAAAGCATCATGTTACTAGCACAAGGTTTTCAGGATTGCAAACTTGGGTATAAACTACTCTCAGGACTACTTGTTTTAAAACACGTATTTTAAACAATGTTTAAAAGAGTTTGAAATAAATAGTGTTTTTTTATTAAATGTTAAAACCACAGTGTAAAACATGTTGCATACAATGTTTAATACATTTATCAAACAAAAAAATAGTTTTAAAACAAATTTTATTAGCGAATGAATCGAAATAAATGAAAGTTTATAAATGTTTAGGATTTGAAATAGCTCGAAAAGAAATTTACTTCGTCGCCGGTAAAGTCCCGTTTGTCGAAAAGAGGTAATTCCCCGCAATTATTTTAAATATTATTTCAGTGTTTTTTTTTTTTCTATTTAAATATGTTTTAATACGTAAGGTAATTCCTTGTCTAAGAACGACCATCGGAATTCGAATTTCGGAACGTAGGTACCTACTACATACAGGATGTATGTAAGTGGTTCAGTATCTGTGTTACATATTTAGATAAAAAAGTAAGTACATTCGCAGATTACATAGTAGGTATAATAGTTAGTACTAACTAACTATAACTAGTAAGTTAGCTGCTCGCTGACCCATGAATTTGTAACTGCGCAGTGACTCGCCTCATGTTCCGAGCCACCAACAAGTTTGTATCGGGCTGTATATTCTGATCGTTTTTTGTAAATGTTTCCTCAGGTTAATTTTAAAATAGTCTAGAAATGAATTATATTAGGCCTGATCGATTTGTGTTGAAATTAATATTGATTAATCGGTCAAATGGAAAAAAAAACATTTTGAGCTGTTTCATAAAAGTAAAAAAATTAAAAACAGTGTTTCCAACCCTGGTCGATATTGACTGGGCTAGTGGTCACATAGACACACTTTTAATACTGGTAGTACGTTCCTGTGGGATAATTTCCGACCTCCACGGCTACCGTGTGTACACAGCAAAAGCTAGTCATTTACTTGCACATTTTCTGACAATAATATTTCTTATTTACAGGTGACCATGTAGCAGTATACCCAATAAATGATTCCAATCTTGTGGATCGTCTGGGCCAGTTAACCGGAGCTAATCTTGATGAAATATTCTCACTTATCAACACTGATCAAGAAAGCAGCAAGAAACATCCATTCCCATGCCCAACTTCCTACCGCACTGCACTTTCACATTATGTGGAGATCACAGCATTACCTCGTACTCACATATTACGGGAGCTCGTTGAATATTGCTCAGATGAAGAAGTAAGCACACGAGTCATGACTTTTTATGATAAAAAAAGTAAAGTAACAAAAATAATAATAATAATTTAATTTCTATTTCAGGATAAAAAGAAATTAATGCTAATGGCAACTAATTCACAAGAGGGCAAGGCTTTGTATCAGTCGTTCATTGCAGAGGCTTGTAGAAATATTGTACATATTTTAGAAGACCTACCATCTTGTAAACCTCCTCTGGACCATTTGTGTGAACTGTTACCGCGCCTGCAACCAAGATATTATTCAATTTCATCCAGTCCTAAGGTAGCAAATCTGCTCTATTGTAAATTCGCTACTTATAACTTTGTTTTTTTTATTTAAAATAATTTATTAAAATATTTTATAATTTCAGATGTATCCAGAGACTGTTCATATTACTGCAGTAGTTGTTCAATATAAAACTCCTACTGGTCGCGTGAATAAAGGTGTAACTACTACATGGCTAGCAGACAACAAACCTGAGCCTGGCAAGCCCCTCCCTCGTGTACCCGTGTATATAAGAAAGTCTCAATTTAGGTAGGCAAAAGCTAAAGTCACTAGTGTTCAGGTATCATTAAGAAAATTGAGTTTATATAATTGCAATATTATATGTATTACTTTTTAGATTACCTCTGCAAACCCAAACGCCGATAATAATGGTCGGGCCAGGTACGGGTTTGGCTCCATTCCGTGGTTTCTTACAAGAACGCGCTCATGCGCGTGCTAATGGCAAGGAAGTTGGAGAGAGTATTCTGTACTTTGGATGCAGACATCGCGATCAGGACTTCATTTATCAGGAGGTGTGTTTAACGTTTTTAAAACCTCCGTTAATTTAGGCTCAATTCACACCGAGATGACAACGGCCGCGGCGAGTAGTTTCAGTTCCTGAATGTGTGAAGAATACATAGTAGCTTGAGAGGCTCGAAAGCAACTTACTAGCTAGCTTACAGCGACCACTCGCAATCCATCCAACAGGCGGCGCCTACATCCTCTGATCATATATGAACCGGCACAAGGAACACCCCGCGCAGCCGCGTGTTGCCCATGGCCGTCCGCTTCCATCTCGATGTCAATTGATCCTTAGTGTATCTTATAGACATTAATAATAAACTCCGTTTTGTAAATTATTTCAGGAACTCGAAAGATATCAGGAAAATGGTGATATTAAATTGAACCTTGCATTCTCTCGCGACCAAAAAGAAAAAGTTTACGTAACGCATTTGATAGAAAAGGACATGGACCTGCTATGGGACATCATCGGTAATCGTAATGGACATTTCTACATTTGCGGGTAACTATTTAAATCTATTACTTATGATCAATTATTAATAAGATATTAGTTTAAGTCAATATCGCATGTATCAAGATCTTATTTTAATAATGTTTAGCATAATTTAGTGTGTATGGTTGATAAGCTTAAAATGCATCCCAAATTATGCCTGTGCTGGTAATAATAGTTGGTGAGATGTGTTTCAAAAGTCAGAACATTCTCAAGAAAATGAATTAGATGAAACTTTAAAAACACTTACAATTAAATTATTTTGAAGAAAATTGTTTTTAAGTTATGGGATATTTTCAGGTACAATTGCAAAAATAATTTTGATTCACTAAAAAGAGAAATGCTAAGAATTACAAACTTACATAATGCTGTCGATAAAATCAATATTTTGCATGTCAAACAGCCACATGTGGCAACAAGAGTCCCTCTTGGTGCGGCGCGGGCGCACTGATAAAGCCGCATTATCACTATTACTGTAATGTTTTACAGGGTTTTGATATATTTTTGTCCTTTTCAGTGATGCAAAGAATATGGCTGTTGATGTAAGGAATCTTGTTTTAAAAGCCATCCAGGAAAAGGGCGGGCGCACGGAATCTGAAGCTGTGCAATTTATCAAGAAGCTTGAGTCTATGAAGAAATATTCTGCAGATGTATGGAGTTAAAGCATCCACATGCTTATTAATAGGCGAATTTGTGAAACTGTAGACAATTTTTCAGTTATGAACTTATAAGTAATGGTGATTATTTTATGTTATGTAATTATTATTTTGTAAATTTTGTTTCTCTGTTAGACACAAATGGTTAATTACTGTTTGCTGTGCTGTTTTTATTATTATTGCAGCAGAAATAACAGTTATTAGAAAAATGACCAGGTCATAAGACACACAGTCTGTGCAGATGTTTAAGGAAAAACATATTTTTTTTTAGTCAAGCGCTTTTAGGTAACTCTATTCCTGGAAGTTGTAGAATTATTATGCCACAAAAAAAAAACAAAGATATTCTAATAAAATACGACCAGAGAAAATTTAAGAAAAACACTGTAAAATGAAAAATAAGTATTTGTACCACTTTAATTATAAAAAAGGGTGGATTTTACAATCGGAATATTTTTTATATATTTTGACGGTTTTTCTATACAAAAACTGTCAAATGTCTATTATTTTTCAGTTTTAAGATACTGACAATAGAAAAGTCGACTCCAAATCCAGTAAGTATCAGTATAAAGTACAAATGTGTGTCAGTTTGAATGCGACATTCACATCTCATCATCCTTTCTCTACTATGAGACAAAAACAACATTGACTAGAAAAGTTTACTTTTTTATAAATAGGTACAGAACAAAGTAGAACATTGTGACTTTTGGACATGCTTGTCCATGTTGTGAATATAAACTATTAAATAATATTATAAATATTTTCAGGGTCAGACTATAAAATGTAAGAAAATATTGTTATTGGAAACTTAACATTACAGCTTCAAAAGCTTATTAGTTAATGTTTCGAACATCCTGCTCGTAATGATTTTAACACACCTACCTACATTATACGTATTCTAAACTGCCTGTGGAGTATTCGTTTACTTACGAGTATGTAACTATTTTTTGTATAAATAAGACAGTTAAGAAAATTGACAGACAGACAGTTCATAGTGGCCGTACAAATATGACGGAGGCCATAAGAAAGTTGTTACATAGCGCCCGCTGACGTGACGAGTAATTGAAGCTTGGTCGCTCAAACACCTGCAAAATTTTAACACCATGCTTATTATTAGGATAGCATTTTTCATACTTTATTTTGTGACAGTTTAAATTTCTACTGACGTAACAGTAACCAGTAATTATTCTACAATTTAACATCTCGTCTTTTCCCCCCGAAGGTTAGGCAGAGTGTACTATACTATAGATACACCTCTGCCACAGCTTGTTTAACAACTTTATTAAAACTGAATCGACCAGTTATGGAATTTGAAATCCTTATGATAAGGGCCAACCACTGAGTAGACATACGAAAAGATTAGCAGGAGTTAAAACCATGGAAATCGAGGGTTGGGAAATTCGAATTTTCTTCAGTTATTCAGTTGACTAGCATTTGAATGAATTTTGAATTTGAATTTTATGTTTGTAATAATTTATAGTATTCTCATACGAATTATTTACTTTTGTAAGTATACGGATCCTCTTAGACTAACACAGTCGGCAGTCGGTTGTAGGTAGTGTTATTTTAGTTGAGAAATACGAAACATTAGATTATAACATCAATCTATGTGTATGTATGTTAACATTTTAACAGCTGTTGTGTAATTTTCAGATATTTAAATATTATTGTTGAAGTTTTTATAAATTGTGGAATGGGCAATTAGATGTAAGTAAGTAAATGATTAATTTCTATATTACATCTTGTAATAAATGCAGTTTTATAAGTGTTCATTTTTTTTTACCCATAATTACTAAAGAGATAAAAATAAATACGCATTCCCTCAGGGTTTCGTCCGCCAGATCTACCTGGCGAGCGCGTCCAGCGTCGGCACAGAGTACAATGTAAAGCGTCGGCACAGAGTACATTGTAAAACGCCGGCACAGAGTACATTGTAAAACGTCGGCACAGAGTACATTGTAAAACGTCGGCACAGAGTACATCGTAAAACGTCGGCACAGAGTACATTGTAAAAAGTCGGCACAGAGTACATTGTAAAACGTCGGCACAGAGTACATTGTAAAGCGTCGGCACTCTGCTTATGCGATCGTCACGCGAATACTTTATCAGTTTTTTTCGTGGCGTGCATTATGTCACTTTTTTTTTCCCTCTCATCTCATCTAGTTTTTAAAATATGATTGACGTGTAAAAGTGTTTGTACAAACCTACTTGCAGAAATAAATCATTTATCATTTTGCCCGACTGCGACGAAACCAAAAAAGGAAGGTTATTGTTCGGATAACCTGAACGCGTGGTCGACAGAGGGCGCTTTCCGGTTTTCCGGAACACTACACATTACACTCGCGGGCCTATCAGTCGCTTGTTGAGCGATTC
Organism: Xanthia togata; assembly: GCA_963853775.1. Lineage (NCBI taxonomy): Eukaryota > Metazoa > Arthropoda > Insecta > Lepidoptera > Noctuidae > Xanthia > Xanthia togata. The sequence continues at coordinate 14,174,514 of OY970802.1, forward strand.
CTTCAATGTAGCCTGCAAAATTCTTATCATACGCTTTTTACAAATTGCAGCAATGTTTTATTTATGTTGAATTGTCGATAATACTCAATATCTTTATTGCTTTACCATAATGTGTACTAAGGTGGTAACTATATAATTTAGATCATTATGGACCCTGTAGGGCACAGCAAAAAGGGTAGGAGAGAGGAAGTCCTGTTTTACGAGATAAATTAATAACAAAACCATATCGTTTCGACTCCGGCACAAACCACGGAAGAAGCGTCAACTATTGATGCCATCCTGCCGCGGTGCAATTATGGTGTTGAAGAGGAAGATGATAGGGTTGCTAGTGTTGCCACAGAAAGTAGCCAGTGCAACGCCCGATTGAGGAGCGCACTGGAGGAAGCGTTTCGACAGTATTATAGGTCCACTCCGACCGAACTTAAGACTGATTACCATGACTACCAATGAGTAGGAAAAAAAAAGTAGGGCGCTCTGGTGTATGCCTTGGACTCACAGGAGCACCGAGGATGTCGTTGATAACACTCAATTCTGTATTGCGCGACTGTTGCGGCATGTTGCTTAGCTAACGTCAAGTTTCCAAGCTGTGACGGAGCTTCTCAACCATAACCAGCTATACAAGGCAGGACGGTCCTTCGCTACGCCAGAGTGTCTATAGTGTCGACGGAAATATCCAGGGGAATGATGAGCCTGTATGGATTAAACGGGGGATATTTCTGGCCGACAGTTTGAGTCCACTTGCTTAGTCCTAAATCCTCTATGCACATTGCATGTAATACTCTGGAGGATGTAAGCTTTAAGTATTTGGGTATGTCGGAAGCGTATCAACCTTGCTGACATGAAGCAATGTTGAAGGAGCGCTTCTTTGGTCGCCTGAAAAAGGTGTTAATTAGTCTTTTTTCAGGCGGAAACTAGGTGCGCGTTTTCAACGGTTGGGTCATAACGGTTTTGATGTACTCTTTCGGCATACTCAAATGGACTCAAACCGAACTCGATGCCCTGGATAGGAGGATCCGTACACTGCTGACCGCAAACCGGATATGTACCTACATCACCTACGATCATCAGTGATGCTGATGAGACTGTACATCTCGCGGAAGTGTGAGGGTCGAGGCTTTTTAAAGGCTCCCGTAAACAGGCGCGACGCGACACCTATATTTTGTTCTACCATGAAGTTTTCTTAGAATTTGTTTAAAGAGTAGCGCCGCGCCTGTTTGCGGAAGCCTTAAATGCGAAGACCCTCCACAACTGCGAGGTGTGCAATTTCAGGGTGTAATTTTTAAAAGCCGAATTGGGTATGCACCGTGATGCAGCAGATGTGGTACGGTAGCAGTGGACAAGGGGCTCACCCCGCTCTCCATGGCTAAAGAGAACTACCGCAAACCTGTAGTAGGTACTTTACTAACAGATGACCGCAAGGAAGTATGGCAAAGCAAGGAGCTTCACGGGCGCTTCTATCTGATAGATATAATACTCTTTATTGTACATCATAAAAATTACAGACATACATTTAGAAATTTTACATAGGGTGACACAATGGGCGGTCTTATCAGAAGCGATCTTTTACAGACAACCTTTGGATGGATTAAAGGTAACAGGAGAGACAATGCTGCAGGTAGTCAGTGCTGCCCACCAGAGACTAAAGAGCAGTAACAGCCCTTTTGTGATTTTTCGTTTTATTAGTGATTCTGAAAGCGGGTTTCTTAAGCTTTCTATTGAATTAACTTACTTATTTCTAAGACTATTAGAATGGTTTTTATTTAACAGTTTTCACTTACTGCAAACGAAAAAAATTAACAATTTGGCGTGATTTCCCAACTAAAATACAGTATAAATTATACTGCAGATTAAATTTTAAGGTTTCATAACTAAAATGCAGTAAGCAATATAATTTTACAGTTCTTTAGATAGTTTTATATTTCTGGAAAAAAATTTAAAAAAAAATTAATACGCAGTAAAATTTACCGCCATACAAGCTATTTTTACTGCAAATTAAGAAAATACAATTTATTGTCACGAACTCCCAACTAAAATGCAGTAAAATCAAAGCTTGTCGCATTTTAGTTGTGAATACTTAACATTCTTTTATCATTATAAACTGACTAACACGCAGTAAAATACAGCATTACTGCAGATTAGTTTGGATAGCATAATGACACAGATATGATTATTCCTAGCTAAAGTGCAGTTAATGTTTTAAATACTATTTATTATTTTTGATATGTAAATTTTACATAAGTGAGTTGAATTAGAATAGAATCACTAATAAAACGAAAAATCACAAAAGGGCTGTTACTGCTCTTTAGTCTCTGGTGGGCATGTGATTAAATAATAAGAAATAAACGGTCTTTAAAATGTGAACTAGCTATTTTTCTTACTGCACTAGTAAATTGAACACTTTTTTCTTAAAAAACTAACTAAAATGCAGTATTTTTTTGACCTTACTGCATGTTAGTTGGGTTTCTTGACAAAATAACTGATCCAAACGCAGTAATAGGGCTTTTTGCTGCATTTTACTAAGTTTAAAATGGTATTTTTTACAAAAAAGGCTATGCAGTAATAGGCACCAAAAAGAATAAATGGCCATAATAAATTCAGTTATTAAGATATATTTTTTTTTATTGCTTTAACGTGTGAACCTATGCCTTTACAACCTTTCTGCATTCAAATTTTTTTGCTTATACATTCTGTTGATTTTTTTAAATCAATTCTTAACTTTAAATGCGTTTTACTCGAAATCGTGATTTTGCTGTTACTGCACTTTAGTGTATGGTGGGCAGGGTGTACCAGATACGTATACAATAAATACATACATATATAGAGCATAAACTTATTCATATAAACTTAAATTCAAAGCATTTATTTCAATTAAACCGTTTAAAGGCATTTTTGAATTGTCAAAGAGTCGGTCAGTCAGTCAGAAAGTTGAAGCTATAAATAGTTGCCCATTCCAAAACGTAGATCTCTGGAGAAGAACCGGCAAGAAACTCCAATCTATAATAGGTATATCTATTTATATAAATATATATGTAAGTATATAAATATATATACATAGATCATTGATTAATATATCAATGATATAGATAATAAACGTGAAACAAGAGCAATTAATATAATGAAGATTTTTAAGGAGAGAAGAAGTGTTTTTTTACCAGAATTTTAAAAGTGGATAAAGGTTGAGTACCCCATAACGACACGGGCAAGACATTCCATAACCGTACCGCTGGAACTGTAAAAGACTTGTCATAAAAGCTGGTGGAATGCATCTCTAGTCTCAAGTTTTCCGATGACGTCAGATAGGTATCTATTATTGTGTGCCACTTCGATCAATAATAGCACTGTGCTATTATTGATCGAAGGTGTGTCATGAAGGAACTTGAAACGTTCTTCTATCAGCCTCTTCATGAACCCGGTTTAGATAGCGTCCGTATCATGGCTACGCTTTGGTGACCTTTTCGGGGAAACTGAAAGTTCCCTCTGTGCAATTATGAACGAAGTTATCTTGACGAATAACTACCGGAGACGTATTATGAAGAACGGGACGGTTGACGAGTGCGGACATGCCACCGTCCGGGAGTCCATCAAACGTATTATCTCTGTACTTGCACAGGTATAACCAAGTACCTACCTACCCAGGATTATTCACCAGCAACTTGCTTTGAACTTGCCAGTTCTCTCAAATGACCATATCACGTTGTACTGAGATCGGTCTATCATTACTGACAGAACTATTGTTACCAATAAGCCTGATATAGTGGTGTTAAATCGATTAGCGCGCCGCGCAATGATTCTCGATGTTACCATCAAATTTTATTAATTATCTCGACTTATCATACTCGAACGAGTTTGGTTGACATAATTATGGAATGTGAGTTCGGCTGTCATTGTGCCGATTGTCGAATCGGCCAATGGCCTGATGACCGAAAGCCTCGATCAACATCTGTCGAGGCTTTCGTTAGGCGGTTGGATCAAGGGCCTGATTCAGAAGGCAGTACTCCTCGATACGGCTCGCATCATGAGGAGGTTTCTTTTTCTGGAGCCCTAACTACCGGTAGCATGGACCCTGCTTCCGATACCGGCGGACCACAATTTTATATACTCATTTTTTTTTAAAGTTTTTTATAATGTAGGATTTAATAATAGTATGAAAAGAAATAATCGAGATTATTATTATGTACTTCCCGGGCAACCCTTTCTCTTTCAAGACCCACCACAACAGATCCCGAGGTAACCTATCATATGCTTTCTCCAGATCAAAATATGTAGGTACGTCAAGTGCAAAAGTACATTGTGTGCACGTCTGTACTTCACGCACAATTGGCAGTGTTAAAGAGGCGCCCATTGTTCTTCGATCTGCCCAAACTGGTTCGGGGCTATATGTTGTATGTTATTGGGTTGGTTTCCGCACTTAGTCTTTCAGATGGTCCATTGTGCATGGGCCATGGCGGCCGTCGGTGGTTATTCCAACGAGCCCACCTCCCTCCAGAAGTTAATTAAATCTCCTGGTCTGTTCAGAACGTCTGTGAAAGATCTGGGTGACCCGAGGGTTTCTGTTCTAATCTGTGGGACGCCTGTGCATTCAAAGAGCACGTGCGCGACGGTTTCCTCAGGCTCCATCCATGTCCTGTATAGAGGACTGTCCGTTATGCCATTTATGTGGAAGTGTTTGTTTAGCGAGCAGAGCAGTGTCCCGTGATGGTCCCCGTGACCAGGTGCATGCCGTTCCTGTCCAGGCGTAATAAGCGCTTGGTCAGCCTGTTATCCAAGGATGGCATATCCTCCCTGGATTGCCTGCAGCCTGGTGTCGAGGTCCATCTGTGTAGTTGGTTGAAGGGGATGGGTGACGTAAGATATTGAATTTAGCGAGGAATTTCACAAGCCTCGAGTTGATAACTTTCTCGAAGATTTTCGAGATGGTTGTAAGGACGGCTAAAGGCCTGTAATTCGAAACAAGATCCCTGTCTCCTCTCTTGTGAATAGGGTGAACTATAGCAGGTTTGAAAACATCCGGAAAAAATACCAGAGGATAGGGAGAGATTAAAAAATGTGGACAAGAAGAGGGATAATTGTATCTTTTGTGGCCTTGATAACCGTCGAAGGGATTCCGTCACAACCGACAGCACATTCATACGCGTTACCTGCTGAATAATTAGCCAACTTTAGGCAAATGCTAATTAATTAGCTAGTAACTCTGTGCGGCAAACGTATTAACGCGTTCAAAAAAATTTCGAGTGGTGCTATGAACGCACATGCGCGGTTGAAGAAAGTGTACCCAGTGCGGCTTGCCGCAATAGTGCGTCGATACAATACTTTGTCAAGTGCGGCACGACGCTTATGTGAGTTTGAAAATATTCGTGTTTTATGAGTCATAAAACAATTACGCTAAAAGTAAAGGTTGTTTTACACAACAGTTCTGCCCACCATACACTAAAGTGCAGTAACAGCAAAATCACGATTTCGAGTAAAACGCATTTAAAGTTAAGAATTGATTTAAAAAAATCAACAGAATGTATAAGCAAAAAAATTTGAATGCAGAAAGGTTGTAAAGGCATAGGTTCACACGTTAAAGCAATAAAAAAAAATATATCTTAATAACTGAATTTATTATGGCCATTTATTCTTTTTGGTGCCTATTACTGCATAGCCTTTTTTGTAAAAAATACCATTTTAAACTTAGTAAAATGCAGCAAAAAGCCCTATTACTGCGTTTGGATCAGTTATTTTGTCAAGAAACCCAACTAACATGCAGTAAGGTCAAAAAAATACTGCATTTTAGTTAGTTTTTTAAGAAAAAAGTGTTCAATTTACTAGTGCAGTAAGAAAAATAGCTAGTTCACATTTTAAAGACCGTTTATTTCTTATTATTTAATCACATGCCCACCAGAGACTAAAGAGCAGTAACAGCCCTTTTGTGATTTTTCGTTTTATTAGTGATTCTATTCTAATTCAACTCACTTATGTAAAATTTACATATCAAAAATAATAAATAGTATTTAAAACATTAACTGCACTTTAGCTAGGAATAATCATATCTGTGTCATTATGCTATCCAAACTAATCTGCAGTAATGCTGTATTTTACTGCGTGTTAGTCAGTTTATAATGATAAAAGAATGTTAAGTATTCACAACTAAAATGCGACAAGCTTTGATTTTACTGCATTTTAGTTGGGAGTTCGTGACAATAAATTGTATTTTCTTAATTTGCAGTAAAAATAGCTTGTATGGCGGTAAATTTTACTGCGTATTAATTTTTTTTTTAATTTTTTTCCAGAAATATAAAACTATCTAAAGAACTGTAAAATTATATTGCTTACTGCATTTTAGTTATGAAACCTTAAAATTTAATCTGCAGTATAATTTATACTGTATTTTAGTTGGGAAATCACGCCAAATTGTTAATTTTTTTCGTTTGCAGTAAGTGAAAACTGTTAAATAAAAACCATTCTAATAGTCTTAGAAATAAGTAAGTTAATTCAATAGAAAGCTTAAGAAACCCGCTTTCAGAATCACTAATAAAACGAAAAATCACAAAAGGGCTGTTACTGCTCTTTAGTCTCTGGTGGGCAGAGTTGTGTTTTTAACATGTTACCTCAAGGATCAAGCGTTACCTGGTTTTTTTTTTTTCCTGATATTGAATGGCCATAAACTAAAAAGATAGTACGTTGTCGTTTGCTATTTAGCCGTTAGTTTATTATGTGTAGCTATGTAGTTTTCTTTGAAGTTATTATTACCATAGATGGTTATCGAGCTAATGGTCCTATTACATATTTATAACTTTTAACTCATCACGAACAAACATTATTTTACCCTGACAAACGTCATATTACTTATGTAACTAACGAATAACGCTGGTAACATTAACCACTCTTGTGTGTAGACACCCTTACCGACCCTTATTTTACGATGTTTTCGAAACAATGGATATGCCTTTTGATGAACAATGAACGAACAGGTGCGGCGCGCCGCACTCGAAGCAAGCTATGTAAATTGTATGGACGCGCATACGCGGCCGCGAGCACATGGTAAAAGTCCGAAAAACGCATATGCGCGTTGGCCGCAGTTGTCGGGATCTTTAAGAGACAGAATGAAGCTATCAACTTCGGTGAAATCAACTTCACGCATGACCATCGATTCCAATGGGGTTGTCGTGGAAGAATTCGCTACCTGGGGCGATAAGTGAAAGTCTGAACAGCTATTAAGTGATGAAGAATTAAAAAACTTAAGATGCGAGGGTACTGCCCACATTCGCAAAGTAACGGTTTACCATATTTACAGAGAGAAGAGGAACTTCGTCACATTTCAATAACTCGGAAGAAAATGTTTTACCCTTGTCCATACAAGATACCTACTTCCCTGATGACTTTCGAGGTTGCCCTCGGATTTTTCCTGGCCCTTTGAAATTCTGACCTTTCATAATCCCGTTTAAGGTTGATGCCTAGACAGGCCTCGCCATACATTTTTCAGGGGTTGTAATCTCCGTATATAGGTACAATATACCTTTATTACCCAAAATAATTTATCTGAATAATTTGTTATGGTGAAAAGGTATCTGATATCGAGCCTAGAAACAAAAGTATGCATATCCCAATAATTATATTATTAAGAAATAGATTGGAACATAACAATCCTCTAGTAATTTAAAGTATGCTTAATTAGTAAATTAATATTTTTTTTTCATTTTAATTTCCAACCATGTTTGAATAAAACGACATCTAGTGGAGTCCGATGTTACTACTATTTACTTTGCATGTGTGTGTAAAGAGTAAGTTCATGCGGCTAAATCATTATTTTGTTCTAATCTTTGTATGATACCAGTTAACAAGCACAGTGATGATCTAAAAAAATCAAGTTAATGCCCTAGGTTTCGCTAACAATAAAGGTGTTTATTAAAAATTTCTATGTTAGGTGTAAAAATTGAAAATGTTCGAAATTGTGGATGTGTCGCCATCTAGCGACAAAATGGCAGTGAGATCATCTAGGGATCCACCTTAATCTTTTTTTATTAAATTATTGCAGAATGTCCAATGGCGAAGATAAATAGATTTATGTGTTATTTTCTGGTTGTTTTTTGGACATTTTATGTAATTTATCTCTTTGCAGAACACATCTGAAGGCCAGGGGTAATCCAAGGTTTGAGGATGCACCTTCTACTAGGAATGACCGAAGTGCTTTAGTAAGGAGCCAATTAGAACATAATGTAGTTATCTGGGCTCCGCATGAAACTAAATAATAGTCTCATGTTGGAGCGCGTACAAAATAAATGTATTAGATATAAATATATGAGGGAGTACGGGGTGTATCCATTTTATCCGTTGATGTATCCAACACTATTTGTCTTAGGTATGGTCGGATATAATGAACTGAGGATCAGGAGGCAACTCACACTCGTTACTTATATCTTTAAGATAATTAGAGGGAAGATACAAAATGCGGATATATTGCGAAGGGTGGAACTAGCCGTGCCAGACGGGTATGTGGGTCGTCGTCGTCAACCGCGGTTGCTGGCGGTACCGTGCGCGCGAACTAACTTGCTGCGCGAGGCGCCGCTGACGAGCGCGCTCCACACTCTCAACCTCATTGCTGATGACGTCGACATATTCTGTTGCGCTTTGGGCCGAATTTGAAAAACAGGCTACCTATAGATTTTGCTATGGTACAAGCAGTGGAAATATATAATTTTTAAGTGTAAGTGCTACAATATCGCATTGGGTCTAGCCTGTAAGGATATTTGTATGTTTGGAGTGATAAATAAATAAATAAAGTATTTGTAGGTATGCAAGTTAACGGAAGAAGATAGAAGAGATACGACAGTTTCAGCAGCAATGTTTTGATAATTCATTAGAGTTTAGTATTTTAGTAGTCTGTGTTCTCGAAGTCAGATTTCACTTTTGCAATATCAATTTTTGGGACTGAAACTTTTGGTGTAGGTATTTGTTGTAATATTAGGATTGCAAAATGGATAGCCGGATAATGATCTGTGAAGTCGCATTCTAGCAATAAGGTTGTACAGATAGTGCATTGTGCAATCCACGACAACGCGCCCCACTCCGCGATTACTGTACTGTAAGCAGTACATTAGTAGGGAGCGGAGCGGAGTGGGGCGCGTCGTCGTGGATTGCACTATCTATAGCAGTGTGTGTCAACTTCAGAAGGACATGGTCAAGACAATTAGCAAGCCTGGTGGGAAAAGTATGTGCGGGAAGCATAGCATGAGATGCAGTAATATTTAAATATTCATCACAATTTGGATCTACACTCGTCGATGCAATGTTAATATTTAAGTCTCCGTTATGAGAGATAGTTTTGAATTTCCCTAAATGGCGGAGCAACATATCTAGACTGTTTAGAAATGGATTTGGGTCTTTAACCGAGGGTGATCTGGATACCGCGACAACTGCAAACTTACCAGAGAATTTCAATAACAGACAGTTTGCGTCATTAACAGAGGGACTTTCAAATGAGAATTGCAAATCCTTTCTGACATAAGCAACTAATCCATCATGAAGTGGTACATGTATTGTATCTTTTTAATTACACACCCCGGCTGAATCTATAACTTGGCGACGCATTGCGACTAAATATGGGAGAAAACAGATCTTCGCTAGGTGCCCTAGTTTTCGAGATATGTGGCTCTGCTGGGGTAGGCTATCTCCAGATCGGCCAACTATAAACCCTTATATCTTTTGAACCAGTGACCGATCAATTCTGATATTTGGCGACAGTTCGAATAATTATCGACTAATATGGGAGAAAACAGACCTTCGTTAGGTGCTCTAGTTTTTGAGATATAAATGTGGCTCTGCTGGGGTAGGCTCTCTCCAGATCGGCCACCTATAAACCCTTATAATTATCTTTTGAACCAGTGACCGACCAATTCTGATATTTGGCGACTAATTAGCGACTAAATTTTTGTGTAATCAAAATTAAAATCCCTGATGGTGGCTCTGCCAGGGTCAGTCACACCGGTCGGTGGGTCGGCTTATGGGCGGAGTTGGAGTATACGCTTAGGGGCACTATGAGCAGCTAAGAAAACAAAAAAAAAAACTGGTAGAAAAAAATTTGGAACTTATTTTCTCGGAAATTTCTAAAAAATTTTGCAGTATCGAGTTGACCTTGACCACAAAAACCATTTAAGTTCTGAGAAGCATGGCCCTATGACGCCATACAAGGTTAATAAGGTGCTGCAATAAAAATGACCGAAATCGGTTAAAAAAAAAAACGAAAATGTTGTCCTTTGCCCCTAAGAATACCTACTCAAGCTGAAAGATCGACCGACAGATTTTTTTTTCTCTATATTTCGCGGTATTTTTACGTCATCTCATGGTTTTTCACTGGAGCAACAATTTCTTTCAAAAAAAAGATTTTCATCTGATTTACCATATCTTTAGGGAAATATAGTTTTGTAAAAAAAAAAAAAAATTGAAAGCTCCTAATTCGGAAACGGTGCGTCTGGCCATGCTTCTCAGAACTTAAATGGTTTTTATGTTCAAGGTGAACACGGTACTGCAATAAAATTGAGAAATTTCCGAAAAAAAAAAACGAAATTTTTTCTAAGTCCTCGCGCCATAGCGCCCCTAAGGCTACACTCCAACAGTCACACCTACCTCTTTTAAATTCAGCCACCCAGTACGCAACCGTAGAATAGGGTACAGCATCATCCCCTAATGTCTGCTGAATGTCCAAAAAATTTTTCTTCGTAGACATTTTTTTCAAACTGAGATATTTTATCACTGCACGTAACTCGCTTTAATCCATAAGTTTGGGTTTTAGCAACTCGTTGCACAAAAAACAATTTATTACGTGCGAACGAACTGACAAAAACAAGTGATAGTTTGCATAAATACCTATTGTGTGATTGACACATATCGAACTTCTCCCAAAAAGGTTTTATATAAATATGCAATTCTAAGAACTTTTTGATTCACCTCGTATTTATTTATTTCAAATTTAATGCCGCAGTATTTTTGATTAACTGAGGATCATGCTAAGCAATTTGAGGTATTATAGACTCTTAAATCAAATCTGTTTTGTTTTTCTTTTTAATTACCAATGTTATTTTACATGAGTAGTTTATGAATGTTGCTTTGTTTCATGCAAAATTCGTATATATGTCACAGCCATCTGGTTAAATTAGCCAGCTAATTGGATGCCTAGGCCGTTCATTAAACGCCGGCATTCAATTGGATGCCTAGGTCGACAGTGTTTAACAACTTGGCGTATTAAAAGTCAGCCCTTTGAAGATGACTGACCAAGGACTCAGCATAGTGATTCAAATGGTGAACAAAATTCTGCGTGCAACTTGGAAATAGCGCTTGCTTGCGGTTGGTCACAGTCCTAACCTATTTCACCCAGTATTAACTAAATGACTACCGTACACGACATTCAGCCATCTGGTTAAGCGTTGCGCTCAGTGACTTTGTTAAAATTCAAGTCATTTATTCAAACTAGGCTGAGAATCAGTAGTTATTGATCCTTCAGCTATTTAATCGGATTCTTCAGATTTTAATGAACGGTCTAGGCGTCCAATTAGCTGGCTAATTTAACCAGATGGCTGCGATACATATATAAGAACCCATTAACCTGTTAACTTTTACTATTTTATACAATGCTGCTGTTGGCGTACATAAATAAATGGGAATCCCACCGGGCACACGGCATAAAGTACAATAAAACTGCTTTTATATTTTTAAAACAATGTATTAAATTAACCGCTTTATATTAGTTATATACACAGTGACGTTAACAAAATGCAAACCATCCGTTTGTATAACCAGTAAGTACTTACACAGACTGATTACTATCGATCATCATAACTATGGTAATAGATGGAAGATATTAATCTAATATCAGCAGACTCGCAGCTGTAAAATGGAGACAAAATTAACATACTAATCTTCCCAGAAAAGCTTAAAAAAATAGAGCCAAACGAAAACCGTGATGTTTATTTTTCTTAAATAATGTAAAGATTATAAAGGGTGGGCCATCTAGTGTTTTAAATTTGAATCGGCTATAAAAAAAAAACTACTGACAATTTTTTTCAAATTTCTGGTTTTATTGGAAAGGTTGAAATTTGGCATTTATGAATGGAACACAATATCATTCATATGATTACCACGACTGGTTCGGCAGTGCCCCTTCCGATCAACCCAATTTTTCAGTACATTTTCGATTGTTTCGGCTTGAATTTCATGTTTCAACGCTTCAATTGTCTCTGGATGGTTTGCGTAACAATTATCCTTAATGGTTTTTTTTATTTTTATTGTAGCCGATTCAAATTTAAAACACAAGGTGGCCCACCTTATAACTTATTTAACTTTAACTATGAAAGATTCTAAAAATCAACTATTAAATATAATTTATAATAGACCATCTATATAAGTTATTTTGGGAAGCAGTTTAAATCTTGTGAAGACAAATTAGTTAAAATCTGAAACTAAGTAATGAAATTTAACATGTTTTCGCTCGAGCTCTATATCAATATTTACTACATAATACGCATACTCATACAAGACATCACAAAAAACCAACACTATTTCTCAACATAATATGTATTAAAATACTGGATTCACTACAACAATGAAATATCAAATTGCTTTTATCACACTAAATCTATTATGTACACTGATAAAACTATATATTATACGTCAGGATGATCAATGTGCTCATTATAAGTCAACGATTTGAAAGAGTTACCACAAAGCTTCATTAGAGTTAGTCCTCGGTTTAACATGAATGCTAATGCCGATTCTTTAGTGCCTTCTGAAAGAAAAGAAATACAAGTACTGATTGCAAAAGCTCATCTTATTTTTAACAAGCTGTTTAGAACTTGCGGTGTAATTTATGTAATATTTTCATAAACTGATAATAGTAATTCAGTTGTGGCAAAGATAGCCTACCTTTAATAAGTTCACTGCACAATTCTAGTCATCTTGTCAAAGAATTGAATGAAAAATAAGTAAGTAAACTCAAATCCATCATACCAGTAGTCGGGCACACAATATTGTACTTTTTATACATATTTTACACATAGCATTAACTGTACATAACTATACATTTTCAGTCTTCCGCAAATAGTAAACAATTGGGGTTGGATTCACCATTTTATGAAATATTCATAAAATACTATTTTGTCACAACCAATTTTGTATTTAAATGAATCTAAAACAATAAATCAATATAATTGTGACAAATAATATTTCATGTAGTACATTCATTGCAAGTTGGAAGTTATATAACTGCAGAAATTTAAAGGCACTTTTTATTTGGCATATAGCCGAATTATCATTGAAATAGTTTACACCAACCATATACCAAGCTAAGCTTTAATATGAAATCCTGCTATTTATTACTGCACAAGGCAAAGTAAACGGTCTTGGTTATAATGAGCATCCTGAAGTTTTCATCGTCAACCTCGCTATTATCTTAAAAACATAGGATCATTTATTTACCCTTTTAAAGGTACATACTAATCCAATAAGAACGTTCTTAAAATTATCTACGTAACATTTGTAGCATATACTCTACGATTTATATAGTTCTTTTATAAGCGTATTGTATTTTATGTTTCTGTTGTGGAGTTTAGGCAATCTATTGATTAGAGATCGGATATTAGATGAATCGTTTTACACATAGGCTGGATGGTAATCACAATATAAACATTGAACGCGTCAATATCGTGTCTATTATTAAAACTTATACATAACTAAGAACTGAAATAAGTAGTAGAAGGGAAACATTTATTAATTTATAAGCTACGTGTCACAAGTCATATAAATAAAATGTGAGACTAAAAGTAAAAACTCACAATAAGGGACCTAGCTTCTTTCTCTTAGTAGCCAGCAAAGATTATTTAGTCTCAAATGTAAAACTTATGTACATTGTGTCAAACAAAATGCAACACCATAAAACTAATCAGCGTCATTACAGTATTTAACACATAAGTAGTGATGCCGGCCGGCGTGCCTTCACTGCCGGCCCTTGTGCACCGCGCTCACGAATCAGGCGGAATATCCCATTCCGCCAGGCCGCGGTCCACTAACTCTCTATTTAGGAATATTACTTGCTGAAATATAAAATAAAACTATTGAACACAAGCCAACATTTAGCAAACGAAATATGTCATCTACGCTTCATTTATTTTACAGGAGAATAAATTTTAAAAATATTGGCTCACCTGGGGATGTAGTGTGAGGTAGAGATGTACGAGTGGGAGGCCAGCCTCGTCGTAGCCAGCTACTTGCGCGTGTAACAGCTGTCCCGCCGACAGTCCGGCCATAATACGGAGAGCTTCGCCGCTCCACTCAGTTTCTAGTAACATTATGCAACAAAAATGCTTTAAAAGCTACTTTTTAAGAATACGATTTTCTTGTCGGAAAAGTTTTTATATGCATATTTAGCGATATCTTCGCCGATTTTTATGATTCTTTTTTTGTTTGGACTATTATTCTTCAGAGATTATCTCGTTTCAATTCGATGAAGGTCTGACGAAGACTTTCGGCGATAGACATTGGAGGTCCTCATTAACAAACAGTACATGTATTGTGAGTTGATTTTTGAATTGAAGATTATAAAAAATTGCTGGTTAACTACATAACAGTAGTCAACGGATCATGGAATGGACTTCGAAAATACTCTCCTACGGAACTCCTCAATGACGACCAGTATACATAATATTGAGATTGGGTTATCGTACGGAAAATGTAACAACGTTCCTGAGCATTTACCTAGTGGTACACGAATTTGTGAAACCACAACAAAACAATGAAAAAAAAAAAAACGTTTTTACTATAAATACTTTCAAAAAGAAAACACTACTTAGTTAAAAAAAAACTTTAGTTTCATAAGTCGGTGTCATACAGTCATTATCAAGTTTTAAGCAAATATTCTCCTAAGCTCCTATTTCACTTATACAACACACAATATTTTTTTCCAGATGCTACAACAGGCATCCAGTATCTTCAAGATCAAGACGGAACCACAAATTTTGATTATAGCATTTTACGCACACGGTAATGCGGTAGAGGAGCGTCATTTCGGCGTCTTGACGGCTGAGACATTATGGTGCTATCAATTTAAAATTGTTACCACTATGTTACATGACGACCGTGTTTTCGAGTCATAACTAGATTACCTTGTTTTTGTTGTAGGGTGTTTATAACATTATGTATTTGGCCTGTGGACCTGGTTGGAACAAATGTATACCTCGTTTTGATAAAATAAATTGTATACTATGTTTTGTAGCTACATGTGAGATACAGTATTATGCAACAAAGGTAGTAGACAAAATAATGTTTACATCTTTTTGAACCTTACTGATGTTGTTGGACAACTGGCTGCCTTACTGTTGTAAACTTAATGACTTCCTCTAAGTAATAGGCAGTCTGGCCTAAAGTAACATTGATACAGTATTTAAAATAGCTACAGCCCAACATTGTTTGGAACACAAAATTAACAACACAAACACAAAAGAACTCACCATTATTTGCTGGTTTTACAAAGGCAAGAACAGCTTCTGTCGCCTGGAAAGGTAATGTCATGAAGTCTGAGCGGATCTGTTTCAGTTGATCATTGTCCACTGTCAGATAGCCGCCGAAGTCCACCAGTTTTACAACAGATGTGTCATTCTCTTCTGATGTTGATATCACTTGTGCGCGATACCAGTTGTTTTCAGTTGGTGCAGCACATATTGAACCATCTAAAAAAAATTTTTTTTTTAAACGCTGAGCATATTGAACATAAGAAAAGTTTCACATTTCTATGAAATACATACCATACCATAAACAGCATGGTATATGGGCTTTCAATTATGTAAATTATTGTATGTGTGTTTAATATTTAATAAATTATTTATGGTTTAATTTAATAGTTTTATATACTGATAGAACATAAATCAATTTACTTTCATATTTTTCAATGCCAACGAGAAACTTCATCTGTATCAAATTAACCAGTTACCTTTGACGGGACGTGGCAGAGATGGCACATCTGGGTTCTGATATGTTGCTGCCATGAGACGGTGCAGTGCGTGCAGAGACGGGAAAGTTGGGTGAAGTGGTTGTTGTAGGAAGAAGTGTCCTGCACTTACCAGACACGTCATTATAGTGTCATTGTTCACAGATTCCACGAGCTGAAAGTGAAATTTGTATCCAGTGTCATAAACAAGTTTTTAATGTTTTTTTTTTTTCACTTATTGGTGTAAATTATTTATTATCTTAGTAACATAGATATTGCTGTATTACAGACAAGGCATAGAAATTGTGATTACAAAATGTAATTATAAAATGTTTACAATTAAATAAACAACACCTTTCTGCCCTAACTTACTTGTAGAAATTCTGGTACAAGAGGCACCAATCTCTGATATAGTTCTGCACTAATTTCTTGTAAGGAAAAGTTGGGGAATTTCTTTTCAGGAAACTTTTCCTTGATCATTTCTAAAGCTGCTTCTATTTCACTCTGAGTACCTAAAATGGGATGTCAGTATTAATAATGTTCGAAACTATGACTACATAAATATTTGATAAGTATGTAATATTACCTTCAACTGCACAAATTTTTTGTTTGACAGAATCAGGATGTCTTCTAACATACACACTTGCACCAGTTTTGGTTTTTATTTGGGTTACAAAAGACCCATGTTTTCCTATAAGGAGCCCAACAAGGCTCTGTGGTATAACAAATTGATGTATTCGAAGTGCTGTTTCTGAAGAAACCATTTCATTGTTCAAATTGGCTGGGGGAGGACTGGCAGCTTCCGAGCATCCTTTACCACTGTCACTCGAGCCCTAAAATAAAAATTGCTTGGTTATATTTTTTTATTAACTCATTTTAAAAACTGTTGTGTAGTTTTGTCCTTTACATTATAAATAAAGAAAACCATTTAAATAGCTTATTTCTGTTTTGCTTTATTCCATGAAGTTCTGGGTCAGGAAAAGTGTCGTTGGGGTTTTCCATCTGAAATTTCCAGAGTCTGGATTTGTGCCCGGTCAAGCACTTGCTGAGCACGAGGTCCTATAGCAGCCTGGAGCCTAGATTTGTGCCCAGTTGATGGCAAAATGTGGGTGTACTATAGGTGCACCTCTGCCTAACCCTTTGGGGAATAAAGGCGTGATGTTATGTAAATGAGTCAACTTTACTACAATATGTAAAGGTCCTGATATAATTAGGTCTTACCTCACTGTGGTTATCAGAGAAATGGCACATTGATGGACTAGCTAGCATAGGGTCCACAGGACTATGATTAGCAGAATCTCTTTCAGAGATATGTCTACTTTGTGATGTGGAAAATCTGTTATCAGTGTCATTACTATCACTAGGTTCATCAACTACATTAACATTATTATTATTAACATTAACATCTTCAGTGTCATCCGCAGTGCGTTCTTCAATTGTATTAACCTCAGATTCAATTTCTTCCAATTTTGTACACTCCTGCTGTACAAAATTATCTCCTGATTTCTCAGTTTTTTCCTGTGAATGTACAATATTTGTATCGCTTGCCCTAATTATTATTGGGGAATGGTCAACAATATTTTTATGACAATTGGCTACATTTGGGAGTGTAGAGCACATGTTCAGTGACTTCTGTTTTCCTTTAAATGAAGGTTCTTTAGAGCATAGGCTCATAGAGTTAAGCTTTTCAAAACCAGCTGACATTTGTTTATCCTTTTCAATTGATTTTTTCCTAATAATTTTTTCAATTTCTATATCAACTTCTTCATCTGTCAATTCTAATGGGGAAGACCTTTGGGAATTGCTTCCATTAGGTTTGATGTCAATGGGAGTTGATTTAATAACAGAACGGTCCGCTTTGCCCAAGGGAGATGTTCGTTGAGCTTCAGCCTGAGCATTCAATGCCTCTGCAAGCTCCTCTTTCAAGCTTTTTATCCTCTCTCTTCCACCCGGGTCAGATTTTGCATATTCCCTTTTTTTTTTGAACCAAAAGATTCCCAATAAAACTGCAATGGATGGGACTGACCACATCAGTAATTGACGACAAGGGGCCATTGTAATAAGCCACTTTTATAAACAATCTAAAACAAAGAGAGTTGTTACTGATAAAAATCAAGTAAAAGTTAGTACATAGTACTAAAGCATGCAATTTCTAATGAACGCAGAGATTATAAACTGCTATGATTCTATTAGAATTAAACATTGATAGGTTCCACATAATTTGCACCATTGCATACATACATATAGATTGATATTAGGTCACTCAATTTGATAGGTACATAAACAACATTCAGTTTAAGTGGGTCAATGACCTTGATTATGTCAAAATATACATAATTTTAATAAAATAAGCATTGAAGTTATGAAGATTATTATTTGAGCAATGAAATTAGAATGAAATGTTTATCATCAAGCACATTATCATTTGGAAATATTTTAATCACAGCTGACATACTTTTTGTTTACTTTGTTTGCAGCAAGCAACATAATATAGCCTTAATTTATTTCATTTTAATTAACATGTTTTCGCAATATAAATGACCTAGAGCCTATACTTAAACACATACATACTTATTCTAGTTTATTCATAAAAATAAACAAAGAACAAAGTACGTGATTTTTAATAATGAATTACATACTTTTACATCGTTTTAGTACTGTATTGAAATATTATTTATTTATTTTTATCACTGGCACTTTTTTCTGCTGGTGCTTGTAGAATAGACAAAACTGTTTTGTATGTGAATAAATAGGTTATTGCTCGCGTGTTTATTTATTATCTGAAGTGGATTGCGGAACTATAAATAGTGTGTATCCTCAATTCAATTTTATTTATGAAAATGGAGAGCTATATATTTATACATTCGGGAATATACACACTATTTGCAATTAAAAGACCGGGTCCGGAGATAGTGAAATTAGAGCAAAGCATGGGTATTTAATTTCCTTCCGATCACGTTAACTCCGCTATAAATTACAGTTAGGTACTGTGATACAAACAACTTTCAGGGTAATGCTAATAATACCCACACAACCATGTGGTACTGATCTTTTTCGGAACACAAGATAAAAATGTTGTCCGGTGAGGGTCACGAGCAATATGTAAAAACCTTCACAAGCAACACGTAAGCAAATGTGGAACCATAAATGAAAGGTTACGCAATTATAATCGTGTCAACACCTTAAAAATTGTGAGACACCAAATATCATTTTTACGATAGGTTTCCAATAATATTAAGTTATAATTTTGTATGATAAATTTCAACCTATGAACTTGGGTAGGTACAGTCCCCGTGATCCTAATGTGGAATCATGCTGCCGGCTACAAAAACTAAACGATACTTACTTAAATTTCCAAGAAAGAATGTACCCACTTTTTAAATATTAAAATGAAAACAAGTCGAAAAGATAAGTTAACCGATATTACTACCAAATTTCACTAAATTTTATCCAACAATCCACGTGCTCACAATGTTTTCGAAGCACAACAAAATTCAATATGGCTGACTGAAGTAGTGCAGCAGATTGGCAACATAAAAAAACCTATGGTTCATTCTGTTCTACGTTGAGCATGTGCTCTATGGTAAATGGCGCTGCGAACTTTCTAAGCAATGTAGCCCGCGAAATACAAAAAATTGTCATTTATTATTACTGAAAGGTTACTCTTGCGATGGCAGTACTATTGAGTGTACCTTAGACTGTCATTAATTATTGTGTGGACTAGTTATAACAAGCGCCCTACGCGCGCGCTCAGTACGCTGCATTTTGGGCACACGCTGAGTGCGCGCTCTCGGTGCGATTGGTAGCTCGTCAAACGCAACAAGATTTCAACAAGTGATGACACACTTGAATCTTCATCATACTCAGTATAAATGTGTTTCTTGTTTAAAAATAATAGCCCACCGGTATCGGGAGCAGGGTCCAAGCAAGCTACCGGTCGGGGCTCCAGAGAGAGGTACCTCCTAACAATGCGAGCTGTGTCCAGGAGTACCGCTTTCTGAATCAAGCCCTTAATCCAGCTGCCCAACGAGAGCCTCCTCAGGTGTTGGTCGAGGATCTTGGCAATTAAGCTATTGGGTGATACGACTATCGGCACAATGATCGCTGAGTCCCACATCCCACATGTCAACAACCTCGCGAGCCAAGTCAAGATACTTAATTTGTTTATCTTTCTCGGCTTTCACGAGGTTCCCGTCATGCGGGACCGTTATGTCAATGATCATTGCGCGCCGCTCTTCTCGATCCACCACCACTATTATCAGGTTTATTGGCAACAATAGTCCCGTCAGTGATGATGGATTGATTCCAGTACAATGTAATATTTGCATTTTTGAGAACTGGGTCAGGGACATACCTGTAGTAAGGCACTTCAGATTCCACAAGGCTGTATTTCAGAGCAAGTTGCTGATGGATAATCCTGGCTACAAGGTTGTGTCTATCCAAGTACCTACTCTTCATTAGCTAGACGATACCACCGGATATAATGTGTCGGATTGATTCTCCCGGACGGTAGCATGTCCGACAGATGTCAACCGTGCTTCACAATAAATCTACGGTAATTGCTCGTCATGATAACTTCGTCCATAATTGCACAGAAATAACCTTCGGATTCCCCAAAGAGGTCATCAAAACGCGGCCAGGCTACGGACGCTATATCTACATCGAGACCATGTAGGGCCCGGAAAAAGCGTCCGTGAAGCTCCTTACTCTGCCATACCTCCCTGCGATCGTTAGTGTCAAGCATTATCAGGCTTGCGCCAGTTCTCTTTAGCCATGGAGAGTGAGGTGAGGCCCTTGTCCATCGCGACCACATCTCGATGCATCCCCACGTCGGCTTCTAGGAAATATTCCCTGAACCTACATATCTCGCGATTGTGGAGGGTCTTAGCGTTTAAAAAGCCTCGACCTCCACACTCGCGGGTTATACAGGTTAATTACCGATGACCGTGGGTGATGCATTCGATATGCAGTCAGCAGCGTACAGACACTCATAACCAGGGCGTCAAGTTGGGTCTGGGTCCATTTGAGTCTGTAACCATTGAAGGCGCGCATCTTTATTCCGCCTGATAGAAGACTATTGAATACTTTCTTCAGGCGGCCAAAGAAGCGCTCCTTCAACGATTGCTTCATTTGAGTAAACATTGATGCCCAACGCTTCCGACATACCCAAAAACACCTATGTGGAGAGGGCTCTAAGGTTAAAGGAATCCGAGTTGGGTTCCCACATCTCCCCTCGCTTTACATGCATGACCGCACATTTGTCCACACCAAATTCCATCCAGATGGCGCTAATGAAAGTTTCAGTTACTTTCAGTAGCTCCATCAGTTGCAAACTGTTGGGGGCAAAGAGTTTTTGTCATCCATGTAGAGGAGGTGAGATATAACCTGACCACCTCTCCTCAGCCAATAGCCTAGACCTGAATCCTCCAGCAGTGTGTTTAGAGGATTCAGGGCTAAGCAGAACCAGAGCGGGCTCAAACTATCGCCCTGAAATATGCCTCGCTTACCCTTATCGACTCGCTATTCTTCTGGATATTTCGACATCCTGGATAGTGAAGGACCGTCCTCCATTGCCCCATAAACGACATCAGGAAGGACCGCAGAGTTGCATCTACTTTATACAACTCAAGCACCCTCGTGAGCATGTGGCACCGAGTCATAGGTCTTCTTATAATCTATCCGGCATGTCGACAAATCCTTTCGGAAACGACAAACGGCTTATGGCCATTTTTCAATGAGGAAAAGCTCCTTAGTTCCGCGGGACCCGTTCCTACATCTATTTTGAGCGCTGCTATTTTGCAGACATCATGGAGTCTTTATGTTTAATTTTAGCTCTCAAAATGGTGGACACGTGATCGGCCTATAATTTTTGGGTTCCACGGTGCTGTCAGATATATGAAGCAGGTGGGTAACTCCTGTTGTTAGGAACTGGGGTAGCAAACCAGACTAAAGCGGTCTGGTACTGAGCCGCCAAGCGAGCGTGCGACCTTATAAACCATTTAATCCAGAAGTTGTGCTGCCCGTCCGGCCCGGAGATTTCCAGTTAGGTGACGGACGAACGACATCTTGGGGGCAGATGGCAATGGACCCTATTTCTGGTATTGAATCTGTGGGACTCACGTATCCACATACTTACGCCAGCGACCGCATAAACATTCGCCGCGCGAACGGACGACACGCCTCGGAAGCAAATACGTACTGAGCAGCTGTTTTTTTTTTTTTTGTCTAGGGCAGTTCGTAGCTGACTTCTGAGGTCATGACTACATAACCGAGCTTTCCTGTGGCTGCCTTAAGCTACTAAACTCAAAGCCTCCAGCCAGGGGCAAAAACTATTCTAATTAAAACTAGGCGTTCGCTAAGGGCACCCCCTGTGGGGTACGGACCTCGGCTTAGGGCGTCGTCGCTGGGGGGAGGACAGCAAGTTGGGACAGGCTGGATCAAGGATAGTTTCATTATTATTAATCGGGTAATTTAAAGCTACTGGCTCAGCATCGACGCAGGCTAGCGCATCAACGAGCAAGGGTCGGGGGGAACTGAGCTGCGGTGGCGATGATAATGTTTATACCGTCCGTGCAGACGAGGCTATACGTTGCGTGCATGCTAGAGTGAGATGGGCGCTCGTATATCGTAGAACGTTAGTTTTAAGTTTTATAAATTAGAGTTCCTTCAGTTGCCTTTATGTTGCCAGGGGCCACGGTATCCCTTTCGTACTTTCCAGTAACCCCGGCAGGCATCGGTCCCATCGGACCCCTTCAATTGCTGACATATTGTTCACCGTCCGCAAGAGCGCACCTACGGTGGCCGGCAATCGGCCTGCGTCTCCTAACGCCCAGGGCGTCTCCTCTTGCGGCGGCTAGGGGCCTGAAGGCGCGAATTTTGCCTCTGCTTCGCAGAAGGAGGTGACGGCCTCCCATGCCCTCTCGCTCCGTATCATGGCCTGGACCAGGGCCGAACGTGAGAAATCCCCGCCACCGATCGCCTCCACGAGGACATGGCGATGCTCTGCCCAAGCCGGGCAGACCTCCACCGTGTCCTCCGGGGTAGGTTGACCTGCTGGCGTCTGTACGAAAATTTTCTCGCGTTAAATTCATGATGACGTGACACAGACAATTTTCAATTTGCCGCCAAATCTTGAACAAAAATGATAAACGAATAAAATACCATGGAACTAGTATTTACTTCGTACAACTAAAGTCAGGCAACATTTGACGTCTGTCAGTTTAGTGAAAGCAAATCGTAAAATTACTCTTATCGGTCATTATTACAGTAAATATGTAATCGTAATTGAAAAAAGTTAAGCAATTGTGCAGTTCTAACAAAACGAAAAAATATATTATTTTATGCCCGCCGTTACAAGGCTACGTTGTTGAATTTTGTTGAATTGTCAAATTAATGTTACTTAATAAAATAGCCTTACTTTAGTTTAGTCCATACTACTACCTGTGCTACTACGTACTGTACTATGTACAACTAGTACATACTAGTTCCATGTAAAATACATACACAAAAATATTGGCAGTTCCTTTTCAAAATTTGAACTTATTTTTTTAGGTAATAAATCGTTTACAAGTGGCCAGTTCTAAATACTTTCAGAGTCGCCCTCGTACTTTGTTAATAATGTTTTTTTTTTTATTATTTTATCAGGCAGTTTTAGTTTTCAGGACACTTCAAACTATAGACTAGGGGCCATCAACGACTGATATTCATTGGAACGATTATATCGATCCTGCCCCATCGCCTTTTCGTCTTCCCCTTGTTTCATTCTCGTGTTAAAAACATTTTATTAATTTTTTTTTCTGCGTTGGAACAGACACAACAGACAGTTTTGAGTTTTCAGGACACTTCAAACTATAGACTAGGGGCCATCAACAACGGCTGATGATCTTGTTTCATTCTCGTGTTAAATTTTTTTTATTGATTTTTTTTTCTGCGTTGGAACAGATACAGAATGTTATCAATATGATAGAAAAATATACTCTTTGCTCTTTATTCTCTACAAATATAAATTTAGCATAAGCTAATACGTGCTGTATGTGCTGTTCTTAGCCACTTGCTCACTTCAGACAGGGCTACTGGCAGATGTCGCTACTACTGCGTGTCTTTAAATTTGATAGCTAGCTGTCACTATTCATTTTTTTTTTTTGTTATCAAGTGACTTCTTTTAAGCATAATTTATTATTATGCCCCTTTGCGCAGCTGTTGACTGCATAACAAAATTAGTTTAAACTAAATGAAACCAAACAAAATTATTTGAAATTAAACAAAATTAGTTACAAGAAGACAAAATTATATAGAATTGGAATTAGCTGCAGTGTTCAGGAATCTCAACATAAGCTATGAACTTGGATTTAAGTTTGTCTTGTGATTTGGTATCGAGTAACCTACATTCTTACAAAATAAATATATTCCAAGTCCGTAAACAAAACCAGACCTTTGTTTTGTTTACAGAATTGGATATATTTATTTACGATTTGGTTTGACTGCCCCGTCGGTCTAGAGCACCTACTGAGCATGAGGTCCTGTAGCAGCCTGGAACCTAGATTTGTGCCCGGTTGATGGCAATAGGCTCGCCTCCTATTACATAGGACTAACATAACTGGCGAAATGTGGATGTACTATAGGGAGACCTCTGCCCAATATATTCTCTATGCCTCTGCCAAACCCTTCGGGGAATACAGGCGTGATTTTGATTAAGTACAGACGCCAGCGCATCAACTTAATACAATCTGTCAAATTTCTTTAATAGATTTTGAACTTTATTACTGAAGCATAAGGTTCAAAGATGATTGATAAAATTTGACAGCATCTCACCTTTAATAGTAATAAGTGCAAAAAGCTCAACTCGTACCAAGACAGATGATGATGATGATGGGACTCCCTTTTCCGCACTTAGACTCTCATTTGGTCCGTTGTGCGTGGGGATACTGGCTAACAGAGCCAGCCTAGCTTCGCCCAAAAGCACAGAAGCCTCCTGGGGGCTTCACAGGCTTCGCGGAGCGACCTCACTGTTCCGAGGATTTCTTCCCATTGAGAAGCCACAGCCTCGCAATCCAGGATAACGTGGGCGGCTGATTCCTCGGCGTCAAGGCAGCCCCTGCAAAGGGGGCTATCTGTGGCGCCTATGTTG
Source organism: Xanthia togata (assembly GCA_963853775.1). Lineage (NCBI taxonomy): Eukaryota > Metazoa > Arthropoda > Insecta > Lepidoptera > Noctuidae > Xanthia > Xanthia togata. Next base: position 14,199,593 of record OY970802.1, read on the forward strand.
AAAAGATGTTTGTTGAGGGGGTTATGGCCCGTAATTGTTCCTATAATTATTCTAAGGTTATTTCTACCCAGGTTGAGAAGTTTTTTGGTTAATCGCGGGTCTACAATTGGTAAAGCCAATTTTGACTGTCTACAGTCTGTTGCCCGTGACCATCTGTTGTTATGGAGTTCGGTCGATCTTTGGCGAATCCATGCACGAAATTGTGAGAAAGGCAGAGGGAGAAGTGGATACGGGCCTAGCACTTCCATATCAGAGCCTCTCTTCGCAAGTTCAACAGCGGCATCATTGCCTAAGGATCCACTATGCCCTTTGATCCACTGGAGGGTAATGCGATAAAACTTCGATAAACTCTCCAGAGCTAAATGGCACTCAAAGATTAGTTTATTTGTTTTCTAAAGCTTTGAGCACAGATAGGCTGTCGGATAGGAATTTAATGCCGTAGTCCCGGATGCCTAAGCGCTTTACTGCTGTTGCGGCTTGTGTTAAGGCAACAAATTCACATTGGAATATCGAACTGTGTGTGCCTAGTGGTATGTGAAGGTTAAGGTTGAGGTAAAGGGAGTGTACGCCAGCACCTGAACCGTTTTGTGTTTTTCAGCCGTCTGTGTAGATGCGCACTTCATGGGCTCCTGACTGATCCTTTTCCTCCTGAACTGTTTGTATAGTACCTATAGTTTTTTTTAACAAGGGTTGGTTTGGTGTTCTATCACACGGGGCAGCGATGAGAGGTTGGTACTCAATCGCCCGGTCCAGGATATTAGCGTGTGGACTGGTGTGGTTTTTGCAACATATGCCCAGATGCATTAGCCTGATGGCAGCTAGCGCCGCCTTCTGCTGTGTGTACAGGTCAAGGGGAGTTAATTGAAGGGCTATCTCCAAGGCTGCAGTTGGGGTGGTTCTCATGCAGCCAGTGGTAGCCGTACAGGCCAGTCGTTGGAAGCGTTGTAGTCTGGTAATGGTGGTCGAGAGTTCAGTCCTCGTCCACCAAACCAGAGCGCCATAAGCCAACATTGGCCTGATTACCGCTTTGTATAACCACAGAGTTATCTTCAGAGAAAGCCCCCATGTTTTCCCTAACATTCTTTTACATTGGTAGAGTGCAATTGTGCTTTTATTAAGTTATAGTCGAGGTGCTTGTTCCAGAGCAGTTTGCTATCAAGGATCACCCCCAAGTACTTGACTTCGTCTTTAAGTGTTAGTTCTGTGTTGAAGAGTTTTGGAAGCCTATGGGGTCCCAAAGTACTCTTGTTGGTAAACATTATTAGTTCCGTCTTCGAGGGGTTAACCGATAGCTCGTGCTTCGTGCACCAGCTCTCGATTATTTTGAAAGCCCTTCTCATGAGATCACATAAGATGCCCTCAAATTTCCCCGAGATCAGAATTGCTATATCGTCCGCGTATCCCACCGAGTACAGACTGCTGGCGTTGAGCTCTGCAATGAGCTCATTTGCGACTAAATTCCACAGCAGTGGTGACAGCACCCCACCCTGTGGGCAGCCTCTACTCACGATACCTCTCGTGGTGGTGTTCACGGTAAATTGAATGGCACGGTATTTTAACATGTTATTGATCCATTCTATGAGTGTACGCGCAACACCGTGCCTGGCAAGTGCCTGCACGATGCTGACGAAGTTTGTTTTGTCGAAAGCACCTTCTATATCAATGAAGGCGCCTAGGGTTGGGTTTTTGGCTTTAAGAGCATTTCCAATGCGTGAGACTACGCTGTGGAGTGCTGATTCGGTTGATTTGCCTGCTGGAGAAACGCAGGAATATGCTAGATTTGGTTTTCCTTAAGAAGTTAGTAACAGGCTCTCTGAACTGTCCCGATTTGCTCAGTAGGGTGTTATTGCATGTGCCCCGTAATCTACCAAGAAGTTTTATTAGGAGACTTTTCTGCATGCCAAGATGTCATACCAACTTGAGGCAATACTGTCCACTTTCTAGAATGTATACTGCATACAAATAGCACGAAGTGGACAGTGACCTTGCTTTCACTCTTCAATACCTGCTCTAAAAAAAGCCGCGCTTCCCATTTAAAGGGTATCTCTAGTCTAGAATCAAATTCTCACATGTATAATTTCAACATGAATGATGTAAACAATATTTTGTAAGAATTTTTTTTTTTTTAAAGATTGTCGGTGGAGTTTCTTGCCCGTTCTTCTCCATAGGAACCTACGCTTTGGAATGGGCAACTAGCTTCATATTTCTGACTGACTGACCCCTTGACAATTCAAAAGTGCCTGTAAATGGTTTAATTGAAATAAATGCTTTGAGTTTGAGTTTGAAATTTTAACCTAATCCGATTAATTATACAAACCAAATTCAACCTTATTTAATTAAATCTAAGTATATAATTTATTGTAGGTAATCAATTTAGGTTTTAATATTTTTCACTTTTATCTAAACTACTTAGGTATTAATTGTTTTAATTATTTTATTGTGTTATTAACTGCGCATAATGTAGTGCATGCTGTGCTTTGGCGCCAACGTACAGACGCCAGCACATCAACCTACCCGAAACTGTCAAATTTTCCCAATCAACTTTGAACCTTATTCCTTAAACTTAAAGCTGAAAATCTATTAAAGAAATTTGACAGATTGTAGTAGGTTGATGTGCTGGCGTCTGTACATACCTACAAAATGTAGTAATAGTGTAGGTACTCATTGTTGAAGAGCCTATTATTAAATAAATAAAATCTCTGAAGTAAGAATATAACTAAATAAATGGGTATTCAACATCTTTGTTTATTATTTTTATTATTCTTAAAACCTTTTCGTTCCAAGAACGCTATTAGTTATCTTGTAAATATGAATTTACGGAGATCTTGTAAATATAGATTATTGGAATATTTGTCTTTTACTAATACCTTACCTAATACTTTGCATAACACTACTCTATTTTAGTAAGTAATAATAATATTTAAAGTTAAATAAAAGGAATAGCCTTCGTTTTTTACCCGACTACAGCGAAGTGAAAATTAGGGTTCAAGTTGAGAGTTGAGACCACCAGGAAATAAATATAGGTAGGTACATAAACAGGTATAAATACAGACAATAATAATGACTTTATAGGTAGGTATCTACCTTATTTGTATGACGTACCTATATAATAGATTTTCTCTACAAGGCCTAGATCTCGAGATAACCTAATAGGTTGAGATATCGGCATGGTAAAGATATTTCCAAAATACGCATTACTCTGTACATTCATTACCGATTCCCCAAAGTAGTCAACAAAAATAAAGCAAATATTGAACATACCTAATTACTAATAAATATAAAATGCCGTCGAGTAGTTATAAATGAAAGGCAAGTAGGTACAGCTAATTAAAAAAAAAAAACACTTGCAATATAGGTAGTTTACCTCAAGCATGATGCGTAGGTACAGTATATTATCGGTAAAGATAATAGGGAATATCTATGACTTCTACGAGTATCTTTATTGACATTCAATTAATTAGCACCTGCGGTTAATAACATTCTTATCATTGTACAGACGCCAGCACATCAACCTACTACAATCTGTCAAATTTATTCAATGGATTTTCAACTTTACTTCTAAAGAATAAGATTCAAAGTTGATTGCGAAAATTTGACAGTTCCGGGTAGGTTGATTTGCTGGCGTCTGTACTTCCGCAGGTAGGTAGGGTCAGTGCGCCGGTTTCGCGACCACCTCCGGTAACCGACCACTTGTCTGACTAGGTTTCTTTAATTAAAGATAATAACTTTTCTTTAGGACATAACAATAAATAGTATGTCTTAAATATTATTTGAATAGTTACATACTAAGAATTTACTAAATTTTATACAAACCGCTTGACCCAAAACAAAGAAAAATTACGCTAAATTCACGTGTTGACTCAATGGTGTGTGAATGTGCTGCGCAAGAGCAAAAAATTAGCAAGGCGCGCGGCGTTCCAAGCTAAGTTTTGCTACTTATTTTAAGTTTTTTACTCAAATTAGAAACGTGGGTAGGTACTCCAATTATGTAGTGATTTCAATTGTTTAAATGCATTTAAGTCAATTTTTACCATAGGTATTAAACTAAAACCCAGTGGTCGGTTACTGAAATGCATATTTTAATAATACGTTAGAAAGCGACCAGGTGGCCGTATTCTGACTCGCACAGTTTTATTTTGTTTTGCTTATTATGTTCTTAATGTTTTATTTATGGTTACACTATTGAGGGTTTTGGTGTTGTAAAAGCCTAAACATGCAATTCTTCAGTAAACGACCATGTTTTTTTGATAAAACATACAGTTAGAAAAGTACGATGCTAGTTTGCGACCACCAAGATTTAGTACGAAAAGAACGATGGCCGCAAACTCATCTCAGCCTTTCATTTATTGGTTTTCGGTTTTCGCGGCCAACCAGCATTCTCATCTCAGCCTTTCATTCATCTGTTTTGTGGCCCAACATTCTGATCCATACAAGACAGCAGGGTCTAATAATTACCTATTTTATAAATTTTGACCTTAAATTTAAGAGGAATGCGGGAGTCGTAGATTGTTCCCGTGACTTGCCGCCATTTCATCTCCGATCTACTTCACCATCGCTTTGCACGAGTGAACCGAAAGTCAGAACAGACTGGGAGAATCGCGCCATCAAGCGCTATGGCTCCATAACTGGAGAGACCGCCGAAATCGCAGAGCATAATATTTAGTTTTGGATCTGCTGATTTTCAAGTCAACATTCTTCAGCTTCTGTTGCCATTTCTCAAATCTACTCTGGAGCTCTGGTATTTGAAATACAGACACTTATTTGATAATGTATTTCAATTACTTCCTAAAAATGTAATTTTATTTCAGATACCAGACACTGAGGTATTTTGTTTTGTAATTAGTATTTCAAATAGGTACACACGGTTACACATCAAGCTATACATTTCCAGTTTAAGTTTCCATAAACTGGAAATGTAGGTATAGCTGTGTAGCCGTTTGTACAGTTTACATATTATGGCTTGAAAATGTTTTTTTTAATGTGCCTTGTTTTAGTACGAAAAATGTTTTTTAGGGAAAGAAACATGAAACTTTTTTAAATTTAAAATACACAAAATTGTTGTCATATTTTAAATACAGTCATATTTTAAATACAGACGAAAAAGTATTTTGAAATTTGTATTTTAAAAGCAAGGCATGTATTTTTGTAACGCCGGGGCGTAACTCCTCTGACGCACGGCGTACGGACTTACGGAGAACACGGCGAACACAGCGGACGGAGCTCCGGGGGGATCTCATAGCGTCATGGAGAATGCGATTGTCGCAACCCAGTGTTCGGCACGCCACTATTGCGGTGACAAGTCCCCTCTTTGAGGAGTGGCTAGAGAGGCGCCACGGCGTCCTCACCTTCCGCCTGACGCGCCCTCACGCCCCTAGCCGCCGCACGAGGAGACGTCCTGGGCGTCGGGAATCGCAGGCCGATTCCTCGCCACCCGGGTCGACGGCGCGTTGTGTTCCACACGCGCCTCAAAGAGATGTCAGCAAGTGAAGGGGTCCAATGGGACTGATGCCTGCCGGGGTTGCGGGAAAGTCCGAAAGGGATACCGTGGTCCCAGGCAATGTACAGGTAACTGAAGGAACACAGGTGGATTTTAGTCAGTAAGAGTCTGACACGCCCTCCCGCTCCGCCCAGAGCGGGAGAAGTTATTTGATAATTTCCCAACCAAAAAAAAAAAAAGAAGAAAGACATGTATTTTTGATAAGTAAAAATATTTGATACTAAAAGAACAGTTTCTAACAGCTGAGGTTTATTTGTTGAGGGTTCTACCCTGGCACAAAGCAAACGTGCCTTTTGTACTTATGTGATTGGGTTAGGTATCTATTTATCTTGTTTGTAAATGCACCTATGTAAATAAAATAAATGGGTTAGGTATCTATTTATCTTGTTTGTAAATGCACTTAAGTAAGTAAAATAAATTCTTAGTGGGATGTAATGTTTAAAAAAACAAAACATTGGTCATACAGACAGTTCAACACTGTCTTTATGGTCTTATTACACTAAGTCATGGGTAAAAGACTGGAATTATTAAAAATACAATGTTGATAGTTAGGTCCCAACTATCTGCTTGCCAGTAATACCATGTTTTTCTCTTTGACATTAAAAATATTCTTGAAATCTTTGTATTGGCCAAAACTGCATTCCATTCTGTATCAGCTAAGTCTAAAGGAGCTAGTTCAATCTGACTTTCCTTGTGTCATTTTCCACCAAACTGGAATAAATTATGATAATGGGGCTGGTATGAAGAAATGGAAAGACTTACTTTTGAAGCATACAAATTGTTAAAAAGGTCCAAAACTATACACATTCTTTTTATTTTATGTTTTTTAATTAAATAAACCTAGATTCTAAACATGGGTACTATAGTAAAATTTATGTCATTAAGTTAATTTTAAATTAATGGCATACCTTAATGATACTTGGCCATTGCTGGCGTTGATCATGATGTGTAAAACGGTTTTTAAAATCCGACTGGATCTCGAAATGGAATGGAACTTATTCAATACAATAATTAAACACTCACTCAACATAATCTTATATATAAAATTCTCGTGTCACAATGTTCGTTCCCGTACTCCTCCGAAACGGCTTGACCGATTCTCATGAAATTTTGTGAGCATATTGAGTAGGTCTGAGAATCGGCTAACATCTATTTTTCATTAGAAATTACTTAAAAATTATTTATATGGCAAAACAATGTTTGCCGGGTCAGCTAGTAATAGATCTAAGGACAGACTAGAGAGAGGACATTCAAGTTCAAATTATAACATTAGTATAGTCAACAAGCCTGACAGATGCATACTGTGCCAAAAATTCAATACATTACAAACAAATCATGTTTGTTTTCCATTTTTGAGTAGCTATTTACAAGTCAGTGTGAACATTATTAATCAAAATTATTTAAAAATTGTTGCTACTATGTTAGAATTATTGTGTCAATGGTATTAGTTGTAGACCAGGAGAGTGGAAAATAATAGAAGTTAAGTCTTGTTGATATAATTATTTAATAGGTAGGTATATGTACATTCCTTATTTTTTATCATTTCTCATCTCGAATAAATGGGAATAATTCAAGGAATGTTGCACATTAATTCGACTATAATTTCATGTAACTGTAAATATTAACAACTGAATATTTGTATGAAGTTATCATTATACGCTAATGTGACAAACACTTACAGGACATGTTATTTATGGAGAAATACTGTTTGTCTATAAGATATATAGACATAATTTAACAATGTAGGTATGTTAAAGGAATAATTTTGAGAACTAAATTTATAAAATTACAAAGTCATGTTTATTCATAACAGCAAAACAATTTACATAGACTTACTGTAGACATAATTAGTGCTAATTTTTATATAGCATCTACCGCATCTGCTTCATCTTCTGAACTAACTTCATCTCCAAATTCAATATCTTCATCCAGACCATCCACGGAATAGACCACTGTCTCATTGATTCGTACTGTCTCTGGGAATTCTCCATACGTCTTCAGATTCCTTGCCTCGTCAGGAGTGTATTTCAGGATAACATCAGCTTTCGCATCTTGGTAATCTCGCAAACCTATTAGTATAATGTCACCTTGGTTTATCCAAACTTTTTTCCGTAGTTTACCTCGGATATGACAAAGACGTTTTATGCCATCAAAGCACATGGCCTCCAAGCGGCCATTACCGAGCATCTTTGTGACTTGGGCGTACTCTTGTCCGTCTTCTTTGAAAACCAACTCACGTTTTTCTGTTTCGTTCTCATTCTTTCCTCGCCTCCTGTTTTTACCACCTTTTCCTTTATTCTTCGGCATAATTTATATAATTTTGAGTACAAACATATACAGTAAGACTACGAAAATCTCATAGATTTGCTCTATGGACAGGCTCGTTTGACAGATAGTTTTTTTTTATAACCCTGGCTGGTTCGTTTCGTGCTGCGTTGCTACCACAGACTACGTAGTACGTAGTATCTCTAAGTAGTCTGTGCTACGTAGTATTATTCTACTGTTGCTATCACAGAACACTATGGGTGCATTCCGAGTTACACTGTAATCGATTTGAGCGTGCTAACAACCGTACCGTATTAACGTGGGCACTAGAACGTTGTGTCTTGAATCGTCATTGTTGACGTCATGACATACGCCATCTTGCGATAACGCCGATCATGCCTTTTACTAATGTCGCCGTGAGCGCTGTCAAAAATGACAGTTGTGCTGTTTTGTTTTGACTCTCATCTTATCTCTAAGTTTAAACTAACGTGGCATTTTCGAAATTGTTTTCTGGCCGCCGTTCGCCACCTAAACAAAGAAGAAGAAGAAATGTGTTGTATAAACACAAAGAAATATTATAAGCAAATTTGGACGTGAGCGCGTTCACGAGCGTTCCGAATTGTTGACAGCCCTCGGCTGTCATAATCGTGATATCTTCATTGACTTATATAACATGGACTTGAAATGTTTGACTATAGAAAAAACAGTTATACAAATACGAGGCATATCGACGCCAAAATTAAAAAAATACTGCTATCTCTTTTTAACTTCAATAATTTTGCCTAAGTGAAAAAGGATAATAGTGTTTTTGACAGTTCCTATATTGGCAACCCTATATTTTCTAGTCATTGAAATACCTATTTGCGGCCGGTTCGCCATTTTATCCTCTCGGTGTTTGGTACCAAAGTTGGGTACGTCAACTGTCAAATGATCTTGAGTTGTGGTTAAAATTTGTGAATTTTGGAGTTATTTGCTGTGTTAATGCGTTTAAACTCGGCCCTATGGTGGAAATCATCAATAGCAAGATGCCCAATTGCAATATAATCGGATGTGGCATCAAAAGAAGCGGACATCACCCGAAAATAACATTGCACCAGTACGTACACAAATTTCAGCTGAAATATCTTTAGATTTAGACGATAAACAAAAGATTCTGCATTCGTTAAGAGCTTCAACAGTAAAGCATTCATAATTTCCCTTTTGCCATTCTTTTCAACCGTTTTACTTCACGAAATCATTTTCTTGTTATTGAAGGGATAGAGTAGTGCATTTAGACATTTTATTTATCGATAATGCTATTTTATGTTTTTTTAAATTGGTTTTATGTTTTACTTTCAAGGCTGCCTGAATAAACGAAAGAAGAAAAAAACAATTGGTGTGGAAAATTTAAAGATGTTAACATAAACTGTTCATATTTTTGTTCTTTTCACTTTGAAGAATCATATTTCAACCGGATACTCAATAAAGTAACATTATGTGACGATGCTTTACCTTCACGAACCTTATTGGTAAGTAATATGTTATAAATTTGTCCAACATGATTCTCTACTAGTGGCTGGTGTTGAAACTGGTGATGTCCGTATTTGCAATATTTGTTTAATGGCAACAAAGAGTGATGTAAAGAATGTGTTTGAGTGTGGTCTTAAGACGTAAGATCAATTAAAAATTGTATTAATAAAACCAAGAAACAATAAAAATACTAATATTTTTTTTGCTTGTTTACAGCCTGCGATTTGAACAAATATGTCTGGTATTTTAAATGAGAATGATCAAAATCAGACAAACACAATGTAAAAGAGATATAGATGAATTTGAGATACAAATATTATGGGAAGAAATCTACTGAAAGAATATCACAGAAATTACCTGAACAAAATTGTATTGTTCAGAACTGAATGAGATTGATTTATTTAATATAAATTTATTATAATTAGTGTTGACTTTTAATTAATACCCACAATCATTTGCGTGTTAGAAACTTAGCATCAAAATATTAATTATGGTGGCTCCGCCAATTTTCAAAGATTCTGGTTATCCGTGAAATTCAAATTTGTATATTGATCAAAATGAGATACACAAAGATAAAATGATAAAATAATAATAATATAAATTATAATATTTCATTTAAAAATTACCATCTGCGGGCCATTGGCGGAGCCACCTTTTAGAGGTATGAGGAACAGGGTGTAAAATTCATTCATCCTCTATAGAAAAGGGAGGACCCTCCGACCAGACGGGTGTCGTGTCTGCCGGGCAACAGCCCGATTGTTTTTTTGAAGTGAAAACTTTAGGTGCGTTGAGCACTTTTTGGGTGAGCAAAAATCATGGAATTCCCGTCATCTTCACCGGACGTTTTCCAAGAGCTATATGTATACTGTGTATATATGTGTACTTTTTGGGTGAACAAAAAGCTTGAAACTCGCGTCATCGTCATCGCACGCTTCCCACATAGATATATCGGCAACGAGATGAACTGTTGCTTATATTATAAAATGGAGTGAAATCAGTTACAGAATACTAGGTCGATAAAAGCAGTAAGTATATATCTGTCCTCCAGGTTTCAACCTATTACAAATTTACAATGGGAAACTTCAAAATAAGTTCTACGGTTTAGCCGCGAAAGAATGACGAAGCAATTAAATTAAAAACAAACAAATGAAAGGCATATGTCAGAAAACTTGGAGTAGGTATTTTTACCCGTAAATATTGTACTGTGACATTATGAAAACATTCTCACAATCTTTTATCGATATTATAACATAGAAATATCGATAAGGGCTGCCCTAGTAGACGCCATTTTATCCTCTCAGAAAAGTGTAGGTATGGCACGTTTTTTTTGTAGGTATGCCAAGTCCATAGTTATATGTCAATGGATATCTTAATCGAAATGCCAATTATCGACGTCACCGCTGTCAGCGATTATGTTCAAATTCGGAAAGCGGCCTTATTTATCCTAGCGGGTTGCTACTTGCAATGCACAGATAAAAAATATGAAGATTACATTCTACGTAGCCTAGCGAAAGCCATTTTAGTGAAAATAAAATTAATAAATCAGAGAATTTTCAACATTTATTTTGTCCTTTAATGTCGGACATAATAATGTAATACTGTTGCAACTTACGACAATGTTCATTAGCACTTTTTCTGAATGATATTTTTGAATTTTTTTAATAACAAAATTGTTTTACAAAACTTTGTTTGTATGCCTTTCATAGCACTTCACAGTTATGAGTTTAACTGTGACTGACGAGACACAGAGTAGTGGTGGCCCGGTGGTAACGGCCCCGACTTACGAGTAGATCGTGGGTCCAAACCCAGGCAGGCGCTTTGTGAAAATTATTTCATCACCACTATTCTCAAAACGGTGAAGGAAAACATCGTGAGGAAACCGGCATGTCCTTGAACCAAAAAATCGAAGACATGTGACAGCTACCAACCCGTACTGGGCTCGCGCGTGGTAGATTACAGCCCACTCCCTCTCACAGAGGGGAGGCCTGTGTATCAGTAGTGGGAACGTTATAGGCTGATTATGATATATTTGCTAACGAGACACAATATATTTTTTAAGATTTAGTGCTTTGGTTCCTAAAAAATGGTATTGCGCAGCCTGTGCGCAGCCTTCTGCGCGAAGTTCAGAACTGCCAAGTAATGTCAACCGTATTTGAAACTTACTGTAAGTTTGCACTGGGGCGAAACATTCACAACAAATCATGTTGAAATCTCTATTTTCTGTTAATTTTGTAAAATGTTGGACAAGAACTAGAGATTTCAACATGTTTTGTTTTGAATGTTTCGCCAGATTTAGTGCTAACAATCGCGTCATGGGACAAGTTGTATTGAACGTAAAGTTACATGCTCTGTGAATGAACGCACTGTAAGTGAATCCGCAGTTGTAGCCCGCGAAATTCAAATTTTCTAACGTTTTTTTGCAAGTTGAAGGTCAGTGTCAAGCGCGAATCCACCGTTGCGCGTTGTGGGCACGATGGTCATGCCCACAACCCTAATAAACTTGTGACGTTATCCCACAGACATATAATAATTATATGTCTGTGCGTTATCCTTTGACGGTCTATTGAGGTCGATACGCTGATAATTCATGATGCACCAGGTAGCTGTGTCCTTACCTGGATTCCGGATATTGATGAAAAAATAAGTAACTTTTATTTTATGTAAAACTCTATTATTTATTTTGTATCTATCAATATCTGGAATCCATCTTGAGTGATGTGTTTGTTATCACCTGGTGCGCTTAACCCAAAGATGCTATAATGTGTACAAGGATGTCAGAAAAAAAAATGGGTTTCCCTCGTAAGAAATAGGTAGGTAGCGCACATGATTAGGGGCGCACCTACTGGAACGTTAGGATTAGCTTCTAAGACAGGTAGGATGAATATTGATCTTTTTGCTGAAGCAATGAAACACTTCGTGAATTTAATAAAAATAATAATGTATAAGTATTTATGTAAATGTATTAGAATAATTAATCAACTATAATGCATTAAATAACAAAATAAATAACTAACGAAAAATAATGGTAATCTTTCAATGAACAGGATCAAAATAATTAGATAAAGATCCTACAGGATGATTGGGAATATTCAAATCATTTTGCAATTCCCTTTGATAATAATTTTGGAAGGTATGAATCATTTTCCAGTTACCAGTTGCAAGAATTTTATCAATCGGAAAATTTTCTGTAAAATTGAGAGAAGCTACTGCAGATCTTACTGATCCTGGAGTTGCATCAATACCACTAGCTTTTAAAAGAGACCTCACCCATCCACAAATAACAGTTCTAGACGCAGGTTTTATATCACCTTTAACTGTAATAAACAAATGTTTTCTAATATTTCCTCGACGGTTTAGAGTTGTGGTGATATAGAAACTCATTGGAGTTTCTATAGTTTTAGAATAAAGCTGTTAATTTGATATTGTCATTCTGTCAATACGACTGTAATCACAGAGTACTTTTCTGTAATCTTTTTCTTTGCTGATTCTAAAGGTTTTATCTTTAATTTAATCAGCAAAATGTTTTAAATAAAATGGAGAGATTCTTACGTCCCGAAAAACTAGACATTGATCCGTCAGACAGCTCCGCCTCAAAGGATTGGGAACACTGGAAGAGGACATTCGAAAGTTTTTGTCATTTTGCGAAAAATATACGAAAAATAGTAAAATTATCCTAGACTTATTCATAAATCATATAACTGCTAGAATTTACTCGTTTATCAGTGAGTGCACCACTTATGAAATAGCTATTAACTGTTGGAGTTTGCATATCACAGAGCATAATCTCCTTACTATGTACAGTTGCTATGGAGATTTTTCCTAACAGACTTGTCATTCCTTGGTTGATTTATATTGTACATCTACCTACTAGCTAATATAATAATTAACAAGTAATCTTGTATCTTCATTGTATCTCTTTATTAGCACTATGTAATGTACCTAACCAGGTACCAAACTATCATTAACACACTCAATTATTATTTAAAAATATAATTTACGTCAGACATACTCGTATGCTGGCAACAAGAAAGCAACAGAGTGAAGAAAATATCGACACATATATTCAGGTACTAAAATTGATGGCAAAAGACTGCAAATTTGAAAAAGTGGATGCCGAAACGAATAAACATGATAGTAGAGATGCATTTATTTCTGGCATCAAGTCAAACAAAATAAGACGATTACTTGAAAATCTGTCATTGACACTAAACCAAGCCTACAATCAGGCGTTGTCGTTGGAGATGGCCGAATTGAGCTCACAGAACTACAACACTTCACATAAATTTAAGTGCTGATCAGAGTTTAAATGAAGACAAGAAACCTATAGCAGCAGCGTTTACTAAGCGAAACTGTTTCTTCTGTGGAGGGCATGTGCATCCTAGAAAGGCTTGTCCAGCTGTCGATGCCAACTGCCAGATTTGTGATAAGAAGGGACACCACGCTAATGTATGTCGAAGTTGTCGAAGCAAGAAACTTAATACTGTTGCGGTTCTAGTTAAGCCAGATACAAGTAATAACAGTTCTGCATGTATAGTAGCAGCATCACTGGATTCTCTTAAGAAGGCAACTGTAACAGCCTACATCCAGGGAATTAGTGCCCAAGCATTAATTGATACGGGCAGTTCTATCAGCTTTATGAATGAAGCCTTCTTTAAATTGTGTCGATTAAAGAAGAGACCTTGTAACCAAACGATTTCAATGGCTTCAACTACACTGACATCTCAAGTAGAGGGACAAACCTGCGTCTCGGCTAAAATTGGAGGTCATAATTATGAAGGTCTGAATTTACTTATTGTAAAAAAACCTGTGCGCTGATCTTATTATTGGTCATAACATACTAGAGAAGCATTTTTCACTTGAGTTCTCTTTTGGAGGATCAAAAGATCCATTAAGGTATGCAGTGTTGCTGCGGCATCTGTACCTGCTGTACCTTTGTTTTCGAATGTTTCTCTCAAATGCAAGCCTGTCGCCATAAAATGTCGAAGATACAGTGAGGATGATAAAACATTTATTGGAGATGAAATAAGAAAACTTTTAGCTGAGGGAATTATTGAAGAGAGCATGTCACCCTAGAAAGCTCAAGTCCTCATTTCACAGAATACTAATCATAAGAAACGTCTCGTTATCGATTATTCTCGAACAATTAATAGATATTTACATTTAGATGCATACCCACTTCCAAACATAGAAGAAATGGTGTCACAGATATCAAATCACCATCAAGTCCCGATTCTGCCAAAGGAGCGTCACTTTACTGCTTTTGAAGCACTTGGAAATCTTTACCAATTTCGGCGTATTCCATTTGGTGTCACTAACGGAGTGCCAAGATTCCAAAGAACCATAGACTGGGTTATTCGCAAAGAAGAGCTGAAAGGAACGTATGCGTATTTAGATGACATTACGGTATGTGGAATAAATCAAGAGGAACATGATGAAAACCTTAAGAGATTTTTAACAGCAGCACAAAAATATGGCCTTACTCTCAATAAAGAAAAAGTTAGTTTTCCCAATATTCTATTAATGTTCTGGGATAAAATGTTGAGAACCTCGTTATTAAGCCAGACGAGGAACGCCATGCAATATCCCATCACTGAGAAGAACAATAGGAATGTTTGCACATTATAGCAAATGGATCCCAAATTTCTCAGAAAGAGTTCATGCTCTCGCTCATGCATACATTTTTCCATTGAAAAATGAATTAGTTCAAAATTTCGAAAGACTAAAATCTGATATAGCGAAATCAGCTATTCACGCTATCGATCATAATGCACCATTCACCGTGGAAACAGATGCATCCAATCATTCTATCGCAGCAACTTTATCACAATGTAATCGACCGGTTGCATTTTTTTCCAGAATGCTAAATAATAGCGAACTTAACCACTCGGCTATAGAGAAAGAAGCTTACGCTATAGTGGAATCGCTAAGGAAATGGCGTCATTTTCTCATTGGCAAATCATTTCGTCTCATTACTGACCAACTTTCTGTATCATTCATGTTTGATATTAAACTAACGAGCAAAATAAAGAATGAGAAAATACAGTGATGGCGCTTGGACTTAGCACCTTTCAAGTACGACATAGTGTACCGTCCCGGAAAGCAGAATGATGTGGTTTGTGCTTCGGTACCGGTACGAACTGAGAAACTAATTTAATTGCATGAAGCTTTGTGTGACCCAGGAATAATGCGCATGAATCACTGGGTAATGTCTAAAAATTTGCCTTATTCTACTGAAGAAATTAGGAATATGACTAATTCCTGTCGGATATGTTCCGAAATAAAACCGAAATTCTACAGATCTGACTTACCAGATCCAATCTTAATAAAAGCAACTTCACCTATGGAAAGATTAAGCATAGACTTTAAAGGTCCTGTACCATCTAATACAAGAAATAAATATGAATTGACTGTAATCGATGAATATTCACGTTTCCCGTTTGCGTTCCCGTGTAGTGATACAACGGTAATAAAACATTTAAATGGGATATTTATGTTATTTGGCATGCCATCTTATCTTCATTCAGATCGCGGAACTTCATTGATACGAAAGAAGTAAAGAATTTCTTGAATTCACGAGGTATTGCTTCAAGTAGAACCACTCCATACAATCCAAGAGGAAATGGCCAAGTAGAACGTTTTAATGGGACTTTATGGAAATCAATACAATTAGCTCTAAGTTCACGCAACCTAGCAATAGAAAATTGGGAACAAGTTCTTCCTCAAGCTTTACATTCGATACGGTCTTTGCTCTGTACAGCTACTCACTGTACGCCGCATGAACGGATGTTCAAACATACTAGACGATCATCGAATGGAGTCTCTATACCTACTTGGTTGACAGAATCAGAACATGTGCTAATGCGAAAATTTTACCGTAATAATAAATATCAGCCAGTCGTTGAGGAGGTGACTTTACTTCATGTAAATCCGGATTATTCCTATGTGCGTCTTGCAGATGGTCGAGAATCGACTATCTCTAATCGACACTTAGCACCATTAGGACAAGATAGTGAGATAATCCAGGAAACGCCTGAAGTACTTAACGAGACCCGAGATTTAGTCGAGACTAATGAAGATGACTTCTACGATTCTCGAAGTATGAACGAAGAAGAGGAACAGCAACAGTTGACTGTCCTCCCACCTGTCGATGCCGAATACACGGCTACTGAAAATCCAGCTACTGTTCAACGAAGGTCCACTAGAAATCGAAGGCTTCCAGACCACGTTCTAAACTGAATCGTTGTCTTTTAAGCCTGGACGAATGGGTGATATAGAAACTATTGGGAGTTTCTATGGTTTTAGAATAAAGCTGTTAATTTGATATTGTCATTCTGTCAATACGACTGTAATCTTTTTCTTTGTATTTTGCTGATTAAAACCATTTATTCTAAAGGTTTTATCTTATTTATCAAGAGTAATATGTAATAATTGTCTTAACCAAAAAATCTAATTAAAATTTTTAAGTACCGTAGACCGGGGTTACTTTGATCAATATTAAACTTTGAAGGTTCATATCTTTTAAATTTGTGGGTGTAAAAAAATACTAAATAAATCTAGTGATCGGTTTTTTTATTACTCTCGATTCCTGTAATAATAAGTGAAAAAAATTGGCTTGATTTTGAGAAAAAAAAAATTAAACTGCCTGATCAAAGTTATACGTAGGATGGGGTTACTTTGATACCCCTTATTTTATTGCGTAATTACAAAGTAATTATTGCGTAATTGCAAAGTGATTACGCAATTAAATAAACCCAATTACAATGCCAATACAATTTAAATATAATTACCCAATTATAATGCCAATACAATTTAAAAAATAAAAATCTATCAACTAGAAAAATAAATATTGTCGCATGGGGTAACTTTGATCTAACAATTGATTTGATTGTTTGAATGACAATATATTTACCTTTTTCAATTAAAATGATTGGTGGATTCCCAGCGTGTCCTCAGGAAAGGATTAAACAGTTGTTCAGTGTTCATAACTCAGAAAAAAAACTACATAATTGCGTTTCGTTTTAAGTAATTCACGATTTTATATGAAATGGAAGTTTCTATCAAAGTTACCCCGCGATTCAAAGTAACCCCGGTTTACCGGTATCAGGATGTTCCTTAAGCCTCCATTCAGACTGCCTATGGTTATGGTTGTCTGTTTTAGAACCAAATGCTGGCCACAATACAAGAGATATCTTCATCAATTAAACTACTGCTATCAATTCGTATCAATGTTGATATATCTATGAACGCATTGTCAAATGTGACTTGCACTATCTGTCATTCATTAAAATCATTCTTGCTTTAAAATGTGATTCATTTTATTGGCGACGAGGATTTAAAATACTTAAACAATGGAAAAAGAACAATTTGAGCTGTTCTTGCGAGCTCAACAGGCGCAGCAAGAACAGACGACACAAATATTTACATTGTTGGTACAAACAATGAAAGAAGATACAAAACCAAAAAGCTCAACAAGCGTTTCATCATCGTCGGTCACATCGTCAGACAAGATGATGGTGATTAAAAACTTTAACATAGACAAATACAACCCAGACAGCTGCAGAATTGAAGATTTTTTAGACTTCTTTTCAAACAAATGTCAAATCATGAACGTTACGGAACCAAACCTACGAAAGGACATCCTGTTAAATACCTTAACACCAGAGATTTTCCGTGAGCTAAAAATAGCACTTACATCGAATTTTGACACGAGTAGTTATAACGACATTTGCCTCAAACTTCTTGACTTGTTTAGAATAAAGAAAACCAGGTACCGCGCATTGACAGAGTTCTGGAACTGCACCAGAGAGTCTTCAGAATCTATAGAACGGTACGCTAACAGACTCAAAAGTCTAAGCAGGGATTGCGGCTACAAAGACGAGATGTTGGAACGACAGCTACGCGATCGTTTTGCTACAGGGTCGAATCATACAGATTTAGAGACAGACCTCAAGCAAAAGTGGCCCGATTTGCGGGAGTCAGGAAGGGAGGTTACTTTTAGAGATTTTTTTTCAATTGCACAATCACGAGAACAGGCAGAACATGATACACCAAGCACAACTGCAAATGTTAACAGAGTCAAGAGGAACCGTACTCAAAAAACAACAACACCGAAGTCTAATTACAATAGACAACGCAAGTTGCACTCCACTGATCAATGCCTGAGATGTGGGAAATTCGAGAAGCATTCAAGCACCTCTCAAAATGCGCAGCAAAAAACCACACATGCGCCGATTGCATTTTGAGAGCTGCTGCATTAAAACTGGTCGTGCTTACATAACGTCAGCCAAGGATAAAAACACTTCCAAACGAAGAATACAACGGATAAGCGATAATCAAGCTTCTACGTCAAGCTCCACAAACGTTTCAACGGAAAATAGTTAAGATGACGATGAGTTTGTCCACAACGTCACAAGCACTCGAGTCAAGGATTGCAAACAAATCGACATTTTCATAAATGGAGTTCACTGCACTATGGATTGGGACCCTGGCTCTACCCACTCTATAATTAGTTCCGAAGTTTGGAAAAAAGTTGGATCACCAACGTTAACAAAGGGTCCCAAACTAAAAGCATGTGGAAATACCAAGCTGAAAACCAAAGGAATCGCAAATGTAAATGTGGAAGTGAACGGACGATACGAAATCTTACCTGTCGTAGTAATGAAAAACGCAAACCCATTACTTTTTGGATTGAGATGGAGCGAGAAGTTTGGAATGGAATTTCCAAAACCAGTTTATTCAATCCAAGAGAAGCCTGTTACTCCAACGTCATTAAAACATATACTAAAGCAATACAGCGAACTTTTCGACGGAAAACTAGGCAAAGTCAATAACTACCAAGTTAACATACACACCAAACCCGGCGCAGAACCAGTACACCTATCTGCACGTCAAATCAAATTCAGCATGAAGAAAAACGTCGAACGGGAGTTGGATCGTCTCGTCGATACAGGTATCATTAACAGAATAGATCCAAACCTTATTGCTATGGAGTGGGCCACACCTACTGTAAATGTCTTGAAACCAAATGGTGACGTCAGAATTTGCGGAGACTACAGCACTACACTTAATTCTGTTTTAACAAAACATTTACATCCAGTGCCTGTCTTTGATCAATTACGACAGAAACTAGCAAACGGCATCGTCTATTCTAAAATTGATCTCAAAGACGCGTATTTACAATTTGAAATAGCTCCAGACTCAAAAAAGTATTTAACAATATCCACACACAGAGGATACTACCTACTGGTAGTATCCTCTGTCAACAGGATGCCTTTCGGTATTTCTACAGCACCATCAATTTTTCTAAATTTTCTTGATCAACTACTTGGAGACATACCAAACGTAGCAGTGTATTTTGATGACATTGCATTGACAGGAGAAAGTGTGAATGCACACTTACGAACACTTTGCACAGTGTTAAGCCGGCTAAAACAGGCTGGTTTGAGAGTTAATTTGAAAAAGTGTAGTTTCCTGAGTAAAGAGATTGAGTATCTGGGTCACATAATTGATCAAAACGGAATACGGCCAACAAAAGCAAAGATTAGCGCTATAACCAACGCATCACAATCCACAAACGCAAAGGAATTACGCTCTTTCCTGGGCCTTATAATTTTTTTATGAAAGATTCATTCCACATCTTTATGGATCATGTGCAGACCTGTACGAAATAACAAGCGGCAAAAAAAAATGGCGATGGTCCGAAGTTTTCGAGAATGCTAAAGGTAACATAGCTAACTCAAATTCATTGATAGCTTTCGATGAAAGGCGTTCCCTTTTCCTAGCGTGTGATGCGTCAGAAAAAGGAGTTGGGGCAGTTCTATACCACAAACATAAAGATGTCGAACAACCGATAGCATTTGCGTCAAGAAAACTTCGACCAGCTGAGAGCAAATATTCTGTTATTGACCGTGAAGCACTAGCCATATTATTTGGAATACAGAAATTTGACCAATATCTAAGAGGAACGAAATTTACCTTGGTAACTGACCATAAGCCTCTGATGCACATTTTGGGACCTCAACGTAACCTGCCGAAGCTTGTTAATGAGCTTGTTAATGGCTTGTAAGATGGGCTCTTTTGATTGGAAGCTACCAGTATGAAATTTGCTACCAGAAGGGCGAAAACAATATTCTGGCCGATTGTCTGTCCAGATTACCAAATCGCAAGACAAAACCCTCACACGTGGAAAACGTTGTTCGTAGAGTAGTATCACGCCTCCAAGAAAACAAAATTGTTGACATACAATTAACAGAAAAAAAATTGAGTCTGGAAACATCTAGAGACCCAAATTTGTCACTCGTTTGTCAGTACCTAAAGACCGGGTGGAGAGACCTGGGTTACGGGCAAGACATGAAACAATACTACAAGAAACGTTTTGAACTGTCTGTAGAAAGTAAAATTTTACTGTGGCAAGGCAGGATGGTCATACCTGAAGTTCTAAGAAAGATAGTCTTAGGCTATTTGCACCGAGGGCACCCAGGAATATCGGCCATGAAAGCACTCTCACGTTTCTATGTGTGGTGGCCATCACTTGACGAGGATATCGAGAATTTTATCAAGAGATGCACCAGGTGTCAAGAAAACAGACCGTCTAATACCTAACTACCGGTATTCTCCTGGTCTATACCCGACCAAGTGTGGGAAAGAGTCCACATAGACTTTGCAGGTCCATTCGAGGGAAGCTATTGGCTGGTTTTGTGTGATGCGTTGTCGAAATGGTGTGAACTAAGACCAATGAAAAACATAACTTCAAAAAGTCTATGCGCTATTCTGGATGAGATTTTCAACACCTTTGGACTTCCACAAATGATTGTATCTGACAACGGCCCCCAACTAACATCACAGGAATTCAAGGACTACTGTAAAAATCAGGGCATTCTACATGTCACCTCATCTCCGTATCATCCCCGAACAAATGGGTTAGCTGAACGGTTTGTGAGAACTTTTAAGAACAGATTGACCTGCAGTGACGGAACCCCACTTAAGCGTCGATTGTCGGAGTTTTTATTCACTTACCGGAACACTCCACATACCACTATCGGCAAATCACCAGCTCAAATGATGTTCGGCAGGCAGTTGAACCGTGTTCTGTCAAATATCCGACCGAACAAGAGAAGAAAGGAGAATGCCAAGTTGTCCTTCAAGACTCGGCCAGAACCGACAAAGATGAACTATATATCATTAAAAAGGAAAATAATTATAGAATTTGATAGTATATTTAGTTTTCTATAAGAAGTACACCAAAAAAAGTTGTAGTTCTTTAAAGTTGTCCACTTAATACTTCTAATTTTAACGATAACAACAAATAAACTATTAAATTATTAATTAAATAATGATTTTTGGCACATAGTATCCTCGCATAATATATGTTTTCATAGTAAATATACATAATTATAACATACTTACATTATTTTAGAATGTAGGTATGGAAAAAATACTCATGGATACTTTTTAACAATTTATTATTCATCAGAATCTCTTCAGTCTCAGTTTCTAACGAGTATCGTCGCAATCGAAAGGCATTTACTCCACAATTAATGCAGCGAATCATGGTTAGTAGACTAAAGGTCCGTCCGTGTGAGAAAAGCCAGGTCAATAAATAGGCAGGTTCAGATGTTCGTTTGGGCGAGCCGGGTCAGCGAGTAATACAGTTTCAGGTTCAGTTTCAACAGCCAAGGTAGTCGTAAGTGGTAGAAAAATCGGAGTCCAGAAACACAGCAATATACAACACAAAACTCAAAAACACGTAATCACTTCGACGATCGTGATAAAACGCGCAGGAGAAGTAGTAAACTTTTTGACAATCATCAATGACAACTACAAAAACAAGATCAAGTGTTGCCAGCACTATAATAATTAATATTTTAAATTGTATCGAAAATCGAATTAAAATTGTTATATTTTTGTAGTTATATTTTTGAATATATTATATATTTTATAATATATTGAAAAATATAACTAAATACTATTTATTATATCAAGAATTACGAGTTACGACTTATACACTATGTAATAAATTCACTTATCTAGTTTCATAATGATATTAATGCAATCGATTTGCAAGTGCAATTTCGTATCGATATTATTTTATTTTGGTATTGGCAACATTTCTAATTGAAATTGCAGATAGGAAACGCGTGTGGGCACGCCACTATTGCGGCGATAAGTCCCCTCTTTGAGGAGTGGCTGGAGAGGCGCCAGGGCGTCCTCACCTTCCGCCTGACGCAGGTCCTCACCGGACACGGCTGTTTCGGGAGGTACCTGTTTCGGATAAGGCGGGAGGAAACGCCCGGGTGTCATCACTGCGTGGATCGCCCGGAGGACACGGTGGAGCATACGGTGGAGGTATGCCCGGCTTGGGCAGAGCACCGCCGTGTCCTCGTGGAGGCGATCGGTGGCGGGGATCTCTCGCGTCCGGCCCTGGTCCAGGCCATGGTACGGAGCGAGAGGGCATGGGAGGCCGTCACCTCCTTCTGCGAAGCAGTAATGCTCGCGAAGGAGGAGGCGGAGCGCGTGAGGGAGAGGCAAATTTCGCGCCTTCACGCCCCTAGCCGCCGCAGAAGGAGACGCCCTGGGCGTCGGGAATCGATCGCGGATTCCCGGCCACCGTAGGCGCGGGCTTGCGGACGGTGAGCAATGGGTAGCTCGCCGTCCGGTAAGGACCAAGCCCGGGTCGACGGCGCGTTGTGTTCCACGCGCGCCTCAAAGAGATGTCAGCGAATGAAGGGGTCCGATGAGACCATTGCCTGCCGGGGTTGCGGGAAAGTCCGAAAGGGATACCGTGGCCCCCTGGCATTGCACAGGCAAGAGAAGGAACACGGGTGGGTTTTAGTCAGTAAGAGTCTGACACGCCCTCTCGCTCCACCCAGAGCGGGAGGAGTCATTTGATGATTTCCCACGCAAAAAAAAAAAAAAAGAGATAGGAAACGTGTTGAATAACTATTTAAAATGACTTTTAAACGGTGTACTTCTACAGATTTTATTTATACTCTATAATTCTTACTGTTTTATATTACAAATTATCATAAATATTAAAAGTCTGTCGGACGCTACATGAATCGAGCCGATTCTTGTCATTGTCCTTTGCAATACCAACATGTGAAGGCAGACATCGTGTCATCTACACCTACATACCAGACAGGCGATTTGGTCTACATAAAAACTAAACTGGAAAAAAGTGGCACCCTGCTACAGTAGCCACCCGTAAACACCGATACTCTTACGTGGTCACTACATCTAATGGGGTGGAGCAAAGGAAACATGCAGATCACATGAGGCCGCGACTTGCTCCTGCAGCGACAACCTCTACGTCCTCACCATCCACATGTTTCGCACCATCACCTATGTCAATTTCTTCTCCATCTACACCGTCCTCTCACATTCCATCCACACCAGAACCATCTGCATCTACATCATCATCCTCATCTCCAGCGTTTGAAACACCGACTGCGTCAGTTGCAGCACCTCTTCGGCGCAGCCAGCGTGAGGTGCGACCTCCACGGCGTTTGATTGAAGAGATGTGAATCAACCATAAATGGGGAGGAATGATATATATATATGGACGCATTGTCAAATGTGACTTGCACTAACTGTCATTCATTAAAATCATTCTTGCTTTAAAATGTGATTCATTTTAAATGTAAGATCGTGAACCCTGCGGCCTGATGCTAGCAGAAAGAGAGCCACATGTCTCGATACATGAATTATATTATTTTCATCAAAACTGTAAGTACTCATGTATAGCAATAAAACTTTAGGGTTCCAAATAGGTGATTTAGCAGATTTTGTCTCATGCGACAGCAATAGCTTTTAATATATGTTTTATAAAGAAATTTGACGACTAATCAATATTTGATGTAGGTAAGTATGTGAAAGTTGAAATAACAGATTTGTGTACCAAAATATTTCTATAAGCAAGACCTATGTCACAGTGTACATATCGAGCTACTTGATCCGCATAAGGGTATTTGTAATTAATTGAATGCGACTCACACCATCTCTTCCATCTGCGCCACGCTTGTCTGTAGATATTGATTGTGGAGCCTCTCCAGCTTGACATAAGGAGTTTTTGTTCTTGATCTGTCCAGTCCGTCAAAATATCTGGCCACCCGAAATCAGCCACGCCTCCAAGTGTAGGTCTTGCACTTGTGGCGTATGCGTCCCTGTTCTGGTGTCTATCTGAGTGTGGGCTAGATCTGGAATCTGAAAAGGGGGATGTCGCGCTCGCCGTTGAACATCTGCCTGCCTGCCTAAATACCTTGTTTCACTTCGGGGCAATCAATATGTAATCTCCGCTGGCTTGGTTTTGAGAACCCTGGGAATTAGATTTGGTGGCGGAAACAACCAAGCTAGGTCGTAGTACCACTGATGACAAAATGCGTTGTGGTGTTGTGCTTCCTGATCGTACACGTCCAATGATGCGTACCTTGGTACTATATGAGCTGTATTCGATGCGAAGATGTCTATCTCCGGCGTGCCCCACATTTGAAAGATTTGTGTCGTTGCTGCCCTCGTGAAGAGCCACTCTGGGCAAGCCTTCTGCCGAGAAAGAGCATCCACC
Source organism: Xanthia togata (assembly GCA_963853775.1). Classification (NCBI taxonomy): domain Eukaryota; kingdom Metazoa; phylum Arthropoda; class Insecta; order Lepidoptera; family Noctuidae; genus Xanthia; species Xanthia togata. Next base: position 14,224,423 of record OY970802.1, read on the forward strand.
TCCACATTGAATCTGTCCGGAAAATAATGTGCTGTCAGATGAATGTTCTGCTTGTCTAGAACAGCAAGAAGTTGTCGGGTTTGTTAGAGCAGTTTCTTGGATTTTGTGCCTCCCTCCTTGTTTATATTCGAGACTACTGTCCGATTGTCGGTTTGCAGCAGTATCTGTGCATTTCGGAGTTGCTGTTGGTTCTGACGTATAGCTGCGTAAACAGCGAACATCTCTTTTTTGTTGGCATGCCATGTCTTTTATGAATTTGTCCAGGTTCCCACAATATTATCAGTAGTATCGCTGAGTTGTGCCCTCCATCCGATGTTTGATGCGTCTGTAGTCAATAGGTATGTCTGCCGGTACACAAGTGGATCGGCATTGACTTTCCCATAGCTTGACACCACCACTCCATCTTTGACCGAAGGATAGATGAGGGATAGGTATCAGCCGGTACGGGTGTTTGACCGACAGCTGTCGAATGTAGTATTGTAGAGTGCGACAGTGAAGGCGACCTCTCGGAGTCACGAACGTTGCAAAGTTGAGTCTCTCCAGTAGAGGTTGGTACTGTTTGAGGGACCATTTGCTTGTCTGGAGCTGAAGTGCATTGCGTAGCGATAGGCACTTCGGCTTCGACAGGGACTTTGCGTTGCGTTTTGTGTTCCATGTTATGCCGAGAAACTCGAGGCATTGCGTCGGAGCCAGTACAGAATTTTCGAAGTTGATAGTCCAGCCCAGTAAATGCCTGCCGGGGTTGCGTGAAAGTCCGAAAGGGATACCGTGGCCCCCTGGCATTGTACAGGCAACAGAAGGAACACGGGTGGGGTTTAGTCAGTAAGAGTCTGACACGCCCTCCCGCTCCACCCAGAGCGGGAGAGGTCATTTGATGATTTCCCACCCCAAAAAAAAAAAAGCCTAGTAAATGTAGAATCTTTATCGTGAATGCGATGTCGTCTTCCAACTGCGATTTTGACTGGTTTGCTAAAAGGAAATCATCCAAGTATACGACGCACCTGATGTTGTGACTCCTCAGGAATTCTGCCACTCAATTGGTTATTGAGGCAAATGTTCTGGGTGCCGATGAAAGGCCGAACGGCAAACAAGTCATTTGAAGCAGCTGGTGCTGATGTAAATCTTTATGATAATTTAATCTCAGGAACCTGCGATGCTGCTGTGCGGCGATGGCCACGTGAAAATATGCTTGGCTCAGATCTATTTTGGCCATCCAATCGTGTTGTTGCAAAAAATTTGGAACACTGAAGTGACTGAATATTTCAAATGATTTGGCTGCTACGAACTGGTCCAGTTGTTTCGAATTGAAGATAGGCCGAAAGGTCTGATCTGACTTCGTTACCAGACATAACGTGGAAAGGTAGCTGGGCGTCCGTTCTGGCGTGGCTGGGCGTGTTCACCTGACTCTTACAAGGTTGAATCTGTATGGTCATATTGGGAGATGTTTTGGTTCTGTAACATTTGAGAACCGTGGGACTCGGAAATATCAGCATCGGTTTCAGTATGAAAGGTATGCGTGTACCGTTTAACAGCCGGCATATTTTGTCTGGCTCACCTAGATTGCTTCAAGCATACCTACTGAAATTGCTTTACTATTGTTCGCTCGGCATGACGCGGTGTGCGACTTTACAAAATCTGGACATCAGCGGTAGTTAGTTTCAACTCTACGTCGCGCAAGCTCGTGTTTTGTTATCTAGCTATTTCCCTAACTGTTGCCGCGTATCTTGCTCTTGTGCTGTGATGTGCCTTGCCTTCGTAAGTGCTGACTATGTATGGCTGCATATTCTAACCCTGAATACGCTCACATCAAGAATCACAAAAACCGAAGTGAGGAAGCGAATAAGAACATGTAGGTATTCGAAACCGAGGGCAGCACATCGACACACACAAGACGTGTGAAAGTGTAATTAAAGTTTTTAAACTGATATTGATTAAAAATAATGCTATTATTCACGAAATTGTTTTATTAGATTTTCCGAATAATCACCTTTTTGTGAGACGCACATAATGTAGTCCATAACTTTGTATTAATTTTCATACCTTTTTGGATAGCTGATAAGACAAGGATATTTTCCTAGTAATTTGTACATAAGGCGTAATAATTTTTTTTTCACTAGACGACATTTTGAAAGAAGTAACAGCAAAAATCACAAAAAAAAAATGTTTGTGTAGTAATATTTGCCAAGGTTTCTGGCATTTTTGAACTTTTAATTATGAACAAAGATCTGCTACGGCATCAACTATGATATCAACTTAAATTTCAGTACATTTGCGCTGTAAATCATTTTTAAATTGGCTCCAAATGATTTAATATGGGATTTTTCATAAAAAAACTGAAAATGTAACTAGCTCAAAAACTACTGAACTTCGGTAGAACATTTCGTGGCTTAATTTGTTGCATTTTAACCCTACTATGACGTCGTGCAAGGAATACGTCGAGGTTCCAGTAACCCTGTACACATAACATAACATCACGTCTTGTTTCCCCGAAGTGCCCAACCCTTCGGGGAAACAAGACACGTGTACCTATAGCAGGTACACCCAAATTTCGCCAGTTATGTTTAAGTCTCATGTAATAGGGGGCGAGCCTATTGCAATCAACCGGGCACAAACCCAGACTCCGGGCTGCTACCTACAAATTCCAGATAGGAAAACCCAATAACACTTTGCCCGACCCGGGAATCGAACCCAGGACCACTAGACCAACGAGGGGTCCTTCCCCGTAGTCAAACTATTTTGTCCAACTGATTTGACTACAAGGAATAATTTTCCCAGTGGTCAAACTTTATTGATATTGTAACTTTTTAGCACGCTGTATGCATGCAGTTTAAGTATGTACAGTCAAAGATAAAATTAATGTCAAATGTCAAGCGTCGCGTCATTCACAATAAAATTGTTATCCTTTGTTGAATTTCAAATTATTCATAATCAAAAATGGATATGAAATATGTGAAACGACAAGAAGTGGTTAACAATGATGTCCCTATTCCAACAGCGTATAAAGAAAAAAAGAAGTTTACCAAAAATTTACCATCCTTTGGCAGTGTGAAATCGGTTTTATACAATAATCGTAAAAAAATATGCTTCATTGATTCTAAAGAGGCAACAGTTCCCGATAATTTGTATACATTTCTCTTGGCTGATTATGTTACCGAAACAAGACGAATTATGATTTTTTGTTCAGAAAAAAATAAGACAAGAATGGTTCAATTGAAGAAATTTTTGGGGATGGCACTTTCTACAGTTGCCCAAATGGATTTACACAATTGTACAGCATCCATGCGGCTTTAGATACATCATCAACCACAACGCACGTGATTCCAGTTGCTTATGCACGACGGATGTCGGATGCAATGACGGATAAAACGGAAGAATCATATGAAATTTTATTCTCTATGTTACTTTCTCAAATACCCGAATGGTTACCAAAAAAATTTCACTCTGATTTTGAAATTGCTGCCAGCAATGCTATTTCATCGATTTTCACAGATGTCCAGTTAATAAAATGTTTCTATCATTTTACAAATTCACAATGGAAAAAAGCCAAAAAAATGAAAATACAAAGCAAAGATGGAAAAAGAGTGGTTGGTGTATGTGCTGCACTTGCTTTGCTACCTGAAAAAAAAATTGATGAAGGTTGGGATTATATACAATCTGATTGTCCTAAAACACCAAAAATTGAAAAATACCTTCAATATTTCGAGAACACATGGCTAAAAAAGAAATCATTTAGAATACAATGGTCCGTATATGGACAACGGCATCGAACTAATAATGTTGTAGAGAGCTGGAATGCTCAACTTAATAAATTTATGAAGAGACATAATCCAATAACAGTTTCTCGTTTGCTCAAAACATTATTAGACAAAGAAAGCAATTCCTCCGAAGAACCGTCTTCTCGCCGGAGTGAATTAATATACAGGATTACTGGTAATTCGACGCATATCCGTCAGGGGCTGATAAAGGGGGCCAAATGCAACAAATTGAACCCCCCATATGTATGGCTGAAATTCAATAGTATTCGAGATATTTGAATTTTAAGGGTTTTTCGATATTTACCCAAAATTTGACATTTAATTCCAAATAAAAAAAAAACTACACATTTGAATGGGTACCATTAAAAATCATGTTGTAGCTAGCACTTCAATTAAGCTATGGACATAGTTAAAACTACTTAATTTAACAAAATAATTAAAATAATGAACGATATAAGAATAACATCTTACCAATATTTTTATTTTACGCTTCAAAAATGTTGCCTCCTCACAAAAATTTCTATGACATTAATCGTAAAAATAACTAGAAAAACTTGCCTATTCTGTAAGCTTTCCAAAAAGGTATAAAAATCAACTTTAAAATACATAATTCGTGGCATGGCATGTGTTTGAACCGGCGCGGGGAGAGAAATAATGTGTGTTTTAGTTTATGATCCTTGCTAAAACAACCGATTTTACTGGCGGAATTCTTCGTGATGGGGCGGGGTGTGAGGGTGGGGGAGCACACGGCGTCTGCTGTGCTCGCGTCGCCTTCCTTAGTAAGTTTCGACTCTACGCCGCGCAAGCACGTGTGTTGTTATCTTGCTATTAACCAATCTCTCATCGCGTTAATTTGTTATCGATCATTATTGTTAATTCTTGTTTCTCTTGTTATTATTTTTGTTATCATTGTTATTTCGGATACCATGGCTTCGTATGCTAATAACGAATACGCAGACATTATGTTTTGTTATGGTTTTGCCGATGGAAACGCGGCTGCGGCTCGGCGAGAATACCAACGCCGCTTTCCCGATCGTCGACTTCCCCACGTTACTGTTTTCGGGAGCACCTATCGACGATTGTCTGAAACTGGCAGTGTTCAGAGAGCACAATTCAACGCTGGCAGACCTCGACGGTATACGGCTGACGAAGAGGACACCATTCTTCAGTGTTTTATTGATGACCCAAACATCTCAACGAACATTGTTGCAAGACAGCTCGGTATGTCCCAGTGGAAAGTGTGGTCGGTAGTACATCTATCAGGTAGACACCCGTACCATTATCAACCTGTCCAAACATTGCACGAGGGAGATCCTGCCAGGCGACTCGAATTTTCTCGGTTTATGTTAAACGCTGACGCTGACCAGGAACATTTCCTAAGAAATATTTTGTGGACTGACGAGTCAAAGTTTGACCGGGATGGTATAACGAATTACCATAACTTACATTTTTGGGCACCTAAAGCAGGCAGGAATCCAAAAAAACTAAAAGAAACTGCGTCGCAAATGAGATTTTCCCTGAACGTCTGGATGGGTGTCGTTGATAATTATTTGGTGGGCCCTCATTTCTTGCCCCAAAATTTGAACGGCGAAAATTACGAGGAGTTTTTGAGAAACAACCTAGACGATTTGTTGGCGGATGTTCCCGAAGAAATAAAAAACAACCTCATGTTTCAACATGATGGGTGCCCAGCACATTACCGGATTACTGTCCGACAGTGGCTAGATGAGAGATTTCCAAACCGATGGATTGGGAGGGGAGGGCCAATTCCGTGGCCAGCACGAAGCCCTGATATCACACCACTTGATTTTTACGTCTGGGGTCATATGAAGGAATTAGTTTATGTGACCCCAATAAATTAATTCGAAGAACTTCGACAGCGAATAATAAACGCGGCGCAACAGATGAGAACAACGTTTTCATCAAGAGTGACGAAAACCGAAGTTAGGAAAAGAATTCGAACTTGCATTCGTAATAGAGGGGCTCATTTTGAACAAGATGTGTAAAATTTTTAATAAAATTTGACGTACATTTTTGAATGCATTTTATTTCATACAAATACAAATTCTCTCCCCGCGCCGTTTCAAACACATGCCATGCCACGAATTATGTATTTTAAAATTGATTTTTATACCTTTTTGGAAAGCTTACAGAATAGGCAAGTTTTTTTAGTTATTTTTACGATTAATGTCATAGAAATTTTTGTGAGGAGGCAACATTTTTGAAGCGTAAAATAAAAATATTGGTAAGATATTATTCTTATATCGTTAATTATTTTAATTATTTTGTTAAATTAAGTAGTTTTAACTATGTCCATAGCTTAATTGAAGTGCTAGCTACAACATGATTTTTAATGGTACCCATTCAAATGTGTAGTTTTTTTTTTATTTGGAATTAAATGTCAAATTTTGGGTAAATATCGAAAAACCCTTAAAATTCAAATATCTCGAATACTATTGAATTTCGGCCATACATATGGGGGGTTCAATTTGTTGCATTTGGCCCCCTTTATCAGCCCCTGACGGATATACGTCGAATTACCAGTAATCCTGTATAGAGACGAATTCATTCAAAAATGCCAAATGGAGTTAATACACGATGAAATAGATGTCGGCTATTTTTTAAATAAATTAGATAGATTTTTTTTTAATGATATAAGAACGGCAACAAGATTATTTAGTTCGGTGCCGTACCCCATACACGCACCATTCCACGATGAAAGTTTTAGTTATGAGCAAGGTTTTCTCTACATTTTTAGGTTATTGGTATTTAAACTGTAAATGTATTCCCAACATTTTTTGGGAAGAAGTGGCCGAGAAGTAAAAAATCCCAATACGCGTTTCTCTTTTTTTTCTTTGTTTTTTTTTTTGCGAGAGGAGTGGCGATAGAATCGCAACTGTGCCTCCGTTGTTTTTCCACTAAGATTTTACCATTGAGTTTGGCCTTTTTCCATTGAGGATTTGTGAAATGATAGAAACCGATGATAGAAAGAAACCAAATTGGAATTAATATAATTTGCAGCTGCAGTTCTTTACAAAATCCAAATGAAGTTTCTTAATGGACCATTCTGTTATCTGCGATTTAATAATTTGAAACATTATTATTAAGACTTCGAAAAAATTATATTACGGTTTTAATTTTTGTCATAACTGTACACTACAGCAGTCAAACTTTATATACAGGTAGGATCATTGGAGTAGTTTGACCACAGGGAAAGATCCATCGTCAAATTTCCTTGTGGTCAAATCAGTTGGACAAAATAGTTTGACTACGGGGAAGGACCCCCAACGAGGCAGCCAATTAATTACATAGTGTTTAAAAAAAATACCTACATAGAAAGAAATAAAGAAGAAAGAAAGAAAAATGCGTTTATTGGCATTACAACAAAAAAAAAAATACACCTTAAAACTATAAAACAGAAAACAAATTATTATAATGCCAAAAGGGCCTCAGCTCAGCATAATGTCAGATGACAACACAAAGTGTACCACCTGACGCTGATTTTCAGCTGCAACCCACGAGTGCCATACGCTAGAATTATAAATATAGGAAAGTGTCTGTCCGCTATAATAAATAAATTTTAAAGGTAATATAAAATAAAATAAACCCATACAAAATCAAATAAAATGTTGTGACATACATGTGTGTGTGCGTTGTGTTGTGATTAATGTGCAGCTAAACTAAATACTCAATATCTGTGTATTTTCTACATTTAAAAATAATAAATCTATCATCTATAAATAGAAAGTACCATAAGCAAAATCGAGCGACTGCGTTGTTCTTCTAAACTACGAAACGGAGATTGATGCGATTTTTATTTTCATTCAGAGCATAATAAGATAATAATAATTGACAAATAAAAATTAAAACTGATAAAATTGTATTTACATACATACATTTTTTTGGCGCGTTAAATAATATGATGGAATATAATGAGAGTATTCTTTTCGCACTTTATTGTAGCATGCAATTTCTAATTATTACGAAACGTTTCAAAAACAGTTACGTTCTCAGGCTTTGTTTTTATTACTTACTGAATTTCACCAGCTTCATTCGATTTTAATAGTAGTTAAATATTGTGTAGTGATCTTTACTGAAAAGAAAGAGCTTGGCGCTCAAAGCCGTAATTAAAATTTTGAATTGGCGACACTGGCTTCTATAGAATGGCTTGTTTCTGAACAAGCGGCACGTGACTTAGCATCCACGAGCGCACTGCGCAGTCTTTCATTCGCCATCTTGTGAAATCGACTGTGCGCTCGTTTATGTTTGATATTTTTTTCTCGAGTCGGCTTTGTCTTTGGACTATTTTTATTACTATCACGTTGACCTTGGCTCTTCTATTTCGGACATTGATTTAAAGAATCTTGCTCAAAAGTGTCAATGGGAAAAGGTGGACGCCTAATAATCTGCCACGCCGGGGACAGCCGGGGGAGGTTTTGTGAATGATGCCTTACTCGCATTCGAGTCTAAAAGTACAAAAGAATATCACGAAGAAATGGACGCAAATAAATTCACAGAGTGGTTTACTACCTTGTTAACAAACCTCCCCGAACAGTGCATAATCATATATGTACAATGCATCTTACCAGTCAGTTCAAATAGATAAATCACCTACTCAGGCAAATAAAAAGGCTGGGATTTAGTGGCATGGCTACAAAGACAAGGCGTTGAAGCTGACATGAAATTGTTGAAAGCTGAATTGCTGGAACTGGTAAAAGAAAATAAACCTGCGAAACTAAAATATAAAATTTATGAATTAGCACTTCAGCATGGACACAAAGTGATAAGAACGCCGTCGTACCATTTTCAGTACAATGCTATTAAGTTGATCTGGGCTCAAATGAAAGGATACGCAGCTCGCCACAATACAAAGCCGCCATTCTCCACTAAGAAAATTATGACATTGCTGAAAGAAGCTTGTGCCAAAATTACTGAATGTGCCCTGGTGGCTGTGAGTATGTCATGCTCACTCAAATGTCTCTCGCTGATGGTGGCGCTTGTGTTGGATCATTTAGCTCCCTTCAAAATGGTTGAGCTAAATGGTGCTGATCCATGCGTCATGTTCGTGAACGGGCGCCGTCAGTTGGGACTGGTCATCTCTTAGCTGCCATGGCTTATTTTAATTTATTTTAAGTTTTTGAATAATTCTTTATTTTTTTCTTTTTATTACGGACGCTTTTACGAACGTGCACGTCTTTCTACATTGTTCTCACATGCATAATTTCAAAACGAATGATGTAAGCAATATTTTGTATACATTTTTTGATTAAAAAGAGTGTCCGTGGAGTTTCTTGCCCGTTCTTCTCCATAGGTACCTACTACGCTTTGGAATGGGCAACTAGCTTCATATTTTTGACTGACCGACCCCTTGACAGTTCAAAAGTGCCTGTAAATGGTTTAATTGAAATAAATGCTTTAGGCTAGTTGCCCATTCCAAGGCGTAGTAGGTACCTATGGAGAAGAACGGGCAAGAAACTCCAAGGACACTCTTTTAAATAAAAAAATTTGATACAAAATATTGGTTACATCATTCATTTTGAAATTATGCATGTGAGAACAATGTAGAAATACGTGCACGTTCGTAAAAGCGTCCGTACGACCAACGTGGCTCTAACATAACTTTTATCGACAACAGTTGCCCTCCTGCAGCTGACCTCATGCGTCTATGTCATAGATGCATGAAATTAGTAAGTACTACTTTGTTATAAAGCAGGGGCAGTTGTCCGCCTGTGCTACTATGAGCCTATTTGGTATTGGTAACAGGTTTTTAGTTGTTTTTGTGTAAGTAATTTATGTCTTAATAATAATATAGTTATAGTCTATTTCATTATTTAGTTTGCCATCAAATCGCTAAGAACGGGCTTTTTGCAAGCTACCTACAGGGAGGAAAGTTGAAGTGGCTGCTGGAGGGGGAAGAGCCTGAAGTATTGAAGTTAAGGGGATAAAAAAAAATATGGACCGTTTTTTTTGCAATTGGCAGGTTCGTTACAGGTTGTATGTTGATCAAATTATAATTCGCGACCGTAACATATATGTACAGTGACGGATCCAGGATTATCGTTTGGGAGGGGCTTGATCCCGCTGAGGGTAGGTTTTTAGCAAAGTAATCACTAAAAAAGCCCGCAACATTTTACAAGCCTCCTCGGATTACTTTACGTAAATTCCTCAATGACTTCGTTAGGTTCTGACTACCAAAGATATCTCGGTGAATATAGGTACATGGCGGCCAAACCTGGCAGCGTGAGGGCAAAATTCGTCACGTAAACAAAAAATCATGAAGAAAAATACCTGAAAACGTACTTATTATCTCTTAATTTTATTACGTTTTCAGATTGTACATTAGGTAGTGTAATTAGGCTTGCCACCCGTACTATAATATATTATAGTATTGTACTATATTCTAATCAATTGTATTTTTGATCGCTCATTCAAATGTCGAGCTTTTTTATATTAAATGTTACTGGAATGGGACCCAACCGTAGCGAGCGGTTCAATTTTTAATAACTTCCCCTTGTCTGACTGTCTTGAAATATTTCGTAAATAAGTAGTAGTAAATATGTAGTCCTGATGACAATAAAGTTGTATCTGATTTGATGATGACCTGACGCCGCATGCGTTATTATTTTTTATCTGAAACTATTTTATTTAAGTATGCATACATTGCAGTCATAACTGATTTACATCCGTCAGTTTTTTTTTTGGGTGGGAAATCACTCGCTCTGGCCGGAGCAGGAGAGCGTGTCAGACTCTTACTGACTAAACCCACCCGTGTTCATTCAGTTGCCAGGGGCCGCGGTATCCCTTTCGGACTTTCCCGCGACCTAAATCCGTCACCTTACACTTCAGGTCCAGTCAGTGGCGTAGCTAGTAGAAAAGTATCCCTCTAAATATGTTGCTTTTTATCTGACTGTAGCGAAGCTCAAACGGAGGGTATTATTTATTTTACATTATAAATAAAATAGCATCCAGCATGAGTCGAGAGTTAGAACTGTCATTGTGACCTTGCTAAGAGAATCCAAAAGTGGGTGAGGCGAGCTAGAAAACTGATTCGGATACGTTAAGTTTTGTCAATGAAATAGAAGCATCCTGAATAGGGATTGGTGAAGCTTTCATTGGAATTTTACTACTAAGACAATGCAAGAGCGACCGAAGCTAGCTAGAATTTTGGAGAATCCTGAATCGGAGAGGTTAAGCTGTCATTGTCATTTAACTAAGATAATGTGAGAAGCTCGAGAATTTGAGCATCCTGACACGTAGGTTAGATTTTCTGTGTGATTTTACTCAATGAATCAAAAGCTTGAGAGTTGGACAATATTGTTGTTTTGGATAATATGGTATGAATGTTTGTTTAGTCTGTGCTAAATAAATGTATTTTCTTTGTTTGTTCTTTTTTCTTATCATACCATCATCCACATAGATAGACTAAGTGCGAAAAATATGTATTATTGAAGCTAACTCAAAAACTACCCAAGTAAAGTTATTAAATATGGGACCACCGCGCAAGCTTTCTATACCAAATGAAATAATTTTCAAAATCGGTCATCAATTGACGAAATTAAAAAAAAAACACTCACAGACGAACATAGAACGTCTCTTTTTTGGAAGTCGGTTAAAAAGTGTGGTGACAGATAAAGTTGAAACCTTCGAAATAAAGATGAATGCGTTACTATTTATTGTGTGATTGCGTAAGAATTCAATCGTTTCTTTACACTTTCCTCAAAAAGTTTTGGATTTGGGTGTATATTATCTCCATAATTTATAACATCACGCCACATACATAACATCACGCCTTGTTTCCCCGAAGGGTTGGACAGAGGTGTACCTGTAGTAGGTACACCCACATTTCGACAGTTATGTTTTAAGTCCCATGTAATAGGGGCCTATTGCCATCAACCGGGCACAACTCCAGACTCCGGGCTACTACTGAGAAATTCCAGATAGAGAAACCCAATAACACGTTTGCCCGACCCGGATTTCGAACCCAGGACCTCACTCTCAGCAGTAGCGCTTGCAACCACTAGACCAACGAGGCAGTTAAAGCAAGACTAGTCTGAATAAATAGTTCATATTGTGAACACGTGTTTTTTTTTTTTTTGTTTTTTTTTGGACCCCTTCTGTCATTTATTTACTTTTTGACTGATGCTAATTGTGTACTCGTAATTAAGAATTGACAGCAATCCTCGTTGTACTCAGGAGTGTTGCTCACCTCGTTATAAATAACTTTGCGATGATCAAGTACTGTTATATCAGGATCAGGACGTATTAGGTTTAATTTTCGTACATTTAGCTATAGGTAGTAGGTAAAAAGTGTTGGCTTGCAGTATGGCAGGCGTGCAGTCGGGTCGGCGGCTAGGGAGGGTGGGAGGTCTGCTGGGGTGAGGCCAGACGGCGAATGAACTGCAGAAAGGGTTAACGTTCGCTTCCCCTGCAGCACCGCCGCCCACGCTCGGTGCCACCGATACCTACCTATGCACATAGCCCTGACTGCTGGAAAAATAACAATGACGTATAATATCTCGAAAGTCTTGGAAAAACGTCGAGGTGGTTTTAAGATGAATTAATTGTATTTGTAGTGTTTTCATAATTATTCAGCAGTTGATCGATGCTTGATTAAATGAATTCATGATAAATTATTCGGTATTACCGGTAATAGTGCTAATTATCTGTAGGTAACATGAATTTACCTATTATGTATTCGATCTTTGTTTTGAACGAAAGTTAAACACGATGCCTCATGCATTAGGTGAGCATATTTAGTGGTTTAAAAAAAAAAATAGGTAAATACATATCTTTAATAACTTTTAGTAATTTAAGAAATTAAGTTTTTTTAAACACATTATAGAAAGAAATATCTAAACTATGTATGTGTATACAACTAACTAAATATTATAAGTACAAACTAAAATATAGCGTCCAAAAATTAATCCGCATCGCTGTCGACTGGTAGTGTACCCAAGAGACTGGCCGCATTGCCACGTTGTATGGCAATGCTTAGCCTCTGGCCAAGGTAAAAACCAGCCCTTGGTTCACGGGAAGTGTCAACCAGTCGTTTGGAGATTTCATTGAACATACCATAAGCACTCGGACCCCACGGCCCCTAGGGTTTCAACCCCAAACGGCTCGAAAATATAGTTACCTATAAGGTTATTATAGACTTTCTTTTTCTTTCCTTTTCTTTTCTACTTTTTTTTTTTTTTTTTTTTTGTGTATCCTCTTTTTTGCGTCATGTTTACCGCAAATAAACGTATTTTCTTTCTTTCTTTTTTTCGCCGCTTGAGGCTTTCTGCAGCCGCAGCGCCAGCACAGCACGCTGAGCCAGGAAGATGAGATGGCGCAAGAGCATCGACACACGTTGCGTCCCACACTAAAGACCTACCTAACTTCCATGGAAATAAAGACATGCCGTCCGGTCTCTTGCCATTATCGCGTGCCAAGCTATTAGGTTCTAATACAGCTGGAACGCCGACGGTGACAAGAGCTCGTCGGACGATGTCATTAATGTTCGCGTGCCGCGCTAAGCCCATCGCACTTCGGCTGCAAGACAAGCCGTGGTGTCCGAGGCTGTTGACAACTTCGCCACAGTGACAGCGATGAGGAGAACAACAAGGAGCTCCTAGTCGCAGGGAAGCAGCGATGCGGAAAGTAGTGTCGTCGAACAAAGTGCCTAAGTTCGATGGTGGTAGTGCAGAAGCCACAGGTCCGACTCCCACTTACCCACAGCCAACAGACGCGCACGCTCCGCAGCAGTAGCAGACGTGTCAAGTAAATTGTTCTGTACTACTCTGCAGAGCGGCTTATCCCACCGTCTCTGGGATTAAGGGTTGTCAGGTGGATCTGAATTCGGGCAAGCGAGTCTCCAGGCATCCATAGTCTCGGTGAGGCACGGCACATCAAAATTAATCAGTATGGGGGCTAGGATTTTCCTGATTTATTTCTCAGTACCGTGGACTGAGGATATGAAAGCCGGTAAACTTATACTGGACATTTTGCGGACGCCGAGGCCCACGAATATGAAAAGTAGCTTGTGCCCAAGCTCGGTCGTCCATGGCCACACTTAAGATCGAAGTTAATGTATGCCGGATAATTTGGTCCATTTTGTCTAAAAGATGAGTGTGTTTCCATAAATGAGAAGCGTGAAGGAAATAGTTAATTTAGGGCCGAAACAGCAGTAAAGAATTATGGTTATAGCCGAATGCATGTTAATTTGGAATAATCTTTCCGAAACGTCATTGAAATTTTAAATTTTTCCTCAATAAAAACGGGAAAGGAATCCTCGAAGATAGGTGACCCAAGCAGACGGAGAGAACTTTTTTCAATAATTTAGATTTTTAGACAGCGTTAAATTTGGAAATTAAGTACGAGTACATACCCAACTAACAAATTAATGTTTTATAATATCGACGTTTATTTATAACGTCAACTTGACACCTTTTAAGATTAGTCGTATAGAAGTAAATATAAACGTTTGAAAAATAACAACAAAAAAAAAACCGATTTATACGAGAATATCGTCGTTTAGTAGTTACGTAGATGTTAGCCAATGACCGTTGCACGTTATAAACAAGATATTTTTTTTTTTTTTAATTAATGTCAATAACGACTCAACGAGAACCGTTTTGATTTGCGTGTTAAATATTGTGCTCACCGGTGTGTGCATAATAAAATAACAGAAAAAGGCAAGTGAACTTAATTTCCATGAGTACAAAATATCTATAGTGTACATCATTAGTTGTGTTAATCTTTCAGGGAACTTTAGTTTTATGACAATGTATATTGTCTTGTGGCGAAGTTTTTAACGCACTCCGCTATTTCTCTGTATTTCAATGGTTTTCATTAATTATCCAATATATGTTTTCATATAATAAAGCTTCAACCATCTTGTTTATGTTATATAGAGACGTCTATATAACGGTAAAATAGGAATCAAATAATGCACCTATCGAACCACAACTTTTTCAGGTGTACAACTTATTCAGTTTTTAGTGTAAGTATATCACTTTTCCGAGGACGAGTGTGATTATAAACAATTTTCCGCCTAAATAATAATCGCAAAAAGCGTACTTACGTCTCGTGGGCGGAGCGTTGCAGGCGTATATTAGGAAGTCTTTTATTTAAAATTGTGGTCAAAGCCTTAATAGCTTCAAGGGAAATGTTAAAATGCATCGCCCATTTCTGTATGTCATCCAGAAATTCAAAATCTTTGTCATTGTCGGATGTGTTTGAATTTTCAGAAGCACTTTCAGTTACCTCCAAATGTTCTAAGTAATCAGTTTAAAAGTCATCTAAAAAAAAACATTAAATCGATTTGTTATTTCAAATTGATTTAATGATATATTTTCTATATAATAGGGAAATATCTATACTTAACATATACAAATTAAAGATGATGTTCGTATCTAAAGTAACTGTATGTTTCAAGTACATTAAAATTATGTACTTGAAACATAAAGTTACAGTAAAAACTGTTCATTACCACTTGCTATTCTATTCTTGCTAACTATTCAATTCTAAACTTGCCTTATTAGTATCATCTGAAATAGGTAGGTATTCAACAAACCAAACATATTTTTAAACGCCGAACACTATTACATCTTTCAAATTAAAAAAGTATAGTAATATACGGAACCATTTTCTGGATCAATCGTTTGATTGACAATTTGACAAAAGAAAATTAGAATGGTTTAATGAAAGTGTCGATTTGACCTTTAAAAGTCTACTTAAAGTTATGTAACCGTTGAAACACATTTTTTTTGTGGCATACAAGTCTTAGTTAGTCTTCCATACTACCAAATCTTTAACACCATACTATGTAAAATATCATTCTTACAAATAAATAAAAATTCTAATTCTAATTCTAAAATAGTTTTGTTATATATAAAGATCATGCATAAACACTTAGGGGCTGATTTAATTATATAAAAGTTATGTTAAGATTATGCACACGAAGACGGTTGCCTTACGAAAACCTTTTATTTAACCGAAACGTTTGTAAGATCAATACGAATACATTGTCCATTAAAAGTCATGGCTCAAACTCAAACTCAAAGCATTTATTTCAATTAAACCATTTACAGGCACTTTAGAATTGTCAAGGGGTCGGTCAGTCAAAAATATGAAGCTAGTTGCCCGTTCCAAAGCTTAGTAGGTACCTATGGAGAAGAATGTGCAAGAAACTCCACGGACACTCTTTTAAATAAAAAAAAATGATAAATAATATTGGTTACATCATTCATTTTGAAATTATGCATGTGAGAACAACACCACTAGCACACAATGGCTAGCACCATTAACCGATGTCGTATAAGTTAGTCCTGAAAACGTTTACTAAACTAATATAATAAGACATTACAGTCACACGACTGAATCATCCTAAGATAAACGTCTACATAACATCTTAGTTAGCTAAATACCATTATATAACATGAAGTATTATAAGACTAGAATTATACGACTTTTTGCTTGTTGGGTAATGTTGTTTCCTGTTTTTGAAATTCGTCTATTTGCCCGTCTTTAAGCTTACATTAATAATAACTTTGTTATTACCTAAGTACCCAAACTTATTTGAATAATCTTTTAATTGATTACTCGATTTCTATATTTTTATATTACAACTTTTAGTACATACTTAGGTATAACAACTTAAAACACTCGTTGTAAGTCCCAAACTACCCACTCGGTTTACCTATAAGCTTACAATTATAATGGAGGCTTGGCCAGGAAAAATAGGGAAATATCTACCTAATAATAATAAAAATAAAACATTTTAATTCGGACAACTAAGAGATCCATATACATAGTTAGTAACAGGTTTGCACTTAAAACACTGTTGTTAGTAACTTAAACTAAAGACGAATTAATGAGAAGACCACCCATAAACTAGACAACGAGAAATGGAAACTGGGGTATAAGTCTTCTCACAAATTGCCTTATTATGGCGGAAGAAGTATCTACTGCCATAGCCTTCAGGATGCTATTGTGACTGCCCGTTATTCTGCTCAGAATTGAGGCTGTTTTATTGCGGATGATGGCATGAAATCCATGCTGTATGGCTTACCGCGAACAATTCTGAGGCACTGCAATAACGAGGGAGTTGCAACAGCAATAATTATTAATAATTGTTCTTATTATTCGTTATAAATTTCTGTTGAATTTTTAATAAATATTCTAAAAATTATGTTACAGTCACTGTCGTAAAATTATTTTCATTTAATATTTTTTGCACTGGAATGAAATTGTTCTTTTCGCGTCTGTGCTAGTGTGCACTCATGCCTCAGATTCAAAGGATAATTGGGGTAGACATTGGAGAGATTTATATTTCTGCATACGTACGGAATACCATGCAGCATTTAAAATTGGAAAATTATTTGCGGTGCTACGGCGTAGCACCGTAGCATTACCGGCGTAGCGCAGGGTTATTGTTTTTTTTATTTATTTGTATCATGTGATGATAAATATACGAATGTTGGTTTGACCATTTTGTTAAGGTGAAGATAAGATATGTAGCTGTTATAGATGAGGATCTTTGTGGACTGGTAATGTACCCAAGTGTCTCGCGGCGTTGCCACGTTGTATAGCAATGCTTAACCTCTGGCCAAGGTAACCATAACCATAATCAGGCCTATAATGTTCCTACTGCTGAGGGACACAGGCCTCCTCTTGATGAAAAGGCTCTCTGGCCAAGGTAAAAGCCGTAAACTATGATAATGTGGTGATGGCTGATCTTGCTAAAAGATTATATGGGTAGGTATTGTGATTATTTCATTTCGACATAATCAGGCGAGTTAATCTAAATAATAGAAAACTGCGTTGTCGAAATCTTCACTTCAGGCACAGTATAAAACTTTATTATTGTGCTTCAGGTGGTTAGGTTGGTTCACGGTTGGTTTGACTTCGGGATTCAATGAAGACTGACAGCAATTTAGTCAAGTTCGGGGCCGGTTCGGTTCGGTCTATTAATTTATTCAGTACCTATTTATTTGTCATCTTTATTTCTTTAATAAATAGAATGACTTGGCCATCGCATAGCAACATAATCACATAGGAAGCACCTGCTATTGTAAATAGTCCTAATTAAATAAAGCGTAGCGCTAATATTAGGTAGATTTTGTTGTACAAGTATGTATTTAGATACGCAACAAAAGCTTTCTTTTTTTGGGCTACCATTTTGTTATTTATGTTTTTTTTAAGATGGCGGTAAAAAAACGCGGTTTGCACGCTCAGATTATTCTATACTTAGCATGTCAAAAAGATACCAATAAGGTACAAAAAAAAAAGACACAACAAGGTACTAAAAAAGTCAAGCGCCATCTTTGTGGGAATTAGTTCCTCCCCAAAACCTATATCTTCTAATTACTATGAACATTGATAACCACGCTTGCTCAAGACGGGTTGGCGATTTCAGACTTCAGATTTCAGATATTTTTCCTGCACCGATGTCAGTAATGTCCAAGAAAAACTCAGAAAGTACAGAATTAAAAAACTCGAATAGCCATTGTCACTTGTCCGGGTTTGCCACACGCCCAGGGCCGTAGCCAGGAATTCATTTCGGGGGGTTAAGGGTTGCCCAGTTTTTGAAGAAAAATAAAGTATTTCTAATTTCAAAGAGGGTAGGTAATTAATGAGTACCTATAGATTTATAAAAAATATTTTATTTTACAGTATTTTTGGTTCTTACTCGTTGCGGAAAATTATGAGTCAGAATTCCAATTGATGAATCGCTTAGTTAATACCAATTTCAATAAAGCGTTGTTGCTCTCTTCCCGCCACTTTGTAATCATGACCATAAAAGGGTCATCTTTAAACTTTAAGGCCACTATATCATAATGGGGCCGCTAACAATGTAGACAATAATTGGAGAATATAGGATAGGATGCAAGATTTTTTTCCATCCCGCTTCGAATAAGTTAGGCTTTCTTTCTTTTTGACCGTTAATACAGAAATAGAAGTAAGTTTATGATTTATGCAAAAAAGTTTGAGAATTAAGAAAATGTTGAATGCAAGAGCGAGCGAAGCAGCTCAAAAATGTTAGCACCCGGTCTGGGATATGTTAGACTTTCATAGAAAATGCAGAAGTTACAGTAATTCAAAACAAAGTCAGTCGATAAAAATACAGTAAAATTCAAAATCACATATTTAAATAATGGTAAAGTTCACATGGACGGGCACAACAATTTCATAAATATTTAAGCGTATTCTTACTATTTTGTAGATTATAAAATACGCCTATGCGAAATATATTACAACTATCTGTATTAGAGTACGGACTCTGGATCAAAAATCTGGTTTCTCATATTTCACGGGGTGTTTGAACCCTAAAACTTCCCTGCCTACGGCCCTGCACACACCCCACAACCTCGTTGGGCCATCATGATCCATATTCGTAACAATGATATTTGTTTATTAACGTAGGTAATTAAAAAACTGTAATGTTATCTGAGCTAAAGCTTAACTTGTCCATAGTAGACACAGTACAACCACACAAAGTTAAAACAATGTAGTATTAGTGCGGACCTCCCTGACAACCTGATCCCTGACAATGAAAACTCGTAGAAAACAGCTCAAGCCATCTTCCATTACAATAACACGAAAACATTGAAACTTTCCATTGCGTACATAAAGATATCAATTACAGCAGAAAATAAATATATTAAACATTTTGGTGTGTAAATTTTATTTTCTATTAAGTATTTGCGGCCGAGTATCGTTCGCGAAGCACAGGCGCCATCTATGAAATCAATACGTCAACGCTTTATACATGGGGTTTGTGGTTATCGCTGTTATATTCGACAAAGTAAACAGATGTCATAGCCTGTAGTTTATTTATAGATTTGTAAAAATAATAATATAGGTATAATTAATGACTACCTCGTTAGTGAGAGAGTGTAAGCTTGGGGTTCTGGATTCAATCCCCAGCTCGACGGAGAGTATCCAGGAGGATTTGCCCAAAAAAGAATAATTGGGGAAAGTGTTACTCGGTTTTTCACTATGGAAATTATCAGCAGCAGCTCGGAGAATGAATTTGTGCCCGGTTAATGGCAATAGGCTCGCCCCCTATTACATGGGACTTTAAATAACTGGTGAAAGCTGGGCGTACTATGGGTACACCATCTACCTACTCCTTTGGGAAATACAGGTTAATAATCAATATTGACTATTACGGTGTTGACATATTGCGCTGCAGCCAATCACCTTTTATAAATTAATGCTCCCATTCCATTGTAACCGATTATGGATGTCACCAAATATTATGAAATTAGAATAATACTAGAATTGCTGCTAGAACTTGGAAAAGACGAAAATTTCGCTCTTTAAGTGGTCAGTGCTTAGAGAACCCGGGAATCAACTTGCAACCCCCTGTAGATACCGTAACGTGATTTATAGCACGAAACGTCGTGTATATGTATGTATATTTATGTCTGTAATTTTTATGGTGTACAATAAAGAGTATTCTATATATCTATTTATCTATATGCAGGGGAGCCTTAGGTCTTACAGTGGTCATTGGAACGAATAAGTGTAGGCTGTGCTAGGTGACAGACAGTGCCCACTTACTAATTAAATAGTCAGCAAACTAATGTATCCTTAACAAAATTGCAGTGAACTATGAAACGAAAAACAAAAGAAAAAAAACGATTTTTACGGGTGCAAGAGCATTTATTTTGCGGTGTAACTACTACGCCTAGGTAGTAGGTATATTCTACGATGGCAGGCGATACCAGTACGTAGACTTATGATTACATTTGTTCTTCAATATCTTACCGTTGTCTTCCAAGTTGATCGCAGCTACTAGGTGCACATGACAAAAAGACTGTGGTTGTAATAAAATACGATCGATTGGTATTTATGAAATCAAAATTATTTTAATGCACTAATCCTTTTGATCATTATAATCCCTACATCTTCCTCTTGCGGAACATATGAGAACTGGTACAAATAAAATGAGTGTTCTTCATCATCATCTTGTAAACAGCTACTGCTTAACATGGCCGCCCAAAGGGTTTATTGATTTTCTAATTATAAATCAAGGTGAGAGATCATACCTTGATTCAAAGTTCGTAGTAGTCATGACAGTTATCAGTTTATTAATATCTACATATTTCATGACAGTTCAGTTGGTTGGGGTAGCAAGGAAAGAAAAGTTATAAAGAGTACACAACTGAGAGAGTAGAGAGGATTAGTAAATTGGATAGTTTTCAGGACTTCACCATAGCAATATCACGACTTATATTCGTTAGCGCAGTGTGAGAGGCATTTGTTTAGCGACCCTGAATTTGAGATAGATATGTAGTGGTAATTAATTAGTATCTAGAAAGTTAATCGCAGCTGTGATCCACGTGGTCACGCCCTACTTGACAGTAGGCTGAAAATAGTGCTTTAGTCGAATCGAGGGACATTATACAGGGTGACTTGTAATTTGACGTGTTCCTTTTAGGACGTGATAGTGTGACCCATTTGCAACAATTAAGCACTCCATAAACCCCAGCAAAAAATGATGGGATTCGAGAAAACCCAATATTTTTGATAATTTCCCAGTATTCGTTACTAAATATCACTTTTCACTAAACTCTCAGATTGAATGGACTTTATACTATTAGAGCATGTACGTGCGCTGTATGTTTAAATACACGCAAACTAAGCGACGACTGAACAGTGACCAGCGAGTAGACCGTGAGTCATGTTAAAAACTCAAAAGCCGCTCCACGACTCGTGACCTGTTGGTGCCTAGCGTGTGATGGGTTGCTGGGAGGTTAGAAAGTACTGGGATGGCACGAAACAAGTTAATTAATTCGATTATCACTCAATCTCAACAATTTCCAAAATTTACCTTTACTAGCATTATTGCCATTTTCGTCGGCATCTCTTATAATTTTTTAAACTTTTGTATCTCGTTAGATAGCTTATTAAATGAAGATGTCTTCCTCGTAATTTGTACGCTGTATGCCATAGTAAAATTTTGAGATAACTGGCGTCAAAGTTGAACTTTGACACCAGTTATCTCAAAATTTTATTATATAGAGTATGTAGATGTACAGTATGTAGATGATTTTTGAAAATAGTTAATAAACTTCTTCTTCCTTTATTTTTAAACTGTTTGATGTTTTAGAAATTTTGGTTTACATTGAAAAGTTTATTAAAGTATTAGGCACGCAATGAAGGCCATTTCATTTGAGAGTTTAGAGAAAAGTGATATTTGGTGACGAATTCTGGGATTTTTTCAAATATTCTTAAAAATTGTTTTTTCTCGAATCGCATCAATTTATGCCTAGGGTTTATGGGGTGCTTAATTGTTGCAAATGTGTCACACTATCTCGTCCTAGAAGGAATACGTGAAATTACAAGTCACCCTATATAAAGTCTCAAGTTTATGTTGGGGATCTAGAGTAATCTCATAACTTTACGTGGCGTTCTGAAACGCCATCTGTATATAAGGCTCCAGATGCAGCCGCTATAAAATCATTCAACCGAAAACAGCTATGGCCACCAAGTAGAATCCATAAATAAATTATATCTTTGTTGATCCTCTCTTGGTTGATTTTATATTCCCAATTGATCGTAGGAAATATGGGAATCTGCTAAATTATTAACTTGTTTTTAAAATCAGTTCCGCGTGCGCCTCGTGTGAATTCAGTTAGTATTTAAAACACTGGACATGTTTAAGATAACTCAAATTTGTTCTTATTATCGCCGTACACAGTGTTACCTAAGCTACTATATTTTGAAGTAGTTTTTTTATTTTATTTATCATCATCAGATTATTATAGCAGTCTGCTGCTAGAAGTTATAGGCTTCTCCAATCGCAGCATAAACTTGATCCCCAGCTGCTTTAATTCTCACCCAGCTGATACCAAGCGGTTTGCGGAGATCCTAAAAGGAGGCATTCGATTTAGCATTATTGACAATTTGATGAGTAGCCTTTCAGACTATATAATCTTATTCCATGTGCTCGTAAAATGCATTTGGATAGAAATTAACATGCGCCGTGACGAGAGTGCGCGCGCTTGCAAATTATTTTCAACCTCGATAAAAAGTTTACTGACAAATACATCAACAACACCAGAGCTGAAAGTTTTTAGAGCTGTAAAATCAAGTTAATCAAAAATTGTAAAGTAGTTACCAACATCATTAGACTAACAGTATTTTGTTGTCGAGTAAACAGGAAGTATTGAACAAAGGCCGCGTCTTCACACCCTAGTGAATATATACGCTCAACATAGCTGGTGCGTAGTACATAAGAAGATCCTTTCGTAACAGGGTCAGGGCACTATGTGACGGTGACAGCGCGTGCGCGTGTAAAGGTCAAGGTCAGGTGCCCTGGAAGATTTCCTCGGGGTCGTCGGCCGAGGCGCTTATTTTCAGAGGCCTGGTCCGGGACTCGCGACCTTCACCGCGATATGACCCTAACGCGGCACGTGTATTAGCGTGCGTAGGCGTTTACTTTATGGGCCTGTGTTAGCGTTACCGATACCTATTTGATAATGTACTAATCATTTGTTGGATTTACTTTGATCTACGTCGAAGTTAGTTTCAATTTGACTATCAAAGTGGCTTGTGGATTCTCTATGCTGCCTTCGCCGAGATTTCGAAATAATGATAGGTTCTGGTTTCATATTTTAAAGCCTCCATTTCTTAAAGACTCCATATTTTAATGACTCGGGCCCTAATTATAAGTTTCAAAACGCAACTTTTTCAGTACTTTCAAGATACTAGAGTTTACCAAGCATTCACTAGGTCAATTGAGCACCCTTAAGTGAATTCTCAGATAACAGCGCACAGCCTTGAAGAGCGAGTATTGGGGAAGAACCTTTATTGCAATTTTTTGTTTTTCAGGCACCGAAAATGTCTAAGTTTAGAAATCTTACAGGCCTGAAGTTAAGAAAGACTCCCCAAGTCATTTTTCACAGAAGCAGTAACTGAAAACGTTATAAGAGGTCATGATCGATAACAATGGCAATGGTAGCGGTTATAGATTGCGACGCAATTAACTGAACTCATTCACGTTCTCAAACAGAGTACGTATTAAATATGTAGTTTCAATCAAGCGTTTAGGTTATCAGTAATCGTAATTAAAGGACACGGTCGTTGTATATATTTAGACATACTTAATATGTATATATTATGTAACTATGATTGATAATTTCGATTGGCTAAATATTATCAAATGTTATCACGCACGTTTTTTCTCACGTGCGATTTGGTTCAGAGACTAAATAATGTGTAAAACATTTTTGTTATTGCTATTAACCTACCAGATGATAACTTTTTACGGTCATGTTTTCGAGATGAGCATTAATTGTGTCACATGAGTATATCAGCTGTGCAATGACAAGTACTTTTTTCTGTAGCCGTGATGGCGCTGCGGTGCGTTGGTACAGATAGTGACATCCACGAAGAAGCGTCCCACTGTTTCTAATCGCTTACAGTCCACTAATCGTGTTTAGGAAGAATAGTGGGGCGCGTCTTCGTGGATGGCTCTATCTATAATGTTGGTACAACAGATACCGAGTACCTATTATCTGTTACCTATTATCCCCCTGTTGCGTAACGTGTGAAGTCATCAGCGAGGCGGGGTGGGTGTGTATAGTTAGTGCAATCCACGACGACGCGCCCCACTCCGCTCCGCTCCGTACCCAAGTACAGCTTACAGTTTAGTTATCATGGAGTGAGTACATCGTTTCCTTCATCTATAGGTAAAACAGGCGTGACAAATTGACAATAATTCACATGATTAAAAAGTTAAGGGTTGATGGTGCATTAAGATGACAGATTGGCTCGATTATTGACGATCTTTGTTGTCACTCGATATTAAGGTGTTAAAAAAAAACTTTAAGAGGTGCTTTAGATCATTGAACTGAATCTGGGGGCACAGTAGTGCCCCCGCCAAGACGAGCCAAGCGAAGCGCAGGGGCACTACCTACCTTTTCTACAAGCGCTTCGTCGTTTTAATGAACTCTCTTAACTTAGGTTTGAATTATACCAGATAAACAAAATTCTCGGGATTTGATGTCAATAGTAGATTTATTAAACACGTAAAGTTGCATAGCTCTTATACTTTAGATTTGATTGATATCTGACTCACTCACTGATGATTATCAAAATTCTTACGGTACTTCCTGAAGTCCTAGAAAGCTAAAATTTGGTATGTAATTTAAGCTAGTATTAGTACACAAACAACAAAATCTAAAACTTGAAGCTTTTACCCCCCAACTCCTTAAACCTGGGGATGGAAGTTTGTATGAGACTTCCGCAAATTTTGAAGCTAGAGGTCTGAAAATTGATATAGGGACTACTTGTTATAAATAATAAAATACATATTTCAGGTTTTTTTTTAATTCATCCCCCACCCTTTAAATTAGCGGATGGGAGTTTGTATGGGTTTTTATCAATAGAGCATTCGTTCACCGTGAACAGTTTCCAATCTGTGTCGCGTATGCTATCACCATACATAAAAGTCAAGGGCTAAGTTTGAATAATACTCTCATTGATATTGGGTCATCCACGTTCTCTTGTGGGCAGGCTTATGTAGCACTCTCTAGAGTTACTAATTTGCAAGGTGTTCAGCTTATATAAATATTGACTTTAGTAGTATTAAAGCACAACAGTCAGCTATAGTCGAATATAATCGCCTAAGAGCCAAGTATCGCCCTGATCTATCGCTTATTATAAACAGTAAACCAACAAAGAAAAAAGGCAAAGATAGAGAGAGTCGGCTATGAAAAAAGGCACCTCTGATGTGCATAAATTGTTTTATTTTTTGTTCATGTGGTGTTTACCTTTAAGTAATTGTTGCACTGCGTAGAGTTAAAACCACGGGTTAAAACGCATGTTTTATTTTTGTTTGTAATTAGTGTAAACAATTGTTGGAGACACATATTTTGACTAAGGTGTAGAGTTTGTGAAGTTAGGGCTTGTAGAGTTAGGGCGTATAGAGTTAGAAGCTTTCCTCTACATGAGATCTGATAACTTTTTTGACAGTGCGAGCCATATGGTCTCGTCTTGATTTTAGATGAAAATGTTTTTGGTGCGATAACTTGAAATCGCGGAAAAAATCTAAATCAGATGTTCCATAGTAAAGTTTAATACCTGGTCTACTGTTCTAAATGTATGGTACAGCTGTTTTTTTTCGCGATTTAAAAGTGGTTCCCATAATAAAAGTTATTCAGTTATTGGTCTAAAGTACCTCTTAAAGTTTCTAAAGTTACCTTATACATTTATGCTGTGTTTTGACGACCAATAAGATCTGTCTTTAACAGGTTTGGTCGATTTTATCGATCGTTACAGTCACTTGTTAACGATCAGTAAATAATACAGGTTAAAAACGAGCATCACGTGTTGAGTTGTTTGTTGTTTTTTTATTGATCGAAAAAACGGTGGTGATCGACAAAAAATACAATGTACGTTGCTGGCACATTTACTCAGTTTTTATTTGATCACACGTGTCGATCGTCAAAAATTGGTCAAAACTGTAGGCCTGTGCCTGTGTACCTTTACAATATTATCACAAATGTTGATCGTCAAAAATGATGTAAAGATAATTTGACAAGAGATGATTATCGGAAGATGGCGTTGTTGTTCATCAGGTTAGGCGCTACGAAGGCTATCGAGGAAGACCTGCGCCACACCCATCCTTCTGAAAATCAGTTGCGTGGAAGAAATCGTAATATTACGTAATCTCCGTGGAGGCAATCTCTGTTTCTAAGTGGGTGACATACAAAACAGCCAGTATTTCGGTAAACAATAAACTTATTTTGGTTTGTCGAAAAGTTGCTTCAAGCCACAAGTTATTTCTGTTTTGATGTAGTTAAGTTAGTTTTTATTAATTTAAATATACTGCCACTGGGTAACAAATCATCTTTGAACATATTTTCGAGTGAAGGCAAGATGAGGGCAATTGTGTTTTTTGTCAACTTTATTAATCAGCCCACAATTATTATATCCCGAGCTGACAGTAGAGTGACCGTACTAGGTCCATTGCGCGTGATGATTTGATAAAACGTAGGGCATTTTACCTTCTAACCGACTTGCTCGCCCATAGTGATGATTATGAGTTCTGTGTTCAGAGTCATGTACTGGGTCTCGCCATTTTACAAATAACTGACTAATGATGACTCACGGTAATGTAACTCACTGGAAAATCTACGGTTGACTACGTTCGAAAGTTAAGAGAATGCAGAATTCTATAATGAGTTTATACAAACTTAAAAGCTCACTTGCAAGTATTTAATGTATAATTAATTGTGTAGAAATGCTTGTGCGGCAGCAAGTATAGCTACGCGCGGGTGTGAACCGGGGGCGCGGGCGGCGGACGGGGGCGGTCACGGTCGAGGACGCGGCCTTGACACGCGCCGCGCAGCCTCCGCGCGCTCCCCCCTCTCTCCCCGACAAAGTATCTTGGCAGTCGGTATAGTGGGGAACTAAATTGAAATGTACTGAATTTGACATTATTGTTGACATTTGCCTTAGAAAGCAGCGCCATTTTGAAACGCACATATATGTTGGACATATTACACAAGCTGAATTTCTGAGGATATAAATGTTGGAAACACTGTTGTTTTATACGTATAGCGACACTTCCTACATAAATATATTGTAAGCTTTTGCCATTACAGAGTAAACTTTTTTAGCGCTTTCCTAACGTTATGAAAAACTTTTTAGACCACGTAATTAGGATGTTTTTATAACTATAGTAAATAATTAGTTTTCTTGTTTTTGAAGTGGCCATATTTTTAACTTCAAAACAGTCACTTCAGTCAAATGAAAAGTGAACATTATCACACTTTAGAACCATTTCAATTTAACGCAATTTTTGCTTAAATATCAATTTAAGAAGCAGCTTTTGTTAATATTTTTTGTAAATAAAAACGGTTACGTGGTTAACTGCCCGATGAATGAATATACGTATGAAGCGATAACTTATAAAAGATTATGATATGTTTCATGCTATCCTTGGGTATTGCTGTATTGTGAAAGTGTGTCGTCACGAACATGACAATATATGTATTATCGAAGGCTGTAATAACTACTCGATTCTGGACAAAACAGATGTGTTCCTACCAGAGTTTTAATTGTTTTTGTACTTATGCCATTTCATCCATTGCGTGATAAGCCAAGTTTTCCAGACTCGCCATCACTGCATACTTTTCTTGAAACAAGTTGGTCCTTAATATGTTATATAAAATTTATATTCTAAAGTTTATATTGGTGTAATTATACGTTCTAGTCTATAATAATCTGTAATAGAAGATGCATTTAGGTTATGATAATTGGTACAAGTCTTTGTGTGATATTTTAGATAAAAGTTTTAGTAAAATAGACGCCAAATGCTGTGGTAAAAAAGACAGGAAGGCTGAACAGGGCGTTCTGGGGGTATATAAAGCTTGCGATGAAAAAGAGAGCACTATTATTTGAGACTATTTCAACTAAAATATTATTTCTGGAAATATGCGAACGTAAATTAACTTGCTAAACAACAGTTCGTATCATTTTGTTAATCTTGAATTCTAAAATCACAGTACATATAACTAGTTATAATAGTTGGAATGTTATCAAATATCGATCATAAGCTATGCAAGTTTAATTAAAGCGATGGCCTTGTGGCTAGAAATGTTAAATCAATTGCTGGGTTTTAGTAGAAAAAGGGTCGACTGCTGAGCTTTCTAATTTCTGTAGCAAAATCGATTAAATAAAAACTTTTTACTTAAAATCTTTTCCTCTCTCTTCAGGACATATAAATAGATAAGTTATCTTTCTTAAAAATGTTCTTCTTTGACTCATTATTTTTCCATGTAAATTTTTCCGTCTTAGAAAATGAAAATTTGGTTTAGCCCTCATATTTACTCGTATTTTAAACATTTCTTAAAAGCACACCTTTATTAAAAGAATATGGGTGAACTTTGAATTCAACATAAACAAACCCACTCGTAGTAAAAGTTCTGTTTAAAAATATGTTTATAACATACTAGCTTCTGTACGCGACTTCGTCCGCGAAGAATGAATAAACCTACCTTCTTTAAGAACTGGGCTATCCAAAGCAATAAGAATTTTTCAAATCCGACTGGTAGTTCCGGAGATTACCCCCTACACACAAACTTACAAACAAACATATAAATTTTATCTCTTCTATAATATTAATGATTAGTATATATTTGTATATTAACAAATGACTCCCCCAGTGACACGTTCATAAAATTAACTCATTTTCATCATCAATGGATTACAATTACTAACCGCGTGACAATTAAACCTTTGTTATTTTAAACCGTCCCGATAACCTTGACAGTGCTAACGAAGTTCAAGGTTGATATCGTCAGGTCACGTAATTGCTATAGATCGTAGTTAGCAGACGACAAAGCAAGTTTTGGTGTGGAATGGAACTAAAATAAAATTGCTAGATTTCTTCCAAGATTTTATTAGTATTGTAGCTTTGTGTCTGTAAGATTTTAGGTAACCAAGGATAAGGATATAAGGGTAAGGATACGGATAACGATGAAGTTGGTTGAATAATTAAGTGTTCAAAACCAAACAAAAATAGTTCGAGATCACATAACACATACATCATCAATAAATCGATCAAAACGAAACAAACATGAAATTGTGCCTAATAATAAGCTCATTTCTGGTAATACCATCTTGAAAACAATGAGCTTTTTTACAAGAATAGCATGTACAATATGATAATCTTTATGATACCTACTTATCAGTATAATTATTACATTTATTCTGTTCTCTATTATAACTTAGTTAAAAGTACTTATTTTCTTAATAACTTCAGTATATTCAGTAATAACTTATATATAGTAATTACTTATAGTTTGTAAAGACTTCACATTAGGCATTATTAGTAGAAGTATAATTATGCTGCAAATGTTACTGACCAACAAAGGATCATCATCAACATCGACAGCTATGTTCCAGCCACTGCTGAGTGCAGGCCTGCTCGCTTCTGTGCCCGCTCCCCTGGCCTATGCGAGTCTCATCCAGGTCTTCCCCGCGATTCTCTGTAGGTCGTCCACCTGGCTATTGATCCGCCAACGCTCCTTCTACCGTTTCTCGTACAAAAATCAATCTGCCTAGCCTTTTCCCAACTATATTGGGGTTCGGGTTCCAGTCTAACCAGATGCAGCTGAATGCCAGTATTTTACATGGAGCGACTGTCTATCTGACCTCCACAACCCAGTAACTGTGTAATACGATACGGTAAGACTGGTTCTCAGACTTTCGGGCTTCTGACGACCCGTAACGACTGTCAAAGATCCACGAATGACAACGGCTTAACGTGATTTCCAAGGTACGGAGCAGTCTCGGTATGTGAAGATGGTCACCCATCCACAGACCAACCCTGGCAAGCATAGCTTAACCTGATGGATTAACCCATGCGGCAGTTCTTACTTAGCCACGTCGTACAAAGGATTATAATATTAACAAATAAAATAAACATACAATTAAAAATGCTTCACATAAACAAATTATAAAGTGATTGCTCAGTATGTGAACCATACATCAATGGTTCAGGTACTGACAATCGACCTTCTGCGCGAATGCCCTCAGGTTGCCGCTAGAGCTAGCCCGAAGTCTGCGCAACGGGGACGTTCATGGTTTTCGCATGGATATACCTATAGAAACAGTCGAATAACACCTACCTGATTGCGTGTTATTTTCAGACTGACCTGAAACTTTTCGTACATTAAGTCGGTTAAAAAGAGGTAATCGTGTTAACGATGACATCGCGACGCTTCGGTTCGGCTCTACGCTTACCTACTCACTCTCTCTGACAAGTTCAGGAGTTTCAATTCCAGGTTTCATAAAATTTTCCTCCATGAATAGTGGTGCCTTGAATTTGCTATGAAAAAACAAATTACTTAAGTGTGATTGAAATGGTCACCTTATGCCACTAGCTGTTGGCCGCGATTTCGAATGCGTGTATTTTTTTTTAAATAATATTTTCCAGGATGAAAAGTTGCCTATGTGCTGCTCCAGGTCACAGGCGACGTATTGGTCAAACATTAATGATCGGTTCAGTGGTTTAGGCATGAAAAGGTAACAGACAGACAAAGTTGCTATCGCATTTATAATATTAGAATGTGATGCAATGCGAAGACTAGGTACAGACGCAGACCCACGGAACTTAATCTCACTCACTTTAAAGCTCTACGTAACCACTGCAATCGTCTGTGTCGAGATGCGAAGAGACGCTATTTCCACGAATCTCTCGTTGATGGATGGAACGGATCGTTGTAACTCCTCCGATGTCTGGAAATTTTTAAAGTCTGTCGGTATCGGCAAATCACCCACGAATACCTGTAAAAATATTGACTTGTCCGCTCTTAACAGTCACTTTTCTCTACCACCTGTTTCTCTAGACCCTAGCGTTAAAGCTTCTACCTTACTTGAGCTGTCTAACTTTCCGTTACCCCAATGTACACTTTTTGATTTCAGTCCTGTATCTGAAGACGTTGTGAAAAAGTCCTTCTCTGCTGTGGGCCATGATAATCTGTGTTCGAGAATGATAATACCCATTATTTCAGAACTACTCCCTATCTTTACTCATATTGTTAATTTTTCCTTATTCTCTGGTATATTTCCGTCAGCCTGGAAACAGGCTCACATAATTCCACTTCCTAAAGTTAACAATCCTTCTTCCTTATTCCACTTCAGACCCATCTCCATTCTTCCTTTCCTTTCTAAAGTTCTCGAACACATTGTTCATGGTCAAATTTCTAAATTTATATTGTCTAATGCTCTCATTTCCCCTTTCCAATCTGGCTTCCGTACTGGCCACAGTACTGTCACTGCACTCCTGAAGGTTACTGACGATATCCGCTGGGCTATGGACAATAAATCTCTTACTGTTTTAGTGTTACTTGACTTTAGTTGCGCGTTCAACTCGGTGGATTTCGACATCCTTCTTAGGATCCTTCAATCTTTTAACTTCTCTGCCTCTGCAATAGCCTGGTTTGACTCGTATCTTCGGGGTCGCTCTCAGCGTGTCCGCCAAGAAGAGATCTACTCTGACTGGTGTGATCTTACTGCTGGTGTTCCTCAGGGTGGCGTTCTCTCTCCTCTTCTTTTTTCTATATTTATTAATACCGTTACCAAAGTTATCACTTCCAGCTTCCACCTCTATGCAGACGATTTGCAGCTGTATTGACATTTCTTGCTGGCTGATGCGGAATCGGCAATCAATGCCATGAATCATGACCTAGAAAGCATATATCAATGGGCTAAGTCGTTTGGCTTACAGATTAACCCTGCTAAATCGCAGGCCATGATCATAGGCAGCAGACACTACCGCACAGCACTCGACTTGTCATCTTTGACTCCATTATCTCTGGGCTGCACAACCATTGCGTATACTGAAACAGCCAAGGACCTTGGTGTCCTAATTGACAGCAATCTTTCTTGGCGAGCTCAAGTCAGTGAGGTTAGTCGTAAGGTTCACTTTTCGTTTCATTCGCTCAAATCCTTACAGAGCTTCATGCAAAAATTCAAAATTCAAAATTCAAAAGTCATTTATTCAAACTAGGCTGAGAATCAGCACTTTTCGAACGTCAAAATTACATAAGACAGTCCCCCAAAACGCCCACCCTTCACCACTTCCTAGTGCTTTTGCTGGGAAGAAGAAGTGGCGCAACAAACTCCCCAGCAGCACAGCTGTCTGTTCAGTTAGAAAAAAAATAAAAAATGATTCTATACAACAGTATGCAAGACAATTTACAATATGCAAAAAATAATTTAAATTAAATAGCTATAATTAATAGCCATATGACAGCATGCCGTTCAAAACCAAAGTTTATTTAGCTTAAACTCTGATTCAGCCGATCATTGATTACGCTGATGCCACCGAGGAGCTGTTAAATAAGCTTGAGCGCTTACAAAACCTTTGTATTCGTTTTGTGTTTGGTCTGAGGAAATATGACCATGTTTCTCACTTCCGCAAGGAGCTCAAGTGGCTCCCTATCCGTCTTCGCAGGAACACTCGGATATTATGTCTTCTTTACAACATCCTTTATAACCCTGCATATCCCAGCTACCTGCGCGATCGCTTTTCCTTTACCCGTCCTCCGGATGCTCTGTGTAGATCCCACCTCAGGCATCATCTTAATTTCCCATCCCATAAAACTGAACTGTACTCTTACTCCTTCTCTGTTCACGCAGTACGTTTGTGGAACTCACTTCCGCCTAACATTCGAGATTCTAAAACTTTATTTCTCTTCAAAAAGCAAGTCAAAGAGCATTACCTTTCTTCTATACAATAATATTCTACATATATATGTATGTATAATACAGGTAAATATTTACTAATACTAGTATTTTTTTATATATGTGTGTATGTTTATTTTATATAGAACAGTTTTGTTTTAAGTTTTAATTTAAATTTTCTTGTTTCGACTTTTCTACACACTGTGTCTTATGTAGACACAGTGTGTAGAAAATCCTACTTTCAAGAAGAAATTTCTTAAGAAATAAGCAGTACCTTTGTGCTCATTTATGTTAATATTGTGTCCTGTTTAAGTGTTTTGTGTGTACATAAATAAAAATAAAAAATAAATAGTTTGGATATGGATTGGACACACCATAAATTATGTCTGACGTTCAAGCGTTCTATCTGGAAATTCTCAGTAGCAGCCCGGAGTCTGGATTTGTGCCCGGAGGATGGCAATAGGCTCGCCCCCTGTTACATGGGACTTAAACATAACTGGCAAAATGTGGGAGTACCTACTGCAGGTACACCTCTGCCTAACCTTTCGGGGAAAGAAGGCGTGATGTTATGTTATGTTATGTGTGTCCAAGCGGTTAAGGAGCGAATTCGATAGTTTTTTTATTACCGTTACACGTATTATTTATTACCCTACGTCCTCCCAGTGTTGTGCCCAAGCCATTTTTATTTGGACGTGAAAATGCACTGACGCTATAGACGTTCTGAACCTTTATTTCCACTTAAAAACTTTGCATATGTTAAGGCTCATAATATGTGTGAGAAGACTTGGAATTATATTGCCGTTCCCGAATATTACAATTCTTAGGTTTTGCGGAAGAATTAATTCAGATTAGCAGACGAGACAAAGGTTTCATTTGTCCAAAACAATTTAATGCTATTGTGGCGTCATCGCCACTTGCGAACTACGCATCAAAGACCTGACGTCACACAAAATCCTGACGTCATACAAATCCTGCATCGCGCAATTAGAGTTTACCGCGCGAACGACATATTATATAATATGACTATCCGACATCAATCGTTGTTCAGTTGCCCGCCAGACACGATACCCGTTTGGTCGGAGGATCCTCCCTTTTCTAAAGAGGATGAGTGAACTTTACACTCTCTTTCTCTCTCTTTCCTCATACCTCTAAACTACTGATTTATTGGCGGCACTTTCAGACACAAAATGTAACGTTAGCGGTAGTGTGAAAATACAATATTAAGAAGGTTCCTACTGTATTTTTCATGGAACTTCTGAAAGCACAAACTATGTGTTGAACAAAGCTCTGTGATCCCTTTTGCCATTGCGTACTATATTATCTATTTATTGATCCTTCCATTCCCCATCTGAAAGTTAAGCTAACTAGTTGATCTAATCTACTGCTGCTTTCAAATCTTTTGTCAACTCTTATGTTTGATCGATTTAAACTAACAATTAACAAACGATTAAATGCCATAACATAATATGATTAGATAGCCGATTTACCGAAACTTTAAGTCTTCTCTGATTGCGAAATAACTTCCCATCGTTATTTCGCCTTGTCGTCTTGTCTTACTCCTCTAAGAATCGGAAAATTTTCTTCCAAAGTTTTATCTGAATCGAATTGTTGCTAAGTTGTCTATTAATATTATAAATTCGACAGTAAGCTTGTTTGTTTATTTATTTATTTGTTTGTTACGTTTTCACGCAAAAACGGCACATGAATAGATCCTAATTTTTATCCCGATATTCCCACGGAATCGAGACATAAGCGGTTGAAACCCAGTTTGTTTATATATTTTTAATGATTCGGATATAATTTACTTCTGTTCTAGTTCTAGCTTTACTATAGTTTACGAATGCTGGATTATAAATGCCGTTGAAAACTTGAAAACCTGCTCTGAACCACGAACAGCAACCCGAGGAACAGGCGGGCTTGTACCACGGGTTGCTGTTCGTCAAGTTTTACTGTTACTCTATTAAGAATTATTTTTGAAAACATTTTGTACAGAGTCGACATTAAACTTATACTCGTAGGTCTGTAGTGTCCGAGTTAGTTTTTGTTTGTGTATTAGTAACAACCACTCTTACCAATGGGTACCAGTTACTGAGTTGTGAAGGTCAGATAGGCAGTCGCTCCATGTAAAATACTGGTATTCAGCTGCATCCGGTTAGACTAGAAGCCGACCCCAAAATTGTTGGGAAAAGGCTAGGCAGATTGATTGATCTTTGTCCTTGTTCCGTTTTTCTTCAGGTCTCCTTAGTTGAAAGAGCATTTTTCATATTTCGCTACATTCCTTCCCTTTGTTTGTTTGTGTTTTCTTTTTGAGAAGGCTTTATCGAGGAATAAATCGTACAAATATTGTATTTCGCTTTTGGCTTGACTAGACTCTTGCGTTGGCTTGCTAAAGTTTATTTGTAGGTTTTTTGATATTCCTTTAAATTGTGTTCTGATTTTAGAAGGATCTTTAACGTCCAGTGTTGCTCTCACCATTCTTTATAAAGCTTAAACTATCTATTGAATCTTCTTTCATGGAAGTTCTTAAATGGTTACATAAATATACTGTAGCAGAGAACACTCTTTCTGCTTCAACGCTGGTCGGTGGTATTGATAAAAGTAGATTGTAAACCCTTTCTGAATTCCTGCTTCTCTGACCATTCTCATAAAATAGTGCCATCTCTACTCGAATTGTGGTGTCTAAATCATTTGTTGAAGAAGTCGGTTGCTGCGCAGACGATGGCTGACTCATAAACCGGATGATTCTTCTCGTATTTATGTTATAATTGATACGCTTACAGTTGAAGAAGATCTACCTTCTGTATCTTGTGGATTGTCCGCTAAAGTTATGACTGTTTGATCTGGTTGTTGTGTGTCAAAAAATGTAGAAATAATTTTAACAATCGTCAGTCTCACAGTTTCGTTTGAAGGATTTTTTAAAGGATGGTCGTGTGTACTTCGCTTTTCGCGCGGTTGTGTAATATGTCATTGTACCGATTATTTCTGGAACTCGTCGTTATGATATTCTTCTTTTGAGTGATACTAGAAGTTCATTACTGATAATGCTATATTTTTGCGATAATTTCTTAATCATGAATCTTAACGCTGTGTCAGCAATCAGTAAGTTTGCATCTTCTTCACATATCGCTTCTAATGTGGCTTTAATTATAATTCAACAGTATGGATGTGAGTTTAACATAAAGTTAACAAGTGTTCAGTGTTGTTATGATCTCTGTCACAAAATTGACCTATTGTGATTTGTGAAGTGAGTAAATAATTGCAAGAGTGATTAACTATAATGATTAAAATAATAAATAACGTAATAACAGTAATGTATGTTAACAAATGACAGCTTTATATTTAATATTTAAAAGAGAAATACAACTATCCGTAATATACGAAAAATCCAGATGGTCATGGAAATAAAATCCGGATTTGAAAATCGGTGGATATCCGGATAATACGGATATCCGGATTGCAAGCCCTAGCCCCAACAGAGATGGCAAAAAAGTAAGAGAAAGATATATTCTACAACGAACTATAAAAAAAAAATACAAAACACACAAAAAGCTATAATGGGAGACTTCAACGGAAAAATATAAACACAGAAAATTAATGAGGATAGAGTCATTTGCAAGTTTGATACAGGGAATAGAAATAACAATGGGCAGAGAATGATAGGCACTGGAAAATAACCTTCGTTATATGAACAGTTTTTTTTTTAAGAATCTTTAAGACTAATGGACTTGCTCTTCCCCTGATAACAAGTACAAAAATGAAATAGACTACATAGCAACAAACTACCCGAAACCATTCCATTATGTGAGCGTAACAAACTGCCTAAACTTCAATACTAACCTATCCACTCAACGGTCCAAGCCGCGCGGCGATTCCCCCCCCGCCGGTCCGCGCATGAAATGTCACTTTTTTTTTATGACCGCGCGAGACGCTCTCAACAAAAACGATTAGTACTGAAAAACTGTTATAGCTACATTCGAATAAAAAATACTCACGGAAAGCTCAAAGAATCCAATTTTTAATTTAATTACAATTAAATTACTCTAAATAACAATAAAGATGAAAATAAATCATAAAGTTGGAGAAATAAAAAAGAAAGTTTTTTTTTTTTTTTTTCGAGTTTTTCAAGAAAATTATAACAGTTACTGGTTACATTTGGATAAAAAATAATTTAGGAATTACGTAATATTATATTAAAAAGGGTCATTTGATTATTTTGAGATATTTTGTTCATTTTTGTTTTACTCGTATTATATTTTATTTATACTATTGTTGTTTAATAATTGAGCTGATTTGCCAGGGATATTTTTATCTAATTATTATGTTTTAAATAGGTTGATTTGATTGGGATGTTGTAATTGGTGATAAATGTAAGATCTTATTTTTAATAAAAATTGTTTTAGTATGAGAAGAATAGATACAACTTTTTGTGCGGTATCGGCGTTTTACTGTATAGTTTTAGAAAGTGAACAATTTTTTTTATGTGATTGGTACTAAAAATATTATTTCTTTGTAATTTTGCTTGAGAGACTGGTTAAAACGTGTTACAAAAGCTTATTAGTATTATTTATAATAAGAACTTTTAAAAAAACGTATTATCCGCATCATCCGTTCGTATCCGTTCGTACTCCGGATAGTAAAATAATAATATCCGTACTATCCGGATAGTAAAAATTAACGGATATTGCAAGCCCTAGTTGGGGCGTATATATATTTGTATGATTGTCCATTTGTTCTTTTACCCGATAGTTTATTTTTAGAAAAGCAATTCTTTCGGATATACCAGTCATTTCTTAAATATTTTTCTTAAGGTGTTTCTTAATTATAAATCCTATCGCAAATATTGTCCTATAGGTTCGCCTTTAATTTGTAAAATAAGATGAAGTCGTTATATTCCTCTATGCTGCTTCCTATTCTGCGTACTTCGCTGAGTCCCAATATATTACCATTTAATGTTTTCTAAGGCGATTTGTGGTTCTTGCAGTTTTTCATCAAGTAAAAGGGTATTGAGTGTGGAAAGGTTTTTTTTTGGCCTATTTTAGTTTCACAATTGTTATAGATGGTGATTTTTTTCTAGGGGGTCGGGTGGTGGGTTCTCATTGTGACAGGCCGGGTTAGGGATCTTTTTTTGTTGTGTGTTGTTGCTATTTTATCGTTTTTATCTGATGTTTTGATACCGAAGTGCGCTAATTCTTAGTTTTCCTTAAATTTCAGTGAGAGTCTTTTATCTTGCTCTATAAATTTCCTCTAAAGCATTACTTTAGTTAGGCTTTTTGGAGGCATTGTATCTTTTATCGTCAGCCGTTTTGTCAGTCGGTGAATTAGAAGACTGTTTTTCCTTTTGTCTCGGTTTTGTTCACTTGTTTCTTTTACAATAAGTTTAACTTCCCTAAGGTATGATATGTAAGCGATATGACCTTTTTTCCTTTCCTCCTGTAGTTTAAGTATCAATTCCTTCCTTTTCTATAAAGATTATCAATCTTCGCTTATGCTAATTCCTTTATGTCCTTTGGACCTCTGGTTTTTCAAAACATCAACTTTTCTCCAGTTAGTAGTGAAACCGGCTATCATAATTATATAATCAAATAAGGGTACTGAACTGGGTTGATTTCATGTTTGTCGATATTAACCATATTTTTTTCCTTAAAGATAGGTTTTACTGTTTTTATGGGTAATGTTTCCTTTGGTTCTTCTACTCCGAAGATTTTATCGTTGTTTCTTTTCTTTCAATCTCAAAGTTCTTAATTTTGTTTTGAAGTTCGTTCGTTCGCCATGCCGCCATACAAATTGGAAGTGAACCCTCAACTTTAGCGCAATCGTAATACCGGCAACCCCGGGAGGGTTGCCGGTATTACGATTGCACTCAAGTTAACCATCGCGGACGGTCAACGGCATTAGGTTAAAAGCCGAGTTATAAAACACTGTAAACCAAATTAAAATAGTGTTTTCAGGGGGTCTCTATATTTATTTTCCAATCTTTTAAATTTTTTGTGAATATTTGTAAAAAATACATTGGCCTGCAAAAAAAAGTACTACACTTATAAAATTTCATTTTTTTCTAAACTATAGAAGTTAGAGATTTAAAATAAAAAACGTTTTACAGCAATTTTTATCAGCTTTCTTTGAAACTGTAGTAAATTATACATTAGTAATATTTTAAATCTAAAAAAAGATAAAACAATATAAATAGCAATTTTTAGCTTAGTGTCATAAAACTCAATTAACATTTACAAGTATGTTTTAAATGATATTTAATTTTTAATAACTGGCATTGCCTCCTCGGGCTCTGCTTACAGCTTCGAGTCGATTTGGCATACTGAACACGAGGTTTTGGAGCCGATGTTGGGGAATATCCTCCCATTCTTCTATCAGGGTCTGTTTTAGTGCCCTGAGGGTGGAAGGTCCGAAAGGGATACCGTGGCCCCCTGGCATTGCACAGGCAACAGAAGGAACACGGGGGGGGTTTAGTCAGTAAGAGTCTGACACGCCCTCCTGCTCCACCCAGAGCGGGAGAAGTCATTTGATGACTTCCAATGCACAAAAAAAAAAAATGGTTGGAAAGTGGTGGTCTGCCGACCTAGCTCACCCCAGACATGCTCAATTGGGTTGAGATCAGGACTTCTTGATGGCCAACTTCCTGACTATACTCTTGCACGACCCGAGCCGTGTGTTGCCGGGCAATATCATGCATTAGCATCGATCCATCACCCGTATTTACTAAATACGGCCCTGCATACTCATTGAGAATCTCCTGGGCATATCTTTCCCCAATCAGAGTGCCATTTTCTATGGCCACTAACTCTGTGCGACCTACTGAAGATATCCCAGCCCATACATCTACACTGCCTCCACCGTACTGGACCCCTTCTGAGAAGCAATCTTGAAGGTATCGCTCACCAGGTCACCTGTAGACGGGGTGCTTGGACAGGAAACCTCCCCGTGTGCCTGTGGGCTGGAATTCCCTTCGGATGCGTCCGGGGGGAAGGCCAGTCTTCAGGACGGTGCACCCTGGGATGCGGGCAATGTCTCCCCATTAGGTACTGTGTGCCTAAGGGGTCTCGTTGTCTGCATGCCAATATCCTGTCGGAGGAACGCTCTAACGTGTACTCGGAGAGAGCACACGTTGAGCAGCGTTGGTGTACGGGCTCGGCGTGCACTAACACTGCCGTCGGGCAGGCAGGAGGAAGCCTTCTGCCACCGTTGGTCTCGTAGCCCCGAAGAGTGTCAAGGTCATGTCTCTGGCACTTGACGGGGGTCGAGGGTCTTGGCTTAACCGCCCGGACCGCGAGGAAGAAATCCTCTATAAAAAATTACCCCAAACCTCCAAGCGGCGGCGCACCGTGAGGGAGGTTGTAAGCTTGACTAATGGGTAGCTATTAGATAATTAGTCGCTAGTGCGAACCACAATATTTGAGTCAATAAACAAAGTTAATACTCGTGGGAACAAAAATGGAAACAGAACAAAAAAAAAACAACCAAAAAGAGAGGAGTGATGCGGAGTCGGAGTCCGACGCTGCGTCTGGCGCAATGAGCTCTGGTCAGAGCTCGGAGCGCGAAGTGGTGGGGGGAGCGACCGTGAGGAACCGAAAGTTCCTCCGGAAGCGCCCCAAACCGGGGGATGGCCAGGGGTCGTCCGCCGACGAGGGGGTCTCGGGCCAAGGCCGGAGGAAGATCCACTCCAGTCGGCGGGGTTCGGCCAGAGGAAAAGGTGTGGGTAGAGGGCTCACCACCAAGGAGGCAGGCGAGCCGAGTCCGGCCAGCCCAGCTGAGGTGGAGAGGCCCTCTACAGAGGAGGAACACCACCCTGTAGGGACCAGCACCGTGGCGGACCCTACAGAGTCGGCAGGTGGTGAGCCGGGCGTCGCTGGCGGCTCCAATTCGGAGCGAGCAGCCAGGTTTGCGGAGGCTGTGGCAGCCGCAATGAAGGTATTGGTCTTGAAGAGGACTCAGTCCTCTAAAGACAAGGCCATGCCTGCGGCCATAGCCTCTATTGTGGCGGCTGCGGAGGCCTATCATCTCAGGCCTCCGTCGGATGGCATGTCTGAGATGCGAGCGGAGGTCGCCCGCTTGACAGCCGCCATGGAGCTTCTCCGAAAGGAGAACGAGGAGCTCCGAGCAGACCTGGCTGGGCTCCGAGGAGCCGGCCCTCGTGAGGTGCCGCAGGGGAGGGAGCAGCATGGGCAGGGACGGCCCGTGCCTGCGGAGGACCGGGTTCTGACCCTGGTGAGGCAGGAGATGGCTTCTCTGCGGTCCCGTTTTTCCGCGATAGAAGCCATCGTCCTGCGCCCTCCTCTAGCGGCGAGCATGCCGCCGGCCTCTGGCCAGCAGAAGACGGCTTCGTATGCCACCACCGCAGCTGCCTCGGCCAAACCAGGCTCGTCGGGGCAGACCAGGGGTGGGGTGGCTACAAAGCGGTGCGCGTGAGGGAGAGGCAAATTTCGCGCCCTCACGCCCCTAGCCGCCGCAGGAGGAGACGCCCTGGGCGTCGGGAATCGATTGCCGATTCCCGGCCACCGTAGGCGCGGGCTTGCGGACGGTGAGCAATGGGTAGCTCGCCGTCCGGTAAGGACCAGGCCCGGGTCGACGGCGCGTTGTGTTCCACGCGCGCCTCAAAGAGATGTCAGCAAGTGAAGGGGTCCGATGAGACCATTGCCTGCCGGGGTTGCGGGATTAGTCCGAAAGGGATACCGTGGCCCCCTGGCATTGCACAGGCAACAGAAGGAACACGGGTGGGTTTTAGTCAGTAAGAGTCTGACACGCCCTCCCGCTCCACCCAGAGCGGGAGACGTCATTTGATGATTTCCCACCCAAAAAAAAAAAAAAAAAAAAAAGGTCACCTGTAGACACTTCGCCTTCCTTCAGAAGTGTAAAGTGAGAACTGAGACTCATCTGTAAACAAAATTCTTGACCAGTCTTCTTGATCCCACTGTATGTGTTCACAGGTGTATTGCAGTCTCGCTACTCGATGCTCTCTCTCAAGTTTGGGGCCACTCGCTGGTCTTCGAGGTTTCAGGTTTGCTTCAGCCAGTCCTCTTCTCACTGTACTGTCACTAATGTAGTCCTTCGTCTGAAGAAGCTGTTGCTGGACTTCAACTGCATTTAGGTGGCGATTTCTCAACACAGTGGAAACAATATAACGGTAGCTAGTACACCTGTGTCTACCATTACCAGTTCTCTTCAAATTATTTCCGTTCGTAACGTCACACCCACCATTCTTGCAGTACGACGCAAACTGATGCCTAGTTCCAGAAATTTCATGATCCTAGCACATTCTTCAGGTGAAAGAGGCATGATAAATAAGTTTATGTGCTGTTGTCTAACTTAGCTTTTGCAACAAGACTCATCGATCAAGGAAAAAATTGAAAACAATAATAGAAACAAAAAAATGAATGGTAAAATTATAATTCTAAAAGGATTATTTTTGATATTAAAGTTTTTTTCAGCCATTTATTAAAAGAAGGTTACCGAAGAAGGTTACTATGAAGTTTTTATGTACAAATGTTAAACTCTTTTTCGAGTCCTTTTTGTTTCAAAAGTATATCTTGGGTACTTAAAAAGTTATTGCAATTTTTAAAGTGTGATACTTAGTTTTGCAGGCCAGTGTATATTTTAAAACAAAAATGCTTGGATTTTAAAACCAACTCATATACTCGTACTAATAAATCTTGTTAAAATATACATTTATTTACACGGTTTAGGATGCTGTATTCGCTAAGAAAAACCTAAAATTAAAATGAGCCCTTCGTGAGGGCTCCCGGCATTCCATATGCGACTAGGTGAACCCTCCAGGAGCCCTCCTGGAGGGACACAGAGATGTTAACACGTTCAGTGCCGGGAAGGCTCCCGGCACTGAACGTGTTAACATCTCTAATCAATTATTTCAAGGATATTTGTTGTTACCGAGTTTTTTATTCTAATTGCATTTCCATCTCAACCCGGAGGTTTCGAATAAGGTTTGCATTTGACTGAATAATCTATTACTTATTGCAAACAATTTGAAATTGTCACTTTTCTGCCTCGTCGTAAATTTTGTACAATGTATTTGTGTTACGCTGTGCCAATCGATATCAAATGAAAGCATTTATTTTAGGGAGCGTTCGGGAGCATCTTATAAATCAAACAAAATCAGACAAAAAAACTAAAAGGGTGAGTGTTTCATTGTCTCAAGTATGCGAGTAATCGTTTTCATTAGCTCAACGAACTGACGAGAGTGGAGAGAGTCCGCCGATGGGAGCGTTGCAAAAAGCGTGGTGCGTGGCGCGCCGGATACGGGTTCCCGTTGGAGCGCGCGGCGCGGGCGGCGGAGGGGGCGCGGGGCAAGGGAATGCATCGGGACGTTGACTGTCTGGGCCCTGCCTGCGTTATCTGCAGTTGCCCTTTCGTACGATGCACCGTAACCCTCCTTCCACCCTTACTGTGGGGGCCACCAGACTACTGCAGCCCCCTTTATTCTAGAATTTGCTATTGACCTGAAATAAGAAAGTAAACATGTTTTGGTGGGGTCGACGAACTTTATTCGATTAGATACAAGTTAATCTTGTTAGCGATATTATGAGCTTAATAATATTCGTGCTTCTTTTGTAATTATTATTGACAATAGGTAAATAATATACTTACACGAGTCATCTACAAATATTTTTGCTTTCAAAGAAATTAATCGATTGAACCATGAAATTTGCCATAAAGCAGTGTATAATTTGATAAAATATTATACTAATTAAGAGTAGGTAGTAAAAGTTAACATTGGAAGTAATAATTGCTGTAAGTTGTAAGTATCACGAGCTAGGCAGTGGTCGTTCGCAGGAGTCGAGGCCGCGTGATAACGATAGCAGTAAGTAATGGCCGACAAGCCTTGAACCTGCAGTGTAAGGACCTTCACAATGTCTCGTTCATTGTTTATTGAGCATTGTTATATGGCCAGTCTATTTAAATACAGTTGTAGTCGTATTGATTGTTCTTAGATGTACTAGTTGCACTAGTTAGTACTTCACATTGGTCATCGAGTGCTTTAATTTGCTCTGATTTATAAGGCTCGCCCTTTATTACATAGAACTTAAACATAATTATCGAAATGTGGGTGTACTATACGTACAACCTCTGCTTAATCCTTCGGGGATAATTTACGTGATGTTATGTTAATCATGACTCTCATAGTCATAATTAACATAACATCACGTCATTTTCCTCAGCACTTTTCCAATAATTAAAATTAATATTAAAATAATGTTTATTAATTAATTCTATTAATTGTTAATTGTTTGTTCTTTTATTAGTTGTTAATTAATTCTATTAGTAAGTTATATAACATACATACATAAACTCACGTCTTCTTCCTACCCCCATGGGGTAGGCGGCAGAAACTACAGAAC
Source organism: Xanthia togata (assembly GCA_963853775.1). Classification (NCBI taxonomy): domain Eukaryota; kingdom Metazoa; phylum Arthropoda; class Insecta; order Lepidoptera; family Noctuidae; genus Xanthia; species Xanthia togata. The sequence goes on from OY970802.1 coordinate 14,268,740, forward strand.
TGCACCTGCTACGATCCTTACATACTCCTTTTGCCTCTCGTTTACGTTCATACACGCACGCCGGTTGCGGGGACTACGCACCTGACTTTTCGGAAGAACATCACTAATGAGATCAGTATATGTCCTCCTAGGGCGTCCTCTCCCGGTGTTTCCACTCATATCTGCCTTGTAAATATCTTTTTTTAGTCGCCTTTCATCCTCTCAATATGACCAAACCATCTAAACATTCTCTTTAAAAATTTCGTCACTACATCTTCTTTTAAACCGCACCCTTGCCTTAACACATAATATCATTCCTCAACCTATCATTCAGTCACACATGCTTCGCAAGGAACGCATTTATTCTACTTTCATGCTTCTTTTGCCACACCCAACATTTACTTCCATACATAAGCGTAGGCACCAGCGCACTATTCGAACAACTAGTCGAGCCTTTTTGGCCATCAACTAGTTGGTCACAATCGTATGTATTTTATTTCCCGCATTTACTTCATCAATATTTCCATCCCTTTAAACAGACTCTCCAAATATGTATATAAACTCACTTACTTGCTCCACACTCTTATCATTTATTTTCAGATCACACACATCCTCTTCTCTTTCAAACACCATCATGGCATCCTTAGAGGAAACTAGTGACCGCCTTACTCAAGCATGCATTACGTAGTTATCGAGATTAATAATGTATCTCTCTCAATAATGAATTAAACAAGCATCAGTTGCAACAATGCCTACCAGCACAAGTCTCTTATGAAAAGATTCAAGTTGCAAAAATTAATAAGTTTTTGATAAGCAAAGCCAGCAAAAATATGTTGGCAATTAGAGTTGCTCAAAATATTTATCACAGAAGTGCCAGAAGTGCCTCAGAACCGCTTTTTCTTGTGAGACATACTCACAAGAAAAAGCGGTTCTGAAGATAACAAGATATTTCTATAATAATTCAGTTTTAGATTTACTGTACTCTTTTACTAGAATACACAAGAATCTTTCTGTAAAAAGACGGACATGAATACCACTGTTAGCTAACTTTTCATGGTTTTACCAGTTATAATCAACTTACTTATTAAATTAATATTTATGATCGATAAAATAGATTCAGAATTGCAAATATCCACCCTAAGGGCTACTGCGTTCAATTGGCCCACGCTGCCAATTTTAACGTTCATTGCTCCGTTTGAATCCAAGACGTCCTTCAAAGTAGTTCGAAATTAGAAAATATATGAAAATTCTTCGAAATCGTCCAATCATTAGCCATTTTTACAAGAGCTCTTAAAGCATGAAGAGGTCTCAAGGTTGTCATGGCGGTAAAACCTTTATTGTGGTTTTCACGCAATAAACTTTCATTTAGTAGAAAGTAAATGCCGTAAATATAGATATTATACTCTAGAAAAGCTGGCTTCGACTTAGGTTGGCTATAGCTAATGAACACATTTCAAGGACTTCGGATTTTTGCCCCTAAACTGAGTTGGTGAGTGTGGCTACACGCAAACCAACTTTATTTAGGCGTCTATTTAACACAAACAGTAAATCTGGAAATTAAGTACCTAGTTCTTTTATTTTATGGTTCAAGAATGTCAGGAATTTTAATATAGGAGTAGCTACTTTGATACGCTGTCTATTTCATATAATTATGCATGTATTACTACCCCAAGAAGACCACATCCTTATAAACACGCCCTAGATTTTGACGAACTTTTTGCGTAAATTGTTTATTCGATAACCTAACACGGTTTCAAAGTGCCCAAAGCTCGTTTTATTCAATTTTATGTGCGGTTGCATCCATTCCTGGCGATGGGCAAACTTTTGTAAAGGGATTACTGAGGGCCGAGCGACCTTGGGCACCGTGTCCTCGGTCCGTGTCAACGACAGCGAAGACTTCGGCCTCGGCGAGTGCTGAATACCACCCCCTCATCCCTTCACCACACCCCCTGCCTGCCCACAACCGATTTCCAAAAATTTCATGAACTCAGTAAATATCTATAAGTCTATTCTTTTTATTACAGTTGAGTCAGACTAGCTTCAGTTCTTAAAATAATTAGATCTAGTTCTATAAATGAATGTTAAAGGTACCTGAAACCATAAGTAATCGAATGATTATATTTGTCAACCCAGGCGCAATTGATTTTGAAATATTCATTTTAATTTTTGTGGATACTGTTCCTTGGTTTTTAATTTTCCATTATTTTAGATAATATCGCAATTAACCCTTCTCGCTTCACATTTAGGCTTCACCAAAAGCGTGCCACATAGCCTATTTATTCGAGATTTGTGCGTGAGATATGGCATTTTACGAAATAATAGGGCAATGTTTATTTACAAAGTGGTAATATACTTAAGGTAGTGGTGCAGGGTTGAGTGCGATGGCGGGGGGTAGTGGATCCGAGGGCGTCGACTGGCACCCAGAGCCCGACATTGAGGTACCCTCATGAGGGCATTCCACCGCTGCACTCCTCAAGGTTCCAAGCTTTATATATCAAATTATATCAACAGTTCAACCAAAAATAACTGAACTGAACAATATTGGTGCTTTACAATAAATTGATTGTCATCGCGAATCATGTAAGGTAATCTTGTGTTTTAAATCTTTTCTCAAGATATCGTAGTGAAGATATTTTGAGTGACAGGCAAATATAGCGTTGATTGCAACGCATTCGCCAATTTATTCTAACTGGAACAGCCCGTCTACAAAAATATATATCAAAATGTGAAGGGGTGGAGTCGAGTAAATTAGTGCAATGGACCTGTTATGTCTGGGAGAAGAAATACATGTCCCGACGTTGCATATTGATCGGGGACCGCGACGCCGCCGGCTGCCGCTGCAGGCTGCATTCACACCGACGCTATGCATGCCATGCTCAACGGGAATTAATGGGAGCACTAATCATTATCATGCTGTAACTATTATTTATAGCTAAATAAGTAAGGCAGCCTGTGGGAATAGTTTGTTGATAATGAAACTCTCTCATTTTGATCAATATCAAAGATAAGATGTATTACGGCAATTTTCTTTATTACTTCGCTTTTTGAAAATCAGCAAACACTGTATAGAATAAGATGATTAATTTTTAATTACACGGTAATACAACAAAATATTACTTTTGTACTACTACCATTCATTTACAGTTACAGGAAGCGCAGCAAATAAATAGTGACTACTTGTAGAAAGCTTCGACTTTGACTATGGCTAATTAATTAATATACCGTCGCAGTGAGCATACTAAATAACATCAAAATAAAAAGATGAACTCTTTTTTCTTGCAAGTTTTGGTACCTAAAGCACAAAATAGATTACAATAAAAAAATGTAATTTATTATTACGTTCCAGCAATAAAGTATTATTTAAAAAAAAACATAATGTTTATTTACCTACTAACTGTGCTACGAGTATCTGTACCAAATGATGATTATGGCATTGTAGCGAATATAAAGAGAAAATAAATATATCAAAAATAATCCAACGGCACTGCCTCCTGTAACAATGTTATCTTTAATTGACACGTTGTTCTACACGTAGGTTCTACACGTGGGTTCTAGCGTCTCGGCGATGCACTTAGCCTTGATATTGCTTTGTCATTGGCACAAAACAGCGTAGAGATAAGATATATTTTTTCTGGTTATCTAACTAACTCAATCGTTTTTAGTAATACCTCGACCCAGCCGTATAGTCAGCATAGATCCCGGCGTAGAAGCAGCGTAGCAAAAGCGTAGACCCCACCGTAGAGGCAGCGTAGCAGAAGCGTAGAACCCGCTGCATAGGTAGCGTAGCAGTAGAGTAGACCCGCCGTTAAGGCAGCGTAGTAACAGCGTAGACCCCAACAAAGGGGCGGTCATAGCAGCGACGTAGAACCTACCGTACAAGCGGCGCGGAAACTGCGCAGGGGCCCCGTAGATGCGGCGTTTATGGCGTCGACGCCATAAACGCATATAAATGAGCCATATAGGCACCCTATAGATACCCGCTTCCAGTTAGGCTGAAATTTTTTTTTTCAACGGAAACATAATCTTAGAAAATCCTGAAAGTTTTTGTTTTAGGTGCGCTTTTATTTAGGCATTACATTTAGGTGTCACCTTGTTTTAGTGAAAATGGGCATTAGGGATACAAAATATACTTACACAAAATCGACAAGTGCAAAAGTCGAAAGTTGTTTCATAGTTGAATAATATTCATTTATTTATTTATTTACTACTTCAAGGACACCAATGTACAGAAGCCAACTTAATGCCATAGTTGTTATCTACCAGTCAACCTTTGGGTGATGCAGAGACAAACAGTGGTAGGTACAATAGCGAGTATTGAGGAATACAATATATTATATTGATATACTTATTATACCTATTAAAAACTATAAATATTGTTATTATACACCTAATTATATATAAATATAAGCACAAAGAAATACACAAACATATAACATAACATCACGCCTCGTTTCCCCGGAGGGTTGGGCAGATGTGTACCTGTAGTAGGTACACCCACATTTCGCCAGTTATGTTTTAGTCCCATGTAATAGGGGGCGACTATATTGCCATTAACCGGGCACAAATCCAGACTCTGGCCTGCAACTGAGAAATTCCAGATACAAAAACCCCAGTCACAAAAATATCTATACTAAAACAAATAAGACAAACATTGGGAAAACATTACCGTTGTGATGATACTACCAGTGCCAGCTTCTTACGAATGTGCTCGCGAACTTTAACTTTAAAGGATAATGGGTTGGTTGCTATTCAGCTTACCTGGGGGAGCGCATTCCACAGACAGACTGAATGAAGAAGGAAGAGTGAATGATGTTTGTGGGGTGAGTGGTACATTAAAGAAGACGATTGTGAGATAAACGTAGATTTCTATTGTGGATGGCGCAAATATGCTGAATGTGGGGGGGCTAGGTAACTAGGGCAAGAGGGAGAGTCAAGAAATGAAAATAAGCTGGCCCGCGCCCTTTGCTCTCTACGATGGCGTACGGGCAACTTGTACAAGACGTTAATGGTGCTCAAGATATATGCAGTCTCCAAATTGTAATTTTGAATGGTGAAATAAACAATTATTACTTTACTTAAGAAGCGACCGATGCTTAGAGCCATGATCATATTTACGTAGATTGAAAACGAATCGAAAGCAGTTATTGAGAAGATGGTCAAGTTTGTCGAGGAGATCTGCATTCTGGTCATAGTAGCACACATCACCATAATCAATGATAGTATTCCTATCGCAATAATGACAAGATTGAAAGCGTTAGATTGGTGAAGCTTTGCAACAACAGTTAATTTGAAACTGTAACCAGATTTGTTTATGACGGATTGGTCGGTGTGAGCGCAGGTCGGGGGCTCGTGGCAGAGAGCCCTCCATGGCGTCCCACGCGCATGCGTGAGCCGCTGCCGTCGCTGCCACCCGCATGTGCCCCAACGCGCCGTGTCCTGGTGCCCTTCCATGCCATCCAACTTTCACTCCCCAACACACTAAGCCATAAAAAGCTGTCGATAAAACAAGGGATTTATTTTATTAAATGTATATATTAAAAACTGGTCATCTCAAATATAATATGTAAGCTAGCACAAATATATTATATATTATGTAAAAGTATGTAATGGAAAGAGATCATTAGCCATAAAAAAAAATCGTCTGCATCGCTGCCAATGGGAAAAGAGCCCAAAATGTTTATTCTTCAATGAAGCATATGCATTGAAGAATAAACATTTTGCGAACAGCAGACAGAAATTCAATTACTTAAATAGCTTAGCATTATTTGACGTATTAAAAAATAATCAACCTCATTCTAAAGTCACCCACGAAAACCTATAAATGAATATAACACCTTCGCCCTAGGTCGATTAATATTTTGAACCGATCCAATCGTTCAAGTACCTACATTATAATATTCGTACGTGCTCATGACTGCGAAAGTAATCTAAAATCTACGCAAGCATAAAGATATAACGAAATCTAATTAAGGTAATAGGTATATTGGATATCATCAATTTAATGTCAGTAATAAAAAAAATGAAAACTCGATACATGAATAATATAGTACTATAATTTTCAACATAATTAATTACTGCAGCCCTACAAAATGAAGTTGTATGTACATTAGAAAGTAATTATAATGTGGAGTCCATAAGTTTACGATGCATGATAGTAGTAGCTAGAGTTCAGTGAGACTGTCGCCAAAATAGTCGTGAACGCTGAATCCGGCCGTGAGCCGCCGGTGGCAGTGACCTCGGCGCACCCTGCGACTGCACCGCACCCCCACCCCGCGCGTCCCCCCCCCCACCGCGCCGCACGCCTGATGCCGCTACACCCCAGCCACCCCCTGCCGCCCTCTCATGTTTATGTTTCAAAATGCTGTTAAATTGCAGAAAATTGAAATGTTTCATGCATTTGTTTTCCCTGTATAGCGAATGTCTGTGTCCTAGTTCACATGGATTATTTTCAGTTCTGGGTTTAGCTGCTTATTAAATTTTTCATATGATTTTCCTATTGAATACTGATTTGCAAAGAACAAAGGCGCTAATAATCGAATGCGAAATAGCTCATTGAAAATCTTCATTACACTTGTCTTCTAAATACAACTTTGAGCCATAGAGTTTCATATTCAATGTTAGAAGTCTACTTTAGAAATTACTGTGTGCTACAACTATATTTATTTATTTTGAAGATAATAATGTACTTATTTACAGTGAATCCCATCATCACTATTGTCATCCTAAAAATACCAGAGATTAGTTCAATCGTGATAAAAGTTTGTGAGACACAACATGCATGGCTATTATTTGCTAACGTATTGGTCTATGTTCTTACTAGTTGCTATACTTCCTTGGGCACTTTTTACAAAATCTCCAGATGGAGTGACTGTGCCATATTCTTTTGCAGGAAACACACTAAATCCGTCGTAGCGTGGCTACGAGTACGACCTTTCTACGACACAAGTTGATTCATGTTTGTTGCCGCGCATTTTACGGGTTTTTAAATAACCATCCATCTCTTGCCATTGACAACGTGCTAAGCCATGGGCCTCACAACTGAATGTTAATAAGTTTTAGGTTAGTCCTTTCGTAGTACATGTTAAACGATATATGAGAGCATGAAGAGTTATGATAATTATATAGTGCAGATATCACTCACAGTAGTACTATATGCAAGATTATTCAAGAAGTCCGAAAGTATAGTACATACCCATCCGAAGCAAATTGAGCAAGTTCAATTCAATGATAAGTAGATAAGTTATTAGCCAATGGGTTGGATGAATACCTCCGTGATATTAGTGTGAAAAAAATGTGCATTTGTCAAAATGTTAAGTTAAACAACAACTTTAATAAAGATGTTGTTCAACTTAAAGGACTGAATTAGAATACTAAGAAATGAGGAAAGTTTTAGAAAAATCAACTGATAGAAGAGGTATTAAAAAGAAAAATTCAATTGATATAAAACGTTGACGACAGATCTGGATAACGCAACGTAGAAGATAAGGAAAGTTCTCGATAAAATATTCTTAGAAAGTAATAGATGCATACTTGAAGGAATTAAGTGTACAATCGGCAGAGCATCATGCTGTATCAGCCTCACAAACGCCCTATCCTGCACGTCATGAAGATGATAAAAAAAATCGTGTATTATCTTAAATCGGCGATAAAAAACTGTTCTATAAAGCACATAACAGATTTACTCGTGTCCAGTTGGTGTGCTATCTACTAGATGGTTATCAGTCGTTATCAACGAGCGTGCTCGTTTGTCCAGTGAGCATCGATCGAGCACACTTATCACTCCTTGCCTTCGCGGAAGTTATAATAGCTGTTACGTCTTATCTCTCGACATTAACACTGACCGAGTTAATTTAAGATACCGATTGAAATTCGGAAATGTTTAGTAAAAGAATGATGGAAGGACCTAAAATATATAAAATATTTTAGACTTGAAATATTTTATTAGTATTAAGTCATAGTATATGTAGCTTTGAATGAAACGACAGCTGAAATTAGTCGTTTCATTCAAAGACGACATGAAAACTGAAAAACACCAATTTTTTATAAAATTCTTGATATTCTACACCTATGAGATTTCTGGATTTTTGTTTATCTTCTTTATACTTGTTACAAAACTACGTCTTTTAAAAACATAATGGTTTTAAATGGTACCAAAGTAGCCTTATATCCTTACGTACGAATACTGTGTGCATAGAAAAATTTACCGACATGTTCAGCTTTTCGAGAGGAGAAAAGTGAGCGTTTCTTGATTTTGTTATTACAAAATCAATATTTAGTCAATATTTATTAATATTGACTATTTTTTTAATGTCAAAATAAATAAAAAGTATAAAATAAGTATTTATTGTTTTTAAATAAATCTACTTTAGGAACGGACGTCATTTATTTTCAAATAATGTTTATTCTTGTAGTGGGCAAAAATACAATTTCACTAATTTCGTTGACAAATAGCCGATTAGTCAATAATCTATAATTCCATACATAATTAACTACATAGGTACTGGAACGATTAACACATTGAATAATTGAATGTTAGCCTCGTTGGTACTTACGTCACCATCCTCAAGTTCAAGGGCGACATGCACCGTAATTAATTCGTAAGTCACAAAAAGTTGAATCATTCCATGCTCTCTGATTTTTGGTGCCACCGTTCACATACGTATTAAGTGTAATTTTACGGCTGGTATTTTGTTAATTAAATAATGAAATTGGCTGCAAGGGCTCGATATTTTTTTTGAGAGTGTGTTTACGATGAATTATTTGTAATTCAGTAAGGTGTATCGTGAGTGCAGTGCACTCTCGTAAAGGTCACAGTTAAGGTTAAAGTTGATGTCGGATGGGCGTTGCAGCGGCGGTGGCGGCGGCGCTGGGCGGGCGGTGCAGGACACCTGAGGGCGGGAGGGCGAGGGGCGCACGCTGCAGATTCACTTTCGTCCGGCTGCGACCGCCCGCCACGCCAGTGAGAGAAAGTTGGCCGCGGCGAGCGAACGAGTCTCGCGTCGAGCGGCGCGCCGCGCACGCACGTAACCGCGCTCGAACTACGGCGCCCGGCCGATACATTTGCCCTTCAACTTCGTACGCGATCCACGTAAACAATGCGCTGAAATGTCCCATCTCTAAGAAGATTTCCGTATTGCATGTGAATTTACTTTCGATACTTTTGTGGAGTAATTGATAGTTTTATAGTAGCCGGTATTTATCGAGACTATAATAGACAATTTAATAGACGTAGTGACTTATCAGTATTTAAGGAACGATGCAGTGTTATCCTAAGTTATCCCCTAAGCGCGAGCCCATGGACATAGTATACGAGTCGGAAATGCTTCCTGGAGCGCGGAGGCTGGAGCTGCCGGCGCCCCCGGGCAAGGAGTTCCGCGCGCCCGTGCTGCTAGCGGCGCCCAGCATGGCGCCCGCGCACTCGGTGATCCAATGCATGCGCCCGCCGCCGCCGCCGCCACCACCACCGCCACCACGTCTCCACAAGCCACCGTCCTTCGAGGAACCATCCAGCTCCATTCCAGATTTAGGTAAGTCATCTAATCATTAACTTTTCTTAAGAGCAAGAACTACGCCGCGTAGAAGTGCTACGACGCTACGAGCAACAAGAAGTCAGATAGTTCAGTCAAAGCAAACATATTTTGACTCGATGCGTAAGTATTTATTTTATTTTATCTATTACTAGATCCAGTACTGTGTCAATTCACGTGACAGCATAATATTATTTTGACGTAAGTACGTATAACATTTTTGTTAAGAACATAGGTATACGTAAACGTAATACAAATAGACGTGAATTAAAAGGAACTTATTTTGTGTATGCGTCATAAACGTTATTATTACAGATACCTTCACTTATGAATATATAAATAAATATCATAGTTGCTGCTATAATATTTTGTTCTCGGAATTACGGAAGTTTGTATTCTTTTTCATTCACCTTTGACCTTGACAAAAACAAATCCGTTCCGAAGATACACGTAAAAATGTATGTATCTTTTTCATGTTTAGGTTTTATAGAATTAACATAGTTTTTGCTTCAATATAAAATTTAAACGAATTACTATGTGTATAACATAATAAACTCTTTTCCAAAGGGTAAGTGTCTCTTCGTGGTATCTACTTAACGTGTTGGTGTGCCATAGATAAGATGCAACATATATGATGAAATTTTTTCACTTTTTTAAATTCTGTAATGACCGAAAATATCACTGACCAATTCTACCAACATATTTATTTGTGATTTTGTTGTTTTGAAGAAAAACCAAAAAACAATTCTGGAATTGTCGGAAATGCTAATTTACTCGCACAAAAGCGCGTATGAAATAAAACGCCCCAATTTTGAAAATAGCTCTTCTGAACATCGTTAATATAAATTGCACCATCAAGATCACAATCATAGATAGGTCGGTATTATTTCACCTACACGAAGATCATAATATTTTATAATTTTCCGCCTTTTGTACAATTAATTCAAATAAGAGAATATTTATTTTAAAAAGTCTAGAAAATGAATTTTAATTTGAGATTATTCTATGTCGAATTATTATATCTGCATATGTACAAAAAGTACAACAAAAAGAGCTATTTTCTGAAATAAACAAAAATAAAGTTAATTTTAAAATATTGAATAGATCATTCAGGGACCATTGTCGACACCTCAACTTACCTTTATCTCCAGATTATTATCTAAGCATAAAATAATGCATAGATTAAAACAAAATCAATTACTTGAATGACCTTTTTGTCCACGAAGCTCTGAAAGATATGCATTGTGAAGGTCAGTTCCTACTAAAGGCGTTTGTCAAGGATTGTTGAAGTGCATTTTGATATTATCTTAGTCTATATTTCCGTTATCCTATTATCTCAGTCTTGAAAAATGATACCACCACACACACAAAACACGTATTTTTTACGTCTTTGTTACATTTGCAGTAGACATGTGTCAGCATAAAATACACACAACGTTATTTTTGGGTTAGAAATACCAAAACACTCTTAAATATTTCCAGTACACAAATCTGTATAAATGTTGTGGCCTGATCTGACCATTTCATGAAATGGATGTATTTTATGAAATAGAACATCGACCGCTGGTCTTTTCATGATGTGATCTGGCCAGATCATTCAATACTCAACGTTTGACGATATGAACAGTTAAACACACGACTACTTCATGATGTGGCCAAACATTAGTGATCATATCGACCGGTAGAGGCGTTGATGTCTTATTCTACATCATGGCGGCGGCATACAACAAATCAAACAAAATAAGATCACGCAAAAAAAGCCGATGGACTTTTATTGGATTCTCAAATATGATATTATGGTTTAGGAGAATGAGGAACAGGGTTGTAAAGTTCATTCATCCACCATAGAAAAGGGAGGATCCTCCGACCAGACGGGTGTTGTGTCTGGCGGGCCGACTGCCCAACTGTTGATGTCGGATAGTCTTATACATGTCGTTCGCGCGGTAAACTCTAATTGCGCGATGCAGGATTTTTGTGACGTCATGTCTTTGATGCGTAGTTCGTATGTGGCGGTGTAACCGCTACAATGGAAAGCGACAAACTTGGAAGTAGCACTCACCAGGCGGTACCGCGGCACCTAAAATCAACCGCAATTTATAAAACTAGTAAAAAAAAAAACAGACCGCTTGTGGCACCCCGATCAAATGGGTTAGGTTAGGTTAGAACTGTGACCAACCGCGCTACTTCCAAGTTGGTCGCAGTTACTTGACAATTTTTACTACACCTTAAGCCATGGATACCCTACAGTAATGATATGGCCAAACGTCGACTGACATATCATTACACGTTGACGTTTAAACGATATGGTCAATTTTACCTGGCCGTTTCATGAAACACAATCATGTCATGAATTAGTCGAACATTTAATTAAATGATCAATCCTAAGATTTGGCTACGACATAAATAATTTAAAGAGACATTATGAAAAATTACTAAGTTATGTCTTTTTCGGTAGTCAACAATAATTACCCAAATAAATTTTATTACTGATTCTGTACGAACTAAATTAAGTATTGCATTATTTAAAAAATAGCGTTGTATTTATTTCAAACACAGAAAATTTAAAAAACCGGCCAGGTTCGATACCGACATACAGATAGACAGAGGGTAGGGCTAGGGTTCTGTTGGTTGCTACCGTTTCTTCCGGCTTGTAATTTAAAAATACATTCTAATCTATTACATATAAAATCGTAGCGAATTCAAAACTGCTCATTGAGTATTTTTGAAAATAAGTATTTGCTACGATGTTTGGGAACGATTCTAATGCCGAAAATATAGTTTTTAGATTTTTGTCTGTTTGCCTGAGTGTATGTTCCAGTATCACGATTCACGCATATACTACTGGATAGAGTTTGTTCCAATTTTGCATAGAAGTCTGATCAGTCTATAGGCCATAAATTATCATGCTATTTGCTATGGGGTATGAGCAATATTCCAAATTCTTCGTATTCTTCTATCTTTTTCTGAATAGAGAACGAATGTTACAGATGTAACCCTTGAAATGATTAAGATCACGCTATATGTTTACGGAGTTAAGCAGTCAATCATGACATATACAGGGTGGATTTTTGTGATGGGATAATAAGAGGAACCTTAACCGTTGTCGCTACAAGAAAACGGTCTTCGGAGACAGTCCTTAACTTTTTGAAATATTTTGATCTGCATTCACAGATTTTGAAGAAAATGTACAAATGACAATGTACAATTTCCAAAATTTCACAAAAACTTTTTTGAAACTGAGATGAGAGAGAACACATTATACAATTGTATGACAATAGTCGAACTTTTCCATTACTTCACTGGGCTGAATAGAGAACGAATATGATAGTTACAGATTTAACCTTTTAAATGATTACCATCCCGCTATACCTTTAAGGAGCTAAGCAGACAATCTTTGAAAAAGTAATTACTTAGGGTACCTCCCCTACATGTAAAGTGGGGATGATAATTTTTTTTTTCGTCCTTCCCATAATGTGGGATATTGTTGGATAGGTCTTTCAAAAATATTAGGGGTTTACCGAGACCGTGTTTTTGATTAAGTAAACCGTTCGTGACTGATCAAGGTTTAAAGTACCAATTTTCGTTAGAGTCAAGTGTCCCCCCCCTCTACCAACTAAACGGTTGTAGTTAGAAATTTAAATGAAAAAAAAAAAACAGAAAATCTGCCTATTATTTTTTCAACACTCGTCCTACACATTAACAACGATTAATAAATCTGTTTGTCATCTCAAAAGTGACCTAAAAAGCAAACGGAAAGCTCTTATTAATTGTATTAATTATTATATAATGCGTTTCTGCTTGATTTTTTTCCATTAGGTAGCAGTGGGAAATTCAACTGACGCCGAAGTCAGAAAAGGCACCAAAATGATTTTTAATGCTATTTTCAAAGCTCGTTAATTTTGAGCATAGTATTAAATTCGGAAAATAAGGAAATGTAGATACGAGTTACTTAACTAGAAGTAATAAGTGAGATAGTGTTGCAACCTGCGACTGCAAAATAATGCAACACTATCTCAAACGCAGACTATTAAATAGAAATGTCATTACGATTACGTACGAGTTCAAAACTGTGTGTGATTTTACGTGGGTGTGACAAACGGACGGTCATGACACAAAACTAAGCGTTCACAAAATACTATGACTTTATAGGCAACCCTAAAAATACGTACCTATGACAATGTATTCTTTTTTACCAAGAAGCTAATACATATAGATCCACGCAGTAGGTACCATAATTTAACACAAATTAAAAAAAAAGTCAGCAAAAAAAAAAAAAACAGTTTTTTTTTCCACGTTATGTAAAGAAGGTCTAGTGGTATTTAGGTAACATTTGCGGTAACCTTCAGAACATCAGGTAATACCTATAACAAAATGATTGCGTAAAATAATTTAACATCGCCTTGGCCGCTGTGAATTCATACTTCCTGCTTCGGAAAATTGTAACAGCGTACTTGCCACACAGCAATTTCCGGGTGATGACGACACGTCATGAAGGTCAAACTTATTAAAAATAAACGACACATATATTATTGCATTGATTAATTATAACGCACGGTTATCTAAACAAACACAACCAAGGATGTGATTTATTTTTAACTTTTCCTGGATTCCTAGCGCGCAAAAGGATGGTATGAGAATAACGTTGTTTTTATAAATAGCGTTATATTTAATCGATATTCTTTTGTACACCGAGTTCTCTGTTAATTAATATATTGCCAGGATTTCCAAATGTTCATTTATTGTGGAGGATCGCAGATAATATTCAAAAGAATAACGTCACTTTTCAATACTGTTTACTGGTTTTTCAGTATGTAACTTAACTTCTTGAGAAAATTGCTAACAATCTTCTATAAACAGTTACAAATTTTTGAAACGGAACAATTTGATATTTTTATAAAAATGCGATTAAAATGTAAAAAAAATCATAGGCAGTACACTTCTGCTGACAAACTTAATGAGAAAAAACGTGCTCACGTTTTCAGTTGGAAAACGCACGTGCCTATTCAGTAGTAATCCGTCATCTAAAAATGTTTTGCTGTGCATCGCTTTCTCACGTTTTACAAAGATTCATACCTATATACCCACAAGAAGTGGTTACTCGGTAATTACCAGGAAAAAAAATCATAAATGTTAATAAAGTAGAACAAATTCGTATTCTGTTCATTACAAAAGTAAATAAAAAATATTAAAGAAAGTAAGGAAATCCACCTGCAGATTAAATTACTAGGTATATTTGGTATAAAAATAGAGCTTAAATCAACATGTAACCCAAAAAGAATATCTTCGAAAATCTAGAGAAAGTTAATCCAATTGTGTCTATAATCTGGGGGCACGGTCGTGCCCCCGCCAAGACGAGCCAAGTGAAGCGCAAGGGCACTACCGACCTTTTCTCGAAGCGCTTCGTCGTTTTTTTTGAACCCTCATATCTTGAGTTTAGATTATGATGTCAATAGTGGATTTATTAAACATATAAAGTCTAATTTGTATAGCTATAACTCTAGATTTTATTGAAATCTAAAAAACCCCGATTTCGTCAGTGACTCACTCACTGATGATGATCAAAATTCAAAACCGTACTTCCTGAAGTCCTAAAGCTGAAATTTGGTATGTAAGCTAGTATTAGTACACAAAAAAACTAAAAACCTTTCAAACTTGGAACTTTTACCCCCCAACCCCCCAACCAACATATTTTGACTAAGGTGTAGAGTTCGTGAAGTTAGGGCTTGTAGAGTTAGAAGCTTGGCTCTACATGAGATTTGATAATTATTTGACAGTGCGAGCCATACGGTATCGTCTTGGCACATTTTACTTGTTTTTTTTTTGTGGGATTATAATATAACAGAATATATTTTATTAAACTTACAAGCTTGGAGTTATTAGGTAATTGTACCATTAATCAATTATGATTTTCTATTAATTTGTCGTTTAGCGAGGTGGTCTACTTATCCGGAAAATATTATCAAATATGAAATCGCGACTCATTATCATACGCTTGCACTTGAACATATTCTTAAAAGTACTCCTTTGTTCCGTTCTATATATACGTTCTATGTAAACACTGACATATATGGAAAATAATCGTGCTAACAATATTTTCGCGAATAAGATTAGATAAATATCGCAAGGTCACAGCGACGAACGTGTGCGGCGCGTCATTTGGTGTCATTAAGGTCACTGTGACATTGGACCGATAGCAGTGACAAAATAATAGCCGTATCTTATCTGGCAATGTCAGCGTCGCGGGCGCAGCAGGTGCGCGCGACCCCTGCACCCTACTTGTTTGCGAACCCTCTCTCGGACGCGCACTAAACGGTGTGACAGCAATCCGTCAGATGAGTCATACGATATGCTTCGTGCTCCTTCAATGATTTATCGCCAGCAGTACCTACCTATGAGTGTCAAAGTGGAAATAATAATTTAGATGGTTTCTAATTTAATGTTAAAGGAACCCCGAGAAAACGAAGTAATGGAATTGAAAGGTATCTTGCATAAAAATGCCAATGGTGCATGATTTCCCGGTTTTCAGGGTTAGTTGAACTATAATTACGCATACGTGAATAATGTGAGTGCAAAGATTCAGCCATATAGCGCAAATGATGTGTTATCATATCGCCATAACCTTCTGAGTGAGCAAATTACTTCCTGCTGATTCTAGTAGCAGATATATATATATATATATTTATTTATCGAGCATTATTATAATATTAACACAGGATTTTCAATCAATGACAGCGTCATTTTTAACGACCCTATTATTGGATCGATAATGTTTCTTGAAAGACAGTTTACATATTCTTCGACACAAGGACTTGCTTAAAATCTTTCTGATTAAAATAATTATGAATCGTTATTCAAAGTACCATATAAAGTTACTTCTAATGAACCGGAAACGTAAGCAGAAACTGAATACAGAGTAGTAAAAAATAATCCAGGATCTTAATAGTTTATAAAATATCTCCCGGAAAACAATAAACTGGGCATGTGATTTGATTGCTCTGCGCTATTATACCTACCTTGTATAGATTTACATAAGTATGTACGCTATAAACGACTGAGTACACAGGGAAGTGTTGGCTCAACCTTGGCCGAGGTCGCGAAACGTCACTCGCAACACTTATACATTGTTTCATAACAACTCATTCGTGAATCCACTAATTGCTCAGTGCGGCGTTTTCCTGAAAGGCTTTTAGCAGTTGGTATGGAAACGGCTGAAATTGTGAAAGGTGTATTAATGTTTGGTGGTCTGCGCCCCCCTGGGTCCCGCCCGGCGCGGGCGCGCGGTGCTAGCCTTCGCTTTGAACTTGCCCTCGCCCGCTCCACCCTCGCTGCTGTGACCGAGCAGAGGTCATGGCCACACATATTTTCGAAGGACGTGCTCCATCAATTTTCGATTACAAGTTCATGAAAGGTGTCGTGTCGCCTGTACACAACAGCTATTTCAGCTTACTTCATAATCCTGACTTTGGCCTACAAACGACTATAATAGAATCAATAAAGTAATACCTACTTGTATAGCCTTCATTGAATGATAAATAACCACGTGCCAACAAACTTTCCTAATTTCCCGTTTCCTGTTTTGATTTGTACACAAATTATACATGTTTCAAACATATACGTCATGTTACGTATTTAATTCCAACTTTGGCACACATTCACCTACAAAAACATAGTAAAGCAGACAATATCAGAAAATGAAAATATATAATACTTTTGTATTTGTTTGATTGTGCAAGTCCGAGAGTTGTATGAAGGTTATTGATAAGAAATCTGCAATATTACGAACGTTGTTTGAGGTGCCTGGTGCCTTAACGTAATAAAAATATACGTAATCATAATAGGTACATATAGTTCTTTGATTAATTAATATATTTTTTTATTTAAATCACGTTTTTACGGTTTCAAGGTGAAGTGACGCTAATCCTTCACTACAAAAACACAAGTAGTCAAGTACCTATAATGCTAGCTTGACTAAACGTACACAGGTACAGTAGTAAACAATGAAAGTATAAAAGCAGTACTTATCATTATTATATTCAATCGTATATTATCTACGATATGTACAAATATCCTTGACACTCTATATTGACAGATTATTGCATTTGGAGAATGATCACGTTTTAGCACACACGAATTTACATACGAACATGTTTCATAGATTGAATTACATATTGCAATAGGTACTCGTACCTTACATCACAAATGTAGAGCAGCTATGTATATATATATATATATATTCATATTGGTTTTCCATGACATTCCGGAGTCTGGATTGTGCCCGGTTTATGACAATGGCTCGGCCCCTATTATATGGGACTTAAACATAACCGGCGTAATGTGGATTTACTATAGATTAACCTCTGCCTAATCCTTTGGAGAATACAGGCGTGTTTTTATATTATGTTATGTGACATTACGATTTCCGTAAAGTAAAAGAAATATAATTCGTAGCAACCGTTTGTCAAGGTGACTATGAAGTAGTCCTCACTTGGCACTCGACCAAGGGTGTACTCAGCCTTGTCCGTCCACACCATAGTGGTGAAGTCAAAGCTAATTTACGTCTATTGTGATAACATCTTTCTTAATAGTACTCAATTATAAAAAGAAGATTGATAACAGAAATCTTACAAACTATGGTACATCGGTTTCTGGACTTCCATCAAGAGTTACAAATTATAATATTATAAACCATGTCCGTTGAATGAAAACTAAGAACAATTGTATTCTTTTGTATTTTCATTTATCAAGTAAAGTAATAAAATACCTACACTTTACTCATTTAGCTCTCGTTTTTTGTCGGTATAGAATTTTCTCACTTTTCTCGCTGTTTTGGAAAATATTTTCGAGTAAGCGTTTATTGTACCTAAGTTGCCTATTAAAGTTTACATGATGGAAATGGTTTACACTGGCCGTAGTAGTTGGTAGTCATTTGAGCGGGCATGTAGTTTTCTTATACAGAAAGATGTACTTCTACGGAATTTTAAATTTTTAACTGTCGTCGAGGGTTAGAATTTTTTTGAAAAACAGATTTTAGTAAATATTCACGATAATGTGACGATTTGGTATTGCAAGTTCTGCACTAGCACAGATTGTTAGCGGTACAATTCCTGTAAACTACGATGGTAAACATGCTCTCAAGGAAAAATCTGAAACACGTCATATACGGATTTTTCTACATTAAAAGCAATCGCGTTACCTATGATACAAATTATTTGGAACATAATTATTAGGTAGGTCCATAATTATTACATATTTACTAAGTAGGTATTCGTATGGTATATTACGCTCTTATTTTTAGCTTACGTATCTTATTGAGAAACATTTGCAATTTAAAAGATGACATAATTTAAAAAGTTGTGTTATCTCTTTTTTCTTTAAAACAATTTGGCGCAGATGCTAATCCGTTTTAAAACTTGATAATATTCAGTGGAGACTGAGTCGAGTCGATTAAACTGCATCGTTTCATTTAAGCCCATTACGGAGAGTCAGACAGAAAATATCAGTGTCTGAAAGAAAAAAGTATACAATTTGGTTGATTTTCATTGCCCACCCCGGAGCGGTTTTCACGGCAAACAAACAACAATTAGGTTTCGTAGCGCCCACCGATTTACGGTCTGAAAAATACTTTATAAATAAATTCTACTCTATAAATACATTTCAGTCAAGAGTTGCACAATTCATTGAAAAATATTTTACACTCTGAACAAACAAATGTATAAAACCTAAACAGTCCAGTGCTGCGATTCTCAAGCCGTCGAAGCCGGGAGGAGGAACTAGTAATAAGTGTGTTAGACGAGCAAACATGGAAGCGGGCGGGTGCGGCGCCCCTGACCCACGCACTCCGCTCCGCGTTGCCATGGTCACGGCCGATCGATTCGAGCTGGGATGCACCCGGAATTGAATTGAATATCCGTACTCAAGGTTTCTTACCACTAACAAGTGCAGCTAGATTTATACGTAACATTGTGTTAAATGTTACATTACCTATATTGCTTGCTCTTTATTGGTGCTATATTTCTGTATACCGAGGGTATTTTAACTTCAGCGCGCTATTTTAAGAGTTTGCGGGCCGTGTTAACTAAACTTAGGTGGTTTAACGTTTATAATTGTATCGTCAAGGATACTTAAAATAAAGCCTGCTAATTTTGTAATTGGTTGATTTTGACTCAATAATCACAAGTAAAAGCACCAAAGGTTCGTCCTAAATGCCGGTAATTACTTTCAAAGATCGTATTTATTGGCGCAAATGAAATAACATAGGTACGTCGTAACAAGGTTGTTCACAGACAAAAGCCTCGATGTAGTCGGTGGCCCCCCCTACCACACGGCACTCCGTCCTTGGGCAACTCCAAGGACAGAATGCCGTGTAGCTGGCAGTGGGAGCTTTTTCCAGGGACTACGTAGGTATACCTACTTAGGCGGAAAATGTGAAAATACTGGCTCTGGAGCTGAAATACTGGTTTTAGTGTTACACTTAATTTCACTACTGGCTTAAAAAGCAGAACAAGAAAAGTTTTTATATTTCAAATGTTTCTACAACTAATGTACGACAATACATTGCAAACGCCTGGATTTCGAACATAACATACAACTATCTTAGTATGTTTTAGTCCCCAAATTCATTCTATTCCGGACAAATGACGAGACGAGATGTTTCTGTAACGACACATTTGTTGAGGACTGGGTCAACGAACGGCCGGATAAAAATAAAGAGCTCCCCAAACAAGTCACGTACATTCAAAATCGGGCTGCCATTGTAGAATGCTTATACAACCGGCTAAACTATTAGCATTTAGGTATACCAAACTGTTCAAAGACACCAACTTACGAAATTAAAGTTATTTTTAACTTTGTAACGTTTTTTTTGGAAGTCGGTTGTTTGACATTTAAAAAATGTATTTTTACATTTTTTGCCATTTTTCCATGATTTCCTAATGTTGATTTGTTGTGGAGGATCGCAGATAATATCGGACAACCGGACACTGAACGAAACACAATAGAAGTTTTATTGTTATAACGGCTCTGGTCGTTAAGTGTCCCTCAAAGTGTTAAAAGTTTAACATCACTTTCGAATACTGTTTACTTGTTTTTCAGTATATAGCGTACTTAACTTGCAAATAATCTTCTATAATCATTACCTACCTGATTTTTTTTTACGGAATAATAAGATATTGTTTTATCAGAAATAATAGAGATTTGAGAATGTCCTTTTGGGGTTTGTGTGAAAGTTGTTCAAACAGAATAATTTAGATCACTTCTAAATTGGATCACTTCAGACACTAATAATGATGATAATTTTGTAACCCTAACGTTCCCAACCCAAGCCCACGCTGTACTCACGGCGCGTGACTCAGTAATGTGACATCACAGTCTTCGTCTAAAGTCGTTGCCTAAGGATACGGTGGGAGCCATTCAACTACGAAAATGACTTACTTCTGCCTTCACAAGAACAAAGATAAAATTATATATTCTGTTCTTTCGGTTAATAAATCTACGTTCAGACAAGCAGTAAGTTCCAGAAGCTCCCGGTTCTTCCAACAAAACATTGATGACTAACACGGAATCCGAAGAAGTTCTTAGGCAACAAAAAAAAGCCAAGTGGCCAAGTGTCAGTCGGACACGAAGGGTTCCGTAACGTATTACAAATCAAGCAAAAATGCCGAAAAATGCTTTTTCATCACTCCCGCACGAAAGAAGTGTCTTTCCTCTACGAAAACAGTGAGGAAAGTTGGTTTTTCCTCACTGCTTGAACAGTGTGGAAAGTTGGTTTTTCCTCACTGTTTGAACAGTGAGGAAAGTAATGATCCCGTTCAGAAACTAACCTTGCCTGATTTTTTATGTTAAGTTTTAAAGATATTTTAAAATATAAAGAATTATTTTGATTTGCTTTGTGTCTATTTAATTTATTTACCTATGATGACTGAATACTTTCTTGCTGGGAGTGATGAAAAATTTTGTATGCAACATGTGAGCAAGTTCATTTGCTATTCGTTTTGTTGAGTCTTTCGCTTACTCAGGATTGAAATTTATAATCACTCGCTGCGCTCGTGATTCTATTTTTCAATCCTTCGTTCGCTCAAGACTCAAAATCAAAACTCATAGGAAAAACGAACTTTCCTCACATGTTGGATAAATAACTATTATTTATTATTTTAGCGGCAATAGAAGTACACCATTAGTGAAAATTTCAATTGTCTACCTATTACGGTTCATGAGATACAGCCCGCTGACAGACAGACGGACAGCGGAGGCTTATAGCTGTTCTGTTGGCACCCTTCGGGTACGGAACCATAAAAATTAAAATTACCGACAGTTAGTTGCTGATTAATAACATAATTTTCAAGGAATGGGTGTCAACATGTGTCTGAAAGTTCAATTCCTTCGCACTTCGTTTTCTTTCCTGAAAGCCTCGGTCACGTTACCGACGAACATGGAGAACGTTTTCACCAGGATATGAAATTTTTCTTTCAAAATTATCAAGAATACTGGGACAAGGCCATGTTTTTTTACTATTAATACTGGTAATTATATTTTTTTTGATTGATCATGTGTTATTTGAAAGTAGGCAAACAAAATTAGGTGAAAAATACACTACAGAATGAGAATTTGAGGTATGGTCTGCAGAAAAACCAAAAGCTAAGATTTATTCGTCTCAAAATATGCGCGACATGATTTTAAAACAAAACACATAGAACAAGTCCGTTTCTGATACTTTTAGGACCAGAAAAGGGTTGTATAGTATAAGAACCTTCGCCACCAGGAGAGTATAACTCGCGAGGCGATCGCTTGTCCACGTCGCCCTATCGTCGTCACAGCGACGTCAATTGCGTCGAGCTACTTGCACAAGTACATAACGCGCATGCATTTCATACGTGAACGATCTACATAGAGGCAGTTTGTATAATTTTACATTAAATATGTTTTTTTACTGAAGACACAAACTTATTCATTTTATTGTTGTTACAAATAAATCACATCTCTTGCCTTGTAAGAAAATATTGAAAACTGCATTGATTTATTATGACAATGCTTTCACTGTTATTTTAATAACATAACATCACGCCATTGATCCCCGAAGGGTTGGGCAGAGGTGTACCTATAGTACGACACGCACATTTCGCCAGTTATGTTTAAGTCCCATTTAACAGGGGGCGAGCCTATTGCCATCAACTGGCCACAAATCCAAACTCCGGGCTGCTACTGAGAAATTCCAGATGGAACACCCAATAACACTTTGCCCGACCTGGGAATCGAACCTAGAGCTTCATACTCAGCAGTAGCGCTTGTGACCACTAGACCAACGAGACAGGTAATTTTAATTTAGGTACCTACTTAGTTAAAACTTTAAGATTTGCACATGACCTACCACAATATGTTTTGCCGACTAACGTTTGACATATTCAAAAACAAATTAATTCAACATGATACTCATAATACCTGTATACAGTTTTTCTTTGTTCTTCGTTCAGAATATATATTTAGATCCATGTAAACACGTTTTATGACATTGAATAACCAACAAATCACATGCACTACAACAAAGTTCACAGCCAATCGAATCTGTGAACGTATCGAATCGCATACAGACGCACATTCATGCATTTTACACATGATTATCGCATTGGCAGTAGCTGCACACATGTGCAATATTATGGCTATCCTTTTTACACTCGCAGGCGGCGATACCTCTTTCGAACTGCATGTGAATGCATTGCGCCATTTTCTTGGCACGTGCAAACTCTTCGCTTGTTCAGTTGCCCTAGTAGATAGTAGTGAAACTTAACAGTTCATGATGTTAGTGAGTTTTCCAACAAATGCGCGCATCGGTGAAATAAAACGTATGAAAAGGTAAGTTTGAAAATTCTAAAAATGAATAAATAAGGAAAGCGGTAATGAATCATGAAATTCAGAACTACCTATTTAATTTAATAAAAGGCAATTTAAACTAAATAATTATAGATTAACCTGCATGTCGAAGTGGAATATTATGTTAATAATGAAAAGTTTCATCTTGGCTTAGGCACCAGTCTCCCACAATATTTTTCTTCGAGAACATGACCGGACACTAAGATTCTTCGTTAGTATTTTTTAAGGATATTGTGCAACTAACAGACGTCTATGATAATGATTATGTTATTATCATAGACGTCTAAAAAATAATTACTAAGCACTTGGATTACTAAATCACAATGTAGAGTGATGAATTTAAATAAAAGTGAAGTCGCAATACCGCCGCGCGGCGCTCGACCGAGAATGCAGTTCAGTGCAACCGAGTACCAGGGCAACACGGCGCTACAAGAGATCTGAATGCACTTTTCTCTCGCTAACTATATTAATAATATATGCGTACTACATAATGCATACACGTGCCGAATATATTAATAGCTTGTAAGCATATGTTTATTGTGTCTATTATAGGTGAAATATAGCAGTGACAAATTAAGTGATAGTTTTAAAAAAAACATCATACTTATGATCTATAGCCGAAATGTGTTTTATGTGTTATTAAATTATTGACTGCCTCGTTTGTCAAGTGGTAGCAAGCGCTACTGCTGAGCATGAGGCCCTGGGTTCGATTCCCAGGTCGGGCAAAGTATTATTGGGTTTTTCCAACAGGAATTTCTCAGTGCTAGCCCGGAATCTGGAATTGTGCCCGGTTGATGGCAATAGGCTGACCCCCTATTACATGGGACTTAAAAATATTAATGGCGAAATGTGGGTGTACTACTGGTACACCTCTGCCCAACCCTACGGAGATACAAGGCGTGATGTTATGTGTGTGTAAATTATTCTGCATTAAAAGTAGTGAAAACAAATTCTTCGAGATAAGCATCTTAATACGGTCTATGAAACTTACAATGAAGACACGGTCATGTCAAGACAAAACGTCGTTTTTCATTCAGACGATTTGTTTTGAAAAACAGTCACTGGATTGTAACGTCCAGGTTGCAGGTGCAGCCTAATTTGATTGTCGTAGCATAACACTCTCTTATACAAATATTTTTCTTTATTGTCATTGAGACACTTAATTATTGTTATTGGGACGAGTTTGAATATGGGAAAGCGTGGGAACATATCGCACTACACTATCAACAATGCACGGACATCACCTGCACCGACCGGATGATGATTCAGTATAGAAACTTAGCAAAACTTCTTATTGAATAACATATAATATTGAAATGAGTACTGCTCTCGCTTTTACTAGATTCCAAGTCGGTTATTACGCGAGACTGTAGTAGTGAGCGTTAGACATAATAGGCGTTGCTTTCTAAGCAGTGAAGGTGAGGTGCACGCTCGGTGCATTGCTCGCAGTTCAAGTTTAGAGTTGCGCGGGCGCACCGATAATTGCAGAGATCGTTGCACTTCTAACGCCCTGCGCAGGGGCAACGAACGCACGCAGCTGCCCGGGAAATAGATCCCGTCCCGACTATTTCAGAGCATGCTTGCTTAGTTAGATAGCGAGCGGTCCCGTGCCTTGCCTTAACTAACGACTTACCTGTAATGTGAGAAGCAGCCATTAAAAAAACTATGACTGAGCTTCAATGAATAAGAAGGGTCCACGGAATATAGTTTACATTTGCAACTGAAATAGTGAGTTTTTGAATAATCTCGAATAATCCGCATTTTGAATCAATAGCCAGCTTTAACCAAAAAAAAATATGTGGTGAGATCTACAAAGAATAAGCAAAGCTCGTAACGTTGTCCTATTACTCGTAGCCCTCCTCCATACAAATCTAAAACACATGATCGACTCATAATATGCGAAACAATTAAATGGTTCACAATTGATTGCCAATACTTTTTGTATAAGCTCGGCCCACTTAGTAGCGCGAAGTTCATCGGGGCGTTGCACTTTCTGTACGATTCCTCGGCGCGCGCGCAGCTCGGCCGCGAAAGTGATTCATTATGTGATCTGTGCGGTGCAGCGTGCACTTCTATTGTTTGCAATTGCCATTCACATAAATTCTCTAGCGAATCTATTTATTTTCTTAATTATGTACACATAAGTCATGCAAGGCTTTAAAATGTTTATTTAACTGGGCAACACTGCATCCATCATAGGATTCATTAATTTATTATGTGGGTTGGTAGTGTACGAATTTAAGAAAATTGTCTTGAAATTATTGAGGTTGCAAAGTGACGTCAGAATAATAAAAATGGTATCAACACCTCTTGTATTTTAATTTTCCTGTGGTTTTAAACTTTAAAAAATGCATAATTGCATTATGCTCCTGATGTGCCCACTTTTAAGTGTATGTTGACATAAATAACTGATCGACGAAGCAGTTTTTCAGTCCTTGTGCCAGCACATAAATTCAAAATTAATGTAACAACGAAAGTCAACAACCTTCACCCGAGTACCTGGTTTAGTTAGTGTAGCTAGACTAGCTAGCACAGTATATACGTTATAAAAGTGGTTTGAGCGCAGCGGGTTGGGAATGTTGGCAATAGAAAAAAACCTGCAATGTTAGAAGTATCTAAGCAAGTCGGGTGCAGTGGCCGAGCAGTGCCACTGACCTGCTAGTGCACGCCACGACGACAGCGATGAATGCTCTAGAGAACTCGTAGCCAACTGCTACGAAACTGCTACGAGCGTAGATCACATCTTAAAAAGTTCGTTTTTTAGGTGAAAATGATTAATGATTGGTTAGTAGCTTAAATTATTTTTCTTTCTTTCTCTCCTGCATTTTGCCATGATTCAATAAACCAGGGTTGACTGATGTTGTACCCTCGTATTTTTACATCATACATTAAATGTGGACGATATTGGTATCTAAGAAAATGCAAATGATTTTGTCGAAATGGGATGTGTCATCTTGTTTTTCTGCTGGGAGAGGGAGAAAACATGACGTGTCTTGATCAATATTGGAAATTCCTGTTGAGCCTGAAACTACGATGAATCACCGCAACTAACTGAAAAGGTTAGGATTTCGGGACTTGGCACTAAGTGTTATCTAAATAATTTATAGTATCTATGCTACAGTTGAGTAAATGCAATTATAATAAATACTGTTATTACGAGTAAAATGAATACTACGTTATTTAGGTTTTAAATTGTCTTTTTGTGAAAACATTTTGGAAAACCGACGATTGAGAGTCCGATCGTGAAATAATGACCTCATTGTTGAATTTATAATAGGTGTCATACGCCTTATAAAATTGTATGAAATTATGGATTCATCAAACGGATGTATGAATTCAGAATGTTTTGCGATACAGTGAGCGAAGGGTATCGGGGCTCGCGGTGTCATCGTACGCCACTGACCGACACCTCACCACCTTACATTAAAACTCGTTTAAATCGATTATTGATTCGACTCGAACGATTCGAAGCTTAGTCTACTAAATAATTTAATATTCAGTGATGATTTGTCTCATAGTATCAGATTTAAACTATTTTTATTAGACTAAACCTATTAGTCGTTTAATTCACAAATTATACTTTTCAAAATATATTTTTTCTGAAATTAAGAGTAAGATAATCATAATAAAATATATCTTGCTTCGAATGTGTAAGACGTGAGCCGTAAGTAATGGAATGCGGCGAGTGGTGTATTAAGCATGAGTATGTTAGGGGTGCATCGACTCCGAGTGGAAAGTGCGAGTGAAAATGTGCAGCTACCTGGCCAGGTAGCATTACCAACAGGTGGCTAATTATTTATCCGGAAAGCCTGTCCTAGCCATGCCTAGCCGCCTAGGCTCGTAGTTACTAGCTTCCTAGCCCACAGCAACACGCCTCAGTGTATTACACACATTTCCACTTCTCTGTAAACGTCGTCGTCGGTCATTAAGTATAGTAGTACCTACGCCTTTCATTCATAGCTAATTGAACGAAATGGATTCGTAGCAAATGTTTTATATTCGTAACCGCTGCTTTAACGGACACGATGAAATATTAGTTAAGTTTGACTTTGACTTTGAAATTGTAAGCTTGTTTGTGTACTGAAATGTTTAAGAGTTAATTTAAAAGAGTCACGACGTAAAAACAATATTGGTTCACAAGAGATTCGGTTTATTTTTGCTATTTTTCTTTGAAAACTACAATGTCAATCGGGTTTTAAATTGTAGCATTGTGACTTTTATTTTCACTTGCGATCCAGTTTAAATATTTGAAGCACGTAGATAGGTGGCAGTAAAGATGATAATGGAGCGATGTAGGATGAATTTAGTGGTGCGCGGGCGCGGTCAGTTTTTGCAGTGTGTTGCGTTTGCGCATACTGATGCGCGACCCGCGGCCCGCGGCCCCGCGGCCGACGACCCGCCCCTCGCGCTCCCCTGACGCCCCGCGAGCCCGGCGTTTGACCCCGCTTCCCCGCTGCACGCCGCCCTGGGAAAAACTACACCAAAGCTTTACTTACACAGTTTCCTTACTGTTAGGGTGCTTAACAAAACCCTGTCATGCAATGTTTAAAATAAAAATGTTGTGTTGTTGTTCTGTTATGCAATAAATAAATAATAATAACAGGGCTTCTGCCATAAAGTTGGAACTGCAGGAAAACAGCATCTATCTTTCGCCCACGTGGCGAGGATGTTCTAGTAACATGAGAGCTAGAAAGTATTTAACTTGTGTAGTTCCAGCAGTAAATCTTTTTCTTTCGTTGTAAGTAGGTAATCTCTTATTTTTACCTCGAAACACAAAGCGTAGTTTCAAGGTCTTACATTTTAAAAGATCCAATACAAAAAGTAGATTACATAATGTTGATACTATGAAAAGCTTCGCTTTCAATTGAATATAATAATCACAAAAGCTACAAATTGGGGAAACCAATCAGAACAAGATCTATTTATTTTAATCAGTGAGTCATAAGAGCGGTAGAATTTTCTACGGAGTTAGGAGCGATCAATGGTGAGAGAAAGATCATCAGAATCCTAACACTACTACGTGTCGAAGTCGATTTCAGGTCACGTAGACTTCGGTTTCACCAAATCTACAGTAAAATGTAGATTATAAGCAGTCAGTGCTAAAGGCATAGTGAATGTACAACAACTAAAAGTTAACGTGCAGTCTTTGGTGCAACTGCACGAAACTGCAAGACAACTGTCTTGCAGTTTCTTCAATGAGATGTGGGTTTATGACAATAAATTATTTGAAAGTCATATATCAACTGATACCTATTAAATACTTCTTAGATAGCAGTTGACACGCTATTTGGGAATTCAGCCTTTAATTTTTTAAAGGCTTGCTCAGCTTTGAACAGAGATGTGCTAAGTTACTAGCAGATTGATTATTGCCATAGACAACCGTTCTGTGTGCTAACTAAATACAACTACTGATTCATCAGTGTCTCATATCAGTATGTCTCGTATGTCTATTAAGTTTAAAGCATGAATAGAATGAGTTTTGATTTAAAAAAGTGTCCATGGAGTTTCTTGCCCGTTCGTCTCCATAGGAACCTACTACGCTTTGGAATGGACAACTAGCTTCATCTTTCTGACTGACCTTCTCTTTGACAATTTAATCAAAAGTGCCAGTAAAGGAAATAAATGCTTTAAGTTTGAGTTTGAAGTGAGATGTGATAGTAGGGCTGCGACACGGGCGCCCGAGTCGACGTCCGCGGCCAAGGCCCGTCGGTCAGGGACACTCCATCTAACTCGATTATATACTAACTCGGCGTATTAGAGATAGCACTACAAGTATTAGAACTCTTAGCGATACAAATCCGAGTTTCCTTATGTATATTTTTAGTGATTTTCTTTCAATTTTGTTATATAAAGACTGTTGATTTTTGCGATAAAAAGAATTCACGTTCAAAAGAGTTTATTACTTTCGTAATTAATAACACGATATCATTTGTTCCTGGTTAAGAATAGCACATTTTGCGATACTCGAGGTCAGAAGAGGTAGGGGCTAAGAGTAAGCGAAAATGTGATTAAAGGATTATGCAAAGTGGGTGGGTTGCAACACCTGCGAGTTAAAAACGACATGAACTATGATCAACGATATTCAACTCTTCTGGCAAGTCGTTATTATAGTATTATGTTTCCTTCATTAGTTTCAGTAGTATAATGACGATGAGCTCGCGTCGAAGTGACATAACCCGGTAAAATCGTTTCTATTCATAGACTTTTTAAAAAATAAATTAATTTTGTGGATTTTACTCACGGGCAAAAGCGAAACTGGGGGTAAACCTTGGGGCTTTTGCCCGTGAGTTCCAAGAACACAGGGAACATAATACCTACACGGAGTATATAATTCCTATAAGTAGGCGCTTTACAGAGATAAAAGTACATACTGATAACAAAATAGTGAAGCCTACCTCTGAAAACAAGGAGGCGGGAGCGGTACAGAATTAGAATATTTACTAGAACAATATTTTCTTAGAAAATATTATTTTATTGGCACTATAAAAATACTGCAATCGATTCCGAACTGACGTTCGTGACGTTCATTCCTTGATTCTAATACTTATTGGTTATGGTTGTATACTTATAAGTTTATTTGAGCCAGTTCATATGACAATAGTAATTAACGAGTAAACCGATGTTTAAGGTGCGGGTCTGCTTTGTTACTGTAATCCTTACATTGTAACTAACTGGCGGATACAGACAATTAAAATTGACCCAACTGTAACTTCGATGTGTACTTGTGGGGTGTCAAAGAAGATAACCTGGCTAACCCAACCGTGAAGGCGAAAAGGCAAGTAACGAATGATGGTAGTACAGTAATCTTCGACCTTATTAAGAGCGAATATGATCACTAAATATATAACTAGTGCAGCAGAGTAGCTACTCTGCAATATATTAGGTATGACGACATAAAACATTAAAGTACATAAAAAAATATATAGTGTGTTTGCATTAAAAAAATACATCGAAACAAATCCGTTGATTTTAAGGAACTATTCTGAAACTCACCCTTGAGCTCAACAAGTCACACCACATAAGATCGTTGTAGGAGTTATTACTATTTGTACAATTCTCAAATTCATTCTTTCATGACTGAAGTGAAGACAATGCTCAGCCACCGCTGGATCTAGCTAGAAGCATGAAATTTTGCGCAAAAAATCCTTATGTAATGGTGAGCACTCAGGAAAGTAGGGGATGAACGTTTGTAATTTTTGCTGATGGTAATTTAAATCCCATCGGGCACACGACTAGTATTCAATAACATACAGCACTGATATAAGGGCCTTATCACATTGGCGATTTTCGAGCGTGTTTCCAGCGAGGCGATTGTTTAACGCGCTCGTCCAGTGCGTAGCGAACACGCCGAGTGTGCGCTGCTTGCTCGCTCCGTTTGCGTAACGAGAGTTGTTGTCGTGAGTGTACAAGAGAGAGTGAGTCAAGTGAGTGCACAATATCTTGGAAACGCGGAGGAAACGTCGCGTAGTCGTGACAAGCTCGCTTCACAAAAAACCTCGTTAGAAACACGCTGGCGAATCGTCAGTGTGATAACGTCTAAGTAACTAACTATTACGGTTACGCTGCTATTATAGGTAATACCTACCATAATGGATTATGCGTAGAAATATACTAACACGTCTACTACGACACACAATAAATTACTGGGCTAATTCTAGCTTCCAATTTAGAATTAAGTATGTGACTTTTCAATAAATATTCTTTCTTTTTTAGATTACAAATCTATTAAAAACATTTTTACTACTAAAATTATTTCGTGTGTGAACATATCGCTAGAAAAGATATTTATGCTCTAAAGAACTAGACCTAAGCACATTTAGCAATTCCTCGTTCAAATATCGCCGAGAAAAGCCTTTGAAACGCGGTAAAAGCGTGTTCCGTTGGCTTGCAATGTTGCAGACTGTATTGTAGCCGCGATTACCCTCGGTAAGTCGGTACGTGCAGGCGTATATTTATGTATGTTCGGTTACACTACACTTTGGTGCGGAAACGAGGTGCGTCGGGCTTCTCCCGTCTGGCCCCACACTACGGAGCCACCCTGTCTGCAAACACCCCCCCGCCCCCCCTATACCCACTGTGCACCGGCCCCCACCCCCCTCCTCTCGGATGTAATTCACTCTCACTAACCCACTGCAGCACAGTCAATCATGCATATTGTACTGTCTACCTAATTCAGGGATAGCTATCAAGCAATGGTGTATGTAAATACGTAATTGCAGTCTGTTTGTCTCACTCCGAAGTAATTGTAAACATGATAATAGACTTCTGTCGATACAAGAAATGGGTATCGCAATCACAAAAACAAATTAAAAAGCTTGTAAAAAGCAGAGAATAAATCGAAAGGATTTAAGAAAAGATTTTACTTTCTGTCAATGATTTACTATTACTTAACACGGCAATAAAGAACGCAAAGCAGAAAATTAATTACAATAGTTATCGTCGTAGGTAAGAACCAGCTTACAATGTAACAGTAATTCGATAAGTGCACGTAAATACGTTGCACGTAAAACACTACTCTACAGCAAGCTACAAAGTTTTTGTTTTAACTTGCGACAGTTAGAGCACATTATACTCATTTCAAATGCTACGTGAAAACACCTTTTATAATTTTTCATCTCCATTTCCCCAAGTTTTTTGTCCGCATGTCACACACCACGTCACTCAAAAGCTTCAGTGTGTTCTCTTTTTATAATGTCTGCAAGTCGGTGGTGAAAGCGCCAGGGTAGCGGGGCGGGGTGAAGGGGCGCGGGGTGGCGTGGCACGAGGGGAAGTGCCCCCATGTCTAGACTGGGTCGGTAGTTTTCCGGGATTCAGTTGGCTTTGCCTGCAGTCTGCTCACCCACTCACTGCAATGAACCTATATCCATAGATACGTACAGAGCACGTCTGAGGACCCTCGCCGCGTCAGACGCAGTTTTTGTATTATTTGTGTATAACGTAGTTATACTGTGTCGGGGTGGCGGAATGTACGAGTGAGCTCGTCTGCAGGGGATGCTTGTCATAGAACAGTCGATATCGTTCGTTTTGAAAAATTATGTTGCGTAACATTATTAGCTGTCTCGAATTTCCTTAAAGTTACTTCATTTTCAATACATAATTGAACTAAATTCGTTTATCATAACATAACATCACGTCTTGTTTACTCGAAGCGTTGGGCAGAGGTGTACCTGTAGCAGGTACCTACACCCACATTTCGCCAGTAATGTTTAAGTCCCATATAATAGGGGGCGAGCCTATTGCCATCAACCGGGCACAAATCCAGCAAATTTATCATAAAAGCTTTTTCGAGAATACTTATTAAAAATACGTGGTAGATTTAGAGTAGATACATCTATATGTATCTACTCTGGCCTATATAGTGCAGTGCGTAATAATCGCAGTTATTATTTTAAACAATGACATACTTTATTATTTACTTTATTTAATTTATATACTTAACATTTAATTTTTGATGGTTTTTCGCTTCAGTTTTTCCTTGGTGAAAAATCACTTGTTCCGCTGTGACCCTAATTGGGGGAATGTAGGTAGGTAGGCCCGCACGGTGCCCGTCGGCACCGTATTTTTAGAAAAAATATTATATTAATAGCTGTTTAACTTCTTCTTTAGTCATATATCCTATTCAGCTTCAAAATAGGATGCTTATCGTACCGATGATGCTTCGACTGATCAGGGTGACCTATTAAATGTATTGTTAAATAAAAACGTAAACGCCACATTCAATGCAAAATATGGAAACCATACGTAAAACTAACAAGTAAAGACTATGATCGTATTGTCATGTTATCTATGCGTCATGTTCGTGA
This sequence comes from Xanthia togata, assembly GCA_963853775.1. Classification (NCBI taxonomy): domain Eukaryota; kingdom Metazoa; phylum Arthropoda; class Insecta; order Lepidoptera; family Noctuidae; genus Xanthia; species Xanthia togata. The sequence continues at coordinate 14,301,912 of OY970802.1, forward strand.
TGGGCGCCATCAGTAGGGACTGGTCATCTCTTATCTGCCACGGCTTATTTTAATTTTATCTTTTTATTACGGACGCTTTTACATGCACGTCTTTCTACATTGTTCTCACATGTATAATTTCAACATGAATGATGTAACCAATATTTTGTAAGAATATTATGATTTAAAAGAGTGTCCGTGGAGTTTCTTGCCCGTTCTTCTCCATAGGAACCTACGCTTTGGAATGGGCATCTAGCTTCATATTTCTGACTGACCCTTGACAATTCAAAAGTGCCTGTAAATGGTTTAATTGAAATAAATGCTTTGAGTTTGAGTTGAGTTTGAGTTTATCTCTGTACGTTTCAGTAACAGCGTATAAAGCTATAAACTCAACGAAGTATAAAGCCTTAGCACAATGTACCTACGCATAGTCAACCATACATCCATGGTAACAATTTAACTTTGACTAGCGTCTTTATTTCGTACCAGTGGAGGGTGGTTTTTGTAGTACCAAGTGCGGTTCTCCGTTCTATGTAGGATCTATTGCGTGTCTTCTACTAACCTGATGATACGAGTATGTATACAACGCCTGTTCCATGGAAGTGGTATCGATAGTCAAGTAACATGGCGTCCGCTGCGGTTCTCGGGAGCCGCAGCCACAGGTCCTATTCCAACCTAAACAAGTCATTGACGGTTCGTCTATGAATTAACAACAATAGGCAGTTTCCTTGTAACAGGCCTTTGTGATATTGAACTATATGCGTATAAATAAGCGTAGATAGAGCTAGTAATAAAAGTGTAAAATGCGTAAACGTTATATAGGCTTAGGGTACGGTCACAGCACCAATGTTCCATTTAGTTCGGATGTATAAGATAATTTATATTCACGCGGTTTCAGGCCGGAAAACCCCTGTCCTACTTCACCCAAAATGCGCTATTACTTTACAAGTGATAACAAAAACGTGTTTTTTTAATGCACTTCTTGAATAATTGATTTTCACCACAGCACATCAAACAAGCAGGTTTTGTTGTTGTGAGGTCAAAATGTAAATCCAAGATTTTTCTTCATGGGTATCGTTTCTATGGTTTTCAAGGTTGCTAAAGCCGATAGTGAAGTCCACATAAATAAATGCTCACAGTACGATATGTAACAACATCCTCACGGATCGGACAGGTTTTTTTACATGTTGTATGTTCTCGCTGCTGAGGTGAAAAGTTGTATGTGTTACACGAGAGCAAAGTTATTTGCATCTCGTGTCTTTGAATCCCTCGCCGCGCTCAGGATTCTAACCTAGAATCACTCGCTATGCTCGTGATTCAATTATAGAATCCTTCGCTTGCTCGGGATTCAAAATCAACACTCGCAGCAAAAAACAACTTTGCTCTCTTGTTGCACAAATAACTAGTAAAGTAGTTGTACATATTTCCACAATACGGCACGGGAGTGCATACTTCGAAGACACAAACATCGGAAGCTTGACAATATCGGTGTTGAATGGGGTAATATTATTATTCTTATTCCTTTAGCAGTATTTCAATTTACCTGAGATTCTTAGAAATTCGCCAATGTGAACCGAGCCTTAGTATTAAAGTTACTACTCAAACACAATATGGTCTTAAAATGGTGCTCTGCTTGTTTACAAAAAGCTCAATAAACACCGTAGTAAAAAGCGAAGTACACAAAGAGAAGAGAACGAATTCTTAAGTAATCGGTGTTCAGCATGCGTACAGCAGTCAACAATACGAATAGTGGAGTAAAAAAGAATAATCCGAGTGCATACTAACCTAATTATAGATTCCAAGTTGTGTTGCAAGTGGAGCCGAAATGCCTCTCTCGAAATAGTGAAGCTAATTACGTTTCGTAACTGCGGCCTGAAGGGTCGTGTAGATCGAGGTTCCTATATTTAGTGTGGCGTGCAGGGGGCGCGGGGGCGCGGGGGCGCGGGGCGCGGAAGGGCGCGCGGTGGCGCCGGTGACGCGGAAGCGTAGGGCGGGCGGAGGGCGTTGACCGTGAACGTGGGGCGGCATCGATCCGGGCGGCCATACCCTCGCGCAACGGAAAGTGTGTGCCAAGCACTGCCACAACTACGACACCGTTTCATTATTTAAGTAATCGACAAATTATTGGGGAAATCTTAAATATATTAGACTAGCTTCTGCCTGTGGCTTCGCCCGTGTGCAGCTCGGAAAATATCCTACGGGGACATTGTACCCGAATAAAACGTGTCCTATGTCCTAAAGTCCCTAGTCTACCCGTTTGCCAAATTTCATCGAAATCTGTTCAACCGTTAAGGCGTGAAAAGGTGTCAGACAGACAGACAGTGTTACTTTCGCATTTACTAATTATAGTATGGATTTTTGTTTGCGAAAATCCATCGTAGCGAACTCGTGTATTTAAAATACACGACTCGTACTGTCTGGCAATGTTCATGTGCAACAAAACTCCAAACTACGTAGATCCTAAGTGCATCAGTACCCAGACACCAAACACTTGTATTATTTATAAAATTTGGATTGTAAAATAGTCCATTCTAAATGTAGGTAGAGCACGTGGTCGGTGTTCGCCCAGTTCCCGCTAAAGAGCTTTCAGTGAATAATCTCGACGCGCCGATTACGGAAGCTTTGCGATGATGACGCAACAACAAAAGGAGTATTTATAATTATTGGGTTATAGTCATAATATCTGACCTTCAGTGGCTACAAGAGAACCTTGCCTTTTAGATACTTTAATTATTTAAACCTTAGCTAGTTTCCTCAGCTCGTAATCTCTTTGTTAAGTCAAGACGAGACTGACGAAATTTTCGGGTCTAACATAAAATACCTTTCTATTAATACGTTTTTATTTTTGGTTCTCAAAACAAGAAGCCGTAAGTAATATTATTATTACGTAACAATTACAACACTCTAAGAAAATTTAAGTAACCATATTGTGCGAGGGCTTATTTCAAACGTATTTTATTATTCCGGACTATTACGACACAATATCCGTGTAGACGTGGAATAAACTTGAGCCCTCCTTGCGTCTATCCCTTCGATCTAATAACGAAATAAAAGTTAGTAGGGTGCCCTGGTCACGAGGGTAGATTGCTTATAGCCAAGATACACGAAGATATGTATGAGAAGGGGGCTGCAGCGCTGCTTGTGGAGAGCAGTGTGCGTGCCGCGAGCTGTTTCCAGACGTACAAACATTATCGTGATAATATTCATGTTCAAGTAATTTTGGACAGCAATTGCATTTCCTTAAAACATGCTTACTATACTTTATCGTAGTATTTCGTAAGCATAATATTTATAATTCGTGTGGCGTGAGCTTTGGGGTGGGTTATTATTAACCACAAATTTTTGTTTCAAGGAAAATGGAGAACATATTTATAAATAGACCAGCACAGTTATTAGGGGAAGGTTTTAATGAAATAATGTTAGCTACAACAGTAGGAAAAATAATAGAAAAGGAAATTAATCTCCGGGAAATCCTACGGAAAACCCCACTGAGCAACAGCCAGCCTTAAAATACGGCGTATTGAAATATTTACGTTTATAGGTATCGAGTGGCAATAACGCGTGTGCAATGGGGGGTTGGGGTGGGGAGTTGAATGTCGGGCAAGGGCGGCATGAGTCACGTCACGGCCGATCAATATTGCACGGGAATGCGTGGTGGGCCCCGCCGACGCACCCCCCAAAGCGACTGCACTCCGGAATTAATTCGGTGCCATTACTTCCCCAATTCCGGCTAGTTCACTGTCACAGTACATTACAGTGTGTGTGATTTTACGTATTAACTTTAATATTTACAGAGCCTGCACGTGATATAAATGGCTAAATAAAAGAGGTCAATTAATTCTAATCAATTGCATGCACAAGTCAAAAATACAGTTCATTGGTACATACTCGCCGCACTCAAAATAAAGTGCGTATTCAAATTGCATTTGTCCAATTGTCTAAAATAATGTAGTACCGAGCTGTAAATTGAAAAGTAATAAAGTTTGTTCGGTTCTAAATTGGCCGAAACAATGTGACCGGAATGACTTTTAGATCGAATCATAAGTTATAGCGTCCTCTGCTGACATTACTTATCATTTATACAACCCATTTTTATTACAATCTAAAGCCGACTCAAAATAGCAAATGTTAAATCTCAAAAACAATACAATTATGTTACCTACTAGTTAAGTCTTTTATATGGAGACGGAGAGAAAAAACGGAAAAAAGAGGTCTTCGATTGACGTCATGACTGACGCTCATGATGATATGAATTTTACAGAAAAATAATAATTGCTACGTTCCGTAAAAAAATATTAAATTTGGAATAGACATCAGTGTTCTTTTAAAATCGACATTAAATATGAAAACAAATAAGGGATGATGCCTGGGTCAAAAAAAAAGAAATTCTATTTAGTCCGTCAGTCAGATAATAAAAAAATATTAGACACGTATTTTTTGCTTTATCATATTAATAAAAAATGACTCAGATACAACGCATTAAAGTTGGGGAGTGGGGGTTGATACGTCACAAGTATGTATAAAATCTACATACAAGTGACGTCATGGCACATTATAACTCAATGTATCGCCGTAATCTTTTGATAACGGTAAAAAAGAAAAAAATACGTGTACGTTATTTTTTCATAATTTACATTACGGACAAAAAACATTTTTTTAGTCATCATCCTTATAAACAATTAGCCCAAGTTCACACGGACGTAAAAATATCGCGGCGGGATTTTATCTCGCACAAGATTTTCAACTCTCGGTGTTCAGCGTACACAGAGCTGGGCAAAATACATGTTGGGCTTTAATTAAAATAAAAATTACAAAATACTATCTCGCACATGATATTTAAAATACGAATTACAAAATATATTTAAGTCGTGTATTTGAAATATAAAATACAAAATACAGTATTTACATTATAGAAAAAACATAATTATAAAAAAGATAAATTATCAAAATATACTTAATAACAATAGTGTTTTTTATTTTTTCTTCCACAAATAACACTTATTAACTAAACATATTATATATTTATTTAATTACTTAACTATACAACAACAAGTCCAAAAATTAGTCGAATAACCCGCCCCTAACTGTTCCCGGCGCAAATGTGCCCATAACGCTTGCAGCATTACCACGTTGGATGACAATGGCTAACCTTTGCACCAAGAACGATCCGGAGCGGGAGTCACCCGTTTTATCACGGAGCCTGTGCCCTATATCGTTAATGAGCTTCTTGGCCTCAGTGCCCCAACACCCCATGGACTCAACGGCAACGGGCACAAAAAGGTAACGTTCCGCCAACGGAGCGTACTTCACCCTCTTCCTTACAGCAGCGTCTTCAGCTGCAGCCGACGACGGCGAGAGGACCGTGCGACCAAGGTGGCTGGCCGCAACAGTGCTGACGCAAGTTGCGTCCCATATTAGGCACTTGCCGTTCCTCCTTAAATACAGTATTTTAACCATTTTTTATTTAATATACAAATTACAAAATACAGTCAAGTACCAGGTTATGTAAATAGAATAGAACTAATCCAGCCCAGCCTATTAATCAGTAAAAGAAGAATTTCCTTTCATGAACATCGTCTATGAACGAAAATTATAATTGACAAGATACTTGAGAATTTGACTGTTTGACGTACAGTAGGTACTAATAGCAATAATAATAAATTAATTAATATAGCAATAATAATTATTCAAAGAAAAACAATACATACAAATGAATAAACATAATACATAATATATACAGGAATATAAAATAATCTAAAGCATTAAAGTACATTTTGCAGATAAAATAATACATAAATAATAGATAAGCGAAATACTAATAAACTTTGATTATATTTAAGTTAAAACTTGTTCCCACAAAAATAACTAATTTATCTCGTAAACTAGGACTTCCTTTCTCCTACTCTTTTGCTGTGCCCTACTGGGTTCCTAATGATCTAAATTATGTAGTTATGGTAAATATTGAGTAATGAGCGTTGCCATCTTTAAAGATTGACATATTTAGCGGTCGCCATTTTGCTTACGAAAGTTATCGAGAGCTATTTCCTGCAGAACGCACCCATTCCTACGATCGCTAAATGTAGTGTTCAAATATATTTTGGCGTCTGTATTTGAAATACTAACTACAAATAACCCATCATCAAGTATTTGAAATACCATTTACAAATTACATTCTTAAGAAGTAGGTAATTGAATTACAAATACGAAATAAGTATGTATTTGTATTTCAATTACCTACGTATTTTAATTACAAGTAATTCAAATACTGCCCAACATTGAGCGTACATCCCAGCGCGTCGAACAAACACACTGTTGAATTTTCAACTCTCGGCACTAAGCAGAGCCTTGAAAATACAGTGCACAATAAAAAAATCGCCGCGGGAAAAATCGTGCGTACCGTGGGCTTGACAGTTTTCTTTCAGATTCAGCTCGTGCCTCGTTGAGAAATTCAAAATGTTGAAATTTTTTAAGGACTGCTTATTTCTAAAATGACTTATTGATCATTAAACAAACCATCACGCAGCATTACGTGATTACGAACTAAAACAGTTATTTATAGCTTCGAAATTTCAGCCCATTTCAGGGAATACTATGTGGAGTTAGACTTTGGCGGAAGTTCGCTGGAAACTTGCCACTTGGCGATAAACACCATTGTAAATATAGGTAACAACATTATATATATATTAAATATTATTTGCTTCCGTGTACTAGTTGAATTTATGTTTTTTTATGAATTTGTCTCAATTTAATTACTTGAAGGGTAAAAGAGGGTACAAAAATATAAATAAATTCTCCTGGAACAGATCACCGTTATTACTAAATTGAGTTTTTTATTATGATAAACAATTTTGGTACGTTTATGTAATTCTTACACTATGATAATATCGGCCGGCCATATATCAGTACCTAAGCATTCACAAAATGAAAGTCAACATGAGGATGGACAGTATTTTTTCAAATCGGGGGTTGTCAACCATCTACTAGTATAAAGAGCACCAGAGTCAGCATCAGAGTAATGTTTTTGTTTGTAAGAACGTTACAAAGATATATTATATTTATGTTTATTTACTTAACCTATAGAACTGCGTTATTACCAGGTACTTTGAATGTAATTAGTTTGTGATAACTCTTAGATATCATTAGGTCATATCAACATAGACAGTAACTACGTGAAGTCGACTACACAAGTGCGTGATTATAATATCAATCAACAGCTACTACTTACTTTGTAACCATATTCTATCCAAATAGTTCACAATATTATTATATTGAATGGAAACCAGCAAGACACGGATGTTCAGGATACTCAGGTACACATGCATATGTACCTTACCAATATAGAATGTATATAGGGTCAAATTAAAATTGCTAGCGAAACTCCGCAGACGCAATGGACATCAATATCTGAACATGATAAAACAAAAGAAATTAGTATGATTTTTTTTTTTTTGGGGGCATCGACCGTTTTTTAGTGTAGTTACTTGAACTATAATTTTAAAAAATAACAGTTTTTTTGTGTAAACTTCACAAATGTGATGTGTATATTTAAACACGTTAAAACAAACAAAAACAGATTTCCTCAACTTGTACTCAAGTAACAATTTTAACACTGGTCCTTGACCCTAAAAAAAGCATTATCTTTTTTTTTATCATGTTTAGGTGTCACGTCTGTAGTTTTGCTAGCTAATTTAATTTGGCCCAGTGCAATAATTAGTTAAAGTCGTCATCATTTAATTACACGTCCATTATATCAATACACGCTCGTAAACTAGAATCGCAGCACGTCGTCTCAAAAATGTCCACAGCGCGTCGTCTCAAAAATGTCCACAATCATTTCTGGGAGTTCGTAACTGCAAACAATTAATTTTAAAACCAAATCCATTCATCACAATAACAAGTTCTTACGAAAAATAATGTTGTATGCTATATTTTCTATTGTGAGCTATTGTAAGTACTTAAATAAAGTTATGATTTCAACCCGTGAGGGCCATTTTTTTAATATAGATAGTTTAGTGAGCGTTGATTTGGTTCTCGTGAGCTCTGCTATGTGGAACATTTTTCGCGTCTAGTTACGTCGTTGCTCGTAATTATAGCATAGTTTAAAGAAAAATCACCTCTACAGTGTATACGTTCGTCCGGCGATCCGCCATAATGCTTGCGTGTGTTTTGTGGCATTGAGCACTAATAATAATCGGTGAACTTGACATTGAGAACGGAGGCTCGTCATCGTAACAAGATGCTCCATCTCTTCCGCACAATATTGAAATGCTGATGTTAAAAAAGGATGGCTAATATTATCTTCTGTGTTCGCGAGTGTTTGTAGGTCAGTCGTGTATTTGTTCCGGACGATAGTCCGAAAGTCGGCTGGAGGTTACATTACGTAGTTATTTAAGTTAGAACTCAGCACACAACGTGTGCAAAGTACCAACACAGCTGAAATCTGCTGAATCAGACCATTTAGCGCGACCTCTCATGATGGAAACTGTTCATATTGTGTCCTCACCTGGAGCCCTCTTTACCCGCTTTGTAGGTACTTCAACATGTTTATGATACCTACTCATAAACGTATTTTTGTAACATTTTACGACAAAAGAACACTGATAATATCTTTAACAGACAGACAGATCTAACTAATCATTCAATGTAATTGCAATAGTATAAGGAAACGGAAAAAAGTAGATATTCCATGATCTTAAAAAAATATTAGTATTTCCATTCTCCTGATTTTCTTTCCAGTGAGTTCTATGGGAATTGCAAGACCATACATTATTATTTAAGAACTAAAAATAGAAAATCTGAATAAATGAACTAAATAAGTAAATTAACTATATTCTGAAAACTTTTCGTGCTATCTAAAGTGCAAAAGTTTTTCACTTCGCGCTAAAACGAAGCTCGCGTTTATTGTGAAAAGCGGTATCTAGTAGCGTTCCCAGGGCCTTCTTGCACACGTTAACTTTATACAACCTACGTTGTTTCGGAAAATTCCGCTAGATGGCGCTGCTTGAAGGCTGCTCGCAACTTAAAGTTTCAAGTGAATCTTCAAAGATGGCGCTACTTAACGCAACTGTAGTAAATATAAAACAAAAGAAAGCTGTGATAAAAAACATAACGTTTTGATAATTAATAATCACATCTGCTCATTTTTACTCGTATTCAGAATAGGACACCGAGGTAGGGTTTAGGTGGGTTCGTCTGATTTTGTATTGTGTTTTGACTATAGATATTCATTGCATTCAGGTTGAAAAAACATAGGTACCTACTGAATAAATTTAATACTTTTTTTGCTGTACATAAAAAAGTATTAAAATTTTCGGTATGTTTTTTCTGTTTAATTATTTATTCTGATTATTTTGTGCATATTAGGTATTATTTTCATAGTAGAATTCAGACCTTTATAGACGAAGAAAATTCAACGATAATCTTAACAGACATCGGTTATTCTTATTACTCCATTATTTTAACAACAATCTGACGTCCTACTCGACGCTCAACAAGTAACATCGATACTGCACTTTATCGGGCAACGCACTCTAAAGCAATTGTTATTAAATTATGTAGGTTATAAATCCGGATCGGTACCTACGTATAAACAAATAAAACGGCTGGCTACGTCAGCGATGCGATGTGTTGCGTGTTCGAACGGCACGTAGAAATGCGTCACTCACTCGCGGTCGTCGCTCCCCATACAACAAATGAAGTTCTGACTCATATCCAACGTTATGGGTATTTTTGTATAATGTTAATGATATACAACCTTTTTATTTTTAGCCTTTGAAATTAAATATAAATGTGAAACGGGCAGAGTTTTGTTGATAAGACAAGTGTTACACAATTAGTTGCTTAGGTTATTTTTACGCGGGTTTTCGTAGCACTGGAATGCAGAGTAAAATAACAAAACAAAACTTATGATTACAGTTATATCAGAGTAACAACACCGTGTCGTAGATGGCTTGCAACGCACTGGTTTCCACGCTTATCTCGGATTAACATAGAAATGATCGGAATCTCCTCCCGTGTCGTAAGCTTAAGTCTGTGACCGATTAACGGATAAACATAACACGTGGGCCACCTATCCCCAAAGGCCAGCCAACTCAAGTTGTGTAATGTTCTAAAAGGAAGATAAGATAGGTACTTTCTTTCACCATTTAAAAAACTTGCGTTAGTTAGCTTACAAAGGAACAGTAGCAAGTTACAACTCTTTTGTATTCAACTGTTTTAACTGTTTTTTCGTAGCACTGACGTATCATGATTTGTTTTTATAATATATTCAGTATCCTTCTCGTATTAGATTTATTTAGATACCTTCAAATGGTCGTCTTCAAAGAAAATCTTCTTTTTACCTTAATTGATGAGAAAATGAATATGAATTAGAAATTGCGTCTGAACCTAGAAATACTATGATGATAATATATTTGGGTAACACAAATAACGGAAATACGACATAGGTACATAAGTTTTAAGCCTACACCTTACTTACAAACTACGAATCAGTATTCCAGAACCTTCAGTTTTAAAGTTCTTAAGACGGAGTCAACGGAGACTGGTATAAGGTCACACAATCTAAGTTGCAAGCACAAACTATGCAGCCGCATAAAAGGTAGTTAAAGTACCTTGATAACCCCGTAAATTCTTGCGATCTCTTTTTCTTAATGGGTTTTTAATAGAACATAATAATGATGCCATATCGGTCTTTATTGTCGTGCACGAGCGCTTCAACTTTGATTATTACACGCAAATTGCGCGGGAAAGTAAACGATTCACAGGTATTATTTTATATTCATTCATTACCACAAGTTTCAATAAATTATCTTGGAAGAAATATGTTGTATAATAAAATTACTAAAATAAATAAATAGGCATTGATCTCAATACCGTAGAGGCGTAGACCATTGTTAAAACCTTGTAATATTTGCTGAAATGCATATACTTATTTTATTAATTAAAGTATTACATTTATCTAACTATACGAACAATGACGTACAAAAATATAAATATTTTGAAATGTGCTACGACGGACCTACGCCTGCTACGACGCCATTAGTTCCGCTACTCGCCCACAGATGGCACTACTTGTTGTTTTCTATTGAAGAGTTAAACCATGGATGCGTCGAGAACAAATTCCAAATATTGTGTGGTAGACAGACAAAATAGGTACGTGTCTTCTGAATATATTTCCGCTTCAAATTGACTATGCTGACAATTTCAGTCTCATATTGAGCAGTTAGCCAGTCATAATCTAACTATCCGTAAGTAGATTTAGAATCTCGTGTGAAGTTCTTTAACTGGACAGTTTTTAGTCAATTAGTGATTATTTCTTAATAAATTTAATTCTTTGTTTGATAATTAAATTTAGAACAGAATAAAGAAATATATAAAATATTTGAGCCTACTGAGCTAACCCTAGTAATAACTGCAAAACTAGATGAGCTCTTTTAATTTCATATAGATACCATACCGTTCATTTAAGGCCACGTTCCCATTTTACAAACAAAGGTGTAATAATCCTTAAGACCTTCAAACATAATATCGATATGACAGCAATGTAATAAAATAAAGTAGTTTGTCGGAGAAGGGCGGGCGATATCGTAACTGTAGCCAGCGATAGCGGAGTCGGTCGCAGCGCAACCTTGCAGAGTTTGTTGCTCCTGCAAGGCGAAACAGGGGGGAGGGCAGCGAGTGGCGCGGGGGGGTGAGGTGACCATCTAACCTCCAGTGACACGGTCTAACTAAACCACAGATAAACAACAACAGTATGACAATCTAATTTACCAACTCTTACTCATACTAAAGCTACTATTACAAATTAAACTTACGCAATCTTACTATTCGCGACATGAAGTATGTAGTTACCAAATTCTCGTTGAAATCTTTTGTTCTACTGTATTTTTCAAACTGTGACACTCACTTTAGACTAGGTTCTCTAACATTTTATAGCTAAAGATGCATTATATAATATGGCAATCGTATATGGTATCTCATTAATAATTAAGCTAGCGAAAATATTGATTGACCGATGCATTTTTATTAAAAACGTTGTTTTTGAGGATACACAGTTCGTTATATGTTGATGTTTCATTAATGATAAGCATGTTTACTATATTTCTACATACTCGGGCCGATCGTCAGCTTATGTCCTTTATCTATGTGTGCTTATGTAGGTACTGAGTATCCTTCACACCGTATGGAAAGTAACAACAAGGTTTACAGCAATACTAACATCAGAAACAATTTTTTGTTATTGTCGGCAATGCAAATGCGTGCTTCATTACGCTAATTTCAAGATAAATGCTGTTCGAAAACATAATGAAATAATTACTTAACTATCGACCAGAATTAACGTTTGTTCTTGATAAAGTTTATTGTCCCAAATACAGGTTGTTTACTTGTCTACACTTGCATTGTATTGATAAATTATCCTTCACAATATATTCATATCGTTTATTAGAGAAGAATGTTTGGGCACCGTACACGATCGCTCGCTGATATTATATTCTATGCATTGTTGTGCAGGTAAAGTTTTGTTCGTGTTGTTAATATTTATGACAACATTTTTCCACCGGTTGAGTTGAATATTTTCGACTTTAACAAAACAATACTTTTCGATCAGAAGCCGTCACGTGCCAGTACACGCTCAGCGATCTAACAAAGTTCTTTCTTCATAAAAGTTTGTCCGCCCACGGCTGTCACGGTTGCGTCTCCATTGCTAAGATTACTCCACCGTCCCCCAAGCTGTGACTACAGCTGTTTACGTATCCGACGATGGCTTGACCTATATACCAATACAATTGTATTATTCATGAGCCTGTCACTCGATTGCCTTTGTCGCACATAATAACACAGTCCTGTATAAATATACTTGTTTTACAGCACCATAATAATATTGTGACCTATAAAAGTGTGCACGTAACGAAGTCGGAAGAGCTTAATTCGAATCCGAACTGACGGAGCGTATTTTGGACGGACTTGTCGTGTATTCGTTGGAGTAAATAGGTTACGATAAGAAAGTTTACTTTATGTCATTTCGGGGTTAGTTCTATGATGAGACTGCAACGTACTAATTATTTTCGACTCTTTTGTTTTAAATTCTAAATCATTGAGCAACTGAACTTGTAAACTCGATAAAGATTAAGATAGGTAAATATTCTCTATATGATTGACAAGAAACGTCACAGTATTAAAATATAACAGAGGTTAGAATATTTTGTTGAGTTCTATTTTAGGATAGCGAGTGTTGATGCGCTAATATCGTCGTGTGCAGCGTCTCCCGATGACCTACATTTATACGGAGCTGTGTCTACGTCGCCCAACTCATCTCGATTGTACTACACTTTGACTTTATTATTTCTACGCAAATTAATTCATGTTCACGCATTGAGGCATCTGTCTATACTTAAGCTCACAATACTTTAGCAGGCGACGGAGATAAAATGACATTGACGCTCTTGCTTCATATATCTTACGTCATTCCCCCATCATTTGCTGTGAAAATCCCCGACACTAAAATTTTATACATTTATATTAACTGAAAAAGGCGGCCAAACGATAAATATCAAAGTTAATAATGATGATATTAATGATAAGTATTTAATTAGGGTTTATTGCAATTACAATTCAATAACAATAGTGATTGGTATAACGAAGGCATTAAAAGGCTAATACCAGTAGGTATGTATTAGCAACGCAGTGCAAATTCGGTCAATGCTATTCAAATTCATATTGCTGTAGGTACAACATGAATTATGTCCGTCTGTATGGAAATAAGAATTTATCTTAACTTGAAATTAGAATGGCCGTTCTGTCAATCGTCGAAGCTGTAGCTCGAACATTCCAAAATGAAAACTCTGATTTTGAACACAAATTATTTCACAGATTAGCCAACTTTGTTCTAAAAGCTTCGGTTTATAATATTTTAGAGTGGTCCATTATGATGTTGAACGTATAAAGTGGCAAAACAATGCAGGAGCGCGTCGTATCTCGCGAGGGCAATAATTGCGAAGGTCGCGTCGCAGCTGGATGTAGCATCACACGCCCGACTCCTCCATGTGGTATCACTAGATAGGTACTTCATTACGATATATCGAGAAACACGCAGTTTAAGCTAAAACGTAACGTAAAGCTATAAAGGAAAGGTAGTATTTACATTAACGCTCGCTTCGGTCGGTGGCCTTACCTCGTTAGAGTTCATGCACCCGCGCGAAACTGGGGCACGTACCGCGTGCTCCCCCCTCCACTCTCGCCGCCTCCCCCTGTCGTCCCGTTACCTACCACTAACTCTTCATTGAATTGTTCCTATTGCTTGCTTCAGAAATAATATACTATGATAAATGCAAAAACAAAACTTGTGTACATAGCTCACAGTATTTAGCTAACTGCTCCATTCTTGGTTTCTGTTGCAACCATGTTAATAATAAGTTTAAGGTCATATGCTCGAGTAATAAAATGCTTGTTAACTGTCGCGGAGTAAATTCTTCACCGATTAAATCATTGTGGTTACTTTAATGTAGAGAAAGATTAATATGATCTGGAAATATCTAGTAGAGTGATGAGTAGACGTAAGTAAGTGGCAGTGGAAGAGAAATGCTGTCACCGCGCCGAGGCGAGTGAACTAGTATTGCGCGGTACAAGAGTTGCGCAAGCGCAGCTCGAGAAAGTGCGAGTAAAAGTTGACGCAACCCACGTCACACGCCGCTCGCCTCGCCACGTTACACATATACATCGCTCATGTATAGAAGCTTTATGTGTGAGTGTAGTTATGTATACGTACATAAGTGTCATGCACTGACGACACTTGATTACAATCGAACATGTTATACAATGCCTTTAATAATAAACTTTGTTACGAAGACGTTGAAACACGTAAGAACATCGAGGGTACGTTTTCATAACACTTATTGAGATAAATGACAAGCTAATGTGTCTCGCACTGTGATCGCTTTAAGTTATAGTAATTATTCAAAAACAATGAAACAATTCTATTACACGACAGATAAGCTGCAAGTACATTATGTACATACGCATAGACACTTGCAATATAATATGTGTGGCGTGCAAGCATTCATTGATACAGTTATATGTGCTTGAGGAATGTAATCTTAATATTGGTAACCAACATTGCAGTAAGCTTATAGTATTTTTAAATAACAGAATAATTATCAGTACTCTCTCTACATGAAGTGCATAACAGATTTACAGCATATAAAATATTTTTTTATCACCAATAACTAATTTAATATGCATTGATCGAATTTATCTTGACATTATGGCTCTTGATAACATAGCTATGTATGACTAATAAAATAACCTTTAGCTAGGCATGCAAGTAAACTATTTATTGAAAATTTTTTATGAACAGTTTTGCTGTAGCTCTTAAAAAATGACATGAATTGTAGGTAAATTGTAGTAATTTCCAACGTTGAGGATCTCTATAGAGAGGTGAGGGGGAAGAAGCGGAGCGCGCGAGGGGACCGCACCGTGGCGACAGAAATAGGGCGCGGAGGACAGAGCAAGGCTGCCCCGGTTGTCGGCCGTCGACCCGCGCCCGTACCTACGGGTACGTAGACGACGTAGCGCTGTGTGCGTAGCGCTACGAGCTACTACGGACTACGAGCCGTGTGCGCCGCCTGACGTGCCGACGTACTATCGCCCCGACAGGGATGCACCGCCTAATCTACGTTACGTACACGACTTGTTTGTTACGATCTATTAATGTGTTACGTCGATTTCATAGGGTTGCGTTCCGATATAACTGCATCTTTCTTTAATATAATAAAGAAAAAAAAGTGTATATTCATTAAAAACGGTATAAAAGTAATTTAAAAATGAATAAATAAATAAAATAAAATGTTCTACTATGTTTTTGTAGCGCCATCTATCGTAGAATAGAATAACTTTAGTTTATAACGAGAGTCATAAAGCCGTTTGCACCGCGCGCCCCGCGCCTCCCCCCGCGATAAGGGCACGAGTTCGTTGCCCCGATAGAGACTGACCTCAAAAACGAGGACACTGCAAAATTAGGACGATGACAACGTAATGACTCGTGCGCCAGCTCACTTTATACGAGTTTCAACCTAAAAATCATTCCAATAAGAAACAAGTTTGTTCAATCTGACATATTGAACAACATGTATTTGATCAATTAGGCAAATACGCTGACTTCAACAGCAGCGAGCTAGCTCAAAAGTGTTTTACTGTACGATAATAATAGGTTCAGGTTATTCCGGGAATTCAAGTATAGGTAACTGGTGTTTAGTTGACCTGTAGAGTGTTGGTTCTTCTTCTGATTCATGTAGCGTAAAAGTTGATTGAGTAAAATGGAATAATAATTCAATGTATTGTGATTAAGAACCATAATAATACTAACGAGGACAAGAACGGGTATATATTTACGCATTTAGAACATATAGGCTCGTGTTTTATTTAGTTTCATAAATTCAGAACGTGACCCAAATTGTGTGCCATAGGCTGTAGCGCCCGTGCCGTCACTCACTTCTGCCTCTTGTCTATCACAATACGTTAACTAATAGATAACTTTTCTTTTGTTACAGGTAAGTGGCAGGTCATTCCTCCGCGCGGTGCTTCTAGTCTAGCTCGCGATAAGTTAAGGGGTATCTAGAAAGGTAAGTCGTATATTTGTGACGAACGTATCGAATGACATGACAAGAACTTTTTATTTTGTGTTGAAAATCTTTCAGTTGAAATTCGTTTTAAAAACATTATGTTCAGAATTCCAAAAGTATTTAGCGACGTTTCTGTTTTTTTATGAAACTGCCGTTTCATCCGATCATGATGTTGTAATTGAAAAACTTAACATAATCTTTAATTGCAACACGCTCATAAACGTTAAACAGCCATAGTATATATTTACTAGCCTTGTAAAAGTATTATCTATTACAGTTAATAAACGGCGTAAAACTAATGTTTACACGATAAATTGACACGACCACGTTTGAAAGTAAACATAAGAATGTGAAGGGGATTATTCTGAAAACGTGAGCCGTATGTGAATTGCGATAACGATTGCAATGGAAAATAAGTGCAGGATGCATCGCGCGGGCCGGAGCCGCTGCTAAATATAGTCCGGCCGACGACCCGCAAATAGGTCGCTCCCTGCGCGCCACTCCACCGCCACACCACCGTCACACCACAGCCGCGCCACCCTCTAATCATAACCCGCTTCAATGCTACCTATTAATTTGTCCGCTCGATTCCATCGCACTTACATTCATTACATGGAGTCAGCTATCTTTGCGTGGTTGTTGACGTTATGTAACAACAATATTTACAACAACCACTTTCTCCACGGCGCGGTGGATACATCAAATGAGCAATGAAGCTATAAGAGAAATTTACATAAACATGTTGCTCACCCACTTGAATCATTTTCATTAGACTTCTATTGAAATTCCAACATTTTTTTAACTTAGCATTGAAACAAATCAAGTTATGTTTCTTTATTACTAGCGGTAAGTTATGAAAAACTCGTGTAAACGACCGAAGGTGCACGAACTGTAAGTGCTTAACCGTTGTAAGGGAATACGTAAACAACATAATTCCGTGTGAGCAGCTGTAGGTACTGCTGTAGGTCCTGTACCGGAGTGGTTTCTACTTCTTTCAGCAGTTAACCAGACGTAAAACGGTTAAAAACAAACGTTAATCGTTTGTTTTTAACCTTTTTACGTCCGGTTTCATTGTAAACATAGTTTGCGTTGTTATCAATCAATCACGTAACTCGTAAACGTGGTTGAAGCGACCAATTAGCTGACAGTTTGTTCACGTAGAGACGAAACGCTCGCAATAAATTGCAACAGCATTTTGGAACTGGCGCACTGCAATATGCATTCATAATAAATTAGTAAGGACACGTCAGCAGTGTGGCGTGGGTGTTGTTGTTTTCCCCATGGTTTATGTTGGCTGAGCTCGGCCGGTGCTGGTGGCGCGGGGCGCGGGGCGCGGGCGCGGGCGGTGTCGCAAGCCGCGGGTGCACGGCCGGCCGTCGGCACCGCGCCGACCCTGACTGACTTATCTTACGAACGTGCGGCGCGCGCAAATACTAACGCTGGCAAATTTAACAGCCCGTGGATTACTGCTGTACGTTGCTTCTCAGCGTGGCACACATGGTACTATCGAATTCCGCGTAGGTCTACCTTTATAAACATTTGAACCTTGTTGTGCTATATACCAATACAACGACAACAACATTGAGTCGAAGCTTAGATCTCCATCTATGTTTCGACTCAATGTTGTTGTCGTTCTCGTGGTGTGTTCTTAAGCAAGCTAGCATAAATACAATCACAACCCAATGCCATTCCAATCATGTTTACTGAAGTTGATTCAAAATATTTACGTTCGTAGCTCGTTTAATTACAGTGTATTACCTACCGGAAATGTTCTTAGTAAGGGTCTAACCCATCCATCTATTTATGATTTTCGGTCCGTGTACTACGTTCCTGATGGCGCATAATAATGTCCCGTCGTCGTTGAAAGTAAAACCATTAAAGTCGTTGAACTGCAAGCTTATTATTATTTATGTTGTGACCTGTTTTACAACTGCGTTATACCCACCCTTTACAAAACAACAACATTTCCATTTACGGCGACAAATTGTGCGTGAACTGTACAGTGACGGGCCGCGATCCTGTTTTGTTAGGTACATTTTCTTGTTTCATTGTAAACTTCCCGACCCATTAATCATGTAATTCATTGTTCATACATTTCAGCAATACTAGACGATAAAGCTAACACAACGTTGGCACTCTTATCTTAACGCTCAATTTAAATGAGCTCACTGAAACTTTGAAATTTGGTGAGTAGAAGATTCTAGAATGATTAAACCTTGTTATCTTAGTAAGATGTAGTTATCTCTAGATAGACATTCATGGTTATCTTAATCGTTACATTCCCTTTCTCTTTATCTCATGTCTTTAGCAAAAGATTCTACAGTTCAAGATCAGAACATGTTTCTAGAAAACCTATTATAATTACTAAATTGATTGGCGCCAATAACAATGCACTAGGCCACTAAAAGCTAGTTATTAAAGCACAAGGTACAGGCTGTTTGTTTCACCTTGATGTACGATTAATGAGTAACAGGCAACAGACATAGGTTGTAGGTATTGGCGTGCGGTAAGAGGCGAGCCTAGGCTGGATCTCAAAGGCAGAGAGGCAGGGAGCGGCCGCGGCCGACTCGGACTTTGTAATACATTCGGCCTAGTCAGCGATCGTTGCCCCGAGTCGCTCGAGGTCGCTGCAGAGCTGCGAGATACGCCAGCCGAGCGCGCCCGAACACGCACGGAAATAATCGAACGACAAATTGGCGGGGAATTTAAATTCATGACGTTTGATTTTGTTATCATCATACTTTATTGATTATTCCAAATACTCGAAATTATTATAAATGAGTAGGTAGCTTAGTCGTGAGTTAGTAATATGTTGTTTCTGGCTAAAAATCCCAATGAAAGGTATGGTTCCGAGCCCCGCTGCCCGCGGCAGTGCTGCCGCAGCAGTGCTGCAGCGCGATTCAGAATCATACATTTATTGCCGCGACTTTGCTGCCGTGCTCGGAATGTAATCTCATATAAACCTATAGAAAATGTATGGGGACCAGTCGCGACGCGACAGTACTGCTGCGGCAGCACTGCCGCGTGCAGCGGGATCGGAATCACACCTTTACTTGTATGCAGCTTTGTACCCAGTAGCAGGTCTTACGATGCAAGCATACAAATAAGCATAGTAAGATACCTGAACATACCAATCAAATTAACGACTTCACGCACAGTTACACAGGTATATTTTACGTTCCAAATCGCATCCATATTGATTACCTATAGTGGATCTTAATTAGGTTATAAGTCGTAAACAAGCCGTTCCCGTAATCAGTACGGTACTGGAAGTTTTAAAACAAACAACGAGACTGTTCGTGCGTATTTTTTGTAATTTCCCTATTCAAAAGCAAAAGTTATAAGTTATGTAAGTAGTCGGAAAGTCGTTGTGTGACACTTCGACCCAGTGCTGCATATTCCGGAGTGAGTCCAACGCACCCGTTTCGCGCTCATTAGTATGGAGACAGCGGCTCACCACTTTCACTCTCGCCAATAACAAGTGTTACGCAAGCCGCCGCCGTCACCGCCAGCTCTCTACTCTCGTCGACTATCTCCGACGCGGGCGCATCGCTCCCGCCACGCCATCGATAGATTACCGAGCGCAAAAAATGAACATAAATTCTCGCAATAATGCTGCAACAGTGACGAGGCAGCGTAAGACGCATCCTCGGGCCTAATGATAGTCTCGGCAGAAATGAAAGTGAATAGTGTTTCGGTTAGTTCATAGTGGGTCAGCGGAGTAGGGCAACGGGGGTCGACGCCCGCGCAGCCTCGCCGGGTGAAAGTGGCCCTCCTCGTCCCCGCGCCCTCCCGCCCTCCCGCTCCTCCAATGCTAAAGGCGCGTCGACGACTTACCTGCGCACGCGCTGCTTTTTGCAACTTGGCCATGGAACCTATTACGATAACTGCGAAATAACGCTCAGGCAGCAAATGTAAATGCATGGCCTTTATTTGTGCTCGATCACACGACATACCTAACAACCAACACGACAAGGATTTGTAAAGCTAACTTTGTATTTTGTGCAAACTTTTCAGTTTCTAGTGAAATCCAAAAATATAGAAGAGTACTAACTTTAAAGTTGTATTAAAATGCACAAATTCAATAACGAAAAGGTGGTTTCCATTACAACACATGCAATCATAGACCCCATTCTTACTCAGAACGATCAAGGAAAATCCTCTTCGCAGTAAATTAATTCCCACATTCGTAGGT
This sequence comes from Xanthia togata, assembly GCA_963853775.1. Classification (NCBI taxonomy): domain Eukaryota; kingdom Metazoa; phylum Arthropoda; class Insecta; order Lepidoptera; family Noctuidae; genus Xanthia; species Xanthia togata. The sequence goes on from OY970802.1 coordinate 14,322,702, forward strand.
CATACATGTGCAAGCAATAGAGCTTTATCGCTACCACTAATAATAAGCTACATTAAGATTATTCATATTTCAGTCCTCAGCGGGTCATACGTTTTCCTCAAAGTGACATCATCAGCTCAAGCCTCATAAAGTAGTTCAGTGGAAACAATGAAAGCGTTTATCGTTGTTCGCGAAGAGCCGTGAGCAATACGCGCGGTTTATGTAACCGGCAGACGGTAGTAACTAGTGATTGAATAGACCCCATCTTACGTAAATGTAACGTACTTGCCTACATATCAAGTGCTGCTTACGTAAGCATTTAGAAATATTTTGCTATGCTATATTTATTGCACCCCACAAGGGAAACGATTCGATGGAAAGCGCAAGCCCGTAGGACTTCTAATTGTTACAAACAAAATGTTACATTTACTTACGAATTGTGATCGAACCGATACAAAAAGAAAAACCTGGTCAAACAGATGAAAACTCACACTCACAATGAATAGCTACTATTTTAATACCAAAAACTGACTTCAAAATAGCGTTTTTTTAGTCGTGTTTACTTTTGTTGGGAAATACTGAAAAACTAGTAGGCCGATTTTCCTTGGAAGAATTATAAAAACAATTTAGGATTTTATAGACTGCTCGCAGTAACCATAGAGAACGTTCAAATGAGGCCATCGGGAATGCTAGTAGACAATAACATGAACGATTATAATTTAGATGAGTGAAGGCAAGAATAAAGTGATCCGAGGCTGTAGCTGGAGCCCGGGTTGCGACAGCACGAACAAAGAAAGCGGCAACGGGCCGGCCTTGCTGAGTTCATCGACCGACTTTTGCAGGTCGCAAGGTTTCGCCAATCGGGCTTCTCGTAGCTCCAGGATATTGCCAATTCAGTGCGATCAAGGCTGCGCACAACTGCCTGGGCTGGCCGAACCTCTTACTTTTCGTTGCAAAGAAAAACGTCCACATATTGCACTGCACATCAGAGGTGACAAATACTAATGGATTCTAAACGAAATAATTGTTTAGTCAATTACATCTATTAAGATAAAAATGCTGTGGGTTTTAGGCCAGTAGATGCTGTAGTAGAGCCAAACTCTAAACGATAAATTTTACTGTTCGGTTTAGTACCCGTCAGTCAAAAACTTATTTAAACAACATGGCTACAAAGATTTGAGTTTTTTCTTATGAATACTAGATACTAGTACCTACTTTGATTAATTGAATAGAAGTGTAAAGAACTAACGTTTGTTTTAATTATAACAACATATACTAATGAACTTTATATCCAACATTGTAAGACTCATCCAAATTTACCTATAAATAGCACAGTATGAAGTTTCATTTTACATACGAAATATTAAGGTATTTTCTAGTAAAATCATTGATTTTTTAGTTAAATGCCTGTTAAATAAAAAAAACGGGTTCACACACATTCACAAGTCGATTGGTTTCGAGGCCAGCCACTGCCCTGATACTTGTTCAATACATCTGGCGCTACTTTCAGTTCATGAGGTTAATTGTGCATACTTACATACATATACTGTTCAGTATTTTTCATGCAAGGTTACTACATGGGATCGAATGGCCGTGATTGCTTACAATTGGCCATAAATATTATCGCTTCACTTCATTCAGCGCATACTTATGTACTTGGATAAATAAATGGCCTTCTCAATCGCCCAGTTATAAATAGTTCATACTTCACGTTACGAGAAATACGTGAAACTGTATTTAGCCGTTACGTTACGACTGTGTACTATCGAAGAACTTCATATCTAAGCAGTTTGAAAACAAAATCCCGTGAACAAGATGACACTCTGTTACCGCCCCGGTTCTATAGCGGCCGAGCGCTGCAAGCAGAAAAAGTCCTTACGGTGTACCTATAGAAACAGAAAATTTGAGAAGCAATACAAAAAAAAAAAAAATTACTATCGAAGAAGTTCATATAACTTATTCTAAAAAAATCTTCAAAAAAAAAAATCTTCATTCTTTCAAAAGTTCATATAACTTCTTCGATAGTACATTTTTTTTTTTTTTTTGTATTGCCACTCAAATTTTCTGTCTTATTTTCTTATGGATTGCGATTAAAGACTTGTATCATGTCCCTATGGCAAAGAGTTTTGAGGAATCCGTTTTAAAGATTACAATGAATAATAAGTGCTGTATTCCTTTTAATTAAAGTATTCCTTATAATTGCGCAATAAGCACTACAACTGTAGGGTTAGCACTTTCCTCTTGATTTTACTGACAAAATGCTTTTTGGCAGTTTTCCACATTCAGGCTAACAAGATCCATACCCCTCTAAGCTTTCATATTTCAGGATCTAACGATATAAAAGAGTGCGAGTGGGTCGTGCTGTCGCCCTCTTTACGTTTTGACACACATACATTTCTGCCAACATTCATACAGATCAACAAAGTTACGTGCTCAAAACCTAGATCGTCGGTGCGACACGGTTAGCTCTATCTGACACAATCGAATTCATGCCTAGGGGCGTACGAATACGTAACGCACATATAGACAAAAATGGTGCGTCATAAAATATATGGTTTAGTACGCGAGCTTTTTGTTGAAAACCGATTTTGTGACGGCCACTGGTCTGTGGTGCGTAGAGCTGCAACGATCATCATTATTTGAGTTGTAGTGATTCTATAATACCATAAAAAATAATGTTAATGGTTTCGTGGCGTTATGGGCGTAGGTATGAAAATGCTATAATGTTTTTATATTACAATTAACGCCAATGTATATAACTTCAGAGAAGATTGCCTACACATAAAAATTTGATAGGTAAGCAATATGCCTCTGGACAGACTGGAAGGCGCCTCCGTTGTAAAAATACAGCTGTTAAACGAATAAAAAATATATTGATAGTTATACTACACTGTAATTATGTCCAGCGCAGGCCTTCAGCTATATTATTTTATGACTAAGTAAATGAGTCGCGCGACCCTGAATGATAAACACCGAGTCCCGTTACCCGAGACAAAAGCGACTCGTATGTAGTTCAGTTGTAAAGCCACTTCCTGTGACACGTAAACAATGTATGCAAGAGTGAAACCCACAAGAAAATAGTTCATTTACATTGAATACCGGTCTTCAACCGTATATAGGACGCGGTGGACGGTGGTATGGCAGGAAACACGACCAAGTAACAAAATTAAACGAAATCTGTGAAACCACGGCGAGTAGTTGGCGCTGTGTCTGACCTTATTCGTTGTTTCGAAACTATTCACATAGTATGAAAAGTAAAACTTCTACATTCATGTAATGGTTCTCTAGACTACTCGTACATACATTTGTTAGTTTTACCACCGATAAATAATCTATAAGCACTTGGCAACTATATAATTTTGCATTTATTTTAAGTGCATAGGTTTTTACTAAATAACGCTGTCAGTGCGTTACTCATGCGCATCACTTATCGGATCAAGCTAACGTCATTAGTTTTATAATCTTGATGATTTAATCGGTTTGGGGTATAATGGTGTCAAGTCAACTGATGACTGTCCTAGTTATGGGCCTGCTAATCCGGGACGCGTACTATTTGTAGGCGAATTTTTAATGTTTCCATATTCATTAGCCGCCACATTCCGCTCTGCTGTTTAGTTAAATGTTCAAACAGTTTGCAAGGTGTACCTATTTGCATTTGTGAGGGTAACTTAATCAATAAATTGTATTGAAATACTACTGCTAACAATGGACACAATGCAATGGTATCGAAAATAGAGGACTTAACCTGTCAGAAAGGAAATTAAGAACTCTACCAGGCAGGAACTATGTTATTACCTTGATAGGGGAATGATCAAATATTAGAACGATAACGTTGTTAATTATAAACCGGTATTACCATCAAATATGTTAACATATTTATGAATGTTGTAGATTTGTATCGCATAGAGATAAGCGTTCGAGCATCAATGAAATGTTTTCGCTAACATACATAGTAAGTTTTCAATCTTTGTCCCAAAAACACAATTACAATGACCGTTAACATACAAACATATCATATTTATTACAAACGTGTATAAAAGAGTAAGGAGACATAAAGTCATGTAAGAGTTCTATTGTCAGCAATTCAGCATACCTACATACATAAATACGTACATACACGTTCTCATATTCGTTTTGCGTCATTTATATGGAAATATTGAAAATCCGTGTTCCTGTCCCACTTGTCTTAATTGTTTTATAACTGCGGTTGCATGTCAATGAACTCTGACACATCATATACCAGTTTAACTATTATAAATAAAAAATATAAATGTATATTATTAATAAAATAATTCAAGAAAAAGCTTTCCAAAATCGAGAAAAGACATATCTATACTGTAGATTTTACTTTCGATTCGTTGATAATTATTATCTTAAAAGTCATGAAATAAGAATAATGCATCAGTAAACAACGCCTCAAATACAAAAGCGTTGATCCAACGTGCGTATTTCGAAATACTTGCTTTGCACGCATGAACCACATCTAGTTTCTAAACAATTTCTTGAATTAAATGAGATGGATTAATGGCCGCACTCAATTATAATAGACAATATAGTCGCACAGGAAAGTGGGCCAGTGAGATGATGTTTAGCAGTCATCAGTCACACTGCAATCACAATGCAATTAGAAAGCGAATTGCACAAGTGCCGCTCGCGCAGCGTCGCTATCAGAAGAAAGCGCGTCCAACATAGGAAAGTTGAATCGAGCGCGGGGCGCGGGCGGCGGGGGGTAGATGCGCGCACGCAGCCACTAAAGTAGTACACTTTCGATCTCAACTCGCGTCGGTGAGAGTTGTGCGAAAATGAAAGTGGTGTTGTCATTATGGTCCACTCTCCACGCCGAGGTCAAGAACCCCGCGGGTCCAGTTCTAAGCCTGTTTCCAGTTAATTGTAGGAGTGCAGCACCGTCTAGAATGTACTGTAATGTACCTGTAGTGTGTACATTCACATACCTGCCGCCGCGTACTGTTTGTTATGAAGCGATGTAAAAATAATGTTGCAAAGATAACACTTTTGCATAGTTATATTATGAGGTCGCGTTAATCACAGAAGCTTTTTCGTCATAATCATAACAATGCGCACCTTTAGCTAATTAGAAACACAATATTTCCTTACTTTCAAATGTTGTTTGTAGGTAATTAACTGTCCTGCTCTAGAGACAGCAAGAATTTCATATCGTGGGAAATAGAAATCAAGTTTTGGAGCTGTTATTGAGCTAGCGACATATCTGTCAGCTGACATTATTTATATGATTAAAGTTTAGAAATATTAATTAATGGTTAGAGTTATGGGGGTACTTCATTATCGACATATGGAACGATTGTTTGAAGCCTTCGTAGTGACACTATCGAACTTGCTAGAACTGCAGAGGCCACTCCTTGTACTTATGTAACAATTGTTTACTAAACTTTCTGTTTACATAATAACTTGTACTCGTATTTCATTCACTTTTAGTTTTATTTAGCCGACGTTTTTTGTATTCAATAAGATCTCAATTAACCTAGAACGTTCGCGAATCGGAGTGCTAAATAAAAGGGAGCATCTAGTTTAAAAAGTGGGACGCTATCAGACTATGAACATTACAAGTATAGCAAGAGATGAAAGTACTTATGTAGTTACAAAAAATCTCTAAAAATGGGTGTCATTTGAATGCATAGATCGGTGATACCAGTGCAGCATGAATGTGGAACGAGGGTTGCAGGGGTGCGGGGTGAGGTCGGAGCTGGGGGCGGTTGTCGGGGTGTGTGCCGAGGTAGATGACCGCTGCTGACGTCAGCGTGACCTGATGCTGCCCGGCTTTAGCTTAACCCGAACTCTGACCTCTTGCACTGATGTTTGCATATTTTACTTAAACGTGTATGTAGGGAGCAATGATTGCTGTTCCCGTTGCCGTTCTTCAACTATCACTCCTATAGCTATAGAAATAGACTTCAAAATCGTAACAAGAAGAAAATATTAATTGAAGCTGTATTTGCTGAGCTTTGATTACAAGCTGTTCAATTTGGTGTTGATATGGAATAATATAAACTTTATTATAGTTTGACTAATTAGTAAACTTACTCAAAAGTGGGTAACTTACCGCGTTGAATGTAATAGGTAAAGTAGATTTCACACGTTCGACACAGAAACACCACTAAACACATACTTAAAATTTGTTCAATTGATTAGGGAACATTATTAAGTGCAGTATAAAAAATCAACATTACTTGATTTTGAATTCGTTTCTATAACGGCTTTTGCATTAACTAAACCTTTAAGTCGAACACTTTTTAGGCTAGGAGATAATTTGTAATCCAAATATATAATAAAAACACTTTGTCATCTCATTAGTATCAAGCCATTTTTTAAAGTTTACTTTCAAATTCCTATTGTTCCAAGTATTTCAGCAGTGCGCTTCATCATACGCCCGAACTAAAGATAAAAAAAAGACTGAAGGTATATTTAGTCGTAAATTAAAAGTTTAAAAGCGTCCGTTCATTATTGAAAGTCGTAAAACCGTAATATTTACAGCTGGTAATACTGCACAGTCAGAGCCGGCTCCTAGAGTATAATTGGTCGCCTTGGCCCATAAACTCGCCACTCTGCTCACGAATCATTCGCCAATTCTAGATTTAGGTTTTCAGTTCACTGGGTTGTTGGCATTTCCGATCTTCACGTGTTAAGATTTTAAGCATTTTTGTTCTGTCAGAAATTCTTTTTATATACTTAACGTAACATCGTCTGCACTCCCGATGGGAGGGCAGAGGTACAGTGGTGTACTGAAGGTGTATCTTTTCTCTTTTTTTTTAGGAACTGTTACATGTGATGTATAGCAAACCCACATTTTGCCAGTTATGTTTAAGTCCGATGTACTAGGGGGCGAGCCTATTGCCATCAGCCGGGCACAAAACCGGTCTCCGAGCTGCTACTGAGAATTCCTTAATGGAAAACCTCAATAACTCTTTGCCAGACCTGGGAATCGAACCCAGGACTTCATGTACTTCATGCTCAGCAGCAGCGCTTGCGACCACTTGACCAAGACCACGTGTTTTTAGTATTCCGTACCCGAAGGGTGCCTAACGGAACCCTATTACGAAGCCTCCGCTGTCCATCTGTTTGTCATCTCTCATGAACCGTAATAGGTAGATAGTTGAAAATTTCACAGATAATGTATTTCTATTACCGCTATAATAACAAATAATAAAAAGTTAAAAATTAAAGGGGCTCCATAGAATAAACATTCTGATTCTGAAAAAAAAAAATCTAACCCTGGCATGTGGGCTGTCATTAATTGTATACAGCTGATCGAGTCGAGAACAAATAAATACATTTTTATTAATCTTTAAAAGTGAAGAAATAGGGATCATAATAGTTGTCAGTTTTAGAACTTTTTTGTAAGAGCTTTATCTCAACAACTAAACAAGTAAGAAATTAAAAAATTGTGTAAATCAATTATCATATTTATACTGTAATCAACAAATAGGTACTAAAAACTATTCCTAGGGTATTTTATGTAAATATGGGTGATTTTCTGCAACTGAAAAAATAACTTTGTAATTCATAGTATTATTATGAAATACAAATTTATCCTTACGATATTTAAAATTTAAGATGAAATATAATAATATTCTTTGTTTAGTATTTTCATTTATTTGCTAAATATTGTACGGTGGTACGGAACCCTTCGTGTGCGAATCCGACTCGCACTTGGCCGGTTTTTTTATATTAAGTTTGAACGTCAGTTTGGTCGTTTGGTCAGTATACTGATTTGTAGACAGATGACTCTTTTGATAACAAAAAAAATATGATTACCAATGGAAAATTGATAAACTCAATATGTTTCTCAATTCACACATTAGTTTGTTCGCTAAAGCTATTATTACATTATAGCTCAAGCTGGATAAATAAAAGCAACTAGTTATAAATTGAACATTTGGTTATGAATAGAATCAGCGTAACAAAATGCTGGAAATAGTCGTTGTTTAATATAAAAATCAAAGTGCAAGAAACTACAGTAAACCAAGAAAAAACATCAATATTGAATGTGGAGTAGGCATGAAAAACCTTAACGTCTAATATGAATTCAACGATAATATTTGATGTCTTTGTCTCATTCGCTACGGCAAAAACCCTGGAAGCATGGGTACCAAACACAGATACCGATACCGCTACCGGTGTAGTAAGGGTTGTGTTCCGATACCGGTACCGCGACCGGTATAGTAAGGGTTGTTAGGGGCGGGCGGCGCGTAGCGGGTGCTACGAGCGCGGCGTAGCGGCAAGCGCCGCGCGCCATTCGCGCTGACGCCGCCGCCGGCCGCACGCGCCCCATTCGCGCGGTTCATGCATCTCCCGCTTCCCGACATGACTGTGACCGAGTGCCATCACCACCAGCGGCCGCAGGAGCCAGCGCCCCCTGCGCCCGCCACCGACTCCGAGGTGCTTCTCGGCCGAGTCCTCGCAGGTGAGCGCTCATCAGCTGATCTCCACCTGTCAACCAAAACGTGACCTCATGTTACCGTGCCGTGAATGTTTGGATGATCCTCACTTTTCTGTGTACCTTCATCGCTTTTTGGCTTTGCCAATTCATAGTTTGATAACAGTGATTTACACAAACGTTTCTAATATCGACGTTATTTAACATTTTGTGTTGTAATATTTATTTTGTGTTATGTTATGTATTATTAAATAATAGTAGGTTAAAAGGATAAAATAATGTCCTTTTCACTTTCCTGCGAGTGAGGGCGACCGCGCGGGCCGTGCGGGGCGCGCGGCGCGGCTCGCGGATCTAGGTCAAGCGGAGTTCGTTGCCCTCGGCCTTCCCGGCTATATTCGACGTCGCTAATCACCGCCCCCCCCCCCCTCCCCACTGCCGCGCCACCGCTTTGTATCCTCGCTCCTACTGGCAATATAATCACAGAATCGGACTTAACTAACTTTCGGGACTTAATTTATTTATTACTAATGTACTTTGGATGCATTTAACCTAACCAGAATGGGTGTACTGTACATAAAAAAGTATTGGTATTCTACATGCCTATTTCACTGCCTTTGATTTAAAATTATTAAATAATTTCAATACGATGCGATCTTCTTACATTGAAAATTCAGCCGAAAGGAATTCCCATGACCTATTTAACCAAAACTTGAAATAAATCAATCTAGAATGGCCAAATTTACTTCTGCAAACTTTAATTATGTGGATAACGTAATTATTTGCAGGCAGTTCACGTTCAAATAATAGGTACATTGTATTAGTCAATCAATACTGATTGCATTATTCGTAAAGACGAGCGAGTGTGTATATCTGCGCTCGACATCATGGTCGAGTCGAGTTTCGCAAGTGGAGCCCATCACTGAATGCCATTTTATTTTGGAGGCCGCGCGCAGTCGGAGGGCCCGCGGTCAACGGCCCCGCGCGTTATCTAGGTCGCCTCAGAATAACCTAGCGCCGATACTCTAATAATAATCTACATGAAGCCTTGAAATACTGTTGTCCCACTCTCACTCACGACACCTCCATAGCCGCGAATAGCGACAATCCGTATTTCGTAAGACATGCTCTATTCCGTGTGCGCAGCCGCTAACTAGATTTGACTGTCTCTTTTACTCGTGCCTGCGAACCTAAACAGAATAAGCAAGTAGAATATAAATTTCTAGATTTCTTCCTATCTCAATAGGCATTTTACGTTTATATAATATTACCTAACTAATAAATTCTCGGAGTAACAGCAATTTGGACTAAATGATATTAAATAAAAGTAGAAAGTACTATCGAGAATATTTTTTTATAGAGGTAGACTCCTAATTACATTATGTAAAACGAATAAATCATAACAATATTAATTATTGTCTACGTTGTTAGTAACACGTAGTTACAAATATAGTGTGACCGTAAAAATCTAATATTTTTATGAGCCATGAATTTTAAACAAATAATATGAAACAAAGTGTTGCGTGTGGCGCGCGGAGTGACGTAGAGAGCACGCGGCGCGCGGGGGCGGAGCGCGGGGCGCGGAGTGCGCGGGCGCGCGGACTCGGTATTGCGATCAAGGCCTCGAGTTCGTTCACCCGCCTGCAATTGGGTCACGCTCGCCGCCCCGCACCGCGCTCCCCACACACAAATAACTGTTTAAATCACACTAAATCCGTACCTGTAACGTCACACTAAGTATGTAGGTAACCTTAATTGTTTAATTTAAAACGTTAAAAACATCAAACGTATTGCAATCACTCGATCATTCACAATATACGACTGCATACGGACTGAGTGACTTGTATAATTGATACGTTGTTTGAATGTAAAAGAAGTAAAGTAAATCTCTTATTACGTAAAATGTAGTCATACATGATGAATATGAATGAGATGACTGTTGAAAGTATCTGATAGGAAAGAGAGTTCGTTTAACTCAAATCGATTGGCAACATAAAGAAAGTCGTTATGCAGGTACCCATAACTTTTGCATATCGTCTATACAACATTTCATTAATTAATACGTCATCTTCATTCAGTTGTAAAGTCAACAAGTAACAATTAAATAAATAGCTTTTGTGCATTTAACTACTTAGGTAATTAGGTAGTCTATTTGATAGTCTGCAATTTATAACGGTAATGCACGCAATCAAATACACAAATTAAAATCAATTTGTTATATGTTTATAACTAATGATCACTCTTCGGAGTCTTCGTGTAGTAAAAAAGGAACAAAACGTTTTAAATTCAAACTACTTTATTACACATTTTTGTTGTTTAACAAAATAAGAAAACAAATAAAAGTAAGTAATCAAATTATTAAGCACATAAATATACAACGGTCATCAACTTCAGGAAAGTTTCATGGAAAAATCGCGAATGAGCTGAAGACATAATGTAGGGGTAGTGGGGTGGTAGAAGGTTGCGGTGGGGGCGCGCGGGGGGCGCGTGTAGGCAGCCGCGAGAGGCTGCGGGTCGACGCCCGCGCCGCCCTGACCCCAATTTGATCTGCGCTCGCGTCATACCGCGCGGACCTCTCGTCCAGGCACACTCAGCGGAAAATACCCATCGTTTCAACATAACAGCTTTATGAAATGAATAACTAAAACGGCGCTTTACAACGTTTTGGATAGAGGATAGTTTACATCATTATACCTATGTTGCATACACAATTGCACTTGCCTATAGCGTCAAGCCATCTACACAGTTGCTGTGGCAGACACTGTTAGAAGGTGCGAACCATCGCAACCGACTGTATCTTATGTCCATGTCGGTCTAGGCATAGTGATTAATTAATAACTAACTGTATATTGAAGCGATCGTATTGTATGGGTATGGAGCCCCGTGTAATCCGCGTTATATTTCTCCGGTAACCCGCTCCCCCGCCGCTCATCGAACCTAAACTTTGAGAAGAGTGCCGAACATTGTGTTCATTACCTCATTTTTTATACGCGACCCGTTCATGTACTTAAACATTGTCCGTAATTTCAACTAACTGATTTTTTTATGAAAATACTGGGTCATGACTTAGTTCGATGTAACTTTTTACTGACTACCAAGAATAGATAGTTGATTGTTATATATCTATTTGTAATCTTGTACGTAGGTCAGTCTTCAATAATTTTGGGCCAAAAATACCTGTTACTATGTCAATGATTATTAGCATATGCTAGAAAACGGACTATATAGTCATTCAATGTAAGCGGTTATGTAAGACTTGTGTGTTTGTACAAATTTAGGACAAAACACTGAAAAGTTTTTTCACTTTTTAGCACATTCTTATGGCTAGCAGGCGAACGAGGGAAACGCCAATAGTTAGTAGCTGTTATATAACAATTTACGCTAAACGACAATAGGTACATATAATACAAACATTAAACGTATGGCGTACCACATGATTTGTTTTAACGGATACTATAGCATTGGATACATAATAATTGGCATTTTACTAGAGTACATAACATACGAACATAGCTATATAACCAGAGACCTTTATTTGAATGTGAGCCATCTATCAATTGAATTATTTTGCGTTGGTAATATAAACGCACCTTGAATCTCCCACTCATTGAATTATATCAATGTTACAAGTTACTACGTCATCGAAATTTCTGTCTATTTTTTATTTTCAATTCATCGTTCAATAATCTGGTCTAGACCAACGTTCATTGCTTCTATTATTGATATTACGGATTTCATTCACTGAAATTAAATTTCATAGTTTTTAAAGCCGCAATGATAAATATGGAGTTAATAATGGATAGATATCGTGATTATCGCTACTATTATCAGATATTTAGTAAAAACGTGGGAATTTAGTGAACGTTCATCTGAAACGGTCATTGCCACATACGTATCTAAAGATTAGTCATTTCTTGGCACGTATTGCATCTTGTCTAACGATGTACAGCTACGGCAGTCTTTAGCAACTGTTTAATTTAATTCAGAAGCCTTTTCTTATTAGAATATATCTGCATGTACGGGTATTCGAGAGCACGTTACCAAACGTTACGTTGACTAGCCGCTGCTGATTAAGTATAGTGGGTCATACCATGAGTCAGTGGTGACCTAGATGCGGCAGGCTGTATCGACGGTGAGCGGGAGCGCGGCCTACGTGCTCTAAATACTGCCTGAGTAGGTTAGGGAGCGAGGTCGACGACCTCAGCCCTGCCTACCCGCAGCTTTCCGGGCCATCCGAATTGTGTGCCCTACTGTGTCGGAATCGGGCTCACGGGAGCCCAATGTTTATCCAGACAAATTTGTTTAATATACTTAACTCTTAAGTAGGACAATATTAACGTATACATAATTAAATAACACTTCAATATGTGTAGTAGATAGCTAGGTTTACCTATGTCAATGATTTTAATATAACGTAAACATATTTTTATTAAATACTACTTAATATAGGAGAATTTATATATACATGGTATATGACTATATACAGCTGTGCACAATTGTGTAGAAAGAATGTACCTATTAAATGTAAAAAGAACCGTTAGACTAGCTGCACACAATGCCAGTCCAATGCCAATGACCAGAGCTTGCTTTGTTGTAACCAATATAATTGGCAAATATTTATTTTGTATATTAGATTTGTAAAATTTTACTAAACCACTACACCACCAAATAGATTATGCTACTATTGGAATGCTACGCAGCTACGTATCTCTTTTGAGAAATGGGACCATCCGATTTCTTTTTTATTATTAATTATTAATATCCTATACCAACCGTCATTATACGCTATTTAAACTATTGGCTTCATCTGACGACGGGTTAACAGTACTATTATGGGAATTAACTTTAAAAAAATACAAGGAAAATAAACCTCCTACAACGCCATCTAGCGTCGAGTAGAACGTTTGAAACAGTTTAGATAGATGTCGCTAGCTTCCCGCGTAAACAAAAACATCTCCGCCGTCATAGTAACAGCAGATGATTTTTTCTTCTTCTTTGTAGTTATAAAATCACTACATATTATAAAACAAAGAACAAAGTCCCCCCGCCGCGTTTGTCTGTGTGAATACGATAAACTACCGAACGGATTTTTATACGGGTTTCACCAATTGACGGACTGACGGAGTGATTCATGAGGAAGGTTTAGGTTATAGTTAATTAATTAAGGTTTTATGTACAATGTTTAATCAAGCGCTAAAAATCGTGCGAAGCAGGGGCGAGTCGTAGTTTTATACGTATAAGACAGTCTGTTGTTTGTCGGTATATTAGAAGTTACGTAACAGAGTTGTTTACCAGCAAACGTTTCGGTTATTGACAGTTCATTATTGTGCAAAGCTCTAGTTGGAAATAAGTACATACATACCTAGGTATTTTTAAGATCATTAATATTATCGTGGGTGTACCTATTACAGGTACACCTCTGCCCAACCCTTCGGGGAAACAAGGCGTGATGTTATGTTATGTTATGTTAATATTATATCAATAATATTTACTGTATCATAATAGTTGGATAATAAATCAGGTATGAACAAGCATATGTACCTACATATAATCGTACATTACAACAATAAATTGAACAAAAAACTAAACATTATTGGCACCGTAGTTTTATACAATCGGTCTGTGATTTCTATACAACTTACATCTAAGCCCAAACATAAGCTGAGACCTAAAAATAGCTGTCGCTGGTTAGGCCGCGTGGACACAACCGTAGGGTGGCAGGGTGGTGGGTGATGGTGGGTGGTGGCGCCGCTTGGCCGTGAACTGCGCCGACCCCTCGCGCCCACATCACGCCGCTTCCTCCGCGGTCCGCAAACAAAATTACCTGCTAGCATTTAAATTACTTCAAGTGGTTTTTAGATAAGATTAGATCTTATAAATTCTTGTTACAGTATTTATTTATAAGAGAGAATATTAAAATGCATCTATAAATTAATGATTATCTTTGAAAGCTAATAATAGCTAGTCAGTGCCATAAGCTGAAAAACAAGTTCAACGACCTTTTGTATGTATCCGATAAATGGAAAATTCAGCCAAAATAAATATTATTATCGTTACAATTAATTAATTAAAGTGAGCAATCTTAGAGAGGTAACATTTAATAATGATATTTCACAATTTAATAATACCGTGGGCTTTAAATTATCGTTTGTCGGAGGGTGTAGAAGGGGGTTGTTCATTGACGTCACGGGGGCGCATGCGCGCGACTCGCCCACGCGTTCACCCTACGTTCGCCGCTCGCTTTCGCGCCAAACCGTTGTTGGATCTCACGCTGGTTATACTTATAACCTAACATACACTAACTTAAACCAAATATTTTATTTTAATTTTTAATCAAATCACCGATGTTTTATCACCATGGAATTTAATAGTGACAACATACAGCTGCAACAGCAGCAAACAGGTGAGCAATTCAAGTATTATGGAATATTTTATTGACCTTTTGAACTTGAAATTTATATGAGTAAGCGGTCATTGAACTTTGCCCTTTTTATGTACGTTATCGAATTCTTCACTGTGATCTGGAATTGTGTTACTTACTCGTTACAGTTAATTATAAATAAAACGTTTTAACTTAATTACATTTGTACGTGATATCAACAAATAACCTGCAAACTGAAATAATAATAATAATTTCTCCCAAACAATTACATAACACAACTGAATTTTATAACAGATTAGATTACACAACATATATTAAGTTTTGTTTTTATTTTGATAATGGCGAACAAATCTATTTGTATGAGAACGATCTAGCCACATCTAATCACATCTGTTTGTGAATTAGGATCTAAAAGATTTTAAAACACACCGACTGTATTAAATTCCAAGTTTTGAGGAAGCTTTCCAAGATTAGTTAAAAATAATATGTGGCCTAGAATGTCATATTTACGTCAATTTGATGGTGAATTGGTCTAGGAGGGTGAGATGTAAGAAAAACACGCGATTAATACTGCCCGCAGTTAAGATGTTATTGATGTTAAAAGTAACAACATTTAACGTGTAAAGAATTGGAAAAGGTGAAAAGTGCAAAATGCACTTGCTGAAATTAGGATCAGTAGTTTCTTACTCAGAATGTATTGTCAGAAAAGACAAGTGAAGAGCGTAGAAGTGATCGCATGTCAGCCGCACTTCCATCAGGGGTTAATGATCAGTTTAATTAAAGGCTGTGGGCATTGTGCACATAGGTGGCTTGTGCGTGCATGAGTCAGTCACATCCAGACCGGAACACGGCACGTCAGCGCACCCTGCGCACGGTCACCCCGCTCCATTGCACTCATGCATATTCCATTGTAATGCACCAATATCCGTTCCACTTTTACGGTTATCTGCCGCCACTTGCATGCGTAAAGTGCAGTGTCACTTGTTATGGTTAAAACTTTCATACTTGATGTAATGAAATCGTTCAATTTTCGTTTTCCGTCTTATCAAAGGTGTTAAAAGCTGTTGGTACTTTTGTAGTTCATAACAAATAACTGAAATAACATTGTAAATTCAATCAAGGATTTCAGGAATTATTAACTTAGGTAATAGATACTAATAAAGAAGTCTGGAAGAAAGGGACGTGACCCAAATAACTTGGGATGAGGGCAGGAGAATAGTGTTGATGATGATTGACTTGGCTCTTGTTGTAATTAGTCCAAACAATGCAAGCTGTCAATAGAGGAGGTCGTTAGGTAATACAGAATTGCATGTATGTAGTCGCTCGTTACATTGGTACAGGCAAGAAAGTTGATGAAAATGGTTTCAGAACTCAAAAGGATCATTTTCTCCGCAAGGATCTTTACCTTGTCATGTAAAACTCTCCTTTGATGGTAGTCTGTGCAGTGATATAGAATACGTGTGTTTGTGCTGCGTGTACATCAGCATTTCAATCTTCTTCAGCTTTGTAAGTCTTCTTTTCAAGTAAACTTTTTATGTAAAGAGAGACTCGACGGCGCCCTACACAACTGCACATAGAAAAAATAGGTGTGTGCCTTAGTGTGCGTCGAGTACGCGGCACTACGAGTATGTACTTAGAGAGTGCATCGCTCCCGGGCGCCGGTGTCGTCGCACTGCATATAGGCCAGTGCACGCGAATGCCCGGACCCCCTCCCCCCCGCCCTGAGCCGTCGCCGCCCCAACTCCCCGCTGCACTTCGCGATTTTCCATTTTCATCGTATTGCCCGTTCGCTAATTCCAGCGGTTGACTCGGCGCGGTGTCGTAACGCGGGGAAATTTCTCAGGCCTTTCTCCTAGCATGACTCTGCAGCAATGACGTCTTCCGGTAAAGGGCATTCACTGCTCACAACTTTGACATTAATAAACTTGATCTGTAACATTATATAACAGTTTGGAATTTTGTTAGGTGCACCCTGCACGTCTTTGACGTAATGTGTCGTGATTCGTGATGCTGTTTTCCTATCCATATTTAAACTTTTTTTCTTTTTATGTAATCGAAACGAGAAATGGGCCACGATACATTTGAATTTTTTCATTAATCTTGTTCTAAAAAAACTTATTAAGTAGTTTTGTTTAAAAATAGTAGAGTGCGCAAGTGGAATAACAATGAAAATTATTTCCGGGCATGATTGGTGGAATGAATTATGTGTATTTTTTTTACAAAACAAAATAATTCAAGGGCAATAATTTCTCAATGGAAATGAGTCAATTTACCTAATTGATGACATGGCATAGGTAATGATAACGTTTCAGTATTTATTTTCACATAATAAGTAACAAATAAAGAACTGGGACAGAAATATTTACAGCGAGCTGTCAATCAATTTATATTAGGCACGTTATAGTGCGGAAGGTCTATCGGTAATTCGGTATTGCGAAGAACGTGCAGTGTGCCCTGTCGAGTGTGGGTTCAAAGCGCTCGCTAAGGCGCGTGGGTTAACAACGTCGTAAGCGCGCCGCTTCGAGGCGCAGTTACGTCTGTACGGTTCTGAGCCCCCGGATGTAGTTACAAGTTCCCGCGGTCGTTGCCCGCCCGATGCGTGCACGATTCCCCTATATCGGCTAACTGTGGCGCGAAAACTAAAAGCGTGCGCTGCGACACATATTATGTGCTTTCATGCCTTACACACGTGTTTGTTATGCGTTTCAGACATTTACAGAGTTTTCAGTGGTTTTCCTGCTTCGGGGAAACCTCTTAAACAAGACTCTAGTCTAATTGCCTTGTGTAAGAATGATCATTTTCCACTTAGACTGAATCTTATAAGAAAGGTCTCATCAGACTTTTTTAAGGTAGGCTTTCAGTTTACAGGATAGCCTGACTACGATTTCCATATTAGTGTGACAGTATCAGTAGATCAATTAAAATTGTAATGTGTATTGTCATTAACACATCACGTTGATGACTCATTAAAAAACCGAGTAAATAAATAAATAAATGATTGTGACAAGCACGAACATTTTAAAATTAAATAATTAACTTTGATATACCGACATAAGTAAGATAAATCGAAATAGTGCCTGAAGACAAGGACACGTTTCATAATTTTAAAAATTCTGGCTGAAAATTATTTTCTCGCAAATAACAAAGTTTTAACATTGAAATATTAAAAACTTACAAGTGTAGATGGTATTGCGTGAACACGGAAACGGTTGGGTGCCGTTAGCTAGTAACTGTATGAGTGTAGTCTAGAACAATCCTGTGCAGGCATGCCTAGGTTCCAGTGACATGTCCTGAATTGATGAGCAGCCTTCGATTCAGCCATATTTCGACCGTAATCACCATTCAACTAACTGTCAATTTTATTACAACATTGACTATCCCTATTTTAGTTGCATAATATTTGCATTTATTTGCCTTATTTTAGTCGCATTTGCAATAAGCTGCGGCAATAACCTATTCATCAGATAATCCAATTACGGGCACGCCATGTGATGAGCTGTGTGCAGGTGCTAACCCCACAAAACGAACATGTCGCATCTCCTATTTACGTAACACCATAAATACTTGGGCGTTAATGGGTTACGCAACGTTTTTTGTTGAGTCTTTTGGATGTAATTATACATTACATCGTAGGTGTACTTAAATCTAGCGTAATGCATTTTTGTGCCAACTTAGGAACTTTGAATACTCGTTCGTGCTGCGAATTGAAATCAGGGTCAGTGGTGGGACTCACGATATTTACAAAAGTAGTATTTGGAAAACATTGGGAGGAGGAGGGTTGTGTGTGCGTTAGGGTGTACGCCGGCGGCGGGTGCCAAGGGTTAATGACCGGCTGTCGGCGCATTGTCGCGCGGGTGTTGCGCCCGCACCCGTCGCGCGACACTCGGTGACTCCACTTCAGCTACGAGCACTGCACGCGATCTAATCTACAATATATATAACAAGTTTATCACCATATAAATAGATCGTTAACATTTTGAAGCTAGTCCCTCCCTGGACGATCATACATATTTATAGAACGACGCAATGTGATGTGGTTATTGATTTCATCCGGTATTATTGACCTCTAGGATATCGTCTCTCCAAATTAACAAATCCATATTTCTATCTCCAGCGGTAGTTATCTCCCACCTTTTTGCATAACAAACTTTAGTACAACGAAATAAAGATAAAATTCGTGTGATACTATCTTTATCATACCATGATAGTCGATTACCCCGGGTGACGTAAACGGCGTCCTTGGAGCGAATCTACAAACACAATTGTACAAATATCTGCCATGAGTGGGTCAGTGACCCTCGACGTCGGCTCCATCGCGATACATCGCTACAATATAATGAAGGTAATAATATACGTGCGCTATCAAACACAGTTGATGTTGAACTACAATGACTTATTTCTTAAGCCTATAGCGTAGCGTAGTCAGTCACGCGTAGGTGACAACCAAATTAATGACAAAAATAACTCATAAAAACAATGCGTCAGTCACACAATCTGCTATTAACGGTGTTGGTTATTTAGCAACAATGGATTATTTTCCTACGAGACTGTGATTATAAAAATATTCTAGATAAATTGTTTTAAGCAATTTGAATTTCGTCCATGAAGTCCGTTCAAGTGTTCAGACAAATGTAAATTCACGTGTGCGTCGTCGTGTTCACTACTTTATATTGTCTCCCTTAAAGTGCTCCGCTTTTCAGTCATTCATGTATGCAGTTCCATTTCACCGGTGCGTCATCACTCTTACGCTCTGATTTACATACTCATGCATTCTTACACGCTCATTAGGACATATGTATGGAACATAATAAATAATTTTCAGTTCGGTTTGCTTGAGAACGTTGCCTCGTTGTTGTTTGAGAACATTGGTTCAAGTCCGTTGTCACAGTAGATTCCGCTACACGGTGATGGTAGTGACAGTACCTACTGCTGGCACTGACTCATGACAGTTCACTAAGAAGTCCATTGACACGGACCTTTTGAAAAATATGTGTTAGTTAGACACGTCGACGAAATAAATCCCGTATGATTCGGTTACAGGCGAAGTCGATCACTGAGGCTGTAGAAAAATCTACTTTGAAAATAATTGCTACAATGAAACTACATAGGTATTTGGTTAGTAACACGAACGTGAACGTAAACACGTAACATTTGTATGACTTTAATTCGTAGCAGAAACGTTTTGTGAGAAACCAATTTAGTATTTTGGTAGAATTAAAAAAACGGTAACAATAAGTATTATCTAATAACCTTCACCTTAGATGACACGACAGGCACCACAGAGTATCTACATGTAGTTGCAGCCAAAGTAGTTTGGCTGAAACAAACAAACTAACAGGCTACACTGTATTATCAGTGACATACATTGCTAGCTCGATAGCATACGAGTAGCAGCGATAAGCTGAACAAAACATCACTTCGGTACAATGACCCAGAATTATATAAAAATGTCCTCAATTTTGATAACGCTGTGACAATGACATTTTATAACGGCCTCGAGCTATTATTATTATTGCTTATATTATGTCAGGAGTGGTGTATGTAACATCCAACGTCAACAAAACACATTTTTTGTAATTTTAAATTATGTGATTCAGAGTAGTTGATCCAAAGATACGTCACGTTGTCAGCCATACAACTAACATTTATACAAGTACCTAGGTAATGATAACAGATTTTAGTTATTCAAATAAAATAACTTTAAATTCAAATAAAAGACCGATAAATAGCGTATTAAGTAATTGATTATCGCACTTATGTTAGCATTAAAACGATTAAAGTGTGCTTAAACTCAAACTCAACTTAATAGGACTCTCTATAATTGGCTTTGTGATAGATGTTTCTATTCAATCGATGAATTTTTGAAATTAAAACATTGTGTTTGGTTTTTTATGTATGCATAATTTATTAAAATGATGTACTCTTAATTTAATTAAACATCTATCATTTTAAATGCTATGAATTTATTTTGAACTATTATACAATTAATATAAATCAATTTGAAATATTTAAGTATTGCTTATTATTTATCAATAGTTAGAAAGTGACTGGGTCTTGTAATGTAGACTCGACGTTTATCTAATTAACTAAGTGACCCAAATAACTTACTAAGCTATTGTCAATCAATTTTATAATTGCATGAAACTGTATTCTAAATGTAAAATGTCAATTTTCCTTTTTATATTATTTTATTTTGACTTAATATTTGCACAACTTTAACTTATTTTTGTTGAATATAGTGTAACAAACAAACTGTATAACATCTAATGTAGGTACATTCTATATTCTAACAAATAAAGATATCATTCATTAATTCAACAGGAGAAACATTGTTGTGCCTATTGTCATGTCGAATGTCACGCCATTACTTATATGTGTTCAACTCTACATTGCGTTATTCGAGGGAGTTGCATCCATCGCCTAGCACTCGGTGCTAATTGGGGTACATCGCGGTGCGTTGACTCGGAGCTGAAAATGTTGGCCGAACGTTCCACGAGCGGATGTCAACTTTCTCGCGGTTACGTAACGCGGAGAGATGTGAGCACTAGAACGTTCGGAGTCATCGACCACGGCCGCCACTCCGCCAGTTACGAAACACTGCGCTGCACACCACAACAACACCGCACCTAATATATTGCACTCATATTAACACGTGGACAACATTCAAGTCCTGTAAAAGTGTAAACTAACGTATTTGCAATAAACGCTACAAGTAGCAGCTAATAAGTTAATAACTAAGTAACACATGTTGTTGTTGTGTATGAAATAAAAATAAAAAGTTTAATTATTGCAAAGCCATAAATCGTATCGGTGTAGGTAATTGTATTACATGCAACATAAACGGCCCCCGCGTAATGGTCCTTACTTAGTTGCGAACGGGGTAGCTGTAACGAGGCAGCGTGCAGTTATTAATGAGTATTTTAACAGGTGCGACGATTAGCTAGACTATTTGAAGTATACATTGGTTGAATCGTGTGTAGTTAGTACGAGGCGGTGGGTCGTCGTTCGCGGCGCGAGGTCAACGCCGCGGCGCCGCGCCGCCATCCGTTCAACTTACAGCTTTCACGACGAACTACTTCAACACATTTTACTTACTCAAAATTCTTGAAAACTAACTAGACTAGGAAGTACTTATTCGGTATTTTAAAGTTTAATAAAACATTCTATAAGTACTATATGGTCTGGTAGAGAAGATTCGTAAAGTAACTAACTTAGTTAAGAGGTCAATATCAAAACAATGTTACTATTTATTCTGTATACGAATCATTTATTGTTTTTGTTGACTTTCTTCCTTATCGCTTTTGTAGGTCAGTATGTATAGGCATATCATTATTTGGGTGTTTGTGCGCCCTTCCCTATCACGGTTATCTCGCGACAACAATTGGAAGTTATGGACTTGAGTTAACGACATCATGTCGACAACAAACCCAGAAACTTCAAACTTTACTTAGAAGGTATTATAATAGCACAATACATCACTGAATTTCCAGAAATAAAAGGAATTTAAATTGTAGGAGCTAATAAAACTTTTTATAATCTATTTTTTTTTTCTTATGTTCTAAATTCTAAGAATTGTTTTACAAATTCTTAATTGGGTTGTCAACAATGTTATCAATGAGCGACTATTTCGTTGTATTGGTATTTAGTTAAGTGGTTACAGTTGGTTTGGCACGATCGACAAGACTTGGTAGCTATTCTTTTTTTCTTTTTTCTTCTATAGCGTATGTAGAGCGTGTCAGTTTACGTGATCATCAGCGGGTTGAGATATTTCAGGGCCGGTACCTAAACACGGCACAGAAGTGAAGGGGTCGAGTGCTCGTTCATGACACGCCAGCAATTATAAGTACGGAGGCGTCATTGAACCCGCGTTATTGCGAAACAACGGAAACCAGTCCAGTGCCGCCCCTCCCCTCCTCCGCACGTCGCGATCCCCTCCTACACACCTGCTGCGAATTTTTAAAATCCTAGATTATAGTTGACATGCGACTAACTCCTATCCGACGTGATTGGCATGCCCAGTTGGTTACATCACTAGCCCCTGCAGTCTGCAGAAACCACACTATCATTATTTTTCTAGTTTTTATTAACAATAACCATGATGGCCAAATATAAAAGCAATTTTTCATAATTTGCTATTAATAGTTTTCTAATTGGTTTGATTAAATAGAAATCTTACATAATCCTAGAACAGTCATGCAAAGAAAGAAGCTAGGATTTCTAAACAATAAATGTGAATGTAATTCCATAAAGGTAATATTTTAGAATGCAACTTTCAAAAACAAAAAATTCTAGCTTCGCTATAACAAGAAACAGCAGTCTGAGTTTGGCACTACCCAAATAATTTCAATTCCTCACCGCACCGGCCACATTGTTGTGTGAAGTATATTTCCGCTACAGCAGTAGTAATATGCTGTCGGTACCGCGCCTAGCAGCGACCTATTAAGATACGTGCTTGATAGTGGTGCAGTCAGGGACAACGGCCGGACTGCCTCATTCGCAAGAATCGCAGGTAGGCTAAGGGGTTAAAGAACTCCATTGCACTATATCAAATACCATTGAACTCGCTCCGTCCCGCTCCCACGTTGCACCCCGCGATGCATCGCTCGCCACCGTGCGAATCCTGTCTGATTACGCGACACGCATGCGTATGACATTATCTACGAGTAACTATGGTACACGTAAACCGGTATATGGACGTTACCTATGTGCTGCCTACATGCAGGAAAATTTATATATACTGGCCAGTTTTAGTGCATGCGCAACAATACGTGACGGGAAAATAGCCTCAGAACAGATTAACAGGACAATGCGGGAAAACTTTAGTGTGGGAAAGTTTATGGCCAGAGCAACGTACATTCGTCTATGTAGCATCGATTCGGTTTAAATTCTAATTATAATCATTATCACAAACGTAACGTTTTGTACATAAACATGAAAAGTTGTTCAAAACAGTTTTTTAAGACTATGAGTGCATCGTAAAATATTTAAAGAATTCATAAAACATTAAAATGATGGATTTTCTAAGTCGATGTTATGACTTTTAGAAACTTAAGCCACCTGTTACATAATCGGTATTAACTCAGCTTACTCTGATCGTGTGTCGATAATCAAGTTTAACGAGTGGAAAGTTCAAAGAGGGCAACGACATCAGACGACAGTGTCGGCGCTTTGTCGCGCAATCGCCTGAAAATCGCGCTAATTTGTATGACACTCGATCGCGTGTTACCACAGGTGACGTACCCGTGAACCAGGAACAACTAGCCGAAGATCAAGTTCCACGGGCATTGACTGCGACATGTGTGCGCCGCCGTCGGTGGCTACTTCTTATTTTCTACTAGAATGTATTACACACCTATTACGTCATGCTCGCATGAACACATGCCACGTAAATATAAATTTCAAATATGTATTCAACTCGAAAGTACAAAAAGTGATAAAATAAAAGAGTGTATAAATAGTACATTACTGTCGCGGCCTGCAACAACGGATGATGACTGATTGACTTGAGTCCATCAATGCCTGGTTGCGGCCAAGGCTTGTATAGTACTTTTCTCAAATAATGCGCGGAAATTCAAACTAAGTAAATTAATTATAAATTCCAGAATCAATGACGAGCAACGTTCCATTTTTAAATAACACGACAGATATGAGTTTTCATAGTAATTTATTCGGTCGCTAAACAAGACAGCTATGGATTTTCATACAAACATTGCCGGCCGGGCGCTCGCATGTATTCGAGTACCAGTACCTACAGCATTTTAGATTTATCCCGAAGAAGGTTGTCAAAATAATGCTTGAATTTCCAAGCATGTTTGAGAAAATGGTATTTGATAAATATGTACCCAAAAACATAACAGATTTGTTTTTTTTTTAGCACGTCACTTGTTTGGCAGACAATAGCGAGAAATTCAAGGCGAAATGATAAAATGTCATTGAACTTGATAAAAATAATTGAATTCTACACGTATACGCTGTACAATGTACGTAGGTAATTGGTGTTTGTTAGAAATAAAGTACCTACATGTTGCATTGTTAACATATTTTTTGGAACATCGGACGATAAAAGACATTAAATCTTCAAGTCATATAATCCGTTTGCAAGCCGGATATGTCGTCAAAGAAAAAATTAAAACATTCTCAAGGAATTTGTAAAACGTTGTAAGTTTAATATAGAATAACCGTGCCACGGCCCTCGTGTAGCACGGCCCCGTAACCGATGGACCATTTCCCCAAATTGTAGCGGTCGCTTTTCCCAGAGACCTCGACTCGAAAATGCCCGTCGCATCGTCCATAATACTGGCTCAGTGAACACTCTCTCCGGCTCCACTTCATTTCACCACCCGTGCCCGGCCTATGGAAGCGTAGCACTGGCGTAGCAGTCGCGTAGCACCTTCGTAGCACTGGCTTATGTCGTAGTAATGCCTACGTTACATAAAAGATCAGGATCCCTTGAATTGATTCTAAAGTTTAAGACTAACGTGAGCACAAATTAATTCATCTTTGACGAGTTTCCTTCACAAACAATGAGTAGCGACCGACAGAATGTTCGCTTCCATTATTTTCAAGCAATCAATGGGGAAGTAAGTTACATGATATATATATATACTCGTATATATATATATCTCTACAAAATTAATTATTTAAAATAAATGTCACAACATTACAAAAATTACGTATAATGAACATTCATCAGTGCGTGACCCTTATGTATAAAGATACACTAGATTTACATGCGATATTGAACTTTTGGCAGTCTACGAGTCTATTTCTGATTTCAAGGCTATTTCAAATTTTGCATATATTGCGTCTTTACAGTGTTTTCAGAAAAACAATAGTTTGAATACTATTCTGGCAAACTCCAAACCACATAAACAAGTTCCTGGAAACAACAAGTACACTTATCGACGTTGGCATAGGTATAAAGTAGGCTGATCCAAAGATTAGAGTTCAAAGACAGGTCTTTTATCAGTGAAATACCGAATGTGGAGTCGGTAACTCTGTCATTAGATCACGTGGAGCGGTGGAGTAGGTAAAGTCGATAATATAAGTCATGCTACACGCTGCGTGTAGATAGGTGGCGAGGTATATACGTCGGCACTTGTTTACCGCGCGATATGGATGCTAGACCTTGAGATTTGGCAGCGGTCAGTGGCCCGAGGCCTCGCACACAAAATATAAATCTTATTATTACCCGCCGACCTCGGTGGCTCGGTTCCTCACCGGTTGTTCTATTACTAATCGCAAAAATTATCCGGAAATTAGTCATTCTGCATTTGAGTTGAGTTTTGCCTGTTTAAATACTTGAAATACTCGTATGTAACCTCAAAGACATCTTGGTTTTGCGCGTATGATTGAATAATTACAATAATATATTAATAATTCAATGTCAAACTAACAATGTGAAGGATGAATGTTTTGAAATGATTATTATGTAGGTAATGCTTGTGCTAATTGGCAAAAATTATGAATCAGACGCGTCTACGGGTCTGACTTCTCTGAAATGATCAGAGGCACATTCGTGTTACCAGCGCACTTCCTTGTTAATAATACTAGATTTTATAGATTTTGTAAGTCGCTTCCTACATGGCACCTTCTTCACTGAAAACGACACTAAATTTATTGAGCATGAGTTGACATGATTAAATTAGATCAGTGTCACATGTTTGCGGAACGCTAAAAACGCGACCAAAGGACTATGTCATATTATGCGGATAGTTGATGTAACTTTTTAATGTTCTCCAACAACATAGTTGATAAATGTAACTTGCTATTTTTCACATGCGATTTATTTTTCACATTACGGTTCGTTGACTTGGTGTTCGCTTGTGCTGGTAGCCGAATTGAGTGTACGATCAGGTTTACGTCGGTGTGGGTGAACATTCTTGCGCTATATAGCGGCGCTCGTGTGTGCTCGTTACAGCACGGCGAGATGTGAAGTAACCATGTCTGTGTTGGGTATTGGCAATTTTGGAGGCGGCTCAAGGACGCCCGGCTCAAGTTCAGTAGCCACCTTCGGCAGTGAACGACATCATTTCGTGCGTTGACCCTACCGCTTCCTGTGCCAACCGAGGAAAATACTAAAATCACTTAAAATGTCTATTTAATAGTAATATATGCGCACCATTTAATCGACTTTGACTTAGAAACAATACCTTTATTAGCATATAAAGTGATATGTAGTGTGAATGGCCTCGTTGTTTGCCTCGACAAGTCGACACAGACCATCAAAATAACGACCACTGTTCAATCCCTTGTTCTTTTTCCTGACTATCAGTTGAAGCCTTTGTGAGCAGTTTATTTCAATTTAGATCTAGACGTGGGTTAAATTTATACAACTTAATGCAAAGTAGCTACAATGTTTGATTTTCCTTGTTACAGGTAAGTGTCACCGACCGACGCTCCGTCCTCAAGTTTGTTCGAAAGGAGGTAAAGTTAGCTCGCTTGATATGATTGCACATAATGGTGTGTTCTCGTTAGAGCACAATGCACCAGGTTGCAGTGCTGGAGTCAGTCACCCCGTCCTAACGGGGCTCGCCCTATGCCCGCTCGGCTCGCGGCTCGCGGCTGCCGTCATCACGCCGCGATTGTCGTGCAATCGTGCTTACTAATGCCAACTGGACTCCATACGCATACATAATATTATGGACATTCGCATCGCCCCTGCGCCACGTCTATTCAGAATGCACATTATTGAGGAAAAGAACAGAAATTCTGTCGTAAGAAAGAAAGTCGCCGACTACTTATTGTGTTACTAGCAATGTCCAAGGATCCCGCCGAGCTATTGACAACAAATCACCAACACAAAACACCACAGAAATAATTATTTGGGTGCTGATTACTTTAGGTTACCACATACAAAATGGTCGTTAAGTACCGGAATGCCAAGGGACTGGGCTATTGTTGTTATCGCTATGCCAAAGTGGTTTTTTATTCCTTTTACATACACTTCTGTAAAAACGGTGTTGGCTTTGCTCGATAAAAAATTAAAATATCGCATGTTTGACAAAATCAATATAAACGATATATCAAACGTGTTAATATCAGTTTTTTAGAGAATCGCAAAATAAAACCTAAATTATGAGAATACAATATTGTGAAAATATTGCACGGTATCCCGCTGATATTTTATCATTAAGACGAACATTTTGTAAGGGCATCCCTCGGTTGCGATATCGTTTAGCGCCGACACAATACATCAACGATCTGGGAATGTCGGTTACGAGCCGATCTAATCTAACAAAAAGAAGTTAAAAAACTTTTGTAAAAGATTAAATCCTCGCATTTTTTGTCGTACGAAAGGTTTCGATTAAACAATCATTTTAATTTTTTCACCATCTCAGAAGAGTTAGATATCCGCGAAACTTGCACAATAACGTATCCCGGCAAAAAGTTGGACTTTACCTGTTCGTGAAATCCGAGATGAAAAGAAAAGGGTAGGTTGATTCGCATCGTGATTTTTTTGACAATAGGAGAACACCATTCTGCTTGCATTTTTTACGCGGATTGTAAAAATTTTCAACCTTTGAAATCGAAGTTGAGAGTAAGGGTTAGTAGATTTCTATTGATCTATTGTTTACTCAGCAGATGGTATACAATTCGCTCGTTGCTCCTTGATCCATTGATAATATGGGTCACGATATTACTAACGTCCAAACAGCGACAATATCCCTTCACCTAAATCTATGTCAGCCTCAGCCCATTCAAAACATAGGCGACATCAAAACAATAGCATCTTTTGCTACAGAAAAGAAAATACCCTTGAGACAATGTAACGACACAAAAACTAAATGTCCCGTAAAGACTTTTCTACGAAATTGTCATCACCAGTAAATCTTTAACACTATTTTATTGTTCATAAAGTATTGGTTCCTTTTTGTTGTGGTCAAAGACTTGCATGCCATCAATGCTGGCATAATTACTTGTTTCTTTTTTTAAACTACAGCGCAGCGTGTAGAATGTTTTATAGTTATTTCGTGAATTGTGTTATTATTATTCTTCTTCTTTTCGTACGGTTAGTGACTAACCTGGTGTCAGTTTTAAAGCCGCCCATGGGCCTCTGACTGGGCTTCACATGCCGTCGAGAAATATCTCTCAGACTTGCATGTTATTATTATTAGTCTGTCTATATTCAAAATAAAATAAATGGTTGTCTCCATGCAAATCGTTATAACACATTTTTTTGAGAAGGTTTCTTTCCTAGTTATCAATGTGATAGTGGAGTGGCACAGCAAGAACGTGGTGCACCGTTACACGCACTTGCGGAGTTGAGTGCACGCGCGCGCGGTCGCCGACTCCACTAGTCCTACAGTCCCACGTCCCCAGTGCTCTTCCCGGCGCCTATTTACTGCCCCGTAAGCCCTAATCTTACCTAAACTTTGTAAAGTAAACCAACAGTTTAATAAATCATACGATTACGTCACTGTTGTTGCCAGAAACCAACTAAGAAACATGTGTCGGGTGGCACGCGGCGCACATGCGTATGGCATGCGTTGGCTGTACACTCACTATAATATACTCACTCAAAAAAACACACCACAAAAGACCCAAAATATTTAAATACCGATGTTTGTGCGGATCCACTTTTTACTAATAACAAGGTGCAGGCCGTTGCCGCTGCCAAGTTTCTCCGCCAGCTGGGAGACGAGGAAGTGCGCGCACAATGCCAACCACGCAAATTATTGATTGCCGAAAATCGAAACTGCTCCAATAATACCTTTGTGTTATTTTCGGTGAATAAAAGAAAGCTTTGCATCGCCTCCAACCACCTTTAATAATACTTATGCCAAGTTGAATGACTGCTTTATTGTTATTTTTTTGTTGACAAGCAGGTCACTGTGCGTGATATTACACTTGAATCCCGCTACCAAAGACTAAATTAGAAGGCATCTTGTATAGACAGCCGATAATTCTCTGCTGTAGTGTAATGATAGCAATTCCAATAGTGGTTATGGCATCCTACACAAAATAGTCCCTAAATGATTTTAATCAGTGTAATAAAACGAAGTACAGCTTACTAAAGCCACAGTGCTTAGTGTGCTTACCTACATAATTTGTTTTAGTTTGAGTATAAAATTAACTAGGCTTATTGAGAGAACTTTAGACTTTTCAGTACTACATAGCGTAAAACTAAAGTCACACTAATTATTACAATAG
This sequence comes from Xanthia togata, assembly GCA_963853775.1. NCBI lineage: Eukaryota > Metazoa > Arthropoda > Insecta > Lepidoptera > Noctuidae > Xanthia > Xanthia togata. The sequence continues at coordinate 14,352,626 of OY970802.1, forward strand.
CAAAAATAACAATACATTACAGAAAATAACAATTTATACTCATTTAATCGTATACCATGTGGAGCGTGGGGGCACTAAAGAAAAAAGTTATTGGAACCGGTCGCTTATAAAATGAAAGTTGGTTATAGGTAATGCGCAGCACTTTCTCCGCGAACTACGTTCGTACTTCGATGGCAGTGCTTCCCTTCGTCGAACACACAAATTAACCAAAATGAAGTATAATTATTAGAATTGAATTACAAACTAAATGCACACACAGGTATACGTTTTCCCGGGTACTACATAATATACATTTCCCGGCTTCAGCGTGAGAATATTATGTACTTAATTGTTTACCATGTGCTTTTCTTTTGACTAATAATAGGTTAGGTTTAACACATAACTGTTTTAAACATTGATATTCGAATATGCTATAACAATTATGGGTACATACGCTGCCATCACGCCTAAGAATCATACACATTTAATAAAAAAGGTTACATCTTATAGGTACCTTTGTTAGCCAGCTGGCAGAAGTCGAATTCATTTTATTATGCATGTTTTTTTAACAATGCCTCATAACATCGTCTTTTTTCCAAAATAGTGACATTTAAATATTTATTTACTATCTATTTGAACGGTTGACGGAGTGGGTGATTTAAATAAACTCAAGGGGATCATTTGCGTCGCAAACAACGACGACGGGGTCAGTAGACTCGTGCGCGCAACTGCCGAAATTATCGCGGCCGGCGGCCGGTACACGCGCCGCGCGCCGTCGCGGCCAACGAACGAGCGAAGGCCACGATGCCTCCCCGGCCCCTACCCGCCGCCCACTCTAATCTCACAGCTCCTGCTGACAGCCTAGATAATGTTATGAACAAATCGATCACCCTTCATACACATAAATATAACCCTCGCCTATCGGCCGACTCGAGGCCTTGAACCCTGATAGCGAACCGATAAAACCTTAGGATTTCGATTTAGCGATACCTATTGATTAATAACAATGTGTTGCACCATATTTATATATTGTAAATTAATTTTAAATGGATACAGATACTAAGTTGTCCTTAGCTAGAGTTAAGGTACTACATGTGCCAGACTGTAGCTGTAATGGAGGTTATATATCTAGGAAGCAATAAACGTGGATCGGGTAGCCCCAGCCAGGCATAATCGGTGCGAGGCAGAGCGCGGGAGGCTGGCGGGTGGCGGAAGAGCCGCGTGAGGAGCGGGCGCGGGCGCGGGTGCGGGCGCGGGCGCGGGCGCGGGGCGCGGCAGGTGGTAACGTCAACGCACGGCCGTGAACTTTCTTCGGACACGTTTTCAGGAGTTAATGCTGCGCAATATTTCGCGTCTTACCCCCGACGGCCCCCGGGCCGCAGCTTCTTGCCGCGTGCAACTTTTCTCGCGCCTTTTTCCCTAAAAATATAATTCAGAGGTTTCCTTTCAAATTTTCACTTCCTAGTTACAGTATAAATAAAAAAAGCCTTCGATAAATGATAAATGATAAATCGTAAAATTTAAACAGAAAATTTAAACAACTTCAAATTAGTACAGTGCCCAAGTTAAATTGAAAATACATAAAAGAACATGATTTTTGCACCCAAATAGGCGCGCAGTGGTTATGCAAATCATATTTATTAAAGGAAATAGATCTGGACTGATTTTAATCTGTTTACGATTTAGTAGCTCGTAGCCGACACTCATCAAAATGTAAATTTTACGTATTTAGTTCGAGTTCACGTCGGTGTTCATCGATTATGTACAAAATTCAAAGTGATCCAGAATAACATATTGTATTTCGTTGTCATCGATTGGTAACACAAAACTTAAGCACCCTCGCTGCTTACATAACCTAAATCCAGGCATATGAAAAACTGGGTCTTCGTCTGTAAAACTGTTTTCATATCTTATTCGTTTAAATTCATAGAAAATGATCAGAACTCACATATGGCATTAATGAGGGCGAGTAAATGTAACACTAGGAAATGTTCGGCATACACTTCCTCATTGTTGCGCACAGTGTTGTAGAGTATAGGTGAGTAGTGCAACGCTGCAAGCGGCGCGGGCGCAGCGCAAACGGGCCCGACCAACAACATTATACAACGAGGTGCATCATCGCCGGCGGGGGACGCCGCGATGCTCTGATTACGCAAACAGCCACTGCGCAACACCTCTCTTATACTCCACTACGTTACGTTATTGCAACGTATAATTAGACAAGCTCAAAGCTCTACAGTCTTGGACCAATAGCCGATTTCAATGCTCTACTTGGCGCGTTCGCATTTCGCTCGTTATGATACGATAGAGAACATGCTTCATCCTATTTCCATATGTTTTAGTTGTAAAAGGTGAATATCAGGCTTAAGCGGGAAATATGTATTATTATAATTTTAAGTTGCTTAGTAGGATGTGTAAATAACATACAGACGTCCTCTGACGGAGCAGGAAGTCTTGACTTGATGCAAATATCAAGGTGAGGTGACCGAAAGGAGAAAGGCTCCTTCATCACCACAATTCATGTACTTGCATAAATATTTTATTTACTTCACTTGATTATCATAAGTTGATATACTGGCTCTTGCCCTACCCTAGTTGACTTGAGAAGTATTTAATAAACATGAAAGCATTTAAACGCCTTCAATAAAGTCTAACCAAATTAATATGATTAATTCAAAAGTTATTTATTCATTGAAAACCAGCACTTTTCGAACGTCAAAATTACATAAGACAGTCCTCCAAAAACGCCCGCCCTTAAATCTTACAGTCATTACTTGAAAACATTTATGTTGATAAGACAGATAGATGAATGCTATTGTAGAAAAATGATGTCCATTAGTGTCAAATGGTTGCGCGAGCTCTATGTTTAGCACAATTAGATTTAGTAAACCGTCGAATTTCCTCATGTCGGGCGTTGCCTTGAGGTTGACATTGCGGCTAAATCAGCACAGTTTGACATTGACATGTTCCGATATTCGAATGAGGAAGTGCTCCTAGTTTATTCGGCGGGGCCGTTCACATGTTTGGAGGTTTGCGATATTAAACAACCCACATAGACAACGATCGGTATTGTTCTCATTATAATATCGAACCGCCAGAATACAAAAAAAATATATATACCAGATATACATACAATTAATGTAAGAATACTGATGACTACACATTATTTTTCTGAGCTCTAAGTAGGTACTGAATCACGTCGGGGTCGTTATAGCCTCTCATTTGCGTGTTTTATATTATTTTTTGCCAAGTTTCGAAGGTTACATTGCGTCATCCAGTTTGCCGTTTACGCATTAAATATTCGACTTCAAATGGAAGTCAACATTGAAATACCTATCTAAAGAACGATTAATGCCTCCATTGGATTCCATCCATAAATAATGAATAAAGTAACCTTAAGATCTCGTTAAAATTTAAATTGAACCAAGTCTTTGGCTAAGTTCAGTACAGCTACGAAGCAATATCCCGCGTCGCATGTCGTCTCCGCCGAATTAATTGCTGTAATCCACACAAAGTGATGCGTTCGGCGGACGCTGCCGCTGTGTGGGGCTCCCGGCGTCACCGCATTGAGCTATTAATTGAACACGCCCGACAAATTGCCCTTGGCCTTGGCACGGGTTGCCGAATCAGTCGAGGTCAACCACGATTGAGAGCGTCCGGATCACACGGCCTGTATGTCATGCTTGCTTATTCATGGTAATAATACACTCTGCCACACAAATACTGATGTACCTACGGCAGCTATAGAATGACAATAAATAAATAAAATAATAAACGATTGACTATTATTATTTCGCTGAATATCTACAACGGTATTATTTTGAAACATTATTAAAAATTGTAAAATCATAAAACATTGTTAGGTTGCAGGACTTGTTAGTCATAATTTATACATATACATTTTTTCAAACTTCATGATTGTTTTCAATTTTTCATTTCTTGGTTGGTACACACGGCTACACATCAAGCTATACATTTCCAGTATAAGCTGACCTCGCATTGTACGGAAAACCTACACAATGCGAGATCAGCATACACTGGAAATGTACCTATAGTTGATGAAAAAAAACAATGTAAATTTCTATATATACTAAAATACGTGTTATCAATTTGTACCTAAAAGCCATGTGGGGTGGTGAAGGCGCGGCGCGGGCGTAGTGTCGTCGACGACGGCGGCGGCGTCGCCGCTACAGCCCGCCCGGGGTAATTGACTCATACTGACCTCGCACTGCTTCGGAAAAACTCGCTACAGATCGGCACTCTTCGCCATTCGACACCGCTCCGTACCTACCTACCTTTTGATTTAGAAAATACTTTTAGTTGGTTTGTATAAATCGTACACAGAATTAAAATATTTTTTATAAGCTTTGATCAGTATCACAATAATTCGGAATATTTCTTGACTTGGGCTGGTATTCACATTTCGTGAAACAGTCCTCTGGAGATGAGGTAGTTCATTACAAAAAGAAAAACTTATCTACTTTTCCAAATCTGAATTAATTTTCTCCAGAAAAAAAAAACAAAGCTCATTTTTTTGCAAAACATGCCATCATGCCATGTCATGTTCAAAACATTAAAAAGTAACTACCTACTAGCTGAAATTCAAGTTAATTGTTAACGAGTTTTATAAGCAACTAAGTCGATGATCAAATACGGCTACAATAACAATCGGTCTGGCAGGCAGGTCGAGTGTCGAGTTTCCGATGCGCATCGGGTGTAATCGCCGTCTCAGCGAGGCCTTGACCGCGCGCTGTCCGCTGCAAACATTCGGACTCCATTCCGAACGACCGAATTGCCAACGAGGCTCCTCGTGACTTCGCAGAAGTTTCCAGCTAATCCAGGCCACCAGCATCCGATTACAATAATAGTGCGACGTAACTTTTTCTTTATTGTTTTTTTAAGAACTTGCGGAAAATAACATACCTATTTGCTATAAATAATTTGAACTTTTGGACAACCATCCTCATTTTTTTTCATACCATTGGCATCCATGCCATAAGTCAAGTAATCTTTTAAAATTTCACGATCAAATACTGAACTAGGGCTGACGAGGTAAACGATTCGCTGAAAAGGTCGACTCTTTGGTCGCGAATTCATAGACTGCGCTTGACCATCAACACGCGAGCTCGGCTTGGCGGGAATTCACATGTTGGTGGAGGCACTAGCAGAGGCGAGTGGCCAGGTGGCCCTTCCAGAGACTTGTTAGAGTAGTTCCCACTTTATACGATCTGATTCATCTGGTGTACCTACAGTGAATCAGTCGAATAATGTTCCAAGATAATTCTTGGGTGTATGAACAGGCCATTTTAACGCCCTAAAATGATCAAGCTGCAGCGATCAACCACAGTATTCTCTTGCAAATTGAAGGGAGCGAAGTGATATACATCTCCATCGGTTAGCACTGTTGTGGAGCAAGATGATGCCACCACACATAACCCAGTAGAATTTCTGAATTCGCTAACGGCAAGTAGACTTCCGGCGCACATCATCCAGCTGAAGGTCGGTGTCCCGATTATGCTCCTTCGGAATTAACTCCGGCTCAAAGTTTTGGAACCCGGCTCAAAATTGTGTCTTTGCAGAGAAACGTAGCGTTGGCGACAGTGTTTATACCGCGTATACCCCACAGTTAACCCTTACAGTTTAAGCGCGTGCAGTTCCCAGCCCTGTGAGCGTATGCTTTGCGATGATTATCATCAAGTCGCAGGAGCAGACACTGGAGGTTGCGGGTGTCGACCTCAGGACAAGCTGCTTCTCACACGGACAACTTACGTAGCTTTGCTTCCGGCTGCATTACATGTCCTGACTCTCTGTATATTTTGGCTGTTCAGAATAAAACTACAAAAGTACGTAGTATTGTAGTATATTGTGGTGTCTTACGACTTCCACGTGAACGAAGTCACGGGCAGAAGCTAGTTCAGAATAAAAATAACCCATAAAATCGACATCACACTTGACAAACCAATGCACCAGTCTCTTTCTGATTCAAATGCATATTATGTTAATGGATCATATTTCACGCCTGCCCTACCCTTGCGGTTGTCAGTTGTGAAAAGGGATCACTGATCACATTCTTTGAAAAGTTGTTAAGCTAATATATGAGTGGGATAATGGATGCGTTAATAAAGTGCTAAGTCCCGTTTGTCCGGAGGCTGGGCAGGCACAGGCACGCTCGTTTTTGTCCCAGCGTCCTTCGGCCGGCGAGGGAAGGCCGACCGGCCCCTCGGTTATTGTTGCCTTTTATTTTGTTAAACGACTTTTCAAATACTGGTCGTTAAAAGCCATGCTTGAACTTAATACTTAATCACATATTTAAATAGTGTAGTGTACAGTAATGTTAATTTATAATCAACTTTTTCTTCTATTTTTGCATCAAAATATTGATTAATGGCGCCCTTGATGTTGATTATGCCTTATGTTACTATATTTGCCAAGAGTAGGTAATCCGGAAAAACAAAAAATGTTGACCATAAATTGCAAACAATATGACATACGGTCTACTTTTTTTATTATTTCGTTAAAAAATGGCCGATCAATCGAGATCATCAAGTTCCACCGACTGTGGTCACAATGAACAATACAAAACTATACATGTGGCTACATATAAAACTATACATGTGGAGTTTTTTGGCTGAGGTCGACATAGGAGTATGAACTCTATTTCAGAAGCCATTAAATTCAGTATAGTGCTCTTATAACGTTTTTAGTAAAAGCAGACTACGAAATTTGATATTCGCACCCCGATATTAAAAGTGAGGGCAGCGGAAGGAAGTAAAAAACTGGGTTCCTATACACTTTCACGTTTTAATCGACACACATGTCGCCATTCGATATTTTTTTTCGTATTTGCTTTTGGTGTCAGAGATCAGGGAACAAAAATAAAAGTAATTTATGTAGGCAATGTTCTCTATACATTTAAGTAACAAATAGAGCAATAATTTTGTGTCATATATTTATTCTAATTATGGAGAATGTAAATAAGTTAACTAGACATATATGTATTAAATTGTTATCATCATCAGTATTTCAGCCGAAAGACGTCCACTGCTGGACAGACCTAAGTAAATATACTACTTACAGTATTAGCTGCTGAGGGGCTTATGGCAAAGTAATAACAGCCGCATAGGTCGATCCATCAGGTTAAGCGGACGCTTGCCGTGGTTGGTCCGTGGATGGGTTACAATCTTTACATATCACGACGCCTCCGTACTTCGGAAAGCACGTTAAAGCCGTTGGTCCCGGCTGTCATTTGTAGATCTTTGACAGTTGTTACGGGCCGAAAGTCCGAAAGTCTGACAACCAGTCTTACCAAGGGGTATCGTGCTACCTAGTAACTGGGTTGTGGAGGTCATATAGGCAGTCGCTCAATGAAAACTAATGATATTCAGCTGCATCCGGTTAGACTGGAAGCCGACCCAACATAGTTGGAGGTAGGCTAGGCAGATGTTGAGGACAGTATTAGGTACCTACATGTATACCTATAGATAAGTATTGCAAAGCCACGTGTAATTTCACAAAAAATGCACGTGTGGGAGGATATTTGCGAAACCCTTTAAAAAGTTTCCTTTTGTGCAAAAGGGAAAGTATTGGAGCGAAATAATCTTCACAAAAAATTTAAAAAAACATTGACGAACACCTTTCAGTAGCACGTTTAGGGGAACCAATGAACCCTTTGCTTAGTTCTTTTTCTTAGACAACGTGTTTAAAGGTGGTTTATTGAAGAGACTGGTTTCTCAAAATTCACCATTGATGGAAAAAGTATAAATATATACATTTTCATTCAAGTCAGTCTGATTCTTATGTCAAAAATACATAACCGCAGGCAGTTTATGTGAATTTGGGGCAAACATTTGTTTTCATCATAATATAACAAACAATACCACATAACATGATGAATAAGTACCAAATATCTAGTTAAAAAGACATTATGTGACGTTGTGTCACTATTTATATCGGTTCCGCTTTTTGTTGACTACTTACCTACCTAGGTATATACATAGCTGTGCCAATTTTTTTTATTAGTTCAACAGAATTAGTTTTTTAAAACAGATTTCAGAGCTGTTTCATTATAGTTATAGCAGCATAGCAGCGTACTAAAATAAAATAAATATAAGTAGTTAATTGTGTTGTTGTGTCGAATTTGGAGAAAAAGTTGTGCCTAGTAGTGGAGTGTCAGTCAGTAGGCTGTGTCGGAGCGCCTGCGCGCCGCGTGCCGGCGGCCTTGACCGGCCTGCGCCAAAATTTCCAGGTCGTTCACCCGCCGCGACGCCCACCGCCACTCGTTTTATCTCGCGTAAATAACTGCTCGTGCAAGCGAATAAACACCTAATAAAGCTTCAAATAAGAACGACTCTTCCACTTTCACAACTATTGTAACGCCAGTGTTATATAAAGTCGTGTTTATTGTACCTATTGTTAAAAGAAACTTGTTTATCAATTATAAGAAGGTAGGTAGGTAATACGTATTATGCAGAGTTACACAAAGTTCCTTATTATGTAGGTAGTCTTTAGCAGTCACGTTATAGCAATCGGTGCTTTACAAGCTTCATAGTCTGCTGCTTTTAATTATCTTACATATCTACCAGGTCACGTGTTTTATGCATACGACATTTTGTATATAAATATTTTATCACGTTTTGGCGACTTGGTACTGAAAGATTATTGTTTTAATAATACCTAAGTTGGCACAGTCACGCGCGTGTTTATGTTTCCAGTGTGTACGTATGTTCATACATGGGCAATGTGAAGGTTGTAAGTTGTAGGTCGTCCCAAAAGTATTAAGTACTAGGTAATTATGGTCATAAAATCCCGGAAGTGTGTGCTCAGAGGGAAGCAGGCAAGCAGGGCGCCGGCAGCGGGTCAGTCCGTCACGCGGCGACCTACACCGCGCTCGCCATCCATTAGCTCGATTTCGTGTTCAAGTTCACTCGCGTTCCATCACCAAAAATATTTTTGTAGTGTGACGCAACCGGCAACGGCTACGTCCCACTCGAACACTCGGCTAGTCTCTCTGTTGGTGCCGCTCTCGCGCGACCTTGGCCGCGGTGAGCCGCAAGGTTCGGGTCTTCGAACTCGCGCTGGAGCGCGGGCGCGGGGCGCGGAGCCGGCAGTCCTCCAATCGCTCGCCGCGCACGCCTGAGCGTGCTCGTGATTGGTCCACCGTTGGCGCGGCAATGACCTCGGAGACCGGAGTTCGAAGCGCGCCGATCCTCGCTCCGAAGCGCAGAACGACAGGCTTAGCCGACCGATAGAGGCGAATTTCGCTTAGCCAGCCACGCTTCGTCGTCGAAGCGATTGTATCGCACTGAGCGCTGATCTTTTTGCAGACTTTCACTCTTAAAGGGAGACTCGCGCGGCTTCGAGCAGGAGCGCGCGCGGCACTCGCTCAGTTCGTCGATCGAGCTCGAGTGAGACGCACGCGGCGCGTGCAGCGGCTATATCTCGCGAGACGAGCGACCTTCATCCCTCGACGTGCCGGCCGCGCGCCCCGGCCTATGCACTCCTGTCCTATATTCAGTGTCACAGCGCGCAGGACGATTCATGTCTAAAGCCAGCGGGCTCCATGTGGTTTACGTGTAGTGCAGTGCGGGGGAGGACCAAATAATTAGATTTTAAGTACATAAATATAAATGACTTTAGTGATGTCTCCTGATAGCAGCTACGGACGCTACGATGCGCCTACGCCGGCTGACCATAATATGATGAGCCCGGCGCACAAGGAACGAGAACCCGAGTTGCATATAGGTAGTCCCTTTTATACAATAATTTTATTTGTTTATTTACATTACTTATTACAAAATTATCACTGTGCTGTAATACCTATGTTGTCATAATAATATGTTGTCATTTCAATCTTTGTTATTGTTGTTGACAATCTGTTGCTGACAGTTTTTACTATAGAACGTAAATTCAATCATTATTTCGTAAGTTTACATTTTATTAAATTGATTTTTTACAATTAGGTGATTAGGCCTTCAACATTTTTTTTTTAATTTTGTCGATTTAAGGCTCGTGCAGACTAGCGCGACTTGTCGCTCGACACGACAGCGGTAGGTAATTGTTCTAACGTGAAGTTTTCTTAGAAATTGTTTTGTTAGAGTCGCGTCGCACCAGTCTTGCCGACGCTTTATGCGTAGGTACATAGTAATGTGCATTTTCCGATTTACTGCAACAACATAAATTATGAGATTCACCTAGCAATACCTTTAAAATATCATTTCTTACCTACTTTCTTAGTTCTTACGTAACATCCATATTCCGTACTAAACCACAGATGAATAAACACAACAAGACCCGCCAAAAATTTTAGTTAGCTAGGTAGGTAGGTACCTACCTACTTGAATCATATAATTTATTGACATAATTATTATTATAACATTTAGGTAATAATCTATTTCAGCAAAATTATTTTTTTTGTCTTGCATACCTACTAGGTATTTTCTTTTAATATCTTACACCATATTTAGCGTAAAAAATAGCTTGAGATAAGCCAAAATAAACTTGTTTTCAGGTAGGTAAACTGAAGGCTGTTTTTTTTAGGTATGAGTACCTACCTATGTATTGGCCTTCTGGAATAATAATAAAATAACTGGTCGGACACAATAACATTTCATGCTAGATTTATTATAACGACATTGGTAAAATCTGATTAATGATGAAAGGGTACAATGCTAACATAATATATATAATTATTTAGAAATTTCAAATCGTCTGCAGAACGAATATTTGATGGATGGATTGTTGAACATTTCCGCTCGGAAGGGCTCAGTGAAAAACAATTAAAATGGTATTGTACAAAATAACGCACTGTACAACAATGTCAATAGTTTCTCAGTACAAATCAGTGGGGTTGGACTCGAACCGTGGCAGCGGGGAGCTCTTCAATATTTGCAATCGATTCCTAATGATCTTATCGTCTTTATCGATTGCTTTGTAATTTTTTCCCGTGAAAAATCAAGCTTCTTTAACAAAGAGTTAACCGTTACTCACATACAGGCACCACTGCCAACCCTTTCAATAACTAAATTAATGATTTAAACTATTGATAGTTTTCCCATGATGTAAGAAAAGTGTTATGAGTACCTAGTAAGTAATAGGAGCTTTAAGCAGGTCCAACGTGGCGACCACTGCATCACAACGTAGCGACAACTGCCTCACAACGTAGCGACAACTGCCTCACCACGCCACTTTTACTTTTCTCTGCATGCGTGTAACACAAGATTGTTAGCTTGCACATAATTTATGATAAACAAGTAGCTGCAGCACGTAACACTGGACACTACGAAGTAAATTAACAATTATTGTCAATTATTGCCGACGAATTTCCAATCAATACCTATCAGCTGAAAATAATAAAACTGCTCTTGCTGTAATATGTTTAACAAACGTGTTCAATAACGAGGAAATAAGATTTGAAACGTGATTTTGATCATCGTCAAGTAGACACTTACTAACTATTTACAAACAAACATCGCCGTGACACAGATCCACAGCGGTCGGAATGGCCGCGGCAGTGTTTTGCACGCTCGGTCGGCATTCGCGTTACGTGGACGAGAGACTTTCTCGCGCACTTTCCTCGCCTTTTAATTGACGTAACGAACGAGCGACTCTCTCACACGCCACCCAGAAAAACGCGCGCGTTGCATCATACGAGGAGAAATGGCTGCACGCTACTGACTGTTGCAACTGCACCAGTTACGTCTCACGTTGCTTTCCCTGTTCTATTGTGTTCCCCACCCACCGGCGCAGTCGCCACCATGGTCTGTTGACACTGTAGCGAGAGATGAGACCGAAATTATTGCGTCGAGGGCGACCATACGCTGCCTCTAGAAAAAAGAAAGTAACAACTATAGAAAGCGACGGCGTCGAACGTCGACCCGCGGCGAGTGCTGTGCGCCAGAAATAGAAAGTTTCTTCCAAAAGGCGAGTCCGCTCCCTTAACAAATAAACAAACGGCTGGAAGAGGAAAGTGACAGCAGTCCGGGGCGCCGCCTGAACCAGTTCCTGGTCGTCAGTCGAGCCGATCGTGCCCGACCGCCCGACACTTGTTGTTGCCTGGGGACTGCATATCACTGACCTATTAACCATTATTACTAACATCATTAAGGATTCTCAAATTTATATTTACTTCAAGATAACGCTTCCGTATTAATTATCTTCACAATTAACTGATTGGATAATAATGTTGCAGGAACACGTAACGTTTGACCTATTTAGGTTAATATTATCAGAGAACATCATTTTAGGTAATGTTCGTAATCACTATGTATTCTGAAGTCAGTTGTTTTTGTTAACATTGTTGTTTGTTACGAAGATGGGGTCATCGACTTGGCGAGTCGAGATACTTTCTAAAATGTCTATTGAGTGTCTGTCACCTTGAGGCACGCAATATGAGGTATGCAATACGATACATCATAATATGACCATTCAGACAATCAATGCAGTTTTTTTACTCAGAATTTTATTATTCAATGTCATTTAGGTATGCCAACGACAACGACGTAAACCAATACACAGATCGTAATGTTATTGCTTACTCTATTAAAACAGTATTATGCATTTTTCACACAAATCAGGCAGTAAAATGCTTGCAAAATCTCTTATCGTGAGGTAATGTTATGAGTTGAAATGAAAGCTAAGCTAGTAACACGCGATCACGCCTCACGTGTACTGCCACTGATAACATCAGACTGCACGTACCTACCTACACTGAGTCTGCATCTCAGAATTCTCTATTTTTAATTGACTTAAGATAATTCAGTTAAAAATGTCCTTAACTCGTTATCTAGGGTGTAACTGAGTATTACTCATCTATTATTAGTCCAATAATTAGGTCTAAATAATAAACACTAGCTCATGAAATTATAAACTTATTGGAACCAAAAGTAATATTAACACAAGGTCAGGGTATAGGTTTCAATCTGAAGTTTGTTCAACATGACCAAACAAAAGATTGTCAACTTCCGTCTTATATTGTGCCAGTCACCTTGACTGACGTCTTGGCGATAATGTAATGGACGTGAGTAGGCTGAACTGCCGAAATTATCAGCTCATCACCAATCGGCAATCAGTGAGTAATGAGTTGTGTTGGTCTGTTGATGTTGGTGGCACAAGGCACAAGGGCACGTGCAAGCACCGCTATGTTTGTTACACAACTCAAGATGTTTGGCCCGAGCTAACTAACGCCGTAATCTTTCAAACGTCCATAAAATTTATCGCGAACTACGTAATACATATACAGGTATTTTTAACCGTTTTCTGTGTTTTGTTGCAGAGTTTGACGGTACTACGGTGCTGTGCCGTGTTTGCGGTGATAAAGCTAGTGGATTTCACTACGGCGTGCATTCCTGTGAAGGCTGCAAGGTAAATATCACACAGTTATACCAATAATGTTATAGTAAATAAGTTGTCGCTATCCATATGCTCACCAGACCCGATGTATCGTTAATACCACTGCCACCACCACTACGTCGTCGTCGTTACCGCCGAACAAACACACCGCAATAAGAAATGCCCGGAGCATGTCTTATTTTAAAATGACAATAGTTAATTGAGTGTTGCACGCGGGTAGTCTGAGCATCTGAAGCAGGAAGTATGTGTACGGGTGACATGACGAGGACCCCTCCCCCCGTGCGAGTGGTGTCGCGGCAGGTGCGAGTTAGTATGTACCAGCACCAAGGTCGCGACACGCGGAACACAATCTCTGTGCACTCGCCGCACAAACAACCAGATGACCTTATTTACTTACTAAATGTTAATTTGATTCACTCCGACGCCGACGTCACCCGGAGATTCGTTTATTAACTAATCGGTAAAAAGAATCGTGTGAACTTATATTAGGAATGGTTTTTGGGTCAACGGGTTGGTACCTGCCGGCCTCGGTCGGGCGACGGTCAGACCCCTGCGCCCCAATTCTAAACATTTTATTTTCAATACCTGCGCCCGCTGGGACAATCACACGGGAACCGGCTGTCGCCTTTAAACTTTTGATCCATAAGTCAAACGTGCATTGATAGAAAATAATGACCATTGACCGGCTAGTAGTAATGTTACTGATGAGGTTAAAGTGACACTCCAATTCATGTCAATCATAATAGCTATAAATATAAAGTAATATCCGTCGTACGTCCGCACCGTCGTTTATGAAACGTACTCGTATATGTATGCAGCTCGCGGCTCCTCATTCGTTCAACTGACGATCCTTGAACGTGAACACTCGAGACGCATGGAAACATCCTGAAAGTGGACGGCCCATATGTTTCATTTTTTACTTTGTTGTCTATTCTTCCACTTAACCGTGTGTGTGATTTGCTTTCCTTTTGATTTGATTCGATAAATCGATACGTAGCATAAAGACTTCTAATTAAAAAATAAGGAAATTAGAATAGAAATAGCTCACGTATTATTGCAAATTATTGAAAACTTGACGAATTAAGAGAAACTTCATTATCACGTACTAACGTTAAAGGTTATTGTTAGTGAAAGTAGACAATTACGTGACCGGTGAGCGTTCAAGAGCATTGGAGTCCACCGTAATTACTTCCTCATATACCTATAGTACCTACAGTATTATTAACTCATAAAGTCATAACAAAAAAATAAGTAGAATTTCCGTTGAATCTTATTCATCTACAGTGTAGTACCTATCTACAATCTTAGTTTGTGGGACCTAGCTACGAGTATCTACAATTTAATTGTAAAGGTGTAAATGGAATCGTCAGTGAATATAGAGGTCGTTTACGAGTGTGAAAGCGAGGAAGCAGACGGGGATAGAAGTGCAAGTGTAGTGTAAACTGGTTTGTACGTTACAAGTTCGGTCGGAGTAGGCTCGGGACAAAGCATGTCCTTCAACGCCGCGGATGTCTGCTGCATTGTGCAACGCACCAGACCACTTTCAGACATATATAGGTACGAATAACGGCTGTCGAATTTACCCCGCCAGACCGAGCTGTCTGATGCGATCCATTTAGGTAAAATGTTATTATTTTTAGTACAATTATGTATCGTTTTTTGTTTCTCTTGAGACTAACCGAAAATCTTAGTTGACGACTTTAAAAATCTATAAAAATATAGGTAAAAAATCTATAATAATATTGGAATTACAATAATGACAAAATTGAAAATATAGGTAATTTTGGCCATTTACATAAGACTACAATTTACAACTCCGATTAAAGCGCTTGCTGGCGGCGTAAATATGAAACTGATAAAATAGTTCGGCTACTCGACACTAGATGTCGCGTCAAACGTAGCGCTGCGGTGCTGCTACCGCTTTGAGTTGCGTCAACGAACGGAAACTACTTGAATGAATGACGAGTGAGCGTGTAATTTTTATAACGATATGAGGTGCGGGGTGTTCGACCGTACGCACTGATGTCAACGAACCCAATGTTACTATTTATATTTACCTTTTTTTAACAAACTTACCAATAATTGATGATCTTTACGTGTATTCTCACGAAGTTTACTTTTAAATAAAAGTTATTGTTTACTAATAGCAAATAGCACTATTTAATGTGAAGTACCTAAAAACTAGGAGGTTAAAATATCAGTTAAATTCATGCTAGTACCTCGTAATCACTAGTTATATTCATATTAGTTAATTAGGCCTCAAATTCCAACCAACAACAAATCTTATTTTAAAAATTAAGTCGTGAAATAAAATCGTCATTATAATCCGAAACGTGCGGTTGCTACGTCGGAAGAGCTCGCGGACTTCTTTGTTCTCGTCGTTGGCCGACATAATTTCAGTGCGTTGTGGGTCGCTTATTTTTTCGGCACCAATTCTGCGGTGTAGGGCGAGCGGCCGTCGACCTCGCTAGCTAGCTTTTTGCGCCAGGCGCCGCGCACTGCGCCGCCTCTTCTCGCCGTAAACAACTTTTACGGGCATCCAATGTACGCGCTACGTGAACGTAACCCACATTATTTTTGAACTGTCAGCTCATAAGTTCGTTGATCCCCAAGCAGTCATATTATTTATTGAGAACATCGCACGCTGACTGTTGCGTTTGCGTTTATTATTTCCTGTTCAACAAATCTATACCTACTGTCGAACATGACTCTAAAAAAGTGATGTACAAATACAATCAATAATAACTCATTGATTTTTTGGTATAATCAAGGTTCAAACACTAATGCAAATTGATTTTAGACAAGTCTTATCTAATACATATATTATCTGTTGCGACGATTAGCTTCAATAACAACTTGTTTTAATATTTCAAATGATGTCAATCAATTTTGTTTACATATTATAAATTATAGTTTCGAAATATAAATACCTACCTAATAATACTCACATAATGTGGATCAAGTAAGTGGAACTTCTCCATTATTGTATTACATTAATTACCTACTATTTATACAT
Source organism: Xanthia togata (assembly GCA_963853775.1). NCBI lineage: Eukaryota > Metazoa > Arthropoda > Insecta > Lepidoptera > Noctuidae > Xanthia > Xanthia togata. Next base: position 14,368,968 of record OY970802.1, read on the forward strand.
TTATGTATGTACCTATGTGGTTGAGTTTTTCCTTATGCGTTCTTAAGCATTAATTTTACAGTTTTTGCGGTAAAGCTGAATCACCTTTGCACCGCGCCCACATTTAGTGCTTTTAACACTGCTAGTATATGATAAGGACATGTTTCAATGGGGACAGCGAATTGCCTATAGGAGTTACGTTAGTTACTAAGAATAAAACCGCGATACGTGAACGGGAAATGAATCAGAATGACGTGAGTCAGACGTGTGTTATCAAGTAAACATCTGTGACCCACCGAGCGTCTCGGGCACGTAAGGCGGCCTGCCAGCGGACGCTTGGTGGTCGCTTCCTCGTAAATTTTGCGATGCAATGCGTCAGCATGTTTTGAGCTTGAGCCGATGTTAGCGGAGTCGTTGTCCGCTGCACCGTTAGCCGTCGTCACAGCGCGCGGCAATACCTCGCCTCGCCCGCCCAGGCCGCTGAGTTTGTCACTGCCGCCAACTAACAACCATACACTAACTACATTTATGTATCGTATCGTATAGCATACGCCCATGTATGTACCTATACAGGATAAGTTTTTATTCAGTGCGCAATTTTTTACAGGGTGTTCTACCCATGAATATGAACAACTTTCACGATGGGACCATCTCTGAAATCACGAAAAAAAAATCAGCATATTTATACTTATATTGTTTTGATTGGCATAGCTACTTAAGTGAGTTAACACGTAAAAATACTTAGTGAGTTGCGCGTAATTACAACGATGCCAAATTTACTTTAAACAATTATGTACAACAGACAAAGCCCGGAAGAATATCTGCTCACAAAGTACGATAGTGGTGAGCATCTCGCTCGACCGATCCCTATATCGTGAAGCTTAATAACAAAGTCGTTTTGGCAAATGCACACCAATTAATCTAAGCAATGCTACTGCTAGTAAAGATAGTGACGGAGAAGTCGACCCACATAGAGTTGACGAAACCCTCGCTTTAACTCGTATATCTAAGTGCCATTTATATACCCGTTCTCGTGACTCACTAAATAGACGAGAACGAGTTATGTGAATCCATCACTTGTCCAATATTCGCGTAAATAATTAAATACATAAAAGTAGCGCCAACTATACAAACTCGTCGTTTCAACATAATCCTTGCTCGCTGCAATTGCCGTCGCGTTCTCACGTGCTTCTTCTAATAATATAAAACTATTTGCGGACGTTATGATTTATGAAGTATCGCGAAGCACGGAAGAAAATCTAAAATACATAAACTCACGCCTTCTTCCCATGGTGGTAGGTAGAAACTACAGAACCTGCTACGATCCTTACATAGGTACCTACTCCATATGCCTCGTTTACGTTCATACATCTGGTCATACACGCACGCCGGTTGCGATTACTACGCACCTGTCGTTTCTGATTAATAATGATATTAATACCGTTTTATTATAAAGGTCCACGTGCGTGCCAATAAATATTAATGCAAAAAATATAAATTTGAGTCAGTCAGTCATCACGTTATCAAAATGACCTAAAATGATTGAACTACTTTCAGTATAATGGAATTTAGTGAGTACAGGACACATATAGAATAAGTATTTTTTAGAACTCGAAAGGAAGTCACCGTGTTAATTGCTTGGAGGTCGTTGACATATTAAGATTGTTCAATTTCAAAGAAAGACGTCCTACCAAGATAACAATGCACACGAACGAAAGGTACTCGCCTATAGGTAATATAATTGCAGCTGTCATACTGATTCTGTAACTGTGTCAATGATAATGTTTACAAACTAAAAATGAATTCGTGTATTAGTACAATACTAACTCTTGACTCATAACACGAATCTTTTATTTTTTGCTCTGTCAGGTATGTAAAGATGTGTAAGTACGTAATCGCTAAGTGTAGTTCAGTCAAACGGGCGGGGAAGGTTTTGTTTTCGCGGCAGCAGGTCAACGACCGTGCGGCCGGTCACTGCCCGCGCTGCGACCAATTATGGGCCACTCGCACAGCGCACAATGGATCGATGGCAGCGCGAAATTAGGCCACCGACCCGAACACCGCGCGGCCCGCTTGCGCCGCCCGCTTGCCCGCGCCAGCCTCCGCGCTCGTTTGTAGAACCTCATTATGAGGCAGTACCAAATGCCTACAGAATACTCTCAACGTAATTAGTGTAGCTAATCCGTAATTCAAGTACGCCAAATAGTATAAAAATGCATTTTCGTAAACTGATTATGATTAGACCGAAGATTTGAAAATGTTTTCTTTTACCGCGTAAGGGTCTAACGGCTCATTGTATTTTAAATGATAATTGATCATTTTCAAAACCGCAATGATATTGTTGTTTTAGGTATTGTTCTGTATTTATAAATAAATAACATACATTTTCAAAGTTCTATGAACAATGCGAAAACTGTAGTTTAATGTCGTAATCAATTGTATTGAAACGGAAATACGTACGATAAATTGCACAAGTGCATTGTTGTGTAGTGATCCATTAATTAAATTGGATCAGTGCAGCCCCTAGGGGAGCGCGCGCGCATTGAGGTAGGCCGTGACGCATGCGTGACGTCACTGGGCGTAGAGCCGGTCGACGACCCGAACGGGCTGCAGCCGGCTCCTGGGCGCGAGGGGCATGCGGGGTAGCCTCCGCGGTTGTGCAATCGAGCGGTCGACGACCCGGGGTGAACGGCCGCGCGCCGCGACGCCACCGGGATGCGCCCGGCCTATATCCGGCGCACCGGTGCAGCGGCGGCGACGCATTCTAGAGCGGCGTGGACCGTTAGGAGCGCGCGAGGGGGCCGGGGGCACTCTCACTTTCTCGGGTGGGTCGGCGGCCGGCAAGTAGGTCGCGCGGGTAACTGTGCGCCGCGCGACGCAGCGCCCGCACAGTCCGCTGTCGACCGCCATCCGTGTCGGTGCAGTGCGCGAAAGCCTTATTGTACGTACACGTCGCGTCACTGTTAGCGAGGAGAGTGGTGGTGCTTGTGGCAGGCAGTGGTAGTGAATGGTGCGTAACATGTCGTGTGGCGCGGGTGCTGAGTTGCGCGAACGACACTCGGTGCTGGTGAGCATGCTGGAGGCGCGCCGTGAGTCCAGTGACTCGGGCTGCTCCAGCGACGACGGCTCGGACAGCGAACGTGACTCTAACTGCCGCTGTGATCCCCAGGGCTTCTTCAGGCGGTCCATCCAACAGAAGATCCAGTACAGACCCTGCACGAAAAATCAACAGTGCTCCATCCTTAGGATCAACAGAAATCGGTGCCAGTACTGCCGATTGAAAAAATGCATCGCCGTTGGCATGAGCAGAGATGGTGAGTTGATACATTTTATTCGTTACTAATAATTAGAGAAAATTCGATTTAAAAAATACAAATGCAGCATTTATTTATTCCATATCATAAAAAAACTACATTACAATATTTTGATTCTTAAATTGGATATTACAACTTAATCATCCCGTAATATTGAGATAGGTCAAAAATTCATTTGGATAATATTATCATCTTTCTTTTTTGTTATAACTAATTAATAAAATCATACTAATAGGTTATGTGATAATATTATGACTAGATGATATTACGTTGCGATATGTCGGTCAGCATACACTGGGTTGCAATATGCATACGCAATTAGCAACGGGAAGGTCGGGCGCGCGCACGTCTTGTCGTCGCCAACTGTGCCGCACGATCATGCTGGCGTGCAGCGCGCATGCTGCTCTGCAAACAGATCCTATTTCGCGCATGGGAGGGGGGCGCGGGGCACGGGGTGCGGGGTTCGGGGCGCGGGGCACAGCTCGCGGTGTGGGAGGTCGGTTATGCAAGCGCGGGTGAGCGCACGCTAAGCGGGTCGACGCCCGCGCTATACAGCGCCACCCCGCTCCGCTCGTTGCGACACTCGCTCGTAGCAGCGCAGTGACACAGCGAGCCCCGCTGAGCCGGTGAAAGCAGAGAAAGGCGCATTTCGTAAGCGCGAGAGTGAAATTTATATTTTCACTTTCATAATGAAGTTCGATGACCTCGCTTAGCTTCCCCAGGTGTATAATAGATGATGATAATACACAACAATCCAATATGATACTCATAGGTCTTACTGTTATCGGACAATTATAGGTTTGATTGCTACTATCTTTTAGCATAAGAGGTTCCTCATTTACTGACGATTCAAATATTTCGTATACAAAGTAAAGAAAAACAAAATATAAAATAATCAATACGTTAAATTAATTAAATCTACTTAGATAGAACCATGTCGTACCTATTTGATTTTAAAACTAAAACGTACATTGAAAAAAAACGAGCGCAAGTAAGAACTGATGTCGACATTGTACGATAAATTTAGTTCGGCTACTCGATAACAGATGGCGCCGTGAGTAGAGGTGCGATATTAGCGCTGTTATGTTTTTGTTGGAACTAATAGTGGTCTTAAATTCGTGAATCGTAATTGTAACAGGAATAAAATATTCAGTAGAAAACACAAAAACAACTGATTATAAATTATTTTCGAATTAAAATATTTTATCACTTTATTAAATTAAGTCAATATTTTATTCATGAAGTAAGTACATTATATTTTATTCTGTAGTTTCTCCTTCTTTATACTCTTTTAAATTTACATACCATTAGTTTCTTATTACAGCAATCTACACGAATCCGCGCCAAAGTACCTATCACGGTCAAATAAAATAATGATTTAAACGCGGAAATAGTTAACAAGGCCTTGATACTTGCATAAATATTCAGGAAACTGTACAATTTCCTTGCACTAAATATTATACTATTTCCGTTTTCGATTAAAAATATTTGTCTTACCTCCAACGTCTTAGTGAATTATTCGATAATTTAGCGAAAAGTCGTTCAAAATGTGTCATAAAATACCTATTACATATTGTGTGCAATAAAACAGAAAAGCGTTCGCAATGTAGACTATGATTTCGGCTTTATTAGCCAAGAGTTAGAATTTGGAAAGCGACCGTAATATTCCCATGTCACGTTAAATCGGCAAGGCTCAAACGGTAGGTGGCGCAAGTGGTGGAGAGGGGCTGGCTGGCGCGGGGGCAGGGGCCTGCGCGGAGTTTATTGACGGCGTCCCCCTCCCGCGTTCCCGCGCTCCCCCCGCTTCAAGTTCAAGGTTGGCGCGGCGCGCGCCGCGGCGCAGTGCGAGGGAGTCCGGCCCGCGCACCGGTCGTCAGCCCTCATTGCTATCGCTATGTTATTAAGTCGCTCCGCAGTTCGGTACGAGAACGCGATACTTGCTCACGGTGACTGCTCCAGTATACGCCGCTGACTACATCGCGGTGGGCCGAACTTACACTATTGGATTATTACTGCTACACATTGGATTACAGTGATTGTGCAAATTATTAATATTATTCTTCATGTGATATGTGACACTTTACTTCGTGTATAAATTTAAATTAGTCAGAAACTAACATAAAGTTACCAATTCATCTAAGTTATCAGTGGCCATTGGCTGTGAACTAGTAATAGTGAAAAACAGTAATGGTATCAGACATGGGAGAAGATTTACCAATCCTGAAAGGGATCCTCAACGGGGTTGTGAAATATCACAATGCACGTAGGTATTTTTTATATACAAATATTGATTAACTTTATCAATTATATTTTGATTTAGTAAACATTTATCGATGTTCACTAACGTTAGCGAAAACGCCGTAGCAGCCTGCTACGAGTACTACGCGTTGCGTAGCATTGAACTTAAAGGATTTGGGAAATAGGTACCTGTTATTTCATAAAGTACTTTAGCATATAATGGTGGTCTAATTAAACAAATTAAGCACACTTATATTTAATATACTTTAATTTACAACATTGTTTCAAGAAAAAAAAAACTTAACAAAAATAAACGAATTCTTTGGCAATACAATACTTCGGTTCTATTTCTAACAAGTACAAATAATAGGTCTAAGATAATATATAAAATATTATTTTATATAAAAATAAATAAATAAACTAAAAAAATATAAAAAATAAATAAAGTATTGGTTGAATCAATCAACAGGTAGGTAGATGTATATCAAAAATACACAATCAACGTAATACCATTTTCGGGTAATAAACAATTAATCAATTCATCAATTATGCCTAACATCAAATATTTTTGCTAAAAATATTTGATGTTAGGCAAATTTTGCAGAAACCTTTATTTACAAAGGAAATTTGTTTATAGGTAGATATTATAATGTACAACAAAGGCCATCGTAACAAAAATATAACAATGTTGCCGGTTGTGAACAATGGGATTGTGCATCTGGCGCGGCCCACATTGCACAGCGAAAGTCAGGAGAAATGGCGAGAGGGCGCTCTCCGCTTTCGTTTTCAACCGCGCGGCGAGCACGCAAACACTTTCACCGACGTGCGCGCATGAACGCCGCAAGCGCCGCGCCCGCCCCCGGCGCTTACTACATTTTGGTCCACGGTGTGCCTAGCACGAGAAAGTCGTAACACTTTTTAGCGTGACCTCGCATTTCGCGCTTTGTCACTCATCATTCGAACTAGTTCACTTAACCGAGACGCATTCAGGGTTCCCCTCGGATTTTTCGCTTTACGCACCAGACAAGGGTGGGCCGCGCGATGCGACGGCCGATGAACTCTACCCTCGCGTCAGCTGCGCGTACACATGGCCCGCAGCGCACCCGCACACGCGAGCACTTAGCGACAGCTGCAACCCAGTGTATGTTTAGTCACGACCTTGCGCAACATTCCCGTTGTTAGTTGCCAGTTCATTGTGTGCCCGCTTTTTAATTCGAGCCCTGGAGGTCATTTTGACGGTTTGTACGTAAATTAAACTTTGTTTTCTTTGTTACAGCCGTGCGATTCGGACGTGTTCCAAAGCGCGAGAAAGCGCGCATCCTTGCAGCGATGCAACAATCGTCGACGTCGCGAGCAAATGAGCAGGCAGCGGCTGCAGAGCTAGACGATGCTCCGCGGTTGCTGGCTCGCGTGGTGCGCGCTCACCTCGACACCTGCGAGTTCACGCGCGAACGCGTCGCCGCCATGCGCGCACGTGCTCGCGACTGTCCCACCTACTCGCAGCCTACTCTGGTGAGCATACTTTACTAAACTCCAATGTTAAAGCCAACTCTCAAGTAATTATTTGAAACACTGAATATTGAAGATCGGGTTGTAACGTTTTTTTTTTGTTTGTTTTAGGCATGCCCCCTAAACCCTGCACCAGAGCTACAGTCTGAGAAGGAATTCTCGCAGCGATTTGCACACGTGATTCGTGGTGTAATAGACTTTGCTGGACTCATTCCTGGCTTCCAGCTGCTCACCCAGGACGATAAGTTTACGCTGCTCAAAAGTGGACTATTTGATGCGTTATTTGTGCGGCTAATCTGTATGTTCGACGCGCCACTCAATAGTATAATTTGTCTAAACGGCCAAGTCATGAAACGGGACTCTATCCAAAGTGGCGCCAACGCAAGGTTCCTTGTGGACTCTACTTTCAAGTTTGCCGAGCGCATGAACTCTATGAACCTAACAGACGCGGAAATCGGCCTCTTCTGCGCTATAGTGCTCATCACGCCAGACAGGCCGGGACTTCGCAACGTAGAACTCGTGGAAAGAATGCACGCGCGACTCAAGGCGTGTCTGCAGACGGTGGTCGCCCAGAACAGACCTGACCGACCAGGATTCCTTAGAGAATTAATGGACACCCTTCCTGACCTCCGCACTCTGAGCACACTACATACGGAGAAACTAGTGGTATTCCGTACTGAACACAAAGAGTTACTACGGCAGCAGATGTGGACCGATGAAGAGGGTGTGATGTCATGGGGTGACTCCGGTGCCGATGAGTCGGCGCGCAGCCCCATCGGCTCCGTGTCCAGCAGCGAGTCCGGCGAGCCCGGCGGCGACTGCGGCACGCCCCTGCTGGCCGCCACGCTGGCCGGCCGCCGGCGACTCGACTCGCGCGGGTCCGTAGACGAAGAGGCACTTGGCGTGGCACATCTCGCTCACAACGGGCTCACCGTAACGCCAGTCCGCCCGCCACCGCGCTATCGCAAACTGGATTCACCAACAGATTCTGGCATCGAGTCAGGAAATGAAAAGCACGAAAGAATAGTCGGCCCCGGATCCGGCTGCTCGAGCCCGAGATCCTCCTTAGAAGAGCACTCGGACGACAGGCGGCCGCCTCCCTCAGCTGACGACATGCCTGTGCTCAAGCGCGTACTGGAAGCGCCACCGCTGTACCACACCACCTCGCTTATGGACGAGGCGTACAAACCGCACAAGAAGTTCCGTGCGATGCGCCGCGACACCGGCGAGGCCGAGGCCCGCGTGGTGCGGCCGGCGCCGTCCGCGCACCCGCACCCCGCCAGCCCCGCGCACCCCGCGCACTCGCCGCGCCCGCTGCGCGCCTCGCTGTCGTCCACGCACTCCGTGCTGGCCAAGAGCCTGATGGAGGGCCCGCGCATGACGCCCGAGCAGCTGAAGCGCACCGACATCATCCAGCAGTACATGCGGCGCGGCGAGGCGGGCGCGGACGCCTGCCCCGTGCGCGCCGGGCTGCTGGCGTGCTACCGCGGCGCGTCGCCCGCGCCGGCGCCCGTCATGGCGCTGCAGGTGGACGTGTCGGACGCCGACGCGCCGCTGAACCTCTCCAAGAAGTCGCCGTCGCCGCCGCGCTCCTTCATGCCGCAGATGTTGGAGGCGTGAGATCGGCCCGCGGAGCCGACCGTCTCCGCCACCCCACCCCGACCTACTTTAAATTAAATAATCTAGTTAATAGTAATCGTTCGCAGATCGTTTTAATATATTATATGTGATAATTTGATTAGGACGCGTGAGTGCGTGGCCGGCGCCGGACGAGGAGAGCGCAATAGACTGAAAAATAATTTAAGACTATATAAGTGTAATTTATAAATGCAATGCAGCGCCGGTCGCGGTGTGTTTGTTGTGTGTATTGTATGTGCGTATGTGAGCGTGCTCAGTCATTTGTTTGTTAATATAATGACAGGTTGTCGAACTAAAATAAAAGAATCTTGTAAAAATTACTTATGTATTTTAATCCCAAATCCTCAAAAGAATATTCCTAGACAGAGAAACCTAAACACATACACACCAGCATAAAAAAAAATTACAAATTCATGTAGGACTACCTACACCATGTAACATGTTCACAATCACAGTGAAATACAAACACTTATTCATGAAGTAATTCTCAATAGTATCTCCTAAAGATTACAAAGTCTTGAATAATTGCTTTGTTTCAAATCTTAAAAAAAAACATCTTTTCATAAAACAATTTTGAGACACTTTTTTTATAAAAGTGACGCTTACGATTAGAAATCTGAGAAGTAATTAAGCCCTGCTCCACAATTAGACTATATAAATACTTCGAAATAGAAGTCGAAGAATTTTTCACAGATACTATATTATTTAAGTCTAAGATTGAGCGCAGTGAAGAAGAATAAATGATGAAGCTGACCATCGAGAACGAGTCAACCACCTGGCGAAGAGGATCACCAGTACTTACTATCTATATACAGATTCCTGCACGAATGATCTGTACATGAAGGCCTATACATGTATCAATAATTGAATTACTTAAAATGGTCATGATAATAAAGAGGAAGGCCGCGGAGCGGTCGTCGACCCACCTCGGTTCACTTCCGGACGGCTCTACCGCTTCCACTTCTGAAGGTTGTGCTAACCCTACCAAATCATTCCGCATATTTAAGGCTCACATCGCGTAAATCTACTCTTGTGACATAAATATTCAAGTAATTATTGGGTAGAAAAATATTCCACTTAGACAATTCCGGTTCTTGGTCAGGTTAGTTCAGAAGAGTCTGACTGTGATAGCTCGGTCCGTCTATGATTTCCTTTTTACACGCGGAATTATAAAACGACCTAGATCATAGTTCCGCTTACCTAAAGTATTCAAGATCATATCTTAGAAATCTTATCTTACAGGAGAAATTCCTAGCGTGGGGCAACGTTTCATAAAAAAAAAGAGTTGCATTACCTATTTCCTTTACATGAGGTCGATCCATCAGGTTAAGCTACGCTTACCGGGGTTGGTCTGTGGATGGGTGACCCTCTTTACATACCGAGACATCTCTGTGTCTCGGAAAGCACGTTAAGCCGTTAGTCCCGGCTGTCATTCGTGGATCTTTGACAGTCGTTACGAGTCGTCAGAAACCCGAAAGTCTGACAACCAGTCTTACCAAGGGGTATCGTATTACCCAGTTACTGGGTTGTGGAGGTCAGATAGGCAAGCGCTCCTTGTAATCCTGGTGTTCGGCTGCATCCGTTTAGACTGGAAGCCGACTCCAATATAGTTGAGAAAAGGCTAGGCAGATTGATTGATTGATTGATAGTGGGTGTCATGAGCCTAGGGACGTTAACACACGTCTTAGGCCTTTTCTATTTTATTATGTCCTCTTTAAGATTGCGTGGATCCTGATTGCTGGTGAAGAAAATCATCTTGAGGACACTGACTTTTACGATATGAAACTGTAGTTCCTTTACTACATATGGGAGCAGTGGGACAGAGCCAACTACGTCATACAAATACAAAATAGTTTATTCTGACGACTAGAAAATTACATTACATTCAAACGTGTTTGGAGCCTCCTTTTAGGCAAACAATGCCTGTATTAGAAGGCTCCAAAACATAATATAGCTTTTAATTAAACTCACTCAGTTTAATTAATAGTCAGTTCAGTTTACTTTTCATGGTAGACACGTTATGACACCAGAAAAGCTTATTTAGAAAGTATCCATAGAGGTGTTCTAAAATATCATTCCGAAAATATCTTAATAATAATAAATACTGCGTCATTAAGTAGACGCATCAATACTGAATTCGATTCCTATATAATTACAGCCACGAGACATTTGATTTGAAATATAATTTGTTGATAATTGTTTCTTTCAAGATTATTGATAGAAAATATTAATACTCTTGAATTTTTCAGGCCTTTTTCAGGTCATCAAGTAGAAAGCTACAAACAATAATCGAGTTCCATTCGTAATCTTTGGCTAAACGAGCTATTTTCCTTAGTAATGATTTCAATTATTAATTTAATAATTATTATCCACGTTACTCATATGTTGTGACAAAGTATGCAACAATAGAAATACAGATAACTGCGCATTACCTACTACAAGATGGATATCTTCGGGTTGGTTCCCGACTTCCTCTTAGGCATGAGATGTGGCAGGATATTCACAATACTGGATGTTATTGACCGGTCGTGTGGCGCGGGTGCACGGCGCAATGCGCGGCCGTGCACTTGACTCGAAGGGATGCAACGTCCGCCCGTGCCTCGCCACGCGTAACCCCGGCCTGCCTCACCCCAGACGCCAGCCGCCCGCCTCGCCTCGCCCAGCATCGCAGCCTCCACTTCAACAGCTATCTATATAATCCTTTTACCGCCATCTTGTTCCTGGAATTATTGCACCAGAAATTTCCATGCAGGCTTCTACCTGTTTTGATGTATCGATTTTGTAGTGATGGACGGTACAAGAAATTAATTTATGTAGTTTGTGTCTGTCTGGGAAGGAACCACAGACGAGGACCAGGGATCACAGTTTAGGTATTAGTTAGCACATGAAATGTATTTTTATCACACAATAATGTGTTGGAATTCCATTACTTCCTGTTGCTGTCGGTACTCGGTTCACATGTACCTAAATAATGATCCGTTTTCAGGAAGATCTTTAAATACTTTTGATTCTTCTTATTATGTTATGGTTGCAAGCACACAATGATTAGAGTACCTACCTAATGGGTCTCAAACTAAAGAAGTCTAAAGCTCAATTCAATTAACTTTTATTCGATTTACTTAGGTACATAGTCCTTACCTAATATCGGATCTCTGATATCTGATTATTTGAAAATAAATAAAATAAATAGTAGATATCGGGTGTTATTATTGTTATTAAGACATACCTAAGATTTAGTTAGATCGGTTACTAGTAGTTTTTAAGTGTGGCTCAGAATCACGTCTTTTCGTCAACCTGAAGCGGCTGCATAGCTTGCACAACAATGTATGTAAGTGCTAATTATCTTACTGCCTATAATCCTTGAAAATGTTGTCATTATGTCACTCTTACATTGCATGACGCAAATAAATGAGCTCGTTGTTCCTTGTATGTACATTGTTATACACAGTGTATTTGTTGTACTGTAAATAGTCAATGTCAGAGACCTTCGAGCGATAGGTATACGGAAAACCCCGAATAAGGCTGCCCGCGACCTTGTGCCGCCGAGGTCGAGCCCGGGCTGGGCCTCGGTTCACGCGGAAACAGGACACTTACGTGTTTATTAATGTCCATATAATATTAATATTGTCTAGACTTTTTTTGGACACGCCGCGCAGCTAATAGCCAGTTCACAAAAGCCAATATTGTATGTAACTAGGAACAGGTATGATAACCAGAATAAATATTTGCTAAAATATCTCGAACTAATTCAGTCGGTGGTTTCGGACAGGTAGGTACTGATTGTCATTTGTAGGATTATTATTTCCGCGCTCGTTACATGAGCCCTTGCAGTGATATGTAGGTAGGTATTCAATTTTGCACGAGGTGTAGAGCGTGGGCGGCCAGGAGATAGGCGCAGGGGTGAGCGTGGGCGCGCGGGTGCCATGCCACCCTCAGGGGGGCGGGAGGGGCGCGGGGCTCAGGCGGTCGGCTCCAAGGTCGCAGAGTCACAGCCGGGCAAGGTCGGCGTGCCCGCGCGTGCCCGATCGCCCCGCACTTCAGCCCTCACACCCGATAACACCCTAGATTTGCGTGGGACGTGACCTTTATCCACGTTCCGGAGAAATAATTGTATAAATACTTAATGCTTTTTTTCGGTTATGTATATAGTGCGTAATAACTATGTCGTATGTGCTTACTGATTTTTCAAAGGTTGAGTGATAAGACGTTACACAATAGTGCTATTCCGACCTACTACGTACCAATAGCTACGAACAGCCCGTAATGCGTAAATGTCAACTGTTGAACATGGCCTCCTCGTACTGGGGTGGCTAGTCTTGGTATCACGTTTGGCAGGCAGATGGAAGTGCGCAGTTAGAGTATAATATGATGTTATAGCGTGCAGGGGCCGAGGGGTGCTGCTGCTTGACCTTCTGGTAAACTCTGATGAAATCCATAAATCACCACTCATGGTTCTACGGGAAGAGATTGGGTAGTTTAATTAGCGACTAACAGGACAAAACACAGCGAAAGTGATAATTTTGAAAGTCTTATATTGTTAGGTACTAGCTTTTGTCCGCGGCTTCGCCTACGTGGATGTCGGAAAATGTCCATATAATAGCGTACTACCAGGATTACATACCGAGGAAAGGGTCATTGGCTCTTAGCGCTGCGCCCACCGCCACAAACCATATTATTTAATTACGTATAATTTAAAAGATTGCTTTTAAAGTAAGTATTCATTTAAATGATAAGATGTCATGTCATATTTTAATCTAAATTAAATGCCCAATTTAAGTAACATATTTTATTGTATAAGGACTAATATAATACCGGTCAAAATAGCTTTGGAAATCACAATTAATTTTTTATCAAATTCTGAAAGATGAATGTGGTTACTGTGGGCCATCCTTATACCGAAGATAGAAATGATATCGCGGACTTTTTTGTTGAACTTTTAAGATGTACAATCCTGTAGAACATTAAGTTTAAGTATGCCTTACGGTTTACGTGACGCACGCTAGTAAAGCTCCCAGTCCGCATGATTTTTTCCGACATCTTCAAAAATAATCGTCATATTTCAGCCTATTTACACAAAACCTTATTTAATTATACACTACCTTTCTCATGAATCACCCCGTCCATTGGTGAAAACTGTTTGAAAATCCGTTTAGTAGTTTTTGAGTTTATCGCGAACAAACAGACAGACGCGGCGGGGGACTTTGTTTTATAATATGTAAGGATCTTTCAACCACATTGTTTCGACTATCATTAGTACCCAATTATTTTCTTTCGACCAAAATCTTTATAATTTTCGAGAAAACACTCAATTTCGCTACTAGGTAATGTTTAAGAAGTGAAACAAGAATTTTCCAACAATGGTTCACCCGGGTTTCATCATAGCTCTCGCGAGAACATAAGCTTTCATCCCATTTATAGAACCCGTGGGCGGCTGGAGACTGAGCAAAGGGCAAATGTCATAGAGATAGTTCTATAGTAAAAACTGTAATACTTTTCACTTGCCACCGACAACTACAATTCATGCTAAATTCTGATGTTAACGTAATGGAAGGTCACTTATAATAGGTATATTTAACGAGGATCGTGATTTGGAAACAATAAATAAAATGCAAGTGATTAAAAGGATAATGGAAAACATTACCCATAATTGCACGAGAAAAAAATAACTGCTTACTATTTTAACGTAAATTCGTCGTAATTTCTTCTTCGTGTATTTTCTTACCGCATTCTTATGAGTGAAATGAAATTGATCACTCTGTCGACAGGATATTATTATTTCCTTTATTTAATATAATATATACATACAATATACATTTTTAAATATTTTTATAAAAACAAAAAAAAAACAAAAACATTTAAAAATATAATTATATATTTAATATTATTATACTTTGACATTTCTCGGGACCCTAGGGTCCCGGACCTTTGGAAGGCGTACGAGGGGCCGAAGCCAACTCGCGGAGGCCGTTAGACGTGTTTATTGAAACGACGCACCAACCTACGATTATCCCTGTACGCACTACGCTCCAAGGACACCCAAGGACAACCCAGCTATATACTTATTATATATTAATATACTTTACAAAGTTTTTTTAAATATTTTCCTTTTTAGGGTTCCGTACCCAAAGGGTAAAAACGGGACCCTATTACTAAGACTTCGTAGTCCGTCCGTCCGTCCGTCTGTCACCAGGCTGTATCTCATGAACCGTGATAGTTGAAATTTTCACAGATGATGTATTTCTTTTGCCTCTATAATAACAAATAATAAAAACAGAATAAAATTAATATTTAAGGGGTTCCATATAACAGACAAGATTTTTCTTGCCGTTTTTATAGGTACGGAAACCTTCGTGCGCGAGGCCGACTCGCACTTGGCCGGTTTTTTTTTTAAATTATTGTAGCTGATATTACTTTCTTCCCGCCCGGAGTCGCATAAATCGAAATTACAGGAACAGTGTTTCAAGGAGTACAAGGTATGTACTCCTTGAAACACTATTGTATTCAAACACAAAAGAATAATGTTATGTATTAATGCTAATAAGCAAACATATTCTACGATTATCATAGACGAAATGAAAAACTTGCTTTGAAATTATATAGACAGATTTTGGTAGGAAATGTGTGCAAAATTTCACAGTATTGATCTGCCCTACAGATATAGCCGTGAAAATTCTTCTTATAAAAAAAAAAATTGCTTTAACAAATATATAAAGAGTGAAAATCTAGTATATACGAAAATGCAACTTTACAGGAGGATGCAAAATCTGCGCCTTTAGGCGACGAAATGCAACAATCTGGAAGAATAATACAATATGGTGGACATAACAGATGCCAAAACTTACTTTTAAACATTTTATTGTTAAGTTCGGAGCACTGTTCTCCATTCGAATATTCATACATCCTTGTACGGAGCCACGTGTAGCGTTATTGTGCGTAGCACTTCGTAGGCGCGTAGACGCGTAGGTTACTTGCCTACGCGTCTATGCGCGAGAGTGCCTTCTCGCCCGTACTTGCATTGCGCACAAAAAAGTTACAACTTTTCCACGATAGAAGAATGCAGAGTTTAATGCGTTGGAACAATCAATTAAGAACCAGTATTTCCTGTTCTTAATAAAGATTGGAAAAATTATACGATGTAATCATTATTTTACAGGCTGGTCGAGCCTGTAAAATAATGACTACCTCTATTTGCTAACCACAACAAAGAGAATAAAACCTCTACCCTTGTTATGTTATGTTTCATTCTAAGAACGATTAAAACATCGGTATGTACATCTATATAGATACTTGTTTTTTTTTATTTGCTATTTTTTTACGTAAGTTTTCTAGATAGTAAAACTTTATCAAACTTAATAAAAAACAAATGTGGTTATTGATTTAAAGAGCAGACAGAAAAATGATGAATATACAGGGTGAAATTTAATTCATGGGCAATCTCTTAAGGGGTCATTGTACTCATCATTATGAACAATTTTCACTATGTGATCAACCCTAAAAACGCGAAAAAAAATCAGCTGCTCCCTACATTTTGACGAGCTATGCGAACATAAACGTAGGGAAAAGCTGATTTTTTTTTCACGATTTCAGGGTTGGTCCCATAGTGAAAGTTGTTTATAATTATGAGTACAATGACCCCTTAAGAGATTGCCCACGAATTCAATTTCACCCTGTATATTAAATCAATACTTACATTCTGTTAATCTCGCGACAATCTAAGAAGCCTGTAGATAATTTACCAATTAATAAAAAACACCAAATGTTGGAAACATTGTTGGTTTAATTGTCAAAATTACATTAAAAAAAACAATATATCATTACTTTTTACGTTGAAAAAATAATTGTTGACACCTCACATACAAGACAAAAACGAACTTCAAAACAAAATTAATACTTTGTATTGCCTCCAAGGGCCCATCTCACAGATTTCAGGCGATTGGGCATGCTGTTTATTAAGTTTCTTATGCGATGTTGCGGAATATTGGTCCACTGGGGCGGGGTTTCGATTTCTTACACACCTCCCAAGCTACCTCTTACGCACGTACCAAGCGTGTTCATTTTTTTTTACTTTTCCCCACACTAGGAATTTCTTCCACTAGGAATTTAAATGTTTGTAAACGCTCTCACGGTGCGTTTAAGTAATCTTGCTACCCAATGTTCCCTTTCAAGTTTTGGACCATCTGCGGGTCTATGTAGGGTCAAATTAGCTTCAAGGAGCCGCCTCCTTACAGTCCGCTATCTTACGTCGTCTCTACGGGTCTCCCAAAGTTGATTTGTTACTTCAACTGCCGTGAGGTGCTGATTCCGGAGCATGGACGTAACAATAAATCGATCCTCTCGAGCCGTACTACATCTTGGTCTGCTGGTTCCTGGTCTTGATATGTTCTGCCCAGTTTCTCGGAAACGTTGGACAACTCGCTGCACTGTAGAAAGTGACACGCCTAATGTTCTTGCTGTACTTCACTAACTTCTGTCTTCTTCTAACATAGTGACGGTACGTACGTGTACCGTGTACATTCTTCTGGTGTTAGCAACATGATAGTACTTCAATAATGATGCTGAAAGACCACAATGACCGCCTTTTGTCATTTTGATTTGAAAGATGGAAAACAAAATTGAGAATATATAATTAATGTATACAGAATATTGTGAAAATATTTTAAAAGAGTAACGGTGGAGTTTCTTGCCC
The DNA here is from genome assembly GCA_963853775.1 of Xanthia togata. Taxonomy (NCBI): domain Eukaryota; kingdom Metazoa; phylum Arthropoda; class Insecta; order Lepidoptera; family Noctuidae; genus Xanthia; species Xanthia togata. The sequence continues at coordinate 14,386,332 of OY970802.1, forward strand.
ATTCTTCTCCATACGAAAACGACCTTTTGGAATGGGCGACTAGAATCAATTATTATATCTTTTTTTTGTAAATGTTTACGTTCATAAGTGCTTTTTTTGTGCCTAAATGAAATAAATTATTTGACTTTGACTTTGACTTTGAGAAAACAAGCCAAAGTAAAACAACCTCGAACTGAATTTATTTACAAATTCGAGGTTTTTAAAATTTTAACTTTTTAAAAATATGTTGTAGATCATACAATATTAAAATTATCTGTAGTATAAGGTTAGTTTCATGCATTAGTTTCGTTATGAATTTGCAGGTTACAGAGATTTCGTCATCGACCCGTATTATTTGACCGCGCGTGTATATGCCGCGATAACTTTGTTTGAACGTCTTTGTAATTCTAATTAATTACTATGTTATCTATACACTATAACAATATTACAATTTCATGTTTGGGTTCGTTGCCGTAGTGTTGTGACCGTGTTAAGGCGTTTTTTGACTGAAAATCGATGCTTTGAAAATCGATACTTTTACAAACATTACATTTAGAAAAGAGAGAAATGTATAATTACTGTATTTTTAAATGATTTTAAACATATAAAAACGGAAACAAAGTCAAAGTCAAATAATTTATTTCAATTAGGCACAAAAAGGCACTTTTGAACGTCAAACTTTACAAAAAATAATAATAACTGATTCTAGTCGCCCATTCCAAAAGGTAGTTTTCGTATGGAGAACAATGGGCAAGAAACTCCACCGTTACTCTTTTTAAAAAAAACATTATTTATCTTGTATACACTAATTATATAATTATATGTGAAGACAATGCACCTAGAATAATAATCGATCGAAAGACAATTATAACGGAAGACTTCAGAAGAGACGTCTATTTTGATGTTACAAATTTTGTGAGTTTATTTATTTACCTGATGGTGATGATAATGACGTGTAATAAAACGATATGCCTCGAGATTCAGTTTTAAGCAATGCAGATAAATTGTCGATTACAAACTCTAAGTATGATAAATCGATATGTTTCGAGAATCGGTTTTTAAAGCAACCGATTTTTTTTCCACCACTACACAAAGTATTTTGATAGGAGTCAAATCGGGCTTTGTAGATTGTCGCGAGTATAGTTACATGAGTAATGGAAAGTTTTCCGTCCTGTGTTTCCCTTTCACAAGAAATAGAGTTATAGATATCGTCATGCGACCGAGAGGTCGAAGGCTAACACGATTGTCTGTCTTATTGTGAACCAAATCCACTAAAATTGAGGTGACCTCGAATAAAATTATCGATCCTTTGTCTGAGTCCTTAAAAGCCTATCCAATCCCCGGTAGCCTTGATATTTAGATAATTCAGACGGGAATTTAGGTCGTATGGAGGCAATGAATTGGGGACAAGCTGAAGGCAACGCCGAATGACATTTATGACTTACCATATGTATTAGTTTCATTATACATATTTGACACTGACTTGTACATTATTAGATACCGAATTGTACTAGTGACACGTAAGAAAAATAAATGTTTGGATAATTCAATTTATGACTGTGTGTACTTTATGTGTTTTTTTTTTTTTAATTATTATGTTAAACAGTAGGTTTATGTAAGAGAAATCTAACGTAGATCTTAAAGACGGAAATTAAAGTTACAGTTAATTGAAGCATGAAGGAGCGGTAACAGAAATTTAAAAAAATCTATATACTTATTGTAAATTATAGTTAATATAAAACGTGTAGGTACAAAGGCGGATCCAGGAATAATTTCGGCTTCCATTGAAGTTCAAACGACGAGTCAAAGTAAAATTCAAAAGATATTCCGGCATGAATTTCCCAACTCCATCCAAAGTGCGAAATGTAAACTGAGCCGCGAATTTGAAATTAAATCTATTCAAGAAGTTTCCCTGATTGTCCCAAGGTTGCGTAGCTAACACGGTGTCCTGGAAGGGCGGCAGCGGCGGGCGGGGGCGAGAGGGCGTGGAGGTACCGGGGGTAAGGTCGTGACAAGGTCACCGCGGGGTCGCTCCGACCAGCATTGTCTGCAAACATAATATTGTAATAGAAACTGCCTACGCGACCCAAATGTTAGGCATTACGCAATACCTAAGAGATCGCGTTCATATTGATTAAACATCAAGAACCAAACAATCTTCGTGTGGTTTCGAGACAAAGTTTTATTCCCAAAACCAAATTGATCCAAACAATATTGTACCTACATGTCTCCTATATTTGCTCTCTTGAGTAATATTATGTAGGTATGTAATGCGACACCATTTTTGGTATCCAGAAAACTCCAGTCATCTCTTTCAAACGCATTAGTGAATTAATTAGATGCCTCACCTTCATCATATTGTAGATAAGTAATTGCAGGCACAGTCACCGTCACATATAATTCATTGAATATGTGCTTAGATTGTCCAATCATCTCTGCGACTTACTCTTTCCCCTTCAAATGCTATCTAAACTTTTGTCGGCGACTCAAAGCAATATATTCGACACATGCCTGAACGCAGAAACTGGACTTAATTTCTTTGGGTTCCCAACAAAGTAGCTGAAAATCGTGTCATTGAAAGTTTTCCGTTAGGTCTATCCGGCTCCTAAATTTAATGAAGGAGATCTACTTTAACAACGATGAAGGAAACGAAAATATAAGACGTTAGTAGCTTTTGCTGAATACCTACTTGTGAATGTGAACTAGTGATTATCGTGTAAGTAACGGTAAATCCGTTAGTTAAAATATAATATTTTCCACGCAAAAAAAATACAATCTATCTTTTAATAATAAAAATCTTAAATTCATTTTACTGCCAGACATCGCACCGCTGGGTCTTGAAGCATGAAATTTGCACAAAAATACCTTATAGCGAAAGAAAACAATATTTATTGAAATGTCATCCCCTAATGGGGCTAAATCGAGGATGAAAGTTTGTATTGAAGATACAAACGACACGACACGACACAGACACGACACGATACGTTTGTTTTTGCCAATGGGAAATACCTTCGGACAAACTGCTTGGTTTTATTAAATTCCCTATTCAATAGGAAATATGCATGTATTTTGTTACACTACAATCAGTAAAAGAAAATAATATATATAAACCCAAGAAAGGAATTTAAAGTAAAATTCAACCACAGCTTATTGCACACAAAAATTATGAAACTCCAACAATTTTCAACTACCGTTCAGCATTGTCGAAGACGACGCTTTTTGAGTTTGCGTTCCGTTCCACCAAAAAAACGCAACATAAAAGAATGAAATTAAAATTAAAAATAAAATAAGTAAGGCAATAAAAAAATAGGAATTTGTTTCTTGACTCCTACACAATGTTTAAATAATGGATAAGTTTTGAATTACCTATGTGCATATTCCCTATTACCAGCAACTCGGCTAAAGTATTTTCATTTAAAAATGCAAAACATTTGAAGGTGACACGGTGTGACTGTGCAAGCGTATGTCGTTCGTGTCAATATACAATGTAAATTTTTGCGACTGCATCTGTCTATGATGCGCTTAACTTCTACAAGGAAAGTACATTATATTGCGCTTTGCTGAATGTAATTTTTTTAATAACTAAATTATGATTGGATGAGCAATGGTTTAAAGAAATGTTGTATGCGTATATAATCTTCAACTGCTGTTGCGTTATCGTTTATTTAAATCGTACAAAGGAAAATAAAAAAGTTTATTTCAAGTCTCTCTCAGGACGATTAAAACACATCTTAAATTCCACAAAAAAAAACCCAAAACTACCATTTTATACAGACAGCCGTAGGTTCCGGCTGTCATCTGTAGATCATTGACAGTTGTTACGGGTCGTCAGAAGCCCGAAAGTCTGTCAACCAGTCTACCAAAGGGTATCGTGCTACCCAGTAACTGGGTTATGGAGGTCGGATAGGCAGTCGCTCCATGTAAAATACTGGTATTTTCAGCTGCATCTGGTTAGACTGGAAGCCGACCCCAACAAGGTTGGGAAAAGGCTAGGCAGATGATGATTGATGGCCTGAAAGGAGATGCTTTAAATACAAATACCTCGCCATCAAATCTCTATGTTCATGAGTCCGACTAGTCCAAGTGAAATTCAAATAATAATACATAATATGAAAAATACTAGCTGCACCGGATTTGACCAGATTTCAACATAAATATTAAAGCTGGAAACCAGCTCTCTTAAAATTTCTGACATACTATGTCGTATCATAAATTCGGCAATATTTAACGAGAGTTTCCGGATAAAGTGAAAACTACATGAATAAAACCAGTTTTTGAAAAGACAATAAACTTCCAATGTCCTGTTACCATCCTATAGCTTTAGTTCCAGTATCATCTAAAGTTTTTGAGAAAGTAATTCACAACAAATTATTTAGTTTTTTGAATCCCTACATCTACTACCTGAGGAGCAAACTGTATTCCATAAAAAAAAACATAAACAGAGCAGTTTATAACTTTCTCCAGAAAGTAATGAATAATATTGATAAAAAATACTCCAGTCTGTGCACTCTACATGGATCTCAGCAAAGCATTTGATTGTGTTAATCATAAAATACTTTTGCAGAAGTTAGCCATATGTATGGGGTTCGTGGTAATGTTTAAACTTATTAGCAGCAGCAATAGAAAGAAGTTAACCCAAATCATTCGAATATGCCCAAAAGTCGACAAAGAAATTCATTTTACATCCTAAAACAGATATGTGAAATTAGGAGTCTCACAAGGAAATGTATTGGCACCATTGTTATATTATTATTTACATCAACGATTTACCAAAAAATATAAAACAACAAACATTTCTTTTTGCTTATGAGTGTACCATTGTATTTAACGGTAAAGACAGAATAACGCTTGAAGAAGATTTTAACGACGCCATCGACAAAATCGACAAAATTGTTAGATCTAACAATTTAAAATTACGATATTTCGCAATAGAATTGCACAATTTAGTGACATTAAAATTAAATATTCAAATAAAAAAGTCACTCACGTACAAACTACAATTTTTTTGGGTTTAAATATTGATTTTAGTTTAAATTGGAAAACACACATTAAGCTTTACATTGCTTTACATATGCTATACAAAATGGCCGATATATCGAATGTACTGTCTGCATACCATGGTTATGTGGGGATCTATAATAAGGTATGGAATAATGTACTGGGCACTTCTGGGGACATTCTGTATATAAAGATGATGCTTTTAAGGCTCAGAAAAGATGTGTCCGAGCAATATGTAAACTTAAACAATCAGATAGTAGCAAAGAATACTTAAAAACTCTCAAACAATTTTGTATGATTAAACATATACAGATAGTGCACTCTGCGATTACTGTTTTTTTTTTTTTTTTTTTGACTAGGGCATCTCGTTGCTCACCTCTGAAGTGATGACTACTTAACCGGACATTCCTGTGGCTGCCTTAAGCTACTATACTCAAAGCTTCCAGCCAGGGGCAAAAATATTCTAATTAAAACTAGGCGAGCGCTCGCTAAGGGCACCCCCTGTGGACCTCGGCTTAGGGCGTCGATGGTCTGAGGGGCGAGCTCCAGTAGGGCGTGGACTTGACGTGTTATGCGGATGACACGCTGGTCACGGCCCGGGGTAGCTCGTATAGGGAGGCAGCGTTGCTGGCGACGGCTGCGGTGTCACAGGTCGTGACCCGCATACGGCGCCTAGGCTTGGAGGTGGCCCTCAACAAGTCAGAGGCCATGGTCTTTCACGGCCCCCTGCGCGCGCCGCTGCTGGGATCACATATCGTGGTCGGGGGGTCTAGAATCGCTGTCGAGTCCACCATGAAGTACTTAGGATTGGTGCTCGACAGCCGGTGGTCTTTCGGCCCCCACTTCCAGCGGCTGGCGCCCAAATTGTTGGACGCGGCTGGGGTGCTGTCAACGCTGCTTCCCAATCTGGGGGGCCCGAGCGCCGCCTGTAGGCGGCTCTACGTGGGGATCGTGCGATCGATGGCCCTGTATGGGGCCCCGATCTGGGCGGCTGACCTGACGGCCGGCAGCATCGCTGTTCTGCGGAAGCCGCACCGAGCGATGCCCATCAGAGTCATCAGGGGGTATCGCACGATCTCCTACGAGGCGGCTTGTGTACTGGCCGGATCCCCGCCCTGGGACCTCGAGGCGAAGGTACTCGCGTCACTGTATCGGTGGCGCGAGGACTCAAGGGCGCGAGGCGAGCGGCTGACACAGCGACATATGGAGTTGCGTCGGTCATAGCTTCACGCAGCTCTGGTGGTGGAATGGTGGGACAGGCTTTCACGCCCAACCGGGCCCCGTCAACATCGGGGCGGTCCGGCCAGTGTTCGAGCGCTGGCTCGCGAGGAGGCACGGCTCCCTGTCGTTTCGGGTGACGCAGGTGCTCTCGGGGCATGGTTCGGGAAGTACCTGTGTCGCATATACAGGGAGCCGGACGCTCGGTGTCGGGAGGACATGGCTTGGCACACGCTGGCAGAGTGTGTTACTTGGGAGGAGCCCCGCCGTGCCCGGTGGTGTCGGCAGTGACCTGTCGCTGCCGGCCGTTGTCGACTCGATGGTCGGCAGCGAGGAGTCCTGCGAAACAGTCATTTCGCAGAAGGAGGCTGCGGAAAGGGAGCGGGAGATTGCTTCTGCTGACCCGATCTGCAGCAGACGCACCGGGCGTCGGCGGAGGGCGGATAACGCCCTCTTCCAGCCCCCCTAAATGGGTCCAGGGGCAACGGATCTGGGGAAATCCATCGCCCCCTACTCCTTAGGACCCGAGATGGCGGCACGTAGTGTTCCACGCGCGCCTCTCTATGATGTAAGGGGAGAGTTTAACACCTCGCTCCCCCCAAACTCGAGGTGGCCCGCAGAGGCGGGCCGGCACTAGCCGGGGATGGTGGAAGTCGCATTAGATCCCGTGATCCCCGGCGCAAGTGTGAGACTCCGACACCGGGGTGGTTTTAGTCAGTAAGAGTCTGACAGACCCCTCTGCCCTCCCCAGGGCGTTGGGACAGGCTGGATCAAGGATAATTCATTATTATTAATCGGGGAATTTAAAGCTACTGGCTCAGCATCGACGCGGGCTGGCGCATCAACGAGCAAGGGTCGGGGGGGAGTATTATTTACTCGGGCGGGTCACGATCGCGGAGGACCTCGGTGGCAAGGTCGGAATGCTGGTCGGTGTCTGTGTTTGTGCACTGTACTTGTGGCCCTATTGCTCTCCTGGAGGAGGGTTATGGGGTCGTCTGGGTCGGTAAGGATTTGCCTCGGGAGGTGGATCTGACTGATTCTACTAGGGACATAGTTGGCGGCCTCGACAACCAGTGGGTTGCGATGTTTGGCGGCGGACTCAAAGAAACGCTTGGAATTGCGTTTAATAAATTGGTGGATTGTGGATATCTTTAGGCCGAGATGGAGGATCTCGTTCCTAACGTACCAGGGGGCACCGGTGATTTTACAGAGGAATCTATTTTGGAGCGTTTGCATCCTATGGATATGGCGGGTCTTTGCTTGTGCAAATACGGCTTCCGCATAGGTCATAATGGGACGAACGCACGCCGTTTACTTACGCAATTTACACCTTAGTGACATTTTACTACGTGCATTCAGGAGTCAGGACAGAGTGAAGTCCACCAAGAACGAAAGCGGCTCGCCTGCTTTATGTGATCGCTAAAGGAGAGATGCTGGTAGCAATTACTGTACTGTAAGCTGTACTTTACTGTACGGAGCGGAGCGGAGTGGGGCGCGTCGTCGTGGATTGGAATATATCTATATTTCCTTTGAAAAATATAAAAGTAAACGACACTTTCATAAAATTGGTTGTCCTAATAATAAAACGAACAACTCTTTTAAATAACTGTATGTTTTGCATGGCTCCCCGTGTATACAATCACCTACCTAAATATTTAATGGAGGCATCATCGCCAGTTATGTTTAAAAAAAAAACTAAAAAGTTTTTTCATTATTAAAGCATATTATAAGTGTCTGAATATTTGCTGGATAAACAATAGGTTTTTTTAAAAGTACTTTATTTTTAAACTAGTATGACTGTTCTCATTCTTAAATTAATTATGTTTAGTTTTTATTTATTTTATGTTCTTTTTACGTACTTTGCATGCCGAAGGGTAAAATATGGTGATACTAAGACTACTATACAATTATTACATGTATGTAAAATATCTGCACATTGTTTACCCATATTAGCAAATAAATGATTTTGTATTTTATATTTTAAACGGTTTCATGAGCCAAAATATTCCTTGAAAATATAATTTTGTCAGAATTGAATTAGACATTCAAGCTTGAACAAACGTCGAATTCTAAGAAATCTGTACAAAACATAAAACCCAAAAATCTGTACATTTCACTTGCCAATTTGCTACGAGTATGTCATCATCAGCATCATCAACTTTAATGCCCTCCTTCCACCCACTGCTCAGTAAGTGAGCAGACTTCATCGCCCGTAATTATGTGCTTTGCTTCCCTGGTTTGTGCAAGTCTCATCCAGATCTTACTCGCGGTTGAGCGGTTCATCGGTGCCATTATGCAAGCCTGTAAATTTGTATAAATCCAAAAGTGCATAATATCATCAGATACACAATAGTGACGTCTCGTTTACGCAATCAATTTGGTCATTGCTGCAACATGCGTTCGTTTTCTACGTATGTACGTTATCAAAGCGAGACTCATTTTCCACACAGGTAATTTGGCACGAGGCAGATTGAATAGATTGGGTCGGTGGGTGACGTCATGACTAATTTTAACCTTTGTTAGAACTTTCGTGGTTCTCAGACCAATAATGGCGATGTTGTCCGTGTTTAGTGCCCAAATTAAATTTAAACTAGGGGAGTTTTTTCGAAGCTTTACTGAAACGAATAGAAAAGAATTGTGATTATTATGTTGAGGTTTGTGCTATTTATTGACCTGATAGGTAGGTACCTAAATATAACTTTGATTATAACTAAATCTTATAAACACAGAATTAAACGTGGCAAATGTATGATTTCGTAACTTTAGAAACTAATTTTAGAGAATTCTATTTCCCATATCGTAAACTTGTAAAAAAGTTAAAATTAACCTAAGAGACTTAGTTATAAAATTAGTAAAGAATGCATTAAAAAATGGGCCTGTGATTAGGCAACAATAAACAGAATTTATTACAATACAATATAATGGGTATATAAAATAATGTGGAGCATCTTTATTGAGAGTCATCCACGTTGATCACGATGACAGTGTTGTGGACACATGTCAAACGGATGATTTATGGTTTGTTTGTAAACATTCGCTGTCGCATGAACTTACAAAGGAGTTGCACATTACTGGCTTTGTTACAGATATAGGTGAGACGATCGAACGAAAGCTGAGATGGAAACAATTTGGCGAATAGTTTAGAGTGTGCAGATTGTTGTGAGTTAACGCGCGACCACAAAATGACGAAGAAATGTTTGCAGTGTCTGTAAAAGTAAAAGTAAAACTTGGATCATAATCAAACGCACACTGACGACTAATTTAATTTAATGATTCTTCCACAGATAATATACGTACGCCATATATGACAAAATTATGCACCCGCTAGTTTTAAACTAGTGTATAAACATCGTAAATACTGTGTTACCTACATAAGTTTATTAATTTATTATTCAACTTTAGTCACATTTAGGTAAATGTTAGGACTACCTAATAACTAATCACTAAATTTCCCGAAGCATAACTTGTTTAAGTAAAGATATATTATGTCATATGTTCTTTGTGTCGAAAGTAGTACCTACCTAATATTAAATCGGTTGACTAGGCATGTAGGCCTGTCGGGCGGTGTGACCTTGTAAGGGCGTATTAGCGAGGATGTAGGTCAGTGAGGCCCATCGCCCTTGACCTAGGGCGGGTGCCCTTCACGGCGTCCTCTGCGACGCTCTGCCAAATATCGTGAGACAAGGGCATTTCAAGCCTAGTTTACAATGTATTTTCGTATAATAAAATCGTGTAAACAATGTCTACGTAATTTTATTGTGGTATGGAAAACCCCGGAAAATCGCGTTTGATAATGTATCGGTCCGGTCCACCCGTAGTATGTTCCCTGCTTGGTCCTTGATGTCACTCATCTGGTATTCCCAAAAATAAAAATTACATAATAAAATTATTGAAGTAGTGTTTTATTAGTTTAATATTCTTAGAAACACATTATTAATATAATTTCACATAATGAACACATGAAAATCAGTATTACAACCATCAGCGAAGTACGTATGCTCGAGAAAATTCCGCGGATGCCGTATTAATTTTGTTCATAATGAGTGTTCAACCACATTTTCTGCCCCTGACAGTTTTCGTTAGACTCAAGATTGTATCATTTCGGTGGAAAATCGCATCCCCCATACTGATACTGAGTAGAGTTATAATAGTAGGTATGTGTAATGGTAGCAGGCCTAACTGAAAACCATATTATTATAGACAGACTAGCGACTCGGCCCTGCTTCGCGTGGTTCCTGGTTTTTACGACTTGACAAAGCATCGAGATTTCTTATTATAGCCTATAGTGGTGTAACCGTTGGACTGCCAAGTTACAGGTCTCGAGCTCGAACCCAAGGCACCCACCACGCCGAGGTCGCGGGAAAGTCCGAAAGGGATACCGTGGCCCCGGGCAAGTACAGGCAACTGAAGGAACACGGGTGGGTTTTAGTACAGTAAGAGTCTGACACGCCCTCCTGCTCCGCCCAGAGCGGGAGAAGTTAATTGACAAAATCCCACAAAAAATAAATAAAATAAAATAACGGTGATGAAAAATATCGTGAGGAAACCGATAGCTCAACGGTATGTGAAGCCAAGTCAGAGGCCCATGGGCGGCTTTAAAACTCTGACACCAGGTTAGTCACTAACCACACGAAAATAATATTATATTATAATGTAAGTTTAATATTAATGCACAAAAAGCTTGTGGAATAAATTATCTAAATGATGGTGAAAACCACATCAAAATCCGTTGCGGAGTTTAGAAGAACAACGCAGTTACACAGACAGACAGGGCAGCCATTTTAATTTATAATATGGATAGATATAGAATGAAGGAAGAAAGTATTGTCCCATCCGTGTTATACCGACAGGTCCAGCAATCAGCATGTTTTCCTTCGTAGTATTTTTCAGACTTACTAAACCGGAAAATGCTACGTGGGATACCGTCAACGTTGGTTGGTGCGCGTTGTAGGAAAATAAATTCACGTGTACAGTTAAATCTTACGTGTTTGTTGGAGGTAGAGCGGGTGGTGGCATTTGCAGAGACACCCGGCGAAACATACGGCCATGGAGTGTGTGTGCCTGGAGGACCGGACGCTTGTGGACACCCACAATACCCAAGCAGTCAGGGTCTTCACGGACGGCAGCAAGATTGCGGGCACGGTCGGTGTGGTATAGGCAAAAAAATATTACCATGTTATGATCGATGAAAAATTTAAAGACACACAAACGCCTGTCTTTCAATTTTTCCTTCATAAAATAAGTTAGTATTGAAATTCATATAATTTACAGTGTAAGTTCATTTATGTTGTAAAATTGTTAGTTTTTAGGGTTCCATAACACAAAAAGAAGAAACGGAACACTTATAGGATCATTTCGTTGTCCGTTTGTCTGTCAGTCTGTCAAGACCCCCCTGTTTCTCAGGCGCGGAGGTATCAAGTAGAAATTAATATCAAATGCGTAAGTCTACAGTCCCTTGGAGGTCTAAAAAAGTCAAGCTAGAAGCATTTTTTTTAGTCAGCGCAATAAAAAAATACGTCCATTTATGTGACATAATTATTTTGATAATCGCAAATAAATCAAAACTTATAGGGTAGCTACTCGTTGACTAATAATGACATTTCTACTAATCATGAAATTTGGCAAGAAGTAAGGTCTCGCGACACAAGTGACGGAAAAAAGTCTGAAAATCGTTAATTAGCAGTTTAAACACTTTTTTTTTGGCGATTACAATCTAACATTTGCAGTTGGAGAATTGACCGTGACGTATGTCGATGTATGGGATTTCAACTAAAATGTTAAGTTTGTTTTTGGGATAAATTCGTCCCCACTACGGAACCCTTCATTGTGCGTGGTACGTCACGCACTTGGCCGGTTTTTAAGACAAAAACACTCATTTTTGAGCGCTGCGCATAGGCATCTATAGATCGATGCAAAGCTTGTAGAACTGCGCCGATTGTCAAAGAATAGCATCCAGAAAATAGCAATGTGACTTTACCATGACCTTGCACAAAGCTATATTTATCGGAATCAATGTTGCATAGAGCGCTAAGGAAAATCGTATTTTCGCGAATTATTCCGGGAAGTGCTGATAGAGGCGAGTAACGGGTTGCCTGTTGTTATTCACATATTACCTCACTCACACCACCTTAGGCTTATATATCTAGTTCGCGTAGCGTACACGAGGAGTGTGAGCCTGTGTGCGCCTGCGACATTGAACTTCACACTTCACGCGGCGGCGCACGAGTTGCGTAACCGCGCCACACCGCAACTTCGAGCGACGAGTTCACATCTACCGACGCGAATAAACCAATATACTTTATATTTTCTAGACAGATTTGAGTGTTACGCAATAATTATACACACGCGCACCCTACGCGCTTTCGCACAAGGTTAAATCAATACCAAAAATATATTATGTAGATACGATTTTATCAGACACGCCATGCGCTACATGCGTATCTTAATCAAAATATTAATTATGAGAAAATTTTGCACTTTCCTTTATTTGCAATTTGGTGAGAAAGTATTGAAACAATCCTTTTAATACAATTTGCAATAGAACGGTTGCTATCTACAGAAAATTTTTCAACACACATTTCCAACCAGCAACGCGTTGCAGTTGCAGCCCAGCCAAAGGCATTCTTGATCAAAAACCGCACATTTTATAGTAAAAGTAGTGGGATGATGTAATAAAATTAAACTTGTTGACAAGTAGCAACAGCACGTGGCGGGATTTCGACAATGACATTGACATTGGCCGCCGTCAGGGCTCCGGCGAGTGGTTGCGACCGCGCGCGCCCGCAGCCAGGGAAATAAATCATGTATGTATAATGTATGTAGCATATAAACGGACTTTTAAATAGGCTGGCTGGAAATAAAGCATAACAATTTAACATAATTTTATTTATACTAGAAAACTATGTTTGATCCTTTCTAGGAATAATGTACGCAAAAATAATGCATAAAATCACTACGGTACAGACGCCAGCACGTCAACCTACTACAATCTGTCAAATTTCTTGAATAGATTTTCAACTTTATCACTAAAGCATAAGGTTCAAAGTTGATTGGGAATATTTGAAAGTTTCGGGTAGGTTGATGTGCTGTGGTCTGTACATACGGTTTTCCAGATGTCTTAAGTGTTCTTCATTATACTTGACATCATCCATGTATGTGCTGGTTTCTTGTTCATGACAATGACTAATCCATATTCTGATAATCTCAACTGTACAATCAATACACAATGATAACACACTACAATATTTTCCTGCTACAGGAAGAAAACATGCCTAGGTAATTTGTTAACGTATGCCTTGTGACGTGTCACTTATAACAATCGTTAATTGGATCTCATTGATGTCCGTGTTGTCCTTGAGTGTATACTAATTTGCAAGTGGACGCTTCCGCGACGTGTCGCGAGGTCACCCTTCTGTATTGTATTAACAATATTTATTACTGGCCTGCACGTGGATCAGCATCTCGATGTTTCCGTGATTGAAAATAAACAGTTTTTATCAAAAACCCTGATAAAAATTTTAGGTCATTATCACATATCGTTATACCTATCCACGACCCAAAAATGCGAGCTAATAATTTTCACAAAAAATGTCAAGGTGGGGGCGACATTGACTATTCAAAATATTAGTGTCAAGAGCAAGTCCATTAATCAATACCTATTAGTTAATTGAAGCGGACTGTTTATTTAGGCAGTTTTTTACCTAGATGCGTTAAACAGATATTACGGAAATGTCAAAAGTAAAAAAATGTAGTTAAAGACCGAAGAGTCGACCGGGTGGCCTCCGCAATCCGCAAATAATAGTCAATAAAGTGGCAAGTCCGGGTGACGCAGATAGCGAGCGGCCGCGGCGGCGGCGCGGGCGCGGGCGCTCGCTCGTCTATCTGACTGTACAAATAGCAGCGACCTTGAGATTCGGCGCGCGCGACAAGGTCACCGCGCAAATCGTTATCAGCGTGACGTTAGCGTGTGACCTCCACGGAGGTGCCCGCGAGATAACGCGGCCAGATACCGGTAGCGACCGATAGTGGCGAGTCGCGGGCGCACTCGCCGCGCCGCGCCATCCTACCGGCACGCTACTTCCGCGTACGCACTGCATCTACATGCCATCACACACTAGGCTTACTGACGGTTACTGCAAACTGCCTCGTGATATAAGTAGAAGCTGAGTTAACAAATCTCAAAATGTAGCGATGTTCTCGTGGATTCCGTTTTTGCTACTGATTCCAACGAAAATTTGTTCATTTACAAGCATTAAACCTAATTAATGACATGACGATGAGTCTATTGATCTTGCAACATTAATATAATGGGTAAAATGATCAATGGAGATAGGTACACTACTTGATTCCTAGCAGTAACTGCGATTCTCTAATACTCTAATAAAATTAAAAACACGATTTTATTATGAAAGTCGTTTGTTCATCATTCAATATGTTTACTTAAAATGATTTATTTAATCTTTAATATTTACAAGTGGGCACATAACAACTTATAACTAATTAATTAATAAAAATAGCAACATTTTATACTAATTTAAAAACTAAAATATTGCATCGAAAAATTCATCCTCATGTTAAGACACTGAAACAATAAATATGAACACACATTTGTACACAGATTTGCGACCATCACTGAGAAAATGATTCTTAGCAATCGTTCCATCGACAAAAGGTTTTTTTTCAGCTTTCGCTTTATGTTAGTTTGGAATAAAGCCAAAACAGCGTCGGTCGATCGGAATCACTTTCTACGCGCTTATCGTTGCCGTCCGCAAAATATTGTAGCGACCTTGGGTGTTCATGGTCGTGCAAAAATATCAACTTGACATTCTAACGATTTCCCGATCATTGAGTTGCTAACCAGGAAGCAGCGGTTAACATTAACCACGCCTCACGTCCCGAGGTCAAGCGCTAATTTTATGCTCGTAAATACTATACATACATGCTTATATTTATATTGTAAGTACCTGCCATGTATACTTTGTAAACACCATGTTTGCCAGACTTATAAATATACTACAAAATGAAATAAACAATAATATAATGATATTCGTTATACTAAGGCTCGACTTCGCAAACAACCAAAAAATCCTTGGGAAATAAATGGTAACTAAACTAGGTACATAATAATTAAAGTACCTATAATAAATTAGTCAGCATAAAAAAATGCTTCACTTATTTTTAGGCTGGCTTAGTTTGAAACAAATACAAAAAAGAATACAAATTTCCATGGCGCGAGAAAGTGAGTGCAGTGTGGCAAACGTTCATTTGATAACGAAACTAAACAGCGTGCCCACTTCATGCTTGAACACGTGTTTTTGTACTAAAAGTAAAAAAATATGTACTTACTGCACTTACATGTGCCAACATGAGACGAAGAAATTCAACATTATGCTGAATTATTTATTCTTCAATGACATTGATATTTAGCTATGTATTTGTTCTAATCCCGCTCTATATTAAACAATCCCATTAACATTCCATCTGCCGTTTGATTTTAACAAGCCACAAGCCCACAGATTACAGTTGCTAATTAATTGTGAAATCTATTTTCTCAAACTCATTTTCCAACATTTCTTTCATCTTGTATCATAAATAAACTAGAGTGTGTTTGGGTGAGTTGAACATGACCTGAATCCAAATACGGGCACGCGAGAGAAATCTTTCTTAGGCTACTAGCAGCCAGAGACGGCGAGTCTCACGCTGTGGGCGAACTGATGTGAAGAGAAAGGACCTCTTCCTTTTTAATATGTATGACCTGATTTCCATGAACACTGACTTCTTAAAAACATTTAAGGGAAATAGGGTCATTCAAATAAACTATTGTTACATGTAAGTAAACTAGACATGAGCGTTATCATCTTCTCGGCTACATTATACTCTATAAGGCCAAGTCAATACGGTATTCAAATTTTAAAATCATTGCTACGATATCCTTCCTTGTTTAGTGTTAACAGGAAGCGATTTTCTGAAAAAAGGTTAATTTGACGTAAAGTATCAATAAAAAGCAGAGAGTCAGGAAACGGGTTTATAGTTACCATCTTTGTTGACCACTAGGACAGAAAGTACATGTGGTCGTATTATAAGTGATATCGCCTCAATTTCTCTGAGTGCGGCGCGTGGCAGGGCGCGGCAAGTCCGCGTGCGCCCGCGCCGATCGTGGAGACACCGCCGTACAATGGGCGGAGAAAACGGATGGATGCTGTCATCGTTCTCTCGCGGCTTGACTTATGACTTACAATATCTACATACAATCATCAGCGATGTGGAGCAGGCCAGTGGGCCGCGCGGCCACGCACCGCTGCTGGCGCCTTTAGCGCTCGTAAAGAGTCGCTTAATTGAAAATTAGTTTCCTTAAATATCTGAAAACTTTTAGGAGAACAATACAAGTCTTTTAATATTCACTGAATTTCGATTGCTTTAAGTCTGGCTAGAATGTATGTACTTACCCACCTACAACATTACTGCCACGGTGTATGGTGTATTAGTATGTCAGGAAAATAGTTTAAAATAAAATATGTAGGTATCTATGTAGTACTAGTTAATCTCGAACAATATTCGGTATATTTTCATGTCTCGAAAATGTTTTCTCCACTAGGGATGTACCGCGTATTCGCCAAGAAGCAGGCCTGGAAAGCCGTTTGTTTGGCCTCATTTGAATAGTCGGTTGAATGATACGCCTGCTTCCATCGATGACCGACTTTGAAATAAGTTTTTCAAAAGTACTGTATATTTTATTATGGTGTAGTATTAGAATATGCTCCGCTAAAGCCCAAATAGCTTAACGGGGTTTCTCCGAATTTTCCTGTTTTATAATAAATTTTAAATAGTCAAATTAGTGTATTTCGGTCCTGAAAAAAATTTATGTCATAGATACATGATACATCCTTAATTTAGGGAAATTAACGATTCAAAACACGATAAATTGTAATTGCTGGATGAAAAAAAGACCCGAATGGATTTAAAAACCATTTTTTGTTTCATTTATACCTACAGCAAAAAATAATATGAAAATTGTTTCCTTAAGGATTTTTGAGCTATTTTGTTTTTTATATAAACACAACATTTGTAAATAGGGCTAAAAGAGAAACGCCGCCGCCGTTGTTAAAAAAAACAAATAAAAGAAAGCAGAAGAAGCAGAAGCATTTTGCACAATATGACCTGGGTTAGAACAATAGTTATTTGTTATACAAGAGTGCAAAGTTGCTTTTTAACCGCGTGTTCAATTTTGATGACCGAGCAAGCGAAGGATTCTAAAATTGAATCACGAGCGCAGCGAGTGATTCAAAATTAGAATCCTGAGCGTTAGCGAGGGAATCAAAAGAGCACGAGGTGAAAAATCTTTGCACTCGAGTGCAACACGTAACTTTTCATTCCACCTCAGCGAGGAAATGACTAAATGCAAAAAAAAAAACGTTTGCGCATTATTAACAGTTTCAGTCAATTCTGTTGGCGTCAAGCAAACTTCCTCGTCGCTAGAATCACTCATTTTAGTTTTTTCACTTGTTTTCAAGTTTCTTGTTTTTAATATACCTAAGGTTTAACAATGACGTGAAAAAATGCCGCGTAAAGAACCGCGTACAAAGCAAATTGAAAAAAGAACACCAAGAAGGTTCCGAGTCTGAGTTTTTAACAAATTAAAAAAAAGTTGTATGATATATTCGGCACCATAGAGGTAGCAGTAAATAGGTTTAATGTTTTTTTTAATTCACAAACTTAGTGCACACGATGTTCTAAATTCAATTTACTTTATCCTCTAGAGAATAAAAACGGCTTTTCCACTCAGATACTGAAGATTAAAAATACTCTTTCCGAGATGGTGGGATGAAAAGGATATTTTATATCCCAGTAGTATGATCTTGTGGGATGATTATATTTCTGTGAATAATTTCAACAAGTGTTATAACATCATCAACAAAGTGGATTAAATACGTATCTGTCTCAAAAACTTCCAAATCAAATTCATATGGGACCACAGCGCGAGCATCTTCTACCAAATTAAAAGAGATATTTCAAAATCGGTCCACAATTGATGAAAATATCGATGAACATACATGAAAAACAATATATACAAACGAATATAAATAATCTCCTCCTTTTTGAACCATGTTAATAAAATTAGTTGATTGTTACTACACCGACAAGATATCGGCGGAAAAACAATCTCATACATTGTGTTGTTATTGTCACATACATAAATATCGTGGCAGATTGCGACCGACACCGATATCGGCACGATTTCATCTCACACAGACCCAGACTTTTTCTCACTGCCGACTTCGATAATTAGTACTGTGGTCGTTTGGTGCGTCGCTATGGCCATCCATATTCACCAATATCATCGGACCGATAGTAATTATATCAGTGTCGGTGCTGCTTCCGACTAGTGCCGACATATCGGTATCGGAATGGTGTCGTTAAATGTTAATGTGACATTTGAAGTAATCATTTTAGTTCATTACACCGTGGGTACCATAAACCTAAGGAAAAAATCGAACCTAAAAGAAAATATTTGGGGGAGGCGGAGGTAACATTCAAAAGCCTACAGGCCCGAATAACCTCGCCTCTTGCTCGGACAAGACAATCATCGCAGAAGTGAAGTTAGCTGGTTGAAGCCGACTCTAGCTATCTCTAGTCGAATCTCTTTTAGTATTCTTTCACCATTACACAGTTTTACTGAACAAGATGGCCAATCCACGTTTAGAAACGTTCAAAATCTAGCTGCAATCTCATCTCAGCGACAAACAGTCATAAAGGTAGGTCTGTAGGTACATTAGAGGTAGGTAAGTCTTTTTACAAATTGAGACTGAGATTACAATGTGAAAAAAATAATACAATGTTCAATGTTCTTAAAGACTTTTAAAAAATAC
The DNA here is from genome assembly GCA_963853775.1 of Xanthia togata. Lineage (NCBI taxonomy): Eukaryota > Metazoa > Arthropoda > Insecta > Lepidoptera > Noctuidae > Xanthia > Xanthia togata. The sequence goes on from OY970802.1 coordinate 14,405,393, forward strand.
AACCGGCTTCCAAAAAACAACTACAAAGTGAAAAATTACTTTAATTTCGGAAGTCGGTGTCTTTGGTTTAGTATTTTAATTTTTTACTACCGACTTCCGAAATTAAAGTTAATTTTCACTTTGTAGTGTTTTTTTTTTTGAAGTTGGTTTTTGTTTTTTAAGTTTTAATTTTAACTTTTTAGTTGTGGTAGGTACCTACCCCACATAAATTCGAATGCCACTATCTGCTATGTAAATAACACTGACAAAAAGTTATTATAACATCATCCACACTGGCTAAGTGGAAAAAATACGTATTGAAGCTAACTTAAAAACTACCCAAGCGAAGTTAATATTATTTATACCCACCGCGCAAACTTCCTCTACCATAAATTAAAAAAGAATTTTCAGAATCGGACCACAATTGACGAAAATATAAATGAACATACATAAAAAACCAAAAACATACAGACGAACATATAACCTCCTCCTTTTTGGGAGTCAGTTGAGAATACTGAAGTTGCCCCTCTGATATACTTTTGTAGGTCATTAATAAGATCGTATTTGCTGATTATATATGACCATACGAGTAAATGCGGGAGCGTAGCTAATTCTGAATAATGCTCATATTTTTGGTTTCTTTTAGAATTTTAGATTTAATACGCCATGAGCTCATAGTTGTATAGAATAATGTCACGACCTTATTTCTACAAGTCGTGTATTAAAAACTACAGTTTGTAGCGTTTCAGCGCAAGATGAAACTCGGTGAGGTGTTTTTTCGCGGTCGGCGACCCGCATTTCACGCTCGTACTCAACACTTGAATCTTTCCAATTTATTGCCTTACTTTGCTTAACGTCTTTTTATATTCTTTCTCTACAGCAGATGACAAATTGAATACACAAGCAAGCACGAGCTCAACGACCGTATTTACGCCAGATTTTTACAAAATTAGAAACCTAAAATTACATTTTAAAACAGAACGATTAAGAACTCGGGATTATATTTCAGCAGACAATTCATTTGCCGCCTTAACAAATAAATTAAAACATTTTCCCGAAAGTGTAAGCCCTGTCGTCTTTCACGTTGACACGCTGTTAGAAAACCAAAGTATTTTGTTTGAGGAAAAAGATGCACATTTTATTTGTCTTCTGTTTTCGTCTGTAGATACAATGAAAACCGACTCATTTAAGAAAGTTGCCAAAACGGTTTGATTTAAATAAAGTGGAGGTTTTTGTTTATACCTCTTATAACTTTGCAAACGATGTTCGGTCAGTGCAGGTCACTTATACAATGTTTGCGCTAATTCAGTACATTACAGAGGGCAAAGACACATAGTTTGTATAAACGAAGCGTTGATTGCGACGCAAAAACGTTTATCGCTGAGACACGTGGCGAACTGCGTGCGACCGCCGCCATGTCGCCGCAACGTGATCGTTGCAATCATGAGATCCACTCGAGAAATAGGTATTATATGTATTAAAAAATATGAATTCTACAAAAAACAAAAATCTAATTCAAAATATTTTTATTAAGTATTTTTTTAAATTTTATCTCAGTAAGTTATCTAAAAAATGTCACGCTACGGAATATTCTGGCGGCTCTAACCTTATACTTAGCCTTTACTTAGGTATCTACAAGATAAATAAATAGTGAGAAAAATAAATATTACCACGCAAATCTAAAGTAAACTACTGATATTGATCGAATGACAATAGAATTCGTGTGACATGTGTCACAACACTATTTTTATTTTCACTTGCATTTTATTGTATCTATTTTAAGAAAATTGATTCCCACCATACAACAATACAGTCTGTAAACAACAGTTGCAAATCAGAACATATTTTTCTCGTTTCTTTTTTTAATAATGGGCTTTACTTTTTTTGGTATAAGAGTATTGTAGAGATATGAAATGAACCGTTTATTTATTTAACACTTTCGACTCCACCCACTTTTCATAGAGCTTATACGCCATGCCGCGCCATATTTATTGGAAGTGAACCCTCCGGGACGGTCACTGGCATTACGTTTGCGCTAAAGTTAACCCTCGCGGACGGTCAAGGGCATTTAGTTTAAAACCGTGTTATTAAACACTGTAAAACGAAGTAAAATAGTGTTTTCAGGGTGTCTTGTCGCTTTTTTATGTACTAGTAGGGTGGGGACGTGAAATTATAAAAAATAAATAAATAAGAAAGTATAATAATTCGCTCTGATCCCGAGACAGGGGTGTCCAACCTTGGAGCATACGGTGAAGGTCTGCCCGGCTTGGGCAGAGCATCGCCGTGCCCTCGTGGAGGCGATTGGTGGCGGGGATCTCTCGCGTCTGCCCCTGGTCCAGGCCATGGTACGGAGCGAGAGGGGAAGCAGTAATGCTCGCGAAGGAGGAGGCAGAACGCTTGAGGGAGAGGCAAAACGCCCTCACGCCCCTAGCCGCCGCAGGAGACGCCCTGGGCGTCGTGAATCGCAGGCCGATTACCGGCCACCGTAGGCGCGGGCTTGCGGACGGTGAGCAATGGGTAGCTCGCCATCCGATAAGGACCAGGCCCGGGTCGACGGCGACGACGCGTTGTGTTCCACGCGCGCCTCAAAGAGATGTCAGCAACTGAAGGGGTCCGATGGGTTGCAGGAAAGTCCGAAAGGGATACCGTGGCCCCGTAACCCCCCCCTCCCCCGGCAACGTAAAGGCAACTGAAGGAACACGGTGGCTTTTAGTCAGTAAAAGTCTGACACCCCGCTTCGCCCAGAGCCGGAGAAGTTATTTGGTAAAAAAGGGGGTGTCCAACCTTTACAATTTTTAGTTTATATTTATATCCGTGAAAATGGTTTTCTACACCTGAAATACTAATACAGAGAAAAGAAGAAAAAAACAATGCTTGTATTTTAAATCCAACGCATATTAAAATGAGCCCTCCGCGAGGGCCATATGCGACTAGAGTGAGCCCTCCAGAAGGGCTCCCGACACTGAACGTGTTGAATAAATATTTATTAGTGACATAAGCATTTCTTGCTGTTTTCAGAATGAGGACTGAGGAGTTCCCCATGGAAAAATAATAATAACAGTTCATTCAAAGCACTTTTAGGTACTTTTGAGTTTGATATAACAAGAAGAATATATTCAGTAGAATAGAAATACATACTAGACCATTGTTTTTGGGCGCGCCACTATTGCGGCGGTAAGTCCCCTCTTTGAGGAGTGGCTGGAGAGGCGCCACGGCGTCCTCACCTTCCGCCTGACGCAGGTCCTCACCGGACACGGCGGTTTCGGATAAGACGGGAGGAAACGCCCGGGTGTTATCACTGCTTGGATCGCCCCGAGGACACGGTGGAGCATACGGTGGAGGTATGCCCGGCTTGGGCAGAGCACCGCCGTGTCCTCGTGGAGGCGATCGCTGGCGGGGACCTCTCGCGTCCGGCCCTGGTCCAGGCCATGGTACGGAGCGAGAGGGCATGGGAGGCCATCACCTCCTTCTGCGAAGCAGTAATGCTCGCGAAGGAGGAGGCGGAGCGCGTGAGGGAGAGGCAAATTTCGCGCCCTCACGCCTCTAGCCGCCGCAGGAGGAGACGCCCTGGGCGTCGGGAATCTATTGCCGAATCCCGGCCACCGTAAACGCGGGCTTGCGGACGGTGAGCAATGGGTAGCTCGCCGTCCGGTAAGGACCAAGCCCGGGTCGACGGCGCGTTGTGTTCCACGCGCGCCTCAAAGAGATGTCAGCGAGTGAAGGGGTCCGATGAGACCATTGCCTGCCGGGGTTGCGGGAAAGTCCGAAAGGGATACCGTTGCCCCCTTTCTTTTTTTTTTTTTTTTTTTTTGGAAATCATCAAATGTCTTCTCCCGCTCTGGGTGGAGCGGGAGGGCGTGTCAGACGCTTACTGACTAAAACCCACCCGTGTTCCTTCTGTTGCCTGTGCAATGCCAGGGGGCCACGGTACCATTGCCTGCCGGGGTTGCGGCGGGAAAGTCCGAAAGGGATACCGTGGCCTCCTTTTTTTTTCTTTTTTTTTTTTTGGGTGGGAAATCATCAAATGACGTCTCCCGCTCTGGGTGGAGCGGGAGGGCGTGTCAGACTCTTACTGACTAAAACCCACCCGTGTTCCTTCTGTTGCCTGTGCAATGCCAGGGGGCTACGGTATCCCTTTCGGACTTTCCCGCAACCCCGGCAGGCAATGGTCTCATCGGACCCCTTCACTCGCTGACACTCTTTGAGGCGCGCGTGGAACACAACGCGCCGTCGACCCGGGCTTGGTCCTTACCGGACGGCGAGCTACCCATTGCTCACCGTCCGCAAGCCCGCGCCTACGGTGGCCGGGAATCATCGATTGATTCCCGACGCCCAGGGCGTCTCCTCCTGCGGCGGCTAGGGGCGTGAGGGCGCGAAATTTGCCTCTCCCTCACGCGCTCCGCCTCCTTCTTCGCGAGCATTACCGCTTCGCAGAAGGAGGTGACGGCCTCCCATGCCCTCTCGCTCCGTACCATGGCCTGGACCAGGGCCGGACGCGAGAGCTCCCCGCCACCGATCGCCTCCACGAGGACACGGCGGTGCTCTGCCCAAGCCGAGCATACCTCCACCGTATGCTCCACCGTGTCCTCCAGGCGATCCACGCAGTGATGATACCCGGGCGTTTCCTCCCGCCTTATCCGAAACAGGTACCTCCCGAAACAGCCATGTCCGGTGAGGACCTGCGTCAGGCGGAAGGTGAGGACGCCGTGGCGCCTCTCCAGCCACTCCTCAAAGAGGGGACTTATCGCCGCAATAGTGGCGTGCCCAGCACTGGGTTGCGACAATCGCACTCTCCATGACGCCATGAGATCCCGTCGGAGCTCTGTCCGCTGTGCCGCGATTTCTCGCGGTATCGGAGTCAAGCCCCGGCGTTTCGCCTCCTCGCGCCACTCCCAGATATGCGCGAGGACTTTTGCCTCCAGATCCCATGGCGGCAATCCGGCAAGGAGGCTCGCCGCCTCACCGGAGACCGTGCGGTATCCCCGGACCAGCCGGGTGGCAATGACCCTCTGGGACTCGTTCAACCGGCGGGCAGGCCACCGCCTCAACGAACGTGCCCACACCGGTGCCCCGTACAGGGCCATGGACCGCACGATCCCCGCGTATAGCCTCCGGCAGGAGGCGTTTGGACCCCCTAGATTGGGCAGGAGCCGCTTCAAGGCAGCCCCGGCCCGCTCCAGTCTGGGAGCCAAACGTCGGAAATGCTCCACGAAGTTCCACCGACTGTCGAGGACGAGTCCCAGGTACTTCATCGTCGACTCTACGCCGATGTGAACCCCTCCTACCGTTATTTGGGAACCCGACGGTGGCGCGTTCCGAGGACCATGAAAACACATGGCCTCAGACTTGCGCAAGGCCACCTCGAGTCCCAACTGCCGGATTCTGGCCACGATTGTCGCAACCCCGTGTGTCGCTAGTTCGGCCGCCGCCTGGTGCGACCTCCCCTGCGCCAGGACCAACGTGTCGTCAGCGTAACAAATGACGCTGATGCCATTGGGGAGGTTGGCGCGCAGCACCCAGTCGTATCCGATGTCCCACAGATGCGGCCCCAGGACCGATCCCTGTGGGACACCGCACGACATCTCTCGCTGGTTCCACTCTCCCTGGTGACCGGGGTAGATGATGGCCCTGTCCGTCAAATAGGCCTCGACCACACGACAGAGGTAGGTCGGCATCCGGTGATACCGGAGTGCCTCCCTGATGCAACTCCAGGGCAGGGTAAAGACTGGGCACGCCACTATTGCGGCGATAAGTCCCCTCTTTGAGGAGTGGCTGGAGAGGCGCCACGGCGTCCTCACCTTCCGCCTGACGCAGGTCCTCACCGGACACGGCTGTTTCGGGAGGTACCTGTTTCGGATAAGGCGAGAGGAAACGCCCGGGTGTTATCACTGCGTGGATCGCCCCGAGGACACGGTGGAGCATACGGTGGAGGTATGCCCGGCTTGGGCAGAGCACCGCCGTGTCCTCGTGGAGGCGATCGCTGGCGGGGATCTCTCGCGTCCGGCCCTGGTCCAGGTCATGGTACGGAGCGAGAGGGCATGGGAGGCCATCACCTCCTTCTGCGAAGCAGTAATGCTCGCAAAGGAGGAGGCGGAGCGCGTGAGGGAGAGGCAAATTTCGCGCCCTCACGCCCCTAGGTGAGCAATGGGTTGCTCGCCGTCCGGTAAGGACCAAGCCCGGGTCGACGGCGCGTTGTGTTCCACGCGCGCCTCAAAGAGTGTCAGCGAGTGAAGGGGTCCGATGAGACCATTGCCTGCCGGGGTTGCGGGAAAGTCCGAAAGGGATACCGTGGCCCCCTGGCATTGCACAGGCAAGAGAAGGAACACGGGTGGGTTTTAGTCAGTAAGAGTCTGACACGCCCTCCCGCTCCACCCAGAGCGGGAGACGTCATTTGATGATTTCCCACCCAAAAAAAAAAAAAAAGGGCAGGGTATTGAAGGCGTTGGCGATGTCTAGAGACACCGCCAAGACGACCCCACCCCGAGCCACCGCATCCCCCGTCGTGAGGGCTCGCACGCGCATGATGGCACCCACCGTGGAGCGCCCCCTGCGGAAACCAAACTGGCTCTCCGCCAAATCCGGCCCCACCCGCACCAGCCGCCCGACAAGGCGGTCTGCAATTACTCTTTCAAAGAGCTTGCCCACCTCGTCGAGCAGCACGATGGGCCGGTAAGCGGACGGAGAGTCCGCAGGGCGCCCCGGCTTCTTGATGAGGACCAGTTTCCCCGTCTTCCAACGAAGTGGGAACTGGCCCCTCTCCATACATGCGCTTAAGAGCCCCCTTAGTCGAGGCCCGAGAGCCTCTGAGGCCAGGACCCAGGCTTTCCCAGGTAAGCCGTCGGGTCCTGGGGCGGTATTTCTGGCATTCAGCCTACGTACCGCCACCCTCATCTCTACCTCGGTCACCTCCGGAGCATCGTCGTCGTCGTCGGTGGTGTGGTCCGCATCGGGTACCGCAGTAGGCGGAGCCATGGGTGGGGAAGCATGTTCCCCTCTCGAAGGGAACAGAGCGCTCACCACGTCCCCCACAAATACCGTGGCCCCCTGGCATTGCACAGGCAACAGAAGGAACACGGGTGGGTTTTAGTCAGTAAGAGTCTGACACGCCCTCTCGCTCCACCCAGAGCGGGAGAAGTCATTTGATGATTTCCACCCAAGAGAAAAAAAAAGACCATTGTTTTGTAACTATTCGAATAGCAATCGAATATTTTGTAACGTTTTAAAGAAAGAAAGAAATAAATTTATTTGACTCAGGTCAAGGCACACAATATTCACACAAAAACAAAAAAAAAAAACAGAAAAAAATATAAAAATAACTTAGAATAGTAAGGTCCCAGGCCCATACGGTAATCGACAATCGTTCAAAAAATTCAAGCTTCATACAACCGGAAGGCATATAATAATGAGATATCTGTTTCGAGTCCTAAGTAGGTATAGTTTGCATAATAGGTATAAGTCATAACGAAAATTAAAATAGTTCACAAAGTCACTACTCGTCGCCGAGACCTCCGAAATTGCATCCGTATTGCTCGTCGGTCTGCTAAATAGATTAACGCGTGGGTTACAGTTTTCTGCTATTTTACTTAGTGACACACATACAACTGAAACCACGCGGTTATTTCTGTGAAATTTCTGCACAGATAAGTTGTCACGTCGATACTAACGTGACGTGATAATGTTATCAGTCTGGCTTACAGTGTCCGTGAAAGATTTGGAATTAGACAAAAAACATTCGATGATTTTGGCTTTAAAGACAATTGTTGACCTTAACACGTGTGTCAAGTACATCGCAATTGTAATGATAAAATAGTAAAGGTTTATGATAAGGTGGAAATAAATTATGTAAGTAAGTACATCCTTCGAACAACAGTAATTTAAATGAGTTTATGTAAATAAAACAAATAATTAATTAGAACTAAAAAACTCACAAGTTACATAAATAATGTTTTAAAACATTCATTATACAATGAGATTCATGATACGTTGTGATAAAATATCAATTATTATTATATTTCCGTAATTTTAAAACAAACAGGCTATTATCTGACGATACGTAGGTATTTGATCTTAATTTTGGCACTGTAAAGATTTACATGTATTTTTCAACAAGGTTATTAATTTTTTCAAGGCGCACTTTTTTAGAAACGTTCGTTTTTTGCAGCGAGTGGGCAGTCTGTTTACAGCTGCGATCCACTAGTGATTTACAACTGAACATACGCAGCTAATAACATTGTATGTAATAGAACACAAGGTCATGACGTATTTTGGTGGAAAAGTAACGTACATTAACAACTAATTAACTAATGCGATAACTGTTATACCGATCGGAATAAAAAGTAATAACTTAATTAGATGCTAGCGTCTGCCCGCGACTTTGTTCGCGACTTTGTTGTGTGGGTGTGCTATATACACCTCTGCTTAACCCTTCGGGGATTACAGGCGGGATGTTATGTTATGTGATGTGTAAAAATTACCTTTAATTTCTAACTTTATTTCATCTTTATTACATTGTTGTTATAGCGGCCGTAGTACTACATACTCTGTGCAAATTTCAAGTGTCTACCTATTACGGTTCAAAAGATAGATATACAGCCCTGTGACAGACGGACGGACACTGTTTGGGTACCGAACCCTAAAAGGAATCACAAAAATACCAATAGTTGGGAATCGATCGCTTTGCAAACCTGTGGTTGTAAAGGTTTGCAAAGCAATCGACAAACCGCTTGGTTATTTTCTTTTCGAAAGATAGCTTATACAGCAAATAGCATGATAGTTTATAGCCTACACACTGACCAGACTATGCAAAATGTGAACAGAATCTATCCAGTAGTATTTCCGTGATGTTGGAACATCGTTCAGACAAACAGACAAAAATTCTTAAAACTATATTTTCGGCATAAGAATCGTTCCTAGACCTCGTAAAAAATACTTAAAAAAGAAAACAATGTTCCGTTTTCAGTCCGCTACGATTTTAATATACATATAGATTTAATTTTACCTACGTCTTTCAGTTAACGGAATCGCGACCTTCGATTAAATGTACACGTAGCTAATTGCTTGTTAAATATATCAGTGGTTGAAAACAAATGCCGCTCGATATTGCGATAAACGTCACAATGTTCGTAGATTTATTTAGAAAGGTCTCACGAAGGTTTAGTCAGAGTCACATGAAGGTCTTAAAGTGGCATTCGCATTTTGTAGTAATTAACACTGTCATGTATCATAATGTAAAACCCTGATGATAGCATTAATCAATAATAATTGTTTTTTCACTTCTATCCTAAAACATCAGCTCTACATTACGCCAAAATTGGATACTGAATACCACCCAGGATGTTTCCTAAAATGATGGACATGAAATCGTAATTTCATAGTATAGCCGCACAATGTGCTCATTCAACAAAAGTCGTAAGTCAGAGCTAGAACGTACAGACATAATGCCACTCTATAATGGTATGTTATTGTTGTTGATTGTTGTCGATTGTGGAATCTATACTACCCATAATCAATTCAATTAGCTTCGGATGTCTTAATTAAACCATCGCTCAAGTCCGTGCAAATCCACAGATTAAGGCTGAGGCTGACATTCACTCGTTTGTTCTGTTGCAGCATTTTTATTGACCTTGCTGTATTGAGAACACTAATAGGAACCTTATAATAAATTTATTAATTTTAATATGGAACAAATATGATAGGTGACAAGCAGAACGTCACCTACATTGTCGTTGTTGCTTTTTATGGTAGTTTTAAATCCTTGTAAGGTGCGGCGGGGGTGTTGGCGTATTGGCGACCTTGGAAGCAGCATCATGCGATATTTTTGCTCTCGGCGTTAATGCGGAAGACTATTTCAAGAGTCAGGGTCAGCGGCGCCCGTCACCCGCGCCCGCGCACCTCGTGAGCGGGACGCTGTGGTGTCGGGTTTCCGTAACGTGACGCGACATCTACCCTCCATTATTTTGACTTAGTATAAAATATGCAATTCCTTTATGCCATCATATTCCCTATAATACCTTTATGCCATCATATTGGCGAACAGCAATTGGTAACGTTATAGTTTCTAGAAGTGCTAACTGTTTAACAAAACTGTCCATTGTCTGCAATACACAAACGTAAGCACTACGATATTTTTCATAAATCAATGTACAAAAGACGTCAATACGCCGACAAGACGGCTGCGTTCTTGTAGTTGCGGTGAGTTCTTTTGACCTCAACCCGCTTGTGTGAAGGTAACCTATAGTGATGTAAATAGACAGGAAGCCCATACAATGTCAGGAGCTCAATCACATATTTTTAACCAAGCATTTTAAGGTTCTGTATACTTTTCTAAACTTGACCAACTCTAACCATAACATCTTGTTTAGTGTGTACCTACGATTACAGTAATTGGCTCTATTACATGAATATTCCACTCTTGTGAAACAAGTATATTTATATAGTTAATGAAAATGTATCGAGTATTATTACTATTGGTCTATTTATATTATTTATTGGAGAATCATTATTTACCTAAGCGTAATTCTTTTTTTATTTATTCAGATGTAGATGTAGATATTGTACAACATAAAACCATTGTAAGTCGCGTCTGAGATCACCTCTAGACTTTGAAATGAAACCAAGGCCAGTGCTAATGTTCATTTGACCTTCAATTTTTTTCACGAAATGATTTTAGAAATACACAATAAGGATGGACCAGCGAAAAACATTCGGTTGCTAAAGGATTTTTTACAAACGATATTACGAACATGTTTATACAAGCACGTTGAGAACGTTTGAAAGTTTTTTAGATAGAAGTAGTTTTTTTATCATAATCAATGAAGTTTTACATGAAAAGAATAAAAGAAATTACCTACACACTGAAGTAAATCGATACATACTTAATTTATTTACAAATTGTCACCCGATATATACGTCGTCAATTTCCACACGTGTCCGTGTCGCGAGCAAATAAGTAACGACAATACTAAGCACTAATTAATTACTATTCTCTAATATCTTGCCTTTCGTTCGAAACCGGCACAGCGAGTATCGTATCGCAAATCGAAGATACAGAACTCGCGTGATCTAGTGAGGTAAGTAACAGAGGAGGAATCTCACCAGTGAAACTGAACGCGATCAGCACATCTAAGCCGCGTTCAAGGGCTGTCACTGTCATCATTGTTGTGGAATATTGACACTGGATACTGACAGCTCTTGAATCGCGTGCAGTTTATTGGTGAAATTGGCCCTGAAACATGAAACAGTTCGTCAGCCAGCCAGTTGAGCATGATATAGGTAATAAGCTGTGTTTCAGTTTCGTTGTACACCTGGAAGACGTTTATCAGAGTTCTTAGTAACGAGGTTGAATACACTTGAAAGTTGGCTCCAGCTGCTACGCACGTGCACCTGTCGATTTCACGCAACTGTTCAGTTTTCTTCACAGGGTAATGCTGAGCTGACCTTAATTTCGCAATACGTTTTGTGTGTACATATAGTTAAGGTGCATTTTGGATTATACTCGCTTCATTGCTTCTTCAGAGTAATCAGAGATTACTTCCAAATCAAGCCCTCACATCTACAAATCAGGTTTATATTAAGTATGTGCTGCCTTAAAACTCTACAATGAATAGAATCTTGTATTGTATAACATCATGTTTAAATTCCCAGATCGAGTCGACAGAGGTCTAGGTACTGTCTGTTGCTCAGTTGACAGAGGCCTAGGTACTGTCTGTTGCTGAGTTGACAAAGGCCTAGTTACTGTCTGTTGCTGAGTTGACAGAGGCCTATAGTTACTGTCTGTTGCTCAGTTGACAGAGGCCTAGGTACTGTCTGTTGCTGAGTTGACCGAGGCCTAGGTACTGTCTGTTGCTGAGTTGACAGAGGCCTAGGTACTGTCTGTTGCTCAGTTGACAGAGGCCTAGGTACTGTCTGTTGCTGAGTTGACAGAGGCCTAGGTACTGTCTGTTGCTGAGTTGACAGAGGCCTAGGTACTGTCTGTTGCTGAGTTGACAGAGGCCTAGTTACTGTCTGTTGCTCAGTTGACAGAGGCCTAGGTACTGTCTGTTGCTGAGTTGACAGAGGCCTAGGTACTGTCTGTTGCTGAGTTGACAGAGGCCTAGGTACTGTCTGTTGCTCAGTTGACAGAGGCCTAGGTACTGTCTGTTGCTCAGTTGACAGAGGCCTAGGTACTGTCTGTTGCTGAGTTGACAGAGGCCTAGGTACTGTCTGTTGCTCAGTTGACAGAGGCCTAGGTACTGTCTGTTGCTGAGTTGACAGAGGCCTAGGTACTGTCTGTTGCTCAGTTGACAGAGGCCTATGGTACTGTCTGTTGCTGAGTTGACAGAGGCCTAGGTACTGTCTGTTGCTCAGTTGACAGAGGCCTAGGTACTGTCTGTTGCTGAGTTGACAGAGGCCTAGGTACTGTCTGTTGCTGAGTTGACAGAGGCCTAGGTACTGTCTGTTGCTGAGTTGACAGAGGCCTAGGTACTGTCTGTTGCTGAGTTGGCAGAGGCCTAGGTACTGTCTGTTGCTGAGTTGACAGAGGCCTAGGTACTGTCTGTTGCTCAGTTGACAGAGGCCTAGGTATGGTCTGTTGCTCAGTTGACAGAGGCCTAGGTTCTGTCAGTTGCTGAGTTGACAGAGGCCTAGTTACAACCTGTTGCTCCACATTTTGCTCGCTGATGACCACACGTCCCAAGTAATAATGCCGTTTACTGACCACAAATTAAAAAACCCCAACATACTTCAAGAGCAGTGGTGGCTGGTGGCCCAGTGGCAACGGCCGCGACTTACGAGTTGTAGGTCGTAGGTTCAAACCCAGACAGAAGCTTTACTTTGTGTAGGTTATTTCATCACCACTGCTCTCAAAACGGTGAAGGAAAACATCATGAGGGAACCGGCAATTTTTGGTTCTCAAACCAAAAATTAGAAGATATGTGACATCTACTAATCCGGACTGGGCCCGCGTGGTGGATGTGTATGTAGGTGGGTGTGTGTGTATGTGGTCTGCTGCTCTACCAAAGCAGTGAGACGGTCATATATTTTAATGAAAACATTAAACAATCTCGAGTGTTGTCCTCGAAGGAACCTTCACATGAAAGTACAATGCTTCTCATTGGTCATTAGCAGGGCCTTGAACTTTGAGAACGCGCTGGTAAACATGTTTGCGCAGTGCCCACTGCGCACTCCTTATTGCTGTGACGTCTCATCTTGCCCTATACTGCATTTGTTTTATTCCCCGGTTTATTCCGTTACCTATGGGCACGTGGCACTCCAATTGGATTCCTATCTGGCCTTCAGATGAACCGAGACTAACGTTTATGGTGTTCTACAACATACCATCATTCAAGGCCAGTTGTTTTATTACTATTGGATGTTCGTATTAATCTTCTTTAATTTATTGTCTTGCCAGACAACTGAATTTTTAGTTTTGCATCAGCACATGGCAAAGCAATATTTTTTTTATATTATGATAAATGCAGTATTTACTTATATTGAAGATTAGGCAGGTACATATTATTATATTATATAGTAATTTAATATAATGAATGTCATCGCATAACGTGTTACTGATGCCAGCCAGCATCAACTCAGTGCTGGGCCGAGGCGCATTTACGTACCTATATGAAGATTGAATTAATTTGTAGGATAGTAAGTTAACATATTGTATCGATTTGAAGTCGTACAACAGGACATAGTTTATATTCCACGCAAAACTACAATATGATACAATTTATAGTTTTGCGTGGAATCAGCAATAATCTCTACATTATATGAGTGTGATAAATAAAAATAACTTCCTAGTTGTCCGGCTGCAACTCAACATACCTACATACATAGCATAGTAAAAACAATGATCGAGGAAAACATTCCTGTTAACGTCCATACTTAATAAAGTCCTTTGTGACGTAGTATGGTGACCGAGGTGGCCGAGATAATGAGTCCGTCAAGGTCAACGCGTGTTAATTACAATTACCGTGAGTGGTCATTCTTTGTTCCAATAATGATTAATGCCAGTCGCGAGTGGCGAGAAGTATCGTAAATGAGATAACAGGAAGCGTCCGTGTCGCGCCAATGTCATATGACAAGGACGCCCGACATTGACCTGCGCCAATCGTGACCGGCCAGCAAGCGACCGTACCGCCGCCGGACCACACTACCATCCCGGAAAACAAGTGTACAAAACAGCACCGTCCGCTCTAATCTTTAACGGGCTAAACTAGCACAAACGGGAGTTTAGACCTTCAAATTAAGAACTTTGGAAGGATAGTTAGTCATACTAAGTGGGACTCCTTGGTCCCAAGGTGTGAACGGGCGCTATCTCTCCGGCGCGTGTTACATTGACCTCATCCTTGTCGCTCTGCCGCGCGCCGACCACGACATTGTAATGATTTACTACAGTTCCTTGTAAAACAAACATGGACGCTTCACAATGATAGGTATTATAACAATACCCAATGGGGTCACGTTCACATCACATCGATTAAAATACAAAATTTGTTTAGAAGGTTAAAATATATTATTATATTTTGAACCATAAAACATTGTCGCACTAACCGTATGTACCTATTTTACTACCTTCAGTACCTACAGTTTTGATACATGTACTCGTAAGCTGTAACCTTGTAAAAGAAAAAATATCAGTAAATACCGTTATTGTTTTTTTATATAGACATTATTAGCGTAAACTGAACTGAAACGTATTAACAAACACAAAGGTTCCAAATTGCGGTGACATTGTTTTTTCTTATCGCCTAATCAGAAAAGCAGCGAGACCTTGAGCCTGACCCTGGATATTTTTATCCGCATACACATTTCGCGAGTGTTATGTAGACATGAAGCTACGTGATGAGGAACTGCCGAAATCATATTTAAGCAATATCAGATAAAAAAAAATAAAGATAAAACGTTTTTACGTAAGTAATTTAAACTGAATTTTTTGTTCAAGGATAAAAATAAATGTGACATCATCATTGAAACTCGTGTGTGTGAAATTAAAAAGCCATACCTGTGCCATACTATTATCTTTGCAAATTTTCTATGATATCCAATGGAAAATAAAGCAACAAAGTAGAGGAAACTCTTAGTGAAAACTAAAAAGTATGAGGATGGATTGTCCTGTATGTTTGGGGCGGGCAGAGAACCCACGGGCGGGCGGCGGCAGGCGGCGCATGGCGACTGCGGCGAGGTCGTTCGCTGCCTATCTAGGAAGTCAAGCGATACGACCTCGACCTTGTGTGTGCGAAAAATATTATTCGGCAACGACGCACACACTTACACCTCTCCCCCTGTCCCCCTCATGGTCCGCTCGTTGTGACGTTCTCTTGTACGTTAACAATTAATCACATTACCACAAAAAGGTTATGCTGTAGAATTTAAGAAATACGACTTCTGGTATTAATAATCACAATAAGATTGTACGAAACTTAGCAAACAAACACCAGAACATCTTCACATCAAGATTACGAATTGCGGAAAAGATTGAAGGTCGTATGCAGATGTTTGTGGAATATATACAAAAGCGGGTTAATTTACGACGATCGTTTATGTTTAACTAAAATATCAGACGCGGAAATGTGTGACGAAATATAACAACAAATTAATCATGTGGTACATTACATGTCGAGTTGTAACTAGGATCACACGTGATCCCCTGACTCATCGGCGACACACAGACAAACACTTCATTACTTTAATTAACGCATGACGATAGCACTCGAATAATTTCTTAGTATTTCAGGGCGGTACTTTTACTGGGAACACTTGACATGATACCAACGTCCAGGAAGTAGCAGTCCAAGATTGTATTAATGAAATACCAAGAATAATCATAAACCACAGATACGCCTACTTAATATCAACTTTAATAGTGTATTACCTAAAATAGAAGATTTTAACTACATAGTGGGAGGAATCGATAAATTCACGAATTGACATCACTAGGCGAGAACATAAAGGTCTCTATCAAAATCAATATCACCCTTTGTGACGTCATCATTCATTATACCATGCGTGGTTTTTCGTATTTGGGAAGAAAGCTGAGCCTTTTATCATAACGTTTTAACAGGTTAATTGGTTTGTCAGTGTTTCAAACGAACTATTTTGTTAACCATAGCCAAAAAATTATTAGGAAGCAAGAATCTGTTTTCCGATTTGTAGCCCGATTTCAGGGGCTACAACGAGTAGCCCGATTACATGTTACCCGTTAACATATTCGTCATACATTTTCAAGGGTTAATTTCATAAAGGTGTGTCTGTAGGCAAGACTAGCGAGTGATCTAATCATGCTGCTGTAATGATTGACGCAAGTGCAGGCCTTGTGAGAGAGCTGCGAGCCGATCTCGATTGTCGTCCGATGTTATGGCAATATCCACCCCTGCCGCCATTGTTCGCCTTTGTTGCGCAACACCGTTTGTTAAACATTCGCAAGGTAGCCCTCAATTGTTTTCATTTACTATATAAACAGGCTCAAACGAACGTACACTCCGCGTACTCGCTACTGCTGTTCAAAAGGTGTTTATTGACGACGCGCCAACTGATGTTAAATAAGGACCGTGCCCTCCTGGAGGGCTCACCTAGTCGCATATGGGATGCCGGGGGGAGCCCTCGCGTAAGGCTCATTTTAAATGTAGGTTTTTCTTAGCGAATACAACATAATAAACCGTGAAAATAAAATCTGATGTGTATTTTAACAAGATTTATTAGTATATGTGTTGGTTTTAAAATCCAAGCATTTTTTGTTCACGGTTATAAATATTCACAGAAAATTTAAAAGGTTGGACAGTACGCATAGCGACAAGCCCCCCTAAAAACACTATTTCACTTCGTTTTACAGTGTTTTAAACCTAACGCCGTTGACCGTCCGCGATGGTTAACTTTAGCGCCAACGTAATGCCGGTAACCCTCCCGGAGGGTCACTTCCAATATGTATGGCGGCATGGCGTATGAGTTCTATGAAAAGTGGGTGAAGTTGAAAGTGTTAATTAAGCAATAAGTATTTGTTAATACTCGTATACTGCCTACCTTAGAGTCTAATTTGAGAGCAGCAATAAATACTTTTATTCAACCGCTACCAATACGTAACTGTAACTGCATTTATGATTATAAAATAATTTTCGTATTGATATTACTCATTCAGTCATTAACATTACCGAAAGACATGTCATGTTCACGATATTACATCAATTGGTTATTTTGTTACACAATGAGAATGTTCAACATTTAATTGGTCATAATGTGGCAGGTTTATCTGTACTTAAAATTCAAAACGAGTATGTCATGTTGAGATTCCTAGTGTAAACAGTGATAGCCTCAGAGCGCGACGCGCGTCATTAGATGGAATGACCTTACTCTTGAACGATAGAGCGACTGCGCGGCTGTGGGCAGCGCCCGTGGCCGCCAGTTCCCCCGCCTTATCTAACGATTGTTGACTTTCGCCGAGTTATCACACGCACCAACCACTAGGGTTGACACTTTACACTCTCCCTCAATTCACCCCACCTTGTAAACCGTTATCTTTACATTATTGTTCCGAATAGTTCAATATTCACACTTTCGCTAAGTAAGCGGCACATGACCTAAAATGTTATTAACACACTTCATTTTGACACGCTTTTATAGCCCTGCTTTCATGAAAATACTTGACACGCATATAAACACAGAAATTGACCACAGTAGAGCCAAGTGGATGGCACGGTAGCGTAGTATGAAAGTATCAGCTTCAGCTAACAGGAATTCAGTAACTGTTCCCATCCCACCAATCATATTGGTAGTAAATGTTGGAATCTAGCTTGGAGTCTTGGACTACCTCGAATCTCTTTTTAACCGACTTCAAAAAAGGAGGAGGTTTCTCCATTCGACCGTATATATAGGTATATGTATATTTTTGATTGTGTGTTCGCGGATAACTTCGTTGTTTTATGAACCGATTTTGATGACTCTTTTTTTGTTTGGTAGGGTATACTTCAGAAGTGGTCCCATATAAATTTGGTCAAGATCTGATGAGGGTTTTTTGAGTTAGCTTCAATAATACATATTTTTCCCACCTAGTATATGTGGACGATATTCTAATAGTTCCTGTCACTGTAATTTACTTGGTATTCAAATTGTTGTGGGGGTTTTGTGTAGGTACCACAAGTAAAAAGAGATAAATAAAAACTTTTTCACAAAAAATAAAACCGACTTCCAAAAAAAACACTACAAACTGAAAAATAACTTTGAAGTTGGTGGAATTCGGTGGCAAAAAAACTAAAATAAAAAACCCAAGACACCAAGTTATTTGATGATTTCCCACCAAAAAAAAAAAAAAAATACACCAACTTCCGAAATTAAATGTTATTTTGACTTTGTAGTGTTTTTTTTACGGAAGTCGGTTTTATTTTTTGTTAAAAAGTTTTTTTTTAAGATGTTTCATACGGCGACCAAGAGTAGGTATGCAGTTCATTCCCGGGCGAAGTAGTTATCTGCCCTGACATTTTAATCGCAGATACTACCCCTCCCGATTATGAAGGGATCTCTTGATATAACAAGATCCTTATGGCAACTGATACAAGATGTGAAGAACTTTGTTGATTTTTTTCCATTAGCAGACCGGAGAATGGATTTGCGTCCGGCATGGCACTAGACGCGCTCCCTATTTCGGAGTCTCGGTGTAGCTTCTGCAATAATAAGTTATTTTTTAAATTAAACCTTTAGAATTAGAAACATTTGTTAAAAGGTACTGATTTTTTAATAATGATAACCCCACCGCCGTACCTCTACGTTGACGTCGTGGAAGGGCTTGCGCGCTTCAAACTCTAGATCTGTGCCAGTATAGTTTACTTTGCCGGAACAGGTCTAGGATGAGGAGCCAGGAACCCTATCCCCCAAAAGAAGTCTTGTTCCTCATCTCTGGCTTGCCTTTATTGACCGGCTAGAGTGAACACTGACGGAGAACCGAGCTTCCACCTCATTCTTGCCTTGATTGGCCGGCTTGAGTGGAGATTCGCAAGAGTTAAAGTGCTCGGAGGTAAAAAATATTCCAGTAAGTACTGGTAGCTTGACTATCTTCCGGGCTCTGGGATTGTTTTGATAGCCGTGGAATACTTCTCCACTCCTCAAGCACCTCAGGAACTGTTGCCCCCTTGCAGCCTTGTCGCTAATTCACTTTGTGCTAGCAACCGTTTTCGGGGGTCATTATTGAGTGTGCAAGTCACCCCCTGCCATTTTATCTGTGTATTTTATATAGAACATTGGCCAGGCAGGGGCCATAGACTTTTCATAGTTAAAATCATAATCCAATATATTTATTTAGTTATTTATTATTTGTTTATTTAATAGTTTCTGTACACATATAAACAGAGAAGAAAAAAAAAAACGAGAAATACGTACAAAGGTGATGCTTATTTCTTAAGAAATCTCTTCCAGCATATCTGCGATAGGATATAAAAAGAGATGTGGACAACGTGTATAAGAGTAGAAGAGAAAATAAAATACATAAAATAAAAACGTTTAACTATTCACTTATTTAAAAATAAACATACAATATGAGAATATACTTACATATATACTTCTAAAATAAATCTCACTAAAATATATATACTAATAATTGTAATGTAGTATATAATATAATAATGAATATAAAATATGCAACTTTGACGAAGTGGAAAGATAGTGTTCTTTCACTCTTCTTTTAAAAACTGCAGCAGTTTGGCAGTCTCTAATGTTAAGCGGAAGTGAATTCCACAACCGCACCGCGTGCACACTGAAGGAGTAGGAGTAGAAGTCGGTTCTTTCCTTGTCCTGCAATAGTCCTACACCAACTGAGGATTGTCCATGGGTGCATTTGCATAGTGCGAACAAGAATAATCGTCGGTCGGTTCGTGTCTCATTTCATTAAAAACGTCTGACGAGCCTTTGCGAGTTGGCTTCGGCCCCTCGTCTGCCTTCTAAAGGTCCTGACCCTGGAGTCCCTAGAAATGTCAAGAGACGTAAAAATAATAATAAAATATATAATACATTTTATTTCAGAAGAACATCCATATTTTGTTAGTCGACCTTAATAACTTTATTAGTAAACATGCAGGTTAGACAAATAATGGACGAGGAGGCAATCAAATTTCCCCGCAATTCAGGATACTGTTCGAGCTGCCCTGGACCCTCGGCAGCAGCGATTCGGCACGCTAAGATCTGATCGCTGTTAGGCCATCAGTGTGCGCATCAGCAAACATGCATTCCCAAAGCACTGCAGAATCAGTTCCTCGGGAATGTGGCGTGACAGCCCCAGCAGCATCCTGAATGCATAGTTATATTGAACTCGAAGAACATTGATGGCTTTTTGCGTATTTACAACTTGTCCAGAGGCTACACGTGTAAAATGTCTGACAATATGTTATAAAAAGCGTCATTTTCACTTCATACGTGCAACGAGAGGATAAGCGCTGTTCGGTGAAACTGAAAGAATCAATTTTGCAAAGCTTTTAAAATGTATAATGTAGTTACAAAAATAATATACATGGTTGCACAATATTATACAGAAAACAACAAAAAAATATTAGCAGTAAACGATAACGTGTCGCCAACCTTCGCCAGCTGCCTATGAAAGAGCTTTTTATACGTTTCACAAACAAAGTGTTGTTCTAGGAAGATACTGTACGAGTTCTTTGTATACGTCGCACATATTTTATTTATCAAGTAGTGCAGCATTGGCTCAGTTATATTCCAAGAATATAGAATTCGCACTACCTATATAGATAACAATATAAAAAAATAAGTTACATTAAATTTGTTTGTGCCAAAATTGGCGCTTAACAGCAGGTGAGCTTGTTTGAACAATTATACTTTTCAAGTTACCCATACCTGGATTCCTTTAAACCAACATGTAATAATCCTATATATTAATCACATATATTATGAACAGAATCCATCTAATCTATTTAAGGAAGTGTTGCTGTCACTTAAAACATGAAAGTCTTTGTTATCATGCAACAAATAAAATTTGCGCCTGCTTTTTTTACATCTAATTATAAATAGACATTAGTTATGTGTTAATACAAAGTGTCATTGTTGACCCTGAAGACTAGAGATTATGAGTAAATGAGTCAATATGCTACTCGTACAATCTACATATCTACCTCATAGTAATCGTGGCGCAGAACACCGACAACTTCCTTGTTTGTCTTTGTGATTCTGTTATTGCAAAATTTATTATTTATGCAATAATAGAAAAATACTTATAAATTCAAGGTTAACCTGGCCTTGCTTATACAATTTTAAATGACGTCAATATGTTTAATTATTAAGTTTAGAAGAGTATAAACAATTGGTACCTGGCAAGCAGGCCAAGTAGGTAGGTAGTTAACGTACGCACAGCACTTCACATTTTTATTAAACATGATATTATAACGTTAACAAATTTTCAAGCAATATAGGTACTTGCGTCACATTATAAACTTGTAATTTGTATAGTTATGACTCGTTATCAGTAATAAGTAAGTCTATTACTAATCAATGTTTTATAATTCATAATGTGCTCACAATAATAGATTGAAAGATATGCATAAGCATGTGGCAGTCAACAAAAAACTATTATCAATAGTCATTGAAACGAATGTGTGTCAAGTGTGTGCGCGTAGGGTCGCGAGCCGCGGCCGGCGGGCCCCGTGGCCGCACATTGCATCTGCCCCAATGCTGTCGGAACGGGGACGTCATTGTTAAATGCGACCATTCGACGAAATTTAATTGGCCCGACCTAACTCGTAAAAGCGTTGTAAAAAGTATGAAGGTCTGGCGGAGGTAAGGACTCGACAGAAAGAGGTCAAGTGTAATGCCTCGTGTTCCACTGACCTCATTTGCCGACACTGTTCGCCGCGCTCGCCGCCTTTCATATAAATATGATGTCCTAGTTTGCCAGTGTTCTACAATAACTATTCTTTGTTAACATTCCGAATACAACACGCCGGGTATTGCAGCTTCTTATAACAAATGATCAGATTTTTTTTGTTATTAAAAACAGTAATTTATTTATTATGGATTTAATCATTAAAAAATAATTATTAGGTATCATATTATTATTATCATTGTAGATTATGTTAATAAAAATAGGAAAAGCTTTTCTAATAATTATGCTGTTAGTGAATAATTTAAAATATAATATCTAAATCTGAATGAAATGAAAACCAACTTGGACAGCATTAGCTGTGTGTGTGTGTGTGTGTGTGTGTTCCAAGCATTAGTTAATGTGCTTTCCACGAAAGTAAACTAAAAATGTTATTGAGAATCGATAAGGGACTACTATGAATCAGTATGCCATACAGAACAAGGAATAAACCTTCTGTAAATGAATGTGATACAAGACAAACAGCGTGCAGCAGTTAAAAACAATTCCGACTCTGCAAGTTAAATTAGAATAACAATGAAAAATCCGGAAACAGTCGCAGCAGAAGTGACCTCCTCTTGTCGAATGAAACCTTCAGCTGCTATTATTAACGTTATGGCCGCGAAATCGGAGCACTGACACACATCCCGCCCGAATAATACCATATACTACATAATTCATAGGAACCTTGGCCCCAATGCTGCGTATGCGTGGCTCATCAGCACAGCCCGACGAGACCTATCATGAAAAAGTTACGATTATGTCTGCGAGCGACATACATCACTGTACGAGTATTACCTAATGCTAACTATACTTTAAACACTATCCATGAGCTCTTTAAAGACCGTAAAGTATAATGCGTATTTTTTAGTTGCATAATACTAAACAAATGGTATACAATTATGTAAATGTCAGTTATGAGAAAACATACAACGTACCTAAATATTAACGTAGATCAAGGTGAACTTAAGCGAACGTATTCAATATTCTTACGCGACCTTTGCCTATGGACACTCATTGTCTTTTTTTCTTTAAAATCCTTGTGAATAATGAAAGGTGTCCTTAAAAATATACATTTGTACAAACAAAGCTGAATTGAAAACATATTTTCAAGGCTCTACAGTCAATAAATATGTGATTTGTGCAAGAAACCATGCAGCCCAGTGCGAATCAGAATGGGGGGTCTAAGGGTTGCATTCTGTAAAATAGAGGGGACTTGACTTTTATTTTGACCTTTTGATTCGCCACATTAGAAGTTATCGTTAATTTTCAGTATTCATCTGGCTTTCTATTACTACAATTTAAAAGATGCAGTCCTGTGAAAGATAGGCGGCAGCGCGTATTAGCGACGGTCCTCTTGCACCCTCCCGCTCTAATTGATTTGACTTAAATATTAATATGTTTGTTGGTGTGTCACAAACACAGTGCCATGAGTCAGTGCAACTTCTGCGTTTGGCTACACAGCTGCGGAGAGATTAATGACATCGATCGCCACGTGGAAATGCTCTGCGGCTATCTAAGCCTGTTTTCATCTAGAACACTCGGGATAGTACACTTGTATAGAGTTCATTATAAACCTGATAACGTGTAAACGCGTTAAGCATAGACATAATGTGCACTTGCACAAACAAGTTAGAACACATGATGTATTTTGTTTTGGCATTTTACCAGATAATTACTGTCCCGCGATACATTCTTGTTGCATTTAAATACGTAAATAAAATGAATTGTGATATCCAAAAACGTGTCATTTATTAATTCTGCCTTTAACTAAGTCCTAATTCTTTTGCGTTAGACCTTTTTTCACTAAATAAACTACGTCGAATTTCAGCATAATTCAGAGAACATGACGGTCCTATATCCGCGTGGCTAGCCACAAGCTTATTTAAAATTAACAAACAACTTTAACGAAAAATTTATAAGAATCGCTTATTAATTTAAGATTATTATCTACTTGTTAGTAACCAGTTGCTATGTCGCTGTATAAGGCAATCGGACGAATAATAGTTATAATTGCTTACCGTATTCTGTTCATTCATGTTTTTCGAACTCACAATATTGGCCGGTTTGCCCTTTAATTTGCATAGGGCCAGGGCTAGCCAATATCAGAGGTAGTAAATAGATAGCTCGCAGCAGTATTTTATTATGTATGGTGTTTTAAATTATAACAATGCCACTTGGTTACAAATACAATGTCTGTCTGTACCTACTTACTCAAAAATAATAATATTATTAAAGCTTGTAGGTACCTATTTATTTTGTGAGTAAAAGTTACGAGCAGCTCATGATCATTTACACACTCCACCCAGTACATTTCTATTTCTATATATAATTATTTACCTATCAGGAGTATTTACTGTAGATAGTGTAAAGGTATATAGACTTCATACATCAAACCTGATATAATTTATGGAGTTATTAAACTGACCGATAAAAATACGATCTCGTCTTTCAAGCAGGAGAGGTCGGATAATATTACTTCAAGGTCCGTTGACGGGCTGACCTCGGCGTATCGGTCGTGGAGGACAGACGGTCGCAAATATTTGCGCGCGTGAGAGGCACGAGAGGCGAGCGCGCGGCGCGGCGAGGGATGGCGGGGGGGGGGGGGGAGCCAGGTGACCTTGCCGCGCGTCTGCCGCACGACCTTGATCTTGAGACGACCGCGGCAGCGCCCGCCCTCGCCGCTATGCGAACTGACGACACGACACTTGAACGACTCCTACCGCTCCGGTTGCGAACTATAATCAACACAATAAGCCATTATTAACATTACTAATTACTTGTGGATACGCCAAATGCAAAAACATGGCAGCTTCATATCATATGAATCATAGTGAACCACACGTTGTTTTCGGAATTGGTGCAAGACTGACTGTCATGCATGAAATATGTTTTGACTCACTCAGCCCTATATAGTTTTTAAACTTTCAAAAATATGACTGAAACGAATGTTCTTTATAAAGAAATTATTTATTTTCCTGAAACCATTTTACTTTAAAAAGGAAAAAACTACGACACTAGGTAGGTACTACACTATGTAACACACAATGCATAACAAATTATACATACATTTGTACGCACAAAACAAAACAGTCTTACGATTACGAGAAAATTGCAATATTAATTATTAATGATAACATAACATCACGCCTGTATTCCCCGAAAGGTTGGACAGTGGTGTATCTACGAGTATAGTACACCCACATTTCGCCAGTTATGTTTAAGTCCCATTCAATAGGAGGTGAGCCTATTGCCATCAACCGGGCACAAATCTAGACTCCGGGACTCGGGAATCGAACCCAGGACCTCATGCTCAGCACTAGCGCTTGCGACCACTAAGTAGACCAACGAGGTTGTAGAAGGAGCGTCAAGTATTCAGGTAAAGCTTCATTGGGAAAGGTCAGTGGAATAATAATAATATACTTATCTCACAGACAAAACTGTTCATTGGTCAAAAACACAATTGATCGGCTAAAATTATTTAAAAAAAACTTTTATACTTACTTGAAACCTTTTAGCTTTAGGATGGTAAGCTGTTTTTGTGAAGCGTTTTTCTTTAAAATAATTTAATTCCATAAAACTGATTTTCAAACAGAAAACGAGTTTTCTCAGTTGTAACCAGAAGGCTGGATTTGTGCCCGCTTGATGGCAATAGGCTCGCCCCCTATTACATGAGACTTCATCATAACTGGTGAAATGTGGATGTACTACAGGTAGGTACACCTCTTTGCCTTTTCGGGGATTACAAGCGTGATGTTATGTGATGTAGCCGTAGCCGATTGATTTCACTTAATCACGGTTTTGCACATATGCACATATTTTCGAGAAACGAAACAAATACCGGAATATTGTTGTAAACCGTCCAGAATACATTACAGATTGCATTCAATAATATTCTTTTAATAATAATGTGAACACTTGAATTAAAAAAAAAGATTTGTAGCACAGTTGTAGTTTGTAAGGAATTTTATACAAAATTCTCCAGACGTACAGACTTGTACAGTTTGTAGGTACTTACTTCTGACCTGACTGCACAATAGAATCTGATATTTCTCTCATTATTATTCAGCATTTTCTTAGCTAACTCACCGATTTATGGGATGAGATATATCGATACCTAGATAAAATACTCAGTATCGAGATGAGCAACGTTATTTGAGCTGCAGTAGTAGATTATTATTTGAGGGATCAAAGCAGTGTCTTATGTCACGGGTGCTATATTGAATCCAGAATGTAGGGAGGATCTGGCTCAGGAGTAAAGAATAGAATACTGAGTGCAGCGGGGGATGCAAGCTCGCCCAAGACGTATAATAGACACCTCTATCCCCGAGAACACACTCTACTTTTCACACCTTCTGCGAGGTACTAAAAACAATCAGACTTTGTTTTGTAAAAGTATCAAATTCCATTCACATTTAAAAAATATTCGTTTGGTTTGACGCGTAAACCAAGTTTAAGCGTTGTCGATGAAAGATGTAGTGTTTGATCGTAAACCACACCTCTTTAACACTGCGACAATTTATGCAAACTTTAACAATCTTCAAAATGTTAAATTATAAAAATTCGAAATAAACTTTCAATATTCGCTGCTCATTTTGTTGTCTGCGCTAGTCCACTTACAGTCACTCTCAGTCGGTAACCAGTACCTATTCGGGTGCTCTGCAAGGCGTGAGTAGGTACGTAAGGCTGTCGTTTGCGGAACAGCATCACATTCGCATTCCCGGCTGGAAGGAATCGTCTGAATCTCCACTTGAGAGGGTTTTCCTAACACCATTCGATAGTAGTCGCCATGTTATTACGTCATACGGCTATGTAAACTTATAAAGTGTTAACTGTCAACTATCAGCGTATCTTTAAAGGCTTTTTATTATTTTCGTAACCAACGTATTTTTTATTGAAATAATACCATCCTCCATGGTATTATTTCAATAAAAAATACGTTTTATAAAAGAAGACAACACAAATTTATAAAGATGAAATATCACTGAATTTGTTTACACAGCCAACTGACGTCATGACCACAGAGCAATATGGCGTCCACTGCGTCCAGCGTTTTCGTCAAATTACGCGCGAAATTTGAAAATATTTTTAAATGCATTTTTATTGCACTTAACGATTGAATAAAACTTTGTGATTTTTTTAGTGTTTCATTAGCACTATAGAATCTAATTGAGACAAAAATGGGCCACGCCTGAGGGGGTAATACCCTATTATGTCATCTCATGCAGATAATAGAGAACAATCTTATTTACGCCCGATGTATGAGAACGAGATGATTTTGATAAATCAAAAATACGAATTTGTAAAATAAGTAATCCAAAAAATGGTGCTGATACACTAGTAATAGTAATTTATTTCTCTCAATAGGTACAATTTCATTCATAGCATCAAGCTACATTTTAAAATTAATCCTTTGTGAGAGCTGGAGTCTATACTGGGTTCGGGACCTGTATGACAGATCTAATAACAATATTTAAGCACTTACGTACTACAACATTATAAAGTACTGAGAGGAAGGCTATGTGTGTCTGGAGAGTGTTGTGTGTTCGTGAGTGCAACACTGTATTGTTCATCAACATTCGGAAAGTACCAGATGCCATCGAAATGACGGTGAGGGTCGACCCCTAACAAGCAGGCCCGACAGGAATATAGTATTTACTTAGACTTATGATATTGATGTTTGATGATGATTATTACATATCTGAAATTCTGGTAAAATACTTTAAAATAACCTTTATATTGCAGATTTTCCACGTAATCTTTATTATTTATTTAATCTCCATAACTATAATCAATTTTCCTTGTCTACTAACGTATGCTGTTTAGTTAGAACGTAGTTATGGTAGCTAGAGTGAAGGCGCAACGTATAAAATGGTCAGCAACACGTGGACGCTGCAACCTTGCGATAAGCGGCATCCGCTGATAAGGAGGCGGCACGTCACCGCCGCGGCCGCACATTTCTCGCGGTCGCACTCCGCGCCCCGGCACCACCGTCTGCGACGCTGTGCTTGCGCATGCTGCAAGGTCGCGCGTGCACCCCACTTGCAATAAACTTTACACGTGTCTATAACACATCAGTGCATACAATAATCTGTGATAATTTAAATGCATTGCATCAAAATCACCCACTTTGTACTCTACATTTATTACTAATTTTGCCATGGCATTCTATTATAAGCATTGACACATGGCCCACATACTTTTTGGACTCAGTCCGACATATTTATCAGCAGAAGGCCTCGACTAGACTACGACTAGACTTAAATATTTAAACGCCGGATGTGACCAATTATTATTCATCGTCCTGAATATAACATCTGTAGAGCTACGGCTGTGACATGCGCTTCGCCATAGTCATCATTTTCATTATCTTAGCCGGTATCCGCCCACTCCAGATCAGATCTTATCGGTTTACTAATTAAAACACAGACAGACAAACTGAAGAGTCCTTTACATTCAATTACAATGTATATAAATGAAACAACACTCACTAATAAACATAACATATCATTCATTTAGGCTATGATACAACTAAAGGTGTTGAATACCAATCTCATACATGCATGGAAAAACACGAAGGGTTCCGTTTCACGTTACAATATTTCAAAGTCAAAGTCAAAGTCAAATAATTTATTTCAATTAGGCACAAAAAAGGCACTTATGAACGTCAGCATTTACAAAAAAAAAAAAAAAAAGATTCTAGTCGCCCATTCCAAAAGGTCGTTTTCGTATGGAGAAGAATGGGCAAGAAACTCCACAACCACACCACATATTTTAACTCTACATATTAAAAACAATACTTTAGTAAACAAAAACAATAGAAGTGCTATAGCAGTATGTGGAAAAACGCCGAAAATACCACGTATCTTTATTTTGTGTTATAGCGGCCATAGTAGTAGGTACACACCCTGTGAAAATTTCAAGTGTCTACCTAACCTATAGTAATAGGGTCCCGTTGGCACACTTTGGGTACGGAACCCTAAAAAAACAGCTCTGATACGACGAAGCAAAGTCGCCATCTAAATTAATGTCAGTTTTCTTATTCATAATCCTATAAATGTATTAACTAACATTAGTTCACAAATACACAAACGTACTGATATTTAGGTGCTGATTCTTTATCACTATAAATATATTATAATCTATTCGTCATATAAACCTCTAGGGGGACTCTCGTCGTGGCATATATTTCCGTCTAAAGAAAAGAGTGAGTGGGAGGGATCAATTCCCCAGGATGGCTCTCCCCCGCTTTGGCCTTGGGTGGGTTCTCTTACGGCCGAGATATTTGAAAATCCATTAAAGTGGAGGCCGTACTTGAGAAAACCAATGCGACTTTGCTTTAGTACATTATATTATTTTAGCTGAAAGGCAACATAAACTTTTGTGTCAACATACAGTCCTAGTCAGTGTGACGCATACGTAGTCTTTGTAACCGTACGTACAGCCTGCTAGTACGTACTCGCGGAAAGTCCCTGAATGTATAAATTAATGTTTAAAGTCGTGCACATATTCTGTTTTATTAACTATCTATTGTGTAGGGAAAACCGGGTAATACAAATATGGGACACAATAATTATACTATTTATAAAAAATATAATAAAGCCATATTAGCCATTGAATTTACTCAATTTCCAGGCCGCTTTCGTTGAAACATTCGTTACCACCACGCCAGTCAGTCGTCACTCGTAGTATCGCATACACTAAAATGGCAACTACCATTTTCTTTCCACTTTATTTGTTCCAAATAAACCTTACCACAACAAACGTTTCAGCTTTATCCAGAATGTAGGAAACGTCGCAAATAACGATCAAACATTTCGCTGTTTCGATTATTTTGGCGATACTCGTATTACTGTATGGAAATAAGAAATATGGCTAACTAGTGGACTAAAATATTGAATATGAAATGCAATAATTAATATCGTAACACCGAATATTTAGTTTTAGTTGTAATAAATGTAATTGGAAACTTTCCAAATGCCTTTTTTACACCTAAAACGGTTACAACATCAAATTCAGTGTTATAATTGCAATGCATTATTAATAATCTAGTTCACTAGTAATCCATATTTTTTTATTTTCATTCAGTAATATTGCCAAATTAATCAAAACAGGTAAATATTTGACAGCTGTTTGCGACGTTGCCAACTTTTTTGATGAACGCTCTTAATTAGTAATTCTGATTTCATTTTAATATCTATGTTTTTTATTTCACACTAGCTTCGCCCGCGTGGAGGTCGTAAATTTTCCCAAGGGAACGTACAACCGCGATAAAATGTATCCGATGTCCTATCCTAACCCTGGTCATGGTCTAACTGTGTACCAAACAACGAAATCTGTTTTGCCCTAAAAATTCAAATTGTTTATTGTGGTACACAGGTAAAATTATGGTGTTACTGTTTATAAAGTGAAGTACATCTATGACCCGCCTTTAGGCATACAATATTTAAAGACCTTTGCAACATTATAGCAGTAGTCACTAATATAGTATTAATCAATATATAGTCAATAATAAGAAATAATAATCAATAATTTAAAAAAGTCAATAATTTAATTTATTAGTAATTAATATAGCTGTTAGTAATTTGTTAATATTTAGAACAATAGGCAACAATTTAATAGTATTTATTATAGTGATTATTAACAGCACCTCAACTAAAAAAAAAAAAATGTAATAAAAACTGGAAACTGGAGCGTGAAAAGTTAACAGACAGACAGGCATAGCTAGTTTCGTAATATTATTATAGTACGAAACTACTAGCTATGGTCTGTCTGTGATATGGATTTCAGCGTTAATAACCAATAATCACTGAGATTTAATAACGATTTGAGTTATCTGCTCTACTTGGAATTACCCATCAACCAAAGCCTGCAAGATTGTTAGAAGTAATATCAAATCACACATGTAGATACAAGATTATTAGGGATTATGCATCTACGTAATCTAAAGCGATCCTGAGAATATACATCAAATGATGCAAGAAGTTATTCAACGGCGTCACATCAGGGGCCTAATTCTGCTATTTTTATTAATTCCTCATTCCAACACGATCCTTTGCTAAAAGTTCGTATTCTGCTAATTTCATAATGGTCGATCATTGGTTGATCATTGTATTCCACAAACACGATACTCGTCACGAATTAAAATAAATGACTGCACAATGACGTTCTCATGGTAGGTCACTGATCAATCAACTGTCAAAATTTTAGCAGATTACCGCCTAAGTCAGTCATTCATTTTTCATTATAAACGAGATTACCAACAGATGCCATTTCTTTCAATGGAGTATCAGTGGCTGACCATTGGAAAGTCATAATGACGCCAATATGTTAGTATTACCAATATATGATATGATAGTATTGCCAATATATTACCAAACTTGTCAAAATCAACAATTATGAAATCAATGATAGACCATTCTGACACTATTATAATAGCAGACTTGAGGCCCAGATACAGCGTATCCACACCAAGAGTGTTCACTTTCAGTATAAAAAACGTAGGCATATAAGTAGCAACAATGGATCTTGTGTTTCATCGCGCTAGCAACATATCTACGGTTTTTAACCAACTCCCAAAAACGGGGAGGTTCTATGTTCGTCTGTGTTTTTTTTTTAAGTATGTCCATCGATATACTTTAAAAAAAACACTACACATTTACGCAGCTAACTACTATACAATAAAATTACGCACTAGCGCGGTAATGTGCGCCACAGGTAACTATTTGGTAGTCGGAGTAATGACATGGCAGCATGGCATTAGTAAGTACTATCATGGCAGAATGGAATTAGTATATACTATCCTATACTATTAAAAGAGCATTCTCTATTAAAGCAGCAGACTAGTAAATAGTCGGAGATGTATGCTACTACCACGAAAAATTGCGCGCTGGTTTTGTTTTGTCCGTGCACCGCGCTAGCGATGCGCACGCAGGTGTAAATAAACGCACTGGCAATACCGCTAAACAACCTATATAAAAAAATATAATAAACATAAAATAATATTTTGATTACTCAAATTAAGGTTAATATGCAGTGAAGAATATATAATTTGATGAAATATGATAATTTATCACATTTTATTTATTTACACACTAGGCATAAAAAGGCACGAAGTATATTTTATGAGATTAAAAAAAGCGCACAACTCTGCTCAGGTGAAAATAGAGAATGCTCATTAAAAAGCATGAAATGCTTCAGAATTTGGGCAACGTCGCAAATATTTGGATGTTTTAGCAATATTATTGTATGGAAAGGAAATACGAAAATATAGCTAACTAGTGAACTAATATATTGATTATGAAATGCAATAATTAATATCGTAACACCGAACGTTTACTTTTAGATGTAATAAATGTAATTGGAAACTTTCCAAATGCCTTTTTACTGCTAAAACGGTTACAACATCAAATTCAGTGTTATAATTGCAATTCATTATTAATGTTCTAGTTCACTAGTTAGCGATATTTCATATTTCCATACAGTAATATTGCCAAATTAATCAAAACAGGTAAATATTTGACAGCTATTTGCGAGGTGGCAAACTTTTAGAATAAACGCTCTTAATATACCTTTTGGAATGGGCGACTAGAATCAGTTTTATTATTTTTTGTAAAGTTTGACGTTCAAAAGTGCCTTTTTTGTGCCTAATTGAAATAAATTATTTGACTTTGACTTACACTGGCCTGCAAAAAAACGTATCACACTTTTAAAATTGCAATAATTTTAAGTACACAAGCAAGATATACTTTCGAAACAAAAAGGACTCGAAAAAGAGTTTAATTTCGTACATAAAAACTTCATAGTCGGTAACCTTCTTTTAAGAAATGGCTGAAAAACTTTAAAATCTAAAATAATACTTTTCGAATTACAATTTTATAATTTATTTTTTGTTTTCAAATTTTTTCTTGAGCTATGAGTCTTGTTACAAAAGCTAAGTTAGACAACAGCACATAAACTTGTTTATCGTTCACGATCCTTTCACCTGAAGAATGTGCTAGGATCGTGAATTTTCTGAGACTAGGCATCAGTATGCGTCGTACTGCAAGAATTCAAAAATTCAAAAGTCATTTATTCAAACTAGGCTGAGAATCAGCACTTTTCGAACATCAAAATTACATAAGACAGTCCCCCAAAACGCCCACCCTTCACCACTTCCTAGTGCTTTTGCTGGGAAGAAGTGGCGCAACAAACTCCCCAGCAGCACAGCTGTCTGTTCATTTAGGAAAAAAAAAATGATTCTATACAATAATTTATAAGATAATTTACATTACGCAAAATACAATTTAAATTATAAATTAATAGCCATATGACAGCTAGCACATGCCAATATACCAACCAAAAACATCGAAATAAAAATAACTAAACGTAAACAATATCTAAAAAAAGAAAATAAAGCCTCCAGGCATAAAGGGCGTGCCCGCTTACATAGAGCTGTAACTAGAAGTTATAATTGATAAACTAGGACCATCGAGGTAAAATAAATAATTGTCGAGGTCGCTAGCTAACCACATATTGCAATACAACTCATTAAAAAAAAACATTGTAATGAGTAGATTATGTCAACAATAAATAAAAATAAAATAAATTTACATAAAAAGTAAAATTATAAACTTTTATATAAACTCATAAAACCTGCCTGCCTGTCTTGAGTTAATCACAGCGACCAACTATTCTTATCATTTAAGTAGTCGTTGATAGAATAGTATGCCTATGAACAAAGGGTGAACATCAGAATGACTGGCCAAAATGACCGATCAGCTTTAAAATATTACTAAAATCTAATACCTATTTGCTACTATTTGATACCTTTGTTTAAATAATTGGTACCTAATTACCAACTGAGAAAATAAATTTACAAAATGGGCAGTCATTCTGATGTCAGGATGACTGCCCACATTTAGAATCTCCACGTAAGGGCTCCAAAATTTAAATTCGCCTTTACAAAAATTTAGTACCTTTTTGATACCTAAACATATATTTTTTCTAGATTTTTAGGGCAAATAATAACGATTTTTTTATAGAATGACTGGCCAAAATGACCTAGCCGCTTTAAAATATTACTAAAATCTAATATCTATTTGCTACTATTTGATACCTTTGTTTAAATAATTGGTACCTAATTACCAACTGAGAAAATGAATTTACAAAATGGGCAGTCATTTTGATGTCAGGATGACTTATAATTTAAAAGATGTGATTGCTTTTGAACCAGAGTCTGATAAAATAATAATTCTTACTGATTTACCAAAAACAATGATGTTAAAAGGTACTGAATACAAAATCTTGTCTGTAATAGAATTTGTACCTCCACCCAGTTCTAACTGTATTGGACATTTTAAATCTCATTGTCTTGGGGGCACAAAATGGCAATGCTTTGATGATTTGTCCACCAGAATAACAAAAAGCAATATAAGCTTCTACGCACATAGCATTATATATACAAGAAATGATTAATCTGTTATATTTTTCATTGTGATATATTTATATGACTTTCTGTATTACATAGTAAACAAAAAACCTCTAATAAAATCTTTTTGCTCTTTGCCCTAAAAATTTAGAAAATGTATATGTTTAGGTATCAAATAGGTACAAAATTTTTGTAAAGGCGAATTTAAATTTTGGAGCCCTTACGTGGAGATTCTAAATGTGGGCAGTCATCCTGACATCAGAATGACTGCCCATTTTGTAAATTAATTTTCTCAGTTGTTAATTAGGTACCAATTATTTAAACAAAGGTATCAAATAGTAGCAAATAGGTATTAGATTTTAGTAATATTTTAAAGCGGCTAGGTCATTTTAGCCAGTCATTCTATAAAAAAATCTTTATTATTTGCCCTAAAAATCTAGAAAAAATATATGTTTAGGTATCAAATAGGTACTAAATTTTTGTAAAGGCGAATTTAAATTTTGGAGCCCTTACGTGGAGATTCTAAATGTGGGCAGTCATCCTGACATCAGAATGACTGCCCATTTTGTAAATTAATTTTCTCAGTTGTTAATTAGGTACCAATTATTTAAACAAAGGTATCAAATAGTAGCAAATAGGTATTAGATTTTAGTAATATTTTAAAGCTGATCGGTCATTTTGGCCAGTCATTCTGATGTTCACGAACAAAGGTT
The DNA here is from genome assembly GCA_963853775.1 of Xanthia togata. Classification (NCBI taxonomy): domain Eukaryota; kingdom Metazoa; phylum Arthropoda; class Insecta; order Lepidoptera; family Noctuidae; genus Xanthia; species Xanthia togata. Next base: position 14,440,323 of record OY970802.1, read on the forward strand.
GGACTTTACTTTAGTTTTAAACGCATTAAAAGGCAAATCTAGCAAACAAGAGGGTAGCTTGTTATAAAAGGTTATACCAAGCCCAACAAATGAGTTATGAACCTTATGAAGCCGGTGAAAGGGAGAATGGTGGGTGTGACGTTACGAACGGTCCAGAAGGTGAAGCGAAGGTACGAAGAGACTGGAAACTATTTGAGGACACCTGGTAATGGCAGACACAGGTGTACTAGTGCCCGAGAAGATCGTTATATTGTGTTGAGAAATGGCCACCTAAATGCAGTTGAAGTCCAGCAACAGCTTATTCAGACCCGAAAGGACTACATTAGTGACAGTACAGTGAGAAGAAGACTGGCTGAAGCAAACCTGATACCCCGTAGACCAGCGATTGGCCTTAAACTCGAGAGAGAGCATCGAGTAGCGAGACTGCGATACGCCCGTGAACACATACAGTGGGATCAAGAAGAATGGTCAAGAATTTTGATAACAGATGAGTCTCGATTCTCACTTTACACTTCTGATGGAAAGCGAAGTGTCTACAGGTGACCTGGTGAGCGATACCTTCAAGCCTGCTTCTCAGAAAGAGTCCAGTATGGTGGAAGCAGTGTACATGTATGGGCTGGCATATCTTCAGAAGGTCGTACAGAGTTAGTGGCCATAGAAAATGGCACTCTGACTGGGGAAAGATATGAGTAAATATGGGTGATGGATCAATGCTGATGCATGATAATGCCAGGCCACACACGGCTCGGGTCGTGCAAGAGTATATTCAGGAGGTTGGTATCAGCGTGATAGCTTGGCCATCAAGAAGTCCTGATCTCAACCCGATTGAGCACGCCTGGGATGAGCTAGGGAGGCTAGTCAGAAGCAGCAGATCACCACCTACCACCCTCAGGGCACTAAAACAGGCCCTGATAGAAGAATGGGAGAATATTCCCCAACATCGGCTCCGAAACCTCCTGTTCAGTATGCCAAATCGACTCGATGCTGTAAGCAGATCCCGAGAAAGCAATACCAATTATTAAAAAATAAATAACACGTAAAACATACTTGTAAATTTTACTTGAGTTTTATGACACTAAGCTAAAAATTGCTATTTTTATTGTTTAATCTTTTTTTAGATTTAAAAATGCTACTAATGTATAATTTACTATAGTTTCAAAGAAAGCTGATAAAAATTGCTATAAAACTTTTTTTATTTTAAATCTCTAACTTCTGTAGTTTAGAAAAAAAAGAAATTTTAAAAGTGTGATACTTATTTTTGCAGGCCAGTGTAGTATGTAGTATAGCTTATACTAATTCGATGTATAGTACTTACTTACTAATTCCATACTGAAATGTCATTACTCCGACTGGTCAATAGTTCATTACCACACTAGTGCGGTAATATAAAGTAAAAATCACGCGTTTTTTATGTTTTTTTCACTGCATTAAGAACCTAAAAGCGGTTATCGTTGTGTAGTTAATTATTATCAAAAATACGAAATCTAAAGTATTGTTATCAACCGACTGAAAAGTTTTTAAATAAAGAAATTATTTTTTCACCACTCCCGCGCGAAAGAAGTGTCTTTGCTCTACGAAAACAGTGAGGAAAGTTGGTTTTTCCTCACTGCTTGAACAGTGAGGAAAGTTGGTTTTTCCTCACTGTTCAAGCAGTGAGGAAAGTAATGATCCCGTTCAGAAACTAATCTTGCCTGATTTTTTCATGTTAAGTTTTAAATATTTTTTAAAATATAAAGAATTATTTTTATTTGCTTTGTGTCTATTTAATTTATTTACCTATGATGACTGAATACTTTCTTGCTGGGAGTGGTGAAAAGTTTTGTATGCAACTTGTGAGCAAGTTCATTTGCTATTCGTTTTGTTGAGTCATTCGCTTACTCAGGATTGAAATTTATAAAAATCAAAACTCATAGGAAAAACGAACTTTCCTCACATGTTGGATAAATAACTATTTCCTCGCAAGTGTGTTGAAAACGACATATGAAACCCGTGTGCATTGATCATTACACACTAGTATCATAATTTACTATTTTCATTTGGTAGAGGAAGTTTGTGTGGTGGTTCCATATAAATTTTATTAACTTTACTAGGGTAGTTTTTAAGTTAGCTTCACTAATACGTATTTTTCGCACTAGGTCTATGTGGATGATGTTATAATAACTTCCTGTGACTGTCATTTACATAGTAATTAGTGGTATTCGAATTTGTGTGGGATAGGTACCTACCACAACTAAAAATGAAACATATAAACTTTTATTTTACAAAAAAAAAAACAACCGTCTTCCAAAAAAACACTACAAAGTGAAAAATTGCTTTAATTTCGAAAGACGGTGTTTTGAATTTTCGTTTTTGCCACCGAATTTTTTACGTATTATCAAGAACGACGTATTATCATTATCAAGAAGTTTAACCTAAGTTAAGATCACTAGTAAAGGTCGGGCAGGTAGGTCGACGTGTCAATTGACGTTTTGTTGTGTTGAATGTGACCGGCGGCTGAGGCGCGGACGCCGCGTCTAGCCGGATGGGGGGTGACATTGTGCGACCGCAGCGTTTTTATACAACTATTTGATGATACGGTGACGCAAAACGTCTGTTACTACAAGGTCAAATTTAATTGTATTGTTGCGTATATTTCTATTTATTAGCCACATTATTGCTCTAAGTGCAAATAAGATATTATCGTAGGTGCCTTGAAAAGTTGATAGCTGAGTAGGTGCGGCATGATGAGAGAATACCTAAAATATATTTGAAAAGTTTCAGATAGGAGTCCCGTGGTCAGGTCAAGAGTCTGCTTTCAGATTTTTAAATGGACCAGACGTACGGCTTAATCCATAATTGATGAAGAAATTGTGGGCTTTACCTAAATCTGACGAGTTTGAAAACTCATATTTAGACAATTGTTATATTCAGGGCGTATAAAATTATTCTGTGCAATATTCTATCCTGATAGTGAATATATAAATACCTGACGGATTAATGAAGCATTTTGACAAATATAACAAAATTTTATTGATTTAGGAAACTACCCAAAAGTGGCCATAATTTTGCATTTATCTTTAGATCAGCGAATTGAATAGCTTTCATTGTTATTTGAATTTAAAGCTGGCCCTTTTGTGAAGGTTTGTCGGTATTCAGAAATTATAAAATATCAAACACTTGATAAAATTTTACTATGTCACTAAGTAAACAAATTATTTGAAAAATATCCGCATTTTATGGCCTATCCAAGGAGCTATCAACATTTAAAAAAATATTCAGAGATGCCCGTTAATTGTTTGATAAAGCTGGCAAAGTTGGAAAACCACGGTCTGCGATTCTCCATACAAATATATTCCCCTTTTTTCTTCCTGAATAATGCAAACATAGAGCAATCATATTTTTTCGTAAAATCAAGGTTTGCTGTAGACACGTCCCTGTTATTTCGTTTTTTTCAGCAACTTATCGGTAAATACAATATGACCCTACAAAAATTACAAAAATGCCCGTTTTTTACCGCCGTGATCAGAGGACTACCACACAAATTCGAAAAGTTTTTAACATAAAATAAAATGATAGAAACCTAGACATACTCTTTCTTAAAATTTTAATGTTAAAAATAATTGAATATTATTTTTTTGTGATATAATCTATCAGAGCTGCTATCGCACTCTACGGACGCAGACTTGAGGTAAGACGACGGCAATAGTTTCTTCAAATACCTATTTTTCAAATTCCTCGCAGGCCCTGTTTCCTCTTAAACTAACGCCTTGTTTACGTCGTAGCACTTTTCTATGGAAATTGCGAAATTAATACATTTAGAACCTATATCTGGGTATATTTCTTTCACGTATCTTCAATTAATAGATCATAAGAATGACATAATTGATTTATTAAAGCTTATCTTATTATTTTAAAAAAACTCCTCACACTAAGAACTCCTCCTGTTTCGTTTTGCGTTTCGATAACTCCTGGGGCTCTACCACCACCTCTTTTAGTAGAATTATTTTAATGTTACTTGAGCGTGGGAAAGAGATGGAGATAGACGTCCTGTATGGCTCCACTTCTTTCTCGCACTGAAGTAACATTAAAATAATACTGCCTAAAGAGGTGGTGGTTGCGGCCCCCTGCTCATGCAAACATAAATCTCCCTAATATCTCTGTCTCTCTCTCTTTCTTTAGAAGCCATTTAAAATATTTATTCCATGCGGGAATTGAACCCTTTTTGTTGTCTTAGGCTATCGCAAGTTAGGGCGGGCAGCACTGCAACGCAACGCATTACAATAATCATTCTTCCTCACTAGGCAAGTGACATTTTCTTTGCGGCTGTAATGTGCGCTTGTCATCATCTAGATAGCATGATTGTATAGAAGTGTTTATGTTTCTGTGCAATACTTCCACTAACGGGAGAACCGAAAACCAACTTCAAAGAAATGCAAACTTGAAAAAATACATTTTACGAGATTAAAAGAACCTAAATAAGGGATTAATTTATTTTCGTAGACCGTGCTACGCCGGGCCTACGTAGCCGTAGAGGGCATATAGGACCCAGGGAGGCATCTTGAGCAAATTAAACTTTATAAATATTCAAAATAGACCGATTTTTTTATATTTTTGAATAAACTTGATAATGATTAGAAATTTGTAAGTCTACGTAAAGACAAAATGTAATGGAAAAAAGTACTGGAAATCTTGCGTGGCGTAGCACATAAAAATGATCTAATAATAAATCAAATAAAACTAAAACATACTATTAAATAGTGAAAACAAATCTTGTACTTGGGCATCCATATCACAAACACATACCTATTCATATTTTCAGGTAACTTTTTAGCTAATTTTACTAACCCAACCACAACTGATATTTTTAAACTTTTTTGAGTACTCAAAGAGAATTCAAAACTCAAATTAACATCATATATTTAACGAACTATGTAATTATGTACATAACACTATGATGATACATAGAATTGCTTGACCATATAAAAAGCAAATGACAGCAGGAGTTATCGAAGTGACCTACAAGAACACTTACGTATCATAGAGACGGATTCGACGCGTCACAAGAAGGAAAACATAAGCATTGTGGGGACGAATTAATACGCGCAGTTTTTCTAGGGGTGAACTCAATGATGTTCTTTTCGTACTTATTTACAAGAGTTTTTTCATAACTATGACCGAGTAAAATAAGTCGTAACTACGTTAAGGATATGAAAACTTGTGATTCGTATAGTCAGTGTCGTTCAATAACGAAGCGAAATGTAGGTTTACAGTATCGAATGTTTCAGAAACTATTTATAAATGAAACGTTACTGTACTATGATATTACAATCAATTATTTCGTATTTCTTTTGTTGCTGACTTTAGAATAACAAATTCTATATCTTGCCAGGTCAAATTATTCTCTCCGCTGTCGTTATAGAGCTGGCAAGGATTTTGAAAAGTAAATAGTACTACAATGGCAAACAGTTCTACTTTCATCCCAGACTCGGGCAATACCTTACTAATTCGCACTTAACCAGCACTATGTTCTTACTGTGAATAAATGCAGACACATTTAACTTCGTAAAATAGTACCCATGCATACATACATACAAACGTCCTTCACGTTGATATCTAGTGGCTCTTGAAATATAAAGTTACATACTAAGAAACCATGACTCATATTAATCGTTATAAATCTTATGTTTTTCTAGAACCAGCTCATATAATAAAAATGAAACATATTTATGTACCGATGCTGTCTTAATTCTCCCTGAATAGAGGTCATGACGCACGGTAGTAGATATTTTCAAATTACCGTATAGTGACTGTCACAGACGGTTAAAAAAAAAATGGTGACTGTAATGAATAAGGCTCCAGTGTCAGTTACGACCAAAATTTTACAGTACCAAGGTATAGGCACAAGTGGCACTTAGAGAATGATAAACCATTCATTACTTATAGACCGTAGACATTCAGGTTAGCATCGTTAAGACTCAGTTAATCCACGTGGCAATGTGTTTTAACAATTTTAGATGAGTAAAATGATGAAGAATGTGAATGGTAATAATATGGTGAAATTACTGAAGGTGATTGTTTTAGGTAGAATGATGAAATTGTAGGTTTGACACGAGGGAAAAAGAGTAATGACGTGCAAGCTTATCGTGTACAGCTATCCTTGAAAGTAAACCAATAACAATTGGTCAGTGTCGTCTTCGTCACACGCACATTTGACTCATTAGGTACTGAATTGAACTGTGGTTAGCGCTCGCTTGCGTCAGTCAACACACAATAGAGCCTTATATTACAAAGAAAGTTCGGGAAAACCAAAAAAAAAAAAGGGGAATTGAAGCTATCAAAGTAATTTTCATATTCCCATAGGTTTTCCTACACCCTACTCATCTCTAATAAAGCACTACATAAAGGGCTGTCTGCTGTAACAACGCAACGTATTGTGATCATCAATTCATCTGCCAGACGCCACAATCAATTATACCAATTCATGAGAATTCATTGCAGTCTGCCGAGGGTGGTGGTGAAAGGGTAAAGGGTAACCCATGTTCAAGGACGTTCACTGGCACAATAAGAGAAACCTTTTAATAAAGGGTATAACGTTGAATTAAGTGAATTACTATCCGCAACATAACGAAGTCGGTTAATATCAGTCTTTTCAAAACAGTTTTATGAAACAAAATCTTTTCTATTATTACCTGCTTTCAATGATAACTAATATTTAAAATAATTAGGTTCTACGACGATAACGAAATTTTGAAAGTTCCGTAGTGTTCAACGATTTTTGTCTCTGGCTCGCGGTCCACCCTGCCTGTCAATGACCGACGTGACACAGATATCTGACAGTACAGTACGATCGTTCGATCTACCAGTTTGGATTGCCCAGGCTCCAGTGTCTACGATTTAATGCTCAATTAATTACAAGTACCCGTGACATAAAAGAATAATACAATTTAATAATAAACCAACAATAAATAACAACAATCAGTTATTTATTTATTTGGGTTATGAAATAAATTTAGAATGAATTTAATTCAAATTAGTTAGCGCAGCGCTGACTCATTAATACTATATTGGGAAAACATGTTGACGCTTTTGTATATAATCAGTCATTTACTACAAACTTGTGTCTTATCAAAACTTCTAAGAATTAACTAGTTTGGAAAGTATACCAATATTTATGGTAGGTGGTAAATACGATAATCGTATAAAAATTGTTACGAGACAACAATGCTATGCACAGCTACAATAATTTATTGGTTATTTTTATTCTCAGATATTCATTTTTCTTTCTTTTTTATTCTAGATACAAAAGTAAGTAAAAATTTGGCTATCCCCGTTTTTGGAAGAAACGTCTACTTTTTTAATTTTCATGTAATTTTTGTTAACGCCAGGTCTATCACAATTTTTTAATTTTTTTTGGGTCGTTTTATAATGGTCTATATGTACAAAACAAACTTGAAATCATTACATGAATCACAAACAAACAAATGAATGAATTTATAATAATACAACATACATGGGCAAATCCTGTCCAAACCGCAGTGACGTTCCTACCTTCAAAGAAATTGGTGTGGTTTTGGAAAACTGTAACAGTAACCTTTTGTTGTCAGCGCGGTAGGTAGGAATATTATTAACTACTTAATTACGTATTTTAGATAGTTGTCCGCAAATAAATCGTCGATTAAATTAGAAATAGATCGTGTTTGGCAGTGCGATGCAACGACGTTTTATATAATTAGCGATGCACAAATGAAGTGGCTTGGGAGGAATTGGGTCGCTGCGAGTGGCGGGCGGGTGCAGGCGGCGCGGAGGGCGTCGGAATTCGCGTAACGTTACGTCAGCGGGCGTCGGCCTCGCGGCGGTCGCTGACCTGCGGCTATCTCTAGCGCGGCCGCTAGTCGCACGCGCATAATTACGCACACACCATACACATGTGCTGCATCACTAAGCTGCTAAATGCATTGACTAGCTGCTCTAAACATCTGCGTCACCGACCACTTAATTGCTCCAACATTGCAAGAATTCAGCTGTCGACAAGTATCTCTGCTAGCTGTTGTCAAGTCACGAATAACTTGGAATTGGAACAATTGAGTTCTTCGAAAATAGATGTTCAAAAATAATAAATGACGGGATTGGTCCAGATTGTCTTTCTTTTGAAAATATGCGTACTACGTTTCGTATTATTTTCATGTCAAGAGTCGTGTCATGTAACGTACTCAAGGTTGTCGACCTGGTTCTACACTGTTCTTTTGTATCTTGAGTCTCGAAGGTTGAAATAAAGGTACGTGCCTATGCCTACTGTGTTCAAAACGGGAAATAATACGGTTCATTTCATTTATCAACTTTAAGTTCTTCCACATAGTGTAGGCGTAATGATGCGACTTTGTGCGGCTTGTGTAAGAGCTATTAAGTATTTCTTATTAGAATCATTTATTGATTAATAACCACAAAGAGTATTTTGCAATATTTATAATGATTACGTAGCTGTTGTTAAGTTAACTATAAACCATATCATCCATTTAAAAATTATTTCTGCAATAGGCTGTCATGTAACCGAAGCGACTTGCAAAGTTTGTCTCAAAGGACTGTCCGGAGGAAAGTATCAGGGTCCCTACTCCCTAATCTAACGAATTACGATTACAAAGCCTCTTATTCCAGTGGCTGTGCAGTGTCCATTATTTACAAGTCAAGCAAGCCTTTGTTGCTTGATTAAGTATAAATGAACATAAACAACAATAAAATTAACATTAGGGACACTTATTTTCTTTTTTTTTTATTACGAGAATTACGAAGCATACTACTACTCAAAAAGAAAGACTCATCTTACTGTATCGTCGTGTTCAAATTATTTTTATTTCGTGTTTTAGACTTTCTTTTAAAAGAGACGGGGCATAAAAGGATATAGCGCCGCTATATCACTAATAATACCTTAGAACTCCAACAGTAGCCCACCTAATGACCTGGATGGCAGGCGAGGCAGGCTCTCCGCTTAAAACTGTCATTTTTGTCGCATCGTTTCTCATCACACTTGAGAAACGGTGGGAATGCTGGGATATAATGAGTATTTGGTATTTGATAAACACGGCGTCATCTTGATTACAAAATCAAGAGGTCACAACGCAACCTAAACGCTCTATCTACACTTTTTGCTCATGAAAATTTCCACTGATATAAAAAATACTGTTGGGGTCATTGGTTGGGATTAACTACCTAGTGAGTTAGTAATACTAGAACGTGGACCTTTATCAACCTTTTTTTTTTTTTTTTTTTTTTTTTTGGGTGGGAAATCATCAAATGACGTCTCCCGCTCTGGGTGGAGCGGGAGGGCGTGTCAGACTCTTACTGACTAAAACCCACCCGTGTTCCTTCTGTTGCCTGTGCAATGCCAGGGGGCCACGGTATCCCTTTCGGACTTTCCCGCAACCCCGGCTGGCAATGGTCTCATCGGACCCCTTCATTCGCTGACATCTCTTTGAGGCGCGCGTGGAACACAACGCGCCGTCGACCCGGGCTTGGTCCTTACCGGACGGCGAGCTACCCATTGCTCACCGTCCGCAAGCCCGCGCCTACGGTGGCCGGGAATCGGCAACCGATTCCCGACGCCCAGGGCGTCTCCTCCTGCGGCGGCTAGGGGCGTGAGGGCGCGAAATTTGCCTCTCCCTCACGCGCTCCGCCTCCTCCTTTGCGAGCATTACTGCTTCGCAGAAGGAGGTGACGGCCTCCCATGCCCTCTCGCTCCGTACCATGGCCTGGACCAGGACCGGACGCGAGAGATCCCCGCCACCGATCGCCTCCACGAGGACACGGCGGTGCTCTGCCCAAGCCGGGCATACCTCCACCGTATGCTCCACCGTGTCCTCCGGGCGATCCACGCAGTGATGACACCCGGGCGTTTCCTCCCGCCTTATCCGAAACAGGTACCTCCCGAAACAGCCGTGTCCGGTGAGGACCTGCGTCAGGCGGAAGGTGAGGACGCCGTGGCGCCTCTCCAGCCACTCCTCAAAGAGGGGACTTATCGCCGCAATAGTGGCGTGCCCAGCACTGGGTTGCGACAATCGCACTCTCCATGACGCCATGAGATCCCGTCGGAGCTCTGTCCGCTGTGCCGCGATTTCTCGCGGCATCGGAGTCAAGCCCCGGCGTTTCGCCTCCCCGCGCCACTCCCAAATATGCGCGAGGACTTTTGCCTCCAGATCCCATGGCGGCAATCCGGCAAGGAGGCTCGCCGCCTCACCGGAGACCGTGCGGTATCCCCGGACCAGCCGGGTGGCCATGACCCTCTGGGACGCGTTCAACCGGCGGGCAGGCCGCCGCCTCAACGAACGCGCCCACACCGGTGCCCCGTACAGGGCCATGGACCGCACGATCCCCGCGTATAGCCTCCGGCAGGAGGCGTTTGGACCCCCTAGATTGGGCAGGAGCCGCTTCAAGGCAGCCCCGGCCCGGTCCAGTCTGGGAGCCAAACGTCGAAAGTGCTCCTCGAAGTTCCACCGACTGTCGAGGACGAGTCCCAAGTACTTCATCGTCGACTCGACGCCGATGTGAACCCCTCCTACCGTTATTTGGGAACCCGACGGTGGCGCGTTCCGAGGACCATGAAAACACATGGCCTCGGACTTGTGCAACGCCACCTCGAGTCCCAACTGCCGGATTCTGGCCACGATTGTCGCAACCCCGTGTGTCGCTAGTTCGACCGCCGCCTGGTGCGACCTCCCCTGCGCCAGGACCAACGTGTCGTCAGCGTAACAAACGACGCTGACGCCATTGGGGAGGTCGGCGCGCAGCACCCAGTCGTATCCGATGTCCCACAGATGCGGCCCCAGGACCGATCCCTGTGGGACACCGCACGACATCTCTCGCCGGTTCCACTCTCCCTGGTGACCGGGGTAGATGATGGCCCTGTCCGTCAAATAGGCCACCTTTATCAACCTGCTTATCTCCCCTTGATAACTTTCCGCGGGGCAATTTTTGCATCATACACATGCGTCCCGCTAACGCCTCATTAAAGCGCCATGAAGAGATACATAAATACTATATCGTGCCTACGCTACGTAAGTACGTCGATACGTACTTACACCCGTAGTTCAACCATCACATTAAGGCTTATCGACACTTATCGGACACACAATCCCGAGTCGATTAGACTTTCTATCCTCTCCTATAACTATTATACAACACTAAACAATTAAGAATATAACACTAACATAGAAAGTTCCTACTACAGTCTACACTACAGAACTCAGCAGCGTGCATACAACATTTATCCACGTAGTGTCAATTACCGGTCATGGACCACATAACTTTATCAACTTGATCTTTCAACTTTCTTCTGGCATTTGTTTTAATACACTGCATGTCTCTTTATAACTACCTACTACTGTACTAAAGTACTTGAATACCATTTATGAATTATAAACAACTACGCTTCTATAAAGGCATTGTCTCCGCTAAACACCAGAAATTATCAGTAGAAGGTCATTAAGCGAAGTTGTTGAAAATAAAAGAAGGTAACTTTCTCGCGTCAGTGACAGTAGCAGACGGAGGCGCTGAGCACGGCGGCGGCGCGGCACCGGACCTGGCCACTTTCTACTGCTGTGTCAGCACTCTTACTCGCCCAACCAACTTATAAGTAAATAAACCTTGTACTTTTATAAGAGCATCACTCGATCGATCTCACTTCTTACTAATGCTATTTACCTACTCTACGTTGAGGTGCCAAACGATTGCTATGTCAACTACTACGGTTGGAAATGTCAACATCTACGAGTATGTTTTAATTCAATCACTTGTTGAAATGCATATTTAAAACAATACATTCAATCTAAGGAATTCTAAAGGAGGTTGCTGGTGTAAAACTTAGCAAATACTAGGTATGTGACTTTTCATCACTAGTTTATGGTACAGAAATTCATCGTAAAGAAACCTGAACTTCAGGAGCACAAAGCGACGCAGTGATCAATGCTCGATTGATCACTTTCTTTGCTATAAAATGGCGAACAATTATAAGGCTTCCCGCTTAGTGATAAAGGTCACCGCAGCTTATAGAGATCAGACTACCAGACACTTTCCCAGGAGCTGTCGTCCCAGAACAAAGCTGAAATTTACCTTTAAAAACACTGACCTCCATATCTGCATGAGAACGGGTTATGTTGTAAGAGCTGGTAACCAACAATACATATAATATTTCTAAAATAAAAATAATCAATTCAGTATCTAGCAACTAACTGTGAAAGTTGTATTTCATATAGTAAACACTGACAATAAAACTGACTTGTTAAGCTATTCATTGAGCATTTGCATAAAAAAGATGCGCATCACTGTATTGGTTTCTTATTTCAATAGAGCAATAAATAGAAATGCTTCCGGATATAAGCAAACTAACAAACAACTGTAACTAATAGATTAGATAGAAAAAAGTGCGAGAAAGCGCGCGGGGCGCGGGGACGGGGAAGTAGGCCACTTTCATTCTCGTTCATTTCTTTTCGGATGCAACGCGGCGAACATTTGCCGCTGCTTAGCTCGTATCCATTACCTCCTTTCCTTACTCACTTATTAGTAGAGCTTGGGGCCGATCTTGTATTAATTTACGTAAAATATAAACCGAGTTAATTGCAAGTAAACACCTTTTAAAGAAAAAACGAGTTTAATCCAGAGATTCTCGTTTTTTTTGGTCAATATTTGTTTTGGAAACGTATTCCTACTATAATATGCTTATAAAGCGACTGACATACGTATATAAACAGCATCAACAGGTAGATTCTTAGAGAACGTTAAATATAGGTGAGCCCTACTAAACAAACATCGATAAGATCGATACACAGTGAACTATTATTGATTTTTATTGGTTGTTCATACACAACTCACAAGTACAACAGTGCAATCCACTTTGTGCTGTTTCATAAAAATTTGTCATTTTGTGACTGAAAATGGGGACATTCGATACATAAAAATGTCACTGTTTGACTGTTTTCAATTGTGAACCGGATTTTAGTCATAAGATCAGCGTACAATGGCGGAACCGCGCGGACTGAGCTGTCGAAAGTAAGAACTTTCTAGGCCACCATCCACCGTCACGCTAATCACGCATTTTTATAATAGAAGAGTTTTCTAATATGCACAAATACAAAACTATCTAATAGTAAAAGCTTGAATGATTTTATTTAGCCATAACGATAGTTTGTTTTGCTTCTTAAGAATTTTTTTAAAGTTTTGAACTCTCGTAACCCGATTGTAATGTAGGTAACTAATGAATAATTCCTCAATACCTTTTATGTTTGTTTGCCGCTATGCTAGTAAATTCAGTTATTCTGCATTATAAGCAATTAAATAGTATTTTTGCTTTGGATATAATTAAAATGAAAGGGCCGAACTTTCACTGTCATATTATGTGCGTGCACTCATGTAAACAAATTGGATTAGCATATAATTTACCTATACACGTATACACACAACACCTACGCACTTATACATTTAATGGGAACGGGTAATTTAGAAAAGTGCGGAGGTGTTTACACCTAAAAAGGCATAAAAACGGATTTCTGATAATTAACTACAGTTACGGATTTCAACATAAGTGAACTTTAGTAATGAAAATATTTTTCATATCTGAAACAATACGTCAGCATCTTCCGCTTGTTCTCCGTTCTAATGAGTTCCAGTAACCTAATTTACTGTAAATCCGATATAGCTTTCTATGGCCGAATCGCAACAGGTCAAACTACACTGCGATAGTAGAGTGGAAAAGGTGAAATTTAGCAGAGCGAGAAATCGACGGGATGTGATGTTTATTGTAACGAGCCCACGATCGGGCGTGCGCGCAAGAGAAACTGAAAGTAATGGCGCTGCATTCAACCCACTTTCACTAGTGCGCTGCGCGGGCGCAGCCGATGCCGCCTCTCGTGCCCTATGCCGCGCTGTGTCGTGTCGTGCCGCGAAATTTGATACGCACATGACGAACATATTTACACTTCGTACAAGAAAGTACTTTCACGATTACGAAATGTTTACACCTTTAGGCTTGACATTGACGATCGGGAGATGATGTATTGTGTATGCTAAGTGGTTTTAAGTCTACATTAACATGGCCCTCATACGTACTTACGATTTATTACTGACGCAACAAGGACACCGGCGAAATGTAATATGTAATGAGTTGCCTTCCTTTACACTTAGTTGAATTATTAATATATAATACTCAATATCTACTCAAAGTCACTACTACTGTTACTTTCATTAAGGACCCCTTCTACTGGATTCCAGATGCTGTTGTCCTTCTTTGGTCCGCCACTGCTACATTCTCAAAAGATTTTCCTTTCTTCTCAGAAACCATAATTTGTTAGATGTCTTTACGATACGTTATGCATGCTCATAAGAGAAAGCTTGTGCGATAACACCTTGTTAATTTATTATTTATTTAATTATAAGATTTATGCTTCGGACGTAGGTACCTATCTGGTGCAAGTGAAATCACTACCAGGTACGTTCAGTAAGTAGGATAGCTTAGATAAGTTTCAGCTAACTTAGTTCGTCGAGCAACTAAGTTGGTTGAAACTTATCTTATTACCTTTCACCAGCTTTTCAATGTTTTCGGTTGTTTAATTCTTCTATTTAAAGACGAAAGATTTATAATGCGAATTTTTGCTTTAGGTACTTACAGTGAAATAATATTTTCTATTTGGTTAGTGTATGTAAGCCGCAAAGTGCCGCGAACCAGTAACTACGAAGTTCGTCAATGAATGACGCTAACGCCATCTATGCGTTTAACGCTATGTCATCAATTCTGTACGTTGAAAACCTAAATTATCCCAATTAGCGTGTAGGCACCTTCTGGTTTCAGCTTCAGGCTCGTACAGGCGGTGTAGCGTCGCGCTAATCTGCATGAAGCCTTCTTCGGCTCCAGCGGAAAGATAATTTTCGAAAGCTGGCGCCATACTAACAAAGACCAGGAGCCGAATACTATCAAAACGTTTACCAAAACTTTTATTTGTTTTTACTTTTATTGCCCACAGACTTTTAATTTATTTATTATACTCTTACACGGGCAAAATGAAAAAAAAACACTTTATGCCCAAGTAAATTTATAACTTGTTGATTATTAAATTAATAAAACAGAGCTTTAATGCTGTGATAGTGTGATTATCGATAACACAGGTGTTTAATTTTATCTGTCAACAAAAAATAACGGAAAAAATCGTTTTTTTTTTAAATCGATTTTTTTACTAGGGTAAACAACGATTAATTAATAATCGTTTTTTATGTACAATGTCACATCCCTAGTTTCAAGCCGAACTGGCGTGCCAAACGAATGAAAATAATTTCTAAGTTACTAAATGCTGACTAGGCAAGTCTGGATAGCGGTCAGCCCTTCTACTATCATTAGCAAGGTATAACAGTACGCAGGATTGCGTCACCTACCACGTGTAGGTATAGCACATTCTACTTATCTGGCCAGTGGCCAGTTTAGGCAGAAATAAGTTTAAATTTAGTGCAAAAACAATAACACAGTCGTGTTGACAGATTATTAATAACTCGTCCCTGAAGAAAGGAGAAAGTTTAAAACTGAGTATTAACTAATTTTAATATTTTAACACTTCTTTTAGGTACCTGTTACTACATTTACAGAGTACAGTCGATGACACATTAATGTTTTTCATATGATTAGGTAGGTATCTCTTGGCAAAAGGACTGGTGTGCCGTGTCGTGTGCCTTATCTATATAAACTAATATAATATTATAAAGAGGAAAGATTGTATTGTTTGTTTGTATTGAATAGGCTCCGAAACTACTGAGCTGATACGAAAAAATATTTTACCATTAGAAAGCTTAGTTTCCAGGGAGTAACATAGGCTACTTTTATCCGGGAAAAATAACGGGTCCCGCGGGAAAGACCACGGGAGACCACATACATAAATATTTACGTGACTACAGTAACATCTCATGTGAAAAATACGCAGATCAAATAATATTCGTCATTCAATTTGGTTCACATGAAAATACGTCAGCGCTTTCCTGTTTTTCTTTAAGAAACTGGCAAAGGTTTGCTTTTTACCAGTATTTTCTCTATATTAATTTGTCTGTTTTATTGTAAAATCCAAATTTTATGTAATAATATGAATCGTGTGTAGGGAACCATATCGACATTTTAAATCCTGACAAAAAGCCGGAGTTTTGCAAAAAGTCCGGACATTCTAATTCTTTATCTTTATTTTTCAATATTTCTTTACATCATTGTTTTCTAAAAAAAAAAACCCTAAGTCGAGTCCGGAAAAATTAAAATGCCAGACAAAGTCCGGACAGGAGCCAAAAAGTTGGACATGTCCGGACAAACCATAACGGTAACCCCTAATCATGTTCAATATTCGTGAATTTGTGATTATTTATTCGAAATTTCAACATTAAGTACCGTATCTAATTGAAAAGAAACTATGTAGTTTACATTAGGTAATTTTATTTAGACCACTTGATACAGCACCCTTTATTCTAAGTACCTATTATTGAGTACACAATAATTGAAAACAAAATATCAAAAAATTACGAACCCACATGCAGTTCATAAAGCCAAAGCGAGTGTGTATCGCTGCTCGGCGCTCGTGGCGCTAGCGACAGCGGCGCGCGCGGTGTCAGGCGGTGTCGCTGAACCGCGCGCGAGTCAAGGGCCTCGGTCGACGACCGCACGCCAACCGCGGCCCCTTTTTCCTCCACCACAATACACACACTAAATTGGCAGGCTGCTTTACAATTCATTAAATTTGACTTTAAGTAACATCTGGCTAACTGTATTTTTATATTCTAGTATCTATTATTATTTATACTTTGCGCACAATCACCTAGATTTATTATGATTAGCAACGACACAAAATCTTCAAAAAGGAAGCGTTGTCTTGCGATTATGACAATAAATGACTCTTAATTTCGTGGTTACCTATGTCATAAAGACAATTAACTAAGTAGAGGTGTACTTTATAGGCGCATTATAATTTATTGATAGGTAAAATTTTGGGTTCTACCGAGGAAATTCAAGAACCGTTGATTATAGAAGTTAATTTTTCCCATCGAATTGAACGCCATAATGACACAAAATAGGTATCTTTGTCTTATATGACTTTATCTAAGAGCGCAGTGCTTGTGTTTACCAACACACGCGTACGAGCATGAATTGTATGTTTTTCATTGAGTGTTGGAGTTGCAATAGGTTGGTAATCGGTCAAATACGTGGCGTGCAATGCGTGCGGTGGCGGTCGGCCACGGCTGGTCGACGAACCCGCGCGATCATAACGCTCACTGACTTAACAACCTGTATTTCTACAAATTAATAACAAACTAAATACGTGCAATTTTTCAATCAAGGCCTACGGCCTACGACCGATTTCTTGATGAAGTTGAAAACTGATCGGTTAATAGTACATTGGAGATAGAATATACTGGAATCATCCAATTGAATTTATGTGAATGGAACACAAACGTCTTGTAGTGGTCTTGTGTTCGGTTATTTTAAGCTTGAACTTTTAAGAATATCTAGTTTTATCCTCCAATGTTTGCTATACAATGTTCCTACATAAATTAAAAATCGTTTATGTCTAATATACCGGTCACCAAACTTATTGTCGGAATAAAATAACCACTCCTTCTTATTATTCCGAGATATAGGTATTATATTTTGTACTAAATAACCACAACTGTAATTCTACGTCAGGCAAGTTGATCTGCATCCTAATTGCGTAACACACGATCTATCACAATCTGTTTCATTTTGACAGCTCAACAACATTCATTGCGTTATTTACGTTGCTGAACATACAATGTTTTCGAAAATATGAAGCAGAAGCAATGCATTAGCAATATCCTTCAAAAAGATTCAGATTACATTGATCGCGCGTTACGCAATTGGGGTACTGACCAACATACATATAAAACAATACAGATTCTAAGGCAGGATAAAATTTTAATCATAAGTTTGTTAAGTTACCTAAAAAAATATTTTATTACACAGAAGAGAATTTTTGTAAATCCTACAAAGTAATTTACTGAACAGACGTTTGTTATTACCTCTCTTAATTTTTAATAAATATGTTGACAGCTGATATTATGTTAAGAGATTTTTATTCTTTAATATATAGTTTCTGACTGTATTGTGAAGTTACAGCATTGCTTGCTTTTTATAGGCGTACCTATACAAATACAAATGCGAGCAAACGTGTCGGGTACCTGCAAGTATTGTCAGGGAGGAATTCATCCCACTTGCCTTCCTCGATATTCAGACGGACAGTGTCAGTGACCATGAGTGATAGCTGCCTTACTGACTAGGCTAGTATTTTCACCAGTTTTTTTTTTAGTTTGGCGAACCTATTCTACAAGGAAGAGAAGACCAAAAGCCAGATACCACTTTTACAGTTGTATCATCAAACTGTAATAATTGCATACCAAACACAAATTCAATGCATATAACTGCAAACATGTTTTTAACAGCCTATTGTCTATCCTATTGTCCATCAATTTGTTAAATAAAACAACAAATATATGAGCATAGTGAATTGAGAAAAGCATGAGCAAACACGTCTGCAGTTCGTCACAGGTTTTACTGTCGCATCGTAACCGTAAAATGTCCGAATGGTATTTGTAACCAGAATGGCATCACCTTGTGGACCTATTTAAGTAGTTATTTTGGCTAACGACCGTCTGGCGAGAGGTTAATCGTGGTTCACCTGCGGGTAACTGTCGACGCGGTGCCACAGCGGCTTTGTTCGCCGTTGTTCGGTAGGTGTTTCCGCGACGCTGACCGTGAACGTGGTCGCTCACCCGGCACCACGCGCACTAAACTTGCGAACTTTATAGGGCGGGGGCGGTCACCTGTCCCGAAGATTTGTGTAACGTCCCCTCGAACAGACAATCTGTCCAGCACTCGATGCGTCTCGTCACAGAAATAAAGGTAGCGAGGAGCACTGCTTGTCGAGTCACCAAGATCGCTGGTGATACATTCGGGTTTTAATGCAGTTTCTGTTTATATATAAACTTACTAGCTTTTGCCAACGACTTCGCCCGCGTGCATGTTGGAAATTATACGATGGGAATGTACCAGCGGGATAAAAAAAGTATCCTTTGTACTAATCCAGGTCATGGTCTGCCAATGTGCCAAATTTCATCCAAATCTGTTCAGCCGTTTTAGTGTGAAAGCGTAACAAACAAACTCACTTTCACATTTATAATATTACTAGCTTCCGCCCGCCACCTCGCCCGCGTGTCTTGTTCCTTCGCATCGCCCGCCTGCGCAGTTCTGTTAGGTATAGATAGTGCAATCCACGACGACGCGCCCCACTCCGCTCCGCTCCGTACTAAAGTACAGCTTACAGTACAGTAATCGCGGAGTGGGGCGCGTCGTCGTGGATTGAACTGGATTGTACTTCATTTTCGCTTAGCGTTCATTCTAACTTTTTACTTTGGCTCGGCTCCTAAGGGTCACAGATAATCAACCTTGATTACCTTAACTATTTAGTTGGATACGGATTAATTATCATGATACGAACATTATCATCTTTCGATTGTACCCGTGTTTAGATTGACTAATTTGAACAAAATCTTTGACTTAACTATAACTATTAACAGAAAACCAGCGCTGCGTTATTTATTGTTAAATGTCGCAGCATCATGCTGAGATAGGAGCCTTTTGGCCTCGCACAGGACTTTTTGCTTAATTTTTTATTTTGTTTTTATTTTATTGTTTTTTTTTTCTTGCTTTTATTTTTAATAAGTGTGTGTATTATATATATATTTTGATCTCCTGTGCTTGTCCCAATAAATACTTTTTCTTTCTTTCTTTCTTCTTTCTAACTAGCCTTTGCCCGCGGCTTCGCCCGCGTGGACGTCGCAAAATATCCCACAGGAACGTATTAACGGGATTACATACCTAATAGCCGAGGAAAAGACTCAATCAATGGGGAGTCAATGACTGACTCCTACCGCTGCGCATAATCTAATTTCTGATATCTTTTAAAATTTCATTTAAATGATATGATGTCAGGCATGTTTTAATCTAAATTAAATGCTCAATTTAAATAACATATTTTATTGGATATGGATTAATATAATACCGGTCAAAATAGCTTCAGAAATGACAATGGAATTTTTATCAAATTCTGAAAGATAATAATGGTTACTGTGGGTCATCCTTAGAAGATAGAGATGCTATCGCGGACTTTTTAGTTGAACTTTTTAATATGAACAATGCTGTAGAACATATTTTACGGTTTACGCGGCGCACGCTAGTAAAGCTCCCAGTCAGCATGATTTTTTCAGCTAATTTACACAAAACAGTAATGAATTATACACCAAAACCTTCCGCAAGAATCACTCCGTCCATTAGTGAAAACCTTTTGAAAATCCATTCGGTATTTTTTTAGTTCATCGCATTCAGACAGACAGATAGACAGACGCGGGGGGGGACTGTTTTATAATATGTAATTAAGGGATTAAGGGTATGGATAGTTAGACATATAACCTCGCGGACTTATAATATGTGGGTAATGATGAATGTAGCTTTCAATTGGTGAAACATTTTTTAAATCGGTTAAGTATTTTTTGAGTTTATCCATTACAAACAAACAAAAAAATCAAATCTTTTCTCTTTATAATATTAGTTTAGAAAAGTAAGGAAAAAGCTATGATGGTCTTGATATTCTACCCCTTTACCCACACCAAGTCTGATTGTTTACGAAAAAACAAATGTTTTATGAATAGAACAGAAAACGGTGTCCTGCCTTTTCCCCGAATTTTTTTTAGCAGATTATCACTTGCCAACCAGCGTTTCGCTGATGTTTCACTTTGCCAACTAACAATTAGCAAATTTTTGTATGACAACGTTTCATTTGGTAGAATTATTGTTAAGCTGATTATTATAATAACACAAAACGTTTGGGACATTTATCATGTTGTCAAACATTTCACTAGGCCACACAACTATTAGACGAATGACGTTTTGTCAGTGTAACAGTTCCCTTTTCATACATTGTTATAATGATAATATGATAGGATAATGATACGATATAATGATAGGTTGGAGTATGACAAATAAAGCACGAGCCGAGCGAGTTTGCAAATGATTATTCGGCGAAATAAAATTCTGCGAAACGTTAGTTGGCAAGTGAAAATCTGGCAAACAATTTTCGGCGAAAAGGCAGAGAACCATAGAAAACATTTATTCGACACAGACAACACAACAGCAACCAACATATAAAAAATAGAACAATAAACATAACAATAAAATTGCAGTAAAATTTTGCTGAGCGTGCCCATACCGGGTTACCATCTCAGCAGTTGCTGGGCGTCAGACACCCGCTGGTTTTCAGTTGGCACCCCGCAGTGACACATGGACGTAGGTAAATAAAATAGATACATACTTGAATATTAATAATAATAAATGTTTACGAATACGTAAATAAATAATGCTCATGGTGATGATGGTTTTAGCTAATTTAGAAAGGTGGATTGAAAGTCACCTTGGAACCTTTATCCTAACTATATATCCATGGCCGCACTAGACTACTCTAGTGCCGAATACACCTGAATGTTGGCTTCACCTTTGTAAGGGAACTGTCTGTAATCACCACGCTAAAGAAACAATATTATTGCACCGTGACAAGCAGCTTGTATGGGTGTCATCCTCAAAAAAGAAAAGGTCACGGACTGGCCACTTGTGGGCGTCCGAAATGGCGAAATTACGAATAAGCAGGAACATCTTACTGTCAGAAAATAACTAGATACGAGTATAACTATGCCTAATTTTATTTATTGTATTGAGTGAGGAAAGCCCAGGTCCAGACCATATTACGGACCGAATTCGTTGAGTGAATAACATTCTCTAATAGGTTACAGTAATTAATAATTATTGGGAGACAACTTAGGCAACTTTAGTAGTTAACGTTTACGGACTGATTAGTGATTATACATATATGTCAATGCTAGCCACGTAGCCACCGTGTTCACCCTCTGACAACATTAACGCCTGCCTCAGTCAAGGCTATGGACTGGTTAATTGAATGGTATCTACCTAGTGCCCGCCATCTGTCGGCCGCAAGACTTTCATCGATTAGCGGCAGGATACAGGTTGGGATAGGTAGGTACCTACTACCTGCGCAAGTGAGGTCCACTTTTAGTGGACCCTGTGGTGGTCTATTTATATTATTCTTATTCGGAATGCTGAGTCTCGTGGTTTTAATCAAGGGAAAAATCACTTCTGTAACGCGAGAAACAATTCCTAATATTCATCCTAAAGCAAAAAACCTGAATTGTAGTAACGCAACCTACAATATAGGTACCTACCACACGCCGCGCAGTGTACTAAACACTGCGCAGCGCGGCCTTAGTAGGTTCGCACTAAGGAACTCAACACTGCGCGGCGTATAGTATATTGTAGGTACCACCTTCCAAACTAACTTAGGCGGTTCATAATGACTATTTTATATAGGATTTCGATCCGTCATCCACGCTAATACGCAGACTGTTTGTCCACAGCACCGTGAACGGAACGTCAATGAGAAACGAGATTACGCGGCCATTTCATAATCACGCCACGGCTTTTGAAAATTTCTTTTCAGATATTCCCGTTTCAACTACTAAATCCCTCAACTCATCACCTTCTGTTGCTGAGTCTTTGCTAAAGGAAAACGTTAATGTTTGCGATTCGGAATTTCTTTTTGAACATATTACCTGTAGAGACATAATTAAAACCTTTCACACTATAAATGTAAAAAAGACTGCAGATCTGTGGGGTAATTCTGTAGAAGTAGCCAAGTCTATTATTGACATTGTAGCACCTACTTTAGCTCTTATCTTTAATAATTGTATCGACTGTGGGAAGTTTCCTGATCTTATGAAAAATAGTAAAATAATACCTTTGTTTAAATCAGGTAGTACATCAGACCCCACAAATTATAGACCTATTTCAGTACTACCTACCTTTAGTAAAATTTTTGAGAAATTAGTTTTAGAGCAATTGCAAAGGTTTTTTAATAGACATAAATTATTACATAACAAGCAGTTCGGTTTTACAAGGGGTCGTTCAACTACTGATGCCGGTGTTGAACTTTTGGGACATATTTATAATGCATGGGAAGATAAATGCGATGCCTTGGGCATCTTTTGTGATTTGTCCAAGGCATTTGATTGCGTTGTTCATGAAACGCTAATCAGGAAGCTCCGCCACTATGGGATCCGAAACAGTGCTCTGGATCTTCTAACTTCATACTTGAGTAATAGGATTCAGAGCGTTGACGTTAATGGAAAAAGATCTCCCGGATCTATAGTAACAATGGGAGTCCCACAGGGCTCAATTCTTGGTCCTTTCTTGTTTCTTATTTATATTAATGACTTGCCTTACCTCGTAAAGGATAACCATGATATAGTGTTGTTTGCGGATGACACTTCACTTTTGTTTAAACTTAAACGTCAGCAGCTGGTTACTGACGATATAAATAGCGCGATCGCGAAAGTAGTTCACTGGTTCAATGTTAACAATTTACTTCTCAATGAAAAAAAAACCAAATGCATTAAATTTACACTGCCTCACGTTAGGCAGGTGAAAACTAATGTGTTGATAAAGGGCGAAGAATTGAATCCTGAAGATAGCACAGTATTTTTGGGCTTAACTTTGGATGCTAAGCTTCAGTGGGGCCCACATATAGATAAATTGTCAAAAAAGCTAAGCTCCGCAGCGTATGCAGTTAGAAAAATTCGTAATTTAACAGACATAGAGACAGCCCGTTTAGTGTACTTTAGCTATTTTCATAGTGTAATGTCGTATGGTATTCTATTGTGGGGAAATGCCGCCGACATTCAGACTATCTTTGTTTTGCAGAAAAGAGCTGTTCGATCAATTTATAAATTAAGTCCGAGACACTCTCTCAGAGAGAAATTTAAGGAGATTAATGTAATGACTGTGCCTTCTCAGTATATTTTTGAAAATCTCTTATATGTCCATAAAAATTTAAACTTGTTTAAAAAATACAGTGATATCCATAACATAAATACTAGGAACAAACACAAATTTGTTGTACCTACAACAAGGCTCAAGAAAATAGGTGGCTCGTTCAGATGTCAATGTATACGCTTTTATAATAAACTTCCAAGCCGCGTACAAGACCTAAGCCTTAATAAATTCAAATCATTCATTAAACGTAAGTTGTGCCAGAAAGCGTTTTATACCGTTAAAGATTTCATTGAGGACAAAAAGGCTTGGGATTGAGCTGCTCCAATTTATTATATATATATATATATATTTTTTTCATTTTGAATTTTGTTTGTTTTTCTGCTAACTTTAAATTATATACAAAATGACATGAATATTTACTTTGTGAAGTATAATATTATTATTATGATGTGAGGACTATGTGGGTCATATATTTAGCTATATTTTACTTTTTGTTATGTTAATCTGGCAGTTTGAGTACTTTATGCGGCCTACCCAAATGTCCTTTCTTTGGTATTGTTCGTCGATTCGTTGAGCTCTTTTTAAGTTCTGAGTTGAGCTACACGATTGCTGACAAATGCGTGCACTGACTGGCCAGGTCCACTCAAATCTGTATGGTTCTTTCCTCAAAAGACCATTTCAGACACAAATCTACATGGTCCTCAAATTGAAATGCTCTGACCAAGATTATTTCCGGGTTATTATATACACATTGACATTAATGAATGTTATATATTCATTGACATGAATATTTACTTTAAAGTATTATATTATTTTAATTATTGTGAATGTGAAGACTATGCAGATATTCCCTTTTGTTTTGTTTTAATTTTTTTTTTTTTTTTTGTTGTCAATTAGTTTTTATCATGGTCTGGCAGTTTGAGTAATTTATGTGGCCTACCCAAACGTCCTTTCTTTGGTATTGTTCGTCGAATCGTTGAGCTCCTTAAATTCTGAGTTGAGCTGCACGATAACTGACAAATGCGTGCACTGACTGGACAGGTCTTCTCAATCTGAATGGTTATTTCCTCAAAAGACCATTTCAGACATCAATCTACATCGTCTTCACATGATCTGACCAAGATTATGTCTGGACTTTAAAAGAGACTGTGACCTCTGAGTTTGTTTCGGCCTTTCTTCTCAGAGTAGTCAGATAGGAAACGCCGACCTCATCTAGTTTTTAAAATATGATTGACGTGTAAAAGTGTTTGTACAAACCTACTTGCAGAAATAAATCATTTATCATTTATCATTTATCATTTATCATTTATCATTTATCAAAGTCAAAGTCAAAACGAAACAAAAAACGTAACGTAATTCAGGAATGAAACGCACAAAATCGAAGTGGTCCATTTAATACCATTTTTTATATGTTACTTACCAAGGGGTACCGTGTAACCCAGTAACTGGGTCGTGGAGGTCAGACAGGCAGTCCATGTGAGGTACCTATCCTGTGCAGCACTCGCTGCATGCATATCATGAAAAAGTGAAATGATGTGAAGTTCAGAAGGTTATTTTAGTCCTCTATTGCGCGACTATTGTGTGGTTTTTCACTTGCCAGTCCCGACACAGCTTTACCCGAGAAGTAGTGTGTGACGCCCGGTTGTCGAGCCGACAAAAATGCGAAAAAGGAACGTCCTGTATTTTTGGGGCACCTACCGAAAGGATCAAATCTCTCTTATAAACATTACATCCCAAGTTAAAAGAAATTTACGCGATCGTCCTACGAATAAATAATCGTCGCGATCATGTTCGGCGAGCGAGCCAGATACAATCACATCAACACGATGATCGCGAAGAATAGCGAAAGTTAAATGACCCTTCTTTTTTTTTGGGTGGGAAATCGTCAAATAACTTCTGGCGTGTCAGACTCTTAAGCCTCGTGCAGACTAGCGCGACGCGACGGCGCGACACGACTCGACAATACAATTTCTAAGAAAACTTCACGGTATAACATCGCGTCGCGCTAGTCTGCACGAAGCTTTACTGACTAAAACCCACCCGTGTTCCTTCAGTTGTCTGTACGTTGCCAGGGGTAAACGGTATCCCTTTCGGACTTTCCCACAACCCCGGCCAGGCATCGGACCCTTTCACTTGCTGACATCTCTTTGAGGCGCGCCTGGAACACAACGTGCCGTCGACCCGGGCCTGGTCCTTATCGGACGGCGAGCCATTGCTCACCGTCCGCCCGCGCCTACGGTGGCCGGAAATCGGCCTGCGATTCCCGACGCCTAGGGCGTCTCCTTCTACGGCGGCTAGGCACGTGAGGGCGCGAAATTTGCCTGTCCCTCGCGCGGGTAAGAATCACCGTTTGGATTCGTGTCAAAGTACAGATATTTTTTTGCATAGGTACCTTGGGTACCTTTGTGTCGGGTTGATTCCCGGTTGAGGCAAGGAACTTCTCAGAAACAATAGAAGTCTTTCAAACTTTCCACATAAGTATAGAGGTACGTATCGGTACGGAACGTTATACATACGAAAGTTACTTATACCTACCTCAACACAATAAGTGTATTTTGAATACCTGCTGGCTGGCTGTTTGTAAACGCACCCACAATACAAATTCCATGTGTGGGGCAGCGTTTAAAAAAAAAGAAAAGACAGAATAGTTGACACAAATAAAATTAGATAACATTTTATTATGTTAATGTATCGGGAGATTACTATAGGGAGGGATGAGTGGCTTGGCCAAGTGGAATGAAACCGGCGACCTTGTCAGAGCGAGGTCACACCACCCCGCCCCGGGCCCGACGCCACCTCGGCAGCTTCTACCTGCGCCTCTGCGGACGTCAATGCGAACCCACATAATGTATAACATAAATGCCACCACTCACAGAAAAACTCCATTGGTTTTATTTCTGTACTCTTTTATTTTTATTTGCCAGTCCCAGTCGCCACCCGGTGGCAACTGGGTTTTTTTTCCCAATTGCCACCTGGTGGCAATCCATGTGACTGCAACAACGTGAGGCGACTGGGACAATTAGGGATGTGACATTGCACATAAAAAATCGATTATTAATTAATCGATTGTTTTCCCAAGTAAAAAAATCGATTTAAAAATAATCGATTTTTGTATTGATAATAATCGATTTTTCTAAAATAATCGTTTTTTTCCGCTATTTTATGTTGACAGATTAAATTAAACACCTGTGTTATCGATAATCACACTATCAAAGCATTAAAGCTCTGTTTAATTAATCTTTAAAAAAATAATATTCAACAAGTTATAAATTTAAAGTGGCAAAAAGTTTTTTTTTTTTCATTTCGGCGTCTAAAATAGATAAATTAAGTTTTTGGGCAATGAAAGTTAAAAACTATCAAAAGTTTTGGTAATCGTTTTGATAGTATTCGGCTCCAGGTATTTGTTAGTATGGCACCAGCTTTCGAAAATAATCTTTCCGCTGGAGCCGAAGAAGCCGGAACCAGAAGGTGCCTAAACGCTAATTGGGATA
Source organism: Xanthia togata (assembly GCA_963853775.1). NCBI lineage: Eukaryota > Metazoa > Arthropoda > Insecta > Lepidoptera > Noctuidae > Xanthia > Xanthia togata. Next base: position 14,467,704 of record OY970802.1, read on the forward strand.
ATTTAGGTTTTCAACGTACAGTATTGATGACAGCGTTAAACGCACAGATGGCTTTAGCGTCATTCATTGACGAACTTCGTAGTTAGTGGTTCGCGGCACTTTGCGGCTTCGCGCTCCTGACTAAAAAACTAAGTGTTGCGGCCGTTGCGGGTGAAAAAAATCGACGGTGAAAAAAAAAATCGTTTTTTTATTAATCGATTTTTTTAAATATATAAATCGATTATAAAAATCGATTTTTATTTAAAAAAAAACGATTTTTAATCGATTTTTTCTATAATCGATTATTTTTTCACATCCCTAGGGACAATTCGGGCACACGGGCCAGACAGTTAAGAAGTGTCTCCGGGTCTCCCATAACTTAATTGCACTATTCTGTTTTGTGATTAATTCTTTTTCAATGAAGATATAGCAGCCTACTTCTTCAGCGTTCATCATTGAAACAAATTCTTGATAGATATGCATTGAGGCCAGTCCATTAAGACGATTCGATCTTACTCGGTTAGGGGGCACGTGCGTGACCCCTCCCCCCCCCCCCCCCCGGATCCGCCGTTGATTAGTTGACTTCGTTGCCTGGAGATAGGTTGTAGATAATTTATTTGCTTGGCCCTGCATTCTACATCAACTCCTGCATGGTCCTTAATTCCCTCCTGTTGGTCGCACGCTCCGATAGTAAACTCGCAAATCATGTAATCCAAGGGAACTGACAACTACGCAATACAGTACACAGTTTCCCTCTTATTCATAAACGTTGTTTAAACTTAAGAAACGTTTAAAAGTCAAAAATGTATGGTTAAACCGGCGCTAATCATTACTTAACTTTAAGCAGCGTTTATAAATAAGGGGGTTTATGTTAAGATATAGGTACGTCCGCGACCGCGGGTACGGCGCACGGACGTCGGTCGAAGCACTCGGAGCACTCGGAGCGGAGTCGGGAGCGATGACGGCGGCGCGCGGCCTTGGCCGTGATCGCGCGCTCGATATAGCCCGGCCGAGCGCCCCGCCTGCTGCCTGCCTCCAACCACCCACGTACCACCTCCTCCCCACATTTCACCTCATACCTACCATATTCTATTTCCTTCCGAATTTCTTATAGGTATTTTTCAGTTTTTTCAGACCGATAAGATACAAAACTCTATGAGGTCGATTTTTAGACTAAGGTATAATATTATGGTAAATTAACAACGGTTAGGTAAATTTTCATTGTTTCACAGCGACGCGGATTGTCCGTACGCGACACGCTCCGGGTAGAGCCCGTACAACGTATCGTATACTCTCTTTTCAGAGCACTGTGGGCGCTACCCGTACGGGTCTCCCGCCCGCGTAACGGCCCGTACGGGTCTCCCGGACAGCTGTGAAACCAGCCTAACAAAGATAGTACAGACGCCAGCACATCAACCTACCCGAAACTGTCAATTTGTCTCAATCAACGTTGAACCATAAGCTTTCGTAATAAAGTTGAAAATCTATTAAAGAAATTTGACAGATTGTAGTAGGTTGACGTGCTGGCGTCTGTACCTTCACTTGCAGTAGCAAACTTACACAATATTGTAAAGAAAATTCATATTTAGGTAGTACTCAGTCTGGCATGTTCAATTTGTAAATTTGATACCTACTTACACATCATTTTCTTTGATTATAACATGAAATAACATCAAGGCTGAATGATGAACGTTTTATACCACGCACCTTTAATTGCGATCCCAGAATTATGGTAAAGCAAACAATATGAACGTCTGGAGGTCGAAAACATTGCGACGCAAAATATTTATTCCGCAAGCTGTGCATAAAGTCGCTCCATAGTACTTAGTAGGCAGACGGCGTAGTTAGAGCGAATCAGAATTAGACACCAAGGCCACCAAGCGAAGTGATATCATTTATATGGCGGGTCTGTCCCTGAACTCGGCGAATGACGCACGTGGATTCAAATATCACCCTGACCTTAGTCGTAAAAATAATCTTCGTACTGCCAGCTAATGGAAATACTTTCCACCCAAACACATAATAATATATCAAGGGTCACTTACAAAACCAATCTGTCTTGAAAAGTAATATGGCTCAGGAACCAGAAAGGACAGTTCGTATTAATTCTATTGGGAAACTGGAGGCAACCTACATTCAAATTGAGTATGTACAGATAGTGCAATCCACGACGACGCGCCCCACTCCGCGATTACTGTACTGTAAGCTGTACTTTAGTATGGAGCGGAGCGGAGTGGGGCGCGTCGTCGTGGATTGCACTATCTATAGGTACTATGGATGTGCTGAATTCAAGAAATAACTATAGGTGTATTGAAAAAAAATGCTATCCAGTGAGCAGTGAGACTGGCTGTTTTTGGTTTTAAAATATTAACCACCTCAAAGTGAAAAACAACGTTGTTATACATTTCCGTATATTTATACTAAATATTACACTTAGTTTTATTTAGCTTTAGCCTTCTTGCCTTTCTTTTTAGGCGGCGTACGTTTATTAGTTTTATTGTTCTTAGAAGAATTGCCCTTTTTGCCGCGACCCGTCGTCTTCTCCTTGGCCTTTTGCGCGCGCAAGTCTTTTTTCATACGAGGGTCGACCACCCTGTATTGTCCTTTAACTCCCTGAGGTCGTTTCATACGTTTGGCGGTAGTATGTTTTTTAGCCACCACATAAGTTATTTTCTTTTTCCCCTCTGTCTGTGCCTTTTTATACACAGATTTGATTTGTTGGGCTTTCTCCCTCTCTGACATATCGGCATTCTCCATAACTGCTTCTACCTTCTTCTTGGCACGTTCCATCTTCTTTATCATGCGCTTCTTCTTTCGTGCTTTGGCTTCAATCACTTTCTTAATTGGTCGGGCGTTGATGTCTTGTAACCTATTCTTATACTCATCCGTGTATTTCTGCAAAAAATTCGTAAAATTTACAAGTTTCACAGAAAAAAAAATGCTAGTATGAGTTAAAATAGCAGCAATTACAATAAAATAAAGTTTAGACCATCATCACAATTACCTCTGGTACAATGACTTCTTTCTTCATGTGTTTCTTTTCGTCGTCCACAAACCAATCCGGCAAATTCTTATCATTAAAGGCGTAACGGTTCCATCCATCATCTATTAGATCTCTTTTGAATTTCTTCGACGTAGCTATCATCGTTCCTAAAGCGAGGGTCTCAGCATCCATCTTAAGACTTTTCTTCAGCCGTTTTAAGTCTATAAAAGGATTAAAGATATGGGTGAATGAAATAAAAATAAATCACCACAGTATTAGAGGCAGATCGGACACCTGCATTCACAACCATTCGAATCATATTTTCTATTACTAATTTCCCTTGCAGGAAATAGCTGTCGAAAATATGGCGGTCGTCTATCTGATTTAAACTGACAAAATTTTCGGGTAGGTAGGGGTAGAACAGCTTTTAGACTATATATTTCTCTTTTGATAACATTGATTGATGTTATTTTCAGCAAAGCGTATTAAACGGTTCTGAATAACTATACTGGAATTTCATATTCCCAAACCATACCTGGATCTTGTGAAACAACTTCAAAGCTGTCTTTTTTACTGGTTTTTGCCCCAGATTTGCCTGGTGTAGGAGCCACATTGTCTTCTACATCGTAATCACTGTCTGATGAATTATCATCGGAGCTATCGTCATCCAGTTTTCTTTTTAAACCACCACTGCTCATGTCTTCAGTTATACCATCTTCTGCAACTTTTTTGCCTTTTTCTTTGTAAGTTTCCACCAACTTGTCCAAGTCGACACCTTCGTCGTCATCTTCATCAATGTCCTTAAAACTGTCTTTCTGGAACCATAGCTCTGCCTTCATGGAGCGCCGGGAGATTGGATCAGTGTTATCCAAGTCAGTCAACAGTGGGTGGTTCTTGGGTACAGCCTGCGATTTAGCCACCTTACTATTTCGTAAGGTGTTTAATTTTGTTATTTTAGCCACTTTTTTATTTTCAGTATCTGAATCTGAAAAAGCTGAAATACAAAGGCGAATGTAAACAACCAATAAGATAAAAAAAAATACCGAAACAATACTACCGACTGTGCCAGAAGGAGGGTAATGTTTTTCGAGAGTATGTATGTATGTATGTCTATTTCTTTGGCACGCTCTGTAGCCTAAACGGCATGATGCATTTTAAGATATTTTATGAGGTATTGTTAGATTCATTTTAATTGTGAGAGTGACACAATAAGAGTGACTATATAATAATTGTGAGAGTGGCTATATAATATTTATATATTGCATCTGCAAATACAAAAAAGAGAAGGAAAGGTTTTTTTTAAATATATTACAGCAATATGGGTATCAAATAAAAGCTAGTAATAAGTCAAATTGAAAAAAATTAAAAAAAATTGAAATAAAGCTTTTTTTTTTAAACCCAACTGCAAAAAAATTAAACTAGAAAACTTAAGTTTTACCCAAAGTCTCCTTGTCCTGCTCAGTATCAGAGCCAGACTCCATTTCGAGTTCACTGTCTGAATCTTTATAGTAGAGGCCTGACGAGTCCAGTTTAGACGACTCTGTATCATATTTAATATACTTTTGTTTTACTTTGAACTCATCATCTGAATCACTGGCCTCCGCCACTATATCTGGTTGCTGGTCTACCATACGTGCCAATTCCTGAAACAAATTCTTGTTAAAATATTTGATATTCAATGCCATGAGGAAAGTATGCGTTTTTGTGTGATAATTATCATACTAAAAAGAAATTATAAGCTCTAATTTAGTTCTATTTATAATAAATGACTACTTACTTCAGCATTCTTTATGTCTGATAACTTGAACATATCATTGCTCTCTAAAATAGGTCCTCCATCACCTTTGAGTACCATTTTCAGATTCATTTTCTCTGCCAGTTTCTGTCTTTGTTTATTTAGTTGTTTCCTCTTGCGTTTGGACGTACGCCTTTCTTCATCCTACATGAAATGTTGCATTAAATTATTATTTATATATAGGTTCTAAAATTCGTTGGTTAAAATAGATTAACCAACGAATGTTACTAAAATTACGATGCGCGTAAAAGTAGGTAAATAGCTATGTAGTTAATACTGCTAATACTGCTAGTTAATACTGCTAACAGTTCAAATACATATCCCGTGGTAATGTACTACCGGGATTACAAGTACCCTGTGTTAACCCAAGTAATAAACTATATGTGTGTCAAATTTCATCCAAATTCTTTCAGCCGTTATTGCGCCAATCTGGAACAATTATCTAGACAAACGGAGAAAAATTCTAAAAACTATATTTTCGGCATCAGACTCGTAGCAATTACTTTTTTTCAAAATAATCGATGTACAGTTTTGACTTCTTTACTATTTATTTTACGTCTCTGATTTTCGATTATTTCCACCGCCCGGCGGCGCTCTACAGAGTCTACAACATAACAGCGGAGGACCGCGGATAAGCAATATGTTGATGGCGGTCAGTAGTGAATATGTTTTGAAACTGGCGCGCGTTGCGTATAGTAGTGTTGTGTTCCTACACTGTGTGTTAATTGCTAGTGTGTATTATTTAATCGTAAATTATAATTTGATTTAAACTGCAAACTGTTTTTCTATTGCACAATAACCAACAATAGTATGCCTCAGTAGTTAAAATATGGCTGATAATAACGAGAGAAACAAACGCTCTCCATATATCGTATTCTTAAGAGCACACCTTAAAGGCCAAGTCTGTTTAAGATTAATATGAAATATCAGAGAAAAAGCAAACAGTTGTCCACAAATATTGGGAACTTTACAGGGAATTATGAAAACCCAGCTAAGAAATAAACAAGTAGCAGTCCAAACTGTATGTACCTGTAGTCCAGCAATCTCTGCATCAACATCATCTTCATCATCACCCTCAGTAGCTTCCTCCTTTGCTTCATCATCACTGCCATCTTTAGCATCTGTTTTGACTACCTGAAAAATAAAATTCAATATGCTCCATAAGATAAAATCATATTATATAACTGCAGCCTGCTGCCTGCAGTTTTGCCCTCGTGGACCCTAATTTTTCTAAAATAACAACTCTAAGGACAAGATCAGCTATCAATCAGAATGGTTTAATAATTGTATTACCTGTGACGCTTTGAACTCTTTCATTTGTTTGAACCAGCTAAGCAAAGCCTTCAGATCCTTTCTGCCAAGTACTTTAATATCTTTACAGCATTCCTTTAATTCTGCAGTAGTTTTAGGGTGTTCTTCAATGGATTTATCATCAAACACAATCTGTAAACAAATATCATTATAGATGTCACAGTTACTTTGTTGACTGCAATGTAAAATTCAATTAAAAAACATTCAAATGTCAAAGATAAATACCTCAGAGCATCCTTGCAGTAAGTCTATTGGGTCCTGGTCTTGACTCAGGAACTGTGAGACCATTACTTTGTGATGAGTGGTGTAATCATTTTCCAGATATCCCTCTGCTTTAGCTTTCTTTTGTTTTTCCGGGTGTAAAATATTTATATGTTGTTTCTTAACAATATCCAAATCCTCAAATACATTTTTGGGATCAAGAAATTTAGGGTCAATAGTATCAGGTGCAATATAGCCCTGACAGACCACAAATATTTCAGATGATTCATTACGAGAGGCTTGTGGTTTTGTTGCATGAACTTTCTTGAAAAACTGTTTCAACACCCACAATAGTGCATGATAATCTTTAGATCTGAATACTTTGGTTACAAACCATCCTCCTTCTCTCAAGAAATTTGTGGCCAGTTTAAGGGCGCTGAGTGTCAGACAGGCCTGCTGGTATGCATCATGAATCCAGTTCAAACCAACGTTTGGAGCACCATCGTTGAGAACAACATCAGCTTTCCATGTCTTGATTTCTTTTTTTATTGCTGATTTACATTTTTCTGTTGTAATATCTTCAGTTAGGCCTATACAACCGGGAACCGGTTTGATCGGAAACAAATCGACGCCAATGACCACACTCGATACAGGCATGTTCTGATGCGCCACCTGCATCCATCCACCAGGGGCGGCACATAGATCGATGCATACTCGTGACTTTTGTAAGAACCCAAATTTTCGATTCAATTGTATTAATTTGAAAGCAGCTCTGGAGCGATAACCTAAAATCACATGTAAGGCATAATTATATACAAAACGAGCACACAGGACAGGAGACTACCTAAATTTTTTGCATTACTTCATAAAAACATTACCTGTCTCTTTTGCAAGTTGATAATATTTATCTTTCCGCTGTTTTCCTACTTTTGTCTTCTTCCCCATTTTTTTTAATGGTTCACATCAATAAACATCTGAATAATTACAACGTGTTTACAGCTCCCAATAAATTGCTTTTTGAGGTTATATCATCCATAGAATGTAGTCTGTGGGTTTTATGAGTACGTACAGTAAATGTCAGAATTGACACTGTCACTGATAATGTCAAATGTCAATAGTCTCAGTTGCCAAAAGGAAAAAAAACTACTGTAAAAATTTAGTTTTGGATAGTTTAGTATCCATACAGGTAGAGTTCATCCCACTAGAGAATTCCCTCGGCAAAATGTGGAACTAACTGAATAAACAGTTAGCAACATTCCTGCAACAACCCACCCACCCCAGACACATTTCTCAAATGAGTTTGTCGGATTTATTTTAAGATTGTGTATTTTATAATGCAGTGCCATAATATGATGTTGAAATAAATAAATATGTCAAGATTTACGATCCCGTCGAATGCCTGTAGCACCCGGCGCGGCGCCGCCGCCGCGCCGTGCATCAAATCTTTTTCAGGTGTTTTTTTTTATCTTGCAACCCAACTCAACGGGAGTTCGTCACGTCCGTTTCGATTCGTTCCGTCAGTGACCACAGAGTACATTTTATTTAAGGAGTGGCGACAAAACCAATAATCTTTGTTCTTTTAGAAAAAAACATTATTTCATTACTTATGCAGATTAGTATAATTCGCGGATGAAAGAATGTTTTAAGAACTTCCCAGTACGATATTTATTTATTTAAAACTCTAAGTCTATCATTACAGGAGCTTAAACCTAATGCGATATGCCTATTATTATAAAATTAAATGTACATTAAACTAAAATATCTACAATTAAAACTCTAGACATATAAATGAACACAAAATTAAAACTAAACAATCATAATCTTATTCAACACTTTCTAAATATTCTTACACTCCTCCGTCGTACATACACGTATCAATCAATTAAAAATATTTATTCCCATTCGTAACATAATACCTACTATATTATATGTCTGTGCATAATACATATAAAATTACCTTTGCGAGTTCATTAGAAAGTAACACGAAAAAATGTCTAACTTAGGACACATCATTGACTTATAAAACATAATTATGTCCCATTGACTTATGTTTTATATGTCAATGGGACACATTGACAATAATATGGCATGGCATTACCATAGATATAAATCTACGTCAAGGTCATACAAATATTTGTTCCGTGTGGAAATCAAACCCGCGACACGCAGCGCAGCAGTCAATCGCTTAACCACTGCGCCAACCTTGTCGTCAAAGTATGACGACACTGTTTATTTTTTTTCTACTCACAAGATTCTATCTACTCTAATACTGCGTACACACCGGCCCAACGAACGCCAACGAATGGGTTTCGTTGGTCTTGTCTGGACGGCTTAGCGTACGCCAACTTTCGTTCATTGGCGTGTGCCGGTTCCGAAGCGTGGCGGTATCATCAAAGGAATCGAACCATTAGATCGAACTCAGTGTGGACGGTCGCCGAAGGTCAAGCTCAATTTTTCTTGTCCTTGCTAACTCGAAACTTCCTCCATGATCTAATTGCGAATACAAGCTGGAATCAGGGGCCAACGATCGTTTGCTTGACTGCTAAATGTATTTAGACGTTTCGAAGGCCAACGAGCGTGCGCTAGCAAACGCTGAATATCCTTCGTTGGCGTTCGTTGGGCTGGTGGCTGGTGTGTACGCAGCATAGATTCTATACTCAGTACTCAAATTTTTATTGTGTTCTTTAAGTATTACATCAAAGTAAAAGATACCCCCAGATGAACCCTGTCGGGCACAGCAAAATTAGGAGAGGAAGAGAGCTAAGTTGCAATTCGAGCAATTCAATATTATTGTAAATTATTAGTTGTTTTAATTATGTACATGATAAATTATAATTATTAGGTTTGTGTATAGTTTAAATTAGGTTTTTTAATTTTTATGTATTGCATATGATTTATGTTATTATTTATGTATTAATATTTATATTTAATTTTCTTTAATCCTACCGTTAAGAAATATTTGGAGGCTATGTCGATAGAACCTATACCGAATGTAAGTTTCATAGTTTTATATTTTTGTAATAATAGGTCTATGCCGGTAGTTTTTTTGCCGGAACAGGTCTGGGATGAGGAGCCAGACCAAGAGAGATACAGAAACCCGCAGGGCAGCATGAAATATTATATATTTCATAAAGCTTCTATGTACCAGACGCCAGCACGTCAACCTACTACAAGCTGTCAAATTTCTCACATTCACACACACATTATTACAAAATTCATTTTCTCACATTATTACAAAAATGTTAGGTTCAAAGTTGATTGGGCAATTTGACAGTTTCGGTTAGGTTGATGTGCTGGCGTCTGTACTAACGAAAACAGTCTGAAAACTCAGACTGTCGAGAATAACAAACGATGACGTCAATAAATTCTGTATTTTTTATGTTGGCAATCGGTATTTCATTTCATCATTATTGTTTCATGTCGAAGAGTTCGTGGTTTGTGACTGCGCATTCTAAAAATAATCAGTCTTTATTTAAGCATCGTGCAATTCACTAAGTACTGAAGTTACTTTACAAGAGTTTTGGGATTTTACTGCAAAGCAAATTACTTGAAATTATCCATTTTAATCTCCCGTCATCATGACTCCTAATCTTCAAACATTCGTCAACAGTTTTCAAAATCGTCTGTGAGTATTGCTTTTGCCATTATTTATCCCCAAAACGTATAAACCATTCTTTAGTATATACCTCAGGCAATGATTAGTACAAACAATATAATTTTTTAACGAGAATATTTTTAATTAATGACTGTATCATTCTAGAACATTGTAGTACAAGGTACATTCTGTGACACACATACAAATATTTATTTAGTGTGCTAGACTCATGTTTTTATTAAGTAGTAGTGATGATAACAATTCATTTGTGTAGTATTTTTTTGTTTGGTTCTGAAACTCATACCTACTATGATGTAATGTGTTGGTACATAGACACAGATAACAAAATTTAGATGGAGATACATTATTATATTGTGATTTCATGTGCATGTTCTGATGTTTCACAGAGAACCACCGGTTCGTCAGCATTTAAAAAATGTCTATGGAACCTTAATGATGACATGTGGCTCAGCTCTGGCTGGGGTCTATGTTGACATGTACACCTGGTTCCAAGCTGGTATCCTGTCTTTTATTGTTGGGGCAGGTCTTATGCTTATGTTGATTGCAACTCCTGACACTGGCAAGAACACAAACCTGCGTCTTGGATACCTCTTGGGTTTTGGCCTTACTTCAGGTAAAAATCCTTACCTACTAATACAAAAAAAAAACAAAAGTAACTGTGTCTGTTACCTATTCATGCTTTAAGGGCTGAACAGCTTTCTATGAAATTAGGCACAGAGGGATACTTTTTATGCCAATAGTAGGTATGTGTGGTTTTCTTGGGATAAACACCAACTGCCTCTGTTAAGCGCTAGGACTGCAGTTCATATTTTGGTCATGTTTACCTTTGCAGAATGTTTTGTTGATTTCATAAATGTTCAATGATTTTTAACTTTAATATCAATTAAGAATGAAGTTGTTTCCAATATTTTAACTATAATTAATATTTTAGGAATGAGCCTGGGACCACTGCTGGAGTATGTCAGCTTTATTGATCCATCCATCATAGTGACTGCTCTCTTGGGCAGTACATTGGTGTTTGTTTGCTTCTCCATTGCTGCAATGTTGGCTGAGCGTGGCAGCTGGTTGTTCCTGGGAGGAACCCTGATGACTCTGCTCACTTCTATGTCACTCATGACTCTAGTCAACATCTTCATGCAGTCTCACTTCCTGTATCAAGTAAGTACAACAAATCCAAATTTTATTCATACTGTAAATACTTATTGTATGTAATATAGCTAGTTGTATGCAGACTTCTTGAAGCATTCTATATGTTGCTTATAAGAATTCACATGACCTTGTAAAATATCAAGTCACTGTACAAAGTTCAGTATTTTATTTTTTGATTTGAATTAATGCATTATAATTATATTATTTCTGAAGATTGACATGAATATATTTAAATGTTGGCTTGGAGTTCAAGGGAACCTTTTTCTTTGTATGGGAAGAAGCCCTTGCCCTGCAGTGGGACAGTGACAGGGTAGCATTTAGGAATATGTATTAATGGAAAAATGATATAGTGTCTGGTTCTTAAACATTCATAATATTATGTTACAGGCTCACCTATACCTCGGACTCATGCTGATGTGTGGCTTTGTACTATTTGACACACAACTCATCATTGAGAAACGCAGAATGGGCAGCAAGGACTTTGTGCAACATGCTTTGGAGTTGTTCATTGACTTCATTGGAATGTTCAGGAGACTGCTCATTATTTTGTCACAGAAGGTATGGCTTTTTGTCCCATGTTTCCAGAACTTTATATTTGAAATAAATATATGTTTATGTAATATAAACTAAATATATAAACATGATTTTTCAGGAAGAACAGAATCGCCGCCGCAAACGTGAATAAACAACATTACGTCACAAATTCCTTATTTACGCAAGACTTAACTAATACTACGATACAATGACGTAGATCCACACGTATATATATGTGCAAGTTGCTTAAATGAGTCATCTTTCAACTGATGCAACTAGGGAGTTAAGTTTCGCGAAGGCAAGGACATCTCATAGTTTTGGGAAGAATCCTTGAAATATTGTTTTATTTACTATTTTGTTAATATTATATGATATTTAAGAAATTTACAAGTTTATTAAAGGATTAAAATACATTGGAACCGATTGGATTTTTGTTTTTTTTAAAATTCGTTTACACTTATCCTAATTGTCAGGTCATTACTAGACCATTTAATTTAGCCACTTTCACTCTTGTTGTACAAGCAAATGGTCCAACATTTTCGACATTTTTACCTGATAACATCAGCACACAGCATTTTTTTCTCTATGGACTAGTGTCAACGGATTATTTAAAATTAAAATAACAAAATGATGGTATCTGCAGTTCATAATATCCTCAAGTCCAGAAATCCCTAAGTCCGTTCATTTGTGCTTATAAATAGGTAGAAATTTCGAACTTCTTCATTTTTGCTGACAGGTTCTAGTGTATGTTACCCCAGCAGGAAAGTGTCTCCTAGAGTTATATGAGTGGAACGATTAATTGGTGCCTTATCTGCTGTAAATGTGCCCCCTGTCGTTTTGGAAAAAAAAACTTTTTCACAAAAAATAAAACCGACTTCCAAGAAAAACACTACAAAGTGACAAATAACTTTGATTTCGGAAGTCGGTGTCTTGGTTTTTTAATTTTAGTTTTTTTTGCCACCGACTTCCGAAATCAAAGTTATTTGTCACTTTGTAGTGTTTTTCTTGGAAGTCGGTTTTATTTTTTGTGAAAAAGTTTTTATTTTTCACTTTTTAGTTGTGGTACCTACACAAAACCCCCACAAAAATTTGAATACCAAGTAAATTACAGTGACAGGAACTATTAGAATATCATCCACATATGCTAGGTGGGAAAAAATATGTATTATTGAAGCTAACTCAAAAACCCTTCTTCAGATCTTGACCAAATTTATATGGGACCACTTCTGAAGTATGCCCTACCAAACAAAAAAAGAATCATCAAAATCAATTCATAATTGGCGGAGTAATCGCGTAACAAACATACAAAAAAAAAACATACCGTCGAATTGAGAACCTCCTTTTTTTGAAGTCGGTTAAAAACGATTCCTGCTGGGGTAACGTTTTTCTAGCAGGAAAATTCTAAACAAATGATCGGAGTGAGAATAATTGTGCATGGCCAGAGCTTATATGTGTGCCAAAATGTGCCCCAAAAAACAAAATGTGTGCCCCTTCAGGTTTTCGAGATAAGGCATTTCCTGCTGGAGTAACGTTTTGCAGAATCGTATATCTCTAAAACCATTGCATGTGCCCCTGTAGAAAAAACATACACGAGTAGCACTTAATGTGTACCCCTTAGTGCCCCAATTAGATTTAATAAAATATTTATAGTTTTCAAGTTATCGCGGTTTTATGAAAACACGAAAAAACATTGCAGCGCCTAAATGAGTTCGCTGAAAACTGTATTAGGTCCTTCTTGACGCTAATAATAACCATACAAAGTTTTAAAACTGTTCATGCATGCGTTTTTGAATAATCTTGCTAAAAGTCAAAACGTAAGTAATTATATTTTTAGACTTAGATGAAAAACTGATCTGTGATTTAAATAATAATGACTACACAACGTGCAAATAATTTCTAATATTTGTAGGTAAGACATTTGATCTGTGATTTGATGCAATAATTACTCTAAGAATTAAAAGTAAGGGAATAAAAATAGTAAATTTCCACATCAACAAGCTGTTTCATAGGTCACAAGGTGCATTTAATATTTTAATTAGCCCCCAAAACTTTTGAACGCGACTGTACGGACAACAGCTTAGGTATAATACGTCCAATAAAGAAGGTCATCAATATGTATGAATCCGCCGCTTTTTAGTAGTCATTCGAATTTGGTCGGATAACCAGCCGTTGTTTACATATTTTGTTTTTTTTTGTTAATATTTACTTAATGCGAAACATTCCAAGCTGAATATTTTCACCAGATATATTTGACTAAAGGCACAAGTTTTTGGTTTACTCCTACACATCTGGGATAGAGCCGGTTCCTTGTATTTTGCCGTCAAAGTTATGACACCATCGTTTTGACTTTTAGCAAGATTATTCAAAAACGCATGCATGAACAGTTTTAAAACTTTGTATGGTTATTATTAGCGTCAAGAAGGACCGAATACAGTTTTCAGCGAACTCATACCTTGTCTCATTTAAGCGCTGCGATGTGTTTTCAACCCGCGAAACCCGCGAAAAACCGCGATAACTTGAAAACTAACTATAAATATTTTCTTAAATCTAATTGGGGCATTATGGGGCACACATTAAGTGCTACTAGTGTATGTTTTTTCTACAGGGGCACATGCAATGGTTTTAGAGATATACGATTCTGCAAAACATTACTCCAGCAGGAAATGCCTTATCTCGAAAACCTGAAGGGGCACATTTTGGCACACATATAAGCTCTCTGGCCATGCACAATTTTCCTCTCTCCGAGCATTCGTTTAGAATTTTCCTGCTAGAAAAACGTTACCCCAGTAGGAATCGTTTTTTGCCAAAACGACAGGGGGCACATTTACAGCAGATAAGGCACCAATTAAACGTTCCACTCATAAAACTCTAGGAGACACTTTTCTGCTGGGGTAACGTAGGTACACCAGGTTCTAACATGTTTTTTTTCCCTTTGATTTCGTGAAATTTTTGTAATACTACCCTCTTTCATATTATTTGGGACCACGGTAGACGGTAGTGCCCCATAATTATGTGCCCCCTGTCAAGACGAGCTAAAAACAAAAAGCAGGGGCTCCTACCTTTTCTCGACGCGTTTCGACGTATTTTCAATCCCTCAAAGCTTCGGCCTGTATAATGAGAGCTGAAATTCTCTGGGTAACTTTGAATCGCGGGGTAACTGATAGAAACTTCCATTTCATACAAAATCGTGAATTACTTAAAACGAAACGCAATTAGGTAGTTTTTTTTCTGAGTTATGAACACTGATCAACTGTTTAATCCTTTCCTGAGGACACGCTGGGAATCCACCAATCATTTTAATTGAAAAAGGTAAATATATTGTCATTCAAACAATCAAATCAATTGTTAGATCAAAGTTACCCCATGCGACAATATTTATTTTTCTAGTTGATAGATTTTTATTTTTTAAATTGTATTGGCATTATAATTGGGTAATTATATTTAAATTGTATTGGCATTGTAATTGGGTTTATTTAATTGCGTAATTACTTTGCAATTACGCAATAATTACTTTGTAATTACGCAATAAAATAAGGGGTATCAAAGTATCCCCATCCTACGTATAACTTTGATCAGGCAGTTTAATTTTTTTTTCTCAAAATCAAGCCAATTTTTTTCACTTATTATTACAGGAATCGAGAGTAATAAAAAAACCGATCACTAGATTTATTTAGTATTTTTTTACACCCACAAATTTAAAAGATATGAACCTTCAAAGTAACCCCGGTCTACGGTAGTTAGCAGACCTACAAAACATACTAAGTTTCATTTTTCTAGCTTTTATACAATTTATACTTTGGATTATACCTAAAATAGGTTGGTACCTATTTTTGTGTAAAATTAAAAATATGTTACATCTTTTTCTTTATGGGCAAAGGACGCCAGGCGAAGTTATGGCAGTTGACTGTCGAGCATCGATATAGGTCTAATCAAAACAGCGAAAAATTTGAAATCTTTTGTTCTATGATTTGGTGGTATTTTTACACATTCGAGTCCTTTTCGGGATTAATTTTTGTACTCGTATAACTCCAGTTCAAAAGTGAAAAAGTGGACAGAAGAGGAGTGGAAGTTTTTCGAATTGGGGCACCCAAATGCAAAACATCAAGTCGCCATCTTGAGTGCGATTCCATCTGGTGAAATAGGTAGGTACACACGGCTACACATGATACACATCAAGCTATACATTTCCAGTATAAGCTGACCTCGTATTGTACGGAAATCCTATACAATGTTAGATCAGCATAAACTGGAAATGTATAGCTTGATGTGTAGCCGTGTGTACAATTGAAATAAAAACTGTATCTACATTTTTTAAATTATATTTTATTTCTTATGTAAACTCAAGTTTACGTCCAAGTGTGTAATATTACAAATTCTGAAGTGAGGGAACACGTCAGTCACAGCTAGGGACTTTTCGAGATTTAATCTCATGGGAAGACAATCTCGAGTTCATACTGTTTCTTGAGAGAGAAGCCGTTTTCATTATAGTAATTGATGGATTTATATTGTGCGTGATACTGATGAGTGTGTGGCGATTTGTTGTGTTATGCTTATGTATTACCGTGCGTTTGCACTGGCGAAACATTCACAACATAAAAACTTTTTCACAAAAAATAAAACCGACTTCCAAAAAAAAAAACACTACAAAGTGAAAAATAACTTTGATTTCGGAAGTCGGTGTCTTGGGTTTTTTATTTTAGTTTTTTTTGCCACCGACTACCGAAATCATAGTTATTTTTCACTTTGTAGTGTTTTTTTTTGGAAGTCGGTTTTATTTTTTGTGAAAAAGTTTTTATTTTTGACTTTTTAGTTGTGGTACCTACACAAAACCCCCACAAAAATTTGAATACCAAGTAAATTACAGTGACAGGAACTATTAGAATATCATCCACATATGCTAGGTGGGAAAAATATGTATTATTGAAGCTAACTCAAAAACCCTTCATCAGATCTTGACCAAATTTATATGGGACCACTTCTGAAGTATGCACTACCAAACAAAAAAAGAATCATCAAAATCAATTCATAATTGGCGGAGTAATCGCGTAACAAACATACAAAAAAAAAACATACCGTCGAATTGAGAACCTCCTCCTTTTTTTGAAGTCGGTTAAAAAGATGTTGAAATCTCTAGTTCCTGTCAAATATTGTATGGAACAGTTACTGTGCGTTTGCACTGGCGAAACATTCACAACAAAAGATGTTGAAATCTCTAGTTCCTGTCAAATATTGTATGGAACAGTTACTGTGCGTTTGCACTGGCGAAACATTCACAACAAAACATGATGAAATCTTTAGTTTCTGTCAAAGTTCCATACAATACTTATTTGACAGGAAATAAAGATTTCAACATTTTCAACATGTTTCGCCAGTGCAAACGCACAGTTAGTGAAGATGATTATTACTTAATAAACGTAGTTTTTTTTTTGTTTAGAGATTTGATTAGGTACCTATTTCATTAACTAAAAAATAACACAATTACCCAAGTGAGCGCAGGTTTTAAATTTAATGAAGTTTCAGAATTTTTAGTAAAAAAGCGCGTCTCAAACAAAAAGTAAACGAAATCTCGATTGCGATTCAGTTGCCAATCTAAATTCAAGACTGCACTCTTTAGTAACAGCTTAATTTTATTATTTGTATTTGACACAAATACATATAATCACACACTAATATGTATGCCATGTAGGTACCTACGCACCCACATCAAAATACTTTGAGATAGTAAAATAGAAAGACGAGAAAGTCAAAAACGAAGATTATATCAGTTTACGATTTCTTTTGTCCCGTCATTCTGATGCACACATAATTTTCAAGCATGCATCAGCTATATCGCGTACGAGCAGTCGGCTCACTCGAGCTCGATGGCAAATTGAGATTACGATTGCAGTGAATAACAGGTACACATCAAGCTATAAATTTCCATATGCTGCTCTCGCATTGTATCCGTGTGTACCATGACATGTTTTGTCCAGATAATTCCCAATCACTTTACTATTTCTCAGCCAAATGCGGAAATCCATAGCATCCAAAGTGCCACCATTAATTCTATAGGTACCATTGCTTAGGTGCTATTGGGTAGTTTTTTAATAGATGGTCGTAATATTATAATTATGTGCTATCTACCACCATTTACATCATGTGGATGTATTTTGTTTTTATCATACAGAAACATTTTCCTAGCTTTACCAAGCTCATTATTAATTAATATGCTAATAAAATTTATAACACTGGCCTCTCCATTCTGAATATCTGTAGTACGTGCGACATCTAGTTTACTTGCCATTGATCCACTATCCGGATTTTCCCGAGTTTGGGTTGTCTCTTTAGATTTTCTAATGGTATACAACTCTTCTGAAATACCCCACTTACAACATTTACAATTCTTCATATATTTGTAAGACGGAGCTTCTGAGTCCCAACTTCGTACCACATATTCGTATGTTGTAACTCCTAGCAAAGATATATAAATGTGAAAACAGCACAAATGTAATAAGGCACATCCTATTGCAGACGCCATTGTGCAAAATAAGACTAAAAAAATTAAGAAAGATATTGAACTCCTACAAAAATTAGACGTCGCCGTCGTCGTGCTGTCTAATGTACTACAGTTAATAAAGTTTTGTGCTTCAGTACTTAAATATTTAGGATTTGTAAAAAATATCACAATGTCTGCTGCACACAACGATGACGTAAACGTAGTTATCATGAGCGCAGTACCGACGCATGCAATAAACGCAACGTAATTCCTCCGGCCGATGCAGTTGTTGAGCCACTTGCAGTGGTGATCAAAGTGGTCCACACATTTGTTGCATATACTACAATGTTTCGTTCTTCTGCTGCTCGTGTGTATATTGCACAGATGACATCTTCCATTTTCAATAACATGGGCGTGAACTTCTCGATCGAATTCAGGAACATTGTAAACTTCCAGCTTTCTCAATTCAGTTTCGCTGGGATCCAATAGCGACGCAGTAAGATGCGACGATACGTGGAACACATACAATACAATGAGGACCACTAAAGCTATTGTCCTCAATTCTTCAAATTGTATATCAATCAGAATAAAAAAATTCAACGATCCAGTCGCAATGAAGACGAACCAGCCGATAATCTGTTGATAGTTCAGCGGTAATTGAAGTCCGTTCAATCTTCTTTGAGGTCTCGGCGATTGATGTGAGGCACAGCATTTGTCCATTGGTATTGTTAATAATCATTGATTTCAGTACCTACTTTAATATTATTTATTGTCACGTTATTCGTCGGACACCTATTCCACACAATACCGAAACACTAATCAGTCAATTCGAAACTAACCAATGTAACATTTTATTATTACGTAGGTATAAAAGATACAACAATAACAAGGCTTAGCATTAACCTTGTGTTGTTACTTAATTGCTGGTCAAGCCCGTATTATGCGCGCGCATCTATTCAACTTCGGTAACGATTTCACCTTATTAAAATTTGGATTTGTCTAATTCCTAGGATGACTTCACCCTAGGAATTAACCTTAGTAACATGACTTCATATGAAATGCTGTTACCGTTAGTTTGACTTTTATATTAAAACAAGTGTAAGCAGTTTGTATAAACTTCGTAAACAGTGTGTACTTTCAGCAAGTTTCTATGGTAACCAACAACATGTTTTCAAAATAGAAAGGTTTGTTATACAAAGTGCCTTAGGTTAAATACACGCGCAGCGACTTTTGTCTCTTTCTTTTAGTCCAGTCGACTTCAAAATCGTGAGAAGTCGCAGCGTGTGTAGCCAGCATTAACAAGGCTACATGATAAGAAACTGCGATCGATTAGGTAATTATTATTGTTCATTAGAATTTGAAATATTTTAGTTCTTATTAAGCTAAACTTATAGGTACTTACAGATACAGAAGAACAAAAACTATTTCATGATAAAATTACAAAAACATGTAATAATTAAGTATTAGTCTTATAACTATGTACATATTTACATAATTATAGTAAAGGAAAATTATAGTTTTTCAAATTGGAAATTTATGGTGATAGCAAAATTATGGTTTTCGCGGGCTACCTTTGCGGATTCACCATATTAAATCCATTTAGGTTTAACACAGCAAGTTGACGTAGTGTGCCAATTTGATAAACAATTAATTTCCTTGACTGTGTACTTGTAAGATTATTGATGATAATAGTCAATCTTATCATCAATAATCTTACAAGTACACAGTTAATTACAAATTAATTAGTCGTAATTTGTGTGTTATTCTCGACATTTGAAAACTTCCGAGCCATTTCCCGCCTAGTATGTACAAGTATCCCATGGCCTTTACAATCCAAATCCTCTTCATAGCATTTATTTCTGCAACATTTTCTACACAGTTGGTATAGACATTTTCCACCCTGAAAATAAAATGTATCTCATTATTTATATAATCAATACAACAGTGGACTGCTATAGGCTAAGCTGTAGATATATCTAATAATCTTCCTCAAAATCAAAAGACTAGAAGCAAAAGTATGTAGGTACTAACTAGAGGATTAAGACAATCTTTGCTAACACAAATTTGACCACTTCTGCCATTCTGTTGCAAGTCTTGTTTTTCTGGTCTTCTACTAATCCGCCTTATCTTTTTCATTTTCTTCCGAGATATAGGAGCTTCATCAATATCCTCACTGTTTCTTTTTTCAGCTACACTTTCCTATAAACAACAACTGGTAAAATATTTATTACACATAAAGTTCTACAACTTACTCATGTTTCTAATTGTTATACCTGAATGTGATTCAACTTCTCCATCTTTTGTGTGTGCTCTTCAGGTGACATTCTTACATATGGTTGGCATATCCATGGTGGCAATATTAAATTGAATCCAATTCTGGATATATTTTCGTCATTGTCAAAATAAAGTTTTCCTTCATGATATGGTAAATACTTATTTCTAACATTTGTACATACTCTTCTAAAGTCATCTAAATTTTGTGCTGTAGCCAGAATTTGTCTGTCCTCATTGTTGTCTTCAAATGAAAATCTATAAACACAAGTTTATATAATATAGGTACCACTTAACCACTGCACTGTAGCCCAAGCTATCATCAAAACAACTTCAGCTGAAGTTATTTTGATGGTTCATTTACTCACATTTTATGAAACATTTTAAATAAGTGTCCTCTTATGTAAGATGATGGGCAAGGATATTTTTCCACCAAGTCTAGATACTCTTGAACCATATCCCATGTTAATGGGTTTATTCCTTCAAATAAGGCAGGGTTTGTAAGGGTACCTTCTGCGCTCATTATCCCATCTACTTTAGTGTAATGTAAACATCTGTAGACATCCTCTAAGCATTGAATGTTTCCATTTGCTAGCATGGGTATTGATATTGCTTCCCTGAAGAAAAAAAAACTGATTATTTCTTTAACAATAGGCTTATCTTGAGTAAGTAACATTGTTTCATACACAACCAAATTATTTTATTATCTTAACCTTATAAATTCACCTTAACTATAGGGCCACCTTAAATATATGAGCTACATTATCAAGGTTTAACATATTATTTCGATCATGAGGGGCAAAACCAAATGTGTGACACAACTTGGAAGAGGCCTTTCATAAGTGAGTGTGAAATAATATATAATTTCACAAAAAAATAAAAAAATCTGACCAAACAAAATAAAAAGCCCACCTTACTGCCTTTATATGTTTCCAGCTAGCAATACCCGTCAATGGTCCTTTTTGTTCTCTTGTTCTTCCATGAACTGTGAGCATCTTACATCCTGCATCTTGCAACATGAGTGCATATTCCACTGACCTCTCAATGTTTTCAAATATCCGTACTTTACATGTTATTGGAACAGACACTGCTTCAGACATTGCTCGCACTGCAACAAGTTTACTTACTAAGTTAAAACAGTAATTTGTGTTTATTCATTTACATAGTCTTTAAAGTATATTTTTCTGAATGTTTTGGTTAAGTATAAGAATGTTATTCTTTCTATAATTAGGTAGGTAAAAAAAGGTAAGCACAGCTAGCTAGCATAAAACTAGTTCACCTTGCAATACTTAAGTTATTAAAACCTGCATCATAGAGAACGAAAAAATACTTACTTATTACTCAATCAGTGAATCAGTAGTCTCACATAGAAAATTACAAACAACACTGTAACAAATTGATGTAAAATAAGATGGAAAGTTACCAATATTCTTTAATAGTTCCCAATCTTCCTGAAGAAATGATCCATATCTGCCTCTCTTAGCAATAGATTGAGGACATCCAAGATTTACATCAATAGCATCACATTGTGATTCAACCAGTTTTGCCGCAGCAGCCATTGTTTCAGGGTTATTCCCACAGAACTGACATGAGCAAAAGTACTTATTAATTATAATTGTAAACATTTTATGAGATTTAACTGTTAGTAATTCCACACAAAAGTACTTTAGATAGTTATGAGAAATAAATAGATAAAAATAAATTAATTGATAGAAATAATGCAAGAGTGTTACACAAGATGATACTCTTTGCTTTTATGATCTGTTTCTAAAATATTAGATGGAAGTAATGTAGACACAAATGGTTTAATGAATTACTTTTCTAACATACCAACCTGGACAATGAGCGGGCGATCCTCTTCACATGTTACCATATTTTCTTTCCTATACTTATGATCTTTGGTGAAAACATTACTGTGAAACATAGGAGTATAGCACAAGGTTGCTCCATGTCTGCGGCAGAGAAGACGCCAAGCCAGCTCACTAGCATCGACCATAGGAGCGACTACAAATCTTGGCCGCCCTATAGATTCAAACCAGTCATGAGTCATCTTTATAAGATAGAAAAAGGTAGTAAGACCTACTCTTTAATTATATAAACTATGGAAAGTATTTTATCAATAATAGGTATCAATATTTTCTGTTTGCCCAAATCTTGGGCTCCTTACTATTTTATTGAAATTAGAATACCAAATATTGAATGGAACTTGACATATCATAAATAAGCCAGCGTGGTGGATTACGGCCGAGTTCCTCTCACAAAGAGGAAGCCTACCTATGACCCAGCAGTGGGAACGTTTTATGCTGATTATGTTAAGTAAAATGATGGACTGGGAACAAAAAAAATCTTCTTTCAATAAGTCATCTTCCTGCCCTTGTCCCGTAATCAGTGATAAAGTCAATCATAGGGAAAGAACTTCAGAAATACAAAGTAATATACCATGTACAATAATGGTGCACTTTTTTATTTGAGTGTGTGGGTGGGCGTGTGGCTGGCTGAGTGGTACAGGTACACGTGCAAATTACACACAGACTACATAGAGATAAATTACACGACTATACGTATTACACAGATTACACTATCAAGCTCTGTGTATTACACCAAAGAATTAGACGTTGACAGTTGACACGACGATTGACAATGTTGACATGGGGTTACTAGTGTGTGCATTGACTTATAAAACATATGGACTTGGCATACCTACAAGAAAAACGTGCCATACCTACACTTTACTGAGAGGATAAAATGGCGTCTACTAGAGCAGCCCTTATCGATATTTCTAAGTTATAATATCGATAAAAGATTGTGAGAATGTTTTAATGTCACAGTACAATATTTACGGGTAAAAATACCTACTCCAAGTTTTCTAACATAATGCCTTTCATTTGTTTGTTTAATTTAATTGCTTCGTCATTCTTTCGCGGCTAAACCGTAGAACTTATTTTGATGTTTCCCATTGTGATAGGTTGAAACCTGGAGGTCAGATTTAAACTTACTGCTTTTTATCGACCTAGTATTCTGTAACTGATTTCACTCAATTGTATACTCTAGGCATCGCTCCATTGTATACTGTAAGCAACAAGTTCATCTCGTTGCCGATATATCTATGTACATTTATATAGACAGTATACATATTCGCATACGTATACGTTGCGTACGTATACGTTACCTTCGCATACGTTGATTACTAGGCCAGAAAGTAAAACATGTATTGACCATATACTCCTTAAAACTAAAAGTGCTTGCAACACTATTGTACCAGAGACAACTTTGACTGATCACTACCCGGTTCTACTATGGATGAACTTTAAGATACCTAAGCATTATGCGACAACTACCATTAAAAAAATCGACGAAGACGGCTTAAAAGAGGAAATATCAAGAATTGACTTCAACTTAGGACGCTTTAACGCTGAATGGGTATTTTGATCTGGCATCACTGGTCACAACTAGAGATGGGTAGGACACTGTTTTAAATGAGAATCGTGCGAGGCACTCTTTATATAAAATGTGCTAGCACACTGTGCTACCACGAATAAGGCAAGGCTGCGATGGCCTTTGAGCACTGTGCACGTACAGACACCAGCACATCAACGTACTACAATCTGTCGAATTTCTTTAATACATTTTAACTTTATAACTTCAGCATATGGTTCCAAGTTTATTGGGAAAAGAGAAAAGAGCGTGAGTGAACCTTTTCATCCAAGTGAGTAGCTACAGCTGTGCTAGCACATGTGCTATGTGTTACCCAACACTAGTCACCACTCCTCTGAGTATATATGTTCTGTGCTAGTCTCAACCTTAGTAAACCCCGATCCCTCAACTTAGGCGTCTTCAACGCAAACGGCATCCAAGGTCAACGAGATGAAATATCGGAGTTCCTCCGTGATCATCGAATTGACATATTCCTCATACAGGAATCCTTCTTAAAACCCAGTCTCCGTAATCCAGCCATCACTAATTACCGCATAATCCGTAATGATAGGTCACGAGCCCACTTGGGCTACACACTCATTTACTACAAAAAGGATCTGTACTGCATCCCTATTGACCCTCCCCCTCTAGCACAATTAGAAGTCTCCATCTGCCGACCAGCTATGACTGGCCATCAGCCGGTCACCGTAGTATACATCCCTCCCAACCCCTCAGGGGGATTCCAACCCATCGCGGACGACTTAAAAATTCTATTCGGCATGAGTGACTCTGTCATCATAGCAGGCAATCTCAACGCCAAACATCCCTCCTGGAATAGCTCCCTTACCAACTCCAGAGGGCATCAATTGTACAACCTTTCCTTCGCTCAAAACTTTGACGTCATCGCTCCGATGACTTCAACCCACTATCCCCACAATATTAATCATGCCCCCGACATTCTTGACGTGGCGCTCCTTAAGAACGTCAACCTAAGATTAGACTCAATAGAAACGATCCACGAGCTTACCTCGGACCACCGACCAATAGTCATACGACTGGCTCCCCGCATAGGTCTCTCTGACTCCAATCAACCCCCAGCCACCAAAAGGGTGACGGACTGGAGGCGAGTAGGCGATAAGCTGAAAACCAACACGTCCCCCCAATTGGACTCCATCCCAAACTTATTTGACTCAATCGCTGACACGACGGCTGCGATCCACTCGCTCACTGACCATGTGCAAACCGTCCTGAACGACTGTTCAAGGGAAGTTCCTGAAGCGGATAACCGTTTCTTGAAACTCCCGGACGATGCGCGTGCTCTGTTGACCGAGAAGAACGCGGCCACCCGTGCATACAGCAACTTTCCCTGTCCCGCCAACAAAGCCCACATGCGCTACTTGCAGAGATCTGTAAGGACACGCATGGCGGAGCTGCGTGACGCGGGCTGGGATAAGATATTGAGCGAGCTACAGCCCACCCATCAGGCCTTCTGGGAACTCCGGAGGAAACTCACGTCCAAACAGATAGCTGCCATGCCCCCCCTAGTACGTCCCGACAAAACCATAGCCTTCGACGACATCGACAATGTTCTCCCAGCTCCCTACCAGTAGACCAAGCTCACCTCGCAGAGGTAGACGCTGAAGTCGAACGTAAAGCTTCTCTGCCCCCCGTCGAAGACCCCGGAAGTCCTCTGCCTCCCGTCACTCCAGACGAAGTGCATGACATTATCAAAGGTATCCACATCCGTAAAGCCCCCGGCTCAGATGGAATCACCAATAGGGTGATCCAACTCTTTCCCGCCCACCTTATTATGCTACTGACCACCATCTTCAATGGTGCTCTAAGCAACAATATCTTCCCCCAAGTTTGGAAAGAAGCCACAGTCATAGGTATCCCTAAGCCTGGCAAGCCCAAAACCGAACCCTCCAACTACCACCCCATCAGTCTGCTCAAGGTATTAGGCAAAATCTATGAGAGGCCTATTTATAAGCGTCTCAGAGACTACGCTGAAACCAAAGGCTTCATCCCCAACGAACAGTTCGGCTTTCGAGCCCAGCACTCTAGCGTGCTTCAGGTCCACCGTCTCGTCGAATTTATCGGTGGCGGCTACTACCGCGGCATGTCGACAGGTGCGGTTTTCTTCGACATAGCGAAAGCATTCGACAAAGTCTGGCACAACGGCTTAATCTTTAAGCTCTACAAACTCGGAGTGCCCGATCGTCTCGTGCTCATCTTACGGGACTACTTGTCGAATCGCACATTCCGCTATCGCATCGAGGGAGCCCTATCCTCTCCCCGCCAAATCCGCGCCGGAGTCCCTCAAGGCTCCGTGCTCGCCCCGCTCATGTTCTCGCTTTTCACAAGCGACATCCCCAAAAGCAATACGGCACAGATATCTCTGTTCGCAGACGATACGGCCATATATTGCAGGGGCTTTAGTCAGAACCAGATCTGCATATACCTACAACGGGCTGTCAATAACCTTGGCGCCTGGTTTAGGAAATGGAGAATCGAGGTGAACCCCGACAAAATTCAGGTGGTTTTATTTATTAAACCGCGATCTAGACCCCCTCATATTCCCCGACCACTCACCTTGTTAGGCAAGCCTATCCCTTGGGAGAAGCGAGCCAAGTACTTGGGAGTCATCCTCGACCACTATCTCAACTTTTCAGAGCACATAAAGTCTGTTCGCTCGCGGGCCGCTTTCGCTCTCAGTAGATTATATTACATCGTAAATGCACGCAGCAAGTTGTCACTCAAGTGCAAATTGCGCATCTACACAGCGTGCATCCGCCCCATCATGACCTATGCGGGTGCTGTCTTTGCACACACATCCCCCAGAAACATCCATAGGATGCAGACGATCCAAAACAGATTCCTCAGAAGAGCCACGGGCGCTCCCTGGTATGTCAGAAACATAAATCTCCACCTCGACCTTAAAATCCCCACAATCCTTCAGTTCCTAAAACGCATGCCCAAGCGTCACTATGATTCCGCCGCCAATCACCGCAACCCTCTGGTTGTTGAAGCGGCCAATTATACCCCCTCACGTATTAGTCGATTTCGCCGTCCTAGGCATGTCCTCTCCGACCCAGATCATCCCACCACACTCCTCCAGGAGAGCAGTAGGGCCACCAGTACAGTGCACAAAAACACCCGACACCCGTCGTACCGACCTCGCCGCCGAGGTCCTCCGCGATCGCGACCCTCCCGAGTAAATAATACTCCCCCCCGACCCTTGTCCGATGAAGCACCAGCCCGCGCCGCAGCTGAGCGCGTAGCTTTAAATTCCCCTCATAATAATAATGATATATCCTTGATCCAGCCTGTCCCATCTTGCTGTCCTCCCCTCAGCGACGCCCTAAGCCGAGGTTCGTACCCCACAGGGGGTGCCCTTAGCGAGCGTTCACCTAATTTTAATTTAGAATAACTTTGCTCCTGGCTGGAGGCTTTGAGTGTAGTAGCTTAATTAAGGCAGCCACAGGATTGTTCGGTTGAGCAGTAAATACCTTAGTGGCTTACCTGCGAGATGCCATAGTTAAAAAAAAAAAAAAAAACAAACTTAGTATTCTGTGGTCACGCACGCACGTCACAATCACAACTGTCAACAGTGTCAATTTCTTCCGCGGGCGGCCAAGCTGTTTCACCGGCCTTCGGCCTCATCTTTTAGAAAATAAAAATAATACAGATCGTTTAATTTTTATCGAATACTCAAATTACTCAAATTAATAAAATTGTGTTAAGATAGCCCTGCTGTCAGCTATAATTTAATAACGAAATGAAAGTTATTGAATTAGTGAGAGTTTATCTGCGTCGAAAAACAATTTCTATTTTTGCTGGATTTGGTTTTGCATACAGTTTATTGGTTGAGTAATTTGAATAAACCAATTTTGACACAAGCTCCACAAAAACTACAGAAATGGCGCACGATATCATGGTACTTTAGTTATTTACATCATTCATAAACTTACATTTTGATTATTGTATCTTGGTTAGCTTTCTATAAAATAATATTTTTGTTTCAGAGTCAGTTTTACACAAGTCTTAATTTACCGCTACATGAAAAAGTAGACGAATTGACACGAATTATAGACCAGTCTACTCCAAACAAAGATCTTCAAAATTTGTTCCCTCAGTTGATCAGTAACATATTCTCAAATACTTTCAACAATGGCTGGGGACTGCGTACTGTTACTGGTGATAACAAAAAGCTAGCATTTGAAGCTCTGATTGGTTTCTTTGAACCACTGGGGCCAATGTTCCGGCTATGTTATAAACTTTTATCTGACCCACAGTTAAAATATAACCTACCTCTAAATGTCTTACCTGTAAGTATCTACTTAGTAATACATCTTATAATAAAATGTATGAGGTATCAACATACCTGTGGTAGTACTTTCCTCTATCTTATATTTATAATGTTCTAAAATGTTGAATGTCACTTTATTAAGTAGCTAGTGATCCGTTACAGCTTCGCTTGGGTGCAATAAACATGTGAAGTTGGTATTCTAGGTCTAAGCCATAGATATCCAGAGATATGCCTCCATTGCGGAATAGTAAGGAATCCTAGTGCCACCGCTTATCTCCCACCAAAATAATTACAACATTAAGAGGGAACAGGGCCCACGATTCTCCATACAAACGTATTCCCCGTTTTTCTTCCTGAATAATGCCTCTAGAGCTGTCATTTTTTTTTTTATAAAATCAGGGTCTCTATAGGCATGCCTGTCATTTCCTTTTTTTCAGCAATTAATAAGTAAGGAAACTATGACCCTCCAAAAATTACAAAAATGCCCCATTTTTACCGCCGTGATTAGAGGACTACCAGACTAATTCGGAAAAGTTTTTAGCATAAAAGAAAATAATAGGAACCTAGACATACTCTTTCTTAAAATTTTAATGTAAAAATTTATTAAATCGGCTTAGTTTTCGAGGAGAAAAAAGGAGAATGCCAAATGTCGTTTTCATCAAATAATTTGTGATATAATCGGTCTGAGCTGCAGTTGTCCCTATCGCACTTTACGGGGTTTAACTCGGTTTTTCGGGCGCAGCGCCACGGCAATAGTTTCTTCAAATTCCTCGCAGCCCCTGTTCCCTCTTAACAAATAGTGTACTTACGACACACACTTAAAATTTGAACATGCACACTAAGAAAAAAGCAGCTACACGCTACACTAAATCAATTTCTAATAGCACACATGCATAGAATGGGCGGGGCTTTCATTGAATGTTCGCAAATTGTAAACACTTGCAATTTGCGAACATTCAATGCACATGCGCATGCAATTAGGGAGTTGAAAGCGATGATCTATATTTTTTATCGATATTTAATTTTAGCACATTCTTGTATTATTATAACTTCGTTTAATTTTCATAATTTCTTTTGTTTTTATATAGCTATCTGAAAATATGGGTTATTTTTTACTAAAATAAAATGGTCCTTTTTTTATTTAAAGGGAATGCTCTCTTTTAAATGTTATGCTATGCACGAGTAACTGTATTGAAATAACAATTTCTTTATTTGCTTCAAACAACATTAAATTAGTAACTAATTTAACTCTTAAACAATACATTTAATACGAGAATATCCATTGAGTTCTGTAAAAAAATATTCGACTGCAATAATACGCATGTCGATAAAATCAGCCGCACGATTGCACCTCTCTGGGCTAGTTCGTATCGCGGATGTAAGTTAGTAAATGATTTAAACATTGATTTAAAATATTAAACAGTGACCTAAATGTTTACTTACCGGTGGTAGGACACGCCATTTGTCTTCAGGTTGATTGTACTAGACCTATTTTTACAAATTATTACTGCACAACTCGGCATTTTGGTTTTTTACGCATCAACATCACTGTACGCAATTGCAAAGCGACTGAATGAACCGTACAGCCGCCGTTCCTACATAAGCCCAACTTAGCTATATCGAGGTGCCACGTGCCACGCCTCCAAGGCATATCCCTCGATATCCGTGGTCTATGCAGTATTCTGACAAAAAGGAAGTACTAGGCTGCATGAATTCAAGATAATATTTGATTATTATAAAGAGTATCTTGTATATATATATATATATATATATATTTCTATATATATGTCATACACATATAATAATAGGTACGTTGTACACATGTAATAATAGGAGCTTGTGGCTAAGTCACAAGCAAACAAGCTTATAGTAAGTTGTGCTGCGCACGGGTCTATCCATCAGGTTAGGCTAAGCTTGCCGGGTTTGGTCTGTGGATGGATAACCATCTTTACATACCGAGACTCCTCCAATTCAGTTTTTAAATCGTATAATGGGTAAGTTTCGAATGTCGATGGGAAGTTTGATGTAAAAGCGTATACATTGACCCATGAACGAGTTGCCTACTCTGTGGAGACGAGTGCGATGTACAGCAAGGTTGTGTTTATTCCTGGTATTTAAACTATGAATATCGGAAATCTTTAAATTTGATATATTTTTGTGTACATACAAAAGTTTTCAAAAATATATTGTGAGGCTACAGTCAGAATATCTATTTAATAGACATTCGTTATGGGTCGTCAGAAGCCCGAAAGTGTGACAACCAGTCTTACCAAGGGGGATTCATTTAATCAGTTACTGCGTTGTGAAGGCAGATAGGCAGTCGCTCCATAAAAAATACTGGTATTCAGCTGGTTCTGGTTAGACTGGAAGGCAACCCCAACATAGTTGGGACAAGGCTAGGCAGATTTATCAAACTGCCCATGTCCTTTCTAATGATGACAGAATTTTTCAAATAGGAGCTGTGGTTCTGGAGATTACCTTCCACATATATGCTCTCTCTCTTTATAATAATAGTATAGATTTATTTTTGCTGATTGATTCTTGCTTAGTACATGGTACTTGTTGGTAGGCCTACACTGTCCTCTCATACCTATTAACACTGTAATTTGAAAACATTGTAAAAACCATTTACTTTTTAAAGAGTAACATCGGAGATTCTTGCCAGCTCAGAAAACAACCAATTGGAACTGTGCAACTAGCTTCTGACGTTTCATAAGTGCCCTTGTAGGTTTATGTGAAATATATATATATTTGTATTGAATTTTATAAGTCGCAATTTTGTGGACTAAACAGTACACCTCTACGTAGATAGAGTATGGTATAGATTTGCTGTCAGCGTATGCCTTAGGAGATAGTGATGTTCTTTGATAGTCACTCAGTATTATCTAATGTAGTTGGGTAGTACTTTCTATATAAATTGTACTATAACCGCCATTATATTAGGCGTTGGTTGTTGACTAGCAACTTAGCAAAATACGCACATTGTTTTGGAGTTGCGGACACCAGCCCTTATTACCTATTGCCTAACCAAAAAGTTGGCATATATACAAAAGAGAGAGAAATTATATTTCTTTTTGGTTTAGTCTTACTACTGGATCTAAGAAGAATGTCCAGCTCTCATTAACTTGTTTATTGATCATATTCTGTCCACGACTACCTACACCAGTAGTAACTTTGCATTACAATTAGTCAATACCTATATTTTCAAGAACCGTAGTTGCCGTAGTGAAAACTGATACCTTTCAGTACTAGGACACATAACATGACATACACACATTTTAAAACATTGTTAAAATTCAAGTTAAAATTAAATTAAATGAATTCAGCATTATAGTGTCCTTGAATTTTGGCCTAATTTAGGCCTTTAGAAAATGTTGAGTGTACAATGAGTGACTATGCTTGGGGGAGGCCTATGTCCAGCAGTGGACTTCTAAACACTGAAAAAATGATGATGGTGAGTGTTCACTCACCATCATCATTTTGTGACCAAACAAGTTCTCAGCACATGCACAACCTGAATTTAAAGTATTTGCTAGTAACTAGCTGGATGCTAATCTCTGTTGTTAACTACACTTATAAAACTTATTTATTGTAATGCTATTTCTATTTCAGCTGGACTTACAGATGACTTTGGAAAGGGGAAGATGTCCACAGTTTTACTCTGATATGCTTGTTACGGACCCGCAAACTCTTAATGTGGTGGCTTTAGCACTCAGTATCCTTTAAAAGAGTAATATAAAAAAATTGTTTTACACAGAGTTCAAGCAGGGTTGCATGTGCATCCAGCACAAAGTATTCCACTACTTTTGATGTTTTAATCGTATGTGAGGAAATATTGCCTTATAGTCTGACCGGGACCGCTGTTCCGCGCCATAGGAATGCGCGGCGAGGCGAGGAGCAGCGTTGACCAATGAACGACGGGCGCGGGCGGTACGACGCGGCGACGCGCGCTGTAAGCTTTGACAAATTAGCGGTCTGCACTGCCCCCCCGTCTCGACGAGCACATACCTCAGGCGCGGAACAGCGGTTTCGGTCGAACTATTCTAACTAATATTATACATACGAACGTGAGTTTGTTTTTTACGGTTTCACGCTATAACGGCTGAACGGATTTGGATGAAATTTGGCTCATGGGTAGACCACTTGGGTTAGGTAGGACATACACTACTTTTCATCCTAGATCGCAGACGTAGTCGCGGGCAACAGCTAGTAGTCAATAAATCAAAATTGTTTCATAGTATTTATATTCGCAATAAAGCTGTTATGTTTCAGTAATCTGTTAGTCTACACAAATGTCATATTTTCCTACATTATGTTTAATCAGATCCATTTGATTACTACATCATCAATTTTGCCCTGCATCTTGTGAGTAACAGCCAACAAACAAGTTCTTGGGAGAACTGGAGCAGTGCTTACTTCGCTCTAGCATGTGATTATCTCATGCACTTCTTGCCTGCAGATCCAAACATATCTGTGTTGCCACATATACCCAACTACACTGGAAAAGTGCCCATGGCTGCACCTCTACAAACTGCTAATAGGTACTCTTATTTTATATATTTATTTGAAGCCTTTCTTTAAACGCTCATTAGCTATTTATTTAACTCTCGAAAAGTAAGTATTTAAACTTCTGTTCAAATACTTACTTTTCGGAAAACAAAAAAAAGAAATGTCTCATGTCAAAATACCTTTTTTTGCCAATCATTGATAGGTGTTACGTTTATTTTCCAGGCCCTTATATTCTCCATCTCTGTTGCTAATACCTGACCTATCTGGCTCCAGCATGAGCAATCAACATACAACATCTCAAAATCAGTCACGCAATGAGGTTTGGCGCTCTGAAACAGTGCTACAAGCGTTTATTGATATTTGGATGAGTGTAGAGCAATTCAGTGCCAGAAATGTTGAGGTAAGAGCAATGCCTGCTTATATTTGTTCATTCTCAAAATGAACCCTGCTATGCTAACTGCTCTTGCAACACTTATTTTGATCACATTGTGGTTATCAGCTGCAGTTTATTCTTAATTTTAACTGATTTAATTGTTTTTATTCAATACAGATGTTCCAAAGGAATTACTCTACTATATCTTCGAGTCCAGAGCGCGTAAGAACAGTGCGGGTTCTTGTCAAGCATTTGCACTCCTTCTCAGCCAAACATATGTCGGACCCTGCTGTCCGATCATCGGCACTTAGAAAATATGCTCGACAGATAATGTGTGTTCGCGCCTACCATTATATCAAACATTTGGTTACGACTTGGCCACTAGATGCGTCGTTCAGACTCGTCATGGAACTATGGTTGAGTCTAATACAGCCTTGGAGATATGTAAACATCAATATTTCGCAAGACAGGTGAGATTATACTTATTTAAATAAACATTAAATTGTTCGTTGGTAAGCGCATCACTTAACTTACGAAAATTCGAAGTGTGCCTTTTCCTATGGCATTTTAGTATGAACACTTGTTTAAACTACAGGACAATGTCTGTCTCGGCAGCTAGTTGTTGAATTATTTTGTTATTTTTAAGTCAAAATTGTTTTACTGTAAGCCTCGAATAGGAGCGATCGTTTTGCCATGAACAGGGCACAAATCCAAAGACAAAGGTAAAAACACTATAAGAAAAAAAAAACCAACCCAGGGGTCGAAAGGTTAACTCCGCTGCCGCGAGAAATCGCTGCACAGCGGACAGAGCTCCGGCGGGATCTCATAGCGTCATGGAGAGTGCGATTGTCGCAACCCAGTGCTGGGCATGCCACTATTGCGGCGATAAGTCCCCTCTGAGGAGTGGCTAGAGAGGCACCACGGCGTCCTCACCTTCCGCCTGACGCAGGTCCTCACCGGACACGGTGGTTTCGGGAGGTTCCTATTTGGTATCAGGCGGGAGGAAACTCCCGGGTGTCAACACTGCGTGGATCGCCCGGAGCACACGCTGGAGCATACGGTGGAGATCTGCCCGGCTTGGGCAGAGCACCGCCGTGTCCTCGTGACGATCGGTGGTGGGGATCTCTCGCGTCCAGCACTGTTCCAGACCATGGTACGGAGCGAGAGGGCATGGGAGGTCGTCACCTCCTTCTGCGTAGCAGTAATGCTCGCGAAAGAGGAGGCGGAACGCGTTAGGGAGAGTCAAATTTCGCGGCCGTCACAGGAGAAACCCTGGGCGTCGGGAATCGCAGGCTCATTCCCGGCCACCGTAGGCGCGGGCCAGCGGGCGGTGAACAATGGGTAGCTCGCCGTCCGATAAGGACCAGGTCGACGGCGCGTTGTGTTCCACGCGCGTCTCAAAGAGAGGTCAGCAGAACTGAAGGTGTCCGATAGGACCGATGCCTGCCTGGGTTAAAGTTGCCGGGAAAGTCCGAAATGGATACCGTGGCGATACCGTGGCCCCTGGCAACGTACAGGCAACTGAAGGAACACGGGTGGATTTTAGTCAGTAAGAGTGTGACACGCCCGCCCGCTCCGCCCAAAGCGGGAGTATTTTATAATTACCCACCCAAAAAATAAAAAGGGGTCGAAAGGTCCGCGTTCACAGTAATGTATCGCGTTGAGTATGGTGATTGAAAGGCCAATACCAAAATAATTGTTTCTTTCTTCCAGGTTTCCTATGTCCAATAACAACCAAGAAGAACAATTCACGAACACATTGGATGCAGGTTTTACTCAGTTCATCGCTGAAAACTTTCCATCATACACTTGTATCTTCCAACTTGTACTGCCTCGATTTATGAGGCTAGACCTGAGTGCCTATAAGAACGCTGTTATGCTGTTCAGATTAGGAAAGGTATGTGTCTTTAGCTAAATAGAGACAATTAATTATGGAGGCAGTCATAACTGAAAGTGAAATTAATTTGTCGTAATTTTTCAGGTATTTTCACAGCAGCATCTATGTCCTATCTTATGGAATTTAGAACAAGCAATTACTGACAGTGGTTTAGGATTAAATCCAAGTCCTGATACCAGTTATAACAATTCTGGTATTGAACAAAGGTAATTTCGTTCCTAAATTAATTCTAATGATTTAAGAGATCTGTATGGGAATGTGTCTAATGAAATAATATATTCTGTTACAGTTATACATACAACGGCGTATCTTTACATAAATGGGTGACAATAGCTAAACAATCTATATCAGAATTGAATCTGTCAGCTAATTTCGAATATCAACCGATTTGGAGCGATAACATGCGATCATTTGCATCTCAGTTAGTAAAGAGAATCGTTACTGCAAAAACAACAGCAGAAAATAATATTGAAGAGTTCAATAAGATATTACATCTACGAAAGAAAGGTAGTTTTGAAAATATATGGTGTTGGATCGGAAAAAACTATGAATAAGCACTATTCATTTTCGGAAAGACTATGAAGATGTACAAGAGACAAAGTTATAACTAATTATAAAGCCTTAACTTAATTTTTCAGGCATATGGGGCGCAATAAAAGTCTTTCTGATGATAGAAGATCAGGATGAGGAAGTAGCTTTATTGGAAGAATCCAAGAGAGTGCCAAATTATTTAACTACCAGCTTTCATCACTTTTCTCATATATTTGGGGTAAAACAACTGCATTTGCATATTTTGTGAAAGCTTTATGATTTTAGGTTTAGAAAGTAATCATATCATACATTGTAATACTGTAATAACAACTGAACTATAGGTGCTCTCGAGTGTGAATCATAAAATTATAACTTAGACTAAACTTTTTTTTAAAATTAAGCTTTTATAAATCAAAAATAAAATAGACATTAGCATAATATTAGGACTTATCCCTTGAATTCTTATTTTTCAGTTGAATGAGAATGCAGTACTTCCACCAGAGCCGATCATAGAAGATAATTCTTTGGAACATTCGTCTTATGTCAACACCACAAGTTTTCCACTGTCCATCACAAATAAGGTAAAAAAAATCAACATCTATTATGAAAAAATATAAATAAAACCATAGGACTAGGTTTTTTAATATTTTTTAGGTAATCTTTCGTTTTACAGAACAGCTGTCCATAGATTTTTGTTTCCCACAGTAGACGCGGAATTTTTAATTCAATAAAATATATCAAATCGCCGAAATTTGTTACATGGCAAATAAGGAAGTGCATTTCCTCAAAAAGTAATAGGGGTTAAAGTATGAAATTGCCGTTTTATTGTAATAGGTACTTCGAAATGACATATAACCTTCATAGTTTGAGATTTTTTAGTTAAACTTTTTTCACATGGTACCTACGAAGTTCTTCTTTTAAATTCGATTGTCGTCTTTCAGTTGTTTTTTTTTATTCAGCTTAGACAAAAAAGATGGATACTTCGAAAATTCGAGTTATTTTTGAGTACGAGTTCCGACGCGGAACTAACGCGGCAGTAACAGCTCGCAATATCAGTGTTGCGTTTGGAGAGGGGACTGCTAATGAACGCACCGTGCGATTTTGGTTTAAACGCTTTCGTGATGGAAACTTGGATTTGAAGCACGAACCACGTGGAAGACCGCCCCACACATGTGAATAACAATGAATTGAAAGAGATGGTGGAAGCCGATCCGAGCCAAACTTCCCAGAAATTAACGACATGGTTTAATGTTACCTTACCAATAATATTGACTCATTTGCGTCAAATCAATAAAATAAAAAATATGAGAAATGGGTGCCTCATGATTTGACTGATCTGCAGAAAGAAACGCGTGTTAAAACTTGTGTTGCCTTCTTGAATCGATACAGAAATGAAGGAACATTGGATCGAATTGTGACATGTGATGAAAAGTGGATTCTTTATGATAACCGTAAGCGAAAAATGCAATGGCTGACCCCAGGTCAAACGCCGCAACAGTGGCCTAAAGCAAAGCTTACCAATAAAAAAGTAATGGTAACTGTTTGGTGGTCTCAGCATGGTGTTATTGACTATAGCTTTCTCCGATCTGGTCAAGCAATAACGGCAGATGTCTACTGTGCCGAACTCCGAACAATGATAGCAAAACTATCAGTGAAACAGGCCCGACTCATGAATCGATCTTCACCATTATTGCTCCATGATAACGCGAGACCTCATACAGCACGAGAAACCGTTTTAACTCTACAGGAACTGCAATTAGAAACCATTCGTCACCCTCCGTATTTGCCAGACCTTGCTCCGACGGACTACCATTTTTTTCGTGATTTGGACAATTTTCTACGTGATAAAAAGTTTTCTTCTCAGGAGGCAGTACAAAATGCTTTCACACAGTTTGTCGAATCTAGATTACGAGAGTTCTATCGCAAAGGCATAAATGACCTTCCTATTAGATGGCAGCAATGTATAGATAATAATGGTAATTATTTTGATTACATAAATATGCTGAATAAAAAAAAACGAATTTCAATTTTTCAGTACAAATCGGCAATTTCATACTTTAACCCCTAATATTTTCCTCGATAATCAACTCGTCAAATTATTTTACGTCAAACTAACATCGAATTTTAGTTTATTATAAGTAAAACTTGGTTAAGTGAGATCCGGATTAGTGAGAAACCTCCATAGCTGAAACGCATACTGATGTCCGACATATTAGCACTGAATTACCTCTGTTAGTGGGACAAAACAAACCTCTATATCTGGGATAAGTTGTTTCGATTTGATTGTCATGCTTACCTCTATAATTGAGACAGCGTGTGTATTTTATCTCTAACTGAAATTATATGTAAAGAATACTTTTGTTAAAGTGTTTTCTTTGAATGTTATAGGTATTGATTTCTATAACTGAGTAACGTCAATTTATTACCTCTTTAACTCGGACTTTATTGCAGATATATTTCCATTTTGTTTACTAATTTGTAGTGTACCCGTAAATTCCGCCTTTTTTTTTGGTTAGGATATTTTCAAATAACTTCTCCCAATCTGGGCGGAGCGGGAGGGCGTGTCAGACTCTTACTGACTAAAACCCACCCGAGTTCCTTCAGTTGCCTGCCAGAGGCCACGGTATCCCTTTCGGACACTCCCGCGACCCCGGCAGGCATCGGCCCCAGCACCCCGTCAGTTGTGCTGACATCTCTTTGAGGCACGCGTGGAACACAATGCGCCGCCGTTGCTCACCGTCCGCAGGCCCGCGCCTACGTTGGCCGGGAATCGGCCTGGGATTCCCGACGCCCAGGGCGTCTCCTGCGGCGGCTAGGGGCGTGAGGGCGAGAAATTTGCCTCTCCCTCATGCGTTCCGCAACCTCCTTCGCGAGCATTACTGCTTCGCAGAAGGAGGTGACGCCTTCCCATGCCGACTCGCTCCGTACCATGGCCTAGACCAGGGCCGGACGCGAGAGATCACCGCCGCCTCCATAAGAACACAGCGGTGCCCCGCCCAAGCCGGGCAGACCTCCACCGTGTCATATGGGCGATCCACACAATGGTGACACCCGGGCGTTTCCTCCCGCTTTATCAGGAACAGGAACCTCCCGAAACAACCAGGTCCGGTGAGGACCTGCATCCGGCGAGGACGCCGTGGCGCCTCTCTAGCCATTCCTCAAAGAGGGGACTTATCAACGCAATTTATTGTGGCGTGTCCAGCACTGGGTTGCAACAATCGCACTCTCCATGACGCCATGAGATCCCGCCGGAGCTCAGTCCGCTGTGCCGTAATTTTTCGCGGCAGCGGAGTTATGCCCCAGCGTTTCGCTCATCGCGCCATTCCCAAATGTGCGCGAGGACTTGCCTCCAGATCCCATGGCAGCAATCCGGAAAGGAGGCTCGCCGCCTCACCGGAGACCGTGCGGTATTCCCGGACCAGCCGGATGGCTATGACCCTTTGGGACGCGTTCAACCGGCCGGCTGGCCGCCGCCTCAAGGAACACGCCCACAGCGGAGCCCCGTAAAGAGCCATGGACCGCACAACCCCCGCGTAGAGCCTACGGCAGGAGGCGTTTGGTTTCGGCCCGCTAGATTGGGCAGGAGCTGCTTCAAGACAGCCCCGGCCCGCTCCAGTCTGGGAGCCAAACGTCGGAAATGGTCCACGAATTTCCACCGGCTGTCGAGTACGAGTCCCAAATACTTCATCGTCGACTCGATGCCGAAGAGAACCCCTCCTACCGTCACCTGGGAACCCGACGGTGACGCATTCCGAAGACCATGAAAACACATGGCTTCGGGCTTGTGCAGGGCCACCTCGAGTCCCAACTGCCGGATCCTGTCTGCCTAAATGGCCTCCAGTTTTAGTTTGTTTTGCTATCGTCCGGATCTTTATTAAAAAAATGCCGAAACGAAGGCAAACTAAAGTTAATATCTGTTTATGAAAGTGGAAAGACACGCGATAAAGTCTGTGTCGAATTTAATGTGCGAAAATCTACTCTTTGTAGAATAATTCAGAATATATATAAAACTTGCTTTTGCCTCCGGTTTCCCCCGCGTGGATGTCGGAAAATATCCCACGGGAACGTGCTACCTGGATTCAGAGTATCCTATGTCCTAACGCAGGTCATGGCCTATCCTTATACCTATCATCTAAATCCGTTAGCCGTTACGGCATGAAAAGGTAACAGGCAGATAATAAATCTGTTTTTGGCATACAAGGTCGCGGGAAAGTTCGAAAGGGATACCGTGGCCCCCTGGCATTGCACAGGCAACAGAAGGAACACGGGTGGGTTTTAGTCAGTAAGAGTCTGACACGCCCTTCCGCTCCACCCAGAGCGGGAGAAGTCATTTGATTTCCCACACAAAAAAAAAGGTGTGGCATACAATGCACCAAAATGATAAGTATCCGTTCCATGGCAGGAGTGTGTAAGATCTAGTAGAGCAAGATCCTCAAAGAAGAACACAGTTCTGCCGTTTCCTCCTCAACAGAGACATCGAAGATGGTTCCTGAAATCAATCTTGTGGACGGATGAAAGCAAATTTTCTAGGGAGGGTCTTACAAACTTTCACAACATCCATGAATAGGCCGACGCAGACAACAATGCACATTTTAAGAAGCAGGCTGGAATAATTGGCAGGTCATTGATTGGGCCCCACTTTTTGACGGATTCTTTGAATGGCGAAAATTATTTGCAATTTCTGCAAATCGATTTACCATTGCTGGTAGAGGAATCAGGTGTCTCGATCTTCGAAAGAGACCAAACAGTCATCTTTAAGCAAGACGGCTGTCCAGCGCATTGGACGTTAAATGTAAGGGAACGTCTTAACAATTGCTTTCCTGACAGCTGGATCGGTAGGGATGGACGCATCCCTTGGCCCGCTCGCTCCCCAGATCTGATCCCGTTGGACTTTTTCGTCTGGGGGCCGGGCCAAGGAACTGATGTATAACAATGAAGAAAGAAACACTAGAGAAGAATTGATAGAGATAATTAATTCAGCGTTTGAAACAATGAAGCAGGAGATGATGTTGAAAATAACGACTACAGAAGTTAGAAGACGGGGCCGTGCTTGTATTAGGAATCACGGCCGCCATTTTGAACATGAAAAATAAATAATTTGGATTCAAATGTTGTTTTAACTAGTCTGCCTAAAATTTAAAATTTCTCTATACCTCAAAAGAAAGAGCGATTATCAAGCATGTCTTCAAAAAAGTTTGAACAAAAAAAGCACCCTCCGTTTTTTTTTTAATAAGGTTTAAAAAACGTATTGATACATTTTTTTTACTCTGAACTTTATATGTCTACAAAAAATGTCTAATGACACAGAAGCCTTAAACATGTTTTACTTGATTGCTTACACATTACTTAATTAAATTAATAAAAAATGAATTCATTTAATCAATCAATTTTCAATTTGGCCATAATTATGCAGTTTACATACAATTTTGGGAATTTCGGAAAAAAAAACAAAAATTTGGATTAAAAAAATTGGCAAGACTTCGTCAGAGACAACCATGGCTTAAATGGTTCTTAATTGTCTGTACTATCTTCGCCTTAAAGCTTTGCACCCATCTTCCAATCACCCTGTATATCATGTGTTTTTGTACTATTTATAAAAAAGGGCTTGTTTTTTTTTTTTTTTTTGTACCTTTTTTTGATTACAAATACGTTATTTAATTTAATAATCGCACCTCTATAACTGAAATAACCTCTATTCTCCCCTCTGGAACTCTCTGCGTTTATTTGGGTTAGGTGGTAGATTAAAACATAAAATATAATAATTACCCACGTGTGCAAAGTAATAAATGATTTGTGATTAGAATTTAGACCACCTCATGTCTATCCAACAAACCCGTTCAGGTTAAATTCTTCTTTCAATCACTCACTAGAGGGAATTAGTATTAGTAACACATTCATCTGTTTACCATACTTTTGGAACAAACCATACATCCGAGTTGCTTGCAGTTGCTAAAACACTAGCGGAATGTTGCACTCTTGTACTGTAAGCGTTTAGGAAGAAGAGTGGGGCGCATTTTTGAATATGCGCGGCAGCGGCGCGAACTCTGAAAACGATTTTTTTTTTGAAAAATTATGTTGTTGTCATATTAGACGTTTTTGAGGTCGCTGGTTACGGGAAAGATAGTGGAAAAATGGAAACACTCATTTTTTATTGTTAAAACGGTATTTTTAAGTTTTTTTCACTCTGTCTGTCTTCTCCACTCGCGCCGCCGCACGGTGGGCTGAAAATGAAGCTACATAGACTTTGCGTCGCTCAAAAATCAAGTACCTACCTAACTTTGAAAAAAGAAAGATGCCAGCTTATTCCTTTACTTAATAGCAATATTTTATGCAGTGGAACTTTTGTTGATAAAGCTATTATTTAACAAGTTATCTGCGATTTAATATTTTTTTTCTATGGAGCTGGACCGTTTTTTTTATTTTATTCCTTATTCGTAATCTCCAAAAATAACTTTCCGTGTCATAAAATACATCATATAAGCTATATTATCACTAAAGCCTAAATCTCGGAAACCTTCGGAACTTGGACTTTTTTAAAGACAAAAACATAAAAAATATAAGCACGTAATTTTAAAGTGAAGTTTAAAACTCGAGACCTGTGACTTGACCGATTTTGCTCTACCGGAGCTCATTCTCTTTGTTTTTAAATTGCGCCCATTTGTTACATTAAACTTTTTTTGTCCGAGCTGTAGTTTTTGCTCTAGACGCAAAAACTGGTTTTTACCAATTTTTTTTGGCTCCCTGGCTCTCTATTCACCTATAAATTTTATTGGAATTAATTCCTGACACTTGAATCTTCACAAATAAAAAACCGGTCCAATAGGAATTGCATGGAGTTACCAAGATTTTTTCGCTAATTCTATCTGACAAAAGGCCGAATCAACTACTTCTTGGAAATTATGATTCATGTGGACACATTATTACATATTATCACATAAAGACACATTATTTACAGAAATAATGTGTCTCTATACTGATACTTTGCTTAGCTGATAGTTCAATGAAATGTAGGTTCGATGAAGCGTTATTCTAAAAACCGAGACTGGGGTTCTACTCCCTAAGCTAAACCCGTAGTTTCGGCCGAAGTTACGGATGCCCTGTGTAGACCCCCTGAATAGTTTTGTCGATGAAAATTAGTAAGATGATCAAAAAATTATGTAGCTATTGAAAATTATGTGAATCATTAAATTATGCGTAACGATATTCGTGGAATAGTTCTATGTGAACTGAAAATCGATGTAACAGTTTTGATAAAATAATAGATATAACCGTTTTCATGTTTTCAGCTCCGCAGCAAATCTACTAAAGTCCACTATATGGGTGACCCCGACCTGATGCCAATAACGACCTATGAGAGCACAATATTAGTGAGGATGTTGTACCAAATAGCTTCAAGATTAAATGAAATGGTATGTTTATAAACGAAATTATGAGTATTTGTTACTGGCGGATGTCTTTTTGGTTGATGACCGTACCTTTATGGCACTACCTAACAATAATAATTTTTGATTTCACAGTATGGAGGCCAGTTTACTAATTTTTGGAATAGAAATGACTTGTGCGGATTCATTGCTCGTGAAGTACTACAATCGCCTTGCACGATTCATACTTATGTGAAGGATGTAACAAATCATCAGAACATTGTGAGTGAAGAGCTCCCCCCGCGCCTGTCCCTGCGCCGGCTCGGCTCCCACGCCTTCGTCATATGGATCACTCTCGGCTATATCCTGATCAAGATGTTTTCCTTCAGTGGTTTCTTTTATGTGTTTGTGTTAGTCATTATGTGGATAACGTTTGTTTTCACAAAAGCTACTTCTAAAATGTTAAGATTAATTTAAATCATGATCATTCAATTTTATAAAACTTTATTCTTACATCGAATAAAATATTTTCGTATGGATTTTGAGTTTTTTTTTTGAGGAAAAAATATTTTTCCATCGATTATCAATGTGTAAAGAAGAGAAAACACTATATTTATCTACACCGTACTGGCGTGGCCATAGATCTACATAAAAGGGTCAGTTCACACCGAGACGTAAAGCGAAGCGACGCTGCGCGCACTTTTTAAAATAGTGATACAAAATATAACTTTATTTACTACTCAAAAAGATACACATTTAATTGTATAATTCGAAAATGACGCGCTGCGTCGTGTTGCACCTCTTCAAGCATCGTCGCGTCGCGTAACGTCTCGGTGTGAACTGACCCTAACTCTACACACGGTATCTAATACCTATATGTTTTGCTGCATACCTACTTGTATAGATAGTGCAATCCATGACGACGCGCCCCACTCCGTACTAAAGTAGGTACAGCTTACAGTACATTAATCGCGGAGTGGGGCGCGTCGTCGTGGATTGCACTATCTGTATAACTAAAGATGGAAACACATACTGTGTGTTAAACCCACACCCTATTACAAAACAAGTTCTTATTTTAGTTCAAGCTTAAACCATCGAGCCCGTTATTGTATTTTGAACTTTATTCCCACAGTTCTTGATAAATACAACTTGGATTCTGATATAGAGTCAGTTGTTCATCAGCTATATGTATACTGTGTATATATGTGCTGAGCGATGGCCGTTTTGCGTGAATGTGACTCATATTTCCCCCAAATTGTTTTTTCGTGTTTATTTTCTTTGCTTGCGTCATATGTACCGCAAATGAACGTATTTTCTTTCTATATACCTATGTGTACTTTTTAGGTGGACAAAAAGCATGAAACTCGCGTCATCGTCACCGCACGCTGTTTTAACTTCTATCGGCATTGCCCCGCATTTTTTTTTTCCATATATTTTCATTCGAATTTTCAGTTGAGGTTCCAAATTCAAATCACATTATTGGCCAGCGGGTTATAATGAAATTCAGTACAATATTCTAGACCCCAAGCCTTTATTGACTAGGTGAGGTGAGGTTTGCATGACATAGGACTTAGGTATAATTTGAGATTTTCGACGGTGTGAAAAGATTTTTTCATCCCACCATCTCGGAAAGAGTATTTTTAATCTTCAGTATCTGAGTGGAAAAGCCGTTTTTATTCTCTAGAGGATAAAGTAAATTGAATTTAGAACATCGTGTGCACTAAGTTTGTGAATTAAAAAAAACATTAAACCTATTTACTGCTACCTCTATGGTGCCGAATATATCATACAACTTTTTTTTAATTTGTTAAAAACTCAGACTCGGAACCTTCTTGGTGTTCTTTTTTCAATTTGCTTTGTACGCGGTTCTTTACGCGGCATTTTTTCACGTCATTGTTAAACCTTAGGTATATTAAAAACAAGAAACTTGAAAACAAGTGAAAAAACTAAAATGAGTGATTCTAGCGACGAGGAAGTTTGCTTGACGCCAACAGAATTGACTGAAACTGTTAATAATGCGCAAATGAGCTTTCTCCCTCAACAATCACGCGAGAAGTATTTAAAACAGTACGATATGTTCAACACGTGGCGACTAGCAAAAGGAGCCAAAACTTTCTCAGAAAACGTTTTGCTGGCATATTTTATAGAATTATCCGAGAACAAGAAATACTTACCTGTCATAATGTAGTAATTAATACCTAAACTGAAAT
Organism: Xanthia togata; assembly: GCA_963853775.1. Lineage (NCBI taxonomy): Eukaryota > Metazoa > Arthropoda > Insecta > Lepidoptera > Noctuidae > Xanthia > Xanthia togata. The sequence goes on from OY970802.1 coordinate 14,512,622, forward strand.
AAAAGTGTACCTATCTTGTGATTGTAAACGTTTTTTTTTTTGCATTTAGTCATTTCCTCGCTGAGGTGGAATGAAAAGTTACGTGTTGCACTCGAGTGCAAAGATTTTTCACCTCGTGCTCTTTTGATTCCCTCGCTAACGCTCAGGATTCTAATTTTGAATCACTCGCTGCGCTCGTGATTCAATTTTAGAATCCTTCGCTTGCTCGGTCATCAAAATTGAACACGCGGTTAAAAAGCAACTTTGCACTCTTGTATAACAAATAACTATTACTTTCGTCGAAATAAAGGGGCTCAAAGGTTTGGGCTTGGACTAAAGTTTGAACTGGTTTGGTGATGAGATGAGTAGTTTTCGTTAAACTTCACTGGCGTAGCGACGAAGAATGTACCCATGTTAATGTTTTGCCGAAGATTCGTTAACAAAATACGCAAAACATTAACGTGTGGGCGCGTCGCATTCGCGTTTAAGTTAACAATCGTGGTGAAAGGATTCGTCATTGGTCAGCTAGACTGCGTTACCTAGTGCTAACTGTCCAGGGTGTGCTGGGCGTTTTGAATCTCAGTACGATTTATGTTAACGCCGCCGCTCGGGGAGACTCCTTTCATGCACCCTGACTGCGGACCCAAGTAGGCCGCTGCAAGCACAATCTAGCAAAATGGGGCATAACAGATCCCACCGACACCCAGTGCGAATGCAGTGCTCCTGACCAAACCATGTCCCATATGCTGGAGTATTCAAAGTGTCCACACACCTGCACTTCTGAGGACCTAAAAAATGCCACTGATGCCGCGATTGACGTGGCCACCAACTGGGCTCAACTTGGTTAACATAATGCATGTTTTACCATCGATTCGAAAGGAAGAAGAAGCAATCTCGTTACGTTTGCAGCAAAGCTTGCAGAAACACACAAGGTGTTTTCTAGCAGCCAACAAGGCCATTATTTTTCTGGGAAATAGTCCCAGACATCAACTCCTCAGTAACGAGGCTGTGAACAGTATCACACGGACGAGAGGTCAACGAGGTCTGTGACTCCGTCGAGCAAGATAGAAGTAGTCAGGGAAATTAAGCTAAGTTCCTACTGTGAATGGGACGCCAAAGAATGCACCTAGCTTCTGACGTTTCATAAGTGCCTATGTAGGTTTATGAGAAATCAAAAATATTTTGATTTTTAATGAAAATTATGTAAATAAACTAAAGAATTTATTAAAGTAACACAACAGTCGTACGGCTATAACGTTGTACAAAGTTAACAATATTTCTTGAGAGTGAGTTTGGGGACGATGTTCATTGAGGCCAGTTCTTGGAAGAGCAGTTTGCAAGCGTAGGGCATCTCGACGCTGGAGACGGCGGCGGACGAGTGGCAGGCGTGGCACCACGCGCGCGACGCCAGGCGCCCGCACGCGCCGCAGATGTCCGCGCTGAACGCGTCCGACGCCAACATCAGGCGCTCCATCAGTAACATACTGCACAAATAGGATAAGTAAAATATTCGTTATGTAAATAATAATAATAACCCCAACGCCGTATCTCTACGTTGACGTGCGTCGTGGTGGGGCATGCGCGCTCCAAACTCTAGGTCTGTGCCGGTAAAATTTACTTTGTCGGAACAGGTCTAGGATAAGGAGCCAGACCAAGAGAGATACAGAAACCCGCAGGGCAGCATGTGGCGAGCTGTTGGGCAGTAGCGACCTCACGGACCCTAACTCCCGGGGGAAGTCTTATACCTCATCTCTGGCTTGCCTTTATTGGCTGGCTGGAGTGAACACTGACGAGGAACAGAGCTCCCACTTCATTCTTGCCTTAATTGGCCTGCTTGAGTGGAGATTCGCAAGAGCAAACATGCTCGGAGGAAATAAGTATTCCAGTAAGTGCTCGTAGGGATCTTGACCATCTGGGCTCTGGGACCGTTCTGAAGGCCGTGGAATACCTCTCCACTCCTCAAGCACTTCAGGACATGTTGCCCCCTTGTCGCTACGTCACTATGTGCTAGCGACAGTTTTCGGGAGCCCATTATTAAGTGTGCAAGTCATCCCCTGCCATTTTATCCATGTATACACACCCACTCTCACTGCACACTTAGATATGCTTGGACCGAGACTGTGTCAATAATTATCGCCCCATAGCAGTGCTTTCTACCCTTTCAAAAATTTTAGAAAAAATACTTAATAACTCTCTTAAAAAGTTTCTGGACAAATATCATATTTTAGCCCATAATCAATATGGTTTTCGATCAGGCCTCTCCACCGAGGACGCAGTAATAGATTTGTGTAACCTCGTGGTTAAAACATTAGACACTAAAAATAATTGCTTATGTATCTACCTTGACCTATCCAAAGCGTTCGACACAGTCTCTATCCCCATACTCCTATCCAAGCTCGAGACGTCGGGGGTGCGTGGCATAAGCTACAAAATCTTTAAAGACTACCTCACAAATAGAAAGCAACGCGTTATAATAGGGGATTACACGAGTGACGAGGAGACCGTCTCCTACGGCGTTCCGCAAGGAAGTGTCTTGGGTCCCACCCTCTTCCTGCTTTATATCAATGACCTCTGCACAATGTCCTTACCTTACACTCGCTTTTTCACGTATGCAGACGACACGGCCATATTTGTCTGGGGTCCAAACTGGCACACAGTTAAAGAAAGGGCAGAATTCTCACTATCCAATGTGAAAAATTGGCTGACTCAGAACTTACTAACCCTAAACTTAACCAAAACGCAATACGTTCCCTTCTCCATCAACAAAACTAAGACCCCACCGCAAGGATTTTCCATACAAGCACACACTTGCATCTCACACGCCAACTGCAATTGCCAAAAAATCACTCGTGCGGACTGTGTAAAATATCTAGGAGTAAACATGGATAGTGGACTGAGGTGGGATAAACACATGAGTATAGTTAATTCCAGAGTAAGACGACTCACTCATGTATTTAAAACACTTAGAGACAGTGCAACTATGCAACAACTCAGACTTGTATACTTAGCCCTATGTCAACCCATAGTACAATACTGCATCACTGTATGGGGAGGGGCTGCAAAGACGCATCTCCTGAGCTTAGAGAGAGCACAAAGAGCGGTACTGAAAGTGATGACAAGAAAGCCCTATAGACATCCAACATTTCAGTTGTACTCAGAATGCAAGGTCTTAACAGTTCGCCAACTCTTCGTGCTCAGAGCTATTCTCAGGGAACATCAAAGCGTACCATTACCCAACCCCAATAGACGCAGCAAAATGCCTGTGTGCCCTTCTGTTCCTTGTAAGACCGCCTTTGCAAGGAGACAGTACAAGGTCATAAGTTGTAAGCTATACAACACCGTAAACAAACATCTCAACATTACCTCTCTTAGCAGACACGAACTTAAAGGTAAAGTCTCTGAATGGCTTCAACTGTTAGACTATCAGAAGACGGAAGACCTACTGACACATATGGCGTAACATACATCACTCAATGCTTCTCAACAAACTCTCACATTCACACTCGCACACCATACACACACCCTCACACACACACACACATACACACACACACACACACACACACACACACACACACAGATCACATCTGTTAAGCGTAAATTTAATATATATATTTTTTCTTTTTTTTCTTTTTAATCATTATAGAATATTGTAAGTCTCTTGCAGCGACATACAAACCATTGTAATATTCGTATTTAAATATGTGATATATCCTGCGGCAGAACACTGTTTCCCAAAATACAAGCTCAAGCTTAGTTTGGGAATCAGTAGCTGTACTTTTGTGTAATACATTAATACGATGCGTATGTAAGATTATTCATGATATGCTGAATGAATGTATTAACTGGCGACAATAAATAATTTTTTATTTTTTTTTTTATTTATTTTATGCTTAGAAGGTGCTAACATGACATCTTGTTTGTTTCTGATGCATGTGTAGTTATTAAATTGTAAATCCGTAATTGGCTGTAAGTTTAGTTTATTTATCCTAAGTGAAATTGTTAGAGCTGTGGATTTTGTGAATAAATAAATAAATACCATAACATTGATCAGGCAGGGGACATAGGCCTTCCATAGTTCTAGGTATCCAATCCACTATACAAAACTCGTCAAAAAATATCAACCTTATTGACGTAGAAAAAAAAGTATTTTCGCCTTTTTTTTAACGTGTACAGCCCTGTACACGTTGAAATTAAGTATAGGCAGACAGACACCAGACACAATGTAAACCGCATATTTTGTCAGTATTGTTACTGCAATGCTTACCTCGCACCATATCCAATGAGACAGTCTCGTTCCATCTCGCCGAGCCGCAGGCCTCCGTCTCGGGAGCGTCCTTCCGTCGGCTGGCGAGTGAGTACGGCACGAGGACCGCGCGCACGGGCGTGCATTTTATCTTGAACCATGTGCTTCAGCTTTTGGTAGTATACCTTCATATAACAGAAATAAATTTTATAGGGATTAAGATGAAATGAATTACATATTACTTAACAAAGATGTCGCGCAAGTTGCTTGGCTATTGCTCTTGCATATTACTTAAAATAAATATTAATAGGAACTTTGTTTAATCCTACTAATATTATAAAGGCGAAAGTTTGTGAGTGTGTATGTCTCTTCTTCACGCTAAAACTACTGAACGGATTTGGATAAAATGTGGCACACAGATAGCTTATAACTTGGATTAACACATAGGATACTTTTTATCCCGATATTCCCACGGGATCGAAAATTCTGCGGATGAAACTGCGGGGCGCAGCTAGTAGTGTATAAAACGCCCCAAAGTTATAGATACCTACTTGAATGCGCTATTTTGTACTCTTATAAAGTGTAGTAGTTAGCGGCGGAGCTTTTTTTTACCTAACGTATTTATACTTACAGGGCCAGAATAAATATAAGCTTCGAAGGGTTCTCCAGTTAAACCAGAATAAAATATATCTTTGCCATGATAGTTATACCCGTGTTTTTCCAGTTCACAACATACATCACGAACCTTGGACCCACCAAATGCAGTACCTGAAGGAAACATGTAAAAATAGTGAAATATAAATCTTGCAAATTTAATTTATGGATTGAATTACAATTAAAACATTCATACCGTAATGAAATTTTCCTTCCATCAAGCCAGCTTTTCCCGCTAACAGTTCGATAGTTTTCCCCACCGTCATTCTAGAAGGGAAACCATGTGGGTTCATGATCATGTCAGGACAAATGCCTCTGTCGTTAAACGGCATGTCTTCCTGCTGCACAATCAAACCGGTCACGCCTTTCTGACCGTGTCGGGAACTAAACTTGTCTCCGATCTCCGGAATACGCGTCTGACGTAACAATATTTTAATAAGAAAAGCATCTTCCGAGTTTGACGATACCATAACTTTTTCTATATAAGATTCAACGGGCCCTTTATACGTGATGGGAACATCTTTGTAATCCACCTGTTGTGGCTGGCCCTGCGTGACGGGGTTCAATGTCGCCGGCGGCATCTGCTTATTTATCAAAACTTGTCTATTTTCAACCATTTCGCCGGGTGCAGCAATGCCGTCCGTATCAAGAACTTCATGTGCTCTAATAATTTTTCCTGTCGTAGCATCTCTCGACGGTCCCAAAATCCTATCAGAGGTTTGATTACTGTATCTCTTCATAGTAGTTTTGGCACTTTTGTATACAAGGCAGCGGCCGTACCCGCGGTCGATAGAGGCTCGGTTCAGGATCAAAGCGTCCTCGATGTCGTACCCGCTGTAGCTCATGACGGCGACCGTGGCATTCTGTCCAGCTGGCAGTTTGTCAAAATTCGTCAGTTCTATCGTTCTAGTCTTAACCATAGGACATTGTGGATAGACTAAATTGTACATTAATGTATCTATCCTGTTTTTCTGGTTGTAGCCAATAGTACCTGAAATATTAACGACATATTATTATCACGTGTTCAGGACCCTAATACTAATATTATATAAATGTGAAAAGACAGGCAAAGCTATTTTCATTTCGTTAAGGTATGAAAAGGTAGGCGGCCAGACGTTTGTTAGCTTTTCATGTCTTAACGGCTGAATAGATTTCGATTAAATTTGGCGCACAGTTAAGTTAGATCATGAGCTGCGTTAGGACATACTTTTTAACCCCCGAGATTCCTGTGGGATAATTTCCGAGCTCCATGCGGGCGAAATTGCGGATAAAAGCTAGTAAATTATTAAAAAAACCAGCTGTGGCCGGCGACTACTGCGTTTTTTATATTAATACAAGTAAGCAGGGTGAAAAGTAGCGGACTAGCCTATGTTGTCCTCCAGGTCTTAGGCTTATTGGTTTAGGCGTGAAAAAGTAACAGACAGAAAAACAGAGTTCCTTTCGCATTTAAAATTACAATATAGTATATTAGGAATGCATAGATGTACTCACCCATCGCTTGTTTACCCATAGCGCATTGGTAGGTATTTCTAGGACTCTGATTGTGATGTGGGTAGGGGACCAGACCCGCACAAACACCGAGAATCGTGAACGGCTCAATTTCCAAATGCGTGGTAACATACGGATCTATATCAATTTCAAAAGTAGCTATATGACTGTCATTCTCCTCGTTTACATCTAGGTACTCAATAAGTCCATCGTTTAAAAAGTCTTGAAATTTTCTGATTCCTCTATTTAATTCGTTTATATGGAATTGTTGGACTAGTGGGTAGCCCTTTTCTACAATGATATACGGCCTACAGAGTCGACCGCCGTCGCTACATATGTAAACTGTCCTCTGATTGTGATTAGGGTAAATGGACACGAAAGCCGATATGAGTCCGCGTCGTCGAAACATTCTAAAGACTTTTATAAGCCGTTTGTATTGTCTTGAAACACCTAGTATATTACCTGAAAATAATAATAACATGATCAGGTTTCTTATTACTTTTGAGTAACATCCAATCATTTGATTAGTGCCTAACCATTAAGAAACACCATGTAGACGGCCGGGTGATTGATTTCCTCGCCACCTAACAGTCTGACATCTTCTACGCCCGCGTTGCGAGCGAGCCTGGCGATGGGCTCCTCCGAGCACTCGGTGGTGATGTGCGTCATCAGCGCCAGGTTCTTCACGAGCCCGCACGCTTCGCCCTCCGGAGTGTCGGACGGACACAACATGCCCCACTGCGAAGGTTGCAAGGAACGCGGTCCAGATACCTTCCTAGTCTTCTCAAACTGAGAATTAACTCTGGTCATCATACCCAAGGCTGATATGTAACTGAGACGACTTAACACTTGAGTTACTCCATGCCTTTCCATTTTGAATCTTTTGATTGTCCAGTTACCCTGGAAAATAAAATAATTTTAGACCACACATTATTCCTAGATTTGAATTTACTGAATGATATATTTATGAAGTCTTACAGAAGAAATGGCGGCGAACAATCCATTCGCAATCAGATCAGGCCGCATGTGTTTAACAACATCAAACGGCGCAGCTTTAACTTTAGGTATTATTTTGTCTGCTATTGATTTCAATTCCCAATTGAATCTTTTGAAAAGATCTTCAAACATCAAGGCTAGCAAAGAGCCTGCAAGCTCAAGTCTCTTGTTTCCATAGTAGTCAGGGTCATCAATAGCAGCCTTATTTGTCTCGGCTTCAATTACTCTTTTAACCATGATAGCTAGGTAGATAGCTTTTACATAGAAATTATAGTTATCTACTGCTACATGAGCTAGAATTGTTGTAGCCAACAAATCTCGAGCCTCGTCAACGGGAGTACGTACTTTAGCACCGCCGGATTGAAACCTGTGAAAATAAACAACCACCAACCACAACATGAACACCATTACATTTAATTAAAAATTAAAATCAACAAGCAAGGCTATTTATTTATGAACTAGCTTCCGCCAGCGGCTTCGCCCGCGGTATATATCTTTATAAATTATAGCCTATAATTATTTTTTCCCTATAACTGGCAGAATCTTAATGCTACGAAATTTGTTTGACATAATCTTCTTTAAACGAATATTTTAAAGGCGTAAAAATTATTTAATATAATTATTGTTTGGCCGAATGCTTATATGTCTGAATTTATAATGGCATAGGTACTTTTAAGATGGATTTTATTTGAAATAATTTTATTAGGCATATTGGCATCTTTATAAATTAGCATTTTTAATCTTAAATTAAATTAAAATATTGTCTAAGTCATTGAATTGTGCTATAAAAGTTAGTGACAGAAACGAATAGCTGCATAACCGACTCCGTAGTCTTGTCTGCCCTACCCCTAGAGTGTAATTTAGTGTAGTTTATGCTATCCACTGGTCTGCAGAATAATATTATGATATAAAAAGTTCTGCTTTAATGGGTACACCCTTATTTTATCGCAATATTTTTAGTAAAATAAAGCCTATATTTTGCTCCAAATTAATCTCTGTATACATGAAAATCCCTTCAGTAATTCCGGAGATGTGCGCGAAAAAACAAACAGACAGAGAGAAAAGAATTAAAAAATTTAATCTAAAAATCACTGGGTTTATTTCTATAACTCTTCTTTAGTTGTTTAACCCATTTCTATTATTATTACTTTTCTTCAGTATACAGACACCCACTACACTATTGTATACCTTTTAACCTTAAGTTTGCTTCCGATATAAGATAGAGCTTGATTTTGAGTAAATATTTTTAAATTATGACAATCCATGATGCAAGGGGCCATCTTTTTCAGTGATGTATCATCAGTGCCTATGAGCTGCATAATTTCTTGATCACTGCAGATGCCCATAGCCTTGAAGGCGACTGCAATAGGTATGTCCTGAAAATTATGCAAATTAGTGTAGGTAGAGAAAAGATAGTAAAATATAAATGTTTTGTTTGGTGTAGTGGCTGAGAAATTAATTTCCACAGAAAAAATACATTTATAGGCCTTCATTTCTTTTCTAGATAATTTCAATAACAATTTTCAGATAGGTTAGATATTACTGTTACAGGTAGGTAGATACCTAGTAATTCTCATAAACAACTTACATCAGACAAGGCATTATGTCTCAATACATATTTTCCATTTTTTACAATGACATTAGTTCTGGTTTTCTTTTCATGTGTGGAACTAGTCACTTGACATTGAATGGCTCCTTTGAACTCATCAACAATCATGCGATTCCTGGATAATTGTTCTTGGATCAATATCACTTTTTCTTGACCTGTAAATGTTTAAATAATAATAATTAAATGTTTAAATATTACTTGAGACAGAATCAGTGATAATAATAATTTAGGATAACTCTTGCATTCATAAAAAGTCAAGATGCAAAAGTTGTAGAAGACATGTGAATAATTTTTGACTCATTATGAACTTTTTTCAATACTTTTGCTTTAATCGGCTGTAAAATTAAAATCACTTATATTATGAAATCATTTACCCCTAATGATAAAATAGCCGCCTGGATCATGTGGACATTCATTAAGTTGTGCTAGTTCAAAATCGGATTTATTTGTTAGTACACAATTTGAAGACCTTAACATCAATGGCATTCTGTAAACAATAGAATTGAAAAAACATACATAAATATAAACAGTAAACTTATTAGTTAAACACATAACAATGGAAAAACTCAATACTAACAACCCTTTTGATAATGTTTTAATGTTTTATTTTGTATTTCTTTTTAAAATATGGACAGTAATATGATATTGAATACACACCTTCCAATCAACTGTTTATTCTTTATAACCCTTTGATTGCCTCTTATATATTCTATGTCAACTGTGATTGGTGCAGAATATGTCATATCTCTGAGCCTGCACTCATGGGGCGTAGTGGGCTTGGTAACATTGTAACCTTCTTCTAAGTCTGGTGTTCCCACATAGGCATTTAAATATTTTATGTAAAATAATGGGTCTGCATCACAGAACACTTTTTCATTGGCTTGCACTATTTTCTTTATTTCAACATTAATAAAATAGTTAAAAGAATCAATGTGCTGTTTAACCAAGCCTTTGACTTGTAAAAATGAAGGCACTAACTTCCATTTGTCCTGAAAATTAACAAACTTATGAAAACTTCTGTTTCTTTTGATGATTCTATTTACTGACTGACACTATGAAGTGGTTTATTTTACAGACCACTGTATGAACTAAAAGTTAACTTTGAAATATTTTACAGGAGGATAACTGAAGGGTAATAGGGTCCGTAAGTAAACATTGGAATAATAATAATTCCCCACATACAATTTCTTCTGAAACAACAACTTCCAGTTTACTGGACCCTGTTATTGTTACACATTGGTAATGTGACGGTCATACATTGGTAGAACTTTGTAGTGGTATTTCTTTGTTAACAATTTTTACTCCATTTGGGCGGACCTAACTGGTCATGTGGATCATTGCGGTCAGTTCCATGGAAACGTAGCAGTTTAAAACATATTCCTTTCATCAGAAACTAACCTCCAGAGTTTTTATAGGATCTCGCGGACCCTTAGAAGAATCCCAATCATTTTGTCTCTTGTTAATCTCCCCCATGATTAGTTTCTATAGAATGGTACTTGAAAACTTCATTAAGCTAACCGTTATTAAACAGAGATTAACGAACAGATTGTATTATAATTGATAAAACCACCCAAATTAAACAATCAACGATTAATCACATTCTCGTGCCGCAAAACCACACTTGATTGTTGTTGACAAAATGACAGCTCTAAGGCCGCTTTCCGAATTACAACATACCCATACACCGCACTGACATCGATAATTGGCGTTCCGAGTAAGATACATTGACTTATATGTCAATGTCTTACTTTATAAGTCAATGGTAAGATATCACGATAATGACAGCTGAGGGCTGTCAACAATTCAGAACGCTCGTAAATACGCTCACAGTACTCACTTTAACGTCAAAACTTGCATAACATATTTCTTTAACCACACATTTCTTCTTCTTCTTTGTTTAGGTTGCTTTGCTTTGTTTAAAGATATGATGCAAGTCAAAACAAAACAGCACAACTGTCATTTTTGACAGTGCTCACGGTGATATTAGTAAAAGGCATGGTCGGCGTTATCGCAAGATGGTGCAGGACATGACGTCATCTATGACGATTCAAGACGCAACGTTATCGCGTCCACGTTATTTCGGTACGGATGTTAGCACGCTCAAAACGATTACATCGTAACTCGGAATGCGGGGTAAGAGTGCATTCCGAGTTAAGCTGTAATCGATTTGAGCGCTCTAACCACAGAGTACATTATTATAATGAGCTCTAACAGCCGTACCGTATCATGACTCTGCCCCCGGTATAGACGGTATTGTCTATTCCTATAAGTCACACGCAGGTTTTAGAGCAAAAAAATATTTTTTATACATTTGCATTTTTTGTTACACCAATGGCCATTGAGGTAGGACAACTATGTAAGTCAGTGCCAATGGCTGGGTACCTGATCAGTGGAAAACTCAAATTATCGTACCTATTTTAAAACCTGGCAAGCACGCTGATGATCCAAATAGTTTCAGACCAATCGCTTTGTCACCAGTCCTTGCACAATTATTGGAACATATAATAAAGAATCCACTAGAATTTATAGTGGAATCGAGACTTCCTAGGTCTCAGTTTGGTTTTAGAAAGGGTCTCGGTACCATGGATAGTGTTGGGGTTTTGGTATCAGATATACGCTCATCGTTTTCCAAAAATGAATCCGTAGTCGCTGCCTTCTTAGACATTCCTCTGCTTATGACAATGTCCTTCTTTCCATTCTTAGGAAAAAATTGCATCAGCTGAGAATACCGGAGAGTATGGTACAGTGCATCTGCAATTTGCTCATGTCTCGAACTTTGGTTTTGAGAGTCCCTGGTGAGGAATTTGACGTCAGGATGTCATGGAAGGGCCTACCACAATTGCGGGAAAGTCCGAAAGGGATACCGTGGCCCCCTGGCATTGCACAGGCAACAGAAGGAACACGGGTGGGTTTTAGTCAGTAAGAGTCTGACACGCCCTCCCGCTCCACCCAGAGCGGGAAAAAACATTTGATGATTTCGCACCCAAAAAAAAAAAATATAGGCCTACCACAAGGCTCTCTTTTTAGTCCCTTACTGTACAATTTGTATACAGCTGACATTGGTTCATGCCATAATAACGATTGTCAAATTGTTCAGTACGCTGACGACTTGGCTTTATATATCACCAATAAATCAGTTAGCGACGCTGCATCATCTCTCTGCGTATCCCTGGACTCTCTAAACCAATGGCTAAATTCACACGGTCTAAATCTATCTACCCCTAAAAGTGCTGTAGTTGTATTTTCCCGCAGGAGGCCGATCCCTCAAGTTTTAGTGAGCATCCAAGGGCATAGTATACTGGTTTCTTCAAAAGTAAAATTTTTAGGCATTTTCTTGGACTCCAAATTGAGTGGTTTACATCACCTAAATTATTTAGTAAATAGATGCGAAAGAACTATTCCCATAAAAAAAGTACTCGCCGGTGTCTGGTGGGGTGCACATCCCTACATCATGAAACTGGTATACAATGCCATTTATTCCGGAGTGTTCTGGACTACGGATCCTTTCTTTTAAGTCCCTGCAACAAAGGTGCTTTGGCAAGGTTGGACAGAATTCAAGCTAAGTGTCTAAGGATCATATCAGGATGTATGAAGTCCTCACCAATTAACGCATTGCAAGTGGAGTGCGCAGAACCACCGCTGGCCCTTTTTTTTTTTTTTTTGGGTGGGAAATCATCAAATGACTTCTCCCGCTCTGGGTGGAGCAGGAGGGCGTGTCAGACTCTTACTGACTAAAACCCACCCGTGTTCCTTCTCTTGCCTGTGCAATGCCAGGGGGCCACGGTATCCCTTTCGGACTTTCCCGCAACCCCGGCAGGCAATGGTCTCATCGGACCCCTTCACTCGCTGACACTCTTTGAGGCGCGCGTGGAACACAACGCGCCGTCGACCCGGGCTTGGTCCTTACCGGACGGCGAGCTACCCATTGCTCACCGTCCGCAAGCCCGCGCCTACAGTGGCCGGGAATCCGCGATCGATTCCCGACGCCCGGGGCGTCTCCTCCTGCGGCGGCTAGGGGCGTGAGGGCGCGAAATTTGCCTCTCCCTCACGCGCTCCGCCTCCTCCTTCGCGAGCATTACTCCACCGCTGGCCCTGAGAAGGCAATATCTAGCATCCAGATTTTGGGCTAGAGTTATTACCAAATCCTCCCACCCTCTTGTTCAAAAGGTGGACGACTTGGATATTGTATTATAAGTTCCAATTATTGGAACCATAAAGAAGGCCCTTTGTTTTTAAAATCCTTCCGTTTTTATCAAAATTTTGATTCCTCCATTATTCTGTTTCCGAAACTTCCTATCTTCAGTTTTGACTATGAAATTATTTGTTTTAAAACAGAGTTAAGCTCTTGTCAGCAGTCCCTCGGGGATGGGAGAAGAAATTGAAGGGGAACATCCAGATCTAAAACGATTGATCTTCTTCCATGCAACTGATAAAGGAGTGGAGAGGGACAGATAACCGTAAAAGTCAGCCCAACCAGCACGTTTCTGCCTTCACTGCATCCTTTTAGATTTAGCGAGAGCTCTATTAAATGCTTAAGGTTATCTAAATATATATTTAAACAATAAATTTTATGGATAGTGACAATGGCTAGCTATTTATTTATTTATACAATCTTACACTATCATTACAGGTTCACACCCAATGCGATAATGGGATTACACTTTTCACCACCACTTGTCACCCTCACGAATTCCGCCAATGTACAGTTAAAAATGTCAAGCCTTTACGAGGCGCTATTTATTAGACGAATGACTCTTGCAACCGGTGCGAATAGCCTACGTTAGTGCGAGCGAACTGGGACATCGAAAAGTTGTGCCCTCGGCGCCTGCCACAGCCTGGTGTTGTGAACGAGCAGCCTCAACGACGATGCTAATATCTCCGGATTATTTAATCTACCACGAAACGCCGCGTACCGCGTTACGCCTTACCTCCAGCGTATAGTATCCAACCATCCCTATAACAAAGAGGGTTGGATACATAAGTGGATAGTAAGGGTAAACTCCGTATTGCTTATGGTACAGATACCGGATAAATTTGTTCTGCATTTTTTCCACCATGAGACTAAATTTTAGTCTCATGGGGGTTCCAGATAATAGCACTGCTTTCCAACCTACTCCTAACCAATGCGTTTTATAAGGATTTTACCGCTTCCGTGTTAATAAAGTCCCGTGTTTCGCGCATTATACAGCCTAGACTCCTAAATACCGGTTTACATACTTCCTCAATATGTCTACGGAACGTCAGATCCTTAGAAAACTGAACCCCTAGGTCATGCACAGATTCAACCCGCGGAATGCATACACCTTCCATCTGGTATTTATAGAGTAGCGGCACCACAGCCCGTGTAAAAGACATGACGTTGCACTTTGAGACAGCAGCTTATTATTCCTGTTCCATTCCACTAGGTATTTGATCAATGTCCGAATGCAACTTCTAGCTTCTCGTCATTAATTTGGAGGTACAACTTGAGATCATCAACAAAGAGTAAACAACTTGCGTTCCGCGTTACTTCTGATAAGTCATTTATTTATCATAATGATAAATTCCAACGGGCCCAAATTGCAACCCTGGCTGACTCCTGAAAGTGTCGGATACGGGCTCGAATAGTTACCGCCGTACTCCACTTAATGCCTACGATTAGGTACCTAAGTAACTTGCAAAGAATTGCAAGAGGTCAGGAGTCCCAGCCATTGCGAACTTAGGTCAAATTCTTGGAAAGTTACGACCTCTGAAGCTGAAGTGAGTAACTTGCAGTTTTTACGAGCTCTTTCTATCTTTTATAAGTGGAAACCAGCGTTGCCATGAACTAGCTGTGCCGAGTAAGGCTGCCGGTCCATTGACGCGGAGCGACGGAGTATCTAATGCGGAGCGGAGTTTCGGACTGTGTCTGTCAATTGATGCGGAACGAGGTAGTGTGGAGCGGAGTTGCGGACTGTGTGGAGCTAGGCCGAGTTCACGCGTCATTTGATCGGCCTGCAATCATAGACATACTTTTAAAATCATTGCCTGCAATACCCCGCGGCCGGGTTTTCTCCGCTTCTCCACTCCGTTTCCTCAGCCCACTTCCCGGTTTTTTATTAATGTAACTAGGTCGCAAATCATTGTCCACTGAAGCGGTGCGAGATAAAAACTGCCACTTACTCACTTCTAGTATCCCTATGTAGTCTGTGCTCACTTCATGCAGCGTCAGATGTCGTATCTAGTTCAAGAATTTGACAGCCAGCCATTGTCACTACCCATAAAATATTAAACCAGCGACTTTTTTGCGCATTATTAATAACGCCTTGTTGCGCAGCTGAAAACTGAGAAGCGGAGCGGGGAAGCGGAAAAAAATCGGCCGCGGGCTATTGCAGCCCACCCAAACAGTCCGCCACTCCGCTCCAGTCCGCATTACTCCCTCGCACCTTTTTTTTTTTTTTTTTTTTTTTTTTTAACTATGGCATCTCGCAGGTATACCACTAAGGTATTTACGACTCAACCGAACAATCCTGTGGCTGCCTTAAGCACTACACTCAAAGCCTCCAGCCAGGAGCAACTATTCTAAATTAAAATTAGGCGAACGCTCGCTAAGGGCACCCCCTGTGGGGTACGAACCTCGGCTTAGGGCGTCGCTGAGGGGAGGACAGCAAGATGGGACAGGCTGGATCAAGGATATTTCATGATTATTATGCGGGGAATTTAAAGCTACGCGCTCAGCTGCGGCGCGGCCTGGCGCTTCATCGGACAAGGGTCGGGGGGGAGTATTATTTACTCGTGAGGGTCGCGCGCGCGGAGGACCTCGGCGGCGAGGTCGGTACGACGGGTGTCGGGTGTGTTTGTGCACTGTACTGGTGGCCCTATTGCTCTCCTGGAGGAGAGTGGTTGGATCATCTGGATCGGAGAGGACATGCCTAGGACGGCGAAATCGACTAATGCGGGAGGGGGTATAATTGGCCGCTTCAACAACCAGAGGGTTGCGGTGATTGGCGGCGGAATCAAAATGACGCTTTGCAATGCGTTTTAGGAACTGATGGATAGTGGGGATTTTGAGATCTAGGTGGAGGTTAATATTCCTGACATACCAGGGAGCGCCCGTGGCTCTTCTAAGAAATCTGTTCTGGATCACCTGCATCTTATGGATGTTTCTGGGGGATGTGTGTGCAAAGACTACACCCGCATAGGTCATGATGGGGCGGATGCACGCTGTGTAGATGCGCAATTTGCACTTGAGTGACAATTTGCTGCGTGCATTAACGATGTAGTAAAGTCTACTGAGAGCGAAGGCGGCCCGCGAGCGAACCGACCTTATGTGCTCTGTAAAGTTGAGGTAATGATCGAGGATGACTCCCAAGTACTTGGCTTGCTTCTCCCAGGGGATAGGCTTGCCTAACAAGGTGAGTGGACGGGGAATGTGAGGGGGTCTAGATCGCGGTTTTATGAATAAAACCGCCTGACTTTTGTCGGGGTTCACCTCGATTCTCCATTTCTTAAACCAGGCGCCAAGGTTATTGACAGCCCGTTGTAAGAGAAGGTGGATCTGAGTCTGCGACCGTCCCCTGCAATATATGGCCGTGTCATCTGCGAACAGAGCCAACTGCGCCGTATTGCTTTTGGGGATGTCGCTTGTGAAGAGCGAGAACATGAGCGGGGCGAGCACGGAGCCTTGAGGGACTCCGGCGCGGATTTGGCGGGGAGAGGATAGGGCTCCCTCGATGCGATAGCGGAAAGTACGATTCGACAAGTAGTCCCGTAAGATGAGCACGAGACGATCGGGCACTCCGAGTTTGTAGAGCTTAAAGATTAAGCCGTTGTGCCAGACCTTGTCGAATGCTTTCGCTATGTCGAAGAAGACCGCACCTGTCGACATGCCACGGTAGAAGCCGCCGCCGATGAATTCGACGATACGGTGGACCTGATGCACGCTAGAGTGCTGGGCTCTAAAGCCGAACTGGTCGTTGGGGATGAGGCCTTTGGTTTCAGCGTAGTCCCTGAGACGCTTATAAATAAGCCTCTCATAGATTTTGCCTAATACCTTGAGCAGACTGATGGGGCGGTAGCTGGAGGGTTCGGTTTTGGGCTTGCCAGGCTTTGGGATACCTATCACTATGGCTTCTTTCCACGCTTGGGGGAAGATATTGTTGCTTAGAGCACCATTGAAGATGGTGGTCAGTAGCATAATAAGGTGGGCGGGGAAGAGTTGGATCACCCTATTGGTGATTCCATCTGAGCCGGGGGCTTTACGGATGTGGAGACCTTTGATGATGTCATGCACTTCGTCTGGAGTGACGGGAGGCAGAGGACTTTCGGGGTCTTCGACGGGGGGCAGAGAAGCTTTACGTTCGACTTCAGCGTCTACCTCTGAGAGGTGAGCTTGGTCTACTGGTAGGGAGCTGGGAGAGCATTGAGCCTCGAGACTGTCGGCTAGGCATTCCGCTTTGTCGATGTCGTCGAAGGCTATGGTTTTGTCGGGGCGTACTAGGGGGGGCATGGCAGCTATCTGCTTGGATTTGAGTTTTCTCTGGAGTTCCCAGAAGGCCTGATGGGTGGGCTGTAACTCGCTCAGCATCTTATCCCAGCTCGCGTCACGCAGCTCCGCCATGCGTGTCCTTACAGATCTCTGCAAGTAGCGCATGTGGGCTTTGTTGGCGGGACAGGGAAAGTTGCTGTATGCACGGGTGGCCGCGTTCTTCTCGGTCAACAGAGCACGCGCATCGTCCGGGAGTTTCAAGTAGCGGTTATCCGCTTCAGGAACCTCCCTTGAACTGTCGTTCAGGACGGTTTGCACATGGTCAGTGAGCGAGTCGATTGCAGCCGTCGTGTCCGCGATTGAATCGAAAACGTTTGGGATGGAGTCCAATTGGGGGGACGTGTTGGTTTTCAGCTTATCGCCTACTTGCCTCCAGTCCGTCACCCTTTTGGTGGCTGGGGGTTGGTTGGGGTCAGAGGGACCTATGCGGGGAGCCAGTCGTATGACTACTGGTTGGTGGTCCGAGGTAAGCTCGTGAATCGTTTCTATTGAGTCTAATCTTAGGTTGACGTTCTTAAGGAGCGCCACGTCAAGAATGTCGGGGGCATGATTAATTTGGTGGGGATAGTGGGTTGGAGTCATCGGAGCGATGACGTCAAAGTTTTGAGCGAAGGAGAGATTGTACAATTGATGCCCTCTGGAGTTGGTAAGGGAGCTATTCCAGGAGGGATGTTTAGCGTTGAGATCGCCTGCTATGATAACAGAGTCACTCATGCCAAATAGGATTTTTAGGTCGTCCGCGATGGGTTGGAATCCCCCTGCGTGGTTGGGAGAGATGTAGGCCGATACTACGGTGACCGGCTGATGGCCAGTCATAGCTAGTCGGCATATGGAGACTTCTAATTGTGCTAGCGGGGGAGGGTCAATAGGGATGCAGTACAGATCCTTTTTATAATAAATTAGTGTGCCGCCCAAGTGGGCATGCGACCTATCGTTACGGATTACACGGTAATTTGCAATGGCTGGATTACGGTGATTGGGTTTTAGGAAGGTTTCCTGTAAGAGGAATAAGTCAATTCGATGATCACGGAGGAACTCCGATATTTCATCTCGTTGACCATGGATGCCATTTGCGTTGAAGACGCCGAGGTTGAGGGATCTGGGTTTAAATCTACTTAAGGCCGTGTTATTCATGATGAGATAACAGAGAGGGCTTGGGTGATGTCCTGGTTCGCGACTAATACGGCCAGGAGAGATTGGATGTCGCCGCTTTGCTTAGCGGCGACGATATCGCTTGCCATCTGAGCCGCCCGGGGCGTGCTGAATATGGCGAAGGCGCTGGCAATGATGTTAATGTTTTGCGCAGCGATATTATAATTGATCGCGGGGTGCGGTGCTTGAGGAGCACGTACGGGTTTCGAGGCGGGCGCTATGGGTGCGGGGGGAGCGTAAGGCGTGGTAGGCGCGGAGGGCGCGGGGGGCGCGGCGGGCGCGGTGGGCGCGGCGGGCGCGGTGGGTGGGGTGGCCGCTGAGGGCGGAGGGACACGGTTACGCGGATCCATGAGAGAGTACATGGGGGTTTGAGGGAGCGGGGGCCTCGCGGTGGCCATGGCTGGAAAAGCCTGCTGGTGGTGGAGTTGAGTCCAGGGGCTAGG
The DNA here is from genome assembly GCA_963853775.1 of Xanthia togata. Classification (NCBI taxonomy): domain Eukaryota; kingdom Metazoa; phylum Arthropoda; class Insecta; order Lepidoptera; family Noctuidae; genus Xanthia; species Xanthia togata. Next base: position 14,531,695 of record OY970802.1, read on the forward strand.
TCTTTGAGGACTTAGCCGCTGGGGGATTTGGGAGGAGGGAATGAGGAATTCCCTCTGTTTTGTCTGCCAAGCGTCGAGACGCTGGGTCAGTTTGCCTGGGTTCGACTTTGGTGCCTTAGGGCATCCGCGGTAATTGGCAGTATGCCCTATATTCCCGCATAGCACGCAGCTAGGTGGGCTATCGCAGAGATTGCGATCTTTTGGCCGTGAGCAATCCGAAGTGCCGTGGTCGCCCAGGCACTTGACGCACCTGGGTTTGGCATGGCAGTTCTTCTGCGCATGGCCGTACAGCTGGCAATTATGGCATTGCCCTATGGCGCTGTTTTTCCAGGGCTTCTCAATGGTGAAGCCCATTAGGTTGCAGATCGTCTTGACGTTGAATATGGGGTGATGCCCCTCGGTCGGGGAGCACACGACTAAGATCATGTCGTATGCCTCTCTACCGCGCGAACGGTGCATGCGGTGCACTTCATCGACTGGTATCCTTTGCGACTGAAGGTCTGCTAGGATGTCGGATGGGGAGATTTCCTTGGGGATCTTCTTGATCACCACACGGATCTGTCTGTCTTCTGGGAGGGAGTAGGTGTGGAATGACACACCTCTCGCTTGCAGAAGGGTATTCAAGTCCCTATAGTCGCGGGACGTCGCGAGTGTGACTTTTATACCCTGTTGGGTCGATCTGGCGTTGGTGTAGTTGATCCTCTGCTCAACACACCATTTGGAGATGGCCGTCCACTTCTCCTTGTCTTGGATGAAGACAGGGGGAGGGGGCGCGACCTTCTTGGTACCGGGGGGGTTTTTGGCGGGGGCATCCTGCGCGGAGGATGGCGTACTCGCGATCGGGCGGGGGGTGGGGGGGGAAACTACGGGGGATCCTACGGGGAGGGGGGTGGGTGAGGGTGGGGGAGCATCCCTATCTACATAGTGGGTAGACGGGCTATCATCGATGGCGACTACTTTGGACGCCTGAGAGGAGCTCTGCTTCTTCATCTTCCTCTTACCGGAGGTGACAGCTGTGAAGCCGTCATCGTCCGACTGCGAGCTTGAAGAAGAGGCATGCTCTTCGTTATCGGAGGGGAAGGGGGTGGGGGCGCGCTTTGAGGAAGCGGGCTCGCTAGTATCCATCATGGTAGATGGACCTGATTGCGATGCTGCGAGTGCATCGCTAAAAGTATCTAATTGATCTGAAGGATCGGGGGGAAGGTGCTTCTCAGCGATCGACTCGACCACTGGACCGAATTTACTGCAGAGAGACGGCTCGATCTTAAGGATCTCACTCATAGCTTGTAGGAGGATCATATTGTCTCTCCTAAGGGTATCTAACTGGTCACTAAAGGACCTGAGTTGGGCCTCCATCTTAAGGAGGCTCATTTTAACAAAGATTTAATAAAAAGAGATTTTTTAAAGCTCCTAATGGCCCTAATCCTATCTCCCCGGGCGGACTACCGGGGATGTGTGAAACCCTCCCTGCCGGGTATAGGCAGGGAGGTTGAGTACTTATTGTGAGCCCTAAGCTTGCTTTTGCCCGTTGCCTGTCTTATTGTGCAACGGGGTCCTGACCAGTCTAGTGTGAAGGGTGTGGACACACCCAACCACTCTAGGTGTGTAGCTGTGGAAGCAAAACTGTCACCAATGCCGACTAGGAGACCCCCCAAGGCCGAACACTGGGACCCGTCCAATTGACTGCCTAGCCCTGAAGGGGTTCGGCGGGTGTAATTGGGTCAACACCCCCTCGGTTTCGTTGGCACCGTATGGTATCCACCGAGGACCACGAAACTGTGGTTTTGCCCTGAAGGGGCCTGTGACGCGCTACGTTTTGACTGTTAATCTGCTAACAGAAATACTTTATTAATTGTGTCTTGAAAAAGACAGCAATTAATAGCTGAAGAACTTGAGAGTCGCGAAGAACAGGAACCACCGGCTTGAAACAGGAACCACAAGCTTGAGTGATCAGGAACACGAAGAGCAGCACGACCGTCCTCAACCGATGCCAGTTGCTGAGTTGGCCCTCGCACCTCGCAATGGACAGGCTTAAACTGGGCAAACTGGTACAGACGCCAGCACATCAACCTACTACAATCTGTCAAATTTATTTAATAGATTTTCATCTTTATCACTTAAGTTTAAGGTTCAAAGTTGATTGGGAAATTTTGACAGTTTCAGGTAGGTTGACCTGCAGGCGTCTGTACTTTTGTGAACGAAATTCTCTTTTTTACATGGGCAATATTAGAAAACTGACTGACAGCGGCTGCCTGCCTGAGCCCTGAAGTAGTGATGTGAACCGATTACAATTATTCACACCGGTTTATACCGATTAGTTATTTATTAAAACCGTTTTTTTTTGTTTTTTTTTAAACCAGTATTTAATTATGGCTTCGTATTTATTTTTACCGACTTTTCTTAAAATTATTAGGCACAATTACAATCACAAAAAGAAAGTGGTCATCAAACAGATAACAAATAACCAGGAAATTTAAATTTGATACCTTGTCTGTTTCTAACAAATCGTAGTTCTGATTTATGAAACAAATTTGGTCCACAGCATCTGCTTGTAACCTGCTTCTTCTAGAGGACAACACATACTGATTTAGAGAACATCCTCTTCAAAGGTACCGATGTCACTGGTATGGCTAAATACTTTAGCGCTATTGTATTTAATGGCGCCAAGTGTTTATTGCTGGACCACCAAAAAGCTCCCGCACTTCTAGATGCTATTGTAATCTCGACTTCTTCACTTTGTGGATCTGTCTCCACATACATTCGTAAAATATTAACTGCAGAAGCAGTTGAATTATTGTTAGGTCTTCTTTTTTTTTAAAGTCCTACAGTCCAGTTTTTTTCTGTTCTGTGCTACTACCTGGCTGCTCCGAAGTCGATGGCATAGAGCTATCGGCGGAATCTTTTAAGTTATGGGATAATTCTTTTCTTACCAAATCTTTCGCTAACAGCATGTTCTCCGGATGACAAAATCCTGTTCTTGATTCTGGATGTAAATATGTAGATATTTGGGACACAGTTCTTGTCTCATATGCCGGGAGTCTGCTATTTATGATTCGCCTCACTGATGAGTGAAACATCTTGCCTATATTTGTTGTTAGGTAAATTTCGACAGTGTTCAGTTTTTCAAATAGTCCACATATTAACGGAATGACTAGTGAACTAGTCGGATACCTACTGATCAGCGCTGAAGAGTTTTGTAGCTTCCTCGAATATTTCCAAAATGTTTATAACTTCTCTACCTGCTTCTTCTTCGGAAGCAGTTAAGTAGTCTGGCGCCTGAACCAATTTCCTACACACCAATGCGATAACGTCACTTAACTGTAGTATTCTCTTCATCATGTAGAATGTGCTGTTCCATCGTGTAGATACTTCTTGTATCAACTTGAAAGGGGTAGAATCGGGGTTTCATTCTTTCTGGGCTAATTTAAGCGCTCGCCATAATACAGATGATTTCATAAAAAAAATCACAATGGCTTTACATTCGTTAGTTATGTCCCCCACCTAAGAAAACTTCATAGAATCGTCCAAAGTTAAATTAAGCGTATGGTGAAAACACGGCATGTTCCGTATTCCCAGCAAATCGCACATCTTCACCATATTAGTACCATTATCAGTGACAATAACTGAAATGTTTCCTAATATTTTCCATTCTGTTCTTCACAAAACCAGCAACCGTAGTCACCTTTAATTAAAAGTGAAATAGGAACTCAAACCAAAAATATGGGGAATATTCATACACATTGCCACTAGTTTGTTGGGAAATTAGTAGCATGTGAAATGAATCATATACATGGACAGGCACGCTTTGATTTAATGTCCGAAATATTATGTCTTATACAAAAGAAGCAAATAAGAAATAATAACTAATTAATATAAAATAAAGAACAATGTTGAATAATAAACCTTCCTTTTATTTAAATCAACTTTATAAAAAAAAATGCTGCTCCATTATAACCAATCAATGAGTTTTTATTAGGTGTTTTTACCGAATACGTTCACGGGAAAATAACCGGTGCTGATTGCTCCTCCGGTGCAAACCTCTAACACATGTCAAAGACTTACATGTTTTGTGATTGTAATCGGTTTTTCAATGAGAACCGGAGATTGTCGTTTTGTCAAAACCGGTTTTAAGGTTTTTGTGAAACCGGTTCACATCACTGAAGTCAGAAGTGCCTGATTATGTCTGTGACTTTTGCTTGAACAAATAATAAAATTATGATCAATAAGCTCGGAATTCTGGCGGATTATATTCTGAAATACTATTTCGAGCCTAAAAATTAGCATCAATACATTACTCTTTCAGAAAAATGTCCCTAAACGTAATATAACAAATTTTACACATCAAGATGGTTTACGAGTCAATACCTCGTACAGTTAGAATTCTCCTGTTAGGAGAACCTGGTGTCGGAAAAACTTCGCTTATACTTTCCTTAGTTACCGAAGAATTTACTGAACATGTGCCGCCAAAGGCTGAAGAAATCACAATTCCCGCAGACGTTACGCCAGAACAAGTACCAACCAACATTATCGATATTTGTCGTATGTATTATTACAACATAAAATGATTTTAGGACACTGTTACGTACGTTAAGTACCTATTGCTTGCTTTGCAGGTTTTAATAATATGCATAAACATATGTAAGCGCAATTAGTAGCTAATTAGAAATTGCATTGCATAATTTCCGTTTTACTTAGGATTTGTAAAGCGAAAAATATTTTATACAGGTTAAAAGTTAGCATAATTAATACAAAAATAATGTCTTCTCGTTTCAAAGCATAATTAAAATTTAATTTATTTAAAATAATTTTAATCCGTTGTTTATTCAAATTTAACAACATTGTAAACATATCCTAGATATTTAACCTAACATAAAATAAACTCTTCAGTTGCAGAACAAACACTAGAGCAAGTGGGAGAAGAAATTGAACGGGCTCATGTAATATGCATAGTTTTCTCAGTGGACAGACAAGAGACACTAAACAAAATAGCATCTTATTGGTTACCTTTTGTGAGAGAAAACTGTCCTGACGAGTACAGAAAGCCTGTAATTCTGGTTGGAAACAAGATTGATTTAATTGACTATTCTGTCATTGATGTAAGTTTTATATCAATGTTATTGAATAGATTGTTTTTTTTAAATATGATTATAATTTGTTATTTTATTGAATTAGAGTAAAATACAATACTAAATTATTATACAACTATTTACACTAGCTACTACTTTAAATAACTAACACAATGAAAATTAGGTATTGAAGTACTGCTCCACATGTTTGTCAACTGGAAATGTGCCCTATGTTTACATTGAAAGTATGTACAAAACTACAAAACATACATTTTAATGTTGCAGAATATTTGGGACATCGCAGAAGAATATCCAGAAGTGGACAGGTGTATAGAATGCTCGGCAAAATCTCTTATAAATGTTTCCGAGATGTTCTACAATGCACAAAAGGCGGTCCTCCATCCAATTAATCCGATTTACAGTATTGAAGATCAAGAGGTAAGTACCTAATAATCTGCTCAATCACATGAGTAAACATGGTCAAGAAATTATATATATATATATTTTTATAGCTAACTGATACATGTAAAAGAGCTTTAACAAGAATATTCAAGATCTGCGATTTAGATGGTGATGGCTGTCTGGATGACTATGAAGTAACAATGTTTCAACGGAAATGTTTTGATTCACCTTTGCAATTACAGGTAATTTATTGAACATTGTGCAATTGTTTTAACATTGTGTGTTGATACATCACACTAATATACTTATTAGTTATCAGACTAATTACGTACTGTTTCTGAATTTTAATCAGTATTAGTTGCATTTTTATGATTATATATTAAGGTCACTATTTTTACTGCTAAATAATGGTTATTATCGTCTGTGGGCTGTTTTAACCTATGCAATGGTCTTACGTATATTCTCGTCAATTAGACCAAAAATAATCAATAAATGACATGTAACACCGAAAAAATCTGAAAAATGTTTAAAGTGACGTAAATAAACCGCGCGTCTTTGAGGCCAGACCACAGACCAGACCGGTAAACCAACTTTGAAAAAGGAGGAGGTTCTATGATCGACATTGTTTTTTTAATTTTGTTCGATATTGGTGCCGATTCTCTTGTACACCGGACTAAACTAACTAAACTATCACTCAAATTCCTTACTTTTGGCTATGAGAATCTTAACGCTATTCTGTATGTGTAAGTTAAGTTGTGCCACTTTAGTCTAACTATATTTTAGTTTGACAGCACTAAGATTGTACTGAGATTTTAATTTAGTGAAAATGGCAATTTTGCTATTCTGAATTTGACGTTTTTCACCAAAAATTTTCAAACTCAAACTCAAACTCAAAGCATTTATTTCAATTAAACCCTTTACAGGCACTTTTGAATTGTCAAAGAGTCAGTTAGTCAGAAAGTTGAAGCTAGTTGCCCATTCCAAAACGTAGATCTCTATGGAGAAGAACGGGCAAGAAACTCCAAGGACACTCTTTTAAATATAGAAATTACAAAATCCTGGGTACATTACTCTTGTTGATTCTGTATGTGAGCACAATGTAAAAAAAAAATATATAAATCAAAAACGATTAAAAATAAGCCCTGGCAGATAAGAGATCACCAGTCTCAACTGACGACGCCCGTTCACGAACATGACGCGTGGATCAGCACCATCCAGCTCAACCATTTTGTAGGGAACCGAATGATCCAACACATTTACCCAACACATTTTAATTTTCTAACTAATTCTGACCATTTTTAATCGCCACTGAAAATGGTGTGGAATATTATTAGTTGTCATGAACTAAAATTCACACGAACATCTCGACTTCGGGTGCAAAAACAGTACTGTACTGGATTTTTTTCTTTTCTTTTGCTTATATCTCGAAAATGGTGTGTCCTATCGCGAAAATAATGAAAATTTCGACCCCCCTTTTAAAAACCCTTATATCCCTAATACTTAACACGTAGGTAATATTTTTTTAAATTTCCATACAAAATGTGAAAAATTCCATATAAAACACGTCGAGGACGCCCCCACTGCGCGCCTCCGGCTCTAAAAAAAATCACGGGGTTGGGCAAACAAGTATGTACCACGTGGAGTCGCAATTGTCAAATTCGATTTAGTTGTGTCAAAATATTTTTATTTAGAGACTTTTTACAACAGAATAGCGTTATGATTCTCATAGCCAGAAGTAAGGAATTTTAGTGATAGTTTAGTTAGTTTAGTCCGGTGTACAAGAGAATTGGCACCATTTTCATAAATTGTGGACCAATTATAAAAAAAAAAAAAAACATCATTTTTGATAGAGGAAACTTGCCCGTTGGTCCCCTATAAATGTTATTAATTTTGCTTGGGTAGTTTTTGAGCTAGCTTCAATATTACGTATTTTTCCCACTTAGTCTATGTGGAGGATGTTATAATAAGTTCCTATCACTGTTATTTACATAGCAGCACGAGTAGCATAACCGCTAACAACCATATATAAATGAGGGTTTTTTCGACGGAAGAATAGAAAAAATTACAGATCGTGATTGTTTATCTGTTATTTCATCATTTTGACTATTCTTCCGTCGACAAAATCCGTTTATAATATGGTCATGCTAAGCGTGCAGCACAGATATAGATAGACATAGATAACGCAAGTACAGTTGTCGTCACGTAAAAAGAACGCTGAGCGACACTTCAGGGGATGTGTCTGCGCACGGGTACAGTCGCATCCTAGTGTTCTAGGCTATTGTTTTATAATTGTAAGGGTAATTGTTTTATTGTAGAATCATAATAGGTAATTATTAGGTACTTAATACTTTGGAATAGGCTGGAATCGATAAATCGCTCAGTGCGCGGGTACACCGGCCAGCGTTCTTTTTACGTGATGGGACCTGTATCACGATCTGTATGAAAACAAAGCGTGCCATTTTTTGACTACCTACTATGACGTCACAAGCATAATTTAGTGATGGGAAAATCAAATCGATTCAAAGGCCGCCGCGTCTTCAATTATTACAATATGGGTATCAAATTGAAGGCCTTGATGAGCACATTCAAATATATATAATTTATGGGCACCACTTTTACTTAGGTACGGTGTACGTGCAAAACAAACATTTCATCTTTGGCTGTGCAGGAGCCGTCCTTGTCCTCGTCCATCCTATCTACGCCTCGCCTCGCCGTGAGACTAAACCACCTTTAGTGCTTAAATTAACCCGTCGCGCGCGCAATTAGCGACACAATAGAATTTTATTGTTATTTGCACACATGGGTTGCTATCGACATTTTAAGAGTTAAAGCCACCTAGCATGAATGCTCGTCACTACAATGTATAAATAAAAATAAATAATAATAAAAAAAATAAAACACGACTGCCCTGCCAAAAACGAACTAAAAAGTAAAAAACAAGTTGTATGCCCTGACTAAACAGTTAATAGTAGATTGTTATAAAGAGATCTCTCGTACGTAGTGCGCGCGTATTGTCGATCGCTGAATCGCACTTGCTAATTAGTCCGGTTTTTGCACGTTCAGTTGCTCTCAACATTTTTAAGTTTTTCGTCAATTCGCTGCTATGATGAAGTGTGCTAGTTGTAATGTCGACTTCAATGATGGTGTTCAGTGTGTGTCTTACAAGAGGCACCTCGACTATGGATGTGCTGGTATTACCGAGGCTGGCTGGAGACGGCTTGGATTAGATAGAAGGGCCCTATGGAGATGCTCGACATGCAAAACATCAGCATCCTCTTCCCCGTCTTCCTCTCCAGCACCGACTCCGGATCCAGTATCACTGGAAGTTATCCTGATGGAGATTCGAGATCTCAAGATTCAGCTCGCTGGTCTGCCTACGCTGTCTGAGGATGTTAAATCTATGAAAGAAGAGCTTCGAGAACTCAGAACTAGTTTCGAATTTGAAGGGAAACGGATTGATGACTTCTGTACCAAATTGGCCGGCATGGAAACCAGAATCACTAGTCTGGAGCGTCTGCAGGATTCAGTCCTCACCCTACAATCTGATGTTGATTACATCAAGATGGAACTGTCTGCTAGTGACCAGAGATCTAGATTGAACAACGTAGTAATTAAGGGCATACCGCTGAAAAAGGATGAAAACTTGTTTGACATTTTGGGCAAGCTAAGTGAGAAAGTAGGCTTTTCATTTCCAAAGACCCAGGTTAATTATATATCTAGGATCCCTTTGTTTAACTCTAAGGATAAATCAATTGTGGTGAGTTTTCTAAATAGATACATCAAAGAGGATTTTATTGCGGCTGCTCGCTCCTTGAAAACGTTATCAGCCTGCGATCTGGGATATGTGGGTCATTCTAACCGAGTGTATGTCAACGATCACCTCAATCCTGACTCTAAAAAACTACTTAACAAAACCCGAGTATTAGCGAAGGAAAAGGACTTCAAGCACGTATGGGTTAAACATGGGAAAATTCATGTCCGTAAGGGCCTACGCACACCACGTTTTTTAAACGCGCCGGCGCGTTTTTATCCTGCAGAGCAGTTTGTTGTCGTTTGTATATTTGTTGACTTGCGTGCGTATCGCGTCTGTATCGCTACAAACGCGCGTCGACGGCGCGTTTAAAAAACGTGGTGTGCATAGGCCCTAAGCAGGAAGGGTCAGCTGTCCTCATAATTTCCGGGGATAGGGATTTAAACAAACTAAGTTAGGGTATAGTCCATTATTTCTCTTATCATTTAGTCGAAATACTGTTAATCTAATTTTCGTTACAATGCAAATGTGGGTGTACCATTCACCTCTGCCGGACCCTTCAAGGAATGTAGGTCCTGATGTTGTTATGTTATGTTCATTATTTTCAACATTTACTAGTTGTTTACTTCTTTAATATATTTAAAAGGATTAGCACCACAGCTCAGCTTTATCCTTCGTCACCTCGCTTTTGTTTTCGCATACGGGCCTTTTGTTTTGCTTATCGCGCTGTTCAATTCATTAAAACATTGCAAAGTATGCTTATCTCGCTCGCACTCATTATTGAACCTATTTACTGCCTGCCTCTTCGCACAGCTATGTGTGAGAAGGTTGCTAGTTACTGCCTATTTTTAATAATTTTTAAGTTCAATGTTTACCTGACTATTTTTAAAATAATTTTACTGATTCTTATTAATGTACCTCGTAATGGTTACAGTTGGTTATTTATTAATGACGTTACAGTTGTTATTATTGCAATGCTTAATTATTTATGGTTGTTTATATATTGTGTAGTTGTTGATTTCGTTGCTATATCTTATTTAACTTACCAATGGCTTTGAATGGAAACAAAGGCCTGCGTATCTATTACCAAAATGTTCGTGGCCTCCGTACTAAGACCGAAAATTTCTATAGAAAATTATGCTTATCGGAATTTGATGTTATTGCCTTAACCGAAACTTGGTTAGTAGATGGCATCACCGACACCGAGCTTTTTGGTGATCAGTATACAGGGTGTCCAAGAACCTGGCGTCCAACTGGATTCCCACGATGCCCCAAGTTCTAACAGTACTCAGAAAAATATTTTAAAAAATCCACCCCATGTACTTACAGAATTATACTGATTTCAAAAAAAAAGGGGAAATGAGCACCCTGTGACATACTTTTGAATGCTGTGACTGCTAATGCTGATAATTTCGATATTTCTTGGAGGTTTTGTAATCTAGGGTATTGCTGTGTCTAAATAGAATGTAAAAATAAAGTACTTATTGTACCATTTTAAAATAAAATATTATTTTAACTAAAGGTGATATGGAAAACTATTGAATTTCGCAACTTTGACCGACTGTAGTGTAAAAAAAATGTACCAAAATAGTATGGCAAGTGACGTCAAATTTTGACGCGTTTATTCCTCTTTTTAAAAAGGTATAATACTTACACATTAATTTGAAAAAAAAAATTTTGATAATATTTTTACTCAACAACCCAATTTTTACGAAGTGCCTACCTACTAACGGTAACTGTCGGACCCTTTCTTATCTTAGAAACTGTTATGTTACTACTATTATTTACTTCGGTTCCAAGAGTGAGCAAGAAGGAAATACACACAGGTAGATGGGTTCCCAGTAGAATAAAAGCAAAGAATGTTAGTTTAAAGATATTTTATTACAATAAATGTTCAAAATGTTGACCACCCGCGGCAATACAAGCTCTCACTCTCCTTAAAAAGGACCGCTTTATGTTTCGCGAGTAACTTTTTTGACGTATCACCTGCACTGCTTGTGTTATCTTCTCACGAAGGTCAGCGATGTCATTAATGGGCTTCGCATAAACGAGCTCCTTCATAGTTCCCCAGAAAAAAAAAACCAGCGGATTTAAGTCAGGTGAGCGGGCTGGCCACGGGATTGTTCCTGATCGCCCAATCCACCTGTTCGGGTATTGCTCGTCCAAAAACTCTCTAACGGATACGCGAAAATGTGCTGGACAGCCGTCGTGTTGGAACCACATATCTGGTGGGGTCTCTTCTAGTAAGTTTGGCAAATCATTTTGAAGAAAATTTAAATATGATTCGCCAGTCAAATTCTCGGGCATCTCAAATGGACCAATAATATTCCCACAGAGAATACCGGTCCACATGTTCACTTTGAACCGGTACTGGGATCTATCTTCTCGCATCAAGTGCGGATTTTCCACATGCCACTCGTGCAAGTTGTGTAGGTTCATGTAGCCATCCTTCTTAAATGTTGATTCATCTGACCACAAAATTTTGTCGATAAAGTTTTCGTCTTCTCGATGTTTTTGCAGGATTGTTTCACAAAACGCGACTCGGCTCGGATAGTCTCGAGGTAAAAGACTTTGCACTCGCTGTACGTGGTACGGATGATATTCTTCTTTTTGGAGAATACTGTGTGCTGTGCTCTTCGGTATCCCCGTATCAGCTTCTATTCCTCGCACAGAGATGCTTGGATTTGCCGACACCGCCTCTAAAACTTCATCGCGTATGAAGTCATTTACGGGTCGTCCTTCACCGTATTGTGGCGTCGCGATCGCGATTACTGTCTTACGGGTCAGACCCGCGGGGGTGGTGTATTGATAGCTGTCCGCAAGTGTATCTCTGCGATTCCGCAACCTTTATTTCACTCATCAGCTGAGGACTTGTGGGTGACACTGAATTTACGACAGCCTAATAATAAAAACTACCTCAAGTTACACGTATGTGCCATTTACCTATGTAAGCAAAACCAGGGTTATTCTTTCACTGATCATATAAATATTTTTTTAAGTATTTTGCATAAATCGGTATTGAGCAATCCAAATGACAAGTACTTAATTGTTGGTGATTTTAACTTGAGTGGTATCTTGTGGCAATTTGATAATAACGTATTAATTCCTACGAACGTGTGTGGTGGGGATGGGTTAATGCTTACGGATGATTTGCGAGTGTTAGGGCTTAATCAATACAATGCAATATTAAATGAATATGGAAGGATCTTGGACACTATTGCTGATATACAGAGTAGGTTAGTCCCTACATTATCAGTCTCTCACAGCTCTTATCCAACCTGGTATACCCCCTCACTTAAGCGTTTGTTGAAAGAGAAGGCTAAATACCTTCGTAAATTTAAGTTGTATGGTAGACTCTCTGATGCAGCAACCTTCAAACATCTTCGTGAAAGGGTAAAAAATCTTGAACAGCTTTGTTACTCTAATTACATCGCAGCTACTGAAACATCAATTGAAAAAAACCCGAAATCGTTTTGGAGATTTGTAAAGCAGCGTTCAAAGTCTAATGTCTTACCAAGCTATTTTAAATATAACGACGTGACATTGTCTTCCCCTGAGTCCATTTGCAATGCTTTTTCTTCTCACTTTTATTCTACGTTTCTTAACACTGGCAGCTACTCAGACCCACCCAACAGTTCTTCCCAAACTACTTCTAATCCTAATTTACTTTCCGATATTCACTCCATTGAAATTAATATAGATTATGTAGGTAAGCTACTTAATAAACTAGATCCCTCAAAATCAGCAGGACCGGACCATTTATCACCTTTGTTCCTGATTGGTTGTGCTAAAACTATTGCCTTACCGATATCGTTATTATTTAGAATATCCCTAACAACTTGTACGGTGCCCCATATTTGGAAGTCTGCCTTTATAACACCGGTTCATAAAAAAGGCCACAAAAACCAAATACTTACTTATAGACCCATATCTAAACTGTGTATACTGGCTAAAGTTTTTGAACGATTGGTCTATGATCAGGTTTATGCTGCACTTAGTTCATCTTTTAGTCCTTCACAGCACGGGTTTTTGAAGGGTCGTTCAACAGTCTCCAACCTAGCTCTGCTAAATGATTTTTTAACACTTAGTATGGACAGGGGGGCGCAGGTCGATGTTGTTTACACGGACTATAGCAAAGCGTTTGACAGAATTGATCATGACTTACTTAAAGCAAAACTCTTTAACATCGGTATTAGAGGTGACCTACTTCGCTGGTTTTCGTCGTACTTAGATAACAGGTCTCAAGCTGTAGTTGTCAGCAACTACATTTCGAGCTGGGTTTCGGTTCCCAGTGGTGTTCCCCAAGGTTCCCTGATGGGCCCGTTACTCTTCATTATTTACGTAAACGATATCGACACGTGTTTCCATAACTCTAACCTTCTTTGCTTTGCTGATGATATGAAGATATTTACTTCTGTATCATCATTTAGTGATATGCATGCTCTCCAATCTGACCTAATAAGACTCGATGAATACTGTCGCGTAAATAAATTAGACCTAAACCCTACTAAGTGCTCCGTGATTTCGTTTAGCAGAAAACGCTTTCCACTTAATACCTCCTATAGTCTGAAAGGTCAGCTCCTGCAGAGGTGTGACGGTGTTCGTGACCTGGGCGTATACCATGACTGTAAACTTCAGTTTAATGTTCACGTGGAGCAAATAGTGGCTAAAGCATCTAGAGCATTAGGTTTTGTAATGAGACTAGCAGCGTGTTTTAAGAAAGCGAAAACTATCAAGATATTGTATTGCTCATTTGTGAGAAGTAATTTAGAATATGCTTCTCAAATTTGGAACCCGCGTTATGGCGTGCACATCGATCGCATAGAGGGTGTGCAAAAACGACTTGTTAGGTTTCTGTGTTATCGTTTGCGGATACTATATCACAGTTGTGACTATTTCGATCTTTGCAGGAAATTGCACCTACAACCACTTATTAACCGTCGTCGATTAGCAGATTGCACAATTTTTGCTCAAAATTGTAACCAATGAGGTAGATTGTCCGCAGCTTCTACGCAAGCTGTATTTCAATGTTCCCCAGCGATTACTCAGATTTAATCCACCTATCGCTATTCCGTTATCCTCTTCCAACTATAGGCAAAACTCATTTTTAGTGCGAGCGAGTAAAGATTTTAATGACTTATGCAAGCAGTTCTCTTTTGACTTGTTTTCAACGAAAGGCTCAAGCGTTCGCAATAAGCTGAACCTTGATTTCTTCAAAATTAATTCGTAATGTTAATTTAGTTCTGGTACTTATTTTTATTTAATTCTATTGTAGTTTATTCGTGTTGTTGTGTTTATGTTTGGCATTACCCGATTTGATGGTTGATGCGCTTGTGTTCTTGATATAATTTGTCGTGTATAAGATCTCTTACTGTATTATTATATAGCTAGCCGTGAAAACCTATAATTGGCTTCATGTTTCTTATTCCAGTGTCTTTATTGTATTTATGTAAAGCTGTTGGTTTTCCATGAGATAAATAAATAAATAAACAAGGGTCGAAAGGAATCCATTCCCACACGAGGTATTTAGATAGCTATAGTCTGAGTGGGAATTGATGACTTTCACCCGTGTTAAACATTGTACTTTTCATTTCGAATAGGTAAAAGGAAAGTAAAAAATTGTAGATTTTCTAAAATATTTATTGATAACAATAACATAATTATGTAGTATCTATTTAAAATTAATTGAGAAGTTAGAAAAAATTGTGAAATTTAAAGTTAAATTTTTGTTTGATTACGCATCTCTGCCATGGATTCCACCGTCTAATCAAATACCAGTCTCCTACTTTTACAGACATCCAGCACAGCCAAATTTGTCATATTATAGCATTTTCCCTTTTGGTAGTTGAGAAAATAGCGATCCGTTTTTATAAAAAATCGTTTATACTTTTTTACTATTTGTGTAAACTCTTCTTGTACTACAAACGTGCGATCAATATTAGTTTTGGTTTTAGACAATTTTATGAGTAATAACTGGCCTTGATTTTCAACGTCGTTAATTGTTAGATTTGTGAGCTCACTGCTTCTGCAGGCGCCGCTTATACCGAGTTGATACTCAAGATAAATACTGACAAAATTATATAAGTATCTATCTATTATATACAATATATCTTTTATTAAATAAACACATAAAGATCTTTTACTCTAAAAATGCACGCCATTCCAACGTCATTACTATCAATATACGCAATCTGGTCAGTGTTTCTTTTTATGCAAACCTATCTATAATACATTTCGGAGTAAAGACGTCAGGAACGACGTTCATTTTTAGAGTAAAAGACCTCTCCTTAACTAGATAAATGTTTATAGCTTACATTAATTGCCAAATATATCTCGTCAGGAGCTTCATTTAAAAATGTTTCCACTTCGTAAGAGGTGAAAACCTTACCTTTTTTGCTCTTGAACCCCAGAGACTGTCTTTTCAAAAACGATGTTAGATTATGGATTTTTTTCAAATCTACGTTGTGTTTTATACTTAGTGTACTCTTGAGCATTGAAGACCTGCTCCATAGCGTAGAAGGCTGTATTTTGCTAGATAGGTAATCCATTGAAGTATGTAAGAAACACACTTTCGGAAAATGATTTTATTTTCTTGTCTGGTCGCCACTTCATAAAATCATTGTATGTATTTAAGTATCTTTCCTTTGAAATTTCTGGCAAAAGATTTTGGATTACTGTATTTGCCTCGTCTTTAACCGAATCTGGGGTCAACATTTCAGAATCACTAAAACTCATTTTTAATCAAATATTATTCAATAAAACCGAGATTTTGAATTTTGGTACAGCTTACAGAGTTAGTATCCCGCCAAATTATGTAGTCTTTTTATAATTTTAAATATGGAACACAACCCGTCATTAAATATGAATAACAAGACTTTTTTAATAGATATTTTTCTAATGGGGGTATTACACTATCACATATATGATCATAGATCTATGATCAAATATATACTTATATTGTAAAATAGACATATTATGGGTAATTTGTGAGCTTCGTAGATCGTTATATGATATAATATGATAGTGTAATATCCCCCTAACCCCTTAGGGGGATATTACACTATATACTAAATGTCTATTTTACAATTTCATTCTATCTTTGTTCATAGATCTATGATCATAGATATGACAGTGTAGTACCCCCCTTAGTAAAAATGTTCGTAGCCGACCAGCTAACCAAATAGTGTTCTATTTTTAAAATTCATTCCCGCCCTAGGGAGATAAGTAATTACTATGAGTTTTTCCCGCCCGCGGGTGGGGATCAAAATACATTCCCGCCCTAGGGAGGGAAGTAATTACTATGAGTTTTTCCCGCCCGCGGGTGGGGATCAGCGTCTTCCACCCGCTACTTGGATCAAACAAACACTACTTTCAGAGTGTGAGAAATGAAAATAAAATTGTCATTGCAGTCGGGGACCTCTTAGAATTAAAAAGTGTTCCACAGAATGGTCCCCCCGACTGCAATGACAATTTTATTTATCTGTTTAGTCAGGGAATATAATAGACCTTAAGATTAAAAATAATTGATTGAATTGAATTACGCTTAATATTAATCACAAAATGACTTAACGATGGAAGTAAACGTTTACTTTATTTGTTCTGCTCGCATTTGTACAGTTTTTATAATTTATAACAGCGCAATTGACCTTTTTTTTTTTTACTGACGTCCGAGTAGCGCGCACACCGATGCGGACTGAGCACGAAAATAGTGGCTTATGATTTTTGGTCATAAGCCGGAACCGCGAAGTATTTGCTCTTGCGTTATCTATGTCTATCTGTGGCGTGCAGGTAATGGTATTCGAATTTGGGTGGGGTAGCTACCACAACTACAAAGTGAAAAATACCATTAATTTCGGAAGATGGTGGCAAAAAACGAAAATTCAAAACCAAAAACTTCCGAAAAAGTTATCTTTCACTTTGTAGTGTTTTCATTGGAAGTCGGTTGTTTTTTATAAAAGTTTGTTTTTTCTACATTGAATAATTAATTTCAGGTTTTAGATGAAGTAAAATCAGTAATTGCTCAAAACATCGCTGGTGGTATAGAAAATGATTGTATAACAATAAAAGGTTTTATTTTCTTACATTGTTTATTTATACAAAGAGGGAGAAATGAAACAACATGGACAGTCCTTCGTAAGTTTGGTTATGAGGAGAGCCTGGAATTGACTCATAATTATTTATATGCTAAGTGAGTATTCTGTTTATCTTTTCTTACTTAAGTATTTATTATTTTCTTCTAAGGAATCTCTCATAGCCATTTCGGTAATTTGTTTCCAAGGTGCCATTATAAAATCATTTTTATTTCCAGTATTAAAGTACCTGTAGGCTGCACATCTGAACTATCATACAAAGGCCAGCAGTTTCTAGCACAGTTGTTTGAAAAATACGATAACGACAAAGATGGCATGCTAAATCCCACTGAATTAAAAAATGTATTCTCCTGCTGCCCTAGAATACCATGGCATAATTTGCGATACACTGTACCTACAAATGATAAGGTATAAAATTGTATTTATTGTTATTCACTAATCAAATTTAAAATGTGCTGTAGTGTATTTAAGACCATAAATATCACCTGCCTCATCATTTAAATCAGAAGCTCGAAAGTCAAGTCACAACCAGCTTACCAAGGGGTATCGTGTTCCCCAATAACTGGGTTGTGGAGGTAAGATAGGCAGTCGCTCCATTTATTCAGCTGCATCTGGTTAGACTGGAAGCCGGCCCTAACATTGTTGGGAAAAGGCTAGAAACTCAACTCAAACTCGAAAGCATTTATTTCAATTAAACCCTTTACAGACACTTTTGAATTGTCAAAGAGTCAGTTAGTCAGAAAGTTGAAGCTAAGCTTGCCCATTCCAAAACGTAGATCTCTATGGAGAAGAACGGGCAAGAAACTCCACACTACACTCTTTTAAATATAGAAATTACAAAATCCTGGGTACATTACTCTTGTTGATTCTATATGTGAGAACAATGTAAAAAAATATAAAAATATCAAAAACGATTAAAAATAAGCCCTGGCAGATAAGAGATGACCAGTCTCAACTGACGGTAGATCATGATCATTTCTACTTACTTTAGCTTGCCCTTTCATCCCTAGATTACCTTAATTACAGGTTGGCGGGATTTTATACTGGTAGTGGTGTTGCCGTTGCCCACAATTTCTCACTAACGCATTGTTGTCATTACAGGGATATTTGACTTTACAAGGTTGGATGTGTCGTTGGACTTTAATGACGTTAGTGGACTTGCAAAATACAAGTGCTTACTTAGCTTACCTCGGCTTCAATTTTCTAGAAAATGAAACGCAAAAAACAGCTATACACAGTAAGTTCAAGAGTAATGACATACCTAATAATATCTATTTTTGATTTTAACTATGACTAGTACAAGGTACAACAGTTATTTGTTCATGCATCCGTTTTTTTTTTACAGTAACACGTGAAAAGAAAGTTGATATTGCCAAGAAACAATCCAGTCGTAATGTTTACCAGTGTCATATCATCGGTCCAAGGTCATGTGGAAAAACGTCTATTTGTAGAAGCTTCCTCGGCATAGCACATAAGGTTTGAGCTGGAAATGTTTCATGTTCCATTACCAAAATTATTATTCTGTTGCGAATCTAAATTTATTTATTTCTTTTTTAGAAAATAAAGCCACACGCCAATGAGCGGGGAGACAGCAATACTTCTGAAAATTGTTGTATAAATACTGTCTTGGTGTATGGTCAAGAAAAGTACTTAGTATTAAAAGAAATACCAATAACGCGTGTCTCAGATCCACTGCAGCCGCACGAAGTCAATTGTGATGTTGCTTGTCTGGTTTATGACGTTGCTGCCAGTCGATCCTTCGAATATATTGCTCGGATATATATTGTAAGTATCATTCAAAGTGATAATACATTGAACCTAAAAAACAAGCATAGGCGGGTAGGACGTGGCTGGCCTGTTGTTGCTCTTCTCTCGGATCTTCAGATAGGAGCCTACCTTCAAAGCACGACTTAACTCAAAAGGGAAAGCACATAGGTACTTAAGTAATTATGTTGCAGTTCATAGCAAGCATAGCCTCATATTTACTTTGAATGATATAATATTATGAATAATTATGATGCTTTGATATTGCTAATTCGTTTCCAGAAATACTTTGCAGAAAGTCATATTCCTGTATTAATAGTGGGAACTAAGGGTGATGCGCTGATCGCGAGACAGGAGTACATCCTCCAACCAGATGTGTTCTGCAATAAATACCAACTGCTGCCACCTCAGTTGTTCAACATTAGAGAAAATAAACACGATGTGTTCGTCAAACTCGCTACCATGGCAGCATTTCCGTAAGTAAACACTTATTGTTACTGCTTTTACAAATGTGTTACCTTCAAATTAGATGTGGTTTTCAATCATTGAAATAAAGTTGACCTGTACCCTAAAAGCGTAATACACGATCAATCAGAATCTGAATCGTTTTAAAACCGTTGCCCCACACTAGGAATTTATCCTGTATCGTGGGTGCGTTTACAAACATTTAAACTCACATACACAAACAGCCAGACCCGGAACAACTATTTGTAGGTCATACAAATATTTGTTCCGTGCGGGAATCGAACCCGCGACACGCGACACGCAGCGCAGCAGTCAATCGCTTAGCCACTGCGCCTAACGTGCCGTCATTGTTTCATAAGTCCGAAAAAAAATACTACTCAACGTAAATAACCCAATTAATGTTGTTGAACTGTCAAAATTAAACAGATTAGTCGTAAGTAATCGTTTACGAAAATGTGTTACGTAATTAGGGTACTCGTATAACACAAAATTCAACTATGTCTTCCTAAATAATAATTGCTGGAATTTGGATACTGTTATTTTAATTGTCTTTGTCAGTCAATTTCAAGCAGCTTGGATTTTATTCAGCAAGCACAGGTTAGTGTAAATTTTATCGTAGTTATTTTCAAGACTTCAAATTCAAAGGTTTTGTTTTATCAGTGAACTCCTAATATTTCAGACACTTGAAGCACTTTGCCAGCTTAACGGGGGACAATTCGTCGTGGTGGAAGGCGGGAATTGGAGTCGCCGCTGCCACTGTCGTGGGTCTTGTCCTCATTAAGATATTTAGCTTCCAGAAACGTTAGATTAAAAGTATTGCAGCTTTTATTTATTGTACATAAATATTGTTATGTATTAAACATAGTATTGAATTTAAATGCTTGAAAAATTTATTTAAATATAAACCAAAGAATATCCTTGAATACAAATAGTAGGTATGTTTTGTTTTCAGTTGTAAATAAAACATTTAATTGCAGAAACCGCTTTCATTATGAGCCAGTGTGATAAGATGAGCACACACAATTTAAAATATAAACATTATAATGCTCCAAGTAGGTGCAAAGTGACTCGACGCAACCTATATTCTGAATCTGTTCTGCAGTATCATCGTTTTTCAGCTCTGGACTCATTCTAGGCTAAACCCTGGAATTGACTGTATAACCCGACCTCTCTGCTTTTCCAGCCCCCGTCTTTGGCCTTGTCCCATGTTAGTTGGGTTTGACAGAATATGTTTTCATTAATTAGTATCGTGTTTCGTACCCTTTTTTTTTTCTTCTCCCGCTCTGGGTGGAGCGACTGACTAAAACCCACCCGTGTTCCTTCTGTTGCCTGTGTAATGCCAGGGGGCCACGGTATTCCTTTCGGACTTTCCCGCAACCCCGGCAGGAAATGGTCTCATCGGACCCCTACACTCGCTGACATCTCTTTGAGGCGCGCGTGGAACACAACGCGCCGTCGACCCGGGCTTGGTCCTTACCGAACGGCGAGCTACCCATTGCTCACCGTACGCAAGCCCGCGCCTACGGTGGCCGGGAATCCGCGATCTATTCCCGACGCCCAGGGCGTGAGGGCGCGAGTTTTGCCTCTCCCTCACGCGTTCCGCCTCCTCCTTCGCGAGCTTTACTACTACATTAAAGAAGGAGGTGACGGCCTCCCATGCACTCTCGCTCCGTACCATGGCCTGGACCAGGGCCGGACGCGAGAGATCCCCGCCACCGATAGCCTCCACGAGGACACGGCGGTGTTCAGCGGGGCAGACCTCCACCGTATGCTCCACCGTGTCCTCCGGGCGATCCACGCAGTGATGACACCCGGGCGTTTCCTCCCGCCTGATGCCGAACAGGAACCTCCCGAAACAGCCGTGTCCGGTGAGGACCTGCGTCAGGCGGAAGGTGAGGACGCCGTGGCGCCTCCCTAGCCACTCCTCAAAGAGGGGCCTTATCGCCGCAATAGTGGCGTGCCCAGCACTGGGTTGCGACAATCTCACTCTCCATGACGCTATGAGATCCCGTCGGAGCTCTGTCCGCTGTGCCGCGAGAACTCGCGGCATCGGAGTCAAGCCCCGGCGTTTCTCCTCCTCGCGCCACACCCAAATATGCGCGAGGACTTTTACCTCCAGATCCCATGGCGGCAATCCGGCAAGGCTCGCCGCCTCACCGGAGACCGTGCGGTATCCCCGGACCAGCCGGGTGGCCATGACCCTATGGGACGCATTCAACCGGCGGGCTGGCCGTCTCAACGAACGCGCCCACACCGGTGCCCCGTAAAGGGCCATGGACCGCACGACCCCCGCGTATAGCCTCCGGCAGGAGGCGTTTGGACCCCCTAGATTGGGCAGGAGGCGTTTGGACCCCCTAGATTGGGCAGGAGCCGCTTCAAGGCAGCCCCGGCCCGATCCCTGTGGGACATCGCACGACATCTCTCGCCGGTTCCATTCTCTCTGGTGACCGGGGTAGATGACGGCCCTGTCCGTCAAATAGGCCTCGACCACACGACAGAGGTAGGTCGGCATCCGGTGATACTGGAGTGCCTCCCTGATGAAACTCCAGGGCAGGGTATTGAAGGCGTTGGCGATATCTAGAGACACCGCCAAGACGACCCCACCCCGAGCCACCGCATCCTCCGACGTGAGGGCTCGCACGCGCATGATGGCGTCCACCGTGGAGCGCCCCCTGCGGAAACCAAACTGGCTCACCGGCGGCCAAATCCGGTCCTACCCACACCAGCCGCCCGACGAGGCGGTCTGCAATGACTCTTTCAAAGAGCTTGCCCACCTCGTCGAGCAGCACGATGGGCCGGTAAGCGGACGGAGAGTCCGCAGGGCGCCCCGTCTTCTTGATGAGGACCAGTTTCCCCGTCTTCCAACGAAGCGGGAACTGGCCCCTCTCCATACATGCGCTTAGGAGCCCCCTTAGTCGAGGCCCGAGAGCCTCTGAGGCCAGGACCCAGGCTGTCGGGACCTGGGGCGGTATTTCTGGCATTCAGCCTACGTACCCTCCTCATCTCCACCTCGGTCACCACCGGAGCATTGTCGTCGTCGTCGGCGGTGTGGTCCGTATCGGACACCGCAGTAGGCGGAGCCATGGGTGGGGAGGCATGTTCCCCTCTCGAAGGGAACAGAGCGCTCACCACGTCCCCCACAAGCTGCGGCCGGAGACTCTGCGTCAGCGGGGGAGCCTATGGGCGGAGTTTCTCCCGCACCATCTTGTATGGGTCTCCGTTCAGAGTCTCCAGCGACTCCTCGCGGGCCAGTCCCCTGGCCCGCAGGATCTCCGCTTGGAGGGCGGCCTTCGCCGCTCTGTACCCCTCGTACAGCTCCGCCTGAATGGCTTCCGTATCCGGAAGTCCAATACGGAGCCTGCGGTGCCTGGTGTACCGGCGTTGCGCAGCAACACACGCATTGCACAGTGTCGTCAGCTGTCGCGACCACCAGTACACCTGGCGCGAGGCACGTCCGGGCTAGACTCGGGGCATTGCCACGTCACATATTTCGGACATGGCCTCCCGGAACCACTCCGCCTCGTCTTTGATGTCGGTAGGCCTGTCCTGTGATGACACCCAGGCCTGCACGATCGAGGCTTCCAGGAGGAGCTCCCAGTCTAGCTGCTTCAGCGCCAACCGCGGACCACTCGGGGCCTGTCGGACTGGCGCGCTCGAGGTTTGGGCGGAGACGTCAAACCGGATGTACCGGTGATCGGAATACGTCTCCACCCCCTCCATGACGCGCCAGTCAGTGACACGCGGCGACAGAGTAGGGCTGGCGAACGAGATGTCCACCACTGATTCACCCCGCATCCGCACACACGTGGGGACAGAACCCCGGTTTAGGACGACCAGGCCTGTCTCCAGCGCCCAGTCCTCCACCATCCGCCCCGTGTGCCCGTATACCGGGAACGCCAAGCCACATTCTTGGCATTAAAGTCCCCGAGGACGAGCACGGGGAGGCGCGTTTCGTAGCTTACACAATCCATCGAGGAACATTCCTTTCTCAATTAATTATTTAACCCCTCACAGCAGAAACCCAAAAGCAATCTTTAAACAACCCGTTTAGCAACCATTACACTGGGTAACTAAGGTATAATTCGTCGCCAACGCCGCAAAGGGGCGAACCTCATGCAAACTTTGTATGAGGTTCGCCCCCTTTGCCGCGTTCGTTGGCGACGAATTGTCACATTTAATTAACTAGAGGTATTATATTTTCAAGTTTTAAATTTTTGTTTAAGTGACGAATTTTGCGCGCGCCACTCATTCTGCCACCCACGATGCCCAGTTTGACCGCCATGTATATATTCAACTCTACAGGCTAACGAAGTCATTGAGGAATTTGCGAAAAGTAATCCGCTTGTTGCGTTATGCAAAATAAAACTTGGGCTTTTTTATTTATTTATTTATATAAACTTTTCACTCTCAAAAAAAAGTACAAAGGCGGACTTAATGCCTTAGGCATTCTCTACCAGTCAACCAAGGGTGGTGAAGAGATTCGATGGTAGGTGCTCTGTTTGAGAGGAACAAAGAAAAACATTTTTTATTAAAATATATCATTAGAAATAGTTATAATACACATACATACATATTTAATCAAATATATACCTGGATATTTTTATATTTGTATACATTTATACAAATTCAAAGGAGAGAGAGAGGTGTTGACATGACTACTCTATTTAATTTGACAAAAAACTGCATTTTCCGCATACATGCATACCGGCTGGTGGCCGTCCTCATATCAAGAGGAAGCGCATTCCATAGAAGAATGGACTGAATATGAAAGGAAGAATGAACAAAGCCAGAAGCATACTACTTTGTCCTTCTCATAAGAAAGACATTGATTTGGAAATTGGTTTGGTTTGGTTAGGAAATTGATTTTCAAAAACCCTAAAATCGATCCTTACGCTTCAATGAGAAACCCTAGAAACTTACCAATTATGGTGGCTCGTACCTTTTATGAACTCAAAACATCATGCGAAATTAGATGTTTATTTTCCAAGAGTTCCAGCTGAAAAATCCTCGTAACTACACAGATATAAGAGGAAAACCATAGGAAAAGAAATTTCACGACTAACCGAACAAATTCGAATGACTATACAATGTGGAGCAGGACGATTGACATTCCTTAAAACCACATAAAGAGTGTCATGTTCTTTACCCGTATACAAAAAATCAATCAAATCCAATGAATACTTTAGCCACAGGAAATTATTTTTCATTTTCTTATTTTTCAACATGATGTACCTAGATCTGAGTCCGTAATAATAGGTAAACATTGTACCCTGTGCAAAACGTACGATTCTATCCTCTACGTCTCAATATGCTTGAGAGACAGAGAAAGGTGTCATACGATTCCACTCTGACGCGCCCCGCCCAGTCCCACAAAATAATACTACAATTAGAAAGAAAAATAAATATTACTTACGCAAATTATGCATTAGTGGATGCATAGACAATTGCGAGTGTGTGTGTGAGCGGAATTTTTTCGGCAAAAAGTCTCGGGACTCGGTCACTATGTCAGTCACTAGTCAGTGCATAGCGGCGCCCTTTGAGGAGCGCACACGGCTACTTTTTTTTATTACGAGACGAGCCGCGCGCGCATTGTCGTGATTTTGTGAAAAAAAATAGTTGTTATTTGTGATTAAAGACGATTTAGTGTGACTTATTGTTCAGTGCTAGTTTAATATTTTTGTTTTTCAATTGCTTTTATAGCTTAATGGTAGCAAATTTCAATCAGACAAAAATCCTAAATACTGGGCATATAGTATATTAGGAAGCCTACGATTTATTTTTTTATTTTTTTTAGTCTACGGGTAAGAATTTATTGAAAATAACAATAAGTGTTAAATATTTAAAAAATTGAGGTTTTAATCTACCAAACTCAATTTTTATATTTTGACTTCTTATTTAATTGTAATAAAATATCAAACTAATGCCTTATAAACCGATGCGCTCGCGCGAGGCAATCGGCCCGCTCGCGAGTCGCTTTCGTTTTCGGTAGACTTCACTCTGTCTTGAATGCACGTAGCAAAATGTCACTAAGGTGCAAATTGCGTACGTACACGGCGTGCGTTTGTCCCATTATGACCGATGCGGGAGCCGTATTTGCACACGCAAAGCCCCGCCATATCCATAGGATGCAAACGCTCCAAAATAGATTCCTCCGTAAAATCACCGGTGCCCCCTGGTACGAGGGCGGCACTGAAAATTTCGGGAATCAAGGAAGTGACACAACATTACTATTATTGCTTTTCGAAGTATTCTCCGCGAAATTTGACACATTTTTCCATACGATGGAACCAATCATTGAAGCAACCATTCCATTCGAAAGTTGGGGTCTCCAAAATGGCCGTTTTGTAGGCGTCCACAGCTTCTTTAGGTGATGAAAATCTCTGTCCACGCAATTTATTCTTTATTTTAAGGAAAGTATAGAAATCATTAGGGCTTAGGCCGGGGCTGTGCGGCGGATGGTCTAATAATTCTATGTTTTCTTGCTCTAAAAACTCTTTTGTTCTGTGCGCGGTGTGAGAACTCGCATTGTCGTGATGGAGGATGATGCGGCGGTTGCAGTTCTCTTAACGGAGTTCAGAAACGACCTGTGGCAAACAAATGCTAGCATACCATTCTGCATTAACCGTTCTTTGTCTCTCAAGAGGAATAGTCGTAACATGGCCGGTTTTGGAGACAAACGTGGCCACCATTTTTTTTGCAACATTCCGTGAACGAACAATTTTTGTTGGCTTTAACTCATTTTCGAACACCCAAACTCGTGAATGGTTTTTTGTTTCGGGTTCGTACGCGTATATCCAGGGCCTCAAGCCTGCTATTACAATAGTGTCAGAATGGTCTATCATTGATTTCATAATTGTTGATTTTGACAAGTTTGGTAATCTACTAACATATTGGCGTCATTATGACTTTCCAATGGTCAGCCACTGACTCTCCATTGAAAGAAATGGCATCTATTGGTAATCTCGTACATAATGAAAAATTAATGACTGACATAAGCGGTAATCTGCTAACATTTTGACAGTTCCTTTGATCAGTGACCTACCATGAGGACGTCATTGTGCAGGCATTTCTTTTAATTCGTTACGAGTATCGTGTTTGTGGAATACAATGATCAACCAATGATCGACCATTATGAATTTAGCCGATTACGAACTTTTAGCAAAATGACAATGGGATCGTGTTGGAATGACGAATTTATAAAAATAGCAGACTTGGGCCCCTGGATTCGTCACCTGATACGATGTTGTATACAGCATTTGAGGATCCTGCGTGGAATCTTTCGAGAGTTCTGACGCACCAAGTAACGCGAGCCGCTTTTTGCTCTTCACAGACCGAATGCGGTATCCATCGGGAAAACAACTTTTTTACACCTAATTGTTCATGCAAGATTATTTGTATTTGACTCATGCCAATGTCTGAAGTTGCCTGAATTTCGCGGTATGTCACATGTCGATCTTCCTCAATCAGCTTACGCACAGCATCAACGTTTTCTTGGGTGACTGCAGGTTGGTTTTTGGACGACTTTGACGGGGATCATCACTGAGCTTGACACGTCCACGTTGAAATTCAGCAAACCAGCGATAAATTGTGGTTTTGGATGGGGCTTCATCACCAAATGCAGAAATCATCCGGTCAACACACTGTTTTTGTGTTAAACCAAAAGAAAGTCAAGAGAAAGTCGAAAGTCATAATAAATCATCGCTTTTGATTTTTCTCGAGTCAATTCCATTTTCTCAACGACTAAACAAGTTTGACAAAACCTTGTGACAAGACCGAGAATCTTTTTTTAAATAAATAAATGGTATTTGATTTTTAAAACCAAGGAGTTTTCAATTAAAAAGATTTTAATATGACAGGAACAGTGGAAATATTCCATTCCCGATACTTTTAGTGCAGTCCTCGTACGTTAGGAACGAGATCCTCCATCTCGACCTAAAGATCCCCACAATCCACCAATTTCTCAAACGCAATTCCAAGCGTTTCTTTGAGTCCGCCGCCAAACACCGCAACCCTCTGGTTGTCGAGGCCGCCAACTATGTCTCTAGTTGAATCAGTCAGATCCGCCGCCCGAGGCAAATCCTTACCATAGATATAATAAAGAAGAGAAACACTCAACATGTAGGTAATATTTTTTTCATATTTTCCATACAAAAAACGAAAAATTCCATATAAAACACGTCGTTCCAATATAAATAGTAGTTTAAAACGAAGTATTTTCATTATTAATATACCTATTGTAAAATCAAATGATGACTACAATAAATACAATTACGAAACTGCCATGTTATTTTGGAGTTTTTTTTTGTCTACTCTTCTCGTCGTCAAAATCGACGACGAGTAAATACGACTAAATGATAGAAAAACCGGAGATTATCTCGTGTTGAATTGTCAAAAATCGAGATATCTAAGGTGCCATGTTAGGGTTTGTCGAGTCATCAATTTTGACAGAAGGAGTCGTCTATTTTGTATGGAAGCGCTGTCAGAAAACGAGAAAGACACCGGAATCGACAAAAATTACTCACGCGAGAGTGAGTAATTGTCGCGTGTGTCATGTTAGGCCTGCAGGAGTACCATAACACGTGTAAAATTAGTTTCACACTTTATAGTTTGCTATTACTATAGTGAATGCCGTACTAGGTAAAAACAACGTAAAAATACTTTATCCTCTTTGTAACAAACTCCAAGATTCCATTTTTTTTTTTTTTCTATGCTATGCTACGATTTTTTATTCAATGAGGGCGCCACTTAGCTCGGGGTAGCGCCTTAATGCACGAACACCACAAACACCTTACTATCACTTGGAACTGAATTTATCGCCGCCACAAAATGAATCGAAATGTCATCGGCGCGAGAGCAACAACGACTTTGACGCATGTCGCGGTCGGAAACTGCAGAATTTAAACCAACTACCCGCGTTTAATCGGTTTTACTTCTTGATATTTTGTTGGGATCATGATCAAAATTTTATAGAAATAAAACCTACTAAACCAATTTATTAACAACGACTTCTCGATTTTATGGAAAGTATTAATAAATAATCAACAGGTAATAGCTATTATCTTTTAATAACTGCTATTATGATTGAATATTAACGCTCTTTCCTGTTGTTTCTAAGTACTAAAATCATATAATTGGATGTGATCGTTTTTCTTTCCCAAAATTCCGTATATTTTGCAGGTTTTTTTTCTTTAGAAAACTGATTAAATTTAAGTATCTTGTTTGACTTTGATACAAAACATAATTTTGTTGATTATCAAGGAATATTGGTGTTTCATATAAACGGTATGGTTAGATAGTTGGTTTCATTATTCAGTATCTCCGAAACGAGGCTTCGCACAGCTTAGTATGTTTTACCAGTAGAAAGAGAATACAATTTTGAATCGGTGGGTATATTTAACTCAATATCCCAAAATTACCGAGTTAGTTGGTTTTTTAATTAACCCGGTGATTATAGTGTTTAACTTTTAGAAACCTCCTTAGGAGTCTCGAAGCGCGCCGTTATCTAAATAATCTTTATAAATAATGGTGCCGATTCTCTTGTACACCGAACTAAACTATCACTAAAATTCCTTACTTTTGGCTATGAGAATCTTAAAGCTATTCTGCAATACAAAGTCTACATTTAAAAATTATTTTGACACAACTAAATCGAATTTGACAATTGCGACTCCTCGTGGTACATACTTGTTTGCCCTACCCCGTGAAGTTTTATAGAGCCGGAGGCGCGCAGGGCAGCGTCGACGTGTTTTATATGGATTTTTTTCACTCGTTAAATGAAAAAAAAAAAAAAACCTACGTGTAGACTATTAGGGGTATACGGATTTCATAAAGGGGGTCGAAATTTTCATTATTTTTGCGATAGGACTCACCATTTTCGAGATTTAAAAAAAAGTCCAGTACAGTACTGTTTTTGCACCTGAAGTCGAGGTGTTCGTGTGAATTTTAGTTCATGACAACTAATAATATTCTACACCATTTTTGATCGCGATTAAAATTTGTCAGATATAGTTAGAAAATTAAAATTTTAGGTGAAAAACGTCAAATTCAGAATACCAAAGTTGTCATTTTCACTAAATTAAAATCTCAGTACAGTCAAACTAAAATATAGTTAAGTTGTGCCACTTTAGTCTATTTCAGAATGGGAAATCATCGTTTGACAGGAGTAAACTAAATTTTGGTGATTTTTAGTCTAGTTTAGAGGCATTTGTGACAAGAAAATCGGCACTAATATCTAAATAATACAGGAGTACCATCACGTGTAATTAGTTCCACACTTTATAATTTGCTATTACTGTAGTGAATGCCGTAGTAGGTAACGATATTTTTAAAGGGTACCTAAACATAACACGTCATTACTCATTATCACAGTAAAATCCATCCAGTATTACGGAACCTAGTATATAAGTATAAAATCTATGGAGTGCTGATAATAGCGGTTACGGACCAAGATTTTGTTCCCGCTGCGCTGTGTGCGACTACGCACACTACGCTTGTCAGCGATAGTTCGAATGCACACAGACACACTGCGCTTCGATAGTTACCTAAACTAGGAGCGCGCCGAAATTGATACGGGCTCATAAAATGGTAGATTTATTTAATTAAGTCTAACCGGAATCACGAAATTGTAATAAAAAGATAGTTTTGATACACTCAATTGATTCAATTCCAGTTATGGTGGTCAATGTTATAAATAAGTACATGTATCATGAAAAAAATAAAATAATATAGGTACTTACCTAATTTCGTTCGAGGTGGTAACGAAATCTGTTTTTATTAAGTAAAAAACTGTAGGTACTACAGACGCTGCTGCAGGTCCTCGAGCGTTTAATCCCATTTTAAGTTTGCTTACTCTCGTGTAAAGTGGTCAACGATTCAACGTAAAACGGATTGCAGGTTTTGGTTGCTTGACAGTTTGACTCTAGTGATGTTACTCAGTCATTAACGGTCAGGCACTCAATTAACCCGATTTTACCCGATTACGTTATTTGAAAACTCGATTTTCTTGAATCTAAGGTAGGTACTAGAAGGTTCCCAGCAGCTTCGTACGTTTGAAACGCATACAAAAAACTTAAAATCTACTCGTGACTGTATTGAGTGTCTCCTCGAGAGAAAATGAAGTCGTCTTAATTTTATTTACTGTATTGAGTTAAATAAAATCAACCCGCATCACTAACTGACACTGTCAGAAAAACAAGTGTCAAGTGACAACGGCACTTTATTCATTTTATTTTTTCCGTTTCTTTTGAATTGCTTGAAATTAATATTTCTATTTTCTTGTCTGTAATTGAAGGATTTTCTTGGATATGGAATCTTCAAGATCGTATAGCAATCGGATCGGATCAGATCGTACAACATACTGGCCTAAATGCCAGTATGTTGTGTTAATGGTTCAGTAAGGATCGATTTTAGGGTTTTTGAAAATCAATTTCTTATTTTCCAACGGCGTCGAAGAAAAAATAAAATTGCGCAGCTTATGCACAAATTAAGTACCACTAGTAAATAATCGTAGTTGTATGTCATGCCGTTTGAGAGGTACTTACAGCAATTTGCTAAACGTTACCCCAGCAGCATCTTGAATTACTCTGAAACCTCAAGACGCACAAATTTCATTTTTTGGGCACAATTAAGCACAAATGTGTATTTATGTAGCTAGTTTATACTCAGCTAAGACCACCTGTTAAAAAACATGCCGCTGGGGTACCTACTCCAGCGGAATCTGTTTTTCGTGAATATCTATGGATCGGCTGGACGCACACATTTATACGAGATGGGGTACTAATTATGTCAAGCCGAAATCCTGAAAAGCGACAACATTCCTCTGATGTAACGCACACTGTATAAAGTTATTTAATCATTAAAATATCAATGAATAACTTGTATTTACATACATAAATAACATCACGCCTGTATTCCCCAAAGGGTGCACTAAACAGAGGTGTATCTACAGGATTACTGGTAATTCGACGTATATCCGTCAGGGGCTGATAAAGGGGGCCAAATGCAACAAATTGAACCCCCCATATGTATGGCCGAAATTCAATAGTATTCGAGATATTTGAATTTTAAGGGTTTTTCGATATTTACCCAAAATTTGACATTTAATTCCAAATAAAAAAAAAACTACACATTTGAATGGGTACCATTAAAAATCATGTTGTAGCTAGCACTTCAATTAAGCTATGGACATAGTTAAAACTACTTAATTTAACAAAATAATTAAAATAATGAACGATATAAGAATAACATCTTACCAATATTTTTATTTTACGCTTCAAAAATTTTGCCTCCTCACAAAAATTTCTATGTCATTAATCGTAAAAATAACTAGAAAAACTTGCCTATTCTGTAAGCTTTCCAAAAAGGTATAAAAATCAATTTTAAAATACATAATTCGTGGCATGGCATGTGTTTGAACCGGCGCGGGGAGAGAAATAATGTGTGTTTTAGTTTATGATCCTTGCTAAAACAACCGATTTTACTGGCGGAATTCTTCGTGATGGGGCGGGGTGTGAGGGTGGGGGAGCACACGGCGTCTGCTGTGCTCGCGTCGCCTTCCTTAGTAAGTTTCGACTCTACGCCGCGCAAGCACGTGTGTTGTTATCTTGCTATTAACCAATCTCTCATCGCGTTAATTTGTTATCGATCATTATTGTTAATTCTTGTTTCTCTTGTTATTATTTTTGTTATCATTGTTATTTCGGATACCATGGCTTCGTATGCTAATAACGAATACGCAGACATTATGTTTTGTTATGGTTTTGCCGATGGAAACGCGGCTGCGGCTCGGCGAGAATACCAACGCCGCTTTCCCGATCGTCGACTTCCCCCCACGTTACTGTTTTCGGGAGCACCTATCGACGATTGTCTGAAACTGGCAGTGTTCAGAGAGCACAATTCAACGCTGGCAGACCTCGACGGTATACGGCTGACGAAGAGGACACCATTCTTCAGTGTTTTATTGATGACCCAAACATCTCAACGAACATTGTTGCAAGACAGCTCGGTATGTCCCAGTGGAAAGTGTGGTCGGTAGTACATCTATCAGGTAGACACCCGTACCATTATCAACCTGTCCAAACATTGCACGAGGGAGATCCTGCCAGGCGACTCGAATTTTCTCGGTTTATGTTAAACGCTGACGCTGACCAGGAACATTTCCTAAGAAATATTTTGTGGACTGACGAGTCAAAGTTTGACCGGGATGGTATAACGAATTACCATAACTTACATTTTTGGGCACCTAAAGCAGGCAGGAATCCAAAAAAACTAAAAGAAACTGCGTCGCAAATGAGATTTTCCCTGAACGTATGGATGGGTGTCGTTGATAATTATTTGGTGGGCCCTCATTTCTTGCCCCAAAATTTGAACGGCGAAAATTACGAGGAGTTTTTGAGAAACAACCTAGACGATTTGTTGGCGGATGTTCCCGAAGAAATAAAAAACAACCTCATGTTTCAACATGATGGGTGCCCAGCACATTACCGGATTACTGTCCGACAGTGGCTAGATGAGAGATTTCCAAACCGATGGATTGGGAGGGGAGGGCCAATTCCGTGGCCAGCACGAAGCCCTGATATCACACCACTTGATTTTTACGTCTGGGGTCATATGAAGGAATTAGTTTATGTGACCCCAATAAATTCAGTCGAAGAACTTCGACAGCGAATAATAAACGTGGCGCAACAGATGAGAACAACGTTTTCATCAAGAGTGACGAAAACCGAAGTTAGGAAAAGAATTCGAACTTGCATTCGTAATAGAGGGGCTCATTTTGAACAAGATGTGTAAAATTTTTAATAAAATTTGACGTACATTTTTGAATGCATTTTATTTCATACAAATACAAATTCTCTCCCCGCGCCGTTTCAAACACATGCCATGCCACGAATTATGTATTTTAAAATTGACTTTTATACCTTTTTGGAAAGCTTACAGAATAGGCAAGTTTTTTTAGTTATTTTTACGATTAATGTCATAGAAATTTTTGTGAGGAGGCAACATTTTTAAAGCGTAAAATAAAAATATTGGTAAGATATTATTCTTATATCGTTAATTATTTTGTTAAATTAAGTAGTTTTAACTATGTCCATAGCTTAATTGAAGTGCTAGCTACAACATGATTTTTAATGGTACCCATTCAAATGTGTAGTTTTTTTTTTTATTTGGAATTAAATGTCAAATTTTGGGTAAATATCGAAAAACCCTTAAAATTCAAATATCTCGAATACTATTGAATTTCGGCCATACATATGGGGGGTTCAATTTGTTGCATTTGGCCCCCTTTATCAGCCCCTGACGGATATACGTCGAATTACCAGTAATCCTGTATAGTACACCCATATTTCGCCAATTACGTTTGAAGCCCCGTGCAGACTAACGCGACGCGATTCGAACAATACAATTTCTAAGAAAACTTCACGGTATAACAATAACCGGTGTCGCGTCGCGCTAGTCTGAACGAAGCTTAAGTCCCATGTAAGAGGGGCGAGCCTATTGCCATCAATTGGGCATAAATCCAGACTCCAGGCTGCTACTGCGCAATTCCAGGTGGAAAAACACTTTACCCGACCCGGGAATCGAACCCATGACCACATGCCACAATCTAAAGTGCATTGCAACCCCGATTCTGCATCCGCAGCGCTGTGGTGGTAATATTGTTGTCATTGGCTCCAGGAATTTATTTTGCAGCACCACAGAATGGGGTTGATTCTGTGGTTCTAAATCATGCCCTAACAATTTTTGAATTTGGTAATAGACACGATTTATATGATGATGAGCTGCTGCACTTGTCGGTGGAAAATTAAGACAACTGGACAGGTATACGAAGCTTTCTAAATTTAACGTAGGTACTGTTATATCTGTACTGTATAGATATTTTCCTCGGCTTCAGGAGACTTGTATATCGCTAGCAATGTGCGTACTTTTCTTGCAGAAAAACTTGATCCTTTGCTTGCAGACTGTATTTTTTTTTCAAAATATGTTAATGTAGATCAAAATTTCTCAAAACGTTAAGCACTGCCTTCTGACCGTTTTACTGTATTGACTAAGGTTAAGATAGCTGCCCTTACTGCCCCATCTCAAAAATCCAGCCTGTATAACTGACTACAAATGTTTGTGAAGTTTCATTATTATCCTGATGATGAAATTAAAATTCAGTTCGGGCCAATGATTTCAAAAGGATATACTATATATGTCTATGGTTCGGGCTATGATGAGCAGCGGAGTTATTTAACCACCGATTAACCGAGTTTCTTGTGGAATTATTAAAGGAATGTTATATCAATAATAGGTGGTGTTATATCATTAGTTCAATTTTGTACCTGTAAATTTTCAACTTACGTAATACACTTAATGAGATAATCGATAAATATATCGATTACACTCAAACGATGATAATCAACATTTTCTGGTTGGAGTAAGGCACACCTAATTATGATAAGTAGTTTAGAAGTAATGAGGGCACAGATGAACAAACATATCGGTAAAAATCATAACCAGACATGGTATAAACATATTTGTAATGTTCGTCAAGATCTTTCATTAGATACCCAACATGGCAAAACTAAAAATAAATGACTCTCGGGATCAGAGTGAGCGTTTAGTGAAATCTCAAAAAAAAAAATATTAAAAAGAAAAAGTGTTGTAATACCTACACTTTTTCTTATTTTTTTACAAATTTCACGTGCTCACCATATTAGTACATGAATATACTCCCAGAGATACTAATTATAGCGACAAGACCCTCTGAAAAAACAATTTTACTTCGTTTTCATTTGCGCCCGTCACGGTCCAGACACAGCCCACTCCTCTCTTAGAGGGAGTGGGCTGTAATCTACCACGCGGGCCCTGTGTTGGTAGATGTCACCGTTTTCACCGTTTTGAGAGCAGTGGTAGTTGGAAGTAGTGCAAGACGCGTGCGACGCGCGACGTGCTTTACAAGTGCGGGATTTTTTGTGCTTGTCAAGCACGTCGCACGCGTCTAGGGACGCCAGTACGATTTGGCGACCAAATTCGGTCGTATAGCGATCGCTATCTATGTCGAGACTGCCGGGCCTGTCACCATTTGATTCGGTGCGTAGTCTCGATCACTTCGCCATCACCTTGGGTAAGTGACCCGAAATACCGGAAGTCGAAGCATTTCGGAGAGATTGGGAACAGGTCCGCAGACCGCCGAAATCGTAAAATATTGGATAATTGACATCCCATTAAATAAAGTTGGCTGGTTAATTGGCACAGCCAAATGGAACGAAATAATACCACGTAATATACTATAATAACTTATTTAATGAATGCATGCCAAGTCTCAAAATACATAATACTATCCTTACAAACTTTGTAAGACAAAACTTGCAAAAAGAAAGTTTTTACATGTCCATAACAGAAGTACCTTACTCAAGTGAATACAATCTCATACCTATACAAAATTATTTTCTATTTAGTTGACTATCTATATAGGTACTTGTTTGGTTTGTAGAATATTGAAACAGTTTTCTCAAACTAACCTGATTACCAAAAAACCGTATTTATTTTAGGCTGAACAACTGATTTATACGGGTTTTGTGTTAGGTAGTTAACATTTTATTATATGTACCTATATGATGAGTAGATCATTGTATACTTTGCTGTTGAAATCTCAATAGTTTTATCATTCTATGAATTTTAGTCAAGTTTACAAAACAAATTTTTGCTTATATAAAAAACTAATACGGTCTCTGGCGATCCCTGCCCCTGAAACAAAGAAATACCAAGATTAATTAATACCGTTTTTAGAGTTCCGTAGCCAAATGGGAAAAACGGAACGCTCCCTCAGGCGTGTCGAAGCCCGTTTCGGGAATCTGTCAAAGTACGACTTTGGTGTCGAAGCCCGTTTCGGGCTAGCACTGTCTGCCGTCAATTATGACGGAAATTTCCATAAATAACCTGTATCTATCCTGTTCTAACTTGCACAGAGTCTAGGAAACAAAACAAGAAAGATATATTGTCCTTGTCAAGTACATTGAATGAATGACTGACGCGTAATAGTCGCTATTCGTTCGGCCGCTCAGTAGAGGTCGCGCGCGCAAAACGCGATCATCAAAAGTCCGCCAAAAATTACATAAATAAAGTGAAAGTGCAGTGAAAGTGGGTGTAAACGTGTATAATATCATGCCTGGGTAGTTAATAAACAGTTTTAACTACCTGTAAAGTGTAATTTATAAAGATTTCAACAGAAAATAGTGATTTTTGTGAAAATAGTGACCCGTTGCGGCGGCATAGTGACATCCCGCGCCGGCCGGAACTTATTTCGAGGTAATACTATTAGTAAATATGTGAATGATAGAAACTGTCGCTATTACATATGTTTATATGTATCGTATTATTGATATTAGGCATTTAGTTTAAATATTATCGTATTATACTTGCATAAAATTGAAATGAAAAATACCTACTCGGGCCGCCAAATTCGGTTGCTGTTAGGGCTCCTCATAGGGCGTTTTTGTCGTTGATTCCCATAATGTTTTTGTAAGGCAGCATGCATTTTTATTGTACTTATCGATTTATAAATATCTTCAAAATATAGAATGCTAATTTGTATTTAAAAAAAGGATCCGAATGTAATTTGAGACCCTAAGTTCAAGAGGTAGTTTTTTTACGGCCAAATTAAGGCATTTTTCAAGTGGTTGGGTTGGGTATACGATACATTCTAAATAAATATTTGTAGCAGCCGAAACTCCGTCTGTGATATGCATGTTAAAACCAAACAATAGATTAAAATAGTAACCCAAGCCACTTGGCCTTCAGTTACAAAGGAATCGAACAATGAATAGACCCTATTGTTATCGCTCGGCGCGCACGGTCAAACAAATGAGTCACGATAATGTAAACATGTGTGATAAGAAAAAAATGTTCAAGGAGGTCTGTTCTTTTTATTTATTAATGTGAAATGATGTATATTTATGAAGATAAAACAAATACTTTTTGAAATAATGGTTCTATTTTGTAATTAGAACGTCTTTTGTACCAAAAACTGGGAAAACCCCCCTAACTAAATTCTAATTAGAATCGGTATCTAATTAGAAAATTAAACTGGACTAATCCAATTAGAATGAGTTAGCTTATTTAGTAATGATTCCAGGGACATAACTTCTATACAGCTACTTAGCGTAATTTAAGAGATATTGTTGTTTGAATTACACGCGCCGTAGACGCGCG
The DNA here is from genome assembly GCA_963853775.1 of Xanthia togata. NCBI lineage: Eukaryota > Metazoa > Arthropoda > Insecta > Lepidoptera > Noctuidae > Xanthia > Xanthia togata. The sequence goes on from OY970802.1 coordinate 14,569,425, forward strand.
TTCACGCGCCTGACCCTGCCCTGCATGTGAACTTTCACGCGCGCAAGTACACGCCCGAAGGGTTAACTTCGTCGTGCCCGTCTGTGACACAGTCGTTTTGCTCGGAGCCTTGTAATATGTCGATAAAAATTTAAAACATTATTTTCAATATTTATCGACATAATATTACAATAGTCTCCTGTGTATTCTGTGCACCGCTAAACAAAAGTGTAGTGAAAATACGAAAAAAATAATTAGTGGTGGCACTCCCCATACATGTAACAGAAAAAAAAACATGCACGTAAGCAATGATATTAGAAGTAAAAAGACGTAGATAGGTTACATACCTAACATTCTATCTTCAAAAAACGGCACTATGTCACACTATTATAATTATGACACGTGGAAGTAGGAGGGCATGTCGTAATTATCGGGAGCGAAAAAGAGACAAAACGAAGAAAATGTGGCTATACTCGGAATCTTAATTCGATTCCAGATTTGACATTAGCTACTGTCATTTTGTGAAATAATGATACCACATATAATAGTGTAGTGATGAACACAAAAATCGATAAACAATCAGTGTGTGTGCCATCAGTGTGCCAATTAAAGACTAAATTATTAATTTTTATTTAAATAAATACATAATTATTCATAATAATTATTAATTAATAATAAAACCTTCAAATTGACAGACGTGAGAAATTTATTTCAACAAGGCATTAAAAAAATTACGGCTACCGAATGGTCTTATTGCGTATCCCATGTTGTCAAAGAAGAGGAAAAAATTAGTAGGCTAGATATGTTAATTGACAATATCACAGACACATTTATAATAAATGTTACAGAAAGTGACAGCGATAGCGATAGCGATGACGGCGACAATTTATAAAATAAATGATTACCATAATACATCTATCTGTTTTATTTGTCATGTTCCTTCATGATCACATTTTTTTATTTATTTTACACACAATTATAAAAGAAAAGTCTCAGATCGTTAATTAATCGTCAAAACTAAATTATCGGTTCAGAAATATTTAATTTCCTGATATACTTAGTTTACGAGGGTAAAATTATAGACGAGAAGAATCGATCTGGAAATATTCCATTTCCATATCGAATAATTTCGCAACGTCACTATTTAGTACTTGTCATAACGTTGCAACACTGAAATTGTCAAATCTGGAATCGAATTAAAATTCCGAGTATAGTTAGCCAACTTTTGACGTGCCACTTGCGGAACGTTTATAACCTATCTACCTCTTTTTACATATATAATATCATTGCACGTAAGCGTGTGGGGAAATGTTGAATCCCGTATTTAAAAAGATTATGATGTTTATAAGTGACTTACCAATTGAAGTAAATATTTTTAATGGGATTTTTTGGTTATAACCATCGAATTTTTGTTATTCCTAGTTTTTAGAAAAATACTGTGTACAAAAAATATTTTTGCGGCCGGTAAAATCCATACATACATGCATGCGTAAATATTCATCTCGACTCGAAATCCTTCACTGTAGGTACCACACATAGGTGGTCCAACACACACATGGCAGGTTTTTAATTGGTGGTTGTTTTTAAATTAATGGATCTGTATACAATCAAAACAGGCTAGTTAACAGTTTATGAGAAATCAATGAGTAATGTTCCTTGTGGCTTATTTACCTCAAAATATGAATATTTCACCGAGATATTAACAGAACTAATTTGTATTACGTAATTTAATTTGATTGCCAAAACAGGCCATTCTGACATGGCGACTCGAGTGACTTCAATACTTTTATTCTGTCAAATCTACGAGTTTTTTTAAGTGTTGCTCGTAATTAAACTTTATTTATTACTTCTGTCGGAATATTATATTACTCCGTAATCTTAATTAACTCTTTTTAGATTTTTTTATTATTTTATTCAAAGCTGACAAATAATTATTTGTAACATAACATAACATCACGCCTTGTTTCCCCGGAGGGTTGGGCAGAGGTGTACCTGTATTAGGTACACCCACATTTCGCCAGTTATGTTTAAGTCCCATGTAATAGGGGGCGAGCCTATTGCCATCAACCGGGCACAAATCCAGACTCCGGGCTGCTACTGAGAAATTCTAGATAGAAAAACCCAATAACACTTTACCCGACCCGGGAATCGAACCCAGGACCTCATGCTCAGCAGTAGCGCTTGCAACCACTAGACCAACGAGGCAGTTTAATTAATTATTTGTGTTAATGTTTAACTTTGACAGTAGTAGGTAGACGATTTCCGTGTCCTACTAATTTATTATATGAATAATAAACACATTGGCATTGTTTATTATTATTCATATACTGCTTGATAGTGTGTCCACTCACTATTGTTACTTTCAAGAGCATTCCTCTCGTATGTCTATTGTTGATGAAAAAGAAACACGGATAAAGTTTGTTTTTACAATTTGAAACAGTAGTTTGCAAGATTGGCCGTGTCGCGCTGTTCGCGTTCAATGTCACGTGACCAATGGCTTTATTTTATCTCAAAATATTATTAAATCGAAAATAATTTACAAAATTAATTAGAATTTTTCGCCTCCGGATCATTCTAAAATTCAAAATTCATAACGTGTTTTTCTTAATGTTAACTAGCCTAGACTTATTATTTCCTAAAAAAAATTGTCTGGTGTTTCATCTAGCTTGTTGGTTTTAACTTTTAACCAACATACATAAAGCTGCAATCAAAGTTCACTCATGCTTCTGTGTCCAACACTTACGGATGTGTGCATCTGCACGTGTGATCTCTGCGGTACTCGCGCATATCGCCGCCACTGCTAGTTTGCGATATGAATTACTGCAAATAATGATAGTTACCCTCCGTCGCTCCTCATGGCGCCGCCTCCACTGCCGCGGTCACTGCCACCGCCGCTGCTGCCGTAGCTGCGTCTGTCGCCGCCGCGGTCGCCACCACGATCCCCGCGCCCGCCGCCGCCGCCCCAGCCGCCGCCGCCGCCGCCCCGGCCGCCGCCGCCGCGCCCGCCTCGTCCCGGCGGACCCCCACCGCCTCCGCGCCCGTTACCACCCGAGGGTGGCCCACCAGCTCCACCTCCGGCGCCTTCAGGTTTCTCCTCGTTACATCTATTGCAGGCTTTTCTCCACGAAAAGTTTGTGTTCCCGCAACTCGGATTAGGACATCTCCAATCCCCAGCTCGATTGCCAGACGGCGGGCCGCCGCCGCCACCACCGCCACCGCCGCCTCCGAGAGCGCCGCCGAGAGCGCCGCCGCCCCCGCGTGGGCCCCCGCCGCCGCCACCCCCGCGCGGCCCTCCGCCGCCACCACCCCCGCGACCTCCACGGAAGCCTCCGCCACCGCCTCCTTTATTTCCAGCCCAAGTGTTTTGACGTTGAGCGAGAGACACTTTAATAGTAGCTCCATTGAAATCTTTTCCGTCGAACCACTGAATAGCAGAGGATGCGGCGTTAGAGTCTTCATACGTCACGGTAGCTTCTCCTTTTGGCTGGCCAGATATTTTATCCTTATACATCCATACTTTTGGTCTTTGAGTCTTCTTGTCGGTCTGTAGTAACATAATCAATATTTTAATAAACTGAAGAAAAGTAACTACTTCATAAGATAAGGTTTTGTTTTAACTAAACATCAAATTCCAAGTGTCTTTATTTAGCGGTTTGGGCTGTTCGAGTCGTTCCTTGTGACTATATGACATCTATCTATATACTATACCTTGTATGTATTTTTATAAAAAGAGAATCTGATTGAATTACACTTACATTATCAACACACAACCCAGGGAGCAACTACTGGGACTAAGAACGTGAAATTGTGTACAAGGCTTCCTTTTTTTTTTAGTTTTTATATTATGTATTAATTTTTCTAATCTACTTCTCGAGAAGGATTCAGGGGGTGTTAATTTGTATTGAAGAATCTTATCGAAACTCGGTATAAATAACAGAAAAAAATAAAATAGCAAGTACTTCTTGGATTTATCGAAAAAGGAGACAAAAAGTAAGTAATGGGGTAGGTAAATAAGTTTTCAGGGGAGTTAATTGCATGGCTTGATTATCTCGTGAATTGGTATAAATAATGATAACTTATGAACTTATCTAAATCCTAATACAAGTTGTTTTTTTATATTCCATAACTAGGGTATGAATGAGTCCATATCAAGGAATCAACTGACATAGGATTTTTTTTCAGGGAGGCCAATTTTCATCTCCTCAATAGGATAGGTATTTAAGAAAAGCAATAATGTATGGGAGCGAACAAAGCAAGTTCGAAATTTTTTGCACCTAGGAATTCCCGGTTAAGTCTCTGGTTCGTTTTCAAAATGTATGTACATTTTGTTGTAATTATATGTCAACGGTTCGAAATTAATTATAATTAAATTGCAAATCTAGATTTTCGTTAAAATGGAAATTGGTTCTATTACTTTAAAAAACTAATAAATTAAGTTTCTGTCGTAATTTGTTTCCCATACAAAAGTGCAATGTCCACAGTCGCGCGTATTATAATGCACGCAATAAGTAACCCGATTCAACAATGATTTGTCAGGTGAACGGGTAAGTTAAATGAAATATACTATAAAACAATGTTAATATTATAATGAATCATGTATTTATTTGCCCACAAACACGTGTCTCATATTCCATTCCTTTGGGTTATTCTTTCTTGTTACTTTGATATTTTATAATAATAGAAGTATATTCCAAATTTATTAAGGCACCTCTATGTGTCAAAATAGTTACGAGAGGGTGCTAGTTTTTTTCGTTCACGCCATTTTGTTTTGTAACTGATGGTTTTACTTCGTGCGCGTCGTAAATAAGACTAAGAATTTGTTTTAAAGTGCCAAATTACGTGAATTCGGTAAGTACCGTAAACCGGGGTTACTTTGATCAATATTGAACTTTGAAGGTTCATATCTTTTAATTTTGTGGGTGTAAAAAAATATAAAAAAATCTAGTAATCGTTTTTTTTTATTACTCTCGATTCCTGTAATAATAAGTGAAAAAATTTGGCTTGATTTTGAGAAAAAAAAAAAAAAAAACTGCTTGACCATAGTTATACGTAGGATGGGGGATGGGGTTACTTTGATACCCCCTATTTTATTGCATAGTTACAAAGTAATTATTGCGTAATTGCAAAGTAATTATGCAATAAAATAGGACCCATTTATAATGCAAATACAATTTAAAAAATAAAAATGTATCAACGAGAATAATAAATATTGTCGCATGGGGTAACTTTGATCTAACAATTGATTTGATTGTTTGAATAACAATATAATAACCTTTTTCAATTAAAATGATTGGTGGATTCCCAGCGTATCCTCAAGAAAGGATTAAACAGTTGTTCAGTGTTCATAACTTAGAAAAAAAAAACTAACAAATTGCGTTTCGTTTTACGTATTTCGCGATTTTATATGAAATGGAAGTTTTTATCAAATTCACCTCGCAAATTTCGGTTTACCTATTATTTACAGTGCAGAATGTCAGTGTAGTTGATGGCAATGGCAAATTATAATCAAATGCATTTTTATTTTAATTGCACTTTTATTCGCCCTGAATATCCTTTTAATAAAAATTGCCCAAATCTGAGTTTTCAAACTCGTCAGATTTAGGGAAAGCCCGCAATTTCTTCATCAGATTTGCCTATTTAAGTCATTATGTGTTAGGCCGCACACGATCATACCAAAATCAAAGGCTCTAGGTGTACGTCGTATACGAAACACGTAACACCGCATCATAACACGGAATAATGGCTCTTTTCTAAAATATAAAATGTTAAGTAAATAAAATATACCTTAATAATACCGATAGATCCAAAGTGTTGACATAACTCATCTTCTGTAGTATTTGTATTCATGCCTTGGATAAAGATGGTGTCTTCTTGCGTTACCATATCACCCCCACCCCCACCCCCACTCCCACCCCGGTCTCCACCGAATCCGCCGCCGCCACCTGCAGATGAACGTTTATTTAGTTACTGCTATCACAAAGTTTATTACACACTGCTTGCGAACACCTATTTTTGTTTTACTCATCCAATATGGCTTGAAAGTAATTAAGATTTTATTGAAAGTAACCCAGTGTTATTATAACACAATACCACAGCGTGAACTTTATTTTAGAAGTATATTTGATAAACACAATGCAGTTTTTTTTGTCCAATTTCACACGACATTACCAAAAGCAAAACACTCTCTCTGTAACTGTTGATACAACCAAAATTTTTACGTTTTCTCAAAATATATCAAAAATTGCGGAATCACCTGAGATTATTATATTTCCTTATTTGCAAAATAATATAAGGTGTCTAGGTCCGAGAATATCACAATAGCACATACAGTACTCGCCATTAGTATGGCACATTGGTAACACGACAATGACTGGTAGCGTTTTGTACAGCATTGGGTCTGTCCACGGATATCTATGGGTGTGTCGCATATTGCACTGTTACTGTCGTATACCTAGAGAAGTACGAATCTTTTATGTTAATAATTAATTGCAATAATACTCATAGCACAATTCGATGATTGTTAACTGCCCTACTATTTAAATAAATGCGAATAAGCGTGAAGTGTAGAGGGACAAGTGCGGCACACCTACCCACCATCCACGAAGATAATATCGCTATACAAAACAAAGTTTAATCGCGTGTCACTTTCTTGTTTCCGATGTACCATATTTTTGGTCAAGTACAGTACTACTGTTAAACCACTGCAGATTCTATTTTATGTAACAATTTCCAATAACACATTCAATTAAATTTCAATTAGGGCTGCCAAAACGATAAACATGTTTCTGGTATTACCATAAAACTTACACTAGTAATACGCAAAACTTATCATAATAACACCAGTTGTGTTTACATTACACAACAATCAATACACCTTTCATGGAAGAATGTTGAAACCAAAACTCGTGTCAAATATATGACAACGACGGACCTTCTTGGATACGTATAGGAATATATCCGCCATAGCGTGCGTTGAACCACCTAGTTTACACACCTTAATTGGGGGAAATTATCAGCAACCTCACATAGTCCACACACCACACCCCCATAGATTTTGATTTACTTATATTGTTTCTTCGAGTGTGATGGCAACAGAAAGCTTAAGCTAACGTTAAAAATGTTTATTACAAATAATACAATGCATGTAACACCGCAAAATACTTGCGTTGTTTACCCAAAAAATAATACCGGCTGAGTGTTTAGATTGTTTGATGAAACTTTAGTGTCGCTTCAGGATACAAACCCCCTAACTAAAATTAGTTCTTACAGGTACAGTCAGCTTCAAAAATATGTATGTATACATCGACAAAAAAAAACATTTGATTGTCTACAATTTGTGTTCCATAATACTGTATCTATGTTTGGCTACAATTAAGAACCCAGTGTGTAAAATGTTTTGTGGTTACTCATTGATACAATATTATAGAACAAAGATTGTAGAAAATCCAATTAATTATTTTCGATGTACAGATTTTTTTTGAGACAAACTATACCCTAATTCGCCGAGAACCCAGCATGAAATACGCACAAAACCAGGTTTTTTTACCAGTGAACCAATAGAATACCAGGTTTGGCAGCCCTTAGATAATTACAAATTAATAAAATGTTAACAGCACCGCTCGCTCATCGCGAGGAGCTTTACCTTTATTATAACCACCCCCCCTGCCGCCGCCACTAAAACAATAAGAACAGCGTTTAGTACACTGGGCAGGCTGGGGACACACTGTACGGCCGCGGAGATTGATTCACACCTAGGTACACTTTTAAAGTGACCTTATTCCATGTGTTGCATCCTTTTCTTTACCATAACGTTTAATACCTTGATACCTTGAAAATCTTAGAACATTGTTGGGGGATGTTAATATTACAATATTTCTCGACACATACATATGCATGCTAGCAGTAACAATTTAAATATTTTCAAGAAGCTTGAAATATATTTTATAAAACAACCTTGAAACTATTTGCGCTCATTCATGTTGATACTTTTAAATGCATTATTTTTCAAAATTGTTTTACGCCCACCACACCTTTACTTGGAGAATGTAATTAAGACTGGAATGACAGCTGGCCAAATAGAAGAAGAGTCGCCATTCAGTCCCATTCTCTATGTAAACATGTGTTGATATAATTATATAAAGAAAGCTAATATCCTTCTGATTTTTTTTCTAATATCTTTCATCAACCCACATCCAATAGCTACATTGGATATGGGTTGATGAACTTGTTGTCAATTTATTAGTTGTAATACATTTTTTGTGATGATGGCCTGAATCAAGGTCGTTTGTGGTGGCATCCAATAATATTAGCCTTCATTACACAATTCATATAATTATGTACACTTAAATGTAATTAGATGTATGTTACTATTTGGGATGACTGGGTCCCATTTAATTTTAAAATATTTACAGACAGCATTTATGATATTGTTCAACATAAAATGGTGTTTGATGATTTAAATAGCTCAATCCAACAAAATACTGATAAGTGTGTACATAATTATTATTAATGCTAATTTAATACCAATTTTAGATGACACAAAATCAGTACAGCATCACAATGGAAATAATATTATAATTTTCTTTGGTAGATAGAAATAATATAAATAATAAGTGGTAAAAGATTCGAATGTAAGATATTTTAGCAGTCAATATACTGATACATATTTTGTTTTAATTTCGTAATGATCCCTGACGTCTTTGTAATAATATTAGAATAAAAAAATAATCAAACAGCAAGATATGCAATGGAAATTAGTAATTATTATTAAATAGCTAAGTTTATATTGATAAAATAGAGACCAGACATATTAATCAACCTGTTTTACTTACTTGACTAATTACCAAGCATCTGAATAAACACATTCCTCATAATTTTCTTGAAATTAATATGTTACCGAATAAACACATATATGATTACATCTTAGGATTTACCAGTGTAAGAACAGGTAGAACTCAACCTAATATGCTATTTTATAATTTTTAAAGTGTGTAGTTATCGTGGACTTCCACGTCCATAAAATGTAAGGAAATACGTGCACGTTCTATCGTTATTGCGGACGGAAAATTAAAAGAGGCTTCATCGTCTCATTATCGTGATGCCGTGAACGTCCACGATAATAATTATCCTCACGTTAGAAATTACAGAACACTGGTCGCTGGTCTGCCGAAATTACTGTTCTGTACGTAATTAATAAACCTGCGCTAGTTCCTAAACTATACATTTCAATAACGTAGTGACAACGAAAAAACGATCTGCACAATTATTTGTTTCACCTAACTAGCGTTTTATTTGATCAAGATTTTTTCTTAATCCACAACGGGGTAGCTTTTGGCCTGCATCTCACCTGATGGTAAGCGATGATCAGGCCGAAGGTGAAAGCAAGCTTCTTCCAGAATCCTCAACCACGGAGGAACTGGCTATCTTAGCTCTTAACAGCCGAAACACAACAATGCTGTTGCATAAGCGGACTTAGAACAAGCCCTACGACCAATTTATTACATAGGTTAAAAGGACTTCCTAAATAGGCACTTATGTTTTATTCTTTTCATCATCTATTAAGCTGTCGCAAACGGCTAGGATTTTTCTGTAAAATAGGGCTCAATATTATCTACTAACCCTAATAAAATCAAAATTTTACCTTGAGGAGATAAGGGTCGAAGGTAGAACGGTTATTTTTTTGCCATTTATGAGCTACTACTGCTAGCTGTTGCCCGCGATTTCGTACGAGTGAGATTCGTGATTTGCTTTAATACTTTTTTTTTTGTATATACAGATTTCGCGTTAAACGTTGCTTGCGCGATATAGGATTCTGTGACAGTGGTGTTTTTGAAGCCAGCCAAAGAAAGTTGTGTTTGGGAAGCCATTATTAGCCAAGGACTGAACTAGGTACTCAAAAATTTCGTATTTTTGTGGGCGTTATACTATTTTCGGTAACGCACTGTCTCGCCACCTTGTCCGTCACTAAGAGACCCCAGAGCAGGAATCACAAATTAGTTTAATTGGGGGTCCGTTTAAAAAAATAATATGACTGTCAAAGTCCGTTTGGTAGACGATTACTAGCAACCAAGATTTTTTATCAAGCAATAAACAAATGTTAAGTAATATTTAATGTGATTTATTTTTTACTTGCTATATCTATCTGAAATCTGGAGTAAAGTTGATGCAAGCTATTTCCATTAAATACTCGATTAATTGCCGTGTCGACGACAGAAAGCACACCACGGGCTGTATTGTTTACTAAGGTACGCACAAAATAGGTCGGTACCTGCCAGCTTCAGAAGCGAACGTACCTACCGAAATTGTATAAGGATTAAATAACGATAAAAGACTACCACATGCACAAGTCGACTTGACGCCGTTTTGATCACGACAAATGGCTCAGATTCTTGCGCTGATTTATCACCTAACAAAAGAACAATGTCCACTCTCCTACCATCCTTGGACTAGAAAAATCTAATAATAATTTAATATTGTGTCATGTAATTTGCGTATTATATTATTATGTCTGTTCCAAAAGTACCTGATGAAAGAGTAAACAAACCCTGTTCAGGTTAAATTCTTAGGCATCACTCACTAAAGGAAATTAGTAACACTCTCACGGTTACAAACAGCATGGCGATTCTCACGGTGAAGTGGTTATCCACTTCACCGTGAAAACATGTGAAGTGAGCGTGGAGTGAGCTGTCAGTGTCATCTCACCCTGTTGGAATGACAACTCACTTCACCTAAGTTTTCACGGTGAGATGGTTACAGAATAGCACTGCTGGTTCTATACTTTTGGAACTTTTGCATCCAATATAATGTTTTTTTGAGGTTATGTGGTATACAGGCTGGATTTTTTTTAACAGGGCAAGTACTTTTAACTTTTGTAGCTATAGGAAAAAGCTACGTGAAATCTTCACTACCTTCTGAAACCTTAACCTTTTTAAAGATAATTTAATTATTGATCTTTAAGTATACGTGTTTGCCGGAGTTGCGGGAAAGTCCGAAAGGGATACCCCTGGCAATGCACAGGCAACTGAAGGTACACGGGTGGGTTTTAGTTAGTAAGAGTCTGACACGACTGACACGCCCTCCCGCTCCGCCCAGAGCGAAGTCAATTGACGATTTCACACCAAAAAAAAAAAGTACTACGTGTTTTATTAAAATACCTTTTGTTTTATGTATAATAAATTAATAATGCGTCTAATTTGGAACGGCGCTCCTTGATGGGCGAGTTCTGTTACTGGCTAAACAGGCAAAGTCACTGGCGTCATCTGCGTCTTAAATTCAGTTTGAGTAATTGCGAACTGTATTCAGTTTTCTTTTTTACGGTATACTAGGAAAACGTCAATTCTAACGTTTTATTTTCATGATGCCAATCGATGAAGTTAAAAAAAAAAGTAAAATTATGTATGTAATTCATAAATTGGCTTTATTAAACTCTTTTCTTACACAAATAACTTCGCTCGCCCGAGCTATCACTTCGTTTACGCTTAGCGTTCTTTCTGTCTTTTTTCTTTTTGTTCGGCTCCTTAGGGTCTTATCGTGATGTTAAATAGCCCACCTTCCTCAAGAATTGGGCCATTAAACGTATTTTTTTTTTTTTCATATCTGACAGGCAGTTCCAGATATTAGAGAGTTCAAACAAACTCTTCAGCTTTATAGTATAGATTAAACTGAGTTTATACCAGCGAAGTCGAGTATAATAAGAATATACGGCCTGAATTTTTAGTCACCGTCCAAATTTTGATATATTAATCTTTGACGAAAATCAATGAATACGTGTTTTTCTTTTAGTATCACTCATTACAAAAATATTGAGATATCACATCACAAAGTTATTATATACCACGCAGAGCGGATAATTCTTTCGAGAAAATAATTTAATATGAAAATTTTACGTACAGTTTTTATTCAAAAATGGAATTAGTGTATCATACCTAATGCCAAGAAAAAAATTGGACGGTGACTAAAAATTCAGCCTGTATATTATCCTGCATTCATCTTCAGATGATTTTCTATTATTCCCTTGCTTTTAAAAACAAATGAATGATATCTAAAGACTACATCAACAATGTACTTCATTTGTGTAATAGTCTAATCTCGGTAAAAAATTATGTTTTCTCCAGTAATATTGGCAAATTAATCAAAACAGGTAAGTACATTTGAGATCTATTTGCGACGTTGCCAACTTTTAGGATAAGCGCTCTTAAATGTGTGGCCAGAATGTTTTTAAAGTGTACACAGCGTCATCAACTAGGTACGTCAGCAAAATACAGCTTTTTGTGTGACATTTATAATTATTTGGGTGCAGATTGTGGGAGGTTATGTAGCCTCAACCCTCTACAACATTTTTTCATCATTATAATAATGTCGGAGACGCATTTATCTAAACTATTTATTTACGGATGCAAGAGTGAGCCGGGCGAGCTTGAGACCCGCCCATCCCTTCGACAGCCTTGATACCCCGACTCGGACTTCATGTTAGGTTCCTTTAAACCCTGTAGACAGAAATAAGCGGGACTCCGTCAACTACGCCTTATTTAAAAAAAAAAAATACCACGTAACATTCTTTAAAAAAAAATTGACATTGACCTTCGAGACGTTTGACATTAATCCTGAAAATGAGTCTCCTGTGAACTGGTGGGTTGGGGGATGGCTTGCCCTTTTTCTCTGTTCCACCTCCCTCTATATTATATTATTAATAATTATTATTTATCAACCTTTTATGAGATTTATGTCATATTAAACAACTGTTTAAAAAAAACTATGTATCTCCGGCGGGGGAGTGGTGGGGTTTACTAACCCTACCCCCTCTCGAGGCGGCACGTTTCTATACTTGTAACCTTTTTTTTGTTTATTGCTACAAAAGATCACAAACATTGACATTTTGTTTACACAGAAAAATAATATTTTTGTTCTTGTAATAAGTTTTTTTTTTTTATATTAAATTATGTTGTTAACTTTACTAACATTTAATTTTAGATTAGCTCAGACAAAAAAATGAATGTATGTGTGCTAGTCGAAGTGCGAGTCGGACTCGCGCACGAGGGATCCGTACCATTATCTACAAAAACAGAAAAAAAAATTGTCTGTTGTGGGAGCCCCCCTTAAATATTTATTTATGGGTCCCCACATAGTGAGTTAGTGCCGCTCGCTGTCTGTACCAACATTAATTGTTTTCATTCCCTAGTTATAGCCATAATGCTGGAAAGCCTTAAGGTGAATCATTTACACCACCCATAATATACAGAAAAGTTGGCATGCACAGACAGGAGTGAAAATCTTTTCCTACTTGGTTTTCCTGTGTATTTAATTTTAAACAAAGCAATGTAATGTGGTTTATATACCTGGATTAATAGCATAAATCCTTATTAACTAGACCCTTTTCATAGATATATTTGGCTCACCATTCGAAAGAACCAATCGTTGCCATACAATTTCAAGAAGACTTACATCAAATAATAAGAAGACCTAAGCTGATGATAACATTTTAGAATACAAATTGAATATGATGAAGTAAATTAAATCCATACTTGTAGTAGATACTTGGTATGTACTCTTCCTTGTGATTTGTGTAGATCTCTTGAATCTAATCCATTCATCCATTTTCCATCCATTTGAGCCCGGTTAACGATAATTTATGGGTACATTTTGAAATTTCATCTTAAGAGCGTTTACGATACGTCTAGCGCGGGAGTCAAGAATAGTCCCTAGCTATATTTCACTCACAAAGAAGCAATTAGCGCGTTCCCTGTCAGACTAACCCACTTTGATCTGTTCGATTTAGAGCAATAATTCTTATAGTAAATATTTAATTGGAATGTAAATCCAGCGTCAATTTTTTGTAATGATTTATAATATTTAAATGAAACAGTTTATTTATACACTGCTTCTCGTGTTTATTTTACATTAGGCATAACAATTTGATGAATCATATTTATTTATTTATGTACATCTTCTTATTATTACTACAAGCAACAACAAGCTCAAAACGTCAGTCATAGCTACATTATGGGTACTGTTAACATTAGCATGTCGGTGACGCGAACCCATAAGATTTCCCTCTACCAAAAATCGCTCAACGCGCCTTAGGAACTTTTCACTTTTAAAATACGGGCGCGTTCTGGGCAACCCTTCAGGAACGAATTTCCTTCCCACGTATCATTTAAAACTAAAACCAAATTTTCGCAGCCGCCATCTTGGATTTACATTTTCGGCTATAGCACCCTCGAAAACTAATGCCTCATTTACATTCTGCCTCCGTCGCTACTCCTCGCGCTGCCGGCCATAATTCCCTAATGCACAGCAGTACTGTCACTTACGGGTGTCTGTAAGAAAGACGGAGGGCGAAGCACTCGACAGCCTGGATCGAGAGAAGTGTGTGTATACTGCCCTACCACTCACATCGCTATCGATTTTCGGCAATGGCAGACGTCGAAGTAATTACAGCGCTTTGTCTTCTTGCAATACATAATTATAATAACATTATTTAAAAAGATATCAAATTCAAAAAAAGAAAATTCGCCTTCATTGAAGATGGTGGATCCTCTCCATAATATCGAATGCAAACCATATCGGATGAAATATCGTCTGCACCTGCACCTGCTCCAGTCCAGATATTGGATAGATGAATTTTTATTTTCAAGAGGCCTGAATGTGGCCATCAGTGACTTTTTTGATTTCAATTCGTCAATTCTCTTCCAGGCGCCGTGAACTTTGTTTTAATTTGTGGTTTTTGTTCTTTAAATCCCGTATTGTTATTTGGATTCCCGCAGTTCTACAAATATTAGTGTTTTCATTGCCCCACTCGAAGGGCAAGGGAAGTAAGCCGCGGAGCTGAATGCACTGACGCTCGCGCTGCCCGTACTTTGACTTTCGCACAAAAAACTGCTCATTTGGGGAGCGCTGGGTAGCGCGAGTAGCAATGGCAGCAGCATGCGAAGTATCGTGTTTACATACTCGTCCTGCCCTCTTTCCTGCTCACTGCCGCGGAAGTGGGCTGAATGTAAACGGTGTCTACGAAAACGATACCCATGACAAAAAACTTGAAAATTTTTGCAGGATTACATCTTGGATTAACATTTTGACTTCACTATCGGCTTTAGAACCCTACATTAGTTTTCACTTCAATAAATATTTTACTTACTAAAGTACAAAGATTTGGCGATTATACTATACTTGTGCATTATAGTTGTACGCACGACAAAGGTCAACAGCAGTCAGTCAGGCAGAGCGCCGAGCGACACGTCCGCTGACTGAAATGCCTCACGGCGAAGTAATTATTATTTGGGACGATTTGCACATGGAGTTGTATAGTAGTTTTAAAATATTTATAGAAAATAAAATAACTCATTTTTAAATTGCTAGTAAAGAATAGAAAATGCTTCTATTACAGTAACTCATTATTATATTAAATTAAGGAAGATCATATCTTCTTTCTTCTTCTTCTTTAATATAAATATTGGTAAAAAAAAACATTTTATTGACCAAAATATCTTTATAATTTCGCATTGTTTGAATTTTTATTTCTCATGTACCTTACCTAAAATGAATATTTTCTTATACTAAGTATTTTCCTGAGGATCTTCAGTTAGATAAAAAAAAAATGTTAGGTGACCAGTCATTTAAGAAATTTTAAACTTCTAAATTGATGCTTGAAGTGAAATTATCAAAACCTGTTCAGTTTTCTTGATAGAATTCACAAATACTCTATTAATCTAAAAAATTACCTTACTAAGTATTTAGACAACAACATTTCCTAAAATGATTAGTAATATGTTTTTAAAATAATGTTTGATGGATATTAACTGGGTCGAAAAGTACTGTTTTTGGGCCAAACAGTTCAAGGATGGAGTAAAGGCTCTTAAGTTCTTCTAAAGAAATTATGCTGAGATTAGGATCATGCTGCACAACTCTTACCATTTTTAACAGGAATTTTGACTAAGGTATTATTGGGTGACACATATCTTTTCTTGATATTATGATGTTTACTTGTATAAAAGTTCAGATTAGAATCAGTAAAAAAATAATCTCATCCCTGCATACATTCAATAAAAAACTTGTATACAAATAAGTATACTACACTACAATCACTAATGTTTGTAGGAGCCTTATGTTATGAATGATTTAACCAGTATTTAACTTACATAAAATATAAAGTAATGACACTCACCCATAACCGCCATCTCTACTCCCCCCATCTCTATTGTAGCTTCGATCACCTCCTCCAAACCCTCCTCGGTCACCATTTCCACTGCCACCAGAATATCCTTGTCTGTCACGATCTCGGTCTCCACCATAGGTAGAGCTACCACGATCACCACCTCCATAATAACTACTTCCACGATCGCTGCCGCTCGCATTGTAGCCACCACTGCTGCTGTTGCGATCATAGCCCCCACCACCTCCACCACCACCACCGCTGCCGCCATAGTTTGAGTCAAAGCTTTGACCATAACTGTTTCCTTGTGGGCCACTTCCATATGAGTTACCACCTGAAAACAAAATATACAAGTCACATTATCAATAATTTTATTGATAACGGCCACAGCCCACAATGCATCCTGACTTAAGCAAAAATGCATGGTACACATTTCTCAGTAGCTGAATTCAGGTGTGGCCAGAAATCTAACATCACTTTGTATTTAACCCATAGTGTAGGTATATGTAAGACTTGAGTGAGAAATAAAAAAGACGACCCACCGACCAAATCGTGGTTTTTAAATATTGTGGGAACCGGCAGTAAGCAGATACCTGTGTACCACAATCACAAATTGATGCGTGATGAGGAGCCTAAAATATTACCTACAGCAAAGTATGCGTTCCCTGCCTCACGAGGGTTCAACGTTGGGATTTACGAGCATAAAACGTAGGATTGAGATTTGACGACTACTCAAAAATCAAGAGAAAAAGTTCAAACAAGATCTCACCGGAACTTTGTTGATTCCAATCTTGACTTTGGCCAGAAGCATAACTGCTTTGATAACCTTGTCCAGCCCCAGAGTAATTGTTGTCACCAGAGGTCATAGCTGGTGGCGGCACAGAATATTGAGCTGAGTATCCGCCGCTGTAATCACCCGCTGACAAAACAAATTCACAAATAAGCTGTAGTTTCCGAAAATAATACCAGGAGCAGCAATACGATAAAAATTACTACTTACGGTCGCCCATTTCGAACAAGTAGAAATTTAAAAGAACACAATATTCTAAAAATTCTAGTCAAGAAAGTATAGAATTCGGAACAAGGCAAACCACGCCACGCTACAATGGCGCCCGCCGTTTTTTTTCTATAGGCATCGCACGTTTTCTCTACAAACGACTGAAACTACCATAAATTCTTCCGATCCCATCCATAATTTTCTCTACTTGCAACACGAGTTAGACTTAGGAGATCGGCTGGCTGTGTCTGTGAACGTGAGATTATTTCTATCGACTCGCTGGCAACATGCTGGCAACCAAAGAGGTTGCTATTTACATGCTCTGTGGTAGTATGTATATTCTGTGGGTCGAACTGTCAGATTAGACTAAAGATTCTATGATAATTTACTGAAATTAATGAAATCAATGCGAAATAGATTCAAATAAACAGTAGGTCTAGATATTTCAGCACACATCTACCTATTGTAATTGAAATATCATAACTTCATGAGCGATTCGATAACATTTTGAAAAGCGTTGCTTTTCATAAAATTATTCTTTTGGTTGTTTTCGCGCTTCGGCTTTCTCCTTTCTCAATCAGCTTGAGTTTTGCTGAAAAAATGTCTGCGTATGTTGATATGAGTTTAGAGGATATAATTAAAAAGAAAAGAGAAAACACCAGGTAATAAATCTAGTATAGTTTTGTTGTCTCTCACAGATCACTATTATCACCCCACTGGAATATTATAATTTATGTAACTTTTTTTGTTACAGGGCGAAAAGGAGTAAAGTAAAAGCCCAGCCACTCAAACCATCACCTAAAAAGGCGCCAATAGCCGATGCTAGAAATAAAATTATATCAAAAAAAAGAACTCAAATTACCGATGCTAGAGAAAAACTAGCACAACTTGCTAAACAGAAGGATGCAAGATTAAAATTAGAAAAGTTACGCCAAGAAAGAGTAAGTTCTGATTAAATACTACTTTACCTATGGTCTATCAATATAGGTTGGACAATAGGAATTTTGTATGCAGCACTTCACTTATTTATTCATCAGATTCAGAGATCCAGTTCATTAGTAACAATAATGTTGATGAATTTGTTGAAATTATGGATTTATTTTGTATAATAGTAGATAAAAATTTGCTTAATGTTTAGGCAAAATTCCCTGGACCAGTTAGAAATACATTTACAAACAGAGGTAAATTTGCAAGGGCACCACCAGCTAAAGAAAGAGGTAAGTAAAATTTTGTTAAGTAGGTATCGTACTTTACTCTTATAAATATTTTTTATGCTAAACTGGCTCTTGCCAACAACTGCTTCATAGATAACAGCAATGTGCCATCCTCTATCATAGCTGTGATCAGATTTTGGGGTGCAATTACTGAAATTTAATGACATTATCAGAATACGGAAAAGCCATATAATCCAATCCAGGTGTCCTGGGAATAGCGAATTTGCCCTGTAGTTTACTTAGTTATACTAATATCAATTAAATATGTAAATTTTAGTAACTGACATAATTATTTGAATTCAGACATCAGATTGCATGTTCTCAAAAACTATCCATGGGACAGTCAAAGCCCTATTTTTGTTCATAGAATTAACTAGAACACTTGCAAAATGCATTGTTTTCTCAGAAGCTGATAAGAGCGTTAGAGAAGTAACTGAAAAAGAGATAGGAAGTGTCAGACTATTGTTCTTTTGGACATTGGCAAATAGAGATAATAGCTAAATTGGTTCACGTAAATAAAAGGTTGTATAACCACTTTATTTATTTATTTATGTACACACAAAACACATACACAGGATTTATTTCTATAACTAGGAAAAAAACTTCAAAATTACAAAATCCGAGTATTCCGGAGTTTCTGTGGGCTTATCCATACTAATGATATGGTTTGGTTGTTGACCCTAAATTGCACTACCTAATCCAAGCACTGATCATTACAGAATGACGGGTTGTTGTCGTAACTAAATAGAGTCAGTCTTCTGATTCTTCTTTTGAATACAAAAAAAGCATCAAATTTATAATAATTATTAAACCTAACCTCTCTTCCAGAAGTATCTTAAGAAAGTGTACACTACATACATACAGTTGTAAACCTGCAAAATAAATCATCAACATCAGTTTTTATATTGTCATGATTAGATATCAATAGCCCTAATGTCTATGGAGTTTTCGCTAGCTAATTTAATCAAATCAAACTTTATTTGTGAACATAGGTACATAAAAGGTCTTGGAAAAATACATTGTAGCGTGATCTCTATGTTCTACCAATGCAATTGGTATACAAATAATTTGTTATATAATTTATAAGTACTTATAATGATTCGAAAATATGCAATAATAATCAAGAGAATTTAATAAGCTTTAATAAATAATTTCTAAAATCAAAGTCAGGTACTAATATAATATAATAATAATAATATAATACTGTGATGATGTCAAAAAAAAAAAAAAATGTCAATAGCTTTTATTATTAAAAATGTCAATGTCATAAATTATCATTTAAAAAATCTTGGAGTAATAGGTCTTCTCTACTAGAAATAAGAACAGTTTACTTTTAAATTCACCAAAATTTTCAATGCTTCTTATGCATTTTGGTAGGTTGTTATAAATTTTTGGAGCCATTGCATTGTAAATTTTTAGACCTTGTTTATTAGTTAAATGTATTATCTATGTATGTAATGTGATTAATTTTAAACACTTTCTGAAAAATAAATTGTTATATTCTTTTAATAAGACTGCAAAACAATTGTAAATTTACCAATTATTTTTTTTCAATAATTGGACCTACTTATGCAAAAGGGAACCAATCCACACAATGACAGTTTTAGAAAAAGCGATTTTTAATAAAATAGGTTATAGAAAGTAAACTGTTCATAATTATGATAGGATTACTTTGCAATATTGTGTAAGATTGCGTTTATGAATCTATGTGAAAAAACGTAGTTTTTTTAAATTTAAAATGTGTTTTTTTTGTAATTCCTTCTGGTTCCTTGTTGAAAAATAGATGATTTGTGGGTTGGTTCCTTTTTAAATAATATACTTGTGAATATTATTGGTGAAAATAAGAAAAACTCATGGTTTTTTAAGGACATTTTTATTGAAAAATGCATGAATACCTAAATACATATAAAGTCAGGTAGTTAGAAGCTTGTGAAAGCTACAAATTTTCACTTATCTGGTTCCTCTATAGCGAAATCAGGTTGCCTTGAAAAACCTTCCAGATCATCATCAATTTTATCATCTCCCACAAGATTCATTTATAAGCCATGGGATTCTTTATGAATGAGGTGCACAAGGCTCTTTAAGTCCTGTAACATAGACTCAAGAACAGGCTTCCCGTTTGGCCAAAGAGGTTCCATTATCTCCTCGTAAGAAAAAAAGTTGGCCTACCGCGAACATTTAATTTATGCCATATATAACTACCCGACTATACAGGGTGGCAGGGACATCGACGCGACGGTGAAAATGTATGGAACAGCAGATTTTTTTTTTTTAATAACTGACGAAAAATTTCAACGCAGGGGGTTCAGAATCATGTACTGAATCCATGGTAACAGTTTTCGCGTCGATGCCCCTGCCACCCTGTTATAAGTATTTAGGTAAGTATATAAGTGATTTTTCAATAAAATTTCCTTAAAAAGTATGAGGTTTTTCTTATTTTCATCAATAATATTCACAATTATATTATTTAAACAAAGAACCCACCCATATAATAGCTATTCTGCAACAAGGAACCAGAGAGATAAAAAAAACTACAATTTTTTCACGAACATCCATAAAAGTCAGTATTTTACACTATATCCCAGAGTAATCTTGTTAAAATTATGTACAGTTTACGTTCTACACACAATTTTACCAAAAATTTTTTTTTCTCAAAACTGTTATTATGTGGGTTGGTTCCCTTTTGCATAATACGTCGAAATACAATATTATGCCATTTTGATATGTAAACAAGAACCAACCTGCATGGTTCTACATAATTAACGAAAAAAAAAAAAACAAGGGACCATGTGGTCTTTATGAAAAAAAAAACAATTTCTATGATTGTTTAGATTGTCGGGTTACCATGGGGCATGAATCTCGTTAGTTTATTGAACAACTGTTGTTATGGGTTGGTAACTTTGTCATAGAAATGTTTTGTTCTGTCAAAATTGTCAGATCATTTTGATCTTTACAGGGTCGATAGAAGGTGCATTTTGAAAGCTTTCTGTATACTTATCTCGATTTTGGCAGGTGTGTGGATTGGTTCCTGTTTGCATAAGAAGGTCCAATTATCCTGCAGCATACCTTTACATAGATATTTAAACAGTTTTCAATTTGTTTGTTTAGTATTTATAGATTCTTCAAGGCAAGTAGTTTCACAGCCTTTGATGTCTAAAATTGGCTTAAAACGTCAAATTAACTCTGGAAAATTTGCTGAGGTCAGGTCAATTGAGAAGTCAAGATTTTTTGGTAATTTGATTAACTTTTTTACTTAAAATATTTTTCTCATAATAAATTGAAATGACTAATATTGATATAAATTCTTATTATGCTTATAGAATTTCAACATAAACATAAACCAAAACTGAAACCAATACTTCGAACTGTTGAAAATGATTTAGAAATAATTGATGACCCCATGGGAGATGAATACATCCCACCAAAGTCAGCGTCGTTAAATCGCAAAGCTAGCCTGCAGCTCAAGATCATAACTCACAATAATGAGGTTCGTGAGAACAGAGTCGCTACTATCCACAGGTAATAAATGGTTCTATCTGTCTATAGTCTTTCATACAGGGTACTGATAGAATCGAAACTACGTATACGTTCGACAACCCCATTAGCTATAACTACACTAGATATGAATGGTTCCTCATTGTGATGATTATTTTTAGAACTAATGTAGCAGAAAAGGAGAAGAGTCCACCAAGACCACCATCAATTCTGAAAAAACGCCCAATGGCTGCCCTAAGAAGTGAAGCAAAAGCTCAAAAAACTGAAAAGCCACACTTGGAATACAGAATTATAGTGAGCAATTTAAGGAACACTGTTACTGGTGGGGATATTGAGGTTGGTATATTCAAATATAATAATATTATGCTCGCATTTCACTTGGCGTAGTTGTCAAAATATTCGCGTTACTTGGGTATTAAAAAATATTCTTTAGACCTCTTAAAACAAGGAACACTTAGGTAACACGCGTCAACGCAAAATCAAATTTAAAGAGAGTTCAGATGACGAGCGCTAGCGTGCGTTGCGAGAGTATTAGTCACTACTCGTCAGTCTGGTTTCAAGGCGTCAACGCGCGATCGCTTGCGTCTAGAGACTTTTTCTCTGAACGTTGCGTTAAGGTTGAACTAGTTGCGGGCTCGAACTCACTGCTGGGCGTTGCCAAAAAGCACACTGTATCACCTGGCATCGTGTCCGACAGAGATAGTATTACTGATTAGCAGTAAGATGCTAGTCTAGTTCGCACGCACATAAACACCGTTCCGAACTATTTTAGTAAAACGAGCGCGTAAAAAATTAAGAAATGTCCTTTGGAAAATCGAGTTTCATGAAAAAACCACTGCAAATAAATCACAAATAAAGATACTTATAAAGAGAACACAATAAGATAACAAAAGGTAACAAAAAATTCCAACAAACTGAACAGATACATCAAAGAGCCGGCGAGCTAAAGAATTAATATAGTTACGTTTGCCTTCATAATGTTACTGATACGTAATATAATATGACAAGAAGGTACTAGTCATTTGTTTAATTTAAGTTGATGTATCTGCTGTTCGCTCGTGACAAGTTTGGTTGGGGACTGCTCATGATTTTTAAGTAAAACCTTGCCATATGCAGTCCAACAGAATTTTTACTCTCCTGAATTGGTAAGGTCGCGCGCCAAAAAGTGAAGACGGGAACTCTTCGGAGTTAGGTGGTCAGATAGAAATATGGGAGTATCTTCATCTGATTTGAGGCCTAGATGTTTACAACATAACTTGGAATTTGTTTTTATAGCCAAAGCCTTATCCATTTTCATGATGTCCGTTTTAAGCAAGGTCGAGCCGGTCTCCACTATTATTGGCGTATTACGGTTCTCACCGTTTTTCCCACGTACTCTATATAACTATATAATATGTCTTTTATATCATGCTTGGTAATGGCACAGTCTAGGTGTTTGGAAAGACACATGACCATGTCAATTAGATCCTCCTTTGCTTCCCTTGGCTTTCTAGACACATTCTTTATAACAAAATTAGTCTTCTGATTGCTGGTTTGCAAGGATTCTATCTTATCTTCTAGAATTTTTATATAGGACCTGTCCTCCTTAACCTGGTTCTCCAAAACATCATGTTTCTTTTTTAGATCTTCATATTGGCTAGTGAGAAACTCAATTGAACCCACCACCTTGATATTACTTCACTGGATTTTTTTAAAAGACTAATTAATTATCTGCTGAATGTCTTGCCCTTGCTTTTCAGCGATGCCACTCAGCATTATTCTTCTAAATAAACTTTACTTTAGTGTACCCTTAACGCTCGCTGACGCGCCTCGCGCATCGGTTGTTAGGTAAATGAGCAAGAAAAATTGACCCAAAGGAAAAAGTACTGTCACAAACATTTACAAACAATTTACAAGACATTCATAATCTCTATTGAATGCAGTCTTTTATGTACTGTTTAGTTCTTAAGCTTTAAAATATAACGTAGGTATAACGGAGTCAATTGTTGCTGATGTACTCGTATCTGATTAAAAATAAGAAGCAAAACAGGCCATTTTAGCGTGACACACCTGTCTCTAACTTTGACTAACCAATGTTCATGGTTTTTTAAGACAGCATTTTTTGTGAGGTTTTTAAAGAAAACATTTTTTTTTTTAAATTATAACATTTATAAACAAATATTATTGTATTACAATAAAATTCTTGAAATAATGATAATCAAATTAGCACCAAGGTGGACATTCCACTTTAGTCACTACTGTTTTATTTGCTTTCAATATTACAACGGTGGAGTTTCTTGCCCATTCTTCTCCATACGAAAACGACCTTTTGGAATGGGCGACTAGAATCAATTATTAATTTTTTTTTGTTGTAAATGTTGACTTTCATAAGTGCCTTTTTTGTGCCTAATTGAAATAAATTCTTTGACTTTGACAAAATTACCATTTTATTGTCATGGTAACGTTATTATGGTAGATCAGCCATTTCTTTTTACCCATCAGAAATTCGTGACTCGGTGATCGATGACGAAAGGCGTACGAACTACAGTAGTCAAATAAGAAGTCCACTATAGTCACAGTTATAACGTGATACTGGGAAGTTCTTAAAATATTCTTTCATTTGAGAATTATACTTCATATATCTGCGTATTTAATGAAATAATGATTCCCTCTAAAATAACAGAATACTGGTTTTGTCGTCATTGTTGTTAGTACCTAAAGCAGGATTTCGTCACGTCCGTTTAGTGTCGTGAAATATTAGTGGCATTTTAAAATTGTCCATTTTGTTCGCTTAGTCATGGGTAAATTTTTCTCGGAATGGCTCTTAATATGTCTAGTCCAGACGCGCGATTTGAAAACGCGTGTCAAAATTTTGCCATCTGAACATAGCCTTACGCCTCGTTCAGACCAGCGCGACGCGACGGCGCGACGCGACTTGAACAATACAAATTCCAAGAAAACTGCACGGTATAACAATAGCCGGTGTCGCGTCGCGCTAGTCTGCACGAAGCTTTATAGTTTCGACATTTCCGTCTGTCTGTCCGAGGTTTAGGTAACTCCAGACTTTCGGTCTGTGGACTTAAAAGCTGTAATTTGGCATGGTTATACATATTAATCACGCCTACAAAATTCTAAAATAAAATATTGAAAAATTGTCAGTACCTCCGCTGCACGTAGCGGGGATGTTTTTTTAACTCGTCTATTCCATTGTGTTCCGTTGGATAGGTCTTTCAAAAATATTGCGGATATTGATGGTTTTTTTACGATTCAAGGCTCGGTTTGTGAAATTTTAGGCTATAAAGTGGTAATTTTTGTTAGTCACGTGTGTCGCCCACCAGCTAACTAAACCGTTGTTTTTGGATATGTGAAAAGTATACAAAATAGTAGTAGGTTAAAAACCATAAGGTCAAGGAAAAAAAAGCTAAAACCATAGATATCCAGAGATATGCCTTCATTGCGGAATAGTAAGAAATCCTAGTGCGACCGCTTATCTCCCACTAAAATAATTACAACATTAACAAATAGTGTACTTACGACACACACTTAAAATTTGAACACGCACACTATGAAGAAAGTAGCTACACTAAATCAATTTCTAATAGCACACATACATAGAATGGGCGGGGCATTCACTTGTAAACACTTGCTATTTGCGAACATTCAATGCACACGCATGCAATTAGAGAGTCGAAAGCGATGGTCGATAATTTTTATCGATATTTATTTTAGCACATTCTTGTATTATTATAACTTCGTTTAATTTTCTTTATATATTTTATTTTGTTTTTATATACCTATCCGAAAATATGGGTTATTTTTACTAAAATAAAATGAGTTTTTTTTTTTAAATATTGTATTACTGGGTAAAGGGAACCCTCTCTGTTAAATATTATGCTATGCACGAGAAACTGTATTGAAATAACAATGTCTTTATTTGCTTCAAACAAAATTAAATTAATAACAAATTTAACTCTTTTAATATACATGTAATACGAGAATATCCATTGAGTTCTGTGAAAAAAAATTCGACAGCAATAATACGCATGTCGATAAAATCAGCCGCACGCACTCGATTGCACCTCTCTAAATCCAAAACGTTCGTTCCGTTCGGAAAGATTCGGGCTAGTTCGTATCGCTCCGGACGTGAGTTAGTAAATGATTTAAAAATTGATTTAAAATATTAATCAGTGACTTAAATTTTTACTTACCGGTGGTAGGACACGCCATTTGTCTTCAGGTTGATGGTACTAGACCTATTTTTACAAATTATTACTGCACAGCTCGGTATTTTGGTTTTTTACGCATCAATAGTACACTGTACGCAGTTGCAAAGCGACTGAATGAAGCGTACAGCCGCCGTTCGAACATAAGCCCAATTTAGCAATGTCGAGGCGCCACGTGCCACGCCTCCAAGGCATAGCCCTCGATATCCGTGGCTAAAACAAAAGAAAAATAGTTAAAAGGAAAGCTATCACAGCTAATTAGGCTCTACAAGATGTAAAGTCGACTAACTTATAAATTCATTTGTACTTGGACTAGTAAAAATTTCATAGAAAATGACTTGGATGGCTTTCTAGATGCATTAAACTTTGTAAAAACAACAAAAGGCTAGCCCAAAATCTAACACATAGTTGTCCATTCATCCATCACGTCGGGGTCACCAATGTAGTATAGTTCTAGGCGAATCTATACTATCGCTACACGGGAATTTAACCCGTATAGTAAGTTAGCTAAGAGCTATTTCGTGTACGAAGCGAAGCAGGAAGAATGAAGGTGATGAGCAGAGAAATGAATAGTATTATTGAGAGACAGATGAAATTATTATAATAACGTTAAAACAGTACAAACACTCAAGACAAAAGATAGCAATTATAAAATAATGAATTTAGCGATACAATATTATGAGCGCGGCGCGAACGACAATTCCGGCTCCTCCGGGTAAAAAGGTGGACAGCGCAATGGCATTCCAGCTGCTGCTACCTCACCGGAGGTAAAAGTAGCGTCCTTACAATCGACATAAGACTCTGTCTCAGCCATGGAAAAAATAAATTAAAAAACGCTCACCGCTACTGTCTTGTACCAACCACAACCAGTTTTTACGTAGAAAACTTCACGCTCGCTCTTCAACGGTGTCTCGCAGGCTTGATAACGTTACCACGTTCTCGTACACGGATCACGTAGCACGTCGTCTTCTGATCACGTCGGGGTCACCAATTTAGGGGCATGAGGAACAGGGTGTAAAGTTCACTCATCCGCCATAGAAAAGGGAGGATCCACCAACCAGACGGGTGTTATGTCTGGCGGGCCGACTGCCCGACTGTTGATTTCGGATAGTCTTATCTATGTCGTTCGCGCGGTAAACTCTAATTGCGCGATGCAGGATTTGTGTGACGTCATGTCTTTGATGCGTAGTTAGTATGTGGCGGTGTAACCGCTACAGGACTAAGCAATATGGGTTAGCCAGTAATTCCTAAACTAAAGACAGTTTTTGTAAACATTTTAGAAACTGTATTTTAGATCATAAATCTGTATAATATTAGTATCTCTAAATATTAACATAAACAGGTAAAGTCTAATAACGTTTTATCATAAGTCTAAAGTAAGGCCATTTTAATAGGTAACATTTGACAATTCGTCAAAATTCAACAACGTTATCTTGTAACGCCGGGCATAAAATAATATATTTTTCACCACTCCCGCACGAAAGAAGTGTCTTTCCTCTACGAAAACAGTGAGGAAAGTTGGTTTTTCCTCACTGCTTGAACAGTGAGGAAAGTTGGTTTTTCCTCACTGTTTGAACAGTGAGGAAAGTAATGATCCCGTTCAGAGACTAACCTTGCCTGATTTTTTATGTTAAGTTTTAAAGATATTTTAAAATATAAAGAATTATTTTGATTTGCTTTGTGTCTATTTAATTTATTTACCTATGATGACTGAATACTTTCTTGCTGGGAGTGGTGAAAAGTTTTGTATGCAACTTGTGAGCAAGTTCATTTGCTATTCGTTTTGTTGAGTCTTTCGCTTACTCAGGATTGAAATTTATAATCACTCGCTGCGCTCGTGATTCTATTTTTCAATCCTTCGTTCGCTCAAGACTCAAAATCAAAACTCATAGGAAAAACGAACTTTCCTCACATGTTGGATAAATAACTATTTTCGTTTTGTTAGAACTGCACAATTGCTTAACTTTTTTCAATTACGATTACATATTTATTGTAATAATGACCGATACGAGTAATTTTACGATTTGCTTTCACTAAACTGATAGACGTCAAATGTTACCTACTAAAATGGCCTTACTTTAGTTCATTGAGTTTCAATTAATTTATAATTTAAAAAGAAGGTTTAGTGATTTAACTGTTATTTAGCTTTGAAATTGCATTTAAACTGTGACTCACAGTAAATAAATATGGGCTTACCATTCCATTACAAGTCTATAAGAGGGCTGTACGTCAGCCAGCCGTTTTTTAGTATTGTAAGAGGGGACCTCTTCTCTCATGGAATAGATAAACTTAACAAAAACATAAAACCTTTATTTAAAACAATATTATCTCGCTTAGCACTCATTAAAACCCATAGAATGAAAGCTTAATAGCTATCAAGTATTTTAGTCTATTAAACATAGCTGTATGTCTATTTAATGTCTTGGGACATTATTTCCCACCTTATAAACCGTAACTCAAAATCAGGTTTATTCACTTAACGGCCTTTTAGTAAGCGGACGGCAGAGTAGAGCAATTTAGATTTTGCTCAAACAAGGTTGTGAAAAAAAAAAATCGAATATCCAATCATCTTTTATCAAAATCTTTTTTTAATTTTCAGGAAGAATTTGACAAGTAATCAAATTAAAAAAAAATGATTAAAAAACCTGCCGTTTGTTTATTAAACTTCATACTTCACAATTATTACGATCAATCTTTAACAGATATTATAATTATAACCGTTTTCTTTCTAGGGTTTTTGTATTTTTCTGCAGCTTTTTCAGAACATTCTTTATAATGCCGTTAACATAATTATTATGTTTTAGGAATTATTTGGGGATGTGGGGGGCATGCTGGAATCACGGTTGGTTCGCCCTGGAACTGCAGAAGTTATTTATAAAACTCAAGAAGATGCTCAGAAAGCAGTTGATTTATATCACAATAGACAGCTAGATAGTCAGCCTATGAATTGCCTTCTTGTTACCCCAAGGTCACCTTCTACAACAACCAGGTAGGTAATAATTAAAATTTATTGATAATTTTACTGACTTTAATGTAGTAACACCACTTAATATGTATGTACAAATTAATAATATATTTAGTTTATTGGCTTCATATCCAAAGGGTCTCAACGGGACCTTATTACTTGTATCTTTAGAGCCGTAATAGCTAGCCAGCACCCTAATTGTGTAACACACGATCGATCACTAATCTATTGCTTCATATGTTCGAAAAATTAGTCTGCTCAACAACGTAAATAATGCAATGAATGTTGTTGAACTGTCAAAATGAAACAGATTGTGATAGATCGTGTGTTACGCAATTAGGATGCAGTTCAAATATATAAAAAAATACTTCTTATTGCTTCTTTCGTTTTATCCGATTGCCCCAAAGGTAAAAAAGGCATACTATCTGTGTTTTGTTGGTACGAAACCCTTTGGAACTGCGCGCGCTACGACAATTACCACGATCGTCGTAATTTGGTCGCAAAAGGTTCGACCAAGATGCGGACGTTCATAGTAAAGTATACAAAGCGCGACGGTAGTACGTCATTCGACCAGTTGGTCTTTGTGGCCAAGTGCGCGATGCATATTGGGTCACGATACTTTACAGTACTTGTCTCCTTGCGGCTTCTGGCCGTGCTCGTGGGCGCATAGTGCGCGAGTCCGACTCTCACTTGACCGGTTTATTAATTAAGTCCTGATAACTATTAAACTAATCTTTTTTTTGCTTGTTCTTTCAGGAGCAGTAACAAACCTGAATTATATAGCACAAATTCAAATGTAGAACCTGATATTTCTACTTTTCATAAAGTGCTGTTCAGTAACTTGTAAAATATCACTTATGTAGGTACTTGTGAACATTTCTTTAAAAACTCGCTTTCACTTTTGTAATAAAACTAATGAATCAACAATATTAATAATTATAAGACAAGTTGTTGTAACCTGATTCTTAAATTACCTGCATTGTCAAAGTACATGCACTTTGAAGTGTAGTTGCGAACTAGGTACCTGTATTACCTATTACCTACCTATCTTTATACTTAATATGTATCAGGAAATAAAGGTGAAATGCAATAAATAATATGCATGAAAAAATGTTTCTGTAAGGGGGCGTTCATTAATTACGTGAGGTGATTTTGGCGATTTTTGGACCCCCCTCCCTGCTTGGTGAGATGTCGTGAGATTTCTAGAGATGCGTATTTTTAGTGTAAATACGTTAACAATTTACGAGGTTATAAATGCTGATATGATTTGCGACCGTAAAAAATATGGCTTTACAGATGTATAATCCTTCCAAAATCAATTCGAGGATTATGCTAACTTGAGGAAAGTTAGCATAATCCTCGAATATCACGATTTCATGAAATAGTCATTCAATTGGATTAGGTACATGATTCCTATATTTTTTATAGAATTATAATCAAAAAAATCATAATACAACTCTAAGTTCACGTGTATGTACATTTGATATGCTCGCAAATCATGTTTAGATCAACATACAACCTGATACTGCCCTGCAAATTGCAAAAAACGTAAGAAAATTTAAGTTAAGCGGGCTACCTTGACGCTTTCGCCTTAATCTATGCTTGATTGCTAGAATTTATAAAAAAAAACCAATTGGATTAATTTTATTATAGATTAATTTAACCCAGTTTTTTCGCAATATTACACTGTTTCTTGCGTAAATAAAAATTACGTGATAATTGCCGAGACCCCCCGTGACCCCGTGAGAATGGGTGAGATTCGGCTCGACCTAAACTCCTCACGTATTTAATGAATGACTCCTAATGAGTTCATACTCTGAATTGAAAATATTTCTTATTTCCTATAACAGCTCTAAGATATTATGTTATCCTAAATGTTGTACCTTCCAATATTATGTTGTCTGTATACACATAAGGTGCTGTTCCGAAGGTGGTTGCAGCCGCATACCGCAAGCGGCTACGTCGCCCAATCGCAATGATAGACCACAGCTGCTCTGTTTGACAGCCAGTGACGGCACTATCGGTTTGAGGTCTGCATTAGACGCTCGACCGCAACGTCAGGCGGCATCGTCGCCATGTAAGGAAGCGTTTTCATAGAGTTACATAAAAACCAGTCTGTTTCATAGGGCCAGTTGATTAGAGATTGCGGGTATGATGATCGCCTTCGGAAAAATAGATTAATTTAGAATTTGTAGGTACAATATTGCATGGAAGTCCTAGGCATCTCCTTCATACTTTAAGTTTAGTTTTACTTGCGACTTACCTACATCTTGCTGATTTGCAGGTTGGTAAATTATACCTTATTTGGTAAATAATACTTTATTTACCAACTTGCAATTGAGCAACATGCTGCAGGGTATTTTAATATAATATGATTACATTGGACTTTTTTCTTGTCAATACGAGGTTTAAATAATTATGCATTTTGGACTGTGTATGTATTAAATACCCCCTAATATTAATAAAGGTTTTCTGTGGAGCATAGTAAAATTGAATCATTTATGTAAAAGAAAACTGTATATAAACCACTTGCTACCACTTAGGGCCTTATCACACTAGCGAGTTGCGAGCGAGTGGAAAGCGGGGCGAGTGCGCAGCGAGCTCGCCGCGAGTTCGCAACATGTGCGCGGCGAACACGCCGCGGGTGCGCAGCGAGCTTGCCGCGTCTGCGGAACGAGAGCGATTGACCTGAGTGCACAAGACAGAGCGAGACAAGCGAGTGTACAATATTGTGGAAACGCGGCGATCACGCCGCGTTTTCGCGGCTAGTTCGCTTCGCACCCGCGGAGAGCACGTTTACAAATCGCTTCGCTGGAAATAAGGTAAGGATATGGTGATAAGGCCCTTACTGTAAGGCTGATTTTATGGTGACGTTTACGGCACGCGCATACGGAAAGCTCGGTTTATAACCATACACTTTCGACCGCTCTACTGCATGCTATAAAATCAACCTTATTTCCCTATTAAATGTTTGTGTGTAGATTAAGGGGTTCATTTATAAACGTTACTTAAAGTTAAGTAATGATTTCTGGTTCTGTTAAACCATACATTTTTGACGTTTGAACTTTGAACGTCACTTAACTAGAAGCAACGTTTTTATACAGTGTGTCTGGTAGTTTCGGAGTTGTGATTATTTAATTATGACCCTTTACTTACAAGTAGAAGGAAAATAACAATTTAATGGAGTTTAATTTAAAATGCCTTATTACAATTCCACCGTAAGATTTGTCGATAAAATTGATCTTAACTCTTAAAATATCGATTGCACCCCATGTGTGCAAATGACAACAACATTCTATTGTGTCGCTAATTGAGCGCGCGACGGGTTAATGGGTCGGACACCGGCGACCAGACACACTGTATAAACCCCAATATAACTAAACCAGCGGCAATGTATGATGGCGCTAGTGACAGTAAAAGATCCTTCGGCTTTAGTCTTATTTTAGGCCGAAAACGAAAATGAAAAAACAACATTAACAACATAAAATGTTAATATTTCCGCTGTACCTACATTGAAAGCTTGTTTGTTTATTTTTAAACCTAGTGAGAGAAAGAGCAAATATAGGCTTTAAAAGAAATAAAACACGATAATTCCATTAGAGGATACACCATTTCGTATATTTCGTGTCGTATTGATAGACCTAACCCGGCCGAGTCTCGACACAGATAGCGATCGCTATATTCCAGAATTCGGTCGCAAAGTCATAATGGCGTCCCTAGACGCGCGCGACGTGCTTCTCTAGTACGGGACTTTTTCGTGCTTGTCAACTACGTCGCGCGCGTCTTTGGACGCTATCAGGACTTTGCGACCGAATTCGGTCGGAACGAACTTCTGATTTTCGGTTGGTTTCTGGGCGAAAACGAAAATATGGCTGAATCATGATTTTTCTGGCCGAAAATGAAAACGAAGCTTCTGTCGGTCACTATTGGTAAATTACAGTTCCAGCGGTACGTTTTTACTGCGGCTCGTACGCACAACAATGTAGTCTATCATTTGTTTCCTCACATTTAGCAGTACCTACCTAAATTAGGCCGATTCAGGATTCAGGATAGGCGGACCAGTATCGGTACCGAGCGCGACTGCGATATCGCTTTTATCTGAATAAGCCTTAATAATGGAAATTCATAAAAATGTCACAAGCCATCATACAGTGGCGCCATCGTAGACTAGGATCTTTATACCTGTAAGAATGATTCTGAAACATGAATGTCGATTCAAATCTAGTGTTACATCGAGATTCATGCTTGAGTATCTTTCTAGAATACTATACCTACCTACAGGCCTTAGAATTAGATACCAACTTATAGCTTAAATTATCGATTTGCTAATTAAACGTTATCAACACAATGTTTGTTTAAATGTTTAACACGTGAAGTCCTAATGACTATGATCCCTAAAAAATGCGAATGCCGTCCGATCGAGTATCTGATATCTAATCTAGTATCTGAGTGAGGAAAGAGGGACTGCACCTTCCCGCACGCAGTTAGTCAAGTTAAATCTAAACTAATAATAAAACCGGCTAAGCTTTTCAGAATTTCGGCTTGACAGATAATTAGTACCCCATCTCGTGTAAATGTGCCCGAAATTTAGAATTTGTGCGTCCAGCCGGTCCAAAGATGTTCACGAAAAACAGATTCCGCTGGAGTAACGTTACCCCAGCGGCATGATTTTTATCCGGTGGTCGTGGCTAAGCACAAACTAGCTATTTAGATAGATCACATTTGTGCCTAATTGTGCCCAAAAAATAAAATTTGTGCGTCTTGAGGTTTCACGAGTTATTCAAGGGAAGAAGCGTTTATGATCTCAGGCGAGAGGTCTAGTGCCTAAGTATGAGGGAATAACTGCCATAGGACCCAGTTGCAAGCTGCCTGGTGAGACCTTTCCATATATTTCTGGAATCCGTTAAAGAGTTCCGCCTAAAGTCTAGAGTGGGTCTCATTATAAATCCATAGATCTAGTATGCTGTATTTACAATTTATTCGACTAACTTTAAACTATTTGATATTTGTGTAGTGCCCAAAATGTGTTCCAAAAGGGTACTTATGTTTTTTGCGAGTGCGCATTCTTTTGTAAGACATTTGGTGTGTGGTCGCAGGTAGCTAGCTGTTGACCAACAAAGAAATCCTTTTAGTTCTCTTGACTCTGACATTGGATTTCGAAAGCTATAATTTCGAAGGCAAGTGTTGTTTTGTGTGTGGTGGTAAAGTTATTTTTGTGATGAAGTGTTTAAGTTTACATATTTTAATAATTGTGAAGTTCAAGACGGCTGAAGACTGAGATAAGATTAAGAAGGCTGCTAGCGAGATTTACAAGAAACCTGAAACAGATAGTAACCAGAAGAAGACAATGGAAACAGAAATGTGTAACACAGCACAGCAATGACATAGAAAAGAGTCGAAAAGCAGATAACCCCGACAAAATATGCTCTGGTGAAGCTGGACATAAATTATAAATTACCGCGCCCCCCGGTCTACTCCCTGATATGTAATGGCCTTTGTAGCACCATGCAACATGAGGCTCCAAGGGCTAAGTGCAAATCTTGGGGTTCAATCGATTTATCGAGTCTGGTTAAACCACGCTGGGATCGGTGCATTTCATTCATTCATTCATTGAGGTTTCAGAATTATTCAAGATGTCGCTGGGGTAACGTTTAGCAAATTGCTGTAGGTACCTCTCAAACGGCATAACAACTACGATTTTTAGGGTTCCGTAGTCAACTAGGAACCCTTATAGTTTCGCCATGTCTGTCTGTCTGTCCGTCCGTCCTCGCTTAATCTCTGTGACCGTTAGCACTAGAAAGCTGAAATTTGGTACCAATGTGGATATCAATCATGCCGACAAAGTGGTA
Source organism: Xanthia togata (assembly GCA_963853775.1). Classification (NCBI taxonomy): domain Eukaryota; kingdom Metazoa; phylum Arthropoda; class Insecta; order Lepidoptera; family Noctuidae; genus Xanthia; species Xanthia togata. The sequence continues at coordinate 14,604,273 of OY970802.1, forward strand.
AAATAAAAATTGGAAAAAAATGTTTTATTAGGGTAGCCCCCCCTATATGTAAAGCGGGAAGTGTTTTTTTATTTCAACTCTAATGTGTGATATATTGTTGGAAAGGTATTTAAAAATGAATAGAGGTTTACTAAAATCATTTCTTGATAATGTCAATAATTTCGGAAATAATCGCTCCAAAAGTAAAAAACAATTGGCGCCCCCTTCCCCCCCCTCTAACTTTTGAACCATAAGTTTAGAAAATATGAAAAAAATCTGAAAAGTAGAACTTTATAAGGACTAAGGACTTTCTAGGAAAATAATTTTGAACTTGATGGAAACAACAATTTTTGTACAAAAAAGACAAAAAGCTGTACAATATAATTTCTGGACTAAGTTTGTAGTATAATCGTATATGCAAGCATTTTTTTTTAACTTTGTTTACATATTTTATTATGCTGAACGTATCTTTTTTCAAACAAAAAAAGAATTATTAAGGACGCATTCTCAAAATTGATAGGTACAGAATCGAACTACTACATTGACACGGGTCATACACACAAGTGTACGAACGACTAACTGCGGGAATAGTAGTCAAGTGAATTCATTTTGATACTCTGAAAGTTTTATTTTTTTACGTTTAATCTTTGTAATAAAATTATGGTACGAATATTTTATTTATTATTGCTGTTTATATTTTTACGAATTACCTCCGGACTTGATGGAGTGACCGGAAGCTGTACTTCGGTGACTTCTAATGGAACTCCTCGAATAGGTTTCCCGAGTTTGGGCTCGTTTTGTTAGTTATGATGAGACCTTACCTCCGGACTTGATGGACCGATCTGAAGGTGTACTTCGGTGACTGCTACTGGATCTCCTCGACGTGTTGTACTAGGTGAGCCGAGTTTGGGCTCGTTTTGTTAGTCATGATGAGACCTTACCGCCGGACTTGATGGACCGACCTGAAGGTGTACTTCGGTGACTGCTACTGGATCTCCTCGACATGTTGTACTAGGTGAGCCGAGTTTGGGCTCGTTTTATTAGTCATGATGAGACCTTACCTCCGGACTTGAAGGACCGACCTGAAGGTGTACTTCGGTGACTGCTACTGGATCTCCTCGACATGTTGTACTAGGTGAGCCGAGTTTGGGCTCGTTTTATTAGTCATGATGAGACCTTACCTCCGGACTTGATGGACCGACCTGAAGGTGTACTTCGGTGACTGCTACTGGATCTCCTCGACGTGTTGTACTAGGTGAGCCGAGTTTGGGCTCATTTTGTTAGTCATGATGAGACCTTACCTCCGGACTTGATGGACCGACCTGAAGGTGTACTTCGGTGACTGCTACTGGATCTCCTCGACATGTTGTACTAGGTGAGCCGAGTTTGGGCTCGTTTTGTTAGTCATGATGAGACCTTACCTCCGGACTTGATGGACCGACCTGAAGGTGTACTTCGGTGACTGCTACTGGATCTCCTCGACATGTTGTACTAGGTGAGCCGAGTTTGGGCTCGTTTTATTAGTCATGATGAGACCTTACCTCCGGACTTGATGGACCGACCTGAAGGTGTACTTCGGTGACTGCTACTGGATCTCCTCGACATGTTGTACTAGGTGAGCCGAGTTTGGGCTCGTTTTATTAGTCATGATGAGACCTTACCTCCGGACTTGATGGACCGACCTGAAGGTGTACTTCGGTGACTGCTACTGGATCTCCTCGACATGTTGTACTAGGTGAGCCGAGTTTGGGCTCGTTTTGTTAGTTATGCTGAGACCTTACTTCCGGACTTGATGAAGTGACCTGAAGGTGTACTTCGGTGACTGCTAATGGAACTCCTCGACATGTTGTACTAGGTGAGCCGAGTTTGGGCTGGTTTTGTTAGTTGTGCTGAGACCGTACTTCCGGACTTGATGGAGTGACCTGAAGGTGCACTTCGGTGACTGCTAATGGAACTCCTCGACATGTCGAAATAGGTGAGCCGAGTTTGGGCTCGTTTTGTAAGTTATGCTGAGACCTTACTTCCGGACTTGATGGAGTGACCTGAAGGTGTACTTCGGTGACTGATAATGGAACTCCTTGACATGTTGAAATAGGTTTTCCGAGTTTGGGCTCGTTTTGTTAGTTATGATGAGACCTTACCTCCGGACTTGATGGACCGACCTGAAGGTGTACTTCGGTGACTGCTACTGGATCTCCTCGACATGTTGTACTAGGTGAGCCGAGTTTGGGCTCGTTTTGTTAGTTATGCTGATACCTTACTTCCGGACTTGATGAAGTGACCTGAAGGTGTACTTCGGTGACTGCTAATGGAACTCCTCGACATGTCGTACTAGGTGAGCCGAGTTTGGGCTGGTTTTGTTAGTTGTGCTAAGACCGTACTTCCGGACTTGATGGAGTGACCTGAAGGTGTACTTCGGTGACTGCTACTGGATCTCCTCGACATGTTGAACTAGGTGAGCCGAGTTTGGGCTCGTTTTGTTAGTTATGCTGAGACCTTACTTCCGGACTTGATGGAGTGACCTGAAGGTGTACTTCGGTGACTGCTAATGGAACTCCTCGACATGTTGAAATAGGTTTTCCGAGTTTGGGCTCGTTTTGTTAGTTGTGATGAGACCTTACCTCCGAAATTGATGGAGCGACCTGAAGGTGCACTTCGGTGACTGCTACTGGATCTCCTCGACGTGTTGTACTAGGTGAGCCGAGTTTGGGCTCGTTTTGTTAGTTATGATGAGACTTTACCTCCGGACTAGATGGAGTGACCTGAAGGTGTAGGTACTTTCGTGGTTATTAAAACAACACATCGAACGTTATCAATTTTTTATTGTTAGAATATTTGTTAGGACATGTGAAGAATGTGCTCTTAGCTCCATATTTCTTGCCATTTTCTTTTTATATATTATATTTATACTGGAACGAACTTTTTTACGAGAGCTTTTTCTAAATGTCCTATGCCTCGGCATCTAAAACAAAAATCAAGTGATGAAACTTACACAATATTCACTCAATTACAAATAAGTAGTATTCTTACTAATAGCAGTAGCAGTCACCGAAATACACCTTCAGGCCACTCCAGCAAGTCCGGAGGTAAGGTCTCCTCATGAGTAGCAAAACGAGCACAAACTCGGCTCACCTAGTACAACATGTCGAGGAGATCCAGTAGCAGTCACCGAAGTACACCTTCAGGTCACTCCATCAAGTCCGGAAGTAAGGTCTCAGCATAACTAACAAAACGAGCCCAAACTCAGCTCACCTAGTACAACATGTGGAGGAGATCCAGTAGCAGTCACCGAAGTACACCTTCAGGTCGGTCCATCAAGTCCGGAAGTAAGGTCTCATTATTGACTAACAAAACGAGTCCAAACTCGGCTCACCTAGTACAACACGTCGAGGAGATCCAGTAGCAGTCACCGAAGTACACCTTCAGGTCGGTCCATCAAGTCCGGAGGTAAGGTCTCATCATGACTAACAAAACGAGTCCAAACTCGGCTCACCTAGTACAACACGTCGAGGAGATCCAGTAGCAGTCACCGAAGTACACCTTCAGGTCGGTCCATCAAGTCCGGAGGTAAGGTCTCATCATGACTAACAAAACGAGTCCAAACTCGGCTCACCTAGTACAACACGTCGAGGAGATCCAGTAGCAGTCACCGAAGTACACCTTCAGGTCGGTCCATCAAGTCCGGAGGTAAGGTCTCATCATGACTAACAAAACGAGTCCAAACTCGGCTCACCTAGTACAACACGTCGAGGAGATCCAGTAGCAGTCACCGAAGTACACCTTCAGGTCGGTCCATCAAGTCCGGAGGTAAGGTCTCATCATGACTAACAAAACGAGTCCAAACTCGGCTCACCTAGTACAACACGTCGAGGACATCCAGTAGCAGTCACCGAAGTACACCTTCAGGTCACCCCATCAATTTCGGAGGTAAGGTCTCATCATAACTAACAAAATGAGCCCAAACTCGGGAAACCTATTTCAACATGTCGAGGAGTTCCATTAGAAGTCACCGAAGTACACCTTCAGGTCACTCCATCAAGTCCGGAAGTAAGATCTCAGCATAACTAACAAAACGAGCCCAAACTCGGCTCACCTAGTACAACTTGTCGAGGAGATCCAGTAGCAGTGACCGAAGTACACCTTCAGGTCGGCCCATCAAGCCCGGAGGTAAGGTCTCATCATGACTAACAAAACGAGTCCAAACTTGGCTCAACTAGTACAACACGTCAAGGAGATCCAGTAGCAGTCACCGAAGTACACCTTCAGGTCGGTCCATCAAGTCCTTAGGTAAGGTCTCATCATGACTAACAAAACGAGCCCAAACTCGGCTCACCTAGTACAACACGTCGAGGAGATCCAGTAGCAGTCACCGAAGTACACCTTCAGGTCGGTCCATCAAGTCCGGAGGTAAGGTCTCATCATGACTAACAAAACGAGCCCAAACTCGGCTCACCTAGTACAACACGTCGAGGAGATCCAGTAGCAGTCACCGAAGTACACCTTCAGGTCACCCCATCAATTTCGGAGGTAAGGTCTCATCATAACTAACAAAACGAGCCCAAACTCGGCTCACCTAGTACAACATGTCGAGGAGATCCATTAGAAGTCACCGAAGTACACCTTCAGGTCACTCCATCAAGTCCGGAAATAAGATCTCAGCATAACTAACAAAACGAGCCCAAACTCGGCTCACCTAGTACAACTTGTCGAGGAGATCCAGTAGCAGTCACCGAAGTACACCTTCAGGTCGGTCCATCAAGCCCGGAGGTAAGGTCTCATCATGACTAACAAAACGAGTCCAAACTCGGCTCACCTAGTACAACACGTCGAGGAGATCCAAGAGCAGTCACCGAAGTACACCTTCAGGTCGGTCCATCAAGTCCTTAGGTAAGGTCTCATCATGACTAACAAAACGAGCCCAAACTCGGCTCACCTAGTACAACACGTCGAGGAGATCCAGTAGCAGTCACCGAAGTACACCTTCAGGTCGGTCCATCAAGTCCGGAGGTAAGGTCTCATCATGACTAACAAAACGAGCCCAAACTCGGCTCACCTAGTACAACACGTCGAGAAGATCCAGTAGCAGCCACAGAAGTACACCTTCAGGTCGGTCCATCAAGTCCGGAGGTAAGGTCTCATCATGACTAACAAAACGAGCCCAAACTCGGCTCATCTAGTACATCATGTCAAGGAGATCCAGTAGCAGTCACCGAAGTACACCTTCAGGTCGCTCCATCAAGTCCAGAACGAATAGGCATTTATAAACCCTACTTACATGATTTTCTATAGTGAAATAAAAATCTTACCTTGTCAAGTATCAAATTTGATTTATCGAATAATTTGTGTTTGTACAGCGATCTTTTTCAACTGGAGCCGCTGCAAACAGGCGATACGTGTCCACTCTTTACGGCGGCCACGCGCGGACTAAAGTTTCATTCAAAATGCTTGATTGCTTGTGCAATAAATCAAGACGGATAACAAAAATAAAATAACCCTTATTTCAATCGATTAAGATTCATCCAGAATAGCAAAAAATGAGAAAAAATAAGTTTTGGTTTTCATTTTTTCTGCGACTATTTATAGCATTTAGATTTTAAAAAAAACCCAGCATTAAGAATTGAATATGTTTGCCTACATATAGTATTTTTAGAAATGTAAAATATGCTAATAATAGCACAATAAATGCACCTAAACTCAACCCGGTATCGTTAACTTTGTGGGAAAGGGTAACGATAGATCGATTTTGCATTGTAAAAAACTAAAATTTTCTATAATAAAGTACCTGAAATTTGAAGATGAAGAACCAATCTATACGAGGTAGTTATTAGTTATATTGGATTTTGTTTGGTTATGCCATAAAATGTACCGAAAAACAGCATAATATTGCCTGATGCGCAAACGCGCCCTTAAAATCGGTTCTCGCAATCCAAAATTACCACCGAAAACTTCTGACACGTCTATGTACCCCAATTCCCCGAGAGATGGCGCTGTAGGTACTTATTACATTGGGTCGGGTATTATCGAATTGTTCGGTTGGTCTCTCCTTGGCATTGGCGGTATCTTATAATTACATAAAACTTCTATCAGGAACATGCTATTGCTAAGGCAATTTAGAACAAAACTAAAATTCATTTTTTTAACGCCATCAAAAGGTTAAGGTAAAACCCAGTTCATAAATGGTTCGATGATGGCGTTGCGTAATGACGTCATTTTTTTAAAAGTCGATGTTAAGATTTTCCGTGCTTTCATGTGCAACTTTGTTTACCATGGTAGGTACCGTGGTAAAGAAAGTTGCACTTAAACATATTCGTAATTTTATGAGTGCACAATCTAATAGTCGTCGAGGTCGTGTATTCCCGTTCGTCCCCGTAGTGGGATGAACGGGAATTTACAAAAATAATATTAAATTTGTTCCCGATCGTCCCATTCATGATTTTAGGGGGACGAACGGGAATCTGTTCTTAGTTTAGCTCTATTCGTCCCACTAAATGTTTGATTAAATTAGATTGTGGGTAAAGTTAACTTCTTTTGCGGATATTGTTCACATTAATTTTGTATGTACGCACAGTACGCAGTTACTTGATACGTACAACTCCTAGCTAATTACGATTTGAAGTAGGCTAGTTTGTTAAAAACATAGTGTTGCCTATACAGTATAGTTACATTGAACACTTGTGTATAATAAAACACTTATTGTGACGGACGGGAAACTACGGAACCCTACACTGAGCGTGGCCCGACACGCTCTTGGCCGGTTTTTTTTTACTACTAATACTACTACTAATAACATTGTGACTCATCAACTAATGATGACAATGATCGACGCCAAAGTCTGCACGTACCTTTCTGAGGCCAGATCAAATGCCTGTACCTGTGCTTAGCAAAACCTACGGAAATGAACCGCTTAGATGTTGTAACATCAAAGACTGTGTGTGCTGCCATGTACAAATTTGGCTTGTCATCCCTACACGCACGCATGAATTGTATGGAATGTCTGTTACATATTGCGTAGGTACAGGCTCGACTTCAAACGGTGGGCAGCGAGAAGTAATGAGGACAAAGAAATGTTGCAGAACAGAAAACAATGTATTCAAAATAAATTCAAAGATCAGCTCAATCTGTTGATTGATATTGTGAAACAAGGCTTGGGAACTACCAATGACGGGAATACCGCAAGAAAGTATTTCGAGTTTCCCAATAAAACTGCAGCTATTACCGGGTTGGACGAAGTTCTTATTAAAAGATTTGCTGTGATTTTGTAAGCGATAACATCTGGCGAGAAGATCGACGTAAATAAGATTTAAAGATTTTGCCCGCAAAACAGCAGAAAAGTACGTGGAATTGTACGACTGGTGGTTCTACATGTCGTCAACCGTACATAAATTATTAATACACGGGGCTGACATAATCGAGAAAAATGATATTGTGCCGATTGGGACTCGAAACAAAGATTTTAGGAGGTTCCGAGAACATCATTCGCGGAAAAGAAGCAGGCAAGATTATAATCAAGATATCTTAAATATGCTTGTTGTTTCTTCGGATCCTTTCCTAAGTGCACAAAGGCCTAAGTTAGATGCCAAGAGAAAGCAGAGCTTTTTTGCTGAAACTCGTAGACTTAATTCAGTTTCAGGAAAGTGAGTTAGAGTTTTTAGATATATCCAATCTGGATTCTGACTCAGAAGTGGAGTCCGACAACGACAAAGATAAGGAAAATGTTTTTTTTTTCTATTTTTTTAAATATTTATCTCGTTTTATATATTCTTAATATTTGGGTCAGTAAAATTCTTCATAATTAACAATGATCTTAATTTAGTCACTAAAAGGAACCGTTTCATATGTAAAAATAAATTAAAATATTTTGACGATTCTAAAAAAAAAACAGCAGCGATAACCGTTATATGACATATGTCAAAAAATTATAAATAATTAGTACAATAACCACCTGTGAGGATATTACGGTTTTCCTGGCTGTTACGAGATAATTAACTTTTTCATACTAGCTTCATACAAATTTTTCGTAAAAAAAATATAATTCCTTCGTTTTTATGCAGAATTAACTCGGGGTGTCATTTTTGAATAAAGTAGTAACTAATAGAAGCGATAACCGGCAAAAAATTCGGCACTTACAAATTTAAATCCCTAAGTCTTCTAGAGGCGATTTTCGATCCACAGTGCGGCGTTACAAGGTTACGTTATTGAATTGTAAATGTTACAATCATTGACTTATATAACATGGACTTGAAATGTTTGACTATAGAAAAAACAGTTATACAAATACGAGGCATATCGACGCCAAAATCAAAAAAATACTGCTATCTCTTTTTAACTTTAATAAATTTGCAGTGAAAAAGGATAATAGTGTTTTTGACAGTTACTATATTGGCAACCCTACATTTTCTAGTCATTGAAATACCTATTTGCGGCCGGTTCGCCATTTTATCCTCTCGGTGTTTGGTACCAAAGTTGGGTACGTAACCTGTCAAATGATCTTGTGTTGTGGTTAAAATTTGTGAATTTTGGAGTTATTTGCTGTGTGATTGCGTTTAAACTCGGCCCTATGGTGGACATCATCAATAGCAAGATGCCCAATTGCAATATAATCGGATGTGGCATCAAAAGAAGCGGACATCACCCGAAAATAACTTTGCACCAGTACGTACATACATTTCAGCTGAAATATCTTTAGATTTAGACGATAAACAAAAGATTCTGTATTCGTTGAAGAGCTTCAACAGTAAAGCATTCATATTTTCCCTTTTGCCATTATTTTCAACAGTTTTACTTCACGAAATCATTTTCTTGTTATTGAAGGGATAGAGTAGTGCATTTAGACATTTTATTTATCGATAATGCTATTTTATGTTTTTTTTTAATTGGTTTTATGTTTTACTTTCAAGGTTGCCTGCTAATAAACGAAAAAAGGAAAACTATTGGTGTGGAAAGTTTAAAGAAGGCCACATATTTTTGTTCTTTTCACTTTGAAGAATAATGTTTCAACCGGATACTCAATAAAGTAACATTATGAGACGATACTTTACCTTCACGAACCTTATTGTTAAGTAACATGTTATAAATTTGTCCAACATGATTCTGTAGTGGCTGGTGTTGAAAATGATGGTGATGTCCTCATTTGCAATATTTGTTTGTTTGGTAGCAAAGAGTGATGTAAAGACTGTGTTTGAGTGTGGTCTTAAGACTTAAGATCAATTAAAAATTCTATTAATAAAATCAAGAAACAATAAAAATACTAATATTTTTTTTGCTTGTTTACAGCCTGCAATTTGAACAAATATGTGGCAATATTTTAAATGAGAATGATCAAATTCAGACAAACTCACAATGTAAAAGAGTTATATATGAATTTGAGATACAAATATTATGGGAAGAAATCTACTGAAAGCATAACACATAGAAATTACCTGAACAAAATTGTATTGTTCAGAACTGAATGAGATTGATTTCTTTAATATAACTTTATTATAATTAGTGTTGACTTTTAATTAAAACCCACAATCATTTGCTTGTTAGAAACTTAGCATCAAAAATATTAATTATGGTGGCTCCGCCAATTTTCAAAATTTCTTTTTCACTGGTTATCCGTGAAATTCAAATCTGTATGTTGATTAAAATGAGATACACAAAGATAAAATAATAATAATATAAATTAAAATATTTCATTTAAAAAATACCATCTGCGGGCCATTGACGGAGCCACCTTTTAGAGGTATGAGGAACAGGGTGTAAAATTCATTCATCCTCTATAGAAAAGGGAGGACCCTCCGACCGACGGGTGTCGTATCTGGCGGGCAACTGTTCGATAGATTTTTAGAGAAGTGAAAACTTCTTTAGGCGCGTTGAGCACTTTTTGGGTGAGCTAAAATAATGGAAGTCCCGTCATCTTCACCGGACGTTTTCCAAGAGCTATATGTATACTGTGTATATATGTGTACTTTTTGGGTGAATAAAAAGCGTGAAACTCGTGTCATCGTCATCGCACACTTCCTATGAGCTTTATGTATACTGTGTATACAGGGTGTTTGGCGCATGGACCGACACAATTTTTTCAGGAATTTGGGAGGTCATTAGCTAGGTTCTACCCATACACCCTTTGTCCCAAATGTCACGGTTGGTTACATATGATTATTTTTTTTAAATGAAAAAAAAATCCCAAAATGTGTCCTTTAATTTGAAATAACTTTTTTGTTTGTGGGTGTAGTGGCACAAAACAAATTCTGTTGCATTCTCCAAAGTCCTTTAAATCTAAAAACATCTTTGTTTTATACAACTGGTTTCAAGAAAATTCCTTACAAGCTTCCAAAGTTAATTTTTGTATTTAATGAATGAAATTTTACAACTTCTAAATTAATTATAAAAAAAACTAAAAGCTATTTTGAACTTAGCTTTATTTTAAAAAGTTCTTTAGTTGATACCCTTTCTAACGGTATGCTACATGTCATAGAAATTATTCATTTATGTTGTAAAAATAAGGGATACTACTATGCCACGGCCGAACCGCACAAAACAATGGAACCAGTTTGAACGATACCGTCGCGTCAATGTAAGCGCAGGTAAAAAGTTCGTCTCTTTCTTGCACATGTAAAATGATTTTTGTCTTTGTCTAACATTGAGTTGGACGTTCGGGATGTGACAGGTACGGTGCAGTCAGTTGAGGTCTGACTATCTCTGCTGTTGGAAGTGCCCGTGTGTTTCACATTCTTCTCTTTTTTTTCATTGAGTTTCGTTTGTTAAATCTTGTTATTGTTATTGTTTTTTCCGCATTTAAACTGTTTTATTGTTGTGTTTATCTTCGGTGTTGATAGTAAAATGCCTACCTTCAGTAACGAAGAGTATGCCGACATGCTACTCGCGTATGGCAGGGCTAACTGCAATGCGCGCGAAGCGCGAAGAATTTATCAGGAGCGATATCCTGATCGACGTATACCACACCACGAAACTTTCTCTACAACCTATCGACGTTTGAGAGAGACAGGAAACCTAAATCATCGAGAACCTCGAGTGAGTGCCGTGCAACATAATGTAGCCGTAGATGAAATGATTCTTCAAGCTTTTGATGAGGAACCTACAACAAGCATACGAACTGTTGCTGCAAGACTTAACTTAACAGTATGGAAAGTCTGGGCGGTTCTTCGGGCAGATGGGAGGCATGCATTTCATTACACCCCTGTTCAAGGTAAATAACACACCAGCCTTTTTTTATTGTAACAAAAAACCCGTTTTAACCTATTTCAATTTTCAATGACTAGTTATTTCGTCAAGTAAAGATACTTTTTTTTTTCGTGGTAAAATCATCAAATGAGTCCTCCCACCCCGGGCAGGGCGGGAGGGACTGTCAGACTTGTACTGACTAAAATCCACAGTGTTCCTTCAATAGCCCTTTACGTTCCGGGGTCACGGTAATAAGTCCCGCGACCAAGTAAAGATACTTAATAAATTTTTAGACGTTTGATTTTCTTTGTTTCACAAGTTATTTATTCATGTTTGAATTTTTTTAAAGTTATTTCCAGAAAAACGAAAATCTTTTGTGGTATTGGCAGTACCTCAAGGATTTTTTTTTGTTTTAGGGCTCGAAGATGGTGATAATGCTAGACGGCTGGATTTCTGCAGATTTATACTGCATACAGACGTCGAAGATGGCAACTTCTTGAAAAGAATTTTGTGGACCGATGAATCAAATTTTAGCCGTGAGGGAATTTTGATCTCCACAATCTTCACCACTGGAGTCACAAAGACCAAAATCCTCGCGTTAAAAGGCAGAGTTCTTTTCAAAGAAAGTTCAGTGTCAACGTTTGGGCTGGTGTTATTGGACGCAATCTCATCGGCCCATATTTTTTGCCAGATAGGTTGAATGGAGACATTTATTTAAATTTTTTAATCAATGATCTACCCGAACTTGTTGTGCCAGTTTTGGAAGAAGGTGTGCCGATAGTTTTCCAAAATGACAGCTGTCCAGCACACTACCAACTGAACGTGCGAGAGCATTTAGATAATGCCTTTCCAAACGCATGGATTGGTAGAGGCGGCCCTATTCCGTGGCCCGCACGGTCCCCAGACCTGACACCTTTGGATTTTTACGTCTGGGGACGTGCAAAAGAATTGGTTTACCAGACAGAAGTGCCCACTAGGGAAGTTCTGATTGAACGAATAACCGGCGCGTTCCAAACTATGAAAGAAGAAATGCGACTACGTACAACGACAGTTGAAATAAGAAACAGATGTCGTGCATGCATACGAAATGGAGGAGGTCAATTTGAACAAGATTTATAACTTTTTTTTAACTAGCCTATTCTGTCCCACTGCTGGGCAAAGGCCTCCCCCATTACTTTCCACCTTTCCCGGTGTTTTGCCTCCTTTTTTATAACTTTAGTTTAATAAAAACCAAATAACCTTAAAAAGTCTTTTTCTTAACCCTGACTCTCCTAACTAGTATTTTGACTACATAATGAATAATTTCTATGACATGTAGCATACCGTTAGAAAGGGTATCAACTAAAGAACTTTTTAAAATAAAGCTAAGTTCAAAATGGCTTTTAGTTTTTTTTATAATTAATTTAGAAGTTGTAAAATTTCATTCATTAAATAAAAAAATTAACTTTGGAAGCCTGTAAGGAATTTTCTTGAAACCAGTTGTATAAAACAAAGATGTTTTTAGATTTAAAAGATTTTGGAGAATGCAACAAAATTTGTTTTGTGCCACTACACCCACAAACAAAAAAGTTATTTCAAATTAAAGGACACATTTTGGGATTTTTTTTCATTAAAAAAAAATAATCATATGTAACCAACCGTGACATTTGGGACAAAGGGTGTATGGGTAGAACCTAGCTAATGACCTCCCAAATCCCTGAAAAAATTGTGTCGGTCCATGCGCCAAACACCCTGTATATGTACATAGATATATCGGCAATGAGATGAACTTGTTGCATGGTATACAATGGACTGAAATCAGTTACAGAATACTAGTTCGATAAAAAGCTGTAAGTATATAATATCTGTCCGGTTTCAACCTATTATAATGGGAAACATCAAAATAAGTTCTACTGTTTAGCCGCGAAATAATGACGAAGCAATTAAATTAAACAAACAAATGAAGGCATCAGTTAGAAAAATTGGGGTATTTTTACCCGTAAATATTGTACTGTGACATTATGAAAACATTCTCACAATCTTTTATCGATATTATAACATAGAAATATCGATAAGGGCTGCCCTAGTAGACGCCATTTTATCCTCTCAGTAAAGTGTAGGTATGGCACGTTTTTCTTGTAGGTATGCCAAGTCCATGTTTTATATGTCAATGGTTACAATGGCCTTACTATAGTTTGTGCTATGTAGTCTGTGGTTCGTAGTATCCCTATGTAGTCTGTGCTGTGGTTGTGGTTACTTGACTTGTGAGTTCACTTTGTGTAGTCGTGGTTCTCCGACTAATAAATAGTTATTATTAAAGTAAAATAATTACTGTTGGAACTTGTGACGAATGTTTTATTTTACAATAGAATGACAAGAAACAAAATAACGAAAAACAGTTGCTATGGAGACTGAAGGTACAGTCCTCCTAACATCCACTCCTCTTTTAGGCACTGAGGCCAAGAGCTTTAGTTAGCTTTTCCAGCCTGGGTGCATATACGGGCTTTGTGAAACAATCAGCCAGTTGTTCCTCAGTTGTAACTTGCTTGACCTCAAGCATGCCAGCTGCCACACACTCTCTGACATAGATATACCTCCGTTGTATGTGCTTGGTCCGACTATGTTGCTCGTACGGTGGATTGTACGCTAGCTTTATTGTTGACTCATTGTCAATGTAAAGAAGTGGTGGCTTTTCAGTTTTCGTGATTTCCTCCAACATCTGTTGTAGCCATATCATTTCCCGTGCTGTCTCCGAAGCTGCCACAAGCTCCGCCTCCGTCGACGATAAAGCTATCGTTTTTTGTTTCAAATTCAAAAGTCATTTATTCAAACTAGGCTGAGAATCAGCACCTTTCGAACGTCAATATTACATAAGACAGTCCCCCAAAACGCCCACCCTTCACCACTTCCTAGTGCTTTTGCTGGGAAGAAGAAGTGGCGCAACAAACTCCCCAGCAGCACAGCTGTCTGTTCAGTTAGAAAAAAATAACAATTTACAATACCTTCGCAAAAAATAATTTAAATTATAAATTAAATAGCTATAATTAATAGCCATATGACGCTAGCACACGCCAATATACCAACAAAAAGCATCGAGAACTATACTCAAGCAGAAATAAAAATAACTAAACGTAAACAACATCTAAAAAAAGAAAATAAAGCCTCCAGGCATAAAGGGCGTCATATAAAATGGTGCGGGAGAAACTCCGCCCATGGGCTCCCCCGCTGACGCAGAGTCTCCGGCCGCAGCTTGTGGGGGACGTGGTGAGCGCTCTGTTCCCTTCGAGAGGGGAACACGCCTCCCCGCCCATGGCTCCGCCTACTGCGGTGCCTGATGCGGACCACACCGCCGACGACGACGACGAAGCTCTGGAGGTGACCGAGGTAGAGATGAGGGTGGCGGTACCTAGGCTGAATGCCAGAAATACCGCCCCAGGACCCGACGGCTTACCTGGGAAAGCCTGGGTCCTGGCCTCAGAGGCTCTCGGGCCTCGACTAAGGGGGCTCCTAAGCGCATGCTTGGAGAGGGGCCAGTTCCCGCTTCGTTGGAAGACGGGCAAACTGGTCCTCATCAAGAAGCCGGGGCGCCCTGCGGACTCTCCGTCCGCTTACCGGCCCATAGTGCTGCTCGACGAGGTGGGCAAGCTCTTTGAAAGAGTCATTGCAGACCGCCTCGTCGGGCGGCTGGTGCGGGTGGGGCCGGATTTGGCGGAGAGCCAGTTTGGTTTCCGCAGGGGGCGCTCCACGGTTGACGCCATCATGCGCGTGCGAGCCCTCACGACGGGGGATGCGGTGGCTCGGGGTGGGGTCGTCTTGGCGGTGTCTCTAGACATTGCCAACGCCTTCAATACCCTGCCCTGGAGTTGCATCAGGGAGGCACTCCGGTATCACCGGATGCCGACCTACCTCTGTCGTGTGGTCGAGGCCTATCTGGCAGACAGGGCCATCATCTACCCCGGTCACCAGGGAGAGTGGAACCGGCGAGAGATGTCGTGCGGTGTCCCACAGGGATCGGTCCTGGGGCCGCATCTGTGGGACATCGGATACGACTGGGTGCTGCGCGCCGACCTCCCCAATGGCGTCAGCGTCGTTTGTTACGCTGACGACACGTTGGTCCTGGCGCAGGGGAGGTCGCACCAGGTGGCGGCCGAACTAGCGACACACGGGGTTGCGACAATCGTGGCCAGAATCCGGCAGTTGGGACTCGAGGTGGCCTTGCACAAGTCTGAGGCCATGTGTTTTCATGGTCCTCGGAACGCGCCACCGTCGGGTTCCCAAATAACGGTAGGAGGGGTTCACATCGGCGTCGAGTCGACGATGAAGTACCTGGGACTCGTCCTCGACAGTCGGTGGAACTTCGTGGAGCATTTCCGACGTTTGGCTCCCAGACTGGACCGGGCCGGGGCTGCCTTGACCAATCTAGGGGGTCCAAACGCCTCATGCCGGAGGCTATACGCGGGGATCGTGCGGTCCATGGCCCTGTACGGGGCACCGGTGTGGGCGCGTTCGTTGAGGCGGCGGCCTGCCCGCCGGTTGAACGCGTCCCAGAGGGTCATGGCCACCCGGCTGGTCCGGGGATACCGCACGGTCTCCGGTGAGGCGGCGAGCCCCCTTGCCGGATTGCCGCCATGGGATCTGGAGGCAAAAGTCCTCGCGCATATTTGGGAGTGGCGCGGGGAGGCGAAACGCCGGGGCTTGACTCCGATGCCGCGAGAAATCGCGGCACAGCGGACAGAGCTCAGACCAACTATTCTTATCATTTAAGTAGTCGTTAATAGAATATTGGTGCCGATTCTCTTGTCACAAATGCGTCTAAACTAGACTAAAAATTTAGTTTACTCCTGTCAAACGATGATTTCCCATTCTGAAATAGACTAAAGTGGCACAACTTAACTATATTTTAGTTTGACAGCACTAAGATTGTACTGAGATTTTAATTTAGTGAAAATGACAATTTTGCTATTCTGAATTTGACGTTTTTCACCTAAAATTTTAATTTTCTAACTAATTCTGACCATTTTTAATCGCCACTGAAAATGGTGTGGAATATTATTAGTCGTCATGAACTAAAATTCACACGAACATCTCGACTTCGGGTGCAAAAACAGTACTGTACTGGATTTTTTTCTTTTCTTTTGCTTATATCTCGAAAATGGTGTGTCCTATCGCAAAAATAATGAAAATTTCGACCCCCTTTATGAAACCCTTATACCCCTAATCCTCAACACGTAGGTAATATTTTTTTTTATTTTCCATACAAAAAGTGAAAAATTCCATATAAAACACGTCGAGGATGCCCCCAATGCGCGCCTCCGGTTCTAAAAAAATTCACGGGGTAGGACAAACAAGTATGTACCACGTGGATTCGCAATTGTCAAATTCGATTTAGTTGTGTCAATTTATTTTTTAAATTTAGAGAATTTTTACTACAGAATAGCGTTAAGATTCTCATAGCCAAAAGTAAGGAATTTTAGTGATAGTTTAGTTAGTTTAGTCCGGTGTACAAGAGAATCGGCACCATTATGCCTTTGAACAAAGGTTGGACTTTAATTTAGTTTTAAAATCTAGCAAAGAAGAGGGTAGCTTGTTATAAAAAGTTATACCAAGCCCAACAAATGAGTTATGAACTTTATGAAGCCGGTGAAAGGGAGTACGTAGTTATCCTTACTTCTAGTGTTAATATTGTGAATATCACTGTTTTTAGTGTTTATGTGTATATTTTGCTTAATATATTAAGATGTTGGCGAAGATGAATTGTGATGCCACTGTGAGAATACCGATATCTTTGAAAAAATCTCTTAGAGAAACTCTGGCACCTAGCTGGTAAATTGCTCGAATAGCTCGTTTTTGGAGGACAAATATATTTTGAATATCTGCAGCTTTGCCCCACAGCAGAATACCGTAGGACATAACGCTATGAAAATAACTAAAATAGACTAACCGAGCTGTATCAACGTCAGTGTATTGTCTTACTTTTCTGACGGCGTAGGCGGCCAAACTGAGCCTTCCCGCTAGGCTCGATATATGTTGGCCCCACTGAAGTTTGGCATCTACTGTTATGCCCAGAAAAACTGCCGAGTTTACAGTTTCAAGCACCTCTTTATCTAAGACGATGTTGGGTCCTAGATTTCTAACATTTGGAAGGGCAAACTTTACACATTTCATTTTTTTGGCATTAAGAGCTAGGTTATTTGTCGTAAACCAATCCGTAACCATTGACAGTGCACTGTTTACATCGTCAAAATCTTGTCTATTCCTGTCTACTTTAAAAATAAGAGAGGTATCATCTGCAAACAGTACAACTTCACAGATACCCTTTAAATAGAATGGTAAGTCATTGATATACACTAAGAACAAGAATGGACCCAGTATTGAGCCTTGAGGTACACCTAACTGAACTGGTAGCCCGGAAGATTTTACACCATCAACAACTACACATTGCGACCTATTATTTAAATATGAATTTAAAACGTTGAGAGCTTCGTTTAGCACACCGTAATGACGCAGTTTACGCAAAAGCGTGTCATGGTGCACACAATCAAAGGCTTTGGAGAGATCACAGAAAACTCCAATAGCATTTTGAGAGTTCTCCCACGCGTTAAATATGTGTTTCAGGAGAGCAACACCCGCATCTGTAGTCGAAAGACCCTTTGTAAAGCCATATTGTTCAATAAGAAGGAGGCTATTTAAATTAAAATGTCTTAGCAACTGCTTGAGTATTAACTTTTCAAATATTTTGCTGAATGCTGGTAAAATAGAAATAGGCCTGAAATTGCCAACGTCATTTTTATTACCTGATTTAAATAATGGTATGACTTTACTACTCTCGATGAGGTCAGTAAAAGTTCCTAAATCAACACATTTATTAAAAGTAACAGCTAGATAGGGGGCTACGATGTCTATTATATTACTTAAAAGTTTAATGGAGATTCCCCAGTAATCACCAGTTTTTAGACTTGAGTGTGTTGAAAACATTAACTACATCACGAGGCGTTACATGTTCGAAGCTAAATAAGCGACTACTTTTAGACACACTACTAAACAAAAGGTTTTCAGCTTTAGATGGGGACGAATTTAAGGAGCGAGTCGTAGCTACAGGTATGTTGGCAAAAAACTCATTAGGTAAACGCCTCAGCTACGTCAGCTGCTTTAGTAACTAATTTACTGTCGAGTTTATTACTCCGCCAGCTGATTGGTCCATAATACAAACAAAGGATGCCTGACGTTGAGTGCGCTGCTGAAAAATCCGAATCGCTGTAGCAGATCAATTTGTTATTAGCATTATTTGACGAACTGAATACTAGGCTTTTATTAATTGTACCTTTCAGGTAGCGTAGTATTCTTTTTACTGCTAGAATGTCTGCTTTTGATGGATTATCATGATTTCTCGAAGCGCAGCTGACGGCGAAATTGATGTCTGGCCTAGTCGCGACCATGAGGTAGGCTAAGGAACCCACAGCCTGTCTTTATGGGAAGATTAAACTACTTTCTTTTTCATTTGATGAATTCTCTATTTTAGCTGTCTCTTTTGTAATTGGTGTCTTGACTGGTTTGCACTCAGACATCTTGTACTTTTCTAGTACTTTCTTTGTATAAGCTTTTTGACTTAATGTTATGTTCCCATTAACAGATCTTTCGATTTCCAAACCAAGAAAATATGAAGCTGGTTTTATTACAATTTTGAAGCGAGTTTGTAGTTTCCGAGATTGAATTTTGTGTTTCGGTGTAGTAGAGTTTGTTAGTAAATCGAACATCTTTGGCAATCATGATTTTATGTTTTGAAGGTACCCACATTCTATAAGCTTTGGAAGTATCTGAATAGCCTGCAAACATCCCAGGTATAGCTTTCGATTTGAATTTATTACGTTCTTTGCCATCTTTCAAAAGTATGAAGGCTTTTATTCCAAACTGACGCAGATGGAAGATGCGAGGCTTTCTTTGTACCCATTTCTCATAAGGTGTAGTAACAGTACCAAAATGTGCAGATATAGTTTTGTTGACACTCCGATTGGAAAGGTAGTTTGCAGTTTTAATAGCTTCTCCCCAAAGGCTTTGAGGTGCTTTGGATTCGATCATCATGCTCCTAGCGTTTTCCAGTAGGTACGATTTTTGCGTTCTGCAACACCATTCTGGTGTGGTGTATATGGTGCTGTTAATGGTTTATGGTTAAGATCTTTATTATTCCTCATTAAGAATTAACAATAATTCACTTACTGAGAAACTAAATTTACAAATGATTATGAGCGTACAAAAATGACGTTAAAAGTAAATTTATAAAAATAAATAGGAAGGTACTGACAAAAAAAAAAGTAAATATCAACTTCTCACCAACCGAGTAAACACGGATCTAAAGTAAAAGTAGATGTATTACGAGTACTAGATGTGGCATACATGATAGCGTACTGACTAAATAAGGAACTTTTATTTATTTTGTTTTTTGCTAAAGCTAGTATTTTTATAATATTATTGTTATTGACACATTATATACGATTTAAGTTGGTTTTTAAAACAAGACATACTTTTTGCTTCTTTTATTTTCATGGGTATTTTATTGTACATGTTAACACCTTCAAATTCAATATTTCTTTTCCCGTAATTAACTGTTCTGGGAGGACGTGTTACTAAATATTTGGAGTTTCGTAGTTTAATTTTTTGTACTTGGTGTTTTTTTTGTAAATTTTAGTGTTGTATGAATATCTATATGTAATATTTTGCGTATTAGTATACATGTATAGTACATATATGTTTGGGAAATGTTCATTATTTTTGTATCTTCATATATTTTCTGAGTTGACATTCGAAATTTGAAATTAAATAATAGAGTATCTATATGTAATATTTTGCATATTAGTATACATGTATAGTACATATATGTTTGGGAAATGTTCATTATTTTTGTATCTTCATATATTTTCTGAGTTGACATTCGAAATTTGAAATTAAATAATATTTTGATTAATCTATTTTGTGCTGTTTGTAATATTTCTAGGTTAGATTTAGCTGCGGTCCCCCAGATTTCTATTAGGTAGTCTATGTGTGGTTTAACTAAAGAATTATAAATTATGTATCGAACTTTCCGAGGAAGGCATTTGTTTATATGAAGAGCTCCTGTAAGTGATAATAGTTTACATCTGATTTTCTCTTTAGGAGGCTTCCAACTCAGATAGTTATCTAAAATTAAACCTAAATATTTTTCTTTAGTTTTCCTTTGGATTATTTCATCATTTATTTTAAGTTGTATATTATCACGTATTTTTTTATTTTTGGGGGCAATCACAACATAGTTAGTTTTTGTAGTATTAATGGTGAGGAGGTTAGATTGGAACCAGTCATTAAGTGAATTTAAATCGCTTTGTATATAAGGTAAAACAGTTTCGATTGAATGCCCAAAGTAGAAAAGACTTGTATCATCTGCATAAAGCGAGATGTCTCCTTTGAGGCCAATCTGGGATATGTTATTAATGTAAATTAGGAATAACAGTGGTCCCAGAATTGATCCTTGAGGTACACCGAAAGAAACAGAACGTGAACCACTTTGATATTGACCTATTTTAACAATTTGCTTACGATTTTGCAGGTATGACTTAAAAATCTGTAGCGCTTTGCCTGTGATACCGATGTGAGACAGTTTTTGTAATAACAAATCGGGACTAATTGTATCAAAAGCCTTTTTGAGGTCGATGAAAATACCTAAAGCAGTTTGCTTTTGATCGATTTTATTTTTTATTTTAGTTATACGATATAACCAAGATCAATAGTTGCCGAGAGAGTATTCGAATGAGGTCGAAATCCGTATTGTTTTAGATATAAAAAGTTTTTTAATTTAAGAAATGTTGTCAATCGGTTATAGAAGATTTTCTCGAAAATTTTTGAGATAACAGGAAGGACAGATATAGGACGGTAGTTGGAAGGTTCAGACTTATTTCCAGATTTGTAAATAGGAATAACTTTAGCAATTTTTAAGTCATCGGGAAAAATACCTCGATCTAAACAAATATTTATACATGCTGTGAGTTCATTAGCAATTAATCTTTTAACACATATTATTGATTTTGTACTTATGCCATCAATGCCAGAACTAGTATTTGGATCTAGATCAGGGGTGTCAAACTCAATTTTGCAGGATCCGGATTCTCTTGTTTTTGACAATCTCATTGATGTCAGGTATCATATTCGTGGTAGTTATTTTAAGAATTGATATAATATATCCGGGCCGTATCTTTGACATGACTGATCTAGATCATCAATAATTTTAACAACTTCATCCGTGGTTGCTGGTATTAAACACTTAAGTTCCGTTGAGTCACTTGATGGAGGTTCTTGAGCTAGGTTTCCGTTTAACTTATCAGTGATAAGATTTGCTAGTTCTGACCCAATTGTTGAAAAGTAAGAGTTGAACCTTGCACATATTTCCTTTTGATCTGTAATATTACCATTGTCAGTCTCGAGTTTTTCTGGTCCAGTCCTTTCTCTAATTTTATTTTTAGATAGATCATTTATTAATTTCCACATTTTCCGAGGTTTTGTCATATTGTCCTTAATTTTTTTATAGTAATATGTATTTTTCGTCTTTTGTATGTTGTATGCAACTCTAACTTTTGATTTCTCAAATTCCGTTTTTAATGTCGTGTCTGATTTACATTTTTGCCATAATATGTTCCGATTGTTAATATCATGTATAATTTATTTTTTTATCCAATCTTGTCGTGGAAGGTTCAAAACTTTTGTTTTCGAAATTTTGCTCTTAGATAAACAATACTGTAGTTTGTTAGCCAATCTCTCATAAATGGGTTCTTCATCGTTTTTATTGTTTATAATGTCTTCAAAACACTTGTACAGTTGTGGGTAATCTAATGCCGTGTATTCCACTTTCCTAAGTGGGGGAGGGGCATACTGTTTAATTTCTAAAAATATTTGCTTATGGTCGGACATCGCGGATTCGATCATGACGATATGAAAGTTATTTTCCTGTAGGTTGGACGAGACATGATCTAGTATGGTTTTAGCTGTGGTAGTTTCTCGGGTACAATATTTTCGATCAATTTTGTTTAGAATTTTGAAGTTACTTTCTTTCAGTGTGTTCCTGTAGTTGCGAATTTCTCGGTCTGGGCTTAGCAAGTCTAGGTTAAAATCGCCAAAAACTATTGCTCTCTTCTTCTTTTGTAATTGTTGTGAATAAATCTCAAGGAAGTTGTTCATATTGCTTTTATCTGGTTTATAAATGGCACCAATGCTCAAGGAGAATTTCTTAATATAAATCCAGGGGTAATGAGTATCGTCTACACAAAATTCTTCTATAAGATGGTGTTTTATATTGTTGTGAACGAATATTGAGACGGGGCCTCCTCTTTTATTTTGTCTAAAGTTATAGTAATGCGTGTAGCATGGAATTTGTAGTCTTCTTACCTCATCATCACTTTTGATCCATGTCTCAGAAAGTACAATAATGTGCGTGGTTGCTTGTAAAGTTGCGATTATACATTTTAGCTCATCGAATTTACCTGGTTTAACTATACTACGGGCATTGGCATAGAAACATTTCAGGGACTTTTTTGTTGGGACTATATCAGTGTAATTATTCGTAATTTGGTATGTTATTTTCTCTGAGCAGTAAGTTAGTTTTTTGAGGTTGTTGATACAGGCGTGGGTGCTTGTTCGGTTGTCGAGATAATTTTAGGTACTCCTTTAATATACTTGATGATAAGGTTATTTTCCCCGGTAGCAGTGCGTTTTTGCAGCTCAACTTTCAGATTTTGCATATATTTACGTTGATATGGAGTTTGGTCGGAATAAATTTTTATGTTCTCCATGTTCAAGTTGTTTCTGTTGCGCAATATAGATTTCGCTCTTTCCTCAGATGAAAAACTTACTTTAATTGATTATATTTACCAAGGCGCAAAATGTTCACATGTTGGGGACAATCATTGCAGGCAATTATTATTATACATAAATATATAAATAGAAATTACTAGAATATATAATTAATTATTCTAGTAATTTCAGCTTTTTCGTATTCTTGGCGTTCGCTTGTTGATTTGTTCTTAGGTTCAGCGATGCCAGAAACTATAACATTTTTTGCTCGCATATTTCGTTCTTGAATTTCGTTGACAAATTCTTCATAACTCGTATGCGCTTGGTCTGAAATCGATGGTGGTATGCACTTGAGGTTATTTACTTCGGCTTCTAAGAGCATAACTTTTTTTACTGTGTTTTCAGAAACTGTTGATATGTCATTAAGTTTTGATTTAATATTTGCATTTTCCGAGATTAGGTTTTCCATGGTTTTACTAATGTTGCCTACTTCATACCTTATGGCAGTGACATCTTGACACAGCTTATTGTTATTTTCTGCTTGGTCATTTTTAGAGGTCTTTAAAAGCAACATCATTTCGGACATCTGCTTTTGCAATTCAGACAGCTCAGTTTTTATAAAGTCATCATCATCATAATCGTCTTGTAATACCATGCTCTTTCAGATAGTTGTCAAAATTTTGATTGTAGTATTCCAAACTATTGTTGGACTGGAGACTGATAATTTTGTCACCTGTGACATTTTCCATTTCTGCCTTGTAAAGTTTGAATTTGTCCAATACATCACTTTTTTGTTTTATACAATAGACTCGGCTGTATCTAGTATAGTCATCTATGAAGGTTATGAAGTATTTCTCTCCACCAAGGGTTTGAGTCATTGGACCACAGACGTCGCTGTGCACTATCTCGAGTCGTTTTGTCGTACGTAGTGTGTCACTGGGTTTACTAGGCAGTCTTTTAATCTTTGCTTGAATGTATATTTCACAATCTCCAAGTTTCTCATCTGGCTTGAAATCTAAACCGATAAGTGTCTCATTCTTCAATGCCAACTTCATATCACCTTCATTCATGTGACCTAAGCATTTTTATGCCATTTATGTTTTATTTTTTTTTCAAGTTACGTTTATCTTTTTTGTTGTATGTAGTACACGATGCAGGATTTAAGTAGTATAAGCCCATCTTTGCCTTTTAGCGCATCGAGTATAATACCTTCTTTTCAGGATGTGTAATTGTGGCCTTTTTATTTGTAAATAAGACAGTCCATCCAGATTCTGTGGCTTTTCCAATGTATAGTAAATTCGAGGATAGGGTTGGCACATACAGAGTATTTTTCAAAAACACCTCTTGAATTTTACTTTTGCCTCCAACTTTGACATCTACTATACTTATACTACTATACTGTACTTTACTTTACTTATTGACTTGGCCTTTACCAGCAATATCAGCTGTCGCATCTTGGGAAGCTAGTTTTAGCAGTTGGAAGTTAGATTTGTCGAGATTTTTGAAATAGTTTCTATTATGAGACATGTGCGATGTGCAACCGCTATCAAGAATCCATGTATTATTTTCATAATCTGAACTCTTACTTTTGGAATGCATACATACACCGTGGGAAGTTTTAGGAACTTCTTCGTTTGTTTCTTTCTTCTTCTTATTCTCCAGCTTTCTGCATTCATTTATAACATGTCCTTTCTTCTTGCAAAATTTACATATTTTTACGAAATTCGACTCTATTTCATGTTCATCTTTAGTTTTGTTGTTGGAACCATTATTAATTTGTCTGGATTCTGATTCTTCTAAAATTTTTACCTTAAGTTCTTCAGGTTTCGGTAACGCGTCTCTGGATTCTATAGCTACACGAAAATTTTCGTATTCAGGTGGTAAGCTGTATAACATCATAACAGCGAGCAAATCCTCATGAATGTCCATATCCTGCAATTTGTCTACCACATCCATGAACTTATTTAAATGCTCTCGAATATTTCCATATTCCATTTTCGACATTATTAACTGCTTTAAAAGTGAAGCCTTTCTAGCCGGCCCCTTGCTAGCATATAATTATATGGAATCAAGCATAGTCCAAATCTCATAAGCTGTTTTGCAGTTTTTTTATTTGCTTTAATTCGGAAGGTGAAATCAGAAGTACCTACTAACTCAGATTGAGCCAAAAGATCCTTTTCTTTCTTCTCTTCATCAGCTTTCTCAAGATCCTGCGGCTTCTCAACAACACTCCATAATTTATTTTTGATGAGTACGGCCCTTGCTTGAATTCGCCATGTATCGAAATCTTTATTCAAAGTCTCAATTTTATTACTTGAGCCCGACGCCATCGTGATCAACGTATTTATAGCTTTATTTTTGCTCTGCTACCATATTAAAGTAAAATAAATACTGTTGGAACTTGTGACGAATGTTTTATTTTACAATAGAATGACAAGAAACAAAATAACGAAAAACAGTTGCTATGGAGACTGAAGGTCATTGACTTATATGTTTTAATGCTGAAGTTACAGTCCTCCTAGTAACAGTTATCTGTGGTCGTAGTAGTGTAGCTGTAGTCTGTGGTTCACTATCATCTACTAGGTAGTCTGTGGATTCACGCTGCTCTGTGAGTTCACTCAAGAAGATATTGTTAATTTTACGTATTTTGTTGAAAAAAGTATATTATTAAAACTATTACTAAGTTACGGGAAGTATAGTTTTGAAGAACAGTGAAATCAATCACAAGTCTACAAAGATGGACAGAGAAGATGGTGAAATGAGTGATGATAACGCAATGCTTGTTGATGATGTAAAAGAACCAATTTCATACAATGAGGATTGTACAGTGG
This sequence comes from Xanthia togata, assembly GCA_963853775.1. Classification (NCBI taxonomy): domain Eukaryota; kingdom Metazoa; phylum Arthropoda; class Insecta; order Lepidoptera; family Noctuidae; genus Xanthia; species Xanthia togata. The sequence goes on from OY970802.1 coordinate 14,630,039, forward strand.
TACGTAATTTTATAAACTACTTTTTAACTTACATACATTATAGTCCATACAAGTAAATATTTAGTTGTATAAAATCTGTGATATGAACCGTTTATTTTTGTGTTATTTATAATTTTCGTAAACTAAATGACATTGATAGTAATAATTATCAATTTTTATTAGTTTATTTTAAGTACTTCATTTATTGTTCTTATATAAACCAGGTGTACAAAGCTGAAAAAGGTGGATTAATAATTGAAAAATTAGAGAAAGTTGATGCTTCTAAAATAGAGGAAAGAGCAAGGAGATTTGGCTTAAATCTCACTGGAAATAGAGTAATTACACAGAGACAAATCGATGAACTTTACTCAAATTTTGGAATAGAAAGTGGAAATGAGAGACATTTCCGTTTTGATGCAATCAATTTAAATGGAGTTGATGGACTTACTACAAAAGAAATATTCCAATATTTAGAAGACTATAAACCATTATCTCTAGAATGGATTGATGAAGTTTCATGTAAGTAGTGTTTCATGTATATACATATTTAATAACCCTCCTTTTTGGCTTTGCCGCAGTTGGGTAAAAATAGCAGTGATGTAGGTATCTCATTTGATGGTTCTACCTTTTAAATTTTTCATTTTCAGGTAATGTTGTTTGTCAGGATCACATCTCTACAGCATTAGCACTTTTGGTTCATTCTAGAGAAATAAAAGATAATAACTTGAGACAAATTCTTGCTGATAAACCAAATCAACATTGGCGAGAAGGTATGCCACATCCTAAAAAAGACTTAATATTAATGAGGTTTGCTACTAATGGAGACAAAAAAATCATTAAAAAGAAATCACAAAGTAAAAATATTGATGAATACTATGATCAAAGTATGGATGCTGTAAGTAGGAACCCATGGGGTGATCTGTGTAAATCATGGGGTGTTTATGATCACCAGGAAGTTTTTCAACGCAAGCCTAGATATAATAATGAAGATGATTTGGAAGAGCCAGGCAAAACTGTTAAATTAAAAAATAAAAGTTTAGCTAGTCGATTAGGGAAAAGACATGCTGAAGGAAACAGCAACCAATCTATACAAGCTGAAGAGAGTGATTCAGATTCAGAATGGAAAACCAAATCTAAGACACCTAGGATGAGGATGCATGCAGATGATGAAGAATCTAAACAAAAGAAAAAGGTAGCTTCTCAATACTCTCAAGATCCAGATGGATATTCAGCATTGTCAATTGAAGTAGACAATTCACGTAGCAATTATATTCAAAGGGAACACACTAAGCTGTCTGAAAAATTTAAAAAGCATGCTACAAAAAGTAAAAATCACAGTATACAGTCTCGATTAGGAGAGAAAGTTGTTCCTCTTGAAGATAATGAAAGTTTTTCGAGTGATGATTTATCAGAAAACTCTGACAGTAATGTTATGAGTCGAGTGCATAAAGTGAATACCACTAGTAGTGTTTGGTCTAGATTAGATATGAAACCTAGTGGTAAAGTAAGCCCAAGTGACCAGAGTGATTTGCGGGAAATTTTAAAATCAAGAAAGCACAAGAAATCTGATGACCTACGAGACAAATTAGGTAAATCGAAACAGAGTAATTTACGAATTGAAATTGACAATAATTATGCACATGATTTATAGTGCATATCCTAGCATAATTTTATATATATTATAACTAACAATGGCTCAAAACCGATAAGATGGGAAATTTCAAGGCTGGTATTACGAAATGCCCAAAAATAACTTGTGTCTTTTATTTACTTTGTACAATGGCGTAGATATACAAGGTGTTCCTTTTGATATCCCATACTCTAGGGTTTTTTAGTATTTTATTCAAAACTAGCACGTTGCCCGCGGCTTCGCTCCTGTGGTCTTTCCCGCGGGACCCGTTATATTTCCCGGGATCAAAATTTGCCTATGTTACTCCCTGAAAACTAAGCTGTCTAATGGTAAAAGAATTTTTCAAATCGGTCCAGTAGTTTCGGAGCCTATTCAATACAAACAATCAAATCTTTCCTCTCTATAATATTAGTATTATATAATATATATATATATATATTTATATAGAGATACTAGCAGACCTGGCAGACGTCCTGCCTGAACAGCGCCACCAACCGGGTCCAATTGTATTTTCAAACCATCCAGGGACCCAGTCAAATATACACACAAAATTTCATCCAAATCAAAAAATCAATCGATTGGTCCAGCCGTTTAGGATTTCGGTGACAAACACATGTACAGAAGAATTATATTTTTAATTATTATAATATTAGGTCACCTATGAAATCAGCGTTCTGTTAGTTTTATGCACTAATGTTTAAAAACTAAGATAACGTATGCCACTTCGATTAAGCAACAAAAATAAGTTTTGGCTAAGTATTAAAACAAAGAGTGATCATTTCTGTTAACAAAAAGAGGAGTCATTTTTAAGGTATTTTTTATGTTTAGAAAAATAAGGTTTTTTTACTATTGGTAGTGGTATATGATGGTCATTATTGGATATAATAGCAAGCAATTGATGAATTTTTTAAATCATAAAAGTGGCCGCCAATTTCATAGGTGGGGACCCAATATATAAAGATAGATAACATAACATTAGACTCGATGTGTGTATTTAATAAGTATGAGTGTATCATTTTCATTCAAACAAATCATTAAATAAAAATGCGACGTTGTCTTATATATTTTTTAATGTACAAAAATAGTTAGTTCAAAGTTAAGGTAATTAAATGTTTTTTTATATATCATGTAAGCGTATTTTACATAAATAATCGTGACTGTCGAAATATATTGAAAGTAAAAAAAAAAACATGCCAGTTGATTCCATGACATGGTCTCATTAATTTTGGGATATCAAAAGGAACGCCTTGTAAATAAATAGACAATAATGATAATTATTTGTGCCCGGTTGATGGCAATAGGGTCGCCCCTTATTACATGGGACTCAAACATAACTGGCGAAATGTGGGTGTACTATACTATAGGTACACCTCTGCCTAACCCTTCGGGAATTACAGGCGTGATGTTATGTCAAACAATAATAATACAAACAAAACCCTTTTGAAGTAAAATGCATAAAACAAAAAGAAAATCATCGTCACAACGAGAACGTGTCATTATGTCAGGGACATTCCCAAAATGTCCATTCATGAAATGATCACACTAATATTATAAAGGCGAAAGTTTGTGAGTGTATGTTTGTCTCTTCTTCACGCTAAAACTACTGAACGGATTTCGATATAATTTGGCACACAGATAGTTTATAACCTGGATTAACACATAGGATACTTTTTATCCCGATATTCCCACGGGATCGAAACTTATGCGGGTGAAACCGCGGGGCGCAGCTAGTTTCAAATAAACGCGCGATTGTTTTTACGGTGACTAGACGCTGTCTGACAAAGTGAGTAATATTTCAGGATATTTTATAATAATTTACTCTTACAAGGTATTTTCCCACTATTTTATACTAAAAAACGCATTCCCGAAATGATGAATTATTGATGTGAGCTGTGTAAAAAAAAAAATTGAAAGATACACAAACTATTAAATTACAAATTATTTGACGGATAAAACTCCGGACATCCGGTTATATTATAATGACGTTTCTTCCTACTTATACTTAGCCATAGCATAGGTATAATTCACTTTTTACTTATTTTTCTGCCATTACAACTGCATTCACTGAAATGGTAATAATGCTGCCGGACAAAACATTTTAACGTATTTTTATTTAAAAATAAAGCTTTTCTTCAATAATTCTTCAAAAGTAATACTTATAAACTTGTAAGAGATAAATAATGGTAACTGTTTAATATCGATAGATTTGAATTGAAAAGATTAGACTCGACACGTTCTCGAAATTCGACGCGACTCGTTTCCATTAGGTATAGTTTCAAATAATATCCAATACCTATAACTTTCTTTTGAAATGTATTGTGTGAAGTAAAGTTAAATACCAATCAATTTTAATGTTTCATTATGGTATTTTTTTGCTCAATAAAATTACGAATTTAGTCTTATAATTGCCGGCGAAGCAAATTTTCCACCTTGGTGATTTTGAGTCCATTGTGTTTTAGCTAATTATATTATAATGTTAAGTGTCTGTTCTTTTTATTAAGTGTTTTCAAGTAAGTAATGTGTTTAAATGGTATAAGTCACTAATGAATTTGAGACTATCATGCATAATAGATTATTATAATTTTTATTTACATAAAAGGAAAATCTTTAAATCTGGTAAGTAATAACAACAATGCTTTTAATACTTAATTGTCCGGGGACACATAATCCATGTTTATGTGAAAAATTCCAGGTTACAAATTGATAACCAATAGGCAAGCCTCCAAGTTTATACAATGTTCTTATAATGTATAAACAATTACTTTTGAGTATGTTACCACCAATGTGTATAATCTGGAATTCTATATCATTCCTCCGCATTCAATACACTGCCTAAAATATTCAAGTAATGTATGAATCTTTATTACTAAAAACTTAAACCCCATTCACACAATGCAAGCTTCTTACCTGTGGCATACAATCAAATAGAGCAAAAAGCTACATGCTGTCTAAATACTGTTTAGAGTGTAGACAGTGATGCTTCGGTAAAACTTTAATGCTTCAACCACAAGCAATGTGGGCTAGTATCGCATATGAATTCGCCGTTAGAGGCGCTAGTGTAGCCAGAGGTCTCCGAAATGTCATTGAACATTGACTGTTCCCGCGATTTTCTATCGGGAATTTTGACATTTCGTTATTTTTGTAATGTTAAGCTATTCCTGATTCAACATTCAAAAGTCATTTATTCAAACTAGGCTCAGCACTCACACGGAATCAGCACTTTTCGAACGTCAAAATTACAGACAGTCCCCCAAAACGCCCACCCTTCACCACTTCCTAGTGCTTTTGCTGATACGTAGTATCCCTATGTAGTCTGTGTTTTGCTGGGAAGAAGAAGTGGCGCAACAAACTCCCCAGCAGCACAGCTGTCTGTTCAATCCGCCATTCAATCGCACCGTGTAAATCAGTCTCCGGTAGAGGCCCCTATGCTATCGCGGTCACGGCAAATCGACATACTTCGAGCACGAATGTGACCCTGCGGACACGCAGGTACAAGCTGTAGTTAAATCTCTATTTTACTATAATTTAAGGGCTAATAATAATTATGGTCTCTAAATAATATTATTTTACTTTATGGTCTGTGAATAATATTATTTTACTTTATGGCCTGACGGATAGAATAATCGACTAAATCATTCGAACAAAAGTATGTGGTGCCGTGACCGCGGTAGCACAGGGTTCTCAACCGGTTTAACGGGCCGGCGGAGCATGCGTAGTTCATACAAACGAAATACCAAAATAATTAAACATATTCTTAATAACAAAACCCTGTCATAATTTATAGTGGTAAGACCGATAGCAAGTAAAGAAAAAAGCGCCTTTTAGACCATACAGGTGGTGCAGAAACAAAAAGGCTTCGTTACCTGGCGAAACATTTACAACAAAACATCTAAGAATCTTTAGTTTCTGTCAAAGTTCCATACAATATTTGACAGGAACTAGAGATTTGTTTCGCCAGTGCAAACGCACAGTTTAACCCAACATTTGGAAGCTGTGTATCTCAACAACTCTGGTCCTAGAGGAATTTTGGTAGGTATGTTTTTTTATACAGAATTTAATAAGGAATAAATTGACGTAAAACCACAGATGAATACAGATGGTTCACTCCGCAAGTCCGCATTTTGGGAATGAAGCTACAAGTACTTGACGGGCTCGATTTTTTTTTTTTTTTTTTTTTTAACTAGGGCATCTCGTAGCTCACCTCTGAGGTGATGACTACTTAACCGGTCAATCCTGCGGCTGCCTTAAGCTACTAACTTAAAGCCTCCAGCCAGGGGCAAAACTATTCTAAATTAAAACTAGGCGAGCGCTCGCTAAGGGCACCCCCTGTGGGGTACGGACCTCGGCTTAGGGCGTCGCTGGGGGGAGGACAGCAAGTTGGGACAGGCTGGATCAAAGATGATTCATTATTATTAATCGGGGAATTTAAGACTACATTTCTCAGCAAAACGCGGGCTGGCGCTTCTGCGAGCAAGGGTCGGTGGGGAGTATTATTTACTCAGGCGGGTCGCGATCGCGGAGGACCTCGGCGGCGAGGTCGGAATGCGGGTCGGTGTCTGTGTTTTTTGTGCACTGTACTTGTGGCCCTATTGCTCTCCTGGAGGAGGGTTATGGGGTCGTCTGGGTCGGTAAGGATTTGCCTTGGGCGGCGGGTCTGACTGATTCTACTCGTGACATAATTGGCGGCCTCGACAACCAGAGGGTTGCGGTGTTTGGCGGCGGACTCAAAGAAACGCTTGGAATTGCGTTTGAGAAATTGGTGGATTGTGGGGATCTTTAGGTCGAGATGGAGGATCTCGTTCCTAACGTACCAGGGGGCACCGGTGATTTTCCGGAGAAATCTATTTTGGAGCGTTTGCATCCTATGAATATGACGGGGTTTTGCGTGTGCAAATACGGCTCCCGCATAGGTCATGATGGCACGAACGCACGCCGTGTACGTACGCAATTTGCACTTAAGTGACATTTTGCTACGTGCATTCAGGACAGAGTGGAGTCTACCGAGAACGAAAGCGGCTCGCGAGCGGACCTGCTTTATGTGCTCACTGAAGGTGAGATGCTGATCTAGGACAACACCTAGGTATTTGGCTCGCTTCTCCCAAGGGATAGGCTTGCCGAACATGGTGATGGGTCGGGGGGGTTTGAACCTTTTGCGCGGTTTCCTAAAGAGAACCGCTTGGCTTTTATCCGGGTTGACTTCGATCCTCCACTTTCTAAACCAGGTGCCGAGCATGTCGACTGAGGTCTGGAGAGTGTGGGCTATCGAGTCAGTGCTGGTACCCTTGTAGTAAATGGCGGTATCGTCTGCGAACAGAGCCAACTGCGCCCTTTTACTCTGGGATATCGCTGGTGAAAAGCGTGAAGATTAGGGGGGAGAGCACAGAGCCTTGAGGGACTCCTGCGCGGATAGGACGAGGGGAGGATATCGCTCCTTCGATACGGTAGCGGAAGGTGCGGTTTGACAAAAAGTCCCGTAAGATGAGCACGAGACGATCCGGCACACCGAGTTTGTAGAGCTTATATAATAAGCCGTTGTGCCAGACTTTGTCGAACGCTTTCGCTATATCGAAGAATATTGCACCGGTTATTAAGCCGCGCTGGAAGCCCGCGCATATGCTTTCAATAATCCGGTGGGCCTGATGCACGCTAGAGTGCTGGGTTCGGAACCCAAACTGTTCGTTGGGGATGAGGCCCTTGGTTTCGGCATAATCTCTGAGGCGCTTATAAATAAGCCTCTCATAGACTTTGCCGAGTACCTTGAGCAAACTGATGGGGCGGTAACTCGACGGCTCGGTCTTGGGCTTGCCGGGCTTCGGTATGCCGATGACCGTGGCTTCTTTCCATGCTTGGGGAAAGATGTTATTGCTTAGGGCACCATTGAAGATGGTGGCCAATAGCATTATCAGGTGGGCAGGGAACAGCTGGATCACCCTATTGGTGATTCCATCAGAGCCGGGGGCTTTGCGGGTTTTCAGACCTTTGATGATGTCATGCACTTCGTCAGGAGTGACGGGAGGCAGAGGACTATCAGGATCTTCAACGGGAGGGAGAGAGGATCTACGTTCTACCTCGGCGTCGACCTCTAGGAGGTGAGCTTGGTCTACCGGTTGGGAGCTAGGGGAGCATTGAGCTTCTAGACTGTCTGCTAGGCATTCAGCCTTTTCTAAGTCCTCGAACGCGATGGTCTTGTCGGGACGGGTCAGGGGGGGCATGGAGGCCACTTGCTGGGACTTGAGTTTCCTCTGAAGTTCCCAGAATGCCAGGTGGGTGGGCTCTAGTTCGCTGAGCATCTTGTCCCAGCCCGTGTCACGCAGCTCCTGTATGCGTGTCTTTACAGTTCTCTGTAAATAGCGCATATGGGCTTTGTTAGCGGAGCAGGGAAAATTGCTGTAGGCACGAACGGCCGCGTTCTTCTCAGTCAGCAGCGCGCGTACATCGTCCGGCAGGCTCCAGCGAGGGTCGCCCGACGCTGAAACCTCCCTAGAGCAGTCGCTCAGGACTGATTGTACGTGCTCCGTGAGTGAGTCGATCGCGGCCGTCGTGTCCGCGATAGAGTCGAATTTGTCGGGGATGGCGTCCAATTGGGGGGACGTGTTGGATTTCAGCTGGGTGCTTACTTTCTTCCAGTCCGTTACCCTTTTGGTGAGAGCGGGTTGAGAGGGGTCGGGGAGACCTATGCGGGGGGCCATTTTTATGACTACTGGGCGGTGGTCAGACTTAAGCTCTTGCACCGTTTCTATGGATTCTAACCTTAGAGCGACGTTCTTAAGGAGCGCCACGTCTATGACGTCGGGGTTATGATGGGTAACGTGGGGAAAGTGAGTTGGGGTCATCGGGGCGATGACGTCAAAATTGAGAGAATTTGAGAGGTCGAACAAGTGTCGCCCTCTGGTACAGGTTCTGGAACTATTCCAGGCGGGATGCTTGGCGTTGAAATCGCCCGCTAAGATAGCAGAGTCATTCATGCCGAGTAGGATAGAGAGGTCGTCTGAGAGGAGTTGGAAGTTCTCCGAAGTATTGAGGGGTGGGACGTAGACCGATACTAGTGAGATCGGCTGATGGCCGGTCATGCCTAAGCGGCAGATTGAGACTTCTAATCGTGAGAGGGGAGGAGGGTCTATTGGGATGCAATATAGATCCTTTTTATAGTAAATAAGGGTGCCGCCCAAGTGACATCGCGTCCTGTCATTGCGAACTATGCGATAGTTGGCAATTGACGGGTCGCGGTTGCATGGCTTGAGAAAAGACTCTTGGATAAGGAGGATGTCAATTTGATGGTCGCGAAGGAAAGTCGCGATCTCATCCCGTTGGCCTCTAATGCCATTGGCGTTGAAAAAACCTTACTTGAGGGATCGGGGTTTGAACCTAGTATTGATGGTGTTATACATTATGGGTTCTAGTAGGGGTGCTGAGGGAGGTCAGGGCTTGCGTGATCTTGGGATACGCATTGTAGATGGCCTGCAACCTGAAGAGGTCGCCAGCGGCCTGAGCGGACAGGATTTCCTGGGCCATTTGGATAGCGCGAGGGGAGAGGAAGGCTATAAAAGTCGAACTAATGATATTATAGGCCATGCTAGGGCCGACTGTGGTGGGGGCTGAGGTTGGGGGACGCGATGCTACTGGAGCAGGTGCGGGTTTGACGAGGGGCGCGGTGATGCGAATGCGGGGGTCCATGAGACGGGGGATGGTGGTGGTTTGGGGGGGGGTAGGGGCAATGGGTTGGGAGGGGGGTATGGGTTGAGAGGGGGGTATGGGTTGAGAGGAGGGTATGGGTTGAGAGGGGCCTATGGGTTGAGAGGGGGCCAGGGCTGAGAAAGCTTGCTGGTGGTGGAGGTAATTCCACGGACTTGGCCTCTGAGGGCTTAGTCGCTGGGGCATCTGAGCTGAGGGTACTTTAAACCCTGAAGGAGCTTCCCTTTGCTGACGAGCGTCGAAACGTTTGGTCAGCTTGGGGGACGTGGATTTGGGGGCTTTTGGGCAGCCGCGGTAATTAGCCGGGTGACTTACTTGCCCGCAGAGGACACAGCTGGGTGGGTCGGGGCATAAGGAGTGGTCCTTTGGCCGGGTGCACTCGGGAGTGCCGTGCTCGCCCAGGCACTTGACGCACCTGGGTTTTGCGTGGCAGTTCCTCTGTGAGTGGCCGTAAAGCTGGCACTGGTGGCATTGGCCAATAGCACCGCTTTTCCAGGGCTTCTCAATAGAGAAACCCACGAGGGAACATAGAGACTTTAACTGAAAGATAGGGTGGTGACCCTCTACCGGGGAGCAAACTACGAGGATCATGTCGTATGCCTCACCGCGTTTGCCGCGGTGCATACGGTGGACCTCATCTACGGGGATCTTCTGCGACTGAAGGTCGGCTAGGATATCCGAAGGGGGGATTTCCTTCGGGATTCTTTTGATTACTACGCGGATCTGACGTTCTTCTGGGAGGGAGAACGAGTGGTATGACACTCGTCTCTCTCTCAGTAGAGTTGTAAATGCCCTATAGTCACGGGACGTAGGGACGGTAACTTTAATACCCTGCTGGGTGTTCCTGGCGCTGGTGTATGCGATCTTTTGATCGCAACACCACTTTGAAATGTCCGTCCATTTCCCCTTGTCCTGTACGAACACGGGTGGTGGCGGGGGGACCTTTTTTGGGCTCGATTTGTTGGGCCAATTCAGTATGGACGTCGTGCGCAAGCGCCGCGCCCGCTCGCCTGCCGCCGGCCGGTTCGCGGCAATACTCACGCGCCGGGTTGTGTCGTCCGTTTGTCGCATGATTATGAAAAAAAATGAAGGCAAAAACTTAGTGCATGCTTCGCATTTGACTGCTTAATGAATCACGCTGAACGAGATGGAGATAGCCCTTCCGATCATCGGTATTGGACCGAATACCTTAGAATCCGGGTACAGATTACTGTGTTGATTAGGTTACATCATACATATCACCGGGCCAGCTCCTATACTGTAATACAATAATCATTCAGCATCTTAATTGTGTAACACACGATCAATCATTATCGGAATCATTTTGAAGGATACTGGTAATCCATTGCTTCATTTAAGTTCGAAAATTTTGTCTGCTCAACAACGGAAATAACTCAATGAATGTTGTTGAACTGTCAAAATGAAACAGATTTTGATTGATCGTGTGTTACGCAATAGGGGTGCTGGGAATACCAACTTTAAGTATATTATAATTAAAGTCTGCGCTAATCAAGATAGTTGAGAACGAACATTATCATTTTTGGGTGTTGGCTCCTGGACTATTTTGTTCGCGTCGTATGTCATTCCAGATTTGATACGCATCCTACATAAATAAACCCTAAAAGACATAGGTACAGTATAATTAATATGGACGGTATTGGAAACTGCCTATTTGTTGATATAATTACCTACGCTCCATTGGAGATTTGGAGCGTTAGGGATGTCACTCTAATGTTTGTAAAATTGTCAAGTGTTTTGAGTTGACTGGTAGAAATTGTCCCAAGAAAAACAGTTAAATATTAAGGGTACGCTAGTCCGTCATTCTTCCATACAAACGTATTATAGTGATTACTCGTCTGTTTGGCGGTGTACGTTCAAAGCTAAAAATTATATTAATTTTTCTTATCATCTAGACGAATGGAAGCAGAATTGGAAAAAAAAAATATTGGTGTGAAAGTTATGAGCGTCTTAACTTCCATATTTCAACACAAATTTTAACTCGTCTTTGGGCATCTGTTTATATAACTTATGTAGTAAGAAAATGGCAAAATAGAAATCGTAAAGGGCTAGATAATTTATTCAATAGTGCAAATAATCTTATTTTGAGTTTTTTTTTTTTTATCTATACTTACGCCCAAAAGTCTGTTCACGAAATTTTACGCGCTCGGTTTCATTATAAATCATCATCTATTTTGTTATCTTGATCAGCTATCTAATTACGCAACACATTTTCATAAACGATCACGACTAATCTGATTCATTTTGACAGTTCAACAACATTAATTGCGTTATTTACGTTGTAGAGCAGATTTTTTTTTCGTACATATGAAGCAATGGATTAGCAATCTGTTTCAAAACGATTCAGATTCTGATTGATCGTGTATTACGCAATTAGGGTACAACTTTTTTATACGTCTATGGTACAGACTATGATTCGCCTCTATATAACAGACACTGACTACTTAGAGATACTACGTATTTAACAGATAATTATGCATTTACAGAATTATGATCATTGGAATCATTATTATCTTTATGTTAGATTATTGTATTCCTTATGAAATTTGTTCATAAGGAACAAATCTAACTTGGAGATGTATTAATGATTCCAATGTCTAAGTCGTGGGCTGTTAGTATTGAATTCACCCGCCCTGTTACCTCCTGCAGTGCCCCGACGCCTCGTATAGCGCTCTAGACAACTCGTGTCGTCTCCAGTTCTGTAATATTACTCGATATGTTGTTATTGTTATTTATTGAGCCATTCCGCGAAAAATTTACCCGATATTAAGAGGGACAAAATTGTCAATTTTAAAATTACACTAATATTTAACGACACTAAACATAACGGACGTGACGAATTTTACTAACAATAATGACGGCAAATCCAATAATCTTTGTTCTTTTAGAAAGAATCATTATTTCAATGTAATGATACAGATAGTGCAATCCACGTAACGGAGCGGAGCGGAGTGGGGCGCGTCGTCGTGGATTGCACTATGTCGTGGATTGCACTATCTATAAAGGTATAAAGTATAATTCGCCTAAGAAAGAATGTCCCGACCCTTGCTCGCAGAAGCGCCAGCCCGCGTTATGCTGAGAAATGTAGATTTAAATTCCCCGATTAATAATAATGAATTATCCTTGATCCAGCCTGTCCCAACTTGCTGTCCTCCCCCCATCGACGCCCTAAGCCGAGGTCCGTACCCCACAGGGGGTGCCCTTAGCGAGCGCTCGCCTAGTTTTCAACCGACTTCAAAAAGGAGGAGGTTCTCAATTCGGTTGTATGTTCTTTTTTTTGTATGTTTGTTACGCGATTGCTCCGCCAATTAAGAATTGATTTTGATGATTCTTTTTTTGTTTGGTAGGGCATACTTCAGAAGTGGTCCCATAAAAATTTGGTCAAGATCCGATGAGGGTTTTTTGAGTTAGCTTCAATAATACGTATTTTTCCCACCTAGTATATGTGGATGATATTCTAATAGTGCCTGTCTCTGTAATTTACATAGCAGGAATGGTATTAAAAAAATTGTGGGGGTTTTGTGTAGGTACCACAACTAAAAAGTGAAAAATAAAAACTTTTTCACAAAAAATAAAACCGACTTCCAAAAAAAAACACAAAGTGAAAAATAACTTTGATTTCGGAAGTCGGTGGCAAAAAAACCAAAATAAAAAACCGAAGACAGTCGGTCGGTTTTATTTTTTGTGAAAAAGTTTTTATAATTAGAATAGTTTTGCCCCTGGCTGGAGGCTTTGAGTTTAGTAGCTTAAGGCAGCCGCAGGATTGTCCGGTTAAGTAGTCATCACCTCAGAGGTGAGCTACGAAATGCCCTAGGCAAAAAAAAAAAAAAAAAAATGTCCTTGTCCGATTAAGCGCCAGCCCGCGCCGCAGCTTGAGCGCGTAGCTTTAAATTCCCCTGATAATAATAATGATCTATCCTTGATCCAGCCTGTCCCATCTTGCTGTCCTCCCCTCAGGCGACGCCCTAAGCCGAGGTTCGCTTCCCTCAGGGGGTGCCCTTAGCGAGCGTTCGCCTAATTATAATTAGGCCTAATTATAATTTAGAATAGTTTTGCTCCTGGCTGGAGGCTTTGAGTGTAGTAAGCTTAAGGCAGCCACAAGACAGTCCGGTTAAGCAGTAAATACCTTAGTTGTATAACTGCGAGATGCCATAGTAAAAAAAAAAAAATGTTTTAGGAACTTCCCAGTATCACGATAAAACTGTGACTATAGTGGACTATATATCCTTTCGTTACCTATTACCGCGTCCCGGTTGCGCGATGGGTAAAAAGAAATGGGTGATATCACACTAATGTCACCATGAAAATAAAATTACTTGTTTTTTAGTTTTGTAATATTGAAAAAAAAAAACAGTAGTGACTAAAGTGGAATGTCCACCTTGGTACTAAATTGATTATCATTATTTCAAGAATTTTATTTTGTATTACAATAATATTTGTTTATAAAATTAATGTTATAAATAAAAATAAAACAGTTATTCTTAAAACCTCATCTTCTTTTTGATTTTTAATTAGTTAATTAGCAACGACTCGTTATACTTATTTTTTACAGCGTAAGACCTACATAAAAATAAAAAACAAACCGGCCAAGTGCGTGTCGGACCACGCACAATGAAGGGTTCCGTAGTTGGAATGAATTTATCGTAAGAACAAACTTAACTTTGTAATTGAAAAAAGATTAGGGGGGAGAGCACAGAGCCTTGAGGGACTCCTGCGCGGATAGGACGGGGGGAGGATATCGCTCCTTCGATACGGTAGCGGAAGGTGCGGTTTGACAAAAAGTCCCGTAAGATGAGCACGAGACGATCTGGCACACCGAGTTTGTAGAGCTTATATAATAAGCCGTTGTGCCAGACTTTGTTGAACGCTTTCGCTATATCGAAGAATATTGCACCGGTTATCAAACCGCGCTGGAAGCCAGCGCATATGTTTTCAATAATCCGGTGGGCCTGATGCACGCTAGAGTGCTGGGTTCGGAACCCAAACTGTTCGTTGGGGATGAGGCCCTTAGTTTCGGCATAGTCTCTGAGACGCTTATAAATAAGCCTCTCATAGACTTTGCCGAGTACCTTGAGCAGACTGATGGGGTAAAAATGATTGAAATTGAAAAATAATTAAGTACTTAATTCATAAAAAAAAATAAAAAATATATACATTTGTTTCTTGACTCCTTTACAACGTTTAAGTAGGTATTAAAATAATGAATAAGTTTTGAATTACGTGCATATTCCATATCGTTATATAAATAAATGAATAAGTAATGCTTCGGCCCGTATTTCAGAACCTCACTCAAGACTCAAGCATTACTTAATACTAGTTTCAACTAATCGAAAGGCTTAAACGAGTTTTAAGTAATGCTTGAGTTCTAAGTAAGGTTCTGTAATACGGGCCTTAGACAACTCTTACGAGGCAACACGTAAGAGTTACAAGTAGACTAGCGATGTTTAACAATAGTGACTGATATTCCTGACAACCGAACTTACCCACGGCAAGTGTCAAAAATGAAGATTTCGAAGCTTACGAGTTGCCTAACTGGGCGTTTGCATTGGCGCAACATCACAACAAAACATGTTGAAATCTCTAGTTCCTGTCAATTATTGTATGGAACTTTGACAGAAACTAAAGATTTCAACATGTTTTGTTGTGAATGTTTCGCCAGTGCAAACACACAGTTACGGCAATGCAAACCCAAATGCAGTAATGAGCAGTGATCGGATTAGGAACTGCATTTAAGGCACGGGACATACACAAGTGAGAGACCGGAGACGCGAGACGCGGGCGTGGCGACGGTGTGGCGCGGGCGTTGCGCCGCCCGTTTCATATTTCATACAAAATGTACCTCAAACGATCCACAGCCATAAGTGTGCGATTACCCCGCTGCGCTGCGTGGTCAATTTTGACTGCCTCGCGGACAGCCTCTTATCGCATTTTTGGGAAAATTCAAACTTGTATTATAATAATTATACGATTAAATCAGTTTCTTACTTACTAGAATTGACCTATTTATTAGTAACTAACAAAGGCTAATTCGCTAAAACCGGGACACCGGAACTCGCTGGTGGTTCAAAATACACAGATTTTGTCAGCCGATTTGTCGCTAGCATCTCAAAATTTATGTGTAGACGACTTTGAAGTTTCCAACGTATCAACGGCGCAACGTTGGCGACTACAATGCGTTCATTATAAGTTTTTCCGTGACACGATTGGTATCACTGTTCTGTCAGTCACCATTTTGAACTCTATTAGTATTGAAACTAAGCTTGACAAGCAATTGTGCCAATAAGATGGCAAGGGACAAATTATAGTGAACGGTCAGTAAAGTTGCTGCGGTGAACATTAGGTACCTATTGCCTAACTAGACGGTGTTGGCTTGACGTTCGTTAGTGAAAACAGGCATACGTCAACTTTTTAAGATATTCCCTTATTTAAATTTCCTATATAAAATAAAAATCCTTAAATAGTGGGACTCCATTTTATTACTTTTGTGCGATTCATGTGCAATTAGATAAGAAACAGTAGTAGAATTATTGTGCTTGTTTAAAAAATCTAAACAACGTGATGTTAGTTTAAAAAAAGCTGGTTATATAAATAGTGGACATACCTCGAATACTTAATAATAAGACTTCATAATATACATTGCGCGGAAGGGAATGGAAGCGAATTGTTTTGATCAATGTCAAGTTTACACCAACCTAAAACCTTTGGCCTGGCCTTAAAAGAAATATAAGTAGATAATAAAAAATAAAAAAACTTATATGCCAAGCTCTGTCAGTGTCACATTTTATTTATTCTGATCAAAACATAATTCGCTCTGACATGTATTTTTATGGCTAAATATATTCTGCGGTATTGACATTACAACCAATTATATGTCAAGCAGAAATTTATAATGCTGACGATGCTGAGTAGTTAACAGATTCTGCAATGAGCAGACGAAAATATGGGAACGAGTATATTTTGGATGTGACTTTACCAACATACACAAAATATGACTGATTAGGTAGACGCCAGCACATCAACCTACTACAATATGTCAAATTTCTTTAATTGATTTTCAACTTTATCACTAAAGTATAAGGTTCAAAGTAGATTGGGAAAATTTGACAGTTTCGGGTTGTTGACCTGCTGGCGTCTGTACTATTTTTGGTAGATTATTATCATCGACGTTCAATTTAACCTAGAGCAGACACCGCGAACAAAATCTTTGCGAAATCTGTTGTCCGGGACACCAAACATCTGTATAATACCTGAATACGCATACACCGCGGTTGTCACATTTGACATCCACGGGACACATCTTTAGTTCGTAAACGGTTTGTAAGGTCCGGACTCCACCAAAGCGAAGATGTGCGGAGATGTCCGAACCGGAGACGAGAAGAGATGTTTTTCAGCTAGGGTTTGTCCACCGAAACTGTGCGGAGATGCGTACAGGCTAGACTGGAGCGGAGATATGTGTGATGTGACGCGGGGAAATAGCGGCGTCGCTCACTGCACGCCGCTCACAGTTCTTGTCGTCGCCAGCTTGCGAGGTACAGCTCACATCTCCACTTTGTACCGCCGCACAGCTCAATCTCGGCGAGGCACGGCTTACATCTCCGCTTAGATCGCGCCATACAAATATGATACATCTCCGTTCAGTGGTATCCACTGAAGACGAGATGTGTGAATAACGATCTATTAGTTGTTTAAAACGCATCTCCTCCCCTCTCGTCTCGTCTCCGCTTTGGTGGATTCTGGGCCTAATAGCTGCTCTAGTTTACATTGGCCCTCAATGATTATTATTTAACACTGCGACAGAAAACTTAATAAAAAAATAATACTCTAAAGAGTATTTTCTACAGAAGATTCACTCCACAAAATCATTTAAATAAATAGCGACTTGCTACGACACAAAAAATGCAAATCAGGTCGCACAGCGCTAATTATCAATGAAGTTGTCTTTCTTCCTATCGAACAACTCTTAAATCATCTGACTACGTACAGATTTTACCATGATTACTGGGCCGTGAAAGGAAGCTCGCGGAGTGGTCTCACAAAGATTTTATTAACTGCTTGGGTAGTTTTTGAAATAGCGTAGATTCAATATGTTATAAAAAACTTCCTGTCATTGTTGTTTACATAGGAAGTAGTGGTAGTGGTATACGAATTTGTGGTAGGTCTTAAAATATGAACTTTGATTTAAAAAAAAAAACCTGCTTCCTAAAAAGCACTACAAAGTAAAAATAAAAATTTGCTTCCGAAGCTAATTATTTTTTATTTTGTAGTGTTTTTTTTGTAACAATCTTTTTCCTTTGAGTTGTTGTTTATCAACTACTGTACTATCAACTAGCCTACTCTCGCAGCCACAAATCCCTCTTGACTTGTAAATTGACGCTTTCGTTCCATTCCGATCCGTGGCAATGTAATTTGGTCCTTAGGTTCATATTTCTAACAAAAAAAGAAATTATAAAATACGTCATGTATCAAAATATAACGTTCAAGAAATGTGGGTCCAAAAGACTAGATATTAATAAATCTAAATAAGTAGAAATATGTTTTATATTTAATTAAAATAAAATATCATTTAATGTATTAGCAACAAAGATAAATAATTTGATAATTCGGAAGACGAGTATTCGAATTGACTATAAAACATTAAATTAATATTTTACATACATACTAATTTATTACGTAATTACATTAAACGTTTTGGTTGTTCAAATTTGTGTTTATTTAATTATTGCTATTGTTGTTAAGCCTCTGGTGATGATGAATTGATGATGTACACATTCATAAAGACAAAATTATATAAATTATTATTCATGGCTCTTGTTTACGGAGTACAACAAGTACCTACTTGTCTTAACAAATATTACCACGAAGTAACTGTGTCTTTATTATGTATTGGATTGTTTAAGTTCTTTTGAATGTCTTTTGTCTTTACGTTATATAATAGATAGTAAATACATTTTCTAGTGTTTTAATTGAAGCCTTTTTAAACAAAAATGATACATACACTAATAAAAAATAAAAATATATATCTGTTAGTGGGTAAGTATAATACTGACGATTTATTTTCTGCTTTGCAACTATCACTAAGGCCTGCTTGCACCACAAATCCTACATGCGTTTAGCGCTAAATTTAACTACTTACATCATTCTGTCTCTGTCATCTTCAACCGATTATCAAGCGATGTTTTAAATACGCGTATTTAGCTATTTGTGGTGCAAGCGGGCCTAATTATTATAAATACGTTAGTTAAGTACGATGTTATCATAATTCTATGAAATTATACGATGCAAAAATAACGAAAAAAAGACTAAGAATATCATTAATTTACCTGTTTGAGTGTTATTATTATATTCTTTATAATTTATGTCATAACTAAGCAAAATTTCTTAAATAATACACGTGCTTAGGCACTTGTGGCCACGTGTTAATAATTATTATGCTGGTAGCCTATATAATAACTTATTCTTTTGGTGCTTATTGCAATAATTTCTACAATGTGCAATTTATATGACCACTAAAATTGTTAAAGGAGATTGGGCAAAAGTGGTCTATGGACCAATAGCTATTTTGGTTGTGATATTTGTGTAAAGATACCTCAACCTTTGTACAAAGGGTTATCAAAATTTGACCCGGCCCAGAAAAATGCACGGGCAGGTACTTTAACCGTTCAGGAATAGGAAAAAAATCTTAGGGAGTCCTTAACTTTTTTTTTACATTTTGACATGCGTTTACAAATTTTGAAGAAAAAAAAACTGCAAGTAAATGGTCAATTACTCAAAAACTTTCTTGATGCCAAAACACTGTATGGGACTAAGCGACTTTAGAGTACTAGAAATTTCTCAACTGGCAAAACAATTCGTAGTGATCAATCATATTTTTTTTTGAGGTTATTAAAAATCAAGGTTAGATTGCGTCTATGAGGTGGTCATAGCGGTCAGATCTTTAAATTACGAAAAGTGTGTATTAAAACTACTTTCTGCATCTAAAAAGGATTGTCATTATTCTAGCTGACTGTACCATTTTTACAAAATCTGTGAATGCAGTTAACAATTTCTCAAAAAGTTAAGGATAGTCTTCTAACAACGTTATCCTGTAGCTACAACGGTTAAAGTACACTTGTAAATTCTAAAATAATATTTTTCTCAAAATTGCAGGGTCAGATTTTGATGCCCTTTTGAACAAGGCTATAAATGAGGTCACCCTACTTAAATAGCAAAACCGTATAGCTATTGGTCCAAAAACCACTTGCCAGTCTCCTTTTTAATGATTATGCAAATTGCAGTTTATAGCTGGCCAACTACTTATAGACAACTACTTATAGATAGTCAACAGATCAATTTTAGTTAAATAATAACATTCTAGTTTCTACATGTCTAATTCTGGCACGTAATTTCCACATTCCAATTTTTAAATGATTAAAACTTGTTCTTACAGTTTAACCTTGTTTAAGGTAAATTAAAAAAAAAAACAATTTGTTTAATAATAAGTATGAAATAGTGGAATGTTTCAGTCTTACTTATAAGTACGGTCTGTATGCTATGCGCCATAGCGTATTAATAGTAGTATTATGGCGCCTACAAACTATGCCGGCAGCACGGCCGCCCGGGTTTTTGCGTGTCACAATAAATTGTATGTGCGGCGCAGCCAGTTAATGTGGGTATGCGCGCGTTCAGGGACGGCGGCAATTGTTAAGCAGCCTTTAAATGTATAACGAAACATACCAAAAATGGTAAAATTTTGATAGAAAGTTGCTTAAAATTATGTGTCAGAACTCGCAATAATAATTCATCATTTAACTCTTTTTTCTTTGTCTTTTTCTTCTTTGCGGTCACTTGAATCGTCTTTTTTCTTAGATATTAATGTATGCTTGGCTTTCTTAAATTGTTTTTTAACTTTGTCCTTCACTTTGCTTTTTTTGGGCGTTGGTATTACTTCTACTGATTTCATAGATGAACTATTTGATTCACTATTTCTTTGCGCTGAAATAAAAAAAAACAAAGATTAATAGGTACCTACGTAGTATATAATAAATAAGTCCGTTTTCAAATAAACAAAACATTCAAAGTCAGCGCTTATTCCTAAAGATTGACGCCCTTTTATCTCACAGAATCCGCCGAATCTGGGGTGTTCCCAGATGCAAGATGTGATACAAGATGGTAACTTTTATGGGAGAAAATTTAAAAGTGGTAATAAATAATAATTATTAACGTAGCATAATATTATTAGCATAAAATATACTATGAGTGATTAATTTAAAAAGGCAACTTCATATCTTTCTTTATTTTTAATGTATAGGCAATATGAATTATATTGTTTTTCTAGATTAATGATTTAGGTTTTAGTAGTCAAAATACAAGTTTCATACCTTACACCACAAACTTACACACACACACATAGTGTGTGCACTATAGAATTATTTTATTTAGTTCAATTTATTTTTATTTTATCTTTATAATCTGCTAACCTTATTTAATTAAGTATTCTGTCTATTTTCAACATCCTGAAATTAAATTTCAGCTAACGCACGAATATGTCTCAAATTAAAATGTAAGATAACGCAACTCAGGCCCCCAAGATACAGGCGCTACCTAGTTTGGGGACCACTGTTTTAATTACTATGTAAAAGATTCTAGTTATAGTAAGCATACAACATTATCTATACTAATATTATAAAGCTGAAGAGTTTGTTTGTTTGTTTGAACGCGCTAATCTCGGGAACTACTGAATGCAATAGAAAAATTATTTTTGTGTTAGATAGTCCATTTATCGAGGAAGGTTATAGGCTATATAACATCACGCTGCGACCAATAGGAGCGGAGCATAAATGAAAAATGTTACAAAAACGGGAAAACATATTCCTTTTTGACAGCTTCCGTTGCGTGCGCTGCGTTAACGGTTTAAGTTACGCAAATATCATGTATGACGGAATTATTCCTCTTTAAAAGTTCTAAAAAAAAGTCCGCGACGGTATATGTCTATCTTTTAAGATTGACTCACTATAACCTTTTTTATCGTAATCAAATTTGTTCGAAATTAATGCATTATTTGCGAAGGAGTTTTATCAACGTAATATTAATCCACAGCCAAATAAATATGTAATTAATCACAAGTATTTAAATGTAAACAAAATTGTCCTTGACATCACTTGATTTCAATGAACATCTTAGGAGATATAATAATTTTAAAAGAACTCCGCAACAAAATAAGTATGTATGTTCGGGTTCACGTGCGTATGACGCGGCGGGTGAGGGGGAGGGGCGCTGGCCGGCGGGTGAGGGGAAGGGGCGCTGGCCTGCCGCCGCCGGTAGCTCTGCGAGTTGCAAATGTTGCAATAGATAGTTTTGACTGGTCCAGCAGTTGGTCAAACAGTGCTAATACCTCGCATCCCAATGATTCCCAATGACAACCTTTTAATTTTAAAATAATTCAATTTCCCGTTAAGGTATCTTTTGCCGTAACAATTAATAAAGCACAGAGGCAAACATTTAAACACGTACAACATTTACACGAATCGATTTACGTCAAGACTGCCCCCAGTACTTTTTTTACCCAACGTTCCTTTATTATTCCTGTTCCCGTGCCATTTTTTACTATAGTTCCATTTTTTTTTAGGTTTTTTCCACAAAACGCTGGTACAGCTATGTTATAACAGTTTTTGAAGTAACTCTGTCTGTCGGTCTATCTGTAACGTTTTCACGGCTAAACTACTGAGCCGATTTTGACGAAGATCGAAGGACATAGTAATATTATGTATCCAACCACGATAATGATATTCACGCGGACGAAGTCGTGGGCAACGCTATGACCATTATGATGATATAGGAGCGGAGCATCAATGAAAAATGTTGCGAAAAGATGGGAAAATTCATTACCTACTTTTAAACCACTCTGTGACGCAGACGAAGTTGCGCGGCTCAGCTAGTTATTTATAATTTTGTAACAACGGACCTCAGACCAAATAAAAAAGGTAGACGGAGTGCGGCGCTCTCAGAGTGAAGCAGGGTAAAGGAAGCCAAATTTGAAATAGGAAGCCGACCGTGTTCCAGAGCGACGCGCGACATCGAACGCACTAGACGTCATAACATTGAAATCGCAAATTGTTGTAAAATGCCTTCCTGTGTCGTAAAAGCTTGTAAAAACTATTCCGTAATAAAAAAAAAAAAAACATCTGGGATTACATTTCACTAGTAAGTGTTTCATTTGATTTAATTTGATGTATAAATACAAAAATATTTATTAGAGCGTTTTTGGAACACAAAACCTCGCATAGTGTCGTCGGTGTGACCAGTATATCCGCATACAAATTCCCCGAAACGCGGGCAATGTTTGGGATTATTAATTTTAATATTACTTTTCGCAATGGTTAAATGCTTTTAACTATTACGAAAATATATCTATTTTGAATATCAAACATAGGTATCCCTAAATAAATAACTCGTGTTTAAATATGTTATAGTATAACGTGAATACAATATGAGACTGAAAACAAACTGTTTTAATTTTAGATTCCCAAGAGACCTTAATTGGAAACAAAAGTGGATTGAGGTTATTAGGTTAAGCAGAAATCAAGAATACGTACTGTAGTTGAAAAGTATCTAAATATAAAATTCCATCACATTTCAAAACTAGATACTATATCCAGAAGTCGGGATACAAAAAGACAGTACTACCGGAAACTAACGCAACACAAAAGTGTTTAAAATTTGTCTATTTTATTTTTTATTAAACGTACCTAACAGTCAAAAAGTGTTTTATTTATAAGAATTTATTTTTCATGTATAATCATAATTATTCAATCAGAATTGGGATAAAAAGTTTTTAGTGGCAACATTTTGTTCTTAGCGCACAGACGCATGGCAAGTGTTGCGACACGAGGTCACGTACACAACTCTGTACACGACGCTTCACTTATTTTAAGCTATTGTTGGCGTACGCACCGTCTACCTTTTTTATTTGGTCTGAGCAACGGACCAATAAAATTATTCTTATTCTTACGTCTTCATTTCGAATTTGAAATGTAAACTTTTTCCGATTTTTGGTTTGTGAGAGGACTCCCTCGATAGTGTATTATACACTTATCATCAGAAAAATCGAAAAACCTCATTTTTTATGGTTTCTGTCCTAATTTAACACAAAAGAGTTTTCATTCCATGAAAAAAATCACATGATTGTATAGCTGGCAGTTTGGCCATGACAGTGATAAACGAAAATTCAAAATGAGAATTTTATTTTTTATCCTCTAAATGAAATTATTTACTGTTTTGAGACAAATGTGTGTTTAAGGTTGAGTACATTTTTGAAAACAAAAAATTTGCGCTTATCTTAAAACTTTTTGTTCTTTATTTGTTTACTATGACTTTAGGATGTCTGAAAAAGTTTTTTTTCTAAAACATATGGATACTTCGCCCACAGAAGCCGCCCAAGTGGTGGCATTGCTGGATTCTGGACTTAGTCAGCGTGTTGTGGTTGAAAGATTGCATCTAAGCCTTTCGTCTGTTCATAGAGTCTACAAACGCTATCGGGAGACTGGTTTGTTCACGCGCCGTTCAGAATCTGGCAGGAATCGGGTCACTTCTGAGCGAGATGATCGATTTATTGTAACAACTTCTTTACGAAATCGCCGCCTTAATGCTTTTCAACTGCAGCAGCAGCTTCATGTTGTACGTAGGGTGGCTGTAAGTGACTCTAAAATTAGAAGAAGGTTGAAGGAACGTGGACTGGTACCGCACAAGCCAGCAAATGGGCCGAAATTTTGCACGTGAGCACCTAAATTGGTCATGCCTCCAGTGGAATAAAGTCCTCTTTTCTGATGAGTGTAAAATTATGCTGTATGGTAACGACGGAAGGAACAAGGTCTACAGAATAGATGGAGAACGCTTTGCACAATGATGCTGCATTGAAGAAAAGGTCAGCTATGGTGGCGGTTCGTGGACGGTTTGGGGAGGAATCAGCGCCGACGGTAAGACTGAGCTTGTCTTTGTGTCTGGGCCACGTCTGCCTGCACTAAACAGTCATCGGTACATCGAACAGTGTCTTGAGCCTCACGTGATGCCCTATGCAAATTGTATTGGCAACGGTTTCATATTCATGCACGACAATGCTAGGGCTCACAACGCGAGCATTGTACGAGATTATGTTACCGAAGTCGGTATCTCCAGTATGGAATGGCCAGCAAGAAGCCCGGTCATGAATCCGATTGAACATCTATGGGATGAATCAAATAGACGAATTCGTGTAAGAGATCCTGCCCCAGAAAGACTTAGCCAGCTGCAAAATGCAATCCAAGAGGAATGGAATGGAATGTCACAACATTTGATCGTGACTCTCATCCGATCGATGAAGAACCGTATGGAAGCAGTAATAAGAGCTCGGGGAGGGAATACAAGTTATTAAATAAACGTTATTTTTAAAGCTTTTTTTTTCATTTACGTGTGTTGTTTTATCAATTTCCTTCATACTCCAAACAGGGTAAAAATGACTTGTTAAACAAAATAAGAAACCTATGAAAATTTAATTTGAATTTAGAACATTAACATTAGGATTTGTCCTCATATTATTCACTATTAAAAGACATTTAACATTATATTCCTAAATAAACAATTTTTTCTGATAATCCTTACAAAACATAAAATTGCAAGGTGTTTCGATTTTTCTGATGAGAAGTGTATTTTATAGTAGCACTTACATAACATAACATCACGCCTTGTTTCCCCGAAGGGTTGGGCAGAGGTGTACCTACCTGTAGTAGGTAGGTACACCCACATTTCGCCAGTTATGTTTAAGTCCCATGTAATAGGGGGCGAGCCTATTGCCATCAACCGGGCACAAATCCAGACTCCGGGCTGCTACTGAGAAATTCCAGATAGAAAAACCCAATAACACTTTGCCCGACCCGGGAATCGAACCCAAGACCTCATGCTCAGCAGTAGCGCTTGCAACCACTAGACCAACGAGGCAGTCACACTTATGTTACGAAATATCTGATAATTATTATTTAAAATATTTTTAATACCCACCGCTGTAGAGATACGGCGGTGGGTATTAAAAATATTTTGTTGTGGGGCTTGCGTGCTCCTATCATTCTAGGTCTCTGTTAGTAGAATTTACTTTGCCGAAACAGGCTTAGGGTCAGGAGCCAGACCAAGAGAGATACATAAACCCGCAGAACAGCTTGTGGCGAGTTTTTGGGCTGTAGCGACACCACAGTCCCTATCTCCCGGGAGAAGTCTAGTTCCTAACCTCTTTCTTGGCTTTATTGGCCGGCTTGAGTGGAGATTCGCAAGAACAAACGTGCTCGGAGGAAGGAATTATTCCAGTAAGTGCTCGTAGGGGTCTTGACCGTACTTCCGGGATTGTCCTAATAGCCGTGGAATACCTCTCCACTTTTCAAGCACCTCAGGACATGTTGCCCCCTTGTCGATACGAGCCCGTGGGATTATCGGGTTAAAATGTATCCTAAGTCCTTCTCTAGGTCATGGTCTACCTATGTGCCAAATTTTATCCAAATCCGTTCAGCCGTTTAAGCGTGAAAGCGTAAAAGCGAACTAATTAACTTTCGCATTTATAATATTATATTAAGTTAGGATAATTTGTTTCCATATTCCGCAGTAGTCCTGCACCAATCGAGGGTTGTACTTGGGTGCACTATCCATTTAAAATTGTCATAAGGGACTTCTACGAGTTAGCTTCGGCCCCTCGTACGCCTACCAAAAGTCGAGGACCCTGGGTCTCAAGATAATTATGTCAGACATTTTTAATATTAATTTATTTATACCACTTATTTTTATCATATAAGTTACCTTTTTGTAGCGTTGGTAAACGAACTTTACTATCGAACCCGCCAACGAATCGAATGGTTGTGAATAGCTGCTGAATTCGGCTGCGATATTCTCTGAATTCTTCTGGCGTTTCGTACGATTCGGAGCGGATTGATGACCGAGGTTTCGAAGGATTTCATATAAGAATTATAGAATTCGGCTTATTCGGCTATGATGGTGATTACGAACTAATTTGGTATTAACGATCAAAGGTATTACAAATTCCAGTTTCAGTGATATCCGTTTTATTTACCTCTCTTGCTTGCGATGGAAGCAGCGATAGCAAGATCTTCTTGGCGTTCGCGACGGCGCTCTGCATCAATTTGCTGTACCAACTCGTCACGCATACGAACTATTTCCACAAGACGTAGTACCAACTTTTCCTCACGGGCCTGTAATTAAAAATTATTCAGCAATTCAGCAGATGACGTATTGAAAGGAAAGGAACATATTTAGTATAGCTAAAGTAGGTATAAGTTGTTCTAAACCATTCCAGGACATTGGGCAAAAATGTATAGGGCTTGGTTCAAATGTCTACTACTAGGAGTTACTTTTACTAAGGCACTTATGACACGATTGTAAGGGCAATTACAAAAAAATAAAAAACATTTATCTTGACGGATTTTTGCCACCATTGATAGTACAGCGAGAACGACAGATTTTTTTTTTTTATACGTTGCCCCACTCTAGGAATTTCTCCTGTGTTGTGGGTGCGCTTAAAACCTGAGCACTGTTATTGCGATTTTTAAAAAATCTTACAATTCTTAATTCTTCGAAAACACAAATAGGTGGTGAATGGTGGCACAAAGGTACTATTACATTAAGCCATAACTTGGGCTGCATTCCGAGTTACGATGTAATCGATATGAGTGTGATAACACCCGTACCAATTACGTCATAACATGCGCCATCTTGAGATGACGTCGACCATGCCCATGTATATTAATATCACCATGAGCGCTGTCAAAAATGACAGTTGTGCTGTTTTGTTTTGAGTCGCATCATCTTTAAAGTAACGTGGCATTTTCTAAATTGTGCTTCTGGCTACCATCGCCACCTAACCAAAGAAGTTTGTGGTATAAACACAAAGAAATATGCAAGTTTTGACGTTGAGTGAGCACTGTCAGCGCGCGTTCACTAGCTTTCCGAATTATTGACATAATGCCATAATAATATGACATATGCATATGCCCTCAGCTGTAATAATCGTGATATCTAAATCGGAACGCAAATAATTCGGAAAGCGGCCTTGTATTCTTCGAATTACAACTTACTCCGAAAGTAACAGGGTAATAAAAAGCGACATCGTCGTTTTTTAACTATGTTCTCCTAACCTTTAGACACAACAAAAAAGTCACATGACAATTGAAACACTTTAATGCTTTAAACTTCGTTCCACTATTTGGGTTTATTGCACTCGACTATTTGGGTATCACAATAGATCAGACAGACTAATTCCTTACCTTATCAGCATCGATGCGGTTAACAGCGGGCTGTGATTGGATTATCCGAATTTCATGTTCAATGTCAGCTTGTTCTTGTTCCAACCGTTGTTGTCGTCGTCTGAAATGTTGTTTATGAATAACTATTGTTGTATGTTGGTGTGGATATCTGGCAGATGAGCAAACAACTGATAATAACCTACATTGACAACCCAGTTGCAATGAGGATTAAAAAGTTCAGATGTTGCCAGAAATTAAATTAATGGTCAGGTCTGGTCAAACATAGGTACAGTGGATAAAGACAGTCCTCTCTAATCTCTAAATAATACTATAAAAGATATCACAGATTTAAAATTACGCGCAGCAAAATAATTATGGCTGACGGCACGCGGTGTGGCGCCATGACTGACAGGGGTCAATGACCTTTCAGGGGGACCTACGATTATTGAAATTAATTTATGTTAGGGATGTTGACTAAAATTTTTTGTCATCTGTGAGGTAGATTATTAAAAAATATTTTACACATTTTTTTATTTTTTTTTATGTAATCGAAATATTACGGCAATACGTTAAAATATGGCATGAAGTCACTCCCCACTAGATTTTATACTGACTTCTGATGTAGCGAGCCCCCACTCCCCAACTTTAATGTCGTTTTTTCTATTTATCAGTATGATAAAGTAAAAAATACGTGTCTAATATTTTTTTATTATCGGACTGACGGACTAAATAGTTTCTTTTTCCCAGTCAATATTCCTATTGAATTAATAAAGTTTGATGATAGTGTGGTGGTGGTCTATCCAGCCAGTACTGTCCTACAACTGGCTAAAGGCCCACCCCTTTTTGCACACTTCTATCCATGATTTCATCGATACGTAAAAGGCAACCACTTTGTTTTCTGGCAAGTACATGCTTGTCCACCAATCGGAGATTAAACGGACCAGTTTCATCACTAGTAGTGGTAACAGCACAGACAGTAAGCAAGCACAGTTTTATTATAGGTTAATTAAATATACAGCGTGTATCAGAAAGGTGTGGGTGTAGTACATAGCATCAAACTGAACTCTTTCTCCATGGGACCGACACCATACTTGCGAAAAAATTATCAACTGCCCCATACAAAACTTAATTTCGACAGCAGTCGACCCAAATGGACAGCTGAGATTTTTTCCGCGATTAAGATGTTGGCCCCATGGAGAGAGTTGTCCAGTTTGATGGTCTGTACCAGTGTACCACACCCGTAAAGTTGACCACACCTCTCTGATACATGCTGTATGTTATAAATGATTTGAGTAAATACTACTAGTGTTTTGATGTTCAAATAAAGCGTATCATTCATTTCCTTATAACTAGAAAACACGTAAAGGTTCTCTTAATACATTATTGCATTTTTAAATGGTCGTAAGGGCTTCCAGATAAAACTAATGAATAAAAACAATTTATCTAGTATATTTTCAAACCATTTAATAGACTGCATGTGCTGATGGTGCCACCTATGCATCTTTTAGTTTCGCGTACACAGTTCAATTGACTACCAGTATCATACATAAGTCGATTTGATTGGGTTAAGAGCCCGTATCAATTTCGGCGCGCTCCTAGTTTAGGTAACTATCGAAGCGCAGTGTGTCTGTGAGCGTTCGAACTATCGCTGACAAGCGTAGTGTGCGTAGTCGCAAACAGCGCAGCGGGAACAAATAATCTTGGTCCGTAACCGCTATTATCAGCACTCCATAGATTTTATATTCTATCAATCAATCAATCAATCAATTTCTTTATTTGTATAGAATGTAGGTGTTACAATAATGGTGTTAGTTTCAGATATATTCCCGGTACATTCTGCCTATTGGCATACAAAAATATAGTGATTAACTTACAGATAATTTTAAAATTAGGTACTTACTTTAATACAAAATGAGATCTTGGATCAGCTAAGTCTAAAATTATTTACATAATAGGTATTGAGGTAAATTGAAACAAATATTACAATTCATCATTTACAAAATCGGTAACAGAGTAATAACATTTCTCTGTCAGCAACGACGACAGGAGTTTCTTGAATTTTATTAAGGGCTGATCCTTAAAACAATTTGGCAATTTATTAAATATAATAGGTGCCATACCAATAATGTTTTTTTTAAGCAAAGCAGTGTTATATCTACCAGTACACAATAGACTCTGATATTTTGATCTCATGGCAGTAGTTCGCATCCTCGTATCTTTTAATGCAGGAAATAGATGCTCGTTAGTTTTAACGAATATAGCTACTTCGAGAATGTATATACTAGGAAAAGTTAGTATTTTGTGTTTCTTGAAAAGAGGAACGCAACTATCTGTAACCTTGAGATTGAAAATGGATCTTATGCACTGTTTTTGGGCTTTAAATATAGACTCCCTTTCGGAACAATTACCCCAGAATACTACACCAAACCTTAGAACAGAGACCACCAAACCGTGGTATGCAACCATTAATGTATCAATATTAAGTTTCTTGGACAGATTGTAAAGAGCATACGCAGACGTACTTAATCTTTTGCAAACTACTTCAGCCTGTGGTTTCCAAGTTAATTGACTGTCAATCAATATACCCAGGAATTTAGCCACGTTAGTGCTATCAATGTTTTGTCCTTTATAATTTATTTTAAGGTTTAAAGGAAGGATTTTTTGATAGAAATGCATTATATTTGTTTTATTGAGGTTTATGATAAGATTATTATCGTTGAGCCATTCTATTATTAATTTTAGGGAATTATTTATTTCATCTTCATAAATCTCTTTGTTGACGCAGTCTATTAGGATCGTACTGTCATCGGCAAATAATACGCAGGGGTATGGGATGTATCGGGGTAGATCATTTATATACAGCAGGAATAATAATGGCCCTAGAACGCTGCCCTGCGGAACGCCATACTTAATTTCCCTAGGACCAGATAAATAATCAACCTCACGTTTTGATTTAATGCATATTTTAGAGATTTCTGTATATTGAATACGTCCACTTAAATACGATTTTATTAGTCGTAGAGCATTCCCTCGTATACCATAAGCATCAAGTTTGACCAAAAGCGTTTCATGGTTCACGTAATCAAAAGCTTTGGTCATATCTGTAAAAATGGCACAAATTGGTACTTTTTTATCCACATTAACCATTATTTTATTTATTAGTTCGTAAATAGCCATATTTATATTTTTATTCTTACGAAAACCTTTCTGTTCCTCACATAATATATTATATTTTGACAGAAATGAAAGAAATGACTCATAAATTACTTTTTCAATTATTCTAGGTTCCGTAATACTGGATGGATTTTATTGTGATAATGATGACGTGTTATGTTTAGGTACCCTTTAACAATATCGTTACCTAGAACGGCATTCACTATAGTAATAGCAAACTATAAAGTGTGAAACTAATTACACATTTTATGGTGCATACTCCTGTATTATTTAGATATTGGTGCCGATTTTCTTGTCACAAATGCCTCTAAACTAGACTAAAAATCACCAAAATTTAGTTTACTCCTGTCAAACGATGATTTCCTATTCTAAAATAGACTGAAGTGGCACAACTTAACTATATTTTAGTTTGATAGCACTAAGATAGTACTGAGATTTTAATTTAGTGAAAATGACAACTTTGCTATTCTGAATTTGACGTTTTTCACCTAAAATTTTAATTTTCTAACTATATCTGACCATTTATCGCGATCAAAAATGGTGGAATATTATTAGTTGTCATGAACTGGAATTCACACGAACACCTCGACTTCAGGTGCAAAAACAGTAATGTACTGGACTTTTTTCTTTTCTTTTGCTTAAATCTCGAAAATGGTGTCCTATTCCATTAAAAATATATATTTGGAAGCTTAGATATTCTGTAATCCAATCGGAATAAATACACACTACCTTAAGAATATGTTTGATTTACAAATTATTTTGGTATTACGTTTGTATTAACTACGCATGCTCCGCCGGCCCGTTAAGCTATAAAAGCAATTGAAAAATCTGATGTTTCGTGTTTATGTAAAAACGTGTGTTAGATTTTTATTTTTCGTAATTTATATTGAGTAGTTATCAAAATTTTAATTCGTAGACTACCTAGTTAAATACTTGATAAATAACTTTGCATTAAAAAAAAAACCAGATATGTTAAGGTTATTGAGAAAATTGTGCTGAAAAATCTAGAATTTTCTGTTTTTAGACCGCGAAATTGATACTGGCTCTTAAACTACTCGTTTCCACTCATAAACAATACAAATGCTACTTACATGTACATCAATTCAGTCTGTTTTCTGAACAGGTCATTTTTCTCATTGACTAGTTCACACAGTTGAATGACTAAATCTTCGACTTCCTCTTGCGGGACCGTGTCAGCTTCGTCGCCTGTAAGAGATACATCCATTAGTGATAAATTTGTTCTATGATCTACGATAAAGGATACGTAAGAGATACGAGAGTAGAGAAATAAAACAAATCAAAACTGTGAGTAAGAAATCAGAACGTCACTAAAAATCTACGGTGCACAGGCACCGTTCTTATTTTTTCTGACGGAACGGAATCCTTATAAATTCATGTCTGTCTGTCCGTCCGTCCGGATGTGACCCCGCCATTTTAGTCGTAAACTATTTGCACTATATCGATGAACATGGGTATTTCTCAAAGAAACTGAAAAACTTTTTTTTTTTTTAAACTGCCTCACCCTAGGATTTTTTCCTATAAGTGGGTGCGTTTACAAACATTTAAACCCACATACTGCCGAACACTAAAGTTAGCACGTTTCACAACAATATATTAGGTCTTTATCTATGTACTTGGAGATTATATAACCAGCATTTTCAGATTTAATTATCTGTAGATTTCAAATGAATTTAATTCGAAATTCAAATGAATTTAATTCGAAATTCAAATGAATTTAATTCGAAATTCAAATGAATTTAATTCGAAATTTAAATGAATTTAATTCGAAATTCAAATGAATTTAATTCGAAATTCAAATGAATTTTATTCGAAAGATGTGTTAATTTAATTTCAAATTCAATCATTTATTTTTAGATAGTTTTTTGTTTTTGTGACATTGTAGTAGTTTTTGGCGCCATGGATAAACTGAAAATTCGTACAATTTTCGAATATGAGTTCCTACGTGGAAATACCGCTGCGCAAACAACACGACACATTAACGACGTGTAGGGGCCTAACACTGCTTGCACAAACACGGGCCATTATTAGTTCAATCGTTTTAAATCTGGATATTTTGAGTTAAAGAACGAGCTTCGCGGTCGGCCGCTAACCATTGTCGACAACGACGAATTGAAGGCGATAGTGGAAGCGGATCCAACTCAATCTACGGCTGAGCTTGCTGCGGGCCTTGGCGTTAGTGTCAAAACAACATTAAAGCACTTGCGTCAAATCGGAAAGATAAAAAAGCTAGATAAGTGGGTGCCACACGAACTAAGCGACCAACAGCGAGATTTACGCGTCGAAGCATGCATAGCACTACTGAATCGGCATAGAAACGAGGGAATTCTTAATCGAATTGTTACCTGCGATGAAAAGGGGATCCTGTACGGCAACCTTAAGCGTTCGTCTCAGTGGGTGGACCCCGGGTACAGCACCTAATCAGTGCGCTAAAAAAATATTACTCATAGGAAGATGATGGTGACTGTCTGGTGGACCGAATGGCACAACAGTGACGGCAGATGTCTATTGCCAAGAATTGCAAACAATGATGGAGAAGCTAGTAATTCAACAACCAAGACTAGTCAATCGCTTCTCCACGACAACGCGCGAGCTCACACTTCACGACAGACCATCGCAAAGCTACAAGAGTTACAGCTGGAAGCTCTCCGTCACCCACCGTACTCACCGGACCTTGCCCCAAATTTTTTTCTACTTTTTCCAAAATTTAGACAATTTTTTTAGTGGGAAAAAATTCAACACCCGAGTGGCAGTAGAAAACGCTTTCGCTTCTACAGTAAAGGGATAAACAAACTGATGTCAAAATGGCAAAATTGTATAGATAATCTGGGCCAGTACTTTGATTAGCTGAAAAAAAAAAAAAAAAAAACATACAAATCTCCAATTTCATAGGTAAAGACCTAATATTACCAATATTTTAAATTATTCAAAATTGATGTCATTAGAATAGTAGGAAAAAAAGATTCGTGCTTGTTTGTCAGTCGTCAGCTACCCAACCATAGCATTCCACCAAGTCATTTTTATACATTATAATTCAGTTGAATTTATAATACTGTGAATATTTAATACTATATCTACTCAGAGAAGTAGCAAGAAACTAATTTTTGGTTCGTGAATATTGTTTAAAGCGTTTTAGTTGTGTTTATTTTTTATGGGAGTATTGCAACTATTTATCACTCAGCCCCCCTACATAATTTCGCCTTTCTTACGGGTCTAATAATTATGTTCTTTATTTCGGATCTAAACAGTAAAGGCCGGTTTCGGCTCCTTCCTACCGCCTCCACCACCAGGACTCTGCGCATCACCAGTTCCTGCGCTATCGCCGACTGCGCGGAATCAGGTGACGCACCAAGCGACCAGTGGTGTCGTGGTCGGTCCTGCAGGCGTGATCAAATTTGCTACATCAGCTAGCTCCTCCTAACGACTTCCAGCGGCGCTCCGTCGTATCGTCCGGATCAAACAACTTACAGGCTTATTCTTTAACCTATTTTTATTGTCTTATTTTTTTTACTTTATTTTTTTGGGTGGGAAATCATCAAATGACGTCTCCCGCTCTGGGTGGAGCGGGAGGGCGTGTCAGACTCTTACTGACTAAAACCCACCCGTGTTCCTTCTCTTGCTTGTGCAATGCCAGGGGGCCACGGTATCCATTTCGGACTTTCCCGCAACCCCGGCAGGCAATGGTCTCATCTGACCCCTTCACTCGCTGACACTCTTTGAGGCGCGCGTGGAACACAACGCGCCGTCGACCCGGGCTTGGTCCTTACCGGACGGCGAGCTACCCATTGCTCACCGTCCGTAAGCCCGCGCCTACGGTGGCCGGGAATCGGCAATAGATTCCCGACGCCCAGGGCGTCTCCTCCTGCGGCGGCTAGGGGCGTGAGGGCACGAAATTTGCCTCTCCCTCACGCGCTCCGCCTCCTCCTTCGCGAGCATTACTGCTTCGCAGAAGGAGGTGACGGCCTCCCATGCCCTCTCGCTCCGTACCATGGCCTGGACCAGGGCCGGACGCGAGAGATCCCCGCCACCGATCGCCTCCACGAGGACCCGGCGGTGCTCTGCCCAAGCCGGGCACACCTCCACCGTATGCTCCACCGTGTCCTCCGGGCGATCCACGCAGTGATGGGCGTTTCCTCCCGCCTTATCCGAAACAGGTACCTCCCGAAGCGGGCAGTCCCCTGAGTTTTAAATTATTTAGTTTTACCAACTCTTAAATTTTTATGTCATAATCACTAATCCTATTTATTTTGCCTACTTTTTATCGCGGGTTCATCGCGACGTTATTTTTTGAACCACGGGGGCTCTAATATACATTGGCCAATGTTAATTCGCACTAGCTAAACCCCGAGGTAAATCTCGGCTGCCGATGAGCCTAGCGCAACATTTAAAAATCTTTCACTTGTTGGACTATTGCTATTTAAAAAAATCACGTTGACGACAATTTTTTACCTTTTTTTTTATAACCAAAATTGTTTTCGTTTCTTTTATAAATTATATTATCGTGTTCTTAACCTGGAATTCTTCGTTTCATTTTTGTACCATGTCGTCGCGAGTTCGAGTCCCAGTCGACTTAATCTAATCGTAGCTATAAAATTTAATTTTGTTTTTCGCTACAATACACCAGCCAGACCCGTAATTTCTGCGGTTGACTGAAAATATCCCATATCTCAAGAACTATACGACAGTTGTTTTAAGTTCACCAACTTAATTTTATTCAGAATATAACACACTATTTAAAAAAATGTGTGTATCAAAATATTGACACACGTGTCTAAATTTTGATACACATTTTTTTTTTTAAATCATATATAGCTTACCATTTGGTAAGATATACAGAGTTGATATGACAGAGGGGCATTAAATTACACAACGTATACTATACGTATTTAGTATTAATTCGATACGGTATAAAAATAAAAAGCATCAAAAACTAGTTTTTTTTTTTTTTCATACTAACTAAATAGCTTAAAAATCAGAGTAAAACGCAACCACCCTGTGTAAATAAATTTAACTGACCTTAGATACCTAGGTAACAAAGCGGCAACGTCGCGCGCGAGCCGGACCGCGGCGTGTGTTATCACGTGTCAAGGCGCGCGGCCGGGGCGGTGGCGCGAGGCGGCTTAGGCCTCCGCTCGGCTTTTATGATAGGTACGGTTTTGAAGTAAGTACGCACACAACAACAATCACAACAAAAACTCCATTCACATGAATGCAAAAATTATACCGAATGATAATATTAACTCACTGTTCGTTGCTAAGCACTTTTATTTGTGAAATGCAAAAATAATCCTATTTTTTAGTTCAACAATTGTATTTTACAACCAAAGACACATACAACCAAAGTTTAATTACGTGTCCTATCACAATAAAAAACAGTCAATCACAAAAAAACACTAACACTAAATAATAATAATCCGATGTTACGAGTGTCCTGTCACAATATAAAAAGAAATATTGTCTTAAACTTATTTAGTGTCCTATCACAATAACAAAACAAAATCAATTGTCTGCGCGCGTAAGCGGCGCAAGAGCTTCCGTGTTACGTAACATACATTCCGAGAGGATAGCGTCGGGCGGCGCACTAAAAAGTACTCTGTGCGGCGCACTGACTGAGGGCCCTCTGGCCCCACTTACTTACCGATCGCACAAGGATCTAGGATGCGTTAGCAACAAACTGACCTATTTCTATTTCTTTTACGCGCGGGATGTTTTGCTATGATTCTCTCTCTCTTTTTTTCTTTGTTATTTTTTTTAGCGAAAAATATTTGGTTGTACTTGTGACTTGCGTCAGAGCGGCAACAACGCATCGTAGGCTAAACTCAGATTTATCGTTTTAAGGTGGATGACCTATGCGTATAGACATAATCAGCTGTTAGGAAAAATACATCGTGTTCAAGCGGGGCAAAAACTTAAAAAAATCATTTGCGGCTAAACTACTGCTCCTATTTAATTGATTTTTGGTACAGAGCTTGAAAATGGTACCTAGTATAGGCAGTTTAAAGAAAAGCTCTCTGTCGTATCAACGTTGTATATGCTTCTTTGATTTTCCTAAACTCAGTACACCATTGTATAGCTACACCATTTATATGTTGTTCATATAGGTAATATATGGTGCATTCTATATATATCTATAGTGCAAATAGTCTCCGAGGAGGAGTGGCACGAATAGGAAAATGCTGTGACATACGGATGGACAGTTCAAAATTATAGGGGTTCCGTTTTTGCCATTTGGCTATGGAACCGTAAAACGTCAAATTAATTGAGATTACGAAGTAAGAATGAGTGCTCAAATAGAAATAAAATGTGCTGGCATATGTTTACCCTCACACTTGTCGCGAATCATTTTCTCGATGAGCACACCCTGTCGCTCGAGGCCAAGCTGCTGCGTCTCCAGCAGGTCCAGCTGCACCTGCAGGGCTTCGGGCGACATCTGCAGCTTCACCTCGCGCCGCTCCGGCAGGGGCAGCCCCGGTGCAGGACCCTTTGCCTTCCGCCCGCCTGCTGTTCATCAAATATTTACTTATTTGTACTCATTATTCTGCTGCTATGGGAAAATAACATAATTAATTATCCTTTTGCGACCACACAAAAATATAGGGAATGAAAACATAGGGTAATTTAGTCAGAAGGCCATTTGAATTAGTTTTAAGGATAAAAGGTTTCTGTTTTAAAATAATTTTGTTATTAAATGAAGATAAATTATTGTACTTTGTAAAGTAAGTCAGAGGGTCTGAACCACCAGTTTGAACTCTACTGTTGAGTTAGAAAGCTTGTATTATTTCCCACCTTCAGAATTGATGCTCTTCATACCAGTAGTGTTGATACCTTTCTCCAAGGAGCCGCCGCCACCCGACACCGTCGACAGACTGTCGGGAGGGGTCGGCGCAGGCCGCCTCTTCTTAAGAGTTGGTGTTGACTTACCAATTGATTTCTATGGGAAAATAATCATCGATTAAATAATATGTTTTAACAATTTTCAATGTCTCATTATACATAGTTCATGAAACTGTTGCATTAAATATGAAAACAATTTATGATTAAAATTTATGCTACACTGTGGCGGGTGCTAACCATACCACTTACGGTGCGCGGACGAAGCACAGATCAAAATACACGGATTCAAGTATCAGGTACCAAATGGATTATCAATGAAGGCCATCAAATTTGAGAGAGAAAAGTGATATTTAGTGACGAATTCAGGGGAAATTTTGAAGAATATATAAAAAATTCCGCCGTGGTACCGGTCGCGCACGGTCGTGTGTCGTTGCACTGAGCGTCTTTTTGGTCAAATTTAAATAACATTTCTGTGATTGGCTGAACCTCTTAAAATCAATTCCTTGTCTCGCTAGAACATTATTGTTCTACTGGCCATGCCCACTGGGCGGTCCTAGACAGAGATAGTCTTAGTTTTGTCAACTTAAATTAAATAAAACTGGAAGTGCGCCTCTGATTTGCTGGGATTTGAACCTTCACCATTCGGCTTCCGAGGCGCGCCGACTCACCGCCAGGCCACGGTATCTAGTGAAGTGCACCGTCAATTAGTCATACCACTATCTGTGCTACGAAGTCGCTGCTACGGTCTTGGTGCTACGAGCTGCCGACATCACCGCTACGAGGGAGGTACACCGCTACGAGAACACTGTGTCACCGCAAGCGCTACGAAGCGCGCCGAGTAGCTTTAGTGCGCTGCCACTGCTAGTTGATTGTGCAACAAAACAGGTTTATAAATAATATTGAGGACACAATTACTGAAGTCAATATGTCGTTGCAACGCACCCCCCCTGCAACCCCTAACACGCCTGTAGGACATTCTCAATCTGAATCGGATTTAAACGCGCTGCAATTAAGTGACTGCTCCTTCGTAAACACAAACCGAAACAAAAGACCCCGTACTGAAAATGCCCAGTCTGAAAATACTGGTGATAAAGACCTGAAACAAGAAGTTGTGGAATTACTGAAAAGCTGGAAATCGGAATTTGAGACCAAAATTAATGAGGTATGTGACAAACAAAATTTTTTGGTTTCAAAATTAACTAAAGAAATCTCTGAGTTAAGAACGCAAACCAGTAAAATAAAGGAATCGAATGACGAGATAGCAACGTCAATGGCGTTCATTAATAAACAATATGAAGACATTAAGTCTGGGCTAGATAAACTCCAAAAAGAAAGGCAGGAACACCGTCATTGCCTGGAGAAACTGGAGAGAAAGGTACAAGATCTTCAATTTAAATCCCGATCGTCCTGCATAGAGATAAGGAATATACCTGTAAAAGATAAAGAGACCACTGAAGACCTTACGGGAACCATCTGTACTATAGGTCAAACTGTGGGAACAACGATAGCCCCTTCGGATATCCGTGACATCTATCGCCAGCCGGGCAAGCTTGGTTCCTCGCGCCCAATCGTCGCTGAATTTCAAACAGTTCAAATGAAATTAAACACTCTCTCCTCCGTCCGAAGTTTCAACATCACCAAAAAAACCGTAAATGAAAAACTCAATACCGAACACATCAACATCCCAGGTACACGACAACCCATCTTCGTAGCCGATTATCTTCCACCAAGCTCCAAGAAATTGTTCCACTTATCTCGAGAATTCGCAAAGCAAAACGGGTACAGTTACTGCTGGTCATCGAATGGGAACATTTATCTCCGTAAGGTACAAGGTGAAAAACAAATATTAATCCTATCCGAAAACTGTCTCCAGGATTTGAAGAAAAATATCTGACTAGCTCGATTTCAGTTCACACTGCTTTTACTATGTTTGATCTCTTTTACTGTATTAAGCTTTGTATGTAACCCTACAATAGCATGCAAAAATAATAATAACTATAGCATTTATAAAACTAGGATTTTTTACTATAAAAACTATATTAAGTTAAATTTTCAAGCTTACTTTCAACCCTTACATAATAACATGATGTGTGTAGCAATTACATATCTCACTATCAAACACAACACAAGAACATTTCATACACAACAACTACACTCTCTTCCACAGAAAAACTTGCAAGTCACAACTTATCATTATTCAATTGTACCTATCGTATTACATGCTAATTATGCACCTCTTCTTGGGCGGCCTATTGTTTTGCTATTATTAATAATAATAAATGGCTAATATATATAATATAAATTCCGAACTAGATTCCTTTGAAGTCTCTAACTCACTTACCTGTAATCCAGAGGACTGCCAAAAATATATTCACCAAAATGACCGAACAATTAAATTATTACACATCAATATACGTAGTATAAATAAAAATTTTAATCAACTTCGCGTACTGTTATCAATCACAAACATACACTTTGATATCATAATACTCACAGAATGTTGGCTTCGTAAGGTAAATAACCTACCAATACTGGACGGTTACACGGCTCATTCCACGGTCAATTTATTAAACCAAAATGACGGGATCGTCATCTACACCCACATAAAACTAAGTTGCAAAGTAACCGAGCCACGTTTTAGGGATGCAAGCTGTCTAGTCTGTCAAATAGGTAATAATATCAATATTGTAGCTACATATCGTTCCCCCTCTTTAAAAACAAAAGAGAACTTTACTAACTTCATAAATAGTCTTGATGACATTTACCGTGAACTATCGACTGGTAATATTTTTCTCGTTGGAGATATAAATATTGACTTAGCTCCTAATAGTACAGACCCACTACGAGAAGAGTATCTGACATTTAATGCTACACATGGCTTATTCCCTACACACAATTCTCCTACTAGACTCTACTCTTGCTTAGACCACATCCTCACAAACTCAACCTCACCCTCCCTGACACTAGTACTGGAGTCTTACATCACGGACCACAAGCCAATCGTAATTAACATCCAAAATAATTACCGAATTCGACAACACTCGGCGACTAAGACCTCCATAGACATCCCTAAAGTTAAAGCGGAACTAGAAAAAATGGATTTTACAAATGTGCTAGCAACTGATGACGCTAACTTGGCTACGAATATGTTTGTATCAATGATATCTCGCGCAATCGCAACTTATACAACTACAACCAAGATCACCAAGAAAAACCAGATTCTGAAACCATGGATGACGCCCGGTCTCATTAGATGTATCAGAAATCGAGATAAGCTGCACATAAAATCCAAGAAATCCCCACTTAACATGACCCTTAAAATTACTTACACCAGGTATCGCAATTATTGTAATCGCTTATTACGTAATTTGAAAATAGCCTACGAAAAAGCTCAATTGGAAAAAGCAGGTAACGATCCAAAGGCCCTCTGGCAAGCTATCAAAACAATAACAAACACTCGGAAAAGCAAAATCAGTCCAGCTAAGTTACTACAAACTACAAATAACCCAAAGACGTCTGCTAACTATGTTTGCAAATTTTTCACAGACGTTGGAAAATCTCTTGCTAATAAAATTCTTGCCTCAAGTACTGTTAATGGAAATGCCCCCTACATAGCATCAAACTCCAACACGCACATAAAAAGCCCGCCAAACTCCCTGGTCATTGCTGAAGTGACTGAGGTGGATGTTGAATCCATTATTTTACAGCTCCGCCCAGACTGCGCCACGGGTTGGGATGGGATCTCATCCCGGATAGTAAGGGAGTGTCGAAATGGGCTGGTCCCCTCTATCACTCATATATGTAACCGAGCTATAGCTACAGGTGTCTTCCCTGAAGCCTTCAAGAATGCAGTCATCCACCCGATCTTCAAGAACGGGGACCGAGACTGTGTCAATAATTATCGCCCCATAGCAGTGCTTTCTACCCTTTCAAAAATTTTAGAAAAAATACTTAATAACTCTCTTAAAAAGTTTCTGGACAAATATCATATTTTAGCCCATAATCAATATGGTTTTCGATCAGGCCTCTCCACCGAGGACGCAGTAATAGATTTGTGTAACCTCGTGGTTAAAACATTAGACACTAAAAATAATTG
This sequence comes from Xanthia togata, assembly GCA_963853775.1. Taxonomy (NCBI): domain Eukaryota; kingdom Metazoa; phylum Arthropoda; class Insecta; order Lepidoptera; family Noctuidae; genus Xanthia; species Xanthia togata. The sequence goes on from OY970802.1 coordinate 14,671,731, forward strand.
CTTATGTATCTACCTTGACCTATCCAAAGCGTTCGACACAGTCTCTATCCCCATACTCCTATCCAAGCTCGAGACGTCGGGGGTGCGTGGCATAAGCTACAAAATCTTTAAAGACTACCTCACAAATAGAAAGCAACGCGTTATAATAGGGGATTACACGAGTGACGAGGAGACCGTCTCCTACGGCGTTCCGCAAGGAAGTGTCTTGGGTCCCACCCTCTTCCTGCTTTATATCAATGACCTCTGCACAATGTCCTTACCTTACACTCGCTTTTTCACGTATGCAGACGACACGGCCATATTTGTCTGGGGTCCAAACTGGCACACAGTTAAAGAAAGGGCAGAATTCTCACTATCCAATGTGAAAAATTGGCTGACTCAGAACTTACTAACCCTAAACTTAACCAAAACGCAATACGTTCCCTTCTCCATCAACAAAACTAAGACCCCACCGCAAGGATTTTCCATACAAGCACACACTTGCATCTCACACGCCAACTGCAATTGCCAAGAAATCACTCGTGCGGACTGTGTAAAATATCTAGGAGTAAACATGGATAGTGGACTGAGGTGGGATAAACACATGAGTATAGTTAATTCCAGAGTAAGACGACTCACTCATGTATTTAAAACACTTAGAGACAGTGCAACTATGCAACAACTCAGACTTGTATACTTAGCCCTATGTCAATCCATAGTACAATACTGCATCACTGTATGGGGAGGGGCTGCAAAGACGCATCTCCTGAGCTTAGAGAGAGCACAAAGAGCGGTACTGAAAGTGATGACAAGAAAGCCCTATAGACATCCAACATTTCAGTTGTACTCAGAATGCAAGGTCTTAACAGTTCGCCAACTCTTCGTGCTCAGAGCTATTCTCAGGGAACATCAAAGCGTACCATTACCCAACCCCAATAGACGCAGCAAAATGCCTGTGTGCCCTTCTGTTCCTTGTAAGACCGCCTTTGCAAGGAGACAGTACAAGGTCATAAGTTGTAAGCTATACAACACCGTAAACAAACATCTCAACATTACCTCTCTTAGCAGACACGAACTTAAAGGTAAAGTCTCTGAATGGCTTCAACTGTTAGACTATCAGAAGACGGAAGACCTACTGACACATATGGCGTAACATACATCACTCAATGCTTCTCAACAAACTCTCACATTCACACTCGCACACCATACACACACCCTCACACACACACACACATACACACACACACACACACACACACACACACACACACAGATCACATCTGTTAAGCGTAAATTTAATATATATATTTTTTCTTTTTTTTCTTTTTAATCATTATAGAATATTGTAAGTCTCTTGCAGCGACATACAAACCATTGTAATATTCGTATTTAAATATGTGATATATCCTGCGGCAGAACACTGTTTCCCAAAATACAAGCTCAAGCTTAGTTTGGGAATCAGTAGCTGTACTTTTGTGTAATACATTAATACGATGCGTATGTAAGATTATTCATGATATGCTGAATGAATGTATTAACTGGCGACAATAAATAATTTTTTATTTTTTTTTTTATTTTTTTTTTTTATAATTGTTTTTTCTCGAATCTCATGAATTTTCGCCTAGGCTTTACAGGATGCTTAATTATTGCAAATGGGCCACTGTAACGTCCTGGGAGGAATTATCCAAGGCTTTACGGGATTCTTAATTATTGCAAAAGGGTCACTGTCACGTACTGGAATTAATTATTGCAAATGGGTCACTGACTCATCCTGGAAGGAATACGTCAAATTACATGTCAACCGGTATACAGGGTGGAAAGATGAAACAGTCGACTGCGTGGAGTACTACCGAGATAAAACTATGCTATCTACAGCCAGGTTACCTGCGTGCCAAATTTTATCGAAATCCGTTAAGCCGCTAAGGCGAGAAAAGATAACAGAGAGAGTTACTTTCGCATTTTTTATATTAGTACAGATAGTGGTAATGTTAGTGTGGTAGTATTGATCTGTATCCGGTTAGACTGGAAGCTAGTGGGTCTGAGTTCTGTTGACTGAGAACTATTCATAAGGTACGCGGAGCCGAAAGCGGTTAGTAAGGGCTCGTACACACGAGGACGATTTCAAGATTCGTTTTTTTTACGGTGGCATTTATTTTTAAATGCCCGTGTTCACACGCATCACGAATCGTGAAAAGTTACGGACGTCTCAAATCACGTATCGTCTTTAAAAAATCACGTCTGTCAAAAAACATGAATCGGGATTTTTTTGTGACGGATCCACTGAAGCGCTCGTCCACGACTGAACTCTGAATCACGAATCAAGTGTGAACAGATCTATTGGGATATTTTGAAGAATCGCGAAAAAACTCGTTTCCGTTATGCAATGTGAACGTGCATCCTTCGTGACGAATCGTCAATAACGGGTTCCGTGTGAATGAGCTGTTAAAAAATTTTTTATTATACAAATGAAACGCATACTTGGTCAGAGTTGATGGTAGAGTTGTACGAGCTAAAGGAGGATATGCTCGCGACGTCGTCCATGGAAGTAGAATGATGTCGGGAGCGCGGCGCCTCTGATATCGAGATGACCGGCGGCGGCGGCGGCGCTTTTGCTTTTTTCCTTCGGGGCGTGCTTCCGGGGAGATTCGGAGTACTTGTTGCCATTGAAGATCTATACATTGAACTGGAAACAATACAATTTTAAATAGCACGTTAACCTTTTAACCAGACTGATAATAATTAAATTTAAAAATATATACAATATTTCATAATTCTTACCTCTTGCTGTGTGTTTCTTCTTCGTCTGACGAGGGTTCTTCGCCATCGGACCAGAATGGATTTACCGCGATAAGCCTTTTTCTGTAATAGGAACAAATAATTGGGTAACTTATATTTTATTTTTAAATAATCCACATTGTCACACGGTTGCGTGGCGAATACTAATAAATTTAAAAAAACCGGCCAAGTGCGTGTCTGACCACGCACAATGAAGGGTTTCGTAGTTGGGATGAATTTATCGCAAGAATAAACTTAACTTTGTAGTTGAAAAACATGTGTTCTCCCATACATACCGTATTCCCATGCGGTATGTATTGGAGAACATGTTTTTCCAACCGCAAATGTAAGTTGGTTGATTATTACTCCTTCACTTGTAAAGCCTACTTAGCTGTGATAGTTTTCCTTTTAATGTCTTTATATATACTACTGCCGTGAATTCTTTCAAATATCTAAAATCAACCATTTAGCTGGCGGGACACACTTCACTTAACAAAAATTTGCACTTTAGAGCTTAATATTTCGCAAACGGATCCCTGAATCCAAAAATTGTTTGCACAAACTCACAATATTTTTGAACGACCTTACTAACGACACCCCCACACTATGGGATAGATGAGAAAAAAAACATCCCCACTTTACGTGTAGGGGAGGTACCCTAAAAATTACCACTGTCGGCGTGATAAATATGTATACCCATGCCAAATAACAGCTTTCTAGTACACAGCGTCTGAGCTAAGCCGCGGACAGACAGACAGACGGACATGGCGAAACTATAAGTGTTGCTTGTTTACTATGGAACCCTAAAAACAGTAATGGTGACGGCCATCTTAATTCTATACTACCGCACTCCGGCGCGAGCATGTTGGTGTGTGTGAATCCATAAGTTTATCCCCTACCAAAAATAGCTTGACGCGCCTAAAGGATTTTTCACTTCAAAAATAACAAAGTATTATGCAATCGCACATCATATATAATTATAGTAGAAACTCAACGACAGTCCTAAGTGCTTTTAACAACGCGGAAGACATGATTTAGATAATTGTGCTAATGCAATATCGGTATATTGTCAAGAAAAAGCAGCGCATGACTGTATCTAATTATCATTCAAATATTTAAGTAAGTATGGAAAATCTACCCAACTGCATGTTTATAACCGTAAATAGGCGTATATTACGACTACAATGTGAACCGAACAACGAGGTAACGTTTGATGTAATGTTGGTAGGTACTCGATACCCACTTATTGTTCTTTTGTTATATTGAGCACAACTACGTGATCTACCTCGTCATAATATGTACTCATATGAGTACTTTGAAACTGCGGAAAATATTACAAATCAATGTAATCTTAACGTTACATATTTTGTAAATATTCATGATCATTTATTTATTTATTTAGGATCTCCAACAAAAGATATACACAATACGTCCCGTCCCCGTCACGGCATCACGATAACACAGGGATGTACAATATATGGATAATGGAAACCTATACATACGAGGACGCTTTTAAATTTCCGTCTACGATAACGTTATAACGTGCACGTATTTTCATACATTTTATGGTCGTGGACGTTCACGATAATATCGACACGTTAGAAATTTTAAAAGCGCACAGTAGAAAATGTATCATTTAGAGATACTCAAATTAAGTTTATATTTCTTTATTTCGACATCAACCATCATTACATACCGAGACTCCTCCGTGCATCGGAAAGCACGTCAAGCCTTTGGTCTTTGACAGTCGTTACGGGTCGTCAGAAGCCCGAAAGTCTGACAACCAGTCTTACCAAGGGGTATCGTATTACCCAGTTAGAAAGAAAGAAAGAAAAAGTATTTATTGGGACAAGCACAAGAGATATCAATATAGCTAACACACAAGTAAACTTAAAAGTACTGGGCTTAAAAGTACTGGTAAGTACTTAGTTACTGGGTTGTGGAGGTCAGATAGGCAGTCACTCCATGTAAAATACTGGTTTTTAGCTGCATCCGGTTAGACTGGAAGCCGACCCCAATATAGTTGGGAAAAGGCTAGGCAGATTGATTTCTATATTTCGACAGAGACTAGCAGATGTCTAAATTCATATTTTAGCTAACATGTTATATTGCCTACAAAATGTTGGCACAGTGGCGGCGGCATAATGACCGAGGTTCGTTTTTGAGCCAGGGATGTAAAATAAATTATGCGTGGGATTCCTCCGGATTTTCTGTTCTCAATGTTTCTGGTTACCAAATCAGATGGCACCAACCGGCTTATTTTCAACCTGAAGAATCTGAATGATTATGTTTGCACAGAGCTATTCAGGCTTATCTGTCTTTCGTGTCTCAGACTTCCTCCAACCAAACGATTGGCTTTACGAAATCGACCTGTCACCCTACATCAATTTGCCAATACACCAAACATACGATTCCTTTAATTAGTTACAGAGGAAGATTGCTAGTAATGACGCCTGTCTTTTGGCCACAGCACAGCGCCCAAAGTCATAGCAATTCCAACAAACTGGGTAGCAGTTAGCACATACACTAAGAGAGGAGGCTATTCGAATACCAGTCTATTTAGACGATTTTCTCGTGGTTCTCCATAGGTCCTGCGAGTGCACGTCCAAATAGTATTAGATCGCCTACACTACCTGGGGTGACAACTAACAGGAGAATTTACAAAAAATCTGTAACAACTCCGTGCAAAAACTTCATATTTCTAGGTGGTCCTGACCAGTGTGTCAAACAAGAAACTAAAATAAAAGAAGATTGTGAGTGTAGTATTAGTACTATAGAAGTACCTAAAGGAATAACTAAATTGGTGGTTACTAAATTGTCATCGGGCTTTTCTGATTCACAAGCCGCCACGTCCACATAGGAAATGCAACAACCGCAGGCGCGTCGGATGTAGCTTGTAGCTCCATTGTAATCAAAAGCAATATCTAAAAGCCATAGAAGAGCGAGGTCCAAACATGTCCAAGTCAACTGTCTTATTTCAATGTGACAACAGGACTGTTGTAGCCCTTCTAAGAAACGAAGGGGGACCAGATCTCTTTCATTGATGAAACTTACGAGTTTTTTCAAATCCTAGACCAGACCAGAACCAAACCAACTTGAAAATCCAGCATATTTCGAGAAAATACTACTTTCACGCAGACCATTTTTCTTGTCATCGTCTCTCTCCTGAGTGGCATCTCTTACCCCAGTGTAACCAAACATTCAAAAAGTTCGGAAATCCAGTGATAGATCTATTTGCGTCAGAATGGGCAAAATTCGTGATGAATTATGTATAACTGGATCAGAACGACATTCACGCAATGTACGCTTTCTCTCAAAACTGGACCTACCCACTTGCCACTTGGGTGTTTCCTCCGCCTTACCTAGTGCCCAAGGTACTAGCTCACCTCAACTCTGCGTCGTGTCTTTCTAATAATAGTTCCGAGGTGGGAGTGTTTTGGAACCAAAAGCCCGTGCCTTAGCACACCTTCTTTCATAATCCGGAAACTGTTGAAAAGATATAGTGACAGGCCTCCCATCCTCAAGAGTCCGGGAGATGACGTTAGAAGTATGGAAATGTGGGTGTTCCCAGACCTTAGTTGGATCAGTATGCGTAAATATTCATCCAGATTACGGAACCCTTTTCTAAGCGTGGTCTGAGTGTCTGACACGCACTTTTTTTACCCATCTGCCCATCTCTATTTGATAAAAATCAATCATTATTATCTTCCGTGTAGTTTTCCTTTAGGTAAATAATGATGTTTACACTTACAAATCATAAAACCACTTATCATTATATCAGCACAAGTATTTTACTATATTTGTGTTGAAAATCATGAAAAAGCGCAAATCGTAAAATATTTCTTGCCTTTACTATGTTATTTTTGATTTCATAATCACAGCGACTGTACTATTTTTGCAGCAAATAGGTACATTTGCTTCTTAACCACTACCTAAGTATGTCGCTAAGTGACTGGACAAGCAATGTAAAAATCACAAACCGATACTTTATAATGGGTCCATATTGGCTCAACTAAAGTTCTTTACCCGAAATTGTTCTTCCTAACGATTTGTAATCCGAATGATCACTCTTCCTAAAATTTTTCATCCTAAAGTTTTCATTCATACTATTTGTAGTGCTACCGGCGATGTTCATAACACTCATGTTTCCGAAAATTGTAATTAATAATATCATTAATGTAAATATATTTAAACTCCTACTGTTTTTTATCATAACGCTTTTATCCCTAAACATAATTACCATAATATTTTCACTCATACTCAGAAACGATTTGCAAAAATAACACTTTTTAAAAAAAAATCTAAGTCTTCGCTCCGTAGCGCCCCCAATGCTACACTCCAACCGAAAATCATAAAACACGACTCATTTACGGTTATGTTTATGGCCTGGGAGTTTATACCGCAGTTTTAACCGTACCTAAACCAATAACTATAGGACTGATTCGGTTCTGGCACTTCGCCGGCCGCTGCCGCGGCACGCTCGCTTCGCTCGCTCGGCTCGTGCGTTGTGGTCACAGTTCTAACCTAACCCAATAATTATGAATAAGACCGATTCGTTTCTGGAACTTGACTGAATGACTGGAGCAGCGTGACTCTGGCTTCCAAAAATACACCAATAAAAGTGATTATTTGAAAGCTATAGCCGCTAATATTAAACTAATTTAATTGAAAAGTGTATATGAAAACATGTATTTAACCACTTGTACCATGGTACTATTATTCTTATTGTATGTTATGTGACAATAAAGTTACGCAAAATTAATGTATATAATACTGATTATTATGAATAAAAAGAAATCTAAACAAAAAGATATGACTTTGAATAATAGTGTAAAAGATGGTTATGTTGAGAAAATATAGGAAAACAAATAAAAGTATAATAGATGTTTATTGCTACTGACATTATGAAGTTGAATGCTTCGGAATTATGAACATTAGAGACAGAGTAGTTAGGAATTGTGATTGTTAGGATGAAAAATGTTAGGAAGAACATTTTCGGATTTCCAATTATCGGAGTTGAAAATTTAGGTGAACTTTGGCGCAGCCCTTTATAATATATTATGTGGTTGCATCGCCGCCACGGATATCGAGGGATATGCCTTGGAGGCGTGGCACGTGGCGCCTCGACATTGCTAAATTGGGCTTATGTTCGAACGGCGGCTGTACGCTTCATTCAGTCGCTTTGCAACTGCGTACAGTGTACTATTGATGCGTAAAAAACCAAAATGCCGAGCTGGGCAGTAATAATTTGTAAAAATAGGTCTAGTACCATCAAGCTGAAGACAAATGGCGTGACCTACCACCGGTAAGTAAACATTTAAGTCACTGTTTAATATTTTAAATCAATTTTTAAATCATTTACTAACTTACGTCCGGAGCGATACGAACTAGCCCGAATCTTTCCGAACTGAACGAACGTTTTTGATTTAGAGAGGTGCAATCGAGTGCGTGCGGCTGATTTTATCGACATGCGTAATATTGCAGTCGAATCTTTTTTAACAGAACTCAATGGATATTCTCGTATTACATGTATAGTATGAGAGTTAAATTTGTTATTAATTTAATTTTGTTTGAAGCAAATAAAGACATTGTTATTTCAATACAGTTACTCGGGCATATTTAACAGAGAGGGCTTCCCTTTACCCGGTAACACAAATAAAAAAAAAAAAACTCATTTTATTTTAGTAAAAATAACCCATATTTTCGGATAGGTATATAAAAACAAAATAAATTATATAAAGAAAATTAAACGAAGTTATAATAATACATGAATGTGCTAAAATAAATATCGATAAAAATTATAGACCATCGCTTTCGACTCCCTAATTGCATGCGTGTGCATTGAATGTTCGCAAATAGCAAGTGTTTACAAGTGAAAGCCCCGCCCATTCTATGTATGTGTGCTATTAGAAATTGATTTAGTGTATCTGCTTTCTTCTTAGTGTGCGAGTTCAAATTTTATGTGTGTGTCGTAAGTACACTATTTGTTAATGTTGTAATTATTTTGGTGGGAGATAAGCGGCCGCACTAGGATTTCTTACTATTCCGCAATGAAGGCATATCTCTGGATATCTATGATCGCCGCTGTATCTTGCGACGAGTTAGTGATGTGCTTGTGCAAATCCACTAACGTAGGCTATCGACAACAATGTCGATTGTCTTATGAATTTATAAGACTATTAAAGTTTATTCTTCAATTTGTCTACAGTTATAGTCTGGTTAGAAGACCGATGTGAATCTTGTTTTATACTCATTTAGATTTTCTCATACTTAATGTTGAAATTTTTTGATTAACTTATTTATTTTTTGCGACTTGTTTATTTCTATCGTTTAAAAAAAAAAAACTTGGAACCTAAAATTTTTAAAACAATAATTAATGGGAGAATCGATAACCTTCCGATTTAGTAAATCACTAGCGTATATGGATGCTTTTGCACAGTACAACGATAGCGATCGATGTTTTCGTATGAGTGAGTTGTACGGTGCATGGTAATGCACGCTGTGTTTGATGGGATAAGGTTTATAATTGATTGTGTAGAACGTTCTGATTTATAAATTGCAGTGAGCGCAACCTCGTATCTATTGGGTTTACTGATCTGCATGTGTAGTTATGGCGAGGCGGTGGGGACAAAATTGAGACATTGGGTTTCGATACATTTTCAACTACCGGGCATATCTCGATCTTTCTTATATCTATGATATAAACCATGATTTTTTAAATTATGTTTTAAGTGTTTATATGTAATACTCACATGGGTGTAGTGGAAGCATTCACAGGTTTCGATGCGTTATGTATGGGAGGCACTTCGTCATCTTCTTCATCACTGCTACCAAAAGGATTTGTGCTGACTCTTTTAGTTGGTTCCAGGAGAACATTCTTAAAAATAAAATTAAGCTTATTAAAAAATCCAAATATTTTAAATAAGCATGTTCTTAAAAAGGATAATACCTCATCCTCATCATCTGAGAAAGGATTCAAATGGTCTGGATATACTTTAATGTCCAATTCTGTTTCTTTTTCCTTTTTAATAGCTAATGCTAAAGCTTTTTCTAAAGCATTCTGTTTATTTCTTCTAGGAGGAGCACTAATACTTATTTCTTGATCATGTTGAACCTCTAAAGGTTGTTCTAATGGAGGAGTACACTCAATAACTGTTGATGAACTATTGGCTATCCTGTTGTCATCTGTTACATTGTTGATCTCTGTATTTACACTGCTGCAGGCATCATTATCTTCTTCTGCATTAGACATAATATTATGTTCAATAGTATTTACACAGTCTTTGTCTTTGTTTCTTGTTTCTATTACATCTACATTTTCTAAACTCGTTTTAACATTTATACTTTCATCAGCTAATTGTGTTTGTAAGAAATTGAACTTTTCAATATTACTTTTATACACTTTCTCTGGAATGTTATTTCTTAACACATTTTCATTTTCCATCTTCGTATTCACACTTACAAGTATCGGTTTTGAGGCTATTTCACATTGAGATCTACTGGTACTGCTAAGTTCTTCAGATTTACTAATACTATTGTCTTTTAATGAAATATTCGAGATTTTGTATTCAATATTAGTGTCTTTATCTATATTTTTCTCAAACATGTTTATTTTGTCTACAAAATGATAACATTTTCTAAATTAGCAAGCGAGATAAAGTAACAAGTTTATATCAGAAATAGTTAAAAAGATAAATAAATGAATACACACACATGACAAACATAACAAAAGCATCTTCTATCAAGTTGTTACAATGTAGCTCTTATTCACATGTTAGACTACTTGTCCTATTGTGCAATAAGAAAACATTTCAGGATGTTGAAATAAGCATTCAGTATGTAGTCGACAAGAAAGAACATGATGCAGAGCAGAAAATTGTTGGAAATGGGTAATGTTCCAAAGTAAATTACATTATTAATTCCGTATAAATCCAGCATCAATATTTTGTATGATAAAAATATATTGCCTTGCAACAGTAGCATATTACATGTTTTTGATAAGATAATAGGACTATATTCATAGTTATTGACATTTATATGGCATAGGAATTTGATTAAATGATAGCAAGTAAAATGTAGCACTCACCCATAATAGATTGTGGTCTTGATTTATATTTAGGAGTAACAGGCTCCTCATTTGACACTGATTTTGTCTCAAGTGCAGTATCAGTGAATGCCAGCATTCCCATTTGATCATGATCATTATTATTAAGATATTTTGATAAAGTCTTTTCATTTTTACAACTATCACAGGTAAATTCAGATCCTTCAATTATCTCAAAATTCTTAGGGTTAAGATGTCCTGAGCATTTAGAACAACGGAAACATCTTCTGTGGTACAATTTGTGCGATACAAGAAGGCGCTGGGCAAGGTACACAGGCAGGCCACATGCTGCACATTTGTCTAGACCAGTCTTTCCAAACCTTATTGGTGCCTACAAGAGTTATAAAGGTAGATAATAAAGTGTGAGACAGAAAGTATTAGAGAAAATAGAAAACAATAGTTTCACTGCAAACATTGCACACAAATATTTAGAAAGTAAGATACTTAATAATGTGTTTGTTGTACTAACTGATGTCTCCGTGGTGGTTGTTTGAGTTGATACCTTCGACTCATTTTCAGATACCTTGGTATTGACTGAAATTGAAATGCTAATTAAATCATAGTAAACATAGGATTACTTTGAAAAAATCTCAAAGATAACATAAAAAATATTAGTATTGACATTATTGATTAATAATTAGTTGCAAAGACAATTAGAATTGAATATGAGTATAATTGACTGAACTCACCTGTATGACCTAGACGCTGGTAAAACTGAGACAAGTAAGTTAATACTGACAACCTGTCCGGCACATCATTCTCAACCATGTCCTCTGGGTCTAACAGTGAGGGAATACCTAGGTGCTTCTCAGCCACACTATAAGCTAGTTGGTTATTTTCATATATATCTTCAGGATTCAACTTTGACATGTCACTAAAATCATAACAACACCAATACATTGAATTGAAAATATCATGTGCTTAATGTTCACAGATGACCTAGGATAGTAAGTTTATAGTTAATCAGTGTAAGAGTAAATTAGGTGTATTCATTCAAAGTTATCACTTACATTAAATCTGGCCTAAAATGATGAACCAATGCACAAAATGCTAAGCCATTTCTCCAAGATGTTGTCATATTATCTATTTGCACCTCAGGGCAATCTTTGACTAAACGTTTACACCATAACTCCAGAGCTTTAGTGCCTTTTCGTTCAGACATTTTTTTAAACTTTTAAGCAAACTTTACAAGCAGTTCAAAACTTAGTACATCATCTATGACTCATTTATTGAATCTTTTCACTGAAAATAACAATGAGCCATTATTATTACATTTGCGACGTACAACGTAGTAAATGTTTGCCAGATACTAAGCATTGAAACCGCATTCGAATGGGATTTTTATTATAACATTCATTACAAGTTATTGGTTAGTTGGCAATTTGGCATTGACTAGGGATGTACCTGACTGAACAATTATGCAAATGTCAATACTGACACTATCGATAAATATGCAATTGTAAGGGGGTCCATAGACGATTAATCGAGCCAATCAAATATCGATGGTATATTAGACAAACGTAATAATTACAGATCAGATCTAGCAATTATTAAGAAGGACATATTTTTGAAATGCTGAAACAAAACTGTATACAGGTAGTAATTAAAAACTATACAGGTAGTGATTGAGACAGCCCCAGTAAGTAATTAATAATACTTGTGTTGGGGTTGACTCGCTGTAATTAGCAGCTCTGTCTGTGTATTGTGCAATTGTGAGTATGTGTTTATGTGACTAGTAGTGTGCGATCGTGGGTTTGTTTGTGTGTGTATGTATGTGTGTGTGTTTTATGTTTGTGTGTTTATGTAAGAATTTACGTGTTAGCTGATAGTGCCATTATAAATCGAAGATAAAGATACAATTAGGCACAATGACAATAACATTATGATAAAGAAGAGAAGTACTAATGTACGTCTGACTAGAATATGCTCTGTTTCTAGGTAGCTCTGCTAGGTAGTGTACCTATATTATAGTGAATATATTTAGTTAAGTATTATCTGTGTAATCAATGTAATCATTGATCCTGTATTAAAATCGTCCGTTTTCAGAATATAGTGGAAAAAAACAATTTTGTTTAAAAAAGTGTCACATATTAAATTCAAATTCAAATTCAAAATCATTTATTTGCTAATATGGGTAATTACATAAATGTGTTAAAAAAAAAAAATAGTTCAACCATATTACGCCAAATAACAATGTTGTGCTTGTGACATAGTCAAAGCTTGAGATTTGAGCTTTGACTATGTCACAAGCACAACATTGTTATTTATTATACAATTCATTGCAACAATCATTTATAATTAATAGCATAATTTTGGCAATTTCACCGTGGCAAATAATAATGAAATATTAGCAAATAACAATGTCACTAGAATAATTGAAAATTAAAATAATAAGAATGTCAAGATAGATTTGTAAATTAATGTTAAAAATAATAATAATAGATAAATAATTAATCAGTGCATTAATCACATGTCACATCAACAAAATTATTTTTGAGTACAATTTGTTCTTACATCCTCTACTAAATAATCCTGAATACTATAATAACATTTGAACAGCAAGAATCTTTTTAATTTCTTTTTAAATTCATCGATGGATGGAGTATCTAGGCTGCATTCCGTATTAGAACATAATCGTTCACAGCGCTGACATCGATAATTGGCGTTCCGAGTACGATATCACGATAATGACAGCTGAGGGCTGTCAACAATTCGGAACGCTCGTGTTATACACTCAGCGTCACAAAAATCGCACCTTTCCGAAAATAAGTTTCAAGCAAGTCCCGCCATCAACGTATACATTAAACCCTATTAATATTGGTATCAATTGAAAGTATGTTTAACGACCTTTAAATTAACAACAGTTAGAATTCCTAAACACAACAGATCTCATTAGCGCGTAACGTTAAAGAAAATGTTGTCAAAATACGCATTACAACGGCCACTAATTGCACCTCCCTACAAGGGTATAAAACGGGCGACCCGCGTCAAATGTGAGTCCCCGTCCGACTGCGTCATCCTCCGCACAGGATGCTCCCCCCCCCACCCACTACCGGACCAAAAAAGATCCCCCCTCCACCCCCTGTGTTCGTTCAGGACAAGGGTAAGTGGACTGACGTCTCGAAATGGTGTTGCGACCAAAAGATCGCATACACCAATGCCCGCAACACCCAACAGGGCATTAAAATTCAAGTCCCCACGTCCCGTGATTATAGGGACCTCACCGCCCTTCTCCGAGCAAGGGGTGTGGCTTACCACACCTTCTCTCTGCCAGAGGAAAAACAGACCCGCGTGGTCATAAAAAGGATCCCACGCGAAATCCCCACGACTGATATCCTTGCCGACCTCCGGTCGCAAAACGTCCCGGTGGACGAAGTACACCGTATGCACCGCGCTAGAGGCGGTGAAGCATACGACATGGTACTCGTCGTCTGCCCTCCAGTTCAGGGTTACCACCCTATATTCAAGGTGAAAGCAGTTTGCCACCTTACGGGTCTCGAAATCGAGAAACCCAAAAAGAGCGGCATCGTAGGCCAATGCCACAACTGCCAGCTCTATGGCCATACACAAAGATTCTGCCACGCAAAACCCAGGTGCGTCAAGTGCCTGGGCGAGCATGGCACCGCGGAGTGCCCGCGCCCCAAGGACCGCACTCAATGCCTCAGCCCTCCAAGCTGTGTGCTATGCAGGCAAGAGGGTCACCCAGCCAACTACCGTGGCTGCCCCAAGGCCCCCAAATCTTCGTCCCCCAAGCTGATGAAGCGCGCAAACGCCCACCAGCAGAGGGAATCCCCCTCCACATACAAAGTACCATCAGCGGTACTGCCTGAGCGACTAAGCCCACAGAGGCGCAGTCCGTGGAATTACACCCACCACCAACAAGCTTTCCCATCCATGGGCCCCTCTCAACCCTCTCAACCCGCACAACCCTCCCAAACGGCGAAACCCCCAATCCCCAGTCTCATGGACCCCCGTCTCCGCATTGCGGCCCCCCCAACACCCGCACCTGCCCCCGCGGTAGCCCGCCCCCCTACCACGACAGCCCGCCCAGTAGGCCCCAACTGGGCCTTTAATGTTATTTCGACGGCTTTCATAGCCTTCCATAGCCCGCGCGCTATGCAAATGGCTAACGAAATCGTTGCCGCCCAAGCCGCCGGGGATCTCTACAAGATCCAGGCAATTTATAACGCGTACCCTGACATTACGCAAGCCCTATCATCCCTCAGCAACATCAACAAAAACCCATAATGTATAACGCCGTTATTACTAGGTTTAAACCCCGATCCCTCACTCTAGGCATCTTCAATGCAAATGGCATAGAGGGTCAACGAGATGAGATCGCGGATTTCCTCCGCGGCCATCAAATTGACATCCTCCTCTTACAGGAATCCTTTTTAAAACCTCACAAACGAGATCCATCAATCGCAAACTATCGACTAGTTCGCAATGATAGGACTCGATGTCACAAGGGCGGCACCCTTATCTATTACAAAAAGGAACTCTATTGCATCCCAATAGACCCTCCCTCCCTCTCCCGACTAGAAGTCTCTATTTGCCGACTAGGTATGTCCGGCCATCAGCCAATTACCCTAATCTCGGCCTACCTCCCGCTCCAAAGCTACTCAGAGGACCTCCGCCTCCTCGAAAGCGACCTCTCTGCCCTATTCGGCCTGAGTGACTCCGTTATCATAGCGGGCGATCTCAACGCTAAACACCCCGCCTGGAACAGTACCAGAACCTCCACAAGAGGGCAACACTTGTTTAACCTCTCAACCTCTATGACCTTTGACGTCATTGCTCCAATGACTCCCACTCATTTCCCTCACAACCCTAATTTCACCCCCGACGTCCTAGACTTGGCGCTCCTAAAGAACGTCAATCTAAGACTGGATTCAATAGAGACGGTGCATGAGCTTAACTCTGACCACCGTCCTATCATCATCAAAATGGCCCCGCGCATAGGTCTTTCCGACCCCTCCCAACCTCCTTGTACCAAGAGGGTAACGGACTGGAAGAGAGTAAGCACCCAGCTGAAATCCAACACGTCCCCCCAATTGGACTCTATCCCCGACCAGTTCGACTCTATCGTAGACACGACGGCCGCGATCGACTCACTCACCGACCACGTACAATCTGTCGTGAACAATTGTTCACGGGAGGTTCCAGAGAGGGGCGACCGCCTCTGGAAGCTACCCGACGATGTACGCGATCTGTTGACTGAGAAGAACGAGGCTATCCGTGCCTACAGTAACTTTCCCTGCGACGCGAACAAAGCCCACATGCGCTACTTACAGAGAACTGTAAGGAAACGTGTGGCGGAGCTGCATAACGTGGGCTGGGACAGGATGCTGAGCGAGCTAGAGCCTACCCACCTCGCCTTCTGGGAACTCCAGAGGAAACTCCAGTCCCAGAAAGTCACTTCCATGCCTCCCTTAATACGCCCCGATAAGTCCATCGCCTTCGATGACGACGAAAAAGCTGAGTGCCTAGCCGACAGTCTAGAAGCCCAGTGCTCACCAAGTTCCCTACCAGTAGACCAAGCTCACCTCGCAAAGGTTGACGCGGAAGTTGAACGTAGAACTAACCTCCCTCCAGTCGAAGACCCGGATAATCCTCTGCCTCCCGTCACTCCAGACGAAGTGCAGGATATAATCAAAGGTCTTAAAACCCGAAAAGCCCCCGGTTCAGATGGACTCACCAATAAGGTAATCCAACTCTTCCCAGCCCACCTAATAATGCTACTGGCAACCATCTTCAATGGAGCCCTTAGCAACAACATCTTCCCACAATCGTGGAAAGAAGCCATAGTTATAGGCATCCCAAAGCTTGGTAAGCCTAAATCCGAGGCCTCCAGCTACCGCCCCATCAGTTTGCTCAAAATTCTCGGCAAGGTTTACGAGAGACTACGCTGAGACTAAGGGCCTTATCCCCGACGAACAGTTCGGCTTTCGAGCCCAGCACAGTAGCGTGCATCAGGTCCACCGCATCATCGAGGACATTAGTGCTGGGTTCCAGCGCGGCTCGATGACGGGTGCTATCTTCTTTGACATAGCGAAAGCATTCGACAAAGTCTGGCACAACGGCTTATTATATAAGCTTTACCAACTAGGCGTGCCAGACCGTCTCGTACTCATCTTACGGGACTTTTTGTCGAACCGCACGTTCCGCTATCGCATCGAGGGAGCGCTCTCCCCTCTCCTCCCCCCGCCCCATCCGCGCAGGAGTCCCCCAGGGCTCCGTGCTCTCCCCTCTCATTTTCACGCTATTCACTAGCGATATCCCTTCTAGTAAAAAGGCGAAGTTGGCTCTGTTCGCAGACGACACGGCCATTTACTATTCAGGCAAAAGCCCCATAGCGATAGCTCACACTCTCCAATCCGAAGCCAACCAGCTCGGCTCCTGGTTCTGGAAGTGGAGAATAGAAGTAAACCCCGATAAGAGTCAAGCGGTCCTTTTCAGGAAACCGAGACTCAGAAGAAAAATCCCCCTCCCCCGACCAATCACCTTGTTTGACAAGCCGATCCCCTGGGAGAAGCAAGCCAAATACCTAGGTGTGGTCCTAGACGAAAAACTGTCATTTTCAGAGCACATAAAGAAGGTCCGCTCGCGAGCCGCTTTCGCTCTAGGAAGACTCCACTACATGCTGAATGCGCGTAGCAAGCTGTCACTTAGGTGCAAATTGCGAACGTACTTAGCGTGCATCCGCCCTATCATGACCTATGCGTGCGCCGCCTGGGCACAAGCCAAACCCCGACACGTGCATAGAATGCAAACCCTTCAAAACCGTTTCCTACGAATGGCAACGGGAGCCCCCTGGTACGTTAGGAACGAGATCCTCCATCTCGACCTAAAAATCCCCACTATAGCCCAATTTCTAAAACGCAATTCAAAGCGTTTCTTTGATAAAGCCGCCCTTCACCGCAACCCTCTGATTGTGAAAGCGGCCAGTTATGTCCCCTCTAAAATCAGTAAGATTCGCCGTCCGAGGCATGTTCTCTCCGACCCAGATGACCCTATAACCCTCCTTCAGGAAAGCAATAGGGACACCAGCACGGTACAAAACAATAAAAAAAGACCCGCATTCCGACCTCGCCGACGAGGTCCATTGCGCCCGCGACACTCCCGAATAAATAATACTCCCAACCGACCCTTGCTCGCAGAAGCGCCAGTCCGCGTTACGCTGAGAAAAGTAGATTTAAATTCCCCGATCAATAATAATGAAAATTTGATCCAGCCTGTCCCACCTTGCTGTCCCCCCGCCAGCGACGCCCTAAGCCGAGGTTCGTACCCCACAGGGGGTGCCCTTAGCGAGCGTTCGCTTAGTATAACATAGAATAGTTTATGCCCCTGGCTGGAGGCTTTAAGTTAGTAGCTTAAGGCATCCACAGGATAGTCCGGTTAAGCAGCTGCGACCTCAATCTGAGAGTCAACTGCGAGATGCCATATCAAAAAAAAAAAAAAAAAAAAATGTGAGTCATTCGCTATCCAACCTTTGAAGTGAACACACGTGAACAGCTGCAGCAAGAAAAATACCCCAGAAGATGGATACCACTGCAGATGAAGCCGCTCAAGTCATTGCATTACTGCAATCAGGGATGCGGCAATGTGATGTTGCTCGGCAACTGAACTTGAGTCGTTTTTCCGTTCGACGAGTGTTCCAACGCTTCCAAGAGACTGGTGGCTATATCCGAAGACGTGGATCTGGAAGACAACGGTGCACATCCGAAAGAGACGATCGCTTCATTGTTTCAACGTCTTTACGTAATCGGTTCTCCAATGCTGATGAGCTGCAACAACAACTGCGATCAGCTCGCAGAACTTCTGTCAGCGTCTCCACGATTAGAAGAAGAATGAAGGAGGAGAAAATTGCAGCTCACAGGGCTGCTACAGGGCCAAAATTGACTGCACAGCATAGGAGAGACCGGTTGCAATTTGCCCGTGACCATGTGGATTGGACAATAGACCAATGGAGGGCTGTACTCTTCTCGGATGAGACGAGGGAGTGTCTTTTCTGCAACGACAGGCGTAGAAGAGTGTACAGGAGGCAAGGGGAACGATTCGCACAAGCCTGTATTCAAGAGACAGTGGAATACGGGGGTGGCTCGTGCATGTTCTGGGGCGGCATGTCAATCGAAGGCAAAACGAACCTTGTGTGTGTTTCTCGGACTGGAAGTGCTCGCGGGCAAGGGTCGCTGACTGCTCCTCGGTACATAACAGAGATCTTAGAGGAGCAGGTTGTCCCTTATGCGGGTTTTGTTGGCAGTGGGTTCACGTTAATGCACGATAACGCCCGCTGTCACACCGCATTAATTGTAAGAGACTACCTGCAAGAAGTTGGGATCCCTGTTATGCGCTGGCCGGCGCAAAGTCCAGACCTGAACCCTATCGAGCACCTTTGGGATGAACTGAAACGGCGAGTACGGGCACGTGATCCTACCCCTACCACTCTCCAAGACCTCCAAGATGCCGTCGTTGCAGAATGGGACAACATTCCTCAAGAGACTGTTGTCACATTAATTAGGTCCATGAGAGAACGCATGGAAGCTGTCATCAGAGCTAGGGGGGGTAACACTAGGTTTTAAGTTGATTTTATGGACTTTTTTATAATTTTCACTGATAAAATAAAATTTAAGTTTTTAATCATTTGCATTAGCGTGTTTTTTTTATTCCCTGGCAAACAAAAAACCAAATTTATTGATTTATTCTGAAATTTAAATAAATTGCATTTCCAATGATACCTTATAGTCATATGTGTACCATTGATTAATGGGGTTAAAATGACTTTGAAGGGAATTCTTAAAGAGGTGCGATTTTTGTGACGCCGAGTGTATATGTCTATGTCGTAATCGCACTCACAGTACTCGCTCAACGTCAAAACTTGCTTATCATATTTATTTGTGTTTATACCACAAATTTCTTCTTCTTCTTTGTTTAGGTAGCGAACGGTAGCCAGAAGCACAATTTCGAAAAGTCCACGTTAGTTTATAGGTAGGATGCGAGTCAAAACAAAACAGCACAACTGTCATTTTTGACATCGCCCACGGTGATATTAATTAAAGGCATGGTCGGCGTTATCGCAAGATGGCGCACGTCATGACGTCATCTATGACGATTCAAGACACAACGTTATCGCGTCCACGTTAATACGGTACGACTGTTAGCACGCGCAAATCGATTACATCGTAACTCGGAATGCAGGGTTAGTATAGACTTTGGTAAGTGGTTGTATATACGCGGTGCCATACTGAAAATGCTTCTCACAGACTACTTAGAGATACTACGTATATGCTTCTGGTATACAAGGCCGTCCTGCTAGATTTGCTACAAATTTTATCACCATGCCGCTTACTTCTATACTTGTCAAAAAGATGTTTGTTAGTTCTTGCGAAGCTAGCAATCTCATAAATGTAAACACATGGCAATGTCAATATATTATATTTGACAAATATGGTCTGCAGCTATCAGTCTGGTTGATATTAAACATGCCCCTAATACAACACACAATTACTATTGTACAAACTGCCCAAAACTGTCAAATTTTCCCAATCAACTTTGAACCTTATGCTATATAAACTATGCTTTATGCTAGTGATAAAGTTGAAAATCTATTAAAGAAATTTGACACTTGACAGTTTGTAGTAGGTTGATGTGCTGGCTTCTGTACATTAACCCATTGCTCCCACTAGAGGGCACTGTTGCACTAGACAACAAAAATGTTCTAGTTCAATAAGCTCGTCATAGATGGCAGCACTGTTGATCGTCTTTAGACCGCCATTGTATTGTTATTGTTCAGTTTTGTGTCGATTATAAAATAAACGAATACTAGATAAAATAATATGTATGTAACTTGCAGTGCAGCATTATTACGAGGGGAATGCGAAAATAAATTAGATGTACTCAAAAATTATAAAACTGCTTCGAAATCTCGAAATTATAGGCAGCCAGTGCATCTTTTTTAGTTTCAAATCTTTTCCCATTAGTTTTTCTTTGTTTTGGAAACAGGTTAAAATCGCAAGGTGCTAGGTCAGGGGAACTGTGCAGAAGAATACGACGGGTAAGGGGGGAAAGACACATTATTTATAAGTTGAGTGTTCTGGCAGACGTGTGCGGCGCTTTAGAGCGCAAACTGTCATAATACCATTCGGGGCTCACCGTTCTTTGATCCTTAAGCACTACAGTAGCAATCTGATTGACCATTAGTTTCTGTGTGCTTCATGCACGGCAACATTTCGTTGTAGTTGGCTCATCTTCAAAGCATCATTTAATAAAGTGGAAAAACAAAATCATGAATATTTTTTTTAGGGTAACCTCCCCTGCACGTAAAGTGGGGATGTTTTGTTTTTTCTCCTCTGTCCCATGGCGTGGGGTATCGTTGGAAAGGTCGTATGGTACGAATTTCCATTTCCTTCCAACGAATTTAGGGCGGGAGGAGGGTGGGGGGAGGGGGAGGGAGGGGTACTACCCCCTTAATAGGAAAATTTGCGGAGCCCCCCCCCCCCTTTTGGTTTTTTTTAAATTTTAAATTCTGAGGATATTTCCCTCATTTTAGGGATTTAAAATTAATAATAAGTGTAGTGTGTGTGTGCCTCCGCAGCTTCGGCTTGTTGATCGCCTTCGGCGACCAGCCTCAGCCGCTTCGGCTCGTCCGATGCCTACGGTTTCTTACAGCAGGCGGAGGCTGCTCTCCCTACGTGCCTCCGGCTCTATAAAAACACTCTAGGGGTAGGACAGACTCGTACCAGGTGGAGTCGGGGTCAATCAATTCGGTTCTTTGACATAAGTTGAACCTAACCTATATTTTTGCGTCTGTTTTACGTTTCGTTCCACAAGCCGGCAAAAGACGGTAAACACTAAACATTATAATTTTAATAGCTCGTAATGAAAATAGCGCTGTAATTTAAATATAAACTGTTAAATATATGTGTGCATGAAAGCTATTGAAAATATAATTATTTACGTTAATAAATATGAAATAAAATGGTACCGAACGTATGACAACTTAACCGTAGGTAAAACGAAACGTTCAATGGCGAGAATTCTATATGATCTGTGGTAGGAATTGACATAAATATTGCAAAAATAATTGATTTTCAATATATTTTTTCTCAAAAAGTACACGTCTCCGCGTGTTGAAACTTTGCGTGAGTGCTTATAATAAAGTAACCTTTCCGTAAAAAAAATATCAACCTCCAACTCGTTGGACGGCAATGGAAATGTATGCCAAATTAATAGGAAAATCACAGCTAAGTAGGCTCTACAAGTTAACGAGTTATAATCGACCAACTTACATTTGCAGTTAAACAATATGTTCTCCCATACATTCCGTATGGGTGATCATGTTTTTCAACTACACTGTTAAGCTTGTTCTTGGGATATTATTCATCCCATCTACGTAACCCTTCATTGTGCGTGGTCCGACACCGACACATATAAAACATGGACTTGGCATACCTACAAGAAAAACGTGTCATACCTACACTTTACTGAGAGGATAAAATGGCGTCTACTAGGGCAGCCCTTATCGATATTTCTATGTTATAATATCGATAAAAGATTGTGAGAATGTTTTCATAATGTCACAGTACAATATTTACGGGTAAAAATACCCCAATTTTTCTAACTGATGCCTTTCATTTGTTTGTTTAATTTAATTGCTTCGTCATTATTTCGCGGCTAAACAGTAGAACTTATTTTGATGTTTCCCATTATAATAGGTTGAAACCGGACAGATATTATATACTTACAGCTTTTTATCGAACTAGTATTCTGTAACTGATTTCAGTCCATTGTATACCATGCAACAAGTTCATCTCATTGCCGATATATCTATGTACATATATACACAGTATACATATAGCTCATAGGAAGTGTGCGATGACGATGACACGAGATTCACGCTTTTTATTCACCCAAAAAGTACACATATATACACAGTATACATATAGCTCTTGGAAAACGTCCGGTGAAGATGACGGGACTTCCATTATTTTTGCTCACCCAAAAAGTGCTCTACGCGCCTAAAGAAGTTTTCACTTCAAAAAATCTATCGAACAGTTGCCCGCCAGACACGACACCCGTCGGTCGGAGGGTCCTCCCTTTTCTATAGAGGATGAATGAATTTTACACCCTGTTCCTCATACCTCTAAAAGGTGGCTCCGTCAATGGCCCGCAGATGGTAATTTTTAAATGAAATATTGTTATTTATATTATTATTATTTTATCTTTGTGTATCTCATTTTAATCAACATACAGATTTGAATTTCACGGATAACCAGTGAAAAAGAAATTTTGAAAATTGGCGGAGCCACCATAATTAATATTTTTGATGCTAAGTTTCTAACAAGCAAATGATTGTGGGTTTTAATTAAAAGTCAACACTAATTATAATAAAGTTATATTAAAGAAATCAATCTCATTCAGTTCTGAACAATACAATTTTGTTCAGGTAATTTCTATGTGATATGCTTTCAGTAGATTTCTTCCCATAATATTTGTATCTCAAATTCATATATAACTCTTTTACATTGTGAGTTTGTCTGATTTTGATCATTCTCATTTAAAATGCCAGATATTGCCACATCGTATTTGTTCAAATCGCAGGCTGTAAACAAGCAAAAAAAATATTAGTATTTTTATTGTTTCTTGATTTTATGAATAGAATTTTTAATTGATCTTAGACCACACTCAAACACATTCTTTACATCACTCTTTGCTACCAAACAAACAAATATTGCAAATGAGGACATCACCATCATTTTCAACACCAGCCACTACAGAATCATGTTGGACAAATTTATAACATGTTACTTACCAATAAGGTTCGTGAAGGTAAAGTATCGTCACATAATGTTACTTTATTGAGTATCCGGTTGAAACATTATTCTTCAAAGTGAAAAGAACAAAAATATGTGGCCTTCTTTAAACTTTCCACACCAATAGTTTTTCTTTTTTCGTTTATTAGCAGGCAACCTTGAAAGTAAAACATAAAACCAATAAAAAAAAACATAAAATAGCATTATCGATAAATAAAATGTCTAAATGCACTACTCTATCCCTTCAATAACAAGAAAATGATTTCGTGAAGTAAAACTGTTGAAAATAATGGCAAAAGGGAAAATATGAATGCTTTACTGTTGAAGCTCTTCAACGAATGCAGAATCTTTTGTTTATCGTCTAAATCTAAAGATATTTCAGCTGAAATGTATGTACGTACTGGTGCAAAGTTATTTTCGGGTGATGTCCGCTTCTTTTGATGCCACATCCGATTATATTGCAATTGGGCATCTTGCTATTGATGATTTTCACCATAGGGCCGAGTTTAAACGCAATAACACAGCAAATAACTCCAAAATTCACAAATTTTAATCACAACACAAGATCATTGACATGAATATTTACTTTGTGAAGTATAATATTATTATTATGATGTGAGGACTATGTGGGTCATATATTTAGCTATATTTTACTTTTTGTTATGTTAATCTGGCAGTTTGAGTACTTTAAGCGGCCTACCCAAATATCCTTTCTTTGGTATTGTTCGTCGATTCGTTGAGCTCTTTTTAAGTTCTGAGTTGAGCTACACGATTACTGACAAATGCGTGCACTGACTGGCCAGGTCCACTCAAATCTGTATTTTTCTTTCCTCAAAAGACCATTTCAGACACAAATCTACATGGTCCTCAAATTGAAATGCTCTTGACCAAGATTGTTTCCGGGTTATTAAATACACATTGACATTAATGAATGTTATATATTCATTGACATGAATATTTACTTTAAAGTATTATATTATTTTAATTATTGTGAATGTGAAGACTATGCGGGTTATTCCCTTTTGTTTTGTTTTAATTTTTTTTTTTTGTCAATTAGTTTTTATTATGGTCTGGCAGTTTGAGTAATTTATGTGGCCTACCCAAACGTCCTTTCTTTGGTATTGTTCGTCGAATCGTTGAGCTCCTTAAATTCTGAGTTGAGCTGCACGATAACTGACAAATGCGTGCACTGACTGGACAGGTCTTCTCAATCTGAATGGTTATTTCCTCAAAAGACCATTTCAGACATCAATCTACATCGTCTTCACATGATCTGACCAAGATTATGTCTGGACTTTAAAAGAGACTGTGACCTCTGAGTTTGTTTCGGCCTTTCTTCTCAGAGTAGTCAGATAGGAAACGCCGACCTCATCTAGTTTTTAAAATATGATTGACGTGTAAAAGTGTTTGTACAAACCTACTTGCAGAAATAAATCATTTATCATTTATCATTTGACAGGTTACGTACCCAACTTTGGTACCAAACACCGAGAGGATAAAATGGCGAACCGGCCGCAAATAGGTATTTCAATGACTAGAAAATGTAGGGTTGCCAATATAGTAACTGTCAAAAACACTATTATCCTTTTTCACTTAGGCAAATTTATTAAAGTTAAAAAGAGATAGCAGTATTTTTTTGATTTTGGCGTCGATATGCCACGTATTTGTATAACTGTTTTTTCTATAGTCAAACATTTCAAGTCCATGTTTTATAAGTCAATGTCCGACACGCACTTGGCCGGTTTTTTTTTTTTTTTTTTTTTTTTTTTTTTTTTTTTTATTACTCGCTTGCGCTCTAAATCTCAGTTTATTGTTTGGTGTATGTATTGTAACGAATCTACTCGCCTATTAAAAATAAAAGAGTAAGTAGACAAGTTAAATATATATATTATTGAATTAAGCTAAAAATACAGACAAAATAATTTAAAAAATTACTAACCTACCTAGCACTCTCAGAAAGAAAAAGGTGGGAGGTTTTATAAGGAAGGTACGATACGGCATTCAGGTTCAACACGTCAGGCCTCGTCAGCTCCGAAGCATCCAGATCCGTCTCCCAGTTACTTTTGACAGGATCACAGGTAGTCCAGTCCAGCCGGTCGATTCTGTACAAATCTCACCGTGAAAACTTAGGTGAAGTGAGTATGGTTTTGCTTGGAATTGACACTATTGACAGCTCACTCCACGCTCACTTCACCTTAGTTTTCACCGTGAGATGGTTACAGAATAGCACTACAGGTCTCCCAGGCAGTGGATGGCCCTCTTGGCAAAAACGCAGTATTGAGACTGAGTATGTTTTCAAGGTTAAATGAATATAGTCCAATTATAGGACTTTTGTAGAGGAGATGATTCCTTGAGCGCTTCCAGACCAGATCTCCAGGAATGTGTCAGAAGTCCCCTTTTATATCCAAGTCTGAGGTGTTCTTTTTTACATCATCTGTTTTTTCTGTTCTTTACAGAATTTATTTTCAAATTCAGTGATCGAAAAGGCCAGACATTTTCGTACCAAAAACCTCTGACGTAGATTTATATCTATGGTAATGCCATAATACTGTCAATGTGTTCTAGTCTAGTTTCTAAATATTTAAGCTAATTTCTTTAGGTAGAATAAAGCCTTAATTTCCAAAAGGCTTTGCTGTTTCTTTATATCCATTTATTCTACTTAAAAATAAAGTAATGTAAACGCTATAAAGCTATTCAATAACAATTATTTTCGCTGATGTCTAACGGAAAAAAAACATCTGACATAGGTACTGGAAAAGAATCAAGACTCAAAATTTACAATGGCTGTTCGTCCAACGAAATATTTAAATCCAGATAAGTTTGGTGCTGATCCGAGTGACGCTGGCGGAGAGCTCCATTGGGGTCACTGGTATAGTACGTTTAAAAATTTAAGCTACTAGTAAATTACTTAGCGCCAACAGTTTTCGCACTAATAAAACATTGTACAAATTATGAACAGGCTATTAAGACATTAACAGAAACCTATGAAAAACAGAAAAACCGTATCTTGGCACGTCATATTCTATCTACCAGACTTCAAAAACCAGATGAATCTATTTCCGATTACATTCGTGCGTTAAAGCTGCTAGCTCAAGACTGTGATTTTCGTGCCGTATCCGCTGAAGAATATCAAAACGAATTCATGTGTAACGCATTCATATCGGGCTTAGGTTCTCAAAAAATCCGCCAAAGACTTTTGGAGAATATGACATTGACATTCGATGAAGCTATAAATCAAACATTGATACTGAATAAAGACAAAACCAAAGGAAATCTTGGTTTTATTCCACAATAAAATTACATAGCGTAATATAAGCAGACAAATTGTTTGACACTACAGTTTTATATTACTATGACAACATAGTCTATGATAGAGTAATGATATGATCAAGAAGGTTTCATATCATTCACCCATGCTCTATGAGGAAACGTAGTCATGAAGATAAGCCGGAGGCCTTCTTTCTCGAGTAGAACGACGAGGAACTTCTATGTCTTCAACTTCAGCTGGCCCAGCTGCTTCAACAGGCTCGTCCTCATTTGTAGTAGATGGTCCACGTGGTGGTTCATCGTCAGAGTTTTCTTCGTCATCTACTGTATATGGAAGAGGCGCTAGGGATCTATTCGAAACAGTTGTCTCACGGCCATCAGGTAGGCGTACATATGAGTAATCAGGGTTGCTTTGTAGTAGTTCTACTTCTTCTACCGCAGGTTCATATTTGGAGTTTCTTACGTTTTTTTTCATAAAGACTGGTCCTGGAGAGTGGAGCCATTTCATGGAGGATTGTCCATTTCCTGAGCGACGAGGATGATTGAACATGCGCTCGTGAGGAGTGGCGTTAGTTCCCGTGCAAAGCAAAGATCTAATAGAATGTAGGGCTGGAGACAAGCCCTTCTCCCAGTCACTAATGTCAGCGTTGTTGGAGCGAAGATACAGCTGGATCGTACGCCACAAGGTTCCGTTTAAGCGTTCAACCAAGCCATTCCCTTGTGGGTTATAAGGATTAGTGCGACTGCACGCAGTACCAAGAGACGTCAGGTACTTTCTGAGCTCCTCCGATAAGAACGATGCCCCTCTATCAGAATGTATGTATGCTGGCGTGCCAAATGTGGAGAACAGATCAACTAAGCATTTTATAACCGTTGCTGACGTCATGTCTTTACAGGCATAAGCAAAAGAGAACCGACTAAACTCATCAATTATAGTTAGAATGTACTTATTTGAAGTTTTTGAAGGAAGTGGGCCTTTAAAATCCAAGTTCAATCTCTCGAATGGTGATGTAGCTTTTATAAGTCGCCCTTCATTTCTTATGTAACGGGGTTTGATTTCGGCGCATACTGGACAGGCAGCGGTCATTCTTTTGATATCTTCAATTGAATAGGGTAGATTTTTGGACCGTACCCAATGAGTCATGCGTGAGGGTGGCAAAGAGAGTTATGTAGAGAAATGAGTTTGCTTGGAGAGTTGCTGTCGATGTGCATGCAAACTCTTGATAAGGCATCAGCAGCATAGTTCTGGCTGCCTGGCCGATAGATTATGTCGTACTTGAAACAGGAGAGCTCCAGGCGCCATCTCTCGATTTTCTAGTTTTTTATCTTATTAGAGTGCGTCTGGTTAAACATAAATGCTACAGATCGTTGGTCTGTGATTAGTAGGAAATGACGTCCAATCAGAAAGTGTCTCCATTTTCGAAGTGCTTCAACAATGGCACAGGCCTCCTTTTCTATTGATGGCTGTCGCCTTTCTGTATCATTTAGCGACCGTGAAAAAAATGCTACAGGTTTTCCTTTTTGTGATAGTGTCGCTGCAATTGCAAACTCCGATGCATCGGCTTCGACCGAGAATATTTCCTTCTCGTCAATTCCAGCCAAGGCCGATTTAGCAATGTCCTTCTTAAGGTCGTTAAAAGAGTTAATAGCGTCTTGAGATAAAGGAAATATTGCTTCGACCAGTGGTCTTAATTTGGATGAGAAGTTTTCTACCCATTTCGAATAGTGAGCGAATAGGCCAAGAGCTCTTTTCAAGGAAGCTGAGTCAGTTGGAACAGGAAGATTCATCAGGGGTTCAAGACGGTTCTCGTCTGGTTTGATAATGTTTTTGTGTATGTTATAACCAAGGAGGTTGATTGACTCCGCTTCGAACGTGCATTTGTTAGTATTAAGCGTAAGTTTATACTTTCCAGCAGCTTCCGTAAACTTGCGAAGGTATTCGTCATGGTCCTCTTTATTGACACCGCATACAGTTACATCATCCAGGTAAGCGAATGTGCCTTTGAGGTTCTCCGAATCGATGATACATTGTAAAGTTCTCTGAAAAGCTGCCACACCGCTTGTTACTCCAAAAGGAATCCGTGTGAACTGATATAGGTTCCCACATGCTTCAAAAGCGGTATATTTTCGTTCTTTGGCCAGAATGGGCACTTGGTGATATGCACTTTTGAGGTCTATTTGGCTAAATAAGTTGTACTGTGATACTCGCGTTATAATAGAATCGATACTTGGAAGGGGGTATGCGTCAAGTTCCGTAAATCTGTTTATAGTCTGTGAATAGTCGATTACAAGACGTTTCCGATGGTGCCCTCTTCCAGCGACAAGAACCTGAGCCCTCCAGGGTGACACACTGGGCTCAATAACTTTATCCTTGATCAAATTGTTTATTTCATTCGATATGAAATCTTGATCTTCTTGTGAGTGGCGTCTTGAGCGGATTGCGATTGGTTTGATATTTGGAGAAAGATTCGTAAAGACTGATACAGGCGGAACGGAAGCCTCTAGTACGTTGCAGACTTTTAGCGGTTGTTTATCACCTCCAAACTCAAGTTCAAGAGAAGAGTGCTTTTGGAGTACCTAGGTCATGTCCAATAATAACGTCGGCGCAAAGATTATTGATGATCAATAATGGCTGGTTTCGGTGCATATGGCCACCTATTTGAATTGTGGCGTAACATAATCCATCGACGTAGGAAACGTTGAGGGATGCGAGTGTTATAGCCTGTCTACAAGGCTTAAGTTTCAGTTTCATAATTTGAGCGAGATTCTTGTCAATGAAACTGATGGAACTACCAGTATCGACGAGTGCATCAGCGCGGTAGTTGTTGAGAGTAATGGGAGTTGTAGCTTTACTGAGACTAGAAGGAGCAGCGGCAGAAAATGCTGATAGTTGAGAGCCGGCAGATTGTACTTGCGTATCATCATCTGTCATAGCTGCATTTGTAGAGTTGTTAGTAGAATCGTGGTTAGAGCTTCTGCAGACCTTGGCAAAATGGCCACGCTTCGAACATAATTGGCATTCCGCATTGCGGGCGGGGCATTTTAATCTTTGATGAATATTACCCCCACAAAAGAAACAACGACGGCGATGAGTTGTTGCTAGGTTCGGCTGCGTTCGTGTTTCTGCCTCAGTGGCAGCATTGGCAGGGTTAGGATTAAAGGAAGGAGATTGTACTAGTAGTTGAGAGGTGTTCTCGGCAGTTTCCAAGGTAATCGCAAGGTTCAAAGTCTCTTCTAGTGTCAGTGATTTTTCTAGAAGCCGTTCCTTTATTTTGCTTGATAAGATCCCGCTGATAAATGTCCCACGTATGGCTTGGTTCTGGTGTTCTTCCGCTGTCACTGCTTTAAAATTACAGTCATGAGCAAGAATGTTAAGCGCTCGAGAGTACTCTGCGATGTTTTCTCCAGGCTGTTGTTGCCTAGTCGTAAGTCGATGCCTTGTCAAGGTAATGTTCTGTTTCTTTTCATAGACATCATTAAGTTTGCTTATTGCGTCGCTGTACTTAGTGCAGGAGCGGATGTTGTTAAAGATTGTTGGCGAAATGTGGTTGACAAGTACCTTCAGTTTGAGCGATTCATCGGGCGATCCTTGTTCTGCGATAAAGTTCTCAAAGGTGTATTTCCAGTGGGCCCACTTTAGATCAGCACCGGGTGCAGCAGGCTCCACGTCGAAACGATCGGGTCGAAGATATTGAGATACTTTCTCTTGAGACATCGAGCTTTAAAATATGATTGTGCGATAACAAATATTGTGGAATAAATTGATACTGAATAAAGACATTTTCCAAAGGAAATCTTGGTTTTATTCCACAATAAAATTACATAGCGTAATATAAGCAGACAAATTGTTTGACACTACAGTTTTATATTACTATGACAACATAGTCTATGATAGAGTAATGATATGATCGAGAAGGTTTCATATCACAATGGCTGTTCGTCCAACGAAATATTTAAATCCAGATAAGTTTGGTGCTGATCCGAGTGACGCTGGCGCAGAGCTCCATTGGGGTCACTGGTATAATACGTTTAAAAATTTTAATTCCGAAGAGGTACCAGATTCTTCTCCAGAGTCGAAACTGAAGCTACTAGTAAATTACTTAGCGCCAACAGTTTTCGCACTAATAAAACATTGTACAAATTATGAACAGGCTATTAAGACATTAACAGAAACCTATGAAAAACAGAAAAACCGTATCTTGGCACGTCATATTCTATCTACCAGACTTCAAAAACCAGATGAATCTATTTCCGATTACATTCGTGCGTTAAAGCTGCTAGCTCAAGACTGTGATTTTCGTGCCGTATCCGCTGAAGAATATCAAAACGAATTCATGTGTAACGCATTCATAATACTATTCATATTCGTATTGGCTTAAGTTCTCAAAAAATCCGCCAATGACTTTTGGAGAATATGACATTGACATTCGATGAAGCTATAAATCAAACATTGACGCTTGAGAGCGCTGAAAAGAGTTCCCTATCCTTTTCAACTCCAAACACAAACTCATTGTTGAATGCAATCACTTCTCAAAGGAGTATTAATATCAGTGAACCTCAAGTAGAACAACAAAAAGAGATCCAAAATCGTTTAGCTGCTTCTACATCCCGTTTTTATGGACAAAAGAAACGACGTTGCTTCTTTTGTGGCGGGAACGTCCATCAACGGATAAAAAATGCCCTGCATTCCATGCGACGTGTCAACTTTGCTCAAGAAAGGGTCACTTTGCTAACGTATGTCGTAGCCTATTGCTACGACGTTGGTGACTCGACGTCAAATGCGATTTTTGAAGAGACATCATTAAACACTGCAACCATAATCGCAGCCTCTCCGGGAAGCCTTAAAAAGGCTACTGTCCCTGTTTCAATTAATAACTACACTGCAGACGCTCTTGTGGATACTGGCAGCTCAGTGAGCTTTATTGATAAAGGCTTAGCAGAGACATTGGGTCTAAAGAAACATCATTGCAACGAGACGGTCACTTTAGCGTCATTGAGTTATACTTCTATTGTAGAAGGTTCGTGCGTTGCAACAATAAAAGTAAATAAACACGTCTATAAACAGAAGACTTTGTTGATCGTGAACAACTTATGCGCTGATATTATCATCGGACACGATATTTTGAAAACACATTCATCAGTGGTCCTGAATTTTGGTGGTAAAGACGGACCTTTGAACATAACATGTAACGTCATGGAAGCTGCTGTGCCCCTGCTTCGATATTTACAAATCTTTCATCTTTTATAAAGCCCATTGCAGTTAAATCTCGAAGATATAATGAGGAAGATGAATCATTCGTAAAACAAGAAGTAAAAAAGCTACTAGAGGATGGTGTCATCAAACCTAGCACTTCGCCATGGAGGGCTCAAACTTTAGTCACAGGAGGGGGCCATCATCGGAAACGTCTAGTGATTGATTATTCGAGGACGATCAATAGATTTACTGAGCTCGATGCTTATCCATTACCTAAAATTGAATTTATCATTTCGAAGGTATCAAAATATAAATACTTCAGTCAAATCGATCTAAAAAGTGCGTTCCACCAGGTCCCTATATTAAAAAAAGAACAAAAGTACAACATATTAGGTACATAATATTAATTAATGCAAAGTTTAAATAAATGATGTAGTGTCTGTAGTATGTAGATACTATAATATCCCCAACGACCCCGAGAAAATTTTGGTCTAGAACATTGATGTAAGTATAAGATATGTTACGCGCTAACATCGCAATCAGTAAACTTGGGCTCGGCGCACGACTACATGCACCGAAACTCACACATCTGTGATCAGTGTCATCTCACAGTCGCAAAGCTACAGTTACCGATAGACGAGGATAGAGATAGGAGACGGCGCTGACGTGCGAACGAAATCGCGTTAGCACCTCGCGCATTGTTTGCGTATCGTGTCTTTCACGCATGTTTTTAATATCTATCTCGCTCTCACAAATATGGCGAAGCAAACGTCAAAATATTATTGTAATTTTCAACAAATTAACATTTTTGGCTGTACTTACGAGTGGTAGGTAATCCCATGTGTCTTATTTTTCTTTCTTGCATTATTAAAGCACTGTTTAGCTGCGCAAGAAGTCATTTTGATGCGTATTTATTACAAAAAAACTAAAATTATTGAGCTGTGTGATCTACGATGCTCCGTGCGCGACTGAGTGCCAACTACGGGCAATCCCGTAGTTGAGTAGGACCAGGCACTGTGACTAAGTCCCGTATCTACCTCTTTTAATACATCAATGGTCTAGAACAAACATTTTGTAAAGGTTAAAGTATTACAGCATTCACAAGACGTACATACTTCATCCAATCACACCGACATCTTACGTAGTTAGGTCAGGTAGGATTCACATTCAATGATCACTACTCGACCTGATAAATCAATAACAGTAGGCTTTTTTTTGAGTTGTAATCCGCTCACGTCTAAAACCACTAATAAGATGAAAAATATAAAGATTTTTTTTTAAATTTAATAATGGCTTATTTTTATGGAGTTGTTAGCCGCTCCGAATTAACTTTAATTGATATTTAACAAGGGCTTACTTATAAGGAGTTGTTAGCCGCTCCGAATCAACTTTAAGAATTGATCCAATCAACTGCAGAAGTTGATGGTGACCAATAAGAAAGGTTAGGTAACCTATTCCTAAAAGCACATCCTTAAAGTATCTAAAAAGAAACAGATATAAGAGAGATTAAAATAATCTTCTTAATGGTGTAACAACCGATGAGTCTAATATGAGAAAAAAAAGAACTCTAAAGTTAGAAGACGAAAAGAAGATGGAGGTGAATCATGAGTAATGTGTGTTAGGAAGTACTTCCAGATAACTGTGCTTCCAGCAGCTTTGAATCTCTAACTCTTTATATCCGTGTTACGTTGCTATGGTTTTCTTCTTGTTATTAATTTTACTGACTTGACAAATATACTTTTACAAAGAAACATTTCGGTTTTCCTTAATATGGTAGCAGAGCAATATAAATATTAATGATTGTTTATTCGTTGCAATAGTGGACAAAGACTCGAATAATTATGCAAACGGCAGGCGTAAAAATCGAGATCGGTCGACTCGACGGTCCCACTAACTGGCACACATGGAGGTACAAAGTAAAGCTTTTACTTAAAAGTACTCCAGGCACGCTAGAAGCAATAGAAGGCAAGTTAATAAAGCCAAATGATCCTGGAGAAACGGCAAAACCTGAAGATATACAAAAGTATAATCATGAAATGAAAATTTTTCAAAAATGTGACAGTCAAGCGCTTCTTATTCTTACTACAAATATGACTGAAGAGACCTTACAAAAAGTAATGCGATGTGAAACGTCATGTGACATGTGGAAAGAGCTTCATATGCTTTATGATGGGGCAAAGGAAGACAGGAGCTACGACCTCTGTATGAAGTTTTTCCGCTACCAGAAAAGCAATGAACATGATATGGCCACACATATTTCGACTCTCAAAACTGTATGGTATGACTTAAATAATGACATTGAAGGAAATGATCTGCCTGAAATATTGTTAATATGTAAAATCTTAGATACACTTCCGGAACAATACTTCAGTTTTAAGTCAAGCTGGTTATTGATGAACAAAAGTGAGCGAAATATAGAAAACTTGACTACACAGGTATGTGCTTACGAAAGATCTCTTAAACAAAAGAATACAGAAGAAGGTGGAAGTACCAATGAACTTCTCATGTTGAGAGGAGAGAAACGGTATGAGAAGCAGGGGCAAAGCAAAAAGAAATGGAAGAAATGCAATTATTGTGGAGAAGGCTTTCATAAAGTCACATCATGCAAGAAGTGGATTGCGGACGGTAGACCCCCCAAACCTCCAAAGCAGTCTTCAAGTATTGGGATGTTGACAGGCCTAGCTTTAACATGCGAAAGTAAGAAGACAGATATGGACTCGTTTTATGTAGATAATGGCGCTACGAGCCATGTTACCAATAGAAGAGATATATTCCACATCTTCGAAAAATTTGGTGTACATCATAAGGTTATGACAGCTAACGGAGAGATAGTTGAAGCCATAGGCAAAGGTTCTGTTCAACTGGAAGCTGACATTAATGGCCACAAAGAGTTACTAGTCTTAACAAATGTATGGTACGTTCCAAGAATTGAGAGAAATCTATTTTCTGTGTTAGCCGCGCAAGATACGCTAAAGAATAGCATCTTTCAGTCAACTGCTCAGACATGTTATGTGAAGAATGATGGCAAAGTCATTTTAGTCGGGAATCGCGACAAGTATGGTGGTCTGTACAAACTTAACGTTAAAGTATTGATGCCGAAGCTTGAGATAAACCAACTAACGACGTCACAGAATCTTCTGCTCTACCATGAACGGCTGGGACACCAGAACAAGAGACATGTAGCAAAACTGATACAAAGAGAGCTTGGAGTAAAGCTAGACTCAAGTTCTGCTGATATCTGTGAAGGCTGCATCTTCGGCAAGAGCCATAGGCAGAAATTTGGAGAGAGACCAAGAGCAACTAAGCCTGGAGAGCTAATCAGTACAGACGTATGCGGACCATTCCCTTACTCGATCTCAAAGTTCAGATACTATGTTCTGTTCAAAGACACCTATTCAAAATATCGATGGATCTACTTTCTGAGACAAAAGTCTGAAGTTTTCGCACGCTTGAAGGACTTTCTAGCTGAAGCAAAAACTTCTGGACACGTCGTGCAGGAGTTATTGAGCGATAATGGAGGCGAGTTCGATAATGAACAAGTACGCAATACTTTGAGACAACATGGCACTAAACAGAGGTTTACAATGCCATACACAGCGCAACAAAACGGTTCTTCTGAAAGAGAAAATCGTACGATTGTGGAGATGACAAGAGCACTAATGCACGCTCATGATAAGATTCCAGAAGGTTTATGGGCTGAGATATCCAAAGCTTCTGTTTACATATTGAACAGAACGGGACCTACTCCTGTAGAAGGAAGGTCTCCGCATGAGCTCTGGTACGGCAGAAAGCCTAGGATCAATCACCTGAAAGTCATTGGATGCAATTGCTATGTGCATGTCCCAAAACAGAAGAAAATAAGTAAGATAGCGAGGAAAGCTGAAAGAGGAATACTTATCGGGTATGACGGTGACGAAGGATATCGAGTTTTTGATGTTAAGAACTTAAAACTCATTAGATCTCGAGATGTTGTGTTTGATGAAATGCCTGTACTTGAGAAAAACAAGATTGACATAACTTCACAATCACCTGAACCTGAAACGAATACTTACGAGCTCCCATTGCCTCTTACAGACTCTGAAACTATTCGCGAGGAGAATCACTCCCGTCCACCATCAGAAGCAAATGACAGCACCGAAGAGGATTATGAGTCGCTAGAAGAAGAAGAGACAGGTGATACAGAGCCTACAACACGAGAACTGCGTGATCGAAGCCAGATTAGACCTCCACAACGGTTCAGCTTTGATCAGTATGTTAATGAGGCTATATCTATTCCTGAACCGACATCATATCGAGACGTGATGCGAAGCTTTGAAAAAGATAAGTGGATCGAAGCGATGAATCATGAAGTTAAATCTCTACGAGATAATCAAACTTGGGAACTGACGAACCTACCTAAGAATAGGAAAGCACTACGATGCAAATGGGTATTTAAGATTAAAAAGAACCCTGATGGTACAGTTGATAAGTACAAAGCACGATTGGTTGCTGTTGGATATACACAAAAGAAGGGAATCGACTACGATTCGACATTTAGCCCTGTAGCCAAGATGAGCACAATCCGAATTTTGTTGAGTATTGCTGCGAATGAGGGTTTAGTACTCAGACAATTCGAAGTCTCTACAGCCTTCCTATATGGTACTGTGAAAGAAGAAATCTTTATGCGACAGCCGGAAGGATACGATGACGAGACAGGTCGTGTATGCAAATTAAAAAGAAGCTTATACGGATTGAAACAGGCACCTAAGTGTTGGAATGAGTGTATCCACGATTTTCTTATAAAATCAGGTTTCATCCGGAGTGAAGCAGATCCCTGCGTCTACGTCAGGGAAAG
Source organism: Xanthia togata (assembly GCA_963853775.1). NCBI lineage: Eukaryota > Metazoa > Arthropoda > Insecta > Lepidoptera > Noctuidae > Xanthia > Xanthia togata. Next base: position 14,708,696 of record OY970802.1, read on the forward strand.
GGGACAAAAGAAAATGCTGCTCGCACTTTATGTAGATGACGGATTATTGGCCGCGTCAGACCAACAAGAGGCAGATGACTTCATTGAAAATGAATTAAAAGGGCGTTTTAAAATCACAACGAAAGTACCGTCCTATTTTCTTGGCCTGGAAATAGAACAACACAAAGATTGTACTATTAAAGTCCACCAAACTGCGTACACTAAGAAATTGCTTGAAAAGTACGGAATGAGCAATTGTAAAGAAGTTGGGACACCCATAATAAAATCTGTAAAAGAAATGGAGGAACAAGATAGTCCTGACGAATCTCAAGACTTTCCTTATCGGCAAGCTGTTGGGTCCTTGTCGTATCTAATGGTTGGCACTAGACCAGACATTGCGTATGCAGTTGGGGTAGTGTCTCGGAAGCTGGATAAACCGACCAAAAGTAATGTGCAGCAGGTGAAGAGGATATTTAGGTACCTGAAAGGAACTATAAATACAGGACTCGAGTACAAGAAGGGTGAAAAGCGTCTCGTCTGCTACAGCGACGCCGACCACGGTGGCGACGATGCAACTGGATGCTCCACGAGCGGGATCGTATGTTTGTATGCTGGATCGGCAATATCCTGGCGCAGTTCAAAGCAATCCATGGTTTCGCTATCATCCACTGAAGCGGAGGTAGTAGCGGCCAGTGAGGCATGTCGTGAGATTGTTTGGTTAAGAAGATTGTTCCAAGACCTAAAAACAAACCTTGATGTACCTATCTTGCGAATCGACAATGAGTCTGCAATTAAATTGGCTTACAACCCTCCTTATGAGCAACACCGAAAAACTAAGCACATAAAGTTAAAACACTTGTATGTGAGACAATGTGTTTCGGAAAGGGACGTAACTATTGAGCAAGTACCGACAGCAGAACAACTTGCAGACATCTTTACCAAGCCGGTTTACAAACCAAGATTGGTGAAACTCGGTGAAGAGTTCGGATTGAAAAAGAAGAGGGAATGTTAGGAAGTACTTCCAGATAACTGTGCTTCCAGCAGCTTTGAATCTCTAACTCTTTATATCCGTGTTACGTTGCTATGGTTTTCTTCTTGTTATTAATTTTACTGACTTGACAAATATACTTTTACAAAGAAACATTTCGGTTTTCCTTAATAATGTGAAGAATGAAATTGTTTACATAATTATATATTATTTTAAAATCTTTAATATGCCATTTAGCTTGGTTGCCATTAGTATCCTCTAGTATATAAACTAATGGAGATAGTTTCTGCAACACAGTGGACTTCACATATTTTGGCGCTAATTTTGCGCTGAAATAAGTCCCAGCCTGACTATTTACATAATTTTTTCGCCAAACTGTATCTCCTACATTATATTCTTTAAAGGAATGACTTTCGTCGTAACGAGAAGAGTTACGAGCAGGAGCAATATGGAGGGCTATTTGAACTTTATCGAAAATTGCAGACAATAAACCTATGTTAGTAGCATAGATGCCCCTAGGTAAAAACACGATTTCATCAAAATTATTAGTTGGCGTATAAAGTGAGCCAGAATCAACTGTTTCACGGCCAAAGAGCAAAAAGTTAGGAGAGAAACCAGTTGTAGTATTAGTTGTACTATTCATAGCGGGTATCCCAAGATCTGTGGTCTTCACCAACCAAAAATGACAAAGCTGTGATTATAGTACGATTGTATCTTTCAGTGGGATTAACTTGAGGGCAATAGTTAGGAGAGAAACATATGTATGGTATGTTATATCTGCCCAGAAAGTTGCAAAATTCATGGGATTGGAATTGCGATCCATTGTCCATCTGTGGTACTCAATGAACTATAAAAACAAAATTTTCTAAGTTAGAGATTATGTTAGCACTAGTAGCTCGTTTTAGTGGAAAGATCAGGGAATATTTAGTGAAACAACAGATAACTAAGATAAATTGATTTCTACGTCTAGTCATCGATCCAAAGAAATTGGTTACAAAGGGTCGCTCCACTACATATGCGGGTGTTGCTCTGCTGAAACACATATTTAACGCATGGGAGAACTCGCAAAATGCTATTGGGGTTTTCTGTGATCTCTCCAAAGCCTTTGACTTCGTGCACCATGACACGCTTTTGCGTAAACTGCGACATTACGGTGTGCAAAACTAAGCTCTCAACGTTATAAATTCTTATTTACATAATAGGTCCCAATGTGTAGATGTTAATGGTGTGAAATCTTCCGGGCTACCAGTTCAGTTAGGTGTACCTCAAGGCTCAATACTGGGTCCATTCTTGTTTTTAGTGTATATCAATGACTTGCCATTCTATTTAAAGGGTATCTGTGAAGTTGTACTGTTTGCAGATGATACTTCTCTTATTTTTAAAGTAGACAGGAACAGACAAGATTTTGACGATGTAAACAGTGCACTCTCAATGGTTACGGGATGGTTTACGACAAATAACCTAGTTCTCAATGCCAAGAAAACGAAATGTGTAAAGTTTGCCCTTCCAAATGTTAGAAATCTAGGACCCAACATCGTCTTAGATAAAGAGGTGCTTGAAACCGTAAACTCGGCAGTGTTTCTGGGCATAACAGTAGATGCCAAACTTCAGTGGGGGCATCATATATCTAGCCTAGCGGGAAGGCTCAGTTCGGCCGCCTACGCCGTCAGGAAAGTAAGACAATACACTGACGTTGATACAGCTCGGTTAGTCTATTTTAGTTACTTCCATAGCGTTATGTCATTATGTCCTACAGTATTCTGCTGTGGGGAAAAGCTGCCGATATTCAAAATATATTTGTCCTCCAAAAACGAGCTGTTCGAGCAATTTACCAGCTGGGTGCCAGAATTTCTCTGAGAGATTTTTTTAAAGATATTGGTATCCTCACTATTGCCTCACAATTCATTTTCGCCAACATTCTATATATTAGGCAAATTATACACTTGTACACTAAAAAAAGTGATATTCATAATGTTAACACAGGGTCTCCCTTGTTTCATCGAAAAGAAATTGCCAAATTATCACTTCCCAAACAATTTTTCGCATAATTTCATTTGCCAAATTATTACTTAGCAAAAAATCTCTTTACAAATAATTGTAACGCAAACCTAATGTTTAGCATGTGAACGTTTATACAATAACTTGTTTACCAACTAGAACTTTTACCAATTTTTATGTAGTCAAATATTTCAGTTGGAATTACTCATTTTACGCAAAAAAAAAAAAATTGCAAAATATTTAGTAGTTTTTTTTTAAATAATTAATAGTCGTGTAACTAGTTCAGTTTCGGGTAGCCTGTTTTTTTCCATAGTTTCTTTCTATATAATCTAGTCGTTTTTGGCACTCGCCGGCCGCTGCCGCGGCACCGCTCGCTTCGCTCGCTCGGCTCGTGCGTAGGTCACAGTTTTAACCTAACCTAACCTAACCTTTATATTTTTGTCATACCAAATCGTATGACGAAACGTTTATTGTCTAAAGATTGTTTGCTGTAATAAATAATTATATTAAAGACCAAATGCCTAAATGACATTATCCTTGATAATATTCTGCCAAGTAAAAATTTGACCAAATGAAAATGTGCGTACTAAAATAATTCCAAACATTGCATTGGTATAAAAAAAGGTTGCAAAAATTTGTTTGGGTAGTGATTTTTTGGCAAATTTTTTTCGGCAAAACGGCAGGATCCCGTTAACACAAGAAACAAGGACAAACTGCGAGCTCCCTTTCACCGGCTTCATAAGGTTCTTAACTCATTTGTTGGGCTTGGTATAACCTTTTACAACAAGCTACCCTCTTCTTTGCTAGATTTGCCTTTTAATGCGTTTAAAACTAAAGTAAAATCCAACCTTTGTTCAAAGGCATACTATTCTATCAACGTCTACTTAAATGATAAGAATAGTTGGTCGCTGTGATTGGCTCAAGACAATGTTTATGTTCTTTCTCCAGAATTAGCCTACCTACTGACAGGTTATATAAGCTTAGGTAAATTGTTCATTTTATTTGACTTTATAGGTCAATTTATTTTAATTTTATTAATTTTTTGTTGACATAATCTACTCATTAGAATGATTTTCATGAGTTGTATTGCAATATGTGGTTAGCTAGCGACCTCGACAAATTGATCATATTATTATTTTTTTCCTGAAAAACCGGCAGCAAGTTCGTCATGCTCGCTTAGATGTCACTGCTTGCGGTAGCATCGGGGGTCGGGTTGCCTCCTTCCCTCAAATATGGCGAGGGGGGTAATGGCTGATCTTTGCCTTAGGCTCGTGAACGGGTGCTGCTTGTGGTGACTGGTCGTCTTGCTGATCATGGTTTTGTTATTGTTATTAGTAATTAACTGTTTAGTTATTTTACCTCGATGGTCCTAGTTTATCAATTATAACTTCTAGTTACAGCTATATGTAAGCGGGCACGCCCTTTATGCCTCGAGGCTTTATTTCCTTTTTTAGATATTGTTTACGTTTAGTTATTTTTATTTCTGCTTGAGTATAGATCTCGACGTTTTTGGTTGGTTTATTGGCGTGTGCTAGCTGTCATAAGGCTATTAATTTATAATTTAATGTTTTGTGTTGCGTTATGTAAATTATTTTGCATAAGTACATAATGTATAGAATCAAGTTTTTCTAACTGAACAGACAGCTGTGCTGCTGGGGAGTTTGTTGCGCCACTTCTTCTTCCCAGCGAAAGCACTAGGAAGTGGTGAAGGGTGGGCGTTTTGTGGGACTGTCTTATGTAACTTTGACGTTCGAAAAGTGCTGACTCTCAGCCTAGTTTGACTAAATGACTTTTGAATTTTGAATTTTAAACGAATTATAAAGACCAAACTAAAACGTTAGAATCATGGCAATCTTCGTTTATATATAATAGATATGGCGTGCCACAGGGCAGTATTTTGTGGCCACCAATATTTTTGCTCTACTTATATAATTTCCCAGAAATTATAAATAAATCATAAATGTGTACTGTTGGCCGACGATACTACAATTATAATCAAAGGGCAAGATAAAAGTTCGTACAAACAAGAAAAAACAGTGCTCTTCAAAGAACTATAAAGTGGCTAGAGGCTAATAATTTAAAAAGTTAATATTAATAAATCAAAATTTATGCAATTTCATACCAATCGATCAAAACCGCAGGCCCTAAATATATCTTATAAAGGGGTCGCCCTGGTAGAAACTGACTCTGTTGAGTTTGTTGGAATAAATTTAGATACATTTTGCTCATGGAAAAATCACATAAATTTCATTTTTGTTAAAATAAATAATTTTATATACCCTTTGAGGCGTATGTGCTGCGAGCTATCTAGAAATGCTTTCCATGGCTATATAACCTCCACTCTAAGGTATGGTATTATCCTGTGGGGTCGTTGTGTGGATAGGTATTGATCAAGCATTCGTATTGCAAAAAAAGTGTCTAAGTATATATATATATATATATTTTTGTAGCTATATTTGGGTTGAATCAAAAAGAGTCATGTCGTCTATTCTTTAGGAAATATAACATACTAACTCTACCATGTATTTATATATTAGAATCCTGTATATTTGTTTTCCAACATAAGAGACTTTTTCAGCAAGCGGCAACCTACTATGCCCCACGATCTATGTATACTAATAAGTTATTTCAACCGAGGACGAATCTCACATTTACAGGTAAAAATAGCTATATTATGTGCATAAAATTGTACAATAAAATACCAAATTCCATATAAACGCTACTATTTTCTAGATTTAAAAGTATTTTGACGAGGTTTTTAATTGAAAAATGCTTTTATAGTGTAATTGAGTTTTTAGATTATAAAATATTGTAGGTACCTACGTTTTGTAAATTGCACGGTCTTTCTAAATTATTACTTATTGTTATTATTATTGTGTGGCGAATCTTTCCTGTTATTGACATCATTATTATTGACATTTATGATTATTATTTTCTCCTTTGTTCTACTATAACACGTATAAATTATATTTTTAAATATTAGAATTAAAAAAAATAAAAAAAAACATTTAAAAATATAAAAAAATAGTAGCCCACCAGTATCGGGAACAGGGTCCAAGCTACCGGAGGTCAGCGCTCCAGTGCCGTCCTTCACAATGAATCTCCGGTAATTTATCGTAATCATAACTTCGTCCATAATTGCACAGAAAAAGCCTCCCCCAAAGAGGTCACCAAAACGCAGCCAGGCTACGGACGCTAATAAATCTACATCGGGTCCATTTATGGCCCGGAAGTAGCGTCCGTGAAGCTTCTTACTCTGCCATATCTTCTTGCGATCGTTAGTGTCAAGTACTACAGGCTTGCGCCAGTTCTCTTTAGCCCGCAGAGGCGGGCCGGCACTATCCGGGGATCGCGGAAGGCGCATTAGATCCCGTGATCCCCGGCGCAAGTGTGAGACGGAACACCGGGGTGGTTTTAGTCAGTAAGAGTCTGACAGCCCTCCCCAGGGCAACGAGGACATCCATGAGGATTTCCCCCCATAATAAAAAAATATAAAAAAGTTCTCTTTAGCCAACGAGAGCGGGGTATAAGGCCCTTGTCCACCGACCACATCTCGATGCATCCCCACGCGGCTTCTAGGAAATATTCCCTGAGACTGCATATCTCGCGATTGTGGAGGGTCTTAGCAATTAAAAAGCCTCAACCACAACACTTTCGCGGGATATACAGTCTCATTACCGATGACCGTGGGTGATGCATTCGATATGCAGTCAGCAGCATCCAGACCCTCCTATCCAGGGCGTCGAGTTCGGTCTGAGTCCATTTGAGTACGCCGAAAGAGTACCTACATCAAAACCGGTATGACCCAACCGTTGAAGGCCTGATATAAGCCTTGTTTCCGCCTGATAAAAGACTATTAAATACTTTCTTCAGGCGGCCAAAGAAGCGCTCCTTCAACGATTGCTTCATGTCAGTAACATTGAAATGAAATGAAATGAAATTTATTTGCAAGAATTGTAGTACATTACAGGTGGTCGGGTTATTTATCAGTTTCTAAAACAATTCGCTAAAACTAGCATGCAAACATTATATGAATTAATTAAATGAAGCTAATAAAGTTGGAAAAATACATCTTATAAAGTATATTAAGAATACGAATGTCAATCATTTGTCAAATTATTAAAGTAAAATGTCAGTGTGAGTGTTTAAAGTTTAGGTACTCATTCACAGAATAAAATGATTTATCTATAAGCCATTTGAATAACGCTGTTTTAAAACGATTAATTGGCAGTTCCCTATATGATTTTGGTAATTTATTATATATCCTTATAACCATTGGAAAGCAACTTCTGTGATATAAGTGGCTTTTCATTGGAGGAATCATTAGTCTCTCAGGATACCTTGTGTTAAACGTAACAGTGTCTCCAAGACGTTGAAATAATTTGGAGTGCATTTTAACAAACTTACAACATTCAAATATGTACATACCGGGAACAGTTAATATCTTTAAATCTTTAAAAAGAGGTTTACATGAAGTCAATGGTGGCACATCACAAAGAGCACGGATACATTGTTTTTGGGCTATAAATACCCTATTTATAAGAACAGAATTTCCCCATAGCACAATGCCGTATCTAATCTTAGACACTACGTAACCATGATACGCTAAGAGGGCGGTTCTGAGGTTAGTTATTTTACACAGTCTCCATAAGGCGAAAGCGAAACGATTAATCTTATTTGTAACCTTTAAGCACTGAGCTTTCCATGTGCAGCCGCCCAACGCTTGCAACGCATTGATGCCCAACGCTTCTGACATACCCAAATACTTATAGGTTTCGGATGCGAAGAGGGCTCTAAGGTATAAGGAATCCGAGAGTTGGGTTCCCACGGATTCCACAATCTCTCCTCGCTTTACATGCCGCACATTTGTCCACACCAAATTCCATCCTGATGGCTCTACTCCAGCTCCATCAGTTGCAAGTTGTTGGGGGCAAAGAGTTTTAGGTCATCCATGTAGAGGAGGTGAGATATAACCTGACCATCTCTCCTCAGCCGATAGCCTACTCCAGCAGTGTGCTAAGAGGATTCAGGGCTAAGCGGAACCATAGTGGACTTAAACTATCGCCCTGAAATATGCCTCGCTCAATCCTTATCGGTTCGCTATTGCTCTGGATATTTCGACATCCTGGATAGCGAAGGACCATCCTCCATTGCCCCATACACGACATCAGGAAGGTGCGCAGAGTTGCATCTACTTTATACAACTCCAGCACCCTTCTTATAATGTATCCAACATGTCGACAGATCCTTTCGGGAACGACGAACCTGTTGGCTAATGGCCATATTAATGAGGAGTAGCTCCTTCGTAGGAGTAGATCCGTTCCTACATCCATTTTGAGAGGCAGACATGGTGTTGGTGTCTATATGTTTGTTAATATTAGCTGTCAAAATAGATGTAAGAACTTTATAGACCGTCGGTAAACATGTGATCGGTCTATAATTTTTGGGTTCCGTCGTGCTACGGAGCGGAGATTTATGGAGCAGGTGGGTAAGATCCTGTCGTTAAAAACTGGGGTAGCGAACCAGACTCCAATGCAGTCTGGTACTGAGCCGCCAAGCGAGCGTGCGACCTTATAAACTATTTTTTTTTTCCTTCATTATATTGACATTTACTTAATTGAATAATACAATTTTAATGGGATTATCTGTTTAATGACTGCATGATTATGATAAATAATAAATTTAAATAAATAAAATGTTACTTTATTTTATATTTGCACGCCGAAATTAAAGACAGAATAATTTTGTACATTTTACCGACCTTCTGTACTTACCTTATTTAGGCAAATAAATGTTTTTTTAAAATCTAGAACTAAGTATAATGCATAATTTCAATATTTTAACTCACTAGTTAGCCATATTTCTGACTTATTTCCATACAGTAATATTGCAAAATTAATCAAAACAGCGAAATATTTGACAGCTATTTGCGACGTTGCCCACTAACAAAGCAAAACTAATGTAAACCAAATTATAAAAAATACTGCGTTTTTTCCTTAACCGAATGCCATTCCCCTGCTTATCCTAGTTTCTGTACTGTATCCGAAATTTGCCTGTCACTATTCTGGCATGCCCTGTTCTTAGACCATGCCCTACTCCGGTATCTGCTGCTCACCAGACATCACGAGACTACGCACTAGCTCCGCCCGGTGGCGCCACCGATTGGTACAGTGACGCAAGCCAAGTATCTTACCTACTGTCCAAGTACGAGACGAATCCTGACAGTCGATTAAAGTATACGTTAAACAATTACTACTAATTAGGTACTTGTATCGATAATGTCTTCTGCGATTGTGAATATTTAGCTAAAGCCACAGTAAATTATTTGCCGTCTGATCATAGTGGCCAAACGGTAACTTTTAAGTTTAAAACACCTTTGCAAAAAGTGCAAATACAATTTAGACCAATAACAAGTGGCAAAATAAAGAGATTCAGTAGTATCCTAAATAATGAGTTAAATGTTCTGGGCCATAATAGGTACAAGCTCATAGGGTGGCCAGGCTTGATTTTCAGAATTGGTTACAGTGGGGTAAACCTAAAGCAGGATTAATTCATGAAGCAATGTGTCATAGCAGAAAGGTTTTCAAAACTAAACTTTAAATAGTGCCAACAACATGAGGAGCAGATAAAAATGAACCGGCTTGCGTACATTCAAATAATAAGTTTCGTGAATTTTGGAAACATAACAATAAACTGAATTTGAGGCCTGGCCTTCCTCTGAGCATCGAGGGTGTCACGGATGCGAGGACGATCGCAAACATGTTCAAAGATCACTTCACTGTAGAATCCCCATTAGGAGTTTGTGATACAATGTTGGACGTGGACCCCGTTAGTGAAAACGTAGTGCCTAAAATTAGTGCGCAGGACATAAGAAATACAAAAGGTGGAAAGTCACCGGGGCATGACGGGCTTAGCGTTGAGCATTGGCAACATGCAGGGCCACACATGGCTAGACTTTTATCGATGTTTTTTAATTTGTGCATTGGACACTACTACAACAATTGTTACTCCCATTTTAAAGAACAAGACAGGAGATAGTTCGATAAAATCGAATTACAGGCCGATTTCGCTTGCTACATTCGTTGCGAAAATACAAGACAGTCTGTTTGACGCCCTGTTGGCGGAGTGTATCCACCTACACGATGCACAGTTTGGTTTCCGCGCCGTACTTTCTACAGAGAGCGCTATACTGGGCCTAAAGTATACTGTTGAGTATTACACCAGCAGAAAAACGCCTATTTATGCCTGTTTTTTAGACCTGTCAAAGGCATTTTACCTTGTCAATTATGACAAACTCTGGGATAAGCTTAAAGACACCAATTTACTTTGTGAGACTATTGCTATCCTAAAGTTTTGGTATCACAGTCAAGTTAACTATCTCAAGTGGGCAGGCATGTTATCATACGGATCCATACGGATATACAATGTGGAGTGAGACAGGGTGGATTGTCATCCCCATTTATGTTTAATTTATACATTAATGAGCTGATCGTTGAGCTCAGCAGCATTCATGTCGGCTGCCATGTAGACAACATAATATATGTGTAAACAATCTTAGTTACGGGGACGACATGGTTTTGCTGAGCCCAACGATCGGCGGCCTTAGGAAATTAGTTAATGTGTGTGAAATGTATGCGGCTAGGCATGGCCTCAAATATAATGTCTTAAAAAGTGAGCTCATGATATTTAGGGTGGGTACAAAGTCACCGGAGCAGGTCCCACCCGTTACTTTAAACGGAATACCTATGAATTGAATATTTGCTCGGAGTCAATTGAGCCCAGCAATATAGACAGTGCCAAGGATTGGAACTTTGGCAAATGCGATTTCGAACAACTCTATTTATTATTTGCTGACGTAAATATCTGGCAGGAGGTTTTGGAATCTAAGGATGTAAAAGGGGCTACTCTTAAGTTTTACAGCATTATCTATAATCTCTTTGATAGGTGCATGCCTAAAAAACGCAGAAGGAAATCGGCAAATAGGCGATATCCTATATGGTTTACAAGCGATATCATCCAGGATCTAAAGCTCAAGTTAAAACTCCATAAAAATTGGAAACTAACTAAGTGCGATAGCGCGTATTTGCTTTTTGCTGGCCTCAGGTCAGCTCTTAAAACCCGTATTTCAGATGCGTATTCTTTATACATCAGACATATAGAGAATAAAATAAAACAAAATCCTCGTCAATTCTGGTCACATATTTCCAGCCTGCGGTCCAAAGGTGGTTTTGAACCAAATATAACATACAAGGGTTTAAGTTTTTCAGGTACTAAAGCGGCAGTGGCTTTTGCTGAATTTTTCTCATCTGTTTTTTTGCCTGACGTTCCGCAGCTTAATGCTGATCATGTCGGTGCGTCCGACCATTCCAGTAACAGCAATTGCATAAATATACCCCCCCTGAGCCATGTAGACATTGTTAAGGGCATAAAAAAACTTAAACCTAACAGTTCTATTGGCCCCGACAACATTCCCCCCTTCATAGTTAAAGACTTAAGAAATATTTTCATTTATCCTCTTTGCCACATTTTCAATTTAGCCCTGCAGACTGGTACATATCCCTCTGAGTGGAAAGTTTCTAGAGTTACACCCATCCCTAAAACTCTAAACAAGAGTTCCGTCGAAGAATACCGCCCTATCGCAATCCTATCTTCCCCAGCGAAAGTTTTTGAAAACATCCTCCATAGTGCTATCTATGAGCAAATAAACAAGTATCTTTGTAATGAGCAGCACGGTTTCAGAAGCAAAAGGTCAGTTGACACAAATCTCCTGACGCTGGTGGATTATATCTCGTCTAGTTTGGACTGCGGACGTCAGGTAGATGTACTTTACTTCGACTTCCGGAAGGCGTTTGATAGGGTTAACAATGACGTGCTGCTAATGAAGCTTAGCAAAATAGGGTTCTCACCATCTCTCCTCCGCTTCTTTGCAGACTACCTACGTGATCGACAGCAGTTTGTTAGGCTTGGTATGTACGTATCGGGTACCTATCACACGCGTTCCGGCGTGAGTCAAGGCTCAATTTTGGGGCCTTTACTATTTCTTATCATGGTCAACGATCTTCCTCAAGTTCTGCTTCATACAAGATGCCTCTTATATGCTGACGACTTGAAACTGTACCTGGAAATAAACTCCGAGCGTGACAGTTTGGCACTGCAGCAAGACATTGACGCGATATTCAAGTGGAGCGTAGACAACAAGATGGAGTTTAATTCATCCAAATGCTTTGCTATGACATTCGGTCGAATGCGGCACCCAGTTAATTTTGAATATCATTTAAATAATAATACCATCACGAAGTCCACAGCCATGAAAGATCTAGGAGTCACATTCGACCGAAAGCTCACCTTCCACGACCATATGACCATGGTAGCGAAACAATCCTACCAAAGGTTAGGTTTTGTTCTGCGTAATTGCCGCGATTTTCGCACCGCTCAAGCCTTAAAAATTATATTTAATGCGCTTGTACGTAGCAAGCTGGAAACCAGCTCTTGCGTGTGGAATCCACATGAAAGGACTTACGAACTTTTATTAGAAAAAGTTCAAAAAGCGTTCCTTAGGTACCTATATAAGCAGAAACACGGCTACTATCCTTACCTCTATCCGACAAAATTCTTACTGGGTTGCCTCGGATACAATTCGCTAGAGGTAAGGCGAGCTCGAGATCAGATCATAATAGCCTGTAAGACGCTCCGTGGCGCAATTGACGCTCCTGAGCTCCTTGATGTGCTGGCGCGCTTCTTTGTCCCTGACAATTACAGCCGAGGCAGAAGGCACAGGCTGTTTGCCGTGCCTCCATGTCGTACTGTTGCCCGTGCTAAGTCGCCAATTCCTCGCACTCTGGCCGCGCTTAATGATCTCTTGGATTCTAACCCAACAGGCGACCTGTTTGCGGATGGATGGACGAAGATTTTATTGGTATGTCAGAAGTACTGTGAGAGGAATTTATGACAGTGTTGTTAACCTTCTTTTATTTTATCTATGTTTTCATGTTTAAATTTTGTATATTATAATGTGGTTTATAATATTGTCTCTTCTGTTTTTATAATGTTTGTTACTGTAATTGGTTGTAACCGTTGTAGCTAAATAAATAAATAAATAAATGAAGGTAGTCACCCGCTTTAAATATCTTGGGCACATGGTCACTGAACACCTACATGATGACGAGGACATGGACAGGGAGCGTAAGGCGCTCCCGATTAGAGCGAATATGATAGCTCACAGGTTCAAGCTATGTGCTGCGAGTGTTAAAATAACACTCTTTAGAGCGCACTGTACATCGCTTTACACGTGCAGCCTGTGGGCTCATTATACGCAACGATCAGCACTCTGCGCATCAGGACACGCGTTCAGGGCGTTGTTGGGGCTGCCGCGCTGGAGCAGTGCGTCGGGCATGTTCGCGGATGCGCACGTAGATGGCTTTCACGCCGTGCTCCGCAAGCGATACGCCGCGGCGCTCTGCAGGCTACGCGCCAGCACCAACTGCATCCTGGCCGTTATAGCGGATAGGTTGGACACCCGATACCGAATGTTAAAAGTAGTGATTGTGATATAGTATTGAATAAGGAGAAACTAGAATTCGAATATAGATAAAACTGTTTTCCTGGGGATCACGCTCGATTCAAGGCTGCAATGGGGTCCTCATTTAACATCTCTCGCAGGACGGCTAAGTTCAGCAGCATATGCTGTAAGAAAAATCCGTCAATTTACTGTTATAGATACCGCAAGGCTAGTCTATTTCAGTTACTTTCATAGTATCATGTCCTACGGTATTTTACTATGGGGACGGGCTGCAGATATCGACTCTATTTTTATTCTACAGAAAACAGCCATTAGAGCAATATATTGCCTCCGCAGGCGCGATTCCCTAAGGGAACTGTTTAAAAATATTAACATCATGACGGTACCATGTACTTCAGGAAAAATCTTAATCTTTTCAGTAAAAGAGGTGAAAGACACAATTATAGTACTAGAAATAGGGACCAATTAGTTCAACCGGGTTTCAGACTGGCTGAAGTAGACTCATCCTTCATGGGTACTGTTTAGAATGTTACAATAAAATACCTCCCCACATACTACAACTAAATGTAACGAAATTTAAATCTTGTATAAAACGCACACTATGCTGCCAAGCATATTATAAAGCTGGGGGATTATATCGCCGACAAAAATGCTTGGCTCAACGCTGGTCCAGTTCCACAAGGGCGCATAAACTAATTGATTAGCATTCAAAAATATTGTTGGAGCTGCTGAAGATTGGAAAAACTATCTTTAAATTGTATAACTTCAATCTCTTAATATTGTATAATTGCATAGCACATGTGTGAGCACTGTGTCCATGTACCTTCTATAAAACTACCATTTACTGGGTACGTCTTTCATTGACTTGATGTGCCCTGGCAGCTGGTGGCGTGTGGGTTGGATCGTTAAGTTCCCTTCAAAATGGTAGAGCTAAACGGTGCTGATCCATGCGTCATGTTCGTGAACGGGCGCCATCAGTAGGGACTGGTCATCTCTTATCTGCCACGGCTTATTAAAATTTGTGAATTGTTTTTATCTTTTTATCACGGACGCTTTTTACGTGCACGTCTTTCTACATTGTTCGCACATCTATAATTTCAACATGAATGATGTAACCTATATTTTGTAAGAATACACACATCAACACGGTCTAGGGATATTTCATACTCAATTAAATAACTCGAAAAGTACTGGCCGCATTGGAATCTTTTATACACCGATTTGTTTGTAATTTATCTCAGACTAATTCCAAATTAAAATTTTTGAAAATTCTTTTGTTTCGGTGGCATAAAAATGTCTTGATGTATAGGAGAGGGAATTTTCATTTGTGCGAAATTTAGAAAACAATACGAATTACATTTAGTTACAGTTTTTTTTCGTTTTTAAACGAAAGATAAAGTTAAAATTGAGGTATTGTAGCCATGCAACGCCGACATTTGACGAGGGCGGAGATGTTACGAGCTGTGGGAATGCTGGAAGCTGGATCTGTTCAGTGTAATGTTGCTGAGGCCATAGGGACCCATCAAAATGTAATTTCAAGATTGTGGACACGCTATCGTGCCACAGGTGAAGTAGCGGAGAGGCACCGGGGGCCAAGTCACATCACTACCCCCAGACAAGACCGATTTTTGCAAATTATTGCGCGAGCTCAACCAAATGCAACGGCGACTCAATTGGTCCAAAGGCTGCGAGTGGAACACCAAGTGCTTGTGAGTGACCAAACTGTAAGAAGGCGACTGCATGAAAGCAATCTACGCTCTCGTAGACCACTCCGGGTCCCACCTTTACGGAGAGGCAATCGTGGACGACGATTAGAATGGGTTCGGAACCACGTGGACTGGGGCCGTGAGCAATGGTCCAATGTGCTGTTCACGGATGAATCCAGGTTCGGCTTCCATCCAGATTCACGAAGGACGCGTGTTTGGCGAGTTCCTGGACGATGGAGCCGTCTCCAGAACCCTCAGGAAGTTCACCCATACCAAGGAGGAACAATTATGGTTTGGGCAGGAATTCGTCTTAGAGGACGGACGGATCTCGTTTGGGTGCGGGGCAATATGACGGCAGAACGATACGTCCAACAGGTGCTGGGGCCCGTAATCTTGCCCCACAGAACACAAATGGGGCAAGATTTCCTGCTCATGCACGACAATGCCCGGGCACACACGGCGAGAACGGTAGCAGCTTGGTTACATACACATAATGTTAGGGCCTTAGACTGGCCTGCTCAATCGCCAGATCTAAATCCCATTGAGCATGCGTGGGATATGCTGCAAAGAAGAGCTCTGAAGGAAGTTCCTGAAAATCTGGCTACAGAAGATCAACTTTTTGCGCACCTCAGAAGGACATGGGACAATATTCCGCAGCAAGACATTGACAACCTTGTTCTGAGCATGCCGAATCGTTGCCGATGTGTTATGAACATCATGGGCGCTTTCTCAGACTACTAAATTCAAGTTTATAAACACAAATTAAATGATTTTTCTATTTTTTTCAGTTTTTACTCACAAATTAAAAGTTAATTCATATACGGTTTCCGTCTATGCTTCATTTTTTTTCCATAAAATCCTGAAATTTTAATCTAAGTACCTTAACCATTATTAAAAAATGGTAGAATATTAAATAACGTATCTTTTAAATATATACATGTCATATAAATAATTAACACATTGATAGTAATTCGCTTTTTTTAAAAATATCCCTAGACCGTGTTGATGTGTGTATTATGATTTAAAAGAGTGTTCGTGGAGTTTCTTGCCCGTTCTTCTCCATAGGAACCTACGCTTTAGAATGGGCAACTAGCTTCATATTTCTGACTGACTGACCCCTTGACAATTCAAAAGTGCCTGTAAATGGTTTAGTTGAAAAAATGCTTTGAGTTTGAGTTTTGAGTTAATTAAAACATGATAAGTTATTTGCGTAGATAATTATAATTTAAGTAAACGTCCATTTATATTGTTAAATTAATTTAAAAAAATTGGGCGGCAGTTTCCAAGAGCGTCAGGCCTGTAGCCAGCAGGGCACTGGTTTGGTACACTAATAACATTTCTGTTGGCATCGCTTCGTTCATAGTTCTCTACTTGTCCACCTTTGTAACCGATGTTCAAATCATTGATGTACTGCAAACTGAAATATAAAAAAAAAACATTTTTAAGGTTCGATGCCACTCTTCAATCAAACATTTTACTGAAAATAATTGATGTTGGCCCTATTAGCACCAGGCCACAGAACTAATCTAGGCACGGCATCTAGCCCCCATTGCGCTGGTCAATGCACGATTTCAAAATAGAATTATCATTTTTTTAAATTGAGGTTATTTGAGAAACGTTTTTAATATAAACTTTAGATCTTGATCTTAGAAAACAATTAATAGAGTGATGATGTGATAATAAATTATCTTATCACCAAATATTAATTTATTATTAATTAGGGTCAGCGCAGAATCGCAGATTGACGGCAGGGTCCGTGCGTAATACAATTTTCAGCCGTATGCCTTATAGATATTATAAAACAAAGTCTCCTGCCGCCGTGTCTATCTGTCTGTCTGAACGCGATAAACTGAAAAACTACCCAACGAATTTTCTAACGGTTTTCACCAATGGACGAAGAGATTCATGAAGGTTTTGTGAAAATTGGCAGAAATATGTTGATTATTGTTGAAGATGTGGAAAAAATCATACTGACTGGGAGCTTTACTGGCGTGCGCCGCGTAAACCGTTAGAGATACATAAAATTTAGGTAGTGTAAAGAGTGCCGCTAGTGGCACTCTATCTTGGCAGTGTAAAGAGTGCCGCTAGTGGCACTCTATCTTGGCAGTGTATTAAGTGCCGCTAACGGCACTCTATCTCGGCAGTGTATTAAGTGCCGCTAACGGCACTGAATCGTGGCCTCTCACCATGGGCCTCATAAGAAAGCTCAAGGTCACTCAGCGCGCTATGGAAAGGGCTATGCTCGGTGTTTCTTTGCGAGATCGAATCAGAAATGAGGAGATCCGCAAACGAACTAAAGTCGCTGACATAGCCCAACGGATTAGCAAGCTGAAGTGGCAGTGGGCGGGGCACGTAGCGCGCAGAACTGACGGCCGATGGGGCAGAAAGGTTCTGGAATGGAGGCCACGTACCGGCAAGCGCAGCGTAGGACGTCCATCCACAAGGTGGACCGACGACCTAATAAAGGTCGCAGGAAGCCGCTGGATGCAGGTCGCTTCTAACCGGCCGATTTGGAAATCATTGGGGGAGGCCTATGTTCAGCAGTGGACGTCCTATGGTTGAAATGATGATGATGATGATGATGAACGGCACTCTATCTCGGCAGTGCACTGCGGTGATAGAGTGCCGTCAATTTGCGACATTGTTTTAAAAAGACGCAAGGGGTAACATGGTAACATATTACAGCACGACGGGGTACCACTGGTTTTTATAACCCGTCGCTTTTTTAAGTAGTAATTTTTTTTTGGATTTAATATACTATTTTTGTTGTATATTTGAAAACCCCGAATTGCCCAAAACTGAAAAAAAAAATCGCCAAAGTTTAATTCGAGATTTGTGAGATAGTGGAAGTATTAGGTTGGAGAAGATAACTTAGCGGGTCAAAATTGGTCGACGGAGACCCGCTATGCTCCTATTTCCAAATGTTTAAAAAAAAATAACTACGAAAAACCTAACCTATTCGGGTCGGGATGCCCCAAGTTCCGAGCTCGCTTCGCTCGCTCTTGCATCCTAAGTTATCCTAGTAATAGTAGTGTAGCGGTTACACCGCCACATACGAACTACGCATCAAAGACATGACGTCACGCAAACCCTGCATCGCGCAATTACAGTTTACCGCGCGAACGACATTTAAAAGACTATCCGACATCAACAGTCGGGCAGTCGGCCCGCCTAAACACAACACCCGTCTGGTCGGAGGAACCTCCCTTTTCTATGGTGGATGAGTGAACTTAACACCCTGTTCCTCATGCCCCTAAAGTAGTAATAACATTGCATTTTGTACATATGTTACGGGTAAAGACGGGTGTGCCAATAAACTGAACATTAGCCGGCTAAACCTGAGTTTATTTTTGAGGAGAGAGTAATGTTCGACATAATCTGTATATTTGATAAATGATTTCATCTTTAAAGTTAATAACCTTCAACATTAAATTGTATACTTTAATTGTATTGCAATATGTGGTTAGTTAGCGACCTCGACAATTGATCGTATTATTTTTTGCCTGAACAACCGGCAGCAAGTTCGTCATGCTCCCTTAGATTTCACTGCTAGCGGTAGCGTCGGGGGTCGGGTTGCCTTCTTCCCTCAAATATGGCTGACCTTTGCGTTAAGCTCGTGAACGGGCGCTGCTTGTGGTGACTGGTCGTCTTGCTGATGATGGTTTTGTTATTGTTATTAATAATTAACTGTTTATTTATTTTACTTCGATGGTCCTAGTTTATCATTTATAACTTCCAATTACAGCTATATATAGCTATATTTAAGCGGGCACGCCCTGTAGGACTGGAGGCTTTTATTTAGATATTGTTTACTTTTAGTCTTTATTTTTTTTTTTCTGCCTGAGTACAGTTCTCGATATTTTTGGTTGGTATATTAGCGTGTGCTAGCTGACATATGGCTTTTAATGTATAGTTTAAATTATGTTTAGTGTTGCGTAAAGTAAATAATTTTGCATACTATTATGTAGAATCTTTTTTTTTCTAATTGAACAGACAGCTGTGCTGCTGGGATTTTTTTTGCGCCACCTCTTCTTCCCAGCTAAAGCACTAGGAAGTGGTGAAGGGTGGGCGTTTTGTGGGACTGTCTTATGTAACTTTGACGTTCGAAAAGTGCTGATTCTCAGCCTAGTTTGAATAAATGACATTTGAATTTTATTGCCGAGCTTTGCGAAGTACCTACGAATGACGCGCGACAGTTCACGAACTTCTGATTTTCGGCTTGGCCGAAGCTTAGGCTGGTTTTTATGGCCGAAAATGGCCCAAAACAAAACCGAAAACGGTCGGTCACTAATTATGACTTTTAAACAAAAACGATTACAAACTTATGCAGTTGGAGAATTGTCCGTGACGTATATCGATGAATGTGAGAACAGGTTTTCAATACAAAGTTAAGTTTGTTCTTGGGATACATTCATCCCAACTACGGAACCCTTCATTGAGCGTGGTCCAACACGCACTTGTCCGATTTTTATATAAATTTATCATTTTAAATTTAATTTTGTATAAGTAAATAATTAATAAATATTTTAGTTGTTAATAAAACATTTTGTATTATTTACCTACTCTACTCCATAGTTCACAATGTGCAAAAATTTCATAGACCAAGATTAATTAACGTTACTTAGCACGCATTTTATTAAAGTTTAATTTACGTGGATTTTTTGCAGATTTAGTTTGACAGTGACAAGGATAATGCTAAGCCAAAGTCCATGCTACGTTTTTAAATTCCGGTATGTGATTTCGTTACTCCGGCTTTTGGCCACTGGTTCAGATAAGTTTGTGGCGGCGACGTAGCGGCTGACCACGGAAGGTGGCACCGCTACTCCCCGCGTGCGGGGGAAATAAGCCATGCCCATAAAGCTACTATTTATTTTCAAGGCCTTAATGTGCTTTCATATTACAATGTACACTGTGGTGCTTTCCGAGGCACGGCAGAGGGGTCTCTGCAAGCGTAGCCCTGATCGACAGATCCGTGTGGCTGTTAATACTAAGCCACGAGCGCTCTACCCCTCCCAGCTACTCTTACATTAAGATAACTCTCGGCCGATAGAAAGTCTTTAGTCTGCGGGGGCTCTAAAGGAACTTTTATTTATTTATTTATTAATAGGAGAACCAACAGCAATAACAAATGGATAACAGTTGATTAAGAAACACAAAGCCAATTACAAGTTCTCACGGGTAAAAACAGAAAAATTTGTAGAAATCTTAGGATCACTAACACTAAACAGCACGATAAAAAAGATTACTTATAAGATATTTATTAGATACTTATTGTACCTTATACAGGGTTACAGGTAACTCGACGTATTCCTTGCAGGACGTCATAGTAGGGTTAAAATGCAACAAATTAAGCCACCAAATGTTCTACCAAAGTTCAGTAGTTTTAGAGCTAGTTACATTTACAGTTTTTTCAAGACAAAATCCCAAATTAAATCATTTGGGGCCAATTTAAAAATGATTTACAGCGCGACTGTACTAAAATTTAAGTTAATATCATAGTTGATGCCGTAGCAGATCTTTGTTCATAATCAAAAATGCCAGAAACCTTGGCAAATAAACAAAGATTTATTTTTTTGTGATTTTTGCTGTTACTTCATACAAAACATTGTCTAGTGAAAAAAAAAATACTACGCCTGATGTACAAATTACTAGGAAAATATCCTTGTCTTATCGGCTATTTAGAAAGGTATGATTGTCAATACTTTTGCATGTGTGACAGAGAAGGGAAGAGTTTTATTGTGAGACGGTCAACCTATTGTTTTGTATTCCTATTATTCGTAGTTCTACATTTTTTTTTTTTTTTTTCACTTAAACCTACAAGGGCACTTATGAAACGTCAGAAGCTAGGTGCATGGTTCCAATTGGTCGTTTCCTATGGAGAAGAGCCGGCAAGAAACTCCACGGTTACTCTTTTAAAAATAAATGGTATTTACAATCTTTTCAAGTTACAGTGTTTATAGGTATGAGAGGACACTGTAGGCCTATCAACAAGTACCAGGTACTTAGCAAGATAGAAAACGATCGACAGATCTAAAAGTCGGTTATGCCTACAACGTTCTCACATTCACAAAATATAAAAGAGAATCTATATAAAAAATAAAAAAAACAATTAAAAACCTATTTAAACTAAATGGCATGACTGCCACTAAAGCTGTAACAAATCTACATACATCAACACGGTCTAGGGATATTTCATACTCAATTAAATAACTCGAAAAGTACTGGCCGCATTGGAATCTTTTATACACCGATTTGTTTGTAATTTATCTCAGACTAATTCCAAATTAAAATTTTTGAAAATTCTTTTGTTTCGGTGGCATAAAAATGTCTTGATGTATAGGAGAGGGAATTTTCATTTGTGCGAAATTTAGAAAACAATACGAATTACGTTTAGTTACAGTTTTTTTTCGTTTTTAAACGAAAGATAAAGTTAAAATTGAGGTATTGTAGCCATGCAACGCCGACATTTGACGAGGGCGGAGATGTTACGAGCTGTGGGAATGCTGGAAGCTGGATCTGTTCAGTGTAATGTTGCTGAGGCCATAGGGACCCATCAAAATGTAATTTCAAGATTGTGGACACGCTATCGTGCCACAGGTGAAGTAGCGGAGAGGCACCGGGGGCCAAGTCACATCACTACCCCCAGACAAGACCGATTTTTGCAAATTATTGCGCGAGCTCAACCAAATGCAACGGCGACTCAATTGGTCCAAAGGCTGCGAGTGGAACACCAAGTGCTTGTGAGTGACCAAACTGTAAGAAGGCGACTGCATGAAAGCAATCTACGCTCTCGTAGACCACTCCGGGTCCCACCTTTACGGAGAGGCAATCGTGGACGACGATTAGAATGGGTTCGGAACCACGTGGACTGGGGCCGTGAGCAATGGTCCAATGTGCTGTTCACGGATGAATCCAGGTTCGGCTTCCATCCAGATTCACGAAGGACGCGTGTTTGGCGAGTTCCTGGACGATGGAGCCGTCTCCAGAACCCTCAGGAAGTTCACCCATACCAAGGAGGAACAATTATGGTTTGGGCAGGAATTCGTCTTGGAGGACGGACGGATCTCGTTTGGGTGCGGGGCAATATGACGGCAGAACGATACGTCCAACAGGTGCTGGGGCCCGTAATCTTGCCCCACAGAACACAAATGGGGCAAGATTTCCTGCTCATGCACGACAATGCCCGGGCACACACGGCGAGAACGGTAGCAGCTTGGTTACATACACATAATGTTAGGGCCTTAGACTGGCCTGCTCAATCGCCAGATCTAAATCCCATTGAGCATGCGTGGGATATGCTGCAAAGAAGAGCTCTGAAGGAAGTTCCTGAAAATCTGGCTACAGAAGATCAACTTTTTGCGCACCTCAGAAGGACATGGGACAATATTCCGCAGTAAGACATTGACAACCTTGTTCTGAGCATGCCGAATCGTTGCCGATATGTTATGAACATCATGGGCGCTTTCTCAGACTACTAAATTCAAGTTTATAAACACAAATTAAATGATTTTTCTATTTTTTTCAGTTTTTACTCACAAATTAAAAGTTAATTCATATACGGTTTCCGTCTATGCTTCATTTTTTTTCCATAAAATCCTGAAATTTTAATCTAAGTACCTTAACCATTATTAAAAAATGGTAGAATATTAAATAACGTATCTTTTAAATATATACATGTCATATAAATAATTAACACATTGATAGTAATTCGCTTTTTTAAAAATATCCCTAGACCGTGTTGATGTGTGTATAAAAAATATAGTATAGTGGAGTTATATAATGTCAAATAATGAAAAGATTATGTCAAAAAAGTACGTAAATGAAAAAAAAGAAAAATAGGTAAAATCAAATAATTATCTTAATTTGGGAGCAGTTAATAGACATAATTACATAGTAATGCCGTTATTGAGGCACCAGGGAAGCCACATGTGCAGAAGGAATTATTGCCAAACTTCCTTGTCTTCAACGTAGTCTTTAATCTTATAATATGCTTTTTTGATAAGGACACGTTTGATGTGGGTTTTGAATTTTCCATCACTAAGTTCTGTAACCGACTTTGGCAACTTGTTATAAAATCGAATACTGTTTCTAACAAATGACTTACTAGTTTTAGCTAACCTAAATTTGGGTATCACTTGAACTCCAAACACTCGGCAAGCTTTGTGATTGGTCACTATTGTTCTCGCGGCATGACGCGGGGTGCGACTTTACAAAATCTGGTCGTCAGCGGTAGTAAGTTTCAACTCTACGTCGCGCAAGCTCGTGTTTTGTTATCTAGCTATTTCCCTAACTGTTGCTGCGTATCTCTCTTGTGCTGTGCTGTGCCTTCGTAAGTGCTGACTATGGCTGCATATTCATAACACTGAATACGCTGACATAATGTACTGTTACGGACTTAGTGACGGTAACGCTGCTCAGGCGCGGAGAGAATATCAACTTCGCTTTCCCAACCGCCGACTCCCACACGTTAGTGTTTTTGGATCGACTTATCGGCGATTATTTGAAACTGGCAGCGTCCAAAGACGCAGGCAAATCGACACTGGTCCTTCTCGGAAATACACGGCTGAGGACGAGGAGCTGATTCTTCAACGTTTTATTGACGACCCCAACATATCGACAAACATCGTAGCACGTGAGCTTGGTATGTCACAGTGGAAAGTCTGGTCTGCCGTTCATTTATCAGGCCGACATCTATACCACTATCAACCTGTCCAGTCATTAGAAGAGGGAGATCCGCCGAGACGGCTTGAATTTTGTCGTTTTATGTTAAGTGCCGACGCCGATGGCGAAAACTTTTTTAAAAACATTCTGTGGACTGATGAGTCATGTTTAGACCGTGATGGTATCACAAATTACCACAACTTACATTACTGGGCACCGAAAGCAGAAGCAAATCCTAAGAAACTGAAACCAAACGCATCCCAGCGTAGGTTCTCGCTTAATTAATGTTTGGATGGGTATTATCGACGACAAATTAATTTGCCCACATTTTTTTCCCCGAACACTAAATGGGGAACTTTATGAAGATTTCCTAAGAAATCATTTAACACCACTGCTCACGGATGTACCGGAAGACAGAAGAGCAAACATGATCTATCAACTTGACGGATGTCCAGCCCACTTCCGAATCACAATTCGACAATTGCTGGATGAAACCTATCCAAACCGATGGATAGGGCGCGGTCTCTCTCTCTGATCTTACGCCACTAGACGTCTGGGGTGATATGAAAGACCTAGTTTATGTGACCCCAGTAAATTCAATTGAAGAACTAAGGGAGAGAATAACAGATGCGGCGGACCAGATGAGGTCAACAATCACATCAAGAATCACAAAAACCGAAGTGAGGAAGCGAATAAGAACATGTATTCGAAACCGAGGGCAGCACATCGAACAAGACGTGTGAAAGTGTAATTAAAGTTTTTAAACTGATATGTGAGTGGTTGACCAAAAAGGGACCTGGAGGGATTGGAAACCGTTATTTATTTTTTTTGAATTTTTTCTTCTGTGGTCTTTTAGCTTTGTTTTGGTCTAACCAGAATATTTTTAGGTGCCGTAGTTCCCTTGAGGTCCCTTTTTCATCAATATTAATTAATCAATATAAAAATATTAACATGGCAATTTACGATTTCCTTTTCAAAATACTGCCTATTGTAGATGTTAAGACACCCATATGCGCAATTTATGCAGATATGTCTAAAGCGTTTGATTATGTTAATCACGATATCCTTCTTAGAAAACTTCAAGCATACGGAATTCGAGGAAATGCCCTGAATTTGATAAAATCTTATTTATATGGCCGCAGACAATGTACCGAGGTATCTAGGATATGTCCAAAAACAAAAAATGAATTAAAATACAGATCTTCATACAGAGTAATCAAATATGGCGTCCCTCAGGGCAGCGTCCTAGGCCCTTTGTTGTTTCTACTGTATATAAACGACCTCCCCCGCCAAACACCAAATCCAATGGTATTATTCGCCGATGACAGTACGTCTTTAATAAAATGTACCAATAAACATAATTATGAACAAGATATTAATAACACACTCGGTTCTCTAATAAATTGGCTAAATCATAATAATTTATTAATAAATCTTCAAAAGACCAAAGTTATGCATTTTTTCCAAAGAATCTCCCCTAATGACATGAATATAAACCACAATGGTCAAGCTGTAGGCACAGTGGATGTTGCAAAATTTTTGGGTATATTAATTGATAGCCAACTCACTTGGAAGCCTCAAGCAGAGAGTATTTGTAAGAGATTGAGTACATCGGCTTTCATGCTGCACAATTTGTCCAAAAAAGTGGACCTGTCTAGCGTGTTGGTTGCCTACCACGGATTAGTTATTTCACTTTTGAGGTTTGGTGTAATTTTCTGGGGCAATTGTAGCGAGAAAGAAAGTATTTTCAACCGACTTCAAAAAGGAGGAGGTTCTCAATTCGGTTGTATTTTTTTTTTTGTATGTTTGTTACGCGATTACTCCGCCAATTATGATTTGATTTTGATGATTCTTTTTTTGTTTGGTAGGGCATACTTCAGAAGTGGTCCCATATAAATTTGGTCATGATCTGATGAGGGGTTTTTGAGTTAGCTTCAATAATACGTATTTTTCCCATCTAGTATATGTGGATGATATTCTAATAGTTCCTATCCCTGTAATTTACATACCAGGTAATGGGTATTCAAATTTTTGTGAGGGTTTTGTGTAGGTACCACAACTAAAAAGTGAAAAATAAAAACTTTTTCACAAAAAATAAATAAGTCGGTGGCAAAAAAACGAAAATAAAAAACCAAAGACACCGACTTCCGAAATCAAAGTTATTTTTCACTTTGTAGTGTTTTTTTTTGGAAGTCGGTTTTATTTTTTGTGAAAAAGTTTTTATTAAAGCTCAAAAACGCTGTATCAGAGCTATGTTCGCCCTAAAAGTAACTGACAGTTGTCTACCTATATTTCAGTCTCATAAACTCTTAACCTTCCCATGTCTTTACATATTGGAATTATGTATATTTGTTAAAACGAACTCACACTTGTTTACCACCTTGAAAGAAACTCGAAATAGAACAATAAGTATTAGATCCCAATATAAAAATCTTTTAAGCACGGGTCTTTTTAAGACTGCTCTTTTAAGAAAAAGTGTTATTTGTATGGCACCACTTGTTTATAATAAGTTACCAAATAATGTCAAGGAACAACCACTAACAAAATTTAAAAAGCATGTTACAGAATTACTTTTGCACAAGTGTTATTATTCAGTACAAGAATTCTTAGATGATAAGTTTTATTAAATTCTTTTAAAATTAAAATTTGCATGCCAATTAAGGTAGAATGTACAAGGAACCACAAAACTCTGTAACACCTAATAATATGTACCTACATTCATTGCAAATAAATAAATCTATTCTATTCTATTCTATTCTATTCTATTCTATCAATCAATATTATTGATTAAAAATAATGCTAATATTCAAGAAATTGTTTTATTTGATTTTCCGAATAATCACCATTTTGTGAGACGCACATAATGTAGTCCATAACTTTGTATTAACTTTCATACCTTTTTGGATAGCTGATAAGACAAGGATATTTTCCTAGTAATTTGTACATAAGGCGTAGTATTTTTTTTTCACTTGACAACATTTTGTATGAAGTAACAGAAAAAATCACAAAAACTTAAATGTTTGTTTATTGATATTTGCCAAGGTTTCTGGCATTTTTAAACTTTTATTTATGAACAAAGATCTGCTACGGATATTAACTTAAATTTCAGTACAGTCGCGCTGTAAATCATTTTTAAATTAGCTCCAAATGATTTAATCTGGGATTTTTCATTAAAAAAACTGAAAATGTAAGCTCAAAAACTACTGAACTTCGGTAGAACATTTGGTGGTTTAATTTGTTGCATTTTAACCGTACTATGACGTCGTGCAAGGAATACGTCGAGTTACCAGTAACCCTGTATATATTACTTTAAAAAAAGTCAGCGTTTAGCCGAGCGCGTGCAGAATAGGTGTTGGTGGTAAATGGGTCAAAAGAGAACTCTTTACAAAGAATATTAAAGTCTTTACTCGCTCGCACCATGTATGAGTTTTGCCTGTAGTTAGAAGAGGAAAAAGGAATGGAGAAGCGGATCAACTGATCTCTGAGGAACATTGAAACGTAGTTTATGTAGGAGATCAGGACAAAAAATTATATCCAACGAGATTGACATCTCGTTGGATATAATTTTTAAGAGGAAAGTGCAATTTGCTAGTCGACGACGATTTAAGAGTGGCTGTAAATGAAATTTCTTGCAAAGATTTATATGAATGGTATGATATACATAACCGAAAACATAGAAAATGAATAAATCTCTTTTTCACCACTCCCGCACGAAAGAAGTGTCTTTCCTCTACGAAAACAGTGAGGAAAGTTGGTTTTTCCTCACTGTTTGAACAGTGAGGAAAGTAATGATCCCGTTCAGAAACTAACCTTGCCTGATTTTTTTATGTTAAGTTTTAAAGATATTTAAAAAAATAAAGAATTATTTTGATTTGCTTTGTGTCTATTTAATTTATTTACCTATGATGACTGAATACTTTCTTGCTGGTTGTGGTGAAAAGTTTTGTATGCAACATGTGAGCAAGTTCATTTGCTATTCGTTTTGTTGAGTCTTTCGCTTACTCAGGATTTAAATTTATAATCACTCGCTGCGCTCGTGATTCTATTTTTCAATCCTTCGTTCGCTCAAGACTCAAAATCAAAACTCATAGGAAAAACGAACTTTCCTCACATGTTGGATAAATAACTATTGTATATTCTCAATACGATCAATGTAGGTACTTGCTATAACACGGGTTCCAGATTTGTGACGCATATTCAAGATGACTTCTCACAAAAGAGCAATAAAGAATCTTAAAGGTCTTGGCTTTCTTGAAACACCCCACACCATAACAAAACCCAGTGACTTCGAAGTTTTGGCCACTATTTGCTCAATGTGCACGTTAAATAAAAGTTTGGAATCATGAAAAACGCCCAGGTCGCGTACACCATCGCATCTATATGTAATAGCTGCCCTTTAAGTTTATAAGTTGTAGGGAGAGGGACGCGTTTTCTGCTAAAGGAGATTACTGAACATTTAACAGGGTTAAAATCTTGCTTATTAATCAAGCAATAATCATCCAATCGCGCCAGGTCAGGTTGGAGAGCATCCATGTCATCATCTGATGCTACTGATGAAAACATCTTCATGTCATCAGCAAAACAAAGTAAATTTGAGTTGTGAAAACACGAGTCGATGTCGCTTACATAAATGATAAAAAGTAACGGACCCATCAAGGAACCTTGAGGAACACCACTAGAAGCTGAAACCCAGCTTGATATGTAGTTACTGATAACGACAGCTTGAGATCTGTTTTCAAGGTATGAAGTAAACCAGCGTAGTAGATCTCCTCTGATACCATTATTAAAAAGCTTTGTTTTAAGGATATTGTGGTCAATTCTATCAAAAGCTTTACTGTAATCCTTGTAAACGACATCGTCATGTGCCCTATTGTCCATTATGTCCGTTAGAAAGTCATTGAGCAAAGCCAGGTTAGAGGCAGTACGCATCTAACCTGGCTTTGCTCAATGACTTACTTAAGAAATCCGTGCTGAGAAGGGCTAAAAGACTGCCTCAGTGCTGCGTAAACTTGATCGTAGACCCTCTCAGAATTTTTAGCTTATTTGCACAGTTTGTAAATAGGTCTGTAATTAACTATTTCATTTTTGTGCCCTTTTTTATGCACCGGAGTTATAAAGGCAGACTTCCAGATTTGGGGAACAGAATGAGAAGAGAACGATTTAGTGAATAATAGAGATACTGGTAAGGACTACTGGTACTGGTTGGTTTTAGCGTACCCAATCAGCAATTTAGGTGATAAGTTGTCCGGACCAGTAGATATAAATGGATCAATTTTACCAATTAGCTTAACTATAACATTTTTAACTATAGCATTGATATTTTAACTATAAATATAAAAATATTTATTTAACTATACATTTTAGCTTAACTGTAACAATTATAAAAAAAATTATATGCTTACATATATAATTAGGTATTTACTTATTATACACACCTATTCCACACATCGCGGCATTGGCCATTGATGAATTCTTGGCCAGACGGGCAGTTGGTGGGAACTGTGATGACATTTTTCGTATTTGTTCCGCTTCTCCATACATCGCGACAGGATCCATTGATCCATTGCTGACCAGGGAGACAGTTGGGTGGAACGGTTATTATATTTTGTGGTGACAAGTCTGAATAGTCCCGTTGAATTTCACTGAAAAACAAACATTTATTTAAAATAAAATAAAAATAAATATCTCACCGGATGGTAAGTGATGATCAGGCTGAAGATGGAAGCGAGCTTCAACCGAAATCGTCAAAGTCTCAAACTACAGACGAACTCGCTATCTTACCTCTCTAACTGCCGAAGACACAATGCTGTTAACATTGTTGTTATGGCGACAGACTTAGATAAGATCATGTTAGTTCGCCAGGCGGACTTAGAACAAGCCCTACAACCAACCAAAAAGCAAAAAAAATTGCCCTCACTGGGAATCGAACCCGGGACCTCTGGGTCTGAGACAGTTGGTCTAACCACTAGAGCACAGAGGCGGTATCTTGGTTGATTTATGTCTCAGGATTTAACCTCATTTAGGGGATAAGTGTCAGCTTACAGTATGTAAGTTGGATTGGAAACTTACGTATTCCCTTGGGGAACACCAACCACCTACCTACCTGGGACCTACTGGGGTTGGCCCCAATAGGTAGTGTAGGTACCTACCTATTCATTTAACATTTTCCTTATGTGTCTTGTCTTATCGTTCAAGTTGTTTAGTTATTATTTTACCGCCCGCCGGCGGGTTTCATATAATGATAAAAATTATGAATGCAACTTTTATCACAATAATAGTGTTAATTAATCGCTGTGTCGATTCGTAAAGTAGATTGTGTAATTTACTTATTCTCCTAAGCATAGGAGGAAAATAACAAAAAAAACCAGACGTGCTTGTAGTAATCGTGCCTGCCTGGGGCTTTTTTTATGCAAATAAATAGAATGTTGAAGAAAAAAATACGAAGTTTATCATGTATCTATTTATAGTTTTAACAATCTTTAATATTGTGACAGAATACTGCGGGTGCAGTTTCAGAACGCATCTTTAAAAAATAGGTAGTAATTATTTTAATGTTTTCATCTTCTGATAATACATAGTTCGATACACGTTGGCTATTTAAAAAATATTAAATAAATATGAGTGAGTCCAGTGACGAAGTCTGCTATTTACCCACGGAAGAATTGAAGCAGCATGTAAAACAATCAGAACTAAGTTTCCTGAAAAGTCTCGCCAAAATAATTTAAAAGCTTATGTAGGTATCCTAAAAGTTGGCAACGTCGCAAATAGCTGTCAATGGCAATACCTATTACTGAATGGAAATATGAAATGTGGCTAATTAGCGAACTAAAATATTGATTAAGGTGTAACAAAAACCGGCCAAATGTGTGTTGGACCACGCACAATGAAGGGTTCCGTAGTTGGGAATTTATCCCAAGAAAAACATGTTCTCCCATATGGAATGTATGGAAGAACAGGTTTTTGCAACTGAAAATATAAGCTGGTCGATTATTACTCGTTAACTTGTAGAGCCTTATAACTGTGATAGTTTTCCTTTTAATTAATTTCGTTTTTTAAATTATATATAGGTACTACTGCCGTGAATTTGTTCACATATCCAAAACCAACCATTTAGCTGGCAGAAGGGAACATACACTTAACTCTAAAAAGAATTAGCACTTTAAAGTATAATCATTCGCAAATGGATCCCTGAATCCTAACACTCACAATATTTTTGAACGACCTTTCCAACGACACTCCACATCATGGGATAGCCGAGAAAAAAGAAAACATCCTCACTTTACGATACCCTAAATTGATTAATATGTGTATTATATTAGAAAGCTGTAATTTCGCATGGGTATGGGAAATTACAGCTTTCTAATACTAAGATTCTCTGAGCTAGGCCGCGGACAGATAGACAGACACCATAGTATATAATTATAGTTTCGCCATTTTCTTCTGTCTGTTGTTGACTACGGAACCCTAAAAAAGAGATTTGGAAAGCTTCCAAATACTTTTAAATATTCGGTGTTACGATATTAATTTTGCATTTCATAATCGGTTACAACATCAATTTCAGTTTTATTTGCAATTTCAGTGTTTTATTTGCAATTCATTATTAATATTCTAGTCCGCTAGTTAGCCACATATCTTATTTCCATACTACATTACATTGCCAAATTAATCAAAACAACGAAATATTTGACATCCATTTGCGACGTTGCCGTTGCCCACTTTCAGAATAAACGCTTACCCAATGGAGACTTACAAAGGTATGTAAACACTTTTTTGAAGACTGTACCTACTGTTATCGTACTTCATAGAACTATCACAAACGAGGCAACAATCTACCTACAATGTGGAGTATTTACTCAATGTTCTCAATCTTTCTCGACTTAACAAGACGTACATATTGAAACCTATCCCAAACTAATTGCATTTTTGAAAATAATGTCAGTGCATTATTTTTATATTTAACTTTACGTTTTTGATATTGTTTGTTTTACAAATATAAATGTGGTTAAATTTTTACCATATTGTATTTTTTTATCTTTAGATAACATGTTCTCGCTGTTGAGGTGATAAGTTGTAGGTATGAGTATGTAAGACACGAGAGCAAAGTTATTTGCATCTCGTGTCTTTGAATCCCTCGCTGCGCTCAGGATTCTAACCCAGAAACTCGCTACGCTCGTGATTCAATTTAGCATCTTAAAGAACCGGTCGGTTGTATCTGATATCTCGGGATTCAAAAACAACACTCGCACTTGCCAGTGGCCACCGACTAACGACACTAAAGTTATATTACGCGGGTTTTTTAGTATCTCAATGTTTACAGTGTTATCTTTTTGTAAGCCGGTTATATTTTGTGATGATGTGCTGACGTCTGTACAATAAACCATCAAAATAATATGTAAGTATACTCTTCATAATTGAGGAGTTCCGTAGGGTATTTTTGAAGTTCATGATCAGTACTGTTAGGTACCTAACTAGCAATTTTCTATGATCTTCAGTACAATAATCTAATCACAATACGTGTACTGATCGTTATTCATGAGTTTCTTTGTTTATCTCCGAGGGTCTTCACCAGATCTTCATCACCTCGAAGAACAAAAAAAAAACCCATCAAAATCAGTTACTTACGTCGCTGAACATTATTACAAAAAAAAAACTTTCATTCGAATTGATAACCTTCTCCTTTTCGGAATAGGTTAATAACAACAAATTAACAATGTTCGAACTTTTTTTCTTTACAGTTTACCGCACGTCAGTGGTAACAATTTGAAATTGACCTGACTCGGCCGAACCCATTAACCTACTTTCCTGTCATTGAAAGTCATTCCGTAACATTCCTTAATCTCTGACAGATTATTGGGACGAAACAGGGAAAGTGAATATTTCTTTAGATAGAGGATAATATCTTTATTGAATTTGGGAAACGGTTTTTCAACACACTTGCTCGTGTGGTTCTTATAACTAAGCTTTAAGTTCAATAATGCAGTGTATTTAACACGCGTGCTTTTACTTTGAATTCCCGCACTAGTGCGGACAATGGCTCCACTGTTATTTATTACTAGTAAGAGATGTGCGTTTTTTTTTAAAATCTCATCATTATTAGCAGATTTTTTTTTTAAATTTCATCAAAGAGACTTCTTATGCCTTTTTATGCCTAAAAATGTGAATACACGAGGGTGGAAAGTTGAAGTGCTCCGGAGGGAAAGTACCTTTAAAATACTGATGATACCAATTATTACTGAAAGGGAACATTCGATTTTTTTCAAAGGTACTTAATAGTATAATATTATGATACTAGAGTGTAATGATCAATGTACATGCGTTTCATGCGACGTTTTTCAACACACTCGCGAGTAAATTACAGACTTGTTATAAGAACTTATGCTTCAGTAAAATTTATAGAGATGATACTATAGTAAGTTTATAGTATAAGTTCAACTGACATTTTTTGCCAGGTTACTGACTATCCAGAGCTACTTTTAAAAACTTTTCAACGTCGGTTGGTGACAATACTTTAGAATTCGTATTTTTGATAATAATTAACCACAAAATGAAAACTTTAACAAATATTTAAGAAAATGGCGCGCTAGTTTTGTATTTTCCTTGCGCCACGCTAGCCATGCGCGCGCAGGTGTAAATAAAGGCACTGGCAAAACTGTTAAACAGTATAATTATAATAAAAACAAAATAATGTTTGGAATACCCTATGAATACCCAAATTAAGGTTAATATGTAGTGGATAATATATAATTTGATTAAATATTATGTTAATTTAGCACATTTTTATTTATATAAGACACAATATGCATAAAAGGCCTGAAATCTCTTTGAGATTAAAAAAGCGCGCATGACATCTCTACTAGTAAATAGTTATCTGTGGCGCATATTTCTTCAATTCTATCAATTCTTCTTTAATTTTCACAATTTTCTTCAATTTCTAAAATTACTATTCAACTTTTAATTGTTTTAATTACTCGTGAACAAAAAAGCACGCGTGTTTGCACACTGCATTATGAACCTGAAAGCGGTTCAATAAGAGCCACTTTAAGAACAAGTGTGTTGAAAAGGTAATAAAGGTACAATAACTGCATTCGCATATTTTTGTCAATAACAAAAGTCTTTTTCTCTTTAGAAACATTTTTCATCGTAAATTGAAGAACTCTTAGTTATTACTTATTAGGCACATGAAATACTGAACTGTTGTGTAGGTATTGAATAATTTTGGGTCTTTTTAGATAGGTTGATGGGTATCACATGCAAAAGTACAGTGTTATTCAACTTCTGTTGCTGACCGGTGAAGTGAACGAACCTAACGCTACTCATGATACCTAGGATCTCCTACTCTAAAATATAACATTTGGGTTACTGGGTAGAATAAAACCATCATAGACCGATATTTATACCTTAGATAAGTTTCATTGTATCTTATCTTCATCATAGCCATATCAGCCTGTAAACATATAACATGAAGATAAAATAGGTAAAATGTACATTTCTAACTCTATGTAGGTTAGTTAGAGAACCAATTGATGCCAATTGGCAAGAGAGCCAATTGGCCATGTTTATTATGATTGAAAATACAATAAGTAATAGAAATAAAATAGAACTCACCTGAGGTTGCTCTCTTCTATCAAGGCTTTAATCCAAACGTCGCGGCATTGTCCATTAACAAATGATTGGCCTGGGGGACAGTTAGTAGGCACCGTGATAAGGTTGGCAGGCGCAGCGGTAACTCTCCAGATCTCGCGACATGCCCCGTTCACCCACTCCTGTCCATCTGGACAGTTTGTTGGAACCGTTACCATATTTTGTGGATTTATGTCTACATTATTTGGTCGGGCATTACAAGAACTTGCAAGAAAACAAAGAAACGTAATAATTATAATCATTTTAAGTTGCTTGCACTAAATTGCGAAATACTTTTGTCTAACTACTGCTTGCTGCGTACTTCAAGATGAGAACAATAATGAACAAGAATCTTAATTGATTTCTGATTGTATTTATCACTTCAAACGTAGTTTATAGAGAAGATAATCTAATGACGTAGTAGATAAGCTATCTGCAAGCGAATTATTTATACAAAGAGTTTTATTTTTGTGAAAATCAAGTTAGGTACTTAACGTAAGTATATAGGTAGGTACTTACGTGTATTTTTGTTTTTGATAAATGCATTTAACAAGAATGTAGGTGATATCTAGTCAACATTTATACAAATCGGCCCCTTTATAAAAGAATCAATTTAACACTTGAGAGGCACGTGGGTAGGTCCATACCTCTGGACATTCCCAGGGTTTCGTAGTATGTCAATTTGACCATAATGATAAAAAGGACTATACTCTGATCTTGAAACACAGGAAAATGTACCATTAGCTGTGTACAGAAAGACTAAAATCGTTATATTAACTGACATGAGCCAGTCACGTGGACTCTAGTCCCTGCGTGCTGGTGTGGATAAGTAATTTCCGGCCATTAACCAATGGATGTCGTGTTTTGTGTCTCATCGTCTGCTGTGTTATTTTTTCTAGAATGAAATATCTCAAATATTTATTAGGTCTAATAGAAAATCATGAGATCAAGTTATAAGATACTGTTGCTCTATTTGGAACCCACTTATGTTGTCTTGCATATTGTGCACCCAGAGCAAGTCGTAAAAGATATCTAATAAAGATCACACCGAAATGATTAAGTATCGCAAAGTTCCTTCTGTCTCCTAAAATGCATTTGTACTCCAATTCGTTTATCAACCGTGGCATTGACCATAACACACCACACACCATACCATAGTCCCCATATATGACACCTGTGGAGCGGACAGTTTAGCATAATACAGGGGACTTGTAATTTGTCGTATTCCTTCTAGGACGTGATGGTGTGACCCATTTGCAACAATTAAGCACCCTACGGGGTGCTATGCCCTATGGGGTGACACACCCAGGCGGCAGGTGGCATGGCCTGGGCGAAAATTCAAGGGATTCGAGAAACCCTATTTTTATGTTTTTTTGAAAATTTCCCATAATTCGTCACTAAATATCACTTTTCTCTAAACTCTCAAATTAAATGGCCTTCATTGCGATTCCTTTGGGTACCTAATACTTTAATAAACCTTTCAATGTAACCAAATGTTCTAAAATATCAAACAGTAAAAAAATAAAGGAAGGAGTTTATAAACCATTTTTAAAAATCATCTAGGTACTTGAATTTGACACCAGATCAGTTACCTATAAAAAAAAATTACTATGGAATAAAGTGTACAAATTACGAGTAAGATTTTCATTTAATCAGCCATCTAACGAGGGACAAAAGTTTAAAACATGTTTACCTAGAAGTGCCGATGAAAATGTCGATAATGCTGGCAAAGGTCGCTGCATTTGGAAATTGTTGAAATATAAAAAAAAACTGTGTGATAATCGAATTAATTAACTTGTTTATGCCATCCCCACTACTTTCTAACCTCCCATACATCATATGTTAGGCACCCAGGTCGTCATGATCAGGTCACAAGTCGTGGAGCGGCTTCTGAGTTTTTAACATGACTCACGGTCGTTTAACGTTTACTCGCTGGTCACTGTTGATCACGTCGCTTAGTTTGCGTGTATTAAACATACTCGTACAGCGTACGTAAATACTCAGTTTGATATAGGTACGTCGCTTTACCTTACTACTCTAGTTTTTTATGTTTGGGATCTTTATGAAAAGTCTTGTATAATCGACACCGGTGCGGTGCCTTCAGTAGAAGCACTCCGGCCATGCAGGGGAACACATAAGAACTAATTTCACTTCAAAAGTCACATTTAAACAGAATTTAGAAGAAGAGTAAGGGCTAAATAATAGCAATCAGGTTCAGATATTAAATGATTTCAACAATTGCCAATTCTATGTTTTAAGGCATCATCGACTATATGCCCCTCAATTTTTTGTTTACGTAGGATGCTTTGGCTTTAAAATTTTGCAAAGAGGGCCCTTCAATTTCATATTTTAAAGAATTCATATTTTATGACATATTCTGGGAAATTTTCTGAAATTTAGGCTAAAGTTTTTTTGTAAGTCCTAACTCGACTACGAACGACCACTTTTCAAAGAAAAACCTTCCGTCAAACTATTCGGGTAGGTACGTGCAGTCTAATATTATATTCAGAACACAACACTTATAGTTAAAGTAAGTATACCTACACTTAAATCTTAATATACAATATACTATCTTACACTAAATTAAAAACTGACTAACTATACAAACAAGAAAATAAAATTAAGAGAACAGCTCATTGGGCATCAAAAAATTCGTCCGCATCGCTGTCAGCGAGAAGTGTCAGCGAGAAAGGCTGGCAGCATTGCCACGTTGGATGGCCAGGATGGCAATACTGATTCTTTGTCCTATGAATTGGCCAGCCCTCTGGTCACGTGAAGAGTCGACCAACCGCTTGGCAATGTCCCGAAATACTCGATGAGCACTCGGCCCACGGCCCTAGTGTTTCAACCCAAACGGCTCAAAAATATAGCTACCATTAAGGTTGTTATATTAACGCCATTTGAGGTTTTCTGAACCAGCAGCAACCGCCACGGCATAGCCCGCCGTGCTAGGAAGATGGGATGGCGCAAGGGTGTCGACACAAGTTGCATCCCACACCAAAGGCCTACCCAACTTTCAAGGCATGAAGACCGGTTTTTTAATACACGATCAATCACAATCGCTATCTATAAAATGGGTCCTCGCGAGTCCCTTAGAAATAAATTCAAAGACATTGATAATATTGATATACTAACTCAGCCTTCTCTCAAATCTATCTAATCTATCCTAGAAAGTATTTTGTATGTTCGGAAAAACTTCTACCTTAGGACTTTTCAAAATAAGAAGCGATTTCCATAATATAAATACACGTAGTAAACATGAAATTGTGATAGAGATAAAACTAAGTCATTTGATAAAAACAGTATTCGATTTTATATTAAGTTGCCAAAGTCGGTTACAGAACTTAGCGATGGAAAGTTCAAAACCCACATCAAACGTGTCCTTATCAAAAAAGCATATTATAAGATTAAAGACTACCTACGTTGAAGACAAGGAAGTTTGGCAATAATTCCTTCTGCACATGTGGCTTCCCTGAATGTCTAATAACTGCTTCCAAATTAAAATGATTATTTTATTTTACCTTCTTTTTCTCTTTTATAAACTTCCTTGACATAATCTTTTCGTTATTTGACATTACAAACCTTCAATATTCTATATTTTTTTATTAAATTAGATTTGTTACAGCTGTAGTGGCAATCATGTCATTTGGTTTAAATAGGTTTTTATTTTTATTATTTTATTTTTCTTTTATATAGATTCTTTTCTTTTAGATTTTGTGAATGTGAGATCGAAGTAGGTTTAACAGACTGTAGATCTATCGACAATTTTCTATCTTGCTATGTACCTGGTACTTGTTGATAGGCCTACACTGTCCTCTCATACCTATTAACACTGTAATTTGAAAACATTGTAAATACCATTTACTTTTAAAAGAATAACCGTGGAGTTTCTTTCCGGCTCTTTTCCATAGGAAACGTCCAATTGGAACCGTGCACCTAGCTTCTGACGGTTCATAAGTGCCCTTGGGTTCATGTGAAATAAATACACTTCTTATCAGAAAAATCGAAACACTTCCGTTTTTATGGTTTCTGTCCTAATTTAATACAAAAGAGTTTTCCTTCCATGAAAAAAAAACCACATGATTGTATAGCTGGCAGTTTGGGCATTACAGTGATAAGCGAAAATTCAAAATTAGGATTTCATTTGTTTATCCTACAAATTAAATAATTCACTGTTTTGAGACACATGTGTGTTTAATTTGGAGTACATTTCACCGTTGAAAACTAAAAATTTGCGCTTTCTTCACTGTTTTGAGACACATGTGTGTTTAATTTGGAGTACATTTCACCGTTGAAAACTAAAAATTATAGCGCTTTCTTTATTTGTTTACTGTGACTTTGGGACGTCTGAAATAGTTTTTTTTTCTAAAACATATGGATACTTCGCCCGCAGAAGCCACCCAAGTGGTGGCATTGCTGGATTCTGGACTTAGTCAGCGTGTTGTGGCTGAAAGATTGAATCTAAGCCTGTCGTCTACAAACGCTATCGGGAGACTGGTTTGTTCACGCGCCGTTCAGGATCTGGCAGGAATCGGGTCACTTCTGAGCGAGATGATCGATTTATTGTAACAACTTCTTTACGAAATCGCCGCCTTAATGCTTTTCAACTGCAGCAGCAGCTTCATGTTGTACGTAGGGTGGCTGTAAGTGACTCTACAATTAGAAGAAGGTTCGAGGAACGTGGACTGGTACCGCACAAGCCCGCAAATGGGCCGAAATTAACTGCAAACCATCGAACGCGCCTTAACTTTGCACATGAGCACTTAAATTGGTCATACCTCCAGTGGAACAAAGTCCTCTTTTCTGATGAGTGTAAAATTATGTTGTATGGTAACGACGGAAGGAACAAGGTCTACATTAGAGATGGAGAACGCTTTGCAGAATGCTGCATTGAAGAAAAGGTCAGCTATGGTGGCGGTTCGTGGACGGTTTGGGGAGGAATCAGCGCCGACGGTAAGACTGAGCTTGTCTTTGTGTCTGGGCCACGTCTGCCTGCACTAAACAGTCATCGGTACATCGAACAGTGTCTTGAGCCTCACGTGATGCAATATGCAAATTTTATTGACAACGGTTTCATATTCATGCACGACAATGCTAGGGCTCACAACGCGAGCGTCGTACGTGATTATGTTACTGAAGTCAGTATCTCCATTATGGAATGGCCAGCAAGAAGCCCGGACATGAATCCGATTGAACATCTATGGGATGAATCAAAGAGACGAATTTGTACAAGAGATCCTGCCCCAGAAACACTTAGCCAGCTGCAAAATGCAATCCAAGAGGAATGGAATGGAATGCCACAACATTTGATCGTGACTCTCATCCGATCGATGAAGAACCGTATGGAAGCAGTAATAAGAGCTCGTGGAGGGAATACAAGTTATTAAATAAACGTTTTTTTTAAAGCTTTTTTTTTCTTTTACGTGTGTTGTTTTATAAATTTCCTTCATACTCCAAACAGGGTAAAAATGACTTTTTAAACAAAATAAGAAACCTATGAAAATTTAATTTGAATTTGGAATATTAACATTAGGATTTTTTTTTTTCAAATCCTAATGTTATTAGGATTTGAAAACCTCATAATATTCACTATTATACGACATTTGACATAATTATATTCCTAAATATACAAATTTTTCTGATAATCCTTACAAAACATAAACTGAGAAGATAATCCTTACAAAAGATGATGAGAAGTGTATTTTGAATTGAATCGGAATTTGAAATGTTTTGAAACAAATTAGTAATCCAATGGATCATAAGTTCGAAAAAAAATCTGCTCAACAACGTAAAACGCAATGAATGTAGTTGAACTGTCAAAATGAAACAAAGTCGTAATCGTTTACGAAAAAGTGTTGCGTAATTACGGCATTTATCGGACCTATTGTGTTGTTCTCTGGGTGAGTTCACAAAGAATGCATTATTTGTAATAAGTTACAAAATTTAATTATAATTATAAGTTAGGATAAAAGTGAGAAAAGGTTTATTGAAACTTTCACGTTCAAATTATCTCTATTATTACAAAAATTCATTCCATTTGAACGAATTTTTGTGTTGCGTCTATATTATGATATAGAAAATAATTTAATTTAATTTAACCTATTGGAATAAAGAATAGACAGAAATATAAATTATGATATCGAAATGTTTTCAAAATTTATGTCTACAATTAAAATTCAAAATCGTATCGTAAAGGCCTTGTAGAACCGAAAGGTTCTAATAACACCTGCGTTCTGCTTCACCCTTTTACAATAACAGTTCCAAAAAATGATGTCAAAAATTAAGTTGTAATAACATCAGACAAGACCGTATTCTCTATCTACGGACAAGACAAAGAAATACCAAATATTTTTTGATTATTGACAACGACGAAGACGCGGCACCTGCAGCCAAGGCAACGGGTGCCAAGGCTGCGCCCTGCATGCGCAGCGCCCCAGGCCTAGAACGCGACTGCGCCGCAGAAGTCAAAATATATATAATGACAATTTGAAATGATGTGAAATGACATTCTGTAAATATAGAAAGTGTGTTTTAGTTATATGTGCGTTTATATATAGTTTATTATTATATTTTAGGTAAGTTTTAGTGTTTTTATATTATTTATGTTCAATGCCGGCTGTAGCGACGCCGGGACCTGTGCCAGTCAACCTGCCACATCGCTTGATGTCCAGCTGGTGAGATGTCCACATTGCTCACAGGCACGTTTTTTTAAAGGCGAACGGGGTCTGAAGGTACACTATGGCAAGATCCACAAATCACATAGTGTACCATTATGCCCCCCAGCCACATCCCCAACAACAACACCTTTAGAGAAAACCTTGTGGAAAACGATTGCGAAATTCAAAAATTCCACCCCAGTATTAAAGAGAGTTCCCCGGGGCGCGAGACTGTCTGTCGCCCTGAATCTGGCGCAATGTATCCGTCTTGCGACCCAGGAGAACTCACAAAGTGCCTGGGAGCAATTACTTTCATTCCCATATAGGATTCTGCATGTCCAAAAAAATTTGGCAACTAAAAAATCCTTAACGTACCAAATTAAAGAAAATTGTAACAATTCGACTCTAAATTTAGATCCAAAATTACCTGCATTCAATAATCAATTACAAAAAGGCTTATGTTCACATGTGGAATCCAAATTAAGTGAAGGTGACATCAGGGGAGCGGCCAGGATACTGTTCAGCAGCGATGTGGTGGCGCCTTACTCTCCAGAAACGCTAACAGCTCTAGAGAGTAAACACCCAGCGCCTGCGGATAGTCTCACCTTTCCCGATCCCCCCGACCCAACCCTCCTAAATTCAACCTTTGTAAACATTTCGGCGCCCCAGTTGATTGCAGCCGTGAGCTCCTTCCGGAGTGGTTCCGCCGGCGGCCTCGACGGCCTGACTCCACAACATCTAAAGGATCTATTGAGTTCAG
The DNA here is from genome assembly GCA_963853775.1 of Xanthia togata. NCBI lineage: Eukaryota > Metazoa > Arthropoda > Insecta > Lepidoptera > Noctuidae > Xanthia > Xanthia togata. The sequence continues at coordinate 14,750,583 of OY970802.1, forward strand.
GTGCCGGGGACGCTGGTGAGTCGCTTCTAAAGGAGCTCGCGGCTCTGATCAAACTCATGCTCACCGGCGGTGTGAACGAGGCCGTGGTCGATGTCTTATACGGGGCCAACCTATGTGCCCTGCGTAAGAAGGACGGCGGCATTCGTCCCATCGCCGTTGGGTGCACCTACAGGCGTATGGCACCCAAAATATGCTGTAAGCTATACAGCGAATCACTTACAGCTAAGTTTCAGCCTCTACAGCTTGGTTTCGGCTCGAGAGGGGGCTGTGAGGCTGCCGTGCATGCCCTTTCCACCTTTTTAAACTCCAACAAATGTGAGGCTATCCTCAAGGTTGACGTTAAGAATGCCTTTAACTCTGTCAATAGGGACACTTTGTTGGCTGAAGCCAAAAAGGAACTACCCGAAATTTATGGTTTTATGTGGCAATGTTACAGGTACCCCTCTAAATTACTATACAAGGACAATGTTTTGGAATCTGCAGTAGGATGCCAACAAGGTGACCCTCTCGGGCCAGTCATTTTCAGCCTGGATATCCATCCAATTATACAGAAACTAAATTCAAAATTTAACGTGTGGTATTTGGATGATGGAACGCTAGGAGGTGATGTAGACACCATTTTGAAAGACCTACAACTCATAAAGCAACAATTTAAATCCATTGGCTTGGACCTTAACCCATCAAAATGCGAAATTTTCCTTTCTGACATTACCGACAGATTAACTTGATTGAATTGACCCTGGAGAAATTTAATGAAATAGCCCCACAAATCAAAATTTTAGAAAAAAGTTCACTTCAGCTCCTAGGTTCCCCAATTTTAGAAGACAGCTTTCCTTCTTTCATCGACGAAAAAATCGAAAACTTCAACGACATTTCGGACAGACTCTCCAAAATTAATTTACATTCGGCATTCACCCTGATCAGATACTGTTGTTTTGGTCCAAATTTTATATATTTTTTACGCTCTTCCCCTTTATGGAAACAGTCACACCTCTTGGACAAAATTGACCAAATTATTCGCAGCACACTATCATCCATTTTAAATGTGGCCTTGGACGACCGAGCGTGGCTACAAGCCACATTACCCATCCGTTTTGGTGGCCTCGGCGTCCGCAAAATTACCAGTATTAGCTTACCCGCTTTCCTGTCCCCTGTCCGCAGCACTGAAAAGTTGACCCTGCAAAATTTTAGTCCCCTGCCTGGTTTACTCTGAAGTGCCTTGCTTGACCGATGCGGAGAACGCCTGGAAAGCGGCTTGCCCGAATACAGATCGGCCCGTGAGCCCATCTTCCCAGAGACAGTGGGATGAGCCGCTCTGCAGGTTGGTACGGAATAATCTTATTAATACGTCCACCAATACTGCTGAGCGTGCCCGCCTGCTGGCTGTGGGTGAGTGGGAGTCGGGCCTCTGGCTTCAGGCGCTACCATCACCCAACATAGGCACTATGCTGGGTGATACCACCTTCCGGCTCGCTACCTGTCTGCGTCTGGGCGCTCCTTGTGTGGCTCCGCATCGCTGCCGATGCGGTGAAGGTGTCGACTGTCTCGGACACCATGGCCTATCCTGCAGTAAGAGTGCAGGCCGGATAGCACGGCACGCCAGCATCAATGACATCATCCGTCGTGCTCTTGTCACCGCCGGAGTGCCAGCTGTTTTAGAACCCAATGGTTTGGCGCGCGACGATGGGAAGAGACCAGACGGAATGACCATAATGCCTTGGAAGGTAGGTAGGCCTTTGGTGTGGGATGCAACGTGCGTCGACACCCTTGCGCCATCCCATCTTCCTAGCACGGTGGGCTGTGCTGGGGCTGCTGCTGCAGTTGCGGAAAACCTCAAACGGCGCAAATACTCCAATCTTATTGGGACTTATATGTTTGAGCCGTTTGGGGTTGAAACACTAGGGCCATGGGGTCCGAGTGCCCACTTAGTTTTTCAAGACATCGCCAAACGGCTGGTCGACTCTTCACGTGACCAAAGGGCTGGCCTATTCTTTGGCCAAAGAATCAGCATTGCCATTCAACGTGGCAATGCAGCCAGCCTTTTGGGCACTTTTCCTGTTGACAGCGATGCGGAAGAATTTTTTGATGCCCTATAATTATCCCCCCCCACTTTTTATGTAATATATACTTGTACATATTATTAATATTATTATTTTAAGTCTGTTAGTTTTTAATTATGTATAATATTTGGGTGTAATAATAGGGATAAAAGTTAGATAAGTACGTTATCGCAATAGGTTACCCTGTAATGATAGATGTACCTAATTTGGAAATAAATAAATCAAATAAATATATATTAGTAATTAGGTATGTTCAATATTTGCTTTATTTTTGTTGACTACTTTGGGGAATCGTTAGTGAATGGACAGACTATTAGTCTAATGCGTTTTTTAGAAATATCTTTACCATGTCGATATCTCAACATATTAGGTGATCTCAAGATCTAGGCCTTGTAGAGAAAATCTAGTAGATAGGTACGCTACACAAATAGGATAGTCCTCTTTATTTATGCCTGTTTATGTTTATTTATTTCTTTCAGCCTTCGCTGTAGTCGGGTAAAAAACAACGGCTTCTTCTGTCTTATTTCAGTATTCCTTTTTATTAAACTTTAAATATTATTATTACTAAAAAAGAGTCAAGTGTATGCAAAGTATTAGTAAAAGACAAATATTCCAATAATTTATATTTACACGATCTCCGTAAATTCAGGTAAATAACAGCGTTCCGAGCTAAGAATAATAAAAATAACAAACAAAGATTTTGAATACCCATTTTCTTATTTAGTTATGTTCTTACTTCACAGATTTTGATATAATATTCATCATTTTAAAAAACTGTGAGTCGAAACATGATAAGTCGTGTACGGTGAGTCGGTGACCACATAATAACGATCGCATTCCAATAAAAATAAAAAAGCAATTATTGTAATCAGATTAACGCCTGTATTCCCCGAAAGGTTAGATCTCCCTATAGTATACCCACATTTCGCCAGTTATGTTTAAGTCCTATGTAACAGGGGGCGACCCTATTGCCATCAACCGGGCACAAATTTAGGCTCCAGGCTGCTACTGAGAAATTCCAGATGGAACATCCCATTAACACTAAGCCCGACCAGGGAATCGAACTCAGGACCTCATGCTCAGCAGTAGTGCTTGCGACCACTAGACCGACGACGGCGACGCGACGGGGCAGTCAGATCAAATCGTAAATAAATATAATTATCCAAGTCCGTAAACAACTTGTTTTTGTCTTGTTTTGTTTACGGACTAAAATAAATATATCCAAGTCCGTAAACAAAACAAAGGTCTTGTATTGTTTACGGAATTGGATATATTTATTTCGTAAGAATGTACAATTTAGCAAACAAATAAGTAAAGTACCCCATCGTCTAATATTGACCAAAAAATACCACGAACGAATTCCAACCAAGCACGTTGCGCTAATGTGAGTACCTGTCGTGTGTCGTGTCGATGTCGGCGCGATATTCACCTACAGTGATCAGTAAGACCACGCACACATTGACAATTATTTTGACGCGGGAGAACTACTTACTAGCTATCGTAAAATTTATGATAAATTTGGATGTGTTAAAAAAAATACCAAAAAACCAAAAAGGTATAGGTAGGTACCAAAAATGATGAATGAAAACTTAATGCTTTTCCATTTTTTAACCGACTTCAAAAAAAGGAGGAGGTTCTCAATTCGACAGTATGTTTTTTTTTTTGTTTTTTTTTGTATGTTTGTTACGCGATTACTCTGCCAATTATGAATTGATTTTGATAATTATTTTTTTGTTTGGTAGGGCATACTTCAGAAGTGGTCCCATATAAATTTGGTCAAGATCTGATGAAGGGTTTTTGAGTTAGCTTCAATAATACATATTTTTCCCACCTAGCATATATGGATGATATTCTAATAGTTCCTGTCACTGTAATTTACTTAGTAGGTATTAAAAATTTTGTGGGGGTTTTGTGTAGGTACCACAACAAAAAAGTGAAAAATAAAAACTTTTTCACAAAAAATAAAACCGACTTCCAAAAAAAAAACACTACAAAGTGAAAAATAACTTTGATTTCGGAAGTCGGTGGCAAAAAAAAACTAAAATAAAAAACCCAAGACACCGACTTCCGAAATCAAAGTTATTTTTCACTTAGTAGTGTTTTTTTTTTGGAAGTCGGTTTTATTTTTTGTGAAAAAGTTTTTATTTTCATATAAGCTATGCTTCTGCTGAAACAATATTACAAACATTTTTATTTATAAATATAATACAGAAAAATACAATATGAAAACATCATTTACGCTGTAAAAATGTGCGAAATTCAATTCGCTTAAACTTCATTTTAGGTAAGTTCGTTGAAAAAAAAAAGATGTACAAGCCTAGTTAAATACCGTCTAAATTAGAATATCAACATAATTTATGGTGCAAATATGCTCAAATTGCAAATGATTTCGATATTACGTTTGAATGGACAATTCAACGGTTGCCGTGTTCTTAAGCAACTATTGGTGTTTTATTAGGATATAACATTACTTTTCTAGTCAGCTTTCATTTTAAAAGCTGAGCTAGAGCATTATAGGAAGGGAAAAATACGCATTATCTACATGTTCGGTGTTATATTGCTGGCTTTTTAACACAACACTTATGAACATTAATGCAGCCAAAAGCTTGGTGTATAAAACCTTTTATGGAACGTTATTCAGCTTCTTGCTGAAAGCGGTATTAATTAGTACTCACGGCTACACACCAAGCTATACATTTCCAGTTTATGCTGATCTCGCATAGGATTTCCGTACAATGCGAGGTCAGCTTATAATAGAAATGCATTGCTGTGAAATGTATAAGTGTAGCCGTGTGTACACATTTGAACCTTTCTAGAGCTCACGACATTACGAGTATAACAGTACCCTTGTGACTAGGACCATTAGTTCAGCCGGTTCGTGTCTTGGCAAATGACACTAAATCGTTTTTTTTTTACTTTTTGGTAAAAATGCCCATCTTTGACGGGCTGTATCTACGCAACCAATAGACCTAGAGTGCTTGGGTTGGGCTCAGATTGTATCAAATTTAGCTCGCCTCACCAAAGTATACAATAAAGATACCAAATTTTTCAAATAACTGATACACAAGTGCCAGATTTTCGCAGTTTTTCTAGCACCATGGGAATAGCAAAAGGTTTTCAGGGTTGCAAACTTGGGAATAAACTTCTCTCACCAACATATAAAATAATCGTAGATAACCCAGGTTCGCACGGACGGATTTTTATCGCGGCGATTTATTTTCGTACACTGGATTTTCAACTCTCGGTATTGAGCCGAGCAATAAGAATCCAATAGAACGCATGCCAGGGCGTATCCCAGCGCGTCAAGAAAACACACCGTTGGATATTCAAATCACGGCGCTAAGCAGAACGTCGAAAATCCTATACGCAAAAAAAAACGCTACGATAAAAATACGTCCATGCGAACCTGGGCTAACATGCGCGTTTGCAATGTTTGATGTTGTTATTGACTGGGCTACTAGTAGTCAGATAGAATTAGCGAAAAAATCTTGAAATGTCCATGAAATTCCTATAGGACCGTTTTTTTTGCGAATTGCGGACGATCTTCTGGACCGATTTTGCTCTACCGGGGCTCATAGTCTTTGTTTTTTTATTGCGCACATTTGTTACATTTAACTTTTTTTTTTCCGACCTGTAGTTTTTGCTCTAGAAGCTAAAAACTAGTTTTTACCATTTTTATCATTTTTTTTGGCACCCTGCCTTCCTCTAGGTATTCACCTTAAATTTTATGGGAATCAATTCCTGACACTTGAATATTTACAAAAAAAAAAACGGTCCGATAGGAATTTCATGGGCCAAAAAGCTAATTCTATCTGAATATAGCGCTAAAATTATTTCTTCTTTTGTGTGGATGGTCGGTCATTGTCTAAGATTTTGTAAAATGGGTTGAATACAAATTGATTTCTTAAATTGAATACCTACCTAATCATAATGTTGTGGCAACGCAAAAAAACGCACTTAAATTGTGCTTTCTACTAATTATAAGTGAATATTATAATATTCGTTACTTACCTTAACCATAACATAGAGCCAGTCTTCTAACTTCAATTTATCGATTAGACGTAGGGAGGTAGTATGGTAGGTACCTAAGCTACCAACGTTTGTTTGTGCCCTAGCTGTTGTTTGTGTTCCATGTTGGAATATTGATTCCTCGAAAGAGTCCATGTTGTTAGCGTGCGGTCCATTTATAGCGTTTACCTAGGTACCTCTACCTACTACGTAGGTCACAGCACCTATTATGGATAGATGTGTGTCCCGCTGTAGTGCGCAATAGGGTGGGCGGTCAACATTCGACCATATTCTTGGGTCGATTCACTTAGCGGTCGAGAAACAGAGTGTGACACGCGACAGTACAGTGTTGACGTATGTTGTACAAGTGATACAGTGTGAACTTTGGTACAATTTTCGGGACTGTTGTTATAATTATAATCCAAAGACTGAAATATGAATCTGAAATATTTTGTAGCGTTCTTTACTATTTTATTTATTGTTTGTGCCGAAGGAAGAAAAACTTCGGGCAGAAGTCGTGGGACTGGATCTCGTCCTGGATCGAGCAAAAAGACAAATTATAACCCTCAACCTGCGCCAACATCTTTTAGTAATCCACAAGCTTCAGCTCCAAAACCTACTCTGTTTGGATGGCAATCCAAGCCGTCCAGCGGGCAAAGTCATTCGTACCCATCCAGTGGAACAGGATTATCCGGTGACAAGTCAAAACCAGCGACTAATCAAGAAAGCATTCAACGAAGTAGTGCATCTAGTAATTTAGCTGGTAATAATCCACCGAGTCATTCTTACCCATCTTCCAACGGTTTATCAGGAAGTGCTGGCAGTGGATATCCTCAGCAAACTGCGAGCAAATACCCACAAGGAACTGGGTTATCAGGAAACACTGGAGCTGGTCAATCAGGGTACCCACAGTCAACTGGATTATCAGGAAGTGGCCAGTCTGGACACAGCTATCCACACGGAACCGGTGGTAGCTACCCTCATCAAACGCAGCAGCACAATACTGGAGTGGCTGGTTCTGCTGCAGCACCGCCAACGTATAACAATGGTCAGAATTATCAAAATAACTACGGAAACAGTTACCACCCTCAAGGGCCTGCTCATTCAAATTACGGCTCTAATTACGGCGGTGGAGGTGGATACGGTGGCTATAATCCAGGGTACGGTTCTCAATCACCTGGATACTTTGGAAACTATGGTAGAGGAAATGGAGGTGTGAGTCGTTCAGGAAGCGCTCTGAAGGGTATAGGTATCGCAGGTGCTGGTATTGGAACGGTATTGACTGGATTAGCACTGTGGAATTTAGCCCGCTCTACTGGAAGACAGCACCATACCGTCATTTATGATAACAGGGGTCAGCCTGTGGCTGTCACAGCGGCCAACGACACTACCCCCGTTGCCGATTCAATTTTAGCCGATCTAGTAAACTGCAGTTTGACCATAAATAATGATAACAAAACTGAAGTGCTCGCAATACCTTGTTCAATCGCTACTTCATTTACCCCAGATGCCGAAGTAAAAGATTCTGGTGATAGTAAGAACTCTACTGACAACACGAAGTGCACCATCACGGTTCTTACAAAAGCAGGAGCAGAATTTATGACGACAATACCATGCTCGATTCTCTTAAACTCTGCCGCAGAAAACAATGTAACAGAACCTCCTCTGGTGGTTGATGAACCTGACAATAATAGTAATGTTACTAGCGAGTCGAGGATCCAAAATGGCACTTTGACTGAAAATAACGCAACTTTAAGTGAACCGACGGCGCTCAGGTTATCCGGTGAAGATATAAATGCGGACGGTACAAAATTAGCACATTTAAATTGCACTATTCAATCAGAGGAAATAAGAGATCCGATCAATCCTTGTTTGTCTGTTAATCATAATTTAACTGTTATTCCGTTACCAGCAACGGAGGCGCCACAGTAAATGATATATTTGAACCTGCCCTAAATGATATGTTTCGTAAAGCTAAAAGATTTTATACTATAGGCGCAAATAGGTTCTAATTTTAAAGTTCTTATGTATAAATATATAAAATTCTTGCAATAACATGATTTCCTCCATTTATTTTTAAATAAGTAAGATTTATTTCTAAATATTTTTAAGCAAAAAAGGTATCTCAGTATAATACCTAATAGCCTAATGCATTGTAACCTAAGAGGTACGAGGTAGGTAGGGTTACTTATCTGCTAAATTGTGCTTTTAAACCGTATCCATAATTCAATTCCTGCTACGGGATAATAGGTTCACAAAATTCCTTCAATAGAAGGAACACACAACCATGAAGGTGAAGTAGTAAATTCCTTCAGTAGAAGGAATTTACTACTTCACCTTCATGGTTCCTACGTTTACATACGGTGGTCCTAGATTTAATTCCTCACTAAAACTTGTTGATGTATTCTACACATCGAATGTGACTTTGTCACTGCCTCTGTGTGCATACATGATTGAAAGTTCATTAAACAATGAATAATTATGATGTTCCTACCTACTACATTGCTTCATAATATGAAGTTTGCACAGTGTCGCTTTGGTTGTAGCTTTCACATGTAGGTTAATATAGGTACCCTTTGCATTGTTTTATAAATGAAATTCCGTAACTATTATATTATTGTGTGTGTGTGTGGTGTGTTTTTTCGTGTAAATTGTTAACCGTAACTAGATCATTAGAGAAATATTCCCGATTATATAGAAAATAAACACAAAATATTATCTGACATGCATTTTATTTAACTACCAAGGGATATCAAGGGCAGGTAAGTACTTATAATATGACTATAACTTACAGCATAAACAAACACTGTGCCTCTGCCTATGAAGTAAGTATAAAAAAATAGGTGGTACCACCTACCACCACCATAATTATGGTGGTGTTATCTCAAATTGTGTCGCTGACAAGTATGATTTTAGGAAATAGGTTCCTTAAATCATATGTGTACCTACCCATTTCCTAAAATCATACTTATTGGCGACACCGTCATGCGTCAGAAACTGAGGGGTGCTAGTAAACCCCTGCCTCCGACGTAAACAGAGAGGTGTTACAATAGGTTTGAAGCGTATGTTAACACCAAGCACCCCACCCCCAACGTAAACAGAGTATAAGTTTGAACCCTAAATCGTTCTACCTGTCTGTGGCATCGTAGCTTTCAAAAGGGATGAGCCGAATTCAATGCGGTTTTTAGGGATTCGTTGATGTTCTAAATTACTTGCTATTTACCTATGTCAATAATTTAATGTGAGACATGGAATATTTTCGGTTACAACCAATGCCGCCTCTATCAGCGCCCGCTTAGACTTCAGTGGTCTGTGCAGTGTGCATAACCTGAAGAATCGCCAAACTTAAGTGGCAGTGGGCGCCCGGGATTGTGTCAAAGAAACGGTAGCAAAGTAGCCGTAACTGTGTTTGAATTGTTTTTTTATTGTTTTTTTGATGGCGTCTTTATTAGGTAGGTAAATATAAAGGTAGATATACTATGTACATAAGTATTGGCTATTAGTGTACCTATTTACATCTGCTAGATTTTATCACTGATTGTGCTACCTTGTGTACCTATCAAGTATTCTATTCTATTTTTCTTTATGGCAATAGTGTCGATGTCAACAATTCTGCCAATGTCAGATGTGTTAAGAGAAAACGTGCGATGGAGGGAAACACAAAAAAAATGGTTTAAAAACTAAATTTAACAAAAAAGGGTACGGTATTTAGTGTGAAACTTGTTAACGGGTATTATTAGAACACTAAGACAAACAGATAAAAAATTGTTAGTTATATTATAAGTATGTACATATATATGTACAAACCACACAAAAATCGTCATAATTTGATGTCATTGATACGGAGTAAAACATCAAAGCCGCAAAGAGCTTTTGGAAAAAGATTGTTAGTAGGGATGGAAAGTTAATTGGTACAGGGATCTTTAATTTTGGGAGATGACTATACAAGTCATGGGCTGGGTTATTATTGGAACAGTTAAAAAAGATGTGCAAAAAGAAGGTACTTTGACCTTCATCCAACCCACATTCGAAGAGCGATGTGTCTCTGACCCGGATTTTGTGAAGAAAAACCGAGAACAGCAATGGCCTATACGGAGACGGCAAAGAATGCTTTCTTGGATATTTTCTTATAGGGATAGAACCAAGGCTTAGGTGAGGGTGACACATAGGGCTGTATTGCGTGATAAAAAGCACCCTTCCGTTTACTTGAATTTTGCCACTGCACTTGCCATGAAGTTAGCAAGCTCTTTTTGGGAAGGCTCAGCAAATCGTAGCCCTGACATTGGAAGTGTTTGAGGTCAACGTCTTGAGACGTAACAGCATCCTTAGCAACAGCATCAACATATTCGTTTCCTCTTATGCCACACTTGGAATCCAAACTTTTTGATTTGAAGCAGAATTGGACTATGTAATTTACTCATATAGGGATTCTGCTCCAAAGCTTGTAGTGAGTCTGTAAAGATGACATCAAATCAAAAGCTATGAGCCTCTATAAATAAACAAGCTTCTAATATGGCCACGCACTCACCCGTAAACACTGAAGATTGTACAGGGCATTTTAATTTTAAAACGATTTTGGAGTTTTGGTAGTACCTATACCGCAGCACCAGTGCAACTTGCATCTCATAATTTAGAGGCGTCCGTGAAAAATCTTTCAAAATTGTACCTACGCTCACCAACCACCGCATTGAAGATAGAGTCCGCCGAAGGAGACTTTTTCGATATACCAACATTATAGAAAATATCTGGTTTAAAACAAATAATTTCATAGTCAAAACTGAAGATAGCAAGTTTCGGAAACTGAATAATGGAGGAATCTAAATTTTAATAAAAACGAAAGGATTTTAAAAACAAAGGGACTTCTTTGTGGATCCAATAATTGGAACTCATACAATATCCAAGTCCTCCACCTTTTGAACAAGAGGGTGGGAGGATTTGGTAATAACTCTAGCCCAAAATACTGCCTTCTCAGGGCCAGCGGTTGTTCTGCGCACTCCACTTGCAATGCGTTAATTGGTGAGGACTTCATACATCCTGATATGATCCGTAGACACTTAGCTTGAATTCTGTCCAACCTTGCCAAAGCACCTTTGTTGCAGGGGATTAAAAGAAAGGATCCGTAGTCCAGAACACTCCGGATTAAGGCATTGTATACCAGTTTCATGGTGTAGTGATGTGCACCCCACCAGATGTCGGCGAGTAATACAACTACAGCACTTTTGGGGGTAGACAGACTCAGACCGTGTGAATTTAGCCATTGGTTTAGAGAGTCCAGGGATTCGCAGAGAGATGATGCAGCTTCGCTAACTGATTTATTGGTGATATTATAAAGCCAAGTCGTCAGCGTACTGAAGAATTTGACAATCGTTATTAAGGCATGACCCAATGTCAGCTGTTTAATAAGTTGTACAGTGGTGCCGATTCTGTTGTTCACAAACTAAACTAAATTTAAGTTCAGTGTATCTTTTTCTTTCTATTTCATTAAGAAAAGGACAGAAGATAAATTTTAGTTTAGTCCTGTCAAATTAATCAGCCCCTGACACTAATCCATACAAGTTTTGACGTGATTAAAAACTTGCCCACTAAAATTACGTCAATTTACGTCAGGCGCTGATTAATTTGACAGGACTAAACTAAAATGTATCTTCTGTCTTTTTCTTAATGATATAGAAAGAAAAAGATGCACTGAACTTAAATTTAGTTTAGTTTGTGAACAACAGAATCGGCACCAGTAAGGGACTAAGAACAGAGCCTTGTGGTAGGCCCTTCCATGACATCCTGACGTCAAATTCCTCACCAGGGACTCTCAAAACCTCTCTCTCTCAAGTTCAAAACATGAGCAAATTGCAGATGCACTGTACCATACTCTCCGGTATTCTCAGCTGATGCAATTTTTGCCTAAGAATGGAAAGAAGGACATTGTCATAAGCAGAGGAAATGTCTAATAAGGCAGCGACTTCGGATTAATTTTTGGAAAACGATGAGCATATATCTGATACCAAAACCCCAACACTATCCATGGTACCGAGACCGAGACTTTCTAAAACCAAATTGAGACCTATAAGTCTCTCGATTCCACTATAAATTCTAGTCGATTTTTTTTTAAATGAGCCAATGATTTTGCAAGGACTGATGACAAAGCGATTGGTCTGAAACTATTTAGATCATCAGCGTGCTTGACAGGTTTTTAAATAATATCTATTTTTATGATAAATTGAATTTTCCACTGATCAGGTACCTAACCATTGGTGAAACAAAAATTGCAAATGCCTAAAAAATATTTTTTTGCTCTAAAACCAGCGTGAGACTTACAGGAATAGACAATACCGTCTATACCGGGGGCAGAGTCATGAAAATATTTTAAAACAGAGTTAAGCTCTTGCATAGAAAATGGTGCATCAAAAGGATCCTCTGAAGAAATGAGAGACGGCTGATTATATTCTGCTTCCGATGGAACATACGAAGGGGCCAGTTTATCAAAGAACTTGTCAACAGTCCCTCGGGGGATGGGAGAAGAAATTGAAGGGGAACATCCAGATCTAAAACGTTTGATCTTCTTCCATACAACTGATAAAGGAGTGGAGGGGGACAGAGAACCGCAAAAGTCAGCCCAACCAGCACGTTTCTTCCTTCGCAGCAACCTTTTAGATTTAGCGAGAGCCCTATTAAATGCTATTAGGTTATTGCTAACCATCGCCTCGTTGTACACCATCTCAACATCATCTCTTTCTCTTATGACTGTTGTGCATTCCTGATCCCAGCATGGTGGACGGGGAATTTTCCCACGAGCTGAGTTTTTAACAGGGAAGCATGAGTCTGCACTAGCTGTTATGGCAGAAATGAGGTTATTACTTTATTTATTAAATGTATTTATTACACGCAAACTAGAAAAACAAAGTCGGGTGGTGTCGTGGCCTCGTGGGACACCCTTTCGCTGCTAAGTATTAATGCAGAGCCATTAAGTGTAAGTTTTTAGAAGCTAAACAAAAACTTTTGACACTTGAGACTTCAAAATTGACTTTTTCGGGCATAACCAAGTAGGGCATAACGCTTTTTCGTTAGATACATGACGATTTCTACCAGTCAACTCCTGCCGCAAGCTGCGTCAATGAACCTGTACATGAATAATCTGATAGATGGATTCAGCAGGAGGCCTATTGGATGCCATGTTGATGTAGTTTGTATAAATAACATCACGCATACTCGTATATATAACATCCCACATATGTATACCTCGCAGATTGCGAAATATTGATAGGAAGAAACGTCACGGAGCGGTCTGACCTGGTATACTCGCGAGTGGGTGACAAATTCAATTTAATCATCTTTGTTACCTTCGGCCTCTCCTGATTCTATATATACATAATAACATCACATGTAATGTGTGAGCCGTATGCTGCCAGCCATGGCTTGCAGTATAACGTGAAAAAGAGTGAGTTCTTGGTCTTGGCTCCTAGTTGCAGGAGATTTGATAAGGTTCCACCTGTTATGCTAAAGACTGAACTTCAAAGAGTCTGTGGATTCAAATATCTGGGGCATATGATCACAGACTCTTTGACATGGAAAGTGGAAAGTCCCTCCGTTTGGCAGCATCTTGGCTTCGCGGTAATCATAAGCAAGAAAGCGGCGTCACTGCTGCACAGAGTGCGCGTGAGTAGCAACAGCATCCTGAGTGTGACAGATATGACTGTCCGTTCTTCAAACATTTATGCGGTTATGTGTGAACTAACATAGTTTTAATTTACTAACAAAATGGATCATGTTATCTGAAATATAAATAAATTAATCATCTTTTCAAGCGCTCTCTCTCACTGAGAATCGTGACTCCGCATCAAATTGTCAACGGTCTTTTTCCATCTGTAACGATCCAGGGGCATAGCTACCTCCGTATCTGCCGTATCAATTATACGGGGCCCCCGGGCCACGGGGGCCCCCAACGTGCGTAATCAGACCTATCACTAATGTTCATAGAGGCAGAAACTTTAGAAAAACTAGTCATCATAGCTATAAATGATTTAATAAATCAGTTTGCCGAGAAAAAAAGGCAAGGAGAGTGTATATTTAATTTGAATTGTTTGTAAAAATTTTGGAAAAATGACAGATAATTATGATGAATAAATATTTCTTTAAATTTTTTGCATTTTTTTTTTTTTGGTTTTGTGAGGAATCTTTACCCTCCTCTTAGGGGCCCCCAACCAAATTTTATACGGAGCCCGGCCAAGGAACGCTACGCCACTGTTAGGATCAGTGGCCTGGTGGAGTGCGGCGCTGATAGGTATCGTCAAATTAATGTTCGAATATTTGATCCCACCACCATTTTAGGCTTGGGCCTCTAGGTCTTTTGCCCTCTATTTTTCCAGTCACCATTAGTTATTTATTTATTTATTTATTTATGTACACACAAAACACTTAACAGGACACAATATTAAAATAAAAGAGCACAAAGGTACTGCTTATTTCTTACAAAATTTCTTCCAGCAGACCTGCAAGAACCTTGCTGTTACTTGTAGATATGCTTGTGAAAGTTTACTAAATTAATTTGAATTGAATTCACATTTGACGGTAATTCAAATTTTCAGTAGATAGTCTTTTATCAAGATAATATTACACACACTAACAATAGGCAAGCACATAAGGCACGTGATCCCCTCCTCGTTGAAATCGTAGAGAGCTGTAACAGTAAAAGTGAGTCATTGCTGGGGAAAAAACCACAGGTTCTGGTACACTTTCTCGTCTTAGGTACCTGCTCATTGCCCACAAACTGGACTCTTTTTCTAGCGGAAAAGTCTAGCTAGATGGTGTTGCTACCTTTTTTTGTATATATTTATGGCTTTTTACTTTTGTTTTTTGTGTCAAAAATAAAAGTCAGCTGTGTCAGTGACACGTAATTAAAAATACAGTCCACATTTTGCCTAAATTCTTTTGGTCCCAAAAAAATGCAGGTAGGAAAAATGTAGACTGTATTTTTTTATAGTTAATAAAATTACGAGTCACTGACACAACTGACTTTTATTTTTGACACAATGTAAAACAAAAGTAAAAAGAGTTAAAAAACCATAAATATATACGAAAAAGGTCACAACACCTAGCACTTTTCACAATAGAGTCCAGTTTGTGGATATTATGTAAAAGACGACAATCATCTCTTATAATCGTGTAAAATTCATTTGTATGAATTAGGTTTGTAGGTATAGGCCTACCAGTTTAACCAATTTTCGAGACGCTTCGTCTTTCTTTGAGGGCCGTGTTCAATTAACTAGCACTACGTGCCAAAATCATCATCAGTCTTTTCCTAGGTATAATAATTTAATAAGTACATTAGCAGACGGGCAATAAGTAAATTAGGTAACAAACAAATAGTTTCCTTGATCACGAGGTTGATAAGATAAGATATAGGTACTTAATTGTGTATTTAATGTAAGCGTTGTTTTTGTAGATAACCATTGATTTGAATAAAACAAAAAATAATTTTACTAAAAATAGAAGAACGGAACATTTCTACAGATTTAAAAACTGTGACATTTACCTACCATAGGTACATACAGTCACGAGCATAATAGTAGATTATTCACCAAGGGGATAAAGCCGTGCCTTATGTCATGGGCGCTATAATTAATCCCGAACGTTACGAAAGATTCTAGGGTTATTGCAACAAAGGAGCTGTCGGTTAACTCCTCAACGAAGCGAGGGAAAAAAAATAGAGTATTCACCTCCTGGATTAAGGTATCTTCATCTTGAAAGAGCTTGAATCTCTCGCTGCACTCAGTATTTTAGTCTTAACGCCCTTTGCTCAGAAGTTGAACTCCCTTGCTGCGTTATTGGGATAGATAAAAGCACACGTTTGCCGTTTTACGGATTTACTACTCGCAACCATAGATTCTGGCACGCACCACACAGGACCACTTAATTTCATGCGTCTAGGTGGATCGTGAAATCGGTACCTACTACGCTTTGGAATGGGCAACTAGCTTCATATTTTTGACTGACCGACCCCTTGACAATTCAAAAGTGCCTGTAAATGGTTTAATTGAAATAAATGCTTTGAGTTTGAGTTGAGTTTGAGTACCAGAACCTGTGGTTTTTTCCCCAGCAATGACTCACTTTTACTGTTACAGCTCTCTACGATTTCAACGAGGAGGGGATCACGTGCCTTATGTGCTTGCCTATTGTTAGTGTGTGTAATATTATCTTGATAAAAGACTATCTACTGAAAATTTGAATTACCGTCAAATGTGAATTCAATTCAAATTAATTTAGTAAACTTTCACAAGCATATCTACAAGTAACTAATGGTGACTGGAAAAATAGAGGGCAAAAGACCTAGAGGCCCAAGCCTAAAATGGTAGTGGGATCAAATATTCGAATATTAATTTGACGATACCTATCTGCGCCGCACTCCACCAGGCCACTGATCTTAACAGTGGCGTAGCGTTCCTTGGCCGGGCTCCATATAAAATTTGGTTGGGGTAAGAGATAAGAGAAGGGTAAAGATTCCTCACAAAAGCAAAAAAAAAAAAAATGCATAAAATTTAAAGAAATATTTATTCATCATAATTATCTGTCATTTTTCCAAAATTTTTTACAAACAATTCAAATTAAATATACACTCCTTGCCTTTTTTTCTCGGCAAACTGATTTATTAAATCATTTATAGCTATGATGACTAGTTTTTCTAAAGTTTTTGCCTCTATGAACATTAGTGATAGGTCTGATTACGCACGTTGGGGGCCCCCGTGGCCCGGGGGCCCCGTATAATTGATACGGCAGATACGGAGGTAGCTATGCCCCTGGATCGTTACAGATGGAAAAAGACCGTTGACAATTTGATGCGGAGTCACGATTCTCAGTAGTGAGAGAGCGCTTGAAAAGACGATTAATTTATTTATATTTCAGATAACATGATCCATTTTGTTAGTAAATTAAAACTATGTTAGTTCACACATAACCGCATAAATGTTTGAAGAACGGACAGTCATATCTGTCACACTCAGGATGCTGTTGCTACTCACGCGCACTCTGTGCAGCAGTGACGCCGCTTTCTTGCTTATGATTACCGCGAAGCCAAGATGCTGCCAAACGGAGGGACTTTCCACTTTCCATGTCAAAGAGTCTGTGATCATATGCCCCAGATATTTGAATCCACAGACTCTTTGAAGTTCAGTCTTTAGCATAACAGGTGGAACCTTATCAAATCTCCTGCAACTAGGAGCCAAGACCAAGAACTCACTCTTTTTCACGTTACACTGCAAGCCATGGCTGGCAGCATACGGCCCACACATTACATGTGATGTTATTATGTATATATAGAATCAGGAGAGGCCGAAGGTAACAAAGATGATTAAATTGAATTTGTCACCCACTCGCGAGTATACCAGGTCAGACCGCTCCGTCACGTTTCTTCCTAGCAATATTTCGCAATCTGCGAGCTATACATATGTGGGATGTTATATATACGAGTATGCGTGATGTTATTTATACAAACTACATCAACATGACATCCAATAGGCCTCCTGCTGAATCCATCTATCAGATTATTCATGTACAGGTTCATTGACGCAGCTTGCGGCAGGAGTTGACTGGTAGAAATCGTCATGTATCTAACGAAAAAGCGTTATGCCCATAGACTTGGTTATGCCCGAAAAAGTCAGTTTTGAAGTCTCAAGTGTCAAAAGTTTTTGTTTAGCTTCTAAAAACTTACACTTAATGGCTCTGCATTAATACTTAGCAGCGAAAGGGTGTCCCACGATACCACCCGACTTTGTTTTTCTAGTTTGCGTGTAATAAATACATTTAATAAATAAAGTAATAGATTGATTATTTTGCCACCTACAGCATCGATGTTTTCGGATTTCGATATTTTCCTTTCGATATGTATAATTTGATACTATGTATTTATAACATAACTATTAACTACTTTTGAATCGATGTTTTTCTCGATCATCCCTAAATTGGCTTGCTTGCGCGTTCACACCAAACGTAGGTATTATCAGCCGCTGATTATGAGCAGGCTCACTATTAGCTAATTAGCTTGTACCTATAATAGCAAATTGTTGATTCGGTGTAAACGAAAAGTTGAATATAAGGTCGCTTCACTTAGCGGTCGAGAAACAGAGTGTGACACGCGACAGTACAGTGTTGACGTATGTTGTTCAAGTGATACAGTGTGAACTTTGGTACAATTTTCGAGACTGTTGTTATAATTATAATCCAAAGACTGAAAAATGAATCGGAAATATTTTGTAGCGTTCTTTACTATTTTATTTATTGTTTATGCCGAAGGAAGAAAAACTTCGGGCAGAAGTCGTGGGATTGGATCTCGTCCTGGAACGAGCAAAAAGACAAATCATAACCCTCATCCTGCGCCAAAATCTTTTAGTAAACCTAAAGCTTCAGCTCCAAAACCTACTCTGCTTGGATGGCAATCCAAGCCGTCCAGCAGGCAAAGTCAATTGTACCCATCCAGTGGAACAGGATTATCCGGTGACAAGTCAAAACCAGCGATTAATCAAGAAAGTATTAAACGAATTAGTGCATCTAGTAATTTAGCTGGTAATAATCCACCGAGTTATTCTTACCCATCTTCCAACGGATTCTCAGGAAGTGCTGGCAGTGGGTACCCTCAGCAAACTGCGACCAAATATCCACTAGGAACTGGGTTGTCAGGAAACACTGGAGCTGGTCAATCAGGGTACCCACAGTCAACTGGATTATCAGGAAGTGGCCAGTCTGAACACGGAACTGGTGGTGGCTTCCCTCAACAAACGCAGCAACACAATACTGGAGTGGCTGGTTCTGCTGCAGCACCGCCAACGTATAACAATGGTCAGAATTATCAAAATAACTACGGAAACAGTTACCACCCTCAAGGGTCATCTGCTCATTTAAATTACGGCTCTAATTACGACGGTGGCGGTGGATACGGTGGCTATAATCCAGGATACGGCTCTCAATCACCTGGAAACTTTGGAAACGATGGTAGAGGAAATGGAGGTGTGAGTCATTCAGGAAGCGCTCTGAAGGGTATAGGAATCGCAGGTGCTGGTATTGGAACGGTATTGACTAGATTAGCCCTGTGGAATTTAGCCCGCTCTACTGGAAGAAAGCACCATACCGTCATTTACGGTAACAGGGGTCAGCCTGTGGCTGTCACAGCGGCCAATGGCACTGCCCCCGTTGCCGATTCAATTTTAGCCGATCTTGTAAACTGCAGTTTAACTATAAAAAATAATGACAACAAAACTGAAGTGCTCGCAATACCTTGTTCAATCGCTACTTCATTTACCCCGGATGCGAAAGTAAAAGATTCTGGTGCTAGTAAGAAGTCTACTGACCACACGAAGTGCACCATTACGGTTCTTACAAAAGCAGGAGCAGAATTTATGACGACAATACCATGCTCGATTCTTTTAAACTCTGCCGCAGAAAACAATGTAACAGAACCTCCTCTGGTGGTTGGTAAACCTGACAATAATAGTAATGTTACTAGCGAGTCGAGGATCCAAAATGGCACTTTAACTGAAAATAACGCAACTTTAAGTAAACCGACGGCGCTCAGGCTTTCCGGTGAAGATATAAATGCGGACGGTGCAAAATTAGCACATTTAAATTTCACTATTCAATCAGAGAAAATAAGAGATCCGATCAATCCTTGTTTGTCTGTTAATCATAATTTAACTGTTATTCCGGTACCAGCAACGGAGGCGCCACAGTAAATGATATATTTGAACCTGCCCTAAATGATATGTTTCGTAAAGCTAAAAGATTTTATACTATAGGCGCAAATAGGTTCTACTTTTAAAGTTCTTATGTATATATATATAAAATTCTTGCAATAACATGATTTCCTTCATTTATTTTTAAATAAGTAAGATTTATTTCTAAATATTTTTAAGCAAAAAAGGTATCTCATAAATCTCTTCCTGCTAAGGGATAATAAGTTCACAAAATTCCTTCAATAGAAGGAATTTACTACTTCACCTGCATGGTCTCCTTAATGGTTCCTACGTTTACATCCGGTGGTCCTAGATTTAATTCCTACCTACTGTTATTTGAACACTTTCTGTGACTCCCAGTCGCATGTCGTAATAGCTCGATGTCTTGATAGAGTATCAGTATTCCTCACTAAAACTTGTTGATGTGTTCTATACATCGAATTTGTCTTTGTCTCTGCCTCTGTGTGCATACACGATTGAAAATTCATTAAACAATAAATAATTATGATGTTCCTACCTACTACATTGCTTCATAATATGAAGCCTGTACAGTGTCGCTTTGGTTGTAGCTTTCACATGTAGGTTCATGTAGGTTAATATAAGTACCCTTTGCATTGTTTTATAAATGAAGTTCCGTAACTATTATATTATTGTGTGTGTGTGTGTGTGTGGTGTGTTTTTTCGTGGAAATTGTTAACCGTAACTAGATCATTAGAGAAATATTCCCGATTGGTACCATTTAATTGATCGTTTTCTATGTTTTTGATTTAAGAATACCTTACTGTATCGAAAATAAAGACAAAAAAATAGTATCTAACATGCATTTTATTTAACTACCAAGGGATATCAAGGGTAGGTACCTACTTATAATAAAAAAAAAAATAGGTATGACTATAACTTAGGTACAGCATAAACAAACACTGTGCCTCTGCCTATAAAGTAAGTAAAAAAAAATAGGTTGTATATGGTGGTGCTAGTGGTAGGTGGTGTTATCTCAAATTGTGTCGATGATAAGTATGATTTTAGAAAATAGGTTGGCCTATTTCCTTAAATTATATGTGTAACTACCTATTTCCTAAAATCATACTTATCAGCGACACCGTCTGAAACTGAGGGGTGTTAGTAAACCCCTGTCTCCGACGTAAACAGAGAGGCGTTAAAATAGGTTTGAAGCCACCAAAGACCCGCTTGATTTTATCACTGATTGTGCTACCTTGTGTACCTATCAAGTATTTAGATAACGTGATTTTAAAAGCAGCGGTGGCCCAGTGGTGGCGGCCCCGACTTACGAACAGTAAGTCGTGGGTTCGAACCCAGACAGGCGCATTACTTTGTGTAATTTATTTCATCACCACTGCTCTCAAAACGGTGAAGGAAAACATCGTGAGGAAACCGGCACGTCCTAGAACCAAAAATTCGAAGACATGTGACATCTACCAACCCGCATTGGGCTCGCGTGATGGATTATAGCCCACTCCCTCTCATTGAGAGGAGGCCGTGTCCCTGCAGTGGGAACGTTATAGGCTGATGATGATGATGATGATGAGGATTTTAAATGAGTCACCAAAAGAGCTTGTTGTCAAAGTTAGTTTGGTCACGGGTACTTTCTCTGTCCTCATTTTTCGTATTCGATTTTTAGTTCACCTGATGCCACGAGGACTTCTTAAACGTGAGGACAACGGTAACAGTAACGTACCTACCTTCGTCGCAACGATTTCACGATTCACCTAGACGCATGAAATCAAGGTGTCCTGTGTGGTGCGCGCCAGGATCTATGGTTGCGAGTAATAAATCCGTAAAATTGCAAACGTGTGCTCTTATCTATCTAACGAAGAATTCTGGTGCTCCTGAACGCAGCAAGGGAGTTCAACTTCTGAGCAAACGAAGTTAAGACTGAGTGCATCGAGAGATTCAAGCTTGTCCAAGATGAAGACACCTCTAAATCCAGGAGGAGAATACTCTACTTCTCTACCTTGCTTCGCTGAGGAGTTAACCGACAGCTCCCTTGTTGCACTAACCCTAGAATCTTCGTAACGTTCGGGATTCAATACAGCGCCCGTGACATAAGGCACTGCTTTATACCCTTGGTGAATAATCTACTACTATGCTCGTGACTGTATGTACCTACGGTAGGTAAATGTCATAGTTTTTAAATCTGTAGAAATGTTCCGTTCTACTATTTTTTGTAAAAAAAAAAAAAAATGTTATTAAAATACAAAAACAACTATTACATTCAATACACAATTAAGTACCTATACCCTAAATCATCAATTCAGATAATTTAAGTAAACAAAGAAATGTCACTGTCAAAATGACAGGACAGTGGTGCACAACAATTTAACATAATTTGTTTCTATCTTTTAATTACAGTTAACTATTTATATGAGCTATGTAAACAAAATACCGTAACCGAACAGGACCGTAGCTAGGCGTAGGCCTCCCAAAATCGCCGTTTTCCGAAATCCAACACGTGGCAAATGTCTTGCCTGGAAGGAGCCTACTCCTTACGATATGAATCTATGAATGAGAGTTGTATTATGTGTGTTGTTGAAGATGTAAGTGGCTAAATAAAACATACAAATTTAAGAAATTGCATTTATTAGACAAAACATTTATGAGAAAAATATTTTTCATTATGTGTCTGAGTCTGAATAACTATCGGATTCGGAATCAGATTCGTTCACATTTATGACAAACCTATCAGTAGGTAACCTCATCAATTATGTGGTCGAGTTTGCACGTTTTGATCTTCTACTTTTACAGTATGTCTAATACGGTCTGCCCATTTCTGTGGTGTCACCTCTTCTTCACACCTTTTTCTAACAATTGTTTTATCTCATTCATAATCATAATCATTTTTATTTGTGTAACATAGGTAGTGAATACAGTTCTTAAATTAAAGTTCATAGGTCGCTATGTTATGCCAAAAAGCGTACAAATTTTAATATAGTTGCATGCAAATTATGAGAGAATAAAAATAACAATATTAATCATGCGAGAGGTAAACACAAATTATTTGGTAGGTATGTCAAAATTAATAGAATAAATGCCACAATATGGAGTAATTTCTACAGTCAATTAATAAACAAATACTCATGAATTTACAATTAGTCACAATAGTCAATTAAAAAATTTGTTTCTACAATACAATAAATAAAATAAAAGTCTACATTCATTTATCATTTAGAAATTCATCAGTCGTATAATAACATTTTTCAATTAATAATTGTTTTAATTTTTTTTTGAATTGCGTAACATCAATTTTTTTATGAAATCAGGTAATTTATTGTAGATGCGCGGTGCCATGCCTAAAACGCTCTTTCTCACTAAGGCAGTCTTACAACGCTGATTGCTTAAAGAGTTTGCGTATTGGCTACGAATCGCAACATCTCGTAACGTTGACATTTTTTCGAATAACCTCGTGTTAGTTTTGACGAAAACACTAATTTCAAAACTATAATATATAATGAAGGTAAGGTAAGTATTTTCAGCGATTTAAAGAAAGGTACACAGCTATCATCAATTTTCAGACCACACATTGATCTTATGCATCTTTTTTGTGCCTTAAAGACGATATCTTTATCAGTAGAATTTCCCCAAAAAATAATGCCGTATCGCAAAATTGAGGCTACTAATCCGTGATATGCAGCTAGTAGCGCATCTATATTTATTTTCCTAGCAATTTGGAAAAGTGCGTATCCTGATTTATTTACTTTCTTACTTAGGTCATCTATGTGGGCCTTCCAGTTCAGTTGGTTATCAAGGAATAAACCTAAGAATTTTGCTACTTTAACTTCTTCAATGTCACAGTTATTAGGTATGTCTGATACATATTTACTTTTGGTACTGGAGTTCTTTGGTGAAAGTGCATTATTTTGGTTTTCTTCAAGTTTATAACTAAATTATTTTTATTAAGCTTATTTTTATTAACTCATTTATTTTGAACGTTTTGTTGTTTCGTGCGACATACCCCTTTACCTGAGCCCACACCAATTCTATAGGGTTTAAGTTACAATGGTAAGGGGGCCGTCGCAAGACAGTGACACCGCACTGGGCTGCCATCTCATCCACCACATACCTACTTATTAAGTTCTGATTGATTTTTCTTAACAATTTCCAATAACTGGGCTTTTATCATTGTTTGCTCGAAGGAAATATTCTTTTTGTGAAGCCATTCCTGTATATTGGCTTTTCTCCATGAGGTACTAGGGGTCTGCTCAACTTTCCGGCTATGATATGGAGCATTATTCATTACCATTTAATTTAGGTAAAATGTCCTTGAACCATTCTTCAAAACATTCCGCATTCATCTCTTGATGGTAGTCTTCAGTGTTCTTTTTTGATTCGAACAAGAGCAGACCCCCTTCAACAAAACCATCTTCACTGCCTATATGGCTTATTATTAATCGCCTGCCTTTGCCTGATGGAGCTTTCAGCCCTGTTGTCAATCCATCTAGGAATGCCTGTTTCGATGATTTTATTTGAGTGTCTACCCATATCTTTTTTACTGTATGGCCTGTAACAAAGAATACTATGTAAGTGTATAATAAACAAAATAGTTTATTAATTAACAATTTGTTGAGTATTAGGTACAGTTCAAAAACATTTTCTGGATGGGACTGTATGAATTTGACAATTGTGATCAAAGAATTAGTGTATGTTAATAAATCTGCGAGGCCCAGTATCCACTCAACGCAACTGGTTAAATACTGGAAGTTGACCCGAAGAGAGTTGGGGAGAGGTATAGGCAGATATTGTACATATTATTATATTATTATTATTACTCATAAATAAGAACTATTACCGTACCTTCATTGAGCCAGGTCTCATCTTGGTAATAAATATGTTTTTTATCTCTGCGATGTTGCTTTATCAAATTCAAATACTTCTGTCGCCACAGCATTATGTATTGCCGGTCAATAAGGCAACTTTGACGTTTACGGTTCACATAGCAAAATTTTAAATGTTTCAGAAATTTTCCCAGTGTTTTTTGTGACATATTTGGTAAGTCAGAGTCCTCATTTACAACTTGATTATGAATTATTTTTTCTCGATTTTAAGAGATTTTATTTATTTATTTTATTATCTAAGTACACACAGAAAAATATATACCTACAGATCAGGCAAGTCTACTTTACATCTAGAATTAATTTTTCCTCGACTGCAATTAATGTACCTAAATCATTATTTTACTTTATACTTGTTTTTTTTAATTTATTTTTTATTAAATTAATCATAATGATGAGTACAAAGGTACTGCTTATTTCTTAAGGAATTTCTTCCAGCAGACCTGCGACAGGAGAAATGAGAAAGAAATGTAGACAATAGTGTGTGAGAACAAGAAGAGAAAAAAATTATAAATATGCGAAGACTTAAACTAAAATATTTATTTATTTATTTATTTATTTGCTAACATGTTAAATACTGGATAATAGGCATGCATTAAAATTTCATGACACAGTACATGATTTCAACAATTTTTTTTTTATATACATATATACAGGATTACTGGTAATTCGACGTATATCCGTCAGGGGCTGATAAAGGGGGCCAAATGCAACAAATTGAACCCCCCATATGTATGGCCGAAATTCAATAGTATTCGAGATATTTGAATTTTAAGGGTTTTTCGATATTTACCCAAAATTTGACATTTAATTCCAAATAAAAAAAAAACTACACATTTGAATGGGTACCATTAAAAATCATGTTGTAGCTAGCACTTCAATTAAGCTATGGACATAGTTAAAACTACTTAATTTAACAAAATAATTAAAATAATGAACGATATAAGAATAACATCTTACCAATATTTTTATTTTACGCTTCAAAAATGTTGCCTCCTCACAAAAATTTCTATGACATTAATCGTAAAAATAACTAGAAAAACTTGCCTATTCTGTAAGCTTTCCAAAAAGGTATAAAAATCAATTTTAAAATATATAATTCGTGGCATGGCATGTGTTTGAACCGGCGCGGGGAGAGAAATAATGTGTGTTTTAGTTTATGATCCTTGCTAAAACAACCGATTTTACTGGCGGAATTCTTCGTGATGGGGCGGGGTGTGAGGGTGGGGGAGCACACGGCGTCTGCTGTGCTCGCGTCGCCTTCCTTAGTAAGTTTCGACTCTACGCCGCGCAAGCACGTGTGTTGTTATCTTGCTATTAACCAATCTCTCATCGCGTTAATTTGTTATCGATCATTATTGTTAATTCTTGTTTCTCTTGTTATTATTTTTGTTATCATTGTTATTTCGGATACCATGGCTTCGTATGCTAATAACGAATACGCAGACATTATGTTTTGTTATGGTTTTGCCGATGGAAACGCGGCTGCGGCTCGGCGAGAATACCAACGCCGCTTTCCCGATCGTCGACTTCCCCACGTTACTGTTTTCGGGAGCACCTATCGACGATTGTCTGAAACTGGCAGTGTTCAGAGAGCACAATTCAACGCTGGCAGACCTCGACGGTATACGGCTGACGAAGAGGACACCATTCTTCAGTGTTTTATTGATGACCCAAACATCTCAACGAACATTGTTGCAAGACAGCTCGGTATGTCCCAGTGGAAAGTGTGGTCGGTAGTACATCTATCAGGTAGACACCCGTACCATTATCAACCTGTCCAAACATTGCACGAGGGAGATCCTGCCAGGCGACTCGAATTTTCTCGGTTTATGTTAAACGCTGACGTCAGCGTCAGCGTTTAACATAAACCGAGAAAATTCGAGTGATTCGGAAATGTTCCTGGTCAGCCAGGAACATTTCCTAAGAAATATTTTGTGGACTGACGAGTCAAAGTTTGACCGGGATGGTATAACGAATTACCATAACTTACATTTTTGGCCACCTAAAGCAGGCAGGAATCCAAAAAAACTAAAAGAAACTGCGTCGCAAATGAGATTTTCCCTGAACGTATGGATGGGTGTCGTTGATAATTATTTGGTGGGCCCTCATTTCTTGCCCCAAAATTTGAACGGCGAAAATTACGAGGAGTTTTTGAGAAACAACCTAGACGATTTGTTGGCGGATGTTCCCGAAGAAATAAAAAACAACCTCATGTTTCAACATGATGGGTGCCCAGCACATTACCGGATTACTGTCCGACAGTGGCTAGATGAGAGATTTCCAAACCGATGGATTGGGAGGGGAGGGCCAATTCCGTGGCCAGCACGAAGCCCTGATATCACACCACTTGATTTTTACGTCTGGGGTCATATGAAGGAATTAGTTTATGTGACCCCAATAAATTCAGTCGAAGAACTTCGACAGCGAATAATAAACGCGGCGCAACAGATGAGAACAACGTTTTCATCAAGAGTGACGAAAACCGAAGTTAGGAAAAGAATTCGAACTTGCATTCGTAATAGAGGGGCTCATTTTGAACAAGATGTGTAAAATTTTTAGTAAAATTTGACGTACATTTTTGAATGCATTTTATTTCATACAAATACAAATTCTCTCCCCGCGCCGTTTCAAACACATGCCATGCCACGAATTATGTATTTTAAAATTGACTTTTAAACCTTTTTGGAAAGCTTACAGAATAGGCAAGTTTTTTTAGTTATTTTTACGATTAATTTCATAGAAATTTTTGTGAGGAGGCAACATTTTTGAAGCGTAAAATAAAAATATTGGTAAGATATTATTCTTATATCGTTAATTATTTTAATTATTTTGTTAAATTAAGTAGTTTTAACTATGTCCATAGCTTAATTGAAGTGCTAGCTACAACATGATTTTTAATGGTACCCATTCAAATGTGTAGTTTTTTTTTTATTTGGAATTAAATGTCAAATTTTGGGTAAATATCGAAAAACCCTTAAAATTCAAATATCTCGAATACTATTGAATTTCGGCCATACATATGGGGGGTTCAATTTGTTGCATTTGGCCCCCTTTATCAGCCCCTGACGGATATACGTCGAATTACCAGTAATCCTGTATAGTAAAGTCATTTATTATTTTACATTTAAGTACGTCAAGCATATTATTGAAATAAACCTACACGTATAACGTAATACATTAACTTATTACTAAATACATGAAAGTTTTTTTTTTTTACATAATATCCACAAACTGGAGTCTTTTCTAGCGGAGCACTTTGTGGGCAATGAGCAGCCTAAGACGAGAAGGCGTACCAGAATCTGTGGGTTTTTCCCCCAGCAATGACTCACTTTTACTGATGAAGCTATCTAAGATTTTAACGAGGAGGGATCACGTGTCTTTGTGCCTCATGTACTTGCCTATTGTTAGTGTGTGTTTAGAGGTATGAGGAACAGGGTGTAAAGTTCACTCATCCACCATAGAAAAGGGAGGATCCTCCAACAAGACGGGTGTTGTGTCTGGCGGGCCGACTGCCCGACTGTTGATTTCGGATAGTCTTATCTATGTCGTTCGCGCGGTAAACTCTAATTGCGCGATGCAGGATTTGTGTGACGTCATGTCTTTGATGCGTAAGGTCGTATGTGGCGGTGTAACCGCTACATCACTCCCCTCCGGAGACCGGAGGTCGATAGTGGGCTGAGTCTTGTATCTTGCGATGCTTCACAGTACCAGTGGAGGTTCCAGTGAGTCGGAACCGGGTGCCGCATAGTTCGCGGTGAGTCGGAACTGTCTGCGGTGATTCCCCAGTGAGTCGGGGTGGCGCTGCGTCACGATCCAGTGAGTCGGATGTGGTATAGCACCGGGTTGTGGCTGACTGCTAGCGTCGACCAGGAGAGGGTAGAATGGGCTCTGCTTGTGAGACCGGCCGAAGGTGCAGGTGCTGTGCCAAGGTTGCTGATGAGGCTGAGGGTGATGACCAGGAATGCGCGTTCGCTGCATGCTGGTGGTCAGGATACCCGTTGAAGCCGAGGGTGCTGGCTGTCTGTGTGACTCGCCTCACGAAAGCTTGCGGGAGTGATGATGATGACGTCACGCTGAAGTAGTTGCACGAAGGCTGCGCTGACGTTCATACTCGGGGTCACCAATTTTAGAGGTATGAGGAACAGGGTGTAAAGTTCACTCATCCACCATAGAAAAGGGAGGATCCTCCAACCAGACGGGTGTTGTGTCTGGCGGGCCGACTGCCCGACTGTTGATTTCGGATAGTCTTATCTATGTCGTTCGCGCGGTAAACTCTAATTGCGCGATGCAGGATTTGTGTGACGTCATGTCTTTGATGCGTAAGGTCGTATGTGGCGGTGTAACCGCTACATGTGTAATATTGTTTTGATAAAAAACTATCTACGGAATATTTATTTTATAAATTAATTTATTAAACTTACATATAGTTCACAAGCATATCTACAAGTAACTAATGGTGACTTGAAAAATTGAGGGCAAAAGACCTAGAGGCCCAAGCCTAAAATGGTGGTGGGAGCAAATATTCGAACATTAATTTGACGATACCTATCAGCGCCGCACTCCACCAGGCCACTGATCGTAACAGATGGAAAAAGACCGTTGACAATTTGATGCGGAGTCACGATTCTTAGTAGTGAGAGAGCGATTGAAAAGGAGATTATTTATTTATATTTCAGATAACATGATCCATTTTGTTAGTAAAATAGTGTTAAAACTATGTTAGTTCACACATATGCGCATAAATGTTTGAAGAACGGACAGTAATATCTGTCCACTATCACACTCAAGATGCTGTTACTACTCACGCGCACTTTGTGCAGCAGTGACGCCGCTTTCTTGCATAAGATTGCCGCGAAACCAAGATGCTGCCAAACGGAGGGACCCTCAGCAGCATCCTGAATGCGTTTTTGTATTGGACCCGCAGAGTATTGACTGAGAGTTTGCGTATATGCTGTCCACAGGCTGCGGGATTAAAACGTCAGACCAAAGGATTTAAATAACAAAATCTTAACCTCTCTCTTTTGTGCAGCGGGAAAACCTGCGGGCCACCCTTTCCATTTCACATTGGTGGTTCAAAGAGTCCGTGATTATATGCCCTAGATATTTGAATTCACAGACTCTTTGAAGTTCAGTCTTTAGCATAACAGGTGGAACCTTATCCAATCTCCTGTATCTAGGAGCAAAGACCAAGAACTCATTCTTTTTCACGTTATACTGCAAGCCATGGCTGGCAGCATACGGCTCACACATTTGCAACAGTCCTCTGAGAGCACTGATAAATGGAGCCAGCAGCACAATGTCACCCGCATAGCTGATGTTATTTATACAAACTCCATCATCATGGTATCCGATAGACCTCCTGCTGAATCCATCTATCAGATTGTTCATGTACAGGTTCATTGACGCAGCTTGCGGCAGGAGTTGACTGGTAGAAATCGTCACGTAACGAAAAATCGCCCGAAAAAGTCGGTTTCGAAGTCTCAAGTGTCAAAAGTTTTTGTTTAGCTTAAACTTATAATACACTAAATGACTCTGCATTACATAACAGCGAAAGGAACTTCGTTCCAACTGGGAGTCCCATGACACCACCCGACATTTTGAAGTGAAAATTTCTTTAGGCGCGTTGAGCACTTTTTGGGTGAACAAAAATCAATGAACTGGCATCATCGTCACCGGCAACGCTTTCCATCAGTTATATGTATAGGTACTGTATAAGTGTACTTTTTGGGTGAACATAAAGCCTGAAACTCACGTCAACATCACCGCACGCTGCCCATGAGCTACATATTATGTTTAAAGTCAGTTCACAAGTTACTTAGTTTTCACTTCTATCGGCAGTCCCCAAAGACTGCCCCGCATGTTTTAATTTTAGTTTGCGTGTAATAAATACATTAATAAATAAAATAATAGATTGTTTATTTTGCCACAAGCATCGATGTTTTCGGATTCCGATATTTTCCTTTCGATATTACTACATTTATATTTACCCTACGTTTGAATCGATGTCGACATCAATGTTTTTCTACAATCGACCTTCCCTACATTGGCTTTTGGCTTGCTTACCATATAAAAAAAATAGAACATACAACGCCTAAATCGCGTTCACACCAAACGTAAGTACCTATTATCAGCCACTGATTATGAGCAGGCTCACTATTAGCTTTTTAGCTTGTATTGCTCGTAATAATAGTGAATTGTCGGTTCGGTGTGAACGAAAAGTTGAACAATAATGTATAAAAAGGCGCCGGCTATACGTCTGGTGTGAAAGTAGCCTTAGGAGGGTGAAAGCTGGCAACGGCGCCAAAGCTGTAAATTATTTCGTTGTTTAAAAATACAACGATGAAATACTGTGCAGTACTAAAATATTAACAGAATTTCGCAGTTATTCGAGTACCATGGGAGTAGGGTATAGTACAGACGCCAGCAGGTCAACCTACCCGAAACTGTCAAATTTTGCCAATCTACTTTGAACCTTAACCTAAATTTTCAACTTTATCATTACTCAGTGATAAAGTTGAAAATCAATTAAAGTTTGACAGATTGTAGTAGGTTGATTTGCTGGCGTCTGTACATACTAATTCCATGCCCAGTCTCAAACATCGTTTCAGTAGCTGTCTTTGGTTAATTCTTGTAGGACAGCGATAATGGTTGGCTCTGTGGTGGTTATAGTGTATTACTGGCCTTCTGTCACTGGATCACGTATCACTACGGCCGCTTTCCGAATTAGAAAATAATCGCTCACAGCGCTGACTTCAATAATTTGCGTTCCGATTAAGATATCACGACTATGACAACTGTGTGGGCTGTCAACAACAGAACGCTTGTGAACGCGCTCACAGTGCTCGCTCAACGTCTAAACTTGCATATTATATTTGTTTCTGTTTAAACCACAAATTGCTTCTTCTTTGGTAAGGTGACGAACGGTAGCCAGAAGCACATTTCGAAAATGCTACGTTAATTTAAAGATAAGATATGACAACTCCGAAACAGTACAACTGTCGTTTTTGACAGCGTTCACGGTGATATAAGTAAGGTAGTGTCCGACCGAAACATGTTTTAATGCCGTAACCGAAACCGAAGGTTCGGTTCAGATTATACATAGTTTTGGCAGAAACCGAAACCGAAATCGAACCTTTTATAAACGTGATTAAAACGAAGAATAAAAAATCAGTGTCAGTCGTAAATAGGCCAGTTACAGGTGAATTTTTCGGCGCCTAGCGGATGTGCGAGTTAGCACATTCTTGAAGAATTCTGAATTCTGAATTTTGAATTCTTCATTTCGTCTATTGCCTTGGTTTATTACTAGCGTGGTTAATCAAGTCCTCGCCATAATACAATCGCGTTAACCTCAGGTTGGCGCGATCGTATTATAGTTCTAAATTATGCACACTATTTGGCACAGATAATTAATAAGACAAAATTCGCGATCCGTGTCGCCCGAATTCTTGTTTTTATGTTCATACTATCGCGGACTCGTGCACAAAGCATGTCGTATTTAACACCATCTACAGTTACGCTTTCACTGTCAGATTATACAGCGCATTTACTGAGGTACCCCGTTATGGCATTCCATAATATACACAAATAGTGAGCATCCTAAAAGTTTAATTACAAATTACTATGCGCCCTAAAGGCCGGCGCGGGCGCACATCTGGCGCAAAAAAGGGGCTGCAAGCTGCAGATGCGGTCATCGAGTACACGGAATTCCATTTTCAAGTTGTTAGGTATCGGATCGTAAAAACACCACGCAAAACTCACATATCAAGGCTCCGTGTTCCAAAACGTTTATGAATCACTATAAACTGCACAAAATATTATTATAATCGTCACAAACGCATTATATCTACAGTTGGGACGTTGGGTACATTATTCAGCTCATATAACCAATTAAACCAGTAGGGACAAAATGAACTAGTGATTTAAAATTACGAAAATAAGGCGGTTTTGCAGAAGTTTTATGAGAAAATAGTTTTGTACGAAATCTAAGGCGATAATTTTATTTTGTTAAAATCATGTTGTATATAATTTATCTAGCCATTATACAAAGTTGATACGACAGAGGGGCTTTCCTTTAAACTGCCTATACTAGGTACCATTTTCAAGGTCTGTATCAAAAATCAATTAAATAGGAGCAGTAGTTTAGTCGCAAATGATTTTTTAAGTTTTTGCCCCGTTTGAACACGATGTATCTTTCCTAACAGCTGATTATGTCTATACGCGGTCATCCACCTTAAAACTATAAATCTGAGTATAAACCTACGATGCGTTGTTGCCGCTCTGACGCAAGTCACAAGTACAACCAAATATTTTTCGGCAAAGCAAACAAAGAAGCAATAAATACACACACTTGCAATTTAATTACGAGAGTGACAATCATAGCAAAACATCCCGCGCGTAAAAGAAATAGAAATAGGTCAGTGTGTTGTTATTGGCATCCTAGATCCTTGCGGTGCGCGATCGGTAAGTGGGGGCCCAGGGCAGTGGGGCTCACGCTCAGTAGTGCGCCGACGCTATCGTTATCGTTACGTAACACGGAAGCTCCTGCGGCTCTTTTGTTTTGCCGAACACGCGCGCAGACAATTGTGATTTTGTTTTGTTATTGTGATAGGACACTAAATAAGTTTAAGACAATATCTCTTTTTTATTGTGACAGGAGTACAGGACACGTAACATCGGATTATTATTATTTAGTGTTAGTGTTTTTTTTTGTGATTGACTGTTTTTTGTTGTGATAGGACACGTAATTAAACTTTGGTTGTGTGTGAGTGTAATTAAAATACAATTGATGAACTAAAAAATAGGATTAGCATTTCACAAATTAAAGTGCCTATCAACGAACAGTGATTTAATTAGAAAAATAAATAACAATATTCTCCGTTGGTATAATTTGTGCATTCATGTGAATGGAGGACACATCGATAATTAAAAAATGTTGTGTTTTTCTTGTGATTGTTGTTGTGCGTACTTACTTCAAAACCGTACCTATCATAAAAGCCGAGCGAAGGCCTAAGCCACCGCTAGCGCCACCGCCCCGGTCGCCCGCCTTGACACGTGATAACACGCGCCGCGCTCCGGCGCCGCGTGTGCGCGACGTTGCCGCTTTGTTACCTAGGTATCTAAGGTCAGTTAAATTTATTTACACAGGGTGGTTGCGTTTTACTCTGATTTGTAAGCTATTTAGTTTGTTTGAAAAAAAAAAACTCATTTTTGATGCTTTTTATTTTTATACCGTATTGAATTAATACTAAACACGTACAGTATACGTAGTGTAATTTAATGCCCCTCTGTCATATCAACTCTGTATAGGTATTTAATATGCGCATAATAAATAATAATAATATAAACTTATAACATTAACTTAGAAAATAAGAGTTGAATTTGCGCTTGGCATCAAACGACCGGCACTTCACCACTGCAAATGCACGCTCGCGATGTCGTCCCTTAATCTATCAAATAAAATACCGATTTTGCAGAGCAACGCCCTGAAAGATATGGAAAGATTTCACCAGATTATCTTGGGTTCCTTGTATACTCTGGAACGCTCGCCTGAGATCAGGAACGCACTTACATAGACACCTCACTTTAGCACTATTTTAATTTATTTATTTGGCGATTAGTAAGGTCACAGCATTATCAAAATAAAAATAAAACACCAGTATCAACGCATAGTCCAATTCTCCGGCAAGCGACGCGATCTTGCCATATGTGCAAAGCTCGCTGCCCCAAACGTATCTTAAAGGATTTTTTTTTTGTAAAAATATTTTGTGTGAAACGACCGTGCTGTTCAAAAATTTCCGCACTTTTATCCTAAATAACCAATCAATCCGTCAATCTGTTTAAAAATTATTAAAAATAATGTTAGAAACTACTTCCATTCTCAAAACTAATAGGTGATTATTGATTATTGATTATATCTAGAGTAGAAGCTAACCATTTGCAACACTTCAGGGATGAGAATAAATAAGAGTAGGTAAACACTATCATATTTTATCAAAGGTTTATATTTCAAGAATAAACACTAGATTCAATAATCCACAAATTATATTATCACATATTATGTTCTCCATTCCTTAATACTTTTAATTCTATATAAAGATTTACAATACAAACTAATAAGTTACCTTATTTTCTAGAAGACTTCCAACAATAATTATCACCAACTTAACTTTCCACTGACCCAGTCACTTGGGACGACCTGCTCTCATGAACGTCGGAATCAAAGTGCCCCCAAATACCGTTCCCGCGGCCAGAGCCGTTATTCTACATCTTTTTTAAATCTTCGGTGTTGCCAGTACAGAGAAACTGTTTTTACCGACCTATTTCAAATTATTATAAATACATGAAACTATAATGTTGCCAATAAAAACTAACAATTAATTATTAAAGAATCAAAACCTAACAATAAGCATTAAGATAGATATTACACTAGGACATGATAGATTCATAACAAAAACCAAATAAAATACCTAATTACTTACCATTATTCGGTAAACAAACACAAGCGTCACTTCACTGAGCAAAGTGATTAAGCGGCCGTTGGAGTCAGGCGAGTGACACAGTATTGCCAGACGTGCTGAGCGCTGGGCACGCCACTATTGCGGCGATAAGTCCGCTCTTTGAGGAGTGGCTAGGAAGGAACACGAGTGGGTTTTAGTCAGTAAGCAACACGCCCTCTCGCTCCACCTAGAGCGGGAGAAGTGATTTGATGATATAAAACCAAAAAAAAAAAAACCTTGCTGAGTGCACCCGAAGTAAGCCGAACGCCACCCGAAAGTACGATGTAAGGTTTGGCGGGGCCGAAGGGTTCGGCTGTTTTTTTGGCCGAAACCGTACTTTTGGCCAAAACATGCTTTTTAGGCCGAAATTTTCCGAAACCGATTCTTCGTTCGGACACTAGTAAAATGCATGGTCGGCGTTATAGCAAGATGGCGCATGTCATGACGTCATCTATGACGATTCACGGCACCTCGTTATCCTGCTTACGCTAATTCGGTACGGGTGTTAGCACGCTCGAATCAATTACAGCGTAACTCCGAACGCAGCTTACTTTTAAGCCAGTGATTAAAAAAAAGTTGACAGTTGTCACAGAGTACTTTTTATGACAGTTGTTATCAATTATCAATACAAACAAGGCTAGACGAGGAAATTATTAATGAAATGAAAAAAAAAAAAATTTACAGTTGAAATCAGTAAGCTAAGATCAAAATGTCGGACCCTACAATACAAACATTTTGTTGCCATCATACTGGTAATAAAGAAGACTTTGCAGTAAAAATCATGGATGAATTTAACACGGATTCATATAATATAGTGTGTCTAATTTCGTCAACAGTTGGAATTTTAGGATCAGTTTATCAGGTAGGTCATATTTAATTAATTTAATCAGCATGTATGTATTTTTCTACAAAATTGATGTATTATACGTTGTCCTTAGTATGGCTTCTCAAGTTACAGTTTGCCGGTTTGGAAATCGAGGGCATGTTAGCGGTTGCATTCGCTTTATGTGAGCCCGTACTTTTTAACTTTCTAGCATTTAATTTATTGTTGTCACTAGTGGTTTAAAAAATAAAGCTAGTCAGAAATGAATTAAAAAATTA
Organism: Xanthia togata; assembly: GCA_963853775.1. NCBI lineage: Eukaryota > Metazoa > Arthropoda > Insecta > Lepidoptera > Noctuidae > Xanthia > Xanthia togata. The sequence continues at coordinate 14,786,810 of OY970802.1, forward strand.
CCTCTGTACCATACCCTTAAGGTGTGCCATGATAAGAATTACATAAAAAGAATATTCTAGAGTGGACAAACATAAATCTAAACTATCATTGTACAATAGCACGCATATAATTAACTTTTATTCAAATATTTTTAGATTTTTCCAGATGTCATAAATCGGATACAGAGAGGGATTGGCTCCACACGTGGACGTCGAATTATTCTCTGGTTAGCAGTGGCAGATTTATTGGCATCATTTGGTAACAATTCTTACTGCATCAACCTTTGTTGTCTTTTTATCAAAGTATTGTTTTTTTTTTATTAATTAGGTTATTCCATCTGGAAATTCTCAATTTAAGCCTTTTGGAGGATTTGTGCCTGGTTGATGACAATATGAGTAGGCTCACCCCCTTTTACATGGGATTTAAACATAACTGGTGAAATGTGGTTGTACTACCTACAGGTATACCTTTGCCTAACCCTTCAGGGATTACAGGCATGATGTTATGTTATGTGTTGTGTTATTGAGTTAAAGAATAAAATGATTATAACTTAATCAGCCTATTTCAAGCTTCTTGAAATAGAGATGGGCTGGCCCAATGTGGGTTGCTGGAATACATCTTCAAATTTTTAGCTCTATGACATGCCCGTTTCCTCACAATGTTTTGTGAGATTCAATGATTATATTTTAATTCCAGGTGTCCTAGTACGCTCCTCGCTATGGCTCAGGTATAAAAATATAATGCCTTTACCAGCTGATGATGTTAGTGTATTGTTCTGTAGCATAACTTCAGTAAGTAGTTCATATTATTGCTTAGTACCTCTCTATACTTACTCTTGCAACATTCAATGGCTATTTATTCTTATATTACTGAGCATGAGGTCCTGGGTTCGATTCCTAGGTTGGGCAAAGTGCTATTGGTGTCTGTCCATCAGGAATTTCTCAATAGCAGCCCAGAGCCTGGGTTTGTGGCTTGTTGATGGCAATAGCCTTGCCCCCTATTACATGGGACTTAAACATGACTGGCGAAACATGGGTGTACTATAAGGTACACTGGTACAAGTACACCTCTTCTGCCTACCCCTTCGAGGAAAACAGGGGTGATGTTATAAATACTGTTTGTGTTAATGCTAAAACTCTATCTCAATCATTTCAGGCATGGACACAATACTTTTACACAGTGACTTGGTTCTGGACCTTGTTCTATGCTATAGACACATGGCTTACCATAAAGGGCCGTGATTCTCATTCTTTACTTTATCACTCTATTGCCTGGGGAGTACCTGCAGCTACTACTGGTGTTGGCTTATCTATTCTATACATTCCCAATGCAACGTAAGTACTTCTAGGCTTTGCTTCAAAGCTTGGAATATTAAAATTTAAGAATATATTCTAATGTATTGCACTAAGAAATAGCACCATACAAATAGAAGAAGAAGTACTATATTGCACTTGGTGTAAGACATATTAGAATTTTAATCTAGTGTTACAAACAATATGCAAATAAGAAATATACATTTATGCAATAAATAACATAATCCTTGAGTATGTCTGACCTCAAATTATTAAAAAAAAAAATTAAACATCAATTTACTAATTTGTTACAGATGCCACAACCTATCGAGTGTTACTAGTGCCTTGTACAAAATATTGCCTAACTATTGTGCTACGTATGTGCCAATTGCTATGGTAATGATAGTAAACCCAATTATGTATGTGATGTCAAGTAAGGATGTGGAAATGGCTGTTGCAGTTCCGCTTTCCCAGGTACCTATCACCATTGAAAAATCATTTAGGTACACAAAGTAAAGTGCCTGACTGTTGTAACTGCTCGTAAGTGGCGACCGTTTCTTGACTAGATATAATACTTATTATGTATTTAATGATGATTAGATCTTAATTTAGTTTGCAAATTGTAATGTTGCGCATGACTAATGTAGCGACGTTGTTCTGCTGACGCACATTCACATTACCGACCTTGGAAGTTTACAAAACGAGCTACAGAACGTGTCTACCTTGTAGATTCGAATGACGTTGTTGCGAATAGAATTACCATCTGTCCGGATTTTTTGACTTAAGTAGGCCATAATAGAAGAAAAAAAACTGATAAGAAATAGTTACCTCGTTGGTCTAGTGTTCGCAAGCGCTACTGCTGAACATGAGTTCCTGGGTTCGATTCCCAGGTCGGGCAAAGTCTCACTGCGTGGATCCCCCGGAGGACACGGTGGAGGTATGCCCGGCTTGGGCAGAGCACCGCCGTGTCCTCGTGGAGGCGATCGGTGGCGGGGATCTCTCGCGTCTGGCCCTGGTCCAGGCCATGGTACGGAGCGAGAGGGCATGGGAGGCCGTCACCTCCTTCTGCGAAGCAGTAATGCTCGCGAAGGAGGAGGCGGAGCGCGTGAGGGAGAGGCAAATTTCGCGCCCTCACGGCCCTAGCCGCCGCAGGAGGAGACAGACGCCCCGGGCGTCGGGAATCGATTGCCGATTCCCGGCCACCGTAGGCGCAGGCTTGCGGACGGTGAGCAATGGGTAGCTCGCCGTCCGGTAAGGACCAAGCCCGGGTCGACGGCGCGTTTTGTTCCACGCGCGCCTCAAAGAGATGTCAGCGAATGAAGGGGTCCGATGAGACCATTGCCTGCCGGGGTTGCGGGAAAGTCCGAAAGGGATACCGTGGCCCCCTGGCATTGCACAGGCAAGAGAAGCAACACGGGTGCGTTTTAGTCAGTAAGAGTCTGACACGCCCTCCCACTCCACCCAGAGCGGGAGGAGTCATTTGATGATTTCCCACCCAAAAAGAAAAAAAAAAAATGGTTGGTCAAAGTGTAATTGGGTTTATTTTCTGGAATTTCTCAGTAGCAGCCCGGAGTCTGGATTTGTGCCCGGTTGATGGCAATAGGCCCGCCCCCTGTTACATGGGACTTAAACATAACTGGCGAAATGTGGGTGTATTAAAGGTACAGTCACGAGCAATAATATGTAAACACTTGGCAAAATGCAAAAGCGATTTACTCGGGGTATTACGATTGCAACTTTGAAATACGTCCTATTCTATAATAGTATGGGTTTCAATATACTATTTTCATAATAGCACAAAATTGCAATAAACACAGGAGAAGATCACTTTTAAAAGTTAAAGTGTATACATATTGGTGCTCGTGACTGTCACCTCTGCCCAACCCTTCGGGGAAAAAAGGCGTGATGTTATGTGTGTAAATAGGTCACTTATTTTACAACTTTTTTGTTTTGAGTGGTACGCTAGATCGAATATTTCTTGCGAGCTCGCGATGCACGGTGCAGCAAAAACTATACATTTTCAGTATAATCTGATTTCGCATTGTATTGTATTTACGTACAATGAGAGGTCGGCGTATACTGGAAATGTATATCTTGATATGTAGCCGTGAGTACATAACACAAGATCAAAAATATTATAGGTAACTGACTGCCATTGGTACAAGTACTGGTAGGTGACAGCTGCGCTACTGCTGAGCATAAGGTCCTATGGGTTCGATTTCCAGGTCTGGCAAAGTGTAATTGGGTTTTTTCCATTAGGAATTACTCAGTAGCAGCCCGGAGTCTGGATTTGTGCCTCGTTGATGCAATAGGCTTGCCCCCATGGGATGGGGGAAGCCATTACATGGGACTTAAACATAACTGGCGAAATGTGGGTGTACTATAGGTACACCTCTGACTGACCCTTAGGGGATGGATTTAAGGCAATGTTATGTTATTAACTTATAATAATATATAAGTATCAAAAATAAATCAAATAAAGCCAAAGGTTCTGGACTGGGAAGTTTTTTTATAGGTATTTAACGTACTTACATTTAAGTTCTTCCTTTATTATAATACAGGCTGTCTCGAACGTAGTGGTCCAAAGGCAAATGGGGTAAAGCGGAAGTATACCTATCATTTAAAAGTTAAAGCTATACAATTCAGCTAATTTTCAAGAAGTTTTACACTTTCTCTTGGATTTTTCGACCCTGTGAACAAAACTTGCGACGAATGCTTCAGATTTTATTTTACCTACTTGTGTTTTCTAACTTTTTAATAAAACTAGCAAGTTTCTTTCAAACAGGCGCGACGCGTTTCAGGTAGAACAATTACCATGAAGGCTGTGGGAGGCTTAATAAACGTGATTTTGCGATGGCACATCAGGGCTAAATTTCAAACTGGGTGGTAGGATAACGTGGTCACAGGAAAGATGACCTCAATTTTGAAGGAAAATAAAAAAGCACATTTTGTTTATTTCAATGAACAAAATGTGCTTTTTAATTTTCCTTCAGCTAAAGCTGCCTGGCTAGTAACTTTGGAATCCCCCTTGGGTGCGGCGAATTACTTACTTACATTCTGATGATTATTGAATAATACATAAAATTACATCGTAGGACCATTGGACTCCAAAAGCTTAAGCTGTAGATACCTGTGAGTCTGTGGCACTCAAAACGTCATTCGAATGATCTACCAGATCTACATACATTATGTAGTTGTAGGTAGATCCATAAAAAAACATGTTACCATTAATATAAATAGTTATGCAGTACCTACTAAAAAAAACATTTGTTTTTCAGTTCACAAGTAAAGAGCGAAGAGTAGTAGATACATTGAGATTGAAGTTTTTCTTGATCAATGTGGTTTTCTATCTGTGTTGGCTACCAAACCTTGTAAATGGCTTTTTGCTTTGGACAATGTGGTTTAACATGCCTGTAAAAGTTATTATCACTATATGGTACATAATGGTGAGTATACTACACATACATATTTTTATATAAGTACTTAACTTTTTAATTTTTGACAGTCTTTAAATTGTAATGCCCACAATACGTACCTACCTACCGTACAGTATTTTTATATCACGTAGCGACGCGTGCTTTACTTCACGTAACGAAGTATGCACGTTGCGTACTGCGTTTATACACGTTGCTAAGTGTACAAACGCAGGAGCTCTCGGTACTGTCCGAGACAATGCAATGACGAAGTCAGAAGTGTGTGTGTTGTGTGTTGATGCTACTCGTCTTAACGCACACATTTACAGCGGGTTTATTCACTTGGTTACCACAAAAAAAGCGCGCGTCGCTTCGTGAGATAAAATACTACAATTAATTGTCATGTTTAATTTTTCAGGCATTAACAAATCCCATGCAAGCATTATTAAATGCACTTGTTTACCGAAAATGGAATACAAATAAATGGAGGAATATGCCATCATTTAGTAACGAGTCACGAAAAGAATTTTGTTTTTACGATGAGCAGTCCCCACTGTTGGGCTCAGAACCTTCGAGATTACAGTTATCACCTATCCCACCGGGTATTAATAACTACGCGACTTTGTGATCAACTCAAATCAGTCCCAGTATTGTTGGAATTTTGTTATACTTACATTTTTTTTACATGAATATGTTTTTTTTTATTTGAATATATTTATACTTTTTATAAATGACTTACACATTTGCCTTATTTGTTTCATTAAAGGACAGTGTTATTAAATGGGCTGTCAGAGAAAAAATGATTAACAGTATTATGTGAAATAGATGATTTTTATTAGTTACAAGTAGGTATATATACATTATTTATCATTTTACAAAATACATATGCAATGAATGATAACTATCACATATCATCATGCTCATTATCCGGTGGGGCCATAGTAAGATCTGTTACATCTTTTACAATCATATGGGCTATTTGCCAGGCCATTTCTTCTTCCACTTTAGATGTATTCATTGGCACAAACCGGCTCACCATTTTCTTTAACACAGACTTATCCTTTTTGTCTGGATCTGGTTCAAATTTAGATTCAAACCTGCCTAAACTATTAACTCTTCCAAGATTTAAGCCATCTGGTCTATTCCTCTGCCATAAAGCATCAGCGTTATACAGCTGATTAGAGTCTATTGTCATGTCAGGTACAGAGAGATTGCGTTTCTTCTTACGGAAGACTGGGTCTCCCATTGCAAGGAGAGTATTTTGAGTGCTAATACTAAATTCACTGCTGCAATCAGAATGTGATTTATGATTGGAGGACCACATGTTTTCAACTGAATGTATCATTTCTGAGAGGTACTTAAAATACAACTCTGATTCTAAAAATGCTTTGACATACTGAGTCAGTGTTTTAAACACAATTTGATAAGGCAAATCAAAACAAGTTGCTAGTGGACCCTCTTCTCTGCATATATCACTTTCAATTTTTAGTCTAATATCAGTTGGAAATCCAATTGGGTGTGTCGCCTGAAGAGAAAAATATTTTTCATATATAGATATAGCATCAGCTTGCGCTTGGTCAGGGCTTGTAGTGCTACCATTCAGCAAATTATCCCGGAAGTGCATAACTGCCATTAAAAATTCTAATAATACCCTGCAAGATTCTTGTTCCAAAAATTCTGTGAAGTAAAACAAAACTGTTTCATTATGTATAATATCTTTAAGAGCTAGAGAGCCACTGGTCAAAATGTCAATTTGTGCTTTAATGTAAAATGGGCTGTTGATGAAATCATTATAATGATTATTTTCTATTTGGCTAGTAAGAACATCTTGCACTGGCTTAAAACAGTTTTCTTGTATCTGTCCTTCAGGCTGGCAAATATTGGATATAACAGATTTTCTGTTACTATCAGGTAAATCAAGTTGGTATGGGGCTTCTAAAGCAACAAACTTTTTGAAAATTGTTACTGCTTCCTCAGTGTAATCCCGGAGTTGATTATTTTCACTGGCCGAGTTCTCAGATTTTACTTGTTCAGATAAGTTGCCACATGAACTCATCGAACAGTCATTAAATCTTGTATTACTAGTACTTGTAAACATCTCACTGTTTTCTCTCCAGCTGCATCTTTGTGACTTTATGATTTTCTCTTGTTTTAATTCACACTTGCACTGAAGGTCCAAACTTCTAGTTCGATTAATTTTGGATATATTACCAGTTTCGTTAGCATTGGTTGAGTTTAATACATGTTTTCTGAATTCTTCTATTTCCAACAAACATTTAATGAGGGCATCCTTTCCTATTGATTCCATGTATTGTACAAAATATTTGAGAGTTTTCTTTTCAATAATTATATCATGTAAGCTTAAGGATAACTTGGAGCTCTTTTCAAACATTTGTTTGGGATCTGGAACACAGTAGCACATATGTTTAGAACACTTTCGTGCCACAGTTAATCGGAGTGTTTATGTTTTGAACTTACTTACCTTCATTATCTTCAAGTAATATTTGCGCATTTATTAGACTTTTGATATCAGGTGTGCTCACGTATTTGATTTCTGGAGGCCGCACTGGGCATCCAGTTTTACCTTTGGCTAAAATTATTGAAAATGATTATGACTGATGCATGGTGTAGTTTCTATCAAAACGGTAAAGGGCGAACATAAAAAAAAAAACTCTTATCAGAATACTTTACCTGCACTTTTCCAAAACTTAATCATTTTCGAATAAACTCTTCGTTATACGTGTCTATTGGAACTATGTACAACCGCAGAAGTAACCTACGTAAGCTCTTCATAAGTGCGTTTTATGACCATAAGCGTAAACAATAATAAGAAAATGAAAACAATTTGTTTATGTACTAGATAATAGTGGAATACGTTTACATTACAAATGTCAGTTTATTCGTGTCAAATGTGTGTCAAACGTGTACCAGAGACTATTGTAGTTATTTTTTATTGATTGGTACCTAGTTATTTTAGTATTTGTAAGGAAAGCGTACATTTTAATAAGTCTATGATTTTAGAACCTTTGTGACATTATGTCATTGTTTTATATGTCAATGCATTATGTAGACGTATGCTTTTTTAGGAGTTCGAGTATCACTAGTCGTTATTGGTAACTATTTTTAAGACGGACTCGAAAAAAACGTTTGGACGTGTATGGTTATGACTTATTATCATATAAAATAAAATGTTAAACAGCGTGTACCTGCGTGTCCGCAGGGTCACATTCGTGCTCGAAGTATGTCGATTTGCCGTGACCGTCGCATAGGGGCCTCTACCGGTATTAAAATCCAAAATCAAAAGAAAGGTTTTTAAATTATTCGATCGAATTCATTTCCATTTTAATTGACTCTATTTTATTTAAATTTACGATATCGTTAGATGTAAAATAACGTTCTTCAGTTCAGTCTGAATAACTTTATTTTGTTATAAGCTAGGTATGTACCTACATTTATTATTATTATAAAAATACAAACTGAAGTTTGATTTTTAATAAGGTTAGGTATTTCTTACAGCAGATTTAAATTATCCACATGTGTTTATTCAACATGTAAAAACTGATTCCCTTGATTGAACCAAACTGACGAATCGGCGAAAACTGGCATACAGTCGACATAACTCAACCGTCTAATCGGCAAAACTGACGAATCGACGAAAACTGGCAAATCGACAAAAACTGGCAAACACTGGAAACTGTCGAGTTAACCCAACTGCCTAATCGGCTAAACTGACTAATCAACGAAACTGGCGAATTAAAAATAAACTGCCGGCTGACGGTTTACCAGTTAGACGCGGTATCTTTTTAGAACCTTTTTGCCGCAAAAACCAAGATTAAAATTGAAGACTCGGCGTGTGTAAAATGACAAATTAAGCTTCGTGCAGACTAGCGCGACGCGACACCGGCTATTGTTATACCGTGAAGTTTTCTTAGAAATTGTATTGTTCAAGTCGCGTCGCGCCGTCGCGTCGCGCTGGTCTGTACGAGCCTTTAGAACTAAAAAAGAAAACAAAAGCAATCCTATTGGGTCAACAATGGTCAGTAGGGCTGCCTCTTCAATCAAGAATGAAATCAAGAATGGAACAAAGTTCCTGTTTTGTTGTATAAGAAATTTGTTCATAAGGAACAAAGAGAGATGTATTAATGGTTATAATTCTGTAAATACATGTAGCGGTTACACCGCAACATACTAACTACGCATCAAAAGACATGACGTCACACAAATCCTGCATCGCGCAATTAGAGTTTACCGCGCGAACGACATAGATAAGACTATCCGAAATCAACAGTCGGGCAGTCGGCCCGCCAGACAACACCCGTCTGGTTGGAGGATCCTCCCCTTTCTATGGTGGATGAGTGAACTTTACACCCTGCTCCTCATACCTCTAAATTGGTGACCCCGAGTATGAACGTCAACGCAGCCTTCGTGCAACTACTTCAGCGTGACGTCATCATCATCATCACTCCCGCAAGCTTTCGTGAGGCGAGTCACACAGACAGCCAGCACCCTCGGCTTCAACGGGTATCCTGACCACCAGCATGCAGCGAACGCGCATTCCTGGTCATCACCCTCAGCCTCACCAGCAACCTTGGCACAGCACCTGCACCTTCGGCCGGTCTCACAAGCAGAGCTCATTCTACCCTCTCCTGGTCGACACTAGCAGTCAGCCACAACCCAGCGCTATACCACATCCGACTCACTGGATCGTGACGCAGCGCCACCCCGACTCACTGGGGAATCACCGCAGACAGTTCCGACTCACCGTGAACTATGCGGCACCCGGTTCTGACTCACTGGAACCTTAGCTGGCACTGTGAAGCATCGCAAGATACAAGACTCAGCCCACTATCGACCTCCGGTCTCCGGAGGGGAGTGATGTAGTGGTTACACCGCAACATACTAACTACGCATCAAAAGACATGACGTCACACAAATCCTGCATCGCGCAATTAGAGTTTACCGCGCGAACGACATAGATAAGACTATCCGAAATCAACAGTCGGGCAGTCGGCCCGCCAGACACAACACCCGTCTGGTTGGAGGATCCTCCCTTTTCTATGGTGGATGAGTGAACTTTACACCCTGTTCCTCATGCCCCTAAATACATACTCGTACCTAATAAAGTCGCGAATCATTATATCGATCAAGATAGGTACATCCTGACATTGACCTTCAAATTGCAAAAAACGTAAGAAATATAGAATTTTGCGGGCTAAGCGACGTTTGACTGGTAGAAATCCTCACGGAAAGGAATAAGCGTTATGCCCTCGTTTCTCTCTCTCTCTCTGTCTCTTTCTGTGTGCGCTTAACTTCGTCCTTGACGGGGATCCCCCGACCCACATGTTTTTTTTAGAGTCGACGACACATCCAGCACATCGCTTGCCATTTTTTGTCGACTGTATATCACCGCAGTCGACTTCAAATTGGAATATTCACATTCGGCGTCAGCCGTAGTAGATTTTGGAGGAGGCGAGTAGACTCGGTAGCCGCCCCGCCCTTGTTCTGCCCTGACGAACCTGGTTTGGCTGGGGCAGCTGCGGTGGCGGCATATGATGCCGCCTTTCGCTGGCCAGGAGCCTGCATGCTCGCCGCTAGAGGGGGCGGAGGAAAAACGGGACCGCAGAGAAGCCATCTCCTGCCTCACCAGGGTCAGAACCCGGTCCTCAGTATGCACGTCCCTGCTCATGCTGCTCCCTCCCCTGCGGCACCTCACGGGGGCCGGCTCCTCGGAGCCCAGCCAGGTCCGCTCGGAGCTCCTCGTTCTCCTTTTAAGTCGACTCAAAAAAATGGGGACTTAGGTACCTATGTTGATCACAAATTATACGAAAACTATAAGTACTTATTAAAAAGACTTGGAGTTTAGCACAATTAAAAGACGAGCCAAGCAAAAGGGAAGAGTATGTCACTGGGAAAAATGCTGCTGTTCTAGGAAGGCCGTTAGTGGCGGCCAGCGCTCTTCTAGGTAAAGCCCGTAAAGCTACGGTTGTAGCTTTACAGCGGTTTACGATTTAAATCTTTGCAGCGGCAAAGATTTAAATCGTTAAATTCGCCCTACCGCGTCAAAAGATAGTCGCATTTCTGATCAAATACTGTTGAAAATGACAGGATTTCATGGCGGCCGTAATAAAATGACGAAACCGCTTTCCTGGCCAATCAAAGTTTAAGCCTGTCGGAGGCCCGTGGCGGTGAAACAAAATGAGGTCTCAGGTCTTCTCTGTAGGAATTTCTATAATGTAATATTTTTGCAGAAAATGAATAATGACAAAATTAATCAAGTACTTACTTAATTATTTATATTTATAGAATAGTTCTTTAATATAGATTACAGGAACACCTATGAAGTCTATGGTCTTAAAATAACAGGGTAAGACACTCACTAGTGTGCTTTACATTAGCAGTTAGAATGTGTGAACATGTTTTTCAACTACAATGTTATGTTTGTTCGTGGGATAAATTCATATTAACTACGGAACCCTTCATTGTGCGTGGTCCGACACGTACTTGGCCGGTTTTTTTTTTGAGCGAATGCATTTTCATCTTCTCATTCACGGACGTAATTTTCATCGAAAGCAAGATTGCAAGTGAGCACACTGATTATAGACTACTATATAGACACTGAGCACCTTGAGTGTTTTTTCCAGGGACCGTACAACCCCGGTTAAGAGTTAAGCTTTTCGAAGGGGTAAGCCATTTATGAGGTTACCTTTAAATGATGTAACCCCTTGAATGGGTTCTATGCTTGAAACCCAGTAAAAGGGTTATCTCTTCAATATGGATAACCCATTGAATGGGTTCTACTTATACTTGAAACCCAGTGAAAGGGATACATGGTAACCCATTCAATGGGTTATCATGAAACCCAGTGAAAGGGTTACCCTTTTATTATGATAACCTATGTAATATATGGGTTTTGTTAGGGTTACCATATGGTTATTCAATACATTTGTGCTAAGTAGGTGATGGGTGGGGTGGACCGAGCTCCACGCACCATCCACCATCGCTGGCGCACATTGCCTTTATTTAACTAGACATCGTAGGCTTGTAGATTTCGTCCACACGTGCTACCTACATTTCAGATGTTTATGCTTACATAGTAAGATTGTACGAGCCGCTAGCCCGTACAGTAGAATTGTAGCTTGTAGAGTTGTGGTGAAGTTGGTTGTTACAGCAGACGGGATGTAGACAGGGAATAAAATCACTGTATTTTGTCCGTGCTACCGGAGTGGGTTTATTGTTCACACTACTTAATCATATAAAGTATTAACCTAAATAACATCGACTACGCGTGTAGGTAAGTAAAATAGCATAATCAACGAAACAATGTAATGCTCAGTAATGTAAAAAGTTAAACAACTAAAATCATGTGGCGATGCTCGTACAAAGATGGTGTGTACTTCAAAACCTATAGGTTTCCTAAAATAAATTATTACTTAGGTACATATTATTATTAGGTATATTATATTTATAAGGCCAGATTGTAATAAGATTAGGGTCAAAAAGCAAGAATGACAATTGTACGTTTCCTGCAAATGCCTGCAACAAAGTAAGGCATGTAGGTATTTAACGCGACGACAAACTAATCTGATTTAGGGTTTTAAAAGTAATTAAAATGGGTAGCGAAAATACTTAATAGGTTGGCAGCTACAGTGAAGTAGCATTTTAATTAAAAAATGAGGCTGTGTATAGAATTGATTGTTAAGCGAACATTAGACACTGGGACACTGGCGTTGTGTGGTTTTAGTTCTAACCTAACCTACCTTTCAGTCATTTTCTACTTCATTTTTAACCAAGGGGCTACTTCATTTTTAGTCTAAATATGAAAGAAATTAACATTAAACAAAAATGACAAATATAAACTATGTATTTATACACATATGTAGGTACACCCAACTAACGCGGTACCTAAGCAAAAGTGCACTAAACCTATTATAAAATAATAAGTAGGTAATATAAATTTAGGTCAACGCGTCACGCCGATATTGCTAACTAAGGTGTGCGGTGAAAACACCGAACAATATTCTTTGCTCTATACTCTCTACAAATATAAAATTAGCTTATGCTAGTATGTACTGTTCCACAAGACTTCAAATACAACACTGCTCATCTTATCAAAAACCCGTTCGATCTTCCCCCCACTCACCCTATGACATTCACGGCCTATTGCATCTGTTGACGGAAATGTCAACCTTCGTAAAACATCTTGGAGCTGCAATCGCTGATCACTGGAATAGGCCCATGAGCGTAGTGATATTTATGAGACTGATGTACAGACGCCAGCACATCAACCTACTACAATCTGTCAAATTTCTTTAATAGATTTTCATCTTTATTACTAAATAATAAGGTTCAAAGTTGATTTGGGAAAATTTGACAGTTTCGGGTAGGTTGACGTGTTGGCGTTTGTACATGTAGCCGATGAACTGAGAAGACGTCGATTGCAATAAATTGCGATACGTAAATGAGGTTGTGTTATGTTATGTAATGTTACCTACCTATGTTCCGATGATGTAAATAAATTGGGGTTAATTAAAATTACAGGTTTATGCAAATACAAGGTTACTACCTTAAAAAACTTCTTCAAAGTATTCTGATAGTCCGGTATAACATGATAACGATTAACGACAGTTATGTTGCTGGCATCGACCCGAGTTTCGCGGTAATTCGCTATGCAAATATACATGTTTTATACGTTTGCCTTTCGTCTGCGTACTGTAATAAATCGAGATTTAGATAAAAAAGCAAGGCTTTTTCTGAGCTGTTTTGAGTTGTACCTAGATGTTACTTTTCTTTAGTCTCTAACGATCTGGAAGTACCTACCAAATTCCTAATTCGATATTGTTACTACATTAGATAATGTTCCTACGGGCTTAGCAGGGGATTATTTAGGTATACCTACGGTGCCTTCATTCTACCTTCTAAGATGCTGTAATGTCACCTTGTGCTCTGCTGTAATGTCACCTTGTGCTCTGCTGTAATGTCACAGTGTGTCTGCGAAGCACTGTAAATATGTCGTCAAACAAAAAATACCAGTATAGGTACTGAACTCATAGATTGTAATCATAGATTTTCTAGCTACTACTAGGTACTTATAGTACTTAATTTAGATTGGTATTCTACTCTGTTTTTAAGTACCGATAGATGGACTATATTTCTAGTCGAGTGCGTGTAGGTACCTACTAAATTCATGATCTGTAGGTAGTGTACAAGGTTGTCTCGTGTTTATTCACGTGTTTGATATTGTAGTCCCGATTATTGATATTTATGATAATAAAACATATACCTACAAATTAAATTGGCTCTAAACAAAAAGTATGTCATCTTAAGCACAATTCCCCTACATCGGCCCTGAAGCACTTGTCTGCTATCTATGACGTTGAAGTGTCGAACATAGAAGTCATTAGGTGGGTAGGTACTACCACTGACTGTTATGCTTATGACAAACAAAATTATGTACATTCTGTGAATTTGTAGGCGCAACTAAATACTTACATAGGTATAAATTGATGTTTTGCTATAATTAAGTACGGTAGGTACTTAAGTTTAAGTAGGACCTATTCTATCTTTTTTTCTTTCAACCTAATAATTCGGCTTTCTAAATTCACAGATGAAATAAACCAACACATCAATGATAAAAAAACATGTCATCCTATTATTTATTGATTTTAGCAGTCTTTGATAACCTCAGGCATGATACACTTATACAGGGTGTTTGGCGCATGGACCGACACAATTTTTTGGGGAGTTGAGAGGGTCATTTGCGAAGTTTCACCCAAAGATCCCATGTCCTAAGTGTCACGGTTAATAAGATATGATTTTTTTAGATTTTTTCCAAAAATTATGAACATAGTTTTATTTAAAAAAGTTCTTTATTTATTTAGAATAAGAATACATTGCAGAATACAATAAAAGTTATTTCGTGCAATTAGAACAATAAACAAAAAAGTAATGACTATTTAAAGGCGAGATTTCGGGTAATTTTGTGAAAAAAACAAAAAAAAACATCTCAATAACCGTGACACTTAGGACATGGGGTCTTTGGGTGAAACCTCCCAAATGACGCTCCCAATCCCCCAAATAATTGTGTCGGTCCATGCGCCAAACACCCTGTATACAAGCTCGATAATACAGGGGTTCCAGGCCTAATATTAAACTGGTGCAAAGATTACCATCTAAAAAACAGAACATGCCGTGTAAAAATGAACTCAGTGACGAAGTTTTATTAGATAGGTACGGGAACAGCCCAAGGCTCAGTTATAGGACCCTTGCATTATTTAGTCTACGTCAATGACATAGAAGAGAATGTTATATGCAATTGTTCAGTCTATCAGTACCTACGCTGGCGACATCTGTCTCGTAGCAGCTGATAAAGACTTATCTAAGGCTGAACGATTGTTCAGCCTTAGATTCAAAATGATTTTGATAATTGGTGCAAGTGGTCTCATGAAGCTGGACTGGCGCTTAATGCTGGTAAAAATAAGACTATCCACGTTCAGTTCGGTAGAGCCAGTTAAAATAATTGCGCACGCTCACCAATGCTTGCATGAAGTGCAATAGGGATGATGACTAAAAAAATGTTTTTTGTCCGTAATGTAGACTATGAAAAAATAACGTACACGTATTTTTTCTTTTTTTACGTTTTCAAAAGATTACGGCGATACATTGAGTTAAAATGTGCCATGACGTCACTTGTATGTAGATTTTATACATACTTGTGACGTATCAACCCCCACTCCCCAACTTTAATGCGTTTGTATCTAAGTCATTTTTTATTAATATGATAAAGCAAAAAATACGTGTCTAATATTTTTTTATTATCTGGCTGACGGACTAATTAGAATTATTTTTTTTGACCCAGGCATCATCCCTATTAGTGCTTGGTTGAAAATGTGAACCACTGGAGCAGTTTGCCAACTACAAATATTTGGGTTTAGTCGTTGATGACAGATTTAACTGGGTCTATAACATAGCTAACTTATTTACATTTTTAAAATATTGCGACATGTAGCACACGCTTCAGTTATCCGGAAAGTATACTTCGCTCTTTGCCAATCACTAGTCACCTACTGTATTTCCTGCTGGGGCGGAGCTGCAAAGACAGTGATGAAGCCTATAGAGATCGCTCACAGAGCTATACTTAAAGTTGCCACCTTTCGCCCGATCTTATTTCCAACGACCGAACTTTATAAATCCTGGAACGTTTTAAATGTTCGACAACAGTACATTTTACATATAGTTTTACTCCAACATTCCAGAACACCATATAGACATATCTCTAAACGTCGGAAAGACTTAATCTGCACAATTCCACCCCCACGTACCTCCTTCGTAAAACGATTCTCTTTATATGTTGCTCCATCTCTCTATAATAAAATTAATGCAAAATGCCCAATCTATAAACTTCCATTCTACAACTGTAAAAAAACTGTACGGACACTCCTTTTGGACCTCAATTATGATGACACTGAATTATTCCTCACAAAGTAATCATGTTAACACACACAAATACACACGCACACACTCACATGCACACTTCACACAACGCACCTGCACCGACACATACAATATACCCACACGCTTTAGATATGTCTTGTATTAATAATAATTAAATATCATATAATTTTAAATTTGATTTTCATATTGTTTTTGATTTTGACGTTAATTTTAATTTTGTTTATAATTTTGGTTTGTTTTTAACTTGGTTTTTGATTATATTATGATTTCGTTTTTAATTTTGATATTGATTTTGAATTTGAATGCTTTTATGATTTTAATTGTGGTTGAATTTATTGTCTTTTATATTAATATAATCGTCAAACAGACTATATTAATATAATAATCCGCCAATTAGGGGACCGGCACTGTCTCTCCTTAACACAGGCTAAATTCTAGCCTCTTTAGGAGAACAGTAGATACTTCATCCGTCTTTATTGTAAAGTTGAAAATGCAATAAATTTACTTAAAAATTTACTTAAGACTCCATTTGTGATAAACTGCGAGCATTGCTAGTCAAATTTAATACAAAGTAAAGTACCTTTTAATTTATATCTTATTGATAAAACAGTTCACTAACAAAGAACTGCAAATTTAATTCCATCATAGCATAGCAACAAGAATGGCAGCCCAATCAAAACTGTTAGTACCGAGATTCAAAAACTAATAAGGGAAATAATTATAAACTACCTCATAATGTTTTATGAACCATGTTTTAACCATACCTACATTTTATATTTCGTTAGTAATAAGATTACTAAAGGATTGATGTTTCAACATCCGGACAAACCTATTGAGGTGTTTGTGATGTTTCTGAATTAATAAACAATAAAAAGGTAAAAATTACCTCTCTTCACTGTATCTAAGCCCCGAATGGGGGTAGGCTCTAAAGTTGATGGTGTCCTTCCTAAAGGTGGCGGTTTGCGCGGCAACAGAGACCGGAGACCAAGACACTTGTCTCCGTATCCGATCTCCGAGACACATGTCTAGGTCTCCGCTGGTGTACCTACTGGGGGCCGAGACCGAGACTAAAAACTAAGGACTGTTCAACCAGTAACGGTATTGTCGATTCAGTCGTTGGAGTCAGTTATATTGTTGAAAGTTTTTAATCTACATTGTAATGGAAAGCCAGGTTATTAAGTTACTCTTGGAAGTAGAAGAAGACGATGATTTGTTTTTATATTATTATTATAAAAGTAAATAAAAATTGCCTATCAACGAACAACAACAATAACTAGAGGCCAGGAAGGATCGTTTTCACTATTGGTTAAGAACCATTTATTGTTTGATGACAAATGTTCAGGGGCTTTTCGAGCGAGACGCGCGTCACTGTCTCGCGTCTCCGTCTCCTGTCTCGGTCTCCTGTCTCGGTCTCGCTCGCGAAATCGACCATACAAAATCTAATGACCAGTAACGGTCTCGGTCTCTTGTCTAGTCTTCCGTCACGGTATCCGGTGTCTGCCACTGCGCGAACCCCCACCGTTAGAATGCGTTTGGCAAAGGTGGGTGGTAGGTGTCCAACGTGTGTTGAAATTAGAAATGTTGGTCATCCTCTTGAATACCCTTGATGAAATGAAAGTATTTTTTGCCTGTTTGGATGCTTACCTACATACAAGATTCACCAAACTGTATGTAGGTAATTAATGAGTCAAGAATATGCCTGACCAATAAGAAATCCAACGAACTGGCTGGAGCACTTTTCATAGACCTCATAATACGCCATGCCGATGCCGCCATACATATTGGAATTGAATCCTCCGGGAAGGTTACCAGCATTACGTTTGCGCTTAAGTTAACCATCGCGGACGGTCAACGGCATTAGGTTTAAAACCGTCTTATAAAATACTGTAAAACGAAGTAAAATAGTGTTTTCAGGGGGTTTTGTCGCTTTAAATAGATTCCAACCTTTTAAATTTTTATCCTACGGTTTATTACTTAGGTAGGTACGTAATATTTCCGTTGCACAAAGCTACTGCTACCTAATCAAACCTTATATTTGCTGGATTGATAATTTTTGTGCTAAATAGGTACAAACAGGTAAATTGGTACCTACCTATTTTTGACAGACTTCACCAAAAGGAAAAGGCATTCAACAGTTTATTTTCATTTAAGTACCCAATTTTTCTGTTTAAAGGTAGGTACGGGGCCGATTTACGTGATTCTTCTTAACTGACTTCCAAAAGGAGGAGGTTATCAATTCGGATGTTTTATTTATGCTCGGTCATAACTCCGTCATAATATATGCGCCATATTCACCATCCATTTTGCTGTAGGTACGTCCCGCCAAGCTCACGCAAGATGCATGACGCAAAACGACAGTGAATTGTCTTATTAGTCTTGCACAATGCACAACACAATTTTGCGTCCAGCAAGCGCCCCCACCACCGCGAGCGTCGTGCAGATGGATAGTGATAGTATCTTTATGTAGTCTGTGATAGTGATCAACGCGGAAGTAGACGTACATCAGAGCGACAGTCACAGACTACTTAGAGATACTGCTGGCGACAGTACATCGTGCGTGCTGGATCGTGTATTATATTCAGATAATTGCAGATTCATCACAAGGCTTAGCAGAGCGAGCACCTCAATCCCATGCTTTTTTATCTTCTAAATAATCTGAAATTGTACCTATAGTAGGTACCCTTTTTTTTACAAAGTTTGGTTAAATAAAAAACGATTCAAAATTTAAGATTAAAAAAATAAGCCCTGGCAGTTAGGAGATGACCAGTCTCAACTGACGGCGCCCGTTCACGAACATGACGCGTGGATCAGCACCATCCAGCTCAACCACAATCTGAAACGTGGTTGATCTAATTTGTTCCTATTTCCTGTGTTAAAATTATGCCTGTCACTTATCTTACTAATAAGATGTAGATTTTTTCGAACATATACATAATGTTTTCATATATATACTGACAAGGTCCGGTCATGATAGGTATTAATTTTCTTAAACAGTTCCCTTAGAGATCCGCGTCTGCGGAGATTGTAGATGGCTCTGACAGTCCTCTTTTGCAGAATAAAGATAGAATCAATATCTGCGGCCCGTCCCCACAGCAAAATACCGTAAGACATGATGCTATGAAAGTAACTAAAATAGACCAGTCTCGCGGTACCTATCTGTTAGTTGGCGGATTTTCCAAACAGCGTAAGCGGCTGAACTTAGCCGCCCTGCAAGTGAGGACCCCACTGTAGTTTTGAGTCAAGCGTGATTCCCAGGAAAACCGTTTATTCGACGAATTGTAGCGTCTCCTTAATCAATACAACGTGACATTCACTACTTCTAACATTCGGTAACGCGAAACTTATGCATTTAGTTTTCTTCTAATTTAATACTAAATTATTTACAATAAACCAATTATGGACCTTTAGCATAGCGTTATCAAAGTAATTTACATTAGGTACAGAACACAAAACATAATTTAAATTATAAATTAATAGCCATAATATGTCAGCTAGCACACGCCAATATAGGTACCAACCAAAAATATCGAGTACTGTACTCAGGCAGAAAAAATAAATAAATAAAGACTAAACGTAGGTAGGTAAACTATGTAGGTAAGTAGTAGATATAATGATGTAGAGCTGTTAAAAAAAAAAAAACTAAATAAAAGCCTCAGACCAATAAAAAAGTACTACTACTTTTTTATTGGTCTGAGATAAAAGCCTCCAGTCATAAAAGACATGCCCGCTTACATACTTATAGCTAAAATAGCTGTAACTGGAAGTTATAAATTTTAAACTAGGACCATCGAGGTAAAATAAATAAACAGATAATTACCAATAACAATAACAAAAGCATGATCAGCCACTTTATTTACCATGATCGGCTACTTTATTTTGACAAGGATTCAGACCTTTGGGGTAAAATCGCGAAAGAAATGATTAGTATTTTGCATGGCTTAGGGCTATTTTATTTTGACAGGGATTTAGAGAATTATGGGGTAAAAGCGCGAAAAAGACCCACAATCTGGCAACATTAACCGCGGCCTTGAGCGGACGTACAGCACAATGGATGCGCGCACGATCGTGGGTATGCTACGTCCAGCACCGCGGCCTTGGCGTGGCGGTACGTACAAATCCGTCTCATGATCTTCCTGCCCTTATCCCATGTTACTTGGGGTCGGCGCAACACGTTTTCTTCTTCCATTCTCCCCTGTCAACCGTCACGCAATCATCTAGGTACACCTTTTTCCTTCATATCACTCCTCACACAATCCATCCATCGTTTCTTTGGTCTTCCTCTCCCTCTCGTACTACGTACAAATCCGTCTAAGCGCCATAATTATTCACCATCCATCTTGCGGATTTGCAATTTGTTTATTTTTTTCATTTGATTTTGGAAGCTCGCGCGGTGGTTCCATATACTTAAATTTTGCTTGGGAAGTTTTTCCACTTGCTGTATTTTGATGATGTTTTAAAACTTCTTGGCAATGTTGTTTACAGAGCAAGGAGTCGTTTATGTAGGTATACAAATTAATTTGTGTGGGGTAGGTAGGTAGGTATATAACACAACAAAAAATTTAACAACATAGGTAATAAGATTTGGGAAAATATTTCGTAGTAGGTACTTACTTATTCAAACTTTTTATGTAAACCTACCAACCTGCTACCAATGTTAAACTCAAACTCAAAGCATTTATTTCAATTAAACCATTCACTTTTGAACTGTCAAAGAGTCAGTCAGTTAGTCAGAAAGTTGAAGCTAGTTGCCCATTCCAAAACGTAGATCTCTATGGAGAAGAACGGGCAAGAAACTACAAGGACACTCTTTTAAATATAGAAATTACAAAATCCTGGGTACATTACCTACTCTTCTTGATTCTATATGTGAGAACAATGTAAAAAAAATATAAAAATCAAAAACGATTAAAAATAAGCCCTGGCAGATAAGAGATGACCAGTCTCAATTGACGGCGCCCGTTCACGAACATGACGCGTGGATCAGCACCATCCAGCTCAACCATTTTGTAGGGAACCGAATGATCCAACACACTCGCCACCATCAGCGAGACATTAATTGAGCATGACATACTCTCAACTACCCTGCTCTTTCAAGTCAAAATCAACATAATAACATAGTAAACGACTCCATGGTACACACATTTATAAAAATTGAAAATAAAAATGCGTATAAGTTATACAAAACTATAGTTTGCAATGTTATTAAACGCACCTATTAAAACAGTACCTACACTATCTGCGATCCCTTACGCAATATGCACCGGCTGAGGCTATCGACCTTCCCACAGTTACTTGAAATAACTGTTAAAGTTGATGGAAATAACTCGGTGTTAAGTAAGCAGTGAGCAGGGCAACCGGTGGCTCAGGCCAGTCGCGCATGACCACGGGACTCGATCGCAATTCCTACTTCATCGCCAACTCGCGTACTTATTATAACAGCAGAAATGTGTAAATTAATAGCTATCGCCATGACTTTGTGCTCTATTTTAGTTGGAACAACAGATTGTACTTCAAGTTTTGATCAGAGACAAACGGGAGATTTAAATGTGCAAATTGGTTTAAAAAATATAAACATTATTGCTTTACTTAAAGGAGGAAAAGAAGAGTATGTGGTATGTATCTACCTATTTGAAAAAAGTTAATTGGTGTAGGTCCCGTTAACTACGGGTTGTATTAAAAAAGTTGTTTTAACATCACGAATGTTTATTACTAGAGTTGCCTACCTATGTTGATTTTATTTGTATATTCGTACGAGTTGCCTTTATCTTTAATTAACTCTACCTTTTACGGCAATAGTTCATTTCATGGTGCTATATTTGTAAATTTTGCAGGATTACGATTACGCTTACGATTACTCAGAAATGACGATAAAACCGCCGAACGGTACAACTCCAAAACCGTTAAACGCAACAAACACAACTATAAATAATGAGACGCAACAGAATGCGACTACTTCTACAACACTATTACTAGAGCAGTCTACAGAAGCTATAAGAAGTAGCACTGCTGTTGCTGTAGAAGTAACAGAAGTGTCCGTGAATCAGAATGCTAACAATAATGTTGTTACTACACTTCAAACGGCAGCGGACGCTCCGACAACAATATCTACAGATTCTTCTAATAGCGCAAATGCCACAGCTCTACCAATAACAAACAAATGCAGAAGAGGATTTGCTCAGAATAATGAAGGAAAATGTGAATATAAGGTTCATGGGACATCAAACGCGTGAGTTGAAAATTGATTTAAGTACTTAGTACCCAGTTGAGGTTTTCCTCTGATAATCGGAACACAAAATTAAACCTTTAAAACTCCGTATTCTGTCGGGTTTTTATCGGATATTGTTTCCGTTTGTAGGTACCCGCTAATATCGCAGATCGTAACTATGCTGTTATTTAAAATAATGACTTGTGAGCTTATCAGTTTTAGGAAAAAATGAGAGATTATGTTGAGCTGGCAACTACAACAGCTATACCCAGATAATTATGCCGCGTTGCATATTAGGTACCTACTGGTATGGGGAAAATATAGGATGACAAATTCGGTACACATTAGGTAGGAACTTGTTTTAATAGTAGGTGCCTAAATGCATGAATTGACTATGAGTACCTACCTAGGGCAAGTACTGTCAGTTGATGCAAGTGTTATTGAGTTTCTCTGTAAGAATTTTAGAAAAGCCCTAGCTGGGACTGCAACTCTCCATATTCCTTTAATAATTTCTGTGTTTTGTGGTCACAAATTGTGAATGAATGAATAATAAATAGTTGTAGACATTTTATTAAACAATTATTTTCTTTCAGATTACGCAGAATCGTAAAACTTGCTCAAAAAATCAAAATAGGCAGAGAGTATGGAGGACCATAAAACTGTTTGTATGTCAGCTAGTAGATTTAAATTGAATGATGCAAGTATTTGAGACTGTTTGTCTAAAACAAACATTCCTGAACTGTATAAAAGTAATTACATTTTTTTACTAGAATTGGCATGTGAGTCTGTGTGAAATAAAATTGTTTCAATTTGTGTTTCAAGGTGTATTATTATTTTTTCATGTCTAACATGAAAAATTCCAAACTATAAATTCGTTTCCGAGGTTGTTAAAATGATTATTGATTATTGTGAAGATGTTTTGAACATTATTGATAAAGTCTAATGTAGGACTAGTAAATATTTGGTGTGATATTAGGAAATAAAGTACATAATAATTGAATATAAATATGTAGTGTTGTTTGAAATTATTATGCTTTTGGGATAGTAAACATGGAAGAAATAAGGTGGTTGTGAAACATGAAGAAAAAGATGTATTTTAAAATAAACTCAAGTTATTTATTTACATAAAGTGCATCTGATCAGCACATAATGTGTGCGCATAGTGTAGAATTTAATTTATATTTCAACATGGGACGGGCACTAGTCATTTTGCATTTGTTGGCTTTGTACTATCACCATTGAGCTTTGATATTAAGTGCTTGAAAGTAATGTCAATAAGATTTATTAAAGTAAAATTATCATTACTCACAATAAATAAAAACATACTAAACAGCATACAATCACATGAAAATGATATAAGAAGTATAATCATGCAGAGATTATAGCTTACAGAGGCAGAACAAAAGTGGAATAAAAGCACCTATAGTTATAAACACTGGGACTAGCACAGAGCTCTCGTCCATAGAGTATGGGTCGGGCTGTTTAGGCCCACTGGCACGCCGAGACTTAGAACTCTTCTCTTCAACCTCATCTCTAGGTTCTTCTGTTTCATTTTCTGGCCACACCAATGGGGGCAGTTTAGGCACTTCATCGATAGTGCCTCTCATTACATATAAAGCATTGATTTTTGGATTGTCTCTATAACCTTTAATGAATTCTACCTTTATTTTGCCACCTCTTATATCAGACTCTTCCTCATTGTAATACAGTTTTCCATTTTTGATTGAATAAGGTACATACTCATCATGGGCAACACCACGGCTTACTTTGTCAAAAATGTCCAAGTCAGCAACGATGGTGTGGTCTCCATTTAAAACTACATCAAACACTTTCATGTTAGGTGCATTGAAGTACACTTCACTGAACTTCAACACTAGCACGTAGTCGCCGTCCCTGTTCGCTGGGATGTCGTAGCCGAACGTGCTGTGGTGGTATCTCTCAGTTTGATACAGTATTTCGTCTTTTGGGTTCACTCTACCGATCATAACCAGTTGTTTACCATAATCAGAAGCGGTACCGATTCTTCCTTGTAATGGATCCTTTTCGTAATGTATGCCATAAATATCAGTATGGGCTGGTCCGCCGGCGTTTATGGCGTAAATTATTTCACCCAAACCGGTAGCAGTTTTAAAAACAGAAATTAATGAAACAACGATATATAATATCAACTGACACATTTTGTACGACGACGACTATCCTCGTTGAAGAATAAGAATGTTTAATCACTTGTGACACAAGTTATTAAAATGCCACTTGTATTACTGAGGTAATTGATACATTATTCATTTATTGTAACTTTCCTTTTACAAATGAAAATTGACAGGGTAACCAACAGCCGGCATTCGGCTACCATGCTTAGTATAATATCTCTATTAGTCTGTGGAGTGTGGACCATGCCATGCCATTGCCAAATGTTAACTTGTAAATCGATTTTTTTATTATGTTTGTAACGAATGGAACCAAGTCATTTGAGCCACAGTAGTTTTATGAGTTCATGAGTCGACAGCGATAGTAGCGCAGCCCTGTGTAATGGTGGATGGTTTAAGGGTGAGTATTGTAATAGCACACACAAGTTTACAAGATATTTTTGATGAAAAATACTGAAAACAAGTATGAGAAAGGAAGCGGAGGTAAAAAAAAATCTACAAGGCTTCAAGGTTATTTAGAAGCGTGGCCAAAATCGGAACTTACGCCGTCATCTTGTTTTGTCTATAAAATTTCCATCTGGAATGCTTACCAATCACAAGCGCCGAAGTCGGTCTTGAAAGAGAAAAGTGATCTAGTGTGTCCTTTTTTAATAAGTTGACCATACATTTACAGAAAAGTAAGACTCGATAGAAGCTACAAAATGTATATGTAGTTATTAGTTGGTAAAAATTTAAAAAAATGTTATTTTTCATTTACCAAGCAAGTAAATAGGAAAAATAGTAGCAACTCGGCAACGGATAGCTAGTCCGTCTCTAGAAAGAAGTCCCGCGGCAATAAGTGGAACTAATTACCTATTATTATATGTAGGTATAGTTAGCAACATTCCGACAACAACCCTCCTACCTCATACAGCTTTCTCTACTTCAGATTGTGGATTTTATTAACTAGTGCCTGTACTACTTATTGAGATGTCGAGATAAATAAATATTTATGAATCCGTCTGCTACGACAAGTGGCGCCGCCTCTGCGAGACTTCTTTCGTGAGAAAAAATTCGTTCGTTCAATCGTTTCTTCTGACAAGATTCAATAACGTACACTCCATGTGTACGTTATTGAATCTTGTCAGAAGTCTATTTTGTGAAAATTACAGATGGAAATAATAATATTAGGTAGAAACTATGAAATTGGCGTTTTGTATGGAGAATTTTAAGTTGCATTTTTCATACTAACATTTTCTTAATTTAAATAACAACCATGAACACTAATGTTTTAAAACTTTTATGCACTAATGTTTAAAACCTAAGATAACGTATGCCACTTAATGCGCACTAAACGCGATAAGTTTTGGCTAGTTTTAAAACAAATAGTGGTCATTTCTGCTAACAAATAGAGAAGTAATTTTTAAGGTATTTTTATGTTTAGAAAACTATAAGTACCTAATAAGGTTTTTTTACTTTTGGTAGTTGTCTATGATGGAACGCCAATTTCATTTAATTTCATTCTCACTACATACGTAGTATCTCTAAGTAGTCTGTGCGTCTGTGCTCACTACAGGGGGGGCACACTTAACACTGTCATCAATTTCCATAGACGACAGTGACATCTGAAGTTTAGTGGGAGAAACAATCTTGGCAGCCATTTTGTCTTGTTTGTCAAAATTGTCAAACAAATGTCATCGTCGCCATTGTCAACTCCGGCTTTCCCGACGTTGATGCGCTTCCCGAGTTATTTCTGTTAATTCAGTTATTTCTGTTAAAATTGTTACTTGTTACTGTTATTTGTTTTGTTGTTTTGTTTTTTTTTCATAATATTGTTATTACTTTGTTTTTCGTTGGTCATTTTTGTTATTTTGATAACATGAGTGAACTCCGAAGAAAATATTGTGTTTTTGGCTGTGATGCTTTAGGTAAGTCTTCATTACCGTACCGTACCTTAAGACCTTTATTATAAGAAAGAAAAAGTTTATGTTATTCCATAATTTCATTTTATTTAGCCATATTCTCATTCTCATATTCATGAATTTCGTTCCATTTTCAGTTACATACGGTGTACCCCTTCACCGGTTCCCAAACCCTGACAACCACCCTGATTTGTTCGCTGCTTGGATGGCTGCTGTTGGCAGCAAGGTTAGAGAAAGTAACCATACGAAAATATATAAGAACAAAAGAATATGTGATCACCATTTTGATCCCACATTCAAGACAACTGGAGGTCATCTTACTTGTTCAGCAATACCAACAGTTAATTTGAATCGTAAGTAGAATTAAATTAGCTCAATATTTGTGACAAAACAACATTTATAACAATACCAAATTGATTCAGATTAGCAATCAATAATAATTGGTTGTGCTTGTCAGTTAACTAACATAAAGGTTTACAGGTACAACTTTTTACTACCGAAATATAAACAACTATTCTATTTGGCAAAAAAGGAATATCTTAGCTACTTCACACAGACTGAGGTTGAATCTAAACACCACATTGTGGCACACATTTTTTCCATTCAATTAGCTGATAATAAGGATGGGAAAATTAGACAGCTACACAAATACCAGCAGAATTTGTATAATGGAAAAAAGTAAGTAATTCAACTAATATTAATATTGCAATGTTATGTTACAGGTGTTCGCCAAACAATCAGTACCTTCGTGGAGACAGACCATAGCTACTGTCAGCTTAGAAGATATTCTGGTCAAGCCAGACCTCTGATTGATATCACCAACTTGCCTGGGTCATCGGTTCAAACTCAACACCTACCTAGTCCGTCCAGACCAGGACCTTCAGCTGCTGTTGATTTTGTAGAATTCTCAGGGCCATCTGGATCTACCCGTTCGACATCACTTGAAGAGTACCATGCTCGCACACCATTGACTAAATTTGATCCAGGTACTTTGCTTTTTTTTTCACTAATATTATAAATGTGAATTGGTCTGTCTGTTTGTTTGTTATATATTCACACAGCACTGTCTAAATGGTTTAATTTATCTTTAGCATACATAATCTCTTGTCCCAGCAGTGGGATGCTTTAGGCTGTTGATCCATTTAACATGTGTAATTTTTTTTTTTTTATAAAGTATCACAAGATACTTTATTCACATTACAATCTAGCCTATTAGCTAATACGTAATTTAAATATAAACTTAAAAATCTAAGTACCAAACTATAAAATTAAGAAATCATCTATTAATGTCTTTCTTATTCACTAAGGGGTTTATTCATAAACAATGATTTAGGCTATTGATCCATTTAACATGTGTAATTATATTTTTGTTCATAAAGTATCACAATTGGTGATACTTTATTCACATTACAATCTAGCCTATTAGCTAATATGTAATTTAAATATAAACTTAAACTGCTAAGTAACTATAAATTTAAGAAATCATCCAATAATGTCTTTCTTATTCACTAGGGTTTATTCATAAACAATGATTAAAGTTAAGTGACATTCAAACATCAAAAATGTATGGTTAAACAGTCTCTAATCATTACTTAACTTTAATCATCGTTTATGAATAAACACCTAAGTTAAGGGGAAGACACTTGATTCACAATGTTCTTTATAAAAGTCAGCACTTGTAGTACAGTTTAAGTTCACATACACTGCACTAAACTAACTCAAAAGGTTTTACCCTTTGTAGTCTTCACACTAATTCAGTGTTGTCCAATTATGTTGGGGTCGACTTCTAATCTAACCAGATGCAGCTGAATATTAGTATTTTACATAAGTAGAGCGATTGCCTATCTGACCTCCACAACCCAGTTACTGGGTTACACATACCCCTTGGTAAGACTGGTTATCAGACTTTTGGACTTCTGATTATCCAGAACGACTGTCAATCAATATGAATAATAGCCAAGATCGATGACTTAATGTGCATTCCGGAACACGGAGGGGTCTCGGTATGAACCATATTTCATAGAATTTAGCAAATCTTTAGTCTCCTTTTGTGAGCAATTTTATCTAATATACCTGAACATCATATGTAGGTATGTATTTTGTTTAATTTTAAATTTAATCTTTCAGGTAAAACTTTCGAGTATCTGCAGAAAAAGGCTGAAATGCAGTGTGCCAGAACAGCAAGACAAATGCAAAATGAAATAAGAAGATTGCGCCAAAAACTTAAAACTTACAAGTTGCGCATTAAGCAGATTAAAAAACAAGGTGCTAACAGGGATTTTGAGAAATTATCTCAAAACATGACTGAGTCAGCTAAATTGTTTACTCGAATGCAATGCATAGAAGGACGGAAGAAAAAGAAGGGGCATAGGTTTACCCAGGACGAAAAGATTTTATCTCTTTCAATTTTTAAGAAAAGCCCTAAAGCGTACAAGTTAATGTGCAAACATTTTACGCTACCATCAAAAAAAGTCCTGAAGTCATTGCTTGCTCAAGTAAAATTGACTCCAGGCATAAATGAAATTGTTTTTAAAGAATTAAAGTCCACAGTGTCGAAAATGTTACAACAAGATCGTCTTTGTACATTAGTTTTTGATGAAATGTCCATTTCTCCCCACATCCATTACAATATGTACACAGACGATCTTGTAGGTTTTGAGAACTATGGGAACTGTAAAACGCATAATATTGCTAATCATGTTTTGGTGTTCATGGTCAAAGGTGTAAGGAAAAATTATAAACAACCAGTAGCTTACTACTTTACCCAAACATTAAAAACATCAAAACTCAAAGAAATTTTAGTAGATGTTATAGGTAAAGTACAAGCTACTGGTCTAAAGATAGTAGCAACTGTATGCGACCAAAGCTCGGCAAATGTAAGCACTATAAATAGTTTGATCTCCGAAGCCAAAACTGCTTATTTCCATGCAGGAAAAGAATGGCGAAAGGACATCATTCATGTAAACAATCACGATATAATCCCGCTGTTTGATGTTCCCCACTTGTTAAAAGGAATTAGAAATAATTTAATAAATAAAGAATTGCATTACATGCACGAAAATGTGTTGAAAATTGTAAAGTGGGAATACTTTCAGCGGGTTTTTGCAGCCGATAAGTCGCGTGGAGAACTGAGTGTGTTGCACAAGTTGACCAATGAACACATAGAACCCGGCAAAATAAAAAAAATGCGAGTTAAAAATGCGGCTCAAGTCTTAAGTTTTAGTATGGCAGTAGCTACAGACGTTGTAGTTGAAAGAGGAGATTGTCCCTCTGAATTTCGGGATCTAATACCATTTGTATTGTTAACTGATAAATTGTTTGACTCATTTAACGCGTCATCTTTTACGCCGCCAAATGGTAAAATATACAGAGCTGCTGTAAAGCGAAAGTCTCCTCATCACATATTATGGCAAGATGCATTAAAAATGTTAAAAACTGCCAAATATATGGTGAAAAAAAGTGATGAGGAAATAATTGAGAAGTCTGTACCAACTTTAAATAATTTCATACGAACAATCGAAGGTTTTAAATCGATTTGGCAATTATTATCAAAAAAATATTCCTTTGACGCAATGCTGACACGCAATTTTAACCAAGACCCACTCGAAAATTTCTTTGGAAGTGTTCGAGGTTTGGGTGCTCGAAATGTTATGCCTAACTGTGTGGGGTTTGAGGGAGCATTTAAAACTTTATTATTAAATAATTTCAGCACGAATCATTCCGTAGGCGCCAATTGTGAAGAGGATTCCAACGAATGCTTACAATCCCTCTCCTTTTTCCTTAAAAATAAAGAAAAAGGTAATGCTCCCTTGCAATCCCAAAGTATTGTAATTGATCAGCCTCTGAATGTTATGCAAAACACACAAAATATTTCTGATTCAGGGGCTGATCAAAGAACTTATGTCTGTGGGTGGGCCTTGACGAAGTGTACAAAAAGTCGTCAAAGGATGTAAAAATTGTAAAAGCAAGCTACTAGGCAATTCGGACAATGAAATGTACAAATACATACGTGCCAGAGAGTATAGCGAAAATAAGAAATGGCTTTGTTATCCCTCCGACTGCCTAGTAGCTTGTTTTCAGGAAATACAAGAAACAACTGTTGCATTTTTAAATAATGATTGCCACAAAAAGAACATCAAAGAACGAATCAAAACCTTCATTGATCTATTCACCGATTTCAGTTTTATAGATTGTGATATACATAAAGAAAAAGTAAAACAATGTTTTGTTGATACAACAATAAATATAATTATTCATAGTTGGTGCAGGTCTATTAACAGAATATTAGACGGAAAAATCACCTATGAAGGTGAGGATGTCACAAAGAAAGCAGCTCAATTGTATCATAATAAGTATAAAACAAATAAATATTAATTTTATAATAAAAAGTTTCATTTCATTAATGTGAACTTCATTGAAGACTCTTACAGACTCGCTCTACAGATTGTCCTGATTTCTCAGTTTGTTACTTTTGTCTTCCATAGTGAAGCAAGAGTACTTTCTAAATAGGTATGAGAAAATACTAGGACAAGTTGGCCGAGATATCTGTAAATTGAATAAAAAAAGTAAATCCTCATAGTAAGTATGCAGTATAGCTATATGTGTATTGTAGAACCTTAGTTCACCCACCAAACTCAAGTTGGCAGCACCTTCCGTACATGCAAATTTTACCACAGAGTTGTTACTCTTTCCCTATATAGTTACTTTACTCTTTGGCTCACTACTATGTACTACGTACAACTGGAAGGTTCACTCCGGTAGTTCTCTATATAATCTGTGGTTCACTCTGATTATAAACGCGAGCCGAAAGAGAGGTTTCAAAACTTAACCCGTCCTTGTATAAGTAGGGTAACCATATTTAATGTAATAGGTAGGTACGTCAATTTTACTAGGCCACCTTATATAATTACTCTTTAAACGCTTGTCGATTCTTGATGCTGTCTAAGTTACATACAGTCACTAGCTTTAATTTGGGACCCACCTAAGGTTGAATATCGTGTAGCAAACTTTCGCCACGTAGTATCTCTAAGTAGTCTGTGCTTTCGCCATTTAGAGCTATTATGTTAACGCTGTCACTGCAAAAACAATAAACGTCATAATGTTTACCATCGACAACTTTACGTTTCTAGGGGTTAACGTCAACTGGAGTGAGGGCAAACGATCATTACCGATTTCCGAGTAATAATTACTTTTTGGTCCTGTGGTCCCTTATGAAAAAAGAAACAAATAAAAAAGAACAAAATTATATTGTCAATATATGATAGCTAGTCAACTAACCCGCTTATTCTTCAAACCTATATTAGTTAAAAAGTTTTGTCTCTTTCTCAAACATAAATATCAAAGTGACGGACCAAAACAACATATTTAAAATAAAATAGGTTTAAAGGCCGTTTATGATTATGGGGGCTTAGAAGATTTCAGCTAAAATATTGATTAATAAAATCTTTAGAAAAACAAAGTTATTTATTCTTTATATTTATTAAGACATTTATGACACAAACCTCAATCTTAACACAATTATATAGAAAGCATGGTTAGCGGTGCACAAAATAAACACTTATCACCGAAGGCTACGACTAAATTAATTTAAATCTCTCCAGTAATTCTTTTATCATAAATATTCAAAACCGCGTATATCCACCTTCATTGTCAATCACAGCCTGGAGCCGGTTACGCATGGATCCAATCAATTTGTCACATATGTCAGTACCCCTTAAACTTTCCCAGACTGTGAGGCAGTGATCCATAAGTGCTTCTCTAGTTCTTTCGTTTCTATTTGACCATTTTTGAACCATTAAGCCCCATAAATTTTCTATAGGATTTCAATCGGCACACTTTGCAGGCCACGGAATACGATTTAAATTTGCTCTATTATTGTCGAACCAAGTTCTAACGATTCTTGCCGTATGAATTGTTGCGTTATCTTGAACAAAGTTTATTCGAGCAACATCTTCTTGTGGATAATATAGTTGCAATGTTGGAAGGACACTCTCGTCTAATAAATCGACATAATCTTGAGCAGTGGCCCTGGGTGGTAAATTTATTAGTTCTCCGATGCCGGCTGAACTAATCCAGCCAGACATGTTAACTGTAATGCGACCAGACGCGTTGTTAGCTATGACGTGGTCTTCCGTGTATCGCGTCCTGTCAATTCTCCACAAATGTAGTCTGCCCGTTTGGGAAGATTGAAAAGTCTTTTCATCGATGAAAGCCGTCGTCGTCCAATCAAAATTTAGATACTGACGTGCGAAAATAAGTCGAGCAGCTTTATGGGCATCCGTCAACGCAATTTTTTTTGCAGGCCGCCTGTGATGCAGTCCCATAGCTTTAAGATGCCTTCTAACTGTTGAAGGGTGGACTTCAAACGCTTCCGCAAAATGCCTCGTTGGCGTAAATCCATTCATCAGGTATTGCCTTTGCATCAAGCGGCTCTGCTCTTGTGTTATAACTTGCGGGTGATGGTTGTTTCGTCGTGAGTCAATAATATTTTCCTCGTTCCCGTGGCGTCGAACCCAGCGGCGAACTGTGTTTCTTGTCACATTTATTCGTCGCGATATCTCGTGAATGCCTACTCCTTGTTCGTGCAAATCAATAATTTGGAGCCTTATTTGGTCACGATTAGCCGCAAGCATTTTATTAATTGGTAAATTATATTTTGTGAAAATATCACATTAAACTATTTTCTTAAATGACACTGACACGACACATGTTCGTAATTAGAAAATCGTAATGATAGCTTTTTACAACGAGGTTATCATTTCATAGGTCGATTAGATTACATACATTTAATGATATGATTGATATACATTTTATGTCTTAACTTGACATTCAACATTTCAACCTTAAAGCAAAGTTTCAAAGTTTCGACCTTATTGCATTATGATTGTTCTAACAACATTTAACGGAAATGGGTCCCAAATTAAAGCTCGTGACTGTACCTTTTCATCAGCATCTGTTAGCATGACATTTTCAATCGTAATCACTAAATATCTATAGGTATATCTTTAAAATTACAGCGATCACTCACGTCATCATTTTCCATCTTGTCTTCCATCGTCATAAATTATACTTGTTAAGGATAGACAGAAGCACTTACTAGCATGTTTTGAATTATCCCCACCGACAAATCACCTTTTTTTTTTGTTGGTTGGGTAATATGTATGTATTTTCATTAGGTTCAGTAAATAGAGCGAAATAAATTATGGTAAACAAAGCAAACAATAACTGACAATAGCCTTTATTCACATTTATGAAATATTTACACATGGGGCAAAAAGAAATTGGAAAATATATTGTAAGGATTAGTGAAATTTAATGTATTCCTGTGGAATTCATCATGGATTATGTATGTACTGCTTGCTAATATTTGCTGTAAGCGCATAAGAGTTTATACTTTTCCTCAATAATGAAGTTGAGCCTGTCACCTGAAAAAAAAAAAGAATTTAAGTAAATCTTCTATATTATGTATATTCCATGATCCATTACATCCATCCACAAAATAAATTCTAATTGGCCTCTCCCTTAAACACTTCAATGAATACAACAATAAAATTATTAGGTTCAATGACTTTATTAAATGTATGAAAGTTTATGTTTGATGGTGCATTTCGTAGTCACCAACATAACACGTATGTATGTTTAAATAAATAAAACATTGTGCTAAACACACATTCAATGTTCAACACTTAGAAATAAAATAATATTGTTATTACTTATGTACCTTAGATGGTGGTGTGGTATGTTCATTGATGTCCTTACATAATCCACTGTCTTCTATGCTCAGTACAATGGATACAGTACGAGGTACGAATTTGTCTTTCAATAAAATACCTCGTTTCTGAAATATCATAATATATATCTTTAGTAGGTTGTAACAGAAGAGAACTTGGTCAGTGGGTCGTCTTATGGGCGGATAATTTTCACAATATTATTAATTTATCGCCGCTTCGATATTATTTTAATATATCACTATTATTGATTTATCATTGAGGTTTTACACAAAAACACATTCACAATTTATTAAAACGATGTTCACCTACATAATTTCGTAATAATTAAGGAGATTATACGAGTAAATCCCAAAAATATTACAAAGAAAATCAAATGCGAGGAGTACATTGCCTTCTATTAATTCTATTATAACTGATAGAAGAAACAAATTACTCGTTGATTTTAAACCAATTCAGCGCTGTCAAAATGGTTACGTAATTCGAGTTATAGCCTTTTTAGACGCGTATCGTTCACTCTTTAGCGTCTCATTCAGACTGCAGTTGATATCAAAAAATTTAGAGTTACGTAATACGAAAGCTG
Organism: Xanthia togata; assembly: GCA_963853775.1. Lineage (NCBI taxonomy): Eukaryota > Metazoa > Arthropoda > Insecta > Lepidoptera > Noctuidae > Xanthia > Xanthia togata. Next base: position 14,821,509 of record OY970802.1, read on the forward strand.
TAAAATTTTTCAATTTCCAGTTTAAATGATATCAATTCCACTCAAATTTGTATTGAAAATGTGTTGCGTAATTAGATAGCCTATCTGTGCACCAGGGCACAAGTAGCGGCGGGGCCTCCACGGACCTTTGCTATTTTCATAGATTAATTAGGTTAATAGCTATTAATTAGTTGGCTAATTAGGTTTGTAGTGTCTAATTGTATTCTAATTAGTTTCTTATTACTGGATTTAGTGTGTATAATCTTATAAGAATCCGATAGGATTAGTCAAGATAGCGTTTGATGAGAAAAACTTAACCATAATTACGTACACGGGGAGGTCCAAAAGTTCGTGGAATGAAGGGGATGGAGTGGGGATAGGCGCGCTCGCTTAGTGTCATACTAATTGGGTACTCATCATTAGTATATAAATTGAGTTTCAGCCCTGTTGCGTCATTCGTTTACGAACAATGCTGTGATAAAATTCCTTACCAAGCAAGGAAAGAACGCTCAGACCACTTTTAATTAAATGACCGTTTATAGGGAACAGTGCCCTAGTAAATCAATGATTTACAAGTGGTATGGACTTTTTAAACATGGTCGGGAGTCAATTGAAGACGACCCCCGTTCAGGAAGGCCAGTTGAGGCCACCACATCAGACATCGTCGAAAAAGTAGAAAATTAAATACCTACTGGAGGATACCCGTTTGAAGAAAAAACAGTTATGTGCATTAGTTGGAGTATCAGATACCACTATTTTGCGAATCCTACATGACCTGACCTGGGTATGACAAAAGTCAGTGTAAGATGGGTACCGAGAATGCTCACGCCCGCCGCCTCAAAAACAGCAGCGCGTCGATGCGACAAAACAATTTTTGGAGTTGTGTGTAGACGAACCTGCACAGATTTTGGAGCGGACTGTTACCGGAGATGAAACATGGGCTCATCACTTTGAGCCTGAGTCGAAACAAGAGTCCATGTAATGGCATAAAAAGGGGACACCACCGCCAAAGAAATTCAAAGTGTCGGAGTCGGCTGGAAAGTTAATGGCTACTGTTTTTTGGGATTGTGAGGGGATAATACTGATTGATTACAAAGAAAAGAGAAGGACCATAACCGGAGAATACTACGCAATAATATTAGGAAAATTAAAGGAGGCCATCAAGGAAAAACGTCGAGGAAAATTGACCAAGGGTGTGTTGCTATTGCAAGACAACGCGCCGGTTCACAAGAGCAGAGTTGCAATGGCTTCTCTGCACACACATTGCTTCGAATCACTAGTTCACCCACCTTACAGTCCAGATCTGGCCCCAAGTGATATTTATTTGTTACCCAATATAAAAAAAGACTTAAGGGGAAGGAAATTTTCCGACGACAATGAGGTGAAGGAGGCAAATTTGGCTTATTTTGAGGCAAAAGATAAAAAATATTTTGACGATGGTTTAGAAAAAATAATTCATAGATCTAATAAATGTATTCAGCTTAACAGACTTGATACACACTTAATTATTTTACACACTAAGTCAGAAGTTCCTTTGGTTTAGTGGGGTAATGGCTTGGTAGTGGGGATTAGTCTACGCCCAGGCAGAAACGACTCCTTTCTATGATCATTCTAATTATTTAATAAGTCGTGGTCTACCAGTTCTTTGATGATATTGCAAAGAACCCCCCTCTTCAAATCGTCGTAACTATTTTAGTCTGTTAATTACTCGCGCGTTGGCCGAAATTCAAAATTGAACCCAGAATCATTTATCACGGAATTTTGCTTCTCGCGCGGCGTTTTAATTCAATGACTACTGAAGGTAAGTCCGATAAGGACCAGGCCCCCAGGTCAACGGCGCGTTGTGTTGAGAGAAAGAGATGTCAGCAACTGAAGGGGTCTGATAGGACCGATGCCTGCTGGTATTGCGGGAAAGTCCGAAACGGATACCGTGGCCCCCGGCAATGCACAGGCAACTGAAGGAACACGGGTGGGTTTTAGTCGGTAAGAGTCTGACACGCCCTCCCGCTCCACCCAGAGCGGGAGAAGTCATTTGATGATATCACACCCAAAAAAAAAAAAGGCTAATGCCTGGCGAACTAGCGATACACGGGGTTGCGACAACCATGGACAGAATCCGGCAGCTGAGCCTCGAGGTGGCCCTGCACAAGTCAGAGGCCATGTGTTTTCATGGTCCTCTTCTAGTGTTACCTATACTTCGACGAAACTATAATAATAAAAGTGTGAAGTCGTTGGGAACTTGCAACCCACATTTTCGCAATCATTTTGCTGTGGGGAAATGCAGCCAATATTCAGGGTACTATAAGTTTATTTTCGTTCAATGACTATTAGGTCTTTACCTATGAAATTGGAGATTTTGTATGATAATTTTAATTTTTTTTTTTTTTTTAGTTCAGCTAATCAAAGTAGGTACTGGCCCAAATTATCTATACAATTTTGCCATTTTGATGTCAGTTTGTTTATCCAATTTTTTTATCTAAACTTTTTTTATTTTTATTTTTTTATCCAAACAATTCGATTAAGAATTCCCTCGTTTCTATGCCGATTCAGTAGTGCTATACCATAGCATAGACCTATAAAAAAGTTGGACTCCGCGCCACGCATATCGAAAGTGAAGCACAGTAAGTATGTACAAACACGCCTCACGCACACATTTACATCATAGTATGCCGACCGGCCGCCATTACGTGACATGACAGCGTCTGTGCAGGTACTAATTGTGTCAAGTAATAAAATAAAATAATGCAATCTTGTGTTGTGAAAAAGTGTAAAAATAATTCTACATCCCAGAAAAAGTGTCAAGGAATAACTTATGGCAGGTAAAACCCAATTTTACTTGTTGATTTATTGTATTTTTGACATTTTAAAATCATTACTATTGGAACACAAAACCAACAGACTTTTTAAGTATTGTCAGAAAATAAATGGGTAATTTTCCCGAGAGATTGGGTTTTTTTTTTGTGTTCTTTATAATTTTTAGCGTTCCGTACCCAAAGGGTAAAACGGGACCCTATTATTAAGACTCCGCTGTCCATCCGTTTGTCTGTCTGTCTGTATGTCACTAGGGTGTATCTCATGAACCGTAATAGTTAGACAGTTGAAATTTTCACAGATGATGTATTTCTGTTGCCGCTATAACAACAAATACTACACCATTACCATACAACGTGATTTTTTTATCGATATTGATAACGCCAACAGACGCTTGAAATAATCACAGAATATTAAGTTATATATTCACTTTTAAAATAAGTACCTAATTAAATTAAAATAAAACAAATATTTAAGGGGGGCTCCCATACAACAAACGTGTTTTTTTTTTGCTGTTTTTATAGGTAATGGTACGGAACGCATTGTGCGCGAGTCCGATTCGCACTTGGCCGGTTTTTAAGCACGACTTGTATTTGTCTTAATAAAATAAAGCAATAATAAATGGGTAAATTTGGCTTACATGGCCACCCTAAATTCACTCACACATATATTAGTCGACGCCATTACAGGACACAGTTTTGTCTTAGCGGGAGTTCCGTCCGACCTTTTTTATACGTCTATGTGCTATACATGCTTCGACGCGTAAATCTCACTGTTGGTCGCTTAGTTCGTGTGGCACCCACTTATCTAGATTTTTTATCTTTCCGATTTGACGCAAGTGTTTTAATGTTGTTTTGACACTAACTCCAAGGCCCGCAGCAAGCTCAGCCGTAGATTGAGTTGGATCCGCTTCCACTATCGCCTTCAATTAGTCGTTGTCGACAATGGTTACCGGCCGACCGCGAGGCTCGATCTTCAAATCAAAATTTCCAGATTTAAAACGATTGAACCAATAATGGACCATGTTTATGCAAGCAGTGTTAGGCCCGTACACGTCGTTAATGTTTCGTGTTGTTTGCGCAGCGGTATTTCCACGTAGGAACTCATATTCGAAAATTGTACGAATTTTCAGTTTATCCATGGCGCCAAAAACTACCACAATGTCACAAAAACAAAAAACTATCTAAAAATAAAAGAATGAATTTGAAATTAAATTAACACGTCTTTCGAATAAAATTCATTAGAATTTCGAATTGCGCGCCAATCCACAGATAATTAAATCTGAAAATGCTGGATAAAGAATCTCCAATTACATACGAGTAGGTAAAGACCTATTATTTGTGCTGCAGAAACGAGGCATTCGAGCAATTTATAACCAAGTTGTAGGCATTCACTGAGGAATAAATTTATTGAGGAAATAAATATAGGTAGGTAATGACAGTCGCATCTCAATATGTATTATGAGAAACTGCCTAGCGTTTTCCCAACTATATTGGGGTCGGCTTCCAGTCTAACCGGATGCAGCGGAATACCAGTATTTTACATGGAGCGACTGCCTATCTGACCTCCACAACCCAGTAACTGGGTAATACGATACCCCTTGGTAAGAATGGTTGTCAGACTTTCGGGCTTCTGACGACCCGTAACGACTGTCAAAGATCCACGAATGACAACCGGGACCAACGGCTTAACGTGCTTTCCGAGGCACGGAGGAGTCGCGGTATGTAAAGATGGTCACCCATCCACAGACCAACCCCGGCAAGCGTAGCTTAACCTAACGGATCGACCCGTGCGGCAGTTACTACTTAGCCACGAGCTCCTCGTATTATGAGAAACTGATTTATGTAAAAAAGAATATTAATCTATATTCTAAACACAGCGAAATTCATAGTATATAGTATACTAGAAACAAAGATTTATTTATTGCACTCTGACTAAGCTCCAAAACAATTGAAATTCATTTAAATGCGTAAGTATACATTTTTACAACATCCTCCCAAGCCATGTTAAAGAACTGAGCCTCAATAAATTTAAATCATTTATTTAACAAAAACTCTGTCAAAAAGGTTTCTATAAAGTTAAAAATTACTTGGACGACAAAAAGCCTTGGGATTAATTGTTTTAAGCTACTCGAATGTACCTACCCACAAGCGACCAACTATGTAATACACGTAAGTGTTTTAGAATTAGTGTTGATATTTTTATTTTTATTGATTTACGGGACATTATGTGAGGACTATGTGGGTCATATTTTTTATTTTCATTTCTCAGTTTGTTTTAATGAAAATCTGGCAGTTTGTGTACTTTGTTGGGTTGCCAACCCTACTATACAGGTTGGTACATTTAGATCGGTCAGTATGGGAAAGTCTGAAATTATAAGACATACGAAGATCTCTTCTTAGAAACCATGTCATCGATTTTAGTAACAAGGTAAACTGCATTCATACATTTAAAAAAAACTTGTACCTACTGAGCTCGGGAATCGAACACAGACGTTTTGAAAAAATAACCACCCTGTATAATATGAAGACTGATGAAAACCACATGCAAATAAATAATTATTAGTATCACGAACGCTTACACAACTACATACACCCCAAATCACCTTCCTTCTCTACACACACACGACACAACTCACACACTCATACACAACACACATCACACACTCATACACTTTCCCCATAACACCACATCACACGCGCTTACTCACACACAATTTGCTGCTGTTACACTTTTTAGCTTTACTAATTTTGTAAAAAAAATCTTAGTGGACGAATGGATGGCCCCTATAACACAGGATTGTCCCAGCATCGGGGTCATTATTGACAAAAAAATGAGCACAAATGTAATAATATCATAATAACGTAACATGCATTGTATTACTTCTTTTTGCTAAATAAATGATTCTTATTCTTATTCATAAATAGTATCCTGCTATAACACCTAGAGGCCCAAACACTATATTTAAAAAAAAACAATAATATACTTAGTAGTTTCTCAAACTCGTAAATACCGTAAATAATGGCTCAAAAAGCCCTTGAAGGTGTAGCGCGCGAGCTACAAAAGCAAGTAATCTAGTGATTAAAGTCAGTGCTCTCGAGTGCAAAATAGATGAGCAAAATTCCATAAAGCGAAACAAGACCTATTGTTCAAATCATTAACGTCAGTTGTTGAGGGTAAATCGAAATTGGTTCCTTCAAAATTAGTGGAGGTCGGTGTTCAAGACTGCTCAGCGTTTCCAGCAACGCAGCGACCTGTGCGTCAAGCGCGAGGTAATTCAAAAAAGTCTGCCGCTGTGAACGCGAAAACCGATGGTGAAGACAAACAACACCCGAAACTAGACGACTCGAAACAATGATCACGGTGTATAAACCCCACTCTATCTACAAAATCAGCGTTATCATCGCTGGAGTGCGGGGCCACGAACCTAGCGGAAAAGCGCTCGGACGAAACGATTGATACCGCCGAGGAAGGCGGCCGTTTGGAATGGCGCTTTTTACCGGTTGCCAGAACCAGTAAAAGGCGCCATTCCAAACGGCGGGTAATCACTGGCAGCGGGCAAGAAGATGACTAGCTCAAAGCTGTTGAAAAACAAAAATGTATACAAGCTTGGTCTTTTAAAACGGAGACGACGGAGCCGAACGTGATAAATTATTTAAATAAACTTCAAAATTGCGAGCATTTAAAAAAGCAAAGTTATAAAGATTTTACCGTTGAGACTGTTCAAACAGTCGATAACAGGCTTTTGAGATCCAATTGTTTCCTAAAAGTTAATTAACGTTTTTAATGTTGGAATTTATTATAACATCATCTTTTAAACACTTCGATAGGTAATACTTGACTTATAAACGGAATACCTACTGAACTTGATTAATAATTTTAATAATTGGACATTATACAAGGGGAGGTCCAAAAGTTCGTGGAATGGAGGGGATGGAGTGGGGATAGGGGCGCTCGCTTAGTGTCATAGAAATTGAAATGTTTTTAGAAAAAACAAAGTTTGACATTGTTTCACTGAACATTGGTTAAAGGATTACCAAATGCTAATTAATTATAAGAACTATAGTATGGGCAGTTGTTTTAACCGTAAATCTATGCTGCGTGGAGGTTCTCTAATCTTGATTAAAAATTGTTTAAAAACTAAGGCACGTAATGACATACCTAGTTTGTTTATCAGTTGAACATTGCATCGAACTGTCCTGTGTTGAGCTGGATAAGCATGTTGTAGTGTGCGTGTACAGACCCCCTAATCAGAACTTTTCTTTATTAGAGTCAATAATGGAAGATGTCCTAGCGAAACTTGCATCCAGTAACAAAACCGCAATTATTTGTGGTGATTTTAATATTAATATTCTGGAAAATACTTTAAATAGCAATCGATTATTAAGTCTTTTTAAATCATTTAATTTATCTAACATTTTTACATTTTTAGTAACTTCAACTTCCGCTACTTGTATTGATAATGTCTTCTGCGATTGTGATTATTTAGCTAAAGCCATAGTAAATTATTTGCCGTCTGATCATAGTGGCCAAACGGTAACTTTTAAGTTTAAAACACCTTTGCAAAAAGTGCAAATACAATTTAGACCAATAACAAATGGCAAATTAAATAGATTCAATAGTATCCTAAATAAGGAGTTAAATGTTCCTCATACAATTTATTTGCATCATCCATATTATGGAATATGGATGATGCAAATAAATTGTATGAGGATTTCTTTTCAGTAGTGCACACTGAATTCAATAAAACTTTTGAAAAGAAAACAAAAAATATTAGCCCTATTTTTATATTTAGTGACTGGGCAACTAGAGGTATTAGGATAAGTAGGGAAAGGCTTTTCGAGCTGTATGGCCTTAAGCCTTACATTAACACGGAAACTTTCAACAAGTATGTTGCTTCATATTCAATTTTTTTTAGAAATACCTGCAAGATAGCTAAAGCCCTGTACATTAGCAATAAGATCAAATTAGCAGAAAATAAAATAAAAACAGTTTGGAAAGTTATAAACAATGAGACTAGTAGAGAAAAAAAAACGAAACACTGATTACACATTGGAGACTTCACGTGGTGCAATAATCTCTAACTAAGAAGTAGCTCAAGAATTTGTACATTTATTTACTAATATACTATCTAAAACGACGGAAGCTTTAAATTCTTCACCCGATGTGTCAATTGATTTATTAAGAGCGAATGTTCCAGGCTGTCCGGTTGAATTTCAATTTAAACATATAAACCCTATGATAGTTATTAAAGCCTTTCGGCAAATTAAAATCAAACTGACCGAGGATCTATGGGGACTATCTATCAAAGTTTGTACACCATAATCGAGACTATAGCACCATACGAGTATTTAGCTTTAATATTTAATTTGTGTGTGGATCAAGGAGTCTTCCCGGATTTAATGAAATACAGTAAGGTTATACCACTTTTTAAATCTGGGGATAGTAAAGACACCAACAATTATAGACCAGTATCCTTGCTGCCGGTATTCAGCAAAGTGTTCGAAAAGGTAATGCTAAATCAAATGCTTAATCATTTTAACACCAACCAAATCTTACACGATCAGCAATATGGTTTCACCAAAGGACGTTGTACGACTGACGCCGGTGTCACCTTATTAAAACACATATTTACAGCGTGGGAGGAGGCTCAAGATGCCATAGGAATCTTTTGTGACCTCTCCAAGGCATTTGACTGCGTAAATCATGAAACCTTACTCTTGAAACTTGAGCATTACGGACTAGGTAAACTTGCGCTCTGTTTAGTAAAATCTTATTTAAATGATAGACAACAGCAAGTTCAAATTAATGGTGTCAATTCACTCGGTCTAAAAGTAAAAATGGGTGTTCCTCAAGGCTCGGTATTGGGTCCTTTCCTCTTTTTAGTATATATTAATGATCTACCCCATTTATTAAAAAACCAACCACAAATGGTGTTATTTGCTGACGATACTTCCCTAATTTTTAAGATAAATAGACGTGCATCAAATCTTGACGATGTAAATAACGCCCTATTGCAGGTCCAAAATTGGTTTACTGCTAATAATTTAGTATTAAATGGGAAAAAAACTAAACGCATAAGATTTGCTTTACCGAATGTTAAAAGTAGTGATTATGATATAGTATTGAATAAGGAGAAGCTAGAATTTGTAGATAAAACTGTTTTCCTGGGGATCACGCTCAATTCAAGGCTACAATGGGGTCCTCATTTAACATCTCTCGCAGGACGGCTAAGTTCAGCAGCATATATGCTGCAAGAAAAATCCGTCAATTTACTGATATAGATACCGCAAGGCTAGTCTATTTCAGTTACTTTCATAGTATCATGTCCTACGGTATTTTACTATGGGGACGGGCTGCAGATATCGACTCTATTTTGATTCTGCAGAAAAGAGCCATTAGAGCAATATATTGCCTCCGTAGGCGCGATTCTCTAAGGGAACTGTTTAAAAATATTAACATCATGACGGTACCTTGTCATTATATCTATGAAAACATCATGTACGTCAAGAAAAATCTTAATCTTTTCAGTAAAAGAGGTGAAAGACACAATTATAGTACTAGAAATAGGGACCAATTAGTTCAACCGGGTTTCAGACTGGCTAAAGTAGACTCATCCTTCTTAGGGTACTGTTTAAAATGTTACAATAAAATACCTCCCCATATACTACAACTAAATGAAACGAAATTTAAATCTTGTATAAAACGCACACTATGCTGCCAAGCATATTATAAGCTCGGGGATTATATCGCTGACAAAAATGCTTGGCTTAACGCTGGTCCAGCTCCACAAGGGCGCATAAATTAATTGATTAGCATTCGAAAATATTATTGGAGCTGCTGAAGATTGCAAAAACTATCTTTGAATTGTATAACTTCAATCTCTTTTTTTTATTGTATAATTGCATAGCACATGTGTGAGCACTGTGACCATGTACCTTTTATAAAGCTACCATTTAATGGGTACGTCTTTCATTGACTTGATATGCCCTGGCGGCTAAGAGTACCTATGTCATGCTCACTCAAATGTCTCGCTGGTGGTGGCATGTGTTGGATCGTTGAGTTCCCTTCAAAATGGTTGAGCTAAACGGTGCTGATCCATGCGTCATGTTCGTGAACGGGCGCCATCAGTAGGGACTGGTCATCTCTTATCTGCCACGGCTTATTTTAATTTTTGAATTGTTTTTATTTTTTTATTACGGACGCTTTTTTACGTACACGTCTTTCTACATTGTTCTCACATGTATAATTTCAACATGAATGATGTAAACAATATTTTGTAAGAATATTTTTTTTTTTAAAAGAGTGTCCGTGGAGGTTCTTGCCCGTTCTTCTCCATAGGAACCTACGCTTTGAAATGGGCAACTAGCTTCATATTTCTGACTGACTGACCCCTTGACAATTCAAAAGTGCCTGTAAATGGTTTAATTGAAATAAATGCTTGGAGTTTGAGTTTGATACTATTTGGGTACTCATCTTTAGTATATAAATAGAATTTCAGCCCTGTTGCGTCATTCGTTTACGAACACTCGCCTGCTAAACAAGTCGATCCGGAAGAAAACTGAAACTATGTAGAAAATTGAACGCCATGCTGTGATAAAATTCCTTACCAAGCAAGGAAAGAACGCTCAGACTATTTTTAATTAAATGGAAACCGTTTATGGGGAACAGTGCCCTAGTAAATCAATGATTTAAAAGTGGTATGGTATTTTAAAACATGGTCGGGAGTCGATTGAAGACGACCCCCGCTCAGGAAGGCCAGTTGAGGCCACCATATCAGACAACGTCGAAAAAGTAGAAAAAATTATACTGGAGCACACCCGTTTGAAGAAAAACAGTTATCTGCATTAGTTGGAGTATCAGATACCACCATTTTACGAATCCTACATGACCACCTGGGTATGACAAAAGTCAGTGCAAGATGGGTACCAAGAATGCTCACGCCGCCTCAAAAACAGGAGCGCGTCGATGCGTCAAAACATTTTTTGGAGTTGTGTGGAGACGAACCTGCACAGATTTTGGAGCGGATTGTTACCGGAGATGAAACATGGGTTCATCACTTTGAGCCTGAGTCCAAACAAGAGTCCATGCAATGGCATAAAAAGAGGACACCACCGCCAAAGAAATTCAAAGTGTCGGAGTCGACAGGAAAGTTGATGACTACTGTTTTTTTGGGATTGTGAGGGGATAATCTGATTGATTACAAAGAAAAGAGAAGGACCATAACCGGAGAATACTATGCAAAAATATTAGATAAATTAAAGGAGGCCATCAAGGAAAAACGTCGAGGGAAATTGACCAAGGGTGTGTTGCTCTTGCAAGACAACGCGCCGGTTCACAAGAGCAGAGTTGCAATGGCTGCTCTGCACACACATGGCTTCGAATCACTAGTCCGCCCACCCTACAGTCCAGATCTGGCCCCAAGTGATTTTTATATGTTCCCCAATTTAAAAAAAGACTTACGTGGAAGGAAATTTTCCGACGACAATGAGGTAAAGGAGGCAATTTTGGCTCATTTTGAGGCAAAAGATAAAAAATATTTTTTCGATGGTTTAGAAAAATTAATTCATAGATCTAATAAATGTATTCAGATTAAGGGTGATTATATAGAAAAGGAAAAATAGATTTATTGTTTCATTTTATTTAAAACCCTTTCATTCCACGAACTTTTGGACCTCCCCTCGTATATATTAATTACAATTATGTCTTGTCGCAGGATTTCCTATGATATTACCACTTAGGTGCTGAATACAGGGAATGGTCAATAATCAATAATAATAATAAAGCCAAGCAAAACCATAATAGTTGTGAACTAGAGGTGTGAACAAACATGATACAGTTGCAGACGTTGCGGACTTGCGGTGTCCAAGCCAAAAATCTATTGTAGTCTTACATGCACGAGTACCTGACTTACTGGTCTAAGTTTCACACTTGTACTGACTAGTAAATGCATTTAGCTTGATACTACATATTTCGATGACTATGTAGAGGGATATTCAAAACTATAAGTAGGCTTACCTGCCTAGTGCCTGATGAAAATCTATTGACCTCATAACATGAGGTCACAAAAGTTAAGAGAGTATTATTTTATTTTTCATGTTCAGTGATGTGTTTTCAAAATTTCAATATTGTGGGAGATTAACATTATTTATTAGGTGAATTATTAATGGTTTTGACTTTTCCCCTTGACTGGGCTCGCACTCAGCAGACATTTTCAATAAAGCACTCTCAACAGGGCTTGATAAATGTATAGTGGATGGTGGGTACAGGTGACTGTGCTAGTAGGACTTAAAATGTAAATCAGTATTACGAGGTAAATTGTACAGTGTTAAAACAATAGCCTCGCGGCATGGATGGATACGAATATTATTATTCCATTGAAATTGAGTAGCCCAAGGTCAAAGTGATACCAGTGGCATTAAGTCCGCCTCCGTACATTTCTGTGCTTGAAGCATTCAATAAATAAATAAATACCACTGACGATTTGCGGTCGACTGTACAGTTCTTGTTTTACAACAGCAGCGTTTATTTTTACGCGTATTTAGCAACTGCTTAGATATATGCTTTTAGGCGTCCAAAGTGACCCTCGGGAGATAAGAAGCACTTAGTGGTAACGTGCTCACGTGCATCGCAAGGGTTTTGCGGGGTAAACGACTGTTTCCCCTGGGATGTGCAAAAGTAGTCGTAGAGGAGGTCCAAATGGGCGCCCCCGTGCACATCGAGTGTATGCTCCTCCTACATGTATACTCAGTGACAAAAGTCTATCAACACCTCAGTTTTTTAAATCTTAATTATTGAGCCAAATATTTAATTAAAATCGGAACTGATAAAAAAATGAATATTAACCAGCTATCACGATTATAATATTAATATTAACTAACTAGCTCTATCGTTTAAGAAATAGTAAAATGCAATGTGAGTATCAAATTATTTAGTGTCCATTTAGGTAGACGATGCGTTGTAGTAGCAGTGTTAGGTAATCGACTTTAAATGTCGCTGACCGTGCGTGCTGAGGAGACCCGCGGTATGGTTATTCCGAATCATCGTAAAGCGTCTAACATTACAGGTCGTATAAAGTTACCTAACTCATTTCAAGAGCTTCCCAATCCCCATGTTATTATTCGATATTATTGGTTCCATGACATTGGCGAATTTATGGAACACTAAAAAATCCAAGACGTAATACTGACATTGATTTTCAATTTGTCTAAATTTCAGTGGCGGCGTAGCATGGGTTGGCGCCCGGGGCGGTTTTCTATTGAGCACCCCCAAAATAAAACAACAAATAGGTACTAAACGTTATTACTTGACTTCCTTTTGCAATAGACAAAATGAGAAGATCGGTAAGTCGCGCTTGACTTATTGTGGATTTTAAGTAAGATTTTATTAACTTTAATTATTGTGAGAAACTTCTTTCACAAGCTACCGAAACACAAATAGTTAAAAAAAAAACACACACAGCGACTCGTAACAGACTCAGAATAGTCTCATTTTACAATGAATTTCAGAAGCTCCAAGGTAGTCCAATGGACCATTTCTTGGTAAGAAATGCTGAAGGTGGGGCGCATCAGTCATACAATCTCGAAAATAATGTCATGTCCTCTGCAGAAAATTCATCTCAGATTTTTGACAAATTTTAAGCAGAGTTTTAGGCTGAACAACACCAAATATTATGAGAATGTTATCCCCTGTAACGATGGTCTAGTTTTCCGTAAAACTTATCAAGACTTTTCTGCAGCTCTTCTGGTAATGTTAGTCCAGGAAAGCTGCAGAAGAGCTATGTCTTTTTATGCACCCTCGGGTAAAAGAATCCGTAGAAACTACAAAAATTACTTATTAATCATAATATTAAGTCCAATACCGATTTATTGGACTTATTATTTTTGCTTGCAAATTGATTGTACTTACCTAGTTAGTTAAGAATAACATTGAAATAATGTTCCATAATCATGACTGTATTTGTAATAGAATTTACAGAATTATTGACATTATCCATACTATATAGGTTAATACTTTCGACTCCACCCACTTTTCATAGAATTCATACGCCATGCTGCCATACATATTGGAAGTGAACCTCCAGGAGAGCTGGCCGGCCTTACGTTTGCGCTAAAGATTAACCATCGTGGACGGTTAACGGTACCGGTCAACGACTCCTTCTGCGAAGCAGTAATGCTCGCGAAGGAGGAGGCAAATTTCGTGCCCTCACGCCCCTAGCTGCCGCAGGAGACGCCATGGGTGTCGGGAATCTCAGGCCGATTCCCGGCCAACGTAGGCGCTGGCCTAAGGACGGTGAGAAATTGGTAGCCCGCCGTCCGATAAGGACCAGGTCTGGGTCGACGGCCCGTTGTGTTCCACGCACGCCTCCAAGAGATGTCAGCACAACTGACGGAGTCCGCCAGGGCTGATGCCTGCCGGCGTTGCGGGAAAGTCCGAAAGGGATGCCGTGGCCCCTGGCAACATACAGGTAATTGAAGGAACACGGGTGGAGTTAGTCAGTGTGTGTCTGACACGCCCTTCCACTCCACCCAGAGCGGGAAAAGTTATTTTATAATTTCCCACCCAAAAAAAGTGGGTCTACAAGACTTAATTTTTTTGTGAACCGTGAACAATTTTTTTAAAATCAATTAAAATGCTTGGATTTTAAAACCAACGCATAAATTAATAAATCTTGTTTCACAGTTTATAATGCTGTATTCGCTAAGAAAAGCCTACATTTCAAGTGAACCCTCCAGGAGGACTCCCGGCACTGAACGTGTTAAGCTATATTCTAACAAATTCTGATTCTGATTCAAAAGGGTTTTCTAGCGATATCGCTTTGCTTCAAGACCTACATAGTCATATAGTTTTAATTGTCCCACTTGTTACATTGTTTCGAGCTCTACATAACTTGTTCCTTTTAACGTAATCTAATTTTGAAAGCTCGGTATTCGGTTTATCTCCCCCATTTTGAAAGTTTCTGGTGGTTTGGACTAGACTAGGGATAGCCTGATTGTGGAGTAACGATGTGCGTGAAATTTATTTTAATGCTTTTTCGATAGTTCTGTACTTACTTCTACTAAATAATCGAGAGATATTATCGTTTTGAAAACGAGAGCCCCATTTAAGGATTCCCTATACATAAATATCGATAAACGTCGATTGCGCACCTATACTTAGTATTAATTACGCGACGTCATTGCTCACTTATAGTGATAGTGTTTCGTTATTTACCGTCAGTTCCAGTACCTACCTACTAACTACAAAGTCTATTGATGTCGTCGGGCGGGACAGTGAAAACGTAATACGGTTTAATGTATGTTATTGTACGAAAATACAGAAGGTGACCGCGTCAGTTGGTGTATGTGTGGTGCAGAATCATAATATCACGCACCCCCTACATAAGGAAGTAATATATTGGCAGCAACCACTCGTCTCTTTGGTGAAGTGATGGCGCAGCTGCTGGGCGTGACAATCGGTTATTTTACTACAGGATTTTTCGGCTTTTTATTTTAGGTCATAGTATTCAAAATTTGTTTCAACGCGCCTGTGACGTCTGGTCACTGGCGTGTTGAAACAAATTGGAACCGCTAGGTACATAGAATCTAAACTTCATGGTGAATTCTAAATCTTGGATTGAATTTGTTTCATATAAAATAAAATAAAACTTATTTCAATGTTCCTTTCCTTTAGAGGAAGACATCGGAATAACAAAGTGCATTAGGTACATTCCTTAGTGCTGGACATAGTACCTCTACAATTTCAGGCCAGTGCAATGCCAGGCTTTTCATTCAAACAAACTTACCCTGCTTTGTTTGATATACCTACGTAATTCACAAATGGCGAACCCAATAAGTTGGAATTTCGATCAGAAGTAACAAAGAGAAGTCAGTTACAAAGAATTGAAGGCAAAAATAGGGTTCTTTCGAATTCTGGAAGGGCCAGTGATTTAGAGCGATATGAAACGTGGATCCAAGTTTAAGGAAATTATATGTCGTTTTACGAAGATAGGTAGTAGGTAGATACCTAGATAAGAAAGAGAGGTTAATACTTTTCATTTTATAAATAGAACCTGAAAATATGTAAATCTTTCTCCGATTAATACTAAAAGCTTCGTGGTGGATGAATATTAAAGTGTGTAGGTAACTATTAAGGTTGTTTTTGAAGGATTTGCAAATCATGCAAATCATGGAGAAAAATCTCTGATGACGCAAATATAACGGAAACAATCCTGAGTTATCCGGTTCAAGGGCGAGGCGAAGCTCGTTTTGATAAATTATTGAAGCTTTTTGTGACTTGACCATAGTTATGCGGATTACGGTCAGAGGCGCCGCGACGTGCGACGCGACCGGAGCGCTAAGTGGGCCAAAGTCCAAATCTAACAATGGGATTATGTCGACCCATGAAAGCCTGACACCAATAAAAATGAATTCCGGAGTTCTATTTTTCAGTATTTTATTTTTCAGCAAATGGTCCCTGTATTGAATTTGTTTAACGTTTTAACTTTGCTAAGTAGGTAAACGGATATTTGCTGAATTTCGTATATGTCTTGAGTTTTTACTTAAATCTATCATGGGCATTCTCACTGTACCGACCTTTTTTGTTACTCGTATTTCTGTAATAGCAGATTTCCTTGCAGATCCTCATTAAGATTCCTTTCTGTGAAATATTTTATATTTAAATCTGTTAAATAGCTGTTAAATCTGTCTAAGTTTACTGTTGGTTAGAATTTCACGTCATGTGACTAGTATGTTTGTGAACTATGTGTAAGTTTAATATATGAATTTTATTTTTAATTTGAATTAGTAAGAAGTTTAAGAGTTTAAGAGTAAGAACGATTTTTATGGAAATGTTTTCACACAAAAACGCGTTTATATACGGTACCTTTAAACTTCTTATAATTTAAAAACGTAACAGGTAGGTAAGTACTTTTCAGCTTAATTTAATACCTAAATATCTTTTTCATCCCACCATCTCGGAAAGAGTATTTTTAATCTTCAGTATCTGAGTGGAAAAGCCGTTTTTATTCTCTAGAGGATAAAGTAAATTGAATTTAGAACATCGTGTGCACTAAGTTTGTGAATTAAAAAAAACATTAAACCTATTTACTGCTACCTCTATGGTGCCGAATATATCATACAACTTTTTTTTAATTTGTTAAAAACTCAGACTCGGAACCTTCTTGGTGTTCTTTTTTCAATTTGCTTTGTACGCGGTTCTTTACGCGGCATTTTTTCACGTCATTGTTAAACCTTAGATATATTAAAAACAAGAAACTTGAAAACAAGTGAAAAAACTAAAATGAGTGATTCTAGCGACGAGGAAGTTTGCTTGACGCCAACAGAATTGACTGAAACTGTTAATAATGCGCAAATGAGCTTTCTCCCTCAACAATCACGCGAGAAGTATTTAAAACAGTACGATATGTTCAACACGTGGCGACTAGCAAAAGGAGCCAAAACTTTCTCAGAAAACGTTTTGCTGGCATATTTTATAGAATTATCCGAGAACAAGAAAGCAAGCACTCTATGGAGTACGTATTCGATGCTAAAAGCAACAATAAAGATGAAAAAAGACAAACATATCGATACCTATCCTAAATTAGTGGCATTTTTAAAAAGAGCCTCATCTGGTCATCAACCAAAAAAATCGAAGGTTTTCACAGTATCTGATATTGAAAAGTTTCTTAACGAAGCACCCGATTCCGTATATTTGGCGGCAAAAGTAAGTCAGTTGCACATTCAGTATCTACTTAAGTATATTAATCTCAATTAAATAGTATACTTAGTAGATGTTGATAGGCATAATTATGCGTTCATATCAATTTTATTCATTTATCTACTACAATACTCTTTACGTTACAGGTTGTTCTTATTATTGGAATAAACGGAGCATGTCGAACTAATGAACTAACACAACTTAATGTCAAAAACATTGAGAAACATTCAGATGACTTACTATTAATTAATTTACCTAATACAAAGACAAAAAGAGACCGCAACTTCGTCATTCGCAAGGAATACGTAACGATTGTTGAGAAATATCAAGCCTTACGCCCGCCTAACACTCCAATCAATCGATTTTTTCTACAGTATCGCAATGGAAAGTGTGTTAGACAGCCTATGGGTACTAATAAAATTGGCAGTATCCCACGAGAAATAGCAACATTTCTTGAACTTCCAGAACCCCTGTTGTACACGGGTCATTGTTTCCGACGAACTTCAGCCACACTTTTGGCTGATTCCGGAGCTGATCTGCTGTCCCTTAAGCGCCACGGAGGCTGGAAGTCCAATGCAGTTGTAGAGGGATACATAGAGGATTCCATCCAAAATAAGTCTAAAATATGTGAAGGCATCGTAGGAGCCATTACACTGAAAGAGCCTCAATCGGATCCTTGTACTGGCCCTTCTACATCAAAAATAAGCCGTTATGAAACACCTAACCATCTCCCTCTCTCTCCAACATTCACGCCAAGGGAATCCGATGAATCGGTACAACTATTAAGTATGACAGATAGTTTACCGAAAAACAGTACACAAGTGACTAACACCAATATTACAGTACCAAACAAAAATATTACACTCAATTTAAATAACTGTAGCAACGTTACTTTAAAATTTTCTTAATTATACCTTAGTATTATTTTGTTATAATTTAAAGATTATTCTGTAATACTTACCTGTCATAATGTAGTAATTAATACCTAAACTGAAATAAAAGTGTACCTATCTTGTGATTGTAAACGTTTTTTTTTTTGCATTTAGTCATTTCCTCGCTGAGGTGGAATGAAAAGTTACGTGTTGCACTCGAGTGCAAAGATTTTTCACCTCGTGCTCTTTTGATTCCCTCGCTAACGCTCAGGATTCTAATTTTGAATCACTCGCTGCGCTCGTGATTCAATTTTAGAATCCTTCGCTTGCTCGGTCATCAAAATTGAACACGCGGTTAAAAAGCAACTTTGCACTCTTGTATAACAAATAACTATTGTTACCGGTATAGGTAGCTTTAAAATTACTGTGTTTAGCCCTAGAGATAATTTGCATTCTTCTCACAACAGAACTTTGTTTTTAAATTCCTGCGGCAAACGGATATCAATTAGGCGAACCACTTGGAACATTTTAGGGGTAAAAATCTAGAGCCAAAAAATCTATTGGTGAATATAATTTGAAAAACTTTTACAATCAGTTCATGTAGAAGAAAGTATGATAATAATCGGTACTGATGTTGCAATCCGCAGAACCATTCGACTCGGTTATCCAGGAGGCTTATTTCTATCAATGGATGCTTATACATATATAATGAAGATGATGTTGATGATAACTGAAATATTTACAAGATTAAGAAGAACTATCGCTAAGATTTAGCCTCAAATATCTCTTTCGGTTCTCCTATAAACATCTAATATTTTATTGTTTACTATGAACACATACATACAATAACATAACTGCAAGGAAAGGACTTCGTTCGAAATAACTAAGTACCTATTAGGACTTTAATATTGTGTGGCCAAAAAAATTAATAAATTATCTCGAAACTACTCTTAAATTCTATATTCATTGTTTACATTAGGTAGTAGATGTTGATACGAGAGACCGAAAAACATTTAAAAAAATCTATATCTACCATAGATGTATTATTTGAAAATATGTCTATGACACCTACATACTTGTACATAGTCACGTTTCGAGTCTGTCTGGGTGATCGCTTGGATCTCCTAAACTGCACAATGTTTTTTGTGTGCGGTTTTTATCATCATTTAAATCTTTTATTCCGGAAAGTTTATGGGTGTGTTGTATAATAGGTACATTTCTATTTAGCTTCGATATAGCGCAGAAACTCGATGTTTTGACATGTGGCCATAGAATCCGTATGAAGCAGGGGCGGGTCGCTAGTAGATTAAAAATAAGCAGAATATTTACAAAAAAATAAAAAATAAGTTTAGGTAATGTACACATTAAAATGAAAAAGATATTTGTAGATTTAGATTGGTTACATATTCGCTGGCTGAGTTTCTATGCCACTAGACATACCTACATCGATGCTGTGAAAGCAATCCATTCGCAAACGAACGTTAGGTAAATGTTTACGCTTCTTGCTATTAAAGAAACCAGTGATTTGTTTAAATCAAGTACTTGTTTGTGCATAGCAGGGGAACATTTAAAGCGTTCGCTGTCTGAAAACTTATGAAAGAATGGTAGTTTTAAGAACACTTGGTTGGGAAAGTGCTGAAACGTCGCTCGCCGCGTCGCGCGTCAGTCTCGGGCCCAGTGGTCGTTGTACCGCGCCGAAGCCGTACCGCGCGCATTACGGCAGACATGCTTTAGTCGACAATTCTATCTATTGCTCCGGTCGCTTATAGAAAAGAACCGTTTCCAAGAATTTGGTTCTAAATATAGATTTGCGGAGCTTTTTGTATAATAATAAGACTTTCATAACGGCGTTTTTAAGATAATGTGAATGTGAATTAGGAACATTTTATCACCAATAGAGTGTGAAATAGCTGTGAATGTTGTTATGTTAGTAACACTAGTACTGTTTTATATAATCTAAAAATGACATCTTATATCAGGATACTCCGTTAATTATTGACTAGGTGCAACAAGACAAGGAACAAGAGATTTCTCTTAATATTACTTCCAATAAAGATAAACAACTTCGCAAGTGATGTTACTAAGTCTAAATGAACCGGAGTTATTCGGGTATTAATACTGACACCTTACTACTTACACGATTACTTGCGTGCACAACAGGAAGTTGGGGCAAACTTACATAATACGACCACAAGTACCAACATGAACACGCTCCAGTTAAATTGAGTTGAACGCGATACGTCTTAGTGGCAGGCGACTGTGCGAGTCACCCCGAGTCACCCCGAGCCACCTCGAGCAACCGAGAGCCAAGATTCAGACTAGAATTCATATTGCATGAATACTGTATGACATGTCAAGTCGTCGACATAGGAATGGTATATGTATGTAAATCGATTATTATGTACAATGTTGATTAGAATAAACAGTTACAACTATTTAGCTTCAGCTCTCATTTTACTCCAGCTGTTCCACTTCGTGCCAAGCGTTACTGACATGATAATTCTTCGGAAGTCATACCTACAGTTGTGTTACCAGTATGCTAAATTGCATTAAATTCTAGTAATGCTATACGGAACACCAGTTAGTGCTTGAATGTACTTCGACACGAGTACAGAGCTCGTTACACCAGCATCGCAAATTCGTACACTACACACTATCTACATGTAAAAAGCGTTTTATTATTTTCCAACCATATTCTACAGCCTGCAGTTGACATGATGAAAAATAAAGGAGAAGTAGAAGCTTATGCAAACCATAATATACCCATGTATATAATTGTCTAATGCCTGTTTTCACCCACTTAATTAAATGAATCCCTAAATACTTTTATTTAGGAATTCATCAGTGCAAAAATCCAACAGTGCACTTATATTAAGGTATTCATTTAAGTGTCACTGTGAAGGTGAAAACGGGCATTAGGGACTTAATTTCACAAAAACGTCGCATAAAGTATAAGTCACACTCAAGCTTGTTTGATTAATTATAGTAAATGATGCTAATTGTGTCGCTGATTGCTGAGGGAACAAAGCTCGGAGCTAAGTAATGTGTCAGAGTCTGGGCCGGACATTACGATCTCTGTGTTTATTCTTTTGTTAGCAACAGTACCTTCTAATACCAGTAGGCAGACGAAAACAACTGAAACTAGCTTTCCATTTTTTATTTAGTAGATAATGGATGGTTGTGACTGAAGCTCGGTTAAAAGAGATGTTTCAAAATGTATGGAGCCCCGGCCACGTCTATGTAGGTACACCATACAAAAAAATGGGGAAACACAAATAAAACAGTTTTCAATCATCCAATTACTTTAAGTTGGCTTTGTTTGGTAGTAAAACACAAGAATGTACACTTGAAATTGCAACACACAACAAAAACCCGTCATGGCGGTAAGCTGTCATGTTGTTTGATTATTGACGTTTGACATGTTTATTTGTCTTAATTGTCAAATCACTGCGTTTCGTTCAGTCTTTTGTAGACTCGAGAAATTAAAACAAAACGCACATCAAACCGCGAACGACAACGAAAGCGACTGAAGTGACAGTAGACAGTTCATGATCTGTCATTACTGTCATTGTTTTTAACCACAGAGTACCTAAATTGGCGAGACGCCATGTTGAAACTCGATAAAAATAATTGATAAATATCAAATTATTACAAGAAAAGTATGCATCTAAGGAATTTATCTGTATTTTTCCCGAATTCCATAGATTTTTCTCGATTTTTCGAGGTACTGTACACATTCTGGGCCGGATTTGGAACATCTCCTTTATCTACATTCACGCCTGCAAGTTATGAGCTAGCAACCTGTCTCTACAGTATAATCCAACACTTACCGCTAAACGTGGCTTACCTCCAGTGTTTACACTTCCATCTTGAAAGCTTTCAGAATACCGGAGCTTAGTTTAATTTGAAACGAAATAAAATAAATAAGCTTACATACTCATGTTTCTATATTGGCTCCCACCTACTGCCTGAAGAAAACTGAAATGAAATGTTTGAAGATGATTGATATCTGCAAAAACTAGCGGCTATTGATTCAATTTATAAAAATAGATTAGAATAGACATACTATTTATGTACAATCAGCCTAACTTCCGCATGCTCACCTTAAAGGCGATAATCGCATAGCACGACTCACGACTCGATCGCACAATGAACGAGTTTTGACCAATAGGATGCACAAAGCGTATTTTAGTGGTGTTCGTATTAGTATAATCATGTATAGAATGTGTGACACTCACACTAGGAGCGTACTATGCTCACTTGTTTCTGATAAGAGACGAGTTTTTAATGGGCACGGCCAGCGCGGCGTAAGCTCTTTGTTATTGAATTGAATGTTATTTTATTATTGACAAGAATTAATTTTAGTACTCATATCTTCTGTTTGTTTGGTTTACAAAATGTATTATTGGTATTGCAGTATTTACAAAAATAATTTGTAATAACTAATAACAAATATGTCAAACTACAATTTATATGTATTAATCCATTTTAATATTTTCCTCTCTCTATCGGGTCTATAGATATAGGTTATTTATGAACACTTTCACTGCCTCTCCAATTTTCACCATATCCTATGTGATGCCGCATGCCGCAGCGACCGCACCATATTCCATTCACAATAAGATGAGACATTGAAACGAACCGTTTTACTACAGTCCGATCCACCGATTTTGACTTCTATTCCGTAGGCTTATGGATGGCATTAAAGGCAAAAAAGTGGTTACAATACCAACTGTTTACTGCAGCTGCCATTTGTCATGCCACCAAGGCAATAGCATTCAAAATCGATTGAACGGACATTTATGGTTTGTTTACTTTTTATCTCACGGCTCCCTGAATACGGTAGGTATAGGTGCGTTGACCGGCACTGCATGAAGGTATCAAATGTTTATATTGAATTTTTTTGTGTATAATCGACTTTATTAAAAGTAAATAACTATCTAAATTTCTATGTGTTTGTTTATACTTGGGCAATTTGGGAATACTTGGAAATTACAGTAATATTTGAACCAATACTCTGCGCAGTTCATACAATGCTATCAGAGCTTTTTGTTTATAGCTGCCGCAAGGCCGCAAGCCGCACAACTCTTGCAACTGCAATAAAAATAAGTTAATTATCTAAGTCCCATTGTTATTTAGTGGGAATGAGAGGACGGCCCATACGTTTTTTTATTACCTTAGGATTATCTCAAATGTTTTGCAGTTGTTCCTTGTATTTGGTTTAATACTTATAATTTTATGTTACTCGTTCATTACTCACACAAATGCATATTGTCTCTAATTGGGGGAAACTAGGAAGGGGTGTGGTTTGTCACTAGCTGCGCTCTCGCAGGAATATTTTCTTAAGTGAGCATGCTTATCTTTGTTTAATAGTACGTCAAGTAAGAATAGGTCGTTTTTCATTTTTATTTTGTTCCAATGTAAGATGTGCTGTAGACTCCTAAGCGCATGCTTGGAGAGGGGCCGGATCCCAATTCGTTGGAAGACGGGGAAACTGGTCCTCATCAAGAAGACGGGGCGCCCTGTGGACGCTCCGTCCGCATATCGGCCCATCGTGCTGCTTAACGAGGTGGGCAAGCTCTTTGAAAGAGTCATTGCAGACCGCCTCGTCAGGCGGCCGGTGCGGGTGGTGCCGGATTTGGCGGACAGCCAGTTTGGTTTCCGCAGGGGGTGCTCTACGGAGAGCGCCATAATGCGCGTGCGGGCCCTCTTGACGGGGGATGCTGTGGCCCAGGGTGGGGTCCTCCTGGCGGTGTCTCTAGACTTCACCAATGCTTTCAATACCCGACAAATAGTCGCCGTAGGCTCCACGCTGTTCTTATACGTGTCCGCTCCTGATTGATCGACAGTCGTCGATCGACAGAGGACGTGACCATGCCACTGAGGTGCAGGCGCACTAAAGCGGCGAGGGTATCTCTCCTTGAGGAGTAGTCTTCGAGGAGAGAACTTTCGGCGGGTTTGGCCGGACAGCGTCCCAGAGGTGACACAAGCTGGCCGTGCTGCGGCTCCGGGCCAAAAACGAAGCTCCGGGGCCAGACGGGATTCACGGCCAAGTATTGGCCCTCGCTCTGAAAGAGCTGGAGCCCCAGCTGAGAGGACTCTACACGGCGTGCCTTGAGCGTGGCCACTTTCCCACGTTGTGGAAAACTGTTCATTTGGTCCTGCTCAGGAAAGCGGGGCGACCTGCCGACTCGCCGTCAGCGTACTGGCCCATAGTGCTGCTTGACGAGGTGGGTAAGCTGTTTGAGCGAATCATCGCAGCCCGCTTCGTCAGCCACTTGCGCGGAGAGGAGCCGGACCTAGACGATTGTTAGTTCGGGTTTCGGTACGGGCGCTCCACCATACACGCTGTGTCGCGGGTGAGAGTCCTGGCGGAGGAAACAGTGTCCCGGGGCGGGGTGATGGTGGCGGTGTCGTTGGACATCTCCAACGCCTTCAACACCAGGCCCGGGTCGACGGCGCGTTGTGTTCCACGCGCGCCTGAAAGAGATGTCAGCACAACTGACGGGGTCCAATGGAACCGATGCCTGCCGGGGTCGCGGGAAAGTCCGAAAGGGATATCGTGGCCCCTGGAAACGTACAAGCAACTGAAGGAACACGGGTGGGTTTTAGTCAGTAAGAAGCTGACACGCCCTCCCGCTCCGCCCAGAGCGGCAGAAGATATTTGATAATTTCCAAACAAAAAAAAAGTGTTCTTAAGACCAATTCGTTAAGCTGGAAGAAACAATGATGATCACACAGCTACTAATCATTATGAAAAAACCCGACCAAAACGACCGGGATACTCAGTCCGGCCATATTGGTGTAAAGTTGACCAAAAGCTATTTATTTTCTGGAGCCTGCGATACTCCTGAGAAACCTGGATTTTAATGGTCACACTCTACTCAATGATTTTAAAATAAACAGTAACCTCCTTTCGTATAGTTTTAAACTTTAATTTACGGCTCGGTAACTTATATCAATTAAGTGTGGCAGAAGTGTGGGTGAACTAAGCGAAGCTATCGGGCCAGGAGTGGCCGGCACGACGGATATTAAGGTGTATATTTCACGTTTTACAGCTCCGGATACTGGAATGGCTCCGGACATAGCTTGGCAGGTTGACAAACAACCCTTACGCCGGTAGCACACCTCTGCCGCGAAACTCTGCTATGTTTCGCTGCTATGGTTTCGCAGCGGAGATGTGCTACTAGCGATAAGCTTCACAATATAGGATGAAAGTTAACCCACTTTATCCATAACATCATTTTCTTAGGGGATGCAAAACAAAGCGGAATCGCCTACAGTTCGTCGCCCTTCCCAAATTATAATTTTTCAGCGTATTTATGTTGTGCTCGCAAAGACCAACTCTTGTCAAGGGGTATAGTGTTACCCAGTAACTGGGTTGTGCTCTGATAGGCAGTCGCTCCATGTAAAATACTGGTCTTCAGCTGCGTCCGGCTAAATTGGAAGTTGACCCCAATATACACTGGCCTGTAAAAATAAGTCACACTCAATCACACTTTTAAAATTTCAATTTTTTTCTAAACTATAGAACTTAGAGATTTAAAATAAAAAACGTTTTATAGCAATTTTTATCAGCTTTCTTTGAAACATACATTACACACACACACACACACAGCATTCAGTACATTTGTAGCATTTTTAAATCTAAAAAGATAAAACAATAAAAATAGCAATTTTTAGCTTAGTGTCCTAAAACTCAATTAACATTTACAAGTATGTTTTACGCGTAATTTTTTTTTTTATAACTGGTTTTGCCTCCTCGAGCTCTGCTTACAGCTTCGAGTCGATTTGGCATACTAAACAGGAGGTTTCAGAGCCGATGTTTGGGAATATTCTCCCATTCTTCTGTAGCGGTTACACCGCCACATACGAACTACGCATCAAAAAGACATGACGTCACACAAATCCTGCATCGCGCAATTAGAGTTTACCGCGCGAACGACATATATAAGACTATCCGACATCAACCGTCGGGCAGTCGGCCCGCCAGACACTACACCCGTCTGGTCGGAGGATCCTCCCTTTTCTATGGTGGATGAGTGAACTTTACACCCTGTTCCTCATGCCTCTAAACTTCTATCAGGGCCTGTTTTAGTGCCCTGAGGGTGGTAGGTGGTGATCTGCGGCTTCTGACTAGCCTCCCTAGCTCATCCCAGGCGTGCTCAATCGGGTTGAGATCAGGACTTCTTGATGGCCAAGCTATCACGCTGATACCAACCTCCTGAATATACTCTTGCACGACCCGAGCCGTGTGTGCACCCATATTTACTAAATACGGTCCTGCATACTCATTGAAAATCTTCTGGGAATATCTTTCCCCAGTCAGAGTGCCATTTTCTATGGCCATAACTGTGTGCGACCTTCTGAAGATATGCCAGCCCATACATGTACACTGCCTCCACCATACTGGACTCTTTCTGAGAAGCAGGCTTAAAGGTATTGCTCACCAGGTCGCCTGAAGATACTTCGCCTTCCATCAGAAGTGTAAAGTGAGAATCGAGACTCATCTATAAACAAAATTCTTGACCATTCTTCTTGATCCCGCTGTATGTGTTCACGGGCGTATCGCAGTCTCGCTACTCGATGCTCTCTCTCGAGTTTGGGACCACTGGTCTTCGGGGTTTCAAGTTTGCTTCAGCCAGTCTTCTTCTCACTGTACTAATGCAGTACCTTCGGGTCTGAAGAAGCTGTTGCTGGACTTCAATTGCACTTAGGTGGTGATTTCTCAACACAGTGGAAACAATATAAAACAATCTCGGGCACTAGTACACCTGGGACTGCCATTACCAGACCGCCTCAAATGGTGGTGGAAGGTGGCTTCACCTTCTGGACCGTTCGTAACGTTACACCCACCATTCTTGCAGTACGAGAAAAGTCATGATCCTGATTCTTCAGGTGAAAGAGGCATGATAAATAACTTTATGTGCTGTCGTCTAACTTAGCTTTTATAACAAGACTCATCCGATCAAGAAAAATTTTGAAAACAAAAATAGAAACAAAAAATAAATGGTAAAATTGTAATTCGAAAAGGATTATTTTTGATTTTAAAGTTTTTTTCAGCCATTTCTTAAAATAAGGTTACGGACTATGAAGTTTTTATGTACAAAATTAAACTCTCTTTCGAGTCTTTTTTGTTTCGAAAGTATATCTTATGTACATATACAGTTATTGCAATGTAAAAAGTGTGATACTTATTTTTGCATGCCAGTGTATTTGAGAAAAGGTTAGGCAGCTGATGAGGTTGTGCTCGGAAAGATTTTCAGACTTTCCTCCTAAAACCGACCACGTGTATAATGTCACGATTATGTATATGCACCTATATTTTCCCGCAAAATAAATCATATTCATACAGTAGGTCATTTGCGAGAAGGGCGAACTGAAATAAAATTGAGTTTTCATCACCTCATACTAAAAATAATCTTTAATAATCATACTGTCTCACAAAAATGTATAGAACATTTTCCAATATTTGAAAATCAATAAAATCAAATCATATCATTAATTTTTTGCCAACATGGGTAGGGGTTATAGATGTTATACATGTTTTGAAAATGTTTTTCATGCTCTGCCGTCAATCGGGCATGCAAAATTTTTACACTTATATTACAATATATAATATCAAAATATCATGAAAAATTTCCAGTATTAGTTTGCCGGCTTTCATATCCTCAATCCACGGTACTGAGAAATTAATCAAGAAAATCCAAGCCCCCGCACTGACTAATTTTGATGTGCCGTGCCTCACTGAGTCTATGGATACCGCCGGAGACTCGCTTGCCCGAATTCAGATCCCCCTGACAACCCATTTTCCCAGAGATGGTGGGATGAGCCGCTCTGCAGAGTATTACAGAACAATTTAATTGACACGTCTGCTACTGCTGCGGAGCGTGCGCGCCTGTTGGCTGTGGGTAAGTGGGAGTCGGGCCTGTGGCTTCATGCACTACCGTCATCGAACTTAGGCACTTTGTTCGACGACACTACTTTCCGCATCGCTGCTTCCCTGCGACTAGGAGCTCCTTGTTGTTCTCCTCATCGCTGTCACTGTGGCGAAGTTGTCAACAGCCTCGGACACCACGGATTGTCTTGCAGCCGAAGTGCGGGTCGCTTAGCGCGGCACGCGAACACTAATGACATCATCCGACGAGTTCTTGTCACCGTCGGTGTTCCAGCTGTATTAGATCCTAATGACTTGGCACGCGATGATGGTAAGAGACCGGACGGTATGTCTTTATTTCCATGGAAGGTGGGTAGGCCTTTAGTGTGGGACGCAACGTGTGTTGATACTCTTGTGTCCATCATCCTAGCTCCGCGTGCTGTGCTGGCGCTGCCGCTGCGTCTGCAGAAAACCTCAAGCAGCGAAAGTATTATAACCTTATAGGTAACTATATTTTCGAGCCGTTTGGGGTTGAAAACGGCCCTAGGGCCGTGGGGTACTAGTACTCATGGTCTGTTCAATGAAATCTCCAAACGACTGGTTGGCACTTCCCGTGACCCAAGGGCTGGCTTTTACCTTGGCCAGAGGCTAAGCATATCCATACAACGTGGCAATGCGGCCAGTCTCAACGGTACCAGTTGACAGCGGTGCGGATGAATTTTTCGACGCTATATTTTAGTTTGTATAATACTTAGTTAGTTGTATACACATAGTTTAGATAGTCCCTAATTGTTTATGTTACTTTACTAATGTTGAATATATCTAAACTATATGTGAAGACAAAATATCATGTTGAATAACAATAAATATTTCAAAATTATTAAATTGGAATAGTTATTTATCCAACATGTGAGGAAAGTTCGTTTTTCCTATGAGTTTTGATTTGCTAGCAAATGAACTTGCTCACATGTTGCATACAAAACTTTTCACCACGACCAGCAAGAAAGTATTCAGTCATCATAGGTAAATAAATTAAATAGACACAGCAAATCAAAATAATTCTTTTTTTTTTAAATATCTGTAAAACTTAACATAAAAAAATCAGGCAAGGTTAGTTTCTGAACGGGATCATTACTTTCCTCACTGTTCAAACAGTGAGGAAAAACCAACTTTCCTCACTGTTTTCGTAGAGGAAAGACACGTCTTTCGTGCGGGAGTGGTGAAAAATCATTTTAACCATTTTAGTCAATAATAAAACAAATGTACAAGTACTATGTACTTGTAAATAGTGAATGAATAAATAAAAGTCCATAAATAATAATTGTGAGTTAAAATACAGGTACTTTTTTTTGTATGTCCATCGATATCCGATTTTCAAGAGGAAGCATGCGCCGTGGACCCATATAAATGTTATTAACTTTGCTTGGGTAGTTTTTAAGTTAGCTTCAATAATATTTTTCGCACTTAGTATATTTATTTATATGCGCAATTATTACCATACAGCAGTGACTGCCAAGTCATAGGTCTCGAGTTCGAATCCAAGGCACGCACCTCTGACTTTTCGGATTCATGTGAGTATTGTATAACAACACTAAACTATCACTTGCTTCAAAAACCGTGCCTGAGAGATATTTCTCGACGGCATGTGAAGCCAAGTCAGAGGCCCATGGGCGGCTTTAAAACTCTGACACCAGGTTAGTCACTAACCACACGAAGAAGAAGAAGATTACCATAAGTTTACTGTTGACATTAGGTACAATATGGCCAATAAGGCCGACAGTAACTGTCACAATACCCCCCGTACTAGTTGATACTGTATGACAGTGGGGTATGTGGATGATTTTATAATAAGTTCTTCTCACTATTATTTACATAGTAGGTAGTGATATCCGAGTTTGTGTGGGTAGGTACCATATGTAAAAAGTGAAAAATAAAACTTACAACCGACTTCCAAAAAAACACTACAAAGTGAAAAATAACTTTAATTTCGGAATTCGTCGACAAAAAACGTAAATTCAAAACCAGACAACGACTTCCGAAATTAAAATACCAAATTTTTCACTTTATAGGATTTTTTTGGAAGTCGGCTATTTTTTATATTTATAAATTTCATCTCTGGTATTGGC
The DNA here is from genome assembly GCA_963853775.1 of Xanthia togata. Classification (NCBI taxonomy): domain Eukaryota; kingdom Metazoa; phylum Arthropoda; class Insecta; order Lepidoptera; family Noctuidae; genus Xanthia; species Xanthia togata. Next base: position 14,851,871 of record OY970802.1, read on the forward strand.
TAACTGAAATAGTAATAAAAATTGGATACTTGCTTGATAAGTGCTATGTCTTATCATCAGTCATCACCCTTGCCTTTATCTATGTATTTTGGTACTAGCTTTTAGTCTATCTAGTAGACTATTTTGAATGTTATGAAATTCCAAGGAATAATGCTATCAAAATATAATCCAAATTCACTTTGATCAATTTCATTTTTAACTGATGGCTAAAACTATCGCTCGACGATAGATTTGAGTGGAACAACAAAGGATAATATTACTTTCAGGCTCTTGCGTACGTAACTCATGTTTTTGAGCATAAAAGGCATTGTTCATGTTCATACTATTGTTTCAGCTAGCTTTGCTTTTTGGGATTTTTCCTCCGGTTACTTTGTATAAGAAACTTACTAAGTTGTTTAGTGGGTTTATAGAGATATGAGGAACAGGGTGTAAAGTTCACTCATCCTCTATAGAAATGGGAGGATCCTCCAACCAGACGGGTTTTGTGTCTCGTGGGCAACTGCCAGATGATTGATGTCGGGAAGTTATATATATGCTGATCGCGCGGTAAACCCTGATTGCGCGATGCAGGATTTCGCGTGATGCGTAGGTCCCATGTGGCGATATAAATGCCGCCACAGGTTATACAAAACTAAGGTAATATGGATTTGATTGCCAAGATCAGAAAGGATTTTTGTAAAGTCGTTTAAGTAAGTTAGTATGTAAGCTCAATATTTTTAACAGGAATCGTCTATATACCTATGCTTCTTTCTCAATATTTATTGTACCTAACCATATTTTGATTTAAAAGAGTGTCCAAGTCAAATCAAATCAATGATTTCCTTATAATGTAGGTAGGTATACAGATAATATAATGTTATTTTTATAAAAGGTCCCGATCTTCCGAGGAGTTTCTTGGCCGTTCTTCTCCATAGGTACCTACTTTGCTTTGTAATGGTCAACTAGCTGCATCTTTCTGACTGCCCGACCCCTTGACAATTCAAAAGTGCCTGAATTTGGTTTATTTGAAATAAATGCTTTGAGTTTGAGTTTGGCCTCAGAGTAGAAGTAGAAATAGAAGAGGGCACCTATTTCTTTATATTTTAAAAATTATCAATTTTATTTGTACGCCTCATAGCAAAACAGGCGACGAGGACCTACCTCATATATTGGAATACTACTACTACACTATTGTAGTATTGTAACTATACCTATGATTAAATAGAAAACATTCTGATTCTGAGGGCCTACATAATGTAATATGACCCAAAGATATATATAAAAAAACGAAAACGGGTGGGTCGCAAGTGACAAGTGAAACGGTCGGTAATCCAGTGTGTATCAAGAGATTGAGAGTCGTGCAACCGCTACATTGGTTTCAGTAAGCGTTCGCTCGACGCTCCGTCCAACCTCTCAACCAGTCAGTATGAGGCGCGCCGAGCGGTAGCACGCGGTACTTGACTCGCCTTTTTCGCTTCCCGCTAAACAGACACGATATCAACGCTCCGTAAAAAGTTATGATGAATTATTTTCATGCATTTAGAGTTATTCCAGTGACACTGTTAATGTTAAAACTCAGATATCAGAACAAATATTAAGAGATGAAGTTGATTCAATGCTAAATCTGTAATGTTTTTTTAATCATTGTGATGATGAGAGATCCCATTTTGTGATTTTAAAATAACAATTGAAGAATTTCGCGTAAGTATTGTTTTCCTCGTTATTTGTGTACGTACAAAATGTATTTTTAATTTCTTAGAAGTTTTCCACGCACTTTTCAATTTCGTTTTTCCACAATCCCACGGCGTGATTAGCATGTTTCATTATATAAATCTACGTGTTTTATTAATTTATTTAAGTTATTTAATGTCACTACTTTTATTTATGTAAATACCATACGCACTCAGCTGTCTTCTAATAGTTATTTATGCAACTGTTGTATAAAAAGGGGTATTATATTTATTATAATAAGGGGTATTTAAAACACGAAGGTTGGTTTATCACACGAGGCGAAGATAATAGTATCACATAAATGTTTTAATTGAATTTATCTACACCCATATATGAATTCTCTATACAAAGTTCTGAAACCATAGGGTTTGAGTTTGAGTTTGTGGGAGTTGTACAGTGTTGTAAGAACTATATGTAAATTCATGGAAAGTTTAGTTGCTGAGTATCTAATACAAACAAACTATGAATAAGTAATAATAGAATTATTTATTGTAATAATTATTTTCATTTTTTAAATGACGGCGCTGTGGTAGATAAACGCGCGTGCCGACAATGTTCTTTTTTTGAAATTCATAAAGATATCACGAATTGAGTAGTGAGAATGTAGCTGTTTGATGCGTAAGGAAGGGATCGAAAAAGCAAAAGAGTTGCATAATGAAATTTTGTACAACATTATAACACGTTTTTGGATGATATTATGGCTACTATGACACTGGTTGTTTTAAAGTTGGCAATACCGTAACTGTTTCAGAAACTTGTATAGAGGATTTATAGCATGGGTGTAGATTAAAAAAAAATAACCTTAGTAATGATTAGTTTACATGAAATAAGATCCTAAGAGACATCTAAAGTTTCACATAGGGGCCAGGGAAAAATATGTTGTCGGAAGTGACTGAATAGAAAAACAAAATTATAGGTATAGTACGAAAAACTTTAAGATTAGCCAAGCATGTACACCATCCCTTATTGTACGAGAATTTTAATGGCACTCTAAGGGTCTCTGAGAGTACTTCACTATCTACCTTTTCACATAATATTTCGCTAGAAAACCCTTTCAAATAGTAAGAATGGAATACCTGCTTATTTAGGATCACATTACGTTGAACTTATTATATTGTACGTGTAAGTTATTGTGTTATAAAAATGTGGGTTGGACATTTTGCCTATGGATTTGTTATTTATGATTTATGCGTTGCTTATTTTTTTGCATTAAAGCCTTTCTTATGATCTGTTTGAAATATTATACTCAAACATTAGGTATCTTATGTATATTGATGAAAATTACCTACTTATTTGCTTTTTACATGAGATAGTTTAGGTATTTCAATGTATCTAGCTGTAACCGAGTGTTTGCCAAGTGAGCAGTGGTATCACTTAATAATAAGTTCTTGAAGTACGAGTATTTTGTCAGCTTTTTAATAAACTTGTTTCTAGTTCGACCAACCCATGTGGACTTTGTCAGGCTTTAAAATTCACGGATATTCCAAGTTTTGAGGCACGGTTGTTCGTCGAAAGCGGAAATAGTCCATACTTCTAATCTTCATTCACATATTCGACGAGTCTATTACAGATTGAAAGGCTTGATGAAAAGCTAGATTAAAGGAACCTTTTCATTTCCTTTTTATGTGAGATCTAAATAATCTGATGAAGGGTGAAATAAGTAATCATGTAGATACATTTTCAATATTGTAGGTAACCATTCTGTTCTTTTCAAAACAGAAGCTGTCATTAGAGAAAGGCACGACTTCACTATCACTAACAAGGTTTTAAACGTACCTGTATACCTAATTACTTTACCTGCTTATCTATACTAATATTATAAAGAGGAAAGATTTTTTTGTTTGTTTGTACCGAATAGGCTCCGAAACTACTGGACCGATTTGAAAATTTTGTTTGTATCCCGGGAAAAATAACGGGTCCCGCAGGAAAGACCACGGGAGCGAAGCCGCGGGCAAAGTGCTAGTGCTCCATAACTTTAAAAAAAGTATACTAGGCATTACGAAAACACATTCCTGTTTCGTTATGTAACTTGCGATAAATAGAACTTTGTCGAACTTTGTTTAAGAAATAGAACTTGAGATAAATTGCTAACAAATGCAAATAAGCACGTAGGAAGTATGCGTTTAACTAAAAGAAATAGTGTAAACAATGTCCGATATTTTTATCTCAAGTAAACAGACGAATTTTATCTTTTGTTTTCCTGAATTCAATTTTCGAATGCAAATGCTTGTATGGAGGAACTCTCTTCTATCGTTGCGGGCTCTCTGTATCGTCCTCTACGCCATTATTATGCTGTCGTCATCGATCTTAGCAGTGTAAAGGATTTCCACGTCGTTTGTGGGACGGTACTACAGTTTCACCAACAACAGCAATTTAGTCTCGAGGTATTGCACTCGAATAAGTAGATGAAAATCAAACTGAAATTGACTTTTATACTTAAAGGGAATTAATTTTGATCTTCAAATGGGAGAGTTAAACAGCTAGATAATTCTTGTGGGCTAAATTCACAATGTAATTTTTTTGCCTCATGGGTTTCGTTCCAAATCCGCAAATCCTAAGTTGACATTTTTTATAGAAAAAATCATATTATTAGACACAAAAGTTTGGACTTTTGCGTCGAAATAAACTTAGTGTTTTCATTACGTCATCAAAATAAGGATTTTTCAAAGTCAAGTAAAATGGACAGCGCATAAACTTGTGGATGACTCTTGTTTTTTATCCTTCTCTGGTCACAACTTCTGGATAAGAGTTAAAACTACGTGTAATAGTAGATATAGTAGGTAAACATTTCGTTTCCTAGAGCTCATTTGATTGTTTTTGATCAAAATATTAAACTGAATCTTTGCAAGAAATACGATTAAAACACATTACGTAGGTTCAAATTCTTGTTTTACCCACTCGCTACATTATTTTCGTTGTACGTGATCAATACAACTTTTTCCGAATTCATTTCACATTGTACAGACAGGGCAAACATTAATCAGATATGTCTTACTAAAGTGCACTCAAGCGACTAATACTGTTTGATTTGGCACGTGATAGCTTTTGGAGCAAACTACATCGAACGATGAGAAGTACGAAAAACATTTTTATGTATAATGTAATTCTAGGTGCGGTAATTCATCTCTATGACGTGACGTCATCTGGGCTGAAGCCATAGAAGTCCCTATCTACAAGGTATAACTTTTACTATGGGACAAATCCTGAAATAGAGAAAAAAACCAAATCAGCTGCTTCACTCATTCATTCCATATATCCATCCATACAATTATGAGTACAATGACCCCTTAAGACGTTTTCGGTGATTTCAAGTACACGATGCGTAGCAATTTATACATCTTAGCAGGGACTGAATTACCGAAAAATTAAGGTACCTTTAAATTTCAGTATGACGTCATACCGTTAAATAAAGGTTACCGAAATATTTCGATACCGTTAATTTTTTCAGTAGCGGAATTTTGAGGTTGGATATGCATACCGGTATATTTCGGTAGAAGTACTATAACCTTTATAAATGTTTCGGTAGCAGTACCTAAACCTTAATAAATAGGGGTTTTCTTTGACACACCGCCTCGCTACTCTGTCTGTCGTTCACTTGCCGATTGTTACAAAATAGGTACACAAGTTCTAAAGTGTTCGACGCCGCGCCGTCTCGCATGTTTTTGATACCGAAATCGTGTAAAGGTTAAATAACGGTTTAGCCCAACCTTTATTTTTAAAGGTATCGGTATAGCTCAACCTGTATTTTAAACTGGTACCGGTATATTTTTGAGGTATCTTAACCTTTAACCGTAACCACTTTCAGTCCCTGCATCTTAGTGACCTCTAGTCTCTAAAGCAGTTCAATTCTTAACATAAAATGAATGAAACTCAATTAATTAAAATGTTACTATGGTAACAAGAGATTAGTTGCTTAAGACGCCGGACCCAGTGTCTCTGGACCAATTATTGAAGGAAATAATTGCATTTAAATCCTTTGTAACTTGGTAGAGGAAACTATAGGCCAGATTGAATTGATTTTGTTCGTAAAACTTTGTCTAAATTAGATCCTTAAATCACTGATTTCCATTTCAAATACTTAAGTAGGTACTCGTATCTTTCAATACCCTGTAGGTTATTTTTCAATAGCATCTCGGTACTAATACGGGGCGCGGGCGGCGACCCCGTGAGTTAGTGCCAATGTTAAATACTTAATTACATTACCAACTCGCCCTTTTCAGTGTTCCATGCCAAAGTGGTAAATCGTAACACGTACCTACACGTTAAAGTGGGAAAAGTTACACTTAAATTTTCAGGGACAAAATGCTAAAAGCTAAAAAAGTTACTTATTAAAGTCATCTTGTTAAAGTCATTTATTAATAGTATGGAGGATAAAATATCTCAGTACCAGCAGAAGGTGGGTGTTTTCAAGAATATTCTTCAAAAAGTCTAGAAATAATTATCTCAAAAGTAGGATAACTGGATTCTGTAGTTGATGGCCAAGCTTTGTTATTCGATATGTAATTATAAGTTTAAGGGGGGAGGGGGAAGTGAATTTTAAGTCTCCCAAACCAACTTCAACAGAGCCCGAAAAACAAACGTGAATCAACCTGAAAAATATTTTGTGCGACAGACAGAAGATAGAATTATATTTTTGTATTCAAAATAATATTTTAACAAGTCTTGGAATAACATACCAAATTACTTTCTTCAAGTAAGTAAGACTGTTCTGAAGTTTCAAATTACAATTTTTGAAACGACATTTCGAACCTGAAAAGAAGTTTCATTACCTATTTCATTCTTTGCATGTTTCCAAAAGACATCGCTAGTAAACAAAAGAATAATAAATGATGATCACGTCTTGTTTAGTAGATGTTAGCTGAAATATTTCAAAATCTCCGACTACTTGGGTTGCAAACCTCAGACGGCGGCTCCCAGAGTAAGATCAGACAAATTGGCCGTAATATATCACGGTTGACCAATTTACTTTAAACCACGAACAATTCACATTATCTGCAGTAGGTATAATATCGAAACCGATTCATATCTTGAAATATGGAATGGATAATAGACCGAACATCGCGAAGTTTATTCATGCGACGACTTAATTCCCTATGATTCAGCATTCCGTTGGATTTGGAACGAATTCGATCTGACTATTGTAAAAAATATCTTTGAACTATCAACCGTTTGGTCTGGATTCCAGATCTAGAAATAAACGTGTTTAAAGATTCGAATTCTTTCTTCAGTTTTATGCCATGTAATGTAGGCAAAAATGAATATTTCTACGCTAAAGTTAAAACTTCATGAAGTTGTAGGTATACTTGTTTAAGGTGAGGAAAAGAAAAGAAAATGCAGATAGGCACGCAAAGTCCCAAAACTCGTTATAACACGGATTATGTTGGTTTTAAATGTGCCTTAGAAATCGGATTATTTAATCATATCCATTTAAATTTTACGGTTAAGATGAACGCTAATCGGAATACGGATGTACGCCTAAGATAAGCCAGCTCGGTTTATTTTAAGGTCAGGGACACATCAAGTTGGAATAATGAAGAACAACAGAGTAAAAATACTATTTTCATCCCCCCATCTCGGAAAGAGTATTTTTGCTCTTCGATATCTGAGTGCAAAAGCCGTTTTTATCCGCTAGAGGATAAAGTAAATGGAATTTAGGACATCGTGTGCACCAAGTTTGTGAATTCAAAACATCATTAAACCTATTTACTTCTATCTCCATGGTGCCGAATTTATCATACAACCTTTTTTAATTTGTTAAAAACACAGACTCGAAACCTTCTTGGTGTACTTTTTTTAATTTGCTTTGCGCGCGCCTTTTTCTTTTCATGTCATATTTTTAAAACCTTAGGTTAAAAACAAGAAACTTGAAAACAAATGAAACCCCTCAAATGAGTGATTCTAGCGACGGGGAAGTTTATTTGACGCCAACAGAATTGACTGAAACTGTTGTAATGTATAATGCGCAAATAAGCTTTCTCCCTCAACAATCATGCGAAAAGTATTTGAAATAGTACGATATGTTTAACACGTGGCGACTAGCTAAAGGAGCCAAAACTTTCTCAGAAAACGTTTTGCTGGATATAGATATTTTATTGAATTATCAAGCACTCTATGAAGTACGTATTCAATGCTAAAAGCAACAATAAAGATGAAAAAAGAAATACTTATCGACACCTATACTAAATTAGTGGCATTTTTAAAAAGAGCCTCATGTGGTCATCAACCAAAAAAATCTAAGGTTTTCACAGCATCTGAAATTGAGAAGCACCTGATTCCGTATATTTGGCGGCAAAAGTAAGTCAGTTGCACATTCAGTCTACTTAAGTTTATTAATCAACTACTTAATATAATGTAATACGTACTTAGTAGATGTTGATAGGCATAATGATGCATGCATATCAATTTAATTAATTCAATACGTTACAGGTTGTTCTTATTATTGGTACAAACGGAGCATGTCGAACTAATGAACTAACACAACTTAATGTCAAAAACATTGAGAAACATTCAGATGACTTACTATTAATTCATTTACCTAATACAAAGACAAAAAGAGACCGCAACTTCGTCATTCGCAAGGAATACGTAACAATTGTTGAGAAATATCAAGCCTAACACTCCAATCAATCGATTTTTTCTACAATATCGCAACGGAATGTGTGTTAGAGCAGCCTATGGGTGCTAATAAAATTGGCAGAATCCCACGAGAAATAGCAACATTTCTTGAACTTCCAGAACCCCTGTTGTACACGGGTCATTGTTTCCGACGAACTTCAGCCACACTTTTGGCCGATTCAGGAGCTGATCTCCTGTCCCTTAAGCGCCATGGAGGCTGGAATTCCAATGCGGTCGTAGAGGGATACATAGAGGATTCCTTCCAAAATAAGTCTAAAATATGTATAGGCATCGTAGGAGCCATTACACTGAAAGAGCCTCAGTCAGATCCTTGGACTGGCCCTTCTACATAAAAAATGAGCCGTTACGAAACAGCTAACCATCGCCCTCTCTCGCGAACATTTACGCCAAGGGAATCCGATGAATCGGTAAAACTATTAACGAGCATTAGAATGTATGACATTATAATGTATGACAGATAGTTTACCGAAAAACAGTACACAAGTCACTAACACCACACCACCACAACATTACAGTACCTAAGAAAAATATTACGCTCAACTTAAGTAACTGTAGCAACGTTACTTTAAATTTTTCTTAATTATACCTAAGTATTATTTGTTATAATTTAAAGATTATTCTGTAATACTTACCTATCATATATCTAAACGGAAATAAAAGTACCTTGTGATTATAAATGTTTTTTTTTGCATTTAGTCATTTCCTCGCTGAGGTGGGATGAAAGTGCAAAGATTTTTCACCTCGTGCTCTTTTGATTCTCTCGATGATGCTCGGGATTCTAATTTTTTAGAATTCTTTGCTTGCTCGGTCATCTAAATTGAGCACGCAGTTAAAAAACAACTTTGCACTCTAATATAACAAATAACTATTTTCACCTTATTACCTCAAACAAGCAGGTTTTGCTATTTAAACACAGTGAGCAAAATTCGATTTTGCTACGAGCGTGAGACAAAGTAACTTTTTAATAATATTTTTTTAAATGCCGAGAACTGTGTTGGGTCTACTCACAAAATTCGAAAGATTCGAACTTCACTTCATTCTGTCACTTTCACTTCGATACGAAAAAAGCGAGAGATAGAAACAAGTCGATTCGAAGTTAGATTTTAAAATTCCATACCTAGTAGACCCAAAAAAGATACAAACAATACCACACATAAAACCGTAAAATTGCAAATCATCTGTTAAGATTTTATTTAAATGCTGTTTTATATGCTATTATTTGGAACGAAGTTCTTCGCGACTTGCGGTGGAGTCATAAATCGTCACGAGAAAAGGCGCTTGCGGCTGTCTTCTAATTCAAAGGGAAAGAAAGAGAGAGAGAGATAGGAAGTGTGAATTTGTTTCAAGAGAAAATCCAGTCGAGGTCAAAATACAAATCCAAAATTTTATTTCTGTTTTAAATCATACTTCGTTCGTGACGAATGTTCCCCCGGCCGCACACGTTTTTTTTTTCTAAATAATCGAATTTTATTTTTTAAATCAAATAAAGAGAATGTTGAAGAAAAAAAAATACAAAGTTTATCATGTTGTATTTTTTTACCTGTAGGTATTTATGGTGTCGCTCCTGAGGTGAGGTTGTGTGTTACATGATACCAAAGTTATTTGCATCTCATATATTTATGAATCCTTCGCTTACTCGGGATTCAAAATCAACACTCGAAGCAAAAACCAACTTTGCTCATTTGTTGCACAAATACTTAATTACTGCTTTTTTCGTAAGTTTCTGGGAATATAGAGTGGCTCTTATTTCTCATTATTTTGATATTTACGGAGACAGAAACAGCAATTACTGAGGCATTTAATATCCATTAATTTGTCTAGGTAAACTTAGGACTAATTAATAATTTCGGGGAAAAATACATGTCGCCAAATGCTAAGATTTGTGAGACTTATACTCCACAAAGCCAATATACACAAATTGGGAATTATCATTCTGCAAAAATAAGGAAACGTTTAGAATTAGGTTAGTCAGCTTAGCAGTCACGTTCATAGAATAACAGTGTTTAAAATATAACAAGTAGATAAATATATGTAGTCAAATGACTGCATGGAGGACCATGCAGTCATTTGACTCTACAATATAATAATGCTATTTAAATATAATTTGGACGGCCTCGTTGGTGTAGTGGTCGCAAGAGCTACTGCTGAACATGGGGTCCTGGGTTCGATTCCCAGGTCGGGCAGTGTCATTGGGTTTTTCTTTCTGGAATTCCTCAGTAGCAGCCCGGAGTCTAGATTTGTGCCCGGTAGATGGCAATAGGCTTGCCCCCTATTACATGGGACTTAAACATAACTGGCGAAATGTGGGTGTACTATAGGTACACCTCTGCCCAACCCTTCGGGGAAACAAGGCGGGATGTTATGTTATGTATATATAATTTGTGGTAATTAAGGTACGTTGTAAATATCTCTCTGTTAATCTATAACATGTAACATGAAAAGAGTATCTCAGTATATTGCAAATGTTCTTGACTGAAAAGAAATACTTGAGTTATGTATCGACTGTAGACGTTGGAATGATAAACATAACGACGTGCATGTAATGACGTTATCTAAGTCTGGTATCTGCAAATACTTCGAGTTATTACTAAAACATGGTGCCCAGCGATGTTGACGCACATATTGGGAATAGAATAGACCTATTGGGACTTGCTATGGAATGTTACTAATACTGCTTTTGTGCAATTTGCGACATCGCGGCCCCAGGTTAAGGCCGAAGTAAGGTGATATGTAAATATTTTGGGTCACAATTATTACATAACAGTTTCACAGTGGCTGGATAGGCAGGTAGAGGTACCAAAAAATGGAACAGAATTTGTCCGAAATTTGGTATCTGCCGGACAAGTAAATCGGAAATTATTCAAATTCAAATATATTTATTTTGGGACAATTGATCCAAGACTCATCTAGAGGATCATTTATTTTCATTTCATTTATTTCTCTCAAAAAGGTATTTTTATGGTTCAAAGGTGTCATAAGACAGCAAGATAACCTTTGTGAGAACTGGCGTCTCTACTGGGTTCGGGACCTGTATGACAGATCTCCAGAGCTGGCAAAACAGGCCATAAGGTTCCTGTAGAATATTTATAACAGACGCGGATTGATATGTATGAATATCATTAGGAGCCACTTGGCGGCTGATGAATGTAGTTTGGTCATATGCTCATAAATATGCAATGAGGTCAGCTAAGGTTCAACTTGGGGTAGCTCGGAGAATGCGGTAAGGGCTGAATTTTAGAAAAGGCTTAGAATTTAGCCTTTTCTAAAATTCCATCTTAAAATTGAGCAGAAGCTACTTAAAGCCAAAGCTGTCGAAAGTATAAGCATTTGATTGAATCATTTTTTTCTTGGAAATGACTTTTAGAAAATGTTGGTTTAACTAATTTAATATAAGATTCCGTTTCTTCACGAAGATACCGATTGACAGCTTTTACCAAGAAAAGTTTGGAGTAATTAATCTAATTTTTGTTCTTATGGTTCCTTTTTTTCTAGGAATTCAAGTTGAACTTGAAACAATTTTATCTTTGAGGTATTTTAGAATTTAGTCTTTTGCCTCCTTTTTATCCTGATCCTCTTTGCTTTCATGTCAAGACTTAAGATTCTCAAACGTGCATCAAAAATCCCAAGACGTGAAAGTTCTTTGTAAGCGAATTATCATTACAAAGTAAAAATGTTTTGAGAACAAGCACTCAACCTCGGAACTTCAAATTTTTGAGGGTTCTGAAGTAAACAGGCTTTTTGTATACCTAGATATTTTAAAACAGCAAAGGGAATATGCAAAATTTTATTTGTTTGAGACAGGGAACAATTGACTCCATGTTGATCTAAGTTGTTAGAGTTTTCTATACAGCGATGTAGAGTGATGATTCCTTCAGTGTTTGCAGTATCGTGTGGCAGGTTGAACTTATCTTTGTAGTAGATAGCGCAACACGTGATAGGAATACATTAAGGGTCTTCTGTCCTACAGTTCTGTTCGCGGAGTGTCTATAATGTACTAGGGATGATGACTTGAATCTATGAATTCTTGGCATATTTTTTAACCGACTTCAAAAAAGGAGGAGGTTATATTATATTGGTCGGTATGTATATTTTCATGTATGTTATTTTCGTAAATTGTGGACCGATTTTGAAAATTCTTCATTTGGTAGAGGAAGTTTGAGCGGTGGTCCTCCATATAAATTTTATTAACTTTGCTTGGGTAGTTTTCTAGTTAGTTCGATAATACGTATTTAATCCACTTTGTGTATCTTGATAATGTTATAATATAATACTTCCTGTCACTATTGTAAACACAGCAAATGGTATACGAATTAGTATATGGGGTAGCTACCATAACTAAAAAGTGAAAAAAAAAAACAATCGACTTTCAAAAAAACACGCTACAAAGTGAAAATAGTAGATTGTTTGCCTAGGGAGCAAACAACTTTTTTAATCAAAGGTTAAAATTGAGTACTAGGTCGTAAAGTCTTCTTCTTCTTAACAGTGCCAGACTGCAACTGTGCACTTACACCACATGTCAACACACCATCCCCAGGACTTAAGAACTGAGCGTTGTCAGCGGCCGCTCCGGTAGGGTGTCCTAGACTGGCGTGGTATAAGACAAACTTCATGTTCAAAAAATTGAAAGGCGGGTTGTAACATGAAAAAAACCCCAGTCGGGGAACAAACATTTTTTTTAAGAATTGTCGATCACCCATGCGTTGCCTTGGGCGACACCAATGCGAAAGCATTAAAATAAACAAAATACTTGAAATTATCAGTATTTATTGTAGTAAAAGTAAAATGAACCTTTTAACTAATATTATAACGCAATGAATATTCATAATAATAATTCACATCAGTAGAAGCAGGGAACCCTAACACATCAAAACCAATATAAGCTTTGCCAACATGAGCATTATTAACACGAGCTACTTTAATTGCTAGTTTCAACACGTTTTTTACATCTAGAATAATAAGTCCACATAATCTTAGCATTTCTACGAAATGATGTTCTCAAGTTTTCAAAAAATGACCCAAATGATCCGTGAGTAGCAACAATATAAGTACAAATATCAAAACAACCCTGATTAAACAAAGAATTGTAGATTCTTTGTTTAATCAGGGTTCGCAAATCATCCATATGGTTATTAACTAGTTCAACCTTCCCCATAACTATTCAATTCTATATTACTAATTACATAATTATTCAATCTTATTAATAATCATCATTCCATACTGGTTCTGCAAATACGAGTACACTGCAACATTCCTATTACCTACCCAAAACAAACACTGTGAACAAAGGCATACTCCCATAACCAAGGTAATTAAAACTCAAACCAAACTTCCAAGCCTCTTGCTGAATGTCAGAACCACAATAAATATACTTCATAATACGTCCAGGCACTGAAATAATACTTCTAAGTGGTAGACCACGAGTGATATTACCACGACGATAACGACGAATAGGATGCCTCATCCTTCGACGGTAAAAATATTGTTTCTTGAGACCAAGGAATTGGGGTCTTCTTCCATCTTCGGTACGCACTCCCGAACCGCCTCCCAAAATGTTCCCGCGGCACTAATAAACAATAAACGATTCTATAAAGCATCATCCATATTACGATCTAATTCATTAGAAACAAATATAATTGAACCCTTAAAGCCAACATCGTATCACTTTCACACTTCACAGGATAAGCACACTTACGTCCTTTTAAGAGTCTCTTCAACATAGTTGGTACACAAAACTTATAAGAAAACTCTTCAAACAATATAACCATACGATAGCTTTATGAATAGATGTGATAAAAATAACTTTTTTAAACATTTATTAAAAAAAAGTTAGTTTATTCTTCGTAAACAGGGGCTAAAATAGCTCTTTAATCCCTAGGGACTAAGAGTGATTTGAATGTGGATATTGTTAGTAAGAGTTCCAATCACCAAAGAGATCAATCACGAACATCGTATGAACAAGTAACAGGATTTCTATGTAGTACGTCTTATTGTTCCTAATTGTGTATATAAACAAATAAACATACTATTCTTATCCATAAGTTGCACTTACTTATTTTCTCATAGAGGGTGATAAAAAGTTGTGTGTCCACCTCGGGAGCAAAACTATTAACTAAGCTCGAGTGACGAACTTTGAATACCTACCTCGCTGCGCTCAGGATTCAAAGAAACACTCTCGTTTTTAAAATAGTTGTTTGTTCCCTGGGCAAACAATCTATTATTTCACACCACCTGCTCATTAATGTCAAACTATATGTTATGCAAACCTGAACTAAAGAAAGTTATTATATTCCTAGGTTCTAGGCGGGCAATAATATTGTACTGAAATTTATTATGACCCGCTGGTGCATAATGTGATTTGAATTTGGACCAAAGAATTCGTATGAAAACTTTTATAATTTTTTTTAATATTAAGGTTCAGCTCAACCAAAGTGAAAACCACTTCATAAAGGTGCCATTCCGTACCCGAACGCAGCAGCAACTGTACGCGACGTGTCGCGGCGTTTGAGAATCGAATTGGTTTTTTATTAACTCCACAGTAGGTGCGTAAAGTAGAGTATTTTCCTAGGGGATAAAGGTGTCTTCGTCTTGGTCGCGCTTGAATACCTCGCTGCACTCAGAATTCTAGTCTTAACTCCCTCGCTGCGCTTGGGAGCCCTAGAATCCTTCGTTGCGTTTGGTATTTAAAATAGCGCCCATGACATTAAGACATTAATAATTTCGGAAGTCAGTGGCAAAAACTCAAATACAGATCCAAAGACAGCGACTTCCCAAATTAAAGTTATTTTTCACTTATTAGTGTTTTTTTTAGAAGTCGGTTGGGTTTTTTCTTCCTGTGTAAATATGTTAAGTTCTGGCTTCCGTGCAAAGTGGTCAGTCTTCCAGTGTTATGTAGATATAAGATACACCAGTGATATGTAGATGTAAGATATACCAGTGTTATGTAGATTTAAGATATATTAGTGAGCAGCGGTGGTCCAGCGGTCCAGCGACTTACGAGTTGTTGCTCGTAGGTTCAAACCTTGACAGGCGCTTTACTTAGTGTAAATTATTTCAACATCACTGCTCTCAAAACGGTAAAGGAAAACATCGTGAGGAAACCGGCATGTCCTAGAACCAAAAATTCGAAAACATGGACATCCACCAACCTGCACTGGGCCCGTGTGGCCCACTCCCACTCACTTAGAGGAGCCCTGTGTCCCGGCAGTGGGGACATTATAGATTGATTATGCTTATGCTAATATATACCTATTAAAGTTGTTGTAAAATTTTTCAGATGTAATCAATTATCATGACACAATCTATAATAAAATAGTAAATATTTTCCCTGAAAATAAAAATAAAAATCCTAAAGGAAAAGGAAAGGAATCAACTAAATCTTCTGGCACAGCAGCAGGTCTTTCTAGCTCCAGCGGATGCTATTATCTTTGCGCAAAATGATAGAAATAATGAAACTTGGCTTTAACGATATGCTTTCAACCTTTATCGGGTAACCAACAATATAACTAACAATAATCATGACACTTATTGATATAACCTTTTAAAGTTTACTCGTATGTAGCAATTGGATACGACCGACTGAACTTGTTTACACGCGGACCTTGAATCTGTAAAATGTAGGGCAGAAGGGCGTTACTTTAATTAGCTGGAGTTTCTTTTACTGTTGTGTTCTCTTTGTAAGCAACTATTATACCTACAAAACATACATAAATATGAGTAAATATGCCATTTAATTAACCTTTTAGACATGAGAATTCTTTTTTTAAAGAGTAAAAGTGTGTCATGGAATTAATGACGAACGACCGAAAACACTGCCAGTACCCGAAGTCAAACCCTCATTCTAACCTTGATTGTTTCATGAAAACTTCCTTTATTACTGTTCAGTCCTTAGTTATATGTGCACCTTATCTCAATGCGGCTTAGACCCCAGGGAGTTTTAGTGTTTGGAGTTGACAACAGGTAAGTAGTACAGATGTGCGCTCGGATTCATAGGTTTGTTCAGATAATGATTTCTTTCACTCTATGAAATACGACGTAGGTCTTTGTTGTTGTTGGATACCGTTTTGATGAGGATCAAGAGACCATAATACTTCTTAGAAAGTCACCATAGTGCGGTTAGTAAATATAAGAATGTAAGACAAGGCTGATCTAAAAAGTTTATGTAGTTTGTCGTGTAGAATGTATTTGAGGACCAACACACATGGTTTTTCGAGTTTCTGCCAAAAATCCATGAGGTTATGGAAAAAAAGTGTAAGTCTAGTCTATGTCATGGATTACACATATTGTGTAGGATGCTTTGCTGGCAGATAAATCAGTCGTTTACTAGCTCTGCGACGCCTGCAACTGAGCCAAGCGGCACTCACGCCCGATTGATGGCGGAATATATAATATATCTAAATGTCTGGAGCAAATATCTCATGTGACAAGCTAAAATATTGTATTTAAACACAAAGTTTGCAATATGATTGTACCTATGTACTTGTAACAGGAAAGTAAGTATTTGTTAGGTATCTCAAACATCCAAATACCTCCAAAACACTGTTTAGTGTTATGTGTACCTACCCAAGATATCGAACACTTCACACATTCGAGTCAACGCTTTTTAATCCCAAGGGCAAGAGATTATTATCACATGTGTCAAGTAATAGAATCAGTATGCAAGCCACGATACAGCCTCTCTTAATTAGTTATAAAATGAATGGCTCGCCTGGAGTCTGAGATTCAGCGTCAGTTTTGCATACTATGAATTAATTTAACTTCGTTGGCTTATTTACAGCTGGAGTCATGAATTTGTTTCCATTACATTTTATTTTAATTTTATTCTATCTCGATATTTAATTAGGGTTTATTCTTAAATGATGATTAAAATTGAGAGACGTTTATGCCCGTTTTCACCTACACTAAGTGACGATTAAATGAATCCCTACATAAAAGTGCACTGTTGGATTTTCAACGCTAGGCTCAGCGTTGAGAGTTGAAAATCCGACAGTACACTTTTATTTAGGGATTCATTTAAGTGTTACTTAGTTGTCGGTGACAACTAAAATGTATGGTTAAACAGTTGCTAATCATTAAATTAGCGACTTCTTAACCATACATTTTTACTAGTCGTTTATGAATAGTGGGGTTAATATGTAGGCTATGCAACTGCACAATAAATAATTAATTAGGTATGAATAAGGTCCACAGGATTCCAGATTTTTTCCAGATTGCTTTAATAAATTCGGGGCTTTGACATTTTTTGTTGGATTTAGAAGGGTTGTACACCGACACGTGGCGTGGTGCGATTGTGATCCCTCACCACGCCATGTGTCGTATAAATGATAATTCGTGCGAGGGAAACCGCAGCGCCACTTTAATCCTTGTTTAGTTCGGAATCAGAGATAAATGCATAAAATTAGGCCGCGCACATTACGTGTGTCTTTCATGTTACTGTATTATACAACACCACGTCCACGTACTAACATAACCAGGACTTTTATAGGGTAAATTGGATGCTAGAGAACCAACTACGCTTAGCAATGACGAAGGTGATTAAACGAAGACTTAAATTTACGGCTATTCATTATGCTTTATGTTTTTTTAGTAAGAACGACCCTAAAACTAATTGTTCGTTAAATTATTACTGGTTGAGAACGAAATTATATATTTTTTTAAGTAGGTAATTTAATACTAATGTTTAATTTTATAAAATAATGGTAGTATGATATTATTTCTTAGTTGGGTAATTTGAAACGAATGTTTTACAAATGAGGATAAAAAACTTTTCATCGTAAATTTAGCATTCGGTACAAAGTAGTCTGTTTCGATACAAAGTTGTTCGGTACAAAGTGGCTTTGTGAAATTGTTTTTAACTAACATTATCCATTTCATAGGCTGAATTAATTAAATGGATTTGTAGGTATGGAAACGTCTACGTACGTAGGTCCAAATGTGACAAGAGCTTGTATTCAAGCTTTGAAATACATGTAGACGGTCATTTAAGGGGTTGGACTGCAGCAAACCGAGTGGTGAACATGAAATTTTCATCTGATCAAATTGAGAAACCACTGTTGAATTCCTGGAACTGGGGATATTGCTGTAGCAGTATCTAGCTGCTACAGCAATATCCCCTACTATATTATCAAGCTAACTCTCTCTAAATCTAACGAGTAAGCTGTGTTATTCTGTTCCCCGAACAGTTCATGCGCGTCAGGTTCGTGCACGTACTCTGTTCGCGCTGAATTATTGTCGTAGGAACTCTGGCTTACGCTGCCCTATTCATACAATGTTGGAATCCTATAATTCAAATTTCATTGGTATTGATATATTTGCTTACTCGAAAAATAAATTTAAATGTAATAAGTATCTTATTATTTATATTTTGCATAATTTAAGTAAATGAAATTGTTTCTGATTTGATTTGGTTTTGTAACCTTTTTGCTTTTAGTAACTTATTTATCTATATAAAAATATTTGTAAATTTTGGTAATGCTCGTTTAGTGGCAACCACTGATCTTTAAATATGTTGTGTTGTCTTACGGATTGCAGTGGACTGCAACATTACTACTTAATGTTTTGCATTATATAATACATTATGTTGTAGTTGTTTATTATCCCTTGATAAAAAACGTAACAGTTAATGTTTGTGGTGATTGAAGTGTAAAGCTACAGAGTGCGGAGCTGTGTATTAAATATTTATATTTTATTTTAAATACCAAAAAATACAACCCTTTCTATGAAAGGCGGGAAAATTTGCTTTGGTAACAAGCACTGGGAGGCACTCGGCAATTTCATGGCTGTGCGCAGATAAATATTGGTTGTTGTGCTTGCATAATCAAGAGGGGTAGGTAATCATATGTTCAGTTTGATGAGTTACCTTGGTATTAGTATATAATGTTTACCCTGCCAAAGCCTTAACGTTCTAGCGCACTTTAATTAAACTTCATCATTCACATACTTCTGTAGCAAAGAGCGATCTCCGTCGATTGATCAGTGAGCCGGTTCATCTCTACATACAACACGGTTTCTTTACTGATGTGTACTAATGAAACGCCGTCGTTTGCCTCGGATAAATAAATAGTCATTTACTACTTATTAAGCCTGATTTATTAGGATTCGATTCAGTGTGCCTGCTTATATGTTTACTTTTGCACGTGTAAAAATGTTGTGTGGAGCAAGAATTGTGTGACCTGTGTGTTATACCGATTTTCTACAAACATAAAGTATTTTTTTAGGTATAACTGGTAAAAGTTACGTAGTCAACTAACCTAAGGCAACGAAGCTACTCAGACAGATAATTTTATAAAAATATTATATCCAAAGAAACCAATTTTTCTTCTTCAGGAAAAGAAAAATGTAAAGAAAAATTGAGTGGAGTATCTACGCATTCGCAGTGGAACAACAACATATTTTTTGCAGAAATACTTACGTATTCTAATATCGTTAGAAATACTATAAACTAGACTAGACTAAGCTGAAAATATAATATCGAAACAAGTTTTTTTTAGCTCAATAATAATATCGGTAGCTATAAAAGAAAATTGATACTTATACTTTTATGTATTTTCCTCTGTGCTCCAAAAAATACCGAATAAGTATTATCGTGTTCCTACATTGTGAACAGAACAGTAAAATAAATATAGTTGTAGGTCTCACTTTGCTCTATAGGTACAGTGAACCAACTTTACGCTTGTTCAGTTAAGAAAATATTTCTGCGGCAGCGCAGCTACCACACCATTTGCTGCTTTCGCCCAATTAGAGACAATATGCATTAGTGTGAATACAGGGCGTGTAGCAAAAAACTTGCGAACGTATTTTATGACCCTTCTATTAAGCCGTCCTCTTGTTTAACCGGATTTTTACGACATTCCCATTAAATAACAATGGTACTTAGGTAAAATACTTTTTTATCACATCTATTCAAAAATACCTAATTTATTCTCCGTAAACAGGGACTAAAATAGCTTTTTAATCCCTAGGGAATAAAATTTATTTGAAATGTTAGTAAAAGTTCCAATCACGAAAGAGATCAATCACGAACATTGTATAAACAAGTCAGAAGGCAAGAGAGAGAGAAAGTGTGAATTCGGTCAAAATGAAAATCCAAAAAGCTGCAAAAAAATTCAGTTTTCTAAATTGGTGTCGTTTTCATAGTTTTCGAGGGTACTAAAGCCGATAATTAGGTTAAAATGTAAATCCAAGATTACGGCTCTGATCATTTTCAAATTTATCATCATGGGTGTCGTTTTCAAAGTTTTCGACGGTGCTAAAACTGACGGTGAGGTCAAAACGTAAATACAAAATGACGGCTGCGAAAATTTAGTTTTAGTTTTAAATCTTACGTGAGAGATAGGGGTCGCGTCCACACACGCTTTTTTTTTCTCATAGAGGTTGATAAAAAGTAGAGGGTTCACCTCGGGAGCAACGCTATTTTAAGCTCGAGTGACGTACTTTGATTGCACTCAGGATTCTACTTTAAAATCCTTCGCTCCACTTTGGATTCAAAGAAACAGGCTTGGCTTAAAAATAGTTGTTTGCTCCCTAGGCAACAATCTACTATTAAATCAAATATAAGCTGTCTATCTTTTGTGATAGTAGGTACATGAAGCCACGGACGCAAACGAAGCTTTTGACAATTTCATGGACTAGTTTTGCCTTTTATTTAAAACAAATATAACTATAAAAACAAACATTTACGAAATATATCTCTCATGCCGATTTAAAACAAAAAAAACCAACTTCCAAAAAAAAAAACACTACTAAGTGAAAAATAACTAATTTCGGAAGTCGGTTGCAAAAAACGTAAATTCAAAACCAAATACATCGACTTCCAAAATAGTTATTAAGGTCTGAAAAAGAAACAGCCGTCTTTTTGGAAGTTTGCATGTTTTTTAGTTATTATATTTGCCTATTTTTTTAAAATAATTTCTTTAAATTTGTGTAAATTAAATATGATTTGCATGTTCATGTGACGGTAGAACATGGAGTATAAATTACACATGTTTGCAAAGTAATAAGTGATATGATTTGATAGAGTATCGAATAGTATAGGTACAAAATAACTTAGTTATAGACACGTCACCTTGAAATTTTTCCAAGTGATTAACGAATTTCGTTTATCTATCCTTGTAATTTAACTTTGAAATAACTTTTTATTGGCTATGTGCAATGTTTCCTGCCTTTTGAATATAAGGGGTCGAGAAAAAACATGATACTGACATAAAAACTACTTTACCCGAGCAACCATAGATAAAATAAACCTAGATGCGAGCTACATAGTACATACATACTTACCCATACATGTAAACCTAATAAGAAACTTTGTTTGCCTAGGTATGTATCTACACCTACTTTAATAATGGCTTTTGGTAGAGGCTCGTAAAAAAGGGGAAACAAAATCCTTGTGTGTGACGTGATTTAATTTATCACCCCTGCGTATCTCCCGAATCATTTAGGCTTGTTTCGGTACATGTATTTTTACTAAGGGAAGTTTTTCACAAGTTTTCAGTCTGAGCAAAAGTTATTATCATAATAATGGATGACTTTGACGGTAGAAGATAATAGAATTAATAGATTTCTGTTTGAGCAAGGTGTGAGCAGAACCAATTGAATCACAGAAAATAAAACAAAAATATTATGCCTTTTGTGAGCTTAAAAATTCCATTTTGTTAAGTTTCCATAAGTTATTAGTTTATTACGTACATGTACTGAAAAAAAAGAAAAGAAAAGAAAGAAAATACACAGAAAATTAGCACAGACTTAAAGGCACATAAGGACTGCACCATGTGGACTGCACTCATGTGGCAGTCAAATATTTTTTGTGCTACAATATTTTCCAGATTACGACAACCCTTGTAAATTGCTTCTCGCAGTTGACTTGGTTGTAAGAAAATTGCAACAAGATTTTTTTCAAATAAGAATTTCTAAAAATGTTTGGTAGGTTGGTTGGATTTAGTGAAATCAAATACGTTTTCAAGCAAATGGCGCCATTTTGGAAAGATTTTGGGTATTAAGAAGTACCAGTGTGTCGTGTTTATTAGAAACTATAAGTTAACATGTTATAGATACCTACCTAAACTACTCTTTTGTTTCAATGTAAATAAATCAAAACTAATAAATAAATAACATAATAAATTCAATTGAGTTTTCAAACGAATTGAAAGCAAGCAATTAAAATAACTAACTTGCGTGATAAACGTCCTAGTCCATACGGAGAGAAGTAGTACTGTTCTGCTAATAACTGGTTAATTATAGACGCAACAAAATGTCTATAGTTTTGTGTCTCGTGTAGATTTTAATTAACGAGATAATAAAAATATGCTATGGATGCTCGTTTTACTAAAAAAAGTTCAAGTACATTATAGTAAACTTATAGTAATAGAATAATATAGATCTTCAGACCGAATTTCGACCATGGCGGCTAATCTCAGCGGAGACTAGCCATCAACGTGGGAGAAATTATAGTGCCCAAGTGTGGTTGCAGACACAGGTGCACTGTCTTTTCCCTCCCTCTCATAACCCGATGGGACGGCAATCCAACACGACCGGAGAGAGATCAGGCGCAGGACCAACTTAACGTACTTTCTGAGGCACGGTATCACACCACTAACTTCCAAACTCCGGGTTGTTACTCAGAGATGAACCTAATGAAAAAACCCAATAACACTTTGCAGGAACTGGGAATCGAACCACGCTCAGCTGTCGCGCTTGCGATCACGATGCCAAAGAGGCAGCACGGGACGGGAACTTATAGTACCTACTTAGTCTGTCCATAAATACTGTTACAATTAAAAATAAGAAAGATATTACATTTGAATTTGGAATCTTTCATTTTTATACGATTGTTCATTGAGTTTTCTAATTTTGGCGCCAATACATTGTACAATATTTTGCGATATTAAAATGGAGTGGGGTGATAAAGACAACCAAATCGCTGTGATTGCATTACACAAAGTTGGTATGGAGCCAAATGCAATTTTAAAAACTCTCCATACACTTTGTATTAAATCAAATCAAATGTTTGTGTACTCCGGCTATTAATAGGTACAATGAGACCTCCTCTGTTTGTGACAGAAAAAGATTTGGCCGTCCACGTAGTGTTCGTACGAAAAAGGTGGTCAAAGCAGTAAGGGAAAGAATTCGAAGGAATCCTGTCCGAAAGCAAAAGATTTTTTCTCGGGAGATGAAGTTAGCACCCAGAACCATGTCGCGTATTTTAAAAGATGACTTAGGACTTGCAGCCTATAAGAGACGCACTGGTAATTTTTGAACTGATAATTTAAAAAAGAATAGGGTGGTAAAATCGAAACAACTACTGAAGCGGTACGCAAAGGGTGGTCACACAAAAAAATTGTTTACGGATGAGAAAATCTTTACAATTGAGCAACATTTTAACAAACAAAATGATCGTATTTATGCTCAAAACTCTAAGGAAGCTTCCCAATTAGTCGACAGAGTGCAACGTGGGCATTATCCGACTTCAGTGATGGTTTGGTGGGGTGTTAGCTATGAAGGAGTGACAGAGCCATATTTTTGTGAAAAGGGTATCAAAACATCGGCACAAGTGTATCAAGATACCATTCTTGAGAAGGTAGTTAAGCCCCTTAACAACACCATATTCAATAACCAAGTATGGCCCTTCCAACAAGACTCGGCGCTGGGTCATAAAGCTCGGTCCACGCAGTCTTGATTGGAAGTGAACGTTTCGGACTTCATCAGAGCTGAAGACTGGCCGTCGTCTAGTCCCGATCTTAATTCGATGGATTATGATTTATGGTCAGTTTTAGAGAGTACGGCTTGCTCTGAACGCCATGATAATTTGGAGTCCCTAAAACAATCCATACGATTGGCAGTGAAAAATTTTCCCATGGAAAGAGTGCGTGCTTCTATTGATAACTGGCCTCAACGTTTAAAGGACTGTATTGCAGCCAATGGAGACCACTCCGAATAAGCTTTTTATATTTTAAATTGTTTTATATTTATGTATTAAACTAACACACTGTAAAAGTACTAAATATTATTTGCAATAAAAAATAAAAAAAATCTTCGTGACAATATTTATGGCAAGACTAGGTACTTACGTAGTTGTATGCTAATTATTAGACGGATTAAAATATGTGGAAAATATTATACTAGCGGATGCAAGAACATTTCCATAATAGTAGCAAAGTTTAAACACTGACTTTTAAATCTCTAGCGTCTTAGGGAAATTCACGTTCTTGCATTAATATGCAGAGCGCTGGCGGAACAACTATCAACGTGGAAAGAATTGTGGCTATGCACGTCTTTGGTGTATCCACACTCTAGTGCTACCCATACTGACTAAACCGTAAAAATAACGTAGAATACCTATTGGTAAAAAACAAAGCAGGTATCGACATAGTTTTAATTGTTTTCGCAGCGTTACGTCAACTATTTCATCATCTCTGCTCAGTATTTACCTATTTAGTTTCATCGTTCGTTAATCTCCGTGATCCGATAAACCAACTGTGGTGTAATTTCAGTTCAAATGTACTTCCTATATAATATAAAAACTTATATAATTATTCATAGAGATATGTCTAAAGGAAGTAATTATGTTTAGGGCCGGAACTCGATAGACATGAGCATAAAATAATACTCATCTGCGGGTCCAGGGCTGCTCAATCTAAGTTAATTGTTTATATAGCGACTCTCGACAGATTATGCCCACATGTCTGTATAGATAAGGGTGAAATACGGATTAATTAAACTTTAGCCTCTCTCTGCCTTTATTGTATACACAGAGACGTCAACTAGTTAATTACCACACGAGTACGTAAAGAACAAACTAATTCTCGCTCTTATTACAACTTTTAGTGTTCTTGTTTTTTTGGCGGGTTTTGGACGCTTTGGAGAGTGTGTTCATTACTGTATGTCGTCCTTCCAACTTAACTAATATTTTAGAGCAGAAGGCAGTTACCGTTTCATAGTTTCATTAATTGCTATTCAATATATCTTCTTGAAGTATTTGTTTAGGTATGTATCTAGTGCCCGCCGTTGTGTGGAATGAGTGACTAAGAAAAAAAAAATGTTACCATGATAAGACTTACCAAAATGAAGTGCTTACCTATATTATTAATGTACCTAATCATTGGATAGAAGGTGAATTAACAATTTCATTTTTAAAACAGGAGAAACGATGGATAATTCTGTTCAAAACTACAACATTTGCCTATCCGAATGCAGGACAATAATTATATCTTATTTCTGAACGCATTCGAAATTTACGTTACTAGAGATGTCCATACTTAGTCTATAGTCTCAATGGATTCTATTTCTAAATCAAAATTTAATCGCTGGCAACTAAATAAACTCGTATAAATATTCAAAAGAAAAGAAGCCATTAGCAGAATTTCACTTAACTTTAACTTTAAAAACTGGTAGTGAAGTAAATAGATCGATAACATAGTCTCCCTCTCTATTTTTGACAAGTAAAAGTACTTAAACAAAACATTAACATTGTCATTTCACTTTTGTAATGTTGACGTCGACTCTGTTTTGTGCGGTCTCGTGTAATTTTGCACTTTTAAGGTTCCGTACCCGAAGGGTGCCAAACGAAACTCTATTATTAAGCCTCCACTGTCCGTCTGTCTGTCAGCGAGCTGTAAGTCATGAACCGTAATAGGTGGACAGTTGAAAATTTCACAGAATAAGTATTTAATTTGTAGCTATAACAAAAAATAATAAAAATCAAGAAGTAGGGGGCCGTAAAAGTTGTCAGTTTTATACCATTTTTGTACGACCTCTATCAGAAAAACTAAACAAGTTATGAATTTGAAACTTCTGTTTATCATGTACCATACTGTATGTAATCAACAAATACTACACTCGCGGTCGAATAATACGGGATGATGACGAAAATCCCTGTAAACTGCAAATTCATAATGGTATTTAATTGTATAATTAATAATGTAGTTTTCCATCTTTCAAATCAAAATGATAAACGGCGGTCATTGTCGTCTTTCAGCCTCATTATTAAATTACTATCATGTCGTTAACACCAGTGGAATGTACACGTATCATTACTATGTTAGAAGAAGGCAGAAGTCAGCGAACTACAGCAAAAACAATAGGCGTGTCACGTTCTACAGTGCAGCGAGTTGTCCAATGTTTCCGAGAAACTGGGCAGAACATAAGAAGACCAGGAACCGGCAGACCGAGATGTATTACGGCTCGAGAGGATCGATTTATTGTTACGACAATAAATCGTTCATATTTGCCGTGAGGTCCGGAGGACCACCATGCTCCGAATTTGGCAGTTGAAGTAACAAATCAACTTCGGGAGACCCGTAGAGATGACGTAAGCGAGCGGACTGTAAGGTGGCGGCTCCTTGAAGCTAATTTGACCCCACATAGACCCGCAAGTGGTCCAAAACTTGAAAGGGAACATCGGGTAGCAAAATTTTGTTACGCCCGCGAATACGCACAATGGGGAGACGAAGAATGGGCAAGAGTAATGTTTTCTAACGAATCCAGATTTATACTGTATGCACATGATGGGCGGCGACGAGTCTACTGACGGCCAGGGGAACATTTTATTCCAGCTTGTTTTGAGGAAAATGTGCTGTTCGGCGGTGGATTACTGGAGTTAGTGCTGATAGAAAATGGCACGCTAGCTAGTGCAAGATATGTGGAAGAAATTCTTAATGAGCATGTCGGCCCCTACTTAATTAATATGGATGAAAATTCAATATTCATGTATGACAATGCCAGGCCACATACAGCTCAAATTGTAAATGAGTATTTTCAGGACTTTGGCATCAATCGCATGGACTGTCCCGCGAGAAGCCGGACCTGAATCCAATTGAAAACACTTGGGACGAGCTTGGGAGGTGTGTAGGAAATCGAAACCCCGCCCCAGCTACACTTCCACACCTGAAACAAGCGTTAGTGGGAGAATGGACCAATATTCCGCAACAACGCATAAGAAACTTAATAAACAGCAGTTTGGGCATGCTGTTTATTAAGCCTGGCAGCTGTGAGAAGAGCCCGTGGAGGCAATACAAAGTATTAATTTTGTTTTGAAGTTCGTTTTTGTGTTGTATGTGAGGCGTCAACCATTATTATTTATATGTAAAAGTTAGTGATATTTTGTTTTTTTCTGTAATTTTAACAATTAAACTAATAATGTTTCCATCATTTGGCGTTTTTTTTATTAACTGGTAAATTATCTACAATATACAATTTCATTCATGCAGCTAGCATTATTTTAAGAGTAATTTCAGTTTTTCGTGGTGACCCGTATTCTTTGTCTGCAAGTGTATAATCGACGATTCACACGGTATTTTATTTAAATAATATGTCAGATTTTCTGCAAAAAATAACTTTGTAATTCTAAATATCATTATGAAATACAAATTTATCTTTGCGATTTTTTAAATGATAAGAAATAATAATATTCTTCGTTTAGTATTTTTATTGATTTGCTAAATATTGTACAGTGTTACGGAACCCTTCGTGTGCGATTCCGACTCGCACTTGGCCGGTTTTTATGTTCACTAAACGATGCGTTATGGGTAGTTGCGGTCTATTATAATTTTTTGTTTATAAATGTCACAGATTAAAAATATACCACATAAACCCAAAATTTTGCGCAATTATTTAATACTCGGTACTTTAATTTTGAATGCCGTACTAAGTAATTTATTAATAAATGGGCAAATGAACTGACATGATGTACAAGGGTAATTCTGAAAGTTTTTAGAACTGACTGGTTAGAATAAAATCCTATGAAAAATTAATTAAAATTTGAAATTTAGAACTCTTTGGTAACCTGATGATGTAACTATATTGAATTAATTTGTCATTTATGTACTATATATTGGCGGTAATTTCAAAAGTGCGTGTAGCGCGTCATGTTGAATTTAACGCGAGAAAATTTTCGCTCTATGATTTATTACGACTTTCGTTGTAGTCTTAGTCAACAACACATTTATGATAAACTTCGTTTATCCTTTCATGAGAAAGCCCCATCACGTGGGTCTGTTTACAACTGGTTCTATGAGTTTAATTTTACTGAAGACCTGCGTGTGGGACGTCCTGCAACGGCGATAACTGTCGATAACATCATTACTGTGCGGCGCATGATAGAAGCTGATAAGAGAGTGACCTACCAACAGATTCGGGAAAGCTAAGGCATTGGTATGACGCAGGTGCAAAATATCTTACATGAGCATTTAAGCGTCAGGAAGCTATGTACTAGATGGATAATTAGACCGAAGACCAACAATGCCGTGAAACGGCGTGAACGTTAGGTCCGTAACTCAGTGGTTCCATCGAATGCGTCGTTGCTTAGAAAGGAATGGAGAATATTTCGAAAAACAGTAACGGTATTAGCAACATGGTTTTACCAGTTTTTTATTTTCTAAGAACTTTCAGTGTGTCCCCACGTGTGTCCCAACCATGGCCATCTTACAAAACATTACTTGATGATTCAAGTAATGTTTTGTAAGATGGCCATGGTTTGGTTCCGATGTTTGGCTCCCAGACTGGGCCGGCGCTGCCTTGAAGCGGCTCCTGCCCAATCTAGGGGGTCCAAAAGCCTCCTGCCGGAGGCTATACGCGGGGGTCGTGCGGTCCATGGCCCTTTACGGGGCACCGGTGTGGGCGCGTTCGTTGAGGTGGCGGCCAGCCCGCCGGTTGAACGCGTCCCAGAGGGTCACGGCCACCCGGCTGGTCCGGGGATACCGCACGGTCTCCGGGGAGGCAGCGAGCTTCCTTGCCGGATTACCGCCATGGGATCTGCAGGAAAAAGTCCTCGCGCATATCTGGGAGTGGCGCGAAGAGGCGAAACGCCGGGGCTTGACTCCGATGCCGCGAGAAATCGCGGCACAGCGGACAGAGCTCCGACGGGAGCTCATGGCGTCATGGAGAGTGCGATTGTCGCAACCCAGAGCTGGGCACGCCACTATTGCGGCGATAAGTCCCCTCTTTGAGGAGTGGCTAGAGAGGCGCCACGGCGTTCTCACCTTCCGCCTGACGCAGGTCCTCACCGGACACGGCTGTTTCGGGAGGTTCCTGTTCGGTATTGGGCGGGAGGAAACGCCCGGGTGTCATCACTACGTGGATCGCCCGGAGGACACGGTGGAGATCTGCCCGGCTTGGGCAGAGCACCGCCGTGTCCTCGTGGAGGCGATCGGTGGCGAGGATCCGGAGGATCCGGAGGATCCTCGAGGAGGTCCGGCCCTGGTCCAGGCCATGGTACGGAGCGAGAGGGCATGGGAGGCCGTCACCTCCTTCTGCGAAGCAGTAATGCTCGCGAAGGAGGAGGCGGAACGCGTGAGGGAAAGGCAAAATTCGCGCCCTATCGCCCCTAGCCGCCGCAGGAGGAGACGCCCTGGGCGTCGGGAATCTATAGCCAATTCCCGGCCACCGTAGGCGCGGGCTTGCGGACGGTGACCAAGTGGTAGCTCGCCGTCCGGTCTGGACCAGGCCCGGGTCGACGGCGCGTTGTTTTCCACGCGCGCCTCAAAGAGATGTCAGCGAGTGAAGGGGTCCGAAGGGACCATGGCCTGCCGGGGTTGCGGGAAAGTCCGAAAGGGATCCCGTGGCCCCCTGGCATTGCACAGGCAACAGAAGGAACACGGGTGGGTTTCAGTCAGTAAGAGTCTGACACGCCCTCCCGCTCCATCTAGAGCGGGAGAAGTCATTTGATGATGTCACAACCAAAAAAAAAAAAAAAAAGATGGCCATGGTTCAAGCATGTTAGGAGATTGGCCAGTGTTCTTTTCAGTTTGATTTTTCATAGAATACATCTTTAAATTTGTACTTATATACAATTATTTTGATTAAATAATTACAATTGTTAGTTCCTTCCTATTTCAAGTCCTTACCTAGTCGTAGTTGAAGTTAGTGTAACTGGACTACCTACCTGTTGTTAATCCCACTGAGGTTTTTCGCACAAATCAAAAAGTTGAAGTCGATAGGTTACCTAACTTAACTGAATATTTTAATCTTGACCCAGAGCGCCCACGGTATGGACAACAAGAGCGGGATTTGAAGGAAAACCTCTACACAAATCTTTTAAAATAATATTGTTTTAAGAAATTTTTCTTGACAAATTGTTCTTTCGACAAGTTCGGTCTATCGGATCGTTTGTTGGTGAAACGTCTATTAAATTCAATAAAAATATTTGAACATTAGTTTATTATATAAGTATAGACATAAAATTAGCAAAAAAAATAAATAAAAAAAGAACAATATATTTTGATAAATATTTTGTTTATCGATTTGATATCATTAGGTAGGTTCGCACCGCTCATTGTTGGATTTCTTAACATACGACCTTTTTAATCCTATCATTTAAGTAATTTTTGCTTGCTAGATACAGTCTATTTTTAGGGTTCCGTACCTCAAAAGGAAAAAAAAGGAACCCTTCTAGGATCACATCGCTGTCTGTGCATCTGTCTGTTTGTCTGTCAGTCTGTCAAGACCTTTTTTCTTAGGAACGCGAGGTATCAAGTTGAAATTAAGTAATACGAAGGTCTACGGTCCCTTGGAGCTTCTAAGTCAAAGAAATAAAATAATACAGCCATTTATGCAACATGGTTTGATATTCGAATATAAATCTAAACCTATAATAATGTACTTTCCGTTGACCTAGAATCATTAATTTTGGCAAGAAGCAAGGTCTCATAGTACAAGTAAAAGAATAAGTCCGAAAATTGTGGGATGAATGGGAGAATATGATTTTCACCTACAATGTTAAGTTTGTTTTTTGGGTTAAATTCATCCCAACTACGGTACCCTTCATTGTGCGTGGTCCAACACGCACTTAGCCGGATTTTCTTACATGTCTTGTTTGGTAAACAAACGCAGTAGGTACAAAAAACATGCTACTTATTGTAATGTATATTCCATAAGTATCTGATGGAACGTGTAAACAAACCCTTTTCAGGTTAAATTCTTCCGTAATCACTCACATTTATCTGTATGTAGAAGGTTTCAACTTTATATCCCACTACTTTTTTCAACAATTATTCTTTGAATAACATTATCAAATTGTAATGAAAACATCATCGACGAAAAATGAGGTTATAAAATGAACGTCGATTGTCAATTTTATTGAAAAAGATCTTTAGAAGGTCATTTAAAATTAGAATATCAGGTTTAAGTATTAAAATAAGCAAATCAAAGCACTCAATTTGTAAGTGTCACTACAAATTGGCATCCGTTTTTTTACATTTCCACCAGATACTTTTGGATCAGACCATAGGAAAATCTTGGTTTTTATAATATAAACCATAGAGTATGAATTACATCAAAAACTGCTCAACCAAATAACTAGACATTTAATAATTTAAATCTCATCAATATTTGTTTACTAAAAATACAAGTAGAGAACAAATACGCTGAAATCAAGAATGGTAATAAACTAACAACCATTAAATGGTTCTTCCTGTTAAAATTAGTATAATGAATGGTGAATAGGTACCTAATATGTACATATATGTATGTATAGGTACTTACTTTGTGAAACTGTTTAGTACTTACAGGGTTCATAGTGATTAGAAACCGCTACACATATTCATTATAATTATATATAAAGATACCAATATAGAAATACCAAGTAGTTTTTGCAGTAATTAATTAAGGTACCGAAGAAATACACATATTAGAGAGATTTCAATTATTAGCAATTTAGCCTCCGGCCATACATATTGTTATGAGAATCTTCATCATATTATATTTTTATCTAAACTAATATTATAAAGAGAAAAGATTAGATTAGATTTTGTATGTTTGTTTGTCTCTTTCACGCTAAACCGGCTGAACGGATTTGGATGAAATTTGACATATGGGTAGACCATGGCCTAGGTTAAGAGTGACATAGGATACTTTGTATTCCGATAGCCAACGAGATCGAAGCTTATGCGGGTGAAACCGCGGCACGCAGCTAGTCTTACATAAGTCATATTCTCGTCTCATTAAATATTTTATTTTGAATCTCGTTATAAAAATTTATTCATTCCATCATAATTTATCAATAAATTGCTTAGTACTAAATAAAATAAAAAACTAACGCAATTATTGAAGTCTCACAATTAAAAATAAATTCCTCTTGGTACCAGAGAAAAAGTCCATTAATGAAACAATTACAGTATTGCAGTAGTACTCGTCGTTTGTCACTGGACTATTAAAAATGTTGACTTCCAGCGAACATTCATAAGGGGCTTAGATATATTTTATGAACACCAAACAGATATGAATTCGTGGGCAAAGCTATTACTGTGGCTCCTAACCCCTCGGCCATAAATATGCTCTGATGCTTATTAAACAACATCAATTTCCTAAGGGGATTATTCCATTACACTTTTTTGTTCATTTACGTAAAGTAGATTCCTTAATTCCACAGAATTGAAGTAAAAGAATGTTTATTAAAACACGCTCAAAGTGACTTCATAACTAGTATTATAGTCGCGCGGCTGCATGCAGAAATAAAAGACAGTGTTGTACGCGTTTATTTTGGAAATGACCCTTCACATAATCTGGGCGTGAAGGTTCTGAAGGGTACCCATGAGTTTTATGGAGCTTTACATAGCATTAGTATTATAGTCGTCGAATATTTTATGATAATTTCTTGGCATTCATATTGAATAACATTTACTTAAGCACTTAAGATAAATGTGTTTTAGTTATATTTTAGATGACCATTTCAGACATACTTAAATTATTTTCGTTCAAATAGAAAATACCTTTTTAAAACACACTTTTTTTCCTTTAGGGATTAGGGTGCGTAGGGAGTGTGGGAGTGTAGCCTCTAAGATAACACCGATTCAATCATTAATTCCGAGAACGTCTCGTCGCTGTCAATAAATGTGTGTTTTCAAACTATAAACTGACGAACTGTAAACTTGATTAATCTAATCAGTGCTTTAAGAGCGCTGTTTATGTGGTATCAGCGTAAACTCTGCATTTTATAGCTTTTAGATTGAGAAAACGCTTCACTTTATTCACTTTATCTAAAGCATGGCGTAGCGTGGCGTGGCTTGCGTGGTGTGACCTACCTACTAATGCATATCGAACCGTGTTTGATAACAGGCACATTACACGAGAAACATGCCATGTATTTCCTCTTTTTTAATCTTTTGTTTCTGGTAATTAAATAGCCTTCTTGCTTTTGATCCCTAACGAATTGCGTCTAAGCCTGTTTAGATTAATTTGGTTTGATCATTCAATGTCACATAATTCTTCTTTTTAATTCCCTTTAATTTACATGTTCGTATTTGTGAATATATCCGAGAAACTAAAACTAGAAACGTACGAATTTGCAAGACGTAATCCGTCGCTAACAAACGGTGTTTCGCTCTGCGTCATTAGGCGCCATCTAAGCCCAAGTAATTGTCCACTATATTGATGGTAATAGTGACTATTTTTTACGCCAACGTACATCCGAATACGACACAAAATTTCCTGTTGAGAAGACAAAGTGCTATATTTATTTATTTGGAACTATCATTCTGTTATATGACCTACATACTTAACGAGGGACATTTCTTTGATGGAGAGATCACAGGACTTTGACTAGGTACTCGTGGGGGTGGCAAAATCAAATGACTGGTCATTTGACCAGTGACCTAAGTGATGCTACATCTTAGTATTACTTTTTAGTTTATTAGAAATACTTAAATTAGTTAAGAGTACCACCTAGCTCTTTTAGGGATATTTCGTGAATACCATATTTTGACTCGGTTAGCAAGAAAAACAGACGTTGTAAATTAATTAATTAAGTACCTTGTTAAGGTTGTTGATATAACAACCGCAGAAGGTACTATAATTTGGAGGTACTTGACTTGTTTAAAAGGCGAACCAACGAAACGTTAAATTTTATAAAATTACATTATAAATGTAGTCCTTACTTACGTTCTGAGAATTATATAAAATTCAAACCTTGGAAGGTTTGTTTTCAAACTAGAGTAATTTTAAATCACTTTTGTGACTCTTAATTGGTAACCTAAAATGCCAGTTAAATGAATAAATTAGCTCTTTTCAAGTTACGGAGCTAAGTTTAGTTGCTGGCTATGAAACAGCCATATTGGATTTAGTTTTTTCATTTGTCTTTTTATTCAAACATACGCAGTACTACGCTTTTTAATTGAAAATTGCCGATCGGGAACTTTGCGTAACGAATAGGACGCGAATTGTGTCCAGCTATACTAAAGTTAGTTGTTAAACAGCGACACACCTTTTCCTGTAGCTTTACGTAGGCGGACGTGTCGTCCCCGGAGTGCCTTTGAATAGTAATTCCGATAAGGTTGAACGTGTCACAAAAGAGGAATATTTTTCGACACGCGTTGTGCCCTACCTCAGGTGATAGGTAATAGGTAATACGGGCTGGTTTCCGCAACTCCACGTCAAAGCGCGTATTTTGCGTACGGGTGGGAAAAATCGGTCATTCAATCCACCCCAGCTCCTCAAAGAATGCCAGCAACGCCTTGGTATTATTGGCAATCTCGCGTAGGGTACCTGGGTTACCGAAGTACTTTGCCCTGTAAGTGGCGACCACCGGGCAGTTTAACAGCACATGAGCTGCTGTTTCGTCGTCCTCCATGCAGGCTCTGCAGAGCGGACTGTCTGTGACTCCTATGACAAAGAGGTGTTTATTAAATTACCCATGGCCAGTTATAGCTGCTGTAACCACACGCAGCTGTTGTTTAGTTAGTCGAAGGACCTTTTTCGGGAGGCGGCCATCGATCGAAGGTAGTGCCTCCTTAGCCTGTCTGCACTCGCCTTGGTCCGACCATAGTTTCTGATGCTGATCCCTAGTTCGTTTCCTTACCAGAGTGCGTAGGTAAACGAAGGGGAGTGGCACGATGGGTTCGGGCCCCACTCACCTACCTCAGGTGATATTAAGCTGGCTGCTCTTAAAGGTAATGATGGCTGACGCATGATTATATTTTATGTGAAAATCTAGGTATTAGAATTCCAAAAGGTGCATCCAAGTTAAAGTAGATCAGAGTGCGGGTTGTGGGTATCAGTGTCAGACTGATGTACCCTGTACGGTACCTTGCACGGTAATACAATTAGTTTGTAACTATCACGTTACACGTACACGGCTAGACTTAATTGTCAGGATTCAGTAAAGTGAGCTGAGGACTTGTGGAATGCCCCTCGGCATCAGCGAAGAGCACGCAGTAAACTAGTTTAGTCACTCGGGATTACTCAATAAACAAACTTTGTCTCTAAGCTGAAGTTATCCTGGAGAATAACTTCGACTGTGTGGGTGATACTCCACTATTAAGTACCTAATATTGACATTACTACTGCTTCATGAATTTCTTTTGTTGTATAATAGAAAATGTTTTTAAGTTTCTTAATTTATATCGTTTCGAGGTAATTTTGATTATAAATAAAAATACATGCTCTCGTAGTAATCTCAAATAAGGATTTGATTCAGTGAATATGCAGGTTATGGAATAGAACGTTTAGCAAAAATAATTGATTTATATTTTAGAATGAAATGCCCACCCGTAGCTAACATGAGTACATTTTTTTTTAAACAACAAGCAAGTACTTATATTTTATGACTTTAGAATATTAGACTGTTTTATTTAGTTATTCAACTAAAAAACCAGCCAAGTGCGTGGCGGACCACGCACAATGAAGAGTTTCCGTAGTTGGGATGAATTTATCCTAAGAACAAACTTAACATGTGGTTGAAAAACATGTTCTCCCATCCATTACAACTGCAAATGTAAGTTTGTACGCACAATATTGAGAGATTTACCATGTTATTTTAAGACTATAGACTTCTTATAGGTTTTCCTGTAGTTTATGAGTACAGAACCATGCTCATTTTTTTTTTCTTTTTTTTTTGGCTCAGTAGTTTCGGAGATAAGGCGGGAATTTTCTATTTTCATCTATTTTCTTAAATATCTTTTAAAGTATTTATTTAAAAAATATAAAATAAGTATATTTGAGATCCTCTCTCCTCTCTTTTTTAATTTTCCAGTTTACTCCCGAAAAGTGACCCCATATTCAAAATTCATTTATTTACGTTACATGTCCGTGTTTGGGTCACATAAATTCATATGTGTACCAAATTTCAACTTAGTTAGTTTATTAGATTCGGAGCCAATTGGCTGCGACAGACGGATAGTCAGCCAGCCAGTCATCCTACAGACAGACAGACACACGAGTGTTCCTATGAGGTTTCCGTTTTTTACTTTTGAGGTACGGAACCCTTATAAAAAGAGATGTTTATCTCGTCTAGTAGTTGAAGTACAGTAATTTTACATTATGTCTGTCAGTTTATTGTTAGTTAGAAGATATTAAATGCTACTAGCTTGGTAAGTCCGCCTGAAGTATCCGGATTATACGGTTTGTTCAGCGAGTGAGAACTTCATACATATTTATGTGCATATTGTAAGCACAATGTTCGCTGTATATGGCTTAAATAATTCAATATTATGTTACGTCTTATACATAACTATTTGATCATAAGAAGGTATTTACAGTATCCAATAGAATTCAGTCCAATTTAATAATAGCAGTTCTAGGAACAAAAACTTTAGCGATCCAAAAATATGATGAAATTTTTAATACTTTTTTCGGCAATACTCGTCCCTACTTATTGAATATTTATACCTACCTACATTTTGCTCCATAGAGTTTGTATTAACGTTGACACTGTTTGTAACTTTACAAGTGCTGCTGTAAAATTCACCATTTATTGAGATGGCATAATTCAACCACTCTAAACTTTGAACAAGCAGTTTGCAAGTCGAGTTTATAGTTCATAAAAGTGCTTTTCAAAAACTTCCGGAACTCTGAGGCACTTATCTGATAGGGAAGAAAATATGAGCTCCTTCAGTCGCTGCGGACACTCGGAGAAAGTGGCGCCAACCCGGAGGGCGGCACACTGTGGATCGAAATAAGGCTCTCGAAGACATTAGAGCTTAAATTTCAAAGTATCGTGTTTTTGCTTGAAATGGCTTCTAATAGCCAAAATTATGCATACATATATCATAGGATACCTGGTAGGCAAACTAGCAACTTATATTTTACTTTGCAACAAAAAATGTATGGAGCTTATATCTCCGGAACGGAGAGAATATCCATTATATTCTTGCAAACGGGGCGATGTAACTAACTATTTATGATTTTTGACATACTAGGTTTTTTCAGAAAAGGAGCAATTAAAAAAAAAACCTCACTAAATCTCGTTTTAAGAAGCATGTCAAAATATTACATTTTTTTTGCAAAAAAAATATAAGTTGCCAATTTGCCTACCAGACTGTATCCTATGATATATGTATGTATGTGTCGGCGTCACATTGTAAACAACACGTGCATCGGGCTACGCTGTAGCACTATGGCGCTGTAGCGCGCTACGACATTCTCCCACCTCCTCGCTGCTGGGCGGAGTTAGTGATCGCTACGTCGTAGCGCGCTACGTCTTTGCCCCACCTACAATACTACCGTATAAAAGAGTCCGCACGGCGGCGAAATGGCATTCTACCTTCAGGCGTTGCCCGGTGCACAGGTTGTATTGCTTTCAATTATTGTTACTCTGCCTCTCTGTACATTGTTACTATTTTGTGTAAACTAAGCTATTACTGGGTGTCATGGCTATTTGTGTCTTGAAACTGATTAAGTGTAGTTTCGTGTAAAATTAATTGATTAAATAATTTATAAGAAAATCTAAATTCTTATTATTTAAAGAACCTCTTTTATTTTACAATATATCTGATCCTGTGCCTTCATATGCATAATTTTGGCTATTAGAAGCTATTTCAAGCAAAAACACGATACTTTGAAATTTAAGCTCCAATGTCTTCGAGAGCCTTTTTTCGATCCACTGTGCGGCGCGCTCCTTTATTTAAGATTATTCCATTACACAGCCGCTGCAGGCGCGGACATAAATAAACAAAACATGCGGATAAAACACACAACCAGCCGGCCAATCTTGTGCCTAGATATTTTTATTTATTTATCACAGGCTTTGATTTTTTTTTTTGAGTGACAGCGGTCCGGTTTCCCAAGATACAAAGAACATTCTCTAAATGTATGCCACGTTACGTGTATGTATTACCCAGAAAAAAAGCGGTATAATAAATTACCTTTCTTTTCTTTACAGATAATGCACGCTGTTCATAGATAGTTTTCCAAGAATCTGTGGCTGTCACATGGTAATATAGAAAAGTGAAGCTGCCGAGTATGGAAGGCGACGACGTGGCATACTGCGTGCCGGAGGGACAGGTTTTCCAGCGGGCCTATATTCGGATCCATGGCTACATCGCGCTGCTCATCTGCCTCCTGGGCTGCGCCGCCAACTCCGTTAACATTGCCGTACTCAGTCGAAAAGAAATGATCTCGTCGACCAACTCCATCCTCACGGGCCTAGCAGTCGCCGATTTGCTCGTCATGATCGACTACATTCCTCTGGCGTTACATATTTATACAGATATATGCGCAGAACTCAATCGTAATTCGTATGCGTGGGCTGTTTACGTCTATTTTCACTCCATATTCAGCCAAACCTTTCATACAATATCTATTTGGTTGACGATCACGCTTGCCGTTTGGAGGTTCATAGCAATAAAATTCCCACAAAAAAATAGGACGTTGTGTAACAAGAAGAACACTAATATTGCTATAGCAGTGGCATATGCCGTGTGTCCAATACTTTGTCTTCCCATATATTTTGCAATGAAAATTCAAGAAATACCCTCATCATTGAAAAATAGCTATGAAAATGCCACATTGAACGATACAGATGAAATAGGAAACGCAACAGTGAGCACGGAGCGCGACTACGCCATAGTGATGACCGATAACAACGAGCTGCTCACAGCTATCTTTTGGGTTTACAGTGTATTTATTAAACTCATACCGTGTGTAGTGTTATCGATATTAAGTGTGTTACTAATTCTTAAAATGAAATCGAGTGATCGGAGAAGACAGAAATTATTGAAAAAATCTGCAATCAGCACTAACGAGGTATGACTACTTTTATGTTGTTATTTAGTACTAGCTGACCCGACTGACGTTGTCCTGTCCGTTAAAAGGACGTTCAGTTTTTTCCAAATTTGAGGATTTTCCGGGAAAGTATTCAAATTTTTATTTTTAACGGAAAGAAAATGCTGTCCCGGAAAATGATTGAAATAATGAATCTGATTCGGACTATAATGAAAATTTTCAAACAAAAAAATTGCTAAATCAGTCCAGCCGTTCTCAAGTGATGCGCTTACCAACGAACATAATTTCATTTTTACTATACAGGGTGTTTGGCGCATGGACCGACACAATTTTTTGGGGAGTTGAGAGGGTCATTTGCGAAGTTTCACCCAAAGATCCCATGTCCTAAGTGTCACGGTTAATAAGATATGATTTTTTTAGTTTTTTTCCAAAAATTATGAACATAGTTTTATTTAAAAAAGTTCTTTATTTATTTAGAATAAGAATACATTGCAGAATACAATAAAAGTTATTTCGTGCAATTAGAACAATAAACAAAAAAGTAATGACTATTTAAAGGCGAGATTTCGGGTAATTTTGTGAAAAAAACAAAAAAAAACATCTCAATAACCGTGACACTTAGGACATGGGGTCTTTGGGTGAAACCTCCCAAATGACGCTCCCAATCCCCCAAATAATTGTGTCGGTCCATGCGCCAAACACCCTGTATAGATTCCCATTCAGTTTGATTGAGTTTCTTATTTGAACAACCAGGTCATGCGAGTATCTATTGTACGTTTTAAACTAGTCACTGCGTTTAAATATTCTACGTGTATTTGCAGTGGAACTCGGAAATTCTTCTGTACTTCACAAAGCTCTGTATGTAAAGCCTTGCATTTATTTCATTTCATGAACTTCTGTTACATGTGACATCTTGTTTGAGTTAAGAAAGATGTATCTTCACTTAAGTAGCTTCGGAATGGATCTAAGCTTTCATATCTTTGAATAGAAACAATACGTGTAATAACGACGTACAAGAAAACTATGAAAAGAAAATGTTGGTTCCTTTTTCTTTGTTATGTAGCCCCAATGCTTTCAGACAGATTTGTGACAATAGAGCGGATTATAATGAAATATTGCATCAAGTATTTTCTTTTGACCGTGTTCTTCTAACATCACAGCAGTAAACGACCTCTGTTGAAAATGACGTCTGCTGAAAAAGTGCCTCACAAGGATCGCTACATTAACCGGTTAAAAGGGAATTTATAACTACGTTATTTTGTGCAGGGTGAGAAAGCTCGGTTGAACGAGGACGGTCCGAAGCGCGGCGGAGGCGGCGGAGGCCGTACCGACCGCACCACTCGGATGCTGGTCGCCCTGCTAGGCCTGTTCCTAGCCACAGAACTGCCACAAGCACTCTTCGGCCTACTCACAGCTATAGCTCCGCATCTTTTTCAAATCTGTTACTATGCCTTCGGTAAGTTTTTTTTCATAATTCTTGGTTTTCGTAGACGATCGTGGCTTAATTGCTGCGACCTACATCCATCGATCTACGAGGTGTCAAAGTGTTGAATGGTAAAGCTGTTTATACATCAACATCGCTCCGTGTATCGGAGAGCGGTATAATTGATGAACTGATGGCACGGCTACAGTCGTGTAGTGTGAGTGAATATCATTATGTTATAGAAGGCAAAGCTGCTTGTGACACGTTTGTCGCGTGTCACAAGCAGTCTTACCTCCTATATCGTATAACCTACATAACATAATTAGTTAGCCCGCTAAATTCGTAAGATTTAAAGAGCCTCAGATTTTGGTAATCGAAGAAAGAAAGAAATGTAATGTCAAATGCAAGCGACACTATTGTGATAATATAATTATACACTTACTCTTGAACATATGAGTAGTTCCAGATTTTATTAAACGTAAATATACATAAGGACGTTAATAACTTAGCAAGTGTGGCTACTTGTTAAGTTACTAACGACTATATGTATGGATAGTGTACTCTAAATAACTTAACAAGTAGCCACATATGGATAGTGTACTCTAATCTGTCCAGATGTGGGTGTCGAGAGTCGCCCTTACATTATTAACAGATAAACTTAGCAGGGTAAGCTCGGATGGTCCTCTAATCTGTTCCTCTTATTTTATGGGCAAGAGCAGACCCCCTTATACTCTACATTATTAACACAAATTGGAATATAAAACAATTAGGACGAGAGGATTTTCCTACACCTATTTTGTTTAAGAGAATCTTATGTTGTAGTGGGTCGTAGCGAGAACAATGATGTTGTTTTATTTTTATTAAACCCGGTAAGTGGTGCAATTGTCCTAGATGTTTTTAGTGTAAGTATAGGGAATGAGAGTATAACGATGTGGCTTTGGCAAAATTAGGATCGTTTACACGCGGGGCAGGGCAGATATAATATGTAACTAAACGGTACTGTCAGACAATGAAAACGAAAACGTATAGTTTGGATCACGCCACCGTAATTAATTCCACGAAACAATACTCTTTCATTTGTTTCCTTCCCTTTATCTTAGATGGGAATCTATTTAATCGTTTAGTTCTTTCAAAATGATGGATGGATATGTAACTTGTTATTCATTACATTTCTAGAACCTCTAGCCCTAGATTATATTTTTGGTTTATCTACCAATGACTAAAATATTATTTAAGTATTTTGAATATGTCTGTGTCGACAGGTATAATAACAAACATTGCTGATGCCATGAATTAATTAAAGAATTGAAGTAAGTACACACAATAAAGATCATTAATACCTACTTAGTTGTAGATGGCTATGGGTTACAAAAGTAGAAGAACAATAAATTGAATATGTTAATATTTTTAACAGAAACACCGAATGCAATTCTTAAATCGTTATTATTTTAAACCACTACTACTTATAATACAGGGTGTTTGGCGCATGGACCGACACAATTTTTTCAGGGATTTGGGAGGTCATTAGCTAGGTTCTACCCATACACCCTTTGTCCCAAATGTCACGGTTGGTTACATATGATTATTTTTTTTAAATGAAAAAAATTCCCAAAATGTGTCCTTTAATTTGAAATAATTTTTTTGTTTGTGGGTGTAGTGGCACAAAACAAATTTTGTTGCATTCTCCAAAGTCCTTTAAATCTAAAAACATCTTTGTTTTATACAACTGGTTTCAAGAAAATTCCTTACAAGCTTCCAAAGTAAATTTTTGTATTTAATGAATGAAATTTTACAACTTCTAAATTAATTATAAAAAAAACTAAAAGCTATTTTGAACTTAGCTAGAACCTAGCTAATGACCTCCCAAATCCCTGAAAAAATTGTGTCGGTCCATGCGCCAAACACCCTGTATAATAGAAAATATTAAAATACTTGATAGTTTCATAACGGTTCTGTCAATAAAATTGATAAGCGGTTTCAGCCGCTAGAAAAATAATCAGCTTTTATATCAGCTGAGATATTTTTATGAAAAACGTTTTTAAATTGTTTGTAAGTTTAAGCTGAAAAGCCGTGAACTCGGCTTAGCAATGATGGTCGGCTAATAGCTATATAATTCACGTTAATGTAGCAAAAGGCGGTAGTATTTATTACTTATTCGGAAATCTTCACGTTAAATCGCAACAAAGCTGTATTTACAAACCTAATATATAAAAGTTTCACAAGGAAAAGATTAAGCTGGGTCCAAAATAATTTATGATGCACAAGTCCATGTTTAATATACGTATTGTTTGTTTATGTATATTATGTCGTGGCCAGGTCTTAGAATTGACCATTTCATGAAATGGCCAGCTACAATTGGCCATATCGTTTAAACGTCAACGTTTAATGATATGTCAGTCGACGAATAAATTGTTCATAAAATATCTTTTCACGGAACTCAAACTAGCAATATTCGTTTAAAGAGAAACAATGACCTCGGCCAAGTGGATCTGAGCCAGACCTTATTGCTGCTTATCTCTTTAAACTTTCGTTTAGCCTGATATTACTTTCAGAAATAGTAGAAACATTTAAATCATTAAGAACGGAAAATAGCAAAGCATCAGAAGATTTAAATAGCCACAAAAAAAATAGTCACGATATTGTTACTCTAACAATTTTTGCTTTACTTGCAGACACGGTAACAAAAATATTCTAAAGTTTAGAATAAACTTAAAAGTGGCCATACATAAACCGTCAAACAAAGGTAACAGTTTAGCCATAAACCTTCTAGATAGCCACGGAAAAACAAGGAGACCTGATGCTGTTATGATTAGTCTACTAAAGTCCGCTAGATCCTAATGAAATTGACGGACGGTTGAGTTTCTTGCTCATTCTTCTTCATGCGAAAACTACCTTTTGGAAGAGGCAACCAGAATCAATAAAAAAAAAAAAAAAAATGTTTTTTCAAAAGGGCCTTTTTGAAATAAATGATTTGACTGACTTTGACTACGGAACTCTTGGTGCGTTAAAACGAATTAGTATAATATACTCAACGGCAGTACCACTAGTGCTTATTTAGTGGACCAGGTAAGTGGATAATAGAGTATCCATAAGGGTTCATTAGAAAACCAGCGTCAGACAGCATCTGTCTGGCATTAATGCTGAAATGAACCTTTTTGGCGCAGCCGTGAGGCACACACTATTACTACATTACTGTAACACAAGTATTAATACTTTAAGATTATTTTCACTTTTGTTATTTTCTTATTATGTGTTTCACGAACTGTGTCCAAATAAATATTATTATTTCTTTCTTTATCACTATGTTTCCGCACTGTGGTGTTATTTAGCCCCGTTTTAGTACAGAGAAGTCATGAATAGGAAGTAAACTACACCAAATATATAGTTATATGACGCGTTTGTAACTGGACCCCGAATACTAACAAGTCCATAAGAAGTTTATAGGATTTGATGGAATTGTGGGCAGCTTCAATCGACTCTCTATACAACATGTAAAAAAACCCCCGTAATCGTAATGAGAGTCCTATTTATGTGGTAATTTTCAGGAAAAAAGAAAAAAACATCGCTACATTTGTTTTTCACCGAGGAATTTTATCGGGCTATT
The DNA here is from genome assembly GCA_963853775.1 of Xanthia togata. Taxonomy (NCBI): domain Eukaryota; kingdom Metazoa; phylum Arthropoda; class Insecta; order Lepidoptera; family Noctuidae; genus Xanthia; species Xanthia togata. The sequence continues at coordinate 14,896,162 of OY970802.1, forward strand.
TTACATGGGGCGTGGGCGGGGCCGTTTTTTAGCGGGTGTCTATGTCGCAGTCATCTGGTTGAATCTGCTATTTGATTGAATGACTATCGCGTTCATTAAATGCCGGCATCCAATTAAATAGCTGAAAGACAACTAGCCATTCATTGAGCACGACGTTTAACAAGATGGCTGAATGTCATGTAGTCAATTAGTTAAACTGGGTGAAATAGCCAACCGCGCGCGAGCCGAGTGAGCGTAGCGAGTGGTAGCAGCAGCCGGCGAGCGCTATTTCCAAGTCGCTCGCAGAATTTTTTTCACCATTTGAATCACTTGGCTGAGTCTTGGTCAGTCATCTTCAAAGGGCTGACTTTCAATACGCCAAGTTGTTAAATGTTGTTCAATTAACTATCGGCCTAGGCATCCAATTGGATGCTGGCTTTTAATGAACGGCCTAGGCGTCCAATTAGCTGGCTAATTTAACCAGATGACTGTGACATCTACAAGTACCTTCTATCCTCAGTTGGTTTGCTGATTTTTAATGGATTCGGGGTAATTTTGGTACTAAAAATGTGAATTTCAAATAGCAATAACTTTTTTATTTTAATAATACGAGTAATGAGATTTTTTATTACTTTTTGGGTAATGTTATTGCAGTACCTATGTGCCCCTTTCGGATCGGACAGGGTTATTTTTATATATTGTATACAATGATGTATGTATATTGATTAATATTTAGCTATGTAGCAGTACTGTAGTTAAATAACATCTACCTATTTAGAGGTCAACTAATATTTATGCAATAACCTGTAGATAAACTGTTATGGATATCGAAATTAATAATTTTCATCCAAAAAGCGAACAGCCTTATTTTGGCTTTGTCAATTAATTGATTCGAATACCTAATTACTTGAATTCCTTTATGACAGTAATGTCAGTGCGGTGTGTTTATGTGGTTTGAGTTAATGAGCTCTTAAAATCAATCAGTTATTTATTTATGGCGATATAAAAGCTATAGATGGCTGCTGATTTGTTAAAGCCATATGGCATGACTATATGATCACAAATACACCAGGCTAAGTACGAAAACAGCTACCTACTTTTCCTCTTACCAAAATGTATTTATTATTTAATTTTCGATAAAATTTGAACAGTAACGTAACTTGGTAGAGCCGAAATAAATTAATGTAATAGTGTTGTTTAGGCTAATTAATGAATTGTGTGGCCTTTAATACATTAAACTGGTGTTAATGCTGTGATTCTGCTACATAATTAACTAAGTACTATCATTAGGCGGTGTTTAACTCATTAGAGGCTTTCGTCACCTATCTTTTTTGCTATTTTGGTAATGAAAAGGCTTTTAAAATGACGACATTTAATAACTGTGAAGAATATAGCTGTACAAAAGGACATCCTTTTGTCCAAATTGAAAACACTCTATGGCGTATGGGTAAATTATGGGCTCATGGTAGATTATTTCGTATCACGGTCATTGAGTAGATCATATCAATTATTTACACACATAATATAGGTACTATTGATATTGAACAATTTATAGGATTTGGTTCAGAGCGCGGCAATCAGGGTGCACACGGCCCGTTTCGTAGATGTCTTAATGATCAAACCTTAATTATACCTATTAAGTATAAGGACGAATGATTGGCATCCTAATTAGAAGCAGAGTAAGGTGATTACATGAAAATGTAATTTGATGTTGGGTATTAAGCTGAAAATTATGTGTCCTACCCTAATATAATGTGGGTAGAACATTAAGAGTTAAGTGGCCTTGCTGGCAGAGGAGGCCTAAGAATTCACGCAATTCAGGGTCACTGGAGTCGCCCCTATTTGTAAATAATGTAGTCTGAGTTGTCTCATTGTCTGTTGCTAAAATGCTTAGAAGTCACGTCAGTTTTTTGATAAAGATGTAACAGACGTTTGTTTAATAACCACGTGGCACAGTGTGATGCAATCTCAGATATTGGTCGTTTTAAAAATAAAATAATACGCAGCTCGCGTGACTCACGATCTGAACTACCTACGATATAGGCTGGTTACTAACTGGACTTGACGTTACTTTATTTTATGTAACTATTAATTATTATTGGGTTTGACTTTGACCTACTCACTTACCTGCTCAATAAACTGCCCCTTAATACCCATTTGTTGTTTTTATGTTAGATGACGAGTTGTAATGCATCTGAATCCTACAAGTTTCAAAAAACGAAATCTATAAGTTTTAAGAAATGTATAAATCTGTTAGCTTACGACGAAGTTTGATTTCTGTTTTCTTGTCCCATCATAACACCATGCGCTAAAAATTAATTAGGATATCACCAATGCCTTTGCCAAACTTAAGCGTTCACAAAGTTATCTAATTCGCAAGAATTGAAAGCCTATATTCAACAGAGGACGTTTATATTAAATCCATTTGTACAAATAATTAAATCACAATATGACGTCCATTTAAATCTGTCTAATAGATACCTTCTGTCCAGAAGAAGTCCCTATAATTACTTAAGCACCTCCCAAGCAGCATTTCGTGGCAGATACTTAAAGTTTGCGAATACCATGGAAGGTATAATTTTACCTTCGAAAATTCTTGATTTTTTTGGATCCTCTGAAATACCTACGTATCCAAACAGTTAATGAAACAGCAAAAGGTATTGCACGAATAAAATTATGCTTTGTACAGAAATTCACTGCACACGCCTATGCAGTAATGGAAAGAAAAAGGCACTTAATCGTAAACCCGGGCCGTGACAGTATCACAAGCCAATCACTTCCCACTACCTCCAGTCTATTTTTTGTACGATATACTTGCGCAAGCCTACATTTGCGCAAGTAAATGGTTACGTGTGTGACTACCATTAGTTGAAGTGACTTTGAAGTGAGCTGTCAATCCCTAGCGATCCCTAGCATCAGGGGGAATGACAGCACTTTTCACCATATATTTCGCGGTGAAATTTCACAGAATAGATCAGATAAGTAAACGTGATCACTAGCTATTATTGCAGAAACTTTTACTTAGTTGGTCTATGCTGCTTAGTAATCAATCTAGGTTCTGGAGGCAAGAATTCCTTGTAAGAATTGTTGACTCTGGAACCTAGATTGATTTCCAAAATCAATCTGGAGCAGCAATTCGTTCCAAACGAATTGAACAAGCCAATATAAGAACCTATACCTTTACTAAGGCATTCCCTTTACATTGCGGGGCTCGCAGCTGACCTGTGAGATACAATTAAAATTGTTTTGAATTTCCTAAAAATCCTGAAACTGTATGGAAATTGAATGAACGTTGTTATAATTAATAGTGAGGTTCTAGCCTAATTTGGCGCTGAATTGAAATTTAACTTGATTTGACGTTATGTAGGTATACGTTTTTATAGTGATCTCATAATTAAATTGAAACTGAAATCAGTCTTAAAAGGTGACCACTGAAAATTGTTAACCCACTTACTTGAAAAACTGAAATAATGTGACTACAGAGTCTAGTCTAGTCTATTAAAGAGCTAGCCATATACAATTTCAAACGCGCTTCATAATTTGATTGACAGTGATTCAATTCTAAGCTTTCCCTCTAACATTTGGATCAATTTTCATCCAGTGGAAATTGTATGAAAAATTTATTGAAACATTTTAGTAATAGTAATTATTTCCAAAACCATTCTATTTTCTATTTTAATATCATGTTATATTTTACGATGCAATGACCTAAATACTACTCTTAACTGAACTTAAATTAAAGTTGGTTTAATATCATTTACGCTGTAGGTGTAGGCTTATAGCCTAACTTCATTCAAAGAATTTGATAGGCTAAGACATGTTGTATGTATATCCCGATAATTTGTCAAATTAAGTGATGAATTTGTCCCAAGCGACTTGCTGGTTCGAAAGAAAATAACATTTTTATTCCGTATCCATATATCTAACATAAATCAATCCACATAATTCAAGCAGTTTAGCAATGGCGATCCAGAATATATTATGTATTAAAATTGAGATTGATTTGCTTATGAAATTAAGCAGTTGGAGTATAGGTAGACAAACATTCGTGCAACGCTTTAATTGAGTGGGTATATCAAGATGATTGGCACTTGACGCGCGCTGTGGCAAGCACGGCGTGCGTGAAATGCCAAGAGAGGCCATATTTTATAATGAATTCTGCGAAATAACTGCTTTTATATTGAACAAGCAAAAGTTTCGAACCAGTAAATCAAATGTTTCACCTAAGATAAGAAACGTTATTGTTGTATTATGTTCGTGTTCATTAAGTAAACCTGAAAGTAGGTAGATACATAGTTATTCGTACTCTCAAGTTTGCTGAGGGTAAACCTGTTTTGCAGGAGTGTTGAACTTTGTATTAAAGTTATCTAATCAGTAGATTTAAATAAGGGAAAGTAAACACACCGAGAATCCGAAAGCCGTAGAACAAAACTTAGCCAATATTCAACTAAGAAAAACAGCGTAACTTTTGCACAAGATTCTTTTAGCTCCTAATGTAAGTACCCATTAGGTATTCGTGACACGTTTCTTGTAAAAAATTAAAGTACCTACTTTCATTACTAAATTTTAAATCTGTACGTAATGGGTAGGTAATATAACCTACTTTAACAGATTTTAACTAAAAAAAGGGAATACCAACTTCGGGTTCTCATAAATGTTTCACTTACCTTGGAAACTTTTGAATTGTTATGAGGTCCGTCAGTCAGAAAGACGAAGCAAGTTGCCCAACCCAAAGCATAGTACCTAGGTACCTATGGAGAAGAACGGGCAAGAAACTCTAATTACAGTTTATATTTATACAGTGATATTTGACATACGAGTACCTATTTCAAACGTAGCTAAAATAAATAAGTGTTGGTATAATCTACGTTGCCAACCCCTAGTGTCTGTACCGGATAGTTAGGGCGTGTCAATATGATGTTATAGTATTGGTTTGATAAATTGCTATTACCCAGATATATCAAGAGCGAGCTCCGACCCTTTTGTGTCCAATTGTTTTATGAAATAATAGTATCCAGTATCTACTATTGAAACGTATAATATTGAATTAATATGAATTATGGTTAAGTCAACAAAAGACTTCAGTCTTACAGCCCGGGCCTGCCGTTTTAAACCAAATAGTGCGTGTGCTCAGTTGCCAAATCTTTTCATTTTTCGCCTGTGTGTTTCTTACACAAAATTATTAGCATGCAATCCTACTAATCCTAACTAATAATATAAATGCGAAAGTGAGTTTGTTTGTTTGATATGCTTTAACAACAAAACGGCTGAACGGATTTGGATGAAATTTTACACATGGCTAGAAAAAGACCTGTGTTAGGACATAGGATACTTTTTATCCCGATATTCTCACGGGATTCAGACTTATGCGGGTGAAACCGCGGGGCGTAGGTAGTCTGACGAGCAGTATAAAAAAGCCAGTAACTTATCATGAAATATTTCCGAAACCACGCTAGATAGCTTGTTGAAGTAAAACGCAACATTTAAATGTATTTAATAGCACATAAAAACACCTATAAAACTGTTTTCAAGATTTTTTTTACTTCATGAAGCTAACTTGTGTGGTTTATGAGATACTTACATTTTTCGGCACTTTGCAAGTGGCTTTTTTATATTGCTCGTCAGAATATTATAAAAGCGAAAGTTTGGGAGGATGGATGAATGTTTGTTACTCTTTCACGCAGAAACTACTGAACGGATTTGGATGAAATTTGGCACACAGATATTTTATAGCCTGGATTAACACATAGAATACTTTTATCCCTGTTGTATGTTCCCATGGAGTGATTTCCGACATCCGGGTGAAACCGCTGACAAAAGCTAGTAATTTTATAATTTGCCTACGCAGTGTAAATAATGTAATTTGTCTCTCTTTGTTAATTACCTACCCCTTTACTAATTAATATTGTTGACTGTGTTAAAACGCAAACACGGTCAGTTTTTATGGCAAGAATTGAATAGTTCAGTACTGATTTAGTTTTCCACTGGCGCAGGCGAGGTGATGGACTTGATGGCGCTGGTGGGGTCTGCAGTGAACTTCGTACTGTACTGCAGCATGAGCCGGCAGTTCCGCTCCACGTTCACGAGGCTGGCCCGGAAGGTGCTGCCTCTGGGCACGCGAGGCGACCCCGTGCCTACGACGACCGAAGCGACCAAAGCGTAGCACTCCCGCATCGCGACCACCTCGGTCGCGCACCTTTGAATCATTCACAAGGTACCACCATTCGAATGTCGGCCATTCAAACTTTCAAGTACGACTCATTGAACTCTCTGATCGTTTGCATAACATTTAAGTTTGTTTTGGACTTATTAAAGTGGATAAAGTTGAAGGCGGATTTTCTACATTACAATGAAGTGAACTTTTTTAATTTTGTAAGTAAAACTTAAAGCGGTGCTTACTGTTCGACATTATTTAGTAATTAGTGAGTAGGGATGAAAGCTACGAACCAAATCGTTTAGTATTTATGATTATGTACTTATTTATAAGTATTATTGTAAAGTTATATTATGTAAGTTCAATGTTAAAAAGTTAGTACATAACCATCCATTGTGAAAATGTAGTGGATACCTACCTTAGGTAGGTAGGTATCCACTACATTTGTTGTGTTTCAGTTTCAACACATGCTCTGTGGTATTATTATGTTGGGCCAATTTTAAAGGCTGGTTTTGACATCGAATGTTGTTCAAATCAAATCAAAAGTGGTTTATTCATATTAGGCTGAGAATCATCTTACATAAGATAGTCCCCAAAACGCCCGCTCTTCACCATTTCCTAGTGCTTTAGCTGGGAAGAAGAAGTGGCGTAACAGGAGCAAAGCTGTCTGTTAAGTTAGAAGAACTTGATTATATACAATAGCAAGGTAATAAACATTAAATTAAATTATTTGCCATAATGTCAGCACACGCCACAATATACCAACAAAAACAATGAAAATTGTTGTTGCGAGTAACCCGTAACCTTGTTCCGAAAGTATCCAGCCAGATTTTATTGTTTTATTCTAGTTCGGTCTGACTAAGTGAAATCTGGCCGCAAACACATCTGTTGTTAGTGGATGGAATTCAAAGTTAAACACAAATTAAGTGGCTCTCAGAAACAACAAAGTTCGAGAGCTCATGTACATATTGGTACATAAATACAAATTAAAATTACATTATCAGCAATCAGCGACTTTGTGTCGAGGTTTTCAACAAACTTTCAAAGGTACCTGAGGGATTTATTTAATCATAAACAGGATAGGAAACGTTTGTTGAATCTGAAACATGATAAAATTAAGTAAGGGTAGTCTTACCTAGTTTTATTAAAAACTTACATTACTATGCCCTTCGTGAATTATATTACTTGTCAATCGTGTCCTGAGAGGGCAACCATGTTAGTGATAGGATGCATATAAATAAGGGAGTTACTTGCTAGCTCACTAGTCATTTTGGACGAATAAGTATCTAGTAACTAAAGTTGTTTTATATATAATTTTCCATTTTGTGTAGATTTTATATTTACTGTATTTCGCTTCTATCGGTTGCAGACACCTAATTTCACACTTTATTAGTAAGTTCCGTTCGTTGCCTATTGGAAACTTTTGTTATAGGTGTTTATAACGCTTCAAATTGGTAACTAATTTAATTAAGTACTTGTGCGTTGTAAAGTCGTGGAGGCCCAGTGGTTAATGCCTCACCGCTCATGCGCGAGATTGTGCAAATCCGAGCAAGCGCCAATGTGACTTTTTCAATTCATATGTACTTTCTGAGTTTATCTTGGACATTATTGCAATCGATGAAGGGAAAACATCGTGAGGAAATCTGGACTTATCCTAACTAATATTATAAATGCGAAAATGAGTATGTGTATTTGTTTGTTATGCTTTCATGCTAAAACGCGGAGCGCAGTAAGTAGTTTATAAGTCTGAAATGAAACGAAATAAAATTGTTTATTCTTAGGATAGCAGAATAACTTTTAAACGTCATATAAAAAAAAAAAGTTGCGAGATGAGTTCGGCTTTTCCTATCTGACTACTCTGAGAAGAATGGCCGAAAAAAACTCAGGGGTCACAGTCACTTTTAAAGTCCAGACATAATCTTGGTCAGGCCATTAGAAGACCATGTAGATTAGTGTCTGTAATGGTATTTTGAGGAAAGAACCACACAGATTTGAATGGACCTGTCCAGTCAGTGCAAGCATTTGTCAGTAATCGAGGAGCTCGACTCAGAACTTAAGGAGCTCAACACGACGAACAATACCAAAGAAAGGAAGGCCAAATCAACTACTCAAACTGCCAGACCATCATTAAAACTAACTGAGAGAGAAAAAAATAATAGAAAGAAGAAAAAAATATATCTAAATAGTCAGTCCTCACATTCACAATAATTAAAATAATACATATACCTAATACTTTACAAAGTAATCATGTCACTTTAGTATATAATTTTCCACAATGTTAATGTGTATTAAAACTGGTATATTTTGATGATTTTACATAATAATTAAAATGTCAAGTTTTATCACAAAGCTTAGCAGAACGAGCAGCTCAATCCCAAGCATTTTATCTTCTAAATAATCGGAAATTTTATAGTACCCTTTTTTACAAAGTTTAGTTATAATACAGCTTTTCAAATCGTTTAATAAGAAGAGGAATTGAATTGAACACTTAAAATCACGGACAACTAATTTTTTTTATTACGTATTGTTATGTCACAATGAAATGAAATCTTTTAATGCCCAGATATAAATCCACATACAACTTTCAGTGTAATTCTTGAAGTAATAAAACATAAAAGTAAATAAACATAAAATATTTTTTATGCATAGAAGGCATTATGGAATACAACAACCATACTAAACTTGTGCGTATTAATATATTAATGCAATAAGCTTAAATACATTTCTAAGTAAAGCTATAGTTATTTGTTATACAAGAGTGCAAAGTTGCTTTTTAACCGCGTGTTCAATTTTGATGACCGAGCAAGCGAAGGATTCTAAAATTGAATCACGAGCGCAGCGAGTGATTCAAAATTAGAATCCTGAGCGTTAGCGAGGGAATCAAAAGAGCACGAGGTGAAAAATCTTTGCACTCGAGTGCAACACGTAACTTTTCATTCCACCTCAGCGAGGAAATGACTAAATGCAAAAAAAAAAACGTTTACAATCACAAGATAGGTACACTTTTATTTCAGTTTAGGTATTAATTACTACATTATGACAGGTAAGTATTACAGAATAATCTTTAAATTATAACAAAATAATACTAAGGTATAATTAAGAAAATTTTAAAGTAACGTTGCTACAGTTATTTAAATTGAGTGTAATATTTTTGTTTGGTACTGTAATATTGGTGTTAGTCACTTGTGTACTGTTTTTCGGTAAACTATCTGTCATACTTAATAGTTGTACCGATTCATCGGATTCCCTTGGCGTGAATGTTGGAGAGAGAGGGAGATGGTTAGGTGTTTCATAACGGCTTATTTTTGATGTAGAAGGGCCAGTACAAGGATCCGATTGAGGCTCTTTCAGTGTAATGGCTCCTACGATGCCTTCACATATTTTAGACTTATTTTGGATGGAATCCTCTATGTATCCCTCTACAACTGCATTGGACTTCCAGCCTCCGTGGCGCTTAAGGGACAGCAGATCAGCTCCGGAATCAGCCAAAAGTGTGGCTGAAGTTCGTCGGAAACAATGACCCGTGTACAACAGGGGTTCTGGAAGTTCAAGAAATGTTGCTATTTCTCGTGGGATACTGCCAATTTTATTAGTACCCATAGGCTGTCTAACACACTTTCCATTGCGATACTGTAGAAAAAATCGATTGATTGGAGTGTTAGGCGGGCGTAAGGCTTGATATTTCTCAACAATCGTTATATACGTATTCCTTGCGAATGACGAAGTTGCGGTCTCTTTTTGTCTTTGTATTAGGTAAATTAATTAATAGTAAGTCATCTGAATGTTTCTCAATGTTTTTGACATTAAGTTGTGTTAGTTCATTAGTTCGACATGCTCCGTTTATTCCAATAATAAGAACAACCTGTAACGTAAAGAGTATTGTAGTAGATAAATGAATAAAATTGATATGAACGCATAATTATGCCTATCAACATCTACTAAGTATACTATTTAATTGAGATTAATATACTTAAGTAGATACTGAATGTGCAACTGACTTACTTTTGCCGCCAAATATACGGAATCGGGTGCTTCGTTAAGAAACTTTTCAATATCAGATACTGTGAAAACCTTCGATTTTTTTGGTTGATGACCAGATGAGGCTCTTTTTAAAAATGCCACTAATTTAGGATAGGTATCGATATGTTTGTCTTTTTTCATCTTTATTGTTGCTTTTAGCATCGAATACGTACTCCATAGAGTGCTTGCTTTCTTGTTCTCGGATAATTCTATAAAATATGCCAGCAAAACGTTTTCTGAGAAAGTTTTGGCTCCTTTTGCTAGTCGCCACGTGTTGAACATATCGTACTGTTTTAAATACTTCTCGCGTGATTGTTGAGGGAGAAAGCTCATTTGCGCATTATTAACAGTTTCAGTCAATTCTGTTGGCGTCAAGCAAACTTCCTCGTCGCTAGAATCACTCATTTTAGTTTTTTCACTTGTTTTCAAGTTTCTTGTTTTTAATATACCTAAGGTTTAACAATGACGTGAAAAAATGCCGCGTAAAGAACCGCGTACAAAGCAAATTGAAAAAAGAACACCAAGAAGGTTCCGAGTCTGAGTTTTTAACAAATTAAAAAAAAGTTGTATGATATATTCGGCACCATAGAGGTAGCAGTAAATAGGTTTAATGTTTTTTTTAATTCACAAACTTAGTGCACACGATGTTCTAAATTCAATTTACTTTATCCTCTAGAGAATAAAAACGGCTTTTCCACTCAGATACTGAAGATTAAAAATACTCTTTCCGAGATGGTGGGATGAAAAATAAATTACTTAGGGCAAACGCAATTACCTACGTATTGTTCCTTCCATGTTTTCTGGTCACGTCTCCTCTGCCTCGGAAACTGTTATGAAATAGATCCCAAAAGTTTACGCAATTAATATCATATTACTTAATTACATCTACGAAGCACCTACTCTTATAATATTATTTTAAAAAAACATTTTAAAATTTTTGTTTCAAAGTTTTGCGGGGCACTAGATATGTCAATGTATTTTTGTCTACAATCCAATGATAAAAATGCAGCGTTCTTTTGTTTCGAATTACAAAATTTTTCTTGAAAATATTTAGCTCAGGACGTAGCAGGTAACAGCAGCTAAACAATGTGAACACTCACTTATACGAGTGATATTGTTTTCCACCGACCTGGAGCAATGCTCATACCTACTCGTCGTAAAGCTATGTACGACCGTGCCGTTGAATTATTAACGTTCGCGAAATTCATGTACGAATACTCAGAAACTTTGTAAAAACATTTATTTTTATAATAATAACAACGTCCGTAGCCTGTGTAAGTGTATGTGTTTAGCGCATTCAAGGTCACGGAACGAGACATAATAGAAGTTTTATTGTTAAAACGCCTATGGGTGTTAGTGTCCCCCAAACAGGTACCTAAGCTCACTATTGTCACTAAGCTGCGTAGGTACTAAAACTTTTTCAAAGACGGGTTTTCAATGTAAAGAGCCGTTGGGCTTGGTATATTCGACCTTCGTCCTCTAGGTAGGATTCCAGAATGAATTAATAAGGGCTCGGCTTACTGTTTGAGTTCACTGGAAGACCCCAACAAGGTACTTTAGCCGATACTTACATTGTTCGAACAGATCTAATCGAGTGCGATATAAAGGGTTGACCCAATTGACTACGAAAAAACCTATTTGATGTGACTTATCTGGTATTACTTTTGGGGAAATATATAAACGCACTTTACAAATAATGTTTCAGACTTTAAAATGTTTAACTTTAAAATTAATTGAATGAACTATGAACTATAAATTTAACTCGCAAAAAAGGTTAGGTTAGAACTGTGACCCCTTACGACTAGAATATAATAGAAAAAAATACTTTTCGGTTTTGGAGTTGGTTTTCGACACAGTTAGACACAATAGAGACCAAACTATTATTTTTGTAGGTATTTTAACTATTTTGTTTATGAAATTATTACTTTATAGTGTATATTTATTCTGTAAATTTGGTTCATGTTTATTAAAGTGATAATATTAAATTATACATGTATTATTACTGTTTTCATCAAATTTAAAGTGCTATACTTAAATCCCTTACTTTTATTGAAGAAGTTGTTGCAGCTACCCACAGTGTCTGTCGTGTAGTACTCGTACCTACTATAAAGCCGTGACCATACTTACTTATTATTTTGGGAAAACTATACTCAATAGTAATGATTTCAGATTTCCGGTTCGCGTTCCTAGCGATAACTTATTTGGGCAAGATATTTTATAAATTAATATTCATAAGAAGTTATACCTGAACTAAATGTGGATCAAACTAATATAAAAACAGTGGTGTACCAAACTCGGCTGAAGTTTCATTAATTTTAGCTTCAAGTTGTAACTTCAGAGGCTTCCATCGCTCAACTTTCATATTTCTAGACAGGCGCTTTACTTGTGTAAATAATTTCATCACCACTGCTCTCAAAACGGTGAACGAACACATCGTGAGGAAACCGGCATGTCCGAGAAACTAAAATTCGAAGACATGTGACATCACCAACCCGCTCTGGGCCCGCGTGGTGGATTAGGGCCCACTCCCTCTCGAGGAGGGGAGGCCTGTGTTCCAGCCGTGGGGACTTTATAGGCTGTTCTTATATACATGTGCGTTAGCTTTTTAATTATTTCTTCGAAACAGATATCTAAAGTTGTCTATGTCTTCGAATGAACATGATAATTGTGATGAATAGGGTTCAATTGTCAATTTAAATTATCTCCGTATCTCTTCAAGATTGATGAGTACCTTACCTACAAACTTATCGATCTTAACCTATTATTTTAGGTCTAAATCAGTGTCATCAAATCTATGTACACACGGCTACATGTATAGGATTTCCGTACAAGGCGAGGTCAGCTTATACTGGTATTGTATAGCTTCTGTAGCCTTGTGTACCTAGTCTACGCGTAGATAATTATATTTGATGTAATCATATTCTAATAATGTAAGTAAGTGCATTGTTCTCATATAGTCAAATCCTAATTGTACATACTTTTTATATGTGAAAGAGACGTATTAGTGAAATATATTAGAAAGTAGACAGTAATCTATGTGTATAAGTTTTTTTAACAAACCTTGTATTTAAATAATATTAGATCCTTAGATAGTAATAATATGACGTTTCTTTTATTTGTTACCGTTTGTTATGAATTATTAGACCTATACTTATATGTAGTATACTGTGTATAATTCAAGTATATGTTAGAGAAGCCTCCTGTAAACGTGAGAATGCCACAAACCGATTCATGTGATCGTCGATAAGTTTTAACGGTGCTCCCCGAGGGTATCCGTCCCGAATTTCGACAGTTTGTGAACCGCATTTAATGTCGCTATAAATCCCAATATATTCTACATATAATCGTACGCTGGAAAATTGAGAATCTGTAATACAAAATCAATGCTTTCTGTGTATCTATCGCGATGGAGACCGTAAGAAGATTACTTTTAGAAAATTGGATATCTTAACTTGTCAATATTCATGTCATAAACATTATGAATCGAGGCGTGAAATTTTTCGGTTGGTACATAAAAACAAAATCCATCAAAGTTTGGAATGTGCCCAACTTTCCCATTATATGATATTTCGTTTGTTATTTGGTCCTTGTTTGCTTATACAAACATCTTTCAAGATTTGTTTAAGGAAACATTTTAGAAGATGCTTATGAACATAATAAAACTATGTGACAATTATTATGAAATACAAAGTTTATATTAATTTTTAAGCTCCAGATCATGGAAGTATTGAACTTGCGCCCGATTTCATCACGATAAATGCAGGACGTCGCAGCTGTGAGCAATTAACGAAATCATTGAGAGTTACTTTGAGTTGCTTTGTCCCAAAATGTTACCACTCAAATTTTTGTCAACAACTTCATTTATTATTTACATGAAACATAATAACGTTTCCATAAAATAAATATATCAGAGAGACAGGGATCCCTGGTCACACCTCTGCATTAGTCTATGTCATACTGTTTAGTGTTCCTTATTATTTAAAAGGTTCCAAAGCGTTCTGCAGAGTTACGTGATTTATCGCTTTATTTCGAAGGTTAGACGAAACACTTGGATATATCATAATATATCTGTAAATGTCATCTACACATCTGTAAATAATTGTGTATGATATTATCTGTGTATTAATTTCTACAAATAGACTATTTATGCGCACATTTGTATCATGTTTAACGTGTACCTATCACAAAATAACATTACCACTTATTTATGTATAACTTTAAAAATAATTATACCTACGAATTTTCACAGGATTGCCATGAATTATGATGATATATAATATACAACGTGTTCCATTTGATACCCCATATCTCTAGGGTATTAATGAGACCATATCAAAGAATCAACTGGCATATGAACTAATTTTCCAAAACTTTTATTTATTTATTTATTTAACCATTTATGTACACACATAAATAAACTGACAAGACTTTTTAAATTTTTTAATACAAAATATATCGACAAAGATACGATTATTTATGTAAAATACCCTTACATGAATTATGACAACGTCGCTTTTTGTTAGCTTTAAATATTAATGGTAATGATGAATGAAAATGTAGAAAAGAAATTTCTCCTGTATTGTGGGTGGGTTTACAAACATTTAAACTCACATTTACAAACAGCCAGACCACTTGTAGGCCATAAAAATATTTTTTCCGTGCGGGAATCGAACCCGCGACACGAAGCGCAGCAATCAATCGCTTAACCACTGCGCCAACCGTGCTTTCAGTCGTAATAATCAATTAAACTAAGATACACACATCGATCGAGTCTAGTGTTATGTTATCTTCGAAACTATGTATTTTTGGAACATTTGTTCTAGGACTTATTGCAATTAGTCCAGATGTAACCTTAATATAACCTTAGAATTATGGGACATGAAAAGGAACTCGTTGTATAAATATAATTTTCCTTGAAATCATGTAAGTACATAAGTAAACCATTGTAAAAAGTTCGAATCCTTCTATTAGATTCTATTATTGAATGGTTTGATAGCCCTCTGGGACTTCAATCCTCTAACGGTAGCTGCACAAAGTATCTAAGGACCGAAACGTATATGGAGGGTTTCGCGACGCCATTTTTTGTGATGTTAATCTTGGAAAATCGACTCATGTAGAAATATATAGTAGTAGCTATAATCTAGGTACCAATTTTGTGTAAATGACTGTGAAATCTGTACGTAGTTGTTCAAATTGTACGAAAATAAGTGATGTTGTAAATAAAGAATATACATATTTTTAATACTCGTCTTGTCTTGCGTACCCCACACTGGAATAATCTTTTGTTTATGTTTTTATGTTACCACGATTATTTACTCAGAAAACGGGAATAATATACTGACTCTCGTTCCACAAAAAGCGAATGCATTAAACAGTTAACGTATTTCGAACCTTGACTTTAAGAGATAAGGTTGGAATTGCATACATCTTCACTTTTTGTTCGGTTCTCGGGGGCTTCAGCTCATATTTCGCGATTCAGAAAACAGTGATATATATAATAAGATTTTCTCTATCTGCTGACCTCGCATAGTTTCGTTTGTTGTTTTTTTCCGCGGTTCTCAAATCTGTGTAGAATTTGACAAATTTGATCAACGTTATTCAGTGTTTATGTGGACTTGCTACATTTTGTTCATGAAAATGAGTGATTGTTGATAACAATTTCACGTATTTGTTTCTGTTAGAGACGATATCTACCTACTAATTTTAATCCATAATAGAAGGCTCTATAATCTATATAGTAGTGTATTAAAGTAGGTACCCACGTATTTAATTAGTTAGTTATGAATATTGTAGGTACTTAATTTGCAAATATAATTATAATTTTAGTCTTTAGGTAGGTACCTAAACATCTTGAGTTTAAAACGACGCCACGTGTGACACGTTTAAGCAGAACATTATTAAATATTTATTTGCTTTTCGTTCGTCTTGATTAAATAGGGAATATAAATGTTTAGAACCTGAAACATTTACATGGTTGTGAAAAGCGTTTGAAGTCTCATTTTGCTGCTTATAAATCAAGTGAAGATGTCGGTTAACAAAACCATTCAAGGAAACTTAGGCATTACATAAACATTTTCAAATAGGTATTAATCTATGAATAGGCGAAAATATCTTTTTATGGACTGCACCCAAATTAATGTGCTAAAAATATAAGTACCTATGTAAGTTCTCTGTTCCTTGTATAATTCCATCATTAATAAAATAAGTAAATAATTCTTATTTTAAATCTTCCCTTTTCTAACCTTTTTTGTTTTCAGTCCTGGCTTATAAGCGATGACTGAATTGATTCACATAATATGTAGACTATGTGAATCAATTCAGTCAATGATACAGAAAGCAGCGACACAAGGTCGCAGTCAGCACTTCAGGTCGTCGATCCGATTGCGTCGGCGTCCCACACTTGCCAACTCGCAGTCTCCACATTACGACTCGTTTGCTCCAACACCCAATAAATCTTAATAAAATAATAAAAGCAGTGATTGTAATGCTAACAAAAACATCTGTTTCAAAAACTTTCAGTTATTACATTAACATTTCTCGTCGGAGTGTAGCAGTCAAGAAAACAATGTTCGGATAAATTCCGTGAAATCTTGAATTAAGCATCAGTTGGTTGAGACGAAAATAAAATGCACGTAACTGTTCCAAACACTAAGTGATCTTCATTACTACGTCGAGGCGTAATGTGATCGTGAGTGCAAGTTGCCACATAAATCGATACTATTTCTGTACGGGTAACAAAAAAAAAAAAACAGAAACTTCTTTAAATTACGAGCGATGAGTTCAGCTCTCAATCGATGATGTTTATAACGATTCCCGATAAACTTGGGTACAGAATCAGCATGTCGATTCCCGTAACCACTTCACCGTGAAAACATGTGAAGTGAGCGTGGAGTGAGCTGTCAGTGTCATCTCACCTTGTTGGAATGACAACTCACTTCACCTAAGTTTTCACGGTGAGATGGTTACAGAATAGCACTGCTGATCTGTGGGCGTTACGACTGAAGTGAAAACGATTCTTTTATGCATCAATTACTTTGAACGTATGCCATTACTTCATCAATTCAAGAAATCAGGATGGCAACCAATCGATTATCCTTTAAAGTTAAAGTTCGCGAGCACATTCGTAAGAAGCTGGCAGTATCATCACAATGTTAATGTTTTCCCATTGTTTGTTTTAGTATATTCGTGTATTTATGTATATTTATTTGTGCTTATATTTATATATAATTAGGTATATATAATATATTATATTTATAGTTTGTCATAGGTATATGTGTGTCTTTAAAACTACTTTAAAAAATATTCCTCAATTTCTCGTAATTGCACCTACCACTGTTTGTCTCTGATCCACCCAAAGGTTGACTGGTAGAAAATGACTATGGCATTAAGACCGCCTCTGTACATTTCTGTGCTTGAAGTATTAAATAAATAAATATGCCGACTAGCCGAGTCGAGGAGTCCGCCAAATACTCGATGTATTTGGGATAGGTACGATGTTAAATAAAATACAGGTACCTATGTGTCTAAGTGGGACATTACGTATGCATGGAAACATGATTCGCGCCCTATAGATAGGATATAGACCGTGAGGCCGGTCAACCCTGTCCCAAGTCCACTGGTACTGTATAATTATTTCAGTATTAACATTTAGTTGATGTCACATTCGATTGTCCCATTAGGTACTGCTTTCACTATAAAACATCATAACAGAGTTAACAAAAGTACCTATTTATAAACTTTTTCTCGCGCGGCTTCATCTACAAGTATTGGAAAAATGTTAGGTACCTACTTACTGTCTTCGTCAAATACAATAGCTCCAGTACGACACAATTCCTAGCAATTAGATTTTTTTCTTTTCCGCAGTCACCGCGATTAAACTGGGTGCAGATGAATCCGGAAATTATCCTCAACAATTTTTTACAAGTCGCATGTCATTCCCAGCGACATTTCTCACTTAATCCTGTGGGATGCCTGACATTTATTTCAACAGCTATTTCATTTTAGGGCAAAATCTACTATAGGTATAACTGTTAGATTGCAATCAGAGCTATTTTAGTAAATAATTATAAAAGGTTGCCTTACCTCAAATAATTTCTACCGCTTTTTTATATGAGATCAAATTGAAGTCTACATCTTCAAAAGGCAAAATAACTCCAGTCTGACATAATCTTCTTAAGAAATTAATTCGTACTTAGCTACCACAAAAATCCTTTTTTCAAATTCATTTGAATATTATACTATTACAGGGTATTTTTTTGGACATACTCTTCAATGCTCGTTCTTAGTACCAAAATAATTCGTTTGCGTAATTTGAAGAAAGCAAACAATATAATATTTTCCCGATAGATGTTGACTTTACGGAGCGCTTTCTGTTTAAAATGTTGCCAAAAAGGCAAGCTGAGCAATTTCATTATTTTATTACAGTTTTGATGACGTGCAGGTAACCGTATACCATGTTCGCTAAAAGGCCTCTCATTTGCGTAAGAAAACAATAGATGGGTTCTCGTGTAGGCGAAGCTTGAGTGAATAGCCATTTTAGTTCAGCTCAGGTTATTTTAGATAAACACCGAGCCACCTATTATTGTGAGCTCAGCATGTTACCAACATCATTATTATGTAAACTGTTAAATTGTTGTTACTGAACTACGAACAACATAAATATTAAATTGCTTAGAGTGAAAGCTTAGTTGGATATGATTAGTGGAATTAAATTATAACTTTTAATACTGTTAAGTAATTCTAGACACATATTAGGTATAGGTAGGTACGTTACGTGTTCATTCTGAATCGATATCCAGTACATATTTGATTAATAGATAAACCGCAAACTGTTCACAGTGTTTGGGGAAAATAAGATTCCCGCGGGAATACAATGTGATCGACTATTTTGTTGTGCGATGTTATTTGTCAATGTCAGCGAACAGTAATCATTCGCTATTTAATCTTTTCTCTATTGTATGACTCACCTTTGACTACCTGATGCCATACTATGATGCGGTCGACGGCTGAAACACGGTTACCTACACGAATCTACTCTATAAGTTAGTCTTAACCTTTTACACGTATTTTTCATTAAATAAAGCTGCGCAACGAACTATTTCTCATTCAGGCCCGCTTTGGGCACATTTTCCTTAAGTTAGGCAATTAAGAAGGAAAATATCGACCTCTTTTATTTGTGTTCTCCATTGGAAATCTTTAGCTGATGACCTTGAAGTTCCGGATGTCGAAACTTGTCTTAAATGATTACGTAGAATACTTAACACTTTATAAAACCCTGGTAGGTACTTTATATAGGGATGGAGAATAACTACGTGGCAATATTGCTTAGAAAAATGCCGATAAGCATGTATTCGTATACATGCTTATCGGCATTTTTCTAAGCGTCCACGACAGCATTCACTTTACAGCCTAGTAAATACCTACGATATAATTTTCTAATTTAAACACTGTTCTCAAATGATTAAGCAATACATAGTACACGAGGACTTGAAGAGCGTCTAGGTCGAACAGAAGAGGGTCTATCTAACCATTTGCAAACTTCTAGACAAATAGAAGGGTCAGCGGAGTTTTAGTAGCTGATAGGTACTACCAAAAGGTGCTTATGTATTTACGAGAATCTCGGAACATTATGAAGAGCAATGCTTAAAGTTTTGGTCAGCCATATGTCATTACCACTGGTCCCTAATTATGCGAGGCTGGGTAGTCCGGTCAGTGCTCCCTTAAGACCGCTACCAGTAATTGCTATTTGTAGGGTGAGACACCCATAAATCTGTAAAGTTTCATAATAGTGATGACACAAGTTTGAGTTAAGGATTGAATGGTAGGACACAACATAGATTGCTAAGTGAGAAACGAAAACTATCTTCGAGCATTACTGTATTTTCAAATCATAATAAACGTAACTTATATTATGTCTCACTGTTTTCGAGAGGCCCAGTCTACATATTCCACTGTGAATCGGATGAGACCTTCATAAATTCAACTTTTTGGACTAGCAAATGTTTCATTTTCAGAATTGATGCCCCTTCTCCCTAAAGAGCTTGAAAACTAAAGCGAATGTGTCCGTCTTTATGATTAAATGGACTGCTTTATACGGAAATTACGCTAGTTCTGCCACAACAACGCACTTTACTTACGAAAATATATACTACTGTTTGTATTCTTTTAATGTTTTCTTCCACTTCAACAGGTCCTTGACCTTTGGTTACGGCGATGAAGATATAAACTCTTGTTATTACAGATCGTAATCCAATCCCGGCAGGATTGAGTCGATTATAGGATTTAGGGTGCAATAAGGCATCAAATTATACGATCATGAGGGAGCTTTGTTCTCAGGGACATTTCATGCCACAGCTGCTGAGCGTAAAATATTTTACTGGAGAAAAAAAATTGACGTTTACTTATTATATCAATGCAGTCTAGCTATCGAAACTTACAGCTTAGCGAGGGCTTTTCTTTAGAAGGTGAAGGTGAAATTATTATCGTTTTTGACATTTCTCGGGACCCCAGGGTCCCGGACCTTTGGAAGGCGTACGAGGGGCCGAAGCCAACTCGTAGAGGCCCGTTAGACGTGTCTAATGAAACGAGGCACTAACCGACGATTATCCCTGTAGGCACTCATCTAGTGCACCCAAGTACAACCCCCGGTTAGTGCAGGACTATTGCTAGATATGGAAACAAAGATATTGGATTATGGGTTTGGGTGGCTAAGTGAACTGGTTATGTAGAACTATGTCAAGACTATGCCTATGCTTATGACTATGTCTATGCCTCTGCCTGACCAATATCTTATATAAAATATACAGGTAAAATGGCAGGGGGTGACTTGCACACTTAATAATGGGCCCCCGAAAACGGTCGTTAGCACAAAGTTCGACACTCTGTGCTAGCGACCGTTTTCGGGGGCCAGGACAATCCCGGAAGTACGGTCAAGATCGCCAGGATCTTACTGGAATACTTCCTTCCTCCGAGCACATTTCTTGTGAAATTATTATATTATTAAGTAATCATCAGAGGCCCAAGGGCTCCTTAAGTTTACCTGCTCAAATGGAATCTTTAGATTTTCTTGCGAAATACATTTATTTTGATGTATTTTCATGGTGTCAAAGAAAAGTCTCGTCATGAATTTTAGATAATTAAAAAAAAACTGACAGTATAGTTCAGTAGATAGGTAGGTATCTACACCTATTTTTTTTCAGTAAGTACGTACTATCGAAGAACTTCAAATCTAAGCAGTTTGAAAACAAAATCCCGTGAACACGATGAACACATCTGTTATCGCCCCGGTTCTATAGCGGCCGAGCGCTGCAAGCAGAAATAGTCCTTACGGTGTATAGATATGAACTTCTTCGATGGTACATCGTAATTTTTATTTTATGGAAAACTACCACTTTGCCCGCGACTTTGCTCCCGTGGTCTTTCCCGCGGGAACCGTTATTTTTCCCGAGATAAAAAGTAGCCTATGTTACTCCCTGAAAACTAAGCTTTCTAATGGTAAAATATTTTTTCAAATCGGTACTTAAGTTTCGGAGCCTATTCGGTACAAACACACAAACAAAAAAATATTTCCCCTTTATAATATTATTAGTACTAGTGTATTAGTACTATTAGTATTAGTATAGATGTTATAATCTCCAAGTGTAACTACCTATTATTGTTGAGACATCACTTCCCTTTCAGCACATTCAGAGTGAAAGCGATCGTGAAAGATAAACATTAGTTCACAGTTTCAATTAAGGTATTATATGGTTTTGAAATTACATGGTGGGTTAATTGTCCTACATGATTATACAATAGGGATGTTGACTGGGTAAAATAAAAAAAACTATTTAGTCCGTCAGTCAGATAAAAAAAAAAGAAAAGACATTTAGCTTTATCATATTAATAAAAAAATATTTAGATAAAACGCATTAAGGTTGGGGAGTGGGGGCTCGCTACGTCACAATTCAGTATGAAATCTACCGGGGAGTGACGTCATGCCACATTTTAACTCAATGTATTGCCGTAATCTTTTGATTACGTAAAAAAAGAAAAAAAATGTGTCCAATATTTTTTAACATTATATCTAATGGACCAAAAACAATTTAGTCAACATCCCTAGTAACATACCTACACATTCGTACTATGGTGACGTAAATTCAGAAAACATAATTTTGTCTAAATGTACCAACACGTAGAGTCTGATGATGACGGCCAGAGACACTGAGACATTAGATATAATAGTAACAAAGGGAATAATATTGTGATATTTTTCACTAAGATAAGTTCGGAATAAGAGTGTTTTCTTCTAGTTTGCACAGGATAAGCGTACAGTATAGTCCACCATTATGACGATGAAATGTCAATCGTTGAGCTTATAAATCGTATAATAGTTGTTTTATGTAGATTTTATCACAGTAATGAATATGTAGAAACGGAATAATTTCCAAGTTTACACTCTAACGTTTAAGTACTACTAAAGAGAAATCAAAAATAGCACCCGTCTTGAGATTATGAAGAGATATTTTTATTAGATTAGGTAATAGCGGACTTATGTGAGGATTTTAGGTCGTAAAGACCACCTCCCGGCACATAACAATATCATCGCCATAATATTTCGCTGTTACACGCGTCATCATATTTTTACGACAGTCTTCTGATGCTCGATTAAAATTTATAGATTCAATAATATGGTGATGGGTAATCTGTATGTAAAAAAGTATTATTACGATGCGAATATATTTAGAACCTGAACGTGAGAGTACTTATTGTAAATGACGCACCCATTTCCCCGAAAATAATATTAAGTAGCTAATCATCACGTAATATATTCTTTCTTTATCGGTTTTCGCCTCAATCTTTGATATAAAATTCTCAAAATAATGTGAACGACTATTAATAATGGAACATTGTAAAAACGGATCATAATGATTATGTATGAGCTGTGAATGTCACAATAATGAGGTAATAAGATTAGGAACATGCTACGGGCTGCATTCGGGCAAGGTGCCAAGATGTGGATTCGAGTTTACACTAATGTGATTGGGATTACTGACATTTTGTACATTACCTCTTTACCTGGAGATCGTGGGTAAAAAGATTAATCATGATACATTACACTTATTGTACCCATTGAAATAAGTGTACATAATGTATTATCATTAATCTATCTCCTACCGCCGTCAGTATTATCCCAGGCTTAGTTACCAGCGCCCATATTGTAGGACTAATAGGTACCTACAAGATGGTCAGAGTGGGCGGGCTCGAATGAAAGCCACAGTATTCTACATCTCCCACGTCGTAGTTTTTGTTACCTACGTTGGATTTAATTTTAGTTCTTTTCGTAGGATGACATTTCTAGAAAAACAAGGTCTTTGTTTGGAAAAGACGTAAATTGAATTGTTTGTTAGAAATTGTCGCTGGTAAAAGCGAGGATGAAAACGAGGTTGGATTAATTATTATTTATGAGTAGAATTCTACAGGCAATATGTTTCCATTTAGTTACATCTCTGTTTACCAATTATTGTTATTTTCATATAAAAAAGCAAGATTATATTCTAACAAAATAATCATGTTCTTTGCATAATTATATAAGAGAAAGGCTTATTAAATCATTGACACTTTGGCACTGAAACTAACATGTTGGTTTTGGTAACAAGAAAAGCAAACAATTTACAAGAGATGATGGTGTCACTATTATAAATTTCATAGAAAATGAACATGAATTTTGCGTTGATATTTTGGTACAAAGGGAATTTGCAAAGGGTGTGAAGCGAGATTAGATTTTATTAAGAAGCTATTATTCTTGCTTCATTGCTTTGCACACAACATTAATTTTCGACTTCGTCAAACGATGTGTCATTAAAGATTTAAAAATAAAATTATGCGCTGATTAGTTTCAATATTGTTCTTTCGTAAGTAGGTATTCATGGCTGATTGACACTTGCTAAATTCGTGGAACTAATTTCTTGACGCTCTGAACTAAATGAATTGTTCGTCGCGCTAAACTGGTTTGAAGGCTAGTCTTTGAGTTGAGCAATGCGTTTTGGCATGTAATTATTTTATTATTAGTCATATTTAAATATAATAGAGCCAGGCATGAATTAAGTCTGCCAGAACATCTGTTTTTTAAATAGTTTTTTAAATAGAAAATTGTTTTTATTAATCAACCGTTTGCATCATGCATGAATCACGGAAAAGTTTCTACTCGTATCACGCATAACTCAGGGGAAATAACCGAACATGTAAACCGAGTGGATTGATGTCAAGGATCATATTTTTTCAATCATTCAAATCCTTCACAATTCAAAGGTTTCTTAGGGAGGGTGTATGTTTTTTTTAAAGTTTTCCCGTTTCAAGGGTGACTTGTAAGGGATGCAAAGTACTAAAAGTCAGCTAATCAAATCGGGAGCCTTCGCGAAGTCGTTCAGTCGAGACACGTCCGCTTTTGTTAGCCGCCGTCGACGGCAGTAAATTATTATAATGACGTCACATAATTTGACTATGCAGAGGATTTATTATCCGTATCACAGTTTCTACCGTTTTTAGGGCGAAAGAGTTTAATTAATTTGTAGCGAAACACGCAGCATTTCTGCTATTTCGTTCTCGATTATCTTTTTATCTGTTGAGATATAACGCAGATTGCTCGGTCCTGCTTTGCCGAAAACTTAATTTAAATGTTTCTATAGAATAGATACTGTGTCCTGTTTACATTTTATATTCTAAATAAAGATGAATGAATAAGCTATAAATACCCAGTCGGCTAATATTACTTCTTTACCACCTACCTATTAAGATTTATATTTAATGGGTATCTAAATAAAATATATTGCATTAAAACAAAAGTGTAAATGAACAAACATAAAGGGCAACTTACATTAGATCTTTTTACGAAAGGTGTGTTTGTAATTTAGTACCTCTACCCAGTAACGAATTTTTCAAATAGTGAGGATGCACTATTTGAAAAATTCGTTACAATCCTACATAGTTTATAAAGGTCACACTGATGTCGAAACTGGATAGCAGGTCGCAGTTTCAGCATCAGTGTGTGTTATGGACAGGTTATTATGAAATACTATCTAAAAATAGAACACTGTTTAGTGTTCGTACATTTTTGTTTAGATTCAATGCGTGTTAGGATGGCTATTCTCATACAGGATAGTAAGTTATCGAATCGTTGCAGAATTTCAGTAGATTCAGAGATAAAGGAAGGGAGAAAAGTCAATAAATTGTTATCTGGTTCCTATAAACGTTCGTTTAGGCATACAACATTTGTTTCGGGAGGTTCCTCTTTCGGATAAGGCGGGAGGAAACGCCCGGGTGTCATGCGTGGATCGCCCGGAGGACATGGTGGAGCATACGGTGGAGGTCTGCCCGGCTTGGATAGAGCATCGCCGTGTCCTCGTGAAGGTGATTGGTGGCGGGGATCTCTCTTGACCGGTCCTGGTCCAGGCCATGGTACGAAGCGAGAGGGCATGGGAGGCCGTCCCCTCCTTCTGCAAAGCACTAATGCTCTCGAAGGAGGAGGCGGAACGCGTGAGGGAGAGGCAAACTTCGCGCCCTCACGCACCTAGCCACCGGAGGAGACGCCCTGGGCGTCGGGAATTGCAGGCAGATTTCCAGCCACCGTAGGCACGGGCTTTCGGACGATGAGCAATGGGTAGCTCGCCGTCCGATAAGGACCTGGCCTTGGTCGACGGCGCGTTGTGTTCCACGCGCGCCAGAGATGTTAGCAGAGCTGAAAAAGATACCGTGGCCCCTGGCAATGTTCAGGCAACTGTAGGAACATGGGTGGGTTTTAGTCTGTAAGAGTCTGACACGCCCTCCCGCTCAGCCCAGTGGGAGAAGTTATTTGATGATTTCCAACCCAAAAAAAATAAAAAACGGCATACAACATTTCGTATGATGTATGAATAATCACCGAAATCGTGTAAAAAGCGAGCAGAAAAAAGTGTCACTTACCAGCCCGTTGTTGATTTGTGTTGTTGTACTTCGAACTTTCGTTTCTTTTTCTTTGGAGCTACTTTGTTATCATGAAATATTATAACAGCACTCTCTCTCGTGCCTGTTATAATATTCTGCAAGAAATGGTAATTTTACTTAAACAAGAAATCATACATTCTATAAACTAATAATTGAGTTAAGAAAGCTTTTGTTTCGACTTTACGTATCTGAAGCTGTTTTTTTTTTGCAAGCATACAGTTTTTTTACCTGGTTTGGGACGTCACGTTTATCATAAAACGACCACTGCTAGGTCCGCTCTTAAAATTTATTACTGTTGAAATTGTTCGAGATGGAAGTGACTGAATGAGCAACTTTTTCCTAGAATGTCGGAAAGGCCCTGAGTCAGAAAAAGGAAGTTAACAACAGAGGGGTTAAGCAGCTTTTGAATAAGGGTCAAGTCCATCAATGTAAAGAGGAATACATTTATTTTACGATGGCACTTCTATCCGCAAACTTAATAGGATTGAATGATGGAAAAATAGGCTTATTGGATTTTCCTTAACAACGATATTATATTCCTATGTATGTACGAAGATACTCCCTTCATAAAGAGATATTATTCAGGCAGCAAACGTGAAATTTCAGGACAGACCCAGGCTTTTATCTATCTGTAGAATCCATCATTCACATGCAGTTACCAAACTTTCCAGAAGTCAAGTGTTTGTGCCCAAGCACAGTCAATCAAGTATGAACAGTAATCAGCAGCATTTTAGGTACCTGCTTTTTGGTGTTGGATGTTATAGTTTAACCGGAGCGTGTGATACTTTTAGGCTTACAATATGGCTGCTAAAATACTAACAAGAGACGATATCTAGTTGCAGAATAGACTTCGTTAAAGTCACGAAGTGTTATGTGCGTATACAAATGCGTGTACAATATCTTGTCTCGCGGTAAATTGGTATTCAATAGTTTCGAGACAGACTGATATATTTACTCACACGTTCATTGAATTGTTTCAAGTTATCTGTCTGAAGTGTCGAAGTTCTTGAGACATTTGCTAAAATTATAAATCGTAACTCAATCCCGAAAATTCTCACCTAGCAGAGCGTGATACATATCTATGTATTTCAACGACTAGTAAACAATACAGAAGAGTAGGGTTGCGACACAAGTACACAGATGTTCGGATTGGGATGATTCGGTAGAGCCGGGCGGCAATATCGAAAATATGTAGATATAATGCGGAATGTGATTAAGCGAAGGTAGATGCTCTACTGGTGCAGGTGTTATAAGAACGACGTACTGAAAGAATAATATTATTTTACATCATTATATATGTCGCAGTTATCTGTTTAAATTAGCCAGCTAATTGGACGCCTAGGTCGTTCATCAAAAGCCGGCATTCAATAATTGGATGCCTAGGCCGATAGTTAATTGAATTAGTATAATTCAACGTTTAAAAACTTGGCGTATTGAAAGTCAGCCCTTTGAAGATGACTGACCTAGACTCAGCCAAGTGATTCAAATGGTGAAAAAAATTGTGCGAGCAATTTGGAAATAGCGCTCGCCGGCCGCTGGTACCGCTCGCTACGCTCGCTCGGCTCGCACGCGGTTGGTCATAGTTCTAACCTAACCTAACCTATTTCACCCAATAGTAACTAAATGACTACACGACATTCAGCCATCTGGTTAAACGTTATGCTCAATGCTAGTTGTCTTTCAGCTATTTAATTGGATGCCGGCATTTAATGAACGCGCTAGTCATTCAATCAAATAGCAGATTCAACCAGATGACTGCAATATATATATTTCATACAAAGATGTTTAATGTCGCCTTTTTCATTGAAATGTTCATTCATCGTGAATCTCTGAAAGGTTTCTAGGTACCTACATATACAGGGTTACTGGTAACTCAAAGTATTCTTTACAGGACGTCATAGTAGGGTTAAAATGCAACAAATTAAGTCACCAAATGTTCGACCGAACTTCAGTAGTTTTTGAGTTACTTAGTTAGATTTACAATATACGAGTATACTGAAATTTAATTTATTATAACAGCTGATGGCGTAGCAGATCTTTATTAATATCTAATTAAAAGTTCAAAAATACCTAAAACTTTGGCAGAGAATACTAATTAAACATTTTATTTTTCTTCATTACTTCATATAAATGTTCCACTCTGAATCAAAACGACTGAACCGTGGCTTAATTTATTGAATTTTAACCATAATATGACGACCTGTAAGGAATACGTCGAGCTACCAGTTACCCTGCAGAAATTAATCCATATTCATATAATGAAGAGGAAGCAACGAGTAAAATACTTTAAATAACATAACAACATAACATCACGCCTTGTTTCCCCGGAGGGTTGGGCAGAGGTGTACCTGTAGGTACACCCAAATTTCGCCAGTTATGTTTAAGTCCCATGTAATAGGGGGCGAGCCTATTACCATCAACCGGGCACAAATCCAAACTCCGGGCTGCTACTGAGAAATTCCAGATAGAAAAACCCAATAAAACTTTATCCGACCCGGGAATCGAACCCAGGACCTCATGCTCAGCAGTAGCGCTTGCGACTACTAGACCAACGAGGCAGTCAGCAGTATTATTATATAAAATCCCAAAGGGACCCCATATACGTAAAGGTACCTTTAACTTGGTAGTCAAGTACTAACGGCAGTTATCTATATCCTGTTGATCTCTGAGAATCAATACCCCAGTGATTGTTATGCTGTAAAAATTTACGACTGCCATTTAGATTTCTTGCTAACTTCATTCTTATGTATCCCTGACTGTGTTGTTACGTATAGAAAATAATTCGGAATCAAAACAATATCTACTATTTATAGTAAAAAAAATCACAGTAAGCACGTCAGTATTTTTTGGTTTTATTTTTGTTACTTGAACAGTAAGTACCTACTTATTTTTAAAAAATATAGGTTTTTTCTCATTTCAGCAATCCGAAAGTCTGGAAAATTTAAATCTCAAGAGAATAAGGAGACAATCATCACACATGCTTTCCCTGTTCTATTCTAAGACAGTTGAATAATATTTTTTTGTAATTTTTCATGTTTTATGTGATTTAATATTTCTTTTCATTATTTTTAAAATGACTGTAATTTATTTTTTGTCTACGCCATCACATGTTGATCTATGTAACAGGAGAAACCTCGACCCCGGTCATACAGGATTCTAGAGTTCAGGGGTCGAGACCGAATTTATTTCCAAAACTTCAGTGAAGTTACATCATAGGATGTAACGTTACTGAAGTTTTGGAAATAAATTACTATCACTATATTATAATCAGTAGGTACTGGAATATCTAAAAACTATCTCGTTCATCCTTGAAAACAATAAATTACATAACTAAGTTACACTTCCGTATAACTATGTTAACTATGTAAGTATACTACTTACTAACTTATACGTAGGTATTTATGCCACTATTTCGGCGACATATAATTAGTTTAACCGACTTTCTGATCCCTTTCAGAAGTTTATCAAGTTGATTATAAATACGAAGTATTCTGCCACAACATCCAAACCTATTAAGTAGTAAGTTAATTAGGCATAAATCCAATTCCAACGCCAAAATACGGTCAAATACCTATTGACGTTATAAATCTACGTGTCGCTTATTGAGTTTTTATTTTTTAGCTTGTGTATTTTGATTTTATAATAAACTTGGAAGCTAATCCTGCTGCTGTTAATGTTGACCCCTATTATGGGATTATAGGATGAACGGACTGTAGGATTATATCAGGCAAAATTAAACTGTAATATACGGCATTAAAGCTTGACGTTGGCTAATTGCATACCTAATATGAATCGTTGAGTGTCAAGATAATCGCACCACATGTAAGCGAATTGTAAACCTTATTTGCACATACTGGAACTGGCCGATGATTGACGATAGGCTCTGCCAATCGACCTGACAGATGGTTGCCAGATTTTTAAATGATTCCCAGGCCAGTGAAGAGCAGAAGAATTATTATTATCAATAGGAAAGTCATCTGTGGTTAAAATTGTCATTTCCAGCATTGTTTGTACGAGTTATTCCAACTCTACCGGAGTGACGTATGTTCAGCATGGATGCATCTAGGATTTAAAATGTTTCAAGTTGATATTAGAATACAACATTTCTTTGGACTTTAATAACACACATAACATAACATCACGCCTGTAATCCTCGAAGGGTTAGGTAGTCCCATATAATAGGGAGCAAGCCTATTTCCACTAACCGGGAACAATTCCAGCCTCCGGGCTGCTACTGAGAAATTCTTGATGGAAAACTCAATAACCCTTTGCCCAACCTGGAATTCAGACCGAGGACCTCATGGTCCGCAGTAGTGCTTGCGACCACTAGACCAACGAGATATTGGACTTTAATACTAACTAACCCACACATTATCAATCTAACATCTTACACGACTGGCTGTAGTTCCAAGTGGTGAATCAAATATTGACTACTGTTCGAGGAAGATAAGGCGAGAAGGAAATTAAGATGAACGACCAACTTCCAAGTTCAATCAGGTCAATTTATGTATTATTGAGTAGATGGTACATTTTAAGTGGTTTACCGCTCCTGCCTCTTGCCTACAGAATAGGCCTTGTTTTAGCAAACTAGTTCAGTGAGTAGTGTTGTACCTACATATACGCGAATCCATAAATCAGGAGTCACATCAATCATATAAATTAATTTTGACTGGTAAATAAACAAATAATAGAAACAATCATCTTTAAACTTCGGAGATTAGTAAAACTTTTTAAGGGTGAAATGAAGGGGAATAATAATTGAACAGGGACTTGACTAACGTAGGGAGGGGAGAGTGGTTCAGGCGCCGGTCATTTATAGCTGTCCAAAAGCTCAGAGGTCGGAGGGCTCTGGGGCCCTTGTGTGAAACATTTTAAAATTGCATGTTTTTATTAAACCGTCCGCGATAAATCAACGCCACTGTTGAGGTCAGCACTTCAGTAGGATGACCTTCAGTAGTCATTGGATTAAAACGCCGCGTAACTTCAGCGAGAAGTTAAATTCCGTGATAAATGATTCTGGGTTCAATTTTGAATTTCGGCCAACGCGCGAGTAATTAACAGACTTTTATAGTTATAAAAGATGGAATTTGTTGAAGTTTTCTATCACTTATTTTAAAGGTACCTAAATAATAAGTAATAAAAACAATTACATTCCTACTTTATAGATTTAGTAATATACAATATCTACAATTTTAGTAGAGATTCTCCAAGCAGTTTATAAATAACTCGATAAATAATAATTTGTAATGTAAATTTAAATGTTTTCAACTATGCAGAAACAGATTTTTTGTATTAATTAATTCTTTATTTCAGAATGTAGTTTCAAGAAAGCGTAGCCTGAGAAATTAAAATGAAGAAGAAAGGATCAATACAAATGAAGCCTTTGCCGAAGTTTACTTTATAATGGATTCTTTAAGAAAAAAGTAAATAAATGATGTGGAGTGTTTGTGTTCTGTGCTAGCAGCTCAAATTCCATTGGTTCTCATGAGACTGGTGGAAGGTGAATTGGCCTTAAGCTTACAGAGCTGTGTTAAGGGGTGGCGAAGGGGGTGACCGCCCGGTGCCTTAGCCAGGCGCCAAAATCGTCTTGACGATAGTTAAGAACAGGTGCGTAGCTACCGCCGCCGCGCTGAATTAGCCGTACCAATGATTCAGGGCTCCCAAGCTACAAAGTCCCCCGACGCGATGTGTGGAAGCAAAAAATCGTTATTTTTCCCGAACTTCAAATTCTTTTTAAAAGTGGTCCGTCATGTGCGAGTCGGATTCACACACTCCGGGTACCGTATTAAGATCGAGCAACAAACGATCAATCACCTAGTAAAGTAAGTGCTTACGCCAAAGTTGAAATTAATAAAGTTTTATTTGATGTTAATTTTATCTTCATCATCAACCATTCAGCCAAAAGACGTCCACTGCTGGTCATAGGCCTCTCCCAAGCACCGCCATTTCGACCGGTTCTGTGCTTCTCAGATTCTTGCGGCCTTCACCAGGTTATCAGTCCACCTTGTTGGGGGCCTTCCAACACTAATTCTTCCGGTCGCCACTCCAGAACCTTTCGGACCCATCCACCATCTGTTCTGCGAGCAATGTGCCCTGCCCACTGCTAGTTAAGTTTGGCAATTCTTCGGGGTATGTCGGTTATTTTGGTTCTCCTACAGATCTTTTCATTTCTGATTCGATCACATAGGGAAACTCCAAGCATAGCCCACTCCATTGCCCTTTAGGTGACTTTCAGCCTTCTGATGAGGCCCATTGTGAGGGACCACGTTTCAGTGCCATAGGGCTGGCGACACGCACTGGTCAAAAACTTTCGTCTTGAGATACTGTTAATATGAGACGAGAAGATAGTGCGCAGTTTTTAATTCAAAATAATTAACATAACATAACATCACGCCTGTATTTCCCCGAAGGGTTAGGCATAGGTGTAAGTTCATCCACATTTCACCAGTTATATTCAAGTCCCATGTAATAGGGGGCGAGCCTATTGCCATCAATCGGACACAAATCCTGACCCCGGGCTGCTACTGATAAAGTCCAGATTGTAAACCCAGTAACACTTTTCCCGACCTGGGAATCGAACCCGGGACTTCCTGCTCAGCAGAAGCACTTGCGACCGCTAGACCAACGAGGCAGTCAAAATAATTAATTAGAAATTATTTTTCTTTAGAAATAAGCATCACCTTTGTACGTATTTTTCTGTTCTTTTCTTCTCGTCTGTATATTATTTGTGTACATAAATGGTTAAATCAATTAAGTAGGTAAATTAATTTTATTTAAAATATAAAATTACTGAGTGTCTAAAATCATCTTGTGTAGGGGCGCTAGAATCAGGTTTTACCCCGGGCGTAGTTTTATATTTGCATGGCTCTGCTAATATAACATACAAATGCAATCTGTAGTCTCATCAAAATCGATAAATGTAATAAGGTATTATAAATGATAATAGAGATAGATAGAGAGTTATTATTTTCTGCCTATCTTGATAATAATATTGAAAACCAGATCCTATCAGAAGCTGTGTTAGCTACTAGGTACTCAAACTTTGGAGGTTTCTATAATATAGACTCGAGTGTCATATCTAACAAATTAGAATGTTAAAACTGGAGTTGTATAATCTTATTAGATGAACCAGGCGGTTAGTAACATTAGCAATAACTGGATCAAATTAATAATGAACGAAGGCTTTGTATCTGTCTCACAAAACATGTTTACTTTTGCCGGGTTGCGGTAATTGTCACGCGACATGAGGAAATTCAATTACGTCCCAAGTTATTCTTGTTTCTGAACATAATTAATGTCATGACACTTTATTTTAGGGTCACACAGTTTTCATTGCATTTAACTTGACAGGATTTCGAATCTTCGATTTTGTTAGTTGCTTTGTCTTTTTCTTGACATTAAGATCTAAGCTGGCACATCTGTACAATTTAACGAATTCTTCGTCATTTGGGCGATAGTGTGGTATACTTTGTATTTTCTCCAATTTTAAAGTGTTTAAAATCTTACTTATTGAAGACTTCAACTGAGAAATTGTGCACCAATTTGATTTGTCAATTAAATTCTTTCCAAGTGGCCACTGACGGAGAGCTAGAACTACATCGCGATGTTGTTTGCAAATTTTCAATTTGAGTGGTTTAGTTTGTGCGTCTTTTATGATGTCCTTTGTTGCGGCATCAGTGCTGCGATCTAAATGTTGTGTAGGCTCGATACTCGTAGACTTATGATGCTTCCCGAGTATAACTGAGCTCCGAGTCTGGACTCCTACTTGCCGACATTTGCCCAATCCACTTCCAGCTTGAACAGATATCGAATGCGATTCTGGTCGCTTGCCTTTCCTCATGTTGTAAGAACTGTTAGTGGAGCATGCAGCATTACATAGCTGGATAGATTTGACATCGACGTGAGAAGCAGTGGATGTTGTTGGGTCCGTTGAGGCTTCTTCAGAATCGCGTGGACTGCTAAATATGCGCAGGCGTAGTTCATGAAATAGAGCCGTAGAAGGGTCATTAACTAGGTTACCTAAATTCCAAAGAAACTGCGACATGAAGATTATGATTAGATGTCTAGATTTGTTCGACTATACACAATAATATTTCATAAATATTTGACATTTTATATAACAGATAAGCGGTAATGTTACCATAGGGAACTATATCTGAATAGGTCTTATAGGTATAGTAGGTTTTATTAAACATTACTTTTTTATTTTAATGAGGATTTTTTACGCGTGCGTGTATGATCAGAGAGGCTTCCTGTATTTTGAAGAACGTTCGCATTCTAATCTCATTCGCTACCTGTCAAAAATACAATCAATTTACTATAATTTTTGACATGTTTGACAGTTTGCGACTTGAATATGAACGTTTTTAAAAGTACGAGAATTGTCCATTAAGTTCATACATTAGTATGACCAGAGGGGTAATTCCAGTATTTTTTAAGAACGTTCACATTCTAATCCCATTCGCCACCTGTCAAAAATACAATCTATTCTATTTTTCTCTATGGCAATGGTGCCGATGTCGACAATTCTGCCAATGTCAGATGTGTTAAGAGAAAACGTGCGAAGGAGGGTTACAAGAAAAAAAAAATGGTTTTAAAAATCTACATAAAAAAGGTACTAGAGTGAAACTCAATTTACTAACGTTTTTGACAAGTTTGACAGCTTGCGACTTGAATGTGAACGTTTTATAAGTACGGAATTGGCCTTCAGAACGTAAACAAAACCAAAGGGGTATGGAGTATGGATCGTAGCAGGTCTCTTTCTGTATTTTCTACCTGCCCCTATGGGAATAAGGCGTGAGTTTATGTTACGTTTTGTTTACCTTTTCGTTGTAATGTATAAATATTTGTATGTAGGTTTTAGGTTCTACTTGAGAAAAATTATGGTTAATAGACATGTAAAGTCAGAGAAATTAATTTTTAGTCCGTATATTCTGAAATGGCTCTAACACGGCAGGTGTCAATTTGCTTAACAATTAATTTACCTGACTGTACCTACCTTTCTAAGTTTAATAAGGCCAAATCTACCTATCTAATTCAACTGTAGTACATTCGGCAGGTATCTATTTGCTTAACAATTAATTTACCTGACTGTACCTACCTTTCTAAGTTTAATAAGGCAAAATCTACCTACCTAATTCAACTGTTTTACATTAATTCTCAAAAGAAAAGCAGTCTTTACAAAGTTCCGCTGGCCGGTTCTGGATGTATCCAAGTGGTGAGGTAAATATTGGAGTTATTGCAGTCCACTGATTTGGAATACTCAATTTATTACTTCATAGCCAGCTATTTAACTCAAGTATAAAGGTATATTTTAAGAAAGATTTTCCTGAGCTATGTTTTTCCTTTTTATACATACTTATTTGAGTCAATTGGAGGAATGTAAGGTAACTTTGAAGATAATGTAGGTGGAATAGTCCGGAGATTGTGCGGAGTGCCCGGTAATGGGCAAATAGGTTTGTTCCTTTCAGGAAATAATGGCGTTATAGCATTTTGTTTGTATGAAGCGAACTCTTGAGCAGCACTATAACCTGCTAAAGATCATGAAACAGGTTACCTAAGTAAAAATAACAAGTTTACAAATAAGGCTGCGGCAGTGTCATTTTGTAAACTATGACTGAGGTAAATGCGCCGACGAATTGAAGGTAAGTTGACTGCAGTCGAAGTCGAATGCTGCAGTTACTTCTGTCGTCAACGAAATGCCGTATCGGCTCTAAGCCGTATTACAAATCAGGTTGCTTTTGAAAATAGACCGCTTTGTTCTAAATTGTTATATTAAGGATCCGGATATTGTTCTCAAGTCGAAGAATTTCGCATTTGAAAGGCAAAAGGGGTTCAGTTGTCAGTGAACGAGCGATTCCCCAAATATATATTTCCGATACGAAATATTGACACCTTTCAGAATCAGGTATCTTATTTGTCCCTTTCCGTTTCAAATGTTTATATTCACTTCACTGCAACAATTGTTATAACAATGATTTCAGCATTACATAGACAAGATAGTTTATTTCTCTTACTGATTCCTGCCTTTAGGTATCATAAATTTAACTAAAATTCATAACAAAATTCCAAAAACTCGTATCGATCTCTCGGATACAGGAGAATAAGAGGCAGTTAGAGATAGGTACCTACGTGGATAGGTGGTAAGTACCTACTCGGAAAACCCCTCATCACAACTACGATATAGGTACCTAATGTAGGAGGACCTAAGATTATTTGATTAATAAGAAACTCTAGTTCTTAAATCTTTAAAGAATACTTTAACTAATTAAATAATTTTGTCGTCTTCAGCGACACCGACAGTTTATCGAGTAACGCTCATTTTATTTTTGGTCTGTACTTACTTTCTGGGGCCTTACAACCTACTCTTTATAAAATGTATAAAATCACTCATGACATGCTCGTAAGTACATAAGATAATCTTGATGATCCTTTTTGTGCACAAGAATATTCCAGATACGCAAATGATTTCGACACGAGGAGCTTTTTACTATAGTAAGATACTTTCCTACCTAGACTACCTACTGAATTCAAATGATTACTGGTGCAGCAAGAGTGCTATTATTATTATATATACAAAACGAGTTAAACAGAAATCAGTAGATGCTATAAATAATAGTTATCAATTCTGTAAAAAACTTGACATTTTCAATCTACGCCTAACCAATAATAAACGATGCGAAATTCAAACCATCTTTTGATTTTGTGATCGATATTTCATTCAATAGCATGAAATATACTAGATTGATGACGTTGTCCGGAGGTGGAATAGTTTTTCGTGCACTTTTGAATCTTTTGATGTCAACGATTGTCACCTCTCCTTTAGTGCCACCCGAACTGGTGTGTGATGCCACACCAATCGAACTTCTGTGTCCGTTTCTGCAGTGTCGGTTGGCACTGGCAACCCCACTGTCAAAACTCAGTTTTTATGTTGGCTTTATATGCCTGACACTGAGATTTTGCAGAATAGCACTGCTGACGTTTTAAATTGGATTTCTCTCTGGTTATAATAATACCAATACTAAGCTATTTTTAGTAACTTCATGGCCATCAAAAATGCCATAACGTGAAAGTAATGAATTAATAAAAAAAAAATAGGCCATTAGTAGACTCTCATATCCATTAGTTCCGAATAAATTGCGAATTCCGTATTTGATAAAATTAAATTTTTCATGGTCAAATCCTGGATTATCTAGAGAAAAGTATTTTTAGTTAAGAATTGTTTTAATATCGTAAGTTGATGAATAAAATCATTGACCTTTGCTTGCCTAGAAATTAATGTTTAAATATTGAATGTTACTACCAAAAATCAAAAATCTTTTTGAAGAATATTTAATTAAGGGTTCTGATGTAGGACCCAACCACATGCTCTGTTTCTGACACAGGTTTTAATAATTAAAACCTTTATAGAACTCAATTTGGCGAGTGAATTCTTTGTGATAAAAATTTAAAAGTATAATCTGATTCGGACATTTCCAGCCAGCAAAGCCTTTCAAGGAATAAAATATTTATTTGGAAATGAGCATACAGTAGAGTAGGTACGAGTACCTGGAAGTAAAAATGGCATATTGAGCTTTCGAAGGAGACTGTCATATAGGTGACAGAGACGACGCACGCTTTAAAGACCGTACTTTTTATCCGATGGCGAAGCCAAAAAAGGTGGGTTATGTGTTTGACCTGAATGTATGTATATATTAAGTGTGTATCTATGTCTGTCTCTATGTTCCCTAGTAACTACTAAACGGCTGAACTCATTTTGATGAATGATATGTCGTTAGATTCCTTTTTATTTCACAAGTGTCAATGGGTATATTAAAATGATAAAAAAAACAAAATGGCAATAGTATCTATGTTTATCTATTATTAGATGGCCGATGGGGCCGAAAGGTTCTGGACTGGTGACCGCGCACTGGAAGACTTAGTGTTGGAAGGCCTTCCCACAAGATGGACCGATGACCTTGTAAAGGCCGCAGGAATCTGCTGGATGCGGGAGGCACAGAATTGGTCGAAGTGGCGGTGCTTAAGGTATTATTTTTTTTGTGGTTGAGCGGGAGGGCGTGTCAGATTCTTACTCGACTCCTGTACGTTGCCAGGGGCCACGGTATATCTTTGGGACTTTCCCGCAACCTCGGCATGCATCGGTCCTAGCGGACCCCGCCAGTTGTGCTGACATCTCTTTGAGGCGCTCGTGGAACACAACGCGCCGGCGACCCGGGCCTGGTCCTTATCGGACGGCGAGCTACCATCCGCAAGCCCACGCCTACCGTGGTGGGTATCGGCCTGCAATTCCCGACGCCCAGGGTGTCTCCTGTGGCGGCTAGGGACGTGAGGGCGCGAAATTTGCCTCTCCCTCACGCGTTCCACCTCCTCCTTCGCAAGCATTACTGTTTCGCAGAAGTAAATAACACTTCTCTTATTTTTAATGTAGACAGGAATAGACAAGATTTTGAGGATGTAAACAGTGCACTCTCAATGGTTACGGATTGGTTTACGACAAATAACCTAGTTCTCAATGCCGAGAAAACGAAATGTGTAAAGTTTGCCCTTTCAAATGTTAGAAATCTAGGTCCCAACATCGTCTTAGATAAAGAGGTGCTTGAAACTGTACACTCTGCAGTTTTTCTGGGCATAACAGTAGATGCCAAACTTCAGAGGGGCCAACATATATCTAGCCTAGCGGGAAGGTTCAGTTCGGCCGCCTACGCCGTCAGGAAAGTAAGACAATACACTGACGTTGATACAGCTCGGTTAGTCTATTTTAGTTATTTCCGTAGCGTTATGTCCTACGGTATTCTCCGGTGGGGCAAAGCTGCTGATATTCAAAATATATTTGTCCTCCAAAAACGAGCTGTTCGAGCAATTTACCAGCTGGTTGCCAGAGTTCCTCTGAGAGATTTTTTCAAAGATATTGGTATCCTCACAATTGCATCACAATTCATCTTCGCCAACATCCTAAATATTAGGCAAAATATACACATAAACACTAAAAACAGTGATATTTACAATGTTAACACTAGAAACAAGGACAAACTACGAGCTCCCTTTCACCGGCTTCATAAGGTTCATAACTCATTTGTTGGGCTTGGTATAACCTTTTACAACAAGCTACCCTCTTCTTTGCTAGATTTGCCTTGCCTTTGATTTGATTTGCCTTTTAATGCGTTTAAAACTAAAGTAAAATCCAACCTTGGTTCAAAGGCATACTATTCTATCAACGACTACTTAAATGATAAGAATTGTTGGTCTCTGTGATTAACTCAAGACAATGTTTTGTTCTTTCTCCAGAATTAGCTTACCTATTGACAGGTAATTTTTCTATAATTTTTTATTTTATTTGGTTTTATAAGTCAATTTTATTTAATTTTTTTTTTGACATTATCTACTCGTTTGAATGATTTTCATGAGTTGTATTGCAATATTATGTGGTTAGCTAGCGACCTCGACAATTGATCATATTATTTTTTTCCTGACCAACCGGCAGCAAGTTCGTCATGCTCCCTTAGATGTCACTGCTTGCGTTAGCGTCGGGGGTTGGGTTGCCTCCTTCCTTCAAATATGGCGAGGGGGGTAGTGGCTGATCTTTGCGTTATGCTCGTGAACGGGTGCTGCTTGTGGTGACTGGTCGTCTTGCTGATTTATTTTACCTCGATGGTCCTAGTTTATCATTTATAACTTCCAGTTACAGCCAGTCATAAAGCCTCCAGTCATAAAGGATGTACCCGCTTACATATAGCTATATATAGATATAGCTATATGTAAGCGGGTACATCCTTTATGACTGGAGGCTTTTATTTAGATATTGTTTACGTTTAGTCTTTATTTTTATTTTTTTTCTTGGCTGTTGGTATATTGGCGTTGAAATTTGGCTATTAATTTATAATTTAAATTATGTTTAGTGTTGCGTAATGTAAATAATTTTGCGTACTATTATATAGAATCTTTTTTTTTCTAATTGAACAGACAGCTGTGCTGCTGGGGAGTTTTTTGCGTCACTTCGTTCCAGCTAAAGCACTAGGAAGTGGTGAAGGTTGGGCGTTTTGTGGGACTGTCTTATGTAACTTTGACGGTCGAAAAGTGCTGATTGTCAGCTTAGTTTGAATAAATTACTTTTGATTTTTTTTGGAGGTGAAGGCCTCCCATCTCTCGCGTCGGAGCATGCACAGCGATTGCATTTGTATGTTATATGAGCTTAACAGAGCCGTGCAAATATAATGCTACGCCCGGGGCAAATCCTGATTCTAGCGCCCACACAAGATATAATCTTTTAGACACTCATTATTTTTTTATTTTAAATAAAATTACTTAATTAATTTATTTAACCATTTATGTACACAGATATATAAACAGACAAGAAGAAAAGAACAGAAAAATACGTATAAAGGTGATTCTTATTTCTAAAGAAAAATAATTTATAGTTAGTTATTTTAAATTAAAAGCTGCGAACTATCTTCAATCTCATTACATACCACAGTATCTCAAGACGAAAGTTCTTGACCAGTGCATGTCGCCGGTGACGACCTATGGCACTGAAACGTGGCGTGGGCGGCTTTGAGTTTCCCTACGTGATCGAATCAGAAATTAAGAGATCTGTAGGAGAACCAAGATAACCGACATAGCCCGAAGAATTGCCAAACTTATGTGGCAATGGGAAGACACATTGCTCACAGAACAGATGGTCGATGGGGCCGAAAGGTTCTGGAGTGGCGGCCGGAAGACGTAGCGTTGGAAGGCAACAAGGTGGACCGATAACCTGGTGAAGGCCGCAGGAATCCGCTGGATGTGAGACGCACAGAACCGGTCGAAGTGGCGTTGTTTGGGGGAGGCTTATGTCCAGCAGTGGACGTCATTCGGCTGAAATGATCATCATCATCATTTCAGCCGAATGACGTCCACTGCTGGACAAACATAAAAAAAATAATTAAAAAAGACTGTCTACCCTATCGAATGGGGTATCAAAATGAAAGGTTTTGAAAGATGATTAAAAAAATATATACAAATTATATGTTTCAATGTAATTTGGAATGATAAATGATAAAAAAAAAAGCTGAAAAAAAAAAACATAATGTAAAAAAATAAAAAACCCAACTGCAAAAACTTATCTGAAAAGAGACAAACAAAAGTCACACCATATTTCAGGTCATTGGATTGTCCCGCCTGCAATACACATTCTATAGATTATAATGCTTGTTTTTATTCTATTTTCAGTTATGTGTTTTGCAGTCGGGTTTTTCTAATACTTAATGTGCCAGATTAATAGGTGCGTACTTGTCTTATGTTCACTACTCAACCTACAGATAGTGCAATCCACGACGACGCGCCCCACTCCGCGATTACTGTACTGTAAGCTGTACTTTAGTACGGAGCGGAGCGAAGTGGGGCGCGTCGTCGGGGATTGCACTATCTATGTGCAACTAAATAACTTGGCTTGTCTTGTTGTTATGTCACATGGAAAGCCGTTGGCGATAATGCTCACTTACACAATGTCTATTTCAAAAAGAGTCGTCTGTGCAAGGCGTTATTCGTAACTTAATTTTTATGTGTTACAAGCTAGCAGGTAGATATTCCCTCGCCATATTTACAGGTATCGTGACGAAGCGATGTAACATAATCTTTAGAAAGGTCGGATATCTCGAGAGCTCATAAAATTTGGGCTCCCTGAAAGGTTCGCTAACTTTTCTAGCAGGTTTAGATATCGCAACGACGACGGAATATTTTTATTTTTATCGACTATGTATTTTCTTGTACAGCCTTTAAAAAGCTCATATTTGTACACACTCAAATCTATTTTGGTTAAAGTCTGAAGAGTTTTAAGATCATTTAACCTAATTCACAGACAGTTTATACATTCCTTCTGATGAGTTTTAGTATTCTCTTTCAAATTACAGTTTCTTTCATTTGCTACGTGCAGCATCAAATGGTCGGCGAACATTGCTTACAAGATATTCGCTTGTCGATCTATAATACATTTTAAACACTATTCTAGTCAGGGCTGCAGCAGTACGTGCTGATTCGGCTAAAATATAGGTTTCTGTCTTGAATAAGTCAATAAGATTCATGTTTAAAAGCAAACTTGCAGCTGTTCGAAAATTCTTTCTTTAGCTTACCTACAATATGTTTGAGAGTTTACATTCTATAGAAAATTGCACTTCGAAAATAGGTCTAGTACGACGATTATTAGTTATTATAAAGCTACAGACTCGTGGCTATATAAGTAATATGTATCGCACGTGTACCTGTTCGTTAAAAGCGATATATGCGTTCTGTGTTTTCCTTGTAAACAAATTCGATTGAGTAAATCTAATGGCCTACCAATTTGTATTGAACTTTTTTATCAACGCGGAGATTCACAGAAGCGTGTGTGCATTAAATTGAGCAATTATGGAAGAATGTTGTAAAACGGTGAAAAAGAAGGCGTTGTTCAGTTACCAAACTAATTGAGGTGGGAAAACAAAATATTGATTGTAAAAGCGTTCAGAGCGAGGCCATGTGATACCAAAAGTTTAGATATAAACAATTTCGGATCAAATTACGTTCACAGTTAGTTTCTGACTAATTGCTTAACTTGACATTGTTTGCAGAAGCACAACAGCGCTACGAGATTAGACTAATTTTAATTTTAAACAAACCTTTCGCGTTAAGAGGAAATTTTTGTTTCATAGTTAATCAGCAGATGTTAAATAAAAAGAAGGGGCCACAATTTCGTAGTGCAACACTAATGCACTACAAAATTACCGTCTACTGAGATTTGTGAAAATTCTTTATCTTTTGACAACATATATAGATCGTGAAGCAAGAAAAGAGTTTGATTATAAGCTTTACATATTCATTCTTTACATTTGTCGGAAACGTAGTCGGATAGACATGCGGTGGCAGTCTAATCTATCATTACTCATGCACAATCGTGCCCTCACGATGTCACGTCGTTAAGCTTTGTTACTGTGGGCGAAGCTCTGGGAACGCTCTCGATTCATTCTATATTCTGATTGTCATAGGAAGCTCCACGATAGCAGGAAATCGAAATTCTAAAGAGGTAATAACAATTCCCGTTGCCCAAAATAATTTCAAAATTTGTATTAGAACGGTTATCGACTGTGATAATTTCAGATATCGTTTTATATGTATAGGTTTGAGTTCACGTGTGTCGGTGGCTCTTGATCCAAGCTTAGATTTTACTTTACACTTTACTATGACATAAAACTCTGTTACTGTGTACCTTGTTAATGCGTTCAACATGAGTTCACAATCAACAATTTAGAATATTATATCTTATCATAGTTAAAGTCAAAGTCAAATAATTTATTTCAATTAGGCACCTAAAAGAGACTTTTGAACGTCAACATTAAAAAAATAAACCGGAATTGATTCTAGTTGCCCCTTCCAAAAGGTAGTTTTCGTATGGAGAAGAATGGGCGAGAAACTCCACCGTTACTCTTTTATGATGTTTTCACAATATCTTGTATACATTAATTATA
The DNA here is from genome assembly GCA_963853775.1 of Xanthia togata. Taxonomy (NCBI): domain Eukaryota; kingdom Metazoa; phylum Arthropoda; class Insecta; order Lepidoptera; family Noctuidae; genus Xanthia; species Xanthia togata. Next base: position 14,939,746 of record OY970802.1, read on the forward strand.
TAATTATATGTGAAGACGATGCATCTAGAATAAGATTAATATACCACGATAGGTAAAAAGGATGAAAAATATAGCAATGACAGATTACTTAATTATGTGATAGATACATGGTAATATAATATAATAATAATATAACTTTATTTGATAGAAAATACAGATTTAAGATTAAAGTTATATAAAGACTTTAAATGAGCTTTGGTAGTGGCCGATATCGGTGTTTACAAACATTGTAAAATTATACGATAGTCTTAACATTTTAACAAGTAATACTAATAACTCAGTGTGTGTGTTAAAGTAATCACAGAATCCCAAGCATCTTTCGCTGTTTTGGCTTTGCGTACATGCACCAAGCAATGAGGTCTTATCATCAAGCAAATCTTTGCTCTAGCTTTCTGGTCTTTTTTCATACCTTTCACATCGGTCGTCTCAGGTGTAACTCTTGTATACTCCCAAAAGTCACCACAACTCATCGTGAACAAGATGTAACTCCATCAAAAACTTCCATGTGGCGTAAATTTTGCTGTTACCATCCAATTTCTGTAGAGAGGGCAATCCACCAATGCCTGAAAACTCCGTATTTTGTACCATTGTTGAGTTCTGCTCTCTATGAGAATTCATTTTACCAGTAGATCACTACCAAGACCAACATTCTTAAGTTTCCTGGGCCCATATCCTGTTAGTAGACCTATGTTAGTAGGGCTACATAATGTCCTACTAGCGTGTAGTGTGCTTGCAATTATATGGAATGCAGAATATGATAAATGCTGGTTGTTAAAAATAAAAGCTGAGATAAAACTTATATTTTTAGTTTTATTACTTTGACAACACATTTAAGGTAAGGGATCTGACAGAAGACAGAACACGCAAAAAAAAAGGTAGTAAAATAAATTTAATCAGAACAAAAATGGTCGTTATAAAAAAAACATTCTTATATTCTAACAACATGTTACATAGGTCAGTATATACCTACCTACATTTTTATAACGTGAGAAAACATTGAACTTTTCATGAGTTTTTGTAAATGCCGATGAATTATTTCGAATCGAAGATTAAAGGGTCCTTATTATAAGAGATGGTTATAAACCGCGTCAGGAGATTTATCTAGGATGGATTTATTTTTTATTCTGAAAATATTCGCTGGTTTCTATTGAAAGCAGCGAATTTTTCCTTCTTATCTATAAATAGAAGATCAACAAAGAAGCAAGTTGCTAGCCCATCTTACTGATTTCCAGTAAACAGTCGTATTATATGAAAGAGTTTACTTATTCATTTTGGTGAAATATTTGACTTTACTTAACATTTTAAGTGAAAGCGTTACGATAAAAGATCTTTCTTTGAATCTAACTTTTTGCCTTAAAATCCAGACCAGGCTAGAAAAATAAATCGACATTTAGTTCGGTATTTATAAAGCGTGTGAGTTCGGTCGTAGGTATTCCATTTTGCGTCAGTCCTTTGTCGGTGCCCTGGGGCGCACTTCCCTAACAGCCAACATGTGTACCATTTTATTGTTCTGTGTCAGACACAAAGTTAATAAATTACGACTGAGCTGTACATTACTTTATATTTGACTTTTACTGCTCGTAAAATTTTACTACAATGGAAGGAATCATAAGATACGTGTGTAATATCCTACGTATTCCAATTAGACTTGTGAAGTTCGTTTGAAATAACTTAAGCGCCTTTTTTTCTATAAAAGTGTTTACACACCAAACATACCATTTCGAGTTTCATTTTATTTAACTGTAATAAACACCATTGTACTTTTTAAGTGGAATTCCATCGATCGTAGCACCGCAACACACGGAACGCGGTTCGTATCAGAAAGTTTCTTTTCAAAATTCAAAATATTTTACTTCATATAAACCTACATGGGCACTTATGAAACGTCAGAAGCTAGGTGCACGGTTCCAATTGGTCGTTTCCTATGGAGAAGAGCCGGCAAGAAACTCCACAGTTACTGTTATAAAAATAATTGGTTTTTACAATATTTTCAAAAAACAGTGTTATTAGGTATGGGAGGACAGTGTAGGTCTTTCAACAAGTACCAGATACTTAACAAAATAATTATGGTCAGCAAATATACAGTCCACTAAGCCTACAGCGTTCTCACATTCACAAAACATTTTTGTAAACCTTATCATACCCGTGTTTTTAACTTTAAGATTACTACTTCCCATTTCTTCGGATATTGCCAATTACCTCACGACGCAACTTGTAGCAATGATTTCGTTTCGGTGTGTTCCAAATAGTTCGTACGCTATCGTACGATTTTAATTTGCAATTTGATTACAACACGCAGGGTGGATTATTTTTGGTTCCTTTCTTAGCTACTGTATCTTAGCTCTGGGTATTCCTACTTAATAAAAATAAAATAAAAAATATTTGTACGGTCTACAGATAAAGTGGTTTTTGCATTATTTTTGTGTTTGTGCTACAATTACGTTTTTGAAAATTTAAAGAAGTTCGTTTGGCCTCGTACTGAAATAGATGTTTCGACAAAAATACAATGTTTATTTATAAAGTGAAGAAAAATTGCTGTAGGTACTGTACCTATTTATTAGAAATCAAGATAAGCCATCCCTTTTCAGTGTGCAACACACTTTACAGGGTTTTTTGACATGAAAAAAAAAACAATAAAATATTACTTAAGTAACCTTACTTAAAAAATTGACAAGTTTAACTCTACATTTTAATATTTAAAATGTAGATTTGGTGACCTTATCCTGATTGAGCCGATATTGGGGAGTTTACCACCGTGAGAAAAATTTAAAATTCAGGCACAGATGGGAAATCCAAGTATTGAAATGTAGCGCACGCACGCTCACCTCAAATCGGATAGGTAGCTCCCAATCTTTGAAATGAGCATGTCGCGTTCTTTACTGATCACTAAAAATTGTTTCTTACATAGAAGAAGTTCTTTCAATAATAGCATGAGTTTTATGTATCGTTTTACAAATTGTATTTTTGGTAGGTAACTTGGATAGATAGAAGGGGCTCGTGGCTGAATAACAGGCTAAATAATAACAGCCACACAGGTCGATATTCAAGGTTAAGCAACGCTTGCCAAGGTCGGTTCGTGGATGGGTGACCATTGCATCCATTACATACCGGGACCCCCCGTGCCTCGGAATTGGTCCCGGCTGTCATTTGTAGAACTTTAACAGTCGTTACGGGTAGTCAGATCTCGGAAAATCTGACAACCAGACTTGACGAGTATCGTATTACCTAGTTACCTACTGGGTTGTGGAGGTCCGATAGGCAGTCGCTCTATATTATAATCATCTGCATCCGGTTAGACTTGAAGCCGACCTCAACATAGTTGCGAAGAGGCTACGCAGATGATAGACTTGGGTAGATACTTATTAAATCCACAATATTATAACATCATGTATTTACCTACCTACCTACTTTATACGCACTTTTACCGAAATAAACGAAAAATTATAAAAAAAGGTTTCGCCTAAAATGAGTAAAACATTGTATCAAGCGTTGTTCATTACCATGCCTACAAATGTATTTTGTGATGTTTTCCTTGGGGATAAAAATATTTTAAAGGCGGGAGTCAGAAAATAAACACAGACATTACGACATGATATTGTGATACTTTTTATTATTTTGCCATTATTAATTTATACGAAATGGATATTTGGCTTCAAACATCGGTTTTAACACCACGCAAATTTTCCACCCCTCTACCGTTGAATTACGTTATTATGAAAAGTGCGTGCCATTTTACCTACTGTTTTTTGTATTAGTTATCTATAATTTATTGAGGAGCGTTTATTATTTTTTTGAGGAGCTCGTGACTGAGTAATAACAGCCGCACGGGTCACTTCTTCAGGTTAAGCTATGCTTGCCGGGTTTGGTCCGTGGATGGGTGACCATCTTTACAGTCGAGATTTCTCCGTGCCTCAGAAAGCACATTAAGTCGTTGGTCCCGGCTGTAATTCATGGATCTTTGGCAGTCGTTACGCGTCGTCAAAAGCCCGAAAATCTAACATCCAGTCTTACCAAGGGGTATCGTATTACCCAGTTACTGGGTTGTGGCGGTCAGATAGGCAGTCGCTCCATGTAAAATACTGGAATTCAGCTGCATCCGGTTAGACTGGAAGCCGACCCTAACAAAGTTGGTAAAAGGCTAGGCAGATTGATTATTCATCAATAATTTATTGTTACGATACTAAATGTATATTATGGTATTACTACCTAACATTAAATTGACTATTTATCCATCCTGTAGAACAGTTGAACCACAAGTTTAGGAGCATGAGGAACTGGGTGTAAAGTTCACACATCCACCATAGAATAGTCTAATATATGTCGTTCGCGCGGTAAACTCTAATTGCGCGATGCAGGATTTGTGTGACGTCATGTCTTTTATGCGTAGTTCGTATGTGGCGGTGTAACCACTACATATGCAATATGGATATTTGTTTTAAAAGTTTTGTTCGCTGGTCTACTTATTATGGGTTTAACCCACACATATGATGTAGACGAGTGAACAAAACTTTTAATCCCTGCTCCATTAATCTCGTTTCATCATATCAACAACAATATTATGATTAAAGCATCCGCTGCATATTTGTTTGTAAAAAGTGTATTTATAATTATGTATATTGGATTACCAAAGTCGTAATATTGTATCGAATAATTCTGAAAATTGTAAACATTATGAACAATTCAAAATGCATAGATACCTCATCGGTTAACTACATTTGAGTTAGTTAGTAGTATTTGAGTGAAGCAACTAAGTACTTATTGGTTTTTCCAGTGTAGTAATACATCAACAAAAATATCCTTTTTTCTGTTCTGAAATATCAATTTGTTAGTAAAGCTATTGCTCTATTTAAACCAAACGAAGACATCCTTTCAACTGTTATATTACTTTTCTAAATATACACTCAACAGCATTGTGTCTATAAGTGGGATTTACGAAAGAAAATCTTTTTGCTTGGAAGTTTCAAAATCTTTTTGTGGCGCGCTTTATCCCGTCTAATTCTGAGCGTTCTGTACTAAATAAATCTCTATCACTGAGATTTTCGACTATGAAGCCGGTTTTTACGGAGAATAAATAAATCTTTCTGTTTCGTTGGTCCGTAAAGCCGACTGTTACTGTTTCAGTTTGAAGGTCGCCTGCGCTAGATCCGCTGCAAAGACGCTGCCTGCTCACACTGTAGGTAATATCTGTCACGGTGCAAAAAAAATACCGTATGGTTTTTGTATACGACCTACGTCACAGTATAAATATGGACAGTATGGAAACTAGGCCTATTAGTTGAAATAGTAACCTTCCCTCCATTTTTTAAATAATGTCGGCGACCACTCGTCTCGACGGCACCCGCAACTGACAGGACCGCGACAATCGCTTGGGGTCCTGTCAATGAGCGCGTCTGTGTGAGTGTGCCGTTTCGAACTTTTACTACATAGTTTCTGTACTGTCCATTTTCATACTGTGCCTACGTCGAGTTTATTTTGGTATTTACATAGAAGAGAAAATAATACGCTGTTGGTATCGATTTATTGCACCATGTGTATGCTTCGCTTAATCGAAAAAAAAAACGTAGGTATGCATTCTAATGTTGTGTTACATCACCCACACCACAGGAATTAATTACTGTAAGTGTAAATAATTGTGGCAGATTTTTTAAAAGTATGTGCTGTAATTCTTTTGCTATTTTGAAAACTAACTACTGTAAACTGTGACTGCCTCGTTGGTCTAGTGGTCGCAAGCGCTACTGTTGAGCATGACGTCCTAGGTTTGATTCCCCGGTCGGGCAAAGTGTTATTGGGTTTTTCCATCTGGAATTTCTCTTTTGATGGTAATAGGCTCGCCCCGAGTGGGTATACTTATAGGTACAACCTTTAACAGAAGGCCTAACCCTTTGAGGAATACAGGTGTGATGTTATGTTATGTAACTAGTAAGACCACTAAGAGTGATCCCTCTAATTATAGACCTATATCTGTGTTACCAGCATTGAGTAAAATATATGAAAAAATCATGCTAAACCAGATGTTGTCACATTTTAACTCTAATTGGATTTTTCATAGTCACCAGTTTGGTTTCACGAAAGGTGGGTCGTCGACTGACGCAGGAGTAAAACTCTTCAGTCAAAATTTGGAATCCTGGGAGAATTCCCAGGATGCAATTTGCATTTTCTGTGACCTCTCAAAAGCGTTTGCCTGTGTTGAGCACAGTACACTGATCTGTAAATTACACCACTACGGAATTCGTGGACAAGCTGCTGACCTTGTTCTTTCCTATCTATCAAACAGGCAACAAAAATTAAACGTTAATGGGGCGAAGTCCTCGGGGTCTCTAGTTAAAATGGGCGTGCCTCAAGGCTCAATTCTTGGCCCTTTCTTATTTCTAGTCTATATAAATGACTTTCCATATATGATGGCTAACTTATCGGATATAATTCTATTTGCTGACGACACTTCTCTAATTATTGAAATAGCTCGCAGCTAATAATCTTTTACTTAATGCGAAAAAAACTCAGGTTCTCATTACCAAATGTACCTCTAGTGGGTCAAAATCAAAAACTTGATGGCAAACAACTGGATGCAATAGCGGAAACTATATTTTTAGAAATTACTTTAGATTCAAAATTGCAATGGGGTGCCCACATTAGAATTCTTTCAGGTAGATTAAGTTCAGCTGCATATGCAGTAAGAAAAATAAGGCAGTTGACTGATATAGCCACAGCTAGGTTAGTATACTTTGCTTATTTCCACAGTATTACGTCTTATGCCATTCTGCTGTGGGGATCGGCAGCTGGCGTAGATTCAATTTTCATTTTACAAAAGAGAGCAATCCACGCTATCTATAAAATGGGTCCTCGCGAATCCCTTTGAAACAAATTCAAAGAAATTGATATACTGACTCTGCCTACTCTTTATATCTTAGAAAGTATTTTGTATGGTCGCAAAAACTTAGGACTTTTCAAAATAAGAAGTGATTTCCATAATATAAATACACGTAGTAGACATGAAATTGTAATACCCAAATTTAGATTAACTAAAACAAGCAAGTCATTTCTTATAAACAGTTTCCGCTTTTATAACAATTTGCCTAAGTCGGTTACAGAACTTAGTGATGGGAAGTTCAAACCCACATTAAACGCGTTCTTATCAAGAATGTATATTATAAAATTAAAGAAGTTGAAGACAAGGAAGTTCGGCAATAATTCCTTCTGCACATGTCATGTGGCTTCCCTGGTAGCTCATTAATGGCAAATTATGTAACAGTCTATTAACTGCTCCCTAATTACCATGTTTTTTTTTTACGTTCTTCCTTGACATAATCACGCTATTATTTGACATTATTTAACTATAATTTAATTTCAACTCTTTATTAGTGGCTTTTGTGTACATGATAATTATTCAGATTAAGTTACAGCTGTAATAGCAATAACGTCATTTCGTTTAAAGTACGTTTTTATTTTTAATAATTTATTTATCTATAAATATAGATTCTATTCTACTTTGTGAATGTGAGAACGCTATAGGCTTAGTGGACTGTAGATTTGTTGACCATCATTATTTTGTTAAGTACCTGGTACTTGTTGAAAGACCTACACTGTCCTCCAATACCTAATAACACTGTTATGTGAAAATATTGTAAAAGTAAAAATCGTGGACTTTCTTGCCGGCTCTTCTCCATAGGAAACGACCAATTGGAACCGTGCACCTAGCTTCTGAAGTTTCTTATGTGCCCATGTAGGTTAATGTGAAATAAAATTTTGGAATTTGAATTTGAATTTAACTACTGTAACTAAGGAAAGAGTTATTTACTAGTTCACTTTTTGAAGTTTTAAAATTGGTGGGTTGTATTTTTATTTATTTTTGGTTTGGAAATTATCAAATAACTTCTCCCACTCTGGGCGGAGTGAGAGGGCGTGTCAGACTCTTACTGACTAAAACCCACCCGTGTTCCTTCAGTTACCTGTACGTTGCCAGGGGCCACGGTATCCCTTTTGGACTTTCCCGCAACCCTGGCAGGCATCGGTCCTATCCGACCCCTTCAGTTGCTGACATCTCTTTGAGGTGCGCGTGAAACACAACGCCCCGTTGACCTGGGCCTGGTCCTTATCGGGCGGCGAGCTACTCATTGATCACCGTCCGCAAGCCCGCGAGAGAATCGGAGAATCGGCCTGCGATTCCCGACGCTCAGGGCGTCTCTTGCGGCGGCTAGGGCCGTGAGGGCGCGAAATTTGCCTCTCCCTCACGCATTCCGCCTTCTCCTTCACCATTACTGCTTCGCAGAATGCCATGCCCATGCCCTCTCGCTCCATACCAGGGCCTGGACCTCCAACGTATGCTCCATCGTGTCCTCTGGGCGATCCACGCAGTGATGACACCCGGGCGTTTCCTTCCGCCTTATACGGAACAGGAATCTCCCGAAACAACCGTGTCCGGTGAGGACCTGCGTCAGGCGGAAGGTGAAGACGCCGTGGCGCCTCTCTAGCCACTCCTCAAAGAGGGGACTAATCGCCGTAATAGTGGCGTGCCCATTCACATTGGAGGCTTAAAGCACTTTCAGCTTAACAAACTCTTTAAGTAGTGTCGATTAATTCAAAGTAATTTTTGCTTATTTATTTATTCCACACATCGATATAATGTGAAGGTATGATAAAGTTTGTTTATGTTTATTTATACGCTATTTACTAGCGTGATTCATGTTCCAGTTGAAAGCTTCGACAACTGCGAAAATAAATCGAAATTCGAGATGTGAACATTATTCATTTATCGAAACCTCTTTCTTTTTCAAGGTTTTAGTGGCCACCATTTCAAAACTGAAAATAAAACGAAACATTCTTTGACAAATCTGAGTCTCCTTATTTGGTTTATCTACTGGTCAGATGTAAAAGTAGGTACCTACAAGAGTTTTCTGCAGTTATTTGACATTTTCCGAAGGTTTGATAGATAACGTTTCCAATATTGTAAGAGTTGCGAAGCTTCGGCCCAACCAATCTACTCAACGCAAAATTCGATAAATTCGGTAAATTAGTAAAATGCTAATGTTTTTGTTGTTCATATTTCTAAAGGTAAAATATACAGTCATGTGTTTTGATGGATTGAAATGAACATTCTATGTAAATTATTTGTTTGATGTTTGGATTAGTTGTTTGGTACCTAAACAATATTTTGTTAATTAAATACGAGTAACATTTTCAGATTGCTGTCCGTTTGAAGATCAGTGATTGTTTGCTTATCATCTTATATTTTGTACGATCTGTTTTGGATAATAATTGACGAATCTCATGTACATATTATGTGATTTATTTTAAACGAAAAAATCAACTCGTTTAATAATGAAACTCGATCCGATCACGTACATACGATGTTAAAGGACGGGCGGAAGCTCACGTGAATGGCGAAAAATAAAGTAATCGACGACAGACGCTTGCCGTACGTGCCTTCATAAACAAGAGAGTGAGTAGTGGAGAAATAATTGTGGAACCAATTATTGCTCTACTACACGTGACGGTACTGTATTGACCACTTTCACTTGTAGGTATATTTCTTCACTGTTTGCGGAGAATCTAAACATTTACGTTCCCAGAATAGCTGTATGAATGTGTAGGCACAGGTTATAATGAAATCAGCTAGATGAAATCCTTAGACATTTTAAAATCTGGGTAAACATGTCGTTTTTACAAATATAATTTTCTTTTTCTTAGATCCTCCTGGAAAAGTTTATTTGTATTTCGACATGACGTTGGAAAATAGAAAAGGGCAAAACAGTATTACACAAACAGCTGTTATAGAAAAATGCCCGGCCATTAAGAGAAGAAACTTAATGTTCTTTACGTCTTTGTTATACTCATTTTCGGTAAATTGAACAATTGATTTCCAATACGAAAAATTGGAACCTTCTGTTTGTTTACATTGGAACTATTGGCACATGTCCAGCCCTAAGGCTGGGTATATGAGCCAATAGTCCCAATGTACGAGTATGAATGACCAATCATTGATACATATTCCCGGAAGTTCCATCAAATGAAAACAGAATGGACCTCTGCGAAGTTCGTTTGAGTCAATAAATTATTTCGTATTTTTGGTCCTCTGTTTAATGTCTTGTCATATTAGGCTTGTTATATTCGGGAAATTCGAAGGTTGCTGGGAGGACTTTGGGGATTGTTTTGAGATCAAATATTTGAATACGACTGTTTTGCAGTTTGAGCAGTGATGTGTGTGAACTGTGCGTTTGCACTGGCGAAACATTTACAGCAAAATATGTTGAAATCTGTAGTTCCTGTCAAAAATGGTATGGAACATTGACAGAAAATTTAGATTTCAACATGATTGGTTTTTAGTTTTTTCCAGCGATAATAATTGTTCGTTTCTGTGAACTGAACAGTACCTACTAAAAGTCTAACGTTTTGTGGTATTTGTACCTGTTAAATTGCTTAGAAAAGAGATGCTACGGAGTCATGAGAAAATTACTAAATAATAAATTATCATTATCATCGTCATTTATTCATTTTCTATCTTATCTAATTACATTTCTAAATATTTCCTAAAATAATGGAAATAGAAAAACATATTTTAAATTATACAAAAAAAATTAGGTCCGCCGGTATTGGGAGCTGGGTCTAAACTAGGGGTGGTTAGGGTTGCAGAGACAGGAGCTTCCTCAAGAGCCTTATCAAGGAGTACTACCTTCTGGATTATGCCCATGGGATCATGGGCCGCAAACCGCCTAACGAGAGCCTCGAGAGATGGTGATCAAGGCTTTCGGCCATCAGGCCATTGGCCGTTACGACAATCGGCACAATGACAGCCGAGCTCATATTCCACATGTTAACAGCCTCGTGTGCTAAGTCCAGTTATTTTATTTGTTTCTCTTTCTCAGCTTCCACTAGGTTCTCGTCATGTGGAATGGTAACATCGGCAATCATGGCGCGGCGCGCTAATCGATCTATCGCCACTATATCAGACTTATTGGTGACAATAATAATGATAGATCGATCCCAGTACAACGTGTTATTATTATTTTTAGCCAATGGTGTCAGACTGCACGGCAAATGTATCCCTTTCTCTTTTCCACTCCTCTCAGCTTTCTAAATAATATATAGGTACTTTAATTTCTTTCTTGGTATTCAACCCTGTAGACTGTAAAAGTGCACAGTGTTGACCTAGTGTAGATCTGCGTTTGTGGCGCAGGAAAGCCGATAATTAAATTCCTACATTTAATTAAATGCGGCGTAAAACGTGCTCTTCTTTACCCACGCTTGTGCTGTGTCAACATCCGCTTGCAATGTAATGAAATTGCATTTAAATTGATTTTGTTTTAAAAAAAGCTTTTGTTAACGTCGAAGTAAAAACTTTATTTTTAAATGGTCATTAGCTATTTCTTGGTAGCCCTGGTTGTGCACAGTTTGCACTAGGCTCGCCCCTAGTGCGTTGGTATCTATTAGGGACCTAAAAAAATGGGTGTATTATAGGTACAGCTTTGCCTAGTCAGATACTTGTATGGGGAGTAGGCATAGGCGTGAAAAAAAAATGCAACTCCCACAAGGTACATATAACAATCATATGATTTATAGGTACCATACGTCTAATAGGCACCATAGCAAGCTTCACCGCGATAGTCTTTGTATATTTTTCCATCGTTAAAAGTGCGTTGTGTAGACATTTATCGATGAGGGTGGCAACATGTGGCATGTGGACATGATAGGGAAAATGTTAAACATCGTATTTATATTCCGTCTCTTTTGTAAGTTGTTTTAAAAAACCTTCGAAATCTAAATGTTATTATTGCCTACGTAAACATTATATTTTTTTAAATTCGTAAAAGTTCAATTTTGGATCCTATCCAATAAAAAACTTGGATATTACGTACTCGTAAGGAAAACAATCAACATTACAACAAAGCCTGTTTTTAATTAATCCCTTTTTTGCAACATAATTATTAAACATTCCATTTTAATGAACAGCTACTAATAAAACGATGAGTATTAGTTATTAGCGGTACTCTTCAATCACACGCTTTTCCTACTCAATCGAGTAAAAGCTGCTGGGGGGAAATTAAACGGGTATTACTTACAAGAAGCTTTTAGTGAACGAGGTTTCCCATGAGGCATGTCTTTAATATTCCCGCAGTATTTGCTATGTCTACCGAAAAACTACACTGGCCTGTAAAAATAAGTATCACACTCTTAAAATTTAAATTTTATCTAAACTGTAGAAGTAAGAGATTTAAAATAAAAAACGTTTTATAGCAATTTTTATCACCTCTCTTTGAAACTATAGTAAATTATACATTAGTAACATTTTTAAATCTAAAAACCGATAAAAAAATAAAAATAACCATTTTTAGCTTAGTGTCATAAAACTCAATTAACATTTTATAAGTATGTTTTACGTGTTTTTTTATTTTTTATAACTGGTATTGCCTCCTCGGGCTCTGCTTACAGCTTCGAGTCGATTTGACATACTGAACACGAGGTTTCTGAGCCGATGTTGAGGAATATTCTCCCATTCTTCCATTAGGGCCTGATTTAGTGCCCTGAGGGTGGTAAGTAGTGGTCTGCGGCTTCTGACTAGCCTCCCTAGCTAATCCCAGGCATGCTCAATCGGGTTGAGATCAGGACTTCTTGATGGCCAAGGCGACGCTGATACCAACCTCCTGAATATACTCTTGCACGACCCGAGCCGTGTGTGGCCGGGCATTATCATGCATCAGCATCGATCCATCACCCATATTTACTAAATACGGCCCTGCATATACATTGAGAATCTCCTGGACATATCTTTCCCTAGTCAGAGTGCCATTTTCTATGGCCCCTAACTCTATGCGACCTTCTGAAGATATGCCAGCCCATACATGTACACTGCCTCCACCATACTGGACTCTTTCTGAGAAGCAGGCTTGAAGGTATCGCTCACCAGGTCGCCTGTAAACACTTCGCCTTCCATCAGAAGTGTAAAGTGAGAATCGAGACTCATCTGTAAACAAAATTCTTGACCATTCTTCTTGATCCCACTGTATGTGTTCACGGGCGTACCGCGTATCGCAGTCTCGCTACTCGATGCTCTCTTTTGAGTTTGGGGCCACTCGCTGGTCTTCGGGGTTTCAGGTTTGCTTCAGCTAGTCTTCTTCTCACTGTACTCTCACTAATGTAGGCCTTTCGGATCTGAAGAAACTGTTGATGGACTTCAACTGCATTTAGGTGGCGATTTCTCAACACAGTGGAAACAATATAACGGTCTTCTCGCGCACTAGTTCACCTCGGTCTGCCATTACCAGGTCTCCTCAAATGGTTTCCAGTCCCTTCGTACCTTCGCTTCACCTTCTGGACCGTTCGTAACGTCACACCCACCATTCTTGCGGTACGACGCATACTGATGCCTAGTTCCAGAAAAGTCATGATTCTAGCACATTTCTTCAGGTGAAAGAGGCATGATAAATAAGTGTATGTGCTGTTGTCTAACTTAGCTTTTGTAACAAGACTCATCGACCAAGAAACAATTTGAAAACAAAAATAGAAACAAAAACTGAATGATAAATATGTAATTCAAAAGGATTATTTTTAATTTTAAAGTTTTTTTCAGCCATTTTTTAAAAGAAGATTACCGACTATGAAGTTTTTATGTAAAAAAATTAAACTCTTTTTCGAGTCCTTTTTCTTTCGAAAGTAAAGGGTATTTCAACAAGAACTTTGTTTTTCAATTGGGGCAACACCAAGAACGTGATAGTTTTGACATTTAGTTTTTGGCGGTATACGTAGTAGTTGCTTTGGCAATTGTTACAATGAATTCAATTTCGCTCGAAAATTGCATTAAAATAATTCAAATCCACTATGAAAATGGTCAGTCTGTTAATGTTACATTTCGTAAAATTCGTGATATTTTCGGACAACATAATCGTCCTTCTGAGACCGATATTAAGAATGTGGTCGCTAAATTTGAGTCTAGAAACTCGATACAAAATGTGCCAACACCAATACATGTTCGACCGAGTCGTTCAACAGAAAACATCGCCACCGTGAGGCACAGTGTTGAAGAAGATCAAAATTTGTCAATTTCACGACGTTCTCAACAATTGGGGTTATCCAAGCACAACATGGCGAATTTTGCGAAAGGATTTGGCTTTGAAGCCTTAAAAGATTCAACTGGTGCAGGAATTGAAGCTGACTGAACATTCAAATCGCCGTAGATTCGCTCAGTTCATTCAGGAACAACCTGCTGGTTTTTCTGAAAAAAACATTTTTTCAGACGCAGCCCATTTTCATTTGTCTGGGTACGTCAACGTATGAACGTCGCGCGTGTTATATAAATGTAATTATTGTGTCTAAATATAAATAATATGATAAATAAATGTAATTATACTTGTTATACCTATAAATATAATTATTATCTACGATTAATTTACTAAATGAATTTATTAACAAACTTATTTTTTATAAGTCAAACACTGATTTGACTCAACTGTTGTTATTGTCTCCAATATCTTGGTTGAATTATGTAGTAGGGTCACACTGATTTATTTGTTGTTCCTATATTTAAATACTAAATGATTGAGGATACAAGTTTTATTAAATTATTTTGTTAACAATATCTAAGAGATTAGTTTACGTATAAATTATATTTTTGTAAAGGTATTATTACAGTTTATAGCTTAAAAGTATTTGTTTTGTACTAATAGTTCAGTTCATTTTATCTGTGGCAATATTCATGTTAGTTATGGTAAGGTAGACAACTGTCATTTGAAATGTTTTAAAAGGTCGTGTAACTTAATTCTTGTTCTCTTTTCTGTACGTGTCACTGGACTGGTAACAATATAAAAGCTTATGTTAACATCTAAGAACAGACCCTGAGTGATGTCCATGTCCGTAATATTGAGTTGCTAAAAGCTAATATAAGGAAATAATGTTGCTTATCAGAAGTTCTGCTTTTATTGTAAAATGGATTGAAATAAGGATCATCAGATCACTTCTGATGAAAGATCGACTAACTATAATGTTCATGTAAGTTAAATTGTCATTATATCTTGATTATTGCTGATAACTATGATGTTCTGTATGTATTAAAATATTGCTAATATTGCTACATAAGTGTTAAATCGAATTAAGGAATATTCATATTCTATTTGTCATTGATAAAGTTGTTAGCTTTAAGAAATGGTCCAAGAGATTAATGTAATAACAAAACTAAATGCTAATGTAAAAATATGTTGATAAAATACTTCAAAACAAGCTTCCGTGGAGTTTCTTATCCTTCTTCTCCACGAAGACCTAGATTTGGAACGGATAACTAGCTTTCTCATTAACAATACCTATTTATTGACAAGTCTAATTGAAATAAATGCCTAGTCTTGTCTCCATGTGCTTTCTTATAATCCTTTTCCCTACATACCATATTCATAGATATTAAAATACATAACATAACATCACGCCTTGTTTCCCCGAGGGGTTGGGCAGAGGTGCACCTGTAGTAGGTACACCCACATATTAAAATGCCTACATGATTAAATAATTAACTAATAGGTAACCTGAAAATCCTGACACTCAAAAGTTGATAGTTAAGTGGATATCAATGCCTCTAAATGTAGTATATCTAATAATCTTTTTCTCACATCAGAAGTGGGATAGTGCCCTGTCTTACATAAGCGATTTCTAATGAATTTTATTTTGCTATTTTCATAATCAATGTTGGAGCTATTGGTGATTTTGCTGGAAGCCGTGGTGTCGCCGGATAGCTGTCTAAGCCCTCACCATGAGGATGACATCATGCTGCCAACTCCTGGAGTAGGACTCTATCGGTGATTTTGCTGGAAGCCGTGGTGTTACCGGGTAGCTGTCTAAACCCTCACCCTGAGGATGACATCATGCTGCCAACTCCTAGAGTAGGACTGTAAGTGGGAGCTGCAGGGCCTGTAAGGCCTTTAGAGGCTCTGCTTTGATATTACTTTGAAATGAGAGAACATCAACTGATGGTGCATCATAGAAAAAGTTTTGTAACCTTTAAACTAGAATATTTTAAAACAGGATGGTGCCGATTCTCTTGACGCAAATGCCTTTAAACTGGGCTGGAAATCGCCAAAATTTAGTTTACTCGTCAAACGATGATTTCCCATTCTGAAATAGACAAAGTATATTTGATTATATTTTGAAACAACCAACTTAACTATATTTTAGTTTGACAGCATTAAGATGGTACTGAGATTTTAATTTAGTGTAAACGACAATTTTGCTATTCTGAATTTTGCCTAACTGAGTCTGACCTTAAATTAGTTGTCATGAACTAAAATTCACACGAACACCTCGACTTCGGGTGCAAAAACAGTACTCTACTGGATTTTTTTCTTTTCTTTTGCTTGTATCTCGAAAATGGTGTGTCCTATCGCAAAAATAATGAAAATTTCGACCCCCTTTATAAAACCCTTAAACCCCTAATACTCAACAAGTAGGTAATATATTTTTTATATTTTCCATGCAAAAAGTGAAAAATTCCAAATAAAAAAGGTCGAAGCTATAAAAAAAAAAAAAAAAAAACACTGAATAGGGCAAACAAGTATGTACCACGTGGAGTCGTAATTGTCAAATTCAATTTTGGTTGTTTCGAAATATTTTTGGAGTTGAGACTATTTCAGAAAAGCTTTACGATTCTCATAGCCAGGAGTGAAGTCTTGGTGATAGTTTGGTTGGTTTTGTTTTGTGTACGGGAGAATCGCCACCAGTGTTTGTCATTAAAAGTTAAGCTTCAATTGGTATTTTAACAAATTTCAAAAACAAAGGTCTGAAAACAATGGTATCTACTTGCATAAAAATATACTTATAAAAAAAAAAAGAAAAATGTGCCTACTTACAATGATTAAATATGTTGAAAGATCATTAGGTAATGAACCAAAAATAGTGAACATCTAATTGAAGCTTAGCTTATGAAACCAATAATAACTAGGTACGTTGTTACTCTAGCTAGATTATAATTAATTAATTTTTGTTCTCACAAAGATGACTGAGAATAGGATACAATTGTTCACTTAGATGAAACTTGGCATTACAAGAGTACTAATTTAATGTATATATAAATTGGGTAACACAGAAAAATCAAAAGTGAGATTGGGTTTCTGAACAGGACATTGCGAGGAATTGTGTACTAAATTACTTAGACCATTGTTTTCAATCTTTGATCCTGCTTTAAGAACTGAGTTATATACTGATGCTACTGCTATACGATATGGTGCTTTTTTAACCCAGAAATACGATAGTGATTTTTAAGTCATTTGTTTTAGTAAAAGAACTACACCTGCAGAGTCAAAATATAGTTCTTATGATTTAAAAACTAGCTATTCACAACGCCTTGAAACACTTCCGTGTCTATTTACTAGAAATTAACTTTATAATTATCACAGATTGTAACACTATGTGCAATGAACAGTCAGAGTGGCCGAACGTTCTGTGGAAAGTACAACAATTAATTAACACAACTGTACAAAATCCATGGGCTCTACCCCTTTGCTATTACTTACGACGTACTAGAAGAAAAAGATAGACAAAATCCAAATAAATTAGAGGCTGACCGAGAAATAGCTAGACAAATTGCAGAAAAATTCAATAAACGTTTAGATGTCACTCGTCGTAACAATGTAAACTTTAACGTAGGAGATGTAGTGTATGTCTCGCGGAATCATATGCGTAATGATGAATTGGCACCTAAATTAAAGGTCCTTTGAAATATCTTCTATCCTTTCTAATGATCGTTTTGCTCTGCAAGGTCTGGGTAATTTACGAAACATTTCAGTAGCCAAAGAAAAATTAAGATTCTGACACTTTACCTAATTACATTTTCTTATTTTTTGTGTTGATAGTTTGTTCTATTAATCTGACATGTTAAATTACTGAAAGCATATTTTAATTAATTACACACTGATGTGGATTTAATTCGGAAATAAATAGAAAGAATTATGTATAATTATATAACTTATAATATTATATATATACTGCTGGTCGGTCACTGCCCTGATACCTTTCTGAAATTCATGCGCAGCAGGTGATAGGACTGGTATGTCAAGGCCAGAGGCTACTTATGATATTACTGCTGGTCGGTCACTGCCCTGATACCTTTCTGAAATTCATGCGCAGCAGGTGATAGGACTGGTATGTCAAGGCCAGAGGCTACTTATAACATTACTGCTGGTCGGTCACTGCCCTGATACCTTTCTGAAATTCATGCGCAGCAGGTGATAGGACTGGTATGTCAAGGCCAGAGACTTCTTGAAAACAAATATTTATTTATTTAAATATAATTAGTTGGGTACTTCGAGAGCGAAGTACAGGTCGTGATAGATTATTTTTTTAAATAATTACCATTTGTGATGGTTATTTTGGTACATTTCAGTTTGATAGAACATCCAAACAATAGATTTACATATACTTTTAATTTATCCTAGTAAAATATGTGTTATTATGAGCTTAAAATCATATGAGATACACTTATGATTCTTTACCTAATTGCATATATATATAAAATTAAAAAAAAAAAAAAAAAAATGTTTCCGCTGGTCGGTCATTTGCTTGGTGCAAGTATATCCCACTAGCAGCGGGTGGAGGGGACTTGACACGTCGGCAATTGGCAAAACAAAAGTAAAACAATTGTAGAAAAAGGGTCTCTAAAGTACTTCGAGAGCGAAGTACTTGTCAGCATGGCCGTGTTATATAAATGTAATTATTGTGTCTAAATATAAATAATATGATATATAAATGTAATTATACTTGTTATACCTATAAATGTAATTATTATCTACGATTAATTTACTAAATGAATTTAATAACAAACTTATTTTTTATAAGTCAAACACTGATTTGACTCAACTGTTGTTATTGTCTCCAATATCTTGGTTGAATTATGTAGTAGGGTCACACTGATTTATTTGTTGTTCCTATATTTAAATACTAAATGATTGAGGATACAAGTTTTATTAAATTATTTTGTTAACAATATCTAAGAGATTAGTTTACGTATAAATTATATTTTTGTAAAGGTATTATTACAGTTTATAGTTTAAAAGTATTTGTTTTGTACTAATAGTTCAGTTCATTTTATCTGTGGCAATATTCATGTTAGTTATGGTAAGGTAGACAACTGTCATTTGAAATGTTTTAAAAGGTCGTGTAACTTAATTCTTGTTCTCTTTTCTGTACGTGTCACTGGACTGGTAACAATATAAAAGCTTATGTTAACATCTAAGAACAGACCCTGAGTGATGTCCATGTCCGTAATATTGAGTTGCTAAAAGCTAATATAAGGAAATAATGTTGCTTATCAGAAGTTCTGCTTTTATTGTAAAATGGATTGAAATAAGGATCATCAGATCACTTCTGATGAAAGATCGACTAACTATAATGTTCATGTAAGTTAAATTGTCATTATATCTTGATTATTGGTGATAACTATGATGTTCTGTATGTATTAAAATATTGCTAATATTGCTACATAAGTGTTAAATCGAAATACGGAATATTCATATTCTATTTGTCATTGATAAAGTTGTTAGCTTTAAGAAATGGTCCAAGAGATTAATGTAATAACAAAACTAAATGCTAATGTAAAAATATGTTGATAAAATACTTCAAAACAAGCTTCCGTGGAGTTTCTTATCCTTCTTCTCCACGAAGACCTAGATTTGGAACGGATAACTAGCTTTCTCATTAACAATACCTATTTATTGACAAGTCTAATTGAAATAAATGCCTAGTCTTGTCTCCATGTGCTTTCTTATAATCCTTTTCCCTACATACCATATTCATAGATATTAAAATACATAACATAACATCACGCCTTGTTTCCCCGAGGGGTTGGGCAGAGGTGCACCTGTAGTAGGTACACCCACATATTAAAATGCCTACATGATTAAATAATTAACTAATAGGTAACCTCAAAATCCTGACACTCAAAAGTTGATAGTTAAGTGGATATCAATGCCTCTAAATGTAGTATATCTAATAATCTTTTTCTCACACGCGCAAGCGCCGCGCCCGCCGCGCACGGGCGGTTCGGCAATACTCACGTGCCGGGTTGTGGTTGTGTCGTCCGTTTGTCGCAAGATTATGAAAAAAAATTAAGGCAAAAACATAATGCATGCTTCGCATTTGACTGCTGAATCACGCTGAACGAGACGGACATAGCCCTTCCGATCATAAGTCATAAGTAATTTATTTCATACCAATATAGGTACATTGTGTTGAAAATATAAAAAAAGTAAGTAATAACAATAAACAATTGCAATTAAAATAAAATTCATTAAATACATTTAGAGAAGTCAATAAAAACAATTACGGTCAATTAAGAATTCAAGTACAATAGATCATAAATAATAAATGTCAAAGTAATACAATCAATCATGTTACAATTTCATATGTCATCTAGGAATTGATTGATCCTGTAATAGCCTTTCCTCAATAAATAGGTCCTCAATTTGTTTTTAAATAAGTGAACACTGTACATGGTTTTGAATTCTATAGGCAACTTGTTGTATAAAAATACAGACTGATACCTCGGGCTATGTTTGACAGCTTTTAATTTCGGTTGAATAGTGCTGGGCAAATCTTTCCTACGTGTGCTAGCTCTAGTTTGTCTTTGCTCATCAGTCTCAATTTTATGCAAATTTATATCTAGGCTCGTTAGCAACACTAAAATGTAAAGGCATGGCACTGTTAAGATTTTTAGTCTAATAAAATGGTCTTTACATGATTCCATCTGTTTCATGCGGAGCATAGTTCTTAAAGCTCTTTTCTGAATCACGAATGCCATTTGTATGTTGTACTTGTAGGCCTTGTAGCTATTGCCCCAAAACTCGATGCTATATCTTAGCCTGGACTCCACCAAGGCAAAGTACACGCTTCTAAGTAAACTTAATTCTTCCCTCAAGTGTTCTAATCGCATAGCATGCCGAGCTAATATACTTCGTTATAGACAATGTCTCAACCTTCCAATTCAACAATGAATCAATGAGCACACCCAAGAACTTGACACTATCAACTATTTCGACATTGTTGCCACAAGATCCAACTTATCGTTATTTCGTACCGTGGGCTTAAATAACACAGACTTTGTTTTCCTTACGTTAAGTTTCAAATTATTAGTACTGAACCAGTTCTCAAAAGCTTTCAAGAGAGCATTGATCTTGGAGTCTAACTCCAGCATATCGTCTGCAGTAACTATCGCATTTGTGTCGTCAGCAAAGATTATTAGTTTTGTGTCTTTTACACGTTTTTTGATATACTCCATTAAATCATTTAGAAAAATAATAAAGAAGATAGGGCCAAGAACGGATCATCGGTATTGGACCGAATACCTTAGAATCCGGGTACAGATTACTGTGTTGATTAGGTTACATCATACATAATAATATCACCCGGCCAGCTCTTACACTGTAATACCATAATCATTCAGCATCTTAATTGACAAATTGACAAACACACGATCAATCATAATCGGAATCATTTTGAAGGATACTGGTAATCCTTTGCTTCTTAGCTGTTCGAAAAATTTGTCTGCTCAACAACGGAAATAACCCAATGAATGTGGTTGAACTGTCAAAATGAAACACATTTTGATTGATCGTGTGTTACGCAATAGGGGTGCTGGGGATATCAACTATAAGTATATTATAATTAAAGTCTGCGCTAGTCAAGATAGTTGAGAACGAACATTATCATTTTTGGGTGTTGGCTCCTGGACTATTTTGTTCGCGTCGTATGTCATTCCAGATTTGATACGCATCCTACCTACATAAACCCTAAAAGACACAGTGTAAAATATGGACGGTATTGGAAACTAGGTCTATTTGTTGATTTAATTACATAGTGAGTGACTACGCTCCACAGGAGCGTAGTCACTCACTATGTCACTCTACCGTGGGGACGCCCATACAAAATGGTGCGAGAGAAACTCCGCCCATGGGCTCCCCCGCTGACGCAGTCTCCGGCCGCAGCTTGTGGGGGACGTGGTGAGCGCTCTGTTCCCTTCGAGAGGGGAACATGCCTCCCCGCCCATGGCTCCGCCTACTGCGGTGCCCGATGCGGACCACACCGCCGACGACGACGACGATGCTCTGGAGGTGACCGAGGTAGAGATGAGGGTGGCGGTACGTAGGCTGAATGCCAGAAATACCACCCCAGGACCCGACGGCTTACCTGGGAAAGCCTGGGTTCTGGCTTCAGAGGCTCTCGGACCTCGACTAAGGGGGCTCCTAAGCGCATGCTTGGAGAGGGGCCAGTTCCCGCTTCGTTGGAAGACGGGGAAACTGGTCCTCATCAAGAATCCGGGGCGCCCTGCGGACTCTCCGTCCGCTTACCGGTCCATCGTGCTGCTCGACGAGGTGGGCAAGCTCTTTGAAAGAGTCATTGCAGACCGCCTTGTCGGGCGGCTGGTGCGGGTGGGGCCGGATCTGGCGGAGAGCCAGTTTGGTTTTCGCAGGGGGCGCTCCACGGTGGACGCCATCATGCGCGTGCGAGCCCTCACGACGGGGGATGCGGTGGCTCGGGGTGGGGTCGTCTTGGCGGTGTCTCTAGACATCGCCAACGCCTTCAATACCCTGCCCTGGAGTTGCATCAGGGAGGCACTCTGGTATCACCGGATGCCGACCTACCTCTGTCGTGTGGTCGAGGCCTATTTGGCGGACAGGGCCAGTACCCCCGGTCACCAGGGAGAGTGGAACCGGCGAGAGATGTCGTGCGGTGTCCCACAGGGATCGGTCCTGGGGCCGCATCTGTGGGACATCGGATACGACTGGGTGCTGCGCGCCGACCTCCCCAGTGGCGTCAGCGTCGTCTGTTACGATGACGACACGTTGGTCCTGGCGCAGGGGAGGTCGCACCAGACGGCGGCTGAACTAGCGACACACGGGGTTGCGACAATCGTGGCCAGAATCCGGCAGTTGGGACTCGAGGTGGCCTTGCACAAGTCCGAGGCCTTGTGTTTTCATGGTCCTCGGAACGCGCCACCGTCGGGTTCCCAAATAACGGTAGGAGGGGTTCACATCGGCGTCGAGTCGACGATGAAGTACCTGGGACTCGTCCTCGACAGTCGGTGGAACTTCGTGGAGCATTTCCGACGTTTGGCTCCCAGACTGGAGCGGGCCGGGGCTGCCTTGAAGCGGCTCCTGCCCAATCTAGGGGGTCCAAGCGCCTCCTGCTGGAGGCTATACGCGGGGATCGTGCGGTGCATGGCCCTGTACGGGGCACCGGTGTGGGCGCGTTCGTTGAGGTGGCGGCCTGTCCGCCGGTTGAACGCGTCCCAGAGGGTCATGGCCACCCGGCTGGTCCGGGGATACCGCACGGTCTCCGATGAGGCGGCGAGCCTCCTTGCCGGATTGCCGCCATGGGATCTGAAGGCAAAAGTCCTCGCGCATATTTGGGAGTGGCGCGAGGAGGCGAAACGCCGGGGCTTGACTCCGATGCCGCGAGAAATCGCGGCACAGCGGACAGAGCTCCGACGGGATCTCATAGCGTCATGGAGAGCGATGGTGCGATTGTCGTAACCTAGTGCTGGGCACGCCACTATTGCGGCGATAAGTCCCCTCTTTGAGGAGTGGCTGGAGAGGCGCCACGGCGTCCTCACCTTCCGCCTGACGCAGGTCCTCACCGGACACGGCTGTTTCGGGAGTTACCTGTTTCGGATAAGGCGGGAGGAAACGCCCGGGTGTCATCACTGCGTGGATCGCCCGGAGGACACGGTGGATCATACGGTGGAGGTATGCCCGGCTTGGGCAGAGCACCGCCGTGTCCTCGTGGAGGAGATCGGTGGCGGGGATCTCTCGCGTCCGGCCCTGGTCCAGGCTATGGTACGGAGCGAGAGGGCACCTCCTTCTGCGACGCAGTAATGCTCGCAAAGGAGGACGCGGAACGCGTGAGGGAGAGGCAAATTTCGCGCCCTCACGCCCCTAGCCACCGCAGGAGGCTGATTCCCGGCCACCATAGGCGCGGGCTTGCGGACGGTGAGCAATGGGTAGCTTGCCGTCCGGTAAGGACCAGGCCCGGGTCGACGGCGCGTTGTGTTCCACGCGCGCCTCAAAGAGTGTCAGCGAGTGAAGGGGTCCGATGAGACCATTGCCTGCCGGGGTTGCGGGAAAGTCCGAAAGAGATACCGTGGCCCCCTGGCATTGCACAGGCAACAGAAGGAACACGGGTGGGTTTTAGTCAGTAAAAGTCTGACTCCACCCAGAGCGGGAGACGTCATTTGATGATATCCCACCCACAAAAACAAAAAAACAAAAAAAAATGGTACGTCAACAAGCATAATTGCCGCATTTGGGCTTCTGAAAATCCTAAAGCAATTATTGAGAAGCCTTTGCATGCTCAACGTGTCACTGTGTGGTGCGCTATGTGGTCTGGAGGCGTGATTGGGCCGTTTTTTTTTCGAAGATGAGGCTGGAAATGCGGTAACAGTCAATGGATTTTGGCCTATTATTGATGGCATGGATCTCACTGAAATGTGGTTTCAACAGGACGGTGCCACATGTCACACAGCCGATGAAACGATCAATTTATTGCAAACCAATTTTTTTTTTTTTTCGCTGAAACTGAAGCTGTTAAGTGGCCAGACAGATCGTGTGATTTAACACCACTGGATTATTTTTTGTGGAGCTATGTTAAAGACAGAGTCTATAAGGAGCCAATCGAATCCATTGCAGCCTTAAAACTCAAAATCCGTGATGTCATTAACGTAATAGATCCTCCATTTTGCCAAAAAGTGACTAAAATTTTTGATGAAAGAATCAACATCTGTCAGCGTGGTCGTGGTGGACATTTGCCAGATAACATATTTCATGTATAATTGTCAAACTTTTTTCTTTGTAATACAATAAAAAAAATATTCATTTTCCTCTAAATTCTTTGTTTTAGAAAACAAAGTTCTTGTTGAAAAACCCTTTATATCTTGTGTACTATGCTCAAAAATGTATGGACACAGTCCCCACCCTTGTAGCACCTTACAGGAGAACCTGCTGAGCAGCACCCAGGACGTGGAAAGAGTTCAACT
The DNA here is from genome assembly GCA_963853775.1 of Xanthia togata. Classification (NCBI taxonomy): domain Eukaryota; kingdom Metazoa; phylum Arthropoda; class Insecta; order Lepidoptera; family Noctuidae; genus Xanthia; species Xanthia togata. The sequence continues at coordinate 14,964,737 of OY970802.1, forward strand.
GCTTGACAGGACCGATACATACAGCTGACTGCTATTGATGTTAGCCACCAAATCGTGAAAAATAGGCTGCAGAAATACGGCCTATGAGCACGACGCCCAATTAGGTGCCCGCCTATACGGCATGGGAATCGCGCCCGTCGAAACGAATGGTGTAGGGAACACTTGACATGGACCCAGGGGCAATGGGATAAAATTTTATTTTGCGTTGAGTCCCGGTTTGGATTTAGGCCTGATACGAGAAGGGTAAGAGTGTATTGTCGTCCCGAAAATGCTGGATGGCTGAGATGCGACCAGGAAGTGCACCCTTACAATGGCTTCACTGTGATGGTATGGGCGGGTATTATGAAGAATAGACGAACTGAGCTCGTTTTTGTAGAAGGCAATATGAACGCTGAAAGAGTTACTCTGAATATGTCCTCGGGCCTTATGTTCACCCATTTGCACAAAGTCTTGGCTTAGATTTCACGCTGATGTATGACAAAGCGCGTTCGCACACAGCTCGGAGGACTCGAGAGTACTTGGCAATGGAAAACATCCGGGTATCCGTGGCCTGCACAATCGCCAGACCTCAATCCCATCGAGCACACAGGGGCCATGCTCCAAAGACGTGTTCTAGAGAACCTGGACAAAGTGTCGACAACCCAACAACTGAAAGTCTTGTTAAAATTCCATTGGGAGCGATTGCCGCAGGATCTGATTAAAAATCCTTGCCGACAAGTTTTAAACAACAGAGGCGGTCACACTTTGTATTGAATTACCAAATAATTAAAAAAGGTCGTTATTTAGTTTTGTAAAACATGAAAAGTTTAATTTCATTTTAACTCTATTTTATATTACGTTTACGGTACACATATTGTTAATTATTGTGGTTAAATGAACAATTGAATGAAGGATTTTTTGCTTTAGTCACGAATGCATAAAAAAATGCTTAGTTATTATTTATAAAAGAAATATAAATATATTACAATAGTAAAAATAGTGTAGTGGGTTTTGATGTGTGTAATTGTGACAAGGTTACAGGCGGGCGGGCGTAGGTGTTACTTCAATATTACTATATAATGTGCAGGCAGCTTCTAAACAAATTGTGCTTATGATGACGTGTAGGTGTACTCGAGTCTTGAAAATAGCTTGTTTGTGATTTGTGTATAATTTATCTTTAAAAAGTTTTATGTACGCTATATTGCAAAGCAACTGCTGTAACTGTACAGGCAAAGTCCATAACGCAAATCAACTCAGCCTATCGCAGTCTACTGCTGGACCTCTCCCAGGCTGCGCCACCACGACACCCTATGTGGCCAGTCTGTCCCAGTTACCTTTTTAAGGTCGTCGCGATATCCATAGCACAAATACCTGTGACTAAACAATTGTTGACTATACATTCCTATGCAAAGAAACATTTTCTAGCAGCTACTCCACTTTAAATACCTCGAAGGTGAAATAAAATCCAAGTACAAGTACAAATTACTTACAAGTATTCTTATTAGATGAGGTAAGTCTGTGATAACTACGTTTAATTACACGACTAAGTTAACATTATGCTAAATAAAGTTATGCTAAAAGAAATTCATTTTGTAACTTTATAAATTACATTATTTGGCGTAGAAAAATCTTCGGCACTCACGAGAAGTTTACGGGTCTATTTTGTAGCAGTAAGTACCTACCATTGCGAGATAAGCTTGATGAGCAATATTATATATTTGTAATTACATTCTCGAAAACGGCTCTAATGATTTCGATGAAAGTTGCAATATAGGGGTTTACGGGGGCGAATAATCATCTAGATCTCATATATATGGGAAAATTAATTTTCTCTATTTTCACAGCCTCGGAAATGTGATACAACGTTATTATACCTTTTTTTTTTTTTTTTTTTTTTGGGTGGGAAATCATCAAATGACGTCTCCCGCTCTGGGTGGAGCGGGAGGGCGTGTCAGACTCTTACTGACTAAAACCCACCCGTGTTCCTTCTGTTGCCTGTGCAATGCCAGGGGGCCACGGTATCCCTTTCGGACTAATCCCGCAACCCCGGCAGGCAATGGTCTCATCGGACCCCTTCACTTGCTGACATCTCTTTGAGGCGCGCGTGGAACACAACGCGCCGTCGACCCGGGCCTGGTCCTTACCGGACGGCGAGCTACCCATTGCTCACCGTCCGCAAGCCCGCGCCTACGGTGGCCGGGAATCGGCAATCGATTCCCGACGCCCAGGGCGTCTCCTCCTGCGGCGGCTAGGGGCGTGAGGGCGCGAAATTTGCCTCTCCCTCACGCGTTCCGCCTCCTCCTTTGCGAGCATTACTACTTCGCAGAAGGAGGTGACGGCCTCCCATGCCCTCTCGCTCCGTACCATGGCCTGGACCAGGGCCGGACGCGAGAGATCCCCGCCACCGATCGCCTCCACGAGGACACGGCGGTGCTCTGCCCAAGCCGGGCATACCTCCACCGTATGCTCCACCGTGTCCTCCGGGCGATCCACGCAGTGATGACACCCGGGCGTTTCCTCCCGCCTTATCCGAAACAGGTACCTCCCGAAACAGCCGTGTCCGGTGAGGACCTGCGTCAGGCGGAAGGTGAGGACGCCGTGGCGCCTCTCCAGCCACTCCTCAAAGAGGGGACTTATCGCCGCAATAGTGGCGTGCCCAGCACTGGGTTGCGACAATCGTACTCTCCATGCCGCCATGAGATCCCGTCGGAGCTCTGTCCGCTGTGCCGCGATTTCTCGCGGCATCGGAGTCAAGCCCCGGCGTTTCGCCTCCCCGCGCCACTCCCAAATATGCGCGAGGACTTTTGCCTCCAGATCCCATGGCGGCAATCCGGCAAGGAGGCTCGCCGCCTCACCGGAGACCGTGCGGTATCCCCGGACCAGCCGGGTGGCCATGACCCTCTGGGACGCGTTCAACCGGCGGGCAGGCCGCCGCCTCAACGAATGCGCCCACACCGGTGCCCCGTACAGGGCCATGGACCGCACGATCCCCGCGTATAGCCTCCGGCAGGAGGCGTTTGGACCCCCTAGATTGGGCAGGAGCCGCTTCAAGGCAGCCCCGGCCCGGTCCAGTCTGGGAGCCAAACGTCGGAAATGCTCCACGAAGTTCCACCGACTGTCGAGGACGAGTCCCAAGTACTTCATCGTCGACTCGACGCCGATGTGAACCCCTCCTACCGTTATTTGGGAACCCGACGGTGGCGCATTCCGAGGACCATGAAAACACATGGCCTCGGACTTGTGCAAGGCCACCTCGAGTCCCAACTGCCGGATTCTGGCTACGATTGTCGCAACCCCGTGTGTCGCTAGTTCGACCGCCGCCTGGTGCGACCTCCCCTGCGCCAGGACCAACGTGTCGTCAGCGTAACAAACGACGCTGACGCCATTGGGGAGGTCGGCGCGCAGCACCCAGTCGTATCCGATGTCCCACAGATGCGGCCCCAGGACCGATCCCTGTGGGACACCGCACGACATCTCTCGCCGGTTCCACTCTCCCTGGTGACCGGGGTAGATGATGGCCCTGTCCGTCAAATAGGCCTCGACCACACGACAGAGGTAGGTCGGCATCCGGTGATACCGGAGTGCCTCCCTGATGCAACTCCAGGGCAGGGTATTGAAGGCGTTGGCGATGTCTAGAGACACCGCCAAGACGACCCCACCCCGAGCCACCGCATCCCCCGTCGTGAGGGCTCGCACGCGCATGATGGCGTCCACCGTGGAGCGCCCCCTGCGGAAACCAAACTGGCTCTCCGCCAAATCCGGCCCCACCCGCACCAGCCGCCCGACGAGGCGGTCTGCAATGACTCTTTCAAAGAGCTTGCCCACCTCGTCAAGCAGCACTATGGGCCGGTAAGCGGACGGAGAGTCCGCAGGGCGCCCCGGCTTCTTGATGAGGACCAGTTTCCCCGTCTTCCAACGAAGCGGGAACTGGCCCCTCTCCATGCATGCGCTTAGGAGCCCCCTTAGTCGAGGCCCGAGAGCCTCTGAGGCCAGGACCCAGGCTTTCCCAGGTAAGCCGTCGGGTCCTGGGGCGGTATTTCTGGCATTCAGCCTACGTACCGCCGCCCTCATCTCTACCTCGGTCACCTCCAGAGCATCGTCGTCGTCGTCGGCGGTGTGGTCCGCATCGGGCACCGCAGTAGGCGGAGCCATGGGCGGGGAGGCGTGTTCCCCTCTCGAAGGGAACAGAGCGCTCACCACGTCCCCCACAAGCTGTGGCCGGAGACTCTGCGTCAGCGGGGGAGCCCATGGGCGGAGTTTCTCCCGCACCATCTTGTATGGGCGTCCCCACGGGTCTCTGTTCAGAGTCTCCAGCGACTCCTCGCGGGCCAGTGCCCTGGCCAGCAGGATCTCCGCTTGGAGGGCGGTCTTCGCCGCTCTGTACCCCTCGTATAGCTCCGCCTGAATGGCTTCCGTATCCGGAGGTCGGATACGGAGCCTGCGGTGCCTGGTGTACCGGCGTCGCGCAGCAACGCACGCATTGCGCAGTGTCGTTAGCTGTCGCGACCACCAGTACACCTGGCGCGAAGCACGTCCGGGCTGGACCCGGGGCATTGCCACGTCACATATCTCGGACATGGCCTCCCGGAACCACTCCGCCTCGTCATCGATGTCGGCAGGCCTGTCCGGTGATGACACCCAGGCCTGCACGATCGAGGCTTCCAGGAGGAGCTCCCGGTCCAGCTGCTTCAGCGCCCACCGCGGACCACTCGGGGCCTGTCGGACCGACGCGCTCGAGGTCTGGGCGGAGACGTCAAACCGGATGTACCGGTGATCGGAATACGTCTCCACCCCCTCCATGACGCGCCAGTCAATGACACGTGGCAACAGAGCGGGGCTGGCGAACGAGATGTCCACCACCGATTCACCCCGCATCCGTACACACGTGGGGACAGAACCCCGGTTAAGGACGACCAGGCCTGTCTCCAGCGCCCAGTCCTCCACCATCCTGCCCCGTGTGTCCGTATACCGGGAACCCCAAGCCACATTCTTGGCATTGAAGTCCCCGAGGACGAGCACGGGGAGGGAACAGAATCCGACGACGACGACTCTCAACTCCGCAAGGGAGTTGTGGAACTCGGCGAGAGTTCGGTTCGGGGAGAAGTATGCGCCTACCACGACAATCTCCCCGAACCGTGCTGCAACGCAACCCCGTCCTCTCTTAACAGCCTCGAGGGACGGGGTACCGGCGGCGGCCGACGAAATTAGGGCCACTGAGCCGCTCAGGTCCTCCACCCAGTCATCCCTGGGCGGGACAAAGTACGGCTCAGCGACCACGGCGATGTTGATCGACCACTGCGCCATGCTCTGGAGCAATAGATGCTGAGCTGCGGCGCAGTGGTTGATGTTCGCCTGGAGGAGGCGAAATGGGGCCATTATTGGCACTCCATTGCAGCTCCCTCCTGGGCCCTCTGTGAGGGCCTTGCCGCGGCGGCGGCGGCGGCGATGACGGCTGTGGAGGCGGCAACGGCGGCGGTGGCGGAGGTTGCGGCTATGACGGCGGTGGCAGAGGGCTTGCCTCTGACCTTGGTGGGTGGGGCGCAGGCCTTGCTCCCAATCCGGTGGCCGGCTGGCTTGCCAGCCGCCGCACACACGACGCAGTGCGGCGTGGCTTCGCACGAGCTGGCCTTGTGACCGGGCTGACCACAGCGGTAACAATGACCGCTGCGGTCCACCTCCGAGGTGCATTTAGCTCCCACGTGGTTGCCCACATGGCAGCGGAAGCACCTCAGAGGTCTGGGTTCCAGCAGTTTGACCTGCGCCGAAACCCAGCCCACCAAAAGCCTTTGGCCCTCCCCGGCTATTTTCTTGGCCGCTGACACGGGGCAGCTCACCGTAATGGCTCGCAACCCCGTGAAGTCAGGACGGAGGGCGCTAGCCCTAACCTGCTCGGCAGAGCACCCTCCAGCCCTAACAACAGCGGCCACCACCTGTCCCTCCGTCACTGAGTCATCCAGGCCCAGAATACGCATGTCTGCGCATTTGGTGGGCCTGGACACTCGGGCCTCGTCCGCATCTAGGGACGCCCTAAGCCTTTCGGCCAGAGCGTCAGCGGCCGGGCCGCTTGCCGCACCGGGGACCTCCAGCATCCGGGCCCCAGTCGCAGTGACCCTCACCTGGATGCCATCAGCGGCGCCGATCTCTTTGAGGTCCACCGCCGCCCCCACCTTGGCGAGCACGTCGCGGTAGGACACGCCCTAACGTTATTATACCTGGAAGTTATGTTTATTTAATTTCACTCGTGCAAAGCTCGGTCGACCAGGTAGTCATTATTTATTTGAAATAAAGATAAAATGTCATCTAATCTAAACTAATATTATGAAGAGAAAAGATGAGATTTTTTGTACGTTTGTAATAGATGAACTCAGAAAATACTGAACCGATTAAAAAAAAATATTATCTTGTAGAAAGCTACATTATTAGCAAGTAACTTGGGTTTTTTTTATTTTAATAGAGTCCTCTACGGAAATTGCAATAATGTAACCCAGGTATCAAAAAAAATCATTTAATAATGGATAAACTCTGAATACTTATACTCGACCGATTTTAAAAATTCTTTCACCTATTAAAAGCTACATTATCAGCAAGTAACATGACCTGTAGGGGAGACCGACGTTGGAAGTCACATTTACGTTGTTTTGATTTTTTACTGCCTTTAATCTTGGTATAGGAATGACATTTATATATCAATGGACACTGTATCTAATCTAGTTTAGTGACTTTTAACCCCGATTCAGCGATCGTTGTCACAGTGTCTGGGTAGGTTATATACCTATTACATAGTAAATCGAGGGGAAAAATAAAATAAAAACACTTATTTAAATCAAAACAATATTTTTTTATTAAAATAGAATGTTTAATTGGTACCCAAAAAAGAACGTAAAATATCTTATTCATTATGAAAATGAATAGTCATCAAAATTCGCTTTATAAAGTTTAAACTCATAAAAATTAGAATTCTGGTAACGATAAAAACAAAAATATAATCTTAGTCATTGGATGCAATATTCTTAAATAAAAGTACTTAAGTTAACGATATAATATTAAGTCAGTCTAAAAAATCATTCAAAATATTCAGAATCGCAATTTTTCCAAATGTAATAAGGTTGCCTAGGTGTGTCCGTGTGTCAACCGCCCCCTTCAATCTGAAACAACAAAAAATTATCTTCAAAAATAAATTCAAAACCATGAATATTTATAACACTATTTATCGATGAACCATATATAACCCAATAAATACATGAAAAGGTATTATTGCTTTAAGCATACTTAGAAAAATCGACACAGATGCACAAAAACTTACTTTACTGACCGAAAAAAATGGTCGCACCTCTCTCCATCTCGGCGTTTCTGAGCGGACTGAAATGAGGTGGGGAGGGAAGTGTTGCCTTCGCGATTCTTCGACGCCGATCAATGTTCATATTCGTTCGTAAAGTTTTCGGTTATGAGCGCTGTGACAACCAACCCGTGAAACAACCGTACCCGGTCTCCCCTTTTTTTGTTAATAGAGATCCCTATGAGAATGGCAATAATGATAACCCAATTGCACCTATTTGTAACCCAAGATATCAAAACCTTCAGACTGGATCGGGCCGGGGCTGCCTTGAAGCGGCTCCTGCCCAATCTAAAGGGGATAAATGTCATTATTTGGCGTGCGCTGCGAAAACTATTGATGATACATAAAATAACGTACTACATGTTTATAGTACTCATCATTACCCACAAAAATTAAATTATTTTCTCTAACTATTATAGTTAAGTCTTATTAACCGTTTTTCATTCAAATTAGTCAATCAAAACAGAGAATCGAAAGATGACATTCGTATTATTACATAAATAACTAAATAGTTTCATAAGTTTATAGCTTATAAGTTTATATGTTCTCGTGGGATATGTTGCGAAATTCACGCGGGCGAAGCTGCGGGTGAAATGTAGTATTGAAAATAAAATGGTCGTGAATGAATCAGTGTTTATTGGTACCTATGGTAGGCAACTTAATTGGACTGCTCACGTTTTCAATTCTGTAGGAGTGCCGCTAGCATCATTAAAATAGTCGCCGAAGACATTTATAGAATAAACTACACGCCTTGAACATTGCAATTATGCACTTAACTTAACAGTCACAAGCATCTAGATCTCATAACACCAACAGCACTAATTTTAATGATTCGCTCCTAAAAAGATAACGTGAATATATTTTCTTTATTACTGTCATGAAAATGCTACTTATTCGTATTTCGTTAATTTCAAGTGTCGGGAAGAGCGACCACTGTTTTGCATGAAAATTATTTCTATCATCAGATTTTTTTGTTCATGTTTGTTCTAATGGATCACGACTGGTTCTTTTTTATTATCTATAATTGTTGCTCCTAAACCTTGACATTTATGTATTTAAAGTATACCTATATACTTAGTCTGGCCATAAATACTGTTACAATTAAAAATAAGAAAGATATTACATTCGAATTTGGAATTTGTCATTTGTATACGATTGTTCATTGAGTTTTCTAATTTTGGCGCCAATACATTGTACAATATTTTGCGATATTAAAATGGAGTGGGGTGATAAAGAGAACCGAATCGCTGTGATTGCATTACACAAAGTTGGTATGGAGCCAAATGCAATTTTTAAAACTCTCCATACGCTTGGTATTAGTCAAATGTTTGTGTAACGGGCTATCAATAGGTACAATGAGACCTCCTCTGTTTGTGACAGAAAAAGATCTGGCCGTCCACGTAGTGTTCGTACGAAAAAGGTGGTCAAAGCAGTAAGGGAAAGCATTCGAAGAAATCCTGTCCGAAAGCAAAAGATTTTATCTCGGGAGATGAAGATAGCACCCATTTTAAAAGATGACTTAGGACTTGCAGCCTTTAAGAGTCTGGTCACTTTTTACCTGATACTGGGCATTTTTTGACCGATAATTTAAAAAAGAATAGGATGGTAAAATCGAAACAACTACTGAAGCGGTACGCAAAGGTCAAAGAAGTTTTTTGTTTACGGATGAGAAAATCTTTACAATTGAGCAACATTTTAACAAAAAAAATGACCGTATTTATGCTCAAAGCTCTAAGGAAGCTTCCCAATTAGTCGACAGAGTGCAACGTGGGCATTATCCGACTTCAGTGATGGTTTGGTGGGGTGTTAGCTATGAAGGAGTGACAGAGCCATATTTTAGCGAAAAAGGTATCAAAACATCGGCACTAGTGTATCAAGATACAATTCTTGAGAAGGTAGTTAAGCCCCTTAACAACACCATATTCAATAACCAAGTATGGTCCTTCCAATAAGACTCGGCGCCGGGTCATAAAGCTCGGTCCACGCAGTCTTGGTTGGAAGTGAACGTTTCGGACTTCATCAGAACTGAAGACTGGCCGTCGTCTAGTCCCGATCTTAATCCACTGGATTATGATTTATGGTCAGTTTTAGAGAGTACGGCTTACTCTAAACACCATGATAATTTGGAGTCCCTAAAATAATCTATACGATTGGCAGTGAAGAATTTTCCCATGGAAAGAGTGCGTACTTCTATTGATAACTGGCCTCAACGTTTAAAGGACTGTATTGCAGCCAATAGAGACCACTTTGAAAATGCTTTTTATATTTTAAATTGTTTTATATTTATGTATTAAACTAACACACTGTAAAAGTAATAAATATTATTAGCAATAAAAAAAAAAAAAAAAATCTTCGTGACAATATTTATGGCAAGACTAGGTACATACGAGTAGCTCACAAATTGTCTCGTAAAAAAATATAAGTGTTTACGTAATAGGATTATTTTATTGAATACATAAAAGAATAAACAAGTAGCTAATATAAATGTAATGCAATTTTGTGTAGCATCGTGCATAGTTAACACTGGCCGTGAGCGGTTATATCAATAAGACTGTGCACTTATAACCTACTTTACCCTGATGCCAATATGGCGAGGGCCAGCCGGCTACTAACCACTAACATTACTAACAAGCTTATCAATTACCTAGTTATGTAAAGTACATTTCTTAGGTATTAGGTACTCAGATTTTTGTTTATATCAGGTGCGCTGTGGAGGGTCGTTCCCATACTCAAGTGTCACCGCCGCCACAGCGATAAAGTAGTTGGATTGACATTGATTTATATTAATAAGTTTGTTTAGTCTACAGATTGTGTAGACTATAACTCAAATTTCACCATAGCGATAAGTGCACTGTTAGGATTAAGAATATTGTATTTTAAACTTCAGTCTTCAATAAACCATCATCTAAGCAAGACTCCTCGTTTGCTTTAAAATAACCTCCGGCAACGCTCCCGAAACTTAACTACCTACAATGGAGTGTTGTCGTAATTGGACGCAAGCAAGCTTAATAACATACCTACGCTTACTACAGTGCGGCTACGTGTTAACCAGATAACATTCTCTGAATCGAGAAACCGAGACCAGAATAATCCATCAACAACGTCACAGAACGCTGCACAAACTAAGGTTACAGAGAACGGCTACTTTGAAAGAAAAAGTTGTTACATTTAATAGGCATAATTTTGTTTATCAGATTCAGGTGGCCTTCGCAAACGGCGTCAAAGCTTGTCATTAGATTTTGTTTTACGTGGGCCGGGGTTTTAAATTGTCGGAGCGTAAATGCTTGTTTTACATTTGCGCTTGTTTTACTATGCAGAATCTAGAGCGTCGCTTTTGACACAATACTTACTTCATGGAAGTGGAAATGTTGTCTATAAGTTGGTTGGCAAGGTAATTAGGATAGATAGAGTGCTTCAAATACGAAGAGACTATTATATAAATCTGTTATCAGAATTACAATACTGAAATAGTGTTGAAATTGGAGCATGCACCTTTCTAGATTTATTGATTAAAATTGAAATTACGAATGGACACAGCTGCCCCAATTTAGTTGCTTAGAATTCGGCGCTGACTGTAAATCTCATAAGCTCTTATTTGTTTCTAACTTGAAAAAAAATACAGGGGCAGACTTATGTAAGGTAGAAAAATCCTAAGACAATAATGCCTTAGGATTTTCTACAGCTGATGGAAATAAGTAGGTACAACAACAGAATACTTCGTGCGTAAATAAACTACGATGCAGTTAAGAAGAATGCTTTTGTAAGTAGCCAGGCATTGAGTAAAACAACGGTAATCCAGCTTAAGAATCCCCATGAAAATAAGTGCCTAGTTTGTACGTAAGTCCATGCACTCATGCAAAACCAGGGAAATCAGCGAACAATATTGTTGAAGGAATAGTTGCATAGTTATAATGCCGCTAAGAGTGGATACAAACCAAAATTGCCAAATTTCATTGCATACATTTGATTTTACAGAAAACAAGCGAAATTGCATATTTTCTTGATAGAAAATCATCACTTCGATTTCAATTAATTTTGATTTGGCTATGATAAAAAATGTTATTTAATTGTAATAATACCAACATGACGGAAGGCACTACAGTGCATTTTATGAAAATTCTCTAGTTTTGGATTTCTTCCTATAAAGCGCTTTCAGCACTTAATGCGTTTTTTTTCCGAAGAAGTCATCTTCCGTCGTATCTAGCGGGAACTCAAGCATATTTTCAGTTCAGAAATCGGGGTTGAGCAAAGGGTGCGTGGGTGAGAAACAAGGCTGAACCCTTACACTGAAAAAAGGACGCTTACTCAAATAAACTTGTCCATCCCTACTTATACCTATTACTTTGGTTAAAAGACGAACATTTGATTTGCGGTCGTTTTCAAGTTGATTCGTTACTTTAGTTAAGGACACGCCGGAGCCGACCTATTACTTGGAAAAGCTACCGAATTACTGTCCTGTGACCGAAAATGGTTCCGTTTGATTAATTAGATTTTTCGTATTAACATAGAAATCCAGTTTGCATGTAAAATGGAGATTTATTTCCACCAATTTAGGTGGAAACAACCGTAATTGCGATTAAATGATTGCCCAGATTTGAGCAGGAACTTGTTTACCTAAGTACTTACCTTAATCATAAATGGATTTTGTCTAGTACGGTAAATATTATATCCATTTGAGATTGAATAATGGTATTTACAAGCTTAGCTTAGGAACAATTTTATCGTTCCTAGCGAATAACTAAATAGAAACTGGAATAAATGTTATTTTTCCAATCTCGAGCCACCGAATATTATCTGTGTAATTTTGGAATGAAGTGTCGCTACACTGAGATTAAATAAACATATTTCTGCAATCGACAACAGATAAAAACAGATTGGACGAAGTATTAACTCTTTGGAACTAAAGAAGTATCTACCTAGATACGAACAATTAGTAAGTTAAAATTATTTTGTACGCTGTTATTTTTAAATGCATGAATAGGTAGAATGGAATAGAATGATGTAACTATTGAGAACGGTGAATGGTCATGTAATGGTGTAACTATATAGTTGGTACAAAATCACATCCCTCCATAAAATACATCAAGTTGAGAATACTTTGACAGGATATCAGATGTGTGTAAAAAAGCAACGAAAAAAAAATTGCTTCAATATATATATTTTCCTTGCTTTCCTCAATTAAATCGGGGTCGATAATAATTTCTACTTTTTTTGGAGCAGAATGAAGTAATTTGGTACTTGAACCAGTGTGTTTATTTTTGAGTTTTGTAATTACTTACTGTGTCATACATAGTTTCTAAAAAAGAATATGCGTGTACCGTAGTATTTAAACACATCACCAAAAGGACAGACAACCGTGTCTTCCTATTTGTTATTGGTGCTTCGTGAATGCAAATTCGTTCGTTTAGCTAATAATATTAAAAATAGGAGATTTTAAACACAAAGCTAACCCCCATGGCCATTTTTGGTGCAGTCTGCAATACATTGTGAATTACAGCAGCTTTGTACCCATGAAAATATCAGATAGGTACAATTTGTTTTGTTGACACTTCGCGCAAGCTGCTACACATGCGAATAGTACTTTTGTGTCGACAATCTCTGGGGCAATAAATCGTGCAGCCAGGTTTGATAAAACTAGGGAATCCCTCTCACTTGTCACAGGCTCAGGCACCCGAGATGGCACAACGATAAGCAGTTAATCATGAATAGTTGTTTTTTCCATAAAACCTGGTATTTGTTTTCTTAATTACATCACTTTGTCAATGAGGTTACATTCTAGTAGGGTGTGGCATGGGTGTGGACGAAAAGGTAACTAAAGTAAGGTGGCCACGGCTATACTTCGTTCATTTAAAACTGTGTTGTGGTAAGTAATCAGTTGGTCGGCCATGCCATCATAACGATATTTTTGCTTGTCACATCGGATTGCGGTTAGAATTTCCAGTTTTCAACCCACTGAACAATTTTGGTATTTGCTTTTAACTTAAAAGCAAATAAATTCCGTGCGTATTGTTGAGTTATATGTATATATTTGATTACTTACATGTTTATGGTTGTACACGTATGTATGTTTTGTCACGACCGTTATGCGTGTGCAGAATTGCAAGTAGGCACCAATATGCGGTACATTCATAAGGCTTGTACACAAAGTAGAAATAAATGTAATTGTTTTATATGTATTTTAATTGGGGAAGCCAGACCGCAACTTTTTTTCCTTGTGTAGGATATGAAAATCATCAGAATGTTACTCATGTAAAGGTTAACTATTTTATTTACGTAATAATAGGTTTAATACCAATGCATTCATGGATTATAGAATTAAAACAAAAAAAATAATTAATATGCATTTAAATATTCGAATATCGCATTCACAGTTGTGCTTTCTGTCTCCTAAATTATCAGGGTAAGATTATTGAATATAATGTCTAATCATTGTCTAATCTACGTCTATTTACTGAGATTAGGCAAACATAATTTCAAGACGCTACGATATGCCTGAGTTTGATACGTAAGTTAATAATTTGCTTTGTTGATGTTACAACACTTGAATATTAGTAGTTAATTATTTAGGTTCAGTATAATTATCGCAAGTCAGTGGTAAATCTAGGAATAAGCGAGCTTATTATTCTATTGCAACTTCGGACTACGCTAGGCGAGTTCAAGGTGAAAGTGTTTCACTGACTTGCGGTCGACTGTACTAATCTTTACAGATTTTCTGAAAGGTAAAAGACTGGTAGCTATAATATATAGTTAGAAGACATACAGTAAAACTGGCCATCATTGTCCATATCGGATATCTTTGCCCGAGCACGAACAATAACTAAAATCTTGATTGTATATTTTATTTACAATTCAAGATTTTATTGTTTATTTATTTTATTTTATTGTTTATGTACACACAAAAAAATAGATACAGATAGGACATAATCATAATGATGAGTACAAAAGTTCTGCTTATTTCTTAAGAAATTTCTTCCAGCAGACCTGCGACAGGAGAAATGAAAGAAATGTAGACAATAGTGTGAGAAGAAAAAGAGAAAAATATAAATATGCCAAGTCTTAAACTAAAATATTGAAATAAACCTACACGTATAACGTTATAAATTAACACATACTTAAATAAATACATAGAGCTTACATATATAAATACATACTATAGGTATATAAATACTCACAGTTGAGAGGAAAGGTAGGTAATGCTCTTTGACTCGATATTTGAATTGTGAAACAGTTTTTAAATCACGAATGCTAGGCGGAAGTGAGTTCCACAATCTTACTGCATGGACAGAGAAGGAATAGGAATAGTAGCTTGTTTTATGAGGATGAGATTTGAGGAGGGATCTAAGGTGTGATCTAAACTAGGGCTTTCATCTCGGGAATCTCGGTCTTGAAAAATTTCGAGAGTCTCGACGATGTTTTGGTATTTTAGAGACTCGAGACTAACATTTTCGGTCACGGGAATAACGAGACTTTTGAGACTTAATAAAATTAATTTATTAAATCAACAGTATTTTTTTACTATGGTAGCATGGATATGGAAATGGCAACACTGCCGAGTGTAGAGTAAAGCTTAGTATTATCTGTGGAGGAATAACCTTGTTGACAAACAACACAAATTTTGTCTACATATAAAAATTTCACTGTGAAAGCGCGAAGTTACTAGCTGCAATGTGTTCGTTGGCAGATAACCTAAAAGGTATGTGAAACACAAAATGACGTATCACAGGATATGCACGATGACGATAGTGAAAATGTGGAAAATGATGAAAAAGATGAAAATGGCAGTTTTGAAATAATGAAGAGCAACAAGCCGCGAAAACATGAAGAAGTAATTTATGAACATGTGATTAATAAAGTCCGAAAAGTAGTAAAGTTGTTCAGAAAACCACGAACAAAAGAAATTGTACTAAGAAAATACGTAGAAGAAGAGTTCCACAGATAACTAAAATTAATTATTGACTGCAAGACGAGGTGGTCCAGTTTAGCTGAAATGCTTGACCGATTTCTTAAAATAAAGATATGCGTTCGAAAAGCTTTGATTGAATAGATAGAGCCGGAATAGATTTCACTGAATCAGAGTATACTACATTGGAACCAATCTCAAATTCACTAGGTATCATGAGAGTGACCTTAGATGCACTGTGTAGATGAGAAGCTACTCTTTTAACAGCGGATACTGCACTAAATTTCTGCCTAAAGAAATTAGATTTACAACATTTTTTTTTTAGCGTAAATTTCGTTAATTCACTGCGCATCCGTATTAAGGAAAATAGACTGATTGAGGCAAGTATCTTACAATACTTGCACAGTCCTTCTCAGTTTTTTTTAAAAGAAGCTTGATGCAACAGCTTTTCAAACATTAAACAACGACGAAATTACAGTGTCTTTAAAATTTACGAAAGGTTAAATAAATCCACATCCACAACTGACAAATTTTACTACAGAAGAACAGCTGGAATGTGAGCTAAAAAATATATTAAACCCCCAAGAAGACAAAGGACAGAATATAACTTCCATGTCTATCCATGACTTGCAAACAATCTTGCATGTAGAAAAAGCTCTCTTTGAAAATGGGGGTGACAGAGGGAAATACCTAAATTATTGCTCCAATTATTTAATATCTATTCCCCCCACTAGCGTAGAAGCAGAAAGAGCTTTTTCTAACGCGAGTTACTTTTGTAACAAAATTAGATCCTCTCTGTCTGAAACGACATTAAACGCCCTTTGTTTTTTACGTGCCCACTACAAAAATGAAAAAAGTATAACAAATGTTTTTTTTTTTTTAATTTGCGTTTGTTTAATAAAGTACTTGATTAAAATATCTTGTTTTGACTTTCTAATTGCATAGTCTATAAGTAAGAAACCTACTTTTGAAATAGTCTCGTTTTCCCCGGGAATTTCGAGACCACACCAAGTCTCGTTTTTTTTTCCCGGGACTCAGTAATGCATCGACACTGAAAGCCCTAATCTACACGGTGCGTCGCTAGGGCGAGCGTAAGAAAAACGCTCACGCAGGTAGGAAGGATAAGACGGGTTGTGTATGACGACGTCGTTGAAGAGGAGACATAAGATCCGAGTGTTCCTGCGAAGGCGGATTGGCAGCCACTTGAGTTCCTTGCGAAGATGAGAAACAAGGTCATACTTTCTAAGTCCGAAAACTAAGCGAATGCACAAGTCTTGCAAGCGCTCAAGCTTGTTTAATAGCTCCTCAGTAGCATCCAGGTAGCAGGAGTCGGCATAATCTATAATCAGCTGATTAAGTGTTTGTGCTAAAGAAAGTTTAGTCAGTCAGTTTTTAGTTATTTTTCAAAAATATCTGCTAAGGGCAATGATGGCCGGTTTTACGGTACAACACTTTTTCTTCTCTGCTTCGGCTTTTTGTTTCCGACTTCTTGATTCAATCGAGATGAAATATGAAATAAATGAATATCTATTCATTTGACTAGATTTTTTTTTCGTACAACCTTCATACTTATCTTAGTTTCACAACCTAAGAAGCTAAATTAATTAATATACAATAGTTTTTGTTGAAATGAAATTGTTTATCTGTAAATAGGATATGGGAATCACATTTACACGTCATCTTAAAAAAATATTAAAAATTAACTAGATCTCATCTAGTTAATTTTTTTTCGGCGTTTCCTATCTGACTACTCTGAGAAGAAAGGCCGAAACAAACTCAGAGGTCACAGTCTCTTTTATAGTCCAGACATAATCTTGGTCAGGCCAGATGACCATATGATATTCAGGTAGTCCGTCAGCGATAACTGAGAGGTACCTCAGCGTATACAGGGTGTCCAAGAACCTGGCGTCCAACTGGATTCCCACGATGCCCCAAGTTCTAACAGTACTCAGAAAAATATTTTAAAAAATCCACCCCATGTACTTACAGAATTATACTGATTTCAAAAAAAAAGGGGAAATGAGCACCCTGTGACATACTTTTGAATGCTGTGACTGCTAATGCTGATAATTTCGATATTTCTTAGAGGTTTTGTAATCTAGGGTATTGCTGTGTCTAAATAGAATGTAAAAATAATGTACTTATTGTACCATTTTAAAATAAAATATTATTTTAACTAAAGGTGATATGGAAAACTATTGAATTTCGCAACTTTGACCGACTGTAGTGTAAAAAAAATGTACCAAAATAGTATGGCAAGTGACGTCAAATTTTGACGCGTTTATTCCTCTTTTTAAAAAGGTATAATACTTACACATTAATTTGAAAAAAAAAAAATTTGATAATATTTTTACTCAACAACCCAATTTTTACGATGTCTTACAGAATTCTTAGAAAGAAAAATTTACGACGAATTGAATCTAACCTCTAAAGAATTACTATTGTATGCTCATAAAAATAACAACAGGCCTCTCAAAAAACAGGTTAGACCGTAAGGGACGGTATGTGCATGCATCTCACCATAGTGATTCGTTATTACAACAGGAGGGAGCAAGACAGAAACTATCTTTGCGATTTGCTGGTTCTTCTTTATGGTACCCCATTATTCAGGTAAGAGTGAGGGAGAAAAAGGTTAGAAGTGCGAGTGAGATAGATAGTGACGCTATCTGGGATCGTGCTATTTAGGATAACAGTACGGTCAGTACGCGTCACTGCCTCCTGCCGTTACTACGCACCTCTCTCTTATTGTTACCATTGATCACGTACTACGATTTAAAGCTTTGTTTATTGGACTCGATTACTCTTTGTGCTCTGGACTTTGAAACGAACTCTTTACGACGACCTTTGCCTGTGTATGGACAGTTTGTGTTTTGTGTGTGCTACCATGGCGACCTACACTCCGCAAGAATACGCAAATATGCACTACATTTATGGAGAATGTAGAGGTAATGGACGAGCTGCAGCGAGACTTTACAGAGAAAGGTATCCGAGGGCTACGCGATATCCCGACCATCGAGTTTTCATTAATGTGCACAGATCACTATGTGACGGGCGGTTCCCCAATCAAGTAGCTGGTGAAGGACGACCCGTAAATGACTTCATACGCGATGAAGTTTTAGAGGCGGTGTCGGCAAATCCAAGCATCTCTGTGCGAGGAATAGAAGCTGATACGGGGATACCGAAGAGCACAGCACACAGTATTCTCCAAAAAGAAGAATATCATCCGTACCACGATAGTCTCGATAGTCTCGAGGTAAAAGACTTTGCACTCGCTGTACGAGTGCAAAGTCTTTTACCTCGAGACTATCCGAGCCGAGTCGCGTTTTGTGAAACAATCCTGCAAAAACATCGAGAAGACGAAAACTTTATCGACAAAATTTTGTGGTCAGATGAATCAACATTTAAGAAGGATGGCTACATGAACCTACACAACTTGCACGAGTGGCATGTGGAAAATCCGCACTTGATGCGAGAAGATAGATCCCAGTACCGGTTCAAAGTGAACATGTGGACCGGTATTCTCTGTGGGAATATTATTGGTCCATTTGAGATGCCCGAGAATTTGACTGGCGAATCATATTTAAATTTTCTTCAAAATGATTTGCCAAACTTACTAGAAGAGACCCCACCAGATATGTGGTTCCAACACGACGGCTGTCCAGCACATTTTCGCGTATCCGTTAGAGAGTTTTTGGACGAGCAATACCCGAACAGGTGGATTGGGCGATCAGGAACAATCCCGTGGCCAGCCCGCTCACCTGACTTAAATCCGCTGGATTTTTTTTTCTGGGGAACTATGAAGGAGCTCGTTTATGCGAAGCCCATTAATGACATCGCTGACCTTCGTGAGAAGATAACACAAGCAGTGCAGGTGATACGTCAAAAAAGTTACTCGCGAAACATAAAGCGGTCCTTTTTAAGGAGAGTGAGAGCTTGTATTGCCGCGGGTGGTCAACATTTTGAACATTTATTGTAATAAAATATCTTTAAACTAACATTCTTTGCTTTTATTCTACTGGGAACCCATCTACCTGTGTGTATTTCCTTCTTGCTCACTCTTGGAACCGAAGTAAATAATAGTAGTAACATAACAGTTTCTAAGATAAGAAAGGGTCCGACAGTTACCGTTAGTAGGTAGGCACTTCGTAAAAATTGGGTTGTTGAGTAAAAATATTATCAAAATTTTTTTTTTCAAATTAATGTGTAAGTATTATACCTTTTTAAAAAGAGGAATAAACGCGTCAAAATTTGACGTCACTTGCCATACTATTTTGGTACATTTTTTTTACACTACAGTCGGTCAAAGTTGCGAAATTCAATAGTTTTCCATATCACCTTTAGTTAAAATAATATTTTATTTTAAAATGGTACAATAAGTACTTTATTTTTACATTCTATTTAGACACAGCAATACCCTAGATTACAAAACCTCCAAGAAATATCGAAATTATCAGCATTAGCAGTCACAGCATTCAAAAGTATGTCACAGGGTGCTAATTTCCCCTTTTTTTTTGAAATCAGTATAATTCTGTAAGTACATGGGGTGGATTTTTTAAAATATTTTTCTGAGTACTGTTAGAACTTGGGGCATCGTGGGAATCCAGTTGGACGCCAGGTTCTTGGACACCCTGTATACCTATTAGTACCTCGAATGTGGGCGATCCATTGCTCCAATAAACTTATTGGCAACTTAATAATAGCCTTTATTACCATAATAACTTAATAATATTCCTACGTACTTCAGTAGAGGCTTAATTTAAGAAGTTCTACCTAATAGTTACATGCTTGAAGAAATATATTCAAGGAATACCTATTTACGATAAGTAGTTACCTAGCTAATATATATCTATCTACCTACTTATCTATAGGTAGGCTATCGTATTTTTACATTAAATTGCTGGGAATTTTCCTCTTCTTGTAGTTTTAATTAATTTTAGAAATAATTTTTTTAATTGAAAGTGATTTTTTGCAAAGGGCTGGTGTTCCTCGAGGGCGGTCAGAGGAATTTTGTGCTTTTTGATATTGAACAGAAATGACTCCGGGCTATATCTTCTTTTTTACATTTTTTTTGTAAGCAGCAGACTGTGCTTGATGCTTCACCGGATAAATATATTTATTTATTATTTATTAAAACTTTATGCACAGGTGAAAAAATACGGTACAAAGGCGGACTTAATGCCTGAGGCATTTTCTACCGGTCAACCTTAGGGTGGTGCAAAGACAAAACATGGCAGGTCTGTGCAACATAAGTGATAGATAACTTGAAAATTAATACCTACTAATACATAGATACATACATATAAACTTTGTCAGGAGAAATAACGATGGGTAGAGGAGAAAACAAATCCAGCAAATCAGCGCTACAAAGATTCTGCCAACTTTTCACGAATTTGTTCACGTGCCTTCAACTTGAAAGATAACCGACTGGTTGCCATCCTGATGTTCAGAGGAAGCGCATTTCAAAGAAATACCGTCTGGACAAAGAAAGAAGAGTGAATAAAACCAGGGCGGTGAGAAGGACATCGTAGAAGACGATTGTTGGTAGAACGAAGATTTTTGCTATGG
Organism: Xanthia togata; assembly: GCA_963853775.1. NCBI lineage: Eukaryota > Metazoa > Arthropoda > Insecta > Lepidoptera > Noctuidae > Xanthia > Xanthia togata. Next base: position 14,985,517 of record OY970802.1, read on the forward strand.
GCAGAGCATGATGATGGTATTGAACATGGGAAGTCAGGTAAGATGGAGAAGTGGGTTTGTCGAGTATAGTATACATACAACATTGACAGAGCCCTCAACTCACTGCGCTGACGTATGGGTAACCATTTTAAAAGCAATCGATGCGCAGGCACATAACCTTACTTACGAAGATTGAAAACGAATCGAATGCTGTTATTTAGAAGGTGGTCAAATTATTGAGGAGATCTGCATTCAGGTCATAGTAACACACATCACCATAGTCTATTATGGGAAAGATTAGGGACTGTACAAGCATTGCTTTTACTTAGAGTCGTGACCTGCTTTCGCCAGTCAAGACATGTGTCAACATACAGACCAAGATCCTTGACATTGGAGCTAAACGGGATGACAAAGTTGTAAAACATTACAGGTGGCACAGTGAAGCCATTCAGGTTCCTCGTACTGTGGGTGCTCCCTACAATGATAGCCTGACACTTGGTAGGATTAACCGCCAACCCAAAACGATCAGGCCAGTTTTTAACCACACCTAAATCCCGGTTTAGCTCCTCAATCGCATCGGATATGTTGTCCACACTTGCCTGGCAGTAAAGCAAATCGTCAGCATAAAGATGATACGCAATCTGAAGTTCAGTGGTAATGAGATTAATAAAAATGGGGAAAAAAATATGCCGCCCTGACGGACGCCAGTTGCAAGATCACACCAACCCGACGAAGAGTCTCCAGCACGAACAGACTGCTGATGCCCCTGAAGATAAGAGGAAAACTATTCCAATATCTCCCGAGAGACCATAAGATAGGACAGGATGGATAAAAGGACTTCGTGACTGACGGTATTAAAAGCATTGGAGAATTCAATTAACACTAAGACTGTAACTTTAGGACACTAAAGTTACAGTCTTAGTGTCGTCCACGTCGTCGTCGTCCGTCGGGACAGTCACTTTAAGGAGAGCTGAAACGTTACTGTGCCCAGGCCTGAAACCGGATTGAAATGGACTGATGAGGGAGTTGTGGTGAATAAATTGGGAGAATTGTTTATGAACACTGTCCTCAAGCACTTTAGATAGAAAGGGAAGGATGGAAATTGAGCGAAAATGACTAGGAAGAGAGGGATTGGGTATCTTAGGCAGAGGCCGAACCAGGGCTTTATGCCAGAGGGAAGGGAAAACACCGGTGTAAAGGGAAAAGTTTATGATGTGGGAGATTGCAGGAAGGAGTTGATCAAGAGCCGTTACGAACATATGTCGGCTGATATTATCACAGCCCACAGCTTTGGATTTCATGGAAAGGATTATCTTTTTGATCTCTCCCGGATCGACAGGGGTGAAGACAAAGGGATTAATAATGGGACACGTCAGACCAGCAAGGTAGTCGAAGGTTTGATATTTGGTTAGACTATCTAGAGTGGGAAAAGTGGAGTAATGGTGATTTAGATCGTTCAAACCAATTGTGTTAGGAGGGTCTGAATGTCGCAATTTACCAATGCCCAAAGTTCCAAGGAACTTCCAAATATCGGCAGAAGAAGAAGTGATATTATTTAGGATGTGGCGGCGTTCAGCGTTGCGTATCATCTGATTACACCGATTCCTAGCACCCTTAAACAAGGCCCAATTGTCATCCAAGCGATCCTTTTTAAACTTCCGAAACGCGCAGTCCCTCCGTCGCATCGCCACTCGAACTCTCCTGTTCATTCAAGGCGCAGGAGGACGCTTCAACTTGATTTTTTTGATACGTCAAATAGCTTGACCACAACATCGTTGAATAATTTGACTTTTTCCTCAACCGAAGCAGCTGCTTCCAGAGGTGACCAATCAATATTGGATGCATCTTGTTGAAGCCTCTCGCCATTCATACGCGCAAAGGCACGCCTGTACTGGAACGTTGGTTTAGGTTTAGGGGGTTTAAGGACATAGGATAAGAAAATAATGTCGTGATGGGAAAAGCCAGGAGCATCGTGCTGACCATGTGAGGAAACTAGGGAAGGATTAGAGGTCAGGATCAGGTTAAGCCAAGTATCATCACAAAACAAAACAAAACATGCAGACTTGCTGACTCGACTAAATGCAGGAGTTTACGGGACCGAGGGGAGTTGAGAGCAAGGAGATTGGTATTAAAGTCCCCCATAACAATGTGATGTGCATAATATTTCGATCCCAAAGATTCAAGTACCGATTCGAATTCAGTGAAGTAATCAATGGAAGGGGGGCAATAGACTACGCCAAGGACGGCTTTAACTCGATTGAAACAAACCTCGCGGAAAAGAAACTCTGCAGATTCATTGGAAGAAGAAGAAGCTAGAATTTTAAATGGGAAATCATCACGAAGATAGATGGCTACACCACCATCCTTCCTACCGATCCGTTCATTACGAAGAAGAACAAAACCGGGGAGCGGGTAAGTGGTTGAAATTAGTTCTGGTATGAGCCAAGTTTCGGAAGTCAGGACGGCGTGAACGGCGTGAACGTTGTTGTCGGAAAACGTGTTGTATAGTTTGTTGTTCGTTGTAGTGACTGGGAATACTCTGGGCATTGAGGTGGCATACCTTAAATAGCCGGCAAGAATTTTGGCTGAAATTTTGGAGTAAAAGAACACCTTAGGTGTCTGTAAGAGAAGTTAAAGTTTAATCGCTGGGAGAGACACTAGATACATTTTTTTTTAAAGGTAAAGATATATTTATTTGTAAAATGTGTAACATTATACATATAAATGCAAATGTGGATGTAAAAGTGGAAATCTGTGAGTTTCAACATGTTTTGTCACAATTAGCGTAAAAAATAAATTATAGCCACTTGAAATATAAGACAATTAAGAAATTTAAAAAAAACATAACAAAATTAAAATATAAAACAAATAGATTAGAAACTATCATTTAAAAAATCTTTAACATAATAGTAACATTTTTCAGTAAGTAACTTCTTAAGTTCTCTTTTGAATAAGTTTGGCTGGTTTATATTTTTAATAACCTCTGGAATGTTATTATATATTTATGGTGCCATACAAAACACGCTTTTATGAAGGAGTGCTGTTTACGCAGAGTGAGGCTGTAAGAAGTTCTTATATTTAGTACGTCTATTTCTAATGACCTTGTCTGACAAAAGAGGAAACCAGTGAGGATTGCTTCTAACAAATAAAAACAGGCAGAATAAAATGATTCGTTATCAGATGTCATAAATATATAAAATAAAATCATTATCTATAAATATATAATTATAGACAATGCTAGAAACACCACACGAATGACTGGTACGATGTTTGCAGCTCTGCACCACCCGCCAGCTCACAACATCATCTCATCAACTCTAAACATTTTAAAACTTAAACGTTAAAAGATAAAAGCACACAGCAAAACATAATAATAAAATAGTGTAACTGTCTGAAAATACATAGTAATGATATCAAAATAAAAACGAAGTTTCTCGACGGCATGTGAAGCCAAGTCAGAGGCCCACGGGCGGCTTTAAAACTCTGACCACCTGTTTAGTCACTAACCATACGAAAAGAAGAAGAAGAACGAAGTATAAACAAATAAAATACCATGATATACCTATAGATTCATTCTATGACTCGGCATCGATACAATTTAAGCACGGTAAGCAAAAAGTAAAGTAAATATATGCAGGAATCTACCCTTTTGGGTTTGTAAGAGTTGGCGTTTTTTGAGTCAATACCATCGATCGTTCAAATGTTGAGGAATTGTAAGAATGAAAAGTTATTTCTTTTTGCCAAGTGATCAAATAGTGTCTCCGTTTTGCAATACCTATTGTAAAGTCTGTAAAAATGATTGAAAATATACCTAGAAAGATTAGTCTAATCTAATATGATCCAGACATGGCTTAATTAAGAATAAACGTTTGCTGGTGTTTGTGAAATTTAATATAATAATTCTAACTAAGTTAATTAACTAACTAATTTTCCGGCTCGCTACAAGTCTACGTCTGGGCGCTCCTTGCGGGGCTCCACATCGCTGTCAATGCGGTGAAGCAGTCGACCGCCTCGCACACCATGGCCTTTCCTGCAGTAAGAGCGCTGGTCGGTTGGCACGGCACGCAAGTATTAATGACATTATCCGTCGGGCTCTTATCACCGCCGGGGTGCCAGCTGTCTTAGAACCCAATGGCTTGGCACGCGACGATGGGAAGAGGCCGGATGGAATGACCATAATGCCTTGGAAGTTGGGTAGGCCTTTGGTGTGGGATGCAACCTGTGTCGACACCCTTGCGCCATCCCATCTTCCTAGCACGGCGGGCTGTGCCGGGGCGGCTGCTGCAGGTGCAGAAAACCTCAAATGGCGCAAATATACCTTATTGGCAGCTATATTTTTTAGCCGTTTGGGGTTGAAATACTAGGGCCCTGGGGTCCGAGTCCTCATCGAATTTTTCATGTAAAATTTTAAATCATGTAAATACGAGGTTGTAAATAAAGTGAATCTAAGTTATGAGTCATATTTATTAATATTATAAAATCAAGTATTGCCTCCCATGATAGTATACAGAAGATAGCGTTTTCTGTATACCATCGTGGGATGCCTCCCATGATGGTATACAGAAAACGCTATCTTCTATTACACTTGATTTTGGGTGATGTATTAATAAATAGAAGCTATAGAAATTAAATTAAATGAAATCTTGCTATAAACGTTCTTTCATTTGCTTTTCGATATTGCTCATAGTTACGAGCTCAACTTTATTCAGCTAATAACGTTTTATTTGACCTGAATCTGTTTTACGTTAACATTCAATGAGAGAGATGGGAGACTTTAAAAGTCGTAAGTAACGAGTTTGATATATTTATAAAGTGCACGATCCCTTTTCCAGCTGATCAAACCCTCCAAAATCCGGTCCATTATAAAAGGTTAGAAGAGATATTAAGGGTTTCGAGATTAACTTTTTGTGTAGCAGACGTTGACAACACTGGACCTACTTAATACCGAGATTTAATGTTAACCCTTATACCGCAGACATTAACTTAGTTATTTAAATGTATGTCTGCGTTTAAAATGTATTTATGTATTACTGTACACCAGAAAATACATAACAAAAAAAAATATATTTAATACTACAAAACATATAATATCACGGTCCTATCGCTTAACAAAAAACAACAATGCACTTATTTATTGTTGAATGTGAATTAAGATATTCCGTTTAATAATCTTAAATCTTTAATTACTGTAAAGGTACACTATAAGTAGTATTTTTTTTTTTTAATCAATGCTGCAATGGTCAGTACCTATTGGTCAGTACTTACCTATATTAAACTTTTCATTGATAGGCAATGTGAATAATGATATAGAATATTGTAGTGAGATGATTAGTAACAGTAATAGTGAGAATATGGAGTTGACAGTAGAATATACAGGAAACTATACAGGAAACGACGAGACAGTAAGATCTAGTAAACGAAATAGACAGTTAGACCAAGATGAAGATGATGATGTGGACAAACATTACGAGACGGGGTAAACGATTTGCCCGAGCTAGTCAGGTGGATGACGTGATAAGAATTCCTGATGACAAAATTGAAATTAGCATAACGTCCATCGTAGAAAAGTTGCCAAAACAGTTTGGATTAGCAAAACTATTAAAATCAGAGAACATTACAGATATTACAAATGTAAAATACATCAATGCGTTTAAAGTTCTAGTCCAGTTTAGTAACGAAGAGAGTGCGGAGAAATTAATCGATTCAAAATGTTTGAAAGATAAAGGGTTTAGATGTCAAAAAACACTGGAGGTGAGAGAAACTTACGGCGTTATTAAAGATATAGACCTAGAATCTTCTGATGAGGAAATACTTGAGGGTTTGAGCTGTGAAACAGAGATTTTAGGTATTAAACGATTGAAACGTCGCAACACAAAAAGTGGACAATGGGAACCTGGGGAATCAGTTAGAATAACCTTTAAAGGGTCCTCCTTACCTGCCCATGTACACATATATGAGACCAGGGTTAAAGTGAATCCATACCAGTACCCCGTCACGCAATGTTCGCGTTGCTGGAGATTTGGACATACAGTAAAAGTTTGTTCATCAATTAAAGAGATATGTCCAAAATGTAGTAAATCTCATCCTAATTGCGACACTGTGGAGTATAAATGTAATAACTGTTCCGGAAAACATATGGCGTTATCTCGTACATGCCCAATGTATCTAAAAGAAAAACGGCTAAGAGAATTGATGGCAGAGTTTAACTGCACTTACAAGAGAGCCTTAACAATGTATGTTCCACCTGAACTAAATTATGAGGTTCCCGTAGAAACAGAACAGGAAACGCAAAAGGAACAGCGCCGAGTTTTAGGTCAAGAATCTAATATGAGTTTACCTATAACACAATCTCCAAGTACACACGTTAGAGAAGACACATTAATTAAGGCTGTAAGTTCAACCTCAAAAACAAAGAAAAAGACTACAGTTACCCAAAAAAACGGTAATAAAAAGGATAAGGCCAATCCAAAAAATAAACAATCATCGAGTACCATCATCGATTGGGCAGCATTATCAGACAGTGACCCTGAAATACAACAAGTAGAAACAGATAATATAAATAAAGAGAAGAAAAAGACTTTGATATTTCTATGGAATAAATTAAAGGAAAAATTGTGGGATAGCGGGATTAGTCTGGAAAATAAAATTTTAGGTTGCGTAAAAGTTATAACTGACTGGTTTACATCTTTCTTAATGCATTACGTAACGAAATTGCCTTTCTTATCTGACATTATAAAATGGCTAACGATAGACACAGACATTTAAAAATCAACGTTTTACAATGGAATGCACAGAGTTTACGACCAAAGATCACAGAATTTGAGGCTTTACTAAATCAGGAGAAAATTCACGTAGCTATCATCAGCGAAACTTGGTTTGACCCAGACAGCACATTCAGACTCAGCGGATACAATATATTCAGGGCAGATCGCGACGATGGTTATGGAGGTACAGCAGTCTTTACTCACCGCTCAATCAAGGCTATACAAAGTAATGTAAACATTTCGAATTCACAAATTCAATTTCTGCACATAAAATTGCTGAACTGCAATCAACTAGAAAATATAATTTCCATCTATTGCCCCTCGTCAGTACATACACGCAGAAGTGATTGGGATGAGATCTTTTCAATTACACAACTCAAAACTCTCATTGCTGGTGATCTAAATGGCCACCACTCAAACTGGTCTTCCAGAACTGATGCGAGGGGTAATCAGATTTTCGATTCTGTTATGGACAACAGCTTGTTCACACTAAACGATAACGCACATACACGCTTGAAATTGGTCAATGGAGCTATACAAAAGTCTTCCCCAGATGTGACTATTGCTTCAACAGATTTGGCTTTGAAATTAAAATGGAGGGTCATGAATGAAAATCTGGGAAGTGACCATAATATGATGATTAAAATTTGCTTAGAAACGAATAATTCACATAATTTTAAAAAACGTAGAAACTTTAAAAAAGCTGATTGGCAAGCATATTCTCAGTATATAGAATCGGAATTAACTAATTTGGAGTTACCTTTAGATCACCAATGCGCATATGATACATTTTTAGATATTGTTAACTCTGCAGCTGATCAATACATACCTTTGACTAAAGTAAGCGAGAATCCTCTTCAGTCAAACAAATTCATACCGAAACCATATTGGAGTCAGGGGTTGTCACAGATTGTTGCACAGAGACGTCTTGCACTAGCCATTTTTAGAGGTAACCCCAACCCACAAAATCTTGAAATTCTACAAAGAAAAGTGGCTGAAGCGCAAAAGCTAGTACGACAAGCCAGGAATAAATCTTTTCAGGAATTTTGCAATGGCATAGATAGTGTGACTTCTTCAGCTGAAATGTGGAGGCGGATGAGATGGGTCAAAGGATACAAATCATCTGCATCATCAGTGGATCAAGATAAAGCAGAAATACTATTGCGAAGTCTGGCCCCAGATCACGTAACGCCACAACCTCCTATTTTTACTTCTTACAACTCGCAATTATCCAGCCCGGTTTCGGTACAGGAAGTAAATAACTCAATTAAAAATAAAGACTCGGCTCCAGGTCACGATAATATATCATATTCTATGATAAAATATTTACCCTACATAGCTAAAATTATGCTGACTTTCATATACAATAAGTTTATGTCATCCGGATTCGTACCAGACCAATGGAAAAAAGTTAAAATTATTCCTATACCGAAGCCGGGTGGTGATCCAGGCTCATGTGTGGGTGTTAGACCTATTGCACTAATATCTTGTTTGTGTAAGATATTTCATACTATCATAACACGCAGGCTTGAATGGTTTCTAGAGAAAAATAACGTATTATCAAATGACACTACAGGCTTCCGCAGATCTAAGTCATGTTATGATGGTCTCTCTAGGTTGGTTGCACGGGCTGAAACGGGTTTTTCAAAAAATTGTCCAACTGTTGGCTGTTTCATAGACATTGAGAGTGCCTACAATAATATAAATTTGACATCTCTCTTACGAATTTTGGATAACTTAGGAGTGGGCTCTGTTTTGTGTAATTATCTTTGGCAGTATCTTCATCAGAGACATCTATTCATTGAACTACAGGATAATAGCATATTATGTCGAGTCACGGGTGTAGGCATAGCTCAAGGAGACCCTTTATCCCCTCTACTATTTAATGCGGCAACAGTTTATGTCTGTAGGACAATTAATAATGTTTTCATTGCGCAATATGCCGATGATTTTGTGTTATATGACATACAGAAGAGGTTATCCGATTCTGTATCCCATATACAAAACGCGTTGCTTGTGTTTCAAAGTTTGATGACAGAATTGGGTCTCAATGTCTCTCATAGAAAAACAAAAGTCTGCCTTTTCAGTAGGGGAAGAAGAAGAAATATAATCCATCTATCTGTTAATAACAGTCTTATTGAGCAAGTGGATTGTGTTAAGTACCTTGGAATGTGGTTGGACAGTTCCTTAAAGTGGTGTAAACATATAAATGAGACCCGGGAAAAAGTTTGCCGATTTTTAAATATTTTTAAAGTATTAGCTGGTGCTAAATGGGGAGTACATCCATTACATCTTAGAAGGCTTTACATAGCCATAGTGCGCAGTAGAATGGATTATGGTTGCTTTTTGTACGGAAACTGTGCAAACAGTCATCTTCAGAAGCTTGACAGAGTACAGAATCAGGCAATGAGGATAATAGGAGGATTTATTAGAACCACGCCTATCCATGCTATGGAAAGTGAGCTATGTCTTCAACCATTATTTATCCGAAGACTTTTTCTATCTTGTAAATTTTATTTAAAAACTAAATCGATTAATAATGATATTCTTATTAGTATCTTGGAGGGGCTGTCCAACCGATGCCAAGGAATTTATTGGAGAAACAAGAAAGTTTCTCTTTTAGTGGAGGCACACAGAGTTTACTCAGAATTTCCATTGTACTCGAGCCCAATGTTAGGTATTTATTCCTTAGGTACTTGGGTTACCAATATAGATTTATCTAGTGTAATTAATGATAATATTGAAGGCGTAAGATCAGCAAAAAGACTAGTTAATGTAACTGATCTTAATAATACATGTGTGAAAATGATAGATGATAGGTTCAGTAGACACTATAAAATATTTACGGACGGGTCCAAGGATGGTTCAGATTTGGGGGCTGCGTTCTTTGATCCACAACTTAATATTAAAGCAAAATTCAAAATTAATTCCAATATTTCTATTATGTACTGTGAACTTATAGCTATTTCTGAAGCACTGTTATATTTATTGAGCATAAATCAAGATAAATTCGTTATATTTTCGGATTCAAAAAGCAGCCTCCAACATTTGGCTCGGGTACCCTCGAGTCTTCGAGGATTCCCGATAGCCATAATTGTTTTAGATTTAATCTGTAAGATGCAATCTTTAAATAAAACCGTCACCATTCAATGGATACCTTCACACATTGGAATCACGGGTAACGAAGAGGCAGACTTAGCAGCTCGACAAGCATTGAGCGAGGGTATTGACTATGCTTGTGTACCATTATACTCTGATTGGCTTGGTCATGTCAAGAATTTATGTAGACATAGATGGCACGAATATTTTGATGAGCGCTCAAAGGAAAAAGGAATCTGGTATAAAACCATCCAGTCTGAACCGCTTCGTTACCTATGGTTTGAAGGAGGGGAGATAGACAGAAAATATGTGGTGGCTCTGTTGAGGATGCGTTCTGGCCACATACCATCGAACCAGTTTAAATATTTAATGGGTCAATGTACTTCACCAAACTGTACAGTTTGTGGGGTAGTTGAAGACATATATCACGTATTGATGGAATGTGACCGGAACATACAAGAAAGACGTCTTTTTGGTGTTGGATTTGAGGTGGGAGCATGTAACAGTATCTTAGCGTCCCCGAGGTCGGAGGAGGCTAGGATATTGTGTAGCCTATTATCGGTTATCTACCGGGATTTATAGGCCATCATGTCGTTTGTTTGATGATTTAAATTTTTTTATTTATGATATTATCTGTGTATTACCCATTGTGTTAGATTTAAGTTATTGATTGTTTTTCTCAACGGGGGTGACATTATCACTAAGTGACAAAACCCCTTTAAATAAATAAAGAAAAAAAAAAAAAAAAAAACTTTTCATTGTTGTTGGTAATTAACCACTGTATTGCTGAATTTCAACGTACGTATCGTAGGCCTAGGTAATTAGTTAAAATGAGTAACATAAAATATGACATTACTTGTTTTTAATATCCATGCATATTAAATACGTGAAACATGCTCGACATCCCTGCTCGGTTTAATATACGAGTAAATGGTGGAAACTTTTTTTGCTGTCAGGCGTGGGTGGCATTTTGGTTTTGCAGTTGATTAAATTTTACTGTTAATATTAGGTTACTAACCCTTCCATTCCAAATAACAGTTACCACACATTTATTCTGAGAGGTAAACCTAATAGGAGACCATTTTCAGGGAGCATTAGTAAGTACATAATTTTATGTAACAATATAGTTGCGTGGTGTCTGTTAATGTTGCTACAACTATCGTAGTTTGTGTGGTCGGGTTCCGGACAGGGAAATATGCCCCAAAATTCATCTTTTGGCATCTAAACCTAAATTATAGGGATAAATTTTATGAGCAAGCCTGGGCGCCAATATAAGGCCGCACTATGACTTGCCGCTTTTGGGGCAGAATTGGTACTTGTAAAAGTTAGGGTTGATTTATTGTAAGATAGTTTTTGTTGTATCGCTCTACATCAATCTAGTTTTACATGTGTCTTATGCTACAGAGACAGCCATTCTCGTGGAATGTCTTTGAAGCTGATTCGGCTTTTCACTAGCTACTTTCTTCTAAAGTTTAGGTAGATTGGCTTGGCGAATAATAGAATTTGCTATAGGTTAAAGCATAATATGACTATAGTAATTAGAACCCTTGCAATTGATGATTGCTAAATTACTACTTCAGATTAAATAGGTACGGGGTCAATTGTTGTCAATTGTTTCTCTGAACTAAGACACTTGAGGGTTGAGGAATTCCTAAAACGTAAGTAAATAGGTACGGAGTCAAGAGTTTTCAATTGTTTCTCTGACCTAAGAGTCTTGATGGTTGAGAAATTCCTAAAACGTTAAGTAGCTGTTACACATTCCATTCCAATTATATATTTTTTTAAGCGCGAGCGCCATGTTTCAACACTGAGATATTGAACGAAGTATGTTGGTAAAATATATTTGTGATATACTCTTATATATCTTATATATACCTACACGCTATCATATTTTATACCATGTGTTTTCGATAGGTTACGTAGGTGCGTGTGACATGAATTATTAAAATATTCTTCGACACTTTTTGCGAAGTACTGGATTGTATTTTACGTCCCATTTCTGGTTGGTAAGTGATCGAATACCTATTGAATACGATAGGTCCCGAACAACGCACCGATACAATTAGAGCATGACTTGCTTTATTATACCTCCGTAAAACGAAATTCATAATAGAAAACGAGGGAAAAATACGAACTTAATGGAAAACAGTTAACAGCTTTCGTGTTTGGGAGGCAAATATTATTATTAAAAACAATTTTAAGGTATTATTTGCTCGTTTTATTTCAAATAACCTGAATTTTCATGTTTGTCTATTGGATAAATCGTTAACACAGCAACTTTATTCTACTCTCCTCCCCCGGGTCCTCTTCATTATGTCGGTAATGACTTGAAAGGTTTTACACCGTTCAATTTTATAATACAATCGAATCACGTTTTATCGATCCATGTTCCCAAGGCGAGCACAAATAGAAATAATCGCGGCCACCTTACCCCATGATGTATATTCACGATCCGTCATAGCCCTACACCAGCTTATAAATCAAGACAATTTCTATTAAACTGATTTATCTATAAACTCGACCCTTCGAACGTGAAACCGAAGCTTTGAAACAACAGCTGTGTTTTCAGAAGTTTTAGTTTAAAATAAGAAATATCAAATATAATTACAGGCAAGCATTTGTTGTTTTTTGTAGCTCAAGATAAAATATATAAGATTCTGTGCATGACAGGATTAAGGTGCTAAATAAAAATACATCGAATATTAAAGGAGTTATATTTTCGCGAATATAATCTAGATGTAAATAAACAATAATGTGTAATGTACCTAATAATGTGTTAGTGTAGTGTTTGTGATGTGTGTGGTAGGTGGAAATAGGAAGTGAAGTAATAAGTCACAAGTACACAAGAAGAAGAATGAAAGTTTATTGGTACACAGACACAGGTTTCAGTTCACACACACACACAAGAGTTACACTTAATAAGAAGGAGTGGTAGAAATATAGAACAGCACGGATACGCAATTAAACATAACACAAGAAGGTCCTAAGGGTTAGCGAGGCGAAACTAGGATCGCGAGATTCCTACATAAAGCTATGCGCGCAGTGAGCATACTGATTTTGCAAATCACGGCGCGCGCGTCGTCAGTTCGGCCGGGTGCATGAGAGCCACGCATGATGATGCTGTCCCGCTCACGCACACGGTTCGCGTGACGTAGCGCGAGCGCCGGTTGTCGGTGGAACAATAGACGCGTCATAGCTACGCCGGGCCAACTGATAAGAAATTACTACTAATACAATGTTTGTACTTGTCTGTTTGTTATTTGAATATTAAGTTAAAGTTATTATTGTAAATAGTTTTATTTTATATGTTGATTATAAATAAGTCTAGTTTTAAGTTCTTTTGTAAATATGTGTATATAAATTATAATTAATTTTATTTAAGAAATACATAATTTATATTTGATTTGCTTTAACTTTGACAATTTAAATTGATGAAATGACTTTAAGTGTGTAGGTCACTACATCACCCCCTTCCAGAGACCGTCAAGGGCGATAATAGTCGGGAAATTTAACGCGACGTCCTGACCGCGTCGTTCTGACGGCGCTCTCGTCAGCGGAAGGTAAGTTCAGGTTATCCGCGTCAGGTGTGTAGTGATGAGTGTTGGTGTTGAGTGGTGACTGTGGAGTGTTGTGATGAAAGTTGGTGGTTGGTGGTGAGGAAGATGTGTGAGGATCACGCAATATGAAGGCCGGCTTAATGCGGTCAATCGATACGGTTACTTGTTTTCCATTTTCCATTATTTTAAACACTTTCTCACCTCTTTGAATGACCTTATGGGGACCAGAATATGCCGGTTTCAGACCACCAGCAGTGCAGTCCTTAAGGAAAACGTGGGTAGAAGAAGCTAATTCCTTGTAAATAAACGTTTTAAAATTGCTGTTGTGTCTGGCTGCTGGTGATGGTTGCAGTCTCCTGACGATACTCCGGAGCCTTGACAAGTAGTCGGTCATGTCAACCGTTTCATCAGCTTGTGGGTCGAAGAATTCGCCAGGCAGACGTATTGGTTGACCGTAAACAAGTTCGGCAGCAGTAGCTTGGGCGTCTTCTTTATAAGCGCTGCGTACGCCTAACATGACTAGTGGAAGAGATTCCACCCAACTGTCATTAGCGTGGCAAGTGATAGCTGCTTTAAGTTGACGGTGGAATCTTTCCACCAAACCGTTGCAGGCAGGGTGGTATGCCGTTGTTCTGCGACGTCGAAACCCAGCGATTATAGACAGGCATTTGAAGAGCGCTGATTCGAACTGCCCACCTCTATCTGTTACTATATCGAATGGGCAACCGAAACGAGCAATCCAGCCACTCAGTAAGGCTTTTGCCACCGTTTCTGCAGTTATATTTGTGAGCGGTATTGCCTCAGGCCATCGCGTAAATCGATCGATGGCAGTGAGGCAATAGCGGAACCCTTCACACAGTGGCAAAGGTCCCACGAGATCGATGTGAATGAATGCGAATCTTGATTGCGGCAATTTGAAAGTACCCACTGGAGCAAAGACGTGCCGTGTGGTTTTTGAGCGCTGGCAAGCCAGACAGGAACGTACCCAATCACGGCAGTCTTTCCTAACACCAGGCCAAACATATCGGTCAGCCACCAACTTTGCGGATGCCTTGGCACCTGGGTGACTCAAGGAGTGCAGGCTTGTGAAAATTGGTCTGCGCAATTCCTTGGGCACAAATGGTCGTGGCGTAGGGGTGCTAACGTCGCAATATAGTTGCTCTTGTGAACCTGGTACCCTGACCTGTTGCAGGCGCAATGCGGTAATCCCATCTAGCAGTTGCTTCAGCTCGAGGTCGTCAAGTTGAGCTGCAGCGATCTTTTCGACGGGCACTGGTTGTGTAATCTCCTCGACGCGCGAAAGGGTGTCTGCCACAACATTGTTTTTGCCAGACACATGCCTGATGTCTGTTGTAAACTGGGCTATTAGATCCAGGTGACGGAACTGCCGTGGGGAACAATTCTCCTTACGAGAGTGGAAGGCGAATGTCAGTGGCTTGTGGTCTGTGTAAATCACAAAGTCACGAGCTTCCAACATGTGTCGGAAATATTTGATACTCTCGTAGATGGCGAGCAATTCGCGGTCATATGGAGAGTACTTAACCTGTGCTGGACTTAACTTGCGCGAAAAGAAAGCAAGCGGCTCCCATGCTCCTGCATTCAACTGTTGCAAGACTGCGCCAATGGCCTTGTCGGAAGCATCTGTGACCAACGCCAACTTATCACTGAAGTCTGGATGCGCCAACAGTGCTGCTTGACAAAGGCTGTCCTTGCAGTTCTGGAATGCCTTATGCTCCTCGGTTGAAAAATTGACCGGGTGTGAACCCTTCACTGAGCCGATAAGCAGAGCGTTCAAGGGTGCCTGATAGTTTGCTGCGCCTGGGATGAACCTGCGGTAAAAATTGAGCATCCCAAGAAATCTCCGTAGCTCTCTTACGGTTTTGGGAGCGGGAAAATTTTGTACAGCCTCGACCTTCGATGGTAATGGTCTTGTTCCCTTGGCTGAGATGTGGTAGCCCAAGAAGTTTACCTCCGACACTCCGAAGACACACTTGGAACTGTTGATGACCATACCGTAGTCTCTGAGTCTGGTGAAGAGTTGACACAGGTGGTGCTCATGGGTCTTCTGGTCTTTTGAGTAGACCAAGAAGTCATCCAAATAAGCGTACGTAAAATCCAGACCCCTGAGCATTTCATCCACGAAGCGCTGAAACGTCTGTCCGGCATTTCGAAGACCGAACGTCATGAACGGGAATTCGAAAAGACCGAACGGCGTCGTGATCGCAGTTTTCGGGATATCATCTGGATTCAATGGAATCTGATTGTATGCTTTCACCAGGTCAATCTGAGAGAAGACGGTACAGCCAGACAGACTATGAGCAAAGTCTTGGATGTGTCGAATGGGGTACTGGTCCGGGATGGTACGTGCGTTCAGCATTCTGTAGTCGCCACAGGGGCGCCATCCGTCATCTTTCTTCGGCGCTAGGTGGAGAGGTGACGACCATGGTGACTCGGACTGGCGACAGGTTCCACATTGCAACATGGCCTCGAATTCGGCCTTGGCAATTTGCAGTTTGTCTGGGGCCAATCTGCGTGGTGTACAGGATACTGGTGGCCCTGGTGTAGTACGGATATGGTGTGTTGTATTGTGTTTGGGAGTGCGGTGTATACCATGTGGGCGAGTGATTTCGGGGAATTCCCGTAGTATGTGTGTATACGCGGAATCACCCAAACTTACCCTCACCGAGGAGACATCATCAGAACGACGCACGGGCGACGCCGGGGTGGAGAGCGTTGTATGGTTATCGATGAGGCGTTGATTTCTGCAATCAACAACCAAATTATAAAAAGATAGAAAATCCACGCCTATTATTGCCCTTGTAACATCGGCAACGATAAATCGCCAAGCAAAGTCACGGCGCAACCGTAGGTTCAGAGTGACGTTTATGTACCCGTATGTATTTATCTGAGTACCGTTGGCCGCGCACAATTGGTAGTTAGTCTTCTCTCGTCGATTTGATAATGCCGATCGGGGGTAGACACAGAGGTCGCTGCCGGTGTCGACCAAAAACTGCATCTTTGACCTTTGATCGGTGACGAATAAGCGACCAGCACTCGGACAATCATCGGCCGCCATTATTGATTGCCCCGCGCATTTCCCGATGTAGGGTAGTCGCACGGCTTCACACACTTTTTAGCCCGGTCTCCGAACTTCTGGTGGTACCAGCACTGCGGGTACTTCCTGTAGCTGGATTCTGATCGGGATGAGCCAGACCGATATCGCGTGCGACTATGAGACCGTTCTCTGGAGCGAGATAGTCGCTCCACCTTACCCGCCAGCTTCTCCATCTGCTTGGTCAGAGCGGCGATCTCCGAGGATACACTGGTACCCGCAGTACTCGCCGATGCAGCAGTAGATATGGCTGCTGTTGATGCCAACTGGGTACCGACGACGTCGTGGATCCGGTCCGCCAGCTCTGCTAGTTCAGCCAGGTCCATCCTCAACTGCGACGCTACGATGGCCTGTGTGTTTGTGGGTAGGCGGCTAGTCCATATACTTCGCAGAAACTCCTCCGGTACACCTGGGCCAGCGAGGTTGAGAAGGTGGCGATAAAATTGTGACGGCTTCCGGTCGCCCAGTTCCTCATGCATAAGAAGTTGCTTCACCTTTTTCTCACGCGATGCCGATAGGCGCTTAATGAGCTCACCTTTTAACTTTTCGTATTTTCCGGTTGGTGGAGTGTTGCCGATAATATCCTCGACCTCGGCAGCGTACTGCGGATCTAGGTTGCCAGTTATGTAAAAGAATTTGGTTTCATCCGACTTGATGCTCGCCAGGATGAACTGCGCCTCCATCTGGTTAAACCAGAGACTTGGTTTCTCTGGGTAGAACGGTGGTATGCGCACACCCACGCGAAATGTTTCCGCTGCCGACACATCTTGATTCGTACACGCTTTGTCCTCACTCATCTTCGTATTCTTGAACGGGGTCACCAATGTAGTGTTTGTGATGTGTGTGGTAGGTGGAAATAGGAAGTGAAGTAATAAGTCACAAGTACACAAGAAGAAGAATGAAAGTTTATTGGTACACAGACACAGGTTTCAGTTCACACACACACACAAGAGTTACACTTAATAAGAAGGAGTGGTAGAAATATAGAACAGCACGGATACGCAATTAAACATAACACAAGAAGGTCCTAAGGGTTAGCGAGGCGAAACTAGGATCGCGAGATTCCTACATAAAGCTATGCGCGCAGTGAGCATACTGATTTTGCAAATCACGGCGCGCGCGTCGTCAGTTCGGCCGGGTGCATGAGAGCCACGCATGATGATGCTGTCCCGCTCACGCACACGGTTCGCGTGACGTAGCGCGAGCGCCGGTTGTCGGTGGAACAATAGACGCGTCATAGCTACGCCGGGCCAACTGATAAGAAATTACTACTAATACAATGTTTGTACTTGTCTGTTTGTTATTTGAATATTAAGTTAAAGTTATTATTGTAAATAGTTTTATTTTATATGTTGATTATAAATAAGTCTAGTTTTAAGTTCTTTTGTAAATATGTGTATATAAATTATAATTAATTTTATTTAAGAAATACATAATTTATATTTGATTTGCTTTAACTTTGACAATTTAAATTGATGAAATGACTTTAAGTGTGTAGGTCACTACATTAGTACTGAAATTAATGGCGCACGCAAGAATTTAGCAGACGTAGTTAGGCACGCGGCAGGCGACCGGTATCATGTCCTTTTCGAGTGAAGCCTTGACATAAGAAGAGACGGATGAAAGTCTTATGTAAATTCCGCCAACATCCTTCAAAATAAAATATTTACGTAAACATAACTTGTAAACGATATCCGGCTGTCGAAGGACCAAAATGTAAACGACCAGCTTATGTCGTTTGAAGGGGGCGGTTTGTTGTAAGGTTTGGCACAGTAGAAAAACCACAAGCAGCTAATGTAACAAATCCACGTATATTGCACATAAAACACACACACAATATATTTAAAATACACAACAGTAATACAGACAAAGGTTAGAGCTAGATGTAATCCGAATTTAATACTCTATTCAGCACGAATTTATACCTCAAGTAGCGAGATGTTTGTAGGAACGAAGTTAAAGCTCAATTGACTAAGAATCTGAGACTTTCTAAGAGAGTACTAGGCAACTAGTACTAGGCAACTACAATTGTAAAATCAGACCCGATACCTTAAGTAGATTTTTACTATAGGGCAAGTAGCGGGTACCATTTGTGCAAACACAATAATTTGCTCCTATACATCAGGGCAGTTCGCTATTCAGGGACGCGACAGAGGGTCGGGGTATAGCTGGGTATTTCCCATTTTGCTATGACGAGGGTGTTTACACGAATGAGGGAGGCAGGCTTGCGCAGGTGCAAGTTATGACATGATAATTACTTCTAGAACAATGGATTACGTAATTATAAACACAGATAGGTATTCTCATTGTTTTAAATAGGTATTCAGGTGGGAAATAGTCTAGTCAGTGTTGTAGTCATAATCAAAACATTGTATTATGACTGACAACGGAGTTATATACCTTTTATTACATAAGGACAGGTTAACAAGAGAAAATAAGGTATTTTTAGTTACCTGTAGACACGGACGAATGTCTAACACATCTTTTAGTTAAGTCGGTGTCTATAGGTACATTGGTTACTGCTAGAGACCTGATTTTGTGTCAGGAATCTTTGATTTTACTAGACTTTCTTGTTCTAACTTGTTGGATTATTTATTCGAAACATTCTATATTAGTTGACATGTTAGAACTGGACCAAAACTTTCCAGATTTGATGCTACCTACTGGACTTCATGTCCCGACTTGATTAATATCCACACATGATTCGACTTGATACTATTTTAACATGTGCAGATGTACTTACTAACAATAATCAGTTTATTAGGTAGGTATTTAGTGTGCTTCCTTAACATTCCACCCCCTGTAAAAGGGTTCCGCCGCATTACACCTGGACGGTGGGAAGCACAATTAATTTAACAATGGGCCGACGCAGGACCCCATTTATTGTTCTTACGTCAGCTACACGGATTATCCCGTCACTTCCGTGATACACATTTTTGACTATTCCTTTAGTCCACTCACTTCGGTTTTTTGTGTTATCTATGATAACCACTACGTCGTTGACACTCACATTTGGTACGTTATTTGTCCATTTTTCTCGACGTTGTAGAGTAGGTAGGTACTCCCGTAGCCACCGACGCCAGAACATGTCGGCGAGCGCGTTCACACGCCGCCACTGACAGCGGGAGTCGACGTCCTCGATGTCTCCCGGCGCGAACGGAGTGCTCCCGGACGCAGTGCCAAGGAGTAGGTGGTTCGGCGTCAGGACCACGGGCTGGTTGTGGTCATCGTAGACGTAGCTGAGAGGCCGGCTGTTTATGATGAGCTCGGCCTCTGTGAGGAGGGTGTAGAGGACCTCCTCACGTGGGGCACGCTCCCTGAGCGTGCTTCGTAGTGCGTTTTTCACCGATCGTACTAGGCGCTCCCAGCAGCCGCCCATGTGTGGGGCCGCTGGGGGATTGAAGTGCCACTCGATGCCTCGGTTGATGGCGTCAGCCCTGATCTGACCTTGATCCAGGTCTCTCAGGGCCGCTCGCAGCTCGGTGTTCGCTCCGACGAAGTTGGTCCCCTGGTCGGAGTACATATGCGCTGGTTGCCCGCGGCGCGCAATGAGCCGCCGCAGGGCGAGTATGGCGGAATCGGCGCTCAATGAAGCGGCCAATTCTAGGTGGACAGCGCGCGTGGTGAGGCAGGTGAACAGAGCACCCCACCTCTTCTCGCGGCGTCGCCCGATGGTCACCTCCATCGGGCCGAAGTAGTCGACGCCCACTCGGACGAAGGCTCGTCTGGACGACTCCACCCTGGCAGGTGGGAGATCACCCATCTTGGGTGGCGCTGGTCTGGCTCTACATATTCTACAAACCTGACAGCTGGCTACCACCGTTTTTACAGAGGTTCTTACCTTGGTGATCCAGTACTTCTCTCTCAGATTGTTCACGACGGTCTCGTGGTTGGCGTGTAAGGCCTTAGCGTGATGAAAGGCAATTATCTTACGCGTCAGAGGGTGGCGTCCATCCAAAATAATAGGATGCTTTTCGTTGAAAGTGAGCGCCTCACAGGCACTCAGACGCCCTCTTACACGTAGCAGACCGTCATCCGTAATCATCGGATCGAGAGCCTTTATACTGCTGTCCTTGGGGACTGGCAGTCCCTTTATTATGGCGATCCTCTCCTTCTGGAAGCTGTCGTCCTGGCACAACCTTACGAGATGGTTGTGAGCTTCTTCGAGGTCGCGTCGCTGTAGTTCTCCTGTTGACCGACGCTTGCGACATCGACCGACAAAGATGAGTACCTGTGCCATGACGCGTTGTATACGCGCCCACGACGAGTAGCGCTCATAGTTGAGTAGGGGTGTCGGCGTCGCTGCTGTAGTTTGGACCCGCTGGATGCGCTCCAAGTCCATCTCCGTTGACTCGGGCTCTCGACACACCGGCCACCGCTCCTGTGGATCACATAAAAACGCGGGGCCGCACAGCCACGCCGCATGGTTCTCGGGCCAGGACGACCTGGTCGCTTTGTCCGCAGGGTTGTCCTCGGAGGGAACCCAGCGCCAGTTGCCTCGGTCCGTTAATTTATCTAAATAATCTTTGGAATTCCTGTGCGTCTGAGTTAATCCATTTTAACACCGTTATACTGTCGGTCCAGTAAAATTTATTTTTAATCTTTAGCCCCAACTCTTTTTCAGCAGTAGCTGCGAGTCGGCCGGCTAGCAAGGCCGCTTGTAATTCGAGCCTCGGGATTGACACTACTTTCTGTGGGGCTACACGAGCCTTACCTAAGATCATCACCGATACTTTTTTACCATCTCGGTAGCCTACTAAGTACGCGACCGCTGCGTATGCTTGTTCGCTCGCGTCGCCAAACGCGTGTATTTCTAGATCCCTGTCTAGATCTAGGCCATACCACCTTGGTATTTTGATTTCTTCCAGGTGGTGTAGGTTATTGAGCCAAGCGAACCACGTCTTGGCATCCCTTTCTTGTAAGGGTTCGTCCCATTGGATCCCCGATTTCCATATCTTCTGCATCAATATGCGTGACTGTATCACGCAAGGATACAGGAACCCGAGTGGGTCATAAATGGACATTATGACGCATAGAAATTGCCTTTTAGTAGGCACTAGGCTACCGTTTATTATTTCTTTCGGTAACCTTTTAAAAGATAGATCAAACGCTAAGTTGTCATCTTTAGGTGTCCACATTAGTCCTAGCGTACGTTCTGTGACGTCTATTCCCTTCTCTAGGGCTACCCTATCTGGCATATCTGTATGCAGCCTATCCCTAAGCTCTGGTGAGTTAGTGACCCACCCCCGGATTACAAACCCGCCGGAGGCGTGTATCATGGTTACTTCCTCAATCAGCTGATTAGCTTGATCCTCGGACCAGGCACTATCTAGGTAATCGTCCATATAGTGCCGGGTCTTTATCGCCTCCACCGCCTGAGGATACTGATCACCGAACTCACTGGCATTTTTGTTTAAAATGTATATTGCAGTGGTTGGTGATGACGTTGCCCCGAATATTAATGAGTTCATCGCGTATACGGTCGGTTCAACCGTTTGATCCGTGCCTCTCCACAAAAACAACTGGGCACTTTGGTCTTCCGGTCGTATTTTAACACGCATGAACATGTCGGCTATGTCGCCAGAGAAAGCTATAGGTCCTAGGCGAAATTTCATTAAAATTCCGGGCAAAGAATTTAATAGGTCAGGTCCGGTCAAAAGGTTATTGTTCAAACAAGTTCCGTGAGACGTAGCGGCCGCGTCGAAAACTAATCTAAGTTTCCCTGGTTTGTTGGGATTTACGACTCCAAAGTGGGGTAAGTACCACATGGAGGTACCTTCCAAAATCCCATCTACCTTTCGAGCGTATCCTTCCTCTAATAACCTGTCAATTTGCTTAGAATACGCCTCTGCGAAGCGAGTGTCTCTACTCATCCGTTTCTCAATGCTGTACAACCTTTGTCGGGCCTGATCGTAATTGTTAGGTAACTCTACGTTATCGTGTTTCCATAATAAACCTACTTCCCATTGTGATTTATTTGGTACGCGGTGGCTGGTTTTATTCAGTATTTCTAACGCCCTTTCATCTGATTGGTTCTTACGTACGTTCTCAGAAATACCTATCGCTTCTAGCTCGAATTGCGATTTAACTAGGTCATGTAGGTCAGGCAGGGAAACTGCCGCACAGTTAATTTGTTCGCTTTTTAAATCGTTATGGTCGAACGGACCGTGTATGACCCACCCTAACTTAGTAAGGGAGGCAACTGGTTTACCGGATTTGCCTTGTCGGACGTCACGGCCCACGAGTAGCTGCCAATTGTCCTGCCCGATCAATACCAGCGGTTTGGCGCCCCTCATTTCCACGCATCCCAGGTCGCGGAGGTGGGCATTGTCGTTAAGCATGGCGGTAGAGACGGTTTGAGAAGGCAAATTTAAATCACGTATAGTGCGACATTTAATGTTGTGGCACTGTCCGTTTGGCCCTTTGACCTTTCAAATCAAATCAAAAGTCATTTATTCAAATTAGGCTGAGAATCAGCACTTTTCGAACGTCAAAATTACATAAGACAGTCCCCCAAAACGCCCACCCTTCACCACTTCCTAGTGCTTTTGCTGGGAAGAAGAAGTGGCGCAACAAACTCCCCAGCAGCACAGCTGTCTGTTCAGTTAGGAAAAAAAAAAATGATTCTATACAATAATTTATAAGATAATTTACATTACGCAAAATAAAATTTAAATTATAAATTAATAGCCATATGATAGCTAGCACACGCCAATATACCAACCAAAAACATCGAGAACTATACTCAAGCAGAAATAAAAATAACTAAACGTAAACAATATCTAAAAAAAAAAGAAAATAAAGCCTCCAGGCATAAAGGGCGTGCCCGCCTACATAGAGCTGTAACTAGAAGTTATAATAATATTGATAAACTAGGACCATCAAGGTAAAATAAATAATTGTCGAGGTCGCTAGCTAACCACATATTATAATACAACTCATTAAAAAAAAAACATTGTAATGAGTAGATTATGTCAACAATGAATGAATGAATGAATGAATGAAAGGCACCGATCCCAGCGTGGTTTAACCAGACTCGATAAATCGAATGAACCCCAAGATTTGCACTAGCCCATGAAGTCTCATATTTCATGGGGCTACAAAGGCCATTGCATATCAAGGAGTAGACCGGGGGGCGCGGTAATGGTAAGGAAGACGTGCCCTCAGGATAGGAAAGGATTTACGAGCCATACCGGATATGCATCCTTGAGTAAGCAATGGACTAGTGGAGAGACGGGTGATTTTTATCTGTGGAAGGGCATCTTTTTTATCAGTTCCAGTTTTTGTTGTTTCCAAAGTCTTCCTCTGAGGATTTCGCTGCTATCCGTTTCAGGTTTCTTGTAAATCTCGTTAGCAGTCTTCTTAAGCTTATCTCGGTCTGTATCGGTCTGTAGCTGTGTCCATCCAAAAGTTGAATTCCTTGTCGGAGTTGGTCGAGTCCTGTTTAAGGTTGTCGTTCCATGTGTTAATAGGACGGCCTACTTTCTTGGATTTGGCCTTGTTCTGCATTGCTGCGTGTAACTGGTGCGGTTTGCCGTGCCGTGTGAACGTGTGCGAGATAGCACATCCTGCGATTCTTGATGCGTTTGGTTACTGTCTTTCCGTCTAAGATTTCATGCATCTGCTTTTGTCTTGGTTTATTTCTGGCGTAGTTAATCAAGTCTCTCATGATGATTCTCTCATATCTTCTCGGTCTTGACCTGTTAGCTTTAGTGATTGCCGACACTTTCAATATGTATCATACAAGGTACGAGCACCATTCCATACATGAGTCTGGCTAGTTTCCAGTCCACCTTTGAGTTTCTTATGAATGGTAATAGTGTGCTTTTCCTATGTATGTGCCTAGGTATTTAATTTCATCGACAGTATGAAGATTTAATACGTTAATTGGCACGTAGGTCGCTTTCTGCTTAGCTATTCGGTCTCCAATTAGTATATTTGTTTTGTTTCGTTTATTTGTAGGCCGACACGGTAGTGTCGTATACCATATTAAACCCCTACTAGGTATAGTATGGGTTTAATATGTTATACGTTTCCGTATAACCCTTTTAGATCATCTGTAATGAAGATGAGGTCGTCAGTCTAGCACCAGGGGGAGTGAGATTTCGCGATCTTGGTCTAGTTTGATCAATTGTGTAAGGACCTCTTCCATGACCAGTGTAAAAAGGCGAGGGGATAACGGGCAACTTTGTTTGGCTCCCTTTCCTTTAATAATCCAACTATTTTGCTGACCACACCATTTGATGTGTGTGCGTTCATTCATGCAAACCTTGATTATCCTGTTGGTTAGTGACTTCTTTGTTCTATGTGTTGAAATGTCTTGCAGTGCTTGGGAGGTCGACGTTGTCTAAAGCTTTTTCTATGTCCAGAGCGAGTACATAAATTCTTTTACCTGCGCGCCATTCTTCGTCCAAAACCCTTTTTAGCGTAAATATGTGATCGTCTGTAGATCTGTTGTTTAAAAAGGCCGCTTGGTAGCTGTCTAATTGTTTTATTGCTTCGTTTTCTTTTTTTTACTAACTGCCTCGTTGGTTTGGTGGTCGCAAGCGCCACTGCAGAGCATGAGGTCCCGAGCTCGATTTCCGGGTCGGGCAGTGATTGATTCTGATTGGCAGTGATTCTGATGAAAGAACCCAATAAGGGTTCTTTCATCAGAAATTCCTCAGTAGCAGCCCGGAGTCTGGATATGTGCCCGGTCGACGGCAATAGGCTCGCCTCCAATTACATGGGATTCAAACATAACTGGAAAAATGTGGGTGTACTAGGTACACCTCTGCCCAACCCTTCGGGGATTACAGGCGTGATGTTATGATAAGTTTCTATTTTTTTTTTATAAAAACGTAGGAATCTTAGATTCTGTAGCCCGTATTGCAAACCGATATTCGAGGATAGTCTTTGGATTTGGATCTTTAGGGTTGTTTTTCTTCGGAATTGGTACTTGCATTGTTTCTAGCCACGTGTCGGGTTTTATGGCGGTTTCAAGGCCCCACGGACGTTCCACGTTGCAAACGCAGGTACAGCTCTGAGCAAGTGTACTTAGTTGCGGTAGAAGGCTGATTTCCAAGTATTGTGTATCCATTGTCATCCGCGACTTCAACCGATAACGGTGCACCCAACGCTGATGTCAACTGTTGATACGGTGTCAATGAGCTAACTTATTGGGGGCCGTTCAGGAAGCGGGGTCCCGTAGACTACCTTTGTTCGTCTCCTTTTGTTGTATTTAATTATTACCTACCGTTTAGGCATGCTGTGGTGCATTTTTGTGGGCTGTTTCCTGCGTTAGTCTTTGAGGACTATTGTTGTACTGTTCGTCGGCGGTAGGTTTAGGCAGGTTTATGTGAAATAAAATATTTGAATTTGAACTTGGATTTGGCGCTCATGACCCAGCCATCACAGTGATGATCATTGTAAAGGATAATTATATATATTTCCGAGTACTGTTGCCGGCCGGTGAACACAACAGTGTGTTCCCGCGATTCATATGCGCATGCACATTTACGAGATAAAACTCGGCCGCGGCGATTATGATGTCCTCTCCTCCACAGAAGGTGTCGCTAAACTGCGCGGCCATGCATTCTGCCATCATTTGCTCCTGAGAAAGCTTGCCGTTAGTAATAAAGTCTTGAATGTTATTCCTTTATGCTAGGCAAATTCTGGCGTCACCGCGGTTATCCGAAACATACTTAAGTAGCGAGGTCTCGGCAGACAGACATGTGGTCGAAAGTTAGGCCCATTATGCTATTTATTTGGTGCGCAATCGCTCCAACAGACAATTGCCGTCCCCTTGAATGGCTGCTATTATTACCATTGCAAAAATATTGTTTGGGAGTCGGAACCCCATGGTGCCAATGGCCGAGCGAGCAGATTAAGTTTCGAGACAGAGATACAAAACTTTGACAGGGTCGTGCGTTGACTTGAAATTTATGAGTTCCTCTTCGTTTTTCTATAGAAATGTATCTCATTTTGAAGTTTTTTGTTTTTGCTAGATGGACCCAAGCGTAACCGCTCACGTGCGTTTCTTCACAAAAACTCCTGTAAATTGTTCTACAAAACACAAAAAAGGGCCTTTGTAAGGCTAACGAAATTGCCAAATTGTTTAGGGTCGCTTGATGTTATAGTTATCTGCATGCAAGATGTCACGACATCAACAGCGCCATAGTTAGCTGTTATTTTCGTTAGAATCATACAGTATGTTATTTTATCCCGCCATTATCCCTTTATTATGCACAATTATAATCTTATACATGCAGCTTACAGATAAAAGCTGATTCTGCGCGTAGCATCAAACCTTCCAATCTCACCAGACGCTACGCAACTGCAAATTCGCGCTCACTATGCTGACCCTTAATTTATCCAATAATATACCGAGCTTTGCCACTGAATTTTAGCCACGTAATCGAAGTAGTGCCGGGAGCTCAGCTCAGTACCCCTGTTCGCCACACTTAGATACTAGAGCCAATTCAAAATGGAAATCATTTCTGTATCTGGATCTATCGTTGGAGTTAACGTTAACCATGAGTTTGAAATATGGGAACCCGATCAATTGACCGAGTGACTATATTAGTTTGGTATTTTGCAAAATACTGTACTTTTTGCGTCTCTTGGCGCAGTCCTTATCAAGTCGAGGTGTGTATTTTGTAGAGTGCAGCAACTCAACTTATGTAATACTTAAAATAATAAATGATATAAAACAAAGTAGGTATGTCACATTTAACACCATCTACCGTTACGCTTTCAATGTCAGATTATACAGAGCATTTATTGGGATACCCGAAACAATTAAACCTGTGTAGGGGCAGAATGAACAAGTGACTTAAATTGATGGTCTTATACGAGAAAATAGTTTTGTACGAAATCTAAAGCGATAATGCCATTATATAGGTATTTAATATGCGCATAATAAATAATAGAATAATATTAATAGTATTTATAACATTATCTTAGAAAATAAGAGTTTAATGTGCGCTTGGCACTTCACCGCTGCAAATGTTGTCCTTTAATCTATCCAATAAAATACAGATTTTGCATTGCAAGCACCGCCCTGAAAGATAAAGAAAGATTTCACCAGATAATTTTGAGATCCTTGAATGCTCTGGAACGCTCGCCTGATGTCCGGAACGCACTTACACCACACTTTAGCACCATTTTAATGTATTTATTTTGCGATTAATAAGGTCACAACATTATCATAAACAATATAAAAACACCAGTATCAACGCACTGTTCGAATTCGCCGGCAAGCGACGCGATCTTGCCATATGTACAAACAGTTTTTTTTCGCAAAAAAAATTATGGGTCGGAGCTCGCTCCCGAAACGACCTTACTGTTCGACGACCAACCCGTCTCTCCGAGTAGATTATGTCAACAATAAATAAAAATAAAATAAATGTACATAAAAAGTAAAATTATAGACTTTTATATAAACTCATAAAACCTGTCAGTAGGTAAACTAATTCTGGAGAAAAAACCTTAAAACTTTACTTCAACCGCTCGCGACGTTGGGTCGGTGATTTCGTGACCGCCCGCTGTCTTTAATGAAAGGGGTATACTTGGGCCCTCTAAACCAGTAGCAATGGTCTTATCTATTAAGGAGACGGTTGCTCCGTCGTCGAGGAGGGCATAACAATGGTTATTGTTATCATTATCCTGACATAATACTATTGGAATTATCTTTAACAATGCCGAAGCATGCCATTCACCGATGTTTGTTACGGTTTCGGGCTTATCTACCTGCTTATCGCTCGCATTGTTTTGCTTATCGGCGTGCAATAATAGGTGGTGGGAATAACCGCATTTTTTGCATTTATCGGCGCGGCAAAACCTTTTGTTGTGTTTGTTTACTATACATTTGAAACACGTGTTTAATTCTTTTACGATGTTCCATCGCTGTTGAACTGTCATTTTATTAAAGGTGTCGCATTTTTCTATAGTATGTTCACCTTGACATATGATACATTTCTTAGGTACGGAGCTAGACTCATCACTCTGTGTATTTATCTTATGAGTCAGCTGTGGCCTACTGAATAGTTGACGCGCGGTATTCATGGGTCGTTGACCGAAGACTTGTTTCTGTTGCCTAATTGGGGTTTTAGAAGCACTGTGTTCTATTATAGATGGCTGTAAATAATACGACGTTGTACGCGCTAGTTGTATCAAAAAGTGCGACAAGTATTCTAGGTTGGGTGAGACTCTTAGATCAACGCCCTGGACGTCGTCTAACCCCATGGCAAAGTCCCCGTACTGCGCGCGATGTATAGGAGTTAGCTTGTTTAATAGCTCGCTAACTAGTTGCGGGTTGTTAAGATAGCCGTCAGCTTTAATATTTTTAAGTAGGGCTACTACATTTCGCACGGTTGACGAGAACTTTCTGAGTGCGCTCTCCGTTATTCTAGGTAGGTCCCTAATCTTTTGTAACGCGCTTTGTAATATTAGAGTCGGGTGACCATATTCTCGATCGAGCGCGTTCATTATGTCGTTGGGGTCCGTACCTGAACTTAATAAATCCTCCACTGAGGTTCTAGCTTCGCCGTGTAAAGACGTTCTAAGCCGGGCTAAGTTCTCGTGAACTTGATAACTGTACTGCCGAGTGGTATCCCAGTACATATTTTTGTAACATATCCACTCGGATGGGTCACCACTAAAATGTGGTAATTCGTACGCCTGTCGCGGTACCGGTCGCGGTCTCCCCATACTGGTTATTGCCTCTGCCAGTCTATCTAACGCGTGTTCCTTTTCAACCGAAGACTCCCGCCGTCTTTCTTTAACATCATCTCCGTGCTTCAACTGCCGCTGTGAATCCGACTCGGGTATCGAAACGCGAGGTCCACTTGCGGCCGGAGTGGTAAAGACGGGGTTATTGGTCGGTAATCGGGGCGTAACTCTCTCGGTAGGCATCGGTGTATACGTCCGTGCTTTAGGTATCGTACTCGAATACGGTACCGGCACGGTTGTACCTAGTATGTGCGACACATTATTACGGTATGTAGTCGGATCAAGCGTACTTACGGTTTGTGAATAACTCACGGTAGGGATCCGGGGCGCGGCCACATCCATGGGCCTGCGCTCCGCAGACGGGGTACACAACACTGCATCCGGTTGACACAACACTGTACTCGATTGCCGTAAAACACTAACTGGATTACGCAACACTGTTTCCTGTTGGCCAACTTGCGGCGTCGTGTCGATCCACTGCTCCACTCGCTGTGCTGTACCCACGTCTGACTTGGAGACGTCGTCGTCGCTCTCGGTAGCTGCCTCTATCTCGGCTAAGTCGGCCTCCACTCTTTTCTTGAGGAGGTTTTCCCTATCCTTAAGGAGGTTTTCCTTTTCCTTGAGGAGGTTCTCATTTAGCTGGACTCGTTCCTTGAGAAGGCTTTCATTTAGCTGGACTCGTTCCTTGTGGGCCTCTACTCTTTCCTTGATTAGGCTTTCATTTAGCTGGACTCGTTCCTTGTGGGCCTCTACTCTTTCCTTGATTAGGCTTTCATTTAGGACGATTCTTTCCTTTTCGGCCTCGTATTCGATTCTTTTTCGTAAGAAATCGACACTCTTGCGGCTACTTCTGGATGACGCTCTGCTGGTCGATTTCCGGCGATCCCTTGGTGTCCGTGCTCCTAGGTGTCCCTCTGACGTGCCTAAATCGCTGTAGTCGATTATTCGGCCACCCGTCAGAGGAATGTTGAGTGCAGACGTTGATGCCATGGTCGGCGCCACAGACGGCGAACCTGGTCCCCTATCGGACTGCAACCCGGTGTCCGTTGTGATGTCATCCTTACGTGCTTCTTGCTATTCGGCTAGCTTCCTTAGCTTGCTGCGTGTTGTGATGGAGCCCTGCTGACTCATGGTTACTTGAAACCTTATCCGGCTTTCGAAGGACCAAAATGTAAACGATATCCGGCTGTCGAAGGACCAAAATGTAAACGACCAGCTTATGTCGTTTGAAGGGGGCGGTTTGTTGTAAGGTTTGGCACAGTAGAAAAACCACAAGCAGCTAATGTAACAAATCCACGTATATTGCACATAAAACACACACACAATATATTTAAAATACACAACAGTAATACAGACAAAGGTTAGAGCTAGATGTAATCCGAATTTAATACTCTATTCAGCACGAATTTATACCTCAAGTAGCGAGATGTTTGTAGGAACGAAGTTAAAGCTCAACTGACTAAGAATCTGAGACTTTCTAAGAGAGTACTAGGCAACTAGTACTAGGCAACTACAATTGTAAAATCAGACCCGATACCTTAAGTAGATTTTTACTATAGGGCAAGTAGCGGGTACCATTTGTGCAAACACAATAATTTGCTCCTATACATCAGGGCAGTTCGCTATTCAGGGACGCGACAGAGGGTCGGGGTATAGCTGGGTATTTCCCATTTTGCTATGACGAGGGTGTTTACACGAATGAGGGAGGCAGGCTTGCGCAGGTGCAAGTTATGACATGATAATTACTTCTAGAACAATGGATTACGTAATTATAAACACAGATAGGTATTCTCATTGTTTTAAATAGGTATTCAGGTGGGAAATAGTCTAGTCAGTGTTGTAGTCATAATCAAAACATTGTATTATGACTGACAACGGAGTTATATACCTTTTATTACATAAGGACAGGTTAACAAGAGAAAATAAGGTATTTTTAGTTACCTGTAGACACGGACGAATGTCTAACACATCTTTTAGTTAAGTCGGTGTCTATAGGTACATTGGTTACTGCTAGAGACCTGATTTTGTGTCAGGAATCTTTGATTTTACTAGACTTTCTTGTTCTAACTTGTTGGATTATTTATTCGAAACATTCTATATTAGTTGACATGTTAGAACTGGACCAAAACTTTCCAGATTTGATGCTACCTACTGGACTTCATGTCCCGACTTGATTAATATCCACACATGATTCGACTTGATACTATTTTAACATGTGCAGATGTACTTACTAACAATAATCAGTTTATTAGGTAGGTATTTAGTGTGCTTCCTTAACATAACTTCTGGGCACTATTTTCGGCAAGAAAAAAGTTGATGGTTACAAAAAAAAAACGGTTTATGATAAAATACTCGCGGCAAGAAGCCACAGCTTTACCGTTTTTTCCCATGGGGAATATAGGACGTTGTTTAATCGTGTAAAAACATACCCTTATTTATAATCTGTGGCCGACCGTCGTCATTTCCGAATACACACGGAGTTTGTTGCGAATTATGATATGACATTTGTCTCATGCCCGGTACATGATTGGGCCATTAATTAGGGACATCGATGTTAAATTACATTTTTGTGTCCCTTTTTTTTTTTTTTTTCGTGCTAAATATATTTCTCAACGGTGCTTCCATTGATCAGAGGGTAATAATAAATTAATAGCAATCAATAATTATGAAAAGGAAAATGCCTGAACGAAATATATGCGTTCAAAAGTAAATCCAATAATACCTACATAATATGTTTAATTTCGTTAAAAAGGGCCTGATGGCAAAATGTTTTTAAGGTAAAAGCGTAGTTTGGGGTTTCTAAGTTGGTAACTTTAGGGTAACTGGAAAAATAGATGCTATTTACGGAGAATCAAGATCAATATTTTCTATTCTAAATGTTAACCTGTCTGTATAAAATGCAGGCAAATGTTTGCTACGAAAACAACTTTGGTTTGAACTTTATTGAACGGATTTCACTCCTAGGTATATTAAAATACCTTCTACGGAACTAGTTATTAGCAGTAGGTACTTACAGCATTATGTGTAGGTACAAGTTGTTGCTTGTTGTATTAATAAATTGAAACTTTGTCAACTCTGTCCAAAACGACGCATCAACGAGAGCCATTAAGTTCTATACCTAGCTGTCTAGGCAGCGGCAACCAATTTCAATCAGTTGGGCGTTGCCTTGTTTGCCAACCTATTACTCGTACTCACGTAAAACCGTATCAACTTAATTTTACCGAACATCAAATTAACAATTTCTAAAGAATCTCCCAATTAATGGTACCCAATTACGAGTAGATAGCCGGGATAGTGTGGCAAATTGGGAGTCTGTCAGGACCGTCTTCTAACAGCTATCTTCGCAGAACTGTTGCAAACTAACTTCGCTCGTAATGTAACATATTAATAAGCAGCTATATACGCTTGCTGTCGAAGTTTAGTTCATTTGTAATATATCTCTATGTGTTAGCGTTGATTTCAGCAAAGCACTCAGCAAAATTAACTGTCAATGTATAACACAATATCAAATATTTGTTTAAAGGAGTCTGCCCCCTACACCGTATCATACCTGACCATGCTAGGAACGTGTCAGGAAAAACAAAATTATTTGTTTTGGAAAGTATGAGACTATCTATGCCCACTATACCGTTCCTTCACCGACCAAGACCGCCGCGTGGCATGCACGGGGCATCAACAATAGGGTATTACACCCATTTTTGAAAAGTGTCTCAATGAGATTCTATAGTGCTAATAAACCACTAACAAATTCACAATTTTTTTATTCAATCGCTAAGTGCCATAAAAATGCATTTTAATTTTGCATTTTCTAATTTCGTGCGTAATTTGACGAAAACGCTGGACGCAGTGGACGCCATATTGCTCTGTGGTCATGACGTCAGTTCACTATGTAAACAAATTTATAGATTAAAGGTACGCTGATAGTTAACACTCCTAAGCTTACATAGCCGTACGACGTAATAACATGGCGACTACTGTCTAATGGTGTTATGGAACAGATTAAAAAAGCCGAAACCTTTGAATTGAATTTTAAAATTTAGTTTGCTATTTTATGAACTAAAGCTAACGTTTTTCGACTGCTTTTTGCCTAAGCTAACTCAATAATATATTTTTAGAATTGTTCTCCTATAGAGTAAAACACCCTATTGCCAGCGAGAATATTTTGCTGGTGCTGATACGCTCCGCCCGTAGCACGCGACGTTGCCCAACCGGGGCGCGCCAACGCGGCAACGGCTAAACACAATTTTCTAATAGCCATCGTATAACTATAGGAAATATTTTTCAACAAAAATATTCACTCGCTCTTCCTGACGTGTCTGCTTCACGCGAAAACACAGGTGAACCACTACGTAAGTAGTCCGTGTCAGGTTTCTTTCCGTGCCTGATACGTTCATAGCACGGTCATGGTATGGTACGGTGAAGTGGGCAGATAGCTTAAATTGGGAAATTAAAAGCACCAATTGGAAGACTAATGGAACAGACGCATTAACGTATTGAGTTGTAAGCGTTACAGTGACACAATCACCCATTGATATTAATGAACTTTTACAATGGGTACCTACAGACAAGGAAAAAAGAAAAAAAAACCTACTTCAGGTCGGGGTTTTTAACGACAGGAAATTAAATGAAAATCACGATATGCCGTGTATAGTCAGGGGCTCAGGAGACTTGCGATTGTGAACACAAAAGGGGTTGACAAAAATACCAGGGTTCTTATTTCTACAGCAGTCGATGTTATCTCAAAGGCTTATACACCTAGTCGTACAATAAAGTTGTATCTACAATGAGATTACGTGTCGAAATTTCGTGTATACTGCTAAATGTTAGTACCATTGTACATAAAGCGAGAATCGTTGTAAGGTTGTCATGTTCCTCGCATTCCATTTGTTGAATTTCTCTATTTACGTCTGATTCGTCGTTTCGTTAGACAAAGGTTCGGAATTTGCATAATGTGTTGGTAATTGGAATGTACCTACAATGATTTTATGCGTAATTTTCAGCAGAGCTTAGTACCCGTGTCGTCATCAGGTAAGATTGATTTGACGGGGGTACTCTGCTGACACGTTAAATCGCGTTCTAATACCTTTCAACCCGTCCGTGAAACCTGCGGTGTATCTATTGAATATCTAATAAGTACACTAATCATAGCCTCATTTTGTGTCATTTGACGGCGCCAGTAATATGTCTTCGTGTAGCCTACCTACCCAATTTCATAATTTATGGATGTAACTATACAGGGTGTTAAAGTAATTGCATGCCATAGCGTAGGGGTAGGTTCAGTTGGGCACGCCACTATTGCGGCGATAAGTCCCCTCTTTGAGGAGTGGCTGGAGAGGCGCCACGGCGTCCTCACCTTGCGCCTGACGCAGGTCCTCACCGGACACGGCTGTTTCGGGAGGTACCTGTTTCGGATAAGGCGGGAGGAAACGCCCGGGTGTCATCACTGCGTGGATCGCCCGGAGGACATGGTGGAGCATACGGTGGAGGTATGCCCGGCTTGGGTAGAGCACCGCCGTGTCCTCGTGGAGGCGATCGGTGGCGGGGATCTCTCGCGTCCGGCCCTGGTCCAGGCCATGGTACGGAACGAGAGGGCATGGGAGGCCGTCACCTCCTTCTGCGAAGCAGTAATGCTCGCGAAGGAGGAGGCGGAGCGCGTGAGGGAGAGCCAAATTTTGCGCCCTCACGCCCCTAGCCGCCGCAGGAGGAGACGCCCTGGGCGTCGGGAATCAATTGCTGATTCCCGGCCACCTTAGGCGCGGGCTTGCGGACGGTGAGCAATGGGTAGCTCACCGTTCGGTAAGGATCAAGCCCGGGTCGACGGCGCGTTGTGTTCCACGCGCGCCTCAAAGAGATGTCAGCGAATGAAGGGGTCCGATGAGACCATTGCCTGGGTTGCGGGAAAGTCCGAAAGGGATACCGTGCCCCCCTGGCATTGCACAGGCAAGAGAAGGAACACGGGTGGGTTTTAGTCAGTAAGAGTCTGACACGCCCTCCCGCTCCACCCAGCGCGGTAGGAGTCATTTTATGATTTCCCACTCAAAAAAAAAAAGGGGTATGTTCCGTATCGATAAAGGAAGCCAGAAAAAAAAATCCGTCTATAAATACCTACTCGTATTTCTGTTGAATACTAGTTAAACAAGATCTTTTTTGTAGGTTTAATTGAAGTTAGTAGGTACTTACGATTTTTTTTTTCTGGCTTCCTTTATCGATACTGAACCTACCCCTAAGCTATGGCACGCAATTACTTTAACACCCTGTATAATGTTTGCTCGCTTATTCGTTTGTCTCGGGCAAGTACTTATTACATTATGCTTTCCATGATTGGAAATATAACAAAAGTCCCTTTATCAGTCTTCAATTAAAATGATGGCATGGCTTTCTCCCATTCGGGTTGTAAGATGCATGGTAATGTGCTGTAATGAGCACGTGGGTAAGCATTTCCGTTTGACAAAGCCGATTCCACCCCTGTGTGTAATAATCTGGAAATGCAGAGATAAAAACGTTATTGTGAAGTTGTCAGCCATAATTATTATTTTCATTTGTACCTACTACGAAAAAAGCGATTTTAAAACGCAAAAATACGACTGTAGTCCTCTGACTGTTATTAATACTGACACAAATACTTAGCTTTACTACAGTTTTATATTTTTCAATCATAGTATTCCAACCAACCATGCCTGCGAATGGTAGGTAGATACTTTATACTTGTACACATATTTTGATTTTAATTACTTACCAACTACATGCTTCTGGGGTGTCCCAAGAGAGACAACGATAAACACATAATGCAAAGTTAGCTCAGCTGTTAACCTGTACCGGGTTAATCTTTTTACCTTCGCTAAAGTAGTGATCCATTCTTGCGACGAACCAAACAAGTTTGGGTCTCCAAGATACAGGCTGTGCCTAGTTTGGGACCCGCTGTCTAATATTCTAAGTCTTTTGTTAGTGAGAATTTCATACCATGCTAGGTTGTATATTAAGAAATTTGTGTAAGCTAAATAAATGAATTTGAATTTTAATCTGAAGTAGGTTAAAAGCCTTAAGAACATGAGAACCTTCTTTTACGAGTATATTCAGATCGAAATGCAATCGCTACTGGCCATCTGCAGATAAAAGAATCAAGAAATGCCATTAGTGTGTTCTTTTGCGTTTTACTTTTTCATTAGCTTCCATTTACTTTTTCACCGAATGGGTGCCTGTATTTAATTTTAATAATTTAACCTCTTTGTCACAATTCTATTTATCGTATCGAAGATCGAAATTATCATAGTGGATGATTTATAAATTAATTCATATTTTTCTTCGAAAGATTCAATTATGAATAGAATATTGTATCGACAATATATTTTATTTCTACATTATAGTATAATTTCTACAGAGCCTAGTACCTAATTGTGATGGTCTTTATCAGTATTTTTTAGATAGATGGGCAATCGATTTTCTCAAAAGACCTCGAGTCG
Organism: Xanthia togata; assembly: GCA_963853775.1. Lineage (NCBI taxonomy): Eukaryota > Metazoa > Arthropoda > Insecta > Lepidoptera > Noctuidae > Xanthia > Xanthia togata. The sequence goes on from OY970802.1 coordinate 15,022,199, forward strand.
GTGTCAACCTATAGGTGACTGGCAAATCTTTTTACCTAGATTAAAGTAGTAAGTTCTTGCGATGAACAGTCGTCGACACAAGAGAATAAGAAACAACCCAGCTTTATCCTTGTAACTGGCTTTTGCTAGCGTGGGTGTTAGAAAATATCCCACGGGAACGACAAGTACCCTATGTTAATCCAGGTTATAAACTATCTGTGTGCTAAATTTCATCCAAATCCGTTCACCTGTTTTTGCGCCGATCCGGAACATACATCCGATATACGTCAGAAAAACAGACAAACGGACAAAAAGTTAAAAACTTTATTTTCGGCATCAGACTAGTTCCCAAAACTCGTAGCAATTTTTTTTATTTTTAATATTCAATTTACAGTTTTGACTTTGTTAGTATTTTATTATATGTATGTACCTATAGTTATAGAAGTATATACGAATATATACTTTGATATAGATAGGCATAGCGAAAGGATAAGATGGTCGATAAAAAGCTTTTGATAAGTTGTATCACGTGGCCCTAACATGAAACACAATGATGGCCGGGGTAAGCAAACAAAGCCCCCTGTAGTCATTTTCCTGTTAGGTTGACATGGTATTATATAACTTGGCATTCAAAAGTTACTTAGATGGCACCCCACGATGGTATATATTATAATATCTGTCTCCATTATATATTTTATTACTTAGGTACCTACTAAGTAGTTATATGAAGTTGACACGTAGGGGGTATTTTAATAAGTGTTCCTTTTGTGCAAAAAATGTATTAGTTGACCTTTAAAGAAAATTTACAAGAACCTAAGTACCTGTGGAATACGACCGCTTTAAATATGACCCGTTTTGAACAAGTAGATACATATCACTTGTTTAGTTCGAGCACTGATCCATGCGTCATGTTCGTGAACGGGCGCCATCAGTAGGGACTGGTCATCTCGTATCTGCCACGGCTTATTTTAATTTTTGAATTGTTTTTATCTTTTTATTACGGACGCTTTTTTACGTACACGTCTTTCTACATTGTTCTCACATGTATAATTTCAACATGAATGATGTAAACAATATTTTGTAAGAATATACATTTTTTTTAAAGAGCGTCTGTGGAGTTTCTTGCCCGTTCTTCTCCATAGGAACCTACGCTTTGAAATGGGCAACTAGCTTCATAATTCAAAAGTGCCTGTAAATGGTTTAATTGAAATAAATGCTTTTAGTTTGAGTTTGAAGTGAATCTGGTAAATGTGATTATTTACCAGATTCTGTGCTTGAGCTTAACGAAAAAATATACATTATGTACCTACTTACTCGATAAAAAATTAAAGATGAGAAAGCTCAAATCACAGAAAAAAAATATAAGTAAACAATCTTTTTTTAAATTCAGATCAAAATGCAATCGCTACATACTGGCCACTTGAAGTCAAAATATAAAAAAAATGCCATAGACATTTTATTATTTTTTCATTATGATGGATGGTATCCTTAGTATTATTTCAACTTAAATGTGCCTGTATTAAATTAGTAATTTTATAAAGTAACCTCTTTACTGCAATTACTATTTTTTTTTGTCATAAAACTTAACAATATATTTAGCAGGATTTCTAGATACTCAATATTTACATTAGCACTGCTCGATCTAAAAATCAAAAACCTGAAGCACTCACTTTTGCAATTCGTTACATAGGTGGTTAGTTCATGGCGGTTGACCTATGGTAAGCTCAAGCAATAGCGCAGTCAACACCTTTTGGAAAAGTACTCATAAGTCAATAATCGTCACATATTATATCGTCATTTAGTAAACACGAAACTCTTGAATATATTTCTTTACAAATTACGTTTGATAAACAAACAGCTTAAAAACTTTTCGTATTTCACAAATAGCAACAATTAAATCAAACGATTATTTCGATGTAGTTGTTAGAATACTCATATTATATAACGGCAATGTTCACGCGATGTTGCCATTAAAAGTCTCGTAAAATAAACAGTTGTTGTGTGAACTAGTGCCTAACCGGAAAACTTTTTCTTCACACCCTCTGGATGACGGGGCCTAGTTTGATGACAATAACGGAACTGGTTCCACTTGTCTAATAAAGGGAGGTTTTTTTTTTACATAATATCTCTTTGACTTTAGCCGTAGTTAGGTGGTACCTATATTGATACCACATCGCTAATCGAATATTAAGCTGTTTTAAAGTCTTAAAATTATTTAAATAATACGGCAACATTCACAATTTTTCTCTAGGGATGAAATCAAGAAATAAAGATAAATTACCAATAGTTATCACCACAATGGCAGACAGATTGGTGATCTCAGTTTTCCTTAGTAAAGTCCTAAATAGCTTTTTTGGTGAAGCTCTCTTGCATCGAGAACAAGTCCATAGAAAGAGGAAACTCCCAACAACACAATGTACAAAAGAACTTTCACTATGAAGCCCTTGAGTCAGCCTAATGAGAACCTCTTCAGGTGTCGACGGTAAGGGTGTCTACACACCAAAGCCCCGGCTTGGCGGCCCAAGCCGGGCTAAGCCACCAGGCTCAATTCAAACAAAAGTTGTCCGACTTGCAACGTTCTGAAGCTAACCCTTTTGTGTGTAGACACCTTAAGAGCTCAAGGTACAAATGTTACAATGACCGGTGAGTCCATATCCCACACATAAAAGTATGTAGGTACCTACACTATATACAAGGTGTCAGTCGTGTGCCACGTCACATCAACAATGTTGATATAGGTATCCAATAAGCAATGACGACATAATAATATTGCCGATATTTTTCTGAACAGAAATATATAAATCTAAATTCGCCGTATGAGATGCCTCACCCCCCTGGGGAAATATGAGCGAGATAATTGTTAATATTATTAGATAATGGAGTTAATAACTAGTAGGTATTAGTGATTAATAAACATTTAGTACCTACCTCTAAACTTGACTAAGAAACTATTTTTGATAGTTCAGGGAAGCAAATTCGCACTCTACAACATTAAAAAGCCATTTCATACAACCGTCAAAGAATGACAGTTGTGATTACTGTTTTTATTTTTGAACAACTTAAGTTGTCCGTATAAATTCCATTCATACAAACAGAATCGATAGATTAGGTACTAAATGACCTTCCCCATAACTCAGTATTATAACAAAAAAAAAAACAGGAATACTGGAATATTACTAGAAAAATTGAGTTGTTTACGGTTCTTATTTCAAAAGATTTGTCACGTTAACAAAAACAAATATCTTTAACTTAATTTGATGTCCTTATTTTGTTATTTAGGTACCTATATCTTATGAATTTAATCTACCTACCTATCTGTCACTATTTCTAGAAAGTAAGTATTTTCAGCAATCTTTGATGATTCATTGTTGGTGGTACCAGTGGTGCCATTATGTAGTAAATTATCACTTCAAATACGAGGCTGGTTGCTGACCGATTATTATAATTCTTTACGTAAGCGGTAGATGGCGTGATTTTAAACTTTGTTTCTCTTTCAGGAAAGTAGATGTCGCTACTTGTATCGTAATTGAAAACGTCACCACGTGGGAGATATAAATCCTGAAATGAGCAAGGAGTGCAGAGCGCCACCACAATGCCATGTTAATTGTATGTGTATTTTATACTGTAGCCAACAAATTGTTAAATAAATAAGTTGTTTAAATAAATAATCCAAGCGTTTATTTCTGACAATGACAATTGTGTAAGATTTCTCATAATTTTTTGTAAGAGTTTTCTCTATCTCTATTTCTAATGTGTAAATATCAGTGTACTTCTAAAATACGCTACTGATTAAGATGCGGTTTTCACCAAAATTTTGAGAATTTATTCCGGAAGGAAAACACTCTTGTACGAGTACTCTCTCTTGGACGCTAAGCTTTTAGAGTTCCATACCTACCTCAAACGGAACCCATAAAGGATCACTCGTGTGTCTGTCTGTCTGTCCGTCTGTCACAGCCAATTTGCTTCAGCCATATCATAAGTACCGATTAAGTTGAAATTTTGGGGCTTGTTGCGAGGATCTCATTTGTTTTATTTTTTAATAATTTAAAAATACCTATATACTTTTAAAGATATTTAGTAAAATAGTTGAAAATTTACCAATTGTCAATTTCCGAAACTGAGCCTACATTTTTGATAAAAATGCAGAGTATGGTTCTTTACTCATAGATTACAGGATGACCTATAAGACGTCTATGGTCTTAAAATAACATGGTAAATCTCTCAATATTGTGAGTACAAACTTACATTTGCAGTTGGAATGTATGGGAGAACATATTAATTGTCAAATACAATATTAAGTTTGTTCTTGGGATAAATTCATCCCAACTGCGGAACCCTTCATTGTGCGTGGTCCGACACGCACTTGGCCGGTTTTTTATACACTTTCGGACTCCTTTTAGGCCGGTTTAAATAGACCTAAAAAAACAAAATAATGTAATAAGTTAGAGAAAAAGTTTTTGTGCAGTTTTGAAGCTGACAAGTACTGGTCATCATTTCAATAACACCATGGTTCCGTCACCATTGTTCCAAATTTGAATTCACGAATTTGAAAAAGAGAAGAAAATAGAAGTTTACAAGCTTAGAAAGCATCTATATGACAATATTTAATTCCTTATTTGTTTTGTTTTGCATAAAAAGAGTATAGAAATTGTTTTATATTCCATATTTTTTCATCCATTCTGACGTTCTAATTATGAATACTGCACCTGAAGTAACCGCGTAAGCTATGGCACTTCTTCAGTCTGGGCTTTAGTCAGCTAAATGTAAGTGCACAACTTCATGTTTAAAGCCGTTCTGCCGTTCAAAGAATTTACCATCGATACCTGGAGACTAGCTAGCGGCTTCGTGCGCCGTCCAGGATGACCACCGGGTCACTACAGCACGACTAGAGCGGTTTATCTGTAGCACCAGTGTGCGTAATCGTCACCTGACCTCAGTACAGGTCCAAGGACATCTTCAAGAGTATAATGGACTGCCTGTTTGCGCTCGAACTGTAAGATGGTGACTCAAAGAACGTGGCCTGAAACCTCATAATCCAGCCAATGGTCCCAAACTGACACGAGCTCACAGAATGGCGCCGTATGAACATGGGACGTTGATGTGTGATCCCAACTTTTTGCTGTCAATTATCATATAAGTCCAGAAGAGATATAATATTTTTTCCACTAACCTTTGAAAATCCTAAACATAATCCTAAACCTTTGAATTCTAAAGGTTTTTATTTTCGCTGAGTGGATTAAAAAAGTGAATTCTTTGCGATGTACGTAAATATGTTTTATAAAAGGACTTCTATAATATGTTAAATCACTTTTATTATAATTAGTTAAGCTACGAAATTGCTGCAGTTACAGGATACAGAGAGAAGAGAGAGCTTACCACAGACCATTTACATTATTTCTTAAACCATGGACTTACTGTCTTTCAGAAAACATATTAAGAGTGCGCAAATTAAAATATGGTTTTAAAAATTGCGGAAATTTGCTGATTCAAAATTAATCACACAAGTTTAATTGGCCATAAATCAATCTGTAATTCAATACTGCATCACTTCATGGGGTGGCGTGCCAAAACCAATCTACTTCCTCTTGAAAGAGCTCAGAGAGCAATTTTAAATGTAGCAAACTTCCATCCCTTTTTCTTTCCCACAGATCTGCTATACTTAGTCTGGCCATAAATACTGTTACAATTAAAAATAAGAAAAATATTACATTTGAATTTGGAATCTGTCATTTTTATACGATTGTTCATTGAGTTTTCTAATTTTGGCGCTATTAAATTGTACAATATTTTGCGATATTAAAATGGAGTGGGGTGATACAGAGAACCGAATTGCTGTGATTGCATTACACAAAGTTGGTATGGAGCCAAATGCAATTTTTAAAACTCTCCATACGCTTGGTAGTCTAATGTTTGTGTACCGGGCTATTAATAGGTACATTGAGACCTCCTCTGTTTGTGGCAGAAAAAGATCTGGCGGTCCACGTAGTGTTCGTACGAAAAAGGTGGTCAAAGCAGCTTACTGCTTTGACCACCTTTGACAGGATTTCTTCGAATTCTTTCCTAATCAGGAAAGAATTCGAAGAAATCCTGTCCAAAAGCAAAAGATTTTATCTCGGGAGGGGAAAATAGCACCCAGAACCAGGTCGCGTATTTTAAAAGATGACTTAGGACTTGCAGCCTATATGAGACGCACTGGTCATTTTTTAACAGATAATTTAAAAAAGAATAGGGTGGTAAAATCGAAACAACTACTGAAGCGGTACGCAAAGGGAGGTCACCGTTTTTTTTTGTTTATGGATGAGAAAATCTTTACAATTGAGCAACATACCATACCATTCTGATAATTACATAAATCTTTACAAGAAATTACATTTACAGCCACTCTTAAATCGTCGTCGACTAGCAGATTGCACTTTCCTTTTAAAAATTATATCCAACGAGATTGACTGTCCTGATCTCCTACATAAACTACGTTTCAATGTTCCTCAGAGATCAGTTACATAGATTCAATCCGCCTATCTCCATTCCTTTGTCCTTTTCTAACTACAGGCAAAACTCATACATGGTGCGAGCGAGTAAAGACTTTAATATTCTTTGTAAAGAGTTCTCATTTGACCCATTTACCACCAAAACCTATTCTGCACGCGCTCGGCTAAACGCTGACTTTTTACAAGTGCATAGTGCTTATTACTTATTGTAGGTACCTCAATATATTCTTAATCTTTTTTATCGTGCTTGTTAGTGTTAGTGATCCTAAGATTTCTACTAATTTTTCTGTTTTTACCCGTGAGAACCTGTAATTGCTGTTGGTTCTCCTATTAATAAATAAACATTTTAACAAACACAATGACCGTTTTTATGCTCAAAGCCTTATGGAAGCTTCACAATTAGTCGACAGAGTGCAACGTGGGCATAATCCGACTTCAGTGATGGTTTGGTGGGGTGTTAGCTATGAAGGAGTGACAGAGCCATGTTTTTGTGAAAAAGGAATTAAAACATCGGCACAAGTGTATCAAGATACCATTCTTGAGAAGGTAGTTAAGCCCCTTAACAACACCATATTCAATAACCAAGTATGGTCCTTCCAACAAGACTCGGCGCCGAGTCATAAAGTTCGGTCTTGGTTGGAAGTGAACGTTTCGGACTTCCTCAGAACTGAAGACCGGCCGTCGTCTAGTCCCGATCTTAATCCGCTGGATTATGATTTATGGTCAGTTTTAGAGAGTACGGCTTACTCTAAACGCCATGATAATTTGGAGTCCCTAAAACAATCCATACGATTGGCAGTGAAGAATTTTCCCATGGAAAGAGTGCGTGCTTGTATTGATAACTGGCCTCAACGTTTAAAGGACTGTATTGCAGCTAATGGAGACGACTTCGAATAAGCTTTTTATATTTTAAATTGTTTTATATTTATGTATTAAACTAACACAATGTAAAATTTATGTAATAAATATTTTTTCTTCGTGACAATTTTTATGGCAAGACTAGGTATAAATCCTGCAACGTGCTGACTGTTCGCTAATTTTTCATTATGTTCTTAGTATTAAAACAGCACACCATGCTTACCTACACTGCTGACAATACTAACAAGAGATGGAATGATAATAGTATGTACATCTAATGCAACCTCAAAACATGTCTTTGTAGAAAGATTTTTACATTCATAGGCCCATTTCTGTACAATAGATTAAATAGAAAACTTAGTATTTATAAATTAAATTATTTTAGCTGTAAAAAAAAATACTTTAATATTTCCCAACCATAGAATATGCACAGATAGAAGATCTACGAAAAAAGAAAGGGTGTTGGGGTTGTGTTTTTTGGGGGTATGTTCTGGTCTTGTGGTGTTGCATGGGTTTCTGTATTCGGCTTTGTAGAAAAGTGATTATTATGAATAGTGCCTACATTATGTTGTGAATAAAAGCACGGGAATACCTACGAGAATAGTACTGATCATACAGCCAGTTTTGTAGTTTAGTTTTAACTTCATGCTTGTTTAAATTGCTTATTTGGATATGCTTATTCACCCTTCTGTAAATAAGCGAGCTTATTACGTAAAGCTGGCGGCCATTAAAGGCTGTTTTGTGAGGGACAGATGGACATGCAGATTTGGCTTTACGAGTGGTTGAATCTCACAGAGGAACCTGACTATGCTTTCTGAGAGTGGCATTAAGCACAAAGAGCTGTCGCACAGTAAGTACACAATACCCTAGTGGGAAATCTATACGGCTTGCTGAGCATCACCTTAAGCACAGCCCCCTAGGCTCGCTCCAAGCGGAGTCTAGTCTTCGCGGTGCCTCCCCAAACCGGAATGCAATAACTGATGACAGACTGGCAAAGTGCAAGATAGACCATTTTTAGTGTTTTGGGGTCAGCGCAGTGCTTTAGAGACTTGAATATATAAATAAGTTTCCTTACCCTTGATGTTAGGCTTTCAACGTGAGAGTACCACTTTAGTCCGCCATCAATCACTACACCCAGGTATTTGGTTTGACTGACTCGAGATAGTGGCGCACATGGACATGAGGTGGAGTCCAGGCACGAATTAGCAAAAATCAGATGGGGCTTTGGTCCTGTGACTAATAGAGAAAGGAATGTAGTTCGTTTTTGACAAATTAAGTGATAGAAGGTTATTTTTCAGCCACCTCATGACTGTTTGTAGGGATTGTTCTGCATAATACCTCACGTCAGTCCATGTATCTCCACAAACCACGACCGCAGTATCATCAGCATATGTGAAAATATTGGTGTTGGGGAGCGTCAATGTGCAAAGATCACACTGGTGCACACTGCCTTGCGGAACTCCGTATGTGATAATTTCTTCATCACTAGAGTATGAATCAATCTTGACACGGAGTTTCCTGTTTTGGAGGTAGCTCTTGAAAACTAGTACCTACTTGCTGTTTGCAAATAGAATCGCTAACATGCTATTTTACTTTGATTTACCTAATTTTAATTTAGTTTATACTATTTATACTCATTCTTAATTTATTACTTAAAGTATTTATGCACTTCCTAGCCTGAAGCACAGGTTAAACCATCTAGGTTCAACCCGTCAAATAAGCAACTGTGCTCTATTTTAAATATTAAGTTACTTATTGTAAATTTGCCCCTTTTAATTATTATTATTACTAAATTAATCTATTATATCTCTCTGTTCCTCGGTTAGTTAACATTTTAAAAGTTAATATTTTTTTATTAGGTTAATAGTAATTTATAGCAGTGTAATTCAATTAGTTATTTTATATATTTATCAAATATAATTAATGTAGATTTAATTTGTATATCATTTATTAGTAACAATATTTAGCAATGCAAGGGAATAAATACCTATGTATTTATCAGACAAGTAAACTAAAGATAGTCAGACAAATAACTTGGTTTTCTTACATTTCTGCCTGATCTAGTTACATACTTGTTAATTGCAAAACACAACTACTGCTACTACTCTTTACTTGTTATTTTGTAATTTACTGGCACTGGTCGCTGCTCGATGATGCGTCCCCGCGTCAAGCGACAGGCGTTGTTTTATATTGTAGATTCGTAGGTACTTAAAAAAAAACTCTGAACTAAGTAGCACACAAAAAATCTTTTACCTGCATTATTTATTTACGTATTCTTAAACATTTTTTATTATTAATATTCAAGTATGTATCTATTTTAATTACCTACGTCCGTGTGTCACTGCGGGATGCCAACTGAAATCCAGCGCTGGGTGTCTGACGCCCAGCAAATGCTGAGATGGTAACCCTTTCGGTATGGGCACGCTCAGCAAAATTTTACTGATTTTTTTTTTTAATGTGTTTGTAGCTGTTGTGTTGTGTCTGTGTCGAATAAATGTTTTCTATTTCTATATTTCTAATTGTATTTTCAGAATCGATTTTTACTATCAGATGTTGTCTGTAACTTCATTAACGTTATCTATGTCAACCTCATTACAATCAGTATTACTTTCATATTTATCTCGACTTCCTTATTTATCATAAATTTTACTCTCTATTAGCTCCCTTCTATTTCTGTCTAACTTTTTACCTTTTTCAGTAAAAACTGTGTAAAAATTGCGACGTTCATTCCTCAGTAGAACTGCTTGTAACTTTATTTATTTTATTTATTTATTTATTTTCTCACCACAATATTACAAAATACATATTAGATGGTATCAGAGTCAGACAGCATTTTAATATTGTGGGAGACTGGTGCCTAAACTAGGCTCTAGGCCTGTATTTCAGGACACCAGGTCTCCGCCCTTTTACAATAATACATTTTCTGTTTCTAAGTACTTGTACAATGACAACCAAAGGATATAAAAACAACATTATAAAAAGATTAGTGGCTCGAGTGGAAATTTTAACTTTAATATTATAAACTAAGAGTAAACTAAACTTTTGTTAATAGGGTTATGTTATACGTATATGGAATGGTGTGTGTGTGTGTGTGTGAGGGTGTGTGTGTGTGTGAGGGTGTATGTGTGTGTGTGTGTTAGTCACTTTTGGGCTTGTATGACTGATTAGTGATAAATAGCTGATATTACACCATAGAGGTAAGTAGGTTCTCAGTATCATCACAATTTAGTAGTTAGTAAGGCAGTAACTTGCTTGTTGCACAAAGTTTTAGTGAGGTTGACTATAGATGACATCCTGTTAATTTTGTTATAGAGAAAACCACCAATGTGGCAAAAAAACCGCTTTGAAAATTTCGTAGTACATTGGTGTATTTGACGGCGGTCTACGGGGTCGTAACGTCTTTTGAGATGTGAGGTCGTGGGATGGTAGGTAATTAATGAGTGCTGTTTTAGCAAGGTATTCAAGATAAAAAGTTAGCGCACTGTTAAAACTTTAGCCTCCTTATATAGAAGCTCTGTGGTGTAACTGTTTGTTAAACTTTTTGATCTTTACGAGAAATGCTTCAACTTTCTTGTGTTTTTTTGATCATAGTATACTTTTTGTTTCAAGGCATTCGTATACAATTTTGACTACACATTACAATTTTCGTAGTTTTCATTATCATTATTGTATATAGTAGGCAACAATCCTTGTATTTTTCTTCCCATTAACAATTCTGATGGACACTTAAAATTAAATTCTTTAGAAATAGGTGTATTTCTGTATTCCAGCAATTCTAAGTATTTGTCTTTTCCTTCATAGGCTGCTGATGATGGACCACTGGTTTTATGAACAAAATTGCATTCTTTGGCAAACTCTCAAAGTCAAAAGTCAAAGTCAAATAATTTATTTCAATTAGGCACAAAAAAGGCACTTTTGAACGTCAAACGCTATCGTCTCTTATTCTAAAACACGGTCTAAAACGTTATTATAAAATTAAGTTTATCACTAGTTCCAGAACTATTTATGGTACTAAAGTTAGTCCGCCGAGTCCCCTAGTTTCAATCATGGAATCTTTGGTACTAATTTGTTTGACGTTTGCGTTGTTTTTTTTTTGTCAATTTATATAAGAATCGTTTAAATTGGATATTAATAGTATGTATATAATATTAGTCTCTGAATTGATTTGGAAGTAAAACAAAATAACATTTTGTCCCAAATCACCTATATACCTACCCTTTGACCAAAACAAGGTAATCTACATAAGTCTCACAAGTATGTATACAGTAATCATTCAATAAGGTAAATAATTCTAAAACTTCATTCAATTCAAAAGTTCAATTCCGAGAGAAGGTGTCAAAAATAAGTATTTAGTTGAAAATGTGATGTCGTCAACCGTTGCCATTTACTCTAACGCGTCAGACTGACACATTATTATGGTCATGACAACAATCTCATCTTAAGGTAGTCACTCACGGGGAGCATTTACGTGTAATGTAACAGTTCAGATTACAGTGCGTACCATGAATGATACAATTCGTAACATTACACAAGTGAGTGCGGAAAACCGAGCGTTACCTACACCTGAATTGTTGTCAAATGTACGAATACTCACAGTTCTAGTGGTTACAAAAGCGGAAGCTCTATTCATTGCGTCGTGGTGGCGCACTTCTGAGGACCTAAAAAATGCCACTTAAGCCGCGATTGGCGTGGCCACCTACTGGGTCGAACTCATCTAACATAATACATCATATATTTACCATCGACGAAAAGAAAAATAAGTATTGTAACGTAATGCCCGAAATAAAATCATGGAATGTTAATTACACGCGAATACCCGGCGAGTGACCACTTTGAAAAGCCTAAGCAACATTCGTTATGAATTGTACCTATTTGTATTTCAAATCAAAAATCTAAAAACAAACGACACGCCAGTGATGTCATGCATGAAATGAAGAGGACAACAATAAAATTCTTGTTCTTCTATGAAACGAAGTTAAAGACGTGTAATTCGATACAAGTCGTATGACGTTGTAAGTTAAGGTAACACAATCATTATAACAAGTAGCTACCTATTATATTCTACCTATTACGATCTTGGTAGTTTTAAATTCTTTGAAATAAAGAATAAACAATGTATTTTTCAAAACTGTCTTTAAAAACGGGAGTGACGGGATTTTGACAATCGTTGATACTTACCGACACGCGGGCAAAGTACCCAACCCAAATTGTATTTTATTTAGGAAAGTCACAACACGCAAATGTTTAAGCTTTTGTATGATAGCAGAGTTTAATATTACGAATATGTAGGCGCAAAATTATAAACTTTAATTTAATATGTTTTTGCATTATAGCAAAGTAAAAACGTATTTACTCGTGCATCATATTACTTATAATGTTAGAACTTTTGTTGTAAGGTATAACATTTATATGAAAAAAACTATTTTTTTTTATTGAAAGATTTACGGGACAAATTCAAAGTCAAAGTCAAAATTAAATAATTTATTTTAATTAGGCACAAAAAGGCACTTTTGAACGTCAAACTTTACAAAAAATAATAATAACTGATTCTAGTCGCCCATTCCAAAAGGTAGTATTCGTATGGAGAAGAATGGGCAAGAAACTCCACCGTTACTCTTTAAAAAAAAAACATATACAGGGTGTCCAAGAACCTGGCGTCCAACTGGATTCCCACGATGCCCCAAGTTCTAACAGTACTCAGAAAAATATTTAAAAAAATCCACCCCATGTACTTACAGAATTATACTGATTTCAAAAAAAAAGGGGAAATGAGCACCCTGTGACATACTTTTGAATGCTGTGACTGCTAATGCTGATAATTTCGATATTTCTTGAAGGTTTTGTAATCTAGGGTATTGCTGTGTCTAAATAGAATGTAAAAATAAAGTACTTATTGTACCATTTTAAAATAAAATATTATTTTAACTAAAGGTGATATGGAAAACTATTGAATTTCGCAACTTTGACCGACTGTAGTGTAAAAAAAATGTACCAAAATAGTATGGCAAGTGACGTCAAATTTTGACGCGTTTATTCCTCTTTTTAAAAAGGTATAATACTTACACATTAATTTGAAAAAAAAAAATTTGATAATATTTTTACTCAACAACCCAATTTTTACGAAGTGCCTACCTACTAACGGTAACTGTCGGACCCTTTCTTATCTTAGAAACTGTTATGTTACTACTATTATTTACTTCGGTTCCAAGAGTGAGCATGAAGGAAATACACACAGGTAGATGGGTTCCCAGTAGAATAAAAGCAAAGAATGTTAGTTTAAAGATATTTTATTACAATAAATGTTCAAAATGTTGACCACCCGCGGCAATACAAGCTCTCACTCTCCTTAAAAAGGACCGCTTTATGTTTCGCGAGTAACTTTTTTGACGTATCACCTGCACTGCTTGTGTTATCTTCTCACGAAGGTCAGCGATGTCATTAATGGGCTTCGCATAAACGAGCTCCTTCATAGTTCCCCAAAAAAAAAATCCAGCGGATTTAAGTCAGGTGAGCGGGCTGGCCACGGGATTGTTCCTGATCGCCCAATCCACCTGTTCGGGTATTGCTCGTCCAAAAACTCTCTAACGGATACGCGAAAATGTGCTGGACAGCCGTCGTGTTGGAACCACATATCTGGTGGGGTCTCTTCTAGTAAGTTTGGCAAATCATTTTGAAGAAAATTTAAATATGATTCGCCAGTCAAATTCTCGGTCATCTCAAATGGACCAATAATATTCCCACAGAGAATACCGGTCCACATGTTCACTTTGAACCGGTACTGGGATCTATCTTCTCGCATCAAGTGCGGATTTTCCACATGCCACTCGTGCAAGTTGTGTAGGTTCATGTAGCCATCCTTCTTAAATGTTGATTCATCTGACCACAAAATTTTGTCGATAAAGTTTTCGTCTTCTCGATGTTTTTGCAGGATTGTTTCACAAAACGCGACTCGGCTCGGATAGTCTCGAGGTAAAAGACTTTGCACTCGCTGTACGTGGTACGGATGATATTCTTCTTTTTGGAGAATACTGTGTGCTGTGCTCTTCGGTATCCCCGTATCAGCTTCTATTCCTCGCACAGAGATGCTTGGATTTGCCGACACCGCCTCTAAAACTTCATCGCGTATGAAGTCGTTTACGGGTCGTCCTTCACCAGCTACTTGATTGGGGAACCGCCCGTCACATAGTGATCTGTGCACATTAATGAAAACTCGATGGTCGGGATATCGCGTAGCCCTCGGATACCTTTCTCTGTAAAGTCTCGCTGCAGCTCGTCCATTACCTCTACATTCTCCATAAATGTAGTGCATATTTGCGTATTCTTGCGGAGAGACAGTTTGTGTTTTGTGTGTGCTACCATGGCGACCTACCGCCATGGTAGCACACACAAAACACAAACTGTCCAAACACAGGCAAAGGTCGTCGTAAAGAGTTCGTTTCAAAGTCCAGAGCACAAAGAGTAATCGAGTCCAATAAACAAAGCTTTAAATCGTAGTACGTGATCAATGGTAACAATAAGAGAGAGGTGCGTAGTAACGGCAGGAGGCAGTGACGCGTACTGACCGTACTGTTATCCTAAATAGCACGATTCCAGATAGCGTCACTATCTATCTCACTCGCACCTCTAACCTTTTTCTCCCTCACTCTTACCTGAATAATGGGGTACCATAAAGAAGAACCAGCAAATCGCAAAGATAGTTTCTGTCTTGCTCCCTCCTGTTGTAATAACGAATCACTATGGTGAGATGCATGCACATACCGTCCCTTACGGTCTAACCTGTTTTTTGAGAGGCTTGTTGTTATTTTTATGAGCATACAATAGTAATTCTTTAGAGGTTAGATTCAATTCGTCGTAAATTTTTCTTTCTAAGAATTCTGTAAGACATCGTAAAAATTGGGTTGTTGAGTAAAAATATTATCAAAATTTTTTTTTTCAAATTAATGTGTAAGTATTATACCTTTTTAAAAAGAGGAATAAACGCGTCAAAATTTGACGTCACTTGCCATACTATTTTGTTACATTTTTTTTACACTACAGTCGGTCAAAGTTGCGAAATTCAATAGTTTTCCATATCACCTTTAGTTAAAATAATATTTTATTTTAAAATGGTACAATAAGTACATTATTTTTACATTCTATTTAGACACAGCAATACCCTAGATTACAAAACCTCCAAGAAATATCGAAATTATCAGCATTAGCAGTCACAGCATTCAAAAGTATGTCACAGGGTGCTCATTTCCCCTTTTTTTTTTTAAATCAGTATAATTCTGTAAGTACATGGGGTGGATTTTTTAAAATATTTTTCTGAGTACTGTTAGAACTTGGGGCATCGTGGGAATCCAGTTGGACGCCAGGTTCTTGGACACCCTGTATATTGTATATACTAATTATATAATTATATGTGAAGACAATGCACCTAGAATAAGATTAGTATACCACGATAGGTAAAAAGAATGAAAAATGAAGGAATGACATAAATTAATTATGTGATAGATGCATGGTGCTCACATACTTACAAACATTGTAAAATTATACTATATTTCTAACATTATAATAAGTAATACTAATAATAAGTCAGTGTGTGAGTTCAAGTAATCACAAAAAAAAAGGTTAAAAATAAATAAAAAAATATATACAATTAAATTAGCAACCAGTTCGATTTTGTCTAGATTCTGAATTGTCCTATGGAGCAGGACCAGCATGTTTCCAAGCATTTTTATCTTGGATATATCAGTAGGACGTATTCAGTCTTCCATTGTTTCCCATTACCTATCTGTTAGCATTTTCACGAATAAAAAGTTTAGATATTACTAATAAAGAAACAGTGAAGTGTAGTAATAAAGAAACAATAAGTTGTATAACACGAAATATTATCAAATACCTACTTTATACCTATTGCATAACTATAAACTGTTACCATTTTTGTACATAGCAATGAATTCACTAAAGCGAAAAAAAAAAAAAAAAAAGTCATCGAAAGGCATATTCTTCTGGATGATAGCGCCGTGTGAACGGTCGCTAATGATGTGCGAAAGCGGTTATGCCAATTTTTTTGCAAAATAATTATCTAATACCTAATCGTCAGGAGTCATGGCTCTGGGCCCGCGTGGTGGATTACGGCCCACTCCCTCCTCCTGAAGAGAGGAGGCCTGCAGCAGTGGCAATATTATACGCTGATTATGCACGCGTCATGGGTATAATAATGGCTCGCGCAAAGAAGTTTTCTTAGAAATTGTTTTGTTAGTCGCGTCACGCTGTCGCATCGCGCCGGTCTGCACGACGCTTAATAATGAAGCTTATTTGTACTATAGGTACACCTCTGTCTTACCCTACGGGGAATACAGGCGTGATGTTTAGTTTTATTTCCAAATCTAATGGTAGAAATAAAAAACAAGACAAGTGGTTATTTCTTTAGTGGCAACTACTTATATGTAAGTTAATAAGTACCTAAAATACGCGCGAAATTAAAAAAAATCCTTTGCAATTTAGAATATACTAACCATATTAGGTGGTATGTTGAGCAAGTACATATCTGATAACTACTGTCACAAATAATACCTTATTTGCGACAGTAGGTAACAGATATTGTATTTACCGAATTATAATCATTTCTACGAATCCTACGCGTTTCTGATACTTTTTACGTGTTTTTAACTTTTTTTGTAATATTTATCATAGTTTCGTAGACGTTACCTTAATAATTTACAGTTTAGGTATGTTAAATATTTATTTTTTCTTTTTACTAACATATTTATAACATCATGCCTACCTATAGTAAGTACACCCACGTTCTGCCAGTTATGTTTAAGTCCTATGTAATAAGGGGCCAGCCTAAAGCCATGAACCGGGCACAAACACTGCGGGCTGCTATTGAGAAATTCCAAATGGAAAAACCCAATAACACTTTGCCCAAATCGGGCGTCCTTACGTTAAGTTTTGTATTTCAAACATGTCACAAAGAAGACATTGTCCGAATACAGGTTGAAGTACTAGTGCAAAAAAAAAACGTTTGAAACGTCATAATGAAAACGAAGAATGCGACGGCACATAACAACAAAAATACTTCTTTTCAAAGAGCTGTACTCTTGAACATAGCTCGCACAAATTCACCGACAAGTAAAATAACAAGTGTGGGCGCGTTCGTTGAGACGGCGACCTGCCCGCAGGTTGAACGCGTCCGAGAGGGTCATGGCCACCCGGCTGGTCCGGGGATACCGCACGGTCTCCGGTGAGGCGGCGAGCCTCCTTGCTGGATTGCCGCCATGGGATCTGGAGGAAAAAGTCCTCGCGCATATTTGGGAGTGGCGCGAGGAGGCGAAACGCCGGGGCTTGACTCCGATGCCGCGAGAAATCGCGGCACAGCGGACAGAGCTCCGACGGGATCTCATGGCGGCATGGAGAGTGCGATTGTCGCAACCCAGTGCTGGGCACGCCACTATTGCGGCGATAAGTCCCCTCTTTGAGGAGTGGCTGGAGAGGCGCCACGGCGTCCTCACCTTCCGCCTGACGCAGGTCCTCACCGGACACGGCTGTTTCGGGAGGTACCTGTTTCGGATAAGGCGGTAGGAAACGCCCGGGTGTCATCACTGCGTGGATCGCCTGGAGGACAGTGTTCCACGCGCACCTCAAAGAGTGTCAGCGAGTGAAGGGGTCCTCTGAGACCATTACCTGCCGGGGTTGCGGGAAAGTCCGAAAGGGATACCGTGGCCCCCTGGCATTGCACAGGCAACAGAAGGAACACGGGTGGGTTTTAGTCAGTAAGAGTCTGACACGCCCTCCCGCTCCACCCAGAGCGGGAGACGTCATTTGATGATTTCCCACCCAAAAAAAAAAAAAAAAAAAGTAAAAGAACAAAATAACTTTATAAAAAACTACTTTATTTTCGGAAGTCGGTGTCATAAACGAAAATAACAAATTCCGACATCAATTTTTTTTTTAAATCTGTTGTTTATTTTTTATTATTTTTTTTATTTTTTTTTGCGGTATTCACCCCAGACAAATGCGTATACCATTACTTGCTATGTACTCGTACACAACTGTGACAGGCCCTATAAACACATCATCAACTTAAACGAAGTGGAATAATGACGCGTGGGTTTATTTATGATTACCTATTTGAAGACAACTCAAAACCTACCCAAGCTAAATTAATAAAATTTATATGAGACAACCCTGCGAGCTTCCTCTTTTTGGCCCAGTAATCACGGAAAAAATCGGTGCACAAAAAAAAAAAAAAACTCGCCAGATGCATAACCTGCTCATTTTTTACAAATTAAAAAGGCCTTTAATTATTAGATATTATTCTTAGGTCATATTATTAGATTGCGAACCCGAGCGGATCGCTAGTATTTGTATAAAATACGTAGCAAATTTTATCGGAATTTTAGAGTTGGATCCTTTATATTATTAAAAGTTCAAGGATATTTTCAGCCTAAAAGATTGCCAAAGAATTCAAAGTATCTACAGAATAGTCAAATTCAAGCGATTCCAGCCTCAATATTAATGAGAAGGGACTAAGAAAGATTTAGGTATCTATTATTTTCTACCTCCTCTAAGGCACTTTAAAATCCACCTGAAATCGTTTTTGAAATCGGCCAAAGGCTTTATAAATTGCTTATTAACCAGTTACATCTCGCAGCTTTGTTCGCTTGTAAACTTTTTTGTTTTCCGGGTTGAAAAGTATCCTAATGTCTTCCAGTAGTGTGCCAAACTGCTTCTTTGAAACTTTAAAGTTGTCTGGGTCGTTTTAACGGCAAACATGTAGGTAGGTACTTACCTAACAGACAAAGCTATGATGCACTTTAGTTTTGTAAGATATTAATAAAGATAGTAGGTACTTTCGCTTTAATTTTCTTGTGATCAGTGGAATTCTTCTAGAGAGAATACTTCTAAAAGCCATGTTTTTATAAGAATTCCATTTACAAGAAATATTACTGTCTCTTTCAGAATAAAAACAAATTTAAAGGAGCTTAAGAGACATTTTAATCGTTGGTCTCTGCACAATTCCGCCCCCGGCTGCTTCTGCACAAATCTCTCCGACGGCGACGTTCCTCATTTCAATTCCATAAAAACGGTTTCGCAACTCCTTTTCTTTTTACGTTGAAATACCTTTTGTTTCTTTGTACAAGATGGGTACAACCTTATTATAATAAAATAAAATAAATATTTTTTAGTATTTTGGCAATTATCTTAAATATTGTTTTGAGTCTAGAGGCTGAGGTTCCCAACTAGTTCTCTGTAGAAAGCAAACAATAATCTCAACACTTATAAGAAAATACAGGAAGAACTCGTTTTCAGCATTAAGCCTGAAAATTAAAAAAGCAACCTTAAAAAGCTGAAATGATTATTTTTTTCTTGTTTGTGTATCAACTGATACACAAACAAGAAAAAAATAATCATTTCTATCTAAACATTATCTAAAACGTTTCCAGCTGAAAGAACGTTGCACATAACTCTTCTTCGATGTTATTCATGTCACTGTTGAAAAATGCATGCCGTGAGGCCGGTGTATGCAAATGAAACGAGCCAGGAAAGATTGACGGACTAAAATGAACTGTTTTGAGAATCTTGGCATATTCAGGTCTTGGAAAGCTTTGCAGGAATCTCGTTTACCTTTTTTAAACACTTAGTGCAGTCATTTCTATACTTCTTCTATACTGTGTCTAATTGGCTCCATAAAAATCTCCTAACATTAAATACAGATAAAACCAAGTACCTAATATTTACAATGAGAAACACTAATCCAACGCTTACTAACCTAAATATCCAAGCGCATAAAAATTTTAATTTACATTCTGCTTACATTGCATGCACTTGTCCCACTTTAGTTAAAACCGACCATATCAAATATCTGGGCGTCACGATTGATACAAACCTGAACTTTCGCAAACATCGATTTATTATGCACCAGAGTGCGTAAACTTATATATATTTTTAAGAATTTACGTAACATAGCCGACTTCAAATTAATTAGACAGGTTTATTTAGCTTTGTGTCAATCTATTATTACCTACTGCATAACTTCCTGGGAAGGTGCCGCTAAATCAATTTTACTGCACCTAGAACGCGCCCAAAGAGCAGTATTAAAGATCGCTACTTTTCGTCCATTCAGATTTCCTACACACCAGCTTTACATGGCTGCATGCCATGTGGGTGCTAACAGTACGTCAATTATTTGTTTTGAATGTAGTTTTATTTCAACACACTGTACTTTTAAACCCAGTACCTACAGATAAGAGAAGAAAAGATTTGGTTTGTGCTAACTCTCAGACTAAACATGCTTTCACTAGACGATTTTATTTATTCTTAGGACCCTACTTGTATAACCAGTTCAATAGACTGCTAAAGATTTATAGCATAAGTTATAATAGGTGTAATTTACTAATACAAGAATATTTGGCAAAACTCAATTATACGGACACGGGACAGCTACTAGAAATATTAAAATAAACTTAATATTATTCTCTACCTTATTTACTTTAATATTATTTGTTAATTTATTTAAACATAATATAATTTAGTTTTAAAATAATATACCTACCAAATTAATTACTCTCAATCATTGAAAATATTGTATCTTCTTTTTTAAATGTTAATTTGTGAAATGCTGGCCTGAAACACAGGTTTTCATAAACCTAGATCAGGCAAGTCTAATTTACATCTAGAATTATTTTTTCCTTAATTGCAATTAATGTAAATCATTATCTTACTATATACTTGAATATTTTTTTTATTTATTTATTATTTTTTACTTCTAAGATTGAATATACTTATTAAAAGTTCATAATTCGTATTTTTTAAATTTAACATATTTATTTAATCAAAATAATTACCATTATTATCTATACATTGCTGCCATCTAATATGAAGGTCATTTATGCCTTTGCGATAGAACTCTCGTGATCTAGATTCGACAAATTAACTTGTACTACCTCCTGAGAAGAAAACTTTTTATCACGTAGAAAATTGTCCAAATCACGAAAAAAAATGGTAGTCCGTTGGAGCAAGGTCTGGCGAATACGGAGGGTAACGAATGGTTTCTAATTGCAGTTCCTGTAGAGTTAAAACGGTTTCTCGTGCTGTATAAGGTCTCGCGTTATCATAGAGCAATAATGGTGAAGATCTATTCAGAGTCGGGGCTGTTTCACTGCTAGTTTTGCTATCATTGTTCGGAGTTCGGCACAGTAGACATCTGCCGTTATTGCTTGACCAGATCGGGGAAAGCTATAGTGAATAAAACCATGCTAGGACCACCAAACAGTTACCATTACCTTTTTATTGGTAAGCTTTGCCTTAGGACACTGTTGCGGCGTTTGACCTGGGGTCAGCCATTGCATTTTTCGCTTACGGTTATCGTAAAAAATCCACTTTTCATCACAAGTCACAATTCGATCCAATATTAATTCATTTCTGTATCGATTCAACAAGACAACACAAGTTTCAACACGCGTATCTTTCTGCAGATCAGTCAAATCATGAGGCACCCATTTCTCATATTTTTTTATTTTATTGATTTGACGCAAATGTGTCAATATTGTTGGTAAGGTAACGTTAAACCAGACTGCTAATTCCTGACTCGTATCGGCTTCCACCATCTCTTTCAATTCATTGTTATTCACCTGTGTGGGCGGTCTTCCACGTGGTTCGTTCTTCAAATCAAAGTTTCCATCACGAAAGCGTTTAAACCAAAATCGCACGGTGCGTTCATTAGCAGTCCCCTCTCCAAACGCAACATTGATATTGCGAGCTGTTTCTGCCGCGTTATTCCGCGTCGGAATTCGTATTAAAAAATAACTCGATTTTTCGAAATATCCATTTTTCTTGTCTAAGCTGAATAAAAAAAAGCAACTGAAAGTCGATAATGGAATGTCGCACATTTTTTAAAAGAAGAACTTCATAGGTACCATGTGAAAAAAGTTTCACTCAAAAATCTCAAACCATGAAGTTTCTATGTCAATTCGAAGTACCTATTACAATAAAACAGCAATATCATACTTTAACCCCTATTATTATGTTCGAAGTAATTTCATCTGTCTTTTGCTGAAGATCTAGTGGATCATTTGCTTACCAATAATAATGATGATGATGAATGGTTTTGTGAAAAATATATATTATCTCAGCTAAGAGGTAAGAAATACACAATTTTAGATACCTATTATTTAGTAGAAACTTATTACTAAAAATTAATTAGTGTTTTCTGATATTCCTCTCGTCTAGCAGCTAGCATACGCACCTAGGTCAGTGAAGGTGAGGACTGAGGGACCAGTTTTAATCATCGCTATCTTCAAAATGCTTCGATATTTCTGATCCATTTTTAGTGGCATAAGGAACAGGGTGTAAAGTTCACTCATCCACCATTGAAAAGGGAGGATCCTCCGACCAGACGGGTATTGTGTCTGGCGGGCCGACTGCCCGACTGTTGATGTCGGATAGTCTTATATATGTCGTTCGCGCTGTAAACTCTAATTGCGCGATGCAGGATTTGTGTGACGTCATGTCTTTTGATGCGTAGTTCGTATGTGGCGGTGTAACCGCTACATCACTCCCCTCCGGAGACCGGAGGTCGATAGTGGGCTGAGTCTTGTATCTTGCGATGCTTCACAGTGCCAGGTTCCAGTGAGTCGGAACTGTCTGCGGTGATTGCGGCGGTTGTGGTGATTGACGTGATTGTGGTGATTGAGGTGATTGCGGTGATTGAGGTGATTGCGGTGATTGAGGTGATAGCAATGATTGCGCTGATTGAGATGATTGCGGTGATTCCCCAGTGAGTCGGGGTGATGAGGCTGAGGGTGATGACCAGGAATGCGCGTTCGCTGCATGCTGGTGGTTAGGATACCCGTTGAAGCCGAGGGTGCTGGCTGTGACTCGCCTCACGAAAGCTTGCGGGAGTGATGATGATGACGTCACGCTGAAGTAGTTGCACGAAGGCTGCGTTGACGTTCATACTCGGGGGGGGTCACCGATTTAGGGGCATGAGTAACAGGGTGTAAAGTTCACTCATCCACCATTGAAAAGGGAGGATCCTCCGACCAGACGGGTCTTGTGTCTGGCGGGCCGACTGCCCGACTGTTGATGTCGGATAGTCTTATATATGTCGTTCGCGCGGTAAACTCTAATTGCGCGATGCAGGATTTGTGTGACGTCATGTCTTTTGATGCGTAGTTCGTATGTGGCGGTGTAACCGCTACACATTTCTTTTGTAAAAAAACGTTTTAAACTTTTACTAAAACTTTATGTAGAAAAAGAACGGTTTTATTAATTTTATATTGATTAATAAGCTAGATTTGAACCCTGTTAAATGTTCAGTAATCTCCTTTATTTAGCAGAAAACGCGTTCCTCTCCCTACAACTTATAAACTTAAAGGGCAGCTATTACGTAGACGCGATGGTGTACGCGTTTTTCATGATTCCAAACTTTTATTTAACGTGCACATTGAGCAAATAGTGGCCAAAGCTTCGAGGTCACTGGGTTTTGTTATGAGACTCGCAGGGTGTTTCAAGAAAGCCAAGACCCTTAAGATTCTTTATTGCTCTTTTGTGAGAAGTCATCTTGAATATGCGTCACAAATCTGGAACCCGTGTTATGGCAAGTACATTGATCGTATAGAGAATATACAAACAAGATTTATTCGTTTTCTATGTTTTCGGCGGCGTATCGACTAGCAGATTGCACTTTCCTCTTAAAAATTATATCCAACGAGATTGACTGTCCTGATCTCCTTCATAAACTACGTTTCAATGTTCCTCAGAGATCAGTTAGATTCAATCCACCTCCTCTCTTCCTTTTTCCTCTTCTAACTACAGGCAAAACTCATACATGGTGCGAGCGAGTAAAGACTTTAATATTCTTTGTAAAGAGCTCTCATTTGACCCATTTACCACCAAAACCTATTCTGCACGCGCTCGGCTAAACGCTAGCTTTTTTACAAGTGCATAATACTTATTGTACCTTATATATAATATACAATGTGGAGCAGGACGATTGACATTCCTCAAAGCCACATAAAGAGTGTCATGTTCTTTACCCGTATACAAAAAATCAATCAAATCCAATGAATACTTTAGCCACCGGAAATTATTTTTCATTTTCTTATTTTTCAACATGATGTAGATCTGAGTCCGTAATAATAGGTAAACATTGTAAGGTCAAGAACCTGTGCAAAACGTACGATTCTATCCTCTACGTCTCAATATGCTTGAGAGACAGAGAAAGGTGTCATACGATTCCACTCTGACGCGCCCCGCCCAGTCCCACAAAATAATACTACAATTAGAAAGAAAAAGAAATATTACTTACGCAAATTATGCATTAGTGGTGCATAGACAATTGCGAGTGTGTGTGTGACCGGAATTTTTTCGGCAGTCTCGGGACTCGGTCACAGTCAGTGCATAGCGGCGCCCTTTGAGGAGCGCACGCGGCTACTTTTTTATCACGAGACGAGCCGCGCGCGCATTGTTGTGATTTTGTGAAAAAATTTAGTTGTTATTTGTGATTAAAGACGATTTAGTGTGACTTATTTTTCAGTGTTAGTTTAATATTAGTTAGTTAATTAGTTATCGATGTCGCTTGTGCATAATGAACAACGGTGGAAACCTTGAAAATTTATAAATTTGATTATTGATGTAAATTCTGATTGTGATGTGTTAATATGTGATTAATTATTCAATCAGTGATCTTTTAATTAACAACGCGCAACTTAGTGAGTTAATGCCGCTAATTTGTTGTGTCTCCGACTAAACTACCTACCCACGTCCACCTACGCCCCGCACCGCAGCGCAGGCGCCGCCCCCCGCCGCGACCCGCATCGGGCCGCGCAACAGGTTAGTGACTTTTCGTAGATAAAGCGTGTTTACTTTTTATGCAGTTGATTCTGCTATTTATTTTGTTTGAAAATTGCAATTTTTCAATTTTCCATTATCTACTAATCTTCGTATTTTAAAATGTTTCTATGGACTAGTTCAGTTAGTGGTGTGGTAGTTTGTGGCTCGTTTTAATTTAATGTCGTAAGTCCAGATCCACATTGTATATATTCTTAATCTTTTTTATCGTGCTTGTTAGTGTTAGTGATCCGAAGATTTCTACTAATTTTTCTGTTTTTTCCTGTGAGAACCTGTAATTGGCTTTATGTTTCTTAATCAACTGTTATCCATTTGTTATTGCTGTTGGTTCTCCTATAAATAAATAAATATAATTTTTTCAGTAATATTCACAAAAATATTTATCTTTGCTATGTGGACTGAGGGACCACAGTTCAGTCGTAATTTTTTTTAAAATCTTTAATGCTTTGTGGTCTGTTATTTATTAAATATCTTTACAAAATCTTTAATATATGTCTATATTCACAAAACCTTATTTTTTAAGATACTTTCCGAGATCTGGCTGATCGTCTGTGAGAACTGAGGGACCACACTTTATGGGTCGTAGTTTTGAATATATTTGCTTACAAATTCCCAGATTCGTTCTACAATAGTTTTTAGTCTACTACTAAATCCTAGGATTTTTATTTCATGAATCACCAGTGTGGTCCGCAGTTCAAACGCACATAACTTTAAAATGCGTTTTATCTAAACCATTTTTGAAGTGAAAACTTCTTTAGGCGCGTTGAGCACTTTTTGGGTGAACAAAAATAATAGAACTCGCGTCATCGTCACCTAACGCTTTCCATGAGCTATAAATATACTGTGTATATATGTGTACTTTTTAGGTGAACAAAAAGCGCTGTTTTCACTACTCTTGGCAGTCCACAAAGACTGCACTGCATGTTTAAAAAAATAAAAAAGTTATAAAGCTAAAAATACCCGTCTAAGATTTTTTAATTATTTGACTGACGGACTAAATAGTTCTTATTTTTCCAGTCAACATCCCTATTACCCCGCAGATTGTTAAGTTTCAACATTTCTACACCGTTATTAAAACCTTTGAGATCTTATCTCAAAAATTATTCAAATAGCCTGTCTTCGTTGATGGACAAAAGATAATTAGTTTACTTACTTTATTTCTTTTTTAACTTCATACCTACCTAATATAAAGAATAAATTTTCAGATTTCAACTTCGAACTTCTCGGTATTTTTAATCCAAACTTTGCTTGTACCGTGAAAAGTTGGGGAAAAGAAACCTTTGACAGTATTCGTTCTTGCAACTTTTGGATTAATCGTATAATACCAAACTTGAATCGGATAATAAAATAATATATTTGATACCATTTCCGCAACTGAACGAAAACAAACATTTTAATATCCAAATATTCGTGATTCCTCGTAAAACTTTAAAACTATTTTGAACGTTACGTTTTACGATGTTGATTTCAAAACCAGTGGTTGATAAAATAATATTTTTTCCAAATATTCATTCACTTATTTATACCCTGATTTCCAGAAATAGGTACCTACTTCGCCTTTATAGCTATTTAATAAAAACCTATTATACAAAAGTGCTGTTCGTGTTCTAAAGCAATTAAATAAGAGAGTTTATTACTAGCTAAGTTCTTATTGAATCTATGATGCTGTAGTATATTTGAAAATGTTTGTTTACATTCCCTCGAGAACGTGCAACTATTTGCAGACACGTAATGTAATACACCGTTAAGGTTATCACCCACGCAGTGCACCCTTCACAAATTCTATACCCTACACGTTATTTACAAGAGCGTTTAAACCCGCTAGTTAACTTGCAATTTGGTGGTTTACTGTAGAGTGTCTGACCAAGAAAAGACTGTTCGTTTCTTGGTCAGTTTTAATGAGTAGCATTACATTTTATTAAAATACTTGGCATTTTGGGACTATATCATTTAAGGGAAACCGTAGAGTATTTATTATGTTCCAATAGGAATCTATGTTTTGGAATGCAGCTTCATGAATGGATGGTATACTCCTCAACACTTGCAAATGTTTTGAGTTCTGAAAATGTACACACTACCTATACCTAAGTACTAAGTTTATGTCTAAATGAAAACGTTTTTTCTTATTCCCAGTAGCTAGTTACTCGTATCATTCAAGTAACTAGCGGCGCGGCTTGGTGGGGCAAAGTGGAATGATTCAGTTACTCGCCCAATGCATATTAATTCAAACGAGCGATTTCTTTTACTCTAATAATAAAAGGTTATCAATTTCATTCGTTAGAGCGCGTTGCTGCGTGGGATCAAAATCATGCAACAAATCGTATAGCTCTATGAAATATGGTTGAATGGCAAAAGTCGAATAAATACAGAGTATACTCAGATTGTGCGTAGGTACATTACAAACGTAATAGGCTAACCATACAAAATCAGCCTATATTGTTAACACTTCTGGGACACCGGCCGGCCTCCTCTCTGTGTTAGGGAGTGGAGCGTAACCCAGGACTACCAAATTACTATTTACAGTTTTGATTTGCTTTGTTTACCTACCTTCTGATAGGCTGGTGGACAATTTTCTATCAATCTGTGGTTGATCTATTTTGTGGAAATTGTAATAGCATATAATACCCTTTATCACATTAACTTCAATTTTAAATGTGGCCATGAATGAGAAAGCTTAGGCGCAAGCTACTCTTCCCATTCGTATGGGAGGCCTCGGCGTCCGCAAAATTTCTAGTATTAGTTTATAGGCTTTCATAATTATCCTCGGTCCACGGCACAGAGAAATTAATCAGGAAAATTCTAGCCTCCACATTGATTGATTTTGATGTGCCGTGCTTCACTGAGGCTGTGGATGCCTGGAGACTCGCTTGCCCGAACTCAGATATACCCGATTTTTCATCTTCCCAAAAACGGTGGGATGAGCCAGTCTGCAGAGTAGTACAGAACAATTTACTTAACACGTCTGCTACCACTGCGGAGCGTGCGCACCTGATGGCTGTGGGTAAGTGGGAATCGGATCTGCGGCTTCATGCACTACCGTCGTCAAACATAGCCACTTTGTTCGATGACACTACCTTCCGCCTCGCTGCTTCCCTACGACTAGGAGCTCCTAGTTGTTCTCCTCATCGCTGTCACTGTGGCGAAGTTGTCAACAGCCTCGGATATCACGGCCTGTCTTGCAGCCGAAGTGCGGTGCGCTTAGCGCGGCACCCGAACATTAACGACATCTACCGACGAGCTTTTGTCATCGCCGGCGTTCCAGCTCTATTAGAACCTAATGGCTTGGCACGCGACGATGGCTAGAGACCGGACGGAATGTTTTTATCTCCATGGAAGGTGGGTAGGCCTTTAGTGTGGGATGCAACCTGTGTCGATACTCTTGCACCAACCCATTTTCCTGGCTCGGTGTACTGTGCTGGTGTTGCTTCTGCGGCTGCAGAAAACCTGAAGCGGCGTAAGTATAATAACCTTACAGGTAATTATATTTTCACACCGTTTGGGGTTGAAACCCTCGGGCCTTGGGGTCCGAATGCTCACGGCCTCTTCAATGACATCTCAAAACGGCTATTTGACACGTCTCATGACCCAAGGGCTGGTTTGTACCTTGGGCAGAGACTAAGCATTGCCATACGTTGTGGCAATGCGGCCAGTCTCTTGGGTAAATTACCAGTCGACAGCGATGCGGATGAATTTTTCGATGCTATATTTAAGTTTTTCAATAGTTTTAGTTAAGTTAGTATATAATTTTACTATTTTTATTAATCAATTAGTTATAAGTTGTTATGTGCCCACTTGTAAATATTCAAGAATTATTACGTACAATTCAATTCAAAATATTTTTATTTCACATTAACCTACAAGGGCACTTATGAAACGTCAGAAGCTAGGTGCACGGTTCCAATTGGTCGTTTCCTATGGAGAAGAGCCGTTAAGAAACTCCACGGTTACTCTTTTAAAAGTAAATGGTATTTTCTCAATATTTTCAAGTTACAGTGTTTATAGGTATGAGAGGACACTGTAGGCCTATCAACAAGTACCAGGTACTTAGCAAGATAGAAAATGATCGACAGATCTACAAGTCGGTTATGCCTACAATGTTCTCACATTCACAAAATATAAAAGAAGAGAATCTATATAATAAATAAACAAATTGAAAACCTATTTAAACCAAATGACATGACTGCCACTAAAGCTGTAACAAATCTAATTTAATAAAAAAATTGGTATATTGAAGTTATATAATGTCAAATAACGAAAAGATTATGTCAAAAAAGTACGTAAAAGAAAAAATAAATAAATAGGTAAAATAAAATAATCATCTTAATTTGGGAGCAGTTAATAGACATTTACATAGTAATGCCGTTATTGAGGTACCAGGGAAGCCACATGTGCAAAAGGAATTATTGCCAAACTTCCTTTTCTTCAACGTAGTCTTTAATCTTATAATATGCTTTTTTGTTAAGGACACGTTTGATGTGGGTTTTGAACTTTCCACCACTAAGTTCTGTAACCGACTTTGGCAACTTGTTATAAAATCGAATACTGTTTATAACAAACGACTTACTAGTTTTAGCTAACCTAAATTTGGGTATCACAATTTTATGTTTACTACGTGTATTTATACTAAGGAAATCGCTTCTAATTTTGAAAAGTCCTAAGTTTTTCCGAACATAAAGATAAAGATAAAGATAAAGATATATTTATTTGTAAACATGTGTAACATTACACATATAAATGTAAATGTGGATGTAAAAGTGGAAATCTGTGAGTTTCAACATGTTTTGCCACCATTGGCGTACAAAATAAATTATAGCCACTTGACAATTTAAGAAATAAAAATTAAAAAAAAAGCATAACAACATTAAAATATAACACAAATAGATTAGAAACTATCATTTAAAAAATCTTTAACATAATAGTAACATTTTCTAGTAAGTAATTTCTTAATTTCTCTTTTGAATAAGTTTGGCTGGTTTATATTTTTAATAACCTCTGGAATCTTATTATATATTAATGGTGCCATACAAAACACGCTTTTATGAAGGAGTGCTGTTTTCACAGAGTTAGGCTGTAAGAAGCTCTTATATTTAGTACGTCTATTTCTAGTGACACTGTCTGATAAAAGAGGAAACCAGTGAGGATTGCTTCTAACAAATAAAGCTATTTCCAAGATGTACAGTGAAGGAAGTGTCAGTATGTGGTATTTTATAAACATTGGTTGACAGCTGTCGGTATTTTGGATCTTAAACATAGCCCGAATACAACGCATTTGCATTTTAAACACCATGTCGGTGTTTGTCGAATTACCCCAAAATATTAGTTGAATGAATAATGCGTTTCTACTCACTGTTGGTGCCAGTTTGTACATCGCAAAAGATAAACTACTTATTTTTGTACAAAGGTCTTCCGCGTGACATTTCCAATTGATTCTACTGTAAATTTTTAAACCGAGGAATTTGGCTGTTTCTACTTGATTTATTATATTATTATCATATATTAATTTAAATTTAATTGAATTTTGAGGTCTTTGACTGTAGTTCATTACATTTGTTTTATTTATATTTATTTTTAGATTATTATTGATTAGCCATGTTATTATAGATGTCAGTGCTTTATTCGTTTTCAAATAAATTTTTATCATTACATGTAATCGTAGATAGAGAATGAACTATAGATTGGTCACTTAAATAACAATAATAAACATAGCGGGACACATTTATTAAAGCAGTAGTAAGAGGAAGCATGACAGATATACCTAGGGTTTTTCTATCCCTTTTTGCGACTCACCTTTTTTTGTTTGGAGCCAGTATAGTTTGGCTCCCAACAAACAACAACTGTCAAATGTCAGTGCCATCGTGATAAAAAATCTTTGGAAAACTGAGTTTTCGACGCTTTCTTTTTATTTGTGTGAATGTGTAGTTGCAGAACACAATTTAAATTACCTACAGTATGGAGCGCTGTAGTGTATTATGTTGTAAAAATCGACCAGAACAAAAAAATGCAGACATAACCTTTCATCGGTAAGCGAGTTAGTTTTTATAATAAAATAGTAGTATTTACGTTTTATAACGTTTATAGAATTCGTCATTTATTATATTAACACGTAATTATCACATGTAATGATAAATTAAACGTGTTTTAAACTGTTTTATTTCATTAGTTTTGTAGTAATATTCTTGTACCTACTGTGTATTGATAGTTTGAGGGATACCAGTGCTCGGCAAGTTTACCCATAAATCCAAATTTCTATCAATTTTTTATTATAATAACGCTTTCTTTTTTACGTGTGAAGAGGATGTCAAGGTCCGAAATTATTATAACAAATAAGTTTTATTTAAGGGTCAGTAACTATGTATTTTTAATAAACGTTTTTTTCTTTCAACTGTCTCATTTTATTTTTACCCAATTGCGTCTAAGCATAAAAGGCTATTTTTTTAATAAACATACAGATCTCGTTTTATATGATTATGGGTAAAAGGTCGACTACCCATGAATATGGGTAAAATTATTCTGCTGGCAACCTCCATTTAATGTCATAAGACTATAACCATCTCATGTCGGTGCACGCTGATAGCGAATCTATAGTTCATTCTCTATCTACGCATGTAATATTCACTGTGCTGTCGTCTGCAAATAATGTCATAGGTTGCATAGTTGCATTAGGGAGGTCGTTGATGTAGGTAATAAATAACGTAGGTCCCACTACGCTGCCCTGGGGAACACCATATCTAACATATCTTACTTTGGATTGGTATTGTTCTTCTTTTTTAGTTTTTATGTTAAATTTTGTAATTTGTGTGATTTGTTTTCGATCAGTTAAGTAAGATCTAAATAGATCTAAAACGTTCCCTCTTATACCGTATGCCTCTAATTTAGTAGCCAATATTTTGTGATCCACATAATCGAAGGCTTGTGTCATATCGCAGAAGATGGAGCACACATACAAAATACTTTCAAAGATATAAAGTGAAGGCTGAGTTAGTATATCAATTTCTTTGAATTTATTTCTAAGGGACTCACGAGGACCCATTTTATAGATAGCGCGAATAGCCCTCTTTTGTAAAATAAAAATGGAATCTACGTCAGCTGCCGATCCCCACAGCAAAACGCCATAAGACATAATACTGTGGAAATGAGCAAAGTATACTAACCTAGCTGTGGCTACATCAGTCATCTGCCTTATTTTTCTTACTGCATATGCAGCCGAACTTAATCTACCTGAAAGAGCTCTAATGTGGGCGCCCCATTGCAATCTCGAATCTAAAGTAATTCCTAGAAATACGGTTTCCGTAATAGCATCTAGTTTCTTACCATCAAGTTTTAAATTTAGATCTACTTGAGGTACATTTGGTAATGAGAACTTAAGACGTTTAGTTTTGTTCGCATTAAGTAAAAGATTATTAGCTGCGAACCATTGCGAAAGAACTGCTAGACTATCGTTGACATGTATAACATCCGTATCTTTTCTATGAATTTAAAAAATAAGAGAAGTGTCATCAGCGAATAGAATTATGTCTGATAAGTTGGCCATCATGTAAGGAAGGTCATTAATATAAACTAGGAATAGGAAAGGGCCAAGAATTGATCCTTGAGGCACGCCCATCTTAACTAGAGACCCCAAGGATATCGCCCCGTTAATGTTTACTTTTTGCTGCTTGTTTGATAGATAGGAAAGAACAAGATCACCAGCTTGTCCACGAATTCCGTAGTGGTGTAATTTACAGATAAGTGTTTTGTGGTCAACGCAGTCAAACGCTTTTGAGAGGTCACAGAAAATTCCGATTGCATCCTGGGACTTCTCCCAGGATTCCAAAATTTGACTGATGAGTTTTACTCCAGCGTCAGTCGTCGACCTACCTTTCGTGAAACCAAACTGGTAACTATGTAAAATCCCATTTGAATTAAAATGTGACAACATCTGGTCTAGCATGATTTTTTCATATATTTTACTCAATGCTGGTAGCACAGATATAGGTCTATAATTAGAGGGATCACTCTCAGTACCTGATTTGAAAATTGGTACTACTTAATTATGTTTAATTAAATCAGGAAACGTACCGCTATCTAAACATTGATTAAATATGCCTGTTAGAACAGGGGCAATTGAGTCAATGATATCTCCAAGAACCTTCAAATTCAAATTCAAAATATTTTATTTCACATAAACCTACAAGGGCACTTATGAAACGTCAGAAGCTAGGTGCACGGTTCCAATTGGTCGTTTCCTATGGAGAAGAGCCGGCAAGAAACTCCACGGTTACTCTTTTAAAGGTAAATGGTATTTACAATCTTTTCAAGTTACAGTGTTTATAGGTATGAGAGGACACTGTAGGCCTATCAACCTTAACGGAAATCCCCCATAAGTCTTCAGTGTTTTTTTATGTTAAGACTTTTGAATGCTTTTGTAATTGTGAAAATAGAAATAGGCTTGAATTCAAAACTTGGAATGTCCTTACTGAAGTTTTCTTTTAGAAGAGATTCAGCTAATATAGAAGATGAGGGGAGAGATTTCGTAACCTCTATTGGGATGTTCGTAAATAAATTTTCTAGTGCCTCAGCAACTTTTAACTTATCTGAAATGGTTTCATTATCAATCTTTAAAGACAATTCATTCTGATCTCGCTGTTTTGTGTTCCCAGTTTCTTTGTTAATTACCTGCCACACAGCTTTTATTTTATTATAAGAAATACTAATTTTGTTACTTATTAATTTAGATTTAGCTTGAGCGCAGACTCGTTTGAATATTCTAGAGTAGTTTCTGACATAATTATGAAAGGCTTGATCAGAAGTCAATGATTTCTCGTTGTACAAATTATATAAAATATCTCTGCTTTTTCTAATGCCAGCAGTGGCCCATTCATTAAATTTTGGTTTAGCATTGATTGTTACTTTTTTTATAGGACATACTTTATTGAATTCATGGCATACTGTAGAAAATAATGTACCGTAGTTTATATTGGGGTCTTGTGAATCAAAACTATCAGTTGAGAGATTGCTAAGAACATTATTATTAAACGTCCTGCATAGATATTAGAAATGTTACATGGAGTGACACAATTTTATCACTGAAAGTGATCGTCGTCAATCATCAATTTATGTGGTTTCTTTTGTCTTTACCATGGCAAAAAAAACATCTTTATTTTTGATTTCATGAAACTCCTTATATTTCCTTCCTTATAGCCCCCTCCCGTTTCAAGGTACACTTAGGACTTCAGAGCATAATAAGCATATACTCGTATGCTAAAACTATTCTTGCTTACGTACTGTTCCTTTTTCTTAGGTATATAGTGCATATAAGCTACAATAAAATAATAATGGATGGAGACTAACATTAGGTATGTTAGTCTCCATCCATTATTCCATCCTACTGAATAGTGTCATGTTCGTGAACGATGTTAGACGGTGCGTATTAGGAATACTACTTTGTTAGGTAATAATTATATTTCAGATCGCCGTGAAGTAAAATTGGGAATCAAACGAGCTTACCTGTGGGTGCCATCAGCACGCGTAGCATGACAACCATAGAAACGAGTTTTCAACGGGCTTTGTCGACGGAAGAATAGACAAAATGACAGATAAACATCTGTCATTTTGTCTATTCTTCCGTCGACAAAACCCGTTTCTATTGTGGTCATGCTAAGTGTACTGTTGTGACTATTCATCTCTTAGCTGCCATGACTTATTTTAATAAAAAAATGAAAAAATGTTCACTATGACGCTTTCTACATTGTTCTCACATATATAATTTCAACTACCTATGTAGAATAAAGTTACCAATATTTTGTAACAATGTTGTGACTTAAAAAAGTGCTCGTTGAGTTTCTTGCTCGTTCTTCTCCTTAAATACCTCTTACACTGTTTAATGTGCAACTAGCTTCATCTTTCTGACTGACCGACTTCTTGATAATTATAAAGTGCCTGTAATTGGTATAATTGAAATAATGCCTTGAGTTTGTCTTATGTTGAATTTTAAGCAGAAATATATAACATGGCAGTTTTCTTCCTTGATGTTTTTGTACAAATAAGGGCTCTTCAAAGCTTTATTCAAGTGTTTATTTTTAGGGACCTATAGATACACAAGTTGTTCAAAGAGGATCAAAAAGATAAGTAAGTTGAAAAAAAAGTGAAGTACCCTGTATATTAAAAGTTGAAAAGAATTTTAGAGAGCTATTCAATAAGCTTGTATTGGTCCCTGTTTATTTATATAAGTAGGTACTTTTGTAACTTAAATAAAACTGTGTTCGTTTTATCACGCAATAATCATAGTTGTCATATACGTTAGCAATAAGCTGATCTAATTAGAGAGGATACCATACACGTACACAGCTTCACGATTTTTTTACCAAAAAAGATGAATCACAATGTGTTGTAGAGCTCTTGTGTGTAGTACCGATTTTGTATAGGACATAGTTATTTCGTATAATTGGATGTTTTCCATAAAGAAGACAGGCAGTTTTGGTGTCGCTTAATTTCTATAATTATGCTTATCAGCAGGATTTTGGTGGTAGTGGTTTCATCGTTTAACTTTAAACAGACTATTAAGACTTTTACTACCCCTTGTTTTTTTTGGAGTATTACAGGACAAGATTTTAATTATTATTGATAACTCAGTTCTGTTCCATCAAATCTAAGAAATTTTGGAGAAGCAGCTTTGAATAATACTCTTATGTTTCAAGGGCTCCTGTCCCTTGTATTATTCTAAGCTTTGAAATGTATTAGCTCATTATTCATGATATTTAAATGAATCCACTTTTAAAAATAGTTTTTTTTTGAATTTAGGTTCCATGGCAACAATAATGTCTATTGATGTCAGCTTCAAATCAGAAATGTCTTATTTGTCATATTTTAATGTCACTATTCTGGTTTTCTTGACGTGTCGTTGTAAATAGTTGTGTGGATTAATTTGTTTACCTACTAGTTTTATTTGTTTTGTGAAGTATATACGAGGATTCTACGTAATCCAGGTCTGCAGAGATGATCGAGTCTAATACAATGCCATAGGTTACAGTTGATGCTAGTATGTGTGATGATGCTGAGCATCGTATGGTGATGCCAGTGACAAGCATGACGACTGCGCTGGCTACTCAGTTATTCGAAGAAGTTCTTCTAAGAATAGAATGTAGATAATAATTTTATAAAAAATTTGCTTAATGCATAATAGGTATGAATAAGCCGACCAAGATAGTAAGACAACATGATGGGATGCGTCCTCCTCAGCCTGAATACCTTCACACAGGTCTGAAATTCTACATTTTACTTTTGAACCTTGCATAAATATAATAAGATATTAGGTAGGTTTAGGCAAAAACGTTTTTAAATACCTAGGTACCTAATATTGATATTTTTGTAAATGACATCATGACTGACAGTTGTCCCATTAAGCCCACTGACAAGTATTGTCAGTGGGATAAAGCCACGTATTCACTGGACAAATGTTTCCGCGGCACCAGTCGCTTGAAACGTCGGGCGATGTCGACCAACCGACGATTACTGACAAATGCTTCCACTGACAGGACAGGTCCACTCAAATCTGTGTGGTTCTTTTCTCAAAAGACCATTTCAGACTAATCTACATGGTCCTCATATGGCCTGACCAAGATTATATCTGGACTTTAAAAGAGACTGTGACCTCTGAGTTTGTTTCAGCCTTTCTTCTCAGAGTAGTCAGATAGGAAACGCCAAACTCATCTAGCATTAGTATTTTTTGGACGTATCCCTAGGTCACATTTTTGGTTTTCTTCATCCAAGGTTTATCTGTGTGCCATCCAAATTCATTCACCCGTTTTTAGCGTGAAATCGTAAAGTGCCAAACCAAAGCCAAAGCCAGGTACACACCAAAGCCGCTGACCCGGTGGCACGGATCGCCGCCGGCCCAACCCGCCGGCCTTATTTTGTACAATCATGCCGCCGGCTTGCGCCCGCGCGGGCAAGCCGGCGGGGCAGCATGCCGATGCCGACGGCATCCCTCTCCACTCACTCAGTCAGTTGCCCGCCGGCTTTCATAGAGTAGTGACGTATCACTTATTCATTCTCTGTTGTTGTGAAGTGTCGGCACTTTTATTTTTTATCAACTAACCAATATGGAGTGGGACGATGCAACAGTTATAAAACTAATAGACCTCTATCATTTAAAAGAAATATTATGGAACCCAAAAAACCGTGACTACAAAAGCCGGCCAAAGCGTTACGACGCATTTAATGAAATTGCCAGTGAATTTGCTACTGATGTTCCGGAAATCGAGAGAAAGATAAAATATTTAACTAGTCATTATTACCGAGGGATAAAAAAAGAAGATAATTCAAATAAGTCTGGTGCGGGTACTGATGATATTTATCATAGTAAATGGTTTGCCTACAAATCACTAAATTTTCTGCGGAACAAAAATGTGCCTACTGGAACCACCGATACTGTCTTGTAAAGATTTAATTTTTTTTTATTTATAATCAGGCAACTAGGGCCCCATAGACATATAATTATATTAGTTTATTTATTAGTGTATCTTTGTATTTACATTTTAACCCTTTCCCGGGCATTGGCAAAATAGTTGCCACTCAGGTAAAAAAAAGTGTTTGAAAAAAAATACACAATAAATGTTGATTTTGACTAGATATACTTATTTATTTTTTATTAAATAAAAGTAAAACGGCTAAACGGGCAGTCTTTTTCGTCTTTTTTCGCAGAACACACCGTCGACGAGCCACGATTCACAACGAGATTCACAATCAAATCAAAATGATTTACCATAGATGTCGCCAGGTGATTCACAATCAAATCAAAATGATTTACCACAGATGTCGCCAGAAAATACAACTTGGCAACGAAATAAACGTCCTAAAATCAACCCTAATAAAGAGTTGATATCCGAAGCATTGAATATTATGAAGAATGTCTCCCAACGACCAAATGTGACAAAAGATGAGGATGGTTTATTTGGAGATTACATTGCGGGTCAGTTAAGACAAATGGATCGACAAATGAAAGCTATTGTGAGACATCGGATCAACAATATAATATTTGAAGCCGAAACTGGATATAGATCCGATACATTTACGGAATTTGCAAGACCAAGTAGTGTTTCTAGTTCACACAGTCATCCAGGATACTATACAGCATCTTCACTTCAACAGACGGTTGTAAGCCCTTCTACAAATAACTTAACTTCTTCTGAATACTCTGCCCAAACAAACCCAGATCCACAAACAATTCAACCTTCGTCACTAGAAACATTTGCTGAAGAATACCTAGCTCTAAATCCTTCTGATAGTGTTATAAAGTAATCTTCAAAATATGTTATAAATATTTAATTTTCTTTTTGGTATAATAAAGGTAGCTATAGGTAGCCCCATTAAAGTTAAATTTAAAATTAGTGTTGACTATTCCCTTCACACGAGTAGAGCTTGATATATGTGCGAAAGGAATAGCAAGGTTTTAATTTTAGTTTAGTGACACTTCTACTGTTACCAATAGTTAATATCATGTTATTGGTTTACAAAAACACATTTCTTATTTTGTTTAAAACTTTATTATACGAATCACAATAAAAGTGTATCTCACTATGTGTAATTTACGATTTTAGATTTAATGGATAATACATGGAACTACTTTAATGATTAAAAATAATATTGATTATATGAGTTGAGTTATTGGTTATATTGGCCATTCTAATCCTCCGACACTAGAAAGAAAATAATGAGTCAACTCCACTCTTGTATCCTCAGCGGTCACTGTAGTATCCGAGGTTTGATTGTCTTCTCCTGACATATTATCTAAGCAACTGTCGTTTTCAAGATGTCTACGCCATTCACCGGGAAAGACTTCTCCTTGATTATTATCAGTATCGTTTTCGTTTTGCTGAGTTGCAGCGGTTCGTTTGATATAATTAAATAAATGTATACACGCCAAAGTTACAGTAGTAGCTTTTTCTGGGATTAGCTGAATAGGTCTATGAAAAATCTTAAATTTGTGTGTTAACTGCCCAAACACGTTTTCAACTACTCTTCGCCCTCGACATACGCGATAGTTAAAAACCCTCTTAGATGATCCCATTGTGTGATTACCATCATAAGCCTTTATAATATGGGGTTGCAGAGGAAACGCGTCATCACCCAAAAAAAAATACGGTACTGGTAGATTCCTTCCGGGTAAAGGGGTTTTATGTGGTATATTCAATTCATTATCATTTAACAATCGACATAATGCTGAATTATTAAAAACCCCACCATCTGAAATCCGACCCTGACATCCCACATTAGCGTACAAAAAGTTGTAATCAGCATCTACTAAAGCAAAGAGCACAATACTGAAATATTTTTTATAGTTTATATAATCACTTCCACTTTTTGGGGGACATTGAAGTTTTATGTGTTTCCCATCCATTGACCCAAGACAATTGGGTATTTGCCATCTTTTTAAATATTCATCTGCAATTTCTCTCCATCCTTCCTGACTTCTTGGAATTTTCACATAATCTGAAAGTCCTTCAACTAAAGCATCACATACTTTAGGAATAATGCTTGAAATTAGTTGAGGAGATACTTTAAAGACGTCGCACAGGCTACTAAAAGAATTTCCTGAGCTTAGGTATTTTAACGTTATTGACAATCTTTCCACTGGTGAAACTGCTTTTCTGTAATTTGTGTCTTGTTTAGCTATTTTGTGTCCAACAATATTCAGTAAATATTCAAAGTCGGTACTGGTTAATGACAGGAAAGTCTTAAAAGAAATGGGTTTGTATAGAACCAAGTCGTCTTCCTTTAAATCACTTAATCTTTGACAAGTACTGTATTTATTGCGACTCATTAAACTTGGCCTAACCCAACACTTTCGTGTGTTGAGGGATCCACCGATAATAACTCCACAAACTGCTATTATTAAATCACTGTTATCGTCCTCCTCCATGTCAATCTGAAAATACTACTTCTGAATTATTCGAAACACACACGTCCAATCTCTACGACTATTTGGCAATTACTAGAACACCACATGCCGCGGCTGTCGTGCCGCCGGCATTGCCGCCGGCAGTCATTCGGCTTGGACATTCTGAAGCCGCCGGGTTAACCCGCCGGCACTAAGCCGCTGTGCCGCCGGGTCAGCGGCTTTGGTGTGTAGACCACTTAACAAACAAACAAACTCAATTTCGCATTCATAATAATGACGTTTACATTAGTATTAATAAAAAGACATTTTGTCAATCATAACGTAATTATGTCCGCTTGCTTTGCATAGAAGTGCATGGAGTACAATAAGACATGACGCTCTTCTAGATGTCCAATATGTAGTGGGCTTAATATACAACGTCAGCTACTAGCGCCACTTTACCCTTCAGTAGACATTATTGAAACTATTCATTTCCGCCATCTTTGAATGTCGTTGGTTTACTGCATGATAACTCTTTGGTTTACTGTCATAGGGTCTGCTTATACGGTGCTACTTGGTTTTAAACAACGTTTTCCTGGCAAAACCCAATATTTAAAAAATATGCTATGAATACCTTTTATATTAATTTGACCAATTTTTGCGAATGTATGCGAAGTCTAAGTGCGATACCCAGATTACATAGAGTGCTTCCATTCTTCTTTATGTTCTTGGAACAAAAGTAAGAAATGAAAATACTGTATGAGTGGAAAAAAAACAGAAAATCTTATGTGGATAACACCACACTCGTAATTTATTAAAATGAAGCAAAATTAATATAATATGCCTTCCTACTTGCACTATACGTAGGTGCATAGGTAAGATACCCAAGCATTATGTTGAGGCACACACAAAGGGCTTCTACACAGTAGAGCACATGAAATAATTATCATCAAAAGATGCCTTTCACGCAAGCCTAGCTTTTCGAAGACTTCTAAAATAATTAACAGTTCCTATTTCACGGCCCGTCTTTATAAAGCCCGAATATTAAGTAGAAGCATCTGGGATGTGAAATGTCGGATTGCCGTCACTCACACGTCTTCACGGTGAAACATGCCGCCAGAGTTGAGCGCTGGCAAAATGGCGGCATCACTGATGAACTAGAAATGCTTTGATATTCCACACGAAAACTGTCTGGTGAAGCAATGAACAATGTAAAATGTTAGTAGCACAAAAGCAAACCTTATCAATCTGCCTAGCCTTTTCCCAACTATATTGGGGTCAGCTTCCAGTCCAACCCGATGCTCCTGAATACCAGTATTTTACATGGAGCGACTGCCTATATATATGATACCCCATGGATATGTATGTATACTCGTTGTCAGACTTTCAGGATTCTAACGACCCGTATCGACTGTCAAAGATCCACGAATGACAGCCGGGACCAACGCCTTGACGTGCTTTCCGAGGCACGAAGGAGTCTCGGTATGTAAAGATTGTCACCCATCCATAGACCAACCCCGGTAAGCGTAGCTTAACCTGTTGGATCCACCCGTGCGGTAGCTATTACTTAGGCACGAGCTCCTCCCGTAACTCTTTCAATAAAATACAAATCAAATAATGATACACCAACGTTCTTTCCTAATAATTTAAATATGTAAGTACAAAATTGATAACTTTGTTTTAGGATAATTTTAAGTAATTTAGCGCTGATAGATTTTGTTATTTAATTCTAATGAAATTTGATTCTGTTACATATTGTAAGTGTAGTTTTAGATACCTACCTACTTTATTGATATTTGTACGCCGTCAACGGTAAAACATAGTGATCTTTATACATATTTTTATTTACAACACTTGTTTTTACATCCACCTATGTTTTACGAATAAATACTTTGTCTTTGAGCAACGTCATACTGTGGTATTATGGCAAGAATTTGCTTTCCTCTTTAAAGTAATACAAGTGCCTACCTACTCAGAAAACAAACTGTTTTAGAATTTACTGTGACTAATAAGAAAAATCTCGTCACAGTAAATTCTAAAACAGTTTGTTTTCTGAGTACGCACTTGGCCTGTTTAAAAAAAAATGGCTTTTAATAAACTTCGTAGTGTGAATTTACTGTGAAGTTTATTAAAAGCCATTTTTTTTTAAACAGGCCATGTGCGTATCGGACCACCCACAATGAAGGGTTCCGTAGTTGGAATAAATTTATTGCAAGAACAAACTTAACTTTCTTGTTGAAAAACATGTTCTCCCATACAGAATCTATGGGAGAACATTTTTTGTAACTGCAAATGTAAGTTGCTTGATTATTTCTTTTTTATTCGTTAATTTGTAAACTCTACTTAGCTGTGACAGTTTTCCTTTTAATTTCGTTATATATACTACTGCCGTGAATTTTTTCATAATATATCCAAAACAACCATTTAGCCGGCAGGGGGGGACACTTGACTCTTACAAAAATTAGCACTATTTCGCAAAGGGATCCCTGAATTCAAAAATGATTTCCCTAAATTCTCAATATATTTGAACGACACCCCATACCATTGGATAGATGAGAGAAAAAACATCCCTACTTTACAGGTAGGGGAGGTACCTACCCTAAAAAAAAATGTCGCGTGTTTAATATTATATGTATACCCATGCCAAATTACAGCTTTCTATTCTAGTACAAAGAGTCTCTTAGCTAAGCCGCGGACAGACGGACAGGCAGACAGACAGACGGACATGGCGAAACTATAAGAGTATTTTTAGGGTTCCATGTATACTACGGAACCCTAAAAAGGTACGTAAATACCATATCCTCTGCATACACAGTAATGTTCCGACATACTATTTTCTGATGTTCCGGTGCCGGAAATGAATGTGCCGCTAGTGCAATTTTTGTCTCGTCTTATAAGATAAGTATTTGCGTAAATAGAACGCGGAACACTTTCAGATATCGAGAAACACATTTGCAAGACCATAATTGCTGACAAAAACTTTCTCCATTCGTGGAGGTGGTTGGGACAAGCTTTTTAGTGGTGGAAAATATATATATTTTTTTTTTCAGA
Source organism: Xanthia togata (assembly GCA_963853775.1). NCBI lineage: Eukaryota > Metazoa > Arthropoda > Insecta > Lepidoptera > Noctuidae > Xanthia > Xanthia togata. The sequence goes on from OY970802.1 coordinate 15,065,273, forward strand.
AAAAACACATTTAAGGTTCACAAAAAACAAATTTCCAACTAAATGAACGTTACAGAAAAAGGTGTATCGTTGGTACCTGTACTAATGAATGAAAATCATTGTATCACAGACACCAGCGCCTTCCAAGATAGGTTACATAGTAAATTTAATATTCGAACGTGCTTTAAAGTGATCTCGCAAAAAATAAAATAAAATATGGTAACAAAAATAAACAGTAAAAGTAATTTAAAAATAATAAAATCAATTAATATTATAAACAAAACTAAAATTTAATTAAAATTAAGCTACTTAATTAAGTTAATATTTGTGGGTGTGCGTGCAAGTACCTATGCACCCTGCATAGGTGAGTGATTCTGCATGTATGAGTGTATGTGTGAGTTTATGTGTGAGTACATTCGTGAGTGTATGTGTGAGTGTGTGAGTGAGTGTATGTATGCGTCTGTTTCTGAGATACATCTATTGGATTGGTTTGAGAATATCTTCAGTCTCCCGGTAGTTTAACTTTAGTAAGAGGATTTGTAATTCTTGTTGCACTTGTTTTTTGGTAAGTTATGTACGTATGCTATATTGTTAATACGATTGTAGAGACGAGAACTATTTACATAAAAATTTCTACTGGCGAGAGCAGTTCTATGCGGCTGAATTTCGCACACTATGTCCTTCCTGCGCTTGTTGTTCGGATTATATGGGATTGTAGCATGCTTACGCAGAACGGTCTGAAGCACATAGAGCTGTAACATCTTACTGTGAACATAGAGCATTGTTGGTACAGAGTTACTGTCGGGTACCTAATAGGCTTTTTTAAAAGCACTTTTAGGACCGCCCTTTGCGCTCTCTCCACTCGCAGCATACCAGTAGCAAACGTGCCTCCCCACGCCGGTATACAGTACATTAGTATCGATTGTGCTAGGGAAAAATAAACCAATTTTAGTGTCTCTAGGTCATCAGAAGATCTTAATTTTTTGAAAATGTACAGCAGTTTTCTTGTACGGGCAACTATATTTCCTATATGCTTGTTCCAGCTTAAACGGGAGTAGATTTGCACTCCCAGAGAATAGTTCTACCGTACGTACTTAAATTCTACCACTAAAAAGCTTGAATCATAACAAAATAATATCTACTTACCTACGTGAGTATCTATACATATTATACATTAAAATCGCTTTTCGTGTCTGTCTGTGTGACCGCGTTGTTCTTCTAAACTACGCAACGGATTATGATGCGGTTTTTACTATCATTTAGAGAATGTATTCCGGAAGATTTATGTGCCTAATTAAAATTAAAATTCCTTTATATATATTTGAAATAAAATTAAAATAATACAACTTAGATATAGCGCTGAATGCTCGATGTTTAGTCAAGTCGTAAAAATCGTGCGAAGCAGGGCCGGGAAACTAGTAGGTACCAAATATAATTGAAACAGACGAGGATAACTTCATAAGTGAATAATTAAATTATTCTGGCAAAGTTAACCGAACCCTGCTTGTACCGAGAACAGTAATTTTGTTGTACATAATATAGAAAACACGCATAAATGTTCTTGTCGAATGTAAATTATCTCCGGAAAGTTGGTCGAGTCAGATAGAAAGTTGATGTGACGCATTCCTAACAAACTGTGAAGATTAATAACGGTGAAGTTAATTACTTTTGGGCAATATAACACGGAGTTACGCAGAGCAGCCATTCATGGAATAAATTATAGAAACTGCTGCCCTTTCCATCATGCCGTTGCGCTCTAGCAGGTTCTAGAAAAAATACGAAACGTACTTATTGACTTCGTTTATGTTTGTTTTGTACGGCTTATGTTTCAATGGATTTTTGAACGGATATGAATGAATATAGAGCCAAAGTGAAGGGGTCTGCGGAGCATGCGTTGTTCATACAAACTTAATACCAAAATAATTTGTAAATCAAACATATTCTTAGGTTAGTGTGTTTTTATTCTGATTGGATTACAGAATATCTAGGCTCCCAAATATATAATTTGAATGAACACTGATATAAAGACGAGATATGAGTAATTTAAAATTTCTATAGAAAACTTATTTTTCTCATAACTCGTCTTTAAATCAGTGTCCATTCAAAATATATATTTGGGAGCCTAGATATTCTGTAATCCCATCGGAATAAATACACACTACCTTAAGAATATGTTTGATTTATGCATTATTTTGGTATTACGTTTGTATGAACAACGCATGCTCCGCCGGCCCGTTAAGGGACGTTTTGTATCGTGTAGAAAGTGGCAAAGGGGTCTACGGCTACACTAGAATCGTAGCACGTAGCAATTCGTAGCACGAGTGCCTGTGAATGAATATGATGTGCCACTTCATAGAAAACAGGTGTTGGGTGAATTTCAACAACTATGATTTTTTACATATTATTGGTGGAAAATTTTGTTTCTGAATTTTTTAATAATATAAGATGTTGATATTCAAGAAATACGTATTCAGAAGCTTATAATTTACTGTCGACACCAGAAATGGTTAGACGTCAGAATGGTTTTAATACACCAAATTATAAAAAATAACAATACCTACTACCTTTTTAATAGTGGATAAATGTTTTATTCAGACGAAAAAAATTTTTTTTTTTTTAATACAACGATTTTCCCTTCTACTTTTTTATGATAATTTTATCTTTCTTTTATTCATAATTCCACTAGTTTGACGGGATCATACCAATTTTTTTTAAATTCTCTCTGCCATCGTTTTCCTTCCCAAGCAATCCAAAACTATGAATATAATAACAATTAAATTTGTATCATTTTGAAAGCATACCAAACCTTTTTATTAATATATATTACAACACCGACTTAGTTATAAAACGTTTATAAACTTAACACAGTAATTGCTGGTTTTTTGTCCAGTCACTACGAAAAGACTTACCTACGTTTTTAGCGGGAAATCACAACAGGGTGGCACGAGATTTTTACTGCTATGTTTGAGCTCCTGGCTAAACGAAGTGAACGGTGATAATGCCGTCTTTCTGGGTTTATTGGATATGAGCCACTTAATGATTTTAAATTTCGCGTGGACTGTCGTTTTCGATTTTCTCTAGGATAAAGTATTGCACTAAATATAAGAATAAAACTGTCCTCAGACAGAAAAACTAATACTGAATTCTAATAAAATTTGTCATTCCACCAAACTTTCTAAGTTTGGTGGCGCGTCCACAATCTGTTTTTATTATCGCTAAATAACCTTTTTTTTTTACTAACTACTATAATGTTTTCTACTAAAATATTTACGGCCTGATCAAGATATGTACGTCCACTTTCTTTAAAACAATTTAAAGTTTATTTTACGTTTAGTTTAAGATATGATTTTAAGCCGTGCCGCCCAAAATTACGCTTGAGAATATCACCCTTTTGTAAATATTTTACTTAACAAAGTGCCTAAAAGAGTAACCATGTAACACGTGTTAGCAACACGCTTATCTGTTCCACACGGTCCGCGCCATTTTGTTAATTTAGCGTTATTTTACGGCCCATTAACATTTATTAGCTTGCAAGCAGCAAGCATGACTCGTATTTCCCTTTTCACCGCTAGCCTTATGTAGTACCTACTAGTACCTAGGTACCTTTTATTTATGCCTGGGGACGTTTCAATAGCACGTAACGGCAACACCCAACCTTTTATGTAATTGGAAAAAAGTGATGAATGGGTTAATACCATTTCTTTTGTAAAATGAGTAATTTATGAGATTACTAGGTGTTTCTATTATTTTTTTTGTGGGCGCGTAAATTGATGTGTCATGGTTTAATAAATGTTTTTGACAAATTTATTTGATATTTTTGCGTAACCGAAAGTATGTACGTGTCATTATACATTTATTTCCACAAAAAAAAATGTTTTCTTTGTCGTTTAGCGACCACATCGCCCAGTGCGGAAAAACACATAATTGTTAATTACGATCTACCTTAACTAACTTGTATAATTAATTAACATTTTAATTGATGGACGTATTTAATTCTATAAATCTTGCCACTGACAATTTTATGTGCTAAAGCAAATTGTTTCGGCAAAGGTTCTTTACAAGTCACACATACTGTATCCTCTCTTCTTTTTCCCTCTCACCTTGGTCTCCACTACGACATTAGTTTGTTTCATCCTCTGTTGATTACGGTCTTCTTCAGAAGACTTTATTTATTTATAGAGGCCACCCTTTTTTTGCCACACTCATAGGAGCATTCTAATGTACACTTAATACATTTTTTTTCTTTTTTTTTGGGTGGGAAATCATCAAATGACGTCTCCCGCTCTGGGTGGAGCGGGAGGGCGTGTAAGACTCTTACTGACTAAAACCCACCTTTCCTGTTCCTTCTGTTGCCTGTGCAATGCCAGGGGGCCACGGTATCCCTTTCGGACTTTCCCGCAACCCCGGCAGGCAATGGTCTCATCGGATCCCTTCACTTGCTGACATCTCTTTGAGGTGCGCGTGGAACACAACGCGCCGTCGACCCGGGCCTGATCCTTACCGGACGGCAAGCCGATACCTAAGTATACAATTTTGTATAATTTCCTGGACAAGGGAGTACCTAGCCAAGATACTGTTATACATGCCAACATATTAATAAAAATAAAAGTTATCTTTTTTAATTTTTAATTAATTAAGATAATTAATTAAAAATTAATTATTTTTTGTCTACGGCTACCGCAGACAGGCGCGACGCGAATCTAGTGGAATAATTTCTATGAAAACTTCATGGAAATTATTCTAGCAGGATTGCGTTGCATCGTCGTGTCGCGCCTGTTTGCCTATAGTTAAGAAGCGAAATATTTGTTCAAAAAGATTTTACAATGATTATGTATGATTATGATCAATGGAGGAGGACACTCAAGGGCTTGAACAGGTAAAAAAAGTTCTAATATTGATGGATTTTGCGACTAAAATCTGCAACGAGCTTTTAAAGTAATATTAACGAATTACTCACCAGTCTAAAGTGATGGATATTCTATTGAATTTACATATGTCATTAAATGCGACAAGATGATTGATACTTAAAATATTTTTAAATTTATTCCAACCAGATTACATAAAATAAAAATCATATCCTACCTACGTGAAAGATAGAGAGATAACAAAATTCAATGAAACAAAAACGGTTACTAAGTTTTTGTTATTTCTGTATCACAAAGAATTGGCAAAATTCGGCAGGCAGAAATATTTCTTCAGTTTTCCGATTGTGAATCAACCTATTTGAATTAATAAACTGGGATCGGCGAATCGGGGAAAGAATGGAGCCATATTCTCGAATCATATTTGTTTTAATCTTTTGACATATATCAATGTCAAAAGATATCGAGATATTTAAAGGAGATTAGCTTAATAATTCGGGATATGTTAATAGAAAGATTATTTAAATCACTTAAACTTGGTATTGAAAATAGATTCCTGTTATGAGACGCATTATGGCTTCTTCTTGGTATTGTATTCATGGAATACTTTGTTTATTTTGCTATTCTATTATTTGTTTTTGCGTTGCTAAAAGCTTTGGTAACTTATGAAATTAGTAGAGCTGTTTAAACATAAATGGATGACCGTTAGTGAATGAAATGATTGCTTATGTAAATACTTATCTAAATGAGTTTTACTGTCACATAATGCTACAAATGGCAATCTGAAATATGTCTCGTTTGATTGATAAGGCCTGTCAGGCATCCTAGAAATTCAGACTCAGGGAAACGTAGTCGAGAATGACAGCACCATTATTCGCTCTATTGGCAAAATTCCTTATGTGAACATTACAGTTTTCCGTAATGTAGGGTCAAAGCATTAAACGGAGGTGTGTAGATATTCCTGTCTATTAATTAGATAATCATTCCAGAAACAAACTAATTACGGGAACGTTTAAACGGGTTCCAATTTCTCATTTTTTACTGGCTTCAAAAACAGGAGGAGTTTATATGCAATCAACGAGCACTTTTATATTTTTTCATCATCAGTTAATCAGAAAGATAGATAGATAGATAGAATACTCTTTATTGTACAGTATAAAAATTAATGACATAAGTTTAGAAATTTTACATAGGGTGACACAATGGGCGGTCTTACCGCTTAAAACGATCTTTTACAGACAACCTTTGGATGGATTAAAGGTAACAAGAGAGACAATACTGCAGGTAGTCAGCGGTGTACGACTGAAATATACATTTGTTAATACCCAATTAATATATGACATGATAAATTATAACGTCTAGTTCGCAGAGGCCGTTAATATTCTGTTTGTTTCTAACTATCATTAATACTTGACTATGTATTATTAATTCGTCATCAGTCTAGTCTAGACTACCCTTTATACTTTGTAGTTTCATTTGCTGACAGACTTTTTGTTTTACGATTCCTAATCTTAGGTAGGTAGATGCTCGTGGCTAAACGATAACAGTCGCACTGGTCGATCGAAGGTTAAGCTATGCTTGTCGCGGTAGGTTCATGGATGGGTGGCCATCCATTAAAATAGTAACCTTTCCGTGCCTCGGAAAGCACTTTAAGCCATTGGCTCGGCTGTCATTCGTAGATCTTTGTCAGTCATTACGGAAAGTCAGAAGCACAAGTCCGATAACGAGTCTTACTAAGGGATACCGTGTTAGCCAGTAGGTAACTGGGTTGTGGAGGTCAGATAGGTAGTTGCTCCATGTAAATTACTGATATTCAGCTGCATGCGGTTAGACTGGAAACCGACCTCAACATTGGGAAAAGCCTAAGTAGATTGATTGAGATTTGAGTAGGTAAATGTTCGAAACATTTCACCTCATCCCAAGAAGTAATTTTGTGTTATCTAAAGCCATAACAATTTACAAGTTGTCAAGCCAGTGTCAAAGAATAAAGAGATAACGTTTTGGTCAATATTTTGTTAAGAAATTAAATGAAAAGTACCAAGTTACGATGTTGGTTTAATTATAAGTTAGGTCTTACCTGCGGTACCTATGATCAAAGTTTTTAACAAAAATAGGACTTTTAATATAATTTCTAAGTGCCTTCGTTTGTTCTATTTGATCGAGCAGTAGGAGGGTTATAAGTTAAAATTAAGATCATCCAATTTTAAAACAAAACAAACTGCTTTAACTTTTGGCACAAAATTACTCAGATTTTTACCTTAAAATCTCAAAAAATGACGTTTAGAGATAAGTTAAACACTGGTTAAGATTTATGAATAGTTTTATTTCACAAAATAACAGTCTAAAGCGAGTTGAAAAATGTGATTTTACAACGCTCCCAGATGTCCCAGCCTTGATATTGTTTGTTTTATAAAAATATATCTAGAAAAGTTTTCCAACTATTGCAGTTTTAAATTAAAATGAATATGTATCAATAAATAACAATGGTAAATATTACATTGTCTTCGTTTCTCATCCGTATTCAAATTCCTTGTACATAATTATACTCCATTTGAAATAAGACTGAAAAAAAGGCTTGTTTAAATGTCTAATTTAAACAAACCTTTTTTACAGTCCGTTCAACCGATTTTGACTTCTATACCGTAGGCATAAGGATGGCAATAAAAGCCAAAAAGTGATTACAATAGAAGTCTAAATCGGTTAAACGGACTGTAAAAAAGGTTAACTTAAATGTCTTTAATATCTTATTTCAAATAGAGTATATGAAACCAATAATTTCTGGAAATATGTACTTCTACTTCTTCTGTGAAATAAAGCATTGTTTTTTTGTAAGATCAATGTTTTCTGAAGCCTATTTGTTTTGTAAGTATAATTCCTATTTGACTTTTAGTTTGGTTTGATTGGATATTTCTTTTGACTAAGTATGTAGGTACTGTACTAACAGATGTCGTTTTCTGTAACCCGCAATAGTATCTATAGCGTTCATACATTCCAAAAAAAGAAAGTAAAACTAACACTCTGTACACGTGCACTTGTCTTTCCACGTTGAAAGACTAGTGCGCGTGTTCAGTTTAATTTTATTAATAATAAAATAAAAAATAGTTTTTTTTACGATGTTAATATTTTTTTGCATATATGGACGGTATACTATTGAGGGTTAACGGGAACAACCTCTGTTAGCTAACATACTGTATAATTAGGTATCGTTTGATGTTATTTCAGTGTATTCTATAATACGTTGACGTACTTTAAGCTTCAAACACGAGTATGGCCTTGGTAAGTACCTACTTAATAGTCGAATATTATAAATGAATAATAAAGCATTACTAATCCCGTTATGAAACTCTGTGAGTTACAAAGGTACGGACCTATTCCAAGTATTATTAAGATCATTTGTTATTTGCAGCTATATTCGGCTACAGATGCTAAGGCTTTGTTAAATACCTAAGAATTGGTATGATTTTGTTAAGTCAACCAGGATGGCATAATCGCATGTGCGACAAAGCCTTTTAAATTTGAATAAAATAAAAAAAAATCGGCTACGATATAATAGATGATCAAACGAACTTCCTGAAGTGAAGTTCGATCATTATTATATGAGTCGCTTCATTCGAAGATATAATAAACTAAGTAGTCCCTTTAACCTACAGGCAACATCGCACGATTTCAGAGTTTTTTTTTTTTTTTTTTTTTTTTTCTACCTGCATTACGGTTCTTATGTCATAACTGTTTGTCATTGTTCATTATTTTTAGAGATTTAGACAAAACTTTCAGGGTTAAAATTACTGAAATGTGATTTTATAATGGGAGAGGAGGGTTCTTATATCTTCGAATGAAGCGACTCATATAATAATGATCGAACTTCACTTCAGGAAGTTCGTTTGATCATCTATTATATATTCGTCGCTTCATTCTTCAGATATAATAAACTAAGTAGATTTTCAGAGAAACAAGTTTTGTTCGGGTACATAATGTATATTTTTATTAATGAAAAAGAAACGTATTATAAATCACAGCTGAACTTAACTCTTAATTATTGTAGAAATAAACAATAATTGTATAATGATTAATGAAATCAATTAACTATAGGAAACGCGACTGCGTTTGCGAAATCATCATCGCTTAGGATTGGTCGGTCATAAAATCGGGCAAAAGCTAAAGACGTGCTGCTCCAACCAGCTGTCTTTCTAATCGTGTCGACACTGAGTCCGGAGACACGAGCGGCCGACGTGGCGGCATGTCGCGTGCTGTGTGCACTGAATGTGCTCACGTCCACGCCGCTTTCTGACAGCACCTGCTTAATCCATCGACTGATGGATTGAGCTGTTGCGGCTTTGTGTGGTTTCTTGTAAGTTAGCAAGAGATTTCCTACATTCGTTGTCCTCATATTTTTTGTAACAAAAATATAATCTTTGAGGACTGAAGCAGGACATATGTTAATATTGTCTCGAAAGAATGGTAAAAACAATACCGGCTGGTCTCGTCCGGGAGCAGAAGTCTTAATAATATCTTTTATGGCTATCTTAATTCCGTTTGCAGTAATTGATATATTATCTAATTTTATAAAAGAAAATGTTTGTACCCTATGAGCTGTGCAGAGTGCTAATAAAATAACTAACTTTTTGGTAATTTTTTCGATATTTAGTTCTAAATTAGGGTACCAATTGGACACATGATTAAGCACCAATTGTGGGTCCCAAGTAGAAGTATACTTGGGCTTATTGGGCTTAAGTTTGTATGCTCCCTTCAATAATCGCTTTATACAATTATCGGAACCTACATTAAAGTTTAGAATTAACGACAACGCGGAACGGTGGCTATTAAGGGAACCATATGAACAACCCTTATTAAATTGCTCTGTTAAAAAGGAAAGAACAGATGTTTTTGAACCACTATAAACGTCAATACTATGCAAACAACAATACTGCCACCAAAGTTTTAAGGTGACATTATATTGTTTGATAGTATTGTCGGCTAGCGAAGCCATCATTAGATTTAATGAGTCGAGTGGGGTCCCGCGGCGGATGAATGCCGTCCGCAAAGCCTCGCGACACCCAGGGTAAGCTTGGTATGCAGTGGATGGTACTCCCTGAAATGAGATTGAAGAAGGAATTTACTAGGGTTCAGATAAAGTATATGGGAGTCAAGTAAACTTTGTAGAAGTGGGTACCATGGCTGCGAAGGCCAATTGGGAAAAACTATGATTCCCTTGGCATCATCTTCAATAACCTTACGTAAACATTTTAAAATTAAGGAAAAAGGCGGGAAAGCGTAAAAGTATTTAGATTGCCAGTTCAGCGTAAAAGCGTCTACGGCGTATGCATCTGGTTCTTGTTTCCATGAAACAAACAAGTCGCATTTGGCATTGTCGCGAGAAGCAAACAGGTCAATATCAGGACAACCAAAGTGTGTTTTAATCATTTGATAAGCTTGATCTGATAACTCCCATTCTATATCAGGGTTAATCTTTCTAGATTCTTCGTGAGCATAATTATCTTTCGTGTTCACGTAAGATGCGAACAACCAAATAGGTACTACGCTTCTCGCACCATTGCAAAATGTGTCTTGTCAGATCGTTTAGATGCGGGAACTGAATTCCGCCTAGGCGATTTATGTAGCTTATTGCTGTAGTATTGTCTACCCTCAACAATATTGCACAATTATAGTCATTACTGGCAAAACTTTTTGATCCTAGAAATACGGCCAGAAGTTCTAAGTAATTTATATGGTGTCTCGTTTCTATGGATTTCCATTTGCCATGGGCTTTTGCGCCACTACAAACAGCACCCCAACCCGTTCTAGAAGCGTCTGTATATATTTCTTTTGCATAACTTGGATTTCTAATAGGACACGTGGCTGTGAAAATATGATTACCCCACCATTTAAGGTCTTCTAGGACCGTTTCAGAAATATTAATCTTAAATTCATAATTATTATTATGTTGCTGTAATGCCAGGAATTTCTGACGTTCCAACAATTTTGTATAGAGAAACCCATATCGAACAGCTGGACAAGCTGCGACCAGAACACCTATTAATTGCGCAAACTCTCGAATTGTAAATTTTGGCACCCTCGAGAACTTTTTAACTAACTGATTAATATTATTACGTTTATCAGAAGGTAACGATAAAGACATATTATGTGTATTATATACAAATCCTAGAAATTTACATATTTTAGATGGTTCTAATGAACTTTTATCATAATTAACTACGAAACCCAAACATTCTAAAAGTTTTAGGGTTTCACGTACATTAATAATACATTCCTCGTAATTATCACCTATACATAACACATCATCTAAATAAATGACTGATTTGTGTCCCTGTTTTCTAAGGTAAGCAATAACCTCCTTCATGATTTTTGTGAACACTCTTGGTGCCACTGATAGGCCATACGGCATGGCAGTGAACTGGTATGTACATAAATTCTTGGAATTAGGGGCCTGAAAATTAAATCGTAAGTATTTTCGATCGGATTCGGATATAGGAACTAATAAGTAGGCCTCTTTTAGGTCAATTGTTGCTAAGAATCCATCTTGAGGGATTAGTTTAGCTGCAGTCCTATAATCCTCCATTTTAAAATGTGTTTTTGTAATAAATTTATTTAATGATTTTAAATTTAGAATAAACCGCTTGCCTCCATTAGCTTTAGGTGCCAAGAATATTTTTGATATATACTGGTCATAAGTTGGGATACAGCGTGTTATAGCCCTTAGTTCTAATAATCCAGTAATTGCTTTAAGCATATCTCGAGCCTCATCGGAATTAAAGTTAAAAACGGGTACGATAGGCTGAATCACTGGAGTACAAAAGGGAATTGTAAAACCATGTTCTATCCATGATAACACAACTGTGTTATTGGTTATGTGAGACCAACAACTGAGGAAGAATCGTATTCTACCTGCATGTACCTTGGTTATTTCGGTTGTGACGCACGGGTCTTCGATGCGTAGGAGCTCTTCGCTTGCGCTTGAGACTGCGATGGGTATGACCGACGTGGCGTCACTGGTGGTCTCCTCTGACCTCCCCGCCCCCCTCTGTTCGACGGGTAACGAGGAGGTCCTGACCAGTTTCCCTGGTTGGCAGGATGAGTGACCGAATGTTGAGGAATAATATTTTTCTGATTCGGCATTGTTTTTCTTATCAAAGTTCCTTGCTTGTCAATGGCCTTACTGGCTTTTATTTTTTCTGACAATGAGTTACCATATAGGGTATCATCACGTTCTGAGTCTTGGATGACGTGAAGAAAGTTCTTTTCCAGGCTCGGGGTGATTAATTTTATTCTGTCTTTAGTCCAACAGTGGTGCAAATCAGATAGCAAGCGACAACCATCGCTTAAATGTTTTAAGGCCAGAACTTTATTATTTGTTTTGAGCAAAGTATCCATTGCTTTGTTTATTGCTGCGGTACCGTTTCCTAGCTGTTGTTGAAAACCGACAATTTTTTTGTCTCGGCCTCTGACTATGTCTGATACGGCGGCTGATATCTCCGCGTTCAACTTTGGAGCTTGCAATAATTTGCAATTGGCTGGTATAAGATGCTCTTTCATGAGCTTATCTTTATCCTCTTTGGCTAATCCTTTCTTCAATAGGGGTGTCCACAGACTGGCTAAGCTCTCATGGACATCTTCCCCGAAGTCTGGCGTACAAGACGTAGAAGACCCCAACGCAGACAATAGCTCCGGATCCAAATTTGTCTCATCTACAAGGTCTGGTATATCCTGCTGGGCAGGGCTTGCCCCCGGTTGGCCTTCTTCACATGAAAGGGTTGGCGGACCATCTTGTGGTTCACTTGGCTCGACGTCGTTCGTATCTATAAAACATTACGATAATATAGTGAACGAATAAGGAGGTAGGTATGTAACGCGTTTTGTGTTATTATTGTCTCGCGGACAATAATTCGTAGTTAATGTGCATATCTATTCAAGATTACACATATTTTCTACGTGGGCTGTCATGAAAACATGACTCATAATTAGCTCGCAGCTAGTTATGTTATCGCAATTGACTCGCAGTCAATCCCGATTTTACTTGAGGTAAATTGATGTAAACATTTGGTAACACTTAGTAGTAATGTTCAACTAACCTGCAATGTTTTCGTCCTCAGATGAAACGATCGGTCGTCGTATTCGACGCCGATATTTCTCCTTGTCCTTTTCTTTTTCTTCTAATTTTCTAATCTTGTGCTTGTATCTCTCCAATTTCTCCTGTGCACTACGTTTCGGCATTTTAAATAGGCGTGTGCGCTCGTTGCCCCGCACGAAAAAGGAATGAACAATGACAAACAGTTATGACATAAGAACCGTAATGTAGGTAGAAAAAAAAAAAAAAAAAAAAAAAACTGAAATCGTGCGATGTTGCCTGTAGGTTAAAGGGACTACTTAGTTTATTATATCTGAAGAATGAAGCGACGAATATATAATAACATACTCATTGGACTTTACCTTGATGGGTACTCATTTAAAACCAAAAAGATAGTTTGTTGCCATAGTCTTATGTTTTTAACATTGTGAAATTTTTGCTTACCTCATTATTATTTTGCAAATATGATACTTATGTGCCTCAACGATGTTAAATCATAACCTTATTTGGGAGTAAACAAAAAAGGATTGCAGTCATTAGTATTCAGTACCTACATAACACAAGCAGTAGGTAGCTATCAAATTATCTGTTTCTGTTAATGTTTTCATGTTTCAGAATAAATTAACAAGACGTGTAGCAAATATTATGTGTTTTCATAGCTTTAGCCAGTAGCCACTATATCACTGCAAGCTTTGCAACTAACAAACATTGGTTAATATATGACTGTTATGAGTTTAGTGGATTTTAACACAAACACTCATATTTCTGTTTGTTTATGGCGCAGAGATATTATAATAAAACGGAGTTTACACCGCTGTCTGTTGTTTTCATTCCAGTTATGACTCGTCATTACACGAGGAGCATGCAGTAAAACTCTGACATAACTCGTAAAAACTGTCTCTATGCTTGTAACAGTAATCAAGTACCTACCTACGTACATATAAGTTCCTCTTACACCTCATCATAATTGCCATCAAAATTCCAAAAAACAAAATGCCAAAATTTTAATAGGTGCGTGAGTCCAGCCGATGGCAACCCCTCCACAGAAAGATATGATCTTTGGCAAGAACGCTTAAACCTCCTGATCTCTTCCCCGAACCATCTGAGAGCCTCCCATCTGAGCACAAGTTACCGTGGCCTACTTGAAAAACCTTAAATAGACTTCGTACACAACTAGATCGTAGCAAGGATAACATCCACAAGTGGGGGTTCATAGACGGCTGAGATCTGCGGTGTGTATGTGGCGTCTCTCCACAGACAATGGCTCACCTGTGATCTTGCACCACATGCCCTGTCACCTGCACACGTGAGAACCTAATGACTGCGTCAGCGAACGGCATTCGCGTTGCTGAGTTTGGAGCCAAACAAATTTAAAAACTAAGAACACTTTTTTTCGTGTTATTTTTGCCATCAACACGCTAAGGAGAAGACCTCATCATCATTTGCCTAGGCTTTTCCCAAACACGCTGGGGTCAGTTTGTAGTCTAACCAGATGCAGCTAAATACCAGTATTTTACATCAAGCGACAGTCTATCTGACCGCCACCACCCAGTTACAGAGTAACACGATATCCCTAGGTAAGACTGGTTGTCAGACTTCATACACCACTATGTCCATCCAAAAAAATATTGATTTGATTTCGTTTTCTGTTACCACTATAGGTATAACTTTTTTGTTGTCATAGGTAATTTAATAGAATATATTAACTGTCATCTCCCGTGGTTAGGCGGAGATCTGTTCGGAAAAGGAAAAATCTATAAGTACAGTACGCTTCTATAGAGCAGTAGCTAAGAGGCGGTTCTAAATTTTGCCATTCACTAAAGTAAATTCCTTCTAGGAAATTCAAATTATGCTTGCTAAGAGATAAGCGGAGGCTAACTAAATAAACTTTAAAGAAAAATTTGGCGTTGAACAATGTAGGTCCCCTATTCATGAAAACTTGAGCCTTGTTAAATAGTTCAATGATTGATTGTTAGGTTATATAACACTAGACACAGTAAAATTGTTATCTGTTTTAATAATAGATTTCATTATAGAGGTTTTTACTAATGATAAACACAAGTTAACAAAAAGATCTTATTGTAAACTAACATAATCCGAATAGTGTTAAATAGGCCAAATCACCTCTTTTAACAGACACCTTTAGGACTGTTCCTCGTAGTGTGACTTCTAATTATTTCGTAGATACATTAAGAGGGAACAGGGGCTGCGAGGAATTTGAAAAACAGGTATTTGAAGAAACTATTGCCGTCGCGCTGCGCCCGAAAAACCGAGTTAAACCCCGTAAAGTGCGATAGGGACAACTGCAGCTCAGACCGATTATATCACAAAATTTTTGACGAAAACGACGTTTGGCATTCTCCTTTTTTCTCCTCGAAAACTAAGCCGATTTAATAATTTTTTACATTAAAATTTTAAGAAAGAGTATGTCTAGGTTCCTATTATTTTCTTTTATGCTTAAAACTTTTCCGAATTAGTCTGGAAGTCCTCTAATCACGGCGGTAAAAATGGGGCATTTTTGTAATTTTTGGAGGGTCATAGTTTCCTTACTTATTAATTGCTGAAAAGAAGGAAATGACAGGGAC
Source organism: Xanthia togata (assembly GCA_963853775.1). Lineage (NCBI taxonomy): Eukaryota > Metazoa > Arthropoda > Insecta > Lepidoptera > Noctuidae > Xanthia > Xanthia togata. The sequence goes on from OY970802.1 coordinate 15,080,782, forward strand.
ATGCCTATAGAGAGCCCTGATTTTATAAAAAAAAATGACAGCTCTAGAGGCATTATTCAGGAAGAAAAACGGGGAATACGTTTGTATGGAGAATCGCGGGCCCTGTTCCCTCTTAAGACTGTACTGTATTCAGGGTTTGAAGACCCACATTTTTAAATTAAGTTATTTAAGTATTTCATCCCGTTACCTTACAAAGTATTAAATTGTCAACGAAAGTCGGTATGACGTAATATCTAAGTAGTTAAGCGAAATACTTTAATAGCTCAGTTAAGCAGATTGAAAACTGTTGGTACTTTGAAATCCCGAAGGAAATAGCCGGAGCTGGGGCACTCGGGGTAAAACGACTTCCCCGACAGTATTTAAATGCCTTCACCGGAAACAAACGGTTCTGGTACATTGACGCAAACATTTTTGTTCTTGTTTACATAATTACAGATTCTGTCGGGTATTGTGCTAAAGAGTTCACAGACGTTTACTTCAGCTTCCATTTCTAGGTCAATTAAACTGGACGGTTTCATTATGCTCATAAATACTTAGTAATCTTTGCCACATGTTTTTTTTTTTTAATTCGTTGTGTTTTAAGCCTTGATGCGCTCTTGGGAGATGACATTGGCAAGATGGATTACAACAAAAAATCGAATGATAGGTACCTACAGCGATTTGTCCTTAGATCTTGACATTCGTCGCCCGGTGTTGGTTTTGTACTCGTCAATCACGAAGCAATTAATTGTCACTTTGGTAATCGTCACGTTATCCACGTGATCAGAAAGTTAAGCGGCAGGCGTGATTGATCATTCGATTATTCTTCGATAAATTTACTTACGCTAAGAAATCTTGAACGATAATTAAGTTTAATAATAGGCTTATTATTTCTATAACAGAAGGTCAGCTTTTATTGGCAAGGGTTAATTGATGGGCGGGTAAGCGTGAGAGGAGGAGTGAGCGTGGCCCAGTGGTAACGGCACTGAGTTAGTAGGTCGTGGGTTAGAACCTAAGGTTTATTCCATCAGCACTGCTCTTAAAATGGTGAAAGACAACCAGTATGTCCTAGAATCAAAAATTCGAAGACATATTGTGACATCTACCAACCCGCACTGGGTCTGCGTTGTAGATTACAGTCCCTGTTCCCACTGTCCGGCGGATTTGCGGGATTCCGGCTCCCGGACAAGTCATTACACCGGATCCCACAAGAAAACCGGACAGTCACCATACTGTTTTCTTTCTTTTTCTTCCAGTTCATCGAAGTTTGGTTTCAGTATTAAACTGCGTTTATAGCTATGCTAAACGTCTACCTTAATCAAAATGCGAAGTCCAAATGACACGAGGGGAGCATGGGCAGGGCGAGTGGGGGACATAGATACCGGCACAAACTCGTTCACATTACTCCGGTTCGGGCGTTCTACCGGGCGGCGCTTGGCAGTGACAAAACGTACAGTTAAAATGTTGAGCTCGGTGTTTTTGCCGGATCTGGCATAATTTCAACAGCTTCATTTAAATTCTTAAGCCACTAACTCTTCCGGCAGTTTTGCCATGCCGGTAGTCCGTTCTCACTTATCCCATCAGTCTTTTTGCCCTGAAACCGGACGCCGGACGTGGGTGTTCACATTATATCCGATCAGTCTGTTTTTCCGGAAGGTCGGTGGTTCGACTCGCCGCCAGTTTACGTTTGTATTTCGTACGCGATGGACGGCGACGATAATGTTCTTATATTGTGGTGATATTTGAGACGAATGAGACGAAAAAGAAGTAGAAAACGAAGACAACATTGGGTGCATCCTATATTTCGAGATCGATTTTCAACAGGGACATTTGAAACATTGATGGTCGAATTAAGGAATGATGAGGCGAAGTTCTTTAACTACTTTCGAATGTCTTTTTCCTCTTTCGACGATCTCTTGGGAAGAATTTCAATGGACAATAAATTACAAGACACAATATTTAGAGAGTGCATTTGTCCACAACAAAAACTGCCCATATGTTTAAGGTACGTCCTTTTTTTCTCTTCAAATATTTATATAGGAAATGCTCTTCCAAGGTGGCTAGTTGGATTGGAATATATTTTTAGGAGTATAATAAAATACAGATATGCAATTATTGAAATATTTTTATTGGAAACAGTCACATGAGTTTTTGTCGTCTTGATTAAGTCATAGTGACTAAATTCTTTCAAAATCATAATCTAATACACTCGATGCTGCAGAAGATGGTTGAGAATAATACGATGACTGAGAGGATAGTGATGGTGAATGTACGAACGCTGCCGTTTGCTGAAGAGATTGTAATGCACTTTTCGCTGCAGGAGATGGTTGAGAATGATACGATGACTGAGAGGTTGGTGATGGTGAATGTACGATCGCTGCCGGCTGCTGAAGAGGTTGTGCATGGTATCCACGATATTGATCTTGCCATTCAGTTTGATAATCATATATTTGGAAACCAACTCTATTTTGGCCTTTGTTTTTTTGTATAAGAGCTAAAACTCCTGCTTGAAACTCTAAAGTTTCATCCATTGTGAAAGAATCGACGGCGGGTAGTACACCCTTGAAAAATAATAAATTTGGGTTCTCTTTTTCTTGTGTCATCCTAGAGTCCAGGAATTTAGACATCTTTTCATCGACGTCTATTGTGCTCTTCGTGCTTTTGGGAATCGAAGGTTTACGAAACTCAGCTGCATTACTAAGACCACTTTGTACATTTCCTTCATCGCAGTTTTGAATTGACTCTTCGGTTGATCTCGGCTCATAAACCTTCTTTAAAAACATCATTTGATCATCGTAGTCTCGACACTATGTACCGTCGAGACTTTTTGGCAGCAGATCCAGATAATTTTTCATCTTTCTTATTTTTCATCGATTTTCGCCATGTGTCTCGAATGTTGTTCCATTTATCCGATACAGATTTTCCTGCAAACAAATAATAATATTATAAAGTTTTGTTGTTTAAGTGTTTTTATCAATTTTATTTGTTTTCAGATATTTTGCTTCTGGGTGTTCGTTCAAGGAACTCCACTACTCATATAGGGTAGGAATATCGACTATTAGTAAAATAATAAAAGAAACCAGAAGAGATTTCATGAAATTGCCTGATACAGAGAGAGAATGCGAAGCCATTGCAAATGGATTTGAAACAAAAGCTAACTTTCCTCATTGTCTTGGAGCTGTAGACGGAAAGCACATCAGAATTATTAAACCATGCCATAGTGGTTCTATGTTCTTTAATTATAAAGATTATTTCTCTTTTGTATTACTTGCTGTGGTCGATTCAGAATACCGATTCATCTACATAAGTGTTGGTTCATATGGGAAAGAGTGTGATTCTACTATATTAAAGAACCTTTGAGTACCTTTTGGCAAAAGTTTAATGATGGTTCATTAAATATACCAAACCCCAAACCTGTGCATGAAACCATACATGAAGAAATGCCGTATGTACTCATTGGGGACGAAGGCTTTAGCTTAACACCGAATCTCTTAAGACCATATGGGGGTAAACATTTAGATCATGAAAAAAAAACCTTCAACTATCGCTTGAGCCGAGCTAGAAGATCTGTTGAGTGTGCCTTTGGTATTCTAGCCAATAAATGGAGAATCCTGCATCGGCCGATAGATCTTCAAATAGAAACGGCGATTAACGTCATAAAAGCTTGTACGGTTTTACATAACTTTGTCCGAGATAAAGACGGTATTAATTTACAACAAAACCCAATAAGTATGGAAACAAGTGAAGAAACGGGCCCGTTCCCACATCGTCCACATTCTCGACCGTGTAGAGGTGGTCCTACTGCAAATATAATTCGAAGAGCATTTGCTGAATACTACTCGTCTGATCTTGGTTCAATACCTTGGCAGGAAGCAGCTATATGAAACTACCTACATAGTATTGAATAAAAAATTAAATTATCAATTTTTTTTCTTTCTGTTTCGTCCAGTTTCTCAAACTCAGGATTTAATATTATGCAAATTTCACGCCACGCTTCTAATCGTCGATTTGTTAATTTGTATATACTCGTCCAACGTTTTATCCCACAATACGGGTTTATTTTCGACTAGCGATATTAACGCGCAAGCTTCCACGTCCATTTTGCACGAGTACTGACGCCGAATGAGACTATTGACTTGAGGCAGGACGGGGCGGAGGGGATCTCGTCTTCAGTCTGGACGCAACGTTCGTTCACACTCATCCGATCCGGGCGTTTTGCAAATAACTCGGATCAGTCTTTTTTCCCGGATCAGTCATAATATGAACAGCTCCATACAAATTGTACTGCCACTGGCACATCCGTCTATTTAGGCTGACCGAGAAAAAAGACTGATCGGATAAGTGGGAACGGGCTCCCGAAGGGATTGTTCCCACTGTGCCGGATCGGTGGATTTGCCAGAAACCGGCTCCCGGACAAAAGTGTTCACATTACACCGGATCCCACAAGAAAACCGGACAGTCTAGTACTCACGTCAGTTGAATTCGGACCTGTGCGCACAATGGACGACGGGGCAACTCGTTCACATTACTCCGGTCCGGTGGTTTTACCAGAACTACGCAGTGACAAAACACTCGGTAAAAATTCCGGGCTGGGTATTTTTGCCAGACCTGGTATACTGTGAATAGCTTCATATAAATTGTACAGCCGCTAGCCCTTCCGGCAGTTTTACCGGCCCGGTCGGAAAATCTGCTGGTCCAGCGTAGTGGGAACCCGGTCAAATGCCGGCAAATTTACAGAGTGTAAATCTCGCTTGGACACATGCCTCCTATTGAAGAGGGGAGGCCTGTGTCCAAGCAGTGCAAAAATTATAGTCTGATTATGCTAAGCGTGAGAGAAAACTCAAGAAGATGTCGCATAGGCCTCGGATCGTAGGATGTATAAACTAAGTTTACAAAGTTGAAAATCTCGAATCGATCAGAATATACATTCAACTAGTGTCGCCTAGTGTTACTGAAAACGAGCTTAATTTTTTTTGTTTCGTTGTCAACGTTTAAAGATATCTACAGTTCATCAATACAAGAGTCTTAATTTAAACAAAAAAGTCGACAAATTATGGAGAGAATCAAGTTGTGCCAGAAAAAGATAAATAGCATCAAAAACTTCATTGTTGTTGTCGTCGTTGAAGGTACTACCTAACAAGTTGTTAATTACCATTGCAGACAGCGGGATCATAAAATTTAGTAACGAATTCAATTTGATGTTGTACATAATATTTAAGTTGTGTAAGCTAACTCACTTTCAGCGCCTTCTAAGTTGGGGCATGATTGATTGAATCCTCATAGAAGAAGGCCCCGTTAACCAATCACCGTGATCAATTCGGCGGAAATAGGGGTCGAACTATGACTGATTAATCTTTGATAACCAAACCGGGTCAAGCATTTTGTATGGAATATTTTGAGGAAACATTTCGTAGCTTTCGTCCAAAAATTAAAGTTCGTTCATTGCAGTCGTCTCTAAAACTCCAGGAATATTACTAAAAGGTACTTCAGAGTAGCGCAATATTCATGCCGATCTATTGTGCAAAAATCTCATTATTGACAGCTCACTTCACTTATGACAGATTTTTTCAGAATAGACCTCAACGCGTGATGGAACATTTACATAGGTGGAACACTTACAATCGTTCGGAAGCGTGACCTACGTCAGTTGTTACCGACATGACGTGGGGTAACCCACCGGGGACAGGATCATTTCCCTACTTCTCCGTTAGTTACTTACTAATAGATTTCGGCATCTGGGTGTGATAGGCCTCTCATTCATCATCCTTTGATGTGGTTTAGGGAAATACATAAACCTTTGGACAAGTAAATCATGGACCCATTTATTAATAAACGTTGTTTAAAGTCAAGAGATGTTTAAACGTCAAAAATGTATGGTTCAACAGTCGCTAATCATTACTTATCTTTAAATAACGTTTATAAATAAACCCCTGAATTTACTTAGACAAAAAAAGAAAAGAAAGGAAATACGTTTAGTGCAGTAAACATGACGCAAAGAAAGAACACAAAACAAAACAACAACAAGATGGGGGAAAATATGCGTCACATCCACGCAAAACTGCCATCGCTCAGCATAATGCTGCTACCCTATGCGAGACAGAGCCCCAGCGCTGATTTTCAGCGACAGCCGGCGTTGACGTTATGACGTCGACCGGTGAAGCATACAATGATATATACATAAGATATAAAAATAAAATAAATATACAAAAATTATCTACATGTTTACTAGTATATAAAATATATTATTTAAAATGGCAACATTCTGTACGGTCGACGACTTTTCAGAGAAGCAAAAGAAACCAACGATTTCACTTTTACGTGTTTACCTTAAATTCCAGAGTAACAAGATTGCATCAATTAGTTACCGAAATAAGGACACATCTCGCCTGACGCCCGGTAGAACATAGCCGCGAAGCCAAACCGCAGTACAGCTTGGCCAGAAAGAGTAGAAATTAAACAAATATGAACTAATTTTTTCTACACATGGCAACTCGAAAGAAATGTCAAACATCAGTCAAACTATCAAAACAAAAAAGTGTATTGTGAAATAATTTAATTTTTCGTAGCTATTAAACGTATTAGTCGGTGAATTATTATTGAAAATGGGCAAGACGATAAAAAGTGGTGCCAGAGAAGTTATTTACAATGTTTTTAAGAGGTGTTTGGCGGAATATCATGCCGGAAAACTTCTAACAGAATTGGATGACTTTTACAAACGAGTTGCTGATATGACAGGTATTTATTCACTCTCATTTTATATAATTTATATAGTTCATGATCTAAGTTACAGTTAAAGTCGGTTAGGTCTTCAAAAAATACCACATCATCGAAGTTTTTTACGGATTTAATATAATTTTAGAGGTTATGTTTACATCGGGTTCACAATGACTTTGTATAGAGCGACTGCATTTTTTGATCGTCACGCACGTCATTCTACATTAATGTTTTATTTTGATTACAGGAAAATCAGAAAGCACTGTTCGACGCATAATAAACGAAGGCAATAAAAACGAAGGCAAATTCATAACACCAGCCAAGCATAGAAAAGGACGTTCAAAAATAGAGATGGACGATTTTAGTGTCTGTGCGATTCGTCAGAAAATTCAGTTTTCTTACACCGTACAGAAAATAGCACCAACTTTGCGAAAGTTGTTGGCTGTGGCAAAAGAAGAATTAGATTACAAAGGAGGCCGTGAGAAATTAAGGCAAATATTACATGCCATAGGCTTTTCATACAAAAAATGTTCGACAAATAGAGAATCGCTAATAGAAAAACCTAATATAGCAGCAAAAAGAGAAAAATATTTAGAAATTATAAAAAGAAATCGGGATTTGCCTGTTGAGCTACAAAAACAAATTGTTTACTTGGATGAAAGTTACATCCATAGTTCTTATAAATTGAGAAAGTGCTGGCAATCCATTAAAATCAAAGGCATAAAACATGATATATCAAAAGGAAAAAGATGGATAATTGTCCATGCTGGAACTGCCAATGGATTTGTACCCAACGCTTTACTAATATTTAGTGGTACTAACAAAATGGAAGACTACCATTCAGAGATGAATTCTCACAATTTTACCAAGTGGGTGACAGAAAAACTGATCCCAAACCTACATGAGGCCTCTATAATTGTCATGGACAATGCGCCTTATCACAGTGTGGTGCAGAACAAGGCTCCAACATCAGCTTCCCGAGTAGATGAAATAAAACTGTGGCTGTTAGAAAATAACATCCCGTTCGAGCCATCAACAAGAAAGCCAGCATTATTAATGCTTGTTAAAAAGCACAAGCCAGAACCAGTATACCAAATAGATGAGTTGTTGGGGGAACATGGTCATGAAGTGGTACGGCTTCCTCCGTACCACTGTGACCTAAATCCTATCGAGCTCATCTGGGGCATAGCAAAGCAAAAAGTTGCTGCATGTAATGTGGGAGGAGCAATTGACATAAAAAAGCAACTGAGGAAGCTTTTAATAGCATTGGTCCCGAAACTTGGAATAATTGTGTCGAACACATAAAGAAAATAGAACATAATTACTATGAAAGGGGAAGAACACTCTATGAAGATATAGACAGACTGGTAATTCGTGTTGGTGAGGACAGCAGTGACAGTAGCTCAGATTCTGAAGATGATCAAGAACTTGGATCGGACATGTCAGGTGTAGAGTATTTAGATAGTGACTAGAAAAAATATTGTTACTATATTAAAGATGCTTTACTCTCCTATGGTTTTTAATTACTAAATTTAAAAAAATGAAATTTAGCTTCTGATTTAACGATTTTCCACATTCAGATTTATCATTAAAAATACTTGAAGTATCAAATTCATTTTGGTTGTAGTATAAATGATGCCATATAAACGATAGTGGCGACCTCAATTTTTTTCTACTCTTTCTGGCCAAGCTGTAGATCAATTCAACTGGCTCGCGTCATGTTCCGCTATGGTTTCGCGGCGGAGGTGTGCTAGTGGCGTGAAAACCGTGGTAGGCAAGCTTACAGGCATGTTTATAGTAGCTAATATATAATTTATTTATTCGTTGTTTTTATAATTTCTCTTAAAAATACAAAAAAAATAAAAATATAGGTAGACTCATCTTTCATGGTCCTCGGAACGCGCCACCGTCGGGTTCCCAAATAACGGTAGGAGGGGTTCACATCGGCGTCGAGTCGACGATGAAGTACCTAGAACTCGTCCTCGACAGTCGGTAGAACTTCATGGAGCACTTCCGACGTTTGGCTCCCAGACTGGAGCGGGCCGGGGCTGCCTTGAAGCGGCTCCTGCCCAATCTAGGGGGTCCAAACGCCTCCTGCCGGAGGCTATACGCGGGGGTCGTGCGGTCCATGGCTCTTTACGGGGCACCGGTGTGGGCGCGTTCGTTGAGGCGGCGGCCAGCCCGCCGGTTGAACGCGTCCCAGAGGGTCATGGCCACCCGGCTGGTCCGGGGATACCGCACGGTCTCCGGTGAGGCGGCGAGCCTTCTTGCCGGATTGCCGCCATGGGATCTGGAGGCAAAAGTCCTGGCGCATATTTGGGAGTGGCGCGAAGAGGCGAAACGCCGGGGCTTGGCTCCGATGCCGCGAGAAATCGCGTCACAGCGAACAGAGCTCCGACGGGATCTCATGGCGTCATGGAGAGTGCGATTGTCGCAACCCAGTGCTGGGCACGCCACTATTGCGGTGATAAGTCCCCTCTTTGAGGAGTGGCTAGAGAGGCGCCATGGCGTCCTCATCGGACACGGCTGTTTCGGGAGGTTCCTGTTCGGCATCAGGCGGGGAGGAAACGCCCGGGTGTCATCATTGCGTGGATCGCCCGGAGGACACGGTGGAGCATACGATGTAGGTCTGTCCGGCTTGGGCAGAGCACCGCCGTGTCCTCGTGGAGGCGATCGGTGGCGGGGATCTTTCGCGTCCGAACCTGGTCCAGACCATGGTACGGAGCGAGAGGGAATGGGAGACCGTCACCTCCTTCCGCGAATCAGTAATGCTCGCGAAGGAGGAGGCGGAACGTGTGAGGGACAGACAAATTTCGCGCCCTCACGCCCCTAGCCGCCGTAGGAGGAGACGCCCTGGGCATCGGGAATCGTAGGCCAATTCCCGGCCACGGTAGGCGCGGGCTTGCAGACGGTGAGCAATGGGTAGCTCGCCGTCCGGTAACGACCAAGCCCGGGTCGGCGGCGCGTTGTGTTCCACGCGCGCCTCACAGAGATGTCAGCGAGTGAAGGGGTCCGATGGGACCATTGCCTGCCGGGGTTTCGGGAAAGGGATACCGTGGCCCCCTGGCATTGCACAGGCAACAGAAGGGACACGGGTGGGTTTTAGTCAGTAAGAGTCTGACACACCCTCCACCCAGAGCGGGAGAAGTCATTTGATAATTTTTAACCCAAAAAAAAAAGGTAGACTGTACTTAAAATTGTAACTTGAACTTTGATGATGCGATAAAATAGATATTTATTCTAAAAGATAATTTAATAGATAGGTAAAACTTTAATAGTGAGATACCTGCTGAAACTTTGTTATCAAAACTTTATTAAAATATTCTTAGACTAGACTAAGAAAAATAATCTAAATTAACAGCGAATTAAAACTAATTTACAGTATTTCTTGGATGTCTGCATTTAATTTGCGCTTTTTCGTTTTTATTCAATAAGATATCGTTTAAAAAGTTATCGCTCATTTTAATCTATTTTCTTTAAGATTTTTCAAGGCGTGTTCATACTTTCAAAAAAGTCTTACTGAGCTATTACGACACCTATATAACAAGTAATTTTCTCGATTTGGTTATTACAGTTTTGAAGTATATAAAAATACACCTTTTTACTGACTCACTCTGAAAATTACTTTCTATCTTCTAATGAAACTATGTACATAAGAGGCTAGACACATTTCACAACTTAACTGTCTTGTCCCTTTGGTTTATGACAAGCCTGCAGGGAGCGAGAACATCCTGATTAGGTGAATTCAAACGTTATGTGGCAGAGTGGCGCGAACTATATAACTAAACGTGTTTAATCAGACAGCGCGACTGTACCGAAATATTAATATCTATGTAGTGTCGCAGTGTATTTCTGCTTACGGTTTGGGAACTATATACTAATTGACAGTAAAGTAATGACTTCAAACATAGGGTTAAATACCGTTACTAGTTTGAATATACAGCCGCGCTCATTAACCTGTCAGTGACAGATGAATGATTATTTCGACTTTGACTTCTGCTCTAAAAAAAGTTTTAGTTGGGAAAAGATCAAAAGTAATCCGTTACTCTGTTCAGAACAATGCCGTTTTCTGGAACACTTCCAGCCAGTTCCAGCTTATGGATTGACATTTTTATCTGTAACTTACAGTTCTGGAATTAAAATAAATTGTTCGGCGAGAATTATTTTTTTACGAATTGGAAGTGACTTCGAAAAATTGGAAATGTCCACAGTTATTAGATTGGGATGAGATGACCGCTGCAATTAATATGTAGTCCAGTCATAGCCAGCCACGGTGATATATGTACCCATTGGCTATTATGCTATTCATCAAGTGCCTAAACTAGGTTAGGACATGAGAACACTGCTGCTACTACTTCAGTATTTACTACTTATCACATAAAACTTAAAATCACGCCTGTTTTCCCTGTCAGGGCAGAGGTTCATTTCGCCAGTTATGTTTAAGTACCATGTCATAGGGGCGAACCTATTGTCATCAACCGGGCACAAATCCAAACTCCGGGCTGATACAGAGAAATTCCAGATGGAAAAACCCAATAACACTTTGCCCGCCCGGAAATCAAACCCAGGACTTCATGTTCACCAGCAGCCCGTGCGACCACTAGAACAACGCTACTTATCCTCTTGACAAAATCTTATAATCGCTATTCTCTCTTGACCCATTCCAAAAACATTGCTTCTTCCTAATTAATGATGCCCCTTGACAACTGAAAATTAGATGATCGCTTTATTGGCCAGTGTGGTCGCGCCGTTTGTCATTGGGTTGGTTTGTGTCCGACTTTTACGAATTAATTGGTAGATTTTCAAAGATTAGTAAGTTAGAGAGAACTAAAAGGTGAATTTCATTTCTTATTGTTTAAGGAAAATACAATGTATAAAAACTGTCTCTATTTCATAATCCTAGCCACTTATATATTTGTATTTTTACATACCTAAAGAGACCTACCTACAGAGACTGAATTATAGCCTTCCATCGCGCTTTTAATAAAGCTTAATGTTCCGTCACTATACATATAGTGACTGTAAACATAAAAAAGCTTTTTAAAAGTTGAGTGTGAGTTTGGAACACCAGCAAAATATTTTAAATGTTAAGTACCGCACGTCCATGGCTTGGTCAGTTTGACTTTAACAGTGCCTTTATTTCGTAGCAGTAAGGGCCTTTTTCGTAGCTGAAGTTACCTACTAGTGACGTACGGTTGACCGTAGGTACCAACACGCTAAAATATTTCACAGGGAATTCGTATTTCTATTATGCAAGTAAGTACTGCACGCAAGCTTGTGGAACGGAAACTTTTACGTGACTTTGAATTGTGATGTGTTGTGCAGGTGTGACGTTTAACCCGCGTGCAATTAACTACTTGCACCACGGAAATGCGGTGTTATTCTGATGCAAATAAATAAAAGGCTGCATTTTCTTTATGTTACAAATTATCGTGCTGGTTCACTTCAGCATATAAAACGCCACGGCAAATATTTTGGCTTGTGTTTCTCCCTTGTTAAAATCCTATGTTACTTATTTTGGGGTAAATTTCTTCCCTACGAGTATTAAAACCAGTACGCAAATTACCATAAAACCAAAGTAGTTTTCATGATTTCTCAAGCCGACTGTAAACTACGTAAGTACGTTTGCCTGCCTAAGTATACATTTCTAGTTTAATTCAAATGTAAATTAGACATTAATATCCTCATTGTTCTATTTAAATACCGGCGGCGTCTTTAATGTTTAATAAATAGAGGTGCCTAACCGGCTTTTAATGCCCTGGGACCATTTTAGTACCTCTGTTGAACGAAAGGATTTTCATACTCGTACCTCTAATTCTCTTAAATATGAACCTCTAGCTGCGGTTGGACCAGCATAATTCTTGATCCCGTGGGAATATCGGGATAAAAAGTATCCTATGTCATAGTCTTGTGCCAAATTTCATCCATTCAGCCGTTTCAGCGTAAAAACGTAACAAACAAAAACACTCAATCGCATTTATAAAACCAGTAAGGATTTTAAAAAAAAGTTTTGCATACTGTAGGTACCGTGTGACATATCAAATGAAAGGGCTTCTTACTGTGAGGGTCTCATACATTACTTTTGTATAGTTTTTATAGGTATATAAGAAAAAAACACTCCCGCCTTACCTGGTTTTAAAATGTTATAACAATAAAAATTACATGGCAAATCTCTCGATATGGTGCGTACAAACTTACATTTACAGTTGGAATGTATGGGAGATCGAACATGTTTCTCAACTACAATGTTAAGTTCGTTTTTGGGTGGCGCAACGCGCACTTGGCCGGTTTCTGTTTTAGAAATACGACTAGAAATATCCAGCTCAAGAAGGTGTACTGACCATCAATAAGTCCCCACTTTAATCCCATAGAAAATATATTAGCCCAGTCAATAACAACATCAAACGTTGCCAACGCGCATGTAACTACATTTTTAATATGTTTTTAGGTCCCCTGAGAGTAGTTTGCAACCCTGAAGAACTTGTACTACTCCCATGGTGCTAAAAAAACTGCGAAATTCAGGCACTTGTGTCAGTTTTTTTGAAAAATATAAAGGACGCGTTTTTAGGTGCTCTATATATAAGTGAAGCAAGCTAACTTTGATATAATCTGAGCCCAACCCAAGGAAAATTTACCTGAGATCGTACCAACATGACAACCTAATAAGACAAAACAATTGGTGTTGGAACATGGCGTGTGTGCGGTATGCGAGCCGCTTGTATCTGCATTATGTAAATCTGTATTTGATAAAATAAGTACCGAAGTGAATACTGAAATGAATTAGTGCTAAACCATAAACAGAGTTGCAGGTTCTGTGGTGATGTTATTGTTGTATATGGTTTTCGGTTAGTGATCAAACATAATGAAAAGGTCCTTAATTACAAGTGCACTAAGGCCTATTATATATATTCATTATTACTCAAGGGGGGTTAGGTAATGTTGATCACAGACTGGACCTACGTATCAAAAGATCTTAAAACCGAGCGGAGTGCAACTGAACGATCACATCCATTTCTGATTGGTTATGTATTTAGGGAAGTTATGGACACGGTACACAACACCAAAGCGACTGCCTCGTATGTGGATGAAATGGTGCTAGCGACTTTCAGACTACCGTTGTATTAATACCTCTCTGCAGTCTGAAGCTGTAGCTAGTAACTTTTCTTATTTTTTGTCATTAACGCGTAGAATTAGAAGCATATTAAATACAGTTATGTAGTTGTATGACACTTTAAGCTGTAGAAAGAGACTGTCACTCAGATATTGAGTGACAGAGACGCAGTTTTATAATTGTGGTGTCACGTATTGTGCATTTTTGAACGCACCTTTAAATAAGCGGCATCGCCTGTATTATGTTTATAAAGTATTTATAATTTATTCAAGAACGCACCCTTGTTAAGTGGCAGCATTAAGCTACGATCCGGCCATAGATGGTTCCATAGTTAGCATCCCTCTCTTGCTTGACAACCGTCGGTGGACACGGACTAGATTTTAAGAAATTAGTTTATTTTGTCCCTAATAGTTTAATTAGTTATATGTGCTAAATAATGTACCTATCTTAAAACTATGATACTACGTGTGTGTCAATAATAATAATACTAGCTACGCCCCTCGGCTTCAGCCGCATAAGTCTCGATCCCGTGAAAATATCGGGATAAAAAGTATTTTATGACCTAACCTAAATCATGGTCTACCTATGTGCCAAATTTCATCCAAATCCGTTCAGCCGTTTTAACATGAAAGCGTAACATACAAAAACAAACAAACTTACTTGGAAGGATTAACTGCTAGTTGGAATTTCACTTCGCTCTTCGATAACAACTTCACCTCCAATACGCTTAAGAGGAGACACGTAGGATACGTTCCACCTATGTCCCCAAATAATGATAAACTTAAAAAAGTCGATGCGTCATATTGCCGGCTATTATGCCTAGATTACGGACTCTTAGCCCTCTTAGGCCGCAAAGCAGCTCTTCGTTTAACCAGTAAAGATTTAAATATAAATTAAGAGGGCCTTTGTTACTAACGATAGGTGCTTGAGGATGTCAGGCGCAGTTCTGGCACTCAGCCTTATTATTAACTCTGGTAACTGGTAAATCTTTTCACCGCAGAATAGCTAAGCTGTAAAAAAACCTGCAGGGTTTTGTGGTGCAACTTGGGAGAGTCCTATGTCCCGCAGTGGAATCACTGCGGGACATAGGACTCTCCCAAGTTGCACCACAAAACCCTGCAGGTTTTTTTGATACCAATACTCGAGCCATTACAAACGAGTCATAGAATATTTTTATCGGACCTTTCGCACTTATGATCCTTATAAAACAGTGCCAGTGTTGTGCGTAACTGTGTTAATATTATTGACAGTACCTGGTGACCGATCTCTTCTCGGGTGAAAATTGATAAAACGATTTTTCCCAGATATGAGACCTAACTAGATCGATTTTTCCAACAATATTGCAACTTTCATCGAAATCGTTATATATAAATATATATAATACAAATATTGCCTATTTAATAGATAGGTAAAACTTTAATAGTGAGATACCTGCTGAAACTTTGTTATCAAAACTTTATTAAAATATTCTTAGACTAGACTAAGAAAAATAATCTAAATTAACAGCGAATTAAAACTAATTTACAGTATTTCTTGGATGTCTGCATTTAATTTGCGCTTTTTCGTTTTTATTCAATAAGATATCGTTTAAAAAGTTATCACTCATTTTAATCTATTTTCTTTAAGATTTTCAAGGCGTGTTCATACTTTCAAAAAAGTCTTACTGAGCTATTACGACACCTATATAACAAGTAATTTTCTCGATTTGGTTAATACAGTTTTGAAGTACATAAAAATACACATTTTTATTGACTCACTCGGAAAATTACTCTCTATCTTCTAATTAAACTATGTACATAAGAGGCTAGACACATTTCACAACTTATCTGTTTTGTCCCTCTGGTTTATGACAATCCTACAGGGAGCGAGAACATCCTGATTAGGTGAATTCAAACGTTATGTGGCAGAGTGGCGCGAACTATATAACTAAACGTGTGTATTTGTTCAATCAGGCAGCGCGACTGTACCGAAATATTAATATATATGTAGTGTCGCAGTGTATTTCTGCTTACGGTTTGGGAACTATATATTAATTGACGGTAAATAAGTAATGACTTCAAACATAGGGCTAAATAACGTTACTAGTTTGAATATAAAGCCGTGCTCATTAACCTGTCAGTGACAGATTAATGAAATTTCGACTTAGACTTAGAAAATTTTAGTTGAAAAAAAACAACGTAAAAATTACCGGTAAAGATCAAATGTAATCCGTTACTCTGTTCAGAACAATGCCGTTTTCTGGAACACTTCCAGCCAGTTCCACCTTATGGATTGACGTTTTTATCTGTAACTTACAGTTGTGGAATTTAAAATAAATAGTTCGGCGAGAATTTTTTTTTTACGAATTGGAAGTGACTTCGAAAAATTGGAAATGTCCACGGTTATTAGATTGGGATGAGAAGACCGCTGCAATATTAATATATGTAGTCCAGTTATAGCCAGCCACGGTGATATATGTATGTACCCATTGGCTATTCTGCTATTCATCAAGTGCCTAAACTAGGTTAGGACATGAGAACACTGCTGCTACTACTTCAGTATTTACTACTTATCACATAAAACTTAAAATCCCTGTCAGGGCAGAGGTGTACCGGCTGGTCCGGGGATACCGCACGGTCTCCGGTGAGGCGGCAAGCCTCCTTGCTGGATTGCCGCCATGGGATCTGGAGGCAAAAGTCCTCGCGCATATTTGGGAGTGGCGCGAGGAGGCGAAACGCCGGGGCTTGACTCCGATGCCGCGAGAAATCGCGGCACAGCGGACAGAGCTCCGACGGGATCTCATGGCGGCATGGAGAGTGCGATTGTCGCAACCCAGTGCTGGGCACGCCACTATTGCGGCGATAAGTCCCCTCTTTGAGGAGTGGCTGGAGAGGCGCCACGGCGTCCTCACCTTCCGCCTGACGCAGGTCCTCACCGGACACGGCTGTTTCGGGAGGTACCTGTTTCGGATAAGGCGGGAGGAAACGCCCGGGTGTCATCACTGCGTGGATCGCCCGGAGGACACGGTGGAGCATACGGTGGAGGTATGCCCGGCTTGGGCAGAGCACCGCCGTGTCCTCGTGGAGGCGATCGGTGGCAGGGATCTCTCGCGTCCGGCCCTGGTCCAGGCCATGGTACGGAGCGAGAGGGCATGGGAGGCCGTCACCTCCTTCTGCGAAGCAGTAATGCTCGCAAAGGAGGAGGCGGAACGCGTGAGGGAGAGGCAAATTTCGCGCCCTCACGCCCCTAGCCGCCGCAGGAGGAGACGCCCTGGGCGTCGGGAATCGATTGCCGATTCCCGGCCACCGTAGGCGCGGGCTTGCGGACGGTGAGCAATGGGTAGCTCGCCGTCCGGTAAGGACCAGGCCCGGGTCGACGGCGCGTTGTGTTCCACGCGCGCCTCAAAGAGATGTCAGCAAGTGAAGGGGTCCGATGAGACCATTGCCTGCCGGGGTTGCGGGATTAGTCCGAAAGGGATACCGTGGCCCCCTGGCATTGCACAGGCAACAGAAGGAACACGGGTGGGTTTTAGTCAGTAAGAGTCTGACACGCCCTCCCGCTCCACCCAGAGCGGGAGACGTCATTTGATGATTTCCCACCCAAAAAAAAAAAAAAAAAAAAGGGCAGAGGTGTACACCTACATTTCGCCAGTTATGTTTCAGTACCATGTCATAGGGGCGAACCTATTGTCATCAACCGGGCACAAATCCAAACTCCGGGCTGATACAGAGAAATTCCAGATGGAAAACCCAATAACAATTGCCCGCCCCGGAAATCGAACCCAGGACTTCATGTTCAGCAGTAGCCCGTGCGACCACTAGAACAACGCTACTTACCCTCTTGACAAAATCCCATAATCGCTATTCTCTTCTGGCCAATTCCAAAAACATTGCTTCTTCTAATTAATTATGCCCCAATGCCCAAATACCAGTTATCAAACTGAAAATCAGATGATCGCTTTATTGGCCAGTGTAGTCGGGCCGTTTGTCATTGGGTTAGTTTGTGTCCGACTTTTACGAATTAATTGGTAGATCTTCAAAGATTAGTAAGTTAAAGAGAACTAAAAGGTGAATTCCATTTCTTATTGTTTAAGGAAAATACAATGTATAAAAACTGGCTCTATTTCATAATCCTAGCCACGTATATATTTGTATTTTTACATACCTAAAGAGACCTACCTACAGAGACTAAATTATAGCCTTCCATCGCGCTTTTAATAAAGCTTAATGTTCCGACACTATACATATAGTGACTGTAAACATAAAAAAAGCTTTTTAAAAGTTGAGTGTGAGTTTGGAACACCAGCAAAATATTTTAAATGTTAAGTACCGCACGTCCATGGCTTGGTCAGTTTGACTTTAACAGTGCCTTTATTTCGTAGCAGTAAGGGCCGTTTTCGTAGCTAAAGTTACTAGTGATGTACGGTTTACCGTAGGTACCAACACACTAAAATATTTCACAGCGAATTCGTATTTCTATTATGCAAGTAAGTACTGCACGCAAGCTTGTGGAATGGGAACTATATTTTACAGCAAGTTCCTGCTAAAGTGACTTTGAATTGTGATGTGTTGTGCAGGTGTGACGTTCAACCCGCGTGCAATTAACTACTTGCACCACGGAAATGCGGTGTTATTCTGATGCAAATAAATAAAAGGCTGCATTTTCTTAATGTTAAAAATTACCGTGCTGGTTCACTTCAGTATATAAAACGTAAATATTTTGACTTGTGTTTCTCCTCTGTTAAAATCCTATGTTACTTATTTTGGGGTAAATTTCTTCCCTACGAGTATTAAAACCAGTACGCAAATTACCATAAAACCAAAGTAGTTTTCATGATTTCTCAAGCCGACTGTAAACTACGTAAGTACATTTGTAAGTATACATTTCCAGTTTAATTCAAATGTAAATTAGACATTAATATCCTCATTGTTCTATTTAAATACCGGCGGCGTCTTTAATGTTTAATAATTAGAGGTACCTAACCGGCTTTTAATGCCCTGGGACCTTTAGTACCTAATAAGACAAAACAATAGGTGTTGGAACATGGTGTGTGCGGTATGCGAGCCGCTTGTATCTGTAGGTATTATGTAAATCTGTATTTGATAAAATAAGTACCGAAGTGAATACTGAAATGAATTAGTGCTAAACCATAATCAGAGTTGCAGGTTCTGTGGATCACCACAGAACCTGCAACTCTGTTTATGGTTATTGTTGTATATGGTTTTCAGTTAGTGATCAAACATAATGAAAAGGTATTTAATTACAAGTGCTCTAAGGCCTAAATTCATTATTAGGTACTCAAGGGGGGTTAGGGTAATGTTAATCTCAGACTGTACCTACTCGTACGTATCGAAAGATCTTAAAACCGAGCGGAGTGCAACTGAACGATCACATCAATTTCTGATCGGTTATGTATTTAGGAAAGTTATGGACACGGTACACAACACCAAAACGACTGCCTCGTATGTGGATGAAATGGAGCTAGCGGCTTTCAGACTACCGCTATAGTAATACCTGTCTGCAGTCTGAAGCTCTAGTTAAAAACTTTTCTTATATTAGAAGCATGTTAAATACAGTTATGTAGTTGTATGACACTTTAAGCTGTAAAGAGACAGTCACTCAGATATTGAGTGACTGAGACGCAGTTTTATAATTGTGGCGTCACGTATTGTGCATTTTTGAACGCACCTTTAAATAAGCGGCATCGCCTGTATTATGTTTATAAAGTATTTATAATTTAGTCAAGAACGCACCCTTGTTAAGTGGCAGCATTAAGCTACGATCCGGCCATAGATGGTTCCATAGTTAGCATCCCTCTCTTGCTTGATAACCGTCGGTGGACACGGACTAGATTTTAAGAAATTAGTTTATTTTGTCCCTACTAGTTTAATTAGTTATATGTGCTAAATAGTGTACCTATCTTAAAACTATGATACTACGTGTGTGACAATAATAATAATACTAGCTACGCCCCGTGGCTTCAGCCGCATAAGTCTAGATCCCGTGAAAATATCGGGATAAAAAGTATTCTATGACCTAACCTAAATCATGGTCTACCTATGTGCCAAATTTCATCCAAATCTGTTCAGCCGTTTTAACATGAAAGCGTAACATACAAAAACAAACAAACTTACTTGGATGGATTAACTGCTAGTTGGAATTTCACTTCGCTCTTCGATATCAACTTCACCTCCAATACGCTTAAGAGGAGACACGTAGGATACGTTCCACCTATGTCCCCAAATAATGATAAACTTAAAAAAACTCAATGCGTCATATTGCCGGCTATTATGCCTAGATTACGGACTCTTAGCCCTCTTAGGCCGCAAAGCAGCTCTGCGTTTAACCCGTAAAGATTTAAATATAGATTAAGAGGGCCTTTGTTACTAACGATAGGTACTTGAGGATGTCAGGCGCAGTTCTGGCACTCAGCCTTATTACTAACTCTGCCAACTGGGAAATCTTTTCACCGCAGAATAGCTAAGCTGTAAAAAAACCTGTAGGATGGATGCAGAAGGAGGACGATAGGGTTTTGTGGTGCAACTTGGGAGAGTCCTATGTCCCGCAGTGGAATGCCATATAGGTTAAGTTGATTTTGATACCAATACTCGAGCCATTACAAACGAGTCATAGAATATTTTTATCGGACCTTTCGCACTTATGATCCTTATAAAACAGTGCTAGTGTTGTGCGTAACTGTGTTAATATTATTGACAGTACCTGGTGACCGATCTCTTCTCGGGGTGAAAATTGAGAAAACGATTTTTCCCAGATATGAGACCTAACTAGATCGATTTTTCCAACAATATTGCAACATTCATCGAAATCGTTATATATAAATATATATAATACAAATATTGCTCATTTAATAGTACCTAACTAATAATTATAGGATAAGATAGGATAATGATTTATGACTAACTTTGCTTCTTTAATGGCCCCAGTAATATTTTGCCGCGAGGGAAGAAGAAAAGAAGTGAAGCTTTATTCTCTGCAAAATTCTTTAGCTGACTATATTTTCTTTTCTTTGAAATTATTTTAATACCTGCAGAATACACAGGTGCCTTCTCGGTACAATTTTATTTTTTAATCTTGCTTTCCTTTTACCAACAATAGAGGTCAAGCAAATTATTTGCGTCATAAAAATAAAAAAATATTTACAAAAGCGATCCAGTTTGTAAACGCACCCACGATACAGGAGTAATTCCTAGTGTGGGACATCGTTTGTTTAAGAAAAAAGAAAGAAAAGTAAGAAAGTTGTTTTGATTTCTGGGAAAGTATTTATTTAATATGTACTAACCATATTCATATAAAATAAAATAAAAATAACATTCTGAAATATATTTATACAAACAGTACGAGCAAGATTAAGATAGAAGTCAGAGGAAGGAGACATTATGTCACCAAAGCTCTTCATTGCAGTCATTTCAGTGCTTGAAAATATATTTCAAAAATTAGATTGGTCTAAGAAAGGAGTGCAAATCAGTGGACGTTACCTAAACCATCTAAGATTCGCTGACGATGTAGTCTTAATAGCCGAAACTTCTAGGGATCTGGAGGAAATGATGAGGTCACTGGATCATGAAAGCTCGGAAATTGGTTTAGAAATGAACGCGAGTAAAACAAAGATAATGACCAACAACCAAAAAATACCTATTGTGATAAAAGGAAATAGTATAGAATTATGTCAACAGTTACATATTGTTGGGAATACAGTTATCATTAAATAAGTCCAGTAATGAAGAAGAAGTAATACGAAGAATCATACCTAACGTTGAAACAATTCTGTACCCTAATTACGTAATGCAAAATCAATCCGAATCTGAATCGTTTTGAAACAGATTGCTAATCCATTGCTCCGAAAGTTCGAAAAAAAAAACCGCAGAGCAACGTAAATAACGCAATGAATGTTGTTGAACTGTCAAAATGAAACAGATTTGTCTTTATCTTTTACGAAAATATGTTGCGTAGTTAGAAAGCTGGTCACTGAAATACATTTAAAAAAAAAACTGTTTGATCCATTTCTCTTACGCCAGACGTGGGTTTATACCAATGAAGTCGAACAAAAATGTACTCAAACGGCGGCGGAAAGGAGCATGTTGTTGTTGTTGTTGTTGTTGTTGTTGTTGTTCAGGAAAATAGACAAAGTAAAGAATAACATATCAGACAAAAAACAAAAATAACTAGTACTCTCACACATGCACTCAGACTAAAATGAACGTTACACGGAGAAAAGATGGACCATAGAAACCGCACGGAACCGTAAGGACCACAGGGAAAGAAGAATGCAAGTAGACCTATAAGACGGTGGGCTTATGACATTATCCAGGTGTCAGGAAACGACTGGAAAAATACAGGCAAGGACAGAAACCTTCGCGCACGAAGGGTTCCGTACCATTATCTATAAAAACGTCAAAAAAATCATGTTTGTTGTATGGGAGCCCCACTTAAATATTTATTTTATTTTGTTTTTAGTAGGTAATAGGGGTTAAAGTATGAAATTGCCGTTTTATTGTAATAGGTACTTCAAATTGACATAGAACCTTCATGGTTTGAGATTTTTGAGTGAAACTTTTTTCACATGGTACCTATGAAGTTCTTCTTTTAAAAAATGAGCAACATTCGATTATCGACTTTCAGTTTTTTTTTTATTCAGCTTAGACAAGAAAGATGGATACTTCGAAAATTGAGTTATTTTTGAATACGAGTTCCGACGCGGAACAGGAAAAAGCTGAAGGAGGCCTTTACACAAAAAGGGTTTATATTTCAAGAAAAAAGACTAACTATCTATACTAACAATATACAATAAGTAAATTTACTAATACCCTACTAACAACATTTGAAATGGAACCTAGAAATATGGAATCATTGGCTTTTTTAATTTTTTATTTTATTTATAACCGGTAAGTAATATCGAGATTTCTTGTATTACCTGCGGCTACCATTACCGGCTTTTATACAATAAGCCTTCCGGAATAAATTCTCTAAATGATGGTGGAAAATGCATCAAAATCTGTTTCGTAGTCTAAAAGAGCAACTCGGTCACAAAGACATACGAAAAGCGCCTTTAATTTATAATATGTATATAGATAATGATTATATGTTGAAATATATTTTATACTATTAGAAATTTAGTCGAAAGATATATAAATAGCTGGTGTTTAACAGTATTTATGTAACAGCTGTAACTGAGAACGGCTTTCCAGTATAATAATATCCCTTAATTATATTATTATCAGGAGCAGGCCTCCCACATGCCCGGCGGCCATTGTACCTACTCTCATACATTTATCAAATAACCTTGGCTAATAACCATGTTATCTCAATTACACAATAGGAAAATTTATAAATATTTCGGATTTTTTAGTACTTTTATGTGTATTATCGCGTCTAAATATTATTTAAATACAGATAAAATATATAAAAATATTTAGAATGTTATTGTTTTATATATTTTGTCGTGTCAATTAGGGTCTGAGTTTCACGTTGTTAAACATAAAAGGTGGTTAGAAATACAGTGGTATAATACCTAATTCTAGTTTAATATCCGGTCTTACACACCTGTCGGGTAAACTGTGTATAACTATGAAAAACAAGCTGAACTGTCTTCACTTAAAAGTTAAGTTTAAAACAAAATACAAGATACAGAACAACTACCTACATCGCACGTGTAGAGACTGTGTGCTACCTTTGATATACTTACAACGCGCTGAAAGTTCTCGGTAAGCAAATATTTTATTCTTGTAGGTAATATTTACCTCTTGTATGATGTATAAGCATAGTCAACCTATAATGTTTCCATTTCTGTTACACAAGCCCACAGCTCTCACTTCTCCATGATAAAGAGTGGGTCGTAATCCATCACGCGGGCCCAGTGCGGTTTGGTGGATGTCACGTGTCTTCTATTTTTTGGTTCTAGGACATACCGGGTTCCTCATGATGTTTCCCTTCGCCGTTTTGAGAGCAATTCTGATGAAATAGTTTACACAAAGTAAATGTCTGTCTGGGTACGAACCTACGTCTCGTGAGTGGGCCACCACTGCTAATGGAATATTTTATAGTATTAGCATATGTTTCAAATAATATATATTCAATCATAGGTTTCTAGAAGTTATAGATTTGTGTGATTTGTGAGTCGAGGATGAGGCTGTGAGAAATTTGGCTGAGTTACAATAACATTGTCTGTGCCAGTAAAATTTGAATTAAGTATAGAGTGCTGTTATAAGAAGAGCTGCTTCTACCGCCTATTTCCCCTTTGTTTTTTTTTCACAGTGTCCCTTTAGACACTATCCTGCGCTCGTTTAGGTAGTTAAATAAAAGTAAACAAAAACAATCACGTGACAAGAGAGCTGTCAAGTAATAGACTAAACGTAATACCTGTCACTTCAGTTGTCATGTGACGTCACAGTTATGTTATTCAATTTAGCAACGTTATAATTCGTTGAAATTTAGAGAACCCTGTTTTTTTGGCTCTTTACAATACAGACAGACGACAGATTGCAAAATATTGTAGTATTATTATAACTAAACAATTGTACATTTTTTTTATTAAATAAATTACATAACTAAAAGAGGAAACTATCCTAAAAATCAAAATAAATTTTATTTGGCTACAACGTATTTTTAAACAAGAAAGTGTCATCTACTAAATCCCTTTTTACATTATTTTTTAAAATTTAATTAACTAGACGCACCACACCTAACCTCCTAACCACCTAAAACCTTTAATTCATTGATTAAAGGTGTCTTATACACTATGTATAGCCACTAAACATAATAAACATTGGACTCTTAATTACGTATGTTGTAGCTATTCATTGATACAGTATTATGGAACGCAAATTGTAGAAAATCAAACGAATTCTTGTCGATGTTTAAATCTTTTTGGGACTTACTGTATAACCACTTAATAAATAAGAGTAGTTTTGTGTACCAGCATCTATCAGATAAGTATAACATATGTTTACAGCATGTTCCTGATGTCTGCGGGTACACTCAATGGCACTCGATGGTCACAACTTATCTCCAGCTCCGTGTTAATGACAGTTGCACCATTAGCATATCGTGGCATAATATCAGAACAGTTTAATCGATAGTCTGAGTGGCTATTCACTGTTTACCAGTGCCTGTTTACAAATAAGTCTGTCACTGTCACTGTTTGCTTACAAGATTTATAGCAATAGTAACCGACTGTTAATGCACATGAACATGGTCTCAAACTCAAAGCAATTATTTCAATTAAACCATTTACAGGCACTTTTGAATTGTCAAGGGGTCAGTCAGTCAAAAATATGAAGCTAGTTGCCCATTCCGAAGCCTAGTAGGTACTTATGGAGAAGAACGGACAAGAAACTCCACGGACACTCTTCGTGACTTCGGACGTCTTGTAGAAAAACTTCGACTGTGTAGGTAGAGCGCAAGCGTCGTCATTGTCACTCATAGACACGTGGCAGTCTCTGCCAATAACTCCATGTGCCTTATAGGCTGTTTGTGTATGTGAGTTTAAATGTTAGTAAACACACCCACAACACAGGAGAAATTCCTAGTGTGGGAAAAAGTATAAAAAAAGATTTAAAAAAAACTTTATTATTATTAGGCAAATTACAGCCATTTCATACAACGGTTACAAATGGCAGTTGTGATTTGAATTTAAAGACAATTCAAGTTGATAGTCCAATGCTAACTATACTAACATAGAAAAATATAATTACGTCACGTGGATGTTTTCATTATGTAATTATCTCTGAGTTGATAACAAAGAATTTGTTTACACTAACCAGTTTTCACCAGTAGGACCCATATTTGGTATTGTTTTGATATAAAACATTTATAAGTGGATACAATTATGATGCTAGTTTATTAACACCTTGCGGCTGTAATAGCTCTCTAGTCTTTATAGCCGTAAAAGTTTTATTATTAATAAAACTTTTATCCTATTACTCTTTTATGGTGTGTCCGGCACAGGGTTTAATAGATTTTTTTCTTTATCTATGTGACAGGTTCATTACATGATTATTATATCAGCTGTAATAGAAGTAGAATGTTTATTCGCTATAAATGAAGTCATAGCTAGGTACCTACCTAAATATTATTCCTACTTATAACTTTGCTTTAAATGTCTGCTCATCGTGCGTCTGCCTAACCAATAATCTTGTGACAGGCTGACTGAAAACGTGAAACAGCCCACGAAATGTGATTAGTACTTATTCATGTAATTTGAACAGTTTAGCATTTAAATAAATTCTGAATCATTTGGATGACAAATATAATGTTTGTCCCACTCATAATACTTTGATGGGGTTTCTGCGATCTGTGTAATTAATCATCGGGAACCTTCATATCGACATTGAAATAAATGTTATTTAAAACCCGTACGACCTGTTAGGAACCAATTTATTTCAATCAGAACGACATAAAGCTAATTACAGCGATGAGATATATAATAATCACACATAACAAATGAAAATCAAGTTAAGATCAGAACATCTGTAAAAGATGCAGATTCCGAGAAGCAGTGCTTGGATGTTGTCGTATAATATCATCATGGCTTTACAAGTACCCAACTATTGACAAAGTAAAATCTTGTTGATATAGGTAGTTACGTAAATACTTGTTTAGGTATCTATATAAATTAATAGTTACCATTAATAAATAGTCTCCAATCAGGTTCACCTTTGTTCTTAAGTCAACGTTAATTTTAGCTTCGACATTTAAGATGAAGGCTATCCATTAGCGAAACAAATATACTTTAGCTCTTCGTGAATCTTTAGTAAAAGACACTATTTCCAATAAAGTTATGTCTACCAAATGCTTTGATGAATAGATTATTATTTGAAGAGTTCTTTACAAGTCAAATAATGTTTCAAGGGTTTTATTATTATAAACTGGATGCTCTGTAATAGCGTGTTCTGTCTTTGTGAAAAAAGGTTTACACACTCAAAGGACATGGTCTCTTTTCAAAGACCAGAAACCACTACAGCATAATGTGTATTTGCGAAAGTCAAAACAAGTTGTTCTAGTACGTTATGATCAAAAGAGAATGTAGAATAATGTAGGTAACCATTAGCTTTTTCAATCGTAGAATAAAAAGCAATTTCAGAAGGCGCACCTACGAGCACTGCGTATAGGAACTAATTTGGTTTGTATGTTATGTTTTCAACAACTTTCGATGTAGCTAAGCAGCCGAGTTTTGGTTTATTTCATACCAGCGATCTGGCCCTGGTTAGCACGTTTTTTATGAATTAACAAAACTTCGAGAGTTCTTTAATAATTGTAAGTTTGATATCCGAAATCTCGACCGCTTCTGTGGCTTAGTGGTTAAACCACCTGACTCAGACCCAGAGGTCCCGGGTTCGATTCTCAGTGGAGGCAAAATTTTACTCTTCAGTTTGGTTGGTGGTAGGGCTTTGTTCTAAGTCCGCCTGGCTAGCTACCACCATCTTACGAGTATCTAAGTCTGTCGCATAGCAACAATGTTAACAGAGGTATAAAGATAGCCAGTTCCACTGTGGTTGAGGATTGTGGGTGAAGCCCGCCTCCACCTTTGGCCTGATAATCACTTACCATCAGGTGAGATGCAGGCCAAGAGCTTCCCAATAGTGCATAAACAAAAAAAACTAAATTATGTTGAAAATTGCATCAAAATCCGATACGTAGTTTAGAACAACAACGCAGTCACATGAAACAGTTGAATGCACCTAATACTGTACTTAGTCTTCACATTTAAAACGAGAGACAAACAGAAAAAATAAAACTCAAGTGTTCATCAGTCCGTTTCATTTGAAACATCGTCATCGTTTCTTTGTTTAAGGGCTTAGTTGAAGAAAGAGCTTTTTAAGCCCATTAAAATGGGAGGCTATTAACGAAGCAATCTATTTGGTATTTACTCTGCATGGAACTTAGTTTCGGCCAGAGACGACTAAGCTTAACTTTAAATTAATTATCTTTCTTCCCATGGACCATAAAGACAGCTTTGCGAAAATAGTACTTGAATAGCGTCGCTTTTATGTATAGAACTTGTTTTCACCCATTATCTGTCCCATTTAATTAAATCGTACATAGTGAAAATATTCATCTGAAGTTCACTTCAAATTTTAATTATCTTTAATCGGTATTAAGCTGTCTATTTCTAAGCTATCTTAAAAATAATTAAAATTAATTAAAACTAGAAGTGAACTTCAGACGAATATTTTACGTACATACGGACCCA
The DNA here is from genome assembly GCA_963853775.1 of Xanthia togata. NCBI lineage: Eukaryota > Metazoa > Arthropoda > Insecta > Lepidoptera > Noctuidae > Xanthia > Xanthia togata. The sequence goes on from OY970802.1 coordinate 15,108,774, forward strand.
AAAAAACCGGCTGCCGCTAGTGGAACTCGCACACGAAGGGTTTCGTACCACCGTACAATACTTAGTAAAAAAACCACGAAAAAAATACGTTTCTTGTATGTTCCTATAATTGTTATGAATTTTTTTTTTCATCCCACAGCAGAGAAATACACAATCTGTGAACAATTTCAACTGTCTACCGACAGTCGGACGGCCAGCCCGACAGACGGACGGGTGGACCACGGATGCTTAATAATAGGGTTCTGTAAGACATGCCAAAACTAAAAAGGCTAAGAAATTAGGAGTTGGGGAAATAGTCAATTTGGTGAACTACTAATTTCCCTGCCTTTACCTACAGAAACATGTACATATCATCAATGATATTATATGTAAAAAGAGGTAGATAGGTTAGAAACGTTCCGCAAGTGGCACGTCAAAAGTTGGCTAATTAGCCACATTTTCTTCGTTTTGTCTCTTTTTCGCTCCCGATAATTACGACATGCCATCCTACTTCCACGTGTCATATAATAGTGTGACATAGTGCCGTTTTTGAAGATAGAATGTTAGGTAGGTAACCTATCTACCGTCTTTTTACTTCTAATATCATTGCATATCATGATAAGTTTTACGTTCAGTTTCATCTCATAGCATTAAAGTTACGTATAATAAGTACTTGTAGGTACCTATTCTGTCAGGCCAAAGTGGTGCAGCTTCACGTGTTCAGTTTGCGCTCTCCATGTATGGTAGATTTCAAAGCCCTCTTTTTGTCATTGGGCTACAGAATTCTATCAACGTCAAATTATTTTTGTTAAGGTAATTGATTGATAAAGTAAAAAGCATTATTTCACTACAATACATAGTGTCGTGAAAGAGCTATAAAAAGTTATTGACGTGTCGATGAATTTTCGTTGTACTGGGTTAAGACAGATCGGTGTGTACACCACCTTGAACCCTTAGATATTATTGTGGTTTTAGGGATTTGAGGTCGAAACCCTCGGGTCATGGGGACCGAGTGCGCGTCTCCTTTTTAAGGAAATTTCTCGCCGATTCGACACTTCACGTGACCAGAGGGCTGGCTCGTTCTTTGGTCAAAGAATTAGCATTGCCATTCAGCGTGTCTTCTGGGCACGTTTCCGGATGACAGCGATGCGGACGAATACTTCGTCACTCGAGTGTCCGTTTGTATTTATTTGTATAGTTATTATTGTTAGTCATTGTATATTTGGTACCTAGTGTAAACAGTTAATTATGTTAAATACTGTAAAACATTTTAAAATGAACAATAAACTTACAAGATCTTAAAAAAGAGGGATTTTAGTAAACTACAAAGAGCAGTTTTGGTTTGAATGGGTGACAGCGCGGTGATAAGTCTATTTTTTTTCTGTCACTATGTTACATGCCATTTCTAAGTTAACGAAGTAGGTACCTATATACACCTTATTCCAACTACTTACTATAAAAACAACAATATTTCTGATTTACAAATCTCATACGGATTTAATATAGCTAAAGTACCTCATTCCAAAGAGTAATACAACCAAGTATCGTTAACGGCTGCCTTAATAAAAATCAACTACACGAATAAAATTTCATGGCCATTATCTGGTGGGCTTGAACTCGCACTTGACCAATATCTTTTCGATCTATTTGTATGGTTACGGGCGAGACAGGACAAGGTATCACAGAAATAGGACAGCAAATATAGGGGGCCCCAAACTGGGCCGCTATTAGACGACTCATTATATTTTCACCAACAGCACTACAGTTGGCATGTTCGAATTAACAATGCGCATAGCTTGACTATATTTCAATAATTTGGATGTTACTGGATTGTCTTGTTCGTAGGCTGTATAATAATAATGAAAGTGAAATTGTTGATATTGGCATAAATGGTAGTCGTGGTTCCCCGTCTCAACATCACAGGTTTCTAAAGGAGATGGCCAAAAATTGTTAGGACCTGTACCCCAGAATGTACATGTATGTAATGTGTGTGAATGTGTGAATGAGATGAAATATATGTCGTCCAATAGGACAGATCTTCAGTAATTAATAATTAGAAGTTACATATAGCTATGCAGTCGTGGAATAAAGTTATGAAGATTTGAAAGTCTTGATTTTTTCACTCAGTTTTCATCATGATGTTACAATTTATTCTTAAAATTATAATTTCCTAAACGTTAAATAGGTTAATTTATATATATTTGTCTTAGGTAATTAGTAAATATCATATTATAACTTGGAAAAACTGGCACAGAAGTTACTGAACTTTTTTGTAGCATATGTAAGTATACCTATTAGACATAATAAAACCACATACATTATTATAATACATTAATCATTTAATGATAAAACACACACACACACACACACATACAGTACATTACAGAAACCAGAAATGCATATGCAGTCATATCAGGGTAGATAATGATGACATTTCATGCCGCCTGATGCGTTCTCTAAGAGCGACACCACAGTTAACACGATTGTAAAAGGTCCATTTTCCTTACTTAATAGTTATTTATTACACAGTTTATTATAATTAGTGGGGCACTCGCGTGGGGCTACGACACAATAAAATAAAGGTGAAATAACATATTAACACAAACCGAATCAAATGCCATAATGCTGAGCGATAGCCGTTTTGCGTGGATGTGACCCATGTTTCCCCCAACCTTTTCTATTTTTTGTGTAAGCTCTTTTTTGCGTCATGTTTACCGCAAATAAACGTATTTTCTTTCTTCATTCTTTCTAAATGAATACCGTAAAACAGCATAAGCGACGAGTGTTTGAATTTGAAATATCATGGAAATGTCAGTTTAGACATTTCACGGATTCATTGAGTGTTACTAGCAATGACTTATAAGTCAATGGTTACTAGTAAGTCAAATACAATACCAAATACCTTTAAGTCAATATTGTAATGCTACGAAACACAACGTAATTGTATTAAAATATCCTATCAGCATATGTGTACTTTGACTTTTGTTCTATACAAATCATTAAGGGAAGGTTGGTTAGATGGATTACTTATGGTCAAAAATATATTTTAATAAATATTTTGTTACGAATATTTTAATTGCTAAGTGCGTTTAGTTATCTTTTTCCTCTAAGCATTGATATTATTAAACGGCAACATTGAAGATAGGTACTTACCTAGTGAAATAGAACGGATAAAATCACTTAAAATTATTTTATTTTACTATTTTATTCAGCGACTGCTATGAAATGTTATTAGCTGTTATAAATTCTTTATTTATTTTAATTTAATTAACTGTCGCACTTTTAATTATGTACAGCTTGGGGCATTTTTTTGCCATCTCTTTTATCTATTACCTTTTTCTGTATCTATATTTTTATCGCATGCTCAAAAAGTAACTTATTTCCTATATTTATATAAAGAAAAGATAAGAAAGAAAATACGTTTATTTGCGGTGCACATGCTAATATCAATTATAGTTTTAAATATTCTTATAAAAAGATAAAAATAAAACATTAAAAAAATAACAAACAATGAAGTAACCCAACGGTATCAGGAACAGGGTCCAAGCTACCGGTGCTCAGGGCTCCGGAGAGAGGAACCTCTTAACGATACGCACCGTGTCCAATAGTACCGCTTTCTAGATCAAGCCCTTGATCCAGAAAGCGGCCTAAAGAGAGCCTCAAAGTTGGTTGAGGCTCTTGGCTATTACACCATTGGCCATCACGACTATCTGACAATGACTGCTGTATCCACATTTCACATGTCAATACCCTCGCCGAGCCAGTTAAAGATACTTAATCTGCTTATATTTTTCAGCTTTCACGAGGTTCTCGTCAGGAGGGATCGCTATATCAATAATCATTGTGCGACGCCCTAATCAATTTATCACCACTATGGCTGGCTTATTGGCACAATAGTCAGTGATGATAGATTGATCCCAATACAACGTGATATTGGCATTTTCGAGAACTGGGTCCGGCACATACCTATAGTACTGTACTTCCGATTACAGAAGACCATATTTCAGAGCAAGTTGCTGGTAGATAATCTTGGCTACAAGGTTGTGCGTGCCTATGCAAGTAGTTTCCGTTAGCCAGACAAGAACAGCCAGAAATTATGTGTCGGATTGATACCCCCGGACGGTGGCATGCCCGGCAGATATCAACCGTGTAAAAGCACCCGTGAAGCTCTTTGCTCTGCTATACCTCCCTGCTGTGGTCATTAGTACGCCCTTGTTAGCCAAGGAGAGCGGGGTGAGACCTTAGTCTACTGAGACCACATCTCGGTGAATCCCCACGTCGATTCTCGAAAGTATTCCCTAAGACGGATTCCTCACGGTTGTGCAGGTTCTTAGCATTAGAAGCCTTAACCTCCGCACTTCCGCGGGATATACAGTCTCATCACCGATGACCGTGGGTGAAGCATCCGATTTGCGGTTAGCAGCGTGCAGTCCCTCCTATATACAGGACGTCAAGTTGCGACTGAGTCCATTTGAGTATGCCAAAAGAGTGTAAGTTACATCAAAATCGGCATGACCCAACCGTTGAAGGGGCGCACCTTGTTTCCGCCTGATAAAAGAATATTTAATACTTTATTCAGGCGGCCAAAGAAGCGCCCCCTCAGTGATTATTTCATGTCAGCAGCGTTGATGCCTCTCTTCCGACATACCCAAATACTTGTAAGTTTCGATTCAGGACGGGATCTTACGTGTATGGAATCCGAGAGTTAGGTTCCCACGGATTCCACAATCCAGGGGGGATTGTGGAATCCGTGGGGATCCGTTTTACATGCATGATTGCACATTTGTCCACACCAATTTCCATCCTGATGGACCTACTGAAAGTTTCGGTTAAGTACCTTCATTGCAAATTGTTGGGGACAAAATAACTTATTGTAGTATTTTTGAAAATGTTTGATTTCTTTATCAATTGGATTAAAATAAAGCTATTAAAATTCAAAGGATTACACGACAATGATTTAAATCTGACATGTAATCCATCAAATAACCAATTTCCCTAGAAGCCTTAAAAAAGAGCATGGATTTACATTCAATAAAAATATAGGAGGATGTCATTTTGATATCCCTGCCATCTTCCAAATTGATATTTTCTGTTTATGAATTCTTGATGTTATTCCATGAAAGGTCGGCGGTGAATGGATTACGATGTCGAAGTTGCTCGAATTGACTTTTGTTATGTCATAAAATAGTGAAACTGCAGTTGAGTTGGTTATAAAGTTAGAGCAACAATAGTGCGGAAGCAGTAAGCATGGTTTCATTGTGTTGTTGCCTGTCATTCGATAAAGGTGCGTTCTGACTATGCAGGTCGCTTTGACGCAAGTGTCGCGTACCTCAATAATTGTCAATCTCAATAATTATGTACCTAATATCATTAGAATGATGCACAATGATTGTTGGTACTAAAGTCAGAAAACTTTGAGAAAGCCGAGAAAGATAAGGAAATCAAGTGCCTTAACTCACGAAGCGACATGTGAGATGTAGACGTAGCTTTTATTGCGCCGACATCAGCCAATAACATAATTATTAGGCAAATGCCTCGACCAACTCCCGAAGAGGCTCTCGTTAGGCTGTTGGATGCGGTTGGCATGATTCAGGAACCTGGAAACAGCGTGTATTGTTAAATATGGCGAAGCGGTTACATCGCCACATACGAACTACACATCAAAGACATGACGTCACACAAATCCTGCATCGCGCAATTAGAGTTTACGGCCCAAACGACACATAATTATAAGACTATCCGACATCAACAGTGGGGCAGTCGGCCCGCCAGACACAACACCCGTCTGGTCGGAGGATCCTCCCTTTTCTATGGTGGATGAGTGAACTTTACACCCTGTTCCTCATACCCCTAAAAGAGAAAGGCCATCTTGGACCCTGTTCTTGATACCGGTGTGATGTTTATTCATAAAAAAATATTGAAAAAATTAAATTGGATAAACTGAGTAAACAGATTATTTATTATGTGCCAAACATCGACTGCAAATTTTCATGTCTCCATTAAGCTAATTATTTTATGAAAAAAACCTGCTGTTTAACTTTTTGCCAGCATGCATTTTTTTGCAGTAGGTAATGGAAATGCGCTATAAAATCGAGAACCTTGATTTTCGCAGAATAATTACAGTAATTACTTTGCATGTGCCGAAAGAGCTTAATGTAAATCTTGTTTGTAACAAAGTTTAAAAATATTATAAGCTATGATTTTAAAAGCATTGTTTCATGAATACGAAATTGTTCACTTCCAAAAATGAAGCAATTTATTTCCAGGTCGGTGGCATACTTCCAAAAAACACCCGCATTTCACTGCACCCGTAACGATGCAAATTGTCTTCGATTTACAAGAATACGTGGAAGTGGTACTTTATTTCTACCTCATTTTGCTGGTGAAAATAAGCAATGTTCTACTTTTGGCAACAGACTAAACTTCTAAAGTGGATTATTTAGTCTGTCGATTAAAAGTGTTTAGATTTAAAAAATGCAGTAGGTCTTCGATTTCAGAGAAAAATTTAAACGAATTACAAACGACGGTGCGACGTGTTTCTTGATATTTTAAAAATACTTTTCTAGTCTTCTGATTTTCAGGTTTAGCAATGAATGATGTGTACACACAGACAGGCTGATAAAAATAATAATTTACAAGAACCAGTTAATTTTGAGTGACGGCAAGAAATAGTTTTTTTTTTTTTGTTAAAAAATACCAAGGCTCGCGTATCACTACGAGTACAACAAGAAATGTCGAGGCGATAGTAATCTATCTTGTTCTACAAAAAAAATACTATTGTAATCCAAATTAGGTCCTACGCAAAGAAAGTCATAAATTTATTACACAAAAAGCAGAGGCATAAGTAATCTAAATCAAATCAAAATACGTAATACATAATAGGTACCATTGTAAAACACGTGTTTACGTTGATGACTGCCCCTGATAAGGGCGTGTTATTCAAGGCAATACTTTTAATGATCTGACACCTTTTGCTGCCCTCGTGCGAAACTCGTGATTCCAAGCTCACCCACGCGAATCCAATCACGACGCGTAATGTACCTACAGGTACAGTCTGGTAAATTGCAATACAACAAGGTTAAAATAAACCTTTTTCCTTTATAGCAATCTTGTATCGAAATTGAACAATATCGCTGCTATTCTATTTAATAGATACTTACTCTCAACGATGTATGGAAGCGATTTTCACTAGTCGAATAAAATTTCGTTCTGTCAGCGCTTAATAACGTTACATTTTCATGTCTCAAATTGTCAGTATAACTTCTGTTTATTATCTAGCAAGATGATCCAGTGAACTTCGTACCACGTGAGATAAAACGTCGATTTGTCTGCTGTAACTTTGGTTATTTCCTAATTTTCTTTTTTCCTAAATCACCCCAATATTTAGCCGAAAAAAACAACAAAAAAATAAAAATCTAATCTGTCGATCCATTTTCAAGCTTTTGCGAGACTAACGGACGGCAATTGATTTTTAAATGTATAGCTAATGGATAATTATGAAACCGCGTGATTTATAGATATTTTTGTAATTTAGCCCTACGCTATAAGCCATTGCTGCGTCCATTGGAAAACTTTGCGGTATTGTGGGTTATGTGATTATCTATCTATTCTGTTTGCTCTCTGCTCTTGGCCAAACATAAAAAGGTGAATAATCGACAAACGTCATGTTCCCCTTAGTTTCGTTACGTTATGCTCCACACCTCTACGCTATAATAGTATTTTGCCCAAGCCAAGATCCGGAGGCGCGGCGTTCTGAACACGTATGTATGCAACGAGCGCCGTCACACTATAAATAAAATACAATCGTGTCGTTTCACACGCCCCAATATCTGCCAACTGAATGTTTCAGCGATACACTAGTCACTCTTTATATTCACACTTTATTGAAATGGGTTCATTTTGCTGTCAGACATAATCTCCAGACCTTGAGAATAAAAATGGTGGTATTTATGAATGACTTGATTTCTGTTAACATTTCGGCAATATACAGGATTGCTTACACTTTATTCGGATTGTAGCAAAAAAAAACTTGACGGTAGGTAAACTGTTTTTCGAACAAATTATGGTCCCGCGTCGAAATATTTAGCGTTTACAGCGTTACGCCACGGAGGCGTGGCGTTCTGTATTCTCTGTCTAACCGCATAGGAAACTGGCAATAATTATACAATCCCTCCTGTACGCCACAAGGTTGCCGCATCAGTCGCCCGCTAACGTCTATTGCCGACTAGTCTCAAAGCTTGTCAACGTGCACTAATGTCATTTCATAAACGATTACCCCGCCAATGGAACGTGAACGTACGGCCCACGTTCACGCTTGCGTTCGTTGTCATTGGATTAACAGTTACTACTAAATAATTAACATTATGTGGGTCTACGCTTATCTGAGTGTCGTAATTTGTCTACCGACTCGTCTGATAGAGATCAACTGCATAAAGGCTTGCAATGCTTGCATAATTAGCAGCCTGCTGTGCTGTGAAATTTAGTATCATATTTTGTTGAGTAAGCTAAATTGCCTGTATTTCAGGCTAAAAAGACAAATTCTAGGTATCTTTTGTGAAGTGCATCTCGCTAGTTAACCTGGGTTGTCAGCTGGGCACCCCCTGTGGGGTACAAAACTTGGCTTAGGGCGTCGCTGTGGGAGGACAGCAAGGGATAAGCTGGATCGGATTAAATTCTAGGTATCTACATTTTTATACGTTTTTATTTCGTCAAATGGCGTGAATTATTTCAATCAATTACGTTCATTTGATAAAAAAAGGGTTTACGTTACGAAAAACGGGAAATAAACGATCAAAAGGGTAGGTAGTTATTTACTACACGATACATAAACCAAATCCAGCTCGCTTACCTATAAATTTTTCTACATTTAACAATATTCCAGTCGAAAACATTGCGATTCAGAATTCAAGAAGACTAAATCTAAATGTTTCTGTTTAATAAACGACCTGACACTGGGTTTGATTTAATTAAATGAGTTATACCTATCTACCTATTTATAACACTCTTATTTTACCTATCAACATAATTTTTGGCTCCACTTTACTTTAAAACCCGCGCGTGCGAAACTTCATTTTTTTTGGGTATTCTTCATGTAAAATGTTATCGCAAAATTTCACATTGCGCATTTAATCCACAGATAATGCACCTACGAAATTCACGTTTTAAATTCCAACCGCGAATTTTAATGGTTTTTAGTATAAATATTGGAAGTTTTTAACTTTAATTAATTTTTAAATAACTGCTACCGCAACGAACTCAATTATGAAGCAAATAATACAATTAATTAAATTAAAAATAATAAAGCTTTATTTGTACACACTCTTATAAGATCGTTGGAACGAAACGTAATCAAATGTAAGTGACGCTATCGTTTGTCAGTTCTCACTCATCGTATGTAACTATTGTTACTAGAAGAATCGGGACTTTGGGCATTGCGGTTCGACCTATATTATAAAATATATATAAACTATTCAGAAATAGGAGCTTCGCGAAACGGGGCTCCGTCGATTACTAATTTCGTCCCACCACGTGATCTTACAACGGCAAGAAGGGCAGGAAGAAACTGGCAATATTTTTCTCGTCACCAATAGTTTTACGCAATTTGGGGTTTTCGAAAATACACCAAAAAGGGATATACAACCAAAAAAAAATTGCTTGATAAAAAAAGTGCCGGGTCTTAAAGTACAGTGGTTTCTAATTTATTTAAAAGTTACAAGAGGCATCGATGAATTGATAACACTTTAAAAAATTCAAATAATAAATTAGACTTTCAAAAATATAGCATGATGAGTGAGCGTGATTCACACACTGTTTTATTTAGTTCTATTGCCTCTGTATACAAAGTATACGCAGTTGTTGTCCTACCTCCAAGTCAGGTAAGTCCAGTATTCCACAAAATTCTTAACTTTTTCCCGCTTTTTTCCATTGTTATTTTTTACGTTGGGGGAAACCTAACTCCTCATCTCTCATCTCCCTGTGTAAGACATGCAGAGCCACTATACCACAGTGATCCTCCAAACTTCTTAGACTTAGGGTGCAAAGTTTACTCAGGATTTCTTCGGTATTCATTAGATAATACAGTCTAATGCCTAACACAGTAAACACAAAAACGTACCCAGCCATAATCATTTCATTTATGTTTTTCGTACAAAAGTATGGTGATATACGTAGATTTATTTGCCTAACATTTTTATTTTCCGCCTATCTTGTCGGAATAATCCTGTCAGGTGTTAGTTTCTCAGGCAGTGAGACCAACAGGGCGTATTGTGGAAGATATTAGGTCCGTTGTGACTTCGATATAATGTAATGGAAATGTTCCAAACATGGGAATTTTCCAGCTAAGAACTACGATTTACTTAAAAAAATTCGCAGGATTTGTGTAAATAATAAAAGTTTATTTAGCTACTAGGTTTTGTAGTAGGTACATCAGGGACTTACAAAGTATGCATTATTATTTACATGGCTCGGGTAAAATGAATTGTTGGGTGAATCGCTACTCTCCTGGCTATCTACTAAGTAATCAGTGTTTAGGAGAGACAGTTTTGACTCCCAATTTAATGTCGTCGTGGAAACGCATATAAGGATACTTTGAAGAGGCTTTAAGTTTTTTGTGCTTCTACTATAGAGACGATAATTACTTTCGGTTTTATAGTGTTAGGAAAAATGAAAGACCTACGGGACTTAAAGATATTAAATGAATATGTGATTTTTTATCAATCACTAACCATTTATAATGGGGCTGTTCAATGTAAATATTGATCGAAATTATTGAGTGGTTCCCGAGGAATGAATGACCTTTCTTAACATCAATGTCATAAGGTGAATAGCATGCATTATAAGCTATTGGAAAGCAGCTGTTTCATACTAAACATTAGTGCCATTGCACTTTGCGCTCGGTTGTTTGTTTCTTGTAACTCATACGACTTTCCTTTGAAAGAAAACAAGTCATCACACCAAAAAAATGTTTTTGTTAACATAAAATGTTTACGTTTTAAATAATATTTGTTTTTAGTTGGATATCAGATTTCACTTTAGTATGTCATTTGAGACACATTCATTCAATATGAATAAAATATAGAATAGACTTTGTGGTGATGCTTTGAGAAGGCAGAATATAATGATTTATTTATTGAATCATACATACTTAAAATTACTTAAATCACTACAAGTTTGAAAAAGCTGGTTACGTTAAAGAAGCGATATTTCTGTCACATATATCATATGCAGTTTAAAAATATTATATACAAAAAAAAAAGCCTAAGCCTAAATATAAGACACGGAGCGTATCACGGTTGTGTTACATATAACTTTGGCGCATTACATATATATTTGCAGTTTAGTCATTCAATCCACGTTCTTACGATAAAATGATATTCACTATTGGTCAGGCGGAGATCAATCTCAGTCATCGCTTACTCGGTCGGCGCTCCTTTTGTAGTGTTTACCTCATAATACTTAGTTTTATCTTATGTGGGTCGGCCATTTTTGTTGATATTAAGATGTGGACATCCACAGATAGTTAAGATAATGAATACATTTTCGCTCTAAATTAGTTAGAATTGTTATTCTTTTTATGTTTGCAGTTTTTTTCCACTAAATTCCACTTATTTTATAAGACTATGTAAAGATCGTAATTAGCGTAGGGTTCTGAAGTTTCTGCCAACGATTCTGGAAAAATGTCGTGAATTAGTTTTATAAATATCTACTGGATTCAATATTTAATTTTCTAGTTACTCGATGTCCAAATATTTACATACAGGAAGGAAAGGTACTTATTCAATTATTTTATGTGCCTATTTGCAATAAGTTATTTGACTTTGACTTTTTAACATAATTGATAAATAAATTACTCCAAGGTAATATTGCTCGTTTATCCTTTTTTTTTTTTTTTTTTTTTTTGGTTGGGAAATCATCAAGCGGAGCGGGAGGGCGTGTCAGACTCTTACTGACTAAAACCCACCCGTGTTCCTTCTGTTGCCTGTGCAATGCCAGGGGGCCACGTTATCCCTTTTGGACTTTCCCGCAACCCCGGCAGGCAATGGTCTCATCGGACCCCTTCACTTGCTGACATCTCTATGAGGCGCGCGTGGAACACAACGCGCCGTCGACCCGGGCCTGGTCCTTACCGGACGGCGAGCTACCCATTGCTCACCGTCCGCAAGCCCGCGCCTACGGTGGCCGGGAATCGTCAATCGATTCCCGACGCCCAGGGCGTCTCCTCCTGCGGCGGCTAGGGGCGTGAGAGCGCGAACTTTGCCTCTCTCTCACGCGTTCCGCCTCCTCCTTCGTGAGCATTACTGCTTCGCAGAAGGAGGTGAAGGCCTCCCATGCCCTCTCGCTCCGTACCATGGCCTGGACCAGGGCCGGACGCGAGAGATCCCCGCCACCGATCGCCTCCACGAGGACACCGTGTCCTCCAGGCGATCCACGCATTGATGACACCCGGGCGTTTCCTCTCGCCCGATACGAAACAGGAACCTCCCGAAACAACCGTGTCCGGTGAGGACCAGCGTCAGGCGGAAGGTGAGGACGCCGTGGCGCCTCTCTAGCCACTGCTCAAAGAGGGTACTTATCGCCGCAATAGTGGCGTGCCCAGCACTGGGTTGCGACAATAGCACTCTCCATGACGCCATGAGATCCCGCCGGAGCTCTGTCCGCTGTGCCACGATTTCTCGCGGCATCGGAGTCAAGCCCATCACCACCCTAAGGTTGACTGGTAGAAAATGCCTCAGGCATTAAGTCCGCCTTTGTAGAGTATTTTTTTACTTGTGCATAAAGTTTTAATAAATAAATAAATAAAAATAAAATAAGCTAGGTATCAAAAGCGGATTAGCGGTTTAGCCGTGTAAATATTACTAAAGAAAAACTTTCACGATTATCACGAAAAGTAACATTCGTAACATACGGTTTTTGCGGGTGCCTTATCGTTTGCTGATTTCAATATTTCTCGGAATTTTCAATTTTTTACTTATGTGTATTTTAATAAAATACCAACAGGGTATTGAACTGTAATTATATTGTGTATTCAAAATAAAGCTTTATGTATCCCAGGGTGCACCGTCCTGAAGACTGGCCTTCCCCCCGGACGCATCCGAAGGGAATTCCAGCCCACAGGCACACGGGGAGGTTTCCTGTCCAAGCACCCCTGCTCGTTTATCCTAAATATTATTCAGTTACACGCAACCCTTTTAGTCATATTAAATATGGTTGGTTACTTTTAACGAAAAGGTCATAAAGACTATTTATTCTAACTAGCTAGGTAATGATGAATTAATATTAATTTTGATGTGGGACGGTTTTAATTTTATTTCTTATCTTTTCCTTAATATAAATCCTAGTCTATCTCGTAATAGCTTATCCTAACTAGCACAATACGGACTTATTTGTAAAATGCCTGCATCTGTATCTGTAATTCATATGGTGTTTAGACTCCAGCACGTCAATCTACTATAAGCTGTCAAACGTCTTTAATAGATTTTCAACTTTATCACTAAAGCATAAGGTTCAAAGTTGATTGGGAAAGTTACACAGTTTCGGATATGTTGATGTGCTGGCGTCGGTAATTAAAAAAGGGTATTCTATTCTATGATCTGTTGTTGTTGTTTTTGGTCTGTATGGTCTGTTGAGCTGTATACCTCTCATATAGCACAATATGTGTATCGGCTCCCTAACGTTTCACCAAACCACCAATGACATTTTTTTAATTTACAACCAACGTTTCGTACACTATTAATTTTACAAACAACTTATTCTGCAAATGTTTTATTTTATAAAAACTTGCTTTATACACATTTACCAACGTTTCGTACACTATTAATTTTACAAACAACTTATTCCGCAAATGATGAGATTATGTACAAAATAGTTTGGGCCGGGACACAGCCCACGCACACATACATGATTTTGACACACACATATAACAGTTTTATTTTATAAAAACTCGCTTTAAACACATTTATTTAGCAAATGCTTCTCTTTACAAAATTTTTGCATGATATTTAATCATTTATACATTTTTCATCACAAAGTGATCATGTTTGCAATTTCCATTTGGGTCAAATAATTTAGAGGCAGTATTGAAGTTCTTGAAACCTACTAAAGTATTTTATTTATATATAATCTAGTCGATTTAGGCACTCGCCGGCTGCTACCGCGGCACCGCTCGCTTCGCTCGCTCGGCTCGTGCGTAGGTGGTCGCAGTTCTAACCTAACCTAACTTTTATGCTCGTAATTTTTTTTAACCTAATCTAACTAGTTCGGTTCCAGGTAGACTATTTTTTTTTTCATTTAGCCCTAGTCGTTTCTCGCATTTAAACTTTTTAATAAAACATTATTTGTTGATTTGTAAATTAAAATTACCCTTTTGTCTATTGAATTGAATGATTTATTTACTTAAATTTCTTAACGCTAAGTACAATGCCCCACAAAACTGCTTACGCAGTTTAACTGTGAGGTCGTTGAGTCTCTGTTACAGCAAACTTATTATCAGGTACATCTTTAACCTATTTAAACTCATTACTTACACTTACATAGAATCTAACAAATATTTTTTAAGTTTACGTGCGAATTTTACTTACTTCTTCTTACTTTATTACTATTCAGTTTAATTTTTAGGAAATTGCGTAATGCAATATGTAAAACGTTTGTATTGTAAACGTTATTTTATGAGGTAACATGATAAAAACGAATTGTTTGTCAAATAATACGATATTAAAAAAAAAATTATTGGATTATTATTTTGTTAAGTGAATTATTTGGCAAACGTTGTTGTTTATTGATGAAATAAAAATCTTGTTTTTGCCAATCGTTACTTGTCAAGTGAAAATCTGGACAAAGTGTTACTCACTTGGATTTCTACCAATCATTTATTTTTATTTTTTATTATTTACTTAATATTCCTCACGTTATATTAATTAAAAAAGGAACCCATACCTAATTAATTATAATGAGGCTTTTGAAACAGGCACAACGTGTAAAAAGGAAATGCAAAGACCACAAACTGCTTTATAGAAGTTTAAAAAGTCTAACATGTTTAGTTGTTGAGAACTCTCTGCTCGTACAAAAATGGTCTAAAACTGAAAAATTTTACGACCCCATATTTCATCATTTTTTTAGAAAAAAAAAAAAAAAAAAAAAAAATTGTTCTCTACTTAATGAGTTCTAGACAATAACACCTCACATGCCAGGATCAGATGTTTTTTTTTCCAAATCGAAAGTTTATTGTAGGTCTCCATACAATAAACTTTTGATTTTTTATATAACATAGAATTTCCCTTTATTTTTAAATTATATTTAATTTTTACTATTTAATTTTGTTGTTATAGCGGCAATAGAAATGCATAATCTGTAAAAATGTCAACTGTCTAACTACCACGGTTCATGAGATATTATTATGTTCATTTCTGCAAATGTGCTTTGCGAATGAACCTGGATAAGATAGACAGCCTAGCATAGAACCTAAGAAAACCAACTGTACAACGAAGACAATTTTATAAGACAGCAGAATATCTACCATGCCTTTACAGCTTTTAGCTTTGCGATAAAACTTCCGTAATATTTTTAGCTACCATGGGATTCTGTTATTTATATGCTGCGATCTCCGTCAGCGTGAATGATTGTCCAGATTATCTCCGAAGCAGTTGATCCGATGGTTGATTGTCTTATATATATCAAGGTTGGTCTATTTTATTACAATCCGGAATATTTATGAAAATATCACATTACTATCCAATTTACGTCGTTAACGTCGAGTAAATCACTGGGGATTTATAGTAAAAAAACCGGCCAAGTGCGTGTCGGACCACGGACAATGAAGGGTTCCGTAGTTGGAATGAATTTATCGTAAGAACAAACTTAATTTTGTAATTGAAAAACATGTTCGGAATATATGGGAGAACATATTTTTGCAACCGCAAATTTAAGTTGGTCGATTATTACTCGTATACTTGTAAAGTCCACTTAAGTGTGATAGTTTTCCTTTAAACTTCGTTATATATAAGTACTAATGCCGTGACATTTGAATTTCTAACTACAACCGTTTAGTTAGTAGAGGGGGGGGGGCACTAGACTCTAAAGAAAATTGGTACTTTAAAGCTTGATAAGTCACGAACGGTTTACTTAATCAAAAAACGGTCTTCGCAAACGTTTAAGTAGAGAACAAAAGTTTCGGGGAAATAAGGCGTGATGTTATGTATATCATATTATGTACATATTCACAGACTGCACACCACAGTTTTTATGTTCGTTGATCCATTATTATAAAATATGTCATAGCCAATAGTGGCATCACAATGTCTTGTTTTCTTCTTTTTTAACCGACTTAAAAAAGGAGGAGGTTCTAAATTCGACAGTATTTTTTACTCTGCCAATTATGAAATGATTTTGAAGATTCTTTCTTTGTTTGGTACGTTCATACGTCAGAGGTAGCCATATAAATTTTATTAACTTTGCTTGGGTAGTTTTTGAGTTAGCTTCAATAATAGGTATTTTTCACTTAGACTATATGGATGATGTTATATGTTCCTGTCACTATTATTTACATAGCAGGTAGTGGTATTCGAATTTGTGTGGGGTAGGTACGACAGCTAAAAAGTGAAAAATAAAAATATTTAAAAAAAAAAGTTTTTTTTTTGTGTAAAGTTATTTTGTTTGTGTATTAATATTCATGTAATTAGTTATTATTTTAATCGTGCGTTTGTATGTTGTGCTATTTCTTTTGTGTGAAAATACTAAGAAAAAAGATGTAGCCAATGTACTGACATTGTCATTCTCTCGTGGAGTTTATTGATACTATTTTTTAAATAATATTCTGGGCGTATTGCCAGAGCCTGTCATCTAGTGTTTGTTACGTTTAACTGACAGGATGATGCGCAAATTAGCAAGCGCAGGCGCAGAAGCGGAATACAGATTTATGAGTAAAGACGCAACAATGATCTTTTGTTGGAAATTAGAATAATAAAACTGGGTAAGAAATAATACTTGTCGGTCCATCTGTGTTATTGTTAAAGGATAGAATCGTGAAAACGTAGAAGAAGACTTATAATATATACTGACTTAAATCTGCCAAATTGTGATTTGTTACAGATGAAGAAAATGTATGTTGTATAGGTACTCGTATTAAGAGATATATTTCTCATAATATACATGACATAATAATATTCTCTTCGTTATTAACAAATCACAATTTGGCAGATTTAACTCGGTATATAATAACGTTTTACGGGAAACAGTTCTTTCACAAAACAAAAAATAACAAGGCAGCGTATCTAAACATTATTATAAAGTGTCTTGGCACGAAACGAAAGACAATTTCTTGAAATTATTTTTAGTTGATTACAATGTTTTGCCCAGTCTGCGGTGTAACGTGGGTTAATGTGATGGCGCCGTGTGTATAATGACGAATTATACAATCTGCCTGCGACATAAACGTTGAGTCAGTGATGTAATGTAACAGATACGACTACCGAATTTCCGTAACCAGTGTCACTTGCCACACGGAAGAATATGAAACTAACTTCTTAAGAACTAAATTGTACATCTTATTGACATTTTCCTTTGAAAGTAGCACCTCCATTATGTGTAGACACTGTATCGTACTGACCCTCTTGCCATAAACACAGCTGTTCCGTACATATATTAACTACAAAAAACTATTTTTGATTATGCTTCATCTGCGTTGCGATAGAAATTCCGGCTCCCGAGAATTGAGGTCATGACTTTGATTCCAAAATAGGGTAAAGTGGGTTTGTTTCATAGCTCTTTCCTAGTAACAGCTGTTACTTCAAGCTGGAATAGAACCTGCTTATTGGCTCAACCTTATTACCGTAAGGTCATAAGGAAAAGATAGGTGTGCAACATTATGCCTACCTTATTATTAAGAACAGGTACTTATTAAACTATTATAATTATCCATCTATACGAAAGAAAGTCGCTGAAAGTCTAAGTCTAATGAAAGTCGCTGTTCGTGTCTGAGTGACCGCGTTGTTCTTCTAAATTATGCAAAGGATTTTGATGCGGTTGTCACCATAATTTAGATTCTGGAAAGTTTATGTGTATAATACATTAAAATTAAAGTTGCACATAATAAAGGAATCTGCCAGTTTGTCAAGCCGTAAAAACCGCGCGCAGCAGGTCGCGCGCAGGTCGGTCCGCTAGTTAATTTTCATATAATTGAGTTAAGTTGCAAGACCATCCTATTCTTAAGTCGATTACTAGTTCTGTCATTATTGAATGAAAATACATCTGTCACTGATACTGCGAATAGTTACCGAAGTAGAGTATCCAACCACAGAGTCGAGAGGCCTTATAGAAGCATAGACATCCGATCTCAGCGGCGAGTAGCCTTTGATCCGTCCGGCTTTGTTCAAGCGCAACAAACAAAACTGGCGTTATGAATTTTGAACGGAGCTCAAAGATTCAAATAATGACGGTTGCTCCATCAGTCAGCTTCGTAGACTCTAGAATATACTCTAGACCCAAGATTCAATATTGCATCACTCAATTGCAAATCAGGCTCAAGTATTTTTTTAATAAATTAAGTAACCTAAAAAATAGTAAATCTATTTGCGTACATACACTTACTCACAAATACTCTCAATCACTCAATATCAAACACACACTTCACCAATTAGTTAATCAAAATCAGTTTTATTTTTCTCTCCTAAAATAAGTTCCTGCTTTTTAATATATTTTTATAGTATTTTTATTTAAACCAGCCTAATTTTGCATTGTATCTTTTACTAGCTGTGCCCCGCGGTTTCACCCACATAAGTTTCGATCCCGTGAGAATATCGGGATAGAAAGTATTTTTTGTGTTAATCCAGGTTATAAACTATTTGTGTGTCAAATTTTATCCAAATCCGTTCAGTAGTTTTAGCGTGAAGAAGAGACAAACATACACACTCACAAACTTTCGCCTTTATAATAAAATTAGTCGTGTGATTTTTGTTATATACTCTTTTATTTTGTACCTATTATATCATTGTGTCCTATCTAGGTATAATGTACAAGGCTTATTATATCCATGCATAATTTTGAAGGTACACTGACATCTAAGATACAGGTTTTACCTAGTTTAAGCCATTTATTGTTTCTTGTTCAATGTAATGTTCGTGCATTTCTGGGAGTAATAATAGTTATTTGTGCAACAAGAGAGCAAAGTTGTTTTTTGCTGCGAGTGTTGATTTTGAATCCCGAGTAAGCGAAGGATTCTATAATTGAATCACGAGCGTAGCGAGTGATTCTAGGTTAGAATCCTGAGCGCTGTGAGGGATTCAAAGACACGAGATGCAAATAACTTTGCTCTCGTGTAACACATACAACTTTTCACCTCAGCAGCGAGAACATACAACATGTAAAAAACCCTGTCCGATCCGTGAGGGTGTTGTTAGGTATCGTACTGTGAGCATATTTATGTGGAAATTTTCAGGAAATAAGAAAACATAATCCCAATTTTTTTTTTCAATGGTGAATTTGACCTGATTTTACATTTGGTGCGGGCGGCGGCCGTCGTTTAGCGGGTGTCTAAAAGTCATAAGTTATGAGTTTTGCAATTTTTTTATGGATTTGGGGTAATTTTGGAACTAAAAATGTGAATTTTAAATACCAATAACTTTTTGACTATCAATAATAATCAAAAAAATACTGTTTTGTAATGTTACTGCAGTACCATATGCCCATTTTCCCCAGATTTTCGGATCGGATAAGGTTTTTTTTTACATAATCTTCATCACCTCGTATTTTGCAGCCACCATCTTGGATTTATATTTTGACCTCACTATCGACTTTAGCACCCTCGAAAACTATGAAAACGACACCCATGACGAAAAATGTGAAAATTTTCGGAGCCGCCACCTTCGATTTTTATTTTGACTTCACTATCGGCTTAAGCAACCTTGAAAACCATAGAAACGATACCCATGAAGAAAAATTTGAAAATTTTCTCAGCGGCCATCTTGGATTTACGTTTTGACTTCATTATCGGCTTTAGCAACCTTGAAAACCATAGAGACGATACCCATGAAGAAAAATTAGAAAATTTTCGCAGCCGCCATCTTGGATTTACATTTTGACCTCACGGTCGGCTTTGGCACCCTTGAAAACTACAAAAACGACACCCATTATGAAAAATGTGAAAATTTTCGCAACCGCTATCTTGGATTTTCATTTCGACCCAATTCACACTTACTATCTCTCTCCGTCTTTCTTTCTCTTTGAATTAGAAGAAGACAGTCGCAAGCGCCTTTTCGCGTGACGATTTCTGCCACTGCACTCTTACCGCAAGCCGCTTAAGAGCTTCGTTCCAAAAATTTAATAAAGCAGAATTTAAATAAAACCTTAGCAGATGATTTGCAATTTTAATGTTTTATTTATATCCGAACGTTTTATTGTTTGTTTCTTTTTTGGGCCTACTAGTTAAGGAATTTTGAAATCGAACTTCGAATCGACTTGTTTCTATCTCTCGCTTTTTTCGTATCTAAGTGAAAGTGACAAAACTAAGTGAAGTTTCAAATCTTTAGAATTTTGTGAGTAGACCCAGCACTGTTATCGACATTTAAAAAAAATAATTAAAAAGTTACTTTGTCTCACGCTCGCGGCAAAATTGAATTTTGCTCACTGATTTTTGACAGCAAAACCTGCTTGTTTGAGGTGCTGAGGTGAAATAGTTATTTGTGCAACAAGAGAGCAAAGTTGTTTTTTGCTGCGAGTGTTGATTTTGAATCCCGAGTAAGCGAAGGATTCTATAATTGAATCACGAGCGTAGCGAGTGATTCTAGGTTAGAATCCTGAGCGCTGCGAGGGATTCAAAGACACGAGATGCAAATAACTTTGCTCTCATGTTACACATACAACTTTTCACCTCAGCAGCGAGAACATACAACATGTAAAAAAAAACCTGTCCGATCCATGAGGGTGTTGTTAGGTATCGTACTGTGAGCATATTTATGTGGAAATTTTCAGGAAAAAGGAATCCCCACATTTTTTTTCAATGGTGAATTTTACCGAATTTTACTTTTTTGCGGCCATCGATTGGGGTAATTTTGGAACTAAAAATTTGAATTTTAAATACTAATAACTTTTTTACTATAAATAATAATAAAAAAATACTCTTTTGTAATGTTACTGCAGTAGGTACCATATGCCCTTTTCAGATCGAACAAGGTTTTTTTTTTACATATTCTTCATCACCTCGTATTTTGCAGCCACCATCTTGAATTTATATTTTGACCTCACTATCGGCTTTAGTACCCTCGAAAACTATGCAAACGACACCCATGAAGAAAAATTTGAAAATTTTCGCAGCCGCCATCTTGGATTTACATTTTGACTACACTATTGGCTTTAGCAACCCTGAAAACCATAGAAACGATACCCATGAAGAAAAATTTGAAAATTTTCGCAGCCGCCATCTTGGATTTACATTTTCACCTCACGATCGGCTTTAGCACCCTTGAAAACTATGAAAACGACACCCAACGAAAAATGTGAAAATTTTCGCATCCGCCATCTTGGATTTGCATTTTGACCAAATTCACACTTACTATCTCACTCCGCCTTTCTTTCTCTTTAAATTAGAAGAAGACAGTCGCAAGCGCCTTTTCCCGTGACAATTTCTGCCAGTGCACTCTTACCGCAAGCCGCCTAAAAAACTTCGTTCCAAAAAAAAAAACAGAATTTAAATAAAACCTTAACAGCTGACTTGCAATTTTAAGGTTATTATGTGAATCCGAACGTTTTATTGTTTGTTTAATTTTTGGGCCTACTAGATAAGGAATTTTGAAATCGAACTTCCAATCGACTTGTTTCTATCTCTCGCTTTTTTCTTATCGAAGTGAAAGTGACAAAACTCATTGAAGTTCAAATCTTTAGAATTTTGTAAGTAGACCCAACACTTCACGGCATTTTTTTTTTTTTTTTTTAAAGTTACTTTGTCTCACGCTCGCAGCAAAATCGAATTTTGCTCACTGTTTTTTGACAGCAAAACCTGCTTGTTTGAGGTGCTGAGGTGAAAAGATAAATATATTAATATATTTTTGATTAAAAACAAAATTTTTGCGCATTAAAAATACTTTTTGAAGAAAGAGTTTGCGTTGCCAAAAATATAACAAGTAGGTAAGTGAAATGAGGCGTTACTGGACAAAGAAACCAGGCCAGCAGCCATAAGCATAATGTAAAGTTAATTGAAATAAGTTTGTGGTATTTTATTTATATTTTTTTAGAAAGAAAAGAAAGAAAGAAAAATGCGTTTATTGGCATTACAAAAAAAAATACACCTTAAAACTATAAAACAGAAAACAAATTATTATAATGCCAAAAGGGCCTCAGCTCAGCATAATGTCAGATGACAACACAAAGTGTACCACCTGACGCTGATTTTCAGCTGCAACCCACGAGTGCCATACGCTAGAATTATAAATATAGGAAAGTGTCTGTCCGCTATAATAAATAAATTTTAAAGGTAATAAAATAAAAAATAAATAAAATAAACCCATACAAAATCAAATAAAATGTTGTGACATACATGTGTGTGTGCGTTGTGTTGTGATTAATGTGCAGCCAAACTAAATACTCAATATCTGTGTATTTCTGTGTATTTTTTTTTCTCAGTATTTGTGTATTTGTTACACTAGAGGCAA
This sequence comes from Xanthia togata, assembly GCA_963853775.1. Classification (NCBI taxonomy): domain Eukaryota; kingdom Metazoa; phylum Arthropoda; class Insecta; order Lepidoptera; family Noctuidae; genus Xanthia; species Xanthia togata. The sequence goes on from OY970802.1 coordinate 15,131,387, forward strand.
TATCAACATGCTCTAGTTAAATGTTGCTCCTGTTAGATCCGCGTAGGTATTTCTGCTAAACGCATTTTCCACAGATTATCTCTGTACCTAAACATAAGCTTAATTAGGCACATATCTTTCAACGATAAAAAATGCCTTTTTTTTTCTCCGCATAAAATGTTTATTTTTATGTCTTCGTTTATATTCAAATAGTTCGTGTGGTGAGGTCATGTATACGTGTGAATTAAACTTTTATTACTGGACTATTTCCCGCAGGTAGTAAAACATCCATAATATGATTAGGGCTTCATGCAAAAAGTCTATTTAGAGCACCTACTAGTACCTACTATTAATCAATGAGTAGGTACCAAAGGTAGGTTAGGCCATTAGAGGTATGAGGTACAGGGTGAAAGGTTCACTCATCCTCTATAGAAAAGGGAGGATCCTCCAACCAGTCGGGTGTCGTGTCTGGCGGGCCACTGCCCAACGATTGATGTGATAGTCTTATATATGTCGTACGCGCGGTAAACTCTAATTGCGCGATGCAGGATTTGTGTGTCGTCAGGATATTGTGTGACGTCAGGTCTTTGATGCGTAGTTCGCATGTCGCGATGTTGATGCCGCCACAGGCCGATAGAAATGTAAATAACTTCTTATATAATTATCTATGGTTAAGCCTAACTACCAATCATTTTGGACTAACAGTAAGAAAAAAATCCACATAGTTTATCTAAAGTACTTAGAGTAAGTAGTTAAAATACCTAGTCTAGTTATTTTCGCTTACTTTATTGTTATTTTAATTCTTGGCATCGGCTACATTCTCACGCATTTCAATTACCGACTTCGATACAATTGTTTTGAATGAATATTATTCTATTTATTAGCTGTCACAAGGTCACTAATTATGTTCGTCATACTAACTGGTTTTTCTGGACACCATGTCAATCTTACTGTTTACGATAAGTGCTTCTTATCGTACAAATCGTGTCTATGTAATAATTATGTGAATTAATAATTAGTTTGAACTGCCTCCGGATTTAATAAAAAAAGTGTTTATCAGTGGCGGTGATGGCGTAGGCAAGGTTTTCTGCAGACACAATAGTTGTGTGATCGTGTCCATGTAATAGTGATGTGCGATATAGGAGGTTGTTTACTGGGATGATTGTCGCGGTTCCAAGCGCGGCTGGTCGGGCAGTGGGCGCCCATCAGTGCGACTCTCGTGCCCGCAGCTGCCACACGCACCGCGCGGTTACAATTTCAGTGTTTCACATTTTCCGACGCGACGCGCTCGCTGACGCTCCTGTAACCCGCGCCTGATATTTGTGAATGAACCAACAACCATGAAATCGTGTATTTTCGAGTACAACACTCGGTAAGTCGTTTTAGTAGTACTTTAACTGATTTATTATAAACAACTTGTTGAATACTTACGTGTAGTTTATACTGTTTATTTGATTTTTTTTGATGATTACTCTTGTAAGTCAATTTTTCACTAATAATTGATATGTTAAACTTGAGAACGAAATTATTAGGTACATTAATTAAGTAATTATGTAAGACATGTAATTACGTTTCTCGGAACTTGATGATGAACCTATGCTATTATGGAGTGGGCACTCTACTTTATAGCCCTGTAATTACTAAAGTTGTTAATGGCTCATTATTGTTTTCTAACAATTATATATCCAAACCACAACAGATTAAGTGGCTCTCTACGTTTTGTTGAATACGTTTGTAAATTCGTGTCTAGAAACAATTACGATCATTGATAAAGCAACTTAAGTAATTAATCGTTTAGGGACTTAATACAATTAGCTAGTTATATAATTAATAAAGTAAAAAAACGTTGGTAGGTACATTCAGAATTCAAGTTTATCATTAACAAAATAATAAATTATGTGATTCGTTTTTCTTTTCCACGAAACTCGAGTCTACCTAGACGTGAAAAAGATCACGTAGATTGTCCCAATTTTTCCTCTTATTTGGTGAAAGGCGTCTTTTTTACGGCACAATATCTACTGATCTGACATTAGATTAGATTTGGTAAGAACTGGCCATGAAGACAGGCATCGTGAAATATATCATGTAGGTATCACATTTATTTACACCTACAGTCTGACATGGTCTGGTGTTTGTTATACTGACGTATCGTTACCTATGTAATACTATTTATAGTAATTTATTTAGCTTTATGCTTGTAGTTCCAATTATTTATTACAAACGAAAATCAACGTTTTACACGTATGCGCAAGAATAGACAATTCTCTTCTTCGTCTCTACGGGAAGAATTGTTTAATTAAAACGATGCTCTGTACTGGGATTATTGTTTTTTTTATTTGGGAATACACGTACAGTTGAGGCAATTAAAACAGTCACTGATTTGTTATGTACTTTCAACAGTAAATAAATATCTACTTCCATCTTTTACGTAAATATATTTAGGTTTTAAACAAAATGCTTTTTAATCAGGCGAAGTACTCATTAGAGCACAGCCTTAGTGTTGTTCATGCACTTAGCGTTGAAAGCATTATAGGTGCTTGGCCCCTAAAAAGGTGCCATAGCAATTACCTACGACTCCGGAAAGTTACCAATGATATGTTCCCAAAACACAGTCAAAACTGGCACACCTTTGCCAGAAAGCACAATTTGTTATGCCTGTATATAATTAATGTTATCTTATCATTTTACCAAGACAAAATGGCACATTTTATTACTAATTTATTAGACTAAGATATAAGTAGGTCAATAAAGTAAGTATCTACTCTATAATAAAAATAAATATCATCAGGCCAGTTTACAACACCATTGGGAAATCAAAACCCGTCGACTTCTGTCAATAGCTACTTATTGGGTAAAACAGTAAAGGGTTATCAATATCAATTTATTATAATATTATATTAGTTTCATATTCGTTGCTCTGCTAGGTAATATTGAGTTTGAGGTTAGTAATGAAATGCTGTCGAATATTTGCGGGGTCTGTCGAACTAATTAAGTTTGTTAATTTAAGTCTTGCGGTTGAGTTATTGCAGTTTTAATTAGTGAGAGATATCCATGTTATAGATTCTTAGGTAACAACTTTAACTACGATCAGGTGGTATCAACCTGATAGTAATATTAATTTGAGCAGGTACCTAATTGCCCGAAGGGTTTGCGATGTTGCGGTTTTGAACCTGGCAATACCACAGTGTGAAGATTTATTCATTATAATTCGCTATAACTGACGTTCTGGAAACCAGGGTTTCGAATGTTTTGAAATCCTCAATCGAAGCAGAGCAACCGACAAAATAAAATTATACAGTTACTTATTGTAAAACAGTCGCTTTTCACGTTTGTCTGCCCGCGTTGTTCTTCTAAATTACGCAACGGATTTTGATGAGGTTTTCAACATAATTTAGAGAATGTATTCGGGAAGGTTTATGTGTATAATACATTAATATCAAACTAATAGATAATTAAGAAATTTCGATGTTTTGTCACGTCGTAATAACCTTGCGATGCAGGGGCGGGTCGCTAGTTATAAATAACCAAAGTGATGATTGATTCTCGTTCCTTCTCTGAATGAGATGAGGACAGTAACAGGCTAGTTTAGTTTTAGTTAGGCACTATAGTTATTACTACAGCCGGTCTATTCTGTAAAAAAAATAACGAAGAAAACTTAGGTGAAGTGAGTTTGAATTGAGCTGTCATTCCACCTGATGCGAGGGATTGACAGCTCCCTTCACAGAGAGGAGCCCGTGGCTAAGTAATAACAGCCGCACGGGTCAATCCATCAGGTTATGCTACGCTTGCCGTGGTGGATCCGTGGATGGGTGACCTTTTTTACATACCGAGACTCCTCCGTGCCTCGGAAAGCACGTTAAGCCGTTACTCCCGGCTGTCATTCGTGGATCTTTGACAGTCGTTACGGGTCATCAGAAGCCAGACAACCAGTCTTACCTTTGACTTTACCAAGGGGTATCGTATTACCCAGTTACTGGGTTGTGAAGGTCAGATAGGCAGTCGCTCCATGTAAAATACTGGTATTCAGCTGCATCCGGTTAGACTGGAAGCCGACCCCAACATAGTTGAGAAAAGACTAGGCAGATTAATTGACTGCTCACTTCATCTGTATATACATTTTCAAGGTGAGATTATTACAGAATAGCACTGTTAGTACTTGACATATTGTGATATAGGTACTTTTCAATGTTCGTAGGACACATTCAAGAAACGTGTGTCTTTAAATACCTACTTTGTTTTGTTAAACTTGTTTAATTTAAGTTTCATAATAATTATTTATTCAATATTTTAATTAATTAAAACTTAATACAGTATTAATTTGTCTAATCATTCTTCCGCATTCTTTCCGTAGCCAGAGATGACAGCCACTTTGTGCCCACGACTAACCTTCGAATAATAAAGATTTTGTTCTAATGCGTTTAGTGGCATTTTATTATCACCATTTATTATAAACATAAACACAATAATAATAACTCATAATTCTCATTTTCAAACAGCTGTATCACATTACTTTTCTTTTACTTCCTCATGGGTCAAAAATATTTGAATCGGTGTTTATAAAATAAAAAATGATTTATTACTTTTCTTGTTTAAATACTAGGTCTTCAAATGTATATATATCATATTGTAAATTAAACTCAGATGTTTGCTGCTAACTCACGTTTTTATGAACGAAAATGTAATAATTTATAAATCATTACATTTTCGTTCTGGCTTTTACATTAACGTTGTTAACAGACAGGGCTTCATTATAGCTGACTGAACATTAAAAATAAATTCTCGGTAATGGCTACAAGTATAATGGCAATGTCATATACTATGCTGTATAATTATTTACCATTTGATATTTGGGGAGAATTATTGAGATGGGTCAAAAACAACATGAGCTATAATGAAAAGTGGTCAAACTTATCATGAACTTAATTACGGAATCTATTTCTGTTATTCACAAAAGCACTTAGATTTGCCACAGCCAAAACCACGACTGTTGTTATAGAACAACCAAGTGTTTTTAAAATATTGGCCATTCAGTGCTTGTAGGTATTCTGAAATGGATCACATGACTTCTTTGACTACCTACGTTTTTCTATAGGTACCTCTACTTTCGATTTTTACAAAAAATCTCGCCAAATTTCATCCGAAAAAATCACCCTGTATGTCCACAATATGAGTTTTGTTTTCGTTGCAAGCTGTCGTGTTTTTCTATGAAACATTCAGTGGTACACCCGGGGCCAAATTGCGTGCAGTACATGTGTTTTCTCTCTAACTAGCGTGTAATATAAAATAAACGTGTTTGTTTTTGTCTACGGGAAAGGCCTCCAATTTTTACACTCATAACGGAAAGGTACGGTTGGAACGTGATTATGTATAGGTAAATAACGTATACCTATATGGAGTTTTAGGTTCTTTTTCTTATCTCGTTTCGGCACGAATTATACCAAACGTATAACGGCGATTACTGGAATCACCGAAAAGGTCGGTTAAGAATGACACTGGCTGGTGATTTTCAGAGCGTCGAATCGCGTGGCGACTGTCTTCTGATGACAAAGATGATGGCTCCCCAGTCGCTGTCGTACCACGTCTACGATGAACTGCTATATTCCGGCACAACCCTGATGATATTGAAGCTGCTGAACCGCTAATACGATGACCACTTTCAGTAAAGGTTATCCTGCGCAGTTAATTATGAAACCCCATGATGATAATATTACCCAGTCGGCAAGGTAGTAATGGGGTAAACTATCCGGTTTGCACCAAACGTATCAACATTTAAGTACCTAGGTAAAGACTTGCAATAAAACGATGTTTAACATAGCTTCCTCTAGCTTTTAAATTAGCATATAGGATGCGGATGCACTTAAGTAGGTCGTTCGGTATTTTATATCAATCACAATAGCCTTCTTCAGGATGTCGTATCGTGCAATCACTTTTGTCTCATTCATGTTAAATCTTCTACGGTATTCCGGGACCAAAGTTGTTTAAACTATAGATACCTATTCATTCGGCACTACTTCCTTCCGTGTCTCATCACTGCCAACTATATGTAAATAATCATTCGTTGAACCTATTATAATTATTGTGCAAAGGGTCGCGACACTAGTAATCAAATTAATTTTGTCTACATCCGGAAAGTGTCCGTTTTCTAAATATTGTTCTGTCTCTGTCTCCGTTCTTTAATCTAATTATCACTTAAATAATATATTTTTTATTTATTTAGGTACTTACCTTCCTACTTACAGTAGTTAAAGCACTAGAGTAAATACTTTATTCTAAAAAAATATTAAATGATTATAAATATCATTTTCACACATCCATATAAATCTATCTCGTAATTGCTTCAAAGCCTAGATTTTCGCGGACAAAACATACACTAAAAAAATGTCTTAGTTCTTAGTACCTAATTGAAAGACTTGCCGCTTCTCTTGATTTAACTGTACATATTATAAATTAAAGTCACTTTACGTGTTTTCTGTGTGACCGCGTTATTCTTACAAACAATGCAACGAACTTTGATGCGGATCATTTTTAGAGAATTTACTCCGGAAGGATTATGTGTAGGTATAAACTACTAAAAGAATTACAAAAAAAAAAAAGTTCAAACCGTGCGAAGCAGGGGTAGGTCACTAGTTAAATAAAACCCACAACATAAAAAACATTTCGCATAGTAGACAAGTCGTCTGGCCGAATAAAATCGGCCAGACGACTTGTCTACTATGTGAAATGTGTGTAATTACATATCTGCCTATAACTCTTCGGGGTACCTATACAAAGAGTTAATATGAACTGGAACTTGTTGTGATTGCTTTTTGTTTACTTTGACTTCAACATAAACACCGCTTTATCTCTAAAACTGCCCTTTTGCGTTCATTTACACTTTCAATCAGCATGTTACAGGCCAGTAACAAAATTCCAGCCAAATTCGCCGACGGCTTTTTCCTAGCATTTTGTGCTCTATTATATTTCTACAAATACACGTTAATACGGATAATTATTATTTAATTGAAATCTAAAGTAAGCAAGTTTCCTAGCCTATTAGGTACGTAAAATTACGAGAGACAAGAAAAGTTAAATTTAGTGACATTTTAACGTCGCGAGCCATCCATTAATTCTGACTTTTTCTTTTCAGCGCTTGTTTATGTATTTAATTTTACAGAACAATGAACACTATATACTTTATAATTTTGCTAGCTGTGCTCGCGGTTTTACAGAAATAAGTGTCGATCCCGGTTATGGTCTACCCATGTGCCAAATTTCATCCAAATCCGGTCAGCCGTTTTAGCGTGAACGCATAACAAACAAACTCACTTTCACATTTATAATATTAGTTAGGATTAGGATATTGTCAAAAGAAAATGTAAGGCTTCTGTAGACGGGCCAACCGTGACTGTTACTTGTACCTACTACCTTAAACCAATATTGTAGCAAGTGAGTGACTAAATTCATTATTGCGTGTGGCGAGCCTCTAAAAAATGAATGAAAATTTATAAAAAGTGGTGGAAAGCTATTAGTGGTTATGTGCTAGTACAAATTTCAGAATTCTCCATTACACAAACTTTTAGTATCAGGTTAGAAACTGCCCACAATTGATTAAGTTTACATTGTAAATATGTTCAAGGTGTTATTTCGGCAACATTAAGTGGGTACTTGTTTGGATATAGGAGCAGAACAAATATTGTATTGCTCACACTTATGAAAACTTAAGGGCCGTAGGGGCTTCGTAGTTTCCGCTGAAGTTCAACAATGGTCCCGTAATAATAATAAAGCAAATGTATTTATTTAATAGCAACTTTAGGGACTTTAAAAACACTTTATCATGGTGCCATAGAAACTCACTTAAGGTCAGCAGTACGAAAAAAGGTGAAATATTAAATTAAAATAATATTACACTAAAGGTACCATTCCGTACCCGACCGCAGGCAGCAACTGCACGCGACGTGTCACGACGTCATATCGCGGCGACACATCGCGGCGTCATTTCACTGCAGTCATGATTTCGAACCCGTATTCCAGTCGGTAGATAGAAGAAGACGTGTTATCGCTCGAGCGCTGGTGGTACTACTGGTCGGGTCAAGCTTCACGTATCGCCTATCACTCGCCCGTAGCTGCCAACGACGTGCCGTTAGCTACGGAAGGTATTTCATAGAAATTCATAGAAACCAGTCGTGTCGCGGTGACACGTCTGCAGTAGCCTCCTGCAGTTGGGTACGGAATGGCAGATTTTGACATCCGACTTTTATCGACCTTCTTAAGATGAAAAGTCGGTTGTCAAAATCTGACCATCTTGATCGTAACTTTAACTTCCCTACCAAACCAAGGGTACCAAGATATAGTAACTTACAAAGAAAAAATACTTTAGCGATATTCAAACGAAGCCTTTGATAATGTTTCAGATCTGTGACATTTTATCTATTCGAAGCTCAGTTGGCAGATGTGATATTGTAATACTTGAAGTATTCTATTATGTTTCAGACCGACCCTTCAGCACCTTATTATGCTCATCTGAAATAATTATTTAACGAAATTAGTCCGAATTACCTAAGAGTTGAATAAGCAATTCAACTCTGTAGATGTTTATCTCGCGAATTTTCAGATCACGCTCATGTTTAAAATTATTGTTTAAATTAAAGTTATTAAATATTTACTTTCAGAAACAATGAAAAAGATTAATGGTTCTCATCATTGTGGGTATTATTAAATAACTAATGTAGGTACCTAAGTAGGTATTTTCAAGCTGATTCTAAGTTTCCAAATTGTATTATGAAACGTTCATTACCTACTTTATCCTAATTATAATAATATTATAAATGTGATTGTGAGTTTGTTTGTTTGTTTGTTACGCTTTCACGCTAAAACAGCTGAACGGATTTGGATGAAATTTGACGTATGGGTAGACCTAGACCATGACCTGGATTAGGACATAGGATACTTTTTATCCTGATATTCCCACGGGATCGAAACTTATGCGGGAGAAATCGCGAGGCGCAGCTAGTAATAAAATATTTCAGCCATAAAACACAATTTACTTTTGACTCAAAAATAACCTAATCTTTCAGAAGCTACATGCCGGAGCAAAAATTGTTGTGAAGAAAAACTGCAAAGACTCAGTACATTCCATAACTCATTGCTAACTATAACAGAATATTCAGAGTTATGATGTGCGTTGGTGTCTACAAACAAATATTTTCAACTGATTTTTATCCTTCAAGGCCTCTAGAAAACATTGAAGAGAATGTGTGCAGGCCGAGGAGCATTAAATATACACACATTAAACATACCTACTTAGTTATTATAGGTGCCTACTGACTTTCAAACCACACTACAAACATTGGATTATAAATATTGATAACAAGTGACGCACGAAAATTCAAATAGAATAAGACAAAACGGTTTGAAATGCAAATAAATACATGTGAATATCATCAATGGATAAAAGATTTTGTACCTTTGTGCCGTTGTTTGTGCCCAGAAAATGTTATTCAGGCTAACTGTACTTGGCCGGCAGATGGTGTGTCTCGCGGCTAACGAGGGGGATATTGTTAGGGTAAGCAACAGTACCTTCTACGTCCCTGGTGCTTGTTATCCCCGTTATACTTCAGTACCGTAAAAAAATACATAACCATAATTAAATATAAATGTATGTAATAATAAATATGGTACTTTACATACCTATTAAAGTACCAAATTTTCATCGTTTGACCACAATTAGCATCCGACAATATGGGTATCGGGCAGTACTGTTATGTATTCTACCTGCCGATTATACGTACTTAATTTAAAACTTAAAAAAAAAAAAAAAAACTTTTATTCAAACTAGGCTGAGAATCAGCTCTTTTTGAACGTCAAAGTTACATAAGACAGTCCCACAAAACGCCCACCCTTCACCACTTCCTAGTGGTTTCACTGGGAAGAAGTGGCGCAACAAACTCCCCAGCAGCACAGCTGTCTGTTCAATTAGGAAAAAGAAATGATTCTATATAATAGTACTTAATATGCAAAATTATTTACAGTACGCAACACTAAACATAATTTAAATTATAAATAAAATTACAATAAGATTCAATTAAATATTATTCAACTGTATTTATGTTCCTAATAATTATATTATTAGAAGTAAAGAATATGCAGTACAAACGCCAAATACTGATGTATGTATATGTTATGTGCTTTTGCTTACATAATAATAATTATAACGGCGCAGGATAGTCTTTACAAGAAGTGGTCATCGTATAAGCGGTTCAGCAGCTTCAATATCATCAGGGTTGTGCCCGAATATAGCAGTTCCTCATGGACGTGGTATGACAGTGGTTCCCCTGACATCCACGAAACCATCCATGCGACGCCCTGCTAGGGTGGCTGTCATGAGCCTGTATAGTGTCACTCTTTCCGACCTTTTCCAGTAACTTCGTAACAAAACGAGGCGGTGCCAGTTGCTGCGTCGTCAAATATATTATATTGTTAGTTTCAGGAGATGCGACGTCATTCTTCTCTGATCTGAATTTCTCAATAGTTTAATACAAAGGGAGGTTCCTTATTGAGTTTGAGATGGAATATGTTGTAGCATTGCAATATAATGAACAAAGATACGAGTTGTTTGTTTATTAAATTTATGCTTTATTGCTGAAATTATTGTTTTGGTTTGACTGCCTCGTTGATTTAGTGGTCGCAAGTGCTACTGCTGAGCATGAGGTCCTGGGTTCGATTCCCAAGTCGGGCAAAGTAATATTGGGTTTTTCCAACAGAAATTTCTCAGTCGTAGCCCGGAGTCTGGAATTGTGCCCGGTTGATGGCAATAGGCTCGCCCCCTATTACGTGGAACTTAAAAAACATAACTGGCGAAATGTGTGTGTACTACAGGTACACCTCTGCCCAACCCTTCGGGGAAACAAGGCGTTATGTTATGTTTATGTTTTACCTATGTTATTATTTTGTCTTGTAAGGTAGGAGTTTTGAAAGTCTGGAACTTAAATTTCCACGACGCCATTATTATGCATAACTTTATTTTAATCGTTATAATTATAAATAAAAAATAAATGAAAGACAACAAAACCAAAAATAAACCTTTAAACCTATTTTTTTTTTCTTTCAATAAGTTGCTCCAAATAATAAGTATACTCCATAAAATACGTAGCACTCCAGCTATTATAACTATGTAGGTATTCCTACTAAAATCTTGCTCGCAAAATAGATGGCCTGATCCCGCTGTTCCAGGGAGCAAAATAACCGTAATTTTGAGCCGAGGTCAAAGATTGCGCGCGTATTGGGAATTTGTAATACCATCAGATTTTAATAAAACTTTTACCTAGCCGTCGACGGTAAAGTGTTTAACAATTAGTATCACACTGCGAATTTTTAATTTAAAAAAAACCAATGGATTACAAAGAAAATCTGATAATGGAATACCGTTATTTTTTAATAATCATTTTATAATGAAAATTGAACTGGGATTGCCTTGTTCAATAACAAATAGGTACTTGAAGTTATCTATTCTAATATAATCCACTTATCCGACCGCCGCTTAAAGCACCGCCCGTTTAATACTTAGGCTAATAAAATGGCGTCGAATGTCACAAAACGTCGATAAATTAATAGCCATAACCGTCTATTTGTTCTGTAAGCGACACCTATTGAAGCTAATGGCTTGAATAACAAACAGAGCACGAGCTATGTTCAGCCATGGATGATTTATTGTTTAAACTGGACACTACTGTAAATTGTTCTCTGGTAACGACGGCGACGCTTGTCATGGATGAAGCTAACCCTACAAATGCAGCAGCGGTGATGAAGTTCATTTGCAGTTTGTCAGTGGTTTTGACAACTGCAGTCGAAATTCTGAGAGAAGTTGTAGCCAAAATTAGAGCGAGATTCTTGGAGCTATGCGGGTTTTAAGTAAATTGCAGCACTCTCAATTAGGTGCATTTCTAGAAGAGCAAAGTTTTTATTTGAAAAAAGAAATGTTAAAACTGAACCAATACTTTCCAGAAAAATACGAATCGTGGGAATGGAAACTGCAATAGACTATGTAAGTATTATGCAGTTATACATTACGAAGGTGCTTTACCGTAATATGTAAATTTCGCGTATAAAGAGCGCCGGTCGAAAGTAGGTAATCGGAGCCACATTAACAGGGTTCTCCGCTGTTATGTAACATTCCGCAACTTGTGCTTACACGGCGGAGTTTCACCCAACTTTATAATGCGGCAACACTTTTCAGCTTCCAACGATTCTAGAACCATTTTATGTGGAAAGTTCGACCGGTTTTAAATCGATACTGTTGATCAAACTTAGTAGACCGGAATATGCTACTTCTTGTTAGTCTGTAGTACCTACCTATTTAACTTAAACTTTAGAGGGTCGACAATTTTCTTTTCACCACTCCCGCACGAAAGAAGTGTCTTTCCTCTACGAAAACAGTGAGGAAAGTTGGTTTTTCCTCACTGCTTAAACAGTGAGGTAAGTTGGTTTTTCCTCACTGTTTGAACAGTGAGGAAAGTAATGATCCCGTTCAGAAACTAATCTTGCCTGATTTTTTTATGTTAAGTTTTAAAGATATATTAAAATATAAATAATTATTTTGATTTGTTTTGTGTCTATTTAATTTATTTACCTATGATGACTGAATACTTTCTTGCTGGGAGTGGTGAAAAGTTTTGTATGCAACTTGTGAGCAAGTTCATTTGCTATTCGTTTTGTTGAGAAAATCAAAACTCATAGGAAAAACGAACTTTCCTCACATGTTGGATAAATAACTATTGCTCCGAATGCTGTAGATTGAAAAGTTGAAACCTAAGTGTCACTTTTGTTATAATATTTTCTTAGATACCAGCCTGTACCTACTATATAAGGACTATTACCGTCCGTACCGCCAATATCAATTTTTATGAGGAGACGGAATGAGAATTGATCACGACCGCTTGCTAACTGCATGTTGACAATTTTAAACTATTTATTAATACATAACATCACGCCTGTAATCTCCGCAGGCATGGCAGAGGTGTAGGTACTTATAGTACACCCACATTTTGCCACTTATGTCTAACCATTCATTGTATTGATTTGTGGTTGTGGTGACCGATGTGTTAAACCGCAATAATATTAAAGTAGTGTAGGTATTTTTGTACCAATGGGTGAGCTATATTTGATTCTTTCGGAATCTTATACGAAATTAGGGAACGAAGCTTAAACTTGACCGAAATCTTTACTCCAAGGATCTTCGTAATAAAAAATGAGTAGGGTCGTCTAAAAATAATGGATATGTGACATTCGATGCGTTAAAGAATGCTTGAAGATACTATTCATCCGGAAGATCTGTCAAACCAATCAATTTCAAAGAATATTTTGGAGGGAGATCGATTAGCTTGATTTTCTCTTCCTTTGCATTTTGGCACAGTCTCTTAGACTCCACCCACTTTTAATAATAATAAATCTTGTTAATAATACATCAGATTTTATTTTCACGGTTTGTAATTCGTTAAGAAAAACCTACATTTAAAATTAGCCATCCGCGAGTTTACTGGCACTGAACGTGTTCGAGATATCAACTTTTATTCAAAATTAAAACTATATTCAAAGATTTTTTTATTGACGTAGTATTTTCACCAAAAATTAACAGGACATCGAAAATTAATCATTCACTGTATCTTTCAAAGTTTTCGAAGTTTAACTTGTTAATAATTATGATGCCTTCATCGTATTGATATCAGCCGATATGATGATGATGAAGGCATACTATTTCTTAGCAAATGAATTTTAGGAAGCGTTGTGGAGTGAAAGAGGTTGGGAGTTCTATGGATTACGAAAAGTGTATTGAGACAGTTTGGCACACAGAAAGGATTGGCTCTTATAAGATATCTTAGTCGTTGTAGCACTTATTGATATTTGGCTCTATTAACTAATGAGTTCGCCGACCCCTGATACCTACACGCACGCCGGTAGCGAGTCATGCGATTTTCCATCATTCGAAAGTAATTTGCATTTTAGGCAAATACTTACTGAAAAACTAAAAGTTTCGGGTACTTATTTACAAATTATATTTTCGAAGTTTCTTTCCCAAAGTTTCTTTAACAAGTTTTCTCCGCAATTGGATCGATACGTAGATTGTTATTAACGATCGTAATTCATAATACTAATACTTTATTATATCTTCGTTAGATCATCGCAATGAGAAAACAGGACAATAGTTCTCGTAAATCAGATAGAGACAAAGGCAATGTAGATAAACTACGCACGTAGGCGTTAATGCGTTGAACTAGAAGTAAAATCATTAAACGTAGTGAATTGTTTGCCTGAAGTATCTGCACGAGCGTGAGTAGGGTAGGTACTTAGAATATATTACGTTAATTATTTATTAAGTGATTGTTTTTCAAGAAAAAGTTTCTTTATATCTCATGTCGGCACGTGGTACAGAAAATCTTATGCCTTTATTTTTTGGGTGGGATTTTATCAAATAACTTCTCCCGCTCTGGGCGGAGCGGGAGGGCGTGTCAGACTCTTACTTACTAAAACCCACCTGTGTTCCTTCAGTTGACTGTATGTTGCCAGGGGCCACGGTATCCCTTTCGGACTTTCCCGTAATCTTAGTGCCTTCAGTCGGAAAAGTCAGTGCAAAGGTTTCATTTTTTTCTATACCATATTTCTTGAATGGCTTTATATAAAAAAAAGTTTTAAAAAATCAATAAAAACCCTCGACACAAAATTTCCTCATCTTTCTTTCCTACTCCATCCCCAGACCCTATTCATCATTTATCTGTAACGTATTCATCGATACCATTCCAATGAGCCCAGACACGATACCTGTGCTGTAAGTTGGTAAAGGAATTGGGTATCCTGCAAATTCCAGGTGATGCTGCAGCATCAGTTCAAAGCTACTATGTTCTTCTAATATCATTGAAGTAACGGAATACCAAATTTTAAATCGATCAGACCTGTGGAAGACGATCACATCCATTCATCACCTAGAAAAGAGCTGATAATATTCAAACGGCTCCACTGATTTTGATAAAACATATCTAAGAACCATCGCTAGAAAACTTGTTTTCATATTTAAAAAAAAACTGCATTCAAATCGGTTCACCCGTTTAAGAGGTACGGTGCCACAGTCAGAAACACACAAAGCGGTCAAACTTATAACACTCCCCTTTTTGCGTCGGGGGTTAAAAACCCAACTGCGTAAAAAGTGAACTTTAAAAAAGATGGAAACAAGATGACCTATTCAGGTCTCCAATCCCACTTAATACTATTTTAAACAATCTCATGTACCGTCTACAACTTCTTAAATATAACAATAAAGATATATTGCCCAGTGACACTCACGCAATAAAGACAAATCTAACGACATATCATTCATCAAAATTGGTTCAGCCGTTTAGTAGTTACGAGGGAACATAGGGACAGACATACATACATACAGGTCAAACACATAACTCTCCTTTTTAACCGACTTCAAAAAAAGGAGGAGGTTCTCAATTCGACGGTATGTTTTATTTTTTATTTTTTTATGTTTGTTACGCGATTACTCCGCCAATTATGAATTCATTTTGATGATTCTTTTTTTGTTTGGTAGGGCATACTTCAGAAATGGTCCCATATAAATTTGGTCAAGATCTGATAAAGGGTTTTTGAGTTAGCTTCAATAATACATATTTTTCCCACCTAGCATATGTGGATGATATTCTAATAGTTCCTGTCACTGTAATTTACTTGGTATTCAAATTTTTGTGGGGGTTTTGTGTAAAAATAAAAACTTTTTCACAAAAAATAAAACCGACTTCCAAAAAAAACACTACAAAGTGAAAAATAACTTTGATTTCGGAAGTCGGTGGCAAAAAAAACTAAAATACCCAAGACACCGACTTCCGAAATCAAAGTTATTTTTCACTTTGTAGTGTTTTTTTTGGAAGTCTGTTTTATTTTTTGTGAAAAAGTTTTTATTTTTCCATTTTTTAGTTGTAGTATCTACACAAAACCCCCACAAAAATTTGAATACCAAGTAAATTACAGTGACAGGAACTATTAGAATATCATCCAGGTAATAACAATAGTCAATTAAATATTATAGGTAAGTTATAACACAACCAACTGAAACACCGAAAAACAGTTGCAAGTGCATATCAAATAGTTTAAATAATTCATTTTAAAAACGACCTATTGGTGGCGAAACCACCAATAGGTCGTTTTTAAAATGAATTATTTGCCGCTCAAAGCTCGCAAATACTAAAACTACATAATTATGTAAGGTCTATTTCAGTTCTTGTTTCTAATTGATGTTATTTCCACTTTATTCTAATGTAAATAAAGTTGATTTTAGATTGACTAGTACTGATGAAAAAGTTATAAAAAATATAAAGTTTGTAGCGCAGACTAAACCTTATAACTAGGCATTACAGTTCATTTTCCTAAAACTCGTGTTTGTTTACATGTTTGGTAAATAAATTGCGAACGCAGATTAGGTACAATAATGTTTGCTCACTCGTTTCACACGCATTACTCATACCACAAATCTGTTAACGGCTTGAAATAGTGAATAAAATAGTTTGTTTGAAAGTGTTTTGTGATTACTGACTGACAGATTCGTGCAAACTGTGATCTCCAAACTCTTTTTACATTCGGTATGAAAAATGATATGCGAAGAAACAACGAGAGTTTTTTTAGTGCCTCTTGATGGAGTGGATTGTGTTGATTTATAGATTTTTAGATGGTCTAGCTATTTCTAATATTAGATGTGTTTGTGGTCCACATACCTACTTAATGGAAAGTATTTTTTTTATCGTTGTTTGAAAGCAATCTGAATCAATTTTGAAAATTCTGATTGATTTCAATCATTAAAATCGTCGGAGCAGTGGTGGCCCAGTGGTAGGTAACAGCCGCGACTTACGAGTTATAGGTCATAGGTTCGAACCTAGACAGGCACATCACTTTGTGTAAATTATTTCATTACCACTGCTCTCAAAACGGTGAAGGTAAACATCGTGAGGAAACTGAGAGTGATCTCTACCAACCCACAATGGGCTCGCGTGGTGTATTACGGCTACAGCAGTGGGAACATTATGAACTGATTATGCTTATTCAGATCGTAGCAAAAATTAATACGCTTCTCAAGAACTTTTACAATAGGTACTTGTAAAAAATCCACTGAGTCGCGAAGTGTATTTTTTTGACAGTTTCTGCAGTTGTTTTGGGTTTAAAAAAATGATCTCGGAAACGTTTAGGCCTGTATACGAGGATAAGCTTTAATTGAGCTGTCATTCCACCTAATGTTACATGCCCCACACACGCTCAAGCAAATTTGCGCAAAATCTTTGCACAAGCTTGGAATCGAAAATTGAAAATCACACAAGCCAAGAAATTTGCGCAAATTTCTTCCAACACACGTAAATCACAAGTAAATCGTTACGTATGTGCCAACCATTAGGGATTGACACTATAGTACTCGTATTGACAATTGACAGCTCACTTCACTTTAGTTTTTACAGTGAGATTTTTACAGAATACATCGGCTGGTCAAGAAAGAATCACTATTTCAAACGTACATAAATCACACTTTCTACGGAAATATAGTTTTTAATCAAAATACATGCTTAATAGAATACTTACAGGCTTAAATTTAAACTATTATTGTCTAACTCTACCTATTATTTAATTATTTCCTAATTTGTGCATGTGCCCGGGTTGATTTCATTTCTACTTTTGCCTTAAAATTGAAATGTTTTTCTAAGTTCATAAATAACTGCTGAGTATGAGATCCTGGGTTCGATTCTGGGGTCGAGCATGGGGTGGAATTTCGTTGTAGCAGCCCGGAGTCTGGATTAGTGCCCGATTGATGGCAATAGGCTCGCCCCCTATTACATGGTACTTAAACATAATTGGCGAAATGTGATACTATAGGTACACCTCTGCCCAACCCTTCTGGGAGTACAGGCATGATGTTATGGTGTAATTACAAATTCCATAAATGAGCTGTGACGTTTATTATCTCGTTTTCATTTTCTGTTTCGTCGTGGATTTTTAAGACAAGTTCCGTAGCATTAGTTTGCATAGAGAGCTACCATTGGTCGATCTTCCAGACAGTTCTTTACAGTGAAGAGACATTTCGTAATATTGGAGGCTCAGTTGCTTATTAAATTTTCCGTTCAAAGATTGTTGTTAATTAAAAAGTGCTTTGTTGGTTCGAAAGGACAGTCGATACTGTACCGATAATAATCTCTTATTAAAGTATAAGAAGGCTCCGTCTTTTGTGTTGTGAAATTTTTTGCAAGTTTGCAAGGTTCGTGGGGTCTATAATGTCGTCAGCTCTTAAGGCTCCGTGCACGAGAAAAACCCATTTTTGTCAATAACTTATCAAATTCTAAGAAAGCTTGAATTAATTGAAACTTTATGTCTGTGTAACTATAAAAGTACAGTTTTCGTGGTGCTAAACCATCCGTGTCAGTTACAGCACCTGTTAATAGTTTTCACTTTTAGTCTCTCGAAAATATGGTTTACTTCGCCATTGATTTACTTAATAATGATATTGTAGGTATAATCATAAAATAAAATTTTGATTTTATGTCAAAGATATCTGAAGACTAATGTGTAATTTTTAAATTTCTTGCTATTTTTTGCTAAATAATAAGAAAAAATACATTACTGATGATTTTAAAAAGAAAAGGTTTTTTCAACAAAAAAATTCTGCTATATTTTGTATCGAAGTCGAAAATTGTGGTTCAGTACATGCAAGTAGACCATATAACGATGTTGATGATAATTTTAAATGTTCAAAATCAAAAGTAATTTCTTATAAAAAAATGATCAAACGTCAATCTCGCGTAATTTTTCGGAAAACTTGTTGCGAGTATTTGTGATACTTATTTGAAAATCCCTTTCAGCCAAATGCAAAACTAAGAACTCGAGTTTCCAAATCACAAATAGTTTTGCATAAATTATTTTCCCCTTTCTCACAACTAATGAACAAAATTGATCAAAATCACTCTTCGGCTCTTTTAACACATCCCAAATACATAATAAAAAGATACATCATGAACGTATGTGCAAGATTATGTTCATACCGTTATGACTTATGGCTGACGTTAACATCATTGGCGGCGCAGCAACTGGTGCCGTCTATTTTTATTACGAAGTGACTGGAATCACCGAAAATGTCGGATAAGAGTGACACTGGCTGGTGACAGTCACTCAGTAGAGCGCAGGTCGCATTAATAGTTACATGGCGACTGTCTCCTGATGATAGCGATAATATTGATTATTATTATTATTTGACCTAATTATTCTTTTATACACGTTTTGACATTCACGATTAATTTTTATAATATTTTTTAAATTATTGTATTTTTAAATTTATTCATCTTTGTGTTTTTATATTGTTTTTTTATGTAATACTATGGATTTTTATTATCTGCAATAAATAAATTGAATTGAATTGAATTGATAATGTCAGAGGAGCCGCTGTAGTACCACGTCCACGATGAACTGCTATATTCCGGCACAATCCTGATGATTGAAGCGGTTAATCCACTAATACGATGATCACTTCTGGTAATGGGTATCCTGCGACGTTATACTTTTTTACAGCCACATGAATAATAATTTATTTAATAGCTGGTATAAACATCTCTGGCTGTGATAGGTATTAAATCTTACCGCCTGGCACTACGAGTGGCATATCCATACCGGTAATAAACACATTTTATTAGCTATTCACAGTTAGAAAATACTGATATTAAACCTCATCTGAAGAACCCGATGCCGCAGTTTGTTTCGAATGCCACTGCGAAATATTGTGAATCAACTAATGATTCACAATATTTCGCAGTGGCATTGTCGTGTTTTTTGCGCTGAAAGCCTTTGATTACTGCCTAATTTGACTGATAATCCTGATCGCTTAAGACTGAATGAAGCAAGAAGATTAGTTATACAATATCAACATAATCTTTGTAGTATTTAATTAATAATAGTCTGTATTTTATTGCCAAAGAAACTTTATTAAGCTTCAAATCGCTATAGAGATAGCGCCTTTATTACTGAAGTAGCTACTCTGGTCGTTTAAAAATAGTAATATTTCAATTTTATTGTTTCAAAAGGCATTAAAAGCTAAATCCCTTGTCCTCGCGCATATTTGGGAGTGGCGCGAGGGGGCGAGATGCCAGGGCGTAACTCCGCTGCTGCGAGAAATCACGGCACAGCGGACAGAGCTCCAGCGGGATGTCAGGGAGAGTGCGATTGCCGCAACCCAGTGCTGGGCACGCCAATATTGCGGCGATAGGTCCCCTCTTTGAGAAGCGGTTAGCGAGGCGCCACGGCGTCCTCCCCTTCCGCCTGACGCAGGTCCTCACCGGACACGATTGCTTCAGGAGGTTTCTGTTCCGGATAAGGCTGGAGGAAGCCCGAGTGTCATCATTGTGTGGATCGCTCGGAAGACACGGTGGAGCATACGTTGGAGGACTGCCCGGCTTGGGCGGAGCATAACCGTGTCCTCGTGGAGGTGATCGGTGGTGGTGATCGGTGGCGGTGATCTCTTGCGTCCGGCCCTGGTCCAGGCCATATTACGGAGCGAGAGGGCATGGGAGGCCGTCACCTCCTTCTGCGAAGCAGTAATGCTCGCAAAGGAGGAGGCGGATTGGTTGAGATAGTGGCAAATTTCGGTCCCCTTAAGCCCCCTAGCCACCGCAGGAGACGCACTGGGCGTCGGGACGGTGAGCAATGGGAAGCTCGCCGTCCGATAAGGACCAGGCCTGGGTCGACGGCGCGTTGTGTTCCACTCGCGCCTCAAAGCATTTCAGCATAACTGACGGGGTCTGCTAGGGCCGATGCCTACCGGAGTCGTGGGAAAGTCCGAAAGGGATAACGTGGTCCCTGGCAACATACATGCAACTGAAGGAACACGGGAGGATTTTAGTCAGTAAGAGTCTGACATGCCTTCCCGCTCCTCCTAGAGCGGGAGAAGTGACTTGATAATTTCCCACACAAAAAGGCAAAAGGTCTCCCCCTTTGTCAACAAAGCTCTTCATAACAAACAGTGCTTGAAAATATAATATTTCGAAAATTACGGTCCAAGAAAGGATTGCAAACCAGTGGACGTTACCTAAGCCATCTAAGTTTCACTGTCGACATGGTCATAATAGCCGAAACTTCTAGGGATCTGGAGGAAATGATGAGGTCACTGGATCATCAAAGCTCGGAAATTGGTTTAGAAATGAACGAGAGTAAAACGAAGATAATGACCAACAACCAAAAAAGACATATTGTGATAAAAGCTGAACTGATGCCTGGTAGGGTCGCGGGAAAGTCCGAAAGGGATACCGTGGCCCCTGGTAACGTTAAGGCAACTGAAGGAACACGGGTGGGTTTTAGTCAGTCAGAGTCTGACACACCCTTCAGATGGAGAAGTTATTAGATAATATCCCACAAAAAAAAAAAAAAAAAAAAACGTATTGCCTTAGGCATCTAGACGGAATTTTGGAAGTGAAACAAGAACTTTTTACGGCAAAATGTATTTGCTTCAATTTTAAATTAAAAGTTCGTTAGGGACCTAGGCCATAAAATACGTATTGTAACGTCACAAAACTTTCCTTATAAAACACTGGTACGCCTTTTTTCATAGTTTTATACGTTTTTAATCGCGTAACGGGGAGCTTTACACTTGTCTCCTGTCATTATTATATACTCGTAAATGTCCCTACTCGTCACTTTATTGACGCCTGGTTACTTACCTTCGAACTTACTATCAAATTGTTATATAAATATTAACCAAATAAAACCGTGCGAACTGCGGTTTTTCACAAAATTTCTAGTATTTTATTATAACTTAATAATATGTTAGTTTAATATTATTGTATTATGCATACACCTTCCGGAATAAACTCTAAATGTTGGTAAAAACCGCATCAAAAACGTTTGGAAGAACAAAGCGGTCACACAGTCAGACAGACGTGAATTTAATTTATATATACCTACTTTACCGGAGTTTGGTAATAAAAGGCAAGTTTGATTTTAGAATGGAAATACTTATTTATTGTTTTACATGGCTTAACCTATATATACAATTTTAATGTTTCGGTAGCTCACTTACTACATAGGTAAAATCTAAATGGACCAATCACGAGCGACCTGGTGCACAGGTACCTTGTTCTAACGAAGGTGTCGCTACTGGCTATGTCACTCGCTCGGTCGTGAGTTGTCCACACGTAAATATAACGCGCGGCCGGCGCAGGCGCACCTCAGTGTTCGGCGCGCGCTCTCCGCGTGAGGTCGTTGATGCTTGCTTGCAGGTTAGCTGGTACAGTGCTCCCCCCCAGCAAAGCGTACTGGTGGTTTTGAACTTCTTCCAGACCTCGTGGTATAGCCAGTGTTGCGGATGACCTCGGTGTCATGCTCGGTGTCCAGTAGGAATGCAGGTTTCAACCGGTCCATGGAGATATTTTTCGCTTTTCCATTAATTTGAATGGCGTACGTTTTGTCATTGCGTTGTAGAACTTGGTGTGGGCCGTTGTATGTTGGTGTGAGCGGCTTACGGACTGCATCATTACGCACAAACACATGCGTACACGTTCCAAGTTGACGAGGAATGTACGTTGTTCGGCGGTCGGTGTTTACATGTGTGGCATTAAGTTTTTTCATAGCGCTTGTTATCACGTCTTCGTAATGTGATTGTGTTTGGTTTGTTATCTTCACGCCTAACATTTCACCGGGTAGTCTGAGTGACTGGCCATACAGTGCTTCTGCTGCAGAGACGTCCGTGTCGTTTTTTAATGTTGCACGTAGACCCAACATGACTGTTGGTAGCTCGTACGTCCAGCTTGAATTTTGAAGACGGGCTGTTAGTGCGTTTTTCAGTGAACGATGCCACCGTTCTATCATACCGTTTGCTTGAGGATGGTAAGCAGTCGAACGTGTGCGCTCGATGCCTAATCTTTTCATTAGACTTGTGAATAACTCGGATTCAAATTGACGTCCTTGGTCGGTGGTCAATCGTTCTGGACATCCGAAACGAATAATCCAACCTTCGTACACAGCACGGGCGACTGTTTCGGCAGTTATGTCAACCACTGGGTAAGCCTCGGGCCATCTTGTCGTCCTGTCGATGATTGTCACGCAGTATCGTTTCCCATCTGATAATGGCAGTGGTCCAACGATGTCGATGTGGATATGAGACAGACGATCAGCAGGTGGAAAAGCTTCAAGTGGTGATACTGTGTGTCGTTGAGTCTTCGTTTGTTGACATGCGATGCAACTTCGTGTCCAGTTATTTATGTCGGCATTCATGCTTGGCCAAAAAAATCGCTTCGTTATCAGATGACGTGTGGCGCGAATGCCGGGATGACTCATCTCGTGGATTGTAGTAAACACTGTACGTCGTAGCTGTGACGGTATGTACGGCCGGGCGCTGTCTGTTGACATCTCGCATAATATCTTGAGACTTGAGTTGTTTGACTTCATGTATTCAAATCGTAATTTTTTGTTACGCATGACGTTGGTAATTTCGCTGTCATCCTGTTGTTGTCGTGCCAACTCGTCGTAGTCTATCGGTGATGGTGCCGTAATTGTTTCGAGTCTTGACAGGGCATCGGCAACAACATTTTGTTTACCATCGATGTAAAGGATTGTTGACGTGAACTGGTTGATATAATGAAGGTATCTTGTCCGCATCGGTGTTTCCGTCTTGCTGTTGTCTCTCGTGAGTGCAAACGTGAGGGGTTTATGGTCGGTATATATGGTGATTTCTTTTCCTTCGAACATCCTTCGGAAATGACGAATAGCTAGGTAGATGGCTAGCAATTCGCGATCAAACGTGCTGTATTTACTTTGGGCGTCGGTCAGCTTTTTAGAGAAGAATCCAAGCGGTTGCCACCTCCCGTTTGTGTACTGTTGTAGGGTTGCGCCGACACACGTATTGGATGCGTCACACATGAGTGAGATTGTTGCATGTGTAGACGGGTGTGACAACATAACAGCATTTGTTATGCTATCTCTGCATGACATGAACGCTTGTTTTTCATCGCTCGTCAGCTGTATTCGTGTCTTGTCGTTCTTTTTTGAGGTGCGAAGGTACTTGAATAATTTTTGTTGTGTATGAGCTGCGTGTGGAATGCTTTCTTTGTAGAAATTGATAATGCCAAGAAAACGTCGTAGTTCTTGTACTGTTTTTGGCTCAGGATATGTTTGGATGCTTTTTACGCGCTCTTCAATTGGTTGTATGCCGTCTGCCGATACATCGTACCCCAGGAACTCAAGTTTTTCCTTTCCGAAAATGCACTTTGACACGTTTATTCGCAGTCCATGTTCTTGCAACCTCATGAAAACTTCTTCTAGATGTTGGCGATGTTGTTTCGGATCAGGGGACGCAAGAAGAAGATCGTCGACAAATGGGAATACGAAATTCAAGTCACCCAGTATATTATTCATGTGCCGTTGAAAAGTTTGCCCCGCGTTGCGCAAACCAAAGCACATTCTTGGAAATTCGAACAATCCGAATGGTGTTATCACCGCAGTCTTCTCTATATCTTCTTGTCGAACCCTAAGTTGATTATATGCTTTGCGAAGGTCAATTTTTGTGAATATCTTCATCCCTTGCAGTCTGTATGTGAAGTCACGTAGACGGGGAATCGGGTATCGATCGGGTTTCGTCACGGCGTTTAACTTTCTGTAGTCGCCGCAGGGTCTGAGTTCACCATTTTTCTTCTGGACTAGGTGGAGAGGACTAGCCCACGGCGATTTACTGGGTTGACATATGCCTTGCTCAAGCATAAGCCGGAAGGTGTCTCTGGCAGCCTGGTATTTGTGCGGTGGCAGCGGGCGTGCTCTGCAGTACACGGGAGGTCCATGTGTAACGATGTGGTGTTCCACGTCTCTGTTGGTTACGTCACTGAAGTAGGTGGACGTGATGTCGCTGTATTTCTTCAGTAGGTCGCAGTATGGGTCGTTTACGTTGACTGTCAGCACCGTCGGTGTCGATGTACTACTTGACAAACAACCGTTGATTGATAAGCCGGTCCTCTTGTCAATAAGTTTCTGGGCTCGTAGGTCAACTAGAAGGTTGTGGAATTGCAGGAAGTCAGCACCGATGATTGGTCTCTTCACGTCAGCGACTGTGAATCTCCATTTGAATGCTCGACGCAGACCAAGGTTAAGGTCAAAATCGCGTTCGCCATAAGTTTGTATCGGTGTACCATTAGCTGCGTATAACAGTACATTCGATGTAGTTATTCCTTTCTTGCAAGGAGGTACCACCGACACGTTTGCTCCAGTGTCGATTAGGAAACGAAGTTTTTTGGCGGTGTCGTAGACGTAAAGACGGTATGCAGAAATGTTGTTGATCTCGGATCCCGTCGTAGCCAAGATCTCGGTTAGTTTCCCTTGCGCTCGCTGAAATTGCATGGAGATCTACAATTCCGTGCGTTCTCGCCGAAGCGCTTGTGGAAATAACAAGCGTCGCTTGTATTGCGCTCATATTTATAATATCGGCCGCCGGACCGCGAACGAGACTGGGATCGTGAGCGAGTGATACGGCGAGATGCGTGCGTCGCCGTCGCTGTGTTTGTCCGCTGTACTTTTAGCTCGGCGATTTCTTTCGTCAGTTGCATTATTGCGTTCTGAAGATCCTGTTCTCCGTGTGTTTGCCGTTCTTGTACACGCGATGTCGATGATGATGTTTTGAAATGATCTTGACAGGTGCAGGAACAAACGGATTGTACTTCCGTGGCTTGGTCGTGCATTTTGTCTGCCATCGCAGAGAGTACGTCGAGTGATGATTGTTCACTAACTGCCAGTATTGCTCGTGTTGAACTCGGTAGGCGTTGCATCCACAACATCTGAAGAGTTGAGTCAGATATCTTCTCGCGAGCAGGTTCTCTCATGCGCCTGAGCAGTTGCGAAGGCTTTTGATCGCCGAGCTCCATCTCGTTTAGGAGCTTATGCAGCTGTTTGGTTTCCGATTCTTCGTACACGGAAAGTAGCCTCTTCTTCGCCTCCTCGTATCTTCCAGTGCGAGTTTTGGACATAACGATGTCACTGATCTGCTCAACGTCCATTTTTTCCAGATGTGCCACCATCAGACTGAATTTGGCTTCGTCGTTTGGCTTCTGTGTGTTGACAACGGTTTCGAATTGCCCAAACCATAACGTTGGTTTGTCACGCCAGAACGTAGGAATTCGGGCCTTGACGGAGATAGTCTCGATGTCTTCTGATGCCATGTTTGATGGTATAATTTTGTGTGCACAAGAACGTTCGTCGGGGTCACCACTTTACCGGAGTTTGGTAATAAAAGGCAAGTTTGATTTTAGAATGGAAATACTTATTTATTGTTTTACATGGCTTAACCTATATATACAATTTTAATGTTTCGGTAGCTCACTTACTACATAGGTAAAATCTAAATGGACCAATCACGAGCGACCTGGTGCACAGGTACCTTGTTCTAACGAAGGTGTCGCTACTAGCTATGTCACTCGCTCGGTCGTGAGTTGTCCACACGTAAATATAACGCGCGGCCGGCGCAGGCGCACCTCAGTGTTCGGCGCGCGCTCTCCGCGTGAGGTCGTTGATGCTTGCTTGCAGGTTAGCTGGTACACTACCTTATACAAATCAAAATTGCAAACAAGATTGGAACATATTGCCAAAGGCTTTAGTGCAAACAGTTTGTTTTTCGTGTTTTCACAACTCAAATTTACTTTGTTTTGCTGATGACATGAAGATATTTTCATCAGTAGCATCAGATGATGACATGGATGCTCTCCAACCTGACCTGGCGCGATTGGATGATTATTGCTTGATTAATAAGCTAGATTTGAACCCTGTTAAATGTTCAGTAATCTCCTTTAGCAGAAAACGTGTCCCTCTCCCTACAACTTATAAACTTAAAGTGCAGCTATTACATAGACGCGATGGTGTACGCGACCTGGTCGTTTTTCATGATTCCAAACTTTTATTTAACGTGCACATTGAGCAAATAGTGGCCAAAGCTTCGAGGTCACTGGGTTTTGTTATGAGACTCGCAGGGTGTTTCAAGATCGGTGGCGGGGATCTCTCGCGTCCGGCCCTGGTCCAGGCCATGGTACGGAGCGAGAGGGCATGGGAGGCCGTCACCTCCTTCTGCGAAGCAGTAATGCTCGCGAAGGAGGAGGCGGAGCGCGTGAGGGAGAGGCAAATTTCGCGCCCTCACGCCCCTAGCCGCCGCAGGAGGAGACGCCCCGGGCGTCGGGAATCGATCGCGGATTCCCGGCCACCGTAGGCGCGGGCTTGCGGACGGTGAGCAATGGGTAGCTCGCCATCCGGTAAGGACCAAGCCCGGGTCGACGGCGCGTTGTGTTCCACGCGCGCCTCAAAGAGTGTCAGCGAGTGAAGGGGTCCTATGAGACTGTAGCGGTTACACCGCCACATACTAACTACGCATCAAAGACATGACGTCACACAAATCCTGCATCGCGCAATTAGAGTTTACCGCGCGAACGACATAGATAAGACTATCCGAAATCAACAGTCGGGCAGTCGGCCCGCCAGACACAACACCCGTCTGGTTGGAGGATCCTCCCTTTTCTATGGTGGATGAGTGAACTTTACACCCTGTTCCTCATGCCCCTAAATTGGTGACCCCGAGTATGAACGTCAACGCAGCCTTCGTGCAACTACTTCAGCGTGACGTCATCATCATCACTCCCGCAAGCTTTCGTGAGGCGAGTCACACAGACAGCCAGCACCCTCGGCTTCAATGGGTATCCTGACCACTAGCATGCAGCGAACGCGCATTCCTGGTCATCACCCTCAGCCTCATCACCCCGACTCACTGGGGAATCAACGCAATCATCTCAATCAGCGCAATCACCGCTATCACCTCAATCACCGCAATCATCTCAATCAGCGCAATCACCGCTATCACCTCAATCACCGCAATCACCTCAATCACCACAACCGCCGCAATCATCGCAGACAGTTTCGACTCACCGCGAACTGTGCGGCACCCGGTTCCGACTCACTGGAACCTTAGCTGGCACTGTGAAGCATCGCAAGATACAAGACTCAGCCCACTATCGACCTCCGGTCTCCGGAGGGGAGTGATGTAGCGGTTACACCGCCACATACTAACTACGCATCAAAGACATGACGACACACAAATCCTGCATCGCGCAATTAGAGTTTACCGCGCGAACGACATAGATAAGACTATCCGAAATCAACAGTCGGGCAGTCGGCCCGCCAGACACAACACCCGTCTGGTTGGAGGATCCTCCCTTTTCTATGGTGGATGAGTGAACTTTACACCCTGTTCCTCATGCCCCTAAAAGACCATTGCCTGCCGAGGTTGCGGGAAAGTCCGAAAGGGATACCGTGGCCCCCTGGCATTGCACAGGCAAGAGAAGGAACACGGGTGGGTTTTAGTCAGTAAGAGTCTGACACGCCCTCCCGCTCCACCCAGAGCGGGAGGAGTCATTTGATGATTTCCCACCCAAAAAAAAAAAAAAAAAAAAAAAAGGGTGTTTCAAGAAAGCCAAGAGACCCTTAAGATTCTTTATTGCTCTTTTGTGAGAAGTCATCTTGAATATGCGTCACAAATCTGGAACCCGTGTTATGGCAAGTACGTTGATCGTATAGAGAATATATAAAAAAGATTTATTCGTTTTCTATGTTTTCGGCTGCGTATACCATACCATTCTGATAATTACATAAATCTTTGCACACTCATAAATCGATCATCGACTAGCAGATTGCACTATCCTCTTGAAAATTATATCCAATGAGATTGGCTGTCCTGATCTCCTTCATAAACTACGTTTCAATGTACCTCAGAGATCAGTTAGATTCAATCCGCCTATCTCCATTCCTCTTCTAACTACAGGCAAAACTCATACATGGTGCGAGTGAGTAAAGACTTTAATATTCTTTGTAAAGAGTTCTCATTTGTGGTAAATACCACCAAAACCTATTCTGCACGCGCTCGGCTAAACGCTGACTTTTTTTACAAGTGCATAGTGCATAATACTTATTGTACCTTAGGTATATATAATATATATATTCTTAATCTTTTTTATCGTGCTTGTATCTAATCGTTATTAATCGTTGAATTGGCTTTATGTTTCTTAATCAACTGTTATCCATTTGTTATTGCTGTTGGTTCTCCTATTAATAATAAATAAATATTTCTTACACTTCCCGTTGTATTCAAGCAAGGGTTCAGCTACAAACTTGATACAATTTATTTGAAAGCTCATAAAATTTTAAATATTTATGGGGAGCTAAGTAGATAAGTACCTATATTATTAAATTTTTCGTTATTACTAAGTACTACATTATTAGAATATCTTCTTGGATTTATTTACAGGGACTCAACTGATCCCACCTAATAACGAGTGTCAGTTTTTATGAATAGAAATAAAATGTGTTCGTTGGTACCTACGGTCGGTCGCGCATCACTTGAGAATGGCTAGGCTGATATGGCTATTTTTTGTTTTATTAGTCCGTTAGATTTTTATGGAAAGAAAATATGGAATAATGTCTCCTAAATTTTCAAATCCAGGAAAATATGAAAGTCCTTTTTTACTAAAAATATGGACAGGACAACAATGTCGGGTTGGCTAGTTATTTATTAATTGACTATTTATTATATAATAATTGATTTAGCTAGAAAACCAAGATCCTGAAGATTGTTCCAACATTTTATTGCTTGGTTATTTATTTCTTAATACGCTTAATAATACGCCTATTTAATAGTCTCTACTACTATTAAAAAATCTCCTAATACCTATCATGAAAAAATAAGTGTACGCAACATTATTCCTGAAACTCGAAATAAATCCTTTTCAGTGATATATCAAGGAACACCTACACGAAAATTACGTAAGGGTAAGGTAGATAAGTACCCTCCTCACATGAAAATAACATACGCCTCGTATGAGTAGAATGACGTTGTCTATACTCAACCCGTTCAGTAGAAGTACAGCGGGCTCTTGAATGTGTCACTCGGGGGCTTCGTGTCACTTTATGAGAGTTTACTGTTCCTGTAGCAGCGAAAATTTCTTGTTGCATAATGTGACTTTATAGGTATTTTCAAAGGATTTTATGAGCGCTGGAGATTTCCACTTTATTTTTTTATATTTTTTTTTAACTCGGTCGCGGACTGCCACGTACGTTTAAAGTGCATTTTAGCGGCATGACGTCGATTATATTGCGTCGTTTTGCATATTTATAGAAAGCTGGAGTAGGTACCTACTATAAAATTCTATAAACTTTTATCCACACAAAGAAAAGAAAAAAATCAGGAACGCGATGAACTGCTCGGTGCTTGGAAGCCCGTTAAAAACTTTCTCGACATTTATACCGTACTTTGTCCCAACTATTTGGTACAATAAAGATGTTGGTATTAGTATTTTGCTTCCCACAATAATACTTATATAGTCACATCTACAAACAGTTGCACAAATCTTGAACAAGATCATAACAAATAAAATATACGATAAAATATTTTTTTAAATAAGCTTTTAATGAACTATATTAAAATTTTCTTAAAAACTTGAGGCTGTATCTTTAAGTGTAAGAAGGATGTAAGTTCATGAGATTTTTATTTAATTTTTAGTTCATTAACAGCTTGTTTTTGAAAAGATATTAAAAAAATTAAAGACCTATATTTAATTTTTTACTTTATTATTGGAATTTGTTTAAATATCTGTTCTATCACCTTCGCTTCTAAGGTACTTGTCGACAAAAATTCAAATGGCCGAAACACAACAGGGCTCTCTTGTTTAATTGAAAATTGGACGTGACAACGATCTGGCTCCATCATCAGACCCTTGACACCACCTAATGTATTAGCACTTGTCAATACATATTCAATGTGTCCAAACGTATTGGTGCTATCTTGTTTGGTTGAGGAGTTCCTATGGCCGCCGTCCGGCTCCATCATCAGACCTTGGATACAACCTTGGGCTATACTACTTGGCAAAACAAAACCGACGAGTCCAAATACGGTGGTGCTAGCTTATTTGATTGAGGAGTTCCTATGGCCACCTCCAGGCTCCATTGTCAGATGAATTAGATATTATATTTTTGCGTTGTCACCGAAGTTATATAAGTATACCAAGTCAATCAGATGCTAGGAAGTGCTTGAAAAATGAATGACAATGCGAGTAACTGGAAACACATACGAACAAAGCAAGCTAATATAAAGCTTGACAAAACATATATTATTACGCGTAGGCGTCCATTGTTCAATAATGCATTAGGGAGTTTATCGCCAGATTGATATGATCGAGTTTCTACGGTCCCGGACCGAAAATTATGTAAATCACATTCAAATGTATTACGATACCTCTCAGGACCTCATAGAGGTGGGATAACTTGAGACGTAAGCCATTATTAACCAACTAAGGTAAAGGGATTGGCGGTAACAACAGTTACTGTGTAATATTGTGGGCACCTAACTGATACATCATAATGGCTAAATCGATTGTGCCAAATGAAATGTCCAGTGGCTTTCACTAACAAGGTCTACGCAAAATTCTTAACTGGTAGGTACTTTTGTTAAATGATGTTGGCTGGTTAATATTTAACTATATCAATAAATTAACTGTATTGTTTCACTGCTTCCTGTATAAATACATTTTAAATTGGCTCCAACATCAGGCAAGTAGATATTGTGAATTGTGCGCGAATAAACGGTTAGAGTACCGATCCCCAATAAAATACACCGACAATTTATTATAACGTATTTCACAGTCTGTTACGCTAGATATTCGGTATCATTAAATTTTTAGAAGTATTTACGAATTGTAGCAGTACATTTAAAATAATGGGTGCTGAGCTGTTTTAGGTTCATAGTGTTAGCACCACGATTTACAGGGGCTCATAAACATTTTTACTGGGAATGACGCTTCACACACGTATGAAGCACATGATAGGTGATAGACCACCAACAATACACATGAACAATATTCAATTTCAGAGCATCGAGAACCGAGCACGGCCGGCCTTGAGGCTATTGTAAACTATTTACCAACTCTACGAAAATTGCTTTGTAATACAACGGCTTCTCATATACGAGTAGGTACGTGGAATACATGTGACGACTCCTAGACTCTTGTTGACTTTAGTTATACTACAAACGTCCGATTCCATATTTTGTAAATTGAGAATTCAGTTGCCTTTGTTAAAGTTGGACGTCATTTGTTACAGATTATGACGACGAAGTACGTAACGAGGTAGTTGGTGTTGTTCGCGGCGAGGCTTCAGCCTGCAGTGCCGATGACCAACCGGTGCGGGCCGCGAGCGCACCGCGAGCATGTCAAACACGACCGACGCATACTGCGTGCCTGGCGCCACCGACTTCAACAAGGCGTACAGCCGCATGCACGGCTACATCGCGCTGGTGATATGCATCGTCGGCTCGGCCACCAACTCCATCAACATCGCGGTGCTAAGCCGCCGCGAGATGACCAGCTCCACCAATTCCATCCTCACTGGCCTCGCCGTCGCAGATCTGCTGGTCATGCTGGAATACATCCCCTACGCGCTGCACATGAATATCAAAATAGGACCTCAAGTTAACAAGAACACTTACGCTTGGGCGGTTTTTGTTTACTTCCATTCAATATTCAGTCAAACGTTTCACACCATCTCTATTTGGTTGGCGGTGACTCTCGCTGTGTGGAGATATGTCGCGATCGCGTTTCCCCAGCGGAATAGCACCTGGTGTAATAAGAAAAACACAACTCTCGCTATCGTAAGCGCTTATGTGATATGTCCTTTCTTGTGTCTTCCGATTTATTTCGCGATGAATATAGTGCCCAGTGAAGTGACTGCTCAAAACAATTCACAATTCGCAGAGGATCTCTCTCTGCCGGACAATCGAACTGTTTATGTTTTAGAAATGTCAAAAAACGTACAATTAGTTACAGCAATAATGTGGATTTATAGTGTAATATTAAAACTCGTGCCAAGTATAGCGCTGTCGATATTGAGTACTTGTTTAATATCAAAGTTAACAACGACGGATCGAAAGAGGCAGAAACTTCTAAAGCGTTCAACAATCGGCCCAAATGAGGTAAGTTGGAATAAGAATATATTGGAAATGTACGGCTTCTTTAGGTTCACTAGGTACTTTCATCACGTCGTAACTAAACAATGTTTTCAAAACAAACAAGCTTAGCTATTCTGTACATACGAAAGTGAACTGGTAATAAGTACCATTGTATTAACCGCTATAGCTATACGAATTGTTATGGTTGCATAATGTGAGTATTTATAAACGATTTGCAATAACATTTAACGTTCTGAAATTATAATTAACATGCGAGAACGTGTAGATTAAAATGAATCTATATATTGAGTGCAAAATAACAATCTTTGTTATTGGTATGTGACGATTAAACTTATCAGAAATTGTGTGTACAAAACCAAAGCTACAATTCTTTAAAGTAAGTCTTATGTCGTTTTCAAAAACACTAGATGTTACCAAATAATCAGTAATTCGAGTAAGGAGAAAAAACTCTTCAGAAGTCCTCCACAATAATTAGTGGCGGTACTTGATGCCGCTGCTTTACTTTTATTCTCGCTCGGAGACTCGTTTTGGTGACACAAAGTGTTATTCGGCCGCAGCCACTTGGGAGTACTTCAGAAGCTATCATCCGAAGAGTAAATAAGTCGTTATTTTATATAGAAAACCACAACTGAAATTACCTAGAGACAGAAATATAGGTAAATTTTGGGGAAAGTTTTGCTTTAATATTGTGTTTTTGAATAAAATGGGACACTAGAGTAGAATATCTTATTTAACTTCATTGTTATTGTTTCATAATCTCTAATTAAATTTTATTCAGAGCTCTCAAAGGAAAGGGATGACGTAAGAAATGAATCATTGTTAACTTGAGATGAATCCTATCGACACAACGGTGGTGTGAACAGTGTCATTAATCACATGTTATTGCTTTATTCGTTTGTGCTCCTTTTAATAATACGTTTCGGAGAAATAATATCTGAAATTCACAGTCAACTGATGCTTACTAATTAACTTATCAAAGTCCCGAAATAAATCAACCTATTAATAAAGGAACAAAATGGTTCCCTCCGCAATGTCAATATAAAATGACATAAGATCAAATGATTGTAATTTAAGTAACCCTTTCTCCACCGAACCTAACTGTTGATGGGCAAAAGGCTCCTAAACGTGAACCCTAAAATGTAAATAAGTGCTATTATTGAAACGTGTAATTGAAATAAAGTAGCAAAAAGGGTTAAAATTATTATTAGGGGTCCCTATAAGCTTTAGCTAAGAGAAGTTTAATTAGAAGATAAAGATTATCTTTAAAATGACATGGAAACTTATTTTTTTGGGTTTATAAAATGTTTTGCGATGGTTACGATTATTGGTAGCCATTTGAAAAAAAAAAAACATGCTAAGTGCGTGAGAGACCACACACAATGAAGGGTTCCGTAGCTGAGATGAATTTAGCCCGAGAACAAACTTATCTTTGCAGTTGAAAAAAATGTTCACCCTTACATCGATATACGTCACGATCAATTCTCCAACTTCAAATGTAAGTTTGCAACGGCAATTTTTTTTTCTGATACAACTACAAATGCATCATTTTCGGATTTTTCCTTTACTAATGCTGTGATACCTTGTTTAACTTGTCAAATTTGACGAGTCTAGGAAGATCGATCCCTATGGAAGTGCCGAGGTTTTATTTTTGCGAGTATCAAAATATGTCGCACAAATGGCCGCCTTTTTTGATTGCGTTGACTTCGAAGCTTGATTTTTTTAGAGCTGCAAAGCACCGTAGACCTATGTATTTGATAATAATTTCTACTTGATACCTCTACGCATTTCTGAAAAAAAGAGACTTGAAAGACAGACGGACGGACGGACGGACAACGGAGAGATCCTGTTAGGGTTCCGTTTCGTTCTTTTCAGGTACGGAACCCTAAAAAGTGCTTTAACCGAGCTTGTTTCTTTTAAACTTCAATTTTACCAAGTTAGTAGTCTAGTTTTATAAAACTTAGTTATCTCATAATCCCAAGAAAAGCTACTGTTTATAGTAAATCCGACGATGTTTTAAGGAGAATCATTTACAATTATATATAGTGCACCCAATTCTCATATTCTTTGATAATTGAAACTCAAGAGAGCTATGTAAACCATAAGGGATGAAAGTTAGCAAATCACTTACTAGTTAATACTTACTAGTTAACCTTAACTTTGAAATGGGTATCCCTAAACGATGTTAGACCTGTAAACGGCTGTACGTTGTTTTATAGATAGGAGTTTTATAGAATTTCGTTTCACATAGGTATTTTTTTTCTCATATATCTCATCTCATAGAATAATTAATCCGCAGTAATTTGAAAAAATTAAAATCATTGATTTTTGTTACGAATAGAATGTAATATTTCGATATTCATATCATAGAATAACAAATCAAATATTGTTTAGTTTAGTTGATTTAAATTTATTACCAAGATTTTTTTTATCGATTGACTGTTTCTAAACTTTTCAATTCATACCTTTGCCAAAATGCATACTCTCCTATAAAATTACTAGCAATCGGAAAAAATATTAAATTGTAATTTACTGTTCGAAATACAACTGTTCGAATACAACTGAAATCTGTAGCAATTAATATTAAAACACACTTGTACACCTTTAAATATTATTTTACTTGGACTATTTTATAATTTATAACACTATATACCGTAGTATAGTTATAAGAAAGCAGTTCATAACTGTCGGAGTGCCCTAATTTTGTTAATGCGACCAATTTCGACGTACCGCTCGCTTCGGTCGCTCGACTCGCGCGTAGACACAGTTCTAACCTATCCTTACCTATTTGGTCGGAGTGCCCTATTAGTTATATTACTAGATCGTGCTCGTATCATAGCTCGTAGACCCATATTTATTTATAAAATTATGGATAGCTTAACGTCTATTTTTACATTCTCGTTGAAATAAAATACCATGGAAAAATACACCGAGCAAACAATATTCGTTCAAAAATTATTCTTCTGTTTGATAAGTTTGTTAAATAAAAAAATGTGACTATAAAATTAATTAAATTGTGTTACTATGAAATATGTTTCATTCAAGTAAATAGTCGTTAAAACAATAATATTCGAAATAAGAATACAAGGAGCAAAAATTATATGAAACATTTCCTGCAAAACGAAATTCTATGAAATTTCTGTCTGCAAAACAAGGGCAAACCCCTTTTTTTTTTTTTTGGTTGGTATATTATCATTAAATGACTTTTCCCGCTCTGGATGGAGCGGGAGGGCGTTTCAGACTCTTACTGACTAAAACCCACCCGTGTTCCTTCTGTTGCCTGTGCAATGCCAGGGGGCCGGTATCCCTTTCGGACTTTCCCGCAACCCCGGCAGGCAATGGTCTCATAGGACCCCAAGGGAACACCGCTGTAAACTTCTAAAGTCCATTTAAGGTTTATCGAAAATTGAACATGTTTGTTGTTAAAAAAAACTAGAATGTAGTTGATAAATAGTTCTTCTGTAGTTTATCACACTTTCATTTGATGCTCTTCCAAATAGAATCTGCACACCCACAACAACAGTTTAATTTAATATAACAATGTCTGGTCT
Organism: Xanthia togata; assembly: GCA_963853775.1. Taxonomy (NCBI): domain Eukaryota; kingdom Metazoa; phylum Arthropoda; class Insecta; order Lepidoptera; family Noctuidae; genus Xanthia; species Xanthia togata. The sequence goes on from OY970802.1 coordinate 15,167,927, forward strand.
TATTCAAAAGATGAATGGCAGGTCAATGTACAGATGTCAGATTTTTTAATACACGGAACCAATTTATTTGAGTTGGAATATAAAAAGAGTTCATTGACGCTTCAATGAGAGAGTTCTACGAATGAATGAATAAATTACTTTCTACGAGTAGGTACAATCTGTCTGTTTGGAACTTGATATATGTTCTATTATGCATAGTGTTTGGCAGAGCAAGTACTTTTTGTGATTCAAGGGTCAAGACTAATGATTTATTCCTTAAATAATCTTATTCAAGGCCGAGAAATTTTCCTTGTATTTCACAATATTTTCTAAGATTCTTCTTTATTTTCCGTTGAAATAACTTTTTCTTGACCCCTTTTTGGCTTCTAATCATTATAAATTCATCAGTTTCCTTTATTCTCTTTATTAGGTACTTTTATTTTGGGGTACCGATTTATTAAAGTGCGCATCAGATACGAGTAAGTAATAGGCATTTTCTTTTTGTTCTGAAGGTCTTTTTCGTGTTTGATAACCTTTTAGTATCTATTTAATACAATAATCCTCTTTCATTTCATCTACCCTCGCAATCGTTTCGTTTCGGGAATTTAGAATCAATTCTATTTTATTGTAAATTTTGACATTCAAAAGTCCCTTTTAATAATGGCCTAATTGAAATAAATGATTTGACTTTGACTTTGTTAGAACCGTCTGAAATTATGAAACTTTTGAAAATTAATGTTTCTGGCTCGGTTTGTATGAGTCAAAGGAAATGTCTCAAGTATGTACCTACCTACTTAAATTATTACCTTCTTTACAGCTCTGACAGATATTACAAATCTGGCGTATAATTTTCGTGTGCTCAGGCGACGCGTGTACACTAATTAGTTCTTGGGATGACGTGACGTAATAAACGTAATAAAATTAGTGTCTCAAAGGCCTCGGTTCCACGGACACGACGCGACGTCTAACGCAATCAGCGTTGCGTACAGGGCGCAAAAGTGACATATTATACCTAGTTATTTAAAGAAGAAGGAGTGATTTTTTTGCAGTGCACAGCTTAGCAAAAGCGGTTTTAACGAACGTTTTGTAGCGTAAGTTGTCACCAGTTTGAACGCAAAAACTTTTCGAGACTACCTCTTGGATTTGTAAGGAGGTCGTTTGTCGAGTTGCGCAACAATCCTGGCAAACACTAAAGACGCCAATCCCTAGCTACCTTTTACTAGTACACATGAGTTCACGCTCAGCCTACGCCTCCGCTACGCGCCGTAGCAAGGCGCTACGCGTCTACGATAAAGCTGCAATTAAAATAAAATAAAGAGAATTTTGACTTGAATACAGTAGCTTGTTTTGTCTTTTGTTATATGCATAACAGAAGACAAAACAAGCTGCTATATTCAGACCAAAATTCTCTTTATTTTCTCATTAGACTTGGTACGAACTACGCATCAAAGACATGACGTCACACAAATCCTGCATTGCGCAATTAGAGTTTACCGCGCGAACGACATATATAAGACTATCCGATATTAACAGTTGGGCAGTCGGCCCGCCAGACACAAAACCCGTCTGGTCGGAGGCTCCTCCCTTTTCTACGGTGGATGAGTGAACTTTACACCCTGTTCCTCATGCCAGTTTAATGATCATACTAAGCTTATGATGAGAGATTGGCTAATATTAAGCAAAGTTGAACTACAACAATATGCCGGACGTAATTATGTGCAGGATCCTGGGCTATCCTTATTTGTTGAGTCTCTCTCAATCATGACTATTTAGTCTATTTTCTAAATTAGAAACCTGCATTATTAAAATGACATGTAAAACTCTTCTAATCATGGGAATCTTTTCAAATCCTTTTACAGGGTTGTCTTCATTTCTTTTTAGTGTAGTTAGTGACTAACCTGGTGTCAGAGTTATTATGCTACCCATGGGCCCCTGACTTGGCTTCACATGCCGTCGAGAAATATCTGTCAGGCTATTTCTCGACGGCACGGTTGTGTCCTTACGATGTTTTCCCTCACTGTTTTTGAAGCAAGTGATAATTATAAAATACGCACATGAATCCGAAAAGTCAGAGTTGTGTGCCCTGGGTTCGAACTAGAGACCTATGACTTGGCAGTCCAACGGTCACACTACTAGGCTATCACTGCTATGCAGGGTTGTAACATTTCATAATGGGCATTATGCAGGCTATAGCGTAAAGTAACCTAACCTAACCTAAGCAACCTAATTTAGCAGAAATTATACGCATTTCAACTAATCAATCAATACCGTCTGCCGCTGTCTGTACGCGTATACACACTGCGCGATTAAACGCAACATTACCCAGAAAATGTCCATTCTAACTGAACGGTTTCCGTGCGGTGGTCGGAACTTTCCGGCCTAATGCGGTCTCATATTTCCGGATGAAGCGACCCGATTCTCATTAGTGGGATCACCACATGTTTCTAATCATCCTGAAGCCGATCATTCGGGGCTCTCTCAAGGGACATAAATATATAATATAACTTCTTACTTAAGTACTTACCTACTAACTAAATATTGATAAGCGAAGCCGAAAGATAATAATTTCACGAGTTCCATTGGTGAACTCTATGAACAGAATATTCGCTATTAAAACTATTTAAATTTTTATCGATGGATCTGGGCCTCAAGTCTGCTATTACAATAGTGTCAGAATGGTCTATCATTGATTTCATAATTGTTGATTTTGACAAGTTTGGTAATCTACTAATATATTGGCGTCATTGTGACTTTCCAATGGTCAGCCACTGACACTCCATTGAAAGAAAAGGCATCTATTGGTAATCTCGTACATAATGAAAAATGAATGACTGACTTAGGCGATAAGGGTGAAGGGTGGGCGTTTTGGGGGACTGTCTTATGTAATTTTGACGTTCGAAAAGTGCTGATTCTCAGCCTAGTTTGAATAAATGACTTTTGAATTTTGAATCTGCTAAAATTTTGACGGATAAAAATAGCAGACTTGGGCCCCTTTTTTTTTTTTTTTTTTTGGGTGGGAAATCATCAAATGACGTCTCCCGCTCTGGGTGGAGCGGGAGGGCGTGTCAGACTCTTACTGACTAAAACCCACCCGTGTTCCTTCTCTTGCCTGTGCAATGCCAGGGGGCCACGGTATCCCTTTCGGACTTTCCCGCAACCCCGGCAGGCAATGGTCTCATCGGACCCCTTCATTCGCTGACATCTCTTTGAGGCGCGCGTGGAACACAACGCGCCGTCGACCCGGGCTTGGTCCTTACCGGACGGTGAGCTACCCATTGCTCACCGTCCGCAAGCCCGCGCCTACGGTGGCCGGGAATCCGCGATCGATTCCCGACGCCCGGGGCGTCTCCTCCTGCGGCGGCTAGGGGCGTGAGGGCGCGAAATTTGCCTCTCCCTCACGCGCTCCGCCTCCTCCTTCGCGAGCATTACTGCTTCGCAGAAGGAGGTGACGGCCTCCCATGCCCTCTCGCTCCGTACCATGGCCTGGACCAGGGCCGGACGCGAGAGATCCCCGCCACCGATCGCCTCCACGAGGACACGGCGGTGCTCTGCCCAAGCCGGGCATATCTCCACCGTATGCTCCACCGTGTCCTCCGGGCGATCCACGCAGTGATGACACCCGGGCGTTTCCTCCCGCCTTATACGAAACAGGTACCTCCCGAAACAGCCGTGTCAGGTGAGGACCTGCGTCAGGCGGAAGGTGAGGACGCCGTGGCGCCTCTCCAGCCACTCCTCAAAGAGGGGACTTATCGCCGCAATAGTGGCGTGCCCAGAGAGCTGTGTGCCCTGGGTTCGAACTAGAGACCTATGACTTGGCAGTCCGACGGTCACACTACTAGGCTATCACTGCTATGCAGGGTTGTAACATTGCATTATGGGCATTATGCAGGCTATAGCGTAAAGTACCTAATTTAGCAGAAATTATACGCATTTCAACTAATCAATCAATACCGTCTGCCGCTATCTGTACGTGTATACACACTGCGCGATTAAACGCAACATTACCCAGAAAATATCCATTCTAACTCAACGGTTTCCGTGCGGTGGTCGGAACTTTCCGGCCTAATGCGGTCTCATATTTCCGGATGAAGCGACCCGATTCTCATTAGTGGGATCACCACATGTTTCTAATCATCCTGAAGCAGATCATTTGGGGCTCTCTCAAGGGACATAAATATATAATATAACTTCTTGCAATATAACTTCTTAACTGCAGGAGGAGACGCCCCGGGCGTCTCCTCCTGCGGCGGCTAGGGGCGTGAGGGCGCGAAATTTGCCTCTCCCTCACGCGCTCCGCCTCCTCCTTCGCGAGCATTACTGCTTCGCAGAAGGAGGTGACGGCCTCCCATGCCCTCTCGCTCCGTACCATGGCCTGGACCAGGGCCGGACGCGAGAGATCCCCGCCACCGATCGCCTCCACGAGGACACGGCGGTGCTCTGCCCAAGCCGGGCATATCTCCACCGTATGCTCCACCGTGTCCTCCGGGCGATCCACGCAGTGATGACACCCGGGCGTTTCCTCCCGCCTTATACGAAACAGGTACCTCCCGAAACAGCCGTGTCAGGTGAGGACCTGCGTCAGGCGGAAGGTGAGGACGCCGTGGCGCCTCTCCAGCCACTCCTCAAAGAGGGGACTTATCGCCGCAATAGTGGCGTGCCCAGAGAGCTGTGTGCCCTGGGTTCGAACTAGAGACCTATGACTTGGCAGTCCGACGGTCACACTACTAGGCTATCACTGCTATGCAGGGTTGTAACATTGCATTATGGGCATTATGCAGGCTATAGCGTAAAGTACCTAATTTAGCAGAAATTATACGCATTTCAACTAATCAATCAATACCGTCTGCCGCTATCTGTACGCGTATACACACTGCGCGATTAAACGCAACATTACCCAGAAAATATCCATTCTAACTCAACGGTTTCCGTGCGGTGGTCGGAACTTTCCGGCCTAATGCGGTCTCATATTTCCGGATGAAGCGACCCGATTCTCATTAGTGGGATCACCACATGTTTCTAATCATCCTGAAGCAGATCATTCGGGGCTCTCTCAAGGGACATAAATATATAATATAACTTCTTACTTAAGTACTAACTAACTAAATATTGATAAGCGAAGCCGAAAGATAATAATTTCACGAGTTCCATTGGTGAGCTCTATGAACAGAATATTCGCTATTAAAACTATTTAAATTTTTATCGATGGATCTGGGCCTCAAGTCTGCTATTACAATAGTGTCAGAATGGTCTATCATTGATTTCATAATTGTTGATTTTGACAAGTTTGGTAATCTTCTAATATATTGGCGTCATTGTGACTTTCCAATGGTCAGCCACTGACACTCCATTGAAAGAAAAGGCATCTATTGGTAATCTCGTACATAATGAAAAATGAATGACTGACTTAGGCGATAAGGGTGAAGGGTGGGCGTTTTGGGGGACTGTCTTATGTAATTTTGACGTTCGAAAAGTGCTGATTCTCAGCCTAGTTTGAATAAATGACTTTTGAATTTTTAATCTGCAAAAATTTTGACGGATAAAAATAGCAGACTTGGGCCCCTGGATTTATTGAAATAACTTTAGTTTAATATTACTATAGACAATAGGTCGGCATTAAATCAATGCTTAGCATTATAAACTGCTCTAAGTACTTTAAAACGCAGGTTTAAATGCATAGACGCGTTAATTAATTTGTGCAATCAAAAAATTGATTTTCCGATAGTGTTAAATCTCTCCAGACCGCATGCCGCATGCTGGAGGAACAAACCACATCGCCAAACAAAACAGATAATTGTTACCTACTGATTTAACATCCTTTTATAGCTGCGGGACAACGTATGCGGGGACGGCAGGTTTCCGCGCTTTAATGAGTTTGATTCCTTACTGTTCCCGACTACAATGGCCGGACCATTATCTGTGGCTATCACTTCAGAATATTGTTTGCTGAACAATAGCGATCGACACAATCGACCATTGATTAAGAAGCAAAGGGGCCGAGAATATCTAATTTTCATCTTCGCTTACCTACTGAGGCGATCTTTACAAAACTTTTAATTCGCTTAAGTTTCTGTTTAGCTTTTGAATTTGAGACAAACGATTACTTTTTACTTGATTGATAAAGTTAGAAAAGGTCAAAGTGTTCTTTGTAAATCCACGTTTCCATATTAAATGGTAGCAATCGTTTTAGGCTTCCTGATTATGAAAAGCGTTTACAGAACAAAAAGTTCTTCTGATTCAATAACAAGAAGCAACGGCTGTTCTGTCTGTGTCGTTATAACTTTTGTTACTGGTCCGAAAATGATTGCTTTTCGCAATCTCTATCATAACTTTTATTGTTCTGACAAATAACAGCGGCTTATATTTTTCAATATGTTTTTTATCAATTTAAGAGACATACAACGTTTGCAACTTATTACATTATTATTACCTAAGAATTTTGTACCTGAAATTAGACATTTTTATTAAATTGTTTGACTAATATTTCCTCACATTTACTCACCATGACAACGATATTTAATATTCAGAATAGGATAGACAGACAATAGTCCAAAAAATATTGACGTTAGTACGTTTTTCCAGCCAGAAAAGCAGTGCTTAGCAACGGAAGAAGCGTGCGCTCGGCGGTCCAGTCGCACGGACCGCACAACGCGCATGCTGCTGGCCGTGCTGGGCCTGTTCCTTTCCACGGAGGTGCCGCAAGGGCTGCTGGGATTAGCCAGCGCGCTGGCACCGGATTTCTTCAAGAGCTGTTACAGCATGTTCGGTAAGTTCACACACGCACGGCACGACATGCATGCTGCGGGCAGTGTCCCGCCTGTTCCTGTATCCACATGCCATAAACTAATTCAGCTACCAATGTCAAAACGTCAAAGAGAACGGATAGGGCTTTGACATGGCTGTCATTTCCAATCCTAACCCGTGATAAGGCCCGCCTAATATTTTAAGATGGACAGGCGCGCGCGTGCAAAATGCTCACACTACTTCAAATGTTTACTTCAAATATTATAATTATTGTATTTTTGGCTAAAAATGAGTACAAATGAATAAAAAAACATTTAAACACATAAACATAACAACACGCTTTGTTTCCCCAAAGGGTTGGGCAGAGGTGTACCTGTATTACACCCACATTTCGCCAGTTATGTTTAAGTCCCATTTAATAGGGGGCGAGCCTATTGCCATCAACCGGGCACAATTCCAGGACCCCAGGCTACTATTGAGAAATTCCTGTTGGAAAAACCCAATAATACTTTGCACGACTTGGGAATCAAACCCAGGATCACTTTTTTCCGTTAGCGATGCGCGCGCAGGTGTACCTAAATAAAGGCACTAGAAAACCGCTGAACAGCTTATATAAAAAATGTAATATACACAAAAAAGTATTTTGAATACGCAAATTAAGATTAATATGTAATGAAAAAAATATATAATTTGATGAAATATTATGTTAATTTAACATATTTTATTTATTTACAAAGTAGGCATAAAAAAGGCACTAAGTAACCACGCACTATGGTCCACCTGAAGGACTCAGTGCGGAAACCAAACTCCATAACATAGAAGGCAAGAAGTCTCTTTGATTAGATTAAAAAAGCGCAAATCTCTGCTCGGGTGAAAATAGAGAATGCTAATTTAATACATACTAGTTCTATGTATTCAAAGTCAATTTCTATTAAATACAAATTCCATGCTGCCATGATAGTACTTACTAATTCCATACAGCCAAGTTACGTTTCAAAATTTGACAGACAACAATGGCCGCTAGAAATCGTCTATGGTTTAGTGAGTTAACATCGATAGCAACGAAACTTAAATAGTACCGCACGGTAGTATAATATAAGTTTTGGTGCTATCGATGTTACGATTATTTTAGTAGTATTTCATCAGCAGTTTTTATACTGAGTAACTTTCAAATAAAAAACCGTGAAAATGAACAAGATATAAATACAATCAAATTTTGCACTCGTTGCAAAACGTGTAGTACAAAGTTATAGTCGAAATAAATTTGACAAAAATATTGAAGACCTAAAAAACATTAGCACAAACGGGTACCTACGTACGTTTGGTATGTCAAATATTATAAAAAAAATGCTTATGCTAATTAATACGAGACCAATTTAAGCCATTTCTTTCAATGGAGTGTTAGTGGCTGACCATTGGAAAGTCATAATGACGCCAATAAGTTAGTAGATTACCAAACTTGTAAAAATCAACAATTATGAAATCAATGATAGACCATTCTGACACTATTGTAATAGCAGACTTGAGGCCCAGACCGCTGACCTATTTTGTACAGACTTTAAGTACCTAAACAAAATCAACGTCAACCTAAGCATTTATAACAAAAACCTAATCTAAAATTGTTGAGTAATTCAATTAAGCCCACGCTTTGTATTTTCTGCCGTCGACATGACAACGGACGCCGCGAGACGCAAGCCGCATGAAACATGCAAATGTTCTCGGGAGTAATACAGCTAGGTTAGGTTAGGGTAGAGATCGAAATGATCGATTTCCAAGAGAACACCAAAATACGCAAGGTCCTTGAACATCTTTTATTTTATTCTTCGTTGCTAGTAGGTAACGTCTACCAAACGGACCCCGAGCATTGATGTATTAAAAGAGGTAGATACGGGACTTAGTCACAGCGCCTGGTCCTACTCAACTTAAGACGCGATATTAATTAAGCTATAAATTAAGACGCGATAAAAAAAGGATGTCGGTATTGTTTGACGTTTGTAAAAATTCAAAATCAATCCCATTTTTCACTTTTATTGTTAAATTATAATAGTTTAAGTTAAGAAACACGCTAGTTAAAAGTGGGTGTGATAATATATTATGTGAATCCTATTTAGTGCATATTTAATCAGTGACACGTAGGTATCGCGTCCAATTCCCAGGGCAAGTTCAATTTTATTGCTTTTGGCGAGTCGCGACGAAATCCAGATTAGATAACTGTGGCACACATTGCCGCACTAGTGCGATAAAATAAAGTAAAAAGCACGTCTGTTTAATACACTGTATTAGGATCCTAAAAGCGGTTCAATAAGCGCCACTTTAGACATGATAAAAGTATTTTTCAACACACTGCTGGTGTGTTGAAATAGTATATTATGTAATTAGTGAATAAAGGACGGATTTAAAGCGAGGGCTATAGATGATCACGAGCAAGTGAAGAATTATAACGACTGAATCACGACCGTAGGGAGGCAAATTTGTCGGGTTCTGGTCCCTCCCCGTGCTCGTCCTCGGGGACTTTAATGCCAAGAATGTGGCTTGGGGTTCCTGGTATACGGACACATGGGGCAGGATGGTGGAGGACTGGGCGCTGGAGACAGGCCTGGTCGTCCTTAACCGGGGTTCTGTCCCCACGTGTGTGCGGATGCGGGGTGAATCGGTGGTGGACATCTCATTCGCCAGCCCCGCTCTGTCGCCGCGTGTCATTGACTGGCGCGTCATGGAGGGGGTGGAGACCTATTCCGATCACCGGTACATCCGGTTTGACGTCTCCGCCCAGACCTCGAGCGCGCCGGTCCGACAGGCCCCGAGTGGTCCGCGGTGGGCGCTGAAGCAGCTGGACCGGGAGCTCCTCCTGGAAGCCTCGATCTTGCAGGCCTGGGTGTCATCACCGGACAGGCCTGCCGACATCGATGACGAGGCGGAGTGGTTCCGGGAGGCCATGTCCGAGATATGTGACGTGGCAATGCCCCGGGTCCAGCCCGGACGTGCTTCGCGCCAGGTGTACTGGTGGTCGCGACAGCTGACGACACTGCGCAATGCGTGCGTTGCTGCGCGACGCCGGTACACCAGGCACCGCAGGCTCCGTATTCGACCTCCGGATACGGAAGCCATTCAGGCGGAGCTATACGAGGGGTACAGAGCGGCGAAGACCACCCTCCAAGCGGAGATCCTGCGGGCCAGGGCACTGGCCCGCGAGGAGACTCTGAACAGAGACCCGTGGGGACGCCCATACAAGATGGTGCGGGAGAAACTCCGCCCATGGGCTCCCCCGCTGACGCAGAGTCTCCGGCCACAGCTTGTGGGGGACGTGGTGAGCGCTCTGTTCCCTTCGAGAGGGGAACACGCCTCCCCGCCCATGGCTCCGCCTACTGCGGTGCCTGATGCGGACCACACCGCCGACGACCACGACGATGCTCCGGAGGTGACCGAGGTAGAGATGAGGGTGGCGATACGTAGGCTGAATGCCAGAAATACCGCCCCAGGACCCGAAGGCTTACCTGGGAAAGCCTGGGTCCTGGCCTCAGAGGCTCTCGGGCCTCGACTAAGGGGACTCTTAAGCGCATGTATGGAGAGGGGCCAGTTTCCACTTCGTTGGAAGACGGGGAAACTGGTCCTAATCAAGAAGCCGGGGCGCCCTGCGGACTCTCCGTCCGCTTACCGGCCCATCGTGCTGCTCGACGAGGTGGGCAAGCTCTTTGAAAGAGTAATTGCAGACCGCCTTGTCGGGCGGCTGGTGCGGGTGGGGCCGGATTTGGCGGAGAGCCAGTTTGGCTCCCGCAGGGGGCGCTCCACGGTGGGCGCCATCATGCGCGTGCGAGCCCTCACGACGGGGGATGCGGTGGCTCGGGGTGGGGTCGTCTTGGCGGTGTCTCTAGACATCGCCACCGCCTTCAATACCCTGCCCTGGAGTTGCATCAGGGAGGCACTCCGGTATCACCGGATGCCGACCTACCTCTGTCGTGTGGTCGAGGCCTATTTGACGGACAGGGCCATCATCTACCCCGGTCACCAGGGAGAGTGGAACCGGCGAGAGATGTCGTGCGGTGTCCCACAGGGATCGGTCCTGGGGCCGCATCTGTGGGACATCGGATACGACTGGGTGCTGCGCGCAGACCTCCCCAATGGCGTCAGCGTCATTTGTTACGCTGACGACACGTTGGTCCTGGCGCAGGGGAGGTCGCACCAGGCGGCGGCCGAACTAGCGACACACGGGGTTGCGACAATCGTGGCCAGAATCCGGCAGTTGGGACGCGAGGTGGCCTTGCACAAGTCTGAGGCCATGTGTTTTCATGGTCCTCGGAACGCGCCGCCGTCGGGTTCCCAAATAACGGTAGGAGGGGTTCACATCGGCGTCGAGTCGACTATGAAGTACCTGGGACTCGTCCTCGACAGTCGGTGGAACTTCGTGGAGCATTTCCGACGTTTGGCTCCCAGACTGGAGCGGGCCGGGGCTGCCTTGAAGCGGCTCCTGCCCAATCTAGGGGGTCCAAACGCCTCCTGCCGGAGGCTATACGCGGGGATCGTGCGGTCCATGGCCCTGTACGGGGCACTGGTGTGGGCGCATTCGTTGAGGCGGCGGCCTGCCCGCAGGTTGAACGCGTCCCAGAGGGTCATGGCCACCCGGCTGGTCCGGGGATACCGCACGGTCTCCGGTGAGGCGGCGAGCCTCCTTGCCGGATTGCCGCCATGGGATCTGGAGGCAAAAGTCCTCGCGCATATTTGGGAGTAGCGCGAGGAGGAGAAACGCCGGGGCTTGACTCCGATGCCGCGAGAAATCGCGGCACAGCGGACAGAGCTCCGACGGGATCTCATGGCGGCATGGAGAGTGCGATTGTCGCAACCCAGTGCTGGGCACGCCACTATTGCGGCGATAAGTCCCCTCTTTGAGGAGTGGCTGGAGAGGCGCCACGGCGTCCTCACCTTCCGCCTGACGCAGGTCCTCACCAGACACGCCTGTTTCGGGAGGTACCTGTTTCGGATAAGGCGGGAGGAAACGCCCGGGTGTCATCACTGCGTGGATCGCCCGGAGGACACGGTGGAGCATACGGTGGAGGTATGCCCGGCTTGGGCAGAGCACCGCCGTGTCCTCGTGGAGGCGATCGGTGGCGGGGATCTCTCGCGTCCGGCCCTGGTCCAGGCCATGGTACGGAGCGAGAGGGCATGGGAGGCCGTCACCTCCTTCTGCGAAGCAGTAATGCTCGCGAAGGAGGAGGTGGAGCGCGTGAGGGAGACGCAAATTTCGCGCCCTCACGCCGCACACAGGAGGAGACGCCCCGGGCGTCGGGAATCGATCGCGGATTCCCGGCCACCGTAGGCGTGGGCTTGTGGATGGTGAGCAATGGGTAGCTCGCCGTCCGGTAAGGACCAAGCCCGGGTCGACGGCGCGTTGTGTTCCACGCGCGCCTCAAAGAGATGTCAGCGAATGAAGGGGTCCGATGAGACCATTGCCTGCCGGGGTTGTGGGAAAGTCCGAAAGGGATACCGTGGCCCCCTGGCATTGCACAGGCAAGAGAAGGAACACGGGTGGGTTTTAGTCAGTAAGAGTCTGACACGCCCTCCCGCTCCACCCAGAGCGGGAGGAGTCATTTGATGATTTCACACCCAAAAAAAAAAAAAAAAGGGAGACAACTTTCGCGCCCTCACGCCCCTAGCCGCCGCAAGAGACGCTCTAGGCGTCGGGAATTGCAGGCCGATTCCCGGTATTCATAGGTACGGGATTGTGGACGGTGAGCAATGGGTAGCTCGCCATCTGGTAAGGACCAGGCCCGGGTCGACGGCGCCTGTGTTCCACGCGCGCCTCAAAGAGATGTCAGCGAGTGAAGGGGTCCGGTAGGACCGATGCCAGCCGGGGTTGCGGGAAAGTCCGAAAGGCAACGTAGCAACGTAGAGGCAACTGAAGGAACACGGGTGGATTTTAGTCAGTAAGATTCTGACACGCCCTCCCGCTCCGCCCAGAGCGGCAGAAGTCATTTGATGATTTCCCTCCAAAAAAAAAGGGAGATTCATGATGATTCAAGTGTTAGAATCCTGAGCGACGCGAGTGATTCATGGCCCTCGATATAAATCGGCCCGTTTTATTCAAGAGATATATACATTTCTTTTTATAATGAATAGAGATTTAATTTAAAAGGAAGGTTAAATTAATTTAAATGTGCATATTCAATACAAAATTTACGGTATTCCAAATAGCGTACGATGAAAGAACACAAACCAGTTTTTATTCTAATGCTGCTAAACTTCTTGTCGAAAATGTCGACCAATCAAAGCTCGAGGAGTTATTTGCACAAGGAGTTTGTATCGAGTATTTTTTGCAATACACCCTGTATAACATTGAGACGGAGGTCGAATATATTGGTGTTTTCTAAATTCAAACACCAAAATAGTGATTAAAAGTGCTTTTTATTCACTGTTTTCAGTGAATAAAATAAGCTTTTTACAGGGGGAATAGTATAAAATACTTTTATCATGTCTGGTAGGTATTTTTATGATATTTTAATGTTTTTAGATTATGTAAGAATATAGAAAATAAAAAGAGATCAACATTGTTTCATCGTTTGAACACAACTGGCTAGGCATTTTGACTGGCTGGCTTCGATATTTTTTTGTACCTTCGAAGCAGGAACGAATTTTCTAGTTCTAGCAAAATTCTTGATCCATGTTCTAAATGTGTACAGGCAACTTCTATATCTATCTTATATACTTACTACTACTGTCTGTGTGATCACATTGTTCTTCTAAACTACGCAACGGATTTGATGCGGTTTTCTTCATCCTATAAAGAATTTATTCCGAAAGGTTTATGTGTATAATACACGAGCTTAGCTGCCATGGCTTATTTTAATTTATTTTAAGTTTTTGAATGATTCTTTTTTTCTTTTTATTACGGACGCTTTTACGAACGTGCACGTCTTATTACATTGTTCTCACATGCATAATTTCAAAATGAATGATGTAACCAATATTTTGTATCAATTTTATATTTTATTTAAAAGAGTGTCCGTGGAGTTTCTTGCCCGTTCTTCTCCATAGGTACCTACTACGCTTTGGAATGGGCAACTAGCTTCATATTTTTGACTGACCGACCCCTTGACAATTCAAAAGTGCCTGTAAATGGTTTAATTGAAATAAATGGTTTGAGTTTGAGTTTGCTTCTGCCCACGAATTCGTTCGCGAGCCTCAAGAATAGGGATGTTGACAATTTTTTTTTGTCCGTCAGTTAATTTATTAAAAAATATTGGACACGTCACATTTATTTTTTTACGTAATTAAAAGATTAAGGCATCTAAACCATTTTTTTATTAATATGATAAAGCAATAAATACTTGTCTAATATTTTTTTACTATCTGACTGACGGACTAATTAGTTTTTTTTCCCCTGTCAACATCCATAAATGCAAGAAGAATTTTTCAAATCTGACTGGTAGTTCTAGAGATTACATACAAACTTACAAACAAACAAATTTTACCTCTTAAAAATATTTGTGTAGATTAATTTTAAAATTATGGTATAACAAATAAATCTTGATGTTCTGTTAAGTCGTTAAAACCGTGCGAAGCAGGATCGCTATTTATACACGTTGCTTAGTTAAGTAATGATTAGCGTCAATTCAACCATACATTTTTGACGATTAAATGTCTCTTAATTTTAAGCAACGTTTATGAATAAGAGTGTAAATCTTTGTTGTCTAGGCACACGTTTGTTCATAGTTTGGTTAGGACAGTTACGACTGTCCATAAATTCCTGCATTTGTTTATGTTTCCAACCCCAAATAAAAAGTATATAGGCTATAAAATGTATTTTTTATCGAGCACTAATATTTTTTTCTTGTTTTTTGGTTTTTCTGTTTGTAATAAAAAGATATATTATGTAAGTAAATTCTTAACTACCTTATTTTACTGTTTAGTCTAGTTGACAGAAAACAGAAACATCAAAACATCTTTTAATATTTGATTTAAAAATAAGCCAGCTACTAGTAGCTTATTCCCAAGAGATTTAAAAGTTATCCTCCTCTCGATTCCGTTGAAAATATGTATACTTATAGGTAGATAATGTAATATAATAAATCCGTACTTTTCAATACAAAACGATCCCATTGCAGTATTTATGCCTGCCTGTACATTTATCAGATTAAACAAGTCCCTTTCGAAATAATTAAAGATTAGGAAACGAAATAAAGGGAATTATAAGTTCGAGTTGCAGTAAAGAAAAACGTAAGATTTTTTTTCCGTAATCGCCAGACACGAAATCATAGCAGAAAGAGCAGAAGTGGTAATATAATAATGAATGATGACCTATCCAGTGGGACACTAACAGACTGATAATATTAAGCTTCTGAGACAAGTTTGCAATAATAATTATAATAAATCGGTACGTATATTACTGCCACTCTATTTGCGTTGCGTGGCGGCTGGCTTCTGATGACAGAGATGATGTCCAGTCATGTCAGTGTGATGTACCACGTCCACGACGAACTGCTACATGTGTTTCGGCACAATCCTAAAGATATTGAAGCTGCTCAACCTCTAATACGATGCCCACTGATGGTAAAAGCTATCCTGCGCCGTTATATAAATTCAACATGCTGTCAGAATAAAATCTCCTATTGTCTTCAATGTCACAAACATAAACAGAACAGAACAGAACCTGTTAAGTGTTTCTTAAATAATTATGAAAAGGGCTTGCGCATATTATATTAATTTATGCAATAAGTTAAGGGACCGGGTGTTTGGTTACAGATTGAGCTGATTGAATTATAAGACTACAATATACTTTTCGTTTTGGATTGTTAGTTTCAGTTTCAGAAAAGACTTAGATCATAAATCCCACCACGGGTAGTATCTATTTATATACGGCTCTATGCCTAAGGGAAAGTTAATCCATCTATCGTGTACATATTTAAATTCAAGCCGGTGTCGAGAAGTTTTAGCAGAAAAAACAATTACACGCACTTTGCCAGATCTAGAAATCTACACGATCGGAAGGCACTTCAAACTATACAGATGAAACAATTTCTAACTTCCCTTATTACAAAACGTGGTTTGGGGTAACGATGGAGTAGATACCTAGAAACTGTGTAAAATCACGCATACGCACGGAATAAGATAATTTATGCCAGTGTGCAGTGTTACGTAGGTAAAGTAATACATTGAGTGACGTGGTTCAATCTTAACAAATGCGTGGATATCTACGAGATCCACACCAATTTCCGCAATTATAAATAACATTTTTAGCGATCAAAAGAGCCAAAGGCCCATAAGCCATAAAGTATACACGCCCTTAAAGGATTAAAAAACAATTTGTAACGACGAAGTTTCGGAAAGAACTCAATATTTTGTCAGACACAAAGGCAAATTCAATTTAGATTATGTATTGATGATAAGCATAAGCTTGTGACAGCATCTACATCGCCACATGCGAATTACGCATCTCACTGACGTCACGCGAAATCCTGCATCGCGCAAGCAGAGTTTACCGCATGATCAACATTTATATAACTTCCCGAGATCATGCGTCGGGCAGTTGCCCAGCAAACACGACACCTACCTGGTCGGAGTATCCTCCTTTTTCTGTGGAGGGTGAGTGAACTTTACACCCTGTTCTTCATGGCTCTATAATCTTATTAAGCATAATCAACCTATCTTTTCCACTGCAGGGATCTGTGTCCCTCCTATCTGTGCGAGGGAGGACAGTGTGTATAAATAGAAGAAAACACGGATTTTCCTTTTGCAATAATTAAATTTCAGTTAAATTCTACGGGACAGTACCCTCGCATTTATTAAGAAAAGAGTACATAAATTATTTATACGAATTAATTTCCATTAACTCAGCGATAAACTACGCATAAACCGTCTTGTTTTCCAAAAACCGATTTAGCAGAGCGGATTAAAAGACCTCTTTGCATTAACACTATCTTTTTACGTTTTTGTATAGCTTTAGTCCCGCTAGCTCTAATTCGGTACTAAAGCCACTCTTGTTTTTTCATTACATTTCCTGTGTTTCCATTGAACAAAACAATTGCACAAATGTTTACCAACAGTCAACGCGCCAACAGATCCTTTTTGTAAGTAAAGCAGTGTAGATCTAAAAGTAAGTAAAAGTATCTACCTATCTAACATTATGCAGGTCGCAGCAGGGTGCTTTACGTGCTCTTTCAGTCCTGAAAGGGATCGTGTCATAAAACGGCCCCTCTCGCGTTTAGATCAGCTGCAGCTTAACCGTGTTATTTTAACGATGCAATTACCTTCAGTCAGAGGAGGAGACATTTATAACTGAAAAATGTGCTCTCGGATCAACAGCTCTGCTGCGCATTATTGTGCAATCAAGGAAATTAATCGACCCTCTACGCCAATTTGCTATTTAATACAACTGTCCAAGAATGGCAGTAAGTTGTGATTTAAATATACGGACTAATTAAGTTGGTTCAGTAGTCAATTTGCTTAGCAAGGAGGAGCTACGTGGCTAAGTAATAACAGCCGGACGGTTTGATCCATCAGTTGGTACCGGCTGTCATTCGTGGATCTTTGACAGTCGTTACGAGTCGTCAGAAGCCCGAAAGTCTGACAACCAGTCTTACCCGGGGGGGGGGAGGGGGGGGTATTACCCAGTTACTGGGTTGTGGAGGTCAGATAGGCAGTCGATCCATGTCAAATACGGTATCCAGCTGCATCCGATTAGACTGGAAGCTGACCCCAGCAGTTTTTTTTTTTTTTTTTTTAATAAAACGTTGCTCCACACTAGGAATTTCTCCTGTATTGTGGGTGCGTTAACATACATAAAGTTATTTGGGAAAAGGCTAGGCAGATTGATTGGTCAATTTGTATCTAAGCAATTTATTTTTCTGACTACATAAAATTCGGATCTACGCTCTTTAGGAGTAAAAATTAAATAAATGCGCTCCATCATTAGTGCACATAATTAACGAGGAGCCGATAATGAAGATCATATTTACCTTTGTTTGAACAGGTTTTCAGAGAGTTTGAAATATTTTGGGATATATTATAGGTCAACATAAAAATACACAGAGTTGAAACATCTTAATCACAAATAGATTCTGCAAATATCTAAAAAAAACAACACCCCAGCGTCTCTCTACTGTACTTAATCTTCTCACAACGAGTAAATCGTTGTATACTCAATAGATAAGCGGATTAAGAAATACCTAAGTATCCGTATTAGAGACACCTACTCACTCTTTTATTCAAACTTTATGAGAATTTATGCAGATGTTTAAAGAGAAAAGCTCTACAAAATGTTGGAGGATTTTCTTATTTTCGTACCTACGTAGAAAAATGTTGAAAGAAAATATCGAAGAAGACTGGTTGTTGTTACTTGATAATTTCTTGTAAATTCGAAAATTTTATTAGCGAATAGATCTACGCAAATATCTTTTTCTTTATCGGATAGTCGGGAACAGAAGGTATTACGTAAATCGCGAAGATACAAAACATTGTATGCGTAACGATAACTCGTACAGTCGACTGTTTGCCGCCCACGAAATGTATAACTTTTATATATATAGGCACCTACTAGGCAAATAGATCGTTTTGTTTATAAGTTACTGGATTTTGCTCGCGGCTTTGCCCGCGCGGATGACGGAAAATATCTCACGGGAACGTACTAACGTGATTACATACCTAATAGCCGAGGAAAAGGTCATTGACTCCTACAGCTGCGCCCGCGTTGCCGTCAACCATAATTACTTTGTTACGCGTAATTTTGAATCTGTGATTTTTTTATATTATAAATTTTATTTATCTCTCATGGCTTACCTGGCGCACGCCAGTAAAGCTCCCAGTCGGCATGATTTTTTCCGACATTTTCAACAATAATCGTCATATTTCAGCCAATTTACACAAAATCTTAATGAATTATACACTAAAACCTTCCTCATGAATCATCCCGTCCATTGGTTAAAACCGTTTGAAAATCCGTTTGGTAGTTTTTTAGTTTATCGCGTTCAGACAGACAGACAGACGCAGCCGGGGACTTCGTTTTTTAATATGTTAGGATTCAAGACACGTTCTCTTCTTCGAAATTGTATCTTTCTATTTGACTCCCCGTAAAGTTATTTGTCCCATGCTAGTACTTACAGAATATTTTATTAATTACATAATACCGTAGTGCTCACGCAGCATAAGAAAATACCAACCAAACAATGATTTACGTGCTAGGCCTCTAAATGGGATTTTGTCATAGGAAAATTAGCTTTCTTCTTCTTTTTTTTCCTGCGATTCGTGACTAAACTGATGTCAGAGTTTTTCTGTCACCCATGGGCTTCTAACTTGGCTTCACATGCAAGAAATATCTCTCGGTTTCCTCATGATGTTTTCCTTCACCGTTTTTGAAGCAAATGATCATGATATACAATACGCACTTGAATCCGAAAAGTCAGAGGTGCGTGCTTTGGGAATTAGCGTTTATAAACTTGTAGTCTGAAAGTAAACCTGAAAATATTTTACAAAAAAAATGTCAGGGTAAAAATAACATACAAAATATAAGACTGTTTTTAGACTTACGTAGAAAAATTAATAATAAGATAAGTTGATTCCAATAAAATGTGTTTGCAACCGCCAACGCGTTAAATGATTTTTTGTATTCATAATGTAGTTATTGACATTTTCTTTCTCGGAAACGAAATGTCTTGAATCTGGGTCAATTAGGAGCTTTCCAACTTAATTACGACAACATAAGACTTCAGGAGCTTTTGTGCGATTGTGAAGAATATAAACTCGGAATGTGTCAGTTTCTTGGCAACTCGTAGATCGTAAAACTAAACGCAATGACTGGAAGCGTAGGGCCTTATCTAAACTACATGATCTCATCTAGTGGCTCTATGTCACGGCATCCATTATCATTAATCTACGTGACCCAAATTGGTTACTGCCCGTCGGTGAAACTCTTTTTAATTTTCATTTTTGGGAACCAAAACGTCAGTTGTTATTATTTATTGGTTTTATTAAGTATTTAAAGAAATAAACTACTGTATTTTCTGAAGCTTATTCAATAATACCTACAGTTTTTTTGCTCCTTTGGGATTTAGGAACTACCTACTACTACTAACTACTTATATTTTTTTTTATATATATGCGATGACGTTTTCGGCTACCTGCCTATTGACACACCTGAATATACCCGAGGACCTTGGCTAGCTCTGCTACTCCATTTTTAAATAAACCTCGAACGAACCACGTTTTCCGTACTAGAAATCGAGCCCAGTAAGCCAGACTATCCAATCAACAGAACAAAAATGAGTCCTCCAAAACCACAGTTTATTTTTATAAAAGTATATACAAAATATATAAGATGCGTAATTGTCACGACCTATCGCCACCCGTGTTATGATAATTCGAAGGTGTTGACAACCTAATGTGTTTAGGTTGGCCTGCTGCTCGGTTGTGAGACGTACCTTTAAACCTTGAGTGTCTCAGTCTGCTGGGAATGTAAATAAAGTTCAAGAAATAAATCACATCTGGAAAAAAACAACTGCAAACCCTTTAAATCGTAAACACGGTATTCCAATTCAACATGACTGAGATTCAAATTAGTTTTCAAGACCTCAAGAAGGACCTAAAGAATTTTCAGTATTCCTTTTTAAATGAAAAAGTGAAGAGGTTCTTTTACCGCAGTCGTTGCGCTCTTATTATTTTATTATTAATAATAACTGGCTTATATTAATTGCTTCGCTATGTAGCTAGCGGGAAAGCTTTTTTATTTGATTGAGTAATATTTACAAACTTATATTTTAATGCACACAAATCCATTGAAATATAACTAGTTTTCACGAATTTTGCAAATAAACCTTTTGTTTTGTTTCGATTTTAGATCAGAAAAAACACAATAGGAGTGTTTTTCTAATCGCACCCACGCTAATAATCTAGGTATTGAAATATTTAATCTTTTGGTTGTCTTCCCAGCGCCTGGGTTACGTAATGTAATCCGTATTAACTTGGTATTCTTGGTACCTTACCTATCCACTGAAAGTATAGGAACCCTCTGGGGGTTCCTACTATAGGTATACGTACGTACGTACTATAATACACAGCGTACTTTTGTCGACAACATTGACTTTTTTACATAAAAGTTACCGAGAAAATGTATTGAATATTCCAAAATACTTTTACCAGATTTTATAGATATTTTTACTTTGTATATATATTATTTTAAATTCGAGCCTGGTCTAAAGTTTTGTATCACTAAACTAACACTAAGATAAGATAAGATAATATTTATTTTGTAAAACATGAGCACAGTATGAAGGTCTTATAATTACAGGGCTACATGTTTTGCCATTTATGGCGTACAGAATTAATTAGTAATTAGTGCAACTAATTTTGTACATAAAAAATATATATAAAGTCAAAATTAAAATTAAATTAAAATTATGATGCCAAAATTTTACTTTCATTCAAAATTACAATAAAAGATTAAAATTCAATAGAAAATTTTGAAATTTAAATAAAAAAACAAATTAATACGCACAATCAGAATTCTATAAAAGCAAAATATCGTTTAATAAATTCACTTCTCTAGTAACACAACACTTCTCTAGTAATAACCCTGAAGGGACTTGTTAATTTTTTGAATTTACTAACCTACTTTCATGTCGCCACAATAGTTATATGACAGATAAACTATAACTACAAAAGTTACTGTTATTGCGACTCAACCGTTGCGTTCTCGACTGAAGGCCCGCCCGTCCACCATACAGATGGCTCTGTTAATTTAATTCGTCATTATCATCATTGTCATTGGCAGCCTTGTTCCACCCACCACTGACTATAGTTCTCCTCCCATTTGCGTACTCCCCTGCGAGTCTCAACCAGGTCTTACCAACGATCTTCTGAATGACTTCCACCCATTTGGCTGTTGTTCTGCCAACACTCCTTCTACCGTCTTTCGGCAATTTATTAACTTTCATATATTTCTTTCTCAGGTGACTTAATGGACGTGCTGGCACTGTTCACGTCATCGGTGAACTTCGTGCTGTACTGCAGCATGAGCCGCCAGTTTCGCTGCACGTTCGCCCGCCTCGCGCGCCGCATGCTGTCCGCGGCCGAGGAGCCCGCCAAACTATCCAATAAGTTAGAACCGACCACGCAGGTATCACAATGTTAGGACAACTAGTTTGTTATCAGTGTTTAATGTTTGTGAATAACACAAGCCAGCTTAGCACGCTATCCGAATAGAGGATTTGGAGTTGAGAATTTGTCAAACCCCGTGAAATTAAATTTTGCAAAAAACGTAAGTAATTTTGAATTACATTGAGAAGTTCTCAACTTCAAATTCTCAATTCAGAATCCGACTAGGTTTAAGTGACATAAGTCGGGAAATTTGTGGTTTTATACCTGACAAAATTCGTGACAATTGTCACGGGGTTCTTACCACTTTTTATATGATGAGTTGGTACGTAAGTGCATAGGTTTTTTTTTGTGTATAATTTACTTTTAGTCTTCTATTTCAGTAACCGGATCAAAGTTTGCTTCGACTAAAAGTAAATATAATTAGTTGTGAGATGTTTATTTCTCAAATTTAGCGGCTTCAATCGGAAAACAATCTATCCTTAAGTATCTTGGGTCCAGTTCCCGATGTAGTTACACTAATTTTGCTTCATTTAATCGTTTTCATGTCGTAGCCTTTACATGAACACATTTATTGTGTTATATGTGTAAATTTGCGAAGAAAAATATTTTCGTGTACCTACAGCCTCGTTAAAATTAAATAAAGGCTTATTAATATTTTACGTTTTTAGGCTTATTAATATTTATGTTTTACTCAAATAAAACTATTAACGTTATAATTATGTTAGGTTATTCGACATGACACGCTATTTTCTTTGAAACTCAATTTAATTTCTGAAATCTTGAACTTTAAATCATAGTTGTAAAGTTCTTAAATCAAAAGTGCAATCTAGATAGCAGAATATTAATGTTCTCTTCAAAGTATGAATGAACATCATAATTTATCCTAACTTTTGTCCAAATAAACGATCGAAACGACGAACCTCTTTAGTTTGTTAGCAGACCGATATAAAAAATCTTTAGTAAAACATAACATAACATAACATCACGCCTTGTTTCCCGGAAGGGTTGGGCAGAGGTGTACCTACCTATAATACACCCACTTTAGTCAAATTTATTGAAATAAATATAACACTGAATGCCAATGAACAAAATTTAATTTAATTATAACTATTTTTTCATCACAAATATTTTTTACCTACATACCTACTAAAAAACAAACTTGAAGAAAATCGCGCAAATAGGTAATAACATATTTTTGTTACAATCATAAACACAGAAAAATAAAACCTTTTGGGACTACCAAAGCTTTTATGAGGGAACAAATATATCTTCCACCTGCTACTGACATAAATACACTTAAGTAAACAATACCTATAATTCGGAGTAAGATTCCTCGAAATAAACAACACAAGAGAAATAACTTCCAAAATAATAATATCAAGGAGTTTGGTGCTTATAAATTGAGTAAAATAAAATTGCCTCGTTGGTCTAGTGGTCGCAAGCGATACTGCTGAGCATGAAGTCTTGGGTTCGATTCCCAGGTCGTGCAGTGTTATTGGTTTTTTTCAACTGGAATTTCTCAGTAGCAGCTCGGAGTCTAGATTTATGCCCGATTGATGGCAGTATAGGATTTCAGCAATTCAGCTGCATCCGGTTAGACTGGAAGCTGATCCCAACATAATTGGGAAAAGGCTTGGCAGATGATTATGTTGATGGCAGTAGGCTCGCCCCCTACATGAGACTTATAGATAGTGCAATCTACGACGACGCGCCCCACTCCGCTCCGCTCCGTACTAACGTACAGCTTACAGTACAGTAATCGCGGAGTGGGGCGCGTCGTCGTGGATTGCACTATCTGTACATGATTACTGGCGAAATGATGGTGTACTATATTTACACCTCTGCCTAACCCTTCGGAGAATACAGGCGTGATTTGATGTCATGCTAAAATAAAATTGAAAACAGTTTTGAATAAAACTTTGCTGACGTCACACGGTAACCTTCGGTCATGTTGCAGATACCAATACTTTTATAAAAACGACGATAATCCTTTAATCTCTTCATTTGTTTTAGCTGAGCGTGTTTTCATAGCTTACATGTGCCGCTACGCTTTAGCAAATACGTGATTAAGAACGGATTTGAAAATTTTCCCATAATCGGTTTTAATACAACTTTCAGGCTTGCTTTTTTATATCTTGTATGCTATTAGAAAAATATTCTATTAAACGTCACGTTACTTTACGCTATTTTATGAATTTCACATAGGGTGACTGATCTGAAGCCCAGCAAAGAAGATTTATGTTTGGTATTTTGTAAAGCCTTATTTTACAAGAAAACCCATCCACAAATAGTAGATTTTACAACTAGTGCACAAAACGAACCATTTTTATAGTAATGTCGAGGCTAAAATGGTTTTGTGGACGAGTTATAAACTCTGCTTTTCACTTCGATTGCGACGAAATAAAACAGTAGTCTATCTTAACATTAATTTAATTAAAATTCTAAGTAAAACTAATACAGTTTTGAATACTGAAGGAAATTGTTATAATAAAAACTATACGGTATTTTTCTGAATTTTACGATATTGATATTAGGCTTGGGCTGCAGACCTATACAGCCTACTTTTAAATAAATTTTGTAATAATAATTTTCTTAAATTAATTAAATAACCTACCGTACTTGAATTTTAATTTTAATATCTTTTATGTCTTAAAAAACACATAATTCAAATAAATTAAAGTAAATATTATAAAGTAACAAATTCTATCTATGAACTTCTTATTGTGTTTGGCTGTATGGCTCATTTTAATTGCCTTAATATAGATACATTTATGAGTAGATACGTTACTGCACTAGTGCACAAAATTCGATTTTGTGCAGCCTAAAATAAGCACTTTCAGAGCATGAGAAGTGAAAAATTAATTATGTAATGCTAAGCGATCCAAATCCCTTTCGATTCAGTTTGTAGAACAAAGAACAATCTCACTCTAGATATGTTCGAGTATCCATATTGTTGGGAGGATGATGGGATGATAATTAGTTGTAACATCCATCTCGGGATTAAGTGGTGCTATAACAATAACCACTAATAGACGTGTCTGTTAATTGAATGATTGTTTGTTCACAGGTCACCGGGCCACTATAGCGCCAAATTCCCGCCCTCTTTAGGGTGGTAGAAGAGAGTGTTATATAAATAACGACACAGGTAAGAAACAAAAATGATTTCAATATTTTGCAACATCTACCTAGTAAGTAATAAAAAAAAATTGTTTTCAGCTTAGTACGTTTTAATCCGAGTATGTCATGAATATCCTTTTAACTCAGTGTATTTGTACATAGTTAATAATAAGCTTCTACTGTATCTGCATAGAGGACAATAACTAGTAAATAGTAATTAATCGTGCACAAAATATCAGTATATAGCAATAGTATATATTACGGTTATGTGATTACGTGATTACAAATATATAAATATATTATTACGTGATTATATATATATAATCACGTAATAATAGTATAGTAGTTCTAGAAAACAGCTCTAAAGATTTCGATGAAAGTTGCAATATAGTTTACTGGGTCGAAAAATCGATCTAGCTAATTCTCATATCTGGGAAATTCGTTTTCGTACTATATATATTTACTATTAAATGAGCAATATTTATATATATATATATATATTTGTAATCACGTTCTCAAAATCGGCTCTAACGATGTCGTTGAAAGTTGCAATATAGGGTTTTGCAGGTGCGAAAAATTACTACCTATAGGCAATTTTAAAAATTATGTTATATTAAACTTTCATATATTATACATAGAGATCTTAATGTTTTGTCATGTCGAAAAACCGTGCAAAGCAGGGGCGGTAGTAATACATAGAAGAGTTTCATAACACCACATGCTAACATGTAATAAAGCATCGGAGCTTAGAACTGCTAAGTTTGCAAACTTCAAGTGCCAACAAGCTTGAAGTGCCAACTAGCTTGATAGATCGGTAGCGAGTTTAGCGACGTACAGATTAAAAATAGGTACCTCGGTATCAACGATTTCTTGGAAAATTTTAAAAATATGATTATTTGTATAATAGGTACCTACTATTTATAAAGAAAAGATGAAAAACAAAGTAAAGACTGTTACTTTGTTTCTGAGGCAATACTTTACGTTCTAAGAAATGAATAAGTATTCATTAGAAAAAAATGTTTTTCGTTTAGACCAAGATATCTATGGTTTAGACTGACTAGTATATTGACCTCTTTGTTCTTGAAAAGGATATTTATCTCACACTGTTAAACTATTCGAATGTATTAGATATTCTTTTATATTGATAAGTGTATGGCACAATGTAGAGGCTTTCCAATTTATACATTATGCGATAAACTGAATTGATTAATAGTTAACCCAACATATACATAATTAGGATAACAAAGCACTAGCATAATAATTATGCTAGTGCTTTGTTATCCTAATTATGTATATGTTGGGTTTATGTGTTGTTTATGTGTTGAATATGGACCGATGGGATCGATGTCAGTTCTCACACGTGTGTGTTTGCCAAACACAACGAGCCAAAGATTTGCTTGACGTAGTTGCATCTTATGGTCATGTTTCAATCACCATCTGTTCTTTAGTGGCTAGCTCCATTACTTAACCGTTATGAAGTGTCAACCAAAAGAGTATATCAGTGGGGTTTGATCACGGTTATGTATTATTTAACTGCAGTCTGCTTGATGATCAATCGGTTCTTACTGATTCTCCCTGCTACCTTTGGTTTTATAAACAATCAATATTTCAAAACCTAGATGATGTTGGCGTTTCCTATCTGACTGAGAAGAAAGGCCGAAACAAACTCAGAGATTCAGTCTGTTTTAAAGTCCAGACATAAGCTCAGATCATATGAATGCCTTATAGATTGGTGTCTGAAATGGTTTTTTGAGGAAAGAACCACACAGATTGAGTGGACCTGACGAGTCAGTGCACGCATTTGTCAGTTATCGTGCAGCTCAACTCAGAACTTATGGAGCTCAACGATTCTAGTCTAAAGACTAAAACCGAATATGCGCACCAGACTTTTGTTATTTGGTATATATTTACGAGTTACTGAGTAACTGCCTCGTTGGTCTAGTGGTCGCATGCACTACTGTTGAGCATGAGGTCCTGGGTTCGATTCCCGGGTCGGGCAAAGTGTTATTGGGTTTTTCTATCTGGAATTTCTCAGTAGCAGCCCGGAGTCTGGATTTGTGCCCGGTTGATGGCAATAGGCTCGCCCCCTATTACATGGGACTTAAACATAACTGGCGAAATGTGGGTGAACCTACTACAGGTTCACCTCTGCCCAACCCTTCGGGGAAACAAGGCGTGATGTTATGTTA
Organism: Xanthia togata; assembly: GCA_963853775.1. Taxonomy (NCBI): domain Eukaryota; kingdom Metazoa; phylum Arthropoda; class Insecta; order Lepidoptera; family Noctuidae; genus Xanthia; species Xanthia togata. The sequence continues at coordinate 15,195,031 of OY970802.1, forward strand.
TGTTATGTTATTTACGAGTTAGTAAATATTAAATGTGTCAAGCAAAACTTTGATTATAAGTAAAGTTTTCTTTCTATTCGATTACAAAATTAAAAATGCATGAAACGAAGTCGAGGAGAGTTAATATTCCTTTATTTCAACTCGAAAAGTCACTCAAAGAGCAGCTGTTGTCAAAAACCTCCTTGGATCAAAAAGATATTTGAGTGACGTTGAGATTATTCGAGTTTTATTTCGAGAAAACGGTACGATAGTAAAGTAATTCTATGCTCTACTTCACTTAGAAAGTACGTAATATTTACTGTTTCTCGATACCTAACAAGTCCCAAGTGTCACGTTTGGTTTTATTGCCAAGATACGTGAAATCGACGCACTAGGTCTGGATATAATCCATCTAGTACGCCGAGTAAAAGTTACCGAGTTATTTATTGGGTTACCCATCAACATGAAAGACCAATCTTGTACAAAGCAATTTATTTCAATGAAACCTGAGCCAGCATGGAAGACTTATTAGCTTGCGCAAACATAAATAGGTCAAGGGCTCTAAGCCTATGATTTCATAGGCTTAGAGCCCTTGAAACAAAACACAAAATCGATATAACAATATCTCATAAATTCACAAACATTTGTTTTTTAATTTAGGAGACATTTTTAAGTCGATTTTATTTATAACTAGCTGTTGCCCGCGACTTCGTCCGCGTGGTTATGAAGATATCAAGTTTAATGATGTTTAACGAAACTTGCGAGAGTGCTTAGACCTCTTTAATCCGTTCTTAGCAAACGTCTACTAAATATTAATTACCTCCCAGCCAAATTTAAAGTCTGTAGCACAAAAAAATTAGGCCTTTCATACAAACTTGCGAGGGCCATTAAACCTCCTTAATCTGGCCCTGTCGCAAAATCCTATCGCTAAGAACGTTAGCGGACGTCCACTAACTATAACCTACCTTCCTGCCAACCTATTTATCACCCCCTTCAGGATTATTTTTGAGACAAAAAGTAAACTATGTCGTACCCTAGGATGCGATGTATCTCCTTGCCAAATTTTATCGAAATCCGTTCAGTAGTTTAGGCGTGAAAAGGTAACATACAGACAAACATTCTTGTACTCAAACCTCAGTTGGCCCGATATAGTTTTTGAACCTAGTAGAAATAGGATCGACTGGCATCAAAAAAGCTTTTGTGAAAATTGGCTATTTTATTGCTGACTGTATTTTTTTTACGGATTTGCAAGCTGAAGTGGCAGTGGGCGGGGCACAAAGCGCCCAGAACTGAAGGCCGATGGGGCAGAAAGGTTCTGGACGCCACATGCCACGTACCCACAACATTTTCCAAAGGAAATCTTGTAGCGACAACGGTTATGTACATGCCCTTATTGCCCTATCTCAAAATCCACCCTGGACATGTTGTTATTATTGACTGCTTAGATCCATAAAGCTATAACGTGATGATTATCTTTTAAAAGGTTAAATCCGTAACTATCTGCAATATTCTAACCTTTTGGCTAGCCTTTTTACAATTTGCGGTAAACTATAGAAGAATATGAACATAATGCAATATCGCTCATCCCCCATAGGATATAGCGTGATAATATTTTTTTTAAAGTCTATTGTAACGTTTCTAATAATTCACTTATAGATTATTTATACCAATTTACAAGGTAATCAAGCCGCACAGTAATATCCTCCGCTGTAAAAATGAATACCCGTTCACCCCGTTAGGTGTAAATTTTCAAAAAACCTTATAGTTTATATATATATTCAGTTTTTAATATAAATACTGAGTTTCGAGTTAACCAGACCGCGCGTTAAAATTCTTCCATACAAACTTTGACAACCCCCAATCCTCCTTTAGTTGGTAGTTTAGAAAATCTAAAAATTTCAAAGTTTATAATTTCTATACATAAGTATTCGTGCCAAGTTTCAAGTTTATTAACTCAAGGAATACAAAAAAAAAAAAAAAAAAAAAAAAATCACAAATAAAATCCCCCCTTTTCTCCCCCTTTGAGGTCGAATTTCCAAAAAGCCGTTCTTAGCGGACGTCTACTAACTATAAACTACCTCCCTGCCAAATTTCATCTTAATAAATCGAGCGGTTTTCGATATTTCGTGATGGAGTGAGTGAGTGACCTTTCGCTTTTATATATATAGATTTGTGACAATGACTCCATTTTCTGTTTCAAATATTCAAATATGTATCATACAATTAACTTACTAGCTTTCCTCTGAACTGAAATTGCATCAAAATTAGTTCATCCAACTTACATAAGTATTAACCCACAGTCAAAGGTTTCCCCGCGTACTCGGTCGTTCGATCTTTCCGTACGGTGAACCTGAACTCGTGGTCGCGCCGACAACAGATGGCGCTTTCCGTGTGACACATGCACGTGAACACAAAAAGTGACATAAGCACGTGACTGATCGTGAATTCGTGCGTCGATCGCCATAACTGTGCGTTTGCACTGGCGAAACATTCACAACAGAACATGTTGAAATCTTTTGTTTCTGTCAAAGTTCCATACAATATTTGACAGGAACTAGAGATTTCAACATATTTTGATGTGATATTTCGCCAGTGCAAACGCACAGTAACACCAACTTGTCAGGTTAAAAATATAGTCAAATCCGGCCAATATTTTGTTAGTTTTTCTTATTAAAAAAGCTTTGACGTAGTTCGTACTCGCGAATAACAAACATAGGTGCACCAAACTTGTTGATTTTTCTTCAAGTAGTTAGGTACCTGCGTGCCTCACAAAGCATTTTAAAATTGAAATGGTATTCAGTCACCTTTACTTTGTGAAATCGGATGTTTTTGCAAGAATTTAAAGCTTGCTATCCACGACACGCATTGAAAAAGTAACTACAGTTATAGAAAATCTTTGACTTTTTAGAGCATCAACTTTGTCAGTCATACCTACCCTTGTGGCAGGCCTTTTCTAATGATCTCTATGTCTTAAAACCAACCTCTATTCTGTAACAATCTCACCGTGAAAATTTAGGTGAAGTGAGCTGTCGGTAGTTTCAATCTAGCATTAGGTGGAATGGTAGATCGGCTGTTCTGTGCGCGGCCCGCATAACAAATAAGTTTGAGGTTCCCTGGTCTTTTGAGCCAGTTTAAAGAGAAGCAAATTGCCGTTCCGATTAATAGTTTAATAGTTTTGAACTTAACTCTATCGGTAGTCGATTATATCCATTAAATGAGTTGCAAAACTTTTAGCTATTTTCTCTGTTGAGAGCAGTTGATTTTTTATCTTTACTTTTGTAACAAGTTAACATAATAAAAATATTACATATTATTTGTTCCCTTTTCTAGCAATAATTTTCTCTAGGTCTAGGTAGTATTTAAATAAATGTAAGATAACTTATTTGGTAGTTTAAATATGATTATCATTATTATAAGTAGATGAACATTAGACCTAAAAAGTAATAGGACAGCTTTAGAATATTACAACGCAACGAAACCACAATGAAAGTTTATAGGCATGAAGCAATACATTTCCGCTACCATTGTTTCACAAAGCGACTTATAAACTCTTACCCGACGTAGATTCGGGGTTTTAGCTATAATTCCGCTATATTGGCTACTTACTAGGAATATTCCGTTAAATATACCTATTGCACCCGTTGCGGATTAGTCGGCTTGCTGAAGGGGAATCTTATTTAGTGTTTGGATGTTAACCCTTCGCCCACTATCACGATCGTCATTTATTTTCCACCCACCCCCGCTACACTTACGTGTTTGTTTTTCGACTTTGTTTACCGAAGGCCACTTTATTGTTATGTGAATAATTAGTTACCTAGAACTAGCGTACAAAATAATCATATTAAATAACAACTGGTAGCATATAGGAATAGCACACGTAAAATCCTCTTTAAATAAATAGCGAAAATTCAATATTGCTTCTTATTATTGTATGTAGCGCCTGTCCCATATACATATGTAGGTTTCGGTACGGCTAGCGCGCCCAACACTACCAGTAACAACGAAGTCAGTACAATGTCAAGTCCCGAACGCTGTGTTTCTATTTGTAACTAGAGCGTAATTTCAAATAACTTGGTCTAGTTTGCAAATAGTTCTCTACAATCGGATAGTGGTTATACTGGTTTTGAGATATTCATTCACATTCAGCTAATTTTGGACGGAACTAAATAGTTTTGGTTTTACTAAAACCTAAAGTTAGTTGGTTATCAAAGTCACACGGTTGAATAACTGTTAGGTCTCGATAATTTTGACATTGAAATTAAATGAAGTACCTATTTAAAACGTGAAGCTGAAAGGTGAAAGTGTTTAGATCTATAATTGTTATTATTATTAATTTCTGCGGCAGTAGAATGAAAGGGAAATCTTAAGTATCTAAATAAAGTTTATTTTATTTTATTGAAATCACATAATCACGCGAAATATTTGACAATATTCTCGGCTCGAATAACTATAAGAATATCTAAAGGAATAGGGGTCGCCAGAGCCCGGTCAATAACTTGCGAATCACATTCCTGGCATTTTCTGTTACTAACCTTGTCTTTTTTGCAATAAGTGAAAAGGGATCACTATTTATTTTACAACACAGTTCAAAAATATAAAATTTAAAATACGATTTCAACGTTTAAGATTGCTTCGTGATAGCTTCGTCAACTATCGCTGATACCTACCTACTATAAGATTTTCCAACGTGGTTCTGTAAGTATTACACTTACGTGGCACGTGGGACGGGAGCTTCCTAGCTTCTTAGTATATTATTACGGAGGAGGGTATGACTGTGTGTCTTTCTTTATTATCAAGCATATTTTAACTACTATGGGCGTACTGTGGTTAGTATTGATTATTGCGCAACAAAAAAACCGTTTGCAGTACAGATCAAATTATAATTTATGATCATATTAATCACACTAGCAATTCCGACACTAGTAGGTACACGACACAAATATTCAGAACGCACGAAAGTTTCTGAACGACCGCCACCCACGAACTCTGCTTAGCTCCGGCTGGTCCGAGCGTTATGTTGTAGATTCTGTCAAGCGCCGGCAGGCGTATCATGAGGGTAGGCAGAAACTGTAGACCTGCTACGCCCCTTACATACACCTTTTGTTTCGTTTACGTTCATACATCTAAACTATTACAATAGTATAAAGAGAAAATATTTTATGTTTTGTATGTTTGTTTGTTATAGTTTCACGTTAAAACGGCTTATCGGATTAAAATGAAATTTAGCACATGTGTAGACCATTACCTGGGTCAGGTCAGGACGTAGAATACTTTTTATCCCGATATTCTCACGGGATCGAGATTTATGCGGGTGAAACCGCGGGGTGCAGCTAGTCTGATCATAGAGCTTCTTAATAATTATTATTTTATTATAACCATGAGGACCAAAATATGGGCGAAAATAAAAATGTTTTACGGTTTTAGTCCTAAGTGCTCAGTGAAAATTTATGCGAAGGACCCAAGCGACTGTGGCGCCTAATAAAATAAGGACTAATCTAATATATTACCTACTGTACCGTCCATGGAATCTGTTCGTGAAACCTGGAATGTTCTTGGGCTTGCTCAGATTATTTTAGTTTGCATAGGTACTATGCATATGATTACTTAATGTTTCCACACATTAAACTAAATGGCGATATTTAATTTCTCCGCATTATAAAGTACTAAAATTATGATGATATGTTTTAAAATGGTTTCAAATCGCTTTTTTATATTTAGATATTACTTTTTTATATTAAAATGGTTTCTAATCGTTTTATTATATTTAGGTAGTCGTATAAGTAAGTTTAACACATACCTACCCTAAGTTCTCAAAGACGTACCTACATACTTATTAGATACTTGATATGTACTTGAAGGTACAAAGGGTATCACTAATAGGTAAATTCCTCTTTGATTGTATTAAGGTCCAAAGGAACGGGGTAGGCCTAACGCAATTCAATCAAGAACAGTCTGGAGTCTTGGGTGCAGCTGAGACAAACTAGGTCCGCCCTATACAGACGATGTAAAAGCGTTACAAAAAATATATATCTGATCTAAACAAAAGATTTTCAAAAATATTTTGTGACTTTTTTGTTCAGAATTCTAAACCCAATATTGACACAACAAAATAAAGTTGATAAAATCTTTTTGTGAAAATGTAAAAAAAACTAACGTTCAGGGATCACACACACACACATCTACTCGAAAGCTCAATAACAGGATGCTATGCTTACGAAATAGAATGTTACCCATTTTGTTACGCATCCTAAAATACTCTAAAACTGCAACATGTTAGCTAGATAATTATAGACATAGACCTGGTCATAAACATAACAATTTCTATTTTGATGTTAAAGTTGTATTCTGGATAGCTAGCGACCTCGACAGTTGATCATGATTATTTCTTGTTGCAACCGGCAGCGAGTTTGTCATGCTCCCTTAGATGTCACTGCTTGCGGTAGCGTCGGGGGTCGGGTTGCCTTCTTCCCACAAATATGGCGAGGGGGGATGGCTGATCTTTGCGTTATGCTCGTGAACGGGTGGTGCTTGTGGCGACTGGTCGTCTTGCTGGCCATGGTTTTGTTATTATAACTGTTTATTAATTACCCGACTACGGCGAAGCAAAAAGGAGGGATATGATTTCGACCGGTACCTATGTATGTAAGGATATGTATGTTCATATTATGTTACCTCATAAGTAATTCTAAACTTGATCGCCTGCTGCTTATAGGCTATGTATCGTCACATTAAATCAATGTGGCGCCCTCGAGAGGACATAGAGTTTTACGAGCATGAGGAACAAGGTGTAAAGTTCACTCATCCGCCATAGAAAAGGGAGGATCCTCCAACCAGACGGGTGTTGTGTCTGGCGGGCCGACTGCTCGACTATTGATGTCGGATAGTCTTATATATGCTGTTCGCGCGGTAAACTCTAATTGGACGATGCAGGATTTGTGTGACGTCATGTCTTTGATGCGTAGTTCGTATGTGGCGGTGTAACCGCTACAGAGTCATTTTTTTTTTTTTTTTAACTATAAACTCTTTGTGTTTAATAAAAGGGCGTGATGTGCACAAATATGTATATATATCATATTGACTAAGTAAATAAATATGTTGAAATGGTTAAAAAACAAGCAAAAGTGAGACTGTGCTACGTATGGCATGACTATTACATGAAAATTAATACCTATTATACAATAAAACCTAAACAAAAAAAAATAAGCGGCTCTATAAATACATTATCACGAAATTATAACTCTAAAATAATTTATATAAAAAGTAAGTTCAAAAACTAAAACCCGACAGCTGAAAAATCACGCTCTAAAAAGTATGAAACAAGAAAATATTTCAGACAGAAATCAAGACATAGGTACAAACGTGGTCAAGGTAAAGCCGTGGTCGGATGCCAGTATGCCAACAAAATAATTTTAGGATTGTTTTACTTCGAAGCTGTCCTAGTTTATCATTTTTGATTTGGAGTTACTGCTATATATATGAACATAATCCAGCATTTCATAATTGTGTAAGCGGGCACTCCCTTTATACCTGGAGGTTTTTATTAGTTCTGTTTACGTTTTTATTTTTCCTTGAGTATAGTATACAATGTTTTTTTTTTCGTATTTTGGCGTGCGCTTTCAGCATATATGGCAAATAATTTAATGTTATGTGTTTCGTAATGTTAATTACATACCTACTGTTATATAGAATCAAGTTCTTCTAGCTGTACTACTGGGGAGTTAGTTGCGCCACTTATCCTTCCTAGCTAAAGCACTAGGAAGGGTGAAGTGCGGGCGCGTTTTGAGGGACTGGGGTTTCATGTAATTTTAACTTTCAAAAAGTGCTGATTCTCAGCCTAGTTTGAATAAATAACTCTTGTTTTTGAAAAGGTGAAAATGCCATGTTTTTATAGAAAAAATAAATGGTGTACGAACCTTTAACTGCTGCATTAGGCGTATTTAACCCTGCAACTCGTTATGATTCTTATACTTAAATGATAACATCTTTACCGACTCCAAGGACACACCAGAATTTACCATTTCTAAGAATACTCACCCGCCCGAAGAACTGTAATACCTTATTAAGAAATTAATTCCAGTATCTTTTACTCCATGTTAAATGTCTATACAAAAATTATGAACGAATACAACTGAGTGAGTTCTTAAAGAATGAATAACAAGATAAAAGAGTTTTGTTAATAGAGTTTACCGTCCCCCGGTACCTTAGCGTACTTCTCTTTATTTAACTAATAAATTGCGAAAATGTCTAGTAGCTGGCTCCAAAGGGAGTAATTTAATTACAACTAGCGAATACGTATATATAGCAGGTATGTGCGTTGACTATTCACCAAGGACGCGAATTTACGATATTACTTGAGTTACCTTGACATATGGTACGTAGGGACATTCGTTTACATGGTACTAAAGTTATTAAGCTAAGTTTAACGCCATTCATTTTAGAACGTACAAGCGAGGATGAATATCAAAAGTTGGTATTTAGGCGAACGTTTTCCCGGTATGCTGAGCCGGCTGGTCAGTGATAAGCCATGTCAAAGGGCTTTACATTTTAAAAGCAGGCTACTGTTTTAGGACTATTTACAGTGCCGTGTAGGTAGTAATGATCGTCTTTGAATTTTGCTATTTGTGTAATACCACGTAACTTTAATACAACTGTTTAATTAAAGTCGATATAAATACGAAGCATCAATAAATTATGTTACAAAAGCATTTAACACTCTCTTAAACCATTTACCTATTCTTAATTGTTTTCAGGTGCTGAGATACAAATTGGTCTGGTTCTAGCTAGTCAGCTGTTTAAATTAGAACATCATTTACAACAAAAGACATTGATTAAATGTATCAGTAGCCACCGAAGCCACTCGATCAACGGAGTGTTAAGATGAAAAATTCGCTATAAGTATTTATACCTTTACGTAACATATATTTTGGTGACAATGACGGATGGCGTTTTGATACTAAGAAGTTACTGATTCTCTTCAAAAAGGAGATTCAAAAGTAGATACTTTAGAAGAGACTAGTTAGAGACTTTTAGAAGTTAGTGAGATTACATAAATACGTTAGATAATTATGACTGACATTTTCTCTGCAAAAGTTTCGGGTCAAACTATATCTTTACTAAAACTATATATATAGGTACCTACTAGTTACATAAACTTCCCAGTTTTCTATCATATTGAAATAGTGTTGTTACTATTTCTAACTTATCTTTCGTATTGAAAGTAATTAACTTTCTCTTATAAATGCGTTTGTTTTTACAAAATACCAAATATGTTTCAAAAGATATGTGTCTGAAGGCTGTTGTATCTTGACGACATAAGCCTTCTCAGCCCTAGTTTCGCAGCTAGGAAATTAATATTATATTTTATCTCTTTTGTGTGGTGTGAAGTTAATGGAATTTGCGCCTTTTTGACTTAAAAGTCTGAATGTTTGTAACTTTACCGTCTGTGCTAAGGAGATATAATTATTATTGTTGGGAATATTGCGGTGTAAGTAGAACGTCTTTAGGCTAGTCGCAGTGATGATAACCGCAACATAGCTGCAAATGGATGTGAGAAAGTAGCCGAGAAGACAGTTTAATTGGAGAATTCTAACTAGATAGACTCTGATCATCGACACATAGTTTTAAAAAAACTTTTTTTTTTTTTACTATTATTGGTTGTAGCTGCTTAACTGGACTTTCCTGTGGCTGCCTTAAGCTTCTAAACTCAAAGCCTAAAACTATTCTAATTAAAACTAGGCGAGCGCTTGCTAAGGGCACCCCTTGTGTACGAACCTCGGCTTAGGGCATCGCTGGGAGGACAGAAATATGGGACAGACTGGATCATGGATATATCATTATTATTAGAGGGGGAATTTAAACTACAGGCTCAGCTTCGGCGTGGGCTGGCGCTTCATCGGAGCGGCGGTCGTGGCGGACCTCGGCGGCGAAGTCGGTATGTTGGGTGTCGCTTGTATTTATGCACTGTACTGGTGGCCGTACTGCTCTCCTGGAAGATTACGGCCAGTTGTGGGGTCGTCTGGGTCTGAGAGAATATGCCTGGGACGGCGGACTTGACTAATGTTAGAGGGGACATAATTGGCTGCCTCGACAACCATAGGGTTGCGATGTTTGGCGGTGGAGTAGTAACGCTTGGACATGCGTTTTAGGAACTGGTGGATGTTGGGGATTCTGAGATTGATATGGAGGATCTCGTTTCTGATATACCAGGGGGAGCCCGTGACTTTTCGAAGGACTATGTTCTGTACAAACTGCATCCTATGGATAAGGTGGGGTTTTGCTTGTGCAAAGACGGTGCCCGCATAGGTCATGGTTGGGCGAATGCATGCTGTATAGATACGCAATTTGCACTTGGAAGCACGGATGAAGTGGAGTCTACCGAGAGCGAAAGCAGCTCGCTAGCAAACCATCTTTATATGCTCTGAGAAGGAGAGATGATGATCGAGGACAATACCTAGGTATTGGCTCGCTTCTCACAAGGGATCGGCTTGCCGAACATGGTGATTAGTTATTCTAGTTCGCGGTTTTAAAAATAAAAGCACCCGACTTTTGTCGGGATTAACCTCGATCTCGAGTCATCGTGGCTATTCGACTTACTCATTCCTAGTTGAGGTTTCCGTAAAATCGTTTCAAGATGCCGATTTTCTTATTCGTGTCTGTGTGTTCGCTTCGTTCATCTCATTTAAGGAACTTATTCCGGAAGGTTAACAAGTAGTCCGGAGGGTTATAAAGCATTTTATAGGTATCTAACTTAGATATATCACAGAAATCTCGATGTTTTGAAATATCGCCACAGTGCTGTACATTGTAAATACCCGTGTGAATCCGGAGCGGTTCACTAAGTGGATTATCGTAATAATAATATGAATGACACGTGTACAATTATAAACAAATAATTTTCTGTTTCACAAGTGTCAACATTCATCAAAGTTGCTAAAACAAACTAATCGTCGATGTAGTACAGTTTTTAATCACGTATTAAAAACGTTATACTTTTGTAACGTCATAAAAAAAAAATACAGGAGAGGGAAATTTTGAACGTATAGATAGGATAATTTCAATGAACAAGTTCAAAGAAAAACGGTATTTATACCATCGTGATACGACTAAAAAATACTGGCTGTTTTTAATTAAAGCAGAAAAATATTGTTTCTTTTGGATATTCATGATGTATTCGGAGTTACAGAACGTTGAATTATATTTCATCGTGTTTTTTCAACTAGGTAATGTATTTTGTATGTACGTAATATAGGTCTACTTTTTGTTACAGGTACCAACGCTCTCTATAACTTCGACAGCTTAGTTCATAAACATAAGTAGCAATTAGTGTATTGTTATGATTAAAATCTTAAACTGTAGTCACACGTCAATATATATGTAAATATTCTAAGCCAAAGCTAGTAAATAAGGTCATAATGTAACTTTGTATTTTAATTAAGTAATCGATTTGTATTGTAGTTTTTGCGTCTAATGAGCCGTGACGCAAAAACTAGCTACTTCAAATATTTTAAACTGTAAATATTTTTACGTTATTTTTAATTATTACAATCTTAGCATGGATTAACGTAGTTTTACTTAGGGTCCAATGATATGCATAATTTTTAATTATAAATGTAAATATTATACTAATTTTGTGAACTTTTGCATTTAAATCGAGTTTCTCTGAAGGACGAGTATGTTTTTCAAATGAATATTGTAACGAATTTATATAATTGCATTTTTATAACTAATGTTATGATCTAAGATATTCTTTTTGATATATGTTGATCTGCTCTTATTGAACATGTTAGTCTAACGTACCTAACCTAAGCTTAGTCACCAAAGCATGTACCAAAGTTATATATTAGGTATAGGCAATACCTACGTGTTCATTGTTCGCACCATTATTGTCGTTATATTAAACCGATTAATTTCTATTAATTTCGAAGTGGTGGTTTTATTAACCTAAACTTATCAAGTTCCGAAGAGAATAAAGAAGCATTTATTGGGCACGAAACCGATCGAGGAAAATATTTGAAGGGCTGCAAAATATCGGGTTATGTTAAAACTAAAAGTGGCAAAGTTTGTGGCCGCGTCGATCAATCACTGACAATATCTCGAGTGCCACACGTGCACAATCCGTGTTACAAACCTTGTAGATAGGCTACAACCAATCACAACGCAAAAAACGGCCCTAATAATTAACAATGAGCTTTCTCACAGTATCATGGATTTCAGCTGAAATACGAATTAGGTAATATATACGAGTAGTACTTACGTTATGATACTATGTTGGTCTTAAGAGTCCTATTACATTTTTGACGCAAATTCATGATTTTTGACGTTGTAATTTTCAGCAGCAGTAAGATATTTGAATTATTTGATTATGAATAACGATAGTGCCATTCTCTTTATTGTAAGTTGGAGTTGCACATTTTAACTTTTCTTGTCGTGTAATTTACTATGAATATTTTACGAACTCAGTTTACAAGGAAAAACGTCGGCAATGGAACTTTGACGCTCAAATTCACATTGTTTCATTCAGTTCTAATAAAAGCGAAAGTTACTTAACGATAACTTGAATTTTTTACTTGTTTATTGGAGTTCTAGAATTTCTTTAAATTCCTTGAGTTTTCAGGGAAAAGTCGTAAAGAAAACCAATAAATGTCTTGATTTTCATGTCCATTATATTCCAAATAAACACAATTAAATCAAATAAACTAATATGATATAAAACTTCGATCTACAGTGAATACGTTTCATTAGTTTTTGTTTCTCAATATAATAAGACAAAATTACAATAAATTAAATTAACCTTTATAATACTGGTGTCTCATATTGGAGACAGATAACAATAAAATTCTATTGTGTCTGCTAATTGCGCGCGCGACAGATTAAAGTACTATATATTCCGCGTCAATTCAGCAAATTACACGAAAATAATGTGTTACTCCAACTTACAAGAAAGAGAATGGCACTATAGTTATTATAATCAAATAATTAAAATATCTTACTGCTGCTGAAAATTACATGGTCAAAAATCATGAATTTCCGTAAAAAAATGTAATAGGACTCATAACACACGAGGTGGTAAAAATTAAATAAAGTTTTTTAAACTTTTTAATGCATGTAAAAAAAATGTGAAAGATGGCCTTTTTATTTTTTTTATCTTTTGTGGGTGGGAAATCATCAAATGACGTCTCCCGCTCTGGGTGGAGCGGGAGGGCGTGTCAGACTCTTACTGACTAAAACCCACCCATGTTCCTTCTGTTGCCTGTGCAATGCCAGGGGGCCACGGTATCCCTTTCGGACTTTCCCGCAACCCCGGCAGGCAATGGTCTCATCGGACCCCTTCACTCGCTGACACTCTTTGAGGCGCGCGTGGAACACAACGCGCCGTCGACCCGGGCTTGGTCCTTACCGGACGGTGAGCTACCCATTGCTCACCGTCCGCAAACCCGCGCCTACGGTGGCCGGGAATCAGCGATTGATTCCCGACGCCCAGGGCGTCTTCTCCTGCGGCGGCTAGGGGCGTGAGGGCGCGAAATTTGCCTCTCCCTCACGCGTTCCGCCTCCTCCTTTGCGAGCATTACTGCTTCGCAGAAGGAGATGACGGCCTCCCATGCCCTCTCGCTCCGTACCATGGCCTGGACCAGGGCCGGACGCGAGAGATCCCCGCCACCGATCGCCTCCACGAGGACACGGCGGTGCTCTGCCCAAGCCGGGCATACCTCCACCGTAGGCTCCATCGTGTCCTCCGAGCGATCCACGCAGTGATGACACCCGGGCGTTTCCTCCCGCCTTATCCGAAACAGGTACCTCCCGAAACAGCCGTGTCCGGTGAGGACCTGCGTTAGGCGGAAGGAGAGGACACCGTGGCGCCTCTGCAGCCACTTATCGCCGCAATAGTGGCGTGCCCAACACTGGGTTGCGACAGTCGCACTCTCCATGACGCGATTTCTCGCGGCATCGGAGTCAAGCCCCGGCGTTTCGCCTCCTCACGCCACTCCCAAATATGCGCGAGGACTTTTGCCTCCAGATCCCATGGCGGCAATCCGGCAAGGAGGCTCGCCGCCTCACCGGAGACCGTGCGGTATCCCCGGACCAGCCGGGTGGCCATGACCCTCTGAGACGCGTTCAACCGGCGGGCAGACGGCCGCCTCAACGAACGCGCCCACACCAGTGCCCCGTACAGGGCCATGGATCGCACGATCCCCGCGTATAGCCTCCGGCAGGAGGCGTTTGGACCCCCTAGATTGTGCAGAAGCCGCTTCAAGGCAGCCCCGGCCGGGTCCAGTCTGGGAGCCAAACGTCGGAAATGCTCCACGAAGTTCCACTGACTGTCGAGGACGTGTCCCAAGTACTTCATCGTCGACTCGACGCCGATGTGAACCCCTCCTACCGTTATTTGGGAACCCGACGGTGGCGCATTCCGAGGACCATGAAAACACATGGCCTCGGACTTGTGCAAGGCCACCTCGAGTCCCAACTGCCGGATTCTGGCCACGATTGTCGCAACCCCGTGTGTCGCTAGTTCGACCGCCGCCTGGTGCGACCTCCCCTGCGCCAGGACCAACGTGTCGTCAGCGTAACAAACGACGCTGACGCCATTGGGGAGGTCGGCGCGCAGCACCCAGTCGTATCCGATGTCCCACAGATGCGGCCCCAGGACCGATCCCTGTGGGACACCGCACGACATCTCTCGCCGGTGCCACTCTCCCTGGTGGTGAAAGATGGCCTGCGGATTCCTTTTATCGCGAAGTTTTTTATTTGAAAACAAGGCAAAAATACAATAAAAACCGCCCAAGTGCGAGTCGGACGCATGAAGGGTTCCGTACCAATATCTATAAATACGGCAAAAAAAATCATGTCTGTTGTATGGGAGCCCCCCTTTAATATTTATTTTATTCTGTTTTTAGTATTTTTTGTTATAGCGGGAACAGAAATTCATCATGTGTGAAAATTTCAACTGTCTAACTATCACGGTTCATTAGATACAGCCTGGTGACAGACGGACAGCGAAATCTTAGTAACAGGGTTCCTTTTTTACCCTTTGGGTACGGAACCCTAAAACCAGTTTTTATGCTCTTAATACCTATTAGACTGTTTGATGAACTAAGCTGTCGAACAGTCTAATAGTATTAAAAGCATTTATTTTTAATAAAGAATGTTATTTTTTGACAAATATAAATAATTTTATGAAATATTATGATAAGTACCTGGTCGACCGAGTTCTGCTCTAGTGAAAATAGAGATTGCTCATTTAATAGTATAGAATAGTTTATACTAAATTCATGTATCGTACATACTCGTACTAATTTCATGCTGTCATGTCATTACCCCGATTAGTAAATTTATACGTGGCACACATTACGTCACGAATGCGGTAATATAAAGTAAAAAGCATCAGCATAAGTGCCACTTTACGAGCTAGTGTTTTGCAATAGTTATTTATAATACTACTACGGTAAGTTGGTTTTTACAAACGAGTAGACGAATCTAAGCCCGAGACGAAGTCGAGGGCTTACTATAGGACGTCACGAGTTCGCAAATACCAATTTCCGTACGTGTGTCATACAATGTTTTTCAACACATAATTGCGAGAAAACAGTACAATAGGTAATGAAACAAACTTTTTCTCTAGACTATTTTTAATAGCAAATAAGAAATTATAAATATAGTTCAGTGCTTTTTAACATTGAATATATTGACCACATTGAGGACGGCTTCACGCGTAATTCATTGAGCTAAGCCATCAAAATATTTTCAGAGTATGATTGAATATTTCTTCGAATCTTCCATAGTATGTCACAGTTTTGGCGGCAAGGGATCATTTTCTGCAATTTGCACCTCATTCATGATATCAGGTGGAGTAAATTATATTAATATCGGAAAGCTCGTATACTACAGTATTATATTTTTTTATAAATATCAATTGGAAAGTCGCAACAATCTTTGACGTTTCTAATATGAAAATGGCACGAATTTGCAAATAGCGCCACGTGGGCGTGGTGAAAATTAGAACTTCATCTTTCGTCTCACTTTCTCTTTACTATTAAAGCGAGACAAACGTATTGAGCAAAAGCGCTTCTAAGGAGGTTCGATCATTCAGCTTATTTATTCTCATAATGTGAAACTCCTTAGTGGAATTCTTATACAATGCCGCCCATGGGCATGTGACCGCCCGTATTTTTCTAAATATTCATGAAAAATTATCGAAACTTAACTTTAAAATATTATGTCTTTAATATTGTTTATGTTATTCAATTGTTTATTTCGAGTAGTTTTTGTGATAACTCCGATGTTACTGGCTCGATTTTGGATTCTGTTTATTATTTCTAAAAGCTTATGACTTATCTTATCGGATTAGCTAACATTTTTATTATAATTTGTCGACTATGAAAAAAAAAACGAAAGTGAACACATTATTTTCCAAAAAAAAACAGTATTTATTTTAAAAACCACTAGTGTAAGTCCATAAAATCACCCTATGATAAAAAAAAAATAACGTGAAAAATATTGAAATGTAATTAATGTTTATTTTGTAAATAGGTTATCAGAATCACTTTTAAACGTCATACTAAAAAATAAATAAATACATAAGCTAGATGAGTTCGGCGTTTCCTATCTGACTACTCTGAGAAGAAAGGCCGAAACTAACTCAGAGGTCGCAATCTTTTTTAAAGTCCAGATATAATCTTGGTCAGGCCATATGAGGACAATGTAGATTAGTGTCTGAAATGGTCTTTTGAGGAAAGAACCACTCAGATTTGAGTGGACCTGTCCAGTCAGTGCAAGCATTTGTCAGTAATCGCGGAGATCAGTAATCCGACAATTCCAAAGAATGGATATTTGGGTAGGCCGCATCAACTGAAACCTACTCGAAACTGCCAGACCATCATTAAAACTAACTGAGAAAGAACGTTTAGGTAAGTTTCGAATCTCAATGAGAAGTTTGTTATAAAAGCGTATACATTGACCCATGAACGAGTTGCCTACTCTGTGGAGACGTGTGCGATGTACAGCAAGGTTGTGTTTATTCCTGGTCTTACTATGAATACTGGACATTTTCTAAAAACTTGATATAGTTTTGTGTACAGTCACGAGCTTTAATTTGGGACCCATTTCCGTTAAATGTTGTTAGAACAATCATAATGCAATAAGGTCGAAACTTTGAAACTTTGCTTTAAGGTTGAAATGTTGAATGTCAAGTTAAGACATAAAATGTCTTATCTAATCGACCTATGAAATGATAACCTCGTTGCAAAAAGCTATCATTACGATTTTCTAATTACGAACATGTGTCGTGTCAGTGTCATTTAAGAAAATAGTTTAATGTGATATTTTCACAAAATATAATTTACCAATTAATAAAATGCTTGCGGCTAATCGTGACCAAATAAGGCTCCAAATTATTGATTTGCACGAACAAGGAGTAGGCATTCACGAGATAGCGCGAAGAATAAATGTGACAAGAAACACAGTTCGCCGCTGGGTTCGACGCCACGGGAACGAGGAAAATATTATTGACTTACGACGAAACAACCATCACCCGCAAGTTATAACACAAGAGCAGAGCCGCTTGATGCAAAGGCAATACCTGATGAATGGATTTACGCCAACGAGGCATTTTGCGGAAGCGTTTGAAGTCCACCCTTCAACAGTTAGAAGGCATCTTAAAGCTATGGGACTACATCACAGGCGGCCTGCAAAAAAAATTGCGTTGAAGGATGCCCATAAAGCTGCTCGACTTATTTTCGCACGTCAGTATCTAAATTTTGATTGGACGACGACGGCTTTCATCGATGAAAAGACTTTTCAATCTTCCCAAACGGGCAGACTACATTTGTGGCAAATTGACAGGACGCGATACACGGAAGACCACGTCATAGCTAACAACGCGTCTGGTCGCATTACAGTTAACATGTCTGGCTGGATTAGTTCAGCCGGCATTGGAGAACTAATAAATTTACCACCCAGAGCCACTGCTCAAGATTATGTCGATTTAGTAGACGAGAGTGTCCTTCCAACATTGCAACTATATTATCCACAAGAAGATGTTGCTCCAATAAACTTTGTTCAAGATAACGCAACAATTCATACGGCAAGAACCGTTAGAACTTGGTTCGACAATAATAGAGCAAATTTAAATCGTATTCCGTGGCCTGCAAAGTGTGCCGATTTAAATCCTATAGAAAATGTATGGGGCTTAATGGTTCAAAAATGGTCAAATAGAAACGAAAGAACTAGAGAAGCACTTATGGATCACTGCCTCACAGTCTGGGAAAGTTTAAGGGGTACTGACATATGTGACAAATTGATTGGATTCATGCGTAACCGGCTCCAGGCTGTGATTGACAATGAAGGTGGATATACGCGGTTTTGAATATTTATGATAAAAAAATTACTGGAGAGATTTAAATTAATTTAGTCGTAGCCTTCGGTGATAAGTGTTTATTTTGTGCACCGCTAACCATGCTTTCTATATAATTGTGTTAAGATTGAGGTTTGTGTCATAAATGTCTTAATAAATATAAAGAATTAATAACTTTGTTTTTCTAAAGATTTTATTAATCAATATTTTAGCTGAAATCTTCTAAGCCCCCATAATCATAAACGGCCTTTAAACCTATTTTATTTTAAATATGTTGTTTTGGTCCGTCACTTTGATATTTATGTTTGAGAAAGAGACAAAACTTTTTAACTAATATAGGTTTGAAGAATAAGCGGGTTAGTTGACTAGCTATCATATATTGACAATATAATTTTGTTCTTTTTTATTTGTTTCTTTTTTCTTATGGGACCACAGGACCAAAAAGTAATTATTACTCGGAAATCGGTAATGATCGTTTGCCCTCGCTCCAGTTGACGTTAGCCCCTAGAAACGTAAAGTTGTCGATGGTAAACATTATGACGTTTATTGTTTGTGCAGTGACAGCGTTAACATAATAGCTCTAAATGGCGAAAGTTTGCTACACGATATTCAACCTTAGGTGGGTCCCAAATTAAAGCTCGTGACTGTACATACAATAACTTTTCAAAAATTCTAAATCTTTGAAATTTTCTCGAAGGGTCTCTTGGTCCTAGGTTGTAAATGGCTCGAACAGCCTTTTTCTGTAGAACAAAGATAGTATTAATGTCCGCACAGGTACCCCAGAGAAGAGTCCCATATATATGACATAAGACTATGAAAAAACCTAAAATAAACAATTCTGGTTGTATCTAGTATCTACGTCAGTTATCTGTCTATTTTTTTTAACAGCACAGGTGGCATTGCTTAGCTTTCCTGACTATTTTTCTATGTGTGGGCCCCATTGGAATTTATCGTCAATAGTGATTCCAAGAAAAACTGTCGACTAAACAGGGTCCAACTCTATTCCATTAACTTGAACATTGGTAAATAGCTGCCTGACATTTGGCGTTGTTTAAGGAGTTTAGATTTGAGTTTCTTTTTTTCGTTCAGGAGAAGATTATTTGCATTAAACCAATGCACAACTTTAGAGAGTGCATTGTTAATTATTCAATCGACGTTTAATTTAAAAAATGAGGGAGGTTTCATCTGCGAATAATACGATCTTGGGATTATCCCTTACGTGTTAAGGTAAGTTATTTTTATAAATTAAAAATAAGAAAGGACCTAGAATTGAACCCTGCGGAACGCCTATGGTGACCGCAGATCCTGCAGTTTTCTTTTCATTAACATCAACCCTATGAATTCTGTTGTTGTGTAGTTGAACGACCCTCCAAACTGTTTCAAATTAAGTAAATTATGACTTATTTCCTAGAAGCCGACGTGGGGATGCATCGAGATGTGGTCGCGGTGGACAAGGGCCTTACCCCGCTCTCATTGGTTAAAGAGAACTGGCGCAAGCCTGTAGTGCTAGACACTAACGATCGCAAGGAGATATGGCAGAGTAAGAAGCTTCACGGATGCTACTTCGGGGCCCTACAAGGACCCGATGTTGATTTATTAGCCTCCGTAGCCCGGCTGCGTTTTGGTGACCTCTTTGGGGAAATCGAAGGTTTTGTCTGTGCAATTATGGACGAAGTTATGATGACGAACAATTACCGGAGATTCATTGTGAAGGACGGTTGACATCTGTCGGGCATGCCACCGTCCGGGAGAATCAGTCCGACACATTATCTCCGGGTGTTCTCATCTAGCTAACGAAGAGTACTTGCATAGACACAACCTTGTAGCCAGGATTATCCATCAGCAACTTGCTCTGAAATACAGCCTATATGCTAGCCCAGGTATGTACCCGACCCAGTTCTCGAAAATGGAAATATCACATTGTACTGGGATCGATCCATCATCATCTGGCAGGACTATTGTTGCCAATAAGCCTAATATAGTTTTTTTTTTACTTTTATTTATTAATTTATTTGTTACAAAAACTTATGTTACATTTAAACAGATATACAGGACAATTTGATTTTTTTTTTTAGTTTTATAGTGAAGGCATCTGTGTCTGAACTAGATAAAAATATCTGTATCTCAGACATCAGCGCTCTTCCTTATGATTTCCATTACAATACTAGCTTTAGACATATTGGTATATCTTTACACAGCGAACAAGCTTATAATAAAATAAAATAACCAAACGGGTATGTGGAGTGTTAACCTCTCGGTGAGTGTATGTGAAAGAGTGAGAGAGGGTGAGTATAAGAGTTTATTATTTCAATATTTTCAGTAAGTTTTCTGTCTCTTCATATGTGAGTTTACTAATATATTTAAAGAGTAAACTTTTACATATTTTTTTATTTAACGGGTATACTTCCAAGGTATCATTAATCTTATTATATAAGTACGGCCCCAGGAAGCATAAGTATTTGTTTACGTAAGCATGTCTGAAAGAAGGTCGAATACTAATAACATTTCGTCTTCCAGCTAGATCACCTTTCGAGAATTGTAGTAAAGAGTGTTGCTTCAGAACCACAAGAAACACAAACAACTGGCGAACTGTCAGAACCTCACTCGACTGATAGACAAGATGGGTTGGGTATAAATAAGGACGAAAAGTACTAACTTTTAAAACAGCCCTCTGAGCTATTTCTAAGGGCTTTAATATAGTTTTATGTGCACCTCCCCAAACTGTGATACAATATTGGAGAATGGACTGTACGAGTGCTAAGTATATTTGTTTCACTAATTTTGGAGGCGCAACATGTCTAAGGTTCTTGAAACGTAGATCCATTTTCTTGTTCTAGATGTGAGCAGGTGAATATGGTCTCTGAAGGAGAGATTACCGTTCAAAATAATTCCAAGATATTTAATTGACGTTGTCATGAATAGTTTTGGGCAAGAGCATACTAAGCTATTACAAGAACTATGTGCTGTAATCGAGGGAGTATAAGGTATCTGATTATTTTGAGTGCGCATCGAGAATATCATATACTTGGTTTTATCCGGATTAAGGGTCAGCGAGTTATTCTGAAGCCAGTGGGTCACAACATTGAATCCGTCCTGCACCTCCCTATATACTTTGTCCCAGGTATCAGCAGAGAACAGCAGAACTGTATCGTCTGCATATGAAATAATTTTACCTCCTGAAAGGTCTAGGTTTACAGAGGTCATTCAGGTATACGAGGAAGAGCGTCGGTCCCAAAATGCTCCCCATAGTGGTGGTGGATCGAGGAGAGCGGCGCACAATGATCATTGACATAACGGTCCCGCATGACGGGAACCTCGTGAAAGCCGAAAAAGATAAACAAATTAAGTATCTTGACTTGGCTCGCGAGGTTGTCGACATGTGGGATGTGGACTCAGTGATCATTGTGCCGATAGTCGTATCAGCCAATGGCTTAATTGCCAAGAACCTCGACAAACACCTAAGGAGGCTCTCGTTGGGCAGCTGGATTAAAGGCTTGATTCAGAAAGCGGTACTCCTGGACACGACTCGCATTGTTAGGAGGTTCCTCTCTGGAGCCCTGACAGGCCGGTAGCTTGGACCCTGCTCCCGATACTGGTGGGCTACTATTTTTATATTTAAAAATGTTTTTATATTTTTTTATTCTAATATTTAAAAGTTTAATTTATATGTAGTAATGTAAAATAAAGGAAATAATAATAATATACCATTTATTTCAGGCGACACAGGCCCATAGAAAAATATCTTAACCTAAACATACATATTTTAATAACAAAAACTTGTGTTAATAAATAAGGCTTACACTATGTTAGTAGCACTTCACTTTGCACTGGGTTCCCTATATCTGGCAGAATGAATATTTTAAAGGCATAAAAATATTTAATATAATGATTGTTTGGCCGAATGATTATATGTCCGAATTTACAATGGCATACTTTTAAGATGGCAGAATTTTATTTGGAATAATTTTATTAGGAATATTGCCATTTGTATAAAATATAATTTTAAATCTTAAATTAAACTAAAATATTGTCTTAAAAAGGCAATATATTGTGCTACATAAGCTAGTGACAGAAACGAATCGCTGTAAAACCGACTCCACGTAGTCTTGTCTGCCCTACCCCTAGAATGTAATTTAATCGCGTAGGCGTGGATTGGCGAAGCGGCCTGCGAGCTGAGGAGCAGGTGGTTTTAACGCTTCTTCCATGACGAGGGGCAGATAACAGTTCGGTACTCGCACAACGAACGCCTTGAAGTTGACGTTCCGGTGCGATTCTAGTAACTGCACCCTCGGCATGTACCTCGTCTTTTGGCGCACGTACTCCACGATGTCCTCCGCCTTAGTGCTGTAGTGCAGGCGGGATATGTACACCGGTGTGTTCGGTTTTGCGGCACGCAGGGTCACTTCGGGGTCCGTAGGAGCTTTGCCGCAGCGGTTTTTGTTTGTTCGCGATCGGCGCTTCCCCCTTTGCACCGTCACGAAACCATCATCATTATCAGCTCTATTCGGCGCCTTTTCTGGCATGGGCTTGATACTAGGAGCGCCAGGGGCACTCGCGGTGACGCTAGCGAAATTCCTTTGTAGGGGTTTCGCCAGGGCTGCAGACACTGGCACCGGGGAGGGGCGAGGGGCACTAGGCTGAGAATCAGCACTTTTTGAACGTCAAAATTACATAAGACAGTCCCCCAAAACGCCCAGCCTTCACCACTTCCTAGTGGTTTAGCTGGGAAGAAGAAGTGGCGCAACAAACTCACCAGCAGCACAGCTGTCTGTTCTATAGTATATATGCAAGATAATATACATTACACAACACAAAACATAATTATAAATTAATAGCCATATGACAGCTAGCACACACCAATATACCAACCAAAAACATAGAGAACTATACTCAGGCAGAAATAAAACAAACTAAACGTAAACAATATCTAAAAAAGAAAAATAAAAAAAGCCTCCAGGCATAAAGGGCGTGTCCGCTTACATATAGCTGTAACTAGAAGTTATAATTGATAAACTAGGATCATCGAGGTAAAATACATAATTGTCGAGGTCGCTTGCTAACCACATACGAAAAAATACATTAATCAAAAAGTTCTTAGAATTTATAAAACCTTTTTGGGAGAAGTTCGATATTCAAATTAAAGAGTGTCAATCACACAATATTTATGCAAACTGTCACTTGTTTTTGTCAGTTCGTTCGCACGTAATAAATTGTTATGTGCAACGAGTTGCTAAAAACCCAAAATTACGGATAAAAGTGACTTACGTGCTGTATTGTATCAAATATCTCAGTTTGAAAAAAATGTCTACGAATGAAAATTTTCCGGACATTCAGCAGACATTAGGGGATGATGCTGTACCCTATTCTACGGTTGCGTACTGGGTGGCTGAATTTAAAAGAGGTAGATCAAGCTGTAAAGATGACCCGCGTTCTGGGCGGCCTTCAACCTCCGTTACGGAAGAAAATGTCAAAAAGGTTGAGAATCTGGTTTTGGAAGACAGAAGAATAACTATAAAACATATAGCTGAGATCCTAAAGATATCATTTGGTAGCGTTCAATCCATTTTAATTAATTCACTGGGGTTCAAAAAAGTGTCGGCAAGATGGGTGCCACGAATGTTAATCGACGAAAACAAAAAGCGACGTTTGGAAATTTCTAAGCGTAATCTCCAAATTTTCCAGCGTGATACGGATAATTTTTGCCGTCGCCTTGTCACCATGGATGAAACGAGGGTCCACCATTTCGATCCTGAAACTAAGCGACGAAACATGTCTTGGAAACTGTGGAGATTTTAATATTAATATTTTAGATGTTACTCCATTAAGTATTAGACTTCTTAATCTGTTTAGGTCTTATAATTTAATTAACTTGTTTTTTGAACCTACTAGGATTACGGCATCTTCGGCAACTTGTCTTGATAATATATTTAGTGATTGTGATGCCAAAAATAAATTAGTGTTAAGTGACCTAACGTCTGACCACTGTGGTTTATTAGTAAGCTTCCCCATGCCATTACATAAAAAGCAGCAAAAAATAGAATGTAGGCCTTATACAGCTAGTCGTTGCAAACAGTTTAAAAATAATATAGCTCATAGAATTACACCATCTATAGTAGAACACGAGAATCCTAATGAAATCTATGGAGACCTTTTTGATGTTGTGCAAAAGGAGTACCAATCCACTTTCAAGACCAAAACTATTAAAACTAATGGCACCTCCGTTGGCTTTAACCAATGGGCCACTCCAGGTATTTATAAAAGTAGAGCGAGACTATACGAGTTATATGGTTTGAAAAAATACAGATTTGACACACCTTTCCTAGAGTATGTCAAAAATTATTCAAAATTATTTAAAAAGGTTAGTGTTTTTGCTAAATCTAAATTTTTAAGCGATTTAATTAAAAATTCCAATAATAAAGTAAAAACCACTTGGATAATTATTAACAATGAAACTGGTAAATCGGTTAAGCAAGATAAACAACTTGAGATTATGGTCGACAATAAATTAGTTACTAAAGCAGCTGACGTAGCTGAGGCGTTTAATGAGTTTTTTGCCAACATACCTATAACTACGACTCGCTCCTTAAATTCGTCCCCGTCTAAAGCTGAAAACCTATTGCTTAGTAGTGTTTCTAAAAGTAGTATCTTATTTAGCTTCGAACATGTAACGCCTCGTGATGTAGTTAATGTTTTTAACACACTCAAGTCTAAAAACACTGGTGATTACTGGGGCATCTCCATTAAACTTTTAAGTAATATAATAGACATCGTAGCCCCCTATCTAGCTGTTACTTTTAATAAATGTGTTGATTTAGGAACTTTTCCTGACCTCATGAAGAGTAGTAAAGTCATACCATTATTTAAATCAGGTAATAAAAATGACGTTGGCAATTTCAGGCCTATTTCTATATTACCAGCATTTAGCAAAATATTTGAAAAGTTAATACTCAAGCAGTTGCTAAGACATTTTAATTTAAATAGCCTCCTTCATAATGAACAATATGGCTTTACAAAGGGTCGCTCCACTACAGATGCGGGTGTTGCTTTGCTGAAACACATATTTAACGCATGGGAGAACTCGCAAAATGCTATTGGGGTTTTCTGTGATCTCTCCAAAGCCTTTGACTGCGTGCACCATGACACGCTTTTGCGTAAACTGCGACATTACGGTGTGCAAAACGAAGCTCTCAACGTTATAAATTCTTATTTACATAATAGGTCCCAATGTGTAGATGTTGATGGTGTGAAATCGTCCGGGCTACCAGTTCAGTTAGGTGTACCTCAAGGCTCAATACTGGGTCCATTCTTGTTCTTAGTGTATATCAATGACTTACCATTCTATGTAAAGGGTATCTGTGAAGTTGTACTGTTTGCAGATGATACTTCTCTTATTTTTAAAGTAGACAGGAACAGACAAGATTTTGACGATGTAAACAGTGCACTCTCAATGGTTACGGGTTGGTTTACGACAAATAACCTAGTTCTCAATGCCAAGAAAACGAAATGTGTAAAGTTTGCCCTTCCAAATGTTAGAAATCTAGGACCCAACATCGTCTTAGATACAGAGGTGCTTGAAACCGTAAACTCGGCAGTGTTTCTGGGCATAACAGTAGATGCCAAACTTCAGTGGGGGCATCATATATCTAGCCTAGCGGGAAGGCTCAGTTCGGCCGCCTACGCCGTCAGGAAAGTAAGACAATACACTGACGTTGATACAGCTCGGTTAGTCTATTTTAGTTATTTCCATAGCGTTATGTCCTACGGTATTCTGCTGTGGGGCAAAGCTGCCGATATTCAAAATATATTTGTCCTTCAAAAACGAGCTTTTCGAGCAATTTACCAGCTGGGTGCCAGAACTTCTCTGAGAGATTTTTTTAAAGATATTGGTATCCTCACTGTTGCATCACAATTCATTTTCGCCAACATTCTATATATTAGGCAAAATATACACTTGTACACTAAAAACAGTGACATTCACAATGTTAACACAAGAAACAAGGACAAACTACGAGCTCCCTTTCACCGGCTACATAAAGTTCATAACTCATTTGTTGGGCTTGGTATAACCTTTTACAACAAGCTACCCTCTTCTTTGCTAGATTTGCCTTTTAATGCGTTTAAAGCTAAAGTAAAATCCAACCTTTGTTCAAAGGCATACTATTCTATCAACGACTACTTAAATGATAAGAATAGTTGGTCGCTGTGATTGGCTCAAGACAATGTTTATGTTCTTTCTCCAGAATTAGCCTACCTACTGACAGGTTTTATAAGCTTAGGTAAATTTTTCATTTTATTTGACTTTATATGTCAATTTATTTTAATTTTATTAATTTTTTGTTGACATTAACTACTCATTAGAATGATTTTCATGAGTTGTATCGCAATATGTGGTTAGCTAGCGACCTCGACAAACTGATCATATTTTTTTTTTTTTTTTTTTTTTTTTTTTTTTTTTTTATTTTTTTTTTTTCCTGAAAAACTGGCAGCAAGTTCGTCATGCTCCCTTAGATGTCACTGCTTGCGGTAGCGTTGGGGGTCGGGTTGCCTCCTTCCCTCAAATATGGCGAGGGCTGATCTTTGCGTTAAGCTCGTGAACGGGTGCTGCTTGTGGTGACTGGTCGTCTTGCTGATCATGGTTTTGTTATTGTTATTAGTAATTAACTGTTTATTTATTTTACCTCGATGGTCCTAGTTTATCAATTATAACTCTAGTTACAGCTATATGTAAGCGGGCACGCCCTTTATGCCTGGAGGCTTTATTTTCTTTTTTAGATATTCTTTACGTTTAGTTATTTTAATTTCTGCTTGAGTATAGATCTCGATGTTTTTGGTTGGTATATTGGCGTGTGCTAGCTGTCATATGGCTGATAATTTATAATTTAATGTTTTGTGTTGTGTTATGTAAATTATTTTGCATAAGTACTATTGTATAGAATCATTTTATTTTTCCTAATTGAACAGACAGCTGTGCTGCTGGGGAGTTTGTTGCGCCACTTCTTCTTCCCAGCGAAAGCACTAGGAAGTGGTGAAGGGTGGGCGTTTTGTGGGACTGTCTTATGTAACTTTGACGTTCAAAAAGTGCTGATTCTCAGCCTAATTTGAATAAATGACTTTTGAATTTTGAATTTGAATTTTTGAATTTTAAACGACCATCCTCGCCATCCTTAATTTTAAGAAATTTCGAGTTGCTCCTACCGCTGGCAAAGTTATGGCCTCAGTGTTCTGGGATAGTGAAGGAATCCTTTTTATTGATCCAAAAGGCCAGACGATTACTGGACCCTATTATGCAAATTTAATCCCGAAAGTGCGTGAAGCGATTGATGAAAAACATCGTGGAAAACTATCGTTGGGCGTGTTGTTTCTTCAAGATAACGCTCCTGCTCATCGATCGGAAGTTGCGCTCAACGCAATCCGCTGTGCTGGCTTCAATCTCCTTGACCACCCACCATATTCTCCGGAATTAGCCCCAAGTGATTTTCAGTTATTCCCAATATTAAAAGAGGACATTCGTGGAACAAAATTTTACGATAATGACGCGGCTATGGCTGCCGTAGAGGAGTTTTTCGAGAGTCAAGAAAAACATGTTTTTCACAAGTAATAAGGAAGTTAGAAACGCGTTATTCTAAATGCATTGCATTGGGAAAATAATAGTAGATTGTTTGCCAAGGGAGCAAACAACTATTTTTAAGGCGAGAGTGTTTTTTTGAATCCAGAGTGGAGCGAAGGATTCTAAAGTAGAATCCTGAACGCAGCGAGGGATTCAAAGTACGTCACTCGAGCTTAAAATAGTGTTGCTCCCGAGGTGAACACTCTACTTTTCATCACCCTCTATGAGAAAAAAAAAACGTGTACGGTCCTACCCTCATCTCTCACGTATGATTTAAAACCAAAACAAAATTATAGCAGCCTCCATCTTGAATTTACATTTTGAACTCTTTATCGACTTTAGCAGCTTTAAAAACTCCTGCCTTCACGTCTGCACCCTCAAAAACTATGATAACGACACCCATGACGAAAAATTAAAAAAAAATTGTAGTCGCCATCTTGGATTTTCATTTTGACCTCACTATCGGCTTTAGAACCCTCGAAAAGTATGAAAACGACACCCATGACGAAAAATTTGAAAATTTTCACAGCCGCCATCTTGGATTTTCATTTTGACCTCACTATCGGCTTTGGCGCCCTTGAAAACTATGAAAACGACACCAATGACGAAAAATTTGAAAATTTTCGTCCTGTGTCGTTGCTGCCATCTTGGATTTTCATTTTGACCAGGCTTGTCAAAGTGTGAATAATAATTCACACTTTCTCTCTCTTTCTTGCCAGCCTGGTATTTGTTCATACAATGTTCGTGATGGGTCACCTTGGTGATTGAAACTTTTTCTAACAATATCCACATTCCAAATTCAAATCTACTTTGCTCCCTAGGGATCAAAGTGCTATTTTGGTCCCTGTTTACGAAGAACAAACTAGCTCTTTTTGAATAGATGTGATGAAAAATATTTTTTCACCTCAGCACCTCAAAAAAGCAGGTTTTTCTGTCAAAAAACAGTGAGCAAAATTCAATTTTGCTGCGAGCGTGAGACAACGTAGTTTTTTTTTTTTTTTAATGCCGTGAACAGTCTGTTGGGTCTACTCACAAAATTCTAAAGATTTGAACTTCAATTAGTTTTGTCACTTTCACTTCGATACGAAAAAAGCGAGAGATAGAAACAAGTCGATTTCAAAATTCCATAATTAATAGGCCCAAAAATGAAACAAACAATAAAACGTTCGGATTCACATAAAACCTTAAAATTGAAAATCATCTGTTAAGGTTATATTGAAATTCTGTTTTTTTATTTTGGAGTGAGTTCTTTAGGCGGCTTGCGGTAAGAGTTCACTGGCAGAAATCGTCACGGGAAAAGGCGCTTGCGACTGTCGTCTTCTAATTCAAAGAGAAAGAAAGACGGAGTGAGATAGTAAGTGTGAATTTGGTCAAAATGCAAATCCAAGATGGCGGATGCGAAAAATTTCACATTTTTCATTTGGTGTCGTTTTCATAGTTTTCAAGGGTGCTAAAGCCGATCGTGAGGTGAAAATGTAAATCCAAGATGGCGGCTGCGAAAAGTTTCAAATTTTTCTTCATGGGTATCGTTTCTATAGTTTTCAAGGTTGCTAAAGCCAATAGTGAAGTCAAAATGTAAATCCAAGATGGTGGCTGCGAAAATTTTCAAATTTTTCTTCATGGGTGTCGTTTCTATGATTTTCAGGGTTGCTTAAGCCGATAGTGAAGTCAAAATAAAAATCCAAGATGGCGGCTGCGAAATTTTTTCACATTTTCGTCATGGGTGTCGTTTTCATAGTTTTCGAGGGTACTAAAGCCGATAGTGAGGTCAAAATATAAATCCAAGATGGTGGCTGCAAAATACAAGGTGATGAAGATTATGTAAAAAAAAACCTTGTCCGATCCGACTACGGACTACCGGTACTGCAGTAACATTACAAAAGAGTATTTTTTTTATTATTAGTTATAGTAAAAAAGTTATTGCTATTTAAAATTCACATTTTTATTTCCAAAATTACCCCAAATCCATAAAAAAAATTCAAAACTCATACTACGACGTCCGCCGCCCGCACCAAACGTAAAATTCGGTAAAATTCACCATTGAAAAAAATGTGGGAATTTCTTTTTTCCTGAAAATTTCCACATAAATATGCTCACAGTACGACACCTTTTTTTTTTTTTTTTTGGGTGGGAAATCATCAAATGACTCCTCCCGCTCTGGGTGGAGCGGGAGGGCGTGTCAGACTCTTACTGACTAAAACCCACCCGTGTTCCTTCTCTTGCCTGTGCAATGCCAGGAGGCCACGGTATCCCTTTCGGACTTTCCCGCAACCCCGGCAGGCAATGGTCTCATTGGACCCCTTCATTCGCTGACATCTCTTTGAGGCGCGCGTGGAACACAACGCGCCGTCGACCCGGGCTTGGTCCTTAACGGACGGCAAGCTACCCATTGCTCACCGTCCGCAAGCCCGCGCCTACGGTGGCCGGGAATCGGCAGTTGATTACAGTACGATACCTAACAACACCCTCACGGATCGGACAGGTTTTTTTTTACATGTTGTATGTTCTCGCTGCTGAGGTGAAAAGTTGTATGTGTTACACGAGAGCAAAGTTATTTGCATCTCGTGTCTTTGAATCCCTCGCAGCGATTCTAACAGGATTCTAACCTAGAATCACTCGCTACGCTCGTGATTCAATTATACACACTCTCGTATTGCATACAACTCATAAAAAAAAGATTGTAGTGAGTAGATTATGTTAACAATAAATTAAAATAAATTGACTTGTATAGTAAAATTATAAACAATTATAATAAAATCTTCACATGTCAGTAGGTAAGCTAATTCTGGAAAAAGAACATTAAACATTGTCTTGAGTTAATGACAGCGACCAACTATTCTTATCATTTAATTAGTCGTTGATAGAATAGTGTGTTTAACTTTCGAACAATGTAGGTATACAGGCTTCGTAAATGCATTTTTTGAGCAAATGTGTTGAAAAAGTTATTTTCAACATGGGCCCATGGTGCGGGAGAAACTCCGCCCATGGGCTCCCCCGCTGACGCAGAGTCTCCGGCCGCAGCTTGTGGGGGACGTGGTGAGCACTCTGTTCCCTTCGAGAGGGGAACACGCCTCCCCGCCCATGGCTCCGCCTACTGCGGTGCCTGATGCGGACCACACCGCCGACGACGACGACGATGCCCTGGAGGTGACCGAGGTAGAGATGAGGGTGGCGATACGTAGGCTGAATGCCAGAAATACCGCCCCAGGACCCGACGGCTTACCTGACCGACAGTCGGTGGAACTTCGTGGAGCATTTCCGACGTTCGGCTCCCAGACTGGACCGGGCCGGGGCTGCCTTGAAGCGGCTCCTGCCCAATCTAGGGGGTCCAAACGCCTCCTGCCGGAGGCTATACGCGGAGATCGTGCGGTTCATGGCCCTGTACGGGGCACCGGTGTGGGCGCGTTCGTTGAGGCGGCGGCCTGCCCGCCGGTTAAACGCGTCCTAGAGGGTCAAGGCCACCCGGCTGGTCCGGGGATACCGCACAGTCTCCGGTGAGGCGGCGAGCCTCCTTGCTGGATTGCCGCCATGGGATCTGGAGGCAAAAGTCCTCGCGCATATTTGGGAGTGGCGCGGGGAGGCGAAACGCCGGGGCTTGACTCCGATGCCGCGAGAAATCGCGGCACAGCGGACAGAGCTCCGACGGGATCTCATGGCGTCATGGAGAGTGCGATTGTCGCAACCCAGTGCTGGGCACGCCACTATTGCGGCGGTAAGTCCCCTCTTTGAGGAGTGGCTGGAGAGGCGCCACGGCGTCCTCACCTTCCGCCTGACGCAGGTCCTCACCGGACACGGCTGTTTCGAGAGGTACCTGTTTCGGATAAGGCGTTTCGCGCCCTCACGACCCTAGCCGCCGCAGGAGGAGACGCCCCGGGCGTCGGGATTCGATCGCGGATTCCCGGCCACCGTAGGCGCGGGCTTGCGGACGGTGAGCAATGGGTAGCTCGCCGTCCGGTAAGGACCATGCCCGGGTCGACGGCGCGTTGTGTTCCACGCGCGCCTCAAAGAGTGTCAGCGAGTGAAGGGGTCCGATGAGACCAAGGCCCCCTGGCATTGCACAGGCAACAGAAGGAACACGGGTGGGTTTTAGTCAGTAAGAGTCTGACACGCCCTCCCGCTCCACCCAGAGCGGGAGACGTCATTTGATGATTTCCCACCCAAAAAAAAAAAAAAAAGGGGGCCACGGTATCCCTTTCGGACTTTCCCGCAACCCCGGCAAAACCAACATAGGTGGTAGATATAATATCGAATGTTAAAGATACGAATATCTATGGGCCGTGGCCGTCACGTCGCCCACATCTGATATTACAAGTTAATTACAGTTTAAATGTAATTTTATTTTGTCCTTCGTTCAATAATTAGGTACCTATAACAAAATGCTTAAACGAATATTTTCCATAATTAAACCATTAATAACTACATAAAACTGATGAAAATTTCGCGTGGGAAGTTAATATCTGTATACCTTAATTTCTTTGGATGTTAACTGAAGTATAAAATGTTTGATTAACACACATTCTACCTACAGTTATGTCACTTTTCCAATAGGCACTGATTGTCCTCTACCAACAGAATGTAGGAGGTGTCTTTAAGGAAAACTAATTAATTACTAGTACACTTATCTACGAGGTACTTTAGTTCAAGACATTTTTTTTTTTGGGTGTGAAATCATCGAATGATTTTCCGCTCCGGGCGGAGCGGGAGGGCGTGTCAGACTCTTACTGACTAAAACCCACCCGTGTTCCTTCAATTGCCTGTGCAATGCCACGGTCCCCCGGCCACGGTATCCCTTTCAGACTTTCCCGAAACCCCGGCAGGCCTCGGTCCCATCGGTCCCCTTCACCCGCTGATATCTCTTTGAGGCGCGCGTGGAACACACAAAACGCGCCGTCGACCCGGGTCTGGTCCTTACCGGACGGTGAGTTACCCATTGCTCACCGAACAGGAGCGCCCCGCTGTTACTGTTGTGTACCATTCACAAATAGAATGCTTGAAAGCGATCGAGTGATTAACTCTTTCACTTTGATCAGTTTCCGTTTACCGTTCAAGATAATTTGTCCTGTCAATCCAAACACTCAAAATTCACTGTTAGTGGTTGTTTTTCTATAGGGAATTGGTTCAGGCAGTGTCAACGACCCATTTTCTAAGAACAGATTAAATCTGACGAAGGTGTGGTGTAGGCGAGCGATAAATTAATGATAATAATATTATATTCTGAGTACTTCTATAAATGCAATTTTATTTATATCTTTTAATTTGATATAGTAGGTATAATTTTCAGGTTTATAAATAAAATATCTTGTCTCGGTCATTACTTCCTAGATAGATGTTTGATGA
Source organism: Xanthia togata (assembly GCA_963853775.1). NCBI lineage: Eukaryota > Metazoa > Arthropoda > Insecta > Lepidoptera > Noctuidae > Xanthia > Xanthia togata. The sequence continues at coordinate 15,228,303 of OY970802.1, forward strand.
CATCTTTCGATGATCATATAAATTGACGTCAGAGGTTAGTTTTCGTTTTGGATCTAAAAACAATATATTCAATTATTCATGCAAACGCTTTTATTAAACAAACCCGACGTCATGACCGTAATGGTTGTTTTATTTATGTTATATCAGAAACATATAATAAAACAAACATTTTTTTATTAGATAGGTACCTGATAGACGTTGTCCTGATCAATTATCAATCATTCATACAAAAAGACACTTTCAGTTTTCCATGATTTTCCCGGCAAATTTTCAAACGTTTCTTTCAAGAAGTTTTTTCGGATGAATAAGAACTTAAAAAAAAACAAATAGGTCCAGCCGTTCTGAATGATGCGCTTACTAATGAACAGCATTTCATTTTAATTATATAGAGAAGAGACTAGCTTTTTCCCGCGGCTTCGCCCACGTGGAGGTCGGAAATTATCCCACGGGAAGGTACTACCGGGATAAAAATATCCTGTCCTAATCCAGCACTCAAATTGCGTAACACATGATACATCATAATTTGAATCATTTGGAAGGATGGATGGCTAATCCATTGCCTTCATATGTTCGAAAAAAACAAAACTCAGAGCTTACATTACAGCTTCATTAAATAGAGTGGCGATGGTGACATCTTTTATACAAACTTTGGTATAGTGTGTGATTTTTAGGGTTCCGTACCTCGAAAGGAAAAAACGGAACCCTTATAGGATCACTTTGTTGCCCGTCCGTCTGTCTGTCTGTCAAGACCCTTATTATATAGATATCATTAGATATCAAGTTGAAACTCATATCAAATACTTAGGTCTAATTGCCTTTAAGCTGTGAAAATAAAACAAATTTCTAAATCAACGCAAAGGTACAACCATTTATACCGCATATTTTGAAACTCACAACTACTCGCAAGGGAATCAAAACCTAAATTTAAATTGTGATTTTAAACATAATTGTAGTTACAGCAATGACCGCGACTTATCTCTATCTTCGATATCGATTTTAGATTTAATCCCCAAAATGGAATTTCCACATATTTTTCATCCATAAACATGTTTCCGTTAATTAACACTAGCACTACAATATAACTATAGATAACGTTTTTTCGAATTTCAATGTTTAATGTGGTACTATTAATACCTTTTTCAGTCACCATTTACAGATCTGGTTCAAATTTAATACCTAATAAGTATTTTTGTACCAGATTTCTAACTAATGACTAAAAAACTTTGTAAATAAATAACTTTGATAAAAAAACTTGCCATCATTCATCAGCAGACTTTTCCAAGGCTGCTGTAGATATTTCAGTTATATTATAAAATAAATAATATGTGTATAAAATAAAGGATTACTGAAACGATAAAGAGAGAGAGATATTGTAATGTTATGGATTTAATTTTGCTATAAAAATACCATAACTATGACTCGATTGTCGTGATGGATGAACTTTTACTTTCCGACTCACACTTGGCCGGTTTTTATTTACTATAGTGATTAAGTTGAAAATATGTAACAGATTTTAAATATCTCTTGCAACCCTTATGAAGGTAGGTATCATTTATGAATAAATTTACGTATCTGTGTAGACATAGCACGCCAGCTATGAATTGAACGTTAAACATATTTTCTCTATTACCTGTTATTGGTAGATATGCAAGCAGAATATTAAGTACACGCCTACATACTGTACATGTGGTACCAGGGGTACATACATGCGATTAGAAAAATAAAAAACTGATAAAAATTCAATAACACACAACCCTTACAAATTGTCTAGGTTCAAATGCCTTGCCTGTGTAAATAAACGCTTAATCTGTCGCGCGCGCAATTAGCAGACACAATAGAATTTTATTGTTATCTGTCTCCAATATGAGACACCAGTATTATAAAGGTTAAATGAGTTATTGGTCTGGTTACACAAAAGGTTATGTAATTACGTAATGTAGCCAGTTGCCGCACCTTTTACATATTCTATCGTTAATTAAATTCGCTGAGCGCGCAAATTAGTTTAGAGAGCCAGCGAAACTCAATTTTAAATAAATATTTAAAATTGAGTTTTTTATTGTTGAAGGTAAATTCAACTAGATCCAGAAAAGTACCTTTTGGTTTAATTAATAAACAACTGGTTAGACATTGTATACAAAAATATTTTATTTTTTTCTCTTTTTTACCTCTGCTCTGACCTCATTACATGTCTGTTGAAACTTCGGGGTAGTCTCAACCACACAAGTGGATCTACAACAGAGAACTAAATTTTACAAAATCAGGGCAGGTACGAGATACCTGGCGAACCTATTAGTTTGTGGCGGTGACGAGATTTTCCACTACCGTACACTGTTTGGCCGTTCGTCCACCGCACCGTGAACGGGACGTCAACCTGAAATGAGATCACGCGTTAGTAAATGTACTTTGACGTCCCGTTCTAGTTGCGGTGGACAGACAGCCTGAGTCTATTTGGGCACTTACTGTGCGGCCGTGCGCACATAGCACGCCCCTATATATATCTGTGCACCGTTTGTAAATTCTAACTCAAACATAATCTCAGAATATGAAGCTTTGTCTCTATTCAGAAATCTACCTACTACTTGATTTTAACTTCATTGGAAATGCATGCAGATATCTTTTTTACAAGTCCTTGAAAACAAGCAGGAAAAATATCAACATGCAAAGATCGTTAGTTAATATGTAAATATTTTTCAACGTGTGAATCTGCTGGGGACCGTGGGTCGCCAGAATAACCGCAAGACTCGACAATTTAAAGGGACCTTCGAAGTTACTGAGTTGTTTTACATAATGTTGAAGATTTACTGCCAAGCTAGACTAGACTTTTTTCGCAGAATTAGGTATAAATAACCTTTTTGGACACAAAATCGACGTCTAGAAACTTAGTGGAATCTGTTTGTTTTGTTGCCTGATTATTTTCGAACTTGTGTTCTAGGTACATCGATTAAGATACCTTAAGTCATTGTTGTGAAGATTGTTATCCTAAAAATAGTAAATACTTTCTAGAAGCAGTTGTTAACATGTAAAACTGGGTATCGAATACGCACACCAGTATTTGTCATAATATATTACGGTGTTTACCACGCGATCGTGTTTAATAATCGTGAAACAAGAAAACATAACAATTATTGCCAAATTATATTATGCGTCTGACGTTATAATAACGAACCGTACTGAAGATGAAAACAGACAAAAGAAATTCTTATATGATTTTCATATTTTTCCCAATAAGTGTAGGTACCAATTTAGTTTTGTTTGTATCTCTCATGCCTATTAGATGTTCTTGACAGAATTACGATTCTAAATAGTAATAAAATAAATAGTAAGAACTTATCAGTAGAGAGTATTGTTGAGTTTTTTACAAAACGTCGTATTGTTTTATTTTTTTATATACAAATCTAAATTGAAATCTCGTTATATTCAGAAACTTTTTCATAATAATATAATTGCAATATAGATTGCAAATCAATACTCCTGATGAATACATGTAAATCACTTTGACAGCACTATTTAGTATTCGCACATTTTATATTTATTTTTTACTTGTAGTTTAAATCATTTTCAGACTAATGACAGGTAGACAGAGCGATTGTATTCAAATCAATAACGTAGCGACGTAGCACGTCGTAGACACTCGTAGCATTCTACCGCCTACGAAAATGCTACGAAAAGTTAGGCTTTCGGGTAGTGCAATGATTTTTCATAATTATAAAAGCTACGAGCGGAATCTCACCCAATGTCACGTGAGGGAGATCTCGGCAAATATCACGTGGACAACAGTGTAAAATTGCGAGAAAACTGGGTTAAATTAAGTAAAACATGTTTCTCCACTGAAATATGGCTAAATTTCACACAAAAACGAGAGGGTCACACGTCGAGCTACTGAGCTTCGGTGTGCAAGCAACAACGGCTTTAGAGTGGCTAAATCAGAGCGAGGTTTTTTTTTTTTTTTTTTGAACTATGGCATCTCGCAGGTATACCACTAAGGTATTTACTGCTTAACCGGACTGTCCTGTGGCTGCCTTAACCTACTACACTCAAAGCCTCCAGCCAGGAGCAAAATTATTCTAAGTTAAAATTAGGCGAACGCTCACTAAGGGCACCCCCTGTGGGGTACGAACCTCGGCTTAGGGCGTCGCTGAGGGGAGGACAGCAAGATGGGACAGGCTGGATCAAGGATAGATCATTATTATTATGAGGGGAATTTAAACAGCTTCGGCTGCGGCGCGGGCTGGCGCTTCATCGGACCAGGGTCGGGGGGGAGTATTATTTACTCGGGATGAGAGCGAGGTTGAAGAAGCAGGTGATTTTATTGAAAAACATTACACATATTACACATACATACATATTGATTCCAGTAGTCACTCTTGAGACCAAACATGAGTGCTTTTACGAATTTTTGTAATTTCATGTATTTTTTCTTGAACACAAGCAAGCACATATTAACGTATTAACACTAATAATATGTATTAATGTGAGATTAGGGTGCGGGGGACCATGGGGGGTCGAAAAATCGTCAAAATCGCCTCAAGCAATTAATAAACGACCCCTAAATACCGCCGTCCATAGTCGTTTTGAAAATCAGAAGCATCGCTGCCTCGCCATCGCTGGGGCGTCGCCATTCAGTGACAAAGCTGATTTATCTCATGTGTCTGTAGCAGGTGTGCTAGTGTTTTCACCGACAAAACCACGATACTTTAATTGTTATTTGTATTTTAATTTTAAATGAAAATTAAATACCCGTCCCATTACTCATTTCAATATTGATTTAATAATAGAAGGATCAGACGAAGTTTTGTTTTTTTAAAGAGCAGTTCGACGAACACTTATGTACCTTAACAGACAACCTAATAAATGTGAGAGTTTGCCGAGAGTATCTCGCAAATTAGTGCAATTAACAATTTATGTTGTTCAAGCGTTGCAGCTAGTTTGCTTAGTGCTTCGGAATGATGGATTAAGATGTTCTTATAGGGCGATAAATATAAACTTTAACGTGAATAATGAAGAGAGACTGGATAGTATACATTTTGAAACGTTTTAAGAATGTTTATTTATAAAACTAAGTTTCGCCAGCGGCTTCGCTCGTGGTTGGAAGTTATCTCACGGGAATCTACTACTAGGAAAAAAGTATCTTATTTCCTAACCTAAATCATGGCTGGTGATAACAGGCAGACAGATGGCAAGACCTAAAACAAAAATTGTATGGATTAGAGCAGATTTGATTGATTTCTACACGAACAGAATATCTTATTTTTTTAAAATAAATAAATCTGTAATCTAGCGTGAAATGGCAACCTTTCAATACATCATGGTCTTTGAAATACCAATTGACAAAATTTTGCACGTAATTTAGCATTACACTCGAACAAATCGTTCGCTCAGAGAACAATCAATCGATTCGTTCAATCGTTCGATCGTTCGTTCGTTCGTACGGGTGAACTTGAGCCACTGAACATTTTCATCTTACATCTAGTTTAGCTCAATTTTAATAGTAGGTAGTAGCTCTCTGTGAAGGAGTTCCTTCAGGGAAGTAAGTACCGATTCCTGTCGCCAATCAGCGTTCCTGTTTGAAGGGACCGTGCGTCGACCGGTGTAATTTCAGGATGAAACATTTCAGCTTTTTCTCTATGATGGTGACCACTAACCACCAGGAAGACTGCCAACTTATTTCCCAAGAACAAAAAATAAACATAAACACGATAAATTATTCTGATAACTGACAGGAAAGACAACAAAATATTGGTAAAGATACCGCCGCTTCTCTTTCGCTAAAGGTACTCCTTGGTGACTCATATAGGATTCTCTCATCAAAGCATCACAAGTTTTATGCTCATCCAGATCCCATCGGCATCGTCACTGCACTATCAACTTTTTGTCGTGATGGAATGAGTTCCCGATAGTCTGTTCATGTCATTGTATAAAGATTAGAGAGTCAGCCAAGTTAGTAGGAGGGCTAACTGCCTCTGTCAGTGAGTGAGTCGCTTGGTTTTCTCACAATGTTTTCCTCCAGCATAAGACACGAGGTGTCCAAGATTTAAATGACCACACTCAATGAAGGGTTCTATAGTTGGGATGAATTTATAACGGTCACGGTCAATTCTCCAACTGCAAATGTCATCATCATCATCATCAGCCTATAACGTTCCCACAGCAGGGACACGGCCTCCTCTCAATGAGAGGGATTAGGCTATAATCCACCACGCGGGCCCAGAGCGGATTGGTAGATGTCACATGTCTTCGAATTTTTGGTTCTAGGCATGCCGGTTTCCTCACGATGTTTTCCTTCACCGTTTTGAGAGCAGTGGTGATGAAATAAATTACACAAAGTAATGCGCCTGTCTGGGTTCGAACCCACGACTTACTGTTCGTAAGTCGGGGCCGCACTGAGAAAACTGACAATCATAAAAGAGGTGAATTCAGCTTAAAGTATGATGAATTCACTCAAAGGACGGAGCATAGTGATTCACCAAAAAGAACGATGATAATACTGATGTTGATGATAACAGTATTTAAGATGATGTGTCACCATGGATTTAGTTTTAGTTACCTACTATTTTTCGATGCCTTCCTCATATATCCAGTTATATCCTATTAGTTTTCCTACAATTTTTCGGTGACTTCCTCACATATTCAGTTATGTCATACAATTTTTCCAACTATTTTTCGGTGCCTTCCTTATATATCCAGTTATATCCTATTATTTTTCCTACTATTTTTCGGTGACTTCCTCACATATTCAGTTATGTCATACAATTTTACCTACTATTTTTCGGTGCCTTCCTCATATATCCAGTTATATCCTATTATTTTTCCTACTATTTTTCGCTACTAATTTGTAGGACATCATTCAAATGCTACTCATAAATGGGTCTCTGTAATAATAATTTAGTAGGATACACATAAAATAATATGACTATATTATTGAACTTTGATGCTTACTCTAAAAATATGAGATTATTTAATCGTATTATCATAGGATTCACATAAAATAATATGACTGTAATATTAAAAAATGATGCTTACTTTAAAAATATAAGTTTAAAGCATTATAATTTAATATAGTACATTAGGGGGAGGTCATCGTATTTTTAGAGATACTTTTTCATATTAAACTATGAAATCTATTTATATTACGGTGACTGTCATTGTGTTTTTTAATTAGAATCTTATTTATAATTATCATACTAATTTATGGGACAGTGGACCATTTTCTATTACATTGTGTTATTATTTGAAGAAGACAATGTTATTTCATAATTACAAATTTTTACGATGACAAGTATCATAATATTGCATTATTTACCCAAAAAATTCGATTCCATCTTAACACATTTCAGTTCTAGCGTAATATTTACTTATTATCAACATATTATAAGACAACGCATCTATTTTAAACCAACGTCACGATATTTTAAGATTATGCCAAAATGACATTTTTCTCAGTGCGCCACCACTGGGCCATCGCTGCTCTCAAAACTGCAAATGTAACTTTGTAAAGTATATTAAAAAAATGTGATAAAACTACAAATTAACTATTTTCGGCCTTTTTCTTTATTTGTACTGTGGGAACTTGCTTCTTGCCAAATTTCATGATTTTAGGTCTACGGGACGTAATGTTAAGTTTTAATTGATTTGCGAGTACAAAAATATATCGCATAAATGGCCGTGTTGTATTATTTCGTTGACTTAGAAGCTTGATTTTTTTAGAGCACGAAGAGACCGTAGGCTTACGTATTTGTTATTAATTTCAACTTAATACCTGTACGCGTTCTTGTGAAAAAGGGTCTTGACAGACTGACGGACGGACAACGAAGTGATCCTTTATGTCTATGTGTGACTTATAGGATCACTTCGTTGTCCGTCCGTCAGTCTGTTGTGAATGAAACCCGGAAACTAGTTATTGACTAAGTTGAAAGTCAGGTTTGGCAAGTAACACACGTTTCAGGAGGTTCCTCTTCCGGGTGAGGCGGGAGGAAACGCCCGGGTGTCATCATTGTGTGGATCGCCCGGAGGTCACGGTGTAGCGTACTTTGTAGGTCTGCCCGCGCGTCTGGCCCTGGTCTAGGCCATGGTACGGAGTGAGAGGGCATGGGAGGCCGTCGCCTTCTGCGAAACAGTAATGCTCACGAAAGAGGAAGCGGAATGCGTGAGGGAGAGACAAATTTCGTGCCGTCACGCCCTTAGCCGCCGCAGGAGAAGCCCTGGGCGTCGGTAATCACCACCCTGGCCACCGTGGGCGCGGGCTTGCGGGCGGTGAGCAATGGGTAGCTCGCCGTCCGATAAGGACCAGGCCCGGGTTGACGGCGCGTTGTGTCCCACGCGCGCCTCAAAGAGATGTCAGCACAATTAACGGGGTCCGCTAGGACCGATGCCTGCCAGGATCGCGGGTTTCGAGCCTGCCTGGCCCACCGCTATATCCCCTTGAAATGGCGGGAAGTAAAAATAATCTTTATACCGAAACCAGTTAAGGGTGACTACACCCAGCCCAAATCCTTTAGACCTATAAGCCTCTCCTCGTTCTTCTTGAAGACACTGGAGAGGCTGGGGGATAGGAGGATTAGATCCCAAATTTCGGTACAAAGACCTTTACATCCGAATCAACACGCCTACTGTGCAGGCAAATCAACCGAATCAGCACTCCACAGCGTAGTCTCACGCATTGGAAAAGCCAAAAACCCAACCCTAGGCGCCTTCAAAATTCAAAATTCAAAAGTCATTTATTCAAATTAGGCTGAGAATCAGCACTTTTCGAACGTCAAAGTTACATAAGACAGTCCCCCAAAACGCCCACCCTTCACCACTTCCTAGTGCTTTCGCTGGGAAGAAGAAGTGGCGCAACAAACTCCCCAGCAGCACAGCTGTCTGTTCAAAAAACTTGATTCTATACAATAAGTACTTATGCAAAATAATTTACATAACGCAACACAAAACATTAAATTATAAATTAATAGCCATATGACAGCTAGCACACGCCAATATACCAACCAAAAAACATCGAGATCTATACTCAAGCAGAAATAAAAATAACTAAACTTAAACAATATCTAAAAAAGGAAATAAAGCCTCCAGGCATAAAGGGCGTGCGCGCTTACATATAGCTGTAACTAGAAATTATAATTGATAAACTAGGACCATCGAGGTAAAATAAAAAAATAACTGTCAATTACTAATAACAATAACAAAACCATGATCAGCAAGACGACCAGTCACCACTTCATTGATATAGAAGGTGCTTTCGACAAAACAAACTTCGTCAGCATCGTGCAGGAACTTGCCAGGCACGGTGTTGCGCGTACACTCATAGAATGGATCAATAACATGTTAAAATACCGTGCCATTCAATTTACCGTGAACACCACCACGAGAGGTATCGTGAGTAGAAGCTGCCCACAGGGTGGGGTGCTGTCACCACTGCTGTGGAATTTAGTCGCAAATGAGTTCATTGCAGAGCTCAACGCCAGCAGTCTGTACTCGGTGGGATACGCGGACGATATAGCAATTGTGATCTCGGGGAAATTTGAGGGCATCTTATGTGATCTCATGAGAAGGGCTTTCAAAATAATCGAAAGCTGGTGCACGAAGCACGAGCTATCGGTTAACCCCTCGAAGACAGAACTAATAATGTTTACCAACAATAGAACTTTGGGACCCCATAGGCTTCCAAAACTCTTCAACACAGAACTAACACTTAAAGACGAAGTCAAGTACTTGGGGGTGATCCTTGATAGCAAACTGCTCTGGAACAAGCACCTCGACTACAAACTTAATAAAAGCACAATTGCACTCTACCAATGTAAAAGAATGTTAGGGAAAACATGGGGGCTTTCTCCGAAGATAACTCTGTGGTTATACAAAGCGGTAATCAGGCCAATGTTGGCTTATGGCGCTCTGGTTTGGTGGACGAGGACTGAACTCTCGACCACCATTACCAGACTACAACGCTTCCAACGACTGGCCTGTACGGCTACCACTGTCTGCATGAGAACCACCCCAACTGCAGCCTTGGAGATAGCCCTTCAATTAACTCCCCTTGACCTGTACATACAGCAGGAGGCGGCGCTAGCTGTCATCAGGCTAATGCATCTGGGCATATGGAGCAAAAACCACACCAGTCCACACGCTAATATCCTGGACCGGGCTATTGAGTAACAACCTCTCATCGCTGCCCCGTGTGGTATAACACCAAACCAACCCTTGTTAAAAAAAAAACTATACTATACAAACAGTTCAGGAGGAAAAGGATCAGTCAGGAGCCCATGAAGTGCGCATCTACACAGACGGCTCAAAAACACAAAACGGTTCAGGTGCTGGCGTACACTCCCTTGACCTCAACCTTAACCTTCACATACCACTAGGCACACACAGTTCGATATTTCAATGTGAATGTGTTGCCTTAACACAAGCCGCAACAGCAGTAAAGCGCTTAGGCATTAATTTTTGAGTGCCATTTAGCTCTGGAGAGTTTATCGAAGTTTAATCGCATTACCCTCCAGTGGATCAAAGGGCATAGTGGATCCTTAGGCAATGATGCCGCTAATGAACTTGCGAAGAGAGGCTCTGATATGGAAGTGCTAGGCCCGTATCCACTTCTCCCTCTGCCTTTCTCACAATTTCGTGCATGGATTCGCCAAAGATCGACTGAACTCCATAACAACAGATGGTCACGGGCAACAGACTTTAGACGGTCAAAATTGGCTTTACCAATTGTAGACCCGCGATTAACCAAAAAACTTCTCAACCTGGGTAGAAATAACCTTAGAATAATTATAGGAACAATTACGGGCCATAACCCCCTCAACAAACATCTTTTGCCTTGACGCCGAGGAATCAGCCGCCCACGTTATCCTGGAGTGCGAGGCTGTGGCTTCTCAACGGGAAGAAATCTTCGGAACAGTGAGGTCGCTCCGCGAAGCCTGTGAAGCTCCCAGGAGGCTTCTGTGCTTTTGGGCGAAGCTAGGCTGGCTCTGTTAGCCAGTATCCCCACGCACAACGGACCAAATGACAGTCTAAGTGCGGAAAAGGGAGTCCCATCATCATCATCATCATCAGGGTCGCGGGAAAGTCCGAAAAGGATACCGTGGCCCCTGGCAATGTACAGGCCACTGAAGGAACACGGATGGGTTTCAGCCAGTAAGAGTCTGACACGCCCTCCCACTCCGCCCAGACGCTCCGGGAGCAGTTATGTGATATTCCCAACAGAAAAAAAAACATACACTAAACTGTTATAGTGAATAAGTTTCAAGCTACAGTTTGCTAGTGGTAGTCACCGTATTTGGTTCGAAAGTGATATTCAACTCAATTACTTCCATGTCGAAGCGAGTGCGCACCTGGTTTGCAATATCATTTCGGTAAATTTTCAGCTATATTCCCATATCAGTAAATTACAAAATCTAATCTGGATACGCTGCTTTTACACAACATTTCCCATGTGTCGTTCTGGCTTTTATCAACGCATATTACGTCCCCTTAAATCGTTGCTTTATCTACTTTTTAGCCTTAATTTCCAGCCAAACATTTCGTTAAATCAGATTAAATTAATTCAGAATGCGGGCGACAAATGTGATAAACATTTCAAGGACTTTTACCAATACTATACTATTGTAACATGCATCTAAACAAACTATTTGTAAAACTAATTAATTGATTGTTGTAGTGTGCATATCTTATTTAGGTACAAATACTACACATATAATTTAGTACCTACTGATAAAATAATAACATACCATCACGACTTGTTTCCCCGAAGGGTTGGGCAGAGGTTGTACCTTTAGCAGTTACACCCACATTTCGCCAGTTATGTTTAAGTCCCATGTAATAGGGGGCGAGCCTATTGAACTAATCTACCGGGCGCTAATTCAGACTCCGAGCTGCTACTGAGAAATTCCAGATAGTGTGGTGTTCTGCCGTGCAGGACCACATCATTTAGTCTCTCTATATGTTATTAGTTATTACACTAAACAAACCACCTTTTGATCTATTTTTAGATAGTTCAACTCATCTGTGCGCGCGGCGCTATGTGTGGGTAAACCTTGTATAATAAATACAGTGACTTTGTGTGCGTGACAAGAGGTACAGACAAGTACAAAATACAAATACTAGTACATTACTGTCGCGGTCTATAATGACTACTTTGCTGGTCGCGCTGATGATGGCCGACAGCGCAGCGTAGCGCAGCTCCAGGCCGACTCAGCGCGGTCAGCGTGCAAGGGCTGCAATGATGGCCAAGCTGGAAGGACTAGAGCGTAGCTAGGCTAGCTCGAGGCAATCATAGCGTGACCAGCGAAGCAGTCATAGTGGGCCAAGGCTTGTATAGTGCTTTACTCAAAAATGCAAGTACCTAATCTAAATAAAACCAACAAGTAATTTCAATAAAATATATATTGCATTTCATTTTTTTACTCAAAAATGCATGTAATATGGTCATTATTTTGACAACCTTAAGTTGACCTTGCCGTTCTGTTTCAAGGAGCGGCCGGCGAAGTTTTGCTGGTCGTTCTAACAGGCCGGCAAAACATTGCCGGCCGCTATTTTGACGTTTCAACGTTTTAAAAAATGAAATGCAAAAAGATTTTATTTAAAACACAGCTGTTTGTATTTATAGAGATAGGTACAATAAGATTTTATTCCATATTTGGCTGTATAGTTCCAACTACCATTGTTAAAAAAAAAACAAAGAAGTACAAAAAAAAAAAATACAAGAAAGTCGGTGTTGAATTTTAGTAACTGTAATTTTCATAATTGTCATTTTAATTAAATTTCTAGTTAATTAATATATATTTTATTGAAATTACTTGCTGGTTTTATTTAGATTAGGTACTTGCATTTTTGAGTAAAGCACTATACAAGCCTTGGCCAACTATGAGTGCTTCGCTGGTCACGCTATGATTGCCTCGAGCTAGCCTAGCGCAGCGTAGCGCAGCTCCAGGCCGACACAGCTCGTCCATCATGTGCTGCACGCTGACCGCGCTGAGTCGGCCTGGAGCTGCGCTACGCTGCGCTGTCGGCCATCATCAGCGCGACCAGCAAAGTAGTCATTATAGACCGCGACAGTAATGTACTATAAAACGTTGAAACGTCAAAATAGCGGCCGGCAATGTTTTGCCAGCCTGTTAGAGCGACCAGCAAAACTTTGCCGGCCGCTCCTTGAAACAGAACGGCGAGGTCGACTTTGCTCAAATAAGGTTGTCAAAATAATGACCACATTACATGCATTTTTGAGTAAAGTTATTTAAACTGAAATAAAAATGAAGAACTCGGTGACGAGTAGTAACTATTGTAAATTATTTTGTTTATAAGGTTATTATAACCTGCTGTGTTTGATAATATACGGGTTCTTAAAAAAACAAATTATTTGGTAAATGCGTGTTTATTTAACATATTATTCTGTATCGTACAAAGTTAAATTCGCTTATAAAAATACTATTTTGAGATTAGCAGTTGTTCGGGCAGTGGAATGTAACTGCATTGCGCAAAGTTGGTAAAACTGCAAATACTAATCCGTTTGCCAAGCGAGGTGATTTCGGCAATGTTTACTCTCTTGACCGTTCAGAAAATTGAAGTACATATTTAGCAGTTGACATATTTTACCGGTTAATTCCTGCACCAATTACCTCATCCCAAAGAGGAGCCCTGATTCCCAGTAGTGAGGGAGTTATACAGACTGATTAGTGCAGAGAAAGTCAAACAAACTTATCTTTACTTAGGTAATATTTAGGGCCTAATGCTTAGGATATGTACGGTTGTTCAGAGGATTCATTGGAATTCTATTGTTGACATGAAGGCCTGTGGTTTCTATGTTGGTCAACTTAATTCTATTGCTCAGTAATACTACCGCTTCCTACAAGGTAAGCCTTAGCTTCTAATATCATGGCACGTATAACAATAAAATGTTAACGACTGCCTCGTTGGCCTATTGGTTGCAAGCGCTACTGCTGAACATGAGGTCCTGGGTTCGATTTCCAGGTCAGGCATTCGGTCCAATCGTTGGGTTTTTCTTTCTGGAATTTCTCAGTAGTAGCCCGGAGTCTGGATTAGTGCCCGGTTAATGGCAATATGCTCGCCCCCTATTACATTTAACTTAAACATAACTGGCGAAATGTGGGTGTACTATAGGTACACCTCAGCCCAACCCTACGGGGAAAGAAGGTGTGATGTTATGTTATGTTATGTTAACGAAATGCAAACGCTTCTCACAACTTGACATTCTCAGAGCATTCTGCGGATTGATCTACCGCAAACCAATTACGTTGTCATGAATAAATAAAATGTTATGTACATAAATAAGGATGTGGTTTGGACTGCAACCTACAGTAAAAGTACAAATCTTGATCACGTATATTCAGATATTATTTTTATGAGCGTTTCACTTTTTTATACTCTTGTTATACATAAGTTGTTGTTAGATAAGGTCGATTTCAGCAAGCTTCAATGTTTTCGTGACTTAAATAAAGAACATTTCAGTTATGCTTGGATCATCAATAATATATAATAGTTTCGACTTTAGTTCTGAGTTTTCGTTGTTAATGTTTCTGATCGACTACATAAATTATATCTACTGCTGTTTTCAGCTGAATAAGCTTAAAGCAATATTTTAAATGCTAAACAGAATATCAAATATAATTTTATTTAGTACATTTTGAATAACATACAATGACATACTATGATAGGGATTTATAAATAAATCCTCTACGAATGCTTAAAAAGGATTACCTTTAATATTTCAAAAAATACACTAACACCTTCAACGTATTTGATTTATTTAAATGAAACCTTGTACACTGCTCTTTTCCATCGGCTTAGATTTATTTTTAGTCTTTTTACAGCTCTATAAATGGAGTTTTTTGTGCCATTGCACAAAGAAACTCTAGCCAGTTTAAGTTTAATCTATTGTAAGTTTGATTGGTAAAGCCGGTCCCAAACTATGGCTGGTACCATTTTATAGCTTAGTGTAAGTCAAAGTTCAAAAGTGGTTATGAGTTTTGGCTGATTAATAGCTGCATAACCGTTCAATTCACATTCGTTTTCCTAACTACCTGCCATTAAACATTGTGGTCGTTATAATGCGACGTGACATGAAATCACGTTGTGGGTGAATTGGGACATTTGGTTCAAATTTTGGCCCTTTAAAATTTGGAGAATATGCGTGGGGATATATTTTCGTTCCTTATCTACGTTGAGCTTCTGCAGTTGGGACAAATTCAGCTTTTACTATAAAATGTTTAAGTTTTTCTTGGTTTATTTGTTTGAAATGAAACGAAATGTATTTATTTGCCAGAATATAGGTACATAATAACATGGTAGAACTATTTTAGTCTCACTGTTTGGTCATTTATGATAAACGAGCTGCGCCACGCGGTTTCACCCGCATAAGTTTCGATCCCGTGGGAATATCTGGATAAAATGTATCCTATATATTTATTCAAGCTATAAACTATCTGTGTGCCAAATTTTATCCAAATCCGTTCAGTAGTTTTAGCGTGAAGAAGACACAAACATACACACTCACAAACTTTCGTATTTATAATATTAGTGTGATAGTAGAAACGCAATATAGGGTTATATTAATTTGGCGAGCTAAACTCTGCAGACACAATGGGTATTGATATCTAAACATGAAAATATAAATAATAATATAATTTAATTATTTTTTTGCGGTTTCATAGACCTCCTTTATTTTAGTCACTTGAGGTTGAAATATGAGTTTTTTTTAGAAAGATCACAAACGTGATGGGTATCGTTAACTTAATACGATTAAACATTAAAAAAACAGTTTTTCTTTACTCACAATTTTTTGTCGTTTTGAGATATCAATAGGTACCCACCGCATCTGCGAAGTTTAGATAATAGAATCTTCATGTCCCGTCTAATTCACCCACTTCATCGACTTAGATATTTTCGCGCTTACTCACTTTAAGTTTAAAAGGATGGCTATTGCATCTTTGAAATAGCCATCTGATACCTATAGGTATTTATTCTAAAATACCTACGAGACAGTACGAGTACTTTTTAATTTTCTGTAAAATCGACGCACGTATTAAAGTAACTATAATATAGGTACCATTATTTCGCGGACATTGGTGTGGGTTACACGTTTACCTAGTTTTTTTTTAATTTATTCTGTCACTCGTTTACTGTAATGTGTAACAGTTTTATGTAACAATAAAGTAAAATAAAAATAAAATAAAAAATTAAATAATTGTTTTATAGAAAAGCCGTTGGATATAAACAGTTGCTGAAATAATTATGGTAATTCCTTCGTCTGCATCAATTATTTACATTGCAGCCGTAAAGAAATAAGTTCCACAATAGCTTATGAATAATAAAAAAGCAATGCAAATAAAAAAAAAACTTATTTAGTTCATAAAGTTGACAGGTTATTAGAAAATAGCCTTTAGTCGAACAGAGGCCGTATTATGACGTATTAATGCCACCAATATTCCAGTGTAAGTGAGAGACGTAGCTATAGAAAGCCGCTAGCATCATACTTTGTTCGCAGTGGAATTATGATGGCATTAATACTTCATAATAAGGCCCCTGTACCTACTCATAATAACTCAAGTAACTTTTATATTACTGTGAAAAAAACTAATAAAATTAAGTGAGCGCCGATCGTGCACCTGGTTCAAAGTTATTTATTTTCAACTAAAAGGAGCTATTTAATGAAGTTTAACCAACATTATTCTAATGCTAAATAAGTTTATTACGAAAAAAGTAATTTATAATTAATCATATCTTTTAACTTAGTAAAGTAGAAATTATTATCTTCGCCTAATTTCCAAAAGACTGGTTGGCACTTCCCGTGACCCAAGGGCTGGCTTTTACCTTGGCCAGAGGCTAAGCATTGCCATACAACGTGGCAATGCGGCCAGTC
Organism: Xanthia togata; assembly: GCA_963853775.1. Lineage (NCBI taxonomy): Eukaryota > Metazoa > Arthropoda > Insecta > Lepidoptera > Noctuidae > Xanthia > Xanthia togata. Next base: position 15,245,170 of record OY970802.1, read on the forward strand.
TCTTGGGTACGTTACCAATCTACAGCGATGCGGAGGAATTTTTCGACGTCATACTTATGTTTGTTAATAGATAAAGTTAGTTTTAGTAATCAAATTTTATCCTAGACAGGATTTTGTTCTAGGGTGAATGGAAAACAAAGATAGTTAACTTAGTAATAAGCATGCTTGGTAGTTTCCTTAATTCGTAAAGTTAGACTTTAGTGAAAAAAAAAATGTTCCCTACTTTCCGATAATACAGATTGACCTATCTACCGTAATTCCAACATGTAGAAGCATAATGCACCTCGAGCAGACGTGTCGCATAGAACCTAGAAATGAAAATTGGATTCAAACGAAATATTTCATGTTAAACAGGCCAACAAAGTGGTTATAAAAGCGTTTACATACACGCCTGCAACATCTAGGGTCTGAGACACTTTATCTCTCAAATCCGCACACATTCAGCAACAAAAGGTAAGGTAAGCCTTTCAACTCAGTTTAATAAAACATTTCAATTAAACTTAATAAAATAAATTAAGTTTTTATAAAATAAGTTATTTTATCGTTCATGTCAACATTCTCAAACTGTGCTTGATTCCCGTAACTCGTCATTAAATCGATCCCTAAGGCAATTATCTTAATAATAAACCAATTTAACCTACGAGTATATCTATGTAATAGGGGCGAGCTATTAATCTAATGGTTAATTACTTCAAACGGTTTTGGATGTGCCCTTAATTGATTTAACCAAATTTCCGTAGTACCTCGGTATCCAGGCACCGTACAAAGCGAGAGTTCAGTCAGTCACGTTGCCAACATTTATCAGATACGGCGCGTAAACCTATTATTGTCACGTGTCAGTACTGCTCCAAATTGTTGTATGTTCGAGATTCCAACAGTTGCAATGATTATATTAATAGCATAATATTTTACGAGAGGTTTGGAGTGAAATCCTGTGGTTATTTTATGTTTCTGAAGGGTTTTGAACAAAATAAACCAGGATTGAATTATTAATTTCCAGATATATTTATTAGCTTAAAGACAGTGTAGTGTAGTGTAGCTTATGTAAGAGTGTGACTGTTCCTAAATTACCTTAGGCTGATAAGATTTTCGTTTTTCTTAATTATATTAAAATTAGTTCTAAGATTGGTTACCCCTTAAGGTGAATTGCCGCCACTGACCTCCATCTATACAAGTACGCTGGACTTACGATACCATATGAAATGACAGTTCTTTATTGTGCCTATTTGAAGCGCCCCCAATGGGTGGGAAGAGAACTAAATCTGACGTAACTTGCAAATAGCCGCTGTCTCGTTTGAATTGTCCCCCGTGTTTTTGGAGGTTTAACGTGATTAAGCTTCTTTTTTGTGTCGTATTAATTTAGTTAATACATAAATAAGTGGTGGTCATTCATAGGTCAACTATGAAAGAGTGTTTGTTAAGCAAAACTCGTTACCAGAAAGGAAGTGGGGTTGCATTCCACAAGTAAATGAGTTTACGGCTAATATTCAACAAATTATACTTCTATTGTTATTATTAGACATTTAAAAAACTGTCACTTATCTTATTATACGTAATAACAATATATTTGTCTTTGTATAACAGGTTTTTTATAAACCACAAAATTTAATAGTGATGTAAAAGTTACATGTCGATAAAAGTTATCGATATTTTTCCTAACGATATCTATTTACTTTCAAGAACGGAAATCGCCGATGGCCGATTTTTATTATCAAATACATATAATTTTAAAATAATTCACAGGTTTCCTACTGACAAAAGAAGACTGGAATTATGGCTGAAAAACATTGAAAAGCCTAGTTGGCGTCCGAAAAAATATGATTACATCTGTTCAAAGCACTTCTCCGATGACTGTTTTATTAAACATAACTCATTTTATTTTCTATAAATACCTTACCTATTCCACTCTATCCCAAGAAACCCTCATTTCTATTTAAAAAGCGTTCCCTATTTATTTTTGGATTTAGCTAGTCACATACTAAGTACCCCCTTAGTCTGGCTTCGGATTATCCTAAGACTAGCAGTCTGCCCCAACTTCTCCCGTGGTACATACATAGCCTATGTCACTCAGGGATAATGTAACAATCCAACGGTGAAAGAACTTATGAAATCGGTCTAGCAGTTACTGAAATTTACACGTACAACCAAACAAACTCATCAGCTTTATTATATTAGAATAAACAACCCGGCCGAAATATCTGTATCTGTCGGAAACATAGAAATAGTATTACCTGATGGTCGGAAAAGCCTTTTATCGATGTATTTTATCTTACTGTCCCATCCCTATTATTAGTTCCGTTCCCACCCACTTCTGCGATCAGCGCCAAAATGGCGAAAATCAAATAGCCCCACTATGGCTCGGCTTATCGTAGGTCCAGCGTACTATATGGAGGTCAGTGATTGCCGCACTCCATGACAGACAGTTGACACCTACTAAGGCGCCTCTAATGGCGTATTTCTTAACTAACACGACACTTAAACTGTACTGTTTACAACTTCTTTCCAACAGTTTCAAACAGAAAGTTCAATATGTAACGCGAGTAAAGAATAGATATTGACCACCCATAGCTAAAATCTTTTTAGCGTGTCGATGGAAATAGTCGGCCCTGAATTTGGCTATGAGTTTGGAAACTTCATTAACGTCCATCAAAGTTCCTGTAACGTGCAAACAATAGGACACGCTGGACAGGATATTAAGTGTAAAATTGTTTATGGAACAGCACTACATTCACACTCAAAGGGTGGGGTCAACGGTGAATCTTCTCCCGAGCACAAGCCAAGCCAATTCATGTTCAGGTGGAAGAATTTCAGCAGGTGGAACGAATAGGTTGGGTAGGGAAGCATTATCTCGCCACAGCTTTAGCCTTTCGTTAGACCTTTCGCCAATGAGTGAGAGGACAAACTTTAAAAAGCTGTTGCGGCTTTTCAGCCTTGTGATACATGGATAGCTAAAATGTTCCTCGCTTATTTGGAAGTTAAATTCTACAAAAGGAGGTACCCAGGCATGTCGCAAATCGTACCTAATACTTCCCAAATTCATGCTATTACGTGCTATTAAGATTGCGAGCTCCTATAATAATGCTTTGCCCACAGACTAGGTCATGTAAGGATTTGTGTGGGTCAAGTTTACAAAGTGCCAAGCTGAAGTTTCCCGAAACTCGTAACATATTGTAAGCTTCATACGAAATTGCAATGTATTGCTACTATAGCGAAATAAAACTCCAGCTTCGCTAAGTTTCACACGTATATTGATTTGGTAAATATAAATCACAGAAATGGGTAAAAGGATTTAAAATTAATATAAAATACATGATCGGTAAAAATGGTAAAGAAGATAGGTTATATAGGGTAAGAGTTGCCGAGTTTTTGAGTTGGGCGGTGGTTACGAGATCACGAGGTAAACTTGAGGGTCATGAGATTGGAAAATTATTCGCGCATTTGGGTTACGAAGCTTCAGCCTGATTGAACAATCAACTACGGTCCGCGACCACTAATAACGTGCACAACGTGAATATCGGCTCATAAACCTGGACTTAAGTCTCCTTGGTCAAAATAGACCTGCTTTAACCGGTAAACTAACGCTACACTACGTAGTAACCGAAGTAAGTGATCACATTGCTACGACGGGTTACGAAGCGACATAGCACACACTAAAGGCATTGTGTTCAGTGTCTCGACATTTTAGATCAACAACAAAACTTACAGAAGTTTAAATCCACAAGCAACTCTAACTTAGAAAACTTGAAGAAGTTATGAGCTTGCTGTGATTGTTTACACGGCAACAATTTAAACTCCGCATAAAACCTTTTTCATTTCACAGGAGAACCATTTGAAAGAGTGCTAAAAAACAGATTCCTATTGATTGATCGTTTCTCGTTTGCCGTAATGCATTCTGCTTCTAAAGCGCAGGCCCCACTAGGAACAAAAATAATTTCGTTTAGCTTCGCTCATGTAGCTACCGCGTAGGTATGAGGAACAGGGTGTAAAGTTCACTCATCCTCTGTAGAAAAGGGCGGATCCTCCGACCAGATGGGTGTCGTGTCTGGTGGGCAACTGCCCGACGATTGATATCGGAACTTTGTATATTATATACTCGTCGCGCGGTAAACTTTGCTTGCACCACGAAATAGATGAATAAGGTTTGCCCGATGCAGGATTTGTGTGACATCAGTTCTTTTGATGCGTAGTTCGCATGTGACGTTGTGCATGCCACCACATGACTCCCCTCCGGCAACTGGAAGTCGATTGTGGGCTGAATCCGTACACATTGTGATGCTTGCCAGTGCCCGTTGAGGTTCCAGTGAGTCGGAACCGGGTGTCGTAAAGTTCGCGGTGAGTCGAAACTGTCTGCGGTGATTCCCTAGTCAGTCGGGGTGGCGCTGCGTCACGATCCAGTGAGTCGGATGTGGTACAGCGTCGGGTGTGGTTTACTGCTAGCGCCGACCAAGAGAGGCATATGAACTATGAGCTCTTCTTGTTAACCAGCCGAAAGAGCAGTGTGCTGTGCCAAGGTTGCTGATGATCACCCTCGCCGCGTCAATGTCCATGTTCGGGGTCAATAAGTCTGTATTGTTAAATTTAAGAAAATACCTCCTACTATTTGAGATTGTTATGGGATTGGAGACAAAAATAGGTCATCTTGTTTCTATCTTTTTTAAAGTTCACTATTTACGCAGTCGGGTTTTTGATTTTTTAATAAATTTAGGTTTGTTTGTAATTCGTTTTCATAATTTTCCTAATCTTACCTACATTCGAAAATTAACTAGTTTATTTACAGATTGCTAATTTAATCACACCCAATGCCCCTTATATCCGGCTTATAGAAATCTAACAATCATAAGCTAAATAATATACACCTACAATTAATATCTTATTTATGTACCTCTGCAAAGGGTAGAGGAATATGAGTGATTATTAATCGTCGTAATATTCGTCAGTATGATGCTGTAGTAATAACAGATTAAAGTGACGAATATACCGATTTATACCGACTAACATGAAGTAGAGTGTGAGACTCTCTCATGAAGTAGTATCTATATTGAGCATAATTTTTGTTCCCCAAATTGGCAATTGAGGAGGTGTACTTTGCTTATCAGATTGAGATCAACTTACTTTTGATATTCACGTAATACTTAGTAGAACGATAAACAGCTTCATGTTTCATGACTAATTAGTAAGTCTAAGTCTAGTTCTATTCTTCAGCCTTTTTCATGACTTTCAGTGATAAAGAATAAAAACACTATCCAATAATATAGTCTTGACCTCTTGAATCTTTCTTAAAAAAATAAGATTGCTTACCATCAAACAACCTATTTAAGCATCTACTAAGAATAAGTCACGTCACAAAGTTAGAAAAAAAAACCATTCAACATCGTAAAGCGGTCATTACTCCACGCGCCATTAAAATAGAAACAATAGACTATAATTAGCTACATCCGATTAGCTGTCTACTGTCTCAAAAGGGCAGCTTTAAGTGGTCCATATCCATTAACATGCAACGACAATTTCCGTACCGTTCCGACCCGTACTTAGTTCGCTCCGGTGCCTGGTGCCGCAGAGAGGCCGGAAACCCACTGGATTGGTATACGACAAACATGAAACTTCGGGTAGTGAAACATTCATTAGTAAATGAGGGATGGACTGATATACATAAAATAAATTAGCTAGCTAGTACTGCGGAGTTGAGCTAAAACTCCGCAGACGCTATGGATTGTGAGGTCTTCGACCGGAGTTATTGTAGTCACTTGAAACATCAGTTTAGATACTCAATTTTTTTTGCGTAAACTTCAAAGATGTGATGAGTAGATAGATATCGATATCTAGATACGAAAAAATATAAGAAAACAGCTTTCTCAACTCAGCGGTGATGGCAGTCCGGGCAGTTAATTTTTATGAAAAATTTGAAAGATCAGTTGCCGTGCCCGTTTGCTGACCGGTTGCACTGCCCAGGGGCCGTATTATGACGTACTAATGCCACCATTATTCCAGTGTGAGTGAGGGACGGAGCTATACAAGGCCGCTAGCACCATCCTTTTTTCGCAATGGAATAATGATGGCATTAATACTTCATAATAAGGCTCCTGATCGCTGGCCGGTTGACCGACCCGGATCGCTGACCGGCCCCTTTCGCTGACCGGTTGCCCTGACCATGAAGTTTTCATAGGGTGCGGGTAGAGTTCGAGTTGACCGGACCGCAGTACGCAAAACGTATCCAGTGTGACAAGTCCTTTATTTTTATTATTTTTTATTGTATTATTTATTTAAGACTTAAGTCTTAAATTCTGTCTAAGTCTTATTTGATGATTAAATATTTATTTAAATATACGGATGTAAATACATTGCCTATTTAAACTTTATATATAATATAACATACCTAAATATAAATAAAAATAAGAACAAATAAATACACGAATATACTAAAACAAATAAGACAATCAATGGAAAACATATCGATACCCATCGCGTCTGCGAAGTTTAGCTAGGCAATTTAAAACAACTCTATATAATTTTAGGTTTGTACATAACATTCTCATTCTCATTTCGGTCTTGGTCTAATTTTTGTATAATTTTTTTTGTTGTAAAAACTGTGGATTCACGAAGCTTATTTAAATAAAATTGAGATTTAATTTCAGTTCTCCACAACTTTATTCATTAAGTTCTCTGAGATTAGTTTTGAACTCAAACGTTAGCTAGTTCTTTAGATACCTTTTTATGAAACGTATCTACATTTTCCGTTTCGCTTTACTGCGTCATATTTTATTGTTTTTACAATTATAATTTAATATTAAACAGAAACTGAGCATAAAAGGGTGTCAAACAAATACAAAGAAATCCTCTTCGTACCTAGGTTCTTTTTTAAATTTCGGCATATTTTATTAATGCTAATCCCTCACAGCTCACAGTTGACGGGGAAAGGTAGGTTATCCGTTCTAAATTGGGGAAATCTAATTCGAAACCCCTATTTCAATGCTCAATAATTCACCCGCGTTGATAGATTAGCGAACGCAGTTAGTTTTTCATTTTATTTTATTTTTACTTTATTAAGGAAACAGACAACAAACAATTGTATGAACAAAAAACAGTAAAATAGTGAAAGCTAGGTTTCCGTATCACCTTACAATATTTAAAATGACATTGTTTTTATACTTAAAAAAAACACATTTATTAAATTTTTACCCTTTAATTTTTAACTTTATTATATTTATATTATTTGTTGTTATAGCGGCTATAGACACACTGTGAAAATTTCAAGTGTCTACCTATTACGGTTCAAATGATACAGCTCCGTGACAGGCGGATGGACAGCGAAGCCTTAGTATGTAATAGGGTCCCGTTGGCACCCTTGGGATGGAACCTTAAAAAGAAAAACATAAATGAACTTGCTACACTACATCGTCAAACCTACTATCAGTATCAACATCACTTAACTTAACACTCATACAAACGGACTCAAGATGAAACTGCGACCCTTCGCAATCTTCTACCGTGATATGCCTTAAGCAATCACTGCAATTTCTAAAAGCTTAATTTTAAAGTGGCGTCTACCAGAAAGGCGCCGAGACAATGAAGCTGGACGAGTGCCGGAAAAATTATTCGACTGTCTTGGAACCCGCTACGAAATAAATCAGTCGTACAATATTCGTCGGGTCGAATTAGATATTCTTTGCCCAAAACTTCGCCACTTTCACGACATCGTGCAAAAAATGCACTGAGGGCATTATACGAAGATTCAAGTATTCAATGATGTCTGTGTGATCAACGCGGTGAAAACCGGAAGTGAGAACCGCATGGTAAGAGACACATTAAACTTAAATATCAAGCTGGAAAGATCACGATTGATGAAGTGTTCACTCCGCCCAGCACCGATCCGAGTCCAAAAAACCCCGAGACTTTTCAGCTCGAATTTCAGAATCGTTTCGAGTGCCTAGGGAGCTCCGTGGACGATTTTAACGATGGGTTCGTGGAAACTGTCCATACGGTCGAACAAGCCGGATTCCATTCTGGCTTTAGCACCGTAGACCACATACATACGCTGCGGCAGGTTATACAGAAGAACGAAGAGTATAACCTGCCTCTCAGCTTAACGTTTGCGGACTACGAGAAAGCCTTCGATTCGATCGAGACATGGGACAGCCCATGTCTCGATTGAACTGCAGTCTCTTCAACTGTGCCAGATCAACTATCGGTACATCGAGGTACTGAAGTGTCTGTACCAAAACACCACTATGTCAGTCTGACTCCAGGATCAGACCTCGAAACCTATCCTGCTACAGAGAGATGTGAGACAGGGAGACGCTATCTCTCCGAAATTGTTCTTATTCCTCAAAGTTTTGGACTGGAAAGGGCTAGGCATCAACATCAATGGCGAGTACATCACTAACCTTCGGTTTGCCAATGACATAGTTGTCATTGGAGCTCACTACAATGCTCTATGACCTCAGTAGAGCTTCCGAAAGCGTGGGTCTTAAAATTAACATGGACCCATGGAACACCCTCTCTCATGAAGATCGGAGACGATGCACTTGAAGTTGTGGACGAATATGTTAACCTAGGACAAACTGTCCAGTTAGGTAGGTCCAACTTCGAGAAAGAGGACAATCGTTGAATCTGACTCGGCTGGGTAGCGTTCGAGAAGCTACGCAATATCTCCTCGTCCCACATACCGCAGTGTCTCATGACGAAAGTCTTTGACTAGTGCGTGTTGCCAGTGATGACCTATGGCACTGAAAAGTGGTCCCGGATCACAATGAGCCTTATCAGAAGGCAAAAAATCACGAAGGCAATGTAGAGGGCTATGTTTGGAGTATCCCTAAGTGATTGAATCAGAAATGAAAAGATCAGCAGGAGAATCAGGGTAACCGACAAAGCCGAAGAATTGTTAAACTTAAGTGGCAGTGGGCTGGGCACATTGCTCGCAGAACAGATGGCCGATGGGGCCGAAAGGTTCTGGAGTGGCGACCACTTACCGGAAGATGTAGCGTTGGAAGGCCTCCCACAAGGTAGACCGATGATTTTGTGAAGGCCACAGGAATCCGCTGGATGCGGGAAGCACAGAACCGGTCGAAGTGGCGGTGGCCTATGTCCAGCAGTGGACGTCTTTTGGCTGAAATGATAAGGTCATTACAAGAAGTAGGACATAGTTTGCGCTACAGCTCCACTTCCACACCGTGCTGCCGTACCGTCGATTTTGCACCACTTTACGAGGTTGTAGCTAAATCTTCCCGCTTGGGTTCCGAAAATAAATTAGATAAAAGCCGTGAAGGAGCGATCGAACAACGCACACCGCATTTACAACACGCACTGGTATGTAGGGTATGCAGTTATTATTTAATCGTGCTTGTATATTTTGTGTTACTAAATAAACGATTTATCTATCTATCAAAAGTATTCTTTAACAAATCTCTCGAATCCAGGCTGGTTTACCGACGACCAAAATACATTTTATGTGGTTTCTTGAACTCCCAAGCCTACCTCGTTCGTTTTTTTCGCGACCTTACGGGAATGCCTCTGAAAGAAATATTTCTTCGTAATTTATTGTCTAAGTAGGGTCTTTCCGGGTAGTCGAGCAAGAGAGTGATATCGACTATAGAGTGATGAACGATACGACTGATTGCCTATTGTAATTTAATATAGACTTCCGAACTCACATTTACTTCATCGAATATGTTGTCTTATTCATTTATTGGCGATTGTTAGGAACGAGTTTTATTTCGTAAAAGTTTCCTTGTTCAGTATCGGTCGCATTCGCTTCTTTGCTTTCTCCATCCTCAAGAGCAAGTTTGCGCACAAAAACAAGAAATTAATAATTCATCAATATATCTATTCTAAATTAACTTTCAATCATTTCCGCAGAAATAATGAAAGTTTCTTGTCGGCTCAGTTCCGCGCTAACTGTAACCAAATTCAGACGTGCTCAATTTTTTTATCATTTGAATATTAATTTTGATCGTTCTCTGAGAAAGCCGCATCCATCTTAACACGTCGATTTCGTTACAAATTTTTATTTTTAACCGATTTAAAAAATGAGGATGTTCTGAATTCGACTTCAATTCGACTGTATGTTTTTTGGTATCCATATCTGCATGAAGGGTTAAATAAATGAGTTACTGTTCAAGTACTTACACTAAAAGTACCGCCCCTCGTTGTGTGCAATCAGCACATGATGGCATTGATATTCATGAGGAACAAAATCTATGCGAAATATATATAACACGTCACGGGTTAAAAACTGACTCATTAATGGATGATACTATTCACTACGGTATAAAATTTCGTGCCGCTAATGCATTTTAGTCTCGTGCCGGGGCATGTTTACCTGCCCCGCACGACGTTATTGAATTTAAAAGTCCATAATTTTATGTTCGCCACTATTATGCTCAAGTTTCAGCTACAAAATAGCACCTTTAAAAATAAGTCAGGCTTTTAGGGCTTAACATGACGTACTTGAGGAGCTATTTTCTGTAATAATAGGTAGGTACTAGTTGAGAGCATGTTGTAGGTATCTGTCAGCTTATGCCCAGGCGGATTAAGCACGTCGCTCTTAGTAATAGCTTTTAACTGGAATCAGGACTTTTAACTTGAACTTAGCTATAGTTCAACTGAATTCATTTTAATATGAAAATAAGACATGTTCAAGTATATAATTGTATTCGCCTGGCTCTAGCCGTTAGCAGAGAAAAGGTACGATGCAAAATTAAGTATAGGTACGTTGTAAGTTGATTGATTTTCTTTTACTTCATATTGAACTTGGATTTTTGAAAACGTCTGTAAAACTACCGATTGTTCAGTATCGTGAGTACAAACACCCAGTCTCGGTTCGAATATTCTGTATGCCATGCTAATATTTATTTCTTCCTATAATTAAGCCTGCGTCTTGTAGCGCTGAAGTTGATTGAGTCGTTATACATAAACTTAGATTAATTTTAAACCAAATTACGGGGGAATTTCACCGATGAAACTGAACGCGATCAACACATCTAAACCGCGTTCAATGCCCGACAATGTCATAATTTTAATGGAATATTGAAAATTGTCACCTGAGCGCAGTTTAGACGTGCTGATTGCGTTAAGCTCTATGTAAGGGTGAAATTGGCCCCAAAAGGAAACCGAAACCGAAATAAAAGTGTTAGCAAGAAGAGTGTTTTCATTTTAAAATTAACGATTTTCGGATATTTTCCTGTAGCTATTTGTCCTGTGAGACCTTCGTGCCGAAATTTTATGATTCTATGATTTCATGAATCGAAAGATAAGAGTTGTTTGGTATAAACACATAGGGATTTTAATTTATTTGCGAGTGTCAAAATATGCGATTTGAATGGCAATTTATACCGCATATTTAAATTAAGCTTCTAAGTCAACCAGAAACCAGGGATTTTAAGAGTACACAAGTCGACGGCTCGAACTCGTTTGTGGGCGTGTCTAATATGCTTGCTAATTAGTATAATTACTTATTTATTTGGTATTTATTTACTAGTTTTTATTTATTGAATTATATATTTATTATTTAGTTAGTGAAATAGACGATGATTTATAACGAAAACGAGCGGGTAAAATATCATGACAGACCTGCCGTATTTATTTATCTATATATACTTTATTGTACACCACAAAAATACATAACAAAAAAAAATTAAACACTACAAAATATTCAATGGGCATATAGATATTATGAAAAAGCTACGGGATATAATTACTCAGAATAAAATTATTTGACTATTGAATAATTATCTAATCCTGTACGGTTCTTATTTTGCACTCTTCTTACTACATAAGTTATTTATTTACGCCTAAAGACGAATTAAAATTAGGGTTGAATTATGGAAGTTTCGACGCTCATAACGTCATAACTTCCAAACCAATTTTGTTTTCCAATTTTGCTTCCATACAGGGCTAGATAATTACAAGATAAATTGATATAATATTTGGTTTTGATCGTCAAACAGACGAGTAATCACCATTCCAAGGTTAATTAAGGAAGAATGACCGACTAGCGTACCCTTAAGAGCCTGTTCAACATAATTTTGAAATTCAATAAACTCTCAATTGATTTGATTGGTCTTTGTTAATTCGGACAACCAATCACAACGGCTTATGTGAGATTTGACAGATTTACTGAACATAGATTTAGCTTTTATAAACTGGGGATTATCTACCTACGTTATGAACGAATAAAAAGGTCGAAAATAAACGTTTTATAAATACTACCTACCCCAGGTACCAATTTTTTTATATAGTGAATGGGTAAGCTCTTTTTTCAAACATGCTTGGAAATACGAGCATTATTTTGACAACCTTCTTTGAGATAAATCCTATAGAATAATACATGTGAGCGCCCGGCTGGCAATGTTTGTATGAAAATCCATATCCGTCGTGTTTAGTGGCCGAATAAGTTACTACGCAAACTCATATCTGTCGTTTTATTTAAAAATGGAACGAAATTTTTACTTCAACACATGGCAACCAAGGAGGTAACTTATTGTTGTTCGTCACTGATTCTGGAATTTATAATTAACTAAAAAAATATTTTAAATCGATTTTTTGGACCAGAAACATTCGCGTCCTCAGAACACCCCACCAAAGTTTCATCATAATCGATCGAGCCCTTTCAGAGTCCATAGAGGACAAATAAACAAACAAACATTGATTTTTATTAGAAACCAATGGTTTGGCACGCGCCGATGGCAAGGGACCGGACGGCATGTCTTTATCTCCATGGAAGGTGGGTAGGCCTTTAGTGTGGGATGTAACCTGTGTCGATACTCTTGCGCCATCCCATCTTCCTGGCTCGGCGTGCTGTGCTGGTGCTGGTGCTGCGGCTGCAGAAAACCTCAAGCCGCGTAAGTATAATAACCTTACAGGTTTATATTTTCGAGCCGTTTGGGGTTGAAACCCTCGGGCCGTGGGGGCCGAGTGCTCACGGCCTCTTCAATGAAATCTCAAAACGGCTATTTGACACCTCCTGTGACCCAAGGGCTGGTTTTTACCTTGGGCAGAGGCTAAGCATTGCCATACGTTGTGGTAATGCGGCCAGTCTCTTGGGTACATTACCAGTCGACAGCGTTGCGGATGAATTTTTCGATGCTATATTTTAGTTTTTCAATAGTTTTAGTTAAGTTAGTATATAATTTTGCTATTTTTATTAATTATTAGTTATAAGTTGTTATCTGCCTCTTTTTATTAGTAACTAGTTGTGCCCCACGGTTTCACCCGCATAAGTTTCGATCCCGTGAGAATATCGGGATAAAAAGTATGTGTTAATCCAGGTTATAAACTATCTGTGTGCCAAATTTTATCCAAATCTGTTCAGTAGTTTTAGCGTGAAGAAGAGACAAACGTAACGAGACTTAAGTGTGATTAATTTCTTTAGTTTGTATTTCCGGGCATTATTTGAGAAAAGTAATTATGTAGGTATACAAACTTTGGCCCCAATCATGCATTGATGGACCTACATGTGTACGATCGTCTATCAATGCCCTTCTTGCAGGTTTCGACAGTAATGAATAAAAAATAAACAACATTTTAGATATAAAACATACGAAAAAGCAGGTCATTCATACCTGTAATCAAAAAAATCTGTATGCATACATGCATACAGATTTTTTTGAATCCAGTCTCTTTTGAGATACTCAGTAAATAAGTAGGTACTTACGCTTGTATGAACAATAATGTTTTTTAAATACCTACTTACTTTACAAACGGTGTTCTGAACGTATGAAAGTATAGGTATGTGTTATATTGTTATAGACCTAAAGTGAACACACTTCAGAACTGAAAAAGAGTGAGTTAGCCTTAAGGAGCATTTATCCTAAAAGTTGGAAATGTCGCAAATAGCTGTCAAATATTTACCAGTTTTGATTAATTTGGCAATATTACTGTAATGAAATATGAAATGTGGCTAACTATACTGTTTGCGGTGTAGCATGGTGCGGGTGACAGGTGACAGAAAGGGTAAAATATATTATAATTTACTTGTTTTTACTGGTTCTGTATTTTACGACTATGATCCGTACCTACCTACATGCAGATTATGTACATAATACGGAGTCAGTAATAATTGTAATAAATTAAATAAAACCCTTTCTGTCACCTGTCACCCGCACCATGCTACACCGCAAACAGTATAGTGAACTAAATTATTGAATGAAATGCAATAATTAATATAGTAACACTGAAAGTGTTAGATGTTAAAAACGTATTTGGAACCTTTTTAGACCTAAAACGGTTACAACATCAAATTCAGTATTATAATTGCAATTCATTATTAATATTCTAGTTCGCTAGTTAGCCACATTCCATATTTATATACAGTAAAATTGAAAAATTGATCAAAACAGCGAAATGTTTGACATCTATTTGCGACGTTGCCAACTTTCAGAATAAAAGTTCTTAAGATATTATTTTCATCACATAGTATTAAACCGTTTGTGTTTTTTTTTCTTGCTTTTATTTTTAATAAATGTGTGTTTTATTTGATCTCCTGTGCTTGTCCCAATAAATACTTTACCTTTCTTTCTTCTTTCTTTCTTTCTAAACCAAAAATATTATAGATATGCTTAGCATACTTAAACACTCCACCTGCTCCCACGTATAACGTGCTAAAAAAATATGCTCAAATGAATACATACGTGTATTATGTATAGAAACCACAAATAATTCTTCAACGCTACAGTAACTTGTGTTTAGGTACACACAGTTGATTTCAATGGTTGTTTCTTTGTATAATACCTCGCTAGACTGAAATGTACGCTGTGGTTCAAGTTGAAATTATACAGTCAGATAAATTGTTTTGCATTACAATAAGATTCAATTTAAACGTTTGAAATATTCTGAAGCCGACTAGATTATAAATCAGAATTGTGGCCTTTAAAATACATGATGTAGGCATTTCGTTAGGAGTCCGTTGAGTGTGAAAAGGTCATCCCCGCTCGCACGCACATGTTAAGCTTCTGAACAGAATAATTTACATTCAGCAATATGTCTTAAACTATAACCATTTGTCAAAAGGATCTTGAGCCCACACTTTTACAAAAGTACTACTTTTAACAAAGAGTTTTTTTATAAATACGATTACCCGAGGTACCCAAGGGTACTTTAAAAGTACCCTTGGGTATCTAATCGTATTTATGCGATTTTACTTTTTGTTTTGTAGTTGAAAATCGTCCAGTATAAGACTTGCTTCAGGCTTTAAAAGTTCGAAGCAAAGTCAGTAACACTGGCAATATTAAGTCAATTTCTTTAATAGTGACATTTTGTTAATAAACTTCTTTTTTATGTAAACGAGACATTTAAATATAAAATACAGGAAATTAAACCATAACATTTTTAAAGGAAGACGGTACGTGCCCTACACAAAGGAATCTCAATAATAATGTCGAAATACCCTTATGCTTAGCAAAAATACAGGCGGAATCGAATAGGTACAAATACATTATACACAATTATCGTTCCCGACACGTATCAAAGGAAAGACAAACCATATTGTACACGTACAGGCAGTGACAAAAATCTTATTATTTATTTAATAAAATATGTCTTAGTCGTCTTTTGAAATTATTCAATACTTTCCTGAGTTTAGATCTCTACAAATCAACAAAATGACAGTAATTTTGTAATAGTTCATCAAATCAGTCTATCCAAGTCCACTGCTGGAAATAGGCCTCTTCCAAGCTGCGCCACCACACCCTGTCCACCGCCTTCCGCATCCACTCTGTCCCAGCCACTTTCTTTGGGGGGCATTCCGCGCTACGCTAGCCAATACACGGTCTCCACTTCAGGAATCGTCTACTCCACCGGCCATCGGTCCTTCGACAAACATAGCCAGCCCACTGCCACTTCAGTTTGCTTACTCTGCAAGCTATGTCGGTAACTCCGATTCTTTTTCGGATAATTTCATTTCTGATTTTATCCTTCAAAGTAACTCCGAGCATAACCCGCTCCATGTCAAAGCCAAATCATTTATTTCAAATAGGAGGCCCTATTTGAACGTCACAATTTACAAGACACATTTAAACGTTAAATGTGATAAAAGACACATTAGAACGTCAAAATGTACAACAAAAATATTGGTGCTAGTTTCAGTAGTTCGTATGGAGAAGAATGGGTAAGAAACTCCACCGTTACTCTTTTAAAATGTTTTACAATATTTTGTATAAGAAATTTAGTTTGATTTGTAGGTGAAGACGATGCACCTAGAATAAAATTACTTTATCACGATAGGTAAAAAGAATTAAAAAAGAAGCAACAACTCATAAATTAATTATGTGATAGATACTCACATTGTAAAAGTAGACGATTTTACTAAAATTTTACAGTCAATAAGTCAGTATGTGAGGAAGTCATCACAAAATGTAAATTTAATGTAATATATTTACACAAATAGGTATATATAACTTATACAATTGAATTACCAACCAGTTTCATTTTGTCTAGATTCTAGATTATCCTATGGAGCAGGACCAGCATGTTTAGTGCGCTGAGCGACTTTAAATTTGTGGATCAAACCAATATTTCAAATTCTCAGTAGGTATGATTCGCACGGTACTTGTAGAGTGCAAACGACCTAATTTGTTTTATGGAACTAGAAGTTGTAATAGAAACAACTGAAAACCTCTTGAGGAGTCATTGTACTTACCATTATAAACAACTTTTAGGATGGGACCAACTACGAAATAAAAAAATTGCTGCCCCTTACATTTATGTTCGTTCTTCTGGACAGAATGTATGAAACAGCAGATGCATCACGATTGTGCGTACTGGCCATCCAGTACCAGCTGACACCGCATGTCGTTTGTCTTTTTACCTTAGATATGATATGACAACTGTGTCAAATAAAAGCGATAAGTTTATTCATGAGTTATTTTAATTAATAAATCCCTCACAAATAGCAGATAATAGAGTGTGGTTGTTTGCAAGTAATGTAAAAAAAAGCATCAGCTACGAGTTATCGTAACATAGAACCTTTGACCAAGTCAAACTATGATACGTGCATGATACGTGGTGTTTGCTTAAGCTGTCCTGATTAAAAATGACTTTTGGGCATAGACGTATAAAAAAGTTTATAAGTCTATGCTTTTGGGATATCGAAAGCGGCGAGAAAACATTACCACCAGCTGTGGATGCGGCGGTGAGATCGGCGTTCAACATTGAGGACTTGAAGGCAAGGGCTGAAATCCTACTTTTATCGTCATCGTCTGAATTAAAACAAATTAAAGTCTGCGCGAAATCTAAAGCTGTGTGGAACGTTGAACGCTACTTACCTAAGCACTGGGCCCGCAAGGAAATGTACATTATTAAAACAGTTGATTCCAAAGTGTATGACCACAGGAGAAAATATACGTTACCACATAAATATTTATGTTTTATTATTAATGTGACTCGGTAAGGTACCTCGTAGTTCTGCTTAGCCTATTGCTTCTCTACAGTTTGCCGACAACTTTTGAGAACTTTAGAAGAGCCATTGAATCTCGAGACACCCTGCTAATCCTGAAGATCTAAAAGTAAAGATTCTGGAAGAATACCAAGCAAGGAGCAGAATTGAACAGCCTGAAAGCTCAAAAGCATATCATATCAAGAAAACAGGCAAAAGATGTACTGCAAGAGCTGTAAAAAGAAAAGCCACCATTGTCGCTTAACCTTTTTTTTTTTGGGTGGGAAATCATCAAATGACTCCTCCCGCTCTGGGTGGAGCGGGAAGGCGTGTCAGACTCTTACTGACTAAAACCCACCCGTGTTCCTTCTGTTGCCTGTGCAATGCCAGGGGGCCACGGTATCCCTTTTGGACTTTCCCGCAACCCCGGCAGGCAATGGTCTCATCGGACCCCTTCACTTGCTGACATCTCTATGAGGCGCGCGTAGAACACAACGCGCCGTCAACCCGGGCTTGGTCCTTACCGGACGGTGAGCTACCCATTGCTCACCGTCCTCAAGCCCACGCCTACGGTGGCCAGGAATCGGCAATAGATTCCCGACGCCCAGGGCGTCTCCTCCTGCGGCGGCTAGGGGCGTGAAAGCGCGAAATTTGCCTCTCCCTCACGCGCTCCACCTCCTCCTTCGCGAGCATTACTGCTTCGCAGAAGGAGGTGACGGCCTCCCATGCCCTCTCGCTCAGTACCATGGCCTGGACCAGGGCCGGACGCGAGAGATCCCCGCCACCGATCGCCTCCACGAGGACACGGCGGTGCTCTGCCCAAGCCGGGCATACCTCCACCGTATGCTCCACCGTGTCCTCCGGGCGATCCACACAGTGATGACACCCGGGCGTTTCCTCCCGCCTTATCCGAAACAGGTACCTCCCGAAACAGCCGTGTCCGGTGAGGACCTACGTCAGGCGGAAGGTGAGGACGCCGTGGCGCCTCTCCAGCCACTCCTCAAAGAGGGGACTTATCGCCGCAATAGTGGCGTGCCCAGCACTGGGTTGCGACAATCACACTCTCCATGACGCCATGAGATCCTGTCGGAGCTCTGTCCGCTGTGCCGCGATTTCTCGCGGCATTGGAGTCAAGCCCCGGCGTGTCGCCTCCTCGCGCCACTCCCAAATATGCGCGAGGACTTTTGCCTCCAGATCCCATGGCGGCAATCCGGCAAGGAGGCTCGCCACCTCACCGGAGACCGTGCGGTATCCCCGGACCAGCCGGGTGGCCATGACCCTCTGGGACGCGTTCAACCGGCGGGCAGGCCGCCACCTGCCCCGACGCAACGAACGTGCCCACACTGGTGCCCCGTACAGGGCCATGGATCGCACTATCCCCGCGTATAGCCTCCGGCAGGAGGCGTTTGGACTCCCTAGATTGGGCAGGAGCCACTTCAAGGCAGCCCCGGCCCGGTCCAGTCTGGGACGTCGGAAATGCTCCACGAAGTTCCATCGACTGTCGAGGACGAGTCCCAAGTACTTCATCGTCGACTCGACGCCGATGTGAACCCCTCCTACCGTTATTTGGGAACCCGTCAGTGGCGCGTTCCAAGGACCATGAAAACACATGGCCTCGGACTTGTGCAAGGCCACCTCGAGTCTCAACTGCCGGATTCTGGCCACGATTGTCGCAACCCCGTGTGTCGCTAGTTCGATCGCCGCCTGGTGCGACCTCCCCTGCGCCAGGACCAACGTGTCGTTAGCGTAACAAACGACGCTGACGCCATTGGGGAGGTCGGCGCGCAGCACCAAGTCGTATCCGATGTCCCACAGATGCGGCCCCAGGACAGATCCCTGTGGGACACCGCACGACATCTCTCGCCGGTTCCACTCTCCCTGGTGACCGGGGTAGATGATGGCCCTGTCCACCAGATAGGCCTCGACCACACGACAGAGGTAGGTCGGCATCCGGTGATACCGGAGTGCATCCCTGATGCAACTCCAGGGCAGGGTATTGAAGGCGTTGGCGATGTCTAGAGACACTGCCAAGACGACCCCACCCCGAGCCACCGCATCCCCCGTCGTGAGGGCTCGCACGCGCATGATGGCGTCCACCGTGGAGCGCCCCCTGCGGAAACCAAACTGGCTCTCCGCCAAATCCGGCCCCTCCCGCACCAGCCGCCCGACGAGGTGGTCTGCAAATACTCTTTCAAAGAGCTTGCCCACCTCGTCGAGCAGCACGATGGGCTGGTAAGCGGACGGAGAGTCCGCAGGGCGCCCCGGCTTCTTGATGAGGACCAGTTTCCCCGTCTTCCAACGAAGCGGGAACTGGCCCCTCTCCAAGCATGCGCTTAGGAATCGTCGCTTACCCTGACGCACTAAAAATGGCGATCGTTAGACCAATATTTAAGAAAGAGGATAGAGAACTCATGCAAAATTATAGGCCTATTTCACTGATTCCAATAATTTCAAAAGTTTTAGAAAAATTCATGCACAAGGAATTAAACGTTTACATAGAAAAAAATATATTATGTAACGAGCAAAAAGGATTTCGTAAAAATAAAACTATAGGTATGTCAATCTACGACTTTATATACACGGTATTGACAAAGATGGACAAAAGAACATCTGATGTACTATCTTTTGCGACATGACACAAGCGTTTGACTACGTAAATCATGACATTCTAATTAAACTTGACGCTTATGGAATAAGAGCTAATGTACTCAATGTAATCAAATCTTATTTAGGCAATAGAAAGCAAAAGACAGAAACAACTAGAATCAATATAGCTACTAAAAAAGAAGAGATATATGTTTCTGTTGAATATGTATATATGTTACCTTTGTGGTTCCACAAGGTAGTGTATTGGTACCTCCTCTCTTTACTTTATACATTATTAACTTGTCAAAATCAACTTCACATTCCATGACTCTATTTGCACATGATAGTACAGTGACAATTGCTAATAATAATAATGACATGACCCAATATAAACTTGACATTCACCACTCTTGGACATCTATATTACAATGATTAAAGATCAATCTAACTATAACTAAGATTATGCATTTTAGCCAGCGTTTGACGAGAAATAATTTGGACATAAATATTGATAATAAAAACCATTAAAAGCGTTAATACAACTAAATTTCTTGGACTAATCATTGACAAAAGACTGGACTGGAAATCACATATAGAGAATCTCTGTAAAAAAAATAGTAGTTCCACTTTTGCCTTGCATTCGTTGTGAATGTAGACACCTTAATTGCAGCCTACCATGGCTTAGCTGCGTCTCACTTAAGATACGGTATAATCTTTTGGGGAAATTCTACCGATTTCAACATCACATTCAATGCCCAAAAGTGATGCATTAGGTCAATGTTTAGGCTAAAGACTGATGATACTTGTAAACCGTATTTTATAAGATACAATATATTAAATTTGCCTTGTTCTTTCGATGTCTGTATATCCTCGAAACTGTAATGTTTGTTAAAGCGAATCCCAAATGATTTCCACGCTTACAGGACGCTGTCCCACGTAATAAACGTGATAAGAGCATAATTCGCGTATATCCTGCTAAGACTGCAAGTATCATCTGCATGGCTCAAACAATATTTAACAAGCTACCTAAGCGAAGGAGTGAAAGTGGAAGGAGAAATATCAATGCGTTCAAACGTCAGTTGGTAATGTTTTTATCGCAAAAAGCTTATTATAGTGTGTCTGAATTTTTATCCGAAAAACTTGTCTGGCATTAATTTTATCATACTTATGTTCTATTGATTAAAAGTAGTAATGTGACTAAAATATTTGGAAACATGATTGGACTATAATGTAATTTATTATCATACTGCATGCTCTTGCATGTATATACCATATTTATACAAAGAAATAAATCTTATCTTATCGAGATATGTTGGGGCAAGAAGAAAAACACAAATTAAAAAGACAATGGAAGCAAATACAATCATAACGTTTGTCTGAGCACCTCAAACTCAACTCAAACTCAAATCATTTATTCCAAATAAACCAATTACAGGTACTTTTGAATTGTCAAGGGGTCGGTCAGTCAGAAAGATGAAGCTAGTTGCCCATTCCAAAGCGTAGTAGGTTCCTATGGAGAAGAACGGGCAAGAAACTCCATGGACACTCTTTTAAATTAGAATATTGTTACAAAACATTGGTTACATCATTCATGTTGAAATTATACATGTGAGAACAATGTAGTAAATCGTGCACGTTAAAAGCGACCATATTAAAAATATAAAAACAAAAATAATTAAAATAAGCCATGGCAGCTAAGAGATGACCAGTCCCCACTGACGGCGCCCGTTCACGAACATGACGCATGGATCAGCATCATTTAGCTCAACCATTTTGAAGGGAACTTAATGATCCAACACACACGCCACCACCAGCGAGACATTTGAGTGAGCATGACATACTCTCAGCCGCCAGGGTACATTCAAGTCAATGAAAGACGTACTCAGTAAATGTTAAAGTAGGTAAACAGTGCTCACATATGTGCAATGCAATTATATAATACTAAGAGATTGAATTTATACAATGTAAATATAGTTTTTCAATCTTCAGCAGCTCCAACAATATTTTCCAATGCTAATCAATTAGTTTATGCGCCCTTGTGGAGCTGGACTAGCGTTGAGCCAAGCATTTTTTTCAGCGATGTAATCCCCCAACTTATAATATGCTTGGCAGCATAGTGTGCGTTTTATGCAAGATTTAAATTTCGTTTCATTCAATTGGAGTATGTGGGGAGGTATTTTATTGTAACATTTTACACAGTACCCCATGAAAGATGAGTCTACTTTAGCCAGTCTGAAACCCGGTTGAACTAATTGGTCCCTATTTCTAGTCCCATAATTGTGTCTATCACCTATTTTACTGAAAATACTTAAATTTTTCCTTACGTACATGATGTTCTCATAGATATATTGACAAGGTACCGTCATAATGTTAATATCTTTAAATAGTTCCCTTAGGGAATCGCGTCTGCGGAGGCCATATATTGCTCTGATGGCTCTTTTCTGCAGAATAAAAATCGATTCGATATCTGCAGCCCGTCCCCATAGTAAAATACCGTAAGACATGATACTATGAAAGTAACTGAAATAGACTAGCCTCGCGGTATCTACATCAGTAAATTGACGGATTTTTCTCACAGCATATGCTGCTGAACTTAGCCGTCCTGCAAGAGATGTTAAATGAGGACCCCATTGCAGCCTTGAGTCGAGCGTGATCCCCAAGAAAACAGTTTTATCGACGAATTCTAGTTTCTCCTTATTCAATACTATTTCACTAACACTACTTTTAACATTCGGCAAAGCAAATCTTATGCATTTAGTTTTTTTCCCATTTAATACTAAATTGTTAGCAGTGAACCAATTTTTAACCTGCAGTAGGGCGTTATTTATGTCGTCAAGATTTGATTCACGTCTATTTATCTTAAAAATTAGAGAAGTATCGTCAGCAAATAACACCATTTGTGGTTTGTTTTTTAATAATAATCACCGTAAACTCAGATGCCGATGAAAATGTCTGATGTCTAGATAGCAGTATATGACAGAGATATCGATGTTTTCTACCATGACCCTTGAAAAAGGCATCCTAAGGTTGGCGTCAGATAAATATATTACTAGAATTCAGGGCAAAGGAAGAATTACAATCAGCACCGATAAACACGGCTAGAATTTCAGTGACACCATGTATGTGCCCGATATGTTAGTAAACCTTTTATCCGTTGCAAAGATAACAGACAGAGGAAATATGGTTGTTTTTGAAACAGAAAAAGCCTACGTCGTAGAAATAACACTGACTTGGGCTTTACTACTTTGAATCTGGACGAAAAGAGACTTCAAATTACACACCACAAAATGTAAATGAAAAAGATTTAAAAGCTAAGGATAACCTTATGTATGGCTTAAACTTAAATGATGAAGACATGGAAACATGTAAGACCTGCATCAGAGGTAAATTATCCAGATTAGCATTTATAAGACATAATGATCTATCTATACACAGCTGATAACCTGGAAATAATCCATAGCGACGTTTGTGGACCTTTTGAATGCAATACACTAACAGGATCAAAGTACTATGTAACTTTCACAGATGACTATAGTTGTTATTATCACGCCTATTTTATTAAAAGAAAAAGTGATGCATTCAACATTTTCAAAGAATATAAAAATTAAGTTGAGACGTTCCATAACAAGAAGATAAAAAACCAGCAGACCAAAAATGGCACAGAATAATATAATAGAGAATGAAAAGGAAAATACGTTACAACATTTCAATGAGCAAGAATATGAAATTTCTTCGGTAGAAGAAATAGAGGTTTACGCATCAGATGTTATAGAAATACCTGAAAATGGGGGCCCGAAAAGATAGAGGCGTGCGCCCGCGTGGACCAGAAATTTTGTACTAGACCAGACTGAAGAAAGTCATCTAGTCTCGGAGATATCCTACATATCCGATGAGAATGAAGATGATAAATACTGGCACGGTGCTATAAAAGCCGAGATTAGAACACATGTTAAGAATGGAACCTGGAAATTTGAAAAGAAGAACAAAGACAAGAAAGAAGTGGACTACAAAATGTTTCTAAGAAACAAAATAGGACCTGACAACAATATCACAAAGAAAGTCAGACTTGTAGCACGGGGCTTCACTCAGCGACCAGGCGTTGACTACAACGAAACGTACGCTCCTGTAGCTAAACTAAGTTCGGTAAGATGTGTTGTTGGAATAGGCATGGAAGAAGGCTTGAAATGGAACCAGATGGACATCACAACGGCGTACCTGAAAAGCGAACAAGCAGTATCCTGGCTATTTAGAAGATTATCTAACTGAAATCATGGTTGAAGAAAGTAAACAAGAAAATTTAACTTTGTACAACAAAACAATGAGTATGTAAAAAAAGACATAAAAATAATCCCAAAAGAGAAAGTGCCATCTCATAAAAGCTCTCATAGGTATGATTCACACGGTACTTGTAGAGTGCAGACGACCTAATTGGTTTGTATGGAACTATAAGTTGTAATTGAGACAGTTAAAAACCTCTTGAGAGGTCATTGTACTTATCATTATGAACAACTTTTAGGATGAGACCAACTATGAAATTAAAAAAATTGCTGCCCCTTACATTTATGTTCGTACTTCTGGATACAATGTATGAAACAGCAGATGCATCACGTTTATGAGTACTGGCCATCCAATACCAGCTGTCATCGCATTTCGTTCGCTTTTTTACCTTAGATACGAAATAAGAGCTGTGTCAAATAAAAGCGATATCTTTATTCATGAGTTATTTTAATAAATAAATCCCTCACAACGTTAAACTACGCTTGCTGGGGTTGATCCGTGGATGGGTGACCATCATAGATATAAGTGACCATCTTTAAATACCGAAACGTGTCTCGGAAAGCACTTTAAGCCGTCTCGGCTGTCATTCGTGGACTGTCAGTCTTTACGAATCGTCAGAAGCCTGAAAGTCTGAACAGTCTTACCAAGGGGTATCCTATCACCAAATTGTGGAGGTCAGATAGAAAGTCGCTCGTGTAAAATACTAGTATTCAGCTGCATCTGGTGAGACTGGAAGCCGACCCCAACATAGTTGGGAAAAGGCTAGGCATGAATCGTGTTAGCTTCTATAAATTAAAATACTTCTTTCTGACCGTACCTACACTTACTAAAAATAAACCCGACGAGTCGTGACGTATGTTCTTGTACTAGAGGTCAACGTGTTGCAGCACAAACAACACAATCTAATCCTTGGTCAACAAAAATATAAAATTAGTTGAATCTTATACTAAAATGTTGATTGGTTTTCCACTTCGGTTTAAATAAGAAACCTTTCGGAAGAAATCGAATTAAATCTGCTATAATTGGAACTTGTCTGTGATCAAAATGAAATCAAAGCAATATTGTGGCGAAATGCAATCATGAGAATCAGGTTAAACTTATTAATTTATTTGATGGGATATCTCGATTTGTGAGGGTTCGAAGCCATTGATAGGAAAAAATATTGAATTACCTCATACGCTGTTTAAGGCCCGTTGTAAACGGCAAGGTTTTTTTTACGGTGGCAGAATAATTGTGTGAGCTTGTATATGACACACTAAATCACCGGTTGTAAGGGTCTACCTTACAGCCGGTGATTTAGTGTGTGCTATGGCGCCGTGCCGTAGTGACGCCGTATCTGTCAACAAACTTCAATAGTGATCTTATACAACACTGAGAACCGTGCCTACACGTGGTGAATCAACCGTAGTTTTTCTCGGCAAAAAATCTTGTGTGTACATCGGTTTGCAGGTTTAAATGAAATGGAATGAAATGGTCTGGATGAATGTTAGCTGAAAGTAGAATATTAGGGGCCATCCATAATAGCGTCACGCGTTAAGGGGGAGGGAGGCGGTCAACAATGTGTGACAACGTGTAACGAAGGGTCGGGGACGGGTCTTATGCTTTGTGACGTCACATGCTTAGGTAAATCGAAAGTATTACAACTCTAAACTTCAGGACTCCAACATTATTACAAGGTTTAATTTAAAATTACAAAATATGTGACGTCACAGCAGGGATCACAGAAAATATATGACCACCTGTGACAAAGACGAGAAAATCATGAAATTCGTGTGAAGTAATTTATACGAGTCCTTTAGAATCGGTATCAGTTTTCTGTTACGCAAAATATGTATATTAATATTAAATTACCCTATCAGTGTGTTCAGTCCACTAAGAAGTTCAAACTCTGCTTTTGTGACTGAAAACGTGCTTACTTCGGTTCTATTGTATCGAAAACAATGCGTTTGAGACGAAATAAATAACAATACAAACAATGCGCGAACACAGCCGATAGGTTTCTTTTAAATTCAAAGAAACCCTAAGAGATGAAAGAAAGTATTCCAGTTGGTTGAATTTAATGATTCCTAAAATATTACATTGCTTTCTGAAGTTTGGTACGTGTCGTACGTATTTATTTAACTACTGAAAAAGTTTTTCCTCGTAATTTTTAACATAATTTCTATGGTATTCTTTGGAAATAAAATAATTAAGTATGCTTTATTAAAGGCATGCATTTAAAAATGCCCATTTTGCTTTCTTATAAATATTAATGAACACTAATATAATAAGGGAACTTTTTGTGAACCTCTAATCTTTCATTTTTTGGGGTCCTAAAGGTAAAATATAGTAACCTAACCCGTTTGATCGGGGTTAGCCTAGCTTAGTTACTGCGACCAACTGTGAGAAAAGTGCAGAAATTTAAAAAGAGGCTCATTTATTTTAAAATACATTGCATTAAAAAACATTGCAAGCCTAAGAAGTTTTTAGAGGTTTATTCATTTTAAAAAGTATACATAAGTAGGAATAATTCCACTTGGTGGGGTAAAGTGGAATGTTTCACAAATAGAAGGTTTTTAGAGGATCGATTAAATATTTCCCATTATTATATGAACCCAAAATCAGGCTGTTTTCTTCTGTATTAATACGAAAAAGGCTATTATTATAAAATCATAAATAATAAAGGTACAGTAGTACATGAAGCTGCGTGGTATAAATCGATATAAAACACACTTTCTGTTCTGGAATAAATGCACAAAGTGTGTATTGTGTTTCTGCTTCAGTAAATCTTTTCAATTACTCAGTGTACAAAGGAAGTATACGTAAGTACACACATACATGTATACGTACTATAACTAGTCTGTACCGTTCACGACATCACGAACTTATGTTAGGTACTTATCAGCTCACAAGATGTTCGCGCATGTAAAGTAGTAGAGTGCACAACTTCTTAATAAGACAACTTAAGCTTTTGTCTTTTTCCTCTTTTATAAAACTTTCTTGTACACATTAGTTTTTAGGGTTCCGTACCCAAAAGGTCCCACCGGGACCCTACCATTAGGGCTCCCTATTATTATTGTCTGTCAAAGGGCTATATCTTTTTTTACCGTCTTATGTAGACACTTGTATAATTCTTACAATGTGTAGGTTCTATGGCCGCTTTAAAAACAAGTAATAAAAATAAAATAAAATATAATTTGCCTAGCTTTTTCCCAACTATATTGGGATAACCGGATGCAGCTGAATACCAGTATTTTACAAGGAGCGACTGCCTATCTGACCACCACAACCAAGTAACTGGGTAATACGATATCTCTTGGTAAGACTGGTTGTCAGACTTCTGACGACCCGTAACGACTGTCAAAGATCCACGAATGAAAGCCGAGGGACCAACGGCTTAACGTGTTTTCCGAGACACAGAGGATTCTCAGTATGAAAAAATGGTCACCCATCCACAGACCAACCCGGCAAGCGTAGCTTAACTTAATGGATCGACTCGTGCGGCTGTTATTACTTAGATAAAATAAAATAAAGTAAAAATAATATATAGGGTATATGAAACGTGTTTCTTTTCGGCGTTTACAGCTCGCGTTTTTTGTTAAATATTGTGCGGTAGTACGGAACCCTTCGTGTGCGAGTCCAACTCGCATATGGCCGCTTTTGTTAGGTACATAATACTAGTAGTTCTGCGCACAGTAGACCTTGCGATCTCAACTTTTGGCGACAATTAACCTTTAGCTAGTCGCGCTAAAATAATCACACTGATCGCGTGGGGTCCGTGCGGACCCCAGAGTTTATTTGTGAAAAAGAAACATAAAATAAGTAAAAATATTTATTTTACGAATATATAGGAACTTTAAGTACAACATCTTAACATAACAAAAATATATACGGCTTCTAGAAAACAACATAACATAAACTCGGAAAACAGTATTTAAATACATATTTATCTACTTTATCAATTAATTGGCACAATACATGAATCACAAAGCTTAGTGTGGTGTTCATTACACATTTTGTTGCATTTACCAGACTTCATTTTCGTTTTTCTATCATTAGACCTCGCATAAACGTAAGTGTAATTAAAATTGTGTTTTTTTTTAATAAACTCTTTTAATTTTCCTAGCCTTTTCCCAGCTATATTGGGGTCGGCTTCCAGTCTAACCAGATGCAACTGAATACCAGTATTTTACTTGGAGCGACTGCCTATCTGACCTCCACAATCCAGTAACTGGGTAATACGATACCCCTTGGTAAGACTGGTTGTCAGACTTTCGGGCTTCTGACGACCCGTAACGACTGTCAAAGATCCACGAATGACAGCCGAGACCAACGGCTTAACGTGCTTTCCGAGGCAAGAAGGAGTCTCGGTATGTGAAGATGGTCTTGGTCACCCATCCACAGATCAACCCCGGCAAGCGTAGCTTGACCTGATGGATCGATCCGTGCGGCAGTTATTACTTAGCCACGTGCTCCTCTTTTTATGTAAATTTATTTTTATGTTTCCATACAAACATGCATATTTCGTAGATGTATAGACAAGGTAGCGGTAACAAACCACGTTTAACAAAATCATATTACACTAAAATATGATTTAGTGGTCGCACGGGGTACGTTGGACCCCAAGCACCTCCGTGCAGCACGTGTAGTCAACGCTGCAGCTAGCAGAACGCTGAGAATTGAGGGCCGCTAGAGTTTGGAAGCTATTGGAACGAATAGTCGCGTACGTGTAATATTGGCTTAATTATGATAAAAATAAACCACGCGACTAATTAAAGGTATACCACAAAAGCTTTATACTTCCCGTTTTAAATAACTTGAGTAGTGAAAATAACCATGTCAGTTTAAAATCCTATGATTAATATACCTATCCAACTTTAAAAAAAACCCAACTGCGGCTGTAGGTTACTAATAAAAATCATAAAATTTACTCCGGTAAGTAGTACTTAGTCTAAGAAAGTTTAAAGCTGGTGGGCGGGACGGAATCGGTTGGCAGGGTAACAGCAGCACCACATATTATGTCATGAATTCCAGGGGTTACATTTTTATATAAAACTCTGATCTGAGATTTCGCGGGGTATGGCCTACAAGACTTTTCGAGGAGCTATTCAGCTCATCTGCCGGAGATCCTCATCAGATATTCACCATTTTTTTTTAGATCTACTTAAGCTTACTACTACGTACTACTTAACTAACAACAGCACACCAGTGGTAACAATTTGACATTGATAACGCCATTCTGCGTAGCAGTAGGGACCTTTTCGTGTTGTAAAGGTTACCACTGACATGCGGTTGTCTGTACCATATTAATGCCCAAATAGGTAGGTACCATTTTAAATATAAATTGAAACGAATGTGTTCAATAATAATATTTTATAATGAGGTAGGCACACAATTAGACGCACTAATTGGACAAACTATTAGAAGTGACGCTTCAATGACATTTTGTGATTTCTAATAAACTATTAATAATATAAATTGGGTCAAGCGATAGACCAATTAGTATGAATATCGCAGATAAACGTCAAACGACGTCGGTATCGAGTGATTGATTTCAGCGATGGAATCAATGTCGGTATCAGAATCGAGTGTAAATAAATCGATTTGAAGATATCCGATCGGAAAATGGCAGGGTACCTAAGTGATTCGAAAAATATCATACTTCCTATCCCGGCTGCCGCTATCGGGTCATAAAACGTGGCGGCGGTGATCAACGAAGCGTTTCCAATGTTTTCAAAGCGGATACTGTATGTCGTGACCCTGTCTTGTTTTTATTATATAAGCTTTGCAGATCATTCTTTTGAGAATGAACCGGAATTGAAAATTTATCTGGCTTGGTAATTCGACGGCACGGTTAGCGCAGCGGTTAAGCAATTGACTGCTGCGCTGCATGTCGCGGGTTCGAGTCCCGCACGGAACAAATATTTGTATGACCTACAAGTAGTTGTTTCGGGTCTGGCTATTTGTGTATGTGAATATAAATGTTTGTAAACGCACCCACGATACAGGAGAAATCCTAGTGTGGGACAATGTTTAAAAAAAAAAAATATATACATATATAATATTATATATTTTTAGTTTTCAGAAAATCCGTGTATTACGGTTTTTATTTTTTTGAGAAAGTAAAATAGGTACTGTCCTCGTGTATAATATTCATGTCGTTTAAACCACGATGAGATAAAACAAGCTCGGACAAACGAAGTTAAGACATGGAAACGGTAAACATAGTGTGGTGAGTAAGAACCTGAATAAGCAGACTGAATCTGAAAGGTGGAAGATTATGTTAAAATAAGTACAGTTTAGGAAACTAACTACTATTTAACAGGCAATTCTTAAAGAAAATAATGTCTTCCAAACCCAAATTTCGGTCCCAGCGGCCAATCTCAACGGAGATTAGCCAAGTACGAAGGGGATATTATAATATAGTGCGCAAACACAGATGCACTCCCTCTTCCCTTACTTTCATAGTCTGATGGGACGGCAACCTGACACGACCGTGAAGTGATCAGGCGCTGGACCAACAGGTTTACGTGTTTTCCGAGGCACAGACGTGTCACAACAACAATATATAAACTCCGAGCTGCTACTGAGAAATTTCTAATGGAAAAACCCCAATAACACTGCCCGATACGGGACTCTACGCTCAGCGGTTGCGCTTGCGACCACGAGACCAACGGGGCAGTTACGAAAACAACGGATTGGTTTATTTCTCGGCAAAAATGACGAACTTGGCCTATCAACCTCTAGAGGGGAGGAGTTTAAAAAAATCCTTCTTCAGTGCTCACTTTTGTTTTACAAGGTGGAAACGACAATACGATAAGATATTTAACTTCGTATCGTAAAAATGCAATCAAATTATCCAATAGTTTAGTCACTATAGCTAGTAAACAATTGGCAAAACCCTAAGGGTCGATTTCACCGATGAAACTGAACGATGATTTAGATGTGCTGAACGTGTTCAATTTCATTGGTGAAATCCGCACTTAGACGGCCAATTACTACTATTTAGTATGTTACAGCCCGGAGTCTGGATTTGTGCTCGGTTGATTGCATTAGGCTCGCCCCCTATTACATGAGACTCAAACATACTTAATTATCTACATTTCGCCACTTAAAAAACGTATTGTTACGCACACGTAACATTACGTTTTTTTAGCTCCGTGGAGGAGTTTAACGTAGGTCACAATAAAAATAATAATAAAAAGATATTAAAGTTTAAGCTTAGGGCGTTAAGAGATGTCTTCATAGGGCATGGGATGCTCGGGATAGGCGGGAGGCAGGATCAGGCCGACGGGCAGGCTTGCAGTTAGACAGGTACGCAGGTGGGCAGGCAGGCAACAGGCAGCGCGGAGCTGCTGGGCTGCGGCGCCACACGAAGCAGATTTATCCACCCTGTCAAACAGAGAGAAGGGTGTGAGAGTTTGATAGTTTTGATAACGGAGGCGCTTCGCGGCCTCACGCTAGCGGGAGTACCGCGTCAGCGTCAAACGTGACGGCGGAGGCTTCTCCCGGAGGGTAACGTCGTCTGGCATTACGCTGCTTGATGTTGGGGGCCTCTTTTGTGTGCTTGTATTAGTGGCGTTTTACGCCAAGCGATTAAAGTTCGTTTGGAATCCGAGTAGACGACTCCTACATGGGTAGGCAAGAGGGTCTGACAAATGATACACAGTATTAAACGCACTCAATGTTTTTTTTCAGAGACGCACTAAGTATCGACAGTCTAGGTTACACATTTAGTATGATTACATGTATTTATAATAACGCTATATTACACGCACACAAGCTAGTTACATGGAACTAAAGTTCAAGTAGTTATCTGTATTAAAAATAATAGAACCAAGGAGCAAAAAAAACAGAGACTTCTTCGAAAGCCAAAACACGACTACAAAATCAGAAGACCGTTTTTATCGTTCTGTATTATGTTGTCATTTCAAACATATTAAGTTATTTCTTAATTTATTGATGGCCAAAACTAATAAAAACGGTTTACAGAGGGAATTTCCTATAACTACCCTTGCGAAGTTTAAGGTGTAGGTATTTACCAGCTTTATAAGAGGTATAGATGATGATAAAGTGTACTTGTCCATGGTACGTTATGTCTATGGTTTAGAAAAATAAATTAGACAGCTGACAGTATAAAATGAAAATGTCAGAATATTCTAAATATTCTAAGTTTTTTTTTTTTACGGATTCTCTCCTCGGACGTAAGTATCTCTATGTAGTCCGTGCTCCTCGGTGTTCTTGGATAGCACGTGTGTTTAGAATTTTTAGCTGTTTCTTTGTTGATACTTTTGTTGACTTATTACTATTTAAGTGTATTGTTTTTGTGTTTGTTACGGTTTGTCTTTTGATTTTCCTTTTTTAAGTCTCGTTTAATCCAAAATGGATGAGAATAAACCTGACTCTGACCCCCCAGATATTTCAGGTTCCTTATCTCCCTTTTCTCGATGTTGTCTGTAGCGTTACGGAGATGGATGTTACAAAATCCCAACAGAACTCACGCAAACGTCCGAGTGATGAGGAAACCCTGACAGCTACCCTTCCGAGTAAGCAACAAAAAAGCCAAATCGGACGTATAAAATATTCTCTTTTGGATAAGGCCCCTTACGTTGTCCACGTTTCTCGTATACTCGTAGAGTCTCAACCAAATGCTGGTACCACCCTACATCCCTTTAATTTTTGGTAAGTTCCTTATGAACAACAACATTGCGAACATTGTCCGTGGTGGTGTTAACAGAGTTGGTAGAAACCGTGTGTCTGTAGAGTTTGCTTCCCCTCAGGATGCTAACTCTTTCTTAGTAAACAGTTTGTTGTCCAAATATAGTTATACTGCATCAATTCCTACTTTTAATATCACAAGGATGGGTGTTGTTACCGGTATTCCCTCAGATTTTACTGAAGAAGAAGCTATAACATATTTATCTGTGCCTGCCTGAAAATACTGAAAGTCCGCCGTATTAATAGGAAAATACAAAAAGATGGGATTAATGAGTGCAAACCCACTGAAACAAGTGTTCTGACGTTTGACGGACAAGTAGGTACTACCAAATAGGATGTACTGCTGTAACACATCCCTCCCTGTTGAGCAGTACATATACCCGACAATTTTATTCAATGCCGGAAGTGTTGCAGGTTTAGACATGTGGCGAACGTTTGCAGGTTTAAACCACGCTGCAGTAAATGTGGCCACGATCACCCTGGCGATGGTTGCAACATTTCTGAGGGCGAGGCCTACTGTGTTCTTTGTTCGGGGTAATCTTTTCTCTAATAGCAGGTCATGCCTCGAGCATGGTAGACAGAAACCTATTAAGACTGTAATGACTGAAAAATGCATTCCTTATGTTGAGGCTAGCAAAATTATTCCTACAGCTTCCCGTAACTATGCCAATATCATCAAGACTCCAACCCAGGACCCATGCTCCCCTTTCCCCATCTTATGACAAAGCTGCTCATCAGCAGATAGTTAGTTATCCTCAACCTTCATAGCAAAACAGTAACGAGTCGTTCCGGTGCCAAAGAGAGGGTCAGGGATGACGGTAGATGGTTACAGGCCTGTCGCAATGCTGTCAACTCCGGCGAAAGTTTTCGAAGCGACTATACATAAGAGCATATTTCAACAGGTCAGTGGCCAGCTTTCAGACGTTCAGCACGGTTTTCGACCAGCAAGAGGCACTACTAGCCTAACTGATGCCGCTTACTTCGATTTTAAAAAGCATTCGATCTAGTAAATAATGATGTTTTGGTTAAAAAGTTAGCGGCCGTTGGTTTCACTCCACATCTGTTAAGGTTTTTTGCAAGTTACTTGAGTGGTAGGCAACAGTACGTAGATTATGCGGGACACAAGTCAAAACCATATTTAACTAGGTCTCGGGTGAGTCAGGGCGGTAACCTTGGGCCTTTGCAATTCATTATGATAAATGACTTGCCAAAAATTGTTAAAGATGCCAAATGTTTACTGTTTGCTGATGACCACCTCGCTGATGAACTTGCTAGACGAGGATCCAGCACGGCAGTCTGTGGACCCGAGCCTATCGTACCTATCCCCTTCAACCAAATACGCAGGTGGTTACAGGAAATCACCCACACACAAGCAGGGCAATGGTGGTCCTCGACACCGGGCTGCCGGCAGTCAAAGGAAGCTATGCCATCCTTGGATAGTAGGCTGACCAGGCGTCTTTTACGTCTGGACAGGAACGGCCTGCGCCTGGTGACAGGGACCATCACGGGACACTGCTCGCTAAACAAACACTTCCACACAATAGGCATAACGGACAGTCCTCTGTGCAGGGCGTGCATGGAGGCTGAGGAGACCGTTGAGCACGTGCTCTTTGAATGCACGGGCGTTACACAGATCAGAACAGACACCCTTGGGTCACCCAAATCATACACAGATGTTCTAGACAAACCAGGAGACCTAATTGCCTTCTGGAGGGAGGTGGGCTGGTTGGAATAACCCCCCAAACGGCCACTATGGCCCACGCACAATGGTCCACCTAACGGACTGAGTGCGGAAACCAAACCCCATAACATAGAACATAGAAGGGTACCTTTATTGTTGTAGCTACAGGAAACCGTTCTTAGAAGACTGCCCTTAACTTTTTGAGTAATTGCTAACTGGATCCACAGATTTTGTAAAAATGGTACAGTCAGCTAGTCGTTTTATTTTTATGGTGCCAATTAATACAATTTCGTGTAAGGGAGAAACCTACTAAGGTTAGAGTGTTACAAAAGTTACAAATAAAAAAAAATCTGTCACGTAAGTACATTTCATAAGAAATTATCATGCATAAAGATACAAAAAGTACTTTGAATACGCAGGGATATCGACGCGAAAACTGTTACCATGGATTCAGTATAATATGATTCTGAATTTTAAAAAGTTCTCAATTCCCTGCGTTGAAATTATTCGTCGGTTATTAAAAAAAAATCTGCTGTTTCATAGAAAAGTGCAATACCTACGCGGTCAAAATGTGTATGGAACAGCAGTTTTTTTTTTTTAAATTACAACGCAGGCTTGTGAATCATGGAGGAGACGCCCCGGGCGTCGGGAATCGATCGCGGATTCCCGGCCACCGTAGGCGCGGGCTTGCGGACGGTGAGCAATGGGTAGCTCGCCGTCTGGTAAGAACCAAGCCCGGGTCGACGACGCGTTGTGTTCCACGCGCGCCTCAAAGAGTGTCAGCGAGTGAAGGGGTCCAATGAGACCATTGCCTGCCGGGGTTGCGGGAAAGTCCGAAAGGGATACCGTGGCCCCCTGGCATTGCACAGGCAAGAGAAGGAACACGGGTGGGTTTTAGTCAGTAAGAGTCTGACACGCCCTCCCGCTCCACCCAGAGCGGGAGGAGTCATTTGACGATTCCCCACCCAAAAAAAAAAAAAAAAAAAAAAGGGTTGTGAATCATGTACCGAAAAGTTTTCGCTTCGATGACCCTGCCACCCTGTATACTAACTGTTCCATAGCTTGGTCTGGTGTGGTGGAACATAGCCATTACTCGGTGTGGTCATGCGTGTGATCCAGCCTGACAGCTAAGTAATGAAAACTGGACCGTCGAACTCGACGAAATACTAATTGGTTGATCTCATTTAATATTTTTATGCTCACAGGTTTTTATGACATCGTATAATTCATTTCTGGCTGTTGGCAATATTTTTTGCATGATATAAAAAAAGAAAGAAAAATTGTTTATTCTGCACAAACAAAACGCACATTTAAAGAAAAAAATACATAAAATAAACACATACAAAAGTTGCCAGAAGCCTCGTATTCAACAAATAAATAAAAGTGACAATGTTGTTCATTGGTGGATGTCAAGGCCACGGACCAAAGACAATGTTGCGTAATTACTGTTTAGTTCATTCTCTATCTACGCTGTTGCGACTTATAGCATAGACTACTATATATATACTAGACTTATATGTCAACCTTAACACAGGTTTAGCAGACGTAGGTTTATTTATGTAATAACAAAAAGGCCACAAAACTAGGCGTACTGTCTAGTTTATCGAAATTAATGAGAAAATAAATTACCTACTCAGAGATATAGGACGATTTGGATCCCAACGTTAAGCCAGGCTTTACTACTAATTAATTAAGGTAAACCATTGTACCTATACGATGTACCTATCAAGTACCTGAATATAAAATACTAAATAAATTCGGAATAAACTGCTCATACAGCAAAATGATTTGAAACCCTAACGACCTATGAACGGTAGGTAAAAAATAAAATGTCACGTTTGTACTCGTATTATTTGGGATTATTTGCACAAAAGGATTTTGTACGTTGGTATTTGACCTATTGCAAAATACAAATAAATTTTATTGTATAGGTCACATAATAATATGAAAATAATTAAATCATGTCATGTAAAAAAGTTAAAACTATTCAGTGAAACTTTTTTACTGAAATATCGACGAGCTTTTATTATAGTATGTATGTTACGGTAAGAGTGATAAATTGAAAATTATTAATAATTACCTCACAATTTGATTAATGTGAATATACAATTGAAATTCATCACTTTTAGCACTTGTTATAATAATTCACTACTTTCGCCGGTAAAAGTAATAAAATAAGACTCGAAGTTATTTGTGCAGTAGGTATTTATTTATAATACCACAGTACTTACAAATACATAACTAAAATAAACTTACATGCAAAATCGTTTATTCTTTGGTTTTGCTTACATCAAACAAGAAAAGATAAAATAAAAATTTCAATAAGGCCGCCAAAAATTGTACATTATTACAGTAGTACACATTCGTGAATGAAGGTAATCGTAACTCACGTGAGAGTTCATGCAAGAGAAATTCCGAATTATTCTGTAATGACTGTTATTTTGACAATTCGAAAACATACTTGTTGTTAAATTGAGAAAATAAAGAGTTATGTGGTATTTATATTTATTTTTACAAACAATTTTTAAGAAATATATAACATTTTTTTTTTTTACTAGGAAGAATTTATTTTTTCATTATTATAAAATTATATGAAACTACAAAATAAATCTTATTGGTAACTACTTGGTTTGAAAATCAATGAATCATTTCATACATGAATTTTGATTTTGATGTATAGAAGCAAATCAATTAGTTTTTTATAGTGTTAGCTTATTAACAGATCACGAATGTTACAAAATACACAAATAGTAACACACGGTATCATCCGTGCTGATATAATGCTGTGGAAATAACCTAATAAAAATGTATTGATGTGAGTTTTGAAGATATAAGGCACCGTATAGCTTTATTTGTAGTCTAGCTACACGTACAATTTAAAATAATATGGGTAATAAAGTTGCGATGTTACCGTAAATATCAGTTCTTAAAAATATGAAAGGTCCCGAGACAAATGTGCCTTGACATCTTACTTTTACATCGACTTTCGGTTATTATTAATAATGATAGACTTACCGTAACATATACATATAGATATATAATTTTCTAGTTAAAAACTTTAAACGAACTGGGTACAGTTTTGTTTGGCAAACGCCGCCGCGTGCGTTGCAAATTCTTGTTTACGTTAGGATGATGGATTCAAATTGCTGCCTTAGTTTTTCCAGACTTTTTAATATTTACTTCATAAAGTAGTAAGTTGGCATTTTCTGCACCATCACTCAACTGCATAACTTGCAAACTCTCTCATTTAATCTACAAATCTGTTGAGTTACTCTACTATCTTTTTTTTAATAATTTCTTGGTTTTTGGTTATAATTTTAGTAAGTATTAAATTCGTTCTATACCTCACAAGAAAAAACGGAGCTCTTATATGATCACTTCGTTGTCCGTCCGTCCGTACAGATAGTGCAATCCACCGCGACGCGCCCCACAGCCCCACTCCGCGATTACTGTACTGTAAGCAGTACTTTAGTACGGAGCGGAGCGCAGTGGCGCGCGTCGTTGTGGATTGCACTATCTATACGTCTGTCTGTCTGTCAAGACTCCTTTTCCCAGGAACGCGTGGAGGTATGGTATCAAGTTGAAATTTGTATCAAATACCTACGTAGGTCTACGTTCACTGGCAGTTTCTAAGTCAATGCAATAAAAGATACGGCCAGATAGATGACATTTTGGTTATCACAAATAAATCAAAAGCTATGGGTATTTCCAGTTGACCTTTTTTTTTTTTTTTTTTTGGGTGGGAAATCATCAAATGACTCGCGATTACTACTAATGCGATTACGTCAAAAAAAACCACACATTGTCAATCGAATGATGAATGTTATGATGTCCGAACTCCGAGCCGAACGCATTACGAAATTCAACGACAACCGACTCGTTTCACGACGCGCATGCACATTCTATCGTAACTCGGTACAGAGCGGCTTACCTTTTTTTTTTTTTTTTTGGGTGGGAAATCATCAAATGACGTCTCCCGCTCTGGGTGGAGGGCGTGTCAGACTCTTACTGACTAAAACCCACCCGTGTTCCTTCTCTTGCCTGTGCAATGCCAGGGGGCCACGGTATCCCTTTCGGACTTTCCCGCAACCCCGGCAGGCAATGGTCTCATAGGACCCCTTCACTCGCTGACACTCTTTGAGGCGCGCGTGGAACACAACGCGCCGTCGACCCGGGCTTGGTCCTTACCGGATGGCGAGCTACCCATTGCTCACCGTCCGCAAGCCCGCGCCTACGGTGGCCGGGAGTCCGCGATCGATTCCCGACGCCCGGGGCGTCTCCTCCTGCGGCGGCTAGGGGCGTGAGGGCGCGAAATTTGCCTCTCCCTCACGCGCTCCGCCTCCTCCTTCGCGAGCATTACTGCTTCGCAGAAGGAGGTGACGGCCTCCCATGCCCTCTCGCTCCGTACCATGGCCTGGACCAGGGCCGGACGCGAGAGATCCCCGCCACCACGAGGACACGGCGGTGCTCTGCCCAAGCCGGGCATACCTCCACCGTATGCTCTACCGTGTCCTCCGGGCGATCCACGCAGTGATGACACCCGGGCGTTTCCTCCCGCCTTATCCGAAACAGGTACCTCCCGAAACAGCCCCCTGGCAACGTACAGGAAACTGATTGAACACGGGTGGATTTTAGTCAGTATGAGTCTGACACGCCCTCCGGAGAAGTTATTTGACAAATTCCCATACAAAAAAAAAAAAGTGGGCGCGCCCCACCGGTTTGGAATCCCTGAGTTAGAGCTATTTTGATGATTTAAAATAATTTAAATGATTATAATTTCCATTTTGTTGATTATGTTTTCTCTATTGTCTCTTCTGTGATTTTACTTATATCTATTCACCCTTTTCCACCCACAGATGCGGATGAGGATAGGGAGGTCCAAATAAATGCAGAAGCTCTGCAATAGCGGGTGCATCCGCAACATCCCTGGTACGTAGGCAAAAGCTATAGTATTTCATAAATGTGAGTCTACACTCACATTTACGAAATACTGCATGGAGGTCGGAAGTTATAACTTCAGTCTGCGACGAGAACATGGCCGGTTTTTCTTTCGAAAATCAGTCAAAGAATGGAGCGCAGTCACCTACTCCTTGTTTAATAAGTGTAAGTAAAGGTTCAAGCTCCAGTCGTAAATCACGATAGTAGATGAAATTGCGTGTGAAGATAAGCTTACGACAGATTACAGACCCCACGCTTGGCTTCATTCAGTACTTTAGCTACATTGATTTAATTAAAAGAACGTAAGTCGTATTGGAGCTTACTTTCAGTACTGTTTGTGTATAAAATATTGGCAAGTTTTGAAAAATAATACTATTTATATGTATATGTTACGCTACCGTAACATATACATATATATAGTATTATTTAGTAAAGTCCGAAAGGGATACCGTGGGCCCTGGCAACGTACAGGCAACTGAATACAATATATACTTATCATGAAATAAAAAAGTAAGTCAAGAGATCAGGAAACACTACCCACATTCATAATCTTGAAACAAAAATAACATTGAAAAGAGAGAGAGAAGGAGAAGTTATTCATAGACAAATCATTATGTAGTTTGTCAGCACATAAATAAACTTTTTTTCCACAAACGATGTCCCTGTACTATACGTATTTAACACAATTTTCCCAATAATAAAAAGAGGCTAAAATAAAGCAAACGCGATCGTTCATTCAGCCAAGGTGCCGACTTTTTCTTCTGTACCTGGGCCCAGAGGCGGCTCGTCTTAAAGAGCGCTGGTGCAGTGCACTCCCACGAAAATTGCATAATCTATATTTCTTTGTAATCATATCCATACATTCTTTCTACTATACCTAAATACAATACACTCTGTCTTAATAGCAGTTTACGAGAAACGTATAAACTATTTCCTACGCGTACATTTAGCGTCAAGATATACGTAATATAGTATCTCTAAGTGATCTGTGGTCAAGATGTAACGTGTGGAGCGCAAA
The DNA here is from genome assembly GCA_963853775.1 of Xanthia togata. NCBI lineage: Eukaryota > Metazoa > Arthropoda > Insecta > Lepidoptera > Noctuidae > Xanthia > Xanthia togata. The sequence continues at coordinate 15,285,733 of OY970802.1, forward strand.
CGATTGCGCTCCTATGAAACAAAGTTCAGTACGATTTCTAGCACTGTATTCAATGAGTGCGAAAGAGAAACATCGACACAGTCCGACGCGTGAAACAAAAGATTTTGTATGAGAAGTTAGCCTAATCTGGAGCGCCGCTCACGCGCAACGTTGCCAAACCGCGCAAAGCGGAAGCGCGCGGGAATACTTTCTGTGCCTATGCGCTGTTGCCGATCATATGTAAACAAACGGTCGGCTGTCAGTTAGATTCGCAGTTTTTCTTTTAAATAATAATAAGTATTAAAAAATAGTTTGTGTGCGACATTTGTGTTATAATGGAACAATACAGTGTATATTTCATTAAAAACTGTGAAAAGACTCTCGAAATGCGTCTCGTCTGCACTTACTCAAAAATGTGTTACGAAAACTAAATTTTTTACGCGTGTATTTAAATTTAAAATATTGTGTGGTATTTTGTGGTGCATTTCAAGTTGCTTTACGTGGGCATGATGAATCTACGGAATCCTTGAATCCCGGAATCTATAGAGGTTGGTTGATTTCGTGTCAGAGATCGATTTGGGTTTGAAACAGCATTTATCCAGCAGTTACGTTTTTAAAGGTACGTCTAAAACCATTCAGAATGACATTTTTGATGCTATTTACGACGTTTGCAGTTTTTTTTTTGTGAACCCCCACAAATAAATGTCACGAGCCGCCTCCTCACCTCACCTCACACATATTTGCGTGTGGGCTACATGTGACCGTGCGTTTGCACTGGCGAAACATCACAACAAAACATGTTGAAATCTCTAGTTCCTGTCAAAGTTGAACTTTGACGGAAACTAAAGATTTCAAAATATTTTGTTGTGAATGTTTCGCCAGTGTAAACGCACGGTTAGGATTTCACGCGAACTATAATTCATTTTCAAAGTTTGTACTTAGATCTGGATTAGATTTAGTGCTTTAAATCACGCAACTTTATTACCAACACAATGCTTGTTTGTAGGTACTTTGCCAATCTGTTACAAGTTATAGACGGCGTGCAATATATTCTTATTTATAATTTGATTTATCCACATGCAGTGAATTTAGAAAATATTATATTGTAAGAAGAAATAATACTTGTAAATAAATAAATAAAAATAGTTTATTTCTCACCATTTAAACTTACAGTTGCTCAATTAGGTACAATTAGGTGATCAGGATAAGGTGCACAGAGTATTGACCCTAGCCCCTGAACTAGGCGGGAATCTCAGTGGATAGTGTTCAGCTATTATCATTCTAATTTTTATCTAAGGACATTAGTGTGTAACTACTATTTCGTCTCAGTAAGTACCATTAGAGAGGAGAGTGCTAGTGTTTTTGATGAGTTAGAAGATATGAGTTATGGATGTGGGTATGTGTGTAAATATGAGTGGTGAAATGGAACAAAGTGTGTGAATGATATAGTGGTGAAGTAAGTGAGGAAGTGTATGTGTGTGTGGTAGTTATGATTATACATTAAGGGTCACTAGATTTTCACTGTTTTCGTAATCCAATTGCAATAAGTACATTTTTACATTAGTTTTGGCTTCATGACTGTGATTTAAGGTTGCAATAGTCATGCATGCTATTTATTTTATTTATTTAGTGAAAAAGACTATGATTTATAACGAAAACGAGCACGTAAAATTTTATTAACAGACCTTTGGGCATATAGATATTATGAAACACAAAGTAAACAAAAAAAAAACACGTGACGGGACAGCTGTCAAGTATCCGACGTTTCTACGTCAGAGTTGTACTCTTCATTTTAGCAACGTTATAATACGTTGACGTTTAGAGTGTGGGCTCTTTACATTATACAGATTACTAAATATTATATTATTATTATAAATCTAACTAAAAAAACGTGAAAAAGAAAAGAAAGAAAAAATGATTCTGCACAAACAATACGCTAATTTAAATAAATTAAACCAATAAATAAAAGTTTAAAAATTTTGTTCAATGGTTGATATCAAGGCCACGGACCAAAGACAATATTGTGTAATTACTGTTGCGACATTGGCATATGACAACAAAAACATAACAAAACCAAAATGCCGATTGCAGAGCTAACTACTTTTGTAACAAATTATAAGAACAATTAAGCTGAAAAGCTCAAACAGTTACATCTAGGATGAGTAGTTTAAGAATAACATAAAAGAAAAAAAATATAAACAATACAACATACAACACAAATAAATAATAACATAAATAAAGTTTAACATATGTAGTACATTAATCGTTAGTTTACTGGTCGCAACAGCTACTGCTAAGCATGAGGTCCTGGGTTCGATTCCCGGGTCGGATAAAGCGTTATTGAGTTTTTCCATCTGGAATTTCTCAGTAGCAGCCCGGAGTCTGGATTTGTGCCCGGTTGATGGCAATAGGCTCGTCCCAAACATATGACTTAAACATAACTGGCGAAATGTGAGAGTACTTACTGTAGGTACACCTCTGGCCAACTCTTCGGGGAAAAAAGGCGTGATGTTATGTTATGAAACTATTGTAAAAAACTAAAATAAATTTAATTTGTTTTTATCGTATTTTTAAACAAGAAAGTGTCATCTATAATAACCCTTTTTACTATTTACCTTTGTTTAACTACCTAATATATGGAGTACCGATATATTTATTCAAAATAAATTATCTATAGCTGTACGGTAACAATTTTTTCTGATATATATATTTACGCCCAAAGATACGTTAAAATTAGTGTTGAATTGAAGAAGTTTCGACGCTCATAACTTTCAAACCATTTTTTTTTGTATTCTGTTTCCGTACATGGCTAGATAATGACACAAGTACCTACCTATATACATCATTTTTAATGTACCCTGTCAAACAATGAACTCCACGACGTTAGTATGAAAAAAATAATTAATATCATCATCATATGCCTATTATTTTCCGAATTATGTTAGGGTCGGCTTCCAGTCTAACCGGATGCTGGTGAATACCAGTATTTTACATGGAGCGACTGCTTATCTGACCTCCAAATCAATGTTACTGGGTAATACGATACCCATTACTGACAAGACTGGTTGTCAGACTTTCTGACTACCCGTAACGACTGTTCAATGAAATGAAATTGTTTATTCTGTAAATAGGATATCGGAATCTCTTTCACACGTCATATTAAAAAATAATAAAAATAAGTTAGATGAGTTCAGCGTTTCCTATCTGACTACTCTGAGAAAAAAGGTAAGGAAAACCACAAAGATTTGAATGGACCCGTGCAGTCAGTGCAAGCATTTGTCAGTAATCGTGGAGCTCAACTTAGAACTTAGAAGCTCGACTCGACGAACAATACAAAAAAGGACATTTGGGTAGGCCGCATCAACTACTCAAATTGCCAGACCATTATTCTAACGTATTTCTAACGTACATAAAGACACGGCGGAGTCGGACATAGTGAATTATATACTCTCAAAAACACATGAGAAAGTTAGCCTAACCAAAATAAAAATGAAATACGACAAGGGCTACAATTCTTTTAAGCTATTTGTCTCGAAACATAAGCTACAATTGTATTTAGATGATAATATGTGGCCCGATGGAATTAAATTCCGTCGCTTTGTGAATTTGAGTAACGGGCTGAACAAACATCATTTTAATGGATTATCTCAATCAAAATATGAGGCTCGTGAGCTTTAATTGTAAAAATGTAAACGGAGTGTGGAGTGTGTTAGATCACTGTGCAGGGAAGCTGATGTGATAGCCCTTCAGGAAACATGGCTGGTCCCACAGGACCTACCTTTCCTTGACAGCATCGATGACAACTTTAGCTTCACCGGGAAATCTGCCATGGACCTATCAGCTGGCGTGAGACGGGGCCGTCCGTTTGGTGGTGTAGCAATCTTGTGGCGAAAAAGTGTTTTTACCAATGTATCAATCGTGAAGTGTGAAAGTGATCGAATCGTGGCAATCAAAGCGTGTACGGTCAGTCAGCGGGAGGTACTGATCATATCTGTGTACATGCCAACAGACCAGCCAGACAATCTGCCAATGTTTTCGAACTGTATGGGCGAGGTTAGTGCCATTGTTCAAAGTAATAACATAGAATCGGTTTATATCCTAGGTGATTTTAATGCGCACCCGTCTGCTGCTTTTTGTGACGAGTTACTGAATTTTTGTTCTGATAACAATTGGTTATGTGGGGACATAGATAAGCTAGGCTTATCGTCTGATACATATACATTCTTTAGTGAGGCTCACGGATGTAAACGTTGGCTAGACCATTGTTTAGTTACAGAATCTGCGTGGCAAACGATTATTAGTGTTAGAGTTGACTATGGAGTGTATTGGTCGGACCACTTGCCTTTAATCATAGAATGTGACTCTGACATAATTAGAAAAAAATGTACTGTTGACAATTGGATTAGTAATTTTATTATTTGGGGAGAAAGATCTAAGCAGGAAACTGTAAAATATTTTGACATTTGTAATAATAAATTAAAAAACATTCATTTCCCTAGTGAACTTCGTGCCTGTGCGGATAGGATGTGTGATAACTTAAAACATAGACTTGTTATTGACCAATTATATAATGATATTGTGGACATATTATGTTATGGTTCTGTACAAAGCAAACCTGCTAGAAAACGTAGGAAAGGTAAGAGTGTGGTAGGGTGGAACAAGCACGTAAAGGTGGCTCACAATGAGGCTAGGCAGGCGTATACTAGGTATGTGTCGTGTGGCAAACCAGAAAATGGGCCGTTGTATGACGACATGTATACAACACGTAAAGTGTTCAAATCCAGGCTAAAGTTTTGTCAAAACCACGAAAAACAGCTTGAGATGGACATTTTAGCAGAACATGTTGCCGGGAAAAACTTCCGAGCATTCTGGAAGAGTACTAGGAAAATGAAGGGTAAAGTGAGCATACCTGCTTGTGTTGAGGGATGTAGCGATGCTCTGGGTATAGCCAACCTGTTCAGGGATCATTTTAAAGTTGTCTCACCGCTGTCGTCGGGTGCTGCCGCGCCCGCGGCGATTGCCCCCCAGTCGGATAATTTTATAGGCTTTTCCAGCAAAGATGTGGAAAACGTTATCACAAATATGGTACGAGGCAAATCCCCGGGCAATGATGGCCTCAGTATTGAGCATCTGCAGTATGCAGGCAAGCATCTTTATAGGGTCCCATCCATGCTGTATACCTTTTGTATGCGACACTCTTACCTACCTGCAAAGCTGATAGAAACTATTGTGGTACCAATAGCGAAAAATGTAACTGGTGACGTCACGGATATAAACAATTACAGGCCGATATCTCTTGCGACTGTAATTGCAAAGGTTTTTGACAGTCTACTGGATGCACAAATCGGCAAGCATATTCGGCTTAACGATGCGCAGTTTGGGTTTCGTGAAAATCTGTCGACCGAATGTGCTATCTTGACACTGAAACATACCGTCAACTACTATGTTAATAGAAAAACACCTGTCTGTGCTTGTTTCCTGGACTTGTCAAAAGCCTTCGACCTGGTGGATTACAACAGGCTCTGGACCAAGCTTGGGGAGGTGGGGGCTCCCACTGAACTTATTAACATCTTGTCTATCTGGTGCAACCATCAGAAAAACTATGTCAAGTGGGGAAATGTGCTTTCGGATGAGTATGCACTTGAGTGTGGTGTCAGACAGGGAGGCCTGACCTCTCCAAGACTTTTTAACTTGTATGTTAATCAGCTGATTGAGGGCCTCAGTAACAGTCACGTTGGTTGTCATATAGATGACACGTCTGCGTAAATAACATCAGTTACGCTGACGACATGGTGTTGCCGAGTCCGTCGCTCAGTGGTTTGAGAAAACTGCTCGGTATTTGTGAGTCATATGTGGTCGCTCATGGTCTCAAATACAATGAGAAAAAAAGTGAGTTCATGGTGATTAGAGGTAAGAATAAGTCACCGGAGCATGTACCCCCGGTCTTTTTAAACGAAGTACCTCTGAAACGTGTCTCTCAGTTTAGATACCTAGGACACATAGTGACTGAGACCCTAAACGACGATGCAGATATCGAGAGGGAGCGAAGGGCGTTGTCGGTTCGTGCGAATATGTTGGTGCATAGATTTACAAGGTGTACAGTAGATGTAAAAGTGACACAGTTCAGGGCCTACTGCCAAAGCTTTTACACCAGTGCTCTATGGACCAGCTACACGCAACGGGCCTACAACGCTCTTCGCGTACAATACAACAACGCCTTCAGAGTTCTGGTGGGGCTCCCACGTTTCTGCAGCGCATCAGGTATGTTTGCTGACGCTAGGGTCGACGATTTTTATGCCATAATGCGTAAAAAAGCAGCATCTCTGATGTTTAGGATCCGTGGGAGCCCCAACGGAATTCTGAGGATGATATCAGATAGGCCGGAGTCTGCAGTGCTGGGGAGGCTTATTCGGCTTCACGTGACATAATTAATAATTATATGTAATGGTATTTTTGTTGTATTTTTATGTGGTGTTTTAATGTCTATTTGAATTTTTATAATGTGAATTAATACTAGTATACTAACATAGTTTTAAGACCTCTGTTACTAACACTATATGGACAATTTTGTAATTATGTCTGAAATAAATGAATTTATTATTATTATTATTATTTAAACAAACTGAGAAAGAAAAAATAAATGAAAAAAAATAGTCACATTTAGTCCTCACATTCACAATAATTCAAATAATATAATACTTTACAAAGTAATCATGTTATTTTGTATATAATTTTCAACAATGTCAATGTTTATATAAAACTATATAATTTTGATGATTTTACATAATAATTTAAATGTCAAGTTTTATGGTTTTATCACAAGGCTTATCAAAAGCGAGCAGCTCAATCCCAAGCTTTTTTTATCTTCTAAATAATCAGAAATTTTATAGTTCCCTTTTTTACAAAGTTTAGTTTTAATACAGCTTTTAAATCGTTTAATGGGTAAGTTTCGAATGTCAAAGGGAAATTGGTTGTAAAAGCGTATACATTAACCCATGAACGAGTTGCCTACTCTGTGGAGACGTGTGCGATGTACAGCAAGACAATTTCTTAAAATTTGATATATTTTTGAAAACCTTATTGTATGTATACAAAAATCCGCACAGGTTCCCCAGAGAAGAATCCCATATGAAATAAGAAATAACTAAAATGAACAATTCTGGCTGTATCCACGTCAGTTATGTCTCATTTTTTTAACAGCATAAGCGGCCGATCTTACCCTTCCGGATGGGATTCGGATCGTTAGTGGATCGTCACCCATTTACGAACCGTCCTCGGCAAGCGTAGCTCAACCTTCGATCGACCCGTGCGGCTGTTATTATTTAGCACTATCATCTCGATAGTTATTAAAATATAACTTTGTTAACGCGGACATGGTTTTAATTTGCAAAAGCTCTCTGTGTCAAAGTCATAATCAACGATACGTGTTTGTACCACGATACCCTTTATGAATTAATACACAAACGAAATAAAGTGGCCGTGCGCGTGTCCAAAATTAATACACATAGAGCAATCCACGACGACGCGCCCCACTCCGCAATTACTGTACCGTAAGCTGTACTTTAGTACGGAGCGGAGCGGAGTGGGGCGCGTCGTCGTGGATTGCACTATCTATATGTGCGTGTGAACTGAGGGACCACACAAATGTAAATCCTAGGATTTAGTTATTGTAGAATGAATCTGGGAATTTGTAAGCAAATATATTAAAAACTACGACCCATAAAGTGTGGTCAGTTCTCACAGACGATCAGCCAGATCTCGGTAAGTATCTTAAGAAATAAGGTTTTGTGAATACAGACATTTAGTAAAGAATTTGTAGAGATATTTACTAAATAACAGACCACAAAGCATTAAAGATTAAAAAAATATAACGACTGAACTGTGGTCCCTCAGTCCACATAACAAAGATAAATATTTTAGTGAATATTACTGAATAAAATTAATAAAACTGTTCTTTTTCTACCTAAAGTTTTAGTAAAAGTCATATAACGTTTTGTAAAAATGAAATGGAGCAAAAATATCGAAGCATTTTGAAAATAGCGATGATTAAAACTGGTCCCTTAGTCCTCACCTCCACTGACATTATGTGCGTGTGTTAGCTGCTAGACGAGCGGAATATCAGAAAGTCTAGCGTACTTACTCGTAACTTTTAGTAATAAGTTTCTACTAAATAATAGGTATCTAAAATTGTGTATTTCTTACCTCTTAGCTGAGATAATATATATTTTTTTAATCCTATGAAAATAGATAGAGCAGTGTGACCACACAATAAAACAAAATGTAGACAGTCTTATACTTTATTTAATATATCCTTATTTAGACGATACGAAAACAAGGTTGTACGGTTAATTTAATGCTATATTACATGGCTCATGTGTATTTAGTAAAAAGTAGATTACAAAATTAACTAATCACTTATTATAATACTTTTGTCAGTACTTACAATAGTTTTGAAATAATGGTCATCATAGCAAAAGAAGTTCGTTCAGAAAACAGTGAATCGGTAGATAAAGTCAGATTATGTAGTCTTGGTTTTTTTTATATAGCATTTTTTTTTTGCTACTCGTAACTATACCTATATAACTAATTTGATTAGCAAGCTGTTTCCGAAAGCAAACTTCAAGTAACATGCCTAATTCTTTAGGAAGGCTATAGGTTCGCGGACCAACTCGTGGACAGAAGCTAAATTAACTCTGCGTTACTTACTACTCAGCGTTTTTTAACGTACGCTTAGTGTTTATGATAATAAATAAAACAGGAAACTGAAAATAGATGGGAGAGACGAAGCTGAAATTAAAGAGAAAAATCAAATCATAATGTAAAATTATCAAAAATGTTAACTTGTGTCGTTCGGTATTACTAAATGATAAAAGTCACTCTTAAGAATACTTGTGGTTTCGATTCTGTAATGTACTTTTTGAGTGCAGGATTTATCGAAAATGAGAACATTCGAGACTTTATGGCCACTTTTGACAAATATTTAATTCCACAATATATAAAGAACCTCTGCGACATTGAATTTACAGACGATGCCATTTATTTAATGAGAGCAAACATTGCTGCACAATCAGTGGCGCGTCCACACGTCCTCATTTGCATACATATTTTGCTTTTTGTCTAGCTTGGAATATATTAAAATCTAAAAAGACAATTCATCAAATATATTGTTCTCCTTAATCATACTTACATACATCTTCCCACTCCACTTACGTATGTACAACTTTGCATCTCTGCTATCAAAACATGGTTCTCAGTAACGGTACTGAGCCGGGGTTCGTGCCCGGGTATAGAAATAGGGTCACTTCATTCATACTAATAAACTAACAGTAATAATATATATAAAATATACTAATCCATACTAGGTATCCCTAATAATATTATAAATGTGAAACACTGCGATATACTGTATGTCTGTTACCTTTTCACGTCCAAACCCCTGATCCGATCGTTATGAAATTTGTCAGATAAGTAGCCTAAGACTTGAAGGACGACATAGGGTACTTCGCTACTTTTCATTCTGGTTACTTGTATTTTAAAAAAAGGCAGACAGAGTCGCGGGCAACGGCTAGTATATAATAAGTATATCCATATTTCATATTATAAATTGGAAAGTAACTCTGTCTGTCTCTATTTTACCTTTTCACGCCTACAACACTGAACAGATTTTGATAAAAATTGGTAAGGAGGTAATACCGGGAGGTTGGTTGGCATCCTGGTATTTTTGTCTTAAAGGGTGTTATATGTTATGTGGGATGGAATATTGTATGGGAAACCCAGCATTTCTTAAGTTAGGGATATGAAAAATCAAAGGAGTATTTTTTTTTGTTTGGGGAATAGGCCCACCACATATTGTGGCGTATAGTAATGAAATGCATGTTGGTTTATTCCGTATAATATCTAGATTACAGTGGTAATATTAACAAATCTTTATGTAACCGGAATACTGTGAAATACGACAATCAAAACATTACTCTCACTATAACCTTAAATCCCAGAAGAGCGATTGTCTAATGAATGAATAGGTTTCATTGGTATTTAAAGTTGAAATAGTGTACTGTTTAATAATTAATAGTATAAAACAATGTCATGTCTATACTATGTGATAGATTTTGATAAGATTTTCATGATTTGATAGACTGATTCACGAAAATGGATTAGACGTATAATATAATGTTCTAAGCTGATTGTGTAAGAAGAAAAAAATACTATGTATACCTACGTAACAAAAAGTATTTATTAAATAGGTACTGTTAATCATCATTATTTTCAAAGTCATCTCTTAAAATAAGTAGTTCATCTAAAAAAGATACAGGTGGCTCAACCTCACTTTAATGCCGTGCCCAAGATAAAAACCATACGACAAAAATCTTACTGCACAATTGACACAACAGCTTTGTGGATTATACGCTGTACCTAAAGATGCCATTTGCAAAAATCTTGAAACACTTTCACGCAACTTTAAAGAAACGGAAATTAAAAATAATTATGTTGTCTGTCATCTGTCAGTGTTAACTGTCATGTAAAACAACAGACTTTTACTACGTTTCGTTCCAGGGTAATTTTGAATCCACGTTACGCGATATTTGCGATAGCCTTTTAAAACAGCATTTAAAAACATGTTTACGGTTCCTTCCATATCTTTTTACACATTTAGAGCCGATACTATTACCACCGCGCACCGTAGTAACATTTTTTCATGTTTAAGTAAACGCCAAATCGCCCCTCAACACGCACTTTTTGTCTTATCACATTTTTATTATTATTGTATGTTTCCGGTTAGATTTTTGTATAATTTTTGGTCAGTTATAATAAGATAGTTACTTTTTTGTGTGTAATATGATTAATATACGTTATCATTTACCAGTGAGCCCAAAAAAAATGGTCTCCTTTATGCTTTTGATAAGAAATAAAGAATTACGTGTTTCAGTGTTTTTGTCAAATCATTCCCCAAGAAATAAATTTAAAGGGTAAGGGAATTTTAAAATTCACATGTAATATTTTTTTGTGTACTTCTTTCCAGAGATTTATGGGATTGGGAAATCAGTCATAGTCGTAGTAGTTGAGGTAACATTTATTCTTTATTTCATTAAAATGGGGCCACTTGGTCAAAAGTTATTACAATTTAAAGTCATAAAATGCCCTTTCTAACATGTAGGTATTAAATGGTCAATGGCGTCACCAGAGTAGCATATTAATGGTGATATCTAATATTAAAATAGAGTAATTATTATATAAAGTAATACATTTAGAGTTAAGTATAAAACCCTGTTTTTTTTTTAAACCGTTCAAGTGTGAGAAGGACTTCGCTGCATGCTGCCAGAATTTCCGATCCCAGATTGAAGAATCAACTTAACTTTGCAGTTGATATAATATAGAACTATATTTAAAAAAAATCGGATTTTTATCTTTAATTGAACTGCTTCTCGCCAAATTTCATGCTGCTAGGTTTACAGGAAGGTTTCATATTCGACATAAATGGCCGTATTTTTTTATTGCGTTGACTTGGTTGTTTGATTTTCTTTACAGCTTCAAGGGACCGCAGATTAGTTTTTGATATCTATTTCAACTTAAAACCTCCACGTTCCTGAAAAAAAGGGTCTTGACAGACAGACAGACAGACGGACGGACACCGAAGTGATGCTATAAGGATCATAACAAATTAAGGTTCCAGTTTCCGTGTACGGAACCCTAAAAAAGTTCTAGAAGTAATTTTAAGAAAAATGTCCGCTAAAGAAATCAGTACTAAGCTATATATTTTAATGTCTGTGGGTTTATGATGTACTGGGAGCTTTTAGTATCCTCTTAGGATTCCACGCTAGTTATAGTGAGACATTAAAAGAATATTACGATACTACTTTACCTAACTGAATGTTATTACTCAAACAAAGAAGTGGTAGGTAACAGACGGAAAGACTTTTGAGGAAATAAATAAATACCATCAACGTGTTAGGTACAGTGTTTTTATTGTTTTCACCCGCATAAGTCTCGATCCCGTGAGAATATCGGGATAAAAGTATTCTATGTGTTAATCCAGGTTATAAACTATCTGTGTGCCAAATTTTATTCAAATCCGTTCAGTAGTTTTAGCGTGAAGAAGAGACAAACATACACACTCACAAACTTTCGCCTTTATAATATTAGTGTGATTATATAGTGTGATTAGCGACCCGCCCCTGCGTCGCATGAGTGCATTGGCAAAATGTCAATATCAACGTAATCAACAGATAAATAAAATATTCCGGAATTTATGCATAATTTATTTATCTATAAAAACCTCTTTACATGATGGTGAAAACTGCATCAAAATCCATTATGTTAGTCACACAAACAGACCTGAAAAACGACTTTATTTTATGCCATTTTTATTTAGATTATAATATATAGATCCAAAACACTTAGGTAGGTACTATAATCCTTCCTTTTAACAAAACCAAATAAAATAATATCTTTTCACATTTGACTTCCATTCTATAAACTTCTTTGCCCTACTTAAGCAATGTTGTCACCGAAAACTGTCGTTACCAAACGTTTACAAAGTTTACAATATTTGCCGCAGGGAAATGAGGATACCTACCAGGGATTTCACAAAATCCCTAGGGGTACCACAAAATCACGGAAAACTTCGAATATTCTTGTTTATTACGTCTTTTTACAAAAATGTTTAGTGATATGACAAAATGCTAATATAATTTTAGTTTCAATCAACTGAACATATTTTAGACGATGATAATTTACCTTTTTCTGTTATGTGAATATAAATGTATAATATAATTTAATTATATTTAGTTCCATAGTAATATTGCTGCCTATTACGTGATTTATTCAAAATCTGCGTCAATTTATGTTATTCAACGAGCTTAATTAATTTTTTTATCCTTTCTGCTGTCCACAACGGATTATCTCTCTCCTTTATTCCTTCCAAAATTTTAGGAATCTCTCGATCAAAGTCCTCGTTAGAAATTAACTCTTTTTTCTGCTCTGAACGTGTTTCTCTTTTGGTTCTAGGTACAACTTCTTCCTCATTCAGAGTAGGGTATCACTTAGTATACTGACAAGCACAAAATAATCCACAGAATTAGATTAAAATGGACATGAATTTTGCGTGCGCATGTGCTTCCCCTACTGCGTAATAATTTAACAACTAAAATCACACGCGCCGCGCCAGTTTGAGCGGCCACAAGAAGGTACGAGTGTGAGCGAGACAAATTCAGGGCTCGAATTTTATTCGCTGGTGTCCGCTTATTTTACATTTTACTCGATTTAGTCATTTAGTTTAGTGAAACGACATACCACTACACACAAGAATATTCGGTATCTACCATGATTTAGTGGTATCCCTAGTGATTTCGTGAAATCTCTGGTATCCTCATTTATTCCCTACGACTTATACATAACTTAGGTACGAAGTATTTTCTTCTGGCTCAACAATCAGAAACACAGTGAATTTAAATTAGGTGTGTTCACTGACATCTTCGAAATCAAATTTCCTAACAAGACATTTCTTTGAGTTTGCGAAAATCTGAATCTCAACGTCTGATGAATTCATTTTTTGCTGTTTCCTAAGCAAATGTTTTCCCGAGAATGGTTTTATACTTTTAGATAGGTACCCTCATGTTCAACAAGAAATCAAAGACAGTATTCAATATAAGGAAAACATCGTGAGGAAACCTGGACTTATCTACACTAATATTATAAAGAGAAAATATCTTTATTTTTGTTTCTTTGTGGAGACTGATTTAAAAAAATATTTCACCAGTAGAATGCTATATTAACATTGAATAACATAGGCTATAATTTATGAAGATATCAGAAGCTAGTGAAATTCCCAACCCGTCTTGAGCAAACGTGGCACAGTATGATAATTGCCTCAAAAACGGACATCACTTGTTTATTCTTCTAATCGAGATTTTTTAATTTATTTGGATGTAATTTAAGCAAGTTATGTATGTTTCTCTGTTTTGTTTTTTCTGCGAAGTTAATAGTTTATAGTAGCATTTTATTTTCACACATTATAATGTTGAGTGTTATGTTAACCTGTCTGTAAAATACCAGATGCTTATCACGAAGAAATTCAAATTTTTCGAGTTTAGTTTTTTTCACTATTCAAAAATCTGAAACCACATTTTAATATTTACCAATAGAAAATTAACTGTCTCAACAAAAATTATTTGTTGCATTTTTGTGTGCTGAAAGTAATAAATCCTCCTATCTATTTTTTTTTAAATAGTTAATTGTACATTTCTGAAGAATAGCTTAAGATAAATATGGGTGCTACTTTCAAAAGATGTGCGAGGGAAACAATAAAAAAGGAATAAAGATAAAAACAGGCATATTTATGTTTTTACCATAGCGAAATCTTATCTGATTCGCCTATAAAATACCTTGTATATAATATCAATAAACTTCAAACATAAATGTTCAAATATTTGCATCATATCTTTTATTTTTGCGTTATTCCAAAAATCCAAAAAAACTAATAAAAATTATAACTCTGTTTTAAAGTGTAAGTATTTAAGATCTGGGAGTTTCTACTCTCGAATTTAAAATAGTTCATACTTTCGATTAATAGAATAAAAAAGTGATGTCCGTTTTTTGAGGCATTTATCACATTGTGCGTGGTGATCAATGCTCATGCCTTGTCTGTATGAGAAGAGGCCTTTGCTCTGCAATGACAAAATAATAATAATATTATATTATTCAAGATGCTACAATACCTTTAGCTAAAAGTTATTCTTAAATGTCTAGTTTCTGCCAGAGAATTCGTTATCGATCTCCTTTTACCCCGTGTCCTAACCGAAAACAACCGTCGCGCGAGTATTGACACGATCGTTTGTATGAATGTTTACATTCAAACACGACATTATTTACCGGACGTGTACCTACGTCGTATTCACATAAAAGAGCGCGACCATCGCGTACTTGCGCGTCAATCAGATTCGGCTAGGACGCGGCGTTAGAGTTTTGTTCTTCCTAGTTACAATAAAAAAAAAAAATATTACCTATTTTGTGTCCCACTGCTGGGCAAAGGTCTCTCCTTTTTCCTCTCTATTTTGTGCGATCTCCGGCCATGTTGGCCCCGCAAGTATGATTAAATCGTCACACCACCTTCGCCGCGGTCTACCGCGACGCGACGGTGATGTCCTCCCTAGGCGTCCAGTGAGTATAAATAAAAACATTTATTTTCAGGTTCTTCTTTACGTGTGGTTAGTGCCTAACCTGGTGTCAGAGTTTTAAACCCACCCATCGGCCTCTCCATCCTCCTCGAGTTGGCTTCACATGCCGTCGAGAAATATCTCTCAAGCATGTTTTCTCATGATGTTTTCCCTCACCGTTTTTAAAACAAGTGTGTTTCATTCCCATTCTTCTCCATACGAAAACTATTTTTTGGAAGTGGCGACTAGAATCATTTTTTTGTTGTTGTAAATTTTGACGTTCAAAAGTGCCTTTGTCACAGCTGCATGCCTCGGGTTTGAACTCGAGACCAACGGTTTGGCAGTCTGACGGTCACACCACTAGGCTATCACTGCTCTTGCAAATTTTCAGGTAATTTACACCCATAGAAAAACATATAATCAATAAAACAACATAATTATAATCAATAAAATACGGTGGGCTGCGATGATATCAGCCGCCAAATGATCGTAGCGGCTCTTGATCAACTCCTTCCTGCAATCCCCCACATCATAAACTTTTCCCTTTACTCCGGTGTTTTCCCCTCCCTCTGGCGTAAAGCCCTTGTTCGGCCTATGCCTAAGATACCCAAAACCAATATCTCTAAATACCTCTCTTTCTAAAAAGTGCTCGAGGCCAGTGTTCATAGACAATTGTCCTACTTTATTCACCGCAACTCCCTCATCAGTCCATTTCAATCCGGTTTCAGGCCTGGGCACAGTACCGTTTTAGCTATCCATAAAGTGACTAATGATATAAGGTGGGGAATGGAAGACACTAAAGTTACAGTCTTAGTGTTAATTGACTTCTCCAATACCGTCAGTCACGAAGTCTTTTTATCCATCCTTTCCTATCTTATGGTCTCTCGGGAGGCATTGGAATGGTTTTCCTCTTATCTACAGGGGCGTCAGCAGTCTATTCGTGCTGGAGACTCTTCGCCGGGTTGGTGTGATCTTGCAGCTGGCGTCCCTCAGGGTGGTATATTATATCCTCTTTTGTTCTCCATTTTTATTAATCTCATTACCACTGAACTTCAGACTGCGTATAATCTTTATGCTGACGATGTGCAGCTTTACTGCCAGGCAAGTGTGGACAACATATCCGATGCGATTGAGGAGCTAAACCGGGTGTGGTTATAAACTGGTCTTATCGTTTTAGGTTGGCGGTTAATCCTACTAAGTGTCAGGCTATCATTGTAAGGAGCACCCACAGTATGAGGAAGCTGAATGGCTTAACTGTGCTACCTGTAATGTTTGACAACTCAGTCATCCCGTTTAGCTCCGATGTTAAGGATCTTGGTCTGCATGTTGACACATGTCTTGACTAGCGAAAGCAGGTCACGACTGTAAGTAAAAAAGTCACTGGAACGCTGCGGTCGCTCTATCGGTTAAAAAACCTTCTCCCATCACACATAAAGGCAATGCTTGTACAGTCCCTAATCTTTCCCATAATAGACTATGGTGATGTGTGTTACTATGACGTGAATGCAGATCTCCTCAATGAACTTGACCACCTTCTAAATAACTGCATTTAATTCGTTTTCAATCTTCGTAAGTATGATCATGTATCTGCACATCGATTGCTTTTAAAATGGTTACCCATACGTCAGCGCAAAGAGTTGAGGGCTCTGTCAATGTTGTATTCTATACTCAACAAACCCACTTCTCCTTCTTACCTGACTTCCCATGTTCAATACCTATGCTCTGCACATAGCAAAAATCTTCGTTCTACCAACAATCGTCTTCTACGATGTCCTTCTCACCGCTCTGGTTTTATTCACTCTTCTTTCTTTGTCCAGGAGGTATTCCTTTGGAATGCGCTTCCTCTGAACATCAGAATGGTAACCAGTCGGTTATCTTTCAAGTTGAAGGCACGTAAACATATTCGTGTAAAGTTGGCAGAATCTTTGCAGCGCTGATTTGCTGGATTTGTTTTCTCCTCTACCTACCGTTATTTCTTCTGACAAAGTTTATTCGGTTTATATGTTAAGGGGCATAAGGAACAGGGTGTAAAGTTCACTCATCCACCATAGAAAAGGAAGGATCCTCCAACCAGACGGGTGTTGTGTCTGGCGGGCCGACTGCCCCAATGTTGATATTGTTGGATAGTCTTATATTATGTCGTTCGTGCGGTAAACTCTAATTGCGCGATGCAGGATTTGTGTGACGTCATGTCTTTGATGCGTAGTTCGTATGTGGTGGTGTAACCGCTACATCACTCCCCTCCGGAAACCGGAGGTCGATAGTGGGCTAAGTCTTGTATCTTGCGATGCTTCACAGTACCAGTGGGGGTTCCAGTGAGTCGGAACCGGGTGCCGCATAGTTCGCGGTGAGTCGGAACTGTCTGCGGTGATTCCCCAGTGAGTCGGGGTGGCGCTGCGTCACGATCCAGTGAGTCGGATGTGGTATAGCGCCGGGTTGTGGCTGACTGCTAGCGTCGACCAGGAGAGAGTAGAAAGCGCTCTGCTTGTGAGACCGACCGAAAGTGCTGTGCCAAGGTTGCTGATGAAGCTGAGGGTGATGACCAGGAATGCGCGTTCGCTGCATTCTGGTGGTCAGGATACCCGTTGAAGCCGTGGGTGCTGGCTGTCTGTGTGACTCACCTCACGAAAGTTTGCGGGAGTGATGATGATGACGTCACGCTGAAGTAGTTGCACGAAGGCTGCGTTGACGTTCATACACGGGGTCACCTATTTAGGGGCACAGGGTTTAAAGTTAGATCCACCATAGAAAAGGGAGGATCCTCCGACCAGACGGGTGTTCTGTCTGGTGGGCCGACTGCCCCACTGTTGATGTAGGATAGTCTTCTAAATGTCGTTCGTGCGGTAAACTCTAATTGCGCGATGCAGGATTTGTGTGACGTCATGTCTTTGATGCGTACGTAGTTCATTATGGTGTAACCGCTACAATATGTATGTATCTATGTATTAGTAGGTATTAATTTTCAAGTTATCTATCACTTATGTTACTTATCGTTTACTTTGTCGGCACGGTTGGCGCAGTGGTAACGTGATTGACTGCTGCGCTGCGTGTCGCGGGTTCGATTCCCGCACGGTACAAAATATATTTGTATGACTTATGTTGCAACTGCCATGTTTTGTCTCTGCACCACCCTAAGGTTGACTGGTAGAAAGTGCCTCAGGCATTAAGTCCGCCTTTGTACAGTATTTTTTTACTAGTGCATAAGGTTTTAATAAATAATTAAAAATAAAATAAGCTAGGTAGGTATCAAAAGCGGTTTAGCGGTTTAGCCGTGTAAATGTTACTAAAGAAAAACTTTCACGATTATCACGAAAAGTAACATTCGTAACATACGGGTTTTGTGGGTAACTTATCGTTTGATGATTTCAATATTTCTCGGAATTTACAATTTTTTACTGATGTGTGTTTTAATAAAATACCAACATGGTATTGAACTGTAATTATATTGTGTATTCAAAATAAAAGCTTTATGTGGTTTTTTGCTGCTTGAGCAGATTTACTGAGCTTAAGTACCTAAACATGCTTTTTTATAACTTTTTTAAAAAAAATGAAAATAACTACTTTGCACAGTGTTTGTTTGTAGGGTATGCAGAGTTTTAAGTCCTCGAGTGCTTTTCATGTCTCTTGATTTTCCGATGACAATGCATTGACCAGAATGTTGGAACTGGATTATTGGTCAAAGTTATGGACAAGTATTAGGTAGAATAGTCTGTTCTAAAATTATCTAATAAAAATGTAAACGAATGGACCAGAATTCGTAGTGCAACTTACAAATTTAGAGCTATGATTTTATGATTTGAATACTTAGGCCAATAATCCGTATTACAGAACTTGCTTTAAGTCCTGTTAGAATATGGGTGTTAACCCGAAACTCTAAATTAAATCACCTTAAATAATATGTTCTTCATTTGACAGTTGAGGTTAATTTTATAACCTCAGTTTTTGTCGATTTTCAATTACTATTTAATAATGTTCTTCGAACAATAATTGTTGGATGAAATAGTGAGATAATTATAAACTTGAAACCTTCTATATTTTACTAATTCCCTTTAGTGAGTGATTGCGTAAAATTAAATAACCGGAACAGGATTTGTTTACACTCTTTTCAAATTCTTTTGGAACGGACCATACATAGGTACGGTTTCTCTGTGTATGCGTGTATGTGTGTCAGTTTACAAACAACAAAGTGAGAAGGAGAGAAATATTCTAAAAGAGCTAGATAAAGTACTTTGTATTCAGCGCAGGGACAACATAGATACGAACGTACATAGTTGCATTCGTTCTAACCTACATTTTTAAATTAAATCAACTGCATCCTTTTAGAATAAGTAAAACTACTCGGCGCATGCAGTAAACATTTCCGTTTTTAGAAAGCCAACATTATGCTTTTTTTTTATAAGCATGGAGTCAACAGTTCTTTCATTAATTTCAGTTACTACTTATGTCTCCAAAGCACAATGCTTAGTGTTTGCCCAGAAGTGGAACAGAATAGACTATGTAACAAAAGAAAACTTACATGGAAAAAGTCTTTGGTTCTTTCTCTAGAATACATAGGTACCTTCCTGTGTAGGAACAGCTCTAGTTAATCGCTAAGCAAATTAAAATAAGAAGTTCATTATAAACTTTTGGTAGGATGTGGTAGAGGTTCTATAGTGTGATGATTAAATGTTAATTCAATATAACACAATGAATGTTCAATTTAATGATGAAGTTACTATAACTAAACACGGTTTAAAAAAAAAGAGTGGGTAGGATAATATAAAATGACGCGAATGACGCGGGACGCAGTTTGTGACTGGCTGTGAGAACTATCGTATGGAAGAACTGTCTCTGAACTCACAGACGGGTGACGTCTTAATTACTTGAGTTCGCAGGTTGTGTGCATATGTGGATCACCACTATACCATGTTAACGGCTTTCCTGGCTACGCTAAAATGAGCCCCAAGGTAAAGCTAATTACAAAGGGTATCAAACTGAACTCAGGACTCGTCTTTAAAATTCTGAAAAGTCATCGCTTGCCTGAACGGTCGAAGGCTTTCTAGTTTTTCGCGTCACAGTTTCTTCACCGAGGCAAGCCACTAGTTTTTCAAATAAAAACACTAGCAACATTTTTCTCAAGAGACTAAAAAAAAATAACAAATAATCTTTTGCCAATGCAGTCTCACTATTCTTTTTTTTTATGGTTTGAATAATAAATTTATAGAATAATTTTCACAAAATAAATTATCGAAATTGGAACTGTTCTTGAGGATTAAGAAGTTTAAACGATTTTCATCTTTATTTACTAGATTTTAATGGAAAGATGTACCTACAATTATCGAATTCAATTCGACATTTTGACACCTTTGAACTCTTGAGGAAACGACCTAGACCACAGATTTATTTGCAGGAATCACTTTGATTTAAAGAATAGTCTCTCGACTTTTTAATCTGACCCACAAATTACTTGTCGCTCTAATTGATTTTCACCCCTCACCCCAAAATAACTTTCTATGTTAGGGACATTCAAATTGGGAAATAGATGTCGATTTAAGACCTAACTGCGTAACAAAGCTTTTTTTTTAAAGGATATCTTTGGTCCTTCCCATGCATATTAATTAAGGGCCTTTATTAATCAAGTGCAGGGTCGCTGGTTGGTTGATATCTATTTGACTACCAATACGACAATTTATTTTACACCGAAACACAGTAAGGGCGCTGGCAATCATTTCTAGGTCTTATTTTTTCTTTGATCGGACCTCTCAGGTTATATCAAAGAAAAAAAATACATTCGATTTTTTTTTTTACTTTTGGCCCGTTGCTTTGGGCAGATTTACGTAACATATGTGAGCAAAGTACATGCCATGAGGCCTTTTTTTATAAATCTCTTAAACATATTACTAGCGTTTCAGGCAGGCATGACAATGTGTAAATTACACAGTTTCACGAAGGCCTGAAACGGGTGTAATCGGTTTACGAGAATTACAGGAAGTATGAATTGTAACATTGTAACACATTACTATATTAAATGTTGTCAAAATTGTTGCTTAGGTACCTACTTACTTTATGATCATAACTCTAAGCTTTTCGTAGTTTCTGCCAATCCTCTGTACAAAATGTGAAAGTTTATGTAATTCCTAAGCCTCATTTATATTTTATAATGGTACTTACTTTAACTTTACGAATTGGGTACTAAGCTAATAAATATAATTGTAGATACAGTCAGTACTCTGCATAACCCGACTCCCCAACCATTATTCTTCTTTGTAAGAGGAATCAGGTAATACAGTTAAATTGATCGTACGATTACTGTGCACCTTAATAATTATTAAGGACATTTCGATAGTTAAAATTACAGAAGACAGTCTCCCAAAACGCCCACTCGTCACCACTTCCTAATGCTTTAGCTGGGAAGTAGAAGTAGCGCAACAAACTCCCAGCAGCACAGCTGTTAAAAAAATGATTAGTTCTGTATAATAGTATGCAAAATTATTTACATTACGCAACACAAAACAATTTTTAATTATAAATGAATAGCCATATGACAGCTAGCACATGCCAATATACCAACCAAAAACATCGAGAACTAACTCAGGCAGAAATAAAAATAACTAAACGTAAGCATTATCTAAATAAAAGCCTCCAGGCATAAAGGGCGTGCCCGCTTACATGTAGCTGTAACTAGAATTGGTAAAGTAGGACCATCAAAGTAAAATAATCAACAATTATATAAGCTCATATAACCTTACCTACTGACGTAGGTAAGCTAATTCTGGAGAAAGAAAATTTAAACACTGTCTTGTCATTTTCTTTCTTTCTTTCAATCACAGCGACCTACTATTCTTATAATTTAAGCAGTCGTTGATAGAATAGTATGCCTTTGAACAATAGTTGGATTTTACTTTAGGTTCAAACGCATTAAAATGCAAATCTAGCAAAGAAGAGGGTAGCTTGTTATAAAAGGTTATACCAAGCCCAACAAATGATTTATGAACCTTATGAAGCCGGTGAAAAGGAGCACGTAGTTTGTCTTTATTTCTAGTATTAATATTGTGAATAAATCACTGTTTTTAGTGTATATTTTGCCTAATATAATATAAGATGTTGGCGAAAAAGAATTGTGATGCCATTGTGAGGATACCGATATCTTTGAAAAAATCTCTCTGAGAAATTCTGGCACCTAGCTGGTAAATTGCTCCTCACCGTCCGCAACCCCGCGCCTACGGTGGCCGGGAATCGGCTAAGGATTCCCGACGACCAGGGCGTCTCCTCCTGCGGCGGCTAGGGGCGTGAGGGCGCGAATTTTGCCTCTCCCTCACGCGTTCCACCTCCTCCTTCGCGAGCATTACTGCTTCACAGAAGGAGGTGACGGCCTTCCATGCCCTCTCGCTCCGTACCATGGCCTGGACCAGGGCCGGACGCGAGAGATCCCCGCCACCGATCGCCTCCACGAGGACACGGCGGTGCTCTGCCCAAGCCGGGCAGACCTCCACCGTATGCTCCACCGTATCCTCCGGGCGATCCACGCAGTGATGACACCCTCCCGCCTGATACCGAACAGGAACCTCCCGAAATAGCCGTGTCCGGTGAGGACCTGCGTCAGGCGGAAGGTGAGGACGCCGTGGCGCCTCTCTAGCCACTCCTCAAAGAGGGGACTTATCGCCGCAATAGTGGCGTGCCCAGCACTGGGTTGCGACAATCGCACTCTCCATGACGCCATGAGATCTCGTCAGAGCCCTGTCCGCTGTGCCGCGTTTTCTCGCGGCATCGGATGTATAAGGCCTACATTCTAATTTATGCGGCTTTTTATGTAATACCATGGGGAAACTAGCTAATAAACCACATTGGTCTGACGTTAAGTGAATTAACACTAATTATTTTTGCAACAGAATCACTATATATATTATCAAGATAAGTTGACGAAGTTGCCGTGATCCTAGTAGGTTCAAAATTTGCACAAAAGCGAATCTCCGTGACAATGACGGCTGCCCCAGGCAATGTAAAATGGTAGGTAGCTGTATGTTATTGTTATCTAATAACAACAAAATGGGTGAAATAAACCAATTTAAAAATCGATAAATTTGTTATTCTTCCACTAAATTAAAAACCTACCTAGCCTACCTTTCCCCTTTACCTTATCCTTTTTTGTTTGCCTTTTATTTACCTACCTTTCTAGTGGAAAGTATTTTAATAAAAAGTAAATACCTATAAAGTATTTTTTATTTGAAACTCCCTTATTTCAATTTAGAGATGAAAATCTTCCCTAAAAAATGGTTGAGCTGGATGGTGTTGATCCAGGCGTTGTGATCGTGAACGGGCGCCGTCAATAGACACTGGTCGTCTCTTTCTGCCAGGGCTTATTTTTAATGTTTTTTTTTAATTGCTCAATTATTTTTTCTTACATATAGTAGCAACAAGAATAATGTACCCAGGATGTTTTAATACATACATATCTTGATTTAAAAGAGTGTATTTGGCGTTTCTTGCCCGTTCTTCTCTATAAAGATTACGTTTTGTATAGTGCCTGTAAATGGTTTAATTTAAATAAATGCCTTGAGTTTGAAGTCATTTATTAAAATAAACTTTTTCATCAGAAAACTAAGAACTTCACTTTTGTTTGAAACTACTTTTTTGGAAATTGGTAGAAGCTCCGTTTTGTAGAAACTAGAAACTTTTGCATGAACCTTCCGAATCGGGACAAGAAGGTACTTTACTTAATCAGTAAGAAACAAAATGGATTTAATAAAAATGAATAAAATTTCCCGATTCCAAATTAAGTTTGCTAGTAATAGAATCAGGCCGCAACTGAAGGAACGTGACGATTTCAATTTGCAGGGCAGGCGTGGTCAGAAATGGTATAAAAGAGCCTTTGGAAAGCAACAATTGCAAACTTTTTTTTGAAGTAGGTAAGCCTACCGGACCTTCTAGTACGGTCTATCTAAATAAATTTTGAACTGGATATCTAACCGGAACCTAGGTAAATGGAAACCACAACAAACAATTTTTCACGTTTTACCCCAAAATAAAAGGGAACAAATAAATATTTATACTATCAATAAACTTTGATCTTCTTGTTGTTCTAGAACCAAGATTCGCTCGCTCCAGTCAAAAACAAAAGAAATAAAGCAACAACTGTCTACAAGTCGAAATAAATTCGGTTTTCAGGCTTCTATTTGAACTCCAAACATTTATAAAAATTTATATCTAGTACGTGCCTAATAGTTATCTTTTAACAAATTACGGTAATATAAATTAAGGTACAACACTTCCATCAAAACTTCGCCTACGCATATTCGACGTAATGTGTTGTTTTAAAACTGGAACAATTCATAAAAAGCTTTATCAAAGTTTGTTGAAAAGGTTTCCCCAAAAACCGTCAGACCGGATCAAATTAAACTTTCCGTAATAATGGAACGTGTGCCGAGTAATATCAAACATTTTAATATTTTCACGCTTATTTTTATTCAGCCTAACTTCGCTCTTGAAATGAGTAAGTAATACCTTAGTAGACGAAGGTAGTTGAAGACCCAATTTGACTTGGAGCACATTTTGCGTAGGCTGTACTTTATTTATTTATATCTTTCTTCAGGAAAAACATAGAGTATAACGAGACCGGAGACCTTAAACATAACAAATTATGCTACTTACGTTCTCCACAGATTATTCCAAGTATTTATAGCTAGCTAAACACACGATGTAAAGTTTTTATAAATTTAAAGTAAGACATAAGACTACTTCTTCTATATAAATAAATAAAAATAGGTAGCTAGCTGAGAGAGGCGAGCTAGTTACAAATAAAAAGGCGTACCGTAAAAAAATGTTTAGGTACTTTGAATAGATTTATTAGTGGCCATTTATGCACAGACATCGGACTTGTACATGTATCCATCATAATAATATCACACGCAATATTTACAACAATTGTTTTGTACACGCAGTGTAAACATAAATCATATTAGGTACTTATCTGTGATGAAGATGTACGTATCAGCTACTGCTCATTCCACTTGTAAGAGGCGATAGAGAGGAGATCGTTTTATAGGTACTTAAGGTACTTGTAGACAATGGCCTCAATCAGTACCTGTCCATTAACCTTGCTACTTTTGCGAACTTAGGTACCTGTATTAGGTACAGGGTTCAATCAACGCAATCTATTTCCTACGCTACTAGGTAACAACAGATACACAAAACGTTAAATATTAATTTATATCACAGTTAGTCGGTAACTAGCATCGTTAGTTACCGACTAATTGTGATATAATTGCGATACCGCTAGTCGTTTTAGCATAATGGCAAATACCACAACTGCAAATATTTAACTTCATTTACGAACTTGAATCAACGTTTGATTGATTGCAGCCTAACTAATAATCCGCAAAATTATTGTGCGAGCATATCGATTATATCCGGCTCAACATTTATTGATCAAGAATATACATAGGTTCCTCGTACAAAAACATGTTTTGAATTACGGCCTAGCCCGCACTGCGAAATCTCACCGCGCGATTTTTATTCCTGCGGTGCAAGGAACACAAGTATTAAATCGCCATTGCGTGAGCAAGCGATTTTTAGGGCTCCGTACCTCAAAACGAAAACGGAATCCTTTTTATGGATTTTTTTATCTGAAATAAATGTTATTTATTTATTTATTTATTTAAGGATCACTTCGTTGCCCGTCCGTCAGTCTGTCAAGACCCTTTCTCTCAGGAACGCGTGGTAATATCAAATACGTAGATTTATAGCCCCTTGGAGCTTAAATAAGTCAATGCAATACAAATGTAATAGTACACTCACTTTTTCCTTTTACCCACAACACTGTTGAAACTGTTTGTCTACTAAATAACTTATTTATTTACGAGTACCTACCTTCTTCATAAGTAATTCTTAAATTTAGTTTTAAGATTACCTTGTATTTCTCATATTAAGTGAATTGTATTCTTTTTGAGAAATAAATGTCTTAAACCTTAAAATTACAGCCAGTTATGCGCCATATTTTGATACTCGCAAATAAATCAAAGCCTGCAGGGTACTTCTCGTTGACCTATAATCATGAAATTTGGCAGAAGGCAAGGGCTCACAGCACATGTAACGGAAAAAGTCCGAAAATAGTTAATTTGTAGTTTATCACACTTTTTTTTTTTTTTTATTGTGACTACAACCTTACATTTGCAGTTGGAGAATTGAACGTGACGTATATCAATGTATGGGAGAACATTTTTTTCAACTACAATGTTAAGTTTGTTTTTGGGATAAATTCATCCAACTCCGGAACCCTTAATTGTGCGTAGTCCGACACGCACTTGGTCGGTTTTTTATCGCAGTGCGGGCTTGGCCTAAGAGCTTTCGCCGACGGTACACAATCGGTGGCCGTTTTTAGAAGGACCTAAATGAAACAGTAGAGATCAAATGCATCAACGTACATACAAAAAAAATCTGACCGATTGTAGCACTTACGAAAAGTATGCCGTGTGCGAAAGCGCTAAATCATTCTAGAAACTACAGACACTCGCTCAAAACAAACACTCGATTACCAGGAAATTATAAACTAATCAGATCATTTTGAACATGTGGGTCCCACATACTTGGTCGTATCGTATTACGTAAACACTTCCTCCTTAATTCTTGAAAACACATAAAAAACATGTTTATTGTTTTATGCGGAGTGGGAAGTCGTTAAAGGTCATGTTACACGTGGTTTATGTCAGACACATAAGTTGCGTTGGTCGTCTGGTCTACTTATGCCTTTTATAGCAGATTTTCCTCATCCTTTAGTCTCTGATGTCAAAATGCAGTTTTAATTTAAATGGCAAATAAAAACGCTAAATCAAAATGAATTATAGAGAACCAGAAATATACCAAAGTCAGCTAAATTAATATTCCCGTAAGCCACTCCGTAAAAAGCATGAAGCACGTCTTTTTTTTTTTCGGTTGGGAAATCATCAAATGACTTCTCCCGCTCTGGGTGGAGCGGGAGAGTGTGTCAGTCTCTTACTGACTAAAATCCACCCGTGTTCCGGGGCCACGGTATCCCTTTTGGACTGTCCCGCAACCCCGGCAGGCAATGGTCCCATCGGACCCCTTCACTCGCTGACATCTCTTTGAGGCGCGCATCGTGGAACACAACTCGCCGTCGACCCGGGTTTGGTCCTTACGGACGGCGAGTACTACCCATTGCTCACCGTCCGCAAGCCCGCGCCTACGGTGGCCTGGAATCGGCAATTGATTCCCGACGCCCAGGGCGTCTCCTCCAGCGGCGGCTAGGGGCGTGAGGGCGCGAAATTTGCCTCTCCCTCACGCGTTCCGCCTCCTCCTTCGCGAGCATTACTGCTTCGCAGGAGGAGGTGACGGCTTCCCATGCCCTCTCGCTTCGTACGATGGCCTGGACCAAGGCCGGACGCGAGAGATCCCCGCCACCGATCGCCTCCACGAGGATACGGCGGTGCTCTGCCCAAGCCGGGCAGACCTCCACCGTATGCTCCACCGTGTTCTCCGGGCGATCCACGCAGTGATGACACCCAGGCGTTTCCTCCCGCCTGATACCGAACTGGAACCTCCCGAAACTGCCGTGTCCGGTGAGGAGCTGCGTCAGGCGGAAGGTGAGAACGCCGAGCCACCTCTCTAGCCACTCCTCAAAGAGGGGACTTATCGCCGCAATAGTGGCGTGCGCAGCACTGGGTTGCGACAATCGCACTCTCCATGGCGCCATGAGATCCCGTAGGAGCTATGTCCGCTGTGCCGCGATTTCTCGCGGCATCGGAGTCAAGCCCCGGCGATTTGCCTACTCGCGCCACTCCCAAATATGCGCGAATAAAGCACGTCGATGGTGAAAGTTTTATTAAAATCACTTTCAATTGACAATGGTGAACAATGTGGTTGGTTAATAAGAAATAATAAGTTCAAAAAGGGAGACTTGACATTCAGAAAGTTGAACAAAACACATAACTTTTGAAAGCCTATAAAGTTCTTAATGAGGAATAGGGTAAAAATTCTCTTTATTATAATAAATGCTCGGTTTTATCAAGTTATTATTTTCTTAAACATAATTTTATTTTCATATCCAATTTCTCGTAAACGAACATTGTATCAACCTAATTAAAATCTCGTGCAAAAAAAAACCAAATTACAAAACAAATCTTTCTCAAGATTTTCTTCTGAAAGTCCCTCTACCTACGAGTACATACATACAACGTAATATTATTTTAAATGGGTATCCTTTTACTTAAATTCCTTTAAGTTCAAGGAATTTAATTTAAGGAAAACGGTCGTAAGGGGCTTAAATATTATAAGTAGATGGATTTATTATTAATAATAAATTTTGCCGTACTTATGTAAGTATAGGTAGGCTTGACGGGTTCAATCTCTTCAATTTAAGATCAAAGATTGTGTGTCTAATACTAGTAAAAGATTTTAGTATGCCCTTATAATTAGTTTCAATGAATATTAATTTTTCCTCAGATTAGTTATGCCTAGATTAAACCTTTGGCGTCCTATAAAGTCTTTCATCTTGGTATGTATACAGGGTGTAACAAGACCGTTCACGAAGTCGTCATCTATGTATTCTGGAAATCAAATTATGTAACTATGTGCAAAAATAATTGCTGGGAAACGTTTTTTTTTTAGTGCGCCACGTAAGTCACTTAACGCACGCAAAATATTGTGCTTATGGATGCATGCAACGGTAAAGCACAGCAACTGGCTCGCTCATGTTCCGCTATAGATAGTGCAATCCACGACGACGCACGGTGGATCGAAAATGGGCTGTAGAAGACATAGGATCTCGATTTCTTAAATGTTATTTTTTTTGCTGGAAATGACTTCTGCTGATCATTACTGTTCTATAAAATGTCATATGAAGTAAATGTGTGCACAAATGGAAGAGTTATAATTTTTATAAGAAAAAAATGTATGGAGCTAGTATGAAAAATCGAATTATCTCCTAAACGGCATGTTTAACCGTACCATCCTTGGAGGTGGTCATAGTGCTAATTATTTATAATTTTTTGGTTGCGGATTTGACGAAAAATTTAATGCCGTTTTTTTAAAAAAAATCGTCAAAATATTTTTATTTATTTTTACATGTAAAACGATCCCTTTTAGTGTCCAAGTTAAAAAGTTCGATATGTTATTAACCCAAATATTAAGAACACACAAAACAAGAAAAATTAAATAAAAAAATTGCTGTTTTTTGACACATTTTTATTAATTTAAATAAAAAAAGATTACCAAACTCTTATTTAAGTAACATATAAAGTTATATTATACACAAAATAATTTAATTGAAGGAATTAATACTAAGCATTTGTAAAATAAAGTAAAAAAATAAAAAAAAAGACAAAATATCATTAAATATTACAAAAAAAAACCCAAACAGACTCAAATACAAATTTACAAATGTATAATTTTTTTACAAATTTTCCTTATCACTCTCGTTGTCAGACTCCAATTCTGAGTCAGCATCCAGATTGGATATGTCCAAAAACTCGAACTCAGTTTCCTGAAATTGAATTAAGTCGAGAGTTTCAGCAAAAAAGCTCTGCTTTTTCTTGGCATCTAACTTAGGCCTTTGTGCACTTAGCAAAGGATCCGAAGAAACAACAAGCATATTTAAAATGTCTTGATTGGAATCCTGCCTGCTTCTTTTCCGCGAATGATGTTCTCGAAACCTCCTAAAATCTTTGTTTCGAGACTCTGAGGCTTCTTCCGAGAGAGTCCCAATCGGCACAATATTATTTTTCTCGATTATGTCAGCCCCATGGATTAATAATTTATGAACGGTTGACGACATGTAGTACCAGTCGTATAATAATACGTACTTTTCTGCTGTTTTGCGGGCATAATCTCTAAATTTTATTATATCGACCTGCTCTCCAGATGTAATTGCTTGTAAAATTACAGCAAATCTTTTGATGAGGTCTTCATCCAAACCGGTTATAGCTGCGGTTTTATTAGGAAACTCAAAGAATTTTCTTGCAGTATTCCCGTCATTGGTGGTTCCCGAGCCTTGTTTTACTATATCAATCAACAGATTGAGTTCATCTTTGAATTTATTTTGAATTATTTTCTTCCTTGTCTGTAGCATTTCTTTGTGCTCATCACTTCTCGCTGCCCACCGTTTGAAGTCGAGCCTGTATGCAATGTGTAACAGACATTCCATACAATTTATACGGGCGTGTAGGGATGACAAGCCTAATTCATAAAGGTCAGAACACACAATTTTTGATGTTACAGCATCTAAGCGGTTCATTTCTGTAGGCTTTGCTAAGCACAGGTAGCACGATGCATTTGATCTAGCTTCAGAAAGGTAAGTGCAAACTTTAGCGTCGATCATCGTCATCATTAGTTCATGAGTCACCCTATTATTATTATTGCACTCTGTGGGGATAAGGGCCTCAATTTCTTCATCCATTTGTTTTTTCAGCTCAAGGACAACTGCTTCACTCTCCTTTACAAAAGTAAACTGAACTGGACGACAATACAAAACTGAGCATGGTTTTGGGTTCGTCCATAAGATGTTGTCTCCATCTGTCAGTTTAAGTGGCACCAAGGAGGTCATAAAAATGCTCGAGTCATCTTCCTCACCCTCCATTTTCTGCTTGTATCGGCTTTGGTTAGAAGCACCATCAAATCCCCACTTGGATATCAGCTTCAACTGCTTGTTATGCTCTTCCTTAGAAAGGCTTTGAAGGATTCTTGTAACTGTGATATCAAGTAAAGCTTGAAGTGTAATCCTAGCCGATGAATCAGTAACTGTCACTGATTGCTTCGGAGGGTAGCAATCAAGCTTAGTTTGTTGCACTTTATAGTAAGATGGATAAATATCCTTAGCACCTTCCCGAATGGCAGCCTCTCGCAACGTAATATATTGCCACTTTGAGAGTTTTAGCGAAAGAAGCAATCCAAGCGCCTTTTCTGACGTAAATATGATTGTTTTCGCTGGTTTCTTAAGCGTTTCATTTAATTTAGCGGCTGCTTCAGGATTTTTCATCATGTATTCGATGACAGAGGCGATATCTCCATGCCCTTCTTCTTTTAAACGTGCTGCAGCTGCATATGCCAATTCACTGGAATCTTCGCCTGTGTGTTCATCAGATCTTCTCTTTTTTTGTTTACTTCCCAGATCTTCGAATGGTTTACGGGATCTTTTCGTCATTGTTCCAATGGACGTTGATGTCAACGGTTCTGGAGAGACTGAGGGCGCTCTTGGTATCTCATCAACACTTGGTTCTTGATTAACTAAAGTTTGCACAAAACTCGGCCAATCAATATTTGCTCCCAACCAATTCTCGTACTTTCTCCTGAAATTATCAAGGAATCGGTTGGATTTCTGCCACCTTTGTAAAGCGGCTCGCGTAAATCTCCGACAAAATTCTTTGAGAACAACACGATCTTCGTCAGACAGGCAATCGCCTATGCGGGATACAACTGCACTGAACAATACTTCATGATCAAATGAAGTACTCTCACTTCGTAGAAGAACAAACAAGTCTAAATTCGTGATTAAACTTTCCATTCTAAGATTTTATAGTCGCAGATTTAGTGTTAGCAGTTACACAGTTGTGAACAAACTAAATTATAAAACAAAACTTTAGCCCTTTTATTGCAAAACGCCAATAATTAGGTAACTACCCTCATTCGTTATCTTCTCATTAGCTAATGAAAATTTATAATTGTCACTAACTATTCTTAGAACTCATAGCACTGCTAATTAACAAATTAGCTTACTTATCAAGAAAAGTTGAATGTAATCCATAGTTGGCATTGTCGTGAGATATTGAAAATCATTAAATCACCTATAAAGACTCATTAGAAGACCTAATCAGTGTAGTTACTTAATCACTTCTTTTCGGACTCATTAGAAGAGTAAACAATTGGTAATTTGGTTGTATGAAAGGTTTTAAAACTCATGATGTGTTGATAAATATCTAGCTCAAACATAGTTGTCTACGTGTGGGTGTACTATAAACCTCTGCCAACTCCTTCGGAAATATAGGAGTGATGCTATTTTATGTTACGTGTAGTTAAAAGTCCGTGTTCTTCAACATAAACACTAAAATGAATAGTTTTATATGAAAAAACAAATAAAAATATTTTGACGATTTTTTAAAAAAAAACGGCATGAAATTTTTCGTCAAATCCGCAACCAAAAAATTATAAATAATTAGCACTATGACCACCTCCAAGGATGGTACGGTTAAACATGCCGTTTAGGAGATAATTCGATTTTTCATACTAGCTCCATACATTTTTTTCTTATAAAAATTATAACTCTTCCATTTGTGCACACATTTACTTCATATGACATTTTATAGAACAGTAATGATCAGCAGAAGTCATTTCCAGCAAAAAAAATAACATTTAAGAAATCGAGATCCTATGTCTTCTACAGCCCATTTTCGATCCACCGTGCGACGCACCCCACTCCGCTCCGCTCCGTACTAAAGTATCGTCATGGATTACGCCGTACCGTCGTCATGGATTGCACTATCTGTACTCGAGTTCCGCTACTCGAATTTCGAGTAGCGGAAAATGACGCGAGCCAGTTGAATTGAACTACTACGGTTTCGCTGCTATAGTTTCGCGGCGGAGATGTGCTACCGGCGTTAAAGTTAAGTTTTAACATTCAAATCCGGTTTTCGTAAAAAAAATATTACGAAAAGTTGGAATCTGACCTTCAATATCGTCTTAACCAGAAGGTTCCCAGGTATGGTCCAGTACAAAAAAAAACCTAATAACGGGAAGAATACTGTGACTCTCGATTTTGTTACGGGTATTTTTACCCCCGTTAGAGTCCAAATTAAATAGAACATTTTACACAGGCGTACTGCACACGTACATTAAAACCTAATTTCATACAGGCCAATTTAATCATTTAGCTAATAATTAAGTTTTTTTTAAAGTACCTAAGGTATTAAAGTTTTTTTTTAAACAAAACATGTATATTATAATTTAAAACTAGCGGTATCTGTGGTTTTAACATATGTCATGTAGTCTGATAGCTGTCGTTGGATTGATCTCTTCAAATTATATATTCTAAAGACGAGAAACAGTTTTTTATTTACCAAACGAATATAAATAGTATTGCCCATAACATATTTAAACAAAGGACCACTCAACTTCGAATAAACGTCTTCCGCAAAACGGTACCATTTCCCTTTTGTTTAACTTCTTGTTCCCGTAACGGGATCAAACTTTCTAGTTTGATGCCATCCGAAAGAGCACAAACAAAGAAAAAAGTTTGAAGACGCTGAGGCCTATAATTACACTCGCAGGCTAGTTTTTATAGCCTATAAAGTTCTAAGCCTAAATGAAGAGTAAAATTGCTAAAATAGTTTTACTAAGTTTTGTACTTGCTATTTGTGTAGTATAAAAACATTATGATAAAGAATGAGTTTGCTTAGTTTACGTACTTAATCGTTCTTTTCCTATCATTATTTTGGTTAATTAGTGTAACAATATTTACAAAAGGTATGAAATAAAGGTACTAAATCTACGTTTCGCTCTACTGATAGATTTAATTAGATTTTAATATTTATAACTAGCTTCCGCCCGTTGCTTCCCACGCTTGTTAAGTCGGTAAAAAGTATTTCCTATGTCTTTCCCAAGGTTCAAAATATCCCCATAAGAAATTTCATCAAAATCGGTTCAGCCGTTACGGTTAAACAGCTGTGAAAGTGTAAGAAACAAACAAACATCAAAAAATCTAATCTTTTCTCTTTATAATATTCAAACTCAAACTCAACTCAAAGCATTTATTTCAATTAAACCATTTACAGGCACTTTTAAATTGTCAAGAGGTCAGTCAGAAATATGAAGCTAGTTGCCCATTCCAAAGCGTAGTTCCTATGGAGACGAACGGGCAAGAAACTCAATGAGTTTAGACTACGTAATTCAATTAAATACACTAATGTGTGGGTGGCTCTAGTTAACTATAATAAATCTCCGCAGTGCAATGTCATAAAATTCACACTATCTGCTACAGTGACAATGTAAAACGTAAATTTTACGATCATCCTATTAGTCGGATTTATTATGGTCTGTTGCGGCTGTTAAAATGTAACATTATGTCGTCTATATTCACGTCGACGTCTCCTTGACGTGTAGGGATGACATAATGACGTTTGAATGGATTAAAGAGATCGGGCGGGGAATATAGTCACAACATTCTTCGTATTTTCCCCGTTCAATATAACAAACTTGCCATTCACAGCCATTTGACAGACTTCCGAGTCGAAAATGACACATTTTCCGTTACCTTTATTTTTTGTGTGGTTAGTGATTAACCAGGTTTCAGAGTTTTAAAGCCACTATGGGACTCTGACTTGGCTTCACATGCCGTCGAGAAATATCTCTCAGGCACACCGGTTTCCTGATGATGATTTCCTTCACCGTTATTACTCGTAAAGCAAGTGATAATTATACAATACGCACATGAATTCGAAAAATCTGAGGTGCGTGCCTTGCCTTGCCTACATGGAAGTCCGACGGTCGCACCACTAGGCTATCACTGCTATATATGCTGCTTCTGTTACCTGATTTTCTTAGTCCCCGACCGCAAATAGACGTCGAAAGAATAGTGGTAGTCTATTTGGTTTAAACTCAACATTTTCGGGTTTCGGATTTGTGAACAGCGTTTAGAGGACTCCTTCGATAATAACATTGATAGATATTCGCTTCGTCACGGAAGCATATCGAATGGACGTGAACAGTGTCACCATACCCTTATACCACTCCTAATTTTGTTTCTTTATTGAATTCAATCATCCGTAGCCATTACGAATGTAATCGAGTGAAGATTCACTAAAATTCGTTATTAGATAGATAGATAGAATACTCTTTATTGTACACCATAAAAATTACAGACATAAATTTAGAAATTTTACATAGGGTGACACAATGGGCGGTCTTATCGCAAGCGATCTTTTACCGACAACCTTTGTATGGATTAAAGGTAACAGGAAAGACAATACTGAGGGTAGTCATCGGTGTACCATCTACATATACAATAAATATGTACATACATACATAAAGCATAAACTTATTCATATAAATAAACCAACTACTAAGTACCAAACCTTAAAGTTATTATGAATCTTTCCTTATTGTCGGTAAAGATTATCGGGAAATTCTGTGAATGTCTGGATGAACTTCGAGCTTACTTGAGTTTAAAAGAATTCTCGCTGACCAATATCTCGGAACTCTCTTTGATGGGATGTAGGTATGTTCAGTTATTGTTCTGTCGGAAACAACGTAGCCCGAGGATGAAAGATAAGATACATATAGCCGTCTCCTAGAATTTCTACTGATCCTCTATTCTATGCAAGTAATCTGCAATTTGTTCGGGAACTTTTCTGCGTTAGCCAGCGATAACTTTCTTCTGTATTTTTTGGAAGAAATTATTGGTACGCATGAGTAGGGAATTCGTGAATTCAGAAACTTATTATGCCAATTAAGAAGTTATGTACATGACAGGACCTTTCAAGAGTTCTGAGATTTTATTCATTTGATTGCTGTATGTATATGAACCAACTTTCCAAAGACACCACACAACATGGGTAATACGAGAAAATAAAATCAACCCCTGGTACTTACTCTAAAAAAATCACAACTTTGTCGGCGTGATTAATATGTATACCCATGCCAAATTACAGTTTTCTAGGACCAAGAGTCTCTGAGCTAAGCAGCGGACAGACAGACAGACAGACGGATATGGCGAAACTGTAAGGGTTCCTTGTTGACTACAACTCTAAAAAATATTTATTAATCGACTTGTCGCTGACTGTACCTACACGAAGTAAACTTTACGTGAGTTACATACCTGTTACCTACATACAAAGAACCTTTGTTTATTAAAAACCTAATTAGACACTGTTTTACGAAGAATCTGAAATTACTCTTGAAGCCATTTCGGGTTGAGTCAATTACCATTGGCGTAGCTAGTCTTCAATGGGCTCTGTATCAACATTTGTTGGGGGGTCTTTTAACCCCATTGCGGCCAAGCCCAAAAGGAGGGAAAGGTTTTTTACAAAATAAAAAGCATTTGCATTAACAAATAAGTACCTATATTAAAAAGTAGGAAAGTATAATAAACTACTGTAGGTACTTAAATACATATTATTTTAACTTAAAAACAAATGATTCCATGATCGAAGATAGTTTAATGTTATCTTTTCTTGCCGTTTTTTACGCAAAATTATTTTTCAAAATATCAATAACTGAACACGATTATAGTTTTTCGATATTGATAAGTCCGTCAGCCATTCTTGTCCCATAGACGTTCGAAGTTGAGCTTAGAAGACCTCCTTTTTAGGGTTCCGTACCAAAATGGTAAAAAGTAAACCTTATGGTGCGACTCAGTCTGTCTGTCACAGCTGGATATCTCAAGAAATACTAATGCTATCAACTTGAAATTTGGAATAGTTTTAGATGACTGAACGGGGGTCTCAATTCGAAGTGGGGCTACTAGGGCATATCATATGAAAGAGCGCTATTTGCACATTCTCAAACATTTTAATTTTTTTCTATCTACCCTAACGTTGCTAAAGCAAGCAGCTTATGAAAGCACCCATGCGAGCATCTAGTTACTTTCTTGTGGAGAAATCAGTACCTACGTACTTAATCCGATTAACTAGGTTTTTGTGTGGGAAGGCTGCCTACATTCTTTTTTCTTTTTTTTAACAGTTTGTGTACACATATATAAAAAGACAAGAAAAAAAAAGGAACAGAAAAATACGTAGAAAGGTGATGCTTATTTCTAAAGAAATCTCTTCCAGCATATCCATCCATCGCTTCCAGAAAATGGATAAAAAGAGATGTAGACAACGACTGTAAGAGTAAAAGAAAAAAAAATACATAAAAATTGCATAATATGCAATATGAGCAAGCACTTTTAAATCATAGAAAAGATTTGTAGAAACTGCTACTACGTACATTGTAAAGATTAAATATTAAATTTTGAAATTAAAATGGATTCCATTTTCGCAACGATTTTCCAGAATATTGACACACCCATTGCCTACGCATTGGAAGACTATAAATTTTCAGGTTACAGTCCACTTAAATTGAGATGGGTAGTAGGGATGAGTCCACTAAAAGGATTGGGTCTTGATGGCAGTAGACGGAAAAATTAAAAGTCCCATTTGGGCGCCAAGCTGTAAGAAAGGTCATCTTGGCGCCCAAATGGGACTACATAAACTAAAAATATATTTTGTATATTTGTTAAGCGTTTACTCCGCCAATTATGAATTGTTTTTTTTTTTTTTGGTAGGGCATATTTCAGAAGTGGTCCCATATAAGTAACGTCAAGATCTGATGAGGGGTTTTTGAGTTAGCTCAATAATACGTATACAAATTTTTGTGGGGGGTGTGTGTACACCACAACTAAAAAGTGAAAAATAAAAACTTTTTTTACAATAAATAAAACCGACTTCCAAAAAAACACTACAAAGTGAAAATTAACTTTGATTTCGGAAGTCGGTGGCAAAAAAACGAAAATACAAAACCAAAGACACCGACTTCCGAAATCAAAGTTATTTTTCACTTTGTAGTGTTTTTTTTGGAAGTTGGTTTTATTTTTTTTACATACTGCTTGTCACTGCGCCGGATATTTTTGATCGGTTAAGTAATTATAAGTTTAATGTTAGCTCCGCCAAAAAACAAATGTATGTGGGTAGGTAGTTGCAGACCTCTAACCTCATTCGTTTGGCTTTTGGCTTTGGATAAAATACCACTAGTCTCAATGGAGTTACATAATACGTAGAACCTAGAAGTACCAAATTTTTATGACCTCATAAACTTGTGATTTTAATAAACAATATTATTTTTAGGTAGGTACTAAGAGGTTTATCTATATAATATCAAATGTTTATGACTAGGTGTCCACATGAGACTTATGTAGGTACCTAATACTCAGATAGTAAAATAAACCTATATTAAAGGTAGGTAGGATCGTAAAAAAGCGGTCAGGGTACTGTGGGGTCTCGTGCAAAAGGTCGCAACATTAGATGTTGACGAAATAAATTTCTCGAATATATATAACCTATAAATCCTAACTTAATATTGTTTGTTACGCTTTCACACTAAAACGGCAAAACAGATTTGGATGCAATTTGGCACATGGGTAGATCATGACCTGGAGAAGGACGCAGGATATTTTTTATCACGATATTCCCACAGGATCGGGACTTATGCGGGTGAAACCGCGGGGCGCAGCTAGTAGTTAATACGAGTTTATGTCTAAAATCGCCAAGCCGTCTTGAGCAAACATGGCGATGAATGCTCGTACTCCTTATGCACCCTATGAGAAGACTCCTTTTACAGTTACAGTTACAGTGGGACAATTATAGGCTGGTATTATTATTATTTTACGTCTTTCACGTCTCTCAGGACCCGGACTTTTGAAGGCGAACGAGGTGCCGAAGTCAACTCGCAGACGCCCATGAAATGACGATTATCCCTGTATGTACTGTGCAAGTACACCCAAGGACAACCCCCGGGTGGTGCAGGAGAGTTGTAAAAAAACGGTTTTTTTTCTGAGGTGAAAAAAAACGTTTAAAAAAACATGAAAAAAAAACAGTTTTTTTTCTGGAGCAGGTTTTTTTTCATGAGTAGGAAAATAAAAATATGGTAAGGCGGTTATCGTATATGAGTTGATATTATTATTTTATTTTGTTCAATAAGAAAATACCATTTTTTTTTATTATATTTGTAAATATGCCGAAACGAGTTGGTTCAGGTCGAAAGACATCACTCGTGGCAAATCTTTTTAACAATGTTGTTTCCACTTCCAAAGTACCTAAAGTAGAATGTACATTCTGCTCAAAACGTCTTACGAAAAACGGCACAAGAATGTCAAAGCATCTAGAAGTCTGTAAAAAATGCCCAGACTCTGTAAAAGAAAAATATATGAAGACAACCACACAAGTTCCACAGCGTAAGTACTCGTACATTTTTTTTTTGTATTTCCCTGCTTTCTCGCGTTTTTTTGTGATGATTAAATTCAAATGAATCCGCACATGATAAACTCTTTTGATTGTACTGGCTTGACTCGAACTACGGAACTCCGTGTTAAAAGTTCAAGCTCTATATGACCCTGCCGGGGTTGCGAGGAAGTCTAAAGATAACCGTGCCCCTGGCAACACAGGCAACTGAAGGAATACGGGTGGGTTTTAGACAGTAAGAGTCTGACACACCCTCCCGCTCTGCCCAGAGCGGGAGAAGTCATTTGATGATTTCCCACACTCAAAAAAAAAAAGGTCTAAAATCAAAATCAAAATCTAAAGTCATTTATTCAAACTGGGCTGAGAATCAGCACTTTTCGAACGTCAAAATTACATAAGACAGTCCCCCAAAACGCCCGCCCTTCACCACTTCCTAGTGCTTCTTCGGTCTATATGACAAAGCATTTGTTGAAACTTCAAAATTATATTATTAAAAAAACTGCCGCTTCGTAGTCCATATATATGTATTTATCATCAAATAATTATGTTGTAGTGATTTATAGTGTTCCTTACCTTACCGCACTGTCTTTTCTTTTTAGAAGTATCCAGCATTGCCAGAACATCTATGCTTGCCACTACAGAAAAAAAGTTAAAGACACAAGGTATTGCAGCTTTTATAGACAACATGAATCCTGAAGATCAAGACAAGGCAGATGAGCTTCTCAGCAGGGCAATGGCAATTTTTGCGAGCAGATCACCTCTCAGTGTGGTGGAAAATCCTTATTGGAGGACATTGTTTTCGTTTCTTCGGCCAGCATATAAACTACCTTCTAGATACATGTTGTCAGGCCAGTTTTTGGAAAATGAGTACAAAAATGTGTCTGCGTTGGTAGCAGAGGCAATTGCCGCTGCTGATTCTGCGGCATTGGCTGTGGATGGCTGGAGCAACATTAGAAATGAACCTATCGTAAATTTTGCTGTCACGACGCCGAAAACTTTGCTTTACAAGGTTTTACCGACAGGAAGATCATGTCACACTGCAGAATTCATGGCTCAAGAAATGAGTTGCGTCATTGATGAAATAGGACCTCAAAAGGTATTTGGTACTCAAAAGGTGTTTCTCAAAGGTATTTTCGTTGTAACTGACAATACTGCTAATATGAAGGCAGCTTGGAGACTACTCGAAACGAAGTACGCACGAACAAACTTATTTACCTACGGGTGCCTAGCACACTCCCTCCAATTAATATTTACTGATATGAATACTTTGCCAACTTTAAAGACCCTCATAGCCGATGCAACAGCTTGTATCAAGGCTATAAAGAACTCTCACAAGCTTAACACAGCTTTCATAGAAAAGCAGTTGACCACCGGCGTCAAATTAAGTCTTAAGCTTCCAGTTAAAACGCGCTGGGGATCTCTAGTCTCCTGCTTAGAGAGTTTAAAAGAAAATAAACAAACTATTAAAACCATGGCGATTGATGAGAGTCTTTCAGATGTTATAAATAAAGTGGAAACATTAAAAGTAAATATGTTGAGCGATGACTTTTGGGATAATATTACTGGATTCTACAATTTATTGAAACCAATATTAGACACTATTACAATTGTTGAAAGTGACACTCCACAGATGTCACATGTTTTAAGTTTATATAAAAAAATTGAAGTCAATGTGGAAGACATGTTAGACAAGAGTCCCCTGTTAAAAACTGAGGAAAAAAATGTCAGAGAAATACTCAAAAATAGAAAGGCATTCGCTATATATGATGTTAATAAAATCGCGAACCTATTGGATCCTCATTTTAAAGGATGCGATCTGACTCCAGAAGAAGAAACGGCTGCTGTAGAACAAATTTATAATGCTGCTATAAAGATACCAGATATCGAAGAGGATAAAGTACTGCCAGAGCTTGCGAATTACATAGCAAAACAAGAGTTTTTTTCTAAGACTTTTTAGTGGTCATCGGTGAACAAATTGAATCCCATTGCTTGGTGGGCAGGACTTTGCAAATCAACTGCTTTGTCTAAAGTAGCCGTC
This sequence comes from Xanthia togata, assembly GCA_963853775.1. Lineage (NCBI taxonomy): Eukaryota > Metazoa > Arthropoda > Insecta > Lepidoptera > Noctuidae > Xanthia > Xanthia togata. Next base: position 15,326,817 of record OY970802.1, read on the forward strand.
AAGTTTCTCTCTCTTCCTACTACATCGGTAGCGTGCGAAAGAACATTTAGTACGTACAGCGACATTCATACCAAGAAACGTAATAGACTGACAAATGACAGGGCTAGGAAAATAGTGTACATTGCGCACAATTTAAGATTGCAATCAGTACAATCATCAACAATATCAACACAAGCAGAAGGTAATAGAGTCCCTGATAGTATAGTCGTTGAAGCAGAATCAGATGAAACAAATACAGACACAGAACATTATTCCGATGCTGATAAAACAAGCGTAGCCGTAGCTACTGATACTGATACAGATGATTGTAACACATTAAGTATTTTTTAAGTTCATAATAATAGTTACCCATTGATTTAAACATAATTTGGCTTGAATAAAAACAAAACAATCAAATTTAGTGTTTTATTCCACTTTAGTTATAGTGTTTCACTTTTTCTGAAAAAAAAAAACGAAATTTAGAAAAAAAACAACGATGTCAAGATTTTTTTCATGTTTTTTTTCAAGATTGTGAAAAAAAACATTTTGTTTTTTTTCAATTTACATCTCTAACTATTGCAGGATATGGAAGTAAAATATAGTTTGGGCTATGTTGAACTATGAAAAACTATGGTAACATACATACACGGATAAAATGGCAGTGGGTGACCATAATGGGCTCAGTTTCCGGGAAACCGTCTCTATTACATAGTGACGTAGCGAGAAGGAGCAACTTGTCCCGCGGTGCTTGAGGAGTGAAGAGGTATTCCACGCGGCTATCAGGACAACAACACAACGACAACAACGACATTGCCGGGAGGCCTATGTTCAGCAGTGGACGTCCCATGGCTGAAATGATGATGATGATGATGATATCAGGACAATCCCAGAGCCCGGAAGATGGTCAAGATTCCTACCAGCATCTTCCTGGAATACTTCCTTTCTCCGAGCACGTTTGCTCTTGCTAGTCTCCACTCAAGCCAGCCAATAAAGGCAAACCAGAGGTGAGGAATAAGACTTTTCCCGGGGTATAGGGTCCGTGGGGTTGCTACTGCCCAACAGTTCGCCACAAGCTGCCCTGCGGGTGCATCTGTCTTGTTCTGGCTCCTCACCCTAGATCTTTTTCGGCATAGTAAACTCTACTGGCATAGACCCAGAGTTCTGGAGCATACAGCAATCAAGGACAACCCCCGATTGGTGCAGGACTATTGAACATGGAAACAAAACATATTTGGCTATGGGTGTTGGGTGGCAAAAGTGGATTGGTTACCTAGAACTATGAACGGACGATGTCTCCTGCCTGATCAATGTAAATGTAAAAAACGGATATAATTACTTTTTATGTCTCCAGAATTTTATTATTAACGTAAACTAAAGTTAAATGTTACAATACTGGAGTTCCAAGTAATATTCAGTTCAGATTTATAGGTATTAGTTCATAAAAGTGCACCAGTAGTAACAGATCAACTACCCGCAGCAAGAAAACTTTCTTTCGTTGTAAGAAGATTAAATTTGTGTTTATGTCTTGCAATTGATTAAAGCACTGCTTGAGGAATCAGTTTCCAACTTTTTTTAGAAGAAATAAAGTATTTCTGAATTCAGAGAGGGTAAATAGAGAGTACCTAGAGATGAATTATAAAAAAAAACCGATATGCAAGACCGAGCGAATTTTTAGCATCCCGCTTCGAACAAGTTAGCGTGTTATGTCTCTTTGACCGTTTATACAAAAACAAAGGTACCTAAGTTTATCGACTTAAGTAGAAAAATTTGAGAATTAAGAGAATATAGAATGCAAGAGCGATAGGTTAGAGCCTCTCAGAGAGTGCGAAGCTGCAGGAATTAATTCAATACAAAGTCAGAGTCGTGCTTTTGTAGATTACAAAGTACATCTAAGCGAAATATATCAATTATCAGTATTATAGTACGGTGGGTTGATCCTTGGATTGAAATTCTGGTTTCTCACATTTCGGGGGGAGGGGGTTGAACCAACAAATCCCCCCCCCCCCTGCCTACGGTCCTATGGGTAATATTGGCTTATGTTACGTTGAATGAAAATTTGTGAAGAATTCCGGATTTAGCATTCTAAAATCACTAACGAAAAGCGAGTATGTAGGTAACCTAAGGTAGCGAATAAGTAATTTGCTCGTTCATTCTCTGTATGTTCTCTGTATGAAAAGTTTTTTGCTTACAAAAATAACAATAACTGGGTATTTTATTATTTACTTGTGACCTGTATCTGGCTTTGTGCATGTTACAAACGTTTTAGGTAAATGCAAATATTTAATTAAAATATGAAAGCAATGTGGGCTTCCCGTATGACCCAGAATTCGTAAATATTTTCATCACCACCTTTTCAATACTTACCTACCTAGTAGTAACATACCGATATGTTTTAATTAACCTGTTACAATGCAATTTTCATATAACTTTAGCCCGCAGCTTCACCCGCGTGAATGTCGGAAAATATCCCACGGGAACGTACTACCGAGATTACATACCTAATAGCCGAGGAAAAGGTCATTGAATCCTGCCGGTGCGCCCGCGTTGCCGTCAACCATAATTATTTTGATATGTGTAATTTTCAATCTGTGATATCTTTTAAACTATCCATTTAAATGGTATGATGTCAAGGCATACTTTAATCTAAATTAAAATGCCCAATTTAATTATCATATTTTATTGAATAAGGAATACATAGGATACCTGTCAAAATAGTTTCGGAAATAACAATTTAAAATAATTTTTTTGTCAAATTCTTAAATATAATAATGGTTACTGTTAGTCATCCTTAGAAGATAGATATATGCCATTGCAAAAAAATTGTTGATTTTATGATGTACAAACTTGTAGAACATAATTTTTATGTAGGTGTCTCTAACGGTTTACGCGGCGCACGCCAGTAAAGCTTCCAGTCGGCATGATTTTTTCCGAAATCTTCAACAATAATCATCATATTTCAACCAATTTACACGAAACTAATGAATTATATAGGTACCAAAACCTTCCTCATGACCCGTTTGAAGATCTGTTTGGTAGTTTTAGAGTTTATCGCGTTCAGACAGACAGACGCGGCGGGGTACTTTGTTTTATATGTAAATAAGGATTACATATCTCGTATGGGTTGAACGTATCAGCTGAGTGTCAAATGGAATGGAAGTAGCCACTTAACCCAGTTGCCGTGGAAGAAATCGCGGGAAGTATCGGTCTCTGCATGCAAATACATGACAACGCTCCATTACACGATGTAGTTGAGTATTCTCATGATCACAAGATGGTAGGTACCTACTAACCAAGAAGTTGGGTCGACATAAGTTTAGGTATAGAATTTCCGACGTTAATATTCAACAAAGATTGTAATGCAATATTACGAAACTGCGTAGTTTTACGACTGTAGGCATTTAATTTCTGCTTCCATATCAGTAGTAGTCTCGACGTGAGATGAACGGGGCGCCCATCCAAAACTTGACCACGGCAAGTGAATTCAAGCAGCAGCTAGTAATATTCTACCTATTTGGCTTCGGCTTGGTGAGAAAAAACGAACAGGCAGGGAATCTTTTTATAACTGCTATTTCAATTTGCAGTTAGTCATAACACATGGATGACTTTATCCGGTTCGTTGGACAAAGTAACGAGAAACTGTTGACAACATGATTGAGAAAACTGAAACAACTTTTTAATCAAAGTTATTCATATAATTAAGCCTTACAATTAATTATCAGTTCTAATACAGTGGAATCTCGATAACTCGAAAATCAAGGGAAATACTAAAAATTTGGAGTTGATTGACAAAGGATTTAATTGCTAACATTTCGACTTAGAAAGGCGCAATTTCTAAGTTTGTTTTTCGAGTTGTAAAGTCATAGTGAAAAAAAAAAACGATTTAATTTTTATGGTACCTACCATTGATGTATTAAAAGGAGGAAGATATGTTACGCGCTAACATCGCAATCAGTAAATTTGGGCTCGGCGCACGACTACATGCACCGAAACTCACACATCTGTGATCAGTGTCATCTCACAGTCGCAAAGCTACAGTTACCGATAGACGAGGATAGAGATAGGAGACGGCGCTGACGTGCGAACGAAATCGCGTTAGCACTTCGCACATTGTGTGCGTATCGTGTCTTTCACGCATGTTTTTAATATCTATCTCGCTCTCACAAATATGGCGAAGCAAACGTCAAAATATTATTGTAATATTCAACAAATTAACATTTTTGGCTGTACTTACGAGTGGTAGGTAATCCCATGTGTCTTATTATTCTTTTTTGCATTATTAAAGCACTGTTTAGCTGCACAAGAAGTCATTTTGATACGTATTTATTACAAAAAAACTGAAATTATTGAGCTGTGTGATCTACGATGTTCCGTGCGCGACTGAGTGCTGGTCCTACTCAACTACGGGGAATCCCGTAGTTGAGTAGGACCAGGCGCTGTGTCTAAGTCCCGTATCTACCTCTTTTAAAACATCAATGGTACCTACATATTTATTGAAACTAATTATTAGTGACCTAAACTGTACCAGCAAATACATAGTTCTCTTTCTTTGCAAGTAAAATGTTGAGATAAATATAGGTACTTCTCAAAATTGCGCTCATAAATATTGATTCAGTCACTGGCACGTTCTAGAAATGCAGTATGAAAATATGTGAGCATTTATTATTAAAAGTTACATTCGAAAAGGACATAGGGGTCGCAGTTGCTAGCGTAAATCGACATCGATTTATACAAGAGCTACTGAATTAGAAAACATTTCATATAGCATTCCTAGCATGAAGTAAAATTGTAGGTACTACTGAGGTTTCAGCCGACTTCACTTATTCAATTTAAATGTATCGCTTCTATTGTAAGAGAACTCGTAAATTAAATGGATAAAGAGTTCTCCACTGTGCAAAATTTACTGGGTAGAAACCGAAACGTAGAAACCAAATACTTTTGCGATTGTATGTAAATAGCTTTTATTTTGCGAATAATTTATGCATTGTTTGATTGAGCCATGTGAGACCACGGCCGTTATTGGTGCAAACGATATCTCTTGACATGCTATTATGTGCAGTAGCACAAAAATATATACATAGGTAAGTACAGTAGTACCCAACTTATAAGGCGCGACGTGAATCTTTGTTCGCACAGAAAAGAAAGTATGGCCCCGAAGATTAACGAAAGAATGCTTAAAAGTTACAATCAACCTTAGATCACTAATATAAGGTTCATAATACACTGCAGCCGTTAGTTCCGTCTCACTCGCAAGTCACGCCCCTCCGCACAATTACACTTCGTGCCAATTTTATCGGGCCATCAGTTTTCACCAAATATAAGTATATTCAATTAAAAATACAGGCTATTAAAAATTTACGATTTATTTAATAAACAAATAGGTATTTATTTAGTAAACAATAGAAAAAACTTAATCTAAAGGCCGCACTCCTGCTATCCCAATATCACTCTGAGCGTCGCTACTATTACCATCACTATCACGATTCGAACTATCCGATGAGGATGATGTATCTTCGTTGGTGTTTATTACAAAGTGGTCCAATCTATCGTCGATGGCCTCTTCCAATGTCATAAATTCATCTTCACATTTGATAGCATGATCTACAACTTTTTGCCACTCGTCTGGCCCGATGGATGCGAATTTTTCAGACAAAAGACGCTGCACTTCGGTCAAATTCATGGCAATATTGAATTTGCTTACGTGACCTTTCACCTGCGACCAAATGTTTTCTATTGGATTGAAGTCCGGATGATATGGAGGGAGCCTTAACACTGTGTGGCCGTGAGCTTCCATTATGGTGTCAAGCGAGTACTTTACATAGAGATGCTTATGGCGTTTAATTATATCGTACAACTCCGGTTTATACGCTTTGATATTGAAAGGTATGTTTTTATCCTTTAACCAATCCTGCATAATCTTTTTTACAGAGTTACTGTTCAGTGCCCTGTCCTCTAATGTGCTATGGTATGACGCATTGTCAATGACAAACACAGAATTTGGTTGGAGGTTGGGAATTAATTTCTCTTGCAACCATTTCTCGTAATTTTCTTTGTTCATCTCACTGTGATAGTCTCCTGTGGTCTGAGCCGATTTGTACATGAGCAAAGCATTTGGTATGAATCCATTAGCACCCCCAGCATGCACTATAATTAACCTCGGTCCCTGCGAAATTGGTTTTTTTATGCCTTTGCCTTGACCGTCAGACCAGGCTTGTTCCTTGGTGTGGGTCGAATGAACATAGGTCTCGTCGCCATACACAATAGGTCTGCCTTCATGCCGATACTTTTTTATTTTTCTTAAAAATCGTATTCTTAATAGCCTTACTTCGTGTTTTTCCGCCAGCAACTTACGGTTCGTTTGCGTTTTCCTAAACTTAAATCCTATCTCTTTTACAATTCGGCGCAGAGTTTCTCTGCCCCCTTCGAAGTCGATATCACTTTTAATTTCTCCAATAGCGCTCTCATTGTGACTACCTGTTTTTCTTCGCGGTGAAAGTCATAAATTTTCCTGCGTATGGCTTGGTATGAAAAATCGTCCAATTCCTTACGATAAGTTTTTTTCACTTTACCCTTTTTCGGCGTTCTAAAAGAAGGCCCCGCAGTGTTTTCACCTGTATGTTGATCCTTCTCTTTAAGAATTCTCGTTATTGTTCGTTTTGAAACTTGTGTAGCTTCGGCCGTTCGGTCAATAATTTTCAAAAATCGATCTTTTATAAATGTTGTGTTTTTAGACTCCTGAGCTTCTTTCTTCATAAACTCGTGGACATTGAAAATAATTTCCCGAGCTTGACTTTTAAGCGGTTTCCCCCTTTTAAATAATAAAAAAGAAAACACTTTTGTTGCCACTACGTGTACTTTCGCCTGCTGCGCGTGCACTCGATCAGAAGTATGGCGGCTGACTAACATGCCACGCGGCGCGCGCTAACATGGCGGCAGCTGCTGACCAATAGCGGTACAGGAAAAAGAAGCGCGGCGCGTGGAGCGTGCCGATTGGTCAATAGCATTTCCCGCGCTTTGAAAATTCATCTTCTGCGCAGGTACATCGGTAAGCCATATCAGTTGGGTACTACTGTACCTACCTACATATTATGTTCATGATTTATATCTTAAAGTAGGTACTTAATTTCTTCTCAAGATGAACTTTACTATTGGTTGCAAACCAATACTTATTTCCAAAAGGATAGTTTTCCTTCTAGGTACCTAAGCATCTCGTATGAGACTTTGCTGAAGTTATGTTTATAAGTTAGACGGATTTGAAACTTTCGTGAGACAAGCACAGGATATAAATTGAGAAGATAATTAAGCCAGTCGAACGTATCCATCAATTGACCCTGATCATCAATGAATATCACATCAATAAGTACATCGAGATAAGGAGGTAAATTGCTTCAGACGACATCAACGAACTCCATTTTGATATTGGTTTGGGTTACTACATTTTTAGGGAAAAAGAAGAGCAATAGGGAAAACCAATGATATTTTAATTTTGTATTTTTCAAACCAATATCATAGAATTGTCTTTATATTTTTCTGTCCCTATTTTTTCGGGATCAAATTCGTAAGTATATTATGTAAGTTTATCTACACCCATGCTATAAATGCTCTATAAAAAACAGTTGGCTTATTACCAACATTAAAACAACCAGAGTCATAGTAACCATAATATCATCCAACGAGTGTTATAATGTTGGACTAAATTTCATTATGCAAAAAAAGAACATTGTCATGCACGCGCGTTTTGAATTTACATAGAGTTCTTAAAACACTGTACAACACCCTATGGTTTCAAAACCTTTTATAGAGGATTCATATCATGGGCGTAGTTAAAGCCTTGTATGTAACTGTACATAATTAGGTATTACAACACTCATGTGATAAACCCACATTCGTGTATTAATACACCTTATCATACTACTGTTGCATAAATAACTATTATTTGACAGTACAGCGTGATATTATTATATCGATTCTGGTAGAACAATTTCTATAAAGTTTTCACAGAAATTGTTCTACTAGAGTTGCGTCTGTTGCGAATTGTTTACTTGGTTCGAGTTAGAAACTAGTCGGAAAAATTCGGAAGAAAAACATGACTTAAACGGTAATCATTAATAAACAGTTAGTTTTATGTTAAGTAAGCATTTCGCTTGGTATGCTTGTTGGAGTGACTGCATCTATGTTTATGCTTGTGGTTTTGTACCATTATTCCGCTTTACTTGCACTTATATTTACCATTCAATATCTCTTTAAATTGAATTGCAATAGGCGTTACCCACTATCTATCTATGCTTGATTCTACTAAAGGGAAGTAGATACTTATTAGTTTTGATTCCCTAGCTCTTTTTTTTTAAATTATTTCGGCATTTATATGTTTTAAATACGGATCTTGATTTTTTCGATATGATCCACTAACCGAACAAATTATTTAACACTCACTTACTAGTCACCGTAGCGCCAACTCGAAATTAGTTTATAATAGGGGTAAAGTATGAAATTGCTGTTTTATAGCAATTTCATACTTTACCCCTATTATAAACTAATTTCGAATAACCATGAAGGTTTGTCAATTCGAAGTACCTATTACAATAGGTACTTCGAATTGACAAACCTTCATGGTTTGAGATTTTTGACTGAAACTTTTTTCACATGCCTATGAAGTTCTTCTTTTAAAAAATGTGCAACATTAGATTATCGACTTTCAGTTGTTTTTTTATTCAGCTTAGACAAGAAAGATGGATACTTCGATAATTCGAGTTATTTTTGAATATGAGTCCCAACGCGGAAATAACGCGACAGAAACAGCTCGCAATATCAATGTTGCGTTTGGAGAGGGGACTGCTAATGAACGCACTGTGCGATTTTGGTTTAAGTGCTTCCGTGATGGAAAATTTGATTTGAAGAATGAACCACGTGGAAGACCGCCCACACAGGTGAATAACAATGTATTGAAAGACATGGTCGAGCCAAACTACCCAGGAATTAGCGGCATGGTTTAACGTTACCTTACCAACAATATTGACTCATTTGCTTCAAATCACGACGGCACGTTGACGGCACTAGTTAAGCGATTGACTGCTGCACTGCGTGTCGCGGTTTCGATTCCCGCACGGAACAAATATTTGTATGACCTACAAGTTGTTCCGGGTCTGGCTGTTTGGTGTATGTGAGTTTAAATGTTTGTAAATGCACCCACAATACAGGAGAAATTCCTAGTGAGGGGTAACGTTTAAAAAAAAAAAAGTTAAATGGGTGCCTCATGATTTGACTGATCTGCAGAAAGAAACACGTGTTGAAACTTGTGTTGCCTTGTTGAATCGATACAGAAATGAAGGAATATTGGATCGAATTGAGACATGTTATGAAACGTGGATTCTTTACGATAACCGTAAGCGAAAAATGCAATGGCTGACCCCAGGTCAAACGCCGCAACAGTGTCCTAAAGCAAAGCTTACCAATTTATCATTTATCATTTAATCATTTGTTAACATAGGTAAAATAAAATAGTTGTTATAAAAAAAAAAATACATGCGCGCTGTTATACCAGAAGGCGTACAAATATTCATGGATGTTATTGATACTAAAATTGATAACATAATTACATTCATCAAAGGATACCAACAAAAATAAAAAATATGAAAAATATACATGTCAAAAAGAATCAAAAAATAAATTTACTACGTCAATATTCAAGTATAGTTCAACAAAAGAAAGAAAAAAAAAATGATACAAAAAATGTCACGTGCAATGTTAAATGAAATTAAAACTTAAACATACCAGGTCAATGAGTTATTGCATTTAGTCTGTTAAAAATTCCGAAATGCTGTAATATGCTTTATGCAACAGTAAAGATTTAAGCCTTTTCTTAAATAAGTTTATGTTCAATTCTTTAATTGAACTAGATAAGTGGTTATTTATGATTGGCGCCACACAAAAAACACTTTTTTGCATCAATGCTGTATGTGACCTTTTTACGCACAAGTTATTGTTCTGTGGTCGAGTTCGTTTGTGATAAAATGATATTCTAGTAAACAGGTCTGGATTGGTCATAACAAAATAATACAGCTACCTCAAAAATATATAAGCAAAGCAATGTCAATAATTTGTATTTGATAAATAATGGCTTACAGGAATCTAAACTGTGGAGTCTAAACATCAATGTTTAGACCCCACAGTTCCACACACACACACACACCACAGTTTTTAAAGCACAAAAAAAACGAATTCCCTATTGGTGGAGTTACCCGAGAAAATGACACCATACCTCAACACTGAACTCACTAAACCATGATATGCTGTGATTATAGCATCAACGTTAGTCACTGGCATAGGCTGATTTGCTAATACGTTTAGTTAGCTCCTCCGTGAGTTCTTTCCAGTCCAATTTTTTGTCAATCGTTAATCCTAGGAATTTGGATGTATCTACTTGTGTTATAACTTTATTGTTATAGCATACTGTCATATTGGTATTCGCACGTTGGCTAAACATCATTAATTTTGTCTTATCAATATTTATTTTAAGATTATTATTATCTAACCATTTCACTATGGAGGTTATTGTCTGAGTGACAACTTCGTTGTGGTTTTGATCATCGGTACTCTTAATGGTCACAGTGCTGTAATCGGCAAACAGTGACATAGGATGATTTGTTAGTTTTGGCAGATCATTTATGTATAATATGAACAGCGGGGGCCCTAAAACGCTGCCTTGGGGTACACCATAAGCAACTGTGCGATAACTAGACTTATATGTTCGTTGACATTTAGTTTTGGGATCTATATCGGTTATTTCAACGTGTTGTTTCCTGTTACGCAAAAATGAATTTATTAAACTGAGGATATTCCCTCTAATACCGTACGCTTCCAGCTTATTGAGCAGGATATTGTGATCGACATAGTCGAATGCTTGAGTCATGTCACAATAAACTGAACAAACAGGTATTCTTTTGTCAACATTCGTAATGACATTGTTCAAAAAGTCATTTATTGCCATATTGATGGTTTTATTTTTTCGGAAGCCTTTCTGTTCATCGGTTAATATGTTGTTTTTATCTAGATATTTATAGATTTTAATATAAATATATTTTTCAAATATCTTCGATATTACTGGCACAAGCGCAATGGGTCTATATGACTTCATGCATTGCTTGTCTTTTTTTTTTAAACAATGGTTTAATTACAGCTGTTTTTAGGTTGGTAGAGTAAGTGCCATGTGATATGCCCAGATTGAGAATATGGCTCAAATGTCCACTAATGCAATTAGATAGATGTTTAATTACTTTGTTAGAGATGCCATCATTACCTACACTGCCGGAATTTTTCAAAGTTTTAATTAATGTCATTGTCATTGCTAGGAGCCATAAACATCGAGTTACTATTCTTTTCTACCTAAGTATATTTGAAGTCACTTGTATACCGCAATTCGTTATAGGTTTTATTTTATCAACAAAGAAGTCGTTAAATGCGGTCGCTAAATCAGGTGGATGCACCACTATTTTATCTCCTATCTTAATACTATGAATTAAATGATTAAAGGGCATATTCAGTTTAGTTTGGTTAATTATTTCCCACGTAGTTTTAGACTTGTTAGATGATGATTTGATCTTGTAGTTATTCTGAGCACGTTGCGTTACTTTAATTATTTTATTATACACTGCTGAGTACTTTTTAAAGACTTTTTTGTCTTGTTCTTTGTGATACAGTCTGTAACGCCACAAGAGAGCTCTTTTATTCTTGCTACATGTTCGGATCCCACGGGAGACCCAATAAAAAGGTAATGGTAACTGTTTGGTGGTCTCAGCATGGTGTTATTCGCTATAGCTTTCTCCGATTTGGTCAAGCAATAACGGCAGATGTCTACTGTGCCGAAACCCGAACAATGATAGCAAAACTAGCAGTGAAACAGCCCCGACTCATAAATCGATCTTCACCATTATTGCTCCATGATAACGCGAGACCTCATACAGCACGAGAAACCGTTTTAACTCTACAGGAACTGAAATTAGAAACCATTCGTCACCCTCCGTATTCGCCAGACCTTGCTCCAACGGACTACCCTTTTTTTGTGATTTGGACTATTTTCTACGTGATAAAAAGTTTTCTTCTCAGGAGGCAGTACAAAATGCTTATACACAGTTTGTCGAATCTAGATCACGAGAGTTCTATCGCAAAGGCTTAAATGACCTTCCTATTCGATGGCAGCAATGTATAGATAATAATGGTAATTATTTTGATTAAACAAATATGTTAAATTAAAAAAAAAACGAATTTCAATTTTTCAGCAATTTCCTACTCTAACCCCGAATATTTGGGAATGCGATGAGCGAATAGCGATGTCGACTGGGCTTTTAGCAATGTCATCTGCGGTTTGGGGACAATGGATTCCCTACTATCATTGTGTTCAGCAAGTTAATATCTATTCTGTAGCACAGTGAATAAGCAATTCCTGAAGGCTTGATTTTAGGTAATTACTTTAGTCTTGATTGGTACTGAAATTAGCTTCTATTAAGTAACGCTCACGTTGATATATTTTACAGGTTTATGGACAAAAGAGACAAATAAAATCAAGTCTTTAGAAACTTACAAAGTCTTTCAGAGAAGAACCGATAAAAAGCTTTGATACATTTTTTTTTTTAAATCAAAGGACATTTCGCTAAATATTTTCACAACTCTGACAAAGTAGAAAAATCACGATCTGACGGTTTTAAGTAAACATGCCATCGTGTCTGTATTTTCTGAACATTCTGGAAAGAACAAAAGCCTATTTGCATCAACTTTACGTACACTGTGTAGTAAGTGGGCACAATGCAAGTTAGAAGCATTACTTTGTAAGTACATAAGTATATTTCATGAAATGCGATACTACCATGCCGGCAAGATGGAGAGTTTGGTTTTCTAGCATATTCTGTTGTTTATTTACCCTAACCGTGACGTAGGCATACTCCGTATGTATTAAGCTGTCAGACCTTTTAACGCCATTACTGAGTAACAAAGAGATGCTAAATCTATGTACGGCAAATATCACGTGTACCTACCTACGCGAATGACCGGGAGCGTTGACTTGATGTAGATATTTGAAGAACGAAGTTTCCGAAAACAATAATATTATTTTTATTGTGAAAGTTGAATATTATTTATGTTTGGTACTCAATCACGTCACTACGCTGCATGCAAGAATGTTGTTTATCCGTCCAAGATTGGAATTTGGTTGAGAGAATATATCCCGAATTTGACAGACCACAGTAGGTTCCGGTTTCGAAAAATTAAGGACTCAGTCTCAGGACTCAGTCAAAATCTGTTATTCAGTATAGGTAGTTTCACTCGGAATGGTTGTAGTGTTATTTTAACAAACTATAGCATCGTAACGGTTTTAGGAAGAAATAAGACCGCCGAGAACGGATACTGAAGATTTGCAATGCAGACTCGTGCAAATACAACAACTAAACTGTTCTTGTGAATGTTCCAAATTATGCAAACGGCGATACAACAAATAATAATATGTATTTATTATCATGGCTTGTTTGACCAGAATAATATCTCTCTCGGTAATATTACATTATTTTCAAACGCTACTCCTAGAATTCGTCCTTATTTTACGGTTTAGGGCCCGTTTACTCGTATCACATCCACAGCGTCAAAATGGGGGCAAGCAGTGTTTACGTGTGAATAATGTCGCTGCAACTTCTTGCAGTTGCGTTGTGGCTGCGTTGTCGCTAGAAGTTGCGATGTGGTTGCGTTGCGGCTAGTGTTTGCAGACACAGATCGTTCTGTTTGCAATGTGGCAGCTAGTGCGCGGTCTCGCTGGTGGCTGCGTTGTGTCTGCGACGTCGCCTTGATGTGGTCGGTATCAACCACACGGTTGATTTTGAAAATTAAATGTGTTCCTTGTAAATAAACTATTAATTTTCAAACAAATTAGCGCCTGTTCACTGTGTGTGTGTCCCTGTGTGGTTGTGGTACGTGTGATCGGGTCCTTAAAAAAATACTAATATTTTAGGTTTTATATTAATGACACAATACCTAGTAAGGTCTGGCACATATATGAGCGTTTTTTAACTCTCGGTAAAAGAGAGTAAAATGCAGAGAGACAAAAAGATAAATGGGGACTTTGGGGAAACAGATGACTAGCCAATAGATTTTTTTACAAATTGCGATAGCGTTCGAGCGGAACGGGCCTGAAATAAAATGCGGCCAAATATGTAATGTGTGGGTTCACGCTTGACTAGTACGTAGGTACTAGTCAAGCCGACCCGAACCGTATGGTTTCCGAGCCATAATGACTTGTGAAATGTGAGCATTGTAGGAGTTTCGTATTATATTATTTAGGTATACGAAGCTCAATCGTACCGTTGAAAACACCGGGAGGCCATTAGAAGCTTAAAGTTTTGCTTAAGCTGATTTTACACACCGCCGCGCCAATGACAAGAGCTATTAAACAGAGTACTCGCTCAGCGACGCTCGCTTCGCGGGCAGAAAACTCGCTGAGAGACTCACGCTTGGTACATACGCATACTAGCGAGAAATCGCTCATCGCCGTCACCCAATCGCTGCTCGTTGCTCGCCATCTCGTTTTTAGTTAGAATAGAGGTTAAAAGGTTGATGCAACTGTTTACTGCTACGCCGCACATCGGCTACGAAACGCCTACGCGACTACGCCGTCGATCGCTACAGGTCGCTACACCGCAAGGTACGTGTCTAATAAAGGTGCTTATTTATAAACCATAGAATCAAACTATGTTTAATAATGCAGCTTTCACCCTGTGTTCTTACCGTTGTGGACTGTTACGAAAAGGCTACTTGAATTAGATTATGCGGAGACTGAAAATATTATGAAATAAATTTGTCTATCGGAAATATTCACCTACTCAAATTAATCTTAGATCGCGTTTCACCTTGTTAATCACACACAGACACACACACACACTTTCGGGCAAGTAGTGCTCACTTATATTGCGCTCACGAACACACAACACTCCCCAAAGACACACAAATCCTTCCTCTCAGTACTTGGAGCTTGCCTGGAGATCTGTCATACAGGTGCCGAACCCAGTATAGACTCCAGCTCTCACAAAGGATAACCTTTAAAATGTAACTTGATGCTATGAATCAAATTGTACCTTTTTGAGATAAATAAATTACTATTACTTACCGAAAGCGACTGTCGCGAAATACGCACTATCGATTATGCGGCGTTTTCATGAATTATCAATCAATTGCCCTCAGTTGCGGCGTCTGTCTGAACGCAATAAACTCAAAAACTACCGAACGGATTTTCAAACGGTCATCACCAATAGATGGAGTGATTCATGAGGAAGGTTTTGGTGTATAATTCATCAAGGTTTTGTGTAAATGAATCACTAAATAATCTTTCTTTTTCAATTTGTCGTGGTGGACGTCCGAGAAATACGAGAAGAATTTATCGTACCAACTTTGTCGGTGTAACGACGGGGGGAACTTTAATCGGTTTGACGTCACCAAAAACCAGCGCTGGGGCTCTGTCTCGCATAGGGTCCCAGCATTATGCTGAGAGATGGCCGTTTTGCGTGGATGTGAGGCATATTTATCCCCCAAATTGTTTTTTAGTGTTTGTTCCTTTGCTTGCGTCATATGTACCGCAAATAAACGTATTTACTATCTTTCTTTCTTTTACTGTACTGGCAAATTAATGACTTCGTTACAAAATTACTTTGAATTAATATTATACAGTGGGCGTATTTTTAGCTCACTCTGCACACGCTAGGATGTATCTATTAATTTAGGTAAAAGCGACGTGAGACTAATTATTTCGTCGAATTATGTGTGACAAGGTTTACCTACTCGCAACTATGGTTAGCTATGAAGTACCTAAGTTAGTAACATAAGGACTAGTCGACTTTTCAGGTGTCAACTCAAGTGTAGTACATGAAGTGGGTACAACTTGTTACTAACGTGATTGATAGCATACACAGACAAACAGACTGGGTGTCTTTAAACGTGCTAGTTGCTACGAATCAGTATCCCTACCTACCCTGCTTTCTATTAGTCGGGGTTTGTGGTCGTCTCTGCTTTTAACAAGCCAATGGCCAATCTCTGTGACTCCAAGTATTGGCTTCCTATTTGCGAGCGGGCTACATTTAGCAAAGATTTTATCTCTAGACCGAAAATTACGCTCCATTTACATGATTAAAGTTTCTTGCCATTTATTTATATATTTTACTTGAATGAACACTGCTAAAAACCAATCACAATAACTATTAAAGACATATACATATAAAAAAGAAAATATTAAATTATAGAATTCAGGCAAAAACAAAAAGCAATAAAAAAATGATTTCATTAAAGGCTCGTGCAGACCAGCGCGACGCGACGGTGCGACGCGACTCGAACAATACAATTTCTAAGAAATCTTCACGGTATAACAATAGCCGGTGTCTCGTCGCGCTGTTGCGTCGCGCTAGTCTGCACGAAGCTTAATCCTCTCACAGTACTTCTGATATGCTAATAAAAATGTCTCCATTCATCCACAAACAAAGCGTTTGTTGGATTAGAATCCAAGAGATCATTAAAGTCTGTTAAATTGACAGAGTATGTGTATACGGGGGAGGGTGTGTCTCTCTTATTATTATCAGGCATATTTTAACTACTGTGGGCGTACTGATGGGTAGTGTTGGATATCGCGCAATAGAAAAACTCTTTGCAGTTCAGATCAAATTATAATTTACGATAACATCAATCACACTAGCATTTCACACACTGTAGGTACACGACAAGGTCGATGGCTTCAAACAAGCCGATTCCTACCGGCTTCCCTTCAGAAATTTGGAACACAACCACTCTATCGTGATTGAATAATCACAATATAAGTATTTGATACACCACCAAATTAAAACATTACAAA
The DNA here is from genome assembly GCA_963853775.1 of Xanthia togata. Lineage (NCBI taxonomy): Eukaryota > Metazoa > Arthropoda > Insecta > Lepidoptera > Noctuidae > Xanthia > Xanthia togata. Next base: position 15,343,663 of record OY970802.1, read on the forward strand.
ACGCCTACATAACATTTTTTGTCTTTATGTCCCAACAAAAAAACATTTCGCTCTAAGATAACTCGTAGGCGCGTCCGGCTTATCGTGAATTCAATTTCTATAGAAAATAAAGTCCGTCTTGACGTCACTTCAGTCAGGTGACACTGCAGTTTCTTAGCAGCCAGGTAAGCGGCTCTGTACCGAGTTACGATAGAATGCGCATGCGCGTCGTGAAACGAGTCGGTTGTTGTGGTTGAATTTCGTAATGTGTTTGGCTCGGAGTTCGGACATCATAACATTCATCATTCGATTGACAATGTGTGGTTTTTTTTTGACGTAATCGCATTAGTACCATAATTATAATTTGTACAATTAAGTAGTTAATTTGTGTTTTGTTCGCTCAGAATAAATTGAATTCATTTCTAGTAGTAGATATATTAGTTGTAGGTATAGAACAGTGATAAAGATAGTGTTTGTGTTTTGAGTTTAGTGAAAGAAAAGTACGTTGTAATTAGGTATTTGGGATAAGTAAATACTTTAATGAGTTGCAATTACTTATTTAGAGTAGATTTCAAAGGTTATTAGTGGGATCAATAGGATTAGGATGGCGGCATTTAGATTATTGTGTGATTATTTGCTTTGTGAGCAAAAATGCTTTACAAGGTTATTGAAAAATAAAACAAGTTAGGCCGTGCTCGTCCAGAATTGACTATAAATTTTAAACGACGCAGTGGTGTTTTCAAACATTTTAATGTTTCCTTTTACGATAAATATCAAATGGATGACTGGCAGTTGTAAATTAAATTAAATGTATTGTTTCCCGTGTTTACTTTCTCAGATTCTAGTAGTTCATGGAATAAAGTTTTTGCATTTAAATCTGACTAATTCATCAAAATGTGCAGACTGAAAAACATATTTATAGCTGTTTTATGAGTTCGGGACTGGTAGGAATAGAATTAGTTTCACTTATTTACATGAAGCTCTTGCTGGAAAAGTAAATCGAAATACATAGGAATTTAATAAAACAGTTTATTGACACCGTTATTTTGTTAGGTAAACAAGAAGTAACTTTTCGCGGCCACGATGAAAGTTGAAGTGACGTCTTAACAATTATTAAAACTGTTTTTTTTTTATTCTCCGTCTTACCCATCTCGGTTTACCACGCTTCGCCACTGGTATACGATAAAACTTTTTGAAACGCGCGACAGTTTCTGAACGCGTTCACTGCTTGACCGTCACTGATGAAGTCTGCTCAGCTGAGCCCCGGCCGGTTACCGCCGGCCGGCCGGTCCGAGCGTTACGTTTTCTCTGAGTCTGTCGAATGCCGCTAGGCAGCGCTGGCATCCCAATTAGTCAACTTATCAGGGATGTTTGCTGATGCTCGTGTCGATTGCTTCTACGCTACGATGCGAACAAAATGCACTTCCCTGGTTCGTCGGGTGTGGGCCAGCCCCAACAATATAGGTCCTGCAGTGTACTCGTATCGCGAGCAAACTGGACTGTTTGTGTTTGAATCGATGCTGCAAGTTTTTCTTCATCTGTATTGAGCTTTTAGCAGGGATTCGTTAAGTGTGACGGATAAGTTTACTAACATAGTTGATAAGAGATATTGTGTTACTTGTTAATTAATTTTATGTCACAGGTAATTAAACCGCACCGCGTAAATCAAGCTTTAGAGTGGAAATTATTGAAAGAGAGGTATTAAAAAGCCTCACATAATTTTTAGGACAAGTTAGTGTAGTAGTTATTTTAGTTTATTCTAAATCTCAATTTAAAGTTTATTATAATCATGGCAATCTTGATCCAAATTGCAGCACGGGTTTAGACGGAATAAATACGAAAATAATAAAAAAAGTGTTAAATTTTTTATCGCGAATGATCTAAGTGTCTGAATAAATACCATTCACGAAATTTAACTACGTGGTCACCCTACCCCATACGCTGATGACGCTTTTTTATTCTACTTCGGATCCTCAAGTTTAAATTCTTTATTAGCATCGTTGCAATTCAATCTCCTGACAAAAAATAATGATATCTCCAAAACATGTTATGTTATAAATTTAAGGTATAAAATAAAAGCCACTAACAATAATAATGTGCATTTAAAGCAAAAAACATGTGAAAAAATATCTCGGTCTAAAAAGCAAACTCTCAGCACTTGTCGGGTCACTACGTAAAATTGCGGTACACCATCTATAATTCCCTACTGAAGCCGCATCTACTTTATTTAGGGCAGTGCTGCAAAAACAAAATTGTCAGAACTTCAACTTACATAAAAATACTGCTCAACTATCAACCAGTAAAATCTATAGAGATACAAAAAACTTTTTCACAAAAAATAAAACCGACTTCCAAAAAAAACACTACAAAGTGAAAAATAACTTTTATTTCGGAAGTCGGTGTCTTTGGGGTTTTATTTTCGTTTTTTTGCCACCGACTTCCGAAATAAAAGTTATTTTTCACTTTGTAGTGTTTTTTTTGGAAGTCGGTTTTATTTTTTGTGATAAAGTTTTTATTTTTCACTTTTTAGTTGTGGTACCTACACAAAACCCCCACAAAAATTTGAATACCCATTACCTGCTATGTAAATTACAGTGACAGGAACTATTAGAATAGGTATCGTCCACATATACTAGATGGGAAAAATACGTATTATTGAAGCTAACTCAAAAACCCCTCATCAGATCTTGACCAAATTTATATGGGACCACTTCTGAAGTATGCCCTACCAAACAAAAAAAGAATCATCAAAATCAATTCATAATTGGCGGAGTAATCGCGTAACAAACATAAAAAAAAATAAAAAAAAATACATACAACCGAATTGATAACCTCCTCCTTTTTGAAGTCGGTTGAAAATAACGAATATCAAACAACTATATCTACAATATTTACAATACATGCTTAATTGAATGAAGGATTACAACTTTATAATGGAATAAATAGTACAAGAAACCCAAGAAGTCCTCTAGTTATATAAGAAATCTACACTCGAACACTCGTTCAATGCATTTAAAACTCAACTTAGTCAGTTTAATTCATAGAAATATTAAAATATCTATGGTATACTTATAATTGCGGATCGATCACTTTTGAAGAAATAAAGGCACTGAAGACGACCAACTTTGAGTAATTTATGTATACATAGTTCTAGCATTGTTCCCAAGTAAGTGATATATAGGTATAGGTATGTCTTTATTGAGAATACATTTTCTTTAAACCTATTTTTGTTATTCGAGTTTTGTACGTAGAATTTTTTATGTTTTAATTCCGGAAGAATTCTTGTCTATTTTTTATTCCTAAAAATTACGAGTACCTACGCAAACATCAACTGAGTTAGGACACAGTTCACCACATTTCTTCTCTACAGCTTTTATGTCTCAAAGTACATAAGTACATTGTGAATATTTATTATTCCATTTGCGTGGAAGTGAACAGCGTCATTAGTGTCGGTTCTCTGACGGCATGAATAGCCAAAAACACTTCTATTTTGATATTTCGTTCGTAGGTTCAGTGGTAAAAAAATTAAAGGAAGAATTTCATAATAAAATGATTCGTCGCTGAAAACGTTCTCCGCTGGATTAATTCCGCGAATTTAAAGCTTTATGGTGGTGTATCTGGTTGAAGTTCATGTGCGTATCATAGATTGTATTGCAGTTTTATACCTATACATAAATGATAACTACTTACTTATCTACTTATTAGCACCTACGAAAACAAAAAAAAAATAAAAAAAAATGAAAAAGTGTTTATTCACAGAAATATTTTTTCCAATACACTATTACCTCTGCCAAACTACAAAGCAGTTTGTTGGCAGATGTAGCTCCTTTTTTACATAACATATATATATTTAACATAGTGACACTTTTTCACATAACGTTAACTACTATTCCTTCATCTAAAACAGACTTAGTACAATTTTAGTTTTAAAGGTTCTCTTCAGTGAGGCTTTGACAAAAAATATTAAAGAGGTACTTATGTATTTTATTTTTAAAGGCAGTTTTTGTGATACAACTATTTATATCGACTGGAAGGTTATTAAAAATAGTTGGGACTAAAAAACTTCTACACCTTCGACCAAAATAATTATTATTATTACAAGTGGGCACAACAAATCTTCTCATATTATTGTTCCTTTGAGATCTTGTGCGTATAATATTGCTTTTAAATTCATTGCTACAATACTGTTCTAAAGCTACTGACAACACTACTCTCTCATGAACCGGCAGCATTTTACATTCCAAAAATAATAGATAGATAGAGCTCATTGTAAAAAAGGTAGTAGTCGGTACGGTAAGCAACAAAAGTCGATTAGCACTGCTACCTTTTCACATCATAGTAGCTAAGAGTAAAAGAAGAGAGTTAGTGTATTTTAAATTTTAGGTACTTCGATTCCGATTTTATTAACATATTTTGCTCAATAATTAAGATTGCGGCGGCGCGGCGCCCCAGGAGGAACTTTAACTCGGGGTGCTTGTAATTAGCAGGAGTTGCAAGAAAAGTCCTTGCAAGCGGAGCAAGTCTTGGGAACACATTTTTCTTTTCCCGCCAATAATCGCAAGCACATCCCTATTCAAAATCTCTAATTCTTTAGGATCGACCAATCTGTTCCTGTTTCCTCCTCAATATTGCTGAAACGGATCTACCATTTGTAGCAGAACTTTTTATGTCATAATATTATTTTGCATAACAGCGGATAGCATAAACTTCATTTCGCAGAAAATCGTTTGGCATATACTTATTTATCATAATTCAAAAGTCATAATTTTGTAAGTCAGAATCATCTTTAGGCATCATATTCCTAATAATTAAAAAAGCAGAACCATCATATCGCAGAAAGTTCACACAAACATGCAAACATGCAAGCAAGCATACACCATGCTTGCAGCAAGCATGCAGCATGCAAGCGAACAAACAACATGCAGCAGGCATGATTTCTGTCACGGCTCCGGCGCGCGGCGCGCGGCGGTCCCACGCGAGCTTATCGTCGCAGATGTGTTTAACGCTCGCCGCCGCGGCAGCCGAAGCTGCGGTGGTGTATTTTACACCTGTAAATGACCACCTGCTCCTCAGCACGCCGGCCGCCTCGCCCCTCCGCGCCTACGCGATTTTAAATTACACTCTAGGGGTAGGGCAGACAAGACTACGTGGAGCCGGTTTTACAGCGATTCGTTTCTGTCTCTAACTTATGTATCACAACATATTAACTTTTTAAGACAGTGTTTTAGTTTAATTTAAGATTTAAAATGATATTTTATAGAAATGGCAATATGCTTAATAAAATTATTCCAAATAAAATTGTTTTTTTTTTAAAGTATGTCATTGTAAATTCGGACGTATAAACATTCGGCCAAACAATTATTATATTAAATATTTTTTATGCCTTTAAAATATTCGTATAAAGAAGATTATGCCAAATAAATTTCGGAGCATCAAGATTCTGCCAGATAGGGGGAACCCATTGCTGAAACTACTGTGATTCTTAGACAATTTTGTCAGCAAAGATTGAGTCGAAGAGGAGCTTGGTTGTGCGGCTCTGATAGATCACGGGAAGTTTCACCGCAATCGGAACATGGGAAATCCGAAGAATTAACATGGTTATTGATGCAGTCTGCCAGAAAAGCCGCATGATTTATGTATTTCTGTCCATCTAAATAAGAATAGATTTCTTTCATATCTTATAATACAACAAATAACACTACTACATTTTTGGTTAATGGAAATCTGTCTCTAGCATATTTAGCGATGACTGAGGCGATCTTAGACGATGATTCTAAATGGAGTTTTCATTATGACTCTTACTTCGTCTGAGGTCCCCTCAGTCGGCGCTAAATTTCAAATACTCGGCGGCGGCGGCAGCGAGCCATAAGAGGCGCGGCGTCGCGCCAACGCAACAGGCCGCCCGGCTCGGCGCCCACCTCTATACCCTTTACAGTTTATAAGATCGTCGAAGGTATTAATGTTGTAGATTTTTTTTACTATATTCATAAGAAAAATAGAGCTATCGATCAATTTATTGATGTAAATAAAATCAAGATTCAAAATCAAACTATAAAAAACCAGCATTCAATCGTTTTCTGATATTAACCAGACAGGTTTGTCTTTTCTCTGCACGTGCACATTAATTTGATTGATTGATTTGCTGAATGCAAATAAAACTCAGTTAATCTTCATGAAAGAGATTAATCTTGTCTGCTACTACTAAAGTTAACCTTACTGTTTATCCCTTGACATTTAACTTCCTAGGTAATAGGTAGGTCTAAATTCAGGGGAAGTGTCATATCTACTGATTAATTCGTGACCAAGATCGCCACGCGCAGACACATTATGATTTCATCTTATTGTTAGGCTAAGTTGCTCGGTTATGTTAGTAAGATTATACAGTTAAGAGACTGCATGTATTTAAACGACGCTCACATAATTGCCATTTTGCGATCCTAAAAATATTATTGAACACTATAATAGGCTGATAATTTTTGTGGACCTCAGATAATTCCTATTTTGGGGTCCTAAAAATACTAAATAGCCAAGTAATTGCAACCAATTTAGATGTAGCGCCCGCTGTCCGCCGCCGCGGTACCGCTCGCTGAGCTCGCTCGGCTCGCGCGTGTTTGATCACAGTTCCAACCTAACCTAACCCATTTGGTCGGGGTGCTCTAGCTTAGTTACTACAACCAATTGGGCTCGCACGTGGTTGGTCACAACTCCAACCTAACTTAACCCGTTTGGTGGGCGTTATTGCGAAAAACTGTTAGAAAAGTCCAGAAAGTTAAAAAGAGACCCAATTATTTTTTAAAGTGCACCATTAAAAACGCAAATAGTTTTTAGCGGTACATTTATTTAAAAAAGTGTCCGCCATTGAAAGGTCAATAAGTTTTTAGCTAATCCTCTAAAATCTTATAGATTGATTAAATATGCAGTCCCATATGACAAAAACGAACCACAATTTTACATAAACCAGTTTTACTGCACAGCTATTTGCTTGCTCATAAATATTTATGATTTCAGCGTTCTACAGACATCTGACGCTGTACAATTTAAATCCACATGTAGGTACACATATAAATAAAGTCAATTTTCGGGTCTTTCGTGTCCTAGTTTAGAAGAGGGTCTACCCTTTATAGCAGAACTTTTTATGTCATAATATTATTTTGCTTAACAGCGGATAGCATAAACTTCATTTCACAGAAAATCGTTTGGCATACACTCATTTATCATAATTCAAAACTCATAATTTTGTGAGTCAGAATCATCTTTAGGCATAAATTTCATATTACTAATAATTAAAAAGCAGAACCATCATATCGCAGAAAGTTCACACAAACATGCAAGCAAGCATACACCATGCATGCAGCAAGCATGCAGCATGCAAGCGAGCATGCAATATGCAGCAGGCATGGTTTCTGTCACGGCTCCGGCGGCGGTCCCACGCGAGCTTATCGTCGCAGATGTACCTACTTCTCAGCTCGCGGGCTGCCTCGCCCCTCCGCATCTACGCGATTTTAAATTACACCCTAAAGTTTGATCGTTTAGAGAATATATTCCGAAAGATTTTTATGTATAATACATTAATATTTAACTCAGATAAAGCACAACAATCTCGATGTTTTGATGTCACCATAGCACCCGTGCGAATCAGAGGCAGGTCGCTAATATTTAATAAAAATTGAAAGAATACTAAATTAAAATTTTGCATCTGTAACTAAACTGAAAACTTTAAATCTGCAGCAATTTTAATTTAAAATTGAATTTCTGCAGCTTAAGCTCAAATTGATGCAAAGTTCAACACTAAGCAATTAACGGCATTAAATAAACAGACCAAAAGCTTTGCTTTAAAAACTAAACTTATTGAATATCTTTCCAAGACTGTTGTACAGTCATTATTGATAACTATCAAGTTCTTTACATTCAGACCTTGATGAGTCATCCGATCAGGATCATGAGATTACTTCAAACTTGGTTTGGTTTCCATTACCGTGTCACGTGCCCTTTATTTTCTTCTGCTGGAAAGTAAAGGAGATCAGCTCTGATGTCGTGATCCTAAACATAGGTAAGGTTAAATCCCCCACAGATTGTGAATATCCGTGATCAGCTCTGATTTCGTGATCCTGAACAAAAGATTAAATCCTCCACAGATTGTGAATATCCGTTTTGTATTTTTATTGTTTTTCGTAGTATAACGTAGGTACCTTAGGTGCTATATTCATAACAAAACAAAATTACCTCTTTTGGTGTACATCAAATTAAAATGTCAACACTTTTGTGGCTATGGGTAACATTTCCTTACCTTCTTGTTGAAAATCCCGTCTTCAAATCTTCAATTTGTAACGGTCGGAGGGCAGTTAAGTAGCTTCGTTCTTATAAATCTTGTCTAATCCCTTTTGGTTTACCCGCCGCTGCCAGACGGAGGGCAGGAACCCTCCGTAGCTACTGAATATTTTACGAATTGTTGGTGCTTTTCTTGTGTTTATAATATTATTGGCTACTACATTGGCTATTAGTAATTATTTTAAAATTCTAGTAACGTCTCGAGGCTACACTGAAGTGCTTTTGTAAGAAGTTTAAGATGGTATATATTTTTAACACGAAATGAGACTATTATATCCGATGTCAAATATATTTTGCAAAATAGGGTTTGGCAGCCTTGAATAGTTTAGGTATACAAAGAAGAAACGGAGAGAATTCTAAATTGGATTTCTCGCACTTCTCCATATTAGCTACACTGAGATTTTGGGATCTAAACTTCAGCCAAATATGATGATAATGAAACAGTACGCTTTTCACGAACCTTACTTATATTTGAAATTTGTGCTATTTGCTTTCTACATTCTTTATAAAATTATCTTTATTAAAATATTTTGTAATAACTAAGAAATATATATAAATAGCTACGCAGAAAGACTGTATTGAGATACTGTTTTCTAGCAGATTTTAAGTTTATTCAGGTCATGATTTTATCTTCGTCTTTTGAGGCTGTCTTTTGCCGGAGGGACGTCGACGTTTCGACTCATTCATTATTCTGAATTTTTCTAAGGTTGGATGTTCCGTACAAAAAATACAGATTCTACTGTAGACACAGACATTTAGATATTTTCTGGGAATCAGGATAAAGCAGTGTTAGTGCGTGGGTTTTTCGTTGAGGCATTTTCTTTAGTACCTAAATTAATGGGAAAAAGGTCAAATACCCAAATAAATTACTTATAAGTACTTACATTGTATTTACTGAGTTTAAGATATTATTGACCCACTAAATAACAATACTCCCAGAATAATTCACTGCTGCACATGGTTTACGACAAAAAAAGAAACAGTCACGAACTAAATGATTCATTAGTATACCAGTTTCAAGGGAACACAATCAATTAAAGAACTCTCTCGGAGGATACAATGGGTGGTTTCATCGCAATCAGCGATCTCATTCAGAAAACATTTTACAGATCTTTTTATAAGTAAAGTCTATTCTATTTCAGGGAAGCTTTTAGATTTATAAAAAAATGCCATTTAAAGTATTAGGTATTTTTATAAAATTCTAGATTTTGTCCAGCCTAATCTTCAAGATACAAAATATATAAAAATGCTAACATTTGGGTTTCGGCTTAAATAATTTATTCTCATAAAGAACACAAACAGTTTGGTTAGTCCGTGGATGGATGACCATCTTTACATACCGAGACTCCTCCGTGCCTCGGAAAGCACGTTAAGCTGTTGGTCCCGAAAGTCATTCTTCACTGAAATCAGATCTTTGACACCGTCGTTACGGGTCGTCAGAAGCCCGAAAGTCTGAAAACCAGTCTTACCAAGGGGTACGCAGTTATTGGTTTGTGGAGGTCAGTTAGGCAGTCTCCCCATGTAAAATACTGATAATCAGCTGCAACTGGTTAGACTGGAAGTCAACCCCAACATAGGAAAAGGCTAGGCAGTTTTTTTTGAAAGAACACACAGTTCACTTAACATAAGAGATATACAATAAAATCATGCAGTTATAACGTTATAAGTTAACATAATGTCTCCGTGAGTCGATAAAAGAAAACCAGAATATTTCAAACTATGATTCTACAGATTTTAAAGTCACTACAAAAGGTCAAGTCAATCATAGGTACTTTTTTTTAAAGATACATTTTTTTTTGTTGCGTTATCGATATTATCTGGCAATTCATTGGACAGCACCGCTCCTTTGTATAAAATATTTATCTTCCTGTAATTGGTTCTGGGTGGTCTGAGTTCGAGTTAATTGCGATTTCTAGTGTAGTATCCGAGACGACGAATATGACGAGTATGACGAGTGGGTGACTTTGTCATAATTTTCCTAACTAGAGTTTTGTATATCTATAGTAATATATTTTAGCCTCCTTATAAAATGTATTGCAAAAACCCTGTCCGATCCGCAAATTACACATAGGTACTGAACTTGCACCATTCGTTAAATGATGATAGAAGATTTGCCGCTTCTCTGACCATCTCTTCAACATCGCTTACAGAATAAAAAAGACAGGTGTCGTCAGCATACAGAGTGGTGTCGCCAGTAACGTTAATGTTTTTTATATTATTTATATACACAAGGAAAAGCAGAGGCACTAAAATTGATCCCTGTGGTATTCCGCAATCTAATCTAGCTAGTCTACTTTCATAATTTACTTACGAATTCCATACATAATTTAGGTACTTAGGTTTTGATGTAGAACTACTGCAAAGTAAATGCAACTAGGATCAATTTGTATCTGTAAATATTAGTGCAGCAAATATAGAAGCTCTTGCTTTATGTCTCTTGAAAGCTTAGTAGCTTCCCAAACATTAAGTAAGTTAGCCAAACGGAAACGGATTAGATAAGTAAGCATCTATTGCGGAGCTATATGTATATTTTGTATTCTTCTAGATATCGACATCGGTACGGGGTCCGATCCCAGGTCGGCCAAGTATTATTGGGTTTTCCATCAGGAATTTTTCAGTAGGAGTCGCCTGGAGTCGGGATTTATGACCGGTTGATGGAAATAACATGGAACTTAAACATAAGTGGCGAAATATGGGTGTACCTACAGCGGTACACCTCTGCCAAACTCTTCGTGGAAAACAGTCGTAATGTTACGTTTCCTAGATATCGGATCATTCAAGTATTCGCTTCTAAAAACTGCGGCCGGAATGCTTCACGGATATAATTATACGTAACCAAGTTGAGTAACCTTTTTACCCAACCGCAATTTGAGGTTCAATTAGACACTTATATTTTCTAATGGACACCTAATCGGGTTTGGGCAGAAGAGCGTAAACCAACGTAAGTACCACTTTAATTTGAGTTTTTTAGGCGGTTGTAGCGCGAATCAACATAATTTTTGCGACTCACTTTGAGCGGTATAATTTACACAGGATTTGGAATAGAATAGAATATATTTATTTTGCATAAATTATGGTGACGGATAGTGGCGATATAGGCGCCAACCTTTATAGGTCTTGTACTAGAAAATATTATTGCGTTAAGGGAAATGAATCATGCTTAGCTATTAAACTATATGGGCCTTCTACGTAATTAGCCACAAGCGATCAAATTCGTCTTAGATTTTGTTCGACTACTTTCTCTGAGGAGACATAATATTTAGTACCTACAGAGTGATTGGATTGAGAAGCGATTGACCATCGCTTCAAGACGCCCGGATTAGTTCTGCAACAGTAAAGACACCAAACTGTTGGCAGTTAACCAAGTAAGTACTTAGTTCAACGGTTTCACAATTGTATCTCGTAAGTTTTAAACCCCTCGAATGAGACCCGGAGCTATAACTGTAGTGAGACAGAAATAAATGCGACCCCAATCTCAGGCAATAAAGGTTCCGTGAAAGTTACACCAACGCGAACGTCTTGGTGTTCCAAAAGAATTCAATTAGATGGGATTTTCAAGCAATATATCTGCCTGAAGTTTATTTAATGGGGGTAATGAGATATTTAAATGGTGGGGGTAATGAGATATTTGGATGTTAGAATCGTATAGTACAAAAATAAGCTGGAAGTTGTCTGAAAATATGCTCAATAAAAAGTTTAATAAACATAATAGCGTAGTAGTTGGAAAATCTTATAATGACTAATTACATGACTGTGTGACAATGTTATATTATGCTCTTTACTTTTAACTCATTTCAAATCAAATCAAAATATTTTATTTCATATAAACATACATGGACTCTTATGAAACGTCAGAAGCTAGGTGCCCGGTTCCAATTGGTCGTTTACTATGGAGAAGATTCGGTAAGAAACTTCACAGTTACTCTTTTAAAAATGAATAGCTTTTACAATGTTTTCAAATTTCAGTGTTAATATAAGAGGACAGTGTAGGCCTGTCAACAAGTACCAGGTACTGAAAAAAACAGAAAATGGGACTAGACTAGGACTTTAGTTACACATTTTTTATTAAAAATGAAGGCTTATTTTTAAGACCAATCTCCTTTCATTAAAAATGGTTCCTTTTTGGTACTTGGGTAAATAAGAGACAACGCTAAAAGGGTTAACTTAAAGGGTTAAATAAACAAAGGCAATGGCTGTTCATAGTTCATAGTAGCTTCATAGTTATATATTTCGCAGAATCTTTTCAGAGTGTACCATTTTGTGTACCTAGAAGCTCTCCTTTCTCGTTTAGGATTAGCAGAAAAAACTTAACTAAGTTGAGAAACATACTTGAAGCGCTGAAGGAGCATGTACATTTGAGTACGCGATCCACGACTCACATTATAGAGTGTTACGTCAATAAAAAGTTGAGAACGAGTGCTTTCGACTTAAGATTCCACTTCCAAATTTTCAACTTCCACCTCGAGAAGCTAAGAACAAGATTCTTTCTTACATTCGTATTTCGTTAGGTATTTATTACTTTTTCATACCTCCTCAGAGACCCTCGAGGTTTCTGTCAACAGATTGTGAAAGATTGTTATGTCGAAAGGTAGGTCGTAAATGGCACTCGAACTGCGAATGGCTCAATGAAACTGCGTTCACAGCTTTTACAAAAGCCACGTCGACTTTAGACCTTTTATAAGTGTCTTTTAAGTGCTCGCTTTTTTAATGTATCCTTTTGTATCGTTCTATGTGAAGTGTTGCGCCTCCGTGGGGAATATTATGCACCTAATTAGTGTACATTGTTTTTTTTATAAGAGGCTTCTAAAACCTACTTGCTTAAGATATTTTTTTTTTTTTTATTCTGAATTCTTGATTTATCCCATCCCCATAAAAGGTTATATTTAATCGGTAGATATCGCTCTTATATTTAAATCTTACATTTCCATATTACAAAGTTTATGATTTCGATTCTAAGCTAACGTAACTTTACAGTAGCATAAGCTGTTGGCTATTCGTGCCGCGTTGATTTCATTTTATTCGTGACCTGGGAATGGAGAAAACATAAAGAGAATTTTCGATAGTATTTATAGTCGTAACCTCAAATCAAAGAGGTTTCCTGTGCACGGGCTAGATACCGCTATGATGTAGGGAGACACCTCAGGTGGCGGTCCTTTGGAACACCTGTCTATCCTGTGGGCTGTGAACATAAAAGAGAACATTAACTTTAACTTTAATGTAATTTATTTCATAAAAGAATGGTACAGTCTGTTATAAAGTAGGATGACAACTTAGGAATAGTTTACATCTGAGATGAGTAAGTAACAATACAATTTTACGATCTGATGTCCTAGCTAGGTTACTTAGTAGCCTGTATTTAAGGACAATTAGACCCATTGATATATGATCAAAAAAAAAAAAACTCAAAACTCAAAGCATTTATTTCAATTAAACCATTTACAGGCACTTTTGAATTGTCAAGGAGTCAGTCAGTCAGAAATATGAAGCTAGTTGCCCATTCCAAAGCGTAGGTTCCTATGGAGAAGAACGGGCAAGAAACTCAACGGACACTCTTTAAAAAAAATTATATTCTTACAAAATATTGTTTACATCATTCATGTTGAAATTATACATGTGAGAACAATGTAGAAAGACGTGTACGTAAAAAGCGTCCGTAATAAAAAATAAAAATAAAAAACAATTCAAAAATTAAAATAAGCCGTGGCAGATAAGAGATGACCAGTCCCTACTGATGGCGCCCGTTCACGAACATGACGCATGGATCAGCACCGTTTAGCTCAACCATTTTGAAGGGAACTCGACGATCCAACACACACGCCACCACCAGCGAGACATTTGAGTGAGCATGACATACTCTTAGCCGCCAGGGCATATCGAGTCAATGAAAGACGTACCCAGCAAATGGCAGCTTTATAGAAGGTACATGGTCACAGTGCTCACACATGTGCTATGCAATTATACAATAAAAAAAAAAGAGATTGAAGCTATACAATTCAAAGATAGTTTTTGCAATCTTCAGCAATTCCAACAATATTTTTGAATGCTAATCAATTAGTTTATGCGCCCTTGTGGAGCTGGACCAGCGTTAAGCCAAGCATTTTTGTCAGCGATATAATCCCCAAGCTTATAATATGCTTGGCAGCATAGTGTGCGTTTTATACAAGATTTAAATTTCGGATCAGACCTCATTTCCCGAAAATAGGACAAGAGTAATTCTTAGACTGTTACATAATTATTACTAACTGAATTTTGAACAAATAAAAGTCCAGTACAAGAACGTGTGAGTGCGAGCGCGTGAGGGTGTGTCTGATCTGACATTTTAGAATGATCGATCGGAAAATAAAACTATAAAATATGAATTTTAGTTTAGTAGTAATAAAGATTTCTTAAAATGGATTTCTTTCACCAGCCTTTAATATGTTAATTATGCAGAATCTATGAAAAATCTTTCGCCAATTATTTAGTTCTTAATGGCTTATTATATAATTTAAAGGTTAGTCTCTGATTATGGCCAGATATTAAGGTACACAATTATGTAGGAATAAGAATAATTTATTGATCCATTGTTACAAAATAAAATTCAGAAAAGAATGATATGGTATGCTTACTGTAACTAGAATATTTAACATAGTATTAAAACAGTGGTCCCCAAACTAGGCATCGCCCGTGTCTTGGGAGCCTGAGTGAAATCAGCTTTAACAATTTATTTACAAAGGAAGAAATACTTGGTTTATAAGCCGATGTCAGCAAACCCGACCCGAAGCCAAATATAAACAAGGATAACTTCCAAGCTTTACTTAGTAATTTATATTCGTAGCTTACAAGGTATTTTGTAACTATTGTGTAACCGTACGTAGTACTTGTATGTAGCTACTTGGCTCTGTATTGTTAGTATTAGTAATGATAAGTAGTATCGATTAATGTTAATTTGATAAGATTAAAACTCTATTATTTCATGTGCTTCAAAGCTCACGGCAGACTAGACCAGCGCTGCTCAATTTCAGTCACTTAAAATTCCAGTTATGGTACTTCTCTTTTAAATAAAGGTGTATTGTAGAGACAGAACGTCTTAAGACTCCTTTACAAAACTAGTAATAACAAACCAGCTTTTTATTGTTATTCGTACCTAATACCTAATAATTCCACTATGTACCGATTGGCTATTCAACGAATTGTGACATCTCAAACAACCAGGAGGTCATAACGCGCTCCCTTTTAGGACCTAAACTGAACTGTTCTTCTAATTCGTACCATGACGTTAGTTTAAAGATTCAATTTAGGCCATGCCACCTCAGAGATGTCAGCAAGTGAAGGGGTCCGATGAGACCATTGCCTGCCGGGGTTGTGGGAATGTCCGAAAGGGATACCGCGGTCCCCTGGCATTGCACAGGCAACAGAAGGAACACGGGTGGGTTTTAGTCAGTAAGAGTCTGACACGCCCTCCCGCTCCATCTTGTTTGGTACCATAACTTCCATAGAGCAGCTCCACTAAAACGCACAACTGTCAAAATAAGCGATTCAATAAAAGTTACTATTTCTCTAACATAAACTGAAACGTTTGGTGAATTATTGACGAAATTCTAATAAAGTTTTAAATGCTATTTCAGTGGAATTTTATAAAAAACCAATGTAAGTATCTTTCTTTTATAGTCTAAAATACCTATTTTAGATGCCTTTTTAACCGCATTTATTTTTCTTTAACAGATGTTTGCCGAACTAGTTTTATTTGAGTTTTTGAGGAAGATTCTGCCTCACACTTATGCCCAAAAACGTTAGGCGACCAGTTGGACCCCTTCAATAATTTTGAAGATGCCGAATTCATTAAGCGCTTCAGGTTATCCAAAGAATTAGTACTCGACCTACTGTGACTATGAATTATTTTGACAATAGTTACCGTATTAACGTGGAATCTTAAAAACAACTGTTGAGTGTCTTTTTTACTTTAAAGTAATTATACTGAGTTAAGAACATATAAAATGTTACTGGCTTCTGAACGTGTCTGACACTAAGATGTGCGCGAAACAAACTTATTTGATAATAATAGCGTTGTCTCTTTTTCACCAAAAACGTTTCAAACGCGGGTCAGCCACAAATTGCGATATTTCATTCACTTTTAACGATCCAAATGCCACTAAGCGTATTGGACGTCATGGTACGACTTTGAAGCGATGCAGTTTAGGAACGTAAACTGAAATGTCTTGCTTTTGAATCGTTTTTATTTAGATCATGGTAGGTCACCAGTACTATCTTCTAAACGGCACAGTTCGGTCGCACTGTTTTCCAATTTCTAACTCTCGGCACGCAATATCACGCATGCTACGCAAAATCATTTAAATAAAAAGCGGCTTGCTACGACACAATAAAGTGCAATTCAGGTCGCAGAGCGCTAATCACCTACAGTTATATTCACCTAGAAGTTGCCTCTCTTTCTATCGTGTGACTTTTAGATTTTCTGACCACGTTACACTCACTAAATTGGCCCAGCAAGACGGGTCCACCGCGTACTTGTAACTTATATAAACAAAAATACACTGCAATTTCATTGTAATCTAATAGTCGCCGTCGATCAAAGTAGCAGGTGTGACGTATGAAATCTTTGAGCGTATGAATTTATTTGATATTTTAATATTCAACTAGCAAATGAGCCAGGATTAGTTTAATCGTGTACAGGAAATATTCTGATCATTATATCTTAGTTTCTTGGTAACGACCTGTGCACCCCAATTGCGTAAGACACTTTCAATCACAATCTGCAGGATTTTTAATGAAATTCCTAATCCACTGCTTTATAGGTTTGAAATTAGTCTGCTCGACAACTTAAATAACGAAATTAAAGTTGTTGAACTACATAATTACGTTTACGAAAGCCGGAGGATCGGAAAAACCGAAATGATGTTTATAACTTTTAATGAATAAAATTAATTACAATGAATAATCCTACGAATATTCATTCCACGTCGATATACAAAAAAGGAAAGCCTATTCTTAAAAAAATATGTTTTAAATTAGATTGCACCATCGATTGACGTCAATGCTGCATCGGCGATTTGATGTTATTAATAACTATTGGCGTAACTGACGTCAGCGATCTTCCTATAGTAGCGCTACGTAATTAACTATCACAATTTGGCGACAATTAAAGGTATTGCTATTTAAGTGTGCTACGCTACTACCCCACATTGTTTCTTTAATTTTAGGAAAACTGAAGACGTCCGTGGAACATAGCCGAATTTTGCCATGGTTAGGTTTTGTTTTTATTTTCTTTCTTTTGTTCTTAGTACAAACGAAGATACAATTGTCTGATCTTCGCGTCAGCCGTAGGCTAGGCAAGGGCGAGCGGCATTAGCTTAGATCTTTTTTGAAATTTTCTTTTGAGATCGGAACATTAGCAGAGATGGAAGGTTAAAGAAGTAAAAGAACGTTAAAACGAAACGAATATTTTTGCAAATACGTTAGGTTATATTTACTTATGCATTCATAGTACCTCATAATGTGACGTAATACATATTTGTAGAACATAACTTGTATTGGTAAAATCTGGAACATGATTCGAAACCTGGCATTAACGCTCACCCTGTAACAAATGTTCCACCCCGTTTGTTCCACCCGCTGAAGACCTCCCGCCTGGACATGAGTTACCTTGAGTAACCTGGAAGTCTTTAAACAGACTCCGGACCCAGGCCGGCCGAAGCAAGGAAAACCTGTTCAGGTGGAGATTCATAGATGACTACGCCTTGGAATGTAAATGTGGTGCTGCCACAAACGATGGGACACTTAATATCGGGTCCTGTGTGTCCTGTCAGCTGTACGTTACAGGAACTAATGGACGTTGGTGATGGTGCCAAACAAGTCGCCAAATTCTGGGCCGAGTCCATTTAGATTGCTATCGACACGCTAAGAAGAAGACCCTGTAACAAAGATTTCCATTCTTTTTCTGTTAATAAACCGCCACGAATCACAGACCTAACCCTACTAAAACACAGACAGTTGCTTCATCCGAGATAAACCCTAACATAGGCAGAAAATTGTCCTACATTTATGTACTACATACTGGCTTTATCTTTTGCGACTCACCCATGGCAAGACATCGAGATTTCCATGCTATATCTAAGTTAAATATTAATGTGTTATACACCAAATCCTTCCGAAATAAATTTTCTACATAGCAGTAATAACTGCATCAAAATCTATTGTAGTAGAACTAAGCGTACTAAGAACTATACTATTTACTAAAAACCCAACCGTGCATCGCAAGGTTTTCACAGCTTGACAAAACATTGAGATTTCTTCATATAGGTATGTAAGTTTAATACACATGAACCTTTCGGAATAAATTCTCTAAATAATGTTGAATATTGCATCAAAATTTCCATAGTTTAAAAGAACAACGCGGTCACACAGACAGACATTAAAAATACTACAATTTACAATATTTATACAGGATTACTGGTAATTCGACGTATATCCGTCAGGGGCTGATAAAGGGGGCCAAATGCAACAAATTGAACCCCCCATATGTATGGCCGAAATTCAATAGTATTCGAGATATTTGAATTTTAAGGGTTTTTCGATATTTACCCAAAATTTGACATTTAATTCCAAATAAAAAAAAACTACACATTTGAATGGGTACCATTAAAAATCATGTTGTAGCTAGCACTTCAATTAAGCTATGGACATAGTTAAAACTACTTAATTTAACAAAATAATTAAAATAATTAACGATATAAGAATAATATCTTACCAATATTTTTATTTTACGCTTCAAAAATGTTGCCTCCTCACAAAAATTTCTATGACATTAATCGTAAAAATAACTAAAAAAACTTGCCTATTCTGTAAGCTTTCCAAAAAGGTATAAAAGTCAATTTTAAAATACATAATTCTTGGCATGGCATGTGTTTGAAACGGCGCGGGGAGAGAATTTGTATTTGTATGAAATAAAATGCATTCAAAAATGTACGTCAAATTTTATTAAAAATTTTACACATCTTGTTCAAAATGAGCCCCTCTATTACGAATGCAAGTTCGAATTCTTTTCCTAACTTCGGTTTTCGTCACTCTTGATGAAAACGTTGTTCTCATCTGTTGCGCCGCGTTTATTATTCGCTGTCGAAGTTCTTCGACTGAATTTATTGGGGTCACATAAACTAATTCCTTCATATGACCCCAGACGTAAAAATCAAGTGGTGTGATATCAGGGCTTCGTGCTGGCCACGGAATTGGCCCTCCCCTCCCAATCCATCGGTTTGGAAATCTCTCATCTAGCCACTGTCGGACAGTAATCCGGTAATGTGCTGGGCACCCATCATGTTGAAACATGAGGTTGTTTTTTATTTCTTCGGGAACATCCGCCAACAAATCGTCTAGGTTGTTTCTCAAAAACTCCTCGTAATTTTCGCCGTCCAAATTTTGGGGCAAGAAATGAGGGCCCACCAAATAATTATCAACGACACCCATCCACGTCCATACGTTCAGGGAAAATCTCATTTGCGACGCAGTTTCTTTTAGTTTTTTTGGATTCCTGCCTGCTTTAGGTGCCCAAAAATGTAAGTTATGGTAATTCGTTATACCATCCCGGTCAAACTTTGACTCGTCAGTCCACAAAATATTTCTTAGGAAATGTTCCTGGTCAGCGTCAGCGTTTAACATAAACCGAGAAAATTCGAGTCGCCTGGCAGGATCTCCCTCGTGCAATGTTTGGACAGGTTGATAATGGTACGGGTGTCTACCTGATAGATGTACTACCGACCACACTTTCTACTGGGACATACCGAGCTGTCTTGCAACAATGTTCGTTGAGATGTTTGGGTCATCAATAAAACACTGAAGAATGGTGTCCTCTTCGTCAGCCGTATACCGTCGAGGTCTGCCAGCGTTGAATTGTGCTCTCTGAACACTGCCAGTTTCAGACAATCGTCGATAGGTGCTCCCGAAAACAGTAACGTGGGGAAGTCGACGATCGGGAAAGCGGCGTTGGTATTCTCGCCGAGCCGCAGCCGCGTTTCCATCGGCAAAACCATAACAAAACATAATGTCTGCGTATTCGTTATTAGCATACGAAGCCATGGTATCCGAAATAACAATGATAACAAAAATAATAACAAGAGAAACAAGAATTAACAATAATGATCGATAACAAATTAACGCGATGAGAGATTGGTTAATAGCAAGATAACAACGGGATCCCTTCTTTTCGCATAATGTTCTTTGTCCTAATATACTTCGGCATAACGATTTTGGCACAATTTGTTTTGGCATAATAATACTTCGGCATAATTTTTTTAGGCATACATTTTATGTTGGCATAATCATCTTAAAGACTAATTTGTTTTGGCATAAATTTGATACGCATAACGTTAGTAGGCCTAATGACTATTAGCATAATAATAATATATATATTTTCCTTTTCTAGTAGATACGTACTCCAGACTTTGGGTGGAAATGGTGGTGGTGAACTTGTAGTGCCCCATACATAATTCTGATCAAACCAATTTGTTATAGTTTCTGTAACAATTAAATAATATTGTTGGTTAAAAATTTAATATGCTGTGCAACAAAAGTTAGTGACAGAACCGAATTGCTGCAAAACCGACTCCACGTAGTCTTGTTTGTCCTACCCCTAGAGTGTAATTTAAAATCGCGTAGGCGCGTAGGTGCAAGGCGGCCCGCGGGCTGAGGAGCAGGCGGCTGCGAGTGAGCCGCCGCGTATGAGGCTGGCCGGCGAAGCCGGCCAACAAGCCGAAGCTGCGGTGGTGAGCGAAAGCCGTCTGTGACGATTAGCTCGCGTGGGGCCGCCGGAAGCCCGCAGCGCCGGAGCCGTGACAGAAACCCTGCCTGCTGCATGTTGCATGCTCGCTTGAATGCAGCATGCTGCATGCTTGCTTGCATGCTTGCTTGCATGCTGCATGCTTGCTTGCATGCTGTATGCTTGCTTGCATGCTGTATGCTTACTTGCTTCATGCTTCCTACAGCGAAAAAAAACCCACAAAATTGTTCAAGAAAAATATGTTTTAATATCATTATGCGTAAATAAATTTATGCTTTAGAACTTTATGCTTAATAAATTTATGCTTTAGAATATTATGCTTAATCATTATTATGGTTAAAGAAATTATGCTTAAAAAAATATGCGTAAGCTGTTATGCGTAATTATATTATGCGAAAATATAATTATGCCAAACAAAATTATGCTAAGTTATATTAGGTCTTAAAATTTTATGCAAATGGATAGGGAACCGATAACAACACACGTGCTTGCGCGGCGTAGAGTCGAAACTTACTAAGGAAGGCGACGCGAGCACAGCAGACGCCGTGTGCTCCCCCACCCTCACACCCCGCCCCATCACGAAGAATTCCGCCAGTAAAATCGGTTGTTTTAGCAAGGATCATAAACTAAAACACACATTATTTCTCTCCCCGCGCCGGTTCAAACACATGCCATGCCACGAATTATGTATTTTAAAATTGATTTTTATACCTTTTTGGAAAGCTTACAGAATAGGCAAGTTTTTCTAGTTATTTTTACGATTAATGTCATAGAAATTTTTGTGAGGAGGCAACATTTTTGAAGCGTAAAATAAAAATATTGATAAGATGTTATTCTTATATCGTTCATTATTTTAATTATTTTGTTAAATTAAGTAGTTTTAACTATGTCCATAGCTTAATTGAAGTGCTAGCTACAACATGATTGTATGTGAAATGTGTAGTTTTTTTTTTATTTGGAATTAAATGTCAAATTTTGGGTAAATATCGAAAAACCCTTAAAATTCAAATATCTCGAATACTATTGAATTTCGGCCATACATATGGGGGGTTCAATTTGTTGCATTTGGCCCCCTTTATCAGCCCCTGACGGATATACGTCGAATTACCAGTAATCCTGTATATGTATAGATGTTATAGATGATAATTATTATTTATCAGCGATGTATCGAAATAGGAATGATATTTCATATTCCTAAACAACTAAGTTTAAGCTAGACGTAACACAAACACCACAAGTTATGCCAAGCTAAATACCAATATACTATAAATTATTCATCAGTGAAATTCGCTTCACAGGAAATTCGTACATAGCATACGATACAAGTAAATTAATTAATTAAAGAGAAACGGACGACGGTGACTGCCCACAAAGTACATGTACAATGAAATGAATTATTAACGAGTATTTTCACAATAAAATCCTTTTGCTTATATTTTATTCTTTACCAATTTGAATTTCATGTAACTCAGTAGAACATTTTTTTGGTAAGTGAATACGTGATTGAATTTTTATTTAATCTACTACATACTTAATCAAAATATAAAAACATTGCGAAAACATTGCAAAAGTTTATCTGCAAATAAATGGGCTACGCTGCTACGCAAGCTCGGCGTAACGGTTTCGTAGCGGTCTCGTAGAGCCAAACAATGATCATTTATTTTCTTCCGTTGCAAAGTGCTACGCTGTTGCGTAGTGTGAGCTCTAAGACTTTTGTATAGAGTGCCCTTACTAGACTGATATTTTTCACTGCCCTTAAAAGATAGCCCAGATTTTTAAACTTGTTGAACATTTTTTTTTTTTGTTATTTAATTAAGTATTCCAAAAAAATACCAATCGAGCCAAGTGAAAGCGAGGCTGCAAATGAAGTTAAGTTTAAAACATTCTAGTATCTACTCGGTACACTGGTTTCACAATTACCTTTAAGAGGACGTTATGACACATTAAATAGTCGAAATATCTAACAGAAAAAGTTCGAAATATGCCAGTTAAACCTTTGTTATTGATAATATTGTAATCTAGTTATCGGGACAGTGGTGTTCTCAGTATGCATTATTTATGAAACAATCTGTTCCCATTTTTGTAGTCATGTTTTATGTAAATTTAATTTAATGTAGAAACATGTTAAATTAATTTAGATTTTTAAAATAATATATCCTATGCCTATTAAATAATCGGAACTCTAGTTTTAGTAAAAAAAATCACTATCTTGGAAATTTATACATAACATAACATCACGCCTTGTTTCCCCGAAGGGTTGGGCAGAGGTATACATATAGTACACCCACATTTCGCCAGCTATGTTTAAATCCCATGTAATAGGGGGCGAGCCTATTGCCATCAACCGGGTATAAATCCAGGCTCCGGACTGCTACTGAGAAATAAATTTATAATTATACGCTTAAAAAGCACATGTCCTAACAACCGTCATTTTCACCTAATATACGGTTCATGTGCTAGCACATTTTCGAAATTTAATATTTGAGTCGCTTTTATCGGAGGTAGTGGAAAAATTGCGTCCCCGTTTCCAAGTACCGCCCTATTGAATACTAATTAATTATACTCAGTTACCTATTAATTTATTTTTCCGTTAAGGTTGGTTAACCGAAACGGAAAAATGAAACATTCTAGCAATTTCGTTTGACCTATTTTATGAATTCGTTTTAGTGTCGAAGCGTGTCGATTTAAATTTTGCACACGACGTTGAATTAATATCGTTCGTGTGGTTCCGAGGAAAGAATACGATTTTTTATGTAGAATCTTAAAGGCACGTAGCGGAGTAGCTTGCATAAATAAACTGTAGCAAGTGCGAATGAATATGAAAGCATAGTGCAAAGCAGCTGCAGTCACTTAATTATGTCTGATAATAAAATATAAACCTTAAGGGTACGGTAGTCGGTCATTCTTCCATACAAACTTAGTATGCTGATTACTTGTTTGTTTGACGGTGTAAGTTGAAAACCAAAAATTATATCAATTTTTCTTGTCGTTATCTTGCCCTGTATGGAAGCAGAATTGAAAAAAAATATTGGTTTGGAAGTTATGAGTGTCGAAACTTCCATATTTCAACACTAATTTTGTGTCGTCTTTGGGCGTAAATAAATAACCTATGTAGTAAGAAAATGCCAAAGTAGAAACCGTACTGAGATAGATAATTTATTCAATAGTTCAAATTCTATCCATGAACTTCTTATTGTGTTTGGTTGTATGGCTCATATTCTTTGCCTTAATATAGATAGATGTGCACAAAATTCGATTTTGTGCAGCCTATACAACCATGCTGCATGTGCAGTATATACTATAGTTCAAATAATTTTATTTTGAGTAAATACATCCAACATTATTTCATAATATCTATACGCCCAAAGGACGGTTCAAGAAATTTTACGCGCTCGTTTTCGTTATAAATCATCATCTATTTCACTTAATAAATTAGTACATATATTAAATAAATGAGAGAGAGGAGATGAGATCCTCGGTTCGATTCCCAGGTCGGGCAAAGGGTCATTGGGTTTTTCTTTCTGAAATTTCTCAGTAGCAGCTCGCAGCAGCTCCCGGAGTCTGGATTTGTGCCCGGTTGATGGCAATAGGCTCGCCCCCTATTACATGAGACTTAAACATAACTGGCGAAATCTGGGTGTACTACAGGTACACCTCTGCCCAACCCTTCGGGGAAACAAGGCGAGATGTTATGTTATGTTATTAAATAATTAAATTTTTTATAAATATGTCGCATCCGGCAATTGACGTTTACAACAAAAAAAGGCACGCCACCTAGCGGCAACTATCAGGACTAAAGTTGGCGCGCCTAGACAGAGTCGGGGTGTTCCCGGTCGGTTACGAGGTTGCAGAGAACGCTCCAAGTCGGAGCATTCCTTATCCTGGTGATCGAACAGTGAAGACGCTTCGGAACTGTCCTACGTTTTTGTTGAACACTATACCAGCCTGTGATTATTTAAATTGTAACCAGCGATTAAAGTAACGTGATTATTTGCTTGAATTATTCTTGTTTATTTGCACGATACCCACATAAACCCGCCTGATGGCAGATCGTAGCTCAAACCATCCTGACGATCCGTCAAATAAATAACATTAAATAAATAAATAATTAGACAAATTTGAATGTAAATGCATATAAATCACAATAAAGGTACGCGGGTTGCAAAATTTAAATAATTTTCTTACGTTTTGCGACTTACAGGTCGAATGTTCATCAAAATATGATTCGCGACTGTAACAAACAAGTTTTTTTCAGAATTGTAATCATTAAAATCATCAATACAACTGTCAAAGTTAGAATTGGCCTCTAATGTCATTATTTCATGAAATAGTTATTCAATACGATATGATTCTAATTATTAAAAGTCTGATTGATGACGTTTGACCTGAACATTGCAAAATTCGTAAGAGATATTTGAATTTGTCGAAATACACTAGCGCTTTCGTCTTAACTGGTTGCCTGCATACATAACACGCTTACTCGTTCCTAAACATCACTCCATTTTAATCTCTGCAAATCCTTTATCTTACAGAAGATGCAAATTTGTGCGTATTCTTGTCTAACGACGTGGGCAGTGTTACTAGGGCTTAGTATAAATAGGCTTGTAGATTTTTAAAGGTTAAGGTTGTATTAGTTCGTGGAAGATCCCGATAACCGGTGTTTCTAATTAAGTCTTGCGTGGGCTTGCGAGTTCATGTGGGGTGAAAGAATCGAATTACGTCGCATCTTCCGCCCTCAATCAGCGCAGTTTTCAATCGCCTGGGAAAATGAGGTTCACTTTAAAACTAATAATGGAAGACCTAGATTTGTATTTTTTCACAAAGATTTAATCTATTCCGGTAAATATCCCGTTTGGCGTCACAGCCTTTTTTTTTGGGCTTTTTCTCATTTTTTTTCTGACATGTTTCACTGCTTGACTATATGGGGTGTAGGTACTCATAAAAAGAGCGTTATTCTCCTCCATGTTTATTAATAAATGTTCGACTGTCACGCCGAGGTCTATCAGCTCTGCTATCAATAGATTGGTTAATTATTTTGTTACATTGTTGTGTAGTACATAAAATCGTATCGGAACCTACCTAGGCAAGAAAGGAGAAGTAAAAAAAGTTTGTGACTACACCTGCAGCCAGTTTCGTGACCTGGGAACCTAGTTTTATGTGCTTAAACTTCTTGGACTTTATAGATAAAATGATTGTTTTTCGCTGTTGGGACTTAGGCCTCCTTTCTGTGGGCCACGCGTGCCCGGTGCGGGTTGGTGGATGTCACATCACACAAGTCTTCGATCTATTGGTTCTAGGACTTGCCGGTTTCTCTAGACATTTTCCTTCATCGTTTTGAGAGCAGTGGTTATGAAATACACAGAAACCACAGTATTATGTCGTATGGCATTTTACTGTGGGGTCGGGCTGCTGACATTGAATCCATCTTTGTTTTACAAAAAAGAGCTGTCAGAGCCATTTATAATCTACGTCGTCGCGAATCTCTCAGGGAACTATTTAAAAAGATTAATATTATGACGGTACCTTGCCAATTCATTTATTCAAATATTATGTATGTGAGAAAAAATCTACATCTTTTTAATAAAATAAGTGATAGACATAATTTTAATACTAGAAATAAAGATAAAATAGATCAACCATTTTTCAGACTATCTAAAGTAAATACATCTTTTATGGGGTACTGTGTTAAATGTTACAACAGAATACCTTGTGATATATTAGAATTAAATGAAAGAAAATTTAAAAATCATATCAAAAGTACACTTTGTAAACAAGCATATTACAAATTAGAGGATTATATCCAAGATAAAAATGCTTGGAAACATGCTGGTCCTGCTCCATAGGACAATTCAGAATCTAGACAAAATCGAACTGGTTGCTAATTTAATTGTATAATTTTTTTTTTTTTTTTTAAAGATTTATTTTATTTTATTTTTGTGATTATTTGAACTCACACACTGACTTATTATTATTAGTATTACTTATTATAATGTTAGAAATATAGTATAATTTTACAATGTTTGTAAGTATGTGAGCACCATGCATCTATCACATAATTATGTCATTCCTTCATTTTTCATTCTTTTTACCTATCGTGGTATAGTAATCTTATTCTAGGTGCATTGTCTTCACATATAATTATATAATAAGTGTATACAAGATATAATGATTTTTTTTAAAAAGAGTAACGGTGGAGTTTCTTGCCCATTCTTCTCCATACGAAAACTACCTTTTGGAATGGGCGACTAGAATCAGTTTTATTATTTTTTGTAAAGTTTGACGTTCAAAAGTGCCTTTTTTGTGCCTAATTGAAATAAATTATTTGACTTTGACTTTGAATAAATAACACAAAGTAAAGTGTCTGCCTGGATTCGAACCCACAGGGCCACCACTGCTTTCCTCTATTGGGCTAATATTTACCTGTTTTGATTAATTTGAAAATATTACTGTATGGAAACATGAAATGTGGCTAACTAGTGAACTAAAATATTTATTATGAAATGCAATAATTAATATCGTAACACCGAATATTTAGCTTTATATCTAAAAAAAGCATTTGGAATCTTTCCAAGCGCCTTTTTTGCACCTAAAACGATTACAACATTAATCAAAACAGCGCCAAATTAATCAAAACAGTGAAATATTTCACCTCTATTTGCTAGGTTGCCCACTTTCAGAATCTTTCAGAAACTTCGGTTATTCAACGTTAGGAAGGTACGTATAATTGAATTAACGCCTAAGACCCAGAACTCATTGTTTTCCGTTCTGCGAAGGACCATTCGATTAAGATCAATTCGGGTAGGCCCAGTCCAGTACGATTAAAGCTGGATGTCGTTGTGTGAGGCTTGACTTTAGGAGTATTGTCAATGAAACTGAATTCAATCCGATATATACTTTTGACACTGTATAGTACCTATAATGAACATTTATTTAAATATTTAAGTAAAATACTACAAATGAAATATGATTATTTTAAGTACCAAAATGGAATTAAAATTCCACTAGAGGCTATATAACGACAACATTCGTACTGCTGATGGGTAAACTATGCTATTTAACCAAACTAAACCAAACGGCCAAGGGCCATACGTTACCTGAAAAAGTTCCATTGATAAAAATAGACTTTACAAAAAGCTAAGACGAGAATTGATCGCGAGGTCTTGAGGTGGACAGCGCCGTCGCCGGCTGAGTAA
Organism: Xanthia togata; assembly: GCA_963853775.1. Lineage (NCBI taxonomy): Eukaryota > Metazoa > Arthropoda > Insecta > Lepidoptera > Noctuidae > Xanthia > Xanthia togata. Next base: position 15,371,932 of record OY970802.1, read on the forward strand.
GTACCGTTTAATAAAGTGGAGCCTGCGGGTCGTGGGAGTAATGGCCGCACTGCCCGTGTCTCCGCTGAAGAATAACTTTTATATTACCTGGCAACACTGGCACGATCCACGAATACGTGCTCATTTCGAACGAACTAAGAAAAAGGACTAACGAAATTAATTACCAAGGTAATTCTTGTAAAACTCGCACAATTAACAAATTTGACTGGTTCTACTTGTAGAATAAGATTACCTAACTAAAATATAAGCCGAATTAAATGCTTTACTACATTTTGAATTGTTATTTTCACTTTTACAGTAACAGCCTAATGAAGTCGTAAATAATACAGAATTTATCTCGTGCATACTAAACTTTTGGGTGAAACATATTTGTTACAGAATACATGAGTATACACGTTTTTGCCTCCGTAGGTCTATCTCTGCGGTACTTTGTGTGTAAATGTGGATTGCTGTCAGCCATTTGTTAACATCATGTAACACGGAAACGGGTAGCAACGAATTTTGAAATTATAATATTGAAACGAATAAACAAAAAAATATTTCCTTAATGAGTTCCATTGATGTATTGAAACGTTTGCGAGTAATGAATATGTGGCGGCATCTACATCGCCACATGCAAACTACGCATCAAAGACCTGACGTCACACCAAATCCTGACCTCACACAAAATCCTGCATCGCGCAATTAGAGTTTACCGCGCGATCGAGTTATATACAAGATCCCGACTTCAACCGTTGGGCAGTTGCCCGCCAGACACGACACCCGTCCAGGCGGAGGATCTTCCCTTTTCTAATGAGAATGAGTGAACTTTACACCCTGTTCTTCACACCTCTAAAAATACATAGATTATCTACATTTACCTATTTATAAAATTATTTGAAAGTTATTCTGTATGACTGCCTCGTTTTTCTAGAGGTCGCAAGCGCTACTACGGAGCATGAGGTCCTGGATTCAATTCCAGTCGGGCTGTGTTATTGGGTTTTTTGATATGGAATTTCTCAGTAGTAGGCTGGAGTCTAGATTTGTGGCCGGTTGATGGTAATAGGTTCGACTCATATTGCATGGAACTTAAGCATAACTGATGAAATAAGGGTTTTAGTCAGTAAGAGTCTGACACGCCCTACCGCTCCGCCTAGAGTGGAAGAAGTTATTTTAATTTCCCATAAAAAAACAAGGTTATAACTCTGTTTAACCCTTCGTGGAATCAGGCGTGATGTCATGTGTATTTTCCGTATGGAAATTTAAAGTTTGAATAGATAGCGCAAGATGTGGCATCAATTTGATGTGACATACCGCGGTAAACAATTCACAATGTTAATGCAGGGATTTGGGGAGCATATCACTAACGTAATACACCTACACTTTTGGTTTAGCAATCAGCCGAACTGCGAAATTAATTGATTGAGCCCTACCGAAGCTCAGATGAAGCGCCTATACCAATATCTACCCAAAATAACTAATACATACGTGGCCATTGAGGTACTATGTACTAACTAGTACCTCAATGTACGTGGCTTTCAATTCCTATACGACGCGTCGCACGTCTTATTGTATCCACACTGAAAAGTAACGGTGCTAGTTGACCTATGGTTTCTAAGGCAAAGGTAAAATTGTGATAATGGCATAATTCCTGACTCAGAAACAGCGCAGAAATGCTGTAGGTACTCTTTCTGCTACCGTATGATATTTATGTCGCCGCGAAAGTGTCTACCTGTAAAGATTATAACAATGGCATAATTCCTGACTCAGAAACAGCCCAGAAATGCTGTAGGTACTCTTTCTGCTACCCTATGATATATGTAATAAAAAAAAAAAAATATATATATATATATATGTCGCCGCGAAAGCGTCTACCTGTAAAGATTATAACATAATCTTATGCGTAACTATTTATTATAATTGTTATTCACCATAAAGTCGTTGATTCTGCCCTGTATGGGTTACTGTTACAACTATTTGCATGCATCTGTGAACTCTATCGATTCCTTTGAGATCAAACGCGATATATTGCCCAACTTGTGAACTCAGTCATTATACTGTGAGTTCGACTGAAAGAGAAACTATTACTAATTTCGATGTTGGAGTTAAAACTATAGTTAAAATTAAAACGGAACATTTATTTAATGATTTTTGGGTTTTTAGTCATATTAACTAGTGGTCATTTGGCATAGTAAATTTGTTTATCACAAAGCGCTGCCTAAGGTCGCGAAGATGGCACGATTTGCGAATATTAAGATCAATAACTGAGTTTAATAATTTTATACGAGAGCTAAATAAGTTTAAATAATAGAAAACCAACTATAAAGAAATAAGATTATTTTACACTGCAATTTACTAATGAATACCTGTTGTTTGATTAAATTCCTTGAATCACAGGAAGTGTTGTCAAAATAGGAATAGTGAAGTTGTAGAAAGGAATGCAGCTTCTAATTCAACTTCAATTTGAATATCCTTTGTATTTGTGAATATTAGCATTGTTTTATTATAAAAGAATTAAATAAGCATTTAAGCATTTTTTGAAAGTTTTATTGAACAAACTAAGTAATAAGATATTGTACTTGACTTTGAGAAAAGTGTCGCGCACCGAATGGCGTGTGTGGGTAATAAACATGAAAAGAAAAGTTGTTTTAGAAAGGACTGAGATTGTAATTGTTGGACAAATAACCTCGGTAACATAATGTTTTAAATTAAGAGTGTCCATGGAGTTTCTTGCCCGTTCTTCTCCATCAGGAACCTACTTCGTTAGGAATGGGCGACTAGCTTCACAAAATAACTGAAACTGAATGACTCCTTGATAAGTGATAACACTGATAACTCAAAAGTGCCTGTAAATGTTACAATTGAAATAAATGCTTTTAGTTTGAGTTAAGACTTCTGTTGATTTAAAACCAACTACCTATATCTACCATCAATGAAGAATTACACCGGAGAATGGTCAGAAACGGCACAGGGTAGATACATGGTATGGTGCTATAGGTATATAACACGACGAGGCATTTACCCTGTGCCGTTTCGCAAAAAAAAAACAACTGCAGAAAAATATGGAACCCCATTTATTTTAACTGGTACACGGCGCAAGCGAATATGAAAATAAAGCAAAATTTTCAGCGGTTTCAAAAACTGAGTACCTATTAAAATTTGGTGGTGATGACCTACAAAGGCTTGTGACAAATTTCATGCACTTTTGCGCGCTTAGAACTGTTCTAGTTGGAGGTTTTCATTAAAGTCGAAAACCTCTGTGGGCTTTGTGGTGTCAATTCCGTTTCCTCTTTTTTGTGGTAACCTTGGTTATTAGACAAAAGCTGTGGGCAACAGAGATACCAACTCAAAAGTGCTGCAGTTTGACAAAAAAAAAACAAGACTTGCCATACATTTTTAAGCTAGGTATTCACTGAAAATGCATGAAAAATACCCTTTTTCGTCAACAACTTATCTAATTGTGAGAAAGCTTGAAATAATTGAAACATTAAGTGTGTGTAAGTTTAAAAGTACAGTTTTCGTAGTCCTAAACCCTTCGTGTCAGTCACAGCACCTGTTAATAGTGGCATCACTTTGCGCTCCCGACAATATGGTTTGTTTCGCCTTTGATTTACGTATTGAAGATATTGTATAAAATATTGCATAAAATAAAATTTTGATTTTATTTCAAGTATAACTGAAAACTTATGTGTTATTTTGAAATTGCTTGATGAATGAATACGAAAAAATACATTACAGATAGGGTATAAAAAAAGTATTCTTCTGCCATATTTTGTATCGAAGTTGAAAAAAGTGGTTCAGTCACATGCAAGTAGACCCTAATAACGATGTTAATGATATTTTTAAATGTTCAAAATCAAAAGTAGTTTCTTATAAAAAGTGATCAAATGTCAGTCTCGCGTCATTTTTTGGAAAAGTTGTTGCGAATACTTGTGATTTTGCATGACTAGTTAAATTATTTGAAAAATCCCTTGCAGCCACAAAAAACTCGACATGAAATCACAAATAGTTTTGTTTAAATTCTTTAAACAAAATTATTTGCGATTTTTCGAAGTTTTGTTTATTTGATCAAAATCTGTCGATTTTGTGCACGGCCTCTTAATCACTCTGCTCCTTTGCTGTCGGTAACTTTGATATTATTTAATGTCTACTATAAGACGGCTCAATTAAGCCTTTTCTGGGTATTTTTTTTTTGTGTTTATTCTGAAACAGCAAAAGAGGTTTACAACCCGCTTTAAATAAACACAATAGTGAAAATAAAAAAGCAAGCGATGAATTTCCCCCTTCATTTAAAAATCTGCGTGGGAACTCAAACTACTGCAGTAAACTTATAATTTACAAAAAGTTCTCATAGAACCATATGTCTCTACATATGAAAGTTAACTTTCTCGTATTCTACTTAACAAACAGTTAAGAACCTACAATGGCGTATCACATTTTGTAAAAGCTGTTAACAGATATTTAACACCCGACCGTACATGACATCGTTTATACAATGTTGGTAAAGTATCAACTTTTGCTTGAATCCTGGGGTGAATATGTTTACGACTGAAAGTCGTGGCAACGAACGAATATAATTTGGGTATTCCATATATTGTATAATTTAGATAAGGTACATATTCTTTTACACGAACTCACATATAAGCTACCCCATTTAAAATATGTATCTACAAGGTGTAATTAAAATGGTGTTGGACCTGAAAAAGGACTGTTTTTCGCGATTTCAGCTTGTCATAATAATGAGTACAACGGCCCCTTTTCAACGGCACCATTTTTTTACTCCTTTTGTAATGTTTTGTTAGAAACTGAGGATCAACCGAGTTAAAAAAAACGGTACCCATGTATATTTATACAGTAACGTATAAACACATACAGCGGATAACATTGCGGCAATATTTCTTCAGGAATTGGCTCAGTACGTGAGTAGGGTAGGGTAGGGTTAGTATTACGTGCGCTCTTGAATGAAATTGACAAGCAGAAGATATGCCTGCTCTCGTAAATAAAGACAAAGCGGTTTCAAACTTATTATTGGCTAAACAAGAAACAACTTAAACAACACTTTTGAAAGGTTAAATTATCTTAAAGTTCCTACATAAATTCAATAAAATGAACCAAGATAAAATATTCATGAGATTTTATGCCCTTTAAGTGCCTACTTATCCTGTTTTATGTTTTATTTTATTTAAACCGAAATTCGTTTACTTTGAACAGACGATAAACCTTTTTAGTAGAAAAATACTAACATATTTTATTAAATATTCGTCGTAGCAAGAGTTATTTAGGTTAAACATGACGTTATTTTTTTGAAAAATAAGAGGCGGTAAAAAGCGTTGCAAAGTTTAAGACGGCAACATGCTTTATTCTTTGAACGTTCAAAGTTTTGAAGTGTGCCGCTTATAATCAGTGAAACAAAGCCTTACAGGAGGGTCGGCTAATTCTTTTGAGGCTCGTCAAAATTCATTTTTAAACAAAGTAGACAAAGTAGTAGTATTTGTCCTAATTTCAGTGTTTCATGAAATAGTTTTAAGGCTGTATGTTGTGTTTTTGTAGATTTTCTAGAATGATAGTTTGCAGGAACAAAACAGGGAATCTTGTCTTGTCTCTATAGTTAATTATTGTGATTGTTGTCTTGTCTCGTCTTGTGTTAATTATTGTCTTCGGCGTATCGATGATGTCGACCAAAACCCATTATGATGTATTTTTGTTTAAATTCTTTTTACTAATTTATTGTACTAGTTTTTGTAGGTGACATAATAAATCTGATGAAGCATTTTTCAAATGAAATATTAATTTAAGTATTTAGCGAAAAAAACAAGTATTGTTATTAGAACAAAGGTGGAATTTGTTAGCGGGTGTTATTTTATTTTAATAATAGAGAAGACAGATTCATTCACATGAAAATAAATTAGTTGTTTTTGAAACTTCGATTATTTGAAGTCCATTAGTTATATTGATAACTGCTTAAACGAGCTTTTAAAACTATGCCGTTAAAATTAATTCTGCTATTGGCTGAAATTCGTTTTTCATTTACAGAGAATATTTTCGTAGTTATAACCGAAAAGAGCTTACAATTGCGTTCTAATGACTGCTTTGCGTTTGGCGACAGGGTCTACTTTTGCGTTTTAGGAAAGATTAATTATGACTTGCCAAATATTAATACTATAACGACTAAGATTTCTTATGAGAACCAAGAATTCACTCGCCCGAAACGGGCGAATCGATACTTTTATATAATATAATTTTTTCTTGAGGCGATCCGTCTCAATACACTTTTCTTAATCCTTAAAACTCCCATCCTCTTTCACTCCACAACGCTTCCTAAAATTTACTTGCTAAGAAGTAGGATGCCCTCAACATCACCAATCATCATATCGGCTGATAATAATGAAGGCTTCTTACTTATTAACAAGTTAACCTTGGAAAACTTTCAAAGGTACAAAGGTATTTCGAACTCCTATTAATTTTGGTGAGAATACTTCGTAAGTAAATCTTTGAAATATAGTTTGAATTTTGAATAAAACTTGATATCTTGGTTAATGACTGACAACCCGACCCCCGCGCGTATCTACGCTCGCACTGATCGACATTTGTACATACAAAGTTGCACTCTTTAGGCCAAAGAGCTGGTTTGCCGATCACTGATCTATGTAAGTACTAGCTGTCCGCCCCGGCTTCGCACGGGTAGCACAAATATTTATCTACGGCGCACCTACCTACCCTACCTACCTACCCTACCTACCTACCCTACCTACCTACCCTACCTACCTACCCTACCTACCTACCCTACCTACCTACCCTACCTACCTACCCTACCTACCTACCCTACCTACCTACCCTACCTACCTACCCTACCTACCTACCCTACCTACCTACCCTACCTACCTACCCTACCTACCTACCCTACCTACCTACCCTACCTACCTACCCTACCTACCTACCCTACCTACCTACCCTACCCTACCTACCCTACCTACCCTACCTACCCTATCTACCTACCCTACCTACCCTACCTACCTACCCTACATATCTACCTATCTACCTACCTACCCTACATATCTACCTATCTACCTACCTACCCTAGCGGGATAAAAAGTATAGGTAGGGTAACCTACCCTACCTACCCTACCTACCCTACCTACCCTACCTACCCTACCTACCCTACCTACCCTACCTACCCTACCTACCCTACCTACCCTACCTACCCTACCTACCCTACCTACCCTACCTACCCTACCTACCCTACCTACCCTACCTACCCTACCTACCCTACCTACCCTACCTACCCTACCTACCCTACCTACCCTACCTACCCTACCTACCCTACCTACCTACTCTACCTACCTACCCTACCTACTCTACCTACCTACCCTACCTACTCTACCTACCTACCATACCTACCTACCATACCTACCTACCCTACCCTACCTACCCTATCTACCTACCCTACCTACCCTACCTACCTACCCTACATATCTACCTATCTACCAACCTACCCTAGCGGGATAAAAAGTATAATATCCTATGTCCGTCTCCTGGTTCTAAGCTACCTCCCCACCAATTTTCAGTCAAATCGGTTCAGCTGTTCTTGAGTTATAAATAGAGTAACTAACACGACTTTCTTTTATATACATACACTTCTGGACACATCTATTGGCCCACCTTAGAGTTTAGGTTTCGATGGCCCCTAGTGGCCCCTACCGAAATATGATTGCTAGATTGAACAAAAACTGTTGATGCAGTTTTAAACCTGATACATTTTACCATCTTTTTCGATCGTATTGTTTTAAATTTGAATTCAGAATACCATACGACATGGAGCTACGCCTAATAAGTCGGATATGCGCCTTGTTAAAGGCAATTGATTTTTGAATAAAAAACATGTTTTATCAAATAAAGGTTTAATTTAATAACGCGTGTTGCCTCCATGGGCATCTACCATAGCTCTCATACGATTAGGCACAGAGTTTATCAACCGCTCTATGAAATTTTGAGGGATCATCTCCCATTCCTCTTCTATGGCAGTTTTCAACTCCTGCATCGTCTGGACAACTGGCTGACGAGCCCTAACACGTCTTTTTAGCTCGTCCCACATGTGCTCAATGGGGTTCATGTCTGGGCTTCTGGCTGGCCAGTCCATAACTGTGATGTTCACATCCCGAAGATATTCCCTGACGATGCCGGCCGCATGAGCTCTTGCATTATCATGCATAAAAAGGAAATTTGGGCCCACATAGTCCGCGTATGGTATCACGTGAGGTTCTAAGCACTCACGAATGTACCTTTCAGCATTTAATGTTGGCAGCTGTGGTCCTGTAACAACCTCAAGTTGAGTTTTGCCGCTCGCGGATATACCGCCCCAGACAGTCCATGAGCCACCGCCATAAGCAACCCTCTCTTCAAAGCAGCATTGTGCGAAACGCTCTCCCTTACGTCGGTAGACCCTCTTCCTTCCATCATTGCCATGTAACACAATTTTAGACTCATCAGAAAAGAGTACACGGCTCCAATCTTGCTGTGTCCAATTTAAATGACTACGTGCGAAATGAAGGCGCGCTGTTCGGTGGGCTCGCGTTAGTTTGGGCCCATTAGCTGGCTTGTGTGGTACCATATCGCGTTCTTTTAACCTTCTCCGAACAGTTCGAGCGCTCACAGATACTCCGTGGAAATCGCGAAGTTGGTTTTGTATCTCAATGGAGGTAAGGTGACGATTTCTCAAGCTGGTCGTCACGATGAATCGATCCTGCCTTTCAGTTGTGACCCGAGATCGTGGCCTTCCTTGGCGACGAACAAAGCCGCCAGTCTCTAGGTACCTCCGATAAACATTTCGGACCGCAGATCGACTTAAATTAAGTTGAGCACTCACGTTTCTTTGGCTGTGTCCGGCCTGAATAAGTGCCACAGCTTGGGCGGCGACTTCAGGTGAAGTATCCATAGATTATTGATAGAACCTTACCTTAATGTTAAGAATAAGTAATGTTTGTTGCAAAACCAAAGATATCAATCACTTTTTCAAGAATTAAATCCAAGTAAACCAATAAAACCAAGTTTTCTTAGTATTCGATTGTTTGATATCAACAAACAGGCTCCAAATTGTCTTTTGTTTCTTTAAACTCTGTGTTCGAAATTCAAAAAAAGACTATTGAATGAAATTGTGAATGTGCCAGGTTCAAAACTGCATAAAAACTTTTTGCTCGACCTAATATAAAATTTTAGCTAGGACCAAACGAAACTGAAAATACAAGGTGGGCCAATAGATGTGTCCAGAAGTGTACGAGATTTACTAGCTGTTGCCCGCGACTTCGTTCGCGTCACCCCCTTTAGGATTATTTTTGAGACAAAAAGTAACCTATGTCTTACCCTTTTTTTTTTTTTTTGAGTGGGAAATCATCTAATGACGTCTCCCGCTCTGGGTGGAGCGGGAGGGCGTGTCAGACTCTTACTGACTAAAACCCACCCGTGTTCCTTCTGTTGCCTGTGCAATGCCAGGGGGCCACGGTATCCCTTTCGGACTTTCCCGCAACCCCGGCAGGCAATGGTCTCATCGGACCCCTTCACTCGCTGACACACTTTGAGGCGCGCGTGGAACACAACGCGCCGTCGACCCGGGCTTGGTCCTTACCGGACGGCGAGCTAACCTAGGTCTTACCCTAGGATGCGATTTATCTCCTTGCCAAATTTTATCGAAATCCGTTCAGTGGCAGTGGTTTAGGCGTGAAAAGGTAACATACAGACAGACATTCTTGTACTCAAACCTCAGTTGGCCCGATATAGTTTTTTTGTTTTTTGACATCGTCTTAGATAAAGAGGTGCTTGAAACTGTAAACTCGGCAGTTTTTCTAGGCATAACAGTAGATGCCAAACTTCAGTGGGGCCAACATATATCGAGCCTAGCGGGAAGGCTCAGTTCGGCCGCCTACGCCGTCAGAAAAGTAAGACAATACACTGACGTTGATACAGCTCGGTTATTCTCACGGTTAGTCTATTTTAGTTATTTTCATAGCGTTATGTCCTACGGTATTCTGCTGTGGGGCAAAGCTGCAGATATTCAAAATATATTTTGTCCTCCAAAAACGAGCTATTCGAGCAATTTACCAGCTAGGTGCCAAGAGTTTCTCTGAGAGATTTTTTCAAAGATATCGGTATTCTCACAGTGGCATCACAATTCATCTTCGCCAACATCTTATATGTATATTAGGCAAAATATACACTTATACACTAAAAACAGTGATATTCACAATGTTAACACTAGAAGTAAGGATAAACGTGCTCCCTTTCACCGGCTTCATAAGGTTCATAACTCATTTGTTGGGCTTGGTATAACTTTTTATAAAAAGCTACCCTCTTCTTTGCTAGATTTACCTTTTAATGCGTTTAAAACTAAATTAAAGTCCAACCTTTGTTCAAAGGCATACTATTCTATCAACGACTACTTAAATGATAAGAATAGTTGGTCGCTGTGATTAGCTCAAGACAATGTTTAAATGTTCTTTCTCCAGAATTAGTTTACCTACTGACAGGTTAAATGAGTTTATATAATTGTTTATAATTTTACTTGATACGTCAATTTATTTTAATTTATTGTTGACATAATTTACTCATTACAATGTTTTTTTAAGAGTTGTATTGCAATATGTGGTTAGCTAGCGACCTCGACAATTATTTATTTTACATCGATGGTCCTAGTTTATCAATTATAACTTCTAGTTACAGCTATAAGTAAGCGGGCACGCCCTTTATGCCTGGAGGCTTTATTTTCTTTTTTTTAGATATTGTTTACGTTTAGTTATTTTGATTTCTGCTTGAGTACCTATATAGTTCTCGATGCTTTTGGTTGGTATATTGGCGTGTGCTAGCTGTCATTATGGCTATTAATTATAGCTATTTAATTTATAATTCAAATTATTTTTTGCGTATTGTAAATTGTCTTGCATACTATTGTATAGAATCTTTTTTTTTTCTAACAGAACAGACAGCTGTGCTGCTGGGGAGTTTGTTGCGCCATTTCTTCTTCCCAGCAAAAGCACTAGGAAGTGGTGAAGGGTGGGCGTTTTGGGGGACTGTTTTATGTAATTTTGACGCTCGAAAAGTGCTGATTCTCAGCCTAGTTTGAATAAATGACTTTTGAACTTTGATTTTTTTTTTTTTTCTTACCCTAGTAATAAGAAATAGGATCGACTGGCATCAAAAAAGCTTTTATGAAAATTGGCCATTTTATTGCTGACTGTATTTTTTTTACGGATTAGCAAGCTGAAGTGGCAGTGGGCGGGGCAGAAAGGTTCTGGAATGGGCGCCACATGCCACGTACCGGCAAGCGCACCGTAGGACGTCCACCCACAAGGTGGACAGACGACCTAATAAAGGTCGCAGGAAGCCGCTGGATGCAGGTCGGTTCCAACCGGCCAATTTCGAAATCATTGGGGAAGGCCTATGTTCAGCAGTGGACGTCCTATGGTTGAAATGATGATGATGATGTTTTTTTTTTTTCATAATCTTTGAATGTAGATCAACATGTTTCAAAAAGTTAAGGACAGTCTCCTAAGACTGTTTTCTTTTATTATTTATTACGCTAGGGAAAACAAACAGTAGGTAGTATAATAAACATAAACAGAAAAATCTTAAAATGAAACCCACAACATTTTCTACAGGAAATCTAGTAGCAACAACGGTTAATGTACGTGCCCTTATTGCCCTATCTATAAATCCACCCTGGAAATATTGTTATGATTGACTGCTTAGATCCATAACGCTATAGCGTGATGATTATCTTTTAAAAGGTTAAATCCGTAATTATCTGCAATATTCTAACCTTTTGGCTAGCATTTTTACAATTTGCGGTATACTATAGAAAAATACGAACATAATGCAATATTGCTCATCCCCCATAGCATATAGCGTGATAATATTTTTTTGAAAGTCTGTTGTAACATTTCTATTATTTGACTTAAAGATTATTTATGCCAATTTTCAAGGTAATCAACCCGCACAGTAATATCCTCCGCTGTAAAAATGAATACCCCTTTTCACCCCGTTAGGGGTAAATTCTTAAAAAACCCTGATATATATTTTTATTTATTTTCAGTCATTAGCATAAATACTGAGTTTCAAGTTAATCAGACCACGCGTTAAAATTCTTCCATATAAACTTTGACAACCCCCAATCCTCCTTTTAGAAAATCAAAAAAAATTAAAGTTTATAATTTCCATACATGCCAAGTTTCAAGTTTATTATCTCAAGGAATAAGATTTTTCATACAAATAAAATCCCCCCTTTACTCCCCCTTAAAGGTCGAATTTCCAAAAATCCGTTCTTAACGGACGTCTACTAACTATAAACTACCTCCCTGCCAAATTTCATCTTTATACGTCAAGCGGTTTTCGATATTTCGTGATGAATAAGTGAGTGAGTGAGTGACCTTTCGCTTTTGTATATATAGATGAGTCACTTAGAGCATAGATATGCACGTACCTATCACTCTAATATTGGAATTCGTTGTTAGCCAACCTTAGCTATATTTTGACTGCCTCGTTGGTCCAGTGGTCGCAAGCGCTACTGCTGAACATGAGGTCCTGGGTTCGATTCCCAGGTCGGGCAGTGTCATTGGGTTTTTCCTTCTGGAATTTCTCAGTAGCAGCCCGGAGTCTGGATTTGTGCCCGGTTGATGGCAATAGGCTCGTCCCCTATTACATGGGACTTAAACATAACTGGCGAAATGTGGGTGTACTATTGGTACACCTCTGGCCAACCCTTCGGAGAAACAAGGCGTGATGTTGTTATGTGTAGCTATATTTTAATCATTAGGAATGTAAGCCCAAACTAGCCACAACTATTTCAACCAGGCTCACGATTTATTCCTGTGAGCAGTACCTAAACAAGGACTTTCGTATTAACCTTTCGCATTCAACTGAGACCATAAAGTAGGAACTCTGCCCTGAAATCTCGAAGTGGTAAACCTAATAACGATAAATTAGTTCTGGTGGTCGACGCCGAGGTAGTGGGTAGTCCAGCCGGTAGTCTAATCTAAAGATAATAATATGCGAAAGTGAGTTTCTTTGTTACGATTGCACGCTAAAACGGCCGAACGGATTTGGATGAAATTTGGCACATAGGTAGCTTATGTCCTGGGTTAGGATATGGATACTTTTTATACCGATATTTCCACGGGATCGAGACTTATGACCGCGGATCGTAGCTAGCATGTTATAAATTAAATATTCAAAGCAATAAAATCGGAAATGTAGTCTACATCACCGGTTTGGTTTAAAATCGGGAGTATATAAGTTAAACATCAATAATTAGTTGGTATTTTTTTGCCTAACCAAATAAAAGTTCCCATTGGTTGAATGCACCCGTACGTAACTATGTAAAACTGGTTTGTGAGGTCAAACGGTAAAGCTGTATCTACTTTACGCTGTTACCCCACTGACGCTTACCCACAGATATGTATCTGTGCGCTTACCGCTGCACTTTCGCTGCAAAACGCGATACTTTTTCGTAAATTTTGTGCTGTTATCGCAATGTTTACACAACCCGTTGCGTTAGGGTGCTAACGGCTTTTCTCTTTGATACTCATCAGTGTCTCGTAGTTTACGTTACACTATCCGTGGCGCTCGCGGTTGGTAGATATATGAACATCTACAGTCTTACGGAAATAATATAATAGTTGTAACAGGTATTTTTAAAAGAACCTTCTAAGTAGTAGGTATAGATCGTTCAACTCATCTGTGCGCGCGGCGCCATGTGTGCGTGCGCTGTAATTATACAGCTTTAATTTGAGTGGCAGTGACTGATGATTAAAGCTGTATAATTACATGCGCACGCACACATGGCGCCGCGCGCACAGATGAGTTGAACTATCTGTACCTATCACATTTATTCGGAATTAAATGTATTTAATACTCCAGGAATCACAAATTAGGTAGTTTAATTTGGGGTCCGTTTAAAAAAAAGAAAATTAATGCCGCGGTCTGTCTGGCAGACGACTTTTTTTTAAAATATATATAAGGTATAAAGAAATATTAGGTCTAAACCTATGAAATTGGAGAATTGTACGATTTTTTTTTTTTTTTTTGTTTCAGCTTTTCAATGTAGGTACTGGCCCAAATGATCTATACAATTTTGCCATTTTGATGGCAGTTTGTTTATCCCTTTACTGTAGAAGTCTGCCGGACGGGAGGCGATGAAGTCAGTGAAAGCGTTTTGTAGCGTTTTTTTACCACTTAATATTTTTCTGAATTTTGAAAAAAGTAGAAATCTGTTGGGGCAAGTTCCAGTGAGTACGGTGGGTCACGGAGAGCTTCCAGCTGTAACTCTTGTAGCTTTACAATGGTCTGTCGTGAAGTGTGAGTTCGCGCGTTGTCGTAGAGAAGCAATGGGGAAGAGCGATTGACTAGTCTTGGTTGTTGAATTACGAGCTTCTCCATCATTGTTTGCAATTCTTGGCAATAGACATCTGCCGTCACTGTTGTGCCATTCGTTAAGAAGCTGTGCTGTACAAGTCCGGCACTGGTCCACCAGACAGTTACCATCATCTTCCTATGAGTAATCTTTATTTTAGCGCACTGAATAGGTGCTGTACCCGGGTCCACCCACTGAGACGAACGCTTACGGTTATCGTACAGGAACCACTTTTCATCGCAGGTAACAATTTGATTGAGAATTCCCTCGTTTCTATGCCGATTCAGTAGTGCTATGCATGCTTCGACGCGTAAATCTGGCTGTTGGTCGCTTAGTTCGTGTGGCACCCACTTATCTAGCTTTTTTATCTTTCCGATTTGATGCAAGTGCTTTAATGTTGTTTTTACACTAACTCCAAGGCCCGCAGCAAGCTCAGCCGTAGATTGAGTTGGATCCGCTTCCACTATCGCCTTCAATTCGTCGTTGTCGACAATGGTTACCGGCCGAGACCGCGAGGCTCGTGCTTCAACTCAAAATTTCCAGATTTAAAACGATTGAACCATTAATGGACCGTGTTTATGCAAGCAGTGTTAGGCACACGTCGTTAATGTTTCGTGTTGTTTGCGCAGCGGTATTTCCACGTAGGAACACATATTCGAAAATTGTACGAATTTTCAGTTTATCCATGGCGCCAAAAACTACCAGTGTCACAAAATCAAAAATCTATATATAAAAAATATCTATCTAAAAATAAATGCTTGAATTTGAAATTAAATTAACACGTCTTTCGAATAAAATTCATTTGAATTTCAAATTGCGCGCCAATCCACAGATAATTAAATCTGAAAATGCTGGTTTTAGAATCTCCAATTACATAGGTAAAGACTATTATGTAATGAATAAAAATAACAAAGTAAGTAATTAATATTAATGTGAAAAATGTTTTTTTTTTACTTTCAACTATCTGAAGTCTGGATTGTCGACTACTTAGACAACAAACTAAGTTGGGTTACGAGTAGATGGGAATGCGGGAGACGGCAATGCTCGCAACAAGTCTCGACACAGTCTCAGAGACAGCCGCTTTTAGGGGCAGTTTTCGTTATGCGGCCTCTAAAGTATGGAACAACCTGCCACCGCCCCGATTAGAGCTGTTAACACAGTGCTTTTAGACGCTTTTAGACGACGCTAACGGCAGTACCTCATAGATGCGCAACGGAAGCTGGATATGGTCACACTAAATTTTTCAATTACATGATATTTATGTACCTTGCAGTGTATTGTGAATTTGTTTTGTTGTCTTGCAATTATTTATTTAATACCTAGGATCTAATTATTAATTGTTATTATTTAAATATTAATTATTATTATTATTTTACACAAATTAATTTTATTTAAGTACATATACATACTCACATTGCAGTCACCTCACCTCACACTTCAGGTCCAGTTGAAAACCAGCGTCAGGCACTAGTTGTCTGACATATAAGTGTCAGACAACGCCAAATAGGCCCAGTTCAGCATAAGCTGAACTGGGCCTATTTGGCGTAGTTTCGAGGCACACATTCCTGCTAGTATCATGCAACGCACATTTTTCCACTTTTTATTTTGTATTTTTCCTTTTATTTTATTTTTTCTTTTTACTTGTGTGCCTTTTAGTCTGTGCCAAATAAATTTATTTTATTTCTTTTCTTTTCTTTCTTCCACGGCAGAAAAGACAAAGCGTGGGCTAAATTAAATACTCATTTTTTTTATTTAAATAATAAGGTTTGCACAAAATAGGTCGGCGGTCCAGATCTGGACCGCGGCTCGCCGTTTGGTGACTCCTGTTCTATTCCATTCTATGAAATGTATACAATGAAAGTCTGGCAGCTACGAGTACTTAGTGTTATCTCGGAATATCGTCATTGACTAAGGCTGTATCGTTCCATGTACCTAGTATATCGATATTTAGTTTTTTTTTTTTTTATATTTTGTTTGATATTTAGTTTGAAAACTTCTTGTTTGGGTAAAGTCTAAGCATTTTTAAGTACTTACTACCTAGGTACTTATTTTCTAAAACTGTTACATAGGGATTAAGTAACAACTTTACAAGTTCTTACCAGGTTCGTTCGTGTATTCCCGTTCGTCCCACTGACTTCGTCCCCGTAGTGGGACAAACGGGAATAATTTGTTAATTATTTTTTAGTCCTCTTGGTCCCACCAAATAATTTCAGGCTGGTTGTTTTAATGGTAAAAAAAACAAATTTCTTCCTTCATGCTCTCCTGTCTGCTTATCATGCATATGTTAGTTCCACACTTAGATAAGGTATAATGTTTGGGGGAATGCCACTGAAAAAGAAACCATCTTTGAAGCGCAAAAGAAGTGTATCCGAGCAATTTGTGCATTAAAATCAATTGAAACCTGTAAACCGCACTTTATTAATTTGAAAATATTGACGTTCCCATCATTATATATCTATGAACTAGCAGTAGACATAAGAAATAACCTTAATAAATATGCAACTTTAAAAAGTACCAGCGGCTATGTTTGATAAGAGTGCATTTTGTATGGGCCCTAAAATATATAATAAATTACCGAAGTATATAAAATAATCTAATAATTTCAATTTATTTAAAAAACAATTAAAAATGTATCTTATCAATAAAGCCTATTATTCTGTTAGTGATTATTTAAATGATAAAGTAAGTGAATAATTAATGTAAATTAATGTCCAATAATAAAATTATATACTGTTTTAATAATGCAATTGTTAATTAATATGTAATTTGATAATATTTAGTTTATTTTACTGTAATATTTTGCACACCTGCCATGGTAGGATATGGTCTTAAGAACTTTGTATAAAATTGTCACCTCATGAACTACCCATATTTCGCAAATAAATTATTTGATTTGATTCAAATTAATTTGTTAGTATTTTTATGAAATTCCCCTATTTTTTTCTTACTTATCTATGTAGAGTACATAGTGGTAGCCCAAAATCAAACATCTCCTTTGAAAGTAAACTACGAAACAACAATATGCACAAAATTATTTTGTGGGACGAATAGCGCTAAACTAAGAACAAATTCCCGTTCGTCCCCCTAAAATCAAGAATGGGACGATCGGGAACAAATTTAATATTATTTTTGTAAATTCCCGTTCGTCCCACTACGGGAACGAAGTCAGTGGGACGAACGGGAATACACGGGTTCGCGTCTTTTCTGTAGGTACTATACTATACTTCTGTACTGTACGACTTTTATGTCGTATGTATGGAGAGGGCGCTGCTGTGCGTAAACAAACATTCAGCTCCGTACAAATAATTCTTAATAATAGAAAAAGTGATTATTTATTGTTGAAATAGTGTTTAAAATTAAGCATTAGTGCCATAAACTGAGTGATATTGAAGTACGTGCATAATACTCAATATAACCGACTAAAAACAATCAAAAGTGTTTGAAGAAAAATAACGACTACCTATAGAATTCAAAAGTGATGATGATAATAGAGATCAAAATGCTGCAATAAACAGATGTATACTGGACTATCTCGGAAAATATACGGAAAACACCTATTGAACAGGTACATAATCCAATTTTTATAGCAATTACATTCAAATAAGATAATTGTAACAAGACAGTCATCCTTACTCCACTCACTGTGTATAAGCGCCATCTATCTAATTAAAGAGAAACTGAAGCATAAAACCAAAGCTGCGAAGAAACTTACACCATCTAGAGTCACAAGACTTAACCAGAGACCCAAAAGTCGATTGCTATAGTATAGTACCTACAATATACACTAGTGGTCGCCTCCAGTAGCTTTCAAAACTTGTACGAGAGATGGCGCCAGCTACCCTATGTGCGGGATGCCGACTCAAGCTACCAATAAGAGAAACCCTTATTTGTTCGCTCTGCAAGTGTAGATATGACTTGGAGTGTGCAGGTGTAACAAAAGAGTATTATGTGAAATCGATGACATTAGAACTTAGACACTCCTGGAAGTGCCAGACATGTGTCTGTAAAATACCAAAAACAGGAAATACGGACACCCCCGTAAGATCCCAAAAAAACCCTGAATGCGACTACGAAACCACGCCAACAGCGAGCAACAACGTTACTATGAGAAAGAAGACTATAAATTCCAATAACGACACCATGAACTCTGAAGACCTGAGTTTGTTAGGAGATACTCTTCAGTCGGAGGATATTGCCAACACTGAAATGAAAAATTCTAGTTTGATACATGAAAATATAAATTTGTTGAATAACACTCAGGGTCAATTAAACATTCCGACGTTTGGCTCCCAGACTGGAGCGGGCCGGGGCTGCATTGAAGCGGCTCCTGCCCAATCTAGGGGGTCCAAACGCCTCCTGCCGGAGGCTATACGCGGGGATCGTGCGGTCCATGGCCCTGTACGGGGCACCGGTGTGGGCGCGTTCGTTGAGGCGGCGGCCTGCCCGCAGGTTGAACGCGTCCCAGAGGGTCATGGCCACCCGGCTGGTTCGGGGATACCGCACGGTCTCCGGTGAGGCGGCAAGCCTCCTTGCTGGATTGCCGCCATGGGATCTGGAGGCAAAAGTCCTCGCGCATATTTGGGAGTGGCGCGAGGAGGCGAAACGCCGGGGCTTGACTCCGATGCCGCGAGAAATCGCGGCACAGCGGACAGAGCTCCGACGGGATCTCATGGCGGCATGGAGAGTGCGATTGTCGCAACCCAGTGCTGGGCACGCCACTATTGCGGCGATAAGTCCCCTCTTTGAGGAGTGGCTGGAGAGGCGCCACGGCGTCCTCACCTTCCGCCTGACGCAGGTCCTCACCGGACACGGCTGTTTCGGGAGGTACCTGTTTCGGATAAGGCGGGAGGAAACGCCCGGGTGTCATCACTGCGTGGATCGCCCGGAGGACACGGTGGAGCATACGGTGGAGGTATGCCCGGCTTGGGCAGAGCACCGCCGTGTCCTCGTGGAGGCGATCGGTGGCAGGGATCTCTCGCGTCCGGCCCTGGTCCAGGCCATGGTACGGAGCGAGAGGGCATGGGAGGCCGTCACCTCCTTCTGCGAAGCAGTAATGCTCGCAAAGGAGGAGGCGGAACGCGTGAGGGAGAGGCAAATTTCGCGCCCTCACGCCCCTAGCCGCCGCAGGAGGAGACGCCCTGGGCGTCGGGAATCGATTGCCGATTCCCGGCCACCGTAGGCGCGGGCTTGCGGACGGTGAGCAATGGGTAGCTCGCCGTCCGGTAAGGACCAGGCCCGGGTCGACGGCGCGTTGTGTTCCACGCGCGCCTCAAAGAGATGTCAGCAAGTGAAGGGGTCCGATGAGACCATTGCCTGCCGGGGTTGCGGGATTAGTCCGAAAGGGATACCGTGGCCCCCTGGCATTGCACAGGCAACAGAAGGAACACGGGTGGGTTTTAGTCAGTAAGAGTCTGACACGCCCTCCCGCTCCACCCAGAGCGGGAGACGTCATTTGATGATTTCCCACCCAAAAAAAAAAAAAAAAAAAAAAAAAAAAAAAAAAAAAAAAAAAAAGGGTCAATTAAACATGCAGAGTTTGAGCGAACTTATTATACTACGTCTGAAAGAAAACAATAAATCTATCATTGAAGAACTACAGAACACAATACAAACAGAGATTAAAAGAGCCATTGCAGAATTGAAACTAGATGTTGACTCCAAAATGAATACCCTAGCTACACAAAATGAACAAAGAAACCAAGAAATAGAAAACATTGATATTAAAATAAGAACATTACAATTAGAAAACGAAAATTTAAAAAAAGAAGTAAGGGATCTATCATTTCAAGCAATAAGGATACCTGAAAACCACTACCACAAACTAGTACTCTATGGCCTTACAGAGTATTATCAAGAAACTGACTGTGATCTACATAGCAGACTGTTAGAACTATTCCGCGATATAGTCAACGTAGACCTATCAGGCTACATAGAAGACATGTATCGAGTAGGAAGAAAAGGCACAAAGAATAGACCGCTTGTAATAGAATTGCTCAGTAAAAGAATGACCAGGTATATTGTCAACAGCAGCCAATGTTTCCAGGGAACTGGACTAGGTGTTTCAGAGTTTCTGGACCCGAAATCACGAAAAGAAAGGGCTGAAATGAGGGAACAATTATTTAAGGCTAGACAAAACGGTCACCACGCAATAATAAAAAACAACCAATTATACATAGATGGAAAACCTGTTAACAAAAAATATCACCACATCAAACCCCAACACGAAGATTCAACTTACCAGGAAAACGATATAAGAAAGACGAGCATCACTAACCAATCCCAACAGATAGATACACCTAACGAATCTACGAACCATACATTTCGCAAACAAAGACCTACCATTTAAAATACTATTCCAGAATTTTCAAAGTCTTAACAATAAGCACCACTTACTTGAAGCTTTCATCACCCAAAATTCAACCTACAAAGCAATATGTATCTCAGAGACCTGGCTTTCAGAAGAAAAACTAGAACTAATTAAGATTAGCGGCTACAAATTTGCCTCATCATACTGTCGCAATTCCCGAACAGGCGGCGGGTTTTTCAGACCTCAATAGTACCATTTTACATTTGCATCTGCCCAACCAAACAAAAAGAATCACCTGGTATGTAAAGAAAAGATTCTACAATCACACAAATATATTAAAATTTAAGTCTAAACTACAAGAAATAAATTGGAATAATATCATATCCTCTGGAAAAGATATGAATAGTAATTATGAGGCTTTTAATGACACGCTTATAAACATTTTAAATCAGTGCATGCCAATAGAGAAAATAAAGATAAAACCAAAATATAAAAAATACTGGCTTACCGTCGGCTTGAAAAAATCTTGCAAAAATAAAAGATTATTAAAAATACTAACAAATAAAACAGACAATCCTATACTAACACGACTTTACAAAAACTATGAAAAAATTCTAAAGAAAACAGTAATGACAGCAAAAAAACTAAACTACAAAAATAAAATGACTACATCGAATAATAAAGTTAAGACAATGTGGAGCATAATAAATGAACGTACTAATAAAAAAATAGCAAGTAAGAAATGTAACACAACCCTACAATCAAATAATAGCGTGACTTCTGAACCCAAAGAGGTAGCAAACATATTTAACATTTTTTTTGCTTCTATCGGGGAGGCTACGAACAACTCTACCGAAAAACCGAAAAAATCTCCAGTTATATGCCCTATAGAAAATTCAATCTTCCTCAGTTCCATTGATCCTTACGAGGTAAACTTATTAATAAAAAACTTGAAAAATAAAAAAAGTCACGGCGTTGACGAACTTCCACCTACCTTATTAAGACAATGCGCAGATGAATTGACTTTACCATTTTATAAATGATTAAATCAATCGTTTGAAGAAGGAGCTTTTCCCAATATTCTAAAAAAAGCTCTTATAAAACCAATCCACAAAAAGAATGACAAAACCGACCCTAATAATTATCGCCCAATTGCTCTCTTACCGACAGCTTCCAAAATATTCGAAAAAGCCATGTGTAATCGAGTTTATGCTTTTTGTGAAAAATATCAAATATTTAATGACTGCCAATACGGTTTCCGGAAAAATCGCTCCACTACCTTGGCCGTTTATAAATTTTACCGTCGGCTTGAAAAAATCTTGCAAAAATAAAAGATTATTAAAAATACTAACAAATAAAACAGACAATCCGATACTAACACGACTTTACAAAAACTATGAAAAAATTCTAAAGAAAACAGTAATGACAGCAAAAAAACTAAACTACAAAAATAAAATGACTACATCGAATAATAAAGTTAAGACAATGTGGAGCATAATAAATGAACGTACTAATAAAAAAATAGCAAGTAAGAAATGTAACACAACCCTACAATCAAATAATAGCGTGACTTCTGAACCCAAAGAGGTAGCAAACATATTTAACATTTTTTTTGCTTCTATCGGGGAGGCTACGAACAACTCTACCGAAAAACCGAAAAAATCTCCAGTTATATGCCCTATAGAAAATTCAATCTTCCTCAGTTCCATTGATCCTTACGAGGTAAACTTATTAATAAAAAACTTGAAAAATAAAAAAAGTCACGGCGTTGACGAACTTCCACCTACCTTATTAAGACAATGCGCAGATGGATTGACTTTACCATTTTATAAATGATTAAATCAATCGTTTGAAGAAGGAGCTTTTCTCAATATTCTAAAAAAAGCTCTTATAAAACCAATCCACAAAAAGAATGACAAAACCGACCCTAATAATTATCGCCCAATTGCTCTCTTACCGACAGCTTCCAAAATATTCGAAAAAGCCATGTGTAATCGAGTTTATGCTTTTTGTGAAAAATATCAAATATTTAATGACTGCCAATACGGTTTCCGGAAAAATCGCTCCACTACCTTGGCCGTTTATAAATTTATTCAAAAAGCTCTAGATATAATAAATGACAAAAAGTATGCAATAGGACTTCTGCTTGACATGACAAAGGCTTATGATAAAGTACAATTCAAAATATTATTAAGTAAACTTTATAGTATAGGACTCCGCGGCAAATGTTATGACTGGTTTGTATCTTATTTGGAAAATAGGGAACAAATAGTCGAAATCGAACATTGCAACAACAGCACAAATGAAATAGAATTAATCAGATCAAACAGCAAAACAATCACCGCCTCAATCCCGCAAGGAAGCGTAATTGGGTGTTTCCTATTTCTAGTTTATATCAATGACCTTCCAAATAATATAACTGACCAATGTGTCCTATTTGCGGATGACATATCTATCCTTACCTCATGCGAAAATAGCACCAATGTAAATGATAAATTAATCTCCATATTAGACTCTACAATGAATTGGATGACTGAACATAACCTAGAAATAAATTTTAATAAAACTAAAATAATTCCATTCCACCCTCGCCAAAAAATCCCAATAAATATAAATTTAAGCTTTAAAAATAATAAATTAGAAGTAGTTGACAAATTCACCCTACTGGGCTTAGACATTGATACACATATAAACTAAAATAAATTCTCAATCCTCAATTCTTTATTGCGTACCATAATGTATACAGTTGGTAGGGAAACAGTTACATAAGTCTCAATTATGGACCCTGTCGGGCACAGCATAGATCAAAAGTAGGAGAGAGGAGGAAGAACGCTGGGTGTTATTATAGGTAGGAAGTCAAATAACCAGTTAGGTACTTGTATTTAGCAAATTTTTTTTTTAAAAAGAAACCATTTTCTTTTAAATTATTAATTAATTATTCTTTCATTTATTATTAAGTATGTGATTTAATTATTTTTATGGCTAAGTTTTTTTATTTATTGCATATTTATAATTTATCATTTAAGTATTCGCCTATACTATAGTAGCATTTGTTTTCTAGGAAGATTTTCAATTTATTAGTAAATATATTATATTTCTCTAAATTCTTAATACATGCAGGTAACTTATTATAAATTTTTACGGACATGACAAAGGTACTATCGGAGTGCATTTTTAATCGTGATGTTGGCAGGTTTAATCTATTTTTGTGTCTTTAAATATTTTTTGTTTGTATGTCCTCTCTTTTTGTAAAGAAATCTGGGTACTTACGCACGAACTTACAAACTTCAAATATATAGAGACATGGTAGGGATAAAATCTTTAGTTCCTGAAAGTGGGGTTTACAGCTGTCGGTGGCTTCATTATTTACTAAAATCCTAATTAGTTTTTTCTGCAGGGTAAATAGCGTGGGCGCGTCAGTACTATTTCCCCATAAGATAACACCATATTTGAGCCATGCGTAGGCGTATGCGTAGTACATTACAAGTGCAGTTTTAGGGTCCGTGGTTTTTTTGATCTCGCGGAGGGCGTATGAAAATTTTGATATTTTTGCTCTTACTTTCTGAATGTGAGACTTCCAGTTTATATGTGTATCAATGTCTAAGCCCAGTAGGGTGAATTTGTCAACTACTTCTAATTTATTATTTTTAAAGCTTAAATTTATATTTATTGGGATTTTTTGGCGAGGGTGGAATGGAATTATTTTAGTTTTATTAAAATTTATTTCTAGGTTATGTTCAGTCATCCAATTCATTGTAGAGTCTAATATGGAGATTAATTTATCATTTACATTGGTGCTATTTTCGCATGAGGTAAGGATAGATATGTCATCCGCAAATAGGACACATTGGTCAGTTATATTATTTGGAAGGTCATTGATATAAACTAGAAATAGGAAACACCCAA
The DNA here is from genome assembly GCA_963853775.1 of Xanthia togata. Lineage (NCBI taxonomy): Eukaryota > Metazoa > Arthropoda > Insecta > Lepidoptera > Noctuidae > Xanthia > Xanthia togata. Next base: position 15,396,519 of record OY970802.1, read on the forward strand.
TTACGCTTCCTTGCGGGATTGAGGCGGTGATTGTTTTGCTGTTTGATCTGATTAATTCTATTTCATTTGTGCTGTTGTTGCAATGTTCGATTTCGACTATTTGTTCCCTATTTTCCAAATAAGATACAAACCAGTCATAACATTTGCCGCGGAGTCCTATACTATAAAGTTTACTTAATAATATTTTGAATTGTACTTTATCATAAGCCTTTGTCATGTCAAGCAGAAGTCCTATTGCATACTTTTTGTCATTTATTATATCTAGAGCTTTTTGAATAAATTTATAAACGGCCAAGGTAGTGGAGCGATTTTTCCGGAAACCGTATTGGCAGTCATTAAATATTTGATATTTTTCACAAAAAGCATAAACTCGATTACACATGGCTTTTTCGAATATTTTGGAAGCTGTCGGTAAGAGAGCAATTGGGCGATAATTATTAGGGTCGGTTTTGTCATTCTTTTTGTGGATTGGTTTTATAAGAGCTTTTTTTAGAATATTGAGAAAAGCTCCTTCTTCAAACGATTGATTTAATCATTTATAAAATGGTAAAGTCAATCCATCTGCGCATTGTCTTAATAAGGTAGGTGGAAGTTCGTCAACGCCGTGACTTTTTTTATTTTTCAAGTTTTTTATTAATAAGTTTACCTCGTAAGGATCAATGGAACTGAGGAAGATTGAATTTTCTATAGGGCATATAACTGGAGATTTTTTCGGTTTTTCGGTAGAGTTGTTCGTAGCCTCCCCGATAGAAGCAAAAAAAATGTTAAATATGTTTGCTACCTCTTTGGGTTCAGAAGTCACGCTATTATTTGATTGTAGGGTTGTGTTACATTTCTTACTTGCTATTTTTTTATTAGTACGTTCATTTATTATGCTCCACATTGTCTTAACTTTATTATTCGATGTAGTCATTTTATTTTTGTAGTTTAGTTTTTTTGCTGTCATTACTGTTTTCTTTAGAATTTTTTCATAGTTTTTGTAAAGTCGTGTTAGTATCGGATTGTCTGTTTTATTTGTTAGTATTTTTAATAATCTTTTATTTTTGCAAGATTTTTTCAAGCCGACGGTAAAATTTATAAACGGCCAAGGTAGTGGAGCGATTTTTCCGGAAACCGTATTGGCAGTCATTAAATATTTGATATTTTTCACAAAAAGCATAAACTCGATTACACATGGCTTTTTCGAATATTTTGGAAGCTGTCGGTAAGAGAGCAATTGGGCGATAATTATTAGGGTCGGTTTTGTCATTCTTTTTGTGGATTGGTTTTATAAGAGCTTTTTTTAGAATATTGGGAAAAGCTCCTTCTTCAAACGATTGATTTAATCATTTATAAAATGGTAAAGTCAATTCATCTGCGCATTGTCTTAATAAGGTAGGTGGAAGTTCGTCAACGCCGTGACTTTTTTTATTTTTCAAGTTTTTTATTAATAAGTTTACCTCGTAAGGATCAATGGAACTGAGGAAGATTGAATTTTCTATAGGGCATATAACTGGAGATTTTTTCGGTTTTTCGGTAGAGTTGTTCGTAGCCTCCCCGATAGAAGCAAAAAAAATGTTAAATATGTTTGCTACCTCTTTGGGTTCAGAAGTCACGCTATTATTTGATTGTAGGGTTGTGTTACATTTCTTACTTGCTATTTTTTTATTAGTACGTTCATTTATTATGCTCCACATTGTCTTAACTTTATTATTCGATGTAGTCATTTTATTTTTGTAGTTTAGTTTTTTTGCTGTCATTACTGTTTTCTTTAGAATTTTTTCATAGTTTTTGTAAAGTCGTGTTAGTATAGGATTGTCTGTTTTATTTGTTAGTATTTTTAATAATCTTTTATTTTTGCAAGATTTTTTCAAGCCGACGGTAAGCCAGTATTTTTTATATTTTGGTTTTATCTTTATTTTCTCTATTGGCATGCACTGATTTAAAATGTTTATAAGCGTGTCATTAAAAGCCTCATAATTACTATTCATATCTTTTCCAGAGGATATGATATTATTCCAATTTATTTCTTGTAGTTTAGACTTAAATTTTAATATATTTGTGTGATTGTAGAATCTTTTCTTTACATACCAGGTGATTCTTTTTGTTTGGTTGGGCAGATGCAAATGTAAAATGGTACTATTGAGGTCTGAAAAACCCGCCGCCTGTTCGGGAATTGCGACAGTATGATGAGGCAAATTTGTAGCCGCTAATCTTAATTAGTTCTAGTTTTTCTTCTGAAAGCCAGGTCTCTGAGATACATATTGCTTTGTAGGTTGAATTTTGGGTGATGAAAGCTTCAAGTAAGTGGTGCTTATTGTTAAGACTTTGAAAATTCTGGAATAGTATTTTAAATGGTAGGTCTTTGTTTGCGAAATGTATGGTTCGTAGATTCGTTAGGTGTATCTATCTGTTGGGATTGGTTAGTGATGCTCGTCTTTCTTATATCGTTTTCCTGGTAAGTTGAATCTTCGTGTTGGGGTTTGATGTGGTGATATTTTTTGTTAACAGGTTTTCCATCTATGTATAATTGGTTGTTTTTTATTATTGCGTGGTGACCGTTTTGTCTAGCCTTAAATAATTGTTCCCTCATTTCAGCCCTTTCTTTTCGTGATTTCGGGTCCAGAAACTCTGAAACACCTAGTCCAGTTCCCTGGAAACATTGGCTGCTGTTGACAATATACCTGGTCATTCTTTTACTGAGCAATTCTATTACAAGCGGTCTATTCTTTGTGCCTTTTCTTCCTACTCGATACATGTCTTCTATGTAGCCTGATAGGTCTACGTTGACTATATCGCGGAATAGTTCTAACAGTCTGCTATGTAGATCACAGTCAGTTTCTTGATAATACTCTGTAAGGCCATAGAGTACTAGTTTGTGGTAGTGGTTTTCAGGTATCCTTATTGCTTGAAATGATAGATCCCTTACTTCTTTTTTTAAATTTTCGTTTTCTAATTGTAATGTTCTTATTTTAATATCAATGTTTTCTATTTCTTGGTTTCTTTGTTCATTTTGTGTAGCTAGGGTATTCATTTTGGAGTCAACATCTAGTTTCAATTCTGCAATGGCTCTTTTAATCTCTGTTTGTATTGTGTTCTGTAGTTCTTCAATGATAGATTTATTGTTTTCTTTCAGACGTAGTATAATAAGTTCGCTCAAACTCTGCATGTTTAATTGACCCTGAGTGTTATTCAACAAATTTATATGTTCATGTATCAAACTAGAATTTTTCATTTCAGTGTTGGCAATATCCTCCGACTGAAGAGTATCTCCTAACAAACTCAGGTCTTCAGAGTTCATGGTGTCGTTATTGGAATTTATAGTCTTCTTTCTCATAGTAACGTTGTTGCTCGCTGTTGGCGTGTTTTCGTAGTCGCATTCAGGGTTTTTTTGGGATCTTACGGGGGTGTCCGTATTTCCTGTTTTTGGTATTTTACAGACACATGTCTGGCACTTCCAGGAGTGTCTAAGTTCTAATGTCATCGATTTCACATAATACTCTTTTGTTACACCTGCACACTCCAAGTCATATCTACACTTGCAGAGCTTAGCCATAAAACTTAGCCATAAAACTTAGCCTTAAAAACCTTAAAAACTTAGCCATAAAAATAATTAAATCACATACTTAATAATAAATGAAAGAATAATTAATTAATAATTTAAAAGAAAATGGTTTCTTTTAAAAAAAAAATTTTGCTAAATACAAGTACCTAACTGGTTATTTGACTTCCTACCTATAATAACACCCAGCGTTCTTCCTCCTCTCTCCTACTTTTGATCTATGCTGTGCCCGACAGGGTCCATAATTGAGACTTATGTAACTGTATACATTATGGTACGCAATAAAGAATTGAGAATTGAGAATATGTACCTTGACTTTTTTGTGATTTATTTTCCTCTAAAATATGACCTAGTCCAGTCTGCACCGCGTACGTGCTGGTGCCGAGGTGATTTTTTCAGACTATGTAGTGAGTTATGTGTGCCTTAAGATGGCCACCCATCTACAGGCCAGCCGCAGTAACGGTAGGTTAATTAATGAACTATTAGCAATTAATTAACTAGGATTCGCTATTGAGGAATAGCGTAACCTCGTCGGGATGGGGTGCCGTGTACGGCTCTCAAGCACTAATGCGGAAGCGTGTTTCATTGTTACGTGCGAACAATATCGTGTGACAGGCTTCAGCTCAACTTGTATTCAGACTTGATTGCTTCTGCCGACGAATAATTACCATCCGCAGTCCCATCACACAAAGCACTGGGGTATTAGGTATTTAAGAATGGGTACATAGACAAAAAAGTTTGGTATGCAGGCTAGAAATAAACATGTTTGAACATCTCCTCTCGTAAGCACTGTATAAAAAAATAACCTATTGTAAAAAATATGAGTTAGTCGGCGGCAGTTCGGCAGCAGGCATAAGGGCTAACTGCCCAGCTTTCTAATTACGCAACATATTTTCGTAAACGATAAAGACAAATCTGTTTCATTTTGACAGTTCAACAACATTCATTGCGTTATTTACGTTGCTCTGCAGTTTTTTTTTTAACTTACGGAGCAATGGATTAGCAATCTGTTTCAAAACGATTCAGATTCGGATTGATTTTGCATTACATAATAAGGATGCTGGTCTATCACTAATTTTCGTGTTTAAGCGTATTTAAATATTATTCCAACTAAGGCTATAATCATTGCTATTGCGTCTCTACCTACATGATACTAAAATGAAAATGTTGACCACTCGTCACATTTACCAAACGGCTCAAAAAAATGTGTAGTAGCCTGCATACCTATATCTTTTGCTGACTGTATAAGTAATGAAACTGTTTCATATTCATGTATAGAGTTTCAGTCAAAAGATCGGATGTATTCTCGTGAAAGGATTTGTGTGGAGTGGTAGGAGACTTGTCCGTTCAAGTTTTACTAAAAACGTACTCGATATGATTCCTTCAGTGTAGATGGGTAGATAACTGAGGCACGGTATTGCAATAGACCTTGCGCTCGATTTATGATCAAACTGAGAATCTCTGCTAGATCTCAATGAATAACTGCTTTTGAATGTCTTTTTATGACTCCGCTTTAAGAAAAATGTTGAATAACTTTTCCTCACATAATCCGGATTTCTTGGAAGGGTCTACTTCCCGGTTTTTATTCCTCAGTTTATTAATCTGATCTTCAGCAAGCTTAGAATTTCTGCTTCATAGCTTCATATTCTTGAGCCACTTAGCCAGGAATTTCTACTCTATGCCTTTAAAAAATAAAATTCATCAAACACAGTAGGTACGGGGAACAAACAAGTAAATTTCATGGTATTGAATGGGGTAACCAAACAGAACGATGTGGTAATTCACAAAACAGTGAACGGATGTTAAAGAAAGAATCGACTACACAATACAATACATTTAATATTTAAATGGAAGAATATGCATTTCTGGAAAACGTATAACATCGCTTTAGAATGGTACCGTAGGTACTAATGGTGTTCCACCCTGCTGGCTTTGAAAGGAGTGCAATGTTTGATTTTTCGTACGGGGCTCGTGAAACCCCCGTCCCCGGCTTTCGTTTATCAGGACAAACCTTTTTGGCTGGTAGTTTAAGATTAACATGCATATCTAAAAAAATACGTCGAGAAACTTCGTGTGATAACGACTCCGAGGAAACCGGTGAAACTTATTAATTGATAAACTATAAAATACGACGATTATAATTATCATTACTGAACATTGGTTTTGACTACCTAGGCAATTGTCCCTTGTTTTGTTTGTAATTGCCCCACAAAACATGTCCTTTGTTTATATATAGATAAGTATATGTCGGCGTCACATTGTAAACAACACGTGCATCGGGCTACGCTGTAGCACTATGGCGCTGTAGCACGCTACGACATTCTCCCACCTCCTCGCTGCTGGGCGGAGTTAGTGATCGCTACGTCGTGGCGCGCTATGTCTTTGCCCCACCTACAATACTACCGTATAAAAGAGTCCGCACGGCGGCGAAATGGCATTCTACCTTCAAGCGTTGCCCGGTGCACAGGTTGTATTGCTTTCAATTATTGTTACTCTGCCTCTCTGTACATTGTTACTATTTTGTGTAAACTAAGCTATTACTGGGTGTCATGGCTATTTGTGTCTTGAAACTGATTAAGTGTAGTTTCGTGTAAAATTAATTGATTAAATAATTTATAAGAAAATCTAAATTCTTATTATTTAAAGAACCTCTTTTATTTTACAATATATCTGATCCTGTGCCTTCATCAGAAGCGGGATCAGACCCACTCCCACCTTTATCTGGGACTGCCAGTAATTTAATACAGGAACAAATGTAATTTTTTTCGGCTAGTATGGAATCAATTATTAAAAAAATAAAAAAATTGCAGATAGTATGACACCTAGCTACATGACACCCAGTACGCAGTCAATGCTGGTTCCTTTCGATCCTGATGCACCTGAAACTGACATGATCAACTGGTGTGCGTTAAAATCAAGCCAGATAATATTTCATGGGTTGTTGTTAAGGAAATTCTGGTCTTTAAATTTTCCAAATCCATGACAATTAAAGATCATTTTGATTTAATTATCAAAATTCAAATTGATAATAAAGTCGAGGCAGGAATGCGAATTTACCGGAAAATGTACTAACCGGTTTTGGCATATCTATCCTGTCACAGTGCGATGACAAAATTTGGCCTAAACTCAATTCTGTCGTTATAAACGATAAGAATCAACTCTTCCGCATACTGCGCAGCTTCTCATTAAAGAGAAGAATTGAAGAACCAGGTACGTCTGAATCGTACACTTAAATGCCCCGTCCGTCAACACCATTTCGGAGAAATTGCAATTCGATCGGTTCTAATAACGTTAATTGCTCACTCATAATAAAATTCCCAACCATGGTACAAAACTGTCTTCTCGATGTTACATATCATATCATGTCTTGCCTGACAAATTTCTCAATGAAAACGTATTATGAGGTCGCGTCATTTTGGGGCAAGGAATATCCGTTGTAGTTAATAACGATGCCTTAACTTTTTCCAAAAATAAAATTTCAAATCTTAGCTCTAAATTGGAAATGCCTCTTGACATTAATTCGATTGACACAGATCTTACCGGTAAAGAAAAGGAACTTTTGATTGAAATAAATATTCCTCATATTTTATACAAAATCTTCCCATTACGCGTATTACTAAGGAGCTAAAATCGATCTCATAAATCCAAATAAAACTGTACATAGGCGACCTTACAGGCTATTTAGGAACACAAGACAACACAAGTTTACACCGAGTTAGGAATCGTTAATAACAAGGTTCAAGAATTACTAGATGTTTTCATAATTCGAGAAAATTCTTCGCCTTTCGCGAGTCCCATATTATTAATTTAAAAAAAAGGGACGGTAGCGATCGGATGTGTGTTGATTATCGGGAACTTAATAGCAATACTCGACCAGACAGCTATCCTTTACCTACCACTAATTAGTGATCGAATCGATAAGTTACATGGGGCCTGTTACTTCTCTAATTTGGATATGGCCACTGGATTTCACTAATTTGCGTCCATAAGGAGTCTATAGAAAACTGCTTTTGTTATACCTTCGGGTCAATTTGAGTACCTAACCATGCCGTTTGTTTTACGAAACGCTCCACAGGTTTTTCAAAGGGCTATAAATACGGCACTTAAACCTCCTGAATCAGAGACCGTTCAAGAAGGGTTGGTTCGTTTAAATAGATTAACTTTAATCTGGGTATCGTAATATCCTCTGGAAAGGTTTGACCAAGTCCTCATAAGGTTGAAGCCCTAAAAAATATCCTTCTCAGAACTCAGGTTCATCAATTTACAGGCCTGGCCACATATTTTCGACAATTAATTCCAAATTTCTCAAAATTGATGAAACTTTTGTATCCTCTAACCGCGGTCAAAAAGGTTACTATTAATTGGACCTGTGAACATAATGATGTACATCAGAAAATAGTAAAATATGTCATTACTGAGACAGTAAAAAATAAATAATTTGACCCTTTACTACCCATCGAACTCCACTCTGATACAAAAAAGGAAGGATATGGGGTTATGCTAAAAAAAAAAAAAAAATAGTCTACCTCATGTTGTCGCTTATTTTAGTCAGAAAACCACAAGTGCTGAAAGTCGTTATCATTCGTATGAATTGGAAACATTAGCCGTAGTTAAATCTGTGGAACAACACACGTTTTCAACATTACCTGTATAGGCGTAAATTTACGGTTTTTACGGACTGTAACGCCTTAAAGGCCTCTCATTCCAAAAAGAACATTATACCTAGAGTACACAGGTGGTGGGCAATTTTGCAGTCGTATGACTTTTTATATAATTTATAAAGAGGGAAAAAATATAGCACATGCAGTCTTTCTTTCACGTAATCATGCTGACACATCTTTTATTCATAAACCAACTTAAATTGTAAATTTGGCTGAACTAGAGAGGTGTTGGTTATCTATAGAATAACCTGATTCTCAAATATCAGACATTATTTCCAAATTTTGTTCAAATTACTTGCCGTCTGAAATATCACACACATACGATATTAGACAGGGCATACTTTATCGTAAAATCTAACGTAATAAAACCACTAAATGGTTACCAATATTGCCACACTCTTTAACCTGATCAATGATTAATCATGGACACAGCGAAATAAAACACCATGGTTATGAAAAAACGCTCGATAAATTATACGATCCTTATTGGTTCCAAAAATTGTTCAAACTTAAAAAAAAAAAATGTAGATTCGTGCGCCGTTTGTAAGGTTTCCAAAGGTCCGTCGGGTGCCCAGCAGGACCATCTATATCCAATCCCTAAATTGCCCATTCCATGGCATACAATTCATTTGGATTTAACTGGCAAACTCAGCCGAAAAAGCGAGCGTAAGGAATATTGTTCCGTGATTATTAATGGTTTTTACAAAATTCGTCTTGTAAGAGCATACCTTAACCCAAATGCATCTGATGCTATTAAATCACTTAAAAATGCAGTGAACTTGTTTGGCGCTCCTAAAATAATAGTTGCATATCGTGGTAGGTCATACGACAATGCTGAATTTAAGAATTTTTGTAAAAATAATCATATCATATTATAGCCACTGGTTCCAGTAGGGCAAATGGTCAGGCCCAGCGTATGCTCACTATAGTTGAAACATATTCGGACAGCTTATGGCAAGATCATGTAGGCGACATCCAATTTACTCTCAATAGTACTCGTTGTAGAGTAACAGGGTTCACGCCCTTGGAATTAATGTTTGGTATTAAGGGCAGTTCATTAAGGATATCAAGAGTATCTACTAATAATCCTAATAAAGATAGGTTAAACCTCGTAACCATTCGATCCGATGCTTCTGCTAGTATAAAAAGTTGGCTCAATATGACACAGGTTGATTTAACAAGGGTAAAGCTATAGTTAAACCTTTTTCAGTAGGTGACTCTGTCTTTGTTAAAAGCGAAGAAAGACACCAAACGAAAACTAGACCGTAAATGCAAAGGCCCCTTTAAAATAACCGCTATTTTGGAAAATGATGGGTACGAATTAAAACACATTAATGGAAACAATAGAGTCTACAAATACTCTCACGAAAACTTGCGAGAAGTACCCCGTGGTCAGTCATTGTTTTTGGAAATCACAGAAAATTTTGATGAGGATGACGTGTCGGCGGATAATAACAACACAGAGGTTCTTGTTCACGAGACTAGGCAACATATTAGCTTTGATGATATTCAGTCTACTAATAGTGATACTATCTCTGCCGATAATAATACCATGTCTGCCAATAGTGATACCTCTGTCAATAGTGATACCATGTCTGCTAAAAGTGACACTGTATCTACCAGTTCTCATAGTAATGCATATTGTAGAAACCCTGGTTTACGTGCTGTTTCAGTAGAATCTATTGGACCTGAATCAATTAACATTGTAACAGAAGCACTTGTACATCAACCAAAGTATTGAGCTATTTGTTAATTAAGCTAAAGGAACGATACTTGTTCGGCCTAGCTAGATCCGGTCCAGTTTAACTGAAAGGATACACCTGAAGGGCAAAACTATTGCCGGACCAGGGGACTGATCTTGTAGGGTCAGAAGTTGACCGGACCAAGCCTTGTAGAGTCATAACTGACTGGACCAAGTGGTCAAATATCTGGAGGGTCAGAAGTTGACCGGACCAAGCCTTGTAGAGTCATAGCTGACTGGACCAAGTGGTTAAATATCTGAAGGGTATAAGTAGACCGGACCAGAAACAATAGCAGGATGACCAAACGGTACTTAATCAATTTTTCATGTTCTAGATGTGGCATTGTGGGCTAAGCGTGCGAGGACGTCCGCACGTCAGCATGGCCGTGTCGGCGTCACATTGTAAACAACACGTGCATCGGGCTACGCTGTAGCACTATGGCGCTGTAGCACGCTACGACATTCTCCCACCTCCTCGCTGCTGGGCGGAGTTAGTGATCGCTACGTCGTGGCGCGCTATGTCTTTGCCCCACCTACAATACTACCGTATAAAAGAGTCCGCACGGCGGCGAAATGGCATTCTACCTTCAAGCGTTGCCCGGTGCACAGGTTGTATTGCTTTCAATTATTGTTACTCTGCCTCTCTGTACATTGTTACTATTTTGTGTAAACTAAGCTATTACTGGGTGTCATGGCTATTTGTGTCTTGAAACTGATTAAGTGTAGTTTCGTGTAAAATTAATTGATTAAATAATTTATAAGAAAATCTAAATTCTTATTATTTAAAGAACCTCTTTTATTTTACAATATATCTGATCCTGTGCCTTCATCAGAAGCGGGATCAGACCCACTCCCACCTTTATCTGGGACTGCCAGTAATTTAATACAGGAACAAATGTAATTTTTTTCGGCTAGTATGGAATCAATTATTAAAAAAATAAAAAAATTGCAGATAGTATGACACCTAGCTACATGACACCCAGTACGCAGTCAATGCTGGTTCCTTTCGATCCTGATGCACCTGAAACTGACATGATCAACTGGTGTGCGTTAAAATCAAGCCAGATAATATTTCATGGGTTGTTGTTAAGGAAATTCTGGTCTTTAAATTTTCCAAATCCATGACAATTAAAGATCATTTTGATTTAATTATCAAAATTCAAATTGATAATAAAGTCGAGGCAGGAATGCGAATTTACCGGAAAATGTACTAACCGGTTTTGGCATATCTATCCTGTCACAGTGCGATGACAAAATTTGGCCTAAACTCAATTCTGTCGTTATAAACGATAAGAATCAACTCTTCCGCATACTGCGCAGCTTCTCATTAAAGAGAAGAATTGAAGAACCAGGTACGTCTGAATCGTACACTTAAATGCCCCGTCCGTCAACACCATTTCGGAGAAATTGCAATTCGATCGGTTCTAATAACGTTAATTGCTCACTCATAATAAAATTCCCAACCATGGTACAAAACTGTCTTCTCGATGTTACATATCATATCATGTCTTGCCTGACAAATTTCTCAATGAAAACGTATTATGAGGTCGCGTCATTTTGGGGCAAGGAATATCCGTTGTAGTTAATAACGATGCCTTAACTTTTTCCAAAAATAAAATTTCAAATCTTAGCTCTAAATTGGAAATGCCTCTTGACATTAATTCGATTGACACAGATCTTACCGGTAAAGAAAAGGAACTTTTGATTGAAATAAATATTCCTCATATTTTATACAAAATCTTCCCATTACGCGTATTACTAAGGAGCTAAAATCGATCTCATAAATCCAAATAAAACTGTACATAGGCGACCTTACAGGCTATTTAGGAACACAAGACAACACAAGTTTACACCGAGTTAGGAATCGTTAATAACAAGGTTCAAGAATTACTAGATGTTTTCATAATTCGAGAAAATTCTTCGCCTTTCGCGAGTCCCATATTATTAATTTAAAAAAAAGGGACGGTAGCGATCGGATGTGTGTTGATTATCGGGAACTTAATAGCAATACTCGACCAGACAGCTATCCTTTACCTACCACTAATTAGTGATCGAATCGATAAGTTGCATGGGGCCTGTTACTTCTCTAATTTGGATATGGCCACTGGATTTCACTAATTTGCGTCCATAAGGAGTCTATAGAAAACTGCTTTTGTTATACCTTCGGGTCAATTTGAGTACCTAACCATGCCGTTTGTTTTACGAAACGCTCCACAGGTTTTTCAAAGGGCTATAAATACGGCACTTAAACCTCCTGAATCAGAGACCGTTCAAGAAGGGTTGGTTCGTTTAAATAGATTAACTTTAATCTGGGTATCGTAATATCCTCTGGAAAGGTTTGACCAAGTCCTCATAAGGTTGAAGCCCTAAAAAATATCCTTCTCAGAACTCAGGTTCATCAATTTACAGGCCTGGCCACATATTTTCGACAATTAATTCCAAATTTCTCAAAATTGATGAAACTTTTGTATCCTCTAACCGCGGTCAAAAAGGTTACTATTAATTGGACCTGTGAACATAATGATGTACATCAGAAAATAGTAAAATATGTCATTACTGAGACAGTAAAAAATAAATAATTTGACCCTTTACTACCCATCGAACTCCACTCTGATACAAAAAAGGAAGGATATGGGGTTATGCTAAAAAAAAAAAAAAAATAGTCTACCTCATGTTGTCGCTTATTTTAGTCAGAAAACCACAAGTGCTGAAAGTCGTTATCATTCGTATGAATTGGAAACATTAGCCGTAGTTAAATCTGTGGAACAACACACGTTTTCAACATTACCTGTATAGGCGTAAATTTACGGTTTTTACGGACTGTAACGCCTTAAAGGCCTCTCATTCCAAAAAGAACATTATACCTAGAGTACACAGGTGGTGGGCAATTTTGCAGTCGTATGACTTTTTATATAATTTATAAAGAGGGAAAAAATATAGCACATGCAGTCTTTCTTTCACGTAATCATGCTGACACATCTTTTATTCATAAACCAACTTAAATTGTAAATTTGGCTGAACTAGAGAGGTGTTGGTTATCTATAGAATAACCTGATTCTCAAATATCAGACATTATTTCCAAATTTTGTTCAAATTACTTGCCGTCTGAAATATCACACACATACGATATTAGACAGGGCATACCTTATCGTAAAATCTAACGTAATAAAACCACTAAATGGTTACCAATATTGCCACACTCTTTAACCTGATCAATGATTAATCATGGACACAGCGAAATAAAACACCATGGTTATGAAAAAACGCTCGATAAATTATACGATCCTTATTGGTTCCAAAAATTGTTCAAACTTAAAAAAAAAAAAATGTAGATTCGTGCGCCGTTTGTAAGGTTTCCAAAGGTCCGTCGGGTGCCCAGCAGGACCATCTATATCCAATCCCTAAATTGCCCATTCCATGGCATACAATTCATTTGGATTTAACTGGCAAACTCAGCCGAAAAAGCGAGCGTAAGGAATATTGTTCCGTGATTATTAATGGTTTTTACAAAATTCGTCTTGTAAGAGCATACCTTAACCCAAATGCATCTGATGCTATTAAATCACTTAAAAATGCAGTGAACTTGTTTGGCGCTCCTAAAATAATAGTTGCATATCGTGGTAGGTCATACGACAATGCTGAATTTAAGAATTTTTGTAAAAATAATCATATCATATTATAGCCACTGGTTCCAGTAGGGCAAATGGTCAGGCCCAGCGTATGCTCACTATAGTTGAAACATATTCGGACAGCTTATGGCAAGATCATGTAGGCGACATCCAATTTACTCTCAATAGTACTCGTTGTAGAGTAACAGGGTTCACGCCCTTGGAATTAATGTTTGGTATTAAGGGCAGTTCATTAAGGATATCAAGAGTATCTACTAATAATCCTAATAAAGATAGGTTAAACCTCGTAACCATTCGATCCGATGCTTCTGCTAGTATAAAAAGTTGGCTCAATATGACACAGGTTGATTTAACAAGGGTAAAGCTATAGTTAAACCTTTTTCAGTAGGTGACTCTGTCTTTGTTAAAAGCGAAGAAAGACACCAAACGAAAACTAGACCGTAAATGCAAAGGCCCCTTTAAAATAACCGCTATTTTGGAAAATGATGGGTACGAATTAAAACACATTAATGGAAACAATAGAGTCTACAAATACTCTCACGAAAACTTGCGAGAAGTACCCCGTGGTCAGTCATTGTTTTTGGAAATCACAGAAAATTTTGATGAGGATGACGTGTCGGCGGATAATAACAACACAGAGGTTCTTGTTCACGAGACTAGGCAACATATTAGCTTTGATGATATTCAGTCTACTAATAGTGATACTATCTCTGCCGATAATAATACCATGTCTGCCAATAGTGATACCTCTGTCAATAGTGATACCATGTCTGCTAAAAGTGACACTGTATCTACCAGTTCTCATAGTAATGCATATTGTAGAAACCCTGGTTTACGTGCTGTTTCAGTAGAATCTATTGGACCTGAATCAATTAACATTGTAACAGAAGCACTTGTACATCAACCAAAGTATTGAGCTATTTGTTAATTAAGCTAAAGGAACGATACTTGTTCGGCCTAGCTAGATCCGGTCCAGTTTAACTGAAGGGATACACCTGAAGGGCAAAACTATTGCCGGACCAGGGGACTGATCTTGTAGGGTCAGAAGTTGACCGGACCAAGCCTTGTAGAGTCATAACTGACTGGACCAAGTGGTCAAATATCTGGAGGGTCAGAAGTTGACCGGACCAAGCCTTGTAGAGTCATAGCTGACTGGACCAAGTGGTTAAATATCTGAAGGGTATAAGTAGACCGGACCAGAAACAATAGCAGGATGACCAAACGGTACTTAATCAATTTTTCATGTTCTAGATGTGGCATTGTGGGCTAAGCGTGCGAGGACGTCCGCACGTCAGCATGGCCGTGTCGGCGTCACATTGTAAACAACACGTGCATCGGGCTACGCTGTAGCACTATGGCGCTGTAGCACGCTACGACATTCTCCCACCTCCTCGCTGCTGGGCGGAGTTAGTGATCGCTACGTCGTGGCGCGCTATGTCTTTGCCCCACCTACAATACTACCGTATAAAAGAGTCCGCACGGCGGCGAAATGGCATTCTACCTTCAAGCGTTGCCCGGTGCACAGGTTGTATTGCTTTCAATTATTGTTACTCTGCCTCTCTGTACATTGTTACTATTTTGTGTAAACTAAGCTATGACTGGGTGTCATGGCTATTTGTGTCTTGAAACTGATTAAGTGTAGTTTCGTGTAAAATTAATTGATTAAATAATTTATAAGAAAATCTAAATTCTTATTATTTAAAGAACCTCTTTTATTTTACAATATATCTGATCCTGTGCCTTCATATATATAATATATATCACATATATATAATATATATAATATATATATATGAAGGCACAGGATCAGATATATTGTAAAATAAAAGAGGTTCTTTAAATAATAAGAATTTAGATTTTCTTATAAATTATTTAATCAATTAATTTTACACGAAACTACACTTAATCAGTTTCAAGACACAAATAGCCATGACACCCAGTCATAGCTTAGTTTACACAAAATAGTAACAATGTACAGAGAGGCAGAGTAACAATAATTGAAAGCAATACAACCTGTGCACCGGGCAACGCCTGAAGGTAGAATGCCATTTCGCCGCCGTGCGGACTCTTTTATACGGTAGTATTGTAGGTGGGGCAAAGACGTAGCGCGCTACGACGTAGCGATCACTAACTCCGCCCAGCAGCGAGGAGGTGGGAGAATGTCGTAGCGCGCTACAGCGCCATAGTGCTACATCGTAGCCCGATGCACGTGTTGTTTACAATGTGACGCCGATACGGCCATGCTGACGTGCGGACGTCCTCGCACGCTAAGCCCACAATGCCACATCTAGAACATGAAAAAAACTGATTAAGTACCGTTTGGTCATCCTGCTATTGTTTCTGGTCCGGTCTACTTATACCCTTCAGATATTTAACCACTTGGTCCAGTCAGCTATGACTCTACAAGGCTTGGTCCGGTCAACTTCTGACCCTCCAGATATTTGACCACTTGGTCCAGTCAGTTATGACTCTACAAGGCTTGGTCCGGTCAACTTCTGACCCTACAAGATCAGTCCCCTGGTCCGGCAATAGTTTTGCCCTTCAGGTGTATCCCTTCAGTTAAACTGGACCGGATCTAGCTAGGCCGAACAAGTATTGTTCCTTTAGCTTAATTAACAAATAGCTCAATACTTTGGTTGATGTACAAGTGCTTCTGTTACAATGTTAATTGATTCAGGTCCAATAGATTCTACTGAAACAGCACGTAAACCAGGGTTTCTACAATATGCATTACTATGAGAACTGGTAGATATAGTGTCACTTTTAGCAGACATGGTACTATTATCGGCAGAGATAGTATCACTATTAGTAGACTGAATATCATCAAAGTTAATATGTTGCCTAGTCTCGTGAACAAGAACCTTTGTTATTATCCGCCGACACGTCATCCTCATCAAAATTTTCTGTGATTTCCAAAAACAATGACTGACCACGGGGTACTTCTCGCAAGTTTTCGTGAGAGTATTTGTAGACTCTATTGTTTCCATTAATGTGTTTTAATTCGTACCGATCATTTTCCAAAATAGCGGTTATTTTAAAGGGGCCTTTGTATTTACGGTCTAGTTTCGTTTGGTGTCTTTCTTCGCATTTAACAAAGACAGAGTCACCTACTGAAAAAGGTTTAACTATAGCTTTACCCTTGTTAAATCGACCTGTGTCATATTGAGCCAGCTTTTTTTACTAGCAGAAGCATCGGATCGAATGGTTTCGAGGTTTAACCTATCTTCATCAGGATTATTAGTCTTGATACTCTTGATATCCTTAATGAACTGCCCTTAATACCAAACATTAATTCCTTGGGCGTGAACCCTGTTACTCTGCAACGAGTACTATTGAGAGTTAATTGGGTGTCGCCTACATGATCTTGCCATAAGCTGTCCGAATATGTTTCAACTATAGTGAGCATACGCTGGGCCTGACCATTTGCCCTACTGGAACCAGTGGCTATAATATGATATGATTATCTTTACAAAAATTCTTAAATTCAACATTGTCGTATGACCTACCACGATATGCAGCTATTCTTTTAGGAGCGCCAAACAAGTTCACTGCATTTTTAAGTGATTTAATAGCATCAGATGCATTTGGGTTAAGGTATGCTCTAACAAGACGAATTTTATAAAACCATCAATAATCACGGAACAATACTCCTTACGCTCACTTTTTCGGCTGAGTTTGCCAGTTAAATCCAAATGAATTGTATGCCATGGAATGGGCAATTTAGGGATTGGATACAGATGGTCCTGCTGGGCACCCGACGGACCTTTGGAAACCTTACAAACGACGCACGAATCTATTTTTTTAATTATTTTTTTTTTAATTTTGTACATTTTTTTGGAGCCAATAAGGATCGTATAATTTATAGAGCGTTTTTTTAATAACCATGGTGTTTTATTTCGCTGTGTCCATGATTAATCATTGATCAGGTTAAAGAGTGTGGCAATATTGGTAACCATTTAGTGGTTTTATTACGTTAGATTTTACGATAAAGTATGCCCTGTCTAATAATCGTATGTGTGATATTTCAGACGGCAAGTAATTTGAACGGAATTTGGAAATAATGTCTGATATTTCAGAATCACGTTGTTCTACAGATAACCAACACCTCTCTAGTTCAACCAAATTTACAATTTTAGCTGGTTTATGAGTAAAAGATGTGTCAGCATGATTACGTGAAAGAAAGACTGCATGTGCTATATTTTTTCCCTCTTTATAAATGATATCAAAGTCATACGACTGCAAAATTGCCCACTACCTGTGTACTCTAGGTGTAATGTCCTTTTTGGAATGAGAGGCCTTGAAGGCGTTACAGTCAGTAAAACCGTAAATTTACGCCTATACAGGTAATGTCGAAAATGTTCCACAGATTTAACTACGGCCAATGTTTCCAATTCATACGAATGATAACGACTTTCAGCACTTGTGGTTTTCTGACTAAAATAAGCGACAACATGAGGTAGACTATTTTTTTTTTCTAGTGTAGCCCCATATCCTTCACATTTTGCATCAGTGTGGAGTTCGATGGGTAAAGGGTAATTTTTTTTTTCTTAACTTGCTGAGAAATGACATATTTTACTATTTTATGATGTAAGTCATTATGTTCACAGGTCCAATTAATAGTAACCTTTTTGACCACGGTTAGAAGATACAAAGATTTAATCAATTTTGAGAAATTTGGAATAAATTATCGAAAATATGTGTCCAGGCCTGTAAATTGATGAACCTGAGTAGCAGTGCTTGGAGGAGGGGTATTTTTTAGGGCTTGAACCTTATGAGGACTTGGTCCAACCTCTCCAGAGGATATTAAGATACCCAGATATTCAATTTTTGTCTTCATAAATGAACATTTTTTTAAAGTTAATCTATTTAAACGAACCAACTCTTCTTAAACGGTCTCTGATTCAGGAGGTTTAAGTGCAGTATTTATAACCCTTTGAAAAACCTGTGGAGCGTTTCGTAAAACAAACGGCATGGTTAGGTACTCAAATTGACCCGAAGGTATCACAAAAGCAGTTTTCTATAGACTCCTTATGGACGCAAATTAGGGAAATCCAGTGGCCATATCCAAATTAGAGAAGAAACAGGCCCCATGTAACTTATCGATTTGATCACTAATTAGTGGTAAAGGATAGCTTATAGTCTGGTCGAGTATTGCTATTAAGTTCCCGGTAATTAACACACATACGATCGCTACCGTCCCTTTTTTTTTAATTTATAATATGGGACTCGCGAAAGGCGAAGAACTTTCTCGAATTATGTAAACATCTAGAAGACAGTTTTGTACCATGGTTGGGAATTTTATTTGGAGTGAGCAATTAACGTTATTAGAACCAATCGAATTGCAATTTCTCCGAAATGGTGTTGACGGACGGGGCATTTTCGTGTACGATTCAGACGTACCTGGTTCCGCAGTATACGGAAGAGTTGATTCTTATCGTTTATAACGACAGAATTGAGTTTAGGCCAAATTTTGTCATTGCACTGTGACAGGATAGATATGCCAAAACCGGTTAGTACATTTCCCGGTAAATTCGCATTCCTGCCTCGACTATATTATCAATTTGAAATTTGATAATTAAATCAAAATGATCCTTCATTGTCATGGATTTGGAAAATTTAAAGACCAGTATTTCCTTAACAGCAACCCATGAAATATTATCTGGCTTGATTTTAACGCACACGATCGAAAGGAACCAGCATTGACTGCGTACTGGGTGTCATGTAGCTAGGTGTCATATTATCTGCTATTTTTTTTTTAATAATTGATTCCATACTAGCCGAAAAAAAATTACATTTGTTCCTGTTTCTAAATTACTGGCAATCCCAGATAAAGGTGGGAGTGGGTCTGATCCCGCTTCTGATGAAGGCACAGGATCAGATATATTGTAAAATAAAAGAGGTTCTTTAAATAATAAGAATTTAGATTTTCTTATAAATTATTTAATCAATTAATTTTACACGAAACTACACTTAATCAGTTTCAAGACACAAATAGCCATGACACCCAGTCATAGCTTAGTTTACACAAAATAGTAACAATGTACAGAGAGGCAGAGTAACAATAATTGAAAGCAATACAACCTGTGCACCGGGCAACGCCTGAAGGTAGAATGCCATTTCGCCGCCGTGCGGACTCTTTTATACGGTAGTATTGTAGGTGGGGCAAAGACGTAGCGCGCTACGACGTAGCGATCACTAACTCCGCCCAGCAGCGAGGAGGTGGGAGAATGTCGTAGCGCGCTACAGCGCCATAGTGCTACATCGTAGCCCGATGCACGTGTTGTTTACAATGTGACGCCGACATATATATATATATATAAAACACGGCAGGGTATCAACCCTGTGCCGTGTCTGACCAGTCTCCGGTGTAATTCTTTGTTGTTAATTATGGTAGATATAGGTAGTTGGTTTTAAATCACACACACAACTCTGTACTCAAACTCAAAACATTTATTTCAATTATAACACTTACAGGAACTTTTCAGTTATCACTTATCAAGGAGTGGTTCAGTTTGATTTAGTTGGTGAAGCTAATCGCCCATTCCAATTATGTTACAGAGGGAACTTGTTAGACAATTACAATTTAAGTCCTTTCTAACACAACTTTTCTTTTCACCCCTAGTACCCACACACGCCATTGTGTGCGTGACCCTTTCTCAAAGTGGGACGACATTTTGCGTATTCTTATACAAAATCTAATTACTCAGTTTGTTCAATAAAACTTACAAACAATGCTAAATTGCTTATCACTTCATTCTTTTATACTTAAACAATGCTAATATTCACAAATACAAGGGTTATTCAAATGAAAGTTAAACTAGAAGCTTCATTACTTTCTACAACTTCACTATAACTATTTTGACAACACTTACGTAAAATAATCTTATTACTTTATGGTTAGTTTTCTATTATTGAAACTTATTTAGTTCTCATAATAAATTATTACATTCAGTTATTTTTATATTTGCATTTCGTGCCATATTCGTTACATTAGGTAGTGCTTTATCATAAACAAAGGACATGTCTGGTGGGGCAATTGCAAACAAAACAAGGGACAATTGCCTAGGTAGTCAAAACCAATGTTCTGTAATGATAATTATAATCGTCGTATTTTATAGTTCATCAATTAATAAGTTTCAGGAGTCGGGAATTTGCGAAAACTGGTCAAAATAAGGTTTATAATACACCGGGGATTTTTCTTAGTTTTTTTTTATTATAACGCCTTCTGTGAGCGACCATAGGTACTAATAGGTAATATGCCTTTGTGAGTTAATGAAAGATTTAATATTTTCATGGTCTGAGATCAGATTGTGTAGTTTTTTTTTATATTTCTATTTGTGTAACTAAAATGTAAAGCACCTATTATTGTATAACTATTAAACAAGTGCTTAATATTTTTTTATTTTATCTTAAAGTATTATTATTCTTTATTGAACACGAAATGTATTTTTCATTCTTTAATTCCGTACCCTTTTCTATTATTTATATTTACCTACTTGTTGGTAATGAATTAGGATTAAATTAAATAAAAAAATACGCAAAGAAGAAACTTCATTCATTTTTTTTAGTATGCTGGAAGAGATTTCTTTAGAAATAAGCATCACCTTTGTAAGTATTTCTTTGTTCCTTTTTTACTTGTCTGTTTATATGTGTATAATGCCAAATTCTTTTACTGTAGGTACTACATACTTAAATAAAATAATTTAAAAAAAACTGAATTACGTGTGTGGTCTTCTAGACTAGAGACACTAAAACATTGTCCAAAAATGACGCTGGTGCTACTCGTAGCAGGTAATTTTGATGCCTTGTTTTCTATTACCCACCATCTCCGGACTTGTCGCTCAGCTCCACCTCGCAGCCCGTATGTGCCTCAATCGAGAGCGCCGTGTCACCGGATGCTGCAGTTGCGTCGAACTCGAGTGACGAGTTTTTCTCCCTACCGTCGTCACCAACACCACCACAACGGCGAGGAAGAGGACGGCCATCAGCGGGCTTGGGACCAAGACGCATGTGATCTCTCACACACCTGCGTCAATAATAACTCGAGTACGATCACCGTACTAGCCTTATTAACGCAGGTGTTTCACTGTAGATGACACGCAAACCTTAGAAATATCGGATGATGAAAAATGTGCAAGGAATCGAGACGCATTATTGCACGCTTGCATTAAATTATTATCGCGCAATAAAGACGCGCCAGTAGGGGTAGGTAAGGCTTAAGTATTTAAAAAAAACACGTTTGATGTGTAACAAAAATATGTTAGTAATATTTTCGTATTTTATTTATTTATTTTCGGGAAAACAAACAATTGTACAAAAAAATGTATATCAAATACATAAATGGTTAATCAACAACGTTTCCACAGATTACTAGTGTACATTATTAATTAGATAGGTAAGTACAAATTATATTTAAATACTAAGTAGGTATCTTAAACTTTTAGCTTAGTTACTAATCACACAAAATTTTGTTTTGATCATCACACAAACTATCAAAATACGCAATTACATACGCGTTAATATTACGCAATTACATTACAACAATTACATACATTCCTTTGATCTAAATTATGCGGGTTATAGTTATTATTCACATTATTAAGATAATTACGGGACAAAATGGAACGTCAAAACATTTTTAGTTCGAGGCGGAAGCTACAATTCAGTATTGTTTTTTTGAAAATATAATATAATAAATATATATTATACTTGCTGAATTTTAAAGCCATAATAATTTAAATCTTACCGTGAAACCTAGCATGAACATTTATCGATTCGAAACTAGACATGTCCTTAACTATGTCAAATGACTTATATAAATTAATTATATTGAATCATTTTTTCTAACTGAACAGACAGCTGTGCTGCTGGGGAGTTTGTTGCGCCACTTTTCTTCCCAGCAAAAGCACTCCTATCGGATCCTAAGGATGGGCGTTTTGGGGGACTGTCTTATGTAATTTTGACGAAAAGTGATGATTCTCAGCCTAGTTTGAATAAAATGACTTTTGAACTACTTGTTGATATGACTAAAAACCCAAAAAATCAGTATGTAAATGTTCCCTTTTAGTTTTTTTAAGTTTTAGCTGCAATGTTACTTTGATACACAATTAATTTCTTTGATAATATGTACCTACTTACATAATTTGGAACTTCTCAACAACCAGTCAGCATGTTCACAAAGTAAAACATCAACACCAAGAAACATGACCCATTTCTACCACTCTTGAGAACGCTTAAAGCAGAGGATAATATAACAAAATTTCGTCTAACAGAGTTCAGTAATCGCTCGTTCACAAATGGTTTGTTCTGGAAACTTCCTAATTTCAATATTGTCTCGTACTAAATATTTGAGTTTCTAACGAAGCGACGTCTTTTATAAATGTCCTATAAAATCATCAATGAGATGAAACAAAACGCGAAGCTCGTCAGAAACCTTTAAAATTTAACTCTTCGTTGTGTTGTAATGGACCCTGTCTCATTCCGTTTTACATTATTCATGGAAAGAGAAAAAAATGTTAAAAGAACGCTTTTTGAGAAACGGTTTAATATTCACTTCAGTGGGGTCGGATCGATTGAAGGCATTTTTAATTAAGACTAGCTTCTGTCCGCGACTTCGTTCGCGTGAAATTTGGGACCCCGACCCGCCGCGTCGCATCCCATCGGCGCCCGCGCTTTAACTTCGTTTTCGCTTAGCGTTCTTTCTGACTTTTTATTTTTATTTTTGCTCGCCTCATAAGGGCCGTAGGGTAATGTAACATAGTGTATCTATACCCTTCCTCAATAATTGGGCAATACAATGCAAAAATATTTTTTTCAAATCTGACTGGTAGTTCCGGAGAATTACCCACTACATAAACAACTAAAACTTACAAATCTCTTTATAATATTTTACAGGTATGAGAAACAGGATGTAAAGTTCACTCATCCTCTATTGAAAAGGGAGTATCCTCCGACCAGACGGGTGTTGTGTCTGGCCGGCAAATGCCCGAGGTTTTTTTTTTACTAGAGCTTCTCGCAGTTGACCTAGCTGCTTAACCGGACTATCCTGTGGCTACCTTAAGCTGCTAAACTCAAAGCCTCCAGCCAGGGGCATAAACTATTCTAATTAATATTAGGGGTTAAAGTATGAAATTGCCGATATGTACTGAAAAATTGAAATTAGTTTTTTTTTTTTTAAATTTAACATATTTATTTAATCAAAATAATTACCACTATTATCTATAATATTGATGCCATCTAATAAGAAGGTCATTTATGTCTTTGCGATAGAACTCTCGTGATCTCGATTCGACAAACCACATAATTATGTTAAAGCATTTTGTACTGCCTCCTGAGAAGAAAACTTTTTATCACGTAGAAAATTGTCCATATCACGAAAAAAATGGTAGTCCGTTGGAGCAAGGTCTGGCGAATACGGAGGGTGACAAATGGTTTCTAATTGAAGTTCCTGTAGAGATAAAACGGTGTCTCATGCTGTATGAGGTCTCGCGTTATCATGTAGCAATAATGGTGAAGATCAATTCATGAGTCGGGACTGTTTCACTGCTAGTTTTGCTATCATTGTTCGGAGTTCGGCTAATTCCTGGGTAGTTTGGCTCGGATCGGCTTCCACCATCTCTTTCAATTCATTGTTATTCACCTGTGGATCATATGGTTCGTTCTTCAAATCAAATTTTCCATCACGAAATCGTTTAAACCAAAATCTCATGGTGCGTTCACTAGCAGTCCCCTCTCCAAACGCAACATTGATATTGCGAGCTGTTTCTGCCACGTTAGTTCCGCGTTGGGACTCATATTCAAAAATAACTCGAATTTTCGATGTATCCATCTTTCTTGTCTAAGCTGAATAAAAAAAACAACTGTAAGTCGAATGTTGCACATTTTTTATAAGAAGAACTTCATAGGTACCATGTGAAAAAAGTTTCACTCCAAAATCTCAAACCATGAAGGTTCTATGTCAATTCGAAGTACCTATTACAATAAAATGGCAATTTCATACTTTAACCTTTATTATTAGGCGAACGCTCGCTAAGAGCACCCCCTGTGGGGTACGAACCTCGGCTTAGGGCGTCGCTGGGGGGAGGACAGCAAGATGGTACAGGCTGGATCAAAGATATATTAATATTAACAATCGGGGAATTTCAAGCTACAGCCTCAGCATCGAGGCGGGCTGGTGCGATGGCGCATCGTCGAGCAAGGGTCGGGGAGTGCCCGACGATTTTTTTTTTTTTTTTTGTCTAGGGAATCTCGTAGCTCACCTCTGAGATGATGACTACTTAACCGGTCAATCCTGCGGCTGCCTTAAGCTACTACCTCAAAGCCTCCAGCCAGGGGCAAAACTATTCTAAATTAAAACTAGGCGAACGCTCGCTAAGGGCACCCCCTGTGGGGTACGGACCTAGGCTTAGGGCGTCGCTGGGGGGAGGACAGCAAGTTGGGACAGGCTGTATCAAAGATGATTCATTATTATTAATCGGGGAATTTAAGTCTACATTTCTCAGCATAACGCGGGCTGGCGCTTCTGCGAGCAAGGGTCGGTGGGGTGGGCCCGACGATTGATGTCGGATAGTCTTATATATGTCGTTCGCGTGGCAAACTCTAATTGCGCGATGCAGCATTTGTGTGACGTCAAGATTTTGTGTGAAGTCAGCTCTTTGAAGCGTAGTTCGCATGTGGCAATGTAGATGCCGCCACATCTCTCCCGTCCGGAGATCGGAAACCGATAGTGGGCTGAGTTTTGTATCTTGAGATGCTTTACATTGCCAGCTGAGGTTCCAGTCTGTTGGAACCTACTACTTAAAATACTACTACTATTTATGAAGTGGCAAGAATGATACAAAGCGATATAAGAAAATATGAAACATTAAGAAGTGCACGACATAAAAATGAGCTATGCAGAACAGTTAAATTTAAATCTAGTATATTTGGAATGGGAGTAAAAATGTATAACAAACTACCAAATTGTATTAAAGATATTTCAGCTATGAATATCTTTGAATTAAGCTCAAGGAACTCTTGATAGGTAAAGCGTACTACACAATAAATGTTATTTAATGACAAAACTTGGTTTAATGTATTTTCGTTTCATTGATAATGTATGACTATGGAATGTATGTTTTAATTTGAGTAAAGCATACTAATTTTATAATATTTTTTAAGGTATAATTTGATTAGTGCAAAGAGAGACTAGACTAACTTTAAGAATGTTTACAAAATAATAACGTAATAGAATATTGTACACCGTACAGGTATGTTACAGTGCTACTATTATAATTACTATAAGATATTTTTCTACATGTAACAAACAATAAACGTATTTGAATTTGAATATCTTTAGAATATTCTAAACGAAAAGCTAGCTCTTTTGCTTTATAATGTAAAGGTCTGATTTCTTTTCTAGAATACCTTGGTGCCCTATTTTAACCGTCGAAATTATTTGAAGCCGACTGACTAGTAGATTATAGCCCATGCGCATTGTTAAGTGTTAAAATTTTCAAGATATCACCCGACCCGATTCTATGTTTCAGAGAGTGAATGAAATTCTGTGCTATGTACAACCCTACTAGCAATTCACTTTATGAATGGCAACTGTACGGGTCGTTCGTAAAACTATCCTGAAAAAGAAAAGTTTAGCGCATACACAAGTCCAGTAGGTTGCACGTCAGTGTTAACAAAGGCAGTATAAGCTGGCCTCGCATTTTATTGAAACTCCGTAATACGCTAGGCGAGCTCAAGGTCAAAGTGTTACCAACGATGTACGGCCTACTGTACCTGTGTACTAAACATTTCTCGTTCATATAAAATAGCGTAATTTGGATGTTTTGTTTGACCAAATTAAAAGAACTCCTCTTTAAAGAAACCCGAATTTATTCAAAGTAAGAGTGAACAGGCTTCTTCTGGGTAAGCTCACTCCATCGTGACTTTGTCTCTGTCACCTCTGACCTAGACTAGAGTCAAGAGCAAACTCATTATAAAAAAACAACACATATGTATTATGTTTTCTATCGACTACAATTTTCTCAAACGAATTCCTTCTTATCATAGAATGATGAGATGCGACAGTATTTACTTTTACCGATTTCAGTATTCCATAATAATCTTATTCTTATTAACTAAAGTACCCGCAAACGGCAGATAACGGTGCTGAGACGGATGTGATAATTATGTCCTAAATAAACCAAGATAAAGTGATTGATTGAATAATTAATTGAGGTAAGGCTAAACTGTTGATCTTAGGAACTGGGAGTTTGGACCGGATGCTATTAGATATTGGTATTTTCTTTAATTACAGCTTATTTAGAAAATATATTCAGAAGGATAGGATTTAAGACAGTTTACTTCGTAAAAGTATTTTTAAATCAAACTAAAAATTTAAGAATAACATGAAAAAAATGGAATTTGAAATGAAATACATTTAGGTACTTAATACAAATGCTACGTGCAGATTATATGAATAAAAACAGAAAGGTCCAAACTTAGCATTTTAGTTACTTCATTTAAATTCAATGTCAGTTTTACTTTTAACAACGATCTGAGGTTTTTAAAAATGTAGACTTATGAAACCTCTGCACGTCATATTAAAAAAATATAATAGGTACAATTTCGTCACGAACATAAAAAAGAAATAATAGAAAAATTTCGATCCGTTTTTAAAATAAAATGTATTTAAAAGAAAATTTTAATTAGGAATGTGTTTTAGCGACTGTTATAACAGTCGCTAAAACACATTCCTAATTAAAATTAAGTCTAGCTGTATCAAGACTATAGTCTTGATACAGCTAGATTTTTCGTTTGGTGTAAAATATTGTTGGTTTTTGTCTTTTTTCTGTTGAGACAAAATAAAAACATTAATAACATTGAAGCATCAAATCAATCTGCCTAGCCCTTTCTCAACTTACTGGGGTCGGCTTCCAGTCTAATCGGATACAGCTGAATACCAATATTTTACATGGAGCGACTGCCTATCTGACCTCCATAACCCAGTAACTGGGTAATACGATACATCTTGGTAAGACTGGTTGTCAGACTTTTGAGCTTCTAACGATCTGTAACGACCATAGATATCCAGAGATATGCCTTCATTGCGGAATAGTAAGGAATCCTAGTGCGGCCGCTTATCTCCCACCAAAATAATTACAACATTAACAAATAGTGTACTTACGACACACACTTAAAATTTGAACTCGCACACTAAGAAAAAAGCAGCTACACAAAATCAATTTCTAATAGCACACATACATAGAATGGGCGGGGCATTCACTTGTAAACACTTGCTATTTGCGAACATTCAATGCACACGCATGCAATTAGGGAGTCGAAAGCGATGGTCGATAATTTTTATCGATATTTACTTTAGCACATTCTTGTATTATTATAACTTCGTTTAATTTTCTTTATATAATTTATTTTGTTTTTATATACCTATCCGAAAATATGGGTTATTTTTACTAAAATAAAATGAGATTTTTTTTTAAATATTGTATTACCGGGTAAAGGGAACCCTCTCTGTTAAATATTATGCTTTAAACGAGTAACTGTATTGAAATAACAATGTCTTTATTTGCTTCAAACAAAATTAAATTAATAACAAATTTAACTCTTATACTATACATGTAATACGAGAATATCCATTGACTTCTGTAAAAAAAGATTCGACTGCAATAATACGCATGTCGATAAAATCAGCCGCACGCACTCGATTGCACCTCTCTAAATCCAAAACGTTCGTTCCGTTCGGAAAGATTCGGGCTAGTTCGTGTCGCTCCGGACGTAAGTCAGTAAATGATTTAAAAATTGATTTAAAATATAAACAGTGACTTATATGTTTACTTACCGGTCGTAGAACACGACATTTGTCTTCAGGTTGATGGTACTAGACCTATTTTTACAAATTATTACTGCACAGCTCGGCATTTTGGTTTTTTACGCATCAATAGTACACTGAACGCAGTTGCAAAGCGACTGAATGAAGCATACAGCCGCCGTTCGAACATAAGCCCAATTTAGCAATGTCGAGGCGCCACGTGCCACGCCTCCAAGGCATATCCCTCGATATCCGTGGTAACGACCATCAAAGATCTACGAATGACAGCCGGGACCAACGGCATAGCGTGCTTTCCAAGGCATATTGAAGCATAAGAAGCACATTATATAAGTATAATAATGCGTACCTATTGGCGGTGTCCTATAATAAGTGACCATCCCGCGTACCTATACGCCAGTGGTCGACAAACCGCGGCTCGCGAGCCGCATCCCTTCTTTGGCCTATAGAGTGCGGCTCTGTACAAATGTCAATGAGTGCGAGCGTAGATAAGCGCGGGGGACGGGGTTTCGGTCATTAAGCAAGTCATCAAGTTTATTCAAAATTCAAACTACAATATTTCAAAGATATCGAAAATTACTCATTTACTGTACTTTTCAAAGTTTTCCATGGTTGACTTGTTAATAAGTAAGATGCCTGCATCATATTTAATAATATGCAGCCGATCTGATGATGAGGATGATGATGAAGGCATCCTACTTCTTAGCAAGTTAATTTTAGGAAGCGTTGTGGAGCTAACGAGGATGGGAGTTTTAAGGATTATGAAAAATGTATCGAGATAGTTTGGACGCACAGCAAGAATTGGCTTTCATAAGAAGTCTTAGTCGTTATAGTATTCATATTTGGCTCTATTAAATCTATACCTATACGAGATCGTCCCATTTACCTATTAGTGCTGCCCAAATGCAAGACCAAGGCGAGACTTAGACCAGTCTTGGCCTTGGTCTTGCGTCAATACACCTGGTCTTGGTATTGCGCTATCAGTCTTGTCCTTGGTCTTGGTCTTGCAGCAAGAGTCTTGCAAGTCTTGCAATTATACTTAGTCTGGCCATAAATACTGTTACAATAAAAAATAAGAAAGATATTACATTTGAATTTGGAATGTGTCATTTTTATACGATTGTTCATTGATTTTTCTAATTTTGGCGCCAATACATTATACAATATTTTGCGATATTAAAATGGAATGGGGTTATAAAGAGAACCGAATCGCTGTGATTGCATTACACAAAGTTGATATGGAGCAAAATACAATTTTTAAAACTCTCCATACGCTTGGTATTAGTCAAATATTTGTGTACCGGTCTATTAATAGGTACAATGAGACCTCCTCTGTTCGTGACAGAAAAAGATCTGGCCGTCCACGTAGTGTTTTTACGAAAAAGGTGGTCAAAGCAGCAAGGGAAAGAATTCGAAGAAATCCTGTCCGAAAGCAAAAGATTTTATCTCGGGAGATGAAGATAGCACCCAGAACCATGTAGCGTATTTTAAAAGATGACTTAGGACTTGTAGCCTATAAGAGACGCACTGGTCATTTTTTAACTGATAATTTAAAAAAGAATAGGGTGGTAAAATCGAAACAACTACTGAAGCGGTACGCAAAGGGAGGTCACAGATTTTTTTGTTTACGGATGAGAAAATCTTTACTATTGAGCAACATTTTAACAAACAAAATGACCGTTTTTATGCTCAAAGCTCTAAGGAAGCTTCCCAATTAGTCACCAGAGTGCAAAGTGGGCATTATCCGACTTCAGTGATGGTTTGGTGGGGTGTTAGCTATGAAGGAGTGACAGAGCCATATTTTTGTGAAAAAGGTATCAAAACATCGGCACAAGATACACTTGTGCCGATGTTTTGATACCTTTTTCACAAAAATATGGCTCTGTCACTCCTTCATTCCAAGCCCCTTAACCACACCATATCCAATAACCAAGTATGGTCCTTCCAACAAGACTCGACGCCGGGTCATAAAGCCTCGGTCCACGCAGTCTTGGTTGGAAGTGAACATTTCGGACTTCATCAGAGCTGAAGACTGGCCGTCGTCTAGTCTCGATCTTAATCCGCTGGATTATGATTTATGGTCAGTTTTAGATAGTACGGCTTGCTCTAAACGCTATGATAATTTGGAGTCCCTAAAACAATCCATACGATTGGCAGTGAAGAATTTTCCCATGGAAAGAGTGCGTGCTTCTATTGATAACTAGCCTCAACGTTTAAAGGACTGTATTGCAGCCAATGGAGACCACTTCGAATAAGCTTTTTATATTGTTTTATATTTATGTATTAAACTAACACACTGTAAAAGTAATAAATATTATTTGCAATAAATAAAATCTAATTTCTTCGTGACAATGTTTATGGCAAGACTAGGTATATAGCCTATTGCTATTTATTACACACGTTAGTTAAAATCTTAGAACACCGTAACAGAGTAGGTACATTTTGAGCTTAAATTGACATATAGATAGTGCAATCCACGACGACGCGCCCCACTCCGTACTAAAGTACAGCTTACAGTACAGTAATCGCGGAGTGGGGCGTGTCGTCGTGGATTGCACTATCTGTAGGGGTAGTGAAGCACCAAATTAATTAAAATAGCATGATAATAATTTAAAAAATACACAATTTAATACCTACGCGTAATAACTAACTTTACATTTGCAATTCAACAAATGCGATAAGTACCTACTTAGTTATATTGTTTTATCATCAGCAAGTTTTGTAAAAGATAATATACATAATTATCATCTCGCCGGACAGCTTTAAACGCTGTAGTGTTCTAAGTCCAGCCAGTGTGAGAATTTATGTATACAAGAAACTCAGAACATTCAATTTATACCTACCTACTGCTGAGACATCTTCAACGTCGTTTAATTTTATCCTCCTGTGCCAACCCTACCAAAATTGGTGAACATTTTGTATACTGTCCATACTCTGTTGCGGCGAATGCGGCGATCAGTGTCAAATATTGTGATACACTTGTCGCACAGTCTTTGATAAAGCGCGGCGTCTTTGTCGGTAAATTATCAAATAAGTACACCTACCGACCAACGGTATTTTCGCGTAAAACTGTGTTACTAGATATATTCGACTCGCTGTTAGTTTTGAATTTTGCTGAATAGAAAAATAATATAAACTTTGAAACTTATAGGTACCTATAACTTTGCTAGAAAGACACCTATTTTATTTTATGCTAAGTATATTTTTATCACATGGGAACATAATATATTTGTGTGTAACACGCTTCTTATTAAAAAGTCTAAATATAATAATCAATACAATACCTTTTAGTGTTATGACTATAGGTACGCATACGTCTTGGTCTTGCGAAAATGCAAGACCAAGACCGATTTTGGGCAACACTATTACCTATACGCGATCGTCCCACTTACCTATACGCCGTCGACGTCGTCATGCGTACCTATACGCGATCGTCGCGTTCATGTTGTTCGGCGTACCCAAACGCGTCGTCAGGCTGTCGGAGTTTGCCTTCCAGTTTTACAAACAATTAAGTTATTAGTGACATTAGACATAATTATGATAGCCACGATCGCGTGTTCGCGCGACGTGCGCTTTCTATTTGAACACTGTTTTGTGTTTGACTATTGGATACAGTAGGTATACGAGTACATACTCGTACGTATATTTTTATGATGCCTCCGAGTCTGAACTAGTCGACAGAGATACATAATAGCACTGGAGGCAACAATTCGTACGTGTTTCTCATACTTCATTTTTTTTTCCTTGTACTCGTTTTATGTAATAAAAAATATACGCCTTTTATTTTGGCTTTAGTAGTTGGATAAAAAATATGATAGCATGTTAAGCAAAGTAGTTTATGTCCAAATGTGAAGTAATTTATTCGTAAAGGTTACCATTACTTATACAACGTTTTTCATAGTCCTGGGTGCCGCGTGTTTTGAAGCTCACAATTTCATCTCGTAAAGGTTTTGAAGAAACGTCATTTTTTTGTGAAAGTATAGAAACTAAAACTTAAAGAATTTTCGCGTCAGACACGTGAAGTGATTCTAGGTATTTGTCAATTTGATGTACAAGGCATAAGTGCATATCATTAGCTTTATCATACGTAAACCTCAGTTGCATAAGGTGGGCCTCTGTTGGTAACTGTACTCACCGATGCACAGTACCTATGATAAATGACTAAAAAAACGGACATCATTTTTTATTCTTCTAATCGCTAGTATACACTGTTTTGAATGCTAGAGTAGAACTCCCAGAAACCAATTCAGCTTAGAACCAAAGCTATAATTTTTTTTAAACCCAAACTCAATTAAACCAATTAATTACAGGCACTTTTGAATTGTCAAGGGGTCGGTAAGTGAGAAATATGAAGCTAGTTGCCTATCCCAAAGCGTAGTAGGTACCTATGGAGAAGAACGGGCAATAAACTACACGGATACTCTTTTAAATCAAAATATGGTTACAAAATATTGAAGTTTTTTATTTTTTTATTCATTCATGTTGAAGTTATACATGTGAGAACGATGTAAAACATTATTAAGCGTCCGTAATAGAAAAATAATTAATCGCCGCGGCAGCTAAGAGATGCCCTACTGACGGCGCCCGTTCACAAAAATGACACATGGATTAGCACCATTCAGCTCAACCATTTTGAATGGAGCTAAATGATCCAACACACGCGCCACCGTCACCATGACATAGGTACTCTCAGCCGCCAGGGCACATTCAATTCAATGAAAGACATACCCAGTACCTAAATGGTAGCTTTAAAGTCGGTACTGTAGAGGTTTAATGGCTGGCAGTATGTATGACTGGCCGACATTCTAAAATTTAAATATAGAATTACTTTTCAATATTTACGTGTCTAGCATTTGATCTGTGACTGATCGGTTTAGGGCTCCGTCTCGTGCAAGGGTGCTTCTTAATATTGTAATTACTTGAGAGTTTGAAATACAACGGTCCTCTGGACCTCTTAAAGTTCCTCTGCATATTTTAATTCATAGCTACTAACTCCCTGTGAGGTTAAAACCTCACAGTACATGTTACTCACACATGATTGAATTTAAAATAAAATGCAAAGATAGTTTTCAAAATCTTCAGCAGCTCCAACGGTATTTTCAAATGCTAATCAATTAGTTTATGCGCCGTTGTGGAGCAGGACCAGCGTTGAGCCAAGCATTTTAATCAGTGATGTAATCCCCCAACTTATAATATGCTTGGCTGCATAGTGTGCGTTTCATATAAGATTTAAATTTACTTTCATTCAGTTGAAGTATGTGGGGAGGTATTATATAACAGGTAACATTTTAAACAGCACCCCATGAAAGATGAGTCCACTTTAGCCAGCCTTAAGCCCGGTTGAACTAATTGGTCCCTATTCCTAGTGATATAATTGCGTTTTGCACCTTTTTTAGCGATAGAGATGCGGAATCATTCCATACCCTGAGGTATAATCTTCGCTCAAGATACCGTTATACAAACAAGGATTATAGGTCACCAATAATTGTCCCCAGTACAAGAAGCCCACAGCCTTCCGAGCATTTAAACGAGCAGAGACACAGACGTTGAATCACGACGGGGAGTTGAAGTCTGTGTCCTGCAGGCCTAACATGACACACGCGACAATTACTCGCTCTCGCGTGAGTAATTTTTGTCGATTCCTGTGTCTTTCTCGTTTTCTGACAGCGCTTCCATACAAAATAGTCGACTCCTTCTGTCAAAATTGATGTTTTCTCGACAAACCCTAACATGGCACCATAGTTATCTCGATTTTTGACAATTCAACACGAGATAATCTCCGATTTTTCTATCATTTAGTCGTATTTACTCGTCGTCGATTTTGACGACGAGAAGAGTAGACAAAATAATGATACAAAAAAAAACTCCAAAATAATAATAATAAGTTCTTTATTTCTCCTCACAATGACAAGCATAATATAGGTTTCACATAATATTTGTTAATTGTTTGTTTTTTGCAATGTGAGGAGCTGGTGTCTGAGTTAGGCGTAAAATGCCTGTATTACAAATCACCAGGTCCCCACCCCATGGAAGAACATAGTTTTACTTAAAAAAAAAAAAATGATATGACAATAATAATACTAACGGTAAAGAGACTAAAAACTTAAGTTATTACAATTTTGGGGGTAGAAGTTAAAAATAAACTATAAATAAAAAGTTAATCAGGGCGCCTGTATCTGTGTGTATGTTTGTGTCTATGAGAGTGTGTAATGTTAGTGTGTAGTGTTGAGTGTCAGGTGTAGTGTGCCGATGTCTTCGTGATAGGATTTTGGTGCAAGTTGTAAACTTATGTCGTACTAATTTAATTTGAATTAAGTAGACTTTCTGTTGAATTATAATCCAATTTTTTTAACCAGTCTGAAACCAAAGACTTACATTTGGTTTTTGGCAAGGGATATAGCGTTAATGCTCGATTTATCTTATTGTATAAATTTGGACCCTGGTAGCAGAAAAACCGATGTGCAAACTTAGTTTTGAATGAGGATGAAGAACAGACTATATGTTTGCGACGTTTGTTTCTGATTATTTCTGGATCAAAAGCCGTTAGGGCATGAAACAATCATAACCGTTTTCAGGATGAAGAGCTGCCTCACAGTAAGTACCTCCCATTTCGAGTAGAGATCAGTAGTGGGGTGATAAAAAGGTAGAAACAGACTAACCTTTAGGATTGCTCTTTGCGCTCTCTCAACTTTTAAGAGATGAGTTTTACATGTGCCACCCCATGTGGTGATACAGTATTCAAGCTGAGACTGACAGAGAGCATAGTAGACAGATTTTATAATAGATTTTGGTGCAGTGTTTCTTAAGGCTTTAAATATTACTATAAGTCTACGCACTCTTGCTGATAGAAGATTAATATGGTCATGAAATTTAAGATTTCTGTCAATAATTACTCCTAAGTACTTAGGAGTAATTAGGAGACAACCTTAAAAAAACTGAATCTACAAAGTACTTTGTAGATTCAGTTTTTTTAAGGTTGGGACACTGACAAGTTGTGTCATTTGCATTTGGGCATGAATGGGAGACAATAATCAAAGAGGGATCCGGTTTGTCATTAGTTTGAATGGAAAACGTGATGAAAGTTGTTTTTTCTACATTTAATGTTAGTAAATTCTTATTTAACCAACTCATCACAGTGTTCATGCCTATCTGAGCTTTGACAAAAACATCATGCCAGGAGTTACCACTGAAAAGTAAAGCTGTATCATCAGCAAACGCAACAACTTTCGAATCAGGAAATATTAACTGACATATATCATTTATATAGACTAGGAATAGCGTCGGTCCAAGAACACTGCCCTGTGGAACTCCAAAAGTCACTGGGACCTCTTCTCTAGTTATGTTACCGATTTTAACACATTGTGTTCTGTCAGTTAAGTAATCTTTAAAAAGTTTTAATTGAAGATCCCGGATACCAAGGCTTTCGAGTTTCGCTAACAGAATAGGGACAGAGACTATGTCAAAGGCCTTAGCTAAATCTAAGAATATTCCAATGGTTTTCCTCTTTGAATCTATGTTGTTAACTATAAAATTTGTTAGTTCTGACACAGCGTCTGCGGTGGATCTCTTGGCTCTGAAACCAAATTGTGCTTGTGAGAGACGATTTTTATTTTCCAAGTAGTTAACAAGTCTTTTGTTAATGATGCGTTCTAAAATGTTTGATAGGGTAGGGAGAATTGATATTGGTCTATAATTATTGGCACAGTCTCTGTCACCACTCTTATGTATCGGGTGAACTCTTGACTTCTTATAGATCTTCGGAAATATTCCGGTCGTGAGCGACAAATTACAGATGTATGTTATAGGTATTGTTAGAATATCCATATTTGATTTCAAGATGTCACTAGATATCAAATCAAGGCCCACTGAACAATCACTCTTTAACCCCGCCATTAAAGACCTAACCTCAGCTTCATCCGTAGGGAGCAGACAAAAAGAATGGCTACATGAGTTAAAGGTGATGGGTTCCGTTTGTAGATTATTCTTAATGATTTTTTCTGCTAGGGTTTTACCAACATTTGCAAAGTATTGATTAACATTGTTTGCCGAGTGTTGGGGGTCATTGGTGCTTATAAGTTCAATCGGACTGTCTTTGGGTTTAGTTGAGTATGTAATCTCTTTAACTATTTTCCAAATATTTTTACTATTTTTCCCTGCGTTTTGGAATTGTAGCTTCTCATATTCTCTTTTAAGTTTTTTTAATAAAGACGAACAAAAATTTCGGTATCGTTGTATGTAGTTTTATATATCTCATTGTCTGGGTGTTTTTTTACTTTTTTATATAGATTATCGCGGTTTCTAATGCACTTCAGAATGCCTGGGGTTATCCACGGTTTAAGATTTTTTTTCTTGTTTGATATTTTGACTTCTTTAGTGTTGTTTTGGATAGCCCTATATAGGATACCGTGGAAGAAATCAGCAGCCTCGTTGGCGTTTTTAATTGTGTATAGTGGACTAAAATCAACACTTTTAAGTTCCGCATTTAGATTGTTGTGATCTAAGTAATTTATAATTTTGGCAGGTTTTTGTTTGGGAATACTAGCTATGTACAAAGCAACACTATTATGATATGTAATTGTTGTTTGAAGTATAAGACAACGAGCCGTTAGTTTTGTCTTTAGAAACGTGTGATCCAAACATGTTTTATTGTGCGTAGGAGCTATGTATGCAGGCATCATACCGTGGAATGCCATCATATCTAGATATGCGGAAAGATTGCTGTCAGCACTGTGCTCGGCAATATTAATATTAATGCCCCCCAATAATATGACATTTTGCATAAAAGAATATTTCTGTACCCGGGTGGCCTATAAATGGCCAAGGCTACTGTATCTTTATTTAGGGTAATAACAAGACAGTTCGCGTCCTCAATTACAGGTTCTTCAACCGAGATAAACAAACCGTTCTTGTAGTACACAACAACCCCTTCATTCTGCGTAAGGTTATTAGTGGTGGCAAAACTGTCATATCCATCCAAGGAGGGTAAGAATACAGTTGAAGACAACCAGCACTCTGTCAAAACAATGCAATCCCAATCCACCGCAGTTCTGGCTATTATCGGTAATAATCCAGGTAGATTACATTTAACACTCCGAATATTTTGTTGAAACATTTTAAGACATTTTTTGGGGCTTGGTAATAGACCCGAGCAGTCCTCCGCATCACAGATGAAAAATTGAATTTCAGCAACATTAAAAGAGTCTATTCACTTTGTAAATGCGTTAACTCGTTGAATTTCGCATAAGTATTAATTTAGCAGGATCAATTTTGTGGGTCAATTTGGCCATAGTATTATGTGCTGATATATTTTTATGTAAAATTATATTAATACATATGAATTCCAATCTTGTTAAATGGTTGACGTATTAGAAATGGTAATAAGTACGACATAATAATATTTTAGAGATTGTGTGACACTTTGGAGGCGTGGATGTGTTATGTGAGTATATTTTGATAGAATATAGTGTAGAGTAGTATAAATCAGTTTTAATGTGAGAGTTATTGTTTTATTGTTATGTATGCGGTGTACGTGAACAGTGTAGTGGTAGGCGCTTATTAAATGAGATATGTAAAAAATAAAAATAATGCATGCAGTTGGAATGTGTACTAGCCGTTCAGAGAGGAAGACTAGTCAAATATTTTTTGCCATTTTTAGAAGATCTTCTTCGGAATAGACGCGTAGACGGGGTTGGCCTTCATTTCGTTTCAGAAACACCTTGCCAAACGAAGTCCAGCAGTGCTCGTAATTATGTTTTTTAGCAAATAATCTGGTTATGTAATGTAGACGTCTGATTGAAGCAGTCAGAGATTCAGCCACGTATATTGGCTTAGCTGGTCCACCCATACTCAGATTTGTAGTACTCAAACGTTTTTCACGATTTGCCTTATTATATGACCCCGTAGCCTTAATAAACTGTTCTTTCTTCATGGTTGATGTAAAGTCTACGATTATAGGTCCTATGGGTTTGTCTTTCAGCTTTAGACGAGATGTATCTCGAATATCGGAGTCTAGGATTGGAACATTAATAACATTTCCAATCTTCTTTGCTATCTCAACTAGCTGTTCTTTGTTCTCAGATACAGTGTCTGTGACGTTTCTTAATTCGATCATGGTAGACCGTGCGTTTTTTTCAAATAGTTCAATTTTTGCATTCAAAGTCTTTATGTGGCTATGGCTATGGCTATAAAATAACATGGCAGTTTCATAATTGTACTTATTTTAGTCATCATTTTATTTTACAATATATTAATAATGAAAATACTTAGTTTTAAACTACTATTTATATTGGAACGACGTGTTTATTGGAATTTTTCGTTTTTTGTATGGAAAATATGAAAAAATATTACCTACATGTTGAGTGTTAGGGGTTTATGGGTCTCATAAAGGGGGTCGAAATTTTCATTATTTTTGCGATAGGACACACCGTTTTCGAGATATAAGCAAGAGAAAAGAAAAAAACACAGTATTGTTTTTGCACCTTCGAGGTGTTGGTGTGAATTTTAGTTCATTTTTTAATCGCGATTAAATACTTAGACAATCTAAATTTTAGGTGAAGAACGTAAAATTCTGAATAGCAAAATTGCCATTTTCACTAAATTAATAGCTCAGTGCCGTCAAACTAAAGTTGTGTCACTTTAGTCTATTTCAGAATGGAAAATCGTCGGTTGACAGGAATAATCTAAATTTTGGTGATTTTTAGTCTAGTTTATAGGCATTTGTGACAAGAGAATCGGCACCATTGAATGAATGAAACGGAATCTCAAGCCGATGTTGCTATCAATATAGTAGTAGTAGTATATATAAAATAATTTGTTTTTAATAACTTGCAACATCGGTTTCTCGTCGCGAGATAAAGAAGTGTCAAAGTGCCTTTTTCTAGATATCTCGTCGTTAACGGTCATGTTAGGGATTAGAATGACGTCAGAATCGTAGACAAATTTCGACAAAACGAGATAAAGAGCTTTCTCGCGCTTGTCATGTTAGCCCTGCAGGAGTGATAAACTCCCAGGAAATATTAAACAGAGTATGTTCAGTCCATTTATTAAAATTATTCTAGCTAAACAGGCCTATACTACGCTGATAGACACCGGAGCATCAATTTCGTGCATATCAGAGCAATTAATGTTGGAGCTGAAGTTCAAATGTACTAATGACGATAGGTACGAAGCATTTTGTGAAATTAATTTCGGGTTCATGATTGAAAGTCATGGGAAAACGGAGATTAATTTTATAGTGGACTCATGTGTATATATTAACAGTTTTGTGGTAATCAAAGACAAGCCAGAAACTGGTCCTCGGTCAGGACTTTTGCTATATTTATACGGTGCCGTCATCGATTTTCATAATAATTGTTAATGTTAAAAGGGCGCTTTCGTGCAGATTTTTGTGAAGATTCTGATCATAATGTTACGTCAATGTCTAGTATGTACTTTAGCATGTCAATGTGAAGATGACAAAATAATTAAAAAATAATATTGTCTTAAGTGCAGACCATGTATCTATAGAAGAAAAGAGGTTCGAAATCAATTTCAAAAATTGATTATCTTTATTTTGCAAATCTCATTCAAGAACATGATGCAAGACTATGGTTGAATCCCTTTAAAAAATTACTCCCTTTCAATGAATTAGGTACGTGAGAATTTTTTCTTGCTGAAAAATCTCTCCCTCTGGCTAATTAGCATCCGTTGGATTAATGAATCACGATGTTGAATTCTTTAGCTCATTCAACCCCTTCCGGGCTGATGTGAATTATCACATCGTTATGTTTGCGCTTAAGGGGTTCGTTAATCTTTTCCCCCGGCTTTTGGTTGACGAGGTTTAGACAGGACGAATGCGATATTTGTTGAGTGGACACTGGCACACCTTAATGTTTTAGCTGTCAAGTTTACGCGATTCGTTTGTCCTGAGCTTAACCTGTTCTTACAGAACATGACCCCATATTGTTAATATTTTGTCCCCGCGTTAGGTAATTATTATCTAAGGTATAAGTAGGGATGTTTTGACTGTTGGAATGTCTTAATTTGAAAAAAAGTCACTTTATGTACCGGAGTACGTCGTTCCTTCATTCAAGGGAGGCGTAGCTGATGTAGAGGTTTAATGGCTGGCAGTATGTATGACTGGCAGTATGTATGACTGGCCGACATTCTAACATTAAAATATAGAATTACTTTTGAATATTTACGTGTCTAGCATTTGTTCTGTGACTGATCGGTATAGGGCTCCTTCTCGTGCAAGCGTGCTTCTTAATATTGTAATTACTTGAGAGTTTGAAATACAGCGGTCCTCTGGACCTCTTAAAGTACCTCCGCATATTTTAATTCATAGCTACTAACCCCCTGTGAGGTTAAACCCTCACAGTACATACTACTAATACATGTGCTATGCAATTATACAATGCTAAGAGATTGAATA
Source organism: Xanthia togata (assembly GCA_963853775.1). Taxonomy (NCBI): domain Eukaryota; kingdom Metazoa; phylum Arthropoda; class Insecta; order Lepidoptera; family Noctuidae; genus Xanthia; species Xanthia togata. The sequence continues at coordinate 15,437,324 of OY970802.1, forward strand.
TAAACAATGCAAAGATAGTTTTCAAAATCTTCAGCAGCTCCAACGGTATTTTCAAATGCTAATCAATTAGTTTATGCGCCCTTGTGGAGCAGGACCAGCGTTGAGCCAGGCATTTTAATCAGTGATGTAATCCCCTCACTTATAATATGCTTGGCTGCATAGTGTGCGTTTCATATAAGATTTAAATTTAGTTTCATTCAGTTGAAGTATGTGGGGAGGTATTATACAACAGGTAACATTATTGCTGCGCCCTAACAGGGTCATGTACTCATAAGTTTTAGCCTAGCCTGTAACTGAGTGTACATTATGCAAAATAAATAAATAAACAGCACCCCATGAAAGATGACTCCACTTTAGCTAGCCTTAAACCCGGTTGAACTAATTTGTCCCTATTCCTAGTGATGTAATTGTGTTTTGCACCTCTTTTACTCAAAAGATGTAGATTTTTCCTTACGTACATAATGTTTTCATAGATATATTGACAAGATACCGTTTTTATCGTTATATTTTATCGTTCGTATCTTTAAACAGTTCCCTTAGAGAGTCGCGTCTGCAGAGGCCATATATGGGTCTGATGGCTCTTTTCTGCAGAATAAAAATAGACTCTATGCCTGCAATCCAACCCCATAGTAGAATACCGTGCGACATAATACTGTGAAAGTAACTGAAATGACGGATTCTCACAGCATTTGCTGCTGAACTTAGCCGTCCTGAAAGGGACGTCCTGAAGTGAGGACCCCATTGAAGCCTTGAGTCGAGCGTGATCCCCAGGAAAACAGTTGTATCGACGAATTCTAGTTTCTCTTGATTTAATACTATCTCACAATTACTACTTTCGTAAAGAAAATCTTATGCACTTTTTTTTCCCATTTAATACTAAATTATTAGCAGTGAACCAATTTTGTAACTGCTGTAGGGCGTTATTTACGTCGTCAAGATTTGATGCTCGTCTATTAATTTAAAAAATTAAGGAAGTATCGTCAGCAAATAACACCATTTGTGGTTGAGTTTTTAACAAACGGTGTAGATCATTAATATATACTAAAAAGAGGAAAGGACCAAATATTGATCCTTGTGGTACACCCATTTTGACTTTTAAACCGAGTGAATTGACACCATTTATTTGAACTTGCTGTTGTCTATCATTTAAATAAGATTTTACTAAACTGAGCGCATGTTTTCCAAGTCCGTAAAGCTTAAGTTTCAAGGTTAAGGTTTCGTGGTCGACGCAGTCAAATGCCTTGGAGAGGTCACAAAAAAAGTCTATGGCGTCTTGGGTCTCTTCCCGCGCCGTAAATATGTGTATAAGGTGACACTGGCGTCAGTCGTACACCGTCCCTTGGTGAAACCGTACTGTTGATCATGTAAGATTTTTTTGGTGTAATAATTGAGCATTTGATTAAGCATTACCTTTTCAAACACCTTGCTTAAAACCGGCAACATGGATATGGGTCTGTAATTATTGGTTGCTTTACTGTCCCCGGATTTGAAAAGTGGTATTTACCTTTCTATATTTCATTAGATCAGGGAAGACTCCTTGATCCACACACAAATTAAATATTAAGTCTAAGTACGGCGCTATAGTCTCAATAATGGAGGTACAAACTTAGATTGACATACCCCATAGATCTTCGGTTAATTTGATCTTAATTTGCTTGAAAGCTTTTAGTACTGTTAAGGGGTTTACATGCTTGATTTTAAATTCAATCGGGCAGGATGAAACATTTACGCTTACTAAGTCAATAGAACGCGAGGGCGAGGAATTTAAGGTTTCAGTAGTTTTAAGTGGGATACTAGTAAAGAAATTTACAAATTCTTGAGCAACGTCTTTGTTAGTGCTTATGCGTTTTCTTTTTTAACGTATTATTGAACTCGGTGCGCACTACTGAAAATAATTCTTCATATAATTCATTTACATTGCTTATTGCTTCACGCCCGCCGTTTGGCGTCGCGCCATTTGTCCGTGAGTGCAAAATCCGTGGGCCATGGCATCACACCGCGCCGCGCGGCCCGTGCGTGTGCAAGCCCACATCCATTTTGCGTTCAGTATGTTCAAAGCTGTGCAGGGAGACAGATTTCAATATGTCCGTGCGCGAAAATACCATCGCATTTATTGAAAAATACAAGTGTCTATGGCAAGTAACAAATAAAGATTACAATTTTTTTAATAAAGAGACATTTCAACCACTCCTTCGATCATTTGGTTTTGGGTTTTCTGGTTAATACATGGCAACAAATAGCAACCGCAGAAAGTAAAAATTCTTCTTCGGAGTTTAAATCCATTTTCTACTACTTCACCATAGTCCATACGTCTATATCTGTATGCGTCCCCGTCGATCGAGAAATGAAAGTCATTTGGACTGAAGCCATGAGTGGCCTAAACTAATGGCGTCCATCCATTTGATTGAATCCCAATGGACTGACCGTGAATGCACTAAACAATACTGTGTGTGAAAATAAAATGCAACAACCCTATAAAACCTGCGCAAAAAATAATTTCAATATTTGAGAATAAAATACATAACTTGCTTTAAATTAAATCATTTTTTTTTCTTTCTAAAAATAGTAGATATTTGGCTGTGGATTACGGCGAGTTCTAAAATCATTTTTTTTTTGTTTGGAAAATTTATGTTGTCATATTAGACGTTTTTGACGTCGCTATTTACAGGAAAATAGTGAAAAAATTTAAAAACTCATTTTTCATTGATGACAAAAACAAAAATTTTCTTTGTCAAATGATCTAAAAATTTGGAATGCACAGGAACCACAATTATTGAGTACATTTTTCGAAAATGAAAATACCAGTCGATTTAAAAAAAGGTCCATTTTTGCAAATGTCGACGGTTTGCAAAAAGCTTGAAACATTTTGATCTGAAAATTTAACTGTAATTAGAGGGCCACAGAACTGACATCATATCAAAATTTCAGCTCTCTATCACTCCCGAAACGCGAGTTATTAAATTTACAAGATTTGCAAAAAACCAACGTGTTGTTTTGCGAATTACGGACGATTCTCTGGACCGATTTTACTATACCGGGGCTCATTCTCTTTGTTTTTTTATTGCGCACATTTTTTACATTTTACTTTTTTTGACCGAGTTGTTGTCTTTGCTCTAGAAGCGAAAAACTGACTTTTACCATTTTTTTGGCACCCTGTCGATCAATTCCTGACACTTGAATCGTCACAAAAAAAAACGGTCCAATAGGAATTGCACGGGCCAAAAAGCTAATTCTATCTGACTACGTGTATCATAACGTTTTACTATGCATTGTGCGAGGAAATAAAAAAAACGAGCGAGCCTTGCAGTAGTCGTCGCATAAGATGCGTAACATCTGACATATTGGCTGATGTATAAATGATATAAACAACATTCATGACTTTTTTTTTTACTTTGACTTTTGACTTTAACTGACTTTGAATTTTTGACTTTAGCTTAGACTGACTGACTTTATGACTTTCACTGACTTTTTACTTTGACTTTTTGATTTTGACCATCGTCATCGCCATCGTCATGTCTCGTGACACTTTCCGCACAAATTGGCTACTTGGAAATAGTTATTTGTGCAACAAGAGAGCAAAGTCGTTTTTTGCTGCGAGTGTTGATTTTGAATCCCGAGTAAGCGAAGGATTCTATAATTGAATCACGAGCGTAGCGAGTGATTCTAGGTTAGAATCCTGAGCGCTGCGAGGGATTCAAAGACACGAGATGCAAATAACTTTGCTCTCGTGTAACACATACAACTTTTCACCTCAGCAGCGAGAACATACAACATGTAAAAAAAAAACCCTGTCCGATCCGTGAGGGTGTTGTTAGGTATCGTACTGTTAGCATATTTATGTTGAAATTTTCAGGAAAAAAGAAAAAATGCTGAATTTGACCGAATTTTACATTTGGTGCGGGCGGCGGCCGTCGTTTAGCGGGTGTCTAAAAGTCATAAGTAGTATGAGTTTTGCAATTTTTTTATGGATTTGGGGTACTTAATTTTGGAACAAAAAATGTGAATTTTTAATACCAATAACTTTTTTACTATAAATAATAATAAAAAAATACTGTTTTGTAAAGTTACTGCAGTAACATATGCCCATTTTGCCCAGATGTTCGGATCGGACAACGTTTTTTTTTACATAATCTTCATCACTTCGTATTTTGCAGCCACCATCTTGGATTCATATTTTGACCTCACTATCGACTTTAGCACCCTCGAAAACTCGAAACGACACCCATGAAAAAAAATTGAAAATTTACGCAGCCGCCATCTTGGATTTACATTTCGACCTCACGATCGGCTTTGGCACCCTTGAAAACAATGAAAACGACACCCATTGTGAAAAATGCGAAAATTTTCGCAACCGCCATCTTGGATTTTCATTTCGACCAAATTCACACTTACTATCTCTCTCCGTCTTTCTTTCTCTTTGAATTAGAAAAAGACAGTCGCAAGCGCCTTTTCGCGTGACGATTTCTGCCAGTGCACTCTTACCGCAAGCCGCTTAAGAACTTCGTTCCAAAAATTTAATAAAACAGAATTTAAATAAAACCTTATCAGATGATTTGCAATTTTAATGTTTTATGTGTATCCGAACGTTTTATTGTTTGTTTCTTTTTTGGGCCTAGTAGGTAGGTGTATGGAATTTTGAAATCGAACTTGGAATCGACTTGTTTCTATCTCTCGCTTTTTTCGTATCGAAATGAAAGTGACAAAACTAATTGAAGTTCAAATCTTTAGAATTTTGTGAGTAGACCCAACTTTGCTCTCGATATTTAAAAAAAATAATTAAAAAGTTACTTTGTCTCACGCTCGCAGCAAAATCGAATTTTGCTCACTGTTTTTTGACAGCAAAACCTGCTTGTTTGAGGTGCTGAGGTGAAATAGTTATTTGTGCAACAAGAGAGCAGAGTCGTTTTTTGCTGCGAGTGTTGATTGTGAATCCCGAGTAAGCGAAGGATTCTATAATTGAATCACGAGCGTAGCGAGTGATTCTAGGTTAGAATCCTGAGCGCTGCGAGGGATTCAAAGACACGAGATGCAAATAACTTTGCTCTCGTGTAACACATACAACTTTTCACCTCAGCAGCGAGAACATACAACATGTAAAAAAAAACCCTGTCCGATCGGTGAGGGTGTTGTTAGGTATCGTACTGTTAGCATATTTATGTGGAAATTTTCAGGAAAAAAGAAAAAATAATACCTCCTTTTTTTTCAATGGTGAATTTGACCGAATTTTACATTTGGTGCGGGTGCGGCCGTCGTTTAGCGGGTGTCTAAAAGTTACATTTTTTATGGATTTTGGGTAATTTTGGAACTAAAAATGTGAATTTTAAATACCAATAACTTTTTTACTATCAATAATAATCAAAAAAATACTGTTTTGTAATGTTACTGCAGTACCATAAGCCCATTTTCCCCAGATTTTCGGATCGGACAAGGTGTTTTTTTACATAAGCTTCATCACCTCGTATTTTGCAGCCACCTTCTTGGATTTATATTTTGACCTCACTATCGACTTTAGCGCCCTCGAAAACTATGAAAACGACACCCATGACGAAAAATGTGAAAATTTTCGCAGCCGCCATCTTGGATTTTTATTTTGACTTCACTATCGGCTTAAGCAACCTTGAAAACCATAGAAACGATACCCATGAAGAAAAATTTGAAAATTTTCGCAGCCGCCATCTTGGATTTACATTTTGAGCTCACGGTCGGCTTTGGCACCCTTGAAAACTATGAAAACGACACCCATTATGAAAAATGTGAAAATTTTGACTACCGCCATCTTGGATTTTCATTTCGACCAAATTCACACTTACTATCTCTCTCTTTCTCTTTGAATTAGAAGAACACAGTCGCAAGCGCCTTTTCGCATGACGATATCTGCCACTGCACTCTTACCGCAAGCCGCTTAAGAACTTCGTTCCAAAAATTTAATAAAACAGAATTTTAAATAAAACCTTAACAGATGATTTGCAATTTTAATGTTTTAGGTAAGTATATCCGAACGTTTTATTGTTTGTTTCTTTTTTGGGCCTAGTAGGTAGGTGTATGGAATTTTGAAATCGAACTTGGAATCGACTTGTTTCTATCTCTCGCTTTTTTCGTATCGAAATGAAAGTGACAAAACTAATTGAAGTTCAAATCTTTAGAATTTTGTGAGTAGACCCAACTTTGCTCTCGATATTTAAAAAAAATAATTAAAAAGTTACTTTGTCTCACGCTCGCAGCAAAATCGAATTTTGCTCACTGTTTTTTGACAGCAAAACCTGCTTGTTTGAGGTGCTGAGGTGAAATAGTTATTTGTGCAACAAGAGAGCAGAGTCGTTTTTTGCTGCGAGTGTTGATTGTGAATCCCGAGTAAGCGAAGGATTCTATAATTGAATCACGAGCGTAGCGAGTGATTCTAGGTTAGAATCCTGAGCGCTGCGAGGGATTCAAAGACACGAGATGCAAATAACTTTGCTCTCGTGTAACACATACAACTTTTCACCTCAGCAGCGAGAACATACAACATGTAAAAAAAAACCCTGTCCGATCGGTGAGGGTGTTGTTAGGTATCGTACTGTTAGCATATTTATGTGGAAATTTTCAGGAAAAAAGAAAAAATAATACCTCCTTTTTTTTCAATGGTGAATTTGACCGAATTTTACATTTGGTGCGGGTGCGGCCGTCGTTTAGCGGGTGTCTAAAAGTTACATTTTTTATGGATTTTGGGTAATTTTGGAACTAAAAATGTGAATTTTAAATACCAATAACTTTTTTACTATCAATAATAATCAAAAAAATACTGTTTTGTAATGTTACTGCAGTACCATAAGCCCATTTTCCCCAGATTTTCGGATCGGACAAGGTGTTTTTTTACATAAGCTTCATCACCTCGTATTTTGCAGCCACCTTCTTGGATTTATATTTTGACCTCACTATCGACTTTAGCGCCCTCGAAAACTATGAAAACGACACCCATGACGAAAAATGTGAAAATTTTCGCAGCCGCCATCTTGGATTTTTATTTTGACTTCACTATCGGCTTAAGCAACCTTGAAAACCATAGAAACGATACCCATGAAGAAAAATTTGAAAATTTTCGCAGCCGCCATCTTGGATTTACATTTTGAGCTCACGGTCGGCTTTGGCACCCTTGAAAACTATGAAAACGACACCCATTATGAAAAATGTGAAAATTTTGACTACCGCCATCTTGGATTTTCATTTCGACCAAATTCACACTTACTATCTCTCTCTTTCTCTTTGAATTAGAAGAACACAGTCGCAAGCGCCTTTTCGCATGACGATATCTGCCACTGCACTCTTACCGCAAGCCGCTTAAGAACTTCGTTCCAAAAATTTAATAAAACAGAATTTTAAATAAAACCTTAACAGATGATTTGCAATTTTAATGTTTTAGGTAAGTATATCCGAACGTTTTATTGTTTGTTTCTTTTTTGGGCCTAGTAGGTAGTTATGGAATTTTGAAATCGAACTTCGAATCGATTTGTTTCTATCTCTCGCTTTTTTCGTATCGAAGTGAAAGTGACAAAACTAATTCAAGTTCAAATCTTTAGAATTTTGTGAGTAGACCGAACACTGCTCTCGGCATTTAAAAAAAATAATTAAAAAGTTACTTTGTCTCACGCTCGCAGCAAAATCGAATTTTGCTCACTGTTTTTTGACAGCAAAACCTGCTTGTTTGAGGTGCTGAGGTGAAAACGCTTTTTTCGAGCTAATGCATTGTGAAGTATATTTAAGATCCGGGAGTTCTACTCCCGCATTGAAAATAGTTCATACTTTCGATTAATACAATAAAAAAGTGATGTCCGTTTTTTGAGGCATTCATCATACTGTGCGATGGCTCCAAATTAATTAATAGCACGTAGCATTTGGACATGTACACCAAACTATACCAACTATTGATCAATGACGAAACTTATACAATATTATTTTCACAACTAATTAAACTACTAAGCACCAACGACTACTTTTCTAGCCCAAATAAATGTTAAACGATAGATTTTACGTTCGTACAGGCTCATATTTCTTACATTTTATGGTTAGTGCCCGGAGCAGCAGCTGCACAATACTATATTTTCATTCCGAGACTACGTGGCTCCATAAAAAAGTGAGATTTCACTGTCTCAAAGAATAAAAGTAAAAGGTGCACTTGGCTTCTTTCACGGTTTGTAGCTTCGGCACAATTTACTGGAGATTTATTAAGGCAAAGTAATATTTTAAATGTGTTTTATGTTCTAGCTGCGGTCTCGAAGGAAATCTTTCTTTAACTTAACCTCGTTTGCGTGATAGAGACCGCGTCTACCGAGACCGCCTGGCGCGGCCGTCATTTCCCAACACTATTTTAGTTCCTTGGGTGAAATTTGAACGGATTATTTTTATAATTTTAAAGGTTGTTTAGTATTTATTTCCCAAGAAAGAAATATAAAAGTAGGTTTTTAATTAAAGTGACACCAAGGTTTTTTAATTATTCTGTTAAGACTGTTTTCGATTTCACGTCTAGATGCCTGGAACATTGATGCCGTAAAGTTGATGAAAACGAGTAGATTAAAAATACCTATTATCTACCAAATCATAATTCATTGGCACTGTTAATTTAAAATACCATCTTCAAGATATTTTAAGTTTATTTGAAAATCATTTCAACATTGCTGAGTTTGCCGGTAAGCAAAAAAAATCGACAAACCTTTGATAGAATACCTAATTATTATTCCGCTCAAGTTTTCTATTACGTTTCTAATCAAAAATCTGTATAACTTTGGTTTCAAGAAGTTTTTTTTTTCGTTTATTATACAATTCATATTTATTGTACTTACTGGTAAATTTATTATTTATTATATAAGTATAGACATAAAATTAGCAAAATTATATACTAACTTAACTAAAACTATTGAAAAATTAAAATATAGTATGGAAAAATTCATCCGCATCGCTGTCGACTGGTAATGTACCCAAGAGACTGGCCGCATTGCCACAACGTATGGCAATGCTTAGCCTCTGCCCAAGGTTAAAAAAAAACACCCCTTGGGTCACGGGAAGTGTCAAATAGCCGTTTTGAGATTTCATTGAAGAGGCCGTGAGCACTCGGACCCCACGGCCCGAGGGTTTCAACCCCAAACGGCTCGAAAATATAATTATCTGTAAGGTTATTATACTTACGGCGCTTGAGGTTTTCTGCAGCCGCAGCAGCAGCATCAGCACAGCACGCAGAGCCAGGAAGATGATGGGATGGCGCAAGAGTGTCGACACAGGTTGCATCCCACACTAAAGGCCTACCCACCTTCCATGGAGATAAAGACATGCCGTCCGGTCTCTTGCCATCGTCGCGTGCCAAGCATTAGGTTCTATGTAATAAAGCTGGAACGCCGACGGTGACAAGAGCTCGTCGGATGATGTTCGCGTGCCGCGCTAACCCAGATAGAGATCAGTTGTAATAAACGTTTCATAATTATCTTGCGATCGACAACGACAAGAGGAAAGTTTTCTCCCTAACTACTACTATTTGATTAAGTAAATAACTTGAGCTCTGTTAATTAAAGTTTCAGTTTTGTAGCTTGGTAAGTAAAGTACTAATTACCGTTACGCAATGTCAGTTAATGTTCTTCTCAGTAAACGAGATTTTTAAATTGCATCCATAGGTACGTACTAATATTTCAAATGAGAAAGAGTCTTCAGAAATGTTCTTCTTGTTTCGTATCGATGGTGGGTACATCTTGTCAGATTACTTGGGCCCAGTAACCGGCCATGTTAATCGCGGTAACAGTGAGGGTTTTTATGTCCTAGACCGTACAGGTGAAGGGACACTGGACACTCCAGCAAGTGAGCCATGGTATGTTCGGGAGCACCACATTCACACTATGTCAGAGGGATCTTTATTCCCCCATTTTGCCTTTTATAATGAAAAGATGGGAAACGCTTAAAATAAAAAACCGGCCAAGTCCGAGTCGGACTCACATGCGAAGGGTTCCGTACCACCGTACAATATTTTGCAAATAAATGAAAATACTAAACGAAGAATATTATTATTTTTTAACTTAAATTAAAAAAATCGCAAAGATAAATTAGGGCAAAAAAATGCAAAAAAAATGCATTAGGGCAATGTGTGGTATACAACGCACAGAAAGCTGTAAACCACATTTTCAACAGTTTCAGATATTAACATTCCCGTGTCTTTATATAATGAAGTGGCTATCTTTGTCAAAGGGAATTGACATCTTTATACACATCCAAGAAGCACACGACACAAAAATAAAATATGCGTAAGACCTCATAAAAAAGCAGTTTTTACAAAAAACATTCTGGACATGGCACCCAAAATATACAATAAGTTGCCAAAAAGTATCACAGACTTACACAAAATGAAGCATTTCAAATTAGGTTTGCACGAGTTCCTACTTGCAAAATGTTGCTATTCAATAAATTAATGATTATTTAAATGAAAGATGACTGATTTTATCTGAAATGGTTACAATATAATGATTATGTAAATTTTGATTTGACTTGTGTATTTTTTATTTTTTTGAAATTTTTATTTTTTTAAAGTAACTCAATTATAATGTATTCTGTTTAATTAATGTTGCGATTAGTACCACATTTATATTAATTTGCACACCTCATTAGGTAAAAATACAATGAACCTTTTATACCTGTAACACCTTTTTAACATGTATTATGCAAATAAATTAATTGAATTGAATTGAAATAATATGTGTTTTATAATGATACTATGAATTACAAAGCTATTTCTTGCAGTTGTGAGAAAACCACTCATATTTAAATAAAATACCTTACGAATAAGCGTTTTAGTATTTGTTGATTATATACAGTATATTGTACAGAATATACAGAAGTTTTTAATTCTTAACTTGTTAAGATGTTGAGATAAAGCTCATACAAAAAATGGTTTAAAACTGACAACTTTTAAGGCCGCATATTTCTTCATCTGAAGAAAAAAAATAGAATGTACTCCATCAGACTATGGCACCCTACAAATGCTCGGGTTAGATTTTTTTTATTGTTTTTTTTTTTTTTTTGGTTTACTAAATGGAGCCTTTAATTTTTTACTTTATTTCATATATCGTTATAGCCACAATAGAAGTACATGATTGTGTGAAATTTTCAACTGTATACCTATTACGGTTATTGAGATACAGCTCGCGGACAGACAAACAGACAGACAGACGGACAGTGGAGGCTTAGTAATAGGGTTCCGTTTGGCACCCTTCGGGTACGTTTTTTACTTCATGGTTTTGTTATTGTTATTAGTAATTAACTGTTTATTTATTTTACCTCGATGGTCCTAGTTTATCAATTATAACTCTAGTTACAGCTATATGTAAGCGGGCACGCCCTTTATGCCTGGAGGCTTTATTTTCTTTTTTAGATATTCTTTACGTTTAGTTATTTTTATTTCTGCTTGAGTATAGATCTCGAGGTTTTTGGTTGGTATATTGGCGTGTGCTAGCTGTCATATGGCTAATAATTTATAATTTAATGTTTTGTGTTGTGTTATGTAAATTATTTTGCATATGTACCTATTGTATAGAATCATTTTATTTTTCCTAATTGAACAGACAGCTGTGCTGCTGGGGAGTTTGTTGCGCCACTTCTTCTTCCCATCGAAAGCACTAGGAAGTGGTGAAGGGTGGGCGTTTTGTGGGACTGTCTTATGCATAGATATTCAGAGATATGCCTTCAATGCGGAATAGTAAGGAATCCTCGTGCCACCGCTTATCTCCCACCAAAATAATTACAACATTAACAAATAGTGTACTTACGACACACACTCAAAATTTGAACTCGCACACTAAGAAGAAAGCAGCTACACTAAATCAATTGCTAATAGCACACACAAATAGAATGGGCGGGGCATTCACTTGTAAACACTTGCTATTTGCGAACATTCAATGCACACGCATGCAATTAGGGAGTCGAAAGCGATGGTCGAAATGTTTATCGATATTTAATTTTATCACATTCTTGTGTTATTATAACTTCGTTTAATTTTCTTTATATAATTTATTTTGTTTTTATATACCTATCCAAAAATATGGGTTATTTTTACTAAAATTAAATGAGTTTTTTTATATTGTATTACCGGGTAAAGGGAACCCTCTCTGTTAAATATCATGCTATGCACGAGTAACTGTATTGAAATAACAATGTCTTTATTTGCTTCAAACAACATTAAATTAATAACAAATTTAACTCTTATACACATGTAACACGAGACACATGTACATGTCTCTTGTACACGTAATACGAGAATATCCATTGAGTTCTGTAAAAAAAGATTCGACTGCAATAATACGCATGTCGATAAAATCAGCCGCACGCACTCGATTGCACCTCTCTAAATCCAAAACGTTCGTTCCGTTCGGAAAGATTCGGGCTAGTTCGGGCTAGTTCGTATCGCTCCGGACGTAAGTTAGTAAATGATTTAAAATATTAAACACTGACTTAAATGTTTACTTACCGGTGGTAGGACACGCCATTTGTCTTCAGGTTGATGGTACTAGACCTATTTTTACAAATTATTACTGCACAGCTTTGCATTTTGTTTTTTTACGCATCAATAGTACACTGTACGCAATTGCAAAGCCACTGAATGAAGCCTACAGCCGCCGTTCGAGCATAAGCCCAATTTAGCAATATCGAGGCGCCACGTGCCACGCCTCCAAGGCATATCCCTCGATATCCGTGGTCTTATGTAACTTTGACGTTAGAAAAGTGCTGATTCTCAGCCTAATTTGAATAAATGCCTTTTGAATTTTGAATTTTACGGAATCCTAAAAACAACCATTTAAAACATAAAATGGGGTGTTAAAGTTTGTATGGAAAAAACCTAAATCTATGCGGACGAAGACGACGCAAAGCTCATGCACTTTAGGTTTTATAATAACTTACTATTTCCTAGCCAGGAGCACAGGTAAGTAATATGTATAATGTGAAAACATTCCATAACGTTAGATAAAATATGGAATTTATTCAAAGAAAAAAAGGATTCAGGTTCGTCTCTATTTGACCAAGCAGAGCGCATATAAAAATTATTAGAATATGGACTGGGTAGTAAATTGATTGGTTATCTACTCATACTAACGTAATATCATTAAAAGGTTTCAGGAAAATATCGGGTTATCCAAGAATAGACTAGCAAGATTATTCTAAAATATTTTCAAGTTTAGCGAATATTTCAGTAATACATACGTTACTGAAATATTCGCTAAACTTGATAATATTTAGCTATTTCTTTAGCTATCAAGTCTGTACCTACTTTAATGAATAAAAGTAACCTATTTAAGATACACTGGATCGCAAAAATTCCGGGTCGCTAATAAAAACCGTGATATCTCCATAAATTACATACCTAGATCGCTAGAATAAAATATGTAGAAAGAAGGTTACTAATGCTTGTTCTAAATCTCTAAAGAGCTTTGATTTGTACAAGTAACAGATTTAAAAAATAATCGGCTCTTTGAACATTTTTTTAATTTAAAATTATAAAAATAATTATTTTTCTGCTTTTGTTTCAAAGCGTGCTGTCATTATAAATGATTCCTTGACTTGATCAGAGTATTCAGTGCAAATGTTGTCGTTAACACCTGAAGATTGTACACGGATTATTACCATGGTACAAGAAGGAAGAAGTCAGCGTAGCACTGCTAGAACAGTAGGAGTATCTTTATCAACGGTCCAAAGAGTACTCCAGCGATTTCAAGAGACCGGCATGAACATCAGGAGACCAGGAAATGGCAGGCCAAGGTGCACAACTACACGAGAAGACCGATTCATCGTGAGCACTGTGTTATGAAATCGACATCTCACGGCTGTTCAGGTCCGAAACAGTCTTCAAGAAATTCACCACAACAATGTGAGCTCTGATACGATTCTGCGTCGTGACGTCTTTGTGATATAAAGCCTTAAAGACCAGCAAACGGCCCCAAACTGCTCAGAGAACATCGAGTTGCCAGGTTATGGTTTCCGATGAGTCCAGATTTTGTTTATTTACGCACGACGGGAGACGAAGAGTATTTAGACGACCAGGAGAACGGTATCATCAAGCGTGTTTTGAAGAAAAGGTGCCCGGTGCGGACGGTTTGACAAACGCCGCATTCCACTACCTGCCACCGAAAATGGTGGCGGCACTAGCTCGCCTTTATAACGGCATACTCCGCACCGGTGCCTTCCCCTCCTACTGGAAGCTGGGGAAGGTCATCATGCTGCCCAAGCCCGGGAAGAACATTTTGAAGCAAGAAAGCTACCGCCCGATCACGCTCCTGCCCACCACCTCCAAGGTGTTTGAATCGCCACCTAACACCGCACATGACACTTCGCCCAGAAAAGTTTGGGTTCCCGGCTGAGCACCGCACGACGCTCCAGGTGTCGAGGGTACTGCACATGCTCACGGCGGCCGTGAACAAGAAAGAGTACGCCGCTGTGGTATTCCTCGACATGGAAAAGGCATTCGACCGGGTCTGGCACGCAGGCCTAATATATAAGCTCACCCTCACCATAGCACCCCGTCGCTTGATACAGGTGGTTTCCTCCTTCCTACAGGATAGGTCCACCAAGGTCTCGGTGGAGAACGAGCTCTCCAACGCACGCCCCGTCACCGCGGGGGTGCCGCAGGGGAGCTGTGTCTTGTCACGCACACAGCGAAACTCGCGCTATACGCCGATGATGCCGCGTCCATCACCACTTCACTGTCGGCTGACCACGCGGCCATCAAGATGCAGCGCGCCCTGGACGACCTCCCCGACTAGCTCAGCAAATGGAGACTGTCAGTGAACGCAGGTAAGACGCAGGCAATCATAGTTACGGCACGCGGCCGTATGCACCTACCGAGCCTTAAGCTCATGGGGACCGAGGTAAAGTGGACCAAGACCACCATCCATGGGCCCGCACGTCTGCAACACCGTCGCGTGGGTTAAGGTAACACAACACTTCCCCCGCCCGGTGCTCTCGTCACGCCACCCATTGCGAGTCAGTTTGGTTCGCGCGTGCCGATGTCTCTGAACTGCACCACATCAGAGACTTTCTTTTGGTTTATCGCAGACAACCGGATTGACCCTTCTGAGTAAGTCGCTCTCAGTCTACACGCGGCTTACCCATGACAGATAGAACTCCACACTCGCTACACGACGCCAGCCACGCGCAAAGCGACCTAGGTTAATATAGGCGCCGCGCGCCCGGCCCACACATACATGACTCTAAATTAGCAGAAAAACCCAATAAGTACCACACGAGCGACGAACACACAACTCAAGTCGCCCGACACACACTACAATGCTCCGCACCCCGCAGCGCCACTGGCTAGACCTGGTTCACGCTGTGGGGGGTGGGGAAGACTCCCACTGTGGGGAGCGCCAAACAAAACCGACGCCCGGTTGCTAGACCGGCCTTTGCTGTGCCTTCCCTAGGGTACTAGGGATCTCACCCGGCAAGGGCCAGGTCGCACGGGCGGGCGCCGAGAAGCACTTCGGGCGATCCCCCAGATACACCCCAGAAACACACCCCAACGCGCTGAGAGGAGGTAAACCTCTCAGCGAATAGGTGTGCATGAAAGCACTCCCACCCCCTCCTAGGAGGGGGAGGGAAACCCAAAGACGAAAAATCCCTCGGACAAGGGGCCATAAAAGCCCGAAAACCAATTCCTCAGTGCAGAGACGACCAAGAGAGAGTGTGGCTCACACTGCGTTCGGCGCTTGACGTGGCAACATATAGTGTCCGGGTTCACAAAAAGTCAATTGTCATCCTGAGGATGCCTCGTTGACAGGTGAAACACGTGTCGATTTCTTACAGGGTTCTTTATGACTCTTTAAGAAGAGTTAGCGGATTAGGTTACTAAATATACATCGTCTATTGTATTTTGTGACCTATTTATTTAGGTAGATAAATAGTAAGTATGTAAGGATCGCAGCAGATGGCATTCTGTACTTTCTGTCTACCCCACATGGGAAAAAAGCATGAGTTTATGTATATATGTAGATTGTAGGTACATTATAATTTTCCTTCCAAATCTATCGGTTTCGTGCGATTTCAGGCCATGTTGGCCTGAAATCGCACGACCAATACCTTCGCCGCGGTCTACTACGATGGCGATGTCCTCCCTCAGGCATCCAGTGAGTGACAAGCTTTGGCCATCTCTCCGAGTGACGTGGCCGGCCCACTTCCACTTCACTTCCACTTTTTTTTGATAAATATCGTGTAAACGTGATCCAATTTATTCCAATAAGTAATATTAAAATTAATAGATTAATTAGAAAAACTCAGAAATCATTAAAACGCCTAAAAGTTAACAAACTATGTATATACAAAACTTAGGCAAAAAAATATAAATTTAATACAAGACTTAAAGGAATATAATAATGAATTAAAATGATGTCATATATTTAATTCATTATTAAAATTAAAAGTATAAAGTATAAAAGTATAAAAAGTTTATTTGGAACAACTTAAGTTTACAATTTACAAATGAAAAACGAAGATAGCCACAAAAGTAAAATACTGTGGCGCAGCTATCGACGCCCGACCCAAAAATATTTATAAAGATATTGTTCCAGACTTCACAAAGAATACACTCTATGTGGAGGTTACTATGTAGTATAGGTGTAGAGTGAAAATTAGTGTATATAATACTGATTATTATGAATAAAAAGAAATCTAAACAAAAAGATATGACTTTGAATAATAGTGTAAAAGATGGTTATGTTGAGAAAATATAGGAAAACAAATAAAAGTATAATAGATGTTTATTGCTACTGACATTATGAAGTTGAATGCTTCGGAATTATGAACATTAGAGACAGAGTAGTTAGGAATTGTGATTGTTAGGATGAAAAATGTTAGGAAGAACATTTTCGGATTTCCAATTATCGGAGTTGAAAATTTAGGTGAACTTTGGCGCACCCCGCCCCGCGCGCCGCGCCGTCTCCGTCGCACAATTACAGAGAGCATTATAGGCAGGCATACGCGTCGCAAGCGCGCCAAACCCATTTTCAGTAAAATAAATATAAGTCTTAGAAGTAATGTTTTACGAAATGCATTATTTGTTCTTCAATTATAATTATTTCAATAACATAAAAGTTGTACAAAACCGTTTTAAATGGGTATACGGTACTAGGATGCATACTAAATATTTTGTGTAACATTCAGGAATATTTGGTGCACGATCAGTATTTTTCGGGGAAGAATAAAATAGTTATTGTTACAATAGAATATTTGCAGCGCACTACAATAAAAAAGTGTTATATCTTGGTGTTAATTTGGAATTTGTTTGATGTAACATATTTTACTGGCCGAGTAGTTTAATTATAGTAAAACAATTAAACGGGTTTAAGATCAATATTTTAGAAATGCATACATAGATGTACCTTTAGATTTTTGGTGAACACAAAAATATTATCCATTGAATAGTAACATTTTTCCAAGTAGGAATTCGTGCAAACCTAATTTGAAATGCTCCATTTTGTGATACTTTTTGGCAACTTATTGTATATTTTGGGTGCCATGCCCAGAATGTTTTTTGTAAATACTGCTTTTTTATGAGGTCTTACGCATATTTTATTTTTGTGTCGTGTGCTTCTTGGATGTGTATAAAGATGTAAATTCCCTTTGACAAAGATAGCCCCTTCATATATATAAAGACACGGGAATGTTAATATCTGAAACTGTTGAAAATGTGGTTTCCAGCTTTCTGTGCGTTTTATACCACACATTGCCCTAATGCATTGTTTCTGGGCTTTGAACGCCATTTCTCTGTCCGTCGAGTTTCCTGTGATCTCTCCAAAGACTTTGACTGCGTGCACCATGACACGATTTTGCGTAAACTGCGTCATTATGGTGTGCTAAACGAAGCTCTAAACGTAATAAATTCTTATTTACATAATAGGTCCCGATGTTGATGGTGTGAAATCGTTCGGACTACCAGTTCAGTTAGGTGTACCTCAAGGCTCAATACTGGGTCCATTCTTGTTCTTAGTGTATATCAATGACTTACCATTCTATTTAAAGGGTATAATATGTGTAGTTGTACTGTTTGCAGATGATACTTCTCTTATTTTTAAAGTAGACAGGAATAGACAAGATTTTGACGATGTAAACAGTGCACTCTCAATGGTTACGGATTGGTTTACGACAAATAACCTAGTTCTCAATGCCAAGAAAAAGAAATATGTAAAGTTTGCCCTTCCAAATGTTAGAAATCTAGGACCCAACATCGTCATAGATAAAGAGATGCTTGAAAAGGTAAACTCTGCAGTTTTTCTGGGCATAACAGTAGATGCCAAACTTCAGTGGGGCCAACATATATCTAGCCTAGCGCGAAGGCTCACTTCGGCCGCCTACGCCGTCAGGAAAGTAAGACAATACACTGACGTTGATACAGCTCGGTTAGTCTATTTTAGTTATTTTCACAGCGTTATGTCCTACGGTATTCTGATGTGGGCAAAGCTGCTGATATTCAAAATATATTTGTCCTCCAAAAACGAGCTGTTCGAGCAATTTACTAGCTAGGTGCCAGAGTTTCTCTGAGAGAATTTTCAAAGATATTGGTATCCTCACAGTTGCATCACAATTTCATCTTCGCCAACATCCTATACAGGGTGATTGGAAGATGGGTGCATAGCTTTAAGGCAAAGATAGTACAGACAATTTAGAACCATTTAAGCCATGGTTGTCTTAGACGAAGTCTTACCATTTTTTTTTTAATAAGGTTTAAGCAAACGTATTGATACAAATTTTCTGAACTTTAAATGTCTGTTAAAAATGTCTAATGGTCACTGAAGCCTAAAAAATGTTTTGCTTGATTGCTTACACATTACTTTGATTAAATAAATAAAAAATGAACTCATATATCATTCAATTTGGCCATAATTATGCAGTTTACATAAAATTTTGGGAATTTCCGAAAAAAAAAACAAATATTAGGTTAAAAAAATTGGTAAGACTTCGTCTGAGACAACCATGGCTTAAATGGTTCCAAATGGTCTGTACTATCTTCGCCTTAAAGCTTTGCACCCATCTTCCAATCACCCTGTATATTAGGCAAAGTATACACTTATACACTAAAAACAGTGATATTCACATTGTTAACACCAGAAACAAGAACAAACTTTGTGGCTCCCTTTCACCGGCTTCATAAGGTTCATAACTCATTTGTTGGGCTTGGTATAACCTTTTACAGCAAGCTACCCTCTTCTTTGCTAGATTTGCCTTTTAATGCGTTTAAAACTAAAGTAAAATCCAACCTTTGTTCAAAGGCATACTATACTATCGACGACAACTTAAATGATAAGAATAGTTGGTCTCTGTGATTAACTCAAGACAATGTTTATGTTCTTTCTCCAGAATTAGATTACCTATGGACAGGTTGTATAAGTTTACACTCCTACCAACTTATCTGTGAAATGGTGAAAATGGCGAAACAAGCCTGAACCTGTTAAGGAGATTGAAACATTTTTAGAAGACAATAGACACAAATGCCAACACCACCATTTACCACCTTATCACTGTGATCTCAATCCCATTGAACTCATATGGAACACAATGAAACGAAAAGTTGCTGATGTAAATATTGAGCACAAAAATGCTGGAATTCCCCGCCTAGTTAGAGAAGCGATTGACGCTATTACAGGTCATGAGTGGGCACAGCGTTGTAAACACGTTCGCAGGTTAGAAGGAGAATAATTCAAACATGATTTGTATTTAGATAAACCTTTTATTATAGAAGTGGTAAGTGACACTGAAACCGAAAGCGATAGTGATAATGATGATAGTGGTACGGATATAAGCGGAGTATGGCCTCACAACCAGGATGAAGTTGTGTATGCAGGTTCATCTAAAGATCACAATTACTGTAAACCTGGTTTTCAATAAATTATTGTAAAGCAATTTGTTTTTTTTATTACATTACACTATCACTAGTACCACTGCTAATTATAATTAGTCAAATCTGGTGTTAGGACGGTCATAAAGGTACCTCTTGTAGGGTAGGTACCTACTTAACTTCGCATTAAATGAAAGTTGTATCCCCCCGTGGAACATTAAATCTGCTGAATTTCCACTTCATTGGATTACTTTTTAGATAAAGCCATTGTTTATTGCTGAGAGACTAAACTGTTAGCGTACCTACGTAACTGTAAATTATCAAATTGTTTTATTTATTTTATTATTTTTATATAGGTATCATTGTTTTTAATTTGTAAAAACTGTAATGTGTTATTTTTTGTCTGACCAACCGGCTGCAAGTTCGTCATGCTTCCATAGATGTCCTGCTTGCGGTAGATTCCCTCAAATGTGGCCAGGGGGGTAGTGGCTGATCTTTGCGTTATGCTCGTGAACGGGTGCTCCTTGTGGTGACTGGTCGTCTTGCTGATCATGGTTTTGTTATTGTTTGTAGTAATTAACTGTTTATTTATTATACCTCGATGGTCCTAGTTTATCATTTATAACTTCAGTTACAGCTATAGGTATATAGCTGTATGTAAGTGGGCACGCCCTTTATGACTGGCGGCTTTTATTTAGGTATTGTTTACGTTTACTTTTTTCTTTCTTCTTGAGTACAGTTCTCGATATTTTTGGTTTGTACATTGGCGTGTGCTAGCTGACATATGGCTATTAATTTATAATTTAAATAATGTTTAGTGTTGCGTTGTAAATAATTTTGCATACTATTTTAAAGAATAATTTAATTTTTGAGTTAAAAAATTGAGCAGACAGCTGTGTTGCTGGGGAGTTTGTTGCGCCAGTTCTTCTTCCCAGCCAAAGCACTACGAAGTGTTGAAGGGTGGGCGTTTTGTGAGACTGTCTTAAATAACTTTGATGTCATTGATGTATTAAAAGAGGTAGATACGGGACTTAGTCACAGCGGCTGGTCCTACTCAACTAAGTGATTGCCCGTAGTTGGCACTCAGTCGCGCACGAAACATCGTAGATCACACAGCTCAATAATTTCAGTTTTTTTGTAATAAATACGCATCAAAATGACTTCTTGTGCAGCTAAACAGTGCTTTAATAATACAAGAAAGAAAAATAAGAATCATGGGATTACCTACCACTCGTAAGTACAGCCAAAAATGTTTAATTTGTTGAAAATTACAATAATATTTTAACGTTTGCTTCGCTATGTTTCTGAGAGTGATATAGATATTAAAAACATGCGTGAAAGACACGATACGCACACAATGCGCGAGGTGCTAACGCGAATTCGCTCGCACTTCAGCGCCGTCTCCTATCTCTATCCTCGTCTATCGGTAACTGTAGCTTTGCGACTGTGAGATGACACTGATCACAGATGTGTGAGTTTCGGTGCATGTAGTCGTGCGCCGAGCCCAAGTTTACTGATTGCGATGTTAGCGCGTAACATATCTTCCTCCTTTTAATACATCAGTGTTTGACGTTCGAAAAGTACTGATTCTCAGCCTAGTTTGAATAAATAACTTGAATTTTGAATTTACAGAATAAACAATTTCATTCAGGGCTAAGCACAACCAAAGTGGACTCTAACTGTCGCACTGAAATATTCCCCATTATAATATTAGATCTTTAACCTATGAAATTGGAGATTTGTATGATAATTAAAAATAAAAAAAAAACAGCTAATCAAAGTACTGGCCCAAATTATCTATACAATTTTGTTTATCCCATTACTGTAGAAGTCTGCCGGACGGGAGGCGATGAAGTCAGCGAAAGCGTTTTGTACTGCCTCTCGGTTGATGAATTTTTTCCCACTTAAAAATTGTCTAAATTTTGAAAAAAGTAGAAATCTGTTGGGGCAAGGTCTGGTGAGTACGGTGGGTGACGGAGAGCTTCCAGCTGTATGTCTTGTAGCTTTGCGATGGTTTGTCGTGAAGTGTGAGCTCGCGCGTTGTCGTGGAGAAGCAATGGGGAAGAGCGATTGAGTAGTCTTGGTTGTTGAATTACGAGCTTCTCCATCATTGTTTGCAATTCTTGGCAATAGACATCTGCCGTCACTTTTGTGCCATTCGGTAAGAAGCTGTGATGTACAAGTCCGGAACTGGTCCACCAGACAGTCACCATCATCTTCCTATGAGTAATCTTTTTTTTAGCGCACTGATTAGGTGCTGTACCCGGGTCAACCCACTGAGACCAACGCTTACGGTTGTCGTATAGGATCCACTTTTCATCGCAGATAGGTAATAGGTAATGGGTAATACGGGCTGGTTTCCGCAACTCCACGTCAAAGCGCGTAAGTATTTTGCGTACGGGTGGGAAAAATCAGTCATTCGATCCACTCCAGCTCCTCAAAGAAGGCCAGCAACGCCTTGGTGTTACTGGCAATCTCGCGTAGGGTACCTGGGTTACCGAAGTACTTTGCCCTGTAAGTGGCGACCACCGGGCAGTTTAACAGCACATGAGCTGCTGTTTCGTCGTCCTCCATGCAGGCTCTGCAGAGCGGACTGTCTGGGACTCCTATGACAAAGAGGTGTTTATTAAATGACCCATGGCCAGTTATAGCTGCTGTAACCGTACGCAGCTGTTGTTTGGATAATCGGAGAACCTTTTTCGTGAGGCGGCCATCGATTGAGGGGAGTGCCTCCTTAGCCTGCCTGCACTCGCCTTGGTCCGACCATAGTTTGTTATGCTGATCCCTAGTTCGTTTCTTTACCAGAGTGCGTAGGTAACCGAAGGGGAGTGGCACGATGGGTTTGGGCCCCACTGGTGCCAGGCTCGATCCCCTTCTGGCAAGTTCGTCGGCAGCATCGTTCCCCAGCGAACCGCTGTGTCCTTTGATCCATTGAATGGTTATTTTATTGAGGTCACCCACCTAGTTAAGGCGCTGGTGACACTCGTGTGTAAGCCCAGAGTCCACAGTGTGACTGTTCAGCGCTTTCAGAACAGCCATGCTGTCTGTGAGTCGTCTAGCCGGAATAGCTGAAGCGGCAAGAGAAATACCCATGCATTCGGCCTGAAACACTGTGTTATGGACTCCCAATGATGTAGCTATGTGGATGTTGAGGTCCTCCGAGAAGACTCCAGCACCTGTACCACCACCTGTTTTGGATCCATCTGTGAAGATGCGCAGCTCTGTTGGGCGTAAGCCCTCACATCGGCGATCCTCGTGAAGTTGGATTCTGTATTTTTTATCAAAGATAAATTGTTTGGGTACCCGGTCATTTATGACTTTCTTAATAGGGAACCCCTTGCAGAGTCCTTCAAGCAGCGCGGTGGGTTGTGTATCTCTCTTACCCCAGAGATTTGCTGCATTTAGACGCACTCCCTTACTGCTCCCTTTACCCTTACTCCCCACTTCAGCTTACTGTCTAATATGACCCCGAGGTACTTGACTTCGCTGGCTAACTGAAGCTCTGTTTCGAACAGTTTGGGCAGTCGGAAAGGGCCCATTGCTCGTTTGTGGGTAAACATGACTTCATCGCAGGTAACAATTCGATTAAGAATTCCCTCGTTTCTATGCCGTTTCAGTAGTCGTGCTATGCATGCTTCGACGCGTAAATCTCGCTGTTGGTCGCTTAGTTCGTGTGGCACCCATTTATCTAGCTTGTTGTTTTGACACTAACTCCAAGGCCCGCAGCAAGCTCAGCCGTAGATTGAGTTGGATCCGCTTCCACTATCGCCTTCAATTCGTGGTTGTCGACAATGGTTACCGGCCAACAACGAGGCTCGTTCTTCAACTCGAAATTTCCAGGTTTAATTAACTCGTCTTTCGAATAAAATTCATTTGAATTTCGAATTGCGCGCCAATCCACAGATAATTAAATCTGAAAATGCTGGCTAAAGAATCTCCAACTACATAGGTAAAGACCTATTATTAAATAATTTGTATGCCTTTAGAATACCTATTCGTTAAAGAAGATTATGCCAAATAAATTTCGTAGCATCAAGCATCTGCTAGATAGAGGGAACTCGTTTAGCAGTATCCGGGGCCGGAGGTCTAGGCCCTCATTCGATGAAAGGGTTTTGAATAACATAATTATTAGCTAAGCAAAAATGTGAATCGTAATCCAAAAAGCACCCCCTAATTTACACTATGAATAATTATCAAAAGAAAATGTAACAAATCCGAGGCGGGGTGTAAAATGTACCTGAGGCTTTTCAGCTTTAGTCGACAAATTAAATCAAATTTCTGTAAAAAATTTAGTATCCGAAGCGGGATACAATTTTCGAGTTGGTAAAAAAAATGCCGTGGAGTGGAGATGGGTATAATGGGGACCAAATTCCTTTAAGCACCATGGCCTTGATCTTAAGTTACGTCACTTTAAGGCGCGCAAACAGGAAGTCGCAAATTGTTTTCTTAATTTAGACGCGATCTAATAGTTCCCAAGCGTGTTGGATTAAAACCATCTAAATATTATGAAAAGCGGGTTGGTAGGTTATCCGAGATTTTAGAATTTTCAATATTCTTCTTTGTATGGAGTATTATTCTAAATATTCGTAAATACTAATACATTAGGTACCTATACAAAAAATATATAGTAGATACCAATCGTATTCCATATAATCAGTCAAATATGTAATCAGTCGTATAGTCAGTCTGTACTGTACGGTACTGTAAAAGTGTACCTAATAAGTGGTGCCGATTCTCTTGTACACCGAACTAAACTATCACTATAATTCCTTACTTTTGGCTATGAGAATCTTAAAGCTATTCTGTAGTATTTGAAACAACTAAATCGAATTTGACAATTGTTACTCCATGTTCATCCAATTGTACATACCCCGTGAATTATTTTAGAGCCGGAGGCGCGCAGTGGGGGCAGCCTCGACGTGTTTTATATGGAATTTTTCACTTTTTGTATGGAAAAAAAGAATACCTATGTGTTCAGTATTAGGGGTATAAGGGTTACATAAAGGGGGTCGAAATTTTCATTATTTTTGCGATAGGTCACACCATTTCCGAGATATAAGCAAAAGAAAAGAAAAAAAAATATTTATTAATCACCAACTTGCACTAACAGTAGTAAGATACCAAACATACAAGTTATAGGCTAATAAGTGACAATCATAAAATTAAAACAAGACAAAACTAAATATACACGCAATTATACAAAATTAAATCTAATTATAGTTAAATAGAATTACATATACAAAATAAAATAGAATAGAATTAGGATGGAATTATAATAGTGTTCAATTAAAATGAGTATATAAATATCAATATTATAGCAGCTTTGGTTAATCTAATGCAATGAGATGGTACTAGGTGCAGCTATGGACTCCAGGTATCGTGCAGCAGTGGTCAGGAATCTCAGCTCAGTACTAGCGAACACATCTAAGGACTTGTCATAGAAAAATGTTGTTTATATGCGTGAGGGCTACATACAACGGACTTGTTTTAAGGGTCGCGGAACCAATTTGTGGTATTGAAAAAAGGGGAAGTTGTCGTTGGCGAAGTGTACTTATGTCGAATAGGTGAAGGGACGTTGAAGGAAATAAATTGCAATAGAGAAGAATTGAAGTGGGAACCTCGGACTAGACGGAAGAAATATTTGACGGTTGCAATATTTCTCCTTACTTCTAAGCTCTGGTAATTCACCATACCCAGTATGAATGGTGTTGGGTACATATACGGGTAATAGCCATAAATTTTAAACTAAAGGTAGCGGACAAACGACTTTTGCACCCTTTCGAGGACCAAAGTATATTTTTTTTCGTGAGGGTTCCAGATTACACTGTTGGTTTCTAGCAAACGGCGGATGTATGAGTTGTATAATAATATGATGGTAACCCGATTATTAAAAAAAGTTTTTGCGGGACTTGTTGCAGGTTTGTATTATGTGTTGATTAAACGTGAGGTGAGAGTCAAAATTTGTACCTAAATCACGTATGGTGGAAACTCGCTTCAGGGGCTCGTTCTTCAAAGTGTAGGTGTTGTTTATGGGCTGTGCAGCTTTTGAGAAGGTCATAATCGCACATTTACCAACATCGAGGTTGAGATTATTAGCAGCACTCCAAGTGTGTATGCTATCAATATCGAATTGTAATGCAGCTGCATCGCTGGACAATGGGAAGAGCTACTTTAACATAGTCGGCATACATCAAGACTGTGGAGTTTTTAACTTGTGCAGGTAAATCGTTAATCACTATTAGAAAAAGAAGGGGCCAAAGGTTAGTGCCCTGCCCAATGCCAGAAGTGACCGCGTAGCACTCAGAATTGGCATATTCATATGTGACATATTGCCTGCTTTCGTGTAGATAATTTGCGAAGAACTTAAGCACCGCTGGGGAGAAACCCGCTATGGCTAATTTGCTTAAAAGTATGTCGTTATTGACGCGGTCAAAAGCCTTTTGAAAGTTAAAATAAGCCACATCGACTTGCTTTTTGTCATTGATGTTTCCGGCTAGTAATGTTGATATAATTAAGCAAATTAGACGTAGTTGAGCGATTTGACAGGAATCCGTGCTGTTCATCTACGAACCACCGTTGCAGTTGCTTGTATATTTTTTTATAAAGATAGATAGATAGATAGAATACTCTTTATTGTACACCATAAAAGTCACAGACATAAAGGATAGTGGGCAAAAATGTATGGACGGCACACCCACGTCCGCCAGAGCTTAGACTACTTTTGTTTGGAAGGTATCACAGCCATGTTTGTCTGTGCCAATGGGCATTCAATTCTGTCCCAGGGTTCTCTATTTATTTTAAGTCGAATAGGTTTAACTTACTGAGCATTATTGAAACGAACTTAACATCTATAAAACATTTATATTATTGATATTTAACAAAAAATCTCAATAACTGCGTTATAAACTGAAACAAATGAATTCTTCTTCTTCTTCTTTTCGTGTCGGTAGCACTCTTCTTCGATGTTTTAATATTGATTGAACCCAGTAGGTGGCCACATTGGTCGCGGCATCAGTAGCAGTGGCAAAGTGGAACATGCTCTTATCAGAAGCACCGCACTCGCACCGGGTGTTAGATGGGTCAGTAATCCTACACTTCAACAAATTGTGTCTGCAGCGGCCCAATTGGGTGCGTTAAGAGCTTTCCATATAGACCACTGCAGATCACGTCCGGGAGTTACATATTCCCGGGGCTTAACGAAGTTGGGAGGTGGATGCTATACTTTCCATAGTTTGCTTCTCTCATTGGGTGGTTTGATTATTATCGAGATTCGTGATCTATTATTATTGAGTCCAAGAAGAGAGCCGGTCTATGGATATTCTCTTCATATCTTGCCAGGCTCAAAAACCATAATACGACCATTACATGAGCGCAGCACCCCAAGGTACGGTTCCCTGTTTTGCATGAGCAATAATAATGCTTCAGTGCATTCAATCCACTCTCATCATCGTTTATTACCACGTATGAGTAATAAAACTTCGACCTCGTGTACCTGGAATGTATCTTTGCTTTCAAAAGCCACAGGTTCGTTCCTTCAATGCCAGTGTTATTGAGCTCGGCAACGAGTTGTTCGGTTTCTCGGTAAAGCGATATATTGAAGTGCCCATCTCCCCGAACATGCTCACTATAATAACTTTTTGCCAACTTTAGTTGATATGTACCCAGGGCAAAAATAATCAGTTCCCTTTGGGTAAGCAAAGGAAATGTTTCTAAGCCCGGAATTTCAGCACTCATTTCTTGGAATCTTACTCGTTGTCTATTCATGCCACGTCTTGTGACGAATTCACCTAAAATGTTTTGCATGTCTTGTCTTTCATTTATTCTTTCTATTATCTCCACCGCATACTCATTATCAGTAATAGGCACATGAAAACAATTTAATAATGCAGCAGCAATTCGAAAGTCTTCGAACATATGTGGCATTGCACTATGGAAATATTCTTGGCGAAACAGCTTGAAGTCACGTTTAAAACGGCCATTCACTACTTCAACGACCCATCGGATAAGCGTGACTTTTCTGGATTCGTTTGCTTGCGATGTTGTCAGCTGTGTTTCCCCACTGTGAACGGTATGTGGCATATGCACTTCATAACCTAACGCTTCGAGGTCTGAAACAACGTCTCTGAATCCTCTATCCAAAATAAAAATATCATCTGGCCTGAACTGCCAATGAAACGGATGGTCTTCGTTATTTATTATATCCTGAATTATTGATGCATCGGACTTTTTAGCACCATGTGGACCGGTGACCTCAATTATAAAGCCGTCCGAACACACAAACATAAACGGTTTTAATAGATTGCTGTATTTGTGGGGACTATAGGTTTCAATTTGGAACAAAAAATTCGAACTTTTATTAATATATATATACGTCCCATCACAAATAATGATGGCTTTTCTATCTGCAATAACCGACTCTGCATTTCCAAATAGTGCGTTCGGTATTTGCAGATTTCGCTGAGCTATTTGTTCTCTTGTAATATTATCCCAACCCAAGTGTGTCGGAACAAAGTCTCTTATCAGAGCATCACGGGCGGACTTCATTAGTCGTTCTAAGCTTCTCCGACTCATGTGAAATAACAACGATAACCTCTCATTAGGTTCTCCCGTTCTCAGTTTCGTTAACATTATTCCAAGAGCAGTATTTGGCCGATTGCAAGTTATAGATAGTGACGGAGTCTGTTCCATAGTTGTAAAGAATTCTTCGCGCGTTCGACCCGTGAAGTAGTAAAGTTCGTCTTCGTCAAATTGTTCTATATTTTCAAAATCTAACCGCGATGCATTTTCGGCAGCTTTTTTCATCATATTTATTATGTCGGTCACTTGACCAGCATTAAAACTATGCATCACGTTTGACGCGTTCGTCATTCCTTCCCAGTCATTTGATTGCAGATGTATCTCACAAATCCTTGCGAATTCTGGAATGTAGTAATTATAAACTTGCATCAAACGAATTTTTTGTTTTTCTGGAATTCGATGTAGTGAATGTTGTTGACATCCTAAAACCATACATGTTCTGGCTGAATTCGGTGGTCGAGAAACATCCGGTAATACAATTGTTGTATTATCAATATCAGAAGCATCTAACATTGGTGCATCCTCTTGGTGTGGTACATCTACGTGATATGGAGCGTCAGGGGCATCTTGTGCTGCCACACTAACTTGATGTGGAACTGCGGGGCCATCTTGTACTTGCACATTCACTTGATGTGGAGCGGCAAAGACATCTTGTGCTGGAATACCAACTTGATGTACAGCGCCGGGGGAAAATGGTGGATTAATGTGACCTTGAGGAGTGTGTGATGTTGATGCTGTTGGTGGCGTAGCCCCAGATGATGCCGTAGCTCTTTGGTAACAAGGACGACAAATGAACTCTGCATTGTTAAACGCAATCTGTAATAAAACAAAATAGAGTTAGTAACTATTTATTTTATGATTGCAAGTTTAGGTAACTCAATTCAAGGAATCAACCTAGCTACCTATAGAAAGGTGAAACTTTTTTAATACCACAAGCTTTACAATAACATGACTCATAACCGATAAGGCGACTAACCGAGCGCCGAGCGCGCAAAAATTGGGTAAGTGTTTATAATTCAAATTCCGAGAACGTGGCAATGTGACGTTATACCATTCTTGTACTTTTTTCTACATTTTGTTTAAGAGCAGTAAAAATGTTTATATAGTTCTATAGATATTGACGTATCTTACAAACATTCATTCAATAATAGTAAGGGTGTATGTTTAATAATAACATAATTATTATGTAAGTAGGTACTTACTTGGTCCGATCCAACGTTATTTAAGATGAATCTTGCGGCCGTTGGATTTTGTTCGAACAATTGATTCGTTATAGTCAATCGTCTTCTACGTAATACGGACCGATTACAAATCAAACAAACTGTTCCACGACTAGGAAGAAACATAATTCCACTTAAAAAAAAACCAAATCACAAAGCAGATAAACGTATTTCAAAGTCCGAAGCGTGTAGTCAGTTATTTAAGTAGGTATCGTAATAAGAGAGCGCACAATCACAACGAAGTAACACGAAGGACTGTGTTGATTACGAATCAACTACCTGCAACGACCCGTCGGTCGCGCGGCGGGGGGGTAAGTGCGAGCGCAGGTTTTATGGTCGGCCAGCCTTTGTCGTGTCTCTGGCCCATACCTTTTGTTAAGACTCACGTTATTGTAGTTAATAATAATATTAAAAAAACGGTATCTAGAGAGAAAAATATTTTACTCAGTTTAGATACGTAAACAGTTTTTTCTAATGACCTCGGGGATATTTTTTTATGCGCGATTATTAAAAATGCTTATATTTGTTAGGTGTTTCGAGCCATATTTAATATATGGCTGGCGGAGCTGGGTGTATTTTGCCCACTGTCCTTTAGAAATTTTACATAGGG
The DNA here is from genome assembly GCA_963853775.1 of Xanthia togata. Classification (NCBI taxonomy): domain Eukaryota; kingdom Metazoa; phylum Arthropoda; class Insecta; order Lepidoptera; family Noctuidae; genus Xanthia; species Xanthia togata. Next base: position 15,467,556 of record OY970802.1, read on the forward strand.
TGACACAATGGGCGGTCTTATCGCTTAAAGCGATCTTTTACAGACAACCTGAAAGCACTGATTCAAACAATTTACGGAATATGGATAAAACTGCTATTGGCCTGTAATTCTTAATGTCATTTTTTGGGCCACTTTTATGTACCGGAAGCACTTTTGACGTTTTCCACACAGTTGGATATACATTTGAAGCTACGGAAAGGTTAAATATAAATTGCAAAGGTTGTGTGAAAATTGTGCAGCCGTCCTTAACCAAATACTGGGGTATTCCGTCTGGACCCTGAGTCGATTTAGGAGGAAGCCGAGCCAAAGCCCTTCGAACCTCAGATTCTTGGATGTAGTTTAAATTGATCTGTTGAGATGCGCAATTAGTAGAATTATTCGCAGATGCGAGAGCAAGCTCGGGATCCAGTGATGGCATGTTTGGCAGGAAAACACTACCAAAATATTTTGAAAAAGCATCAGCCACTTGTGTCGGTGACATGCTACCAAAGGTAGCCGGCTCGTTGCTTTTCCTATTATTTTCCACAAAGTTCCAAAAAGTCTTTGGATCGCGCTTTATATTAGATTGTATGCGGTTAGTATACGAAGCAAAATCAGCCTTTGTACTTTTCCGTAATAAGCGCCTGTAGTATGAAAAAAATGCGTAATTTATTTGATTTTGATAATTCTGTTTATAGAGTCTGTGGTAATGATTTTTCATGTTATTAAGTTTAATAGAGGTAGGTGTAAACCATTTGGGGTAATGCTGTCGCTTTGCTTTAGTCTTTTTCAGGGGGAAGGTTTGGCAGATAATATTATTAATTAAACCGTAAAAGGTGTCAACAGCAGCTTCGATATCATCACAAAAGTACCTACACTGGCTCCCAGTCTATAGCGTCAAGACCAGAGTACAATTCTAAAGTCTGCCTTACGAAAGTTTCGCTCTTTAGTTTTACTAGTAGCTGAGTTATTACAATAGTAGGTATTGTTATTTTTCGATATAGTAAAAGGCGTGTTAATATTAACGGTGATATCTAATGGTTTGTGATGAACTTCAGGTGATACAATGCCGGAACATACTGAAACTGAGACTCCCGCCACGCATGAGTTGACCAATATTAATTCCAACACAACAAAATCCAGTACCTACAGTACTGTTTTCCGAAGTCGAGATGTTCGAGTGAATTTTAGTTCATGACAACTAATAATATTCCACACAATTTTCAGTGGCGATTAAAAATGTTCAGAAGACCATTAAAATTTTAGGTGAAAAACGTCAAATTCAGAATAGTAAAATTTTCATTTTCACTAAATAAAATCTCAGTACAATCTTAGTGCTGTCAAACTAAAATGTAGTTAAGTTGTGCCACTTTAGTCTATTTCAGAATGGGAAATCATCGTTTGACAGGAGTAAATTTTGGTGATTCGTAGATAGAGAATGAACTATGGTGATTTTAGTCTAGTTTAGAGGCATTTGTGACAAGAGAATCGGCACCACTGTACACTTTTACAGTTCTTGCAGTACTAATTTATAAATAGTTTTATATAATAGTTTGAGTAAAATTAATTTAATAAAATAAAAATTAAAAGTTGCCAGACAAATTAAAAAATTCGGGAAAATTGTAAGTGCATTTTCTATGGGAATTATTTAAGAATTATTGAAATTTGGACAGGACAACGTCTGTCGAGACAGCTTGTCTATACCTACTAATATTATAAAGAGGAAAGATTTGATTGTTTGTTTGTATTGAATAGGCTCCGAAACTACTGGACCGATTTGAATTTGATAGGCTTCTTTTTATCCCGGGAAAAATAACGGGTCCCGCGGTAAAACAAATTTTCAAATCTACTACGAAAATTCGAGTTATTTTTTAATACGAGTTCCGACGCGGAACTAACGCGGCAGAAACAGCTCGCAATATCAATGTTCCGTTTGGAGAGGGGACTGCTAATGAACGCACCATGCGATTTTGGTTTAAACGCTTTCGTGATGGAAACTTTGATTTGAAGAACGAACCACGTGGAAGACCGCCCACACAGGTGAATAACAATGAATTGAAAGAGATGGTGGAAGCCGACCCGAGCCAAACTACCCAGGAATTAGCGGCATGGTTTAACGTTACCAACAACAATATTGACTCATTTGCGTCAAATCAATGAAATAAAAAACTATGAGAAATGGGTGCCTCATGATTTGACTCATCTGCAGAAAAAAAACGCGTGTTTTGTGTTGCCTTGTTGAATCGATACAGAAATTAAGGAATATTGGATCGAATTGTGACATGTGATGAAAAGTGGATTCTTTACGATAACCTTAAGCGAAAAATGCAATGGCTGACCCCAGGTCAAACGCCGCAACAGTGTCTTAAAGCAAAGCTTACCAATAAATTTAATTTTTGTTGTGGTTTAAGGTAATGGTAGGTAACTGTTTGGTAGTCTCAGCATGGTGTTATTCACTATAGCTTTCTCCGATCTGGTCAAGCAATAACGGCAGATGTCTGTGGTACTGTGCCGAACTCCGAACAATGATAGCAAAACTAGCAATGAAACAGCCCCGACTCATGAATCGATCTTCACCATTGTTGCTCCATGATAACGCGAGACCTCATACAGCACGAGAAACCGTTTTAACCATAGTTTAACTCTACAGGAACTGCTATTAGAAACCATTCATCACTCTCCGTATTCGCCAGACCTTGCTCCAACGGACTACCATTTTTTTCGTGATTTGGACAATTTTCTACGTGATAAAAAGTTTTCTTCTCAGGAGGCAGTACAAAATGATTTCACAGTTTGTCGAATGTAGATCACGAGAGTTCTATCGCAAAGGCATAAATGACCTTGCTATTAGATGGCAGCAATGTATAGATAATAATGGTAATTATTAAGATTAAATAAAAGTTAAATTTAAAAAAAAAACTAATTTCAATTTTTCAGTACAAATCGTAAATTTCATACTTTAACCCCAAATAAAACGTATGCACAGTAAACCACTCTCGCTCGCGGCGTAAACATGACGTAATTAACTCAACCATTTTAGCAACAAACGTCTGCATAATAACAACTTCGTACCCGTATCAGACCGCAATCAAATATGTAAGTCCCAAGGATTGTTTGTGAGGGGCCTAACCGCTTATCAGGACCGACTTGTTATCAATGCCACAATTCCCAGTATATTATGTATGTACCTATTGTATAACGTTATTTTAACCAAACGTCTACAAGACGAATAGTGTACTTAACCTCTAGAGCGCCGAATGTTACACAAATAAAACACAAACTGTATGTAAACAATACAATAATTCCAAGATTGGTATAGATTGTTCTTTATTGTCCACTCGATTTGGTTACAGCTACTTTTGCATACATGATAAAACTGTAGAGACACTGTTATGAGAAATCTAAGATTTCTGAGAAATTACAAGACGCCATATGCATATTGGCCTAATCGAAAATAAAATACAAGACATTGCAGTACGTTACGGGTACGCAATAGGATTAAAATAAAACGCCAGAATAGATTAATGTGCGGTTATAATATTATAAAATACTTTCAGCCTATCGAAACATAATCCTATGGGTTCTAATCGATATTTACATAGAAATATGAAAGGCGGGGAGGACATTACAAATCTAGAAATGAGTGCCGACAATATCCCGTGCCTGTCGGCAATCAGTTTAAACCGGTTACTTATTATGCATGATCGTGGAAACATTCAGTAAAGGCTTACTTGCTCAGGTTAAGATTCGTGGCAACCAGGTCCCGAGCTGGTGCATGAATTTATATAGATACTCTTTAGAGTTCACAGACAGTCCTAACCTCGAATTTAGTGATTAATATCACATTTTATAAGTTCCGGTCACTTTTAAACTTAAAATAAGCGCACCGCTCTGCGGCGTCTAATCATCGTGGGGGCGCGGCTCGGGGAAGCCGCGCGCGGACAGCGGGTCGGGCGCCGGCGACGCGGGCGGCGCGGGCGACGCGGCCGGGGACGCGGCCGGCGACGCCGGGCCCAGCGGGCAGGGCAGCGTCGCGTACACCGTGGGCCGCGGCGGCTGGTACGACGGCGCGTACGAGTCGCTGCGGGGGTTGTAGAAGGGCGAGTCGTCGGCGCAGCAGTCCAGGTTGGGCGAGTAGGGCGTGGCGGCGCCGCAGGACGGCGCGTCGTCGCTGGGCCGGTAGGCGGGCGCGACGGGCGCGTACACGGTGCGGCGCGGCGGCTCCGCCTCGGGCCGGTGGTGCGACGACGGCGCGTATGCGTCCGACCAGCTCGCCTTGCTCGGCGTGAAGTCGCCCTTTATGTACAGTTGTATCGGTCGCCGGAAACCTTTGCTCGCATGCTGCGGGACGCCCAGTATGCAACACTTGCTGAATCCAACTTCGGGTGACAGCAAGTAATCACGAAATTTGTTCGGGAATAACTCGATCGAGTTGAAGTTCTCGTATATTGTCGGCTGAAAACAATAAAATTTGCAAATTAATACCTTGCATATTTATAAGCTAAACTAGAAATTAAAGCAATGCTATCAATCTTGAAAATAGAATCCATGATAAAAATACATACCGTTAGACGCTTCTTTTTCTTATAGCTAGCCCAGTTTTGAGCTTCTAGCACCAATTTCCCACCGGGACGTAAATCGGCGAACATTCGCCGGAAGGCACGCTTGAGGCCCGCGTCGCCCCAGTTTAAATGCATCCACTTGGTGGTGGACAGGCACAGGATCAGATCGAACTGAGGACTGTCGGGGCCGCTGCCGACCGGAACCTCCTCACGGGGAACATAGTTGCCCTGGAAAACGAAAAGGTTAGATTCAGATTATGAACTGCACTTGAGCTGACGAGTCAGTAAATACACCATGACAGTAACAATTTATCGTAATATATTTCACAATATGAATAGACATTACGAAATATTCCGTAAGTAAGTATCATGGAATATTTTAGCATTGTAAGTAAGTTCTGAATAGAATTACACCATTAGATGAAATAGAAACATACATGTTTGAAAGTAACATTGTAGGGGAAGGCCGGCGGAGTCACCTCCGCAGTCGAGTCTCCCAGTGGTCCATACAACATAGTCATGGACATGGGGAAGAAGCATTGACCCTGTTCTTGTTTATGCACTGCCTTCCTGTTCTTCCTTGGCCTCCGTAGTTTCCTTCCCGTCAGAGGGAGAACCTTCTTCAAATCTTCGTGTTTGTCGAGCTTCTGATCAATGTTACAGTCATCACATTTATCTTCCTTACACTTATCGCAGTCTCCTTTCTTATCGTCGTCTAAATCTGTTTTCTTATCATCATCCCGTTTTGGTTCAGTTGGAACTGGAATGAAGGACCTCAGATTCTTCCTTGCCCGTCCTGGAATGAAAAAATGTTTCTATGATTAATGCATTTCTCTCTGATTCATTATATCAATCAATCTGCCGAGCCTTTTACCAACTATGTTGAGTTCGGCGAAACAGTCTAACCAGATGCATCCGAATACCTGTATCCGAATACTTCTGACGACCCGTAACGACTGTCAAATATAACGAATGACAGTCAACACCAACGGCTTAAGGTGCTTTCCGAGGCACGAAGGAGTCTCGGTATGTAAAGATAGTCACCCATCCACGGACCTGTGCGGCTGTTCTTACATAGCCACGAGCTCCATTCATTCCTCTCCATTCTTTCATTTCTCTCTCACTATCAACAAAAAAGTGGAGATACTGGGCAAATTCTTTTACATTAACCATGAGAAGTAAATCATCAGGGAGAAATCATAGATTTCACTCAGATGTCCAATGTTATCACACTTTTTTTGTTAGCCTCATTACTTTTTATAACCATTGTTGCAAAACTCATAAGAAATTGTTTTTTAGGGTTCCATACCTCAAAAGGAAAAAACGGAACCCTTAGAGGATCACTCATGTGTCTATCTATCTTAAATTTGCAGTTGAACTATAATGTGAAGTTGTTCTTGGGATATATTCATCCCAGCTACGGAACCCATCATTGAGCATGGTCCACACGCACTTAGCCGGTTTTTTTTATTTTGTCTTAAGATTTACATTTTTTTAATTTACTATATTGACTGCCCGGTTGATGGCAATGGGCTCGGCTATTACATGGGACTTAAACATAACTGGCGAAATTTAGGTGTACCTGCTACAGGTACACCTCTGCCCCACCCTTCGAGGAAACGAGGCGTGATGTTATGCCAAGTTAGTATATTTAAAAAATGTAGCCGCCAAATTTTTTTTTTTTTTAAGTGTCTAGTGGCTTTATAATAATTATTACTGCCCTGAAAAGTTTGCAAATCACACAATATTGATGTAATTGGATCCCAGCCAAAAGTGAATAACCACCTGATCAGGTTGTCAGTGACCTACATAACTAAAAATGTTGTGCTGTTTCATATCTATTCAACATCATATTTTACTTTATACATACCTATCAGCACCGAGTCGATATCCATACCAACAACAGATCGAGCACCGAGTGTACGACCCACTGCTATTGAAATATGTCCCACGTTGCACCCTATGTCCAACACATCTTTATGCTGGAAAAGATGCCGATGCATCTCAAATACTTGCAGCCGAATGTCCATCATAGCATTTAAGTTCCGGTAACCATAATACCTGGAATATTAAAACTTGAGTTATAAAATCATACATTATTATTAGTATGCTCATGCATGATGTTTAGTTGCTCTCCTTGAAATGCAACTTTTTTTAAATCATATAGAACTATTTATTCATACCGTATACAATAATAATGTATGACAATAGATTTATTTAGAGGTCAAGCAGTTGTCATGCAAATATTACCAGCTGGTAAAATAACACAATAACATCAACTGAAAAATTTACATTTAAATAGTTCAATACCTTCCCCTAACGGATTGTATGTCAATAGTTAAAAAGTATGTTACCTGTCATAATTTCCATACTGGTATCTTGAATTTTTGGGGTGGAACGTGGGCAGCTTTAGATCTTCATCTGTGCTACTCTTGAGTTTTGTGCGATGTGGCGAGGCCGGGCGCTCGGGCGGCGCCGCACGCTGCTGGGGCCGCGCTCGCATCCATGCTCCAGGCTGAGGCACAACTGGACTTACTATTTTATCTAATGAATCCATCCGACGTAACTTTTTGGGATCTTTTGCTTTCTGTGATGCATTATCACTATCACTACAAGATCTTTTACGTGATTTACATGCTGATGTCGACGGTTCTGGTGGTGGTGGCTCCTTGATACCTACAACAACCACTTCAGGCGGCTCCTCTGCAGCTGGAGATGCATTATCTGTTGTGCGTCTCCTTAGCCTAGCCTTCTTGCGTGGCTTGCGTTGCTGTATCTCAAGTCTCTTCTCATACTCCTCATTATCCAATGGTTCCATTAAATTCAATGGGTCTCTTATGTTAGGAGGAATAATAACATCAATCTTAGCCTTGTGACGAGGTGGTGTAGGTAAAGGTGAAGATTCTGGAGTTACTGCATTCATGGCTCTATTGATGTCCTCATCCTGTAAACTATTTAAGTTGAGTGGATCTGATATATTTCCCCCAAGCAAAAATTTTGTAGGTGGAATGAAAACTTCTTTGCGTGGTCTCTTGTGGGGTAAGAAAAACTTTGAGATTGATGGAAAGCTCTGTGCCCTTTTTCTTCCTTGCTTGAACTTGGTACCAATGTAATTCGGTCGGCGTATGATACTCCTATCAGGATTATCCTTGGCCGGTGTATGACCCTTCTTGCCATGGCGAAATTTCTTCTTGGTCTTTTTTGAATTTCCCACTCCAGCATCACCTTCCTTAGAAGTGTTGGCATCACTCGAATTTAGAGCATTGGACTCACTAATATTTTGAGAAGTTTCTGTCGAATCGCCCACTTCATTCTCAGATATATCACCAGCTGTTTCATTGTCAGCATTGTCTACCACATTGCTTTCACAAGCAATTATATTTTCTTCCGGGCTACCCATTACTTATGCTTACCACAACGGTAACTACATTATAAAATTAAAATCATTTATAAAGTTAAATTTGCCGCCACTTCACTTCTTGCAAAACCTAGGACATCCGTCAATGGTGATAAACAGTTTAACAATGCGGTTTGTTTTTATTATTACTTGGCACTGAAACGTATACTTTAACGATATTAGAAATCTATGAAACGATTCTGAGAAAATATTTCACTTTACACTTAAACAACAAGATAACTATCCACTTTTCAAAATTAAACACATCACTTCGTGCAATACTTTGATAGGTAGGATAGCAATGGCAATTTGATTTCATTTGTTTTAGTTTTCCCACACTACTCTAATACTGCGTGCTGGCTTAACCTAATTTTCTTATTGGTTGAAAAACGTCCGTTTTCTTTGTCGAGCCAATAAGAACTAGGAACGGATAGCGGAAACATTACTTTGCCGCTTACATGAAGAACAGAAGAATGAAATAGAGTTGCCAGGTTTAAAAAAACCGAATTATTTGAGTGTAAAATGTGGAAGAAAAATAAAATAGTGCTAGACAAATATTCTCACATTGCTTACTTACTTATACACAATCATTTTTGAGACTGGCGCAATACCGTGCTAGGAGGTAAATTAATGGTCTAAGCGAGCCAGTGATTATTGAGCGGCCATTGACACGGCGTTGTTCTGTACTATATTTTACGGCAGAAAGTTATGATCACACGTCAACATTCACTGTTGAGACGGTTAAAAACCAATCCTGAAACTAACTGAGCCTAACTGACTCTGGCGCATTCTGCTCACTATCTTCAGTTTTTTTTAGGTACTTAGTGCTACCCGTGTGAAGCCTAACCTACCCTACCTACCCTACTAAATCTGTCCCGCCGTTCTTGAGTTATAAATAGTGTAACACGACTTTCTTTTATATTTAAATATAGATTGTAGTTATGTGAGAAAAAATCTATACCTTTTTAGGTAATAAAATGAGTGATAGACATAATTTCAATACTAGAAATAAAGATAAAATAGATCGACCATTTTTCAGATTGTATAAAGTACAGCCGCCAGCACATCAACCTACTACAACCTGTCAAATTTCTAATTGATTTTCAACTTTAACACAATGACTAAATTATGGTTCAAACTTGATTGGGAAAATTTTAACAGGTTCGGGTAGGTTGACCTGCTGGCGTCTGTACAACATACATTTGTAGGGGGTACTGTGTTACATGTTACAACAGAATACCTTGTGTTATATTACAAATTAAATTAAATAAAATGTAAAACTCCTTTATAAAGTACACTTTGTAAACAAGCTTATTACAAATTAGATTAAATCCAAGATAAAAATGCTTGGAAACATGCTGGTCGTGCTCCATACGACATTAGAGTAGACAAAATCAAACTGTTTGCTAATTTAATTGTATTATTACTTGTTAAAATGTTAGGAATATCGTATAGTTTTACAATGTTTGTAAATTTTGTGAGCACCATGCATCTATCACATAATTAATTTATCTGTCATTGCGTCATTTTTCATTATTTTTACATAGCGTGTTAAATTAATGTTATTCTAGGTGCATCGTCTTCACTTATAATTATAATAATGAATGTATTCAAGATATTATGAAAACATTCTATGAGTAACGGTGGAGTTTTTTGCCCATTCTTCTCCATACGAAAACTACATTTTGGAAGGGGCGACTAGAATCAATTATTTTGTTTTGTGCATAATTGAAATAAATTATTTGACTTTTGTTTTTTTTCCCTTAGGTACATGCATAGCGTCTGAGTTCTTCACAAATCTTACAATGAACTTGATATTATTATTCGAATTAAACTTTTTAGCAAGTATTACACTACCTAATGTACATACATTATAAATGTCATCGGCACCCACGCCTAACTCCGGCTCCAGGCTTTCTAAAACAGTTTGATGAAACTGTATTAATTGAAAAATAATAAAATATTAGGGGGGGGGGGGGCTGAGCAGACAAGCCCAAGCCTCATGAGTAACATCATGAGGCTTGGGCACCCTCGGACTAGCACCCACCAGCCTATGCAGTGGCGGATCCAGGATTGTCGTTTGGGAGGGGCTTGATGACACGCTAAGCTCGAAGTGCTCATAAAATAATTATTATTCCATTTTTCCGTTTATGTCAACAAGGTAACTGCTATTTTTATAGGAATGGTCAAAAGAAAACAATCAGTCATTTATTTGCTAAGGGGTGATAGACGCACGAGCAAGTACGCGTACTTATGGCTCGGCGACCATTCTCGTTCGTGTGTCATATTATGTACGCATACTTTACAACCACTGAGTAAGTTCGTCGGCGATCCAACAGGTTTGAAATTTGGTTCGTAGTTTCGTACGTCTGTAATCGCCGCGAGTCGCGAGCCGCCATTTTGTTTCGACATTTGTGTAAAGTTTGTTAGAGTTTAGTTTAGAAAGTTGACAACATCGCGATTCAGCATGAGCAAGCTGCACGTGTGTCACCGACGGCGAGCGGATTAAGTTCACGAACTTAAAAACCGCGTACTATAAGTTCGCCCGTCTATCACCCTATACCGTATTTTAAATACGGTAAAACAAAAGTGGTAGGAAAATAATTAACATTCTTGTGGGGTTGGTGGGACGAAAAGTGAGGATATTAGGGGGTTCTAGGGGGTTTTCTGATACCTATGCAACATAGTTTTCTTGCCGGAGACGCCGCTTAAAAAAAAAAAAAACCTACGAAAATCCTAATTTTTAGGTTAGTGTAGGAACACTGCTTTTTTCATAACACATTATTGTTTACAATTATTGTGAATCCAAATTTGGAAAAAGAAAACGCAACAAAGGTAAATCTATATTTACCTTTGTTGCGTTTTCTTTTTCCAAATTTGGATTCACAATAATTGTAGGTTAAGATTTTATTTTACTTATTAGGTACATAAGTAGACAGAACTTAGCCTCAGAACCGACACGTGGCACCCCGACCCTACGTAGTCTTTTGGTCCATACCCCTAGAGTGTTTTTATAAAGGCGGGAGCCAGAAGCTGGAGGGAGCTCCTGCCTGAGTGGAGCAAGCCACACGAGGCCGAGCAGAACGAAGGGGGAGGTGGCGAGCGAAGCGAGCCGGCGGCGGCGTCCTCCATAGCGATGCGAAGGTCGCGTGTGTTGTAGCGACACTCAGGGGTGAGCGAGAGCTTTTGGCGGGAGCACACCCGGAGTCCGACTCAGTACACAGTACAAAATCATACAAACAAAATAATTTCCAGTACGGAAAATGATGCGGGGCTACATCTCCCATCCACATTTGCCCTCCCCCTCTCTCTTGAACCCCCCAGAACCTTCAGAATACACATTTTTTATGACAAGACTGATAAACAAAAAAAAATATTAATAAAACTATACGTTTCCGGCGGGGGGAATGAGGGGGGATGGCATACACCCTACCCCCCCAACCCCCACCCCCTATCGAGGCATCACGTTCCTTCTTGTGCAATGACAGATTTCGCCATAAGCATGACATAATGTCATGCAAATATGAATAGTAAGGTGCTTTATCTGTATGCCTACAGTTGAAAATATTTACTAAACATGAAATCTTCAATTTCCACAACTAATTTAAAAAATAATGCACTTATGGCACAATATAAAAAATAACAGAACAATATTATTTCTACAGTCACTTAAATAAAATAGGAACTTCTAGGAATCCTTAAATCCTTAAAATTCTCTATTTCCACTATTTCTTGGTTCGACTCCTATCTTAAGGCCCGCTCGCAGCGGGTTTCGTCTCAATGAGTTTTCTTCTGATTGGTGCTCTCTTACCGCAGGTGTACCTCAGGGTGGCGTTCTCTCTCCTCTTCTCTTTTCAATTTTTATTAACTCTGTCTCCAGAGTCATCTCTTCTCATTTCCATCTCTATGCCGACGATCTGCAGATTTACAATAATTTCGTATGGGAAGATGCGGAAACCGCCGTATCTGCCATGAACAGTGACATGGATTTGATTGGCGAGTGGTCGCGGTCCTTTGGACTGCAAATCAACCCTAGTAAATCCCAGGCCTTGATTATCGGCGGCAGGTATATGCGGAATAGGCTCGATGTTGTCATTGTCTCCTCTTTGTCTGAATGGAGTTCAGATTGTTTACGCAAATACAGTTAAAAACCTGGGGGTGACCATGGACTCGTACTTATCGTGGGCTGCCCATGTTGCTCAAGTCAGTCGCAAAGTGCACTTTACGTTCCATTCGTTGAAATGCCTCCAGAGCTTCTTGCCCTTGAACACAAAAATCTCCCTTGCTCAAACTCTCATTCAGCCCATTATAGATTACGCCGATGCCTGTTATTTGGATGCCACCGAGGAGCTTTTAAATAAACTTGAGCGTTTACAAAATTTATGTATTCGTTTTGTTTTTAACCTTAAAAAATATGATCACGTCTCTAACTTCCGCAAGATACTCAAGTGGCTCCATTCGACTTCGCAGGAACTCTCGGATATTGTGTCTGCTATTGAACCTCCTTCATAATCCTAAAACTCCTTCATATCTGCGGGAGCGCTTTTCCTATGACCGTCCTTCTGATGTGCCTTGCAGGTCGCATCTTAGAAACCTGCTGCCCTACCCACTCCACTGACTTCTACTCCTACTCCTTCACCGTGCACGCGGTGCGGTTGTGGAATTCACTTCCGCCTGACATTAGGGACTGCCAAACTGTTGCAGTATTTAAAAGAAGAGTGAAAGAACACTATCTTTCCACTTCGTCATAGTTGCGTAGGTATTTATGTTGTATTTTATTTATTTTAGAAGTATGTATGTATGTTCGTAAGTATATTGTCATATAATTTGTTTTATTTTATTAAGTGAATTGTTTTGATTTTATGTATTTTACTTTCTCTCTACTCTTACACACGGTGTCTACATCTCTTTTTACCCTCTGTCCTATCGCAGGTATGCTGGAAGAGATTTCATTAGAAATAAGCATCACCTTTGTACGTATTTTTCTGTTCTTATAATCTTGTCTGTTTATTTTTGTGTGTACATAAATGGTTAAATAAATAAATAAAATCTTCTGAGTAGACCATCCTCATAGTTAAACATAATGGTGCATTCTGCTCAAAATGCTATAGTCCACACAGTGATATTTATTATTTCATTCATGCAACATCGAAAAGGATAAGCGTCAGTCATGTAATTTTTGAATTTTGAATTGAATATTTCCGTTGTGATTCGTGTTGACAAACGATTGTTTAATTCAACGGAAGTTGAGAAATTAAAGATTAGTAGGTAATTACTCCAGTAAATGCTAAGAGAAACTGAGTCTCGAATATAATTCAATAGTTAGTGTAACATCAGTGAAACATTATAAGTTTTCCCCAACAAATTCGAAAACGTTCCAAAAGTGCATCGGATGTAATGTATTAAAGATTCGTATTTCAGAATCGTCGATTTTGTTGTTTACTACGAATAAACTGGCTTAAACATTGTGATGAATAAGGTAAGGATCAGAAATCTTTTTAGTCCAAATAATTTAGCTCGAGGTAGCTCACAGTGTCTATTCGCAACTTCAACACACATGACATTCTATTTTTATCTGACAAATTATACTGTATGGGCCGATTTTTCCAACGTCACATAACTTTTAGCTGAGGAATAAAAATGGTGGTGTTAGACAGCTAGAGAAAATAATGTCTAACACCCACTAGGTATTTATTTTTCTGTTAAGTTATCTGACTATTGATAAATCAGCTCTAAGTCATACAAACATTGAAAGTGTAGACAATGCTTAATTTTAGTTTTATTCACTTATGTACCTATATAAATCAGATGATAAGGCTAGAAAGGGAGTGACTACTGAGCATCTAAAGAAGTATGAAATAACAAAACATGTTGCGGCAATCCCAAATAAATCGGGTTAAGGAGGATACTAATGACGATGTCGACTTACCTTTATAAAGCTTTAAAAGTTTTAATAAGAGCTTAAAACATTTCAGATGTCCCGAATACCCAAAATGCCAGTGACTGCCACCAAAGAAAATAAACCGAGTATGTTAAATCGTCGTCCAATGGCAAGAACACTGGTCAGTGCTCTTAGTGATGCTGATAAAAAGGATTTGATAATGAATCACACCAAGCCTGCGGGTCGCGGTGGGCCTTCCACTACAGTTCCAGCTCAGCGCCTTAAGAGATCAGCTACTGCACCATCATCTGTCTATGTGCCACCACCAAAAGTGACTAAAGTCGAAAAGAAGACAGCTGTTGCTCCTAAAATCGCACCATATGATTATAAGGCAAGATTCAATGACTTGCTTGGAAAGCATAAGAACATGAAAAGTGAATTTGATGACTTAAAAGAAAAACATGTTGAAGTGTCTGACAGTTACGAGAAGACTAAAGATTCAGTACAGAGTTGCACTAATGAAAGAGACAGACTAAAAGAAAATTTACTGAAATCCCTTACTGAATTGAGAGAGAAAACTGCAGAGTTTGACAAAATGAAAGTTGATTTTGACATTCAGAAAATGGAAAATGAAAACCTCCAACGTAAGACTGTATTATTGGATGAAATTACCAATAGTCTGAAGCAGAAGACAGCTGAACTAGACAAAGTACAGTCAGATTTAACTGAACTGTCCAGACAACATAAAAGTCTAAAAGAAGAAACAGAGGCATTGAGAGTCTTAACGGATCATCTTAAGAAAATTTCTATTCAATTTGACAAATTGCAACTTGACTATAAAGAAGGACAAGAGACTATTGCTAATTATAAGTCAGAATCAGAAATATTGCAGAATATTTTAGCTGCAATGCATAAGGAACAAAGAGACTTACGAAATACTATTCAAGATTTGAAGGGTAATATTCGAGTATACTGTAGAATACGACCTCCTCTGGAGTCTGAGCAAACAAAGCCAAGATTCAATCTCAATGTTCTTGATGCTTGTTCTATAGAGGTTGAAAAGGTTGAACTATTAAATTCAGTTAGAAAAGGGAAGCCACAACATGGTTTCACCTTTGATGGTATATTTACACCACATGCATCCCAAGAAGATGTGTTTGCTGAAGTTTCAACTATGGTACAGTCTGCATTAGATGGGTACAATGTGTGTATATTTGCATATGGTCAGACTGGTTCTGGTAAGACATACACTATGGAAGGTGGTTGTGGAACCGAGGAGTATGGAATCATACCAAGAGCATTCAACATGATATTCACATGTATGGAAGATTTAAAACGCATGGGATGGGAGTTAACGATAAAAGCATCATTTTTGGAAATATACAATGAAATAATTTACGATCTGCTAAATTCTAGCAAGGATCAAGTATCTCATGAGATTAAAATGTCAAATTCCAAAGGAACTGATGTGTATGTGTCTAACTTAAAGGAAGAGGAAGTTAAGAACTCACATGATTTCATCAGGCTGATGATATTTGCACAACGTAACAGACAAACAGCTGCAACATTGAACAATGAACGCAGTTCCCGGTCGCACTCAGTCGCCCAAATTAAAATATCGGCGATACACGAGAAACGTAAAGAAAAATATATAAGCAACTTGAATTTAGTGGATCTGGCTGGATCAGAGAGTGGGAAAACTACACAACGAATGGATGAGACAAAGCATATTAACAGATCTTTATCAGAGTTATCTAAAGTTATTTTATCACTGCAGACAAATCAGTCTCACATACCTTACAGGAATTCTAAGCTGACCCACTTGCTGATGCCCAGTCTGGGAGGTAATTCTAAAACACTTATGTTGGTAAATGTCAACCAATTTGATGAATGCTTTAATGAGACTCTTAACTCCCTACGCTTTGCCACACAGGTTAATAATTGCAGAGTTGTTAAGGCCAAGAAAAATATCACTATGTTTGACTCGTAATAACAATTATTGTTTTGTTAAATTTATTGACATTTTAATATTATGTAACAGTTATTACTATTAAAATAAAATAGAGGAAGTCTCCTTTCTTAACGATTATTTAGGACATGATAAATTGAAGTTAACTTGGGTATTCTTATTGATACTACTTAATTTGGAGCCTTTGCTGACTTGACTAGGCTTGTGTTTGACCCTTAACAATAGTATTTTAATCTTAACATCTTGGAATCCAAGATCTAGGACTATAATGATTTAAACTTATTTCATATTATTCATAGACATTATGATGTTTATGTACATAACATACACATACTACGATGATGACAATATCATATAAATGTATTTTCATATTTTGTCTTGAACACAATTGCTTCAGTTTTTAATTCTTTTATAGGTGTTAGTCCACCGTTTTAGCAGTAGTTTGACTAAATAATAGTGCCTGTTTTATTTAATTTTCAATAGTTTTTATGTCAAACAATTATGTTATTATTAGTTTTCATGTGTAATTGTATTGTTTATTAAATATAATATACCTAATAATTAGTAAACCTCTTTTTTTTCGTTCGTACCCGTACCCAGTCGATGATAATAAGTAACTGTTCAGCTTGTGTAAAAACCTAGGCGTACTGATACTATTGACGTTAGATGGCGCTAGTAGTACTAAAAATAAGATATAACTGATTCGCTGTAACCGCTCGCCAGGTCTACAAAGAAAAGAGCTTTCTAGCCAGGCCTCTGAAATTCAGTGTGTGAAGAGAGCAGTTTTCTTCAGTGTTACTATGGGCCAACTGAAATAGCTAAAAAAAAAATCAACTGCTCCCATACATTTAATTTAAGCTCGTTTTGGACAGCTGTTTTTCTTCTCGTTTTCAGGGTTGGTGCTATAGTGAAAGATGTTCATAATGACGATGACCCCTTTTCAGGTTTTCAGTTATTTCAATTTTTACCCTTTTTCTTCGCTACTTATTATACTTACCAAAACTTACCTTTTATTATTTACGACATAAGTACCTACTATTGAGACTTCAACGACGATGCTTTCAGGATCACCCCCATTTTCACAATCTCGCCTTCGAAGGAAATTGAAAATCAACGAAGGAACTAGTTTGGTTGGTCCCTAGCTACTTCATTCAGTCTTGAAGTCAAGATAACTGAAGTAGATAGGTATAGAAAGTGCAATCCACGACGACGCGCCCCACTCCGCTCCGCTCCGTACTAAACTACAGCAGCTTACAGTACAATATAATCGCGGAGTGGGGCGCGTCGTCGTGGATTGCATCTTGTACTAATGTACATGCTATTTATTCGTGTATTTACAATAGGTACCTAGCCTGTTAGGAAAGCACTTCCAGCGTTACTCTATGAAGTCTTCCCTCCAATTTTTCAGATTCAAGTATTATCTGTGTTGTGGTTGCTAGGCGACACTTGACTGTTATGTATCTTTAACGCACGCAATACAGGGTGGCACATTTAGATCGGTCAGTATGGGAAAGTGAAACTATAAGACATACGAAGATCTCTTCTTAGGAACCATGTCATCGATTTTAGTAACAAGAAAAACTGCATTCATACATTTAATAAAAACTTGTACTCAGCTCGGGAATCGATCTCGGACGTTTTGAAAGCCGGCGCTGAGTAAGGCTGTCGCCTTACAGGTAAACTCCTGTAAGGCAGTCACCCAGCGCCGGCCCTAGCCCTTGATCAGGTATAGCGAGATTGTCTTTCGGCGCCCTTTGATCGACGCCTTCACTTCACGTAATTTCTACTTCGGTTTAATGTTACCTGTTATATACCTGCTATAAACAATAATTCCCAAATTATCAAATACAACTTTATTGCAAATATGAACATATTAATGAATTTAAAATAATTTAAGTACGTCACCCATGTAATTTTACCAGAAACACTGTTTTCGGATTAGGTTCAAGGCTGGTTCTAGCCTTTCGCATTTGGCTTTTTGGCGCCTAGAACGACCGCTCCTCTCGCTCCCCAGGGCCGGCGCTGCAGTCACCCTTGCAGCTTGCAGCCATAGATTTAAAGCGACAGTAGAATTGAGGGAGCCTGTTAAGTAGTAAACGTAATAAACTACTGACTACGCAGCCGGTAATCATTTATGATTCAATCAAAAGATAGCTTTTAAAATAGTAGGTTACATTACACGCACTTACCTATACTTCGTTCCAAAACAAATGGACGTAGGCAACACAGCCAACAAATTAAAATAGCACCGGATAATTACTCTGCTAGTAGTGGACTTAACCTAGGCTCAGATCTTTCATGTTGTTATAGCAACCTAACTGTCCGGATAATATCGACTGCGAACTCCCTGATCCGGTTTTTGGAATGGTCTACGTTTCTTCTTATAACTACGCTTTGATTACATGAATAAAATCAACGTTGTCGTAATCTTTACAGTCCATGATTTGATTATTTGTTAAGCACACTTGTTAAGCGATAGATGGCGTTAGTTGTATAACAGCGTACATTTTGATGTCTTTGTATTATGCCTATAGTTTCCCCCTACGTCGCAGTCACAGAGTACTTTTTATTTATACGTAGTTGCAGTTAAAACCCGTATGGTATGCCACACGGTGCGTTCCGACGTCGCTGCGTCGTCGCACCGCACGTATGCTGGACTTACAAGTGCAACCCGCGAGAAGACGCAGGGTACGCGTTGCGACGACGCCGCGCCGCAACGCATCGTGTGTATAGGCCCTTACACAGGGCGAGCCTACTTAAAATTACATTACATTTAGGGAGGTACTGTGCATTTAGAGTTCGACCTGGGAATCGAACCCAGGAATTTACCCAATAATGAAGTTTTATTTTAATGTTTCAAACTGTCAAGGTACCTATTATTGAATAGCCATTGTCAATCAGGGCAGTAAGGTACCATTTCTATGAAATACATTTCGTAGCTAGCGACACTTCGGTTTCATAGAAATTCATGGAAACCATTCGTGTCGCGGCAAACACTTCGCCTGCTGCTGCCACCTAAGGTCGGCTACGGAATG
Source organism: Xanthia togata (assembly GCA_963853775.1). Taxonomy (NCBI): domain Eukaryota; kingdom Metazoa; phylum Arthropoda; class Insecta; order Lepidoptera; family Noctuidae; genus Xanthia; species Xanthia togata. Next base: position 15,486,379 of record OY970802.1, read on the forward strand.
GTACCTTTACCTCCTCCCATAAATTAGGTTCTATAATGTCTTTAAGTACCTATTTATAAGAGTTCGAGCGAAGATATTTTAAATGTCTTAGGCAGGAAATTGTACCTATTATAAGTAGGTATTTAATGAGATATCTAGTTTGATAATACTGAGAAAAAAAGAAACAAGTTTTATAAAATCATGACGAGTTTATTAATTAAGGACTAGATCGAAACATTTAGCGATAAATCGCAATTCTCTTCATATGCAAAAATATACATAGTGTTATATAATACATCTCTCCGTGCGTCGAATCGGGCGCTAGTGGAGCGGTACTAGGGCGCAAGGCCAGGCAAACGGTGACAAAGATCGAGGGGCGAGTCTAGGGTCTCTCGCCAGATTATGTTCAACGTGATACATCCGGTTCTGTCGCTGCTCCGTCGCCCGGCGTCGGATTTTTTGCCGTTTCTATAGTGTGTATAAGTCTATCCAAGCCGTAAAGAAAACCTTCCTCATGATTGCCTTGTTGCCACTCGGCGCGATGGTCTACCTGAAGACCTTCCGGCACACTTCTAGTTTTGGCAAAGTCTATCAGCCAGGCTCCAACACGTTCATCATCGTAAATGATGAATATACTGCTGCCGACGATTTCATGAGTTTTGAAGAAATCAGAATTTTCAAAAAGTTCTCTAATTTCGCGCAGTCGCGTGACGATAGCACGTCGCGCTTTTTCGTTATTGCCCAGGAACCTTGCCACTGTGGTTGCAATTTGTTGAGGTTCACGTACTTTTTGCAGATCTTTTAGGGGTGGTTGTCCCGGAACTTTCACTGCTTCAATACGAAAGCCTTGCTCAGCTGAAGCAGACTGCTGTTCACGGAATTGCATGTAACGTAGTTTTGTAACAGCACGAGCCTCATGCTCGGCTTCGGTGGGAGCTTTCGGGTCCAGACGCACCATTTTCTCGTAGAGGTCCGAACGAGCACGAGCATTGCTAACTTCATCTTCCAGGAAAGTGCGAGTACCCATCTTCACGTCCATGACGTGAGGATCTCTGAACCCGTGCAATAAGTCTTGCAGTTCGATGAAACGTTCACCGCCGTATTCCAGTTCGCGGTAGTACCGCGGAATGGCGGAGCGCATGTGGGGGCAGGCGGCGAGCGCCTCGTAGGCGTCGCGCTCGGGGTTGTGCGCCGGGTGGTCGCCGGCGGCGCGGCGCTTCCACACGGTGCCGGGGCCGGCGGGTGCAAGCGAGCCGGGGTGGCCGGCCAGTTGGAACCATTCCGAAGAACGCGATTTCAGCAACGCATCAGATGCGGGTGCTGATAATTCCAATGCATTCTGCAACAATAGAAATATAACTTAGCAACGAGTTCAACATCGTCATAATTGTTTTTTTTTTCCTTCAAATCTACCTATTTGATTATTTATTACTTTTTTTTATTCTTTGAAATAGTTATAATACATGTAGTTATAGCAATACTTACAAGAGCGAGGAACTTGAGTAGCTCGGAGGGTTGAGGGGTGGGCGCAGTGGGCGCCGGCGTAGAGGTGGGGGCTTCAACAGTGGCCGGGGTGCGCCTCCAACGTTTGAACAGCGCACCTTCATCCTTGCTGCGCCAGCGTTCCTCCTCTTTGCCAGGTACTGCGACCTGAGGACAACCAAAAACACACCTTTAAACACCTTGTCACACACCATGGAACACTTAGGAAATATTCACTTTCACAAATAATTTCGAACACAGATCATTTCGATGACGTACCGCTAAAATCTTATTGGCAGCGTAGAGTAGCCCGCCAGGGCCGAGGCGACTCAGCATGGACTGGCGGGAGACTCTGTTCAACTTGCTGGAGACGGTCATGGCGTACGAGTGTGTGCGTAGAAGGCGCGAACACGAGTGAACGATAAAACAATTAGAGCGCGAGTAGCGAGCGAACGAGCGTGAGCAATGGACTGCTGCTAGCTAGCGTGTGATGTAAATGGGAGGGACGGCTGCGGTTTTATAGAGACCTCGGCTTTCTCGTGACGTAGGCGCCGCGGCCCGCTCGCGGCCCCGCGCGCACCTCGCGCCTCCCCTGAGTTTTCCTAGCGCCTCAGATTTTCCCAAATCTGGACTGCATTGGTGTATCGAACTGTGAGAAAGATGCATGTAATGTAGAGATTTTTTATGCGTATTTTATTGTTATTATATTACTTATATTATTTATTTATTTTAAGTTTTACACGGTGCATACCTACCCACGGTGCGTACATATACCTATTCATCTTTTTAAGGCGTATTGTTGCGAATACTAGAATAGGTGTAAACGAAAACCTACAAATAAACTACCTATTGGTATCAAGGGCATGTGAGCATTAGGGGTATAAATTAATAACATTCATAATAGGGCAGATCCAGAGCCTGTTAGTATACTTAATATATCAATGTGATCACATATAACATTTACGGATATTTTGTTATGTATCCTACGGTTTAAGAAATGACAGAATATTGTAGGTACTGCAAAAAAGTGGCTTAAGCATAGAGGGCAAACTGAATAATCTTCTAGATCTTTCAAGTGACTCTGTATCTATAATAAATATGGACCACAGTCGTAAAGATTTCCGCCAGAATCTACTTCAACTGGCTTCAGTTCGGTACATATGGCCGATGCTCTATGATACATAATCATTACCTAAACAAAAACCATAGTAAAAGATAGTAACTTTTTGGCATTGTCTAGGTATTGTGACATTGTAATGGATCAACCAATCGTAGTATAGGATGTGTAGCTGTTCGATCGCCTTTGATGTGGCATTATGCTCTCTTGATTGTCTTGTTTTGGTTTGGAGGAATTTAGAATATCACATTAAATCTGTTTGAATTGTAGGGCCATAAGTAATTTAGTAATCCCGCTGGCGCGGAGCTGCGAGAAAAGCTATGAATAACGTTACTGTGCGGCGGCGCCACAAATCCTATACCTAGGCTTCCAGACAATCTATATTCCTGACATAAATTATGTACATATTTCTTAGACTTACTTTTATATAATTTATGTTCCCTCATTCTGGTCATTTTTATTTAATTTTATGTTTTCACACAGCTTGTGTATTCAGACAAATTATAGGTACCTATATTAATTCTTGTCGAGAAAAACAAACTGCTCTCAAAATGGTGCTGGAAAACATTGTGAGGAAACCCATGCATGTCTTAGAATCAAAATTTAGAGTCTTTACAATTTTTAGCAATATCGTTTTAAATAAAACTTTCGTTTGACTGACAAATGAAGATTTCTACTGTGCTGTGTGTAGAATACTGTTACCTACCTATCCGTTAATGCAATTGGTACCCACCTACTTGTAACTGTACTTGTACTGCATTAGTAATTGGGTACCTTTTTGGTTTCGTGTGACGTTTTCTTTGTTTCAAATAACAAACTTATTGCAACATAGCAAGCTTAAACAATGCACCGCTGGTGTTTAATTTTGACAGCTACTAATCAATTGCTTAGCGACCACTTAGCGCTAAATACCGTTTATAAATATCTAAGAATTTTGCTAATCAGTTGCTTAGCAATTGATTAAAATTAAAGATACATTTATAAATAAGACTAAATAAATGTCAAAAATCTCGTTCGAAATAATCACTTTTTTATCGGCTTCATATTGATACATAAACATGCCGTGAGAAACAATTCTTCTTTGTCATAGAGGCACATTCCGTATGCGCAAAACAAATGAAAAACTTAGATTCGTCATGAAAATAAGGTCTGAAGGAATGACGTAATGATTCATGTCCTTAGTTCGTGAAATCGTGACGCAGGGGGAAGGAAGGCGCGTAGTAGTATGGCGGGCAAACAAATGACGATAGCGATCCAGGCAGGCACGACCGCCGAACGCTGAATGCGCACGACCCGCCTAACTCAAACAGTGACGTAGCACGAACCTTTCCTCTCTACTAATTACGCGCATTGTACTAATCAGCTAATGGCTGTCATTTACTTTAAATTGAGTGGAGTTTTAGATGCTTAATGATAGTTATTTTAGGTGTATGAAAACTGTGTGATTGAGACGCATTAAGCAAAAACTTGATGGTGATGCGTCGAGTAGTTCAGTTACGTGCGAGCTGATGACCTTTATTCTAGTGAAAAGAACAATGAAAGTTGAGAAAGTTACGGAAGAGTGCAAATGCGGCAGACCTCGGAGCTTGGCATTAGTAATGTTTGTACCTACAACACGACACCTACTTATGTGACGTGTAATGTTACGTAAATAAAGATTACCGAAATAATGGTAGCGAAACTAAGTATGCAGTTTTAGATCTAGGCACTTGACCTATGACTCTGTGTACTCTGGAAATCCTCTACTTAATTAAAACAAGCACATTACTGATGTTAAATGATATAATAGTATTTTATTTATTTTACAGTTATACAACAGAGGTTTTAATAACGACAAAGGAGTTGAAAATGTAAGTTTTAATGATTTAACTCGCCTCTACGACCGTCAGGATATAAATAGTTAAAACAGTAATGTGGCTCACTTGGTCGTTGTTATAGAGCATACTATTACACAACGGAAATTTTAACTAAATAGTTACAGTGAATATTTAACTAAGATAATAAAAATGAATCTTCTTGGAGAAACTTTTCTATAGTGCGCTCTGGAACAGTGGAGCAACTTTCTTTTAACTAATGGGCAACATTTTTATTGCAGGAAGTCAATGACGCTTATCCCTAACGATTATTAGGTCCTTTGGTCATCAGTGGAACTAATAATGTTATCTACTACCTACAACCTTTTCGGTGAGTTTCATCTTAAGTAAGTGATTTAAACAACAGGTTATCAAAAAGTTGTAATGTTATGTCGAAAAAAAAAAACTTATAATACCTACTTATAAAAAACCTGTGAGACAATTTTTTATTGGATTAATAAGTGCGCAGATGTTATGCAAATATCTGCGCACTGTAATTGGCACAGGTGTATTTATAAGTTTGTCTGCAACAAACCTGCAAGTTTAGGTACAGACGCCAACCTACTAAAATCTGTCAAACTTTAATAGATTTTCAAATTTATCACTGAAGGTTCAAAGTTGATTCGGGTTGGCAGTTTCGGGTAGGTTGATGTGCTGGCGTCTGTACATAGTCAGATAGGTAAGTACTAGAACAGATATAAAGGTGACACAGCGTTCGTCTGTGTAGTAATATCATAAATTATGCACGCTATGGTAACGTGGGCGATTGAAATCGATACGAATATTTGATCAAAGTGATATTATTATATAGAGCACCAAGTGACCAAATCGAATCAGTTATTGTTATCAGAATTAAATTTAGTTGAAACGAATGTAATGACTTCAATCTAAAAGCCACGATGTAAGATGATGATACAGATTCAAAAGTCAATAGACTGAATGTAAACAGTTTTGTTTAGCCAAGATGTTTCCTAGTGTCGGTACAAGTCAATCTTTAATATCAATAATTATTACGTAGGCTTTTCCGGAGTGAAATTACATAACACTGCATTTTCGTAAATATTCGCAAATCTTAGAACACTATAATTGACCGACTTAATACTTCTGAGGATAAATGTATTAAAATGTATAGGTACAGAGCTAGATATTGATACTTAGCTTGACGTAGGTATACTTATGGATATCGAGGATTTTTTTCATGAGATATTATGGTATTTCCATGTCACTCATTAATGTCATATTGCTTAGCTATGTCCGGGTCAACAGGTTACATTTGGCGCGTGTTGTCAAATAGTTTGGAACACACTTCTTCGGTCGTCTGTCTATCAGTGTTTTTAGGCTTGATTCGGAAATTCCTGACAAATATCTAGTTAAAAAAATACAACCAATCGGTTAAAAATATAAAAAAAAACGTCTGAAAGATAAATTCAGTGAACTTTGTTCGGAGAAGTCAGATATATTTAGAATTATACGATTAAAATGAATAAGACATAGCTCTGTGAAATGCCGACCAAGTTGTCCTATCAGAGGTCAGGTCAGGGTCGCTCCATGAAAGTTATTGCTAGTTACTGCGCTGTTCCACTGCACCGTACTTAGGGTTCTCACACATTGAAAAAAAGCCCCGAAAATTATCATATTTTGTTTAACAAAATCCTGACTGCGAGATTGTGCACCTTCAGACATCCGACCGATGATACGCGAACATTTTTTTGTGGTCTAACATAAAAGTGTGTTTTGTTTTGGCAATAGTTTAAAGCGGATGTTCTTCTAGCTCTAATTTAAGGTACAATTTTCAGTAGTCGACTGCAGGTGTCAACTGCAGGCGACGTGTCGCCTGTGGTCGGCGACGGAATGGTACCTTTAAACTAATTCCTGTTATTTAGTTGTTATTGCATCCCTAGATACAGTTGCATTATGCACCAGACGGGCGGCGGCGGCGCGTAAACTTAATGCGCTCTAACGCAAGTCTCGAGGTCGTGCGTTTATCTCGTATACTGCACTCTTTGTTACGTTCAAAAAATAATAAATTACTTTAGTTGTTATTGACCGTGACTGCACCATGTCACATAACATGAATACTTTGAAAAAGTTGTATAACTCCATGATAATAACAAAGATAATTTTTATTACTTTATTTTTCTTCGTAAGAATTCACACCTGCTGCGGCCCAGGCCGGTGCGGTCCATTTGTGAACAATATCTCCAGCTAAAGACTGCTAATAGCAATCAAATTACTTTATTTATTTTAATCATAGCAATTTCATCCGACCAATCAATTTGATCTGTTAGAAGATAATGCGACCTTAAAAGAAGCCTTAATCACCTCGGCTTTAGGACGAGTTAGGTTTAGGTTTAAAGATATTTATTCTCAAAAAAGACAAAAAGTCACTTGTTTGCATCACATTACACTTTTACTGACAAAAAAAAATCAGTGGAAGATTTCTAGTCGAAATGAGAAACAAACTTAAATCACGAACAATAGACCAACTGGATTTTATTACCCAATCTCCACAAAATGTCCGACTGACAGTAAAAAACAATGCGATTCGTGTTTAATCTTTTACCAAAATTATGCGTAGCTCGGCGTAGCCCCGAGCGTAGCGTCGTCGTAGACCCTCCCCCAATTTGTTAAAAACAGTCAAACTGGCTAACGAATCTGTTCTGTAGTCAGTATATTACAGTATCTACCAAATACATGTTATTTATCCATAGTATTGGAAACCCATAACTTTATATTGGCATAGAGGAACACGATCAATCATAATCTGAACCATTTTGAAGTATATTGTTAATCCATTGCTTCATATGTTCGAAAAATTTGGCTGCTCAGCAACGTAAATAACGTAATGAGTGTTGTTGAAAAAGACAACAAATTGTGATTGATCGTGTGATATGCAATTAGGGTACAGATATTTGAAATGTTTTCTTGAAATGTTATATTAAATACGCAAATAAATAACGTATAGTGACATAATATGACAAAATACTTCGCAGTTAAAGTTGTTTTCTAAGTCATGACTTTAGAAAATTCATTAACTGGCACGCGGTCGTTATCTCAAAGTAGAAATCAGACATTCTTGATATTTTAAGATCATACAACATATTTTTATGATCCGCGAAAGGGTGTAGTCACAGACTACGATCTTTTACTCATATTATGTAACAAACTTATTTAAAAAAAATACAACACAACAACGCTACGTTTATAAAAAATCTTACTTACTTACAACTATTCGTAAGTATAAATAATTCATATTTAGAAACTAATTCGTTTTAATTTTTGTCAAACAAGAGGGAATATGTTTTCCTAAAAAGTAATAAAAAACACCCTGCGGACTAATTCTGTTGTACAAATTGCAATCGATTAGGTCATGCTCACGGATGTGCTATTTTGATGTTAATACCTTAATTATCCCTTTCGAAATTATTGAATAAGTATTGAAATGGTGTCTTTGTCGACTTTTTACCTGCAATCAACCGCTCGCTTGGTTGATTTGAAAAGGTGTGCATATGTTTTATATATATTATTTTAGTCTCCCTAATTAAGTATTTTACCATAGGTTATGGTTTTATTTATACATCGAAATATACGTCAATTACAAAGGTTAAGTACATATATCTGAGAAACCCACCCGTTGAAGTGATACTGCTTATTCAGTAAATCAGTAGTAATAATTATTATTTCCATTAAGTCGAAGAACCAAAAATACCTTTTTCAGTTTTGTAATATCTGCTTATCATTGACGTAAGGAACGATTACTAAATACTTAATCATGCCGCTTATCTACACATCTGAACAAATTGTCAATATTCGTGGTAATACCGTAGGTACCTACGTGCTTCTAATTCGGCCCAGTTAATAATGCTTCTAAAAAAAAAAAAAAAAAAAAGCCTGCCTCGTTGGCCTAGTGGTTGCAAGCGCTACTGCTGAGCATGAGGTCCTGGGTTCGATTCCCGGGTCGGGTAAAGTGTTATTGGGTTTTTCTATCTACAATTTCTCAGTAGCAGCCCGGAGTCTGGATTTGTGCCCGGTTGATGGCAATAGGCTCGCCCCCTATTACATGGGACTTAAACATAACTGGCGAAATGTGGGTGTATCTACTACAGGTACACCTCTGCCCAACCCTCCGGGGAAACAAGGCGTGATGTTATGTTATGTTAAAAAAAAAAAAAACTGGCTTATTTTGCAAAATGAATATGCACAGTCAGTTTTTGTGCGTCAACAAGTTGCTATTACAGTTATTTAATTTGTTTACTCGCATTGTTTTCAAAAAATAAAACTAAACCGGTTTTAATCTAATTACGGTTCACTTGTGAAGTCATGTAAACTGCAAATCTTATCACTGCAAACAAGTGATCCAGTTGTAACCGATCTGGCTCCATTATCACCAAAAAACAAAGTAACTAGGTACCTACTACGGTCAGCCGAGAAAGTACCAAATCAGTTTCCAAGCAAAACCAAAATATCGCTAAGTACTCTTTGATAAAACTCGAAAATCGTTTATTGTTATCACTGAAAACTATTTTTTTCTTATTAGCGTGATAAACCACTTTCTGGCTTACTATACTACAGAAATGCTAGTCGGTAATATCGTGCACGCGTACTTTCAGCCTCCTGCTGGCGTACTTTTCCAATGTTTGCGATGTGGCCAGTCTGGTCGAGGCGTTAGCACTCGTTATGTCCAAATCAAATATGTTTAACAGAAGCTAATCAAATATTAGTTTGCTCAAGCTTAGACACGCTCAATACAGTTTCATCACTGAAAACGATAACAATATTGAAATAAGTTAATATTTAAGCAACATTCGGGATGGTTATTAATGCTATTACTTTGATGGACTATTAATAACTAACTTACATAAATAAAATCATCATCTGAACCGGTTTGAACAGGTTTATTAATTATGTTGAAAATAGCTCATGGTACAGCGAGAACATTTATGAAATCGTTAAGTTCAATGGATTCTAAAAACAGCTTCACGCTAAACGGTTGCACATGCAGGTAATCGTATTTTAATAACTTTTATGCGTGACTACGATTAAGATATTTATTTTTAGTTGTGTAGATATTTAAAGTTATCTAAATTATCACGCAAAGACTGATTAAGCATTTAAACTAAGATGCCAAGGTTTCACTCAGATCTACCTCTGTTAAATAAAAAAATATTAAAAAAAACTCACTTGCCAAAGTAACAAAGATGAATGAGGGCTTTTTAGGAAAAAAACATCATATTATAAAGCCATCATTTTCATGATAAATAGTGTTTTACTCTTTATGACAAAAAATCTAAAAATATATTATTGAGATAGCTTAGGCAAAAAGCAGTCGGAAAACGTTAGTTTTAGTTCATAAAATAGCAAACTAAATTTTAAGATTCAATTCAAAGGTAAATCTGTTTCCTAACACCATTAGATCAATGTAAACTTAGAAAGTGATAACTGTCAACTATTAGCGTACCTTTAATCTACATATAAAGGCTTTATTATTTTCGTAACCAACGTAATTTTTATTGAAATAATACCATGGAGGACGCTTTTGTAAAAGGAGACAACACACTGAAATTAGAAATTAATAAACCAACTAGAATTTGTAGCCAAAGTTGTCTTGACAATTTTGCACACAATATAAAACAAAAATGTAAATCTCAAATATTAGAATTAGCCTTGTCAGATCATACGGCCCAGTTAATAGAAATTAAAGTTAACAAATCTAGTCATATAAAATCTTGGCGTAAAAGATTAAGAAACATGTCCAAAGAAAATCTACATAAGTTTAACAAATATCTTCAAAATCTTAGTTTTTCAGATGTTTTCAATTCCACAGACCCTAATAACGCTTATGATGCCTTCATTGATTTATTTCTTATGTTATATAATTCATGCTTCCCTTATAAAACAGTTACAATACGTCTAGAAAATAAAATAAAATGGGTGTCTAAAGGCATACGGACCTGCAGTAAAAAACAACGCTATCTTTTGTGGCAAATGTGATTAAAACCGAATGAAGAAAATAAAAAGAACTTTCATTCCTATACCAAAAGATTCAAAAAAAATAGTTAATCTAACACAGAAAGCTCAAAACAATTATCTAATCCAAAATTCTAAAAACAAATCAAACACGACTTGGCAAATTATAAATAAAAATAAAAAAGTAACAGAACCCATCCTCCAAATAAAAAATAACAATTCATTAATAACCAATCCTAATGAAATAGCTGAGACTTTCAATATTTTTTTTATTGACCAGATAACAGATATTCCAAAACAAAACACAACCATTGTTAAGCCGATAGAACATAATCCACACTCTTTGTTTATGCATCCAGTTGTGCCTCATGACCTCATACGAGTAATTAAAAGTCTAAAAAATAAAAAAAAGTCTTGGTTATGACGGTATATCTACTGAAGTAATAAAATACGTGTCTCCTTATATAGCAGGCCCCTTAGCACACATTATAAATACTAGTATATCAACAGGTGTCTTTCCCGAGTCCTTAAAAACAACGATAATAAAACCGCTCTACAAGAAGAACGATAAAGATGAAATGTCAAATTACCGTCCTATCGCGCTAATACCCGTTTTCTCCAAAATAATTGAAAAAATTCTTTATGAATCTATTTACAATTTTTTGACTAAGTTTAATATATTATGCGAAGAGCAAAATGGTTTCAGGAAAAACAAAAATATAAATATGGCTATTTTTGAATTGCTGAAAATGTTAATGGTCAATGTAGATAACAAAATCCCCGTTTGTGCTATATTCACTGATAAGTCGAAAGCTTTTGACTATGTGAATCATTCGATTTTATTAGATAAGCTGAATGCCTATGGCATACGCGGTAACGTCTTAGATTTAATTAAATCTTATTTAACTGGACGTAAACAATTCACCGAAATAGCTCGAGTATGTCTCAAATCGAAAAGAGAAACTTTACACGCATCGTCTTGCAGATATATTCATTATGGTGTGCCGCAAGGAAGCGTCCTGGGACCATTATTGTTCCTAATATATATAAATGACCTTCCCCGTCAAATCAGCCACCCAATGGTTCTGTTCGCAGATGACAGCACCGCCTTAATAAAATGTACAAATAAAGAAGCATATGCCTATGATATTAACAATTCCTTGAAGGTAATAATAAACTGGCTAAATATAAATAATTTACTAATAAATATCCTTAAGACAAACATAATGCACTTTCACCAAAGAATTCGTACGAACAATTTAAACATAAACTATGATGGCCAAAATATTGAACAAGTATCCATAGCAAAATTTTTAGGAATAACTTTGGATAGTCAATTAACGTGGAAGGCACAAGCTGAGGTTATATGTAAGAAACTTAGTGCATCTGCGTATGCTCTTTATAATTTAGCTAAAAAAGTTAATACTAAGACAGTTCTAGTTGCATACCACGGTTTAGTTGTGTCGAAATTAAGATTTGGAATTATATTCTGGGGCAATTGTAGTCTGAGAGAAAGCATCTTTAAGGCGCAAAAGCGCTGTATAAGGTCCATGTTCAATATTAAAGTCACAGATAGCTGTGTTCCTGCTTTCAAAACACATAAATTATTAACATTTCATTGTTTGTATATTTTAGAGTTAGCCATGTTCGTAAAAGGTAATCTTCATCTTTTTAAGATGTATTGTGAAATTCGACACCGCACTACTTCTATGAGACCTCAGTACCAAAACTTATTATACACAGGCGGCTACAAAATAGCTCTGTTAAAAAAGAGTGTTTTTGGCATGGCACCTCAAATTTATAATAAGATACCTGACTGTATAAAAGCACAGCCAATAAGAATTTTCAAAAAGAAGCTTTTTGCTCTACTTGTGGAAAAGTGTTATTATTCCACCAATGATTTCCTGAATGATCCGTCGATAATAAATAATAGAGTACTATAAAATTTAACTTGTGTAGCGATAGCTTAATTTATATCTTCTATACCTAGTTAAGCTTAAGTAAATTATCGGATGTTTAATTTTAAAGTCTAGATTAAGTAAATTAAGTTTAAAATTTGCATGCCTAATAGGCAGAATGTACAAGGCCCTGTAAATAATATTCTAACACCAAATTGTAAATACCTGCATTCAAAGCAAATAAATTTATTTCATTTCATTTCATTTCACAAATTTATAACTTAAAAAATATCACTGCATTTGTTTACACAGCCAACTGATGTCATGACCACAGAGCAATATGGCGTCCACTGCATCCAACGCTTTCGTCAAATTACGCGCGAAATTTGAAAATGGAAAATTTTAATGCATTTTTACACGCAAAATTTAAACGCACGTATCGATTGAATAAATATTTTGTGATTTTTTTAGTGGTTCATTAGCACTATAGAATCTAATTGAGACACTTTTCAAAAATGGGTGTAATACTCTATTCATGTATCACTGGACCAGTGAAAAATTTAAGTAATAACTCACGTAAAAACGTAACTGAATATAGCCACATGAAGTTCCATTCAAATACTGAACTCGTTGAAATTCTCAAGTCTCGTGTTCCCTTATCCCATTCGACTGTTAGTAATTATCGCAATGAGCTCACTAACTCTTTGTCCAGTAGTGTCACGTGACGACCAGCGCCATTTATCGCCCTTCCTGTGGTATTGTATTGCACACGTTTTGTTCGCACTAACTATTTAAACATGCTTTATAGCTTTTTGTTTTTCTCTAAGGTGGCGATTTGTGTATGTCCCGCACATACACAAATCGCCACTTGTGTATTGTGTCCCGCGCCCAAGCGTCATTTCAATAGGGATGATGACTAAAATTTATTTTAAGTCCGTCAGTTATATTATTAAAAAATATTGGACACGTATTTTTTCTTATTTTACGTTATCAAAAGATTACGGCAATACATTGCGTTAAAATGTCCCATGACGTCACGAGTAGGTATGTAGATTTTATACTAACTTGTGACGTAGCGCCCACTCCCCAACTTTAATGCGTTTTATCTAAGTCATTTTTGATTAATATGATAAAGCAAAAAATACGTGTCTAATATTTTGTTATTATCTGACTGACGGACTAAATAGAATTGCATTTTTTTGACCCAGGCATTATCCTTAATGTAGATAAAGTTTGTTCGTGGTGCTATTCGCTTTTGTTTTTGACTGAACTCATTTCATTTTACAAGTTGTAGTTGTGTGTGTGAATTTCATTCAGGTAATGACACATGTTACGGTTATTAACGTCAGTAAGTAATGTTATTGCCGGTGAATATTTTTACTAAATGAATTTAATGTTATTGGACGGCTCACGTGGGGGTGATGTCGAAATTAACCAGATGACGCAGGATGATGTTTGGTTCTGCGCAGGTGGAACTGTTGGTTCAGCTGCTCTGACACAACTCGCATAATATATTATTATGTTAGTAATAAATATTTAAAAACTGTACGCCTGTAATGTTGGGCAAGCCAAGATTGATTGATTGATGATGATTAAAGAATGCTTCAAAATTTTAGACTAACTAAAATAAATGTTTAAACAAAATCTTACCTCGTTGTTAAGTAAGTAGGTAAGTAGCTAAAGTTTTAATCAACTATTAAAAATAGTTTCTTTACGTAATTACTTGAATATTGTATTAACACATCCAACATACGTTAGTAATGACGCTTTTTGTTTTTTAATTGTATCTATAATTAACGTTACTAAGTGTTCGACGTATGAATAATGGTCTTTCTTAACTGCTCAGGTAATTTGAAACACCTGTGTACTTGCAAGCCCTTTCTAAATAAATATTCGACTTACGTATACCTACGTGACAATGCTAAGTAAATCTTTCGTAATGTTATGTACAGACAGACACAAACAGATGTCTCAAAAGTTTCACAATAGGCCGTTAGCCATAGGAAATGGGCGTGCAGGCATGTCGCATGCCTTACGGACCGTATGGTATGGTCAGCCAACTAACTACCATAGCCGTATCGTATCGTATGTTCAAGTATATTTTAAGCTGTGTGTAGTGTTGCGTAATTTATTCTTTTAAAATCCTATTGTGTTAAAAGTTCATAAAACTGTTGTGGTTTGACGTTCAACCTTGCTGCTTCTGAGGGTTACAAAAGGTCGTGACTGTATGATCGCACCTGCTCTTATTGTGCCTACAGTTACAAAGTTTTGAACAAATATCATGAACGCATGTTGATTTATAGAGTTGAGTATAAAACTGTCAAGGGTCAGAAAATTGATAAAGTTGATTGAAAGCTACCAAAATAATATAGTAACGTTTTCGTGCCAGATGAAAATATTCTCTACCCAGTTTTCTTGTGAGAATTATCCGCCACTATTCACATAGATATTATTGCTGTACCATCACATCAAGATCCATAAAATTCAACGACAAAATGGTATGGCACTAGAATTAATCTAAGAATACACCGATCGATTCCAAACGATTAGTATGTCTGGCGGCAAATTGTGCAGTCGGTTTGCACAAACGTTGGACAATACTCAGCCGATTCGGGGTCAAATGTTAATAATATCGGCAAGCGGAAATCTGTTCTCGCGAATACAAAATAACAGACCAAGTGTGGCCTGGCGGAAGATAAGCTCGCCATGGCTTGGAGATAACTGAGGCCGAGTAACAGGGCCAAGGCAATAAGTATTACGGTGGAAACTGGCTCTAAATGTGTACCTTGGTGATTCTACAGAAAAACTTCATTTAATTTTGACACCTTCATACTATGTTGGAAAGCAGCGATTCATTTTGATTTAAAAAAACCGGCTAAGAGCGTGTGGGGCCACGCTCAGTGTAGGGTTCCGTAGTTTCCCGTCCGTCACAATAAGTGTTCCTGCTTGCATATACGATTATACTACAAACTTAGTCCAGAAATTATTTTGTACAACTTTTTGTCATTTTTGTACAAAAACTGTTGTTTCCATCAAGTTCAAAATGATTTTCCTAGAAAGTCCTTATAAAGTTCTACTTTTCAGATTTTTTTCATATTTTCTAAACTTATGGTTCAAAAGTTAGAGGGGGGGGGGGACACACATTGTTTTTTACTTTTGGAGCGATTATTTCCGAAATTATTGGCATTATCAAAAAATGATTTTAGTGAACCCCTATTCATTTTTAAATACCTTTCCAACAATATATCACACGTTAGGGTTGAAATAAAAAAAAAAATCACTTCCCACTTTACATATAGTGGGGCTACCCTAATAAAACATTTTTTTCCAATTTTTATTTTACCACTTTGTCGGCGTGATTGATTTATATATTGGTACCAAATTTCAGCTTTCTAGTGCTAACGGTCACAGAGATTAAGCGAGGACGGACGGACGGACGGACAGACAGACATGGCGAAACTATAAGGGTTCCTAGTTGACTACGGAACCCTAAAAAGGTAATTGTGGTTTTAAAAATTTGCGTTGATGAAGTTTCTAAGTTATTAGTGGTGAGCTTTGCTTTAAGATTTCCCGAAAAGACGTTTAATATTTGACTTCTTAGCTATTATTTCAAAAATAAAATGTGAGTATACCTACATCGGAATCTTTGAATTTTGCGTATTTAGAAAAGAAATAAAGAAAGAATACAATACAAATAAAAAACTGACAATAATGTTTTAACGACAGTTCACTGTTGCGCCCAAAAAGTCCTTTTCATCATTAGTGCCAGACAGATGGTGTATGACGATTTAGTAGAGATTTCTGTCTGCTATAAGAAACGATTTTGTTAACTTTTAAATATTCAAGTCTAGATTTTATAGTTTCGGGCAGGGTGGTGTGTATAAAAATCGCTTTGTTCAAGTGTTCAACCAAAAATTAACATTTGGTATCAATGTGTTGTTTAATTGCGTTTTTTATTACTTCAATATTTTAATTGTGTTGGTACAATTGTACCGACACAATTAAAGAAAGAAAAGAAAGAAAATAAATTTATTTGACTCAGCTATCACACAATATTCAAAGAAAAACAAAAAAAATTACAGAAAAAATAAAATTTACTTTGAATAGTACAGTGTGCCTCACTGCTGTGCCAAATAGGCCCAGTTCAGCATAAATGCCTGACAACTAGTGTCTGACGCAGGTTTTCAACTGGACCTTATGTTACGAGGTCGTCTTACGGATTGAAATCAGTTTCATAGCAATGAAACATTAAAATTAATCATGTCTAGCTTCCGTTGCGCATCCATGAGGAGGCGGAGGCGTCTTCTAAATGTATCAATCGTGTTAATAGATCTAATAGGTGGTGGCAGGTTATTCCACACTTCGGAAGCCGCATAACGGAAGCTACCTCTAAAAGCGGCTGTACGATGAGACTGAGTCGAGAGTTGCTGCGAGCATTGCCTTCTCTCACATTCTCGTCGACTCGCTATCCAACTCAACTTGTCGTACAGGTAGTCCGGTTTTTTATATTTAACTACACCGAATAGAAGGCAAGCCAAGTGTAGTTTGCGTCTGGACTTCATTTTTAGAGTAACATGCTTGTTTAGGAAAGGTGTTACATGGCTTCTACGAGGGATACTGTAACAAAACCGAGCACAAGCGTTTTGTACCCTTTGAATGAGGTGGTCTGTACGAGCTAATAGGTGCGAGCCGTACACTGTGTCAGCGTAGTTCAACCTAGACAGAACCAGGGTTTTCACGAGCTGTTCTCGCAGTTTTTCGGACAAGTAAGAACTAATCTTGTACAAAACTTTCAGGCGGTAAAAGCAATTTTTCACCGAGTCGGCTACATGCTTTTCGAAACGAAGGTCTTTGTCCATAATAAGACCAATATTACGCGCTTCATAGTCTCTGTCAATTGGTTCGCCCATTAGCTCTAGGTGAAACTTTGCAAAACATCGAGGTAAGTAGGTATAAGAAAAAGTTCACTTAACACGTTCAGTGCTGGGAGCCTTCCTGAAGGGTTCACCTAGACGCATATGAGATGCCGGGAGCCCTCGCGGAGGGCTCATTTTAAATGTAGGATTTTCTTAGCGAATACAACAATAAAATCTGATGGTCTCGACTTATTTCGACAAGGAATTCAACTTTTGGATGGACACGGCTACAGACTGATACAATATTATGAAGTCTGCCAGCGAGATCTACAAAAAAACTTGAAACGGATAGCAGCGAGGCTTCTGCTGAAGACATAGAAACAGCTAAATGTAACACAGCACAGCCGCGATATAGAAAAGAGCCGAGAAAGCAGCGTAACCCCATCTGAAGGTTCACCGGTGACTTGAACCAACATAACGACGACGTCGCAAAAAGATGCCCATCCATAGATAAATAACAACCGTCAGTCCACTATTCCAATGCCTACTTTAGCATGCATATCCGGTGCGGCTCGCAAATCCTTCGTTATTCTAAGGGCACGTCCTCCTTACCATTATTTCAGACTATCTAAAGTAAATACATCTTTTATGGGGTACTGTGTTAAATGTTACAACAGAATACCTTGTGATATATTAGAATTAAATGAAAGAAAATTTAAAACTCATATAAAAAGTACACTTTGTAAACAAGCATATTACAAATTAGAGGATTATATCCAAGATAAAAATGCTTGGAAACATGCTGGTCCTGCTCCATAGGACAATTTAGAATCTAGACAAAATCAAACTGGTTGCCAATTTAATTGTATAATATTATTTTTTTAAACATTAATTTTATATTCTGTGATTACTTGAACTCACACACTGACTTATTATTAGTAGTACGTGTTAAAATGTTAAGAATATCGTATAATTTTACAATGTTTGTAAATATGTGAGCACCATGCATCTATCACATAATTAATTTATGTCATTCCTTCATTTTTCATTCTTTTTACCTATCGTGGTATAGTAATCTTATTCTAGGTGCATCGTCTTCACATATAATTATATAATTAATGTATACAGAATATTGTGAAAATATTTTAAAAGAGTAACGGTGGAGTTTCTTGCCCATTCTTCTCCATACGAAAACGACCTTTTGGAATGGGCGACTAGAATCAATTATTATATTTTTATTTTCTGTAAATGTTGACGTTCATAAGTGCCTTTTTTGTGCCTAAATGAAATAAATTATTTGACTTTGACTTTGATTACCGCGCCACCCGGTCTACTCCTCAATATGCAATGGCCTTTGTAGTCCCATGAAACATGAGGTTCTAAGGGCTAGTGCGAATCTCGGGGTTCATTCGATTTATCGAGTCTGGTTAAACCACGCTGGGATCGGTGCATTTCATTAATTCATTTATATATATTTTGACAAGATTTATGAGTATAGATGGTTCAAAAAAAAAATTGTTCACGTTAACAAATATTTAAAAGGTTGGGAACTACGCATAGCGACAAGACCCCCTGAAAACACTATTTTACTTCGTTTTAAAGTCAAAGTCAAATAATTTATTTCAATTAGGCACAAAAAACGGCACTTTTAAACGTCAAAATTTACAACAAAAAAAATGATTCTAGTAGAATGAATTTTGGGCCAAACTTAATCTAAATATATTTGCATTATATTTGCCATCGACAAGCTAAGAGGAGAGCAATTATTAGCAATATTAGTAGGTACTTGAGAAGTATATTGCAAAACAAAATGCTGTCTGTAGATAAAATTGTACGCAGCGGTTTGTAATCAATAAAAGGATGCATGATTGTGCCAACAATTATGCTGTAAAGGAAGTATTTAATTTTAAGTGCGTTACGATGACTCATACAGCTGTCGATGTCTGTCACTTGCCGTGTTTCAAATATAAAGCCAAAGACAAAACAAAACATTCGCGGTGTACCACGAGCCTTACTGCCTACCCTTTTTTTGCATTAATAAATGCAAAACGATTTTGAAGTGTTTATTAATTTATTTAATACAAGTCTTACATTTGTCTACACACGGCCACATATCGAGCTGTACTTTTCTGTATAAGCTGACCTCTCATTGTGAAGAAATCCTATACAATGCGAGATCAGCATAAATTGGAAATGTACCTATAGCTTGATATGTAGCCGTGTGTATATGAATTAAATAAACACTTCAAAGCCTTTTTTAGCTTCATAGGTTATGCTTAATTAAGTTCGATAAAAATAAATTATAAGTTCGTCCAAACTCATTAATCAACTTTAATTTTAATGTCACAATTTGCGCGTAGTAACTATTTAAATAAAAACAATAACAGGATATTGTATAAATCTGTCGGTACTTAACTATTAAGTTAATGGGAAATCGATGGCGGCTAAATGTTAACGAACACGATAAATAATAATCAATATCGCTTAACTTTTTATTAAAGCACATTTATTATATTAACCGAATTCTAAATATAAATGATTTGTGTAGTTAGTTGAAGGCTTTATATGGGTGGGCAGTCATGTACATACTTATATTCCGACACGACCGGAGAGAAGAGAGAGTGCACCTATGTCTGCGCACACGCACTTGAACACTATAATATCTCCCGCACCGAAGGCTCTACGCTGAGATTGGTCGCCATGGCCTAAAATTGGAGGACTATTATTATAAGAACTTATATCAAATCATCTAAATTGTTGAGCACCTTAAGTTCTGAGTGGAGCTCCACGATTACTGAGAAATGCTTGCACTGATTGGACAGGTCCACTCAAATCTGTGTGGTTCTTTCCTCAGTATACCATTTCAGACACTAATCTACATGCTCAAGGCCAGACCAAGATTATGTCTGGACTTTTAAAGAGACTGTGACTTCGACCGACCGTGAGTTTATATCGGCCTTTCTTCTCAGAGTAATCAGGGGCCCTATTATGAACTCTTATTTCCAGGCAGTTTACGGCGTAAACAGAACTGCCTTGCAATTTCGTATTATGAACTCGTCAAACAAGCCAGTCAGTGGTCACGTGACACCCTGGCCGGCTTCTGCCCGACTATTGGCTGGAAATACCGTATTATGAACGTTCGTTTGACATTTCTTGACATATTAAAACTGATAATAAGTAACCTCACAATCCAGTCAATTTCCGCTACTTCATAGGAGCTTTTATTGAATGGTTTTGGATATTTTTGGCGAAATTATTCAGAGAAAATATCACGTGTGACGAATATGTACCGTTCGAGTTTCTGGAAACTCCGGAAAGTGGCACTTCTGATCAAAATACCAAAATAACGGTAAAATTGAAAAACTCCTACAATGTTTCAAACTAAACATAAGTTAGGATCCGCCGAGGGCGATAACTCTCATCCATTGAACTATAATAATTTCAACAGCCTAATAAATGGTGCACCATGATAATTACAAAATATTACCATGATAGAAACGAAAGAAAGAAAATACATTTATTTGGCACAGACTAAAAGGCACACAAGTAGAAAGAGAAAAAAAAATAAGATAAAAGGAAAGAATACAAAATAAAAAGTGTAAAACTGCGTTGCATGATACCAGCAGGAATGTGTGCCTCGCGGCTACGGTTATAGGTAAATATAACATGTTGAAAACTGGATATTTAGTAAAAACACTCAAAAACACCACACCACCATATCCATTCATTATACATATTTTTGTTTATACTCTGAAACTAGTAGGTACTTACTTGCATAATACATTCTGTGTAAAAAGTACTGGGAATTGTTCAATAAAACCATTAAGTAATTTATTCATCAAAATTTATTTTGTCGGCTCCAAAGTAGGCCCTTTCGCTTGCAATACAGCTACGCCAGCGCTTGACCCAGTCCTCCATACATTTTTGGTAAGCTGATTGAGGTATGGTCTAAAACCCCTTCAGCGAATTTTCTTTTATAGCTTCAATCGACTCGAAACGTCTTCGTCGAAGAGGTAATTTTAGCCTCGGGAACAGGAAAAAGTCAGACGGAGCCATATCATGTCCATGTGAATACGGCGCTTGGTCGATGACATTTGCTGAATTTTTGGCTAAGAACTCTTGCACAATGATGGCTTTGTGTGATGGTGCATCATCATGGTGCAAAATCTATGAATTGTCGTTCCACAAATCTGGGCCGTTTTCAGCGGATATTCTCTCGCAAACGCCTCTTAATGCCTAAATAATACTCTATAATCACTGTTTATCCCTCTGGAAAAAAATCGTTGTGCACTACACCGCGGTAATCTAAGAAAACTATCAGCATAACTTTCGTGGTACTTTTTATAGAGAGTATTATACAAACAATACGATAGTATTATTTTATTAATTGCAACAATAAACATTGTCCACAATGTCCAAGAATGAATTCCGTTGAACATCAAGTGGAATACGTTCGGAAAAGTTATTGTTAAGAGAATCTCGCGTTACAATTTACAAACACGGAAAAATTTAATAAAAATTAATTGTATAGCACAATAAACATTGCGTTCATATTTTCACCTACTTTTAGTAACTATATTAAGATATATGTATTATTTTTATCATAAAATACGTGATCTAAATAAAACCGTAACTTACCGATAAATATTTATTTGTGTTTCTGAACGTTACGGCAGAGAATTTCAAGCCAGCCACAGACAAACTAGCCAGCGTGAAGTCGGTCAGAATTACCGATGTCATAATACGAAATATATCCAGCCAGTGAAATGAATTGCCTGGAACTTGCCTGGTTTTTTAAAAGTTCGTAATAGGCCCCCAGATAGGAAACGCCAAACTCACCGATTTTTTTTTTTTTTTTTTTAATATAACGTGTGTAAGTGATTGCAATATCCTATTAATATATTATTTATTTAATTTCATGTGTAATAAGGAGGTGCTGTCAAGTACCTTTAAACATATTGAAATGGTAGCTCTTCCAATTGTTAGGTAGGTAGGTATTTCGTGGAACCTAGTAGTAAACATTTCAAATGTGTTTTCGGTAATAAGTAAACAGCTTAATTACCTATATAACAAGATAGAACATCACGCCTGTAACTCTCGAAGGGGTAGGCAGAGGTCTACCTATAGTAATACCCAAATTTCGCGAGTTATGTTGATGTCCCATCGGGACCTCATGCTCTGCAGTAGCACTTGCGACCACGAGATCAACGAAGCAGTTATGATAGATATTTTTCTATACCTGAACACGTAGCCCACGTTCATCACGTTTTCAGTTCTTGATGATCAAGAACTAAGCAGAGCATAACCAGAAGCATAGACTAGTTAAAGCATAGTCAATTAGGATGAAAGAGATCGTCATGTGTTGTTCATTAGGTACTCCATGAAAGCAGAACGCCTTTCAGCATACTTAACAATTAGGTATACGGAGAAAACATGGTGACAAATAAGAAGATTAACATCACAATATCCTTTGCTCATTTACATTTATGTAAATACTGCTCTATTATTATGTAATTTTTGTTTTCACGTTAAAGGAATCTACTCGTATAAAACTGCGGTATTGAATAATATTGTTGTCCTGAGGTTAAGTATTGAGGCGATCAGGGGAACCTTCCTGATCAAATAGCGTGCCCAACCATACACTCTTAGGCTAGAATTAGTGTCAAGCGATTTTGAACCATGTGCGGAGCAACTCTGTAGTTGCTCGCACAAAATCGCTTGACACTTCTAAGATGACAGTTATACTGTTATAACTGTAACCTTACCTGCCTGCCATGCGCCTAAACTGTCCTGCAAACGCTTATCCCACGGGGCTTACACGATCCTTTTTTTTCTTGATTTAAACTCAGTTTAACTAATAACCTAAAGATAGGTATGAAATAATTTAGTAAATAATAATTTGAAAACCATGCAAATTACGCTGATTACATGTATTTGCAAAATGTCAGAGCGACATGCGCTTTTGATAGGCAAGATTTTCCTTATTGTTGGACAAAGAAACCATGTCAGCCAAAACATAAAACAACTCAATATGAAAACAAACAAGCTGCATGTCAAATTAATCAAAATTCAGGGTACATAGCGGAACGGGGAAACAGCGAATATCCTTACATCCTCGTACCTTCGTATCCTTGCTAGTGTCCTGTTGAATAGATCCTTCAAATATAAATGTGCTAACTGCGCCTTCAGGCTCAGTGTATGTCTGTTTGGTTAGCGGCTTGATTGTCTTGCCGGCAGACTAAGATAAAATCATTTTAGTTGAAAGTTCACATTAACGAGTATGGCAAAATAACTTGTAAGTATTATACAAGCTAGTCAAGTGATATTTATAAACACGTTATCATGACTAACAGGATTCACCTACCTACTAATATCTTCACATAACCTTAAAAAGCCAGATTTACCTACATCTTTTTTATTATATTTTTCCGCTAGCCTGAACTTTATTGATTATAAATTATAATATACAGTTCATGGCAAGTACAAAAACTATACAGCCTTGTGAATCTAAGTTCAATCACTCCAAATTGTAATATTTTTTCAACGTCCAACGTGGCTTGCGACATTATGCCAAAAAAATAAAAACACGATGGTGTACCCGTGCGCTCGCGATTGCAGTGGATAAGTTTATGAGAACTGTTAAATATACAATTACAATCGAATAGGTACTTTATATCATTGACTTCAACAAAGGCCGAAAACGTGGTCCGTCTCATTCATTTTTTTTTTCTAAAATTATAAATCAGATCCGCTGTAATTAGTAGGTATGTAAAAACGTTACACAATGGCCATTTATTTATATTACTATGGTGTAGTAAGATCGGAATTTAGTTTCAAGGACTCGATTAATATGATCCGATTTTGCGTGTTCTGTAACATTGATGATTTGTCTGATAAACGTGATCTGCAAATCAAGTGGTATCTATCAAAATGTACGCATAATTTAGGGTCGACCTTCGGTTTCGCGAGTTAGTGCACTCAGGCCTTAGAATGCAGGCGGCAGCAAATACCTTTATTATGAGTTATCATCGTGATGTTGTTGAAGATAATGAAGTACCTACCTACTTAAGAAGCGATGCAAAGATAAGAAGCATTCATGAATATTAAGTAGCTACTGTTGTAAAGTAATAGTGGCTACATTCATAAGTATAGGTATCACACAACGTGCTCCTCGCCGTGTGCACTGAAGCGCTTGTGAAATGGGGCGCATCCACAAGGCTAGAGCTTGCGTCACCTTATTCACATTATACACGAAACGTTTCGAAACTGAGCCTCAATTTATTGACTTGAGGCACGTAAATATTTATTCGCATTTTTTTGTCCCTAAAAATGTTTCTCTTTAAGAAATACGCGTTTCATACTGTAAAAATATTTGAGGAGCTAGTAAACATGCCGTCTGCATAATCGAACGGTGTTTATCAACCATCAGTATACGATAAGTCAGGTGTCGATGTAAAACTGGTCTCTAGAATCATGCATCTAGAAGCTTGGCTTCTTTGCGTTTCTAATGTGAAGTGAAATCGATTAAGATAAGAATAATACCTATATGTATACATTGTGAACAAAAATATGACGCGTTCGTTTACTAGGTAAGGTAGGGAAGCACAAGACCCTTGTAAGGGCAAGGTGGCAATGTGTAAAGATTTGAGTGAGTCACAACTGGGCCTCAAGTCTGCTATTACAATAGTGTCAGAATGGTCTATCATTGATATCATAATTGTTGATTTTGACAAGTTTGGTAATCTACTAACATATTGGTGTCATTATGACTTTCCAATGGTCAGCCATTGACACTCCATTGAAAGAAATGGCATTTATTGGTAATCTCATACATAATGAAAAATGAATGACTGACATAAGCGGTAATCTGCAAACATTTTGACAGTTCCTTTGATCAGTGACCTACCATGAGAACGTCATTGTGCAGTCATTTATTTTAATTCGTTACGAGTATCGTGTTTGTGGAATACAATGATCAACCAATGATCGACCATTATGAATTTATTTAGCAGATTACAAACTTTTAGCAAAATGTCAATGGGATCGTGTTGGAATGACGAATTTATAAAAATAGCAGACTTGGGCCCCTGATTTTGTGCCTTAGATATTTTACAGAATTAGGTCTGAGAGTCGCGGTATTCAACAATAGATAGTTAAAGGAAAAAGTGACAGTTATAGGAGCGCCTGCACTTGCAAGCTCATACTTCATGAAATAATAACAATTTGTATGTGTTTATTTGTGTACCTACATTAAAATTATCGCTGTATTGTTCTATTCTGCTGACGCAAAGCTGTTTATTTGAATTATGGCATCGTACAAATACAAATAAAACTGTAAAATGTATGTGGCTGTTCAAGTTGCTGTAACCTATGTATGGGTAAATGTTTAGTCGTAGAAGCACGTACACTTGGCTTGTACTTCCAATACACCCGTTACGTAATGGTGTGAAAGACGATCTGGAGAGCATTATCTACGACTCTTGAAATACATAAAACATCATCATCTCTTGCTATCATGTGCGAGTAAACACTATATTTATGGTGTTTTGTGAGATGTTGTTTTTTTGCAGTGGAAGATTTGAACATAATTTTGAATTACTTAAGTACTTTATTTATTCTGTGAGCTAAGATTTTAAAACTATAAAGGATACTTTTCAGTTGTTATCTTCCAAATCGGGTACCTACAGACACCTTCAAAAAGAACCTTTACTTTAGATAAACGGGTTTTATAATTTAGGTAGGTACTTAATTGATGCGGTCATGTCCGTAGAGGTTCTCTACGTGTATCCGAAGATTATCATCTTACTATAGTTCACGCGGTGTAGCATGGTGCGGGTTACAGGTTGAGGTGACAGAAAGGGTAAAATATATTATAATTTACTTGTTTTTACTGATTCTGTATTTTACGACTGATCCGTACCTACATACAGATTGTGTACATAATATGGACTCAGTGATAACTGTAGTAAATTAAATAAATTTACCCTTTCTTTCACCTGTCACCTGCACCATGCTACACCACGTGAACTACAGCAGAGATTTTAGTACCTTAGGAAATTGATATATACTGTAATGGACCTGTCATTATCATTGCGTAAGTAATTAAAGGTCTAATTGATTTAGTTACGTATACATAAACGTTACCTAATTAAGAAGATAAATTAGTCTATGTTTACAATAATTTATCTTAAAATACAAAGTAATGTACTTTGATGCTTGTCGGCAATATGGGAATTCTAGAATACAAAAAACTTATGATCCATTTAAAGATAACATAACTGAAATTGTAATTAGGAAAAACAACGGGGGACAAAGTTGGCACACGTACCTATTTGCGAGTGAATTTGAACAATAATAGCGGTAGCTAGACAAACAGTTGTTATCACATATATACAAGTACCAGCATGTATGATTACTGCATACCATTGACTTCTACGCTGTATACGCAACAATAAAAAAAACAATTAACTCCGCGTACTTTTATGTTATCCTTTGGTCAAGGAGATCTTGCTACATCACTTACATACATTGCCATAAATGTCATAATAGAACACAATACAGTATTTTGCTCCTAAATAAAAAGAAAACACGTATATTTTTCATAATGGCGGCATTTACACAAGAAACCAGATCAGGATGAGCCATGACGTATGTTACTATTATTCAAATGAGTATAATATCCGTTGTATTAATATAAAGCAGGCCGCCAAATAAGGACATACGAGTATAAAGCGCTCGCTCCTCACAGTTCCTAATATTTAAAGGAAGTTAATAAAAACATCTTTAGATAAGAGAGAGGCAAACCCCTTTCTTGTATTTTTGTAAACGTAACGACAGAAAAAACACCCTCCCCAATTTACACAAAAAGCACCGTTCATGTTCAGCGGATATGTCGTCAGTCGGTATTGATGGATAACATATCTGAATTTACAGGTTAAATCTGCTCACACAGGATTTTTTTATTGCAATAGGACCTACTCATGAAAATACAGTATACTAACCATAATGGTCGCTCACAATGGGCCTTATCAGAAATCTAAAAGTCACCCAAAGGGCAATGGAGAGGGCTATGTTTCGAGTTTCCCTATGTGATCGAATCAGAAATGAAGAGGTCTACAGGAGAACCAAGGTAACAGACATAGCCCGAAGAATTGCAAAAAATTGGCCATCTGTTCTGTCTCGCAGAATAGATGGCCGATGGGGCCGAAAGGTTCTGAAGTGGCGACCGCGTACCGAAAGACGTAGCGTTGGAAGGCCTCGGGAACAAGATGGACTGATGACCTTGTAAAGGCCACAGGAATCCGCTGGATGTGGGAGGCACAGAATCGGTCGAAGTGGCGGTGCTTGGAGGTCTATGTCCAGCAGTGAACGTATTTTGGCTGATGATACTAACCATAAGATCATGTCATAATTATATACCTACATGTATCAGGATTTCAAAAAAAGATCTAACCACCTTTTTCATAAATAGTTTATCAAGCTATGTCTCAATACATTGAGATTTAAAAGGAAAAGAAAGGCACACGGGTTTATAACCCTTAATAAACCCTTTATTAAGGGTTATAAACCCGTGTGTCAAGTGCCAAGTAGGGGTCTAAACACTTTCTCGTTAATGTCAGCAAAATAATAATATTGCCTGTATTTCACTGGCTCATTTACGTAGAAGCGAATATGATTGAAATAACACTAAAATTTCGTAAGAGTTTACATCATCTCGTCTTAAAATATTCTTACAATACCCGATAGTGTGAGAACAGATAAATTCATTATTGTAGTCTGGCGCCATGTTGTAAAACATAAATTATCGATCTAAGCACGCTTAGCATTTTAAATAGTGTACCTACCTATACTCCATTTGAAATAAGATTAGACATTTAACTAAAGCTTTTTTACAGTGCGTTCAACCGATTTTGACTTCTATTGTGTTGGTGGAATGACAAATGGTAACTGCAGTAAACAGTTGGTATTGTAACCATTTTTTTTCTTTTAATACCATCATTATGCCTCCGGTATAGAAGTAAGAATCGGTTGAACGGACTGTAAAAAAGGTTTGTTTAAATGTCTAATCTTATTTCAAATGGAGTATAGTTCATTTCAATGTATTTAATTATTGATTAGTCTTAACCATGTATATAGCTGCTAATTATTGTGACACTATATGGGATTTACATACGAATACGTATTGAGTAAAACAATTGCTTTCCGTGAATACTTCAAAATATATCTCATTTTTCTGCTAAGATCATCATCATAAAACTATGAATATTTCTCTATTCTGTTAATGAATGATTAAATTGGAGATGTTCTTCAATCAAAGTTGGCGTAATCAATGGAACGTTTAATAAACCTACTATAGGCACGTGTAGGTACCTATTACCAAAGTACCTACTTATTTGATAAAAAGTATTAACGCGACTGTTATAAATAGAATGAAAGACATTATTATCAAACCACTTGTGTCGCATTAATACCTACATTATATGAAATTGTCTCGGGAAAACATTTTTCGTAACAAATATTGAATTACATACAGTACAGGTAAAATATTTAGCGCTAATAAGGGCTGAAATATTATGCCTTAAACACAGACTTTTCAGTCAATCGAGTAGATTCTATGTAGGTACCTAGTTGTTGAACAAATAGTCCACGGTTTTCTCCCTTCTCAACTCTCCCTCTCCTCCTTCTTATCTTGTGTCTCACTTCCTATATCTATGTTCTTCACACGCTAAGAATCTGCGATCCTTTAACAATGTTCTCCTACTTCTGACATTGTTCATTCTTTCTTTCATATTAAGTCCATTTTTCTTTGGGATGCGCAATTGCGCATCCTATGTCCTAACCCAGGTCATAGCCTACCTATGTGCCAAATTTCATCAAAATCCGTTCAGCCGTTTTATCGTGAAAGCGTTACAAACATACAAAAAAAAAACAAATCTTTTCTCTTCCTAATATTATAGTTTAGATTATTTAAGATATATTTTTTATAAAAATAAAAATAAATGTTCCTCTCAAACAGAGTACCTGCCATCTAATCTCTTCACCACCCTTGGATGACTGGTCTTCTTCTTTTCGTGACTAAACTGGTGTCAGAGTTTTAAAGCCGCCCATGGGCCTCTGACATGGCTTCAATATCTCTCAGGCATGCCGGTTTCCTCACGATGTTTTCCTTCACCGTTTTTGAAGCAAGTAATAATTATACAATACGCACACGAATCCGAAAAGTTAGAGATGCGTGCCTTGGGTTAGAAATCGATACTGGTAGAGAATGTCTAAGGCATTTAGTCCGAATTCGAGACTGGTAGAGAATGCCTAAGGCATTGCATTGCAAGTCCGCCTCTATGGGTGCGAAAAGATTAAATAATAAAATTGTTAGAAATAATATTGATGCTAATTTTAAAATTATGTACATGTGTATTTATAAGGTAAAGGTGCTTTTTGAATGTAAGGTGCGTTTACGGCATTGCAGTTATCGCTTCAGGTTAAAGGTGCCAACTAGGAAGTGTGTACAACCACGCCATGATTTCCGGTATTATCAACGACGATGTAAAAGGTAGGTACTCGACTAACATGTCAACTACTTGTGATTCATTATAAACTATATTTATAGGTACAATGAACATAGAAATGGCTCCTATTCGTAATAACCTAGTAAATGGTAACTGGCAAATAAACTCGTGTTTTATTGCGAAGAAAAAACTCGTTGCATAAATTATGTAAATGGAATAGCAACTGAGTAAATGAACGACGAAATCAGAGCTAGTTTAAACGAATTCGATTGAAGTAAACCAGATCCAAATACTATTCGGATAATAATCGAATACCTGAGCGATTCTATTTTTCACTAACCTAATCTTGGTGTGAAATAAAAACTTGATATTTTATTTTGACTATCTTTTGTTCTCAATTGAGCTGCCAAGTGTAAAAGGTAGCTGAATCGTATGTAACTACGTCAGTACCAAAAGAACCGGTGCAAGCATCATCAGGTCTCGCGTGATGTTTGTAGCTTTGAACCTTACTAAACTAAGATTAGTAAGAAAAATACTAAATATTTAATTGAGGTTCGTTTTAGAGGTGCTTATTTTGAATGCTAAGATTTCAGGTATTAAGTAGGTAGGTACCTGGCAATCGAGCGGGCGATTGTGACATTTTGAACCACAATGGTGTAACGACAATTGTTGACTGCATATCAGCTGAATTATCTAGTTTCATAACAAACTTAAGATTACGGGTTCACGCCTTTTCCTTACATTAAACAAAATTGTATTTTTGGGAAAACAATGTCAATGATACGCTTCTTATCTGACGTCCAGCGAGTTTTTACGATATCGTATGATGCTGACGTCACGGGCACAACAACCTCGTCAGAATGGAGATATATGCTCTCATACCAAGCTAACATGCGCAGTGCGACAAAATGTTGTCGTCATATTGTCTCCCGCTGAAACGAGGTTTGACAATGCTTACGCATATTTCAGTGCGAGATAATGCGACGACAGAATTTTGTCGTTCGCGCATGTTACCTCGGTTTGTGGCAATATTAGTCACCAGGGACAAAATGACGTTGCAAGTTATGTGAATATTTTAGTTAGTGAATTTATTATAATTCTATTAGCTTATGGATAAGATCTAAATCGAGAGAACGTTCACCTTTGATTTTGAACTAAAACGCACGAGGTATTGTTGCTTGGACATAGTGTTTGTCTATATGGATTTGTGGCTTTACTTGTAGTTTCAACGATTAGATCTATATCTAAGTACCAACCTACCTAGTTGTTTTTTGCATGGAACTTGA
Source organism: Xanthia togata (assembly GCA_963853775.1). Lineage (NCBI taxonomy): Eukaryota > Metazoa > Arthropoda > Insecta > Lepidoptera > Noctuidae > Xanthia > Xanthia togata. The sequence continues at coordinate 15,517,323 of OY970802.1, forward strand.
GTTTTTAGGTTAGTTTTAGCTTTGAGGAAATGAAAGAAATCTTTTAGGAAAACTTACTTATAAAGCATATTTAAAGTAGTGTAATTACGAGATGAGCAGTCAGTAGGTACCTATAGGTTAACTTATTCGTTAATTAATTCAGCTTTTTCTAACGTCCGCAAATAATCAAAGGTTTTAAGATTCATACAGTTTAAAAATCAATAATTGATTTGACCCTTAATTAATGTTTAACAGCAAGCATAAGATGCCAAAATCTATGATTTGCCTATAGACTCAAGACTCGACTCAAAATATGGAACAAAACAGACATTCGTTGTTTGACATGAAATGACAGAGTCAACACAGCTTTTGTTCGCCTCTCCCGTAAACGACCCATAAATATTATTTATAAAAGCGTCGCCGCCGCTGTTGTCGTCGCCGCGCTGGCGCAAGATTTTGACCCGTAGGTAGGTACGAGTAGGTACTTAATCGGTTGCGTGTGCGTCAATGTTCGTCATATTCCAGTCCGTCGGCCGGTCGAGCTCAGGCGGCTTATTCAACAATGACATTAATACCAACCATATCAAGGGTTATCTACATTTAAATACTTATACGCACAAGTAACATTGCAGTGCTATTTTTGTAGGATAACGAAATTATTATCTCCTAGCGTCAAAGTATGGCCTGACTTTATTACTATTAAGTTATATATTATGTAGGTATTTATTGAAGTATTCATTCAATTAAATAATTATTTGTAATGATGAAATGTCGCGTTAAATTGCAGCAGTTGTTCGAAGCTGGTCCTTATTGTGAGCATTGTCATATGTAATCATTATTTATTATTTCTTGATTTTGATCCTACAAATTTTGAATATATTTATAAATAATTCAAATCTCTAACGTAAACTGTTTGACCTGGGCGGTGACGTGTCAGTCAGTCAATCACCTTTTCTTTTATACACTATGGTAAATCCAGGTTTATTATCTTTGTATCGATATCGACCTTTTACGGACTGTCGAAAACGAACTTTTGCAGACTATGGTTTTTGTTTTTTTTTGTTTTGCCATTATTAAGTCTAGTTTACTAATAACTGTAGGTTTTATTTGAGCGGTATGTTTACTACACCGTAGGTACCTATATGCTTTCGTATACACCAGGATCTTTACATCCAAAATGTGTAGGTATTGACATTAACATAACATAACATCACGTCTTGTTTCCCCGAAGGGTTGGACAGATGTGTACCTATAGTAAACCCACATTTTGCCAGTTATGTTTAAATCCCATGTAATAGGGGTGAGCCTATTGACATTAATTTAAACTAAAATATCCTGCACCTATACCTAATCAATTTAAAGATTACCCAAGGCCCATGATACCTAATAGTATTCTATGGCTCTAAAAAGTTCATTGGTGTAAAATAGGGTAGTTCTTACTAGATAGGTATATCGATTTCGGCAGTAGATGTTAATTTCTAAGAAAAACTAACTAGGTATCTTTTGAGTAGGTATAGATATTATTAAAAACACACATAACAGTGAGCTGCGGCATTTATTATTAAATGTCACACACAATTCATCATGCTGAGATAGGAGCCTTTTGGCCTCGCACAGGACTCTGTTATATTTTAAGCTTACTTGTGTGTTAGCTATATTGATATCTCTTGTGCTTGTCCCAATAAATACTTTTTCTTTCTTTCTTTCAAAGAACAACAACATTGAACAAGTTTTTTAAGCTTTTATTTTTTGTTTGAATACGAGGCTTTTGGCTACTTTGGTATTTGTGTATTTTTTTTCTTTAAAGGCGCGTTTTGTTTGTGCCGAAAAACAATTTTTCTTTCTTTCTTTTCTTTATTTCTTTCAAAGTGCAAAAGATTCTGAAAAACAATGTTTTCAAAACCATCACTGAAATCATGAAAGCCACTGAAAGATCAAACGAAGAGTTTTAACGCTGCCACTTAACTTTGATTATTTCACGGAAAATATTCTACAATACATTCGAATAACTACAAAAATAACCAGGTTTTTGTGGCACAGTTTATTTTACCTAAATATAACATTAGTTACTCCCGCGGACTCTGAAAATACTCTGTTCACAATTGAGAATAGACGTAATTCGAATTATGGATGAAATCTTAAAATAGACAACAGCTTTAATTAAATTAATTAGGTATCGTTAAAAGTAAGTATTCTGTTGTTTTGTTGAAACAGATATAATTACTTTTGCAACTTCATTCTTTCGAAATAGAAATCCAAAGATAAACTTGTGACCAACCAGTAACTGTCCAAGTTGCCTAATAATAAACTAATCCTTTCTTATCTATCTCTTAATTCTGTTGTAAGAACAAACGACCATTAATTTGTGAAGAGAAGATATTTCAGTCCACGGCAGGGCTGTAAGATTCAGGTAAAAAAATGCCTTTATTGAGCTCCGATAGAGGAACAGCCTCTAAGCCCAAAATGATCAAATAAACCTATTAATATGCAATCTCATTCTTGTGTTTGCCAACGTTACTGCCAAGGTCAATGGCTAAAACAAATATTTATTAAAATAATATTATGATTTTTAATGCTGGTAAATGACGTTAGAAAGAGTTCCTTCAATATTAAATGCTGTAAGTTCAATACATACCTACTTACATATCAGATTTTCGAAATTTTACCCATAATAATATTCGGAGGTACAAGTACAAGTTAGATGTAAGTCCCACCAAAAATATTGCACCTATTAACCTAGGTATTTTAATACAAAAATAAATCAAGACAAATAATGTAGCAATTAAGTAGATATTATTAAAGCTGTCACGAGTACGTTTCTGAACCAAGCGTAAAAAATTATGTTGCCATATTTTTGACAAGCTACAAGAAAAGTTAACGTACGGTGTTGTGACTTTTGTAGTATATTAAATCAAGATTAAAAACCTTGCTGTATCATAAATAATATATTGGTTTTTTAGTAAGATATAATAAACAAGGAGGGCACGTGACCAAATGATAACAGCTGCGCGGGTCGATCGAAGGTTTTAAGGCTCGTGCAGACCAGCGCGACGCGACTCGAACAATACAATTTCTAAGAAAACTTCACGGTATAACAATAACCAGTGTCACGTTGCGCTTTAAGTTACGCTTGCCGCGGTCGCGGGTCGGTCCGAATAGGTGACCATCCATTATATATCGAGACTCCACCGTGCCTCGGAAACCGCGTTAAGCTTCGTGCAGACTAGCGCGACGCGACAGCGCGACGCGACATCGGTTATTGTTATACCGTGAAGTTTTCGTAGAAATTGTATTGTTCGAGTCGCGTCGCGCTAGTCTGAACGAGGCTTTAAGCTGTTGTTCCCCACTGTCATTTGTAGATCTTTGCCAGTCGTTACGGGTAGTCAGAAGCCCAAGTCTGACAGCCACTCTTACCAAGGGGTATCGTGTTCCCCAGTAACTGGGCTGTGAAAGTCAGATAGGTAGTCAATCCATTTAAATTACTGGTATTCAGCTGCATCCCGTTAGACTGGAAGCTGACCCCAACATTGTTGAGAAAAGACTAGGCAGATTTAAAATAAACAAGAAATTGTCGAAGCTACAACCCTATGCGGGTCTATCGGGGATTCGAAGTTTGTTTGCGAACAAAGTCGCTGCACAAACTTATAGTATCGAATTAAGGATTAGGAAAACTCTAAACTAGCATCTCAATTAAGACTTAAATAGTCTTAATCTCATTAAATAGGTCAAACACTCTATTTTTGGCGGTGATTACTGTACCTACTGAACGGTCTGTTTACTTACACGAACTAATTTAACACCACATTTGACTGCTGGAAGACTACTGGAACCATTTAATTATAATTTATATAGCCGACATATTATATTTTAAATTCATTATAACTACTTCGAAGTGTTAACGCGAACGCACAATACCTGAATATCGTGCACTGAGACCTTTGCGCACATCAAATCACAATTTCTGGCAGCTTTATGGTTAGGTTGCATGTCTATGGGGTATAAAAGGCGACAGAACCGTTGTTTAAACACGTTCGTCAGTTATGCGTCCGGAAGTGTCTAGTCAGCAGAATGCAGAGGTTGTTGTCGTGGTGGTCCGACCAAGCGGCCGGGTGCGGCACGCGGGCGGCAGGAAGTGTCCGGACGCGGAAAGTCGACACGACGTGCCCGCCAGCGATCGACATTCGTACAGTAAGGCGTCTCTGCCCAGTATATCTTGGCATGGCTCGAATTAGGGAACTAAATTCAAATGTTTGAATCTGACATTAGGTTTGACATTTCCCTTTACGAGCAGCGCCGTCATGATCGGCCCGGATAAACTGGACACACCGGGCGATGCCTTCGTCACAAGCCACCTTATCGATCTGTCAGTGGATGACAAGTCGACAAAAGCTTATCTACTATGACGACAATCTGCGCCCAAACGTGGTCTCGAAGTCAATCCATTTAAAAACCATGCGCTACTTTTTAAGCCGCGGCTTTGACGTACGTATGACCGAAACCGGTTCGAAATTAAAAGTTCCCATGTTTGGGTACTATGTAGGTGCCAACTAACTGAGTTATCGGACCCCAGGTTTTATTGAGAGCCGAAGGATAACTCATTTGTATTGCCGACATTTCCGTGAGATGAGCTCAGATGTGTTTTCTGTAGAATCGGTAATGTTGCATAGAGAAGTAAGTATTTGTTAATACTTTACCTATCACATAGTTTATTTCTTTAACAGTTAATAGAATATGCCAACCTACTTTCAAAATGATAAACAATGCTATAATGTCAAAGTTAACAAATAAAAATCGAAGAAGCACATGAAAACACGTTAAATTTCAGGCGTCTTTTCTGCAATATAATTCAAGCCTTTGTTCAGTGGTACAAATCTTAATTTGTTATTTTTTTGGTAAGATTGTTTAATTAATTATATTTACAAGTAATTATAATAAATTTGTACTTGTAAATTCTTGGAATTTCTCAGTAGTAGCTCGGAGTCTGGAATAGGGATGATGCCTGGGTCAAAAAAAAGAAATTCTATTCAGTCCGTCAGTCAGATAATAAAAAAATATTAGACACGTATTTTTTTGCTTTATCATATTAATAAAAAATGACTCAGATACAACGCATTAAGGTTGGGGAGTGGGGGTTGATACGTCACAAGTATGTATAAAATTTAGATACAAGTGACGTCATGGCACATTATAACTCAATGTAGGTATCGCCGTAATCTTTTGATAACTTAAAAAACGAAAAAATACGTGTACGTTATTTTTTCATAATCTACATTACGGACAAAAAACATTTTTTTAGTCATCATCCCTATTGTGCCCGGTTGAAGACTCGCCCCCTATTACATGGGACTTAAAAAACATAACTGGCGAAATGTGGGTGTACTACAGGTACATCTCTGCCCAACGCTTCGGGGAAACAAGGCGTGTTGTTATGTTATGTTATAAATAAGTTCGTATGCGTGTCGGCTTTCAGGGATCTGCGGCTTTGCGAAGCGGGTACTAACAGTGTCACTATTGATTGGATCTGTCACTTCTGTTGGAAGAATAGTCTATAATTGTTGACTGACTTTGTTGTCTGCAGCATGATAATAAAATAGATTTCACTAAAATACTTTGATGTTGGAATGCAAAATGAATACATAATCTACATGCTTAATTTTTTAATGATTGATTAATTTTGAATGTTTTAATTGTTCTTATTAGGTACAAATTAATTATAAATAACAATAGTGTTTATATTTTTTCTTCCACAAATAACACTTATTAACTAAACATATATATATTTATTTAATTACTAAACTATACAACAACAAGTCAAAAAATTAGTCGAATAACCCGCCCCTAACTGTTCCCGGCGCAAAGGTGCCCATAACGCTTGTAGCATTACCACGTTGGATGGCAATGGCTAACCTTTGCACCATTAGTTTAATTAATTAAATTCGCAATGTCGGTCTTCATAAAAGAGATGGATGTGTATGTACCTACATTAATTAATTATATTAATTAATTATAATTACAAGCAAGGTCATACGCATAATACCAATTATGACACTTTTTACTGTTATTACAGTATTGTCATGAACGTGTCAATGGTACAGACGCCAGCAAACTACTACAATCTGTCAAATTTCTTTAATAGATTTTCAACTTTATTACTAAAATGTAAGGTTTAAAGTTGATTGAGAAAATTTTACAGTTTCGGGTAGGTTGACGTGCTGGCGTCTGTACACTTGCTTATTAGAGCATAACCTAGATATAAAAAAAATACTCCCAGTTTTTTTATTATTTTGGATATCACGTGTTATTCGACCTCTTAATTGAGTTTGACATGCAATGCAATAATGCAATATTTACCAGCAGAGTACATACACTCGGATAAATGCAAATATTTCAATGACGTAAATATTTCAAGCGCGCTATAGCTTCGCATTCGTTAGAGGCAGTGGGCGGCGCCGGCGCAGACCTTGAAGCTGATAAAACCCTCGACTCGACCGAGATTACCTCACACGGTGTACAACGACATACTAAATGGTACAACTGATCGTTTGTTGATGATTTAACTTGACGATAAGCTTAAAAAAAAAGCTCAGCCGGACTAAGTGAATACGAAATAACAAGATCTGAATTAGCATAATCATATACCGTTGAAGGTTTGTGAGTTTGAGAGTGTATTGACTCCCTTTATAAGTACGAGTATACCTACTAAGTTCATTTATCAGGAAAATATTAAGCTTTAATCATGTACATTTAGAGCTTCAAAAAACAAGCCATGTCAGTATGCGGTTCATTGATTTCATTTTGATTTATAAACTTTATCACTCTACGTATATAAGGAAGCGGTATTGGTAGATCCTCCCCTTCCCACCCGACCCTTGCTCGCAGAAGCGCCAGCCCGCGTTACGCTGAGAAAAGTAGATTTAAATTCCCCGATCAATAATAATGAAAATTTGATCCAGCCTGTCCCACCTTGCTGTCCCCCCGCCAGCGACGCCCTAAGCCGAGGTTCGTACCCCACAGGGGGTGCCCTTAGCGAGCGTTCGCTTAATTTAACATAGAATAGTTTATGCCCCTGGCTGGAGGCTTTAAGTTAGTAGCTTAAGGCATCCACAGGATAGTCCGGTTAAGCAGCTGCGACCTCAATCTGAGAGTCAACTGCGAGATGCCATATCAAAAAAAAAAAAAAAAAAAAATTGATCCTCCATTTTCAAAAGAAGACATTAACGGTCTTGAATTCCTGATGATGACGGACGATCATGAATCGTAAAATTTCAGATAGGTGGTAGATGAATAGATTGAGGCGTACGCTTGAGTCTTAATGTAGCGGAGTTAAATCGTTATTTACTTGGAACTTACAAATCCTTTTGCTAAAATATACGTAAGTCACCACAGTCAGTTGCGTTACAGGATTATGGCTAAAGATTGAATATTGAACATTGAGTCATGCAAATTACGGACGTCAGCATGACTATATTCATAAACATAGTCCCTTTAATATGTACTATAAAATTTTCCTCATTACCGATCAAAATGTAAAAACCACACTGAAAATATTCCAATAGTTCCTGTAACCGTATCAATATTAACAAGTACGGGGAACCAGGATTCCCCTTTATATCTGAGAAAATATACCACCTAGGTTCTAATATCATGCTAGTTTTATGTTTCATGTGTGAAGGAGACAAACAAATCAATCAAAGCCTAAAACTTGCAATTATTGTTCTTTAGATAGGTACTATTAGAAAAAAAAAAAAAAAAAGCTCGGCCTTATATGCTTAGCAGACAGATTTAGCAAGAATGTGTACATAACATTAACTTACTTAACTATATAGATTTGAGAGCGTTTCGATTGAACTATAACAAGACAAAATAGATAAAAACGAAGTGTAGTGACGACAATGCTTACTTTGTCTTTGGATGTTAGGCGTCTTAGGTCAAGGAGCTTTTGGTACTGGCGGAGTGCCCGCAAGTAGAGCCGGACCGGGAACTCTGCCGGCATGGAGACGGGCTCCGGTGCCGTCCGGGACGCCACCCCTGCTCCGCTCATCGCAATCCAACACGAGCAACACACAACAACACTTGTTCTTTATTCATAAGCACAAAACTGTCATAGACACGAGCGCCAGTCGCGCGTCCGAAGTGAACGTTGGTTACATGCAACACTGACGTATCGCGCGCCCCGCGCATGCGTACCCAGCACGCTACGTTTGCAAAAAGAAACTACAATTTATCCATGCTCGAGTGACTTTCCCTGCTCAATCCGCCGACTGCTCGCCACGGACATGACCCGCTTTTACTGAGACCACAGTATTTGTTGCAGTACTAGCTAGAGATGATTGCAGACGCATTTAAAGTCACTCCTTGTAGAAAATCACAAAAACTTTTCACAAAATTCTCTTTACTTTTTTTTTGTAAGCTTGAATATTGGTTTTTGTTTATTGTATGACCTATTGATTTAATTAGCCATCAAAGTTATCGTGTATTTAATAAGCCACCCCATAAAATAGCCACAATTCAGTTATAAAGATTTATAGCTTTATTGTTATATATGCTACAGGATAAGATTATATGATTTATTGACATCTTATATTAAAAATAAAACTTATATAAATGATAGCGAATTACTTATAAAAAAAATAAGTACATAGGTACCTACTGCAAAAGCTAGCTAAAAAGGAAGCAATTTACGTCAGCCAGAAGACCAAAATAACATTTTGTACACTGAAGAACGTAGGTATGCAAAAAATAAGATAACTAACATAACTGTGTTAAAAGTTATACACACAGTTATGATAATTATCTTATTTTAATAACAATAATGTTTAATAAAACGATTAAAGGTATTTAAACTGGAAACATAAAATACAGGAAATGGTACAGCTTTCCAAAGTTCGCTCATGTACTCTATCGACTGTAAGCAAAATATGTTCTTCTTATCAAGTTGTGTAAATACGTGTCGGCGATTCGTCAATATTATACAATTTGTTATCGTTAAAAACAAACAATATATGTACTTGTTTAAATGTGTCGCTATGTTAGAAATGTTAGAATCTTGACAACCCGAATTAAAATTCAAAAAAAAAAAATGTAATTTATTCAAGCTGCTTTTATACGACACAACAATATACATCTAGGTTATAACTATTTGCGTTTATTTACCTCCATATTCCATCATTCTAAAATAAATTACATTTATTGCTATTTTAAATAAAAATTCTAGAAATAATTGCAATAAATGTTGTAATAAATAAAAGTGATGTTAAATGTTTATCGAGAGGCTGACTAGTTCGACCAATGGGCGACACTAATAGGGATGCTGTCACGCCACAACACCGGATAATTGAATTGATTATGCATTGTAATAGGACGGAACTATGACGATGACGATAGACATAAGTACCTTAGTATATAACTAACTACGTACATTTATATCAACTAGTATACCTTGGGACAGTGGGAACAATCGTTCTTTTTATACCGACTACGTATTGCTTGACTCAACAAAATCCGATAAAAAAATATGAATGATTTCCGATACGTGATTTACTTACCTCTTTATTTATCAAAACTTGGTATTTGTAATAAGTTGAATAAGTAGGTCCATCTATCCTTGTCAGTTTTATTTCAATGATCGTAACTTTTGTTTTTTGTCAACTAACAAACTGTTTTAGGGAAACCCGGTTGCCCAGTTTCTTGACTTAGCCGGCTAATATACATATAAATAAATAAAATTTAAGGGTCTGTTTGTGATGTCAAAATACTAAATGATTTTTAAAAAGTTTGTCTCTGTCTGTCTGTTTGTTCCGGTTAATCTCCGATACGGCTGGACCGATTTTAACGGGACAGATCATAGATAGCTGATATTATAAGGAGTAATTCAGACTTTTAAAAGTTGCAACGTTTTGAAGCCGCGATTTAAGCCCCGCGCCGGCACCGGGCAGTTTTGTATTGACCCGAATAGGTAACAATTAGGCTTGGTACCAATTGCTGCTATTTCCATACTTGTCTTAGGCTCGCCCCTATTACATGGGAGTTTTAAAAATAACTGACGAAATGTGGGTGTACTATAGATACACCTCTATCCAGCTCTTTGGGGAAACGAGGCGTGATGTTATGTTGTCATGAATTAAGAAAAGTTCTGCCACTTAGTTTTTTGTATACTCTACTTAAATTATTACAAAATCGAACAATCTTAGTATAAATTACTTTCAGGGAACCTTAGAAAGGTTACAGGAAAGCTATGAGTTCGATCATGTGCTTCATAGTTCAGGTTCTGTAATTTTAACTAAGTACAACCTGTAAACGCTTGTAAAATATGAACATAGTTGTTTATGCTAATCCATGAATACTCATTAGGGCTAAACATAAGATGACTATGTACGAGACAAAATAATGACTGTGGGCAATTTATTTTTTATTTTTTTATATGACATCTCGCAGTTGACTCTCAGATTGAGGTCGCAGCTGCTTAACCGGACTATCCTGTGGATGCCTTAAGCTACTAACTTAATGTCTCCAGCCAGGGGCATAAACTATTCTAGGTTAATTAAGCGAACGCTCGCTAAGGGCACCCCCTGTGGGGTACGAACCTCGGCTTAGGGCGTCGCTGGCGGGAGGGCAGCAAGATGGGACAGGCTCAAACTGTTATTTATTAATTGGGGAATTTAAAGCAACATTTCTCAGCATTACGCGGGCTGGCGCTTCTGCGAGCAAGGGTCGGAGAGGAGTATTATTTACTCGAGAGGGTCGCGGTCACGGAGGACCTCGGCGGCGAGGTTGGAATGCGGGTCTTTCTTTATTGTGGTGTATTGTGTGGAGGGTTATAGGGTCATCTGGGAGGGTTAAAGAACATGCTTCGGACGGCGGATCTTACTGATTCTAGAGGGGACATAACTGGCCGCTTTAACAATCAGAGGGTTGCGGTGAAGGGCGGCTTTATCAAAGAAACGCTTTGAATTGCATTTTAGAAATTGGGCTATGGTGGGGATTTTTAGGTCGAGATGGAGGAGCTGGTGGCTAAGTAATAACTGCCGCACGGGTCGATCCATCAGGTTAAGCTACGCTTGCCGGGGTTGGTCTGTGGATGGGTGACCATCTTTACGTACCGAAGCTCCTCCGTGCCTCGGAGAGCACGTTAAGCCGTTGGTCCCGGCTGTCATTCGTGGATCTTTGACAGTCGTTACGGGTCGTCGGAAGCCCGAAAGTCTGACAACCAGTCTTACCAAGGGGTATCGTATTACCCAGTTACTGGGTTGTGGAGGTCAGATAGGCAGTCGCTCCATATAAAATACTGGTATTCAGCTGCATCCGGTTAGACTGGAAGCTGACCCCAACGTAGTTGGGAAAAAGGCTAGGCAGATGATGATGATGGAGGATCTCGTTGCCATTCGTAGGAAACGGTTTTGGAGCGTTTGCATTCTATGCACGTGTCGGGGTTTGGACTGTGGGCAAGAAAAAAGTTACCTAGAATATAGGTTGTATTTAATAAGCATAATAAAGCCAGATTTACACGGTGCATTTAATTACCTGTGGTATTAGTGGTATACAATAAGCTGAAGCAACGATACAAGTTGCTCAGTCTAGATGGTGTGTCAACGCTGCAAGTCATTTGTTGTTCCCTGAATTTTATTGTATGCCTCAGGAAAGAAACTTGCAGTGCTAAGAATCAATGGATCGATAAGCAATTATTGTTTCAGTGTCGTAGAGCTTTTACGCAAATGTCTGTACTCTAAGTATGACAATGGTGGCGATTCTCTTGTACACCGAACTACTCACTAAAATTCCTTACTTTTGGCTATGAGAATCTGAAAGCTGTTCTGCTATAAAAAGTCTCTAAATTTAATAGTTATTTGTTATACAAGAGTGCAAAGTTGCTTTTTAACCGCGTGTTCAATTTTGATGACCGAGCAAGCGAAGGATTCTAAAATTGAATCACGAGCGCAGCGAGTGATTCAAAATTAGAATCCTGAGCGTTAGCGAGGGAATCAAAAGAGCACGAGGTGAAAAATCTTTGCACTCGAGTGCAACACGTAACTTTTCATTCCACCTCAGCGAGGAAATGACTAAATGCAAAAAAAAAAACGTTTACAATCACAAGATAGGTACACTTTTATTTCAGTTTAGGTATTAATTACTACATTATGACAGGTAAGTATTACAGAATAATCTTTAAATTATAACAAAATAATACTAAGGTATAATTAAGAAAATTTTAAAGTAACGTTGCTACAGTTATTTAAATTGAGTGTAATATTTTTGTTTGGTACTGTAATATTGGTGTTAGTCACTTGTGTACTGTTTTTCGGTAAACTATCTGTCATACTTAATAGTTGTACCGATTCATCGGATTCCCTTGGCGTGAATGTTGGAGAGAGAGGGAGATGGTTAGGTGTTTCATAACGGCTTATTTTTGATGTAGAAGGGCCAGTACAAGGATCCGATTGAGGCTCTTTCAGTGTAATGGCTCCTACGATGCCTTCACATATTTTAGACTTATTTTGGATGGAATCCTCTATGTATCCCTCTACAACTGCATTGGACTTCCAGCCTCCGTGGCGCTTAAGGGACAGCAGATCAGCTCCGGAATCAGCCAAAAGTGTGGCTGAAGTTCGTCGGAAACAATGACCCGTGTACAACAGGGGTTCTGGAAGTTCAAGAAATGTTGCTATTTCTCGTGGGATACTGCCAATTTTATTAGTACCCATAGGCTGTCTAACACACTTTCCATTGCGATACTGTAGAAAAAATCGATTGATTGGAGTGTTAGGCGGGCGTAAGGCTTGATATTTCTCAACAATCGTTACGTATTCCTTGCGAATGACGAAGTTGCGGTCTCTTTTTGTCTTTGTATTAGGTAAATTAATTAATAGTAAGTCATCTGAATGTTTCTCAATGTTTTTGACATTAAGTTGTGTTAGTTCATTAGTTCGACATGCTCCGTTTATTCCAATAATAAGAACAACCTGTAACGTAAAGAGTATTGTAGTAGATAAATGAATAAAATTGATATGAACGCATAATTATGCCTATCAACATCTACTAAGTATACTATTTAATTGAGATTAATATACTTAAGTAGATACTGAATGTGCAACTGACTTACTTTTGCCGCCAAATATACGGAATCGGGTGCTTCGTTAAGAAACTTTTCAATATCAGATACTGTGAAAACCTTCGATTTTTTTGGTTGATGACCAGATGAGGCTCTTTTAAAAAATGCCACTAATTTAGGATAGGTATCGATATGTTTGTCTTTTTTCATCTTTATTGTTGCTTTTAGCATCGAATACGTACTCCATAGAGTGCTTGCTTTCTTGTCCTCGGATAATTCTATAAAATATGCCAGCAAAACGTTTTCTGAGAAAGTTTTGGCTCCTTTTGCTAGTCGCCACGTGTTGAACATATCGTACTGTTTTAAATACTTCTCGCGTGATTGTTGAGGGAGAAAGCTCATTTGCGCATTATTAACAGTTTCAGTCAATTCTGTTGGCGTCAAGCAAACTTCCTCGTCGCTAGAATCACTCATTTTAGTTTTTTCACTTGTTTTCAAGTTTCTTGTTTTTAATATACCTAAGGTTTAACAATGACGTGAAAAAATGCCGCGTAAAGAACCGCGTACAAAGCAAATTGAAAAAAGAACACCAAGAAGGTTCCGAGTCTGAGTTTTTAACAAATTAATAAAAAGTTGTATGATATATTCGGCACCATAGAGGTAGCAGTAAATAGGTTTAATGTTTTTTTTAATTCACAAACTTAGTGCACACGATGTTCTAAATTCAATTTACTTTATCCTCTAGAGAATAAAAACGGCTTTTCCACTCAGATACTGAAGATTAAAAATACTCTTTCCGAGATGGTGGGATGAAAAAAATATTTTCACATCTAAAATCGAATTTGACAATTGCGACTCCACGTGATACATACTTGTTTGCCCTACCCCGTGATTTTTTTTTAGAGTCGGAGGCGCGGTTGCGGGGCGGCCTACGTGTCGAGTAAAATAATGAAAATTTCGACCCCCTTTATAAGACCCTTATACCTCTTCAAGGGGTCAAGGGGGGTAAAGGGGGTCGAAATTTTCATAATTTTTGCGATAGGACACACCATTTTCGAGAAATGAGCAAAAGAAAAGAAAAATAGGTATACAGTACTGCTTTTGCACCTGAAGTCGAGGTGTTCGTGTGAATTTTAGTTCATGACAACTAATAATATTCCACACCATTTTCAGCGATTAAAAATGATCATAATTATTTAGACAATTAAAATTTTAGGTGAAAAACGTCAAATTCAGAATAGCAAAATTGTCATTTTCACTAAATTAAAATCTCAGAACTATGTTAGTGCTGTCAAACTAAAATATAGTTAAGTTCTGTCACATAAGTCTATTTCCGAATGGGAAATCATCGTTTGACAGGAATAAACTAAATTTTGGTGATTTCTAATCTAGTTTAGAGGCATTTGTGACGGGAATGGGCACCAATATTTCTTCATCTAATCCTATGAATGATCATTTATTACTAAATTATAAAGACATATTGATAACATTTAGACTCTGTTTGGATGGTAATATAATTAATTGAATTATGTAAATTGAACATGGTCTACGTGATACTATGTACAGGTAGGTATATCCCATACTGACATCAGTTTGTTTATCTACAAACTGAACAACATAATAAGGAAAATCTTAATCAATCAGCTGCCCTTTATTTATCTATTCACTTTAAGTGTGTTGTTTAAAATGTTAATTATGTTACAGGCAGTAGATTACACTGATAATTTAACTCAAAACCATTAAAAATGCCACGTTAAAAGCCACGGGACCACGGTTCTTTTCAATGAGTTGAAACAAGCCGACGACGCTAGCAATGTCGATAACGTGATTCATAACAGTTTATAGGAGATTAATCATAAGACGAATAAAAAATAACTAAACAGACATAATTACAATGTCTAGTTATGTTAAAATACAAAATAGTGGAAATAATTAACAAATACTGTTTAGGTACTTACTTGAGACCATATCTCCTTTGTCAACATAACCTCTTTTCACAGAACGTACACAAATTATACATGAAAACATGAAAAAAAATGTCGATGTGCTATTGATTTCACTTTCGTATTGAATATTTTAATGTATTCACGTGTTGGGGAGCAATATTTTATACATTTTGCGGCTTGGTATGTGGTGTTGTGTGTTCTTGCGCGTCCGTAGTACGCATGCACTCGGGAATATCGCCCCGAACCCCGCACCCCGTACCCCGCCGTTTCTCAGAGCCATCCCGAACTCCCGCTCTCCCGTTCGTTGTAACGGCGATTCTTATATAATTATAACCTACAAACCTAGCTGCGCCACGAACATTCGGCGGGTTAAGATTTCAAGTGTGGACTGGGTTAAATTATTTTTGAGACTTTTATATAAAAACTTGGTTGTCGATTGCTGGTTTCCTTAAATTGTTGTCTGTCAATAGGATTTCATATCAAAGTTTTTAAAAAGCGTTGATAGCAATTCGTGTCGTTAAATCCTAACTTAATATTATAAATGCGAAAGTGAGTTAGTTTGTTTGTTACGCTTTCACGTTAAAACAGTCTGAGATTTGGATGAAATTTGGCACATCGGTAGACCATGACCTGGGTTAAGACATAGGATACTTTTTATCCCGATATTCCCACGGGATCGAGACTTACGCGGATGAAACCGCGGGGCGCACCTAGTATTTAATCATTTTGATATTCACGTCCCAAAAAGTAGCTTATTAGCAAGTCATTATAAGGTATTCTTACCCGAACATGACCCTTATTGTAGCCACTTTGTGACATTTTAGTTATATTAGAATATTTCGGCTTACGTAATGCACTATTAGTTATCGTTCCTCAATTGTTTTTTTTTTTTTCGTAAAGTCTCATTCATTATACATTAACGTTGTAAGTTGGATTAGGTCATGTGTGGGTCATGGTTACCGACTGACGTCAAAACTAAAAGGAGAAAGTTAAGATTAGATAAAAGGCTTGAAAGTAAAAGTAATTATCGTAATATCTCTAAACCTATTAGGAGCGCCACACTTATGGGTGTTAAGAACTAGGCTGCCTGGTAATACGAATTACTGCTGTTAATTCTATCGGTTAACTCGGAATGAATTCAAAAGACGTGAAACGAATATTATCAGAGGTCCTAGTGTGAGTTTATTTTAACCATCTTGACTTTACGCATCGACCGCGTTCGGCGCCACCATGGTGAATGGTCAATCGGTCGGAGCGCCGAACGCGGTCGATGAGAAACTCGCCCGGCCAGTATATATTATATACTGGCCGGGCGAGTTCGAACTAGGGATGAGTATGAACGAAGCCGGTGTGTCTATCTATCTACACTTTACCATCCTCGACGACACCAGTGAAGACCAGTGAAGGGCCAATCAGAGGTCCTAGTGTGAGTTTCTCATCGACCGCGTTCGGCGCTCCGACCGATCTATCTAACTACGTGTGTAGCTATGAGGCGTGGCGGTAAGAAAAGTGCTAGTATGATTTTTCTCTGACACACCGATATCGAACTATACGATTAGTACCTATGTCGCGTTTCGTCAAACTACTGATTGAGGCTTAGGTATTTAGGTACTTGACATTGTAATAATTTAAGGCAAGTAGGTGTTAATTAACGAGCTTTGAGAGCTATTATAATAATAAAAGATTATGCAACAAAAAATAAACTTGTAAGTACTAAGCATACCTATTTCATTGGTGCCTTCAGTAAATTTGATTATTCTAAGTAGCCTGAATCCTCAGAATCTTGTAAATTAGTAAGCAAAGAGTAATTTCATTCAATTTCGCCACAAAATGTAGGTATAGACATTTCTGGATCGAATTTTTCATTGTTTTAATAGTAAAACAATGAAAAATTCTATTTCTGAGTTGCCCATGCTAAATTACTATCAATGATATTGCCAATGGTTTCTTATGGAATACGCTCCCAATCTGCGGCAATTACTTACATTCTTTAGCTCCCTGATGTTTTGCAAAGCAGGCTGCACTGATCTGACTCGCCGCATCAGAACATCCCACACTGGGTCACATGAAATTGACTACAACCTTCCTCAAACAGCGCTATAATTTTGCTGGTTATTGGTGCCGATTCTCTTGTACACCGGACTAAACTAACTAAACTATCACTAAAATTCCTTACTTTTGGCTATGAGAATCCTACCGCTATTCTGTAGTAAAAAGTCTCTAAATTTAAAAAAATATTTTGACACAACTAAATCGAATTTGACAATTGCGACCACGTGGTACATACTTGTTTGCCCTACCCAGTGATTTTTTTTAGATCCGGAGGCGCGCAGTGGGGGCATCCTCGACGTGTTTTATATGGAATTTTTCACTTTTTGTATGGAAAATAAAAAAAATATTACCTACGTGTTGAGGATTAGGGGTATAAGGGTTTCATAAAGGGGGTCGAAATTTTCATTATTTTTGCGATAGGACACACCATTTTCGAGATACAAGCAAAAGAAAAGAAAAAAATCCAGTACAGTACTGTTTTTGCACCCGAAGTCGAGATGTTCGTGTGAATTTTAGTTCATGACAACTAATAATATTCCACACCATTTTCAGTGGCGATTAAAAATGGTCAGAATTAGTTAGAAAATTAAAATTTTAGGTGAAAAACGTCAAATTCAGAATAGCAAAATTGTCATTTTCACTAAATTAAAATCTCAGTACAATCTTAGTGCTGTCAAACTAAAATATAGTTAAGTTGTGCCACTTTGGTCTATTTCAGAATGGGAAATCATCGTTTGACAGGAGTAAACTAAATTTTGGTGATTTTTAGTCTAGTTTAGACGCATTTGTGACAAGAGAATCGGCACCATTATCGTCTTATCAATCATCTCGAAGAACGCTAAATAAAGGTATCAAGACTTAAAAACGTTAAGGAAATTCGACAATTCAGCAATCATTATCTAAACGTGATCAAGAAGTTTATGCAGTGTGACAATGATATTATTCAGTGTGAACCATGTTTGAACAGTAATTTTCTCACAAGCCCGTCTAACAGCCCGCGTAAATATACGAGTAGATACTTAAATGTAATTTGAATTTAGAACGATTTTTTTAAACACTATCATGTGACCAGTGACATATTCAAATTAATAAAACCTTTTTCGTATTGTAATTCTTACAGACAAGGAAAACTGAAAACATTAAAATTGTCCGTTATGTTTCTTGCAAATGAGCTTATGTGATTTCGAAGCGTGATATTTAGAAATGTATGAAATTCAGAGAAATGTATGAAATTCTGCGATTGACATAATAATATTTAATTTTCCCTTTGGCAGCTCTATTAGAGTGACCTTAAAGTGAACGATTACTATTACTAGCCATGTATACGTTTGATTCTCGGCTGGTATGACCGGAGCTAAAGCACACTTCATTAAGGCGACGATAATCGATAACCGACTTTTATCGATTTTATACTGAATGATTTGGAAAAAATAAATGTCAAATTAGAGTATTTTTTTAATAACGTAATAAATATGAATATTTTAGATTATGTTGAAATATTATGTGAAATTAATTTGTGAAATTATTTCTAACTCGAATAAAAAACTGATAATCACGCAAAATCCATCAAGCGTATTTTTCTGAAACCTTTTGAAGATAGTTATTGATCTTTAAGCATTCGTTTTTTATTAAAATACCTTTTGTTTTATGTAATAAAGTTTAATGCGTCTAATTTGGAACAGCGCTCTTTGATGGGTGAGTCCTATTACTGGCTGGACAAACGACGTGTTGCCTGAGCTCTGTACAGAACACGCAAACTAACCACTCAAGGTCACTGGCATATATCTGCGTCTTAAAGAATCAAATAAAATAGTAATTCAATTCATATTGTTTTGATAAAGCATGCCAAATCTATTCCATATTGTAATAACTCATAAACATAAGTTAATTGCACATCATGCAGCTATTTTAGTCTAATGAGATTTTATATGGATGACCACCCAGACGGTGCCATTGTCTATCTGAGGCATCATTTATAAAAAAGACCGCCTGACTTCGTAGGTCTAGTTTGGAAGTGCCTATCTATGAAGAAACCACTAGGTACATATCTTTGGAAGCTATACATAGAATAACCACTGCTGTGTCCCAGGCCAGGCGATCTATTCTGCAAAGATCTTATCGTAAACAGTTAGGCGAAATGAGGTTGAAGTCCTAGCGAGCCCTAGTATCAGGTGGAATAACCGCTAACTTCAAGCACACTTCACCAAAGCTACCCATGTGCCAAATTTCATCCAAATCTGTTTAGCCGTTTTAGCGTGAAAGCGTAACAAACAAATAACCAAACTCACTTTTGCATTTATAATATTATACTAGCTTCCACCAGCGGCTTCGCCCGCGTGATATCTTTATACATTATGGCCTATGTTACTCAGAGATAATATAGCATTCTACTGGTGAAAGATTTATTTAAATCGGTCCAGTAGTTTTTGAGTTTATCTATTACAAACAAACATACAAAAAAACAAATCTTTTATCTTTATAATAATAATATATATAGTTAAGATTATATTATTATTATAGTTAGGATGCAATGGAAACTATGATGAATATAGCCTTTGCCCGCTATTTTGTTTGCATTGAAACTTCGACTACGGTTTGACAGCTTCAGGAGTTTTGTTCTGTAAGTTCCTTTCATAGTACCTCCCAGTGTTTTGGTTTTGTGTGGTTTAATTTGCCTATCTGTCAGTTTGTCAATTACAGAAGAGACACACAGAGAGACAGAGACAGACAGACACAGAGAGAGACACAGACAGAGACAGACAGACACAGAGAGACACACAGAGACAGAGTTTTATTTTGTAAGTATACTCGTAGATAGAAAAAGAGTCATCTTATGATTTCTTTCTCTGAGATCTTATTTCATTTCCTGCATATTTATGTAGTATTCTTTCTGTTACACGGACGATGAAATTTTTAAACTATTGTTTTGTGTTCGGTTTTATTTGTTAGCGCTAAACTGGCGGCTCGATTTTAAATTAGTTGCTCTTTTGTCATTTAGGTTTTTTTTTCTCGGGACCCTAAGGTCCCGGACCTTTGGAAGGCGTACGAGGGGCCGAAGCCAACTGGCAGAGGCCCGTTAGACGTGTTTAAAGAAACGAGGCTCCAACCTACGATTATCCCTGTTCGCACTATGCTATGCAACCAAGGAAAACCCCCGGTTGGTGCAGGACTATTGCAAGATATGGAAACAAAGATATTGGATTATGGGTTTGGGTGGCTAAGTGAACTATGGGAAGAGTCCCCAGCCTGACCAATATTTTATATAAAATACACAGGTAAAATGGCAGGGGGTGACTTGCCCAAGGGCGGGACGGCCCCACAGGTGGCGAGGGCCCCGGCCCAGGCGGCGAAGGCCCCGGCCCAGGCGGCGAAACAGCCGCCCCCGCCTCCTCCTAATTCTACTCCGGCTGACGCTGAATGGCAAGTAGCCGGAGAGAAGAGGAAGGCGGCTAAGGCAAAAAGGGCGGCCAAAAATAAAGAGAGGAGGCAGCGGCGCAAGGAACGAAGCGTCGCGGCTAGGCTCCGCGCCCCGAAGTCTGCAGCTGTAGTGATAACACTACAGCCAGAGGCGGAAAAAAAGGGCGTGTCCTACCGCGACGTGCTCGCCAAGGTGGGGGCAGCGGTGGACCTCAAGGAGATCGGCGCCGCTGATGGCATCCGGGTAAGAGTCACTGCGACTGGGGCCCGGATGCTGGAGGTCCCCGGTGCGGCAAGCGGCCCGGCCGCTGACGCTCTGGCCGAAAGGCTTAGGGCGTCCCTAAATGCGGACGAGGCCCGAGTGTCCAGGCCCACCAAATGCGCTGACATGCGTATTCAGGGCTTGGACGACTCTGTGACGGAGGGACAGGTGGTGGCCGCTGTCGTTAGGACTGGGGGGTGCTCTGCCGAGCAGGTTAGGGCAGGCGCCATCCGTCCTGACTTCACGGGGATGCGAGCCGTTACGGTGAGCTGCCCCGTGTCGGCGGCCAAGAAAATTGCCGGAGAGGGCCAAAGGTTATTGGTGGGCTGGGTTTCCGCGCAGGTCAAACTGCTGGAACCCAGACCTCTGAGGTGCTACCGCTGCCATGTGGGTAACCACGTGGGAGCTAAATGCACCTCGGAGGTGGACCGCAGCGGTCACTGCTACCGCTGTGGTCAGCCAGGTCACAAGGCCGGCTCATGCGACGCCACGCCGCACTGCGCCGTATGTGCGGCAGCTGGCAAGCCGGCCAATCACCGGGTTGGGAGTAAGGCCTGCGCTCCACCCGCCAAAGCTAGGGGCAAGCCACCAGCCACCGCCGTCACAGCCGCAACCTCCGCCACCGCCACCGTTGCCGCCTCCACAGCCGTCGTCGCCGCCGCAGCCGCCGCGGCAGGGCCCTCACAGGGGGCTAAGGAGGGGGCTGACATGGAGTGCCAATAATGGCCCTATTTCGCCTCCTCCAGGCGAACATCAACCACTGCGCCGCAGCTCAGCACCTGTTGCTCCAGAGCATGGCGCAGTGGTCGATTAACATCGCCGTGGTCGCTGAGCCGTACTTTGTCCCGCCCAGGGATGACTGGGTGGAGGACCTGAGCGGCTCAGTGGCCCTAATTTCGTCGGCCGCCGCCGGTACCCCGTCCCTCGAGGCTGTTAAGAGAGGACGGGGTTGTGTTGCAGCACGGTTCGGGGAGATTGTCGTGGTAGGGGCATACTTCTCCCCGAACCGAACTCTCGCCGAGTTCCACAACTCCCTTGCTGAGTTGAGAGTCGTCGTCGTCGGGTTCTGTTCCCTCCCCGTGCTCGTCCTCGGGGACTTCAATGCCAAGAATGTGGCTTGGGGTTCCCGGTATACGGACACACGGGGCAGGATGGTGGAGGACTGGGCGCTGGAAACAGGCCTGGTCGTCCTAAACCGGGGTTCTGTCCCCACGTGTGTGCGGATGCGGGGTGAATCAGTGGTGGACATCTCGTTCGCCAGCCCCGCTCTGTCGCCACGTGTCATTGACTGGCGCGTCATGGAGGGGGTGGAGACGTATTCCGATCACCGGTACATCCGGTTTGACGTCTCCGCCCAGACCTCGAGCGCGCCGGTCCGACAGGCCCCGAGTGGTCCGCGGTGGGCGCTGAAGCAGCTGGACCGGGAGCTCCTCCTGGAAGCCTCGATCGTGCAGGCCTGGGTGTCATCACCGGACAGGTCTGCCGACATCAATGACGAGGCAGAGTGGTTCCAGGAGGCCATGTCCGAGATATGCGACGTGGCAATGCCCCGGGTCCAGCCCGGACGTGCTTCGCGCCAGGTGTACTGGTGGTCGCGTCAGCTGACGACACTGCGCAATGCGTGCGTTACTGCGCGACGCCGGTACACTAGGCACCGGAGGCTCCGTATTCGACCTCCGGATACGGAAGTCATTCAGGCGGAGCTGTACGAGGGGTACAGAGCGGCGAAGACCGCCCTCCAAGCGGAAATCCTGCGGGCCAGGGCAGTGGCCCGCGAGGAGTCGCTGGAGACTCTGAACAGAGACCCGTGGGGACGCCCATACAAAATGGTGCGGGAGAAACTTCGCCCATGGGCTCCCCCGCTTACGCAGAGTCTCCGGCCGCAGCTTGTGGGGGATGTGGTGAGCGCTCTGTTCCCTTCACGAGGGGAACATGCCTCCCCGCCCATGGCTCCGCCTACTACGGTGCCTGATGCGGACCACACCGCCGACGACGACGACGATGCTCCGGAGGTGACCGAGGTAGAGATGAGGGTGGCGGTACGTAGGCTAAATGCCAGAAATACCGCCCCAGGACCCGACGGCTTACCTGGGAAAGCCTGGGTCCTGGCCTCAGAGGCTCTCGGGCCTCGACTAAGGGGGCTCCTAAGCGCATGCTTGGAGAGGGGCCAGTTCCCGCTTCGTTGGAAGACGGGGAAACTGGTCCTCATCAAGAAGACGGGGCGCCCTGCGGACTCTCCGTCCGCTTACCGGCCCATAGTGCTGCTCGACGAGGTGGGCAAGCTCTTTGAAAGAGTCATTGCAGACCGCCTCGTCGGGCGGCTGGTGCGGGTGGGGCCGGATTTGGCGGAGAGCCAGTTTGGTTTCCGCAGGGGGCGCTCCACGGTGGACGCCATCATGCGCGTGCGAGCCCTCACGACGGGGGATGCGGTGGCTCGGGGTGGGGTCGTCTTGGCGGTGTCTCTAGACATCGCCAACGCCTTCAATACCCTGCCCTGGAGTTGCATCAGGGAGGCACTCCGGTATCACCGGATGCCGACCTACCTCTGTCGTGTGGTCGAGGCCTATTTGACGGACAGGGCCATCATCTACCCCGGTCACCAGGGAGAGTGGAACCGGCGAGAGATGTCGTGCGGTGTCCCACAGGGATCGGTCCTGGGGCCGCATCTGTGGGACATCGGATACGACTGGGTGCTGCGCGCTGACCTCCCCAATGGCGTCAGCGTCGTTTGTTACGCTGACGACACGTTGGTCCTGGCGCAGGGGAGGTCGCACCAGGCGGCGGTCGAACTAGCGACACACGGGGTTGCGACAATCGTGGCCAGAATCCGGCAGTTGGGACTCGAGGTGGCGTTGCACAAGTCCGAGGCCATGTGTTTTCATGGTCCTCGGAACGCGCCACCGTCGGGTTCCCAAATAACGGTAGGAGGGGTTCACATCGGCGTCGAGTCGACGATGAAGTACTTGGGACTCGTCCTCGACAGTCGGTGGAACTTCGAGGAGCACTTTCGACGTTTGGCTCCCAGACTGGACCGGGCCGGGGCTGCCTTGAAGCGGCTCCTGCCCAATCTAGGGGGTCCAAACGCCTCCTGCCGGAGGCTATACGCGGGGATCGTGCGGTCCATGGCCCTGTACGGGGCACCGGTGTGGGCGCGTTCGTTGAGGCGGCGGCCGGCCCGCCGGTTGAACGCGTCCCAGAGGGTCATGGCCACCCGGCTGGTCCGGGGATACCGCACGGTCTCCGGTGAGGCGGCGAGCCTCCTTGCCGGATTGCCGCCATGGGATCTGGAGGCAAAAGTCCTCGCGCATATTTGGGAGTGGCGCGGGGAGGCGAAACGCCGGGGCTTGACTCCGATGCCGCGAGAAATCGCGGCACAGCGGACAGAGCTCCGACGGGATCTCATGGCGTCATGGAGAGTGCGATTGTCGCAACCCAGTGCTGGGCACGCCACTATTGCGGCGATAAGTCCCCTCTTTGAGGAGTGGCTGGAGAGGCGCCACGGCGTCCTCACCTTCCGCCTGACGCAGGTCCTCACCGGACACGGCTGTTTCGGGAGGTACCTGTTTCGGATAAGGCGGGAGGAAACGCCCGGGTGTCATCACTGCGTGGATCGCCCGGAGGACACGGTGGAGCATACGGTGGAGGTATGCCCGGCTTGGGCAGAGCACCGCCGTGTCCTCGTGGAGGCGATCGGTGGCGGGGATCTCTCGCGTCCGGCCCTGGTCCAGGCCATGGTACGGAGCGAGAGAGCATGGGAGGCCGTCACCTCCTTCTGCGAAGCAGTAATGCTCGCGAAGGAGGAGGCGGAGCGCGTGAGAGAGAGGCAAATTTCGCGCCCTCACGCCCCTAGCCGCCGCAGGAGGAGACGCCCCGGGCGTCGGGAATCGATCGCGGATTCCCGGCCACCGTAGGCGCGGGCTTGCGGATGGTGAGCAATGGGTAGCTCGCCGTCCGGTAAGGACCAAGCCCGGGTCGACGGCGCGTTGTGTTCCACGCGCGCCTCAAAGAGTGTCAGCGAGTGAAGGGGTCCAATGAGACCATTGCCTGCCGGGGTTGCGGGAAAGTCCGAAAGGGATACCGTGGCCCCCTGGCATTGCACAGGCAAGAGAAGGAACACGGGTGGGTTTTAGTCAGTAAGAGTCTGACACGCCCTCCGAGTCATTTGATGATTTCCCACCCAAAAAAAAAAAAAGGGGGTGACTTGCACACTCAATAATGTGCCCCCGAAAACAGTCGCTAGCACAAAGTGTCGAAGCGACAAGGGGGCAACATGTCCTGAGGTGCTTATAAGGAGTGGAGCGGTATTCCACGGCTATCAGGACAATCCCAGAAGTACGGTCAAGATCCCTACCAGCATCTTACTGGAATACTTCCTTACTCCGAGTACATTTGCTCTTGCGAATCTCCACTCAAGCCGGCCAATAAAGGCAAGAAAGAGGTGGAAGCTCTATTCCTCGTCAGTGTTCACTCCGGCCGGCTTATAAAGGCAAGCCAGAGATGAGGAACAAGATATAACTCTCGGGAGATAGGGTCCGTGGGGTCACTACTGCCCAACAAAAAAAAAAAAAAAAATTGATAACGTTAAACGTACAACAAATTTGAGATTGGAGTCTCCTTTTAAAGCAAAAGATGCCTGTATAGCGGAGTCTCCTAGACTCCGCTTTTTCAAAATCAAGAAGTGTAAACTATACAATACGAGTACATAATCAAAAACAAGGTGATATGAGTGAATGAGGGTGGGTGTGTGTAAGTGAGGGTATGTGTGTGTGTATGTGAGGGTGTGTGTGTGTTGTGTGAATACTGGCAAATAGTGTTCTTGTTTGTGGTACTTTTAATATAATGTCTTTTCTTCTTCTAGCCAGTATTCTGGAATCATAGGTTAGTGCTTTATGTTTTCTGATAACAACTTGAGTAATGTAAAGCTTCCGGACCGTTAAAAGATTACTGATTTGATAGAGTTTTTCAGTACAATATCTCCGTTTCTTAAAATACATGCACTTGATAAGTGCCCGTTGTGCTCGCTCTAATTCTAAAATAATTGTTTTAGAAGCTTGTTAGCAACTTGATCAATGTGGGGATGCCAAGATAATCTCTGGTCGACGATAATACCCAAATATTTGATATGAGGTACTCTGTTTATAGTGGAGCAGCTTCAGTGTGAGTGACTTTCAGCATCGCATAGGTGAACTTTAAGATTAAAGTCAGTACTGGGTTGTGTACGATTGCACACACTGAAACATATGTAGTTAGTTTTAGATATGTTCAGTGTGAGCAAATTCTGTCCCAGCCATCCAGCAATCTCAGATAATCCCAATTCTGCGCTAAGCTGAACGTCTCGCCAAGAGTTACCCGTGAACACTACTGCAGTGT
This sequence comes from Xanthia togata, assembly GCA_963853775.1. Taxonomy (NCBI): domain Eukaryota; kingdom Metazoa; phylum Arthropoda; class Insecta; order Lepidoptera; family Noctuidae; genus Xanthia; species Xanthia togata. The sequence continues at coordinate 15,543,394 of OY970802.1, forward strand.
CGTCAGCGTACGAAAAAATTCTTGCGTTTGCAATACGCATGTTACAAAGTTCGTTCACATAAATAAGGAACAAAGTGGGCCCCAACAGCTGAACATGCTGCCCTGTGGGTTTCTGTATCTCGAGTCTTGGTCTGGCTCCTCATCCCAGACCTGTTCCTTCAAAAAACTCTACCGGCATAGACCTGAAGTTTGGAGTGCGCAAGCCCCACCACGACGTCAACGTAGAGATACGAGTACGGCGGTGGGGTATTTACGTTTATTATTATTCCTCATATATTGATATAGTGCCGATGTCAGATAGTAATGACGACAGCGACAACGAAAGCTTTTTTTATGTGAGTTTTCCAAATTCAAATTCAAAAGTCATTTCTTCAAACTTCGGCACTTTTCGGACGTCAAAGTTACATAAGACCGCCCACCCTTCACCACTTCCTAGTGCTTTCGCTGGGAAGAAGAAGTGGCACAACAAACTACTCAGCAGCACAGCTGTCTGTTCAGTTAAAAAAAAATGATTCTATATTAGTATGCAAAATAGTTTACACTACGCAAAATAAAACATAGGTAATTTAAAATATAAATTAATAGCCATATGTCAGCCAGCACACGAAAATATACCAACCAAAAATATCGAGAACTATACTCATGCAGAAATAAAAAAATAAAGACTAAACGTAAACAATACCTAAATAAAAGCCTCCAGGCATAACGGGCGTGCCCGCTTACATATACCTATATATAGCTGTAACTGGAAGTTATAAATGATAAACTAGGACCATCGAGGTAAAATAAACAAACAGTTAATTACTAATAATAATAACAAATCCATGATCAGCAAGACGACCAGTCACCACAAGCAGCACCCGTTCACGAGCATAATGCAAAGATCAGCCATTACCCCCCTCGCCATATTTGAGGGAAGGAGGCAACCCGACCCCCGACGCTACCACAAGCAGTGACATCTAAGGGAACATAAATGATAAATGATTTATTTCTGCAAGTAGGTTTGTACAAACACTTTTACACGTCAATAACACTTTTACACGTCATAACAAACTTGCTGCAGGTTGTTCAAGCCAAAAATAATATGATAAATTGTCGAGGTCGCTAGCTAACCACATATTGCAATACAACTCATAAAAAAACATTGTAATGAGTAGTTTATGTCAACAAAATTTTCCGAATAACGTCCTATCTCTATCTTGCCTGTCCTCTCCAAAGTCCTAGAACGCCTTGTCCACTATCAGCTTAGTGCTTTTATTTGTAAGAATAGTCTCCTGAATCCTTTCCAATCCAGTTTTCGTCCTGGCCACAGCACCGCTACAGCCTTAGTTAACGTCACTGATGACATACGGTTAGGCATGGAAGGAGGAAATCTGACGGTTCTTTGCTTACTGGATTTTAGTAATGCATTTAATACTGTCGATTTAGATATCCTGCTTGGCATGCTTCGCTCGCTTAACATATCTCCAACGGCGATTGACTGGTTCCGTAGTTACCTGTATGGCCGCCGGCAACGTATATGCATAGAAGAGTCTTGCTCTTCTTGATGTTATACTTCTGCCGGTATACCTCAGGGTTGCGTTTTATCTCCTTTACTCTTCGCAATATTTATAAACTCTTTTCCAAAAACTTCTTTCGTCCTACCACCTTTATGCAAATGATTTACAAATATATAAAAAACTGCCCTTTCGGATTTGACTAATGCAATTAATAGCATAAACAAGGGGAAGGTTTATTCAATGTGCGAGTGGAGTGAGGCACATGGGTTCCAGGCCAATCCATCGAAGACTCAGGTAATTTTTGTTGGCAGCTCAAGGATGATCCCCAAGATAAACTGGTCGCAACTTCCCCAAGTTCAATTTAACGGAACTGCCATTCCAATAAGCGAATGGGTTGGAGTTGGTGGCTTGGAGTTTTGATCGACAAACATATTTGTTGGGGTCCTGGGGACCCTACAGGACGTAAGCCGCAATTTTTTTGCATCTGGTAAGTCAATGTGACGATTGCGGAACTTTCTTCCAACTGCCACTAAGACTGCGCTTGCACAATACCTTTTACTTCCCATCCTTGACTACGCTGATGTCAGTTATCTCGATCTCACTGAGGCACAACTAGATAAACTTGAGCGACTTCAAAACTTTTGCAAAAGATTTATATTTGGCCTATGTAAATATGATAATATTTCTGAATTTCGTACAAACCTCAAGTGGCTGCCATATGTCTTCGCCGGAATTCTCATATCTTATTTCAGCTGTACAGTATTCTGTTCAATCCTATAACCTTTTATCTTAAAGAACGTTTCAAGTTCCTTCATGACACAGATAATAGATATCTGAGGTCATCGGAAAACTTGAGACTAGATGCATTCCACCAGCTGTTATGACAAGTCTTTTACAGTTCAAGCAGTAAGGTTATGGGAATGCCTTGCCCGTGTCGATAAGGCGTGCTGAACTTTTGTCCGCTTTTAAAATTCTAGTAAAAAAACACTTCCTCTCTCCTTAAACATCATCATTACATATAGTTCCTTGCTCTGGTTTCATGGTTATAATTTTATATAATATATCTTTGTATAATTATATGAATTAGTTTATGCTTTATGTGTGTCTAAGTATGTATTTATTGTAATGGTACACCACTGATTACCTGCTGTTGTATCTCCTGTTACCTTTAATCCATCCAAAGGTTGTCTGTAAAAATCGCTTTAAGCTATAAGACCGCCCATTATGTCACCCTATGTAAAATTTCTAAATTTATGTCTGTAATTATGGTGTACAATAAAGAGTATTCCATCTATCTTATGGCAACAGGAATATTGTAACCACGCAAGAATTTGCGAAACGTTTATCAAATTCAATGACATAATTCATTAGCACTAACTACCTATGAGTAAATGCTTGTGCATATTGCAACAAAAGAACCGATTTACTGACGCCACGGCTCCGCTACTTGGAAAATTTATAAAAAAATGTTCACAGTAAATAGTAGACGCCGAGAATTTGACTGTTGCCTATCTTTACTATGTTAATTTTTATAACTTTGCTTGCTAGTCAGGTGGGTAGCTAAGTAAGAAGTAGATAATACCTTAGGTACTAGTCTCACTCTAGAAATCGTATCCCGAACACAGCTGGCTAACTGTCTAGTTTGGGGCTCACTGACAAGCAATACATACTTTATAAAATTGTAATCTAACTATATGCAATACATACTTTGTAAAATTGTAATCTATCTGTAAGCAATACATACTTTGTAAAATTGTAATCTAACTGTAAGAAATACATACTTTGTAAAATTGTAATCTAACTGTAAGCAATACATACTTTGTAAAATTGTAATCTAACTGCAAGCAATACATACTTTGTAAATTGTAATCTAACTGTAAGAAATACATACTTTGTAAAATTGTAATCTATCTGTAAGCAATACATACTTTGTAAAATTGTAATCTATCTGTAAGCAATACATACTTTGTAAAATTGTAATCTAACTGTAAGAAATACATACTTTGTAAAATTCTAATCTAGCTGTAGATAATATTTGTCTTATCCTATGTCCATTTAACCTACGTCACTGTTTACTGTATTACGGGTAATTGCGTAACAGTAGCAATGGCTTTTATTTTAACAGTTCAACAACATTCATTGCGTTATTTACGTTTTTGAGCACAAATTTATCGAACATACGAAGCAATGGATTAGCAATATCCTTCAATATGATTCAGATTGTGATTTACACTATTTCTATTTACAATAAAAATAGCGCAAACTAAGCTTAGTTACATTTAATAACCTAAGCTAGTTAAATAACCTATTGTAATAAATAAAAATAATGGTATTTTAATTTCAGTCGACGATCCGCTACACGGATTCAGCATGGGGTGGGCATATTTTCCTCTATAACAATTATGTCCATTGACGTAAGTAATGTTAGGGAATTTTATTGTACGAGTATGTATTGAATGTGAGTGAATACCTACAATATATTATATGAGATGAAAGTATTATTACCCGACTACGAATAATCACTGCAAAATCCATACAAAAGTGAACTCAAATTCTATGCATTCAGTGGATGGATAAAGTTTTTCTTGTTTCCATAACAAATACCTCGGATAACGTTGATCTTCCGATAGATACGTACTAAACAAGCACTCGACCAGTTTTTATAATCTCGTATGGTCGTGCTAAAATTTTCCGAAGGCTGAATTACTTGACCACATAGTGTATGAAAGAAAAATAAAAAGGTAGGAGTAAACTGTTACATCCTCTGTCCTCAGACCATGCGGTCCAAAGTACTTGCAAAGAATGCAAAGATTAATGGCCGTTTGGAAGAACGTCATATTAGACAACGAAACTGTTAATTAAGACTCACGTAAATCTTTACGTAACTCAATTTGCAAGTAGGTAAATTTGCTCCAACGGGGTTTCTTAAAGCTAGTGCCTTCGTTTTGTTAATTTAGTTCACAAGAACATCAAGTTGTACCGACATTCACTTACCTACTTAATTTTTCAGAAAAAATAACAGTTTTATCTTACGTTTCCCGGTACGACCTAATTTTTAACTGACGACTAGAGATAAAAGGAAATAAGAAAAACAGTAAATAAAAAATCTATTGATTTGATTTTTCAAGAACGTTTGAGTATCAATTACCTACTGCAAAACAGTCACAAATGTTCTACACTTTCAGCAGTTGAAGAGTTCAATTTTGTAAAGGTTTTAGTGTGTAAAAGGCCTCAATGCGTAGGCAGACAAACATGTTATATAAATAGTCGAATAACTTAAAAGGTTTCTTCATAGAGGCATTAACCTACTGTGTGAAACCTAGGCAGTCTGGTAATTAAATATAATGTAGGAGGCTCGTTACATTTTCGTGTATTGACGGTTTAAGTCTGTAGCGATGTAGAAATCAAGAATTATATTATGAGTAAATGATTGACTGCTATTAACAAATTGGATGATCTTTGTGCTTATAATGTTCTTTTTTGCAAAGTTGTAAATATTAACGATAGTCTCCTCGAAGCGACGACGACGCGGCGCGACGAAGGCCTGTCGAATTGTTAACATAACCTACAGTTTTCGGGTGGGTAATTTAATACGATATTATAAACCCGTCACAATATTTTTTACCAAGTTAGGAAAAGAATGTGATAACGAGCCCACAACCTTATTAGTCTTGTTTTCATCGCGCTAAAGAAAAGTGGGTTTACGTATCCGAACAAATAAGAAATAACTTATGATAAGTGTTTGCAAGTATTGGCTTAGCTCGTTAGCGAGCCGTGACGTAGAATAAATAATTGTATGTCGATTCGAATCAGACAATAGTGATAATGCATGGAGCAAGGTGATTGAAACTGTGTCTGTCTGTCTGTCTATTATTCGAGTATGATTGTGTGAGACGATTGAGTCACGACTTCGACATTTAGCGGCGTTGAATATCTCGAAGCATTCGCAAGATCGTTTAAGTATTCGTAGTAAGCCATTTTGTTATTTATTAATTCAGTCTATTGGTCAACAAATACTCAAAATATATTACTGTTAGAAAAGTTATTGCTACTCTCAACTTATTTTACAACTATGCAATATTGTTGCATTTATGAATGGAACATTTTCGTTCACATTCTGCATTTGAATAAAAGACGTAAACTGGGGAACATTTACATTCGCAAAGGATTTCTATATTTACAAAGTAAAGGGAGATTTGATCTAAGCAATACCTGAATAAGTATTCAGGTATTGCTTAGATCAAATCTTCCTTATAACCAATGTCTTCAAAGTTGAAGACATTGGTTATCTATCTCTCCACAAAAGACTTGGTAAAGATACCATACCTACAGATGTCTTTCTTTTCTCAAGATATTCATCTTATATAGATCATGCGTCTAAGAGTTAATTTATTTTTAATTTACTTCTGTTCCGATTTAAGCTCGATAATAAAGATTTGACCTTTACGTATAGGATTGGGAATGGAATGCAAGCCAGATAGATTTAAGACTTAGTTGGTTCAATGTTTACATTTTATGGTAGCAGAAAATTAAATTCGTCTCTTAAACAATTCGTTTATAAATAAATTTGATCAAGACATAATAAAATACAACTATAAAGTTTTATGTTCTTCCTAAACATAGTTAAAAAAATACATTTTATTTTATAGGTACGTCTTTTTTTGCATCCATACAATGCCTCATAATATTAATAAAATTATGATGCAAAAACTTAGGAATATCGTGTTCATACATTGTTACAGGTTGATTGATACTTGCTACATATTTAATGTTCTCATTAGCTTACATTTATGATTTCGATCTTTATTTATTAATTAATTTGTTAAATTTTATACCGACTACAAAAATACGATGCCAATCGAAGACCTGAAGGATTCAAAAGCCGACTTGAATTAATTTGGAATCAATTTTTCGCATCTGCCTAATTTCGAACTTAACGACCCGTAAATCATTATTAGAATTTTAAATAATAATCATTTCTCGAATAATAATAGATTTATTTGTAGTTAATGTAGAGACTCGGTTTTTATTTGGCTCGACCCTGTAGGCTCTGACGTCAATGGCTTGTCGTGATCCACCTTCAAGATAAGCGCGCGCGCACGTGTAACGACTAAATCATACATAACGAGAAAATAATGCAATTTAGTCAGTACAAATAATTGCTAGCTTTGATTAGACAATTTATAAAGATTTGGCTGCATTTATGTCTTAATTGTCAATTTAGCAATAATTCGTATATGCAACTCAGAGATTTAAAAAGAAATAAAATCTTAAAATATTATGATGGCTATTAGAATAACAACATGCTTCCTAAATTAGCGCACGTTCAGCGTAGATGCCGACGCTACGTAGGCGCTGAGGCCACGTGTAATGGGCTAGGCGCTACACTGCGTAGGCACTACGCCACGAATCTGCTAGGTAGCTACACCGTGTAAACCGCGTAACCACAACGCCACGTAGGCGTAAATTCAGTAACTACCTACAGTAAAACAAAAAATAACAAGGTTAATTAGGTTAAACGACGAAATTACAATTGAAAATGTTAAACGGGTTAAGTGAGAAAATTAAACAGTCAGTGTGAACAGTTCCTTAAGGCGATACTTAACACTCTTGACAAAATGTTACTGCCCTAAAAAATATAATGACGAGGCCACCACGAGGCGAGCTGAGAGCTCTTAACATGCGGCGCATTTGACATTGGAAGATACAAAGCGTCCACAGAGCGGCTATACACTACCTACTATAACTATACACTATACTATACTATATCTACTATCTACGTGCCTATTCCAGCAGTTGTGAGGTCTTTGTTCCATGAAATCACATGTGACTTGGCCCGTATTAAGGCTACGCTCCGTTTTATTAGAGCCGCGACGCGACAGCAGGACCCGACTCTAATAAAACAATTTCTATGAAAACTTCCCGATAGAACAATTACCGGTGTCGCGTCGCGCCTGTTTGCGAGAGCCTCTAGAGTTGCTTGAAGTTGCGTGGTTATATGCAAGTTTTTTTTTAATTTTAACGGTGAGATCTTATACCCTAAATTTCACTGTATCATTCCTGCAAGCAAGCTTGTTTACCTAAATTATTATTTCCTTTATTTCTTATATATAAATATAGTTTACATTTTAAATATTTTTATAAAAACAAAACAATTTAAAAATATTAAAAATAGTAGCTCATCGGTATCGGGAACAGGGTCCAAGCTACCGGTGGTCAGGGCTCCCGAGAGAGGAATCTCCTAACGATACGCGCCTTGTCCAGAAGTACCGCTTTCTGGATCAAGCCCTTGATCCAGCTGCCTAACGAGAGCCTCCTCAGGTGTTGACCGAGACTCTTGGCTATTATGCCATTGGCCGTCACGACTATCGGCACAATGACTGCTGTATCCATATCCCACATGTCGACAACCTCGCGAGCCAGGTCCAGATACTTAATCTGCTTATCTTTTTCAGCTTTCACATCATGCGAGCGGGACCGCTATATCAATAATCATTGCGCGATGCTCTAATCGATCTATCACCACTATGTTTGGCTTATTGGCAACAATAGTCCTGTCAGTGATGATAGATCGATCCCAATACAACGTGATATTGCAATGTTCGAGAACTGGGTCGGGCACATACCATATAGTACGGTATTTCAGATTCCACAAGACTGTTGATATTTCAGAGCAAGTTGCTGGCGGATAATCCTGGCTACAAGGTTGCCTATGCCAAGGTGCCTATGCAAGTAGTCTCCGTTTTTTCATATTTGGCCTTTTAAGTTTGCTAATTTCATTCTGAGATTTAGAGACGAAATTATCATCTTGTTTATCTAGAAGACATGCATAATTTAATCCGCATCGCATTCCTAATATCGCATAGTCAACGCAAAACAAATCTACAAAAACAATATTATGTAGAGTAGATACCTTCGTGGTTAAATGAACTCTAGCTGTATGTAGCAGTGATAGATTTGGTATCATTTATCTTGTCACTTGCTCAGGTGGAATACCTTATACCCACTATTAAGTCTACAGTAGACATAGGTAGGCCTTGACCCCAATACAAGAGATAAGATGTCACGAACACTCACGCATTCGATATGTTTACATAATAGCAAAATTTTCCAGATTCGACACTATGCCTCAGGTCAACGATTTATTTACTATCACTATTCAAATAATAGCATACTGTATTATAATCACATCTCTTATTTCTTAGATTTTTTGTTGTCACCGCTGAGGCTCCAGGTATTTTATATTTCGAATCTTATTTGCGACGAATGTATTTCTTCTTACAAAAAAAATTGACTTGTTATCGGAATGTTCAATAAAAACTACGGTATTACTTAAATTGTTATACATAGGTAATTCAAATAATCGAACTCTAGAAATTCCTGATACTAGACATCTACACAACTTTCCGTTTTAAAATAGTCTTCATCTGCTAACCTTGAAATTATTCAAAAATAACGAAAATACATACTAATATAATACGTCAGGAGAACTGCTTTATCACTAAATGATAGCTTGGACGATAATAACTTACTTAAGCACGAAGACTAGTACTTAAGTAGGTGCATAATAACACAAATCACTGAAATACTAGTAGACAATAGCCATTAAAAACCTATGATTAAAATTCATGTAATTACCTACCTGACGAGATAATATTATTGGAACATAGACCGTAAAATTATAAAATAGGCATTGAAATAAAACTTCAATATACAGCGTAGGTGGGTCTCTGTAATTTGGTGTAATTTGCAAGCTTGTCATGCAAAAAAAAAAAAAAAATGTCTAAGCACCCATCAAATCATTGGTAGCACCGCACCTATGAACTGTCAAATAGGAAACTACAATAAAATCGCTACACGAACCAATAGCATCGTCATCTACCCTAACCCTTTACGACAATTCCGATCGAGACTTCTCGGAGTCTTGAGTCGTATTGCAACACGAGCCGCCTATTAATTATTGTATTTACTTCCATTCCCTTTTATGTCAGCCTTTTATTGTTTTTTTTTGTAATATTTTTTATTTCCGATCGTATTTGTGAACATAGCTCATTTTTTATTCTAAGTACTTTATTTTATAAATCATAATATGTAATTCAACTAATAATTTCTCTGTTAGTGCTGTGCACTTCTTTAAGTGACAAATTCACAATTCCGAAAACTGTATATATTTTTGTTTGTGATTGTCTTAGTGAGTAAATCGATGAAGTGCCATATCAATAAATAAATAAATCGATGTCAAAACAAAACATTTAAAAAACGATAATCTGATAACCAACCTGTTATGCCACATCATGCAAATTATCATAAAACAAACTTTAATTGTAGGCAACATTTGGAGATCTTTACTCATACTTTTACTTCTTGTGAAATCCTTGTAAAATTAAAAACATAATTGTGTCAAAATACGCTACTTGTTATTATTACGCATGCAACAGATTATTTATCAGTTCTGATGTAGTTTGAGCCGGTTTAAAGTCATATCAAGAACATGGCGCCGCCCTCAGTCACTCATACAAACATGGTCGCATTATCGTGAACCGTATCAAATAGAACTGAACCGACTTCCTTTATCTCTCTATTACGCTTAATGAAGTCCCAAGAAACCTAAGTTTGTAAGGCTCAAAGTTCAAAGTAACAACGTCACAGAATTTGTGTAAAATACCCGTCTGTAGGTACCAAATTTTTAGTCTTCTCAGTTTTGGAACAAAGTTTCATATTGCACGTCATACTCATACTTATCGAATGAGAGCAGCGACCATAATATAACCCAATAGACGCCTAAAGCTTCGTGCAGACTAGCGCGACGCGACACCGGCTATTGTAATACCGTGAAGTTTTATTAGAAATTGTATTGTTCGCGTCGCGCTGGTCTGCACGAGCCTTAATTCTTGATTTAACGCACCAAAACTATTCTGTCAACTAGCTGAGGTTTGAGTTATATGGTCGTTGAATGACAGCTACACCGAAAAAAGGGTAACATTTTGACCATCACGACACTTTTGTTTTTGCATTAAGTTCTCTCAAACGTTGTTAATTTATTTCAGTAAGCTTGTTATTTATTTAACAGCAAAAGGACCTTCACTCCAACCGGGTCCAGTCGGGTGTCCCACGACACCGCTCAACTCTTTTTTTTACATGTTAACAGTTTTAATGATTAATGTAAATAATGACGTAGGTAGGTAGGAGGATATACAATTCGACGCCATTAGCTTATTTTGCATAAATTATTGGGTGTTTTTTTGTTCATTTAGGGCGGAATGTTCTCCTACAGCAGTAGCGGTAAACTGCTGCTGACAATTTTTATTTGCAACTACTTCTGTTGTGTAGCTCTTCGAGAAAAGACAGGCGGCTATTTGAAAATATCACAAACAAAAAAAATAATGGTGAAACGAATAGACAATCATCAGCATCCCAGCACGATCACTCGTAGAAGGTAACGCTCTCAATTCAAGCCATTTGGAAATATCAAGATGCATCCGATTTACTTCAGATTTCAGTTTAAATCTTTGACCATTACACACGCCGAATAAAATGACCGATATAGACTAACAATAGTAAATTGAAGTTAGTGGGAGGCTAAAAGGCCGTATCAATATTTTGGTGCACTGAATATCAGCCCACACCCAATTATGTAGATCATTCACATCTGCCGGTCAACAAAGTTAAACAGTTCGGATCTTACATCAAACGGGTACACTTCCGAAATTTTCCATAAGTGACAATACATATATTATTGATAAAAATATCGAACCAATTATCACAATAGCAAACTATTTTTACTCCAAAATGTCAAGGTACTGTGACTAGTAATAATTTTTTCTCAAGTCGAGAAAAAATCACAATGAACTTGTGGACAACAATGCAACTTATATTTGCCTCTTGTTAGTTAGAGCCTTTCAAAATAGACCTAAACTATAAATAACATGGACTCTAACACATGTATTTGTACTAGAAATTAGCCTACAAACAGGTAATAATACCATGTCATACAAGAACGACTTAAACTTTTTACAAAGACAGTTATTTTCCTCAACTACTTATATTCTTACAGTATTTATATAAACTGATTCAGTTACTACGTGAAAATAGCATGTTATAATGTCGTGATTATCACACCGTTGTTTGTAAATACAAACGCGTATTTTTAGTATAATTATTTTTGTGTCACTAACTCACTAATTAATCGGCACTATTACTGTGTCAAATCGTTCCCCCTTAATTGTTAGCGATAACCTTTTTAAAGAAAAAAGGTAAAAATAATTAAGTTTTAATGATGTGTTGTTAAACAAATAATTAACGTTGAAAACAGTTAGTTTGACTACTTTTTGATCTTTTTCCGAATCTACCTATCATCCAGCGCTTATTCTATCTATTTACTTCGAAGGGGAAACCTGATTAGTGAAATAACCTAAACATAAAGAACAATATTATCAAAACACAAACAAGCTTAGCACAAATCAAAAATATGTTTTTGAAGAAAATGCCTGAAATAGTGAACAGTCAGTGAAATTATTTGTTTAGCAAATTGAAACCCTACGTCAATCTGCCGTGTTGTATTCATTAATTCATTTCATACAACTGAACAATGACATTTGTGGTTTGAATTTACGGACAAATTAAGTTGCTAGTCAATTTGCTTAACAATATTTTTTTCTGACTTTACGATATATCTCTTAAAGAAACACGCACCTACCGCTCCTAATCATAACAAATCGTTATCATTTGTCTGACTTGAAGTGGTATGATTATATTATATTCTCATGTATGATGTAAAACTGTAAAAAAATGTGTCGTATTCAGGCGCCGTGCGCGTGCGCATGCATCGCAGACTGAGGGTTATCTCGGGGCGGGGCTCTTTCCACTCGCTATCGGCTAGTCCGATACAAGGACCATGTACATAAGCTATTTATTAATCCTCCATCTTTAGATACCTTAATGTAACTTAGCTAAGAATATGCGTTTTTAAAACGAGAGTTATCGTGCCAAAGAAATGCCATTACCGAAGACTGAAAAGCTCTTAAAAGAGAGTTTTATGATTAAAGGGCAGTCCTCTCTTTCCTCCTTTCACTGGTCTCTGTGTGCTGCCACCTAAGACCAGTCCGTTAGGTATGACTGCATTTCATCCCTCTATCTCCTTTTGGGCCTGCTGCGCTTGCTGCTTTTTATGACCCACCGTGTAGTTATTTAGAGCTTACCTTTGCAAAAATTAAAACAATAAAAAGTTCAAGATCGCTGCGTTACAATGTTTTTTGCTCAATGTTGTCTTATTGACTGACGCAGCCGGATGTCGGCGTACAAATTAGTGTTTCCGCCGGATTATATGATTATGAATATTTAGTAACAAATTATAATCAATTTCCTCTTGAATTAGGAATATATTATATCGCATCAAATAACGTGAAACTTGATCTACCTGTACGTTTTTGGATTCTAATAACACATTCAATGCTGACTGTCTACGAAATAAGTAGTTAAACAAACAAAACGATACAAAATTAATCTCGCCATTCGAATTGCCTATATTTAAATTGATTGTATATTATATATTGCTAAGTAGAAAGTCAGCTCTACTTACAAAATTGCAAAGCAGGGCAAAATGTTAATTGCATACAATCTGCATAAAAATGACATGTTATCATTAGCTCACATGACATAGGTCATCAGGAGCTGATCACATGGCCATACATGCTGAGCAGCGGGTGTCATTGCCGTAGCATGACTGGTCATTTAACTCCGGTAATCACAATTAGGTCTCTTAGCTGTGGTCGCTAAATATATATCTTTAGGGTGTCCTAACGATATATGTATATTACGCGACCATAATAGTTACACAAGATACAGTTATCTGCATGTTAGGGTAGAATGGGTTATGAGTAAAATTATCGCATTGCAAAGAATTGGAGCAACCACCACTGGTGGGTATGACCTATTTGCTGCGTCTGAAGTCTGCAGAGGGTTGTCTCGGACTAAAATCTGGCGTAATATTGACCTATCATAATTTCAATAATTTGCCATCTGAATGGGATATTTTTATACAAGATTCCTTTTCACACAATTAGTACATGACTGATGTGGCTTCCTGCGACCTTTATTAGGTCGTCGGTCCACCTCGTGGGTGGCCGTCCTACGCTGCGCTTACCGGCCAATTTGGAAATCATTGGGGGAGGCCTATGTTCTACAGTGGACGTCCTATGGCTGAAATGATGATGATGGAGTACACGTAAACACTGGCACAATTTATTGTGTGAATTATTTTCCCTGTATGGGAACCACAGTTAGTGGGGACCTGTCCCTATAGCTTTCGGCCAATTGCTAGCAAAGAGGCAACACCGTTTTATTGCAAACAGCCATACTTTGCGATATTTGATTGAATTACCGCAGCACGTTGCAGAACAATGGTTCTCATACAATACATTTCCTAAACGTGGCATGATCACTAACTTCAGCGGATAAGCTAGAGTTACCAAGATAATTACCAGAACGACTGACGTTTGACATCGTCACAGCCGGGGCACGTGGCATCCACATTACCAGTCTACAAACCACGAGCCATGCAAAATAATACCAGTAATAATAGATATCAACACTTTTAACAGTTCAACGCTATTAGTCTATTTTTAAACAAGGCGGTAATAATGCGCTATAATTGAGGATATCCCACAGACACGCGATCATTGTCATTTTGTAGCCGAAGTTCGTGATAAATGATGTTATATTCTTTGAACAAAGGTGCTTTAATATTTGTGTGCAATATAGGTAGCAAAATTGTTTTATGCCTGGTATTATAAGCAGAAAGTAGGTATCACACACCGTACACACTTTTTCTTAGAACAAAATACGTATTGTAACATGTCGCCATACTCCTAATTAGGTCTAAGAATGTCACGAAAATATTCCATTTACCGTTAAAAGTTAAAGGATAGTTTGGGAAGTTGCGTCATTTACAGGAACATTCCGGCTGATTACGGCGACAGACGCGTTCCTAGACAGGCCGCGACCCTTTATCTGCGTGCGCGCCGTAATGCGTCCGCGCCGTCTCGCGGCCGTGACATGCTTCAATAAAACCATCTTTTGAACCAATTAATTTCTTAATATCAAACTAACTAAATAAGGTAATGATGGAAACAGTTAAGTCAGGATAAAGATGTTTACCTTTTATGACGCACGTAAGTCATCGCTTTGCGTAAATGTAATTACATAATGCAGCTGTGCTGGCAATACTAAAAAACGTAAATACGATATTCTCACGTTATGTGTTCTTAATCGTAACGTCTACATTTTCACATGACTCACTCGTAAACAAGCAATGAATGAGAATTCGGAAAACTCGAAAACAATAGATTGTTTAACTGAAATGGTAAAAGAATTTAAGCTAGGTGCTGAATAGCTAGTTAACATAAAATAAATTAATTGAAATTCTTTTCATTAATTGCTGACAATACCTCGCTGACGCACACCGGTGTCTAATTCAACTAGAGCGTAAATAAAAACAGCAGACAGAATTGTTTAATTTTGTAATAAATTCTCACAAGTCAAGGTCTTTAAATACATCAATAAAACACTTTTTTTCTGTGATTACGGTTGAATCGTACGTTGGTTATACGTACAACAACCAAGTAGGTAATTATAAATACCTGTCAAATAAATAATTATCTAAATAAGGAAAAATTAATGATTTACACCAAAAGTTTGTCGTACCTACATAATTATAACGTCTGCCTGCTTGGCCTCTTTTACAGTTTTAGTCAAAATCGTCGTGATCTTCTAAATTATATCTACATTCCTTGCAAGGCTGAACTTCTTACATAAGAATCCATGGCCAAATAACCACTACTTTCAAACTGGATCATTGAACTTATACGAGTAGGTGCAAAATGGTGACGAAACATGCTTGGGAAACATATCACATTATTCCGGAATTCAAATAAATACTTCAATCAGATGCTTTATGACGTAATTGACCCCGATGTGACGTGAGACATCCAAAATTATAATAAGGTCACAATTATTGTCGGTTCCAAAACAGAAAAAATATGATCAGTTATGACGTTCGTGTTCATCTATTTTTATAATTTTAATGACATCGTAGACGAATCAAATTTGTATTTATAAGGCTTGCTTTATAATTAGGGTCAGTTCACACTGAGACGTGACGCGAAGCGACGCGCGACACTGCGCTTACTGTTTAAGATAGTGATACTAAATATAACTTTATTTACTAGTCAAAAAGATACTCATTTAATTGAGATAATTCGAAAATGCCTCGCGGCGTCACGCAGTGCCGCGCGTCGTCGCGCTGTGCCTCGAAATGCCTCGCGGCGTAACATGACGCATCACGAAACAGCGAAGCGTGGGGCTGCCAGCTACTTCACGATGCGCTTCGCGACCTCGCGTTGCGTCTCGCGGGCGCCGCGCTGAGCAGCGCGAAGCCACTAGCCTCTTCAAGCATCGTCGCGTCGCGTCACGTCTCGGTGTGAACTGACCCTTACATTTAAAATGGATAATTTTTACCGATTCGATTTCAAATAGGTACATGTTTTTCTACATAATAAATACCGACTTCACCTTTGGTTTGCTACTGTTAATTACGGAGACATTGATACTTTTATTTCATACTACAAAAATATCTAATTTGGACCTCTTTTCGAACATAAGTAGGTATATTCATGCTTAAGAAAGTTAGGAGCAGCTTAGATGGTATGTACTGACCCAGTTAGCCCACATATTGTGGCTTAAGAATACAAGACATATTGGTACAGTATGCACTTGGGCGAAGCAATAAGAGTAGGATTACCGAGGTATGGGAGGATTGTAGCGCGTTTCTACTTACCCCCTTGGGGATAAAGACAAGAATTTTGCATGCATCATTCCATCTATACATATAATAAATAAGGAAATCAAAACGGTAAATTGAATGTTTTTGAAAAAGTAATTGCTACGAGGTATCGGAACGAGTTTGATGCCGAAAATATCGTTTATAGAATTTTTATCCGTTTTTTCTGAATGTATGTACAGATACCTAGTTTATTCCTGGATTAACAAATAGGGTACTTTAAATCCCGGTAGTACGTTCCTGTGGATATTTTCCAACATCCACGCGGGCAAAACCGCGGGAAAAAGCTTGCCCGTATAGTAAATAATAAATTCACGTGAAGTCTTCCTTCTGTCCTTCACAACATCCGATCGCCTCCATAGATCATATACCTACGGTTGAATAAATTACATACCGGTCACCATACAAAATATGTACGCCCATTTCGAATCTTAGTTTCAGAAACTAGCCTCATGCCTCATTAACATTTTTACTATCAAAAGACTTTACACATGATGTGCAAAAGGCTATCCCTCTTATTCGTAGACGCTGTTTAAATTTAAGAGACGTTTAAACTTCACAAATGTATTCCTTAAGGGGGTTAATTTTAAAACTAAAGAAATATCATAACAGAATCGAGAAGAAATCGATCTACATTATTTTGAAGATTTAAAAGCAAATATGATTAAAATACTTGATTTTAACAGAAACATTTGGAAAAGGTAGGTAATTGTTATTTGAAGAAACTTAAGTTGTATCACTGTTTTGTTCTGATTTCATTGCGATATCAATAGGAAATAATATAATTTTATTATGCAATCGCAAACCGTAACGAATGCAATCGCTTTCTGAAAGATTGCATACAGTTTACGTCATAGTTAGGTACGTGCTATTTCATTATACCTAGTTAAATTAAACATCAGATAAGTAATTTTATTATTTATTTCTGCCTTTTTGTGCGATAAGAGATCATTATTTCGCAGAATAAAAACCCAGCATGAAATAATCCGTAAGCTCAAACCCAAACTCAAACTCAAAGCATTTATTTCAATTAAACCATTTACAGGCACTTTTGAATTGTCAAAGAGTCAGTCAGTTAGTCAGAAAGTTGAAGCTAGTTGTTCATTCCAAAAAGTAGATCTCTATGGAGAAGAACGGGCAAGAAACTCCAAGGACACTCTTTTAAATATAGAAATTACAAAATCCTGGGTACATTACTCTTGTTGATTCTATATGTGAGAACAATGTTAAAAAAATATAAAAATCAAAAACGATTAAAAATAAGCCCTGGCAGAAAAGAGATGACCAGTCTCAACTGACGGCGCCCGTTCACGAACATGACGCGTGGATCAGCACCAACCAGCTCAACCATTTTGTAGGGAACCGAAGTTCAGATTCTATGTCCACATAGGTACTAGGCCCAAATTATTTAAAAAAGTAATGTAGTGTCTAGCTCTTTGAGGCCATGTCAACACGTTCAGTGCCGGGAGCCCTCCTGGAGGGTACACCTAGTCGCATATAGGATGCCGCGAACCCTCGCGGCTGACTCATTTTAAATGTAGGTTTTTATTAAACACTGTTACCCATCAACCACAATTAAAGTTAACCATCGCGGACGGTCAACGGCATTAGCTTTAGCTAATGCCGTTGACCGTCCGCGATGGTTAACTTTAGCACAAACGTAATACCGGCCACCCTCTCGGAGAGAAGTGTTAAACGCGACATCAGTGAGTTTCTTTTGTTTCTCAACCACTGCACTGGTGTGACCAATCTTATTTTCACGTCCAATTTCCTTTTGAAACAGATTCTTTGCTTAAACGTAGGTGTTTTACCAAATCGGATATATTCGATTGTTCTTGAACCAAGTTGAGATTTTCAAAGTTAATGTAATTATTATGTCTGACTACGCCATGCCCAAAAAATAAGTGGGCGAGAATCATATTTGGTCGACAAAGGTTCTTAATGAAAGTACCTACGAGATTGCTGTAGTTGTAGACACAGCAAGCCATTTGTTCGTCCGTGATTCAGAAATGTATTTATTTAATTATGGCACTCCAACGACTTATTCACTAATACATTTTGTAACATTTAAACTTAAAATCTAGAGTGAATTTGTCACTTACAGGTGTGCACAGCACTTACATATTTCAAGTTTTAAATATTATATAGAGTACATATTATATAGACTAAAACATAACAAAACTACATGAAAACTAACTAGAAAATTAAAATTTAAAAAAAATAAAAGAAATAACTTGTTGCTCTAAGGAATGACACAAACAATGACATTTAAATAAATAAGTCATTAATAATATAGATAGATATGGATATTAACTGTGGCCGCTGTGAGTCAGTAACAATTGTTTGCGAAATTGCGATAGCAGAAATGCACTTATTTATTAAATTTATAAAGCTACGTTCGCACTGACAGGCGGCTTGCTTAGCGCCTATATAGTGACCCATATCTGGGGCCCAAGTCTGCAATTTTTATAAATTCATCATTCCGACACGATCCCATTGTCATTTTGCTAAAAGTTCGTAATCTACTAAATTCATATTGGTCGATCATTGGTTGTTCATTGTATTCCACAAACACGATGCTCGTAACGAATTAAAAACAATGACTGACAATGTCAATGACAATGACGTTCTAATGGTAGGTCACTGATCAAAGGAACTGTAAAATGTTTAGCAGATTACCGCCTAAGTTATTCATTCAGTTGTAATTATGTAAGAGATTACCAATAGATGCCATTTCTTTCAATGGAGTGTCAGTGGCTGACCATTGGAAAGTCATAATGACGCCAATATATTAGTAGATTACCAAACTTGTCAAAATCAACAATTATGAAATCAATGATAGACCATTCTGATCCTATTGCAGATATAGCAGACTTGAGGCCCTGGTTACTTGCTAGGATACACGGTGGCCGCACTGGGAGATGATTTGCTTGTTGGCACGTCGAAAAGATGTCACTTTCAAAAATAGATTTTTGTATTTTTATATACTTAACATTTTACGGCCATAACGTTGGGTACATGACATAAATAAGTAGTATTTTTAGGACAACTGCTTTAGCATTCGTTGATCTCCACCGAGGTTCTGCTTAAGCAAGCCGTCTTCTGTCAGTGCGGACGTAGCCTTAGTTACTCATTCATAGAAATATCCTAATACGCTTTGGAACTTTTCTCCGTATGAAAATCAATAGAATACGTCAATTAAGTACCTTGAAGCTTGCTTGCAGAGTTCATCATAACTTAAAAAAAAATATCTTTGATTCCGATTCCATTCGTCAATATTAATCATTTGCTATTTTTTTTTATGAAAATGGTCTTATCCGTTGGTTAATCTCGATTTTCAATTATTAATATTTACGAGCCATTATACGGGATTCCATCTGATGAATAATGTCAACCAATATTTAAAAGGCTTGGTGTGCTACCGTTACCTTCATTATATTTGTATGAAGCATGTATGTTTGTTAGGAAATATAAAGAATTGTTCTAAACAGCAGAGGAAATAAGTTCTCGAAGTCACCGTGATCAATACAGAATAAAGAATACGGGTCAGTACGAAAAACTGAAATTACTCGTAAAATAATAGAGAAATGACATGAATGAAACTGTATATTTACCAGTTAGTAAAAAACACCAATTGCGATTGCAGAAATGCATTTATTTATTAAATTTATAAAGCTACGTTCGCACTGACAGGCGGCTTGCTTAGCGCCTAGTGACGCACATCTGGGGCCCAAGTCTGCTATTTTTATAAATTCATCATTCCAACACGATCCCATTATCATTTTGCTAAAAGTTCGTAATCTACTAAATTCATATTGGTCGATCATTGGTTGTTCATTGTATTCCACAAACACGATGCTCGTAACGAATTAAAAGCAATGACCGCACAATGACGTTCTAATGGTAGGTCACTGATCAAATGAAGGAACTGTCAAAATGTTAGCAGATTACCGCCTAAGTCAGTTATTAATTTGTCATTATGTACGAGATTACCAATAGATGCCATTTCTTTGGCTGACCATTGGAAATTCATAATGACGCCAATATATTAGTAGATTACCAAACTTGTCAAAATCAACAATTATTAAATCAATGATAGACCATTCTGACACTAATTGAGCAGACTTGAGACCCTAGTTACTTGCTAGGATACACAGTGGCCGGACTGGGAGATGATTTGCGTGTAGAGTCGCTTGGAGCCCACGGTCATTTGCTTGTTGGAACGTCAAAAAGATGTCACTTTCAAAAATAGTTTTTTTTTTAAATATGCCTACCATTTTACGGCCATAACGTTGGGTACATGACATAAATAAGTAGTATTTTTAGGACAACTGCTTTAGCATTCGTTGAACTCCACCGAGGTTCTGCTTTAAGCAAGCCGTCTTCTGTCAGTGCGGACGTAGCCTTAGTTACTCATTCATAGAAATATCCTAATACGCTTTGGAACTTTTCTCCGTATGAAAATCAATAGAATACGTCAATTAAGTACCTTGAAGCTTGCTTGAAGAATTCATCATAACTTAAAAAAAAAAATATCTTTGATTCCGATTCCATTCGTCAATATTAATCATTTGCTATTTTTTTTATGAAAATGATCTTATCTGTTAGTTAATCTCGATTTTCAATTATTAATATTTACGAGCCATTATACGGGATTCCATCTGATGAATAATGTCAACCAATATTTAAAAGGCTTGGTGTGCTACCGTTACCTTCATTATATTTGTATGAAGCATGCATGTTTGTTAGGAAATATAAAGAATTGTTCTAAACAGCAGAGGAAATAAGTTCTCGAAGTCACCGTGATCAATACAGAATAAAGAATACGGGTCAGTACGAAAAACTGAAATTACTCGTAAAATAACAGAGCTAGTGACATGAATGAAACTGTATATTTACCAGTTAGTAAAAAACACCAAATGTAGGAAACATTATTAGTTTAATTGTCAAAATTACATTAAAAAAACTATTACACTCCCCTAGAGTGTAATTAAGCCCGTGTAGACGCGAAAGTGTAGGGCAGACAAGATTACGTGGAGTCGGTTTTGCAGCGATTCGTTTCTGTCACTAACTTGTGTAGCACAACATATTGACTTTTAAGATGATATTTTAATTTATTTCACATAAAAAATCTTATTTTATAGAAATGGCAATATGCCTGATAAAATTATTCCAAATAAAATTCTGCCATCTTAAAAGTATGCCGTTGTAAATTCGGACATATAAACATTTGGCCAAACAATAATTAATTATTGTATATTTTTGATACCTTTAAAATATTCGTTTAAAGAAATACATTTTAATTTCAATTCCCAGGCAAGTTCAATGTTATTGTTTTTAGCGAGTCGCGACCAAATCCAGATTAGTTATCTGTGGCGTACATTACCGCACTAGAGCGGTAATATAAAGTAAAAAGCACGCGTGTTTAATACACTGCATTATGAACGCAAAAGCGGTTTAACAAGAGCCACTTTACGAGCAAGCGTGTTGATAATTATCTTATCTTATCTAATATTTCATAACAAATTTGTTCATATCAGCAACAAATATGTATAAAATGGAGATCCGCTGATCATATCGTAACCTAGACGTAGATTGTAAATGTTATCGCCAAAATGTATTCATTAATGTTAAACTAGGTATATTAGAAGCTTTCAAAATTCACACATTATCGTGGTGGTTGTAACCGGTTTTCTATATTTGGAACTAGCTCTAACTTGTTTCATCTAAAGTTTTTTGCATGAAGCTTGTCTTGTTTTCGTTATGCTTTACGGCGTTTATGGCACGCATGGTATCGTATACTATTAGGGAATAGTTATAACAAGCGCAAGAGGCGCGCGTTGGACGCTCGTCAAACGCAACAAGATTTCCACATTTTGTTGTGACTTTGAACCCTCAACATGCTCTGTATTACTGTGTTTTGTTTAAGTTTATTACTGATGCACAGAAAAGACAAGGAAAAGTTTTAAAAAAGGAATTTGCATCCACTCGTCGACAGCGCGCTGAAGCCCGCGTGAAGGGCGCACGTCGCGCGTCGTACGCGCGTTCAATGCGCGTCCTTTGACGGTAGCAATTGTTATAATTCGTTACATAGAAATTCATACAATTTTATTGAGCGCCCAAAATGCAGCGTACAAGTCGCGCGCCTCGGGCGCTTGTTATGACTAGTTCCTTAAACGAGCAATATTGGTATAAAAATACTTTGTAACCACATTCTCGAAAACGGCTCTAACGATTTCGATGAAAGTTGCAAAGAACGTTGTTTTTGATCTAAGATGTTTTCGCCTCCGTAAACCCTGCAGGGGGCGAAAACTTGATCTAGCTAGGTCTCATATCAAGTTTAGAACAGGATGGCTACCATAGAATAATGACATAGTAGCATGGAATTAGTAAGTACCTACTATCATGGCAGCATGGAATTAGTATGATCTATCCTGTACTATTAAAGGAGCATTCTTTATTTTCAACAGAGCAGAGCTCGGTGGCCCAGGTACTAAAGTGTAAACGGTGTATGTTAATTTCAGCGTTACCAGTTTTCATACTATCTAGAAGCACGTCTTGTATTGCACCTTATTGTTGATCATTGGTAGTGCTACTACCCTGGTCCTACATCACCGAACTACAGGGGCTTTATAGCTTACCTACTACGTTACATTTAGCGACTAAAAATGAATAATTACTAATGCGTGTCGATAAAATTTTATTATGTATGCGAGGTATCCGATTGACGTCAACGGTCGCCACCGCGGAGGGGGGCGGACGGTTGTCGCTGCGCAGGCGGCGTTTATGCTGACAACCCACAAACGGACATTTACCTCTTAATGTGGAGCGTAGGTACTTTGAAACTTTTCAACATAAATACAATTTATATAGTCTATGGTTAATTCATAGACTTGCTAAAGCTTAGGGAGACCAAAGATTGGTTCCCAAAAAATAAATATTATAACTTCTTGTAGGTATATTCTATCTTCACTGCATACTACGTTTGTAGTTTTGGTCTCGGGAACCGAAATATAAAGAGAGGCAGGACTGGTGACGCGGGAGCAAGGGACGTACACTAATAGCTCTCCGGCACAATACGTCATTGTAAACTTATCATACGACATCATTGTAAATCTATCTTTATTGTCAGTAAGACAAATTGTTAAAGTAGAAAATATTTTGGTAAATTATCTAAAGGAACTGCATTGTTTAATTTTGCCTGTTGTTACGTAAAGTCAAAATAAAACAAACAGTACATAGTACTTTTTCGGTTGTTTTGACGAAATGACGTCCATGAACATGTACGTGAAGTCCATGTGAGAAGCAGCGTCCTTAGTTCGACACCCACAGCCTTCTGTAGCAATTTTCCATTGCTTGCGAAGTTGTTGGTTTTTAGTGAATATATGAATGCCTGCGATCCTGCAAAAAGGTACCTACAACCTGATGACACAACACTAATACACGACTGATGATACATAGTATTTCTATGTAGTCTGTGGACTGATGCATTCTAACTGATTACTCCTGAAGAACGGCTATCACTAAATTAATATAAAAGTAGATTGTAAAGGGCATAAATCACGTGAGGCTTGAAAAGGCGGGAAGAAAATAGGGGGAGGAGGAAAATATTTTTCTTCCCTTCTTTCTATTTAAAGTAAAAATATTCTGTAACTTTTTAAGATACTTTGCACCAAAACAATACACGTGACTTTGGGTAGGGGGGAGGACTGATCATATCATAGATATATTTTTTTTTATAACTGTTGATGGTAGAAGAGACCCAAACTTCATGTTTTTCTGTGTATATACGTTCTACCAACTACCATAATAAACAACAATAACAATATGAAAAAACAAGAATCCCAGAAAATATCAATAGTTAGGAATCGAACTTACAAACAGGTAGTGCAAACATGTCTTGTTTGCAAAGCAGTCTTCAAAAAAACAAAGTCAAGTTCAAGTCTTCCAGTTGTCAAAAATTGCTTAATGGTCCGCCACTAAGCAATTTTTTACAACTCAACTCAACTCAAAGCATTTATTTCAATTAAACCATTTACAGGCACTTTTGAATTGTCAAGGTGTCAGTCAGTCAGAAATATGAAGCTAGTTGCCCATTCCAAAGCGTAGGTTCCTATGGAGAAGAACGGGTAAGAAACTTTTTTAAAAAATAAAAAAATATTTTCTTACAAAATATTGTTTACATCATTCATGTTGAAATTATACATGTGAGAACAATGTAGAAAGACGTGCACGTAAAAAGCGTCCGTAATCAAAAGATAAAAACAATTCAAAAATTTAAAATAAGCCGTGGCAGATAAGAGATGACCAGTCCCTACTGATGGCGCCCGTTCACGAACATGACAGATGGATCAGCACCGTTTAGCTCAACCATTTTGAAGGGAACTCAACGATCCAACACACGCCACCACCAGCGAGACATTTGAGTGAGCATGACATACTCTTAGCCGCCAGGGCATATCAAGTCAATGAAAGACGTACCCAGTAAATGGTAGCTTTATAGAAGGTACATGGTCACAGTGCTCACACATGTGCTATGCAATTATAAAATAAAAAAAGAGATTGAAGTTATACAATTCAATTATATTCAGCAGCTCCAACAATATTTTCGAATGCTAATCAATTAGTTTATGCGCCCTTGTGGAGCTGGACCAGCGTTAAGCCAAGCATTTTTGTCAGCGATATAATCCCCCAGCTTATAATATGCCTGGCAGCATAGTGTGCGTTTAATACAAGATTTAAATTTCGTTTCATTTAGTTGTAGTATATGGGGAGGTATTTTATTGTAACATTTTAAACAGTACCCCATGAAGGATGAGTCTACTTTAGCCAGTCTGAAACCCGGTTGAACTAATTGTTCCCTATTTCTAGTACTATAATTGTGTCTTTCACCTCTTTTACTGAAAAGATTAAGATTTTTCCTGACGTACATGATGTTTTCATAGATATATTGACAAGGTACCGTCATGATGTTAATATTTTTAAACAGTTCCCTTAGAGAATCGCGCCTACGGAGGCAATATATTGCTCTAATGGCTCTTTTCTGCAGAATAATAATAGAGTCGATATCCGCAGCCCGTCCCCATAGTAAAATACCGTAGGACATGATACTATGAAAGTAACCGAAATAGACTAGCCTTGCGGTATCTATATCAGTAAATTGACGGATTTTTCTTACAGCATATGCTGCTGAACTTAGCCGTCCTGCGAGAGATGTTAAATGAGGACCCCATTGCAGCCTTGAATCGAGCATGATCCCCAGGAAAATAGTTTTATCTACAAATTCTAGCTTCTCCTTATTCAATACTATATCACAATCACTACTTTTAACATTCGGTAAAGCAAATCTTATGCATTTAGTTTTTTTCCCATTTAATACTATATTAGCAGCAAACCAATTTTGGACCTGCAGTAGGGCGTTATTTACATCGTCAAGATTTGATGCACGTCTATTTATCTTAAACATTAGGGAAGTATCATCAGCAAATAACACCATTTGTGGTTGGTTTTTTAATAAATGGGGTAGATCATTAATATATACTAAAAAGAGGAAAGGACCCAATATCGAGCCTTGAGGAACACCCATTTTTACTTTTAGACCGAGTGAATTGACACCATTAATTTGAACTTGCTGTTGTCTATCATTTAAATAAGATTTAACTAAACAGCACTTGAGCATTACGGACTAGGTAAACTTGCGCTAAGTTTACCTAGTCCGTAATGCTCAAGTTTCAAGAGTAAGGTTTCATGATTTACGCAGTCAAATGCCTTGGAGAGGTCACAAAAGATTCCTATGGCATCTCGAGCCTTCTCCCACGCTGTAAATATGTTTTATAATAAGGTGACACCGGCGTTAGTCGTACAACGTCCTTTGGTGAAACCATATTGCTGATCCTGTAAGATTTGGTTGGTGTTAAAATGATTAAGCATTTGATTTAGCATTACCTTTTCGAACACTTTGCTGAATACAGACTTTTTTCTTTGACAAATAAAAGACATGATTTTTATTTGTTGAAAATTGTCAATAGCCGTTCTTATTATGTCATGATTGACTGCTTAGCTCTATATAGGTATAGCGTGATGATAATCATGTAAAAGGTTAAATCCATAAACTATCGGCAATACTCTAACGTTTTGGCTCGTCTTTTTACTATTTGCGGTAAAATATAGAAGAATACAAACATATTGGCTAACCCCCATAGAAAATGGAGCCTATAGACTGACCAGAGCTGTAAAGAATATCTATGCAAAATTTTAACAAAATCTATCCGGTAGTATTTGATTGAAGAAGAATTCAGACAAACAGACAAATTTTCTAAAAACTTTATTTTCGGCATTAGATTCGTTCCCAGACCTCGTAAAAATTATATAAAAATCACTTTTTACTTCGCATCGATTTTATTTTATGTAAAATAACATAACATCACGCCTGTAATCCTCGAAGGGTTATGCAGAGGTGTAAATACGCCCATATTTCGCCAGTTACGTTTAAGTCCCATGTAATAGGGGGCGAGCCTATTGCCATCAACCGGGCACAAATCCAGACTCCGGGCTGCTACTGAGAAATTCCAGATGGAAAAACCCAATAACACTTTGCCCGACCCGGGAATCGAACCCTGGACCTCATGCACAGCAGAAACGCTTGCGACCACTAGACCAACGGTGCAGTCAGGTGTTTATTATATGCATAGATTATTTACATGTATTGATTATAATTGGCGTTGAGAAAAACATGACTGATTAACATTCTAACTAAGTTAAAACGAATAACACAAAAGACAATAATAGCCACCACTGCAAATGTACTTCTAAACAAACGCAACAGTCTACAGATACCTACCTGAAAAATCTGTAAATCACATGTCCATTAGACAAAAAGCGCCACGAAGGTTGGTCGATAATATGTAGGTCTGTATAACAGATGAATCAGAGGTGCGTCTCTTCTTTGGCATACTTTTAGTATGCCTATTTTAAGAGGTAAATGATACACCAAAAGTAAGCATGCTTCTAATGACTTCGTGATTCGTGTCGTCAAGGCATTATCTTATTCAAAATGTTAAAACCACAAAACGCTTCATTTTAAGACCATTACAATTAAAAATTCATTAACAAATCCCATTCCCACAGTTTTCACCATTTTGGTAAATAATCAGAAATGTTATGAGAACGGAGCCGTAGCTGATGTTCAATGAACGGTTACAGAGTAATAGGTACAATCGACAATGTTTGTTTGCTAAGAAAACAAGAACGTTTGTTTGAAACCTGCCATGGAGTGGGAAAAAATAGTATTGGACTAACATAGATGGATCAAGGTGAGAAACGAACGCATTCAACGGAAGGTACCTAAACGAAAAATAAGTAATCGTAAAGCGATTTCCGAAGTTTGACGTTCGCTATACATTCACGTATTAAATTAATTTTAGAGACAATTCCTTTTACAGAGCTAGCCTATGCATCTAGCAACGTAATTATTGTAGGGTTTCTTATTTTTCGGACTGGATTGTATGAAATGTAATTTTTTAAAGTTTTGAGGAATTAAGGTTTTTAGAAAACGCCTTTTAATCTTTGAACATTTCTTCGTAGTAGATTTAATAGATTCTAATGATATGTACCGTAGTTTCACAGAAAAATTGTGTTCAGACTATAGTTTATGGTGCAAAGACAACACGTTCATGTAGATAAATATGATGGCTGTAAAAATGCTAAGTTAAAGTGCGCATAAAATAAAATAAATCTGCGTACTAATGACAGTCAATAAGTGAAGATCAACAAATCAGACACAGTTTATGCGTTTCCAGGCAGACTACGCAACGCCGCAAAGACGACCATAATGTTTGCAGAGAACCCAATTCGTGCATGTTTTGTTAATTTGTTTGATGTGGTGTAGAATAAATAAATAAGCCGGAGTCGAAGATAAATGAATATTGTAAAAAAATAACAAGTCAAAAGAAAGTAATCAGTAAGCAGAGAAACGTAATATTATCAACATAATGATTTTTTAATTTATTTGATAAAGATCTGTTTATCAATTCGTCGAGTTAGAGACAAGAGCTCTTATTAGATATGGTTATCGCAGTCTCGGTAGAATTATAGCACTACGTTTTATATTACCCGTATTTGCTCAATTAACAAAAGGATAATAGCAGCTAATCATTTATGCTGTAATGGCACCGCTGCACGTCATTAGGATCGCACGCGCAGCTCGCCTTAAGAGAGATCCGTCGAGTTATTGTAGATAGAGGAGCAAGGAAGCCGACGTGACCGGCCTGCTAGTGAACCTCTTTACGTAGGCTCCACATTACGTAACCAATGCAAGTGATATACTGGCGGTACACAGTGCCAACGAGGAAGGGATCCTGCCGCCCAGACGCTTACATTACCACACAACCGCCATTACATTAACTACAATTCCGTAAACACATATAATGAAAACGGAGCTTATATTTTATTAAACGTGCATCCTGACTGTTTTATTCAAATCCTTACAAAACTACAATGCTTTTATACCCACATTGGCGACTACATGGAATTTATTAAATTTATTTTTCACTTCTCATGCTCTGAAAGTGCTTATTTGTGCAGGATATAGGCTGCACAAAATCGAATTTTGTGCACAAGTGCATTAACGTATCTACTCATAAATGTATCTATATTGAGGCAAAGAAAATGAGCCATACAGCCAAAAACAATAAGAAGTTCATAGATAGAATTTGTTATTTTATAATATTTACTTTAATTTATTTTCCTTATGTGTTTTTTTTAAGACATAAAAGATTTAAATGAAAATTTAAATTCAAGTACGCTATGTTATTTAATTAATTTAAGAAATGTATTATTACAAAATTAATTTAATAGTAGGATGTATATGTCTACAGCCCAAGTCTAATAACAATGTCGTAAGATTTAAAACAATAAAGCGGCGGGAAACAGCTCATGTGTTTTCGTGCGTTTATTTACTTTGAATTTTAATTAGAGAAATGTTATGTTATACTACTGTTTTATTTCCTCGCAATCGAAGCGAAAAGCAGAGGTTATAACTCGTCTACAAAACCATTTTATCCTCGACATTACTATCATGCAAAAATTCAAGTGAAAGTCTCGGAAAAAAATGATTCATTTTGTGCACTTGTTGTGAAATCTACTATTAATCTGAGTATCAAATAACGAAATATATAGGTCAACTTTGTGTTAGAGTAGGTACTATACAGGGTGTTTGGCGCATGGACCGACACAATTTTTTCAGGGATTTGGGAGGTCATTAGCTAGGTTCTAGCTAAGTTCAAAATAGCTTTTAGTTTTTTTTATAATTAATTTAGAAGTTGTAAAATTTCATTCATTAAATACAAAAATTAACTTTGGAAGCTTGTAAGGAATTTTCTTGAAACCAGTTGTATAAAACAAAGATGTTTTTAGATTTAAAGGACTTTGGAGAATGCAACAAAATTTGTTTTGTGCCACTACACCCACAAACAAAAAAGTTATTTCAAATTAAAGGACACATTTTGGGAATTTTTTTCATTTAAAAAAAATAATCATATGTAACCAACCGTGACATTTGGGACAAAGGGTGTATGGGTAGAACCTAGCTAATGACCTCCCAAATCCCTGAAAAAATTGTGTCGGTCCATGCGCCAAACACCCTGTATTTATTAATAGCCAATATTGTGGCTCCTTTATTACGAATTAATTACTTACCACGTCACGTTTTAGGAAAATGAACATCAGCTGCAGCTGCATCACGATTTCAAATATACGCAAATCGACGAGGAAGATAAACTTTAAGGTTCTCGAAGACTTAATACGTTTTTTTGGAAATATGTATCCTTGTATAAACAATTCAAAACAAACAACAAATAATAATTGTAATAATAATTTAATTGTATAACATTGCAAAAAATTGCATTATTTTTATTTGTTGCAATTGCTGCAGCCAAGAGGAGCTCGTGGCTAAGTAATAACTGCCGCACGGGTCGATCCATCAGGTTAAGCTATGCTTGCCGGGGTTGGTCTGTGGATGGGTGACCATCTTTGCATACCGAGACTCCTCCGTGCCTCGGAAAGCACGTTAAGCCGTTGGTCCCGGCTGTCATTCGTGGATCTTTGACAGTCGTTACGGGTCGTCAGAAGCCCGAAAATCTGACAACCAGTCTTACCAAGGGGTATCGTATTAACCAGTTACTGGGTTGTGGAGGTCAGATAGGTATTCAGCTGCATCCGGTTAGACTGGAAGCCGACCCCAATATAGTTGGGAAAAGGCTAGGCAGATATATAATTGCTGCAGCCAAGTGATTTATTCAAACAACATCTACCTGCTATAATAATTCGTATAGGGCGTCGATTCGATCAATTTATGACAGTAGGTAGGTAAATTATTCATGTTACACGTAATAATAATAATATATTAATAATAAACAAACCTGATTGACTCATTATACGTAGTATATACTGAGACATTGACGTCATAATTGAAAACGGAGATAATAAAGTTATCGCTAGATCTTCGCTTATCGCGATTCCATCAGCGATTTCGTGCGGGTCATGCGCCAGCGCATCGTGGGATTATGAAACGTAGCATTCAGTTTGACGTCAATGGCGGCAGCTACCTTGCACTTTCTCCACGAAACCGATTTAATGATACTCGAATACTGCAACGCGTGGGAATTGTGTGTTTGAAGATAAGTTGCCAAGAATGATGTGAATCGAGATTGTAGTTCCGATTAGTGGGATTTCATGAATTCATTTGTTAAGATAAATCATGCATTCAGTTTAGATTATAATATCTTCCTACGCTGTCAAAATTAATTACAAGTGAATTTCCTTGTGGGTCGTGAATCACCACATACTTAATTACAATTAATGTGACTTTAAGCTTTCCTCAAATCGCGTACCTACATCGGGATTTTTCGTTTACGTAAGTTGGTGTTTTTAATGGCAAATTATCCTTAAGACCAGGAAGGACACAAGATGTTTCTTAGCAAAATCAATGAGGAAGAACTAATTATTAATACCTACTGAAAGTATTTCGGTCATCATGACATTACCCTGCTTGGACTACCTCAACAACTGTTCTTGGCATTACTACAGGTGAAAGAGGATATGAAACAGCGCCCTCTTGCTAAAAAGAAAAATCTAGATACTATGTTTAGTGATTCAAATATTATTTTAACCTTTTTACCCGACTACGGCGAAGCAAAAAGGAGGGTTATGATTTTGACCAGTATGTACATATATGTGGGTATGTATGTTCATAAAAAATCAGGAGTCACACGTAATCTGTTCGATTTTGCCCTAACACGACGTGTGACTCCGGATTTTTGATTTTTTGTCTGCCTGTGATGTCTTGTCTATACCTTTTTAGTTGGCATTTTTGTCGTAGTTGGGTTCT
This sequence comes from Xanthia togata, assembly GCA_963853775.1. Taxonomy (NCBI): domain Eukaryota; kingdom Metazoa; phylum Arthropoda; class Insecta; order Lepidoptera; family Noctuidae; genus Xanthia; species Xanthia togata. The sequence goes on from OY970802.1 coordinate 15,575,114, forward strand.
ATAAATAATAAAAAACAAAATATAAACTTAACAATGGATATCTATGCCAAAAGGATATGAAACAGCGTCCTCTTGCTAAAAAGATAAATCAATAAGTATAGGTACTATGTTTATAGAGATTCAAATTATTGATCCTAGAGTATCTATATATTCTATAGGTATCTATATATTCTATATCTATAAATGGTATAAATAAAGCTTCGTTCAGACAAGCGCGACGCGACAGCGCGACGCAACACCGTCTATAATAGGGATGATGACTAAAAAAATGTTTTTGTCCGTAATGTAGATTATGAAAAAATAACGTACACGTATTTTTTCTTTTTTTACTTTGTCAAAATATTACGGCGATACATTGAGTTATAATGTGCCATGACGTCACTTGTATGTAGATTTTATCCATACTTGTGACGTATCAACCCCCACTCCCCAACTTGAATGCGTTGTATCTAAGTCATTTTTTATTAATATGATAAAGCAAAAAATACGTGTCTAATATTTTTTTTATTATCTGGCTGACGGACTAAATAGAATTTCTTTTTTTTGACCTAGGCTTCATCCCTATTATACCGTGAAGTTTTTTTAGAAATTGTACTGTTCGAGTCGCGTCGCGCTGGTCTGCACGAGCCTTAACGTGTCTGTTTGTGTGATCGCTTAGTTCATATGAACTATATGGATTTTAATGCAGTTTAGTTTGTACCATATTTTAGTTTAGAGAATTAATTCCGGAAGGGTTAAGGGTATAAAACTTGAACCTTACTTAACTTAGTTTTACCATGAAAAATATCGATGATTTGACATGTCGCCACATCAGTAGATTGAGCCCGTGTGAAGCAAAGGGCGGGTCACTAGCCCTAACTAATTACGATAAATGCTAAAGTGAGTTTGTTGATGGTTTGTTACGCTTGCACGATAAAACGGCTGAGCGGATTTGGATGAAATTTGACACATAGGTAGCCTAGGACGTGGGTACTTTTTATCCCGCTATTCCCACAGGATTGAGACTTACCTATACGGGTCTTCTTTCTTTTCGTGTGGTTAGTAAACCAACCTGGTGTCAGAGTTTTAAAGCCGCCCACGGGCCTCTGACTTGGCTTCACATGCCGTCGAGAAATATCTCTCAGGCATGCCGGTTTCCTCACGATGTTTTCCTTCACCGTTTTTTGAGCAAGTGATAATTATTACGCACATGAATCCGAAAAGTCAGAGGTGCGTGCCTTGGGTTCGAACTCGAGACCTACGACTTGTCAGTCTGACGGTCACACCACTAGGCTATCACTGCTTATATACGGGTGAAACCGTGGGGCGCAGCTAGTTTCAAATAAGATAAACTAATTGCGTGTTATCTATTTCTTAAAATTTCCATAAATGGTGATAGAATTTTGATTCGAGAATTTAATGGCGACGCATATAAATATCGCGAGAGTTTTGCAATTACTTTTGTGGCCAGTTTCACATTATTTACTGTTCATAACTAGTTACTGACGTCAATGGTCAACGAGCAGGTTCCAAATTAAAATACCGTCTACCTAATGTTTTTGTTTTTTAGTAGATTACTTTTGTATAATGCGAATATAAAAAAGTAAAATGTGATTCGAAAGGACAATACGAAAATAAATTGATTATTGTTTTTACTTGCAAATAAGTGCTAACCCAGAAAAAAATAAAGTGTTTCGTTCATAAGAATTATTCAGTTGCTGACTGATCTCCATTTAGTAAATGTCGTTCTCGCATTGGTGATTAGGATAGGTAGGTATTCGTTGATAAGGAAAACTGTCGATTTAAGATCCGTACCTATCCATTTTTAATATATTTAAAATTTTATTTGATTTATTACGGGGCTTATCTGAATTTTATGAATTTTATTTATTAGTTTATATAATTCATCTGAATAATTGTAGGTACGGTAGTTTTGAAATTTTTAATCGATTTAAAAACGGGGAAGTTATGCATTCAGCGAGTTGTTTTTCTCATGTAGGTTTCTAGGTATCTACATGAGTTAAAAAATGCGGCATTCCGCATTTCTTATCCGTTTGAAATTCGTGTACATCGGTGAGAAATTTCTCACCGATATACACGAATTTCTCCGTGATTACCGGGCAGATTTACAAGATTCTTTTTCATTTGGTATAGAAGAGACCAGGTGGTGATCCCATATGCATTTTACTAACTTTACTTGAGTAGTTTTTGAGATAATTTCAATTAGTAATAGGTTTTAAATTCATTTTGCCTGTGTTGATGTTCTTACCTTCACATAGCAAGTAGTGCAAGCATGAATTTGTGAAAGTTACTACAAAAAATAAATAAAAATTAAGTGCTTTTTTTACGTCTTTCATTGTTTTTGATAATCTGATTGCAAAAACAAATGCCTTATCAATGTTTTCAGGCTTCAGGTTCTAGTAAGTAAATAGGCTATTGTTACCTATTCAAGTTATACCTACTCAAGTATGTATTTATTAAAAATACATACTTGAGTAAGTAATTATTTTATAAATATCCGGAGTTTCATAAAATTTGCGTGAATCATAATTATTGAATCGGATTAAAAACACGATCATGATCGCAGACACTGTGACGCTGAGTTTCCAGGAATATTCGTTTTCTTCTCGTGCCCTGACCTAGGCGGTTTACCACGAACAGTCACTCGCTATGACGAAGAAGTTAAAATTCATGTAATCATCCTAACTCAAAAAGCACTGAAAACCTAGAACTATTTTAGGGCAGAGCCTTCTATTTTGTTATTGAAGAGTTTATACCCAAACGTCGAGCCGAACCCTAGATGGTTCTCTGACGTAGGTAGCCTTTACGGGCTCCAAGCATTCGCAAATACATGGCATGACTCCATATCGACTATGAATGACAATCAACCACAAAGTAGGTCCACATTCAAGAGAGGCGGATCTACATTCACAGTGGACCGTACCTACCTACATCTCTGACACAAATAAATGAGGATTCGAAATATGTAATGATTTATATTTAAAAAAAGAAAGCAGGATGTACCAGACAATGGTGAAAGGGCGCTTTTGTGAATCAGTCACATTAATGATAAATTCGTTCCACTTATGAGATTATCAATTGAGAGAAGAAACGTTAAGTCCACAAGTCTCTTAACAAAAGCGTATACAATTAAGTATATTGATAAAAAAGAAATCTGCTCTACTTATACCTAAATGGTACTTAGCTACATTAATCAAGAAGCCACAGTGGGTTTCCATTATGTCTAAAAACAAATAAAGAGCTTCAAGCCCACCACCCACCACAGAAGTAGCTATAATAATTATATATTATAGCAAGACATGATATAATATTTTCCATACCTAGTAATCTTCGACTGACCTCAGACGGAGCTATAATATATAGATATTTCTAGTACGCACCAAAAACTACGCATAAAAACCAATAGCAAAGTATATTAATATATACAGGGTGAAATTGAATTCATGGGCAATCTCTTAAGGGGTCATTGTACTCATAATTATAAACATCTTTCACTATGGGAAAAAAAAAATCAGCTTTTCCCTAGCTCGCATAGCTCGTCAAAATGTAGGGAGCAGCTGATTTTCATCCCGCAATTTTATGGTTGGTCACATAGTGAAAATTGTTCATAATGATGAATACAATGACCCCTTAAGAGATTTCCCATGAATTCAATTTCACCCTGTATAATAGCTACGTCTGTGACGGCCTTTAAGAATGAAGCAAGCCACGGTGATGCGATATTTTTAGAACATACCTAATGAAATATTATACAGTCCTACAATACATTTCAATCTACTCCAACATATATTTGCGGTTGACTTTACAGCCTTCATAGGTGGGCGAGACGATTAAGCGTACAATGTAACTGTCAGGATCCCATAGCGAACTAATTGCGCCATCAATATGCGAGAGGTTTGGCGAGGGTCTTCGTCTACCAAGAAGTCGGCACAGACATAATTAGACCCCCATGATTTTGGTGTAGTGCTTTTGTATAGGTATTATATTATGTATATTATTATTTACAATATTTCACAGACACAATAATGTCACTTGTGTGTGACTAATAGTTATTCTTCAAGCTACTATAGGTACCTACTACTATGTATTTCCACTATATGAATAAGTGCGTCACACACCCCAAATATGGCAGCATCCGATAAAAAGTTACAACTCTGAAAAACCAAAACGAAAAGTTGAAACAACTTTAACAATAGGGAGGAAATTTGTAAACATAACTTTAAAGACTTAGCGAAATAACTAGTTACAATTACCTAATATGCGAAACCAGGTTACTCATGAATGTTAGGGTCCTCGTCCACTAAGAAGGCCGCGCTGAGACAATAATTTGAGTAAGGGACTAAGAACAAGGCAGGTTAAATTTTTGACGACTCTGGAAGTAACGTTAACATTGTTTACAACATTTATTTTAGTCCTAGACTCCCAGGGACATAACAATTTCAACTATTTGAGTTTAAGATAGGTTATATAAGGTAGGCCGTGCCGCAACGCAACGTATAGCAAAAATCCTCCTTCATCACTTTCGTACATTTTCTATGAACCACACACTACAGGCGCACCGCACTTTTTTGCGTTGTGCTGCGGCCCGTTGCAGCTGTAATGTGCGCTTGGCTTTATATGTATGTGTAATTGTTCTTCCTATTGACTATATACCTGCCTACTACATCCATGCGGCTCACCATACATCCAATATGGAAGTTTAGGAGCATGAGGAACAGGGTGTAAAGTTCACTCATCCACCATAGAAAATGGAGGATCCTCCGACCAGACGGGTGTTATGTCTGGCGGACCGACTGCCCGACTGTTGATTTCGGATAGTCTTTTCTGTGTCGTTCGCGCGGTAAACTCTAATTGCGCGATGCAGGGTTTGTGTGACGTCATGTCTTTGATGCGTAGTTAGTATAGTGCGGTGTAACCGCTACAGAAGCATCCGGCATAAAATTAGGTCTTAGAAAAACAAAAAGGAAAAAGTGGGAACCCCCATCTCAACTAAATCGAGGAAAATTAGTCATGCACAGCGTTTCATTTGAAGTAGAACAATGTGGATATAAAATTATTTTGGTAGACGTGTGTAATATACGGAGTCACTTGCGGTACATATGTGTGTCCGACCTCACTGATTTAGTCACGATTAAGGCGATTACATGTTGTTAGCAATTCCACAAAAGGCTTGTCATTTCTATTTTTAACTCCCGGGAGTCGGGACACAATACATGTAAAACATGAATGTACATATATTGGGGTCATCGCTCATCAGGTCAACATCAAACCTTCCTTTGTGAATCAATGTTGGGGTAGGCATTGACTGCTAACAAATTGAAATTAAGGAAATCGATAAAAATCCGATTGTACCGTTTTCACATGACATTAAAGCTACGATGGGCATATTTATTCTAAAACAAGTCCATGCTTTGATAAAGTAAGTAATATTGACGTGAAAATTGTTAAGGTTTATATTTCAGTAAACAGAGGGACAATTCCCGTAGTCTACGAGAAAGTGGGCAACGTCACAAATAGATGTCAATTATTTCGCTGTTTTGATTAATTTGGAAATATGAAATATGGTTAACTAATGAACTTGATTATGAAATGCAATAATTAATATCGTAACACCGAATATTTAGTTTTAGATGTAAAAAAAGTATTTGGAAACTTAAAAAATAACTGATTTCGGTAGTCGTTGGCAAAAAACGAAAATACTTAACCAAAGACACCGACTTCCGAAACTAAAGGTATTTTTCACCATAGCAGCGAAACCTGCAGTAGTAGCAGTAGTTGAAGTTTCGCGGCGGAGGTGTGCTACCGGGGTTACATTGTAGTGTTTTCTTTAGAAGTAGTGTTTATTTTTTTGTGAAATCGTTTGTATTTTTCACTGTATACCTACGCCTCATAAATTCGTATGTAATCGTACTTCTAATATAAATAACAGTGACAGTAAGTTATTATAACATCATAATCATACACTAAGTGGAAAAAATACGTATTATTGAAGCTAACTCAAAAACCACTCATCAGAACTTGACCAAATTTATATGAGACCAATCTGGAAGTAAAACAAATAAAAATAGAATTTTCCAAATTGGTTTATAAATTACGGAGTTCTGAGGAAACAACCAATTAAAATTTAAATAAAATCCTGATCGAGAAACTCTTCCTGTTTTGAGTCGGTTAAAAATGACTGAAAAGCAATTCCAGCAATAGCTGCTGAGTTCCAATTCTATTGCTAAATTACAGGTGCGGCTACATTACTTGTGATGATTGTCTAAGATTAGCAACGCTTTGTCAAGTTTGTCTAGTTCTACAGGTAATGACTATAACCAATATCAAATTCAGTGTGATGATTATAATTCATTAATATTCTAGTTCACTAGTTAGCGATATTTCATATTTCCATACACTACTACTGCCACATTTATCAAAACAGGTAAATATTTGACAGCTATTTGCGACGTTGCCAACTTTTAGGATGAACGTGCGCATTCTAATCTCAGTCTCAATCTGTCAAAAAAAAACGTCTATTTCCCTACATTTTGACAAGTATTGACATTGATTGTCGCTGAAATGAGATTTCGATTTAAATTTGAACGTTTTTTAAGTACGAGAATTATATGGCCTTCAGTATTCTGAAACAATGCATCAATGTGATAACAACCACACACACCTACTTACATACCTACATACATACATTAAACAACCTACCACCACACATCCATGACATACCTACATTATACGAGTATGCACAGTAACTTCAGCCACCAAACTCACTTTTAATTAAATAAATGAATAAGATAAGCACGCAGGAAATGGTTCTTGGAATATTAGCCAGTGACTATTACAATATCACCATCTGAAAACTCACGTATTCTATTGTTAGGTAGGAACCTATTTGCTCCATGCCTTATTACGAACAATGGTGTAATAACAACTACACGAGCCCTATAGAGATCTGTCTTTTGTTTATGTTCTTAGAAAATTTTGTGGCAGTTTTCCTGAAAGCGATTACGACCTTTTCAATGAGAAGGTTAGTATCCTCATTCATTTGGAAGAAGCCTGGAGATTATGGCGTGTTATGCAACATTCATGGATAAAACCAAACCACAAAGAAACAAAAAGTTTTACTTTAGAACTAGCTGCTGCTCGAGGCATCGCCCGCGTGGATCCTAATTCTTTATCTAAAATAAAAAGTAGTTTAAATTACTCCTTATAACATGAGCTATCTGCCGGCAGAATTTAACCAGCCCTTTCGGAGATTAACCGGAACATACAGACACAGAGACAAAAATTTAAAAATATGTTTTTCTGTTATCCTAAGTATCGTATATACTTTCATACGCATTATAGTGAAAAGCTATTATTTTGACAAACAGAGACTTCAATTTTATTTATTTGTACCTATAGTTTTATTTATTTTATCCCGTTACTCGTTGATGTTAGTAACGCACCGGATCAACTCAGAATGGATGAAATGGCGACAGGTCACTGGAAAAACTTGCGACCCACGGATGCCCCTCAAGTTAAAGGGGAAAATATACAAGTCCGTGATCGTATTGTATGGATCGGAATGCTGGGCTGTGAAGAAGATGGACGAAAAAAGACTGCATGTAGCGGAGATGAGAATGTTGAGGTGGATGTGTGGTGTGACAAGAATTGATAAAATAAGGAATGAGTATATTAGAGGAAGTCTGAAAGTTGCGCCACTTACAGAAAAGTTGAAAGGGAATCGACTGTGAGGAGAGAAGAATCGTATGTGACTAAAAGAGTGATGAATATAAATGTTGAGGGATGCAGTGGGAGAGGAAGACCAAAGAAACGATGGATGGATTGTGTGAGGAGTAATATGAAGGAAAAATGTGTAGATGATTGCGTGACGGTTGACAGGGGAGAGTGGAAGAAGAAAATGTGTTGCGCCGACCCCAAGTAACAAGGGATAAGGGCAGGAAGATGATGATGACTCGTTGATATTAGTGTCTAACTAATATTTCTAATCCAAACCGCGTAATTAATGTGTTACTTTATGCGTTACTTTTAATTTCATATTTAAATATTTTAATACAGGCATATCAACTGCAAAACTGCTGATTCTGCCGATTGCATATATGAATATTGGATATGAACTGCCATGAAGCCTAATTTATCGACAATGTCAAGAAGTAGATAAACATATCGTTAGATTTCAGATTATCTGAAATCTGTTTAACAAATTTACGAGTAGATAACCTAAATATTTATGCACTGTTAATTAATCTAGAGGTTATCTTAATTCAAGATTTCAAACTGAAGCTTTGCTTTGATCTTATCTGTGATGTTATCTCTATCATAGATTGTATTGAGAAAGTTTTGATACAAAACTGATGATGTTACAGATAGATTATTGACAAAGTTACAAAACTGATGGTATGGATTCAGGAGCGAATTCTTTAGCAGCCCGTAGACTCTACGTCGTAAATGTTCACATATAGAATTTGTAGAAAGTTCTAAACTATGATAAATATTTTCACCCATTTGAATAAATTGCTTCAGGTATAGCTGGTTCACGCCTCATAAGAATTGAAAATCTCGTTTGGGGCAAAGCATCAAACGGACGGAACCAAGACAGACAAGAATTACAAAATTACAAGTCTGCAGTGCTCTATCTGAAAAAATAGTTTAAAATGAGATTCCTAGAACGAGTGTAGTGCGCCAACGTAGACAACGTGTAGTTGGAATACATTGTCTTAATATTTTTTGTGGAATACATTGAACCCGGGTGTGCTCTGTGCGACCCCGTCGTGTTAAGGACTGACATGCACTCTCGGACAAGACAAAACGACACTTGAATTAAATGCGACAAAATCTCCACATGATCTCGTATAAGTGGGAATCGCAGGCCGATTCCCGGCCACCGTAGGCGCGGGCTTGCGGATGGTGAGCTAGCTCGCCGTCCGGTAACGACCAGGCCGGGTCGACGGCGCGTTGTGTTCCACGCGCGCCTCAATGAGATGTCAGCAGAACTGAAGGGGTCCGCTAGGACCGATGCCTGTCAGGGTCGCGGAAAAGAAAAACGGGTGGGTTTTAGTCAGTAAGAGTCTGACGTTACGCCCTCCCGCTCCGCCCAGAGCGGGAGAACATACTTGACAATGTCACACCCAAAAAAAACTCGTCCGAAATCAGCTTTTGTAAATAAAAAATCAGTACCTATCTAAAACCTGCATTTTATCATTTATTTGATCGTTAGCATTCTACAGTTCCAGTATAGGCTAGTACGTGTCAAAGTTTAGTCGCAGATTGCGGCGACAAGTCGCAGCTGTATCCACAGACATACGACGGGTCATCAGTTCAGCGCGTGGTGATCAGACAGTGTCCACTGATCGCGCAGCTGCGTCTCTAGGTACACCTACACGACTCGCTGGATGACCGGTCCATGGCCGAGGTCGCGTTGAATATGCAGCATGGACCACGTTTAATATTAATAGGAGCTTCTTAAAATACTACCTGGGGGACAATCACAGCGATCATCGAATGTAGATATGAACTGGGAATGTAGATGGGGCGGTTGACCTGCCTGTCCGACGCTGGCGCACCGATCTACGTAGTTTAGGATTCCGTAAGAAGTGTAGAGGAAATACTATGTTATTGGAATAGTTGCTGCAACTTCCTTCCATAATTATTATACTACTCGGTTGAATACATGATACTCCACGACCCAGTTTTATAGTAATACGATAACCCTTGGTAAGACTGGTTGCCCTTTGCCCTTTATGCCTGGAGGCTTTTTTTTTCTTTTTTAGATATTTTTTACGTTTAGTTTTTTTTTTCTGCTTTGGTATAGTTCTCGATGTTTTTGGTTGGTTTAATGGCGTGTGCTAGCTGTCATATGGCTATTAATTTAAATTATGTTTTGCGTAATGTAAATTATCTTGCATACTATTATATTATTATATATATAGAATCATTTTTTAGCTCAGCTGTCTGTTCTAACTGAACAGACAGCTGAGCTGCTGGGGAGTTTGTTACTCCACTTCTTCTTCCCAGCAAAAGCACTAGGAAGTAGTGAAGGGTGGGCGTTTTGGGTTATGTAATTTTGACGTTCGAAAAGTGCTGATTCGCGCCTAGTTTGAATAAATGACTTTTGAATTTGATTTCTGAGCTAAGCTATTTCTTTCTTTTGTGGTCGTACGGTATCGAACATACATCCTATGTAGGTATGTTCATCAAACACCAAATGAAGCTGTGTTGAACTCTCTGCCAATCCGAGTTCCCTTCCACATATAACTAAAGCGAGAGTGAACAGGCATCTTCTGGGCACGCTCGTTCCGGCATAGACCTCATGGTGATCGATGTCAAGAGTAGGCCCATAGAGACAAAGTAAAAGTCAAATAATTTATTTCAATTGGGAACATAGAAGGCACTTTTGAACGTCGTTTTACAATATTTTGTATCTATTATTTATATAATTATATGTGAAGTCGATGCACCTAGAATAAAGTTACTATACCACAATAGGTAAAAATAATTAGAAATGAAGCAACTTTACAAAAATTGTAAAAATATACGATTTTCCTAGTTTTTCAATAAATAAGTCAGTGCATGAGGAAGTAATCACAGAATGTACTATCAATGTCTTGAAAAAAAAAAAAAAAAAAATACAATTAAGTTAGCAACCAGTTTCATTTTGTCTAGAGCAATAAACAAGAAAAAACAATGTTTTTTCGGATTCAGGCAAAATCTAGGTAAAATAAACACTTACAAATGTGAATTCTTCATAACATCCCTGCATATATTTGTAAAAAATTAGTAAATACAGGCTGAATTATTAGTCACCGTCCAATTTTTTCTTGGCATTACATTCACTAACTCCATTTTTGAAGAAAAAAAATCGATACGTAAAATTTTCATATTAAATCATTGTCTCGCAATGCCCGCTCTGCGTGGTATAATAATAACTTTGTGATGTGATATCTCAATAATTTTGTATTGAGTGATACTAAAAGAAAAAACAGGTATTCAATGATTTTCGCAAAAGATTAATATATCACAATTTGGACGGTGACTAAAAATTCAGCCTGTATAAAACAGCTTGAACTTTAGGGACATCACAATTTAAACATTGTAGTTAGGCCATCATAAAATGTATTATTTAGGCACTGCTCATTGTAGTTACTTGGCATATTTCGTTAGATCTGATATTTACTTCCAGAATTACAAGATGCTTCTTGTACAACGCTCAATGACAATCATTTAAGGTGTTCTATAGATTTAAACTAAACATAACATTAATGAACTTTATCAGGACTTCATGAAATATTTACAGAGTTGTAAAGACGAGATTAGAATCCTAACTAATATCACATATACTATATTATACTTTATACTTAATATTACAAAAGAGGCAAAATTTGATTGTTTGTAAGTTTGTATGTAGGGGGTAATCTCCGGAACTACCAGTCGGATTTGAAAAAATATTTTCGCTTTGGATAGCCCAATTCTTTAGGAAGGTTATAGGTTCGCGGACCAACTCGTGGACAGAAGCTAATAATATTATAAATGCGAAAGTGAGTTTGTTTATTTATTTGTTTGTTGGTTACTCTTTCACGCCTAAATGGCGGAACGGATGTTCGGCACATCGGTAGACCATGACCTGGGTTAGGACATAGGATACTTTTTATCCCGATATTCCCACAGGATCAAGACTAATGCGCGTGAAACCGCACGGCACAGCTAGTAAACTACCTATAAATAAAGTTTGTCATCTTACGAGTAGACCAGTAGCCCAACAGAATGAGGGCGAAGGCAGAATACCGATCAAAACTTCCGCTTTCAGAGAAAGTTACACAAAGGTAAATGACCCCTGGGGTTGGTTCTCTCAAGAAACGCTTCTTATTTTTCAAACATTCCGTGGTACTCGTATAATGTCTCCTGATCTACGTAATTTTGAATTATAGGTACTAACCTGGTTTTATCTACATATTTCAGAGTTCAAGAAACTTTGTATTTCTCGAATATATTTCAATGTACAAGCAGGTTCACTACAATATTTAATGGTGACGAAAATTGAGTAGCTACTCATTCTTCCGACAGGAGTCAGCGATCGAAAGGTCTTGGATGAACACCGGTTTCAGTATTCAAAATGTTAATGAATATAAATTAATTCATTGAAACAACATAAAATGAAAACACATATATGATTTGTGAATTCGACAGCAAAAAAGTATTTTCTTAATAGTAAAGTCGATGCATCGTTTTTTTTTTAAATACCTATGACTGAACACAGGACACAATGTTTTTTTATTTATATTTGAGGCCAAATAATTTGAAATACTTTAAACATGGAAGATTTACCGCATTCAAAAAAGGCTTTTGCAATCTCATACTCTTTTCATGAGAATAATATAGGTATGGGATTTTATCAAATCGCAAAAGAGCCTTAAATTATGTTTTCAAAAAACCAAAAATAAACTAACGAAAGAGTTGATCTAATCTACGATTCCAAAAGGTTTATATTATTAATATAATAATGAAAACGAGTGTATTGTGTCGTATTTCACTTTATCTGCTCACGATTATCTAAAATATATTTGCAGGCGATAGATTTAAAACATTATTTTTCAATAGCTTTATTAATATTCAACGCCAAACATTATCTAGTTATTTATCCAGGATCAGTCATTTAGTTTGTTAAGGAGGTCAATAATCAAAACTAACGGGTTTGTTATTATAAAGTTGCAACCAGTTGAATTTTGATATTATTATGACCCTGTACCAAAGTTATTAATGTCACGAAATCCCATCAATGTCACTCAAATATTAAACGCGCTTCCTCGTCTCGTACGTCACTTGTAAACTTTGGTAGCGATAAGTTATTACCAAAATATGAATATCTAAACCCACTCTAATATATGCATCAATTACGTAGTCAAATTCACGGCAGGAGATGGTAAGGTCTCCCAAGTAGTGAAAGACAAATAACCTCGATATCCACTGTAGAGCTGTAGATTTAAGTAAAACTTTATTTAGCGGTTTATTTAGCGTTGGCGGTGGTCGGTCTCTAATTTCAAAAATATCGATTCTCCTACCTACATTCGTTTTATATCTGTTCACAGCAGGAGACACTTCTCCCAAGTTGCAACAGAAAATGTCCTGACTCCAATATGGACGGTTACATTGTTATGTCATAATAACCACACACTAACACACCCACGCAAGGTAGGTATAGGTATCTTAGCAATCAGAGAATAAAATTATTATTAAAATATTTAAAACTAGCACCAACTAAATACTTCTTTCACCCATAGTGGAGTCTCCCAAGTAGCCCCTGAAAATACAGGGTGTAAAAATACCCATCACACAGCCACAGTATAGCCGTTACCTACGCATTCTGTTTATGAGTATTAAACTATGTAACATTGTACAAAAATAATAGCTGGGACATGACTTTTCATTTTGGCGTGAATAACCGCTGTTTACTATAATGAATAATGTATCTTCAATACCAGAACCAGAAGGTTCCCAGGTATGGTTCGATGAAAAACATTATCACAATGCCAGGAAGAACAAATAACTCTCTGCTTCGTAATGCATCTTTTTACACCCGTTATACAAGACTTCCTGACCTTAATTACAAGAATACCAGCTACACCACGGTGGAGTTTCTTGCCCATTCTTCTCCATCATACGAAAACTACCTTTTGGAAGGGGCGACTAGAATCAGTTATTATTTTATTTTTGTAAATTTTGACGTTCAAAAGTTCATTTTTTGAGTCTAATTGAAATAGATTATTTGACTTTGGCTTTGTCTTTGACACCCATGCAAGGTATAGCTGGACAGTCGTTTTAATAACATCTTTCTGTTCTATTTATACAATGCCATTCCCTTTAAAGTATAAGTATTCTTGTGTATTGTCGTGGAGCACAGAATATGATTGTGTTGTGATTGTAGTGTGTACCGCATGATGCGCGGGCGCCGGCGTGCGGATTCATTGCGCCGTGATTGATTCGACCATCCGCTCACCACCCACGAGCGAACACAAGAGTTTATATTGTTCTCTTTAAACGACAAGTAATTCGACGTGAATAAAGATAGTATTAGACTAGTAATTTTGTCGATACCTGTAGAAATGAGTAAAATATTGTTTTAAAGAGTCACCATCGTTGTCAATATGAAAAAACCTTCGTAAACGTACAAGTCGAAGAAATCTTAGGTAGGTACTATGGCTATTGAAGTTAAGACAGTTAAAGAAAGTTTTTCATAATATTTTTTTAAATATATTTTTTCCTGAAAACACTCTTTTTCATAAATGTTAAGACTATTTCATAGACTTGCTCTACATAAAATAAATGCTATACAACGAATTAAAAAGGAAATCGTACTTATTAGGTAAGGCTCGCCCCCCCCTTCTTTGATTAATTTAACCACGAATGTCAGTTAGGTAAGCCTCATCTCATCATCGTACTGTAATATCACTGTAATCTTACCGGACAGATAATTCAGTACTCAACGTTTTCTCCAGTGAGTGTGCGATCCGCCTACCTCAAACACGCAGTAAACCCGTGCCCCACACAACGTTTCATATTAAAACCGAGAGCTTGTGACGCCCAATTATGATTTAACCCATGTTTAACCCCAATTGGTTCACAATCACTCATTTTCACTCAACGTTACATGATCACCTCGTGTTCCAGATTTATTTTTTATTTATAAATAGAATGATTAGAGAAACTGATTTTATCGTTTAAAACTTTCAAGACTTGAATTAAAGGTTCCGTCTTTGCTCTGCTAAGTATTTATTTAGTATTTTCTTGTTTATAACCCAAATCTAATCTAATCTGTCAAGCGAGAAGTCATTCTAAAATATTAATCTATGTCACGTCTCTAAAAAATAATTGCATCCTAACTATTATAATATTATAAATGCGAAAGTGAGTTTGTTGGTTTGTTTGTGGATTAAATTTGGCACATGGGTAGACAATGACCTGGATTAGGACAAGCTTTTTATCCCAATATTCCAACGGGACTGGGGACGGGACTTCTGCGGGTGATACCCCGGAGCGCAGCTAGTTTTCGATATAACTTGCCGACGATGATGATTCGATATAACTTAAAATATCTGTGTATTCACACACAGGTATAGTTCGATTCAAACTTAATGGCGGCTCGGAAGTTAGTTACTCGCTGCGCAGTACCCCACCCCTCACCCCCGCTGACCCATAAACACGTTACTGCGCAGCGACTCGCCTCATGTTCCGAGCCGCCATTAAGTTTGAATCGAGCTGTATTTTAAGTTTGAAGAATCTGCCTCGGTCGCAAATAGCTTAGTAGCATACCTAATACAATCTGAAGAGAAGACTCCTGAAATCTAAGCTTAGGACTTTTAACATAATTCGTTTCGAAGCATTACCAATAGTAGATAATGGTCCATAAATATCTTTAAACTATAATTACATTACATTTCTATAATTAGCCGTAGGAAGTGACCACGGGATTATCAGCAATTACGATGGTGGATCGTTAATAGTAAACTACATTGGTTCGATAATGTTACTGATTACAACATGTACCTACTAGATACATTTAAATGAGCAACACGTGAGAATTCTTATCATCAGAAATTAGAGCGTGTCGGCAAAGTACATAGCTTTATCCTAGGTTAGTACTAGCGTACTTACACGCATATGTATAGGTAACATTCTTAAATGTTTTCAAACTTCAGTCGCCTCGGACCCGCTTGAATTTCTGAAGGACTTCTTGAAATTGATATTCTTAATTTCTAATACAGAATGATGACGAAAAAAAGCGTCAAAAACACGTAATAAATATGCAGTGAGTTCAATCTCCGGACACGAAAACAAAGAATAACAATCTGCCTTGAGAATATGTGAAGCTATATAGAGCCACCTACTTTAATAATAGATAGGAACTATTCAGAGCAGAAACTGAGAGTGTTAAATTATGCCAGTGACCGGTCAGTCGAAATTTGAACTCAACGAAATAAAATAAAACCCATGTTTTCTGAGCTTTTCCAAAAAAATTCAGCGTAAACTATTCATAATTCTTCGTAGTCGTTATGGGAGAAATTGGTTCTGAACTAAATCATACATAATTTGAGAAAAATTACTGAAGAAACGTTTTACCTTTTACTTGATCAATGTAAGAATCTTAGCAAGTCAAATTAAAGTGCCATAACAATTAGTGTGACGTTGTTAGTGACGATTCAGACAGAGATAATCAGGTAGGTACTAATGCGTTGGTACAACGGTACTAAGCTTTGGATGTTACATACCATGATTTTACGTGTTAGCAAAATGATAGCTGTAACCTAGACCCGACATCACAGATCAGAAGAAGGCATTGACCCTTAATTAATTAACTACAAGACAGTTATACCATTTCTCTATCGCTAATGCCCCATTACATCTTCACGTGACTGTCGATCAACCATGTTCAGACAATCACGAGTACTTCTGACGCGCAGTTATGTGATCATAACTTTATAATTAGTCCTCTTTCCCATTAGATAACAATTAATTAGCTATTGTTTTACTTCGTAATACAAGAGACTAGCGCCATCTTGGATATTGACCACAGAGGTCTCGAGTAAAGCGACCATATGGAAGCTATGACTGACATAACATCTGTCAACGGTACCCACAGGCCCCATAATTGTCTATTTAAAGTAATGTGAATTTACGATACATTCATTTCACATTGTTTTTACAAACAACAACCTTTTAACAACGATGATAAAGATCAGTGTGCAAAATCAGAGGTAATATAACTTGAAAGGACTGTGGGTAGGTA
This sequence comes from Xanthia togata, assembly GCA_963853775.1. Lineage (NCBI taxonomy): Eukaryota > Metazoa > Arthropoda > Insecta > Lepidoptera > Noctuidae > Xanthia > Xanthia togata. The sequence goes on from OY970802.1 coordinate 15,591,888, forward strand.
CTTGTTTATTCTTGTATAAAGATCATAAGTTACTGACCTTCCATAATCTAACTTAAAATGTCTTCTTTTCTCGAAACAACAGAAGTTCAAAACCCTTTACAGGAAAACTGAATTAATAACGTTTCTCTTATTTCTGAGGTGATGCATCCCATCTGTGTCCAGAGGATGTGAATGACATCAGACGTCGCCGATTATATTATTGATCATACATTCATGTATTTTATGTTCCTTGTAAGTGAGGTCTTTATGTATATACTGTCGGTAACAAAATATACGAGTGAATTATGCATATTCGTCAACAGATACACCTGAAAAAAAATAAAAACTTTAGGCATCTTCTTAAAGTTCCCAAAAACTGGAGTTTTAAAATTCGTCGGTTTTCCCTAAGATGAAAGCTCCAAGGCTCTGTGAACTTACTGTACTTAGGTACCTACCCATACAATAACTACGCAAGTTTTATTGCTTTTCTAATAAAATTGTACTGAATTGGGAAAACATCTGAAGCAAACAAGTGCGTCACATTGAGGCGATAAAAAATCGTCGTTGTTCAAATGTTCATCCAGATCTTTCTTCATTTTACATTATGAGTTCTCAAGCAAAATGAAAAGCACATCTTGTGAAATTGAACTTGGTCTGATGCACCTCTACTTCAATACTATTATAAAACTTTTCCAAGTACCCACTACCCATAGTTTTAAATAATTGTAGCTCTAGAGTCTTTGTTCGGAAGGTATGCTGAAATGCAATTGGTATCAGCATATTTGTGTTTTTGCAAAAGGGACCGCTGTCGACGTGTCAACATTAATGAAAGCAAACACGGTCCATTGGTCGGGATCAATAATGCATCTTCTGAATAATGCATAGACATCGGTCAGAAGTGCATTTACCCGTCTGCATTTTTTATTTGATCCCGAATGGTGGTGCATTGAGCTTTGCCCCACAGTCGGAGATGAGCTAGTCTACGTAGTCAAATACAGGACCAGATAGTGTGGAACAAAAATGCATTGTCAACAGTCCCCTTTATGCCGATGATCGATGCGAAAGAATGTTCTACTCTATAGCTCATGAGTAAACTTAACAGTATTGCAATAAACACCCACGTCACAAGTGCGTCACTAGAATTAAATGTATTCCCGATTATTTGTAATTACAAGCTGATTAGCGCACATAAAACATTTTCACAGTGTCGCTGCGGTTAGCGAAAAATGGAAAAACCATGCGATTTCATCTACAATACTACAGTTATGTTATTTCTATCTAGTAAGGAAGGAAGGTATGAGGAAAATCTCAAACGAAATTCCAAGTTGATTATTAATCAATTAAACATTGATCAGCAGGCCTGCCTACTGAAACTAATGAACTGACACACTTAGATTTTGTCACGTAGGCTCCAAGCAAATTGGTTTATCCTATCACCTGTTAATGAGAGCAACAATAATAATAAAAATCACACTGGCCCTAATGTCCATCGGCAATAAATTAATAACCGCAGAAAAAATTAATGCCATTACACATTATCATTACCTGTGCTGTGACGTACGTATGGGTACCTAACATAAAATGGACCATTTTATGCAACACTGAAAACTCTTGTTTTAAGTTATCGGGTTTACCGAGAGTTCAGCAAATTGCGTGCAGTGAAGAAAACATCAACATTTTCCTTTCCTCTTGTGATGTAAATAAATGCAAACATTCACACATCAAGCTAGGTGTTTAAATCGAACGTTGACTCGTGAATTTTATATTAATTCGTTAATCTGATTATAGAAAACTTCAAATAAATCACAATAAACTTGCATATAAGTGTTCAAAGTCGAGGAAAAAGTTGTGCACATTGATCTTTCAAAAATACGTCACCCAACTCAACTTTTAATAGGTCATTTTTAGTTTGATGTATCTTAGAATTTTGGAGCTCGTACAGACACCAACACGTCAACCTACTACAATATGTTAAAGTTCTAACAGATTGTCAACTTTATCCCTTAACGGGCCGGCGGAGCATGCGTATTTCATACAAACGTAATACCAAAATAATTTATAAATCAAACATATTCTTAAGGTAGTGTGTATTTATTCCGATTGGATTACAGAATATCTAGGTTCCTAAATATATATTTTGAATGGACACTGATTTTAAGACGAGTTATGAGAAAAATAAGTTTTCTATAGAAATTTTAAATTCCTCATATCTCGTCTTTATATCAGTGTTCATTTAAAATATATATTTGGGAGCCTAGATATTTTGTAATCCAATCGGAATAAATACACACTACCTTAAGAATATGTTTGATTTACAAATTATTTTGGTATTACGTTTGTATGAACTACGCATGCTCCGCAGGCCCCTTAAGTGTAAGGATCAAAGTTGATTGGGAAAATTTTACAGTTTCTGGTAGGTAACTGGTAGCTGGCGTCTGCACCTTACCTACCAGGTTTAAAAGACGCATTTTAGAGCTCACTCGTCTTACCTTCTACCGCCTGTTTTACCTAAACATTATACTTACATCTGATAATCTGTTTATACAAAGCTTTATCGAGGTGCGATGTGATATCTTTGTATGTGTTAGAAAAAGTGAGCACTCAGTAATAACTAGCTTTTTCAATCGAATCGAAAAGACTGATGTCATAATTGGCTCAGTGTTGAATGATTCCATCAGTAATTAAGTTAGGGCACGCGCCCACGGTTACACGGCCTAAGGCCTACGTGACTACGGACGGGGCACGTAGCGCACTCAACTACGTAGCCCTAATCGATTAACATTCAGAATCGATTTGATGACCGGATTCTTAATTATGATGACTAACTATTGAATTTGTTTATTTTTGTGTAACGTGATGACAATTTTGTTTTAAATAAATATAGTATAGATAGAGAAAACCTCGTTAGGGAAAGTCTAGGCTAAGACCGTTTATTCTGAAAGTTGGCAACGTCACAAATAGATGTCAAATATTTCGCTGTTTTGATTAATTTGGCAATATGGGTGTACCTACATAGGTACACCTCTGCCCAACCCTTCGGGGAGACAAAGATGTCATGTTATGTGAAAATAAGAAATGTGGCTAACTAGTGAACTAGAATATTAATTATGAAATTCAATAATTAATATCGTAACACCGAATAATTAGTTATAGATGTAAAAAAGTATTTGGAAACTTTCTATATGCCTTTTTACAAAAACGGGTACAAGATCAAATTTATTCATCATTATTAGCGAAATGTGGGTGTACCTATAGTAGGCACACCCACATTTCGCCAGTTATGTTTAAGTGCCATTGTAATAGGGAGCGAGCCTATTGCCATCAACGGGGCACAAATCCAGACTCCGGGCTGCTACTGAGAAATTCCAGATAGAAAAACCCAAACCCTTATTTTCATACAGTAATAATGCCAAATTAAGAGGGAACAGGGCCCGCGATTCTCCATACAAACGTATTCCCCGTTTTTGAATAATGCCTCTAGAGCTGTCATTTTTTTTTATAAAATCAGGGTCTCTATAGGCATGTCCCTGTCATTTCCTTTTTTTCGGCAATTAATAAGTAAGGAAACTATGACCCTCCAAAAATTACAAAAATTCCCCATTTTTACCGCCGTATTTAGAGGACTACCAGACTAATTCGGAAAAGTTTTTAGCATAAAAGAAAATAATAGGAACCTAGACATACTCTTTCTTAAAATTTTAATGTAAAAAATTATTAAATCGGCTTAGTTTTCGGGGAGAAAAAAGGAGAATGCTAAACGTCGTTTTCGTCAAAAATTTTGTGATATAATCGGTCTGAGCTGCAGTTGTCCCTATCGCACTTTACGGGGTTTAACTCGGTTTTTCGGGCGCAGCGCGACGGCAATAGTTTCTTCAAATACCTATTTTTCAAATTCCTCGCAGCCCCTGTTCCCTCTTAATCAAAACAGGTAACATTTTGACAGCTATTTGCGACGTTGCCAACTTTTAGGATAAACGCTATTAATATTATGTAATCTTATCAGTCTCGAAGAAAATACTTCTTTGTTGCAATTATTAGGCGCATTTCAGTATGAAAGCTTATACCTACAGCCAATAGGGATGATGCCTGGGTAAAAAACTATTTAGTCCGTCTGCCAGATAATAAAAAAATATTAGGCACATATTTTTTGCTTTATCATATTAATAAAAAATGACTTAGATACAACGCATTAAAGTTGGGGAGTGAGGGTTGATACGTCTTTTTTTATGGCATCTCGCAGGTATACCACTAAGGTATTTACTGCTCAACCGAACAATCCTGTGGCTGCCTTAAGCACTACACTCAAAGCCTCCAGCCAGGAGCAAACTATTCTAAATTAAAATTAGGCGAACGCTCGCTAAGGGCACCCCCTGTGGGGTACGAACCTCGGCTTAGGGCGTCGCTGAGGGGAGGACAGCAAGATGGGACAGGCTGGATCAAGGATATATTATTATTATACGGGGAATTTAAAGCTACGCGCTCAGCTGCGGCGCGGGCTGGCGCTTCATCGGACAAGAGGTTGATACGTCGTAAGTACCTAAGTATTTATAAAATCTACATACAAGTGATGTCATGGCACATTATAACTTAATGTATCGCCGTAATCTTTTGATACCGTAAAAAAATAAAAGATACGTGTACGTTATTTTTTCATAATCTACATTACGGACAAAAAACATTTTTTTAGTCATCATCCCTATTGATATTGGTATAAACGATTCCATACTTTACAAGCTTTATTTTACAGCTTTCAACTCCAATTTTCACGCCAATGCATGTATCCTTCTGTCAATATTTCACATGCTTCTAGCTACACCTACTTGTAGGTATCCAATGGAATAAAATTACTTACTTGAATAAGTAAAAGGAGTCTATGAAAATCTGGTAAATTTTGCACTTTCTGGCAGTGAAAAGTTAAATAGGATCGTGTTGAGGTTTCTGTAGAACACCTACATGGCATGGGGAAAAGGCCCTTGTCTGATGGCATATCTATCATATGTCTGAAAGAGCAAGCCTTTTGGGTAATACGTGACTGAGCACATTTTTTTGTGCACAACAAAATAATAATAATCAAATTTTTGACATGGTTATACATTAACGGTAATACTTAAATTAAAAATAATACATAAACGGTAGTTTACCATATTACACGTCGTTATTTTGTTAATAATTACCTACAATAAATGCAATAATACCTAAGCTCGTGTTTATAATGCCATGAGGTCGATAAAATACAATCATTGACGTCAGAGTCGATGGGCATAATATTCAACAACTGGTTAATAATCAAAATATAGTTTTATTACTTTTAAACTAACTGTTACCCACGACTTTTCCACGTGACGACGTTCGTTTTTAACCGACTTCAAACACAGGAAGAGGTTCTCAATTCAACTAGTAGGTATTAGTTATCTATATTATTCATCCCTACGTATAATTTAATAATTTTATATAGGTATACTTTCATGGAATTAGTCTGGCAAGGGGTGACTAAATCTCCCGGGGTTGCGGGAAAGTCCGAAAGGGATACCGTGGCCCCCTGGCATTGCACAGGCAACAGAAGGAACACGGGTGAGTTTTAGTCAGTAAGAGTCTGACACGCCCTCCCGCTCCACCCAGAGCGGGAGGAGTCACTTGATGATTTCCCACCCAAAAAAAAAAAAGGGGTGATTAAATCTTGTTAAATCTTATATTAGAAAGAGCTTTGCAGTCGAAGCTCAGTTTTATTGGAACGACGTATCTTTCTTTAACACGTCTGAAAGTGTTAAAAAAAAAATCCGATTTTATTTTCACGGTTTATAATGCTGTAATCGGTGGGAGGGCTCCCGGTACTGATACCGGGAGCCCTCCTGCAGGGCTCACCTAGTCGCATATGGGATGCCGGGAGCCCTCGCTGAGGGCTCATTTTAAATGTAGGTTTTTCTCACCGATTACAGCATTATAAACCGTGAAAATAAAATCGGATGTGTATCTTAACAAGATTTATTAGTAAATGCGTTGGTTTTAAATAATACAGGTAGATAAGTTTATTTAAAAAAAAATTGTTCACGGTTACAAATATTCACAAAAAATTTAAAAGATTGGAAACTACGTGTAGTAACTGGAAACACTATTTTACTTCGTTTTACAGTGTTTTATAATACGGTTTTAAACCTAATGCCGTTGACCCTACCGGAGGGTTAAAGAAAGAAAGAAAATACGTTTATTTGCGGTAAACATGATGCAAAGAAAGAACAAAACACGAGAATAACAAATTGGGGGAAAATATGCGTCACATCCACGCAAAACTGCCATCGCTCAGCATAATGCTGGGTCAGAACCCCAGCGCTAGTTTTCAGCGACAGCCGGCGTTGACGTGATGACGTCAACTGGTGCAGCATATAGTGAAATAACAAAATCAGAAATCAAAAATAAAATACATACTTCCTAAATGTTTATATAAATATAATATTACACTTCACTCACTCACTCTCACTTCCAATTTGTATGGCGGCATGGTGTATGTGCTCTATGAAAAGTGGGTGGAGTCGATAGCGTGTAACGCGGCTTGCGGTAAGAATAAACTGGTAGATATCGTCAGCACGTAACGAAAAAGCGTTATGCCCATGCCCTCCATGTGACTTTCCGTGTGAATTTAGTCAAAATGAAAAACCACGATTTCAGATGCGAAACTTTGCAAAATTTTCGTCATGGGTGTCCTAGTTTTCGAGGGTGTGAAAGTCAATAGGGAGGTCTTCGTTTCTGACTGGGGTCCCACGACCCCTCACATTTCTTCCTTGTTTTTGTTCTAGGACCTATAACAATTACCTACTTGTTCTATTAGTCTTGTATAAGTAAGTTTCCCAATGAGCAAAGTTGGTAATTTGTAGAGTAGAAATAGGGTAGGTGACCATCCATTAGAGGGGCTCGTGGCTAAATGAAACAGCCGCACGGATCGATTAAAAGGTCAAGCTATGCTAGCCGTGGCCAGTTCGTAAACGTGTGACCATCTAGTTCATAATTATGGAGACCGCACCGTGCCTCGGAAACACAGCTCGGAAAACACGATAAGCCGTTGGTCCCGGCTATTATTCGTAGATCTTTGACAGTCGTTTCGGGTAGTCAAACGCCGAAAAGTGTGACAACCATTCTTACCGAGGGGTATCGTGTTACCCAGTAACTGGGTGGTGGAGGTCAGATAGACAGTCGCTCCATGTAAAATATTGGTACGCAAAATACCTACTTGGCGATCCCAACATAGTTGAGAAAAGGCTGGGCACATTGATTGATTGATTGACAGAGTAGGAATAGAGTAGGATACCTAGTTGGTACCTACCTTAGGTACCTACCTACGTACAATAAAACTATTTTCTTAATGTACCTCGGCAAACTTCGTGTTTCGTCAGACACACAATCGACTTGGAAGTCGATTGAGAGCGTCGGGTCTGCACCAAGTACAAAGGGAACTGATAGAAATCTGACGACTGGTGAAACACGAAGTTTGCCGACGGACGTTTAGAAAATAGTTTTACTGTACGAAGGTCGGTAAAATATTTGTACTGTAGATGAGAGAGACGGGCAATAAAACCCGACATTTATTGGTTTTATTATATTATATATTTATTGTATTTTTTATTATATTATATTATTTATTTTATATTTATTGGTATTACACATTCGAATTATTCGATGATCACGTAATAATATTAGTAGTAGTAGTTTATGTAAATTAAACATCAATTTCTGAAGATATGAAGGAAAAAGGTGTAGATGATTGCGTGACGGTTGACAGGGGAGAATGGAAGAAGAAAACGTGTTGCGCCGACCCCAAGTAACATGGGATAAGGGCAGGAAGATGATGAAACATCAATTTCTGCATACTTAATGCAAAAATTGATGTTTGATTTACATAAACTGTCGCCTTCTCCCCATGGGGCTAGGCAGAAACTACAGAACGCCACCTGAAGACGTGAGATTATTTATGTATACATTGATGTTTCAATATTCATGTGTAAGTGCCAACTGTACGTAAGTGATTTTATTCAATAATCCTATCCCAGTAAGTAGTACATCTCTAAGCAAATAGAGAAACTGCTTAAAAGCACCATAATCCTTACTTGATTATTTTAGAAAAAACCACACTTTAATCAACATAATCCTCATCATTTCAGCCGAAAGACTTCTACTGCTGGACCTATGTCCAGCAGTAGAAGCCTCCCCCAAGCACCGCCACACACTTTAATACATGTATTAAAGTCCAAGTAAATAAGGGCATGCCTTTATTTAAAAACAAAGGTAATTTTAATCCACCTAAATGAGTAAATGCCTCACAACAATGATTCAAATCTGTAAAACTTTCCGAACCCATAAATATTTTCTAGAACTATCGATGGGGAATGAATTTGAATGACAAATCAGTGACTCGACCGTAGTCCTGACGTAGGTTCATAGGAAAAACAGATATAACTATCATCAAAAGATTTGAATAAGGAGGACAATCTACTAACGTCATAGGTACTTAAGAGTCCTATTACATTTTTGACGCAAATTCATAATTTTTGACGTTGTAATTTTCAGCAGCAGTAAGATATTTGAATTATTTGATTATGAATAACGATAGTGCCATTCTCTTTATTGTAAGTTGGAGTTGCACATTTTAACTTTTCTTGTCGTGTAATTTACTATGAATATTTTACGAACTCAGTTTACAAGGAAAAACGTCGGCAATGGAACTTCAGTTCTAATAAAAGCGAAAGTTACTAAACGATAACTTGAATGTTTTACTTGTTTATTGGAGTTCTAGAATTTCTTTAAATTCCTTGAGTTTTCAGGGAAACGTCGTAAAGAAAACCAATAAATGTCTTGATTTTCATGTCCATTACCTATATTAAAAAATTTAGAAAAAATATATGTTAAGGTATCAAATAGGTACTAAATTTTTGTAAAGGCGAATTTAAATTTTGGAGCCCTTACGTGGAGATTCTAAATGTGGGCAGTCATCCTGACATCAGAATGACTGCCCATTTTGTAAATTAATTTTCTCAGTTATTAATTAGGTACCATTAAAACAAAGGTATCAAATAGTAGCAAATAGGTATTAGATTTTAGTAATATTTTAAAGCTGATCGGTAATTTTGGCCAGTCATTCTGATGTTCACGAACACAACGCGTCGTCGACCCAGGCCTGGTCCTCAAAATCTGGCCCCACCCGCACCAGCCGCCCGACGAGGCGGTCTGCAATGACTCTTTCAAAGAGCTAGCCCACCTCGTCGAGCAGCACGATGTGCCGTTAAACGGACGGAGAGTCCGCAGAGCGCCCCAGCTTCTTGATGAGGACCAGTTTCCCCGTCTTCCAACGAAGTGGGAACTGGCCCCTCTCCAAACATGCGCTTAGGAGCCCCCTTAGTCGAGGCCCGAGAGCCTCTAAGGCCAGGACCCAGGCTTTTCCGGTGAGGCGGCGAGCCTCCTTGCCGGATTGCCGCCATGGGATCTGGAGGCAAAAGTCCTCGCGCATATTTGGGAGTGGCGCGGGGAGGCGAAACGCCGGGGCTTGACTCCGATGCCGCGAGAAATTGCGGCACAGCGGACAGAGCTCCGACGGGATGTCATGGCGTCATGGAGAGTGCGATTGTCGCAACCCAGTGCTGGGCACGCCACTATTGCGGCGATAAGTCCCCTCTTTGAGGAGTGGCTGGAGAGGCGCCACGGCGTCCTCACCTTCCGCCTGACGCAAGTCCTCACCGGACACGGCTGTTTCGGGAGGTACCTGTTTCGGATAAGGCGGGAGGAAACGCCCGGGTGTCATCACTGCGTGGATCGCCCGGAGGACACGGTGGAGCATACGGTGGAGGTATGCCCGGCTTGGGCAGAGCACCGCCGTGTCCTCGTGGAGGCGATCGGTGGCGGGGATCTCTCGCGTCCGGCCCTGGTCCAGGCCATGGTACGGAGCGAGAGGGCATGGGAGGCCGTCACCTCCTTCTGCGAAGCAGTAATGCTCACGAAGGAGGAGGCGGAGCGCGTGAGGGAAAGGCAAATTTCGCGCCCTCACGCCCCTAGCCGCCGCAGGAGGAGACGCCCCGGGCGTCGGGAATCGATCGCGGATTCCCGGCCACCGTAGGCGCGGGCTTGCGGACGGTGAGCAATGGGTAGCTCGCCGTCCGGTAAGGACCAAGCCCGGGTCGACGGCGCGTTGTGTTCCACGCGCGCCTCAAAGAGTGTCAGCGAGTGAAGGGGTCCTATGAGACCATTGCCTGCCAGGGTTGCGGGAAAGTCCGAACACGCCCTCCCGCTTCACCCAGAGCGGGAGGAGTCATTTGATGATTTCCCACCCAAAAAAAAAAAAAAAAAAAAAAAGGACCCAGGCTTTCCCAAGTAAGCCGTCGGGTCCTGGGGTGGTATTTTTGGCATTCATCCTACGTTCCGCCACTCTCATCTCTACCTCGGTCACCTCCGGAGCATCGTCGTCGTCGTCGTCGTCGGCGGAGCGGTCCGCATCGGGCACCGCAGTAGGCGGAGCCATGGGCGAGGAGGCATGTTCCCCCCTCGAAGGGAACAGAGCGCTCACCACGTTCTCCACAAGCTGCGGCCGGAGAATGCGTCAGCGGGGGAGCCCATGGACGGAGTTTCTCCCGCACCATCTTGTATGGGTGTCCCCACGGGTCCCTGTTCAGAGTCCCAGCCTGAGCCCGAGCCAGGGCCGGCCAGTCCCCTGGCCCGCTTTCGATTTCCGCTTGGAGGGCAGAGATTTTTGCAATAGTTTCCTCTTTTATTAATGCATGTTAAACTTTAACATTTGTTCATAAACTACTTTTCGTAGATGTAACTGCTGGATCCAATGATATTAGAAGTAAAAAGACGTAGATAGGTTACCTACCTAACATTCTATCTTCAAAAACGGCACTATGTCACACTATTATATGACACGTGGAAGTAGGATGGCATGTCGTAATTATCGGGAGCGAAAAAGAGACAAAACGAAGAAAATGTGGCTAATTAGCCAACTTTTGACGTGCCACTTGCGGAACGTTTATAACCTATCTAACTCTTTTTACATATAATATCATTGGCTGGAGCACAATATTTTTGTTAGATTTATAATAATAATATAATATTTTGTAATCTCTCTATTGTAAAGAGACCAAACTCTAAACGTCAACGAATCATTACGTTTCTAAATTGAAAAGTAGGTACAACTGTGACGTAGCAAGACAACTGAAGTGACAGGTATTACGTTTAGTCGGTTACTGGACAGCTGTCTCGACACGTTTTTTTTTTTGTTTACCTTTTTTTAGCTACCTGAATCTATGAAGTATAGGTATGTACATATATATTCACTATTAATAACGATCAGGTAACTGTAGAAGGTAAAAAATGATCAGTATTATAGCTCATTATTTTTTTACATCTGACGTTTCTCGAGACCCTATTATTATTAAGTTTGTAATAAGTTAACAATACCACTCTTCATGTCTCTTCCCTAATTGAATGAACACTTCTGCCTGAAATTATTAAGCTTAACTCTATTAAGGAAGGTTGCGCCTGATCAAACACAAGTTGCTTGATAAATTTGATACATTGTTGCTTTTGCGATGCTATAGGCGCACTACTTATCTACCGAAATCACACTGCGGGGTAATTGCTTAACACACTTAAAATGCCAAAACTTATTTTTAACAGATAACGATAGGTACCTATCTGTTAAGAATAATTATAATCTAATCAGGTACAGAACAGGAAAAGCTGCAGAAACATTCTCATCATTTTCAACTTTTTAAATACTTAGGCAAAATAAATTTACGACGTACTAATAAGTAAGATAACTATGAACTAATAGACATATTAACTAAAAAACCTACAATTATTTTAATACTACGAAAACCAACTAAAAAAGAAATTGCTTCGATTTTCAACTGTTTTATACAGAGAAAATCCTGAGAATAATATTTTGAATCCTACCAGGGCCTCAAGTCTGCTACTACATTAGTGTCAGAATGGTCTATCATTGATTTCATAAAGTCAAAGTCAAATAATTTATTTCAATTAGGCACAAAAAGGGCACTTATGAACGTCAACATAAAATTTACAAAAAAAAAAAATATAATAATTGATTCTAGTCGCCCATTCCAAAAGGTCGTTTTCACATCATTTTCATCGTTTTCAATTTCATAATTGTTGACTTTGACTAGTTTGGTAATCTATTAATATATTGGCGTCATTGTGACTTTCCAATGGTCAGCCACTGACACTCCATTGAAAGAAATGGCATCTATTGGTAATCTCGTACATAATGACAAATGAATGACTAACCCACGAATACTGAAACGTCACTCAAAATTTAAGGGCTGCTTTACATTTGAGCAGCTCCTAAACTTTAGATTTCGTATTGTCAAACGTCACTTTTGAGTATCTGTTAAATATAAGTGCTACTTAAATTTTGAGTGACGTTTCAGTATTCGGGGGTAACTTAGGTAGGCGGTAATCTGCTAAAATTTTGACAATTCCTTTGATCAGTGACCTACCATTAGAACGTCATTGTGCAGTCATTGCTTTTAATTCGTTACGAGTATCCTGTTTGTGGAATACAATGATCAACCAATGATCGACCATTATGAATTTAGCAGATTACGAACTTTTAGCAAAATGACAATGGGATCGTGTTGGAATGACTAATTTATAAAAATAGCAGACTTGGGCCCCTGCAAAGGTGTTAATAGGATCAATGTACCTACACAAAGGACAAGCAAAGAGTAAAACAAGTGACGTAGTGAATCATCCAGGGTGTAAAACTACTTCTCATCCTCCAGGTCACTTTCGTTTATAAAGTGGCTCTTCAAACAAGGTAGGTAATACTTACGTAATTATCAATAATTTCAAACTTATGCAGCATGAATGAGATGAATGATTTTAGTGACTTTTAAATCTGTTATTACGCCTTCAAATAATGCAAGTAGGTAATTTATGCAAAAAATATATGTTAAACTATAACGCATACACATCAATTCTATATGTGAATATTTAAGTATTGTGGTAAAATACTTTATGAAATAAATTCCGGAATGAATGCCTACCCAAAGCATAAAAACAATATTACTTTCAAACTAATTAAGATATTTTCATGTTTTTTTTTGGTATAAACAGACTATTTTAATATCTATAATTATATCAATATTTTTTTTTTTAAATAGGTATTCATATTTTCGTTACTAAAAATAAATATTTCCTATGAAACGGAACGGAACGGCCGCGGCCGGCAGCGCGGCGTGAGCGCGACGCGCATTTTTTATATATGTCTAAGGTTACCGGCATTTTTTAGGTAACATATCTATTACAATAATTATTAATCTTCATAGGTAAATTAGCAAGGTAAGTAAGGTAATTACAGTATCTTACCGACTTACTGTAAATATGTTTAAGAAAGTGTTAGTTGGGCTGATAGAAGTGGTAATTATAGATACAATTCATTAGATTTAAAAAAAACCATCAATATTTAACAAATAAATTATACTCAAGGTTAATTTACGTAAATGTATCTTTTGATTCCCGTTTAAATATTTAAGCTGTCTGCAATAATCATCAAGATACATCAATTTAAACATCTGGAAACAAAAGTGCGATTTCCCACCATTTAATTTTTTTGACTTACTGTAATTATGACATGGGGGGCAGTATAAGTGACGAATTATCTACAAAAAATATTTCAGATATTATAATTACAACACAGAAAAAAAATGTAAAAAAATCGTAATTGTTGCTACAGCCAAGCTGCCTAAGGACGATTGCGAATAGCGGCATGCCAGTCATGAATGCGGCGCGCGCGCAGCGTCGCTCCACGCCCGGTAGGTATTAAGTAGTCGTACAATGCGATCACGTGACTCCATTGACGTCAATACTGACCTCTGCCAACGGCGGCATTGCGCCTGCGCCTGCGCCTGCCTCCTGCCTGCTTATCTCACTCGAAATACCCTACATAGGTATACATACAATGAACAATTACATTATATTCCTCACATTATTTAATAATAAGGTTATTTAAAAACAGGTGTTTGCATGGATTTATATTTATTTTTAATACTGTTTTGTTGCAATATTGCGCTTTATTTGCAAGTAATAAATAAATGTAGTTTTATACTGTAGGTAATTGAGTTTACGTAGCAAAACAAATAGTCTCCTGCAAAAATATTAACATGTTAGGTGTTGTCTTATTATAACTTGGAAAAGAAAGATGGTGAATGAAAAAAAAAGTGCTGAAAAAGGCGTTGTACATAAACAACATCTTTGTCTATTCCTTGTTCATAATCTACAATACTGCATGGAAACACAAAAAAAACCGGAAATGTTTGTACGTTACCTTTACCTACTTAGTTATGTAGACATATCATATTTTAAACTATGTAACTTGGATAAGTGTAATTGCGTTCCTTACCTACTTTAATTTCTAAAGTCAAAATGAGGTGCAAAGGCCCAATCTTACAAAAAAATCTGAAAAAATGTTAAGTCCAGGTAATTGTCTGTTAAACACCTTCATCACTTTTCCTATTAATAAAAATTGAGAGATACATGGAGAAAGTAAAGACAAGGATACTTTTCATAACAAAACGTTAACAAGATTAAATTGCGCAAAATTAATTAAATACCTACATAATCTTCCATTCCATAAATTTGTAGGTACCTATGTAGATTTGAAACGCCAAAATTTTACCTCAGATAGATTCGGCCTTCAACAAACACCGTTAGTCACGTTCCTGGGGGCCGACCACGACCTCTTGCAGTATTATTTTGATGTTACTTCAGTGCGAGAAAGAAGTGGAGCTATACAGAACGTCTAGCTCCATCTCTTTCCCACGCTCAAGTAAGATTAAAATAATACTGATAAAAGAGGTGGAGGTAGGGCCTCTGAAAGGAAAGTTTACTTGTTTCATACTTGTTTTTCTAAATTGTTGACGTTCCGTTGTAAAACAGCTACACTATCGTCACCACGGCAAACTTACGAATCTGCCGGTCGATTCTGTAAAAATCTCACCGTGAAAACTTAGGTGAAGTGAGTTTGTTTTTGCTTGGAATTGACACTATTGACAGCTCACTCCACGCTCACTTCACCGAAGTTTGCACGGTGAGATGGTTACAGAATAGCACTGCTGCAGTTTTAGTGAAATCGATATTTTGATGAAAAACTGTACCGGACCAAATGTGTAACACACCGTGGAATATTTTCAATTTTTATCTCTGACAGTTACAGAATTCAAAATTGTTCGATTCTGCGTTTTATGTAAATACACCCATAGTACACTTACGAAAGTCACATACTAATGTTGTTTTAGCGTAGTAATCTATATATATAAAAAAGAAAGTCGGGTTAGTTACACTATTTATTACTCCAGAACGGCTGAACCGATTTGGCAAAAAATTGGTGGGGAGCAAGCTTTGAACCAGGAGACGGACGCAGGATAGTCTTTTATGCTATTTATCCCGGTAGGGTAGGTAGGTAGGTAGGTAGGGTAGGTAGGGTAGATAGGTGCGCCGTAGATAAGTACTTACTGCTACCCGTGGGAAGCCGGGGCGGACAGCTAGTTTAAAATAAAAGAAGATAATCGATATTTATTCATGCCTTACCAGGGCGAGAAAGAAGTGGAGCTATACAGAACGTCTAGCTCCATCTCTTTCCCCTTTTAAAATAAAAGAAGATAATCGATATTTATTCATGCCCTGGTAAACTTATGAACTTACGAAGTTTCAATTGAATATTTGTATTATGTTAGTAACAAAAGTACCACTTTCGTAAGTTTGCCAGGGTATGAATAAATATCTATTAAGTTCTATGTATGATGATGTAAAGTTACGTATGTGTATATATTTCTGATCCTTGTAAAATATTGATAATCCGTTGAAAATATAAAAAAAGTATAATTTTGAAAACCAAATGTACCGTGGTAGGTACATTTATATCTGTTACAAAAAAAGCTATCATCAATGTTTGCTTTCAAAACGCTCGGTAATAGTTATTTATCCAACATGTGAGGAAAGTTCGTTTTTCCTATGAGTTTTGATTTTGAGTCTTGAGCGATTTGAATAAGCGAAAGACTCAACAAAACGAATAGCAAATGAACTTGCTCACATGTTGCATACAAAACTTTTCACCACTCCCAGCAAGAAAGTATTCAGTCATCATAGGTAAATAAATTAAATAGACAAAAAAGCAAATCAAAATAATTATTTATATTTTAAAATATCTTTAAAACTTAACATAAAAAAATCAGGCAAGGTTAGTTTCTAAACGGGATCATTACTTTTCTCACTGTTCAAACAGTGAGGCAAAACCCACTTTCCACACTGCTCAAGCAGTGAGGAAAACCCAACTTTCCTCACTGTTTTCGTAGAGGAAAGACACTTCTTTCGTGCGGGAGTGGTGAAAAATGCATTTTCTGCAGATTCGCAAGTTTGCCGTAGAGGTGACATAATTATACCATAAGGTTTTGTTTTCTACGCTCTCCCGCTTCGCCCAGAGCGGGAGAAGTTATTTGTTAAATTCCTACCCAAAAAAAAAGGTATTGTTTTTAACGAAAAACAATACCTTAAAAAAAAAAGTTTAGAAACGTCTATAAAACTTTTACTAGAGATAATTACACCTGACAATTTGAATACTAACATAGTTAGACCAAGTGTTTCCTTCCTCAAATAATTAAGTAAGTACACTTTAGTTCTTGCAGTTGGGGACTGACAACTCCTAAGTCACGTGCGTTACCACTGGGCCACCACGATGACTTCTATTGATGTTAGATCATTTTCGGTTTAGTTATATGATACCGAAAAGTATAGAAAGTATGAAACGATCATCCGAAATATAGAAGGTGAAAATCTCATGAAAACACGTGAAAAGGGAATAAATACCAATTTAAACCCTGAAAACTCATCAGACAACATCTATGGCATAATTAGCTAGGTATGGCAATATAATAATTAGTAGGTGTACTTTAGTTCTTCGGATGAAATGGTGATAAGGTAAACAAAAGTACAATCCTATGCAAGAATGTAGTAGAATGGCCGTCTTCAAAACTAAAATAAATTCGAAATAGGATACTAATTTGTCAAGCATCGTATTGGAAAATCCTAGTTCTTTAATTCAAGTCATTTTCATTGCCAACCGTTACAACATACCTTCAAAATGATGTACAGACGCCAGTACATCAACCTACCCTAACTGTCAAATTTTCCCAATCAACTCTGAACCTTATACCTCAATAATAAAGTTGAAAATCTATTAAAGAAATTTGAGAGATTGTAGTAGGTTGACGTACTGGCGTCTGTACATAATAAGTACAATAAAGCACCGTGTCCAAGAAAGTATGGCAAAAAGAATATAGGAAGAGAAAATAACCGAGTGGTCAAGTTCTCCTACAACAGTGGACTGTATTGGGCTATTGATGATAATATTAATAAGACAGCATTATTATTTAAAAAATGCCTCTTTCTGACATTTAATTCGTTTAGTTTTCAGACGAATTTGTTTTTAATTAAAGAGCGTATAGACTGAAAGTTGGCAACGTCGCAAATAGATGTAAAATATTTCGCTGTTTTGATTGAAGTACAGTTTGACATTTTGGTTTAAAATATATTTATTGTTTCTGTTGCAAATTCTGTACAAGAATAATACTCTACCTCTTAAGCTAGATTTTACCTGTATTTTAAGAGGTAGTTGCGGTCATGGTTTACAGTGATCAACCAAAACTTATCTCAAATGGACTGTGTCATTCTACTGTAAGGTATAAAAAATATTAAAAGAATAAAATTGTATGCATGTGTTGTGTGTTTCTGTGTTTAAGTGTATTATACTATATACTTAAGCAAGTAAAGACTCCGTGTAAGAGTAGTCCTTATGGAGCAGCCACTCTGTTACTTTAGATTTTAGTGCATGTGCGTTTAGATTTATAATATTTAGGTGTTTGTTAATGTCTCGTATAAATATAACAAACACCTAAATATTATAATTTGGCAATATTACTGTATGGAAATAAGAAATGTGACTAACTAGCGAACTAGAATATTGATTATGAAATGCAATAATTAATATCGTAACACCGAATATTTAGTTTTAGATGTAAAAAAAGGATTTGAAAACTTTCAAAATGCCTTTTTTATGTATACCTAAAATGGATACAACATCAAATTAAATGTTATGTGTTGCCAAATTAATCAAAACAGGTAAAATTTTGACACCTATTTGCGACGTTGCTAATATTTAGGATAAACGCTCTAAAACAACACAGGACAAAAAGCGACTAATTAGATTTGAGTGATTTACTGAATATGTAGGTCTACATCAATTTAACCCTAAAATACTTAATTATTTTTAATACCTTCATATTAATGAATTCGAAATGTATATAAAATAGTAACCAGGAATTCAGGACAATCGAAAAATAAAGTAGGTAAGTATCTCAAATATGTTAATGAATTTCAAACACGTTTTTTCAGCGAGTGAGAGCAATGCAAAGTAGCTACTTACTTTCCGAAAAAGCAGCCGCATCCACGTGCCATACTACCGCTTACTATTAATATTATGCCACACGTAGTTTTCCTTTTTAATCTAAACAAAATTCCGTTGAAATTTACAATGAGAGTGAGACGTAGGTACCTACATCTACTACTTCATTATATTTGCGCAGTAGTTCTTGTATCTATACATTTTTATTATTTTTCACCCATGCATGCACCACCATCGCCAGATTAAAAAAGATTATAATGGAAAATGTACTATGAAGAAAATTTCACGAACACTGTCATTATTACTTTTTTTGTATGTTTACTTATGCTTCGTGGTAACCTACGTGGCCAAAGACACTTTTATTCCTTTAAACAGCCGTTAAAGCGTGATCGAGTAACAAAAATCTGACACTAGTGACATTACCAAACCCAAAAACTTCCGAAATTTCACATTTCTAGCATAAGTAGGTACGTTGTATGGGTTTTTAAAACCTACTTAGTTGTGTATCCCAAGTAGCGAAGAAACAAAACCTATAGTAGTTTCTACTTATATCTAAAAAACAATTGAGACAGTCTTCATCGTAATGCTGCACTTACAATATGTAATGTGGTCGTGATGTATAATTTCATGAGTTCTTGTAAAATTTCACATAAACAACTATAAAAACGTGCCACTTTTTTATGAAACTCCCACAAACGGTAAATATATTTGGTGGGTTTTTGTCAAATGACATTAAATTATTATGAATCTCAATTTACGATTAACATCAAACTTGCTTCTTGCTTCACGAAAAGAAATTTCGTGTGCTTACACGTGATGCGTGAAAAGCGTGAAATAAACAAAAAAATATTACACGAAATTAAAATAAAACATTACATCTGCATGCCGTCTCTGATGATAATAGGCATTCGGACGAACTTACGGGACAATGAATGTAAATTAAATCAGCGACTGACTTGCTGTATCGCGTGCGACCTGACTCGTGAGTGCATCACCCTAAGGGCACCTAGTCAGTATCTATAAACAAATACATGTGCAGATAGGTACAATAATGTAGGCCGAGACCCAATGACCGGGCAGCTTACCTTCCTTGCTAACCAACTATGTGACTCTGAGTGAACCAGATTGGCAAAACAAATTAGATAAAACTAATGATAATGAAGTATATACGAGCAGTAGTAATAACCTAGTAATTTATTTAAAAAAATATTTTTCATCCCACCATCTCGGAAAGAGTATTTTTAATCTTCAGTATCTGAGTGGAAAAGCCGTTTTTATTCTCTAGAGGATAAAGTAAATTGAATTTAGAACATCGTGTGCACTAAGTTTGTGAATTAAAAAAAACATTAAACCTATTTACTGCTACCTCTATGGTGCCGAATATATCATACAACTTTTTTTTAATTTGTTAAAAACTCAGACTCGGAACCTTCTTGGTGTTCTTTTTTCAATTTGCTTTGTACGCGGTTCTTTACGCGGCATTTTTTCACGTCATTGTTAAACCTTAGGTATA
This sequence comes from Xanthia togata, assembly GCA_963853775.1. NCBI lineage: Eukaryota > Metazoa > Arthropoda > Insecta > Lepidoptera > Noctuidae > Xanthia > Xanthia togata. The sequence goes on from OY970802.1 coordinate 15,611,837, forward strand.
TTAAAAACAAGAAACTTGAAAACAAGTGAAAAAACTAAAATGAGTGATTCTAGCGACGAGGAAGTTTGCTTGACGCCAACAGAATTGACTGAAACTGTTAATAATGCGCAAATGAGCTTTCTCCCTCAACAATCACGCGAGAAGTATTTAAAACAGTACGATATGTTCAACACGTGGCGACTAGCAAAAGGAGCCAAAACTTTCTCAGAAAACGTTTTGCTGGCATATTTTATAGAATTATCCGAGAACAAGAAAGCAAGCACTCTATGGAGTACGTATTCGATGCTAAAAGCAACAATAAAGATGAAAAAAGACAAACATATCGATACCTATCCTAAATTAGTGGCATTTTTAAAAAGAGCCTCATCTGGTCATCAACCAAAAAAATCGAAGGTTTTCACAGTATCTGATATTGAAAAGTTTCTTAACGAAGCACCCGATTCCGTATATTTGGCGGCAAAAGTAAGTCAGTTGCACATTCAGTATCTACTTAAGTATATTAATCTCAATTAAATAGTATACTTAGTAGATGTTGATAGGCATAATTATGCGTTCATATCAATTTTATTCATTTATCTACTACAATACTCTTTACGTTACAGGTTGTTCTTATTATTGGAATAAACGGAGCATGTCGAACTAATGAACTAACACAACTTAATGTCAAAAACATTGAGAAACATTCAGATGACTTACTATTAATTAATTTACCTAATACAAAGACAAAAAGAGACCGCAACTTCGTCATTCGCAAGGAATACGTAACGATTGTTGAGAAATATCAAGCCTTACGCCCGCCTAACACTCCAATCAATCGATTTTTTCTACAGTATCGCAATGGAAAGTGTGTTAGACAGCCTATGGGTACTAATAAAATTGGCAGTATCCCACGAGAAATAGCAACATTTCTTGAACTTCCAGAACCCCTGTTGTACACGGGTCATTGTTTCCGACGAACTTCAGCCACACTTTTGGCTGATTCCGGAGCTGATCTGCTGTCCCTTAAGCGCCACGGAGGCTGGAAGTCCAATGCAGTTGTAGAGGGATACATAGAGGATTCCATCCAAAATAAGTCTAAAATATGTGAAGGCATCGTAGGAGCCATTACACTGAAAGAGCCTCAATCGGATCCTTGTACTGGCCCTTCTACATCAAAAATAAGCCGTTATGAAACACCTAACCATCTCCCTCTCTCTCCAACATTCACGCCAAGGGAATCCGATGAATCGGTACAACTATTAAGTATGACAGATATAGTTTACCGAAAAACAGTACACAAGTGACTAACACCAATATTACAGTACCAAACAAAAATATTACACTCAATTTAAATAACTGTAGCAACGTTACTTTAAAATTTTCTTAATTATACCTTAGTATTATTTTGTTATAATTTAAAGATTATTCTGTAATACTTACCTGTCATAATGTAGTAATTAATACCTAAACTGAAATAAAAGTGTACCTATCTTGTGATTGTAAACGTTTTTTTTTTTGCATTTAGTCATTTCCTCGCTGAGGTGGAATGAAAAGTTACGTGTTGCACTCGAGTGCAAAGATTTTTTCATCCCACCATCTCGGAAAGAGTATTTTTAATCTTCAGTATCTGAGTGGAAAAGCCGTTTTTATTCTCTAGAGGATAAAGTAAATTGAATTTAGAACATCGTGTGCACTAAGTTTGTGAATTAAAAAAAACATTAAACCTATTTACTGCTACCTCTATGGTGCCGAATATATCATACAACTTTTTTTTAATTTGTTAAAAACTCAGACTCGGAACCTTCTTGGTGTTCTTTTTTTGCATTTAGTCATTTCCTCGCTGAGGTGGAATGAAAAGTTACGTGTTGCACTCGAGTGCAAAGATTTTTCACCTCGTGCTCTTTTGATTCCCTCGCTAACGCTCAGGATTCTAATTTTGAATCACTCGCTGCGCTCGTGATTCAATTTTAGAATCCTTCGCTTGCTCGGTCATCAAAATTGAACACGCGGTTAAAAAGCAACTTTGCACTCTTGTATAACAAATAACTATTCACCTCGTGCTCTTTTGATTCCCTCGCTAACGCTCAGGATTCTAATTTTGAATCACTCGCTGCGCTCGTGATTCAATTTTAGAATCCTTCGCTTGCTCGGTCATCAAAATTGAACACGCGGTTAAAAAGCAACTTTGCACTCTTGTATAACAAATAACTATTATTGAAACAATGTTTGTGCAAAGTGTTATTGGGTTTTTATATCTGGAATTTCTCAGTAGCAGTCCGGAGTCTGGATTTGTACCCGGTTGGTGGCAATAGGCTCGCCCCCTGTTACATGGGACTTAAACATAACTGGCAAAATGTGGGTGTACCTGCTACAGGTACACCTCTGCCCAACCCTTCGGGGAAACAAGGCGTGATGTTATGTTATGTTTGGATTCTTATCTCATGGATTCTCTTTTTCTTAATTTTTATTGTCATAAACTACAAGAGAATAACTACAAAGCGCTTACGGTTGTAAAAATATTAGGGGATCAGCAGTAAAGTGATAGCGGGTCTGATTGCTCAAGGAGCGCCAGACGGACCTACACTGAATCGCCAGTTCTCCACTCGTGAAGGTTATTTTCATGCACCCCATGAATTGCGCCAACCCTCCTTTGGGGCAAGTATAGGGCTATGTCAGACTCCTGACGACTACACAATCATAGTAATAGTGACGTTAATTCCAATTATAATAAATAGCAATGCAACATTGTGAAAACAAATTATTTAGTAATCAGTTTGAGCGATGTCAATCACTTTCACCGAATATTTTACGTGTAATAAATAATTCAATTAGGTGACCTAAAAAAACAAAGCATATCAGCGAGGGGCATTATACAAAAAACACTGCCATGGAATGTACCAGGCAAGTAGGTACTTGCACAAGAAAAAAAATCTTAGCTTTCGTTAACATTTCACAGGACCTTTGAGAGAGAACATTTCTCCAGCCTCGCATTTATTTAATTTCATTATAATTTGTGACGTAGCTACCTTGAATTTCTTTTTCAATTTGTAAGACAAAAACATTATACTGAAAGTGCATTTAATCATTTATAATTACAGATGTTATTTTAAACCACATAATTAAAGCTTACTTTAAAATCGCTTGCACGAATTTACTGGAAGGTACGTTTGGCACACCTTGCCTATACAACCCACCACTCAACACTCCAATTAGAACCAATATTATGCTATGTATAATATTGGTTCTATACATATAATAAAATCGTAGCGAAGTTAATACTGTACATTGAATATTTCAGATCTAATAGAGAGTCAAGCCCCAACTCTACAAGGCCTAACTCTACAAAATGTTATCAGATCTAATGTAGAGTCGAGCCCCAACTCTGCAAGACCTAACTACAAAATGTATGGCAAACGCTATGTTTTTGGTAGGATTTTGTTATACTATTAAGTATATGATAGTTCGTATAACATACACAGAAAAAGTTGAGCCCTCTTCTGTCATCTTTGGTTGTAACAAAAATAAATATCTATGATTAGGAAACTGTTAATGATAATCAACTGTTATATTATTTTAGTGATAGCTGTAAGAATGCATCACTCAGTATACCAGTGTTGTACATTTAATTTAATTTCAAGTAGTATGTGCAAGAACTCAGGTGGTCATTAGTTCAGTCAAACCGAAAAACTTCGCATGCAATAAGAAATTGCTACTTAAAGCTGCGGGTGTCGAGTGGTGTCGACCTCGGGACGAGCTGCTTCTCACACGGACAACTGTACGTGCCTTGCTCCCGCGTTACTCTCTTTATATTTTTGCTGCTGAGACCAAAACTACAAACGCAGTTTACAGGGCAGTTTTATAAAAATGTGGCTGTTATTTTAGTAGGTATATTGTGGTGTTTACGACGTCCACGCGAACGAAGTTGAGAGCAGAAACTAGTAAAAATAATACTAATTATAACAAACACAAATATTACCATCTATACAGGATTACTGGTAATTCGACGTATATCCGTCAGGGGCTGATAAAGGGGGCCAAATGCAACAAATTGAACCCCCCATATGTATGGCCGAAATTCAATAGTATTCGAGATATTTGAATTTTAAGGGTTTTTCGATATTTACCCAAAATTTGACATTTAATTCCAAATAAAAAAAAAACTACACATTTGAATGGGTACCATTAAAAATCGTGTTGTAGCTAGCACTTCAATTAAGCTATGGACATAGTTAAAACTACTTAATTTAACAAAATAATTAACGATATAAGAATAATATCTTACCAATATTTTTATTTTACGCTTCAAAAATGTTGCCTCCTCACAAAAATTTCTATGACATTAATCGTAAAAATAACTAAAAAAACTTGCCTATTCTGTAAGCTTTCCAAAAAAGTATAAAAGTCAATTTTAAAATACATAATTCGTGGCATGGCATGTGTTTGAAACGGCGCGGGGAGAGAATTTGTATTTGTATGAAATAAAATGCATTCAAAAATGTACGTCAAATTTTATTAAAAATTTTACACATCTTATTCAAAATGAGCCCCTCTATTACGAATGCAAGTTCGAATTCTTTTCCTAACTTCGGTTTTCGTCACTCTTGATGAAAACGTTGTTCTCATCTGTTGCGCCGCGTTTATTATTCGCTGTCGAAGTTCTTCGACTGAATTTATTGGGGTCACATAAACTAATTCCTTCATATGACCCCAGACGTAAAAATCAAGTGGTGTGATATCAGGGCTTCGTGCTGGCCACGGAATTGGCCCTCCCCTCCCAATCCATCGGTTTGGAAATCTCTCATCTAGCCACTGTCGGACAGTAATCCGGTAATGTGCTGGGCACCCATCATGTTGAAACATGAGGTTGTTTTTTATTTCTTCGGGAACATCCGCCAACAAATCGTCTAGGTTGTTTCTCAAAAACTCCTCGTAATTTTTTGCCGTTCAAATTTTGGGGCAAGAAATGAGGGCCCACCAAATAATTATCAACGACACCCATCCATACGTTCAGGGAAAATCTCATTTGCGACGCACTTTCTTTTAGTTTTTTTGGATTCCTGCCTGCTTTAGATGCCCAAAAATGTAAGTTATGGTAATTCGTTATACCATCCCGGTCAAACTTTGACTCGTCAGTCCACAAAATATTTCTTAGGAAATGTTCCTGGTCAGCGTCAGCGTTTAACATAAACCGAGAAAATTCGAGTCGCCTGGCAGGATCTCCCTCGTGCAATGTTTGGACAGGTTGATAATGGTACGGGTGTCTACCTGATAGATGTACTACCGACCACACTTTCCACTGGGACATACCGAGCTGTCTTGCAACAATGTTCGTTGAGATGTTTGGGTCATCAATAAAACACTGAAGAATGGTGTCCTCTTCGTCAGCCGTATACCGTCGAGGTCTGCCAGCGTTGAATTGTGCTCTCTGAACACTGCCAGTTTCAGACAATCGTCGATAGGTGCTCCCGAAAACAGTAACGTGGGGAAGTCGACGATCGGGAAAGCGGCGTTGGTATTCTCGCCGAGCCGCAGCCGCGTTTCCATCGGCAAAACCATAACAAAACATAATGTCTGCGTATTCGTTATTAGCATACGAAGCCATGGTATCCGAAATAACAATGATAACAAAAATAATAACAAGAGAAACAAGAATTAACAATAATGATCGATAACAAATTAACGCGATGAGAGATTGGTTAATAGCAAGATAACAACACACGTGCTTGCGCGGCGTAGAGTCGAAACTTACTAAGGAAGGCGACGCGAGCACAGCAGACGCCGTGTGCTCCCCCACCCTCACACCCCGCCCCATCACGAAGAATTCCGCCAGTAAAATCGGTTGTTTTAACAAGGATCATAAACTAAAACACACATTATTTCTCTCCCCGCGCCGGTTCAAACACATGCCATGCCACGAATTATGTATTTTAAAATTGATTTTTATACCTTTTTGGAAAGCTTACAGAATAGGCAAGTTTTTTTAGTTATTTTTACGATTAATGTCATAGAAATTTTTGTGAGGAGGCAACATTTTTGAAGCGTAAAATAAAAATATTGGTAAGATGTTATTCTTATATCGTTAATTATTTTAATTATTTTGTTAAATTAAGTAGTTTTAACTATGTCCATAGCTTAATTGAAGTGCTAGCTACAACATGATTTTTAATGGTACCCATTCAAATGTGTAGTTTTTTTTTTATTTGGAATTAAATGTCAAATTTTGGGTAAATATCGAAAAACCCTTAAAATTCAAATATCTCGAATACTATTGAATTTCGGCCATACATATGGGGGGTTCAATTTGTTGCATTTGGCCCCCTTTATCAGCCCCTGACGGATATACGTCGAATTACCAGTAATCCTGTATACATATTATAAAACAAAATCGCTTTTCACATTTGTCTGTATGTCCGAGTTGTTCTTCTAAAATACGCAACGGATTTTGATGAGGTTTTCAACATAATTTAGAGAATGTATTCCGGAAGGTTCATGTGTATAATACATTATATTAAACTTATAGATAATTAAGAAATCTCGATGTTTTGTCAAGTCGTAAAAACCTTGCGAAGCAGGTGCGGGTGGTAGGTGGATACTGATTGGGGGAGAACATTGTGGTCACATTACAAATCTACGCACACACATATGCATATACGTATGTACGGCGCAGGTCTAGCGTAGTAGATACTTCGACCATGTCTGTTGGTTTTGACGCCAGTGGCACATCTCCGCCGCGAAACCATGTTCATCATGTTCCGCTACTCGAGTTCCGCTACTCGAATTTCGAATAGCGGAACATGACGCGAGTCAGTTAAATTGAACTACTGCGGTTTCGCTGCTACGGTTTCGCGGCGGAGGTTTGCTACTGGCATCACTGCATAGCGGAAGTGTGACTGTAATTTACGTAGTTTTAATTATTTTTGGGATTAAAAATTCAGTTTCTGAACAAATTTCTTTTGTATATTAATTTAGTTACATTGTATATTTTGAGCCAGCCTGGCCAGCTAGCCCCGCTCCCACCTTGCTGATGGCTTGAGCTAACTAGCTACTATAGTACATAGGATTAAAGGAGACTAAATAATTTATACCTATCGAATAACGACTAGAACTTTATTGCCCTCGTTTGGGCAGTCCAAATTTTTTCAGAATTCAAATCACAGTATTATTTTAAAATGCTACCTATAAATAGATATTAAGTGGGTTAAGGAAACTAACATAAAAGAAAAACAGTGCGTTTGATTTCAAATACCTTATAAAACAAGTGAAAAATATTTTTAAATGCAATAAACATCATCTATTACAATTCAAAATGTCGACAGTCGATTTCAATGTTTTCACTTTTGTGACAAAATAGTCTGGTAATACGCTTACCAATTCTAATGCAGAGCACCTACTCTTGCTAACTCTACCATAATGTACGCTTCAAATATTTCGTCACGTGTATTGAAACAAATAGAAGAAAGGCAACTGTACTGTCCAGAGTTCCCTGGACTATGAAAACGTGCGGCGGGAATGTACGGTTGCGCGCGCGCCGGTCACTCACCGCACCGCACACGCATGATACCAGCCTTCCCAGAATGTATCGACAAGTGACCAACAAATATCATCAATATTAATACTTTCAAACGTTTAAAGGACTTTTTTATAAGGAGTCTAAGGACGCATACATACCTAGATGTTCTTTTATCGACATAAAAACAATTTACGTATCCCTTCGACTGTGGGAGGTCCGCGTCGGACCGTAAAAATTTGGGTACCCTCTGTTAAAGGTCCTTTCGGGGGTCGCGCGTGATTACGGCGTGTCTGGTTAAAACGACGATATCTCCGAAATTACGTTAGTTAGCTCGCTACCAGTTATATTATTGGAATCGTTATTAAATTAGCTTACAAGATATGTATACATTAGTATAGTTTTGCCTTGTAATGTATTAGTAATTGTAATGTATGTTCAGTGTGAGGGAATATTTCCCAGTTTTTCGTGTTAGGGTCATTATAATTAAAAAAATAAACCATTACTTTAAAAAGTGTTTGTTAAATTTCGATAAATACACCCTATTTCACATAAATAAAACAAAAGAACACACCATCCTATACATTTTTTTCATGCCACAAGCAAAACAAAAGAATGACGTAATTTGCACGTGCGGCGTTCCGAACAAAACAATGGGTATGTTTACGGTTCTATTCTGAGAACGCGATAAGACTAGTGGCTTGGGTTTGTTATTTATAATAATGTTTGGCCCTTAAACTTATTACATTCAAAGTCTCAGCTGTTTGAAGTGTTTAGTTTAACAGTATCGGCTAACCGAACCCAACACTAAAAAACGGGCGCAAAAAACACCCACTCAAACTTTGGATCACTGTTTAAATTCTGTTGCCTAAATTTGAAATCTAAATCAACATTCTACATTTTGAAGATATTTACAAATCGATAGGCACATAAAAAAGGCATGCTGCCTAATAAAAAAAATACACAAATCAACAATCAAAACGAACAATTTCAAAAAAAGAATCACAAAAAACACAAGTACTTAAACAAGGATGATGGAAAATATGGATGCGGCCAATACTGTCACATTTAAACAAGAAAAATATAATTTTAAATCAAAAACATTTTACGTACTTGTACATAATATTATTATTATTTTAAGTATTTTAGCGTATATATTATGTATAAATTAGGTAAATAAAAAAAATAAAAAAAACTTAAAAACGAAGCAGTCCTCGTTGTGGTCTTCGAGTGAGAAGAAAAATTAAAAACATGTATGCCTTTCCTGTGACAGACAGACAGACAACGAAACAACAAACAAACAACCAATCTTATGTATATATACATGCACACACGAACACACACACACCCAGCTACTATATTTTCAGTTCCAATACGTTCAACAGTCAGACTCGATTTCAACCTCCTTTTTTGAAGTCGGTTAAAATCACGAATAAAAAAAAAACTCAAAAATATAAATATATAAATATAAAAAAATATTCGAATTCAAATCTCGGATGCCGCATCCATATTTTCTATGATCTATAAAATCGTACAAGATGGCGGTTTATCCCTGTTCGTGATTGGTCCGTTCGGACCGATGACTAAATGAAATTTTCATTTCAATAATTTCGCTACTAAAATACTTTAATATTATAATTAAACGCCTAATATCAATAATACGATACATAAACACATACGTAACAACCATATTTTGCATTTCTGCTAATAGTAATACCGCGAAAATACCACGAAATGTTCGTCGACCACGCTTCAAATGTTTTCCATGTTTGTTGAAATGACTATTTCTGCCCGAAATCTTTATGAATTACACTGTTTAAATAATCAAAAATGGTTATTACTTACCCAGGCATGTTATATAACTCGCAAACCACACACAGTACACTCACAATAAAATATTTTTAATATTTACGTAAACACGGCGCGCGTGCGAAATCTCGACTGCGGAGCGGGTGCGGGGCTCGTATGTTGTCAGTTGGTACCGCGTCATTCGGTATGTTACAGACTTGGACGGAGTTAATATGTCTTTCTCATTTCGTCTTCTAGACTCTGTGCAAGTTTAAACGAGATAGGCACAGTTTTAATATGCCATTTATGTCAAAATATGGGACAGATAAAAACACGGTCCGCGTCGGACCTGCCACAGACGATACCCAAATTTTTCCGCCCGACGCGGACCTCTAACAGTTGAAGGGGTATCTAGGTATACAAATTAAAACGTATTTCAAAAACGATTGGCACTTTAAGTTGTTTATTTTCCTCATTAGTTATCAGTGACTTCGTAATGTACGGTTGCGCGCGCGCCGGTCACTCACCGCACCGCACACGCATGATACCAGCCTTCCCAGAATGTATCGACAAGTGACCAACAAATATCATCAATATTAATACTTTCAAACGTTTAAAGGACTTTTTTATAAGGAGTCTAAGGACGCATACATACCTAGATGTTCTTTTATCGACATAAAAACAATTTACGTATCTAGGTATACAAATTAAAACGTATTTCAAAAACGATTGGCACTTTAAGTTGTTTATTTTCCTCATTAGTTATCAGTGACTTCGTAATGGAATTCCAGGAATATTTTTCAGGCATGAATACCTACTGCTGATAAAAATTGACGCAATTGAATTAAGTACCTCTTACAAAAACAATGACGAAGTGAACACTTCCGTATTTTTTTTTTGTATTGTTTTTCCGTAGTTTGTGCGTACATTTTCATTAGATAGTCTATCGTTTCGAAAATTAGAACATATTTTGTTTCATCATTGTGTTTTGTATAATTGAGTAAAGTGTCTCAGTCTATTTTTAGGTTCCTAAATCGAATGTCTAATAGCTACAAATGATTAAACTAACAGCTATTTTTATTAGTATTACTGTACGTAAAATGGTCCAATTGAAGGACTAAGTGCAAAAACCAACCGCCTTCGCGTCGCGCTTTTTTGCGACAGCTCTAACATAGAACATAGTGTGTGTTGTAACAACGAAATTGTCGGCTTTCCTGGGGCCCAAGTATGCAATTTTTATAAATTCGTCATTCCAACACAATCCCATTGTCATTTTGCTAAAAGTTCGTAATCTGCTAAATTCATAATGGTCGATCATTGGTTGATCATTGTATTCCACAAACACGATACTCGTCGTGACGAATTATAAGAAATGACTGCACAATGACGTTCTCATGGTAGGTCACTGATCAAAGGAACTGTCAATTTTTTTGCAGATTACCGCCTAAGTCAGTCATTCATTTTTCATTATGTACGAGATTACCAATAGATGCCATTTCTTTCAATGGAGTGTCAGCGGCTGACCATTGGAAAGTCATAATGACGCCAATATGTTAGTAGATTACCAAACTTGTCAAAATCAACAATTATGAAATCAATGATAGACCATTCTGACACTATTATAGTAGCAGACTTGACCAGCCAAACCAATGTGCTTGTCCAAGTTCGCTTGCTGTGTTCCGATCTATATAATTACTACGGTACTACTTCTATTTCCATACGAAGATAAATCACTCAGAGAGTGAATATTTTTACTGATAAAATGATTGCCCATTCCTAAGCATCGCCAGATATCTCTTTAAATATGTAAGATTTTAAAGTAAGAGAAAATTATTTTTATTTTCTGTTTATGTTTGAATTATAACAGAACACAATAACATCAATTCAGCTTGTAGTGCGTAAAATTAATCTTGATATATAATAAAACAATGTAAGTACCTGCCTTATAAAACATTAGATTTGGTTTCCAACAATAAAAATGTTCGATTAAATTAACTCGCAAGTTCTGTCTGATTAATCTACTGTTTCTATTACTTGCGTAAAGGCAAAGATATCCCACTATTACGCATCTAAATAATCATCTTAATAGGTAAATATTATACCAATTGGGAAAACCCCAGCCTCGGCCCGTATCTATTTACCAAATATCTTGTATTTGTACACACGGCTACACATCAAGCTATATTTTTCCAGTTTAAGCTGACCTCGCTTTGTACGGAAATCCTATACATTGCGAGATCAGCATAAACTGGAAATGTATAGCTTGATGTGTAGCCGTGAGTACTAATTAAACATACCAAAGGCAAATTACAAATATAAAATAGGCAAATTTTAAGATATGAATAAAACATAATGCACATAACGTTTACGTAGAGGACTACAAATATACATAATAGATGATTTTTTGAATAATTATAAATAAATCTTGCATCTATGCAAAGAGGTATAATTATCGGGTACATTCACATTTGATTTTTTTCTAGGTATACACTAAACGATACAGACAAGGTACTACTAAACGATGTAAACAAAGCTAGTATTAGAAAATAAGTAAGTAAATTGCCTCCTAAGATGAATGAGCCAACGAGTGATTTTTTTAGAGTACTTAGTTGTGCTATATATTATGTTCTTATATCGACTCGCAATTTGTAGCTGCATGGCAACGCAACATGCGCAAATGACCATGCCACCGTGCAGCGTCTGTTGGCAACTCACCCGAAAATATGCTGTAACAGCGCGTTGGTATGGAGCGATCACGAAACTTCAGAATACTTCAGAAGTCAATCAACGCATTATTGTAAAAGTAAACGCGCAAAAGGCATAACACTGACAAGATGGTCAGACGCGATTAAGAAGGCTGTTAGAGGCAGCATGTACCGAGCGGTTCACAATTCAGGAGACCGCAGAACATGGAGGTGCGTTGCATGTAGTCGCAATCCTTAGCATTGAGACAATGACGGAGAAGAAGAAGTTACAAGCTTAAAAAAAAAAAGATAATACCTTATGATTGGCTGTGTGATTTTCTTTGCGGTGTTGCTCCTTCCGAGTGAAATTGATGCCATTCTGGAACTGAAAATTAAATAAATTGTAATGAAAAAGTTAAAAGTAAATGAAATATTCTTCACTCATTCGTCTTTCATCGATCGATCAATTTCATTTTCATTAAACTCAAAACACCATGGCTAATCACGGGCTTGGGTTGGTTCTCGAAAAACCTCTCAAAAACCTTGAAAAATTAATTATCATAAGTAATCATAATTTTCAGCCGCTGTTTCGCCCCCAAGCACCGCTACTTCGTCCGGTTCTGTGCTTCTCGCATCCAACGGATAGCCAAAACGATTAAAATCATATTTTCTTTTAGTACGTTTACCAAACCCGTTTTCACGGACCTCTAGAAATGTCATAAAAACTTGGTAGTAATACTTAGTTGGTTGCCTCGAATTGCAAGCACCTTAACGGGTTGTTGTGAACTTTGTAGCGATGACGTAGGCTACGATTAAGTAATAATATACATGCAACATCTCCGGGAAAAATACGTAATAAGCAACTAAATTACTCTATAATTAAATTAAATTATGTAAACTGTCGTAACACTAACGACTACGATGATGATTGATGTATAGAGATCGGATATTCGGATGCATATTTACCTAAAGTTAATTTTTGGCTAAGAATTTATGGAAGTGGCTTCTTAATTTATTTTTTCTTATCTTAAATCCCGGAATTCAATAAAATCCGGGAATGCAAAACTAATCGGATACATGGTATGGAAACAACTGATCAGCCCTCTTGTGAAGGTTACTTTTGCGGTGTTAACATAAAAAATTATATACCTACTGTAAACATTTTTTAATGAAACTCAAGGCACCAAGTTGTTTTTCACTGTGTGCTGTGCGAATTTGGCAACCTACTTTACAACAGTAGCTAGCATTTTTATAGTCAAAAAGTAAAAATAATATCAATTCCGGAATCGCGAGATTTTTGCGATCGATACAAAAGTGCATTCCATAATAGCCAATACCTGAACGTAGGTAAATATGCATCCGAATATCCGATCTCTATGATGTAGTTAGTTCATCTAAGTGCTACGGCGGGCGTAGGCATTCTACGAATATTTGATTTATCAGACTTTGCTGTCAAAGGTGCGATTTCGTATAGTTTCATTTTTATTCTTATTATATTTTTTCTTCATTATATATTTCGTCTTTATTATTTATTTTATTGAGAATTATAAGACACTAGATTCCGCCAGCGGCTTCGCCCGCGTGATATCATTATAAATTATAGCATAATTATGTTACTCAGTGATAAATTGATTAAATAGCATACATTACTGCTGATAGTTTTTTTTTTTAATCGGTCCATTAGTTTTTGAGTTTATTCATTACAAACAAAAATACAATTCTTCTCTCTTTATTAGTAATCATATATTATATAGCGACCGCCCGCGACTTTGCCAGCGTGTTATGTCGGCAATAAACTTACAATCGCCTTAAAAAAAACTAGGAACTGAAAAATTACTTTAATTTCGAAAGTGTCTTTGGTTCTGTATTTTTGTTTTTAGTCACCGACTTTCGAAATTAAAGTAAAGTCAAATAATTTATTTCAATTAGGCACAAAAAAGGCACTTTTGAACGTCAAAATTGACTAAGTAATAATAATAATAATTGATTCTAGTCGCCCCTTCCAAAGGTAGTTTTCGTATGGAGAAGAATGGGCAAGAAACTCCACCGTTACTCTTTTAAAATGTTTTCACAATATCTTGTATACATTAACTATATAATTTTACGTGAAGACGATGCAACTAGAATAAGATTAGGGACTATACCACGATAGGTAAAAATAATGAAAAATTAAGGAATGACAGATAAATTAATTATGTGATGGATGTGCATGGTGCTCACATATTCACAAACATTGTAAAATTATACGATATTCCTAACATTTTAACAAGTAGGTAATAAGTCAGTGTGTGAGTTCATGTAATCACAGATTATAAAAAATAATATTATACCTACAATTAAATTAGCAACCAGTTAGATTTGGTCTAGATTCTTAAATTGTCCTATGGAGCAATACCAGCATGTTTCCAAGCATTTTTATCTTGGATATAATCCTCTAATTTGTAATATGCTTGTTTACAAAGTGTAATTTTTAAATGAGTTTTAAATTTTCTTTCATTTAATTCTAATATATCACAAGGTATTCTGTTGTAACATTTAACACAGTAACCCATAAAAGATGTATTTACTTTAGATAGTCTGATTTTTTAAAATCTATTTTATCTTTATTTTCTAGTATTAAAATGATGTCTATCACTTATTTTATTAAAAAGATGTAGATTTTTTCTCACATACATAATATTTTCATAAATGAATTGGCCAGGTACCGTCATAATATTAATCTTTTTAAATAGTTCCCTAAGTGATTCGCGACGACTTAGATTATAAATGGCTCTAACAGCTCTCTTTTGTAAAAATAAAGATGGATTCAATGTCAGCAGCCCGACCCCACAGCAAAATGCCATACGACATAATACTGTGGAAGTAGCTAAAATAGACCAAACGCGTTCTACATCTGTTAACTGTCTTATCTTTCTAACAGCATAAGCGGCCGAGCTTAGCCGCACCACGAGAGATGTTTTATGGGGTCCCCATTGTAATTTCTTATTTAGCGTGATTCCTAGGAAAACTGTTTGATTAATCAATTCCAGTTTTTCTCCATTCAATATGATGTCACATTCGCTACTTCTAACATTTGGTCATTTAAATCTAATACATTTGTTTTTTTTATTATTTAACCGAACCTTGAGGAACGCCCATTACCATTTCAGACCCTAATGAGTTTGCGCCGTTGACTTGAACTTTAACCTTTCTATCTTTCAGGTATGATCTTAGCAAAGCAAGAGCTGTATTCCTAATCCCATAGTGCTCCAGTTTCAGCAGAAGTGTCTCATGGTCTACGCAATCGAACGCCTTCAAGAGGTCACAAAAGATTCCAATGGCATCTTGTGCTTCTTTCTAGGCGTTAATTGGTAACACCGGCGATAAAATTATAGATAAAAATATTATAATATTAGAAATTATTATAATAATTAAGAGGTACAGCGCCCTTTGGTGAAACCGTACTGTTGATCAAGAAATATGGAATTTTTATTAAAGTGGCGTCACATTACATTCATTCATTCATTCATTCAAAGTGGCGTCACATTTGATTGAGTATCAACTTTTCAAACACCTTACTGAGAACTGGCAGAATTGACACAGGCCTATAATTGTTGGTTCCTTACTATCACCGGATTTGAACAAAGGAATACTTTACTGTGTTTCATGAGATCCGGAAAGACTCCTTGGTCTACACTGGTGTTAAATATGAAAACTAAATAAGGCGCAATAGTTTTGATGACAGATCTACAGACTTTTACAGACATTCCCCATAGATCTTCTGTTGATTTAATTTTAAGATCTTTAAAAGCTTTTATAACAGCCTGGGGTTTGTATGAAACCTAAAGTCCAAAGGGCATGCCTTTACATTCTTTCTAAGTAAGGCAGCAGAAAGCGCGGGTGAGGAATTTAAAGCTTCAGTGGTTTTATGGGAAATATTAGCAAAAAAGTTTTCAAATTCCTGAGCTATTTCTACATATGAGTAGATGGTGCCATTTGCAGTCTCTAAATTAAATTCAGTATTACGCTGTTTTTTCCTACCGGTTTCATTATTTCTTATTTGCCAGGTATTTTTTATTTTATCATCAGCTGATTTTATTTTATTGCTAATGTGAAGAGCTTTAGCCATTTTGCACACACTTTTAAAAGTATTAGAATATTTTGCAACACACTGATGAAAGTTTGTATTATTCATAATTATGTTGCTTTAGGCCATAAAGTTCAGAAAGTTTTTCCCTGCTTTTGCGAATACCTAGTCGCCCAATCACTAAATAAGAACTTTTTGTAAATAGTTTTAGTCTTTAGTGGAAAAGTTTCAATAAATTGTTTGTTTAATAGTGAAAAGAACTCGGCGTAGAACTCATTTGGTTCACATATATTATTAAAACTCTGAATACATAATTTACTTGCCAAAGCATTATTTAACTTCTCTAGATTTTTACATGTGATTGGCCTAAACCTTATTTGATTTTTTTGTAAAGGCATTTAGGAGCAAAATGTTATTGTTTGTCCACTGTGATCAGATGGCAACTTATTTACATTTTGTTTATGTAAGTAATCACAATTACAGAAAACATTATCTATACTGCAAGTGGCAGAAGAAGCTGTCACTCGGGTTGGTTCAATATAAACATTTGACAAGTCAAATGACCTGAAAAGACTTAATAGTTTGACAGTGTTAGAGTTATTTTCTAATAGATTAATATTAAAATTACCAAATATGATATGATTTTTGACTTGCATTTAGTTTCTATAGCACATCTTCCATAAACAGAATCAAACATAGATAGATTCTGGTAACTTGGAGGTCTGTATACACCTACTATAACATGCTTATCAAGCTCAACACAGGACAATTCAATGGTGTATAAGTATTTTTTCAGTTTTTTGTTGTGGTACCTTCCCCACACAAATTCGAATACCACTACCTGCTGTACTGCTAACAGGCTAACATCATCAAGAAAAATACGTATTATTGAAGCTATCTCAAAAACTACCCTAGCAAAGTTAATGAAATTTATAAATATGGGCCCACCTCTAAATCATGACCTACCAAACAAAAAAATATCATCAAAATCAATTCATTATTGGCGATGTAACATACAAAAAAACAGCCGAATTGAAACCTCCTCCTTTTTTAAGTCGGTTAAAAAGTAGCCTATGTCCTTTCCCTTATCCCTAAACAAAATTTCATTAAAATCGGTTCAGCCGTTGAAGCGTAACAAACATACAAAAAATCAAAACTTTTCTCTTTATTATATTACAAGCTTTATCCGCGGCTTCGCCCGCGTAAATGTCGGAAAATATCTCACAGGAACGTTCTACCGAGATTCAGAGTATCTTTGTCCTCACCCAGGGGCCCAAGTCTGCTATTTTTATAAATTCGTCATTCCAACACAATCCCATTGTCATTTTGCTAAAAGTTCGTTTCGTAAGTTTAATCTGCTAAATTCATAATGGTCGATCATTGGTTGATCATTGTATTCCACAAACACGATACTCGTAACGAATTAAAAGCGATGACTGCACAATGACGTTCCTACGGTAGGTCACTGATCAAAGGAACTGTCAAAATTTTAGCAGATTACCGCCTACGTCAGTCATTCATTTGTCAATATAGTGGTCAATATGTACGAGATTACCAATAGATGCTATTTCTTTCAATGGAATGTCAGTGGCTGACCATTGGAAAGTCATAATGACGCCATTAAATTAGTAGATTACCAAACTTGTCAAAATCAACAATTAAGAAATCAATGATAGACCATTCTGACACTATTATAATAGCAGACTTGAGGCCCTGGTCTATCCCTTTGAGACTTGAGGGCCTGGCCTATCCCTTTGCAATGGCATTAGCCAATTCATCTAAATCCGTTCAGTCATTACGGCATGAAAAGTTAACAGGCAGATAATAAATCTGTTTTAGAGTTCCGTAACTCAAAATGTAAAATTGAAACCCCTAAAAGATTCGTTGAAAACAATTCGTTCTTAGAATTCGTTGTCTATCAAGACCCTTTTTCTCAGGAACGTGTGAAGGCATCAAGTTGAAAGAGATATCAAAAACTTAGATCTACGGTCCTTTGGATCTGTAACGAAAATCAAACTACCAAGTCAACGCAATAAAAAAATACGGTCATTTATGCCGTATATTTTGTTTGTCCTTCAATCCGGATTTGGACATTCGGGCAGCCGAGCAAGCACAGTTTTGAGACGGACTCAAATGTCTGCTTTAAAAAAAAACAAGTTTATATATGATTCTCTAAATGTCTTAAAATAATAATTATGCATTTTACTATTATTATTACCATTAATTTGTAATACCTACTCTAGTGCCGCCATTGGCCACAACACCTACACGTTAGAAAGGTTAGTTTATGACTTTAAATTATAATAATTTTTGACAGAGTGGGCCGATTTGAATGAAAAAAAGACTAAATGTTAATTCAAGATACGTACTATGAGTATATTTAAAATCACTTTAATCTCTTGAAAAGAAGACACAAAAATATCAAAATTACACATGAATTTTAAAATCATCCCCTATATGATTATACAAAAACGCTGAAACGCATAATTTTATTTCTTACCAAAAGCATACATTTTTATTTTCATATCCCTAACTTTGCAGGGTTCCCCATACAAACTTTCATCCCCTTTAGGATTAGAATTGAGACAAAAAGAACGTCCTTTTCCAGGATGGGAAAAGCCTCCCTGCCAAATTTTATCGAAATCCGTTCAGTGGTTTAGCCGTGAAAAGGTAACATACAGACAGATAGACAAGAGTTACTTTAGAATTTATAGTATTAGTATGGATTAGTTTAGAAGACATACATTACGGTATTCGTAGCATAAATCTTGGAGACTTGCAACGCTAGTGCCAATTTCGAGATTAGCTGTGGAAGCTGTTTAATAATACTTAATTGAATTATTATACACCAGTTGTATCATGTGAATAAAAAAATCTTCTGTTCTTGCAATACCAGTTTCATTGACTATTTTTAGGAGATGTTCTTAATTTGATATAATAATATATTATAATAATATTGTCAAATATTATTTCATGCAGGTGCTTAAATGCTACGAGTAAAACAAGTTATGTAAGTACTCGTATTCAAATCTTAATTTTGGAATTGTTTAATTGGTACACGCTGCAGAAGCCGTTTAGGTATTTTTTATTCAAATATATATATTCGTAAATAGGTAAGTACCTAAAGACTTTACCTAGTACTTGCTTAAACTCTTATTTCTATGTTTGGTAAACTCTTATTGCGCGATGCAGGATTTATGTGACGTCAGGTCTTTGATGCGTAGTTCGCATGTCGCGATGTAGTTGCCGCCACATATTTGTTCTGAACTCGATAAGTTACAATGACACCCCACATTCCCGAGTTATTTTTTTTTTCAAAATCAGTTTTTTTTTTTTTTTTTGTTATATCGACAATAGAAATGTATAATCTGTGAAATTTTCAACTGTCTACCTATTACGGTTCATGAGATACAGCTCGCTGACAGACAGACGGACAGCGGAGGCTTAGTAATAGGGTTCCGATTGGCAAACTTCGGATACGGAACCCTAATAAAAAGAACAAAGCAATCCCTACCGAATTAGAAACCAATTACTATGGTGATAACTGATAATATATAGAGTTTTGTTAATTTACTGCATATGTAATTAATCAGGGTGTGCGTCATATTAATAATTAATTAAGTTTACACTTTTAGAACGTAGTAGACTTTTTTACTATAGGTACCTAATTTTATGCATAACATCATTGCATAGACTCGTTGGTCTAGTGGTCGCAAGCGCTATTGCTGAGTATGAGGTCCCGGGTTTTTATTTTTTGGCTGGGAAATCATCAAATGACTCCTCCCGCTCTGGGTGGAGCGGGAGGGCGTGTCAGACTCTTACTGACTAAAACCCACCCGTGTTCCTTCAGTTGACTGTGCAAAATACCAGGGGGCCACGGTATCCCTTTCGGACTTTCCCGCAACCCCGACAAGGTCCTTGGTTACATTACATTCCCAGGTCGGGCAAAGTGTTAGTGGGTTTTTCTATCTAGAATTTCTCAGTGTGACTGTGACTTGAACATAACTGGCGAAATGTGGCTGCACTAAAGGTACACCTCTGCCCAACCCTTCCAGGAAACAATGCGTGATGTTACGTTATGTATCATTACATAAAACATTCTTCTTCTTATCGTGTTGATAGTAATCGAAATAGAGTTGGGCCAGAATTTGGCTACGAGTTTGCCACCTTTAGTAGTGTCCATCAGCTTCTGTAACGTGCAGACAACAGAACACGCTGGACATGATATTAAGTGCCCCATAGAAAATTTGAACTAGATGCTGATCACAGTTCAGTCTTTTTAGTGTATGTTTTTCTATAATATTAAAGTAAATAAGGTAGAGAATAATATTAAGTTTATTTTAATATTTCTAGTAGTTGTTCCGAGTCCGTATAATTGAGTTTTGCCAAATATGCTTGTACTAGTAAATTACACCTATAATAACTTTAAGCTATAAATCTTTAGCAGTCTGTTGAACTGGTTATACCTACAAGTAGGGTCCTAAGAATAAATAAAATCGTCTAGTGAAAGCATGTTTAGTCTGAGAGTTAGCACAAACCAAATCTTTTCTTCTCTTATCTGTACTGGTTAAAATCAAGTAGTGTGTTGAAATAAAACGACATTCAAAACAAATAATTGACGTTCTGTTAGCACCTTGCATGCCATGTAAAGCTGGTGTGTAGGAAATCTGAATGGACGAAAAGTAGCGACCTTTAATACGGCTCTTTGGGCGCGTTTTAGGTACATTAAAATTGATTTAGCGGCACCTTCCCAGGAAGTTATGCAGTAGGTAATAATAGATTGACACAAAGTTAAATAAACCTGTCTAATTAATTTGAAGTCGGCTATGTTACGTAAATTCTTAAAAATATATATTAGTTTACGCACTCTGGTGCATAATAAATCGATATGTTTGCGAAAATTCAGGTTTGTATCAATCGTGACGCCCAATTATTTGATATGGTCGGTTTTAACTAAAGTGGGACAAGTGCATGCAATGTCAGCAGAATGTAAATTACATTTGTTAAGCGCTTGGATATTTAGGTTAGTAAGCGTTGGATTAGTGTTTCTCATTGTCAATATTAGGTACCTACTTGGTTTTATCTGTATTTAAGGTTAAGAGATTTTTAAGGAGCCAATTAGACATAGCATTAAAGCCATTCTGTGCTACCTCGTAGAGCTCCGCAATTGATTTTGCAGCAAACAGTAGAGCTGTGTCATCCGCATATGATATAAACAATGACAATACAGTAACGATTCTAATGAAAAAATTATACGTTATCAACTGGCAGCACTAACCCACAGATCATGTATATTCACTCCTATTAAAACTCTGTGACTCTGTATATCACACTATTTTGACGGTTGATTACACAAAATATAATAAATATAAATATCTATTCCCTGGTTTATTACCTACCAACGTATTGAATTATACAATTAAGAAGGACAATAGCAACTCGAGAGAAAGTGGACTCGAGCCTTTATTTTATTTACTCGAGTAACGAGTTAATTAAAATCGAGTCATATCACTATCTGACACCGCAAAGATAAGTTTCAAGTGACAACCACAGTGACTTATTTGTTTCCGTTTCTTTCGAATCGCATGAAACAGAACATTTTCTATTTTCCTATGTGTATGGAATCTTCAAGACGGTACAGCAAAAAGAAAGATGAAGAAGGTTACGTCAGTAACGAGACGAAGACATTGTCCGAGACTGCTGCAAATGTGGGGTAAGTTATGAACGGATGGATTTTTCGTTTTTTTCAGTCAAACTATCTAGATTTCACAGATTGAGGAAAGTGCGTATTGATGATGCAAGAAAGTATTGTAACTGTTTATTAATTATGGACATTTGGATACAAAAATTGGTATTTACATTCCATGTCGATCTGCTAACAAACGCACACTGTCATGTTGACTCTGCGGAAAAGAACATTATTTTGCAGTGGGTTCTAGCACACCAAAGAGAACAATGATAATATAAGTTAGAATATGCTATTTTCTATCACAAATCTTCTATTTCAGGTGCATTATTTAGGTACCTACCTAGAACATCAATTTCTAACACTAGAGCTGCTCTTGCTGGATACTGTTGAGACTGTTTGGTGGGCAGACGTTGGTACTGTTGGCTGTTGTGCACATGTAATAAGCGTGCGGTATTAAGAGGGAACAGGGCCTGCGATTCTCCATACAAATGTATTTCCCTTTTTTCTTCCTGAATAATGCCTCTAGACTTCTAGAGTAATCTTTTTTTTTTCATAAAATCAAGTTTTGCTGTAGACACGTTCCTGTTATTTCCTTTTTTTCAGCAACTTATACGAGTATATAATTAAAGAAAATATGACCCTCCAAAAATTACAAAAATGCCGCATTTTTACCGCCGTGATTAGAAGAGTACCGGACAAATTCGAGAAAGTTTTTAACATAAAAGAAAATTATAGGAACCTAGACACTCTTTCTTAAAATTTTAATGTAAAAAATAATTGAATCGGTTTAATTTTCGAGGAGAAAAAAGGGAAATACGAAACTTCGATTTCGTCAACTTTTTTTGTGATATAATTGGTCTGAGCTGTAGCTATCCCTATATCACTCTACGGGGGCAGACTTGAGGTAATATGGCGGCAATAGTTTCTTCTAATACCTATTTTTAAAATTCTTCGCAGGCCCTGTTCCCTCTTAAAGTATTTTAATCTTGGACACAAAAAAATAATTACCTACTTATAATTTTTCACCAACATAAACGTTTTTTAAAGATTTGTTTAGTATTTTGTTCCAAAAATATAAACCCCGGAATACAAAAGTGCACCAACTAATCATTAAAATTATAATTTTCTTCATTGAGTTTATCAAGATGAGAGGTGGAGTGACCTGTATATTTTTTAGGTGAAATACTATCTACTTCTAAGTCGTTGAAATTAATATCTATACGTACAATAATAAAAATGCTTTGTTACATATCGACGGCGAAGTGCTAATAACTCCTAACTGAAATTTTTCGAGAAATTCACTTTTGTATCGTTTTGTGTTTAAAGGCGTTATTCGCATATTTTAGTTAAATCTAAAACATGCGAATAACGCCTTTAAACTCTTGTTTATTTGAAAATGTTTTACTTTGTCAGTTAGGTGTTATTGGCACTTCGCCGTCGATATGTGATTTTTTATTTCACGATCCGTTCAAAACACCATATATTCCTACTATTTATTAGTGAACAGTGAACTAATTTACTAAATTATAATACCGATACCGAATTAAAACAACTCAAATAGCTCTTTTAGTGTTTTTTTAGGTTATGATCATATTTCTCTGCAGTCCCGTTAGACGAAGTATAATTATTATCACCACTGTAATCTAGAGATCATAAGGAACAAATCAACATGCGGTTCATTAATAGACGCCATAATTTTTGGTGGGCCTAATCGCCGAACAAACAAAACTGTTTCCTTTATTAAAACCTTACAATGGAGTGACCATTGCAACATTTGAGAATTAGTAGACTTTGCCTTGGCTCCTGGTCAGCAGTTATAGCGGTACAAGGTTCTTTTGACGCGTGGCCAAAATACTGCAAAGTAGCCGCATATAATTTTTAAATACCTACATTTCACAAAAATATTGCTCAAATGTTTACCAAGAGCGTCATTTGAGCCTGTCAACGTCATTTGAGCTCTAAAAGATACGTATGTTATAACTTTATAAGGGTCAGTTAACACCGAGACGTGACGCGATGATGCTTGATGAGGTCAATGATCTCAAGGTGCGCAGCGCGGCACCGCGAGACGCAGCGCGACGTCGCGAGGCGCATCGTGAAGTCGCTGGCAGCCCCACGCACAGTGGTCTGAAAATCGAGCTCCATACTCATACACACTTAAAAAATTGTATTGTCTCTGGTATACCTGCGATTTTTTTTTTTTTTGTGGGTGGCGAATCTTCAAATGAATTCTCCCGCTCTGGGTGGAGCAGGAGGGTGTGTCAGACTCTTACCCCTTCACTTGCTGACATCTCTTTGAGGCGCGCGTGGAACACAACGCGCCGTCGACCCGGGCCTGGTCCTTACCGGACGGCGAGCTACCCATTGCTCACCGTCCGCAAGCCCGCGCCTACGGTGGCCGGGAATCGGCCTGCGATTCCCGACGCCCGCGGCGTCTCCTCCTGCGGCGGCTAGGGGCGTGAGGGCGCGAATTTGTCTTTTCCCTCACGCGTTCCGCCTCCTCCTTCGCGAGCATTACTGCTTCGCAGAAGGAGGTGACGGCCTCCCATGCCCTCTCGCTTCGTACCATGGCCTGGACCAGGGCCGGATGCGAGAGACCCCCGCCACCGATTGCCTCCACGAGGACACGGTGTTGTTCTGCCCAAGCCGGGCAGACCTCCACCGTATGCTCCACCATGTCCTCCGGGAGATCCACGCAGTGATGACACCCTGGCGTTTCCTCCCGCCTGATACCGAACAGGTACCTCCCGAAACAGCCGTGTCCGGCCGCCTGACGCAGGTCCTCAACCTGCGTCAGGCGGAAGGTGAGGATGCCGTGGCGCCTCATCAATTGAATTCTCCCGCTCTGGGTGGAGCGGGAGGGTGTGTCAGACTCTTACCCCCTTCACTTGCTGACATCTCTTTGAGACGCGCGTGGAACACAATGCGCCGTCGACCCGGGCCTGATCCTTACCGGACGGCGAGCTACCCATTGCTCACCGTCCGCAAGCCCGAGCCTACGGTGGCCGGGAATCGGCCTGCGATTCCCGACGCCTTGTGCGACCTCCCCTGCGCCAGAACCAACGTGTCGTCAGCGTAACAAACGACGCTGACGCCACTGGGGAGGTGGGCGCACAGCACCCAGTCGTATCCGATGTCCCACAGATGCGGCCCCAGGACCGATCCCTGTGGGACACCGCACGACATCTCTCGCTGGTTCCATTCTCTCTGGTGACTGGGGTAGATGACGGCCCTGTCCGTCAGATAGGCCTCGACTACACGACAGAGGTAGGTCGGCATCCGGTGATACCGGAGTGCCTCCCTGATGCAACTCCAGGGCAGGGTATTGAAGGCGTTGGCGATGTCTAGAGACACCGCCAAGACGACCCCACCCCGAGCCACCGCATCCCCCGTCGTGAGGGCTCGCACGCGCATGATGGCGCCCACCGTGGAGCGCCCCCTGCGGAAACCAAACTGGCACTCCGCTAAATCCGGCCCCAACCGCACCAGCCGCCCGACAAGGCGATCTGCAATTACTCTTTCAAAGAACTTGCCCACCTCGTCGAGCAGCACGATGGGCCGGTAAGCGGACGGAGAGTTTGCAGGGCGCCCCGGCTTCTTGATGAGGACCAGTTTCCCCGTCTTCCAATGAAGTGGGAACTGGCCCCTCTCCATACATGCGCTTAAGAGCCCCCTTAGTCGAGGCCCGAGAGCCTCTGAGGCCAGGACCCAGGCTTTCCCAGGTAAGCCGTCGGGTCCTGGGGCGGTATTTCTGGCATTCAGACTACGTACCGCCACCCACATCTCTACCTCGGTCACCTCCGGAGGATCGTCGTCGTCGTCGGCGGTGTGGTCCGCATCGGGCACCGCAGTAGGCGGAGCCATGGGTGGGGAAGGCATGTTCCCCTCACGAAGGGAACAGAGCGCTCACCACGTCCCCCACAAGCTGTGGCCGGAGACTGCGTCAGCGGGGGAGCCCATGGGCGGAGTTTCTCCCGCACCATCTTGTATGGGCGTCCCCACGGGTCTCTGTTCAGAGTCTCCAGCGACTCCTCGCGGGCCAGTGCCCTGGCCCGCAGGATCTCCGCTTGGAGGGCGGTCTTCGCCGCTCTGTACCCCTCGTACTCCGCCTGAATGGCTTCCGTATCCGGAGGTCGAATACGGAGCCTGCAGTGCCTGGTGTACCGGCGTCGCGCAGCAACGCACGCATTGCGCAGTGTTGTCAGCTGTCGCGACCACCAGTACACCTGGCGCGAAGCACGTCCGGGCTGGACCCGGGGCATTGCCACGTCACATATTTCGGACATGGCCTCCCGGAACCACTCCGCCTCGTCGTTGATGTCGGCAGGCCTGTCCGGTGATGACACCCAGGCCTGCACGATCGAGGCTTTCAGGAGGAGCTCCCGGTCCAGCTACTTCAGCGCCCACCGCGGACCACTCGGGGCCTGTTGGACCGGCACGCTCGAGGTCTGGGCGGAGACGTCAAACCGGATGTACCGGTGATCGGAATACGTCTCCACCCCCTCCATGACGCGCCAGCCAATGACACGTGGCGACAGAGCGGGGCTTGCGAACGAGATGTCCACCACTGATTCACCCCGCATCCGCACACACGTGGGTATAGAACCCCAGTTTAGGACGACCACGCCTGTTTCCAGCGCCCAGTCCTCCACCATCCTGCCCCGTGTGTCCGTATACCGGGAACCCCAAGCCACATTCTTGGCATTGAAGTCCCCGAGGACGAACACGGGGAGGAAACAGAACCCAACGATGACGACTCTCAACTCCGCAAGGGAGTTGTGGAACTCGGCGAGAGTTCGGTTCGGGGAGAAGTATGCCCCTACCACGACAACCTCCCCGAACCGTGCTGCAACGCAACCCCGTCCTCTCTTAACAGCCTCGAGGGACGGGGTACCGGCGGCAGCCGACGAAATTAGGGCCACTGAGCCGCTCAGGTCCTCCACCCAGTCATCCCTGGGCGGGATAAAGTACGGCTCAGCGACCACGGCGATGTTAATCGACCACTGCGCCATGCTCTGGAGCAACAGATGCTGAGCTGCGGCGCAGTGGTTGATGTTCGCCTGGAGGAGGCAAAATGGGGCCATTATTGGCACTCCATGTCAACCCCCTCCTTAGCCCCCTGTGAGGGCCCTGCCGCGGCGGCTGCGGCAACGGTGACGGCTGTGGAGGCGGCAACGGCGGCGGTGGCGGCGGTTGCGGCTGTGACGGCGGTTGCGGCTGTGACGGCGGTGGCAGGTGGCTTGCCTCTAGCCTTGGCCAGCTTGCCAGCTGCCGCACATACAGCGCAGTGCAGCGTGGCGTTACACGAGCCGGCCTTGTGACCCGGCTGACCACAGCGGTAGCAGTGACCGCTGCGGTCCACCTCCGAGGTGCATTTAGCTCCCACATGGTTGCCCACATGGCAGCGGAAGCACCTCAGAGGTCTGGGTTCCAGCAGTTTGACCTGCGCAAAAACCCAGCCCACCAATAACCTTTGGCCCTCCCCGGCTATCTTCTTGGCCGCCGACACGGGGCAGCTCACCGTAATGGCTTGCAACCCCGTGAAGTCAGGACGAAGGGCGGCTTTTTTTTTTTTTGTTCCGGGGTGGAAAATCCTCATGGATGTCCTCCGCCTGGGGCGAGCGGAGGGGTCTGTCAGACTCTTACTGACTAAAAACCACCCCGGTGTTCCGTCTCACACCTACGCCGGGGGTCGCGGGAACGAAAAAACCTCCGCAACCCCCGACTGGTGCCAGCCCGCTGCAGCGGGCCCCTCCTCCTTCATCACCGGCGCACCAGAACACATGGCACGCCGTGACCAACCCAGGGACCAAACCAGCACATGGGCAAATCATTTATTCCAAATAAACCAATTACAGGTACTTTTGAATTGTCAAGGGATCGGTCAGTCAGAAAGATGAAGCTAGTTGCCCATTCCAAAGCGTAGTAGGTACCTATGGAGAAGAACGGGCAAGAAACTCCATGGACACTCTTTTAAATTAGAATATTGTTACAAAACATTCGTTACATCATTTATGTTGAAATTATACATGTGAGAACAATGTAGTAAATCGTGCACGTTAAAAGCGACCATAATAAAAATATAAAAACAAAAATAATTAAAATAAGCCATGGCAGCTAAGAGATGACCAGTCCCCACTGACGGCGCCCGTTCACGAACATGACGCATGGATCAGCATCATTTAGCTCAACCATTTTGAAGGGAACTTAATGATCCAACACACACGCCACCACCAGCGAGACATTTGAGTGAGCATGACATACTCTCAGCCGCCAGGGTAC
This sequence comes from Xanthia togata, assembly GCA_963853775.1. NCBI lineage: Eukaryota > Metazoa > Arthropoda > Insecta > Lepidoptera > Noctuidae > Xanthia > Xanthia togata. Next base: position 15,639,832 of record OY970802.1, read on the forward strand.
ATTCAAGTCAATGAAAGACGTACTCAGTAAATGGTAGATTTAAAGTAGGTAAACAGTGCTCACACATGTGCAATGCAATTATATAATACTAAGAGATTGAATTTATACAATGTAAATATAGTTTTTCAATCTTCAGCAGCTCCAATAATATTTTCCAATGCTAATCAATTAGTTTATGCGCCCTTGTGGAGCTAGACCAGCGTTGAGCCAAGCATTTTTGTCAGCAATGTAATCCCCCAACTTATAATATGCTTGGCAGCATAGTGTGCGTTTTATGCAAGATTTAAATTTAGTTTCATTCAATTGGAGTATGTGGGGAGGTATTTTATTGTAACATTTTACACAGTACCCCATGAAAGATGAGTCTACTTTAGTCAGTCTGAAACCCGGTTGAACTAATTGGTCCCTATTTCTAGTCCCATAATTGTGTCTATCACCTATTTTACTGAAAATACTTAGATTTTTCCTTACGTACATGATGTTCTCATAGATATATTGACAAGGTACCGTCATAATGTTAATATCTTTAAATAGTTCCCTTAGGGAATCGCGTCTGCGGAGGCCATATATTGCTCTAATGGCTCTTTTCTGCAGAATAAAAATCGATTCGATATCAGCAGCCCGTCCCCATAGTAAAATACCGTAAGACATGATACTATGAAAGTAACTGAAATAGACTAGCCTCGCGGTATCTACATCAGTAAATTGACGGATTTTTCTCACAGCATATGCTGCTGAACTTAGCCGTCCTGCAAGAGATGTTAAATGAGGACCCCATTGCAGCCTTGAGTCGAGCGTGATCCCCAAGAAAACAGTTTTATCGACGAATTCTAGTTTCTCCCTATTCAATACGATTTCACAAACACTACTTTTAACATTCGGCAAAGCAAATCTTATGCATTTAGTTTTTTTCCCATTTAATACTAAATTGTTAGCAGTGAACCAATTTTGGACTTGCAGTAGGGCGTTATTTACGTCGTCAAGATTTGATTCACGTCTATTTATCTTAAAAATTAGAGAAGTATCGTCAGCAAATAACACCATTTGTGGTTTGTTTTTTAATAAATGGGGTAGATCATTAATATATACTAAAAATAGGAAAGGACCCAATATTGAGCCTTGTGGAACACCCATTTTTACTTTTAGACCGAGTGAATTGACACCGTTAATTTGAACTTGCTGTTGTCTGTCATTTAAATAAGAGTTTACCAAACTGAGCGCAAGCTTACCTAGTCCGTAATGCTCAAGTTTCAAGAGCAAGGTTTCGTGATTTACGCAGTCAAATGCCTTGGAAAGGTCACAAAAGATTCCTATGGCATCTTGGGCCGCCTCCCATGCTGTAAATATGTGTTTTAATAAGGCGACACCGGCGTCAGTCGTACAACGTCCTTTGGTGAACCCATATTGTTGTTCGTGTAAGATTTGGTTGGTGTTAAAATGATTAAGCATTTGATTGAGCATTACCTTTTCGAACACCTTGCTGAATACCGGCAGTATCCGTGCTGCCGGTATTCAGCATGGCTGGTCTATAATTGTTGGTGTCTTTACTGTCCCCAGATTTAAAAAGTGGTATACCGTGTACCTTACTGTATTTCATTAAATCCGGGAAAACTCCTTGATCCACGCACAAATTAAATATTAAAGCTAAATATGGTGCTATAGTCTCGATTATGGATGTACAAACTTTGATAGATAATCCCCATAGATCTTCAGTCAATTTGATTTTGATTTGCCGAAAAGCTTTTACAACTATCATAGGGTTTATATGTTTAAATTGAAATTCAACCGGGCAGCCTGTAACGTTCGCTTTTAATAAATCAATTGAGACATCGGGTGAGGAATTTAAAGCTTCCGTCGTTTTTGATGGTATATTAGTAAAGAAATTTACAAATTCTTGAGCTACTTCTAAGTTAGAGCTTATGGGACCACGTTCAGTCTCCAATGTGTACTCAGTGTTTCGTATTTTTTCCCTGTTAGTTTCATTATTTATTACTTTCCAAACCGTTTTTATTTTATTTTCTGCTGATTTGATCTTGTTGCTAATATACAGAGCTTTAGCTGTCTTGCAGGTATTTCTAAATATTTTCGAATATGTAGCAACATACTTGTTGAAAGTTTCTGTGTTAATGTAAGGCTTAAGGCCATACAGCTCGAACAGTCTTTCCCTACTTATCCTAATACCTCTAGTTGCCCAGTCACTAAAAATAAAATTAGGGCAAATATTTTTTGTTTTCTTTTCAAAAGTTTGATTGAATTCAGTGTGCACTATTGAAAAGAAATCCTCATACAATTTATTTGCATCGTCCATATTATGGCCCAGAGCATTTAACTTATTATGTAGGGTACTATTGAATCTATTTAATTTGCCAGTTGTTATTGGTCTAAATTGTATTTGCACTTTTTGCTTAACTGTTTTAAACTTAAAAGTTACCGTTTGTCCACTATGATCAGACGGCAAATAATTTACGATGGATTTATCTAAATAATCGCAATCGCAGAAGACATTATCGATACAAGTAGCAGAAGTTGGGGTTACTCTAGTTGGTTCTGTAAAAACATTAGACAAATTGAACGATTTAAAAAGGCTTAATATTCTACTGCTATTTGAATTATTTTCTAGAATATTTATATTAAAAGCCTCCTCATACAAGTTACAACAGTTGCTGAAACCATCCGTGACCACTTTTAGTTGATCGCGTTCATCAACAACATTCAGATATTGGTGATGTAGATCTACTAGCTCACGTTTAAGGCTTGAGTTTTTGTTGACTATCTTTTTGACTTCCTCCTCACTTTCGTCATTCTCTTGTAACAATTGTTTACATTGTAGTTTAGATGCTTCAAGGTTTTGGAGGGCCGTTCTCAATTTGAGTTCCATATCCTGAGCGGTAGCCTTACGGGTCATCACAGGCATGGTTTCAGGATTTGTTACTGGAATTAGAACAAAGAAACGGTGAGAACAAATATGACAGACAAATAATTTAATAAAGGTGGAAATGCGGTGGAGAGGAGAAATGAGGTAGGCTACTGGATTGGCTTAAAGAGCTATTCTATATATATATTTATCAAATTGAGTATAAAGTTATGATACTTTTATTGCCTTTTGTGAATTTACTTTTCCATAAGTGGGTAGGTTGCCTAAATTTAAAGTTAATATTTGATATTAAAGTATAACGACAATGCAAAAATAACGATCATGAACGATTTCAATGTCGTATATTATATTAAAGATCAGATTGAGATTAATAGAATCTACGCTAAGTTACGTTTTCTACTATATTAACAATGCGATTCATACCGAATGCAGTGCTAAATTAGCGAACTATTTATGTCAAGACTTAACGAGGACGTGTAACATAGTTATAGTGACGATTGTGTGCTATTATAAAGTAAAAAGTAAAGCAATACTCCCCGTTTATCCGTAGTTCGATCGTCAGCTGTTGATTTTAGGTTACCGGTGTGTAACCAAACACCGTGTTTTACTTCATATATTTACAGGAAAACAACAATCCTGAGTATTTATGCAATTATATTACGTTAACACATAATATTACACCTTAATTTTACTTAATTACTAATTTAAAATAAATTAAAATACGGAACAAAAATTTGACATGTCACTCGGGCAGTGTTGCCAGTTTTAAGGCGCCAGACAGCCCCTTGTCTAGGCGCCCTTGGCCCCTCTTCGACGGGTCAGGTCATTGGCCCCGCCGTCTACCAATTTTCGGCCGCAGAGGATAGGGAGAGCGGCCTACGCTATACCGACACTCCTCTTCCCCTGCGGCCCCACCGCGTTCGCCATCAGACGGTGGCGACCCCGTCAAGGCCGCGGCAGGGAGGGAGAGCGCTGTACCACAATACACCTCTCCAGCCGCGGCCCCGAAACCTCAGCCGCGATGCCTCCGATACACGACATCGCGGCCCGCCTCAGTTGCGATGTCGCCACCGCAACCTAATCGTTGGCCGCTACGTCATGGGCTTGGATCAAAAAGCCCTGACGAGCGGCCCCTCCTCGGGTTCCTCTTGGCTTCACCGTGGGTGCCCAACCCACGGCTAATGAGCCCCCCCGCAACGACAATGCGGGAACCCTTCGGGGGGGAGGACGAAGGGCGCCTGCCCTAACCAGCTCGGCAGAGCACCCCCCAGCCCTCACAACAGCGGCCACCACCTGTCACTCCAGTCGTCCAGGCCCAAAATTCGCATGTCTGCGCATTTGGTGGGCCTGGACACTCGGGCCTCGTCCGCATCTAGGGACGCCCTAAGCCTAAGCCCCTAAGCCGTCAGCGGCCGGGCCACTTGCCGCACCGGGGACCTCCAGCATCCGGGCTCCAGTCACAGTGACCCTCACCCGGATGCCATCAGTGGCGCCGATTTCCTTAAGGGCGACCGCCGCCCCCACTTTGGCGAGCACGTCGCGATAGGACACGCCCTTCTTCTACGCCTCTGGCTGTAGTGTAATCACTACAGCTGCGGACTTCGGGGCGCGAAGCCTAGCCGCGACGCTTCGCTCCTTGCGCCGCTGCCTCCGCTCCTTCTTCTTGGCCGCTCTTTTTGCCTGCGCCGCCTTCCCCTTCTCCCCGGCTACCTGCCATTCGGCGTCAGCCGAGGTAGAATTAGGAGGAGGCGGGGGCAGCTGTTTCGCCGCTAGGGCCGGGGCCTTCCCCACCTGGGCCGGGACCTTCGCCACCTGGGCCGGGGCCCTCGCCACCTGTGTAGCCACCCCACCCTTGGTCTGCCCCGACGAGCATTGTTTGGCCGAGGCAGCTGCGGTGGTGGCATACGAAGCCGTCTTCCGCTGGTCAGAGACCAGTGGCGTGCTCGCAGCTAGAGGAGGGCGCAGGACGATGGCTTCTAGCGCGGAGAAACGAGACCGCAAAGAAGCCATCTCCTGCCGCACCAGGGTCAGAACCCGGTCCTCCGCAGGCACGGGCCGTCCCTGCCCAAGCTGCTCCCTCCCCTGCGGCACCTCACGGGGGCCGGCTCCCCGGAGCCCGGCAGATATAGGCGGCCTGAATTTCACAAGCAGTTTAAAAAAAACAGGTTTTCATTTTCGCCGGTTTTGCATTCCCTAGTTTGAAGCCATCGCCCCTGATAGATAGTCTGCAGAACATTGTGGAAGATGGCTTTGGATTTTCCCATACCTTTTCATCGCCACAAACTAAGCGCAGAGGTACATAACAGAACACATAAAAATACTATATAATCGTCTTCGTCTGCCCTAGTTTGCTTATACAAACTTTGCCCTGAAGCACCATCAAAGCCCCACTTTTGCCAAAATCACACTGTTTTGTCCAAAATTGCTTGGAGCTTTACTTTGACCTCTCTTTCCGTGATGTCTATGATATGTTTTGGGGGTAGCAGTCCTTCTTCGCCTCAAAGATGGCAGTATAAGAAGGATACAGTGTTATTCTGCACAAAATCTTAATGTTATAAACTGCCACTTCGGAAGCTTCAATGTGGTCAAAGTAACTTTATCAGCGGAATATATAGGCACAGTTTTCTTTGGCTTTAACAATTCTTTTATCTTTGTATGGGAGCTCGATTATCAGACCACTGTACCACGCCTCGATGCTTCGTGATAAGTCGCGCTACGCCCGCGAGGCATCTAGAGGGCAAGCGCGGCGCCGCAAGAAATTAAATGTGTATATTTTTGAGTGGTACATAAAGTAGTTATATTTTGTATCACTATCATATAAAGTGCGCGCAGCGTCGCTTCGCGTCACGCTTCGGTGAGAACTGAACCTTAGTTTAATGAACTTACAGCGCAGTGAAAACAGCTGAATAACGAGGAAGGCGGCGTGTGAACTAGGCCCGGCGGAGAGCCCGACACCTCACACGAATCACTGAGGTTGCATTTCCCCACCACCTGCCGATGAAATTAAAAAATCGATCATTTAATTTAAGAGAAAAAGTTTCCTTTCAAACAATGCATAAATATTAGAGCACAGGAAAATAAGATAGTATAGGTAGGTATACAAATCTGCGAAAAAATAAGGTTTTTTTTTATGTGTGACGATAATCGATATTTTCGTCAATTGTGGACCGATTATTTCAGTTTTTCATTTGGTGGAAAAAGCTTGCGTGGTGGGTCTCATATAAATTTTATTCACTTTGCTTGGGTTGTTTTTGAGTACCTAAGCATAGATAATACGTATTTAATCCGCTTTGTGTATCTTGATGATGTTATAATACTCCTGTCACTGTTGTTTACATAGCAAGTACAAAGTATACGATTGGGTGGAGTAGGTAGGAACCATAAATAAAAATAACTTTAATTTCGGAAGTCGGTGATTTTTCAGCGAAATGTCAACAATAACAGAACTAATTTTTCAGTTGTTATTACGTAACTTAATTGTGATTGTCAAAACGGGATATTTTGTCATAGTCTCTTTCAAATCTGCGAGTTTTTAACCGACGAAAGAGAAAGGAGGAGGTTCTCAAGTTTTTGTTTTTATGTATGACCACGCATAACTTTTTACTGAGTGGTCTGTTTTGAACGATTCTTGTTTTATTGGGGCAAGGTATACCTCGAAATTGGTCCATGTCCATTGTCCATGTTTTCTACGTTTATTTGTTGGTTGAATGTTGAGGCTTTGGGTGCTTTTGTTTTGTTTTTGTATTTTTTCTTTGAATGTGCGTTTTGTTTGTGCAGAATAAACATATTTCTTTCTTTCTTTTTCTTTTTAATTGTACAAATTATATGGTTCTAATGCGATTACGTCAAAAAACAACCACACATTGTCAATTGAATGATGAATGTTATGATGTCCGAAAAAAACAACTGAGCAATAGCATAGCTCCTTCGTTCTCGTTTCAGGACGCGCATGCGTATTCTATCGTAACTCGGTACAGAGCGGCTTACCCGGCTGCTAAGAAACTGCGGTGTCACGTGACCGAAGTGACGTCAAGACGGACTTTATTTTCTATAGAAATTGAATTCACGATAAGCCAGACGTGCCTACGAGTTATTTTAGAGCGAAATGTTGTATTGTTGGGACATAAAGTATTGTTGGACATAAAGATAAAAAAAATAATGTAGGCGTTTTGTAATTGCCGCCATGGGATCTGGAGGCAAAAACCCTCGCGCATATTTGGGAGTGGCGCGAGGAGGCGAAGCGCCGGAGCTTGACTCCGATGCCGCGAGAAATCGCGGCACAGCGGACAGAGCTCCGACGGGATCTCATGGCGACATGGAGAGTGCGATTGTCGCAACCCAGTGCTGGACACGCCACTATTGCGGCGATAAGTCCCCTCTTTAAGGAGTGGCTAGAGAGGCTCACCTTCCGCCTGACGCAGATCCTCACCGGACACGGCTGTTTCGGGAGGTTCCTGTTCGGTATCAGGCGGGAGGAAACGCCCGGGTGTCATCACGGCGTGGATCGCCCGGAGAACACGGTGGAGCATACGGTGGAGGTCTGCCCGGCTTGGGCAGAGCACCACCGTGTCCTCGTGGAGGCGATCGGTGGCGGGGATCTCTCGCGTCCGGCCCTGGTCCACGCCATGGTACGGAGCGAGAGGGCATGGGAGGCCGTCACCTTCTTCTGCGAAGCAGTAATGCTCGCAAAAGAGGAGGCGGAACGCGTGAGGGAGAGGCAAATTTCGCGACTTAACGCTCCTAGCCGCCGCAGGAGGACACGCCCTGGGCGTCGGGAATCGATTGCCGATTCCCGGCCACCGTAGGCGCGGGCTTGCGGACGGTGAGCAATGGGTAGCTCGCCGTCCGGTAAGGACCAAGCCCGGGTCGACGGCGCGTTGTGTTCCACGCGCGCCTCAAACAGATGTCAGCGAATGAAGGGGTCCGATGAGACCATTGCCTGCCGGGGTTGCGGGGAAGTCCGAAAGGGATACCGTGGCCCCCTTGCATTGCACAGGCAACAGAAGGAACACGGGTGGGTTTTAGTCAGTAAGAGTCTGACATGCCCTCCCGCTCCGCCCACAGCGGGAGAAGTCATTTGATGATTTAACAACCAAAAAAAAATAAAAAAAAGAATGGCGTTTTGTAATGTTTTAATTTTATGGTGTCAAATACTTATTGTGTGATTATTCAATGAAGATAGTGGTTGTGTTCCGAATTTCCAAAGGGAAGTCGGTAGGAATCGGGTTGTTTGAAGCCAACGCCCCTGTTATGCTCACTACATTACACTGCATTTTAGGGTTACTATAACAAGTCACAAGAATCTTCAATTAATAACATATTCAGAGAACAAACCAATGTGTTCGCGGGACGCTCATAACTAGACATCGGATTACACCTATGCATTTGCATGTTTGTATGGAAATGCATAAAATGCTATTGTTACAGCGTTATTTTTCACTTTCGTGTTAGTTTTTCATGGATAGTGATTATTTCAATTTAAATTAAATGCTGTTCTATATGAAAACCCGGGTCTTGAAGGAATAAAGAAAGTCAACGCATTTATCAACGGTAGCAGCCAAACTCTGCCTGAAGAGGTTTCTGCAGAAATGGCGCCTTTCAAGTTTTGTCCAGTAACGTCGACGTTGACATAGAGAGTAATTTTCAGCCTACAAATTAATATTAAGTGATAAAAGTCACAAGTTTGCTCTAGAAAATCTAGAGAAATATTTAATTGTATATTGTCACACAAATTACAAGTTATTAATAATATAAATATATTGTACTTATATAAATTTCACTAGAAAAAACAATCATCAAAAATTGCTAATCGAAATCCGTAAAAAAGTGTTCTTTCTCACGCCACAGTCGTCAAGACACGACAGCTAGTGATGGGTAAGAAAGGTAACTTATATTTAAAATTTATGAAATATTTTATTAAAAGTAGCTTACTTATTACTTCGACAATTATTTTTTAATGACAACTATTCGTATCTGAATATTCCTAATTTATAATTGTGGAAAATAATCATAATTGATATCCATAGATCGATTTTCTGTCCCACTCTCCAATTTACAATATTTCAAAAGAACAACACTTAAATTCACCCTTATAAGTTAAAACACACCGCTAAACGAACGCGTAAAAAGAACTTTATTCGTAAGAAAAGAAGAAAACATAATATAATCGAGACAGCGTGTCGCTTAAATAAACGTAAATTCTAATAATAAATAGTATTTTGATTGTGCATATTTCGCCAATATTTAGTGCATGTTTGCCTGGACATATTTTGGCATTTTGATATAAAAAAAACTGATTGATTGATTGATAGTGCATATAATCCGACGTCTACTCATAACTTCGTTTGTTTTTAAGAACTTTATTCTGAATAGTATCTCCAGCATTTGCCAAGATCCTTTGTTAGTCAAGTAAGTACCTAAACTAACTGCTACCATGCAACACAATGGTCTGTAGGTAAAACCAGACGATTATTGAAAATCCTACAACCTGTTTACTTGTACCTAAGTCTTGAATAAAATCAGGGTCAAAAGAATAAGTTGAAACTAGTTGAACCGTATTCGAACAAGTCAATCCTGTTATCAGAATTGGCCAGTATTCTGAAGATGATACTTACCTACTTATACAGGAAAATAAATGATTAAATTAAAACCGCTACGAAATAAACATTTTTGCACCTCATATGGGTATGTCGATTTTGCAATAAGTATCTACCTAATAATAATACCTACTTATTACAGTCGATTATTACATGGACGTAAGTACATTAAAGATAGTCTATAGAAATCTATACTAGGTATAGACAATTTCTTAGTAGATAGGTACATCTTCTGTTATGTAGCCGGTATCAGGACTATGACAAAATTAAATATTATGATTATGATTAGGTAATAGGTAACCTACCTAGAGTATCTACTCATCACTTGATTAATAGCTTTCACCTTTGTATAGGATGGCGATGGTGAAGGAAAATGCATGTTAAATATACCAACTTTGACAACAAACTGTAATACATTCCTTTTTCTACTTGTGCACTTGTGTGTCGTGTGTGTGTAGATACTATTGTGTACTTAACTTTATAAGTAAGTAATCCAAACTTAATCAACTTGGTCTTAAAAAGCCCTGATTTAATGAACTTGCAAGCCAAACCAACGTGCTTGTCCAAGTTCGCTTGCTGTGTTCCGATCTGTTTAATTACTACGGTCACATCACACTTAATGAGACATCTCAAGTTTATCTGTGATGTCAACGCTTGCTGCGAAGCATCTGGTATTGCAGCTATCTAATTACGCAACACATTTCGTAAACGATGACGACTAATTTGTTTCATTTTGACAGTTCAACAACATTCATTGCGATAATTACGTTGTTGAGAAGATATTAAAAAACTGCGAAAATAGGATGGTGCTAACGACCTCATATAGCTCCGTCTCTCACTCACACTGGAATAATGGTGGCATTAATACGTCATAATACGGCCCCTGAAGTCCATAAGTAGGCGGCGGTAACCGGTAACTTAAGAGGGCTTATCCTCAGTTGGCAACGTTGCAAATAGCTGCCAAATATTTACCTGTTTTAGTTCGCTAGTTAGCCACATTTCATATTTCCATTATCTATATTGTCAAATTAATCAAAACAGCGAAATAACTATTTGACATCTATTTGCGACGTTGCCCGCTTTCAGAATTAGCGCTCATAACACCTGTAGGTGGGCTGTCGGCTTGTTTGTCAACCAACGTAAAATAAACACAAACAAAAAATATACTTACCTAACTGTTTCACACATTACATTATTATAAAGTAGGTAGGTACACTACAGACTGGTACGAGTATATTATGTACGACAGCAACAACAATAGATTCAAAAGAGTCAATACCGTATACAGTCACAATTATCACTTTTAAATTAAGGTTGTTGTTATCCGTTCAGTAAATAGGTACTTCTTAAATTCATTGCTCGCTCTGACGTAGGTAATGGCTTTATTAGCGACACCTTGCCTGATTTGGTCGGTCTCCGGTATCGGTTACCGTATCCGGTCTTCAAGCCAAGGCTGCAATACTGGTTCCAATCATTCATAAATCCGGTGGCTGCTAACACACAATAGTATCAAGGTACTTACCTAATTGTTCTTTTATACTTATCCATGCAATTATGTGGGTAATTAAGTAATTTCGTTTGAACCGTGGCATGTGGCATCGCGACTTTTTTGTACGCATACCTCGTGTGCGTTACCCCAGCCAGATAATGTCGAAAGTCGTCATCTAAGTGCAATAGATAATTAGAAATACAGCTTCTGTAATTGGTAAGCAGATTTTTAAATTTGGTAATCTGATAGTTTTTTAATTATTTGATAAAAACACTTCCGGCTGGAGTAACGTTACCCCAGCCAGATCTTTTGTTTTCTTATGGATATTTTGAAATAAATTTTATCTAAATAATCAGAAATGAATTTGAAATAAATGGTATAACTTAATTTGTATTTGTATTTGCTATGGTTGCGAAGATATTTAAAATCCTGCTGGAGTAACGTTTGCACGATTGCTGTATCTCGGAATTGACTATACGAATGATTGTAATATTTGTACATGAGATCTGGCTAATTAGTTATAATTTGTTACGCAATAAACGAATCCACTATAATGCACCGTTTTGAAGTTATTTGAGTAAATAGAAAATTGCTTTAATAGGTCCTAGCACTTCCATTATGCGCCCCAAAGACTAAACTTAAACGTTATTATATAGATAATTACTGTCTTTAAATGGTACTGAAGTTTCATTAGTATCGTATACGTAATTAAAAAGATAAGATGATTTTCCGGCCACGGCGCGCAGCTGAGTTATTTGACCACCGATTATCCGAGTTTACTGTAGTAGTGGTAACTGAATTTTACATCAATAATTAGAAATACTGTTCAATAATATACATGTGAAATTTCAGACTTGTACACTAATTAATTAACGAGATAATCGAAAAAAATGCTGTATGCGTGGTAACCCGACCAAATCTAGAATGTTATAATAAAGCGGGCACGCAATACATTATACCAACCTTCTAAAACTTACTTACAGGATCATACGTGAGAATAATTACGTGTTTAGTACAGACGGGTAAACAAGTGGTAAAGTAAAATATATTTATAATGGAATATTCATCTCAAAAATAATAATGCGTAGGTAATAACAAATATGGAGTATCTAACTATGTAGATGATGATGATCCTATGCAGATAATTATTTTAATTAAGGTAAGTAAGTAAGTATATAAATTTACTTCAGAAATAATCACAGATATTTTTTATGGACTAATAAGCAACGTAGCTTGCTTATCTGAAATTTAAAATTAAGAACTGATCAAATTCAAATTCAAATAAAAATTCAGTTTTATTGTAATAAATCACAGATCAACAATAATAAAATGTAATAAGTTAATAACATCACAGTGCAGTAAGTACTAACATATCATAGAACTTTACAGAAGGTAGGTAGGCAGGTTCTACTGTTTTATCTAATATGATTTTAAAAATCACAAATGTCTTACATAAAGATAGCCGTATTCTTAATTGAGTTTTATTGTATAAAAATATTTTTTTCATCCCACCATCTCGGAAAGAGTATTTTTAATCTTCAGTATCTGAGTGGAAAAGCCGTTTTTATTCTCTAGAGGATAAAGTAAATTGAATTTAGAACATCGTGTGCACTAAGTTTGTGAATTAAAAAAAACATTAAACCTATTTACTGCTACCTCTATGGTGCCGAATATATCATACAACTTTTTTTTAATTTGTTAAAAACTCAGACTCGGAACCTTCTTGGTGTAAAGAAGCTTTCTTATTTTTTCAAACAAAAATATTACACTCAATTTAAATAACTGTAGCAACGTTACTTTAAAATTTTCTTAATTATACCTTAGTATTATTTTGTTATAATTTAAAGATTATTCTGTAATACTTACCTGTCATAATGTAGTAATTAATACCTAAACTGAAATAAAAGTGTACCTATCTTGTGATTGTAAACGTTTTTTTTTTTGCATTTAGTCATTTCCTCGCTGAGGTGGAATGAAAAGTTACGTGTTGCACTCGAGTGCAAAGATTTTTCACCTCGTGCTCTTTTGATTCCCTCGCTAACGCTCAGGATTCTAATTTTGAATCACTCGCTGCGCTCGTGATTCAATTTTAGAATCCTTCGCTTGCTCGGTCATCAAAATTGAACACGCGGTTAAAAAGCAACTTTGCACTCTTGTATAACAAATAACTATTTTACAATACTAAAAATAAACGACATAACAATCAACTTTTTAGAATACGTAAGTTTTGACTAACTAAGTCTTAATGCATGTAAATTATATAATATTATCAAGATGTTTCTGCTACTTACAACAGGTACGTAAGTAGGTACTTAACTACCTATCTCATCGATATAATGGTTAAACGTAAGTAGGTATATGAAGAATGGCATAGTGGACACTACTAACTTTATTTAAACATTTAGTATGGAAGGTTTAATTTTTCAATCAAACTAATTTTATTCGTGACTGTACCAACTTTTAAGGACAATTATGCTAATAATTTTAGAAGGTTGGTGCAATGTATTGCGCGCCCGCTTTATTATAACATTCTAAATTTGGTCGAGTTACCACGCATACATAATTTTTTTCGATTATCTCGTTTATTAATTAGTGTACAAGTCTGAAATTTCACATGTATATTATTGAACTGTATTTCTAATTATTGATGTAAAATTCAGTTACCACAACTACAGTAAACTCGGATAATCGGTGGTCAAATAACTGGTGGTGCTGCGCGCCGTGGCCGGAAAATCATCTTATCTTTTTAATTACGTATAGGGTACTAATGAAACTTCAGTACCATTTAAAGACAGTAATTATCTATATAATAACGTTTAAGTTTAGTCTTTGGGGCGCATAATGGAAGTGCTAGGACCTATTAAAGCAATTTTCTATTTACTCAAATAACTTCAAAACGGTGCATTATAGTGGATTCGTTTATTGCGTAACAAATTATAACTAATTAGCCAGATCTCATGTACAAATATTACCTACAATCATCCGTATAGTCAATTCCGTGATACAGCAATCGTGCAAACGTTACTCCAGCAGGATTTTAAATATCTTCGCAACCATAGCAAATACAAATACAAATTAAGTTATACCATTTATTTCAAATTCATTTCTGATTATTTAGATAAAATTTATTTCAAAATATCCAAGAAAACAAAAGATCTGGCTGGGGTAACGTTACTCCAGCCGGAAGTGTTTTTTATCAAATAATTAAAAAACTATCAGCTTACCAAATTTTAAAATCTGCTTACCAATTACAGAAGCTGTATTTCTAATTATCTATTGCACTTAGATGACGATTTTTGACATTATCTGGCTGGGGTAACGCACACCATACCTCGACCCAATAACTTAGGTGATTTTACAATAAATGTAAGAGACAGATAATGTACGGAGACAGTCAAAACTTTAATAAGTATCCAGAAAAAGAACTAGGAAGTGGTGAAGGGTGGGCGTTTCGTGGGACCGTCATAAGTAACTATGACGTTCAAAAAGTGCTGATTCTGAGCCTAGTTTGAATAAATGATTTTTGAATTTTATCACATTATCTACTTAATTAATTTAATTTATTACAACTAGTTGCCAATTAGTGACGTGCAATGGCGTCGCCAAGGGAAGGCAAAGGGGGCACATTCAGACAAAAATGCAATGCAATTTAAAAATACTATCTACAATAAGTATCTATAAAGTCAATTTTTTTTATTTGGGCGACTTTTATTTGGTTTTTTAAAGTTCCATATCTCCTAAACGGGGTCTAATCTGGCCCTGTCTCGACATAACGATCGTTATACGGCCGAATTCGGTCGAAAAGTCGTAATGGCGTCCCTAGACGCGCGCGACGTGCTTCACAAGTACCTACGGGAATTTTTCGTGCTTGTCAAGCACGTCGTGTCGTATAGCGATCGCTATCTCTGTCGAGACTGCCGGGCCTGGAGTCCGGGGACGTAATATTCGTATCTATGTGTTGGTAGTAGCCGTAGTCTGTAGGCCCAGTCATAATACCTACCTATTAGGTTTCACTTCTACAGTTCTGAATAGTTTTGGGAAAAACGACTGAGAGTTCCGTTTCCAATCCATTTTTTTTTTTCAGTTCCTGTCGCGACTAAAAATCAAATGTCCACCAGGCGTCGATTTTGGCCCCATTGCATTGTGCGCCGAAGAGATAATACTCGCACTACAAGGGTAAAGCTTCATGTGCTCTTGACTCTTAACTGTACCTACAAATCATATTTTTCCCATCCTCCATATCAACTTGCATGTATTTAATTGAATCCCTAATAATAATAGTTTTTTTTTATTTTTTTTATTGCCTATTCTTGTAATTTCTCCTGTATTGTGGGTACAAACATTTAAACTCACATACACAAAAAGCTAGACCCGGAACAACTACCTACTTGTAGGTCATATAAATATTAGTTCCGTGCGGGAATCGAATCGTTCTAAAAAATTTCGTGTGGTGCTTTGAACGCACATGCGCGGTTGAAGAAAGTGTACCAAGTGCGGCTGGCGGCATTAGTGCGGCGATATAATACTTTGTCAAGTGCGGCACGACGCTTATGTGAGTTTGCAAATATTCAAGTTTTATGACAGACATAAAACAATTAGGTACGCTAAAAGTAGAGGTTGTTTTACACAACCTGTTGTGTTTTGTAACAATTTTTGTCAAGTTACTAGGCCGTAATGTTACCTCACGGATCAAGCGTTACCTGTTATATATTTTTAGCCTGATATTGAATGGCCGTAAACTAAATAGATAGTACATTGTCGTTTGCTTTTTAGCCGTTAGCGCATAACGTTTTCAGCTACAGCTGCAGTTTTTTACCAGCTCATAATGGAATCCGAAGGATTTCTGTAAGTATTCATAATTTTTATAACTACAAATCAAATCATTTATTTCTTTGCAAACATGGGTATATTGGTACATAGATGTTGTCATATAAATTAGTTCTCCATGTTCCGCCGTCACATAGGTACATTAAAAAAAATATTCTAAATTAAAATATTTAAAAATAAAAAAATAAATTAAAATATAGTAAATATTTACAAATTAATGTCAAATCATTTAAATCACAATAAATTGAAAAATGTCATAATATTAGAAGTCAGTGGTTACAATATTAAGTATGTCAATGGATACAATACAAGCATGTCTATTTAAATACGTAATACAAGAAAAAGTAATGAATTTTATCAAAAAAGTTCAAATACATTTGAATTATTATTGCCAAGTGCATGTCAAGAATCATAAACTAAATACAATATGAGTACCAAGAAATCGATCATAAAGTTATTTAAAAATTGCTACACCATGCATACTTTCATCTTACAGATTTTTCCGATAGGAACTCCGAGACATTAGATATAATACGATTTACTTATGAGAAAGTTTATTAATTGACTTTTATACAAATTAACATTTAATATTTTGATAGATTCTGTTATGTGATAATATACAGGGTGTTTGGCGCATGGACCGACACAATTTTTTCAGGAATTTGGGAGGTCATTAGCTAGGTTCTACCCATACACCCTTTGTCCCAAATGTCACGGTTGGTTACATATGATTAAATTTTTAAATGAAAAAAGTTCCCAAAATGTGTCCTTTAATTTGAAATAACTTTTTTGTTTGTGGGTGTAGTGACACAAAACAAATTTTGTTGCATTCTCCAAAGTCCTTTAAATCTAAAAACATCTTTGTTTTATACAACTGGTTTCAAGAAAATTCCTTACAAGCTTCCAAAGTTAATTTTTGTATTTAATGAATGAAATTTTACAACTTCTAAATTAATTATAAAAAAAAACTAAAAGCTATTTTGAACTTAGCTTTATTTTAAAAAATTCTTTAGTTGATACCCTTTCTAACGGTATGCTACATGTCATAGAAATTATTCATTTATGTTGTAAAAATAAGGGATACTACTATGCCACGGCCGAACCGCACAAAACAATGGAACCAGTTTGAACGATACCGTCGCGTCAATGTAAGCGCAGGTAAAAAGTTCGTCTCTTTCTTGCACATGTAAAGTGATTTTTGTCTTTGTCTAACATTGAGTTGGACGTTCGGGATGTGACAGGTACGGTGCAGTCAGTTGAGGTCTGACTATCTCTGCTGTTGGAAGTGCCCGTGTGTTTCACATTCTTCTCTTTTTTTTCATTGAGTTTTGTTTGTTAAATCTTGTTATTGTTATTGTTTTTTCCGCATTTAAACTGTTTTATTGTTGTGTTTATCTTCGGTGTTGATAGTAAAATGCCTACCTTCAGTAACGAAGAGTATGCCGACATGCTACTCGCGTATGGCAGGGCTAACTGCAATGCGCGCGAAGCGCTAAGAATTTATCAGGAGCGATATCCTGATCGACGTATACCACACCACGAAACCTTCTCTACAACCTATCGACGTTTGAGAGAGACAGGAAACCTAAATCATCAAGAACCTCGAGTGAGTGCCGTGCAAGTGCAACATAATGTAGCCGTAGATGAAATGATTCTTCAAGCTTTTGATGAGGAACCTACAACAAGCATACGAACTGTTGCTGCAAGACTTAACTTAACAGTATGGAAAGTCTGGGCGGTTCTTCGGGCAGATGGGAGGCATGCATTTCATTACACCCCTGTTCAAGGTAAATAACACACCAGCCCTTTTTTATTGTAACAAAAAACCCGTTTTAACCTATTTCAATTTTCAATGACTAGTTATTTCGTCAAGTAAAGATACTTTTTTTTTTCGTGGTAAAATCATCAAATGAGTCCTCCCACCCCGGGCAGGGCGGGAGGGACTGTCAGACTTGTACTGACTAAAATCCACAGTGTTCCTTCAATAGCCCTTTACGTTCCGGGGTCACGGTAATAAGTCCCGCGACCAAGTAAAGATACTTAATAAATTTTTAGACGTTTGATTTTCTTTGTTTCACAAGTTATTTATTCATGTTTGAATTTTTTTTAAGTTATTTCCAGAATAACGAAAATCTTTTGTGGTATTGGCAGTACCTCAAGGATTTTTTTTTGTTTTAGGGCTCGAAGATGGTGATAATGCTAGACGGCTGGATTTCTGCAGATTTATACTGCATACAGACGTCGAAGATGGCAACTTCTTGAAAAGAATTTTGTGGACCGATGAATCAAATTTTAGCCGTGAGGGAATAGTGAATCTCCACAATCTTCACCACTGGAGTCACAAAGACCAAAATCCTCGCGTTAAAAGGCAGAGTTCTTTTCAAAGAAAGTTCCGTGTCAACGTTTGGGCTGGTGTTATTGGACGCAATCTCATCGGCCCATATTTTTTGCCAGAAAGGTTGAATGGAGACATTTATTTAAATTTTTTAATCAATGATCTACCCGAACTTGTTGTGCCAGTTTTGGAAGAAGGTGTGCCGATAGTTTTCCAAAATGACGGCTGTCCAGCACACTACCAACTGAACGTGCGAGAGCATTTAGATAATGCCTTTCCAAACGCATGGATTGGTAGAGGCGGCCCTATTCCGTGGCCCGCACGGTCCCCAGACCTGACACCTTTGGATTTTTACGTCTGGGGACGTGCAAAAGAATTGGTTTACCAGACAGAAGTGCCCACTAGGGAAGTTCTGATTGAACGAATAACCGGCGCGTTCCAAACTATGAAAGAAGAAATGCGACTACGTACAACGACAGTTGAAATAAGAAACAGATGTCGTGCATGCATACGAAATGGAGGAGGTCAATTTGAACAAGATTTATAACTTTTTTTTAACTAGCCTACTCTGTCCCACTGCTGGGCAAAGGCCTCCCCCATTACTTTCCACCTTTCCCGGTGTTTTGCCTCCTTTTTTATAACTTTAGTTTAATAAAAACCAAATAACCTTAAAAAGTCTTTTTCTTAACCCTGACTCTCCTAACTAGTATTTTGACTACATAATGAATAATTTCTATGACATGTAGCATACCGTTAGAAAGGGTATCAACTAAAGAACTTTTTAAAATAAAGCTAAGTTCAAAATGGCTTTTAGTTTTTTTTATAATTAATTTAGAAGTTGTAAAATTTCATTCATTAAATAAAAAAATTAACTTTGGAAGCCTGTAAGGAATTTTCTTGAAACCAGTTGTATAAAACAAAGATGTTTTTAGATTTAAAAGACTTTGGAGAATGCAACAAAATTTGTTTTGTGCCACTACACCCACAAACAAAAAAGTTATTTCAAATTAAAGGACACATTTTGGGATTTTTTTTCATTTTAAAAAAATAATCATATGTAACCAACCGTGACATTTGGGACAAAGGGTGTATGGGTAGAACCTAGCTAATGACCTCCCAAATCCCTGAAAAAATTGTGTCGGTCCATGCGCCAAACACCCTGTATAGGAATTGGTGCCATGTAGAAAACACTTTTATGTATCAGAGCTGTTTTGACTGTCTTGCACATAACATATTGGCGTGTCGTCGACTCTGATTGTTGGAGTCAGATAGCTTGGGGAACAATTTTGGGTTGGTTTTCACAAATACCGTAACCTCAAATATGAACAGAGGGCAGTGTTAATATTTTATACTGAATAAAAAATGGTTTGCAAGTGTCTGTGGATTTCAGACCGAACATTGCCCTAATACACTTTTTTTGGCATTTAAATATTAATTCCTTATTGGCTGAGTTCCCCCAAAACATAACGCCATAATTATCTTAATATTGAACCCGCCATTCCATGGTATGCTGTAACAATAGCATCCGTACCTATGACTGGAGCGAGTTTATATAAGGCATACGTTGATTTGCTAAGTCGCTTTGCCAATTCTACTGTGTGTGCTTTCCAATCCAAGCGTTGATCTATGGTTAAGCCTAAGAATTTGGAGGTGCTTACTTGAGTTATTTTATTATTATCGTAGTGAACATTCATAGTTATATTTTTGCGTTGACTGAAGGCCATTAGTTTCGTTTTGTCAATATTTATTTTCAGATTGTTATTGTTGAGCCATTTTACTATTAAATTAATAGTATTAGTTACTTCATTATTATAATTTTGTTTGTTTGTGCCGTCAATGGTAACTGTACTGTCATCAGCAAAAAGAGTCATGTGATGTTTCGTCACTTTGGGCAAGTCATTTATATATAGTATAAATAGAGGGGGACCAAGCACGCTCCCTTGTGGTACACCATATAAGATTGATCTATCATGTGACCTACATACCCTTTCGATTCGATGACCTGCAGGACGTTTCCTCATATGCCGTAAGCTTCTAATTTATCAAGCAATATATTGTGATCGACGTAGTCGAAAGCTTGAGTCATATCACAATATATTGAACAAACAGGTATAATTTATGGTCAACATTTGCAATAACTTTATTCAAGAAGTCATAAATGGCCATAGTGTGTTAATAGTTTTGTCTTTTCTAAAGCCTTTTTGTTCTTCAGTCAAGATGTCATGTTTTACTAAATATTTATGAATTTGCTCATATATGTATTTTTCAAATATCTTTGAGAATATTGGCACAAGTGCAATAGGTCTATAAGACTCCGTGTTTTCTTTGTTTTTTTTTTGTACAGAGGTTTTACTACAGCTGTCTTAAGATCTGTCGGATAGGTGCCTCGTATTATGCATAAATTAAGAATGTGACTCAAATGGCCACCAATGCTGTCTGATACATATTTAATCGTTTCTGTCGATATACCATGCTTGTCCACAACTTCTAGGCATCAACATCAATGGCGAGAATATCATTAACCTTCGGTTTGCCGACGATATAGTTATCATGGCTGAGACAATGGAGGGCCTCAGTACAATGTTCGATGACCTCCAAAAGAGTGAGTCTTCAAATTAACACGGACAAAACAGAGGATTGGAGACGCTACGCTCGAAGTTGTGGACAAGCATGTTTACCTAGGACAAACTGTCCAGCTAGGTAGGTCCAAACTTTGAGAAAGTTGTCAATCGTCGAATCCGACTCGGCTGGGCAGCGTTCGGGAAGCTACGCAATATCTTCTCGTCCCACATACCGCAACATCTCAAGACGAAAGTCTTTGACCAGTGCGTGTTTTCAGTGATGACCTATGGTACTAAAAGGTGGTCGCTCACAATAAGCCTTATCAGAAGGCTAAAAGTCACCCAAAGGGCAATGGAGAGGGCTATGCTTGGAGTTTCCCTACGTGATCGAATCAGAAATGAAGAAATAAGAGCAGGAGAACCAAGGTAATCGACATAGCCCGAAGAATTGCCAAACTTAAGTGGCAATGGGCAGGGCACATTGCTCGCAGAGCAGATGGCCGTTGGGGCCGATATGTTTTGGAGTGGCGACCGCGTACCGGAAGATGTAGCGTTGGAAGGCCTACCACAAGATGGACCGATGACCTTGTGAAGGCCGCAGGAAAACGCTGGACGCGGCAACCACAGAATCGGTCGAAGTGGCGGTGCTTGGGGGAGGCCTATATCCAGCAGTGGATGTCTTTCGGCTGAAATGATGATGATGATGAAATTTTTAACGGGTAAATTAAGTAGCTTTAATTATTACACTCCTTCTTTAGCATAGACAAAGTTTCTACCAATAAACATATAATGAAATTAGTACAGCATAGCATAATCACCCTATACTGTTCCTACTACTGGAACACAGGCCTCTCTTCGATCTCTTCGAGTGAGCCCAGTGCGGATTAGTAGATGTCACATGTCCCCGAATATTTGGTCTGGTAAATTAAAGTACCTAGTATTTGGTGTTAATTACAATAATTTTTCACATTCGCCATTTTGGCGCCCCTTGCCACCTGGCGCCTAGAACGACCGCTCCTCTCGCTCTACCCCAGGGCCGGTGCTGCGACCAAGTATAAAATTATAAAACCAAGCTTGTATTTAAATTGTTCTATATATGTAAGTACTTATTAGATTATTTACAGATAGTGCAGTCCACGACGACGCGCCCCACTCTGCGATTACTGTACTGTAAACTGTACTTTAGTACGGAGCGGAGCGGAGTGGGGCGCGTCGTCGTGGATTGCACGATCTATACCTAGGTAGGTACTTCTAGTGTAATATATATGTGTAGGTATGTATTATTTACCTAGGTTTCTTTTTTTTTCACTATCAATCACATCAATCTGAATTATTTTGAAGGATATTGCTAATCCATTGGTTCATATGTTCGAAAAATTTGTCTGCTCAACAACATAAATAACGCAATGGATGTTGTTGAACTGTCAAAATGAAAGGCGTTGCGACTGTAATTTACACATGTCCACTGCAATCCTATTACCCGAATACACGACGCGTCGGATCGTATGCAGTAACTTAGGTACCTCTATCTGCCTAGGTAGGTACTGGCATAGCAGACGAGGCCAGTGCAACTTGATCATATTTTGACCAATAGCAAATGTTTATGGAGTGTTAATGGCATATTGCCCAGTGAGCTAAGTGAAGCTCCTTTAGCCTGGACTGCTTTGCAATTGGCTATTCGGTACTTACTACCTAGGTAACTATTAATGACGTAGGATACCCAATTACCTAGTCAAAGAAACTAGATATAGTTAGAGTAATTGTATAGTAGGTAGGACCTAGTAATTGTAGTAGGTAGTACTACTAGTATTTATTTATAATAAGTAAGTAGTAGGAATTTCAAACTAAAAATTAATCAAAACCGCGAAATATTTGACAGTTATTTGCGACGTTGCCCACTTTCTGTTTAAACGCTGTGTAAAACTACTTACATGCTACGTAGGTTCGTCGGAAACTGTTATAATACTTAAAATGTTTTTGAGAATAGTGTGTTCAAATTGTTAAGACACAAACACGTCATAATGATAACCTTGGCAGGACAAAGAACAAAGCAGATGTGGCGCCCAAGTGCGTGCTCCAACGCAACGCAAGCGCGACCGCGACGCTGGGATGTCAGGATTTAACATAAGTACGTTTTATTACTCTGGTTTTAAACCTAGTAGGTTACATAATGCTTGCATAAACAATACGAGATTTAGCATTACTAGTTTTATGCTTCATCATCATTTTGACTGCGATTGCAAACTGCCAAAAAGTCATGATGCAGTGCAGGGTAGGTCATGAATATTCGATTAATTAACGTTAATAGCATATTTATTTTGCTGTACCTTCTTACCACATTCTAGCTATAAGGTAACAGCTAGGTTATCCATTGAATGGATGGTCTAATTAAGACTCGATCTATAAGAAGTCTATGCAGTTTAAACGAATCTAATAGGTATTAGGTACCCTCGTAAACCATATCGCAATGTAAATATCATCGTTACTTTAATGATCGCACGGATTACAAGCACCTGCGAGACGCTATAGCTGGCTAGCCCTGACAGGACCCCGCGCAATGCAACGCTCGTAGAAATAGGTGTAGATAGTGTTTCGCAAAACGAGTTGAATGCACCAGTGTGCGCCGTCGCGGCCTTGTCAGTGTGCACACGCACGCCGCGGCGTCGCACCATGATAACGACTCCTCTTGCCACTCACCGGTACTCACATTCGCACTAGGTGTTCCGTCAGCAGAATAAACTACTGAGTAGCTCTCCGGCGGAAAGTTGAACTGTACCGATGACATCTCCTCGCGGTTGCACTGCACTAACACTGGGTCGGAACACACAAACACTATGAACTATGACGCGATATGTCCGGCGCCGGGGGTCCCGTTGACTCATTATTCCTTATTGATCAGCGCGAGGCGGATGCGGAGTGCGACATGAGCGCAGACACGGAGGGCCGCGTGGACGCATCGGCTCGAAGCCGGCGCCTTACAAGCGCGGATTATCGCTCCTTACGGTGATAATGAGTAACGTAAACTTCCCGTAAAATTTGTGTTGGTCACCGTGTGCGCCGATTGTGCGCTATCGACAGCGAACCTTATCGCGGAACCGGCCGCGGTGCGACTGGTTATACGAGACGTGTGTATTTGTTGTCAGTTTTAACACTGGAGACTGCGGGTACGCGTTCCTCATTCCATTATTTATATTATTATGTACCTACACAATGTTCAATAAATAAACAATTGAAGTTGCTGCAGATGGAGTTAGTACTGCGAACACACAATGGACCTTGTTACTCGTTATCTTCTGACTTAAATTAATTTGTTCAAGTTGGTAAGGAAATGGCTATCATTCTTTAAAACCTTTCTGTGAATCAGTTACATAAAAGTCTCATACCAGCAGCAGGAGGTTGCAGGATTTTTAAAATTGTATTAAACGTTACATACCTACATAATGTACCACTTTTACTAATACAAATAGAAAACATAACTCTGAACCGAATAATAGGAAAACACATGAACATTGTCCGCATCCATAAAAAGCATTAGAGCCGAGTTCAATTACTACTATCGTCGGTACTTACTAATGCTATAAGCAGGAAAAATGGTATGTTTGTTTAATTGTGCACTTCTTGTTGGCATACAAACGACTTACTACGTTCCATTATCGCATATTATGTAGCGTAGTACATCCGTTTCAATTCAGGATACGTAAGTTCTATTGACACGTAATGAAAAGTCTTAAAATAATGAAAAAGGATTATTTTCAACAGCAATGTTCTCAATACACCTTTGCACGCGCTTGACGTACCCCCGTATAGACGTCATAACAAAAATCTTCTATTGTGTCTGGTTTACCGTCCGCGAACCGAGTATAGGGGTCTAAAATATTGAATTTCATTCGGAAGCGCTAGAATAATCAGCTGCATCTGATTAGACTAGAAGCCGACCCCAACGTACATAGTTGGAAAAGGCTAGACTGATGCGCTTAAATTCTATCATTAGTCATCATCATCTTCCTGCCCTTATCCCATGTTACTTGGGGTCGGCGCAACACGTTTTCTTCTTCCATTCTCCCCTGTCAACCGTCACGCAATCATCTACACCTTTTTCCTTCATATCACTCCTAACACAATCCATCCATCGTTTCTTTGGCCTACCTCTCCCTCTCCATCCCTCAACATTTATATTCATCACTCTTTTAGTCACATGCGATTCTTCCCTCCTCATCACATGCCCATACCAAGACAGTCGATTCCCTTTCAACTTTTCTGTAAGTGGCGCAACTTTCAGACTTCCTCTAATATACTCATTCCTTATTTTATCCATTCTTGTCACACCACACATCCACCTCAAAATTCTCATCTCCGCTGCTTGCAATCTTTTTTCGTCCTAATTTCTATCATTATTGAAATTATGAAAAGTCCAAAATACGGTCGTGAAAGTGGCCAAAGTACGGGTCAATAAGTGCAAAAGCCATGAATATTATCGAAATGACAAGCGCTTTTCTTCAGTATGAATGCACCATAGACAATTAAGAACTAAAGTTTTTTGTTATTGGAGAATCTATTGCTTATTTTACTTTAAGGCAAAAGCGTCAGGGTAGCCCGTTTTTTGCAATTTGCAGGTCATTATCAGGTTGTATGATGATCTAAATATGATTTGCGGCCGTATCAAATGCTTATTTATAGAATTATAATCATTCAAATGACCAATACAACTCTCTTAGTTCATGTAATCCTATTGAATGTCTATTTCATGAAATCATGATATTTGAGGATTATGCTAACTTCAGGAGTTGTATTGCTGATTCTAATTCTGTAAAGCCATATTTGTTACGGTTGCGAATAAAATTTTGATCAACATACAATCTGATATTGACCTGCAAATTGCAAAAAAATTAAGAAAATTTCAATTTCAAGGGCTACCTTAGCGCATCCCCCAAGACTTTCGATTACCGGATCGATAAAAAAAATATATATATTAATGTGTATTCTATCATTAATATAATCAGTTACATTGTACTTTTACTTGAGGGTTGGAGAGGGAGAGGAAGACCAAAGAAACGATGGATGGATTGTGTGAGGAGTGATATGAAGGAAAAAGGTGTAGATGATTGCGTGACGGTTGACAGGGGAGAATGGAAGAAGAAAACGTGTTGCGCCGACCCCAAGTAACATGGGATAAGGGCAGGAAGATGATGATGATGATGACATTGTACTTTTACTTGCAGTATAAAAGGCGCTTAAATTTGCGCATTTTATCGTTATGTATCGACATTTCTCATTATTATCCATTCATGTTTCCAGCTGATTACTGACACTGCAGTGATGTCGCTATGATCTTTACCTACCTAATCAATTAATTATGCACAAATTAATTAATCCACTCAAACATAAATATATCCACTTTTGTTTATCTATGCATCTAGCCATAACGTTATGTAAAAAATTTACATTTATTAACAAGAACATGGGATATAATATACACTCGAGAGCAATGAATCCGGGTCACTTAAAGAATGTTAAAAATCTCGGAAACTAAAAATGATAGGTTAATGCAATAAATTGTATTTAATAGACAATGTAATACTCCTTAAATGAAAGTAAAAAAAATATGAGTCACCATACATTTTATTAACACAAAATTACATAAAGAAAAAAACTGCTGATCTCTCCTTAAAACAAAAATAGGAAACATGAAATTTTTGAACTTTATTACGATTTTCTTGAATTTTAATACTTCGTATTGCCTCCTCGTGCTTCCATTACTGCGTTTACGCGGTTTGGCATGCTGTACACCAAGTTCCTTATACGATTTTGGGGAATATTCTCCCATTCCTCTGTGAGAGCAATTTTGAGCTCACGAAGCGTGATTGGGGGAGGGTTTCGTTGTTTTACGCATCTGCCTAGCTCGTCCCAAGCATGCTCGATCGGGTTGATATCCGGGCTGCGCGCTGGCCACTCCATACGAGTAATGTTCATCTCTTGAAGGTAGTCATTCACAATCCTACCTGTATGAGGTCGGGCATTGTCATGCATAAATATAGCATCCTCACCTAAATTGACCATAAATGGACCAACGTGATCATTGAGGATTTCTTCCACATATCTTTCGCTAGTTAAAGAGCCGTTTTCTATGATCACCAGCTCTGTGCGACTTTCAGAAGAAATTCCGGCCCACACAAGTACAGACCCACCACCGTAGGCTACTTTTTCTTCGATGCATGCTTGCTTGAATCTTTCCCCTGGTCTTCGATACACTCTGTGTCTTCCATCGTGCTTGTAGAGCATAAATTTTGATTCGTCGGAGAACATAACTTTTGACCAATCTTCAATACTCCAATTTACGTGGCTCTGGGCATATCTTAGTCTTGAAATACGATGCCCACGCTCCAGTTTAGGGCCGTTTGCAGGTCTAAGGGGTTTTAAGTTAGATTCAGCAAGCCGACGTCTTACTGTCCATGCACTTGGGTTACTTCCTCCGAGGCGTCGAAACTGATTTGTGAGTTCAGTTCCTGTAAGAAAGCGATTTCGAAGCATGGTGTTCACCAAGTATCGGTCTTCTCGTGCTGTGGTACACCTGGTTCTGCCCGTTCCTGGTCTGCGTAGGTTAGAACCAGTTTCTTCGTAACGTCGGAGAACTCTTTGTACTGTTGACAGCGACACACCGACAGTCCTGGCTGTATCGCGCTGACTCCGGCCGGTTTCCAGCATTGTAAGTATTCTGGTGCATTCTTCAGGCGTAAGCGACATAATTTCAGCTTGAATAATGAATATAGAGCACTATCAACATGGTTTATGTACCCACATAAATGACAGATTACAAACAAAAGCAAAACCAAATGCTGTAATTTCGTAGTTCCATCTTCGAAAGTGGCCCTTTTTCAAATTTGATTTTTTTATGATATAACTTTACAATAACTAAGAAGTTTTAATACCTTCATTTAAGGAGTATTACATTGTCTATTAAATACAATTTATTGCATTAACCTAGCATTTTTAGTTTCCGAGATTTTTAGGATTCTTTAAGTGACCCGGATTCATTGCTCTCGAGTGTAGTTCAATAAGCAAAAAAATGCCTTAGCCGTCAGTTTAATCGAATATTAATTAGATACCTGTCGTATAGCTAAGTGTCAAAATAATTGTATTTGTTTTTGCTCTAATAAAATAATCATAATAATGCTTGTTGAAAACTGCTACAAAATTAAAAATATGTAGTTCGTGAAGAAATAAATCTGTTTGGACACTCGATTAGACTAAAAAACAAAATAAAATTTTAAAACATTTATTAGAACATACTCACCATTTAAATACATTCAAATTATCCAAATGCTGGTCCCACTACTTATCACAAACAATTTCTTAATACGTTTATTTTTTTATTAAGCGTATACATTTCACTATAATTTTCATTTAACCGAGATACGGTTTAACTGAAAATCTGAAAAACTGATTTCCGAAATAAATACAGAATCATGTGACTTAGTAACGACGAAATCATTAAATGCAAACACGAGATTAAGATATAAATACATAGTAAAATTCACAACCTCTTTATCAGAATCATATGACTTGGGTTACATGTTCCTACATAGCTAGAACATAATTATAGCACGTGTGCGTTATCTTTAGCCATCCAGAGAAGGTATTTTGAGACTCAGAGATTATTTAATTATGCTGTATTGAGGCGATTGGGCAATAGCACGAACTATTTGTGTGTATGTCTATAATTCATGCTACACTATGCGCGTTACAGCTACGCAAAAATGCATCGAACCGCAGCTCGGTAAGGCACGACGTGACGTAGCATAAATCACCCATAAGGCCAGTATGGCAAGGAGGATTTTTTAACGCGCACTGTATTTTCAATTCTCGGTGTTGAACCGAGCATTGAGAAAACAACAGAATGTATCACACCGCGTAAAAAAAATACACTGTTGGAATTTCAACTCTCGGCGCTAAGTAGGTCGTTGAAAATCCAGTGCGCGATAAATATCGCACGTGGGTACGAGTACTAATAGGGATCGCTGATCAGTCAAGTTCTTTGTAAGACGGTGTTAGTGTATGTGAGCAGCTGCAGCGCTCGCTGTGTGGCAGGATCCTTCGCCGAGCGCTCCAGCCGCTGCAGGGACGTGTGCACGGCCGCCGACACGCCCGAGCTCCGCAACACCAGCTTAGCCTACACAAAACAAAAAGAAAATGTTTATAATACCAGCTTATTATTGTCCCACTGCAGGTCATAGGCCCTATTCTCATACAGAAAAGGCACGAACATTGATCACCACGCCTGCTCAAGACGAGTTGGCGATTTCAGACTGGAACTGGACCTGGACTGGACTAGTTAAAATGGTTGACTGACATAAAAAAATACAATAAAATTGTATATTTCGGTATGCTTACATCATCACCTTCGCATGGACAGATTCCTTGAATACAAATTAATAATAATTATGAACACATCATACTCGTTAGACTTTTAAACGGCAAAAGAATGGATAATATTTCTGATCTTTTAAGTGGATAACATACTAAAACTAAAAATAATTAAATTAAGCAAGTTTGCGACGTCGCGCGTCGCGTCGTTGGTCCGAATTCGGTCGCAAAGTCGTAATTATTATTATTATTAAACTTTGACATTTATCGGGACCCTAGGGTCCCGGACCTTTGGAAGGCGTACGAGGGGCCGAAGCCAACTCACAGAGGCCCTTTAGACGTGTCTAATGAAATGATTTATTTAATTTGACAACATTGGCGCCATTAAGACTTTGCGACTTCGGTCGAATAGCGATCGCTATCTATGTCGAACTTCAGTCCTAATAGCGTTCCTAGACGCGCGAGACGTGCTTGACAAGCACGAAAAAATCGCAGCCCCAGGGGCGGCAGTCTCGACATAGATAACGATCACTATGCGTCCGAATTCGGTCGCAGTCCTAATGGCGTCCTTAGATGGTCAAAATTAGTTAACAAGCACCAAAAAATCACGTGCTTCTGAACGACATTAGTAGTTTGCGACCGAATTCGGTCGTATAGCGATCGCTATCTATGTCGAAACTGCCGAAACTGTCGAAAATTAATGACTTACATGAACGTAATCATAATGTAATTAACTTAGGAACCATTGACATTATTATTTATGGTATGCAATACTATCGTAGAAGATAAGTAAATTGATACAAATACATACATGGTACCAAAACCAGTGCTAAAAAGATAATATCGAACAACTTATAATGTAAATTGATCTTCAAAGACGTGTTAATTAATCAAAATTTGCCAATAGACACAAAAAGCTAGTTTCGCTTGCATGTTTAAGCGATACATTATAAAAGGTCGTTTTAACTATTTTAATAAATACAAATACAAATATCTCAATCCTGTTTAATTTATTATGATGATGTTTTATTACGATCAGACTGAATTAAATTAACAAGTTCTTCACAAGTTATGATAGATATGGCGCAAATTCTCTTCTACACCGAACTAAACTATCACTAAAATTGATTACTTTGGCTATGTGAATCTTAAAGCTATTCTGCAAAAGACTACATTTAAAATTAATTTTGACACAACTAAAATCGAATTTGACAATCGCGACTCCACGTGGTACTTGTTTGCCCTACCACGTGATTTTTTTTTAGCCGGAGGCGCGCAGGGTAGTCTGCCTCGACGTGTTTTATATGGAATTTTTCACTTCTTTAATGGAAAATATGAAAACTTATTAACTTATGTTGATTTTCAGGGGTTTGACACACCATTTTCCAGATATAAGTAAAATAAAAGAAAAAAAAGCCAGTACTGTTTTTGCACCAGAGGTCGAGGTGTTGGTGTGAATTTTAGTTCATGACAACTAATTTTATCCCACACCTATTTAATCGTTATTAAAAATAGTCAGGTTTAGTCAGGTTCGGTTTTTTACAATCAAAATTTTAGGCGAAGAACGTCAAAAACAGAATAGCAAAATTGCCATTTTGACTAAATTAAGAACTCAGTGCCGTCAAACTAAAATATAGTTGTGTCACTTTAGTCCATTTCAGAATGGGAAATCGTCGTTTGACAGGAATATAATTTTTTTTTGTGATTTTTGGTCTAGTTTAGAGGCATTTGTGACTAGAGGATCGCCCCATTGTTTCGCTCGAATTGATCTACTGGCTGTAGAAACCAAGATACGTTTTAAATTGTTGTCTAAAATCTGCAGTATTATGTATCTCCTCAGATTAGTTACTGCACAGTTCCGACTCCGAAAGAGAGCACTCTTTCCAGAGCCATCACAATTCGCCACCCAAATCTTTTCATAGGTGGTTCATAAAAATCAAGTGAGCGACGTTTTTCAAACGAAAAGGCAGAAGCGCTTTGTTGCCTCCTAAAAAGATCCGCTATGTGTGATGCTTATAACAACATTGCCCATCATTGGGAAGTGTATGTTCAGCGCTGGTTTATTCTAGAAAGTGTCGATCCGTACCTTGTGATTGTTAGCAGCTAACGCCCAGACGGCGCGCGCAGCCGACACTATCTCCGCTGTGTCGCCAGTCAGGAGCGTCCCCGACAACAGCTCCAGCAGATCAGCTGCAAAACATTCCATCGTAAACTAAACTGTGCGTGATACGGAGGCAGAATGTAGACCCGTATCATCGAAGAAGTTCATATCTGTACACCGTAAGGACTATTTCTGCTTGCAGTGCTCGGCCGCTATAGAACCGGGACAGTAACAGATGTGATCATCGTGTTCACGGGATTTTGTTTTCAAACTGCTTGGATATGAAGTTCTTCGATAGTATCTTAGTTACGTAATATACGATAAATCGGAATCGGAATCGGTTTGAAACAAATTGCTATTCCGTTGATCATAAGTTCGAAAAAAAAACTGCTCAACAACGTAAATAACGCAATGAATGTTGTTGAACTGTCAAAATCAAACAAATTTGTCGTAATCGTTTACGAAAATGTGTTGCGTAATTAGATAGCCAGTATTATAGTAATGGAATTTAGTAAGGTTCAAAATGTACGGTCTAATGTATGAAAATAGATTACTGTGATTTATAGACGCCTGCTGACAATGGCTAGCTATATGCTTCAGTTCATCGTATATTATGCTAATTGGCAGTAGTAGCTATGATTATTGAGCATCCATGTGCGTTTTTTATGGTCTTGTTGAAAATACGTCCAGCAAATAATTGTTGGTAATGAAGCGTAAAGGGATTCTATGTGACGCATTGCGTCTATACCTAATAAACAGACCTATTAAACTCATAATTCCCTTTAAAAGTATGCAAAAATACACTGGTTTGTCATATGCATATCATTCGAAAGACGTCCACATTTGAACAAAAGCCTCCTCAATCATTGCCGGAAGTACCTAACCTGCGCTACTCGCATCCACCGGCTTCTTGTAACCTCTCAATTCTATATACCACCTATCTCCCCTAACTGCCTATTTGATCTTGTGGTCGCAACTGTGACTGTTGAACGGTTAGGTCCCCACCTAAGTTCGATTCCCAGGTCGGCCAAAGGGTTATTGGGATTTTTCCATTAGGAATTTCTCAGTAACGTCCCGGAGTTTGG
This sequence comes from Xanthia togata, assembly GCA_963853775.1. NCBI lineage: Eukaryota > Metazoa > Arthropoda > Insecta > Lepidoptera > Noctuidae > Xanthia > Xanthia togata. Next base: position 15,672,062 of record OY970802.1, read on the forward strand.
AAGTTGGCGGTGTGATACCCCCGCGCCTCGGTGCGCACGCTAAGTCGCAGGCCACGCTGGTGCGACACGTCTTGCGTCTGCGATGAGCGGGAAAAATAATAATACGGGTTGAACGGGGGCGCCATGTTGGCGCGACTGGCGTGCGCGTCATGCGACCGCGCGCAGCGGAGGGAATAGTACGAGTTCGCCCGTCCTGCGTATTTATTAAATTTTGTTGAATTATCCGCGATGCAAAACATAAATACGCAATAATAGCAGATAAAAACCACGTGTCACGCGGCCGCTTCAACGTGGCACACTACAGCGGCCAGACGCAGCGTCTTTATTCCTCCCGCCCCCGCAGGTCGCCCCCGCTCACCGCAGTAGCTCTAGCGTGGCCTGCGGCTTAAGCCGTTGGCTCTGCACCAGCCGGTCTATTCTGTAATAATCTCACGGTGAAAACTTAGGTGAAGTGTACGTGAAGTGGGCTGTCATTCCAGCTGCTCTAGGGATTGATAGCTCACTCCGAGCTCATTTCACCTAAGTTTTCACATTGAGATGGTTACAGAATAGCACTGCTGGTCTCTCTCCACGAGTATCGGATTGTCATCCCATCGGTCTATGAGAGTGAAGGAAGAGTGAGTGCCTGTCTGCACACACTTGTGCACTATAATATCTCCCGCGTAGATTGGCTGCCATGGCCAAAATTCGGAGGAATATTATTTATTATACCTATCTCTCTATCTCAAACATTGCAACATTAAACAACTCACCAGACTGCAAAAACGGGTTGCGATGATGATGTGCCGCATGTGCCAAGGCAGGCATGAGCCTCGCGCGCACGGGGCTCGGCAGCGCCGACAGCGGCGCGGCGCCGGCCGGCAGCGCGAGCACGCCGCCGGCGCCGTCCGCGTGCCGCGCCGCGCCCTCGCACAGGCGCGCCCACGGGGCGTGGGCCGGGCTGGCGCCGCGCACACGCTCGCGGATGCACATGCGGTACATGCTTGATAGTACCTCGCTCTGTGGATGAGATCATTTGTTTGGAATAAGACGTGGCGAAATATGATGGACGGAAAGAAATAGTTATTTGTGCAACAAGAGAGCAAAGTTGTTTTTTGCAGCGAGTGTTGATTTTGAATCCCGAGTAAGCGAAGGATTCTATAATTGAATTCTAGGTTAGAATCCTGAGCGCAGCGACGGATTCAAAGACACGAGATGCACACATACAACTTTTCACCTCAGCAGCGAGAACACACAACATGTAAAAAAAACCCTGTCCGATCCGTGAAAATGTTGTTAGGTATTGTACTGTGAGCATATTTATGTGGAAATGAAAATGATACCCATAAAAAAACTAAAAACAAGTCAGTCGCCATCTTGGATTTACATTTTCATGTCGTTATCGGCTTTAGCACCCTCGAAAACTAAGAAAACGACACCCATGACGAACGAACGGGTGCTAAAGCTGGTCGTGAAGTCAAAATAAAAATCCAAGATAACGGCTGTGAAAGTTTTCACATTATCCGTCATGGGTGTCGTTTTCATAGTTTTAGAGGGTGCTAAAGCCGATAGTGAGGTCAAAAAATTTTCATTCCAAGACGGTGGGTGCGAAAATATTCAAATGTTTCGTCATGGGTGTCGTTTTCTTAGTTTTCGAGGGTGCTAAAGCCGATAGTCAGGTCAAAATATAAATTCAAGATGGTGGCTGCGAAAATATTCAAACTTTTCGTCATGGGTATCGTTTTCATAGTTTTTGAGGGTGCTTAAGTCGATAGTGAGGTCTGCTGCCTTACTTAGAAATAATGTAAAGTCATGCCCTATGGAGTTTAGGTTTCAACCCCCAGGCTGTTATAAAAGCTTTTAAAGATCTTAAAATTAAATCAACAGAAGATCTGTGGGGAATGTCTGTAAAAGTCTGTAGATCTGTTATCGAAACCATTGCGCTTTATTTAGCTTTCATATTTAACACTAGTGTAGACCAAGGCGTCTTTCCGGATCTCATGAAACACAGTAAAGTAGTTCCTTTGTTCAAATCCGGTAATAGTAAGGTAGTAACTCAACAATTATAGGCCTGTGTCAATTCTGCCAGTTCTCAGTAAGGTGTTTGAAAAGTTGATTCTCAATCAAATGTTACGGCACTTTAATAAAAATTCCATCTTTCATGATCAACAGTACGGTTTCACCAAAGGGCGTTGTACCACTGACGCCGGTGTCACCCTAATAAAGAACATTTTTAACGCCTGGGAAGAAGCACAAGATGCCATTGGAATCTTTTGCGACCTCTCGAAGGCGTTCGATTGCGTAGACCATGAGACACTTCTACTGAAACTGGAGCACTATGGAATTAGGAATACAGCTCTTGATTTGCTAAGATCATACCTGAAAGATAGAAAGGTTAAAATTCAAGTCAATGGCACAAACTCATTAGGGTCTGAAATGGTAATGGGCGTTCCTCAAGGTTCGATATTGGGTCCATTCCTCTTTTTGGCTTATATTAATGATTTACCCCAATTATTTCAAAATCAACCAAAGATGGTGTTATTTGCAGATTGATCTTTAAAATAAACCGACGGTCACAAAATCTTGACGACGTGAATAGCTGTATTGTTCAGGTCCAAGATTGGTTTACGGTAAATAATTTGGTACTAAATAATAAAAAAACCAAATGCATTAGATTTAAATTACCAAATGTTAGAAGCAGTGAATGTGACATCATATTGAATGCAGAAAAACTGGAATTTATTAATCAAACAGTTTTCCTAGGAATCACGCTAGACGAGAAATTACAATGGGGACCCCACATAACATCTCTCGCGGGGCGGCTAAGGTCGGCCGCTTATGCTGTTAGAAAGATAAGACAGTTAACAAATGTAGAAACCGCGCGTTTGGTCTATTTTAGTTACTTCCACAGTATTATGTCGTATGGCATTTTACTATGGGGTCGGGCTGCTGACATTGAATCCATCTTTATTTTACAAAAGAGAGCTGTCAGAGTCATTTATAATCTAAGTCGTTGCGAATCTCTCGGGGAACTATTTAAAAAGATTAATATTATGACGGTACCTTGCCATTTCATTTATGAAAATATTATGTTTGTGAGAAAAAATCTACATCTTTTTAATAAAATAAGTGATAGACATCATTTTAATACTAGAAATAAAGATAAAATAGATCAACTATTTTTCAGACTATCTAAAGTAAATACATCTTTTATGGGGTACTGTGTTAAATGTTACAACAGAATACCTTGTGATATATTAGAATTAAATGAAAGAAAATTTAAAACTCATATAAAAAGTACACTTTGTAAACAAGCATATTACAAATTAGAGGATTATATCCAAGATAAAATGCTTGGAAACATGCTGGTCCTGCTCCATAGGACAATTTAGAATCTAGACAAAATCTATTATTATTTTTTATAACATTGATTTTATATTCTGTGATTACTTGAACTCACAGACTGACTTATTATTAGTAGTATTTGTTAAAATGTTAGGAATATCGTATAATTTTACAATGTTTGTATATGTGAGCACCGCTATCACACAATAAATTTATGTAATTCCTTCATTATTCATTCTTTTTACCTATCGTGGTATAGTAATCTTATTCTAGGTGCATCGTCTTCACATATAATTATATAATTAATGGATACAAGATATTGTGAAAATATTTTAAAAGAGTAAAGGTGGAGTTTCTTGCCCATTCTTCTCCATACGAAAACTACATTGGAATGGGCGACTAGAATCAATTATTATATTTTTTTTGTAAATGTTGACGTTCATAAGTGCCTTTTTTGTGCCTAATTGAAATAAATTATTTGACTTTGACTTTGACAAAATGTAAATCCAAGATTGTGGCGGTAACAATTTTGTTTATGTTTTAAATCATACGTGAGAAGGAACTTCGTGCCTGACAGGGGTCCCCCGATCACATGTTTTTTTATTTTTATTGTTGTTTACCATGGAAAAAGATATGTGGGGATTCGTTTTTCTTTTTTCCTGAAAATTTCCACATAAATATGTTCACAGTACGATACCTAACAACACCCTCACGGATCGGACATGTTTTTTTTACATGTTGTATGTTCTCGCTGCTGAGATGAAAAGTTGTATGTGTTACACGAGAGCAAAATTATTTGCATCTCGTGTCTTTGAATCCCTCGCCGCGCTCAGGATTCTAACCTAGAATCCTTCGCTTACTCGGGATTCAATAACAACACTCGCAGCAAAAAACAACTTTGCTCTCTTGTTGCACAAATAACTATTTCACTTCTCATGCTCTGAAAGTGCTTATTTGTGCAGGATATAGGCTGCACAAAATCGAATTTTGTGCACAAGTGCATTAACGTATGTACTCATAAATTTATCTATATTAAGGCAAAGAAAATGAGCCATACAGCCAAACACAATAAGAAATTCATAGATAGAATTTGTTATTTTATAATATTTACTTTAATTTATTTGCCTTATATGTTTTTTAAGATTAAAATTTAAATTCAAGTACGGTAGGTTATTTAATTAATTTAAGAAAATTATTCTTACAAAATTAATTTAATAGTAGGCTGTATAGGTCTGCATCCCAAGCTTAATATCAATGTCGTAAGATTTGAAAAAAATAAAGCGGCGGGAAACAGCTCTTGTTTTTTCGTGCGTTTATTAACCGTTAATATCGGGAAAAACAATTTCCTTCAGTATTCAAAACTATACTAATTTTACTTTGAATTTTAAATAAAGAAATGTTATGTTAAACTACTGTTATATTTCCTCGCAATCGAAGTGAAAAGCAGAGTTTTTAACTCGTCCTCCTAAACCATTTTATCCTCGACATTACTATCAGCCCTCGCCTTCGTCTCGGGCTGCTATGTATATGCTCGGATGAAAATGGTTCGTTTTGTGCACTTGTTGTAAAATCTACTATTATTTGGGACACGCACAGGAAATACAAACGGTAAAAAAGGGGCCTATAACGTTCCCACTGCTAAGACACAGGCCTCCTGTCTGTGAGAGGGAGTGGGCCGTAATCCTTCACGAGGGCTCAGTGCGGATTGATGGTTAAATAAAAAGCTAACAAAAACAGACCCATTTGAGGCCTCCTATGTGTGCATAATGCTGAGAAATTTAACAAATAAATATCGCAACGCTGGTATGTAGGTACACCTCTGCCTAACCTTCGGGAAAAGCACGGGTGATGTTGTAATGTTAAATAACACGTCTATATTCTAATCCCGATTTCCAATTCATGTTAGTTCAACAAACACATATCATATAGAATTAATTAAGTAGATTTAGTTATTCGGAAATCAACTTAAATTACTTAAGTTGATTTCTGAATGACTAAAATCTATTGAACAAGTAATTCAACAATTTTAAGCAGTCGTCAATTTTCAAATATTTATTTATTAAGAGGCTGACAACAGCTAAAGCGCGGTCACTGTCGGACTGCATAGAAAAGAAAGACAAGCGCGATTTCACAACGCTGGTAATCTATTTACAAAAAATATATTGATTGGACTAACAAAATAAAACACTATTACATTGATATGTTGCTTGTAGAATAATCTGACAAAATGATTGCATGTATATTAATATGGACATAAATCGTTAAAATATTTTTTTTTTTTTTGGTATCTTCGTGATTTTTTTCTATCGTTTTAAATTAGTCGTAGTATATTTTCAACCATACTTTGTAAAAAAGGGTATTTAGAAGATAACATTTCAGATTATTTAGAAGATAAAAAAGCATGGGATTGAGGTGCTCGCCCTGCTAAGCCTTGTGATAAAACCATAAAATTTGTCATTTTTTATTATTATGTAAAATCATTTTATTAAGTATACCAGTTTTGCATACATATTGACATTGTAGAAAATTATATACAAAATGACATGATTACTTTGTAAAGTATTATATTGTTTTAATTATTGTGAATGTGAGGACTATGTTTTTTTTTCTCATTAGTTTTTTCATTGTCGGTTAGTTTTATAAAAAAAAAAGAAAAAAAAAAAAAAGTTTATTTCAGACAAAAAAGTCCATATGCAAGGCAATGATGGTCTGGCAGTTTGAGTAGTTTATGCGGCCTACCCAAATGTCCTTTCTTTGGTATTGTTCGTCGAGTTGAGCTCCTTAAGTTCTGAGTTGAGCTCCACGATTACTGACAAGACAGGTCAAATCTGTGTGGTCCTTTTCTCAAAAGACCATTTCATACATGGTCCTCATATGGCCTGACCAAGATTATGCCTGGACTTTAAAAGAGACTGTGACCTCTGAGTTTGTTTCGGCCTTTCTTCTCAGAGTAGTCAGATAGGAAACGCCGAACTCATAGCATTTTTTTTTTTTTTTTAAGATGACGTGTATAAGTGATTTCCAATATCCTATTTACAGAATAAACAATTTCATTTCATTTCATTTCAACAAACAATCTAATTAGAATACATTCTGATTTTGTTTATTGCAGTGGATCATATACTTTTAGGTGTTATAAAATTTTCTGTTAGCTACTGTAGTACCCTTAAGAGCGGGGCGACGCATGAATTGTCCATACAAACGTAATACCCAAATCATTTACAATTTGAGCATATTTCTACCATATTATATTGATATTCGGATTTAGACAGTATTTATCTAGGCTTGTACGTCTTTTTTTTTTTCAAAAACCTTACCTAAAAAGAAGTTTAAGTGAATTGAATTTCGCAAATTTTTACTGCGTAAATGACATGTTTTCATATTGTTTTTTCTGTATTATAAACAACAATATTTGTTATATTGTTTCAGCATAGGCATAGCTTATATTGTCAAATTACAAATTATCGAAAAAAAAAAGGAAAAACATTAAGTTTTCATTCATCATTTTGGGTATTACGGAACACATCCATATTTATCATACATTTTCAATGGCTAGTAGTGCTATCGCGTCAAGCGATTGTCAATGTGTGCATGGGTGGTCGTTATGCTCACGGTAGCCGTGTGTGCTCACACTAACGCAACGTACTTGAACACGCACCGGGCGCCGGGGGTTGGGTGGGGTTCGTTCAGGATATTTCATCAAGTGTTTGTTGTTGTTGTCAGTGTTAGACAATTACTTTACACTGCTGTGCGTGCGTACTTATTTGTTTGCTAAATTGTAATATTTCTGACACTATTGACCTGTGCTATGAACTTGGATTTTGATTTGCTTTTTGATTTGGTATCGAGTAACTTACATTTTACGACCTTTGTTTTGTTTACGGACCTGGAATATTATTTAGGTTCGATTTTGATTTGGTTGAAGACATGGACTCTGAACGTTGGGATGTATCTCACAGTAAGTATTACTCAATGATATTATAACTTTATAAATTACGAGTACCTATCTACTATTTTTTAGCTACTAATTGTTAAAATTATTTTAAACCCAGCCCAAGAAAACAAAGACGTTGTTTTCTTGGCCCGAGTTTTATACTAGTAGGTACCATCGAAGAAGTTCATATCTATACACCATAAGGACTATTTTGGCTTGCAGCGCTCGGCCGCTATACAACCGGGGCGGGAATAGATGTAGTCGTTGTGTTCACGGGATTTTGTTTTCAAACTGCTTAGATATGAAGTTTTTCGATAGTACCTAAGTACCTATATTTTGTATAAATGAGTATTTACCTACCTATATTTAGATAACATTTAGATCTAAATTGAAGTGTGTTTACATCTGTATACCTACGGACAAACGAGTAAATATCCGTAATCCGTTTCATTACTAATATTATTCGATAAGTACCTACCTACTTATGTGTCTAAAGAGTGTCAGCTGTGGCCTCAGTGAGTATTTTGTAGTTTGTACGTTATACAATTGACATAAAGTTCATTATACTTTGACCCAATTTCGTGACATAAACTCGCTTTTATTCCGTTCCGTGGCAATGTAAATTGAGCCTTAGCGTGAGTATTGGCCGAGCCGGTATAAGCTAGTTACTCTACGTACCTACGCGACGAAGCCGCCACGTGATGGTTGTAGTAGTGTACCTCTACCTACCTATCATAGCGCACTTGTATGAAGCTTTGTCATTTCACTGTTCCGATTCTTTACTTTTGTGACAGAGCGGGCGTAATTATAATTATCTCAAGGACACTACTGAGAACATTGCTCGCTCTAGGGCCTTTGCTGATTTGTTGGCGCAGCAGCTGTGCGACATCAGCATGTTCGGATGCCGAAAATATACCGCGTCGCCTGCACTTACGCACATGTCGGTAAAAAATTATGCAGCGCCGCTTAGCCGTCGCGAAATAATGTCGTCTTCTAGTTCGAGTGATGAAGATACTTTAGCTTGTTACACTTGTGACTCGGCAGAATGCAACGGCACAAGTAGCTCTGCATAACTTTTTACCGACATGTACCTACTACGTAAGTGCAGGCGACACGGTATGTTTTCGGTATCCCAGCATGCTAATATCGCACCGCTGCTGCACCGACAAATCAGAAAAGGCCACTTGTACTGTGATGTTTATCCAGCGTACTCGGGGTAGGGTGACCATACAACCGGATTTTTATGGACAAGTGCGGCTTTATGGCCTCGGTCCGGTTTTTGCTCGGAATTTTTTATGAAATTCCTATTACATAAAACATTGATTAAACTACAATGAAAAGTTCAAAGTCGTTCTAGTTTATTTAATAATTATGCGATTTTTATCTGGACTTTGGTGTCCGTTACCTTGGGGTGGCAGCTCCAACAATAACTTGATAACTAACTGGCTAATATTTTTAAAACGACAGGAGCTATTCGTATACAGCTCGTGTCGACAAGAAGAGCTGGTAAATCAACTTCATTATAAACTGCATAAATATTTACAGAGCCACGGCGATCAACTAAAACACGCTTATGGCCATCAGTTCGCAGACGGAAATACGTAACCAAAAATAAAGAAAATAAGCGATCTTTGAGGTGAGTAATCGAGCGTAGTCAAAACTGATTGTGAATTTTAGAGTAGGTACCTATATAAAAATACCTCATAATTATTTACACTTTATTATCACGTAGGTACTGAATTAAAATAAATATTAAATATTTTTGTGAACATGATATCACACCATACATGTTACTTACTCTAAGTTGAGATTGGCCGTGGTGACAGAAATCGGTCAGGAGGACATTTTTTATTTTGCTGTCCGATGCTATGAAATAACGCAATGCATTAATTTTGTTGCATTGCGTTAAATTACGTTTTTGAACAGATAAAAAATCTGCTCAAAATATTTGCGTTTTTGAGCAGTTTTTTTTTCGAACTTATGAAGCAATAGATTAGCAATTTGTTTTAAAACGATTCAAATTCCGATTGATCGTGTATTACCAAATTAGGGTAAAATATAGGCAAGATCTAAGATGGCGAATTGTAACTAGGAAACGGATTTGTATTTATCAAGGAATGACGCCAAAAGGACTGGCATATGAAAAAATTGAAAAAGACAACGTATTCTGGAATTCTATAGTCATAAAATTAGAAGAATTTTATTTCAAATGTATATTGCCTGAATTAATAGATCCCCGTTTGCCTAGAAATCTGCCTATCAGAGACAGAATTTAGTTTATTTATTTCACAACGCAGTACATTATGTTGTGAATGTGAGAACTATGTGGGTTTTTTTTATTTAGAGTCTGCAGATAACCTATGGTAACAAGCAAATCTTATAAATCAGCGTATTTAGTGTGTATCGTGCACACTATGTATTCTGATTATCATAATTGTATTTTTTGTAATTGGAACGAGGTCGCTAATATTATGGTCACCCTACACGAATTTATTACGTTTAGACTCATACATATAACTAAATAAATGGTAATTCAACATCCTTGTTTTTTATTATTCTGAGCCGGGAACGCTGTTATTTATCTGAATTTACGGACATTGCGTAAACCTAATTGGAATATTTGTGTTTTACTAATAGGTACTTTGCATAACACTTTTATTATTTGACTTGTATTCATTATTTAGTAATAAAAATATTTGAAGTTCAGTAAAAAGGAATAGGTACTTACTGAAATAAGACAAAAAAGCCTTAGTTTTTTTAAATATGAGACAACCCTGAAGGAAATAAATAAACATAAACAGATTAAAATAAATAAAGACAATAATAATAAATATCCCAATAATTTATATTTACGTGACGTGTGTGACAACTCTAGCACCGTTTGTCGGGATTTGCCCCCAAGGCCACGCTCGATACGTATAACGTGTAAAATAAGACGTATCTACTAGATAGGTTTGCTCTACAAATCCTAGATCTCGAGATTAGTCGAGATATCCCCATTATGTTGAGATATCGGCATGGTAAAGAAATTTCCAAAAAACCCATTACTAGTCTGTACATTCACTAACGATTCCCCAAAGAAGTCAACAAAAATAAAACAAATAATGAACATACCTACTTACTAAAAATAAATATAAACGCTGTCGACTCGTTATGAATGAACGGCAAGTACTGCTAATAAAAGCTATAGTATCTATCCACTCACACAAACACACACGGCTACGCAGCGTGTCCGCCCCGCCTTCTTTTGTCAAACAGAGATAGCAATATTCCTAACGAAGTTTGCGCACATCTCGAATTCCAGTTTCGAGCCGAGCTCCCCGTCCCCTTAAGGATTATCATTACCAACGAGATACATTACAATTATCTTTTACAATAATAAAACTTGTATAGTAAATACGTTATCCTGTAATGCACACTCAATTACAGGTAACCACAGTTTACACGAACTTACAATATTGAATCAACCAAACGAAATCTACATCTGAAAAGACAACTAGACTAGTTTCAACGTAATGAATCTTACCTTTAGCAGTATAGTACGGCAATGATGATGCGGCAGCATGCGCCTGAGCGAGTGCAGACACAACAGCAACAGGACAGGAGGTCGTTGCCGAGCGGACTGGGACGCCTCGCGCGCACTCAGCGCGCACAGTTCTGCGACCAACGAGCGGGCTCCCACGCACGAGCTCATGACACCCCACGCTAGCAACATTTTTACATACGTTTTAATTAAAATAGCTTTTGCCCGCAGCCCGCGTAAATGTCGGAAAATATCCCAGGGGAAATTACAACAGGGATTAAAAGTACTATGTGTTAATCCAGGTTACAAACTATATGTATGCCAAATTCCAGTCAAATCCGTTCAGCCGTTTTTGCGCCAATCCGAAACATACATCCAGACAAACAGACTAAAGTTCTTCTTCGTTACTATTTTATTATACATATGTATTATTTTATACAATGTGGAGCAGGACGCTTGACATTCCTCAAAACCACATAAAGAGTGTCATGTTCTTTACCCGTATACAAAAAATCAATCAAATCCAATGAATACTTTAGCCACAGGAAATTATTTTTCATTTTCTTATTTTTCAACATGATGTAGATCGGAGTCCGTAATAATAGGTAAACATTGTAATGTCAAGAACCTGTGCAAAACGTACGATTCTATCCTCTACGTCTCAATATGCTTGAGAGACAGAGAAAGGTGTCATACGATTCCACTCTGACGCGCCCCGCCCAGTCCCACAAAATAATACTACAATTAGAAAGAAAAAGAAATATTACTTACGCAAATTATGCATTAGTGGTGCATAGACAATTGCGAGTGTGTGTGTGAGCGGAATTTTTTCGGCAGTCTCGGGACTCGGTCACAGTCAGTGCAGCGGCGCCCTTTGAGGAGCGCACACGGCTACTTATTTTATCACGAGACGAGCCGCGCGCGCATTGTTGTGATTTTGCGAAAAAAATTAGTTGTTATTTGTGATTAAAGACGATTTAGTGTGACTTATTGTTCAGTGTTAGTTTAATATTAGTTAGTTAATTAGGTATCGATGTCGCTTGTGCCCTTGTGACCTTGAAAATTTATAAATTTGTTTATTGATGTAAATTCTGATTGTGATGTGATATTATGTGATTAATTATTCAACCAGTGATCTTTTAATTAACAACGCGCAACTTAGTGACTTTATGCCGCTAATTTGTTGTTCTCCGACTAAACTACCTACCCACGTCCACCTACGCCCCGCACCGCAGCGCAGGCGCCGCCCCCCGCCGCGACCCGCATCGGGCCGCGCAACAGGTTAGTGACTTTTCGTAGATAAAGCGTGTTTACTTTTTATGCAGTCGATTCTGCTATTTATTTTGTTTGAAAATTGCAATTTGTCAATTTTCCATTAACTACTAATCTTCGTATTTTAAAATGTTTCTATGGACTAGTACTGTGCTCGTTTTAATTTAATGTCGTAAGTCCAGATCCACATTGTATAAGTAGATAATACACGATATAATACGATTTTATTAGACACCATAAAATCATAACTATGACATAATAATGACACTGCAAGATAAAAGTGTGAGAAGAATGTGTGTGGTGGGCCTTCGTTTGTACTAATTAGTATAGGCCCTATACTAATCAGTACATTACGTAGGCCCTCAGTTGGCATCAAGTAAATACGCAAAGAAGAGGGGTTAAATAACATAGTGAACGGTTATCAACAATAAGCGATTCCTTGGATCTACTTGAGTTCATCTTGCGTAACATGAGAAACCGCCGCCGTTTTGTAAAACTTGTCCTTACGCCTGCTACCGTGCGTTATTATGGACCCCAGTCATAACAAAGTGGCTGGCCAGATGACGTGAATCAACGATCATACGCGGTATGTATTTATTAGCTTCTAGTGACTCGGCTACGCGTGACTCTATAATCTCGTAGAAAAACGCGTGCTAAATTTCTTATCTGGACTGTCTCATAGCCTTTACCGGCTATAATTATTCAAACTCTACCATACCTTTGGGACAATCATTAGTGAACGTATAAATAAGATGCATGACGGCTTGTCGCAGTTGTTCGGTCATCATACACCAGGGCCACAGTCTGTTAAGAGAGGTCGTCATGTTGTCATCCACGAAGCTTTCCTTAGCGGCAGGACAGTCCAACATCGAGCAATCCATGACGACCAGGAGCCAGTACAATGTACGCAGCACCGGATTCTGAATAACAAAAACGATAGGTACCTTACTTATGTATTGCGAGCACATCTCTGCATTATTTATTCTGTCGATCGCCAGTTGAATTAAATAAATATCGTATAATTTAAAAAGATAAAACATACTAAGGAAATTATTTATATGAAATTAAATTTATACCAAAAAAGTATTTAAGTAGACCAAAATTTACACTTGTTTTGTTGTGCGGAAATGATAATGATACTCTTAGAGGGCTTAGCTTGTTTTGCCATCGTGGAATCGTTTATCCGGCACAGATAACTTTTAATTTTGAGGCATACCACAGGCATTATATTTATCTAAAAATAAACTTCTGAAATAAACTTCATAAACAGATTGCATTTTTTAAGGTTTCGAAAGAGGAAACTCCTGTACCAATTAATAAAACTCCTACTCACATTGTTAGCATTCTTGATGACTTCAGCCGGCTTCCCCTGCATTGAGAGATGATCTCTCACAGCCTGCATGGTAGCGAGCAGCATTCGAGGCATATGTCGATGTACAGCGTACTGTCTACTGCGACCACTTACGGACAGGACGGAGGATAGGCAGGAGCATACGCGAATCCAGCGCTCGTCTGAGTAGGAGAGTTTATATAAAGCCCACAAATGTACAGGTATGGATGCCATAAGCATAGGTTTAACGATTATTTTCTTAAACTATCACTTAATACTACTTAAGAGGTTGCATTCAGAAAGTTGGCAAGGTCGCGATAACAGTCATTTAGTGGCACGAGGAACAGGGTGTGAAGTTCACTCATCTACCATAGAAAAGGGAGGATCCTCCGACCAGACGGGTGTTGTGTCCGGCGGGCAAATGCGCGACTGTTGATGCCGGATAGTCTTATATATGTCGTTCGCGCGGTAAACTCTTATTGTGCGATGCAGAATTTGTGTGACGTCATCTCTTTTGATGCGTAGTTCGTATGTGGCGGTGTAACCGCTACAACTACGCTGTTTTGATTAATTTGTCAATATTAATAAATTAAGTTATGAAACATTGCTATGTAGTACACTAATATTGATTATGGATCGTTACGCTGAATAATTAGGTAGGTTTTAAGTATATAAGCCAAATTCAGTAATAATCATTACAATTCATAATCAATTTTTCATAATTTCAAACCAAATTTATAAAATGCACCCAACCTCTTAACATAATTAAATATTCTTGACGTAACTACACACAAAACAACGCTTAGTATAATAAACGCTTATTATTATTAGTATATATTATTATTTTATTCCAAGTAGAACATGCTATTGCTGAACATGAAGTGTTCTATGGTTAACATACTCGCAAAATAATCTGCTCAACAACGTAAATAACGCAATGAATGTTGTTGAACTGTCAAATCGAAACAGATTAGTCTTAATCGTTTAAGAAAATGTGTTACTCAATTAGATATCGGGCGCAGGGCCAACAGCTTAACGTGCACATCGAGGCACGGCGGTATCACACCACCAACTTCCAAATTCCAGGCTTTTACACGAAGAGTAAGGAAGGTTCTATTTTCTTGTAAATGTTGACATTCAAAATTGCATTTTAATGGCCTACTTGAAATAAATAATTTGACTTTGAATGCAGAAGAACAACCAAAGTTTGACGATATTACATAATTACAATGAATACAAAAGCTCGTCTATAATTCCAGTAAAATAGAAACCGTAACTGACCTATCCTCTACGATGGTTATCAAATTTATTACTAGATGACTTCGTGCAATGTGCATAAACAAAATAGATTTACGACAGTTTAATTACACAAACGAAGGTAATGCTCACTATAAATCAGATGGACTGTAGTCTATTACGAGTATAGTTTAATAAACAAGATGCTCAATGTCCATATCGAGTTATTAGTTGAAGACGTTTATCATATAGAGTTAATGTTATTAAAGACATTTAGAACACAACTACAGTTGTTGATTTAACTGCATGTATCCATGTCCTACATAATACGTGATATTTAATTAAAGGCTGTTGATAAAACACTTTTGGTAATCTGAGTACGTATGTTTTTCCCTCGGGAGCATGTACGAGCCAATAATGCTCATAAAGCAAAAGTACGTTTATACGCATAAATTCAGTCCTAATTAAAACTCATCCACGCGCTATCGTGTGGATCGATCAAGAATAACATAAAATTAAGTGCGACTCAGATAACTAAACAAACATAAATTTAAACTGTTTCCATATCAATCTGCCTAGCCTTTTCCCAACTATATTGGGGTCGGCTTCCAGTCTAAACGGATGCAGCTGAATACCAGTATTTTACATGGAGCGACTGCCTATCTGACCTCCACAACCCAGTTACTGGGTTATACGATACCTCTTGGTAAGACTGTCAGACTTTCGGGCTTCTGACGACCCGTAACGACTGACAAAGATCCACGAATGACAGCCGGGACCAACGGCTTAACGTAGTTTCCGAGGCACCAACCCCGGCAAGCGTAGCTTAACCTGATGGATCGACCCGTGCGGCAGTTATTACTTAGCCACGAACTCCATACACTGTTGTGTGTTACTGTTGTGTTGTGTGTAATTGTTTCCATAAAGAAACTATAAAAATTAACAGTGGTTTGGTGTGAACTACCTACAACAACTACAAGGGTCAAAGAGAAACAACGACAAGGGGCCGTATTATGAAGTATTAATTCCATCATTATTCCACTGCGAATAAAGGATGGTGCTATCGGACTTGTATAGCTCCGTCTCTCACTCACACTGGAAAAATGGTGTGATACGTCATAATAGGGCACATGGTCTGAAAAATAAAGTTTAAATAAACACATCATTATACATTTTGATGAAGTTGATACTGTTTCATCGATTCAAATACTATTTGAAATCTGTGGTTTGTGGAAGCTAAATATAGCTTGTTTATAACAGCCAGACAAAGTCGCAGCATGCTTTATCACCATCATTAATCATTGAATTCACCATACAGCCGGAAATAGCACGGTTTTCTCTAAAGCTAGCAATAAATTCCCTATGCATTCTTACACAGCAGAGTTCACAAACCGCCACATATGGAATGGTGAAAAATTTTTGACATCGTGAAAAAATATCGTATAACCAGCAAGTTTCTTAGTTAGCGTGAAGAAGGTAGAGGAATTTAATTACGTGGGCATCCTGTTGTCAATCTCTTACCATCTTTCCTAAGCTACCTAGCTTTCATCTAGCACGGGAATACAGAAGTACCAGTCTCCACATAAACAGAGCTGCCTAATTATAAAAATATAACAAAATATACCATACCTTGACTAGACTCATATTTCTTGTTCTCCGTCGACAGCTTCTGATACAAATTAATCAGGGCTTTACAGATCTCTTCAGCCAAATATTCTGGCTGACAGTCCTTACTTCTGGCACTGTCTCCAGCCCCACACCGTTCTGTATTCACTCCGTCCCAATAAGGAGACTTCAAGTTATCGTAGAACTCTGAACAACTGCCGTCTCTTGTTTGATCGATGTGCTTCTTGTGTGTTGTGGATTGTGTCAGCTGCGTGAGGAAATAGAGGGCTGCGTCTTGTAGTTCTGTAATGTAAGACATAAATAATATATAGATGTCTATACGAAATAAGATGTTTGATATAGCTGTATAGACATATAAAATGGTTTTAACTTTGCCAGTTGCGCAATTCTTTTACTCAGGCTTAGGTTTTTTTTTGTATTGCAATAAATATTGAATTGACTGATGGTCTAAGATCCGCAGAGGAACAACCTTCACCCACCTGTTTAATAAATGAAAAGTATTTTATATCAAATTTTGTGAGTAAAATATATCGCGAGTGGGTTGGCAAAAAACATCCTGGCCAGTCCAGGAATTTTTAATAAAATTTACTGCTTAAGACCTACACAATCGATATCTAAATAGAAATAGTGTTAATTTTATTTTTCAAAATGTCCGGGTTCGATTCCCGAGCTGAGTACAAGTTTTTTTCAAATGTTACTAAAATCCACCATGTCATCGATTTTAGTTTTTCTTGTTACTAAAATCGATGACATGGTTCCTAAAAAGAGATCTTCGTATGTCTTATAGTTTCAGACTTTCCCATACTGACCAATCTAAATGTGCCACCCTGTATATTATAGCTACGAACTTTAACGAAGGTGGGCACTAAGGAAGGATTTTTGAAATTGATTCCTTAGAGGAGTTAAATTTTGAAAGTTTCTATGGAAGTTTGTAATTTTTGCCGAAGGAAAATCCCATGGTATAATAACATACTTCACCTGGTATTCTCTTCCGACGATGGCCTAAGACTACGTCACGATAAGTGTTGCCATTGATTGTCCTTTTCAGTAAATTTAGGAACTTTCTCATTTAGTTAATGAAAATAAAATAAATTACTAACTAGCTTAACTATTTAGTAACTCGAGAGATTCATCTATTTAGTTTTACATATTATGAACATATTGAATTATTAGTTCATAATTGCTTTCAGCTCGCCATTTCATCGCTATCGTCGTGTCGCTCATACCTATAGCGTTGTTTCGCTCGGTGAGCAAAATACTGTGGTTCCCAAACATTAGTTACTGTGAAAAGGAAAACTGTGTAAACTGTGAAAGATACACAAGAAAAATGGTTAATTGTTCCATACCAAACAGTAAAAACAGAATTAAAAAAGGCGGTTTAATAAGGTTTTTTTTTTTCCTAAAGAAGAGATGCTAGCAAATGCGTGGCTTCAATATTATAGACCGAAAACAACAATAAGAACTGGTATGTACCTTACTACATATTATTTCATTTATCTAGTATGGTTTAACTAACAATTGTTTGCCACTTGTCTTGAAAAAAGTTCGGGAGAAACGACCTCGCAGTAGGATCCTCCTTCACCACGACAACGCCTCGTCACACACCGCAAAGCAAACAATCGACTACTTGGCGACGTCAGACGTGGAATTACTGTGTCACCCGCCCTATAGCCCTGACCTCGCGATTTTTATTTATTTCCGAAAATAAAAGAAAAACTTCGAGGAAAACGTTTTATGGACGCCGAGGAAGCAGTGGCTGCGTTTCAAAATGCCGTCGAAGAGACCCCTAAGGACGAATGAGCTAAGTGCTTTTCTCAGTGTTTCCATCGGATGCAGCTATGTATTGATGTAAATGGACACTATTTTGAAAAGATATGATAAAACGAATAAGTTGCTAGTTTGTTCAGTTTTTTATTTTCTCAGGACTTTCAGTGTCACCCTCATGTCGATTTATTCAAAATGATAAAAATTTAGTACCCTTTGTATAATTTTTATCTTTTTCCCCACTAAAAAAGTTTGAGAACCGCATCGCAACTGATGACGTATTCTTAGGCCAATCACGTGACCCAGCTGTCACGGGAAGAGAATACCTGGCGAAGTATGTTATTATACCATCGAAAATCCCATCGGGCGCAAGGTTTGTGAGGTGATAGATAACCTCCATCAGCGAATTTGGTTTTGTTTTGATTTCGTCCCAGTCCTGTCCCGCGAGAAACCTGTCAAATCAAACCGTAGCACGAAGCCATATTATTATACACGGTATCAAGGACATCGACGCGCAAACTGTTACCATAAATTCAGCACTTGATTCTAGACCCCCTAGGGTAGAAACTAAACGACGGTTATTAAAAAAAGAATCAGCTATTTCATACTAAAGTGCAATACCTACATGTAGCTGTAATTTCAAACAGCAAGTCGTTTTACGACTTCCGTTCAAATATGTATAGGTAACATAATAATAAAATTACCGATTTCATCACTCTCCAAGCACTGCAACAGTAGATGGAAGAAGTCCGTAGCATGCGTGTCTTTGAATTGTTGCCACACGGTGTCGACTGCCGCCTTCTCCCCCAGTAACGACGCGAGGAGGGACATAGCCTGCGCACGCGCCACCATACAGCTCTCCTCGTTATCATCTGCAAATTATTATGAAAGTCTGTTTTTTATGAATCCTTGATTGGATATTATAAGTAGTTTAATTGTGTTGTGGTAGTCGTTATTAAGTAGATGTTGAACGAAAAACAAACTGCGAAAAGTTCAAGATCCGATGTCGGCAGTCTTCATTATTTGGCAAATAGGTTCAAAATATCAAGCTATTATTAACTACACGGTTTTAAAAACTACAAAAACCTAGATATTTTACAAATTTTATGTAAATAAATGACTTAATTTTCAAATTACAGAACATAAAATTGCGCCTATTTTCTCCGAAACATTAGGTACCTATACACCTACATTTCGCCCGTAATGTTTAACTCCCATTTAATAGGGGGCGAGTCTATTGCCATCAACCGGGATCCAATTTATACTCCGAGCTGGTACTGAGAAATCCCTGACGGAAAATTTATAACACTTTGAAATTATCAAAGCACTATTTACTTAACGACTACGAACGAAATGCAGCTAATAACTCATGGGAGAGAAACATCTGCTTACAAGTAGCACATAACTTACTCACGTATTAGTCTTATTACTCAGACATAAATATTATTAATTAAGTACTAGTCTGTGCGTGTCTTGGTTCCTTATTTCAACAAACCACTCTGTACATACTCTTAGCTATGTGGGCTAACAGTACCTTCATAGTACATGATAATATTAAGTGTTTTGCTTGAAAAACAAACATTTCTTAAGTGTTTTCCGTGAATACCTAACTGATAAAATCAAGAATTATTTGAACAGTTTGTCATATTTCCGGAAAACATTTGTGTACATTTTCAGCAACACGGCTATAGGATTAACCTCCTAAATGTATGACGTGTGGCCATATGAATCCGAAAATAGTTTCAACCCTACCTTTTCACATATAAATTGTATGGCCAATGGCAATAGCATTATTTTCAATTACCTTTGTTATTATTGTGATCTGTATTTTCTGCCCACCCCCATGGGAATGTAGATATGTGTTTATAGTATTATAATAACTTTTAGTATTCAAACTACATTTTTTTTATTTTTTTTGTGAAGCCTCCCTCCACCATTTGCAATTACGATAATGGTATATTAACTCCACTTACAGAACATCTAAATATTAAACACGACAAACAATTTTTCCGTTTAGCTCGTGCCGACACAATCTTACTATCTATTTACAGAACTCACACCACGTAAATAAAGTAACATACCTTCTCCAAAAGGTGTTAAAGTCATTAGCAAGTTGTAAAGACAGTCCTTAGTGGCGGCGAGGGAGAGACGAACGCATTTGTGCGCTGTCACTGCCTGAAGCGCTCGGCAGGTGGCGCCACGGATCTCATATGTCTCTGTGCTATCTTCACCGGTCCATGAAGTGCATCTGCAATACGTCGAATAATATATTTTACATCAAAAAAAATCAAATGCAACACGAAGAGATCTCTCCTTCCGTACTTTGCCTACTGCCTACAATAGTGCAGGTTGACGGAAAGAAATAGAGAGGCCAAATCCCGATACCTATTGCAAGTAACGGGACCGGCATTACAACCACATTTCATTAATTCATCCTACTTCGTAACTTGCACATTTTGATTGTAACGCAACTGGTAACGCAGTTGCGTGTTTGTCACAATGAATAAGGGCTCAGATAAGAATTTACTTTATAAGTCCTTAGCTTAAGCTACAGTTATAAGGCTTCGGAGAAGACTAATGTTTTCAAGATAGCCGGAAAGTAAGTATTTATTTTGACGAATACTTTAGCCATATTTATCGCAACAGAATGCACCTTCGCGTGAAGGATCGTAAGTGTAAACCGTCGTGTGGGCTGATGTTTATCATTACTTAGGACTAATGAGTCATTCATTAGTCAACATTGTAGAGATGCGCTGGATGTGCATACGTATTAGAGCATCCATATTACTCGTATGATATTTTAAGATAACATATGTATAATAATAGTACTTAAATCATTTATTTTAATCATCATAAGGCTCTCGTCCATACCAATTTTGATTCTGATTTAAAAGGTACGAATGCGGAAACATTTCAGGCACAGAAAACACTTCTATATTGTCTCTTTATTCAACGACGTATGGAAAACCCCTTGAGTGTTGTGTTGTAGGCGCCTATAGACGGCGGTCATCTTTTCCCATGACGAATTTCATTAAAAAATTAAAAATTACCAACTTAATTTTACTTAGTCGGCGAAACTTCACAGACTGGACGAATATTATATCAATATCTAATCGTGAACTTCGCCAACTAATTGCAAGTTCTAAGTATTGAGATCTAGAACTAATTGGAAGGCTACAGACCCAGTCTCAGTCGCGTAACGTTTGATAACAGAGGCGGAAACAGTACTAGCTGCTAATGGCTTTGCAACTTAGGCGCGTGTGTACGCGGCGTACCAACTGGTTTGTACAAGATTTAGCGATTGAGTCCCTACTAATCTTCTAGGATTTTAATGTTGCCGATGTTTTTTTAGTACATTACTGTCGCGACCTCCAACAAGGGCATTGATGGACACACATACGTGAGTCCACCAATGCCTGGTTGCGGTCAAGACTTGTATAGTACTTTTCTCAAATAATGCGCGGATTCAAACTAAGTAAATTAATTATAAATTCCAGAATCAATGACGAACAACGATAATTTTTCACTCGCATTATGTTCATTTGTTTCTTCTCTATTTGCAAACTAAATCGAAATTAAAATAAGTTACCTCCTTGGTTGCCATGTGCTGAAGTAAAAAGTTCGTTTCATTTTTAAATAACATGACAGATATGGAGTTTCATACAAACATTGCCGGCCGGGCGGTCGCATGTATTCGACCAGTACAGAATTTTCTAATTTATCTCGAGAAGGTTGTCAAAATAATGCTCGAATTTCCAATCATGCTTGAGAAAAAGATCTTTTTTTTAAATGTTTTTTATTGTGGTTGGAAGTACGTGAACTTCACAATGGAATGGAATCTACAAATAGTACAAAATAAAGTCGCTTTACGTGTCTGTCTGTGTATTAATTCAAAAGTCATTAAAATGAAATTAAAAGAAGTTGAAGAGTCATTAAATTAAATGTCATTTATTCAAACTAGACTGAGATTTACAAAAAAATTACATAAGAAAGTCCCCCAAAACTGACATACTAACCATAATTTAAAGAGTTATTCCGGAAGGTCTATGTGTATTACACATTCATTTTAATTTTAAATATAATAAATAAATCTGGATGTTTTGCCAAGTCGTAAAAACCGTGCGAAACAGACGCTGGTCACTAGTTTCTAATAACCACACTAATTCAATCAATCAGAATGAGCTATTGTAGTTGGTACAAAACAATTTCTGTACTGACGTTAGTGGTTAGTGCAATATAAATAACTGTTTACATAATAATATATAAATCATACATGATTTAATTGTTTTATTTATTTATGATGTTGATTCGCCGACCTTTATCAACCACTAGGTATTTCACAGAGGAAGTGCACTTGTGCATTAGGGAAATCCCCATTTCTATTGCATTTCTTGAAATTTTATAATCTGAAATATGCTTTAAGTACCACCCATTACTAAAAGTTTAAGATAGAGAAAAGCATTTACTAAGAATGGTGGCTTACAGTATTTAAACAAGATTTAACGCAATTTCCTCGAAGTCATTCTAGTGCGGGATGTAGTATTAATAGAGACACTAACATTTTGCAGTGTTTCCGCCAATTTTACAACCAACAGCTGCTTTTAACACTAACTCGCTGGAAGCTATAATTATTTGATGCATATTCTACGAACATTCGCAATACGTACCTGAACAAAAGTCGGTACAATCCTCGTTCATTCCAGGCTTGGACGGGGCAGTGTGTGAAGGCGCTAACATTGTGTAGTGCGTCGGCTAGGGATGTCACAAGCGTGGCAGTGGGCGGAGGACGCGGCCTATGCGTGACGGGCGCAGGCGACACAAACTCGTCCCCTCCCTTCTGCGCACGCACCTCGAACTCACCCCGACGCTCCAACAACCCTAACGACACGTTCCCTTCTAGAATAAAAAACACTATTATTGTTTTATTAACATACTTTTTTATCTACCTATCAGTAAGCACTTAATTGAAACACTGTAAATGATTGAAATACTCAATGCAATTAAAATTCCTATTACATGAATGATTATGATTTAATATCACCTTTCTGATAACATATTATTAAGATATTGCAATTATTGAATTGAATTGTTTATGAGTATAGACTATACGTAAATAAATTAATAGTGAACTAGATCTAATCATTTTATTTAGAGGCCCAGTGTATTAAATATTGAATGCTGTTATTCTCACGTAACTTATAATCTTTAAACTTAAATCTAATCTGAAAGATGTTATTTATGAGTTATCGGTTATAAATAAATTGCGAATCAATACGTAAAACATATAGTAAGGTTCCTGTTATCTGACAAGGATGAACTCAAGAAGTCCAACTCACCGAACGATTGTTTATAATCTTTGGTATTGCAGAAGTCTACGAGTATCTCTATACAATTTTCTATGAAATTATTTTCGTGCAGTTGTTCCAGCACGTCACACTCCAAGACCTGAAAAAGTTTTTAATATTATGAAGACCTTGTTTTTACATACACAACAATCATTACACAAATTTTGAATATCTTTTTATTATGATTAGCATCTAAATCATGTTTAAATTAGAATAAAAAAAAAAAATATCAAATTTTATTGATACAGTTGTGTTTAAGATCTCAAACCAAACAAACAAATTAATTATTGTTGTTTCTGGTGCCTACATTGATCAGGTACATTATTACTACAATTTTCATACCAAAAATATTCTGTAAATGTTTACAAAAAACAATGCATCAATAAAACTCAGAAATTTTAATCAGAAGACATTAAATTTTATTGCACGTACAGATAAAATTGCAAATGAGTAGCAGGAATTTCGTTTGTTATTCAAGTAGGTTATCAAAAATGCCTCGATTCAGTGGTCTCGACATCATTTTATGCATACAATAGGAATCGGTAAACTAGTATGCATTGTTCAAGTAAAAATAGTGCGCGAACACTGGCATATCTTAGCTAGACATGTCGTGAGTTACAAAACAGTAACAAGTATACATACATAAACTACCATAACGCCTTCTGCAACGGCTAATTATCACTTGTGTTTTATTAATACATTTTGCAGCGAGTCATTCGGCCTATTTTATACTATCTGAGTAAGGGAATATTACAAGGTTTACATTCCACAAACGAAATGTTTATTCAGTGTTCAAGAGTTTTTGTTTCATAGCATACGTTGTTACAGTTTTTTTTTTCGATGAGTTACCGAGTAATTCAATAACGGGTAAGTAAGTGAAATTGTAGGTACCTACGTAAACAACGTACTTCTTTTAGGTACAAAATAATAGGAAAACTGATAAAGAAAGTAAAAAAAATGTCTGTTTTGATTCGTATATTGTTATAGTACACCATAACACTATAAATACATAGTTCAGGACCCAGGTACAAAATATAGACAAAAATGTAGTAAAAACAACTTATTAAAAATCCAAGTCTATAAGATAAACATTGCAATGAATTAAGTAAAGGTTAAGGTACAAAGTAAGTTTTAGGCCACAATAGGATTAATGAAATATAATTATAAATATTTAATGTAGAATGAATAATAATATCTATCTATATAAAGTCATCTTTAGGAAGTTGATCAATTCAACATCAATTGGTTGCCGAAAAATCATATTAATTCATTAATACATCCAGTCATCCATCCATTCTTTAAGTTTTCGATACTCATCAGCGGACCGGTTAATTTACAGATTGAATGCTGGTCATGTTTTAAAGAATTTTTAAGTAACTATGAAACAGTCAACACGATGTACAAAATTTACGTTTACTTTCGTGCTTTTAGGACGTTACACCAAACGTTTAACGCTAAACATAATATTTATAGGTATATAATATTTATATTTATCGTCGGGGTCACCAATTTAGACGGGCAGTTGCCCGCCAGACACAGCACCCGTCTGGTCGGAGGATCCTCCCTTTTCTATGGCGGATGAGTGGACATTACACCCTGTTCCTCATACCCCTAAAGTCTCGATTACCGAGCACTTCATTATAGAAGGCTATGAGAATGTATTTACCTAATTATTTTTTTGCAGCGTATTATTGCAGAAAGCGGAAAAAAAGAGGTCGATCTTGTATTCGTATAAAAAACGGGCACAAATGGAAAGAAGTGCCTAAAATAGCGAAACTATCAACTCCAGGTGTATTTGAGTGCTGTGCCATTGAGCTAATTAGCTATAAGATGATTGTAGTTTGTATTTAGAGAGTACAAAATGTAAATAATTTAAGCTTGAGGCACTTCTACAAGAGATATCAAAGACGAGCGGTAAGCATATTGTAATCGCTGCAGATTTTAACATTGATGTACTAACGTCGAATAGGATTTCTGCTACGCTTAAATGTCTTCTATTCAGTTTTATTAAAAACTTAAAAATAAAAAAAACTTTAAATTTAACACAATAACAACACAACAGAAACAGAATGATCTCTGTCTCTGTCATATTTAAACGATTGACAGAAAAAGAGCGACGTTTTAAATTCGTTTAGTTAGCACATAACGTATAATAAGCGATTTTTGGTGCAAGCGAAGTGAGACGAGCACTTCGCTTGCACCACAAATCACTTATATAAATGACAAAAAAAGGAAAAGAGTAAAAACTTACTGAATATTAGGCGAAAAGGCAGTTTGATTAATTAAAACGTACCAGATAGCTGGTGAAACCTGACTATATAATGTGTTATCTGCTTTTAAAGGTCTCATAAAGTAAATATCCTAACAACACGCTTATAAAAATGATTATTCACTGTCTCAATTAAAAAATAATGCCTGTATTACTTTAAACATCATAAACCTATTTACTGGATCAGATACGCCAGATAGCGATGGGCACAAAGATATCTGGTACATGTAAATGTCAGAAAAAACAAAATGGCTTCTAAAAATAGACACGATGCGCACTCGGTATTCGAGTCAACGTTAAAACAGACAAAAGACCAATGAAAACACCCCTTTCTGCTGTCGGTTGGTATTTAGTGCAATTACATGACCAATTAACTGACTCGTCCAGTTTAGTGATTGTTTACTGAAGCAGCTGATTGATAGTATCGGCACTTCGGTTCGGTACACACATTATTAATAGTAGGTAGATCGATTCACTTGATATGTTTGCAGCACATAAACCATGTGCTTAACTGGACATCTGAAGAAGTTACTTGCAAAAAGAAATGGTAATAATTTGGCGCACTAATATCAAAGAGTAGATATACAATTATTGTGTATACTAGTAGAACTTTATTTTAAGGAAATAAATAACCGCTGCAATAATATAATTTGCAAAATCATTATCAAAATACTCTATCTCCGCTTGTTCTTATTTACTTTCTTTGAACAGTTTAAAATTAAATATAATTTTTATACACCATTGAAAAACACATTGTGATGTGCTTAAAACTATAACATAATCCGCCTGTATTCCCCGAAAAGCTAGGCAGAAGTGTGTGTACTACCTACACCAAAATTTCATATGTTAGGTTTAAAATTATGTTTCACTATTTTCCGAAACCAGAAATTTCCACAATAAAACTAGGAAATCAATACACATACAAACAACAGTTAGGCTTTTTTATAATAACTCCAGTGACAGACTTGCGTATAGCTCCGTTACATAGCCGCGTAATTTGTAACCTAAAACAATAGCAATATAATAATAGTTTATGTTAACTACATCCGCATGATTCACACAGTCGAAGAAAGACAATGATGTTATTATGAATAAATGTGTATTTATTATATCAATGCAAACTACAAGATTTCTTGGAACTATTGACTGAATAGATAATATTGAACTACACACATCAAAAGTGTCTAGGGATCAAGTATCATCTCTTAGATGCCATGGCTTATTTTAATTATTTTTGTTTTTATATTTTTATTATGGTCGCTTTTAACGTGCACGATTTACTACATTGTTCTCACATATATAATTTCAAAATGAATGATGTAACCAATGTTTTGTAACAATATTCTAATTTAAAAGAGTGTCCATGGAGTTTCTTGCCCGTTCTTCTCCATAGGAACCTACGCTTTGGAATGGGCAACTAGCTTCATCTTTCTGACTGACCGACCCCTTGACAATTCAAAAGTACCTGTAATTGGTTTATTTGGAATAAATGATTTGAGTTTGAGTAGAGATCGTTTTAGAGTATCGCCGCAATTGAGGATTATTAGTGTACGAACTGAGTGAAAAGCGTCCAGCGGAGCGTTCAGCGTTGCGTGCAAGCGGCGAAGGCAACCGCTCGGCCGCCACTCAGGACACCTACGTGTTAATGCATCTGTTTGACACAAACGCCGCACGCCCCGCCCCGCTGGACGCTGGGCAATCGGGCCGTACACTTAGGATTCATATACAAGTGTGTAATAGCGTTTTACAAAACCATTACAATTTCTGCATCGCAACTGGAGCGACGACATCATTTGACACGAGAAGAGATGATGAGAGCCGTCGGAATGTTGGTTCCAGGCAACGTACTGTGGCTGTCGCTCTTGGCACTACACAGAGCGTCACAAGCCTCCTCTGGAAACGCTATCGTATCACGGGCAGCGTGGCCGAGCGACATGGAGGACGATGTCGCATCACCACTCGCAGACAGGACCGGTACATCCAAAATACTGCTCAACGGAATCATACCATGACCGCCATGATGTTGGCTACGAGGCTCCACAGCTCTTCAGGCTTGCTGATAAGCAACCAAACCTTCCGAAATCGTTTACGATAAGTGGATCTGCGTTCGCGAAGGCCGCTGAGAGTTCCACCTATAGCACCCCGCAATCGTAGGGCCCGTTAACAATGGGCACGCGAACACAGAAATTGGGAGGAAGAAGAGCGGCGTTGTGTTTGCTTTTCCGATGAATCTCGTTTCGGTATGAGGCCGGATACAAAACGTACTCGAGTTTGGAGGACCTCTGGACGTCAAGAACGTTTGAAATTTTGTCAGGAAGTTCATTCATGTGGAGAGGGAACAATAACGGTTTGGGCCGGTATTTGGATCGGAGGAAGAACTCAGATTTATGCGGAGAGGATTGTTTCAGACGTGATCATCCCTTTGCGAAGCCGGTTGGGTGATTTGTTTCGACTGATGCACGACAATGCCGGTATGGGATATGGCCTAAAGAATAGCTCTGCCGAGTAGGGATACCGTGCATACCCCACAACAACTTTTTTATTGGTAGAAAGAACGTGGGCGGCCATTCCTCAAAGTGATTTTGATGAACTGATTTTAAGCATGCCGCTGTGATTGTGTGATTCGTGTCAATGGTGGAAACAGATTATTAATATTTTATATAATTACAATAAAAATAAAAAAAACTCATTTTTGCCTATTTTTCATTTAATTGACGAGATTAACTTAGGTTAATCTCACACAATTTGCAAAAATTGCAATTTTTCTTAATTTTTACAAAATATAGGGATAAGTTGTTAACTTAAGCATAGAAATTAAAGTAAGAAACCAGTCTAGAAGACTAGATTTCGTAAATATTAATTGGTTTTTTTTTATACTTAAAAATTGTACATGATCTCTACATTTTTTATGTGTGTTTGATTACCACAGTCTACAGCTGTAATCACAATAGCTCTAGGAAAAAAGGTGATTCATATTATGTAATACACGATATAAGAATTATATTATGATTAAGAACTTAAATAAAATAAATAAGAGAATTCTTTCTAAACAGTTTACAAAACCACTAGACGCTAGAAAAACATACGTGGAGTAAGTAACACTAATTAAAATTAAATGGTAATTATTAAGTCTTAGTGCCTTATAGTGTATAAAAACCGACAGGTGGGAGCCCCGCGTGGCGTGGTTAGTGTTCCATACTGTAACTTACAGCCCTATACAAACGTCTTTAATATTAGTCAGGTATAAAGGAGTATTTATATATATATATATTTAGGGCAATATAATAATTATTATTTCTAAAAAGGACATTGCTCAAGAAACCCCACAAAAAACAATCAATTCCAAACTATGTAAATCCAGTAGGCACTTATTTTGAGTTATTAATTCAAGAGAATTCTTTATTAGTTTTCAAACTCAACTTTTTATAGAGATAGAGGGACCGTCTTCGTGTCTTACCTTACTAGTAAGGCGAGGAATTATCCAATATTTTTTCAACAA
Organism: Xanthia togata; assembly: GCA_963853775.1. Lineage (NCBI taxonomy): Eukaryota > Metazoa > Arthropoda > Insecta > Lepidoptera > Noctuidae > Xanthia > Xanthia togata. The sequence goes on from OY970802.1 coordinate 15,701,184, forward strand.
CCATCAATTTGACTTTGCATTAAATTAGAAGGGAGTTTACAGAGAGGACAAGCTGTATGCAGAGAGACTTAATAATTTGAGTGTTGTACATGCATGCATTTATGTTCACAAATAAATTGCTAAGCTAATTTATTGGGCCAGGTTTCGTCGTGACTTGGGTTTATTGACCCCACGTTATGAGCATTGCCCCCACCATTTTTTTTTCCTGATTAGTTTTGGATCATCAATTACTGTCTACCGTCCTTTTTCTTAGAACTCATTTTTAAAGCTTAAAAATGTGACTGGCTGACAAATAAAGCACTTGTCTGAAGTCTTCTCAGTACAAAACACCAATAAGGTAGGATTTTTTTCTGTGTTATTTGGCAACAAATTTCAACCATATTCCTCCTTTGTTCTTCAGCATCACGCTTCTTGGGTCGTAATGGATCTGAGGAGTGGTTCGCTCGCAGGGCTCCACCGTGAAAGTACTGAGGATTGCAGCCAACCCGGCCGCCACAGTCAGCTGGGCGAATCGTGCACCTACACAGTAAACATTTTATCAATATTATATATAATTACGTTATACTCTTGGTTTATGTGCTACACAGGACTTATCACCCGATATGAATTAGCTAATAATTGCAGATGGGTCATGCAAATATCGGTAAAAACTTCTAGATTTCAGTTCTAGCAGCCATCTCTTAAATCTTCTGTTGCTATGCATAATTGTAAATGTAAGACCCGACTAAGCATATAGACCGAGTAATGTAAATTGACATATCCCAGTAAGACTTGTTTGATAACAGAGAATTTTGTCTGCACAATGTTTATGTGGACACAAGCTCAAGTTTTGTAAACACAGGTATACTAACGAAACAATGAAAAGATTTTTAAATATTAGTATTCGTACCTAAACAATGAGAACAATAGAATGTTTAGTTTAGAAAGGTTTTTTTTCTGCGACATAGCCATAACATCAAGCGTAATATACTCTATTCACATAATATTAAATAATAATGATCGACTGCACGCAGCATTTATCTGATACAACATAATGACGTCTATCAAAGTTTACTTACCGGGGCAACTCCTTGGTCCTTCACCGTAAGCCATAAAGCCTGCTGGATTTAAATCATCTTTGAAGCGATCTGGATCGAATTTATCCGGATTGGGAAAATACCGAGCATCTCGTTGTATGCAATGGATAGGTATTAAAACGGGGTCCCGGGCTTTCAGGGTAATTTCTTCATCGAGAGTAATGGGTGCTGTGCAGAGCCTCGTGGTCATCGGCGTGGGTGGGTGCAGGCGCAGCGTCTCCGCCACCACTTGGTACACCAGCCGCATCGCTATCACTGCATCATAATTCAGCCCATTGTGCCGTTCTACACATTCCATTATCTCCGTTCTTACACTTTCCTGCATCTCTTGATCTTTTGCTAATTCATATAAACTGAAAGACAAAGTTGTGGCCGATGTCTCCAGACCCGCTAGCATAAATATGAACGAGTTAGACGTTATTAGAGCATCCGTCATTAAGAAACTCGAATCTGTTTTCTGCTCATTTAACATAAGTTGAAGGAAATCATGCCTTTGAACTCCAGATCGTCTCTCTGCCAAAACCTGGTTAATAATGGAAGTAAAGAAAGTTTCTACATTTGGGGAATATGACCTCAAGTTTAACCATTTAAACAATCTGGGAAAGAAGGTCCGGCAGTAACGTTTGAGCACCGTCGCACGATCTATCTTAAACATTTTTTGTGACATCTGTAGGAATGGTGAATCAGGATTTTTGAGCGAACCAGGGTCTACGCCGAAAGCGCAGCTTCCGATAACATCGGTCGTAAATCGTGTCATCATACTTGGTACATTAACATCTTCAACTGATTCTTTTAGCAGTACATTTTTCAACGTTTGGGCACACTCAGCTATCAACGGAAACATAGCCTTCATCTTGGCTGACGAGAAGGTCGGCGTCACTATGTGTCGCATCGCCTTCCACTCAGCGCCACCCATGTTCGCCAGGTTACGAAGAAGCGGCTCGCGCTGGATGTCTGTAGATACCGACACACGATCACTGAAGCTCTGGAACTCCTTCGAGAATATTGTTTTTGCCATATCCAAATCAATTACCATCAAAGTTGGTCTACGAGCTTGAAAAAGTCCAACATATTTCTGGTCTCTATAATTATCATAAAAATATTGTAACATTGTTGTGTAACTTTTTCTCATCGTAAACGTTGCTCCAAAGTTTCCAAATATAGGGCAGGGTTCCCTGTAAGGCACATTTCTGAAGAACCAATACTTTCTTCCCTTCGATGAATAGTGAAAAACAGCCAATAAAAGAGTCAGCAATAGCAAGAGCACCACTATCACCAATAAAATACCACTGAGCCACATTTTGAATAATGTTCACTTTACTGCTTAGATTTTAATAAAAAATGTTTGTTCAAAGTCTTATATTTAATGAGCCGGCATTTCGTACGTATGTAAACAACACAGTCCGCGATACAAGCGGGGTGCCGGCAGCGCCTGCGGTGGCGGCGGCGGTCAGTGATCAAGTGAGGCGTATCGCCAGCGCGCGCTAAGATAAGCCCTACGCGGCTGTACTGGGCAGCTCGCACGACGCCATGCACTCAAGGTCATGCGTGTTGATGTACTGCGCCCGTGACTCGAATGTAGCCGCAAATCGATCACTCACGATAACCATTGTATTCCGAAACGTGAATTGTAATAAGAAACACCTTTTACGCATTTTGCAGGTCATCTCAACAGACGACAACAATGATGGACAAAAAAGTTTGTTTACAACTCAAGCGTAGGTCAATAACTTCGTGAAACAACAACTTCGCCTCGGTCTCTAACTCACCGGCGCGGCGGCGGGCCCCATACATAATGTGGCCAATTATAATAACTACTAAGTTCCGCCTGTAAAAATGTCATCTTTACAAAACTGTATGTAAAATACAGAAATATATGTAGAGTGGCTAACTTGGTGAAATGTATGAATTTATATTATTATATACTTAATAGTTTCATTCATATTAATAAGTTCTAAGGGTCAGGGCAAGTTGTTTAAGTGCTTAATATATCCAAGTCCATTTCTCCATTAAAGTAAATACGACATGTCAAGGAATATAGTCGTATATAAATATACCACTTAAGGTAGTTACCTACGCTTACCCATGTTCTATTTTGGTGCCACAGTCGCCCTCAGTGGGCAAGTAGAACAAGTCCATTATGACTTATTTGATGGGGGAAGTAATTGAATTAGCAACTGATCATAACTCTATTTTTTGTTTTCCTTGAACTATATTTTACTATTACTGAGGTAATATTGTATTTTTCCTATTGTTGAAAAGCAAGATTCTGCCCGAGCTACCGTATTCGATCCATTATTTTCATGACTTATTTATTTTTATTCTCCGTGAACACTAGAGAATGTTTCGCAAAATGTCAGCTCATATTACTTAGTTACATATAAATATTCAAAATGTTGTGTGATCGACGTCAAAATTCAGTTTCAATGATGATTTTAAAATAGCTACATAATTATAGTGAGTCAGCCACTAATTTCTATGGGGTAAGAGCTCGGTGATATGAGGATAAAATCGCGTATTTCCCAGCGAGCAGTTGTCTAGTTTCCCCCCACTATTTAACACCGTATAGCTAAAGTCGTAACTTGATGCTATTTTCTCAGTCCGCGGGTGGTCCCATTCGTATTCGCTAGCCCTGCTCGTAATTTATAGCTCATTATAGCACGTGCTGAATGACCCTAAGCTTGTTGAACACACCTTGTATGGAGACAATAAATTACTTTATTTAAGTGTTTTTATGCTTTCGAGTTAGCAAGCAGTAAATAATATCCGGATATATATTTTACTTTGAGGAAGAATGGTTGAAAATGAATCTATTTTGCTGTCTGTAAAAGTTCAAAGAAAATTCCCAGTCCCCTTAGATTTTAATTTGTAAATTGTGGGAAACAAAATCTTGTATCTATTTTAGTCTGTAATAGGAAGTATATTTTACTGTGGACATCACAACTTTTTTTTTGTGATCAATCCAAAATCGCACTTTGGACATGTTGATAGAGAACAAAAACACACAATATCGCAAAAAAATAACAAACTGTATAAAAATATGCGGCCGCAACGTTTTATGATTAACATGTGTGGTCACTTTATCGGACATGACACTATTTTGCGTTCACAGCTACCCAACGATGATCACTGCACTATAAATAGCTCTCATTGTTACTAAAATCAATACCTATTTTACCTACCGCAAGCTGGTTGTAGAAACAATTTAAAAAGAGTAAACGATTTATAGTGTTTATCACATTAATATTATAAAAGTTTGTGAGTGTGTATGTTTGTCTGATCTTCACGCTAAAACTACGGAACGGGTTTGGATAAAATTTGGCACACATATAGTTTATAACCTGGATTAACACACAGGATACTTTTTATTCGGATATTCCCACAGGATCGAAACTTATGCGGGTGAAACCGCGGGGTGCAGCTAGTATACTATAAATTGTTTACTCTTTTTAACATAAACTTCATTATGTCGTTCGAGCAATAGCTATGGTCAGTATCATCACTAAAAAAAACGATGTCCGGTGTTAATAAAAACTTAAAATTATTTTCTTTCTTGTCCTATTAAATGACAATGGATTAGGTGCAATGCATGACTAAACGAACAATAGCATCGATATATCCTCTTCGTGATACTGGCTAGTAGGACACGAATTGATAAAACTATAATAAATGATAACATTCTACAGCAGCGGCATCTCACGACGTCTATAGGAAGTGATGGGATGCCCTACGGGGTCATGTTGAGTAATATAAAACCAGACGTAAACCGTGCGTGATTATGAACACGTATACGCATACCAACGCCTCACTCCGGGGTTTCCCATGTGAAATAATTAATAACGGTATTATAATTTGTTCACAGTCTTAAAGATGCTATGTATGTAGAGGAAAATTCAAATGCTGTTGTAGAATATTAGCATGTAAAAAAAAAGAATGACACATAAGCATATAACATTTGGGAACAGACGGCTCACGCGAAGCCGCGAAGTGGGATCGATCATACTTAACTTAATTTATGATGGTATTAACATGAAAATAAAATATAGTGTTTCTTACATCCGATTTTGGTGAAGCCCGAGTCGCGATAGATGCGAGCAGGGTAGCTGCAGCCGCGCGCACTGCATTCGCTTCGCCGCGTTGAGAAAATATATTCGAAGCAAATTGAGACAGAGATGATTCTTGAATCGCTTTAGAACAGAAAAGAAAAAAGTTTTTTACATAATGAAATGGCGTTGCCAATGTTTAAAAAAATTATGGTTATCAATTTTGTCCCAGTCTTAACTGAAACTTACAAAATAAGTTTTTGAACGTGTGCCTAAAACGTAAAATTAAAATGTTTGTTTGTTTTGCGCGACTTGGCGGGGGCACTGCCGTGCCCCTAGATTTTAGGCATCTACACATACGATCGTAATTCCGGGCATATTCAACAGCAACTATTACGTGCAAATATAATGGTTATCCATAAAAAGTGTATTCCCATTCAAACAAGATTTCAGTCATAGAACCTCACCTTGCATCAAGTGCGGCATCAGTTGCGCGTAGTGCGCAAGCGCCGCGATAACTTGCAGCGCCGCCGCGCGCAGTTCAGCGCGTGCGGCGGTAGTACCCTTCACCACGGTGCGTACCACGTCGCTGTTGAAGCCTTCGCTCCACCTCTGGTTCAACGGAACAAGTGTTTTTTCTATAATGAAAGTGGCTTTTCGTGTCTGTGTGACCGTTTTGTTCTTCCAAACTAGGCAATGGATATTGATTCGGTTTTCACCATCATTCAGAGAACTGACTTCGGAAGGTTTATGTGGTATAAAAAAAACTAAATACTTATTATTTTGCTAATAGTCCTAGGGTCGTTCGGCGCCGTAAAACAAAGGCGTTGTGCTTTCGTTTTGATTCATGTTCTGCGTTCCGTACATACCGTAATCTAAGGCATAGGCACGATACCGAAAATCAAAATAAAGGCACCCACCCGTCCCATTCTCTCTCTTCTAGAGTTATATTCTCTATCTTGTTTTAAAAGAAACGCCAGCGATTTTTAAGGGAATCCTACAGCCATTTAAGGCACTTGAGGCTAATCTTGCTGCCAAGTGTGCATTTGGCACTAATCCACGACTATCTGTCATAATGGTCAAGGACGCCTGCTACTGCTATCATGTTATCATAGTTGCTTAGTGCAATTATATATATTGACAATCGGTGATATTATACTGCTATCAATTATCATGTTATGACAGTGGCTTAGTGCAACGATAGGTATACACTGAAGATCGGCATTAAAAATATTCTTAAGGGTGTAAAGTTGGCAAGATATTGATTTACATGCGTAGTTTATACGCATCACTTTATCGGTTCACCCCCGAATACTGAAACGTCACTCAAAATTTAAGTAGCACTTATATTTAACAGATACTCAAAAGTGACGTTTGACAATACGAAATCTAAAGTTTAGGAGCTGCTCAAATGTTAAGCAGCCTTAAATTTTGAGTGACGTTTCAGTATTCGTGGGCAGCTGCAAAAACTTAAAACTTAATACTTTCAGAAATTATGTCACCGGTACCCATTTATTGTTCTAAGATAAAACACGAAAGAAAAAATTCTCAATTAGCACTTTAATAAAAATGCTTTTGTATCAATGGTTACAACAGAATACATTGTGATATAATAGAATTAAATGAAAGAAAATTTAAAACTCATATAAAAAGTACACTTTGTAAACAAGCATATTACAAATTAGAGGATTATATCCAAGATAAAAATGCTTGGAAATATGCTGGTCCTGCTCCATAAGACACAATTTAGAATCTAGACAAAATCTAACTGGTTGCTACATTCTGTGATTACTTGAACTCACACACTGACTTATTATTAGTATTACTTATTAAAATGTTAGAAATATCGTATAATTTTACAATGTTTGTAAATATGTGAGCACCATGCATCTATCACATAATGAATGAATTTATGTAATTCCTTAATTTTTCATTACTAGGTGCATCGTCTTCACATATAATTATAATTAGTTTATACAAGATATAGTGAAAACATTTTAAAAGAGTAACGGTGGAGTTTCTTGCCCATTCTTCTCCATACGAAAACTACCTTTTGGAAGGGGCGACTAGAATCAATTTTTTTTTTTTTTTTTTTTTTGTAACATTTGTTGTTCAAAAGTGCCTTTTTCGTGCCTAGTTGAAATAAATTATTTGACTTTGACATTGCTAACTGGTTTACTTAACGCAGAAAGTGGCTGATTGAATGATTGAATTAAGTTAATTCAAACCCTGCTCAAGCATATTATTAAGCTTAGTGGAGGAGTTCGCAATAATACTATTATCGTGCAATCCACATTTCTAGCAGATAATCTGATAATAAAGACAAAGACTATCCGCTGAAATACTCAGAAAAGATACGTTCACAGTTAAATGACACTAAACGGAAGTAGGTGTAGTGAATGTCGTCCATAAAGAAAATATATTATTTGTTATCATCTGACTAAACATAATTTGTAAGTAATTTTATCTACTGGCTCTAGCACTTGAAAAAATGTTTTATCGATTTTATGCGGAATTATCCCTAGTAGTGGTGGTTAGTAAGAGAACCGGAGAACTTACTAGAATAATAATACTGCATTTCTTTGTTATACGGATTTAAAAATGGAAACCGAACATCTGTGTGGCTTATGGAAGATCATATGGCCAGAAAGGGTGTGAATTCTGAGATTATAGCTAACAAAGATGTGTGGTAAAAGAAGAAATTCCTTGCCGAACCAAATAAATACGATGAAATAAATTGAGATAAAGGCAGGAGAATGATGATCTGTTTGGACCGGAACGTTATAAATCCAAATATAAACAAATAAAATAAATAAATTATTTATTTACATTCGGACCTCTAACAAAAGGAAAGAAAGAAGTTAGGAATAGAATACATGCATAATTTCAAAATAAATGATGTAACCAATATTTTGTATCAAATTATTGATTTAAAAGAGTGTCCGTGGAGTTTCTTGCCCGTTCTTCTCCATAGGTACCTACTACGCTTTGGAATGGGTAACTAGCTTCATATTTTTGACTGACCGACCCCTTGACAATTCAAAAGTCCTGTTAATGGTTTAATTAAAATAAATGCTTTGAGTTTTAGATTGAATAAAAAATAAGAGGAGAAGGCAATAATTATTTATGTACCTGAACGGGTATAGCTTCCTCATGAATCTGCCTTAACAGCGCAAGTAGAGCCAGGGTCGCATCGAGCCGGCACGCCTGTCCTTTACATCCACCACCAGAGGCACTCCCACTCAATGTCCTCCCCACCAGTCGCAGGCATTGGATCAGGGTATCTTCCGATAGCTTGCAGTAGCGGGAGTTTACAGCGTAGCGTATACAACGCATCAGTTCGTTTAGGTATCCTAAAATCAGTCTTAAAGTATTAGTTTTTAATATTATCATAATGGGTAGGTATACAGCCAGTTTCTCGAACGAAATAGATTGCAAAGTTAATGTGACAAGTTGTCAAGCTCGCGTAAACTGCTGCGATTGGCTGTTGATAAATCATTCAACACGTGAGCAGCGGCTGCCCAGTGGTAACGACCGCGACCGACGAGTTGTGTGTAAGTCGTACGTAGGTTCAAACCCTGACAGGCACTTTACTTTGTGTAAATTATTTCACCAGCACTGCTACTAAAACGGTGAAGAAAAACGTCGTGAGGAAACCGGCATGTCCTACAACCAAAAATTCGAAGACATGTGACATCTACTCGCACTGGGCTCGCGTGGTGGATTACGGCCCACTCCCTCTCACACAGAGGAGACCTGAGGCCTAGCGGTGGGAATATTATAGATTGATTATGCTAAGTCATTCAACCAACTCTGTCACTTGATTACATCAGAAATATTTTGACGTATAGTGGTCTGTATGTTATCTTAGTGTGTTCCCGAAGTGAATCAGCGATTTCTAGGAAATCAATCAATCTTATCTAGTAATTCAATGTCCGATGACAATAAAAAGTAGTTCTGATACGAAACAAAACAACTTACCCAGCATATGAAAGTTTTTCAGGTCGATTTTATCCAAACAGGAGAGTAGTATTTTGAGTAAACTTTCTAACTTATAGGTGTCGTAATCATCCCAGTTTTCAAGCATCATGATGCATCGTAATAGAACTTTGACAATTTGAATGTGCAGTTGGGTCACTTCTATGCTCTCTTGAACCGTTTGCTGAGGATAGAGCTGGTCTCGACTCAGTAGAGAAATGATGTTCGCTTCGTTACCGATAAAGGATGACTTTATCCAGGACATTGTGCCGTCTATGAAAAAAGAAAACTGGAAATAATACTTATTTCTCAAAGTATTGGGTTCAAATCTAAATGGTCTGCTGCTGACAATTACCTAACTGGAAAACATAATTACACTTTTGATAAAAATACACAACACACACAGTTGCCAGTTGTACTTGAGAATTAACCTTATCGTACATATTCCATATCTACTTGGTACTCATGAATAGGTAATTTTTAACGCCTGCAAGACCACTTGCATGCATATCTTCATTTTTTAGGCATTAGAAATACTGTGTAAAAAGGCCATTACAAAATCTAGTGCAAAAAAAAAATGTCAAGGACCCAAAATCAGTTAATTGCAAAAATCTCGTAAATTATTAGCTCAATTTAAGCTACAAGTTTATTCCCTATTCAATTCTATACAAAAAGTGCTCAGCAAGATTCCCATCTAGGAATTCTTTACTATAGTCCATTCGCGTTAAGAAAATAGTGAGTCTTCGGCCTAGCCCCGCCCCTCGACCAATCGGGTCGCAACAAATTAGAAAGCTGACCATTGACGGGATATCTTTGTACGAAACGCTTGTATCTTGCGGCTGATCACTTACAATTTTCTTCACCCGAATGGACTATAGGATATTTTTCGTAGAAAATATCTTATTTTCCTGGGCTAATCGAACAACAACGACCAGATACACTTATGTATTATGTTGTAATGGAAAGCTCTTTTCATGCCGTTAATTTTGTATTATGGCATTCAGTCTTAAAACGTTGTGGTGAAATAATTAGCTATACAGGGTAGCAAGGACATCGACTCAAAAACTGATACCATGGATTCTGAATTAATATGAATATTAAGAATGAATAGACATAGCTGAAACAGAACCAATGTTTTAGTTCCTAACTTTAATTGATTGTTTGTCGACGTATGGTATTTGTCATTTCTGCTTCCTTTAGTACCTAAACAAACTTACCACTATTAGGCACATTGTCCATGTACGCGACTACGAAGTGCAATAGAGAGCAAAGCAGTGATGTGTCGCGGGTCGAAGCGGGGGGTGCGTTTAAGAACCGCTTCGTGTGTTGCCATGGCAACGAACTAAACTCCTTTTTATCGGCGTACGATGAAGGGACTAAGTATACGTAGCTAGAAAAAAAGAAGCAATTCAAATTATTCTACAGTATTCTAGAATTTTGCAAAAAAATGTTCGTAAACAGAGCCAGTCTGTATTCCTTAATTTTTGGTTATGCTGTGTTATGAATATAGTGTCATTCTACAGATTTAAAGTATAAATAAAAAGTATAAGTAAAAAATAAAAAAGGCAATCAGTACTATGAAATAACAAACCTCTCCAACAAATGCAGTGCTTTAGTAACATGTCGATGTGTAGTAGCATTCTCAAGAGCCATCAAAGCTCTTGTGCAGCTGAATATAGGGCAAGAGGCTTTCAAAGCGGCCAGGTCTCGGGGGGCGGGGCGGAGGGCTAGCGGGGCGGCGGGGGGAGGCTCCGAGAGAAGTCGGGCTCGGCCAGAGTGCGTGCACCACCAGCGGACACGCACTGCCGTCCGCCACTCTTCTTCGGCTAATAGCCACTCTGTGTTGAAATATTAAAAATAGTGTAAATATGTTAAAAAAACCAGTCAAGTGCGAGTCGGACTCGCACACGAAAGGTTCCGTACCATTATCTATAAAAACGGCAAAAAAATCACGTTTGTTGTATTGGAGCCCCCTTAAATATTTATTTTATTCTGATTTTAGTATTTTTTGTTATAGCGGCAACAGAAATACATCATCTGTGAAAATTTCAACTATCTAACTATCACGTTTCATGAGATACAGCCTGGTGACGTTGTCCCGTTTCACCCTTTGGGTACGGAACCCTAAAAACGAAATTCTCAATGTGGTTAGCCTTAATAAGTGTTGAGATCAAAAAGGACAAAAGGAGATTGCCCGATTTGTAAGGAAAATTGTTGTGCTCTGAAGATTTTTATTTTAAATAATAGTAAAAACATATTATTTTCATAATCAGAAGGCATTTTTCATTTATTCACCCTGGTTCAAGAGATATCATTGTTTTTCTGTTGTAGCACTAAGAGTCAAATATCTCACAAAGAACAGCACTAAATATCTCACAAAGAGTAATGCACTCCAGGAACTTATTAGCTCAACTCGGTAGTATCAGAGAAAGCTCGTATCGTAAATAATAACTATGTAAAAGATTACGGAATTCATAACTCAAAGTATCTAAACAAAGCAATCACGCACAGAACGAAGTCTGCGAGTTCTGTGAGTCTGTGACATGCGCAAGTAAATGTTGCCAGATATTTTTTTTTATAATCTATTAATAAATCGTTATAGATCAATCGATAAAAACTACTTTTCTGCTAAGGGGTTTTCTAAATAAACATGGCTATTATTTTTGTGTCTATTACTTTTCTGAACATTAGTTATTTATCAATGTAGGCTAGGCCTAATATGAGTTTAAGCAACCTATTATTGTCATCGTTCCGTCGGTTTTACTCGCATCGACTATGAGCATTGTTTATTGATCCAATAGTGTTCGTCATCAAGAATATTTTACATAAACTCATAATTATTTGGCGTACACGTATTGTTGTTCATTTCAGATATAGGTATATGGTACAATAATACGTATAAAAGGACAGGGATAACATCATTCTATCTCATCGTCCTAAAACAAAATGTTATCACAGTAGCGTTGAAGTTGTCAAATGTTGAGATCTAAATTGAGATGTAAACTGCCCATAGGTATAACCTATAGGCAGTTTATACTTAAATAAAAAATAATCGTTTTTTTTATTATTTAATATCGTTTTAATTGATACCGATTACTCAATTGATTAAAAGATAGCATTAGTTATTTAATTCTTTGATACCTGGCAACTTTATTTTGTATACCAATCAAACCACAGACTACATTGAATAAAACGGATGTCGACGTAATGTTTAACTATTAATTAACTTTATTCCCAGGATGAAACAAATTGCATAAAACATACCCTGTACACAAAAAAAATAGTTATATTTTTTGGTTATTATTAAAATCAGGCACCCGATACCACAAAAGGGACCTGCTCCGTGGCAATCTCCTTTCATACAGTTTATCAATTTCAAAGTAAAAACAACAGTAAAATAAATAGTACTGTAGCGGTTACACCGCCACATACAAACTACGCATCAAAGACATGACGTCACACAAATCCTGCATCCCGCAATTAGAGTTTACCGCGCGAACGACATAGATAAGACTATCCGAAATCAACAGTCGGGCAGTCGGCCCGCCAGACACAACACCCGTCTGGATGGAGGATCCTCCCTTTTCTATGGTGGATAAGTGAACTTTACACCCTGTTCCTCATGCCCCTAAATTGGTGACCCCGAGTATGAACGTCAACGCAGCCTTCGTGCAACTACTTCAGCGTGACGTCATCATCATCACTCCCGCAAGCTTTCGTGAGGCGAGTCACACAGACAGCCAGCACCCTCGGCTTCAACGGGTATCCTGACCACCAGCATGCAGCGAACGCGCATTCCTGGTCATCACCCTCAGCCTCATCACCCCGACTCACTGGGGAATCACCGCAATCATCTCAATCAGCGCAATCACCGCTTCACCTCAATCACCGCTATCACCTCAATCACCGCAATCACCTCAATCACCACAATCGCCGCAATCACCGCAGACAGTTCCGACTCACCGCGAACTGTGCGGCACCCGGTTCCGACTCACTGGAACCTTAGCTGGCACTGTGAAGCATCGCAAGATACAAGACTCAGCCCACTATCGACCTCCGGTCTCCGGAGGAGAGTGATGTAGCGGTTACACCGACACATACAAACTACGCATCAAAGACATGACGTCACACAAATCCTGCATCGCGCAATTAGAGTTTACCGCGCGAACGACATAGATAAGACTATCCGAAATCAACAGTCGGGCAGTCGGCCCGCCAGACACAACACCCGTCTGGTTGGAGGATCCTCCCTTTTCTATGGTGGATGAGTGAACTTTACACCCTGTTCCTCATGCCCCTAAAGTACAGATAAGTTATAAAAAAAAAGGTCACACAAAGAACAATGGCAGGTCTCCATACAACGAATTGTCTGGGATCAAATTTAAGCGTCCCGTAATGAAAAATATGTAAAAATATTTGGCGTTAGCTCCAGAATCTATAAATGAGACTATTTTCATTTGGGAAAGCCGGAAAAAAAAGATTTCAGTGTTTGAATTTTTAGGTTATGAATGAACGTCAAACCACAATTATCTATAAAACATCGCAGATTGAAATTAAATCATAAAGAAATGAATAATGTGGTGTGGTCTAATTGAGGATAAGAGTATTAACGGATAAAATGAGAAAAACCCAAATAACTTCTAACCTTCGGTGTAGAGTAGTACTCAATTGTATGTTTACGAAAGCCGGGCGCGTATTTTTTTAAAAATGCGCTTGCCCCGTAAACACTAAAACTGAGGGTTATAACCCTCAGTTAAACCTTAATATCTAGAAGATTATAATATAATAATATCTAGAAGCAGTGAGCCTAGTGGTGTGACCGTCAGACTGACAAGTCGTAGGTCTCGAGTTCGAACCCCTCTGACTTTTCGGATATGTGCGTATTATATAATTATCACTTGCTCAAAAAACGATGAAGGAAAACATCGTGAGGAAACCGGCATGCCTGAGAGATATTTCTCGACGGCATGTGAAGCCAAGTCAGAGGCCCATGGGCGGCTTTAAAACTCTGACACCAGGTTAGTTTACTAACCACACAAAAAGAAGAAGACCTTAATACCTAATGTTAGGGCAAATAAAAAACACATTTTGTTTAACATATTTATTTTATTCCTCATCCTCATCTCGTATTATTATCTCATCAGGAAAACCTGCTGGTGCTGAGATATGTTCTTGATGTCTGGCCCATCCTAGATGACAAGGACAAGGAACAGGTCACTAAGGTCAAGGTGTGTGCGCAGCAGCCTACAGTGCGCCGGCCAACTAAACAACTAAAGCAATATTCAACTATGCCGGTTCTGCCAGGAATATTATTTTTGCAGTGTGTTCACGCATATATTGCAGTTTACACATAAAATGAGCGTGCGACACGATGACCGTAATCTGCCATTATGATTTTTCCGGGTTTAAACAAAAATCCAATTCACTGGGCAGTCAGACAATCGGAGCACACAGTAAGATTAGCTTATGGTCACGCAAAAGCAATAGCGGAGTCCTAAGGGCACGCACTAGTCACACAGGACAGTATCAATCAGTCCATAAACAGTCCAGGTAGGGTAAAAATAAATAGAAAGCCAAATAAAAACACAAAACAACCCAGATGAAAAACGTCGAAGGATTCTGTAGCCTCTTGACAGACAACCACAGACAACTGAGACAACATGTCACTGTCAAAGACAAAAGTAGTGCTGCACGTTTCGATTCAGTTTTCTTAGGAATCGATACAACACTGAAACGATCCTGTGATATTTTGATTAATTATTAATTGGATTTAAGTCTTCAAAGATATCAGTTGATTAAAGACGAAAGAATAGATCATTTTAATAATTATGTTAAAAACAAAACCAACTACTCTACATGGGTCAATCGATCGGTTGATTATAAAATCGATCATTCGTTTAATTATTGATACAGATAAATTGCATTCATTCAATTTGTACTCACATCACTATTTTAATGGTAACATGTCGTATGTACTTAATTCGAACATCATTTGATAAGCTTTTAAAAACATAAAATAATTCCGGCCTTTACCAGAAGGAGTGAATAATTGAAAAATCGTAGAAAATTAATTAAATTCGATTCATATATATGAAATCCATGGACGCCAAAAAAAAGTCCAGACCAAATTTTGCCATTGTTCTTTAGCCATTAAAAAAAATCGTGGTTGCAGTATTCATCAAGTTTTTTTTTTATTGTGTTATGAGGATTATCAGTTATTGCAACAGTATGACATTGACGCTCCTGTTTTGGTTCACTTCACCGCGATCATGATGCAACTAATATCATGCATAAGCGGTTTACTTAAAGATGTTCGGAACAACTCAATTAAAAATGTAACACATTCTATTCTAAATTATTGCAATTAATTAAAATTCAAACCATTAATTTGTCCAGAGGAAGTCCAGAGGAAGTCATCGTCACGTCAATTTGATTATCATCCGTCACAATATCCTAATTGGAATTCGGCGTGAACTTAGTATCAAACTACGTAAGGAAACTGGAATTCTGTTAGTCCTTGAGATTTTTTTACTGCAGCCACGTGAAGCGCATAATGATTTTAAACAATGTTCTCGAACAATACTGACACTCAACGTATTAAAATATTCTACAAAAGTTTCGGGCGTCCAAGGAGCCTGCATATTAACATAAATCATGCATGCAGTCAAAATGGATTCATGAGAGAAAGTGTGTATTATTTGAGTTTTTGCAACTTTCATGGAGACTTTTTTGCTTTCATGTATAGTAAGCGTCAAACTTGATGGTGGCTCTGACGTGCGCAGAACCGCACTCCTCTACGCAGACTCAACTCCTGTTCCGAGCCGCCATAAAATTTACATCGGGCTGTAACTCTTTGCTAAGGCGAGCCTATTTCAGGCTGACAGTTCACCTTGATGTTTTGAAAATCGCATCAAGGAATCACTTAAAAGATTCAAGTTATTTTGGCAGGTTGATCAGTGTACTCGATACCAAAAAACCGGCCAAGTGCGAGTTGGACTCGCGCACCGAGGGTTCCGTACAAACCAGTAAGTTTAAAAATTTACGGTTTTCGCAATTTTTCTTTTATCTGTGCTATATGACGTTGCTTCGTACCAAATTTCAAGATTCTGAGTTCACGGGAAGTACCTTGTAGGTTTTGATTCCCTTGCGAGTGTCGAAAATTTGCGGCATAAACGGCTGTATCTTTTGATTTCGTAGGCTTAGAAGTTTGATTTTTTCACAGCTCCAAGGGACAGTAGACCTGAGTATTTGATATAAATTCCAGCTTGATACTTCCACGCGTACAAAAAAGACAACACACAACAACAAAGTGATCCTATAAGGGTTCCATTTTTTCCTTTCGAGGTACGGAACCCTAAAAACGCTAATAGTATAACAAACATCAAAATACTTACCAACATACGAATGTTCAGCATTAGGGCTGGTATTCCAATAGCTATTAACCGCAAACGGAAGCGAAGTTCTGTGCTTGACACTCAGAGGTAGCGCCGGTATACGATGTCGCGACGTATTCAACTCCTGCAGAGCGAAGCCTGCCCACGCCACTAGTGCTAAGACTTGTGTGGCCATCAGTACTGTAGCATCGTTGGCAGGGAATACTAGGATCACTGAAATATTAAATAGTGTTAGATAACTGTTGCTGAATCTGAATTACTGTCTATGATTGTGTGTGTCTTGAGGCTTGAGTGCCTCGATACTCTCAGTTTAACTAGACTGGGTTCCTCAAGTAATGGACGCTGGACCGTTCATCACACGTCCATGAAAAAAAATGATTTCGCTTTTATTTTCGGAGTAAAAAGGCGGTTTTCGTAGTTCCAGTGTTACAACTCGCGTGTGTTAATGGGGGGCGAGGGGGGGAATACTATAAGTGTATATATAAATATTTGCCCAAATAGCAAACGTTGAGTGTCAGAATTATTAGGTACTAGTTATTTAGTGAAATTCAGTTCTTCAAATAACTTCCAACACAGGACACACAAATCTTATGTAGTGAAACCGTAACGTAATTCTTAGGTATAATTCAATACGTGAGGTTGAGTGTACTGTATACAAAGTGCAAGTATACTGAGCATGTAAAGGTGCAAAGTGCATACTGGACCCGTGTAAGTTTTTTGACGATTGTTTAACAGTACACATAACCTGGAAGGTGCCTCGACTTGAGCATGTTACATGCACCATTATGATGTACGTTCACTTGTCATGTGTGATGTGCGTCAATGCCGATAATAATCGAATATTTTTCTCAGTTGTTTAGACTGCATTCATAGAACAGGCCAATAGTTACATTTCGTGATTATCTGAGCCTTTCTAGCCTTTTGTGGCAAATTTCATAGGTAATTGTATACAAAGCAACCTGAAGTTTACCCAATAATTGGGGAAAACGTCATGTTATTCCAACCGCGTGCAGGTGAACTACTTGTGTGCTTAGCTATAAATATCGAAGCACACAAATAATTCACACTTAAACTATACATGGTGGAAGGGACATCGACGCGAAAACTGATACCATGGATTCAGTACAAGATGCTGAACCCCCCTCCGTTGAAATTTTTCGTCGGCTATTTTAATAAAAATCTGATACATTTTGACCGCGTTGGTATTGAACTTATCGATGAAACAGCAGTTTTTTATTTTTAATAACCGAGAAAAATTTCAATGGAGGGGGGTTCAGAATCATTTACTGAATCCATGGTATCAGTTTTCACGTCGATGTCCCTTCCACCCTGTTTTGGACTATGTGAAGCATCCAATTTTCCGAGTTACGTCAGATGTATGTACTCTAACAAATAAAGAAAATATTGAAAAATCATAGCGTCGAAACAAGTCATGATAACTGTAATCATAAAATTACCTCTAACGAGAAGTGAAGGTAAATCAGGTATTTTGGCCAATTTGTGTCTACTAGGGAAACAAACGCTGTTCAAGACAGACACGCAACTGATTGCACACTCCGGAAAGGCTAGATAATCGTCCACCATCAGCGACATTCTGAAATTTGAAGATTAAGATTAAAAAATACTATATTTAAGACTATCGTAGGAATGTTGAGATAGTATAAATCATTCTAGTATCTATAATAACAATGTTACGTTCAAAGGATCACGTATGATCCTGAATTGACTAGGAATTAATTCAAAGATAAGGTAGGATGAGGGTTAAAAAAGAATACTAGAACTGTGGTACCTACGCCAAATAAATTTGTAGATATTCGTACCACTACTTGCAATGTAAATAACAGTGACAGGAAGTTATTTTAACATCATCAACATACATTTAGTTGACAAAATACGTATTATTGGAGTAAACTCAAAAACCTCTCATCAGAACTTGGAAATTTATATGGGACTAATCTGAAAGTAAACCCATTCAAATAAAAAAACCAAATCGGTTCATAAATGTAAATGTTACGACTATAACAAACAAATAAAAAATACAACCGAATTGAGAACGTCCTACTTTTTTTAATGTCGGTTAAAAAGGGCATCATACACAGCTTGTTTTTTTTTTTTTTTTTTTTTTACTGTGATTTCTAAAGCACACTCAAGGTTTACTTTAACAGGTCAATTGCGAAATCACTTCGCCTCATCAGTAAACGAGAACGTCTTCTGATTTTAAAACATAAGTGATAAATATTTCATTTCAGAACTCAAAATACTCGACGCTGAATAATTAAAGGCAACTCTATATTAAATCAGCCTTTAGTTTCATGCTGGCATTGTAGGGACACAAAGATTTTAAGAACAACTTCAAGTTAACTGGCGTTTGAGTATTCGGGGGTAACAATGATATCAGTTTAGGACACATACCTGAGTGTAGCCACGATAATCTTCACTCCATCGTATTGTAAGAACACATCATGCAAATTCTGTTGTCGCACTATGACAGCTAGTTGCTGCAACGTGCTACGTCGCAGCGAAGGTTCCAATGTTGGTTGCACTGTTGCCCGCGAAACATATTCACCGTGTTCGTCGAGAATTATGTCTTGTTTTAACACGTCCAGAATTTGAGTTAAACCTGTCGTCTAAGAACATTTATTTTTAAAATGGTTTTTTTTTTTTTTTTGTATAATTAATACTTATCATTATTAGTTACATACTTGTGGAACTTTAGACGGTGAACTGTTAGTGTCAATGTTAAAGTCTTCTCGCTTCACTCTTCGTAATGCACTCAGCAAGATATCGGCGCGTAAAGAATCTCTTGGTGGCAAATAACGTTCATCATCTAAAATGATATTAAAACACAAAACAATCATTTATTACCTTTTAATACTGTGTAATATCCTGTCCAATATTAAATGATAAGTGGATTTAATTACTGTAAGTAGGTTTATACAAACACTTTTACACGTCAATCAGATACACTCCTTTGCAAAAAAACGGGCACCTTACAGTCATTGGCTTTTCTATGGATAATGTTAATATTTTTAGTATGTAATTAGCATAAATGACTAGTAATTTCTTATTATCAATGAGAATGTAGCGGTTACACCGCCACATACGGACTACGCATCAAAGACATGACATCACACAAATCCTGCATCGCGCAATTAGAGTTTACCGCGCGTACGACATATATAAGACTATACGACATCAACAGTTGGGCAGTCGGCCCGCCAGACACAGCACCCGTCTGGTCGGAGGATCCTCCCTTTTCTATGGTGGATGAGTGAACTTTAACTGTTCCTCATGCCACTAAATTGATGACCCCGAAAATGAACGTCAGGGCAGCCTTCGAGCAACTACTTCAGCGTGACGTCGTCATCATCATCACTCCCGCAAGCTTTCGTGAGGCGAGTCACACAGACAGCCAGCACCCTCGGCTTCAACGGATATCCTGACCACCAACATCCAGCGAACGCGCATTCCTGGTCATCACCCTCAGCCTCATTAGCAACCTTGGCACAGCACCTGTACTTTCGGCCGGTCCACAAGCAGAGCTCTTTCTACCCTCTCCTGGTCGACGCTAGCAGTCAGCCACAACCCGGCGCTATACCACATCCGACTCACTGGGGAATCACCGCAGACAGTTCCGACTCACCGCTAACTATGCGGCACCCGGTTCCGACTCACTGGAACCTACACTGGAACCGTGAAGCATCGCAAGATACAAGACTCAGCCCACTATCGACCTCCGGTCTCCGGAGGGGAGTGATGTAGCGATTACACCGCCACATACGGACTACGCATCAAAGACATGACGTCACACAAATCCTGCATCGCGCAATTAGAGTTTACCGCGCGAACGACATATATAAGACTATCCGACATTAACAGTTGGGCAGTCGGCCCGCCAGACACAACACCCGTCTGGTCGGAGGATCCTCCCTTTTCTATGGTGGATGAGTGAACTTTACACCCTGCTCCTCATGCCACTAAAAGAATATAGTTTTTAACACTTGAATCCTGCAATCGCTGTTTTAGTCAATGTAAACAGAGAGCCATGTTAAAATGTATATTTTTATCGGTATAATGAAATTAAGACTGCGAGTATTTTTATTTTTTTTTACATTAAAAAATAACAATTATGACCTCCCCTTGCAGCGATTATGGCATGTAATCGTCTTGCATGCTTTCCACCTGATTTTTGATGGTGTCCTGTGGAATGTGTTCCCACTCAGCCGAGATCACACGTTTAAGCTCCCGGATGTTTTCTGGAAGTTGTTGGACAGATCGTACTCGCCTTTTTAGGAGGTCCCTGACGTGCTCAATGTGGTTAAGGTCGGGGCTCTGCGCTGGCCAATCCAAACGACGAATACTGACTTCTTGCATATAAGCAACTACGTCGCCAGAACGGTGAGCCCGAGCATTATCGTCCTTGTAAATGGCATCTTCACCAATTACAGTCAGTGCGGGTTGGTACCTTTGCGCATTTAGTGAGCCATTTTCAATTAATACTATCTCGGTACGATAGCTGGAAGTTACGCCCGCCCAAAACATAAGCGACCCTCCACCATAAGGGGTGATTTCTTCAAAACACACGTCGGCATAGCGTTCCTCTGCCCTTCGTAACACTCGCCGACATCGGTCCTCACCATTCAGACAAATTCGAGCCTCATCGGAGAAGAGTACGCTACTCCAGTTACCTAGTGTCCAAGATAGGCAATTTCTAGCGAAACTCAATCGAGCAATCCGGTGCTCACGGAGTAACTTGGGGGCCCGCGCTGGTCGTCGACTGCGTATATCAGCCGCTAAAAGCGTCCTCCTCACTATCCATAGGCTAACTTGTGCTCCTCGTACCTCTTCAAGGTTTTTTTGAGGTCTATGTAACTGTATTTGCGGTTCTTTAGCGCCTGAGTCACTAAAAAGCGGTCGTCTCGAGGTTTTGTGCAACTATTTCTCCCAGAACCTTGCTTTCTCTGAACGGAACCTGTCTCTTGATAACGAGTCCAGGTTCTTACGGTTGAACGACTCACGTTTAACCGCTGTGAGACGTAAGTGGTGCTAGCTCTTATTACATTTTCTGCCATTACTATCGACACAACGATATCTGTTTTAAGTCACAATAAGGCAGGATTATGCGGCAAACATAAATTATTCTTCTAAAAATAACGAGAAGTTAGTTTTAGTTGCCTAATAACCTTTTAACCGCAAACCCGCGAAAAGTAAGTAAAAAGTCATACTACTGAAAAAGGGATTATAATTATTTTTAACAAGTTTCGAATTTGGGATTAACTTTTTTTCATACCCAGACTCTTTAGTAAGTGCCAGTAACGTAGATTGGCTATTAAAACCTCTTTAGAAGTAAATGATTACCAATAATGTAGAAAAATCAAAACCACCCGTTTTTTTTTTGCAAAGGAGTGTATTTTAAAAACCGACCAAATGCGTATCGGACCACGCACAATGGAATGGTTTCGTAGTTGGGATGAATTTTATTTATCCCAAGAAAAAAACTTAACATTGTATTTGAAAGCCATGTACCTTAACCTTGTACCTTAAGTGTAAGCCATACTACCTACCAAATGTAAGTTTGTACGCACAATATTAAGAGATTTACCATATTATTTATTTTTTCTGGTCTGGCCCCGAAAAGTGTCCCCATATTCAAAATTCATTTATTTACGCTACACGTCCATGTTGGGATCACAGAAATTCATGTATACCAAATTTCAACTACATAGGTCCAGTAGATTCGGAGCAAATTGGCTGTGACAGACGGACAGCCAGCCAGACAGACACACGAGTGATCCTATAAGGGTTCTGTTTCCCCCTTTTGAGGTACGGAACCTAAAAACTAGATGAGGTCGGCGTTTCCTATCTGACTACTCTGACAAGAAAGGCCGAAACAAACTCATAGGTCACAGTATCTTTTAAACTCCAGAGAGACAGACATAATCTTGGTCAGATCATGTGAAGACCATTTAGATTGGTTTCTGAAGTGGTATTTTGAGGAAAGAACTACACAGATTGAGTGGAACTGTCCAGCCAGGTTCCCTTGAGCCCTTAAGTTCCTCACTCAAGGAGCTCAAGGATTCTACAAACAATACCAAATAAAGGACCTTTGGGTAATAATCAAACTGCCAGTCCATCATTAAAACTTACTAAGAGAAAAAAAAATGACCCACATAGTCCTCACATTCACAATAATTAAGATAATATATATAATATATAAGGCGCACAATTATCATTGACATAACGGTCCCGCATGACGGGAACCTCGTGAAAGCCGAGAAAGATAAACAAATTAAGTATACTTGGCTCTCGAGGTTGTCGACATGTGGGATGTGGACTCAGCGATCATTGTGCCGATAGTCGTATCTGCCAATGGCTTAATTGCCAAGAGCCTCGACCAACACCTAAGGAGGCTCTCGTTGGGCAGCTGGATTAAGGGCTTGATCCAGAAAGCGGTACTCCTGGACACGGCTCGCATTGTTAGGAGGTTCCTCTCTCTGGAGCCCAGACCGCCGGTAGCTTGGACCCTGCTCCCGATACCGGTGGGCTACTATTTTTTATATTTTTAAATGTTTTTATATTTTTTATTCTAATATTTAAAAATATAATTTATGTGTATTAATGTTAAATAAAGGAAAGATAATATAATGCTTTACAAAGTATATATTATAGTTACTTACCTAATAAACGACACAAGCCGTGTGCCGCATCAAGTTGCACAGCAACGCATCGTACGAATAAAAGCCGAACCAAGCCAGCGGTCACCTCTGCCATAGATACGCCCAAACAATCCGCTATGTCTTGTTCAAGCGATTTGCATATTGCTTTGCCTGTAATAATAACACTATTTAGGCAAATTCATTATCTTTCCATCCCTCCTAATTGGTGACGTTCTCTCTAAATTTATCGAGGTTAACTTTTAATTAAGCTGGTCAGACAGAAAACCAATTTTCTTCATCTGAAGAATTGACTTGTGCGTGGATGCTGAGCATACATACATAAACTCACGCCTTCTTCCCGGGGGGGTAGGCAGAAACTACAGAACCCCACCTGCTACGATCCTTACATACTCCTTTTGCCTCGTTTACGTTCATACATCTGGTCATACTCGCACGCCGGTTGCGAGTACTACGCACCAGTCCTTTCTCAAGAACATCACCAATAAGGTCAGTATATTATGTCCTCCTAGGGCGTCCCCTCTGGGCGTTTCCAGTCACATTTGCCTGGTAAATACATTTTGTTAGTCGCCTTTCATTCATCCTGTCAACATGACCAAGCCATCTCAGCATACCCTTTTCAATTTTTGTCACTTACTCTTCTTTTAACTCATGATCTCTGATGTTGTAATATTGTAAAATCAATGCCATTATTTATGTGCAAACCGACAGCAACGACAACTTAATGATATATTTTGAAATCTCCCAGGAAAATAAATATTTTAAATTCTTAAAAAGTTCCTCACCTAATTGAGTTTCATGAGCCGCATAAACATGTAGCAGTGGCAATATAGGCAGCAGACTAGCCAACAGACGCCACCAACAACTCTCGCTTAGGACCAGGCGCCCGCGCAGCAGATACAACATTATATCCGAAGAACTTTCTTCTACCTGTAACATTATGAACACGCTTGTAACACCATTATATGGTACTTTACACTAAAGACGCAATGATAACGCAACGTTGTATCGTCAAATTTTGGGCCCAATTAAAGAAAAAGTTGCCGAGAACTTTAATATAAGGAGTCATAGAAAAAAAACTTGTATCGATATTTAAAAATAAATTATACATACCTCTTTAAAATTGGAAGAGAGTCCATGACAGCATATTTCTGTTAGTATTCCAACATCACATAATAAAGTAAGAGATTTCTCATTTTCTTCTCCCACCAAAACTGACTTCACCATCTCTGCCAATAACGTGTAAAATGTTATTTGCACCCACCCCGCATTGTGACCCATCAAAGTTAGGGAAATACTTCGGGCAATAGACCAGTCGTTATCATTAAAATCCAATTCTTTAGCCTTATTGAGCAAAATATCTGCTATATCGACCAAAAAGTTTTCACTCTGGAACAGTTCTAAAACTGGCAGAGAAGTTTTTATGCATGTGAGAATTTTCTTTGATTTATGCAGCTTTTTATTGTTCATGAATTGGACAGCTCCATCTATGCTCGCGAAAAGTTTCTTCAGTTCTCTGAACTTGCTTTTGTAGTCTTGGTTTACAGTTATTCTAGTACTCTGGAAAGGAAATACACTGTGATAATTTTGATCTACTGTTACTTTCCACTGTTAGTGGAAAAAATTATGTAATTTCTGAATTCACTCAGTTGTGAGCTACGCGGAGATAAGCTACACTCTCGCCCCATATGTTGCCAGTATAAGGAGTTATGTAGGTAGACAGACTGTTGTAAAACTAACAGAATTTTGAAACACAATTAAAAATAATATCTAGAAGCGACTAACCTGCAAAACTATTTCTATTTTCTTGCTCAATGCTGGGTAAAACAGATCAATAGCAGGGTCTATCTGGGCTATTTGTAAGGCAGTGACCAGCGAGGTCGGCGGCAGCGCGGAGTCCCGCGCCCAATGCAGCAGCTTCTCTGCGCACATCGTCAAACGTAACCACGCCACGCGGTGGTGTGTGCGGTCGATATCATCGAAAAATGATTTTCTGTAAATATACAGTATTTTATAATAAGTTGGAATGCCTACAGGGTCATAATCGGAGATGAGGTCAAAAAAGCAACGCCGATCTAACACTTGCCCTTTTGGCCACTCATTGGTTAGATCGACGGCGCTTTTTTTTTCTTCCCCCCCCCCCCTCCTTCTCCTCTCATCACT
The DNA here is from genome assembly GCA_963853775.1 of Xanthia togata. NCBI lineage: Eukaryota > Metazoa > Arthropoda > Insecta > Lepidoptera > Noctuidae > Xanthia > Xanthia togata. Next base: position 15,726,512 of record OY970802.1, read on the forward strand.
ACAATCCGGCCGTAGAGAGAATGCGTTCTTGACACCTGTCAGTTTCATACTAACGAATTTGTGTTTGCGAATTTCATCCTTATTCATAAACAGAATAATCATAATAATTTATTTGCAATAAGTATTGGTACATTGTTGGTCTTATAGTCCGTATTAAGTACTTACAAGGAACGCATTCACTTGACGGCCGGACTTTACCATATTATGTTAAAACACCTATATTTAGACATGGGGAAGAGGAGCTCGTGGCTAAGTAATAACTGCCGCACGGGTCGATCCATCAGGTTAAGCTACGCTTGCCGGGGTTGGTCTGTGGATGGGTGACCATCTTTACATACCGAGACTCCTCCGTGCCTCGGAAAGCACGTTAAGCCGTTGGTCCCGGCTGTCATTCGTGGATCTTTGACAGTCGTTACGGGTCGTCAGAAGCCCGAAAGTCTGACAACCAGTCTTACCAAGGGGTATCGTATTACCCAGTTACTGGGTTGTGGAGGTCAGATAGGCAGTCGCTTCATGTAAAATACTGGTATTCAGCTGCATCCGGTTAGACTGGAAGCCGACCCCAATATAGTTGGGAAAAGGCTAGGAAGATTGATTTAGACATGGGGAAAGGGGAACACTTTTACCTGGTTCACAATTTATTATTATATTCCAGATTTTCAGCAGTGAATTAAAACAATAATACACTCGAGAGCAATGAATCCGGGTCACTTAAAGAATCCTAAAAATCTCGGAAACTAAAAATGCTAGGTTAATGCAATAAATTGTATTTAATAGACAATGTAATACTCCTTAAATGAAGGTATTAAAACTTCTTAGTTATTGTAAAGTTATATCATAAAAAAATCAAATTTGAAAAAGGGCCACTTTCGAAGATGGAACTACGAAATTACAGCATTTGGTTTTGCTTTTGTTTGTAATCTGTCATTTATGTGGGTACATAAACCATGTTGATAGTGCTCTATATTCATTATTCAAGCTGAAATTATGTCGCTTACGCCTGAAGAATGCACCAGAATACTTACAATGCTGGAAACCGGCCGGAGTCAGCGCGATACAGCCAGGACTGTCGGTGTGTCGCTGTCAACAGTACAAAGAGTTCTCCGACGTTACGAAGAAACTGGTTCTAACCTACGCAGACCAGGAACGGGCAGAACCAGGTGTACCACAGCACGAGAAGACCGATACTTGGTGAACACCATGCTTCGAAATCGCTTTCTTACAGGAACTGAACTCACAAATCAGTTTCGACGCCTCGGAGGAAGTAACCCAAGTGCATGGACAGTAAGACGTCGGCTTGCTGAATCTAACTTAAAACCCTTTAGACCTGCAAACGGCCCTAAACTGGAGCGTGGGCATCGTATTTCAAGACTAAGATATGCCCAGAGCCACGTAAATTGGAGTATTGAAGATTGGTCAAAAGTTATGTTCTCCGACGAATCAAAATTTATGCTCTACAAGCACGATGGAAGACACAGAGTGTATCGAAGACCAGGGGAAAGATTCAAGCAAGCATACATCGAAGAAAAAGTAGCCTACGGTGGTGGGTCTGTACTTGTGTGGGCCGGAATTTCTTCTGAAAGTCGCACAGAGCTGGTGATCATAGAAAACGGCTCTTTAACTAGCGAAAGATATGTGGAAGAAATCCTCAATGATCACGTTGGTCCATTTATGGTCAATTTAGGTGAGGATGCTATATTTATGCATGACAATGCCCGACCTCATACAGGTAGGATTGTGAATGACTACCTTCAAGAGATGAACATTACTCGTATGGAGTGGCCAGCGCGCAGCCCGGATATCAACCCGATCGAGCATGCTTGGGACGAGCTAGGCAGATGCGTAAAACAACGAAACCCTCCCCCAATCACGCTTCGTGAGCTCGAAATTGCTCTCACAGAGGAATGGGAGAATATTCCCCAAAATCGTATAAGGAACTTGGTGTACAGCATGCCAAACCGCGTAAACGCAGTAATGGAAGCACGAGGAGGCAATACGAAGTATTAAAATTCAAGAAAATCGTAATAAAGTTCAAAAATTTCATGTTTCCTATTTTTGTTTTAAGGAGAGATCAGCAGTTTTTTTCTTTATGTAATTTTGTGTTAATAAAATGTATGGTGACTCATATTTTTTTTACTTTCATTTAAGGAGTATTACATTGTCTATTAAATACAATTTATTGCATTAACCTATCATTTTTAGTTTCCGAGATTTTTAACATTCTTTAAGTGACCCGGATTCATTGCTCTCGAGTGTACATAAAATCTTGCCTACCTGTATTTGAATAAAAGATCTCCCATCAAACGCATGGCCATACAACTTTTATGAGAAATGTCCCTGTACGTCTTGGAACTATGGTCCATGCTCCAGAAGGTATCGTTAATGCAATCTAGTAATAACTCGACTAGGCTTTCAATCAAACAGATGCATGTGTTTAGTTCCCTCTGAAATGAAATAAAAATAATAAATATCTATTCATATAACAAATTAAAGTCGCTTTTGGTGTCTCATTGTGTGACCGCGTTGTTCTTCTAAACTCCACGAAGGATTTTGATGCGAATAAATTCTCTAATGGTGGCGAAAAACCACCATTAGAGAATATATTCCGGAAGATTTATGATTGTGCGCACCAAGGAAATTGCGAAATAATTGCGTTCGTTTGATCCCTTGTTACATCGTTATTACTAAACCTTTAGTTATGCAATCAATATGTCATGTAAGATATTTAAGTATTCACTCTATAAATCGTACAATTTAGAAACACGATTACTTATAGTTTCCTCGATAAAAAAAACAAAGTAATCTCTAAAAAACAACATAAACCCTTAGTACGGCGTAAATACTTCATGGAAAGTCATCAGTTTTTTAATAATAACAAAACTACATGTTTTCAATATATTTTATATTTTTTAAATGTGTATTTTTATAATACAAAAGAAATACCTGAATTAGCTCGCGAACCGCCCATTCTTTATCCCGCTCTATCCCATTAATTTGCGATGTTTTGTCAACCCATAAAAACCGCGTGTAGCAGGGGTGTTCACTAATTGTTTATAATCAAATCATGACAACTACATTCTAATCGGTAGTCAGCTGGATTGGTTATAAGTAAGTTAACTAGTCAAAACAAACTATGACTTGCGATATCCTTGGGATCTCAAGTTCAATTATTTGTTACGAGTAAAAAATGACAATGCTCTATAGATCTCACAAAAAAAAAATGTGTCACTCAAACGATCACATTAAATTTGTGGGATCTTAAGCCGGCAATACATGTTGGCAAAGCCTTTTTTTTTGTTAGGGGGAAATTCTCGTGGACGTCCACCACCCTGGGGAGGGCGGAGGGTCTGTCTTACTGACTAAAACCACCCCAGTGTTCCGTCTCACACTTGCTCCGAGGATCACGGGATCTAAAGCGACTTCCGCGATCCCCGGCTAGTGCCGGCCCGCCTCTGAGGGCCACCTCGAGTTAGGTTAGGTTAGGGGAGTGAGGTGTAAAACTCCCCCCTGAAGTGTTAAACGCCCCCGATGTTGGCAAAGCCTCAGACAACGCGAGCGTAAACAAATTGATATAAGGCGAGTGCTACGGTCTACATGTTGGGCAAATTAGAAAAAGAAAAATGCCAACTGCCAATGTTCACGAATTTTTGTGGACCTATCCACGTTGGCCGTAATAGGGATCATGAATAAATTTTTTTTGTCCGTCATGTAGATTATGAAAAAATAACGGTATTTTTTCTTTTTTTACGATCAAAAGATTACGGCGATACATTGATTTAGAATGTGCCATGACGTCACTAGTATGTAGATTTTATACTTACTTGTGACGTAGCGACCCCCACTCCCCAACTTTAATATGTTTTATCTAAGTCATTTTTTGTTAATATGGTAAAGCAAAAAATACGAGTCTAATATTTTTAGTTTATCTGACTTACTGACTAAATAGAATTTCTTTTTTTTTGACATCATCTTCCCCAGGCATCAAGCATCATCCCTATTGCCGAAAGCAGGCGAGCGCTTTTGTTTTGTGCAGAAAAACCGACACTGTTCCGAAGTGAGACGCAGGCCAAACAATCCGTATACACGTTGGCGCTCGCCTGCACTGCACTCGGCCATCTAGGCGAGCATGGCGAGGCTAGTCAAATAGGTTGTACGTTGGTACTCGCCTTCGCTCGGCGAGCTATGATCAACAAGTCTTGACGGATTAAATGGCTTAGTAAGTTCGTCGAAGTATAGTCGACCTGGTAATTAATTTCTTCTTCTTAGCGTATCGAAGGCAATTTAAATTGACTCGGCTCAGATTTCGGCTTAATGTTTGGCGCCATCACGAGGGTCTGTCAGTTCCAGTAACGTGCAGAGGACATGACACGCAGGACACGATATTTATATTAACTAGCTTTAGCCAGCGGCTTCGCCCGTGTCAAGGTCGGAAATTATCCAACAGCCACAGAAACATAGTACCGAGATAAAAAAAAAGTATCCAATGTGTTAATCCAGTAGGTTATAAATTATCCTCCTTACTAATAAACGTTGTATAGCGTCTGTGTAGTTACACAACGCTTTGTCTTCTTCTTTCGAAAGTCAAATTACTGACGACTGAAAGAGAGAAAGCGGTGTGTAACTATTCACCTGATATAATACGTTTATTAGTAAGGCAGTAACTGTGTGCCAAATTTCATTCAAATCCATTCACCCGTTTCTGCGTGATTGAGTAACAAACATCCATCAGACATCTTAACACAAACTTTCACATTTATAATATTAGTAGTATTTCTTTACCACTTTTGACAAAAAAAACCCAATAAATTGAAACTTCACTAAGATAGAAATGATCTAACTGTCACATTTGTCTTGAAAGCGAAAATAGACTTGTGATATTCAATCATAGGGTGGTAAAGCAATTACGAGGTCGACTATACTACGGCCAATCAGCGATATAAACCTTGCTGTTTGACTCAAACTCCCCGCGATATGAACAATTGCCGTCGAGTTCAGTGAGCGAAGTAAAACAAGCTGAATATTGCAGTCCTTTAACAGTTAATATACTTACTATAGTCAAAAATTCAGTCCTTTCAACGGGGTCGACCAACACCACGCTCCTAGCCATCATGGTCAGCACTGCATGTAGAGTGTCAAGCGCGTACAACGGGGCGGGTAGTTGTCGCAGCACTACTAGGCCATCTTCTTCCAGAGGCGTGCGCGGGCAACTCTCGCCGGCTATCTCTTCCAGTTCCGTGTTCATGCCCACGTCAATAACGTCTCTATGTTCGTCTAAAACCTGATGAGACTATTGATAATGTGACCTCCTGGTTAGTAATTATAAAGCAGTGTATACTGAATCAGAAGAGTTTGAAAAAATATGACAAGAACATAACTGGTGTGATAATTAAAATAGTTTAGTTTATTAATGCATAAATCTCAGCCTAGCCTTTTCACAACTAAGTTGGGGTCGGCTTCCAGTCTAACCGGATGCAGCTGAATGCCAGTATTTTACATGGAGCGACTGCCTATCCGCCCTCCACAACCGGGTAACCCGGCAACCCCGTAACTAGGTAATAAGATACCCCTTGGTAAGACTGATCTAAGACTTTCGGGCTTCTGACGACCCTTGCGGCTGTTATTACTTAGCCACTTCCACCACCATTTCCGCGCTATTTCCATGCATAAATGGCGCGTCATCGTTCAAGTGGCATCATTAGCGACTAAAGTCTGCTAAGATAAGTACGATGACAAATGTTGAAATGCCACTCTAACAAAAACAATAATAAAAGGGGAAGTCCCAGTTTAACTAACATCAGTTTTGTTTTATTTTGTCATCTATATACCTTGTTTGTTTCGTGTATCAAGTCTAAAGAAGACAGCTGCAACAGTCGCATGCGGAGAGCGCGCGTAATGTATAACAACACGCACAGAGCTTCGCCAGGCCGTCCGCCATTATTACCATCAGATATTGTTAATAAACTCTGAAAATAATCAAGTTTACGAATATAATAGGCCACTGTTATGGTGATTAATGTTATGTTAGTATGTAAAATAATATGAAAACCTAATACAGACAGTTTTTGAAAGCTATTTAAAAATGCAAACTTGATAAAACTTATATAAGAAAATTAACTTCAAAGAAATTTAAGTTAGTCAGAAATACCAGTGAAAGATCTAAAAAAAGAACAAGAAAGAAGTTTATTTTAAATTTGTTTTATCTAAGGGGATATTAAAACAATATTGTTACTATCTACCTTTATAATTTCAGGTCTGTTCAGAAATATTTCTGCATAAAAATCACGGAGAAATACGTCACGAATAAACCTGCAGCATCTTCTAGTCGATTTTAACAACCTCAGGGCATCCTCTACTAAGAGTAATGTCTTTTTGTCAGATGGGCACAGCTCCACCCAAGGAAAGAGCAGTACTCTTATACTGTCTGTAGTGTTTAAGCTAAACAAGAACAGTGAAAAGCATGAATTAGAATTCTTTCAAAATGATAATATTTTAAGTTTTTTTTTGCCTCTATTCGTCTGTAACAGATTTGGTAAAAATTGAATCAGATTTAGGGAACTCAGGTCTCAGTTAGTTGGCTATTTGCATGACACATCAAGTTATGCAAAAATTGGTTTTGCCTGGTATGGCATTAGCACCTTTACTGCAATTAATATAAAGGCTGATGTGATCTTCTGAGAAATGTGTTAATGCATCCTAATCTACCAAGAAATAGGTGTGGAATAGCCTTGCCAATAAATCTTTCACATGACTCTTACCTCCTATATCTATTTATGTCAGACTCATCATTAGAAATTGATGTAGCCTTCGATGACTGAAAATTAGGTTCTAAGTTATAATAACCACTGCTTGAGCCCGCATCACTTTCTGAACTGAAATTATAAATTGATTAAAATATGTAGTTATTGACAACAAAAATGTATGCGATGCTGCTTTTTTTCAATAATTATTTTCTAATAAGTGTACAAGCTAGATTTTGTTCCACAATCACAGTGACACTTTGTAGCTTATTTTTAATAACCACATACAAGTATTGGTGTGGTTTTACGACTGCTGACCTTGAATGCGCTTTTTGGGTCTGTTTGGTGAGGGAGTGAGGTGCAACGGAAAGCAGCGAGCAACTTATTGGTCAATCAGTCGCCTGGACCATTATGTATGAACGTAGCAGGCGTAAATCTGCCCACCACTTTCGCTTAGTGCTCTAAAACCATGCCGGTACCTATAAGGATTAATAATGTATTCTGTTTTTATAAGAATCCATATAATAATGTAATTCTGTGTAGGTTTCAAGACACAGGTATCATTGATTCCACATACCTTGTGACATCGGGGAGGGTTAGACGTGGGACATCCACCTTGACCTCTGATTCAAGAGTGTTAATAAATCTCAGGGTCTCTATAACATCATCATATAGTTCTAAAGCATCTCTGACAATACTTTGTTGGATTTTATTCAGTTTGGACAAGATGTTGTCAATCCCAAACTCTCGAGCAATATAAGTACCATCTTTTGTCTGAAATATTCAACAGCTGTTTAATTACTTGTGATGACTACTTCTCAAGCATTAGGTGGCGGGTTTGTACATGATAATTATGTAAAAATGTTTGTTTCCAGTTTTCGGTTCGCAATACTTAAGAATTTTGTAAAAAATATTTACTAGGATTTTGGTCTAGTATGGTGCAGTAGTCCCTTTTTTGGCCAGAGGGTCGTCTTAGGGGCACAATAAATCTAATTGTATACCTTGATGGTTGTAAGTAGTAACTCCAATGCCTCTCTTTGCAGGGATTGCTGCGGTGTTTGGAACCATGCCAGAAGAGCTTCTAACAGTTCTCTCGTACCCGATAACTCGTCCTCTAGCTCCCAGCCCAATTTTAACTTAGCTTTCAACAGCATAAGTGAACGCTCACGAATTTCCTTCAACGGATGACCTGAAATGTAATGCAAATTGTAACTTACAATAACTATGCAGTAATTACGGTGTCTATTAAATTTCCGTTCTTACTTAGTTTTTTGATATACATGGATAGAATTTCGGTATTGGCCATAATTTTCGTCAGCGAAGAAATCTTGCATTGTTTTGTTTACAACTTTTGAGTAATTTGAAAATTGACATTGACAACAACGTTTCTTTCTATTCTAGGCATAGCTGTAATTTATTTTAACAATTTACTTCAGTATTTCTATGAAGGTAAGGTATAAAATTGTATAGTTCTTCTTTGACGTAACGGCAGGTACCCCAACTTAACAAACTTAACATTACGTCACCGTAGAGTTGTTCTTGCTCAGGTTTAGACCTGAGCAAGAACGAGGTCGATAATCGCCGTAAGTTTTTCCACTAGCCGGCACCGACTGGCAACCAGGGAAATAAAAAATGTGTCAAAATACAGGGTTACTGGTAACTCGACGTATTCCTTGCAGCTTGCAGGACGTCATAGTAGGGTTAAAATGCAACAAATTAAGCCACCAAATGTTCTACCGAAGTTCAGTAGTTTTTGAGCTAGTTACATTTTCAGTTTATTTATGAAAAAACCCAGATTAAATCATTTGGAGCTAATTTAAAAATGATTTACAGCGCGACTGTACTGAAATTTAAGTTAATATCAGTTGATGCCGTAGCAGGATCTTTGTTCATAATTAAAAGTTCAAAAATGCCAGATGCCTTGGTAAATATCACTAAATAAACATTTTTTTTTTTTGTTGTTTGGGCTGTTACTTGATACAAAATGTAGTCTAATGAAAAAAAAAATACTACGCCTGATGTAAAAATTACTAGGAAAATATCCTTGTATATTGTAATAGCAGCTATCCAAAAAGGTATGAAAGTCAATACAAAGTTATGGACTACATTACGTGCGTCTCACAAAAAGGTGATTATTCGGAAAATCAAATAAAACAATTTCGTGAATATTAGCATTATTTTTAATCAATATCAGTTTATGCATATGAATATAAATTGTTTTGTCTATTTGTCAATCTATAAAGTTTTTAAAGGAAGTTTTGACGTTGAGCGAGTACTGTGAGTGCGTTTACGACCATTGACTTATAAAATAAGTCAATGGTTTACGACATTGACTTATATATATTTTTTTTTTTTTTTTTGTGGCTTCGCACGGTTTGTGCATTTAGCCAATGTCAAGTTAAATTTCGGAGCAACAAAGGTAGGGAAAGACTTATATTTATAAGTACTTATATTTATTAGGCCGCATTCCGTATTAGAACATAATCGGTCACAGCGCTGACATCGATATTTGGCGTTCCGAGTAAGATATCACGATAATGACAGCTGAGAGCTGACAACAATTCGGAACGCTCGTAATCGCACTCACAGTACTCGCTCAACGTCAAAACTTGCAATATTTCTCGATGGCATGTGAAGCCAAATCAGGCAAGGACGGCATTAAAACTCTGACACCAGGTTAGTCACTCATCATCATCATCAATATCATATTTCTTTGTGTTTATACCACAAATTTCTTCTTCTTCTTTGTTTAGGTAGCGAACGGTAGCCAGAAGCACAATTTCGAAAATGCCACGTTAGTTTATAGATATGATGCGAGTCAAAACAAAACAGCACATCAGTCATTTTCGAGCGCCCACGGTGATATTAGTAAAAGGCATGGTCGGCGTTATCGCAAGATGGCGCACGTCATGACGTCATCTATGACGATTCAAGACGCAACGTTATCGCGTCCACGTTAATACGGTACGACTGTTAGCACGCTCAAATCGATTACATCGTAACTCGGAATACAGGGTTATAAGTCAATGGTTTACGAGCGTTCCGAATTGTTGACAGCCCTCAGCTGTCATTATCGTGATATCTGATATCTTATCGGAACGCCAAATATCGATGTCAGCGCTGTGAGCGATTATGTTCTAATTCGGAAAGCGGCCTTTGCTTGTTTTTGTTCGGTAAATGTAAATTTGACAGTTGTTTCTGTTTTTGACAAGCCGAAGCTGCTACAAAAAAAAACAGATTTCTAAAGTTTATCTTTTGCATAAATCGTAACATTTTCCAGCTACATCCATAAATCTCACCACATCTCCGAGGCGATTACCAAATAAATATTTCAAATGTATAGTCAAACTCCTTGAAACTGAGATAACCAAAAATAAACCTCTTCAATTCACTAAAGTAAGTTACTAACAGAACTTTCGGCTTAGATACAGCAATTACTAAATACCAGCTTCACCAGCTTGATCGATTCCGAATGTGTTTGATTGATTTGATTTTTGAAGATCTTTATTAACAGAAAGGTACACACAAATTCACAAAAATATCTAAATGTAAATTAGTATAAACCGAGCAATGTGTGATTGTTAGTGTGACTACTTACTAATCTAATAGATGATTGTGCTGTTATGTGGGGTTTGTAAACCCACATCTTTTAATTTTAGTTACCCAGGCCCCATGTTTAATTATTTTGAAATTATTAAATTCATTATTAAGTAGGCATTGTAGAATAATTATTATAAAAACAAAAAAAGCATTGTTTAGGAATTTATACATAATGTAATGTATAGATTAGTGAGTTATGTGACAGCAATCATGCTGGACAGGTGGTAATGGTCCGAATTTGATTATAACTTAAGCATAACACCACACCTGTATTTCTCGTTGGGTAAAGCAGATTCTTAACTATAAAGGCTCGTGCAGACCAGCGCGACGCGACGCGACTCGAACAATACAATTTCTAAGAAAACTTCTTGGTATAACAATAACCGGTGTTGCGTCGCGCTGGTCTGCAGGAAGCTTCATAGGTACACCCACATTTCACTCGTTATTTTAAGGCCCATGTTATAGGAGGTGAGCCTATTGCCATCAAGCAGGCACAAATCCAGACTCGGGGCTGCTACTGAGAAATTCTGTATAGAAAAACTTAATAATACTTTGCCCAACCTGGGAATCAAACCCAGGACCTCATGCTCAGCAGTCACGCTTGCAACCACTAGACCAAAGAGGCTGTCTAACTAATTTTAAGCTATTACTTACTATATACTTACAACCATCAATTCATAAACATTTGCAAAGAGCCATGTTAAATTTGTTGTGATTTGATAAAACTTGCAAGTTTGTATCTATTATTTTATAGGTAGGTATACCATAAAATAATAATACAAACTTGCTAGTGATACAAACTCATAAGTTTTCCCCTTAGGAGTAGACAGACACTAGAATGCTTTGTTACAATCTGCTCATTATGATAACTTACAATATTATAAATCTTACTGAATTTTACTTTCAGATGGCAGATATAAAAGCTTTACTTAAAGATGCAAGAAGACTAATAGATGAGAAAAATTTCAAAGAAGCCCAAGAATGTTGCAAAAATATATTACGGAAAGACAAGCACAACTACTTTGGTCTTGTCTTATTAGGAAAATCACTTCAAGATTCTGATCAGGCACCACTAGCTTACCAAAAAGCTATAGCAACTAAACCAGACCATGCACTTGCTTGGCACGGTCTTGCCAATTACTATGAAAGAAAGGAAGATAATACTAATAAAATCAAATTAATTGGAATTTATAATGAAATGATTAATCTACCAATGGAAGAAGAAAAAACCATTGAAATTATATCAAAACTTGGCCAACTAGGTTGTGAGCTAAAAAGCAATGAATCCTTGAAAGGTCTAGCTAATTATTTGGCCAAAGATCATGGAAATACTTTATTTCAAACAGCTGAAAAACAATTTCTGGAACTTTTAAAAGGTGATATTACATGTGAACAGGAAACCATACCAGTCATCTTAAAAGTTTTGAATAAAATCTACAGTGAAGATCCTAGAGATTCTCTTGAAATACTTCAATGTAAAGTTATCATTCAGAAACCTGTTTTGGCATTTGCTGTTGAAGAAATTATTCATCTTAATTTCTTCCCCTCAAATGTGCTATTAAGAGACTGGCTCTGCAAACAATTATGTATAAAATATGTGGAGAACATGTCATTTTGTGAATTTAATATTGAACAACACATAGATGCAATCAGTGAAGGCATTATGAACTCTAAATATCCAAGCCTTCTAAGAAGCATGATATGCTATGATAAAGGTTTATATCTAGAAGCCTACAAACAGTGTGTTCCATTAGTTAACTATCATGAAGCAGACATTACTGAAGCAACATTTGTTATTAAATGCACAATTATGTTGAAAAAGTGGTCTGTCACACAAAAGCTTGCAACCAACTTTTTGACCAAAGTAAAAGACCAACAATTTGCAGTGGTTCTCAAAAGGTTTTGGTTTTTGTCCCTGACAAAACAACAGAAGTGGAAGCAAGCAATAAACTGTGCAAAAGACATAGCAATTGATTCAATGGAATTATTTGAGCTGGCCAGTCTAGCCGAGTGTTATGTGGAAGTTGATGAACCTTCTGACCACATCATGAAGCATTTAGAAACAACTGATTATTATAAGCAGCTGCAAGCTCTATTACTTCAAAAGGAAGGCAAATATGACGAAGTGGTTAATTTACTAGAAGGTTCAAATAGTCCACTTGATGTGTTCTACTTAGGGAAAGCATATTGGGAACTAAAACAATATGATAAATGTTTGATACATCTTCTAAAAGCAGCTAAACTTAATCCAGATCATGCTGATACATTTTTATATTTAGGTCATTTTTATCATCACCATAAATCTGACTTAGAGAAGGCTAAAAAATGTTATGAAAAAGCTCATAGTCTGAACACTATCAACACCAATATTGCTAAGGATCTTAGTGAAATCTACATCAAATTACAAAAGAAAGATGCTGATTTTGAGTTATTAAATGAATTAATAAAAAATATTTCAACCGTTGAACCTTGGGTTAATTTCAGATTAGGCCTGCATTATTTAAATAAGAGAGAATGGGAAAATGCCATTTTGAATTTCAGGAATGTTATAAAAATTAACCACAATGATACAACAGCTTTTGAATGTCTAGCTGATGCATATTATTCAAGAGGGTCATACACCTCTGCATTGAGAGCTTACAACAGAGTAATGACTTTAGATTCAAGCAAATCTGCACATTGCCTTACAAGAATTGGCCATATTTATTCGCTGTTAACTCAATATGAAGAAGCTATAGCAACATTTGAAAAAGTATTTATTATTGAACCCTACTCATTCTTAGCTCTCAAAGGAATTGCAGAAACATGGATGAGAGTTGCAAAGAAAAAAGTTGAAGCCAAAATATATGGTAGTGGTAGAGATTGTGCTCAGTATGCAATAAACTACATCACAAAAGCATTATCCAAACAAAATCAATATTTATGTTTTTGGAAACTATTAGCAGACTACTTGATGTTTATAACTAAATTGCCGGATAAATATGCATATGTCTATATGCCACAGTTGTCAAAGGAAGGTGGTAATGATTTGGAAATATCAAAGAAAAATAAACTGGAAATATTTCCTCAAGCCATTGCTTGCTACTCGCATATCGCCAAACAGAAACAGCAAGTGTCATCATATGATTTAGCATTGGCCTACTTGACCTTTTATCATGAAACCAAGAAGGTTGTTAACTGCCACATATCTTTCAACTTAACTCTAAATTGTATAAAAGAGAAGCCTACTGTTTGGCGTAACTGGAATTTGCTTGGAAAAATATGTTTAGCCATCAAAAAGTATGAAATCGCCCAGCATTGCTTCATTAAAGCTCTCTTGGTTACTCGAAAATGGTCTGTTGCAAAAATATGGTGTAATTTAGGAACACTTTATTTAAAATTGAAACTTTATAAATTATCCAACTACTGTTTCTCACGAGGCCAATCAGCATTACCATCCCACCCACAAAGCTGGATTGGTCAAGGATTAATTGCTGAAGCAATTCGTGAAGAAGAAGCTATGGATCTATTCAGACATGCATCGCGCTTGGGGTATCACCCGGAGAGTGCACTTGGGTATGCGGATTGGGTGTGTAGAACTTTGAAGAATAATAAATACAAAGAAAATTCAGAATCAAAATATGAAATAGAGGGTCTTTATGCTGTGCCATATGCCATAGACTTAATTGAATGGTACTGTAACTTTGAATCTTCAAATGCATGTGCTTATAACATAATGGGGATCTTACAAGAAAGGTATGGCCTGCTACGATCTGCCATACAATCTTATGAAAAAGCATTTAAATGTGCAGAAGAAGATAATAAGAACAAAACACTTATGAACATTGGAAGAATTCTAGTAAGGATGGAGAAATATGATGAAGCAATAAAGATATTCAAAGCAATCACTGAAGCAAGCTTTGACTCTACTACTGGTTTAGCCTTAGCACTTTATAAGAAAGGCCTGTATGAAGAATCCTACTCTGTATATGACACTGCACTTCACTGGTTGAGTAATGAAGAAGCTGAAAAAGCAGATCTGTTAGTAGCCATGGCAGGTATTGTTTACATGTACAAGGGTGCAGATGATGCCAAAACACTTCTGTTCCATAGCATCCAAATATCACAGAAAAAGCCAACAGCTCATAGTTTATTTGCAATATGTTCTTTGGGCTTAATTCATTCTGATCAAAGTTTATCAAAGCTAGCTTTGGGCGAGCTAAGGAAATATGAGAGAGACTGTGAATATGGATTTGATATAGGCTTCTTGAAATCATACCTTTCTGTGTGTGAAGACAACATGGATCAAGCTATAAAACTGTTGAGTGACAGTCTTCATGATCACCCTAGCAATGCCCTTTTATGGTTTTGTATGGCTCAGTATTGCCTTAGAGCTACTAATACGAAGGCAAAAGTTGCAAGCTGTTGTGCCCAAAAAGCCTTATGTTCAGCTCACTATGGAGAATATGATTGTGACTTTGGAAAAATTCTAGCTTCTGCCAGTATTGCGGAACATATGGCTGGCGATCGTATCAAATCTTTGTTATTAGCTAAGCAAGGCCTCCATATGTACCCAAATCAATCCGAAATATGGGCAGCACTATTGTTTTCACTTTTGTCACATAAATTATGGATGGAAAACAAGACCTGGCTTCTGGGTGCGTCAGGACATATGCGCAAACATTTGAATATATCTCGACCTCTCGGAAGATGGGTTATCCTTATGGAGAAGAGACTCGGCAAACAATAATCAGTGAAGTTTTTGTATTTTCTTGTTAATGTATCACTTGTAGGTATATATTTTAACCCATCAATATTATTAATACTGTTTAAAAGTTGTTTAACTTATTTAATCAGACTAGGAGCATAAATATAGCCACAAATATTTTTCTTTTGTATCCATTTATTATGTAATAATTGTAACAAAATAAAGTGAATAAGTAATTCAACATGTTACATTTCATGCTTTATCAGAAATTCTTCTGAATACAGCAACATATTTATCCCCATTATTTCTGGTAACTTTCTTGCCTTCTTCTGTGCTTTCATATAATTTATCCACGATTGGATCAGATTTCTGAAAAATTATGTGATATTATTATTTAAATGCGTTTATTGTCACCAGGTTATCATCAAAAGTCCCTGTTTTGCACATTAATGTGTGCATGATATTTAGACATTAGAATAGAGTACTCTTTATCCAGTTTTTAAATAGTTAGTGGTAGTATAAACTTAAGTGTATGCACTTAATACTATCACAATAGACTCATTGGAACTTGGGAAGAATCTAAATGCACTTCGAAACTGGACCTTAGCCGCCTTGGCCTCCAGGAGTTTCTCAAAATAGATAAAACTACTTACCAATTCATTATCTGGTATTCTTTCGAATAATGGGTTTTCTTCAAAATGGAATACCATCCATTCATTCAAATCCTTCACATCTGTTATAGTATAAACAATGCCCTGAAATTAAATACGAATGTTAATTATATCCATTCACATTCAGTCATTACACATTATAGTAGTACAAGACTTCAATATTATTATAGTCATGTTATTTACCTGCTCAGCAAGAACATAGGCATATTCAGATAGCAACCACTTATTAATTATTCTCCATTTATGTTTTGCCTTCTTGAAATGCGGATCTGGATACAGAAAGAACATCTTTTTTAGCTGAAATAAAATATGGATTTATAAGCTTTATGTAGAAAGAGAGATAAATAAAATAAATTTTGTAATTATAAGTAACCTTACCTGTCCTTTATGGAAGAAATTAGGCAAATACTTCATAGCATTTGTACGCAACACAGCAACATTTTGGTATTGATCAGAGTGTTGAACTCTCAATGCTTGAATTCTATCATTGACATAATCAGATACTTTTACACGTATCTCCAATCCTAACATTAAGTTTTCGGGATACATCGGTGATAAAGTAACTGCAATTTAACAGATATTTTATTATGTAGGTAAGGGCTGGAGAGAAGTAGAGAAAAGAGGAGTTTAGTTGTATTATCAGTGAGCTATATTTTTTATTATTGTGGTTATTAAGTAAAAAAAACACTATATAATCGTAAGTTGTAATTATACAAACCTAAAAGACCTCCATAGCCGCAGCCGACATCCAAAAATTGGACTTGTTTATCCTTTTCATCTTTGTTTATGATAGGGTACAAAACAGACCAGTCGTAATCATCCGGATGAGTGGGGCTGTAACGATCATTAAATTTTAATTTATTAGCCTCTGATGATTAGGTGCTCAAACCATCAACTTTCTAAAGAGAACTTACTATTCAAAACAATGATCGGCAATTGGGTTAGAATGTGCACGCTGTCTATAATACTTTTTCTGTGGCAGCGACATTACAAGATTAACAGGTGAACATGTAGCTAAGATATTAATTAAATATATTTTTTCATTCCTTTATACTAATTATTCAATTCAGTAAAAAAGGAATCACACAATCAGAATCACACATGCTTAAATACAACACACACACATGTCATTGACAGTGGGCTGGGCTGACACTGACAAGTGACAACACAACAGCAATGTCATGTCAAGAAAAACAGGTTTCAAAACCGAGCCTTTTGGTTTCCTGTGACTATTATTTTGTGTTCCAACTAAAAACATGGACCCAGTCTGTCAAAGTTTCGAAGAAAGTTGTAGACCTAAATTATCGATACGTCAGTTTTTAGTGGCTGTACTCTAACTAAAATGAAATGTCAAAAAATTCAAAAAAAAAAACATGCGCGCACTCGCACTGCAACAATTTTTAATGTTTGACTAACAAAGAATGAGTTAATTAATTTCTCATGTGTTTGAATAGTAAATCATTGTTATCAACAACGTATTCAGTGCTACAGCATAATGTAAATGTAGTGGTTATTGTTCGCCACCGTCTCATAGAATATTGATCACACAGGTAAGTGGTGATTCTTTTTGATATTCTAAACTTCCTATATTTTTAATAATTTACATGATTTTTGTATGGACTAGGTTAATTTTATAGCGTTTTCCTCTATAGCTATTAATAAGAACAATTTTGTGTCATAGTTTCACTTAGTTTTCTAAAATTTTGTCATGTCTGTTTGTATTCTTTATATCCTTGAACTTATGAATAATAAGACAAAGAAATAGACGTGAAGGCGAATGTTGGTGTAATACATAATATTATTAAAATTTAAGTTTTTGTCAGAAAAAATATGTAACATTAAAACTGAAAATATTGTTAGAATTACTTTTGGCCAAATTCTTTCTGTATAACCATTACTTGATAATAACTTGTAAATACGTAAACTATTTAAAAATATTTTCTTCGAAATAACCATGCGCAAGATTTAAAACTATTATTAATTTTTGAAATGTAGTGTTGGTGTCTTCTAATTATTAAAAAGTATGCGATAATCTTAATGAACACACAGTTTAAAAGCAATCATTATAAGGGCTCTGTCTATTCCCGGTCAATCATAAATCAGTGTGAGATGTAGAATTCAATTCATGCTGTGTAATAATTGTTATTAAGTCTATTTTAATAAAAATGCATTAATTATTAGTTGTAAATACAAAACAAAATTAAAAATCATATAGAATTTGCTGAATCATTTCTAATTAAGTTTTTAGTTAGGTGACATTATTTAATTATGAAAGTGCAACAGTCCATAGCTCTTTGGTTTAATCACTGTGTAGGAATGAAAACACACTTGCTTAAATAAACTGAAAGACTTACATTTACATTGAAATGTCATTTTCTTTCAAATTTTTTTGCTATTAAAACTTGATTCATTATTGTAATGTCTACTGGAGTTGTAAACGTTTCACTTGATGCACATTCTTAAATCATAAACATTAAACAATATGGCAATACATAATTCATATTGTGTTCTAACTTACAAGACTTAGAGAAGATTTAATTGGTTTTAGTTTAGTCATTTGGAGAAGAAAACAATTTTAATTCTACAAATGTTATCTTATGATCTACGAGACTTATATTTTAATTTTGCAATCTT
Organism: Xanthia togata; assembly: GCA_963853775.1. Taxonomy (NCBI): domain Eukaryota; kingdom Metazoa; phylum Arthropoda; class Insecta; order Lepidoptera; family Noctuidae; genus Xanthia; species Xanthia togata. The sequence goes on from OY970802.1 coordinate 15,744,841, forward strand.
TTAAACCATTGTTTGCTCACTTTAAGAGGTAACACTATGATGATTACCTTAAAAGACTCATGCTGAAACCTTAACAAAACTCTACAATTATGTGGAAAAAATTTGCAAACTTTAAGATTCAAGAGTCTCAGAGGCGCCGCCGCCGCCGCGCCGTTGTTTTGACGTCGCTGTCGTCACCCACGTGCGCTCGCCGCCGCCGGCCACCGCGCCGCAGTCTGTCTCTGTCGTCGTCCGCGCCGCACGTTACTTGCATCGACGTATGCGCCCATCGTACTGTTTGCGAAACAAAATACCACCTTGTGAAATAGTTTGTTACTCTCATTGGTGATGTGTGACCAGTTCTAAAATGAAGAAGGAAGATTCTCAGTGCGGTCCTAGCAAAGGTGTTCACGGGTCGAAGTCGGCTCGGTTGCTCACGGATAGTATATCGATATCGTCTGACGAGGGTCCGGAGACGGAATGTCTGCTGACGGCGCAACTGCAGGCGGTGATGGTGAACCCGGTGACGAGGCGGCGGGAGTCACTGACGGCGCCGGCCTCGCCGACCGAGTCCCGCAAGAAGAGAGACAGCCACCGCCAGCACAACTACAGGAACCACTTGCACCACCTGATCCACTGGAGAGATATCTGGAGCGGGGAGCCTCACAAAGTTCACGAGGTATAGAAGTTAATGCTCTATACAATAATAAATACTTACCGGCAGTAATAAGCACTTCTGAAATAGCGCATGTCTACTACTTGTTGTTGTCGTTTGTTGTTGTTTTGTGCAATGAATCGTCGCACCGTGCAAGAAAGTCTTGCCATTGTTTCGTAACGTGTTGTACCTATGTATACCTACCTAACTCCTCTTTCTCTATGTAAACGCATTTCTTACTTTTTTACAAAATACCACGATTTCATTTAATTAAATACAGTTTCTTCAATCCCTAAAACTAATAGAAAAAAAAAACACCACGCTTTTGTTGTAAAATGACATTTTCTGCCCTTGATTTTGTTATTAAGGATTGTGTAAACCTGTATCAGGTATCTTGTACTTATGCATTTATCTGAGAATACGTTTGAGATTTCTAATTTTCTAAAGGGTTTTCCTCATAAATCTCTTGGTTGAAGTTTTGTTGAAGAGGTCATTGATATTTAACATGAACTGGAAAAAATGCATTGTCTCGGTCTGATTGCGCCTGGTGTTATTTATAAAGCTATTCGTGATAAGGTCGGTGCAGTTATAGACCTCAACCTTATAGAATGGATGGCCTTTTAGACAATAATAAGGCTATAATATTTTAATGAGACCTAATTTGCAACTCTGTATTTTTATAAAGGTTGGTTTACATTATTTCATAATGAGTCACCTATATACACTTTATTGTCACATGAACACACACTGGTTACACGTGTTTGTAATTTTTAAGCCTGCTGTGCGTTCTGTTACCGAGCAAACCGTGTGTAAAATATACCTACCTACCTGCCCATATCAAATTTCCTCAATGTCGAACTAGAAAACTGCAACGCCCTACAGCGACTACGGCCTTTACATTATTGTTTGGCCGAATCAATTGCCATTGACCTAGCAGGGCCTTGTCTTGTACCAACAAACCTGAAATATGTGTCAACGCTCTTGTTATAGGTACTTTTGTGTTCTTATAACGGATGCGTGCCCGTTTAACACGCTGCTTTAACAATAACATTCGACAGTTTTCCTCGTTTGTTCATAACATAGGTCCATTTTGCTCTTCTTGACCCTATTACGTAGTATATTCAGGACAAATAGACTATCTACATAAATGATTATTTTTATCTTACGATACTATATGGGTAAAACCGCGAAAAATTGTACAGTTACATTCATGACATCGTATCACACGTTACGTACATGACTGAATGTTACGTACATGACCAATATAAAGCTTAGCTCACATCATTGCAGAAGTAAAAGTCAAAGTTTAGTAATTAAAATTGTATTGCAAAATTTAGTGTAATAACTAAAACAACCTTTCAGTAAGGTAAATTAGGCAAAATAAAACAAAAACGCTTAAAAATTAATTTGGTTCTCACAATCATCTTTCATAATATTATTATACTCTTATTGAATCAAACACTACATCAACTTTTTCACTATAGAAAATTAGGCAAACTAAAACAAAAAATCTTAAAAATAAATTTATATATAGTATAGGGTATAGATAGCAGTTAATAAACTATTAATGTATTATGTCCTAAAAAATTAACTGACTCACTTTACTCAAACAAATTACTTTTGTGAATGCATATTTTATAACGCAGGTACGTTATAAATGAGAAGATAATCGCGACGTCACTATTTTCGTAGTTTTTTGTCATTACGTACTGGATGATACCAATTGACAGTTATCTTCTTATTTAAAACGCATTGTAGATATGTACTATACAAAACATATCAATCAGCTGACCTGTTAAATATTAAAACTTTTTCTAAATTATGTTTAAAAAAAAATTAAGTACCTACCAACAGGTTTTTCAGTAGTATAATAGGTACATAGCGTCTAACAAAATAAAAATAAAATGAGCATGTAATATTTGAAGTAATAAAAAATGCACTAGTCATCACTAGTGTATTCTCAGCTTAACAATCGGTCATGACTGTAACGTTACATATTTTGTTACACACTGTTACATTCATTACAAAAATGACGTGAGACATTTACTAAAACTGAAATTAAACTTAAATTGCGGATAGCCAAGGACTGCGAAGTAGTTTTATTCTTTTGTATAATAGTAAACCTACATAAACTCGTATGATAGTGATACAGAATATGCATACTTGCCTTGTAATCCAACACTTTAAAACACAATTTTCTTTGGGACAAATCCGTTGCTGACAGTTACCACCATTTTACACGAAAAATAATGACAGCATTTATTTGTTTAATGTTGGTATCATGCTCAATAGTGTTGCCACGCAAGAAAATACTAGAAGTGGCCTGATTACTTTTATAGTGTAGCAGTAATTGATGTTACTTTCATGATGTTACACACTCAGTAAAATTTTGGACACTTTTTTAAACATTAATAAATAAATATTAGTTACGTTATTTATTGAAAGCTTTTTATAAAAACGTTGGTTATGTATAACAAAACTTCAAAATAACTTAAAAATACGGGATAGCCATTTGATTTCGTAACCAATGGCAGTTTTTGTTACAAGGGTGGTAGTTGGACAAATAGTTTTTGTATGGAACTAAAAGGAGTACCAATGAAAAAATTGCGAAAAATAAACAATTTGTAAGAGATAGCTTAAATTTTGTGGAATTATCTAAAACAACACAAGGATACCATTCAGTACAATATACAACATATCTCATTGATCTAATAACGTTGATGTTATAAAATAAATAAAATCGGGAAAAGCAAAAAATTACAAATGTACAATTTTTCGCGGTTTTACCCATATCTTAAATATCTCTGTCAACTTTACTTAAATCTAGTAAAACACCGGGTATATCTGCGTGGTGACTGTTACAACTGTACGCAGTAACGCTCTCGTATGACAAGGCGTAAGTCTGATAAATTACCGAGAACGAACCGCGTGCATTCAATTTAATTCTGACAATCAACTATCATCACGAGACGTACGTTTACATCTGTGTCACGATTATGTTTTATGTAACAATCCAATCAAATGTTAACATATTTATTTCACCGAAACAAATTATTGTCATGTGTATGTACCACTTCGTTGCCTATGTTTTCAAGCACCTAATTTACATACTCGTATGAAGCTATGAATATCTAGGAAGCAATAGGTACTAGCAATGTATCATACACGTAAAGTATTTTGTAAGAACGTTAATTGACAGTAGGTACTAATTTCTGCCAAGAAGTGAAAACACTTGTTACTGAAGAAAGCAGCGAAAACTAAGAGAGAAACTGACACGTTAAATGACCTAAGAGTTTTGATTAAGAGAAAATAGGAAAGTCAAAGTCTTGTAAAAATTAGCTCAGCTATTTCAGAGCTTACGTAAGTCCAGATTCCTGTATCATAATGCGGACAATTCATAGATCGCAGATATAGCATCTGACCTAGTAAAATTATCTTAAAGGAAAAGAGAAAACCAGATAGTATGACCTTAGGGAAACTCACTAAGCTACATAGCAAGAAATAAGTACACAAGGTGTGCTCATATCAACTTGTTAACGTCTTGTGTGAAAGCCATTTGAAACCGTATTTCAAAACGGTCTAGATTCAAATAGGTAGGTAAGTACTGGTACCTATATTCTATTATTTTCAACAAAAACTAGCGTCAACTTGGTCGAATTGTCGCAAAAAAGATAATGGTTCAAAAGTTGGTTCTCTCACTTGAACTGAACAATTTCTGAATATGTATAATAAATAATTTATTCTGAAGTAATTACGGTTATTTGCCATGAATTGTGGTTGTTCTGAACACTTGGCAATCGTCTAAAGCAATTTGTATTTCGAGACAGAGTTCTCACTCAACTGATACTTCCTTGTACGATAATTTATAAATTATAGGTTGAACAAAAATAATTTTCGATAGTCCACCCATGTTACACATCCACTCCTATTGTATCTAGTAAGTTTAATTTGAATTTTATTGGCACGAAATTGTAAGATTGATGCTTGAATTGCATTATTTAAATTGTCATTCACTAGTCTATTAGAACAAACACATTAACGTAAGGCCAGTGTAACGTAACTAATGTCTTTAAATTCTTGTGTACTACTTTGTTTATTTTGGCGATGTCTATATTATCTCGACTACTATTTAATTCTCATCCGGAACAGTTTAATATCTTGTGAAATTGACATCATTTTCTTTGTCTTCTTGGCAATAAAGGCTTTATGGGCAAAATATACGGATAATCTCGGAACGACAAATATTTGTTCCGTGGAGAGAATCTTTCTGAAACTATTATTGAGGGAACTGGGGAATCTTTAGCTCTACAAATTGTTAGTGATCCCTAGATAACTTTGAAGGCCAACAATATAACAATTTCGCTTTTCAGGAATATTCGCTTACATTAGGTTATCTTGTTTATGAATATCAGTTTACGAAGGAGCGCCTGAAGCACAATTTACAAGCATTCTGAGTATAAACAGATAGGTAAAGAGAGAGGAAGTGTTTTATCAAGAAAAGGTCAGAGGTATGTCTATTATCGCGAAACATTTACATAATATAGTTAATATAAGTCTCGCACTGCGCACGCATTTACAAAATAACGAGAAAAGCCTTCAGCTTCAGCCTTGGGGTATCAAGAATTCATGATAATTATGTGAAATTGAGATCTTTATATGAAGGAGTCTATTGAATAACACCAGACAGCAATATCAAAGAAATAGGTTAGCTTTTCAATACAAATATTTATATTGACTAGTTGTTATTCGATATTGTAGGTACCTACAGATAATGGAAGTTATTTTTGTACACAATATAACTAAAATAATGACTGAGATAATGATCTCTGCCCGACAATGTTTTTTAGAAGTTGGGTACTCTCGGTGATTTCTTTGTTTACTGAAATTGGAGCTCATGAAATTTCAGTAATAGCCTCGAAAATAATACGAAGATGGTGTATAATGTTTTTTTTTTTCGATTTTCTTCCAATACTTACCCCCTTTCACTTATGTACACTGAACAGCTACACACATGTCCTTAGGTAATTCTAGAAGATTCTTAACATAATTATTGTCCTGGGGCGTCCATTAATCACGTGATGTTTTTTTAGCAACTTTTTAACCCCCCCCTCCCCCTGGTGATACGTGGTGAGGATTTTTTAGATTAACCCCTACCCAAAGTCACGTGTATATTTTTGGTGCAGTATCTTAAAAAGTTACAGAGTATATTATTAAACGAAAAAATAAATACACGTGATACCTCACTAACCGAACGAAAAAGTCACGAATTGTCACAAGAGGGGGGGGGGGGACCATTTTTTCTGCAACATAATAAAATTACACTCAACACTCATATGTGTGTAGTACTCACTAGCTACTAATAACCATGTTACTCAGCAAGTAATGGACGCAAGTTATGTTTTTCACTAGAAACATAAAATACGACCGAATAGCATAAAATATAGGGGGGCTATTGTAGAATAATAATTCTAGAATAGCCCCACAGGTCGCACAGGTAAAACTCAAGGCGCGTTCGAAACGAACGCATCATTGTTTTAAATTATATATAAGGTAGAGCAGCAAAAGATTGTTGATAAAAAACACTTAGTTGTAATCATTTTCAGATGGATTAGATATTATATAGGGATTTGAACTTACGGCAAGGCCAAATTTCGCCAAATTGTTTCTAAAGTGTAAGCCTAGGTACGCACGGGCGTATTTTTATCGCGGCGATTTTTTTTCGCGTAGGTATTGGATTTTAGACGCTCTGCTTAGCGCCGAGAGTTGAATATCCAACAGTGTGTTTTCTTGATGCGCTGGGATTTGCGCTGGATGCGCTCTGTTGGATTCTCAATCTTCGGCTCAATACCGAGAGTAAAAAATCCAGTGTACGAAAAAAATACGTCCGTGCGTACCTGGGCTAACTGAGTCTATAGTCTCAGTATATGCTTTAGGAAAAGCATGCATGCATTTTCTCCACTGGAAAAATACATCGATATAACATTGTAGGCTGTCAGCTCCGTCCGTTTATAACAAGGTTTATGATTACTATCTATTCTACGCACCTAACCTACTACAATACAGTGCAGCGTTTGCATACTAACTAATTATATCTATAAATAACTTTGTTCCCCTTGGGAAATAGGTAATTGGCGAACCTTCACATAAACCTCCCTATTTGGCATGACCTTCGCTTTTTATCGGTTCATTAGTCTTATGGTGGAGTTGCCTAGATTCCGTACAATTCTTGTTGGCTCTATATTGTTGTGCTCAATGGTCAGTTTGTAGAAAGTAGTGTACCTAATATACTTTTACGTAGTTTCGCTCTTTCGAGGTTTCGTGACCTACCAATATCCATTTCAAGGAAGCGGTTTTGCGTGTTGTAAGTACCAACCTACGAATAAGTCCCTGACCTTTGTAATGTAGAAAGGTAATTCTAACTTGTTATTGTGAAGTGCTTAACAAAAACCTATAATGGAATATAGATTTTAGTACCCCGGGAAATTATTTTATCGCGCTTTCATCATTATCGCAAATTGTTTTAAGAACCATTTTGAATTTGATTAGTGCGAGTGATTAATGCAATCACGATTACAAATGAAGTGCTGTGATGTGCTTATTTGAAGCACTTTTGTCGGTCAGACCAATCTAAGTTACCTATGTAATGAAATATTGTAGTCTGCCTGTCTAATTGATTAGCCTCTCTAAAAGTATTCGCTATTGTTAATTAGCACACTCAAATTCCTTCGTGTTAGGTGAATTATTAGACACGCGCGCCTCAAAGAGATGTCAGCAATAAAATTGAAGGGGATCGATGCCTGCCGGGGTTGCGGGTAAGTCCGAAAGGGATACCTTGGCCCCCTGGCATTGCACAGGCAACAGAAGGAACACGGGTGGGTTTTAGTCAGTAAGAGGCTGACACGCCTGCTCCACCCAGAGCGTGGAGAAGCCATAATCTGATGATTTCCCAACCAAAAAAAAAAAAAAAAATTGGCTATGTGCGAGTCTTTTTTCTTTCTATTTTTGTGTGAAAATCTTCATGCGGTTCACAGAATACATCTACTTACCGAGTTTCAACAGTATAGTTCATATAGTTTCAGAAAAAATTGGCTGTGACATACGGACGGACAGACAGACATGACGAATCCTTAAGGGTTCCGTTATTTGCCATTTGGCTACGGAACCCTAAAAGGTGAATTATTAGTACCTAGGCTTTTCATTATGATGGATGGATGGATATCTTACATAACATTTTCACAATAGCTACGCATTCATAATATATAATTATGTATAAAGTTACTCCTGTTTGAATGGGAAATCGTTTAATAGTTATTTGAGAGTAAAGTAGTTTTTTGCTGCTAGTGTTGATTTTGAATCACGAGCGCAGCGACTGATTCTAGGTTAGAATCCTGAGCGCAGCGAGGGATTCAAAGACACGAGATGCAAATAACTTTGGTCTTGTGTAACACAATCATACTTACAACTTTTCACCTCAGCAGCGAGAACATACAACATGTAAACAAAAACCTGTCCGATCCGTGAGTGTGTTGTTAGGTATCGTACTGAGAGTATAATTACGTGGAAATTTACAGGAACAAAAAAATCCCCACTTTTTTTTCAATGGGGAATTTTACCGGGTTATTTACATTGGGTGCGGGCGCCCGTCGTTTAGCGGGTGTCTAAAAGTCATAACATAAGCCTTATGACCCCTGTTGAAAATTTGCTAATTTTTTCGGGGTAATTTTGGAACTAAAACCATGAATTTTAAATAGCAATAACTTTTTCTTTTCAATAATACTTGATTTTTTTTAAATATCTACTTTTTGGCAATTTTACTACAGTACCATATACCCCTTTCGGATCGGACAGGGTTTTTTTTTATCTAAAGGTAAAAAATACAACGTGTTGATGATTATTAGATATTTAATTATGTTTGATTTAAAGTGAAAAATAAATAATATTTTATATCCTTATTATAAGTGGTTTTAATACTTTATTTTTATGTTTTTAACAGTGGTCGTAATCTAGCGTACTAGTGGTCGTCAACTGAACCAAGTGGTCGCTATCTAGCATTTCGGCTATTTTTGCACATTTTCCATAATTTTTCATAATTTATGAATGGAAGCGTGATATTTTATATTTTATGTCACAACTAGACTATATTTAGAACCAATTTACATCGACGGCAATTATTTTGCGTGTAAATGGCGTATATTTTGATTCGTTGCGCAATCACCCTATCCGAATGTTTTATAGTTTGTTTCTCTATTGGGCCTAGTAGGTATAGAATTTTAAAATCGAACTTCGAATCGACTTACTATCTCCCGCTTTTTTCGTATCGAAGTGAAAGTGACAGATCAAAGTGAAGTTCAAACCTTTCGAATTTTGTGAGTAGACCCAGCACAGTTCTCGGTATAAAAAAAGTTATTTAGTCTCACCCTCGCAGCAAAATCGAATTTTGCTCTCTGTATACAGGGTGTTTGGCGCATGGACCGACACAATTTTTTCAGGGATTTGGGAGGTCATTAGCTAGGTTCTACCCATACACCCTTTGTCCCAAATGTCACGGTTGGTTACATATGATTATTTTTTTTAAATGAAAAAAATTCCCAAAATGTGTCCTTTAATTTGAAATAACTTTTTTGTTTGTGGGTGTAGTGGCACAAAACAAATTTTGTTGCATTCTCCAAAGTCCTTTAAATCTAAAAACATCTTTGTTTTATACAACTGGTTTCAAGAAAATTCCTTACAAGCTTCCAAAGTTAATTTTTGTATTTAATGAATGAAATTTTACAACTTCTAAATTAATTATAAAAAAAACTAAAAGCTATTTTGAACTTAACTAGAACCTAGCTAATGACCTCCCAAATCCCTGAAAAAATTGTGTCGGTCCATGCGCCAAACACCCTGTATAGATAGCAAAACCTGTTTGTTTGAGGTGCTGAGGTGAAAACAGTATTTCTAGCCTTGACTTCACCGGTTAGCATAGCCTCACATTACTTTGGATACTGCCTTTCACTGGAGTATCGAGCAATATTATAATCCACACTATACGCACCGACATCGTCAGCTGCAGATCCCCTAAGCATACTTCTTCGTGTAGAAATGACGCATTGTATAAGGAGTGCCAGATAGGTTCGTTAATGGCCTAAGCACAGTAGAAATGCTATGGCCTTAGTTATATTTTATTAGATTTAATATTCCAGCAGGGCTAGCATGACAAGCGCGAGAAAGCTCTTTTTCTCGTTTTGTCGATATTTGTCTACGATTCTGACGTCATTCTAATCCCTAACATGACCGTAAACGACGAGATATCTCGAAAAAGGCACTTTGACACGTCTATATCTCGCGACGAGAAACCGATGTTGCAAGTTATTAAAAACAAATTATTTTTATGATCATCGGCTTGAGATTTCGTTTCATTTATTCAATGGTGCCGATTCTCTTGTCAGAAATGCCTCTAAACTAGACTAAAAATCACCAAAATTTAGATTATTCTTGTCAACCGACGATTTCTGAAATAGACTAGTGACACAACTTAACTATATTTTAGTTTGACGGCACTGTGCTATTAATTTAGTGAAAATGGCAATTTTGCTGTTCAGAATTTTACGTTCTTCACCTAAAATTTTGATTGTCTAAGTATTTAATAACGATTAAAAAATTAACTAAAATTCACACCAACACCTCGACGGTGCAAAAACAATACTGTCTTTTTTTCTTTTCTCTTGCTTTTAACTCGAAAATGGTGTGTCCTATCGCAAAAATAATGAAAATTTCGATCCCCTTTATGACACCCCTTTTTTTTTTTTTTTTTTTTTGGGTGGGAAATCATCAAATGACGTCTCCCGCTCTGGTTGGAGCGGGAGGGCGTGTCAGACTCTTACTGACTAAAACCCACCCGTGTTCCTTCTGTTGCCTGTGCAATGCCAGGGGGCCACGGTATCCCTTTCGGACTTTCCCGTCACCTCCTTCGCGAGCATTACTGCTTCGCAGAAGGAGGTGACGGCCTCCCATGCCCTCTCGCTCCGTACCATGGCCTGGACCAGGGCCGGACGCGAGAGATCCCCGCCACCGATCGCCTCCACGAGGACACGGCGGTGCTCTGCCCAAGCCGGGCATACCTCCACCGTATGCTCCACCGTGTCCTCCGGGCGATCCACGCAGTGATGACACCCGGGCGTTTCCTCCCGCCTTATCCGAAACAGGTACCTCCCGAAACAGCCGTGTCCGGTGAGGACCTGCGTCAGGCGGAAGGTGAGGACGCCGTGGCGCCTCTCCAGCCACTCCTCAAAGAGGGGACTTATCGCCGCAATAGTGGCGTGCCCAGCACTGGGTTGCGACAATCGCACTCTCCATGACGCCATGAGATCCCGTCGGAGCTCTGTCCGCTGTGCCGCGATTTCTCGCGGCATCGGAGTCAAGCCCCGGCGTTTCGCCTCCTCGCGCCACTCCCAAATATGCGCGAGGACTTTTGCCTCCAGATCCCATGGCGGCAATCCGGCAAGGAGGCTGGCCGCCTCTCCAGAGACCGTGCGGTATCCCCGGACCAGCCGGGTGGCCATGACCCTCTGGGACGCGTTCAACCGGCGGGCAGGCCGCCGCCTCAAGGAACGCGCCCACACCGGTGCCCCGTACAGGGCCATGGACCGCACGATCCCCGCGTATAGCCTCCGGCAGGAGGCGTTTGGACCCCCTAGATTGGGCAGGAGCCGCTTCAAGGCAGCCCCGGCACGGTCCAGCCTGGGAGCCAAACGTCGGAAATGCTCCACGAAGTTCCACCGACTGTCGAGGACGAGTCCCAGGTACTTCATCGTCGACTCGACGCCGATGTGAACCCCTCCTACCGTTATTTGGGAACCCGACGGTGGCGCGTTCCGAGGACCATGAAAACACATGGCCTCGGACTTGTGCAAGGCCACCTCGAGTCCCAACTGCCGGATTCTGGCCACGATTGTCGCAACCCCGTGTGTCGCTAGTTCGACCGCCGCCTGGTGCGACCTCCCCTGCGCCAGGACCAACGTATCGTCAGCGTAACAAACGACGCTGACGCCATTGGGGAGGTTGGCGCGCAGCACCCAGTCGTATCCGATGTCCCACAGATGCGGCCCCAGGACCGATCCCTGTGGGACACCGCACGACATCTCTCGCCGGTTCCACTCTCCCTGGTGACCGGGGTAGATGATGGCCCTGTCTGCCAGATAGGCCTCGACCACACGACAGAGGTAGGTCGGCATCCGGTGATACCGGAGTGCCTCCCTGATGCAACTCCAGGGCAGGGTATTGAAGGCGTTGGCGATGTCTAGAGACACCGCCAAGACGACCCCACCCCGAGCCACCGCATCCCCCGTCGTGAGGGCTCGCACGCGCATGATGGCGTCCACCGTGGAGCGCCCCCTGCGGAAACCAAACTGGCTCTCCGCCAAATCCGGCCCCACCCGCACCAGCCGCCCGACAAGGCGGTCTGCAATTACTCTTTCAAAGAGCTTGCCCACCTCGTCGAGCAGCACGATGGGCCGGTAAGCGGACGGAGAGTCCGCAGGGCGCCCCGGCTTCTTGATGAGGACCAGTTTCCCCGTCTTCCAACGAAGCGGGAACTGGCCCCTCTCCATGCATGCGCTTAAGAGCCCCCTTAGTCGAGGCCCGAGAGCCTCTGAGGCCAGGACCCAGGCTTTCCCAGGTAAGCCGTCGGGTCCTGGGGCGGTATTTCTGGCATTCAGCCTACGTACCGCCACCCTCATCTCTACCTCGGTCACCTCCGGAGCATCGTCGTCGTCGTCGGTGGTGTGGTCCGCATCGGGCACCGCAGTAGGCGGAGCCATGGGTGGGGAGGCATGTTCCCCTCTCGAAGGGAACAGAGCGCTCACCACGTCCTCCACAAGCTGTGGCCGGAGACTCTGCGTCAGCGGGGGAGCCCATGGGCGGAGTTTCTCCCGCACCATCTTGTATGGGCGTCCCCACGGGTCTCTGTTCAGAGTCTCCAGCGACTCCTCGCGGGACAGTGCCCTGGCCCGCAGGATCTCCGCTTGGAGGGCGGTCTTCGCCGCTCTGTACCCCTCGTACAGCTCCGCCTGAATGGCTTCCGTATCCGGAGGTCGAATACGAAGCCTGCGGTGCCTGGTGTACCGGCGTCGCGCAGCAACGCACGCATTGCGCAGTGTCGTCAGCTGTCGCGACCACCAGTATACCTGGCGCGAAGCATTTATGACACCCCTAAACCCCTAACACTCAACATGTAGGTAATATTTTTTCATATTTTCCATACAAAAAAAAAAAAAAAAAAAAAAAAAACGAAAAATTCCATATAAAACACGTCGTTTCAATATATATACGAGTAGTAGTTTAAAACTAAGTATTTTCATTATTAATATATTGTAAAATAAAATGACTAAAATAAGTACAATTATGAAACTGCCATGTTATTTTGGAGTTTTTTTTGTATCATAATTTTGTCTACTCTTCTCGTCGTCAAAATCGACGACGAGTAAATACGACTAAATGATAGAAAAATCGGAGATTATCACGAGTTGAATTGTCAAAAATCGAGATAACTAAGGTGCCATGTTAGGGTTTGTAGAGAAAACATCAATTTTGACAGAAGGAGTCGACTATTTTGTATGGAAGTGCTGTCAGAAAACGAGAAAGTGACCGAAATAGACAAAAATTACTCACGCGAGAGCGAGTAATTGTCGTGTGTGTCATGTTAGGCCTGCTGGTGAAATTCAGTCATAACACTCATAACGAAGCATCAAAGACTAGGTACTTACTGCAATAATATATAGATCCTTCCTCATGCATTTTTATTCATTGAATAACAGTGCAGGTCTCCCTGATGAAAATGGTAAGCACGTGCTCTTTGTTTTTGTTCATCTCAAGGTGATGCATTTCATCTACCTTAAAGCAACCAAGTAGGTACCTCCTACAGTACTAATCCACTACTATTTGGATATTTAATCGGGAATAGGTCCAACTGTACACAAAATAAGTGCTTTGACGTGGAGTTGCAGGCATCAACCCGTATTACTTTTTACATAGGCACCTACGTGTTCTCGTCCTCGTGCCCTTATCACAATTTACTTGGGGTTGGCGCTGCATGATCTTCCTTGTCACTTCTTTCACCCCCTTTTGAGCCATATCATCTTTTAACTTTCGCGTAGATGTTCTTCTCCAACACGTGTCCACCTAATCCAATGCTTAGTGTAGGTCTCTTCCTTTGCATGCCATTGTCCAGACTCCGGTATTGAACTTACCGTCTTACGAAGGTGTTGTAAACAATCAAACAAGAAAATCTAAATAGTGTGAGACATACTTACATGTATACGACTATTTACTTGAGATAGTATAATTTATTATACGCTTATCTGTTCTGTGACCTCAGTAAATAATAGGCTGAGATTTTTCTTGAAATTATATTTCAGTACTTATCTAATTCCTACGTAGCTTGACTACTCTTTGTTGTAGATGTTTAAGTTAAGATCTAGAAATTTTAGTTTCCTTTTTTTTTGTTAATCGGTTCTGGAGAAACCACTTTTACAGATTTGAGATAAATCTTTTTCATTGTTTTGTGAATCAACTGATGATACTGCATAAACTTGCAAGGACAAATTAATACTCGAACACATGTACTAATACGAGTATAAAGTTAAATTATATCTAGGTTTGTTGATGTCATTCTGCAAATAAAAGGTAGGTACAGCTAAATAGCATAACATCACGCCTTGTTTTCCCGAACGGTTGGACTGAGGTGTACCTATAGTACATCCACATTTCGCCAGTTATGTTTAAGTCCCATGTAAAAGGGGGTTAGCGTATTGCCATCAACCGGGCACAAATCCAGACTCCGGGTTGCTACTGAAAAATTGCAGATAGCAAAACCCAATAACACCTTGCACGACCTGGGAATCGAACCCACCACCTCATGATCAGCACTTGCGCTTGCGGCTACTTGACCAAATAGGCATTCAAATAATTTAATGTAACATTATTTAGGAAGTTTTGAACTTGAACTTAGTAAATGTTCTGGTATTAATAAACATACAAATACGATATACCTATGCGTCAACTAATCTATCTTTATAATGCCCCACAAAGTTTAATTAGTTTGTACTCAATTTGATCTACTTGTTGCCGACATAAAATGTATAATTTAAGCGGTAGGTGTACGGGTGTTGCCAAATCTTCGAAATGTCGTGTTCAATTTATACTCCAATAGTCCCTTTGATAAACTTATTCACCGTTGTTTTAGTTAGGTTTGTCAACTGTGATTCGCAGACTAGGTTTCGAAATTAACTGTGTAAATAAGTTCTGTTGAATCGTCCAAGCAGCGCTTAGTGGTTGTTTGAATAGTTACTAAGCGCCCAAGGCCTTTGCGTTATCTAGCTTCATGTGTCATTATTCCTGATTATGACATCATGTCTCCCCACGATCACGATTGGTTTGATTTAATATAGCTCTTTGGATTGGAGAACACTAAGTTGTTCATTGTTTAGTATCGTTAATTTACTATGCTTTTTTTTGCATTATTGTACTTACTATCCTATTTCCCCGTCTGATAATAAGTGAGCAATATGGGTTATCGGCGTGCTACGTAGCGTTCTGCAATACCTACAGTATTGCAGAACGCTACGTAGCACGCAGTCATTTGCTTATTATCTACACGCTAAGTTGAAGTTGCCATTGTCACGAAGTCCTTTTGCAATCTGCAAAATTCCTAAACGAAAATAACAGACCACAGAGTAATGAATTTCTTGACTCATGTGGTCAGACTTAACTACTAATCGGGTTGGGAGGACGTGTCGTATGAGCAATGTAAATCCGCTCGGCGTTGATTCGATTGTCTAGTTTAACGTCACCATTTTATGTCAAAGTTATTTGCATGGGAAATGTGTGAATTGTAAACGCTTTTAATAGCCTTGAAAGTCAAAATTACGCGTGTAGTAAATATTAATTTCGCTGTAAAACGTACGGTCATTAGAGCGAACATAAAATGTGACTCTCACAGTTATGTAAGAACCATTAGAGCTCTGTAAAGGCTACGCTCTAAATTATACAGCCGAAACAAGCTGATTACAAGATGCAAGCATCGTTCTTGTATCATATGCTATTGATTTCCATTTTTTGTTTTTTGGCATTATCGTGGACAAATCGATTCTCTGACACCGTTTAAGATAATGTTCCTTTGTTTAATTCATAAAGGTTTAGTCGTAATGACTTGAAGGTAAATTATGTCTTGGCAATGCTTCATTGCGATTTGCGACCTTATCGTATGGAAAAAAGAACAATTTTTAAAAAGGGGTCAAGGGTAGGTCCTTGTGGAAGCCTTTCTCTGTATTTATATGTCGCCAAGCGCTCGACGCCGGCCGTTCTTCAACAGTTACTATTTGATTGGTGTGGATTCTTACTGCGCTTAGAGTTTGGAATCGCATCAGTAAACTGAAAGAATTTGTTATTTTTGGCCCTGTATACCTAAAACCATTTAGCTCGACCATGTCGAAAGCTAGACTTAACTTTTTGTACTACTACTATGTAAATGTTTGGCTCCGTTTCCTTACAATTACAACGCTCGTCGATTTTGGGCTTTGCTAGCTTGTCTAAAAGGACTACAGTGCTACAAGTGCCTCTCTCTATTATGGTTAATTAATATTTATTTTATTACATTTATTTACATTTGGATAGAGCCGGATTTTTTTCCGGCTTCTAAATGTGCCCATTGTCAATGTTGGCAAAAACTCAAACAATCTGCATAGTTAGTAATTAATCATGATAAATTGTTGAAATATTTGATTAAAAATGAAATTCGTCTTCAGTTAAATTAAGTATAATTCATTTGTTACGGTGTTGTTATTTTTTTGCCATTAAGCATTAGTCAAAACGATCTGAAAGCGTCCCATTGCTTAAAACTGATGCAGTAAACAATCCTTTTTGCTTGTTTTAGGAATCTCAACTCTCTTTCACAATATACACAATAAACGTTAGCGATGTTTTCACCTTCTTTATCGCTTTGATTCAATAGTGGTTCTTAGATTTTATGTAGGCACTTATCGTGGTAAAAATCTTATCGTAGGTATATTGCGCTGATACCGCCCCAGAATAATTTACTGTCAGTAATGTATCTATGTATTATAAATTGAATACAACTTACAAGCATATGACTGATAGAATGAAGGTGGGTCATCATAATTCATAAATAAGATGTAAACAAGTTCTAAATTGGTCTATAACCAGTTAATATTTCAACTATAAAGCAAATACCTAATCTCGTTTTAAATATTAGGTATTCAAAGAATTGCTCATGAATTTAAGTAGTTCAGACTTAATATGTATATTGCAGTCAATAATCATTTTTTTTACCAAGTTACCAAATTTAAAACAGTTCGTTTTTTAATGCCGTAGACTAATTTAACAGGTGCAAATGACAAACTTCAAAATGAAAAAACAAAAATTTAAACATTTGAAATGTCAAATTAGTCTACGGGATTAAAAAACGAACTTTAAGTAAATCTTGTCCAAATTTATTCGCTTTGCATCCGCTTTGTATGTAAGTAAGTAGGTATTGTACGTACAGTAAATTCAAATCAGTCAAGGAGAGGAAAATCAATTGTTCATTGTATTTGAGTTAGTCTCTCGTGCTGTTACTGTTACTCGTGGTCATGGTGCCATATTTGACATTCGATTACTCAACGAGTGACCCGACAATTTGTGATAAACTATGTTTTTTACATACCTACTACTTCCTAAAAATCGTAATAATAAAAATGATGATAGTTGAAATGTCACGTGATATCAAGATCAATGTGTTTAATCGTACTAAATCAAGTTGGGTTATCTATCAGCTCGATAAGCAATGAACTCTGTCACATCTATAAATGTTATTGTTTTTATCTAGACACATGGGCACTGAAAGATTCATCATTTCATATTTCTAGAAAATAGAGATTTATCAGTGAATATCGCACAATCTGTGCTAAGGTTACTTTTTTATGGTTGTGAACAGCGCCATCTATGATATTATTGCAAACACTGAACGGCTGTCTTATGTCTGACAGTTGCTCACGCGCATCTCTTCGTTGTTTTCATCTACACATACAATTTTATCTCAGTAATTTTATGAAGTTACACCAGATGGCGTTACTAGTACTTTCCAGAGTAGGAAAATATTTTAGTTTCTTTTCTCATTATTATCTATTTCATCGATTTCTGTTATCTTATCACAAGTTTTTTAAATCCTTATTATTATGAAAGAATCAATTTCTTATATTCATTTAAAACCTTGTAATGATAAAAACATGCATCAATTATTTTACCTCAGTAAATATGAAGCCCCAGGACTCAACAAATAAACCGATAATAGTTTGATAAGCACTCCTCGCGTAATTTAATTCTATTACTTCAAACAAATCTTATCAATCATGCCGAGTTCAGTTTGACGCCGTCTGCAGGCATCGTTGATCCGTTGAACATTACTCTCCTTTGAATGAGTTAATTAGATAAAATTTTCGAAATACCCTCAGTGTAACTCGATAAATCGAGTGACACTATTGCTGTTTTTTCGCAAGTAAAGCAAATGTGGAGATGGCACACAATGTATTTTGTTATAAGTTATCGGACTAGTGTTGTGATTACTGTGAAACTATGTCTTGGAGGGGAGTATCTGGCCCTTCCACACCGGTGGCCGAGCGCCAGCCGCTCATGCTATCCTTGCGAGTGCCCAGGAGTTACGGCAGCCTCTTTCCATATTACAAGTTTGTGAAAGATACTGTTACTGAGACTTTTCAAAGCGAGGTATATCTTCATATTGTATTTATTCAAAAAAAATGTTACAACCAGTATCCAGTTACAAAAATTTAATTTGAAATATACTTATATTTAAAGGTTGACTGAAAGTTGATTAAATTCTGATTTGTAATCAATGATATTATGATGTAATCGGTAATCAATGAAAATATGTTATGTATTGTATAATGTTCACTGATTTGTATAGTGTATGCAGTGATGGGTTGTCACTTACTTGTCAGTTCTTTTCTTTACTTTTAACCTTGCTTCTGTGGCTCCTCCTTAGTCTAATAAGTGGGTCACGATCCTCTGCCATATTGGTTTTGTTCCGTGCGGCATGTTCTATTTTACTTAGTTGCTTGTTATTTTGTAAACAAGATAAATGCTTACCTGACAAGTGTCAATCAAACCATGTTTGAATAACTCAAGTTTTGCTAGTTATTGAATGAGTGAACGACGCAGGAACCTATTACCTACAAGCTACACAATCTACTACAGATCTAACACCAAAGATAAATAGTAAACTGTCCACTCATATCTCTGGGACGACACATACAATATCTAGGTTTCACATTGACTATAGGCTAAGCTGGCAACCCCATATCGGAACTGTCTGCGCGGATCAGAAAACTAATATACATCTTCAAAAAGCTCAGGCATTCTGCTGGTGCAGAAACTGCGCTTCTAGTGTATCGGTATTTGCTGTGATCTATAATCACGTAGGTACTACATCTCTGCTTGGAACGCATAATACCTCCTTACTTTCCGTAGGACGAGCTCAAAGGACTATCCTAAAACTAATGCATTTTAAGCGCAGGGACTTTCCAACATCCAAACCCTATTCGACAGCCAGTTCTACACATGTAAATTTTAGATCGTTAAAACTCTTGTTGAGATGCAAGGGGTTTCCTGTATTTGATGCTGTCAGGTGTCGTTCCATCTTTACATTGTACTATTTGGTTTTTGTGTAAGTAACACTTACTTCAAAATAAATGTATTACTTATTATTACAAATATACATATAAACAATAGAAAAAAAAAATGGTAACACAACATAACATCACGCCTGTTTTCGCCGACGGGTTAGGCAGAGGTGTAACTTATATAGTATAACAAAATTGTGCCAGTTATGTGTATAATGTTAATTTATTAAGTGGCAAATGGCATCTGGTTGTAGTGGAAGTCGAACCCAACTTAGTTAGAAAGAGATTTGGAAAGATTAATTTTCATAAAATTCGTTATCTATTTCATTATTCTCAGTACTTAACACATAGCGGCGCTATGTGTATCTTTTTGTCACACAGTGTCTCGCACATTGTGTATCTGTCGTGGGCAGATCTTAAAATTGATTATTTCATGATATGAACATCGATCACTGGTCACATTCACATCACATCATCATAGGTCAATTCTAAGCTCTGACCACGACATATTATGTAAAAGTATAGGACATCTTTCGACAAACGCTGTGTATCTTTTAGGGACAAATTTTCTGTACATTTATTATGCAATAAAACCGTTTATAAATTAAAGCCCAAATAGCTACGTCATAAAAAAAATTGGTTCCTCATGTCCAGGGGTATCCGATAATGACCCATATATTTTCCTCAACTTTTTGTAGTTTTCGAGCTATACTATTTTTTTTAAAATTTTTTAGGGTTTACTGCTTAAAAAAAAAAATAATAACCACAAGAAATGATATGAATTTTAAAGCGTGGAGCTTTAAAATTCTTTGCTTTTGTGACATATTATTCGTCTTGAATCTTACTTTCAAAAAAGTGTCGGCAGGTATTTCAATTTTTAGGGGGATAGACTGAAATTTTCAACTTAAATTTAAAAATACAAAAAGGAGTTTCCATAGATTCTAGCTGACTTTAAAAACTATGTAGGTCCCAAGTTATCCAAAACATAAAGAAGTTAGTATTTAAATGGCTATTATTTCGCTGTACGAGTATCTAATCGGCCTTCGAAGGTGGATAGGCTAAAAATCCTTTTTTATGACATCACTTGTGACAATTGTACGTGAACTATTTCGAAGGCAGAAGAGTGTCTACGAAAAATACGATTATTATGTAATTTTAAACACATCTGAACAGAAATACAAATTTGTCAAATATTTAAAGAAGGGCCAGTTAAGGTCTGGCGCTGAGGGTGTTGTTAAGTATTAATTGCATGCACCTATGTTGTCTGATTCTGTTGGAACTATCGGCACACCCGTTCCACACAGTTTGAAACCATCGAGTTTAAATCATATGGCCCATTGCCATGACAGAAAATCTATCTACCTAATGATAAATTAAAACATGTGACAGGATGACTTTCCTAATATTTAATTACGGGTTTTTGGCATTCTACAAAATAATGGACATCGATTATTAGCTAAGTTGAGAATTTGAGCTGGATGAGTCTCCTATACTAGATCATCAACCTAAGCAGCTTATAATATTTGATGATTCAGTGGCAATTTTTTTTTTAAACCAGTTTCATTTAGTGTGGCTTACAAGTAAGTGCTAGGTAGGTAGTCTACTGCAATTGAATAGATACTTATTTTGCGGTTGAATAACAAAGCTTAAATAGCTTACTCAGTTTTACCACAAATTATTGGGTTAGTCCCATGTATATTTAAATCATTTCAAAGAAAAGCTACGAAAATCTTTGCCACGAGTCATATTTGTCATGGGTAAAACTAAAAACACGGAAAGTATAAGTATAGCTGATACTTGGAATACTCGCTTTTACTTTTCCAGTTTCCTCTCAAGTCAGCTCAAGCCAGCTTACTTCTAAGCTGACGGCAATTAATTAGTATAATTATAACAAGCATTTAACTAGACAGACAACCTAATGAATAAAATGGTAAAGTCTTTTTACTTTCGAAAGTGTCAGCTCTGGCTTCGGCCTAAAATAGTAAGTACTTTTTAAATCCAATCTTTAATATATTATGGACTGATTTGTTTAAAGTCAGGTAAGTACCTAACACGCGTGGAATAAAATTGACGACTGACAGTTTTTGTATGGAAAAACTGTAAAAAAAAAAAAAAATGCTCTTCAATCTCTATACCTATCTAGGCTATCTACATCTACATTAATAATAAAGCTGAAGAGTTTATTTGAACACACTAATCTCTGGAACTAGACGGATTTGAAAAATTATTTTCGCATTTGATAACCCAATTCTTGAGGAAGATTTTGGCCTATTTAACATCACGCTACTACCCTTAGGAGCCGAGCAAAAAGAAAAAAAGTCAGCAAGAACGCTAAGCGAAAACGTAGTAATAGCGCGGGCGGGCGATGCGATGCGACGGGTGGGACGGGGAACAAAATCACGGGCAGAAGATAGTTACCTATAGATTCCAAGGCATTGCGAAAAACAACCCATAAAGAAAAAAAAAAATTAACTCAAGTTTAAATTAAGTGTTCCCTTTGTTTTTCCATTGAGCACACCACCTGTTATTGTGTTCTGCAGTGCTATTCTGTAACTATCACACCGTGAAAACTTAGGTGAAGTGTGTTGTCAATCCAACAGGGTGAGATGACACTGACAGCTCACTCCACGCTCACTTCACGTGTTTTCACGGTGAAGTGGTTACGGGAATCGACATGCAGTTCAACATTGTAATCGATCATCATATTTACGTGCTGTCACTTCAGCTATGATCAAAGAGCTGTTAGTTTCTCTTCATGATATAATAATAATCAATTTTCCTAAGTGCTCGACTACTGATTAATAAACGTCTGCCATGCCGTTGGCGTTAGCACGAATGTTTCCTCTCATTTTAAGTGGCTTCTATTTTTTAGTTCCTTAAATTTCGTAGTCAGGTAAATTAATTGTGTTTGGACTACCAATTTAAATTGTTCGTAATTTCAAATTTTAACTGTTATTTCTTGACAGTGTTGTATGAAACGCGATGAGTGTCAATTTAATACAAGGCTACATGTATAGTGCAAAGTTGCAAACTCCATTACAACACGTTTAAGTAGGTATAAGTAGCTCTTTTATTTGAGAAATAAATTCGTATTACAGTGTCAACAATTAAATGGGTACCTAGCTCATCTATAATCGTTCACAACTGAAAATATCTTAAAACAAATTACTTTCACGTTGTTTTATATTCAACAGTTTATAACAGCTTTTAACCTCTTTCTTGATTTGTAAAGGAAATTATTTGAAACTTACGCTGACATAAAAAAATCTCCAGCAAAAAATGAGCCGTGCCAAATAACCCCTCAAGTTACAAATAAGCCTTATTTTACGTCATTGGGGTACGATATAAATAATATTAACGGTACCAAAATGTCGAAGCTACTACTTAGGTATCAACTTTCATGGACAAGTCTTTAGGGCTCGGAAACGTTATTTAAAATAAAGTTTTAAAAACGTTTCTAACTCTTCTCGTTCTTCTTTGTACAACATTTTGTTCGGAACGAACCGTTTTCAAAAACCGGTTTATTACACATATCTAAAACCAACCATTTAGCTGGCAGGGGGGGGGGGGACACTTGACTAACAAAAATTAGCACTTTAAAGCTTAATATTTCACTAACCGAACCCTGAATCCTAAAATGGTTTTCACAATATTTTTGAACGACTTTTCCAACGACACCCCACCACACCATGGGAAAGATGAGAAAAAAAAACCATCCCCACTTTATGTGTAACGAAAGTATCTACCCTAAAAATAGTTATTTATCCAACATGTGAGGAAAGTTCGTTTTTCCTATGAGTTTTGATTTTGAGTCTTGAGCGAACGAAGGATTGAAAAATAGAATCACGAGCGCAGCGAGTGATTATAAATTTCAATCCTGAGTAAGCGAAAGACTCAACAAAACGAATAGCAAATGAACTTGCTCACAAGTTGCATACAAAACTTTTCACCACTCCCAGCAAGAAAGTATTCAGCCATCATAGGTAAATAAATTAAATAGACACAAAGCAAATCAAAATAATTCTTTATATTTTAAAATATTTTTAAAACTTAACATAAAAAAATCAGGCAAGGTTAGTTTCTGAACGGGATCATTACTTTCCTCACTGTTCAAAGTTGGTTTTTCCTCACTGTTTGAACAGTGAGGAAAAACCAACTTTCCTCAAAAAAAAATGATTTTCATAATTTTATTTTATCACTGTCTTCTTCTTTGTGATTAATTACCCATGCCAAATTACAGCTTTCTATTACAAAGAGTCTCTGAGCTAAGCCGCGGACAGACGGACAGACAGACAGACGGACATAGCGAAACTATAAGGGTTCCTTGTTTACTACGGAATCCTAAAAACAGGTTTATAATGTTGCATTGCATCTAAGAAAATGTTGCATGGGATTTTTTGAACGTTTTATTTTCTCATTGGAGAGAAGTCTGTCTGTACGGTTTCATCTATTCTTATTTTGCGCAGGATAACGATCGTTTATACAGGGTGTCTAGTAAATAACATGACACAGGTATTGGACGGGGTGATAGTATTGGTCAAGCCTACTAAAACAACAAAATATTTCTTTAGAAAATAATCACGGTAGTCAAGTACCTGAGTAGATAGAAAATATATCATGTTTTTCATTACTTACCTATCTCATTCTTATTTTGTGACAAACTATAAATAACTGTAACTATAATAATATAATATCATAAATGCGGAAGTAAGTTTGTAAAAAAAACTAATCCAACTGGTAGTTCCGGAGATTACCCCCTACTTACAAACAAACAAACAAATTTTACCTTTTTAAAATATTAGTAGTAGTAGATTTGCACTAGTATACAAAAATATTTTTCGCTACCAAAACTGACGAATTACAATTTTTTTTTGTTGAAAATTTGTACAATTTTAATGCTACATTTATTATTATCTTCCCGACCCCGGTATGTAAGTACGTTAACTGTGAACACCCTGTTTTACATTACAAACACTCGGTGGCGATCTTTTTATAGGTTCCTTATGTAGCCTGTGGCCGTTGCCTCTATTCGCAGTATGTTTAAATAACTCGCCAGTTATCTTTGTTTGTTCATGTTTATTTTTAGTTTAGAAGTTAAACATTTGAAAGTAACTCGATATTTGCGTTTCCCCGACGACCTAGCACAATGTCTAGGTCGTTCGAAGAATATAAAGTTGAACTAACTTGTATTATACAACAGCAATTCAAAAGTTTTACGTGTAAATGCTTTACAGAAACTTTACCTACTTGTTATATCCTGAAATGGCAAAGCATATCAAGTCTCGTTTCTATCAAGCATTATCCTTATGTTGGAGGCGTATATTTTACTGTCAACTTGAAATGAATTTTCCTTGGATTCATTTTGCGCTGAGTGGTGCTTGCCAGCAGCAATATTCTCTCCTGGCCTTGCCCTTAAATAATTATTTCAAGGACAGTGCCGAGAAGTAATACTGCTTACTTTATTATACTGTGACTACGGTAGCCTGTTCTACTCAGTTGATATATACCGTGTATGGGATACATTGTATAATTATGTATTATATATAGGTTGACTAATTTTCATTCCCCATGTTAATAGTGGTTATTAATAAAATCAATAAAGCATCTCTCCCATAAAGTGTTATACTGGTTTTACGTGATTTAATAAAAAAAAAGAATTTCCCTAGGATTAATTTTGCGCTGAGTGGTGCTTGCAGCAATATTGTTAGAAATCGAATGCATAACCAATTCAGAGCCTGACATTGAACGGCGTAAACAACGCAGTTACCTATGCTCTCCTGGCCTTGCCCTTACATAATGGAAGTGGACTGTAAAATGTAGCATAATATGGCTTTTGTTCCGTCGCTTTTCTCCAATACATTTTCTGCTAGTGGCTTCGAGCACAGAGAAATAGATGTTGTATATACCTAAATGTTATTGATTTCACTGTATTACAATTATATTTATTTCGTTCAAGATCCTTTGCGAAACAGTTAATAGACAAAGCAAATAGGTAGGTACTTATGTATTTCAAACGGTACAGAGAATAATTAAGTAAGCTAAAATTTATATCTAGGATATAAAAGTTGTAATTATACATATGTATTGACCGGTTAGGTACCAACTAGCCCATCTTAACAGCAAAGTGGTACTGTAACCCGTTCTACTCATTTTATATAAGTAATACCTTTTATGGGATACATTATATATGTAATTTACATAGATTAGATAGAATGATGGTCTGGTCATTAAAATAACTTTTTTCATTTAAGTAGTAGTGATTAATAAAATAAATAAAATTACATCAATACAGCATCCCTACCACATTGTGATACAGGTTTTACGTTTCGGAACGAAGTTCTTTAACGCAGCTTGCGGTAGGAGTAAACTGGCAGAGATCGTCACGCGAAAAGGCGTTCATACTTGCGACTGTCATAAAATTAGAGAGAGATAAAGTGTGAATTTGGTCAAAATGAAAATCTAAAAAGCGTAAATTTTCAAACTTTTTGTCGTGGGTGTTGTTTTCATAGTTTTCGAGGGTGCTAAAGCCGATAGTGAAGTCAAAATAAGACTTTTTCATTTCCTGGCTACAACTATAAAAAGGATAAGCTTATAGCTGTTCGCTGTTGTTGTTATTATTGTTGTTTTTATAGCTGGTCTCTTAAAGAGCTGGTTTGTCAGTTAACAATAGGTAATTTTTTACTTCTCATTTATGCAACACTTTAGGGGTAAAGTGCCAACATAGCGCTAGGGATACGTGCTATGGTAGAAATTCTTAGAAATACGTGCTATGTTATAAAATCTTAGAAAAGATAACGTATAATGTTTTCTTAGAGCAAGCTCATCGGATCTTTATTCATTTGACGCAAATTACTAGTCATCTTAGAGGAACAGGTTATCTGTGATCCCTGTGGGCAATAGGCTAACAACCTGTCAATGCGTATGAGCCACTTAGGTCTTTAAACATAGTCGTGTTATTTAAGTCTTTACTTAATATCTACTTATACATAACTTGTTAAGCACTGCTTAGCAAGTTATTATAAGCTGCTTAGTAAGCAGCTACGCGAGTTTCTTTAATCAGGAAGGTAACTAAGCTAGCGAGATGACAGATGATGAGATGATACATAAAAACATCAAAAAAAGTTTGCGATCAGTTTGAAAAATCGAAATCTTTTTTGTTACGGTAGACTATATTATTACAATTTCTACTTCTTTTTAGATTCTTTTCTTAAAAATATAGAATTAGAATATAAAACAAATTCAAGTTTTTCCCTATAAAAAGAAATTCAATCCAAGCTTACACTCATTTATATTACAATTTCTACTTCTTTTTAGATTCTTTTCTTAAAAATATAGAATTAGAATATAAAACAAATTCAAGTTTTTCCCTATAAAAAGAAATTCAATCCAAGCTTACGCTCATTTAGAAATCTGACTTAGTCAATTTTAACGGATTTATAATACTTTTTCGAGGAAAGTTGTTATTGATAAAATTCCAAGATTATCAGAAGTTTTACGAGCAAGAATTGTAACTTTGAGGGAAGATGCATATTCCAAGAGAGAAATATCACGCGAGTTCCTGATTCCTATCCTGTGTCATGGTCACGTTGCAGAGGTACACGGCACGGCACGGCATGAATAATTTAGCTGACCGACCCCGCAGTGGTCGCTAAACTGTTCTGACTGCTGCAGAAGCGCAATATCAGATTGGTGGTTTTTCTAGAGTCAAGAAAAACAATTTTTTTTCACAAGGAATAACGAAGTTAGAAACGCGTTATTCTAAATGCATTGCATTGGAGGGAGACTATGTAGAAAAATACAATATTTTTTTGATTCACTCTCGTACATTAGGATTGAATTAAGTTGGTACCCATATTTTGTTATTTAAAAATGAAAACGAGTTATTATTTTATTTTAAATAGTGTACCTATTTCTATTTAAAAAAATATATAACGTAAACACTTTTTCTTAATAAAGTTAAATTTTAAAAATACCAGCTTTTGCTAGTGATCACAAACTTTTTTTGATGTATGTAAATTAATCAAAGCAATAAACGTAATAAATAGCAAGTAATGACAGTCACCCTTAGCGTGGTCGCACATCTGACGAAAGATGCGTTGTCGCGTAAAGCCCCACATTTTCTTGCCGTGAAAATCTATGATTTATTCGCCGTGTGTAGGCACGGTTGTCAGAGTTGTATGGTGGATCACTATTAAAGCTTGTGACAGACACGTTTTTTCTACGGCGTGGTTTATACACCGTACCTAAGTAGTAGTAAAGAAACCGAACGCTAGAACGGACAAGTACATACTAAAATATTCGACGTAAAGCTGGTTTCCGTGGGTGCGCAATATTGCGCACGCACCGTGGGAAGAGTAAAGTGTGTGGTAGCGCAGATGCGTGCGTCGCGATTTGTCCGAGTTTGGGTATATTCCCTTTGAAGTTACCGACTCGCCGCGGATCAGCCCGCACGGATACGCCGCGGATAGGGCGCACGCCACAGCCTGCGTGGCAGTGCCCCCGATCCGCGGGGAGTCGGTAAACTTCAAAAATGCGCGAGGTATGCTCGGTTCCTATAAACTAAAACGAATCGTTTTGCATAACAATGGTAGTTTTCTTGGCATATTCGTAAGCAAATTTTTAGACATAGGCGTTTTTGGATTTTTACGCAAACTGTTAAATATTCGATTTTTAATTATGAAATCGTTTTAAAAATCCGTTTTTAGAAATTGATTTCTGAATATTAT
This sequence comes from Xanthia togata, assembly GCA_963853775.1. Lineage (NCBI taxonomy): Eukaryota > Metazoa > Arthropoda > Insecta > Lepidoptera > Noctuidae > Xanthia > Xanthia togata. Next base: position 15,772,875 of record OY970802.1, read on the forward strand.
AATTCGGTTGTAAATGCATCGACCAAAACTATCCAAACATAAACAAATACAGTACAACTATTTTCTTAATGTCCCTCGGTAAACTTTATGTTTCGTCAGTTATCAGTTACCCTTTGTACTTGGTGCAGACCGGACGCTCTCAATCGTCTTGTTTTAAATACTCCTTTAACTTATTGTAATTAATTTTAAAAATGAGGGAAAGCTGTTTGTTTCTGAAATGCGATGATTCCCGAGGGACATTAAGAAAATTGTTGTACTGTACTTGCTTACGCAAATCTACTCTTACCGTGGTTTTGTGAAATCGGTTTGTCTAGTTCGGATTATCGAAACGATACGATTTGACTGAATGAACTGAACTGATTTTTAACACAATCGATAAATCTGACGCATGTCTACTAATTTTACATACCTCGGATAGCTACTTCCATAAAGGAGGGTTTACTATACAAAGCTATGATAGAGGTCTTTGCTTCAATATTGGTACAAAAGAGTCTTAATTTTAACCAAATAACGGTCCGTATATTATAGGAATCGGCCATCAGTCGAGTGTGAGTTACACTAGGATTCACTGTGTCGTGAGATCCAGGCTCTTTCGTTCCGTTTACATTTTTGTACTAAGTACTACTGTTTGTTTTTATTATGTCTTTCCGTAACAACAGGCAAAATTAAACAATGGAGTTCCTTTTGATAATGTGCCAATGCCAAAGTATTTTCTACTTTAACTCACTGACAATAAAGATAGATTTACAATGACGTGTTGTGCCGGAGAGCTATTAATGGACGAGCGAACGATGCGATCCGAATTGTTCTGAAGCGAGCGGAATGAACCGCTCGGTCGGTGACTTAGGTCTCTCGCTCGGTGAGACGTCTTCCGAGATAAGTTTACGTGCGTCCGTAATATCGCGCACCGTGGGAAGAGCCTTTGTGCGTGGTACATGGTCGTTGGCCGCGCGGGCTTGTGCGCGTGCGTCCGCAATATCGCGCACCGTGGGAAGCCGCCTTAAGGCTCGTGCAGACCAGCGCGACGCGAGGGCGCGACGCCACTTGAACAATACAATTTCTAAGAAAACTTCACGGTATAACAATAGACGGGGTCGCGTCGCGCTAGTCTGAACGAAGCTTTAAGGTTCACCTTTCGTTTATGTGCACCGGAAATACCTACTATTCTGTCCCGAAACGTTGCTTAGGCAACGTCGTGATCCGCCAACCGCGTTCTCTATGGCACATGTATAATTGATGGATCGTTGAAAACCGGCTCCCGAATACCGACACTTTAATTTCATGTTCCATTTCCTGAAGAGAATATTTATGCATTGTCACGCTGCTTTCTTTACATAACCCTAAGTTCAAACTAAGATACTTTGCGTTTTATGAAAGCACGTACGACAATAAATGGAACGATAACATTAATGGGGAACGAAAATATTTGATGGGGTTATACACAAAAATCGTACTTACCTCTTTAAAAATTTCCTTCAAAGTCTATTCTATTAATCAATGGTAGACATATGACTATTATGGTATCATTGGAAAGGCAATATATTTAAATTTCAGAATAAAGCAATGGATTTGGATGTTGTTTACCTGGGAATAAAAAAAAAACAAGCTAATGCAAGTGATTAAACCGAAACTTTTTATTTTAACAGAAAAAAATTAGCAACGTCCTTAAAAACAATTTAAAACCTAGTGTTACCCCCCCTAGCCCTGATGACTGCTTCCATGCGTTCCCTCATGGACCTTATTAAGGTAACAATAGTCTCTTGAGGAATGTTGTCCCATTCTGCAATAACGGCATCTTGGAGGTCTTGGAGAGTGGTGGGGCAGGATCACGTGCCCGTACTCGCCGTTTCAGGTCATCCCAAAGGTGCTCAATAGGATTCAGGTCTGGACTTCGCGCCGGCCAGCGCATAAAAGGGATCCCGACTTCTTGCAGGCAGTCCCTTTCAATTAATGCGGTGTGACAGCGGGCGTTATCATGCATTAACGTGAACCCACTGCCAACAAAACCCGCATAAGGGACCACGTGCTCCTCTAAGATCTCGGTTATGTACCGAGGAGCAGTCGGCGACCCTTGTCCACGAGCACCTCCAGTCCGAGAAACACAGACAAGGTTTGTTTTGCCGTCGATTGACATGCCGCCCCAGGACATGCACGAGCCACCCCCATTATTCAACTGTCTCTTGAATACAGGTTTATGCGAATCGTTCCCCTTGCCTATACACTCTTTTACGCCTGTCATTGCAGTAAAGACAAACCCTCGTCTCATCAGAAAAGAGCACAGCCCTCTATTGATCGATTATCCAATCAACATATTCTCGGGCAATTTCCAGCCGGTCTCGCCTATGCTGTGCAGTCAATTTTGGGTCTGTAGCAGCCCTACGAGCTGCAATTTTCTTCTCCCGTAATCTTCTTCTGACCGTGGAGACGCTTACAGTAGTTCTGCGAGCTGATCGGAGTTGTTGCTGCAGCTCAACAGCATTGGAGAACCGATTACGTAAAGACGAACGAAACAATGAAGCGATCGTCTCTTTCGGATGTGCAGCGTTGTCTTCTAGATCCACGTCTCCGAATGTAGCCACCAGTCTAAGAAAAACGACTCAAGTTCATTTGCCGAGCAACATTACACTGCCGCATCCCTGATTCCAGTAGTGCAATGACTTGAGCGGCTTCATCTGCAGTCGTATCCATCTTCACGGGTATTTTTCTTGCTGTAGCTGTTCACGTGTGTTCACTTCGAAGGTTGGATAGTGAATGACACCCATTTTCCCTGGGTCACCCGTTTTGTAATAGGTTGGTACAATTAGGTGTGCGTTACCCCAGCCAGATAATGTCGAAAATCGTAATCTAAGTGCAATAGATAATTAGAAATACAGCTTCTGTAATTGGTAAGCAGATTTTTAAATTTGGTAAGCTGATAGTTTTTTAATTATTTGATAAAAACACTTCCGGCTGGAGTAACGTTACCCCAGCCAGATCTTTTGACTTCTAATGGATATTTTGAAATAAAATTTATCTAAATAATTAGAAATGAATTTGAAATAAATGGTACAACTTAATTTGTGTTTGTATTTGCTATGGTTGCGAAGATATTTAAAATCCTGCTGGAGTAACGTTTGCACGATTGCTGTATCTCGGAATTGACTATACGGATGATTGTAATATTTGTACATGAGATCTGGCTAATTAGTTATAATTTGTTACGCAATAAACGAATCCACTATAATGCACCGTTTTGAAGTTATTTTAGTAAATAGAAAATTGTTTTAATAGGTCCTAGCACTTCCATTATGAGCCCCAAAGACTAAACTTAAACGTTATTATATAGATAATTACTGTCTATACATGATACGGAAGTTTCATTAGTATCCTATACGTAAATAAAAAGATAAGTTGATTTTTCGGCCACGGCGCGCAGCTGAGTTATTTGACCACCGATTAACCGAGTTTACTGTAGTAGTGGTAACTGAATTTTACATCAATAATTAGAAATACAGTTCAATTATATACATGTGAAATTTCAGACTTGTACACTAATTAATTAACGAGATAATCGAAAAAAATGATGTATGCGTGGTAACCCGACCAAATCTAGAATGTTATAATAAAGCGGGCGCGCAATACATTACACCAACCTTCTAAAACTTACAGGATCATACGTGAGAATAATTACGTGTTTAGTACAGACGGGTAAACAAGTGGTAAAGTAAAACATATTTATAATGGAATATTCATTTCAAAAATAATAATGCATAAGTAATAACAAATATGGAGTATCTAACTATGTAGATGATGATGATCCTATGCAGATAATTATTTTAATTAAGGTAAGTAAGTAAGTATATAAATTTACTTTTAAATAATCACAGATGTTTTTTATGGACTAATATGCAACGTCGCTTGCTTATCTGAAATTAAAATTAAGAACAGATCAAATTCAAATTCAAATAAAACTACTTTGAGCAATTTAAAGTACATTTAGTATGGTAGGTTTAATTTTTCAATCAAACTAATTTTATTCATGACTGTACCAACTTTTAAGGACAATTATGCTAATAATTTTAAAAGGTTGGTGTAATGTATTGCGCGCCCGCTTTATTATAACATTCTAGATTTGGTCGGGTTACCACGCATACATCATTTTTTTCGATTATCTCGTTAATTAATTAGTGTACAAGTCTGAAATTTCACATGTATATAATTGAACTGTATTTCTAATTATTGATGTAAAATTCAGTTACCACTACTACAGTAAACTCGGTTAATCGGTGGTCAAATAACTCAGCTGCGCGCCGTGGCCGAAAAATCAACTTATCTTTTTATTTACGTATAGGATACTAATGAAACTTCCGTATCATGTATAGACAGTAATTATCTATATAATAACGTTTAAGTTTAGTCTTTGGGGCTCATAATGGAAGTGCTAGGACCTATTAAAACAATTTTCTATTTACTAAAATAACTTCAAAACGGTGCATTATAGTGGATTCGTTTATTGCGTAACAAATTATAACTAATTAGCCAGATCTCATGTACAAATATTACAATCATCCGTATAGTCAATTCCGAGATACAGCAATCGTGCAAACGTTACTCCAGCAGGATTTTAAATATCTTCGCAACCATAGCAAATACAAACACAAATTAAGTTGTACCATTTATTTCAAATTCATTTCTAATTATTTAGATAAATTTTATTTCAAAATATCCATTAGAAGTCAAAAGATCTGGCTGGGGTAACGTTACTCCAGCCGGAAGTGTTTTTATCAAATAATTAAAAAACTATCAGCTTACCAAATTTAAAAATCTGCTTACCAATTACAGAAGCTGTATTTCTAATTATCTATTGCACTTAGATTACGATTTTCGACATTATCTGGCTGGGGTAACGCACACTACAATTAGTGGCTATTGGTGCCGATTCTCTTGTACACCGGACTAAACTAACTAAACTATCACTAAAATTCCTTACTTTTGGCTATGAGAATCTTAAACGCTATTCTGTAGTAAAAAGTCTCTAAATTAAAAAAAATATTTTGACACAACTAAATCGAATTTGACAATTGCGACTCCACGTGGTACATACTTTTTAGAGCCGGAGGCGCGCAGTGGGGGCAGCCTCGACGTGTTTTAAATGGAATTTTTCACTTTTTGTATGGAAAAAAAAAAAAAAATTACCTACGTGTTGAGAATTAGGGGTTTAAGGGTTTCATAAAGGGGGTCGAAATTTTCATTATTTTTGCGATAGGACACACCATTTTCGAGATATAAGCAAAAGAAAAGAAAAAAATCCAGTACAGCACTGTTTTTGCACCCGAAGTCGAGATGTTCGTGTGAATTTTAGTTCATGACAACTAATAATATTCCACACCATTTTCGGTGGCGATTAAAAATAGTCAGAATTAGTTAGAAAATTAAAATTTTAGGTGAAAAACGTCAAATTCAGAATAGCAAAATAGTCATTTTCACTAAATTAAAATCTCAGTACAATCTTAGTGCTGTCAAACTAAAATATAGTTAAGTTGTGCCACTTTAGTCTATTTCAGAATGGAAAATCATCGTTTGACAGGAGTAAACTAAATTTTGGTGATTTTTAGTCTAGTTTAGACGCATTTGTGACAAGAGAATCGGCACCATTGTAATGCGTTTTTAAACAACTTTTTTTTAACGTTACGTGCCAATGAGATGTGTTGTGTTTAGGAATTCTAACTACTGTTAATTTAAATGTCATTAAACATACTTTTAATTGATAAGTACCAATATTAATTGTGTTTAATGTATTCGTTAATGGCAGGACATGCTTGAAACTTATTTTCGTAGAGGTGCGATTTTTGTGACGCCGAGTGTATTTCCGTTGATTTAATATCAGACTTAATTTATTCACGTTTATAGCTTCCTAACGTGTTGGATAATTACTTTTAGATTTGCATGACATCAGGGCAATTACTTTTATGACAAAAAGTCTCAGGTGCGCGGTAATTCCTATGTAGACATATAATTACCAAATGCAGTAATCTGCCTTATCGCTCTGTATTTATGACCCTGTACAAATTGTGGTATAACATTCGTATTTTTCTCGTTATCATATTAATCTTTTGTTTAGAGAACGATCGCCTGTAATCCAATATTAACTCAGAAGTTAAGCTTTCGTAACACATTAAAGGGTATAAGTATGACCAGAAGCTGAACGTCTTGCAGTGTGTTCTGTGTAATGAACTGCGACGACATTGAATAATATTGCGTTTCAAAGTTCACGGTGGTTAAGAAAATTATTACTAATCGACATTCGCTAATTCGAGTGGTTTTAATGTTCGTTCATCAAGATGTTTCGTGCCGCATCTTTCATACGAGCTTACGGACAGGTATTAAATGTTTTTGTTCGTGTTGTTCAATCATTTATCTCTAATATTATTTGTATGGGATAAAAAATTAAGTGAGCATAGTTCCAGTCGAGCGGGCGCGGCGCAGACGCAGCAGTGGCGCTTGACTGCTTGGAATCCTGTAACCCCGTTAATCTTTTTACTCTACTTAGACTGCGGATCTTAACCTCGGTACACTATTCTTGTTTACTGTTCGTAATGCATGTCCGAGTGGATCCCAGACCGGTTATGTATCATAAGTTTTAATAGCAAATAGGTATCTAGACGTGCAGAGTCCAATTTTATTACCACGATTATGACGTGAATACGTACATTATACAAGGATCGGCTCGGAATATAAGCGAGTCGCTGCGCAGTAACTAATTCATAGGTCAGCGGGGGTGACTTCCGAGTCGCCATTGAGTTTGAATCGAACTGTAGTAAATACTAGCAGATCAGAATAAAATAATCTGGATACTTAATCATAAAGTAGTAGGAAACAAGGCGCTAGATATCATTACCATGTAAAAAAAATCGGGGTCATTACCCGCCAAAAGTTGTAGTAGGTAGGTACCTCAACAAAAAGGCTCGTCTTTTTTCAAAACGAATCCCAGTTCAATTACCGTTTTTCCTACGAGTACCTACTTGTAACTATACATAAACAAATTTTATACCAACTACCTAATTTATTTGTGTTTTTAAGGATCCGTAGTTTTGTACCAAAACGGTGCAGAAGGAACTCTTACAGGGATCCTCCGTTTTCTATCCATTCTAGGTATAATCTGTATGATTTTATTGGTTTTCTATCAAATTTCAAAATTCTGAGTTTTTCGACACTACTAAATATTCAAATAATCAGAAGGAACTTAAAAGTATGTTTTCCAATTCGCTTTGGCTTCGTCTGTGGTTTCCAAATTGTTTCGATTGCGGCCTGAAAATCACTAGTCAGTCAGGCTGGGTGATTCTAAATGCAACAGAATAGGATATTGGGATTTTCTGCTTTCCTGATATTCTATCATGTCTTGCTTGCCATGTCCTTTGGCACTTGACGAAAATCCAGTTTTCGGCCAGATATCCGAGAAACCCATGGTGAAACAGTACAACTTGCTTTTGACCGTTTTTTAACTTTACCAGGGTATTCCAAGCCACGAGACTTGAAACTCCAAGGTTTTTAAAACGTGTTTGAAACAATTAAAAGTTTTTGTAGAGAAATATGTGTGTGAATTACCTATTGATTTTTTTATACCTACTTAAAACAGGCTATCAGATCGATATTGATGTACTTACATCAATATCGATCGGATAGCCTGTCAGACTGGACTGCCGTGTCAAGGTCAATTCTTTGATTAATTTGATTATGCAACCAAATGAACAGTTTTAAACCTTTTTTCCTTCTCAATTGGCTCAAATATTATAAGAGCATCATTAGCAATTTTTTTTACGTTTATATCTACACTAGCACTTCCCCAGGGACTTCGTTTGCGTGGATTTCGTATTTCCCCCTACAAAATTCAACACCCCCTTTAAAAGGTAATTTTCGAAAATTTGTAATGACGATCTTTTTATTTATTACCTACTTTATCTTTTGTCTGTGGCTTCGCCCACGTGGGGGACGGCAATTATTATCCCACGGAAACGTACTACCGGGATAAAAAAAATATGTGTTATTCCAAGTTAAAAACTATTACTATCTGTGTGTATGGCTTCTTAATTTATTTTTTCTTAACTTATATCCCGGAGTTCAATAAAATCCGGGAATGCAAAACCAATTGGATACATGGTATGGAAACGACTTATCAGCCCTCTTGTGAAGGTTACTTTTGCGGTATGAACATAAAAAATTAATACCTATCGCAGGAAGCCGCTGGATGCAGGTCGCTTCTAACCGGCCGATTTGGAAATCATTGGGGGAGGCCTATGTTCAGCAGTGGACGTCCTATGGCTGAAATGATGATGATGATGATGACTATCTGTGTGACAAATTTCATCCAAATCCGATCAGCCGTTTCTGCGTGATTGAGTAACAAACATACAAACTTTCACATCTATACGTATTATAAAATAAAGTCGCTTTTCACGTTTGTCTGTATGTCCGCGTTGCCGTTGTTCTTCTAAACCACGCAACAGATATTGATGAGGTTTTCACCATCGTTTAGAGAATTTATTCTGGAAGGTTTGTGTGTATAATACGTTAATATTAAAGTTACGTTTACCTTAGAAATCTCGATGTTTTGTGAAGTCGTAAAAACTGTGCGAAGCAGGAGCAGGCCGCTAGTTTATAATATTACTTAGTTGGATGGAAATATTCGGGTTAATTTTGAAGTTTATTGACCAAAGGAAAATTATTTTCACATACATTGTAACCCCCATTTTTACCCCGAAAGGGATTGATAAAAAAAAAACCTTAGGTCATTTTATGTTTAGATGACATAAGAGGTAATCAAGCCACGCAGTATAAACCCTCCCCTGTTTAAGGCGACGATAACCGACTACTATGAATTTTTTGAAACAATCACGTGTAAACGAGTGTTGTTAATGATTTGGAAAAAATATATGTTAAATAAGAGCATTTTCTTAATAACTTAATGTATAAATATTTTAGATTATGTTTATATTACATAGTGAAATTAATTTATACAATTATGTCTACCGGGGGTGAAAAACTGAGAATCCCGCAAAATCTAGCAAGCTGTTGTGCTGCAATTTTGAAACTTTCACCATTTTAAAGACAATTTAATTATTGATCATTTAGTATACCTACGTGATTTATTAAAATACCTTTTGTTTTATGTACTTATAATAAATTAATAATACGCCTATTTTGGGACAGCGCTCCTTGATGGGCGAGTCCTATTACAGGCTGGACGTACGACGCGTTTCGTGAGCTCAGTACAGAACACGCAAGCTAACCACTCAAGGTCACTGGCATATACCTGCGCCTTAATTGACTATCCCTTTTCACCCCATTAGGGGTGGATTTTTCGAAAAATCCTGATACACGTTACCCGGACCGCGCATTAAAAATTCTTTCATACAAACTGTATTAAAAAAAAAAAAAAAATGACAAACTTTATTATTTATTTAGATAAGTATTCGTGCCAGGTTTCAAGTTTTTCAACTCAAGGAATAAGATTCTTCATACATGACATACAAACGACTCCGAATAAAATGAAGCTTTGCAAAATTTCACGTTTCTAGTCCTAGTAGTTTCAGCTGTGCGCGGATATGTCTGACAGTCAGTCTACCCTTTTATATAGGATACAGAAGATAGGAAGAAATAAAAACAAACAAGCACGGCGGGCAGCTCAAGCTCTGCAAGTTCATGGTTAGATATGAGTAATAATAATTCATGTTAAATATGAAGAATGGTTCACATTATGAGCATGTTCGGCGGCGGGGAGAGCACCGTGTGGCTACGCTAGGACGCTCAAACCGGCACAGTCCGCAACATGCTGCCCCCAGAGCGCGCCGCGCATCGATCAGCCTCCGCGATCTTCAAGCGCATCTCACTGCGCTCATATAGCACGTACTCGCTTGTATGTATTCTGCTGAGCCCCCCGCGGTTTTTATACGCGGCGTCGCAAATAGCCTCCGGTGGCTTTTCTATCTCATCGGACAATTCTTCCGCTACAGTGCACTCTTGTCTCTCCCGTTTCTAACTTTATAATTAATTAATAGCGCGATAAAAATGGGTGCTGATTGGTTATTGATTACTTAATACATTTTGATCTATAATTTCGATGCCTGATTCGAGCTTTCATCCTATACCTACGTTTCATTACAAAATACTATCTGTGTTCGACTGATCCATGTTTAATTATGACATAGATCTAGATAAAAGGATTGCTGTGTTTTAAAAGTATGTAATTTATAATACTTTAGCTTGAGGTGAGTAGGAAACTTTGAACAAACTTTTGCAATGCAAAACTTTTGTACCTTCGCTCATCATCATCTCACGGAGCTGATATTTCAACCAAAAAAAAAGACATCACAATCATCGATATGATCATTACGAACGGTATTTGCCTGTCACTCAAAATTTTAATTTAATAGTTATCTAATAATCTTCCAACACGAGTACAGTAGAACCTCTGTGAATTTGATAAAGATAATATTTTAATAATAACTACCGGTCGGTCCGGGTGCCGCTCGCTGCCGATGCCGGTCTGAGCGTCTGCTCGATAAATAATACGGAATAGGTATTCGCGGAAAAGCTACTTAAATAAATATTCATTTTTCATTTTAAAAAAACTACTATACTGCAAACGAATAGGTATTTAAATGATAAACTATAAGTGCTATATTATTAGGTATCTAATAGTTATTCGAACAGGAAAATTCATACATATTAGTAAAAAGAAACCACAATAATAACATTCGATCGGTATAGCTTTCTTTCTCCTATTATTCTCCTGTGCCCGTGAGGGTCCATAAAAGATCACATTTAATTTTAAGTTACCACCTACACATCGTGGAATGCAATAAATGATTGAGTATAACTATTAACTAGGCAAAATTATAATTTGCAGATAATAGCACTGTCGCGTAGCCGTAGCAGGAAAGTTTTCCTGGGTTTAAAGAAGCCTGATAATATTGCGTCAATCAGAGCAAAAAGAAACTCCATTTATTAAGATTAGTGTAAAACTTTTTTTTCATACGTCTGCCGTACTGACACACGAGTTCATTCATGGCCGCCCTCCGCCCGCCCAACTACACGCCGCGGCGCGCTCTAAATAGTAACCGCCCAACACGAGACGTGTCACTATGTTCATAGTGCGGCTCGATCACCACATTCACAAATCTCTCACAGGAGCCGACCGGTTCGCGCGTCTTATTATGCGGGCAGACGACACGAGATGTCCCTACACCCGCAACTGCCTGAGGCGTCTACGAGCGGGGAGAATGAATTCGTGCACATACGATGTCTCATTGCGAACATACACAAACAGAAAAATGTGGCGAGACCGCCCACTACAACTCCGTCACTCGAGATGGTATTGGAATCACCGACATCCTCAGACACGGAGCTGAGCGTTACGGAATCAGATAAATCCGAAGCGCAGTCGACTGAAGATGTGATGCGGACGCCGCCACCTCGTGCAAAGAGCAACAGTATTGCAGGCTCCATGCTGGCTCCTCCGAAGCCGCACAAGCGGCGGCGGCCGTCGTTCCTGCACCTGCCGCTGGGGCCGGGCGAGCATCACGACGGGCCGCACTCAGCCAGCGCGCACCTCAATGTGCCGCGGTTCACCGTCACGGCACCTCCAGGGGAACAGCATCGCCGGTTGAGCCATCATGGCTTCGCTTTCCCCGCTTTCGCACTACGGAGACATTCTAACACGGTCTGCCCAATGATAACAAGTAGAGTAACAAGTGTTGTGATCATAACTACTGTTTTTTGTTGCTAAATATGTTTACATTATCTGTTTTAAAGTGATATTTTAAGAAATAATGCAACGTGTGAATGGTATGTGCGCTTTTGTTTTTGGCAAATTACATGCATGGTCCTCATTATTCAGTAAAACAATAATTTCATTTGATTGTATGTCGGCATTTAATTGAAATTCAATAGGCTAGTAGATACTTGTCAGCTCTTAACCACCTGTGAAACCAAACATCACTTTGCATAACAGTGAAGTATTGTTCTGATTTTTTTCCGAATGGAGCGTATCCAAAATTTTGGAGTATTGTGAGATTCTTGTAATTTTGTTAAACATTTCAACTATACTCAGGTATCTGAAATTGCACTTAAATTTTGTATTTGAATCGATTATAACCAGTTGGTGATAAAATGTAATCTTAACTGTACCTATGTATGATATCAGTTTTAAGATCCTGAATGCCTAATAAATGTATACTTTTAGAAATTGTTTTTGGTAAAAAACATTATGCGCGCTATCAAAAATCTAGTAGCCTTGCAATAAAATTAAAATTATTTCGTGGCGTTAGTTATCAATTTCCTTGAAATAACTATATAGGTACTTCTTCCGATTTTGCATAAGTTGTTGACAATAATAACAGAGTGTGTAATAACGCGGTTTATTTATTATATTGGGCTACCTTGTGATATCAAACCTTATCACTATATCTATAAATTGTGTTCATTATAAGTCGCGAACTGTGTCGAGTAAACGTTTACTTGTTCTTGTGTGTTTCCGAAGAACATTGTTCATCTTTTCCGAAAAAAGTTTCCATCTTTTTCGAAAACTTTATGGTTATCGATATAATAATGTTGCGTTTTAGTAAATCACATCCAACCGAGGTATATATATATTTTTTGTAGTGCTTTTTGAGACTATTACGATTAACCAAATGTTTTATACGTTTCTATAATTCCTAGTATTTTTTATCCATATTGTCGAGCCAGTATGTCAGTAACTAACCAAGTTTTATCCTCCATTTGTGATCTTTATGCTTGTTTTCTGTGATAATAACCATTTTATTTATGATTGTGTGCAATACTAAGAAATCTTTATTGTGTTTAATTTATACATAGACTAAGTTGGCCTTATGATGCGACCAGTTCCTTTTGCCTGTCACTTTCTTTAAGATATTGAAAAAGATCTCATAATATGTTTCAATCACGCATTCTAAGTTCCGTACACGAGTCCTTATTATTTTTCTGTACTGACTTTAAAATCTATCTCTTTGTCCGTAAATTTTCAGCATTACCTACTTGTTTTAGAATATAATTTTATGAGATTTGTAGGTGTTGGAATTACTTATTTACATACATACCATAAATCTCTGTACCAACTTATAAATTACTAGACTGTATTTATTCCATTTTAAATGGATGATGTCTGATTGTGTGAACACACTTTACAGGTCAATGTAAACAAAACAGCGTTACCTACAAATGAAAGGAAAGGCCCAGTACCTTTCCTTGATCCAAATGGCGGAATTCTAAAAAAAAAAAACGTATTAAATCTGACACACAAAAACGAAGAGTGTAATAGACCTGTTTAGTGTTATAGAAATTTGTGTCTTATTGTGTTATTTTTTGTGTCCAGAGCCTGCACCGCAGCGAGTCCATGGTATCACTGGCTTGCTTCAGGACGCTCTCGCAGCTCGTCACCAGCGACAACCTGGCAGAACTACAACAGTACATCGCCAACAACAAGAATGTCAGCATCGACGACAAAGATGAGGCAAGTTACAGATCTGAACATTATGATGTATTGACTAAAACACTAAAGGCAATGGACAATTACATAGTGGCGGTCGAGAATGCGTTGCATATGCAAGAATACGCCGCACTTCCGACTCATGGTAGCAGGAGGAACCGTAACGGTAGGGTTTTAGTCGGTAGGATTACACTTATTTCCACCTGATGGGCATATCCATGAGGATACCAAGAAAAAATGGATTACATACAATACACAGAGCGGGTAAGCACTTCGTCCAATAAAGAGCAATAAAGCTGGAGTCCTCGGATTTAAATTAATTTTGCATCTCACATACATACCTACTCCAATTTCAGCGGGTTGTCGTTTATTTGTATACGAGGTTGACTTTTCTAAAGGTTCCGCTCTGCGTGAAATTTCCCTTTCATGGCTGAAGCACATTGTAGGTACATGTGGTCGTCTGTACTGCTAACGACTGCAAACTGTTGGAACTCGCTGTGATTTAATCCCATCTCTCTATAGATTGAATTAAGTCAAGTTCACCATTTCTATCTGATGTTTTAAAAAGTCACCCAGATTTCTCCTACAAAGCAAATTTAATCAACCTACTGGTATTACAAAATGAAATCGCTGTGAATTGTGATGATTAAGTAATATTTCCCAAATTTTGGTTTTTTAGAAATGGATAGTGAAACTAGTAATGAATCATCGCGTTTGCCCAAAACTGCTCGATTTATTAAATCGTAGGAAGTTGATTTTTAAATATCATAGACTTTAAATGTTACCTACGCCATAATTGGGTGCATACAAGGAAAATAATCAAAACATTGTAAAGTGTAAAATAATTTGATTATTTTATATAATTTTGATGTATCAGACTAGCTAAAGTATCTATCTAAATTCTAAACTGTAGTAACTTGTAAATAACATCTGATTATTATGAAATTATACTTATAAATGTGCATAAATCTTAAACTTAATTTTTTCCTGACAAATTTCTTCCAAAACATGGTGGTACACAACATTCATAAAAATATTACAAACAATAGAAAAAAAAACAATTCCCGATCAATTTGAGTAGGTATTCCCGGGACTGGGATATTAAAAGGATTATGCATAGGTCATTCAATTAGTGGGAAACGTACCAGCCAGCACATAAATTTTAATCTTATCTCCAAATTATGCGCAACTAGGTGAGTCACTAAGAAGGATACTAAATAATATGTTTTTAATAGATTCGTAGAATTTAACGCATTGCGAATTTGCGATATTATAGAGTTACAAGAATTGTTTTTTCCACGTGTATGATATTTACGTCTTTGACAATTCTCGGGACCCTAGGGTCCCGGACCTTTGGAAGGCGTACGAGGAGCCGAACCAACTCGCAGAGGCCAGTTAGACGTGTCTAATGAAACGAGGCACTAACCGACGATTATCCCTGTACGCACTAATCTAGTGCACCCAAGGACAACCCTCGGTTAGTGCAGGACTATTGCAAGATATGGAAACAATGATATTGTATTATGGGTTTGGGTGACTAAGTGAACTGGTTATCTAGAACTATGGAAAGACTATGGCCCATGCCTGACCAATATCTTATATAAAATACACAGGTAAAATGGCAGGGGGGATGTGACTTGCACACTCATGAATGGGCCCCCAAAAACGGTCGCTAGCACAAAGTGTCGAAGCGACAAGGGGGCAACATGTCCTGAGGTGCTTATAAGGAGTAGAGCGGTATTCCACGGCTATCACGACAATCCCGGAAGTACGGTCAAAACCCCTACCAGCATCTTCCTTCCTCCGAGCACATTTGCTCTTGCGAATCTCCACTCAAGCCGGCCAAAAAAGGCAAGAAAGAGGTGGGAGCTCTATTTCTCGTCAGTGTTTACTCCAGCCGGCCAATAAAGGCAAGCCACAGATGAGGAACAAGATTCCTCCCGGGAGATAGGGTGCTGCCCTGCGGGTTTCTCTCTTGGTCTGGCTCCTCATCCCAGGATGAGGAGCCAGACCAAGAGAGAAAAAACCGGCAAAAAAACTACCGGCATAGACCTGGAGTTCGGAGCACGCAAGCCCCACCACGACGTCAACGTAGAGATACGGCGGTGGGGCCACGTCTATTATTATTATACTTTTATTCGGCATCAGTGGCATTTTTAACTTCCTCAGAAGTGCAGGTGTGTGGACACTTTGGACACTCCAGCATTTAGGACATGGTTTGGTCAGGAGCACCGCAATCGCACTGGGTGTCGGTGGGATCTATTATCCTCCATTTTGTTGGATTGCGCTTGCAGCGGCCTACTAGGGTCCGCAGTCGATTGATTGCTTTCCATATAGGCCATTGCAGGGCACATCCGGGTGGCAGATGCTCCTGGGGCTGAAGGAAGTCGGGTGGTGGCGGGTGCTGTCTTTCCCATAGGTATCTTCTCATCTTAGGCGGTTAGGAGTCTACCCGGCGCTTTCGTGTGCTCATAGAAGTATAAGTTTTGCATAACTTGAAGTCTAGATTCGAAAGAAATTAAATGAGAAAATGTTTTGCTCTTCTCACACGTATTCACTGGGGCTGAATGGCTGATGTTGTTATTCGAAAAAATGTGGTACTTACATACTTACAATTCCTCTTAGGAAATTAAATTATTTGCCGTTAAAGCGTTTTAAACACGCAGTACCTACTTAACTTTATGACTATCCTTTTACGATCTATAAAAGTTGGTGTTGAGTGTGGTTTTGTACCTAACTGCGAAATTGATACTGTAACTCAAACTCGATATTATATAGTTTAGACGGCAATGACCTTCCCTACTCAGTCAAAAAATTGTCAATTAATTGGTCACGTAGTCTAAACCATCGAACAAGATAATTACTTTTTTTCTTCTTTTACAGAACGGCACAACAGCCCTTATGCTTGCAAGTGAAAACGGTCGGGTGGCGGCGGTGCAGCTGCTATTGGCATCCGGCGCTGATGCCGGGGCCGCAGACGCGGATGGCTGGACCCCGCTGGCGTTCGCGGCCAGAGGCGGCCATCTTGCAATAGCTAAGGAGCTATTAGATGCTGGTGCTCGTGTGGACTCTAGGGATTGT
Source organism: Xanthia togata (assembly GCA_963853775.1). Taxonomy (NCBI): domain Eukaryota; kingdom Metazoa; phylum Arthropoda; class Insecta; order Lepidoptera; family Noctuidae; genus Xanthia; species Xanthia togata. Next base: position 15,789,439 of record OY970802.1, read on the forward strand.
GTGAGTAACAAACGTAACATAACACAGGTAATACCTGAAGGGTTAGGCAGAAGGTACCTATAGTAGGTACACCCACATTTTGCCAGTTGTTTAAGTTCTATGTAAGGGGCGAGCAAGACTACACAGACTAAACTGTGTATTCTTCAAATAAAATATTTATGGAGCTTCTTCGAAGATAAGCGGTAAAGTTCCCACCCCAAGCGATCGGAGCAGGCACTGGTCGTCATTAACTCGTATCTGTTCAGATGATTCAATCCTAAAGTCACGTCAGTTGGTTGGTTGGTTTCATATTTATAGGATTTTAAGGACGTTTTGGAAAGTTTGTTATTTTATGCGGTGGGGAAGAAGGAAGGAATGTAGCCCTTAATAGGTAACAGGAAAAACCAAAATCTATTTTCTTGGTTGTGAATTTTTACGAACTGCCTAACCTGAGTAGGTTAGGCAGTTCGTAAAAAAATTGTTTGTGGGTTACAGTATTGCTAAGTTCTGTTTGGTATTTCGAAATTAACACACATAATAACACAAGATTGGAATAGTTTCGGAGCTAGTAATGTCCTCGTGACTCTCACCCAGCAAACATGCTATAAGTATCATGAATAAAGGAATTGGTCGTGCATTTGCCTGCCAATACGGTTGGATAACGGTACGATCCAGAAAACCTGTCAATGACCTAACATTATCTATGAGTAACACAATGATCTATTTCTGGATAAATGCATTTAGACATTAAGCTGATACTGTGTACTTTATTATTCTTAGAACAGAGTTACGATACTATTACTCTCGTAAATCGTAAACTATGATAATACCGCTTTACAATATTCTGCAAAGATGACGTCACTAACGCCTAAATCTTAAAGAATTAACCTCTTTTTACAAGCTTTTTACTACAAACATAGTAGATGTTACAGGCAATAATGCTTGTAAAAGTGGTTAAAATCAAGATGAAAGAACTCTTAGAAAATGCTCAACATCAGAGAAATAAATATTTGTTGAGATGAAACATTGAGAAATAAAAACTAAGTAAACGTTCATTAACAAAACTATTTGTGATATCTACGCTGAACAGATGTGCCATACATTTTGTAGCGTCTGTATTGTGACATGTTTTTAAACATCATGGCACATGTTTAAATTGATTCATATACGGACACAAAACACGGTGCAATCAGTTGGGCTCTTTTCTTTTTCTGAATGCTGAATTTGACGTCATTGATCTTGATTTTGACATATTATGTTTATTTTGTGTCTGACTGGAATGTTTTGACATGTCTTCAAGGTATCTGTTATATTGATTTAAAACTGCGGAAATACAGAATTGATTATACATTTTTTTTATAGTATGCACCAATGCACATGCGCAATATTTAACCTCAATAATTATAATAGAGCAATGACCAAAATGTATTCTGGACTGTGTACTCAAAATTTGTATATTTATACTTGATGTGGATCTCTGCCAAGATGTCACTGACATGCAAGCACATTCTAAAATCTGGCTAAAATATAATGTGTTCGTCCAGCCAGAACCAATACCTCATAAACTATTTGATGCCATGTCCAGTTTTCCTAATTTCTAGTATTCAAATGTTTAGAGTTTGTAAATAAAATAGTATTTTGTAAATGATGTGCCTGATTTAAATTACGTTTTAAGTGTACAGTCATTTCGCATTAATAGATCTATGTGTTTTGGAAAATATTATGTTGTTCCAACTATCCACGAGTCGTTGATTCACGTGAGAGGTTACATAACTGGACTGTTTTATTTATTCTACATTAGTGGAGAATGATATATACTATAGAGGTTTTTGAAGTGACAAAGCAAATAGTTTATGATAGTATTTTAGATGAATATATTTAGTTGGAGGCCAAACATAGAAATGGGGTCAAGTACTACGTTATTAGGGAATGTGGCGTCTGATTTAGGTGGTGACAAGAATCACAGCCGCTAAATTAAAAATGAATGTATTAGGTTTATGATGTTACAACATCAGATGTTGACTTTGAATATTAAAATTTTGTGAACAGAAAACTATTTCGCTTCCTTAAAGTCTGCAGACGTTTACTTTAATCATGCTATAAAAACCATGTTTTCTATGCAAAATAATTGAAATCGATTAAACAGTAATCGATGGTAACATTACAAATTATCAAGTCAGTTACAATAAGGAAGAAGTTACTTGGAATTGCATGGGTTGTAGTATCTACTTGTAGTCTAAAAATACACTAGGAGCATTTTATTACATAATAGGGATGATGCCTGAGTCAAAAAAAAAAGATATTCTGCGATTCTTTGATATTCTGTTTAGTCCGTCAGTCAGATAAACAATAAATATTAGATCGTATTTTTTGCGTTAACATATTAATAAAAAATTACTAAGATAAAACGCATTAAAGTTGGGGAGTGGGGGTCGCTACGTCACAAGTATGAAATCTACATAATAGTGTCGCCATGGCACATTTTAACTCAATGTATTGCCGTAATCTTTTGATAACGTAAAAAAAGAAGAAATACTTGTACGTTATTTTTTCATAATCTATGACAGTTTTTTTTTATTTTTTTATTTCTTTTGTCATCCATCGTCCTTATTATAATTTTCAATTGACTTCAAAAAGGAGGTTCTCAATACTTTTTTTTTTTTTTTGTATTTTACGCGATTATATCGCCAATTATTATGAATTGATTTTGATGTTTTTTTTTTTTGTTTGGTAGGGCATACTTCAGAAGTGATCTCATATAAATTTGGTCAAGATTTGATGAGGAGTTTTTGAGTTAGCTTCAATAATACGTATTTTTCCCACCTAGTATATGTGGACGATATTCTAACAGTTCCTGTCACTGTAATTTACATAGCAGGTAGTGCTATTCAAATTTTTGTGCGGGTTTTGTGTAGGTACCACACCAAAAAAAATGAAAAATAACAACTTTTTCAAAAAAAATAAAACCGACTTCCAAAAAAAACACTACAAAGTGAAAAATAACTTTGATTTCGGAAGTCGGTGGCAAAAAAACGAAAATAATAAACCAAAGACACCGACTTCCGAAATAAAAGTTATTTTTCACTTTGTACTGTGTTTTTTTTGGAAGTCGGTTTTATTTTTTGTGCAAAAGTTTTTTGCAGAGCCAAGATGGTATTCCTTATGAATATATTTAACTTTCTTTCTTAAATTATGAAATATATATTACTGACCCGACTGACGTTGTCACTTTTCCAATTTTTCTTTCCATAAGAACCTGAATCGGTCTATTACGAACATTTCAAAACAAGAACATTTATCAAATTGGTTCAGCCATTTTAGAGTTATGCTCTTACCAACGAACACCATTTAATTTTTATTATATAGACAATAGGGATGATGCCTGGGTCAAAAAAAAGAAATTCTATTTAGTCCGTCAGTCAGATAATAATAAAATATTAGACACGTATTTTTTGCTTTATCATATTAATGAAAAATGACTTAGATACAACGCATTAAAGTTCGGGAGTGAGGGTTGATACGTCACAAGTATGGATAAAATCTACATACAAGTGACGTCATGGCACATTATAACTCAATGTATCGCCGTAATCTTTTGATAACGTAAAAAAAGAAAAAATACGTGTGCGTTATTTTTTCATAATCTACATTACGGACAAAAAAAAAATTTTTAGTCATCATCCCTATTACGTCTTATTGGTTGGTACTCCCTTATACTAAGAACTTGGACGGAGCTTTGAGAAGCCTTTTAAAATATTTTCACTTCTCATGCTCTGAAAGTGCTTATTTGTGCAGGATATAGGCTGCACAAAATCGAATTTTGTGCACTAGTGCATTAACGTATCTACTCATAAATGTATCTATATTAAGGCAAAGAAAATGAGCCATACAGCCTAACACAATAAGAAGTTCATAGATAGAATTTGTTATTTAATCATATTTACTTGAATTTTCCTTATTTGTTTTTTAAGATATTAAAATTTAAATTCAAGTACGGTAGGTTATTTAATTAATTTAAGAAAATTATTATTACAAAATTAATTTAATAGTCGGCTGTATAGGTGTGCTGCCCAAGCCTAATATCAATGTCGGGAAAAACAATTTCCTTCAATATTCAACTGTACTAATTTTACTTTAAATTTTAATTAAAGAAATGTTTTGTTAAACTACTGTTTTATTTCCTCGCAATAGAAGTGAAAAGCAGAGTTTATAACTCGCCCACAAAACCATTTTATCCTCGACATTACTATCAGCCCTCGCCTTCGTCTCGGGCTGCTAAAAGTCTCGGATAAAAATGGTTCGTTTTGTGCACTCGTTGTAAAATCTACTATTATTTTCTCTCACAGGGCGGGTGGACACCATTGCTATGGGCGTCGTACAAAGGCCACGAAGAGATTGTGGCGTTACTGCTGGAGAAAGGAGCTGACGTTCATGCACATGGCAATTATAATATCAAGTATGTTGTATAAATTCTCTTTTTCGTAGAAAAATAAAGGATTCAGTATTCTTACATTCTAGAATGATGCTCAGTTCTGAAAATAAGTGCCGAATTTGTTTTAATTTCTACGCGATTGTGGAACAGGCGATTAAGTGACAAAGATTTATTTTTCTTTAAGTACATTTATAAGAAAGATTAATAGCTTTTTAGGGGCATGAGTAACAGGGTGTAAAGTTCACTCATCCACCATAGAAAAGGGAGGATCCTCCGACCAGACGGGTGTTGTGTCTGGCGGGCCGACTGCCCGACTGTTGATGTCGGATAGTCTTATACATGTCGTTCGCGCGGTAAACTCTAATTGCGCGATGCAGGATTTGTGTGACGTTATGTCTTTGATGCGTAGTTCGTATGTGGCAGTGAACAGTCAACGAGACAGACAGACAAGTTTAGTTTCATCTTTTTTGGTTCGGAACACTACAAAAGATGAACGCATATTGTTACCTTACGTAGCTCTGCTGATACCAGTATATAGTACAGAACAAGATCGTTATGTTTAACATAATAATCATACGAATATCTGTTTGCGGTTAGTTCCATGTCTAATTCTCACAAAGTTATTGCATATTTTGTCTAACAATGAGAAGCTCTGTGATTTATTATCATTTGAAATCTCATTCCAGTTAACTGGTTTCCAAAAACATGTTTGACTCAATGTTACAAAGTATCCTCACTCTTAAATATTTACCTACATATCGTATAAATAATATTATCAGACGACGCCAACTATCATGAGCGACAAGCCTAGCTCTCATTTGTCCATGAACAAGGAGTTTTTATTTTTACTATGTTCTATAATCATTCAAACCTTTTTCGAAATCTATAAAACCTCATACAATAAATTTTCTCCAGCTCGCTAGTATGGGCGGCAGGGCGCAAGCACAGTGGCGTAGTCCAAAAACTATTAACGGCTGGCGCGCGACCTAACTCCTGCGACAAGTACGCAACATCAGCCTTAACATGGGCAGCGCGCGCAGGCGACGTTGCCGCGTGCGCCGCGTTGTTGCGAGCTGGTGCAGACGCTAATACTGCCGGCATGTATTGCTGGACGCCGCTGTTGCAGGCTACACATGGTAAGCATTTTTTTTTTTTTTCTCACACACATGGAATCATAACATATTCAAGACTATTGCCATGGAGCAATTTAGTTGTCACGTGAACGAAATCTTACTTTATAATCTATTTACTTAATAAAAATCTTAAATTCACTGAAAAACAACGCACAGACTTAACAATCCGCTGCGGCTTCAAGCTTGAAATTTGGACAAGACAAAAGAATAGAAGGTGAACACTTAGGAAGGATTTTGAAAATTCATTCTCTAAAGGGGTTAAATAGGGGATAAAAGTTTATATAGTTTATATAAATTAGAAAGAAAAAACCAAACGAACAAATCCCCCTTCCCTTCCTTAGTTAGAAGTGTATAAAACACATCTGAAAAATTTACACTATCGATCCAAACTGTTCGACAGGAAATCTTTTATTGCTTCACCTTGTATTTAACAGGCTCTTAAATATCTGTAAATTTGTGTAAATAGCTCAAACCGGCGAAAATTTTGTCCACAATATTTATATCCAAGCTTTGGCAACGGAACAGAACAGGTTGTTAATTTTAAAGTGGAACTGCCTGTTGAATATTATATATGTTGGCACTAGTATGACATTATGTCCATAATAATACTGGAAGCAAGTGGGTGAAAATATGTAGTGGAAGAAAACATACTTTAAGAATTAGTTAATAGATGTTATTGTAGTTCCAATTGTTACTAACCGATGGATCATTGTAATCTGACATCAATAAATTAAATTAAATACTAAACTAAAGTAATAGTCTTTTGGGCTTTGTTTTGAATCAAAAACATAATAGACATAATTAGTGCTACTTCATTAGGTACCTATTTAGTTATTGTCACAGAAACTCAATCGATTATCCTAGACAATTTTGTGGAACTAATTATATTCACTGGGTATTGTTTAGTCTATCTCGTTAGCTCCTACTGTACCCAATATTCGTGCCTTTAATAGTTTTCTTAGTTGTGTTTTCTTTTTAACTTTAATTTGATTATTTGTAATTTTATGTTATTTTATGTCGTAATTAAGTTTTCCCTTATCAAGATTTTAACAGCTACTAACAATTAAGTGTTATTTTAGTTACTAAGAATGTTGGTCGACCTATTATTGGCGACTGTATAAGTCTCATGCTTTTTTTTTTACTATTATTCTTATGTAATGCTGTATACAGAAGCTGTTGGTTTGCCTTTTAATAAATAAATAAATAAATAAATAGTCTACTTCATTATAAATAAACTGCGTTTCGTTATGACTTGCTGCAAATTACAAAGGCATGAAACTGAAATGACCAAATAGAAAACAAAATGATAAAAAAACCATTAATTCTGTGTCCAAAGCTATTAACAGTCAATAATTATTTTAATGCGGAAATAAGTCTACCGTCTGTCTAGTGTGTTGTCATTGCGAACTGATTTAGGAATTCATCACAGCTAACTTAGTATAATACCAGGATAGGCAGGATGTAGTACAGACGCCAGCACGTCAACCTACTACAATATGTCAAATTTCTTTAATAGATTTTCAACTTTATCACTGAAGCATAAGGTTCAAAGCTGATTGGGAAAATTTGTCAGTTTTGGGTAGGTTGATGTGCTGGCGTCTGGACATTACTGTCGCGGCCTGCAACAGGGTCATTAATGTACGAAGGTGTGCACACATACGTGAGTCCGTCGTTGCCTGGTTGCGTCCAAGGCTTGCACAGTAATTTTCTCAAATAATGCGCGGAAATTCAAACTAAGTAAATTGATCATAAATTCTGTGCTAGGGTCGGATAATCCTGGATGGATCAAAACTAACGCCGCCAAATGAAGTCAGTGTTGCGTGTACGCTCAGCGGCCTAAGCTAGATGTGAACGGCGCCTGAGTGGCCGAAAGATGCTGCACAATTATTTATCTACATCGAGGAATACAAAATATATTTAAATTCTCTTCACAAATGTTCAGTGATAGTGCTTAAAACTAGCTTAAGGATAAGTTTACATTTTGTGTAATAGGCATTGCAAGCAACGCCTATATTCGTTTTCCACCGTTTTAACAGTCGTTTGAAGACGACCGAACTTATCTTTCGCTTTTTCATCTCCCTTAATCAATTATTTTCAGGTAACCACTTCGAGATCGTCCAAATGCTGCTGGAGCACAAGCCCAACGTAAACGCGCTAGACAGGGATGGTTACACCGCGCTAGCCATCGCATGTAAAGAGGGCAACTACGATATCGCTTTGGCTCTTATTAACTCCGGCGCTTATATTAACGTGCAGGTAATTTATACACTGGCTGGTTAATCATTTTAATAATAGTTCACTGAGTGCTATTTATTTGTTGTGTAATTATTGTAATGAATTATCTAACTATCTATTTATTCAACCGCATTGTTGTCTGTATCTTCTTCTTTGAATAAACTGTACCGTTACTTGATATGTTTTCATCTTGGAGCTGTTTTTCGACGATAGACTTCTTGTCTTGTATCTTCGGGCTGAGTTATTTTTAAACCAACGCTATTAAAACACCGGGATGCTTAAAGCTCTCTTTAGAAATGTTAACACAGCTACAAATATGTAAAAAAAAAAAAAAAAAAAAAATGTTGTTCTAATTTTAGGATCAATCAAAAGACACGCCTCTGATCCACGCAGTGAAAGGTGGTCACAAGAACGTAGTGGAAGCTCTACTAAAGAAACATGTTGACGTTGATCTGCCCGGCAAGGAGAAGAAGACTCCAGTCTACACGGCCACAGAAAAAGGACATGTTTCGATACTGAAACTGCTGCTGGCTTCCAATCCTGATCTTGAACATAGTACTGTTGTAAGTAGTCAATAAACTGTTGCTTTTACGAGCCGCGGTGTGACGGTATAAGTTTAGTTTCTTCGCACTGCGCGTATGTTGTTCGCCGAACGCAAAAATGCGAAGATAATTTCGATACAAATAAGTCTACGCCACTCTAGCGTAGCGTCTACGTGGCGTGAACGCGATTTCGACCAACGCTAGATTCGAAGGTTGTCCTCTAAAAGGTTAATCAACCAATAACCAGGTTTCTTCAAGAAACCAGTTATTTTTGCACATTGACCAATATCCCTCTTAGCAATTCTACTACCGACTGTGGGAAAAGCCAGTTGTAATAATCTACAATATTATTAATGAAATCAATACGTATGCGACATACGTCACAGTCTCGTCGCCGGGAAAAACAGCTCGAAAAAATCCCGTCGTAGTTAACATAACGTGATTTTTGCATACATAATTATTATAAATATTATTCATAAACAACTGGGTTGTGATCTATTGAGAAAAGGTTGCCAATATTAATTTATTCCAATTCTTTATTTTTATTTTTTATTATTTATTTATCTGCCTGTCTTTGGCAAGGTTTTGACATGGCATAGTTCCTGATATTGCTTCACTACTACTTACTAGCTATTGCCTGCGAATTCGACCCTTTCGGGGATGGTTTCAGTCCGTGCTATAAACACGTTTCTATTCTCATTGGTTTATGATATTGTAGTTGCTGAACTGCTTTAAAGCCGGTTCAAGTTAAAGCCACCATAAGAGTTGCACTGTCTTAATACTATCTAGACGGTGCGAGTCATTTGTGGGTTCAATTTGATTGCATGCCACAGGCAAGAAACCTGGATCGTGTAAATGGGGAATTAAATTAAAGATTTATATTTCATATGTACGAAGAACAATACATAAATATGTTAACTTATTACACAATTATCCTCAGTCTGGCGACACACCACTTATGCGTGCGGTGCGCTCTCGAAACGCGGAAATGGTACAATTACTGCTGGAGCGAAAGGCGCGAGTCAACGTCGCAGACATCAGAGGTGACACAGCCCTGCACATCGCTATGAGGGCAAGGTCTAAGGTAATACGAAGGCTTACTACTTACTCTATGATTAAACACTAAATACCAATTTTAAAAAAAATATTATATGACTTATATTAACTTCGTCTCTAAGATATAGGTCGCACAGGGCCGGATTTAGAGGTCCAGAGGCCTCGGGGCAACAAAGGAGTGGAGGCCCCCTCGCCCCAAATTATTTTCCAAATAAAGTAAACAATTTTTTTTCAGTCAAGTTTTTCAATAAATAATTTATTGTGAAACCAAGTAGAGTATGTATAAAGTACTGTAGGCTGAAGGTAAAGGTGAAAGAGCAAAGGAAAAGATGCTTACTAGTGTTAACTAGTTGGAATTTGTTTTTTTTTTTTCCGAAGTCTATTGTGGGGGCCCCCCGTTTGTGAAGGCCCCGGGGCTTTCGCCCCGATTGCCCTCCCCTAAATCCGGCCCTGGGTCGCAAGGTTACTATTTTCTATCAGGTTCCCTGTTAGGTTACTTTTGGGATCCCGATAAATTAGGTCAAATGAAAAAATTTAAAGTTTTTGAATTGCACAATAATACTATTATCAAGTAAGTTGCTGCAGGCGAAACACCTGGCTAAAATAATGTTATTCCCATATACACAGACATTTAAAAAAAAACAACTACACAACCACGCATCTAACTGGTTCCAACATAATGCCAGGCGTCCCTCCTAAATCATATTGCAGTTAAAACTACATAAAATAAAAGGATAATAGAACTTTTTCTACGATCTCAACAAAAACTTGACTTGAAAACAGGAAAATGTAGTACAACTCTTAACAAGTAACGACTTATTAAATCATGTTCACGTCTTCAACGATAATCGTCATTATATCCTATTAATGCATGGATGCACAGTTCAACATATTTTCCTCCTGTCATACCTAGACTTAATTACACAATATTCATCGGTTGATGATCTCAACACTTAACATTTCTTGCAGCAAATCGTGGAAATTCTACTCCGTAATCCAAAGCACAGCCAGTTACTGTACAAACCGAACAAACTGAATGAAACTCCATACAATATAGACATGAGTTACAACAAGACAATCCTAGGACAAATCTTCGGAGCCCGAAAACTGAATACAAACGAAGACAATGAGAACATGTTAGGATATGAACTGTATAGCGCTGCGTTGGCTGATATGCTGTCCGAACCAAGTCTTTCGGTCCCGATCACTGTCGGACTGTACGCGAGGTGGGGATCCGGGAAATCGTTTTTGCTCAATAAGCTTAAAGGTGAGATCATTTTAAAGCATTTTTGCTTCTTCTTTTAATTAAATTTGTCGAGATTATCTGGGTTATAATTGAGTATTAATAGATGAATTGGACTGTGGTACCTAAACTCGTTATTTTGTAGAAAATAATGAACCGTATCTACGTCGCGTCTTTCCGTAGAAATAAACTGTACACAAACATTAACGGTAGAAAAAACGTCGTGCGTCAATGAATCGAGACGTAGTAACGATCCGCACACATTCTGTCAACAATATACGCATATTTTTTTTAAGTTCATGAGTCACTTAGACCTATGATGTCACAAATACAATCAATAAGTGATGAAAAGTCCAAATGTTCCTAGATATTATGAAATTGGCGCGTCATTGTAGTTGTTCGAGTTGGCACACCCACCTTCTCATGACCTGACATATCCGTCATGCCGTTTATTAAAAATAATGATTCATGATGATGTACATTGATATAAGATTCTACAAATCAATCAGTACTTTGTCACACCTACTATCTTCCGCTGAAGAGTACTGGTTGAGCAAGCCAAAATGGTACACCTATATCGTTATATTTGGCTCATTTATTTAAGGCTATTCGTCGGCTCGAACTCGTTGGTGGGCGTGACTTATATGCATGCTAATTAGTATAATTCTTTATTTATTTGGTTTTATTTATTTAGTATTTATTCACCTAGTTTTTTTTTTATGACGTCGCAGTTTGCTCATTGCTTAAGCGATTGACTGCTGCGCTGCGTGTCGCGGGTTCGATTCCCGCATGGAACAAATATTTGTATGACCTACAGGTAGCTGTTCTGGGTCTGGCTGTTTGTGTATGTGATTTTAAATGTTTGTAAACGCACCCACAATACAGGAGAAATTCCTAGTGTGGAGCAACATTTAAAAAAAAAAGATTTAATTATTTATATATTTATTTAGTGAAATAGACGTTGATTTATAACTATTTGTAAAATACGTATACAGGGTTACAGGGAAAGTCGTACTGAATATTAAAGGAGGTTATTATTCAGGTCATTTCTGATGATTTTGATTCTGAAATAAAATGTCCGAAACTTAACCGTTATGGAGATATTAAATTTTAAAGATTATTTTTAAAAATCCTTTATTTTTTGGCTTTTAGTCGTTTTCTTTGGGATTAGAGCTCCTAGAGTCGGTTTTTTTGATGTATCTAGTTAGAAGACATGTCCATTAATAAAAATGATCAATAGAAACTGAACCTACTACTAACAGCTTAAAAAACTGCTCGACAACGGTTAGCATTATGAATTTTCTAATAGAGTGTTCTTAACTTTGATGGGCTTTAAAAAAAAAAAAGTATGGAACTAAAGTTCTACGTCTCTTTAGCTATTCAAAAAGGTATATCATCTACTAGGTTTGTTCATAAAATCTTAAAATAATGTTATTAGAATAGGCCCATCTGGTAGTACAACATAACAGAATTTCGATACAAAAGAATCCGGCTTACTACCTGGCACTTTTAAACAATGAAAAAAGGTTTGGGTAGACATTGTTTGTGCCCGGGAGACGTGCGGTGACAGGTATTTATGTCATTTTAAATGTCTGAATTGTCAAATCGTGGATCGTGGTGTTTGTTTAGTCTGCTCATGCGATTGTTCCATGGTGGGTGTGTTATCCGTGCCCTCCGATTTTTTTTTGTAAAAACGCGACTTGGCTTGGATTTTTGGACTGTTTCATCTTCTAACTGTGTGACGTGGCTTGTAACTGGACTTTGATTTGTGTTGTGAACATGGCAAAATTTACCAACGAGGAATATGCTGACATCTAATGTGTTATGGATTTTGCGAAGGAGTGTCGTTGCGTGCACGCAATGAATACATGCTAAGGTATCCTACTCGCCGAGTACCTGATATTGGCGTATTTGACAGAGTTTATCGAAGACTACGAGAAACTGGTTCTGTGCTAGTACGTCGGACTGACATGGGATGACCTCGTGTTCTAGATGACGACGACGAAGATAATGAAATACGACGTCTCTTTGAAGCGGACCCAACCACGTCAACAAACGTTGTCGCTCGACGGCTTGGTATTTCCCAGTGGAAAGTCTGGTTCGTAATGCACAGTTCTCGGCAATACCCTTACCATTACACGCCAGTGCAAGTAATTGAAGAAGGGGATCCATTGAGACGACTAGACTTCTGCAGATTTATGCTCAATGCCGATAATGAAGATCCGGATTTTTTAAAGAAAATCATGTGGACAGATGAGTCGAAATTTGACAAAGACGGCATCACAAACTATCATAACACCCATTATTGGGCTCCCAAAGCGCAAGGTAACCCCAAGAAAAAAAGACCAAAAGGGTCACAAAGGAGATTCAGTCTTAATGTGTGGATGGGTATAATATCAAATAACTTGATAGGGCCATACTTCCTGCCCGATAACTTGAATGGCGAGACATATGAAAACTTTTTGAGGGAGGAGTTACCCTCTTTAATGCAAGACTTGCCTATTGCATTGAGACGAGACGTGTTCTTTCAACATGATGGCTGCCCAGCGCACTACAGAAGAAGTGTTCGAGCATGGTTGGTCGAGAATTACCCAAACCAATGGATTGGAAGAGGCGGACCCATAACATGGCCGGCGAGGAGCCCCGATTTAACGCCGATGGATTTTTATGTGTGGGGTCATATGAAAAGCCTAGTATACGACCAAATGACACCGATCGCAAATGTCGATATTCTAAGACAAAAAATAATTGATGCGGCTGAGGAAATGAGGCGGAACCTACGAACTTCTGTCGTGAAAAGTTATTTAATAAAAAGAATGAGACTTTGTGTAAGAAATAGCGGTGGCCATGTAGAACATGAATTATAAAAATATTGCTAAAATTTTTGTCTTTTTTTTACGTATTTTAGCTACTTTTACCTCAAACTAAAAATGTACACTCTCCTAACTTAACTGTTATTTGGGCAATGTTTTGCCTATTTAATAGCAGGTGTTATACCTTTTTGAATAGCTAAAGAGACGTAGAACTTTATAAAATTATTTGCAGAATAAGTTCCATACAATTTTTTTAATTAAAAGCCTGTTAAAGTTAAGAACACTCTATTAGAAAATTCATAATGCTAACCGTTGTCGAGCAGTTTTTTAAGCTGTTAGTAGTAGGTTCAGTTTCTGTTGATCATTTTTATTAATGGACATGTCCTCTAACTAGATACATCAAAAAAACCGACTCTAGGAGTTCTAATCCCAAAGAAAACGACTAAAAGCCAAAAATTAAAAGGATTTTTAAAAATAATCTTTAAAATTTAATATCTCCATAACGGTTAAGTTTCGGACATTTTATTTCAGAATGAAATTCATCGGAAATGACCTGAATAATAACATCCTTTAATATTCAGTACGACTTTCCCTGTAACCCTGTATTATATGTTGATTTATAGGAATACCTGCAAGATAGCTAAAGCCCTGTACATTAATAAGATCAAATCAGCAGGAAATAAAATAAAAAAAGTTTGGCAAAAATATAAATAATGAAACGAAAAGAAGAGAGAAAAGACATAAGTTATTTTTTTACGCCCACAGACGAGTTAAAAATAGTGTTGAAATATAGAAGTTTCGACGCTCATAACTTCCGAACAATTTTTTTTTCCAATTTTGCATCCATTGAGGCCTAGACAAGAAAAAATAATTAAATTTTTGGTTTTGAATGTATACCGTCAAACAGACGAGTAATCACCATACTACGTTTGTATGGAACAATGACCGACTAGCGTACCATTAAGTACAGATTTATCATAAATCTGTATATTTGTGTTTTTTCCGGCCTTTTTTGGTCTAACTTAATACGATACGGAAGCCTTTGTGTGTGAGTCCGACCCGCACTTGGCCGGTTTTATTGTATATAAACTCAACGAAGTATGTCTGTAAGCACTATTCCTGATAAGCACTGCTACAACAATTTAAGGCATTCCGTACTTCATATTCAACTAGAAGCGTTATATCAGGCCTTTACTAACCCAGCACCTATCACTCCATTGCACAGAGGAGATGAAGAACTTCGCCCGCCAGTGGAGCGAGACGGGCTGGGCGTGGTCGTGGGCGGTGTCGTGGGGCGCGTGGCACGCGGCGCTGGGCGCGGCCGCGGTCGCCGCGGTGTCCGGCGCGCCGCCTTACGTTGCTGTTGGCCTGTGCTTCGCTCTATTCGCGCTTATATACATTGCCTTGTATATTCTGTGGCACACTGGGAATAAGTGAGTAATACATAGAAAGAAAGAAAATACGTTTATTTGCGGTAAACATGACGCAAAAAAGAGCTTACACAAAAAAAATAATTAGAAAAGGTTGCGGGAAACATGCGTCACATCCACGCAAAACGGCTATCGCTCAGCATTATGCTGCGACCCTGTGCAAGACAGAGCCCCAGCGCTGGTTTTCAGCGACAACCGGCGCCGACGTATTGACGTCGTTCGGTGCAGCAAAAAACAATAACTAGGACGCTATACCGGCACATAGAAAACTTCTCTAATATAGGCACAAGATATAACGTTTGCTGTAGTAAAAAAACACCAAGATGGACTGCCCAGGGTGCGCCAAACGTAGCGTCTCTAGTGGAAGCTTTTTTTCCCGCCAGTTACAGTACTTTGGACCTAATTCCGACTCTCGTAAAGTTCTTATAAAATTTACGATTCTAAAGTAAAACTTTACGTTCGTTGGAATTCGTTTTGTAATGAGACTAATAAAGATTATTCCACTCTCGAATGTACGCATTCTTTTCTAAAGTGCTGGTAGTGAATACGTTCAGTAAACAGCAGTGGCGAGGCGTGGTAAACGAGAGGGGTAAGACGAAGTTTAAAAAAAATGGTAGTTTAATAATTGCTATGACGTCACTTCAACTTTCATCGTGGCCGCGAAAAGTTACTTCTTGTTTACCTAACAAAATAACAGTGTCAATAAACCGTTTCATTAAATTCCTATGTATTTCGATCTACTTTTCTAATAAGAGCTTCATGAAAATTTGTGAAAATAATTATATTCCCACCAGTCCCGAACTCGTAAAACAGCTACGAATATGTTTTTCAGTCTGCATATGTTTTTTGATTAATTGGTCAGATTAAAATGTAAAAACTTTATTCCTTAAACTACTAGAATTTGAGAAAATTAAACACGGGAACAATTTTTTTTTTTTTTTTACAACTGCCAGTCAGCTATTGATATTTATCGTAAAGGGGCACATTAAAATGTTTGAAAAAACCATCGCGTCGTTTGTAATTTATAATCATGTCTGGGCGAGCACAACATAACATATTTTATTTTATTACCATTTAAATCTACTCTTAATAAGTAATTTCAACTTAATAAACTATCTACTTATCCCAATACCTACTTACAACGTACTGTTCTTTCACTGAACTCAAAACACATAAACACTATCATAATCACCGTTCTATACCTACAATAATAAAATAAAATAAAATTCAGTTTATGCTGAGCGAACAAAATGCAAATTAACTACTTAATTGTACAATTGATATGGTTCTAATGCGATTACGTCAAAAAACAACCACACATTGTCAATCGAATGATAAATGTTATGATGTCCGAACTCCGAGCCGAACACATTACGAAATCCAACGAACACTGAATATCAGCAATAGCTCTTTTCGTCATCACACGCCGATCGTAACTCGGTACAGCGCGGCTAACCCGACTGCTAAGAAACCGCGGTGTCATGTGACCGAAGTGACGTCAAGACGATTTTTATTTCTATAGAAATTGAATTCACGATAAGCCGGACGCGCCCACGAGTTATTTTAGAGCGAAATGTTTTGTTGTTGGGGCATAAAGACAAACAATTTAATGTAGGAGGTTTGTAATGTTTTAGTTGTATGGTGTGTCAAATACTTCAATCAATCTGCCTAGCCTTTTCCCAACTATATTGGGGTCGGCTTCCAGTCTAACCGGATGCAGCTGAATACAAGTATTTTACAGGAAGCGACTGCCTATCTGACCTCCACAACCCAGTAACTGGGTAATACGATACCCCTTGGTAAGACTGGTTGTCAGACTTTCGGGCTTCTGACGACCAGTAACGACTGTCAAAGATCCACGAATGACAGCCGGAACCAACGGCTTAACGTGTTTTCCGAGGCACGGAGGAGTCTCGGTATGTCAAGATGGTCACCCATCTACAGAACAACCCCGGCAAGCGTAGCTTAACCTGATGGATCGACCAGTGCGGCAGTTATTACTTAGCCATGAGCTACTATCAAATACTTATAGTGTGATTATTCAATGACGATAGAGTTGTGTTCCGAATTTCCGAAGGGAAGCCGGTAGGAATTGGGTTGTTTGAACCCGACTATTAAACAGCAAATTAAGTACCTATCTATAAAACACGCACTAGCTTATATCTTACACGCAGTTTCTAAACTATTTTTGTTTTATAGCTCTTTCATAGTTGAATTAGTAATAAAATGTAAATGATTTACATTTGAACTATGTTATTACAATCTCCTATATTCAATACAAATTGATGTTTATTTTGAAATATAAATCTACACTTGAATAAAATTCATAGTCTCAGATAATTTACTCTACTGTCTACTTTAGCTGTATGTCTTCTAAGTAGAATAAGTAGATTTTAGACAAATCTATTTAAAACATAAGGAAGTTCTAAAAATTTGGTTGCAATGGAATTTGAACTTTGCCGTGTATGAACATTGAGTTTGTTGTTACAAAACTTGATAATCATCTCGGATTCTAAATTCAAATATTCTAGGAATGTGGTTCCGTTACAGATATGAGTGGTGGTGGGCCGGTGGCGTGCTGTCGACGTTGGGGCGCAAGTTCAGCTCGCTGCTGTTGGCGCTGCAAGTTGTGTTCTGTCACCCGCCGGGGCCGAACGACCCGAGGGCTTTGCCGGCGACGCCTATAAGGTATGAACAATACATCACGTATCTGATATCAGATAATTATAACAGCAAATAGAAAGTTCCTACACTTTTAAAAGCGAATTCACTATAAACCAGTCATTACCATCTGAAAAAGGATACAAACGACGTATTTGGGTCCAACACGAACCGAACGTCGATGCAGCGTTAGTCGATCCACCTTATCTAATAAGCTGAGTCCTTTCATCAATCAATCAATATCTTTATTGTGGATCATAGGTAGGTACATAATACAGGTCTAAAATAATTAAATTGTGATCAGCTATGTCCCGCCCTTTGAGCATACAATAATTACATAGAAATTACGTTTACATTATTGTTACGAATTATTAAAATTTTACATAAAATATAAAAATAGAACGGAACGAATTTAGCTATGTATTAAAATAATCCAAACTCTCAAGAAATTACAATATATAGCAAGCACGCTTGCACGACCTGGAGCCCTGAGCCGATCTATCACAGAACAAATGCTAGACACGTATTATTCAAAAGTAATTCTATATTTAAATGTTAGAATGTCGGCCAGTCATACATGCTGCCAGCCATGAAATCTCTACAGTACACATCATCACCATTCTTCGGCAATGACTCCCGCCCTATCTCCCCACTTATATGGGTGCCATGCTTCTTTCCGTTTTTTGAGGAAGACATCCAAGGCATCCACAACATTTAACAATTCACAAGCTCTGAAGAAGGGCTGATCACCAGACATAAAACTCTATTCAGAGGGAGACTCATACGTGGTCTCCTAAATAGTAATTCATCCATATTCTGGTATAATACAGATTCCATTTCACGGAGGGCATGAAAAGCGGCGGTGGGCAGGAAGGCGACGCCATGGTGGTGCAGATGATCGCCAGCCTGGGCGAGGCGCTCGAGTGCCAGTACGGCCGGGTCTGCACGCGGCTCGCGAGGGCCTTCAGGCCTAAGCCTGTGTCTTCTACTTCGGGATGGAAGTGAGTAACTGACATTATGACGTGTAAAAGACGTGAATTTCATTCTTGGAATGCCTATAATCCGCTAAGTGTGGCTTTTAGTACAGCTCCTCCTGAAGCCAGCTTCCGACGGAGCGCGATTCAAGAAAGCCCATGGTTCATTTTAAAAACGAATTTATGGCTTGATTCAAATGCAATATAGATCGAAATAGCGCACAGTTCTTTAATTTTGAGGGATGGTCGTCTCTTGCACCTAAATTGTGTTGTTCAATATAGCTTAATGGCGCAACGACTTTGTTCCACAAAAAAAGCCACATCTATAATACAGTGTGAGTTTTTGAGATGGCTCTTTAGAGATGAAATCAGAAACTATGAGAAGTTGAGTGTGAAAGTGGTTTTTGAGTAAGTGTTTGACTAAAAAACCTATGAACTATGAACCTTTTCAGATGGCGACGAGTTTGCTGCATTCCTCACATCGTCACGTTCGAGCTGTGTTTCACTTGCATACTAATTGGACTATGTGTGCTCATCATGTACTTAACTGACCGCGAAACGGAGCCGCAGTGAGTATTAGTTGTAATCAGTTATTTTTCACCGTATGTCCCTTAAACGGAGCATTGTTGATTAAAAAAAGTCTGGTATCTTTACCAATATTGATCCTTAAATATTTTAAGCGCTTCTGGCTCACGTAAGGGAATAAATTCAGTTCAACCCCTACGGCAATAAAAAACCCCGAAAATCATCAATCCTAGTCTATTGCAATTTGAAAACAAAGTCGTAAAAGGCAATTTGGCAAAAGAGACCGTCACAAAAAATACGCTAGCCAAAACTTAAATAAAAATGGAATAATTTGAAATTACGGGCAGCATTCATAAATTATGAGGTAATCGCTAGACATAAGACACCAAACAAACCGAACGACGGCTCAATGAGTGAGGGTCGTCGTCGATCAGGCGGCGTGAAATTCAGCAGGGACTGATGATCGGCGCCTGCGCAGTGAGCGGCGCGGCGCTGCTGGCCAACCTGTACACGTGCGGCCGCGTGCTGGCCGCGCTCGCGCAGGCGCCGCGCGCCCGGCTGGCCAGGGCCACGAAGAAACCAGCGCACGCGCATGCGCCTACGCTCGCGCTGAGGCCTGAAGTGCAAACTTTGACGCATGTGGTACGTACTATGTTGCATCTTTTTTTTTCTGGGTATAAAGACCTGACCACCTTGTTTTCTCCAAGTTAATTTGTGACGTTTGTCTTATACTTTATTTTGTGCGGCTTCTGAGAACGTTGTCATGTCTTTGATCAGTTAAATTTTGCATGCAAATCGCACGTAACCTATTTGTGATTGATTAACAAAGTATTGATTAAATGACAAAAGCGAATCATTATATTTGCGACCAAACTACGAAACTGACTCAGAACAAACAAAAAACTGCATTTACGATGTTTAACCCTTTCTCGTTTTAAAGGCTGTAAAAATCCTACACAAAGCCCTGCAACTATAAAAAAAACTCATGTTCTTCAATCCAGGTATCATGCCTAGACGCATTCACCGGTCAACAAACCCGTCTAGTAGTGGTAGTTGACGCTTTGGACAGCTGTGAACAAGAGAAGGTCCTCGCCTTATTGAACGCAGTACACGCACTATGTTCAGACCCCAAGAGTCCCTTCATACTACTGCTGGCCATAGACCCACATATCATCAGCAAGGTAATTATTGTCTTACTTTAACGTAGGAAATTGAATACTGTAATCTGTAACGTCCCTTTGTTGTTTTGAATATTTCACCTTTCATTTTGTCTTGAATCTGTATTGATAAATCACTCGTTGAACTTATCACATAAAACGGTTGAGTAACTAAAACGATGGAATTTACGATCGCGGCTGAGATCTCATTGTCTAAACATTTCTGTGTATATGTAATTCCACTTATCCACATTTTCTGTTGTCTGGATGACCTTGGACAAACATCAGTCTTTATGATCGAAACTTCCCGTGACCCGAGAGCTGGCTTTTACCTGGCCAGAGGCTAAGCATTGCCATACAACGTGGAAATGCCGCCAATCTCTTGGGTACATTACTTGGCAGCGATGCAGAAGAATCTTTCGACGCCATATTTTGTCAATGTCTAATCCTAAACCTTATAGTGATTTATTAATACGGTTTTTATCTTTAGCTACTATATCTATTACCGTCATTCTCAATCATTATAACTGTCACAATAGGAATTTAAATTCTGGGGAAAGTCATTCCTAAATAAAAGCTCAGATGTCGATTTGCCTTTAGAAGCCGTTAACAATAAAGACTCTATTGTCTCTCATTAGTGACAGTTAAGCTCTTACGCATACTTCTTGCTTCAATAATTATTATTATATGATTTGCGTCTTCTTTTAGCCGCCCTTGTTATGTTTGTCTTATTTATATGTAAACCTATGATTAACATAGTGTAAGCATAGAATAGAAGTAATTTATAGCAACAGTTTCTTACTAGTATTATACATTTCATACAGGTTGCTTGGATGGAGGTCAGTTAAGCCCGTCATGTGTTTGGTGTTAACCTTAAACCCGTTAGCTTTGAACTCGATGTTGTGTCGAACCCCTGTATCATGTATAGTGTATTTTTTCTTACTTGTGTTATTTTGTAAACAAAAACGGTACGAATAGCGAGGTATCTCATCAGTCACAGAATAATCGATAAAGCCCCATTGCTGCTGGTTTTAAAAAGTTGGGATCACACGTCAAAATCCCACTGTTCATACTGTTAAAAACAAATGCAATATGAAACTGCCAGGTTATTCCAAAATTATACAGTAAAATATTGTACGATCATAACTGTGTGAACGGGGGCTAAGTGAGGTAGGTATAAAAGTCTTGATCTTTGTAGAAAAAACAAAAGGTGTGAATTGCATCCAAAACTGCTTCAAATAAACCATTAACTTACATATATTTTCTGAAAATCAAAATTATAGTATGCTTTGTTTACCAAATGAAACGGGAGAAGAAAAATACAGTTTACTTGCATGATTTCATCAGAATATTCGTTATACTTGTCAGATGTATATTTTAGCCATAATATGTGTTGCATGTCATACCGTTAGGATGTTTCATGTTATGGTTTTTTTTAGCTCATGTGCGACCCGCGCGTAATCTTTTCGTTTAGGATTTTGCAACATGTATGAATGGCCACATTAAATTAATATTCGTAGTTCCGGGTCAGGCCTTCCGGGTTCCAGGTGTCCAGGGGGCCAACCACCACCTCTTTAAGCAGTATTATTTTAATATTACTTCAGTGTGAGAAAGAAGTGGAACTATACAGGACGTCTAGCTCCATCTCTAACCCACGCTCAAGTAAGATTAAAATAATACTGATAAAAGAGGTGGTGGTAGGCCCCTGGTCAGCTTTGTATATAAATCAGAGCTTGCTCTGAAAAACTACCAATCAGTCATCAGTACTGCTGTAGGCTGCTGGACATCGGCCTCTGCAATTACACGCCATTTAGCTCGGTTCTCGGCAACTCTCATCCAGCTGCTTCCAGCCAACCTGCGAAGATCGGCGCTCCACCTAGCCTGAGGACGTCCGACTTTGCCGATTCGCGGTCTCCAATCGTGAACACGTCTACCCCAACGGTCATCTGTTTTACGGCTAATATGGCCGCGGTCCATTGCCAGCTTGTTTATTTTGTGAGCTATGTCGATAGCTCTGCGGAATACGCGACGAGAAGACTCGACGAGGTTCCCAAACGCTGCCCAGCCCAGATGAATTCTTCTGTTAGCTTCCTTACCAAACTGCAGAGTTTGTCCGAGGAAAACATATTCCCGTACAACCTCGAGAGCCATTGACATCATTCGGTCCCGGAGTGTCGTGTTCGTTGAATATAGCCTGGGTTTTGTCCAAGTTCATCCGGAGACCAATCAACTAGGCCGCCCAGCATCTGCTGCAAATCATGCAGCGATTCAGCCAGTATGACGATGTCATCTGAAAATCTCAAGTCTTAGATGTACTCGCCGTAGATGTTAATATCGCGTCTTTCCAGTTCAGCGACTTAAACACATACTCAAATGCGATAAAGTAAAATTTCTGGGAAATTACGTCTCCTTGTCTCACCCCTCGACGCAGGGATATGTTCAGTTCGCTGGTCCTGAGCTGGTCAGCGTTTTCATAAAGACTTCTCAGCACTTGGATGTATCGCCAGTCGACTTGGCATCCCTGCAAAGGCTCCAAAATAGACAAGGCTGCAAGATATAGGGGCCGATTATACTCTTTGGACTTCTGTATAATTTGCCGCACTGTGTGGACCTGGTCTATGGTGCTTTATCCTCCTCGAAACGGGCCTGCTCCGGTGGCTGAAACTCTCGAGTCTTCGCGCTAGACGAGTCGTGACGACTCTTGAAAACAACTTATATAAAATTGCCCGATTACCCGGAATTCGGACGGCCCTGGCCCTAATAAGCAAGATTCAAAACAATCTAATAGTTTTTTTTTCGTTTAAATAGTATTAAGTCGTCGTATTTCTGTATCTGGTCTTTCTAGCAATCCTAGATATCCCTTACTGTTATCTCCAGTTTAATGTTGTAGTTTATATTCTTAATTACTTCTAAAAGTAAACTGGGATACTCTTTAAAGATAATAAATTCAGATTATTTAACATCGGGGTATCGGTTGCGCGCGGATATTATAAATATACATGTTTGATTGATTACAGTGTTATTTTTCGAGTGTTGTTTGTGTGTATAAGATGCAAGGCAAAAAGATACCTTATTGCCAATTGTACAAAATGTTTACAACACCCATACATTGATCTCACTTTCACCTTTTGTCGAGGGAAAATAATGATTGAAATAAAAACTTTTTAATTAGCAGTTGGTCCTTGATCTCCTCTCCTGGTAACCTTAAAAAGAACTTGAATTTGTACTACACACACGTTCTTCAAGGTCCAAAACTATACACAAATTAAACATCCTAAAACGAATACCACAAATAATTTATAGAAAATTATTCTGTGTAACTTTACAAACTATACTACATATTTATAAGCAAACACAACACACACTACATTTTTTCCCAATATTTCGAGTAGGCAGTGGAAATAAACAGTCGTCGAGCCTTCTGCGAGAGCAACATCGGCGGATGGGACTACCTTCGAAACATGGTGCAGCTTCCATTCTACCTGCAGAACTCTGCACTGCGCAGGGTCAAGGCTGCTCAGCAAACCGCTTCGAGGAGGATGCAGGTCATCACCGCTGATGACTTCTCTACGTCACTGCAGAGATCCGTGAGTGTTTATGATTGTTTAAAATGTTGTAAAACTGCTTTGGTATGCTCGCATGTTGTTTATGCGTTGGATATAATAAATAGCAAGTATATTTTACGTGCTATCTAAGACGGAAAAATCCAATGCAATTTATAACAGTCGAAATTATGCTGAAATCCCACAGTCACATAGTGCCTCAGTATTTTGTAATTTAGGGAAAATTCAATAATTTCTTGCACCTCCTATTTATTATTTTCAATTGCATTACTGTTAACGATTTAAAGAAGAATCTGAAGAGAAAAAAATCCCTGTACAATTCTTCATGTAACAATAAGCTCTCTCAACTAAAAATCAGCTCTGCTGATCTGTTGCACCTCGCAAAGGTAAGCAGAAATATTCGGGGTTGATGGCCAACCTTCAGTCCTTGGAGCGGCACTAGAATAAGAAGTAAATGAAGAACTAAATTAAATTTATTTACACTCAGGTGTCTGCCCGCCGCCTATCCTCAACATCAGAAGTGATGACAAGTCAGGAACGCATCAAAGGCCAAGCGGCCCGCGAGCGTCGCCTGCGGCCGTCGGAGTCGGTCGCGTCGTCAGTCGCGTCCAACCTTCACCGCGGGGCGGGCGGCGCGGGCGGCGCCGGGGCCGCGGACCTCAATAGAGTGCTGCTGACTGATGATTACTTCAGTGATGTCAATCCTAGGAGCATGAGGAGGCTCATGAACGTGCTTTATGTTACTGGTGAGTCTTTTTTTTTGGTCGTCTTATTTTTCCCGTTTAAATTATAGCTTGCCATGTTAAAAATTATTAAAAAGTAAGTTTAGTGGGCTACTCGAATACCACCAGTATTTGGGTTGCTCAGCACTAACAGTGCACGTATCGCATGCGTATGGAATACGCCATTTTTTTGTGATCTGATTTAAAATCAAGTTGTAGAAAAACCAGGTTGCGTAATTTTTAACAGCCATAAATTATAAAAATACAGTTATGTGACGTTTTTTATTTGACTCGATTTTAAATTAATTAAAAACCCTTAGAAAGCATGAAAATTGAGGAGATAGAAAATACCCCAAAATTCATATAATATGAAATATCCTATCAGTAAGCATAGCTGACGGAACACAACAAACCCATCCTTGACCGCTTGCTATACGTAAACTACACACTTCTTCCTCCCAGGTCGACTTCTAAAGGCATTCCAAATCGAGTTCAACTGGTACCAGCTGGCTTCGTGGGTGAACTTAACGGAACAGTGGCCGTTCCGCACCTCCTGGATCATCTACCACCACGAGACCTATGAGGAGCACATCGATGACTGCACGTCGCTCAAGCATATCTATGACAAGTGAGAGCCTTTTATTGTTTCGTCACAAATTTATGTAGGAAATATGTTTTTTATGGTCTTTAATTACTTGAAAATCAATAGGGGTGGGGTACGGTATATCTATGTACGTTTGATAATATATGCCTAGCTTGAGCTAGTAGAAAATGTACATGAATGAAAAACTCAAATTCAAAAGTCATTTATTCAAACTAGGCTGAGAATCAGCACTTTTTCAAACGTCAAAATTACATAAGACAGTCTCCCAAAAATGCCCGCCATTCAGAACTTCCTAGTGCTTTAGCTGGAAAGAAGAAGTGGCGCAACAAACTCCCCAGCAGGGCAGCAGCACAACTGTCTGTTCAGTTCGACAAAATTGATTATAATAGTACTTATGCAAAAATAATTTAATCTTTCAATTCAACTCATTAAAAAAAACATTACAATTAGTAGATTATGTCAACAATATAGTCACAATTTCCACACTCAGAGACGTCACCCAAAAACAAGCCAAAAACCGATTAAACACCACCACCAACAAACATTAAGTTTTTTCAAACTGTCCTAATTAGTCCCAAGCCTTTTTGTCGTCTAAGTAATGTCTAATGTTTTTTGACATAGTTTCTGTTTATTATTAAATTTGTTGGGGCTCAGTTCTTTAACATGGCTTGGGAGTTTGTTGTAAAAACTTATAATGAATCACTAATTGTTTGGAGCCTAGTCCTGGGCGCAATAAATAAATCTTTGTGTGTAATGCTGCTTGTTTAAAATACAGATTTATATTATTTTTTACATAAATCTGGTTCTCATATTTATCCCTCAGTAAATGCCTACAACTTAGGTTATACATTGCTCGAATGGCTCGTTTCTGCAGCACAAATATAGCCTGAATGTCGGCTGCATTTCCCCACAGCAAAATGCTGTACGACCTTACACTATGGAAATAACTAAAATATACTATTCGAGCTATTTCTACGTCAGTCAAATGACGGATTTTATAGACCACGTAGGCTGCAGAGCTTAGCCGCTTCGACAATTTGGTTATATGTGGGCCCCACTGAAGCTTCGAATCCAAAGTAATACCTAAAACACAGAATTGGATCTTGTGGACTGGTGTCCACAAGATCCAATTCTGCCCCATTTACTAATACATTGGTTTACAACTGCTTAACATTAGGTGTCAGAAATCTAATACATTTATTTAGTCTCGTTTAAAAGTTAATTATTAACACTAAATCAATGCACTATTATAGATAGGGTATTATTTACATCGTCAGTAACTGTCTGCTGTCGTTTAAGCTTAAATATAAGTGATGTGTCATCTGCAAATAACACTATTTCATGTCAATATCGCAATCATTTGGTAGTTTATTACATCTTCAATGTTATTTTTAACCAGAGTAAAACCTCTAATGAGCGGTCTTCGCGAGGCGAGCACGCTGATGGAGCTGGACCGAGATGAGCGCAAACTGGAAGTATTCCTGAGTTTCCACCGCGCCACGCTCACGGCCGCAGATCTCAAGATATTCCTGCCTTTCACAATCAACCTCGACCCTTACATCAAGAAGCTCATTAAAGGTAAGTTGTTCTATCTATGCCCTAATCCCCCATGTATCACAGATGAATGTTACAAGAAACCTATCAGCACCATAAACATAACATAACATCACGCCTGTATTCCTCGAAGGGTTAGGCAGAGGTGTATCTACAATACACCCACATTTCGCCAGTTATGTTTAAGTCCCACGTAATAGGGGGCGAGCCTATTGCCGGGCACAAATCCAGATTCCGGGCTGCCACTGAGAAATTCGAGATGGAAAAACCCAATAACACTGCCCGACCCGGGAATCGAATGAAATGTACAATCGCGGACACCGGCGGTAAACCACTTTTCAACCTTATTACTAAGGGCATAAGGGTGAAAAACAGTTCACCCCAAATGTCGGGTGCATCACATCTGTTTATCGCGACGAAAGCACAGACGAAGGCCCATGCAAAAGAGCATATTACACCCAAATTGCGCCAGTGAATGTCATTGCGTTGTTCCATCAGGGATTTCTAAGTGGCAGCCCGGAGTCTGGATTTGTCGATTGATGTCAATAGGCTCGATACATGGGACTTAAACATAACTGGCGGAATGTGCTATAACTCCATCACTGCCTTGCCCTTCCGGGATTACAGGAGTGATGTTATGTTATTACGCCATTTATGTTATAATTCCCATCCTATGTATGACTCTTTTGCCCTTGACAGGACAGAAATCCAGAGTCCATGCTACTTCGACTTGACTATAAATTCGAATTCATTTATTAATGTTGTGCAAATAGGATAAAATCTTACAAAATACAAAATAACTTAGGTAATCGAATGTCACACTAACAAAATATAAAATAAAGTCAGTAGGTAATTAGATGCCACAATTTCATGCCAAACACTAATAGTTAATAATCTAATAATATGTCAATAAATTAAGACGGTACATAAACAAATGGTAGTATTTAGTCATAATTTCGTATACAATAATAAATGAAATACACAATGTCAATATAGAATATCTTTATCTTAGGGGAGCAAACATTTTAATTATTCAGATAGTTGTAGAATTATATAAATATTATTTTAATTTGTCATTAAGATATTCATTAACATAATAGTACGCCTTGTCATTCAATAATTTAAAAGCTTACGTTTAAACTCATTTATGTTGCTGCTTGATACAATTTGATCAGGTAATTTGTTATAAAGCTTTGGAGCCATTGCATATACAATACTATTGTAGAGAAATTCGGTTTTAGTCAACTTTTTTGAGCGCTTTTGACTTTCAACAGATTTATATAAAAACACGTTGTTTTTTACAAATATACAGGCTTCATTAGGCATAGTGAGATGGTACAGTCAATATTTTAAAGTTTTGGTAATGTGACTTGCATGAATCTGTTTGTTTTATTTTACATATAGCTCGAATACATTTTTTCTGTGCTATTAATACCTCCTCAACCTTAGTAGCATTGCCCCAAAATATAATGCCATATCGCAATGTAGAGGCGACATAACCATGATAAGCTGCTAGGAGCGCTGGCATATTCACAATTTTTCCCAGTATATAAAGAGCATAGGAAAACTTACTGAGCTTCCCACATACATTATCGAGTTGAGTCCTCCATGACATATCTTTATCAATATGCAGTCTAAGAAATTTTGTAACATTAGTTTCAAATATTTGGTCACCTTTGTAGTTTACCTGAAAATGTGACAGTGGTTTTTGTCTAATTTTAAAGTTCATAATTTTAGTTTTAGTTAGGTTAATTTTGAGGTTATTAGCGTTGAGCTAGTCTACAATCGTAACAAGACTACTGTTAATGTCATCTTCTATTTCTTTGTTACTACCAGTATCATAGACAACTGTGCTGTCATCGGCAAATAAGGACATTTTATGCATGATTACTTGAGGAAAGTCGTTTATATAGCAAATGAACAGCAAGGGTCCCACCACAGAACCCTGCGGAACACCGTTACAAAGAACTCTAGAGCTAGAAGAGTAACATTTACACAAGTTTGAAAGAACCCTTTTTCCCTAACAACACTTTGCCCACAGAGGAACAACTGCAAAGTGGCGTAGACGATGACACGGGTGCGGGCGCTGCAGCCGGTATGATGTGGGGACAACCGCATTCGAGACAACCGCACTCCAAACTGTTCCCCAGGAAACACGTAAGAATCTCATTGACTCATCATCATCGACAGCCTCGTACCACCAACAGCCCATTTACCTCAGTTTACGTACAGCTTGAATGGTGTGAAGCAGCATTTAAATCATAAATTAATAAAAACTTTTTTTAAACTCGTGCAACTAGTCGTGTGTCGTGGAGACCAGTCAAAGTCAAATCGTTTATTTCAAACTAGCTGCGCCCCGCGTTTTCACCCGCATAATTCTCGATCCCGTGGGAATCTCGGGATAAAAAGTATCCTATGTCCTAACGCAGGTTATGGTCTACCCATGTGCCAAATTTCATCTAAATCAGTTTAGCCGTTTTTAGCGTGAAAGCGTAACAAACGAACAAACAAACTCACTTTAGCATTTATAATATTACTAGCTGTGCCCCGCGGTTTCACCCGCATAAGTTTCGATCCCGTTGGAATATCGGGATAAAAAGTATCTTATATGTTAATCCAGGTTATAAACTATCTGTGTGTCAAATTTTATCCAAATCCGTTCAGTAGTTTTAGCGTGAAGAAGTGACAAACATCTTTCATTCAATAAATTTTTGTAAATATATTATATTTTCTGTGGACTGGTAACTTAACTTCAGCCAAATTAAAATTACAATAGAAAGTGTTTCAATTGATAATAATAACTTCAGCTCATAACGCATGCTCTTCATTATTTTAGGGTTCTATTTGTGAACCATAAATAAAAAATCTCCTACTGCGTGCTATTTTAGTCTCCGTATCATTTAAAGCGAGGCCGATATCAGCTATATTTAAAAATCACGTAATTATTTACGTTACCACGTGCCGACTGAAGTGATTTGTTGAAAATGTTTGTAGATCTTGCAATCAAACTACCTTGCAGTAAAACAAATGGTATTTTTTTTAAATGGAATATCCGTTAATGTTTGGAGATTAACCTTGGAGAACTAATGCTTTGAAACTACCTTTCGGTAAAAACAAGTGGTATTTTTATAGGAAATAGCTATTTTTATAGTATAAACATTCGTCATTATTCCTGAAAATATTTGATTTAGATTAAAATAACTATATTTAAGTAAACATTCACTATCTTACGTTTACATTGAAAGGAAATTTCTGAACACATTCACGCCATTTCGAAAAATGTACATATCTACTGCTGTTTGTACTCTAACCAGGAATCACTGGTTCCCTTAAAAATGATTACAATTTCAGGGTCCTGATTGTTTTAGACAGCTAGAAATAATAAGGCCATTAAAACAATATAATTTAACCTTTTTTTCCATCATCCCAGCGATCATCCCCGCCAACACAGCCAGCAGCAGCTGGTCCCGTCCCCCCGCAACACATGTGGGTAGGCTGGGCCAACACCGGCAGCGGGTTCGTGCCGCAAGCCATCAACCCGCAACACTTCCCGCAACCGCAGTTCCAGCCGCAACAACAACAGCAGTTGCCGTCGTTGAACCCCTTCCACATGATTAGGACTGCCTTTCCTGCTATGGTATGTTGGTTTTTTTATAAGTCACGTTTTAACATCGTAAGAAACGCATTACGTCATCTTACGCAATTCGTCATACATTCCTTCCCTGTGACATTTTAGGACTATATTTTTTATTCTAATGCTGAAATCGGAAAAATAATGTTCTTGTACTGAACAAGTAGTAGTGGGTATTTTTGATATGTATTTTCTGGTGTACAATAAAGTATCTCTTATCTCTAAATATCAAGTCGCTTTTCGCGTTTGTCTGTACGTCCGTCCGTGATGTTCTTCTAAAATACGCAATGGATTATGATGAGGTTTTCAACATCATTTAGATAATGTATTCCGGAAGGTTTATATATATAATTCTTAATATTAAACGTAAACGTAGTACTGAATCTTCACGTTTTGTCAAGTCGTGAAAAAGTCCGTTTTTTGAGCGCTTACAGTCTTTTGAGCGTTTTTTAGCGTGCGCTGACTAAACCTTAACAGATAGATACAATTTATGTTCTAATGGATTGTATAACATATGTCTATCTTCTAAGGATGACCCACAGTAACCATTTTTACCATTCAGAAATTCTTTTTTTTTTATTGTTATTTCCGGAGCTATTTTGACCAGTTTATTATAAATCTTTATCCAATAAAATATTTTATTAAAATTGGTCATTTAATTAAGATTAAAATATGCCTGGACACCAACCACATCATTTAAATAAATACTATAATCGATATTACAGATTTAAAATTACTCGCAGCAAAATAATTATGGCCGAAAGCATGGCGCCATGACTGACAGGGTTCAATGACCTTTCCTCGGCTAAACTGCGATTATTGAAATTAATTTATGAATTGATGGAGAAGGACTCACCATTTTTTTCGTATATTCAGTACAACGAAATAGTGGGACCATCCATAGACAATAGACCACTTTTGTTTTTTTTTGTGATATTTTGTTACTGTATAATTTGGGATCATCCGGCAGTTCAGTTTCTTGGTAGTTTCATACTTATTTATTTATTTAATAAACATAGAGGACTAACAGCTACATTAACACAAGATGGTAATAGGGTAGTAAATAGTGAGCCAATAAAAAGTCCTCGCGTTTAGAGACGGAACGAAAAAAAAAAGTTGCGAACACATACATAATATAAAAAGAAAACAGTTCAAAGACCAAATACACATCTTTCCATAATAGATACGTGCCTTTTATAGTCTATGTGGCATGCTTTATGTATAACAGATAATCTCATAAATACGGCAACATTTAACACAATGAAATAGACGATTAACAATTGAAGCTATTTTTTTTAAAAGAAAGGTTCTGCTTGCACGCACAATACATGAGTTTTGCCTGTAGTTTGTTGAGCTAAACGGCACCCGTAAAGGTGGATTAAACTGTGTTTTAGATGGAACGTTAAGGTTAATTTTGGATAAGAGATCGGTGCTATCAATTTCATTGTTTAAAATTATAAACAGTAGAATGCAATCAGAGATCTCTCGGCGAGTACTTAATGGAAGTAAATTAAAATTTCTGAACAGGTTGTAGTAGTTCTCTGAATGATACGGGATCCTCTGATGGAAGCACAAATACTTGATAAACTTTCTTTGGATACGCTCTATTCTATCGACATATTTATTGTAACTTGGGTTCCAAATTTCAGACGCATATTCCAAAATACTCCTCACAAAAGTGCAGTATAAGATTTTAAGGGTTTTTGTTTTAGTGAAACACTTTGACAGTCGCATGATGAATCCCAACGACTTAGATGCCTTGGCCACTATGGCATCCACGTGAGACTCAAAAATAAGTTTAGAATCATGTAAAACCCCTAAATCACACCGAATAAAATAAAATAAAAAGGATAAAATTGCACCGAGGTAGTACATGACCATTCAGTGTGTAAGAAGTGGTTACGACAGACCGTTTACGAGAGTACGTTACGACCGAGCATTTCGTGGGATTAAGATCCAGCCTACTTGCTTGACAATAGTCTTCAAGTCGTCGAAGATCAGCCTGAAGTGCAGACATGTCATCTATTGATGATATAGCTGTATAGATTTTCATGTCGTCGGCAAAGCATAGCAAGTTCGAAGACTTCAGACATGAGTCGATGTCGTTTACATAGGTCGTGAACAATAAGGGCCCCAGTAAAGATCCTTGAGGACAGCCACTAGGGACAGAAATCCAACCAGAGGTAATTATGAAGAGCTACTGTTTGAGATAGATTTTTCAGGTAAGAATGAAACCATCTCAGCAGGTCTCCCCGTATACCCATACTGTTTAGCCTCTGCAGTAGGATTTTGTGATCAATACGGTCAAAAGCTTTGCTATAGTCAGTGTAAACGACATCGACTTGTACACCCTTGTCCAATGGCAGCAGTGAGGAAATCAGTCGCGGTATATATGTTGCTTGAAGATTCGAGATTGATCTATTAAAAAAGTCAACCGATTCATCGACTGAACGCTCTGAAAACTCATGTTCCCAATCGATTTTACTGACCTCATTGATGGAATCATAATCTCCTTTATCCAGTGCCACAATTTCTGCAAAGTCCATTTTTATTAGTAATGCTGGGTGGAAGGCGTCGATGGGCACTAACGGATCAAACCATTCAACTACATTCACAGAGTTATTACATAGAACCAATTCGAGGATTCTGCCCTGTTAATTGACCACACTGTGGAAGGCATCGATGGGCACTAACGGATCAAACCATTCAACTACTTTCACAGAGTTATTACATAGAACCAAGTCGAGGATTCTGCCCTGTTTATTGACCACACTATTGAACTGGTCCAAATGTAAGGCATGCAAATCGTCAATACACAGATGTTCGTCACGAGACTTGAGATTGGATGGGCTACACGCACAAGATAGATTGGTATTTGATGGCAACCAGTTTATTCCACTCATGTTGAAGTCACCAACAATTAAAAACTTCATTTAAAAACTTAATTTTGTTTTAACCGTATGAACATTGGGATGTTGACGTGTCCATCAGTACATCGCACCCATGCGTAGCGGGGGAGGGTCGCTATTATATTAATAACTAAATAAATAATAAGTAAAAATTGAGCTGAATCAATGAAGCACTCTTTAATGCATTGTGGCGCTGCTTTACTTAACGTAGCAGGATTCTTCAAGCATGCGTGTAGTGTATCATAGTATCTGTGTGCAAAACATTATTGAGGTGATTTATTTTAAATATCAAGCAGTGTGCCCGATTGGATTTCTCATTCTGAAAAAATGACCAACTTCCATACAATCTTTCATCCCCTATTTAATGCTTTTTGGGGTCAAATTTTCAAAAATCCTTCCTTAGTGCTCACCTTCGTTCTATAAGGAACTTGTGCAAAATTTTATGTTTCTAGATCCAGCGGTTTTAGCTGTGAGTTCTCTGTCAGTGAATTTAAGATTTTTTTATCGGTGCCTGTAAGTTATTCCTAATTTAATAGACTATTCAGTGACGAGACCTATGTCTCGTTAGTGGTGGACATTTGGAACGTGCCCCATACAATTTTTCCAAAGAAATAGTTCATTTTTTTTTCCTTTCTCCTCTATTTCAGACGGACGTGCCGAATATCCGCCTGTCTACGCTGAGCGTGGAGCGCGTGTGCGGCATGGTGCGCGACGCGCTGTGCGCGGGCGGGCCCGCCGCCGCGGCCGCGCTGCAGCGCCACAACGTGTGCGGCCTCGTGCTCGCCGTGTGCCGCCTGCAGGACCTCGAGCCGGTACGTGTGACTCTAATAGACCCCAGCGTATCCTACCATCACTCACTAAATGAAAAATTTCAATCGTTTTTTGCAATTTTTGGGGTCAGTACAACCTGCCACTGTCTTGCAATTTGCAAAAGACGTAAGAAAATTTGAATTTCGCAAGCTACCTTTACGCATCCCCTTGACATCACTTTTTGATTAAACAGGCCTGACACTGGCCAATAGATTCCGGGACACTTAAGAACTGAAGTCAAGGAAAAAGATAGTAGATTTCTAAGGAAATTTACCATCAACTTAAATTGGTCATACTTGAAACTACTTGACCTAAATAGGTAACAACTTGAGCACCGAAGTTAAGGAATTCTTGGTGCCCAATAGCTATACGATACATAGGAATGGAAAGAGCTTTTCAATGAGAACCTTTTTTACCAGCACGATTTTTGCCAATTGCTAGTCAGTTCGGAGTTAATGACCTCAATAGGTGACAACTTGGGCACCGAAGTTAAGGTATTCTTGGCGCCCAATAGCCAAAAGATACACAAGAAGGGAAAGAGCTTTTCAAGTAGAACCTTTGCTACTAACACGACTTTACCCAATTGTTAGTCAGTTCGGAGTTAAAGACCTAAATAGGTGACAACTTGAGCACGGAAGTTAAGGAATTGTTCGCGCCCAATAGCCATAATATAAATCGTACACCATTTCCCATGACTTGGAAAGCAAAAAAAAAAGCAACTTTATTGTCTGTACCATTTATGCGACAGTCTTTTTGTGCGTCGCAGACAGGATCGCAGAAAAAGTTTTTCATCTACCCCAAACTGCTGCATAGGTTAGTAATATATGTAGTAACGTTCTTATTATTTTCCTATAGGTTCTAGAGTTGCCTTTTGGTGACTGGGAACTGTTCAAGCTTCTCATCGTTAATCTCCGCGAGCTGGAAGCGAACATGCCGTCGACTGTACCAGCCGTTGCAGGTGAGAAACTGTTATTTTATAACACCAAAAAATAAGACCATACGGTTTCTACATATCAGCTCAGTAAATATTTCTAGGTATTGGTTCTAATAGTTACTCGTTAGTCAGTTGCTTAAATGCCTTTTTTTTTTGTTTGGAATAACTTTTCTCTTATCCACAGTAATATCAGATAAATCGACTGAGTCGGAAGAGAGAGAGTCAACTAAACCACGACACACATTAGAAACCCAACGCAGCCGGCCTTCGAATGTCGAGAAACAGGTAAACAAACTTACTATTTACATAGCTAATGCCCTTATTTGCAGCTAAGATACCAATGCTAAACAAAACATTGGCATTTAGTTTTGTATAGATAAAGAAGACAGAAAAGAGTAAATTATGTCCATACCTTTATTTTAAAAATCATTTAAAAAAATTGAGCAATTGACCACAAACAAGATAGCTAATAAAAATTTTGACTAGTTTCCAAGTTAGCAAAATATTAATAACTCGTATGTTTTACAGCCATACGCGGAGTATCAGGTGATTATTAGAGTAACATATACACAAGTAGAATTCATGTAGAGCACAATCATTGGGAGCAGTCATTATTTTAACCGTTCTAGTGTTTCGAGCTGTCGATGTAGACCCTCTATATCCTCCTTATTCATAAACGTTGCTTAAATTTAATTAGAAATTAACGTCTATCGTTTAAACGCTTCTTAACTTTGAGCAATGTTTATAAATAAGTGTTTTTTTTCTCACATATCTTATTTTGTAAACAAAAACTGTTTACTGTATTCACGAACGGTAGAGACAGACGGTTACAATTAAAACAAAATCTGCGTCGAATTAATCATTGAAAACATTAATTTTCTCAATATCGAAATCTCTGTACTGTGAGGGTTTAACCTCACAGGGGGTTGGTAGCTATAAGATAAAATATGCGGAGGTACTTTAAGAGGTCCAGAAGACCGCTATATTATAAGCTCACAAGTAAATACAATATTAACATGCACGCTTGCACGAGACGGGGCCCTAGCACGATCTCTCGCAAGACAAAAGCTAGACACGTAAATATTCAAAAGTAATTCTAAGTTTAAATGTTGGAATGTTGCCAGTCATACAAACTGCCAGCCACTAAAGCACTACAGTACCTACACAATGTTTGTTTACGAAATAAGACGAGTAAAGAAAAATGCACTTTAAATAGGAGGATTCAGTTATCTTATAATATTTAGTTGTGTTCTTACTCAGTAGTAGGGTAACGGTGTATTTTATTAATGTTCAAG
The DNA here is from genome assembly GCA_963853775.1 of Xanthia togata. Taxonomy (NCBI): domain Eukaryota; kingdom Metazoa; phylum Arthropoda; class Insecta; order Lepidoptera; family Noctuidae; genus Xanthia; species Xanthia togata. The sequence continues at coordinate 15,825,641 of OY970802.1, forward strand.
ACGGTGAATGGGAATGTATAGTTAAGAATGTTGTTTGTTACTGCAGTTTTATATGTATACAGGGTTATTGGTAAAACACTAACAACCTCTTATGGGGTCATTATACTTCCTTTATTTAACATTAAAACATATAAATTATATTTTTAAATATTAGAATAAAAAATATAAAAACATTTAAAAATATAAAAAATAGTAGCCCACCGGTATCGGGAGCAGGGTCCAAGCTACCGGCGGTCAGGGCTCCAGAGAGAGGAACCTCCTAACAATGCGAGCCGTGTCCAGGAGTACCGCTTTCTGGATCAAGCCCTTAATCCAGCTGCCCAACGAAAGCCTCCTTAGGTGTTGGTCGAGGCTCTTGGCAATTAAGCCATTGGCAGATACGACTATCGGCACAATGATCGCTGAGTCCACATCCCACATGTCGACAACCTCGCGAACCAAGTCAAGATACTTAATTTGTTTATCTTTCTCGGCTTTCACGAGGTTCCCGTCATGCGGGACCGTTATGTCAATGATCATTGTGCGCCGCTCTCCTCGATCCACCACCACTATATCAGGCTTATTGGCAACAATAGTCCTGTCAGTGATGATGGATCGATCCCAGTACAATGTAATATTTCCATTTTCGAGAACTGGGTCGGGCGCATACCTGTAGAACGGTACTTCCGATTCCACAAGGCTGTATTTCAGAGCAAGTTGCTGATAGATAATCCTGGCTACAAGATTGTGTCTATGCAAGTACTCTTCGTTAGCTAGACGAGAACACCCGGAGATAATGTGTCGGATTGATTCTCCCAGACGGTGGCATGCCCGACAGATGTCAACCGTGCCGTCCTTCACAATAAATCTCCGGTAATTGTTCGTCATCATAACTTCGTCCATAATTGCACAGACAAAACCTTCGGTTTCCCCAAAGAGGTCACCTAAACGCTGCCAGGCTACGGACGCTAATAAATCAACATCGGGTCCATGTAGGGCCCGGAAGTAGCGTCCGTGAAGCTCCTTATTCTGCCATACCTCCTTGCGATCGTTATATCATTATACTCATCATTATGCACAACTTTTACCCTATTCCTGACATTTTTTTCGCGATTTCAGTTTGCTCCCATAGTAAAAATTGATCATAATTATGAGTACAATGATCCCTTAAGAGGTTGTTAGTGTTTTGCCAATAACCCTGTAGGTATATGTGATCGTTATTGCTAAATGGCTTATTTAGAATGTTGTGCACTGTTATTTGTTTTGTCTGCCCAAATTATTTAACACTTTGACTGTCCGGGATACAGCCACAACTATTGACAATCGTCCTGTGGGATACTGGAATTATGGAAAAAGTTTAAATGTTTTTTTTTTTTCTGTTGGTTTATTTGATTGGGTTTATGTATTCAAATTAATTTAAGTTAAACTATCCATTTATTAATTTCACCCGGTTTCAGAAAGGCCGTAGGTACAATGATTTGTTCCTTTTAATTACTGTAATTGGCTGACTGAAATAACAGCCAATCAAAACACTTGGTATCGAATTTAACTATTCGTCAGCTAATTATGTTTTTATTGGTCATACTCTCGAGATTTATCATAAGGCTACCGCACATTGGATAAGAAAATGTATAGGAGTAAAGTTTCGACACTATGACGCTATAAGTATATCTATCATGCAAATAGAGTTCATATTTACGTGAATTTTCTGCGCAGGACAAAGTACTACCAACAACGACGTTCGAACGAGAACGTGTTCATAATGCTGTTGGCCTTAAATTAGGTGTCACACTATGTTACTGCACCATAACAGCCACTGAAAACATAACTGAAGTGAGCTGTCATACCACCTCGCGCTCACTTCACTTAAGTTTTCACGGTGAAATTTTTACAAAATAAACCGGCTGATTCTAATCTGGAGCGAAGTTTGCTACTCATTTTCATTCAAAAGATAATTGGCGGCAGGTAACACTGGAGGAGCAGATGATCTGCGGCGCGCTTCAGACGCTAAACGAGGAGGCGCTGGAGGACGTGCTGCAGTCGGAGCCCCCCTCCCACCCAGGTGAGCCCCTCCGCACCATCCGCGAGTACCCGCCCCCCTCGCCGCCCCCCGGGGACCTGGCCCCGCCCCCTCCCGGCGACGAGCCCGAGCCGCGCCCGGACCACGTGGTCCTCAACGTCACTGATGATATATTCATGTAAATTAAACATACTGGCTATGCTTGCTATGAAGCTAATTCTTATCTGATCACATCGATAGATCGACGATAAGCATTGTCAAATAACTTTGCCGCTCTGAAGTTAGGTTGCGCATGCGCGTTAGCATGCGCGCTACTGTTTTATAAGTAAGATTGACTACTGCGCAGTCATTTGTAGCCTACTTCAGAGCGGCCAAGTTATTTGACGCAAGCGGTATAAATTACGCTGCATTCATTTAAGATTTTAAGTTGTAGACAAATGCTTATTATTCTTCAAAGCATACTTGCTGCAGAGGCATTTAAATGTGTGCCAAAATACTGATAATTATATATATGCAATCTTAACTTTGCAAATTATCTGCTTAAATATATTACTGTATTAGCAAAATACTTAAGCCTGGGCAACAATTGCTTTGCATAGACGGCTTTCACAATATATTTTAAGTATGATTTGCTTTGTTACTCTAAAATTGATATATTTAATATATTATACTGTATATGCACATGGAACATAGAAAAGACATTTTTGTGTTGTGATTTTAGAAGTAGACTGCCTGGAAGCTATTCAGGATCGAATAAGAAATATGCATCCAATTAAGAGCTCATACAATTTTTTCTTTCATTTATTTGTTGCTATCTAAAACGGTGCATATTTTCTATTAAAAATGTATTATTATTAGTAAAGATATTATTTAGTTTAATTTTAAGCAATGTATTTGGATATTAATTTATTTGTTCGTAACTTGCTAATGTATTAAATTTTAGTACCATACATAATTTATACTATTTGTCAGGTCTTCAAAATTATGCTTCTTTTTGCAAGCTTTCTTGTATTTTGGAATATATTGAGTACAAATTACTCGCTCGCGTTATGTTACAATTCGGACACTAGCGAGTTGCACAATTTGGACAAATAGTATAATTAGGTACGTACGCTCAACGTACACTACGCAAGAGTCGACTGTTTGTTAGTCGAAATTGGTTATTATTTGATACTGCATTCCAAATCATGTTGCCATTATATGTTAGTAATGTAGGCTGTGCCCTTCATACTTTATTCATTGTAATATATTCCATACGTTTAAGCTGCAAGCATATTTTAGAATCAAGTGACCATAATAATTGTTTGATTTTAATATATGTTAGAATTAAACATATCCTGTGCCATCAATATTAAGTTCTTTTTTAAGTACATACCAGAAATCCAGTTTATTTTTTAAATGATTACAATTTAAAATGGTCCCTATTGATGGTTAACTTATATTCAATATACAATTTAAGATTCCACAGATTCACTAATCATAATACTTTTATTGTACTAAAATGATTTTATAAATCTGAAATCTTTAATTATCATTATCAAATTCTTTTAAGATGTTTGTTGTCACTTATAACATATCTTTAGCCTAGGAGTCTTTATATAATTACTAAGTAGATAGGATTTTGGCATTCTAATAATAATTGTAATTGTAGAATGTTTCGATTGTGATATTAAAATTGAGTCACGAGCTGTCCTTATAGCTACTGTATTACTATAGACCTGTTGTATCACTCCTTCGATTAGGCAAACGTTTCCACTATTTACAGAGTAATAAATATACAATAGTTACAGATGGTAGTTTGATTTTGGCCCTTTATTATTCTCTTATAGGCACCTCCGCAAACGACTCGAATCGGATCTGTCCGCCCCGTGAGCTTGAGCAGGTACTTCTAGCGCACCGCACCGATCACCTCCCTCTACTCGCCTCCCTCCCGTGCCCTTCTCCTGACCCTGGAATTTTTTGTAACTTTTGTCTTCTCCGGCTTAATACATCAGAGCATTTATTTCAGATGAGGAGAGCACGCTACAGCTGCGTCTTCCGAGCGGCTCCGCGTGCGGCTCGCCGGCCGGCAGCCCGCGCGCGCCGCGCCGCGACCCCTCCATCCTCAAGCGCGCCGCCAGCTTCCGGCGCCGCGAGCCGCCCGCCGTCACCTTCAACGTGGAGAACGAGCAGGACTCGGACGACGACGGGCAGATCACGTTCAGCGCGCGCCGGCGGGACGAGCGCCGCGCCCCGCCCGCGCCGCGCTCGCGGCCCTGCTCGCTGCTCGCGGACGACGCGCCCGTCGCCGGCCTGCAGGCGCGCTCGCTGTCCGTGGACGACTCCAAGTGCACCGGCTCGCCCGTCGTGGACCTCAAGCTGCGCGGCTTGCGCCGGACCGCAGACATCCTGCGCAAGGTCAGCTCCGCAGAGCGCCTGTCGCGCCTCAGAGACAAGATCATGTCACGCGGCGGCGGCTCGCGAGAGCGCAGCCCCGCGCGCGACGAGCCCAGCGACGACGAGTCCGCGCCGCTCGTGTCGCCGCCGGGCGCGCCGGCCCTCGCCGCGCCCGGCGCGCCCGGCCCGCCGTCGGAGGCGTCGCCGCCGGCGGGCGCGGCGGGCAGCGCGGACGCGTCGCCGCGCTCCGACGTGACGGAGCTGGAGTCGCCGCGCGACGTGGGCTCGGCGTTCGACCTGCTGCCGGGCGACAAGGGCGCGGGGCGGGGCGCGCGCCGGGCGCCGCGCTCGGACAGCGGCGCGTCGCTGGGCAACATGGTGGAGCCCTACAACATGCGGCTGCTGGCGCACGGCACGGCGGACGGCGCGCGGCCGCTGTGGCGCCAGGACGCGCTGGACGCGGGCCCGCCGTGGCCGTGGGACGAGCCCGACTCGGCGGTGTGACGCGGCGGCACGGGGCGACACTTTCCTTTAGTACGCAAGCCGCTACTCGTGCGACGGTGCGGCCGCCTGCTGCGGTGCGATTCGGCGTCATTGACGATTAGGGTGTGATATTATTTAGTCGAGGACCGTTGAGCCTTTATTTCCAGTAGGAAGCTATATTTTATTGTTCTCGGCGTAATTAAATCGTAGCTAGAAATCTATTCGGCAGGGCGATGGAAAACAAATTCAGACGAATTATTACCTAATAGTACTTAATGATGACTGTAGTAAAAAATAGGAGTACCTTCGCAAAATGAAGACTTTTTGATTTGACAGAAATTATATTGCATTTATGTAATTATTGACCCAGTATTGTGATAATATAACGTTAAGTGTATCAATTATTTGTTCCTAATGAACGATTTGTAGTTATAATTTTCATAGCACGTCATCTCTGTGATTTCTGTTAACCACGTCTGCAGAATGTTAAATAAAACAAAAATTTGCTATTGAAGTTATTTACCTTTTACATCTACTTCCACAGAACAAAAAGAACTTGCGTATGTCACATTTTATAATACTTTATTTGTTTACAATATCAGATATTGGCAAGTAATCACATCATAATAATTAACATTCGTATGTAATTGTTGCTCCCTTATATTTGCATACCTAATTTATCAAGTTACAAAATTGTTTTACAGCATAGAGAGCATTTTCTCATATTTAGAACGTTCAAAAACGAATTGAATACAACATGCTTATTTCGAATATTTATTAAAAATGTAGTAACTACGTAAACAAATATGTGTTAAAGAGATCACAAACTAGGTATATAATCCAGCATCAGCTAGTATCTACAGTTGCCAACATAATATAATACACATATTAAACTTACAGATAAACGGAAGCGCAAATATATTATGATAACCAAAAAACATAATCTCAAAAATAGCCTCAATAAATATATGCACATTATAAATGTAACAATGAAAACACTGGTCTGTGTTAATATGTTTTTCTTTATCTTGTTTCAGCTTTTTGCTGAAACAAGATTTTTCTAGCACCTAATATCTAATACAAATTAAGTAGGAATGTTCGAGATTAAATAAATAGCACCAATAAATAAAAACAGGCCAAAAATATTGGATATTTACATTTCGGATGGTATAACAAAAGGAAGTAATAATATTGCAAGGTGTACCAGTGTTTGAGAATATTTTCGATGTAGGCTATTATCATTGTAGTTTTTTTAGATTGCAAATCTACTATAGGTATACAACTCTAGGGCTCTGTAGTATCCCACCACTAATGTGTACAGATAGTGCCATCCACGACGACTCGCCCCACTCCGCGATTACTGTACTGTAAGCTGTACTTTAGTACGGAGCAGAGCGGAGTGGGGCGCGTCGTCGTGGATTGCACTATCTATACGGGATAGTAACCCGGGACAATAACCATTATCACAAATCTAATATAAATTAATAGTATCCCAAATGAAGTGTGATACTTTTTAGCTGTGTAGAACAGTTTTTATTTACATTTAAATATTATGATTACTATCATCCTTCTGACTTGTCGTAAAAAAATTCTAAGGAGCCAACTAGAAAGATTCAATGACACTATATAACAAGATTCTAATTCAATTGTGATGACTAAATGACCTGTATTTTATTGAGACTGATGGTGTTGTCGTCGATTGACTTGTCGGGAGGCTCCGGGGTTACGGGGCGCAGTTGCGTTCTGTTGTCTCGGTCGAGTTCTTCGGCGGCGACTTCAGCGTCTTCGGCGTCGGAGCCGGGCGAGTAGTCGGGCATGTCGGGCATGTGGGCCATGTTGGTGTCGGCCACGTCGGCCAGGCCGGGCGCGCCGGGCGCGGGCGCCGTGAGCGCGCCCCACCAGCCCGCCAGCGCGCCGCGCGCCTGCGACAGCGCGCCGCCCACGGCCCGCGACGTGGTGGCCACGGCGCGCCCCGTGCTGGCCACGGCCGCCGTCACCTTGCGGCCGCCCTCCGTCGTAGACATCGTGCTGCAGAAACAAATTCACATATTTTGTACCAAACAATCATAATTATCTAATACTACACGATGGCAATCCTATATTTAACTTACTGAGCAAACTTTAACTTCATATCCGCCACAGACAGCTGTCCAGAAAACGGGTGCATGGGCATGAGATTTATAAAAGATTCTATTTCTCCATTATTTGTAGATTGCAACCACTGTTGATATGCAGGAGTTGACTTAAAAGCAGTCATAAATTGAGAATTGTAGGTATCTATCTCTCGACTGCCCTCTGTAAAGAAACAGCCAAAGCTTTAATTAGTGAGCATTCACAAAATAAAAATATATAAATTTTTAATAACTTAGTCATTTCATTATAAATAATAAGTCATAATTACCTGGTAACAAAGATGTCCTTAACAGATAAATTAAGTAACTCGCGAACTGTTCTCTTATCCACGCATCGCCTTGAGTCGAACCGTGGCGCACGACGTGATCAGCAAACCGAAGATCCTCTGTGCCAAGAGCTAATTGCCTTCGAAGCACCATATCAGATGTCTCTATCCTCATTTCATTCAACTCTACCAAAACATCGAACAGTTGCCTTTTCTGTTTAAAGAGGACATTTGATGCACCAACTACAAAGCCTTTCACGGCAGGGTCAGATAAAAGATCGAGATACTGCAAAGATAGGTAGGGTAAACAGAGGTAGCCTTCCTCAAACAAAGGCAGCGGAAATCCACATTCAGTTTGATCTATCTGGTCAGTGAGATTGTGCAAGCCATCAACACTCATGTCTCTGGCCATAGTTGGGCTCTGTTGTGCTTCAGTGACAATTTTCTGTGGCTTATATTTCTCTCCAATACTGTGGCACTTTTCTCTAGCCCCTGTCAGGTCTGTCCTATCAACCACATCACCAAGCAAAGTCTCATCGAAACTTTGTCGGCTGACGCGATCCTTTTCCTCTAAAAGGTTTCCAGTTTCTTTTGGGGATAGTTCTTCAATCTGAAGTGAACCATTGTGTAATTGGACTAGGGGCTCTTGTGCGATTTCGGCAGTACAATCAGGTTCTAATTGCAATTTATTATCAATGACTGCAACAGGAATAGGAGATAGTGGCCTGGAAAGTCTGAAACAACAAAGCCTAATGTAAATATTATAGCAGAATCTGATTGAAATTCATATCATTTGTATATTATCCTCATTAGCAGTTCTAGGAAAAACTGTGAAGTATTTATCACATATTTTAAGCTCAAAATTTAGATTCAACTAAGTTATCCATGTAATAAGGAATTACATTTAACAACTTACACAACATTTGCTGCACGCAAAAGTCCAGTTTCTAAACAGTGTGGTAGTAATGACACCAGAGTCAACAAAGCCGTTGACAGGGGACCTGCTGGTGCACCATAGATAAGAACTTTGCGCCGCAACAACATCAGTTTAAACAGCAACAAAGCTTTATGCCTCCAGTTTTCCACTAATCTCTGGACTGATAAACCTGAAAATAAAATTTTATCAATAGAAAACACTTAATGAAATAACTATCCAATGTCAAAAAAACAAGTTAAACTGGTCTAGTAGATACATACAGCCCAATGATATTAGCTGTAAACACACATTTTTATATGACCCTTTATCAATTTACTTTGTAATAACATCTGATAAATAGCTTTATCTAGGGCCTATAGTAGTAGGTAATGCAGAAAGTTAATTATGTAGACTGATTCATAATTTAATTCTGATAGCATGTTGCTATATTGTTACTCATGCACAGCACAACTACTGCTAAGCATTTTAATAGTAATTCATAGAACTTTTGCTGTGTCAGCCAGCCTTGAAGGGAAAGTGACAATTATTTACCAAGAAGTTGCTTTATACTATACCTAGGTAACTTAAAGACTTTGACAAGCTAGTGAGTCCCAGTTATTCCTAATAGAAAAATATACTTTTAAATTCAAAATACCTTCAAAAATTTGATCCATCTGTACTGGACAACTATTTAAATGAAGGTATGCATCTTCTAGCAGTTTTGTTTGTGAGAAATCTCCTTGTAGGAACCAGGCTCGTACAACCAGTTCCAGCTTGACCGCCAAGCGGCCAAACAGTGGGGCTCTGCACACAACACACACACTCTTCTGCACTGAGCTACGAGTCATGTCCTCGGTCTTTTGCACCACTTGCTGTATAAAAAATTATAGATAAATTTCTTAAAATAATATTCTGTTTTATACAAATATACTTTGTTAATAAAATTACACCTAATGTCTTAAAGTGTTACATATTTTTTTCCAATAATGTTATTAAAACAAAGAATAACCTCAAGCTTCTCAATGCAAATAGCATTAACCTTTATAATACTGGTGTCTCATATTGGAGACAGATAACAATAAAATTCTATTGTGTCTGCTAATTGCGCGCGCGACAGATTAAGTTCTTTAGCTTCTAATTAATTTATACTCCATTTGTTATAGCATTAGACAAATAACAGTTAGTGTTATTGTTGAAATGATTGCATTTTGGTGTTAAAATTTATATGTAAATGGTAAATACACTAAATTGCTTTGTATTTCTTATGAAATAACGGAGCTTATTAAACTCCTTTATGGAAATAACAATGACTTTACAACATTATTTGTCTACTGTTATAATGAATGGAGTATAGACTTATAATATACTGAGGTTGAAGTAATGAGCCTGAAGTAAGGGTATTTGACTAATATTAAAAATGAACAAGAATTTAATCTCGTATAATTAATTACATCTTATTAGCAGAACTTATAAATATTTGTGCCATGTTTGTTACTAACAACTAGTCTTACCTCCACAGGAATTTGTCTGAAACATGACACACCATACACAGTGTGAGGTGGTTCTGTGAGTCCAGGCAAATTGAAGAATATTGTGTCAGACAAGTAGTTGTGGGAGCCATCTGGTAAAGCTAAGGCTGGTAAATGTCGCCAAGCAGCTGGCAATTCTGATGGGTGGCCAGGAACTAATTCTGGATAACAATGTTCCACCTACAAGCAGCAGGAGTGTTCATAAGAATTGAATATTATTTTTATTTACTCAAATCCGTATTTATTTTGAAGTACGGAAAGTACGGCATCCGATACAAACATAACAAGTTCAATAGTTGATTCAGATTCATAGTTAAGAAAGTACAGGCAGTAAGATTAGACTTCTCATTAAACCATTACCATAACAAAAACTATCCCCAACTTCTCTTTTTTGAAAAATTTAATATCGATTATTGAAAGTAATGACGCCTACTTACTTGGCACCCTTTCTTGTGGTGGAAACCCACCACAATGATGTTGAGCACTGGTTCGTTTATGACAGACATGATAATTCTATTTCACATTTCAATACGGGTATTGCATTTGCATATCACTTGATTCAGTTTAGTTTTATTACTTGCCTACTTGAACTTGAATACACATGACGTATTTGCTTTGCTCTACACTACACTACACCTCTTACGATTTGACATCCGTTCTATCCATGACATTCCGTTTCGTTTTGACGTTTTTCGTGTTAAATATTTGATTTATTTTTTTAATAATTTTTATTCATGACCATAGATACAAGTCTTTCAGTCGGATACATAGATGTGTTTAAATGTAATAATACAATAGCCAGCAATATTAAAAAGTACTCTGTGACAATAGCTAAAGATTAGTAAAGCTAAAATAATGATAAAATCTGTTTTCACATCAATTTTGTTCATAATGTTTTACCAACTTGCCGCCCTTTCGGGTTTAGTGGGTACATCTCAGTGCTGTTAAATATTTGTGGTGACTGGTGTTACCAGCTTAGATGAACAAATATACATAAGTATAGCTTGGCAAAAATGAAAATGAGGGCGCCACTATCGCACTTAGGTCAGTTCGAAAGGGACATGAGTAATATAATTAAAACAAATTGTTAAAAACACTGCTTGTCGACTCATAACCTACCATCACTTGTCTAAAAAGTAGTGCCATCATCATATGTCTGCATTACTGCATTACATTATTATATTATCAAAACCCAGTAAGACACACCCCTACTAGAAATTGAATTGTGAAGTTCGTTAGTTTGTTTTTTCCAAATCAAGTTAAGTCACTAAAATCACAACTGAAATACAGATAAAATCTATGATTTGCTGAAGCGTATAGAAGCAGAGAGCGCTAAACTTGGACTCAAGATTAACCATGCCAACACGAAAGTAATCCTGGTAGACCGTGCTCAACTTCTTCCAAGCTTAAATCTTCTCGACGGCTATGAGAAAATCAGTGAGTCCATGTATCTTGGGTCTTTGATCGCGAATGAGGGCAGCTGCCTTGAGGAAATCCGCCGGCCAAAAGTGCAATGAACAGTCTAGAGAAAATTTGGAGGAAAAATACGACTGACCCGTGCTCTAGTCTTTTCCATCTTTTTATAATTATGGCGCTGACACGTGGTGTATTAAAAGACGCAAAAGCAGTATGATCGATGCCTTTGAGAACTGGTGTTGGCGGAGGCTACTTCGTATACCATGGACCGCCAGGAGAACGAATGAATCCACAAATTATGCGTTCACTTAAAGCATGGTCTGGAAAGGATTATTACAAGGCCGTGGGAGTAAAACGCGCTCAAGGCAGAGCACCGGCAAAATGGTCAGACGCGAACAAGAAGGCTGTTGAAGGTAGCATTTACCAAGCGGTCCACACTGCAGAAGACGGCATAGCTTGGAGACGTGTCATATGTGGTCGCGATCCTCAGCATTGAGGGAACGACGAAGAAGAAGAAAGAATGTCCAATGACATGTGTTTATCGAAGTCTAGCATAAGTCATGACTTCATGAGTTACCGGGAGTGAAGTCAGCAAGTTCGTCGGCATATTTTTCAAACTCCGGTACGGTTCGCTAGTGTTTAACAAACGGCCGTATGTCCATACTATAACTTGATTTTTTTGCTTATTTCGCTTATTAAATAATATTTTTATTTCTGTTAAAGTTTCTGTCTAATAAAGACAATCTCCTACACTAGTTATCGTTCATAAAACCTATCGTATACAAAACCTCTAATATAAAAAAATCTATAGCCAAAAACATATTTCCTTCCCATTTTTCACTGTATTAGGTTTGATTACACCCAAAATATCATAGGAGTTCTGTAGCAACCGCAATGTTGCATGCTCAACTATAGAGATGCAACTCCAACATCGATAGACAATGCTAGGCTGTACAAAGACACTTTTGCCTCCAAAAGTAAAACAGGTGCTAATTAAAAAATATGGTTTAAGCATTATGGTTGCGAATTTGACGAAAAAATACACATATTTTAGCCATAGCTACAAAGTTTATTTTTATCCACAAAGTACTAATAGAACTGTAATGAATTCAGTTTGTGAATGAGTGTTATAAATCTCTGAAGTGATACTATTTACTCTATATCTGTGAATAAACTGTTACGTTTGTAATTTTAATTATTTGTGTTTAAAATTAGTCGCCATTTTCATATTTGGTGCTGTGAAACTTTTGGATTTGTTAAAACTTTAGTGCCGCGTGATAGTGATCGCAATAAATAAATAGCGACCGGATTTTAATGTGAACTTTTAACTGTTATTATATCATGGTTGGACATTGCTTCGCATCTAAGGTTAGAGTTATCATTTTACGTATTTTATTGACATATCACTAATTATAAGTAGGTAAATACATAAATATGGAGAAAGATGAATTAATTAATACCAATTTATACCCCTTTGTACATCAATGTGTCTAAATATTTTTGACATGACATGGCCCGTAGGTTCGCGTTCCTCATTTTATGAACATGATGTAATTACTAATTATCATTATTTCCAGTTTGTTTTTAACACATATCAGATACGGTTGTGTTAGTTGAGGAAAAGCTTACATTTTCGTCTTTTTGTAACTTTATTTAGCGTTTACTTACATCTTCTAGATCAAAACAATACCTCATCCACAGAGTAATCTGAATACAAATAACAAACAATAATAGATTAAAATATGCTGTACTCCACATTTTTATGACTAAATACAACATAAATAAACTGCACAAATTAACTTTACTGAAGTGACACCTATTTCTCAAATTTCATTTGAGATGACATTATATCAGAACTCAATAAAATCTTCAAAACATTACTGTTTATTATTAAATGTTTGCAATAACTGCCCTAACTTATATTACTATTTTTGGTAATTCATGTGTAACAATAATAATAACAAACAATAACATTAACTAATTAAAATAATAACAAATGAAATCCCTTAATTCAATTTAAATACATAAAATCTTAATATTTTATTTAAAATTAATTTTAATACTCAGTAGCAACATCATTGCTTGCATCATTACTGTAATATACAAAAGATTCATGCCTACTTTATTCAGTATCAATACTCATGCTTTATTGAGAAAATGTTAAGTCTTATTGTATTGTTGTTATATGCCACTTGTGTGTACATTTTTTAAATGGTTATTCTTTATAGGGTGCAGATCATAGTTTTGAACATAACTTAAATTTATCCTTCACCACAGTCTTAAGCAATCAAATTTAATTAGACCACCCATAATAATAATTAATGATAACTATAAACTGGCTTGGGATGGGGATTGGAACAAGAAAATAGAGGCATATGCTGAGTAATGGGTGGGACGTGAATAGTGATTATGATTTATGCTCACAACTCAACTCTTACTTCATTGTTGTGGCAATAGTTTAAAGAAAACAATTTTCTATATCTTTCATATCCTTAAATATATATAATTATTTTTTTATTTTTTATTATAATATTATACTAGCCATCTGTCCCACTGCAAGCCAAAGCCCTCTTCTCATGAAGAGAAGGCAATTGATCACCAATGTTTGGTCTAGGTGGGTTGGCGATTTCAAACTTATATTAATTTCTAGCTGTGACCCACGGGTTTTACCTGCATAAGTCTCAATCCCGTGGGAAAATTGAGGCACAAAGTATCCTATGTCCTAACCCTGGTCCTGGTCTACACAAGTGTCGTATTTCATCAAAATTATACTTTTGCCTAGAAAAAAGAACATTAGGTACCTACATCATTGTGAATGGAAAATCACTTAGCTTAATTTTCCACTGAACAAACCAGTAACCTCTGGTTTCTGAAAGGTTATGTAATCAATTTAATCTGTTGTCTAATACCATGTCAACATTAAGTGATATAATTGGTTGGTCTTATTTAGCTGGGATCAGATTTACTAGACCTGATAAGGCTTTTCAGAAACCGAATGTGAGACTGGACAGTCCGTCAATGATGATTGCTGAATACCCAACAAACCTATTTAAACATAGTATGACTTTAATATGAGTTTTGTATGAGCACTCTAGAACGTATTTTAACGAGTTTTGGAGGATGTGATGATATCAAGGTCACAGAGAATTTAGCACCAACACGGGCCATTGAGATTATCAGAATTTTTAAAATTGTATTTTTTTTTCTTTATTTTAGAAAAATATCCTTATCCAAGGTCCCATTATTAATTATAGCATTATTGATTGAATAAACAAACAGCAGATTATCCATTAAAACATCCACCCAATTACAGATCAGCCTAGTTTATTTTTTCATTCTGTTCCAACGATTTTCCACACATAGATCGCATTTCTTATCGATGATTACGTAACCTGCAATAGCAAGTTACGTCATTATAAAACTTCCAAAACCATAAAACAGACTTACAACGTAGTATGAAAACAAGTGCCGGTCGCGCGACCACAAACAAACCGCGCGGTCGTCACAGGTCACACCATACTGTGCGAACATAGTATGAACCGAAGCGTATGAATGTAAGGGATGACCAGACAAATGCCCTTCTAATTGACAATTTTTCTATGAAACATTTTCAGTCTTTATCTACAATCGAATCGTAAAAAAAAACAAAGTTTGTTTTAGGATTGTATGAATACCTACCTACTTGATGTATTCATTCATTCACATGTTATTTATGCTCTTGATATTTCACCAATTCCGAGCGAGAGCGATAATCAAAATCGAATCGGCCATCTTTGTCTCTGTATTTGGAAGTCTACTGTGTGATGACCTTCAAAACATTACGAATGAGTTCTTAGTGTTTTGATAGTGAGGTGTGCACACGCTCCCCAGTCCGCTCGTGTTCCATACCTGCGCTATTCCGTTATCCCCTGAGGGCGTCATTATACTCGCCGTTCTTCATGATCCTTTTATACGCCTTAACTTACGGATTAGTTAGAAAGAGAGGTGCGATTTGGTCGAAATGTTCATTCGTAAAGTAAACGTTAGGTTTTATATGATAAAATGGAATGCAATGGACAAAATAGCGCTCTATGCATGAGTTTCCATTCGCATATTAGGTAGCCGCTACATTTTATGCTGGAAAAAACAAGACTAATGTAGTGGCACTTGAAGAATATTTAAAATTAAATGGAATTTTACAACACATGGTTAAGACGTATTATGCGAGTGTGACGCATCTTTTTTACAGATTGATGATAGCAAGCAACATTTATGCATAGGTACATATACATAATAGACCGTGGCTATACTGACGTAGGTTGGTATATTTAGCATAAATAAAATAGTAAAGCTATCACAAAAGTATCACATTATTTATGAAGTAGGTAGGTATGTGGTTTAGTTCGTTATTTTTTTTTAATTGACCAGAGAGCAGTGAAATAATTATTGTCTTTATCTTTCATTGCAGGATTCGAAGGAGTGCTCGTTAGATCCGCAGGCATGACGGAAAAGGTGTTGCACCCAAGTGAGTCGATTTTTTATTAATAGTTTCCAATTTAAATTAATGTAATATCATCTAGTCACTCAAAAATCACTGTTTTTGTGTTGCCGCGATTTGAATAAATAGCCAATCGATCGGTAGATATAGATATACCTACCGCGAAAGCCATAATACTGTATCCTTTCCAATAGTAATGTTTTTAAGTAGGTAGGTAGATATTTTGTTGTCTACAAGTTGGCACAAGGGGGTCACGTGATGATGACGTCACAGACGAGCAGTCACCAGATCAATAAGGACTCGAGGTCATTCCAGTCTGGGCCGACAAATACGCCACCGCGCCTTTTACAGATACAGCTTACCGCATATTCAATTATGTTACCTCTCACCTCTATGCATATTTTTTATTTGCCAAGTAGCCCCCCATTTTTTGGATCGCTGCCCGCACCTTGGCCATAGGAGTTGTATTTGTGTCTCCAATTGATTTTGTTCTTACCAACGCAAATTGTAAAAGGCATTCATTGTTAACATTCTAAGTAGGTACTATCGCAGTCATGTGCCACGCCCAGTCCTGCAAATATTCAGCCAATCTTAAGTACCACATTGGTGCACCGAACTAGCCAGCTAAGAGGGCCTAACGCGATGCCAAATGCGATCGTGAGGTGTCATTCACCTCTAGAACTAAGGAACCACGTACTTAGCTTCTTACTTCTTAGTGTGTACCTATACATACTTAGTGTGCATAGGCATACTAGTAGCATAGGTTTACGTATACCGCATACCTACTTAATTCCCTTTTCTTAATAAAATCTTCGCGAAATGTGGATCGTTTTGTGCACTGCCGTGAAATAAACTGTTTTTGTAATTTAACTCTTGAAATTAATGAAACGATAAACGAGTACTGCAACTCGTAAGTCCTTTTATGACAATAATACAGCAGGTACCTATTATATATATATAATAAATAACACTGAATCATTGCACGTGTGCAAATAAACAAGCGTTCCTCTAGACTACACACATAAAAGGTCATAATTTCAAGGTTGAAGGCTATAAAACGATTGGAATCAATAAGTATTTAGTATAGCGATGTGTCTATGGTGAGATCTGTCTGTATAGCAGGCAGTTACGTGGTAAGAGGGGCGATGAGGCGGGGAGTGCGGCGCGAGGTGCATGTGCCTTGCATCGGTTGACGCATCGCGGTTGAATCCCCACATAGGACGCGAGGAAGTATGTAAAAAGGTGTATATAAGACGTGGATCGATGCCGGAGCCGGCACCCACCTCCTACTGCACATATTGATGATAATACTAATGACGCAGTTTGTAAATCGAAAATCTTTACGACATTTCCCTTAGACTGGATTTAGACCTAACGAAATAATGTTTACCCAATTATAGATGATTTTGTCTAATTTAATGATTCATAATAAAATCAAAATATTCAAGAAATGAAAAAAATCTGCTATTCTCTGACCAGACCTACTATTTCTAAGCAGGATTTGATCCTCATCAATACTACAAATCAAAATAAGCAGTCAAGAATTTAAGATTATTACAGAGATTCTGATGCATTTATCCACATTACAAAATCTTTATTAGTAGTAGCCCTAGCCACCGCACATGCGCGTTTCGTTGACCTTGACGACTTGTGACGAGAACGAGACGAACTAGGCAGACGAATTCGTCTCAAATCTCACGACTATACAATATGTACGACATAGTTCAGCAGACACTTGTTAACTGTACAGTAGGTAACTTATAAGATAGGTACTTTACATACATAAACTCACGCCTTCTTCCCATGGGGCTAGGCAGAAACTACATAACGCCTTCTGCTACGATCCTTACATACTCTTTTTGCCTCGTTTACGTTCATACATCTGGTCATACACGCACCTGATCTTTCTGAAGAACATCACCAATAAGGTCACTATAATGTCTCACATCGGCCTTGTAAATACCTTTTGTTAGTCGCCTTTAATTCATCCTCTCAACATGACCAAACCATCTAACCATACTCTTCATACATATCTGTCATACAACTATTCATGTACAAGTTCAACATCCACGGAGACGCTACACGCTAAGGTATCTTTAAATAGCACTTGAGAAGCTTGTTGTCGAAATTGTATCTTCAATGTGACATTTTTCAATCATAATAAAAGCAAGTGTATTCAATGAAGTCTAGCGAGCGAGCCATTTGTTAGTCGTAATTGTGGCAACAACGCTCGAAATTAGCGAACGGCGTCTGCGATGTTGCCACGTTTACCTTTGCGCGTTTACGATTAATTCGCGCTGCGAATGTGGCGCTCAGTTGCACCAGCCAGACCTATTCAATCCATTCTAATTTAAATCTCATGTTGTTAACTCGCTCACGCCAACACCGTACGTAACGTATGAAAAGGACAGACTGGACTTGTGCCGACTGCGACCACACCAACACAATAGAATTTATGTTATGTATGAGCATCATTGCCTCATGTAGTACCTATTCGTTGTTTGAAAATGTGAAAAACGTTGCTTTTGTATTCGTCAATAAATAGAATAAAACCCGAATTTCAAGCATGATCCAAGTTTGGAGGTAGTGAAAGTTGGAGCATTTAAGATTTGAACAAATGCTGCTAAGTCACGCGTGCCAAACATTTTCGGTTTCTCCGTCTCCCGAGATTTCAACGGATTGAACTTTTTTTAGCTGCTAGAACATAGGCATTATGATAAAGTGGTAACTCATAATAGGGCCACTGAACTGGGCACTGCTATACGAGTGAAACCCGGTCCGCTTGAGGTCAACGAACTGTTCATTTTGCTGCATCCGTTGCAAATACTGCGCGGCGCATCGATGCCGCCACCAATTCTGTCGACTGAATACACCACTTTTTCATTTAACTAAGTAAAAAGTGGTCTGGATTTCAAAGAAACTACAACTGAGGTTTCCTTGCCAATAGAAAGTTGTACGCGCGTTAAACCGCTGCGTTCTGTTGTTATGTCTGTTATCATGACTGTTGTTATTGCTAACCAATATTATGATTTACGAAGCGATAAAGAGCCCCGTCTCATATTCTAATAGGTATTCACTGGTTACCTGTGTGTTACATACATACTTTACATTTAAATTCTGATTAACGCTAGCGTGTGAACTACTGAATATGACGACATGGTTAAGATGGGTACTGCTTACCTTAGTGTAACGATTTATAAAATCCGGCCAAGTGCGTGTCGCACCACGCACATTGAAGGGTTCCGGAATTAGGATGAATGAATTTTATCCCAAGAACAAACTTAACATTGTACATTTAACTTTTTTTGAAGTTTGAAGAACAAGTTTTTCAAACTGCAAAATTAAGTTAATCGATTATTACTCGTTAACCTGTAAAGCCTACTTAGCTGTGATCATTTTCCTTTTAACTTCGTTATAATATAACGTACTGTATACTAGTGCGGTGATTGTTTTTACAAATCCAAGTTAGTATAACAATTTAGCTAGCAGGGAGGGAGGGGGGGGGGGGCACATGACTAACAAATATTAGCACTTTAAAGCATAATATTTCGCAATCGGATCCCTGAATTGAAAAATAGTTTTTACACACCCACAATATTTTTAAACGACCTTTCCAACGACACTATGGGGTAGACGAGAAAAAAAACATCCCCCCACTTTACGTGCAGGGGTACCACAAACAAGTTTTTTTTTTCTTGATTTAATTTTACCACTGTCGTGTCGGCGTGATTAATATGTATACCCGTGTCAAATTACAGCTTTCTAGTACTAACAGTCTCTGAGCTAAGCCGCGGAGAGACGGACAGACAGACAGACCGACGGACATGGCGAAACTATAAGGGTTCCTTGTTTACTACGAAACCCTAAAAAA
The DNA here is from genome assembly GCA_963853775.1 of Xanthia togata. NCBI lineage: Eukaryota > Metazoa > Arthropoda > Insecta > Lepidoptera > Noctuidae > Xanthia > Xanthia togata. The sequence continues at coordinate 15,845,106 of OY970802.1, forward strand.
TTACAATTTTGTTCTTCCACAGGGAAAAATATTAAAGTAAACCAGCTAATTTTGAGCACCTTAAAAATTAACAAAGCTGTAGTCTGTACTAAATTCATCAGTAAAGAACAAAAAGCTCCTAAATCGAACGTTTATGTCAAAACATGGCCATGAACACAAAATATCGATCGCATGACCGATAGCTGTTGGCAATCAGCCCTTTGTGTAAAGCGTGACCCCAACTCGAACGCTCACTGGAAACTTATAAAATAACGTAAATTAAATATAGACTTTAATCGTTTCTTCCATTTCTTTCTATGTACACATACACAGCTCATATAAAATGTGGTGGAGGTGGAGGCTAATAAAGTTTTGCGATCTTTTTGATTTATTAGCTTCAGCAATAAAAATGTTCACGAAGTTATGTGGACAGGTGTCGATGGCACGTGAAGCTGGATGACCGTATATTTTTTTACATAAGTATTCCAGTTGACGAAATATTTTGATATCAATTTAAAAAGATGTTTCTTTACAAAGAATTGGTCGGGTTTCTGTCTGGAGTTGATGTAAGCCGGCAAATGGCAACCGTGTTATTCGGGGCGGGTCGGGTTGCGCGGCGGCGGTAATGGGCTCCGTACGCGTCGCCTTTCGCCCACGGGAACTGGTTTCACGCAGCGCTTGTCAACTTGTGGACTCTTTGATTTGATTCAATATTATTTCATTTCCACAATGTTTTACCACATTTATTTGCCATGGATATTTTTTATAATTCGCCTTCGGTGTTTAGTCCTGCATTTTCGTAAATTGTTCTTATATCTAGTGATGTTTGTAATATTGGACTCTGAGGAAAAAAATATTTAGTGTCGACATAGGCGGAAGGGAGGACTGGGTGTTTAGGGGGCGCCCGTTGTGGGAGGGATTTTATATGTATAGTGGCGCGATCACGTGTACATTTTGCAGCTTGTATTGATCCTGTCGTCTTTTTCTTGTTGTTAAATACGATTATGCCGCGCAGCGCAACTCAGTAATGCAACTAATTCAAAATTTCCCAGTAGGTAGGTAATCAACATTTTTTATGTACGGTTTCGTGGTCTTGGGTGTCCTAGTCATTCTTCTCATTCTTAGAATTTGCCGTGGCTCCGTGGGTGACGTTACTCTTTTAAGTTTTTGAAGCCATGATAGGTACTCCTCAGATAAAAATACGTTATCGTAGGCGTAGGTATAATAGGAGGATCAGATATAGGAGCAGGACTAGGAAGGACGCGTGCGAATTTAGATCCGTTAAGTCGAGTTGAACAAGATACCTCGATTTGTTTGTGCTCACTCTATTTCGGTGTTTGTGGCGCACTCGGCGGCTAATCGGCGCGTCACGTGACGAGCGCCGGAAGGACGGGGGGTGCGGGCCGGGGCGTCGGAATGCAGTTACCAGCGCTCGATGCACACCCAGCATAGCTGCTCGATTGATCGTCAAGTCAAGCTCTTGCTCTACTTTACACACGCACTGGCCAAATGAAATCATCGCTCTACGTTATACCTACGTCGCATCATATTTACAATTACAACGTTACTTGTTGTGCCAACTCATGTACTTAGGTATGTTCGATTAATTTTACAGTAAGTACCTACAAATTATCTCAACAGAGCTATCCCCTTTTTAGTACATATGAAGAAAGTAAAAAAATAGGTACTTTATTCTTGACGCGTAGTTATTTATGTTCTTGATTGGGGGCAAATAGGGTTTAGGTACTAAAAGATAAAGTATGCATGCGTAAGCAAGCAAGCATGAATATTGCATAGGTGATAATAAATACCTACCTAAGTGATAAGAGCAGCAAATGAAGTAGATTTGTAACGAGAGTGAACACACACTTAGGTACTGTATTGTCATAAACTTTTTATTCGTTTTGAAATCTATTGTTGTTATGATTATGATGGAAATACAATGAAGTAGGTATTTATTTTGATAATGTCATCAGTCATCAATTCATCATGCTCGTCATTACTGGCTAGGAGGTATCATAGTGTTTGGAAACCAACAAGTCGACGTACCAATCTACAGAAGAACTGTCGCTCAAAAGCTACTATTGGATTTGGATATTCAAGTCTAGAACTAGAAGTAGTAGGAAAGTAGCATGATCCCTGAAATCGAAGAAAATATTTCAGCTACTTATAATTTGTCAATGTGGTTGATAACATCATAATTCATAATGTAGGTATGTTTTTGCGTGGTGACGTTTTGATTGACATGACTTTTGCGCAAAAAAACGGCTGGCTGGTTGTCCCACAGCCCCTCAAGATTGCAAAAGTACTCAAAGACTGAAGTAGGTACAACAAGTCTTTATAGGTAATACTATGTAAGGGGACTTGACCTGTACTGAGGTATTTCTTCTAGTTACTCGTGAGCTCTTAACTTTTGTTGTTGTGAATTCTTATCGATTAGAGTTATGTGACATCCTTTGTGTGAGTAAATATTTTATTTGATCTCGTTTAACTTAAGATGAAATTGTGTAGTACAAAGCAGTAATTGCAGCGTGCGGATTGCAGGCGATCGCCCCTCGCCCCGCCACGCAGCCCCGCGCTCGAACACCGTAAGTAAACAGTCTGGTGTTTATGCGCGTCTCGCTCGCACCGACCGCGTCGCGTCGCGCCTCTGAGGTGCACTCGCTGTTCCTATTATTTTCGTGACGGGTATTGCGCCGAAGCCGATTCCCGCATCCTCGCCCCCGAGACGCGAGGTCCGGTCTCGCGGCGGAGGCGGCGGCGACGGCCGTTCGCATCGCGCGCCAGTCCGCGCCCGAGGCCGACTGTCGCATTGCTCCGTGCCTACAAACGTTTGAGTGTTTCTCGTCCATGTTTTGAAATTGAAGATGCGGCACGTTCCGAGTGCGTATCACGGTGGGTGAAGAGCGCCCGGCCGCGGTTTGAATTTCATCGGTATCGTGACGTGTTTGGTGACAGTGAGTGGATTGTGTATTGGCGTGCCGATGATACACGTGAATGTGGATGGAGTTCGGAGCGGTGTTGGAAGATGCATTTCAAAGAGTCGTTCGCGATGAGCGATCGACCGAGCGAGCGTGGCCGGCGCAACTCCCGCTGCAAGGGTGGGTGTCTGCTTGCAGTGACGGCTGCGAGTCGTCTGCGCTCGTGGACCACAACACAGCTACACACCATACCTACATAGCGTGGTTTACGTAGTCTTACCTCTTCCCAAACATCCTCACTATAACTCCTACTATTTACTAATAATGTGTTTACCATTCGCAATCTTTGTAATGGAGTATTATCTGAGTTTATGTTGACTTCTGAGTAGGTATTTTACTGAGATGAAGGTACTTCTTAGGCGTAGAGCTTCCTATAGTTCCTATTGAGAGAACTAAGTTCAAGACGTGCTTTGTAGATTTTGGGACACCGTAACATCCTACTAGAAACAATTAGAACTTGTTTACAGAACCCAGATGATATCGTTTCTCTGATTTTATGAAGTAACCAAACCTGCGCATACAGCAATGGTATTATATACCTACCTCTACCTACATATTTATGTAAGTAATTCAATTATAAAGCATCAATGCGAAGCTCTTACTCGAAAAAATTTAGTTATTGAATCTGCTGTTGACATAAATAAGCGATCAGCTGTAGCGTCTCTGAATTCTAGTGCATTTGACACACTCTCTAATTTTCTGTTTTCTACTCAAAATATCTTTGAATATTTCCGCTCTATTGTTGTTATCAGTATTGTATTGCTGCATGCAATAAAATAACCTCGAATTTTGACATGGGTTGATTCATAAAATATTACGAATCTACGTAGGTACCTACTTACTACATAAAATCGTTCCGATACGTCGTCGATAAACGATAAATATTTTTACCAATACCTACATTGTTTATCATACATTCATACCACAGAATAGGTACCACTATAAAAACTGGTACCTACGTTTAAACCTATATTTATAAGATAGCAGAACTTTTCGCTAGAGGCTGGTACCTGTAGAATAAGCACGTAGGTAGTACCTACGTAGGTAATAGATAAAAACAATATACCTACTTATGGCGAAAGTATCAATGTAGCCCGCGAAATTCAAATTTTCTTACTTTTTTTCCAATCTTCCGGGGGCCAATTCTCGATTTTAGAGATGGTGTCGAACTCGACAAAAATTTCTAATGACGTCATTTTTTCGACAAATTTTAAAAGTTGGCATTCTGGGGATGTAGAATTCGACATTTGTCGAAGGCTAACGTTAGAGTTCATGTCGAGTGCTTCTGAGCAGTAGAGATGTCATTTCTGAGTGAATTCGTTGAGTTTTGGATTGTACACTGTGTTTTCTTTAATTTTTAAATAAAATACGGCTTGGCATCTCATACCTACTGGAAATTCGATTTATACTCTTTGATTTGTGCATTGCGTTTTCTTGAAACGACGACCTTCGCGCAAATAACATACTCTGTAATTTGTGTACCCACGATTGGACTTGAAACCACTGAAAGATGGACGAGTTTATTAGCATTTTTATCTCGGAGTTGTTGGAAAGTGGCGAGCAACTGGCCAATACACGGCGACAACAGCGCACTTATCCCACCGTCGATATTTACGACTTGAGCGAAACAGAAGTCATTAAAAACTTCAGATTAGATAAAGATTTAATAGGGGTTCTAATAGATCTATTGGCTCCTGTAATTCAGGATACCACGAAAATAGACCTGAAAACGAAGGTAAATAATCGTCTGCTTCATAATTTTATTAGTCATGTATAACTGTTCACTAAACTAACCTTACCCACCAAAAATACTAATTGCACACCCTAAAATACCTAAATTACTTATGTGCACCAAATTCTTTCTATTCTTTGGTGTACAATGGAATTTTTAGAGTACAAAAAAGTAGGTATTTGTAGTTATTTTTATCAACGAGTTGAATCAGTAAATGTTTTTGTTGTGAACTGGGGTATTTTTTCCCCTCCATGTTAAAATAAAAATTGTGAAATGTAAAACAGCACCCAATAATGATGTAACACAGAGTACATGTAAACATAACAAAAGTTTTGAAGGAACCGCAAAAAGGCGCAAATTCTGACACTGACAGACAGTCAACTGTCAATTCAAAAGTCAAACTGATTATTTTTACACTACTCGTTTCGTTTTATACTTAAATAATTAGGTTTAGTCAGCGTTTTAAAACAAAATCATTCATTAACTCATAGCTACCTAAAACGGAACGTGCGATTCTTCATAATGGTAACATTATCTTCACTCGACTCGACATTTTCGTGACATTTATTTCTATTTTGACTGAGAATACGGAATTCTGCTCAATTCGACATTTTTTGGTAGAGATAGAGATATTTTTAATAGACATAGAGATAGACTTACGATCTCGAACTCGAGATAAATGGCGAAAATCGAGAATTGGCCCCCAGGTCAGTATCTGGTTGTAGGTATAATCAACTATCTAATTACGCAACACATTTTCCTAAACGATTAATACTAATCTGTACCCAATTTACCTAATACACGATCAATCGGAATTTGAATCGTTTGGAAACAAATTGCTAATCCATTGATTCATAAGTTCGAAAAAGAAATCTGCTCAACGTAAATAACGCAATGAATGTTGTGGAACTGTCAAAATGAAACAAATTTGTCGTAATCGTTTACGAAAACGTGTTGCGTAATTAGATAGCCGTTTCATTTTGACAATACAATTCAACAACATTCATTGCGTTATTTACGTTGTTGAGCAGTTTTTTTTTTCGAACTTATGAAGCAATGGATTAGCAATCTGTTTCAAAACGATTCAGGTTCTGATTGATATTGTATTACGCAATTAGGGTACTGAATATGATCCGCGGCCGTATCAAATGTTTATTTATAGAATTTTAATCATAGCCCGGAGTCTGGATTTGTGCCCGGTTGATGGCAATAGGCTCGCCCCCTATTACATGGGACTTAACTGGCGAAATGTGTGTCTACCTACTATAGGTACACCTCTGCCCATCCCTTCGGGGAGACAAGGCGTGATGTTATGTTATATTAATCATAAAAACTCAATACAACTCTCAAGTTCATTTAATCCTATTGAATGACAATTTCATGACATTTGAAGATTATGGAGTTTTATTCCTGATTCCAATCATTTTAAACTGTGAAGCCATATTTGTTACAGTCACGAATCACATTTTAATCAACATATAACCTGACAATGGTGCCGATTCTCTTGTCACAAATGCGTCTAAACTAGACTAAAAATCACCAAAATTTAGTTTACTCCTGTCAAACGATGATTTCCCATTCTGAAATAGACTAAACTGGCACAACTTAACTATATTTTAGTTTGACAGCACTAAGATTGTACTGAGATTTTAATTTAGAGAAAATGACAATTTTGCTATTCTGAACTAGACGTTTTTCACCTAAAATTTTAATTTTCTAACTAATTCTGACCATTTTTAATCGCCACTGAAAATGGTGTGGAATATTATTAGTCGTCATGAACTAAAATTCACACGAACATCTCGAGTTCGGATGCAAAAACAGTATTGTACTGGATTTTTTTCTTTTCTTTTGCTTATATCTCGAAAATGGTGTCCTATCGCAAAAATAATGAAAATTTCGACCCTCTTTATAAAACCCTTATACTCAACATATAGATTTTTTTTTTTTTTTCCATACAAAAAGTGAAAAATTTCATATAAAACACGTCGAGGATGCCCCGACTGCGCGCCTCCAGCTCTAAAAAAAATCACGGGGTAGGGCAAACAAGTATGTACCACGTGGAGTCGCAATTGTCAAATTCGATTTAGTTGTGTCAAAATATTTTTTTTAATTTAGAGACTTTTTACTACAGAATAGCGTTTAGATTCTCATAGCCAAAAGTAAGGAATTTTAGTGATAGTTTAGTTAGTTTAGTCCGGTGTACAAGAGAATCGGCACCATTGACCTGCAAATTGCAAAAAACTAAAGAAAACTTGAATTTCGCGGGCGACCTCCGCGCATCCCCCTTAAGTAGGTACCTACTTGTAACAAAAATAGCATGTTTTATAATTGGTTCTTTCATATCGTTTAGCGAATGCTCTATTTAAAAGCTAGGGTAGTAAAATAATAATAGGTCGATAAAATCTTCGTAATATTAGCACCACTTAGCCGTAGATTTCAAAGATACTATGATAACATTGACCTTCTATGGGGCATAATCGATAAACCACTCAGCCCTAGTTCGCACGGACGTAATAAAATCGCGGCGATTTTTTTTGTGCACTGGATTTTTAACGCTTTGCTTAGCGCCGAGAGTTGAAAATCAAAAGTGTGTTTTTTCAACGCGCTGGGACGAGAGTGCGTCCCGACGCGTTGGATTCTCAACGCTCGGCTCAACACCGAGAGTTGATAATCTAGTGCGCGATAAAATCCTGCCGCGATATTTTTACGTCGCGGTCGGTGCGCACGTGGACTTATAGCTACGAGTAGAAAAACACGTTGAGGGATACGAAGTTTGAAAGTATCATACCTATGCCCGTTTTCACCGTCATCCCCTATACTACCACCTACGTATGGGATCTTTAGCTTAAAAGCTCCCCCAAACTACCCCCTAAATTAAATTTCGTTTCACCATCATTTCTGTCACCAGTAGGGGAAACAAATCTATGTGACGTTTGTTGATAGTGACTGATTCGTCTATAAACTTATCGATACTTTGAAAAAAGAGGTTTTTTTTTTTATAAAATTCTCTTATGTATACACTTATATGGATACAGTTGTTAATAAATCATGTTTTGATAGCAATAATAAATATCTATTATTTAATTCATATTTTGAATGAATTTCTTATTTTCTTGCTTATTTACTCTGTGTATAGGTACCTATCGAAACCTCGCGTGTTATCAGTCTGTGGTCTAATTTATATTTCACACTTCTTTTTTTTGTGACGTACTGACCTGAGATTTGATTGTTTGTTTGTTGTGACTTTTGAAGATGCTTTGAGTGTTATTTTACCAATTTCTTCGTGTTTTTTTTGTTGTTTCGACTGCAAGTAGCCACACTGATCTGACCACCATGTCTGCCACGGCCAACAAATGATTACCCGTTGCGTTAAACTTAATTGCTATTAATTACTGATTTATTGAAGATATAGAATAAGTTCTGAAATAATCATTAATATGCGAATGGACAGAGGTTCCTCACAAGTGTATCGTTTACATTGATAGTTAGGTATCGAAGTATGTAAGTATCGTGGAATAAACAAAGAAAAAACACCACGTTCATAGTTTTTTTTAAAGATTTTTTATGGGCTACTTAAAAAACTACTACTAGTTAAACTTACCTATTATCAGGAAATTCTAAGGTGAATTCAATATTTTCCAATAAATACAACAATGAAAATTTAGATCCGAAAAAAGTCAGTTCAGGTATTATATTCTTGGTGTAAGGCTGTTTATTAATTTACGTTGAATACTGCAGCATTGAAAATTTAAATCAGCGCTGTGCTGTGGGTCCCCCATAGCACAGCATTATGCTGAGTGGAAGCCTTCTTGTCACAGTCATGACGTGCAGCTGCCGAATATTTCTGTTATTATGTTTTTATTGTTGTTTTTTTGTATGCACGTGTTTCTGTGACCAATAAACCTATTTTTCTTTCTTTCTTTCTAGAAATAGCCTCAAAATGTTCAACAAATTCATATAAATCACTACCCATCTTCGTTTCTTGAGAGATCACTTACGTATGTGCCGGTTTATGGGCCCACATTTCGACAACTTAATTTTATTATTATTTAGGGGACCTTTTAACGTTTAACTGACCCCTTACTGTCGGTGAAACAGAAACCACCTTCTAACAGCCCCCTAACCATTCTTATAAGATCCCATAAACTTAAAGGACGTCGCGACGACGTCCTCGTCGGTGAAAACGGCCATTAGTTATTTACGCAACAGTATCATACATTTCATTATCATTTTTCATTTTTTTTTTGAATACTAGTTGTCTATCTACCTCTTTATTGTACACCATAAAAATTACAGACATATTTAGAAATTTTACATAGGATGACACAATGGGCGGTCTACAGACAACCTTTGGATGGATTAAAGCAAGCAAGTAGTAAAGCGAGTAATATTAGTAGTAGCAAGTTTACTATTTTATTTTTATTCAAGAGGAACAACAAACAGCTACAATATAAAACATAGAAAACAAGAAATACACAAAACATATAGACAATATAATTAACGACAGGATACAATACATTGAAAATAATCGCTAGGGTTACAAATACAAAATTACCATTCATGCTTAAGATGTAATAATACACTATGTAATGAATATATAATTTATTATAATATACAGGGTGTTTGACAGAACGTTGAACATACGAAAATGGTGGATAGATTGGGTCATCTGCTACTTACTCAGCCCTAATTTAATTGGCCCTGGACCCCAGGATATTAAAAAATAATTTTTTTTGCTTTCTTCTAGTTTCACCACTTTCTTAACTTTAGAGTGTATTTTTTATCACAAATGGATAAAACAGGCATTTTTTTTTATCGTTAATGTTGGTAGATTCTTATAAAACTATTGCTTTATTCAGATGTTAGCTAGAAAAAAAGTTGTAAGTCCTCAAACTTACAGAAATATGTAAAAAAATACTTGAAACTAAATTTCAACTTGCATTTAAAAAAAAAAAAAGATGGGTTGAGTAAGTAGCAGATGACCCCACCTATCCACCATTTTCGTATGTTCAACGTTCTGCCAAACACCCTGTATATGTATACATTTGTTGCAATTAAAAATAAGAAAGATATTACATTTGAATTTGGAATCTGTCATTTTTTTACGATTATTCATTGAGTTTTCTAATTTTGGCGCCAATACATTGTACAATACTTTGCGATATTAAAATGGAGTGGGGTGATAAAGAGAACCGAATCGCTGTGATTGCATTACACAAAGTTGGTAAGAAGCCAAATGCAATTTTTAAAACTCTCCATACGCTTGGTATTAGTCAAATGTTTGTGTACCGGGCCATTAATAGGTACAATGAGACCTCCTCTGTTAGTGACAGAAAAAGATCTGGCCGTCCACGTAGTGTTCGTACGAAAAAGGTGGTCAAAGCAGTAAGGGAAAGAATTTGAAGAAATCCTGTCCGAAAGCAAAAGATTTTATCTCGGGAGATGAAAATAGCACCCAGAACCATGTCGCGTATTTTAAAAGATGACTTAGGACTTGCAGCCTATAAGAGACGCACTGGTCATTTTTTTACTGATAATTTGTAAAAGAATAGGGTGGTAAAATCGAAACAACTACTGAAGCGGTACGCACGCAAAGGTAGGTCACAGAAAAAAAGTGTTTACGGATGAGAAAATCTTTACAATTGAGCAACATTTTAACAAACAAAATGACCGTATTTATGCTCAAAGGTCTCAGGAAGCTTCCCAATTAGTCGACAGAGTGCAACGTGGGCATTATCCGACTTCAGTGATGGTTTGGTGGGGTGTTAGCTATGAAGGAGTGACAGAGCCATATTTTTGTGAAAAAGGTATCAAAACATCGGCACAAGTGTATCAAGATACCATTCTTGAGAAGGTAGTTAAGCCCCTTAACAACACCATATTCAATAACCTAGTATGGTCCTTCCAACAAGACGGCGCCGGGTCATAAAGCTCGGTCCACGCAGTCTTGGTTGAAAGTGAACGTTTCGAACTTCATCAGAGCTGTAGACCGGCGGTCGTCTAGTCCCGATCTTAATCCGCTGGATTATGATTTATGGTCAGTTTTAGAGAGTACGGCTTGCTCTAATCGCCATGATAATTTGGAGTCCCTAAAACAATCCATACGATTGGCAGTGAAGAATTTTCCCATGGAAAGAGTGCGTGCTTCTATTGATAACTGGCCTCAACGTTTAAAAGACTGTATTGCAGCCAATGGAGACCACTTCGAATAAGCTTTTTATATTTTAAATTGTTTTATATTTATGTATTAAACTAACACACTGTAAAAGTAATAAATGTTATTTGCAATAAAAAAAAAACTTCGTGACAATATTTATGGCAAGACTAGGTATACTATAATTATAATACTCAAGACAGCACAAAAAGAAAAATACAGAATAACATTCAAGAAAGCTCCTTAAACTTTTGAACTTATGGGAGCACATGCAAAAATATCTATATGTTCAAAGGTCTTATTGTAGGGCGAACAGGCGAACGCAGGCCAGAGTTGGACTTGCAAGTACCCACTGAACCACCTCAGAAGATTATCACGGATTCCGTTGAACGCTATTTTTTTAGTAGTATTTCATGGTCTACCTTGTCGAAAGCCATACAGAAGTCCGTATACACTGCATCCACTTGTACACGGCTGTCAACACAATCAAACAAAAAGCTAGAAAATAATAATAAATTTGTATTTGTCGACCGCCGTTTGACAAAACCGTGCTGTTGTTGAATTATGATGTTGTGGAGTACAGGATAACTTCCGTTATGGACTAACCTTTCAAAGAGTTTCGACAGGGCAGACAGGATGGAAATGGGACGATAGTGTTCAACGCTGCGTTTGGATCCACTTTTGTGAACTGGCACAATATACGCATGCTTCCTCAGTTTAGGTACAACTCCCTCTGATATACATTAATTATAAATAATAAATAGAGGCTCGCAAATGGACGTCGCAGTGTTCCTAAGGAAGTAAGGCGAAAGTCCGTCAGGTCCAGGGCCTTTCGCTGGATCTAGGGTTTTAAGCTCCTTCAATATGTTATCTTCACTAAAAGAAACTTCGCAAATAGAGACATCGTGTAGTGCGTTGTTGTCCTGCGGAGGCTTCCAATGAGGCAGCGAAGGAGATGTCGGTTCATATACCGAATAAAAAACGACTATCTTAACTCTATCTTATTACTATCCGGAATCTATTGCACTGCCATTCGTGCAATAGATTCCGGATAGTTTGGTCACCGACACAAGTACCCGTTGTCAACCGTAGGCGATTTTGTCACTTACGAGCCGTCACTGTACGATCTCGGCGAGCACATAGCCGGATGTACCGATCCTCGTGAACAGTTGAAATGAGAACTCTATGCGGCTCCCAGAGCGGGAGACGTAATTTGATGATTTCCCACCCAAAAAAAAAAAAAAAAGGGGCGGCAGTCTCGAACTCTCGACATAGATAGCGATCGCTATACGACCGAAAACGGTCACAAAGTCGTGAGCCAGGCGTCTCTAGACGCGCGCGACGTGCTTCACAAGTACGGGATGGAGGATTGGGGGGTGTCAAAGTTTGTATGGAAGAATTATACGCGCAGTCTGATTAACTCGAAACTCAGTATTTATACAAAAAACTGAAAATAAATAAAATAGTATAACAGGGTTTTTTGAATTTTTTTCCCTAACGGGGTGAAAAGGGGTATTAATTTTTACAGCGGAGGATTTTACTGTGCGGCTTGATTACTATGTAAATGTCTATTAACTGCTCCCAAATTAAGATGATATTATAGCAAGACATAATTATTACGATATATTTTCCATAGTAATCTTCGAGTGACCTCATTCGGAGCTATAAGTAATATTTTTTTTTCTTGTATGCACCAAAAACTAAGCAAAAAAAAAAGCTAAAGCAAAGTAGGTTTAATATTAATATATATTATTATAACTACGTCTGTGACGGGCTTATCTCTCATAACATACTGTTTGGTAACATAAAAGTATCGGAATACAGGCTGGTATTATTAAAAACTAGTTAAACAACTTAAATTCTTCAAGCTGTAGATATTAATGTTATTTTCGTTTTCAACTTTCAAGGTCTTCTCATATTGGTGGGACTTGGTTACTTTACACTCAAACTTATAATAAGAATAATTATTTACATGGCACTTTACACTGATAATAATATAATGCTCATGCTTACAAATATTACAATGATACAGCAAAATAATTTAACCTTAAAAAATAATGAAATATCTGTATGATAATTAATTCCACATTGGTGCCGATTCTGTTGTTCACAAACTAAACTAAATTTAAGTTTAGTGCATCTTTTTCTTTCTATTTCATTAAGAAAAAGACAGAAGATACATTTTAGTTTAGTCCTGTCAAATTAATCAGCGCCTGACGTAAATTGACGTAATTTTAGTGGGCAAGTTTTTAATCACGTCAAAACTTGTATGGATTAGTGTCAGGGGCTGATTAATTTGACAGGACTAAACTAAAATTTATCTTCTGTCCTTTTCTTAATGAAATAGAAAGAAAAAGATGCACTGAACTTAAATTTAGTTTAGTTTGTGAACAACAGAATCGGCACCATTACCTACATTTTGTTTTGTACTACCTGTTAATTATCACTAAACAGCTGCTGGCTACTTCGCAAAGTAATGAAACATTATAGTAAAACCACTGGTTCATGAAAGGCAAGTAAATTGAGTTGGTGCACGAATACCGTTAGATCAGGCAGGATGTTACTTGTGATATGACTGTTACTCGACGCATTTATTAACCCTTTACGGTTTACCTAATATTTTCCATTATGATAATTATTGTTGTTGTGATCAAATTGTTTACGTGACTCTCTGATGCTTAAATGATAATAACAAACACGAACGCTATTTAAAAAAACAGGTCTTATTTAATTATAATGAATCAGTCACACGTTTCACTTGGCTACGTCATTCGTTAAAGGCCTCTAGGGTTATGCGGTAGGGGTGGGGTTTGGGGGAGGAAGGGAGTCGCAAAGGATGGAGGTGAGATCATAGTGGCGAGTGGCCCGGGGAGGCGATCGATATGTACATTGAACATACATACGTATCTATATAAATAACTGTACCTAACTTCTCGCAACTCGACTGTCTGCTCCAGATACTGCGCCAAAACCCTGTCCCCCCGACCTCTACCCCCACCTTACCTATTCTTTAGCAAAAAGATCAATTTTTAAACAGAAAGCATCAACTGAAACCTGTTAAATACACATTTATATGTACAGGTTTTTCGTTTTTTTTTGTTACTATTTAATTAACTAATTAATAACATTAATTGCTACAAATGAAACAATGTCATAATGCCTAATAGTGTAGTACTCCATGCTATCAGGTGAATCAAACAAATAACAACGTAGTAACGTAGGTACATATTTTTGTTCGGAGGATGTGGTGATAACCACTTCCATGGGTCCTTAGGCATTATCTAAATTGGTCGTATGTAGGTACAGAATATAGACCACATAACGTCATTTTAATCACCTACCTAGTCAACAAATTACTACACCCATATGAATGTGAGTACCTAAATATATTATATATATATATCAGCTATTGTTTATGAAGACATAACAGTTATAGCGAACCGCTAATACCAATTAAAAGGAAGCTTTTGGCATCAACATGTTATCAGGAGAATCCAACGTCGCTTTCATAACATTGATTGAGCAGACATACCTACTTCGAATCTACCAAGACTAGTGTTTGATATTCATGTCACAAATTCGCAAAATTATGTCTACATCGTATTTGAAATAAGGCTGTATGCTGATTCTCAATTCTCAGTCATGTATTTTCATTCATAAAATTGACTGATCAAGAGAGTTATTATATATTTATTTATTTTATTTATAAGTTCAGTGATACAATTTTTAATAATCTACGCCCCACAAAACCGTAGTAGTGGTTTGACCGTGGGGTTCGTGGAGTCTATCTTGACTAACTAGCTGCGCCCCGCGGTTTCACCCGCATAAGTTTCGATCCCGTGGGAATATCGGGATAAAAAGTATCATATGTGTTAATCCAGGTTATAAACTATCTGTGTGCCAAATTTTATCCAAATCCGTTCCGTAGTTTTAGCGTGAAGAAGAGACAAACATACACACTCACAAACTCTCGCCTTTATAATATTAGTGTGATAGTAGAAAATTTGACGAGTCGATCTCGTAAAATTTTAAAAAAGGAAATATCAGGGACGTGTCTACAGCAGATCTTAATTTTATGAAAAATAAAAATGCTCTAGAGGCATTATTTAGGAAGAACAAAGGAGAATACATTTGTAAGTAGAATTTCAGCCCCTGTTCCCTCTTAAAATCCTAGATATTGATACTACGCCGTTGAGTGAGGGTTTGTTCTTCTATACCTTCAGTAGTTACAAGTAACGACAGATCATCAGAGGTTGTAGGTGCAACCAAATTGGTTACTTTAAATCTTAAACCTCTTAACACACTTCGATTGAGACTTCATCCTAGTCTGTCCGGTTTCAAAGCCTTCATTAATCTTGCAATGTTAAGGTGTACCGGGCTGTTTTCTGTAACTCCATTATAACAGAGGGCAGCGGGCATTTGATGTGGTTGCTGGCATGTTTCGAAGAATACCAAAGTACTCAGGACCGTATGTGGCGACCTCGGAGCAGTTCAGTAGCTCGTGGCTATTTCTTCCTCCTCCTCCATACAGGCTACGCTACTTTAATTCCCCTCACTTTTACTTACACCAAATATAAATTTCTCATTCCGATTTAGAAAATAAAAGTTCTCAAGATACTTAGACAGGCTTCACTTAACATTTTTGAGACCATTTATAATGGCAGGGCATTACGAATAGTATCAGCAACATGCTCATACTTTTTTTTAACGACATGGTAAATGACGGACTATACGACCTCATTTTAATCCGTTTCGTTCAAGGATCTGATCAACCACTCCTTCAGGATTCTGTCTTGATCCATAGTATTGAATACAACGTCTGTATGCAATAAATACATGAGTTGTAACATGCACCATCTTCAACAGGTGCTGGCGTCAAGATGGAGCACTTCCAAGCGGCGCTGGATCCTCGCAAGCAGGAGCTGCTGGAAGCGCGATTCCTAGGCGCCAAGGTCAGTTTCTACTCCTGTTTTACTATACTACATGATTGAGTCATCAGAGGTTGTCGCTTCTCCCATAACGTTTTTGCTTCAGTGCGAGGCTCGTATTTCTCAGATAATGTGTAAGGCATTAAATTTAAACTTAATTCCCGACATTTGTAGTTTAGTGATAAACTCAAAACCAAATCAAAGTACCTACTGAACCGATAGAATACCTATGTCCAAATTACTTTGTTCATCACGCTCATCAGCTCCTCTCATCTATCTGGTTGTTTTTTCACAAGAAATGACCATAGGGCCTTAGTACTAAATTAATGATGAATTGATGAAGAATAACTACGTTCAAATAGTAATCTTGATTTCAAATTGGCAGGGACGAATTAATTATATGGTCGAGTGAAGTCCTCGAGTATAGGCGTATACACCTCAGATATTGAGTAGATGCGGATATTCTAGGTAATCTATTTGGGTATAAGAGCTAATAATAGAAGAATAGGATTGTTTATTCAAGTGGTTCATTGAATTCTATTCTTAGTTTCTGTACTTGGGCCCGAAGACTTGTTTTCATGCTTCCATTGGTGTCGAGAGGTTTTCATATAGAAGCCTTACGTTATTAGCTTATAAAATTCTTATTGAAACCATATAGAGATAAATATATCGATTTGAGAAATGAGCCAAGCAATCGTCTACTAATAAGTGATATAATGGATGACGAACAAATTTAAGCATATAAGTTAAGTAGTCACTAATTAAGTGCTTCTTATTACTGTAGTGAACATCTGTATTAATTCCATCAGCAAATTCTATAGGAATGTCTTTGTTAAATCAGAAGTGAATGCAATGTTGTTTTCGAAACGATTCTTTTGTTCTCACATTTCCTGCGCTCAGGTTAGGTTCAGTTAGTTCGTTTATCGGTAATAATAACGCCACACTGTTGTTGTCTACTTCGTTGGATTAAATACTTCAGGGCGTACGCAGTATTTGCGTCTCATGTAAAAATAACGAAGGAAGAAACCCCTTCTCACGTATCATCCATCGCTAAACTTCGACCTCTATGGTGTTATGAACTTATGATTACTAATTGATTACACATGAAGTGATGAAACTCTTTTATTGGAAGGCTTAAAGTATCTCACAAGGTAATAACGTACCATACCTAATGTTAACATAGTTGAAGACATAATTTACGTTGATGAAGATTTTGTGTACGGTACGTCGTCGGTACTACGGTATCACAATCAACCGTTACAGTTATATCAACTTGCTGCTTGGGCTATGAATGAAAGTTCTCACGTTCCGTTGCCTAAACATCATCACGATAGGATACAAATACTGCTTTTTATTATTTATCTTGCTACTTGGTTATTAAGCTGCATGAATACCCTTTTAAAAACTTGGTAGGTAAAGACATGGAAGGTCAGAATAGCATACGGGCGATAGGTATTTAAAGTAAAAAAAAAAATGCAAGTTGCTGAGGGCACCTCAGTACGTTGTTAAGGAGGGGGAGCTGCGTAAAGCCGACTGTTATGTATAGCCATACTTATATCAGTGCCGCACCAGTCGGCGGGCGAGATGTTGACATGCAACGAGTCGATCACGTGATCTTTGATAATGTGGCAGCTCCAGTAGGCATGCCCACCTGCCCCGCAGCCGCCGCCGCCGCCACCCCGCTTTCTGTTCGCCGGTCGCCGGCAACATCACGTATGTGCACACATCGTCGTCTCGGCCGACCAAGTGATGTTGTAGATATGTAATTCTATTATGTGTCTCGTCTCCGTCCGTTCCCCGCTCACACTTCGCTCCCCCTATTCGTCCTATTGACGCGTCATTTGGCCGAGCTAGGGCATCGGTTTTGTTCGTTGTTTTGTTATATTTGTTATTCAAATGATCTGTGTTATTGATCACGTTCTCTTTGTTGCTCACCGGAAGATTTTAAAGTGAGTAATCACTAGATTTACCTTCTTA
The DNA here is from genome assembly GCA_963853775.1 of Xanthia togata. Classification (NCBI taxonomy): domain Eukaryota; kingdom Metazoa; phylum Arthropoda; class Insecta; order Lepidoptera; family Noctuidae; genus Xanthia; species Xanthia togata. Next base: position 15,862,860 of record OY970802.1, read on the forward strand.
AGAAACAATTTGTTAATTGAACCACGATGTAGCAATCAGAAAATATCATAGTCCAATCTGAAGTCAATCGGTATGATATCAGTTTGTAATAAATATTCATTATCAAATCATTGTCTGATGGTGGCAGTCTCGCTCGCTTGTCACTGAATGTACTGTACCATTTCGTCATTCAACGACAAAATGGCGGACGGACATAAATAGTTTCTCGGCAAATGTACGGTTGTGACTTATCGACCTAAAAACATTCTGCTACCTGAGAGCAATTAGAGCACAAACATACACATCAAGAAAAATATGTTTTGGAATTGTTGAACACGTTGATAGTCTTGATAGTAGGTAACTGTTGTATCTTTGTCGCCTAGCAGGCTACATCATGAATTTGTGATCTGATAAGCTTATCGATTTGCATGCAGCTACGTTCAGATACGATTAAAAATTGAAGTTTAGCTTGCAATATAATTTAATACATACACGACGTAGGTATAGGTAACTATTGTAAAAGGCAAACAGCTATAATAGTGGGGAGACGTTTTCTAATAGGCTGGTTTACATTGAGCGCATTGATCGCGTGTTTACAGGTCAGCACAAGGGAGATACTAGTAGAAACTCGGCGGACGCCCGAATACAAAACGGTGAGTTGTTTTATGGATAATATTGTAGATAAATTTGCATTCACTGGCATAATATTAATTAGCCTACGCAAACTTTTAGCTTCCTACAATCGCGATTCGCGATAATGTGGGACGGTTGTTTTAACGCTCGTTCGCTCAACCATTGCATGATGGCATACATTATTAATAGAAGGTCTATTGCGTTTCATGCTACATTTAGGAAGTCTGTTACCTTGATATCGATTAGACTTTCGTCGACATACAGTGGATATTGATTTTTTTTATGAGTTTGTGTTGAATATGCTTCGAGTTTGACATAGTTTAAGTAGTGTTTGTAGCGTCTCATGAACTAGCAGTAGATGTGACGTTTTAACTGCGTCCAACTTACAGTCCTTTGAATATGTGCCTAAGAACATTGACTATCGCACGCGCTCAGTTCGTACATACAGAACATACAGTGTGTAGTGTAAACACACCTATAAATAGCAGCCTTACAAAATAACAGCGAGACCATTTTCGTATCGTACATATTATAGAGCGCACCAAGCGCACCGTACGCAGCTAGTTTCCACTCGCCTGTCACGGCACGCGGTACAATGCATCGCAGCAGGTTTTCATTCGTCTGTCACGGTTCCTTGGACCTAATTGTTCTCAATTACTGAACAAGAATACGCTTTGATTCTCGTATTTAAATCTTTGAATATCGAACTTTGTTTAAATATACGGCTTTTATCTTCCCCTATTTTTCGGTGGCCTCATATGGTGGAAATAAGCTGCGTAAGCTACTTTGTGGCGATTATATTAAGCTATAATACTTCTACAGCTTATTATTGATTGGTGAATGGAATGATGATGTAGTAAATAATAATTTTAAAAAAAACGAAGTTCATTGAACACTTTTCATTCCCAATCGACATATTAATAGACTTTGATCAAACTTCGAGGATAAGCATTACTTACTTTTGACTGAATCACTACTATCGAAATATGACTATCTTTTTGTTTGATAGATCGCGAATCATAACATAAATAAAATTACATAAGAGCCCGAGCTGACGAGCCAGCTATACTGCTCGGCTATTGTCAATGACACAATAGCGTGTCAGCTAAATAATGTTCTGTAAAGGAGGGAATTTAGGAATCGATTATGTCACGTAAATAAGTGTAGTTAGTTGCATCTGTTATGTTTGATTCAATGCCGTTTCTTGAATCACGCTTTACCACCATTTTTGATGCTTTGATCATTTTTTACCACCATTTTTTTTTCGGAAGACTTGTTGTACTCAGTGTGAAGACTTGGTATCCTAAAAGTGGAAATACGATAAACTTGATAAAGCGAGCAGGGAAGTATGCCGCCGGCCTCGAAGTGTAGGCAAGTCGGGGCCGCGGGGTCACCGACACGCAGCGCGCCGCGCTCCCCGCCCGCCCGTTACCCCGCGCCTCTATCACTGAACGCTTGAAATGAAATCGCGGTTTTTGCACCACTCTTTCTGCCTAATGGGAATAGGTACTATGGGTAGGTACTACCTGCTTATCGATATCTCGTTCAACATGTCAGTGTGTGCGTGTGATTTGTTTTGCTGTGGATGATTTTATTTCTTCAAAAAAACTAGTTTTGTCTGGTTTTATTTTTGTTCTTGATAACTAAGTCTTGTTATTATTACTTACAGCACTAGTCCATGTTCATTATATTTATGATGAATCCTAATTAGATTAAGTAGGTAGGTACTTTGTTTAGTAGTTTTGAAATGGCTCGTAACACCGATTGTGATTTATAATTTCATATAGATTTCACCTTGCATTTTGCATTGCATTTACGTGATTTCGCTTTAAAACTATTTATTTTAAATCAACACTACCGAATCGAAAATGATTGTGCATTTTATTGCGTTTAAAGATTGAATTATAAAATCTTACACATTATCTACTATGCGAATACCAACACACATTATCATTGTGTTTAACAAGTTCACTAGCTAACACAATACGTTTTATAAAATGCTAAGGCGGTTAATGTAATCGCGAATATTCGCGAGCGCTGAGGTTGAGGCAGATTGGCAAGCAGAGTTGGGCGACTTTCGGCTTGTCTCGTACAGCAAGCATGCTTATTCCGCACTGAGAGAAAGAGAAGTAGGCACAGCGCAGTGTTCAGTCAGTTGGTTTGCACATTCGACGCGAAGGGAAATTATAACATGGCGCACACGGCCTCGCCCCGCCTCGGCTACAATGTGCCGTCAAACCTCATTCCACCGCTTAGCCGCCCGGTTCCGCAGTTATTTTTACACAGGCCGACCTTTCGCACCGGTCGTCACCGCACTCCAGTATTAACTAAATTCGTATTCACGACGCACACACATTTGCAACTAAATATTTGTAAATATATTCACAATTTTCGCACATGAAACAATGTTCAATTCGTCTCCTAATATATTCGAATTAAAAATCATCGTCGTAAGTAATGAGGGAATCGTAAACAGTCAAATGAGAGTGTGGCATAGAGGCAGCCGCTCTCGTCCGCTGCCACGGAGGCAATGAACGCGCGGCGGGGCGGCGCGGCGGGCGGCCCGTCAGCTGAGCGTCACGCCGCGACATTGCAAGGTCCGCCCGTATTGCTTCGCCTGACCCAGTGCGCCGCGCGTCGTGCCACGCCGCACGGTGGATCGAAAATGGGCTGTAGAAGACATAGGATCTCGATTTCTTAAATGTTATTTTTTTTGCTGGAAATGACTTCTGCTGATCATTACTGTTCTATAAAATGTCATATGAAGTAAATGTGTGCACAAATGGAAGAGTTATAATTTTTATAAGAAAAAAATGTATGGAGCTAGTATGAAAAATCGAATTATCTCCTAAACGGCATGTTTAACCGTACCATCCTTGGAGGTGGTCATAGTGCTAATTATTTATAATTTTTTGGTTGCGGATTTGACGAAAAATTTCATGCCGTTTTTTTTTTAAAAATCGTCAAAATATTTTTATTTGTTTTTTCATATGAAACTATTCATTTTAGTGTTTATGTTGAAGAACACGGACTTTTAACTACACGTAACATAAAATAGCATCACTCCTATATTTCCGAAGGAGTTGGCAGAGGTTTATAGTACACCCACACGTAGACAACTATGTTTGAGCTAGATATTTATCAACACATCATGAGTTTTAAAACCTTTCATACAACCAAATTACCAATTGTTTACTCTTCTAATGAGTCCGAAAAGAAGTGATTAAGTAACTACACTGATTAGGTCTTCTAATGAGTCTTTATAGGTGATTTAATGATTTTCAATATCTCACGACAATGCCAACTATGGATTACATTCAACTTTTCTTGATAAGTAAGCTAATTTGTTAATTAGCAGTGCTATGAGTTCTAAGAATAGTTAGTGACAATTATAAATTTTCATTAGCTAATGAGAAGATAACGAATGAGGGTAGTTACCTAATTATTGGCGTTTTGCAATAAAAGGGCTAAAGTTTTGTTTTATAATTTAGTTTGTTCACAACTGTGTAACTGCTAACACTAAATCTGCGACTATAAAATCTTAGAATGGAAAGTTTAATCACGAATTTAGACTTGTTTGTTCTTCTACGAAGTGAGAGTACTTCATTTGATCATGAAGTATTGTTCAGTGCAGTTGTATCCCGCATAGGCGATTGCCTGTCTGACGAAGATCGTGTTGTTCTCAAAGAATTTTGTCGGAGATTTACGCGAGCCGCTTTACAAAGGTGGCAGAAATCCAACCGATTCCTTGATAATTTCAGGAGAAAGTACGAGAATTGGTTGGGAGCAAATATTGATTGGCCGAGTTTTGTGCAAACTTTAGTTAATCAAGAACCAAGTGTTGATGAGATACCAAGAGCGCCCTCAGTCTCTCCAGAACCGTTGACATCAACGTCCATTGGAACAATGACGAAAAGATCCCGTAAACCATTCGAAGATCTGGGAAGTAAACAAAAAAAGAGAAGATCTGATGAACACACAGGCGAAGATTCCAGTGAATTGGCATATGCAGCTGCAGCACGTTTAAAAGAAGAAGGGCATGGAGATATCGCCTCTGTCATCGAATACATGATGAAAAATCCTGAAGCAGCCGCTAAATTAAATGAAACGCTTAAGAAACCAGCGAAAACAATCATATTTACGTCAGAAAAGGCGCTTGGATTGCTTCTTTCGCTAAAACTCTCAAAGTGGCAATATATTACGTTGCGAGAGGCTGCCATTCGGGAAGGTGCTAAGGATATTTATCCATCTTACTATAAAGTGCAACAAACTAAGCTTGATTGCTACCCTCCGAAGCAATCAGTGACAGTTACTGATTCATCGGCTAGGATTACACTTCAAGCTTTACTTGATATCACAGTTACAAGAATCCTTCAAAGCCTTTCTAAGGAAGAGCATAACAAGCAGTTGAAGCTGATATCCAAGTGGGGATTTGATGGTGCTTCTAACCAAAGCCGATACAAGCAGAAAATGGAGGGTGAGGAAGATGACTCGAGCATTTTTATGACCTCCTTGGTGCCACTTAAACTGACAGATGGAGACAACATCTTATGGACGAACCCAAAACCATGCTCAGTTTTGTATTGTCGTCCAGTTCAGTTTACTTTTGTAAAGGAGAGTGAAGCAGTTGTCCTTGAGCTGAAAAAACAAATGGATGAAGAAATTGAGGCCCTTATCCCCACAGAGTGCAATAATAATAATAGGGTGACTCATGAACTAATGATGACGATGATCGACGCTAAAGTTTGCACTTACCTTTCTGAAGCTAGATCAAATGCATCGTGCTACCTGTGCTTAGCAAAGCCTACAGAAATGAACCGCTTAGATGCTGTAACATCAAAAATTGTGTGTTCTGACCTTTATGAATTAGGCTTGTCATCCCTACACGCCCGTATAAATTGTATGGAATGTCTGTTACACATTGCATACAGGCTCGACTTCAAACGGTGGGCAGCGAGAAGTGATGAGCACAAAGAAATGCTACAGACAAGGAAGAAAATAATTCAAAATAAATTCAAAGATGAACTCAATCTGTTGATTGATATAGTAAAACAAGGCTCGGGAACCACCAATGACGGGAATACTGCAAGAAAATTCTTTGAGTTTCCTAATAAAACCGCAGCTATAACCGGTTTGGATGAAGACCTCATCAAAAGATTTGCTGTAATTTTACAAGCAATTACATCTGGAGAGCAGGTCGATATAATAAAATTTAGAGATTATGCCCGCAAAACAGCAGAAAAGTACGTATTATTATACGACTGGTACTACATGTCGTCAACCGTTCATAAATTATTAATCCATGGGGCTGACATAATCGAGAAAAATAATATTGTGCCGATTGGGACTCTCTCGGAAGAAGCCTCAGAGTCTCGAAACAAAGATTTTAGGAGGTTTCGAGAACATCATTCGCGGAAAAGAAGCAGGCAGGATTCCAATCAAGACATTTTAAATATGCTTGTTGTTTCTTCGGATCCTTTGCTAAGTGCACAAAGGCCTAAGTTAGATGCCAAGAAAAAGCAGAGCTTTTTTGCTGAAACTCTCGACTTAATTCAATTTCAGGAAACTGAGTTCGAGTTTTTGGACATATCCAATCTGGATGCTGACTCAGAATTGGAGTCTGACAACGAGAGTGATAAGGAAAATTTGTAAAAAAATTATACATTTGTAAATTTGTATTTGAGTCTGTTTGGTTTTTTTTTTTGTAATATTTAATGATATTTTGTCTTTTTTTTTATTTATTTTACTTTATTTTACAAATGCTTAGTATTAATTCCTTCAATTAAATTATTTTGTGTATAATATAACTTTATATGTTACTTAAATAAGAGTTTGGTAATCTTTTTTTATTTAAATTAATAAAAATGTGTCAAAAAACAGCAATTTTTTTATTTAATTTTTCTTGTTTTGTGTGTTCTTAATATTTGGGTTAATAACATATCGAACTTTTTAACTTGGACACTAAAAGGGATCGTTTTACATGTAAAAATAAATAAAAATATTTTGACGATTTTTTTTAAAAAAACGGCATTAAATTTTTCGTCAAATCCGCAACCAAAAAATTATAAATAATTAGCACTATGACCACCTCCAGGGATGGTACGGTTAAACATGCCGTTTAGGAGATAATTCGATTTTTCATACTAGCTCCATACATTTTTTTCTTATAAAAATTATAACTCTTCCATTTGTGCACACATTTACTTCATATGACATTTTATAGAACAGTAATGATCAGCAGAAGTCATTTCCAGCAAAAAAAATAACATTTAAGAAATCGAGATCCTATGTCTTCTACAGCCCATTTTCGATCCACCGTGCGCCGCCGCTCCGCGCGCCGGCCGGCACTGTCCCAGCTCCTTATCTGCCTCCAGCGAACCATTAAATACCCAGCGGAACAGCCATTTGATCATCCAAAATAGAACCAGACATTTGGGTTTTATGTAAACATTACTTTCAGTGCAATGCAGATCAATACCGATTTTGAAGACCGATAATAAGTATTCTTATTCTTTGAGACTCTTCTGGGAACTCGCATAATAGGGTCATTTTTGTGCAGAACCAATTACGCCTTGCTTGAGGAAGCCTCGGTTTATGTCTACTTTTTAGTTTTGTGAGCATTCTTATTTATCTAGCCTTTCTCAAGTATGTTGGGGAAGACAATCCACAATTTCAAAGCCACTGATTGCATTAAATAAAACCCTTAGAAGAATATTAAAAGGTCTCGACGTTACGAGTAACGTTTGTAGCCGAAAATGTGTGGTGTATCCACACATTTTCGGCTACAACGGTTACATCACAAAAGCCAAAAAAACTAGAAAAGTGAGGTCAAATTGATAGACTTTCTTGAGGGGGCCAACGGCTCAACTCACCCCATAAGCCAATAAGAATTATGTTAATCATCGATTACGGGAATATGTGCGCGTCATCAAAACACAATGACATCTTGCCAAACAAATTCCTTCGTCACGCCGTTTCCGTGTCCAATATCTGTGGCAAACAGACGGAAGAAAGCGTTATTGAAACTAGGCTTGCCACTTTTTTTTTTTGAAGAAAAATAGTACCTTTTTTCACAAAAACTTCAGCAAAAACAAAAACTTGGAAAATTTATTTTAAAAAAAATCGTATTTTGTTTTAAACATTATTTTTCCATTTGTTTTTGTTATCATTACTCTGCGCTTTGTCCATCGAGATTTTATTATTATTGAAATAAATAATTATTAATATTTCTAAGCAATTTAGATCCTTATTAAAAAAAAAAAATTAAATTAATAGATGCTCTTATTCCCTTCTGATTTCTTTCTTCTCTCCATTTTATATTCATGACTTTCAGTCATGAATATAAAATAAACTCATTCCGTAAAAGCGGAAGTTGCAGGAATGGAAAGAAGGGCGGCGTTTATCTATAAACCGAAAATTACAAGCAGAAAGTTGACGTTTAGTTGCCGTGATGTGAGTAGATCGTGAGTGCGTTTCGTTCGGACGTTTCTTATTAAATTTTACTACAGACAGGGTGGTTACCCTGTCTGTAGTAAAATTTAAGTACAGACGCCAGCAGGTGAACCTACCCGAAACTGTCAAATTTTACCAATCAACTTTGAACCTTATGTACTTTAGTGATAAAGTTGAAAATCTATTAAAGAAATTAGACAGATTGTAGTAGGTTGATGTGCTGGCGTCTGTACTAACATAGCAAATAAGTTAAACTGTTTACTAACATCTATTGGATCTAGTTGTCTGTGGAATAAATAAATTATTATTATTATTATTCCCCATGCTGCGCTACGGTTCCGTTCCATTCCAGTCATATTTAATATTAAAAAAAACAATTGAATGAGCGATGAAAATATAGTATTTTTCGTACTATATTTTTTTTTTATAATATATATACCAGGGACTGAAAGCGGTTATGGTTAAAGGTTAAGATACCTCAAAAATATACCGGTACCGGTTTAAAATACAGGTTGAGCTATACCGATACCTTTAAAAATAAAGGTTGGGCTAAACCGTTATTTAACCTTTACACGATTTCGGTATCAAAAACATGCGAGACGGCGCGGCGTCGATCACTTTAGAACTTGTGTACCTATTTTATAACAATCGGCAAGTGAACGACAGAGTAGCGAGGCGGTGTGTCAAAGAAAACCCCTATTTATTAAGGTTTAGGTACTGCTACCGAAACATTTATTAAGGTTATAGTACTTCTACCGAAATATACCGGTATGCATATCCAACCTCAAAATTCCGCTACTAAAAAAATTAACGGTATCGAAATATTTCGGTAACCTTTATTTAACGGTATGACGTCATACTGAAATTTAAAGGTACCTTAATTTTTCGGTAATTCAGTCCCTGATATATACATATAATACGGGTGGCAAGCCTAATTGAAACCCTAAAAATATCCTTAACTTTATGATTTTAAAAAAATGGACCTAGAGAGAGAGAGAGAGTTGTGTGTGAGGGATGATATTATGAAAAGGGTGAATGCTAACGTGACGGTTGACATTGGAGTAGAACACAAAAACATTTTGAGCCGTCCTCATTTCCTCAAGTAAAATGGGACAAGGGCAGCCAGCCTCCTTCAAATATAAAAGGGATGACTAACTTGGTTTTCTGTAATGACGTAAATAAATAAAAAGCGAAGCAGCTGTCGGTCGACTGTTACCTGTTACTCTTTGAAGTTGGCGTAGACTAGAAAATTTCTAAAATAGTTGAGAAATTGTCAAACTACCTTCATTTTGCTAATCCTTCGTCTTATCCATACGAGTGATACGACGAAGGAGTTTTAGAAATTCCAATCATTTTATTGAGCTTCGATCGGAACGCGACGAAATCGACAGCGTTACCAGTGGCTTTGGACTAGGGAATGCAAATCCGTTCTGTTTTTAAAATCCGAATTTTTAAGAACGGATTTTTTTTTATATCCGGATTACCCGAATTTAACGGACTATTAATTAAAATAAACACAAAATAAATAACTACCCAGATTAGTTTGTTATTATTTGTGTAAAGAAAATTAAAACTTTAACCCAACTACGACAAAACGACAAATAAAAAGGTATAAACAAAGACATCAATATCAATATTTTTTCGGTTTTCGTATAGTCGGAGTCACGCCGTCACGCGTAATTAAATTACTAAGTCATGTATTCTCTTGCTTGCTGACATTGTCTCAAAGACATGATCGAAGAGCTGTACGATAGGTCGCTAAAAAGGTGGGATTTAAGACGAAAAAAAAATACATGTGCACTGACTAAGCGCGGATCCACCGTTGTGGGCACGATGGGCATGCCCACAACCCTAATAGACTTGTGACGTCACCCTTTCACGGTCTATTGAGGTCGATAGGCTGATGATAATTATTGTATCCACTTCTTTAATAAAATAAAATAAAACAATGAATCGCGTGATTCGGAACGCAGCGAAGTACCTACTTAGTCGTATGTACTTAGTCAAGTCATATTATGTGCATTTGTCGTAGCCAGATCTCAGAATTGATCATTTCATGAAGTATTCGACCATTTCATGAAATGGTTGAACATACAACATTGCCGCCAAAACTTCCGAGCTGCCTTCCTTGTTGGTGGTGTGGCGTGGCGCTAACGTTGGTAGTTTATACTGTTTGTAAATATTTTTTATTTTATTTAAACATACATACATCTACCATTACAGCTAACCAATGCGGTAAATGCGCCTTAATGAATACTTAATGGTTACTTATAAACTAATACCTATAACTAATTATTACAAACAAAGCATTCCTTGTGAATTCACCCAGAGAACAACAGAATAGGTCCGTCTCACTCGCTATGAGGTTGAGCGTGCGGAGTGCACGCGTCAGCGGCGCCTCTTTTAAAAGGTTGGTCCGAGCGCGCGGCTCCACTAGCAGTGGAGGCTGCCGTCGCCGCCACACGTACCTGTCCGGAACACACAGACTCACCTGGCCTAAAATAACTGCATTATGCACCTTCCCTCTCAGAAATTTAAATATATATGATGCGAGTGCAAGATCCCTCCTAACCCTTAGCTCGTTGTATCCTACCATACCTAAAATAAATAAGGTAGGATACATTAACGGGTAAAAGGGATAGACTCCGTAATAACGCTTGTATAAATATCTTATAAATTTATTTTGTACCCTCTCCAGCATGAGACTATATTTAGCTTCATGCGGAGCCCAAATGACTGCATTACATTCTAACTGGCTCCTCACCAATGCATTATATAAATATAGATAACCTAACTTGAATCGTTTTTATGAAATCGAATAATTCGACTCGATGAACATCAAAATCGGTTCAGTAGTTTAGAGTCTAAATATGACACTGTAATGTGCAAACAAACACACATTTTTACTTTTGTAATTTTCGTGAACGAACAAATTAACATTTTACAGGTTTATTAATTTACTAGTGTTCGCCCCACGGCTGGTGCCGATTCCCTTGTCACAAATGCCTCTAAACTAGACAAAAAATCACCAAAATTTAGTTTATTCCTTTCAAACAACGATTTCTCATTCTGAAAAAGACTAAAGTGGCACAACTTTAGTTTGACTCTAAGATGGCACTGCATAGATATCCGTGTGGCACTGAGTTATTACTTTATTGAAAATGGCAATTTTACTATTCTGAATTTGACGTTCTCCACCTTAAATTTTGATTTTTTAACTAAATCTAACTATTTTTAATCGCGATTAAAAAGTTGTGGAATAATAAATTAGTGGCCATGAACTAAAATTCACACCAACACCTGGATTTCAGGTACAAACACAGTACTGTATGTTTTTCTTCTTTTCTTTTGCTTATAAGTATCTCGAAAATGGTGTGTCCTATCGCAAAAATAATGAAAATTTCGACCTTTATAAGTAAAACTCATAAACCCCTAAAACTCAACATGTAGGTTTCTGTTCTTCGTCATATATTTTGTAAACATCTTCTTTGTAGGAATGCACTATATCGATCATGAGCGACTTATCATACTCCGACTCGCACTTGGCCGATTTTCGGGTTGCTGTGACCACAACCTTTTTTGAGGGCTGGATCCGCGCCTGCTCTGCATAGACTGCATCGAAGTTGAGGGCCAGCGTATCAACAAAGTGGAAAAGTACGTCTACCTTGAACAAACCATCAGCTGGACAAAAACAGCCAGGTGAAGCACCAAATACAACTGGTGACTGGCGGGCTTTTGGAAAGTTGTCCGATGTGCAACATACACAAACCACTACAAAGGGCAACATACCACTGAATCTGAAGCGACGCACTTTAGAACAATGATTCCTCCCCGTTATGGTGTATGGGGCTGAAAAATGTGTCTCACTTAGCAGGCGATCACCAAACTCAACGAAAGGGCAATCGCTTCGTGATCATAACAGAAATATAGAAATCCTAAGAAGAAGGAAGCTTACCGACATAGCCCTGGCGGTAGCGCGGAAGAAGTGGAAATGAGCAGGCCACCAGCCAGGTGGATAAGACGATCCAGTCAAAGTAACAGGCAAGAGTTGGATGCGGTAACGGCCCAAGACCGGGTAAAGTGGCGTGGCATTCAATGGATATGCCCTCGATCCGCGTCCCGCGCCCCGTTCGCTCCCCCAAAGCCGAGAGGCTCGGCAATCGCGGGACCCACAAACGATGAGCGTTTCGATTTTTTGGTAAAACTTCATAATGTTCAAAAAATTCGGATTCGAACTACGTATCCGAATTTGGAAGTCGTCAAAAATGTGCGGATATTCGGATTTTTCGGATTACGGATTGCATTCCCTACTTCGGACTGGTCTTTCGAGGTGCACGTGGAATCTCATACCTAAAAAGCAGGACAATCGTTTATGATGTGGCTCCCATAGTCGCATCTCTTAGGCCCGTATTATAGAACCTCACTCAAAACTCAAGCATTACTTAAAACTCGTATGAAGCCTTTTGATTGGTTGAAACTAGTTAAGTAATGATTGAGTCTTCAGTGACGTTCTGTAATATGGGCCTTAGTGCGGATTTCACCTATGAAATTGAAAGCGTTCAGCACATCTAAACACGTTCAAGAGCTGTCAGTGTACAATATTCCATAACAATTTTGACACTGACAGCTCTTGAAAGCGTTTTAGAAATGCTGATCGCGTTCAGTTTCATTGGTGAAATCAGCCCTGAGTTGTAGCGGCCCACAGTCGGTTTAGAGATTTCCAGGTGGCAAGTTGCACTTTGTGGTCCGATGGGAGTCTGGGAGCTCTATATGCAGGATCAACATAGTCAGTTTTGCTATAAAGTAACGACAGTGGTTGAGTGGTAATATAAGACCATGCAATGAGTACCTAGGTAATGTACCTACTACGCCATGTTTAAAAGGTGATGAAGTCTTCACAAACATTTGAAAGATATCAAAGAGAGAAAGAAGATAGGATAATCATTTTAGATGTGGTGGTGATGGCAGTGAGGATTTGGAGGTGGTGGGGTGGGGTGGAATACGATGTATTGATTATAAATATAAAACAAATAGTTCCATGATAAAAGATAGAACCTAAAAGAAAACAGACTGTCGTTGAATCTCCGTGAAACTAAAAATGGAACTTTAGTTACTGTTGTTCGAAAGGATAATTAATACAATAACTTATTCTGTCACAATTGAATGGCAAATGAAAACAAATAGAAACTACTGCAAAAGTCTGTGTTTTTAAACCAATTACATACCTATATCATAAAATTTTGTCAATTAGTACTGATAACTATTACCTATGTGAAAATTTACGGTCACAATTTGACATTGTCGCTTTTCGCTGCTTTTCTTGCTAAAACTAATAATATTTTATGAATACTTAAATATAACGCTTGAAAGAAGAATACGTACAAGCTTAGAAATGAACGAACATCCACTCAAATACAAAGCCCCATAGTTAGATACGCAGTAGAGTGAATTTAGTAAATGTGTGGGTGTCAGCGCTGTCGGCACTAGAAATAATCAATATTGCAGGCTCTGGTTCGAATCTCGTGGCGCCTCGTCTGTGTTGCACACTTGCGGCTGAAGTTGCGCCGCCCTCCCCCCTCGCACTTCGCGCCCTGCACACCCCTCGCACTAGAAAATTGGGTTAAACAGCACGCGGCTGAACGCCCGTACCGGAAGAGGGGATTTTGGGGTCCGCAGAACTGCGCTTCTACAATGAACGGGACAGAGATGTGACTGAGTATTGATTGTCTTTCACATTGAAGACGCAGTTTTCGTGCGGCGCAAATGCACGGTATCAACGCGTGACGTAGCAAACTGAACAAAGGGCCACCCAAACTCGTTAATTGAAATTTCGCTAGGAACAACCATAGCCGAGTGTAAAACTTTCCGAACGATTTTGAGTTTTTGCTCGCTAGCCAACCTTGTGTCACAGGTACGAGTTAAATTTATTCATGGGCCATACATACCACACCATACTACGCAGAATCAACAATTTAATACAAGCTGAGTGTTAACTTCGTTTGAATTTTGAGAAGATTAAGGTCCCATCTCATTATTGGAACTGGGATTCCTTCTCCAAATTCAAACATGGACCTTAAGGACGTATTAAAGCGTGACATTCGCTCTGTGGACATATTTTCGCCTCTTACCAAAGGCATCAAACTCAAAACTCAAACCATTTATTTCAAATAAACCAATTACAGGTACTTTTGAATTGTCAAGGGGTCGGTCAGTGTTAAAGATGAAGCTAGTTGCCCATTCCAAAGCGTAGTAGGTTCCTATGGAGAAGAACAGGCAAGAAAGTCCATGGACACTCTTTTAAATCAGAATATTGTTACAAAATATTGGTTACATCATTCATGTTGAAAGTATACATGTGAGAACAATGTAGAAAGACGTGCACGTTAAAAGCGTCCGTAATAAAAATATAATTCCAAAATTAAAATAAGTCATGGCAGCTAAGAGATGACCAGTCCCCACTGACGGCGTCCGTTCACGAACATGGCATGGATCAGCATCATTTAGCTCAAACATTTTGAAGGGAACTTAATGATCCAACACACACGCCAATCAATGGTAGAATAAATGACTATAAGGTATCATTAGAAAGGCAATTTATTTAAATTTCAGAATAAACCAATAGATTTGGATTTTGTTTACCCACTGCCGACAAAACCCGCATAAGGGACCACGTGCTCCTCTAAGATCTCGTTTATGTACCGAGGAGCAGTCAGCGACCCTTGTCCACGAGCTCCTCCAGTTCGAGAATCACACACAAGGTTTGTTTTGCCGTCGATTGACATGCCGCCCCAGAACATGCACGAGCCACCCCCGTATTCAGCTGTCTCTTGAATACAGGCTTGTGCGAATCGTTCCCCTTGCCTCCTATACACTCTTAACCGCCTGTTATTCCAGTAAAGAGAAACCCTCGTCTCATCCGAAAAGAGCACAGCCCTCCATTGATCGATTGTCCAATCAACATGTTCTCGGGCAAATTCCAGCCGGTCTCGCCTATGCTGTGCAGTCAATTTTGGCCCTGTAACCGCCCTGCGAGCTGCAATTTTCTTCACCCGTAATTTTCTTCTGACCGTGGAGACGCTTACAGTAGTTTTGCGAGGTGATCGGAGTTGTTGCTGCTGCTCAACAGCGTTGGAGAACCGATTACGTAAAGACGTCGAAACAATGAAGCGATCGTCTCTTTCGGATGTGCAGCGTTGTCTTCCAGATGCACGTCTTCGAATGTAGCCGCCAGTCTCTTGGAAGCGTTGGAAGTTGGTAAACTCGTCGAACGGAAAAAGCGACTCAAGTTCAGTTGCCGAGCAACATCACATTGCCGCATCCCTGACTCCAGTAGTGCAATGACTCGAGCGGCTTCATCTGCAGTGGTATCCATCTTCAGGGGTATTTTTCTTGCTGTAGCTGTTCACGTGTGTTCACTTCGAAGGTTGGATAGCCAATGACACCCATTTTTTTTACTAGAGCTTCTCGTAGCTCACCTCTGAGGTGATGAATACTTTCCTACACCCATTTTCCCCGGGTCACCCGTTTTATACCCTTGTAGGTTGGTGCAATTAGTGGCTATTGTAATGCGTTTTAAAAAACCTTTTTTAACGTTACGTGCTACGTGAGTTATTTTGTGTTTAGGAATTCTAACTACTGTTAATTTAAATGTCATTAAACATACTTTTATTGACTACCAATTTTAATTGTGTTTAATGTATTCGTTAATGGCAGGACATGCTTGAAACTTATTTTCGGGGAGGTGCGATTTTTGTGACGCCGAGTGTAGTTCTCTTAGAGAATCGCGTCTGTGGAGGCCATATATTGCTCTGATGGCTTTTTTCTGCAGAATAAAAATAGATTCGATATCTGCAGCCCGTTCCCATAGTAAAATACCGTAAGACATGATACTATGTGTCAAATGTGTCGATATGAAAGTGCTGAAATCGTGGTAATTGAAACATTTTTTGATAATGAAATAGGATTTAATATGCCTCTGAGAAAACCAAAACAGGGTAGTCTGGCTGGAAAAAGACATTAGCACCTTTGCTGTCGAGTCAATGCATTTGAATTGTGAATTGCGCAAAGAAAGTTGGTCCTGTGTACTGGGGCATACCAGATTTGATTATAATTATTATTGTATACTGGTGAATATTTATCCATAATAAACGAATGAGCATCATTGGGAAATATTACAAATTCAATTTGGAAAAGTATTTGATTTCTCATCCCAAAAATATTTTAAAAACCATAAAATATTTATCAATCGTTGACAGTTTTCGTTACGATGGGTATCAGAAGCCCAACATTTTGACAACCAGTTATGGAAAGGGGTTGGTTGTGGAGGTCAGACAGGCAGTCGCTCCATGTAAAATGCTGGTATTCAGCTGCATTTTGTTAGACTGGAAGCCTACTGCCTAGCCTACCCCAACATAGTTGGGAATAGGCTAGGCTGATGAATAAAATATTTATCGATGCAATAAGACAGTACCTAGCTTAAGTGTGATGACTTGATGATGTCGCTTTACTTTCTGTTATCTATGAATGTGTGTTGTCACCAGCTTGACGCCACGTATGTTAATGTCGCATCGTGGACAATGCGTGTCAGTTTTTGTTTCGAAGTCTTCGTTCAATCTTGTTATTTTTACAACTGGTGCAGCTCATACATTTTATGCAGTTAAGATTATTATCGTCGTAGACCATGTACGTACCTACCAAATCTTTGTCAAGTACATCATTATTATGACTGTTCAGTTATCCCTACACGCAGGTTGCCAATTCGCTAACTTTCCATTCGTCTACCACTACCTGCTGTAGTTAGTACCTATTCTAAAAATAGACGAAACAATAAGCACACTGCAAGCAATTCATGCTTTGATTTGCTAATTGAGTAGGACGGTTGAAAATTATAGTTTTATAGTAACGTTAACGGCTTTTAGGTGAAAATGCATTTACTTTTATTGTTGTCTCAATTTGTATGCCTATCCAATTATTATAAAAAAATGTCTGCTTATCTGCGCGACGTCATACAGCCTTGTAGTAAGCAAAGCAATCGGTGAAACTTAGGTGTTATTTTAACTAGAAGCCAAGTCACGTGGTCCTTATTTTCCTTATCGTTTTGATCCAATCGAAATGCGTTGCGTTCGCCGACGACTTTTGTGCTAGCTTAGTACGGGAGGTGGTCGCCGCGAACGGGAGAGGAGGGGCAAGAGGCGCCGAAGGGAGTACATGCAGAGCGGCAACGTTACCGCGATAATGCTAATACACTTTATGTGTCTCTCTCTACTGCCATGCCACTGCACTGGCGTGATGTTGACACCCTGATTATACTTTTGCATTTAGTGGGTTTTTTTACCTGTGGCCCGGTAAAAGTGCCACGTTGTGTGATTTCAAAACGCTTTGTCACATTCACCATCATTGTTTGAATCTGTGTTTTGTTAAAGCATGAGTTTACGAATCGTTAATTGAATGTAGCACTTATTACTTTCTAATGTAATGTAAATCTTGCATTTCATATTCATCGCTACTATTGCTACCTACTGTTAGACATTTTAGGTACTGATATGAACTCATTTGTGAGTTCAGTTCAGTTGTTAAGTAGGTAACTACTGTAATTTTGAGATATTTTTTTTGTAACATCGACTGCCTTGTTGGTCTAGTGATCGCAAGCGCTAATGCTGAGCATGAGGTCCTAGGTTCAATTCTCGGGTCGGGCAAAATGTTATTGGATTTTTCTATCTGAAATTTCTCAGTAGCAGCCCGGAGTCTGGATTTGTGGTCGTTTGATGGCAATAGGCTCACCTCCTATTACATGAGACATAAACATAACTGGTGAAATTGCTTATATGGGTGAATTCTGCATCTTGGTTTAAAGTTGAAGTCAATCTAGAAGTAAGGACATCAACATAAGTCTCCATCTTGCAGCATACTGCAAAAACAGAAACAAATGGGAAAGAATTATTATTTACCAAAAATTCAAAATCTATGGGATACTTCCCATTAAACTAGAAATCGCCCCACTACCCCACATGAAGGCCACAACAAGCACACAGACTACAAATCAATAATTTTCTAATTAGATCTGGTGCTATTACGCCATTTAGATGAAAGTGAAAGTCACGCACAAATATAAAAGTAACGCAGTTTACAATTTTATAAAATTGAAGAAAATAATTTATACAATTAAAAGATTTATAAAATTAAAGAAAATATTAAAAAAAAACAACATTTTATAAAGTAAAATAAAATAATATAAAAAATTAACTAAAGTTCGTTTTTTAATCTCACAGACTAATTGTCAAAAACGGCAAAAAAATCATGTCTGTTGTATGGGAGCCCCCCTTAAATATTTATTTTATTCTGTTTTTAGTATTTTTGTATGTGTTGTAATAGCGGCAACAGTAATACAGCATCTGTGAAAATTTCAACTGTCTAATTATCACGGTTCATGAGATACAGCCTGGTGACAGACTGACGGACGGACGGACAGCGAAGTCTTAGTAATAGGGTCCCGTTTTTACCCTTTGGGTACGGAACCCTAAAAACAAACAACAACCACTTGAAATGTCAAATTAGGGGATTAAAAACCGGCCAAGTACATGTCGGACTACGCACAATGAAGGGTTCCGTAGTTGGAATGAATTTATCCCAAGAACAAACTTAACATTGTAGTTGACATGTTAAAAACATGTTCTCCCATACATTCCGACTGAAAATAAATAAGTTTTTACGCACAATATTGAGAGATTTACCATGTTGTTTTAAGACCATGGATTTCTTATAGGTTTTCCTGTAATCTATGAGTAAAGAAATAACTAATCACTGTATTTTTATCAAAATTTTAGGCTCAGTACTCTCGGAGATAATGCGGTTAATTAAAAATTAAATGATTAAAAAGCATTTATTAAAAAAAAAAATTGAGACTCAACACAACAAGCCCTTTCTTTTGGTATGTCAATTTGCAAAACTTTTTTTTTTTCATTTATTTACTTTAAATTTCCGTGTTTGGGTCACAGAAATACCTATGTGTACCAAAGGAGACGTTTCATTTTTGTATAGAACTCCGGCCATAACATGTACGCTTTAGAAAACCTGGGAAATGATCCCCTGAATACAATAAAGATTGTTTTTTTTCATTATATCTAATATTTTTTAGGCACTACGTATTAACTGAAAATGTTTGACGATTATCAGGAGAAATACGACCATCGACAGCCAGCCATGACAAGGTCGGAGGGATGACGTATACATAACCTAGAACTGTCAAAACTGTGATGGTTGTTAGCGAAAAACTTTCCCGGCTGAACGCCAAGGCCGCTTTCGAAGTCTCACTGACTTCACCATCAAAAACGTTTTTGTACAGACACCGAAAGCCACGAAGTCGAGATAAAAGAGACTGACAGATGTGATGTCAAATAGCAATACAAACAATATGTTTGAATTTTTCGTCCAGAAGTACCTACAAATCTACAATCCACAAAAGTCCTGTTTTTTAACGATGATTAATATGTTCTAATTAATCAAAAAGACGTCTAAGATCTTATTATATTATCACAGAAATACATGCCTTTCATGCCATATACCTAAATAACGTTTACGTGATATTATTATGATTTAACGTAACATGATTTCTGGTCGAAATCAGTGTGTAAGTAAGACGACGCCATGATCAATAGAATATGGCAATAATTTGATAAACTATTATTTTTGTGCCGAAGTAATCAGGGGAATATTCAGGAAAGAATATTTTTCCTCAATTCGTGGATGTTTTTCCTCTTTTTTAATTACCGAACATTTTATGGCCGAAAATGAAACATCTCCATGTAGGTACTTAATCGGTCCATTACATTCGGAGCAAATTGGCTGTGACAGGCAGACAGACACACGAGTGATCCTATATGGTTTCCGTTTTTTCCTTTTGAGGTACGGAACCCTAAAAACGAACTTGAGTAATAAATTCACTGTACCTGTACTGTCCCATTGCTGGGCAATTTTGAGAAGATACAGATCGAAACTGTAGCTTGTACAATAAACTTATTATTTATTTATTTAAACTATAAATGAACTTCTGGGTGAAGTGAAAGTATATGAATACTTCACGGAAATTGTGCTACCGGTGTCGCGTCGCGCCTGTCTGCGGGAGCCTTAAAGTTATTAACTCAATCAATTTTATTAAACTGCTCTGCTATTTAACTGTGATCATATCAAGATAAGGGATTGAAGTGTACATGTCATGATGTCATTAAATAAAAAACTTTAAAAAAAAATATTTGTAGTAATCATATTTTTCATCAATGGGTTCGGTACACCAATAAATAGGCAGTTCAATACACCATGTAGGTATATAATCTACAGAATATGCACTTCTTAACTATTTGGCAATTGTTACAGTGGTGTTTAGTATTTATGTATAATTTCTTGAAAAATATTACTCATTTATAATCTATGTTTGTAGGATCATCTAATTTACAAGTAGGTATAGTTATTTTATGAGAAGGAACTTGTTATCAATCGTGTTGATTGGCTTATCTACATAATGACGATATAGGTACCTACCTAGGGAACACGGTCCGAATTATTAGTTATCAAGTTATATTTACGTTTTGAAATATTTTATACCTACCTAGTTATTCAAATATAGCTTTAAATGTAAAATTACCTACCTAATCAAGATAAAATACAAAACACCTACTTGATTTACATACATTATAATAGGTAGGTGGGTATGCTTATCTGTCGTACGTAACACTGCTTTACGACGGCACATAAGTTTATCGCGCTTAGAGCTTGGTTGAATAATATAATACAGCTACCTATAATAGGTGCGCACATTCAAGTGGATACATAGTAGACCTATCTGTGTTTATATGTTGGTACATCGCGGCAGTCGGCACAGACGCCTACGTAACACGTCCAGTAAGCAGTTTGTTGTGGGGCACGAGCGCCGATATCACGTACCTACTCGTTCGGTCGGTGGCACGCCGCCCGCTACCCGCCGCCGCCGCGGCCGCCACCGCCACCTCATTGCGGGAATAATCGGTCAACTGGATTTCGTATCCATTGCTTAGGATCAATTACGAGTGAATACTTAATTTAACTTACCTACATAACCTGTAGTTCGTAACTTAAATCGTGGCCATTCAATATAATTGTTTTGTGCAAAAATCCAATTAGTCAACAACAACACGATCGCAATCGCGGGCTGTTGACCTGTAGCTAGCGCAGTGCAAATGCGAGTGAACGCACAACGTTCTTTCCTACGAGGTAGTACAATTAATATTCGTTTATAAACTTATATGTTAATTTACTTTGTGGTTATATACGAAAGCACAACTGCAAGCAGATATTTTTCACTGGATATAACAATGCTTTTGGCCTTGTATCCTTGTAAAATGGCGCCTCGCCCGTCGTTATTATTATTACATTCGAAGCAAACTTCGTGACGATCTCTACTCTCCACCCCCCTTGCGCTCCCCGCGGATGCGTATCCGATTGTCGCGACTGGCATTTCGTTTACAACTTGTCAAACTAGTTAGGTTATTTGGATGAAGTGTGAAATAGTAAAATAATTGATATGGAAACATTACCTTACACGTAATTTGTAAGTTTATGTAGCTTTTTGTCGGAAATGAGTGAGAGCAAGAGTAATAACGAATGAAACTGGGCGAGTCATATGTAAAGACGCCATCTTTCTTTACAGATGTCAGCTGGGTCACAAATTCAGATGGCACCACAAACCACTGTCAACACGGGGCAACCTCTACACAATCAGGACTCCAATATGAGCACAGGTAAATTGTGATTTAGTGATAAAAGTGCAATAAATGTTTGTGATTTGTGATCAGTGCTCTCAGTGTTTACTTCACGCCGGCTTGTCGTCAAAGGTTAACCTTTTCTTATAAACTCTTGAGGGACGAACATTTGTGTGAAAAACTGTCATCAAACGAAGGATTGTGACGTCATTTATCGTGTATGATGCCGGATAGGAACCGTGAAAGTGCCGTTTTTCTTCTCGACAACCGAGACTATTGCGTGCCACAATGCATGACTATAAAAGTGGAGCTAACATAAACCACGTCGGCCTACTGAGCTCCTTGTCAAAAAGTGAGTTAACACTAACTGCTCATGATTTAATTGACGTGTTAATTTATAGATCTACTGTAGTATTTACTTGTTGACAAATTGTCTCATTCAGTAAAATCAGCCCTCTGTTATTGTCAACTTGATGACATAAATAACACTATTTACAAAATCTGATCACATATGACTTACTGTTAACATATATTTTGTATGAAAACATTGTTATTTCTGATGCTACTGCCTTCAGAGTTTACAAACACGAATTATTCTTTACAATAACAGTAAAACATATAAGATTTTGCTTTCAAAATGCTTTATCAATTGGTTTGATTCTGTTCTTAAGTGTTTATGCATGCAATGTTGTTTCAGTCTTGACTATTATTTAGAGAAATGGTTTGTGACCACCAATGTGTAACTGACAGTGTAAATCCAGCCAAGCATTATGATATATTATGGGAATTGATTCAATAGCGGAGTGGATAACTTTACTATTTAAGTCCTCTAAGGATGCATTATAAAGTCAAGTATACTGAACACTCACTGGCACTCTGGTACGATTGATCACTTACCATTTAATGCAAGTCTCTGTTGCATAATATATATTTGCTTTTATTACTTAAATGCCCAATGTTATATGCTTATTAGAAGTAATCAAATATATAACTACTTTCAGGGTCATCTCATAGTGATAAAGAAGTTGATGCTTTAACTCCGGAAAAGTCTGCCGCTATGCGAGGCTCAACTGCTGCTCCTGGCACTGCGCTTGTGCCCCCAAGCGGTGCCACACCTACTATAGCCATGCCAGAAAGAAAAAGGAAACGGAAAGGTGAATGTCGATATTAATACTTTTTACTAACAAACCCCCTCCAAATGATGGGGCTTAGATGAGAGCTAGGTCCAATGGCTGACTAGGCAGAGATGATGCTGATTCAGTCCATTGTTTTTTAGTTATAGCAAACTAGAAAGTTGCCACTTTTATTGTTATAATCTTAACATGATTCCAAAAATTTCGGATGATTCTTTCATCTTTGATATAATGTTAATAGAATTGCTATAAGTAAAACAAACATTTTAGTATTTTTAACTGGTTGCAATATTACTTGAGGTATACCAAGTTATTATCATACAACATCACGCCTGGTTTCCCCGAAGGGTTGGGCAGAGGTGTACCTGTAGTAGGTACACCCACATTTCGCCAGTTATGTTTAAGTCCCATGTAATAGGGGGCGAGCCTATTGCCATCAACTGGGCATCAATCCAGACTCCAGGCGGCTACTAATGAATTCTAGATAGATAAACCCAATAACACTTTGCCCGACCCGGGAATCGAACCCAGGACCTCATGCTCAGTAGTAGCGCTTGCGACGACGAGACCAACGAGGCAGTTTTATTATCATTAACCCCCTTATTCATAAACACTGCTTAAAGTTAAGTAATGATTAGCGCCTGTTTAACCATACATTTTTGATGTTTAAATGTCTCGTAACTTTAAGCAACGTTTATGAATGCGAGGGTGAATAAGAAAGATATGATCTTGGTAACTTCAATTCATCTTCACTAAGTATAGAACAGAAGTGTGTCAATAGATGAATAGAATGATGAGTTCATGTATGACTATTATAGAATATTGAAATAATTTCCAGGAGAAGAAGGTGTTGGTGGCGGTGGGGGCGGTGGTGGCAAACAGAGGCACAACTCTTCAGACAAAAACATTAGGGAATACTTCTCAAAACACCCCTCATCAAGTCCTGTACGGCATGCTGGTGCCAAATCACCTTCGCCACAGGGCGCCAATTATCCTATGGTAAATATTTTGAAATAACTTTTCTTATATTTGTAGAATAAGATAAGGCCCAGAAAACGGTGGCAAGTTGACTTAAATGCATACCAGGAAGACTGGTTCAAGGCTTGGGAAAAGAGTAACTGGAACGGTTTAGGGGAGGTCTTTGCCCAGCTGTGGGATTGCAATGGCTAGGAAAATAACCTTAGAATGATGCTCAAGTATGATTCTCAACTGAAACTCAGAATGACAGTGGCAGTTTTTACTAATCTTAACTGGAATCCATATTCATGTTTTCATGCCTTATTATGATGTTCAAACTAGAATTAATTTAGATATGGCAAAATATTTCAAACAGCTCTTAAAAGAACTGTTTATAATTATGATTCTAAATAGTAACCATTATTACTGTGCATAACCCAATGGTTAAAGATGTATGTACCTCACTCAACCTGCCACAAGTAACAAACCTACACAAAATGATAAAAGATGTTATTGTTACATTCACAAAAGTTAATAATCATGTACTTATAAAGTAGTGATAGATTCAAGATTAGAAATTGTTATGTTTCTGTAGCCACCAATCTTATTTTGTACCATTATCAGCAAATGCACTGACTACTGAGATGATTTTATTACTTCTCAAGCCTTAGTATGTTTTTTTTACTGTAAATTTTAAATTAAGTTCAATACTATTTCTTGATATAGGACTCTTAAAGTGGGTGGGTAGATGGCTTGTATATGTTAGAAAGAAATAATAATTATTTTGTGTTCAGTACCCACCGTCACCCTCGTCGTTACTGCCTTCTGGTGCCGATTTTTTACGTTCGGCGTCTCAGCAACGACCCCACACATCTGTTAAACAGGTAAAATCCCCACCATCATCTCAAATAATGACTATTTTACTTTTAATAATTTTGTAAGTTCATGGTTTATGTAATTGTCTGCAGGTTCAAACAGAACTGACATGTCAGAGGATACAGGAGTTAGAAACTCAAGCATCTTCTGACTTAGAACTAAGAAATAATAAAATAGAAGAATTAACAAGATCTAATGAAGAATTGAAACATCAAGTGCAAGCACAGAGCAAGGTATTACACAGATTTTGTTTTGTTTCGAAGTTACATTTGTTCAACTTCATATAATAACTTGGAAATTGTTCTTTCAGGTAATAGAGCAACATAAATCACACATCAATAAATGTATAGAAGTTGTAAAGAAATTGTTAAATGAGAAAAGCACAATTGAGAAGAAAGAGGCTCGGCAGCGGTGTATGCAGAACAGACTGAGGCTTGGCCAGTTTGTGACGCAGCGCGTCGGCGCCACGTTTCAAGAGAATTGGACTGATGGATATGCATTTCAAGAATTAACGAGGTACTTCGAATTCATTATTAAGCCTTACCAAACACTTTCAAAGAAAAATCGCTGTTTTTCTAAATTGCTGTTATTTAAAAATAAAGTGTACTGTTCTAAAAAAGCATAATAGGGAGGATCAAAATAACTCGATAGTTGTTTTAAATAGGGTGGTGGTATTCAAAATAACTATCAATAGTTATTTTCGATATTTTTAATGGAAGTTGTTTGGTGACTCGTCTTTATCCTGGCATATCAACTGCCAACCATTAAAAAATACTCATCAAGTTTGACTAACACTACATTTCCACATTCCACCAGGCGGCAAGAAGAAATAACAGCTGAGAAAGAAGAAATAGATCGTCAGAAAAAGTTGTTATTCAAAAAGAGGCCGGTGAACAACGAGGGTGGCGGCGGGCGCGGCAAGCGCACGTCGAGCGCGGCGCCCAGCACGCCGCAGCCGTCGCCGCTGCACAACGGGACGGACGCGCCCACCTTCCTCAAGCCCGACCCGCTGCCCAGCATGACCTACCAGGAGTATTACGAAGCTGATGAAATACTTAAGGTATGTTGCTGTTGGGCTCGGCTTCCATTCGGAACATGCGGCTGGATATCAGAGCAACTGCCCATCTGACCTTCACAACCCATTTACTGGGCAACACGATACCTCACGGCACCTTATGTCAAGCTGTGCTGCAAAGGATAAATCATTCCATCTCTAACTATTTATCATTATCTTATTATTAGCCAGAAGACAACCACTTACTCGCACCTTTACTTGGGGTCACCTGTTCAACTGGTCTGAGCCCATCCAGAAAAAGTGCACAGCAGTATCTGCTAGTTCATGGTTACCATTTCAATACGATTGTTTACGCTACACTCAATATAACCCACCCATAGCCACTGCAATATAATGCTTGTTTCTAAGAGCGAATTTTCTTATTTCTGATTCATACGGAAAAAAAATATTGTCGTAATAGTAATTGCAAAGCGACCGCTATGATGACAAAAGGATACAGTAATAATGTAACATTTGCACTAATCAGATCTGTTTGTCAACTATGGTGGTTATAGCAATATTACCTCAAGATAATCCATTAGAGTGGTCTATGAAAAAGGCAAGGCTTGCAAAATAGAAACTGAGCTTGTCCCTAGAATTTGGATCCTAAGTTCAAGTCCTAGAAGTCGCTAGTCCAACAAGCAATGAAGAAAACTACAAAAATACCTGTTTTGATGGGGAAGCTGTCAAATCGTCATCTAGACTAGGTGCTAAGTAAAAGTAGTTAATAATAACCAGTAAATACTTGATTTTAGATGAATCCAAAATGTCAAGGCTGAATTTCTTTCTTCCTACAATAACAAAATACTAAATAATGTAATTTCGTTTCAGTTGAGACAGAGTGCACTTAAAAAGGAAGACGCAGACTTGCAGCTAGAGATGGAAAAATTAGAGAGAGAAAGAAATCTTCACATTAGAGAACTAAAGCGGATACACAATGAGGATCAGAGCCGTTTCTCACAACATCCTGTACTCTCAGATCGGTGAGTTTTACTGCAAATAATTGCGATTAATAATTTTTCATGGTCTAGTGCACTGAGAAAATTGCAGGAGTATTGACGCATGCGCCATGATACTAGTGCATAATACATATGCTTATATACTGGTTACAACCTCATCCATATTATCTGCACATTTATACACCAGTTCTTTATTTCTATCTGTTAACATTTAATTTTGTGATGTGTATAATGCAAACATAACAAAAATACTATTTTAAACACTAGAAAATCTAAAAGCAAATATTCGCTCACAATATATTAAGATAAAATGTTTTGGAAGTAGATAACGTGATAACGACGTAACCCTGATCTAATTTATATGGTCTTACGAATATTGTACGAATATTTTGCAACCAAATAACATTGTAAAGAATCATTATTTTATCAGGCAAGTACGCCAAAACAAATATTGCTGAATAACTTAGATATAACTTTGATTATAATTAAAATTAAAGTTTTACTTTAATTATAATTAAAGTTATATAGCCAATTTGTTCCACTTCCTGGAGATAATACATTCAAATGAGTCAAGTAGCTTATTATTATAGTTGGTAAAAAGCTACCGTAAGCCGTAGCTAACTGTAGCTTGCCATACAGCATATGTTACCTTGTTGATCACACATGCTATTATACTGTTGTTCTATTATAGTCTGTCCCAAAAGTATTTCATGAGAATGTAAGCAAATGGATCAGTAAATTTACAAATTATTTGATTAATTTAATACTTTTGAATCACCTAAAATATGTTATTTATTTGATGTTTTTGGTTGGTATATTGGCATGTACTAGCTTTCATAGGGCTATTAATTTATAATTTAAATTATGTTTTGCGTAATGTAAATTATCTTGCATACTACATATTATATAGAATCAATTTTCTCTAACTGAACAGACAGCTGTGCTGCTGGGGAGTTTGTTGCGCCACTTCTTCTTCCCAGCTACAGCACTAGGGAGTGGTGGAGAGTGGGGACTGTCTCATGTAATTTTGACGTTCGAAAAGTGCTGATTCTCAGCCTAGTTTGAATAATTGACTTTTGAATTTAATGTTTTTTTTAATTTTGAAAGTTTTGTTAATTTTATAACCAACATTTTCGCTGATTATTTTCAACTACAATTTAATAATGTTAATCAAACAATAATAAATTGTTGAAAGTGTTGAGATTTTAAGATGAAACCTAAATACAGATGAATTGACTAAAGGGAATTATTAACTGACTGTAAGAATTTAACTTGTTTACACATTCACCTGATACTTTTGCAACAGATAGGTGTATTTATCACTCTAATATCGGCATTGCTGTAATCCCAAAAAAGCACCCATTGCACCCACAAGAGGGGCAATTGCCGTATGTATAGGAACTTTCACATCCTAACCCTAACTTTTCTAATATGTTGAAAAATCATGTAATAATTTACCCACATCTTTGATACTGGTGGTTGCTGAGATGATCTGATTGCGACTTGATTTTGTACGTATTTTTAGAACGAGAAATTGTCCTATTAATAATTGTAAGAACTCATGCCGCCTGTGATAAGGTTTATCCTACAGCATTAAACTTTGTAATACTTACATTATTTCTAAAATTTATATATTTGAATAAATATTTATTTATTTTATTTTAGGTATCTGCTGCTAATGTTGCTCGGCAAAGGCGGCTTCAGTGAAGTCCACAAGGCGTTTGACCTGCGAGAGCAACGGTATACGGCCTGCAAGGTGCACCAACTGAATAAAGACTGGAAGGAAGACAAGAAGGCCAACTATATCAAGTGAGTCCGTGTATGATGGCATACGTCATTATTCCCTTGTATTATTTTATGTTTATAATTTTTCAACATTCCGTTTTTCAAGGTTCCGTTTCCACTGAAGCGTAGACGTGCAGGAATCGTCCAATACAGTCGAGACGAGAGACGTGAGATATGGGTATCAACCATTGTGATTGGTCGATTTCCGTAGGCCTCCTCTGCAGTGGAAACGCACCCTTAGACTAAGGTCTTCCGATAAGTCAGCATAATGGGCAAACATATTGGTCAAGAACTTTTTGTTATTTTATTATTTTTTCTTGTTGCTCACTATTTTTACAAGTTAAATGAGTTACCAATTGTTTTATGGATAAATCCTTATTTTTTGTTATTATTCTTCACAATTTCTTATTATGTTTGATGCCTTGTTACAGACATGCGCTGCGGGAGTACAACATTCACAAAGCGTTAGACCACCCTCGCATTGTTAAACTATATGACGTATTTGAAATTGACGGCAACTCCTTTTGTACAGTTCTTGAATACTGTAACGGACATGATCTCGATTTTTATCTCAAACAGGTAAGTAAATTCTTTCGACCTTCTAAGTCTGTTCTTCTGTTACCAAAACTGCTAAAAACTCATAACACCCTCTTTATTCTTCGGGGGTTAAAAATATGTATCAGTAAATATGACCTACTGCTGCGTAAATATGCCTGCAAATGGGCGCTATCGAGATCATTAAGAGATTTGTCAGAATACTTTTGGCAGTTGGATTGGTGATCACAGTTTTTAAATTGTAAATGGGGGCTTCTACCTACCTTTCCTTCTGACTGACATGATCCCTCAGTCGCAGTATATATTACCCACGTTACGAGGGTGCGTTTTTAAGTTCGCGGAATGGGAGGGAGGGGATAACAATAGGTCATTATCGGGATGGTCACAACTTCAGCCACTCAATATTAGTATAAATACCAGGTTTTATATTTATTGGATCATTAGTCGTTGAACTATCGTCAAGCAAACAACTCAATCGGGAAGAAAGTGTGAATTATGGAAAAAATCGAGTACCGTGCCGTAATAAAATTCCTTACCAAGCAAGGAAAGTCAGTTCAAAATATACTGGAAGAGATGGAATCCGTTTACGGGGACTCTTGCCCGGGTAAAACCATGGTTTACAAGTGGCACAGTCTCTTTAAACAAGGCAGGACCTCACTTGAAGACGACCCACGGCCCGGACGGTCGATCGAGGTGACTACTCCGGAAATCATTAAAAAAGTCGAAAAAATAATATTGGAAGATGCCAGACTAAAGAAGAAACAGCTTGCAGAAATGATTGGAGTATCGGATACGACAATTTTCAAAATTCTACACGATCATCTTGGCATGACAAAGGTCAGTGCAAGATGGGTGCCAAGAATGCTCACGCCGCCTCAAAAACAACACCGCGTGGAGTGTTCTCGCACGTTTTTGGACCTCTGTAACGAAGATAAGGATGGACTATTAAGTCGAATTGTTACTGGAGATGAAACTTGGGTTCATCATTATGAACCTGAGTCGAAACAGGACTCTATGCAGTGGCACAAAAAAGGCACACCGCCACCCAAGAAGTTTAAAGTTTCACAATCGGCTGGAAAAATTATGGCAACAGTGTTTTGGGATTCAGAAGGGATCCTGTTGACCGATTATAAAGATAAAGGCGTTTCTATAACCGGAGAATACTATGCTTCTATCCTTGAGAGGTTGAAAGAAAGCATTAAAGAAAAAAGGAGGGGTAAATTGACCAAAGGTGTCCTTCTTCTTCACGACAACGCGCCTGTTCACAAGAGCCGTGTTGCGTTGGCTGCCCTGCATAAGATGGGCTTCGATATTTTAGACCATCCACCCTACAGCCCAGACCTGGCTCCCAGTGATTATTACCTCTTCCCAAAACTGAAAAAAGAACTTCGTGGGAAGAAATTTTCAACTGATGAAGAAGTGAAGGACGCGGTTTCAGCTTATTTTTCGGACAAAGACAAAACATTTTTTTATGAAGGTATACATAAGCTAATTGAAAGATCGGAAAAATGTATAAGGGTAGCAGGTGAATATATTGAAAAAGAAAAATAATTTAGTATTTTTATTTTGACTTCTCACCCTCCATTCCGCGAACTTAAAAACGCCCCCTCGTATAAAGAATCATTGAGACTTTTCCAAAATATAAATTGATAGAAATGACTCACATAGTTTTACAAAGAAGCTTGTTTTACAAGCTGTATACAGAAGCTGTTGGTTTGCCTTTAATAAATAAATAAATAAATAAATAAAGTGAACAAAGCTAGGTAAATAGTTATAATGTAATATTAACTTGTTTGAAACCCATATGTATTTATATTATGTACAATTTCAGCACAAGACTATTCCGGAGCGCGAGGCTCGCTCAATCGTGATGCAAGTCGTGTCAGCGTTGAAGTATCTAAACGAGATCAAGCCGCCAGTGATCCACTACGATCTGAAGCCGGGCAACATCCTCCTGACCGAGGGCAACGTGTGCGGCGAGATCAAGATCACTGACTTCGGCCTGTCCAAGGTCATGGACGAGGAGAACTACAACCCTGACCACGGAATGGACTTGACGAGCCAGGGAGCAGGGACTTATTGGTAAGTCATGTGAACACTTTCTTTATTATTGGTGTCAATTTCACAAATTGATGGTTGTATAATAAACTCTATAGGTAACTAATATACTAAATTCATAACAAAAAATGATTGGTATTCATTTGAACCGTACTTGGGAGTGTGCCGTATTTAGGGGTATGAGGAACAGGGTGTAAAGTTCACTCATCCACCATAGAAAAGGGAGGATCCTCCGACCAGACGGGTGTTGTGTCTGGCGGGCCGACTGCCCGACTGTTGATTTCGGATAGTCTCATCTATGTCGTTCGCGCGGTAAACTCTAATTGCGCGATGCAGGATTTGTGTGACGTCATGTCTTTGATGCGTAGTTCGTATGTGGCGGTGTAACCGCTACATCACTCCCCTCCGGAGACCGGAGGTCGATAGTGGGCTGAGTCTTGTATCTTGCGATGCTTCACAGTGCCAGTGGAGGTTCCAGTGAGTCGGAACCGGGTGCCGCATAGTTCGCGGTGAGTCGGAACTGTCTGCGGTGGTGATTCCCCAGTGAGTCGGGGTGGCGCTGCGTAACGATCCAGTGAGTCGGATGTGGTATAGCACCGGGTTGTGGCTGACTGCTAGCGTCGACCAGGAGAGGTTAGAAAGATCTCTGCTTGTGAGACCGGCCGAAGATGCAGATGCTGTGCCAAGGTTGCTGATGAGGCTGAGGGTGATGACCAGGAATGCGCGTTCGCTGCATGCTGGTGGTCAGGATACCCGTTGAAGCCGTGGGTGCTGGCTGGCTGTGTGACTCGCCTCACGAAAGCTTGCGGAAGTGATGATGATGACGTCACGCTGAAGTAGTTGCACGAAGGCTGCGTTGACGTTCATACTCGGGGTCACCAATTTAGAGGTATGAGGAACAGGGTGTAAAGTTCACTCATCCACCATAGAAAAGGGAGGATCCTCCGACCAGACGGGTGTTGTGTCTGGCGGGCCGACTGCCCGACTGTTGATTTCGGATAGTCTTATCTATGTCGTTCGCGCGGTAAACTCTAATTGCGCGATGCAGGATTTGTGTGACGTCATGTCTTTGATGCGTAGTTCGTATGTGGCGGTGTAACCGCTACAACTTCATTATAAATTCACAATGGCGCCTGTTACAAGATGGCGGATCAGCGTATTACAGTAATCTACGCGGGGGATGGCTATTTATAAATAAACTGCCTGGAAATAACTGTTCCCATGTTCTTACACTTCATTATTGTTTTTCAGGTACCTGCCGCCCGAATGTTTCGTCGTCGGGAAAAACCCACCAAAGATCAGTAGCAAGGTGGACGTGTGGAGCGTGGGAGTGATCTTCTACCAGTGTCTATACGGCAAGAAGCCGTTCGGACACAACCAGAGCCAGGCCACCATACTGGAGGAGAACACGATACTGAAGGCGACCGAGGTGCAGTTTGCTAACAAGCCTACGGTCAGCAACGAGGCTAAGGTACGCTGTATACTACACTTTTAGTTGTATGTGAGCATTCGCTTTTCATCAATATCCTCATAGTAATATGTATGCCATTGCCAGGTCTTGGACTATTATATTCGAATTACAGCCAAGTGCTTCACGACAAGACTTCATAAAAGCTATAAATGATACCGGTCTTGACTACTAAACTTGTAACTTCGCAGTATGGAACATGTTTTATTAACCACGTTTTTTTTATGCAGAGCTTCATCCGCGCGTGCCTGGCGTACCGCAAGGAGGAGCGTATCGACGTGTTCGGGCTGGCGCGGCACGAGTACCTGCAGCCACCCATGCCCAAGTCGCGCGGCGCGGGCGGGGCCAGCGGCGCGGGGGCCGGGGCCGCAGTGGCGGGCCCCGCGGCTCCCAGCGCCTTCAGCTCCAACATGTTCGGCGCGGGCTCGTCCTCCTAGCCGCGCCGCCGCCGCCCTCGCCAGCCGGCGGCGCAGTGACCGCGGAGTCGTGCTCGTGTACATATGTGTTGTGGTGCGGCGGCGCAGTGACGGCCGAGTCGTGCTCGTGTACATATGTGTTGTGGTGCGGCGGCGCATTGACGGCGGAGTCGTGCTCGTGTACATATGTGTTGTGGTGCGGCGGCGCAGTGACCGCGGAGTCGTGCTCGTGTACATATGTGTTGTGGTGCGGCAGCGCAGTGACCGCGGAGTCGTGCTCGTGTACATATGTGTTGTGGTGCGGCAGCGCAGTGACGGCGGAGTCGTGCTCGTGTACATATGTGTTGTGGTGCGGCAGCGCAGTGACCGCGGAGTCGTGCTCGTGTACATATGTGTTGTGGTGGGGCGGACGTTGACGCGTCGCGGCGCGGCGAGGGCCGGCGCGGGCGCCCGTGGCCGGTGTCGTTCGACTCTCGTAGACGTACTTTTTAGTTTTGAAACTTTGTCAGTTAATATCCAGAGTTGTAAAATGACTAAATATCATTTACAGATAAATTGTTTAAGATTATGCTTACTGTTGACTGTATTTATTGAGCAGGTGATAAATTGTGATTCTCCATTTGTGAATGGTTTTATCCTTTTATCACTAAAGAGGAATCCTTGGGACTATCCCTTGCATATTATATAAGTTATCCCTATTAAAAAAGTTAAAAATATTATACTTGCTTTTTATTTGAGCTCTGATTGTAATGCCGCGGCACCCCTTAACAGTAATAAAAGCTTTTAAACAAATCAAGATCAAATTGACCGAAGATCTTTGGGGAATGTCTATTAAAATCTGTACCTCCATAATTGAGACCATAGCGCCTTACCTAGCCTTAATATTTAATTTGTGTGTGGATCAAGGAGTCTTCCCGGATTTAATGAAATACAGCAAGGTAATACCACTTTTAAAATCCGGGGACAGTAAAGACACCAATAATTATAGACCCGTATCCGTGTTGCCGGTTTTTAGCAAAGTGTTTGAAAAGGTAATGCTTAATCAAATGCTCAATCATTTTAACAAAAATGAAATCCTCCACGATCAACAGTATGGTTTCACCAGAGGACGTTGTACCACTGACGCCGGTGTTACCTTATTAAGACACATTTTTTAACACGTGGGAAGAGGCCCTCGACGCAATAGGCTATAATAAATAATTTTTTGTTACCTCTCTAAGGCGTTTGATTGCGTCGATCACGAAACCTTACTTTTGAAACTTGACCATTACGGACTTGGAAAACTTGCACTCAATTTAGTAAAATCTTATTTAAATGATAGACAGCAGCAAGTTCAAATAAACGGTATCTATTCACTAGGTTTAAAAGTAAAAATGGGTGTGCCACAAGGCTCGATATTGGGTCCATTCCTCTTTTTAGTGTATATTATTGATCTACTCCATTTATTTAAAAATCAACCACAAATGGTGTTATTTGCTGACGATACTTCCTTAATTTTTAAGGTAGATAGACGTGCTACAAATTTTGACGACGTAAATAACGCCCCACTGCAGGTCCAAAATTGGTTCACTTCTAATAATTTAGTATTAAATGGAAAAAAAACTAAGTGCATAAAATTTTCTTTACCAAATGTCAAAAGTAGTGATTTTGAGATAGTATTGAATCAAGAGAAACTAGAATTTGTCGATAAAACTGTTTTCCTGGGGATCACGCTCGACTCAAGGCTACAATGGGGTCCTCATTTAACATCTCTTGCAGGACGGCTAAGTTCAGCAGCATATGCTGTCAGAAAAATCCGTCAATTTACTGATGTAAATACCGCGAGGCTAGTCTATTTCAGCTATTTTCATAGTATCATGTCTTACGGTATTTTACTTTGGGGACGGGCTGCAGACATCGAGTCTATTTTTATTCTGCAGAAAAGAGCGATCAGAGCCATTTATTATCTCCGCAGGCGCGACTCTCTTAGGGAACTGTTTAAGGATATTAACATCATGACGGTACCTTGTCAATATATCTATGAAAACATCATGTACGTTAGAAAAAAATTACATCTTTTTAGTAAAAGAGGTGATAGACATAATTATAGTACAAGAAATAGGGACCTATTAGTACAACCAGGTTTCAGACTGGATAAGGTAGACTCATCTTTCATGGGGTACTGTTTAAAATGTTACAATAAAATTCCTCCCCACATACTTCAACTTAATGAGACGAAATTCAAATCTTGTATAAAACGCACACTATGTAGGCAGGCATATTATAAGTTGGGGGATTACATCTCTGATAAAATGCTTGGCTCATTGCTGGTCCTGCTCCAAAACTAATTGACATACACACTGATTAACATTTTGAAAATACTGTTGGAGCTGCTGAAGATTGTAAGACCTTGTATAGTATAAACTCAATTTCCTTTGTATTATATAATTGCATAGCACAGGTGTGAGTACTATGTACTAAAGAGCTACCATTTACCGGGTAATATGTAGTATTTCATTGACTTGAATGTGTCCTGGCGGCTGTGAGTATGTCATGCTCACTCAAATGTCTCGCTGATGGTGGCGCGTGTGTTGGATCATTTAGCTCCCTTCAAAATGGTTGAGCTGAATGGTGCTGATCCATGCGTCGTGTTCGTGAACGGACGCCGTCAGTTGGGACTGGTTATCTCTTAGCTGCCATGGCTTATTTTAATTTATTTTAAGTTTTTGAATGATTCTTTATTTTTTCTTTTTATTACGGACGCTTTTACGAACGTGCACGTCTTTCTACATTGTTCTCACATGCATAATTTCAAAATGAATGATGTAACCAATATTTTGTTATTTAAAAGAGTGTCCGTGGAGTTTCTTGCCCGTTCTTCTCCATAGGTACCTACTACGCTTTGGAATGGGCAACTAGCTTCATATTTTTTTTGACCGACCGACCCCTTGACAATTCAAAAGTGCCTGTAAATGGTTTAATTGAAATAAATGGTTTGAGTTTGAGGTATTAGAAGTTAGAACCCTTGGAGGACACTTTTTTTTGTTCTGTTTAATATGGCGAGCGTGAATATTTTTATATCCACGTTTTGATTTTCACCCTTGTGAATACTACATGCATAGATAAACTATCACTTTTTTTTACTGGGTGTAAGCTGATACTACTAAGAAGAACACGTGTCCATGATCCATGCATGATCGATCCTTTTCATCTTTCACTAGGTCATAAACAACGATCGTCGCAATCGTTTGTTCGGAAAACCAACACGCGCCCTCCAGGGCCAGGGTACGCTTAGTCTAAATATATAGTAGTCTATGAAAGGCATCGTTGCGAAGAATGATCCAACATTTTCGAGCGAGAGAGCCTTTTGTAAGGGCCCACGCTTTCGGGCTCAAGGCCTAAACGACTGCAGCTTGCGATTTCCCAGAGTCACGAAGCACGACATCATCGATATAGTTTAGTTAGATGATGAAAAAATTGCGCCCAAATTCACGCGCAATGGCACAAACCTACAACGTACGTTTAAAAAAAAAAGTTATATTGTAAAATAACGTCGCTTTTTGTGTCAGTCTATGTGGTGTGGGTCTATCTGGCAGGCCCCAACGAGATTTATCAACAGGTGATAGGATTACATAAGGACATTATTTTGTACCTATAGAAAATAAATAAGATATAATTTGTACCTGGTCAGTTTTTGATTAAATGACGTTTATACGAAGTGTCTTGCTAGCGGGCCCCTTATGATTATTTTTATTGTTATTATACTTTCAGATCGCCCAGTAGTGCTCGGAGTTAGAAACTATTATGTACCTTACAAACCCAAAATTTCGACTTTCTGTGAGCTTATACTTTATAAGATATTCGTTAATTAGGCAAACGACCAGCCAGCGGGCCCCTTTTTTAAATACTACTCTTTTATATCATACAATAGCTTTAGGAGCTTGATACTATTATGTACCTTACAAATCCAAAAATTTCAAGTTTCTGTGAGCTATACTTTAGAAGATATTCGTTACTTAGACAAACGTCCAGCCAGCGGGCCCCTTTTTAAAATACTACTCTTTTATATCATACAATAGCATTAGGAGCTTGATACTATTATGTACCTTACAAATCCAATATTTCGACTTTCTGTGTGCTATACTTTTGAAGATATTCGTTACTTAGACAAACGGCCTACCAGCGGGCCCCTTTTTTAAATACTACTCTATTATATCATACAATAGAATAAGGATCTTGATACTATTATGTACCTTACATACAAAATTTCGACTTTCTGTGAGCTATACTTTAGAAGATATTCGTTATATAAAAAAGTATTCAACCAAAACGGACCCAGTTAAATTTGCGTTTGCCTACGTACATTGCATTACTAAATAATTTTTATGTTTGCGGATTTTTTTACAGGAAAAGGACAAAATAAGTATTAATTTGCTGTAATGTAATAAATACTTAGTAAGTATCGTAACATAAATGTGTCTAGTTTGTGTTCATTTTGTAGGCAACTTATAAACAATTTACGAGGGTACTTGTGAAGTTTTAGACTTAAGAGTAGTATTTAAAAAAAGGGCCCACTGGTTGGACATTTGTCTAAGTAATGAATATCTTCGAAAGGATAGCTCACAGAAAGTCGAAATTTTTGGATTTGTAAGGTACATAATAGTTTCAAGCTCCTAAAGCTATTGTATGATATAAAAGAGTATTATTTAAAAAAGGGGCCCGCTGGCTGGACGTTTGTCTAAGTAACGAATATCTTCTAAAGTATAGCTCACAGAAACTTGAATTTTTTGGATTTGTAAGGTACATAATAGTATCAAGCTCCTAATGCTATTGTATGATATAAAAGAGTAGTATTTAAAAAAGGGGCCCGCTGGCTGGACGTTTGTCTAAGTAACGAATATCTTCTAAAGTATAGCTCACAGAAACTTGATTTTTTTGGATTTGTAAGGTACATAATAGTATCAAGCTCCTAATGCTATTGTATGATATAAAAGAGTAGTATTTAAAAAAGGGGCCCGCTGGCTGGTCGTTTGACTAATTAACGAATATCTTCTAAAGTATAAGCTCACAGAAAGTCGAAATTTTGGGTTTGTAAGGTACATAATAGTTTCTAACTCCGAGCACTACTGGGCGATCTGAAAGTATAATAAAAATAAAAAT
The DNA here is from genome assembly GCA_963853775.1 of Xanthia togata. Classification (NCBI taxonomy): domain Eukaryota; kingdom Metazoa; phylum Arthropoda; class Insecta; order Lepidoptera; family Noctuidae; genus Xanthia; species Xanthia togata. The sequence continues at coordinate 15,901,054 of OY970802.1, forward strand.
AATCTTGAGGGGCCCGCTAGCAAGACACTTTATAGAAACGTCATTTAATCAAAAACTGTCCAGGTACAAATTATATCTTATTTATTTTCTATAGGTACAAAATACTGTCCTTATGTAAACCTATCACCTGTTGATAAATCTCGTTGGGGCCTGCCAGATAGACCCACACGTCTATGTGAGCGCGTTGTTCTTGTTCTACGCAAAGGATTTTAATGCAGTTTTAACCATCATTTAGAGAATTTATTTCTGAAGGTTTATTAAATGTGTAGGTACTGTACATTCATATTAAACTTTCATTTCATGAATCTCTCTATTAAATTCGTAGGTAGCAACTAAGTTCGTTAATAATAATAAAAAACTGGGCTAAAGCGCTAGGGTAGCCCATAATATTCTAATTTTCTTATGTTTGTGCTCTTTGTGGGTCAGAATTCTGGGCCACCTGCTATTCCATGTTAGCCTACGGACTGCTAAAGATATTTTTATTTTATTTTATTTGCTAGCATGAACCATTGGTAAAACTGATATTTTGATATCATTATTGTTGATGACATAATGTACCAATATGTTGTTTTTTTTAAAGATATACATTTCGCTTCTTTTATTGTGCACGGGATTTTGTTTTCGAAGTGATTAGATATATAGGTATAATAATGTAATATAATGCCGAGACAGGCCCATAGAAAAATACCTTAACCTAAACATACATATTTTAATATAAACAAAACCTTGTGTTAATAAATAAGGCTTAGACTATGTTAGTAGCACTTCACTTTGCACTAGCTTGACTTTGTGCTGTCTTGTGGAACTTGTCTTGTTCCGATGCGATTCTAGTAACTGCACCCTCGGCATGTATCTACCTCGTCTCGGCACACGTACTCTACATGGTCTTCCGCCTTAGTGGTGTAGTGCAGGCGGGAGATGTACACCGGTGTGTTCGGCTTTGCGGGGCACGCAGGCTCACTTCGGGGTCCGTGGGAGCTTTGCCGCAGCGGTTCTTGTTTGTTCGCGATGGGCGCTTCCTCTGCTTATGCATGATATGTTACCGCGTACATGTTACTAAGTAATTGGAGTGTACTTGATGTATTTTTTTGAAATTTAGTGTTTTATTAATATATTTGTTATTAAGGCGAAGCAATATGATCAATTTTATCGACAAATCAACGGGAATTACAACATAGTTCGTTTTTGTAATATTAATGGTGAGAAGAATCGATTGAAACCAGTCATAAAGTGAATTTAAATCGTTTTGGATATAATGCCCGAAGTAGAAAAGCGTTGAATCATCTGCGTAAAGCTAGATGTCTTCTTCGAGGCCAATCTGGGATATGTTATTAATATGAAATATGAATTAGGAACAGCATTGGTGGTGTGGTGGTTAACAAATATGTATTTACAGTACCTATTATAATGCAAACAAAAGAACGATAAGTATTTTTAGGGTTCCGTACCCAAAGGGTAAAAACGGGACTCTATTACTAAGACTTCGCTGTCCGTCAGTCTGTCACCAGGCTGTATCTCATGAACCGTGATACTTACAGTTGAAATTTTCACAGATTATGTATTTCTGTTGTCGCTATAACAACAAATATAAAAACAGAATAAAATTAATATTTAAGGGGGGCTCCCATACAACAGACATGATTTTTTTGCCGTTTTTATAGATAATGGTACTGAACCCTTCGTGCGCGAGTACGACTCGTACTAGGCCGTTTAAAGAAAAAAATAATACAATAAGGGTTTATTTAACTCCGACTGCTGCAATGGAAGCCTTGCTGGGACTACCACCGCTAAATCTGCTTATACAGCAGGAAGCGACGATGGCGGCAGTGCGCCTAAATGCAGCAAATCTCTGGGGTAAGAGAGATACACAACACACCGCGCTACTTGAGGGACTCTACAAGGAGTTTCCCATTGCGAAAGCCATAAATGACCGGGCACCCAAACAATTTATCTTTGATAAAAAATACAGAATCCAACTTCACGAGGATAGCCGATGTGAGGGTTTGCGCCCAACAGAGCTGCGCGGATGGATCCAAAACAGGTCGTGGTAAAGGTGCTGGATTCTTCTCGGAGGACTGCTTTGGCAGACTTAAGCTTCGTGCAGACTGGCGCCACGCGACAGCACGACGCGACTCTAACAAAACAATTCCTATTATAACTTCACAGTAGAGAACAATTACTGGTGTCGCGTCGCGCCAGTTGCACGAGGCTTTAAGTGAAATGAATTGATGATTAAAATTTTGCACCTATCGTGTTCGGCGTCCTACGGAGGAAAAAGCGTTCACGCTAGAAATCGGATCTGCGGAAGTAAAGGTCGACCCATTTATATTGAGAAGGTCTGACTGAACTGTTTTACCTAAATAATAATAATAATAGTCCTATCTAATTTAGCTTTCTAGTGAAAGTAGTAAAATAAAAAAACATGAGAACTTAATTCAACAGAGGGCGCTTTTAGCTTAAACGATACAGCGCCATCTATATACAACATGTACAAAACCCTGTCCGATCCGTGAGGGTGTTGTTAGGTATAGCACTAAGAAAGAGTATATAATATGTGGAAATTTTAATGAAAAAAGGCCCCTGGTACGTTAGGAACGAGATCCTCCATCTCGACCTAAAGATCCCCACAATCCACCAATTTCTTAAACGCAATTCCAAGCGTTTCTTTGAGTCCACCGCCAAACAACGCAACCCTCTGGTTGTCGAGGCCGCCAACTATGTCCCTAGTAGAATCAGTCAGATCCGCCGCCCGAGGCAAATCCTTACCGACCCAGACGACCCCATAACCCTCCTCCAGGAGAGCAATAGGGCCACAAGTACAGTGCACAAACACAGACCCGCATTCCGACCTCGCCGCCGAGGTCCTCCGCGATCGCGACCCGCCCGAGTAAATAATACTCCCGACCCTTGCTCGTTGATGCGCCAGCCCGCGTCGATGCTTAGCCAGTAGCTTTAAATTCCCCGATTAATAATAATGAATTATCCTTGATCCAGCCTGTCCCAACTTGCTGTCCTCCCGCCAGCGACGCCCTAAGCAGAGGTCCGTACCCCACAGGGGGTGCCCTTAGCGAGCGCTCGCCTAGTTTTAATTAGAATAGTTTTTGCCCCTGGCTGGAGGCTTTGAGTGTAGTAGCTTAAGGCAGCCACAGGAAAGTCATCACCTCAGAGGTGAGCACCAAGATGCCATAGTCAAAAAAAAAAAAAAAAAAATGAAAAAAAAAACGCCACATATTTTTTCAATGGGGAATTTTACCGTGTTATTTCATTGGGCGTAGGCGGCCGTCGTTTAGCGGGTGTCTAAAAATCATAACATACGTATGGCCGTAGAAAATTTGCTTTTGAATGGATTTTGGGTAATTTTGGTACTAAAATTAAATTTTAAATAGCAATAACTTTTTTTATTACTTTTTGTTATTGCAGTACCTATAAGCTCCTTTCGAATCGGAGGGTGTTTTTTTTTACATATTGTATATTTTGCCGTAGTTTATTAGGTAAGTTAATTTAGTCTGTTCATAATTTATTCTGAATAAATTATGAACAGAGAGGATGAGGAAGGTGGCAGCAGCGGCCCTAGAACTTGATCAGGGTAGAGCGAGATTGTCTTTCGGCGCCCCTTGATCGACGCTTCCATTTCACGTAAATTCTACTTCGGTTTCATGGTTAATAAATTTTATAATAAATAAAAATAGTACCTACCCAGGATTTTGTAATTTATATATTTAAAAGAGTGTCCTTGGAGTTTCTTGCCCGTTCTTCTCCATAGAGATCTACGTTTTGGAATGGGCAACTAGCTTCAACTTTCTGACTAACTGACTCTTCGACAATTCAAAAGTGCCTGTTTAATTGAAATAAATGCAGAAAAAAAAAAGTCAGGGGCCCGGGCGGAAAAACTAAATGGGGTCCCCACGCCCAGGAATTAACGTCGGAATAATATATCTATACTTACGGTTAGGTTTTGTTTTGACTATTGATACAGAAATAGGACATAGTTTGTCGACTATAGTAGATAAAGATAGAGTATTAGACGAATAGAGGACGCAAGAGCAAGCGAAGCGAGCTTGAAAAATTTTAGCACCTCACCCCGGATAGGTAAAGCTTTCTTTTGACTATTCATACATAAATAGCAGTTACGTTGTCGACTTACGCAGAGAAGTCTGAGAAAGATGAGATGTAAAATGGAAGAGGGAGCGAAGCGAGCTCGACAGTTTTAGCACCCTTCAATTATCTTTAGCATGCGTAGGGGGCCCCAACTACGAACTGCTTTTACTTACTGAACATAATATTTTGGTCTGATTGGGGATTTGATAAAAAGTTTTTCTCGAGCTTTGGTGGCTCGGGGCGAACCGAAATTAGACGCATTATTAATTTATTATATTAGGTTGGGGGAAAAGTCTTTTCGGATTATATGTAGTATGATGAACTTGTAATAAAATCTCTTTGGCTCTAATATTTGTATCTGGCTGGTTTTGGTATTATTGAAAGTTTAAATTTTAAAGAACATAATTCCAAATTCGTGAAAGGAAAATGTGTGATTTTCAGTTGTTTTTCGTACCGTCAAGATGAGTGAATCTAATGAAGAAATTAGATACATTTTAAAATTTTACTACAAAAAAGGTAAAAATGCAACGCAAGCCGCGAAAAAAAATTGCGATGTTTATGGACCTAGTGCAGTGTCTGTGAGAGTAGCACAAATTTGGTTTAAGCGTTTTCAATCCGGAAATTTTGATGTCAAAGATGCATGTCGCTCTGGTCGCCCTATTACGGATTAAATAGATGACATTTTTGAAAAAGTGGAGCAAGATCAGTATATATATATCAGTATACGAGCCTGTTATGGAAAAACATCGTAAACGACAGAATATAGGTATTTCACTTTTTTATCGTAACGTAAATGTAAAATAATTTAGACCCTAATACAAAGACCCTTAAACTCATATTTGAATAAACATCAAAATTACAACAGGAAATAGATAGTATCGCAAACGACAAAAGTCAAAGTTTCATATATTAGAACAATCCGAATTATCGTAACCAACTTATCGTAAGTAACGTTTGTCACTTACGATAAAAAATTGTTCAAAGATCTGCCCAAAATCTGTGTTGCGTTTAATTATCATAGAAGCATTTTGTTTATTTGCAAGAAGTAGGTACTCTAATCTTATAATTGTTTGACTGCTTATTTATTTGAATGAAGTACCTAATATTTAATTTAGATTTTTTTATATTATTTAAATGTCTTAAATACTAAAATGAATGTAATTTTTAATGATTGTAATCATTGTTGCTGAGTAATAACTAAACACTGAACATAACTAGAACGGTTTAAGTTCAAACTTGTCCAAAATAACGACTTACAGTGCCTTGCGGATAACTTTTGTTGTTGATTAGTAATTAAAAGTGAAGAATTACAGTCAAACTTGTAACCACGAGGATCAGTGTTGCAAAATTAATAGATATTTATTGCAGTGTATACATAAAAGTACCTACAATCAATATTATTACGATATTCTTCGGTAATCTTCGGTCGATATTGTTCGATATAATTCAGATGAATATAAAAAACACGTAAAGCGAGCCTGATCATCTAAAAAATACATTTTTAGATGATCAGGCTCGCAGCAAAAGCTCAGGTGATTTTTTGTGTGCGAGTTTTGATCTCGAAAAAGTCCTAACTACCCCGCACGGAGACGGCATAAATTTATATTATTCAATAAAATTTGGCCTATTTTAATGAAACTATTTACGAGAGTGGAAGCAAGAATGCGTATTGATACTTATGGCATGAATCTGAAGCCAAAAGTGGCTGTAATGAAGTTTGTACGGTTGTTTTTTACTTAAAAACAACCGTACAAACTTCATTACACGGCTTCATTGTACGGTTGTTTTTAAGTATCTCAAGATGATTGATGAGAAGGGCGAACATTCGTCTTTAGCTTTGTACTGTGATAGTTGTAGCGGCCAAAATAAAAATAGAGCGATGCTTTCGATGTTGTCGTACTTCATAAGTAATGTGGCAATGTTCATAGAGAACATAACTATAAACTTTTTGGTTCCTGGGCATACGATGATGCCGGTGGATTCGGTACATGTGACCATCGAATCCTTCATAAAAGGAAGGACAGTTTGGGCACCATCCCAATGGCCCACGTTAATTTCTAACGCCAGGACCAATCCAAAGAATTATGAAATTAAAATGCTAGAAAATGCCGACGTCTTGGATTGGAAAAATATTTGCAGATCTATATTTACCAAAATCAATTAAAATTCCAGTTACAAAGCTAAAATCAGCTTGCGTTCAAAGAGAGAAGCCAAAAATAGTTCTGCTTAATTACGGATTTAGTACTGATTGCGAAAAACAATGCGTGGATCTGAGCTTTTTAATTAGATCTCGCCAAAGTCGACAGCGTCTCCAGGCACCCACGGCAGCATACTCGGCAAAAATACCTATTGCGAAACCAAAGTACATGGACCTAAAAAAAATGTGTGACAAGGGTATAATTCCTGCACAATATGCTCAGGAATATCTTGCCTTACCTTATGATGGCAATACAAGAGACGTACCTACTACCGGAAGAAAGTGATGACGAATGATTTATTAAATTGATGATAATGAAAATTTTTAAACTTGTACTATTAATATAAATTGACGCAAAATATAATGTGTTTTCGATTTATTGTGAAAACTTGTCATTTATATTACACCTGTTAAAAGATGAAAAAACACAGTGAAACACAATAATGACCTCTAAATAGAAAGAAAAGTAATAGCGTAAATGACGATTTTTGAAAAACAAGATGAAAACACGACCTTCACTTTTATCTTAAGCGACAAAAGTACTCATTATTTAACTCTTTCTGCAACAATTTAATTGATTATACGTAGAGCTGAACGTGTTTGAACTTATATATAAAAACCGGACATGTCGTAATAACAAGTAAAAAATAACCAATAAAATACCTCTCCTGTAAAATTGTGTGTGTGTCGCTTACGATGTTCTTCCATATCAGGCTCGAATGTATATATTAGTAGTTATGACGTAGCTGAAGAACTGGGAATTGACCACAAAACAGTTTTGTCGCATTTGAAAAAAACTGGGTACACAAAAAAGCTCGATATTTGGGTACCTCACGAGCTCACTGAAATAAACCTAATGAACCGTGTAGGTACTCATTTGTGATTCTTTATTACGACGTAATGAAACCGAACCATTTTTGAAGAAGCTGATACGATATATGACTGGTGATGAAAAGTGGATCACGTACGATAAGAACGTGCGAAAAAGGACGTGTTCAAAGGCCGGTCAGGCTTCACAGACTGTGGCGAAACCCAGGTTAACTCGCAACAAGGTGATGCTGTGTGTGTGGTGGGATTGGAAGGGCATTATTCATTATGAGCTGTTACCACCAGGCAGGACCATCGATTCTGAACTCTACTGCGAACAACTGATGAGATTAAAGCAAGAAGTTGAGAGAAAGCGGCCGGAATTAATCAACAGAAGGGGTGTGGTTTTTCATCATGATAACGCTAGACCTGATCTCTAGCCACTCAGCAAAAATTAAGAGAGTTTGGCTGGGAGGTGTTAATGCATCCGCCGTATAGTCCTGATCTTGCACCTTCAGATTTCCACCTGTTTCGGTCTCTTCAGAATTCCTTAGGCAGTGTCAGGTTAACATCACGAGAGGACTGCCAAAACCACTTGTCGCGGTATTTTGATCAAAAGTCCCAAAATTCCTTTAGCAATGAGATCATGTCCCTACCTACAAGATGGCAAAAAGTTATCGAACAAAATGGTACCTACATACTTTAGTTAAATGTAAATAAATATTAAAAAATGTTTTGAATTTTCTTAAAAAATGCGAAGCAACTTTTTCCCCAACCTATTACATGAAACAAAAGGTATTTTAATAAAACACGTAAGTATACTAAAAGATCAATATCTAATTAAATTATCTTTAAAAACTCCATGTGAAATTACTTCCTACGGTCGCGACCGTAGGAAGTAATTTCACATGGAGAAGTCACAATTTTTTTTTTTTTTATCTAACCATAAATATGTTTACGTGCTTATTAAGTAAGTAGTTATACTTAATGGCGAAAGTACTTTTTCACCTCAGCACATCAAACAAGCAGGTTTTGCTGTCTATAAAGACAGTGAGCTAAATTCGTTTTTGCTGCGAGCGTGAGACAAAGTAATTCTTAATTCTTTTTTTTTTAATTAATAGAACTGTGAAGTTCAAATCTTTCGAATTTTGTGAGTAGACCCACTACTCACAAAATTCGAAAGATTTGAACTTCACTTTGTTCTGTCACTTTAACTTCGATACGAAAAAAGCGAGAAAGAATTAAGTCGATTCGAGTTAGATTTTAAAATTCCATAAATAGATAGTAGGCCCAAAAAATAAACAAACAATAAAACGTTCGGATACACGTAACCGTAAAACCGCAACCGTAAAATTGCAAATCATCTGATAAGGTTTTATTTAATGCTGTTTTATTATATTTTTTGGAACGAAGCTTGCGGTAAAAGTGCACTGGCAAAAATCGTCACGCAAAAAGGCGTTTAAGACTGTCTTCTTCTTATTCAAAGAGAAAGAAAGAGAGAGAGATTGAAAGTGAGAATATGGTAAAAAAAAACCGTTTCCATGGTTTTCGAGGTCGCTAAAGCCGATAGTCAAAATGAAATTCCAAGATGGCGGCTGCGAAAATTAAAAAAAAATCGCCATGGGTGTCATATTCATAGTTTTCGAAGGAGGCCGATAGTCAAGTCAAAATATAAATCCAAAATGGCGGCTGAGAAAATATTAACATTTTTCGTCATGGGTGACGTTTTCAAAGTTTTCGAGGGTGCTAAATCCGATAATGTCATTCAAATGTAAATCCAAGATGGCGACTGTGAAAATTTTCAAGTTTTTCATCATGGGTATCGTTTTCGTAGTTTTTGAGGGTGCTGAAGTCGATAGTGAGGTCAAGATGGTGACTGCGAAAATTTTATTTCTGTTTTAAGTCATACGTAGAAGGAACTTCGTTCCCGACGGGGGTCCCCCGAATGCACATATTTTTTTTTCGAATATATCTAATTATATTTTTTTATTATTTATCATATAGAGAATGTCGAAGAAAAAAATACGAAGTTTATCATGTTGTATTTTTTACCTTTAGGAATATAAACAATATGTAAAAAAATACCCTGTCCGATCCGAAAAGGGCATAATTATGGTAAACTGCAGTAACATTAACAAAAAGTATTTTTATATTATTATTGATAATATAAAAGTTAGGCAATGGTATTTAAAATTCAAATTTTTTGTTCCAAAATTTCCCCAAATCTTATAAAAAATTAGCCCGCTAAACGACGCGGCGACGGCCGCCTGCTCCCAACGTTATAACCCGGTAAAATCCACCATTGAAAAATGTGGGGATTGTTTTTTTTTTTTCCTGGAAATTTCCACATACTCACAGTAAGTACCTACGATACCTAACAGCACCTTCACCGATCGGACAGGGTTTTTTTTACATGTTGTATGTTCTCGCTGCTGAGGTGAAAAGTTGTATGTGTTAAACGAGACAAAAGTTATTTGCATCTCGTGTCTTTGAATCCCTCGCTGCGCTCAGGATTCTAGCCTAGAATCCTTCACCTCCTCGGGATTCAAAATCAACACTCGCAGCAAAAAATAACTTTGCTCTCTTGTTGCACAACTAACTATTATAAGTTGTGTGTTTACCTCACCTCTTTGTTACCCGTCAGAACATTATTCTTTTCACTAGATTCATAAAACTGTGACCTAGATAAGCAGTATACGGGATTTTAATTAGAGGGAGTTTTCAGCAGCTTACGCTGGGAATAACTTCAATTCAAAAGTTTCCTGGGTAAACTGAGTTTGTAAGGACGATGAATCAAAAGGTTTCACAGAGCTTCACCCCACAAAATTACGTCATAACAATTTAACGAAACGACGGTAGTTGTTGTAACTTTTCAAAACAGTTTAATTTCGTGGCTTTGGTTGTTGAATTCTAACTCATTAGATTTGTTTTTGGCTGCTTACAAAATGATTTAATAATATTAGTTACGTACTTAGGTAGGTATTTATGCATTTGTGTGTAGGTAAGTATTATTAAAATATAATAATATGAACATACACAGGATGTTACGGAAGTCGTTTTAACGGAACCGCAGTCGGAGTCGGAACCGAAACTGGAGGCGGAGGCGGAAGAAGAAGAAAGATGTGTTAAGGAAAGGCTTATTGAAACAATAGAAATAAAATTCAGTCTCTTTAATCAGTCAAATATTAGCGATCATAATTCATAATATAGATACCTAACTAATACCTACTTAGGGAGGTGATAATTTATAATGCGGCACAATTGTTGTAATAAACTTAATTTAAATCAAATCCAGTGATTCTAAAAGTGGCAAATTGTCTGAAGGCTCGTGCAGACTAGCGCGACGCGACACCGGCTATTGTTATACCGTGAAGTTTTCTTAGAAATTGTATTGTTCAAGTCGTGTCGCGCCGTCGCGTCGCGCTGGTCTGCACGAGCCTTAACTCGGAGGTGTAAAATTAACCGGAAGTTCCGACCTTTCGGAGTCGGAACCGAAGCTCCGAAACATGAAACATCCCTGATATGCATGCACTTACGATATTCACGTAGGACAGACGTCAGCACATCAACCTACCCGAAACTGTCAAATTTTCACAATCAACTTTGAACCTTACACTTCAGTGATACAGTTGAAAATCTATTAAAGAAATTTGACAGATTGTAGTAGGTTGATGTGCTGGCGTCTGTACTTTCGTGCTCAGTAAAATAACGTCACAAATCACAATGTTTGGAAGTATAATATTTTATTACATATAGTAAAAAGTTGCGCCCAGTATTTAGCAATGACAGTTTGTGCCACTAAAGATGAGACTTGACATAGGTACGTGGTTTGACTTGCGCAGTAGACGATTTAGGGGTATCTTTAGCGATATGAGGTCTGCGCCGCAGCCGCGCGCCGCGCGCGCCGGTGCGTCGCTTCATCAGGGTGGCGGAAAGAGCTCGGGAGGCGCGGTCAAGTCTCATCTTTCGTGGCGCGTATTGTACTTACCTACAATATTAAATGTTTTCAGACTAGTTAGTTTCACATTGTTTGACGGCAGCTGGGGGATTTCCCTTGCTTTGTTTTGTTTGACACTTGAGTACGGAATCGGATTAGTTCGGAAGAAAGGAAGATTTTAATATCTAAATAAAATTGTTAAAAATGCAAGCGGTGGAAGACAGAAGTAATCTGGCAGTTTTTTATAGAACAAAGTTTGTACATTCTAAAATCAGAAACAGATAGGAACGAGAAAAGCTGGAAAGTTGGTGTTTTTGTTTAAAAATATAGCACAAAGTGATTTTTCACATATATTTGTATGTAAGTATCTATCCGATATCTAAAATTAAGAATTTTATTTTGTGTTTCAATTAGGAAAGAAAGAAATAAATGAGTTTATTGAAAAAATCACTTGATTTAAATCGTGATTTAATCATGCCAACCCTGTTAGTAACTGAGGACGTTGGCGTCGGAACAACCCTAGGGGCTTCAGCTCTGGTTGGTTGCCATTTTGTTTTTCTGCTGTATAGTTTTCCGAGCCTCCGGCGCGGCTTTCGCACGTCACTGGAGATTTAATTTTTTTTACAACTCAACTTTCATCATTAGAAATGTTTGTTCTAGATTTGTGTAGGTAAACCATTCAGGTTTACATAAATCTTTAAATAAAATTCATAAATCCTATAGGTATTTTGAAATAGGTAGGTAAGTATTGGGTACCTATGAAATTGGCGCTTTGTATGGAGAATTTTAAAGAAGTTGCATTTTTCATACTAACATTTTCTTAATTTATTTAACAACCATGAAGACTGATGTTTTAAAACTTTTATGCACTACCTAATGTTTAAAAACTAAGTTAACGTATGCCATTTTAAGCGACAAAAATAAGTTCTGACTAAGTTTTAAAACAAATAGTGGTCATTTCTGCTAACTAAAAGAGGAGTCATTTTTAAGATATTTTTTTATGTTTAGACCAAGGCACCAAGATGTGCTCAATGCTGGCATGAGTTGCAAATTGCGGAGCCAATTTAATTAAATGCAGACCCTTCAGTACAGCCACGAGAACACCGCCTCAGTCTTTTTTATTGGTGGCAATACGGTCACGATCATACCTATGTATCACATAATGTTATCTGATATCTCAGGCGTCAGCCATGTCTCAGACAAAAATTTTATGTCATAATATTTGGCTAGATTGGTCATAAATGCATTAACCGTTACTAACGTTATCGTAACTATCAGCAGGCCTAACATGACACACGCGACAATTACTCGCTCTCGCGTGAGTATTTTTTGTCTATTTCGGTCACTTTCTTGTTTTCTGACAGGGGGCCAATTCTCGATTTTAGAGATGGTGTCGAACTCGACAAAAATTTCTAATGACGTCATTTTTTCGACAAATTTTAAAAGTTGCTATTCTGGGGATGTCGAATTCGACATTTGTCGAAGGCTAACGTTAGAGTTCATGTCGAGTGCTTCTGAGCAGTAGAGATGTCATGTCGATTGTAGAGATACGTCATTTCTGAGTGAATTCGTTGAGTTTTGGATTGTACACTGTGTTTTCTTTTCTTTAATTTTTAAATAAAATACGGCTTGGCATCTCATACCTACTGGAAATTCGATTTAGACTCTTTCATTTGTGCATTGTGTTTTCTTGAAACGACGACCTTCGCGCAAATAACAGACTCTGTAATTTGTGTACCCACGATTGGACTTGAAACCACTGAAAGATGGACGAGTTTATTAGCATTTTTATCTCGGAGTTGTTGGAAAGTGGCGAGCAACTGGCCAATACACGGCGACAACAGCGCACGTATCCCACCGTCGATATTTACGACTTGAGCGAAACAGAAGTCATTAAAAACTTCAGATTAGATAAAGATTTAATAAGGGTTCTAATAGATCTATTGGCTCCTGTAATTCAGGATACCACGAAAATAGACCTGAAAACGAAGGTAAATAATCGTCTGCTTCATAATTTTATTAGTCATGTATTGTTCACTAAACTAACCTTACCCACCAAAAATACTAATTGCACACCCTAAAATACCTAAATTACTTATGTAAAAATTGTGAAATGTAAAACAGCACCCAATAATGATGTAACACAGAGTACATGTAAACATAACGAAAGTTTTGAAGGAACCGCAAAAAGGCGCAAATTCTGATACTGACAGACAGTCAACTGTCAATTTGTCAAACTTATTATTTTTACACTAAACGTTTCGTTTTATACTTAAATAATTAGGTTTAGTCAGCGTTTTAAAACAAAATCATTCATTAACTCATAGCTACCTAAAACGGAACGTGCGGTTCTTCATAATGGTAACATTATCTTCACTCGACTCGACATTTTCGTGACATTTATTTCTATTTTGACTGAGAATACGGAATTCTGCTCAATTCGACATTTTTTGGTAGAGATAGAGATATTTTTAATAGACATAGAGATAGACTTACGATCTCGAACTCGAGATAAATGGCGAAAATCGAGAATTAGCCCCCAGCACTTCCATACAAAATAGTCGACTCCTCCTGTCAAAATTGATGTTTTCTCGACAAACCCTAACATGGCACCATAATTATCTCGATTTTTGACAACTCAACACGAGATAATCTCCGATTTTTCTATCATTTAGTCGTATTTACTCGTCGTCGATTTTGACGACGAGAAGAGTAGACAAAATTATGATACAAAAAAAAAAACTCCAAAATAACATGGCAGTTTCTTAATGTACTTATTTTAGTCATCATTTTATTTTAAAATATATTAATAATGAAAATACTTAGTTTTAAACTACTATTTATACTGGAACGACGTGTTTTATATGGAATTTTTCGTTTTTTGTATGGAAAATATGAAAAAATATTACCTACATGTTAAGTGTTAGGGGTTTACGGGTTTCATAAAGGGAGTCGAAATTTTCATTATTTTTGCGATAGGACACACCGTTTTCGAGATATAAGCAAGAGAAAAGAAAAAAAGAGTATTGTTTTTGCACCTTCGAGGTGTTGGTGTGAATTTTAGTTAATTTTTTAATCGCGATTAAATACTTAGACAATCAACATTTTAGGTAAAGAACGTAAAATTCTGAATAGCAAAATTGCCATTTTCACTAAATTAATAGCTCAGTGCCGTCAAACTAAAATATAGTTAAGTTGTGTCACTTTAGTCTATTTCAGAATGGAAAATCGTCGGTTGACAGGAATAATCTAAATTTTGGTGATTTTTAGTCTAGTTTAGAGGCATTTGTGAAAAGAAAATCGGCACCATTGAATGAATGAAACGGAATCTCAAGCCTATGTTGCTATTATAAAAATAATTTGTTTTTAATAACTTGCAACATCGGTTTCTCGTCGCGAGATATAGAAGTGTCAAAGTGCCTTTTTCGAGATATCTCGTCGTTTACGGTCATGTTAGGGATTAGAATGACGTCAGAATTGTAGACAAATTTCGACAAAACGAGATAAAGAGCTTTCTCGTGCTTGTCATGTTAGCCCTGCAGGGCATTATTTTACAATACAGCGTTAAGAGAATGCGAACAAAATACAAGAAACGAAACATAACACTTAAAAAAATGGATTAGTTAACAAGCAACTTACAATCCAGCACAGAGCGTTCAACTAAAGTTTTTAATATACATATTATTAAAATGGCCCAGAACTGTGGAGACTGATAGTGAGATGTGTCGAAGATTGATGGATCATTCATTGTAGAGCTAATTTTCGATGGGTACAGCTCCTTGGTTGTCAATCGGTGCTGCGTAGCCAGGTTTGATTTTAGTGATGTCTTGCAGGGTCCGAATTGCAAAATACCTTGTCCCTTCTTTTCAACCGACTTCAAAAAGGAGGAGGTTCTCAATTCGGTTGTTTTTTTTTTTTTTTTTGTAGATATATTTGTTACTCGATTACTCCGTCAATTATGGATTGATTTCGATGGTTTTTTTTTGTATGGTAGAGCCTACTTCAGAAGTGGTCCCATATAAATTTGGTCAAGATCTGATGAGGGGTTTTTGAGTTATATTTTTCCCACCTAGTATATGTGGATGATATTCTAATAGTTCCTGTCACTGTAATTTACTTTATTTTATTTAAAAAAATGTGGGGGTTTTGTGTAGGTACCACAACTAAAAAGTGAAAAATAAAAACTTTTTCACAATAAATGTGTCTTGGGTTTTTATTTTCGGTTTTTTGCCACCGACTTCCGAAATCAAAGTTATTTTTCACTTTGTAGTGTTTTTTTTTTGGGTAGTCGGTTTTATTTTTTGTGAAAAAGTTTTTTCACGGACAAGGATGGTTCCATGCTTAAATCAAACGATCATATAACTATGTTTTTTGGCAGCATCTCGACACTCACGAAATAATTGTTTGTTTTTTAGGGTCAGGTGCTCATGCATGTATATCGGTAGTGAAGTTGGAAGTTATGCATCATTTCATGCTAAACATAGACCTCCCCAAGCGTCACCACAGCGGCTTATTGGTGATCCGCCCGAATTTACTCGTCCGAAACGGGCGAATCGACACATTTAAATAATATTTTTTTTTTTGAGGCGATTTATTTTATTTGTACGTGAATCGACAAATCCAGGAATCGATTCGCCTACAAATAAATTAATTTGGAGCGAACCACCTCAACAACAAAAAAAGTGTCGATTCGCCCGTTTTGGGCGAGTAAATTCGGGCGAATAACCAATAAGCCGCCACATCGACTGGTCCTGTGGCTTCTTCTGCTGCAAACATTTTATTTATTTATCATGAGAAGGACATACGGAAGCTATCCCTGCAGAAGGCGTAAAATAAAATTTGACCTGGAAACGTCCTCATCAATAGAAAAAAAAATAGTTTACGGTTTCACACAGAGTAGAAAGGGTACCTTTGTTTTTCCTCTGCATGAATGGTCCTCGTGGGAAGGCTCAGAGCGGGAGGGTGAGGCTCCCTCTGCGGGATGAAATGCTCGTTGCATTCGTGCAACGGTCCTGAAGTGCGCCTTTATTGTGCGAGTTATATGTTGCCAACACTTCGACTGAGTGTGAAAAACTGTTTTATGAAAACATTTTGTTACTATACAGGATGCTTTCCTATTATTTCTCATCCTTTGTTCGTCATCCTGCAGTAACTTCGTTACAACGGGCATTTTAATAACTTACACTTAGATATGAAAAATGTTCGCTTTTTTCAGTTAGTGCAACAAAATGATTAAAAATATTTTAACCCTTTAATTATAACTCAACAAAATATTATTTAATAAAAAGTAGCTTTTAGCGGGTACCATTTGGAAAATAAAAAAAACACGTATTTTTTCATTTTCAAAGTTTTAAATTAATTACCTCACAAAAAAAAAGCTTTTCATCCCACCATCTCGGAAAGAGTATTTTTAATCTTCAGTATCTGAGTGGAAAAGCCGTTTTTATTCTCTAGAGGATAAAGTAAATTGAATTTAGAACATCGTGTGCACTAAGTTTGTGAATTAAAAAAAACATTAAACCTATTTACTGCTACCTCTATGGTGCCGAATATATCATACAACTTTTTTTTAATTTGTTAAAAACTCAGACTCGGAACCTTCTTGGTGTTCTTTTTTCAATTTGCTTTGTACGCGGTTCTTTACGCGGCATTTTTTCACGTCATTGTTAAACCTTAGGTATATTAAAAACAAGAAACTTGAAAACAAGTGAAAAAACTAAAATGAGTGATTCTAGCGACGAGGAAGTTTGCTTGACGCCAACAGAATTGACTGAAACTGTTAATAATGCGCAAATGAGCTTTCTCCCTCAACAATCACGCGAGAAGTATTTAAAACAGTACGATATGTTCAACACGTGGCGACTAGCAAAAGGAGCCAAAACTTTCTCAGAAAACGTTTTGCTGGCATATTTTATAGAATTATCCGAGAACAAGAAAGCAAGCACTCTATGGAGTACGTATTCGATGCTAAAAGCAACAATAAAGATGAAAAAAGACAAACATATCGATACCTATCCTAAATTAGTGGCATTTTTAAAAAGAGCCTGATCTGGTCATCAACCAAAAAAATCGAAGGTTTTCACAGTATCTGATATTGAAAAGTTTCTTAACGAAGCACCCGATTCCGTATATTTGGCGGCAAAAGTAAGTCAGTTGCACATTCAGTATCTACTTAAGTATATTAATCTCAATTAAATAGTATACTTAGTAGATGTTGATAGGCATAATTATGCGTTCATATCAATTTTATTCATTTATCTACTACAATACTCTTTACGTTACAGGTTGTTCTTATTATTGGAATAAACGGAGCATGTCGAACTAATGAACTAACACAACTTAATGTCAAAAACATTGAGAAACATTCAGATGACTTACTATTAATTAATTTACCTAATACAAAGACAAAAAGAGACCGCAACTTCGTCATTCGCAAGGAATACGTAACGATTGTTGAGAAATATCAAGCCTTACGCCCGCCTAACACTCCAATCAATCGATTTTTTCTACAGTATCGCAATGGAAAGTGTGTTAGACAGCCTATGGGTACTAATAAAATTGGCAGTATCCCACGAGAAATAGCAACATTTCTTGTACTTCCAGAACCCCTGTTGTACACGGGTCATTGTTTCCGACGAACTTCAGCCACACTTTTGGCTGATTCCGGAGCTGATCTGCTGTCCCTTAAGCGCCACGGAGGCTGGAAGTCCAATGCAGTTGTAGAGGGATACATAGAGGATTCCATCCAAAATAAGTCTAAAATATGTGAAGGCATCGTAGGAGCCATTACACTGAAAGAGCCTCAATCGGATCCTTGTACTGGCCCTTCTACATCAAAAATAAGCCGTTATGAAACACCTAACCATCTCCCTCTCTCTCCAACATTCACGCCAAGGGAATCCGATGAATCGGTACAACTATTAAGTATGACAGATAGTTTACCGAAAAACAGTACACAAGTGACTAACACCAATATTACAGTACCAAACAAAAATATTACACTCAATTTAAATAACTGTAGCAACGTTACTTTAAAATTTTCTTAATTATACCTTAGTATTATTTTGTTATAATTTAAAGATTATTCTGTAATACTTACCTGTCATAATGTAGTAATTAATACCTAAACTGAAATAAAAGTGTACCTATCTTGTGATTGTAAACGTTTTTTTTTTTGCATTTAGTCATTTCCTCGCTGAGGTGGAATGAAAAGTTACGTGTTGCACTCGAGTGCAAAGATTTTTCACCTCGTGCTCTTTTGATTCCCTCGCTAACGCTCAGGATTCTAATTTTGAATCCTTCGCTTGCTCGGTCATCAAAATTGAACACGCGGTTAAAAAGCAACTTTGCACTCTTGTATAACAAATAACTATTCCGATGTACGACGGTACCTGACCGTACCTGAATAATTTAATTACGTACCTACTTTGAAAAAGGTACTATATTCTTTGAAAAACTGGATATGTCTAAATAAAGTTTTCCTTACTACATACAATTCAGTAGTAGTTATTTTATGTATTTAACAGTTTATGTACACACATATAAACAGACAAGAAAAAAAGGAACAGAGAAATACGTAGGTACAAAGGTGATTCTTATTTCTTAAGAAATCTCTTCCAGCATACCTGCGCTGCGATAGGAAAGTGGATAAAAAGACATGTGTAACGTGTGTAAGAGTAGAAGAGAAAATAAAATACGTAAAATAAAAACATTTAACTATTCAAAATTTTTAAAAAGACGGGCTGCACTCCGGGAGTGCCGGCAGAAGTGAAAACTTTAATATTAACGTTGTGCATTTTTCCGTTTTACGAATTTTCGATCAGTACCCTAATTACGTAATGCAAAATCAATCCGAATCTGAATCGTTTTGAAACAGATTGCTAATCTATTGCTCCGTAAGTTCGAAAAAAAAACTGCAGAGCAACGTAAATGACGCAATGAATATTGTTGAACTGTCAAAATGAAACAGATTTGTCTTTATCGTTTACGAAAATATGTTGCGTAATTAGGGTACAGGTCACGAGTCCTGACGTGAGTTTATCAGTTTTTACCCATAACAAAAAAAGTGCACAACGCCGCTAAAGAAGTTTTCAAAAAGAACTTAAAAAATAAACATACAATAGGAGAATATACTTACATATATACTTCTAAAATAAATAAACTAATAATAAAATTATAATGTAGTATTTAATATAATAATAAATACAAAATATGCAACTATGACGAAGTGGAAAGATAATATTAGCCGAATAATGAATCTAGTAGCAAGTATTTTGTAAATATACTTATGTAGTTTTTTTTTTTAAATCAGTTACTGAGATTAGATTGCACGCAGGTATAATTTATATTCAGATAATAGTGATATTAGTTGTCACGAAAGTTAAACTACCAAATATCTCTATCTCCAAATTTCGTGAAAAGCTCAAGTGGCTTCCCATAAGTCTTCGCCGGAATTCTCATCTTATTTCTACTCTACATTATTCTGTTCAATCCCCCCCCTCAACCCCCTCTTAAAGAACGCTTCAAGTTCCTACATTACACATAATAGATATCGGAGATCATCGGAAAACTAGAGGCTAGAGATGCCGATGCATTCCACCTGCTTATATGACAAATCTTTTACAGTTCAAGCAGTACGGTTATGGAATGCCTTGCCCGTGGCGATAAGGCGTGCTCAATCTTTGTCCACTTTAAAAACTGGTAAAAAAATACTTCCTCTCTCCTTACCTTAAACATCATCATTACATATAGTTCCTTGCTCTAGTTTCATGTTTATAATTTTATATAAGAATATCTATGTACTTATATAATTATGTAGATGGTACACCGCTGACTAACTGCAGTATTGTCTCTCCTGTTACCCATCCATTATCCATCCAAAGGTTGTCTGTAAAAGATCGCTTTAAGCGATAAGACTGCCCATGTGGTCACCATATGTAAAATTTCTAAATTTATGTCTGTAATTTTTATGGTGTACAATAAAGAGCATTCTATCTATCTATCTGACATCCTACATTATTTATTGGAAATACTTATGAAAAAGGGAGAATAATAACAGTAATGATTTTATTGTAAAAATTGTGAAGTACAGTAAAGTAAGTTGGCCAAAAGATTCCTTCGAGCCGGATTTGAACCAGCGACCTATGGATATCAACGTCGTTCCTCTACAGTCCACCGCTCTACCAACTGAGCTATCGAAGGCACAACTTTCTATTTCAAATTAAATACTAGTTGGTAAGCGCACGAACAAATGTAAAGTATGTTGTAACTTGTAACGAGATTGTGTAACTTACCTACTTTGTTATATTAGTAAGTCCGAACGCGAATTAAATGCTCTCTACTTATCGTTTTGGAAGATATAAACAAGAAATATACGACTGCACAATCGTGAAAGGATGTTCGCTTTTTAGGGTTCCGTAGTAAACAAGGAACCCTTGTAGTTTCGCCATGTCCGCCTGTCTGTCTGTCCGTCTGTCCGCGGCTTAGCTCAGAGACTCTTTGTACTAGAAAGAGTTTCTGAGTCTTTGCTGTAATTTAGCATGGGTATATACTTAGATATTAATCACGCCGACAGTGGTAAAATAAAATAGGGATGGACACGAAAAAATGTTTTTTTGTCCGTCATGTATATCATGAAAAAATAACGTACACGTATTTTTTATTTTTTTACGCTATTTAAAGATTACGGCGATACATTGAGTTAAAATGTGCCATGACGTCACGACTATGTAGATTTAATACATACTTGTGACGTAACGACCCCCACTCCCCAACTTTAATGCGTTTTATTTAAGTCATTTTAAAAAATACGAGTCTAATATTTTTTTATTATCTGACTGACGGACTAAATAGAATTTCTTTTTTTTGACCCAGGCATCATCCCTATTATGAAAAACATTTTTTTAGGGTAATTTCCCATAACGTAGTGGTTTTTTTTTTTCCTCATCAATCCCATGTTGTGGGGTGTCGTTGGAAAGGTCGTTCAAAAATATTGTTTGTGTTTTTTTTTAGATTTTTTGATTCAGGGATCCGTTTGCGAAATATTCAGCTTTAAAATGATAATATTTGTTAGAGACAGTCAAGTGTCCCCGGAAAACTATCACAGCTAAGTAAGCTTTAAAAGTTAACGAGTAATAATCGATCAACTTACATTTGCGGTTGATGAAAAATATGTTCTCCCATACATTGCGTATGG
This sequence comes from Xanthia togata, assembly GCA_963853775.1. Taxonomy (NCBI): domain Eukaryota; kingdom Metazoa; phylum Arthropoda; class Insecta; order Lepidoptera; family Noctuidae; genus Xanthia; species Xanthia togata. The sequence continues at coordinate 15,922,288 of OY970802.1, forward strand.
GAGAATATGTTTTTCAACTACAAAGTTAAGTTTGTTCTTGCGATAAATTCATCCCGACTACGGAACCCTTCAATGTGCGTGGTTCGACACACACTTGGCCGGTTTTTACTTGTGCCTCGATTTCGTAGTGTCCAGCCAGTGTTTAGCAGCAATAATATATTGCCAAATATTTTTTTTAGCATACTAGCGGCCTGATGATCCTGAAAAACGATAGAAAGGACCTACTTATTAAAAAGCATTGGATTTATTTATGTGGTTTTTTCATGGAGACTGGGCAACATTTTGGCAAATGTGCTAAGTAAGTACCTATATAAAATAGAGTACCTAGTTTGGATTAATTGGCACGTGCTAATGAATTTAATGTAGGTAAGTACTATTTCACGATTTTTCTTGAGCATGTTATCGGTCATGGTAATCTTGATTTGAGGTCCAACGAACAGGAACGATGAAGGGATACTTACGTACCTACGTACCTAATCAAGCCGCATGAAAGTTCTGATCACCTTAGTAGTTTGAAAGTGAAATGAGGAATTATGCAGCTAGGACTCAGATAAGATAAAAACCAAGACAGAGCGCTGCGAACAATAGAGTGATGCATGCCAAAACAACACCGCCGCTTTGTGCATACACGCTCACACTTTTGCAATGACACTACAATCAAACTACACCACAAAAAGTGCACACATGTTTACGAAACCGGCTTCACTTTATTGTTGACAGCGTTCTGTCTTGCTTTTTATTTGGTCTGAGAGCTGGGCATATCAAAGTACATATATATATACGTTGAATACCTTCGTAGAATCGTAGCTTTAGGTATGTCGCTTTACAATTCGACGGTCACCGAACTCGGTAAAAGACGGATCTACGCTGTCGAATACGATTACGGAATAGGGTGTACCCAAGTATAATTTAAATGGAAGCCGAAGTGAGAATGTTTGTAAGTTCTAATACGGGCGGCCAACTTCAACGTACAATTAACCCGAGGAAGTACGCCCAGTAAATAAGGCATTACTTTTGATTTACAGCGACGCAAACTTCATTGCAATTCAACAAATCGAATCTACAACGTTTTTAGGAAATTGTTGACAAGCGAAATTGGATTTGCTTCTTTGCGTAGCACTGCAAAGAAAATTTAATAAGAGGAAATCGTTGAGAGCAAAGCAACTAGATTAGGAAATAAGACGTCCGAATGTGATTTGGCCGGGTACCTACTGTCACTTTATTTGACAATGGCCTGGCAATGTGGCTTGGAGTTATTTTGTATTGTATTTGTCCTAGTTTCCTGATTGACTGTTAATTGGTCGGTTCCACGAGTCCACGAGCAATTTGCTTGAAAGCGTTTGGCCGGCATTGTGACAAGTTATTGCTCATATCGTAATGAAAGTTGGTGCCGCCTGTGCGCCCGCGCCCTCCGCCAGCCAATGATTAACGTGCCTGCTAATGGGAATGTTCACCACTCGTTTTATTCAATTAATTAATGTCGCTTGGAATGAGCTTTGAATGAACAACGTTTAATAGGCCGCTTCCATAAGTTGGTAATGAATGATAAACTTATTGGATGCAATTTGAATTCAGGGAAGTGAGAAGTAAGTTTGCTCGTAGTAAGACTGATCATTCATCTCAATGATTCCTTCAAACAATCACATGAGGTTGGCGGAAAAAAACAGCCAATCAAATCACTTTTAGACATGAGATTTGACAACAGATTAAATTGAAAATGAGTTAACGTTTTGAAAGTTGAGGATATACTTAATATAATAAGGAATGAGAGACCAGCATCCAAATTGCGTAACACACTTTTAATCAAAATTTGAATGATTTCGAAGGATATTGCTAATCCATTGCTTCTTAGGTTGTACGAAAAATGAGTCTGCTCAAGTGCTCAGCAACGTAAATAACGCAATGAATGTTGTCGAACTGACAAAATGAAAGCCATTATGCAATTATCCCGCAGACCTATATTCATACAACATGGAGACAATACGACAATAAATGATAATATAGGTACTGACCATACTAATGCATACGGTTGTTTTGAAACTATTAAATAAATCCTAAAATCGAAATTGAAAACGTGATTTTTCATAAAAACTAAATACTGAGTAGTGATAATCCGACTATGGGTTTTGCCAATCTTTGACTAGTTATAGTGACTAAACTATTGGATTGGTTGAATTTTTGTATGCAGACTGGGACGTCATAAGATATTACGAAGTTAAATTTATTGTCGTATTGTCGTCTCCACCTTGTAGATATAGGTATATGTTTTTCATTCCTTTTGCAAGGGCGGTTACAGGATTTATTTCTAGGAGGGCACATGGGCTAGACAGGTAGGAAGTGTCTCCCATATTCTAGATTGATTGCAATATGCTGCTTTAGGGTCTTCATTCTTTTTTAATGTCATTTTTAGAATAACTACAAAAAACAATACAATTTTAGCACCCCACCTCGGATAAGAGTTATACTAATAGTATATAGTTGAATTAGGAAAACCTGTGGGCTGCGCGCGAGCGAAGTGAGCTCAATAGTTCACCCCACCTCTAGCTGGTTTGGTTAGTTTTTCTTTGACCATTAATAGTATTAGTCAAATATTTTTTCATAATTGAAGAAAGCTGTAAGTATAAAATTTGGACGCGCGAGGCCCCTAGGACCGCGCTATCTTTTTAAATATTATATTCCTGAAATCCTCTCGCCAATTGAAGCTCTAGGCGCATTTTTGGCTTAGCAGAGCTCCGGGTCCGAATACGAACTGCACCACTGTGAACCTTAGTAGTACGCCACTGCTGTTAAAGATATACTAGGTCTTCAGCGTTCATCATTGAAGCAATGTCTTGATGGATATGCATTCAGGCCACTCCATTCAGACGATTCGATTTTATTTTATCCGCCCTTGTCCCTATCGACCTACATAAATAATATGTAAACGAGCAAGTCTGTGGCTGCAGATTACCAGCAGTAACGTGTAAAGTTTATATGACTACGTACCGCCCTGATCGTTTTATGAGGCCAGTAGGTTTCTAAATGGTACTTACTAAGCTGCCTTTGATTATTAAACACTAAGTTAGCCTACATAACATAGGTAGTTCTAAGTTGCTGAGGTTAGAACTGAACGTTATATTATTTATATAGGTAAGCTTATCCCACTATGTCTGGCGATGACTTTACGTAACAAATTGTTGTATTCTACAAATTACTTATTTAACTCTTAAAATGTCGATTGCACCCCATGTGTGCAAATAACAATAAAATTCTATTGTGTCGCTAATTGCACGCGCGACGGGTTAGTTAAAAGATTAAATTGGATTATTAAGACTGTGTTTTTTTCCAAAAAGATCGTAGAAAACACAATGAGGTTTTGCTGTCGGGATTTCCTCTTGCTTCAGATAATAGGAATACAGAATTCAAAATGATTTCGAAATACAAAAATTAACATCGAAAGGTTATTGTGAATTTGGGTCTTGGTAAATAATGTAGATAAGTACTTAACTAATGTCTTTGGGTCTCGATAACGGAATCATCAAGGGACTGCATAACATAATCTGACATAACATTATATGTTTTTATTCCTCGAAAGGAGTAGGCTGAACAAGGCAGAATCTAACTGTAGGTATAGTACCTAGGTAGATATTACCGGGACGAACAAAATCGTTAGAAAAACTAAATATCGTTAGAATTATAATTGGTTTTACGTTTTTACATCATGACGTCGACTATCAGTTCGCTAAACTCACTCCCCAATTCTTTCCTAATAGGTAGGTACTCTTATTACGAAAAAATGATTGTCCCATATTTTATTATGCTCTCTACTTTTAAACTATTCATAAAGGTTTCATGGTAAAACCATGCAGGCTAAGAAACCCCCGATGCTCCCGCAGACATAAAATTGTAAGTTGGCCAACTAAAAATAAAGTAAATTACTAAGATACAGATACCTACAGATTCCGTTGGACAAGATGTGCGGGCTAGCGTATGTTACTTCTATTGCTACACTGCGATTTAGTCGGTCAACTTATTAGGGATGATGACTGGGTCAAAGAAAAGAAATTCTATTTAGTCCGTCAGTCAGATAATACAAAAATATTAGACACGTATTTTTTGCTTTATCATATTAATAAAAAATGACTTAGATACAACGCATTAAAGTTGGGGAGTGGGGGTTGATACGTCACAAGTATGTATAAAATCTACATACAAGTGACGTCATGGCATATTATAACTCAAGTATCGCCGTAATCTTTTGATAACGTAAAAAAAGAAAAAATACGTGTACGTTATTTTTTCATAGTATAGGTACATGAGGGACAAAAAAAATGTTTTAGTCATCATCCCTATTGTAAAACTTCGGTTGCCCTAAAGGCTCCCAAAGTACCTACTTACTACCTACCTACACCCACATTTCGTCAGAGTTCACCCACATTTATCATTATCATCATCGTCATTTAACAGACACTAGTTACTATAATGTAATTACATTAATGTACACTAGTTACTATAATGTACATTAATGTAATGTACATTATAGTAACTAGTGTCTGTTAAAAGACGTCGAAAAATAACTGCTACATCTTCATCTTCATCATCATCGAACCTGAATAACTGATCGTAATAATATCATAATAATTCCATTAATCATTCATTTGATTTCCAATAACGTTAATAAATAGAAAAATCTAAACGCCGTAGATTTAGGGAGGCATAATCATAAAACGAGAGGCCTGCTCGCCGGAGGGGATAATTTGCGAGACCCGAGGGCTTTGATGTTCAGCGGCCTTGGATAGCATGCGGCGAAGCGTGAGCTCGTCGCCAGCCACGGACTCTTCATCCAAGAACTTGACCTTTATTATTTTACTAGAGACCCGCCCCTGATCCGCAAGGTTTTTTCGACTTGACAAAATATTGAGATTTCTTAATTATCAATAAGTTTATTATACTTATAAATCTTTCGGAATATATTCTCTAAATTATTTTAAAAACCTCATGAAAATCCGTTGCGTATTTTATAAGAACAACGAGGACATACAGACAAAAGCTACTTTGTTTTATAATATGTATAGATTCGTCTCATTTTGTGCCGAGAATATTATTTTTTGTAAAATGATTGAACGTGATTTTAATTTTGGACATATATTTAAGTAATTTAAATCAAAACCCGTGTAGATTATAGCTTCGTGCAGACTAGCGCGACGCGACACCGATTATTGTTATACCGTGAAGTTTTCTTAGAAATTGTATTGTTCGAGTCGCGTCGCGCTGGTCTGCACGAGCCTTTACAATAATAAGATTTTCTTTCAAAAAGAGAAGTAGGGTAACGTATGGAATAACGGTGAAACATATTTAATCTTGTATTGGAAACTAGATTCAATGATTATGATTCTTCTTCTTATTGTCCAATATACAAATCTTGTCGATACTTTACACGCGAATCGCTGCTGGATGGTGATATATATGTTCCTACCTATATTTTTTTTTAATTTCTTTATTTTTAGTTAACTAGCGACCCGCTCCTGCTTCGCATAGTTTTTACGACTTGACAAAACATTGTTTGTTAGTTTTACTTAACTTAAATATTTTAACGTTTTATAAACAGGTTTATGTTTATAAAACGTTAATATTTATAAATTCTCTAAATGATGTTGAAAACCTCATCAAAATCTGTTGCGTGGCTTAGAAGAACAACGCGGACATACTTACAGGCAAACACGAAAAGCGACTTTAATTTATAATATGTATAGATTAAAACAGTACAAGCCAATTACATTAATTAACATAGAAACATAAAAAAATGACTTTTTATGTTTCTATGTTAATTGCATAAGACATAAAAATAAAAAGAAGTACCATTGTAAAGATAAAGAAACCTACCTAATTGGTCACCGTAGGTCTGTACTTCCCGTAGCGAGTGCTACGCCACCGTAGCCATCAGGCGCTACGTGATGTATCGCAATGACATGCGCGAGCTTCGCGTGGAAGCGCATCTCTAAGCGACCACGTCTCGGGAAAACGAATCAAAAGCTGCTTGATAATAATTAGCGCAACACATCTGTGACTGCGATAGTCCTAAAAAGACCTTGAATCAAAATTTGTTGGACTGCGGTGAAGCTCCAAAGTAAGGTATTGTTTTTACAAAATAAATAAAATACATACTGATTTGAAAGGTAAAGTTGTCACCGTGATCTTATTAAAATAATGTGAGAGCGAGCAAAGCAAGTTGGCAAATTGGAGCATCCCGACTCGGATCCGATTTCATCAAACAGTTAAAGTTAAGTTTTCATTGGATCATCCTGACTGGGATACTAGATTAAGCTGTTTTAACGACTGGTTACACCAAGTAGGCATGGCCGCAGGGTATGACGTATTTGTTATGACGTAATTGTTAAGTATCACATTAGAATTCATATTAGGAAATGCTCTTTAATTGATTCGATTATTTTACATTTACGTTTTAATAGTAAATTATACAATAATATTTATACAACTTTCAATAATGAAGTACTTACTTTATTGCATTTTGTCTAAAATTGTATAAGTTTAAATAGGGTAGAACATACCAAATGCCAATTGTGACAGTCCTAGAAAATACTTTGCTAAGAACGTTACTCTGTTCAAAAATATACCGATATATCGTTATAGTAAAAGTACTCAAGAATTTTCGTCCTTACAGCTGTCATTGTGATTTTACCAAGAACCAGAAGAAGACCATATTTTACCTTTTAGAACGAAAAAAGCTATAGCTAAAATTTATTATAGGGATATCCAGCCCACAAAATCTACATGTTCTAGCAAATAACGGTAAATCCAGTTAACCTATATAATAAAAAGTAAAAAAATGCTATTCGTTGGTAAGCGCATCATTTTAGAACGTCTGAACACATTTGGCTATTTTTAATCAAAAAAGGAGGTTCATCTATAGTAATCTATACGTTCATCTGTATATGTTCATCTGTACTTTTTTTTTTGTTTTAAAATGTTCGTAATACTTAAAGTAGTCCGAATTAGGCTCTTATGAAAATAAAACTAAAAAAAGTTGCCCGGAAGATTGGAAAACAAGGTAAAAACTGGAAGTGCTTTTTTATGAGATTTTTGTATGAGCTCGAGACAGCAAACTCAAAGTCAAATAATTTATTTCATTTAGGCACAAAAAAGGCACTTATGAACGTCAACATTTACAAAAAAAAAAGATATAATAATTGATTCTAGCCGCCCATTCCAAAAGGTTGTTTTCGTATGGAGAAGAATGGGCAAGAAACTCCACCGTTACTCTTTTTAAAATATTTTCACAATATTCTGTATACATTAATTATATAATTATATGTGAAGACGATGCACCTAGAATAAGATTACTATACCACGATAGGTAAAAAGAATGAAAAATGAAGGAATGACATAAATTAATTATGTGATAGATGCATGGTGCTCACATATTTACAAACATTGTAAAATTATACGATATTCTTAACATTTTAACAAGTATTACTAATAATAAGTCAGTGTGTGAGTTCAAGTAATCACAGAATATAAAATTAATGTTTAAAAAAAGAATATTATACAATTAAATTGGCAACCAGTTTGATTTTGTCTAGATTCTAAAATTGTCCTATGGAGCAGGACCAGCATGTTTCCAAGCATTTTTATCTTGGATATAATCCTCTAATTTGTAATATGCTTGTTTACAAAGTGTACTTTTTATATGAGTTTTAAATTTTCTTTCATTTAATTCTAATATATCACAAGGTATTCTGTTGTAACATTTAACACAGTACCCCATAAAAGATGTATTTACTTTAGATAGTCTGAAAAATGGTTGATCTATTTTATCTTTATTTCTAGTATTAAAATTATGTCTATCACTTATTTTATTAAAAAGATGTAGATTTTTTCTCACATACATAATATTTTCATAAATGAATTGGCAAGGTACCGTCATAATATTAATCTTTTTAAATAGTTCCCTGAGAGATTCGCGACGACTTAGATTATAAATGGCTCTGACAGCTCTCTTTTGTAAAATAAAAATGGATTCAATGTCAGCAGCCCGACCCCATAGTAAAATGCCATACGACATAATACTGTGGAAGTAACTAAAATAGACCAAACGCGCGGTTTCTACATCTGTTAACTGTCTTATCTTTCTAACAGCATAAGCGGCCGAGCTTAGCCGCCCCGCGAGAGATGTTATATGGGGTCCCCATTGTAATTTCTCGTCTAGCGTGATTCCCAGGAAAACTGTTTGATTAATAAATTCCAGTTTTTCTCCATTCAATATGATGTCACATTCGCTGCTTCTAACATTTGGTAATTTAAATCTAATGCATTTTGTTTTTTTATTATTTAGTACCAAATTATTTACCGTAAACCAATCTTGGACCTGAAAAATACAGCTATTCACGTCGTCAAGATTTTGTGACTGTCGGTTTATTTTAAATATCAATGATGTGTCATCTGCAAATAACACCATGTTTGGTTGATTTTGAAATAATTGGGGTAAATCATTTATATAAGCTAAAAAGAGGAATGGACCCAATATCGAACCTTGAGGAACGCCCATTACCATTTCAGACCCTAATGAGTTTGTGCCGTTGACTTGAACTTTACCTTTCTATCTTTCAGGTATGATCTTAGTAAATCAAGAGCTGTATTCCTAATCCCATAGTGCTCCAGTTTCAGCAGAAGTGTCTCATGGTCTACGCAATCGAAAGCCTTCGAGAGGTCGCAAAAAATTCCAATGGCATCTTGTGCTTCTTCCCAGGCGTTAAAAATGTTCTTTATTAGGGCGACACCGGCGTCAGTGGTACAACGCCCTTTGGTGAAACCGTACTGTTGATCATGAAAGATGGAATTTTCATTAAAGTGCCGTAACATTTGATTGAGAATCAACTTTTCAAACACCTTACTGAGAACTGGCAGAATTGACACAGGCCTATAATTGTTGGGTTCCTTACTATCACCGGATTTGAACAAAGGAACTACTTTACTATGTTTCATGAGATCCGGAAAGACGCCTTGGTCTACACTAGTGTTAAATATGAAAGCCAAATAAGGCGCAATGGTTTCGATGACAGATCTACAGACTTTTACAGACATTCCCCACAGATCTTCTGTTGATTTAATTTTAAGATCTTTAAAAGCTTTTATAACAGCCTGGGGGTTTGTATGCTGAAATCTAAACTCCAAAGGGCATGCCTTTACATTATTTCTAAGTAAGGCAGCAGAAAGCGCGGGTGAGGAATTTAAAGCTTCAGTGGTTTTGTGGGGAATATTAACAAAAAAGTTTTTAAATTCCTGAGCTATTTCTACATCTGAGTTGATGGGCCCATGAGCAGTCTCTAAATTAAATTCAGTATTACGCTGTTTTTTCCTACCGGTTTCATTATTTATTATTTGCCAGGTAGTTTTTATTTTATCATCAGCTGATTTTATTTTATTGCTAATGTGAAGAGCTTTAGCTATTTTGCACACACTTTTAAACGTTTTTGAATATTTTGCAACATACTGATGAAAGCTTGTATTATTCATGTGTTGCTTTAGGCCATAAAGTTCAAAAAGTTTTTCCCTACTTTTGCGAATACCTGGAGTCGCCCAATCACAAAATAAGAACTTTGTGTAAATTGTTTTGGTCTTTAGTGGAAAAGTGTCAGTAAATTGTTTGTTTAATAGTGAAGAGAACTCGGCGTAGAACTCATTTGGGTCACATATATTATTAAAACTCTGAATACATAATTTACTTGCCAAAGCATTATTTAATTTATCTAGATTTTTACATGTAATTGGCCTAAACCTTATTTGAATTTTTTGTAAAGGTAGGTAGGAGCAAAATGTAACTGTTTGTCCACTGTGATCAGATGGCAACTTATTTATAATTTGTTTATGTAAGTAATCACAGTTACAAAAAATATTATCTATACAAGTGCCAGAAGAAGCTGTCACTCGGGTTGGTTCAATAAAAACATTTGACAAGTCAAATGACCTGAAAAGACTTAATAGTCTGACAGTATTAGAGTTATTTTCTAATAGATTAATATTAAAATCACCACATATGATTATTGACTTACTACTAGCATTTAGTTTCTTTAGCACAGCAACTAAATGCGTAACGCCACGGAGGAGTGTACCGCACAGCATCCAGTCGTACCCAATGTTCCACAGGAGCGGCCCCAAAACCGAACCCTGTGGAACACCGCACGACATCTCTCGCCAACCCCATCCTTCTCGACACGGGTAGATGACATATCTGTCCATCAGATAAGCCCCGATAATGCGGCGGAGGTAGTTTTGCACCCTATGATATCGGACTGCCTCCCTAATGCAACTCCAGGGCAAGGTGTTGAAGGCATTGGCAATGTCCAAAGTCACTGCCAAGACGACCTCGCCCCGAGCCACTGCTTCCTCCGCCAGAACCCTCACGCGCATGATCGCGTCGATTGTAGAGCGCCCCCGACGGAAACCAAACTGGTTTTCTGCCAGACCGAGACGGCCCCTCTCTTGCCATGTGCTGGATAAGGCGGTCTGCAAGAATTCTCTAGAAGAGTTTGCCCAGCTCATCCAACAACACAATGGGCCGGTAAGCGGATGGATGCTTGATGGAAATTTGATGCAATGATATACTTAGTCTGACCATAAATACTGTTAAAATTAAAAATAAGAAAGATATTACATTTGAATTTGGAATCTGTCATTTTTATACGATTGTTCATTAAGTTTTCTAATTTTGGCGCCAATACATTGTACAATATTTTGCGATATTAAAATGGAGTGGGGTGATAAAGAGAACCGAATCGCTGTGATTGCATTACACAAAGTTGGTCATGGAGCTAAATGCAATTTTTTTTTAGGTACTACAATGTGTCCTCCTCTGTTTGTGACAGAAAAAGATCTGGCCGTCCACGTAGTGTTCGTACGAAAAAGGTGGTCAAAGCAGTAAGGGAAATAATTCGAAGAAATCCTGTCCGAAAGCAAAAGATTTTATCTCGGGAGATGAAGATAGCACCCAGAACCATGTCGCGTATTTTAAAAGATGACTTAGGACTTGCAGCCTATAAGAGACGCACTGGTCATTTTTTAATTGATAATTTAAAAAAAGAATAGGGTGGTAAAATCGAAACAACTACTGAAGCGGTACGCAAAGGGAGGTCACAGAAAAATTTTGTTTACGGATGAGAAAATCTTTACAATTGAGCAACATTTTAACAAACAAAATGACCTATGCTCAAAGCTTTATGGAAGCTTCCCAATTAGTCGACAGAGTGCAACGTGGGCATTATCCGACTTCAGTGATGGTTTGGTGGGGTGTTAGCTATGAAGGAGTCACAGAGCCATATTTTTGTGAAAAAGATATCAACATATCGGCACAAGTGTATCAAGATACCATTCTTGAGAAGGTAGTTAAGCCCCTTAACAACACCATATTCAATAACCAAGTATGGTCCTTCCAACAAGACTCGGCGCTGGGTCATAAAGCTCGGTCCACGCTGTCTTGGTTGGAAGTGAACGTTTCGGGCTTCATCTGACCTGAAGACTGGCCGTCGTCTAGTGCCGATCTTAATCCGCTGGATTATGATTTATGGTCAGTTTTAGAGAGTACGGCTTGCTCTAAACGCCATGATAATTTGGAGTCCCTAAAACAATCCATACGATTGGCAGTGAAGAATTTTCCCATGGAAAGAGTGTGTGCTTCTATTGATAACTGGCCTCAACGTTTAAAGGACTGTATTGCAGCCAATGGAGACCAATACGAATAAGCTTTTTATATTTTAAATTGTTTTATATTTATGTATTAAACTAACACACTGTAAAAGTATCTAATAAATATTATTTACAATAAAATAAAAAAATCTTCATGACAATATTTATGGCAAGACTAGGTATACACTAGCACTGCGTCTCTCGGACTTGAGTGGTCGCGCGGACTCTCTAGGTATATTCAACTCTTTACATGTCAAACTTTAGAGGCATGAGGAAACAGGGTGTAAAGTTCACTCATCCTAGAAAAGAGAGGATCCTTGGGCCAGACGGGTGTCGTGTCGGGCAACTGCCTAACGATTGATGTCGGGAAATTATATATATACTCTTCGCGTGATAAAATGGATGCGTGCGATGCAGGATTTCGTTAGGTCTGTGATGCGTGGTTTGCATGTGGCGATGTAGCTATGGCCGCCACACACACTCGTGTGTTACAGACTTCCATACTAATCCATCCCTATATATCTACCTACTTATTAATAATTCCGTACTAATCCATACTTCCAGCCAAACTACCTAAATAAATGAGAAAGTAATTCTGTCTGTCTGTTACGTTTTCACGCATTAACGGTGATTTGGATGAAAGGATTGGTACCTGAGTTAGGAGTTATACTACATAAAAGATAGCTTGATCTTTGCGACATATGTCAAATTGACATTCCTAGGGTAGGAATTCATTCATTAGGTCGGCATGCCCATAAAGTATGACATTGACATTTACTGTCTGTACTATTATGAAATTCAGGACTTCATAGGCGTGATTTTACTGACAGCTGTCGCAGAGATCAAGCTATCTTTTATGAACTTTAAGACACTTTTGACCTTCACGTGAGCGAAGCCGTGAGCAAAAGCCAGTGAAAGCTTATACCTATATGTACTCGTATTTCAGAATCACGCCCACGTTTCATACTGAGTTTATCAAATCTGTCAGCGAATTTCCATCATATATAAATACATTACGAAAATCCAATACGCACATTATATAAAATAACATACAATCCGTAATAATGATTAATTGCATAATAATCCATGTTCGTTGATCCATTTCACAGTGGCCTCCAAAATTGAGTGATCGCGTGCATAAGGCTGAAACCCCTGACCTTACACCTTCAATGTCAATGTTATCTGATCCGCCACCATAATGTTTATGAGTTTGGGGCGTAGCACCACTTACGATACTGAAAACTACGTGTTTTCCTATTAATAGTTTCCAACTTTCCAGCAACATACTGAACTTGAAAACAGGAAATCTACGCCATGACGTTTTCCAAAACTTTTCCAAATATTTTCATGTTTTTAGTTTGCAGATTTAGAAAGGTGGGTTTGAGTGAAATATCCGACGTTTTCTGTGAGAATAGAGTAAAACAATTTATAAATATGCTGCTGAAAAATAACACAGACGAGGTAAAAGTAAACTATCTGTGCATCAGTGATACTCGTATTCAGTAGATCAGTGGGTGGACATTGATCTACCATTCTTATAAACATACATACAGTTTTACTGCAGGCAAACCATTAGGTAAGTATATGTATGATTGTGATTTTTGCTGTTCCATTTTAGCATAAGTACTCGGAAACTTGACATTGGCCAGCTGGTAAAAAGTTGAGTCAGTAGCATTATTAAGTTTTCCTTGTTCCCACCCCTAAATGTCAGGTCAGCCACCTTTTATTACATGTGAAACAAGGTCAGAGTTAATACTGCATGTTTAATAACAGTTTGTGCCAATGTTGGGCAACCTTCCTCAATCGTCTTTTGTGTTATTTTAGCAAGTGGCCTCGGCATCGATCGTGTGCAGTCGGCAGTGAGTCGGCTACACCTCGCCCAAAATGCACTGATGTATCTTATAAGTTTTTTCTCTATAAGTTTTCACTTCTCATGCTCTGAAAGTGCAAATATAGTGATTGTGCAGGATATAGGCTGCACAAAATCGAATTTTGTGTACTAGTGCATTAACCTATCTACTCATAAATGTATCTATATTAAGCAAAGAAAATGAGCCACACAGCCAAACACAATAAGAAGTTCATAGATAGAATTTGTTATTTTATAATATTTATTTTAATTTATTTGCCTTATGTGCTTTTCAAGACATAAATGATATTAAAATTTAAATTCAAGTACGGTAGGTTATTTAATTAATTTCAGAAAATTATTATTACAATATTAATTTAATAGTAGGCTGTATAGGTCTGCAGCAATATCGTAAAATTCAAAATACCGTTAATATTTAGTCAACCACCACCACCTTAGTATGATCATATTCACCTCCTTTCTAGCCAAATTACAGGAAAAACAATTTCCTTCAGTATTCAAAACTGTACTAATTTTACTTTGAATTTTAATTAAAGAAATGTTATGTTATACTACTACTGTTTTATTTCCTCGCAATCGAAGTGAAAAGCAGAGTTTATAACTCGTCCACAAAACATTTACTACTTAAAGTGTAGGAGAAGAACAAATGGTTGAATGTGTGAAAAATGATATGGCTAGAAAGGAGGTGAATATGATCATACTAAGATGGTGGTTGACTAATAGAGATGTAAAAAAGCCCGACCACAGATAAATTGATATAAGTAGGGACTACCGGATAATGATAACCACAAATTAATAGCAAGATTATTTATCATTATTTTTTTCATAAAACCTTAGGTACCTGTTGAATATCAGGGCTGAAAAGTTATTGACATGGTTAATACGATTAATACGCACGTATTTGTTTTCCGAAATACGAATGCTCGAATGTCGCTAGCTGTCAGCCGCACACTGCCCACGGGAGGTTTCGAGGCCTGTGGTCGCTACAATAGAATTGTTATTGAATTTCATTTGTTCAAGCTTATTACAATCATCACTAATTATGTAAGTATAATATTTTAGTATTTATTATTTTGCAGATTTAGATATTATTATTCTATGTAGAATTAATGTAAAAAGTATGAGTGACCTATCATCATTCTCCAGCTCTTATATCCCATGTAAAACTAATTTAAAACGTAAAATGATATCAGATTTCAGATACATTTTTCAGTTCAATAACTTGTCTGAGAGGTTGCAAATTGTTAAAAAGTCCTCATCATCTTCCTGCCCTTATCCCATGTTACTTGGGGTCGGCGCAACACGTTTCCTCTTCCATTCTCCCCTGTCAACCGTCAGGCAATCATATACACCTTTTTCCTTCATATCACTCCTCACACAATCCATCCATCGTTTCTTTGGTCATCCTCTCCCTCTCCATCCCTCAACATTTATATTCATCACTCTTTTAGTCACCTGCGATTCTTCCCTCCTCATCACATGCCCATACCAAGACAGTCGATTCCCTTTCAACTTTTCTGTAAGTGGCGCAACTTTCAGACTTCCTCTAATATACTCATTCCTTATTTTTTCCATTCTTGTCACACCACACATCCACCTCAACATTCTCATCTCCGCTGCATGCAAATTGTTAAAAAGTCCTACGATTGCTCAATTCAGTTTTCGATACCTACTTCTAGTACTTCTACAGTGTCTAATATTCCTGAGATAATCTGAAAAGCACGAGTTTGTTATAAATCTTACTTTCTTTGATTTATTTCTTGAGATACGTCATGACACTAGTAGGTATACGAGGGAGGAATTTATAACCAGCAGTCAAGTTGAAAACAAATTAGTTAGAGACTTGGGGCTTTGAAACCTTTCTAATATTATTTTCTTTATACTCCTATACAAACGGAGTAAGAATTACAAGTTAAGAAGTGTGACGGCTGATGGAAGTATGAAAAATTTAAAAGATGATAACGTGATACTGATAACTCTTCAGATGAACTGGAAATTAAGCTATCAAGTTTTAAATCAATATCCTGAAATTACCGCGTAGGAATCATGTACTAGAACGTTTTGATTGTATCTATTGAAGTAGTTACACTTCTTCCCTCAAATATAAAATAGTTTCTTAAAAAACTGCCACAGTAAATAAACTCCACCAAATAAAGTGTAGTGTAGTAAATTAACACTTTCGACTCCACCATAGAACTCATACACCATGCCGCCATACATATTGGCAGTGAACCCTCCGGGAGGGTTGCCGGCATTACGTTTGCGCTAAAGTTAACCATCGCGGACGGTCAACCGTGTTATAAGACACTGTAAAACGAAGTAAAATAGTGTTTTCAGGGGGTCTTGTCGCAATAAGTTGTTTCCAATCTTTTAAATGTTTTGTGAATATTTGTACAAAAAAGTTATTTTTATTATTTTCCGTGAAAAAAAAAGCTTGTATTTTAAAACCAACGCATATACTAATAAATATTGTTAAAATATACATCATATTTAATTTTTACCAGTTTATATGCTGTATTCGCTAATAAAAACCTCGTAATGAGCCCTCTGCGAGGGCTTCCGGCATCCCATATGCTACTAGGTGAACCCTCCAGGAGGGCTCCCGGCATTGAACGTGTTAACAGACTAAATGTAACAAATAACCGGCTATCAATCGACGTAGAAGAAAAGTAGGGATACAATGATTTTAGCAGAACTATAAATATTGGTTAACGACTCTCGATAAAACTCGGCGAGTAAGCTTTGCGAAGGCCGCACGACGGAGGATTAGCAATTAGGTGGGTCGCGCACGTGGAGCCATGTCCTCCTCCATGTGTAAAGGGACACGTAGCTACACGGTCCAGAGATTAATGAGGATATCCGGACATGTCCGGAGCCGCTTTCATACAGTTATGTCGTAGTTGCCAATAAATCTAACATATTTTTAGTCAATAATCTGTCTTGCCTTAAGATTTATTTCTCAATTTGTCTGATATAAAAACTAAAACATGTTCAAAGTTCATGACTTTATATATTATTAGACACGTTCATCGTCCATATAAAGGAAAGAGCATGTTATGTATCTATGGAAAGTTATAAAGTGTCCTCATTCCTAAATGACTGTAATAATGAGTCCTTTCAATGTGTCGCTTGTGTACGTAATCTAAATGGTTATAAAGTAATCAATACCACTTGTACAGCACTTTCGTAATTGAAAATAAACAAAGGTACAGTGGTACAATTAATTAAAAGGCATACCAAACGAAACGGCTAATAAGCGTAAGCGCGCATCCAGGACGTGGTACGGTACACGGTTTGTATATGCAAATTGAAATCGCTAAATGAACGAATGAGTGTTCCACAGGCACACTGAGTCGTACTGTGAACTAATAATGTTATACTTGGAATACATGATGCGCGTGCACGATGTCGCTATGAACAACTGTTTAATTAATTCATATTTATCCCTTATGCCAAAATGCGACATTTACCTACCACAGTAACTTCAAACGATTCACGTTTCTTGGTGGACTGTGAATAAATCAAGTAATTAAACAATAGTTCCTAAGTAAAGTAGAGAGGAAGAACAGAGAAATAAATGTTCATAGAACTATAATATTACTCTACATCTAAGTCTAGCTGAAATAGGGATGATGACTAAAAAAATGTTTTTTGTCCGTAATGTAGATTATGAAAAAATAACGCACACGTATTTTTTCTTTTTTTACGTTATCAAAAGATTACGGCGATACATTGAGTTATAATGTGCCATGACGTCACTTGTATGTAGATTTTATCCATACTTGTGACGTATCAACCCCCACTCCCGAAATTTAATGCGTTGTATCTAAGTCATTTTTCATTAATATGATAAAGCAAAAAATACGTGTCTAATATTTTATTAATAACTGATTGACGGACTAAATAGAATTTCTTTTTTTTGACCCAGGCATCATCCCTATTCTATCACAAATTACGCAGGTCGGCCTTTGCCCAAAAACCAACACTATGCTGATATCCTAAAATAACCCACTTATTCGACTTTACAAAACCAACATTAAAGCATTGTGTACCTATACTAATTTGCCGAGCCGTTATGTGCACAGCACACAATGTTGTCGCCTGTCGAAGGGAAGCCCCTTTAGCGGATTATCAAGACATGGCAACACAATGTCTAAACACTCATGTGACAAGATGCTTCGCTCTCAGGACTAAAGAGACTATAATATAAGCTGGGAGACCTCATTGTTTCTCCCGAAGGCTCCGGTAACATTAATGGATTCTTGACACGCGCCAGCTCTCCTCGACACTGGACAGATACTCATTGTTTGCTATATTTGTGAGAAAGGCAACATTGTTCACTCAGCGGTGCAGAGGTGAAATGATAAATATAGTACTTGATTATCTTGTCAACCGATCACCTATAAGGTGCTCATAAATTATTGTCACGTTGAAGTATAAAGTGTTACACCTATTAGAACAAACATATTAAATAAGCAACGATAGCAGTACGTCGAGATACGTCCTTTTAGCATGTTCACAAGTATAAGTAATTAAGATCAAGTTATTGGAACCTCATATAACAATGGAATCTAATCACCTCCTATTCAAATAAAACTCCAGTAAGTTATGACAAAGCTATCCCCAAGAAATAAAACACAAATTGCTCATAACAGCGAATATTATATTTAAATGAGTAAACCGAGAACATATAGGAAATAAGGTAATACTTAGCTTCTTAATCAGAATATCTTACACAAATTATATTTACTTAGATATATTTTTCAATGCACCCAGAAGAAGCAATAAAAATGAACTGCCTCAAAATCCTCCCGGCAAAACCCAAAACACTTCGTTATTCTTTATTCTTTCAAATCTTCAGTCCTGATTGGTTCGCGGTGATGGCGGGCTGATGGCGTCTCCCTATTGGTCGACGCCCGACGTTAGTACCGCAAACATCCACCGATAGCAGCACCTTTGCTTGGCGACAGCTGTTGCGTGATGACAACCGCTAAGTGTTACTATGCGGTCCGTCTCGCCATCTAGCGCCTAGTGTGCGGAATATTCACACTCGTCCATCCTGACGCCTTTGCGACTCTGCAAAGGAAGAGAACAAAAGACTATATGTAATTGTTCAAAAATAGCAAACCCAGTCCTAAAAAAAAGAAAAGAAAACTCAATTCTATGAACCGTAAAACAATATTTGGTCCATACATAATAAAAAGCACATCATAGCTATGTCCTTTAAATGAATCATTATCAATCATCAAGTCAAATCATTCCAAAAGTAAAAAGATAAGTATCTACTTGTTTACCAAAACCAGTTTCCAAAAATACCCATAGATTTACATCAGTGAAAATACCATAATTTTCCAACCCATAACATTTCACAATCGCTTTCAAAACATTTCCGTCAGTAACTCCAATTTTAAACCATTCAATTAACATAATAGTTCCGATCACAATCCAAATTATTTGTACCATTACATTATTCCACTCATCAAAATTAGTATTAACCTGATTTTTCCTGGAATTCATTAAAGTTCATCCTTCAAGCAAGTCGATTAATTCCTCCGTGCTGTCCACTTCTGTATCATTTGAACTAGCGCCCGAATCATCCTCCCTCTGAAAAGGTTTTAACGAGTCCGACGACACAAGAGCTCTGAATCGCTTATACCCTTTCACACCTTTCAGCGAAGTAATCATGTACCTATCATTACCTGCTACCTTCGTTACCTTATAAGGCCCGCTGTACTTTTCCTTCAGTTTTCGTCGAACGTTCACATTTCGGTCAGCAGCTCCTTTCCATAATACTAAATCGTTTACCTTGTATTTTGTTGGAGGTTTACGCTTTGCATTAAAATATTTACGCATTTTCTCTGCCGTCCGGTTTAGGTTCGCTGTAGCTTCGGTCCTAGTGCGTGCAGCTGTCGCCTCGTTATCCACGATGTTATCTCCCATACCTTGATACCTGCTGCGAGTCGCTGAAAACATGAGCCTGTATGGTGTAAATCCAGTCGAACCGTTTAGTAAATTATTCATTCCCCAGGTGATGTTTGCGATCCGAGTATCCCAATCCTTTTCATCTTCCACGCTTGTATTGAGTGAATCTAGTAATGTACGATTATACCTCTCCACTTGTCCATTTGCGCGTGGACATGCTACAGCATTGATTATGTGTTTTATTTGATTATCCAAACAAAACTGTTTGAAATGTTTACTTTTGAAACTCGTACCGCTGTCGGATATAATTCTCTTTGGATAACCAAATAAACAAAAAATGTCATTTAAAGATTTTATTACCTCTCGAGTCTTTGTAGTTTTAACTGGTACCGCCCATGTAAATTTCGTGAAGGCATCGACCACCATTAGTACAAAACTGTTGCCTGCTCGACTTTTGCAGAAAGGACCGAGATGGTCAATGTGCAGAGTGTGCATTGGTTCCGGAACTTTTTCAATGGGGTGTAACTCACCTTCAAGTCTTCCGTACTGTCCCCTCTTGTAAAGACAGTCTAAACATGAGTTGACATATTTTCGTATGAAACGTGTCATTCCTGGAAACCAAAAGTTACCTTTGATAATTTCCTCACACCGCTTCAGGCCTGGATGTCCGATGCAGTCATGATACTTCCTCATGACATTCCACCTTCCATATTTAGGGACTACTAACCGCTGTTCTCCATCCTTAACGAGCTTGTATACTCGACCATCTTTCAGCTTGTAATTTTTCTGTATATCTGGATCGTTATCCCCAGATTCTAATTTTGTTCGAATTATGCGAATCCTCTCATCTTGATCTTGAAGACATACTAACCAATCGAATACGTCAATCACGTTGATATCTACTACTAAGGGAGGGTCTACCGGAAATCGGCTCAGCGCATCCACGTGCCCATGAGACTTACCTGGCCTATGAATGACTTCCATGTCGTACTCCTGAATAGATAACCACCACCTTGCTATTCGAGGTAGTAGATCCTTTTTCAAGAAAGTGTCTCGAACGGCTGCACAGTCTGTCACCACCTTAAAATAATTACCTGCTAAGTAAATTCTAAATCTCCTCAACGATTCCACTACAGCCAATGTTTCCAATTCGTAGGAATGATACATAGCTTCTTCTTTGCTTGTTTTTCGGCTGAAATACGCAATGGGTTTCATACCACCATCCTGATCCTGTAATAGAATGCCAGCTACACCTTTACTGCTTGCGTCAGTATGAACTTCTATGTCACCTTTCCTACAAAATAATGAGAGTATCGGTCGAGTCGTCAAAATCTTCTTCAGTTGATCAAAAGCTCTCTGCTGTGCTGGATCCCAAACCCATGTTGCATTCTTTTTTAGCAACCCGTACAGAGCATACGTGACAGACGCATAATCTTTAACAAATTTCCTGAAATAACTAGTCAGACCTAGATACATCCTAAGTTCGTGTACATTCTTAGGTTCTTTATAGTTGACCACAGCATCGATTTTCTTACTACCAGGCCTAATACCTTTCTCGCTGATCTCGTAACCGAGGTAATCTATTTTTTTTTGCAAGAAAAAACACTTATCAAGGTTTAACGTCAATTTTGCGTCCCTTATTATTTCCAAAACTACCCGAAGCAGATGGAGGCCTTCCTGTTCAGTTTTGGTAGGTAGCAACAGATCATCTATAAATGGAAGCACCTTATCATGACGTAACGAAGAAAATATCTTGTCCATAAGACGCTGGAAAATTGCTGGGGAATTGGCCAAACCGAAGGGCATACGCAAAAATTCATAGTGGCCCTCAGGCGTGACAAAACCAGTTCTGTGAATTGAAGCCTCCGCTACTGGAATCTGGAAAAAACTTTGCGACAAATCAAGACTCGTAAAAAGTTTCTTCCCACCTAGTTTTTCGATTTGTTCTTCTATGATGGGCAGAGGATATTTATCTTTCGCTGTAATACTATTTAATTTTCTAAAATCCACACAAAACCGATAATCTCCGTTCTTTTTCCTAACTAATACAATGGGACTGGCATAATTAGACGACGATTCTCTAATAATACCGTTGGATACCATATCTTCAATCTTTTCTCGTACTATTGCCTTTTCTGAAAAAGAAAGCCTGTAAGGACGATAACAAACCGGCTTATCAGAGTTAAGTTCGATATTCAATTCTATTTTGTCAGTCCTGCCTAATTCTCCTGTATCTATAGAAAAACAATCTGAATATTCCTTTAAAATCTCTACTAACTCTTTAACTATCTGTGGATCTCCGGATCCACATTTGATTTTGGTTGTATCAATGCTCATGATCGAAACAAGATTATCTGCAGATTTACCAAGAGAACAACCAATTTCTCGAGTAACCAATCCACGAGCAATAACCTGGTCTTTCTGGAAACGCAGTGGCTTTTTACCGTGATTAACTATGAAAATGGTCTGTACTGGAAAACAATTCATAGAAGCAGGAATGCTATAGTTATAACCATTACAAACAATTGTACGACTATCCACAAACAGTAGAGTTGACTTGTCAAATTCAACATCATTGTACGTGTCAACAAACAAGGATGAATAAGCTGGAACGACAGTGTCTGTAGAGCACAAAATGTTAACCTTATCGACACATGTACCCACTTGCAAAGAATTTATTTCAACCGATTCAACTTTATTTTCATCTGTTACTGCATATCCTAAAAAGACGGTAGTACCACAAATTGTAAGCTTGAATTTTTCATTGTTCAAAATGGGCTGTCCAATAAAAACGTCAGCTCTGTTTACGGCAGCATCCACGACAACTGCGTCTGAACAAACCTTAACTTCATCTATTACGAACTCTAATGATACCTGTCCGTGAGCTTTAATTGGTGGTCCACCAAACCCGTTGACAAAAACGACACAAGGTTGCATTGCAACACCAAGCTTTAGAACACAATCATGAGTGATGAGATTGACTTGAGCCCCCGTGTCTAAATAAGCGGTACCTTTTAAACCATTAATTAAGACATGTTTAAAATAACATTCATTTACCTGTATTTGTACAATGCTGACAGCCTTTTGATAACACTGCTCCTTTTTGTGGTTGGTTTTCCCACAGATTTCGCATTTTATAGCGTTAGGATTGTTGGGGCACGACCGAACAACGTGCCCTGACTCGTTACAAAGAAAACAAGTAACACCTGGCTTTCGTTCTTTTGGATCTCTAATTGCTTCTTTTGAAGACGATGCGGAATCTCGACCTCGAAGAACGTTTCTCTGACTTTGATTAATTTTTTTGTCGTCATTCATGCACAGAAAGTGAGAATAAAGCTCGCTTGGGGTTTTATAATTACCAGCCCTTGCAGAAGTTCTCATGTGGAACGGCAACCCTTCTATGATGCAGGAAACCGCTTTTTCTCCAATGATTTCACACTTAGTTAACATGGTACATTTCGAATAATAATAATGAGTCATCGTTTCATTGAATAACTTTTTCCTACTTAACATTTCCCTCAATGCGTCTGCGTAATCTATGCTTTGAGGGAACGCTTCCAGAATTTTTTGTTTCCATTCCGGCCACGTAAACTCATAGCTTCGAAGTGCGCCATGCCACAACTTCGCTAATCCAACAAGTCGTGCCTGCATATAATAACTTTTAACATTGTCGTTCCATCCATGTATGGCACCTAGTTGCTCTACTTTGTTAAGCCACTGAGATGCAGGTAGCTCCGGTTTTTCAGGATCGAATTCCGGTATTATATCCGGCTTAACCATCACACCCGAATAATATGGAACCGACCTACCGGATTCATTTGAAAAGCCAGGTGGAAAGCGGCCTCGATAGTCCCGGACTGGCGAACGTCCCGGCCGCCACGTGTCGCGGGAGCAGCTACGGCGCTCCGGCTGCGGTCGCTCCATCCGCCGGTGACTCCATCTGACAGGGCTGCGGGACCGGCTGTGACCATCGGAACTCATGGCTTGGCTGAGAACTGCTCCAGATCGCTATCCCACTTCTGAAAATTGTTACACCTATTAGAACAAACATATTAAATAAGCAACGATAGCAGTACGTCGAGATACGTCCTTTTAGCATGTTCACAAGTATAAGTAATTAAGATCAAGTTATTGGAACCTCATATAACAATGGAATCTAATCACCTCCTATTCAAATAAAACTCCAGTAAGTTATGACAAAGCTATCCCCAAGAAATAAAACACAAATTGCTCATAACAGCGAATATTATATTTAAATGAGTAAACCGAGAACATATAGGAAATAAGGTAATACTTAGCTTCTTAATCAGAATATCTTACACAAATTATATTTACTTAGATATATTTTTCAATGCACCCAGAAGAAGCAATAAAAATGAACTGCCTCAAAATCCTCCCGGCAAAACCCAAAACACTTCGTTATTCTTTATTCTTTCAAATCTTCAGTCCTGATTGGTTCGCGGTGATGGCGGGCTGATGGCGTCTCCCTATTGGTCGACGCCCGACGTTAGTACCGCAAACATCCACCGATAGCAGCACCTTTGCTTGGCGACAGCTGTTGCGTGATGACAACCGCTAAGTGTTACTATGCGGTCCGTCTCGCCATCTAGCGCCTAGTGTGCGGAATATTCACAAAAGTGTTGTAATGGCATTAGCTTGCTTTACTTTGTGGTCTTTATTCGATTATGTTGCTTTCGCTGCGTAGAGGGCGTAGTTAAGGGTACGCTAGCCGGTCATTCTTCCATACAAACGTAGTATAGTGATTACTCGTCTGTTTGACGGTGTACGTTCAAATACCTACTAAAAATTATATCAATTTGTCATGTCATTGTCTAGCCCTGTATGGAAGCAGAATTGGAAAAAACAAATACATTGCAAACTATAGTTTTGTATAGCTTAGACGCATTTTTTTTCAATTTTTTGTAAATGTGAGTACCATGGAGTCGTTTACTATGTTATTATGTTGTATGTTGACTTGAAAGAGCAGGGTAGTTGAGTGTATGTCATGCTCACTTATATGTCTCGCTGATGGTGGCGAGTGTGTTGGATCAGTCGGTTCCCTACAAAATGGTTGAGCTGGATGGTGCTGATCCACGCGTCATGTTCGTGAATGGGTGCCGTCAGTTGAGACTGGTCATCTCTTATCTGCCATGGCTTATTTTTAATCTTATATTTTTAATCGTTTTTGTTTTTTTTACATTTTTCTCACATATAAGCAACAAGAGTAATGTACCCAGGATTTTGTAATTCCCTTTCCTTTCTTCTCCATAGAGATCTACGTTTTGGAATGGGCAACTAGCTTCAACTTTCTCACTAACTGACTGACTCTTTGACAATTCAAAAGTGCCTGTAAATGGTTTAATTGAAATAAATGCTTTGAGTTTGAGTTTAATTATTTGAGTACAAAGGTACTGCTTAGGTATTTCTTAAGAAATTTCTTCCAGCTAATTTGCGAAAGGAGAAATTGAAAAGAAATTAATGTAGACAAGTGTGTGAGAGCAAGAAGAGAAAAATATGGAACACATTTTAGAAAACATACCTGTCAGTGTGATTTTTTGTGGCTAGTTATTAC
The DNA here is from genome assembly GCA_963853775.1 of Xanthia togata. Lineage (NCBI taxonomy): Eukaryota > Metazoa > Arthropoda > Insecta > Lepidoptera > Noctuidae > Xanthia > Xanthia togata. The sequence goes on from OY970802.1 coordinate 15,947,331, forward strand.
TTTGGAAAATTGTGAAAAGTTCAAGTACCTCAAGCTACCTATTTCTAATTCAGAAATTATTTATTTCAGTTGTAGCCATTTACACAAACATTGCATAAATAGCAGTTCTCTTCAATACCCCACTTTCAACCAAATTTCAGTTCATTATCATTCATCAAAGCGACGATGCGATTGTTCGAACATCTTTGTAAAAGCACTTTGTTCACTTGAATACGGATGACGTCAGTAATTTAAAAATGTGTTTCTGATGTACAGCAGAGGAAATTAAACTTGCTGTCCTGTGAAGCGAAGCGAATATTGATGTTCGTCCAACGGCAGTACAGCGGCACAGTATCGCTTCGCAAGGATATGGGTGCTGCACTGCCAGCACTCCTGAACGAGAGAGTTCGTGTGAAGGATATCCGGCACCGACTCGATAGTGCGACGTGCGGTCTGCGTAGTTCAGTGGGGCATTAGGGCTGCAGCATCATCTGAAAGATATACTTTCAACCATCAAACCATGGAGAATTCAGTCCCTGGAATAGTTTTATTTAGTCCCATTTACCTACTGAAAAATTGTGTCCTTTATTGTTTAGTCGAAAACATACCCGAGGGAACCCACCTAGTTAAAAATACGTTTAAGTTTTCAAAGTTTTTATTCAGAATATTTCAGACTAACGAAATGTAAGTAGAAACAGTTACGCTGGCAAACAAAAGGACACACAAATATTAATACTCTTGTTTCATGCCAAGCCCCTACCTATTCAACAGGAACTTATTCCTTTCATATCTTTTGAAGTGAGTTTTAACATAAAGGTGTTTTTTTTAAACAAGACTGCTTATACTACTTACATCGGTTTGAAAAAGACAAAAGGTATTAAGTAGGTTTTTTTAATGAGGTACCTATATTTTACTAAATCTGAAGGTCGGTAACCGGGTTTCATGTTGGAACTTACTTAAATTGTAACAACTAAATGTACACATGAATGCAATAAAAAATTGAATTTTTGAATTTTGAACTTTCATAAACCCAATGATATGGTGTAATTTTGAGTATGCGTACTCCAGAAAATAAAATAAACTTTCTTCTCAATTCTCTTTTCAAATTGCAGCATTTGTTTCTTTAGTGAAGGATATTATTTACTTACCTCGGGACGTTACCGCGTTAAAGCGCGGCAGAGTGCACTATTTTAGTGTGCACGTCGTGTAGGATGGGAATGTTGGGATAACAGCCACGCGCAGGTTTCCGACAAGGTCGATATCGTGGCTTCCTGTGAGCTAGAACTATTTCGCTAGGTACCTGGGTGGATGAAGTATGTATCTCGAGGAACTTATACTGTACCGAAGTATACATAATCTGGCCATAAATACTGTTACAATTAAAAATAAAAAAGATATTTCATTTGAATTTGGAATCTGTCATTTTTATACGATTGGTCATTGGGTTTTCTAATTTTGGCGCCAATACATTGTACAATATTTTGCGATATTAAAATGGCGTGGGGTGATAAAGAGAACCGAATCGCTGTGATAGCATTACACAATTTTTTTTTTCTTCTTGACAATATTTATGGCAAGACTAGGTATTTATATTTTGTGTTGCTGTGAATTTTGCAAAAAAAATGTTGGCTTCGTTTTAACATTCCACCAGGTTACCTTTTATAAATATTTTTTGGAAAAAATATCTTTTTCGACTCGACTAAGCTTATTAGGTAACGATTATGGGTTCAGACCCAGAATATATTTTGAGTTTGTAGCTTACCTAAATCTAAATTTAACAATAACCTTTCCCGGTGAACGGTTTCAGCGACTTGTCAGCCTTCATTACATGCTGCCATACCAGTAGGAAAGGAGATAGGTAGGTCCTGCTTCAAACTTATTGGACAATTTCAGTTAAAATGTCCGTACATATTTGATGATACGGAAAATAATTCTCCTTTCATGTTTCATGTACATTTTATGGGATCAATACAGGTATCGTGACATTATTAACTGCCTGGGTCACGCTGCGTGCGACAGCAGCATCAGCACACGAAACCACGAATCCAAATAAATCGAAGCAAATGTCCGATAGTACAAAGAATACAATGCCATGGCCAAATAAGATTCCAATTTTCCTAAAGCCACTTAAAATTCTATTCTTATTTTGTCGACAAGCAGGATAAATCATAAAGGAACATAAAAATGCAGGAAATACTGTGACTCCGAGCCTTTCCAGATCTTTCGAAGAGGTCGTCCAAGGAATAAGTAATGCATTAGGAAGATTTATACGTTCATTAGCATTCGTGCAGGTACACCGTCAATGTCATACGATAATCTGTGATGCCTCTTACATCGACAACAAGTGCCCGAGACCCGAGAGCACGAGAAATGAGTGTGCATCGAATACCGCCCATTCAAGGCAGAGGCTGAACTTTGACCTCCTCCGTTTAATGAGCTCGAGTGTCTAGGAAAAGAAAAATGAGAAATCACGTTCTACTTGTAAGCTATGATTGTAGTTTGTTATCCTAACTTCCTATCCTAACTAATATTACCTATAAATGCGAAAGTGAGTTTGTTTTTTTTTCACGCTAAAACGGCTGGACGGATTTGGATGAAGTATGGGTAGATATTCCCTCGGGATCGAGACTTATGCAGGTGAAACCTCGGGGCGCAGTTAGTATGGTACCTATACCATACTAGATTAGCTAGCGTAGCTTTTTTCTTCACATACCTATGTATAAGTATATGAAGTAAAAAAAAACATTAGCATTTCAGGCTACTGATTGTTAATTATAATGACGGTAATCAGTATTCAGGCTCAGTAGCGTGAGTTGCGGACGGATATAGCGATCGTACATTTCGTACCGCACCGATAGTACCCTCGAGGTTCGTACACTGCTCACTGATATTTATGGACCAATTTGCCATTGTCAATGTTTGCATTCCATTTACTAAAGGAAAAGTGTTTGTGGACAAGCAGCCTTAGCCTGACACAAGACAATGACTCTGTTTTCTGGCAAGCTTTTATGGCATGCATGATTTAGCAGATTTTGTAACAAAAATTATAATGCTAAGAACTTGTTTTTCGGTGTACCTACACCGCAGTAAGAAATAACTTAAATTAACGATACATATGTCGCAAATGGATTGTCGAATCCGCTTAGTGTGGCTAAGAAACGCACGAAACGTGACGCAGAATAAGCCATTCTGCGTCAAGTCTAAACATGGGTAGCAGTTTTGTTAAACGTAACACAATTGTTCAGCTGTTTTACATAACGGAGGTGTTTTGTAAAAAAGCTAGCCGTTATGTAAAACAGCGGATTCGTCAATCCGACAATTCGATGCCTCACATATATACAATAATAACGCTAAACATATCTACAGATTGTATTTATTTCTTGCGGATCGGGTGATCGAGGTGGAGTATTATCCGCCTGCCGGCTGCTACCAAATTCGATTTTATCTGAGTCGACGTTACTCGTGCCTGATCCTAAGTAATATCAATCTGTGACCAATAAACTAAAGATTGCATGTGTCCATAATAAGACAAAGAGGATTTTTACAATATTGAAACAACATCTGCTGAGTCTTGATCGGAGAATTCACATAAAATATTCTCTCGTTATGAAGACACGATAATGGTACGCCCAGAGGGTTTTTGAGCAAGCATGCAGGGCGAAAAGTTCATAGCTGAGGGAACACTGAAAATATATTTGAAAAGTTTCAGATAATAGGAGCCCCGTGAACCGGGGTCCACTTTCAGATTTCCAAAATACCTAGACAAAAAATAACGTGATCTTCAGAATTTCATTTTTGAATGATTGTGTGCGGCCTGCCTGACGCATAATGACTTAATAAATAGTCAAATCTAATGAAGAAATGGTTGACTTTCCCTAAATCTGACGACTTTGAAAACTCTGAATCTTTATTTAAGTACTTTCCTAAATCAATGAAATTTCGTTTTATTTCCCAAAAGGCTAAACGATCCGTCTGATATTTCTATATAATAACTATCAATTTAACAATATTCTTTTAAAAATTGTCAAATCTGAGTTTTCCAAGTCGTCGGATTTAGGGAAAGCCAACAATTTCTTCATAACATTTGACTATTTTTTAAGTCATTATGTTATTTTTTGTCCATTTTGAAAATTTGAAAGTGGATAAAGAATTATTTTTAAATATATTTTCGGTGTTCTTTCATCATAATAACAACTCAGCTATTAACTTTTCCCCTGTATATACTTGCTCAAAAACCGTCTGGGCTGGATTCTACCGCTTGGAGACAAGATTGAAATTGTCTACAACATTCTTTGTTAAAACTTTGCTGCTTGTCTAATAACGCTAGTGAAAATATGATTACTACATTCTAGACTACTTTTGGTTTACAAATATGTTTGTATTAAATATTCAAATATTTTTCACTTACAATGCCAAGTTGAGTGCAACCGGTTCCGCGATTTCATGCATATTTCTTTCAAACAGACGTAGAGATAAAAGTAAAAAATATTGATAAATTACCGTGAGTACAGACAGACTGTATAATGTCGCTCAAACCAACTGAAGATATTATAATGAGGTTAGGTGTTATAATATACTTAATGCAAGAAGTAATCAACTGGGAATTATATTTCATAATTACCTAAGTATGTAATTGATTACAGACAGACTGCGTATTGTCTCTCAAACCAACTGAAGATATTATAATGAAGTTAGTTAGGTGTTATAATATAATGCAGGAAGTACCTATTTTACTGTACTAGGAATTTATAATTACCTAAGTAATGCAACTGCTTTGAACATGTTGCTGAGCTATTTTCCGTAGAAACAATTTTACTATAGGTATAGTTCGATTCAAACTTAATGGCGTCTCGGAAGTTAGCTACTCGCTGCGCAGTACCGCACCCCTCACCCCCGCTGACCCATGAATTCGTTACTGCGCAAGGACTCGCCTCATGTTCCGAGCCGCCATTAAGTTTGAATCGGGCTGTACCAACGTAGCGATGTAGTTTGATTAACTACAAAGTAGACACATGGCTACTCTACGGTGTTTCTTACTCGTGCAGTTTCTAGATACAGTTGACATGCCGTCTGTTAACAACTTTTGCGCATACATAGGTACATGTAAAGATTTTAAATCTTAGTCAAAAGCTTGACTAAGTTACTCATCTAGCTTTATGTATAGGTACCTAAGTATTACCACAAATTAATAGTATTACTAAGTAACTAACTTGCTGGGCAGTCGTCTGTAAAGTCTGATGGAGCACCATTCTAATTTCTCAAATATAAATATCATAACACCTGAATTCCCCGAAGGGTTAGGCAGAGGTGTACCTATAAGATAGAGATATTCCAGAAAGAAAAAAAACAATAAATCTTTACCAATCGAACTAAGGATCTCATGCTCAGGAGTAGCGCTTGCAACACTAGACCAATAAGGCAGTCTATTATATCAAATGTCTATTTCTAAAAACTTTTTCACAAAAAATAAAACCGACTTCCAAATAAAACACTACAAAGTGAAAAATAACTTTGATTTCGAAAGTCGGTGTCTTTGGGGTTTTATTTTCGTTTTTTTGCCACCGACTTCCGAAATCAAAGTTATTTTTCACTTTGTAGTGTTTTATTTGGAAGTCGGTTTTATTTTTTGTGAAAAAGTTTTTATTTTTCACTTTTTAGTTGTGGTACCTACATAAAACCCCTACAAAAATTTGAATATCCATTACCTGCTATGTAAATTAGAGAGATAGGAACTATTAGAATATCGTCCACATATACTAGATGGGAAAAATACGTATTATTGAAACTAACTCAAAAACCCCTCATCAGATCTTGACCAAATTTATATGGGACCACTTCTGAAGTATGCCCTACCAAACAAAAAAAGAATCATCATCATCAATTCATAATTGGCGGAGTAATCGCGTAACAAACATACAAAAAAAAAAAAAAAAAAAACATACAGTCGAATTGAGAACCTCCTCCTTTTTGAAGTCGGTTGAAAATATAATATTCTCTTTCACATAAGGATAGTTTATCCATAATTAAATAAAGAATGGTTGTAACTGACTATAAAGGTAGGTACCTACGCAACTCGTTATTACTGGAGTCCTTTGTTGATGCAGATAGTAAATGTCAGCAAAAGCAAAAACTCTAGAGAGCATGTCGAGCGGTTCGTTATGTGAAAACGTGCTGCTGTCTCGCTAAATTGCTATCCGTATGCACTGACTCAATCCTACGGCGATGCAGCGTGGCGTTGAGTTCATGAAACTAAGTATTATTTACTCTTTACACTGTGGTATTATCATGTGATGTTGCATTCTTATACGCTTTGACACCGTATTCATTAATTTTAGTTCTGTTCATACTGTAATTTCCGTGTTTTTATCAGTAGGTACCTATTTTGTTTGTAGAAGAAAACCGACTCGACCGATTTAACGCTAACAATCCAATTAAGTAGTCGCGCTACGGTGAAATATTGGCAAATTATGCTAAAGTTATAGGGAAGTAAATATCTCTGTAGGTAATACAATAAATTTTCCTGTGAGTGTCTATTCGTCTGTAATGACGCTTATCTCCACCATTAGAAGAATTCTAATGTTGTTTTCACCACCACCCATGAAGCACGTCGTTGGTCGAGGAAGGTTTCGCTTCAAACTTTATTACTTGGCGACAAAGGGGAACCGAAACAAGGTAAACGTGCGAGTCTGTTGCCTTCAGGGAACACGCTTTGATAATAATTATTATTTGTAATCTGGTTTTCAACAAAGGGGAGCATCGGCCGCACTGACGTCGATACCGGCTATTTACGTCCCGCTTGAACGGTAGCTGTCGAATAGAAGATTAGCAGGCATATGCAACGCACTTATATCTGATATATTGCATGGAGCACATTCATAACAATATTAACATAACATAATATTGTATTCATGCATTCGTTGACCCGCTTTTGTAAATTGAAAGCAATTGTGGCGAAATGAGGGAATTAACGATATGTATCATTAAATTATATATGACATTAGAGGACGTTACTGACGAAACAATGCGTGGCCTGTGTTAGAGTCCAGAGTCCACGTTTAATGTGATTATTGAAATGTCTGGTCGCCTTTTCCTTGATTCGGCTTTGTTGCGAATGGACAAAATACTTATCGGATTTGGTAAAATCTAGCTATTAATAGGTTTCATCATCATTATCATACCAGCCGAAAAACCGTCCATTGCTGGACACAGGCCTCCCCAAAGCACCGCCACTTCGAGCGGTTCTGTGCTTCCCGCAGCCAGCGGATTCCTACGGTCTTCACCACTACATCGATCCACCATTAATAAGTGCACGTAATTGATATTAGGTATGAATGTACTGTTTTGTTACAGTATTCCAATATGTTTATTATACATTGTAGGTAGGTACCATCGAAGAAGTTCATATATATACACCGTAAGGACTATTCTGCTTGCAGCGCTCGGCCGCTATAGAACCGGGGCGGTAACAGATGTGGTCATCGAGTTCACGGGATTTTGTTTTCAAACTGCTTAGATATGAAGTTCTTCGATAGTACTACTGAGGTAGGGAAGAATCATGTGCTGAATTCATGGTAACAACTTGCGTGTCGATGTGCCTGACAGCCTGTATATCCTAACTAATACTATAAATTTGCCAAAGTTTGTTGGTTTTTTTGTTACGCTTCCACGCTAAAACGGCTGAACGGATTTGGATTAAATTTCGCACATGGGTAGACCATGACCCGGAAAAGGATATAGGATATCTTTTATCCCCATATACCCATGGGATCGAGACTTATGCGGGTGGAACTGCGGGGCGCTGCTAGTTATACATACATATAATAAAATAAGTAAATTGTATGGGGATTTTTAGGACACGTAGGTAGACTGTGTTGGGTTATGATGGTCATAACCCAGTTTCTGGATTGAACTCTCGCCACTAGAAAAGGTACTCTTTTCTCTATGTATCTATTTGTATCTTAGAACGCATTTATCATCTTCTTTTCTTTTAATTCCTTTTTTTTTACTGTTATACCTTGGTATACCTAATTATAGTCATTAAAGGTTTATTACTTTTGTTTATTTTTTTATTATTGTTGACTGCCTCGTTGGTCTAGTGGTCGCAAGCGCTAATTCTGAGCATGAGGTCCTGGGTTCGATTCCCAGGTCGGGCTAAGTGTTATTGGGTTTTTCTATCTGGAATTTCTCAGTAGCAGCCCGGAGTCTGGATTTGTGCCCGGTTGATGGCAATAGGCTCGCCCTCTATTACATGGGACTTAAACATAGCTGGCGAAATGTGGGCCTACCTACTACAGGTACATCTCTGCCCAACCCTCCGGGGAAACAAGGCGTGATGTTATGTTATGTAAAGGATATTTTTTTTCCAAAACTCAAGCCTTTTTCCCATGGGGGTAAGCAGAAATTACAGAACGCCACCTGCTACGATCCTTACGTAGTACCTAGGTACAACTTTTGCATCTAATTTGTTAACGTTTACTAATCGTTCGGTATCGGTTCGATGCTTAATACTGTATTTTAAGTACCATCGAATAAGTTCATATTTATAGGTACACCGTAAGGACTATTTCTGCTTGCAGCGCTTGGCCGCTATACATATAACCGGGGCGGTAACAGATATGGTCATCGTGTTAACGGGATTTTGTTTTCAAATTGCTTAGATATGAAGTTCTTCGATAGATACATATTGAGAAAGATATATGAAACATGTTTTTCAAATCTGTGAGGGATTTGAAATAAATATCAATGGGCCAGGCATCGGTCCTTTAGGAACACCGTTGAACACTGTACAGGCCGTAGAAAAAACGTCACCTTTACGCACCCGAAATGTTATTTTGGAAAAATAATCATATATCCTGCAGTTATGGTTATCGTTTGTTCATTCATACAAGGAGTAACTTTGTCGACTTATGCAGAAAAGCTTAACAAATAAGAGAATGAGGATTCAAGAGCGTGCGAAGAGAGCTCGTTAATTTTTCCATCTCGCCTCGAATGGGATAGGTTTTATTTAGTCCATTCAAACAGAAAGAGGACTGACTATGTCAACTTATACAAAGAAGAGTAAGATGCAAGAGCAACCGAAGCAAGCTCGATTATGTTCTAGGACCAATTTTGTTTTCGGAATTATAGTACTACTTAGTCGACTATAATGCACAAAAGCTTCAATATTGAAAATTTTACCTATCTCGCCTCGAATAGGTTAAGTTCACTTTTATTGTATTAGGCGTTTTCAGATATTTATTTAAAAGGCGACTGGAATTAAAAAGCACGTCAACACTTACCAGGGTCGCGATGAAGACGAAGACTGAACAAGAGATTCCCGGGTTCAAAATAAATAAATATTCCCCAAGTTCCCCAGGGCTAACTACGCAATTACTTATCATGAAACCATTTCGATATTCCTGCAAAGCGAGCAAGTGTGGCTTATGCTAGAAACGATGGTAGGTACCTACCTAGTTGGTAACATAATATGGTAATTGGTAACAGTGGCACTCTCGGCATGGTACAATACCTAAAAAAAAACGGTAAGTAGGCGACCGCGAATCCCTTTAAATGATGTTACAGGATAAATAAAAAAATAATTAATTTAACTTATTAGTAGGTAGGTATAATAAATTCAAGGTCACTTCGACTATGTTTAGAATTAAATATTTTTATTTAACCTGTGGTAAGTTTATTATTTTAAACAATCAACACTATTGATCACACAATTTTAAAAGATTCATTGTTTATTTTCATTCATTCATTTCAATATTACACTACCATTCAAAGAAGGCGTGCATGTCCCCGCGCTCGCCGCACCGCGCCCCGCGGGCCCCGCGTCATGGTAATCCGACCAAACGAACGGCGCGCGCCCGGCCGGCCAGTCATCGAGCGGCGGTCTTGGAAGATGCTATTGAAGAGAAACAAAATATTCTAACGTTGTTATCTGACATGCGCGTAGTTATTCCTAAATTGTGACTAAAAACAAACGAACCAATTGGATTTCAGTGATCGAACAGTGTGACAGTGCAGTGTTGACATTAGATCGGCTGCAAGTTCGCTTATGCCGCGCCGCGTATGATTTAACCGTTTGGTGCAGTGTTTATGTTGGGTGCGCGCCGCCCGCTCCGTCCGGCGTGCTCGCGGGACGTCGCCCTCGAGGACTCCTATTAGAGGTAAGGCGCTAAGATGTTGATTATTTTAGCTTTTGTTTGTACCCACAACACCTACGGCTGACAACAATGGACAGCGCACGGCTTAGAACGGTGAACGGTGATTTATTTGTGTACTGAAAGCAGGTTCCTACCCCACAAGTACAAGGATGGATTCAAACAAATCCGGTTTCTATGCATAAAGTTAACTCTGACGTTGAGTGTTTGAGGAACTTCTCTCAGTCTTCTGACTTATGTTGAAGTGATGATTGATAACAACTACAACAATTAATAAATCTTGCTACAAGTTTATTTACCTACCTACTTCAAACTTCATAAATTACGGTTTTAAAATAGTAACAAATTTTTCAACTATCCTATCAAACAAACAGCGTTCACACTTGAAGGGTAAATAAATCGAAAACGGAATGCCCAATGGCCACGTTTTTTTTTTAATTGGTTGGACCAGGGTACCTACTTTTGGGATATTTTTTTGTCTAACCACTTTTTATTTAATATTTTAAGGCCTACTTTTTATTCATTCAACTTTTAGGCCCAATTTTTCAATGGACTTCGACTTGATCAAGACGACAAGTAGGCAATAGACTCACTTTGCGTCTTTTCCAGCTTTATAATACCTAGGTATCGGTACCAAGTATGTACCTACCACCTTAGTAAAAACTTGCGTATCTTTGTGTAAAGATAAATATATCAAAGATCAAGCTTAGGGACTGCTAATTTACATAAAATAATCATTATGACGCCGATACTTTTGTCGGATGTTGTTGAGGCCAAAAGAGTCAATAAAATAAAAAAACAAACTTGTTCCGTATTGTAATGATAACAAGAATATCAGTAAAGTGTTATTAGCGTATCTTACGAATGCTGCAACTGGCTCGGCACGGGTGGTAGCCGGTAGGCGGGCACGGAGAGCGTAACCCAGTTTCACGGGTCACGCTGCTGAGCGCTCAGCTCACCCGGCGAAATGCTCATTCGCTAGACAAATCACTGATACAGGCTCATTATCACGCCTTTATAATAAAACAGCATTTTTAACCGCATTTGTCTTGAAGAGAAATCATATTCTTAAGGTACCTATCATGTTAGACAATTTTACTCGCTGTGTGAATATTTGCAATATCTCATCTTCGCTGTTTTTGCAGGCATAACTAGGATTCGCAGAAATAATTTATGGATCACAATATGTTTATTATAAAAATAAAAGCGAGTTTTGAAACACTTACGAGATCATCGGAGTAAATACCCCATTACAGTTGTACCTACTCATGTTGAACTTTAATCTCATCATGAAATTGAGTTAGCTCCTAGTTTCATGCATAATTAAATAGATTTCAAACATTGTTGGATTAATTTGGAATTCAGAGCTTTAAAGCTGTGTAATGTTTGGAATCACTTTGCTGCACTAGTGCTGTAATTACAAAAATTTTGGGTGAAATTGACGACAAAGCATTTATTGTTTTTGATATCCCATGGCTACAATATTATGAAGCTCTTAACATTTCATTTAATGTCTTCAATTTACGTAATGCGACATCAGCCGGTATGTTAATACGCGCGATAGAATGGGAACAATAAAACACGAATGATGAAGTCATTGGCCACAAGGCGTGCATGATGTAAGTGTCATCATCCATTTCTGACCAGTGGCTGGTAGTGGTAGGACTCGAAAGATAACAGGTTTTGTCAAGCAGACTCGTCTCTAATTTACCTCTCAAATATGAAAAATCGGAAAAACTTAAAACACGTTTGTTTTGTTGCTCGACTCAAATTAACGTGTTTTCCGTTTTTTACAGAATACCTATGGTAATTTTTTTAAATACATAGACACGTAGGTTTGTAATTTTTCTAGGGACTAGAAAACTAGCTGTCTTTTCAGATCAGAAATGACACGTTAGTAGGTACTACAAAGACCGACGTAGGGTTAATTTTTCAGTAACCAAGAAGTTGTATTAATATTGAGGCGACGGATTACAATAGGTGGCCACACCTCAAAATAAAAACGAGGAAGTCCGGAAGCATGTGTAAGTAATAAAACCTAAGGTAAATACTTGCACAGATCCTAGTTGGCTTACGGCCGGACCCAATAACCTATTGTCAGTAAAATGCAGATCTATATCTGTATAATTATATCTGTCATTGTGTCACATTTCATAAGATTCCTAGTCTCTGACAGATTATTGGGACGTTAGAACCATAGACAGATAGGTTTTTCTATCTCCAGTATGCCAAAATTGGTGATAGATAGGATATTGGGTTCAGCCGTTAGAAAATGATACCTTTGCGGAATAGGTACCTACCTATATTATGAAGAAAAAGAAAAGCATAAACACAGTGCACGGTTTCGCTGAAACAGAAGTCACTCGTGCGAAACATCCACACAAAACCTGTTTAAAAACAAAACCAAACTGAATGATTCATTGAGTCGAATGTCAATGTTACTAGAAACAGAGACGCAGATGTAAAAACAGCTCCAAATCATTACATCTGTGGCTAGATTGGGTTGTTTGGTACTTTTAGTACAAGCTCGCGATCAATGAAAGCGCACGGCACTAGAATTTGTTCACAAACTCAAATCGTTATTAGGAAACGTTAAATGGAGCAGTATATTTATCACCTGTGTGTATAGTGCGAAATGTTCCAGTTTCGGGTGGTTTAACAGAGTAATTAACAGTAACCAATAGCCGCTAATTTGATCGTAGAAATGGAAGTGCAACTACGCGCCACCATTTTGATATGACATAGGTAATTAGAACCTATATTTACAATTTAAATATCTCGCTGCAAGCCGTGAAAGCACTATTCCCTGAAATTGTGCTACAAGCTGCAACATGATAGATATTTGATAGCATGTCGCCCACCAAATAAACTGTGTAAAAACTCGATCAGTGTCAGTTAGTAGAGCGCTGGCTTGAGCCCGGTTTATTGCCTCGCTGGCTGACTGCATCCGGCTCGTAAAATTTGAAATGTTTGCCTTTGGTGCCACTACACCCCTATATTAGACCTTTCACAGCGTTTCGTAATATTTTTGATGGGACTTTAAGTACCAGTGTTCAGTACCCTAATTGCGTAATAACCGAGTAATCAGAATCTGAATCTTTTTGAAATAGATTGCTAATCCATTGCTTCATAAATTCGAAAAAAAATCTGCTCAACAACGTAAATAACGCAATGAATGTTGTTGAACTGTCAAAATGAAACAGATTAGTCGCTAATCGTTTACGAAAATATGTTACGTAATTAGATAGCTGGTTTGATTTCTCGGTACTGTTTCTACCCAGCAGTTAAATAAATTTACAAAATCAATTCAGACTTCGGTTTTAGTATGAAAATAATAACAATTTAAAAGTAATGTTGAAATTATCCCCTTGATTACATAATTAAGTCAACTTGCGTAAGTAAACACCAAGCAAGTAATTTCAACAACTTAATATTTTTGTGGTGAAAAACTTTTTATTGCCTACCCAAATTCAGCGAGTATAATAAATTAACGACTTTATGCTCAATTTGATCATTCACTTTACACTAACCAGTCGTTTTTTCAATAACTTTAAATATAGCTTGTTTGTATAAAAAAAAGTAAAAGATTATGTATGAGACTATAACACTTTGGGTTAAATCGTGTAAACAAACTTTAAATAAATTTAAGACTGCACATAAAGCTCAAAGACAACAAAATTGTAAAATATTTATGTTTGACATACAAGTTCAAGATGACCTCGAGCACTCGATTGCCTTGAAACTTAACATTTTGTTAACACAATTGCATGGTTTCGTTATGAGCTATATCCATAGTTATTTTTATCCGTTTCCTGACATTTTTTTCTATGAGATAAAGACGAACAAAATATATTAATTTAAATCCCGTAAATTGATTTGCTCGTTATTTTCTATCAAAAGCTTCGCTTTTATCAGTAAAGCCTCGTGCAGACTGGCGAGACGCGACTTATACAATATAATTTCTAAGGAAACTTCACGTCGAGTCTTCTTCGCTTCGCGCCACATAGGACGTGACCGAGTGAGTGGCGCAACTCAGTCATGTCCTATGTCAGTAAGTTCTATATGAAAAAACCTTTTACAATAGACACTACTTCTAATCCAAAAACATCAAAGCATCCAAGACTTCACTCAATTCGTTTACGTAGGAATTTCTTTGTAGAAAGAAGCTAACGAAGAAGGATTTGGCTTTTAGAGATTATACTTTTTGCCATCAAAAGAAAGTCAAGTTGCGTAAATGTCACGTAAACAACCCTTACATATAACAATGTGGATTATCTTGGTTACTTACATTCGGTTCCGAAACCACTTTTTCCAAATCTACTTGTAGGTACTTACTTGTTCTGCTCCACGGATCTGGAATCCGGAGTTTGGGAATACGTAACCGCTGTTTCTGATGGTGTCAGCTTGTATTGTTATTGTCATTAGATACGGTAACTGTAAATTGGAACGTACTAACCCAATTTAGGTTCGGATATTGTTAAATTGCAAACAATAAAAGCTCGAAGAATGGTGTGCTTGCCCTATGTAACATTGTAACGTTACTTCATTTGGTGCAGTTATGTATGGTTTACAGATAGTGCAATCCACGACGACGCGCCCCACTCCGCGATTACTGTACTGTAAGCTGTAATTTAGTACGGAGCGGAGCGGAGTGGGGCGCGTCGTCGTGGATTGCACTATCTATGTATATTTGTAATGATTAAGTCACACTAAGAGTATAAAATACAGTGTATTTACTTGCTAATATGGTAATTCGTAATCATGACTGTTAAGTCAAGATTCTACTTACCATTTATAAGTTTTAACCGCTTCAATCTGCTAGTCAGTACTTAAAAAATGACATTTGCCTTGTTTTCTTCTTAGTTCAACACAAACCCGGTACATCTCCCTTAGCAAATTGTTATGTAATAAGCTTATATCTTTATTAAAATATTCATTGTATGCAGCAAGTTTATGGCTGATCTCGGCAAAGTTGGCGAAGCTGCCGCAACAGTTAGAAAGTTTCACTTGTAGGGATAGAGGAACAGTTGAGGAGCTACATAAATATTTCAGGTACTCGTGGTATGATTTATGATCTCAAGATTAAGATATACATATGTATTCCTAAGTATGTTGATTCAATCGTATATTTTGTTTTCAATCTCACGACAAATGGCCTGCCTTTTTTCAGGCTGTATGTTTTATTAAATTGCATATTTTAGGGACTATGTAAATCATCATCATCATCATTTCAGCCATAGGACGTCCACTGCTGAACATAGGCGTCCCCCAATGATTTACAAATAGGCCGGTTGGAAGCGACCTGCATCCAGCGGCTTCCTGCGACCTTTACTAGGTCGCAGGAAGCGGCTAGGGCAGTGTAGGACGTCCACCCACAAGGTGGACAGACGACCTATGTAAATGCTGTAACAAAATTTAAATACTCAATACTCACACAACAGCGTTTTATGCCTTCGTGTAGCTTTCATCTATGAGATCCACGGATATCGAGGGATATGCCTTGGAGGCGTGGCACGTGGCGCCTCGATATTGCTAAATTGGGCTTATGTTCGAACGGCGGCTGTACGCTTCATTCAGTCACTTTTCAATTGCGTACAGTGTACCTACTATTGATGCGTAAAAAATCAAAATGCCGAGTTGTGCAGTAATAATTTGTAAAAATAAGTCTAGTACCATCAACCTGAAGACAAATGGCGTGTCCTACCACCCGGTAAGTAAACATTTAAGTCACTGTTTAATATTTTAAATCAATTTTTAAATCATTTACTAACTTACGTCCAGAGCGATACGAATTAGCCCGAACTAGCCCGAATCTTCCCGAACGGAAGGAGAATCTTCACGATACAGGAGAAACTCCTAGTGTGGAAAAAACAAACTATAGAAACGTGGCCGTTGGCTGTTGCGACCAAGTACGCGATTCAGATGATCGGTTCCATTATTTTACTTGGTCGGTGCCACCACAAGTCGTGGTCGTGGTCGTCTAGTACACGAGAGCCCTTACAGTTAGGCATTAATTTATTATAAAGGTATTGCTAACAGACGCGACGCGACTCTAATATAATAATTTCTAAGAAATATTCACGGTAGGTCAATTACCGGCGTCGAGTCGCGCCAGTTTGCACGAGCCTTAAGAATTCTCTCTATAACATTAATGGCGGGGCACGTCTAGAAAGTTATTCTAAGAAATCATGGTTGCAAATGTTACCCTATTATAAGTACTCGACACTTATTAAATTGGAAATTAATAGATTCCGGAAACCTCGCTAACTGTCCGCAGAAAGCTCTTCCGCTGATTTGTAGTATCGCTGAACGAGCTGCTGATAAAATTAATGATGATAATGAATTAAAAGTAAGGTTCACCTCGATTTACTTGGCATTACTGTGCCCTTGATCCGTATCGATAACGCCTATAATTTAAAACCGTCAACAACTTAATAATAAGGGCAGACAGTCTAAAATGTCATTACTTGCCAAATTTATTTTTATTTAACACAAGTTAACCAAGTTGCAGGACTCGTTTCCTTAGAAGCTATTATTTAAATTGCGACAGACGGAAATATATTAAATTTTCCACGGCGAAGATGCTTTACGGGAAAGTAATTTCGTGGAAGTTTTTTTCTCATTACATGTTATTGTGACGTCAGTCTTGTGCTGAGGGGACAATAAACTTACCAGAAAACAGATCAAACTAAAAGTAGTAAATGGATGTAAATAACATTTCTCTCCGGATTCTATTCCTCAGACTTTTCGGATTCATGTGCGTATTGTATAATTTTTATCATTTACTTAAAAAACGGTGAAGGAAAACATCATGAGGAACCGCTGTGCCTCTGACCATTCTGTGATCACAGAGACATCATTGAATATTCGTCGCTTTGTGGTCATGATGAAGCCTATCTCATTTCTCTTGGAACCATCGGGACTCATCCAGGTCCACTTCCTGTGAGGCGGCTTCTGAAAGAAGGAGTTCATCATAAAGAGGTTCATCAGAAATTCTGCCAACCTCTGTCCCCTGGGGTTCCGTTGCCCACACCCAAATTGCCCCACTCTCTGTCTCAACTCATTATCGCCTCGAATGCCCAGTTACGCGTTGTCTGGGAGATATTTCTCGACGGCATGTGAAGCCAAGTCAGAGGCCCATGTGTGGCTGTCATTAACCATACGAAAAGAAGAAGAAGAATAACATTCAATTTTAATTAAAAGGCAAACACGGATGCTAAGATAGAGAAGACCGAAGAAACAATGGATGGATTGTGGGAATGAATGTCGAAAGCGAAGGGGGTGAATCTGGAGACTGAGATAAGTAGGTACCTATGGAAAAAGATACATACAGCATTGTTCCCAAATGAATTAAGGCGCTGACAACAGGCAAACGGTAGAAGTAGGCTTGACTTAACAAAAAAATACGCCAAATCTATATAGTTTGTGGTAGCGAGAAAAATATATGTTAATCTTGAACATATTTCTCAGAACTTGGTTGTTACCAAAACACGTTTACGAAAAAAAATCTCGATACAAATTAACGGCAAACTAACCTTTTAATTTGAGTTCTAATCCAAAATATCTGTATTAAATATCAACTAACGTTGGTATTTCAATTAATAACAAGAATGTCTTATTTGAATGCAGGACTTGGTTGTTTTTTATTTTCGATTACTCACTCAACTCATTTTTGAATAAATCGATAATTACTTCACATTTTGCAATAAATTACAAGCGTTGTGTCATTGCGCTTCTCTTTCTTTTCTATGCAGTCCGACAGTGAAAGTGGTTTAGCTGTTGTCAGCGTCTTAAGATAGGGGCCTAGGAACGTAGAATATAAAATTTTCTAAAGCAATGTTCTACCCTATAGTTTCAAGTTTGATTTTTCAAGTGCTGCAGCTGCATCCTAGTGCGATACAGCACGTTGACGACAGAAATTCCATCGACTATCGAGTAGAGTTCGGTACCCTTTGTCACGTTTTATAGCAGTTCTAAAAATATAAGATATCCGACCACACATGACTCTCGCTACACGTAGCGCTTTAAGGCTCGTGCAGACCAGAGCGACGCGACGGGCGCGACGCGACTCGAACAATACAATTTCTAAGAAAACTTCACGGTTTATCAATAGCCGGTGTCGCGTCGCGCTAGTCTGCACGGAGCTTTATTTGTATTGCAAATAACCACTCTTACTATGATTGTATGAACTTCGTTGTTAGTGTTGTTTATATTTTCTCCATCGAAATACCAATATCTTAATCAATCTTTTACTAACGAGGCTATTGATACCAAAAATTTAAATCCAGTCAATCCAACACTTTGATGTTTTTAATTATTTATCTGGAAACGTGAACGAGAAAAGCGACCGAGCCTTTGATTATAACGATTAAATAATGAAATCGTGGTCGCAGTTCAGCCATTAAAAAGGTTTATAGCCTACAATTTTATGACTAAACCGAGTTTACGCAGATAACTCTCATGTGGTTTAAGCAAGACAAATAGAGGGATTCGCTTGTAAGTGGACCACAGATACCTAAGTATTACAAGATAATTACTATCTGCCCCGTTTCGAATGAGTCTTCATTGTTTAAAGTAGATAATGGATCTCCAATTGATTAACTTTTTCTTTTCCAAGCACCGTAGGTATTGTACTTATGTGCCGTTTCTCTAATGTAGAACGGCTAAGATCGGTCTCATAGCTAGATAATGAACTATAATTAGGTACTTCCCTATGCATTTACGTTGGCTAAATTAGGGCGATAAGGATTATACATGTGAAATTATATTTAAATCACTCC
Organism: Xanthia togata; assembly: GCA_963853775.1. Lineage (NCBI taxonomy): Eukaryota > Metazoa > Arthropoda > Insecta > Lepidoptera > Noctuidae > Xanthia > Xanthia togata. The sequence continues at coordinate 15,966,238 of OY970802.1, forward strand.
CGACACAAACATTTCCTCAATTCTCTTTCCTACTCCATCACCAGACCCTGTTCATCATCTATCTATAAACTATTCATTAAGACCATTCCAATGAGCCCAAACACGATACCTGTGCTGTGAGTCGGTAAGGGAGTTGGGTATCCTGCAAATTCCAAATGATGCTGCAGCATCAGTTCAAAGTTACTATGTTCTTCTAATATCATTGATGTAACAGAATACCACATTTAAAATCTATTAGACCTGTTGAAGACGCTCACATCCAATCATCAACTAGAAAAGAGCTGATAATCTTCAAACGGCTGTACCGATTTTGATAAAACATATCTAATAACCATCGCTAGGAAACCAGCTTTCAAATAAAAAAAAACCGCATTCAAATCGTTTAAAACCTTTTTTTTGGGTGGGAAATCCTCAAATGACGTCTCCCGCTCTGGGTGGAGCGGGAGGGCGTGTCAGACTCTTACTGACTAAAACCCACCCGTGTTCCTTCTGTTGCCTGTGCAATGCCAGGGGGCCACGGTATCCCTTTCGGACTTTCCCGCAACCCCGGCAGGCAATGGTCTCATCGGACCCCTTCACTCGCTGACACTCTTTGAGGCGCGCGTGGAACACAACGCGCCGTCGACCCGGGCCTGGTCCTTACCGGACGGCGAGCTACCCATTGCTCACCGTCCTCAAGCCCGCGCCTACGGTGGCCGGGAATCAGCGTTTTATTCCCGACGCCCAGGGCGTCTCCTCCTGCGGCGGCTAGGGGCGTGAGGGCGCGAAATTTGCCTCTCCCTCACGCGTTCCGCCTCCTCCTTTGCGAGCATTAATGCTTCGCAGAAGGAGGTGACGGCCTCCCATGCCCTTTCGCTCCGTACCATGGCCTGGACCAGGGCCGGACGCGAGAGATCCCCGCCACCGATCGCCTCCACGAGGACACGGCGGTGCTCTGCCCAAGCCGGGCATACCTCCACCGTATGCTCCACCGTGTCCTCCGGGCGATCCACGCAGTGATGACACCAGGGCGTTTCCTCCCGCCTTATCCGAAACAGGTACCTCCCGAAACAGCCGTGTCCGGTGAGGACCTGCGTCAGGCGGAAGGTGAGGACGCCGTGGCGCCTCTCCAGCCACTCCTCAAAGAGGGGACTTATCGCCGCAATAGTGGCGTGCCCAACTCGTTTAAGAGCTACGGTGCCAAAGACAGAAACACAGACACAAACACATAGCGGTTAAACTTATAACACCCCTCTTTTGCGTAGGGGGTTAAAAATAGTTTTTTTTACTGACATCGGTGAAAGAAAACATCGCGAGGAAACCTTTCTTGAGCAAGCGTGGTGATCAATGAACATGCCTTCTCTGTATGAGAAGAGGCCTGTTTGTAATTTTATTCGAATGCTACAGAACGTTTTATTAGAAATTATATTCATTAGCCACGTCCCTAAAGGCATCCGCTTATCCCAGAGTCGCGCCGCGCCTGTCTGTGGGAGCCATAAAGCTCCAACCACTTTTTCATATAGTTATTTGTAGTTTTGCTTGATTTTACAAGTCATTTCCCACTAACCATCGTGTTACGTACGTAAATTTGATATATATTTTTTATAACATATCCACCCATATAATTATGATGAGCAACGACCAAAGTTTTCTTATTAAAGAATAAAGCTTCGTGCTGACTAGAGCGACGCGACAGCGCGACTGTTGTTATACCGTGAAGTTTTCTTAGAAATTGTATTGTTCGAGTCGCGTCGCGCCGTCGCGTCGCGCTGGTCTGCACGAGCCTTAATTAAGGGAGAAAATGTGTGAAAAACCGTTCAGTATTATTTACACGAGCTATAAGTCTGTTTAGTGTGCTTTTGTGGTATGTTAATTTATGCTTTATGTGTGAACTTCGTGTGAATTAGAAAAATAAATACTTCTTAACTTACGTCTTTTAGACAAGATGTGTGAAATAGTTTTGACTTTTTTGACGCAAATCCAGTTTGTATGTCTAATGATAAATTCGTGACGTCAAAGGAAAAAAAAACTTGCGAAAAAAGTAATTGGTTACTTAATAATTCGGATATTATACCACAATCTGTTAATTACTTAACTGAACAGTGAACACTTACTTATTGTAATCGCTTTTCTAGTGTTTCTATTTTATTTTAGTTGTTACAAAAAATCAACATAATTATTCCCTGAATGTAATATTAATAGTAGATTATGCACCGAGGGGCTAAAGTTGTGTCTTATGTCACGGGCGTCATATTGAATCTCGAGCGCAATGAAGGATTCGGGATTTAACTCCCGAACGCAGCAAGGGAGTTAATACAAGAATCCTGAATGCAGCGAGGGATTCAAGCTAGCCCAAGGCAAAGACACCTTTAGCCCAGAGGAGGATACTCTACTTTTTACACCTACTGTGAGAAAATAATAGCCATAGTACGAAAAACAAAGTATTTATCAAATAAACAAACAGTAAGAATAACATATTTAGAACTAGTTAGTTATATGCACTTACATATTAATTGAAGTTAATAATAACATTTAAGACATTAGTCCAGTTGTGCAAAGATAAAGTTAAGTTTTTATTTGGTACGTTTATAGATGTTGATTTGGAGTTTATTTGAGTATTGCTCGTCAATGCTTCAGAATCTTATATTTGAAAAAAAAAAATGTTTTTAATAACTTTTTCTTTTTAAAATCGATAATATCATCCACGCGTAGTAAGGGTATCGAGAATAGCTTTCCTCTTTCTGGCACCAAAGGGTGTTTGTTAGTACTATACTGCCAATTTTGCTGAGCATGTGAGATTCCAAATTCAAATCACATTATTGACCAGCGGGTCATAATGAAATCCAGTACAACATTATTGACCGGCTGTGCCCCCGGACACTAATGACTCACTTTAGGTTAAGGTTGCTTGACATATTATTTGACATTTTCGAGCAGGTGGTGTGAAAAATATTTTGTCAACCGCTAATCATTTAATAGTTATGCAGTGACTATGCAGGTGAACTCACAGTAGATAACGACAAAAACTATGCAAAGGGAACACTTATTAATTTGTTAGCAAGAAATATTCAAGTGAATAGAATAAATTTTGCAGTAATTGATTCTAAATATAGGTTAAGTGCGTTTACTGGTTATAAATGCGTGATTTTCGATAAAATGTAAGTGTCAAATCACTGTGACATAATTAGAGCCTAGTTTATTAAGGTCTGTTTTATTGACAGCAAACCAGTTGGGTATAGTTAATCCGTTTAGTAGGTGGCGACATGGCTAATAACCGTTGGTGTATATGTGTTACAAAATAATTAGATACGGTGAAGTGGGTTCAGTAATGACGCCATGACGGTCACCTGTCACCGTGAGCTGCCACCGCTCCATGCTACAGTTATTTATGAACTAATTATGTTACTAATTGATTATAATATACAAATAAACATTTTACTTTCGTAACATCAACATGCTTGCCGAAAGAATATTAATCGTTGTGATCGATCAACTTCTAGGCTGGGTAACTGTTGGTCAAGTTTATTATGACCCGTAATGTCATGTCTTTTGACATTTTACAACGTTTTTGTTTCGAAGAGATTGGGAAAGTAAGTATCGAATTTATTACCACTTAGAATAGATTGTTGTGTTCAATGAATCATTCGAATTGGTTCCAATTGACATTTCTACACCAGAGTACAGTAAAGCTTCGTTCAGACTAGCGCGACGCGACAGCAGTTATTGTTATACCGTGAAGTTTTCTAAGAAATTGTATTGTTCGAGTCGCGTCGCGCCGTCGCGTCGCGCTGGTCTTCACGAGCCTTAACGTCAATTTTATCAGTTATTTTTTTGTAAAACTAAATTGATACAGAATATGACATTTGTACCATAACAAAGATGTATAATGTACTTGTAATATTATCTTTATTACTAAACAGACCGCAATTCATATAAAAAACACGGAAGCTTGAACCCAATATTAATGAAAAAACATAGGTATCTACGTCAGTACATACGTGTTAAGGCTCGTACATACAAGCGCGACTTGTCGCGCGACGTGTCGCGTGGCGATTCTGCGATATTATCGCCACGCAACACCTTTCACACTACCGCGATATCGCGCGCGATTCGCAGCGCGACACCGACAAAGGAATGACCCTTTGTTGATGCCGCCACTCTGCGAGTATAAATGGCGGTCCATTCCAAGGTGAGTTCAGTAGTAGACGATCTTCGTCAGAGGACGAAGGCTGGTCTGTGCGCGTTTGCTGAGCGTGCGGTCCTAGGTTCGATTCGCCAGTCGATTAACATAACCCAACCTCCAAACCTAAGTAGGTACCTACCTAAGCTTGACCACAAGCACGAATGACTAAACTTCCGAATTCGGTCGTGTTTTTACGAAGTATTTATTTCAAAATCAAGATTTTTATTTACTTTCCTGTTTATGTTATTTCGGAAAAATAACTTAATTTCAACATGTTAGGTGTACTTTCGGCTGCAAAACGTTTTTATGAGTAGGTAGGTATGAACTTTCGAATCATTTTAAAATCAACAACATACGAGTAGGTAGGTACCTACTTAGATTGGAAGTGGAACTAACCTAGGGTGTACTATAATAGGTACCTATAGCTCTGTCTAATCCTTAGGGGATTACAGGCGTGATGTTTAAGAAATACTCGGTTATAATAACTGAATACCTATGTCTAATAAATGAGTGATCCAATTATAAAATTATAGTAGGTAACTACTTACAGCTTGGCCAGAAAGAGTAGAAATTAAACAAATATGAACTAATTTTTTCTACACATGGCAACTCGAAAGAAATGTCAAACATCAGTCAAACTATCAAAACAAAAAAGTGTATTGTGAAATAATTTAATTTTTCGTAGCTATTAAACGTATTAGTCGGTGAATTATTATTGAAAATGGGCAAGACGATAAAAAGTGGTGCCAGAGAAGTTATTTACAATGTTTTTAAGAGGTGTTTGGCGGAATATCATGCCGGAAAACTTCTAACAGAATTGGATGACCTTTACAAACGAGTTGCTGATATGACAGGTATTTATTCACTCTCATTTTATATAATTTATATAGTTCATAATCTAAGTTACAGTTAAAGTCGGTTAGGTCTTCAAAAAATACCACATCATCGAAGTTTTTTACGGATTTAATATAATTTTAGAGGTTATGTTTACATCGGGTTCACAATGACTTTGTATAGAGCGACTGCATTTTTTGATCGTCACGCACGTCATTCTACATTAATGTTTTATTTTGATTACAGGAAAATCAGAAAGCACTGTTCGACGCATAATAAACGAAGGCAATAAAAACGAAGGCAAATTCATAACACCAGCCAAGCATAGAAAAGGACGTTCAAAAATAGAGATGGACGATTTTAGTGTCTGTGCGATTCGTCAGAAAATTCAGTTTTCTTACACCGTACAGAAAATAGCACCAACTTTGCGAAAGTTGTTGGCTGTGGCAAAAGAAGAATTAGATTACAAAGCAGGCCGTGAGAAATTAAGGCAAATATTACATGCCATAGGCTTTTCATACAAAAAATGTTCGACAACTAGAATCGCTAATAGAAAAACCTAATATAGCAGCAAAAAGAGAAAAATATTTAGAAATTATAAAAAGAAATCGGGATTTGCCTGTTGAGCTACAAAAACAAATTGTTTACTTGGATGAAAGTTACATCCATAGTTCTTATAAATTGAGAAAGTGCTGGCAATCCATTAAAATCAAAGGCATAAAACATGATATATCAAAAGGAAAAAGATGGATAATTGTCCATGCTGGAACTGCCAATGGATTTGTACCCAACGCTTTACTAATATTTAGTGGTACTAACAAAATGGAAGACTACCATTCAGAGATGAATTCTCACAATTTTACCAAGTGGGTGACAGAAAAACTGATCCCAAACCTACATGAGGCCTCTATAATTGTCATGGACAATGCGCCTTATCACAGTGTGGTGCAGAACAAGGCTCCAACATCAGCTTCCCGAGTAGATGAAATAAAACTGTGGCTGTTAGAAAATAACATCCCGTTCGAGCCATCAACAAGAAAGCCAGCATTATTAATGCTTGTTAAAAAGCACAAGCCAGAACCAGTATACCAAATAGATGAGTTGTTGGGGGAACATGGTCATGAAGTGGTACGGCTTCCTCCGTACCACTGTGACCTAAATCCTATCGAGCTCATCTGGGGCATAGCAAAGCAAAAAGTTGCTGCATGTAATGTGGGAGGAGCAATTGACATAAAAAAAGCAACTGAGGAAGCTTTTAATAGCATTGGTCCCGAAACTTGGAATAATTGTGTCGAACACATAAAGAAAATAGAACATAATTACTATGAAAGGGGAAGAACACTCTATGAAGATATAGACAGACTGGTAATTCGTGTTGGTGAGGACAGCAGTGACAGTAGCTCAGATTCTGAAGATGATCAAGAACTTGGATCGGACATGTCAGGTGTAGAGTATTTAGATAGTGACTAGAAAAAATATTGTTACTATATTAAAGATGCTTTACTCTCCTATGGTTTTTAATTACTAAATTAAAAAAAATGAAATTTAGCTTCTGATTTAACGATTTTCCACATTGAGATTTATCATTAAAAATACTTGAAGTATCAAATTCATTTTGGTTGTAGTATAAATGATGCCATATAAACGATAGTGGCGACCTCAATTTTTTTCTACTCTTTCTGGCCAAGCTGTACAAACTGCCTCGTTGGTCTAGTGGTCGCAAGTACAACTGCGCTTGAGGTCCTGGGACAATGACGGGGGACTTGTAATGTTAAACAGCCGTACGCATTCAGACGTTGTACTCGAAAAGACTCTCAGACAGCTGATATCACGCACTCGACTGCTAGCGAAGCCCTAGCGCTCTAAAAGCCGCCACGCGCCGCCCGCCGCCGCTGTCCGTCCGTGCTCATTGCCGAATCCCGACTTGTACGTGCCTGGTTTTTTTTATAAAACAGTCTACGTCCGCGTCGGCGTCGGTTTCGTTGCTGTGTGGCTCAGGAGGGCCAGCTAGATAGAAAGAAACATATAGATACCTATAGCAGTGGTATGAGCGGCGCGGTCGCGGCGCGGGCGGCTGCAGCGAGCGGCAACTATAAAAAATACCTAGTTCTTTGACCACGCCGCCGCCGCCCGCGCGCCGCCGAAACCATTATTAAGTCAGTGCAATGTAATTCTTATGAAATTGCAATATGGTATAAATTAGAATGGTCGACATATACGGGGACTTTTTAGTTTGAAATGGAGAAATGATTATTTTTTTGTAAAATTAGTCAAACATTCTAATTTATATCTTAAAGCAATGACCAAAGAACCACATTGCAATGACTTACTATTATGCTTATGATTTTATTTCACTTTGAAATAGTCATCAATAGTCTATCAGTCTGCCTAGCCTTTACCCAACCAGCTTCCAATCTTACTGGATGCAGCTGAACTTTACTTGGAGCGACTGCCTATCTGACTGGTTGTCAGACTTCTGACGACCCGTAACGACTGTCAAAAATCCACGAATGACAGCTGGGACCACGCGAGGAACGGAGGAGTCTCGGTACCTATGTAAATATCGTCACTCATCCACGGACCAACCCCCGCCAAAGTATACGATTGATCGACCCGTGAGGCTGTTATTACTTTTTGGAATAAAACGTTAAATAAAACTAAGCCGCTCGCGTGGGCAAGTTTAGGTACCTACCTATCTAGGTTAGGTTGGATTATGTTGACCAACCGGGGAATCGAAACTAGGACCCCACGCTCAGCAAACGCGCACAGATCTGCCTTCGTCCTCTGACGAAGATCGTCTGCTATTGAGCTCAGCTCGGAATGCACCGCCATTTATACTCTCTTGGTGTCGCGTCGCGCCAGCTACGCGATATCGCCGCGATATCGCGGCGACGCCATACAAAATGTTCCTATTTTAGGTGTCGCGCTGCGAATCGCGCCCGCTACGCGATATCGCGGCGATATCGCAGCGCGACAAGAACAAAGGAACATTTCTTTGTTGATGCCGCTCTGCGAATCGCCGCGATATCGCGTAGCTGGCGCGACGCGACACCAAGAGAGTATAAATGGCGGTGCATTCCGAGCTAAGCTCAGTAGCAGACGATCTTCGTCAGAGGATTAAGGCAGGTCTGTGCGCGTTTGCTGAGCGTGGGGTGCTAGGTTCGATTCCCCGGTCGGTCAACATAACCCACCCAAACCTAAGTAGGTACCTAAGCTTGACCACACAAGCACGAATGATGAAACTTCCGAATTCAGTCGTGCTTTTACGAAGTATTTATTTAAAAATCAATATTTTTATTTACTTTCCTATTTATGTGATTTTGGAAAAATAACTGCAATACGTTTTTAGAGCCTTTTTATGAGTAGGTAGAAATTTTGAAATCATCTGAATTTACACACCCATAAAGTTGACAACACATGAGTAAGCTAGGTACCTATATTGACACTAGTGGCACTAACCTAGGTAGGTACCTACTTACTTTTAATTTACTTATCAAACTAATTACCTAAATAGTCTTAATTTGAAATTAAAATATGACTATAGGTTCTAGCTATACTGGTTCCTATTCATTCAGACCTCATATTTAGGGTTCCGCACTTCCGAATGAAATAACGGAATCCGTGAGTCACAGCCGATTTGCTCCGAATCTACTGGATCGATTAAGGGGCCGGCGGAGCATGCGTAGTTAATACAAACATAATTCCAAAATAATTTGTAAATCAAACATATTCTTAAGGTAGTGTGTATTTATTCCGATTAGATTACAGAATATCTAGGCTCCCAAATATATATTTTGAATGGACACTGATACAAAGACGAGATAATAATATGAGGAATTTCAAATTTCTATAGAAAACTTATTTTTCTCATAATTCGTCTTTAAATCTATAATCCAATCAGAATAAATACACATTACCTTAAGAATGTGTTTGATTTACAAATTATTTTGGTACTTATTACGTTTGTACCTATGAACTACGCATGCTCCGCCCGCCCCTTAAGTTATTTGGTTCACATACGAATTTCTGTGACCCAAACACTAATTAATTTTGAACAAGTACCTATGGGGACCTTTTAGGAAAAAAAAAAAAATTTTGTACCGGATGTCATTTTCATCTAAGTAGGTACCTATTTCATTTGCTAAGGAAACACGGTTCGGTTCATTTGCATGTCTTAGCAAATGAAATAGGTAGGTAGGTACTTAGATGAAAATTGACCATTTGCAATCCCCTTATTTACAAAACCACCGAACCTAAATTTTTGAAAAAAATACAGATAATAGTTCTATACTTACGTATAGATTACAGGAAAACCTATAAGAAGTCTATGGTCTGAATAACATGGTAAATTACTCAATATTGTGCGTAAAAACTTACATTTAATTTTGCAGTTGAAATGTATGGGGGATCATGTTTTTCAACTACAATGTTAAGTTTGTTTTTGGGAAGTAAAAGGCTAAAATTTTTTTTTAATGATTTTATTTTAGGTAGGTACCCACCACTTATTGTCGACGTGATTCTCAAACTCAAACTCAAAGCATTTATTTCAATTAAACCATTTACAGGCACTTTTGAATTGTCAAGGAGTCAGTCAGTCAGAAATATGAAGCTAGTTGCCCATTCCAAAGCGTAGGTTCCTATGGAGAAGAACGGGCAAGAAACTCCACGGACACTCTTTTAAAAAAATTATATTCTTACAAAATATTGTTTACATCATTCATGTTGAAATTATACATGTGAGAACAATGATTAATATATCCATGCCAAATTACAGCTTTCTAGAAATAGGTAATAATTTGAAAAGTACTTAGGTAAGTAAGTGCATTGGAAGGAGTAGGTTCTTAGAATAGAATAAAATTTTCTAATCTCCAAGCAATAGAATAACGAAGGGCCCCCCCGCTGGATAGAAATTGAAAGTAAATGCCGTTTCTGTCTATTAGTGGCGAGGGCGCAGGAACATCAAGCTATACGTTTCCAGTATAAGCTGATCTCGCAGTGATTTCCGTACAATGAGAGGTCGGTCAGCTGATACTGGAAATGTATAGCTTGATATGTAGCCGTGTGTACTTACATTGAATATTTTCGTTCGATTAGACATATAGGTACATTTATTAAGCTAACAGTCTACATCGGTTTTGTTGCATCAGCTCAGAAGGGCCACATATATAGAAACATCTATATCCGCGAATAATATAGATAGGTTGATCTGTCAGCTACCAAATGAAACCACCTTTGCGATTGGATACTAGTTTATTACTGATCTAGCGACACAACATAATCGTAATGGTGCAGGCACGCACACATACATACACATACACCTCACTCCTCCAACACTATTTTCAAAAATAAAGAACTTAACTAAGTAGGTAGAAATATCAATTTGCCTTACATAACTACAAACAATAAAAAACCGTCACACTCGGCTTGTCGCACAACCACATCATTCGTTATCATCAATCTATAGACATATTTAACGCGTACCATTTAAGTGCGTTTCTTTACATACTAAATCTAGATGTTCAAATGCTTGGTGTGCGATACAATTACAATTTATACCTTATAATTAATCTTACGTCTACAACTACGAGTCAGTCTTGTAGGCTGTGGTTCAACAGACCGATCGCCGCGATCCTCGGCTACTTCTTGATTAGTCTCAGCATTATTATGATCGTTAGAATCGACTTCACTTTGAGCCTCAGCCCACTCATCCTCCTCCCCTATATTATCACTTATCTCGCCTTCTATAGCTTGCGTTTCAATAACTGAAGGTAATATTTGTGGCGGCTGCGCCTCCGCCGCCTCAGGCGGGGAGCGCGGGCGCGGCGGCGCTGACTGCGTGGGGCTCACGACATCAGCACGTGCGCCGTTCGTCGCCCTAACGGTTGCACCTGTATATTTTCTTATCTGATCAATATGCCTTCTACAGTTTACATTATAATCCTTAACTAATATTTCGAACATGCGATTACCTATTATTTTAATTATTTTACCTAAAATCCATATATCTTTCCTAGCTATGTACCATTTTAACCATACCCTATCACCTATGTTTAATGTTCTTTTAGTTTTTAAATTATCATTATTATTTTCATTGTTATGAGTATCTTCCAGTAACAGGTCCAGCCTAGATGTTATATTTCGGCCAAACATAAGCTTTGCTGGGCATTCGCCTGTTGCACAATGTGGTGATGTGCGGTAATCAAATAAAAATCCTAGCAGTTTTTCGTTAATAACATTTTGTTGACTGTTCTCGCTAATAATACATTTGATCATCTTCTTGCACGTTTTTACAGAATTTTCGGCCTGTCCGTTACTGGAAGGGTGATAAATTGGGGACGTTATATATCTGATACCGTTCATTTCGCAAAAATGTTTAAATTCATTCGATTTAATTTTTACATCATTATCGGAAACTATGACACTCGGTATACCGAACCTAGAAAACAATTCCTTTAATTTTGTTATAAGCGCCCGACTTGAAGTACCGCAACTCATATGTAAACACTCCAACCACTTGCTGTGTGAATCTACGACGATCAAGTATACATGTTGATTTATACTCATGTAGTCAATGTGCAAGCGTCGCCACGGAGACGAGTCGCGCGGCCAGGGCGCAGGGGGCGCGCGCGGCGGCGCGGCGCGAGTGCCGGCGCACGTGTGGCATGCGCCCACCCATTCCTCTATGTCCTTATCGATCGATGGCCACCAAAATCTACTACGAGCTGAATTCTTTGTCTTTACCACACCGAAATGACCTGAATGTAGTTCTTTTAATAATCTATTTCGGTACACCGCTGGTATCACAACTCTGTGGCCTCGAAAAATACAACCATTTTCAACCTCTAAATCCATTTTGCAGTTAAAATAGGGCTGAACCAGTTTACAATTATTTTTACGCGGCCAGCCGTTCTGCACATATTCAATCACTGTTTTTAAAATATCGTCCTTACAAGTTTCTGTTTTTATATTGCTAAAAGTTAGCGGGGCGACGTTAGCATCTAAGAAATTGAGGAAAGATAGATCATTTTGTCCTTCCGTTCTACAATTTGTTTCTGGTAACGGCGAGCGCGACAAATAATCCGCCGCAACATTATTTTCACTTTTAATATACTGGACGTTGTAATTATATGCAGACAATATTATCGCATAACGCTGTAACCTCGATGCTGCCATGACTGAAATACCTGTTTTCTTCCCGAATATCGATAGTAATGGACGATGATCAGTCTTAAGAACAAACGGTTCTTGACGTCCATACAGATATTGGTGAAAATATTTGACAGCAAAAATAATGGCTGTCGCCTCCTTGTGAATCTGACTGTAGTTTCTTTCACTTGTGGACAATGACCTTGAGGCGAATGCTAGCGGTCGCTCGAGTTGCGCATGGTCCTTGCCACGCTGCGCCAGCACCGCGCCCAAGCCGGCCGGCCCCGCGTCCACCGTCAACACTAACTGTGCGGCGGGATCAAAATGGGCTAGCACCCTTTCTGATGATAGCTCGACCTTAACACTATTAAATGCACGTTCATGACGTTCGCCCCACTCCCACTGCGCTCCTTTACGCAATAATTCATGTAGTGGGTGCAACCTAGCTGATGCATTCGGTATAAAGTTACGATAATAGTTAATTAATCCTATAAATCGTTTAACTTCCGTGACATTTGAAGGCCGCGGAGCATTTGTAATAGCTTCCGTTTTTTTAGGACAAGTTCGTAATCCATGTCTATCTATAATGTAACCTAGATAAGTGACACTATCCTGAAGAAAACAGCATTTTTCTTTATGTAATTTTAAACCGGCTTCTTTCAATCTATTTAGTACTTCGTATAGCCTGCTAAAATGTAAATGTCTAGTCGGCGCAGTTACACACACGTCATCCAACCATATGCTAACACCTTCTATGCCAATTAATAATGTTTCCATCGCTCTTTGAAAAATGGCTGGAGCGTTTGCTAAACCATACACAAGTCGCGTATATTTGAAAAAACCTTTAGATGTACTTATCGCGGTCAGCTCTTGCGACGATTCCTCCAGGACAAATTGATTATAAGCATTACTTAGGTCTATTTTGCTGTAACACTCACCTCCACCTATCTTGGCAAAAACCTCTTCTATCCTAGGCATTGGGTATTTATCTATTTCTAAATCTTTATTTAGTGTTATTGAATAATCACCGGCTATCTTAACCTTTCCGTTTTCCTTTAGTACTGGGACAATAGGGGTTCCGTATTTTGGAAATTTAACCGGTTGTAATATCCCTAAACCTATCAGTCTGTCTATTTCCTCTTCCACCTTTTCCTTTAAAGCGAAAGGTACAGAACGTGGCTTAAACATTTTTGGTTGGGTACCTTCTTTTAAAACAAGTTTCACCTCAAATTTGTTGAACCTACCTAGTTCGTCAGTAAACAATTCGGAGTATTTAGATAAAAGTTGCTGCACTTCTTTCGTATCCGACTCTGGTAAAGATTGGGTTTGGATTTTATTGATATCCGTGGTAAAATATATCCTAAACCTCGACATAAAATCTCGTCCCAGTAACGGTGGACCTCCGTTCGGCAATACAAATATCTTAATGTCTTGGGTATTATATAAGTATGTAATTTGACCTTGAAAATATCCCAAAGGTGAAATTTTATGGCCATTGTAAAGACACATTTTTAGGTCAGATTTTATCAGAATACGATCTGAAAAATATTTTTTGTAAAGCGCTTCGGAAATTACACTAGCCCCCGACCCCGAATCCAACTCCATATCTAATCCTACAGAATCAATCAATACCTTTATTATTATAGGCGAGTTACTAACATACCTTACGTTAAATAGCTCACATTCCTCACAGTCACTTTGCTCCGAAATTATTTCTTCCGTGTTCAAACAATGTAAACGTGATTCACCCTTTTTTGCACTACATATTTTCTTTAGATGACCTTTCACACCACACACTTGGCACCGATAGTTTTTAAAACGACACTTTTCAGCGTCGTGGTTTCTGAGACCGCACACTGTACACCGACGAATTTTCTCGGAACTATTGTTCGAGCTGCGGGTGGCCGTGGCAGGCTCGCCGTGCGCGCGCTGCCCGCGCTGCCCGCTCAGCCGGTACACAGGTTCCTCCTTGATCTGCGTGGCCTTGACGGTTGTCGCTATTGTGTCAACTATTGCTGCGGCCCTGGATCGAGCCAATCGCGCATACGCAGCCTGTTGAGCTACCTCCAATGCCTTAGCAAAAGTGAGTTTGCTGGCATCCTCTTCAAACAGCCGGTCACGTTCCCGACACGGAGCAAGTCCGAGTATGAAACGGTCTCGCAGCAGCATATCCAATGCCTCACCAAACTCACAATTAACAGCTAAACCTCTCACACGAGCCGCCCATTCTTCAACGCTCTCGCCATCAGACCTACTCGCCTCGTAAAACTTCTCTCTATCAGCAAAAGCACAACGCTTCGGCGTGAAATGCTTGTCTAATTTTCCAACTAGATCCTCGAACTTAACTTCCTCGAGTACATCAGGGTGAAGTAAGTTCCGTGCAAGGCGGTAGGTGTTGTCCGAAAGCTGCGTCAGTAACAAAGCACTTTTGTTTTCGGTTTTAACACTGTTCAATTTTATGTATTGTAGTAGCCGACCTTTAAATATTGGCCACTCTTGGGCGTCGTGATCGAAACTTGGAAGATTTCCGATGATATTCGACATTTTGCACGAACTTTTATTATATTTATATGAATGTGGGTAACTCGTCGCCAGTGATCTGTCAGCTACCAAATGAAACCACCTTTGCGATTGGATACTAGTTTATTACTGATCTAGCGACACAACATAATCGTAATGGTGCAGGCACGCACACATACATACACATACACCTCATAGGTACATATAGCAGTGGTGTGTGCGGCGTGGCGGCAGCCGGCGGCGGCCTTTGACTGCGTCGCCGCCTTTGACTGCGTCGCCGCCTTTGACCGCACCGCTGCCGCCGCGTGCCGATAAAACCATTAATAAGTCAGTGTAATGTAATTCTTATTAAATTGTAATAAGGTATAAACTAGAATGATTGACAAATACGAGGATTTTTTTAGTTTGAAATGGAGAAATGATTATTTGTTTGTAAAGTTAGTCAACATCGTAATTTATATCTTAAAACAATGATAAAAGAACCACATTGCAATGATTTACTATTTTGCTTATGATTTTATTAGAATAGTCTATCAGTATGCCTAGCCTTTTGCCAACTATGTTGGGGTCGGCTTCCAGTCTTACTGGATGCAGCTGAATCTTACTTGGAGCAACTGCTTATCTGACTGGTTGTCAAACTTTCGGGCTTCTGACGACCCGTAACGACTATCAAAGATCCACGAATGACAGTTAGGACCACGAGCCACGGAGGAGGCCTATGTAAAGATCGTCACTCATCCACGGAACAACCCCCGCCAAGCGAAGCACGATTGATCGACCCGTGAAGCTGTTAATGCTGAACTGGGTTCAGGGTTAGGTTCAATTTTCACCGTTTCTTCTCCATGTGGTGAACTTATGGGCGCATTATCTTCATTATCTTCTTCCTACCCCACTTTTGTACCTATTACTTTTTGGAATAAAACGTTAAATAGAACGAAGCCCGCTGTTAGCACGGACGTAAAAAAGCGCCGTTCGTGCTCGCGTGGGCCAGTTTAGGTACCTACCTACCTAGGTTAGGTTATGTTGACCGACCGCGGAATCAAAGCTAGGACCCCACGCTCAGCAAACGCGCACAGATCTGCCTTCGTCCTCTGACGAAGATCGTCTGCTACTGAGCTCAGCTCGGAATGCACCGCCATTTATACTCTCTTGGTGTCGCGTAGCGCCAGCTACGCGATATCGCGGCGATATCGCAGCGCGACAAGAACAAAGAAACATTCCTTTGTTGAATGCCGCGCTGCGATTCGCGTGGCGCAATGTTATCGCATCACGTGACGCGATATATCTGTGTCGCGGCGCTACAGATCGCTCCTGTGTGAAGTGTCGCGCTCGTTTTCATAGAAATTGTTCTACGGATATAATATCGCAGGATCGCGTCGCGCGACAAGTCGCGCTGGTATGTACGAGCCTTTATACGATAAGAAAGATGAATGTACTGTTGTTGTTATACTTTGTTGTAATCTGAATCAGATGCTTTTGATATGTAAGACAATGTAACAAAGACAATTTGAGAAGTGTCGTGAACCTCGGTTAGGGGTCAAATGACATGAAGGACAAGTTTACAACGCAAGGACAGCAGAGTAACACGCCATTAGATCTCCAATTTGAATACTAGCCAAATATAACAAGAGCTGGTGCGACATGGCCAACAACCATTTCAAACCACCATCAACCAACCATTTCAACTGGATGATATTATGTTTTTATAGTGCCAAAAATAAACATAATCTTACAACTTAGGTAAGCCAAGATAATTCGCAAGATATTGGCGTGTGCTAGCTGTCATAATGGCTATTAATTTGTAATTTAAATTGTGTTTTGCGTAATGTAAATTATCTTATAAATTATTGTATAGAATCATTTTTTTTCCTAACTGAACAGACAGCTGTGCTGCTGGGGAGTTTGTTGCGCCACTTCTTCTTCCCAGCAAAAGCACTAGGAAGTGGTGAAGGGTGGGCGTTTTGGGGGACTGTCTTATGTAATTTTGACGTTCGAAAAGTGCTGATTCTCAGCCTAGTTTGAATAAATGACTTTTTAATTTTGTTTTTTTTTTTTTAATTTCGCTTATATTATTACCTACATTCGTGTTTTTGCACACGAATGTATTTTAAGGTAAGCGAATTATTTTGGCTAGTCTTGAAGTTCGTCGTGACGTTATGTTTGTTTTGTGACATAACATTTAACTGTAAACAACAATTTATTTAAAAAAAACTTCATATGTTTAGCGGATATATTGAACGCGTATTATTATTTAATAGCCTAAACATTACTGAGTTACGGTCATAAAGTCATAACATCATTTATCTTTTGTGGATAGCTACTAAAATAAATAGTTAATTACATTAGCAGGCCTAAGGCTAAGAATAAATTACGCTGTGTTGATGTATTACACTATTTTACTCAGTTTAGTTGCTTTAAATAATTTAGATCAACAATGTGGGCGTGAGCTTTTGCGTGTTATATATTATTTTTGTAGACGGAAGCAATGTTATTGCACTATGTGTCTGTGAATATCCCTCAGTGATATTCATATTTCGAGGTGACAGTCTATTTTGGTGCCGCCATCCAGCGCCACAGCCCTGTGGTGACAGATCTCCGTGTACATACAGACGTATTACAAAACGTTTTAGCATTCTCATGTGAAAAGATGTCAGCATCATTCGTCATCTCTTGGTGATGATGATATCGCTCAGCCGACCAATCAAAATTTAGTAGTTTATGAGCTTACGACTGGTTCTATATCCGCGTCTGTTAATAACGTTATAATAACCGCGAATTGAATTAATTAAATGAATGGCTTTTTAAGTTCCTGGATGGGTCTTGTGAAACACGCTGGTATGGTTGGCAAGCCTGGCTTTTGTCATTTATTTCATGACATGAAAAACATGTTAATGTGTGCTATCTAATCCATCGTAGGCACGACTATTTATGTAATGTGACTAAAAGAAACAACTATGAATGTAATGTGACTAAAATAAACAACTATGAATGTAATGTGACTAAAAGAAACAACTATGAATGTAATGTTACTAAAAGAAACAACTATGAATGTAATGTTACTAAAAGAAACAACTATGATTGTAATGTTACTAAAAGAAACAACTATGAATGTAATGTTACTAAAAGAAACAACTATGAATATAATGTGACTCATTGTAGTATGTCTACTTCAATGTAGGTTCTCATAATGTGATATTTATCTACAAAATGACAAAAAACAATCAAACAAAATCTGTCATTCAACACTCGAATTACGAGGTTAGGTTATTAGCAGAATTTTAGGTGATTAACCTGTGAATGAGTTTACATAAGTTGGGTAAAAGATTCCAGTGCCTACGGGCGTACGTCGTCGCGACCACGGATATTTGCGTTTACAAACGGATATTTGCACTAAGGGCGAGATAAAATTAGAAGTTTATTTTCAAGCTAACGACTGTTGAGACGCCAGCGCCGTCACGTTGCCTGTTATTGTTTACTCGTCATCAACGTAAGCTTCGTTTACATATTTGAGTAATCACTGCTTTTTACAATTGCATGATGTACCTATATGAGGAAAGCCTCATACTGTCTTGTTCCTATGAATCACAGTATGATTCAATTGGTGTTTCTGAACGACACTGTACACATTGATAATGTCACCACAACAACAATCAGTTTTATCTTTCGTTAACAAGCTTAACTCGCGTTACTTAATTATCTTTACCGTATTTTGTGTACAAATTGTTGACTGTCTACTATGCTATGACGCATCTGTCATAACCTTTTTTGTTTCAAGTAGCTGCATTAATTTTGATTCGTGTTTCTTTCCAACACACTGTCATGGCTGTCTGAATATTTGAACATCCACCTCATTCGAATTATCAAGCTCCAGGTGTGCTGCTGGTGGTCTTGAATAAAACTTCTTGATTTCGACAAGTACTGTATTTCTTAGGTATGTACTGATTACAATTTAAGCCTCGTGTAGACTAGCGCGACGCGACGGCGCGACGCTCTTCGAACAATACAATTTTTAAGAGGGAACAGGGGCTGCGAGGAATTTGAAAAATAGGTATTTGAAGAAACTATTGCCGTCGCGCTGTGCCCGAAAAACCGAGTTAAACCCCGTAAAGTGCGATAGGGACAACTGCAGCTCAGACCGATTATATCACAAAATTTTTGACGAAAACGACGTTTGGCATTCTCCTTTTTTCTCCTCGAAAACCAAGCCGATTTAATCAATTTTTACATTAAAATTTTAAGAAAGAGTATGTCTAAGTTCCTATTATTTTCTTTTATGCTAAAAACTTTTCCGAATTAGTCTGGTAGTCAGAGGACTACCAGACTTAATCACGGCGGTAAAAATGGGGCATTTTTGTAATTTTTGGAGGGTCATAGTTTCCTTACTTATTAATTGCTGAAAAAAAGGAAATGACATGCCTATAGAGACCCTGATATTATATTAAAAAAAAAAAAAATGACAGCTCTAGAGGCATTATTCAGGAAGAAAAACGGGGAATACGTTTGTATGGAGAATCGCGGGCCCTGTTCCCTCTTAAGAAAACTACGCATAACAACAACCGGTGTCGCGTCGTGTTCTTTATTGGGACGAACGATATTATGTGGCGCTCGCTCGTTTGACGTTCAAAAGTGCCTTTTTTGTGCCTAATTGAAATAAATTATTTGACTTTGACTTTGCTCGCCGATACCTATAATATGAGGAAAGCCTCATACTGTCTTGTTCCTATGAATCACGGTATGATTCAATTGGTGTTTCTGAACACAATGATAATGTCACTACAACAACAACCAACTTTTATCTATCGTCAACAAGCTTAACTCACATTACTTAATTATCTTTACCGTATAAGTATTTTGTGTACAAATCGTTAACTGTTTACTATGACGCAGCTGTCCTAACCTTTTTTGTTTCAAGTAGCTCTGCATTAATTTCGATTCGTGTTTTTTTTCAACACACAGTCATGACTGTCTGAATATTTGAACATCCACCTCATTCGATTAAAATTTCCTCGTATTTACCTATTTATCCTAGAAATTAATTTAATTACTTCATTATGATCCGAGTTTGGTGTGTTAACAATAAAATGTTAATAGTTTTAGACTGTGAATGGTGTCTTGCTGTAATTCTTTTGTTCCGCAAACAGTCAGTTAACGCCATGAGTGACGTCATTCTTTGATGTATTGCTTACTATCCTTCCATCGACTACCACATTGTCACTTCTATCGATATTGAACAAAGAGCTCATTATGTCTGGATCTGTAATTGGGTCCATTACCATGCTATTATAATCGGTAATGCGATTACTGTACTTATCGGCCTCTACTTACTGCATTATGACAGGCAGCTTGATACTGTTGATACAGTACTCGTATAACCATTAGGGCTGTCAGCTTAGCAACTGGTTGCATTGACAAAAAAACTGTAACATTTATAAGACAAGGTTAAGTAACACCGACAAAAACATGAATGATTTAAGATAAGCCCCAAATATGTGGTTGTTAATTAAAAACTGGATATTATGATCATATTAAGACGATACTTTTTGTCATTTTGATGACATATAAAATACATGTTATAAATTATCCTTATTAACATTAGCCTAACATTTAAAGACAAGTGACGGAAATCCTGACAACCTTTTTTTACGGCGACCGTAAAGCATGCACATGCATAATTTCAAAATGAATGATGTAGCCATAATTTTGTATCAATTTTTTTTATTTAAAAGAGTGTCCGTGGAGTTTCTTGCCCGTTCTTCTCCATCGGTACCTACTACGCTTTGGAATGGGCAACTAGCTTCATATTTTTGACTGACCGACCCCTTGACAATTCAACCTGCCTGCCTGTAAATGGTTTAATTGAAATAAATGCTTTGAGTTGAGTTGCAAGGTCTGGAGCAAAATCACACTGCAACGTTGTTGTTGAGATACATTCATACTCGGTGATTTTTTGAATCTGGAATCTGTTGTCTTCTAAGTCAAAGTCAAAGTCAAATAATTTATTTCAATTAGGCACAAAAAGGCACTTTTGAACGTCAAACTTTACAAAAAATAATAAAACTGATTCTAGTCGCCCATTCCAAAAGGTAGTTTTCGTATGGAGAAGAATGGGCAAGAAACTCCACCGTTACTCTTTTAAAAAAATCATTATATCTTGTATACACTTATTATATAATTATATGTGAAGACAATGCACCTAGAATAAGATTACTATACCACGATAGGTAAAAAGAATGAAAAATGAAGGAATGACATAATTATGTGATAGATGCATGGTGCTCACATACTTACAAACATTCTAATACCAAGACATAGCGCTGCGCACAATACAGTGAGGCATGCCAAAATTACACCTCCGCTCTGCATACACGCTCACCGCACACATTTACAATCAAACTACACCGCACTAAGTGCACTCATGTTTACGAAACCACGTCACTGTTCGAAACGCTGTCTTGTTTTTAGGGTTCCGTAGCCAAATAGCAAAAAACGGAACCCTTATGGATTCGTCATGTCTGTCTGTCTGTCCGTCCGTATGTCACAGCCACTTTTTCCGAAACTATAAGAACTATACTGTTGAGACTTGGTAAGTAGATATGTATTCTGTAAACCGCATTAAGATTTTCACACAAAAATAGAAAAAAAAAAAAAATCGGCGTTCCCCGTAGTTAGAAATGAAACACATTTTTTTATTTTCATCAATCCCGTACGTGTGGGGTATCTATGGATAGTCTTCAAAAATGATATTGAGGTTTCTACCATATTTTTTTTCTAAACTGAATAGTTTGCGCGACAGACACTTCCAAAGTGGTAAAATGTGTGTCCCCCCCTGTAACTTCTAAAATAAGAGAATGATAAAACTAAAAAATAAAACGAAACTAAACTAACGAGATCTAGTGAGTAGTTTTTTTTTTAATACGTCATAAATCGTAAACTATTATTAAAACATCGATCAAAGTTACAACGAACTACAAGAACTTTTATATTATGTTACTTGCGGCTACGGAACCCTTCATGGGCGAGTCCGACTCGAACTTGGCCGGTTTTTTTATTTAGTCTGAGGTTGTCTTTAGAGCTTTGTTTGTTTTTAATTCACATGAAAGGACTGGTTCCAAAACGATAAAACTAGCTTTGTCTGAATTATAAATATGGTTGCATTTTCTCTTCTCAGAGAAATCGCTCTCTGATCTGGCCTAGAAGGAAAAACATACGGAATTAACAGCCTATCTTCTCGCGCCCAGTATGTTGGGATTTGAGAGAGAAATAGGTCACACTGGTTCTCGGTGCAATTTATCTCTATCTGTGCTTAAGATTCCAATAACCAATATCTTAAGCCCACTGCGTTCCACTATCCATGGCAAAAAATGTATTAGTGAAAGTGAGTCTAGCTGGTACTTCAGCAAATTCTAAATGAAACTGAAAAAGAGTTATTCGTTAGTCTGATTACTTTATTATGCACGCTCATTTGAAGACGAAGCACAAGATTTTTCTCTGCGATAAGCAAGCACGTGTTTTTGTGGATTTCATTCACACTGACTCAGTGTCTGGTTTCCGCAATATGAAGGAAATCAGGTTTTCGTCAATGTTATTTATCCTGGTGCATGTTGCTGTCAATCTAGTTTATGTAATTTAGATTTCTGACGCAATCAATGAACAAGATATTGTGATATTGTGTGTTACCTATTCGAAAACTTTTATGCAGTCCAAAAGTCATTAAACTGCAACACACACTTGTTTCTCGTTATCAATTAGTTAGACAATGATACACATTGTGTGTGAGTGAATGATATACACTCACTCACACACACACCCACACATCCCCACAAACCTTACACTACACTTCACTCAAGCGTGCCTCTTTTTCCTTTTTGTTATTCTTTAAATCCACTTAGATGTTCTTTTCTAAAAACATGTTTATCAATTCTACATATTTTGGATGATGATAAGTGGAAGAGCGGATTCTCCTAACACAAGCATTTCCTTGCTTAAAAGGAGTCTCCAAATTACATAATGTAAACCGAGTATGTTAATTGAAATAAACATTTTTATTTTTATTTATTATTATTATAATGAATGGCATTAGTTGGAAATTTTGTGTTCGTATGTCATGTCAGAGCTCTGATCTTAGCATATAAATTAAATAGTAAATAGTAATCGGTTTCATGATTAATACATCGTACCCTCCATGTGAATTCAAAGTTTTCTTATCAGGGTTGCCAGAATTTTCGTTTCATTCATAATTATCGTATGAATAAACGAACATTATCGTACCAGATGAAAAAATATCGTACAACTGCCAGGGCCGGAACGCGAAGCTAGTTCGCAAAACGAACGTTGAAGTTGTGAAATGTGAAAGCAATTAAAAAAACTACATAATTTTTTCAGTTGCTTTAAAACCATAACAGCATTATTTTGATTGAGTTTTTTCAATTATTTCTGTCTGAAACAAAGCGGTCTACCCTACATATTTTAACGAGTACATTAATAATGTATTGCTAATTTTTAACTGACTTCAAAAAGGAGGACTGTTTTTTTTTTAGTTCGTTATGCGGTTACTCTGCCAATTATGAATTGATTTTTTTTTTCTTCAGATGTGTTCCCATATAAATTTTATAAACTGCTTGGGTCGTTTTTGAGTTACCTTCATTAATTTAATACGTATTTTTCGTCTAGTCTATTTTGTCCAATTAGCGAATTTGTGTGGGGTAGGTAGGTACCACAAATAAAAAGTGAAATGTTATTTAAAAAAAAAAAAAAAAAAACGGTATAAGTACCTACTTACTTAAAAAAAAAAAAACACTAAAAAGTGAAACGAAAATACAGAACCATAGACACCGACTTTCGAAATTAAAGTTATTTATTCACTTTTTAGTGTTTATTTTTCTCTTGTTTTTTGTACAAAGTTTGTTTTATCATTAAGGCAGCTCCGTAGCTTACCTATTCTTCAATAGTTATGCTAACAAACTCGTAACTTCTCTTCGCCTACGAAGTTGGTTGAACTTTTTAACTCTTGCTCAAGTCCTCTCTTTGTTGATCATCTTTAGAGAAAGAAAGTAATTAACGAAGGAAAATATCAATTATTTGAAAACTAACTTTTGTATATTATCTATTTATTTTCTAATGTGTTAGTTGTAGTATGGTTACAGACTAATTAGACGTGACGAATGACCGAAATATGTAAGTTATTGCAAACCTCCAACCAAACGTAATACATTATACCGTAAATTAATTGGCTCTAAGTTTTTCTACCCGTAGATACGCAGGTAATGCGGTCAAATACATATAGGCATTATGAGTCAACGGAAAGCAATTTCAAGCAACGAATGCACCGGATCTGGCGATCGTAATAAAGGTATGTTTGGCCGCAACCTGCGCTTTCATTGACTGAAATTCATGAGTGCGGCTCGTGGGGGACTCGAGTCGTCGGCTGGCGTCGCGGTGCGCTTTATTCGCCACAGCTATGTCTGCCGGGTTTATTGACCCGGCGACCGTGACCCCCCTCTCTTCTCACCATCTTCCCCGCCGCGGTTTGAAACTGTTTTCTAACTTATTTGTTCTCCTCCTCGTCGTGTATTAAGCCTCGTTCAGACCAGTGCGACGCGACTCGAACAATACAATTTCCAAGAAAACTTCACGGTATAACAATAACCGGTGTCGTGTCGCGCTGTCGCGTCGCGCTAGTCTGCACGAAGCTTTATCCGAAGGCTTATTCCAAAAATAATGGGATCAACTTTACGATGGCTTCGATTTTATTATATTTTATCACAGTGTTATTTCACGAATTTGATTATTTCAGATATGCATACTATGCAATAAGTGAAAGCTATCACATATTATAAAGACACATTCGTTTTTCCTAGGTTCAAACATTGCTACTATACCTACTTTCCAAAACATTATAATCTCAGTCGATGCTGCTTCTCTGCTGGGTTTCTAAATGTTACTCTAACCTACTAACAATTTAGATAAAATTGTTAAGACACAGCTGCATTTGTTTCCATTAAACGCGTTGGCTCCTATCAATAATCACAATACAGGGAAATTTATAAAAGCATATCAGGCCCTTTCCTGACAACATGTTTATTTCAATAAAGATAAAGAAATTTCCTACGTAATGGACGTCTGCGCCGCGTTTTATCTCTAATTGTATTGCCAGACGAAATGGTCGCTCGGTTAGGGACGCGCTTTTAAAAGTAGAACATTTGTGTTATCTCACATTTAAGAGCTTTAAATAAATGAGGTATTTACTATTGATGGTATGGTTAAAAAAAAACCAGTATTCTCAAGAGAACAGAAAAGGTTATCTAGCATACAAATAGTTTTTCACATATTTCACTCTTCGCGACACTTTTTCTCTTCGCCTTGCTAGGTTACTCGCTATCCCGTCTGTAAGAGATGTCTGGGTAAAAGTAACGACCCTCAAACGAAGACCTAAATATTCAAAGGCCATGAGGCGGCCCCGGTCGACAAGATTACAACTTGAATTGCAAATATTTTATGATAAATCTTACGAATTTACGACTCCACCTATCTTACGATCTGGGGCCCAAGTCTGCTATTTTTATAAATTCGTCAGTCCAACACGATCCCATTGTCATTTTGCTAAAAGTTCGTAATCTGCTAAATTCATAATGGTCGATCATTGGTTGATCATTTTATTCCGCAAACATGATCCTCGTAACGAAAGAAATGACTGCACAATGACGTTCTCATGGTAGGTCACTGATCAAAGGAACTGTCAAAATTTTAGCAGATTACCGCAAGTCAGTCATTCATTTGTCATTATGTACGAGATTACCAATAGATGCCATTTCTTTCAATAGAGTGTCAGTGGCTGACCATTCTAAAGTCATAATGAGGCCAATGTGTTACTAGATTACCAAACTTGTCAAAATCAACAACTATGAAAACAATGATAGACCATTCTGATACATTTGTAATAGCAGACTTGAGACCCTGGTTGTAATAACTAAGAACAGTTTTACAAATAAAACCTCATCAAATAAAGACTAAATCCTAGGAATAATAAGTAACAATTAACAATCTCTTGTTTAAAATGTCTCCACACAAAATAGTTTTCCGAGTGCTATTCATACAATGAATAGTCTCTTGCTCTCTCTTCCATGAAAATATCGTATCGTCTACCACATGTTACGTTGGTCATAAAGTATTGGCGCAGCGCGGCCACACTGTGCAGCTGCCAAGTCTTCACAACGGTGCGCGGTGGTTGACATTCTGATTGAGGGGCTCAGATTACCCTGCCAGGGAAATACATATGATATTTAAAAGGTTACTAAATATTTTTCGATACTTTCTATAAATTTATGGCAGTTTTCAATATTGATTCGATAAGTTTTTTATTTTAATTTTATTTTGGACTATTTATATTAGGTGTCCAATATAATTATTATTTTCACAAGTCGGCAGTTCATAGCAGGGCATCTTGTAAAGGCTAATGAGATTAAATGTCAACAGTAAGTAGCTACAATGCAACTCTAGATAAGCATACTCGTATTATGGATAAAATGCGGTCGCCAATGGGTGCCAGTAACACCAAGGCGTTGCTGGCCTTCTTTGTGGAGCTGGGGTGGATCGAATGACTGATTTTTCCCACCCGTACGCAAAATACGCGCTTTGACGTGGAGTTGCGGAAACCAGCCTGTATTACCTATTACCTATGTATAAAATGCTACCCACGTTAATCCACGTATAATCAGACAACACTAAAATTTAAATTTCTAACAAGACTTACCGTCTTTATATCGAGCAACGACATTACATAACAGTAGCCTGAAACGCTAACACGTGGTAATTGTACGGAAAAAATGTCAACATCGGTATCGTGGTTCGTTAAATATCGGATGCAGGCGCGCGACTCGATTATGCTAATTTGATTGTCTCCTTGTGCGACTCGCCTAGCTGGCCCGTGTCTGAGACTAATTTAATCCGTAGTTATCGCTCTTTTCTACAATCAATAATACAAGGATTACCCTACAAAACTACGTAATAGTTTGCTTAAAACTAAATGGTACACAGTGATTAGGGCTAATCTATTAAGTAGTATATCCCAAGTTGTACTAATCTTAGAACTTCTTGGTTCCAAAGTAAACGAAGGACTTTGTTTAGTTTACATAGGAATTTCTTTGAATGTTTATGCTCCTTTTTATCCCCTTCTATTTGAGCATGTTTCCGCTAACCCTGCATTAAATATGCTGTTTGTATTATGAAGCTGAATTGCTTTTAAGTCCTGGCTCATTCCTGCCACGGTTGGTGTATGTGCGGTGTCCCTGTGGCGTAACCGCAGGCTATGGAGCACCTTTAAACCTTTCCATTGGTGGTCTGGCGCTGAACGGGACGCTTTTACCCTTTGAACGAGAGAATTTGCCCTTTTGTCAGTTTTAAACACCTCGTCTCGCTTAATAATTTGATCCTAATCAAGTTACTCAAGGCCACTTGCTTTGTCATACAATTGATATTTTTGGGTAGAATCGTGGTAAATACAAGTTGGCTGAGTTGATCAAAGCCGAGCTATAATTGACTTGTTTACTGTCGCCTTGTTTCGAGGTACTAATATTAAAGGCAATGTTCTGCGTATTCGTATGTGTAATTAATAATACAAACTGTTTCTGTACAACTTGAAACTTGTATTCTAAGTTACGATTGCGAGATGATTGTTTTCATCTGTCAGTTAACCTAGTTTTCTTGTTACTCTCCGAAGCAGTTCATGATGTACAGATTGCTCAATATAAACCACCAACAACGATCCACCTCATTCTGTTTATTTCGAATCGTTCGTAAAATATGTCATTTAATGCGACTTCTGAACATCATGTTTGTTGTTTTTTTACTGTGGTTTGACTCTAATAGAATAAGTGACGACCGGGACTTTTGATACTACACTTTGCTTTAAAAGCCAAGAACACTTAGGAGCTGTCTCGCAAACTCCACTCGATCGTACTTTAAAAGCTTCACGTGATGGTCCGCCCCGGCCCGAGTTACTACTTTGGGGCGGGCGGCATCGGCACATTACTCCCACTAAAAGTACGGTATTTCTGATTTCAAATTCAGTAAAACTTTAATGAAACTTTCGTACGCTTTTGTCCTTAAGTGTTACCAATATTCCAAAAACCTTGTGTACATATTATATAATACTGTAAATTAACGGTAAACCAAGTTGGTAAAGAATCCGCCTACGTAAATGTTCTAATCACTGACATAATATATTTATTACTGGTAAACGCAAAGGAATTTAAATGAATAATATCTTAGGAACTTGATTATACTTTGATGTCATAGTTTGGATTTTCTAATTTGAGATTTATGAGAGGTGATACGATCGTTTTATTGATAGAAAATAATGTTTCTTACTAAGCCAACCATTAATAACTCCCACACCTCAAAGTATGTAATAATAATTTGTTAAGATAACAAGACGTAGGTGTTCTGAATTAATAACTATACTCTCTCGTAGAATAAAAGTAAAGCTATGTTTGTTGGCGGTTAAAGAGAAACATTATGGATTACTTTCCTACGTAAATGTTACTATAGGGTAATTTGGCATTCCCGAAACCATATTATAAAAATTGTTAAAGATTTTTATGCATTACTTCATATTTTCAGAATAACAATAAGAATCATAAACATTAAAGTAATATTGAATGTTCTAGATGAGGAGAAGGGGGGTGTTACGCGCGGCGGCGAGGTGAGGCAGCGGGTGCGGCATGGACCATGCGGTGAAGGCGATGTCGGCGCGCGGGCCGCTGTCCCGGCTGGTGGCGAGGCGGCGGTTTGAGTCAGCCGAACTGGAGGAGCTGTACGCGCGCTATGCGTGCAAGCTGCAGCGCACCTCCGTCGGCTCGGCGCTGGCTCTGTGGGCGCTGCTTGCTGCTGCGCTCGCCGCTGTCGATGCCACTCGTGGCTGGCGAAGGGCACCACAAGTAAGTTAAGCTATTATTGAAACACGATTTAGTTAGACTCTTCGAAAATCAACAGTTACACATAGATTAAGCTAAAGCATTCGAATGAGTCGATCATAAAAAGTTTATCTTTTGTATTCTTAGTGGTTGGGTCTAGTCCAACCACTAAGAATTGCAAAAGATCGCCCTAAAAGTACATAAAATACCAATAGAACACATTTTTAATTGTATAGATTTCGTCAAATACTTGTTAAACCCCGTTTCCGATAAAATAAAGATTGGGAGTACCTCAAGGCAGCATATTTAGTCCAGTTCTTTTCCATTGACAATCAAACTAAAAACAAAATATAACCTTGAGCTATAAAATGACATTACTTTCAAGGTTGTGTTACATGTACGAGTTTGAGGTATATGTACAATGAAAGTCACAGTGCAATTCAAAGACGTTAAATGAAGAAAATAGGTTACTGTGTCGCGATTGCGACCGATGCCAAATTACTTGAGCTTCAAGTGCATTATGTATAAAATCTAGCTTATTGCATCATGTTGATTCTTTTTACCCTTCGTGGAAACAAAGCGTAATTGAGAGGTTTCCAGCGTATAATATACCTGACTGAAAACGGCAGGTTACGTAGGCACGCTAAAAAAAAACAGGTCTGGCTTGTACATTTTTTATAGCTGCCGATAGGAAGAATGATTTGATAATTCTTTTTTATTAGTAGAACTTTTTAGTGATGACAATAGCAAGTGGTGTCTTTTGTATACATTATTAACATGTACGCTTTTGTTTAGGTCGGCGTTTTGACCGCACACGCGCTACTATGTAGTGGGTTAGCGTGGTGGTGCGGTCGCGCCGGCGTAGCACCGGAGAGGCGATTACCGCGAGCTTGCTGGTTGGCACTGGCTGGTGGTGGCGTCGCTCTAGCTGCCACGCTGCCCGCCTGGAGCACCGGTGCAGCGGCTGAAGGTGCTGCTCACGTGGTGTGGGCCGTCTTTGCTGCATATGCGCTGCTACCGGTCGGAGCACCTGTCGCCGCGGCCTTCGGCATCCTTCTGCCCACAGCGCATACCATCGCATCAGCACTCGTTGCCAACCGCTTTCCTTATCACGTTTGGCAGCAGGTCAGTTACCCATAATCTCACGTTTGGCTCATTTTCAAGAGTATAAATTCTTTGAGGTACCTACTTACACTGTGGCATGAAAGTTTATCGGAGCTCTCACATAACTACAAACAATTGTCTGCTATATACTGTTCATGTGTAGCCAAGCACGGACAGTACCTCACCTACATATCGATTGAAGTTCATCGTGCGACTCGACGTAGCAATAAAACCAGACATTTGTGTTTACTTAGGGTTGCTCAGCTTGCAATATGTTAGTTTCACAGTCTTGACCTTGACCCACGTCCAATGAGAATGATCGGTGGTTCTAGCTTATACTTGTAAGGATTAAAAATGGACTACCTAATGACCCTAGGAGTACGGTGTAAACTTTATTCTTTAATATTAACTTCATATTGAATATCCCATGATGATTCTGAATTGGAATGATAATAACCAAACATAAGCTGCTACGTTCATGTGCAAATTAAAAAAGTTAATTAAGGAAAGTGTTGTTTCGTTGAGTGCAGTTATAATAGTTATAATAAATCTAGCAGCTACGTCGCATTATGTGGTATAAAAGAGTTCGTAGAACACCCTGTTACTATGCCTGTGACATTAAAGATATTTTGAAGGTCAAGTTTTGTGGAATTGTAACAGGATCTTACATCTTCTTTGGCACTTTATATTTTTATGTAATAAATACACTGCCTAAAGAGATACGTTGTCGAAAGAGAATTAATGGATTTAGTAAATGATTGATTACAATCATATTATATTTTGGATATAAAGTAATGTGGATCCTTTCATGGCACCAGAGCTTTTAAACAACAAAACCTTTTGAAATATGTATGGTTGCTTGTTGCAACCAACTTAAGTATGAGTAACTGAAGAAGGAAGTGGTTCTCAAAATAGAACATTAACTTGAATTTAGTTACCATGTAAAGTCGTTGCCTTATAAATAAGATTTAAATAACTGCACGTTTTCTACAAGTAGTTTGAAACTGTGCGGAGGTCGTAGCCTTGCCCTCTTGGCGCCCAACGTGGGGCCCGCTTATTATGCCTCACTCCAACATAATAAGGGTTGCCGTGCTCGCGTGCAAAGCTTACGTCATCCTTACCGACTAAACAAACTTGGAATATCCCTCAATCTACCCTCAAATTTTGCACAATATATGTCTTGGACACAAATAAGTATGTAAGTCAGGTCTATTATATAATAGTGAGCTACATTGTATTGTGACTAATAAGTTCCATAGGATTACGAAGTTTATTACCAAGATAAATCTGACGTGAAATTCTAATTCGAAACGTATCCAACATTAGGAGCATTTAGAAATTTTTGAGTTAAAAAACGCAATAAAACGGAGCGTTTATTGTTCATCTATTTGTGAAGTTTTTATGTGTACATAATAATCTGAATTTATTTACATAGTTCCATGTAGCCATCTCGTTAAAAACACATCAGGAGTGCTCGTTTTTACTGAGCTGATCATAAAGCTTATCTTGCATTACTGCAAGCAGCAATAAAACGGCTTTCTGGCAATGATGCTTTCTTAACCCCTTTTTATACCCGTTTTCACTAACACCAAGCGATTCCTAAATGTGATGCAATAATTAGCGCTAAAAAACATTTCCGCATAGGCGATGACTTGGGTTTCTGGCAAGACATAGATTCGCCGATGGGCAGTGCTGAGACAACTCTTACAGGTTTCCTATGTATAAATGAAATGCACCGACCCCAGCGTGGTTTAACCAGACTCGATAAATCGAATGAACCCCAAGAATGCACTAACCCTTGGAGCCTCATGCTTCATTTATTTATTTTATTTATTTATTTAGCTACAACGGTTACAACCAATTACAGTAACAAACATTATAAAAACAGAAGAGACAATATTAACAACACTGTCATAAATTGAGACGTAGCTGCTAGATTTATTATAACTATTATAACTGCACTCAACGAAACAACACTTTCCTTAATTAACTTTTTTAATTTGCACATGAACGTAGCAGCTTATGTCTGGTTATTATCATATTCATGGGGCTACAGAGGTCATTGCATATCAAGGAGTAGACCGGGGGGAGCGGTAATGGTAGGGAAGACACCCTTAGGATATGGAAGGATTTGCGAGCCGTATCGGATATGCATCCTAGACTAGGCAATGGAATAGTGGAGAGACGGGTGATATTTATCTATGGATGAGCTATTATTTTTACGACGTCGTCGCCAGGTTGGTTCAGGTCCAGCTTCACCGGTGCGTCTGCTCTTTGCGGTTTCCAATGTCTTCGTCTGCGATCTCGCTGCTATACGTTTCAGGTTTCTTGTAAAACTCGCTAGGCAACAAATCTAATAATATTGACAGATTCCGAACGTGTTTAAAAAAACCACATACAAGTATCAAAAATATAGAAACGAATGGTGAAACGGCAGTGATTGCTTAAGGACCTGCTGACGTTAGGCATTTTGTTTTTTTCATTTAGCGTGACGTTATTGAAACGGACTCTAAAACAAAGTGCTGTTACTTTGCAGATCAACCACCCTGTCTAGTTCAGTTTTAATAACCATGTAATATCTGTATTCCTCCAAGTTACCCCATTTTTACACAAATCACGTAGGACGCCAGACGCCTAGGCTTAGATCAAATAGTTTTATGCCATGCCATGCCAATATTTATTTTGTCGGGGCTATTGAACTTGACTAGAGATGATTAGAGAAAACTATCCACTGAGACAATTTGTTTGTCAAGGATAACATGATATGTTGGCAGATTCTACCAGTTTTTTCATAGAATAGGATTAAGGAGTTAGAGGTACCTACCTAGTAACTATTTCATGACAAAAAAAATATCCATGTCTTTTTCTTTCCTTATTCTTTCTTAAAACATAAAAAGACATTGAAAACTTTGAAGGGCTATATCACAATGATTGACTCTGTAGATTAATAGACTCACTTATAAATATTGACGAAGGCTATGTCCATCACACTGAAGGCATAAAAGCTTTTTGTTTGAAATTAATCAAACGACGGTCTATAAACCGAGTGCCATTTAAATCAGAATAGATTTCCGATAAACATTATGGCATGTTGAACAATAGTTTGACGGACGTGAAAAGTATGATACATTTTTGATAAAGAAATGCTTTAATTTGAGATTATCGTTTCATGGTCTTTTTGTGGGTGTATTAAAGGGATATTAAGTGTAGTGATTGTGTCGAAGTATCTTCATTATCCTGCCCCAAACCTAATTTATTTGGGGTCTGCGTGCGCAACCTCTTTTTCTTCCATACTTCTCTATTAGCCGTCACGTCATCTCGTTAGTCACTCCCTTTCTAGCCATATCATCTTTCACACAGTCCATGCATCGTTTCTTTGGTCTTGCCCTTCTTAAGTATCTTCAGTGCACTTAAAATGATTCAGGTACCATCCAATAACATCTCATGTTCAAAATTGGACCTTTAAACAAGTTCAAGATGGGCAGTCGACCACCAATACTCGATTTCATGAACGCGTAACATAATAGCAATACAGTAACATATTATTTGACAGATAGTATGGTTATTTACTGCGTCGTAACTACGCCTGTAGCATCTGGTTTGTATAAATCAATCGGCCAACTTGTAGGTAGAATTAGGTGCGATTTGCTATGGTTCACTGGTTATTATTGCCTTCATCCTGTTTAATAAATGTTCCTGAACACGATTACTGTAAGTTATAGGAGTTTAAGTGCGAAGGGGTGTGGCAGGGATCTGTTGTATCGTTTGTATTAACGATGGAATGTTGCGCAACAAAACATTTAAGACAATCTACCCAAAGGTTGTCTGGTAGAGCTCGCTCTTAGCGATAAGACCGCTCTTTGTGCATCTTCTTAAACATGTCCTTTATTCTTTTATTTAATGTGTGTACAATAAAGCGTATTGTATTGTTCTTCCCATACGTCAGGGACAAGTTCACTATCATTATCACACGTTTCTAAGCTTTATGTGAATTTAGAGATATAAAAAGCTTCATCATTGTCCAATTCTATTTTATATTTAAATTCTTAGTTCTGTGTGTAATGGTTTTTGTGTTAAGTCTAGTCTTCGCAAAAAGCTAAACTATTTTACCTAAACGTTTGGCCATTCATCCCGGTATCGTAAACAGACACTTCAATTTGATTTGCACTTTACAATTTAAATTACCAATCATTATTTATTCATCGTAGGGTGAATCACACAATTGTCAGCACCTTGGCGAATCAGTTAAAAATATCCGTTTCTCTTTTTGGTTGTTGTATTGCAAAGTAAAAAAATATACTAGGGAAATCCTATTTTATACAAAAATACTTTGTATTAAAGTCGGTCTGCAGTTGTTGGTGTTTTTCACCCATTTTTACTCATTGGAGGTACGTTTGAGGGTGAATTTATCATTTGGCTTAATTTTTTTTATGAGAATTGGAATGAAATCTTAGTTTTTATAGGTATTTTTAGTTAGTTGTTTCAATAGGATTGTAAAGATTTCCGTTAGATAATTTCAAATATGGGGTGCCAACTTCTGGGTACATTTTTAAATAGAAATCCAATGTATCAGCACCCATGCTGAAAATGTTGTTATTTAAGTGTAGATTTAAATACAGTTTTTTTTAATTTTTATTTTGAGCTTTTTAGTAAGGATTAAGAATTAATTTTGATGTAAAAAATATGATGTGACATCATTTTCCAAATGTTGGCAGCATGCTGAAACTACATTTTACCATTTAACCGTATAGTGCTGATAACTGGTTAACTTTTATGCCGATAATTGGATTTATCCAATTTCAAACACCAAACCAATTTAACCAACCAATTGGTTTCAATTTGAACCTTTGAACTGTTTCTTGAGTGTCGACAATTATTGTAATTTTTTAAAGTATTTTTCTAAGGAATTTCATAATAGCAATAAAAAGCATTTCATTCATCATTTTAAAATGTATTTTATTTGCCTTAGTACTGGTAATTGGTTTTTTTGCCAACAAATCGAGGTAGGTTCATTTTTTTGGCGCCAATAACTGGCAACAATTGTGCCAACAAATGGAGGTAGGTTCATTTTTCAATTGTAGTTTAAATGCTATTTCATTAGCTGCAAAATCCGATGAAAGTATTTTAAATATTAAACAATAAGTTTTATGGATACATAAATTTAGGGGATAGTATTATGTTAAGAAAATAAATCAGTTAGAGGACTTCTTAAAGTGCTGATAATTGGGTCTGTAGCCCTATTTTACATGTGGTTTGATAGTTACCTACTATATTAAACTATGTAGCTACTACGTTGTAAGCGACTGGGCTGGCAATAAAACAAATGATTGATATCGTGACCTGTAACAAATGTTCAGCAGGCATGACCTTAGCGGGCTTTGCGTTTCATCTCCATTTTAAATAACTCACATTGTTTATTTTCGGAACGTAATTGTTGTTAGGAGAGGGCTGCATACGACTCGAGCTGAATTAACGTAGCGTTCATTAAGCTATGTGCTCTTTACTAATGATTAATGAGCACTGTATAGATCCGCTATCATTCGGTTAATGGACGCCGGAACAGGGAATTATGAGGCTGGTATCAGCAACTGCCTGTATGCTAATCCCAATCGGTGCTAGTTTAGTTTCAAGGCTGCCCGAAGGCTATATTGTGTCGTGAGTAGGGTTGCTAGGTGTCCGGCTTTTTACAATCGTGTCCGGCCAAATATACACGAGTCCGGCCTGTCCGGCTTTTCAACCCCGCCCCGCCAAAAAGATGCCTGATTAGGTATTGATTGTTTTAGTTACTTTCAATGTGAAGAAGCCCTTCACAACCCTAGTCGTGAGTCGTGATCTATTTACATAGAATCCGATTTTTTTTACTTTTTCAATAGGTTGCTAATACTGTTACTGTTGAAGAGCCGGCGGGTTGAGAAGGGTGGGCGTTTTTAGGAGACTGTCTTATGTAATTTTGACGTTCGAAAAGTGCTGATTTTCATCCTAGTTAGAATAAAAGATTTTTGAATTTTGTGCAGCTGTTACGTTATTTTGTTAACATTATACTTACATAGTAGTTTCATATTCCAACTAATAAATGCTAAACAAAACAAACAATTAATAAAAATCCTACATACATATGTTATTAAGCTAGCAACATATTTAGTTAGCATATATGAATATTTTTAGCCACACGAGTTATATTACGATGAAAACATAATTAGTTTAAAATGTAATGAATTCTAACTAAAAAAACCGTTATGATTATGACTAGTCACAATTTTTGCATGAATCTTCACTCAGTTATTCGCAAAGAAAATTCCTTCATGTATCAACTTATTATCTTGTTGTTTGTGTATAAAATATTTATTCGTTGGGCAGTCGAGGTCGCTCCCGTGTCACCGCTCAGCCTCAAGGGGAAGCCAAAACACATTTATGGAACATGTCTCCTCCGAAGCGAGTTCACCGCGCATTTCCATAATAATAATGTATTATTATACAGCCATGTGCGTGAAATTTATTCAGTTTAGCTCGTTATTCACAAGCCGTGTCAGGTCTCACTTATGTCATTCCATTGAACATGTTCAATACTTGATCATCCTCATGATTGCTCTCTAATAATCAACGCAGACCAGCGCGACACCGGTAATGGTTCTACCGTGAAGTTTTCTTAGAAATTGTTTTGTTAGAGCCGCGACGCGCTGTCGCGCCGCGCCGGTCTGCACGACGCTTTAATGCAACAATTTCTATTCGTAAAGCTTCAAATATTTGTTCAGGTTTTTTCCAGCGCACGTCATGCAAACTGAATTTGTATTCAAATGTTTTCAAGGTGCTGAAATACATATATATTTCCAACCGCCGCGCCGTGTGTAGCACAAATGGATTGTAACGCTTTATAATAATTCCTGAACCTGCCTGATGCAAATTCGTATATTTCGATCGGTCACATTTTGCAACTGAGAACGTCGCGACGCGCTGATTGATTTATGATTTTGTGGATCATCCCCTTGATTTGCAATGTCAAACCGCACGTCATAAGATTTACATTACGCCTAATAACTTTGCCCATTCAAGCGTTTAGATAAGAAATCAATGATTGGCCTATTTCAACTAGAAAACATGCTTTCAACATTAATCCTTCACCTGTTCTGCTATCATTAAGTACATCAGAAAGTGTTTGCAGGCGCCAGTGCGGCCAGTGCGGCATAAGCATACACAGAATGCTAATAAACACGTCTTGTCTCGTCGCTTGATCGCGGCCATTTACAATTTCACGAAATGCTGTCGGACAGGTGAGCTTTCTTGTCAAACTGATTAGTGTTGTGAAACGCTCGATCATGTTTCATACTAGATAGGTACTCTTGATGGGAGGAGCTATCTCAGTGTCTATCCATTTGATTTGACATGACGCTTTAGGGTTCCGTGGCTTGAATTCCAACGAAGTGTAATTTCTTTCATTCAGTAATGTAGTCGGACAGGTGAGCTTTCTTGTCAAACTAACTCAATCTGCCTAGCCTTTTCCCAACGATGTTGGGGTTGGCTTCCAGTCTAACCGGATGCAGCTGAATACCAGTATTTTACATGGAGTGACTGCCTGTTTGAACTCCAACCCAGTAACTGACTAATTATGTGAAATGCTTAATCATGTTCCATACTAGATAGTTACTCTTGGAGTTGTCTCCCCATTCCTGACATGACGCTTTAGGGTTCCGTGGCTTGAATACCAACAAAGTGTAATATATTTGGATCAATAAAAATTAAACAATACATTTTAAACAAGTCACTGCTGCGGCTACTCGTGTCATCATGAACGATGTTTACACAAAAAATCGAGAAAATATACTATTTATTTTTTAGAAACTTAGAAATTAAGACTTAAACCTCCGTATCTTTGAATAAATAAATAATAATTAATAGCAAAGAAGTTTTAGATCTTTGATCAAGTCGGCGTAGCGCTGGGACGAGATTTTCAGGAAAATAACTTAATTAAGAAAAAAGGATCTGAAAATATTCTTGAGCTCAAATTAATTCAGGAATTACTCTTATTCACACTTTGCAGCTTTACCCTCTTATTCATAAACGTTGCTAAAGTAAAGAGACGTTTAAACGTCAAAAATGTATGGTTAAACAGACGCTAATCATTACTTAACTTTAAGTAGCGTTTATGAATAAGGGGGTTATTGTGTGTAGTCCTTTAATACACTGTCTTGAATGGTTCTGACATTTACTGAAATTATAAAAGGATTACGCTATTCCTATTGTTACAATAAAACCAGAACATACCCACAGGTCAAAATTGTACATTAATATTTTAATCTTAATTTACTTTTACATTGTGTTGCCATTCTCTTTTGAATAAAATATCTCGAAATTGGCGTCGCCGTCGGCGTTTACGTTCAGCGCTCTCAGAGCTATTCGGCTCATTTTGAATAACTGTAAAATGTATAGAAGATGGTTGACATTGAATATTTTAGTAATTGGAAGATGAGTCAAGTTGTGGGGGCGAGTGAGGCGACGCAGGTGGCGACAGGTTCTATTTGCATAACTAGGGCTGGGTAGTGCACAACTAGCCGACTATAATCATAAACGCTATACATAAATAAAACGCTTAGTGGTTGGGCCACACAGATCACTAGCTCAATAAAGTTATAATAGGTGTGTCATGATTCCTCTTATGGCAGTTTACTTGCCTTCTAGAGAGTGAACTTTAGCTTGAAATAGGAACATTAAATTACATCGTCTTAAATATTTATTACAGATAATTTATAAAACATTGCTAAGGTGCCATTATAATTATGCCGTTGTACTCGTATACTAAGATCTGGCGCTCGGGGTAAAAGTAATTAGACTCTCGAGTAATCTGTGCAAGCTTAGGGTTGATCTGAGCCCTCTGCAGGTGCTCCCTAATCGCTACGTCATCAACTTCACGTTTTTATTACTCTCGTAATATAAGGATCCAATCTTTATAACTTAGAATATTACAAATTACTTTTTCTCTTGTTACTTTTATTCCCCGTGGCGCTGGAGCACGTAACAACTTAATTATATTAATGAGTTTCCCGAAGTGGTTCGTGCTCATTTTAATAGTATTTTTGTTCTGTTCTGTATACTTACGTTTTATGTAAACGAAGTACTGTTCCCTGTGGCAGCCCTCGCAGAGTTCTTTCAAAGCGAGTGTATTCAGCCCATGTTTAATTGAATTCCTGTTTCGAATGTGTTTGCACTTCGCTACAAATGTACTTATACGTTCGCATTTCGCTTCATAAGTATTTTTTAATTTCACACAACATAGGACTGTATCAATTTGAAAATCAATCCTGTTACAGGCGTTTTCGTTTGATCATATCATTGAAACTAAAGCTTACAATCTGATCTACTGGCAGATAGGTACAATAATAACAGTTTCGTAGCATTACACCTGATATCGTAGACGAATTTATCGAAAATAAACTCGGCAGGTCAGCTATCCAGTTTGACAGGCAATTTTCAGTTAACATTGATGGATGGCGCTTCATTTATAGAGCGATTTTTTATGCACCTAGCTGCATACCACGCCATGACGATATTTGTTATAAACGATTTCAATTTGTCACACCGTGTTGCAGACAGCGGCGAAAATAATGCTTTCTTGTCATGTCGACGATAATAATGACAACTTTCTTCAGTTTGTTGTCGTACGCTATAATTCTTGAAGGTTATGAAGATCAAGAACATCGTAAACCATGAAATTCTGCTTTGATGTTGTCTACTTTTATATGGTTAGTCGTAAAACTAGTTTTGTTACGAATTGACGACAACTGCGTTACTGTCCGAACATAGGTAGATACGAGGCACTCAAACTATTCAAATTGAGTTGAACAAAACTTTATAGGTACTACTATTCTAAGTGGCCCGAAAACAGTTGATGAAATTCAGTGGATCCTTTACCAAATATTTCAATTGATCACAAATCCACTAGACGATTCCGTCACGTTTCCAGTCGCTTGAAATATTTTAGACTCTTACATTGCCTGACTTTTTATTTATTCTTTCGCCCTTTTTCATATAACTTCTGCTCCAATAAATAAATGTGTATGTGTATGGTGTTCTCAAGGCTGCCATTTTCCTTTCAAATAAAAAAGTTTTCATGATTTCGGTCGGCTGAAAGGCGTCCCTACTTTTACATAACCACTTTTGGTTATCTGTGACTTCTGTGTCGATCGAGCAGATGAAAATATTCCGCACACTCATAGAAACTGAGGCAATCAAACGAAATGAAACTTCAACAAATAAGCTCAACTTATAAGAATATAAAGTCGAAAGCTATCGCAAGAAATTAAGAACTAAATATGCGAGAACGGATTTATGTAGACCTACATCCTAACTAATATTATAAATGCGAAAGTGAGTGTGTTTGTTACGCTTTCACGCTAAAACGGCTGAACAGATTTAGGTGAAATTTGGTAAATCGGTAGACCATGACCTGGATTAGGACATAGGACACTTTTTATCTCGATATTCCCACGGGATGAAGACTTATGAGGGTGAAACCGTGGGGCGCAGCTAGTACCTACATTATAAAGTACAGTTAGCGACGAAATTCCTTCATCAATTCGAAATTATGATTATCACCTAAATACCTAACTATTCAAAATCAAATCATATATTTGCTTGAATATGAGTAATGCCTACATCAGGTGAGGGTGAGGTGGAATGGCTATTGTTTTAATCTCGTCTCCGAAAATTCACAGTATTCTTTACCTACACTCTAATAATTTGTTACAAACTTATAAGTTTTCATTCATACCGTACCGTACCGTACATAAAGCTGAACATATACCTACATGTTTTGTTAACAGATGGTGGGTAACGTAGTGGTGTTTG
Source organism: Xanthia togata (assembly GCA_963853775.1). Taxonomy (NCBI): domain Eukaryota; kingdom Metazoa; phylum Arthropoda; class Insecta; order Lepidoptera; family Noctuidae; genus Xanthia; species Xanthia togata. Next base: position 16,006,753 of record OY970802.1, read on the forward strand.
TGTGCGTGAACGTGGTGGGGGCGCTGATGCACTCGCTGATGGAGACGGCGCAGCGACGAGCCTTCCTCGACACCAGGAACTGTATAGCGGCTAGGCTGGACATGGAAGACGAGAACGAGAAACTGGTAAATCTATTCATATTACTAACTAACCCGTCGCGCGCGCAATTAGCGACACAATAGAATGTTATTGTTATTTGCACACATGGGCTGCAATCGACATTTTAAGACTTAAAATCGCTTTTCATGTCTGTCTGTGTGACCGCATAGTTCTTCTAAACTATGCAACGAATTTTCATGCGGTTTTCACCATCAATTAGAGAATTTATTCCGGAAGGTTTATGTGCATGATACATTAATATGAAGGCTCCCGCAGAAAGGCGCGACGTGACTTTGGTGGAATGATTTCGATGAAATTATTCTACCGATGTCGCGCCATGCCTTTAAAGTTACATATTATAATAATCTCGATGTTTTGCTCAGTCTTAAAAACTGCGAAGCAGGGGCGGCTTCTTCATAAACTTCTAACAACCAAGTCTATGTTCACAAGGATAAATCGTTTTAATAAGGGGTTTTATAAAAACCTTGCAACTTGGATAGCTTTTAGAATATTCCCTTCTCATTTTATTGACACGACGATGGCTAAGATTGGTAGCTTTCATAAAGCTTTTAATGAAAAAGCAGGTAAGGTTTGCCTCAAGGCAATATATTTGGACCTGTCTGTCATTGCGGATGAAATTGCGTGACAAAAGGGTACAATAAGGGCCAATTTTGTTCAAAGTTGCCAGAAAATCCTATAATCCCCCAAAGGTCAAAACCAGCCAGCCTGCACATACCGAATAATGTCAATGATCTACATTGATATTATTCAGCTACGTAGTAAAAGAACATAAGTTAAAGATAATGACAACGCGGTTCATTACAAGAATATGACATTAAACAAATCGTTTTTAGCCACATTTCATTTATTTCCTTAACCATACTTACCCTTCGTTGGGTAAAGTTTCATTTCGGAAGAAGTAGTTCGCTGGTTAAATTTTAGTTATCCGTTCACAGCAGGGTGTTACGGCTCATCTGCTTGTATAATTAATCGCTAGTGATGACACCATCATCGAGCTGTGATTAAACTTATAAAAGTTAACACGTCACGCGCGAAAAAAGCTAAAAATAACTTTCCGCAAAGATTACTACACTGATATTTTCGATGTAATTCGAACAAAACCAATTTTCGGAAATGTATTTCTGCCAGCGATACATTTTTTCCACTTTGCCCCTTGATATAAATGTGATATATAGCAGTGGGTTATCCAACCGAAAAATGTTCCTATTCTGTTCCTTCGCAAAAAAAATCACTTGGGACCTTTTACGTAAGCCTTTAAATGATGCTAAGGTTATTACGACTTGATAAAAAACCGTTTTCCTAAATGTTAGGCGTTATGTTCTGCGAGCTTTTGCGAGTCGTGTTCAAGGCATTATGATAAGTACTACACGTTCCCGCGGATCGGCACTAATATAGTTAAATGTTTTAGGCCACTTCGCCCTTTTTAGCCTTTGTAGGTTTCAAATTTAATCATAATTGTGGCAGTAACTGAAAAGGCTAAAGAAAGTTACTCGAATGTCTAGTATTTTAGGTAGTATACCTTCTATTGTTAGTCTGATTCATTGAAGAGTTCCAAAAGTCATAGCATTAGCGTCATGACAATTAATTGGAACTGTAAACAAGAGTGTAATTATATTAACTGCAATGTGCAATACCGAAATAGGTAATATGACGTCACAAAACGTCATCTATTGACATATTGTTGAAGAAATTCTGAGAAATAATATTACTATTTGTAGTGTGTGTGTTAGTAATTCCGGTTCACTAATGTTTCACCAAAACACCATTGACAAATTTTTAGTTTACAACCAAACGTTTCGTATGCTATTTATTTTACAAACAACTTATTCCGCAAATGTTATATTTTATAAACATTTATTTCGCAAATGCTTCTCTTTACAAATGTTTCGCGTGATATTTAATAATTTATACATTTTTAAATATTTAGGTTCTTTTGGAAAAATCACGTTATACTACTATTATTTTATAATACGTTTTCTAAACCAATCACAAAGTGATAATTGTTGCAATTTCCATTTGGGTCAAATAATTTACAGTAGGTACTTAAGTTTTTTAAACCTACTAAAGTATTTTTTTTCTGTATACTGAATATCCTAGTCGTTGGCACGTTCGCGGCACCGCTCGCTTCGCTCGCTCGGCTCGTGCGTAGGGGGTCACTGTTCTAACCTAACCTAAGGTTTTTGGTACTTAAAATTATTTAACCTAATCGAACTAGTTAGGTTCCGAGTAGCCTACTAAAATATTTTATTTCTGTTGGTATAAGTCATTTCTGGCATATTTTTTTGGCAAACTTGTTGCTGTTGTATAATGATGAAATTAATAAAAAATCATGTTTTTGCCAATCGTTACTTGTCAAATGAAAATTTGAAAATTATTTTTTGGTGAAATGACTGGACACCAAGTAATGCCACTCATGCGTAGGTAGAATGAAAGTGTAAGTACATCTAGAACGTCGGACTTCCCTTCATCGTGTTCATTGGGCATATAATGATGCCCACTGAACACAATCATCATAAACATGAATGTCTATTAGATTGTATTTTATTATACAGTAACACTGGTTTTGTTTTTTTTTTTTTGTCATTTGAATATGATGTGAAGGTGTCAAGCTCATGTATGTGGAAATTTTAATGATCTTGGCATGAAATGCTATAGAGGGGCTAGTGCCTAAGTACTAACAGTCGCACGGGTCGGTCGATCAGGTCAAGCTACGCTTGCTGCGGTTTATCCGTGGATGGGTGATCTTTACATACCAAGACCCCTCCGTGCCTCGGAAGCACGTAAGCCGTTTGTCCCAGCGGCATTCGGGGATCTTTGACAGTTATTATGGGTCGTCAGAAGTCCGAAAGTCTGACAACCAGTCTTACCAAGGGATATCGTGTTACCCAGTAACTGGGTTGTGGAGGTCAGATAGCGGTCGCTCCATGTAAAATATTGATACCCAGCTGCATCCGGTTAGACTGGAAGCCGACCCCAGCATAGTTTGGAAAAGGCAACGCAGATGGAGGAATGAAATGAAAAAAGCGGGGCAGGTTTAAAAAAAAAAATATATATGTATACTATACGTATGACATCTAAAAGTTTCCACCCAGCTATTTCGAATTAATTTTGCTGAGTGCAAATACCAGTACAGCATAAAATCCACCTCTGTTCAAGCTACCCATAAAAATACCACGGAATATTTTCCCGAACAGCCGCGAGTCTAATTTAGAAAAAAAAGCAAATAGGTACTTGATCTGTGTATTTTTTAAACCGCAAACAGACATTTAACATTTTTATTTATGCGTCTGGAAACGCTGGATTTAAATAAACTGCTAAACATTTCCAACGGTATAAAATTAAGGGATATTAAAACGGATAACAACTTCTCTATCACAAAGGCAGTTAAGTGTGAAGCTCCGTTATGTTGTAAACAAGAACGAGAAAATAATATGTAAATCTCTGTGACAGGATGAAACGTTAATCCAGTTTACAATATTGTTTTATTCATGGTGTTTAACCTAGTATAAAAAAAACCGGCCAAGTGCGTGTCGGACCACGCACAATGAAGGGTTCCGTAGTTGGGATGAATTAATAGCAAGAACAAACTTCTCTTTGGAGTTGAAAAAACATGTTCTCCTATACATTCCGTATCGGAGAACATGTTTTTTCAACCGCAAATGTAAGTTGGTCAATTATTACTCGTTAACTTGTAAATCCTACTTAGCTGTGATAGTTTTCCTTTAAACTTCGTTATATATAGGTACTATTTCCGTGACATTTGATTTTCTAACTACAACCGTTTAGTTGGTAGAGGGGGGGGACACTTGAAGAGTCAAGTGTCCCCCCCCTCAACGAAAATTGGTACTTTAAAGCTTGTTAAGTCTCGAACGGTTTACTTAATCAAATATTTTTGAAAGACCTATCCAACTATATCCCACACTATGGGAAGGACTAAAAAATAATGTATCATCCCCACTTTACATGTAGGGGAGGTACACTAAATAATTGTTTTTTTTTTTATTATTTCACCACTTTTTTGGCGTCATTAAAGTGTATACTCATGCCAAATTACAACTTTCTAATACCAATAGTTTTTGAGCTAAACCGCGGACAGACAGACAGACGGACATGGCGAAACTATAAGGGTTCCTTGTTGACTACGGAACCCTAAAAAGTTGTTAGTCGCCCATATTGTAGTGACTTTAACAAATTGCCACGAGCCCTCTACTTATATGGGCGTCGTCGGCGCATTTCAATTTGATAGCAGCATTAGGGATAGCGACGTCTCTAAGATTCTGTAGCAGATAAGCTGGAACATTTCAGAACGAATTAAGGCACGTGCATACCTGCGCGACGCGACGTCACAACGCGACTCGAACAAATAACAATACAATTTCTAAGAAAACTTCACGGTATAACAATAACCGTAACGCGTCGCGCTAGTCTGCACGAAGCTTTACTCAGACACGCCGCGCAAAAAACTTAATTTACGCATGTTTGGGGTTAATTTTCTTAATGTTGTAATTTTCAACTCCGTCCGTTTATTACCATACCTGTCGTAATAATTATTTTTTATTGAACAACATGAAATGTGAGCAATAATTATGATTTAACATAATAATATTCGTAAATGTTTAATCATTATAGCTATGAATATTTATACTTTCTGAGGTAACTAAAACCGTGACTAATCGCTATAAAAAAATATGCTTTGTACAAATGTTTTGTTTTAATATATTTACTGTCGGCAGACGATAAGTCTATAGGTTTACGAGTTTACTGGACTCATTTCTTCACGCTCGGCCTATTGCCAAACGTCTCATAAAGATCAATTAATTTAGCATGTCATCATTTAGATTAGATGAGCTTACTTACAAACACAGTATTATTAATGTTGTTGTTTCGTAGGAACGATTGCTGCTGTCGGTTCTGCCACAACACGTTGCCATGGAAATGAAAAACGACATCATCTCACCAGTCGAGGGACAGTTCCATAAGATCTACATCCAAAAGCACGAACAAGTCAGGTGAGTTTTATCCATATTGGGCACGGCCCATAATGCTTGTGCCATATACAGTAATATACGGCTCAAACTAATTAGGTTGTGTTCGCCAATTTAGTGGCAGTATCTCATCTTGAACGAGACATGACTTTGGCCTACCTCCAAATTGATCTTGAAACGACTCTCTCTGATTCAATACCTCCTATACAACTCAGGTCATATATCTATTTGTAATTAATGTCGTGACGTCAATCAGCGCAAGAACTACACAATTACTAAGAATTTCATAGACAGTTTGACAGAGATTTATACGACGGAAATATCTTGCACTTTGAGAATCAAATAACTGTAGGTCATAGACTTATAAAAAAAGATGGACTCCGCGCCACGCATATCGAAAGTGCAGCACAGTAAGTATGTTTGACATGTTTGTATAACTTTTTATACAAACACGCCTCACGCACACATTTACATCATAGTATGCCGACCGGCCGTCATTACGTGACACGACAGCGTCTGTCTCAAATCACGCACACATAGATCGGTACAGTGCTTCACTTTCGATATGCGTGGCGCGCTCCATCTTTTTTTATAAGTCAATACTGTAGGTCTTTCTAAAAATCTTAACGTGTAAACAAATTACGCTCATGATTAGGAAAGCAGGCCTCTTAAAAGTAACTTAGGAAGGTCAAGTGTTCTTTCACAAGTGTTCTTGAACAAATGGAAGCGTGAACCCTCATTACTTCTTTTGATGGAAACAAAAATAGACCGCAGTGAACAAAGTGATGTAGTGAAGTTCCTATCTGAAAATAGGGCAGCAGCCGTCACTATCAGTTAAATATGAGACTATATGTTAACTGATTCTTAGGGTTGTGGAAGTAAAAAAAAACAAATGCTAAACTTCTCTTTGTAGAATACAATATTTAAATTGCGGGTATACTTACATTTTACTCCGTACATTCCACTTTTCCACAACACCAATAACTCGCATATTTATCTCGTCTACTCGACGTCCGTATGTCACTGCAGGGATTCAGCAGAATACCAGCGTCAGGTATATTTCCCTGGCACATGCTGAGCTGGACTCCCATTTGGTGCAACCTTGAAGCGCACACCGCACTTTTTATGTTCGTTAATCATTGATGTATTAAAAGGAGGAAGTCATGTTACGCGCTAACATCGCAATCAGTAAACTTGGGCTCGGCGCACGACTACATGCACCGAAACTCACACATCTGTGATCAGTGTCATCTCACAGTCGCAAAGGTACAGTTACCGATAGACGAGGATAGAGATAGGAGACGACGCTAACGTGTGAGCGAAATCGCATTAGCACCTCGCGCATTGTGTGCGTATCGTGTCTTTCACGCATGTTTTTAATATCTATCTCGCTCTCACAAATATGGCGAATAAACGTCAAAATATTATTGTAATTTTCAACAAATTAACATTTTTGGCTGTACTTACGAGTGGTAGGTAATCCCATGTGTCTTATTTTTCTTTCTTGCATTATTAAAACACTGTTTAGCTGCACAAGAAGTCATTTTGATGCGTATTTATTACAAAAAAATAAAATTATTGAGCTGTGTGATCTACGATGTTCCGTGCGCGACTGAGTGCTGGTCCAACTCAACTACGGGCAATCCCGTAGTTGAGTAGGAGTATCTACCTCTTTTAATACATCAATGTCGTTAATCCATTATTTTAAAGTGTGTCATAGCCAATAGTGTCATCACAATGTCTTGTTTTCTTCCTTTTATATTTGTTTGTATATTGGCACCTTGCAGCTATTTCCTAATAGCTAATTAGTAATTATTTAATCGTGCTTTTGTATGCTGTACTGTTTTTTGTGTGCACTACATAAACGATTTATCTATCTATCTATCTAAAAGTGGTTGCTTGATCAAGATGACGCGAAGTGTTAAACACTTTGATTAAAGCGGAATTAGAAGTACACAGGGGAAATGCTTGGATGTCTGTGGGTTTATGAGATGAAAGGAAGTCGGAAATGTAAATATAAATTAATCGATTTGAAGACGAATCGAATCCACATCGATGGATTTAAGTTCAAGCAGTGATGAGTTTAATATTAAATAGAGATTCCTTACCGTTCTTTCATTAATTTTAGTTCTGTGTTCGATCGATTCCGTGGTTGACTGAATATTTAGAAATTTTTCTGTCGATGCATTAGGAAGTTATACCATTGTTTGAAATGTGGCCGTTAATTCCCTAATTTATTCCGACGTTTTAGGGTGATTAGGGTCATGATCTTTATTTATTCACTTGTGTTTACCAGATTTACCCGGTCACTGAAATGGAAAAAAGGGAAATTCCACGTCAGAAAATTGATTTTTATTTACTCCTACCGGGGTTTTGATTTACACGCCTGAATAATTTGGCGTCGTCAAATTGAACCTAATAATGTGAAAACACGATTTGTACGTAAAATGATGTGTAAAGTAATGATTTTATTATCGATTATTTCTAGCGTGTATTATTCTCCAGGGCAATTACGTTCAAGTTCTTGGTATAAACATATTTCTATCCGTTAAAAGTTCCCATCAGCGTGGCCGTAGGTACTCTGTACTAATCGTTAACGTTAGCTCACACTATCGAGGCCCGGCACGCTAAGCGGTCCACGCATTATGATTAACAGCCTTATCGCGTACTAATTACTTACTGTACCGTTCATGATTAGCTCCAGCAATGTACGGGTTTAGTTTTTTAGAATTAGCTCAGGTTACATTCATTTGTTATTTTATAAAAAACTAACTGTCTGCCCCGGCTTCGCATGGGTAGCACTAAGTACTTATCTACGGCGCGCCTACTTAAGTACCCTACCTACCTAGGTAGGGTAGGTGGTAGGTTCTCTACCTACCTACGCTACCGGGATAAAAAGTATCCTATGTCCGTCTCCTGGTTCTAAGCTACCCCACCAATTTTCAGCCAAATCGGTTCAGCCGTTCTTGAGTTATAAACAATGTAATTAACACGACTTTCTTTTATATATATAGATATTATATAGATTAATGAACTTATGTTTTTTGTGGACATATACAATAACTGGTAACTATTGCGTGTTTTCTCGGATGAGTATTATTGAGGTTTTATGGTCGTTTGATGATTAATTTCGGACAGCCAATCTACAGCTGCTGTAATCAAAATTACCTTGAATTGGAACTTCTAAGAGTCCCAATGAAATATAAAGATTTTTTTAAATAAATAAAATACCAAAAAGTTTTGAAAAAGTCCCTGTAAAAAATATAACACGATTATTCATATTCAGGCTATGAAAATACAGTGCAATAAAACTTTTTGGAAGTGGAAAAACGAAAGCGGATTCTGTATAATAAAGTTATCATTATACATTTTTGCTTGCTGTTCAGTGTTGACAAATTGGCCCGTAAAAATAATTAGGTTTACACCATATAATTTTCATAATAAGGTCGGATTTGACGTATTAAATTTCTTCAAAGGTTTTTTATAGCTTTTGTTATAGGTATAGTAACTACAAATACCTATAGCTTCAATAAGTTAATTCAAAACACAATAATATGCTATCAATTTCCGCGTATAATCATCGTCTGAACTGTACTATTTTTTGCTTTACCCAGTCACGTTTTATACAAAAATATGGATGTTTATTTTTAACTGTCTGGTTATTATTATAGTCTGTATAAAAGAAAAGAAACTAATAAAATTAACGTGAGAACTAACTTCGTAGTTAGAGCTAATTTTTACAAAGTGCCTCTTAAAACTAATGAACTTACGTAAGTTAATAATACAATAAAATTATACTGTTTAATGTACATAATTAACGCATTCAAGAACACTGAACGACACACAGTAGAAGTTTTATTTTTATAACGACTATGGGCATTTAGTGTCCCGTAAAGTGTTAAGTTAGTAGACTTAGATGGACCGTCTCCCTCATCATCATCATTTCAGCCGAAAGACGTCCCCTGTTGGACATAGGCCTCCACCCTGCACCGCCACTTCGATCGGTTCTGTGCTTATCGCATCTAGCGGATTCCTGCGGCCTTCACCAGGTGATCGGTCCACCTTGTGGGGGCCTTCCAACGCTACGTCTTCCGGTACGCGATTGCCATTCCAGAACCTTCCGGCCCCATCGGCCATCTGTTCTGCGAGCAATGTGCTCTGCTCATTGCCACTTAATTTTGGCAATTCTTCGGCTTATGTCGGTTACCTTGGTACTCCTGCGGATCTCTTCATTCCTGATTCGATCGCGTAGGGAAACTCCAAGCATAGCCCTCTCCATTGCTCTTTGGATGACTTTCAGCCATTCAGTGCCATAGGTCATCACTGGCAACACGCCGACCGACCATCTTTTTATAGTCATAGCAAACATTTCTTCTTACTGACAATATGTATTATGTTCGTTTACCAAATTAAGTAAATGTTTACGCAACTTAGAACACGAATCCAGACTCTGATTCGATTTATAAGTTATACTTACTGAAATATTTATAAGGCTGGCAAAATGTTACAAAAAGGGGAAAATTCTCTTTGGCATCAATATAATAGGCAACGGTTTATATTACCAAGAAAGTTACAATGCTAACGATACCAGCGGTTGAGAACTTGAGAATACTTCAGAATTACGTTGGGGGGTAATGGTTATGATATTGCTTGTAATAACAATAGACTCGTGTTCTGTAATGTTAATACTAATTAGTAGCACGTTGTTAATTTTCTATTAGTGCGTGCTTTAAACGTCTTAGAATTAATTAGGAAAATGTTTTATTATGTGAAACAGATTTCAAAGCTGTTACAATAATAATATTAATAGTTTCAGTACTATAATTTTCTTGGAAAATAGAATAAGTAAACACAGACGACTTCTTTGTAAACATAGGTACACAGCTAATGCCCAGTGCTAACAAAGCCCTGCTTTAATCCAGCTCTTGCTATTAATATAGAATGGAATCAGCTCTTAGGTGCTCTTAGTATTGACGTCACGCCGAATTTACATTGAACAGGTACTTGTCGGAATGAATTATGTTTCCAGTTGCCACCCTTTATCACCTAGTGTTTATATGGCTGTAAACTTGTGGTTTCACACAACAACCAATGCTATAATAAATCTTCGCTTGCAAAGCAGTAATTTAATATTTTCTGTACATTTTTCTGACACTGTAAAAGTACAAGTGTCAGAAAAATGCACAGTATCAAATGTGAATTTATTTAAAATTGTATTCTAAGTTTGTTGCCGAAGTTGAATGGAAGAAGTTTCTGTCTAGAAAAAATGCACGACTTTTCACATTGCATTTCTCTTCAGTGTCTGAATAGAAAGCTACCAGACGTCATTGTTCGCGAATAATGTTTTCGTTGTTTAATTCGTCATGTAAATTCTCATGTAACATGAATATTGTTGTTTTGTATGAGGTCTTAGCGTCTCTTGTGTACGAATCACCGTCAGCCGACGTGGGTGATTCATTACGCTCATTTAGCCTCTGGGTGTTCGTTCATGTTTATTACATTGTGTTTGCAGTCTTTTTTCCATAAGGACGAATCATCGGGTTCGCTGTTCATGCGGAGATCCGGTCGTGGTACAGGTGCTCTTGTTTATAGTGTTGCTGTACCGACGTGTATTTATTTACTTTGAGTTATTTTCGTATGAATTGTTCTTTTATAGCTGCGTTATCTTGAAGATTAAGTCTGACTGTAACGTTCTTCTTAAAACATTGTTTTTGTTTACAACTCATATAAAATGTAGGTGGAACAAAAATACAATTTTCTCCATTACGTTTTTCACTGTAATGCTTTTTCTACAAACAATTCCTAGAGGAAGTTGAGAAACACGATCTTTATCCATCAGCATTCTTTCAGTCGTCTCTTTTATGACGGCTATTTGTTTTACGTCGACAATATATTATATATAATGTTGTTGTTTAGAAGAAGATCATCAAAACGTTGTCGACGAAATTTTTGAGGCGTGCTCAACATTTTCGTCCGGTACGTTGGGACTTGTTGGTACGTATTCTTTCTAAAGTGCTTTTAATATTTACGGGAATACCACATGCGGAAACTTCGCCCATTATTTTAAGTGAATTTTCATTTACAACAAAATAGGTAAACATATAACTACCAACATTAAATGCCTCGTGTTTTCGGGATAAATTCGATTTTCTCTCTAACACCCACATCACCCACGTGTCTGTCAGTCACCACATTAATTTGACGCCTCTCCTCAAGAGCAACGATCGTTTGTTTACCGCCCAGTACCTGTCTTCCCCATTCACCGGGAGCCACTTTAGTACCTAACACCTAAGTCTAAAAGGCTACATTCCTTTGTTTCACAAGAAATGTGCGACGTTGAGCGCCTAACGCCTGAAGTTTGAACTTAGCTGAAGGGAAAATTTATTCCAGACGAATGACATATTGCAAGATTTTCACTTCTGCATTTTCCCTGATGAAAATGCATTCATGAAAGTTTAATAAAGATACATTTTCAAGATATTTTAGAACTGACAAGTTTATCATAAAAGTATGTTTTTCATTAGGATTTATAAAGCAGGTGTACACATTAAATGTTAACACAAACAGCTGTTTGTTTGAATATTTGTATAAACTTTAGTCGTTCGTGGTTTTGTAATGGAAGCAAGAGCGATGGTTTTGTGGAAACAACTTGCATTATGAGCGTGAAACTCATCAATCATGTAAATATTGGTGTAACAGGAATTACCAACTATAACAGGAAATGTTCCATTGAAGTTTAGAATAGCGGCGGCGCTCATACCTATTTATTGACTCTACTTGTCATTCCTTGGCGCGCTTCCAAACACTAGCAAAAGTATTATAAAAATATTTTAATGAACTGCTGTTTAACTATTTATGCAGTCTAGAAAATGTTGCTACTTGAAATAAGGGCCTCTGGAGAGTGGATATGTTCGCAGCTTCTTTATTAGTACGTGTGCCAATAAAAACATGATTTATTATCTATCATTTTAACCTTTCCTCGTAATATGTTTGTGGTGTATTTATTTAAACACGTATTGTATTCAGCAATGTCATCTATTTTGATCAAAGGAACACAAACAGAGGTCATATAATTATAAAAAATAAGGTTGAATTTGTTGAACCTCAAATCCAAGAACATGTTTGAGGTAAACTGAATCGTAAATGTTCATATTATAAAAATATAAAGAAAGATATTACTGTTGTTATTTGAACTCGTTTAGTTTTACTAACTAGTACAAGTCCTGTATTATTTATGTATTCCAGTATTTCCAGGGGCGCATTTAGTGAATCATCTGGATGAGTTAATGCAACTTCTAAAGACTATCTTAGTGGTTTACATTTGATATATTGTTGGCATGAACACAATCGTATTTGTATTACTAAGCAGCTCATATTTATGATAGTTCCAATGTAAATCGAGCATGACCCAAATGTTAATAAGGAAAAGAGATAAAATATGTAATATTAAGACAGCAAGAAGTTGATACCAATTTGGACATGAAATCAATAACATTTCCAAATCGGTTTTAATATTATAATAATAACTTTTACCTGTTGCTCTTTTGGGCTTTAGCACCATACCTTATTAGACAACTATTTGTACAGTATAAATTGTTAAGATCAGGTCGCGACCGCACTTGGCCTGCGGCTTCCTACGGCCAGTAACTCAACAACTGAGCAGCGAGGACATTAATTATGCAGCCGAACTGGACCGGTATCAGTTTGCCTACAAAGGAGAAGCCCCTCAGTGGCAACTAGGCGTGCCTAATCGATATGTATGACGCGATGCTTTCTGCTTATCAAATTATACAGTGTCCTAATACTTCTAATCCATCATCCACTTTTGTCAGCTAGATGGGACAGGCTAACATTGTAACCATAGTCGTGTCTCGTTATGTAAATTAAAAGATATTGTATTATATTCTGACAAACAAGCAGCAATTTGTGTAACGAGACAAGTCTTCGAAAGTTTTGAAGTTTCGTAAACAAAACATCTTAAGTTCCACTGCTTTTGTTTGTAGATACGAAACCACAAAGTTACCAAATACTGGATTAATTAATTCACATCAATTATAATTGGACGTAGATAGTTACAATACGTAAACATGGCACTCTTCCACAAACATATTCTGTTAATTGCATCCCACGCAAATGTAAACAATAAAAATGAATTATTTATTTACAAAAAATGAAGCGAGCTCAACAAATCAATGGCCGGCGACCTCACAGTGCAGTGCTATTTACATTAAAATAAAATCATTTCAGTTATAAACATGATTGATGGATCACAGCAAATTAGATGTTGAGCTTTTTATGTATTCAGCACTAAACGCCGAACTACCCAAAGTTTACGTCCATTAAAATGCAATCAACTCACTGTTGATATTACATTTTCATTAAACAAACGTGGGATTGGCTGGGGACAATTTTAATTGCTATTTGGTTTTAAATTTCCACTTAGTACGATTATTTGTTTTGAAAATGTATTCATATTACCTTGGTTTAGGCTCGGTATTACATCGTATTGTGTACTTTAATAAAGGATAATGATGAAAAGTGTTGAATACAAACTGTTTACTCGTCATGATAGCCGTCATTAATGATAGCACTTTGTTTTTTTATTGTGCAAAATGTTAATCAAGCTTAATGGGTTATTGAAGTATTGTTATTAGACATTTACCTGTTACCTACTGGAACTGTTTATTGCTACCGCTTCCAATGTCAGAACCCTTCAAATATACCATTTATATTGAATACAAAATACAGTGGCTTTGTTGTTACCCAATAATTTGTACGACCATAAATTCGCGAACATAGTACATGAACATCATTTGCCGATTCCTCTTCAAAGGTTCTATTGAACTTGGCGCGTAAGGGCGTTCCTTTGTCGGAATTCACAGAATGTAAGACATTGATTGCGGCACAACTTAGCATCTTTCTCATCGGTTCTTTGATGTTTTGAGTACACCATTAAATCAATTAACGTTCTAAAGCAAATATCAAACAATGTGTGAACAGATAATCTTGTTCCTACTGTTTTAGTTTGAATATGTCTTTACTTTCAAGGCTGCTTCTTCATACCTTAATCAACGCCATATTGGATTAACTAAATCTCATTAACAAGTTTTGGGCTGAATTTAAATGAAGTCATACCACTGCGGAGCTCAGCGATAATTTAACTTGTAATTTAATTGTATATTAGTTATTCTCTCTTCTACGCAGGCTGTCTAAAGGCACTGGGATCTCATTAAGATGCATTTACTTTCTTGTCACGTATCTTTACGATTGCGCAACGTATCCAAATGGTATGACGTCACGTAGCCAGGAAGTCTATTACCGCGCCGCGCCGCACCGCACCGCTCTTGATCCTTTTAGGCTAAACGGATATTCCGTTGATAGGATTGTCTGTCTGCCTACCTCCCTTCGTTGGTCTCAAATTATAACTGTTATTTTCATTTAGTTTTTCCGAAAAAATGGCAGACTTGTGACAGCAGTTTCGTTTGTACGCAAAACGACATTAGACTGCAATCATTATTTGATGTTTTTTCTTTTATATCAAAAGTAAATTTTCATTGCTACAGTGTATTGGCTAGACAGCCGGGCTGGGTGTGGCTACAATTTGATTTTTGTCTGTGTCTCTCCAGGCTTTTTGCGGCTGTAATTACCTTCCTATATCTACATATCAATAGTACCTACCTACCTCCTAACTTCTGGCCGTTTCGTTTGATTCGCGTGGAAGTCGTAAGATATAGAATATACTAAAATAACAAACACATTTTTATCCCGCCCGTCCGTGCCATTACTTCGTTTTAGCTTAGCGTTCTTTCTGACTTTTTTTTCTATTTTGCTCTTCTCCTAACGGTCGTAGAGTGATGTTTAATATGCAAAAATGTTTTGTCAAATCCGACTGGGTAGTTCTAGAGATTAGCGCGTTCAAACAAACACTAATATGATAAAGCTGAAGAGTTCTTCAGCTTTATCATATTAGTGTACTATCGAAGAACTTCATATCTAAGCAGTTTGAAAACAAAATCTTGTGAACACGATGATCACATCTGTTACCACCCCGGTTCAATAGCGACCGAACGCTGCAAGCAGAAATAGACCTTACGGTGCATATATATGTACTTCTTCGATGTACATAATTCTTGATCCCCCTGAGTTGAAATTTTTCGTCGGCTGCGTAGTTATGGCACATTTCTATGAAACAGCAGATTTTTTTTAAACTAACAGATGAAAATTTTACTGGTATGGTACCTACTGAATCCATGATGTCAGTTTTCGCGTCGATTTCCCTGCCACCCTGTATAGATTCTATACATATAAATTGTCCTATAGGTGCTTGTTTATGTACCATCGAAGAAGTTAATATATATACACCGTAAGGACTATTTCGGCTTACAGTGCTCGGCTGCTATAGAACCGCGGCGGTCACAGATGTGATCATCGTGTTCACGGGATTTTGTTTTCAAACTGCTTAGATATGAAGTTCGATGTGTCTTCGATAGTACCTAGATACAAAGCTGTAAAAACTTATTTAATTCATTCTAAACATGGAAACTGAATAAGATATTCATCATTCACACAACAATAGAAAAGTCCTCGGAAAATGTTTACAAATATTAAAATCCTTTTTCATTTATTTGTAGCAAAATGTGTACGAATATGAAAAAGGTGTATTAATGCGATACCTACCTGTGTTCAACCCATCGGATCACATCTATGCTCTGCCGCGCTTCAATACAGATTATGGGTAAACATTTACTCAACAAAGATATTATTTACCTTTAATAATATAATGTAAGTAGGTACATTACAAATTATGTATACTTTTTTAGCATGGAATTGGAAATATGTAGATTTAATTTATTGTTTACTGTTAGATTGTTTTGCTACTTAGGTGTTGTTTTACAACTATGCTTGCAAGTCATGATCCTACTTGAAGTATGCAAATTTAGCGATACTTAATCATAATCAATATAGCCAAACATTCATTTACCTATATTTCTTGATCGAAGTATACTTATGGCAGAAGTGCAATTTTTCAAACATTTCTTGCACGTGAATTTGTTTCTCACGTCAATCAATCAATCTGCCTAGCCTTTTCCCAACTATGTTTGGGTCGGCTTCCAGTCTAACCGGATGCAGATGAATACCAGTATTTTACATGGAGCGGTTGCCTATCTGACCACCACAACCTAGTAACTGGGTAATACGATACCCCTTGGTAAGACGAGGTTCTCAGACTTTCGGGCTTCTGACGACCCGTAACGACTGTCAAAGATCCACGAATGACAGCTGGGACCAGTGTTTACACGTGTCCTAAATATATCGAAGGCTGCTTCAAAATCATTTGTCTTTTCGTTGAGAAAAAACATGTTCGATTCACGTCACCGCACCGAGTCGACTTGGCTAGTGCCCATTGAAAAACACTCACGGTTGCATAATGTATCGAGCGTGTGCCGCAATCGGAAATCCATTGTGATCACAATGAGCTCAGCTCTATTTTGTCAACTGTCATGTTTACCTCCGAAAATAGTGTTGTTATTTTAAGACTTGACTGATATTTGTCTTTACTCTGTTATTCTAAGTTGCTTTTATGGAAAATAAACTCGTGCTGAGGCGTTTGTATAACTATGTCAAGAACCCATGTCGTATCCACAAGCATGGTCTTTGGTCATATATTATTATTGTTGTTCTTACTCTTAGTCAGGTACAATAATCTTGATCTTTAAATTATAGTAAGTGCACTGGGTATAGCAGAAAACTCATCGCTTTATAAAATGACCGATATCCGATACCTTTGTCTGTGCTCAACGTCGAGCTGTTTTAATCAGGGAAGGATTGAAGAGGTTAGTTTTTACCTTTTGCTGTTTTTGAAGAAAGCTGCTGAATATTGCTGGTAGCCTGGAGAAGTGGAGACCAAGCTTTTGTTTTTTATTAAAGCTTTAGTTCTCGTTACGCTAGCACCGTATTCCATACATAAAACGCCAGCAACACATGAATAGAATAAAAAATATAAGTAGAAAAACACGTTCATAAAAGTTTATCATGTGTACAATGCTCATATTTACAGGGTACACACATAAAAGCTGTTATAGTGGCAATTTACACGTGATGATTTCCGATAATAGGAACTTATTCATGTTTACAAACGCGGTCCCTATGTAATGGACTTAGTATATTCAAAACGCTTCTCTTTGAATTCGTATTTAAACATGTATGATAAGCTTATGTAAACATACAACTAAAGAATTCACATAGTACAACATACACACCTTTATACTTTGTATGAGTTAGCACAAATAAAGTCGCTCCTACTAACTACACATACCTACTCTTCAAACATAAAGAAAAACCGAGACTAAAACTAAAATAAGTACTTGGGAACAGAAATGTTACAAACTGAAATTGTTAATGATAAAACGAACTTGAAATTAAATCTATCTGCGCTGGAACTGCATCAAAGTCGAATGGAAAACTTGAAACAACTTAATTAGATTAAAACTGCAATATGTTGCCGCGTCCCTGAAGAGAGTTTTCATTAAAACTAATACTAGAAAGTTGTCGTTCCTCGTATCTTCCTAAGTTCGGTGGAGAAGAGCAAAAAATGTTACGTGTCATCTAGTTTCACAGACGACAAGCATACTGGAAATTGAAAAATAAATTGGAAAGTGACGTAGTGGAAACTAAATATTTGCAGTACACAGGGTCAAATAAAATTGGCTAGCGAAACTGCGCACAGGTAATGGGTATCGGATATCTAAACATGATAAACACAAAAGTTTTTTTTTTGGGTTGTCAATATAAAATATCGGTTTAAAATCAGTTTTTTTTTTCACACTACTTCATGGATTTGATGGGTATCGATATATCAACACGATATAACAGATTTTTATCAAATCACTCTTCAAGTAAGAACACGTACCAACGGTCATTTCTTGCCAGCCTGTTACTTGTTCATACAATGTTCGTGGTTGATCCCATTGGTGATTGGAACTTTTACTAACAATAGGTATCCACATTCCAAATTCAAATGGCTTTTGGTCCCTAGGGATCAAAGAGCTATTTGGGTCCCTGTTCACGAAGAACAAAACTAGATAAAAAAATTAAAAAAAATTACCATTACGATACTGGGCAAAACCAAGAAGTTAATATCACCAAGACTTTTTTGTAATGGAATGTTTAAGTGGGGGGCCGGCAGCGCCCGCTTGAACGCATGCGCGGTGATGTGCTGGCTTTTGGCGCCATTCATACGTTTTGTTATAGGTACTGAATTTCGTGGGATTTTTTAAATTCTTGATCTTTTATTTAGTAGGTTCAATCTCAATGTATGAGAGTAGATAATGTAGTGTATGAACCTGCACATAACTAGGTATTAAAACACTCTTGTGATACTATTAAAAACCTCGTCTACGGCTCTGTTTTTAAACACACAAACGTGTTTTAATACCCCTCATTATGCACCAGTTTCATAAACTACTATTAAATGTTCCATTAATCCTCGTCTTAGAGAAAATAGGCATAACAGGTACAAAATAGAATACTGCTGCCTAAAAAGGCGGTAATTTTCAGTTTTTCAGTCCACTGCTGCATTTAAATTTTTCCTCTATGACTTGTACCAAAATTCTTCTATGTTTTTACTCCAATCTTCGATATTTTTAATAGCTTCTAATAATATTTTCTTTTGTCGTAGTATCCTCTTCGCGGATATAGTGGGCTTCACGGTACTCGCATCGCAGTGCAGTGCTCAGGAGCTGGTGCGACTACTCAACGAACTCTTCGGACGATTCGATCAGCTGGCCAATGTGAGTAATACTATTATATCTATGAAAGCATTAGCTATTACTGGAAATGTTATTATTTATTTGTAGGTATTTGTATCATACTCACAGCTTTAAACGCGATGGGGAAACCTCTGAATCGTCATCGGCATAAACATGTTTAAATTATGGCATTAAAGTCTTCATTAAAGTGTAAATTATGGCAGACGAATCTTTGTATGTTTACGTTGTAGGTATTGCCACAGATTTATACAGATGGGCCACTCCGAATTTTAGGTATCAACGATGAAGTGACAAGGACCTTTATCTACCAAAACATAATTTTTCAGGAAACGAAAAAAAAAACGTTTTTTTTTTTAACACAAGGTATTAAAAATACTATTACCAAAATACTATTACGAGTACCTATTGGTTATACATTATATAAGAAGCGGGTATCGGGGGATATGTCAGACTAGTATAAATACAATCAACTTTTTGATTTAGGCGTAGATAGGTGACATTGCAACCCAGGCTTTAAAAATATACACTAGCTTACTTTAATATAATTTATTTTAAATAAGGCGTGATTTTTATAGATGAACTATTGAACTTTAACAATATTTCAAATATCTAGAAAATAATGAACATTAAAATGACGCATTAATTATTACAATAACGAGAGTTAAGAGTGTATCAAGCAGGAGTGAAGATAGGAGGTCTTGACAGAAATAATTACGCTAACGTCATTTAGTTGTTATTGTTTTTAGTTTATTAAGTGATATTGCCAGCAAATGTAACGCACAATTGCTTAATAGTTATTGTCAGTTATCAGTAACTCGTTAAAAAATGAGATTTTTATTTTATTTTACAATCTTACATTATCATTACAGGTTCACACCCAATACAAATATATACAGTTAGCTGCTTTTACCAGCTCACGCAAACGTTTATTTAAAGTCTATCTACGTAAAAAAAGTAAAACCCCAAAATGTCAGTTAGGAGTTCTTGTCACTTCATCGTCGGTATGAAGATACAAGTCGGTACGCGGAAGGCACGACTTGTCAAATTCAGTGGCCGTAACGTAGTTAGAAGATAGAAGAGTAAAGCTATAGAAAGAAAGACAAGTTTTAGAATTGCACTTTAAGGCTCGTGCAGACCAGCGCGACGCGACTCGAACAATACAATTTCTAAGGTCACGGTATAACAATAGCCGGTGTCGCGTCGCGCTGTCGTGTCGCGCTAGTCTGCACGAAGCTTTATTAAGCCTCGTCCAGACTAGCGCGACGCGACACGAACAATACAATTTCTAAGAAAACTTCACGGTATAACAATAACCGGTGTAGCGTCGCGCTGTCGCGTCGCGCTAGTCTGCACGAAGCTTTATGTCGTAGCAATGTTTAATTTAAATGATTTTGCGGAGTGACCCATCTGTACTAATTTGTGATATTGCGAAACTGCGTTTATTTTTGGCTAATATTGAGCAATAAAATAAATGGTTAACTACGGTTAATTTCGGGCCTTAAACTAGTGACATGATTGCTGCATGGGTATGGGCTAAATTATAATCAACTAGCTGCGCCCGCGGTTTCACCAGCATAAGGTTCGATCCCGTGGGAATATCGGGATAAAAAGTATCCTATGTGTTAATCCATGTTATAAACTATCTGTGTGCCAAATTTTATCCAAATCCGTTCAGTAGTTTTAGCGTGAAGAAGAGACAAACATACACACTCACAAACTTTCGCCTTTATAATATTAGTGTGATTATCATTTAATACCCAATGCCAATAGGGATGATGACTAAAAATATTATTTTTGTCCGTCTGTTAGATTATTAAAAAATATTGGACACGTATATTTTTTTCTTTTTTTACGTAATCAAAAGATTACGGCGATACATTGAGTTAAAATGTGCCATGACGTCACGAGTATGTAGATTTTAGGGCCCTCGCCCACGGGCGACTTTTTGTAGCGATGCAGTCGCGATTCTCTCGCGCGTAGCATCGATACAGACGCGAAGCAGTCGCTAGCTGTGTGCCCGCGCCCACGGGACCAGATTCAGTCGCGATGCAAACGCGATTCGGTCGCGATGCAAACGCGACTCGGTCGCGATGCAAATGCTATTCGGTCGCGATGCAAACGCGATTCGGTCACGATGCAAACGCGATGCAGTTACGACACAAAAATACCTTGCAATCTTAGGCCCCTCGCCCACGGCGACTTTTAGTAGCGATGCAGTCGCGCGTTTAGCAAACGCGCGACAGCATCCCTTCTAACGCGTGTTAGTCGCATTTGCAACGCGCTACAATAGCGATGCCAACGCGCTACTAACGCGCTAGTGCATCGCGATTGTATCGATACAAACGCGCGACCGCGTCGGATGACATCGGTAGAGAGAACGGAGGGGGGAGGGAGTGTGGCGCGGCGCGTGAGTGGAAACCGGCATCAGTGCAACACAGACAGGTCCAGAGTGCGTGCTGTTGTCCGTCACAGGCGCAAAATGGAGTCATTTGACACTGAAACGTTTATTACGGCAATTCAGGAGCGTCCTGTAATATGGGACTCACGTCTTCCTGAGTATTCGAATAAGATTGCAAGGTATTTTTGTGTCGTAACTGCATCGCGACCGAATCGCGTTTGCATCGCGACCGAATCGCGTTTGCATCGCGATTGAATCTGGTCCCGTGGGCGCGGGCACACAGCTAGCGACTGCTTCGCGTCTGTATCGATGCTACGCGCGACAGCAGCGCGACTGCATCGCTACAAAAAGTCGCCCGTGGGCGAGGGCCCTTATTCGAATACTCAGGAAGAGTCCCATATTACAGGACGCTCCTGAATTGCCGTAATAAACGTTTCAGTGTCAAATGACTCCATTTTGCGCCTGTGACGGACAACAGCACGCACTCTGGACCTGTCTGTGTTGCACTGATGCCGGTTTCCACTCACGCGCCGCGCCACACTCCCTCCCCCCTCCGTTCTCTCTACCGATGTCATCCGACGCGGTCGCGCGTTTGTATCGATACAATCGCGATGCACTAGCGCGTTAGTAGCGCGTTGGCATCGCTATTGTAGCGCGTTGCAAATGCGACTAACACACGTTAGAAGAGATGCTGTCGTGCGTTTGCTAAACGCGCGACTGCATCGCTACAAAAAGTCGCCGTGGGCGAGGGGCCTTATACTTACTTGTGACGTGCGACCCCCACTCCCCAATTTTAATGCAATTTATCTAAGTAATTTTTTTATTAATATATTATAATAAAGCAAAAAATAAGGGTCTAATATTTTTTTATTATTTGACTGACGGACTAAATAGTTTTTTTTTTTACCCAGGCATTTCCCTATTGCACTACAAGAAGGGTAATCTTCTACTTAATAAAAATCTTTAATTAATTCCCTGAAAGACAACGATGAAATTTTGCACAGTAACAAAAGTGTGCACTAGAAAGATTTTTGAAAATTCTTCTCCTAAAAGAATTAAGTAGGGGACGAAAATTTGTATGCATTGTTGTAAAAAAAACTATGATAGGTACCTACAATAATTTTTTTTTAAATTTATCCCCTACGGTTCCTGAGAAGTGCCCGATGGTCCCATCGACAATACGGCTGGCTTGTGTTTTATTAAACCTGGTCTTTGAATACAGGATAATCACTGTCTTCGCATCAAGATCCTGGGCGACTGCTACTACTGCGTGTCCGGGCTGCCCGAGCCGCGGTCGGACCACGGCCGCTGCACCGTCGAGATGGGGCTCGACATGATCGATGCTATAGCGTGAGTCACTTTTATTACCAGTTTAGTCTTTTATAAGTCATCAGGGCGGTTGAATTTTGTATTTTATTAAAACCAGGAATACAAGTGAGTCCCTTGTATTGTAATGTAACTATAGCAAGATGGTGAGTAGGAGATACCAGAACCTTGAAGTTAGATCAGTCGTTTTTAAAGCTCGTTGTGGATGTGACAGGCCATTTTGCTCTGGCTCATGGCTGTCATCCGATGTACCTACTCTGATGAGCCTCAGTGCGGCTGTGGAGCCACATCGCAAACTATGATGTCGCGTTCATTGTGCACTAACATCTGCACTATGGAAGACCTTTGCGAGATCAACGATAACACTGTCGAAGTGGTCGAATGGCTGGTCGAAGCTTATTTAAAACAAAATGGAATCATCGATACGACGAAAAAGTGACGGTCATCGTGGTAACGAATCGTTAGTAAAGATCAGGAATCAATCGAACAGCTATCCTGCGTTTGCGATTTTGTTTCCAAAAATGTAAAAGAATATTTACTTTTGGAAATTCAAAAAAAAAAAACTTTTTCAATATTTCTGGTCATTCTGTAGTCAACATAGTTTACACTGAAATAAAGTTGATATTTATTTCAGTGGAAATAAAATCAATTGAAATCTAGCTTTTAAATATGGAATAGTTATTTGGCCGTCATTGTGTAAATATTTATGTAGTTTAAAATCCAAAACTTGACCACGGTTATGTTACTCTAACGTTGCGTAGATCACGATAGCAATAAGTCCAAAAAATACCGAGTGTCATCTACAAAACTGTACCAAAAATTATAGCAAATAGCAAACGACCCACGCCTACTACAAACAAACAGCGCAGCGCCACCTTGACTTGCCAATTTATGGCGGCCGTACAACAATAAAATTTAATTGGCCATTTCAGCTGACGTGGCTAGCTTACTGTCCGTGAAAAGTACACTACAGTAGATAAACTTTAGTGATATACGAAGTTAAGTGATCAATCGCTGGAAGAACAAAAATTAGGTCAATAAATCTTTTAGGAGTCGTTCCATGTTTTTATGACGCAGGGTGACAGGGTCGAATATATTTATTTAAAACGAGGTTGAAGGGAGAAAATTATGCATTTGTTTATTGAATAAACATATTCATTTTAAATTAATAAGCTGGGTCTGTGCGGCTCGTGTCAGCCGTAGTACGAGGGCACGCGTAGCCGAGCATGTCGCGATACGCGCTTATCTGCGCATTGGCTCATCAAAGGAGACAGCTAAATATACTCTTTGTGATCATGGCCCCCTGGCCGCCTGGCCCCCGGTGACATCCTGGGTGGCCCCGTGGGGCCGCGGCCCTCCCTCGTCGCGTGAAGGTCACTAGGCCGGCCTGGAATGTTGCACTTTATCGCATTCTTTAGCTAATTTTGCGAGATGATCGTCTCAAGGCAATTTTTTGTCGACGTTATTACAATTTCAAACGTTTCCAGAAATAATTTGGCGGTCCAGTGATCTACATTTAGACCATTATTAATAAAGTGCTCTTATTTTTTAAACCTGCCTAGAAAAGTACCCGAGATGACGTTCACAATTATAATGTTCATTTTATATTCTACTTGGGTGGAAACTGGGTGAAAAATAGAAGAACCGATGCATTTTGAAAGCAATTCCGTTGAAGAAGATTGAGTGCACCATCTCTGTGTTGACAGGAATTACATGGTCCATTATAACTGTGTGCATAAGTAGACCGTAGACTTATAATAAGAGGCAAGCAAGCAACGCCCGTGGTCCGACCGCAGCGCAGGCCGCAAACCTCAAGCAGAACACAGCTATCTGTATTCAGCGCGGGTCGTGTTTCAGACATGCGTCACGTTCGCCGCTGTCATCTGAACATTATCGAAAGGACATATCCGCCTTGTCGAGCACACGAATAACCAAATCACTGTGACGTGAATGGGAATGATAAATAAACTATTGCTGTTATGCCAATTTTTCTAGAAATGGATCAGGATTCTACGTGCAGCGTGTTTATTCATTTGGAAACGTTTGGAAAGTACTATTCCTATTTCCTTTGGTATGGGAAAATCAACCACATGTCGAGATATCGTAACTTTTGTTCGCACGACTACTTCGACGGCTGGAAGTCTGTAACAGCTTAGACAGTACCCAGAGTCACGTAGAAAACTTGCCAAGCGTAACGTGAATATATTTTATGATCAGATTCCGAATCGAAGGACATGCTCCTTCAAGTGGAAATGTGTATTATTTCATATTGCGTGCTTTTTCAACCAAATTACATTAAATTGCGTATTCTACCATTCAAACTCCACAATGTAATATTGAAATTAATATTAGAATCAATAATAGTTATTTATGCGACTGTTACATAATCAGGGGTATTAAATTATGAATGTGGGTTTGTGTGTGTGATAATAGTATCACATGAGTGTTTTAATACCTAATTATGTACAGTTGCATACAAGACTTTATCTACACCCATGATATGTATCCTCTATAAAAGGTTCTGAAACCATACAACCGTACAGTGTTGTTAGAACTCTATGTACCTAAATTCATGGAAAGTTTAATTGCTGAGTATCTAATACACAAACTATGTATTGAATATTTTGAGATATCCACGTTGTGATTAATACTCAGCGTACTTTCGAGCATTGAATAGAAAGTCCATAGGGATGAAGATTTGAATTTTTCTGATAATTTTTGAAAATACACTAATAGCACATCTTCAGAAAATGATGTACTACTCTTTGATATTTTCCAATTAATGAAATCTTGGAACGCCTTTTCATATTGTTTTCTCGACTTTGTGGTGTGTTGTCATAGCTTGTATCATTCATTTTTGTGAATATCGAAGTAGGTACTTAAAAAAAAATTGCAATATTAATATCGAACACAAATGGCCGGATACGACGTTAATTCGAATAACCAATAAGTTTTTTTTTTAAATTATGTCGCTTGGTAATGAAACGCGCGGGCATGACAAAGTTCTTTTTTTTAAAAGGAGATGCATAGTGAAATTCGGTACAACAATATAACTCCCGTTTGGATGCTACTATGGTTACTATGACACTGGGTGTTTTAATGTTGGCAATAAGCTAACTGTTTCAGAAACTTTTATAGAGGATTTATAGCATGGGCGTAGATAAAATATATTTAATACCTTCAATGTAAACATTATAACAGTCTGATAGACAGTATTTGTAATAATAGTTATTTGTTATACAAGAGTGCAAAGTTGCTTTTTAACCGCGTGTTCAATTTTGATGACCGAGCAAGCGAAGGATTCTAAAATTGAATCACGAGCGCAGCGAGTGATTCAAAATTAGAATCCTGAGCGTTAGCGAGGGAATCAAAAGAGCACGAGGTGAAAAATCTTTGCACTCGAGTGCAACACGTAACTTTTCATTCCACCTCAGCGAGGAAATGACTAAATGCAAAAAAAAAAACGTTTACAATCACAAGATAGGTACACTTTTATTTCAGTTTAGGTATTAATTACTACATTATGACAGGTAAGTATTACAGAATAATCTTTAAATTATAACAAAATAATACTAAGGTATAATTAAGAAAATTTTAAAGTAACGTTGCTACAGTTATTTAAATTGAGTGTAATATTTTTGTTTGGTACTGTAATATTGGTGTTAGTCACTTGTGTACTGTTTTTCGGTAAACTATCTGTCATACTTAATAGTTGTACCGATTCATCGGATTCCCTTGGCGTGAATGTTGGAGAGAGAGGGAGATGGTTAGGTGTTTCATAACGGCTTATTTTTGATGTAGAAGGGCCAGTACAAGGATCCGATTGAGGCTCTTTCAGTGTAATGGCTCCTACGATGCCTTCACATATTTTAGACTTATTTTGGATGGAATCCTCTATGTATCCCTCTACAACTGCATTGGACTTCCAGCCTCCGTGGCGCTTAAGGGACAGCAGATCAGCTCCGGAATCAGCCAAAAGTGTGGCTGAAGTTCGTCGGAAACAATGACCCGTGTACAACAGGGGTTCTGGAAGTTCAAGAAATGTTGCTATTTCTCGTGGGATACTGCCAATTTTATTAGTACCCATAGGCTGTCTAACACACTTTCCATTGCGATACTGTAGAAAAAATCGATTGATTGGAGTGTTAGGCGGGCGTAAGGCTTGATATTTCTCAACAATCGTTACGTATTCCTTGCGAATGACGAAGTTGCGGTCTCTTTTTGTCTTTGTATTAGGTAAATTAATTAATAGTAAGTCATCTGAATGTTTCTCAATGTTTTTGACATTAAGTTGTGTTAGTTCATTAGTTCGACATGCTCCGTTTATTCCAATAATAAGAACAACCTGTAACGTAAAGAGTATTGTAGTAGATAAATGAATAAAATTGATATGAACGCATAATTATGCCTATCAACATCTACTAAGTATACTATTTAATTGAGATTAATATACTTAAGTAGATACTGAATGTGCAACTGACTTACTTTTGCCGCCAAATATACGGAATCGGGTGCTTCGTTAAGAAACTTTTCAATATCAGATACTGTGAAAACCTTCGATTTTTTTGGTTGATGACCAGATGAGGCTCTTTTTAAAAATGCCACTAATTTAGGATAGGTATCGATATGTTTGTCTTTTTTCATCTTTATTGTTGCTTTTAGCATCGAATACGTACTCCATAGAGTGCTTGCTTTCTTGTTCTCGGATAATTCTATAAAATATGCCAGCAAAACGTTTTCTGAGAAAGTTTTGGCTCCTTTTGCTAGTCGCCACGTGTTGAACATATCGTACTGTTTTAAATACTTCTCGCGTGATTGTTGAGGGAGAAAGCTCATTTGCGCATTATTAACTCTTTCCGGGACACTAAACGCCTATAGACGTAATAACAATAAAACTTTTATTGTGTCTCGTTCAGTGTCCCGGAAAGTGTTAACAGTTTCAGTCAATTCTGTTGGCGTCAAGCAAACTTCCTCGTCGCTAGAATCACTCATTTTAGTTTTTTCACTTGTTTTCAAGTTTCTTGTTTTTAATATACCTAAGGTTTAACAATGACGTGAAAAAATGCCGCGTAAAGAACCGCGTACAAAGCAAATTGAAAAAAGAACACCAAGAAGGTTCCGAGTCTGAGTTTTTAACAAATTAAAAAAAAGTTGTATGATATATTCGGCACCATAGAGGTAGCAGTAAATAGGTTTAATGTTTTTTTTAATTCACAAACTTAGTGCACACGATGTTCTAAATTCAATTTACTTTATCCTCTAGAGAATAAAAACGGCTTTTCCACTCAGATACTGAAGATTAAAAATACTCTTTCCGAGATGGTGGGATGAAAAAATATTGAACGAACAGAAATAGTTGTCAACACTATTTCTACAGTGTTATTCGACCGACGCGGCACGTCATTGGAACTGTACGTCTTGCTCTTGACCTAAATGTTATTCCACGATTGTGGATACACGTAAATAGTCGCAATGGTGTGCTGTCCATCAACACCGCCCTATGTCGTGGCCTTAAAGTATGACGCGCACTATATGTATGCAGCACTTCCTTTTTATACGAATCACTCGCATTATTAGGAAATGTAAACAGGCCTTTATGGAAACGAGAATATTAGATTGAATTGACACTCTACTTTTCATCACCCTCTATGAGAAAAAAAAAGTGTACGGTCCTACCCTCATCTCTCACGTATGATTTAAAACCAAAACAAAATTATCGCAGCTGAAAACTTGGATTTACATTTTGAACTCTTTATCGACTTTAGCAGCTTTTGAAACTCCTGCCTTCACGTCTGCACCCTCAAAAACTATGATAACGACACCCATGACGGAAAAATTTAAAATTATCGTAGGCGCCATCTTGGATTTACGTTTTGAACTCACTATCGGCTTTAGAACCCACGAAAACTATGAAAATGACACCCATCACGAAAAAATTGAAAATTTTCACAGCCGCCATCTTGGATTTACATTTTGACCTCACTATCGGCTTTAGAACCCTCGAATACTATGAAAACGACACTCATGACGAAAAATTTGAAAATTTTCGTCATGTTTCGTTGCCGCTATCTTCGATTTTCATTTTGACCAGGCTTGTCAAAGTGTGAATAATAATTCACATTTTTTCTCTCTTTCTTGTTAGCCTGTTACTTGTTCATACAATGTTCGTGATTGATCTCCTTGGTGATTGGAACTTTTTCTAACAATATCCACATTCCAAATGCAAATCTACTTTGCTCTCTAGGGATCAAAGTGCTATTTTGGTCCCTGTTTACGAAGAACAAACTAGCTCTTTTTTAATAGATGTGATGAAAAAAAATTTATAAACCTGCAAAAATTTAAATGGGAAAATGGAACCCATGTTAAATATTTTCAAGGGCGATACGTTACAGCCGCTTTGCATGATTTCTGTCAATGGCTCGTACTTACAGACGAGCATCAATTAGCACACTTGCTTTTATAGTCTCGTTCGCAAAATGTGCTCTATTAATAATGTTCCGCTTGCGATGCTTCACACATGCATGCTTGATGCACGCTCGGTGTCGTATTTGGGAGTCCAATATGAGAGGGAAAACAAACAAATGGCGGTATTTTATCGCAATCTCTGCAGCTGTGTCGACCAGCCGCGGCTGGCAGATATACAAGTCAAACACACGATTTGTTGACAATGTCCGCTTTGCACCACCGCAAGGCCAAGGGACAAGCGTGTTTATTGCACATTTACATAGTTCCTATAATAAAATGTGGCGTTGGAAAATGAAGGAAGATGAAATAATGTTGTAATGGAATATCTAATCGTATTTGCTCTAGTATGTTACGACAGCGTCGTTACATTTAATTTCTAATCAATTGAACTACGTTCGAGTGACCTTTTAAGTTTTAAGAAGTGGGAGTATTTGACCTATTTACGGAAATATCATCCGCACTTTTTAATTTTAATTATGGAATGCACGGTGAAGCGTGCAAATGCTACGTAAATAATATTCTCGTATGATTTAGTGGGTAATGTATTTTTGTATGAACTCGTGTGAATGTCGGAACGAAATTGGTCCAATAAAGTTATTTCTGCGATGCTAGATATTATTAAAGCGTTATATATAGAACGGGGAGAAGCGAGGGACGTACTCGACATTGAGTACAATTAATTTTGCCAAGTTTGTAGTCCATTTACTGTGCGGACGTTGAGGTATTTGCTAATGTCGGACTACTAAAAGCTGCCCGATACAATTTTAGTAGCGTTTGTGTTTTTAGACTAATTTACGATGCTTGCTAGATTTTATGTTTACATTGAAGCACTTAATATCTTAGCATTTTTATGGTAATTGGCACCCGCACTTACTTTAAGAGTCCTATTACATTTTTGACGCAAATTCATGATTTTTGACGTTGTCATTTTCAGCAGCAGTAAGATTTTTGAATTATTTGATTATGAATAACGATAGTGCCATTCTCTATATTGTAAGTTGGAGTTGCACATTTTAATTTTTCTTGTCGTGTAATTTACTATGAATATTTTACGTCTCAGTTTACAAGGAAAAACGTCGGCAATGGAACTTTGACGCTCAAATTCACATTGTTTCATTCAGTTCTAATAAAAGCGAAAGTTACTAAACGATAACTTGAATGTTTTACTTGTTTATTGGAGTTCTAGAATTTCTTTAAATTCCTTGAGTTTTCAGGGAAAAGTCGTAAAGAAAACCAATAAATGTCTTGATTTTCATGTCCATTATATTCCAAATAAACACAATTAAATCAAATAAACTAATATGATATAAAACTTCGATCTACAGTGAATACGTTTCATTAGTTTTTGTTTCTCAATATAATAAGACAAAATTACAATAAATTAAATTAAAGTACTATTTATATTCCGCGTCAATTCAGCAAATTACACGAAACTAATGTGTAACTCCAACTTACAAGAAAGATATAATCAAATAATTAAAATATCTTACTGCTGCTGAAAATTACATGGTCAAAAATCATGAATTTCCGTAAAAAAATGTAATAGGACTCTTAAGATAATTTAAATTTTTAATTAAGAGCTAGTCTAATGTGTTTTAGAACATGCACATTTTTAGAACCCAGTAAATTTCTTGTATTACAACCACGGATAAGTTCAACGATATTTGCTTAAGATTAAAGTCAAATAAAGAAGCATACAAATAAAACTATAGGGAAACAACGAAAACTTGTTTTTGTTTTATGATAAGCCATAAATGGTCGTCGCGTCGGTCGTTGCTCCAAACTACGAGTGGACTCTAGGGGCTTGCAAACAAGCACTGTTCCCGAACTGCTACCACTGACCCGGCTGATTTCGTATTCAGGGGATGTATGCCCGCGTCGATAGTGACATGTGTCCCATTTCAACCCACTGCCATTCAGGGAGTGGCGGCGAAAAAGGGAAAACTGGAACAAGCTATAACTTCCGAGACGCAAAACAAAGAAACGTTAATATAGCTGCTTTGTCGCTGTATTGGGCAAACATTTCGTAACGCCATTAGCGATGGGGCGAAGCAATAACAAAGGGAAATTAACATAATCATAATTGCGTTAGGCGTCCTCGGATTAACTTCTCATATGCCTACGCCACTGCTGCGCCCGGATTACAATTCAATTTACTTTGTAACATCAGCGAGCATCTGGGAGATCTTGTACATTTCAAATAAAGTTCTGCGAACTATGCTATTGTGTTCTATTAAACGTTGTTAAGCTACTGACAAGGAAATAACATCTTCCGGAACTGTTTAGAGAAGCTTTAGAGCTGCTTAAATGTTATGTCTTTGTCGTCTATTGAAGTGACAGCTATCAGAGAGCTTGCTTACAACACTCCCGCAGTTTTTCTTTCAGTGTAGAACTTTATTACACTTTGACACACTTTGGATTTATCTTTGTTTTATTCACTAAATCGGTCTAATCCTTAGCAATCATAATTAAGTTTTATAACCCTGATAAAACTACCTACTTTTCTACTTGAATTTTAAATTAATTGTTTAATTTTGCAAAGGTAAAGATTATATATCATATAATTATTATGTATTTGACTGTCTCATCGGTCTAGTGGTCGCAAGTGCTACTGTTGAGTATGAGGTCCCGGGTTCGATTCCCAGGTCGGGCAAAGTATCGGTTTATCCATCTAGATTTTTTCAGTAACAGTTCGGATACTGGATTTGTGCCGCATTGATGGCAATAGGCTCGCCCCTATTACATGGGACTTAAACATAACTGGCGTAATGTGAGTGTACTATAGGTACACCTTTGCCAAACCCCTTCGGGGCAATATAGACGTGATGTTATGTTATGTAATTAATATTTTAATTTGAATCAGGATATACCTACCTAACTAGATAAGTTAATATTCTTAGCGTATCGATGGCAAGTAAGATGTCTTTGTGAAAATTCAAATATTTTGTTTACTTAGCTCAAAATTCAGCCACGTGAATTCCTATCGCTGACGCAGTCATAAGATCCTCAAGTGCACAGGTGACAGGGCATGTGGCACAAGATTCATTTTCTGCGAAGAGATGCCGCTGACGCCGCCGAACCCCCGACAGATGGTGGTCGGACCGCAAGTGTATACCACACTTGCGGTCCAAACCCCCATCTGTGGAGATTCTCTTTACTACGGCCGACTTGGTTTCGGAGTCTATTTAGGGATTTCCAAGTCGGCCACGGTTACGTGTACACAGATGGAAGGCTTTCATATGGCTTGATAAAGTTGTCAGGGGGTTTAAGCAGTTTTCGCCAGAGATCATGTCTTGCTGTAGAGGCGTTGCCATTAGCTGGACCCACGCACTCGAGAAAACTACGGGTTTTAAGTCTCTGAGGCACTGAGACGTTATGCATTGGGTGGCGTGAGTCAGCTTGTAGCTTTGCCAATAATGCGACTGGTATAGTCCTACGAATTTCTGTAGGCGCAATGCCAGTCAATGGATACAGTATTCGTAATACTGGGGTTGGTTTAAGGCAACCACTAATGATCCGGCACGTCTCATTTAGAGCTGTATCCACTAGGTTGGCGTAGTGCGGCGTCCCATACTGGACAGGCATGTTAACCAGCGGAAAATCAAAACGCCATTCCAGTTGTTTTGGTGAATGTAGCAACGTATACGTAACGGTATTTCGGGTGAGCACTATGGGTGATTAAGACCCCCTGCGACGACCCGCTTGCCTATTACAAAAGTGGGAGACGAATGATTACGTATTGGAGGGATTCGTGGCTGAGATCAGATAGAGTTATGGAAAGTTTGACCTCAATCTCCTCATAGTCAGTGGCTTAAAATAGTAATGAGATGAGATATCTATTCAAAACATCAATTCCTAGCATTTCAATGCGGGTGGGAATCTCTGATACGGAATAAAATGTTTCGTGTAAACGTATTTCCCTTCCAGCCTCATTACTGCTATTGACAGCCAACTGCGGAACGAATCCAGGCTATCTTGTTGGTGAATACGCTGGTTGACCCACTTCGCAACTAATCCGACTAATAGCTAATTAATTTGTCGTTTCTCTCCGCTGGAGTACTTCATACAACTGATTGACGAATGAAGATGTGTTCAGTATTCAGTCTTGGCTCTCGCTGAATTACTTTACGGGTATGTACGTGTTTTCAGCGAGATTGATGACCGTGTGTACAAGATCTGTGAAGGGGACAAATGGAGCTTCCTACTCCTACGTAGCTCGTTTTCGAATATATTATATTCGAAGATTCGGAAAAGCTGTTCGTTACTTCAGGACTTAATTTGGTGCGCCGCCTGTCGCGAACTAATGAAAAAATATGAGTTTGCTGTCGTTGTCTGCCTGACGGTCGCTTGATTAACTCACATAAATTGCCAAATTATTCGTTTAAAATGTTACAGCATTTTTAATTATTTGTTGACGAATTCTGTCAACAAGGCCTTCATGGATTTATAAATGCACGTTACTTCCAACAAAATGGTCCGTAAAAATGCGGTAAACTAAGGTCGATCTGTCACCGATAAAGCCCATTGCTATAAAATCAACTGGCGTTAATAAACCACAAGGAAATCGTAAAGCTGGCCATAATTGGTTATGGTTCATTAACTAAAAGAAACTCCTGAGTGGTTCTTGCGTAATTGGTAAGTATTTAAATCTTTTTCTGTTTGCATAATACGAGTGGGCAATGGATATAAACAATACATTTCTATTATAAGTTCAGGGCTACATTAAATCACGGTGACGAAAGAACGCCATCCGCCAGTCCGCCTTTTCATTCGCCTCGTTGAAAAGAACGGTACTACTGACTACTGCCATTACAGTAACTTAATAACCTCGTTTAATTTAATTCGTAGCTTTGTGAAACATTAAGAATTAATCTGGCAAAATTACCAGGATTTTGTGCGCTGTGAACGAGAAATGGTTTCATTACAGGAATACCGCAAAGAGCGCTCGACTCGAGTTTTACAAAGTCGCTTAATAAAGTGACTATTAAGTCAAATAACGAAAGAAAAGTTTCTATTTTTTAATGTAAATTAATCATAAATTAGTTAGTTTCACCGACTATTTCATTTAAAATCAGAGAACATATTCTGTAATCTACTACATTATTTCGCCCGTAAATATTTCCGCGTCATTAATCTTAGAAAATAATCCTAATCTTCGTCATTGAGCTTGAAATATATTGATTTAACGCCACCTACTATAACTAAAATTCTTTAGGTATTAATAAATCAATTGTCCACGATGTGAACTAATGTCTACGTCTCTACATCAAGCCACAACGTTCCAAGCAAAATTAATTTCTCTTGTGAGCGTCCGTTACAAACATGTCATGTAGACTGTATCTTTTGTCTATATTTTTCTACACTTCAAAAGATATTCCTAGCAAATGTCGAAGAATTTAGATATCTATATGCTATACGTGGGAACGGGAAACGTAAATTCAATAAGAAAGCGTTCGCGAATTCCAGTCTGAAGTAAAATAAACTTATTTCAGCAATTCGAATCCGACTGTGATGTTTACATCTGCACATTTTTATTTGGAACAACTATATGTATAGGTTGCACTCCAGCGCGTGCGCACTGCTGCCAAGTTTATCGCCATTCGTCTTTTACTGACGTTGTCTATTCAACGTGAAAGAGTTACAACCCAAGTGTTTTGAAGAGATTTATTACCTCGAGTAAATAATTCCACTATAGCAACGATATTCACCATTTTCTAGATTTATTTACTGTTTTAGAGTTCTGAATTTCTGATAAGTACATACGGCAAACCCTGTAATTCTTTGAAATACGACAAGTTAAGTTAAGCTTACATGATCATG
Source organism: Xanthia togata (assembly GCA_963853775.1). Classification (NCBI taxonomy): domain Eukaryota; kingdom Metazoa; phylum Arthropoda; class Insecta; order Lepidoptera; family Noctuidae; genus Xanthia; species Xanthia togata. The sequence goes on from OY970802.1 coordinate 16,041,636, forward strand.
AAGAATAACTTGTAGGCATTTTGTCATATATATTTTCCCTGAATGTTGAATAGTAAGAAAAATAGACCTTATAAGAATAGAGGCGGATTTTATGGAAATACATACCTATATGATTTTAAGTTACATATAATCCTGTTGGTTAGCTTAATTCTCGAAATAAAACCAGATTAATGCAAGACTTAGGATTTTTTCTGGGGCCTTTGAAAAAGAAACCAGTATCTTCCTAAAGACAAAGTCAAATAATTTATTTCAATTAGGCACAAAAAAGCACTTTTGAACGACAAAACTTCAAAAAAAAATAAAAAAAAGTCGCCCCTTCCAAAAGGTAGTTTTCGTACGGAGAAGAAATTCCACCGTTACTCTTTTAAAGCGTTTTAAAAATATCTTATATACTTACTCTAATTATATGTGAAGACGATGCCCCTAGAATAAGATTACTATACCACGAGAGGTAAAATGAATGAAAAATTAAGGAATTACATTTTTTTTTTTAACTTTGCCTCTCACTAGACAGTCCTCCTGTATTGTGGGTGCGTTTACAAACATTTAAACTCACTTACACAAATAGCCAGATCCGGAACAACTAATTGTAGGTCATACAAATATTTGTTCCGTGCGGGAATCGAACCCGCGACACGCAGCGCAGCAGTCAATCGCTTAACCACTACGCCAACCATGTCGTCAATTATGTGATAGATGCATGGTGCTCACATATTTACTTCCTTTCTCATGAATCGGCATTTATTAATTAATTAACCATGACCAGTAATGGTTACACCACAAATTAATACATAAGGGGCACTCCGCAGTTTAGGTATGAAGCTACAAGCACGCGGCAGGCCCGTCTTGTCGGGCCAATTCAGTGAGTGTAACGTAGTTAGAAGATCTAGACTCACGCGATAGAAAGAGAGGCAACTTCTAGGTGAATATAACTGTAGGTGATTAGCGCTGTGCGACCTGAATTGCACTTTATTGTGTCGTAGCAAGAATCGCTTTTTAATTAAATGATTTTGCGGTGTCCCATTTGAATTCTTAGATTTAGTCTAGCTACTTCAAATAATGGATCTCTTATTGAACAAGCTTTTAATGTACTAGTTTTAAAATTAAATGTACGATGTGTTGAGATACCACAAGTGCAAAAATCTGTAATGTTATTTATGGAAACTATCTACTGAATGAGAGGATTATTGGAATCTCAATTTGAATTGTGATTACTAATCCAGTGGGGGGTTACTAAGCCGCAGTTAGAAAAATATCAATCCCTGGTGACGATTTATTAGAGAATATACCTAGTCTTGCCATAAGTATAGTCACGATTTTTTTTTTTAAGTTTTATTGCAGATAATATTTATTACTTTTACAGTGTGTTAGTTTAATACATAAATATAAAACAATTTAAAATATATATATAAAATATAAAGCTTATTCGAAGTGGTCTCCATTGGCTGCAATACAGTAATATAAACGTTGAGGCCAGTTATCAATAGAAGCACGCACTCTTTCCATGGGAAAATTCTTCACTGCCAATCGTATGGATTGTTTTAGGGACTCCAAATTATCATGGCGTTTAGAGCAAGCCGTACTCTCTAAAACTGACCATAAATCATAATCCAGCGGATTAAGATCGGGACTAGACGACGGCCAGTCTTCTGCTCTGATGAAGTCCGAAACGTTCACTTCCAACCAAGACTGCGTGGACCGAGCTTTATGACCCGGCGCCGCCCGTCTTGTTGGAAGGACCATACTTGGTTATTGAATATGTTGTTGTTAAGGGGCTTAACTACCTTCTCAAGAATGGTATCTTGATAAACTTGTGCCGATGTTTTGATACCTTTTTCACAAAAATATGGCTCTGTCACTCATTCATAGCTAACACCCCACCAAACCTTCACTGAAGTCGGATAATGTCCACGTTGCACTCTGTCGACTAATTGGGAAGCTTCCTTAGAGCTTTGAGCATAAATACGGTCAATTTGTTTGTTAAAATGTTGCTCAATTGTAAAGATTTTCTCATCCGTAAACAACATTTTTCAGTGACCTCCCTTTGCGTACCGCTTCAGTAGTTGTTTCGATTTTACCACCCTATTCTTTTTTAAATTATCAGTTAAAAAATGACCAGTGCGTCTCTTATAGGCTGCAAGTCCTAAGTCATCTTTTAAAATACGCGACATGGTTCTGGGTGCTATCTTCATCTCCCGAGATAAAATCTTTTGCTTTTGGACAGGATTTCTTCGAATTCATTCCCTTACTGCTTTCGACCACCTTTTTCGTACGAACACTACGTGGACGGCCAGATCTTTTTCTGTCACAAACAAGGTAAGGGATTTTTTTACGATTTCCGAATGTTCTAGTACTCAAACCTCAGTTGGCCCAATAGAGTTTTTTGATCCCTATTAGAAACAGGATCGATTGGCATCGAAAAAGTTTTGTGAAAACTGCCCATTTTCTTGCTAACTGTAATTTTTTTTCAAAATCTGTGAATGCAGATATAAATGTCTCAAAAGGTTAATTACAGTCTCCTAAGACCGATTATTTGCCAACGATTTAGGTACCTGTCCTTACTACTATCTCAAATATCCACATTAACTGCTTGTTGAAATGTAAAAACAAAATTCACACTCATGTGCATACATACAACATGCATACATATTTTTGTGCGTTACCATGCAGCATGGTAAATATCCTTACCTTCAGCCCATAAAGTTTTATTATTTGTCATCCTTCATGTCTTAACAATACATCATTATTTTAGAATGATGTCGGTTGACCTATGCTAACAAGCATGAACATATTAATAAAGCACTTAAACTAAATTACTCATTTATCATGAGATTTTATGAGTTACCTGTTTAGTAAGCTAACCAGTTGCGCCTGCGGTGTTTTTCGTGCTTATGAAAGTTCAATTTTCTTCTTAGCGTAGCTATTATTTGCCTCCTGGAATTTTAAGGAATCTACGGAAACTTTTTAACCAATCTGTTTTACTCTGAAAACAATTTTAAACAAGGCTTTCGGAGTAAATGGTACGTAAACAGCGGCCACTTTTAGGAATCTGACATTTTTCGGATGGGAAAACATTTAGCTTTAGCTTTATTTTAACCTTAAACTTTTGGATTAATTTGATAAAGTTCTGTGACTCAGTTCTTCAAATAGCCACCGTTTTAGTAACTTTTAATTACTGAAACATTCGTATCTAATAATTACTATACAATTAATATTAACGTGAAGTTGTTTGACTTTGACTTCACATCTGTTCACCATGGGACTGACTTAACTCTACATCCCTTAATCTTGTCATTTATCAAAAACCTTTTGACTTCTTAGGTCTGTGGTGGAAGCAACAGACGTGCAACTAAACATGCGTGTAGGCATCCATACGGGGCGAGTGTTATGCGGTGTGCTGGGTCTGCGCAAGTGGCAGTACGATGTGTGGTCCAATGACGTCACGCTCGCCAACAACATGGAGGCTGGCGGAGAACCAGGGTAAGTGGAGACAATGGCAGCTGAGAAAGCGAAAAGACACTAAACAAGCAATTTTGCGAAGGAAGAAAATAAATAAATTTGCTATTCCGCGTAGTGATATATGAGGCTTGATCCAGTCATATGTGGTTATATGCACAGTCATTGATGCAACCTTTACGATGTCTTCCGTATGAGTCAACGTGCATTGTCATCTTTGAGTCATACTCATATGGAAACATATCGTCCTAAAACTAAAAGTCACCTAACCTTTTATCCTTACAGATATTTCCTCGTGTAATATATTGTACAATATGTCGATTCCCTCCCAGGCGTGTGCACATAACGCAAGCGACGCTCGAGAGCCTCGGCGGGGCGTACGAAGTGGAGCCCGGTCACGGCGGCAGTCGGAACGCGTACCTTCGGGACCATTCAGTGCAGACTTACTTCATCATTCCGCCGCCAAGACGGAGAAAAGTACGTCTAAAAGCCCATATAAAAGTAATCCTCTAGTTTCTTGACAAGCTTTCCGGAAACCCATGGGATTTCTGCCATTTATTTGATTATTTTTTTACGAGATTAGTTTTACCCAACTCGCTAAATGAGATTTGCCGGGAATTGTATAGCAGGAAATTAGGTAATGGCTTTTAATTTTAGTGCTGTACGATACAAAGAATACTGCGTAGTTAAATACGAGTACGTACAAAATTATGATCCTTTTAGGCGTTAATTGAATTACTTTTGTGGCTGCTACATTTCTTTTACGTGTTTGAAGAGCTATTCAGTGAAATGTAATATTTGCAGATGTGCCTATCAGCTGGCGTGGGCCTCGGATCAGCATCTCGCCGGAAACTCTCCTTCAAAAACGTTTCCAACGTGGTGGTGCAGTTGCTGCACTCCATCAAGTTCAACGTGGACGTGCCATTCTCCAACATGGCCGCCTCCCCTCAGGAGCTAAAGGCCAATGCAGCTAGGAAGGTACAACACGTATGTCAAACTCGAGACTGAACAAAAAGATTCGGAACAGTCCCTCTTGAGTAACTACGGAAATCGTTTACGCGTATACGTGAATATCACAGGAAGACACTGAGGGCGCTACCGGTTTCCGTATTTATCCACATCTCGAGAGGAATTCTTCCAAAAGTTTACTCGTTTCACAAATAAAATTTACTGTTTGCACTTTAACTATTTTGCGAAAATTTTGCACCTCAATGGACATGACTAAATAATACGAGTTCAATGTCCACGGCTTTATATCTCGCTCTTCAGAATGTTTGTCTCGAGTGATATATTTTCTCGTATCGGTGATCTACTCTCGACTTTTAAAGGTAAGTTCTCTTTTCTTTCATTTGATTTGATACTGTTTTTATATTTTTCTTAATTCTGAATGTGAGATTTTTTTAAATATTCATGATCGTTTTCGCCAACGATGTTATCAGTGGATACAGTCTGGGTAAAAATGTAAATAAATATTGTAGCCACTGAAAACTGACAGTCATTTGAGACATTTTTAAAGAGAGGGGGACGACGGCGATTTGAAGTGGAATTTTGAAAACATTCAGATTTTAATGAAATCCCTCGCGTCGGAGTCGTCCCTCTCCCCGTGCGTGTACTCGTGTAGTTCAATGATGTCAGTGGGCTGTGCTTCCGGTCCGCACGGTCGGAGCTCGGTACTAGCGCGCGGTTGTGGCAGGTGCTGGACCTGCGGCGCGCGCTGCACGCGGAGCCCGGCTCGGCGGAGGCGCTGCGGCTGGCGGCGCTGCGCCCCGAGCCCGTGAGCGCGCCCCCCGCGCCCCCCGCGCCCCCCGCCTCCGCCCCGCAGCACCACACCTTCGACGCCGTCATGCAGCACCACGCCCTCCGCACGCACGCCGTCGACGACACCCCCGCACATGTTAATATTATGCATACGCATTTACGCAATTACCAGCACCTTTTGTTTGACCTGTGCTACTTTTTATACATCTATAATGGGAACTGCATCGATTTACGCGATCGTTTGAACTAATCTGGCAAAGATGAACATGCAAGCGAGCGCTCGCCGGCGCATGTCTAGAGAACTAGAGGCCCGTCTCATGTTGCGGCGCGCGCTCGTTACACACGCATTCTATGGAAGATCTTGTATTTATGGTTCTCTTAGATCTAGTTTAGGAGTATGCAATGAAACTATATTGCTATTTCTCCCGCGGTGATGAGATGTCACGCCTCAGAAATGATATGATACGCGAGACGCATCGATGTCGCGATGGCGATGCGTTTCGTACGTATACTGTGTGTCGAATGATAACCTCGCTTAATGGTTTCCTCGTAGTTAGTTTGGTTTGAGTGGTGGTTTTCGAACTAAATCTTTGCTGCTTTTATTACATTTTAAGGTGTGCACTGAAGCTTTTTCACGAGTTTTACAGAAATATTTTTGCGAAGAACTTCAAGAATGTTTTAAGATGCTTCGCACCACATTTGCGATTTTCGTTTTATGCCAAACTTCATTATTATATTTATACCACACGAACACACACAAACACAGTAACTAATTAGTCCCCAACACACTGAAACCGAAATATAGAAAATTACACGCTAACTAAGCACAATGATGTAAATATCAAGTTTCCGAATTGTTTCCTGAATGTTCATTTAGTTGGTGGTATGTCAAAGCCTTCACTCATTGTTATATTTTGTAATCTATTAAATCAAGTAAATAAAAAAAAAAGTATTTGACGATTTGACTTGCCCTTAAAATATTATGCCCCGACTCATTAAATTTTTTCTTGATCCATTCCAAACTGAACATTGTGTGGAAGACTGAAATACACCAGCGACTAACATGAGGCGTCTGCTCATTATTTTCAGATATTCCGACCCTGGACATTAGTTCCACAACAAATACCCGCGGAAACAGTAAGCGCAGACAAAATGTTGTTCATGTGTATTATTGTTTTCCACCATTACCGGGCGACACACTATAACTCCCTTTACTTACTGTAGGTACGAATTCTCCACAAGCAATATCTGTGGGTCGCACCTGCCGCGACTCGTTCGCATTCTGTTTCTATTCACTGAATCAAATACACGGAAAGGGGACTACTAATATCGACGTGAGCACACAGTGGTCTGTATATCACTGTTTCTTACTTCGAAATTGTCAACTGTTTTATATACTTGAGATTGTTTTATAGAATGTTCGATAATAAAGCCGGATGCACCGAACTGTGTTTCACTCGCTACCCCGACTAGTCACCTCGAGCACTAGAGCATGGCATGAGCCCCAACTGACGACTAACTTGCATGACGTCACCAGTCCTCAACATTATTTACACTAGTTTTATTTTGTGCTTGATTATTTCCACTGCTTTCTACTATCGTCTTTCTCTTTCTCACTTAATTTTCTTTTATGGAATAATCAAACACGAAATTAGTTTTAAGTCTCGATTACTACCGTCGATCTGTCTCAAAGTAAATTCAGTCAGAATTCCTTCATAAAGTTCAACTTCAATATCTTGCCAATCTGATAGAATCTGTCGTTGTCTGTATTATGTTTGTACTTCATTTCATTACTGTTCTAATAACGTGATGCTGCTTTGGATTCCGGATCTTTTGTGTTCTAAGGTCAGTTCTAAATTCCAAATTGTGTAGCATGAAGTCGGCATGGCCCTCATGTGTACCCTGACCTCGGCCATACCCTGGTGTCTCATTGTACCTTAACTTTACCTTACCTTATCAATGTGTGACCAGATAGATGTTCCATTATGATCGTTGTATAAATCGGTGGTTAGTAGTATCTTCTCTTTGGTTTGTGTATTTGTGTTATTGAAGCAGCATGTGGGTTTTTACAGAATAAAGTGACGGAGAAGTTTAAGCGTCCGTTGAAAAAGCGCCACTCGTCTGTGTACCACCAGCCCACGAACCGCGTGAACAAGTACCTGGCGCAGGCCATCGACGCGCGCTCCGTGCACCGCGAGAAGGCCACGCACGTGCACCTGCTCACGCTCTGCTTCAAGGATGCTGATAAGGAAGCTCAGGTGATCTTTTTAATTTAAATATCGTGAACTGGTTAAGGTAAAACACAGGTGACCCCATTAACGTAGGGACTGTCTATTGTTCTTCTTTAATGGTTAAAAAGTTTTAATTCTTATCCCATTTTAAATAAACTATATTTTATGGCCTGTTTCACAGTGTTCGAATATGCACTATAAAAATTGTAATAGAATATTAGATTATTCTATTTCACACAGTCTACTAGATACGTTTGCTGGAACTTATCCAGAGTTGGCGAAATAGATCATTATTTTGATTCGAATAGATGTTTCCTCTGCGGTGCGGTGGCGCCCTCTAAAATCTAATTGACACGTTAAACAAAGCCAATCATTCTCAATTGAATTGGGGTTCAATCTAAAAGTTGAATTTCTCCCATTCCAGTACCGAGCCTCAACAGACGGCGGTTGGGCGGGCTCCTTATCCGCAGCCCTATGTGCCTTAGTGGCAGCGGGCGCTTTACAAGCGTCCATCCTACCACAGACGTACATACTCCTAATATTATTCGTCACGGCATTCGCTTGGTCCGCTGCAGTCCTTGCCCTGACCTTGGCTGCGCGGTTGAGGCTTATACCATGTGATGTGTCGAGGCCTTTTACTCTGAGAAATGCCATCACTACCTTCACTATTGTGCTGGGATATGCTGTTGGGCAAGTTAATGTGGTAAGTTTTATGGAAATCTGTTTTTTATACCTCCTTAGAAGGAGAAAATTTAATATTTCCTGTAGGACTGACGGAAATCTTAGTTGTATAAGTTTAATCGGCCTGTGTCCTAGCATATAATTCCCACTGGTAGGACACAGGCCTCCTCTGTGAGAAGAAGTGGGCTGTAATGCACCGCGTGGGATCAGTGCAGGTTGGTAGTCGAATAATTGATTCTAAATAATGCCGGATTCCTCACAATGTTTTCCTTACACGTTTTGAGAGCAGTGGTGATGAAATAATTTTCCAGGGTTGTAAATAAAACAAACTGCAGTGCTATTCTGTAACCACCTCACCGTGAAAACTTAGGTAAAGTGAGCTCGGAGTGAGCTGTCAGTCCCTAGCAGCAGGTGGAATGACAGCTCACTTCACGTTCTCTTGACATAAGTTTTCACTGTGAGATGTTTACAGAATAGCACTGCTGTTCTAAATGTTTTAAACAAGTGTTTTTTTCTTTTTTCTTTGAGCGATTTATTAAATTTATTATCAACAAAAATCAATCAGAATAACATAATAATCACAACAACGTAGTTTAGTTAGTTAGTACTAACATACTATCTAATCTGTAAACAATTTTTCTTAAAGTCAATTCAAAATTATTTTTGAGCTATTTCAAGTCCTAAAAACGATCGATTTAAAAACATGTTTTTTTCTCTTAATGATTAAAACATTATTTAAAAATTGTTTTATACTGTGATTTTAAACACTTAATAAAAAACATTGTTTTATTCCAAGCCGTTTAAACATTATTTAAAATACATGTTTTAAAAAACAACTTGTTCGTTTCATGCCAACCCTGTAATTTACACAAAGTAATGCCTGTCAGGGTTCGAACCTACGACCTACAACTCGTAATTCGCGGCCGTTATCGGGCCACGACTAGAAGCTAAGAACTAAACTTAAATAAATACCTAATCGCGAAAAAAATATGACCGTATTCTTTTTCAAATTTTCCAGGTAACATGCGAACACATAGAGTTATGCCGAAACCTAACTGGCAACACAACAAACATGGGCGAGGTCCTGACAATGCGTGGCGACGTTGCCGCTCCGCTGTGGTCGAGCCGCACGGAGCACCTGGCGTGCCCCGTGCCGCTGTACATCACGTTGGGCTGCTGCCTCAGCATGCTGGTGGTGGCCGTGTTCCTAAGACTACCTATCCTTGTGAAGGGGATACTATTGTCTGTGATGACGGCAGGCTATATGGGCGTTATACTGGGCTTTCATAAGGCGCTGTTCGACTGTTATGATCTGATGATTGAGTGAGTTTAACTTGGTATATTAGTATTTATAGATTCCTTCCTTCCTTCCTTCAGCCAACCAAATTCGTCTCGCTATCTCCTTCAGTTTGGAGCTGTTCGGATTATTTTTTTGTTGGAATAAGGGAGGTAACGAAAAATACAGCCTTGTTTTGTTCTAAAACTAATTACCTGTAATCTCATAAAAGCTATGGTAACCTCTCAGCTGAGAAAAGCTGCTTAACGAATTACCTTGCTACAATAAGAAAGTACTAATAACAGAAGAAAACCTACAGACACAAAGAGGATTCGAACGGCTCATGAAACATGACCTGTCTAATCCTCAGGATTAGGTAGGTTAGGTTTCTACCTGAGTCACAGCATTATGACATCATGCTCGCTATGCCAGACAACAATATGCCAGGATGATGCCTGGTGCAAAAAAAAGAAATTCTTTTGAGTCCGTCAGTCGGATAATTTAAAAAAAATATTCGTATTTTTTGTTTTATCATATTATTAATACAAAATGACGTAGATAAAACGCATTAAAGTTGAAGAGTGGGGGTCGCTACGTCACAAGTAAGTATAAAATCTACACACTCGTGACGTCATGGCACATTTTAACTTAATGTATCGCCGTAATCTTTTCATAACGTAAAAAAAGAAAAAATACGTGTACGTTATTTTTTCATAATCTGCATGACGGACAAAAACATTTTTTTAGTCATCATCCCTATTCGCTATAAATAGGTAGCCACTTTCTCTGTTATGTTAGGAGCTTGTGGCTATGTAATAACAGTCGCACGGGTCGATCGATCAGTTTAAGCTAGGCTTGCCGGGGTGAGTCCGTGGATGGGTGACCATCTTTACATACGTAGCCTCGGTAAGCACGTTAAGCCGTTAGTCCCGGCTGTCATTCGTGGATCTTTGACAGTCGTTACGGGTCGTCAGAAGCCCGAATTTCTGACAACCAGCCTTACCAAGAGGTATCGTATTACCCAGTAACTGGGTTGTAGAGGTCAGATAGGCGGTCGCTCCATGTAAAATATTTTCAGCTGCATCCTATTAGTCTAGAAGCCTACCCCCAACATAATAGGGATGTTGAGTTTTTTTTGTCCGTCTGATAGTTTATTTAAAATTATTGGACACGTATTTTTTCGCTTTTCTCGTGATCAAAAGATTACCGCAATATATTGAGTTAAAATGCGGCATGACGTCATCCTCCGGTAGATTTTACATCTACTAAATTGTGACGTAGCGAGTCCCCACTCCCCAACTTTAATGTAGAATCAGCCTATAATGTCCCTGCCTCTGTGTGAGAGGGAGTGTCACATGTCTTCGAATTTTTGGTTCTAGGACATGTCGGTTTCCTCACGATATTTTCCTTCATCGTTTTGATTGCAGTTGTAATGAAATATATTTTTTACACAAACTAAGGCGCCTTTCGGGGTTCGAACACTTCCAACTTCTAAGTCGCGGCCCTTACCATTGGGCCACCAGTGCTGTCAACTCTAATGCGTTTTATCTAAACCATTTTGTATTCATATGATAAAGCAAAAAATACGTGTCTAATACATTGAAAAACTCATTTATTCAAACTAAGCTGAGAATCAGCACTTTTCGAACGTCAAAATTACATAAGACAGTCCCCCAAAACGCCCACCCTTCACCACTCCCTAGTGCTGCAGCTGGGAAGAAGAAGTGGCGGAACAAACTCCCCAGCAGCACAGCTGTCTGTTCACTTAGTAATATTTTTGATTATCTGACTAACCTACTAAACAGTTTTTTTTTTTCTGTCAAAATCCCTATTGGGAAAAAGCTAGGCAGATTTCTCTGTTAGTTCCCTAAACGACAGTCGAAGATATTTTTTTTTTATTTACTGAAAAATAACTTGGTTTGCTTATAATCTGCAATGCTGTCTAAGATCCAATATGCTATAAAAATAATGCCGTATAATCTGAAAGTATGTGACTGTTCTTCCAATGTCCACCAAAATATTTTTTTACCATTTATTGTATGACTTGAATATTATTTTGGTTGTTGATCCGATAATAATTCAAACTTATTAAATTTCAGTTCAGGTTCAATCGGCTCAGCGTACGTCGCAAGCGCATGGACGGTGGCACTAGCTCTGGCAGTATTACTGCACGCAAGACAGACAGAATGGACGGCGCGGCTCGACTTTTTATGGCAGGCGCAGGCTAGAGACGAGAAGAGGGACATGGATGCTTTGCAGGTCAGTGCAGATTACAGTATTATTTTATATGTGCAGAATACGTCGCATATTAAAATAAATAATTATGTTTTTAAGAGGGAACAGGGCCTGCGAGGAATTTGAAAAATAGGCATTTGAAGAAACTATTACCGTTGTATTACCTTAAGTCTGCCCCCGCAGAGTGCGATTAGGACAGCTACATCTCTAACCGATTATATCACAAAAAAAGACGTTTCGTATTCCTCTTTTTTCTCTTCGAAAACTGAGACGATTCAATTATTTTTCACATTAAAATTTTAAGATAGAGTATGTCTAGGTTCCTATCATTTTCTTTTATGTTTAAAACTTTTCGAATTTGTCTGGTAGTCCTCTAATCACGATGGAAAAAATGGGGCATTTTTGTAATTTTTGGAGGGTCATATTTTTTTAACCAATAAGTTGCTAAAAAAAAGGAAATAACAGGGACGTGTCTACAGCAGACCTTGATTTAATGATAAAAAAAAGAAAAATGATTGCTCTAGCTAGAGGCATTATTCAGGAAGAAAAAAGAGGAATACATTTGTATGGAGAATCGCAGGCCCTGTTCCCTCTTAAGTGTGTTTCGCTCTGGAAAGTCTAGTACTGAAAGTTGACAGTTGCAACACGCAGCTTGCATTTTGTAAGTATGTATTTACTGCAGATCTACTTGAAGAAATTAAATTAATTTAATATAATTTAGGCGCAATTACACTTGATCGTTAGCCCGTATTCGGGTGCTCGAAAGACTAATCGAATTCGGGCACCCGACGCATTAATAACACTGGTCATCGCACTGAAACACGGGCTAACGACTACGAGTAGTTAGAATGAAGTCGAGACTAGTCATTGTAACGACTGGCAAAGCACTGATAGAAGTGAAAGAAAAACTGGCGTCGGATATCCGAATTCGAGTAACCGAAACGATGAAGCTGGACTAGGTTGTCCGAAGAAGGGCGTACTTGACCCCGTTCATTATTTTGAACGTCTTGTTAGTTCGGCTGAACTCCGTAGGCAATCGAATTCGGGAGAACGAACAAGTGTAATTGTGCCAAAAGGCTCGGCAAAAATTAAATGACCGTTAGAACTTAACACCCATGATCTGCCCAGAAAAGAAGAAAGCAGTGCCTATAATAAATAATGCTAAATAATGTTGTTTGTAAATAATGTTTGTCTTTGCTTTCCTATACTTAAGAACAATGGAGGTTAAGTACTTCTGAACTAATTCTTCTAAAATAATTATAAATAGAGGAGATTTGACCAATAGAAAGCTACATTATCAGTGAGTAACATGAGCTGTATTTTATCGACTCGAATGAACGAAGTCGTGGAAGTTAGTCCTACTAATATTATAAAGGCGAAAGATTGTGAGTGTGTATGTTTGTCTCTTCTTCACGCTAAAACTACTGAACGGATTTGGATAAAATTTGGCATACAGGTAGTTTATAACCTGGATTAACACATAGGATACTTTTTATCCCGATATTCCCACGGGATCGAAACTTATTGCGGGTGAAACCGCGGGGCGCAGCTTGTATGTAATAAACGCACATTTATTTCAGGCATCAAACCGAAGAATTCTCTTCAACCTCCTCCCAGCGCACGTAGCGACTCATTTCTTGGACAACCAGTTTAGAACGAACATGGTAACTATTGACGCTGCTGTGTGACGCTTATTTAAAGTTAAACACATAAGTCGAAAAGCCAAGATAGCTTATTTTACGGTGGTGGCTTAAATGCTTTAAGGCGTAAACAGCAAAAAGTTAGTGATGTCAGTGGGCCAATAAGTAACTAAAGTTGTTCCTTATAGAGTAAATTGTCTTTGGGTTGGGATGTAAATCCAAATTCATGGTAACTATACTGTAGCAGTAAAGGGATAGTTGGACTACTGGCATTACGGCTTGTAAATTGGTGTAACATTTACTGAACTTGAGCGAATATTCGTAGCACGAACATTCGCTTAACTATGCCTATGAAACTAAAGTCACGAGTGCATGATAATCGAGAAAACAATGCACCGAATAAATTACTCATCAAGCAAACATTCATTCATTTACAACAAAAAAAAAACAATCACAAATCTTCAGTCATTCGTTTTGGTGTTCATTCGCATTCATTCACAATGCTTTATGTGTCGCACATAGCACGTACGGGGTCTAGTGACAGATGCTTGTAATCTTCAGTTTATTCTCAATGGGGTAGGCAGAGTCTACAATATATTCACATTTTCCTGTTGACAGTATTATGTTCTCTGTAAGATTCATCGACCGCGAGTTGAGTATTGTTTTTTGTAACTAGAATTGACGAACTAAAAACCCATTACACTAATAGACAGCACTTTAATATAATTCAATTAACATTCAAATAAACAGGGAAAAATTCAAGTAATACACCAATCGTCGTGTAAACATAAATAACTACATTATTATACTGAGTTCTTTAATTTCTTCTTTTATATTATAAGGATGAGTTAAAAAAAAAACTTAGTTTTAGAAGTATAAATTGAAAAAGTTATTATAGTTATAGTTCAGTTTGATCCGAACTCAAAGAAATTATTAGAAAATAGTATGACCAAAGGTACATTACTTCAAAAAGTGCCAAAACTTGTTAACTCTAAACCCCCCTCCCCCCACTGTCACTCCCCCTGACGTGTCCGCATGGCTTGCACGCTGCATCGACTCCTGCTGATCAAGAGGCGTGTCCAGGACCTGTACCACCAGTCGTACCAGCGCGTGGGAGTGGTGTTCGCGTCCATCACCAACTACCACGAGTTCTATATGGAGTTAGACGGGAATAATCAAGGGATGGAGTGTCTCAGGCTGCTTAATGAGATCATCGCGGATTTTGATGAGGTGATTATACTTTTTTTTTGTTCTGTTCTACACAATAACCGCTTCTCACATTACCGACCACAATAAGAAAGATACGATGGGAAGGACGTAGGATAATGTTGCAGGTTTTTGCGAATTGTCTTATCCTAAGATATAAATTAACCAAACAATATTGTGCTGTGTTGGAAGATAAATGGGATTGGTTGGAATTTAATGTTTTTGATCTCAAACATTTTTAGTTGGCGACTAAGAGAAGAGTTAATGTATTTTTGATGAAAAAAATTACCCTTTTTATTTACGTGCTGGTTTATTTTAGCTTTTGGGCGACGATCGTTTCGGTGCAATAGACAAGATCAAGACTGTTGGCTCCACATACATGGCCGCCGTCGGTTTAATCCCTGACCGGAAGATGACTGACGAGCCCAGCACTCGCAAACATGTGGCGACTCTGGTGGAGTTTGTGTTCGCTATGAGAGACAAACTGAAGGATATCAACGATAATTCGTACAATAACTTCATGTTGCGAGTCGGTGAGTTACAGTATAACATTAGAAACTCTAACGTAGCTCTTATTTTGATACGAATAAAGTCTCTTTTGCTTAACACTTACCAAATAAATGTAGTCTTTTTTTTATTCAAAATATTGTTATGAGTATATATTTTTTTATACAGGTATTAATGTCGGTCCAGTAGTAGCCGGTGTAATAGGTGCACGAAAACCGCAATACGATATCTGGGGTAATACAGTCAATGTAGCTTCTCGAATGGATTCCACTGGTCTGCCGAACCACACACAAGTTACTGAGGAGGTGTACCAAGTACTGAAGGACATGGCATACCAGTTCGTTTGTAGAGGCAAGGTCAAGGTTAAGGGCAAAGGAGAAATGACCACCTACTTCCTCACAGACAGAGCGCCAGCGAACGGAACCGTACAAAACACATCTAACGGACCCACGCCTACGCCTCCCACGGCATATGGAGGAGTAGCGACACCTCTTGCCATGCTGCAAAACTCCGCGAGAAGAGCGGCAGCGCAGCCTTCAAGATTGCCACCTTTGAGGGAGTCGTCAGTCGCTGGGGAAAATGAGCCGCTTCTACCTTCTAACGGGCATCAGAGTAATGGGAACAATAAAGGCAGTAAGGGTCGCAGGAACAAGGAGAGTGAAGATAGCCCGCCGCCCCCGCCGCCGCACGGGGCGCACGGGGCGCACGGGCCGCACGGGCCGCACGGGTCGCTGCACGGCGGCCCGGCGGGCCCGCGCTGGCCGCCGCCCCGCGCGCTGGTCCCGCCGTGGCCGCGGCCGCAGGAGGCGCGCGCGCCGGCCCCGCACAAGCGCCGCGCGCCGGCCCGCCTGGCGCGCCCGCGCTCCTCGGAGAGCCTCCCGCTTGCCCGCAGCCCCCGCGTGCACTCCTCCGCCGATGAACTCAGTTCGCTGACCCGCTCCCCCAGCCTCAGCTCCTCTGACGAGAGCTACTCACGAACGACAGACGCCTCGCCCTCCCCCCCACGTCCGTCACAGTGGATCCCGCCGTCTAGACCGCAGCGTGCCAACCCGAGCCCACCATACGACTACCCCCCCGTTCGACCTGCTAAACCCAGCGCGAATCACATCTCCGAACTCTACGCGAAACATAAAATGGCAAGGAAGCCGTCTTTAGAAGACAAATTCCTCGACGGCAGTGTTGACTTCGCAAAAGAGGAAGAAAAGCTGCAGAGGAGCATCATAAATATGCTTCAAGCTTCTGCAGCTAAGCGCGATGGCTGCTGTCAAACTGACAAGAAAGATGTAGCGAGCCGGTTAGGGCAGCGAGCAGATTCATTTTCAAGTTCAGGCGGCCGACCGACGAATTTGACGAACTTGAAGCATCTGAACCATGACGGGAGGGAACCGTTCGCCAAACGAAGTCCGTCAGATGTGGCGTGCGTACCACCCTTCGAACGGGAGATTCAGCGGCTACTCGATGATAAGAATCTTATCAAAATCAATCCACCAAAATCAGAGCGGAAGGAGCTGAAACTCGAACTCAGGTAAGGCTATTATAATAATTGGAAAGTTTTATAAAAAAAATCGCATGTATTGCTAAAACTGTCTAGTTTGTCAGTTCAAATACACCGCAGTTTAAGTGGTAGTATAATATCACTTTATTTCCTTTCTATTTATAGTTGGTTATGTTTGGCTTTAAAACAATACTATCGTGAATAAAACCGAAGCTTAATTTCCAACCTATGTCCATTTTAGGGGCGCCAACCCAGTCCCAGTCCTGGAGCCGATGCTGTACTGCAGCAACAACAACAGCAGCCCCCTGCACGCGGTGGGCCTGGCCGCCGTGACGCAGGTGGCGCGCCACGACGCCGCGCCCTTCCCCGGCGTGCTGCCCGGCGACGTGGTCGTGCAGCTGCCGTCGCCCGGCCACGAGAGACGCAGGCCCAGGTAGGAACATAACAACACCGTACACATTTTAATATTACCTACATACATTATTTCAATTAGGAACAAATGCTCGAATGGACGCACTCACATCACTCAGAGAAAAATCAACACACGATACACGAAATCGTATGCTCGAGTATGCAAGTAGTCGGGACTGTCGCATAGGGGCAAGTTTAGTACGAGTATTTATATCTGTAATTAGGTTTCTACAAACACTATTATACGTCAATAATATTTTACCAGATGAGGTCTTAGTTTTCTATCCGACTACTCTGAGAAGAAACTTCAAGAAACGAGTCATTACGTGATAATATCATGTAGGATATAAAATTCTATAGTTAATCTATTTATTTTCTAATAAACTGATCCTGACATCTTGAAAGTAGTTTATCCCCTGTATTCAGAACCCCAATTTAATAAAATGCGACTCGACACTTGTTACGTACCATGATAAAATCTGCGAGGTACCTATATTATACCGAATCTATTTTGTATCACTTGTGTAATACTTTATTTAACTTGTATGTTGCTTATTCTTACCGATGGAAGAGTGCTCGTGGATCTGAAAATTAACGTATATCTTTCTATCTGGATAGTAAACATTTATAAAAAATGATCATATTCTAATATTAATTTTACATTCCTAGTCTGCCCTGCGAAACGAAACCAGATCCCATTATCGTACGGGAGAAAGAGAGAGAGAAAGAGGTCCAAGAGAGACTACACCACCGGGTAAGTTATTATTACCTATTCTTCACGGACATAACCATCTATTGTTTGTTAACATCAAACCAATGCCGTAATTTTCACATTTAGGTAGCCACTTCTCATCATAGAGAAATGGGTATCTACGGGGAGAGTCAATCCGAATGGAGCTCCTCGTGTTCGGAGGGTGAGGGCGACGGGGAGGGGGGGCACCCCGAGAGCACGGGCTACACGACGGACGACCCCGCGCTGGAGAACGTGTCCATGCTCAACGAGGCCGGCCTCACGGACGCCGAGGCGGCGCTCAGCGACGTGAACTCGTGCTACTTCGACCGCGACGACGACGTGTCCTCCCGCGCCTCGTCGCGACTGCTCGACTCTGAGGCGCTCGTGTCGCTCGAGTCGCTCAGCGCCATCTACGACTCCGACGAGCCCGCGCACAGGTACCTCGCCAACATTCGCACCGTCAGCGAGTCCATCACCAGAAATTTTGGACAGCCCGCGCACGTCACCGACGGCGAGAGTGATGTGTAGTGATACTGTGATATGTCGCGAGTTGTGGTAACGTCCGATTTTGCTAATCGACTGAGTTTCGAGTACATTTCGACTATTTCTCTTGTGTCTGCCTTTAGGTCAATTGTGATATAAAAATCTCAAATTATTGAACTCTCATGACAGAGACTCCGACGTATTCTACTTCGAACATTTGTCGGAGGAACAGTTTATTTGGCTCTCTATTACTATGAAATGAATACTCAAAACGTTTGTTACCCGCAGTTTGTTTCTGTATTGACGTTTGTGGTCGTATAGACGAAGCGCGTGGTTTTTCGCGTACGCGGATATAATTGTTTTATCATAATTGCTGACGTGCCTGTACTTTGATGATTTTGTACTATGTAAATTGTGTCAATATGTACCTATTAATGTTACACTGTATGATATTCATGTACAGCTGAATGTGCCATGTGATGGCGTGATGCATCATCTGTAGAAGTATGCGATGATCTCTACAATTATAAGGTGCTCTGAATTAGAATTATTTATGGTTTGTCTTGTGATAACGGTGTAGGAATTCGAATTTGAGCGACCAATCTCTGTTAATGTCAGTGTTCTAGAGTAAGGGCTGGTCCCTGTCCTGTAAAGTCTAATTGTCTCTCTGTTTCGTAAGACGGGGGACGTAGTAAAGTGGTGTGAACTAACTATACGTAAGTACGTAAGTATAATGCATTTCAAACTATCTATAGAGTAAATATTGTTACCACAGTTGGATGATTATGCTTTGTAGTATTATTTTATCTGCCTTATGTATCTCAATATAATATTATTATGTATATGAAGACAGAAATTGCTATTTTCACAAACATTTTTCGATAAATAATAACCCTTTCGGCATTTTCTTTCCGTGATCTAGTCACTAATGGTTTTCTAATGTTTGGTCGTTTCTTTATATAGAATATATAGTGCCATTATCAATCGCCGTTATTTTTTCTTGTGTACTTTATTGATGAGATGTCGTTAAAAAGTGGAGGGGAGGTAATATCATGTAGTTCTTAAGTTAACAGCCGTGAGACTTGAAAGTACAACCAATATATAAACACCACTAGTGAATATTTGTTGTAGAATATTCTCTGTATATATAAATATCAATTATTTTTTATTATTTAATTGTAATATAAGTTTGTGTCAATTTCATGTAATTATTGTTATTTTAGATTAAAACAAATATTAATAGCAATTTGAAAAGTATATATTTCTTATTTGAGGCACATGTAGCCTCTGATTGCAAGTACATATTGTTATCGTCGCAGAGTTACTTGATTAAATATGTACTTAATTCGGAAGCCGATCCACTAAGATTTATTGGTCATGAATTATTTTTGGGCAGTTTTATTTTGGACCTGTTGTATTAGGCTACGTTTATGTTTTTGTAATTAATTATTCAAAGTATGTACTTACAGTTTACAAGAAAATCCTTTCCCGATTAAAGGTAACTTTAATAACGGCTTGTGCTTCTATTCTAGTATTATGACATCACAATTTAAACGTTATTTTTCGGCTGCTTCAAGTGGATTGAGAGATGTTAATGTCTGAGAATTGTAAATAGGATGAGCACGGTAAGTATAGTGCTCCAGTGAGATCTAGAGATTGTTAATCTTTGTAAATATTGTTATTCACCTGTGAAGTGCTATTCCACTTACAATACATACCTGTACCTAAGTATACCACGCTGTGAAGATATATTATTTTTTGAAGGAATTCTCTTGTTTGCTATTTTTATTCTCAGTATTTCGATTTAATGTTTTTCATGTTGATGTATGTACTTATACATAGTGCCAAACTATTTTTATGTGTATGCTTGTAATCAATATTAATTATCTGTGTCGCTTGGATAGTGTTGTTTTTGATATAAACATTTTACTACTTCATCTCGATAAACAAAACGTTTCAAATTGACAAAATAGATCTGACGTCTAGTGTACCCTTGGTAGGCAAGTAGTTGAACAATATTTTGAATGTTTTTAATAATCTCATTGAGGAATTACTGCATCTTTATTAAAGTAATTCAATGTATCGGACAGTCGCATTTTAAATGATAAAAATTCTTAGAATACAGAACATATTCCATTTTTTGCTGCAGTATTCACATTAATGCTATTTACAAAACGAATGCGAGAATAAGTATAATTGCGGATTCTGACACCACCATGACCTTCTGAGCACAAAATGTAACAAAAACTTTTGTTATTAAGCTTTAATGTGAATAAATAACGGCTTGGATACAGATTACCTACATGTTATTAAAGGCTCCCGCAGACAGGCAAGACGCGACGGTGCTACGCGATTCTGGTGGACCAATTTCCATGAACTTTTCTTAGAAATTATTTTATTAGAGTCGCGTAGCTTCTGTTTGCGGGAGTCTTAACTCATAGAAATTATATTGTGATGTATATTTTGTGTAGTATACTTGAATTGCGCCTTATGTAGCAAGTGTATTGTGTATTTTTATTTATTTAAATTCAATTACCTAAGCAATATTAATTACTTATTACAAATTAAAAGTGGTTTACATCACCGGATGTTGTTTATTTCTTTATATCCTTTTATTTAAATTGTGGATTATGCAGAAATATGCCATTGATTTAGAAAGAAAAATAGGTTTATTGGTCACAGAAACAAGTGCAAACAAAAACCACCAATATAAACATAACAGAAATATTCGGCAGCTGCACGTCATGACTATGACAAGAAGACTTCCACTCAGCATAATGCTGTGTTATGGGGGACCCGAAAAATACGTACGGAAATCAAGCCACAGTATATCAACATACAGTGTGTAAATATTGAGTAAATCCAGTGTGTATTAATTGATGCCCTAGTGTAAATGAATCAGAGTTATAATAGTAGACCAAGTTATTGAGTCAAGTACCTACTGGCACACAAGGATACTGATTTCAACCCAGTTCCAACCTATACAGGTCGGATGAATAACCCTTGTTTGGGGACCAGTACCCTAATTACGTAATAGACGATCAATCGGAATTTGAATCGTTTTGAAACAAATTGTTAATCCATTGATTCATAAGTTCGAAAAAAAAATCTGCTCAGCAATGTAAATAACGCAATGAATGTTGTTGAACTGTCAAAATGAAACAAATTAGTCGTAATCGTTTAGGAAAATGTGTTGTGTAATTAGGTAGGTGTTCATTGTATTTTATATTCTTTTATTTTTTCAGTACACAGATTTTTGTAACTAAAAACACACAGTTTTTAGTTACAAAAATCTTACCAGCATAGGTTATTACCACCTTAGATCATAGGTTAAAGGCTAAAATCACTCAGAGCAATTATTATAATTTATTTAACCATTTTCATTCAGGCTCTTTCTTTTATTATTTGGTAGACTAACCTTTTACCTTTTATAAAAAGGTGTACCTGACTAACAGTGTAAAACTGAGCAGTAATTTTTGTCTAAAGTAGTAATGTGACATAGGTTTACGGGTCAGGTACAGGTGTGTCGGTTACGAGCGTGTTCCGCATACAAATGCCCTTCGCCTTGAACCAACACGCGAGCTCCATCAACGGAGCAACGGATATTGTTACAAACCCACGTGGTGATTTCATATTACCTGAGCAGGTATCTAGGAAATCATAGTTCGTTTTAGTGTGAAGTTATTATTTTTAAAGTCTGTAAGTAAATAAGTTAATTCCAGTAAATTTTACAATTCATTATTATCTATGTGTCTGTAACAGTCTGTCTGCAGTGATTTAAATATAAATAGGTACCAGCAAGATAGCTACATAGGTAATATTTTATTGTGCGGATGCACATAATGAAAAAGTGAACTGCATTCCTATGCAAAGCACACACAACTCTGTGTACCACCACATTATTTATGTGTCCATTTGTGTGCAGAATAGTGACTGGTTTATGAGTTCCATTGTTTTGTTGTTCATTGGAAAATTGTTTTAAAATATCGAGGAAAAAATAGCATTAAGGATAGGCAAAGGGACTGGCTGGTAGCAAGAGAACTTGGACCATCTTTCATAGACAGTTCTATTACGTTCCACCTATCTGTTATGTTATCTACAACAGAGTTGGCATGGTGATATTGATTACACAAAGGTGTTCCACCAGGCAGCTACTTACCAAAGCTAAGTACCTACTATGTTATTGTACTTAGTTATATCTTGTTGATTGCATGACATCATCTCCAAGTTATGACTAGGTACCTACTTTGATACTAACATTTGTACTGTGATGATATTACTTGTGTGTGGTTTCCACAGCGAATAAAACGATAGAGTAATAAGTTGTAAAGAAACCAGTAGGCCGCTCGCTTGTGAAACAGGCTGCACACTACCAGTTCGGAATTATCGCGAATTCTCGCAACTTAATGACTCAGTTAGGTAGTAATCTAATCAGGGACAGTTTCATTCAAAATAATGTGTAATAGTCGGTATGCGAGTGAAATACAAACCGGAGCGCGGCAGGTATGACGCGGCGTATCGGCGGGCCACTACCACAGGCCACAGGCGCACAGCTGCGGGCCGCCGCGCCGCCACCGATTGGCTGCGCGCGGGAACCGGTCGCGTCCCGCGCCCTGCCCCCGCCCCGCCGCTACAAACAACTTCAAATTCTTATTCATGTTCGTTGCCACGACCGTTGCTGCCGTTGAGAGCGCGCGCACTATGCGCCCATACTTCGCGTAATCTTATCGATATGTGCTCGAAGTTGAATGTGAATCTAGTGTTTGATGTGCGAATTTAACAATAAATTAAGTGCACGGTGGACCAGTCCGAAGGTTCGGCAAGACGCTGCGACTGCGCTATGAAAACACACGCACGATCAGATGTTTTTGTTCTTTTTGTATCGCGAGTGCTTCGTGAACGGCTTCGACGCAGAGTTACCTTTGCCATGTGCATCAGATAATGTTGTGCTCCTATTAGTTTGACGACAAACTAATATGCTAGCTAGTGGATATTGCGACGGAGTGGCGTTGTGTTTTGGTGATTCATAGTGCGTGTGACATGAAGGTGACGGTGTGTTTCGGGTCTGTGCGGGTGCTGGTGCCGTGCGGCGCCGGCGACCTGCTGGTCAGGGACCTCGTGCGGGAGGCCACGCACCGCTACAAGAAAGCTACTGGACAGGTCAGTCTACACATCATTCAATACAGCGGGTAGTTCTCGCGGGTTTTCTACTCTTTTTATTGGTTAGATCGAGTTTGTTTACCTTCCTTAGTACTCATAACTGGTCAGCAGCAGTCGAGTTGTATTTACGTGGGTGCATAAGGCCTTATGCACCCTACGGTACGATGCCCAACTACCCACCTACCATGTCATGTTTTCGTTGCGTCAAGTGCATTGTACCTAGGTATGGACTACTTTGGTGATTGTTTTGACCTATATAAATTATCTTAGTCCAAGATGGCTTAACACTACCTACCAGATACACATACGTACCCACAAGTTCTGATAACAGAAGAACACTTTCCAGTTGCTTCTTACGTTCTACGCATTAAGGTTCCCGCAGACAGGCGCGATGCGACGGCGCGACGCGACTGATGGAACAATTTCCATGCAAAGTGTATGGAAATTGTTCTACCAGCGTCGCGTCGCGCCTGTCTGCGGGGCCTTTAACCAACTCTAAATGATTCTTGGTACCTACATAACAACATAAATTCAACCACAATGGAGTCTGTCAGATTGACCAACTTACGGATACCGTGTTTTTGCCCTGCCCAGTTCGCTACAGAACTACATTACTGCGTTACCTGGTATTTCACGATTACGATTATCGATATTCGCTACAAAGCTTGCTCGAGAATGTTGAGATAGGTTGTGTCGCAATTGCAACCACCTCTTGTTTTTGCACTAATGATCATTTGGTTATATATATGGAATGCAAGAACTGGTGGAAGGTGTTGGGAGCAAGAACGGCTTTCGCGACAAATGTGTCCATACCGACTGGAGTGCAACTTTAGCGGTGCCACCATCACGTTGCACTACTAGGTAGCTACTTGTCAAACTACATTCAACCATGAGACGCTCGAATTTCATAATTTAGACACCACATTCGATAGCTCATTATTTTTTTGGACAGACCTTCACTAGATGTCGATCTCGTAATTGGATGAAGGTTGTCGCTATGTAAGTCGTTGGGAATGTTTATGGACTCCTTACTTAGAAGACGACGCCTTTTTGCGTCCCCGCCCTATATCCTTGCAAGACTCCAGTTGCATTAAGAACTTATTTGTTGAACTCATAGGTAGGACAGGTGTAATGCTAATTCCAATTAGCGTTAGACATTCACCCGCACCTGCCCTGCTACCTACATGCGTTCCTAAGATCATTTCTCGTAGGAAGTCGCCGACCTTGCGAGCTGCCTTATCTCCGTCGTACATAGGGAACGTCCATTGATCACGTGATGTTATTTAGCAACTTTTTAAACACCCGCCCCCCTGGTTATACCTGGTGAGGTTTTATACTAACTCCCCCCCCCCCCCCCCCCCTCTACCCAGTCAAAAAAGAAAGGAAGAAAAACATTTTATTTGGGTGCCGCTTTTCGGTGTGGTCAGTCACCCAGGGGGGTGTAGTGAGGTACTCGTACATCACGTGTATTTATTTTTCCGAACCCTCTCCCCCTGACCCTCACGTGATTGATGGAATTGCCTCGACGGTCACATGACGGTGGAGTCTGTGTTCGTGGGAGTCAGCATATTTTTTAATAATTTTGCGGACGGGTTCCATTTTTAAGTCACGATGGAGGTCGTCATTTCTCATATACCAGGGTGCGTTAATAATGCCTGTACCTACCTTATTTTAGAATGTCTGTATCATTTTGATGTTGGTCGGTTCAGTACAGCCCCGTGCTGAGTGAAACTGTTTTTGCAACATCCTTTAGGAAGACTACACAAAAAATAAAGAACTTCCTGACAGTGCGTCCCGGATTATGGCAATGTTACATCAGTTTTATAATCATCTTTAAGTGCAGTTCGATGCCAGAGGATGTAAGATTAAGCAATACTCCTCATTATTTACTTAACATAGATAATAATATCATATTAAGTAGCTTCAAGTACTAGTAGCGATTTAGTAGCTTACATCTACAGTCAACTATTAAAATCCTCACCTTCTTTCTAAACTCGACCCTCAATTCTACTTTTCATTGCATCCGTGCCTCATTGCATCAATCACACAATAAATTATAATGTTATTAATGCTGGTAGGTGTATAGATAGGTACTTAACAAGTTAGTTTTGGCAAACGTTTACATTTCTGCATGATTGCTGCTCGACGATTACTCAACGCTAAAGGTCGCGAGCGTACTTAACGACCGGTAAACTATACTTTTGCTGCTCCACTGGTGAAACTATTATGATATCGAGCCACGTGCGTTCTAATATTACTCGAAATACCAAAATAAAACAATCGTACAACTTGTACCGTTTTTTTGTCGATTGAGGTGAATTCTTCTCACCTCCCACACCATCCATGAAAGGCGAATTAAGAGCATCGGCTAGTAAAATGTCACATCTTTATCGATAGTGTTTTCTGAATCGTGCATCTTCAGCTCCACGAAGCGAGCTCGATCATTTTTACAGTCCATCTCGGATATTTCCTCGGTTATCGTTTGTCCATTCATACGAGAAGTAACTTTGTCGACTTATACAGAAAAGCTTAAAAAATAAAAGTTTTTTGTCATCTATCTCTTCATCTCACCTCGAATGGTCGGTTTTACTTTGTCCATTCATACAGAAAGAGGACTAACTGTGTCGATTTCAAAGAAGCTTAAGAATTAGGATAGAGTAGGATGCAAGAGCGAGCGAAACAAACTCGACAGTTTTAGCACCCCGTCTAGGTCCGATTCGATTTTCGGAAATAGGAGTTTGGTACAGCCCGATGATGGCGGCTCGGAACATGAGGCGAGTCGCTGCGCAGTAACTAATACATGTGTCAGCGGGGGTGAAGGGTGGGTACTGCGCAGCGAGTGGCTAACTTCCGAGCCGCCATTAAGTTTGAATCGAACTATACTTTATCGACTAATGCACAGAGCACTGAGCACAGAAGCTTTGGAATTCAGAAATTGCAGAACATTTTAGAATCACCTCGAATAAATTAAGTTCTCTATTATTGTGTTAGGCGTTTTGAGATGTCTTTAGTTCTGAATTTTTTTTCCACCTATATTTTATTTTGAAGCCAGGGAGATGCATGTGCACCCCCTTGCACCCCCTCCCGGCGCCCATGAGGCGAGACGACGTCAATAACCTCCATTACTAGTTGACCTTTTAAAGCACGTTTGACGCCTTTATTATATAATAAAAAAACTCGAATGTTATTACTGCAAGACTATTGTGCCGTCACGTATTACTTTACCTTAGAACGTAATAAATTTTCAGTTTGTATTTGTAAAACAGTCAAAACTGTCGAAATAACTCGATGGTGAAACAATGGGACCGTTGTCGCGGCCAGGTACGCGAGAGGAACGGGCGCCTTGAAAACTCAAACATGCCTATTGTACCGTGCCGTATGGTGTGGCACGCCAAGTTCACTACGGGCTGTACGGACTACAGATCTCGTCCAACGACCGGTTCTCAGAAAAATGACGAGACATTCTTTTGAGATACGAGCGTCCTATAAACTAATTCATGGATATCCGAGCTATGCTCTATACTCCACCAACTGCTTGCACATGCAGTTTTATTGGGTTTCGTTAGATACCCAGGCGTAGATAAGTGTTATTGGAAAACGATAGCGCAGCCGGTGGTCGTCTGCGTGCCCATCGTAAATCTTGAATAACAATGAGCACTATTGTCTGACTCTCAAAAATGGGTTTACCTCAACGATGAGTGTTTTATTTGTAGTTTCATCTTCTACAACTCTTGGAATAGGTTCCATAAGGAGCTGACCCGCTTCCTGCCTGTAAAATCTCAAATTTGTATAAACTTCATTTAATATGCTACCGATGTACTTATGTGCGTGATCGTGGAAAAAATAACAAAAACCGTTTCTCATACGACCATATGTCGGACTTCCTGACAAGTGGATTGGATAGCGTTATGGCGCGGTTAAGGGCTTTTGTCCGAACTAAGAGAATATTTTCTTAAATTTTTACTAATGGTTTGCACATGTTGGATAAATACTTGAGTTTGTTTACACTGAAAAATAATGCTCACATAATGTAAAATTACATCATGGCTCTAAATAGAATTGATTAAACATTTAAAAATACTTAATTAGAAGCTTCGACTTCCACGAGGTTTCGTGATAACCAAAGGTGTAGGTCACGGTATAAGACTGTATTTAATTCCAATCTTAATTAAATGAGTTGGTTTTAATCTTATCATGAGCGGTTAATGTAATTAGGTAAGTAGGGCGTGAAGTAACTTACTGAAGTCGGTAAACAGAGGCTATCACACTTTTTTGTGTTCCTGATAATAAAGTGACATGGAGGAAAATAACAGTTATTTTTTTACACAAATCTATGTACTTTTAGAACACTGTTCTGCGGAGATAGGGAGTCATTAAGTTAAAAAAAAAAACAGTGAAATAGTTGTAAATAACAACTTAATAACCCTCGCCTCAAAACAATTTATCATGTAAACAAGAGGTACAATACATAGAATCTGAAGTGGAACACTACATAGTTACTTTCTCTCACATTCACATAAGGAAATTTGATGATGGAGCGCGTCAATCCACGATAACGAGAGTACATCTTTATTGGTTTTCCCTGGGCAGTAGATTATAGAGTGGTCGACCTCGATGGGTGCTGTGGCGGATGCTGACCATTTATGATGATCTGATCACTTGACACACAATCTCATAGGACATGCCTCCTTAGACCACCCAGTTAACTGCTCATAAACCTTTTGCAGTTAGCCTTATTGAATCGAAATAATGGTCATCCAACATAAATACCTATAATTGTGTGTAACTGTTCTGTTAGTATGAGGAAGTTTTACTAAATAATTATTTGCCGTTTGTGGCTCTTGGTAATTGTCTGAATAGCTTGTAAATCTCTGGTCTGTTATTCATTTATAAAGCCAATTTGATTTGGACCTATGTAATAACGAGCATTCTCTATGATTCTAAACTGCATGATTCCTACCTAATAGGTAGGTACCTGTACTTCGTTATTTATAGCTACTTTTAAATCGATACTCATAGCCGTAGCTCTCATGGTTACATACGATCTTCTTATTCCCAAGTAGGTTACATACATTTCCAGAAGCAGAACAAATGCCTTATCTGTAATTGTAAACCGTTCCAAGTTCTCCAAAGTGTAATTTTAGTAACACTTGTCGGACATTGTTCATAGTATTTCGAACAATGATATTCTGATGAAAGTTATGATCAGATTCGTCCTTTAATGGCATAGCGTGGCTGTGCGTGGGCGCAGACTTGCTGGACTGAGTCACTGAGTCATGCGCACGTGCACCGCGGCCATGTCATGTCCCATGTCCTATTATGCGACAAATAGCTACTTTGCATTACCTCCGAGACTTAGCATTCCTGACTCTATGAAACCCGATCTATGCTCAGATATAATTTCGCATAGCTATGATGATCCCTTTGTTTTACTTTTGACTGGTGTTACTAAGAATTCTATGAGAACACACACGAAATTAGTTCTTTTGTTTTCGTGTACGATTGAAATTACAGATGACTCAAGTCTCAAGATATAGGTAGCGTTTATTTTCCAAGAAATTCCAATAAGTAATTTTTCTATTGCCATTATACCTATTACCGTGTAATTGAAAACCATAACATGTTTCAATCAATCAATGTGACGGGTAAAAACAAAATTGTTACGGTTCGCCATTGTAATTATATCAAATCAAGAACTTATCGAAATAGGTTTGGTTATGTAATGTGTTGCTTTACAAGAATAAGCTTATAGGCGTGAACTGCCTACTGAGTAGGTAGTACTAACTGTACCCTAATTGCGTAATATACGACCAATCTGAATCGTTTTGAAACAAATTGCTAATCCATTACTTCAATAGTTCGAAAAAAAATCTGTTCAACAACGTAAATAAGGCAATGAATGTTGTTGAACTGTCAAAATGAAACAGATTAGTCGTAATCGTTTACGAAAATGTGTTGCGTTATTAGATAGCTGGTCAACCATATCAAAAATTTCGTACCAAACATAATATTGAGAGACGAACTATGATTAACACCTAACTAAACGTAATTATGAGGTAGTTCCTTCAACAAAGTTCTTGATAATTTAATTAACCGTGGGTACCTATTAATAGTATCACAAATTGATGTTTTCAACAGTGAGAACTGTTGAACAGCTTAATTCGTATGAGTCCTACAGACTAATTATTTGTTTAAATGCTCACCAACATAACCATGAAACAAGTTCAATGGTACATTAGCTAGTCTGAGTTCCATCTAACTAATGAACAATTGGTTTTACGAGCAAAGATTGATTATTGAGGTACTGAGTCACTGACGCACTCCGGGCTCAACCACTAATCGTATAGAATTAAGCGTAGTATGTATGTAACACACAAGCTATTCACATGTCACATGTAGGTGATAAATCGTTTGAATCGTGTTTTGCAGTTCAACAAGGTGTTTATGTAATAATTACTAGTTTGTGATAATATGTTTATTACGCACTATTTGCGTAATAGTGCGTAATAAACATTTAAATAAACATTAGTTCATTCAAGTAGTTTCAAATTTCGGTGACACGAATTTCGTCAAATCTCACGCAAAATTTTCACTACTTTTCGTCTTCAAGACAAGGAGATATTATGTCAGGAATTCCAGTTGCCATTTAAGCAATGGTACCGAGTTTTGGATACCCAAAGAACTAACGTATGACTGAAGAACATAATGATGATCTAGCAGGGCCCGGACCCTGCTAGATCATCATCATGTCCTTTAGTCAAAAGAGGATATCTGCAAGACGTTGCTGTTTTTATAATTCACTATATTTTATGACCCGGTGAACTTCGTACCACGTGAGGCAAAAAACCGATTTTTCGGCTGTTCCTTTGGGTTCTTCCTAATTGTCTTTTTTCAGTATTGACAAGAAAAAAAAAACGAATCTTTCGAGTCATTTTCGAAGTTTTGCGAGACTAACGCACTGCAATTGATTTTTATTTATTACTAGCTGCGCCCCGCGGTTTCACCCGCATAAGTTTCGATCCCGTGGGAATATCGGGATAAAAAGTATCCTATGTATTAATCCAGGTTATAAACTATCTGTGTAAAATTTTGTCCAAATCCGTTCAGTAGTTTTAGCGTGAAGAAGAGGCAAACATACACACTCACAAACTTTCGCCTTTATAATATTAGTGTGATAGATAAATAAATGTATAAACGTACTGTATCCATAAAGTTGTTTGCTGTTCGACTGTAATATAATAAAATTTTAAGCCATCCTGTACCCTGACCAATAAAAACGATTAGTTTCACTCATTCAAACACTTGAGACGTCTAATATTGCTAAATGCTTCTAAAATGGGAAGCTGCTACTGAGCACTCAGCTTACTTTGAAACGCTCTTATTGTAAGCACCATCTATTTTATGACATTGCGGTTGCAGTGCAGCCCTTCTGTATCGGCCCTTTTATGGAACTCCACGGTCTTATACAGTGTATCTTTAGATTCAATGATTCAAGCAAGCTTGAACCTAAAACCAGTCTTTTCATAGTCGTATATCGTCTTTATTTGCAGCCAGATACCAAAAAGATTCTGCTTTCTTACTCACTAAACCGTCACCACAAAATTAACCCCTATGCTTGCATATGAGGCTGATGCTCCTATATTAGCATAGTCGTAGTATCAGTTATGAAGATAATGTTAAGAACATAATAGGTACTTATTGTAAATTACCATATTATAGCCTTATCGGGATGTAATCTCTATAACTTTGTGATTTATTGCGTCATACATAGGACGCACGTGTAGGTCGTTGGTAAATAATTCAGATACCGGCTTATTTTTTAGAAAAGCTGAAAAGGTAGTACCATCGATGAACTTCATATCTATACATCATAAGGACTATTTCTACTTGCAGCGCTCGGCGGCTGTAGAACCGGGACGGTAACAGATGTGGTCATCTTGTTCACAGGATTTTGTTTTCAAACTGCTTATATGATATGAAGTTCTTAGATAGTATATCCAGTATAATCAGGAAACACATAATGCATCATGGCATAAACTAAGGGCTTGATTTGAGACCATCCAGTTAGATGCTGAAATCACTGAAAATGGTCAACCTGTCTACAAATCTTTTAAATGTTATAAGTAATAAGATTTTTTTCTGATGGACCATTGAATTTTACATTCGATTACAAATCATAGAGATCAAGATAAACAATTGCTCACATAATCATACAGATGCACATTGTATTGTTTTCGTAATGCTCCTAAAATACATTTTGGTTTCGACAAAATACGGTAATTGAAGATTTATCTCGGTAACACGTTACGACCGTGGTAAAATAATCTTATATGTATAAAGATGATATAACAATGGGCAATAACAAGCATATTCGATCAAAGTTCATCATTGTTCTTGAGCAGTTTCGTCAAAACATACCGCCATTTGCTAAAAAAGCCTAATATTTCACTATTCGCACTTTCAAGGTCACTTACTAGTTTTGCTTAGCAGATCTGTCATCATAAAAAATAAGTTGTTTTGCTTTAGAGCTTGTGTGTCTGCCTAGCCTTTTCCCAACTATATTGGGGTCGGCTTCCAGTCTAACCGGATGCAGCTGAATACCAGTATTTTACATGGAGCGACTGCCTATCTGACCTCCACAACCCAGTAACTGGGTAATACGATACCCCTTGGTAAGACTGGTTGTCAGATTTTCGGGCTTCTGACGACCCGTAACGACTGTCAAAGATCTACGAATGACAGCCGGGACCTTCGGCTTCGGCTTAACGTGCTTTCCGAGACACGGAGGAGTCTTTATGTAAAGATGTTCACCCATCCACAGACCAACCCCGGCAAGCATAGCTTAACCTGATGGATTGAGCCGTGCGGCAGTTATTACTTAGCCACGAGCTCACTTAACTTTCTTTAGAGCTTCATAGTCCTAAAATAAGTTTGGTATCCTTGGAGCTCATAAAATTAAAATGCAAACTTGCAAGTTGCTTTGTAGTGCGGATGCGAGAATAATCCGATGTGACAGCACACACATCTACAGTCCGATTTATACCATGTCGCCTTTAAAGTCAAGACACATTTATGTTAGGACAAAATGAACACATAGAAAATCAAAGGTCTGCGATTGATCGACAATCTCCTTAGTATAAATAGACGTTTCCTTTTTAGGGTTCCGTACCCAAAGGGTAAAAACGGAACCCTATTACTAAGACTTCGCTGTTTGTCCGTCCGTCTGTCACCAGGCTGTATCTCATAAACCGTGATAGTTAGACAGTTGACATTTTCACAGATGATGTATTTCTGTTGCCGCTATAATAATAAAAACAGAATCAAATAAATATTTAAGGGGTGCTCCCATACAACAATACAACAGACATGATTTTATTGCCGTTTTTACAGATAATGGTACGGAACCCTTCGTGCGGGAGTCCGACTCGGACTTGGCCAAATAAATATTTTAGGTGGGCTCCCATACAACAATACAACAGACATGATTTTACTGCAGTTTTTACAGATAATGGTACGGAACCCTTCGTGCGGGAGTCCGACTCGGACTTGGCCGGTTTTTTCTACTTCAGTGGTTGCATTTTTTACACTCTTACCAAGAACACGCAAATCCAGAGGAAGTGATGCAATTTCAGCATCCGTTTCTTTACAGAAAAAAGTCACATGGTTGCCATACAATAACTGGTTTCCAGTACGCGAGGAAAATTAAGTAACCACAGGGTACCCAGTACTTACAGTAAGTAGGTATAATGTTCCTAATTAAATGTTGGATGTAATCTGTCACTTGTCGCGAACAGCTTCTGTAACTGTGGTTTAATATACATCGTGTATCCGTGCTTCACAAATAGACAGTGTATTTATTTGTCTACCTGTTTGTTTCCACTCAGGTAAAGCCGTAAACCAGCCCTTCTGATCATTAAATGGAGTTTTTACATCAAATCTTGCTTTTTTTTTACAACAAGTAGTGATGCGTTTTTGTCGCTACCCGAATCTATCCGATCTCGAGATTAGAATGGATGCCAGTATCGTGATGGATAATTCGATTAAATTACCAGTCATTAGTGCTGGAGTCCAAGGTACACCGACACGACTTGTTGGACACGACTCTTGAACGTAAACCCGTAATGGTATCCGAAGAAACAGTGCAGTTGCGTTCGTCAATATAGTTCTAATTTAAAACGTGTATGGTTAACCGACTGGTCTTGAATTCCCGTTTTAAGTTTATAGAAAATAATAAACTTTTCTTATTTGGATACTAACAATGCTGTATTTCGAATTCATGTAGCTAAGCTATATCCTATCGCACGAGATTATAAAATGTTTTGGTAGAGCGAGACATTAATTACCATTCCAAAATTAACTCAACCGTCAGGCAACTGAGCTGCCCATTTATCTCGGCATGTTTATGTCAATGGACACTTTATAAATAAGGATGTATTGAGGATGTCTTTCGCCTAGAGTCTGTTTTTATTCGGCTTGGTAATTACACGGGGGGAGGCGACTTGCCCGGCCCGCTCGAGGAATGCTACCTGCCGTCCTATTTCAATTTATGTAGCCCCACTATTGCCCTTACTGTCTACAATGATACGGGGATATTTTTACTCGAAGTGGAACTAAGTGATGAAGGGTTTCTGTGTATGTTTCCGTGCAATGTGCATCGCTATGTAGGGCTTGTCTTTAACTTGCTCTTGCATGTCTGTTTTAAAACAATAAACTACCTCTGTAACTCCAGATTTGTATAATAATTTGATAAATGATTGATAATAACAAACAGAAGAACCAAGATAAATAACTACATTACAACCTATAAATTTATGTGGAGCACGATTGCGGAAGTTCATTCACTTTATTCCATGGAGTCCTTTTTTGCAAGTCACTATGATTAGATTGTGTAGGTGACCAGATGAATTCAATGAAAATTGCATTCATATTTTTTACGATAGTTTTTTTTTCCACTTTAAAGAATAAGTAAATAAATCTTATTCCGTTTGTCAGCTGAATAACTAATAACACCAATATTGAACGTGCAGAAACTTTAATATTCCACTTTTAGAATCATATGGAACGTGCAGAAAGTTTAATATTCCACTTTTAAAATCATAAAGTTTTTTGCAAGGTAACTAACATCAATCTGCGTTTGATAGATCTAGCGGAGTGGGTGTGGTACGCGAATGCCTGCGCGCAAATCCTACGCTTAGCCATGCGCGTGGGCAGTCACCTCACAAATTAACAAGTACGACGAATATTTCGTCATAAATATACAACGTCCAGTTTTACAGCATCATGATAATTGCAGTACTGGCTTTAGTTGTACTTGAGCGTCACTTGCTTCTTTCTTTTCTGTGAAAATATTAAAGAAAATTCTGACATGTGTTTCAATATAGATTATGAAACGCTAATTGGCATCACAAGGATTTTTTTGGTACACTATTCACACTTGGATGTTATTAATACCTGTCAAAATATTTACAAAATGTAGTTAGTATTACTACAATATTCAATACTTACCTACTTACATAAGTGCGTTAGTTTCCTTCCATAAAAAATGACGTCATTTGCTATAAGTGGGTTGATTTATAGTTTACGAACCGCTAAACTAAATTTCAGTACGTAAAACTGTTTACTTGGAAAGGCCTATAAAAACGTAGTTTATGTAAACAAGTTATTCTTCATTACACATAGTGAAGATTCACTGTAATCACTACCTATCATGTTTTCTTTCAATCATGTATAACAGTGTGGTTTTGTAATAAAACTTCAATAATACTGCAACCCGTTTAGTACAAGTTTATATATCCTTAGTTTCACAATGTAATTTAAGTCTAACAGTCTAACTGTAGCTCGATACGACCACTGCGCGCTTTGTTTAACACCAGTTAGTGCCAGTTACAATAATATTCGCTGGTTTATATGTTGTAGAACAAAAGCGCAAGTACAGGAACAATGTGGAAACATAGTGTGAAGTATTTGAGCTCGGTGTATTGTCCTGCGACCTACGCATTGTCGTCGCGTGTCGGTTGCCTGCGTTTCCGCGAACATTCGTGACCTGTTAGCGTTATTTAAATCGTACTTCGATCTGAATTGTGTATCTGCACAATTGAAGTTATGGGGCGGTTTTTGAGTAAAGTGTTCCAATTACGTAGGTAGTTCAAAAAATTTGTGTCGCATAGCTCGGCAACAAGATAAGCACAGTAACAGCTTATGGACTCAACGCAACCAGTCGGTCTAGTGCTGCACAATGCATTGTAGCCTCATCCATGTTGCGACAACGATGTAATCACAACAACCTGCCATAATAATTCGTTTTATCGTCTACTATGATTTATTTACAAAATACACTCTGTAGGATAAGAGTGGTCTAGTCATAACAGCATTCTCGGGGTTAGAGATCACAATAGGAAGGCTGTACAATATTACGCACTATGAATCATAATCATAAGCTAATGGTCGCTGCCAACGATTCGGTAATCAATATCGTTGAAGTAACGCAGTGGGCTGTAGGCATGGTTATCGCAGCCAGCTTTTCTACCAACTTTTTCAAGTGACAAGAGATGTATGGTCTGGTGACCCTGTGCTTGTCGGATACTCAGTCAATGTTACACCTAACGTTAGTCATCCAAGCAGATTTTTTTTCAGGTTTAGAGATACTCTCTTGAGATGTGTGCCTTTGTTTCGACTAACGGCTGCCGCAGACGGGCGCGACACGATTTTATTTGTATATCTATGAAATGTTTTTATGAAAACTTCATGGAAATTGTTTGATCAGAATCGCGTCGTGCCTGACTTAAAGCAGCCATAATTCTCGTCAAATTCTTATCTTCTTTAATTTTGAGCCACCGTCTCTTCTATTTTTACGAGGTAATGATTCTTTCAAGCGATGTGGCTCGCTCATTACCGTTTCAACTTAATTATCCTTAGTTCATAACGGACTTCGTCGTTATGACTCTGCTGACACATAATAGTTCTAACTGCACCTAACCAAGAGGTCTCGATCCCTATACTTTTGTCTTATGTAAACTCATTGTGTGTCATTCTCCCACTATTATGATAAGCATCGGACGGCATACAACAGTTCTGGGTGATACAGAACAATGCAGGTAGGTAGTGTTGTGGATTGTCACCTGTTTCTCATCATCAGCTGTGTTTGTAAACATGGATTCAGTTAATGTGAAATTTGGTTGCCGCGTAAATGCCGATTGTTTAATTGACGTAGGAAACAGTTTCACTCCCAACCCTATGACGTTTTTAGCTGGTAAACACCTTACAATATCAGTTCAGTTGGTTACTCATGGTTAGAACAAATCCCACCATGAATATTTATGACAATTAATTGTTTACCTCCATTGCTTTTCCAAATATGCTCATCCAAGGCCCAATGGATACTGAGGTCGAGTACCTAATACAAATTAATGTGTACGAAAACTCAGACCTGGCTTTGGATCCACTCAGGTTACCTATTGATTACTTGTTATCAAAGGTTGGTGTGTGCTCCACTTTATTTGACCGATAACAGAAATTCCGAATATAATTTAGAGCTAAAAATAAAATGGCGAATGAAATGAAGGTGTGTATGCATGTTTAGTGAGTTTATTTATGACGTCATTGTGTATGAAGGCCTTTTTCATAGGTGGTACATTAAGGTCATTAAGGTTAATGTACCTATGTGTTCATGCCTATGAAGACATACCTACCTAGCCTGTGGTGGAATCTGTGCCTTCTCAATAGTTTCGCACGCTTGCAAAACTAGTTATCAATAAATTTTAAACAGCCCTTTATGTCAGCCTAAAAATAAGGAATATTGATTTTGATAGCGGTCTTAGTAAATAACAATATAATGTTGCTAATAATTACCTAATTATCTAAATTTCTAGTTTATTTATTTTGTATTAATGTTTTATGTGGGTTTTTTTATTTTAATTTGATCTAATTTAGTAATTAATATAATTTTGAAACATTTCATTTTTTTCCCCTTTTTTAATTTTTAATTTGATTTAGTTAATAATATTATTGTATCTTTCACTATAACGTATCCGTGGAAAGGTAGAGGATTGAACGTAGTAATTTAATTTTATAATTATGGAATCCTCACTGTTCAATTGTTTGTCTTCCCGAATAAATAAAATAAAATAAATACCTAAGAACGATCTCGTACCTTACACGATTTTCAACAACCGTGGTATACCTAGGATGTTGAAAA
Source organism: Xanthia togata (assembly GCA_963853775.1). Classification (NCBI taxonomy): domain Eukaryota; kingdom Metazoa; phylum Arthropoda; class Insecta; order Lepidoptera; family Noctuidae; genus Xanthia; species Xanthia togata. The sequence continues at coordinate 16,079,102 of OY970802.1, forward strand.
TCGTTATCAAGTTTGCTAAATAGCAGATTGCAAACACAACATCTACAGCTGGTGTTATTTGTGTCTATTGTTGCACTCTTGTTGTTCTATGTTTTGGCTGTATAAGGATGTTTCAAAATGAAAAGGTGCATTTGATTTTAGATTTTAAGTAATATCGGACATAGCTTAATTCTCAGGCTGCTTCGAAGAGTTTCCTATTTCTATTCTGTAGAATTCTCTCTTTAGTCTTATAAGCGGCAAATAGCATCCATAATAGATTGATGTGTGTTCCGTACGTTGTTGACTCGTGACGTGGATCCTGTCGCCGTTCCAGTAACGTACGAGTAGGTATTCCAAACGTTTGCAACTTTAACGAATAGGATTCCCACGAGGTCATAACAGTTGCACTCTTGAACCTGAAGTTGCTGCGGTTGCTGTTTTCATTGATATCACTCTACAGTACTACTGCTAACTGCCAGTCAGCTTAGTTTTGTAAAGATTATTATTTTAGTGGTTTTTTTTTTTAACAATATTGATAGATTGTTTGATAAACATCATCATATTTGCATATTACCAGCATAAACCTCCAGGAACACCCACAATAAACGGTCAGATGAGACAACACCACCACCTTTGAAAGATGGATTGCTGGTCCCTCATGTCCATGATTTAATTAGCATTCTTATTGCCAACCGTGGTGGTAACTAAGTAGTCTGTTTATAACCAAGTTCTATATTTTTCTTCTTCTGCCTATCCATGTACTGTGGTGAGTGGGTTGAAGAGTACGTACCTATGTTTAACACATTATTTCATGAAGGTTAAAGTCGAATCTATTGATTTTTGATATCATTAATATTTTCCACCCTTTTTGTCTGATAACAATGGGTCGTTATCTACGAATGCAGTTAAGTTATTTGATATTGTTCTGGTGTCAATGGATCTGGTACTGTAATGTTATTTGGAATGATAAGCTCTTCATTATTAGGAACCTAGTTGCTTAGAAATATTGGTCTATTTCTCTACAGGAATTGATATCTGCTTTGGTTAGGTTAGATTTTAATGGACCAATTTAAAAGTCAAGCAATGTCGTTTCTAATGTTCGTGACAAAATTCAATCACTATGCAAAAAAGCAATCCATATTAACCGTTCTACAGACCTAAATATTTGCTAACCTCTAATGGTATTACTCTCGTTTTCTCCCACGGTCACCCATCGCTGCCCACCCCGCACTGCCAACCACGTGAAAATGGTAACCAAGCGAGCGATGCGAACTTCCACTATCCGAAGTACCGAGTATCCCATGACTATCCGCTTTACAGAATACGGATTCCGCTCGAGCTGAAAGTGAAATTTTATTGCATTATTAAACTATTTTTTATGTCTATTTTGCATATCGCTAATTGCATTTTGGCACGATTTTTTATAGAAAAATATTCTTGTTTATCATTTTTACTGAGTAACTTTTTATGTTCTAACAAAGGAATTTTTGGGAGTTTTTGCATATTTGAAATGTTCCTATAGTTTCGCTTTTTGACATTTGCTTTATTAGTTATTCTCTCTAATATTTTGTAGTTATATGAAAGTTAGCAATTTTGTAACAGTTTTGGTTTCAACATAGTGCTCTCTGAAATAATGTAAGCTTGCCAATGGTTTCACCTCGAATTTTTGTAATGAATTGTTATATTTCTTTAGGTAACTAACGAGAGTTCCACGTGCGAAGGTCAGGCTTTTCTCGGACGCGGGCAGGTTGATGACCCCGCGACCGTAGTGACTAGTGATGTGATTGATATGCATGAAACAACTGACGCTACGACCTGACAGTATGAGACTATTCGAAAAATTCAAACGTGGAATGCAATTACCTATGGGGGATAGTAGGTATAATTTAAGTAGACATTTTAAGCATTTGTGATCTTCGGTATAGTAAGTACCTCTCTCTACCTACCTATATAATACTTCTTGTAGAGGATAAAAGATATGATCCGAGACATATGATAGTGTAATATCCCCCTTAGTGACTAGAAACACGCAACTTTGCAACGATTGCAACGGCAATATGTAGGTACCTACGTCATTTTCTACGAAAACCAAGCTTGAAATTGTAGAAAGTAAAAATGCTTAGTTTATGTTACATAAAGAATTTCTAATAGAACTGTCCACGCACCTTTATTGGATCTAAATTCTAAAGCTTTTGTATGTCTTCGGCCATCGGACGTTCTTATTTTCAATAACTTTATAAGTGATTGTTTTAAAACGCGATTGATATTGAAGGATGAAAATAACTGTTTACATTTATAGTCTGTTCTGTTCTGTAAAAACAACAATAACATCACATGTGTGTTCCACGAAAGGGAGGAGCTCGTGGCTAAGTAGTAACTGCCGCACGGGTCGATCCGTCAGGTTAAGCTACGCTTGCCGGGGTTGGTCTGTGGATGGGTGACCATCTTTACTTACCGAGACTCCTCCGTGCCTCGGAAAGCACGTTAAGCCGTTGGTCCCGGTTGTCATTCGTGGATCTTTGACAGTCGTTACGGGTCGTCAGAAGCCCGAAAGTCTGACAACCAGTCTTACCAAGGGGTATCGTATTACCCAGTTACTGGGTTGTGGAGGTCAGATAGGCAGTCGCTCCATGTAAAATACTGGTATTCAGCTGCATCCGGTTAGACTGGAAGCCGACCCCAATATAGTTGGGAAAAGGCTAGGCAGATTGATTGTGTGTTCCACGAAAGGGTAATCAGACTTGCATTAGTAATTACACCCACATTTCACTTTTTTTAGTCCTATAGGTAAGTTTATTGCCATTAACCAAGAAATCTAGATCTACAGTCTTAAGACAGTCAAAGAAATATTTTTTTAAAGAAAAACCTAACATAACTGCGAGAACCGGGAATCCTTCTGGGTTCTTTTCTGCAGAGCATTTCTGTTTTCTTATCAGCAGATAAGCACGATCTCCTCACACATAATAAGCATGACTACCTATAATAATTATAGATTTCAAAATGATTGTTGTCAACAATAAATGTTGAGAAAGCTAGACTGTTAAAGATGTGTCAGATTAGGTACCTACTCGAACTTTATGATGCTTTTCATTAAACGCTTGTATTGTCTCTATGCGAAACAAATGGGAAATTGCGTTTCTAATGTATGGAAATAGGGACGTGGAAAACTTTTGTATCGGAATAAAATGATGTGGCTTGTTCTAGTATCGATTGGAATACTAATTGCCTTTTTAGAAACTACTGTTTATTTGTAGGTACCTAACTAACTATTACGACCCGAGTAAACTTCATGCTATTCTCTGCAGATCCTGTGACAGCTATTTAGTTTCTGTGACTACAGATTTCTATTACTCTTTATTGTCTAAATCAAACACCAGCGACTTAATTGAGACCGAGAATTTTGAAGGATGTTTCTAATCCATTGCTTCCTAGGTTTAATAAAGTCGCCTGCTCAACAACGTAAATAACGCAATGAACGTCACTAAACTGTCAAAATGAAAGAAAATGCGAACAATTGTCATTTTATGTGTGTTACGTAATTATTACCCTGCCGATCATCTTAGTCAGTCAAATCCTAGCAGAGAAGACTGTTCAATAGTCTGTTAAAATCCTTTCGATTCGAATTCAAATTCAAATTTATTTATTCACATTTAACGGTATGGCCCTCAGAGCCTTTCAAAAGGCTATTCGCTATACCAATTCAAAGCAAAGCTATTCGTCATTGGGCATGGGAACCGGGCATTATCGCGCAAACTTGCTAATGAAATTAATTACCCAAGATTGTAGGCGTTACTATTTAATCGCCCTAACTTGTTAAGAACCTTAAAAAAACACAAATGTCATTTTTATAGCTATATTTTCTAGGTCAATAAACTTTGTTACACATTTAGATCCAGTTTTAGAACCTTGCATAGCAATTTATGTTAATGTAAGTGAGCGTGCCAAGAAATCGATAATACCTACATGTAATATTACGACAGTGTATACCCGTATAACTAATCCAGTAAAGGGCTTAGGTAGTAGGTACTGATTCCCGATTCGATACGTAATAACCACGGGCATTTTGTAGGTTTCTGATTCTATAAAAGTCAATAAATGTAACTGAGTTTTCCTCGTTGCATTCATTCATACTTACATACAGGTATTTTTTTAAATTAAATTGATACCTACTTACTTTTTGTGGGACTTTACTGTCATTGTCATGGATTTCTCTCACAATGACCATTGCCACTGCCAAAAACAGGCAAAAAGACCAAAAGCAGGATCAATAAAATGAATAAATTGTCAACTGTTTTGTTACAAACCAAAAATGTAGGTGTTGCAGTCAAAATACGTAGGTACTTACAAACTTTTTTTTTGAAAACGGTTATTTTAATACCCAGTCTGGTAGATTATACTAAGTACATTTCTTGATAAAATAAAATACTAAGTAATTAATTATTCGAATAACGACCACAGTTCGTTTGTGTTCTTTCAATTTATCTACCAATTTTCCTTCCGTAAGACATGATTAATTAAGTTAGGCCTATGAATCATAGGTCGCTCCATCATATGATATGATGGAGGTTTAACATAGGTACAACATTTAAGCATAATATAGCTGGACTTTAAAATTAACCATGCAGTAGAAAAATTCCCAAAATTTTAGCCTCGCTTCACTTAAGTGGAGCCTGAGTGGTTTTGCCCACTGTCAAAGTAAACTTGTAAAGTTATTTGGTATTCAGTGCCATCTGTTGGCAAGATACGAAAGCATCGTGAATGTAATGTGAGTAGGTATTAATAGTTTATTAAAATTTCACGATAATAAACAGCTTATTCCAACTAAATCAAACGTGTCCTTATTTTCAACCATTGTTTTTATTTTAACACTTGACCTTGTGTCTCTAATCTTGAAGATTGACTAGGCAGCTGGCGTTGTAGTTCTTAATGATTTGTATAGATGGCGTCTGTTTCAGGAATTGATGCTTTGCTGTTATTGAACTAGATTCGAATCGGAAAAAAAGAGAAATAGGTAGGTACCTACTTTTTTACCATTCATTGTTAATAATGATATTATCATGCTCATTTATGTGGAAGCGTATTTTATACACTATTTTCATCTATTTAAAACGTCAGTTTACCTGCCTAGTAGGTAAGTACCGTTTAGAATCTGAAACTTGACCATCATTTTATCATTCAGCAGCCTATTCGCTGAAAATGTGATATTTCTTCGGCTTGACCTTGGCTAGTGGAGGTGGTGCGACGGTTGGCACCCCACGCCGTCGTTCCGGCTGGTGCCCCCGAGCGTCCGTCGCGCTTCGCCACGCGCCTCGCGCCGCTGACCCCTGCCTCGTCACAGGGGAGGTGTCCCACGAAAGTGCCCTGAACTCATTATCATACAACCTCCGGGACTAACATCCGTGAGGAAACCAGCTACAAGGATCTCTGGTTCGTTAACTGACAAAATTGTGGAGTGGTTACCCATCAATTCAATCAGAAATGTCGTGAACTAGTCCCACTTCTAAATTGGTTCAATTTCGGTGGTGAGTTACAGGCGAATGGTATTAGACGATTCGGTGCCAATTGTTTGTAATTGCACAGGTGGGAGGATTGTTTACACGGCGTGCGAGCACCTCTCAATGGCGCGGCTACCTGCAGGGGGGGAGCGGTGACCTGCCGGCCCTCCCCCCCGCGCTGCGGAGGCGCCGCCGACCGGCGCACGCGCAGAAAGCCGAGCCAGTTGCTCGCCGCGCAGCCTCCAGCTTGTTTACGTCGATAATATGTGACGTCTACCCTTTACTTATTATCGAAATTCGATGTTTTTTGTGGTGCATGTGATACCCCTGTGAACATTTTTCGTCGAGTGAGGCAGGTTGAAAACGTAGCTGTTGTGTGACCAATGATCCTATTTTGAGTTGAAGGCATTGTGGCATTGTACGCTTTTGCTGGTCAGTTATTTTGCACTTGCACAAAAGTTGCACAGCTGGTTCCTGTGATAACATGGCATGGTAGACAATGGATGACGTATCCTTTATTTTTTGTTACGCCATCCTGAGCCTGAGCGTGTCTGTGGGAAATTCGTTGCTGATTTATTTCCCGCTAGTGTTTTAAATTGTCAGTACTGCCGTATTTATAGGGTTTTCATTTTGGGATCTGTCTTTTAGGTGACTACTAAGGTTGCTGTTGTCAAATATTGTTGGTAGTTTCTATACGTATAACTTGAAATATTGTTAATTGCATGATGTGATGCGTGTCTACGTCCATTGTTACCTAAAAATTGCAAAACTAACAATTAAGAAACTCAAGTTACTGATCAGGTTTCTGTTCAGGGATCGTTGCACCTATGGTACATGGCCATAATCAATGCATTGTGATTGGTCCGCAGCACATGAAGCATAGCGTGACCGTTGAACCATGACCGTAAGTGCTAAAGAGTAAGACCTGACTCAACGTATGGTTGTTATAAATTAAATACAATTAATAAAGTACTTGAAAAAATAATGATTCACGTTTTATTTACACAAGTGTAGACGTTTGCAAACACATTTTAGCTTTTGCGAAAAAACTTGATGAAGCATTAGTGATTATTTATTTGGAATACACAACGGCATCAGTCGAGGTTGACACACTTTATCGACTGTCAGTTCAATAAGGCAAAGAAAATGAGCTGCTATTATTGTAAATTTCTCATAACGCGAGGCGACGCGATTACGGTTACTAATCAGTATCATTGCCACGGGTTTGTATTGCCATTGTTGTTTGAAGACCGATCTGGTAACATAATAGTAACTCCGGCGCCGATCTAGATACCCAGATCTCGAGGTAGAAAGTGCCGTGAGACTCGCGACACTCTTTACGAACTTGCTTATGAAATGTAATATTCAATACAACTCGATTTTCATCATCAAAACTTTTGTGGTCTTCGATAAAGGTATTCATTGTTGCATAACTTGCGTGCAACACAAATAGGTTAAGACCTTAGGACGTCTAATTACCTGCAACAACTAATTAAGCATTACAAGCTGGTAATTAAGTCGCTCAGTAATACTCATCTTATCGTAACTTGAAACAAATGAGGTCCCACGTATTTTCGTTAGCACACCTCGCAAACTCGCAACTAGCGTTGACAATGGGTTTCTGTTTGAAACTTTGAATGATGAAGTCTTGTTATCGTCGATTGTTCGCTTGATTGCATTGAGTTTGAGTCAATCTTACATGACCATAATGATGTGACGCTAGTTAACACCGTTACTGCATTCAGTTCTGAAACTACAAGGGAGAAGCATGGTGATTTAATGAGACATTAAAGTAACAAATTAATGGACCTTTATGGAATTTTCTCTTTTAAATACCAGTATCCTATTTTTCCGTACATACCTTTGGAAAAAATGTTATTCCCGTCGTAAAGTTTCAAAACCGCGTGTTATAGGCATGCAAACTGGTGGAGTCAACGTTTTGCGAGCTATGCGATAATGTTCACTATGTGGTAATTATTCCTGCATGTTGCTAGTTCGCCAGCCTTTAGTTAAAACTCTCCTGGAGTTTTTGCGGTATTTCATGAAAATATACGTTTATGCATCATTGCGTTGCTTTGAAATTAAATAATTGGAATGTAGAATCGCATCATTAGCATTTCTGAAATGTTAAACAGAATAGAAGGCAATTTAAGGGGGAACGGGGTCTGCGATTCTCAATACAAATGTATTCCCCTTTTTTCTTCCTGAATAATGCTTCTAGAACAATTTTTTTTTCCATTAAATTAAGGTCTACTGTAGACACGTCCCTGTTATTACCTTTTTTTCAGCAACTAATTGGTAAAGAAAATATGATAAAAATCCCCCATTTTTACTGTCGTGATTAAATAGCGACCAGACAAATTCGAAAAGTTTTTAAAATAAAAGAAAATGATTTCTTAACAATTTTATGTAAAAATAATTGATACGACTCAGTTTTCGAGGAGAAAAAAGGGGAATACGAAACGTCAATCTCGTAATTTTTTTTGTGATATACCTAATCGGTCTGAGCTGCACACAGATATAGATCTGTGGAGCTGCAGCTGTCCTTATCGCTCTCTTCACGGGTAGACTTGAGGTAAGACATAAGACGACGGCAATAGTTTCTTCAAATACCTATTTTTCAATTTCCTCGCAGGCCCTGTTCCCTCTTAAATGCAGTACCGTACTAAGCTGTATTAGATTGCAAGTTGTTTAGGTGGATTAATATTATCATCGCAGATTCCGTTGTGCAACTGGTGACATTAAAACTAAATTGGACGAGCAATTCAGTTTGCCGTTGTTTGCGGATGAAACACTGATCAAAGCTTCGTACTGAGTAACAAAACCGTTGTTATTGGATATGACTATAATAGATTGTGCTAAAACAGACACAGTCTCGAATTCATCGTTGATTGCGACTGAGTTTTCACTTTCCGTGTCTTTGTTGGAAATATTAATGTAGTGGTCTAACAGCTTCACGCATTTGGGCCTATTAAATGTACAAGTTTTGTCTATATTGTGTAAGTCGGCGAAGATGGGCCTGTCTTGTGGGCAGAAGATTTTCATAAACTCTTGTTATATTGTAGGTGGTTGCTTAGTCGTTAGTCGGCCTTTTTATGGAGGCCGAGTCAGCGTCGTAAACTCGTAACGACGGTGTCTGTACTTCAAAAGTTTAAGATTTCCGCGGTCTGATCGTTGGTACAGCAGGCATTGTGTGTTTGGGAGTGAGGCAGTGAAGGTGCAGTAGATTGGAGGGGCGGTGATAGTCAGATAACGATGGCAGCGATAACGCGGAGGCCGCGGAGAGCGCCGCAGTGCCGCGCGGTGCCGGCTCAGCGGCTGGGTCGCCACACTCCACTATTTTTTCAACACTTTTTGCGCGTCTGGCCACAAGGTTGGCAGTCGTGTTTTGTGACTTGTGTACACGTACATCGGTGTTGTCAGTGAAATTAGTTTTTGAATACGCATTTAGTTGAATCAATTCTCATTATTTTGAAACGGTGTAGCGCACATTGCTCGTCTTTTGTTTTGGAACTTTCTTCTAAACAATAATTGGTTTTGTTTTCTTTTTGGGTGATCACAACAGTTACTTGGAAACAATGCCAATCTTCCCTGAATTGGAACTATAATTCAGTGCTTAGTGGTGGTTAACGTAAAGATGAAGGAATCCACTCCTCGGTGCGAGGATGTGGCTGACAAACTAGTGCGTCTGTTCGGATGGAGACAAACGTACCCTGTTCAGAAACTACAGAGGAGTATACTGCCGCAGACTAATGAAACGGTAAGATTCATTTTACCAAACCTTCAATGAGGTTCTGTTAAAAAAAAATGTAATAGTTTAAATGAGTTTTATTTCAATCCGTAATTTTTATACGAAATGTCTTGCAGTGGGCTGCTATAGGTGCTGATTATGATGATGATGACGAACATGACGATACGGAAATAGCTAAAAATACATTAATGCATGAATTTCATCATATTTTTTTGAATAGTAAGCTAGCTAGCTGTATCACTGAAGCCACTAAATCCATGCTTGTTTGTTTTCATAAGATAGGTACACTTGTTACATTAGGCGCCAATTTGTTAGTCACATAATGAAAGATAATTAACTGTAACTTTATCATTAAGTAGTTTGTTTGTATTACTTTTTGAAGCAAATTAATCAAACCAGGTTAACTAATCTAAAACAAATTTGATAAACCATTTTCTGCTAAATATTAATAACATTGTATTTATAAATCATGATAAATTGACTGTGATAGTAAATAATAGTGATACCAAACCACATAAAGGAGAGTGTTAAAATAAAACTGATATATTTATCCCTTAAGTTTTAATTTTTCCTCTTTCCTCTTTATCGCAATATTTAGGATGTGCTTGGATTTTCTGATTTCCTCCCAAAGCAATGAATTTTCAAGTGTAACCCAAGAGATAATAGCAATTACCAAAATTATCATCTCCTGCCCTTATCTGATATTATTTAGTGTTGGTGCCGTTTGACTCCTTCTTCCATCGTCTCTTCAGCTGCCATTTCAGTATTCACCAAATAGGATCATATGTGTATAGAATAATAGAACAAACTTTTATAGGTGGATACTCTAGCCTCTTTATTTAAATCATCACCCATAAGTATTCGTTCTATATGAATTTTGTGATACTCATGGAAAAAATCCTTTCTGCCTTTTTACAGATTACCCCGCTTCTATTCCACACTGGTGCAACATGTGAAAGATTTCAGTAAAAAGTTACCGATTAGTCCGGGAAATTCCACACCTTTCTTTATTATTACTCCACTTCCTATAATGTCGCCAGTTTCGTTACGTACGCATGTCGATGTTACTATTGTTGCCAATTACTTTCACAGAGCTCTTTTATGATCTGAAAGTGGAAAGTACTTCATTCAACTTATAAGTCGCAATTACGTTGCCGATGGTACCTCCCTGTATATTCACGCGATACGGACGTTGAACCCTGCGTATGAGTTGCATACGGAGTTAAATTACTCAATAATTGACTTCTATAACCAATGTAACCTTGTCGAGGAAAATACAATCTAGTTGTGTAAGCGAATTTTGTGGAATACCTACTAACAATTTGTCGTTCGGTGGACCTATGTCGTAACGGTACATACTCGTATGTCACGCTTGAACCAACGAATAGGCAGAGAAAGGTACCTATAGCAGAACGAACAAGTGTAGAATCCATGAACATTTGCTGAACAAATTTTTAAGAATATTAATAAATTGGACTGCGAAATTATCATGAAACTATGATGACTTCTCGTGGAACACGGGACTACATGAATAAACATCATGTTTCATCAACCCCATAAAGCCACAAACGTCCATGTCTTGTCAAGACATCAAGAAGCATTGTCATATTATTGGCCCTGCTACTGCAGTAAAGGAAAACGTAAAATAATGTGTACAAAAAAACTAGATTTTCTTTAAAAAAAAGCAGGATTTTCAATATGCACTACATTTTCAAGATCACCTCTTCAACTACATACTTCAGATTAACTTAGCGATCTGACTAATTGGTCTACATCAGCACAGTTGATTAATTACCTGATCGACCTTGAACGTAATCAGTGACATTCCGAGCGGGGTATGTTTTACGACTTGTATGCTTAAGCGGTAGTGTCATCTGATAACACCTGTTCTATCGCACGTAGACAGCCGCTGGTATTTCATGGAAGACAATTAAGACTAATACCTACTATATTTTGGACGATTAGGTGTAGGTAAGTAATCATCACCTTTGGAGACTTCATAGTATGTAGATCACGATCATGAAAAGCGATTCTTCTAGCTAGAGCTAAGCTATAGGTACTTCTTTCATCTAATTACGTAATATATTTTCGTAAACGATTACGACTTATCTGTTTCATTTTGACAGTTCAACAATATTCATTGCGTTATTTACATTGTTGAGCAGATTTTTGAAGTGAAAACTTCTTTAGCGGCGTTGTGCACTTTTTTTTGTGATGGGTAAAAAATGTTAAACTCGCGTCAGGACACGTGACCTGATCGAAAATTCGTAAGAAAATTCAAAATTATTCCCTAACCATTCCAAAATATCAAAAATGCACAACGTTAATTATTCAAGTTTTCACTTCTGCCGGCACTCCCGGAGTGCAACCCGTTTTTTTTTCTCTCAAACTATTGAAGTAATGGATTAGCTTTATAACAAGCTACCCTCTTCTTTGCTAGATTTGCCTTTTAATGCGTTTAAAACTAAATTAAAGTCCAACCTTTGTTCAAAGGCATACTATTCTATCAACGACTACTTAAATGATAAGAATAGATGGTCGCTGTGATTAACTCAAGACAATGTTTAAATGTTCTTTCTCCAGAATTAGTATACCTACTGACAGGATGAGTTTATATAATTGTTTATAATTTTACTTTATAAGTCAATTTATTTTAATTTTATTTTAATTTAGTGCTGACATAATCTACTCATTACAATGTTTTTTTTATGAGTTGTATTGCAATATGTGGTTAGCTAGCGACCTCGACAATTATTTATTTTACCTCGATGGTCCTAGTTTATCAATTGTAACTTCCAGTTACAGCTATATGTAAGCGGGCACGCCCTTTATGCCTGGAGGCTTTTTCTTTTTTTTTTTTGATATTGTTTACTTTTAGTTATTTTTATTTCTGCTTGAGTATAGTTCTCGATGCTTTTGGTTGGTATATTGGCGTGTGCTAGCTGTCATATGGCTATTAAATAAAGCTATTTAATTTAAATTATTTTTAGCATATTGTAAATTGTCTTGCATACTGTTGTATAGAATCATTTTTTATTTTATTTTCTAACTGAACAGACAGCTGTGCTGCTGGGGAGTTTGTTGCGCCACTTCTTCTTCCCAGCAAAAGCACTAGGAAGTGGTGAAGGGTGGGCGTTTTGGGGGACTGTCTTATGTAATTTTGACGTTCGAAAAGTGCTGATTCTCAGCCTAGTTTGAATAAATGACTTTTGAATTTGAATTTGAATTTGAATTTGAGCAATCTGTTTCAAAACGATTTAAGCCTAGTTCAGACTAGCGCGATGCGACACGAACAATAACATTTCGAAGAAAACTTCACGGTATAACTATAACCGGTGTCGCGTCGCGCTGGTCTGCACGAAGCTTTAGATTCTGATTGATCGTGTATTACGCAATTAAGGTACAGTGATGTTTTTCTGTGATAGTATAAAACTATGATAAAACTAATTTGGTTTATTTATTTAAAAAAATCGGTTTGCTACTCGTGTGGTATGCTCAGAGAACGTAGCAGTCCCTAGTGGAATTGTATAAACTTAAGAACAACGAGCCTTTTAAAACTTACAAGAGATCGAACAAAATGTTGGTTGATATCTGCTACTGTCTCTAATGTGTATAGGCTTCGGTCTTTGACCCAGCATGCCGCTTAGACTTTTGGTCGCGACAAGGTGTCTCTTATTGAAGTTAGATTAATGACCTGGCGTTATTGAACACAGAATTGAAATCCGAAATCCGGATCCTGATGTCATGCAGAGCAACGATTCTGATTATACATTTAAATGTTTAGTTTTAAATCACAATCATAAGCTACTTCTATTTCGCAGACAAGTTTCATAAACATTGATCCTTAAGCATATATTGAATCATGATCGGGCTTGTCTTGTTTATGTTCGCAATGGATTTCTGTGATAATTATGTATAAACATTGGCCAAGCCTTTAAAACTTGTTTGAACTGATATGAAAAAGGGGCGGTTTGAAGGTCTTTTAGAATCAATAGATTATGTGTCAACTGCTGTGATGTATCATAGAATTTCTCAACTAAAACATGGGCCTCGCCTAGCCCCAGGAAGCAAACAATAACAAATAAACGAGTAAATGAGTACCTGGATTGTTTTCGCTCATGGATGCTGTGATCTAATTTGAAATTGGGGTTACTATTATTATGACCTCATGTTCCTTGTATTTTTTTTTATTAATAATATCCCCTCCAGGCTCTTCTCTCGTGTCGGCGCAACTATCTTCGTGTGCTCGAACCATTCGGCAGGGTTGGTAGCGGCGGCACTTCAATGTTCCCCGCATTTCGGAACTTAGGTATCATCATTGGTCTCCGGTGAGGCGGCGAGCCTCCTTGCCGGATTGCCGCCATGGGATCTGGAGGCAAAAGTCCTCGCGCATATTTGGGAGTGGCGCGGGGAGGCGAAACGCCGGGGCTTGACTCCGATGCCGCGAGAAATCGCGGCACAGCGGACAGAGCTCCGACAGGATCTCATGGCGTCATGGAGAGTGCGATTGTCGCAACCCAGTGCTGGGCACGCCACTATTGCGGCGATAAGTCCCCTCTTTGAGGAGTGGCTGGAGAGGCGCCACGGCGTCCTCACCTTCCGCCTGACGCAGGTCCTCACCGGACACGGCTGTTTCGGGAGGTACCTGTTTCGGATAAGGCGGGAGGAAACGCCCGGGTGTCATCACTGCGAGGATCGCCCGGAGGACACGGTGGAGCATACGGTGGAGGTATGCCCGGCTTGGGCAGAGCACCGCCGTGTCCTCGTGGAGGCGATCGGTGGCGGGGATCTCTCGCGTCCGGCCCTGGTCCAGGCCATGGTACGGAGCGAGAGGGCATGGGAGGCCGTCACCTCCTTCTGCGAAGCAGTAATGCTCGCGAAGGAGGAGGCCGAGCGCGTGAGGGAGAGGCAAATTTCGCGCCCTCACGCCCCTAGCCGCCGCAGGAGGAGACGCCCCGGGCGTCGGGAATCGATCGCGGATTCCCGGCCACCGTAGGCGCGGGCTTGCGGACGGTGAGCAATGGGTAGCTCGCCGTCCGGTAAGGACCAAGCCCGGGTCGACGGCGAGTTGTGTTCCACGCGCGCCTCAAAGAGTGTCAGCGAGTGAAGGGGTCCTATGAGACCATTGCCTGCCGTGGTTGCGGGAAAGTCCGAAAGGGATACCGTGGCCCCCTGGCATTGCACAGGCAACAGAAGGAACACGGGTGGGTTTTAGTCAGTAAGAGTCTGACACGCCCTCCCGCTCCACCCAGAGCGGGAGGAGTCATTTGAAGATTTCCCACCCAAAAAAAAAAAAAAAAAAATAGGTATCATCATTAAATGTAGAGGCTCTTGTCTCATCTAGCAGTAAAACAGCTTTGAAGTTGAGTATTTTTCAAAATGCTTTGCTCCCGCCCAGTTGAAATGCCAATTCAAAAGCTGCTATGTTGTAAGTTCGGTGAGAATCTTTAAGCCATCGGCATCGTTGTAACTTGTAAGGTGTTTGTACCTGCCTGTAGTAAGAACGTCTTAGGTCAAAAGATCAAGCCGCGACTCCATATAAGTAGTGGCAGATTGATTGGTAGGAAATAAGGTTGCAAGCTCTTGGGTTAAATTATTTCCGCCATGAGAGTCGGACACTTATTTAAAACTAAATAGTTTTTTTTTGAAGATAAACAACCTTCGTCTCTTACTGATATCATATATTAAAAATTTGTCAAAATTATTGGGTTATGGTGGAAGAGTCCTCTTATCAAATCTATTTGTTGTTAAAGACACGATACGACAAAGAGTGGACACTGTGTGTTGAGGTTCTCAATTTGAATATTTTTTAAGCTTTATCATAGCTTTACTTGTTTTTCGAATTGATGAAGCATTGGATTAGCAATTTGTTTCAAAACGATTCAAATTCCGATTGAAGGTGTAGGTATTATGTAATTAGGGTACTGGTGATCTAAACATGACTCGTGACCGTTAAGACAGCTGGCAATAGAACTATAATAAAATTGTAAAGCGAAATTAATCTTAGCGAGCGTGACACGCTAATTATAACTCATCTGGAAAAACCGTGCTGTTTTGTATTGTTTGTGCTCAACCGGCTCATTAGGAGTGCTTATGTAACAAGTAAGATGGAGCATGCTGTCATTTACATACGTAGTGCCTTCAAAGTCACAAGACTGATACTATCACGACCTATTATGAAGCTAGTTGCGAACAACTCGATAATTCTTTAGTTGTATCTCACGTTGGACGTAAAGGTGTTCAAGACAGCTGTTGATCAGAAAAGTCAACACAAAGACTGTTCCACATCCCTACTATCACTAGGAATTTGCGTAAAGGCTGCGTAGGCTTGGCGTAGAAGTTGCGTGGGCTTGGCGTAGAGGTTGCGTATGTTCGGCGTAGAGGTTGTGTAGGCTCGGCATAATGATCTCATAGGCTTTCCTAGACGCCACGTAGACCATTCCCTAAGGAATACGTATAGGTTTTTAAGAGTAGTTGTCACCATGTCAGTCAGTAAAATGAAATCAATTTTTTTTTCAAAATAACGTCGAAGTTGTTTGTTTGTACTGCAGGGCTATTCTGTAACCATCTCACCGTGAAAACTTAGGTGAAGTGAGCACGGAGTGAGCTGTCAGTCCCTAGCAGCAGGTAGAATGACAGCTCACTCCACGCTCACTTCACATGTTTTCACGGTGAGGTGGTTACGGGAATCGACATGCTGTAATCAATTTTAACATCGAGCAGTATTTGCCAAGGTGGCGAAAGGTTATATTTTCTTCATATCAAACGCTGTGTCTGTGGTTGATATTCGGTCTTGTATGCTTTCTCTTATCTCTGGAAATACGGAGTGAATGTGAGCGCGGTGTCATATCACCACATAACGGGTCTAGGTAGGTTTGAACTTTTGGCATATTATTTTTTAGGCATTTTGACCTCAATTTTACTCATTTGTATTTATCCTGTAATTTCCTGTATGAATACTGTATAGGTACTTTGATGTGAACATAATTATCATTTCTTACCTTATCATCATAATGGCAGCCTTATTCCACACAGTCCTGAAGGTCTGCTCCCTTTTGTGCCATGCTTCCCTGGTCTGTGCGAGCCTTATCAAGGTCTTCATTTTTATTTACATACACATACATAACATCACGCCTTGTTTCCCCGAAGGGTTGGGCAGAGGTGTACTTGTAACAGGTAGACCCACATTTCGCCAGTTATGTTTAAGTCCCATGTAATAGGGGGCGAGCCTATTGCCATCAACCGGGCACAAATCCAGGCTCCGGGCTGAGAAAAATCCAATAATACTTTGCCCGACCCGGGAATCGAACCCAGGACCTCATGTTCAGCAGTAGCGCTTGCGACCACTCATAGTAATTTTTATTTATTCAGTTATAAATCTTAATTACAATACAAGGTCACCCTAAAATATATATGTACCTAGGTATAGTATGTAGTCTATGTAGTACAAGTACCTATAAGAATAACAAAACTTACAACAAGGGGATGCGCTCATTGGGCATAAAAAAATCGTCCGCATCGCTATCAATGAGAAAAGTGTCCATTAACATCTCCTATGTGTCCATTCAGGTCTTATTTTCCTCCATCTGCATCTGCCTAGCCTTTTCCCAACTATATTGGGGTCGGCTTCCAGTCTAACCAGATGCAGCTGAATACCAGTATTTTACATGAAGCGACTGCCTATCTGACCTCCACAACCCAGTAACTGGGTTATACGATACCCCTTGGTAAGACTGGTTGTCAGACTTTCGGGCTTCTGACGACCCGTAACGTCTGTCAAAGATCCACGAATGACAGCCGGGACCAACGGCTTAACGTGCTTTCCGAGGCACGGAGGAGTCTCGGTATGTAAAGATGGTCACCCATCCACAGACCAACCCCGGCAAGCGTAGCTTAACCTGATGGATCGACCCGTGCGGCAGTTATTACTTAGCCACGAGCTCCTCTGGTTTTATTTTATTCAGGTCTTATTTTCCTACTGGCTCAAATTGACTGTTTTCTTAGATGCTATTAAATAACACCATAGATGGCTTGTCTATGTGTTGCCGATTTCAAATCTATCATAAAAATGCTTGAAGTAAACAGGAACTTGGTCTTCAATGTCTTAGTCATTACGAAGTGTCATATGTTCAAAGTGAAATGCTACACTACCAACACACGTAAGAGGGTAGTGAAGATTTCGACTGATATCATAAGTTTCTATCTTCATAGTATACCTTGGTACTTAATGGTATAATATACGTATCCTAGTGTTACGTTGCCATTAACATCTTCAAATATCTAAGGCGGTCACTCCTGAAAAACACGCTATTTAAGTATTTAAACAAGATTGCTACGAACATACAATTTGAAAAAACATTGCAACAAAGCAACATCACACCTCATACCAAATAAAAAACCAAGAAATAGCGCTGCGAACAATACAGTGAAGCATACCCAAACTACACCTCCGCTCTGTTTATACACGCGCACACGCACACATTTACAATCAAATTACACCCCACTAAGTGCGGATTTCACCTATGAAATTGAACGCGTTCAGCACAACTAAACACGTTCAAGAGCTGTCAGTTTACAAAATTCCAGGGGCCCAAGTCTACTATTTTTATAAATTCTGCATTCCAACAAGATCCCATTGTCATTTTGCTAAAAGTTCGTAATCTGCTAAATTCATAATGGTCGATCATTGGTTGATCATTGTATTCCACAAACAAGATACTCGTCACGAATTATATGCAATGACTGCACAATGACGTTCTAATGGTAGGTCACTGATCAAAGGAACTGTCAAAATTTGATGAGATTACCGCCTAAGTCAGTCATTCATTTGTCATTATGTACGAAATTACCAACAGATGCCATTTCTTTCAATGGAGTGTCAGTGGCTGACCATTGGAAAGTCATAATGACGCCATTACATTAGTAGATTACCAAACTTGTCAAAATCAACAGTTATGGAATCAATGATAGACCATTCTGACACGAATACCAGACTTGAGGCGCAGCTCTTGAACGTGTTTTAAAAATGCTGCGTTCAGTTTGATTGGTGAAATCAGCCCTTAATGCATGCATGTTTACGAAACCGGCCTGACGTCACTGCGCTATATCTTGGGTTTCTATTTGGTCTGAGCATCACATTTATCTTTTTATATTTAGCACGTGTTTCTATGTCAGTAAAACCATTTTTCGTTCCTTCTTTCTTTTTCTTGGGAGTATGTAAGTACCTAGTTAGTAGGATCAGCCTATGTGCATATGCTAAGAAAAGCAACCTATGAAAAAGGCAGGTAAATATGTATTACGACCCTTCCCTCCCTTATTATAATCTCTTAATCGCCTTACGAAGCCTTCGAAAGATGATTCCGAGATTCTGAAAATGATGTGCCCGCCTATTATGTAGGTATTACTCGATATCCGTCAGGTATTACGTAGTTTTATTTTCTTAAACGATATTAATAATACTATACGAGAATTGTTCATGCATGCTACTTGAAAGAGATTAGCCAGTCAGCAAGGTTGGTAGCAGGGCTACCAACATTTACATAACATAGCATCACGCCTGGATTCCACGAAGGGTTAGGCAGAAGTGTACACCCACATTTTGCCAGTTATGTTTAAGCCCCATGTAATCGGGGCGAGCCTATTGTCGTCAACTAGACACAAATCCTGACTCCAGGCTACTACTGTTACCAATTTTTTTTCCCATAAAATAATTTATAATTAGGTCGGAGAAAGCAAATAAAGAGTAACTTGAAAAAAAAAAGTTTTTTGAGATTAATAAATACATGAGAAAGGTTGCTGAACTTAGTAGGTTCTCATAATTTTTGAATGCTACTTAGGCCTCGCCATATAGAAAATCAATCCATAACACAAGTGAATTGCTCATTTTGGATTAAATTACCAAAAGGAAAAAACTGTTTTGACGACCAACAGTATTTTGGATTTTTTTCATTGAACATTAAATATATTGGCATCCCTAGGGCGGACTGCCTGGCTTGTGTGTGAAGCCTCTATTCAAGAACCCACCTGCATTTTACTTAGAAGTATTTAGAACTTCCACGATTTATTAAGGAAGGAAGCAATTACTATTACTTAAATAAACGTTCACTACGATGTGTATAAGGGTATAAGTGTGGGTTGATATCGTAGTCATTACAGAACCGTTATTTTTGGACACACGTCCTGAACATGGAGCATTGGTCTAGAAGTCTAGTTAGTCAGAGACGAGACTATTACTATATTGTCTGATCTAAACGGACGCAAACTTTGTTAAGAAGCAAAGAAAAGCGGAGTTAAGATTCTATTGGTTATGGCAAAAGCGCCAGGGTGGCTCGCGAAATTCAAATTTTCTTGCGTTTTTTTTTTTTCAATTTACAGGCCAGTATCAGGTTATATCAGGCCTATGTTGATCTAAATTTGATTCGCGGCCGTATATCAACTGCTTATTTATAGAATTACGGTTGTCATGCTACGCATGCAGCAGTGAGAAAATTCAAAGAAAATCACGGAAACTAATCACAGCAGTAATGTAACTGACTCATTTAATAGCTATCTGATTAATACAATTTATTTCTCTGTATTGGAGAAGAAACTAGATTTTTCTGCGATTACTGAGCCAAACGTTCCATTCTAACGACAGAATGGCTCCATATAAAAATCTACGTCACAAATTAAATCTTCAATGTGAGATAAGGCATGATCCGATAAATTTTATTGTGTATTACAAGGTGTGAAATTAAAAAGTGATAAAATCTGATATTAAAAGGTTTGCTTATTGTTCAAAATATTTTAATATCAATGTTAAAAAGGTCCGTTAGGTAATCGCGTTGTACTTATACTTTTTGTTATTGCAAACCGCAAACCTTGAAAATTATTAGAGGTTCAGTATTATTTTATTTGCGGTCATTGTTGAAGATCTTTCTAATCGACAGACAGACAGACTTCAGTAGGAGGTTTGCCGCGGTGCCGCGAGTACGTCGATTCTCTTTACGCGCTGTAAATCCACGATAAAAAGAAAATATTCTGTGATTAAACCCTTATGTGTGCGTGCTAATTACCTGTGTTTATAATCGATCTGTGATCAGTGTTTTTAAATATTTCGTGATTTATGTTTTTGGAAAATAAGTTTGAGAAAACCAAACAACTGGATTGGATGTGGGCGAATTGAAATTGCGATGATTCTTCAGTTTTATCTTCATGAAACTTGTTGTTGAAGCTAGACCTATTTATTATCCTGAAAAAAGATTACATAAAGTCTCGTGTAAATCAATTTTACAGGCAAATGTAAGCAGGTAGTGAATAAAGGCATAAAAAATGTATTCTTGTGGACATGTTTTAGCGTTTAGAACGGATAAAGTTAATATTTCTCGTAGGCAATGACCTAGTCTGTACTGTAGGTATGTGTGCAAAATGTGCAAATCTTAAAGCATTCGACAACAAATTCTATTAATAACGATTGTTTTTCACAAACAATCGTTTCGAATCGTTTTGTTGAAAATGAATAAATACAAGCGACAGTTATAGACATGAGATTGTTTTAATTAAAACATAACATAACAATATCATCATTTATAAGTCTATCTATCTATCTATTTACTTATGAACTTTTGTTAGAAAGTGTTTCAAGCATAGGTTTTCATAATATAACAAAAGACGGTATAGACAAAATGTTATAAAGCTTGGCACAAAAGTAAATACTAAATACTTACATACAGTAGGATGAATGCAACGCTGTATTTGCATAACAATTTCGCGAGTCGCCTTGAGGCGTGTTTACATAGGTACTAAATGCCTAGATGACCACTCGACTCGAATCATGAAAACACACTTGCCGGCTTCACAGAAATTGATCGAAGGTGACCACGCAAACTGTAAATTAACTCATAAAAAAACAACATTAAAATGTATTAGGGGCACATTAATTACAGACAATTACGGCAGTGAACTACCTAGTGAAGGTATTTGTTTTTGTTAGCTGCTGATTATAAATTCATTTCGTGCTCCTGTCCATAAAACAAATAAAGAATCTTGTCTTAACTTTCATTGCGTGCTTATAGAGCGAAATTGAATAAACTTAATACGTAATTATATAGTGTAAAGCAGCCAAATGATGATACAGATAAACGCAGAAGTTTTAATTTTCCATCAAATTCGCCAAATGAAATTACAGTGCTACCGATTAATATTCGCATCGCCTTTGCAATTAAAATAATGCACAGATATGGTCTTGATTTGATTGTTGAACAAAAACCGCGCATTGACGCAGCGTGGACCATTTAACATTCGGCACATACGTTACAGGCCATAAAGGTCTGCATTTCCGTTGGCTTATACCACGTTAGGGCATGGACAAATCGAGTCAGCTTCGATAATACTTCATGAATAGTCATTATGGGCGTTGATGATAGGAACAGGCTCTAATGATTAGTTCGTACTGTACGTGTACAGTGCAGTTTTATTTCTTTCCTGTATGTTTGTAAGCACGCGTGTTGTCACGCAGTTATGTTGTATTCTGTCGACAAATATCGTTTTTCTGTAACGTCTGAGTTAGTCTTCCCCGAAGGTAAACGGATCGCGTGCACGGGCGCCACTTCAGCTCGACACATTCTTGGAATACGGACGGTTGATCATGCGTTTCTAAAGAAGGTTACAACTTTATTCGTTATTTTAGGTGGTCATGTTCACTGTCGTATTTTTAAGTTTATAACTGTTCTCTTCTTCAAACATAAGGAGCGGAGCGTTCGGTCGAAATGGTTGACACAAAAGTGTAGTTCTCCTTTTAGGACAAAACATTATGTAAGAGTTATTTGCTAGGTCATTCCTATCAGTAACATTTGTAACAATGCCAAGGCAACTAGACTCATGTCTTATACTGTTCAATTTGTCTTGTTTTAGAACAAAAATAACACCGCTATTGGCTTAAACATTCTTACTAATTCTGCACCATAGGAGGTGTTGTGCTCCAGATAAAATTGAACTTTAAAGGCACAATGTTGTACAGCGTCTCTTATAGGCGCGGGCGCAGCATCTGGTGCGGCGCGAGTGCTCTGTGTTTGGTCAGTGGACCGCGAAGGTCAAGGCTTCACGCCACTGACCTACCCCGGCACTCCTAAACATCAAACGCTGATTGCAACCTCAACGATCCAGTTGTTTTGTCCCAATCAAATCGTCACGAAATTAGATCTTAGTTCTTTTATTAAATTTTGTAGTACGTATCAAGAAATGTTCTCGTTTCACGGTTTCGATAACCGAAGTTAGTGAAATCGATTGGATAAAGTATTGTGATGGTGGAAATAATGATGAGGTGACGATTGGCGGGCCGCGGTGGCGGATGGCAGTGCGATGGATGGTGGGACGGCTTTGGAGCCCGTGCCTCCGCCGAGATTGAAGAAGTTGGCTCGGTTGGCCGCTTCCAAGCCACCAGAGCGAAAGTCTGTCTCATGGGTATGTTTTTTTCACGTGGCGTCACATCTTCTATAAATAAAATTGAAATGTCTGATTGTAATGTCAAAATAACAGCTTTTTACTAAATGCAAAGTACCTTACGGTACTTACAACAAAACAACTTTTTTTTTTGTCTTTTTTCTGTTTGTTCCGTCTAATCTCCGAAATTTCTGGATTGATTTCGACGGAATTTTCATTGGCAAAAACTGATGATGATGATAGAAGGAGTAACTTGGCTTTTATTTTAGAAAAATATAAATAATTAGGGTCCACGCAGGCGAAGCTACTGGCAGCAGTTAAGATTACTCCGATTTTTTAAATCAAAATAATAAGAACAAAACCTAATCATAGAGCAAATCTTATTTATATTTAGGCATGTCGTACCTCTACTTATTATCTGAAAATTTTGTGTATTGTAAAGCAATCCTTGCCAACCTGTTAAACAAAACCTTTTTCTTTTCAAAGATAAAGATCATGTCCTCCCTCATCGTATTTTATTGCGAACGCCTTTTCAAAACCTTGCGTCAAAGATTGATCCGCTTAAAACCTTTTGATTCATTCAACGCGAATCACGGTGACAGTTGAATAAAGGCGGACGAACAAACAGACAAAAGTTGACGAATACGTAGGTATATCTAGTGCAAACTCAGTTGAATGGAGTGAGCGCGGTTTGTGCGAGGCGTGGGAACGTCTACCGTTCCTGCTTTATTATTATCTCGCTATAAGAAAAACACACAAATTTGAGAAACTAACACAATGTGCATTTTCGCACAATATTACTGTTATTCCATTTAATTTTCGCAGCGCGATTTAATCCGTTAGGTGTCGCGTTAAGGCTCGTGCAGACCAGCGTGACGCGACGGCGCGACGCGACTCGAACAATACAATTTCTAAGAAAACTTCACTGTATAACAATAGCCGGTGTCGCGTCGCGCTAGTCTGAACGAAGCTTTACAAGGTTTATTTTTAAAAGTGCAATATGCACCGAAATGTTTATGGTTTATATTTCCCGCCATTTTCTCAGGCGAAACTGTGGTGCTATGATTGCCAGTAATAATATTTTTTATTGCAAGCGTGGGTTTATCCGTTCCATATTGTGTTGGATTAAAATTGTCGCATTTACGACGTACACTTGTCGTGCAGTGGTCGTGCCAAATGATGCCACACTTATTTTTTAATGTCAACTTAGATCTTACGATATGCTTGCAATGATACTCAACAAGTATTCGGTCAAGCAATCTCTCTTACGACCACTGCTTGACACACAGGTCTTAAAAGATTGGTCAAGTTGCTATGGGTACTGCATTTTTTTAATGACAATTTTAGCAATAGGTACCCAATGTTTGCCCAGAGAAAGACAGTCACAGTATAGTTTGTACCTTTCATTGTAAATAAATACCTAACCGTAATAGATCAATAAAATAACATCCATTCTAAAGGTATTTTATGCATTTTCCAGGGTCCGGAGACATGGGTGGGTGTGCGAGCGCTGCGGGCGAGTTCAGGGGGTATCCTGGACCCAGACGACCGGGTCCGCGACGTGGCTGATGACCGTGAGACCCTCACAGCGGAGTGCACCAGCCAGGCACCGCAGCCACGCGCCGCGCAGGCAGATGGCGCTAGTGGGTCATCAGCAGGCACCGCCTCCCCGGATATGTTTCGGGTAAGTGCAATATAAAACAGACAGGTGGACCAATTTAGAGTGCTACAATTCTGGTAGCACTCTAAAGGATCAAGATGCAAGGGTCTTTTGGCTCCTGAATGACATTGATAGGGTGTGTTATCGGTAAAAATTTGTGAAATTGTGTTGACAACACATAATGCCGGGGTTAGTTCCAATTTTGGCCACGCGCTTAAAAAACCTTGTGGCTTTGTATCTGTGAAATTAAGCGCAGATCGGTAACCAAATTTAAAGTTAAAAAAAAAAAAACAAAAGGGCGATTATTACAATCAACATCTAATCATAAAACAATGAAAAATTATCTTAAGAAATAACATTTTCATTTCGAATACTGTTTTAAATTGGTTCGTGTCACTGTGCTTGTGGCATGGAATGAAGAGAAAAATAAATATATTAATTATCTAACATTAACTAGGTACTAAATATTATGATATATAATACATCATATTTAATTGATGACTCGTTATATAAAACCCTACAGAAAGCTGCTATCCTGAACACTTGCAGAATTGTCCGTAAATTCATGCAGAACGACAATGACGCACAAATATCGCACGCACAGACATCATTCACCACTGCAACACAAAGTCAAAACATAATATCACCACGCCATACATCATCACGAATTATCACTTAGTTTAAGTAGTACCTACTCTCAGGGGTAGCACTTGGATTTGGCCCGTGTTGGTGTTACCCAAAAAACCGGCATAGTGTCGAGATACAAAAATGTATACCAACATAATAATAATAATAAAAATCTTTATTTCAGACCACATGATCCATAAAAAAAAACACAAATTTAAAATAATAAAATCAAAAAATAAAACTAAAATTAAATCAACATTAAAAAAATTACACACACACGCACACACACATTACATTAATAGGAACGATTTACGATAGGAAGTTATACATTTTTTTAAACTTTATGTGATATTATAGGTACCTACAGACACACCAGGAACAATATAGACTATTTCGTACGGTACCTAACATACATGTAGATATAAAAACAACATTTATAAAATTCCCACAGAGCATGTAAATTATGTAAAATTTGTTTTATTTCATGCAAATAAAAAAAACATACTTGTAAAGAAATTATAATCAGTTATGGCAGCATCTAGGCTGAATGCGTGAATAACCATGCAATAAAGTCGCGTTCGTGAAAAAATCATCAGAAAAAAAAAGCGCGGGCTGGGATTCTTTCAGTTGAGTTTGAAGATCCTATTCCTGTCGAAACTTGTTGTGCTGCATTTCTTTGAAGTGTGCTAATAAAATCATTTCGTGACATGTCGATCACAAGAAAAGAATCTCGGTTATCTTTTAACTGCAATCTCAATATGGGCTTGTGTTTCTCTCAATGTTTTTGTGCTCAACAACCTAATAAGGTGAGTTAAAAATACTTTGTTTAAATAAAAACCAATGCCAACTACACAGCAAAATGCATGTTCAGAATATTAAATGAAATGAAAAATGAAAGGATTATTGTGTATTTGGTGGCCGGTAAATAATGTGGCAACAGGTATCTACTAATATTTGGCTATGGCATAAAATAAGTTAAAGTGGAGAGGAAGGTACCATAAGTATTTATTTTGCTATACTTATCCGGTTATAACAATTACTAGTAGGAATGTGCGTGTTTTATATTCTATTTATATTGCCTATTGTATATAGTAATATACCTACCGCACCTATGATTGTACAAGCTTTAAACATCCTTAAATTATTATAATTATTAACATCGTAAAATTTGTGCCCACGATGTGTACTTGGCATCTATTTACTTTATATAGGTAAGTACCTAAGTACAGTAGGGTGTGATTCTATGGATGCGCGTGCGATGTTATTCTATTTGTGAGGTGCCGTCCTATTAACATCGATGATGCGATGCGATTTTGCCGTGCGATGAAATTTGAAAGAAAAAATTCATGACCGTCAATTAGGACATTCAGTAGATATCAATTCAGTACGTTTGAACGCATCGGAAGCACGCATCTTCGCGCTTCCGATGCGTTCAAATGAGCGATGACAATTAGGACGGCGCCTCAGGTAGGTATACATTCAAGAATTGGTTACCCCCCTTTTCAAAGGGTTTTATTTATACCAAAAAGTTTATTTATTCAAGAATTTTGCCAGATTGCATAAGACAGAGTGTAAATCACAAATGAATTGTGTGAATTAATGTTGTATTTCGCTAGAATATAATGTTTATTTTGCAACTGAAGAGTATCGTACAACATACGGGTTAACAAAACGTAGCATGCTTTTCGCCCCACACGGTAAAAATACACTACTATTACGTAGGCACCTATGTATAGCGTTCTGAATACACAATACATTTGCAAAGAATAAAGTCAAACTAATTTACGTACATAGCCAGCCTTACATAGGTATAACGAACGATAACAAACGCGGTATGAATCATGGCACATAACGGGCGGCGCGAATGCCTGCATTCACGCGTTCACGCCTCTTTCATACAAGCTACAACAGTATACGTCGTACCTACACTACCTATTTAGTAGATAACAAGCTGAAACTGGGCTAACAGGATTACAGAGCTCGCAAGCAGAGTGAATACGTTTATATCTAGTTATATGTTTAAATATAGATTTTAATATCATCGTATAGCCTTCATACTTACTTATTTCAGTACTTACAGTTTTTTTTCTAAATCGATGCTTGCCTTATTTACTCAGTTATTAAAAGTCCGTAACGATTCATCAAGTGCACGAATTTCTGAATAATGTAGGTATCATGTTCATGTCAAAGCTTCTTCAAACAATATGGCTTCTATAGTTCCAACTGTTTCATTAAATGTTTTTGCAAATCCCCTGCGCCTTCTTATCGAAATTCGACGAAGACGAGATGACCTCCATTCTCACGTAGCGTCTTGTCTGGTCTCTTGGGGAGTTCTGAAATTCATGAATGTACCTAGGTAACTAGTCATTGATATTTACCGATTAATTTATTATTCTTCTATTGCATTTAATGAAGACTCCCGCAGACAGGCGCGTCGCGACGATGCCGTGACGCTACTCTAGTTCTAGTAAAACAATTTCTATGAAAACTTCATGGAAATTGTTCTATCAGAAAAGCCACGCATCGTCGCGCCGTGCCTGTCTGCGGGGCCTTTATGCGCTTTATCCAGTTTAAATTGGCTTATAAAGAAAACAAAGACTCAACCAAATACCGATTTAATTATTGATTGATACATAATCTGCATTGTATGGTGGAGTTTACATGGTTTACGTACAGCTTCTACTCGTATAGCCTGCAAAGTATGCGAGAGTGATTCGATCGCTTCAATAAACAGACTAAAGCAATTTGTATTGAATCTCATAATTGATTATCGAGATCGGTCTCGCTCCAGTGGCTTAGCAGAATGCAAGCTTGGTACAACGTACAAGTTACTTATTCGTTATGTTTATAGCTGTAATAATTACAAAAGCATGATTTGATATTTCTGTCTGTTATGTAACTACATGTTGAGTTTGGGATCGTGCGTTAGATAAAGTTCTTCTTCTATGGCCTCGCCTTTTCCCGTTACACGCGGTCGGTTTTCCCAATCATGCGACGCCATTTATTTCGGTCTTGTGCGTCATCTTCCGTAACTCCCATGACGAAGGTCCAAAAGCACATGAGGGGACCTCATGTGCTTTTGGACCTTCGCCATCCATGTGGTTTAAGGTCCCCTCTTCTTTTTACCCATGGTTTGTTTGTGCATTACATAATGTTGCGGTAGATTAGTTACTTACTTCGAGATTGTGATGATGAGTCTCCTATCTCGTCAAACTTAACTAGGACAAGCTTGTGTGTTAAGCTAGAAGTTATTGACCTTCTAGGCACTACCTATAGTACCTAAATCATTATGACTGTAATCATGTCATCAATGACATAATATAAAGTACCTAAGGTAATGCTGGTTGTAACTATCAAATGAATGGTTTGGCTACCTCGTCCACGGGTTAATAATATGTCATAGAACAGGTAGCCATTATGTCACAGACGTGGCATAGGTCTGCCTTGTTTTAACTTATACTGTGGAATGGATATGACATTCGCATGATGATCTGGGGATTTCTTTTCGGGGCGAGATTGACTCAGAAATTTACTGCTCCTCAAGAGAATTTTTAGAACACAGTTTTGTTTGGGGAGTTTTTATACAAATGTTTGTCTTAATTACTTAACTTGCCGAGAAGAACTGGCCACCTAAAGTTCAGACCTGTTGACGAATATCTCCTTGTCTATTTGAGGTTTATTATAAGCTTCTAATGATTAATTCGTGTTTGCCTTCAGGGTGGCGGCGGCGTTGGAGGTAGTATGCGGGTTCCTGATACCGACTCCTGCGTGGAGGTCGGAGCGGCGGACTTAGAGGACGGATCCAACGGCCTGCAGGTGCGGCGCGGCAGTGAACCCACGCTGCATCAGGACACCCTACCTCCTCAGAGACAGGTATGCACTAGTTTTATGATTTGATAGTTACATTTTGCCGCGCCATCTTATGAAAAGCGTTATGCCTTTCCCAGGCTAGCCTTGTGGGGGGAACTGCACTCCTTTACTAATTAGGTAGGACCCAAATGAAAAAAGTTTGCTACCTACAATATCACAATAAGCCGACTGGAAGGCAGTTCTTATACCCTGTTCTTATTTTGGTCGCATATTAAGGGTTATCAAACAACAGATGCTCATTTAAAACCCAAAAGCGTTCTACCATCTCTTGCGTGATCGAATAGGATAGATCGATATGAATGAAACCCACGCTGCATCAGGACACCCTACCTCCTCAGAGACAGGTATGCACTAGTTTTAAGATTTGATAGTTACATTTCACCGCGCCATCTTATGAAAAGCGTTATGCCTTTCCCAGGCTAGCCTTGTGGGGGGAACTGCACCCCTTTACTAATTAGGTAGGACCCAAATGAAATAAGTTTGCTACCTACAATATCACAATAAGCCGACTGGAAGGCAGTTCTTATACCCTGTTCTTATTTTGGTCGCATATTAAGGGTTATCAAACAACAGATGCTCATTTAAAACCCAAAAGCGTTCTACCATCTCTTCGATTGATCGAATAGGATAGATCGTTAAGAATCGACCTTCATTCTGTTATGGAACAATGCTTATTCAGGACGTCATAAGAAGACTGAATAACTTACTTTTATGCTTTCTATAGTTTCAATCGTATTTAACACTCTCTCAAATATTTAAAATTCAATACAATCATGTTCTTCCTTGCCTTCCGTACAACAATCGCCCATTCAGTGGATTCTCGCGACGGTATCCTCAAATCCTCCTTTCAAATCCTTTTTTCCAATTATGTGATTTCCACTTAAACAAATATCAAGTTAATGAGAGTGTAAATTAAGTTTATTTCAGATTGACTAGCACACACGGCTACAATACCGCCGATATAACCTTACAGTTCCGAACTTCGCGCAGAAGGCTGCGCAATAAATTTATTTAGAAATCAAATGGTGGGATGAGGAGAGTGTGAGTGAGAGAACACGCGCGAAAGTTCGCAGAGCCTATATTCAGAACATACACACATAACACACACACGCTATGCATTTCCATTATAAGATGATCTCGCATTGTATAGGATTTTCGTACAATGAGAGGTCAGCTTATACTGGGACTGTATAGCTTGATATATAGCCGTGTGTACTATTGAAAGTGCGAACTGAACTTTATGCGCGGGAGTTAATTTTCCAAAAAACATATTTACTTAAACTAAATTGCAAACGCTGGATACATTATTTTAATTTTTCTTTTCAGGGATCCGAACAAACAAAGCGATGGTCGGCAGCGGTAGTGTGCCGGGACGACAGCAGCCGGGTGACGCAGAAAGTGCACCCGCTGCCGGACGGCCGGCCGCCGGACGTCGCCGTGGACCGGCACGGCCAGCACTTCCAAAGGCAGACGAACCGCCTGTCTATGCAGTTCTCTGGGCCTGGGTAAGATTGATATTCACACATACATAACACCTGTACTCCCCGAAGGGTTGGGCAGAGGTGTACCTTTAGTACATTCACTTTTCGCCAGTTATCTTTAAGTCCCATGTGACAGGGGGTGAGCCTATTGCCATCAACCGGGTACAAATCCATACGATATCCCCGTTTTCTGTGCAGATAGGGATTTTCTTTCTCAATTAAATTGCTTGGAGAATTTTGAGATTGATTTACCTTTTTCAGAGAGTATTATGTCCTGTGTTTTAGTGCAGTTACTCAAAATCCTCTTGATTATGACGGTATTCAAAATATGAAAGAAATAATATATTTTTTCTTGGTGTTGAAACTGCCCCCCCCCCCCCCCCCCCCTAGCGGGTAAATAGGTACTTAGGTACTTGTTACAAATATTGAGGAGATTACCTCAATGTTGGAGGTAATCTACTGAATGCCTACTCCTGCCTCCATTTCAGAAATCGTGCACATTATCTTTCGAATTTTATTAACACGTTCGACTCCACCCACTTTTCATACAGCTCATATGCCATGCTGCCATACATATTGGAAGTGAACCCTCCGGGAGGGTCGCCTGCATTTCGTTTGCGTTTAAGTTAACCATCACGGACGGTCAACGCCATTAGGTTTGAAACCGTGTTATAAAACACTGTAAAACGAAGTAAAATAGTGTTTACAAAGGGTTCTTGTCGCTATACGTAGTATATCTGGGGATATTTTCATATACTAGTGGGGTAGGTATGGGAAATAATAAATAAATATAAAAATTAAGAGAGGTTAGGTTAAAATAACCGACGAAAAATTTCAACGGAGGGGGTTTAGAATCATGTACCTACCTACTGAATCCATGGTATCAGTTTTCGCGTCGATGTCCCTTCCACCCTGTATCTATGTAGGTTTATTTTGTACTTAGTAAATATTTAAAAAACTTTTTTTCCTTTCCAACAGTGGTGTATGGTTAGACGCAGCAGAGCGGGTACAAAGTTACGGCAGTAAAAGTCTTCCGAGGGACGCGCGGAGAGAGCCCCTGGGACAAGATACGCCTGTCAACAACCATCAGAATCATAGGTAAATACCATTATAATAGTAATTATTTCCTTTATTCCATTTATACATTGAAATGGTGTTTTAAATTATTAGATAGTGGCGGCATCTACATCGCCATATGTGAACTACGCATCAAAGACCTGACGTCACAAAAATCCTGCATCGCGCAATTAGAGTTTACCGCGCGAGCGACATACTTTTTTATTAATTAAAAAAATTGCCCGTAATGCCCACAGCATGGCAAAGGTCTCCAGTTTCTTTTTCCAGTCAACTCGATCCTGAGCCAATATGTACCAACCCCTCCTATAAGCGTCAAGTTCTTCCGGCCATCTGCGCCTGAGTCTTCCACGATGCCGTTGGTCGGTTTCAGGACTGCCACAGATGAACTTATTGTTCATTGAACCATTTAAAAATATTGTTCTGTTATGCTTATAGGGTAGAAGACATGCTGCGATGGGTGTCAGGAGTCAACAACGTAGCGAGTGTTCATCCTGTGCAAGAACGACCTCTAGATCTCTTACCTGAAGGTACGTGGAGACTGGAGCTGGTCATCATTAGTGACTAGTCATTATGATAACAATACGTTTAGTATCTGTGAAGGGAATGTATCAAAATGTTTATTTCCTTGAATATTTCGGACTTAATTAACCTATTTCACTTGAAAATACTCGTATTTCCGCCTGTTTTCATACTTAGTGCGTATTTTTTTTTGTTTGCCCGTAATTGCGCGTGGAGCCTAGATCAGACAAGTTTTGAGTTTTTGTTTTGTTTTGGGGCCACTGTAGACAATGCTGTTTCTTTGTCTGGCCTTTTACTTGTTTTGCCATCAGCTCGCTACCAACTCACTGATTGGCTAATCTTAGTTTATAAGAGTGGAAGACTTAAAAAATCTACCTAAAAGCGTGTCCCAATGACGGGTCCACACCAGCGCACGCGCACGAACCGTGCACGCTAGGCGCCTCGAATGGTTATGGACGCGTCACATTTTACGCGCGAGCGCATGTCTCGAACGGTTTGCGGGCAAGGTTTCACACCTGCGCAATTTAACGGTCTCGAACTACTGAGCACATCCGAGGCAGCACGGCATGCACGCGATGTGTTCGCAAACGAGTGTTTTGATTGTCCAAGGATACTATGTTCCTAAGATGCACGCGAACCGCACTGTTCGTGCGCGTGCGCAGGTGTGGACCCGCCTTAATACTCATCCTTAATATCCTGTAGGAGGCAGCAGAGAACGCGCAGTATCCGGCTCGGAGGTCCCCGTGAGCCCCAGCAGCCAGCCATCGTCCGGCGCCTGCCAGACCGTCGCCGTGACCCTCGTCAAGGGGGAGAAGGGGCTCGGTTTTACTATCACTACAAGAGATAATCCTACGGGCGGACACTGTCCTATCTATATCAAGAATATACTGCCTAAGGTATTTATAATTTTTGTTAGGTCATAGAAAAATATAGATAGTGCAATCCACGACGACGCACGCGCCCCACTCCGCTCCGCTCCGTACTTAAGTACAGCTTACAGTACAGTCACCGCGGTGAGGGGCGCGTCGTCGTGGATTGCACTATCTGTATCACTGATCTTGCTTTTAGTTTTACAGTTGGGTTCCTATAAAATAAAAGGAATCGTTTTACTTACCAATGGTAGCATTTTTTATTGCCAATCTGGGGCCCTATCACCACCTCTTTTTGCAGTATTATTTTAATCTTACTTGAGCGTGGGAAAGAGATGGAGCTAGACGTCCTGTATAGCTCCACTTCTTTCTCACACTGAAGTAACATTAAAATAATACTGCTTAAAGAGGTGGTGGTAGCCCCCTGGGCATATAAATATTAGGTCCCCACCTATGAAATCAGCGTTTTGTATGGAGAATTTTAAAGAAGTTGCATTTTTCATACTAACATTTTCTTAATTTATTTAACAACCATGAACACTAATGTTTTAAAACTTTTATGCACTAATGTTTAAAAACTAAGATAACGTATGCCACTTAGATTGCGACAAAAATAGTTTAGGCTAAGTTTTTAAACAAATCGTGGTCATTTCTGCTAACAAAAAGAGGAGTTATTTTTACGAAAACTATAAGTAATAAGGTTTTTTTTTAATATTGGTAGTTGTCTATGATGGTCATTATTCGATATAATATCAAGCAATCGATGAATATATTAAATCATAGAAGTGACGAGGTTCTCTATTTGTGAGAAAAAAACGCCAATTAAATAAGTGGGGACCCAATAGCGAATCTATAAGCTAACTTTACCTGTGATTGCTACTTCCAAGTGCGAGGGTCTACTATGCAAAGCTATGAGGTCTTTGCTTCATTATTGTTAAAGATACAAGAGTCTTAAGTTTAACCGAGACCGGTTCGTAAATTATAGGAATCGGCATTAATCGTCCTCTTGACTATATCCCAATTTAATTTGGGTCAGTGTTTCTAGCCATTACCCTTTTTCACATAATTTCAACGCCGTAATACTTAAAAAAAAAAATAGTTAAAATTCTGTGGGATCAGCAGTAGATTCCGTATGCTTAAGGGGGATGCGCTTAGGTAGCTCGCGAAATGAATCCTCTTTATAAGATAATTTTGTATATTTTGAGATATCCACGTTGTCATTAATACTCAGCGTATTTTTGAGCATTGAATAGAAAGTCCATAGGGATGAAGATTTTAATTTTTCTGATGATTCTTGAAAATACACTAATAGCACATCTTCAGAAAATGATGTACCTACTACTCTTTGATATTTTCAAATTCATGAAATCTTGGTACGCCTTTTCATATTGTTTTCTCGACTTTTCTGGTAATAATTGGTTAGAAATGTCCTTTGCTGCATTAGAAATATCTGGTGGTGTGTTATCAAAGCTTGTATCACTCATTTTTTGTAAATAAAAAGTACTTAAAAAAAAATTGCAATATTAATATTGAACACAAATGGTGGGATACGACGTTAATTCGAATAACCTGTAGCGGTTACACCGCCACATACTAACTACGCATCAAAAAGACATGACGTCACACAAATCCTGCATCGCGCAATTAGAGTTTACCGCGCGAACGACATAGATAAGACTATCCGAAATCAACAGTCGGGCAGTCGGCCCGCCAGACACAACACCCGTCTGGTTGGAGGATCCTCCCTTTTCTATAGTTTTTTTTTTGGGTGGGAAATCATCAAATGACGTCTCCCGCTCTGGGTGGAGCGGGAGGGCGTGTCAGACTCTTACTGACTAAAACCCACCCGTGTTCCTTCTCTGTGCAATGCCAGGGGGCCACGGTATCCCTTTCGGACTTTCCCGCAACCCCGGCAGGCAATGGTCTCATCGGACCCCTTCACTCGCTGACACTCTTTGAGGCGCGCGTGGAACACAACGCGCCGTCGACCCGGGCTTGGTCCTTACCGGACGGCGAGCTACCCATTGCTCACCGTCCGCAAGCCCGCGCCTACGGTGGCCGGGAATCCGCGATCGATTCCCGACGCCCGGGGCGTCTCCTCCTGCGGCGGCTAGGGGCGTGAGGGCGCGAAATTTGCCTCTCCCTCACGCGCTCCGCCTCCTCCTTCGCGAGCATTACTGCTTCGCAGAAGGAGGTGACGGCCTCCCATGCCCTCTCGCTCCGTACCATGGCCTGGACCAGGGCCGGACGCGAGAGATCCCCGCCACTGATCGCCTCCACGAGGACACGGCGGTGCTCTGCCCAAGCAGGGCATACCTCCACCGTATGCTCCACCGTGTCCTCCGGGCGATCCACGCAGTGATGACACCCGGGCGTTTCCTCCCGCCTTATCCGAAACAGGTACCTCCCGAAACAGCCGTGTCCGGTGAGGACCTGCGTCAGGCGGAAGGTGAGGACGCCGTGGCGCCTCTCCAGCCACTCCTCAAAGAGGGGACTTATCGCCGCAATAGTGGCGTGCCCAGCCCTGGGTTGCGACAATCGCACTCTCCATGACGCCATGAGATCCCGTCGGAGCTCTGTCCGCTGTGCCGCGATTTCTCGCGGCATCGGAGTTAAGCCCCGGCGTTTCGCCTCCCCGCGCCACTCCCAAATATGCGCGAGGACTTTTGCCTCCAGATCCCATGGCGGCAATCCGGCAAGGAGGCTCGCCGCCTCACCGGAGACCGTGCGGTATCCCCGGACCAGCCGGGTGGCCATGACCCTCTGGGACGCGTTTAACCGGCGGGCAGGCCGCCGCCTCAACGAATGCGCCCACACCGGTGCCGCGGTGCCGGTGCGCACGAGTTCCTCATACCCCTAAAAAAAAAAAAAAAAAAAAAAAAAAACCAATAAGTATTTTTTTTATTATGGAGCTATGGTAGTGAAACGCGCGGTCATGACAATGTTCTTTTTTTTTAAAGGAGATGCATAATGAAATTCAGTACAACAATATAACTCCCGTTTGAATCCTATTATGGTTACTATGACACTGGGTGTTTTAATGTTGGCAATAAGCTAACTGTTTCAAAAACTTTTATAGAGGATTTATAGCATGGGCGTAAATAAATAAACATTGGATACGGCCGTGAATCTTATTTAGATCAACATACAACCTGATCGAGTGCCTCGTTGGTAGTGTTGCCCAAATGCAAGACTAAGGCGAGACTTAGAACAGTCTTGGTCTTGCGTCAATACACCTGGTCTTGGTCTTGCGCTCTCGGCCTTGGCCTTGGTCATGCAGCAAGAGTCTTGCAAGTCTTGCAATTATCTATAGCTTATTGCTATTTATTATAAACGTTAGTTAAGATCTTAGAACAACGTAACAGAGGTAAATTTTGAGCTTAAATTGACATAGGCATAGTGAACCACCAAATTAATTAAATTAACTTGACAATAATTAAAAAAAATACGCAATTTAATACCTACGCGTAATTACGCGTAGTAATTCGAAATTCAATAAATGAGATAAGTACCTACTTAGTTATATTGTTTCATCATCAACAAGTTTTGTAAAAGATAAAATACATAATTATCATCTCGCCGGACAGCTCTAAAAGCTGTAGTGTTCGAGTTCGAGCCAGTGTAAGAATGTATGCATACATGAAACTCAGATAATACTCATTCAATTTATACCTACTGCTGAGATATCTTCAACGTCGTTTAATTTTATCCTCCTGTGCCAACCCTACCAAAATAGGTGAACATTTTGTATACCTCTGTCCATACTCTGTGGCGGCGAATGCGGCGATCAAACAGTGTCTAATGTTGTGATACACTTGTCGCACAGTCTTTGATAAAGCGCGGCGTCTTTGTTGGTAAATTATCAAATAAGTACACCGACCGACCAACGGTTTTTTCGCGTAATGTACCATAACATTGGCTGGCGCAAAAACTGTGTTACTAGACCTATTCGACTCGCTGTTAGTTTTGAATTTTGATGAATAGAAAAATAATATAAACTAAGAAACATAAGTACCTACATAATGTTGGTATAATTTCATTGGTTACAATTTTAAGCACATACCAACCTACTAACGTTAGATCTACACATAAGACTTATACAAGCATATATTATTATAGGTATACCTATAGCTATAAGGTATGAACTTTGCTAGAAAGATATCTATTTTATTTTATGCTAGGTATATTTTTATCACATGGGAACATAATATATTTGTGTGTAACACGCTACTTATTAAATAGTCTAAATATAATAATCAATACAAAACCTTTTAGTGTTATGACGATACGGTTTTGATACTGGGTAACGTCTATCAAAATCAGTATTGAAACCAAATGCCTACTTAATAACGCCCAAATCTGTTTGACTTAACTGCGAGACGCAAGAGTCTTGCAGGCTTAGTCTTGTTCTTGCTCAAATCTTGCAGGGGTCAGTCTTGGTCTTGCTACAATAAGTCGGTCTTGACTAAGACCGATTTTGGGCAACACTACTCGTTGGTCTAGTAGTCGCAAGCGCTACTACTGAGCATGAGGTCCTGTGTTTGATTCCCGGGTCGGGCAAAGTGTTATTGGGTTTTTCTATCTGAAATTTCTCAGTAGCAGCTCGGAGTCCGGATTTGTGCCCAGTTGATGGCAATAGACTCGCCCCCTATTACATGGGACTTAAACATAACTGGCGAAATGTGGGTGTACCTGCTACAGGTACAGCTCTGCCCAACCCTTCGGGGAAACAAGGCGTGATGTTATGTGAATAAACAGTCTTCACATGCTTAGCTCTCGTAACTAAATACAAATGCCGTCCCCTGCAGGGCGCCGCCGTGAGCGACGCGCGCCTGCGGGCCGGCGACCGGCTGCTGTCGGTGAACCGCGTGTCCGTGGCCGGCCTCACGCAGCAGCAGGTCGTCGCGTTACTAAGGAACACCCCCACCGAGTCTACTGTTGAGATTGTCGTCGAGAGGACTGTGCCTAACAGAACGCAGGTAATATATTCACATTTGTAATTTTGTATAAACTTCATATATACTACTATACTCTTGATTGTTTCTCTACCTTCACAACCCAGTTAACGGGTATACCCCTTGGTAATACTGATTGTCAGACTTTCGGGCTTCTGATGGCCCGTAACGACTGTCAAAGATCCTCGAATGACAGCCGGGACCAACGGCTTAACGTGCTTACCGAGGCACGGAGGGGTCTTGGTATGTAAAGATGGTCACCCATCCACGGGACAACCGCGGCAAGCGCAACTTAACCTGATCGATCGACCCGTGCGGCTGTTATGAAATGAAATGAAATTGTTTATTCTGTAAATATGATATTGGAATCACTTTTACACATCTTAAAAAAAAAAAAATTGCTAGATGAGTTCAGCGTTTCCTATCTGACTACTCTGAGAAGAAAGGCCGAAACAAACTCAGAGGTCACAATTTCTTTTAAAGTCCAGACATAATCTTGGTCAGGCCATATGAGGACCATATAGATTAGTCTGAAATGTTCTTTTGAGAAAAGAACCACACAGATTTGAGTGGACCTGTCCTGTCAGTGCAAGCATTTGTCAGTAATCGTGGAGCTCAACTCAGAACTTAAGGAGCTCAACTCAACGAACAATACCAAAGAAAGGACATTTGGGTAGGCCGCATAAACTACTCAAACTGCCAGACCATCATTAAAACCAACCGACAGTGAAAAAATTAATGAGAGAAAAAAAAACCACATAGTCTAGTAGTTATTACTTAGCCACAAGCCCCTCGAGTTGTATTGACAGTAACAATATTTATTTAAGTAATAAAACAATCATACAAAACTTATCGCATGTTTTCCGTGCTTCCAGAGGGTAGAACCCCAGCAAAGTCCAACGAAATACACTGAAAAGGCCATCGGTCCACCTCCGTCAAGCGAAGCCAA
Source organism: Xanthia togata (assembly GCA_963853775.1). Lineage (NCBI taxonomy): Eukaryota > Metazoa > Arthropoda > Insecta > Lepidoptera > Noctuidae > Xanthia > Xanthia togata. Next base: position 16,117,753 of record OY970802.1, read on the forward strand.
CAAGCCTTCAGAGAACGGCCGCGTGTCCAGTATAGTGAACGCGATCAATCAGAACAGTGTCAACAGTTCCATGAGGGGCAGGATACCGAAGAGTTCGTCTAAAGATGACCTGCTACAGAAGGACCATAGTAATGATAGTGCGCTGCAAGAGGCTTTGAACTCCTCAACTAATTCTGTAAGTATATGATATTTTAAGAACTGCCATCTCAGAACATAGTTATCATGATCAATAGATGAATGGTTTATTTTTTTACTTTGGACTGATTTTTTGATTTTCTAGAAAAGTTTCAAATCGAATCGAAGAGCGAGAATAACTATCAATATTTTAACTGCAGGTTCTAATATAATAATATCTTTGTAATAACAAAAATAATCGAATATTATTCTTTAAATTGTATATTTGCAATTTTATTCGTATTAAGAAAGATTGAATTAGCCTAACTGATGTACCCAGGTTATTTTTGTTTTTAGTTTAATTTAAATAAGTGTATGAAGTTTCTTATCCATTCTCTTCCATAGAAATCTGGGTTTTAGAACGTTCAACTACTATTTGACTAACTAACCGACTCCTTGACAATTCAAAGGCGCCTGTGAAATAAATGCTTTGAGTTTGTATCAAGAAAAAAACATATACCTACCTACATAGTAATATGTTTTCGATACATTCTTTTGATATTTTTTTCAGATCCAAAGCCTCCGAAACCGGCTAATACTTCGGCTGGACGTGCCGGTTCACGACTCGGAGAAGGCCGGGCTGGGCATCAGCGTGAAGGGCAAGGTCACCGTGGGAGCAGACCCGCAGGACCTGGGCATCTTCATCAAGTCCGTGCTCAATGGAGGTGCCGCGTCAAGAGATGGGAGGTGAGTTAGAAGATCAATATTATTTCTTCTTGAATATTTTATGTCGATTAAAAATAAATTGCATGTAAGGCAATATTTTACTAGACAGCACATTGAAAAATATGTAAAATGAGTCACAGAAAAAAAAGACAGTGTGATATTGTGAATATTAAATATTCATAGATCTCAGTATTTGAAGCTGCACAAGCTCCGTTCTTTAAAATAAAATACGTTTTACTTGATGTGTTTGTTTGCTCTGTCTCATTGCTCTAGTGGTCGCAAGCGCTACTGCTGAGCGTCCTGGTTTCGATTCTTAAGCCGAGCAAAGTGTCTTAATTGAATTTTCCATCAGGAATTTCTTAGTAGTAGCCAGGAGTCGGAATTTGTGTCCGGTTGATAGCAATGGGCTTGCCGCCTATTACATGGGATTTTATAATACTTGTCCACAGATAACATTTTTAATTTTTTTATAATACTTGTCCACAGATTACACACAAACGACCAGCTACTGAGCGTGAACGGCGTGTCGCTAGTGGGCCAGAGCAACGCCGAGGCGATGGACACGTTGCGGCGCGCGCTGCTGCACGCGCGCCCGCAGCGCTCCGGCAACATCTCTCTCGCCATCGCTAGGCGGACTGGTACGTGCACCGTGCAGTAGAGTATCTAGTGAACGGCGTGTCGCTAGTGGGCCAGAGCAACGCCGAGGCGATGGACACGTTGCGGCGCGCGCTGCTGCACGCGCGCCCGCAGCGCTCCGGCAACATCTCTCTCGCCATCGCTAGGCGGACTGGTACGTGCACCGTGCAGTAGAGTATCTAGTGAACGGCGTGTCGCTAGTGGGCCAGAGCAACGCCGAGGCGATGGACACGTTGCGGCGCGCGCTGCTGCACGCGCGCCCGCAGCGCTCCGGCAACATCTCTCTCGCCATCGCTAGGCGGACTGGTACGTGCACCGTGCAGTAGAGTATCTAGTGAACGGCGTGTCGCTAGTGGGCCAGAGCAACGCCGAGGCGATGGACACGTTGCGGCGCGCGCTGCTGCACGCGCGCCCGCAGCGCTCCGGCAACATCTCTCTCGCCATCGCTAGGCGGACTGGTACGTGCACCGTGCAGTAGAGTATCTAGTGAACGGCGTGTCGCTAGTGGGCCAGAGCAACGCCGAGGCGATGGACACGTTGCGGCGCGCGCTGCTGCACGCGCGCCCGCAGCGCTCCGGCAACATCTCTCTCGCCATCGCTAGGCGGACTGGTACGTGCACCGTGCAGTAGAGTATCTAGTGAACGGCGTGTCGCTAGTGGGCCAGAGCAACGCCGAGGCGATGGACACGTTGTCAAGTCAGTCCTGTAAAGAGCATAAGCCACCATATTAGACCGGCAGAAGTCATGGTCCTTCGGTACGAAAACGATTTCATATAGGGCCTTCAATACTCAATTCTTTATTGCATTCCACAATGTAGATTTTTTTTTTTTTTTTTTGGTGGGAAATCATCAACGGCAAATGTAGGCTTAGGTGGTAAGTATTTCCGGGGCTGCCTTGAAGCGGCTCCTGCCCAATGTTGGGGGTCCAAACGCCTCCTGCCGGAGATCGTGCGGTCCATGGCCCTGTACGGGGCACCGGTGTGGGCGCGTTCGTTGAGTCATGGCCACCCGGCTGGTCCGGGGATACCGCACGGTCTCCGGTGAGGCGGTGAGCCTCCTTGCCGGATTGATCTGGAGGCAAAAGTCCTCGCGCATATTTGGGAGTGGCGCGAGGAGGCGAAACGCCGGGGCTTGACTCCGATGCCGCGAGAAATCGCGGCACAGCGGACAGAGCTCCGACGGGATCTCATGGCGTCCCCGTCCCCTCTTTGAAGAGTGGCTGGAGAGGCGCCACGGCGTCCTCACCTTCCGCCTGACGCAGGTCCTCAGCGGACACGGCTGTTTCGGGAGGTTCCTGTTTCTGATACGGCGGGAGGAAACGCCCGGGTGTCATCACTGCGTGGATCGCCCGGAGGACACGGTGGAGCATACGGTGGAGGTATGCCCGGCTTAGGCAGAGCACCGCCTTGTCCTCGTGGATGCGATCGGTGGCGGGGATCTCTCGCGTCCGGCCCTGGTCCAGGCCATGGTACGGAGCGAGAGGGCATGGGAGGCCGTCACCTCCTACTGCGAAGCAGTAATGCTCGCGAAGGAGGAAGCGGAACGCGTGAGGGAGAGGCAAAGTTCGCGCTCTCACGCCCCTAGCCGCCGCAGGAGGAGACGCCCTGGGCGTCGGGAATCGATTGCCGATTCCCGCGCGGCCACCGTAGGCGCGGGCTTGCGGATGGTGAGCAATGGATAGCTCGCCGTCCGGTAAGGACCAAGCCCGGGTCGACGGCGCGTTGTGTTCCACGCGCGCCTCAAAGAGATGTCAGCAAGTGAAGGGGTCCGATGAGACCATTGCCTGCCGGGGTTGCGGGAAAGTCCGAAAGGGATACCGTGGCCCCCTGGCATTGCACAGGCAACAGAAGGAACACGGGTGGGTTTTAGTCAGTAAGAGTCTGACACGCCCTCCCGCTCCACCCAGAGCGGGAGAAGTCATTTGATGATTTCACACCCAAAAAAAAAAAAAAGTAGTAAATATTTACCAAAAGAAACAATCAAGGACCCTGTCGGGCACAGCAAAAGAAAGATATGTGGAGAATAGGTCTTATCATTTACATAACTTATAATCTTAACGCACTTTTACTTTTTTTATAATAATAATAATTTTACATTTAGCATACGAGTATTACATATTATATACTTATGTGTTTTAAAGATTTTTCATTTAAATATTCGTTAGTAATAACTTTTTTAATTTGTTCGTGAATCGGGTAACATTAATTGTAAATTTTGATTGACATAACTAGAGGGCTTGTTGAGTATATTTTTAAGTGGGATGTTGATCTTCTTATCTGACATCATTTTAAATCTAGTTTTAGGATTTTTAAAGTCGTGGGATGTTTATTCTCAGTCACTAAATTTTGTTGCCCTTGATAAATCACAAATATTGGCAAAAAATAAATCCTCCTCTAACAATATAACTTTTCGCCCAACAGATAGTATGGACAGCTTAGCAAGGTGGAAAGACGACACGCCACCAAACGGCAATGACACAACAAACTCCAACGAAAACTCACAGAACTACAACACAGTGATATACAACCCCAGTAGCGACAAAGAAAACAAACCCGTTGACAACTACAACCAAAAATACGACGCCAACCAAAACGAGGGCTTTGACAGCCATGACGGAAGAAGCAGCAAGAAACACGCCTCCATAGTCACTATCAATAACAATAATAGTTGGGTCTCAAACCAATCAGATGACAGCAAAGGTTACTTAGAAAGAGACAAAGATGCGCCACCTCATGATAACAAAAGAGATAGCTTCGAATGGAGTAGGCTAGATGGTTGGAACCCTGTCATAGATAGACTTACTGGACTAAGAAATGAGAGCTACTATATGGCGACACAAATCGATGCTCCAGTTACGAATGGACATCACTACAGACAGAATTTAGGACATGTGCACATGCCGCGGTCGCCGCCTGCGCATCATAATGTGATTATTGAAGAGGACTATGGTACCACGAGGTAAGTTTTTTCGAGATTATTTTCACTAACCTAAATCTTGGGGGTGCCGTCACATAACGACACAATAAAAGTCGCCCTTATCACCGTTTTGATTCTGTAAAGTACACTGGTGACTTTATCTTCATGACGACCGTTATATGATCTCCTCCATTGTCTTAAACTACTTTATAATACATGTATTCATAACTGTTGGAGTGCCGTAATTTTGTTACTGCGACCAATTTCGAAGTAGCGCTCGCTTGGCTCGCACGTAGTTGCCTAACCTAACCTAGTAAGTCAGTCATGAACCGCTTTAATATAAATATATTACGGTATATAGCTATATCCCTAGGAATATAACTATATCACGGCTTCAGCCATCTTACTGCGACATATCTATGTTAGATAAACCTTTTACTTTATTATTGTTGTACACGAGGTTAATTTATTTTTAAAAGCGTGCATCATTAGAAAATAATGCCCGCTTAAAATAAATGAGCCTCTTTGTTTTCCTTCTGGCCTTATCTTACAGTTGGTCGCAGTAACTATGCTAGTGTACCCCGATCGAACGGGTCAGGTTACGTTGGAACTGAACAACCGCGCACGAGCCGAGCGAGTGGTGCCGCGGCATCGGCTAGTGACGCAATTTGGTCGCAGTTTTACTTGGCTACTTAGTAGTATTTCCAGGACACCAAAAATAGGAATTATTCGAGGTTCGATTAACACACGCCCCATCTTTTCCCCATGTAGGGGCAGCGTCAGTGGTGGCGGCGGCGAGTCGGGCAGCGAGAGCGGCGCCGGGTTCAGTCGCGACGCCGTGGGGCGGAGGTCCATGTCCGAGAAACGACACGCCGCTCTAGACGCCAAGAGCACTGGCACGTACAAAAAGATCAAAGAGATTAAGGCTGTTAATTGTAAGTATGAACCAAAAGCTCCAGGTATTTTTGATTTTGGTAAAGCTTTTGACTCCCTCTCTGTGGCTTTTTATCTCCATAATTTTGAAGAATTTCTTCAAATTGGGAAGTTTCTAAATAAAGAGAGAAGCGGCGAATCTTAAAGACTGCTCAAAGATTGTTCAAATAGGGTACCATCGTCTTGTTACATAATTATATGAATGGTGGAGTTCCCCAAGGAACTTTACTGGGACACATCAATCAAATAAGCTTCTTTTTAAAATTCTCTGAGTAAATTATATTCCAGATACTAACATATCTATTTCATTGCAGCCATGTTAGTGGGCCCATCATTAGGAATGAGAAAGTCATCAAGTCTGGAGTCCCTACAGACCGCCATACAGGAGACCCAAAGAAATCCGCGCAACGAACCAATCTATGCGCGAGCGCACCCACGTGAGTCTACTTCTTTATCTACTATTAGTACAATTGTACTGAAATTGTGCGTTTTTGTTGTAACTTTCTCACGATTATAAAAAATATGATTAATGGAAAATGAAATTGCTGTTCTTCTTTGTATGAATTAGTAGGACTTTATTCTAATGTTGTAGTAAGTAAAAAGTGGGTTAAACAAAAGTATGCCTTGCTTACAAATTGTTCAGGATAAAGCTTTGCTAAGTATTTAAGGCCTTGGGAACTTCTTGGTCATTGCGGCCATAAGTAAGATATTTCATGACAGCTTAGGTTGCAATCCACAATTTTATGTTTCAAATCGATTTATATTTTAATAAAATCAAATAATTATACAACACACACACCCACAACACACTTTTTTTTATTCCAAGTTTTAACGAGGAATTTCATAGCTCATAAATGTATGCGCAAAGAAAATAAAAAAAAACAAATTTGCTCATAGAGGAAATTACTTATCAAATGTTATGAAGCGATAGCTACTTAAATACTAGTACAGTATTCCTAATTTTGTTTATTATTGCAGCATTAAAACACTGGCTGACGGACGACAACAACGGGCCCGACATGATACGAGGATCGCCACAACAGTCATCTCTCTCACACAAGAAGCCGTCCCTACTCAAGTCTTTATCAACTATGTTCAGGTAACTTTTATTTTACTCTTCTCTTTGTCTTAAGACCTGACCAGGATAGCTATCCACAACCATTCCATACGCATTCGTGCCGAATCGAATATCAATCAATGTTATCGAAGGAGTCCTCTACCTAAACGTTGTTCCGCTATTCTTCCGACAGATATACAGGATCAAATTAAATTCACGGGCATCCTCTTAAGAGGACTTTGTACTCATATTCATGAAAAACTTTCACTATGGGACCAAACATGAAATCACAACAAAAAAAAAACAGCTGTTCTGTTCCCTACATTTTGAAAAGCTAATTATATTATATTGCGGTCCCCGGTAAGGCAAATCAATTCATCGAAAATGTGTCATTATCGACACGATAGTCTGTAGAATGGTTGTGAATAGCTATGCGAGACCATAAGCTGATGGCAACACATCTGCTGTGCCTCTGATACTGCAGATCACTTACCATCCCTATCAAGTAGGCCACCCGCTTGTTTAACATCCAATAATATAAAAATACATTGTAAATTTATAAAATATTTGACTCCATGAATATCACCATAAATAATATATAGTGGTTAGACTAAAACAAGTTGAGACCGATGCATACTACGGGTTAAAGTGGCGAAACAAGTTAATGGAAGTCAATAAAATTGAGTGAAATTCTAAGTTTCCAACAGCTTCCAGTAGTTTCGTAGTTTTCTTACTTTGTGTTTTTTATAATATGTCAAATTTACTCATTAATTAAAAATATGCAAATTTAAAATAATTGCCGATAATCAGTACGGACTTAGACAGGGAATCTCCACTGAAGACGCTGTCCAAGATCTTGTAAACAGCGTAGTCTCTAATTTAGATAAAAAGCAAAAATGCTACGGTGTTTTTCTAGACTTATGTAAAGCATTTGACTCGGTTTCTGTCCCCACTGCTTTTGAAGATGGAAAACATTGGCATACGTGGCCCTCCGTTAAAAATGTTCGCAGATTACTTGTCTGGAAGGACTCAGCGTGTAAAAATCAATTCCTTAGTCAGCGAAGATGAATGTATCTGTTTTGGGGTGCCACAGGGAAGTATATTAGGACCTACCTTGTTTCTAATATACATAAACGATTTGTGCAAAATGTCTATCCCCAACTGTGATATATTTACCTACGCTGACGACACAGCGCTTATTGTATACGATGTTGACTGGGACAAGGCCAAACAAAGAACGGAACACTCTCTCCGCCTTGTGATGGAGTGGCTTTCAGTAAATCTCTTAACTCTCAATATTGATAAGACCAAACTCTTACGCTTCTCCTTGCCGCATTCTATTCCTTTACCTGCCGAGTCTAGTACAGTAAAAGCCCATTCTTGTTCAGAGAATGATACCAGCTGCGGTTGCCTTACACTCTCCTTAGCTTCTAGTATCAAATACCTAGGGGTGTACGTTGATGAAAAACTAACCTGGCGCAACCATATCGAGGCTTTATGTACACGTACTAGGAAGCTCATCTTCATATTTAAAGAATTAAGACATTCCGCTGACCCTGCTACCTTGTCATTAGTCTACCAGAGTTTATGTGCATCAATAATCACTTACTGTATCATAGTATGGGGTGGCACCTATAAAAATCTTCTTCTTCAAATAGAACGAGCTCAAAGGGTGATTCTAAAGGTTATGCATTTTAAGCGTAGAGATTATCCAACCACCCTGCTTTACTCTGAAACTCAAGTCCTCACTGTGCGACAACTCTTCATTATGCGTGTAGTCTTACGCTACCACTCCATCCTACCTCTCGACCCTAACTTCCTTCTAAGACGTCGAGGTCATCCGGTCTGTGACACCGTGCGATGTCGTTCCGTATTTGCAAGCCGCCATTACTCAGTCCTAATTGCTCGTCTTTATAATAGGATACATCGGTTAATTGATATTTACACGCTGACCAAGTTTGCACTGAAAGCAAAGCTAACTAGTTGGTTGCAGAATTTGTCTTACGAAGATACAGAAAATATTCTTACGATCATGACGTACGGATACTTGAAATACTTAATTACTGAGTCTCTTTAACTTGATTACATTAATATTCAATGTTTAAGAGGAACTTCGGCTCCTTAGATACAAGTATCTTTTTACTTAGTTCGGGAGCCAGCTGCTCAACTTGGTTTTTGACCACCATTATGTACTATCTTGTTTTAGTGTATGACTAAATGTATTGTGTTTCTCTTTGTACAATAAACAAATTATTTATTTTATTTTATTCTAACTAAGTAAATAATTCATTTTGTATTCGGTCCCACGCTTTTCTTTAGTTGTAATTAATTTAGCGCTAAAATAAATTAAGTGCATCATTATACTAATTAATGTTGTTTGATTGTTTACGCAATAAAAGGCGGCATCCATAAAAGTCATAAAGTTGAAATATTATCATAAAAGAGGTGGAATTTATCATAAACATTGGTGTTATAAAACCACATATTAAATTAACATACCGAGTAACAAAACTTTGAAAAAGTAATTAAATTATAAATCCGGGTTAATTAAAATTAAATGGCCGAGACGTGTTTCTAAGGAGTTTGTTGCGTTGCGTTACGTGTTTCTAAGGAGTTTGTTGCGTTGCGTTACGTGTTGCTAGAGAGTTTGTTGCGTTACTGAGAATTTTTTACCTTTAAAATTTTGATTATTCAGTGTAATTTGAGCAATTGATTTTTGCACGTAGGTAACTACTCTTTGATTTTTTCAACACAAAAAATTGCCTAAAAAAATTGTTATGATAACCCTAGAATGTTCTTATGTTGTAACCAATAGGATAGGCAAGCCTCATAAGAAAACAGAAACAGAAGTATATGGAAGATCACAGCCAGGTCGGGCATCGGAGAAGTCACTGTCAAGAGAAGCGTTAGAGCGACACAACAGGATAGATGAGAGGGAGAAAGAAGAAGAACCCAATCCATCCCAGTCAAAGTCACAGCAGAGGTATGTTTAACTACGATTTTATTTTTTTGGAACATAGTTTTACAAACAGTACATGGTCCCATAACTCTAGGGTGTTAATGAGACCATGTCAAAGAATCACCAGGAGTATATATTTTTTTTCATTTGTTTCTATGATAAGTTTGAGTACCAAAAAAAAGAATAATTAATATTTATATTCCTAAAAGAGTCATTCAAACCAATCATTCATATTTAAAGCTAAGAAAATGCGACGTTGTCATATTTTTTTTTATTGCCAAAAGTAGTCTGGATTTCAATGTTTTAGAATTTTTAATGTTTTACATAAATAATCGTTACTTTGTCGAATTATTTTGCATGAAAAATGAAACAAAACTTGAAAAATTATTCATAAGCACTGGCTTAAAATTATTTTTCAAGTTTTTTTTAATGTTTTTTTTTATATGATTCTTTAACATGGTCTCAAACACCCTAGATTTACGGGATATCAAAAGGAACACCTTGTATAAAATGAACGCTTTGTCTTGCCGTCAACGCCGCATAAATATTCTAATTATAATTTCTAATTAATTAGTAATAAATTACACAGAAACTAATAAATTAAACTAAACTAATTAGACCGGTAGAAGCAAAAGTTGGTTACATTCTTACGTAGTATTCATTCTAATTGAAATAAATAGTTTTTTCATCGTATTGTATCATAGTAGGTACGTAATGTTAGGTTAGGTTAATTGCTACGAGGTACGTGGGTACGAGTCTGATGCCGCAAATAGTTAGTTTTTAGAATTTTTGTCTATTTGTCTGGATGTATGTTTCGGATTGGCGCAAAAATACTGATCGGATTTGGATTAAATTTTTGCACACATATAGTTTTTAACCTGGATTTACACATAGGTTATTTTTAATCCCATTTTTCGAAATCCACGCGAGCAAAGCCGCGAGCAAAGGCCAGTATTGAATAAGTTAAGAACAGTCTTTTTAAAATGATCTTGTCCGATGAAGCGCCAGCCTGCGCCGCAAACTCAAACTCAAACTCAAACCATTTATTTCAATTAAACCCTTTACAGGCACTTTTGAATTGTCAAAGAGTCAGTTAGTCAGAAAGTTGAAGCTAGTTGCCCATTCCAAAACGTAGATCTCTATGGAGAAGAACGGGCAAGAAACTCCAAGGACACTCTTTTAAATATAGAAATTACAAAATCCTGGGTACATTACTCTTGTTGATTCTATATGTGAGAACAATGTAAAAAAAAAATATATATATAAATCAAAAACGATTAAAAACAAGCCCTGGCAGATAAGAGATGACCAGTCTCAACTGACGGCGCCCGTTCACGAACATGACGCGTGGATCAGCACCATCCAGCTCAACCATTTTGTAGGGAACCGAATGATCCAACACACTCGCCACCATCAGCGAGACATTTAAGTGAGCATGACATACTCTCAACTACCCTGCTCTTTCAAGTCAAAATCAACATAATAACATAGTAAAACGACTCCATGGTACTCACATTTACAAAAATTGAAAATAAAAATGCGTCTAAGTTATACAAAACTATAGTTTGCAAGAATTTTACCACCAAAAGAAAGAAAATCAATAGTATCTATTGGAGTATTCAATAATTAAAACTTAGTTAATAAAATAAAAAAACAAAATAAACAAAAAGTTCGTAGTCAGAAAAAATAAAAAAGGGGAAGCAACTCTACCAATTTTTTTCATTTTTAACTAGTGAGCCCAAGTGGCTGTGGAGCAGGACCAGCATTTAGCCAAGCATTTTTATCTACGATATAATCATCCAGCTTATAGTATGCTTGTCTACATAGTGTGCGTTTAATGCAAGTTTTAAATTTCTTCTCATTTAGTTGAAGAATATCGAGTGGTATTTTATTATAACATTTTACACAGCAAATGAGTCGCAGCTGAGCGCGTAGCTTTAAATTCCCCTCGTAATAATAATGATATATCCTTGATCCAGCCTGTCCCATCTTGCTGTCCTCTCCTCAGCGACGCCCTAAGCCGAGGTTCGTACCCCACAGGGGGTGCCCTTAGCGAGCGTTCGCCTAATTTTAATTTAGAATAGTTTTGCTCCTGGCTGGAGGCTTTGAGTGTAGTAGCTTAAGGCAGCCACAGGATTGTTCGGTTGAGCAGTAAATACCTTAGTGGTATACCTGCGAGATGCCATAGTAAAAAAAAAAAAAAAAAAAATGTATGTCAAGATCTTTTTTCTTGTTATATGTTTTGGGTGCCATTCCTAAAATGCTTTTTGATTATAGCGCAGTTTTGTGTGGAATACATCTCTCTATTGCGTCGTTTTGATCTCAATGTTTGAAACAAATGCAAGTTTGATTTTACAAATACTGCTGTGTCTTAGATGTATAAACAGGGAAAAGTATGAATATTTTTCTTAAAAAACGGAATACAACTATTCGTTTTTTGTTTTGGCTTAAACCCAGCACTTACACACTTCTTTTGAGCTTTGGAAGTGCTTTCCTCAATACATTATTCCAAAACGTAACTTTGAAGAGACATAATATTTATATGCTATCAAAACTACAGACTCATTTGCTATTTTTGCAAGGTTATAAAGCGCATAAGAATACTGGTTTAGTTTTTTTGCAGACAGTATTTCCATGACATTTCCATTATAGGTGACTATCCAAGTAAAGTCCTAGAAACCTGACGAACCTAGCACTGTCAGTTATTTTCAGGTATTTTTTGGTCTGCGTAACATATTATATTTAAATTTTGCTTTTTTGTCCTTTGTTGGAACGTTATAAATTGTGTTTTTCTAATTTAATTTTTAGCTTATTCTTAAATAACCGGTATAATATAAAAATAATTAAAATGGATGGAATTATTTATGTCATTTTTACACAGTATAATAAGTATTCTGTCATCGGTAAACAGGATGGTTGAGTAGTTGTACATTTTAGCAAATATGTGAAATATGAGAAACAGCAAGGGCCCAAGGACATTCCCTTGGGGTACACCACGAGTTGTATACCTTATAGGCTTATATGGACGAACTGTGAGCAACTTCTATCATACAATTAGGACAAATTCTATTTAAAACCGTGATTTGTTTTCTTCCACTGAGATGTCTTGATTAGGCTTAATATTGCCTCAGACACCATAACGTTCTAACTTACCCAGTAATATTTTGTGATCCACGTGATCGCTTTAGACATGGGTATAAATACTGCGGTAATAGGATTTTTTTTTGTCAATTTCAGCAATTAGCTCATAGATTTGATTTATGTTGTTTGTATTGGAATAGAGATTATTTTGGCTTAAACAGAATACGAAATGATAATGAGGATAAAGAATGACATTGAGATTTTTTTAAACAATAAACAGGTTTGAAGTACTTTGAAGCAATGAGATTTAAATAAAAATGTGGATTTAATTTCGTGATTAAGTATTTTTTCTACTTATTGACATTATCCTAAATCACTGCCTCATTTATTTCTTTAATTATTTCTGGTGATTCCTAGTAGATACAATTTTCAACTAGTTCATCGGTAATTTATTTTCTCATGATGTTACTTTTTTATATGCACCCGACTCGCTGTCTGTTATCAGGATCTTTGCTATAAACTGTCCATGTGAGAAAGCATAGTTTGACCGTAACCGCTGTACCGCGCCTTAAGAATGCGCGGCGAGGCGGGGGGGTAGCGCCGACGAATGAGCGGCGGGACGCCGTGAGCGTTGACAAATGAGCGGCCTGCACTGCCGCCCTCTCGCCGCGCACACACCTATGGCGCGGTACAGCGGTTTCGGTCAAACTATAGATACAGCTGCAAAGTTAATAAGTTATATTATTAAAAGCTCGTGTCTCATCAGGTCAGAGGCAGCACACACGCGGCAAGGCAGCAGCGGCAGCGCCGGCTCGCGCGCGCACAAGGCGGAGCGGCGCGCGCCGCCCTACCGCGCGCCGCCGCACCAGCAGCAGCCGGTAACTGGGTCTTTGTGTTCCTTACGGCCGGCCCAGCACGCGCAGGGCCCGCGATAGGCGCGTCGAACGGCTATGGACGCGTCACATACAACGCGCGCGCGCATTTCGCGAACGGTTCGCGTGTACGGATCCACACCTGCGCAATACAGATGTTGACAAAATATTGTTTTTTGTCCGTCAGGTAGATTACTAAAAAATATTGGACACGTGCTTTTTCTTTTTTTACGTAATCTTATTGAGTAGGCAATACGTTAAAATGTGGCATGACGTCACTCCCCGGTAGATTTTATACTGACTTGTGACGTAGCGAGCCACCACGCCCCAACTTTAATGCGTTTTATGCAAACCAATTTTTATTAATATCATCATCTGCCTAGCCTTTTCCCAACTATATTGGGGTCGGCTTCCAGTCTAACCGGATGCAGCTGAATACCAGTATTTTACATGGAGCGACTGCCTATCTGACCTCCACAACCCAGTAACTGGGTAATACGATACCCCTTGGTAAGACTGGTTGTTAGATTTTCGGGCTTCTGACGACCCGTAACGACTATCAAAGATCCACGAATGACAGCCGGGACCAACGGCTTAACGTGCTTTCCGAGGCACGGAGGAGTCTCGGTATGTAAAGATGGTAACCAATCCACAGACCAACCCCGGCAAGCGTAGCTTAACCTGATGGATCGATCCGTGCGGCAGTTATTACTTAGCCACGAGCTCCTCAATTTTTATTAATATGATAAAGCAAAAAATACGTGTATAATATTTTTTACTATTTGACGGACAGACTAAATATTTTTTTTTCCCCTTTCAACATCCCTATCGAAACTCACGCGCACGAACCGTGAAGTGAAGGTCTCCATGCTATGCACGCGAACCGCAACCGCGTGTCCAGGTGTGGACCCGTCTTTAGTACCGTCGCGGTAAAAGCATTGATCGTCTATCCAGTTTTCGCGATTTATTTTTCAAACATGTAAACAATTAAGTATTTAATGTTTTTTTTGTATGTAATCAAGTAATTAAAAAAAAAATACTTTGATACCTACACACAACTCAGTTTGCACTACAACTTCAAACATTGCTATATCAATTTCAATAGTAACGGTCATTATAGAATCAGTTGCAGAATTTTGAACGTCGAGGTGTGATCAATTGGTTTACAAAACCTCCAGCAGGCTTTTGGTGTGGTTCTAATATACAAAGTTGCGTTCTTCGTATTGACCGCTAGAGACTTGCCACAACTTCAAAATTATAAGTGTATTTTGTTATTTTTGAACACATTACTATTAGGTCCTTGGTTTTGAAATTGGCGTTTTATATGGATAAATCAAAACGAAAAATCCCAATTTTTCGAGCTGTATATCACTTTTCCAATTTGTTTCAAGTGAATTAAAATAAATTATTTTATCACTCACACCGAAGCCTGCCGCTAACTCTGACGTAGTTTGCGATGGATCTGCTTCCACGATCACTTAATTCTTTATTGTCAACTAGGGTCTCCGGTCGTTCACGGGGTTTGTTCTGTAGGTCAGAACGAAAACGTTGGAACCAAAAACGTACTATATTTTCTTTTACAGTAGCTTCCCCATACACATAATTAATCTTTCGAGCTGTTTCTGCAGCGCTGGTGCCATGGTGGAACTCGTATTCGTAAATGACGTGATATTTTAAAGTTTTCCATGATGTGAACAGAACGATGTCAAAGAAAAATCAAATGGCGCGAAAACAAATAAATCACTAAATTCGAAACACAAATACACAAACCTAAATTTGGAGTAAATTTGAATTTGGAATTCTTAACTAAACGCCAGATATTTGAAATCAAAGTGGCCAGTTCGACAAAACGCCGATTTCATTATGTAAGGACCCAATATTTTGTTTACTGCAGTGTACGGACAAAAACTGTTATCTATAATCATTGATATATAAAAACCCAAGATGCACAGTCTCGAACAAATAAGTAATACACAAAACTGTCTGCAACTATACATAGGTAGTTATTTATAGTCAAGATATAAACATACTGTTTTGAAAATTCAACCTTACGCGCATGTTTTAAAGTTGTTTTTACACACATAACGTCAGTGACGCGAGTGACGTGATACTATTTGAAATCTCTCTGTAAAATGGCTCTTTTTGCGGACGGTTTTGAGACGCTGTGTGTATCTTGGGTTTTTTAGTATTTCAATGTCTTTAATAGAAAAAAGTGGGTTATCCCCATGATTTAGCCGAAGGCTGTCTTGCGGTGTCTGTTAGAACCTCTTAAATAATGACAGTGGAATTCCAAAACATAAATAAAATGGAAGTTTACCTAAGTTTTTTGATGTCTCGTATTATTTCCTCTGCAATTAATATCGTCTAGAATCTCGATCGCTACTGATATCATATCGACATATCGAAATATCTAATAACTTAATCAGCTTCTATGAATAGAATTACTTTAATAGTTTTTACGGAAAATTTTCTACAATGAATATGAATATTAAGATACCTACGTATTAAATAGTAGATTTGTATAGAAAACTTGTATTTGTTGTGTAGCAGGGAATGGACAGCGCGTGGGGACCCACCGGCCACTACGTCAACTATGAAGAAATACAACAGAATTTAAAGTGAGTACACATTATTGATACAGCCACCAATTTTTTATTCAAATTTCATCACCTGTTTTGGTTTTCATGCAGTCCTTTACTAACATAGCTTTATTAAACCTGTGATCTTAAAATGCTCTGCGTTCTAAATCTGCACATAAATTATCTGTTTCACCGCAATCGATATCGCCGCGCGCCAAAGACCAAACATAATATATCTTCTTTTCGAGTGGTTAGTGACTAACCTGGTGTCAGATTTTTAAAGCCGCCCCTTATGGCCTCTGACTTGGCTTCACATGCCGTCGAGAAATATCTCTCAGGCATGCCGGTTTCCTCACGATGTTTTCCTTCACCGTTTTAGAAGCAAGTGATAATATACAATACGCACATGAATCCGAAAAGTCAGAGGTGCGTGCGTAACATAATATTTGAAAGCTAACGTGTCCATCGGCGCAGTCCATCATAGATTAAGATTATAAATGAGCAAAAATCGACGGAACTCCTGGTCCCATGACCTTCCGGCGCATTCAAAATTACTTTATATCATTAAGGTACTTATAAATCAGAGGAAATTATATCATAAAATTTTTAAGTTATCGTTTTTGAGAGGTTTAACATTTTTTGAAAAAAGTCCGAAATGATAAGGTCAAAAATTGGCGATTTATTTATCAAAAAAAAAAAAAAAAAAAATTCGCAGTATTGATACCATTTTCATTTCTCGCGACATTTCGACGCTAGCTGGGTTTCCCTTTTCTTGAAAACGGGTACCCTTACTGAAGCGATCGAAAAATCATTTTCAATGCTAAAAAGCGAGCTCACTTCGATTTATCCAGCACAGTTCCAATTCCGACTTATATCTAACTGAGAACTCTGTAAAAACTCTCAGCGTCGCACAAGTTCTAAGACCAATAAGATGGTTATGTATGCAACTTGTAAGTAGCTAGTTTACACCTTGACTTGTCTTTATTGAAGCGCTTGACTAGTTCGAAAACGACTTATTTTCATTTGAAAACGTTTTTATTTTTTTTCCTTACGGTACGGCAAGTTCCGAAGGACCAAAAATAAATTCCTAAACTATACCGCTCATAATATTACAGCGCGCGACGCGAGAAGTTGAGCGAGGTGCAGATAGGACAGATGAGGCGACAGGTCAGCGCGCAGAGAGCCAAGGCTGAGGATGAGAGGTGAATATCATTGACAATACTATTCAACAGTACAATACAATACCAGTACCCTAATTACGTAATACACCTTCAATCGGAATTTGAATCGTTTTGAAACAAATTGCTAATCCATTGCTTCGTAAGTTCGAAAAGAAAATCTGCTCAACAACGTAAATAACGCAATGAATGTTGTTGAACTGTCAAAATGATACAAATTTGTCGTAATCGTTTATGAAAATATATTGCGTTATAGCAGATCTACCATTAGTAGGGGTGTTCAAAAGAGTTACTCGTAGATAGATAGATAGAATACTCTTTATTGTACACAATAAAAATTACAGATATAAATTTAGAAATGTTACTAATGGTGACACCATAGATATAATAAAGAAGTTGTTTGTTTGTTGTTTTTTCTGTTTTTATTATTTCTGTGGGTGACACAGTGGATCAAGAGTTTTGAAGATATAAAAAGTAATGACGCCATTGCTAAGTTTTAACGCCGCCTAATTAAGTTCAGCTTACTTACTGTTAAAAACAAAGCTATGAGAATCTTTTAAAGTCCAATATTCATTAGTAGTTGAATAGAAAAGAAAAAATACATATATATAAATTGCGAATCCTTGAACTTACTATTGTAGAAACGTGCTACTCACGTTTAAATACCTACCTACCTAAAGTTATACACAAACTACAATCAACTCGATCTGTAATAAAATATAATTATGTGAACACATTTTATTACTCGACCATATAATTGATTAGCTAGGTACTGGTTTAGCGTCATCAGAACAAAACTATTAAACCAACCTTAACATTGAACAGTTGCATATCATACTGACCTGCTAATTGGACATAAAAGCTGTTTCTAAGAACAAGTAAATAGGTGTATTAAAAATAAAATGACGGCTTCCATCTTAATAAGCAGCGCACAATAAAATAATATGACAAGTCTACTAGTACAGATGGTTCACTCAGCAAAATCATTTAAATAAAAAGCGACTCTTGTACCGACGCAATAAAGTGCAATTCAGGTTGCATAGCGCTAATTACCTATAGTTATATTCACGTAGAAGTTGCCTCTCTTTCTATCGCGTGACTATTATATTTTCTGACTATGTTAAGCTAACTGAATTGGTCCGACAAGACGAGCCGTGTACTGTAGCTTCATACCTAAAATGCGGAGTGCGCCTTCTGTAGTTTATACTTAGTAATAAGATAAACGTTAATTACATTGGACATGACTGTAATAATTAAAGTTGTGTTTTCCTCTTCCTCTGGAAATGCCTGGGCGTCGGTAAGATGCTTGTGCTTTGTAAGTTTACCTACTAGTAAAGCTGAGTACAGAACATGCACGGCAACGTGTTTAGCAACATTTTATATACATTTTAATAAAAATGTATGGGAAATGTTGTTGCTCGTAGTCTGTACGTGGCTTTAGGCTTGATTGAAGGTAGCATGCTCATGTGTTGCTTCCTAGACTTTATTTTACTCTCGATCCACAATAAACACTATGTTTCTTAGATTTTTCTCAGTTGTAGAACATACGTAATAACTGGTTTGGAACTGTGCTCGATATCGAAAAGGCTCATTAACGTCATCCTGAGTAGAAATATGACGTGTGATTTAACACCACCGCTAACAAAAAGTTAATGTGCAAAAAACGATTGCGCAAATGTAAAAAGGTTTTTTGTGTTCAATAACCAAATGGTTAAGGTATGGCGCCGTCAGTCCTCGAGCTAATAAATAAGACAGGCGTTAACTTTTTCAGACACCAGTAAACTTGTTCCATATCTTAGGACTGATTTTTGAGTAGTCAGATATAGGTATTTTATCTGAAGAATAAATATGAACAGTTTGACATATTATATTCTATACAAGAGCTGTCAAACAGCAATTTTACTCCTGAGTTAAAAGATATCTGACTATTGATAAATCAGGCGTTAGGCCGTTTGTCCACCGCACCGTGAGCGACGTCAACGAGAAAGAAATGACGACGACGAAGCAGCGATAGTACATTTACTTTTTCGTTGACGTCCCGTTCACGGTGCGGTGGATAAACAACCTTTATCTTGCCTTCTGCCTTATTCTTGGCATTATAAAAACAACGAATTATGTATGTCGTTTTTGCATCCTGTATCAATCGTTTAAAAATCTTCCATCTTCTTAAACCCGCACAATGGCCTGAATATGTAAATTTCTAAGAATTCTGTTTTAAGTGACGCGTGAGCATGTAACCTTGGATTGCATTCGAGATTTTGCGCATTTTGCTAAGATGACTTGCTAAAGTTGTTTACTTAATAACTCTACGTTTGATTTTATAAGTAAGTATTTAGATTTTGTATAAAAAGATTCTCAAAGCGATCTTTAAAATTAATTAGCAGCATCTTTAGTTACCTAAATGTTTAATGTCATACCTATGCATTTATGATGAGGTAACATAGAGTTTGCATAATGAGTCATTTTAATTTTTTTCGTCGGTATACCTATTCAAAGAATCACAAGAACACGCGCAAAAACGCAAATACCCACTTTAAAAATAATTCCTTTGTGCATGCAATAACATAAACATTACTAACGTACCTACCTATATTAGTTTGGTAAAATATCATTATTTGTTTGGTTAGATTATGTATGTTGAACCCCTGAAGTTATAACAAGAAAAATCTGTAAATATGTACTTACCTACATGCCTCCCCGTTCGTGTTGCTGTCGTGGTTGTAAAACTATTCGGTCCTTTGATCTGCAAATTGTTCTTCTCACACGGTAAAAACTTACTAAGCATGTTAAAATTATATTATGTAATAGTTTATGTGTAGGTTGCTTTTGCACATAAAATCGTATGATCATATTGCACAGCATTAAATTAACTTTGAGTGCACAGATCGCGCAATCATTAATCAAGTTGCGAAGTAACGCACTTTTCTTAGTAATACCTACCTATTTTTCAACATTCAGTTACAAAAAGCATTTCCAGTAAACTACGTAGTATTTTTTTTGCAGGAAGATTAATAATTTAATATACCACGTCGACATGTAGGTACCTAACTTATGCGTTTTTAGAAATCATTGGATTCATAGTCATCAATTAAAACATTACCTGCCAATTAATTAATATTTTTTTGGTAATTCCTCCATTGCTATGCGGTTATTCAGTAGATTTTATTTCGCTAGCCGTATTTTAGTCTGTAGGTACAGGATTATTTTTAAAACACTAACAAGTATTATTAAAATTAAGTACCTAGCTAATATTTTCAAAATAAATAAAAATGTAATTTTTATCATCTCATACAAAATTTGCGACGGCCTTGTTATGTTTGCATTTGCAAGATTTTTATGTCTTGGGTAGGTATTTTAAAAAAGTCATAATTAGTTGAGATAATAAAAAAGTCTAAGAACTCGCCATTATTTTGACAATAAAGCTTCGTGCAGAATAGCGCGACGCGACAGCGGGGCGCGACACCGGCTATTGTTATACCGTGAAGTTTTCTTAGAAAATGTATTGTTCGAATCGCGTCGCGCCGTCGCGTCGCGCTGGTCTGCACGAGCCTTAACCCTGTACATCTGTAATTTAACAAACAAATTTGTCTTTTGTCATTAATGATTGTTTTTAACGCGACAGTCGTCGGGCAGGCGCGGGTGGCTACCACTCACAGCGCTCCTGTAGGGAGAGGGAAAGCGGAGTCCGACCACAGTCCAATTATTACGAGTACGAGAGTGCACCGCCGAGGAGGCCCGGGAAGCTCTCCCACTACCACTGAGCAATGGACTACAAACACCGCGATAACTTCCCTGCGGCTCCGAACCTCGTCGTCTACTTCACCCGAGGTATCCGATCTCATTTTAATTGGCGATACTCTTAACGATTATATCGCTTCGATAGACGTTAGTAACGCAATCTGTTGGGTCGACGCCTTATTGATTTAGCTTCAAGTGTTCCAGTGCCTTCACTGAGACCGACATCATGAGCCACCGTAATTGGTTGTTTCTTAAGAGCTTATGGCTGTAATGAATGCAGAAGTATAGAAAAGGCTGTTTTAATTATGTCTAAATTCTATATTGTTTATCACAAACTGTTAATTACACAGCTTCTCTTGTTCAGCAATAAGATGGAGCGCGATAAAACTACTTAAAATAAACTCTTTGCTTATCTTTCCTACTGAGATATAAACAAGGGAGCTATGTAATTGTGTGGTGAAAAATCTTAATTTGCTATTCCCAGTGATACGTATACCTACGTTTCATTATTAACTATGGTTTGTGACTATTACGATGTATTTTTTTCACGAGTGGTTAATTAATGTCAGGTTTTCAACAAAAAATATGTTGTTTTTCTTTTTATTTTGGAATGCTGTGCGCTAAGGCCTTGGCTTTAAGGCACAGTAACAATCTATTGAAACAGCAGTGCTATTCTGTAACCATCTCACGGTGAAAACTTAGGTGAAGTGAGCTCGGAGTGAGCTGTCAGTCACTAGCAGAAGGAATGAGCTCACTTCACCTAAGTTTTCACCATGAGATTATTACAGAATCGACCGGCTGTTGTTAACTGTGAAGTGAATTGTAAAAATGGTATGTCACCTGTCACCTACACATCATTTTCTTTTAACTGTGAAACGAGTTAATATGTTATAAGCAAACTAGCTTCATCCAGCGGCTTCGCCTGCGTGATATCTTTATTAATTATAGCCTATATTACTCAGTGATTATATAAAATTCTACTGGTGAAAGGATTTTTAAAATTTGTCAGTAATTTTTGAGTTTAGATAGAATACTCTTTATTGTACACCATAAAAATTACAGACATAAACTTAGAAATTTTACATAGGGTGACACAATGGGCGGTCTTATCGCTTAAAGCGATCTTTAAACAAACAAAATACAAATCTTTTCTGTATAATATTAGAAGAGATAAAACATTTTAATGGACGGGGTTTATAGTAATTGTCGTCAAAACGATTTTTTCATGAGTTTATTTGTATACGCGTCATCTTTTGGCTTTGAAAGCTAATCATAAGGTAAGGTAGGCAAGGTTAGCTATCTTCGACGTCTCACAGTTGACATAGGGAATAATCTGTAGTTGACACATAAATAAGGATAACTACCATTTGATAAAGATATCTCCTATTACGTCAAAAAAATTGTTACACAATAAACTTTAGAATTAAATATATCCAATGTCAAGATAACTTTTGTGACATTATAATCAGTTTTTTCTGTTATGTCCTTACTATAGTTTGACCGAAACCGTTGTACCGCGCCTGAGGTATTTGCGCGGCGAGAGGAGGCAGTGCAGGCCGCTGATTCGTCAACACTCAGCGTCCCGCCGCTTATTCGTCAACGCTTCCTCCCGCCTCGTCACACATTCCTAGGGCGCGGTACAGTGGTCTCGGTCAAACTATAGATAACATTAGGAATCTGTTTAACAAAGATGCTATAGTTTAAGATTATTTACGACTATGTTATACCGGCATTACATGTAGCCATTTCCTCGAATATTCGCACGTAAATACGATTCAATTTTTGTAGTCAGGTAAATTAATTGTTAAGTAAATTGACACCCTACGGCAATTGGCCGTATTCTATTATATTTTTATTAAATGGTAAGCCAAGCCGATGTCGAGTATTCTGCCAATGTCTAAAGTGCATGAATAAAAAAAAACTGAAGACAGGTAAAATTCTTCGATTGACAGTTGACAATTTGCCGTGTTATAGCAATTTCATGCATCTGTCAAAGAATGACAGTAAGTTGCGATTTGAATATACGGACAATTTAAGTTGGTAGAGAATTTGCTTAGCAACAAATTGCCCTGACTTTTCCTTCTCATATTAAAAGGTATATAATGTCTTCCTTGCGACCCAAAACTTTTCATTCTAAACTTGCAAGTAAGAGCTAAGTGACAAAATGTTACTCAAAGTCTTAATCCCAGCGCTCACTTTAGTTTTGATTGTTCTACCAAACTGATCTGTGACGAAGATAACCCTAAGTTTCTTTTATCTTATCTAATATCTTCTGAAAAGCTCTAAAATTTACTTTTTAATAAATCTAGTGTCCCTAAAATGTCTACTGATAATGCTAGTGATATTTTTTGAATGTACGAGGAATGCGTTGTGTAGTGGCCGTCCTTAGTTCTATGTAAAGATTCTTATTATATACCTATTCTATTGTGGATGGTGGTGCCATCAATACTTAGTTTTAATTTTATCTGATGTTGCTGTACTTATGATCTGTGCTGTCGTAAAATAACTTAATGTCAGTGATACTGATTACGCTACACCATTATTAATTGTATATAAATTTTAATACTATGTTAGAGGGGTATATACAGGCTCAAATTAAATTAGCGACACCCGCAGATGTGATGGGAATCGAAATCTAAAAATAATAATAAAAATAAAAAAAATGGATTTTTTTTGCGGGGTCATCCACTAAGTTAGTGCAGTCACTTGAAATATAAGTTTAATAAAACGTTTATATTTTTGTTTAAAATTCACAAACGTGATTGGTAGCGGTTTCTAAACAGGAAAAAAACAAAAGGATACAGATATTCTCAACTCATATTTTAAGGCTGCATGCCCGCCCTTTGGGTGCGTTTTTTGTACGAATTTCACTCGTGCGTACACGTACGAGACTATACAAATTGGGTGCGCACACTGGATAACTTTTTCTCCGTCAAATAAGTAGTGTTCCGGTGATATCGCATTGAACACACGAAAAATCCCAACAAGTTCAGATTATTTTCGGACGTCGGAACTATACGTACAACTACGTCGCACCCAGCCTGCGCGCTCCCTTTGTACTTGGAAGGTCAGGATTGTTCGTGCGTGTACGCACTAGTCAAATTCGTACGAAAACGCATCCAAAGTGCGTGCGGTCTGAGACATAAGAACACTGCCAGCGGTTGTTGACCCCCCAAAAAAGCATTTTTTAAAATCTTGTTTACATATTTATAACCATGACGTCTGCAGCTTGCTAGCTAATTTATCTTGACCCTGTATAGAGTAGCAGCCTGGTCATATGGCAACGGCCCGATAATTGTTCTGAACCCTTTAGTTCACATTCAATGAGTCGTAGTATCGGATTCGGTTAAACAATGATTAATGTTACTGAATCCGGACTCACTTAAGAGGGAACAGGGCCTGCGATTCTCCATACAAATGTATTCCCCTTTTTTCTTCCTGAATAATGCCTCTAGGGCAATCATATTTTTTCATAAAATCAAGGTTTGCTGTAAACACGTCCCTGTTATTGCCTTTTTTTCAGTAACTTATCGGTAAAGAAAATATGACCCTCCAAAAATTACAAAAATGCCCGTTTGTTTACCGCCGTGACCAGAGGACTACCACACAAATTCGAAAGTTTCTAACATAAAATAAAATTACAGAAACCTAGACATACTCTTTCTTAAAATTTTAATGTAAAAAATAATTGAATCGGCTCAGTTTTCGAGGAGAAGAAGTTTCAGTTTTGTCTGAGCTGCAGCTGTCCCTATCGCACTCTACGGGGCCAGACTTGAGATAAGACGACGGCAATAGTTTCTTCAAATACCTATTTTTCCAATTCCTCGCAGGCCCCGTTTCCTCTTAAATCACTCATTGGATTACGCATGGGACGCTGCGAAATGTGTAACTTAAAGCCCAATAACAATATTACGAACTCTTTCTATACGAGCAGGCTGATAATTAAAATTGGAGAGACTATTACGAAAATACGAAATTCCCGAATAAAATGTACCTTATGGGAGCAGGAATTCGTTTATATCTCGTACCTAAATCTCCCGGGCGTCGTATTTACGTAAAAGGCTCTCACACGGACGTATTGCGTAGGTACATACATGTACATTCCTACTTACCTTTTAGTAAGTTTATGAAAGAAGCTTTAAAGTGTAGATTAGATTTATAATTAAGTTTATTGAAATAAATCTGATAACATTTACGTGTGACTGAATAATTTATATCATTTGAAGAATTATAACATTCATTAACTTTGTAATTGTGTAACATAAGACTACGTATCATCGTTTTCAATGCAACAATTATTATGTATTCAGACTGTATTAACTCTATTCTTTGTTTTAATTTTTCCATGTTTTTGTGATATCTAATCGATATTTAGTGCTAGCCAGTCAGACTATGGATTTACGTGGTGATATGAATATGATCGCTAGCTACATAATTACACATATGTAGACATTTCTAATGTATATATAATTTCTAGGTGTTCTAAGAGATTAATTTTGTATAGCCAGAGAGAAATAGCTTTTATACATTATCAATCATGACTTATTTTTAGTTAAACGAACAAGTTGTTTTTTAGATATAATAAGTCACATTGCAAATGAATATTTGCACCGAAGTGCCCATACTTGTACATAATTAGACGTTTATATTACAACGTCAATGGTAACGTATTCTTCGATTTATTTGGATTGCCGATAAATAAAAGAGTACGTTATAATGAAATGCATAAATACAATTGGACATTCAATGTATGTAAAATAAATCAAAAGTGGTATTGACTGACTGTTTTTTATTTATCTGTGTAATTAATACACTACACCTTACTCACGGGGTTTTCCAGTGTTTTAGACCTACTTAAAGAAATAAAAACTAGGTAACTATGTAGAAACCTAGTTTTTATTTCTTTAGATATTTTATAGATCAAGCTTTTTGCATCTAGGAGGGATAATAAAAGTTCTCCAGACCGAATTTCGGCCATGGCGAACAATCTTAACGGAGATCTATATATGTATTTAGGATTGCTCGCTACGACTCCTCTCACTTCGGAACAATGTCGGTTTCTGGCCACAAATCAAAGGCGCTCGCCTGCACTCCGCAAATACGGCCAACATGTGAATAGCTCCACAAAAAGTCGTGAACATTGGTAGTTGGCATATTGGTCTCTTTCGAACTTGACCAACATTTATAGCACTCGACTTGTATCAATTTGCCTACGCTCGCGTTGGCTGAGGCTTGGCCAACATGTATTGCCGGCCTTAGATAAAGTGCACAAATGTGTGCGCGCGCAGACACAGGTGGACTCTCTCTTCCCTCACTCTCATAGTCCGATGGGACGGCAATCTGACACGACCGGAGAGAGATCAGGCGCAGGGCCAGAGGCGCCATGAGCGCATACGCACCCAGTCACGGGGTATCACACCGTTAACTTCCAAACTCCGGGCTGTTTACTAAGAAATTGGGGGTCTCCTAGCACAGGTATTTATCATACTTAAAAGGAGGCCTCTATGTAAAATTATTATTGTAGAAGTTTGTAAAGTTAACTGAATAAAATTTATCTTTATCTTCTTTATCTTTAAATTCCTAGTGGAAAAACCTACAAGGCAGGAATAATACAATAGATACTTTAATGTCATAATTTTTTGCCTAGGACACAGTATACATAAGGAACAGTATCTCGGCAGAGACCTTGAAATATTTACCTACGGCCGCTCGGAAGATAAATAAACCTTCCGCGTCCGTGCGTAACTGCCGCGCACTCGATACTGTTGCGTACTGAAATATACTGAGATTTCGAAGCACGTCGTTTCAGCCGTTTTCTATGAAGATGTACTGTTACTTATTTATACTGTGTTTAGAACATCTCGTTTCTGAGATATTAGCCAATACTCGAAAATGTGTTTTCTAATTTTATAACGTACCTACTTGCTCCTCTGTTTTATGAGGCTTGACACTCCCGAGTCCGGGGCCACAAACAAGGTGTAATTTAAATAATGCACAACCTCTTAAGGAACATTGTACTCATTATTATGAACAACTTTTACTATAGGACCAAACCTGGAATAGCGAAAAAAAATATGTTCTCATAACTCGTCAAAATGTAAGAAACAGCAGATTTTTCGCGATTTCAGGTTCCGGTCTGTGATGCTGGCGTTGCTGAAACACCTGCGTTGGAGTGATTTCCTTAGATTATCCTTGACCGTGATTTTGACTAACTTAGTTCTACCACTAAACCTGCCACTTTTCAAATTGGTTCTTCCTGTCTACTATTTCCGTAATAATTTTAACGTCTCTATGTATCTTGCTAAAATGATCTATTCAGAGATTAATCTATACGTCTAGACACATGACACAACTAAATAAAATTTAAGTGTTTGTAATGTCAAAATAACAGCTTTTTACTAAATGCGAAAGTATGTACCTATTAGTGAACTTAAAACAAAACATCATTTTTTAGACATTTGGTCTGTTTGTCTGTTTTGATCATTTCCGACACGGCTGAACCAGTTTTGAAGAGAATTTCATTGGCAGATAGCTGATAATTTATGGAGTAACTTACTTTTATTTTAGGAAAATAATAAGGATCCATGCGGGCGTAGCCGCGGGCAGCAGCTGGTATCTAATAGAATAGGGATGATGTCTGGGAAAAATATATAAACTCTATTTAGTCCATCAGTCAGATAATAAAAAAATATTAGTCACGTATTTTTTCTTTATCATATAAAAAAATACTTAGATAAAACGAATTAAAGTTGGGGAGGTGGAGCTCGCTACGAGAACAAGTACAAGTTTTTGTACAAGTAAGTATAAAATGTACATACTCGTCATCATGACACATTTTAACTCAATGTATCGCCGAAATCTTTTGATTACATAAAAAAAGAATAAATACGTCCAATACTTTTTAAAAATAGACCAGACGGACAAAAAAATATTGTCGCCATCCCTATTATATGGCTACATAAACTACACAGTAGGCAATCAGTACACACGGCTACATACAGTGAACGAAAATTTTCGTTCACTGGCTACATATCAAAGGCATAGGTACATTTCCAGTATAAGCTGATTTCGCATTGTATAGGATTTCCGTACAATGCGAGTTCAGCTCAAGAACATGCATTCTGTGCGTGTAGAGGTTTATCTGCTAAAATTGTTATCCACAATTTGCGAATGCCCCACACGCATTTGCAAGTGAAATCACTTGTCATGTCATTTAATCCCAGATCATTACGCGGGGCTGCCGTGCTGCCACTGTGCAACGTTTATCTCCAGTGCGCTCGTTAGAAAGGGCAAGGTCGGGCTTCGCGTGTTCGATACACTTTATGGCGAATTGTTTGTGTGGTCGCCCTTTGTCGTGGCCTTCCGTCACAGTGCCACCCCATGCGCCACCGACCTCGCTGGATTTCTCAACAAATAAAATATTTACAGGATTCGGTAGCCCAAATCATTTTCTTCCCATACTTATGATCATTTTAAAGACTAACGAGGTTACGAAGTTTTGAAACGTGACCAAAAAATTTTTCTTCCTCGTGTTCGCAGTCGAATGTACGATGAGATCTAAAGATGGTCACGTGTAGGGTCGTGAGATCAACGGACCAGTAATAGGAATTCAAACCACAGCGACTACTTATTTTATTCAAATTGAGATGATTGAGATTAGTTTAGGCATGTGTATACTCGTATCTCACAATACCTACAATTCTACAATAGGAATCTAGAAAGTTCATTATTATCTATACCAGGGATCACCAATTAATTGAATTGGGGATCTGTTTAAAAAATCATATGGATGTCGCGGTCCGTTTCATAGACTATACTATACTATAAATCCACAGAGTAAAACCCAAGCTAAACTAGGTGCGAACTTATAAATAAGTATTTATAGCTGGTAAAAGACACTAGCCTAACCACTTGATTAACCACTGAGATAATTATGTTCGCCATTCTCTGTAATTTTATAAGTTACAATTCCAGTGTTATTGGTCCTTAGGTCCCTGGTTCTCGGAAATGGCGGGTGTGGCCGTGAAACCCCATGACGTCAACTGTTAAGGTTGCTCCACACGACAAAGTGACGGGACAAAGTAACTACATTACTATAATAATAATACCGGACTTCCATTAGTTTATTAAGAATCCTGGAAGATAATGCTTATTTTGGTGTTTTTTGTTCCGGACTCTACCTGCGTCAGGGCAACTTTTATAATTCATTTTGACTAATTTTAAACTAATCATTCTATATAAAGAATGATTAGTTGAAAATGACGCACTCACACTTCGTAATTTAACTAAGAATGAATAACAAATTATTTTGCAGAATATTCTTGGAAGTACAAAAGAATGGAATCTTTTTATATTAGCACTCAGCTACACTGCTGCCAACAACATTTTGTTTTTAAGACAAATTACAAGTTCCAAGGTTTACGTAAGACTAAATGTTTAATGTAGGTTGCTGAGCTGGCTTAAAATATAATTTCTTACTTTAGTAAACATTTTGCCATGAAATATATTATTTTACTTATTTAAGTATGTATCTACGTACCTACCTATGCGTATGATCGTGCAGTTACCCTAACACTTAACTACATTTTTTTGTACGCAAGGAAAACCGCAGAGACCGTAGAAGTTATTAAACCTGTACTCAGTGGTCGAGATAACGCCTGGTTGAGCAAACTTTCCTACAATAAAGCTGCGGTTGCTAATCTTGTGATTTACAAGCAGTATGACAATGGACAATAATAATAACCCATTGACGCAGGGATATATCTATCTATGTATATGTTACAATACAAAATACCTGGAGCTACCCCAGTGAGACGACCTTTCTGTATAGAAATGTCGACCAGTGATAAAACTGGGGAGGAGTGATGAGGTCGAAAGTGTCTTCAGAGCATTTCCTTCCCTGCTACTACCTACTAGAGAGAAACATATTTCGTCTTAATTATAACAATAATAAACTTATTGCATAGTCTCTGAAACAGTTCTGCCCAATTAAAAAAGAGAATGCCAAGTGAATGAAATGAGAATGCTCAAAGGACCACGTCATCAGATCCACTAGATTACCTGACTTTTACAAGATATCTTTGCATAAAAAAATAACTACTACTTGCGTACGCGCTGGGATGATTCAACCGTTAAGTGGGTGATAGTCGTGCGAACTTAAAGTACGCGGTTTTTAAGTTCTCGAACTTACTCTGTCCCACAGTCATCCTCAAAACCTTCCTCACAATAAGTTCATTGTTATTGTAGTTTTCGTTCTATTAGTTCTACGGAGATGCACAGTTTATGTATCCGCACGATATCGTGCTAGCCCTGCTGTCAGAGGATATAATCAAGATATTATTTTGTTAAATAGTTTATTATAAATAAAATAATGAGTTTTATTTTTATTTCAATAGTGCTTCTTATTTTATTTGAACTTTTTAGCATATTATACTTGTTTAATTATCTATCATAATAAGTTCACTTGTGCGTATTCATCAACAAATACGAGAAGCGCGAGCGGTTAAAAACCCATTGTAGTGTATGTCTACCTCCCGGCTTCATAATCTTACCAAAATACGACGGGGCTGTCTTGTTTAGTTGAGCAGTTCCCACGTTCACTTTCTGGCTCTATAGCCCGTATTATACTTGTTTTATCTGGGTATTATGGGTACTTGTTTTATGAAGTCGAGCAAAAATAAACAAACAAAGGCACAGCCGTACCATCCTTTTCTCGAAGCCATTCTGGACATTTTCGACCACCCTTTTTTTTTTTTTTTTTTTTTTTTGGGTAGGAAATCATCAAATGACGTCTCCCGCTCTGGGTGGAGCGGGAGGGCGTGTCAGACTCTTACTGACTAAAACCCACCCGTGTTCCTTCTGTTGCCTGTGCAATGCCAGGGGGCCACGGTATCCCTTTCGGACTTTCCCGCAACCCCGGCAGGCAATGGTCTCATCGGACCCCTTCACTCGCTGACACTCTTTGAGGCGCGCGTGGAACACAACGCGCCGTCGACCCGGGCCTGGTCCTTAACGGACGGCGAGCTACCCATTGCTCACCGTCCGCAAGCCCGCGCCTACGGTGGCCGGGAATCAGCGATTGATTCCCGACGCCCAGGGCGTCTCCTCCTGCGGCGGCTAGGGGCGTGAGGGCGCGAAATTTGCCTCTCCCTCACGCGTTCCGCCTCCTCCTTTGCGAGCATTACTGCTTCGCAGAAGGAGGTGACGGCCTCCCATGCCCTCTCGCTCCGTACCATGGCCTGGACCAGGGCCGGACGCGAGAGATCCCCGCCACCGATCGCCTCCACGAGGACACGGCGGTGCTCTGCCCAAGCCGGGCATACCTCCACCGTATGCTCCACCGTGTCCTCCGGGCGATCCACGCAGTGATGACACCCGGGCGTTTCCTCCCGCCTTATCCGAAACAGGTACCTCCCGAAACAGCCGTGTCCGGTGAGGACCTGCGTCAGGCGGAAGGTGAGGACGCCGTGGCGCCTCTCCAGCCACTCCTCAAAGAGGGGACTTATCGCCGCAATAGTGGCGTGCCCAGCACTGGGTTGCGACAATCGCACTCTCCATGCCGCCATGAGATCCCGTCGGAGCTCTGTCCGCTGTGCCGCGATTTCTCGCGGCATCGGAGTCAAGCCCCGGCGTTTCGCCTCCTCGCGCCACTCCCAAATATGCGCGAATTTTCGACCACCCTGTACCTTCGTTGAGGTCTTGTGGATAAAGCTAGTAAAGCCTGAATTTTGCCATTTTGCCAGTGACCAAGAGGGCATAATATAACTATGGTATATTCTCAAATTGCATTCAATTTGAACCTGTAGTTTAAGAACTATTGCAAGTCAAAGTTCCTTAATTTTGTGACTGACACTCACCGATCATCAAAAAACTAAAGATTATTTAGAGGCATGAGCAACAGGGTGTAAAGTTCACTCATCCTCTTTAGAAAAGCTAGGATCTTCCGACCAAACGGGTGTCGTATCTGGCGAGCAACTCCCCAACGATTTTTGTCGAATACTTATCTATATGTCGTTAGCGCGGTAAACTCTTATTGCGCGATGCAGGATTCGTGTGACGTCATGGTGTTGTGTGACGTCAGATCTTTTTGATGTGTAGTTTGTATGTGGCGATGTTGATGCCGCCACATCACTCCCCTCCGGAGACCGGAGGTCGATAGTGGGCTGAGTCTTGTATCTTGCGATGCTTCACAACTGAGGTGCCAGTGAGTCGGAACCGGGTGCCGCATAGTTTGCGGTGAGTCGGAACTGTCTGCGGTGATTGTGGTGATTGCGATGATTCCCCAGTGAGTCGGGGTGGCGCTGCGTCATGATCGAGTGAGTCGGATGTGGTACAGCGCCGGGTTGTGACTGACTGCTGGCGTCGACCAGGAGAGGGTAAAATGGGCTCTGCTTGTGAGACCGGCCGAAAGTGCAGGTGCTGTGCCAAGGTTGCTGATGAGGCTAAGGGTGATGACCAGGTATGCGCGTTCATTGCATGCTGGTTGTCAGGATACCCGTTGAAGCCCTGAGTGCTGGTTTGCTGTGTGATTCGCCTCACGATAGCTTCCGGGAACATTATTTAAGTATTTGAATAAAATGTAGGTTGTAGAAATTTAATACTTCGATTGTTATTCCATTTTCTATAGGTAACTATCTAGGTATTACACTGTAGGTATACCTACGCCTATCGCAGAAAATGACCGCAAACCGCAGAGCCGGCTTTTGGCCCCCTGATGCCGCAGCCTCTACAGAAATTACTATCTCATCTTGAATGTAGATTGTAAAAATCATTTAAAATTTTGATAAACCTGACAGTCTGTTTGGCTAAACTGTAAATGCAATTTGTATGCTATCCCAAGTAGCAAAATTTTCCTATAGTAATCGACCAATAAGACTAAATGTCTCATAAGAATCTAACAGACGTTTTGACTAAGATCATTGATCTTATAACAGCATCTTATAAGACGTTATGCGCTTTTGATAAGTACTATAAATGCATATAATAAGATTGTTTACTCTTGTTAACGTCTTGTTTCATTCTTCTATTGGACATGCACTCATATAAACATCTTAGATATTGCTGCTATAGGTCAAGGATATTATAGGATTAATTTGTCTTAGTCGTGACTTCTAATGGATTGCTAGCACCAAACTAGCATGCCCTCCGTTTATTAGGTAATATTCTACTTATACAATGTCCTACATTTGCTTTTACTGGAGTAATCGGCCTAAACCCCTAAAACAAATATGACGAAGTAGGTATGTGTGAATTTTGTTAAGTATTATCGAATAAACAAATAATATATATGTTTAATATTGAAGGGGCATGAAGATGCCTTTATTATCATCGAACACTTTATCAATAAAATTAATTTCGCAAGTTGTGTAAAGTTACCTATGTTATTCTAATAGATAATATAATGTGGATTACTTTCCCTTTGAAAATAATATATTTCATAAGACACCAGCACGTTACCGTTACAACAACGTTGACAACAGAACTGTTGGATCAATTACACCAGTAAAAGCATCTAATAAGATAATTATAAAATCAAACTGCATTTTACCGGACTGTAACAAAACGACTATAGGGCGTAATAATCCTATAAACTGCGCCCAAATACGGTTTTTAAATGTTTATAGGATTCTTACAAGACCACATTTTGCTACTTAGGATATTACGTTAGTGACAAGCTATGTTACTACACCGATTTATTGCAACAACTTCCCTTGCATGCTTATGAAGTCGAGTTTCCTTACAATGTTGTTATGTATACTTTATACTTTATACTTTATTGCATAAAAGGTTATTTGTAGTACATAATGGTTACAATTAATTCATGATAATGGTAAAATACAAATTTTTGGGTGAGCTTCTGTTCTCCTAGCTAAGTTGCTGAGCAACCTGTATTAAGGAGTGACAGTTTGCCTCCCAAGTTGATTCTCACAATATGCTACGTGTTGATAAAATTGAGTTACAAGTTACATTATTGTCTACCATCTTATTAGGTTAGCTATGCTTCTATACAATTACTAATAATGAAAGGTTAGAATTAAAAATAAGAAAAAATTAAATAAAAACAAACAAGGACAATTTTGTGTGTGTGTGTGTGTGTCTGATTGTGATATGGAATGTGTAAAGGGGTGTAATCGTGTATTGTAATGTGAGTGTTGGATGTGTTTGTGGGGGGAGTGTGGGTGTGTGTTTTTGGAAACGAAGGGAGGTACCTATTGTTAAGCCATTGAAGAATTAATTGGTTTCGTTGCAGGTGTAGCAGCAGTAAAAATCTAAGAGAGTGTTTTCAAAAGTTCCTCAGTCTCATCATAAGTTTTGGATAGAAGGAACGAACGAACAGTAATTTTGCATTTGGAATATGGTAGGCCAAAGATTGGTAAGCTTGCGTTGAGTTGGTTATACAGATAGGGACCAAGGTAATGAAAGAATCTTTTAGTGAAAGTGTAAGACGGCCGTGGAATAGTGCATATCCTGTCTTTTCGTCGTTTCGTGATTATAGTGAAAGGGGTATTTCGGTGTTGTAGTAGGACGGTCTGCAAAATAAAGTGTTGTCTGACATTAAAGACATTCCAATTTTTGTATAGAGTTGTTGTGGGGAAGATGATGGGTTTAAATGTAGCTACTTTCAAAATTGCTCTATGGGCTATTTCTAGCGGTTTTATTGTGGATTTGTTGGCGCCACCCCAACATGTAATACAATATGTAATAATTGATAAGCACAAGGCATGATAGACAGTACGTATTACAGTTGACGTGGCGACGTATCGTAGGTTTTTAAAAATATAAATGAGTTTCCTAACCCTACTTGTAAGGAGACTAACATGGGTTTTGAAGTTAAGGAACTTATCTATAGTTATGCCTAAGTATCTTATATTGTCTACAGGAGTAATGAGCGGACACTGACAAGGTAGAGATATCTGAGAATGTGTGTGACATGAGTGAGCTTTGATGATAATTGGAATTTCGGGTTGTGATTTTGATGATAAGGAAAAGGTAATGAGCTTTGTCTTGGATGTATTTAATGTGAGAGTATGAGAAAGAAGCCAATTATATGTCGAATTAAATCCATCTTGCGCTAACGTCTGAAGTTCTGACCAAGAGTCTGCATATAAAGTAATAGCAGTGTCATCAGCGAATGACACAATTTTAGCATTAGTAATGTGTAAATTGCAAAGGTCGTTAATAAAGACGAGAAACAAAGTAGGTCCAAGGATACTGCCCTGTGGCACACCATAACAAATCGGAAGCTCACTACTTGTATGGTCACCGACTTTCACCATTTGTGTCCGATTGATAAGGTAGCTCCGGAAGAGCTGTAGTTGTAAGCCTCTGACACCTAATTTTTCAAGTTTGTTTATGAGTGTTGAAATGGGGATTGTGTCGAAGGCTTTGGCGAGATCGAGGAATATGGTGAGAACTTTTTTGTGATTATTAAGTTTATTCACAATAAAACCCGTTACGTCATGAACCGCATTTGCGGTACTTTTGTTTTTTCTAAAACCAAATTGTTGAGGAGAGATTTGATTAAGTTTTTCAAGGAAGTTAACCAATCTTGTATTGATTAAACGCTCAAGAACCTTCGACAAGGCAGTTAGAACCGCTATGGGGCGATAATTAGTAATGGATTCTTTATCCCCACTCTTAAAAATCGGATGTATAATCGCCTTCTTGAATGATGTTGGAAAAGTAGCAGTCTGGAAACAGAGGTTAAAGATGTAGTTTAATACAGGCGCCAAGATGGAGGAGTATCTTTTTAATATGGTAGGTGTAATGCTATCCCATCCAGTGGCTGCGTTTGTTCTGAGAGAATTAATAGTTGATATAATCTCAATCGGGTCTGTCTCATCTAGAACAAATGATGTTGACAAATTAGTGCTTTGAGAGATGGTTGGCTGGGACAGGGTTTGAGTGTGTGTAATTTTGTCAGCGAGATTCTTACCTATTTCAGCAAAATAATTATTTATATTGTTGCAAGACTGAGCGGGTGTGTCGGCATGTGATAGTAGATGTGTGGATGAATTTGGTGTTTTGGGGGTGTTTGTGATTCGTTTAATCGTTTCCCAAAGAACTTTAGAATTATTTCCAGCCTTAATGAGTTCTTCAGCATCAAATTGTCTTTTTACTTTTTTTAGAATTTTATTACAAAAGTTTCTGTATCGTTTGTAACTAATAACTAGGGTAGTATTTGCCGGCGTTTTTTTTGCTTTTTTGTGTAGTGAGTCCCTGTGTTTCATACACCGTAGCAGCCCAGGGGTAATCCAGGGTTTTAGAATTTTTTTCCGTGCTGGTAGTTTAGTGACCCTTGTACTTTCAGAGATAGCTGTATTCATGACATTCACTAGAGTATCCGCAGCAATGTTCGCATCCAGTATAGAGTAGATGGGCGTCAGGTCCATTTTTTCCATTGATTTGTCAAGTTTGCCAAAGTCAATTTTAGTAATGGTGGTAGTGATTTTAGTTTTACCTTTGATTTTCTTGACATACAAGCCTAGAAGGGATGAGTTGTGATCAGTTGTTGAGGTATCAAAAACAAGTGAGACCGATGGTGATTTTGTTTTTAATATTGTATGATCAAGACAGTTGGGGCCTCTGGTGGGTAAGGTATGCGCGGGAAGGAAACCATGAAAGGCCAAAACATTGAGGTAATCTTGTGAGCGAGTGTCAGGGGTATGCGGTTTAATATCTAAATTGATATCGCCGGTCAGAACAACTGATTTGAATTTAGAGAAGGTGGGTAATATGTCGTTAAGAGTAGAATTAAACAGGTCAGCGTTTCCATTTGATGGCGATCGATAGATGCACAGTATAGCGATATCTAATCCCACCTCCACCACCAGCCCAGTGGCACATCTGTTCAAAGCTAATTCTTTGCAAGTGGAGCTGAGGTCAGTTCTGACATATACGACGACACCATCACTCTGATTTAAATTTGTTGTGGTACTATATATAGAATAATTATCTAAAATGGGAATGTTGGTATTACTAGTGCACGAGAGCCAGCATTCCGTTAATACTATGAGGTCACACTCTACAGGAATTCGTTGAAGCAAGGTTTGTAAACTTAGAAAGTTACAGTTTATTGATCTTATGTTTTGTGTGAAGATTTTTAGATAGTTCTGGGGCTGCTTAATAAAGAGTGGAGCCTGCTCCGGACTACAAAAGTACGATTCCGATACAGAGATTTGATCAATATTATCCATGAGTACATTGACATTATCAAGCATTTTTAATGTTAAATGTAAGGGTCAAGGATTTTTTATAAAGCTGAAATAATAGTTTTGGGTATGTGGTGAAGGGGAAGAATTTGAATGGTGTAGGTATGTAGTAAGACTGTGTAATATGAAAATTATGTGTGAGAGTTTGGACAAATGTGTTAAAATTTACAAATATGTTAAAGGTAGGAAATAAAAACAAAAAAATAAGCAATGCAAGAAATAAACATCTACGGTGTACTAGTCATTCATTATTCTGCGACGTTAGCTGCTGCAGTTGCTGTTCATT
The DNA here is from genome assembly GCA_963853775.1 of Xanthia togata. NCBI lineage: Eukaryota > Metazoa > Arthropoda > Insecta > Lepidoptera > Noctuidae > Xanthia > Xanthia togata. The sequence continues at coordinate 16,155,039 of OY970802.1, forward strand.
TTTAATTATGATATACTGACTTTCAGCGTTCTTCTTGATCATGACACGTCCATTAGATGTCCAGCAAAAGGTATAATTGTTTGCCTTAGCAAAGTTGCGTGCAGCGTAAAACAGTTTTCTGGAGAGCGAAGTAAGCTGCTCGGCAATGTATACAGGTGTAGTCGGTACGGCAAGGCCCAAGTGAGTCGAATTGATCTTATTGCCCGGATTCTTATTGTTATATTGTTTTGCAGATGCTAGGAAATTACTTTTCTGAAGGGTATTAGAGAACTCAACACTTATATTCGATGTCTTGTTTTCCCTTTTTGAAGGCAGCCTTGAGACATCGCGAATATCGGTTAGTTGAATGTCCATTTGTAATTGCTTTGAAAGGGTCTGTACATATGTATATAAAGTTTTCTTATTTTCTTGTGGTAATTTGGGTACATTACGTAGTTCAATGCAGGTTTTGATATGGTTTCGATCTAAAGTATCTATTTTCTCTTCAAGGGAGCACATTTTATTCGCCATGGTGTTACGTTCCTTTTCTAAGCCCGCGATTTTAGCGTCCAAGGACGTCAACTGGTCCGAAATACTTGTAACAGATTTGCCGATTTCAGAATTTGTTTCCTCTATTTTCGTGTGTAGAGATTTAATTTCCATTATATGTGACTCCAGTTTGTCCAGCCGCGCGTTCTGAGAACATGTTAATTCTCCAATCAAATCCTTCAGTTCGTTCCTGAGCTCATTAATTGAGTCTGAATGGTCACCCGAAGCTCGGCGGCGCTTTGCGCGCTGGGTAATGTTTGTTGCGGTTATTTTAGGTAAAATAATGCCTTCTTCTTCACATAATTTTTGAATGTCGGACTCTGAGCGTGAGGGTTGATTTGAAGAACCCTTTGGTGGTGTTTGGGACATATTGATTTAATAGGCGCGATAGTGTAAACAATGAGTGAAAAACAAAAATAAAAACAGAAAATACAAAAAGAAGCAATGATTTCCGTCGGGATCGAACTCGTGACACTAGGCGCTCTATGATCTCAATGCAGGCGTTAAACCTACTAATCCAACTGAACCTCGGCAAGTAAGTCGAATTAGGTGATATGTTGTTAATGTTAATGTTCACCGGTACGTAGTAATGACCTATTACTTGGTTATGAAGGTCATTCACCGCGACACCACGACACAATGACACATTAATTTAACGTTCACTTTTTAGTTGTTTTAACATGTATTCCTTGATAACTCAGTTATTGTTTATGCACTGTTTATAGTTTTTTCACTGTTATGTTAGTTGTATTGTTGTGCACGTAATTGGTTGATGCTTCAAGTGTTTACTGTAATCTAAACTAGTATTATCAAATAAAAAGTGCGGGAGGTCACAAAAACACGTCTGCTCGCGACAACGTTCGGGTGGGGAATGAAAATAACTACCAGTTGTTTAATCCTCGTAGGCATAATTTACAGCATCAAATACAGGGTGTCTCAAACATAATGGTCCAAAGGCAAATGGGGTAAAGCGGAGGTGGATATTCTCAACAGTTCAGTTTCAGTAATTTAATAATTTTCAATAAATTTTACACTTTCTGTGAACAATTTTTTTGACTTAGCGAGTTCAAATCTGGCTGGGAGATGCCTTGGCAGTGTAGGTATAACTTTATGTTCCTATTTACGTTCAATGTGGCTCTGCAACGCTTCAGATTTCATTTTTACTTGTCTTTTATAACTTATTATTAAACTTTATCGAAACTTACCATAGGTACGAGTAGTAATTTTTTTCTTTAAATCTGTGTTTAGAAACTTCGATTAAGTGTTTAAATGATAGGTATCTCCGATTTAGCCCATTTGCTTTGGACCACAACTTTTGAGACATCCTGTATAACATTACATAACGAAATATTAGGTAACAATAAAAATATTTATACTTTGGGGTTCCTTGAGCGCAATGAATACCTACTTACACGATGCTGCAAATTTCGGTGTTTCGGTTGCATTCGTATGTCCCAACTATGCAATCACTTACAAAATCTGGTTTCTTACATCATTCTGTGTTGGCTGATGAATGGTGGATTCGCCTGACAGCCATATAAAATTTTAGAGAAAATCATGTTATGAAAATGGGACGTCTGACAGCGAAAGTAAGTTATGCAGCGAGCGTACTGCGGTGTGCGGCCACTGTCCGGCGTCCGTTTGTAGGACGCTATCGCGCTAGTCTGTTTGGCTGTTTTTATTGGTTAGTGTTAGCGTCGCCGGCCACCTCTCCGTAGTCCGAGTGCCGCGCGGAGGGTCTCCGGCGCACACTCTCTCAGTCGTTGTCTTGCCCGCGGCCGCTGCGTCGCCGCTGATCGATCCGATCCAATAGTCGCGAATTCACGTGCGCTTGAGCAACGCGCTCCGGATTTATCCAAAAACCTTTATCCGCATCAATTAAAAATATACCAGTGTTTTTACGCAACGAGTGCACCAACTCGATATAAAAAGTGGTTAAAATTGTGTCCGCCTTGAAGAAGTGCAAAAGGCTGTGTTTGCACTAACGAGCGAAAGCGGTCAAGCGTGTGTCAACTGAGCGCGGAATTTGGCTGTGTAGGTGTTTTTCCCTGTGCTGTGTTGCAATGAAAATAAGTGTTAAAATGTCGAAATCTGGTTTATGAGGAGCTCGTTGAACGTGCTCATGCGCCTGTAAAAAGCGGGCACACGTGCTTATGTAAGGAGACCTGACGTATAGAACAAGTGAGTAATATTTAGACCTACATTAACGAAAAATCAATCAACACATAATGACTCTACCTTATACCTCTCTCTCTTATACCTAATACATATTTATTACCTATATGCTAGAATACATAACTTTGATGTTGAAAGAGCACACTTGTGTGTGCCTGTAACACTGTTTGCATATTTAACTTATTAGTTTATTTAGGTATAATGGATTTACCTACCTATTCGTTAAAGTTCGATATTACTTTAGTTACCAATTTTTATATTTCTCGATAAACGGGTCTACTTTTGCATTTTATAAGCAAAAATAACTGCTGATCGATAATTGTATCTAAGTATTTAGAACATCAAGAATCCACACATTCAATCAATTGAATTCAAAGCCTAAACCTCTTTACAACCACATCTGACATCAAAAGACTGAACTAAACTTTCGAAACTGAGTTCCAAAAGCCTTAATAAACACTTGACGCCGCATACCATCACGCTAGCTCGGCTGAGAGTGAGCAACTTGCTCAATTTCGAATATGACATAAGACACAACACCGGCAACATGGTCATACCGAAGCGAACGCACTTAAAAAAACTTTATGCATGAATATGGAAGGAATGTAGTTTTGAGCACGTTAAGTGATTATATAAAGAGGACATGATTGGGCCGAGTATATGACCCCGCGGTATGGTTCCTTTTAGCATGATAAATATGACAACAGTACCTATCTAAGTCAATATTTAGTTGTTTCCGAATTATTTTTAGTAGTGAATCACGTCGAAATGTAGAATGAGAGATTTCAACGTTGAATTAAAATACCACCACACTATACCAGTACCTGTACCTACTAAAATAAAAAAATAAAACAGAGGGTTTGGACCAGTGGCAAAAGCGTTTCGTACCTATTTCTAAACAAGCTTATCGGTAGCATAAGTCAATCCAAGACAAGCGTTGTACAGTTGTCCGTGTGAGAAGCAGCTCGCCCTGAGTTCGACACCCCCAGCCTTCAGTAGTAATTTCCCATTGCTTAGAAAGTTTTTCGTTTTTACTTTTTTAGTTAATTATTGTAGGTCTGCGTTCCTGCATATACTTACTATTTTATGGCACAGCACTGATACACTGACTGATGTATTTTATCAGATTATTTCTGACGAACGGCTATCACTAAATAAATATAAAAAATATATTGTAATAAATAATATAATAACATATTGTAGAGTTTTTTTTTTGTTATGTATTTTTGTGGTGTACAATAAAATATTTATATAAATAAATAACAGTGGATTGGATACACACGGGATTACGGAATTTAAAAAGTATAACAAAATAAAAAATAAAGGAACAAAAATATGAATAGTTGGGAACTGCTAACTTATTTGCTTTGTTAAAGGTTGACAAAAATTGCCGTTCTTATAAATATAGGTGATTAGAGTGCTTAACCCCATGAAGGTTATTTTTTAGGTTATATCTGTAACTATCTACACAGTTCTGACCATTTGGCTCATCTTTTGATAATTTGCGTTAAGCTATAGATACGAGTATAAACACAATGCAATATTGCTCATAGCCCCCCCTTGCAAATAGCGTGATAATGTATACAGTTTGACCAGACTTGCAAAGTTTGAACAGAATCATACATTCAGACAAGTAGACAAAAATTCTAAAAACTATATTTCAGGCACCAGAATCGTTCTCAGACATTGTAGTAAATACTTTTTTTCAAAAATATTCAGCGTACTTTTGACTTCGCTACGGTTTTATTATATTATGTATTTATTTACTATATATGTAGACATAAAATCAGTTTGTCTAGTCCCTTACCTTCTTTTGATTTTTCTTCGTTTTGTCGATGATTCCATATTTTTAATTAAAGCAGTAAATAAACTACCATAACCTTCGAACGTTATTAATTGCTAAGACTTACAATAATGACTGTTGGTTCTATTGTCGTTCTAAATCGCAAATATATCGCGTATAGCGTTACTAGGTAATTTATATTACAATAAATATTATTTTTTACCTCAATTGAACGCGGAAATAATGTTTATTATGCATAATCGAGCTGTTATGTAAAATGTCAGCATTCTAGATTCAGTTTTGTAACACATGACGAATCAAATTTGTTGCATTATGTAAGCTTTTGACCTTTACACATGTAGATATATTTCATTAATTCATGCGTCTTCTATGTTAAAGATCCCCGAATTTACTTAAAACATTTTTTAAATATTTTTTTAGTGTGCTTCCTGTATATATTTAATACAACTATATTATAACCTAATGAAAATAAATAGGTAGGATTAGTAAAAATACGCAAAGCGCATTACGAATAGTTTTTTGTAGATATTACTTTAATATGATTACGAAAATCCTGTCCATCACGACATTTTAACTATGAACTAAAATTAAATTATGAAAAAAATTATAGCTGTTTCCGGTTGTTGCAAACTGTTTTTTTTTTTGTTTTAGCTTCTTGATGTTTACCAGTTAGTGATTTGTTCATGGAATTCACATTTGGAACCACAAACAACCTGCCGTCGCTCAAACTAGTTTTTTTCTTCAACATAATGAGCCTCTTGTAAGTTTTAATTTGATAGTTCATTGACTAGTTCTCTGACGTCTTTGCTGCTCTATTAAATATTTTCTATTTTATAAACAGAGTTATTAAATAAAACTTAAATCTTTGAGACTGCTCTTTACTTATTATATTATAATACTACTCCTGCTCGAGAATTCGTCTTCGTTTATTTTGTATTTTAATACATCCTATGTGACTCCATTATGCCGATTAAAGTCAAGGGCAAGCTATACAAAAAGGCAGTAAGATCCCCCTACCCCCTCCCCCTACTATATGGATCTGAGTGCTGGTCGATGAGGAAGAAGGATTAACGGAGAATTCACATCACAGAGATGAAGATGCTACGCTGGTCTGGTTTAGTTTCGAAAATGGATAAAATAAGAAACGAATATATCCGTGGTACTTTTTAAAGTCGCTAAATATATGAAAATCTTAATGAAAACTGCTTGCGCTCGTACGGACATGTGATGAGGCGAGATGATGACCATAATAAAGGCGGAAAAAGAGGCCGTGGTCGACCACCAATAACTTGGCTGCGAACAATAAATGATAATATGAGAGAGAGCAACACAAGAAAAGAGAACCCACAACCGTACGGTTTGGCGCAGAAGTACTAGGAGGATCACCCCAAATAAATTGGGATAATAGCCAGGAGAAAGAAGAAGATCATTTATAATACAAACATCCAGGAAAATTTCATAAAGATCGCTTCAGTGGTTTAGGTGTGAAAAGGTAATAGACAGACAGAGTTCCTTTTGCTTTTATAGTATTAGTATGGATTCTGGTGAAGCAATTATTTTAACAACGCTTAATAATGATGTTTATATTAAAAACAAAAAGCGTAAGCTGAAAGAACATTACATCAACTCGATTATAACTTAACTGTTAATATCGCGTTTATCAAAACTCAGGCCATGACATGCTAAGACAGACCCCAGAGGTCTAATTGTGTGCTTTGTTTAAGTGTAAGGAACTTGTAATGTGTAAAATAAATGAATAAATAAAATAAAATAAATGTATCAGATATTATCCAGCAGCACTTTAATATCAGCTTTTAATAACGTAGATACAACAGCAATGCATTGATTGTTTTAAGTATAATAATTATCATCACTTTTATATAATAAAACGAAATAAAATAATTAATAAATAAATTCTTTATTTCACCAAAAACCATCACAGTACAATAACCAAAAACTAAGAGCATAATATAAGGCTTTTAACTAGGTGTATAATAATATGCTCATCAACGATTCTTTGTGTGCCTACTCTTTTTTAATACGGAATAGTTTTTCCTTTCTGATTGGCAAAGTGCCGAGTTGTCTTGCTAGCATTAAGCTTACAAATATTTAAAAGACTGGACATATAATAAAAGGACATTTAGATACACTATGCACTTCTCAAGATTCTCAACCTGTTGCTAGATATGACACGTAACTTATTAATTTCCTTAATGATCTTAATTCATTGCTGGCACTCCGGTCTCTATGGAAGAGGAAGTGGGCCGTCATCACACAAGCGGGGCCAGCACCGGTCCCACTTATGTGATTACGGCCCACTCCAAGCAATGGTGCTGAAGTAAGTGGCACCAAGTCAAGTGCATACTTGTTTGTGTTTGAACCCTTGTGTTACCTCTGGGGCATCGCTGATCTCAATATTGTTGAATTTTCTATACTTGCTTCTAGTTTTAACAGTTTGAAATTACCGTTAATATTCACATGGTTTGACTGTAGTCAAACAAGATTTTAATTGGCGGGTTTTTTCTTTTATTGATGTGTTATGTTTGCCAATAGGTATGTGTTACTTTTAAATATTTGATCATTATCATAAGTTCCTTATGGGTACTTTATCATACGCATGTTATAAATTCAATTGTTTTTTATTGCTTGCACGAAGCCTTGAACACATTGTATTTGATTGATGTCTTATTTGAGATGCGAACAAACACAAACCATAACATCAAGTTGGTATTCCCCGAAGGGTAGGTCAGAGATGTATACCTACCTATAGTACACGCACATTTCGCCAGTTATGTTAAGTGCCATGTAATAGGGGGCGAGCCTATTGCCATCAATAGGGCACAAATCCAGACTCCGATGGAAAAATCCAATAACACTGCCCGACCTGTGAATCGAACCCAGGATCTCATGTTCAGCAGTAGCGTTTTCGACCACTAGACCAACGAGGCAGTGTGATACAAAATAAACAACGTTTATCGATGACTCAGGCATCTATTGAGAACAGTTTAGTAAAATTACACTATCTGAATTCTCTAGAACCTTTTCCCTTTTATAATGAAATCGACTGTGACCTTTCGCTTATTGAATATTTTACAATTTTCCTTTAAGAAAAGGTAAGAATTGGACCAGGTGAATGGTTCATTCACATTGCCAATATCCTTTTGTTTGCGTTTACCTACCGCCAGCTACTTTCACGTCCTCGTGTACCACAAAGTGGGTCACAACACATTCACGACTCTGCAACAAAAAGAGAAATATGATTTAAAATTTTAACTATCCGTACGTAGAAAGTATTTATATCTGCATCGCATGCAACGGCAGAAATTGATACGACCGTTTCTACCGAAATAGTAAAAGCTGATAAGATATACCAGGGTCCATGGTTCCGGTTGACGAGTTATCACAGTGTGTTATCTCGTCCCTTTTCGGGGCTCAAAGTGTTGAATGAGCAGTGCATCGTTATCGTACGATATCGCATTAGCCTTTAAACTCAAACTTAAAGCATTTATTTCAAATAAACTAATTTTGAATTGTCAAGGGGTCGGTCAGTCTGAAAGATGAAGCTAGTTGCCCATTCCAAAGCGTAGTAGGAACTGTAGAGGTTTATCGGCTGGCTGCTGATATTAAGACTGGCAGACATTCTAACATTCAAATATAGAACTAGGTAGTTTTGAATAGAATAGGTCTAGCATTTCTTCTAGTGATAGGTCGGTTGAGGGCTCCGTGTAAAGCAAGTGTTGTTTTATAAGTTGTTATTTCTTAAGAGTTTCAAATACAGCGGTCCTCTGGGCCCCTTAAAGTACCTCCGCAGTCTATTATTTGTAGTTACAAGCCCTCAGTGAGGGCCAATCCCTCACAGTACCTATGGAGAAGAACGGGCAAGAAACTCCACGGACACTATTTTAAATCAAAATTCGGTTACAAAAAAATTGTTACATAGGTAATTCATTTTGAAGTTATAGGTACATGTGAGAACGATGCAAAACATTTAAAGACTCCGTAATAGATATAAAAAAACAACAAAATTAAATTAAAATACGCCGTGGCAGCTAAGAGATGATCAGTCCCTACTGACGGCGCCTGTTCACGAACATGACGCATGGATTAGCACTATTCAGCTTAATGCTCAACCATTTTGAAGGGAGCTAAATGATCCAACACACGCGCCAACTTCAGTCATTAGAGTGAGCATGACATACCTACTCTGAGCCGCCAGGGCACATTCAAGTCAATGAAAAACATACCCAGTACCTAAATGGTAGCTTTATATACATACGTACATAGTACTCACACGTGTGCTTATGCTATAAAACGCTAATAGATTGAATTTATACAATGCAAAGATAGTTTTTAAAATCTTCAGCAGCTCCAACAGTATTTTCAAATGCTAATCTATTAGTTAATGCGCCCTTGTGGAGCTGGAACAGCTTTGACCCAAGCATTTTTATCAGCAATGTAATCCCCCAAATTCTATTATGCCTGGCTGCATATAAGATTTAAATTTCGTTTCATTCAGTTGAAGTAACAGCTAAAATTGACAGATGTATTTAGAAGCGTGACTAGTATGGGGAAGCGCGTCGGATTGTAGTTTATAGTGCACTTTGTGATGTTTGTTAATTTCTCATCGTTGAATTACGCCGAGTGCCGCGGAAAATTAGTCTTCTGTTTTGCAACATAAATGCTTATCGATCCAAAGATTGCAATTTCTTAGCTTTTATGACATCAATAAACTTTTATTGATGTCATAAATGCTAAGAAATTAGTAGGTATTCCACCTACTTCCTACATGAATTTTCTAAATGTTTCTAACGAAGCGGGCTAGCCTCTCAAACCTAGGTAGGTATAACGCGGATACCTACAGTTAGTATGCTAATCGCTGACGATGTAAAATCATTATTAAAGTGTACTTGACATACTTACTTAAGTGGTCTAATTTCTATTCAATCTGAGTAGGCACTTGTTACAACTTTCTCTATTTTTCAATTAGGTAGAACCTTTCACAGATTTATAGGTACTTAAAAATAGATGACATTATGGCATCTTATAAATAAAAATAAACACAAACAGCTGACGGATTTATTATTGTACCATTATTTATTGGTTTCATTTCGTGGCGAAATTAAAATATCCTTAAGTTCTGAGTTGAGCTCCACGTTTACTGATAAATGCATGCACTGGTTGGATAGGTCCACTCAAATCTGTGTGGTTCTTTCCTTAAAAGACCATTACAGACACAAATCTACATGGTCCTCAAATGATCTGACCAAGATTATATCCGAGTTTTATATACACATTAACATTAATTAATTTTATATATACCTACAATGACATGAATATTTACCTTTTAAAGTATTATATAATTTTAATTATTATGAATGTGAAGACTATGTGGCTCATTACTTTTTTTTTTTTAATTTATTTCTTAGTTAGTTTTAATCATGGTCTGGCAGTTTGAGTAATTTATGCGGCCTACCAAAATGTCCTTTCTTTGGTATTGTTCGTCGAATCGTTGAGCTCCTTAAATTCTGAGTTGTTGAGCTGTACGATTATTGACAAATGCGTGCACTGACTAGGTATTATGTTCACACACCTACGTATGGATATCCATACTATTAATAGGTATTATAAATACGAAAGTAATTCTGTCTGTCTGTTCCGTTTTCACGTCTAAACCATAGAACTGATCGTTATGAAAATTATCAGATAGGTAGCCTTTTTTTTTTTTTTTGTGGTTGGGAAATCATCAATTTACGTCTCCCGCTTTGGGTGGAGCAGGAGGGCGTGTCAGACTCTTACTGACTAAAACCCACCCGTGTTCCTTCTGTTGCCTGTGCAATGCCAGGGGGCCACGGTATCCCTTTCGGACTTTCCCGCAACCCCGGCAGGCAATGGTCTCATCGGACCCCTTCACTCGCTGACACTCTTTGAGGCGCGCGTGGAACACAACGCGCCGTCGACCCGGGCTTGGTCCTTACCGGACGGCGAGCTACCCATTGCTCACCGTCCACAAGCCCGCGCCTACGGTGGCCGGGAATCAGCGATTGATTCCCGACGCCCAGGGCGTCTCCTCCTGCGGCGGCTAGGGGCGTGAGGGCGCGAAATTTGGTCAGATAGGTAGCCTGGACCTTGGAAAAGGACATAGGCTACTTTTCGTCTAGGATATTTGTATCTCTAGGTTGCATATCCGGTACGGCTCGCAAATCCTTCCTCATCCTAAGGGCACGTCTTCTCTACCATTACCGCGCCCCCCGGTGTACTCCTTGATATGCAGTGGCCCCTGTAGTTCCAGCTACAGGGGCTGAGACCAATCTTGGGGCTGATTAAATCACGCTGGGGTCGGTGCATATCATTCATTCATTCATCACAATACTATGAAATACACGTAGTAGGAAATATAATATTTTTTTATTAACTTTATAATATTAAAAAGAAATGTCGAAGCGTGTGCATAATATTATATTCTCAACGTCCTAGTATAAGTAGGTAATAAAAACGTGTTGTTTACGTAAGTGGTCGCGCATCATTGACGGATTGACGGAGAAACGGAGAAACCGATGTTTGCTGAAGCGAAGGTCGCAGCACTCTTTGTTTGAACATCACACTGCACGTCTGTTCGTCATATCGTACGATGTCAGCGGTTACTTCATTACTGCTAAACGACGCACAATGGTGCAATCAAGGGCAATCAGCGTCGTCACGAAATGATTGGTCGCCAGACCGAAGTTATGAATGAATATGTTTCATATTTACCGACTGGTCAAATGGCGTGTGCTGGCTTTTACCATACCATACACATAAGGATATTGAAGATGTACAAATCTAAGTAACGTTGGGTACTTTTCTACGAGTGTAGATTGTGTGAGGGAGGGAACACCCTGGAAGGACATATAGCGTCCTTATTGGTGATGTTCTTCAGAATGGTCCCACCAAATGTATAAACGTAAATTAAGCAAAAGGAGTATTGTAAAGATAGTAGCAGGTGGCGATCTTTAGGTTCTGCTTACACCCCATGGGAAGAAGGCGTGAGTTTATATTATGTTTTCTTCGAATCCAAACAAAAAATCATTTTTTTAATTATTAAACTTTTTGACATAAATTGATTTAGCTACAATACTTACTTAGGTTTACAAAACCAAAGAGTGCAGATTTAAAAAAAAGCGATGTGTTAAATTATTACTGAAACTGTAACCAGTTTGACGTGCAGTTATAGAAATACAAAACTATGCTTGGTATCAGGTGCCCTCATCCCGAGCAAGCCGCAAACTGTCAACTGGGAAATCGACAATTATAGTACAAGGGAACGAACATGAAACTAATAACATTGCTTTGTTGCACGGAATTGGAATTCTGGTCGCCTCCCAAAGGAGCGGAGTCACATTGTCCTTAAAACATTTTAAGTATAGACGATGTTTCGCAACACTGTCAGGGGTGGATATAATTGCATTTAGTGGATAAGGTTAGTTTATCTACTTGAAACTTGTATAACCATTCTGACTACGCATTCAATGATAATTATTTCTAGTATAAAACAGGGATCCTGTCTATCATTTTCATTGTTATTATGTTAATTTATGTTCTTTCTTTTATTGCTACGCCGCGTAGCAAAGATTCGCAACATAAAAATATAAAAAATGTGTCGTTTAAGTTACCTTTATTTCAAAAGGACAAATTAAGTTTTGCTTTATGTTAAAAAATGATACATAAGCGTTAAATCTTACTGGAATAATAATATTCATAACATACATATATGTAGGTACATATTAGCAAGGCAAGCGCATGAATATTATGAACCTGGCCTACTTTCAAAAGGGACGCATATTTAAATATTGCGTACGTTTAAAGGAAACCCTACTCAGCTTAGAATTAAATTACCTGGACAAAGGAAAACGTATGTACACGAGCGAGAAATAATCATCACATATTATCCTTACATGCGTAAAAAATATTATAACATTCGACACTCGACAACCTAAGTACCTATATATAAGAGGAGAATTTAATATGATCAAAAAGACGTAACCATATTTTTTGTAATACGTTTAAACACAAAATAATATGTACACGATTATTAATACAGCTACTCGCAATGTACCTTCATGTTAAATTATAATTTTAGATAATGAGCCACTGAACATTTGTCCATTGACCTATGAAAAGGCAAAATTAATGGTTCTAATTTCCCTGTAAATGGAAAAGAGGTATTGATATGAGCTCGGTTATTTACCTTTTCGTAATTAAAATTGTATTACGTCCCTGAAGGGCCCAGTCCCAAAAGACTGCAGAGAACACTTTTGGCTAATTACGGAGTTTTGAATTTCAATAAAAATTAAACTCGATATAACACATCTTATTAATATCGATGCGACTTTTTTAAATTTAATTTAGAGGCTTTTGGTCATACATTCATAACCATGTCAGCCCCAGGTTGACACATGACATACACTTTTTATGGTTAAAAGTTCTTATAATTTTAATTTGTTATGGTGTACCTATAATAAAGAATATTCTATCTATTTCTCTTATTTTTAAAATACAGTATACGAACCCAAAGGCTGGATGTCCGTTGGATCGGAGAAGTGAAAAGCTAGAAAAAACTTACCCAATAGAATTCCTCTACCATCACGTCATGCGAACTCAGTAGAATTCTAGGTATTGGCACAGATTAATACAGATGGTTCACTCCGCAAAATCTATAAATAAAAAACTTTTTCACAAAAAATAAAACAGACTTCCAAAAAAATTAAAACACTACAAAGTGTCTGGTTTTTTATTTTCGTTTTTTGCCACCGACTTCCGAAATCATAGTTATTTTTCACTTTGTAGTGTTTTTTTTTTTGGAAGTTGGTTTTATTTTTTGTGAAAATGTTTTTATTTTTCACTTTTTAGTTGTGATACCTAAACAAAACCCCAACAAAAATTTGAATACCACTACCTGCTATGTAAATTACAGTGACAGGAACTAGGTAATAGGTAATACGGGCTGGTTTCCGCAACTCCACGTCAAAGCGCGTATTTTGCGTACGGGTGGGAAAAATCAGTCATTTGATCCACCCCAGCTCCTCAAAGAAGGCCAGCAACGCTTTGGTGTTACTGGCAATCTCGCGTAGGGTGCCTGGGTTACCGAAGTACTTTGCCCTGTAAGTGGCGGCCACCGGGCAGTTTAACAGTGACAGGAACTATTAGAACATCATCCACATTATACTAGGTGGGAAAAATATGTATTATTGAAGCTAACTCAAAAACCCCTGATCAGATCTTGACTAAATTTATATGGGACCACTTCTGAGGTATGCCCAACCAAACAAAAAAAAAAAAACCATGAAAATCAATTCATAATTGGCGGAGTAATCGCGTAACAAACATAAAAAAAACATACAACCGAATTGAGAACCTCCTCCTTTTTGAAGTCGGTTGAAAAGTGATCCTTGCTACGACACAATAAAGTGCAATTCAGGTCGCACAGCGCTAATCACCTACAGTTATATTCACCTAGAAGTTGCCTCTCTTTCTATCGCGTGAGTCTTAGATCTTCTGACTACGTTACACTCACTGAATTGGCCCAGCAAGACGGACGCATACTTGTAGCTTCATACCTAAAATGCGGAGTGAACCATCTGTATTAGTCTGTGGTATTGGTTAATATTTGCACTTCTCCCGTCGCTCCGCTTCAATGGACAGCAAGCAGTCTGTGGGGTTCCTACAGTAAATAAGTTTTTGATAATATTGGGTTCCCACCAATGAATTTGACGTTTTGTTTGGAGAATTTGGAAGAAGTTGCATCTTTCATACTAGCATTTTCTTAATTTATTTAACAACCATGAACACTAATGTTTTAAAACTTTTATGCACTAATGTTTAAAAACTAAAATAACGTATGCCACTTAGGTTATGCGACAATAATAAGGTTTGGCTAAGTTTTAAAACAAATACTGGCCATTTCTGCTAACAAAAAGAGGAGTCATTTTTAAGGTAATAATATCAAGCAATTGATTAATATTTTAAATTATAGAAGTGACGAGGTTCTCTATTTGTGAGAAAAACACGCCAATTTCACAGGTGGGGACCTAATATTAAAAGCACTACCTTTTTATTCTGGTTTTACTCACGTGTTTCTTTCGGGATTACCCGACTAATTTAGGATTCAAACGATTGTTATTAGCATTTTATCAAAACCTAGGAAAAACCATAAACAAATTACACAGGTTACCTGAGGATGATGACTCACGTATTCCAATGTGAATCTTCTCAGACGGGATTCAGATTCTAGAAACAGGTTTGGTTCACGTAAATGGAGCGGCTTTTTTTGTGAGCCCGTCATGTGTGTCCTTAGGTTTCTGCGTTAAAATTAGGATTAAGTATGAATCCGAATTTAATTTTCTATTTCTTATTGACGTTTAAAAGTGTTTATACAAACCAACAGTCCAACACAAAATTTACAGAGGAGCAGACAAATAATAAAAGGAAAACAAATTGCTATAGGCTATTTTTTTCTTTTGTCTCCAATTTAGGTATGCTTTTATAATCAGACTAGCTTTTACCCGGGGCTTCGCCCGCGTGGATATCGCTAAATATCCCACGGGAAAGTACTACCGGCATTACATACCTAATAGTCGAGGAAAAGGTCATTGACTCCTACCGCTGCGCTCGCGTTGCCGTCAACCATAATTGTTACGCGTAATTTTGAATCGGTGATAGCTTTTAAACTATTCATTTAAATTACATGATGAAATATATTTAATTATTTAATATATTTTGTTGAACAATTCTGTAGAAAATAAATTTTAATTATGTCTGACGGTTTACGTGGCACACGCCAGTAAAGCTCCGTGTCGGCATGATTTTCCGACATTTTCAACAATACTGTTGCAGTATTTAAAAGAAGAGTGAAAGAACACTATCTTTCTACTTCGTCATAGTTGCGTAGGTATTT
Organism: Xanthia togata; assembly: GCA_963853775.1. Classification (NCBI taxonomy): domain Eukaryota; kingdom Metazoa; phylum Arthropoda; class Insecta; order Lepidoptera; family Noctuidae; genus Xanthia; species Xanthia togata. The sequence continues at coordinate 16,170,476 of OY970802.1, forward strand.
ATTTTGTATTTTATTTATTTTAGAAGTATGTATGTATGTTAGTAAGTATATTCTCATATAATTTGTTTTATTTTATTGAGTGAATTGTTTTGATTTTATGTATTTTACTTTCTCTCTACTCTTACACACGGTGTCTACATCTCTTTTTACCCTCTATTTTATCGCAGGTATGCTGGAAGAGATTTCTTTAGAAATAAGCATCACCTTTGTACGTATTTTTCTGTTCTTTTCATCTAGTCTGTTTATATATGTGTGTACATAGTAAATGGTTAAATAAATAATCGTCATATTTCAGCTAATTTACACAAAACCTTAATGAAGTATATTATATATAGGTACACACCAAAACCTTCCTCATGAATCACTCCATCCATTGGTGAAAACTGTTTGAATCGGTTGTTTTTGAGTTTATCACGTCCAGCCAGACAGACGCGGCGCAGCGGGGGACTTTGATTCGTAATAATATCTAAGGATACTACAAATTTTTCCATCACCTATTATAAACCATACCGAACACTCATTTCAAACCAACAGCTTCAATCCATCTTTATGAATAATCTTACAAAAACAATCGTAACGTAAATTATATTTATTGAAAAACATTGCAAACAATTCTGACTCACACGTCGCTTTTCTCGCGGAAAAGTGTTGAACAAAATCTGAATCACACGTCGCTTTTCTCGCGGAGAAGTCTACAGAACTAATATTGATAATTTTGTATGCAAACCTCGCCTCGGATCCTCAACGAGAACACAAGCACGTGATGAGACAGGACAAACGTGTTCCGCCAAAACCATTAGGTGTAATAAAATATAAGGAAAAGATATACACACATTATGACGATAAAAAGATGTGGCAAAAATACGTGAAGCGAATCATTTGTTTAGGAAACGTCTGAGACGAAAAAACACTTAAAATAAAACGACTTACAAGTCTCTTTCTATCAACGCAGTCATTAATTATGTTGGAAAATAAATGTGACAGCTTTTGATGAATTAATTTTATAAAAAGTATAATTTGCCTATACGTAACGTCTTTTTAGGGTTCCGTCCCCAAAGTGTACCAACGGGACCCTATTACTAAGGCCCCTAACCGTCCGTCCGTTTGTCATTCAGCACTTGTATTGCAGCATAGCATTTGTTTTGAAACGTAATACTTACACTAGGTAGACACTTGAAATTTTCACAGAGTGTGAACTACTATGGCCGCTATAACAAAAAATAATACAATTAGAATAAAGTAAAAAATTAAAGGATACATATATGAGACTTGCTTAAAAAAATGTAGTGTTAAATATTGTACGGTGGAACCCTTTGCACTTGGCCGCTTTTTTAAGCCAATTTTATTGCTCATGAATGTCTTTAAGTATCACATAGAACTATGAAATAAATTAACTATTTCGATATCATATTAACAGTTTCAAATGGATTATCGATCGCAGTTTGTTTGCCAAGAGGATGATAGTTTTACATCACATAATATCACGCCTGTAGTACCCTTCGGTTAGGCAGAGGTGTATCTATTGTAAGTACACCCGCATTTCGCCGGTTATTTTTAAGTCTCATATAATAAGGGGCAAGTCTATTGCCATCAAACGGGCACAATTTCAGACTCCGGGCTACTGCCCCCTATTACATGGGACTTAAACATAACTGGCGAAATGTGGCTGTACAGGTACATCTCTGCCCAACCCTTTGGGGATTACAGGCTTGATGTTATATTATGATCACTTTACCCGAGCTGAGAATCGAACCTCCATGTTTAGCAGTCATGCTTGCAACCATTAGACCAACGAGGAAGTCATTAATAGCATTGTTTTATAAGCTCTGTCCTCTGGGCTTTCAGTCTACAGTTTCAATACAATATGATGACAGAATACACGATAAATGTTCTAATGTAAATAACCTTATAATTATCCTTCATGTGTAAATGGGTTTAGCGATCCCTTGTGATCGCGTCAAGGCTAAATGACCTTTATTTTAGACCTTATATATGTCACATTCATGACGTAATATAAATACATCGTTATTCATGTGACTTACTTAGAAGTTTAATAACTGTAGGTAATGAAATAAGTATGTGTTTATTATGAGACTAGCTTGTGCCCGCGAGCTCATAAAATATATCCTATGACACTCGGGAATACGGTAGCTTCCCATTAGTGAAAGAATTTTCAGAATCGATTCAGTAGTTCCGAAGATTACGCCCTACATACTCACAAATTTTACCTCATACATAGTATTAGTATTTATTGATGACATTGATGATGCGATCCAGCCTATTTTTTTTTTTTTTTTTGGGTGGGAAATTATCATATAACTTCTCCCGCTCTGGGCGGAGTGGGAGCGCGTGTCAAACTTTTACTGACTAAATCCCACCCGTGTTCCTTCAGTTGCCTGTAGGTTGCCACGGTATCCCTTTCAGACTTTCCCGCAACCCCGGCAGGCATCGGTCCTATCGGACCCCGTCAGTTGCTGACATCTCTTGGAGGTGCGCGTGGAGCACAACGCGCCGTCGACCCGGGCCTGGTCCTTATCGGACGGCGAGCTACCCATTGCTCACCGTCCGCAAGCCCTAAGCGATCCAGCCTAACGGCATTATTGGTTTTATTTACATAAATCTACGAATAACAGTTCAGCTAAGGAGCCCAGGACAGCTAAGGAGCTATCCTCGGAGTAACTGAACAGACATTATTACCTATACTACGATATGAGTTGAATATAAATATGGTAATTTTTACACTAGCAAATCTATTTGTCTCCATTCTAGTAGGTAGAGAAGCAAGTTTTGTAGAAGGTCATGTCATGATTCATTAGTTTGGCTTTGGACGCTAAATAAAGAGGCTAATATATCTATCTATATAATATATAAAAATCAATGGCCGTGCCTTAGTCTCGCAAAACTTGAAAATGGCTCGACCGATTGTGATGAAACTTTGGCATTGCAATGCATATGCTAGCTAGTTAAAAATGTGGTCGAACCTAATCTAAAAATGCCTTGTGTATGTATCTGCTACATACACAGTTTTGTAGACACAAATATGTTGCACTGATGTTTTATCGACCGTTTTTTTTCTTTCTTTATTTTATTTGTCTTCTTTCCGTTTTATTTTTATGTGGTGGGTTTTATATGTACACGTCTGCTGAAACCGTCGAGAAAACAAGGCGTGATGTTATGTTATGTGTTTTATCAGAATTCTGAAATAAATCCAACAAAAAAACAAAGAAATGATTTGAAAATAACAGTGTTCTCGTCCTCGCCCAGATATCGTATCGTTGGACACGGCAGATCGTGAACACAATATTACATCGACGGTCGAGAAAACATTTTTCATAAATCAATTTGAAACTTTGATAAACACACGATTATACGAGTATAGTAGGTATTAGTAGGTATAGCTGGCGATTAAGAAATATTTAAAATCATAAATCAAATTGGAACAAAGCCTAAGTATAGTTTTCATGAAGTTTATCTTATTAACTTTAGGTAAAAGGATCGTATGTTCCTGTTAATCGTCGTGGTCGACTGTCAAATCGTTGAAGTTTCTTTGTAAGCCGTACACTTCAATAACTTTGAATTAATGTTTGAAAAGTTTTGTTGACGATATTCGACCCCGACGTAAATCCTTGTGGATACAAGGATCCGAAAGTTTTTCAGGAAAACATGAGCGTTAATTTATTTACTTCGTTTTTTCTTGTGATTCTGTATTATGAGATAATATTATGTTATTGAGTCCGGAGTCTGGATTTGTGTCCGGTTGATGGCAATAGGCTCGCTCCTATTACATGGGACTTAAACATAACTGGCTAAATGTGGGTTTACTATAGGTACACTTCTGCCCAACTCTTCGGGGAAACAGGGCGTGATGTTATGTTATTTTTATGTCATTATGAAAATTTAGAAAAACAAGTTTACAAAAACAAAAACGACTTCCAAAAAAAAACATTGAATACTGAAAAATAATTTTAATTTCGGAAGTCTTGTTTTGTGTTTTCGTATTTTGCTACTTTTTTTGTGGTAACTACGCCACTACTTACCATGTAAATAACATTGGCAGGAAGTTATTATAACATCATCAACATACTTACTAAGTGGAAAAAATACGTATTGTTGAAGCTAACTCAAAAACCACTCATCAGAACTTGATAAATGGGACAAAACTAAAAAAAAAACCCTTCAAATAAAAAGAAGATTTTTTCAAATCTGTTCATAAATGACGGAGTTCTGAGGTAAAAAATATTTAAAAAAGGCTAATTGAGAACCTTCTCCTTTTTTTAAAGTCTGGTAAAAAGGCTATTTTCGTGTTATATCGCAAATTATCTATCATCGGCGGTATAATTACCTACTTCAAAGTGGTGTCAGGCCGTCATATTTAAAATATTAAACTTAACATAGCATTGGGCGCAGACACTTCTAAGAATAATTATAGATATTAGTAAAGAAATTACCTTCAATTTACCACCAGAAAGCTAGTTTTCGTGCCAATTCACCCGTTATTAATTTTGGTGTCATACCTATTATTTATGTTCGTGGTACATCAAAAAGGTGTCATTCTAGAAGGATTTAGCAACCATAGCATTAAATTCAGACACTTCTAAAAATAACTACAGAGATAAGTAGTATCTCTTTACGAAATTATCTCCAATTTACCACCATAAGTAACAAGTAAGTATTGCAAATTGCCAATTTTTTACCAAGCGGTAAATAACTACCTGGATTTTCAGTTGACAGGAGAATTTAACAGTTAAGTAGGTACTTGTCATTCTATTTAAGGCACTATATCACTCTTAGGGATTGTTGTACCTAAAAACATAAGTGCCCCGGCGTTGAGTGTTCCATATTATTGATTAAATAGCAAATACTGTTGCAATTCTTTAGAAACTTTCGTAGACATACACATCGTCAAGTAGACGTCACCATCGACATTTATCACATCAGTAGCTAATGTTTATTGAGATTATCATAAAATATAAGTCCGATAAGAAAGGCGATTTAACAAGTTTACTGCTGACCGATAAAATTGCCGTTACGTGAGATGGTTTTTACAACGATATAACCAGTTCAAAGGCCCTAGTGTGAGTTTAATTTAACCATCTTGATTTTACGCATCGACCGCGTTCGGCGCTCCTATTGGCAGCCGGCCGGCCTTCACCTGCGAAGGGCCACTCGGAGCGTCGAACGCGGTTGATGCATAAGATCGAGATGGTTAAATGAAACTCACACTAGTAAACTTATCGTATATTTAACTTATTATATACATAAGAAGGGACAGCTTCAAATCTGTGCATGCCTGGTTCGTTCATTTGGAAGTATCGCACAGTCAATGGATCAAGCTTTGGGTTGTGTAGAATCGACTAGAGGAAGTCTATACTTAGTCGATTCTCTAATAGTCTATCGTTGTAGATGAACTGCAGCACTGCTAATAAGTTCAACCAAATTGTTCTAATTTTAGCCCAGCTGTCAAAAATATGGAAAATTATCTGATTGATCGAACGAAGCTGTAGGATTCAGAACGGACGTTGAGCTCTAATTCTAAATCACGTATTTTTTCTTTTTTTACGTTATCCAAACATACATCGAGTTAAAATGTGCCATGACGACACGAGTATGTAGATTTTATACTTCTTGGGACGTAGCGAGCCCCACTCTTCAACTTTAATGCGTTTTATCTATGTCATTTTTTATTAATATGTTATAGCAAATAATACGAGCCTAATATTTGTTTTATATCTGACTGACGGACTAAATAGATTTTTTTTGGACCCAGACATCTATTAGACATATATTATAAAAATAGGTCCGTTGTTTTTGTTTGAAAAGGGCTGTATTTCCTGCATGCATAGGTAAGTTACATTATGCATCTTGTGTGTATTTAAAAGTTAGTTCTTTAGATCAGCAGTGCTATTCTGTAACCATTTCACCGTGAAAACTTAGGTGAAGTGAGCTTGGAGTGAGCCCCTCGGAGTCAGTCCCTAGCAGCAGGTGGAATGACAGCTCACTTCACGCTCACTTCACCTGAGTTTTCACGATGAGTTTTTTACAGAATAGCACTACAGCACATTTAATATTTTTTGAGGACCGTCTATTAAATATTATAATCATAGATCTTTTTATGCTTTAAGGCTGTTGTCCTTGAAAAATTCCGGCTTTTCCACATCTCATTGTAAGTTCTTCATACTAATCATACTAATGGTTGTCTAAGAAAAACGCTCGCTTTTTAATCGATTTTTTAGGGTTTCGTATCTCAAAAGGAAAACACGGAACCCTTACAGGATCACTTCGTTGTCCATCTGACTGTCTGTCTGCCAGTCTGTCAAGACCCTTTTTAGGGTTCCGTAATAAACAAGGAACCCTCATAGTCATAGTTTCGCCATGTCCGTCTGTCTGTCTATCAATCCGTCTGTCCGCGGCTTAGCTCAGAGACTGGGTATACATATTAATCACGCCGACAAAATGCTAAAATAAAATCATTTAAAAAACATTTTTAGGGTACCCCCCCTACTCGTAGTGAGGATGTTTTTTTTTTCTCATCCTATCCCAATGTGGTGGGTCGTTGGAAAGGTCTTTCAAAAATATTGTGAGTTTCTGGAAACCATTTTAGGATTCAGGGATCAGTTAGTGAAATATTAAGCTTTAAAATGTAATTTTTTGTAGTCTAGTGTCTCCCCCTCTGCCAGCTAAATGGTGGGTTTTGGATATGTGAAAAAATTCACGGTAGTAGTATATTTAATGAAATTAAAAGGAAAATTATCACAGCTAAGTAGGCTTTACAAGTTAACGAGTAATAATCGACCAACTTACATTTGCGGTTGCAAAAACATGTTCTCCCATACATTCCGTATGGGAGGACATGTTTTTGAACTACAAAGTTAAGTTTGTTCTTACGATAAATTCATCCCAACTACGGAACCCTTCATTGTGCGTGGTCCACACGCACTTGGCCGGTTTTCTCAGGAACGCGTAGAGTTATCAACTTGAAATTAATATCAAATATGTCTACGGTCTCTTGAAGCTCTAAAAAAATCAAGCTTCCAAGTCAACACAATATAAAACTAGGCAAATAAATAAAATAGTACTTATCTTTGAATCATGAAATTTTACAAGAAGCTAGGTATCGCAGCACAAGTAAACGAAAATGTCCGAAAACCGTTCATTTTAAGTTTTATCACATAATTTTTTTTTGCTATTACGAACTTACATTTGCAGTTGGAAAATTGACCGTGACGTATATCGATGTTTGGGAGAACATGTTTTTCAACTACAATATTAAGTTTGTATTTGGGATAAATTCATCCCAACTACGAAATCCTTCATTGTGCGTGACACAATGAAGGGTTTGTGTCACGCACTATGTTTTTGCGAAGTTTGCCACTCACACGCACTTGGCCGGTTTTTAATCATAGTCTAAAACAAAAAAAAAAACGATATTATAAATCGTTGGACCGGTGCAAAAAACTGGTTTGTATATAACTCTGCTGATATTAATTGATGTGATTATAAAATAAGCGACATTGATCTGTAAAGTGTATGCCTACAATTTGAGGCGCGTTAAAGCTAAAAGTAAATAAACTAAACAAAAATGATTTTTAAAAGCTCATTGAGCAATTGAGAATTTTAATAGTATACATAATCAATACTTTAGAGGGTATAAGGAACAGGGAGTAAAGTTCACTCATCCTCTTTAGAAAAGGGAGGATCCTCCGACCAGAAGAGTGTCGTGTCTGGCGGGCAATTGCCCCACGATCACGACTGATGTCGGGGAAGTTATAATACTATTCGCGCAGTAAAGTCTAATTGCGCGATGCAGGATTTGTGTGACGTCAGGTCTTTGATGTGTAGTTCACATAATTATGGCGATGTAGATGCCGCCACAAAACTAGTGATGCAACCTTTGATAATTTATATTTCTAGATAGTGTCGCGCTGCAAAATAACTAAAACCAGCAAGCCATCTTTTTTATGCTGGTGTGCGTGACAGCTACGTCTTAGCCCTCTTTAGTACACGCCGTCGGAAATATCTGCGAACCTCGCTGGAATGCGCTTCCCCTTGCGCATATAATAATATTTTTTTTACCCTATAAAGTACAAATTGACCTAAAAGTGTAAAAAAAATTGATAAACAATATTTTTTATTTTTACCTCTCGAATTTTTTTGCTATCTCTCCAGTTTGCATGACGTCATTGAGCCAAGTTCGCATATTATTTCCAACGGCTTGTACGGACATAATAGAATCGCGGCGATTTTTTTTCGTGCAGCGGATATTCAACGCTCAGCTTAGCGCCGAGAGTTCAAAATCCAACAGTGTGTTTTTTCAACGCGCTAGGACGAGAGTGCGTCCCAAGTAGTCCCAACGCGTTGGATTCTCAACGCTCGGCTCAACACCGAGAGTTGAAAATTCAGTGCGCGATATTTTTACATCCATGTGAATGTGGGCTTACACTCGCGCCACGTCATTGTGCATTAGCGGCTAACAGTTGGACGCTATTTTTTTCGACGAGTTAATAGCATTGACTTTCTTTCCAGACATATTTATAATTATCTTAGGATGCAACATGACATGATAATAAGCAGTTTTGTAGAAAAGAGAAAAAAAAAACTACTTTCTCGATTTCTCTCTAACGTTAATTTTGTTTAGCAAATGCTCTCAATATCCATTAAATTGTGTTACTAATCTACTCTCTAGAGTTTGTAATAATAATTATTCAATGTAGGTATTTTCCTCTGGAAAATGGCGCTTCTTTGAAACAATGGAGGGTGATTAATTAATGAGTCTGGGCCTGTGACCGACTCATTTGGGAGAATTTTGGTCATTGTAGGTACTTATTAGGTATTTTTGTAACTTTGACCGGATTTTCCTTTGCGGATAAAAGGAAAATAATGCATTTTATTCAATTAGACCTTATCTAAGTAGCTACATATTATTATGACCTACATAAAACTAAGGTAAATTTTAATACATTATTAAAAAGATCTTACCTTCTCCCTGTACCTAAGGATCGTAGTGACGCTCTGTAGTTTCTGCCTACCGCCCCATGGGAAAAAGGCGTGAGTATATAGATGTGTATATCTAACCTACTAGTGAATTGGCAAGTTCATTCATTGATTTATATATTATTTTGCCACGTTTCATCAAACAGTAAAAAATATATTATCGCACGACCAGTTTGCAGTGTGAAAACTTATAAAAACAGTAGTACCTATCTCTTTAGTTAAAAAAATTTAAAAATCTGAAACTTTTTCAATATTTTTCCATGAAGGCGCACATAACAGTATGCAGATAATGAATTCAATTAAATGCATATCCATGTTTAGGTACGTGTCTTTAAAAAAATAAAACATAATATAAAAGACAAAACTATATGCTCTCATCGATAGTATTCCTTTCAGGAGGAAATAAACAATAATAGGACAAAGTTAAATGTTTTTTCATTATTATTAGATAAAAGGAACTGCTGAATAGGGTAAAATCTATTCTTCAGTTTATTCAATGTGGTTAAGCAATGTTTTTCCGGAAAATCCATAGTAATGTTCCTAACCTACGTAGGTTATGTTAGTAAAATTTTAACCTACTAGTAAATTTTTATTGAAATATTTATGAAGTCTGTTCAAAATAATATCCACGTGAATATTTTTTATTAATTATATGGATAATAAATAATTTTTAATTAAATTATTATAAACTTTAGACACGTTTTGCCTTTGATAAGATTTTTTTTTAAATGTAAGTAAGTTAAATCCCGAAAGCCTTCCAAAGATTATCCTTTAGAGACGCAAAGGGAAAACCAGGAACGAAGATTTTCTATTTTTCCTCAGAGATTTGCCAGAATTATTTTTTCTTAAGTATCATTTTACTCGTCCGACCAGCTTTACCAATAGTTTCAGATCATATTTCTATCAGCGGTGCGATATACAAAACGAGTTATTAACTTAGATACAGCGTCAGGAGACTAGAGCACAGAATAAAATAGTTATAAGTAGGTACTAACACTAGAGTCCAACTAGTAACGCACGATATTTAATTACAACCTACTAGCCTAAACAACTGACTCATGTTATATACGTAAGCAAATCTGGTTAGGTTAAAATACAGGTACTAGTAGGTACAGACCATGGAGCCATGCAACCGACGACGGACGCCACCAACGTACCAACAATCAGCGTGCACTTTACAGCGGTTTCGATACATAAGCGCCTGTGTCTTCCAATTTCTCTTCAATATTCTGTTGATATCTTATTCTACCGCGTCAAGTGAAGATAAGCGTGAGTGAGTGCGACGCTACACGATTTGGCGGTAAGAGTGCACACTGTGCTCGGCTAGGTTCGGTATAGTTCGTTGGAAGTCAGCGGTAGTCGTCGCCGGTAGCTCCGCAGAGCAGCCGCGCACGCTCCCTCGGCCGCCACGCCACTTACCGCCGCTATAAACAACTCATACTGTACTGACAGAAACACATTAATTGTTCAATGAAAACTAGTTAAAGCCTACTTGCTGGCACCGCCGATCGCTTCGAAACATTCCGAGACGCAGTGAATAATAAATCTAGATGACCGGCCGCTATGAATTTAGACAATAATAAAGCTAGGTTCAAAACGATGTTATTTCGATGTTTGCAGTGAAAGGATAAGTTGTAAGTGGCGTTGTAGTGTAACTGTGCTGCGGTCAGTTTATATTAGATGAATAAGTGGAGCGTCTGTCCGCCTGTACATTTTGTACTTGAGTGATGAGTGCCGGTGCGCCGCGGACCTGATTGTGCTGATCGAGTGCTAGTCCGAGCCGCCGGACCGCGCTCAGGCGAAAGGCGCTTCACTCCTGATCGCTCCTCTGTCAACTCTTTGTATTCAAAGTATGTATTTTTCATGTCTATATGTATGAATGTTTCCTTATCTCACGACGTCATATCACTTGAGTTCAAGAGATTAAGACTGCTAAAGTATCCGAGATTATAAACTTTGAGTTGCCGTGGCGTATGTCAACAAGATGTTTTATTTTTTATCTAATCTCTAATAAATACTTCGTAAGTTAACAATAATACTATTATTTAGGGAAAATATATCAATGTAGACCAGGTATTCAAATAAAAATTAATGTTTAGGAGTTTTGTTTGACATGTAAATATGGCACGGTCACCTAATTTATGTTTATTTGAATTATTTTATTGGCACAAACGGATCCAATGTTCAGTGTCATAACTGTAGATATTGTACGTACCTACTGATTATTCTATTAATTAAAGAAATTGGCTCTAGTTGAGCAAAACAAGCAATTCCTATGGAATGTAATCATCGTATACTCACGTTACGTTAGGCAAAGCAAAGGCCATACCAAGCTACCACTTTCTTACTCTACAAACAACTTTGATTATAAATTCCGAAGCGCTTTGATAGTTTCAAGGGCTCAGTACACAGCAGAGAGAAACAAAAGAGATAAAAACGTAAACACGGCGCAATATACATAAAAGAACACAGTAGTTATTATTACATACCGTTATTAATGCTTCACATAATATACTTATATAATAATCTATATTATATGTAACATGGTAAGGCAAAGTTATTGAGTAACTGTAAGGTTTCCTATTGGTTTCAGTAGCTGAATGAAGGTCGATATTGCCAACATTGGTTAATAATCCGCGAAAGGATTCTGATCCAATCCTATCAAAGATAATTCTGTGGTATTCCTTAGAGCAGCTTATCAGAAAATCCGATTATTCTAGGGTTTAAAATATAATAAGACATGCCAGAATTTACAGCATAATAAAAAAACTATTTACTCCATAATATTGCTAACTACCTAAGTAGAGGCGACCATTAATTAGGTACTGTAACGAATTTTAAGAGGAAATAGGAATACATTATTAAAACGTATCTTACTGTAAATAGAACAATTAGGGGCTTTATCAGAGAGGCATATATAATTCTATAACGCAATTAGTTTTATCAAAAGTAGCAATGTTTGGTTATTAATATTTTAGCTAAGAAAAACAATTAAAAAATAGAACAAAGTGTCACATGAAACGTTAATATGTTCAAACATACGATTAAATGGCAAAACTGTTCACTAGTTTTAGTAAAAGAACAGTTTTCTAATAATCGTAAAAATATAATTTCGTAGCACCCCGTAGCGCCCCGTAGCCCGGCGTAGACCCCTACGTACCTTCGTAGACACATCGGAAATTGCTTGCGGAGATCGCGAATTTACTTTACAAGCATTTTTGCTAGTACGTGGGACACTCCACGAAAACTATTATGAAGAAAACCCAATTCCAGCATCAGGAAATGTGAAAATGATTACAGATCATCATTATAACGATAGTATGATCATGCGGATATGCGTAACATTTTAAATGGAGAATTAATTGATATTTAATGCTTGTCTATTGTTTTCTCAACGATTTACGCACGGTATCATTATTCCGGATTATTAAAGCCCTAACCAGTCCGACGTCATCAGAAGTAATTAATTAAGATAAATAATGGGTTTCTTTAAAATGTTTGTTATTATGTAGTGGTTTTATTATTTGATAAGGATTTAAATGTTTTAATGTAGTACTATCACATAAATTAAATTATATAATTATTACAAATAAACTATAGATTTTAGGGTTCCGTACCCGAAGGGTGCCAAACGGAACCCTATTATTAAGCCTCACTGTCCGTCGGTCCGTCTGTCTGTCAGCAGGCTGTAGGTAGACAGTTAAAATTTTCACAGATTGTATCTTTCTAATGCTGCTGTTGTTCTATTGTTAACAACAAATAATAATAATAAAATATAGTGAAAAATTATTTGCTAAATATTGTTTGGTGGAACGGGATCCTTCGTATGCGAGTCCGACTCGCACTTGGCCTGTTTTTAGAAGCCAACATAGTATATTCTATTTAAAACATTTATGACTTGCAACTTCTCAGTTATAGTGTCGTAAAGAGTAAAGGCTCGTGCAGACCAGCGCGACGCGACACCGGCTACCGTGAAGTTTTCTTAGAAATTGAATTGTTTGAGTCGCGTCACGCCGTCGCGTCACACTGGTTTGCACGAGCCTTAAATAGTATTCGAATTTACATCGTTATCAAGTTCAAATTTATCTATGTTGGTCACGAAACAGCCATTCTCATAGTTTACAACTTACAACAGTTCGAATGATGCCATAAACTATACGCACAGAATAAATATGGCTATAAATTGTGTAACACTCTTTTATAAATAAACAAGATATTTTATGTTTTGATAACGTTCTGCAAATAAAGAATTATGATGATTATTGATTCTCGGCTCCATTTTATCAAGCAAAACCACTAGATTAGATTATTGTTTCAAACTATACAACGTGTTTGTTTTGATATCCATTACTCTATGGTAATAAGAGACCATGTCAAAGAATCAACTGGCATATTAATTTATTTTTTTCGTTTTCATGTATCATTCAAAATAATTCGGTAAACTCACGATTATTTATGTAAAAACTGTACATGAAATATTTAAAAAAAATATATTTAATTCTGACTATTTTGGTCCATTAAAGAAATATGACTTCGTCGCATTTTCTTAAAACAAATATAAATAATAAATAAATAAATAATAATTTATTTGTACTTAGCTTTAAATATTTAATGATTGGTTTGAATGAAATTGATTTACTGGTACTTATCAATGAAACTTAGATAACACATCGAGAGTCTAGTGTTATGTTATCGAAACTCAATGATATTATATGTAAAAAGAGGTAGATAGGATTAGTTGGCTAATTAGCCACATTTTCTTCGTTTTGTCTCTTTTTCGCTCCCGATAATTACGACATGCCCTCATAATTCCACGTGTTATATGTATAATAGTGTGACATAGTGCCGTTTTTGAAGATAGAATGTTCGGTAGGTAACCTATCGACGTCTTTTTACTTATATTATCATTGTCGAAACTATGTATTTTTGGAACACTTGTTCTAGGACTCTTTGTATTATTTTTACATAATATAGCATATAGAGTTATCAAAGGAACACGTTGTGTGAATTATACAGGAATTTATCCTATTGATAATATTCAACACCCGGAACAGTAGTTAATATTATTATAACGAAGAATGTTTGTATTTATCGATGAAAAAGATAATTTAAATTTTTTGATAAGAATGCAAATACATTTGTATCGAGACCCGATAATAATATCAACTACTGATAACATGAACTTGATTTCTAAAAAACCTTATTCAGATATAAGATATAAGTAGACGGCGCACTTATTTACTAACCGACTTCATAATAGGAGGAGGTTCTGAACTCATCTGTAATTTTAATTTTTATTTATTTTATTATTTATGTACATGCAGAAAAATAGATACAGATAAGACAATCATAATTATGAGTACAAAGGTACTGCTTATTTCTTAAGAAATTTCTTCCAGCAGACCTGCGACAGGAGCAATGAGAAAGAAATGTAGACAATAGTGTGTGAGAACAAGAAGAGAAAAAATTTATAAATATGCGAAGTCTTAAACTAAAATATTGAAATAAACCTACCCGTATAACGTAATAAATTAACATATACTTAAATAAATACATAGAGCTTAAATATATATAAACATACACTTTAAGTTCTCATCGATATTATGATAAATAATTGTGAACCGATTTAGATATATTTTTTTTCATTTGGTGGAGGACCTTGCTCAGTGCCCAAAATAAATTTTACTAACTTTGCTTGTGTAGTTTTTGAGTTAGCTTCAATAATACGTATTTAATCCACTTGGTGTATGTTGATGATGTTATAAAATTTTCTGTCACTGTTGTTAACATAGATACCAAGTAGGGGTATGCATATCAGTGTGGAAAAAAAAAAAAACTGAATTACTTTTTGGAAGGTGGTTATATTTTTTTTTTTCAAAAAAATGTTCTTACTTATTATTGAGCTGTTTTTCATCTACTCTTTAAGGTAAATCCATACTTGATAACAAATTATTAGGGTTAAAGGGGACACCAAAAGGAAGGCCTTTCTTAGGATTTTAATAAACATTTTATTATACTTTTCTTTATGAATTGGAAGGCGTGTTTTACTAATATTACGTGTGATGCCACGCAAAGCAGAGCAAAATAATAGTACAGCCACTAAGAGAAAGTAAGGATTTCAGTCAAGTGTTAATAGCTGGTTATTAAAAAATACGATATTTTATGAGTTAGAATGTAAAAGACTATAGTGTTGAAGTACGAGCGATTTGTTTTTGCTACACAATTAAGCAAAGGACTTAAAATACGTAGGTAATATACAGAATATTATTTTTGTTTATTTTCTTAGTATTATATAAACTGTCATATTTTCCCAATCAACTTTGAACCTTATACTGTAGTTATAAAGTGGAAAATATATTAAAGAAATTTGACAAATTGTAGTAGGTTGATGTGCTGGCGTCTGTACAACTAAAACAAACCGTTGTAGATACTTTATTAGGGTTCCGTACCCTAAGGTGCCAGACGGAACCCTATTACTTAGTCTCCGCTGTCCGTCCGTCCGTCCGTTTGTCAGCGGGCTGTATCTCTTGAACCATAATAGGTAGACAGTTGAAATTTTCACAAATTGTGTATTTCTATTGTCGCTATAGCAACAAATAATAAAAATAAAGTAAAGTAAAGAATTAAAGCTGTGCCCATAAAAGAAACATGTTTTTTTTTTAACTGAAGTAAGAAAAAGAGACGCGATTGTTAAATAGTACGGCGGCGGTACGGAACCTTTCGTGTGGGAGTCTGACTTGCACTTGGCCATTTTTTTAATTTTGATCAACTCGCGGCAACAATAAATAATATTCTATTCAGTAGAAACTTTTTTACCGAAACGTACCCCCGTTATTTACGAGAACGTAACATACTGCTAAAATAAAGAATGTAAAAAAAAAAATCTTTTCACCACTCCCGCACGAAAGAAGTGTCTTTCCTCTACGAAAACAGTGAGGAAAGTAATGATCCCGTTCAGAAACAAACCTTGCCTGATTTTTATATGTTAAGTTTTAAAGATATTTTAAAAAATAAATAATTAAATTGAATTAATAAAATAATAATAAATACAGTATATAAGTACAGTATCAAAGTATATTTTATTTCTTAATTTTTTTTATTTGCTTTGTGACTATTTAATTTATTTACCTATGATGACTGAATACTTTCTTGCTGGGAGTGGTGAAAAGTTTTGTATGCAACATGTGAGTCTTTCGCACTCAGGATTGAAATTTATAATCACGAGCGCAGCGAGTGATTCTATTATTCAATCCTTCGTCCGCTCAAGACTCAAAATTAAAATTCATAGGAAATACGAACTTTCCTCACATGTTGGATAAATAACTATTATATACATGATAACTTATGAAACAATTATGTAAACCCAAAATATTTTTTTGTTCATTAAAAAAAAAAAAAAACTTAGTTGCTTGTAACAGTCACGGTAAAAACTTTTAAATTGTTCACACAAGAAAAGTTCGCCTTTGAAAGAACAAGAGTTCTGCAAAGAACTTTAGGTACCTACCTACATATTTTGAACACGTCTCGAAATTTTCATAAAGTGTACTTTGCTATTGTGCTTAGTATGTATTAATATTCCCTTTTTCTCTAAAATGGACGGGGAAGAGCTACGGCGTAGCAATGGACTACGATTTTCGTAGACCCTATAAATTTCCAACTTCTGGGACACAGGCCTCCTCTGCGTGAGAGGGAGTGGGCCGTAATCCACCACGCGTGCCCAGTGCGGGTCGGTGAATGTCACATGTCTTCGAATTTTTGGTTCTAGGACATGCCGGTTTTCTCACGATGTTTTCCTTCACCGTTTTGAAAGCAGTGGTGATGGAATAATTTACACAAAGTGCCTGCTTGGGTTCAAACCCCCAATCTACAACCTGTAAGTCGCGGCCGTCCACCACTGCTCTGTCGTAGACTCTACTGCGTGAAAAATCTATATTTGTATCTAATTTACAAATATAGATGAGTTAGTGAGTTTAACCACGATACAGGAGAAATTCCCAGCGCGGGGCAGTCTTAAAAAAAAATATGCAAATATTATTGTTTATCCGGTCCTTACTGAATAGGTAATCAGTTAGTGATTCTTGGAAAATTGAAATGTGGTTTTTGCATACATTCTCACATTTCTCACACAATATTTCATAAAATAAAAAAAGCCATGTAATTGTTTTGTTTCATCGATTTCCATTTGTTCTAAAAGTTATTCTCCCTAGTTTATTGCTTATTATTTTAACTGTTACATTAGTTAGAGGTAGAGTTATAAGCACCAGTGAATAAATATGTCAAGATCAAACCACTTATAATGGCGGCGGATAGAAATATAGCTATGTGTCTAATAAATATTTTAAGGAGGCAGTTTGTTTCTTTTTAACTCACCAATTGCATTAATTCAATAGTCTTAGAAGAAATGAGAAAAACCATGTGTCCACGTTTCGAATGATTCTTGATCGGTTTATATGTTCTGAAGTCTTTACTACAAGTTGTAAAAAAAATACAAAATGAAACCTACCCTAGACTTATTATCTTTGCTTAAACTAACAGCGGCTTAGAAGAAACGTCTAAGAAGGGTCTATTAACTTCCAACATTTCATAGACAAACGAGACTAAAGCAAAGGTATATTCAGCTATTCCACCTTCCATTAAAAGTAATTTATTTCTCCATCTCGCACAGAAAACAGACCATTTATTCTGGTGGAGGATCCTGAAAACACACTTTAATCTTCAGGGATTCAACAAACGGCACTGAAACGTATAGAAATAGGTACAAGTGACGGATTCAGATGAAGTTTTATTTAACTATTATACTTGAATACCCTCTGTTTATTTTTATGTTCCCTTGGCCCCGTGGTGTATGTTATTTATAGTTTCTTTCATGTTTCCCACAATCATGGACATTTATATTTGTAGCTATGTTAACTATATTGTATATTGGTCCCCATGAAAGCACTTAAGCTGCACCAAACTTCATGTAATGTGTACCAGAATCTAAGTATAGTATAGTTCCATATCACGTTATGTCTAACTAATTTATGTCGCTAATGGAACAATCTTAAATGTTTATTTATAGTATTTTATTCGAAACAAAGTTTGGAATTTAAAACTTAACTATGTAATTGGAATTCTTCTATACAAATAGTTTCTACATATTTGGGAGATAACACGAAAAACTAAAGAAAAGCTGTAAGTAATCTCATTACTTTTCCAGACAAATTACAACATTTGCTGGCCTCCATTATATTTATTGCGTTGAAATATTTATAGTGGAGGTAGAAAGTTGTTTTGTATTGGATTTTTCTAATAAAAGATTCCTTAGTAATGGCAAGTATCTAGTCGCTTCGCATTTCACTGGCTTCCGATTTCTTCTAGCGCGTTTATTTAAGGATTTGTTTGTATTCATTCGACACTTGATTGAAGTTACGAAACACTTGAAGGGAAAAATACAATTTATATTAGATTCATTTTACACACGTGTAGGCTTTATTTATTAAGTACCTACATTGACAGCTAAAATATCCATTACTTAATATTTAGGACCAGCCCTCGACAGAAATTAGTGGTACAATTAAATTTACTTTCTGTTTGAATATTGAGGCACAGTATCGTTATCGGAATTATGTTTTGACTTTACTGTACTTAACTAAAAACACATCCCTAATTGAAGTATTTTTCACCGCGGTGCAAGTAAAGAACCCTCCTAAGCTTCATGGTGACCCGAGAACAAGCGATTCAATGTACCAAAACCTCGACACGAGTCGTGGTCGCCAAGGTTGGCCCAATGCTGTGAAAAGGTCATCACAATAAAATTAAAAGTCATGATTTGCAATTCGCAAGACACTCAAACAAGTATGTAAAGGTACACATTGCGTGGTCAGGTTACGGTGCGGTCGGGTGCGCCGGCGCATCAATATTCGAGTCATGCGCAGAGGCGCACGTGCGATATAACTATCATTACGTGATGTCACGGCGACATCTATAAGAAAGACATGACAGTTATCAAAAACGTTTTACTATGATTGGTTTAGACAGATTGGTTCGACTCGTGTATGGAGTTATTGCAATTTGTGGCATGCATAATGCATCAAGATAATCTTGAGTGAACTTCAATAACCTATTATCAATAAAAACGTTCTTCATCTTCTGGCTATGTCGGGGCCTAAGGCTTTACTGCATACTGCAGTACAATAATTATCCTAATACCTAACACCGAAAAAGTAACCAATAAATGTAAGTCTACAAAATAGATTTTCACGTTCTATAATTCATATTACTTACCCGTTACGGCAACTCTCCTAAAAGTGTTGTTGTTATCATAACATTAGTGTTTTGTTGACAGTTACCGATACGATTAAGAATGTACTGATAAATTAAATATAAACAGTAGCCAATTAGTTATATTTAGGATCATCCATCACTGATCCATTTATTTTTAGATGATCTTTATCAACATGAATGGGCGTCTACTTCACATTATTAAACAAATCTCTTTACTGACTAGGATTTGATTAGAACGAATCATTTTAGAGATAATTAAATTTATTCAATTACCTATTTAATTCGTTGCCTACTTAATAGGTATTGGGATTGATCTCTGTATGAATATAACCACTTCTTCAACGCCAAATAAAGTTAAAAAAAAACCCACGAATCCGCATGTATTATGAGACCATGTAAATTCAACGCCGACACACTTTCAAAACCTGTTATCATTACATAATTCTGTTTCCGATACCAACAACGTATGTTCCAGCTGCTACAGGCTTTACATAGTAGTTCAAGGTCTGTCAGACCCCTGCTAATAAAAGGTACCCAATCTGATTGTTTCATGCTCCATGGCTCCATGTATAAAGCGGCATTCACGTAAAATATCCGTTTTATTGTGCTTGCCCATTAGTAGCGCGAATACTCGACTGCGATCATTATCGGATAGGTAGCGAATACTGATATAATCTTATCAGTCATCGGGGGTTCAACACTTCAATGTAGTAAAAGGATGTATGTAATAAGTACCTAGTAGCTTTTCATATTATCTATGATTTTTGCAAGTCATGGTTGTATAACAAATATAATTACTATCTTTAGCAAAACATCACGGTATTCCCCGAAAGGCAGAAGTAGGTATATCTACGTATGTTCTATGTTGTTTGGTTTCCGCACTAAGTCCTTCAGGTGGACCATTCTGCAGGAGCAATAGGAGGAGGGATAGGAGGAGGTGCATGGAGTTGATTTAGCAGAGTTATATAGTTAATCCTCACTTTGTCAGTTATTCAAATCCCATTTGAAAGAAGGCATCCCATATAATTAAGTGCCTAAATATTAAGCCTGTATAAATAAATGCCTTAATATTAAGCCTGTATAAATAAATGCCTTAATATTAAGTCTTTATGAATAAATGGCTATTCGGTGTGAAGTGTGAACGTAATCGTACTCACGTTCGTAAAAAGTTTTGTCTGGAGGTTGGATGGGTCAACCTTTTTGTAACGATGTTACATTGATCAATTTACGTAGGTTAAAAATATATGTCGAGTTTAACTTACGGAATTTACTTTAAAACATGAAACACTTAACTTGGAACATTCTGCAGTAGATATTGAAACATTTGCAAAGTTGGGTTTATGTCGCCAGTCATAAGTACCGGTATTTAGATTTTAGACTATGTTTAAATCTATAACTTAAACGAAAACGTATGAACAAACGTGTATACTTATTTAACTAAAAGTGAATAATTATCTACTTGCAAAAAAAAAGAACAAACTCAGTGCAGGCTTCTGAACGTCTGTTACTGGTATAATTTTATACGTTAACTTAGGATGACGTGAACTATGAGCAGACCAGAGCTATAACTGGTTTTAACACGATTTCATTACGACAATATGAAGCCTCGCTCAAAAAAGTAGTAGATACATAATATTGTAATATAGTCCAGTGTTCTGTATTCCAATACCTTTTGATTCTGGTCTGGGCACAGTCTAAGTTCTCCAATTTACGCGTTTAATGTGCTACCAATGGCACTTCATTTAGAACAAGGAGGCACAAACCTATGTGCTTACATCAGATAAGATTACCAGCAATTTATTACAGAACGCTAATA
Source organism: Xanthia togata (assembly GCA_963853775.1). Lineage (NCBI taxonomy): Eukaryota > Metazoa > Arthropoda > Insecta > Lepidoptera > Noctuidae > Xanthia > Xanthia togata. The sequence continues at coordinate 16,191,549 of OY970802.1, forward strand.
AAACAGATTGGGTACTTGTAATCCTTCTCAATGACTAGACTGGAATTATTATAAAGTATTGAGGTAATTATATCAAGAATTTAATCGTTATGATCTTTGTAGCTTTTTCGTCCAATGACGTGAGATAATTATAGTACAGACGCCAGCACATCAACCTATTAAAATCTGTCAAAATTCTTAAATAGATTTTCAACTTTATCACTAAACTTTAAAGTTTAAAGTTGATTGGAAAAATTTGAGTTTCGGGTAGGTTGACCTGCTGTCGTCTGTACCTAGATAAAACTTGTAAAATTATTGAATGCTATGCAATCACAATCTAATACCTTTATTCCAGTTTACCAATAAGCATAGTTATCTTGGTAGTTTATTTGCCTAAATAAACGTCATATAAAATGTCAAATTCAGTACAATTTAATTTCCCGAGATATCTTTGTAGGCGGTACGTATTGATCGGTTATGCTGTAATTCATTTTTATCCTTCATCGTTGATTTGCAGCAATAATGATTTCTAATTGATGCGTTCCGTCAATGTTCAATACCACGCATTACGTACCTAGAGAGTGACGTTCTTTTTCGTTCAATGCTATTTTTAAGGTCGGTCTAGAGTTATGGTAAAAACCACAACTTTTCCTTGTCCTGAAACAAAAAAAACATGGCGGAAAAAGCGGGAAAACTATTTTCTTTTATTTCAAATAATAACTCTATAAATCTTATTTAATAAAATAATAAAAGTAAAATACTTCTTTCTCCACCTTCACCTAAAATCAAAACAATGGAATCAAACAGATATCTCCAGTAAAGTGGTAACCCCGAACCGTTACAAAACAAACCGTACTTCGGTTTGTGCTATAGTTACAACGCAGGTACCCTAGGTACTAAGATATTCGTGTCAGGGATGCCGTGGTCGCCACATTACGCCCGATAGAGACCAGCCGATTGTAACACCTTACTCGGATGTTTGCAAAGGACCAGTATTATGCCGTATGGCAACATTAGATAGCTAATGTTTTGTAAACCTACCTATCACGGCAAACGCGAGGTCGGAGTGTACTTGTGTTGTAATACTGATTTTGCATGCTCTCAGCCTTTATTATTATTTACTGATTATTGTTTATTGGCAATATTATTATAGCGTACTTATGTTGTTTTGTTAGGTACAGGGGCGCGCATAAATATATTACTATGGACAGCTCGGCAATAATATCTGATTTCATGATTCATCCATAAATACCTGTCGTCAAGATGACGGCAAATATGTGACCATTTGTGGAAGGCATAATACAAGTGACAGCACAAATATTGACGTCGAAGGAAAACCAAAATTATCTGACGAGAAAAGCGACGCCAAAATATAGGATGCAAAAAGATATATCTGGGTACCTACGTTCTTTTTTCAAATTCAAATTCAAAGCAATTAATTCAAGTAACATAGACACAAGACATAGGCATGACATTTACAAAAAATAAAATTAAATACAAAATCAAAATTAAAACTTAAATTAAATTAACACGTAAAACTTTGTTACACGCGTCACGACTTTGTCATCGTAAATCTTTTATTAAACCGTGATTCATGATTAAGAATAGATAATTATGTAAACGGGTTTTCCCGACAGTTTCTTAGTCAAATTCAAAGTTATTTCAAGTCCTAATCATTCTTCTTTGTTCAAAATAAAACACACACAAGGGACGACTGAGAAGTAAGTATCTCGAAATTGCATTTTGACATCAAACTATTACTTATAACAAGCTCGCTTTTAGGTGTAAAAGAAAAAACTTTTTCATTTTCTTACAAAACATTACAATTTTCCCATCCCTGATTACAATTTTTTTTTTAAACTTAAACCCACGTCATTTAGGACATGTAAAATACACGAACGTACTCTCATATATATTCACCACACGACGCGTACACTGCTTTGAGGTCCGCAAATAAATTACCAACGCTGAAAGGATTTTAAATTAGTGGAAAGTACGATTTTAATTAAAACCTGAAGCTTGTGTTCTTTCAAATTAGTTTGGGCAATTAAAATTAAAAGTACGTGTACGGTATGCTCTTTCATTATTTTGATAGGCTTGAAATATGCGCATTATTTTTGAAGTTACAATAATAGTATAGTAGACACAATAATTACCTACATATGTACTTATGTTGTTGCATACGACGACGTCACCATAAAATACGATTATATTGATTTTTTAAGTGCAGAGCTACTTCATGGAAATAGCGTGACCTACACCTTGATATATTTCCAGTATTTTTAGCATCATTGTCTTTCAACATCCTAAACAAAACTTTTTTTCTTGATTTTATTTTACCACTTTGTCGGCGTGATTAATATGCATACCCATGCCAAATTACAGCGTTCTAGTACTAACAGTCTCTGAGCTAAGCCGCGGACAGACGGACAGACAGACAGACAGACGGACACGGCTAAACTATAAGGGTTCCTTGTTTACTACGGAACCCTAAAACCGTTTTTCTTACGTAATTTGCGGATCTTCCTTTCAATAACCTAATACTGGAGTTTTACTTCAAATTCTTGATTTTACTGCCCCATAATACATATTTGTAATGTACTTCAAACTTTAACAACCTACGTGCGGTTCCTATGTTAATAGCAATTTTATTTACTGAGCTAGCTATAGAGAACGTGGTGGAAGATTATAACACCGAGGGCCGACATACGAGATAATATTGACATTTTCCAAATCGTTACATATAATGGATTCAATTTTACTGTACCGCGTATGTACATAGTGGCCTGCGCGAATACCTACGTAAGTGGCCATTACTTTAGAGTTTTAGACAAAAGCGGTTCAATCATATGATCTAAAGGGTTACCAACTTTGCCTGCCGGGGTCGCGGGAAAGTCTGAAGGGATACCGTGGTCCCTGGCAACGAAAAGGCAACCGAAGGAACACGGGTGGGTTTTAGTCAGTAAGTCTGACACGGCCGCCCGCTCCGCCTAGAGCGGGAGAAGTCATTTGATGATTTCCCAACAAAAAATAAATAAAAAAGGGTTACCAACTTTTTAAAATCAAATGGCGAAAAAAATAATTATACAGGTATGTTTCAAAAACATTTTTATTCCGTAAATGCATATTTTTTGCTACTATGAACCTTTAATAACTGTTTTTTTTGTCTCAACTATATTTACACTCTAAATTAAGGTTAAAAAATACCATTAATTCAGCTTTTATGAAACTGGTCCTATTGCGATCATCTCGTCATTTTGTATTGAAATAAAAATATAGATAGTAGTTTCGCCTACTATATTTTTTCTTTAGAAATATAGTATTTAGGCCTCTAACATACTATACTAATACTATATTATATATAGTAGGGTTGGCAAGCCTAGATAAAACACTGGACTTCCTCGGATTCTCTAATCTAATCTGTCATGGTCGTGGGCGTTCTATTGCAGTCTGCTACCCCTTCACCCCTTCAAGATACCATACTTCTCAGAAAATCTCTACACGATGACAGTCTAAACATACATACCTAATAAGTTATCATTAAACTCGTCCACCATGATGCGAGCCCGCGGCTGTTACGATGTTATCTTTCTATTACTAAGTTTAGAAAAACCATTATTCACTTGTCTTTTAAAAATGAACGAGCACTATCAATCTAAGTTGTTATAAAATTGCTGAGGCTGTCTTAAAAGTTTGAATTTATTAGCGTTACATTTTGCCCACACAAAGGTAAAATCATCGTTCTATTTATAATTTTTTTATGAACAAAAGCTGCATCGATGTTTAAAAAAAGAACTAGTTTTAAAAACCTCAACGAGAATAGAGTGCTCCATTTTCAAAAGAAAAAAGAAATATTACAACGGTTGAACGATTTTCCCACATTCATTGAAAGACAAAGAGGTACCTATAACACCTGTGTTTTCACACAGTTTAAGGTGGTGATACTTGTGAACCACTAACCACGGGTACTGCGAACACGCGATGTTATGTGCCACGAGCTACGAAGGTTATGTTATGTTTGCATAATTTTAATCTACATTTCTCGTTGCATGATCGATATAACAAATGTTTGGTTTAACCTTACAGCTTCATTACATATATATCTCGCGGTTATTTTAAACTGCCAAATTCGAAATGAAAAAAAAAAAAAAAGGTGTTTTTGTCTTAGAAGGTAGGTAGTACGAATTATAAGTTAGGTTAAGAGTATGAATGTGCACAATCGCAATAGGTTATCCTGTTATTATTGATGTAAGATGGAAAATAAAAATAAATAAATGAATTATAAACTTTGAAAAAAGACATTAAGAAAAAAAGGAGAAAAAATATTAAAAAGAAAGAGAAAGAGTATTCTATCTATCTATCTATTACGCACTAAAACTTTTTATCGATAAATAAAATTGAAATATGTCCGCCATCATGTCCGGTCCTTAACCATACTGATGGCTCTAGGCTTCGTCTGACGCGAGACGAAAGATATTTCCCCTCTTAAATTGAATTCGAGCGAAAAATAGATCAAATTTCGATACACCTTCAAACGTAATACCTCTTTTATATGTAATTGATTGAAAGGGAAGGGCGGGAGCAATTTTATTAGAGAAAAAAATATCGACGCCATGTTTCAGATGTCAAGTGAAATAAGATCGGAAACATGGTTATTTTGTAAGTTAATAAGTAAAACACGTATTACTTAAAACATACTACAAGTTTTATTTTTACAACCTCTGGATTATATTATTATTAGCTTTTGCTAGCGGCTTCGCCCGCGTGCATGTCGGAAATTATCCCACGGAAACGTATAAAAACATAAAAAGTATCCTGTGTCCTAATCCAGGTCCTGGTCTACCCCGTGTGCCAAATTTCATCAAAATCCGTTCAGCCGTTTTAGCGTGAAAGCGTAACAAACAAACAATCTTACTTTCGCATTTATAATATACTAGCACTTTGCCCGCGGCTTCGCTCCCGTGGTCTTTCTCGTAGGACCCGTTATTTTTCCCGGGATAAAAGAAGAAAGCCTATGTTATTCCCTGAAAACTAAGCTTTCTAATAGTAAAATAATTTTTCAAATCGGTCCAGTAGTTTCGGAGTTAATTCAATATAAACAAACAAACAATCAAATCTTTTCTCTTTATATTATTAGTATAGAAAAGTTTGGATTAGGATATTGGTTCTGATATAATTTAAATTTTACTATCTCATCATGCGCTTAGCCTTTTAATTTTTTGGATAATACAATATACCCCTTGGTAAAAGGGGTATGTCTGGTTGTTATACTTTCGGGCTTCTGACGACCCGTAACGACTGTCAAAGATCCACGAATGACAGCCGGGACCAAGTACCAACGGCTTAACGTGCTTACCGAGGCACGGAGGGGTCTCGGTATGTAAAGATGGTCACCCATCCACGGACCAACCGCGGCAAGCTTAGCTTAACCTGATCGATCGACCCATGCGGCTGTTATTACTAAGCCACAAGCCCCTATACTATCTACTCGTAGTATTATTGAATGACGTGCGAGTGACGAGTGCAATTTATTTTCTATGCAATTTATGGATGACATTTTAATTTATTGAAGGCATAACTCTTCTACTCGAGTACTAATCGTCAAAAAGAATTAACAACCCACATACGACATTAAAATGGTTCTTTAAATAGCGGCAATGACATGCGTTATTTTTTTAGTGCTTTATAGAAAATGTCACTGGAAAATTTACATTTATTAATACTTTATTAACTTCCTGATGAATGCTTTGCAGATATTTTAATTCCACGCCCTTCCCCTACTTGTTGCATACACATTTAATTTTTTTCTGTAGAAATTTTAGTCACAATATAAATAAGTAACAGTATTATATCTTCATAGAAAACGACGCGCTTCGAAATCTCAGTATATATCAGTACGCGTCAGTGTCGAGTGCGCGGCAGTTACGCACGGACGCGGAAGGATTATCTACCGAGCGGCCGTAGGTAATTATTTCAAGATCACTGCCGAGATATAATACTGTTACTTTATTATACTGTGTTTTAGTGGAGGGGCGTGCAATTTTAAATTAGACGATCTCTAACTAAGCACGAAATTATTAAAAAAAAATATTCTGCGAAAACGTTGCAAACTTCTGTTTGCTTCAATAATTTTGTTCTAAGACAGTAAGTTACCGAGAAAATTAAGAGCATATCTGAATTTTCATGTAATTTGGTATAAGTTTAAAAAACACTACAAATAAAAAACAACCGAATTTAAAAAAAAACACTACAAAGTGTTTTTTTTATTACTAAAAATCTTCGCGATAACTTGAAAATATTTTTAGTTGTGGTACTTACCCCACACAAATTCGAATATCACTGCTATATCGATAGATATACTTACATATATTTTTTTAATGAAGACGAGCATAGGACCTCCTCCTTCTTGGAAGATGGTTAAAAATGAATAGTGTTGCACGATGCACGTTCCCGTGCTCAGTATATTATTTATTTAATTTTAAAGAAAGCTTAGACTAGCGAGCGAATAGACCCCGCCATCCCCTTCTAACCTAACCTGTCCGTGTCGGGGTGCCCCAAGTCATAACTCTCTTTTAAATATAGAAATTAAAAAATCCTGGGTACATTACTCTTGTTGCTTCTATGTGAGAACAATGTAAAAAAAAAACAAAAAAGATTAAAAATAAGCCCTGGCAGATAAGAGATGACCAGTCTCAACTGACGGCGCCCGTTCACGAACATGACGCGTGGGTCAGCACCATCCAGCTCAACCATTTTGTAGGGAACCGAATGATCCAACACACTCGCCACCATCAGCGAGACATTTAAGTCAGCATGTGCATCATATAATTATCTACTTGGGCCTTGTCACGTTAATTAACTGTATCACTTTAAAACACAGGTCCCCAGAGAAGGCGTGTATCTTTGGGACCAGAGATAAGTAGGTATTTGGACTTTATACGTCTGTTTTATTTGACTTTTCACTTACACTTACATAGAATAAGTCTTCTAATGTACATAGGTACTTACAATTTGAGTTCTTCGTGACATAAACCTAAAAGATCTTTTACACAAGGAGAGTTTTTCGCTCTGCAAGAACTCCAGCAGCGACAATGTCCTTGCGAGTCTCGTAGCCAAGACTGGCTTTTTTTTTTTGAAAAATGACTCCTCCCGCTCTGGGTGGAGCGGGAGGGCGTGTCAGACTCTTACTGACTAAAACCCACCCGTGTTCCTTCTCTTGCCTGTGCAATGCCAGGGGGCCACGGTATCCCTTTCGGACTTTCCCGCAACCCCGGCAGGCAATGGTCTCATTGGACCCCTTCACTCGCTGACACTCTTTGAGGCGCGCGTAGAACACTACGCGCCGTCGACCCGGGCCTGGTCCTTACCGGACGGCGAGCTACCCATTGCTCACCGTCCGCAAGCCCGCGCCTACGGTGGCCGGGAATCGGCAATCGATTCCCGACGCCCAGGGCGTCTCCTCCTGCGGCGGCTAGGGGCGTGAGGGTGCGAAATTTGCCTCTCCCTCACGCGCTCCGCCTCCTCCTTCGCGAGCATTACTGCTTCGCAGAAGGAGGTGACGGCCTCCCATGCTCTCTCGCTCCGTACCATGGCCTGGACCAGGGCCGGACGCGAGAGATCCCCGCCACCGATCGCCTCCACGAGGACACGGCGGTGCTCTGCCCAAGCCGGGCATACCTCCACCGTATGCTCCACCGTGTCCTCCGGGCGATCCACGCAGTGATGACACCCGGGTGTTTCCTCCCGCCTTATCCGAAACAGGTACCTCCCGAAACAGCCGTGTCCGGTGAGGACCTGCGTCAGGCGGAAGGTGAGGACGCCGTGGCGCCTCTCCAGCCACTCCTCAGCCAAGACTGGCTAAGGGCCCTATTATGACGTATTAATGCCACCATTTTTCCAGTGTGAGTGAGAGACAGAGCTATACAAGGCCGATAGCACCATCCTCTTTACGCAGTGGAATAATGATGGCATTAATACTTCACAATACGGCCCCAGGAGAGCAAGCAAGAGAGACTCGAATCGTCTGTCGATTTTCTCCCCCTCTTTAAATAGGAACACTCTTCTAAATGAGCCTTCACTCTGCACAGTCTACTCTGTAGTTTTTGCCATGACTTATGTCTATGAATATGCATGCGAAATTGCCACGTGTGACGTAATTCGTTCAATCTTGACACACGTTGCAGCCCTGGCACTGAATATGCTAAATATACTTGAGGTAATACCAACCTTGCTCTGTTTTTTTTACTTTACTTGTATGTAAGATATTGAGTACCTAGTTATCCTCGTTCTTCCTAGTTTGATCACTTATTTCTGTAATCGGTTTGGCAAAAAAACGGATCATAAAGATATATTTTTATATTACCAATAAACTCATTGAAAGAAGTCTTTAGGAGAGATCTTAGCTCAGCAGCCAGACTGAATAAGGTGTACGGAAAAAAAACACGTACTAAATATGTATGAACGTAGGTACACGACCCAAAGCATTATATGGCTTTGTACAGTGGGATACAGAGAAATCTCACCCCCTAGCAATGTAAAAAACAATGCAAGGGGTGAGGCTTCTCTGCAGCCCACTCACTGTACGTAAATAGGTATATAACAAACAAATTTCATGCACAAATCGAGCCAAACATTTCAGTAACAATTAATCGTATCAGCTTAACAATTGATCCAATGACGCGGATTCCTTTACATGAATACGGCACATAAAGCATTGCACTTAAAAGCGGCGGCACATCAATTATTCATTAGACTAGCATTGTGACGTCGATGATTTAAAATTATAACAGAATTGGTCTATTCCGTAACAGAACATCGCCAAATGTATTGATTGGACTTTGTTAAGTTATTCTTAATTGGGAGAATGTGGCTGTTGTTGCTTTCCGTAGCCGACCGCAGGCGACGTGTCGCCGCGACACGACTGGTTTCTATGTATGTATTTCTACGGAAGCTAAGCTACGGAAGGCACCTATTTCATAGAAAATCGAGTCGCAACGCCTGCGGTCGGCTACAGAATGGTACCTTTATGTAACGAAGGCATATAAGTAGGGTTTTAATTTATTTTAAGTTTTTGAATGATTCTTTTTATTTTTCTTTTTATTACGGACGCTTTTACGAACGTGCACGTCTTTCTACATTGTTCCCACATGCATAATTTCAAAATGAATGTTGTAACCAATATTTTGTATCAATTTTTTAATTTAAAAGAGTGTCCGTGGAGTTTCTTGCCCGTTCTTCTCCATAGGTACCTACTACGCTTTGGAATGGGCAACTAGCTTCATATTTTTGACTGACCGACCCTTTGACAATTCAAAAGTGCCTGTAAATGGTTTAATTGAAATAAATGCTTTGAGTTTGAGTTTGAGGCTCTTTAGTTAGGTATTATGGTACACATGTTTTTATTTTCTGACTTCTCAGGGTTAAATAAGCTTGTTAAGGATTGAAGAGGCTTATGAGGGTTGTGAAGGCTACAGGACGGAGGATGCGGGAAGCACAGAATCGGTCGAAGTGGCGGTGCTTTGGGGAAGCTTATATCCAGCAGTGGACGTCTTTCGGCTGAAGGAAGGAAGGAAGGAGTCAGGGAGGGTTAAATTCCTTTAAGGGAGAGTAGCTTCGTACCTCACAATAGCGTTAAATAGAATGTAAGCCTCATTTTCAATGAAAAACCTTTTCTCCCAGAACCGGACTAGCTAATATAAGATCCAGATTGTGTAGACGGAAAAAAAAATTCTGTTAGCAGCTTATTTAGGCTGGAGTTTGCCTAAACCTATAACTACTCCATAGGTAGGTAGTTAAATAAATGGTAAAAAGGATCTTTACAGCTGAAACTTTGTTGTTTAAAAATACGATAAAACCAAATCAAATTATTTTGAGGTTTTTACTATAGTTTTCTCTTTTATAATGTACCTATGTTAAACTTAATCATTTATTTTCTTAAACTACTCTTCGTAGATGTACTCGTAACTGCTGGAGCACAATTTTTTTGTTAGATGTATAATAATAATAGGCAGTGTATAGAGTGCCGTTAGCGGCACTCTATCCCTATCGGATAAAGTGCCGTTGACGGCATACTAGTGGCACTGCCTCGGCCCAGCTAAAGTGCCGTCAGATATCCATTGTCATTGTCACTGTCACTGACTCACAGTCACTTGTTATTTTGTTTGATTGATGAGGTTAGGTCGCTGTAAAACACCACATTTCCAAAACATTACATACTCTTGTGCCTAAACTGACACTAAACGTTGTGTGGTCACAGTTCTAACCTAACCTAACCTATCTAAACTTTCAGCCATTTTAATTTGCTACTTCATTTTTCATAAATTCAGTCAATGTAGTGACTTCTGATATATTTATTTATTTTTATTGTTGTATATCGAAATTATAAATTATCTAAAACAAATACGATTGAATCAGTCAATACAAAGGGCGGCGAGTTAACCTCAACAATCAAACAAAATAACAAGTGACAGTGACAATGACAATGCAATGCTTACGGAACTTTAGCCGGGCCGAGCAAGTGCTACTAGTATGCCGCAAATTGCGGCACTTTATCCGATACGGATAAAGTGCCGCCAGTGGCACTCTATACACTTCCATAATAATATAATATTTTATAATCTGTCTATTTAGAGCCCAAACTCTAAACATCAACGATATTATAACATTGCTAAACTGAAGATTACAACTGTGACGTAGCATGACAACTGAAGTGACAGGTATTACGTTTAGTCGGTTACTTGACAGCTGTGTCTATGGAGTATAGGTAGGTGCTCTTTATAGGTAAGGTACGCGGCTCGGTGAAACACGTAATTAAAGATTAAACTATTATACCTAAGTTATTACGCTAATACTACGGTTAGTATTTACCTTGGTACTAAAGTATTCAGGATATTTACAAACGTTGTGTAATACAATTTATGAAATGATTGTGAGGAATATTACAATTATAAAATAAGTCATTATGAATATAATCATAACCAGGAATGGAAACTATGTAAAGTATTGTATTTTACCTCTCCGTTTACTTGCAACTGAAATAATTATTAATAGGTTGGTACTTATTGCATCTGTCACACATGACCACAATAATAAGGTTTTATTGCGACAATGCGGATACAACCAACTTCATCTGAATTAATTCTAGGATTCAAGTGAACAAAAAAAAACTGTCACAGACTATAATAAAATCACAAATTTGTGCTATTGAGGAAGTAATAAAATGAACGATTCATTTTATACTTCAAACACTTAATAAAAACCGAGCAATCTTTCCATATTTAAATATTTATAAACGGCGCGCGGCGCCTACACAGAGCTTTGTTATCTTTAGTTTAAGTATTCGTAAATCAAAGTTTACTATGTTTAGGCACGTCGTCGTTCATAAAGAAATTGTTATGCTCACAATAATTCCAATAACAGGACCATCGAATTATAAATCTTCTCAAGGAAAACAAGGCTTAGAGAAATAATAAGAACTAACAATAACAACAGTTCTCTTTTTAAGTCTGAGAATTGAAGTAGGTAGTTTAACTAATTTATTTTCATTGACTTCGATCCACATTGTCTTATAGTCGATTCCAATCATTTACGTACCATTATACGTTAAAATTAAGACTCTTGTATCCTTACCAATAGGAGGAGCTCGTGGCTAAGGAATAACTGCCGCACGGGTCGATCCATCAGGTTAAGCTACGCTTGCCGGGGTTGGTCTGTGGATGGGTGACCACCTTAACATACCGAGACTTCTCCGTTCCTCGGAAAGCACGTTAAGCCGTTGGTCCTGGCTGTCATTCGTGGATCTTTGACAGTCGTTACAGGTCGTCAGAAGTCCGAAAGTCTGACAACCAGTCTTACCAAGGGGTATCGTATTACCCAGTTACTGGGTTGTGGAGGTCAGATAGGCAGTCGCTTCATGTAAAATACTGATTCAGCTGCATCCGGTTAGATTGGAAGCCGACCCCAATATAGTTGGGAAAAGGCTAGGCAGATTGATCCTTACCAATAATGAAGCAAAGACCCTCCCATTTGGAAGTAGCTATCACAGGTAAAATAGTTTACGGATCTATTTATATAACGTCCAGTTTGGCAATAAAAAATGCTACCTCACAAATGTAAGCAAAACGAATCGTTTTTGTTTATAGGAACCGTGCATTAGACGCTAACGGCCGGTCTGGATACATAAAGTCCAGTTGAAGGTAGATAGGTTCCTATCCGATCGAAACTAAGTTATACCTACCACAATTTGTTACTGATGTCCTAATAACTAAACTTTTAACAGCTCCATCTTCGATTCCTCTCACGTTTATATTGACACCGAGGACTGATCAAAAGTGATTTGAAACAAAAGGGCTTATAAAAATATCACTTTGTCCCAGTTATGTCAGTTACAGATGGATAGGATACACTTAGGATTGACCATAAGGCAACTTGCATAAAAACTTAGGTAATCATAAATCTAGAAAATAATGTATTTATGGATCAATGATTTATGGTGATTTGCAATGAAGAAGGCTGTCAAAGTCGTTATCGCTTGCCAACACACGGAAGCAAGGTGTAGCCAGAGCGATAGTCTTGCAATGCGCCCTACTTATGCACTGATGCGATCTCTACAACCAACACAATACTACGGAACCCTGTGATAAGCAAGCTGTCATACAATGTCATTGCTTGTACAAGGCGTATTTACTTGCTTACTTGTACTACTTGTGCAAGTTCTAACAATGACATGACAGTCGAACATGTTAAGTGAAGGGTTGTAGTGAAACCCTTCTGTGATCAACATTGACAGTCAACACGCCTATTGATGTAGTGTCGAACTTGTCAACTACTATCGGAATTCAATTGTTTGTATTTTGTTTACTAATCTATAAAACCGCCGAATGTAGACAGTCATTGTAAATTGACGGTATCTAACTTTTCATTGCATTGTGTTAATGTTTGCTATTGATCGCAAAAACAATATCGGGTGCCTGAAAAAGGATTTTTCTTTTTGCAGTCAACAATTTAGTCAGCTATGATGCTGATAACGACTTCGTCTCCTTTATCGGCCGGCACATCAGCTTCAGTTCAGTGCTAGAGGGGATTGCCCTGGGTGCTTGGGAGTTTGGGACGTACTCAACCTTTAGCTGGCTTTTGTGAAATTAATCAGAATCACTAGGATTGGTAAACATATTATATCAGACTCAGCCAGGATAGTGTTGTTCGCCGTCCCTATTTAAGAGATCACCTTTTAAGACCCTGCACGTGTGCTTAATGCATAACAATTGCAACAACAGCTGCAGTAGTGCTGTAGGTGCTAAAAAGCTCATCAGTAGTCCGACATTTTACTTTTGACGTAAAATTAAATCAATAAAGTGATCTCAAATAGGAATAATAGGGGGAAAAAATAACGCCAAAATAGAGCCGGACGTAATAAACAATATAATTAGGTATTTGGGTAATATCGGAAGATATATTAAGTACTTAGTTATCTTTGTAACCGTAATCCACCGAAGTTTGCACAAGCGAAGCTTATAAGCATTTCTCTAATAGCTACAGATTCTGTTTCTAATTTGATTGAAGTTAGTTCTTGATCTCCAAGTCTAAGGCCTGTCTCTCGCATAACCATTGAATTAGAGATTGTTCCGATCACGGAGTTATCTAGTGACACTTCACTTCCATCGTGCCACCGTGTTTATGAGCAGTGCGAGTGGGGAAATAAATGACGATCACATACTTATGAGATGGATACGAAGTGCCCCGTGTATCTTTACATGTGGTAGATTATGAAACTAGATGTACCCACTGAATTTGAGATATCGCTCAGTTCTTTTATCTACGCGACTGCAACGAAGGCGGCAGGCTAAAAGTGTGGCTCATTATCAACTCCAAGAAATTGTGATAGCTCTTAAACTAAGCTTATCCTTTTTCTGAGGAGTGGGTTCACATTCACATCATAAATATTAGTTCAACGGCTATGGCACCGAAGTGTGGAACTTTCGCCTGCCGATCCCTAGTCAATATCTGCTTTGGAAAACTACCTACCCAATGCCTGATTTTCCTTAGTGATTCATCTACTTTCCTAGACAATGTATTTTTTACGACCGTTACCTTACACAATCCTATTAACATCGACGGAACGCAAATAGTATAGATATTTGCGGATCACGTAACTTTTCGATTTTTGTGTCAGTCCCATACATTTTATTGGGGGAGCTATCAATCGCAGGATAACAACTTTGTTTGGGAAGACGGATCGGTAAGAGAAAAGATAATAAATAAAAAAGAATAACAAGTATTCTTACAGCGGAGAAACTTAGATATCGTTGGAATTAAATTGTGTTAAGTATAGTTTTTAATTAAATTATTTTGAATCGAAAACACCTGGTGCCTACGTAAGTGGGGAAACAGTCATGTTAAAAACATACCTACAGGTTGAGTGAAGAACCAACTCTTTTTATGGAGTCGGTAAAAAAAAGTATGAAAAGTGTTCATGTATCCAGGTGTTCAGCCCTAATGTTTTATTTATTCGTCTATTTTTTAGGCCTATCTATCAAAACTTCAATATTCTATATTTTTTTATTAATTAGATTTATTACAGCTGTAGTGGCAATCATGTCATTTGGTTTAAATAGGTTTTTATTTTATTATTTTATTTTTGTTTTATATAGATTCTCTTCTTTTATATTTTGTGAATGTGAGTGTGAGAACGTTGTAGGCTTAAGTAAGTAACTGGTACTTGTTGATAGGCCTACACTGTCCTCTCATACCTATTAACACTGTAACTTGAAAACGTTGTAAATACCATTTACTTTTAAAAGAGTAACCGTGGAGTTCTTGCCGGCTCTTCTCCATAGGAAACGACCAATTGGAACCGTGCACCTAGCTTCTGACGTTTCAAAGTGCCCTTGTAGGTTTATGTGAAATAAAATATTTTGAATTGAATTGAAACATTCCATTCAATTTCAGTGTCTAAATTATAGTGTCAAAAAATCCTCCTCACACTTTCACTTTACTTTCTATATATAAATCCTTTTTTTTACCTTTATAAGAAACCACCTTTTTCAGAAAGAACACGAACCATCTCAAATATTCTAACTACCCTTTAACTCGTCAAAGGATAGCCGCACGAGTGACGCTGACGCGGTACCTACCTCTCTCCCGACACCGATAGGGCGGGACACACGAGGGAATTTTTCTGTGAGTTGTGACACGGCGCAGGCACCGCGACATACGTCACACGACGTGTCGCCGACGTGACGTCATCTGCCACCAGACGAAGGTACCACTCTATGAGAAAACAACTCGTAAAATATATCACCCGTACAGACATTCGATCGGTATTTGTAAACAAACAGTTTTAACGACCACGTCTCTCATAAACACTAACGACTTCAATAACCTTAAGACTTTGATATCGTATACCATAACTTTCTCTAGCGCGTTTCCAAGAAGTGTGGGTAATTAGCGACACGTATTGCGTGTCTGTCCCCGGCAACGTTGCCCAATGCTGGTTGCCTTGCCCCATTAATGTCGCGGTACAAGCTGAGTTTTCATAGAGAATCAACAGTCTTTGACATTACACATAATACCTATGTCACTCGTAAATATGCATCGTCTCTCATAAAGATTGAGTGCTTACATCAAAGGTTACAACGTTATTGAGAATATTCAATAAATATATACCCTTTATATACTTCAACATCGTCAAGTTTTCATGAAACTAATAAAAACTCTCGTTACTTCACAACATTACGTCAACGACAATGCAATATAAAACAATGGAAATAAAAAACGGGGTCTGCGTGAAAAGCGACGCTTGTTTTGGCCAAAGAAAGGTCACCCACGGACATTATACCACAGGGTTATACGTAAAGCCACGTGAAACAACCGAAAATGTCGGTGGAAAATGTTAAAAACTGTGGGTATTCGAGTCTCATTCCGCTGGGTGTAATGTTTCGAGCGCGCTCCTCAAATATTAAACGAAGCTGTAGCCGCGCCAACAAGCTCATGCAAATTGAGAATACATACTTAAACGTTTAATTTCCTTTTGTGAGGATTGACTGCAAGTGGAGATGATACTGACTGGTTTTATAGCTAAACAAGTAGGACACGACACGACGATATTATCGTGTATCAAGTTAACTCTCAGAACACTCTTGAACTTTTGTCTTGTCACCGAAAAAATGTAGCGAGAACCTTAAACGACTCGAGATTCTAAAACCGGAACAATTTGCATCTACTAGTCTACTATGGTAGTCTGTAAACACCAACATCTTTTTTAGACAATTTTATATGACGATCGGTCGTTGTTTTAATGAGGGCAATTATGCCCACATTGCCCAAATTGCATACTAGTATTAAAATATGGCCATAGCTCAATTGACCACAAAAAAAGGACGTTGTGGCTAAGAACTGGGCTGACTTAGATCTGATGACACTTTTGACCTTAAAAATAACGTGTGAATTACATGTATGACGTATAGACTGTGACTTTTAAGTAACATAACATACATAACATCACGCCATGTTTCCCCGAAGGGTTAGGCAGAGGTGTACTCATAGTAGGTACACCCACATTTCGCCTGGCGCCACTTCGTTTAAGTCCTATGTAATAAGTGGCGAGCCTATTGCCATCAACCGGGCACAAATCCGGACTGGGCTGCTACTGAGTAATTCTTAATGGACTATTACATGAAAATTTCGTCGACATATGCAATGATTTTTTTTATAGTACTAAAATGTAAAAGTAGCCTATGTTACTCACTGAAAACTAAGCTTTCTAATGGTAAAAGAGTTTTTCAAATCGGTCCAGTAGTTTCGGAGCCTATTCGGTACAAACAAACAAAAAAATCTTTCCTATTTTATAATATTAGTATAGACTACGTACCTACTTATTTGCCTCTAATGTGTACCTCATATAATTGCGTTAAGAAAAGAGTACCTAACTTTAATATCAAAGGTAGGTACTTAGAATATGAAAATATTAACAGTCATAATCGTAAAAGTCACACGATCGTAAACGTCTCCTGCTGAATATAATATGCTTTCCAACACTACCTACCACGATATACGGTCCTTTAAAGACATTGCCTAACAGCCTCAAAAGAGGCGATTATCCGCAAAACATTTTGTCAAAGAAACCTTTAGGTACCTGCTCAAAAATATACAATAGAACTGTACTGAAAATGTGTAGAATAAAGTGCTTTCGATAAGGAAACGTCCCTTTGGGCATGAAGAGAAGCGATATACTATAATAGAGGACTAGCTTGCCAACGGCATTGCCCGCGTTGATGTCGGAAATTATCCCACGGGAACGTAGGTTTTATAAGGAGATAAAAAGTATGATTAAGATCAACTAGTGTTCCAAATATCATCGACATCAGTTCAGCCGCTAAGGCGTGAAAAGGTAACAGACAGGTAGACAGACAGAGTTACTGTCGCAATTATAATAATAGCATGGATAGTGCAGAAGCGAGTAGTGAAACGGCAATAGTATTGGGTCCTTTATATGAAATTGGCGTTTTGTCGAACTGGCCACTTTGATCTCAAATATTGGTTAGGAATTCCAAATTCAAATATAGGTTTGTGTATTTGTGTTTCGAATGGTAGTGATTCGTTTGTTTTCGCGCCATTTGATTTTTCTTAGACGTCGTTCTGTTCACATCATGGAAAACTTAAAATATCACGTCATTTACGAATACGAGTTCCACCGTGGCACCAGCACTGCAGAAACAGCTGCAAGGATTAATTATGTGTATGGGGAAGCTACTGTAAAATAAAGATCAGTACGTTTTTGGTTCCAACGTTTTCGTTCTGGAAATTTTGACCTACAGAACAAATCCCGTGGAGGACTGGAGAGCCGTTGACAATGAAGAAGAAAAAGGGATTGTGGAAGCAAATCCATCGCAAACTACGCCAGAGTTAGCGGCAGGCTTCGTTGTGAATGATAAAACAATTTTAATTCACTTGAAACAAATTGGAAAAGTGAAAAAGCTAGAAAAATGGGGGCTTTTCGTTTTGCTTTTTCCATATAAAACGCCAATTTCATGTGAGGACCAGAACACATTAAAGGACAGATAAAGTCAATAAAACTTCTCCTGATAGATGCTGAAACAAAACCCGTTCAGGGAATTATGGAGACCGACTATATTATATGTATAATAACTTATACTTAAATAAAACTTTTATATATTGCCAAGACTCAAGAGCGTAATATCTATAACTATACATAACTTATGTGACATTAGCTAAAGCACGGTCACTGTCGGACTGCATAGAAAAGAAAGAGATCCGCGATGACACAACACTGGTAATTTATTGCAAAACGTGAAGCCATTATTGCAAAAAATCTATTGATTGGACTATAAAAATAAAACAGTATTACGTTAATATGTTGCTTGTAGAATATTCTGACACAAAATAAATATATAATATGGTTTTTAATTGTTTAAATAATTTTTTAGACGTATCTTCGTGTTTTTTTTAATCAAATTTTTCAACACTAGCATATTATATCCTGAAGAACATCATATATTTTTCTGATTTGTTTACTGCAGTGGATCATATTATACGTTTAGGAATTATAAAACTTGCGTTTAGCTCCTTTACAGTGCAGTCCTTACATTTAAGTCACTTTTTGTGTCTATCAGGATGATCGCGTTGTTCGTCTTAACTACGTAACGGGTTTTAATGCGGTTATCACAGTCACTTAGAGAATTTATTCCGGAAGATTTATCTGTATAATACTTTATTGAACTTTCATATAATAAAGAAACCTCGAAGTTTTGTCAAGTCGTAGAAACCTTACGAAGCAAGGGCGGGTCGCTAGTGGTACTCGTAGAACATGATACCAAAAACTTGAGTTATTTTGGTGGAAAAAAAATCTGAGAGAAGTGATAAGGAGGACAGAAATGAGGCTTACGGGTAAGTAAATAAATAAAAGCGAAAATGATAACATTGAGAATTCACTTGACATTAAGTTCAATGGAAATCACGACGGATTGAATATCTGTCCGTGTCTATATAAAAGGTTTATTTATACTTAAATCGATTTTATATGAAATATTCGATTGTTTATATACGTAATAAATAAACGCGTGGGCGTACGAGTAGGTACAATATTATTGAAAAGGAACTCAATAACCTCAAGTATATTTATTTCGCACACTTATTGCTTTCGTTTCTCCTTTGCCCTTCGGCATTTCGCGCCTGTATTATGCAAGGAAATCCGATTTGGTCTGGAAGCTGAAGAAGTATCAGATACTTATCTTTTTTTGGATAAATATTATAATAGAGAGCCTGCCTTTTGTGAAGTGTTTGCGCGGCTTGTTCTTTGTACCGCCATTTCTAAGATTAATAGATAAAGTTGTTCAAACTTGACTGGATGAAATAATATTGCGTTCATGCACACACGTCCGTCACGTCAACGTAAAGTCGTCGATCAGTCACATCAATTTCAGGGACGTGTGTGAACAGATAGTCAGTCAGTCAATCATAGCAACGCCTTCTAAAGGCTGAATTTTTAGTCACCGTCCAAATTTTTTCTAGGCATTAGATATGATTCACTCACTCCATTTTTGAAAAAAAATCGTTACGTAAAATTTTCATATTAAATCATTTTCTCGAAAGAATTATCCGCTCTGCGTGGTATATAATAACTTTGTGATGTGATATCTCAATATTTTTGTATTGAGTGATACTAAAAGAAAAAACACGTATTCAATGATTTTCGCCAAAGATTAATATATAGGACGGTGACTAAAAATTCAGGCCGTATATCCATGCTTGATTCGTAACAATAGGTACAAGTTTTGACTTGTCGGTGACGCGACGTCGACTGAGATGCGCCGCTAGTGACGTGACTGATGTGTAATTGTGTGTAGCCAACGTCCTACAACTTCTACGTAACTATATTTTTGACGTGACTGTTCGGCGACATGACGTTGACGTGACTGACGTGTGTGCATGAACCTTAGGATACTTTATTGATGTGGGTAGAAGGAATATGATTTTCGATTTTAAGGTTGCTATACAGGGTGTTTGGCGCATGGACCGACACAATTTTTTCAGGGATTTGGGAGGTCATTAGCTAGGTTCTAGCTAAGTTCAAAATAGCTTTTAGTTTTTTTTATAATTAATTTAGAAGTTGTAAAATTTCATTCATTAAATACAAAAATTAACTTTGGAAGCTTGTAAGGAATTTTCTTGAAACCAGTTGTATAAAACAAAGATGTTTTTAGATTTAAAGGACTTTGGAGAATGCAACAAAATTTGTTTTGTGCCACTACACCCACAAACAAAAAAGTTATTTCAAATTAAAGGACACATTTTGGGAATTTTTTTCATTTTAAAAAAATAATCATATGTAACCAACCGTGACATTTGGGACAAAGGGTGTATGGGTAGAACCTAGCTAATGACCTCCCAAATCCCTGAAAAAATTGTGTCGGTCCATGTGCCAAACACCCTGTATATGCCAGTGACCTTGAGTGGTTAGCTTGCGTGTTCTGTACTGAGCTCACGCAACGCGTCATACGGCCAGCCAGTAATAGGACTCGTCCATCAAGGAGCGCTGTTCCCAATTTGACGCATTTTTAATTTATTGTAATAATCATTTTCACTTCATTTTCCTTTGTACTGCAAAGCAGTAGATATATTTTTTATACTCTTTTGATAAGAAATTAAGGAGTAAAATGGTTTCATCTCAATGATTTGGAAAAGATTTGACTTTTTTTTTCTTATTATGTGATACCGATAGAAAAATTGTGGCTAAACCAAATTACGTATCATATCATGTAGATTTCTAACAATTTTTTCAGATGTAATTTCTCTGTAATTGCCGACGAAAAGTTGCTTCATCTGAATGCTTTTTTCAAGCTTTTTTCGAGAGAGCAGCCTTAACCTAACCTATCACGTTTTTAAAGAAATTTCGGAATAGGTACTATTTGATTCTTCTCATAAAACTCGCATAATATACATATTATGACGTTCATCATCTAAACCAACTTGACAGTAAATTAAAGTAGAAAAAAGGAATACCATTTACTATTTAGATCATTATTATTTATCATCATTACAGTGGACTCAACAGCCCTGAAAAGATCCATAATTTCGTCAATTACTGCATCAAATGGGCTTTTATCATGCACATTGAGCTTTAATTCAATTGCGTCGAACAAACACGGGTTGATCGAATTAATATGTAAATACTTACATTAATAGTCACATAAATATGTAGTCACGAAATAGAAAGGTTTTAGCACTTCTAGCAAAGTTTTTTACCGTTCCGTTTATTTGATTTTCGTTTCCGACTACTTACTATACTGCAAACATTATAGTTGGTAGGTACTATAGTCAATTCAATGACAGTAGTATCAAAATGACACCCTTTTGTTCCCCGAGTGTACGTGAGAAGGTAATTATGTGATATATAAAGTTGCCGGACGCTCCGATCAACTCTTTTATAGAAAAGTTTTGCTGTGTGAGCATTCGAGAGCATTCCAGTGTGGCCGAAACATTATGTAAATGCGAGTACCTACCTGTGTCTGTACCTACTTCTTTGTTTCCTTTCAAATAGTTATAACATGAACTGCGTGCCGTAGAATTAATTTCAGTTAGACTTGTGATTAACCACATCTACCTATTCAATAAATTTTAATTGATAGTGTTTCTGAACTTCAAGTTTCGCCACAACAAAGCTATTTTCCAACATTTCCAATCATCATTTATTATTTACATATTTCGGTACAAGTGCTACAAGGATCGGTTGTTTGTCTTTCGACAAACATCTGAGACATAAGCAGCTAGCCATTTGCCTCACCCTTAACATGACCGAAGGTAAATAACCTATGCTACAGGTAGGTTTTGTCTTTGTGTTAAATCTAACAAACGTTTAAGTCGATTTACACGCAAAAGTGCGCTTTAGATTTATAAATCACGACGATCAGGTACCATAAAACACTACCTAAGTTATTATTGTAATAACATCCGAAAAAAAACAATCATACCACAGAGTAAAGATCACTCATCTGATCATACTGACCGGAGACAATTCGCGATCAAGAAGAGGTTACAATAATAATATGATTGTAAAATAACATCACATTACATAGACACGTATCTGACGTATCATCCCAAATATTTAATTCTACCCTTTTTGTTCATAAATCTGACGTTACAAGAACAAAATGACGTACTAAACCAAAACCGTTTTTAATAATACGATGACAAGTTAAAAACAAGTTGCGAGTTCGGTTGTCGGTTATTATCCTCGTAGGACGTCAATCCATTTCGGGCAAAAAAAATAAAACGCCAAGTTTGACTTGGGTCAAAGAAATACCTTCTGAAAAGTTACATAACTTCGAGCTATAAAAAATAAAACATTACAAGTAGTTATTGTTTTTGACACAAGAATCTATGATGTTGACAGTCTAAAAATTAATGTGACAAATTGCGCAATTGACAAATCGCGGGTAAACTGCTATCATTGGTTGAATGACTTATCAACAGCCAATCGCAGCCGCTTACGTGCGCTTGACGATTTGTCAAATTAATTTTGCGATATTTTTTGAAAGAAAGTGGCCCTATAAGTGACTTAAAGTGAGTTTAATTCTCAGAAACAAAACCGTCAAAAGTTCTTCAAGGTAATTTATGGTTAAAGAAATTTATTTCTCAATAAGAAATTACAAAGATTTCATTTAAGTACCTACTTTAAAACATTTTTTAAACTTAAAATATAATAATAAATAAATTAACTTAGGCACACAAACTAAGCAGCTATTGTTTTTTTCTATATAACAAATCATTTCCCTACTTGATAACATTCATTTCGTTCTGTTATAATTAACAGCACACAGAACTTAAAACATCGATCCACCCGCAAAATAAATAATTTTCTTTTCAAAACACCAGAAGAAAGCAAAACTTGTACAAAGACCGGTGCTTTTTTTAGAAGAAGTAGTTGCACGAAGGCTGCGTTGACGTTCATTCTCGGGGTCACCAATTTAGGAGCATGAGGAACAGTGTAAAGTTCACTCATCCACCATAGAAAAGGGAAGATCCTCCAACCAGACGGGTGTTGTGTCTGGCGGGCCGACTGCCCGACTGTTGATTTCGGATAGTCTTATCTATGTCGTTCGAGCGGTAAACTCTAATTGCGCGATGCAGGATTTGTGTGACGTCATGTCTTTGATGCGTAGTTAGTATGTGGCGGTGTAACCGCTACAGACTTGTATGCAAAGTACCATAGATATATTTTAATGATATCTGCAATGTATTATGTTATGAGGAGACAACCCTGTCGTTTACTGCACACAAACAACATTTCATAAGGATTCCGCATCTCTTTGAGGCAAACACAAACTTTTGTCAACAGACAAAAGGCACCAGAAGGACTCGAGACAAATCTGAATCACGTCCTTTTTACGCACGAAGAATATAAATAAGATGACGGAAAAAGGAAATTAAAATAAGTATTAATGAAAATCCTGCCGCAAAAAATACGTGTGTTCTTACAAATTGTTTTGTTCCCAAAGTTGTTACTTCAATACTGTGGGAATACGACTCATGAATTCATTCAGCACTCTATCAGGGGCTTCTCAAATAAACTCTTTCATACAAACAAATATGCCAATCGTTGATTGAATGATTTGTTAACTGAGATTAAAGTCAGAGTGAGTGAGTGAGATGTCGAATAAGTACCTATAGTACCGATAAGTGTTCGGTCGTAAAGCTACTCGTAGGTACAGCTGCCATGTTTGCTACTAATAGATCAAATAAGAGTAGAACCGGTATTCGAGTTCGACGACTATAATCTCCTGTACAAGAATGAAAATAGATTATCGCATGGCATGCCACTGGTCTGGTCCTTCCGCAATGTACTAAGAGATTCTGTTTGCATCCTAGATCTTATTCAATGCTTCACAAAACAAGTTATGTTCTAAGAATGTTTGGAATAGTAAAGGTCTGCACAAAAAAATATGGTATCAGACGCTCGAATTGACATCATCCGGGGATATTGAATATCCCCGGATGATGTCAATAGACACTTTGCGTGTCCTTTAGGCACTTAAGGCTTATGATTAGTTGGATAACGACGGTTTATCATATCCTATCAAATTGAAGGTTTCATCGGCTCAATTAATTTGAGTAAGTAACTGGATGTTTGTCCCCCGTTAATTGAATTAATTGGATCGCGTTCGCCCCTCGCCGGGCTTGTCGCCGCTCGCAAACAATTACCTAATTAATATTATTATACGTAGATATGACTGCCGATTAATCCCGGTTAATTCAATTGATTGATTGGTTTTTGAAAGGGAATTCCACGGACTTTTGTTTACAGCTTTCTCTGTGGTTCTATTATTGTGGATCCTTCGAGTATTCAATGGCAAGATTAGAAAATATATGTCATATATCTTTATGTATTATATTCATACGTATGTAAGTACATGATATTTATAGGCAAATATATAATAACACTCATGTTCTCATAGCAATAAAGATTTATGATTATGGATGAGTACTTATCTAGCGGTTTTATACCCGTCTATATAGGTACTGCCACTTCAGATGACCAGGTAGGTTAGTAAGTTTCAATTGTCAGTCCAGCGAGAAGATAAGAAATATGTTCATGAGCCTAAGATAGGTAAGTTATGATAAACAATTCTATTTCAATAATAGAACACGAATTGTCTATAGGTTACCATCCATTTTTTTTAAATGTTAAACTGATTTGAAAGAATCAATTAGAGCAAAATAAAGACGTGAAAGACTACAAAGGAAGGTTGACCTTTTGTGTCTTAACAGACTTTTTAACGATCAAAGTAAATCAAAGTTAACTAGCTTGTTAGTAATTGTACGAGTAATAGCCATAAGCGAAACAGTTACAAAGTTTGGAAAGTTTACATTCAACGTTTTAATTAGAAAATGGGAACTTTCAGTCAGGTAAATCCAGAAATAAATAGAATATGTGTCAAATTTTTCAACAAGCGTTTTGTTTATAACCAAGGCGATATTTCGTATGTAGCAAATGTTCTGTCATGGGTTTATTTGACTCCATTCACGTTTTCAACTTTTGACATTCAATGTGGTCGAGGTGTGGTCACTTTAGTTGGTCTATGTCACGCTTTGTGGTCTGTTTGCTCATAGTCACCCGTTTCAAGGTTCCATTATGAAATAAATTCTATTGGTCAACCGTTCAAACTTTAAGGTAGGAAAATACATAAATGTATGAAATATAAACTGAACTTAGCTACTTAGATGATTTCACGACCAACACTTGTCTTGATATTGTATGGTGTTGCCAAAATATTTTCGCTGATATTTCAGCAGAATATAATTATCTAAAGTGTTCCCATTCCGCAGTAAAATGTTTTCTTGTTAACTGCATGCTGTTTCAGTTAAAGCGATAACTTCTGAACACATATAAGTCGTACCTTCAACTCTTCGAGAGTAGTTAAATGCAGCAAAGTCGGTCATTGACCTGCTCTGACGTCAATGGTGATGTTGCACCTCTCTGCTTAGACGTACAGCAGATACTTAACGCTTTATAATATTTATCGATACTGAAATAATCGAGGACAGCGTACAATCGGGAACACAAAGGAATTGCAAGTTCTTTGATGTTCCGCTTTTGTTGATCTGATTTGAATTCTCAACTCCGTTGATGCGTGAATAGTATCAACACTTTTTGTGTTGTGACTTCTGAAGTTGACTGTACCTGAGGTCAGTGGCACTGTATAGCAGAGTGTTTTGGGAGTACTCTTAAATTGCAGACGCAAGCAGAAACAGTAAATGTAGGTTAGTGTTGAATACGAGCCGTCAGCAAGCTTATGATTGTTTAGCGTGACGTAAAACGTAGAACATAGGTGCATTCTTTCACGCCAACATACTTTGTAGCTGTTTAAGCGGCTATTAACGTCTACTCTTAATTCATTTTAATCACAGTCTCGAGATCTAGTTTTGTCATAAAATGTGAAACGTTTAGTTTGCCAGTCTTCACTCTCAAAGAAAAACGTGTCTAGTCTGCGGGCACGAAATTAGCGGCGGCCGGCCGTGCGATAGCGGCAGCGGCGCGGCGGCGCGGGGCGGGTAAAAAAAATACAACACTATACTGGAACGACCGGCCATCGAGCGGAAAATTCAAACAAGTTTGTTCCTGGTGCATCGCTCGATCGCCCAGAGCCACCCTCGCTCATTTCTTGCGCGTCACTTCAGATTGCTATACTTTTGTCTACGTCGTCGTCGCCGCCACGCGCCGCTCCGCTCCGCTGTCGCCATTGCTCGGCCGCCGCAAAACGTGAAGCCATTATTGCAAAAAATCTATTGATTGGACTATAAAAATAAAACAGTATTACGTTAATATGTTGCTTGTAGAATATTCTGACACAAAAGAAATATATAATATGGTTTTTAATTGTTAAAATAATTTTTTAGACGTATCTTCGTGTTTTTTTTAATCAAATTTTTCAACACTAGCATATTATATCCTGAAGAACATCATATATTTTTCTGATTTGTTTACTGCAGTGGATCATATTATACGTTTAGGAATTATAAAACTTGCGTTTAGCTCCTTTACAGTGCAGTCCTTACATTTAAGTCACTTTTTGTGTCTATCAGGATGATCGCGTTGTTCGTCTTAACTACGTAACGGGTTTTAATGCGGTTATCACAGTCACTTAGAGAATTTATTCCGGAAGATTTATCTGTATAATACTTTATTGAACTTTCATATAATAAAGAAACCTCGAAGTTTTGTCAAGTCGTAGAAACCTTACGAAGCAAGGGCGGGTCGCTCGTAGAACATGATACCAAAAACTTGAGTTATTTTGGTGGAAAAAAAATCTGAGAGAAGTGATAAGGAGGACAGAAATGAGGCTTACGGGTAAGTAAATAAATAAAAGCGAAAATGATAACATTGAGAATTCACTTGACATTAAGTTCAATGGAAATCACGACGGATTGAATATCTGTCCGTGTCTATATAAAAGGTTTATTTATACTTAAATCGATTTTATATGAAATATTCGATTGTTTATATACGTAATAAATAAACGCGTGGGCGTACGCGTAGGTACAATATTATTGAAAAGGAACTCAATAACCTCAAGTATATTTATTTCGCACACTTATTGCTTTCGTTTCTCCTTTGCCCTTCGGCATTTCGCGCCTGTATTATGCAAGGAAATCCGATTTGGTCTGGAAGCTGAAGAAGTATCATATACTTATTTTTTTTTGATAAATATTATAATAGAGAGCCTGCCTTTTGTGAAGTGTTTGCGCGGCTTGTTCTTTGTACCGCCATTTCTAAGATTAATAGATAAAGTTGTTCAAACTTGACTGGATGAAATAATATTGCGTTCATGCACACACGTCCGTCACGTCAACGTAAAGTCGTCGATCAGTCACATCAATTTCAGGGACGTGTGTGAACAGATAGTCAGTCAGTCAATCATAGCAACGCCTTCTAAAGGCTGAATTTTTAGTCACCGTCCAAATTTTTTCTAGGCATTAGATATGATTCACTCACTCCATTTTTGAAAAAAAATCGTTACGTAAAATGTTCATATTAAATCATTTTCTCGAAAGAATTATCCGCTCTGCGTGGTATATAATAACTTTGTGATGTGATATCTCAATATTTTTGTATTGAGTGATACTAAAAGAAAAAACACGTATTCAATGATTTTCGCCAAAGATTAATATATAGGACAGTGACTAAAAATTCAGGCCGTATATCCATGCTTGATTTGTAGCAATAGGTACAAGTTTTGACTTGCCGGTGACGCGACGTCGACTGAGACGCGCCGCTAGTGACGTGACTGATGTGTAATTGTGTGTAGCCAACGTCCTACAACTTCTACGTAACTATATTTTTGACGTGACTGTTCGGCGACATGACGTTGACGTGACTGACGTGTGTGCATGAACCTTAGGATACTTTATTGATGTGGGTAGAAGGAATATGATTTTCGATTTTAAGGTTGATATATATGCCAGTGACCTTGAGTGGTTAGCTTGCGTGTTCTGTACTAAGCTCACGCAACGCGTCATACGGCCAGCCAGTAATAGGACTCGTCCATCAAGGAGCGCTGTTCCCAATTTGACGCATTTTTAATTTATTGTAATAATCATTTTCACTTCATTGTCCTTTGTATTGCAAAAATAAGAAATTAAGGAGTAAAATGGTTTCATCTCAATGATTTGGAAAAGATTTGACTTTTTTTTTCTTATTATGTGATACCGATAGAAAAATTGTGGCTAAACCAAATTACGTATCATATCATGTAGATTTCTAACAATTTTTCTCAGATGTAATTTCTCTGTAATTGCCGACGAAAAGTTGCTTCATCTGAATGCTTTTTTCAAGCTTTTTTCGAGAGAGCAGCCTTAACGTAACCAATCACGTTTTTAAAGAAATTTCGGAATAGGTACTATTTGATTCTTCTCATAAAACTCGCATAATATACATATGTTATACGTATATTACGTTCATCATCTAAACCAACTTGACAAGGAAAAAGGAATACCATTTACAATTTAGATCATTATCATTTATCATCATTACAGTGGACTCAACAGCCTTGAAAAGATCCATAATTTCGTCAATTACTGCATCAAATGGGCTTTTATCATGCACATTGAGCTTTAATTCAATTGCGTCGAACAAACACGAGTTGATCGAATTAATATGTAAATACTTACATCAATAGTCACATAAATATGTAGTCACGAAATAGAAAGGTTTTAGCACTTCTAGCAAAGTTTTTTACCGTTCCGTTTATTTGATTTTCGTTTCCGACTACTTACTATACTGCAAACATTATAGTTGGTAGGTACTATAGTCAATTCTATGACAGTAGTATCAAAATGACACCCTTTTGTTCCCCGAGTGTACGTGAGAAGGTAATTATGTGATATATAAAGTTGCCGGACGCTCCGATCAACTCTTTTATAGAAAAGTTTTGCTGTGTGAGCATTCGAGAGCATTCCAGTGTGGCCGAAACATTATGTAAATGCGAGTACCTACCTGTGTCTGTACCTACTTCTTTGTTTCCTTTCAAATAGTTATAACATGAACTGCGTGCCGTAGAATTAATTTCAGTTAGACTTGTGATTAACCACATCTACCTATTCAATAAATTTTAATTGATAGTGTTTCTGAACTTCAAGTTTCGCCACAACAAAGCTATTTTCCAACATTTCCAATCATCATTTATTATTTACATATTTCGGTACAAGTGCTACAAGGATCGGTTGTTTGTCTTTCGACAAACATCTGAGACATAAGCAGCTAGCCATTTGCCTCACCCTTAACATGACCGAAGGTAAATAACCTATGTTACAGGTAGGTTTTGTCTTTGTGTTAAATCTAACAAACGTTTAAGTCGATTTACACGCAAAAGTGCGCTTTAGATTTATAAATCACGACGATCAGGTACCATAAAACACTACCTAAGTTATTATTGTAATAACATCCGAAAAAAAACAATCATACCACAGAGTAAAGATCACTCATCTGATCATACTGACCGGAGACAATTCGCGATCAAGAAGAGGTTACAATAATAATATGATTGTAAAATAACATCACATTACATAGACACGTATCTGACGTATCATCCCAAATATTTAATTCTACCCTTTTTGTTCATAAATCTGACGTTACAAGAACAAAATGACGTACTAAACCAAAACCGTTTTTAATAATACGATGACAAGTTAAAAACAAGTTGCGAGTTCGGTTGTCGGTTATTATCCTCGTAGGACGTCAATCCATTTCGGGCAAAAAAAATAAAACGCCAAGTTTGACTTGGGTCAAAGAAATACCTTCTGAAAAGTTACATAACTTCGAGCTATAAAAAATAAAACATTACAAGTAGTTATTGTTTTTGACACAAGAATCTATGATGTTGACAGTCTAAAAATTAATGTGACAAATTGCGCAATTGACAAATCGCGGGTAAACTGCTATCATTGGTTGAATGACTTATCAACAGCCAATCGCAGCCGCTTACGTGCGCTTGACGATTTGTCAAATTAATTTTGCGATATTTTTTGAAAGAAAGTGGCCCTATAAGTGACTTAAAGTGAGTTTAATTCTCAGAAACAAAACCGTCAAAAGTTCTTCAAGGTAATTTATGGTTAAAGAAATTTATTTCTCAATAAGAAATTACAAAGATTTCATTTAAGTACCTACTTTAAAACATTTTTTAAACTTAAAATATAATAATAAATAAATTAACTTAGGCACACAAACTAAGCAGCTATTGTTTTTTTCTATATAACAAATCATTTCCCTACTTGATAACATTCATTTCGTTCTGTTATAATTAACAGCACACAGAACTTAAAACATCGATCCACCCGCAAAATAAATAATTTTCTTTTCAAAACACCAGAAGAAAGCAAAACTTGTACAAAGACCGGTGCTTTTTTTAGAAGAAGTAGTTGCACGAAGGCTGCGTTGACGTTCATTCTCGGGGTCACCAATTTAGGAGCATGAGGAACAGTGTAAAGTTCACTCATCCACCATAGAAAAGGGAAGATCCTCCAACCAGACGGGTGTTGTGTCTGGCGGGCCGACTGCCCGACTGTTGATTTCGGATAGTCTTATCTATGTCGTTCGAGCGGTAAACTCTAATTGCGCGATGCAGGATTTGTGTGACGTCATGTCTTTGATGCGTAGTTAGTATGTGGCGGTGTAACCGCTACAGACTTGTATGCAAAGTACCATAGATATATTTTAATGATATCTGCAATGTATTATGTTATGAGGAGACAACCCTGTCGTTTACTGCACACAAACAACATTTCATAAGGATTCCGCATCTCTTTGAGGCAAACACAAACTTTTGTCAACAGACAAAAGGCACCAGAAGGACTCGAGACAAATCTGAATCACGTCCTTTTTACGCACGAAGAATATAAATAAGATGACGGAAAAAGGAAATTAAAATAAGTATTAATGAAAATCCTGCCGCAAAAAATACGTGTGTTCTTACAAATTGTTTTGTTCCCAAAGTTGTTACTTCAATACTGTGGGAATACGACTCATGAATTCATTCAGCACTCTATCAGGGGCTTCTCAAATAAACTCTTTCATACAAACAAATATGCCAATCGTTGATTGAATGATTTGTTAACTGAGATTAAAGTCAGAGTGAGTGAGTGAGATGTCGAATAAGTACCTATAGTACCGATAAGTGTTC
This sequence comes from Xanthia togata, assembly GCA_963853775.1. Classification (NCBI taxonomy): domain Eukaryota; kingdom Metazoa; phylum Arthropoda; class Insecta; order Lepidoptera; family Noctuidae; genus Xanthia; species Xanthia togata. Next base: position 16,222,718 of record OY970802.1, read on the forward strand.
GGTCGTAAAGCTACTCGTAGGTACAGCTGCCATGTTTGCTACTAATAGATCAAATAAGAGTAGAACCGGTATTCGAGTTCGACGACTATAATCTCCTGTACAAGAATGAAAATAGATTATCGCATGGCATGCCACTGGTCTGGTCCTTCCGCAATGTACTAAGAGATTCTGTTTGCATCCTAGATCTTATTCAATGCTTCACAAAACAAGTTATGTTCTAAGAATGTTTGGAATAGTAAAGGTCTGCACAAAAAATTATGGTATCAGACGCTCGAATTGACATCATCCGGGGATATTGAATATCCCCGGATGATGTCAATAGACACTTTGCGTGTCCTTTAGGCACTTAAGGCTTATGATTAGTTGGATAACGACGGTTTATCATATCCTATCAAATTGAAGGTTTCATCGGCTCAATTAATTTGAGTAAGTAACTGGATGTTTGTCCCCCGTTAATTGAATTAATTGGATCGCGTTCGCCCCTCGCCGGGCTTGTCGCCGCTCGCAAACAATTACCTAATTAATATTATTATACGTAGATATGACTGCCGATTAATCCCGGTTAATTCAATTGATTGATTGGTTTTTGAAAGGGAATTCCACGGACTTTTGTTTACAGCTTTCTCTGTGGTTCTATTATTGTGGATCCTTCGAGTATTCAATGGCAAGATTAGAAAATATATGTCATATATCTTTATGTATTATATTCATACGTATGTAAGTACATGATATTTATAGGCAAATATATAATAACACTCATGTTCTCATAGCAATAAAGATTTATGATTATGGATGAGTACTTATCTAGCGGTTTTATACCCGTCTATATAGGTACTGCCACTTCAGATGACCAGGTAGGTTAGTAAGTTTCAATTGTCAGTCCAGCGAGAAGATAAGAAATATGTTCATGAGCCTAAGATAGGTAAGTTATGATAAACAATTCTATTTCAATAATAGAACACGAATTGTCTATAGGTTACCATCCATTTTTTTTAAATGTTAAACTGATTTGAAAGAATCAATTAGAGCAAAATAAAGACGTGAAAGACTACAAAGGAAGGTTGACCTTTTGTGTCTTAACAGACTTTTTAACGATCAAAGTAAATCAAAGTTAACTAGCTTGTTAGTAATTGTACGAGTAATAGCCATAAGCGAAACAGTTACAAAGTTTGGAAAGTTTACATTCAACGTTTTAATTAGAAAATGGGAACTTTCAGTCAGGTAAATCCAGAAATAAATAGAATATGTGTCAAATTTTTCAACAAGCGTTTTGTTTATAACCAAGGCGATATTTCGTATGTAGCAAATGTTCTGTCATGGGTTTATTTGACTCCATTCACGTTTTCAACTTTTGACATTCAATGTGGTCGAGGTGTGGTCACTTTAGTTGGTCTATGTCACGCTTTGTGGTCTGTTTGCTCATAGTCACCCGTTTCAAGGTTCCATTATGAAATAAATTCTATTGGTCAACCGTTCAAACTTTAAGGTAGGAAAATACATAAATGTATGAAATATAAACTGAACTTAGCTACTTAGATGATTTCACGACCAACACTTGTCTTGATATTGTATGGTGTTGCCAAAATATTTTCGCTGATATTTCAGCAGAATATAATTATCTAAAGTGTTCCCATTCCGCAGTAAAATGTTTTCTTGTTAACTGCATGCTGTTTCAGTTAAAGCGATAACTTCTGAACACATATAAGTCGTACCTTCAACTCTTCGAGAGTAGTTAAATGCAGCAAAGTCGGTCATTGACCTGCTCTGACGTCAATGGTGATGTTGCACCTCTCTGCTTAGACGTACAGCAGATACTTAACGCTTTATAATATTTATCGATACTGAAATAATCGAGGACAGCGTACAATCGGGAACACAAAGGAATTGCAAGTTCTTTGATGTTCCGCTTTTGTTGATCTGATTTGAATTCTCAACTCCGTTGATGCGTGAATAGTATCAACACTTTTTGTGTTGTGACTTCTGAAGTTGACTGTACCTGAGGTCAGTGGCACTGTATAGCAGAGTGTTTTGGGAGTACTCTTAAATTGCAGACGCAAGCAGAAACAGTAAATGTAGGTTAGTGTTGAATACGAGCCGTCAGCAAGCTTATGATTGTTTAGCGTGACGTAAAACGTAGAACATAGGTGCATTCTTTCACGCCAACATACTTTGTAGCTGTTTAAGCGGCTATTAACGTCTACTCTTAATTCATTTTAATCACAGTCTCGAGATCTAGTTTTGTCATAAAATGTGAAACGTTTAGTTTGCCAGTCTTCACTCTCAAAGAAAAACGTGTCTAGTCTGCGGGCACGAAATTAGCGGCGGCCGGCCGTGCGATAGCGGCAGCGGCGCGGCGGCGCGGGGCGGGTAAAAAAAATACAACACTATACTGGAACGACCGGCCATCGAGCGGAAAATTCAAACAAGTTTGTTCCTGGTGCATCGCTCGATCGCCCAGAGCCACCCTCGCTCATTTCTTGCGCGTCACTTCAGATTGCTATACTTTTGTCTACGTCGTCGTCGCCGCCACGCGCCGCTCCGCTCCGCTGTCGCCATTGCTCGGCCGCCGCTAATTTCGTGCCCGTAGTAGGTAGACGTTTAATTGTACACAGAAAGTTTTATGCCTCAATAATTCAGTTTCCAAATGGAGATCTATTGTGTGAGTCACTTTATCTGAGGAACCCCCCTCGGCCACAATAAAAAGTGGGTAAGCTAAATTTTATTAGCACGAAGAGTGCTCCATTCTGTTCGACGTAAAGCAATTTACTTTTCCCTTCGGTAAATCATTTTGTGGAGGCGTCCTTGGCAGAGTGGTGGCACCGTCGGTTATACGCATTTAACTGAGCTAAATGAGTTTGGAGAACAAGGGAGCTAATTCAATTATGCCAAGTTGTGCGTTGTGCGGTGTTGTTCTCCTCGGCGCGGGCGACACGATGTTGAACTGTGTGTTCACTGTTCACTTGCTCCCCAGTGTATCCACATAATATGGGTCACACACACCTTTCTGTTTATGTATAATTCAACTGTAACGCAATTAAGTGTACACGTGCTCGGTTTCCTCGCATTTTATAGATACCGTGAAATAAGTAGGTATGCAGATATATTCACATTGAAGGCATAGGTCATCAGAGATAGAACAGCGTATTGAATATTTATTAGGTAACCCCACGCCAGCTTTTACATATTATCTCCGTGGAGGGATGATTTAATTTTACTAACTTTTTTTTTCTATTTATTCCCCAATAAACTAATTAAGTAATTACTAAGTTAATTAATTAAAACAACCGGGTTATTCAAATTAATTAGTATAAAAACGTGAAATATATTTAGTACTAATTAATCTGCCTAGCCTTTGCCCAACTATGTTGGGGTCGGCTTCCAGTCTAACCGGATGTAGCTGAATACCATTGATGATGATTGGTAAGACTGGTTGTCAGACTGTCGTGCTTCTGACGACCCGTAATAACTGTCAAAGATCCACGAATGACAGCCGGGACCAACGGCTTAACGTGCTTTCCGAGGCACGGAGGGGTCTTGGTATTTAATTGACCCCTGCGGCTGTTATTACTTAGCCACAATCCCTACATTTAGTACCAAAAGGTGTCTTACATCTACTCTGCTAATTTTCAGAAACTAAACCACAGCAGTTGAAACGGCCTACTGATTACATTTGCATTACAAACACTACTTCGGAATTTGCATGTAATGTAAGTAGCAATTAATATTGCTACTGAACCACAAGATGAATATAAATAGATGGGACACTCCGCAATTTAGGTATGAAGCTACAAGCACGCGGCAGGCCCGTCTTGTCGGGCCAATTCAGCGAGTGTAACGTAGTCAGAAGATCTAAGACTCATGCGATAGAAAGAGAGGCAACTTCTAGGTGAATATAACTGTAGGTGATTAGCGCTGTGCGACCTGAATTGCACTTTATTGTGTCGTTGCAAGAGTCGTTTATTATTTAAATGATTTTGCGGAGTGCCTTATCTGTATTTAATCTGTGACTGAACTGACGAAACAGTTATAAACTAGCGAAGAGCAAGTTACAACAACTTGTCATAGGGAACCTATTGTTCAATTTTTTCATACACTTCAAGAACGATTAGACACAAACAGATCAGCTATCTAAATAGGTAACACATTTTCGTAAACGATTACGACAGTTTTATTTTGACAGTTCAACAACATTCATTGCGTTATTTACGTTGTTGAGCAGATTTTTTTCGAACTTATGAAGCAATGGATTAGCAATTTGTTTAAAGTCGATTAAAATTCCGATTGATCGTGTATTACGTAATTAGGGTACAGGTTTCCTGAAACCCTAACCTTACTCAACGCGTTTATAAAAAAATTGGCAAAGGTATTATTTGTACGAACATGGGTTCGGTGTACGATAGCTCTGTTTACACTTGATAGGTTATCACGACATAGTTAAACAAAAACAGAAGCACGTGTGCGTCTGACACGACTCCTTCAAACGTAACGCCTCAAAGTCTGACTCTCCGTTAATGCGCTTATAACTCGAGAACTACTAATCCGATTTTCGTGATTTTTATTTTATTTTGTTGTAATGTTCGTTGGCTAGGTTTTGGTATACAATATTTGGAACTTTCTACCTTCTGAATTATTTTTATGGTTCCGTACCCAAAGTGTGAAACGGGACCCTATTACTAAGACTCCGCTGTCCGTTTGTCACCAGGCTGTATCACATGAACCGTGATAGTTATACAGTTGAAATTTTCACAGATGATGTATTTCTGTTGCCGCTATAACAACAAATACTAAAAACAGAATAAAATAAATATTTAAGGGGGCTTCCATACAACCGACATGATATGTTTTTATGTGTACAGTTTTAGGATTCTGTATTTAAGACACACTCAGGAGATCCAAAGACATTATGGAAACATACTCACAAAGTTGTAAACTAACTGCCTGCATATTAATCTCTGCTTATTAATATACCCCGTACCTAACGGCTGACAGGATGTGGTGGGTTGAGAAGCGGCAGGCCAAAGGCCAAACGAACATAAAGCAAGGACATGAATTATTCGGACATGCTTACGTTTCTCGACCGCTAGAGTTCGGACCAGAAAACACGCTACATGTCGGGTTTTACATTACTAAGTAGCGTGAATGTTCGTAGTCGTTACTACTTCCAAGATTGGATTTTGTTAATTTGTTTGAGTATGCACATAACAAAACAGATCCTAAAAAACCGGACAAGTGCAAGTCGGACGCGCGCACGAAGGGTTCCGTTCCGTTCCGTAAAAAATCATGTCTGTTGTATGGGAGCCCCCCTTAAATATTTATTTTATTCTGTTTTTAGTATTTGTTGTTAAAGCGGCAACAGAAATACATCATCTGTGATAATTTTAACCGTCTAGCTATCACGATTCATGAGATACAGCCTGGTGACAGACGGACAGCGGAGTATTTGAAATAAAAAAAATTAAAGAGCCTGCGTAGTGTAGGTAGACTGGGTACGGATGTGACAATTTTCATTTGACGACCAATAATTCTGTCAGTGTGGCAATTAGCTGTACAAAATAAGTTTTCTTTTGTGAAGAGTACATTTGCCTACGTATAAATACTAAAATTGTATTTCTAAGTGCTATGGTTAACTCACAGGAGCAAGTTAGAAAAAAAAGAGAAAATGTCACAACCGACCACACCCCAGGGGCGGTTGTGACAGTACTTGGGGTCGGTAGTGACAGGTTCAAAAATACACCAAAATGGTCATCAATCACTTTATTGCACAAAATATCCATTCTTCTCGAAATAATTAACGTTTACGTAACAAAAGAACAATTAAATGTTTATAAGTAAGTAATAAGGCACTTTAGCATCTACAGGTAGCTATTATAATAAATCTTCATATAGCAGTCTGATTGCTTATAACTAGATAGTAATTTAATCAGTCATAAATTAAAATCAGTCCAAAAAGCTAACTAAAAAGTTCTAATCATACAATATGGTAACAATGACAAAATACAAACTAAATCACTAATAAAAGTTATATCACAATCAACTTCTTTGAAAAAATCAAACATTTGTGTATTGTATCAACATAAAGCATAAAAAAATAGAAGAAATGTCCGTATTTAATTTCTAATTCAAAAAAATAATAAATTGAAGATCTAGTCAGTCATTACAATTATGACATATGATAATTATAATAATTATTATACATATTATTGCTGTCTTTATTGTGGTCCGCGCCAGCTTCATCGCGTTTTCGAATGTTTCACAAAGAAGACATGCGATTAACTTCGTGCATTTCTGCAGCTCACCGTAATAATGTTCCTCGATTCACTTCTGTATAAGCTTCTTCATATTTTTCTATTTCACATTTAACTCTTTCCGTTTTTCTTATGCATTTTCTTGGTATCTAAAAGCGAAAAAAAAATTATCACAACCGTACCCAAAAATTTGGTCACAACCGTACCCAAAGCATTCCTTCGCAAAAAAACAATCACTATGGCAATATAAAATAACTTACGTACAAAGTAAGCACTGCTATTAAACCACTAATGTTTAACTATAAATGAAAAAGAACATTCATTACTGTAGCTGTACACATATAACAACAATCATTAAAAGAAATCGAATAAAAATACTTACTTTTAACCGATAAAAAGTAATGAGGGCCTCTGCTAACGTCAACGTCGCGCGTTGGCTGACGCAATACTGTGAAACACGTTCAGACCCGCATGGCGCTCCTCTCTCCCCTTACACCCTCCCCGGTATTCCTTATAGTTTCGCTAATATTGCGCTTGTCACAACCGTACCCTGTCACAAACGTACCCAGTCTACCTAAAGATTTTTCTTTCTTTCTCAAATTTCAAGATACAAAAGAGAAATCGTAAGATATAAACTCATTAAACTCTATTTCTGTGTCGCGTTTCACTTCCGGTGAAAAAAAAAACATGGAAAAATTTCATGAACTAATCAACGAGGTGCGGCGGGAATATGTGAAGGCTGTTCCTCTTTCATTCAGTTTAGTCAATCTATGCACGGGCTAATTCTGGCGGAAAAACATAAATTTCAGAACGAGACATTTTACTGTATAGATTTTAAAAAAAACTAGACACGTTTTCCGCTAGCGGCTTCGCCCGCGTGATATCGATGGTACTGATGATATAGCATTCTACTGGTGAAAGATTGTTTTTAATCGTTCCTGTATTTTTTGAGTTTATTAATTACAAACAAAAATACAAATCTTTCCTCGTTGTAGTCTCTGCCTAGCCTTTTCCCAACTATATTGGGGTCGGCTTCCAGTCTAACCGGATGCAGTTGAATACCAGTATTTTACATGGAGCGACTGCCTATCTGACCTCCACAACCCAGTAACTGGGTAATACGATACCCCTTGGTAAGACAGGTTGTCAGACTTTCGGGCTTCTGACGATCCGTAACGACTGTCAAAGATCCACGAATGACAGCCGGGACCAACGGCTTAACGTGCTTTCGAACTTCAAACGTGCGTTAGGCACGGAGGAGTCTCGGTATGTAAAGATGGTCACCCATCCACAGACCAACCCCGGCAAGCGTAGCTTAACCTGACGGATCGACCCGTGCGGCAGTTACTACTTAGCCACGAGCTCCTCCTCGTTGTAATATTAGTGTATAATATTAAAAAAGCTATCTAAGGTTATCAAAAATAAATAATATAACCTTAGCAGATGTGTAGCGGTTACACCGCCACATACTAACTACGCATCAAAGACATGACGTGACACAAATCCTGCATCGCGCAATTAGAGTTTACCGCGCGAACGACATACAGACTATCCGAAATCAACAGTCGGGCAGTCGGCCCGCCAGACACAACACCCGTCTGGTTGGAGGATCCTCCCTTTTCTATGGTGGATAAGTGAAATTTACACCCTGTTCCTCATGCCCCTAAAGATGTATTAAGATAACGCCGTGAATACCAATAGCATATAGACAGCCTCAAGTAAATAAATATCAAATGACTATTGCATCAATGTATTATAAACAATCGAATCTTACAATAATTTATTACGAATGCAATTGTTACTAACATAGTAACGAATGACCTTGAGACAATGCAATTACAACTAACATAACAATACGCTTTTATTTCCCAAGGGAGCGATCATAGCAAAGGTGTGGAATGCAACCACATTTCACTACTTATACAGTGCGGCCCTTGATAAAGTGCACAAACGAAAATGGGTGAAGCTAGACCATTATTCATCGGGAAAAAAATCGTAATAAGTATCATCGTTTTTTTTTTGCTTTTTTGTTTTTAAAACATAATAACTTTTTATTAATTGAATAACAATGATGGCTGATAACTGAAATCCTTAAAAAATAGTCATCAAGTAATAAAAAAACGTTTCTTATGTATTTTTTTGATTTTCTTTTGTTAGATAAAAAAAAAAAAAGCTGTTGTTTTCTGGCGTCCCCACCCTAAGCTTAGCACAGTTTCTACTACTTGACAAAACATCGAGGTTAATTTATTAAATATAACTTATCTTACACAAAAACCTTTCAAAATAAATTCTCTAAATGATGGTGAAAACCGATCAAAAAAAAAAAAAACAAAGCCACCAAATCCGTTGCACAGTTTAGAAAAACAACGCGGTCACAGAGACACGGAATACCACTTTAATTTATAATATGTATAGAGATATAGATGTTCCATGTAATTGTAATAGGTGTGATTCTATTGCCAATAACTCACACTCTCAGCAAACACCTAGAATCTGGATTTGTGTCCGCACTAATCTAGGCGGTTGCTGAGAGTTTCTTGCGGAAAACCCGGGGTACGAAACTTCGAACCCAGGCGCTGGCTGAGTAGCGGCGCTTGCGTCCATTTGGCTAACGAGGATAGTACTTGTAGACTTTATAATAGGGATGATGACTAAAAAAAAGGTTTTTTGTCCGTCATGTACCTAGTATGAAAATAGTTATTTATCCAACATGTGAGGAAAGTTCGTTTTTCCTATGAGTTTTGATTTTGAGTCTTGAGCGAACGAAGGATTGAAAAATAGAATCACGAGCGCAGCGAGTGATTATAAATTTCAATCCTGAGTAAGCGAAAGACTCAACAAAACGAATAGCAAATGAACTTGCTCACACGTTGCATACAAAACTTTTCACCACTCCCAGCAAGAAAGTATTCAGTCATCATAGGTAAATAAATTAAATAGACACAAAGCAAATCAAAATAATTCTTTATATTTTAAAATATCTTTAAAACTTAACATAAAAAAATCAGGCAAGGTTAGTTTCTGAACGGGATCATTACTTTCCTCACTGTTCAAACAGTGAGGAAAAACCAACTTTCCTCACTGTTCAAGCAGTGAGGAAAAACCAACTTTCCTCACTGTTTTCGTAGAGGAAAGACACTTCTTTCGTGCGGGAGTGGTGAAAAATAACGTACACGTATTTTTTCTTTTTTTACGTTATCAAAAGATTACGGCGATACATTGAGTTATAATGTGCCATGACGTCACTTGTATGTAGATTTTATACATACTTGTGACGTATCACCCCCACTCCCCAACTTTAATGCGTTGTATCTAAGTAATTTTTTATTAATATGATAAAGCAAAAAATACGGGTCTAATATTTTTTTATTATCTGACTGACGGACTAGGTACATAGAATTTCTTTTTTTTTACCCAGGCATCATCCTTATTATAAAGTCTACAAATCACACAGGTCCGGATTAGGGGTCGATACTACCTAATTGTTGAACAATTTTGAACGCGTGAACGATCTCGATCAATGAAGACAGCAATAGATTCAGGGTCAAAAGAACACACGCGTGACGTTTTTCCAATAAATCAAACTTGGAATCCTGAAATTGTTTGCTTTCAGTCCTTTATTGAACGTTTACCTTTAAGTCTGGAGATATTTTATTACGAAAGATTCATATTGGAATAGCCAATCGTAATTTTTGTCGTAAATCGATAAGTCTGGGTACAGACGCCAGCACGTCAACCTACCCGAAACTGTCAAATTTTCCCAATCAATTTTAATCCTTATACTTTAGTGATAAAGTTGAAAATCTATTGAAGAAATTTGACACATTGTAGTGTCTCTCATCCTACTGTCTCTACATTCAAACTAGAAGGTTTTTCCGATAATCCTTGAGGTTTCTAGTCTCGAAGGTACGAATTCGTCCCTGTAAGAGTATGTGACGATATCATGCAGGTTTTAAGTACTTACGTACATGGCTCGATAGAGATCTGACCCAAAAATTTGCTAAATCGTGTGAAGTGGAGCAGGGTTAGCAAATTGTTTTGAGTGTCAAACTGTGAGATAGTTTGTTAGAAGCTGTTATACTGTATATTAACTACCTACTATCGTATGTAACAAACTAAGTACTTATACGATATGGAATATGGACAAAACGTGGAAAATTACGAATAAATCGGTTTGACCTAACCGCAGAATAGGAAATAGTTAAACCCCTTATTATTCCGATTAATAGTTTCGAATATGTATATTTCTTTATATTTCATTACAGTTAAAGTATCTGGTATATTTCTAAATCGCCGCTCATTTCCTGCGCATCCTCTAAATATTTTAAGATAAAACCGCCAGGATAGCCCGTGAAATTAAAATGTTCGTACGTTTTTTGCAATTTTCAAGTAAGTATCAGGTTTTATGTTTTGATCAAAGTATGATTCGTGGCCAAAACGAATATGTTGTTACAGAATTATACAAATTTAAATCATCAATCCAACTCTTTAAGGTAAAATTACCCTATTTAATGGAATAGTCAACTCTCTCAGTTGAGAGAGTTGTATTGATTATTCTAATTCTGTAAATACAACGGGGTTGTTGTTGCCGCGAATCATATTATGATCAAAATTAAACCTGCCACTGACCTGAAAATTGCAATAAACGTAAGAAAAATTGAATTTCGCGGGTTACCTTAGCGCTTCCCCCTTAAATATCCTTAAGCTACCTTTTACTACACGTTTCTCTATCAGGATGTCGATATACACTACGTATAAACGACTATAAACAGATATAAATAAATCTTGAGATAAAAATACCTCGCAAGGAGTGCCAAGAAAATATGCATTAGACTGCAAGATTACAACCGCGCACGCGCACACATTACCCTCCTTTTGGTTCGCTGTAATTGGATAAAGGTCGGACATATCAGTTAAAATGCTGACAAATGTTAACCCTGAATGGAACCGAAAGCTTATGTCAAGTTCAGACCCGCATGGCGCTCCTCTCTCCCCTTACGCCTCCCCGGTATTCCTTATAGTTTCGCTAATATTGCGCTTGTCACAATCGTACCCTGTCACAACCGTACCCAGTCTACCCTACACATTTTGCGCAAATATTTTTTTGTTTTGTTTTTTTTATTGTTCACACAGATACGTCAATCAAAATTTTGATCGAAGGTTTGCAAAAATGGGCAAACAGAAATTCGCTAAAAGTACCTACATATATATACCCCCAGCTATAGGTACATGTCTGTTCCTACATCGTTATGTGCTTATGTAATAAATGAAGGAGTATAATTCTTTTAACCTTCAATTTATATCTCTTGCCTCCACCGTGTTAGTGCCTTATGCTCCGTTTGAAATATTAACAACGTTATACTTTTATTACCTTTATACTGCCTGTAATGTTACTTGGTTTCTCTTTATTTACGAGTCTACGGCGTATAGGTTACGAGGTCGAGTCCCAAATGTAGAATTATGGTTCCTTATGGTTTGGGGGTAAGGTCTGTAAAATGAATTTTGTTCTGGCTTAGAAACTTAGGGGGGTAAATTAAAATATCAAAGAAGAACATCCGTTTATGTAGCTGTAGGTATTATATTACCTTCACGAAAGTAAAATATGTAGAAAGAAACACAGTTAGTAGTTACATAACGTTGTCGAAAAGATAACGACTTTGAAAGGAAATATTCAAAAAACAAGATACACACTAATTAGGTACAGTACAACTATTTCCTTAATGTCCCTCAGTAAACTACGGCAGACGGGACACTCTCATTCGACTTATAGGTCGATTGAGAGCGTCCGGTCTGCAGCAAGTGCAAAGGCAACTGATAGAAATCCGACGACAGACGAAACACGACATTAAGAAAATAGGTGTACTGTACAATATTACCCAATTGTCCGCATTAGGTCGTCCATTCACTAGTTTAAAATTCCATCTGATTAGCACTAAGAATGAATTCACATCACGCCATATTCAGAGATTAGTAATTATACAATCTAGACCAGCCGATCTAATCTGTAAAAATCACTAGGTGGAAATTTAGTGAAACTTTTTTCTCTCGATTCATTTTTATTCGAAAATCATGTATTTTTTTAAAGATTATTTAAATAAAATAATGATTACTCGGCTTTTATGTCTAAAATAAGTATTCACAGAAAGAAAATATAGTTTATTATCCAGCCACAAGATATTTTTTCTCTAGATCAATTATTACTATAGTTATAAACGAAATAAGAACTGCGACTTACGCCCTTCAGTTTCGTGTTCGAACACGATCAAAGAGCGCACGCGATATTCAACTTTATTACTGATGGGTTAGCGTTTAGCACATAGTGCGCGTGGAAATTGTCTTAAGACTGAATGACAGCTCATTTCACCAAAGTTTTCACGGTGAGAGTTTTACAGAATAGGTCGGCAGGCCAATAAAAGACCTGGCCTCAGAGGCTCTCGGGCCTCGACTAAGGGGGCTCTTAAGCGCATGCATGGAGAGGGGCCAGTTCCCACTTCGTTGGAAGACGGGGAAACTGGTCCTCATCAAGAAGCCGGGGCGCCCTGCGGACTCTCCGTCCGCTTATCGGCCCATCGTGCTGCTCGACGAGGTGGGCAAGCTCTTTGAAAGAGTAATTGCAGACCGCCTTGTCGGGCGGCTGGTGCGGGTGGGGCCGGATTTGGCGGAGAGCCAGTTTGGTTTCCGCAGGGGGCGCTCCACGGTGGGCGCCATCATGCGCGTGCGAGCCCTTACGACGGGGGATGCGGTGGCTCGGGGTGGGGTCGTCTTGGCGGTGTCTCTAGACATCGCCAACGCCTTCAATACCCTGCCCTGGAGTTGCATCAGGGAGGCACTCCGGTATCACCGGATGCCGACCTACCTCTGTCATGTGGTCGAGGCCTATTTGACGGACAGGGCCATCATCTACCCCGGTCACCAGGGAGAGTGGAACCGGCGAGAGACGTCGTGCGGTGTCCCACAGGGCTCGGTCCTGGGGCCGCATCTGTGGGACATCGGATACGACTGGGTGCTGCGCGCAGACCTCCCCAATGGCGTCAGCGTCGTTTGTTACGCTGACGACACGTTGGTCCTGGCGCAGGGGAGGTCGCACCAGGCGGCGGCCGAACTAGCGACACACGGGGTTGCGACAATCGTGGCCAGAATCCGGCAGTTGGGACTCGAGGTGGCCTTGCACAAGTCCGAGGCCATGTGTTTTCATGGTCCTCGGAACGCGCCACCATCGGGTTCCCAAATAACGGTAGGAGGGGTTCACATCGGCGTCGAGTCGACGATGAAGTACCTGGGACTCGTCCTCGACAGTCGGTGGAACTTCGTGGAGCATTTTCGACGTTTGGCTCCCAGACTGGAGCGGGCCGGGGCTGCATTGAAGTGGCTCCTGCCCAATCTAGGGGGTCCAAACGCCTCCTGCCGGAGGCTATACGCGGGGATCATGCGGTCCATGGCCCTGTACGGGGCACCGGTGTGGGCGCGTTCGTTGAGGCGGCGGCCTGCCCGCAGGTTGAACGCGTCCCAGAGGGTCATGGCCACCCGGCTGGTCCGGGGATACCGCACGGTCTCCGGTGAGGCGGCAAGCCTCCTTGCTGGATTGCCGCCATGGGATCTGGAGGCAAAAGTCCTCGCGCATATTTGGGAGTGGCGCGAGGAGGCGAAACGCCGGGGCTTGACTCCGATGCCGCGAGAAATCGCGGCACAGCGGACAGAGCTCCGACGGGATCTCATGGCGGCATGGAGAGTGCGATTGTCGCAACCCAGTGCTGGGCACGCCACTATTACGGCGATAAGTCCCCTCTTTGAGGAGTGGCTGGAGAGGCGCCACGGCGTCCTCACCTTCCGCCTGACGCAGGTCCTCACCGGACACGGCTGTTTCGGGAGGTACCTGTTACGGATAAGGCGGGAGGAAACGCCCGGGTGTCATCACTGCGTGGATCGCCCGGAGGACACGGTGGAGCATACGGTGGAGGTATGCCCGGCTTGGGCAGAGCACCGCCGTGTCCTCGTGGAGGCGATCGGTGGCGGGGATCTCTCGCGTCCGGCCCTGGTCCAGGCCATGGTACGGAGCGAGAGGGCATGGGAGGCCGTCACCTCCTTCTGCGAAGCAGTAATGCTCGCAAAGGAGGAGGCGGAACGCGTGAGGGAGAGGCAAATTTCGCGCCCTCACGCCCCTAGCCGCCGCAGGAGGACACGCCCTGGGCGTCGGGAATCAATCGCTGATTCCCGGCCACCGTAGGCGCGGGCTTGCGGACGGTGAGCAATGGGTAGCTCGCCGTCTGGTAAGGACCAGGCCCGGGTCGACGGCGCGTTGTGTTCCACGCGCGCCTCAAAGAGTGTCAGCGAGTGAAGGGGTCCGATGAGACCATTGCCTGCCGGGGTTGCGTGAAAGTCCGAAAGGGATACCGTGGCCCCCTGGCATTGCACAGGCAAGAGAAGGAACACGGGTGGGTTTTAGTCAGTAAGAGTCTGACACGCCCTCCCGCTCCACCCACAGCGGGAGACGTCATTTGATGATTTCCCACCCAAAAAAAAAAAAAAAAAGGCCAATAAAAGACTACCTATATCTGGAACTTTAGCTATTTCCCACTGTCCTGTGTGTGTGTGTGTGTGTGTCTGTATCTATGTTGATATGTGTCTGTGTCTTTGTGTGTCTGTGTCTGTACTGTCTGTACTGTGTGTGTATGTACTTCAGTGGCATTCGTTCTATTAACTACAGTAGTGTTGATACAAAGAACGTTTGTAAATATCCTCTCTGTTGTTCAAAAACAACATGTTTAACAATTATAGTTGCTTGTAATCACCTGCCGGCTAACGGTCCGAAGCTAACGGTGATGCGTAACCGTAAAATCACTGTCCACAGAGCAGTAAAAAAAACAGATACTAACAAACATTAATTTTGTTTTGATTAACGTTTCACACTTGTCGCCTACCTAATAAAAACGGATAAAACGGCTCATGACATAGAGCCGCCATTGATCAACATTTCAATATTATCAAACACTATATTCATATCATCAATAAAGCAAGGATTTCGTACGATATTGACGTAACATCAACAAATAGTTAAACTAATACCCGACTTCTGAAAAATCACGCTCTAATTAAACTAAAATCCAACTCCGTAATCTGTTCGATTTATGCCGTAACACGTGTGACTCCGGATTTTTAATTTGTCTGTCGTAGCTTTAGTTTTTGAACTTACTTTTTATTTAAATTATTTTGGAACTATTACGACAAATTTGTTTCATTTTGACAGTTCAACAACATTCATTGCGTTATTTACGTTGTTGAGCAGAATTTTTTATCGTACTTATGAAGCAATGGATTAGCAATATGTTTCAAAATGATTCAGGTTCTGATTGATCATGTACATCAGGGTACTGCTCTGAAGAGTGACATAATTGGATAATAATCTTGTTTTGCTGTAACAGCGTGGCTGTAAAAGCTTATTAATGAGCGTCGCGTCGTTTTTCACCCCATTTAGCCTGTGGGTTGTTTGACGTCACGGTTGTCTCGACTCCAGCTATCTAATTACGTAACATATTTTCGTATACGATTACGATTAATTTGTTTCATTTAGACAGTTCAACAACATTAATTGCGTTATTTACGTTGTTGAGCACATTTTTTTTCGAACTTATGAAGCAAAGGATTAACAATATGTTTCAAAACGATGCAAATTCTGATTGATCGTGTATTACGCAATTAGAATACTTACTGATCCTGAAACCCTTATTTATAAAATAGCCTCTTACGGATTTCGATTTTTTCGTGAAATTGGATTGATTTTTCGACTTCCGAGAACTTGACATATCGATCCAATAGGTACCGTTATTTTCGTCACCAAATTGCTATTTTGCAAATAACTTTCTGACCAAGTCATTCCGTATGAAATATCGTTTTTGCTGCCTACGCGAAAAATCTGATAAAATCACGAAGAATCTGATAATCTATTGTTTGGCCGAAGATCATAAAAAGTTATTACACGTCGATAATATACACACAGACTGCCAGAAGATTATGTTAAAAGGAAATGCATATTATTCGATCGTTATCACGTTATTAAGGGACCGGCGTAGCCTGCGTAGTTCATACAAACGTAATAACAAAATACAAAGGACAACTATATAAAAAGGACACTGTTAAAAATACGAGATATGAGGAATTTCAAATTTCTGTAGAAAACTAATTTTTCTCATAACTCGTCTTTAAATCAGTGTCCATTCAAAATATATATTTGGAAGCTTAGATATTCTGTAATCCAATCGGAATAATTACACACTACCAATATAATGTATGAATATGAATATGTTTGATTTACAAATTATTTTGGTATTACGTTTGTATGAACTACGCATGCTCCGCCGGCCCGTTAAGGTTCTTACTTCATAAACAATGTTTAGACCTTGTGGTCGGTCAGTGTACAATCTAAGATTTATAAAAAAACCAGTTGTTTTTTCATTGATTTGTAACAGCTGATTTTATTACATGCCAGGGTTATTTGCAGAATTTAATGTTGTTGTTTTTGGCGATGCAAAATATTAATGTGTTTTGTATTCGACTGTCAGAACAAATAGGAGTTCTTCCGCTTATGTTATTTCGAAGGATGGACGGAAGTAATCCTGTTATGAACCCATAATTAGGTCTCTGTTTCAGGGGCAATCTGTAAAACAGCTGAAAACTTTGCAAGAGGAAATGGATTTTCCGATAGTTATAAAGTTTTATATACATAAACAAACTTTTCAGCAGCTTCTTTTATTACCATTATTATTTTTAAATCACAACATTTTAAAAATAAATTGATATTACCTATATTCTTGCTAATTAGAGGATCACATCAAGTGGAAAGACTGCGTGAGTTGGCCCTGCCCTGCTTAAGCACTAGATAACAAGCGTGCTTATAGCATTTTCCCTTTGAACGCTCACCGTAGCGATCCTTAGCGTCATTTTTCCTATTTGTAGCAAATGGTTTTATAGATTATTTTTTAAGCTTTTCAGCTTTCGATCTTTTGCGATTGTAACACAATTAATTTTATTCTGTATATAGTAACACATATAAAGGGGTTTTTTTTATGTGAGATTTTTTGTTTTTTTGACTCATTTAGCACAATAAGATCGAACTGTGTATGACAAATGTAATAAATATTATTAATGGTAAGCGCCCCAAGACAAAAGATATAGAAATACCAATGCCTAGTTTTACACAGCTCAATTTAAAGCCCATAAACTGTTAAAAAGACACCTTATTAAAGTGAGTATATTTTACCTTATAGTAAATCCGGTTATTTTATATGAAGTTTATAAGAAGTTGGTATAAAAAACTCACAAACTGCCAGGTAGATAAATAAATAAAAGAGTTTTTTTTTATTTATATGGGGCTAATAAAAAAGCCTTTAATTGGATATTTAGTTTACTATTCAACTAACAATATTTTATTTCGTGTTGTTTTTATTTCAACAAATATCTATAAATTGATCCGTTTCCCCAGAGAACTAACTAACTTGCCCAAAGAAAAAATGGCTTCTCTCCTTTACTGTGAATTAGTTCCTTTTGAGCAAACTTTTATCGACTTCCATTGCCCCGGAGAGACTTGTTTGGGTAACAAGAAATATGTCTCCTCCTGGGACTTTACATGACATTTACAGTAAAAAAATAAAAACTCCATTGCTTCGAAAGTATGAATTTATGATTTATATTCTGATCTTCTTTTAAAACTTTTATTGACTTACGGTGTTGACAAGAAGCAAATTTTAAAAGAAACCTTATCTTAAACAAAAAAATATCAAATCTATATAGTTTGTGGTAGCGGAAAAAATATATACCTACTCAGAACTTGGTTGTTACCAAAACACGTTTTGAAAAAAAAAAACTCGAGTCAAATTAACGGTAAACTAACCTTTCACCTTGAGTTCCAATCCAAAATGTCTGTATTAAATATCAACGTACGTTAGTATTTTAATTAATAACAAGAACGTCTTATTTTTTGAATGCAGAACTTTGTTGATTTTTTTATTTTCGATTGCTCAACTCATTTTTGAGCAAATAGACAATTGCTTCATATTCTGCAATAAATTACAAGCATAGTGCGAGGGCGCTTCTGTTTCTTTTCTATGCAATCCGACTACGGCGTAGTTTTCCATTCACTTCGATTTAAATTTGAACTCTGCAAACCTTTTAATTGGAATATTTAGCATAACCTGTTCAAAGTCGAAAATCACGCTACCATATCATTAGGTTAATCTTAACTAAACCCGAGCTATAGCAAAACATACCATTATTTTGATACAAACCATAAATGCCTTTGACGTGCTGCGATGTTATGTTCACATTGAAATATCAATTCAGTCAGTTCTATTGGTTGCAAAGGTCACGCAAGCTATACGTGTAATCGATAATCATTCAATACGATAAACGTTGGCTGACGTTTTACTTATATTATCAAATAATTCAGCTAATGATGGCCACTATGAGGTAGAACCTTGAATTCTGGCACGCGACAGTCATGTGTGCTTCATAATTCTTCTGCTCTTATGTCAATTTATTTGCGTTGGCTTAGCGCGTTGTTTCCTTCCATACATCTTTATTAGCCGCCATGGTTTTTTTTTTTTTTTTTAATTGCCCCTTATTTCGGTCTGAATGATCATCATCATCATCATCATCATCATTGGTAGCCTTATTCCACCCACAGCTGAGTATAGGCCTCCTCCGTTTTGTGCCATGCTTCAGGGTCTGTGGGGATCTAATCCAGGTCTTCCTCGCAATCTTCTATGGTTCGTCCACCCCCACCTGGCTAGTCTGATAGCCATCACTAAATATCGCCTAGGTTGCTAGCATCGTCTGTAGGTACCATTACAAAACTAAGCCATGCATCATCAATTCTGATGGATGTCCAGAATACAGCCACTGCCCACACCGAGCAATGACGTCAACGAATACTGCTCGTGATAATGCTGATGTATCCCACGGTTTATCGATCGATAATTTAAATCGACTTAGAGCCCACGCACGCGTCCGACGATGTGCACTAATTCATAATTCTGAGCTATTTTTGGTTCGTCTAAAACATCTATGCTATTTTGAGCGAGCCATTTGCAAGTTCATGTTGAAGATATGAATAATTTTACGAATGTTTTCTAATTGTCAATAAATAGCATTTTAAAATATATTCAGTAACAAACAAATGCGTTAAGTATTAGGTAGGTACGTAGTTATTAAACAATTTAACATTCTTCAAAAGTTAATTTTATTTGCACTTATAGTCAAGTATGAAGAAGGTAGTATAATTTATTAAAAGAATACATACCTATTATACATACGCAAAAATCATCCAATTTTAACATCGCCTGCAAAACCACACACACACATACTCGTAGATACCATACTAGACAATATCCGAGATAAATCAAGGATAAGCTAAATCTCTTACAACCTCACTAAATTACCTAAATAAAGACCAACCCGAGGCACTGGAGCGATAATTATTTAACTTTAATTATTCGCGCCATTGCCCAATTAACCCACTACAACGGAGAGCTTTAGGAGTACCTCTAACTCTAATTATTTCGGAATAAGGGCTGCCAAAGGGTGTTGTTACACCCACACGATCGACATCGCATCGATGCCTTCATCTTCCTCGATCGCGTTTGGAAATAGCAGGTTTTGAGTCTTGTAAGACATGTCGATCGAAAACAGACCAATCGGGAAACAAACTTAGGCATTGAAAATAACTGGGTACATGTTCCTTGAACCATCTATGATCGACGTTGATCAATGCCAACAATCGATTCAGCGATGATCGATATTCGTTCGGTGCGTAAAATATACACGCATCGATCGAATATCGATAATTCCCAAATAGATTTGGTGTAATAGCATCGATGAATGTCGATCCTGTGGGTGTTATAACTTGTCGGTGTTTAAATGACAGCATAATTGTATTTTGTTTATTATCGCCTTTATGGCTAATCCAGTGGTCAAAAACCATTAGGTGAAGTCCCCGAATTGTTATTTTATCGCTATCAAATTGTAAAAGTAGCAATTTATTAACTTATCTTGAATTTTTTACTATCACTGTTATGACGGTACTGAAAAATAGACAGTGACTGAATTGAAATACAACTCCAGTGCACCGAACCGTTTCGAATGAATATTGAGCTCGAATTCACGGAGGTATGTTCCATTTTTATTCGAACCCGAATGCACGTAAAATGCTTTATTAAACTGATAACGGCAGCCCGAGCTCGAGATGCGAGGCGAAGGCACGAGATATTGCCCCTCAAGCTATTGGGGTGATATTGCTCCCATGTCCCGACGAACAAAGAGACAACATCTTGCATATCGCCATGATAAAAATCATATAGGTAGGTACAGGGCAGTATGTTTTATCTCAGCTACACGGCAAAATAATTAAGAAAATTACCCAATGTATTTCTTCCTGATTTTTCGTTTCCTCTGCAAAAGGTAACAGCGGAAACATTATAAATATTTTCTTGTTTTCTTTTATTTTTTTAGGGGCAGCCCTTAGACTTGAGACGTAAAATATATCGGCATTATATTTTATTCGTCCATAACACCTTATGACGCTTCTACGTTGCTAATGGAGTAAACCATGGTTTACTCACTCAAGCTTGGCGACGACGATAACACAATCAGACGCATTCATTCATGGGGGCGAATGACCTTATATTATTCCGTCGCTATGCAAATTGTATCGTGATTAATGTTTACTCATGCTGATTATAAATCAAGCAATATCAGTGTTTTATAATCTGATCTGAAATGTTAATGCATTTATAATAGAAATCGAAGGCTGATTAACATGCAACTATAATGATACGCAATGAAAACAAGTTTCTTTAACTACGCTACGTCGCACTGTGGATCGAAAAAAAGGCTCTGGAAGACATTGGAGCTAAAATTTTAAAGTGTCGGTTTTTTGCTTGAAATGGCTTCTAATAGCCAAATATTATGCATAAATTTTAATGTATCATAGTATCAATCTGCTAGGCAAATTGGCAACCTATATTTTTTTGCAAAAAAAAAGGAAGGAGCTAATTTAATGCTTATTATATCTCCGGAACGGAGAGAATATCCATTATATCCTTGCGCATTTGCCTACCAGATTGTATCCTATGATATATTTATGCAAAATATTGGCTATTAGAAGCCATTTCAAGCAAAAAACCGACACTTTACAATTTAAGCCCTAATGTCTTCGAGAGCCTTTTTTCGATCCACAGTGCGTCGAGCTAGGAAGAGCTGCAAAATGCATAAAACTGTGAATCTGTTTTAATTGCTTTTTCTACTTTAATTTTGACTATAAAATTCAAGGTCATTTTCAATTAGTGGACATTTTAAGGAGTTTCATATAGGTAGATAATTTTATAGAGCTACGCTGTGCTACGAAGAGCTACGCAATGCATAAAATTGTAATTCTGTTTTTTATTGCTCTTTTTTGGCTTTAATTTTTACTACAGAATTCAAGGAATTAATTGTAAAGTTCAGGATTTCATATGTATCATTTTAAAACGCTACGCTGTGCTACGAAGAGCTACGAAATGTATGTTTTAAATAAATTACTATTTTTATTTCAACTATAAAATTCAAGGTCGCCTTTTAATTTATGGACATTTTTTATCATCATATAGTTTATTTTTTAATTATAAATTCCCACCCCCTATTTAATTAATTGGACAATTCAATGGGTTTAGAGACAAGTTGTCAGTAGCAGAAAACTGGATAGTAGGCGCCACCCTGACTGTGTCATGGGATATCAGTAAACAACTCGTCACTGAGTACATACTACTGACCTGCTATATTGACATCTACTAGCAGAAAAGAGTTCACGTTT
Organism: Xanthia togata; assembly: GCA_963853775.1. NCBI lineage: Eukaryota > Metazoa > Arthropoda > Insecta > Lepidoptera > Noctuidae > Xanthia > Xanthia togata. The sequence goes on from OY970802.1 coordinate 16,244,801, forward strand.
TGAGAAAAAAATACAAATATTAAGTAAATCATTGTATAAAAGGGTTTACCATCTATGCATACATATTTATTGAAGTCGCCTTTTGTGTGACCGCGTTGTTCTTCTAAACTTTGCAACGGATTTTGATGCCGTTTTCAACATCATTTAGAGAATTTATTCCGGAAGGTTTGTGTGTGGTTTAGGTTTATTAAAGTTACATATAACTAACAAAATCCCGATGCTTTGTCGTAAAAACCGTGCGAAGGGCGTGTTAAAGTTTGATCAAGGACGCTGTTCCGCACCTTACGAATGCTTGGTGAGGATTGGCCGCGCGCCTTGAGCGTTGACGAATGAATTTAGCATGTTATAGTAAGGGAAAAAAAAGAAAAAAAAATGGAAAAGTTAAAATGCAAGTGTTTTAAAAGCGCATAAGTATCTTAAATGTAAATATATGTTGATAATTTAAAAATAATTCTTGTATAATTTAGTATATTTATTTCGGTACACAGATTCACATCAAAGTTGATTTGAGAAGAGAATCATGACGAGAAATAACCTCATTGAAACAGGGTTAAATATTAAAGGCTTAATTACTACACAGGGGCGTGAAATAGAAAGTAATTACTGAGTGCTCCCTGTCAAAGTTTGAAACCACGAGGTGTCGGCCGTACTTAGTTATAACCAGACAGTAATAAATTATAAGATTGTTTTTGAGGCAATATTTTAGCTCGATTCTTAACTTACATGATACTTAATGAGTTATTCTGAAAATTATTGTAGGTTTTCGACATGCAAACGGATGATAGACCATGACCTGGGGGCGAACCACCACCTCGTAAGCAGTATTATTTTAATGTTACTTCAGTGCGAGAAAGAAGTGGAGCTATGCAGGACGTCTAGCTCCATCTTTTTCCCAAGCTCAATTAAGATTAAAATAATACTGCTGGAAGAGGTGGTGGTAGGGCCCCTCTGGGTTAGGACATTGGACACTTTTTTATCCCAGTAATACGATACCGTGGGATAACTTCTGACCTTCACGCGAGCGAAGCCATGGGCAAAATCTAGTATGACTATACAATAATACACCGGAGTTAGTATTATTTCCACAAAATATGTTCAAAGGTGGAAAAGTTTAAAACATTTCTGCAACAAACAGCCGTTAACTCTCTAGTTCATAAACAGCTCTAAACACAAAAGGTTTCACATATAACACCGGTGTCAGGCTTAAACATTAACAATAAGACAAATTGTGTGAGAACCTCCCCTTTCAGCTGGCCTTTCATAACTCTGTCTAAACTATAAGGCTGCTTCTCCATTGATGCTGAGCGAAAGCGGGGAAGAGCGAGAGATTATTAAGCGACAAAGTTTTCGAAGCTGAAAGAGAGTTAGGGTTGCCAACAAAGTATATTTATCGAAAATAAAGTAGGATACGTTACCATAATCATAAAGTATCCTACTTTATTTTCGATAAATATACTTCATAGCTTTGCATAAAAATAAAGTATGCAAAAATACTTTATTTCTGATCTTTACTGTGAGTAATAAGTAACAGCCGCACGGGTCGATCCATTAGGTTAAGCTACGCTTGCCGGGGTTGGTCCGTGTATGGGTGACCATCTTTACAATCCAAGATTCCTCCGTGCCTCGGAAAGCACGTTAAGCCGTTGGTGGACAGTGGCTCAGTCATGGATCTTTGACAGTCGTTACAAGTCGTCAGAAGATCGAAAATCTGACAACCAGTCTTACCAAGGGGTATCGTATTACCCAGTTATTGGGTTGTGGAGGTCAGATAGGCAGTCGCTCCATGTAAAATACTGGTAGTCAGCTGCATCCGGTTAGACTGGAAGCCGACCCCAACATAGTTGGGAGAAGGTTAGGCAGATTGATTAACTGTGATGCGTAAAACCAAACACTCCCTTAGGCCCGGACTTCACCAAAGCGGAGATGTGCGAAGCGGAGACGAAAAGATGCTAAGATGGGAAAAATATTTTTGAAACTTGCAAATTTTCTTATTTAAAGAATTTGATACGTTATTTTTCTCAAAAAAAGTTGGCAGCTAGAGTGAGTGATGGACACAGCTCTGTATAGTGTATTGAAGGCTGTGACCGCGATTGAAATAATCAGATGCCCGCTAAAGTGGAAACAATAATTTACTAGAATTGTATTTCTTTATATTTTCCTAGCTACCTACCTAGCTCTACTAGTGGACGGACAGCCTTATAGGGCATTGAGGCCCGCTCTCACGCGACACACACAAGTCTTAGTTACGCCCGCCGATGGTCGCTACAGAAATAGAACAATACCATCGACATTGTCAATGAACAGATATATGGGAACAAACCGATACGAGTTACAATAGTCGATAGTAACACATTCTTGACAGTAAAACTAGCTATATTATATCTACAGTTTCATTCAAGAAACAAAATACATTTATGAGAAAAGTTATATATAGATGGCGTGATTAGTATTTTTAATTAACATTCGTAGGGGTGTGACAATTTCAAACTTCCGGAATATTAATTAGGTACTTGGTGTTAATTTATTACTCAACCGCCTCTGTAGACTAGTGGTTAGGCCATCTGTCTCAGACCCAGAGGTCCCGGGTTCGATTCCTAGTGGGGAAAAAATTCTGCTCGGTTTGGTTATTCCGCCTGGCTAGCTACCACCATCTTAACTAAGTCTGTCGCCATAACCACAATGTTAACAGCGTCGTTGTGTTTCGGCTATTAGAGGTAAGATAGCCAGGTCCTCTGTGGTTGAGGATTTTGGATGACGCTCGCTTCCACCTTCGGCCTGATCATCACTTACCAGCAGGTGAGTTCAGGCTAGGTTATAAACCATTAAGTTCATAATCAGAAGTTTTTTTTCTAATATGAAGCTTAATGTACCTGTTAATGTGCTTAGAACCGGTACCTTATCGACGTATTTTAACTGCTTTGTTCGTTTTTAATTAAATGTTGATTTTATATTTACATAATTATAGTCTCTGGTGTTTTAGAGGAGCTCGTGGCTAAGTAGTAACTGCCGCACGGGTCGATCCGTCAGGTTAAGCTACGCTTGCCGGGGTTGGTCTGTGGATGGGTGACCATCTTTACATACCGAGACTCCTCCGTGCCTCGGAAAGCACGTAAAGCCGTTGGTCCCGGTTGTCATTCGTGGATCTTTGACAGTCGTTACGGGTCGTCAGAAGCCCGAAAGTCTGACAACCAGTCTTACCAAGGGGTATCGTATTACCCAGTTACTGGGTTGTGGAGGTCAGATAGGCAGTCGCAGTCCATGTAAAATACTGGTATTCAGCTGCATCCGATTAGACTGGAAGCCGACCCCAATATAGTTGGGAAAAGGCTAGGCTGATTTTTTAGTCTCTGATGTTTTAGATGTCAGTGTGCGCAGAAACCCTGTGATCCTGTACAGCAGGTTTAAAACAAGATACTTTGATTCAATACGTGAAGAAAAACGGCATGATTATGCATTTTGTTCTCACAAAGTCGTGGTTTGCTAGTGTTGCTACACCTCGTTATTATGACTTCGACAATAGTCGGAAGTAGATGTCGTTTTGTTGCAGTTATCTTTATTGAAATCACCACCCATTAAATATTCATTGTTGCGTTTGACGGAAAAACATTAATTTAAATGAGAAGCTCGTAAATGTATTTTATATTTCGCAATGGTAGGTAGGTACTACTAGCTTAGTATAAAGCGATATTGTGTAATGAAATCGATATACCTTTGTACTATCGTATTTGTTATTGTTCCGTTCAGCAAAATTCAATATCTGATTAAACAAAAATTGTACAACATTTAATACCTAATTGTTTAATCAGCTGCTTAGAAAATAAACCGCAGAACGAAACGGTTTATCAAAATAATCAGTAGAAAGTAAAAATAAACATTAGGTACACTTGATAAAGTTAAAAATACCGTACCCTACTGACCGACCCATTAAGGCAAATTGCGTAAAAAGTTTCGAGTGCGGTCTGCGTCTCGAAATACATGGGCCGAGTTCCCGGGATCTCAGGTTCACAGACCGGGAAGCATGCGACAACGGTCGGCAGAGCGGCGGCACGGTTATACCACGCATGTAAAAGTTCCGGCCACGTGCCCAATGTGAACGTGATTTGGACCGATTTCAATGTTACGTTACAGAAATAATAATTAGATATGTTTTTTCACGTAATAGCGTAATACTCATCTAGATTAATTTATAGAATGGCGTGGAAAATCGATAAAAACAACATAACATACTCAAATATTAATGGTTGTTGTAACTTTCTAATCGATTTGCAAAAACGGTGTAGATAACTATTAAAATTGCTGAATTTGACTTTTACGATAAATTATTCTGAATTCAATTCCCGTCTCGTCTCGTTTATCAGCGGTTTTTGAACAAACATTTATCAGACGAAATCAATTTATTTTGTTCGATGTTTTTGAATTTAACTTGTAATTACATTTTTTTTTTCAATAACTGTTACTTACCTTACAGACTTTCTCTCGTAAGTCTACACAAAGAAAGTTACGTTTATCCTATTAACTAAAAAACTAGTCTCCATCCTATCTATATTATTTAATTAAAACATAGGTAGGTTGGCAAAGAATGGACATCTGTTATTATTACTTATGATGATGAAACAAGTATTTACATAATTGCCAATTACCTGCATAATTATTATGGCTACAGATTCATTACTTTGTAGGCCGTGTTAAGGTTATAACAACCTTTTTCCGCAATCATAAGCCTTTAATTATTCAGGTTCTGAGATTGACTGGAGCACATTTTGACCTCATAATTAAGTTTCTTGAAACTCGAGGACACTCAGGCCTTGCTAATTTAAAAAAAAAATGTGAACCCTCGAAAACCAATGAACGAGTCCCAATCTTTTTAGTTCCTTTAGCAAACACAATAGTTAGTTAGGATACTGTGAATTGTCTGCGAAGTTTTATTGAATTGAATTACTATTAAGCAACGATTGTTCAATTGATTCAATTTGTATCAACGATTTTTTTGCCCTATAAACTCAATGTAAGCAACTCCTGCATGCGCAGTCATGCATAGGTTAGCAAATTGTTCGGCATTTGCGTCAATTAACTTAGGTAGGTAAGCAAAGTTGATGTTACGCAACAAGGCTGAAATTCTCTCGGCCAGCCGCCATTGCCATTATAATACTCAGGTCTGCCATGACCATAGGAATATTCTGAATCTGAATGCTACATTCCCACGTACCTACGTGTTTGGCTTTATGTTCTACCTGTACACAGTCGTTTTCGTTTTACAAAGACACAATATTATGGTTTAGTGGTTATAAGCACAGAACCGGTCGATGCGGCGGTGTGGCCTTTGTACAGCAGGGGATGTTCCTCAGTTGAAATGATGATGATTAATCGGATAAGGACAAAAAGACCGCACATTTTCGGACCAACCTCGCATTTTAAGAGTTTCAAAAACGCTAAGTGCTTATAGCGCTAAATAACGTATCTAACTTATTTTAAGAGACAACGTTTCACACATGTTACAAGGCCACTTAAAATCGCACTCAAAAAACCAACGCAGACACTTAAGAGTTGGTTAAAACCCTAATCGGGGTGTCAATCACAGGATAAATGCCCAGCACTCGACTCCAAGTATTCACATCGTTTAACCAATTTATGGCCAAACTGACATCGCAAACTCACTATTTCTGTTCAAATCCAGACCCTAGGCTATCGTCGGGTAGAACAAAAAAAATAAAAGTAATTTCCTTTACTCTTATAACGAGGACTAATGTCGGTCGCAAATAGCTTTTGCGACAACACTAGATCCAAGCGGTAGTTTCATTATCCCGTATCCCGCCTTTTACGCTGAATTCGGGTTTTCTGGAAGGGTCCGACAATTTTTCCTCACATTAGTCTCAAAGGCTGTAATTAATTGACGGATTTTGTTCGCAGCTGTCGTGTAAGTAGGTGTAGAAATGGACGAAACCTAGTTTTTAAGGGGTTCCGTAGGTACCTGAAAAGGAAAAAACTAAACCCTTAAAGGATCACTTCGTTTTCCGTCCGTCTGTCTGTCAAAACCCTTTTTCTCTAGAAAGCGTGGAGATATCAAGTTGAAATTAATTCATAATTGATAACCGATTCAACTGGAGTTATCAGGTGGAATCTGTTTGCGGCAAGTTACGTGCGTAGCTCACCAATTTTTCCATTATATGCCGCAATATTCCATACCGAACCTTCCTTCAAATGTACACAGCTCTTGCTGAGTCAATAATATCCTATGGACTCATCAGTTATGCAAGCACATTTAAAGCCTACCTGGATAAAAGACATAATTTACAAACACGTTTGTTGAAACTTGTAGTACTTATCAAACTATGTAAAAAATAAATACCAAGACAATTACACAGGGTTATTTATACATTGCAAAGTATTACCTGTTCTGGCGCGCGCTGAGTATCTGTTCCTCATAGAACATTTTGATAACAGTGATATTCAAATTCCTGTCAAATATAACGTGAATACACGACAAGCCAAATCAAAATCATTTCAAGTGCCACGCAAAAACAACTTTTATGGCTTGTTTTACGCTTATTTCACAATACACAATTTACTAAACCAAATACCTGTGGACATTAGATACTCAGTGAATAGTAAAAACATAATGCGTAAGCTGAAAGAACATTACGAGTACCTACATCAACTCGATTATAACTTAACTGTTAATAGCGCGTTGATCAAATTTCAGGCCATAGTATGCTAAGACCACAGAAATATTAATTTATTATATCTATGGCTAAGACAGACCCCAGAGGTCTAATTGTGTGCTTTGTTTATGTGTAAGGAACTTGTAATGTGTAAAATATATTTAAAAAAAAACAGAATGTATATTTTACTTATGTAAAAACTAAATATATTAAATTATGTTTATATTACATAGTGAAATTAAGTTGTAAAGTTATGTCTTAACGCGGATAAAAAACTGAGAATCACGCAAAATCTATCAAGCATATTTTTCTGAAACTCACCATTTCAAAGATAATTTAATTATTGATCTTTTAGTATACGTTTTTTATTAAAATACCTTTTGTTTTATGTATAATAAATTAATAATGCGTCTAATTTGGGACAGCGGTCCTTGATGGGCCAGTCCTATTACTGGCTGGACATACGACGCGTTGCGTGAGCTCAGTACAGAACACGCAAGCTAACCAATCAAGGTCATCTGCGTCTATAATGAAGATCGTCGTAAGCATGGTGTTGGCATAGCCCTTGGTTATTTCGGCGACCAAACTGTAAAAGTATAATACAAGTGTAAAAGTATAAAAACAATAGTAATAGTGTAAAAGTATAGTAAACCTATCATACATAACATAACATCACGCCTGAATTCCCCGAAGGGTTAGGCACAGGTGTACCTATAGTACAACCACATTACCACCACCCACCTAGCTTACTGTGTAGATGTTAATGTCCAAACCGTAATTGAAAGGTGTAAAACATTAACTCATGTTCATGTGTTTTTGTTTCAGAATGCCAGCGCTCCGGCTGCTGGGGCGAAAATGGCTGGCAGCCTCAGACGATCTCGTGTTCCCCAGCATTTTCGAACTACTCTTCAGATTTGTTTGGTATGTATCTTCTCTTTTATTCCAACCTGGTTTACCACCCAAGTTCTAGTTAGTAAAGTTCTACTTTTGGCTGATAGTTTCACAGCTTGCTCAGTCTGTATTTTTTTATGTATCTAGGAGCAGATAGTGCATGGTGTTGTTGACTCTTTGGGAGCCTACGATAGGTACCGGGAGTTAAAAGACATATTCACGGTACAACGCGAATAAAACCCTGATTAAGACCTACCTAAAGCATTTATAGGTTAGAGGATCTAAAAATATTGAGGTTGGCTGAAAAGCCTCTAAAAATGACAGTTGCCGTTAAAATCGAAGAAACAAAAGCTTTTTCCTTATTTATTTTTTTAGCAATACAAACCAGCTATTTTACTAGTGTTATTTTTGAAAACCTAATTGAATCAATAACATTTTTAGGTCTTAAATATATTTTATCTGGCTGAATGACGTCAAAAAATGACAGAAACCATAAATTATCGAAGGAACTATTTTTTTTTCTTTTATTTACAAAGGTGACCTATTCGTTTTTTCAGTAATACCCGCCGGCCATCGAAGGGTTTTTTTGAAGACCTAAATCTGTAAAATGTTTTAAGAAGTATTTTTTATGACTTAAATTGAAATAGCCTATGAAAAATATAAAGTAAGTTGCGCGTAAAAAAAATAAAGTGCTATGCGTAAAGGATTCTGGTCTGCCAGGGCTTATTTTCGCATATTTGGGAGTGGCGCGGGGAGGCGAAACGCCGGGGCTTGACTCCGATGCCGCGAGAAATCGCGGCACAGCGGACAGAGCTCCGACGGGATCTCATGGCGTCATGGAGAGTGCGATTGTCGCAACCCAGTGCTGGGCACGCCACTATTGCGGCGATAAGTCCCCTCTTTGAGGAGTGGCTGGAGAGGCGCCACGGCGTCCTCACCTTCCGCCTGACGCAGGTCCTCACCGGACACGGCTGTTTCGGGAGGTACCTGTTTCGGATAAGGCGGGAGGAAACGCCCGGGTGTCATCACTGCGTGGATCGCCCGGAGGACACGGTGGAGCATACGGTGGAGGTATGCCCGGCTTGGGCAGAGCACCGCCGTGTCCTCGTGGAGGCGATCGGTGGCGGGGATCTCTCGCGTCCGGCCCTGGTCCAGGCCATGGTACGGAGCGAGAGGGCATGGGAGGCCGTCACCTCCTTCTGCGAAGCAGTAATGCTCGCGAAGGAGGAGGCGGAGTGCGTGAGGGAGAGGCAAATTTCGCGCCCTCACGCCCCTAGCCGCCGCAGGAGGAGACGCCCCGGGCGTCGGGAATCGATCGCGGATTTCCGGCCACCGTAGGCGCGGGCTTGCGGACGGTGAGCAATGGGTAGCTCGCCGTCCGGTAAGGACCAAGCCCGGGTCGACGGCGCGTTGTGTTCCACGCGCGCCTCAAAGAGTGTCAGCGAGTGAAGGGGTCCGATGAGACCATTGCCTGCCGGGGTTGCGGGAAAGTCCGAAAGGGATACCGTGGCCCCCTGGCATTGCACAGGCAAGAGAAGGAACACGGGTGGGTTTTAGTCAGTAAGAGTCTGACACGCCCTCCCGCTCCACCCAGAGCGGGAGACGTCATTTGATGATTTCCCAACCAAAAAAAAAAAAAAAAGGGCTTATTTTTAATCTTATATTTTTAATCGTTTTTGTTTTTTTTTCATTGTTCTCACATACCTATATTATTATTATAGAAGCAACAAGAGTAATGCACCCAGGATATTTTCATTTCTATTTAAAAGAGTGTCCTTGGAGTTTCTGGCCCGTTCTTCTCCATAGATCTACGTTTTGGAATGGGCAACTAGCTTCAACTTTCTGAATAACTGACCGACTCTTTGACAGACAGCGATAATAAAATAAACAGGCTACAAGATTCAATGATCGCGATAAGTAGTAAGTACATCTTATTGAAAATTACATACAATATTATGATTACTTTGTAAAGTATTATATTATTTTAATTTTTGTGTAGGGAGAATAATGTGGATATTTTTTATAATTTTCTTTCTCAGTTAGTTTTAATCTGTCGCGCGCGCAATTAGCAGACACAATAGAATTTTATTGTTATCTGTCTCCAATATGAGACACCAGTATTATAAAGGTTAATGATGGTCTGGCAGTTTGAGTAGTTTATGTGGCCTACCCAAATGTCCTTTCTTTGGTATTTTTCGTCAAGTTGAGCTCCTTAAATAATTCTGAGTTGATGAGCTCCACGATTAGGTACTGACAAATGCTTGCACTGACAGGACAGGTCCACTTAAATCTGTGTGGTTCTTTTCTCAACAGACCATTTCAGAATTCAGACTAATCTACATGGTCCTCATATGGCTTGACCAAGATTATGTCTGGACTTTAAAAGAGACTGTGACCTCTGAGTTTGTTTTGGCCTTTCTTCTCAGAGTAGTCAGATAGGAAACGCCAAACTCATCTAGCCGTTTTTATCATGATTTCGAAGTATCTACATCGATATTTAGGTTCTGGATTATCCTACGCTACTCTGCCGGTGTCAAAAATTCCCATGTAGAAGTAGAGGAACTTTTTACGTCCATAGAGTTTCATAAAAATCCCATTTTTCAATGTTATACAAGCACTAAGCTCTCATTTTTTGATCGACCTTAAAACTTTGCTTGTATACCTACTAAGTAATATGTTTGTCCGTCGAAAGAAATATGACAAAGTCATAACTGGCATACTAGCCTAGTTTTGAATAATCATCGATAATTAGCCTCAGATAGAGCTGTTTTGGAACCTACTTCCGTTGCGTTGATCACTACTGTATGTATGAGGACATCTCGGGCCGAGAAGTTACATCAGTGGCTCACTTTCACCAAGCCACCTAGTTAGATAAATTAAATCATACTACACGAAGTAATCATCCACAGATCATTAGTTCGTGTTCATAGTATATTTTATATAAATATATTTAAACTAAAGTCGCGTTTAAGACGCTAAAAAAATCGAAATAAACATCGCTACATCCTGTAAATAGTTCTCCTGTTTACGTCAATCACGGTATAATATCTTAAATGTTCAGTAACTTGATAAAACAAGGGGAGATGCAATAGAGGCGATAAAAATGTTCCGCATAAAAAACTTTGCCAATAAAACGGATTCCCTCAAGTAATAACTGATAAATAAAGTTCTATAAAAGGGTCTTCGTGAACAACCATAAACAGGAAATATAAAAACAATGAGTGGGAAAAAACAAATCAGAAATCTTCAAACTCAGCTACACGAAAGAATAAAAGGAAGTTAAAGCTGTAAATATCATGAAAGAAATTAACTCTTCCTTCGGTAAACTCAATAACAAAGATGAACTTAATGAAGGTTTTGATTCAACAAAGCGTGATTTTTCAATGAATTTAATAAGAATAAAAGATCTGAGAAATGTTGAAAAGAAAATGTTCGTAACCTATTAACGGTTGAATGTTCTTAGAACGTGATATAATTTGAGAAACCCGATTTAAGGGTAAACAGTAAACATCGTCTCGATTTGTTGATCAAACATGGCGCTGTCCTTCGGGTCTCGTACCTCACTTGTTGCGAACCACATTAATATGAATGAGCTTTCGCTCTCGATATTGGCTCGCAATTTCTCTGCACTACAACCGACCTTCGAAACTCTGCCTGATTGCCCCGTAATGGATTTTAAATTATCGCAACATCCAACATCCAACATTAACCGTGCTACGAATGTCGCCTCACTATTAAATGAATAAAATAAATATTTTAAAAATTGTTTTGTAGAAAGAAAAAGAGGAAATGGTTAAACGATTGTTCAAACTCCGATTTCGGTCAAAGGCTTCATTCAGTATTCGCGACTTTGTAGAGTAGATTTGTTTCTTCTTATTCATTCACATTTGTTACAATGCCATTCTATTTGACATCCGTCTGATGTAACATGTTACAGATACAGTGCGGTGTCCGTTTCATTTTGTACGGTATGCCATCATTCACCAGAGATGCATTAACATTTTTATTTAAAAGATATTTCAGCTTGATTTAGGTCACAACACAAACACTTTTTGACGTTTTGCGAGACGTCAAAACAATGCTCTTTGTGGTAGTATTATGTTTTCAACGGCTGAAGCTTTGTTTGAATCGGTACACAATCAGCTTTATGATACAAAACAGTATGTTGAAAACGGAAAACGCTTACAATACCCTGGGCTTTGGCAAGTTTCGGGCTAACAAATTACTGTTTAATTTGATTAATCCATTAATTTATAATGTTAGTTTCAGGATTGGATTTATTAGTCCTAAACAGAACAGCGCTTCTTATTATTTATGCAGTGCCTATTCAACAAACAATCGTTTGACAAGGGTCCGAATACTGAAGGTTATTTATACGAAAGTACTTAAATGTCTTAGAACATTCCAATTTACGCCTTTCTTTTTGTTCACAGGCTAGTTCTAATAGCACTGGTTGTGGAGGTCCTGTACCCAGTGACATGGCAGTGTCAGTCGGAAGGTTGGCATGGCGGCGCGTTCGTGAGGCTGTACCTCTGCGCGACGCTGACGCTGCAAGCAGCACTTATGCTACTGCTGGCAGGACTGGCACTGCAGTCAGCACGAGGGACTATCACCGACATCGACGCTAGGAAGATGGTGTCACCACTGCTTCTCATAAAGTAAGTTGTTATTATTTTATTAGGAAAATAAAGATAAACGAATTACTTATTCTTTTTAACCGACTTACAACAACAATAAACAATAGCTCAACAGCAACAATAGCTCTTGAATATAAATATGAAGATATAAAACACTTAGTTTTCCTTTTCATTTCCAAACACTTGAACTATTTGAGCATCTATAAAAGAGATTCTACAGATATGCTTTAGAATTAAAATAAAATAAAAGCCTACTTCCTTTAAAAATGTAAAATTATTTTAATACATAATTCCATTATGTTAGTGAAAAACATCTACATAACAAAACGTTAGCATAGTATTAAAAGCACTCACAAAACCAGTATATTTAAGCTCTTGGTAATGAACAAAAACGGTAGATATGCGTGACCGAGAACTCCCTAAAGGGCTTATGAGCTTATATCGCAAAATAAATAATACACAATCTACAAAAACGGTTACTTTTCTTTTTATAGCAAGAAATCAAATAAAAACTCGTATCTAATAATCTGCTTGTTTGTTGTTATACGCGTAGATAAATAAACATACCAATGTTAGTTAATAATTTTCTATCATAAAATAAACAGTTGATGCCGCTTTGTTTACGTTTTCAGGTCGGCTAGAAACGTTATAAATATAACCGTAAACACCTAACGCTCCTACATTTTCTCTCCTCACAAAACGTGGTTAATATTACTTACTTTCTCTATTCAACGCAGCTGGTGCATTAGGAGCGGCAATAAGTTTCTAATCTGAGGTGCTAATAGCCTACAATAGTTGAGCACACTCACGTCACCGCTACTCTTAATCATTTACTAAGAATAAAACTCATGTAAGTGTACAGTGTGAGAGCTATGGTGGCCTAGTGGTAACGGCCGCGATAATTTGTGTAAAATTGTAAATTATTTTTCACTACTCATGCTCTGAAAGTGCTTACTAGTGCACAAAATTCGATTTTGTGCAGCCTATATCCTGCACAAAATCGAATTTTGTGCTCAAGTGCATTAACGTATCTACTCATAAATGTACCTATATTGAGGCAAAGAAAATGAGCCATACAGCCAAACACAATAAGAAGTTCATAGATAGAATTTGTTATTTTATAATATTTACTTTAATTTGTTTTTAAGACATAAAAGATATTAAAATTTAAATTCAAGTACGGTAGGTTATTTAATTAATTTAAGAAAATTATTATTACAAAATTAATTTAATAGTAGGCTGTATAGGTCTGCAGCCCAAGCCTAATATCAATGTCGTAAAATACAGAAAAATACCGTTCCCTTCAGTATTCAAAACTGTAATAATTTTACTTTTAATTTTAATTATAGAAATGTTATGTTTTAATACTGTTTTATTTCCTCGCAATCGAAGTGAAAAGCAGAGTTTATAACGCGTCCACAAAACCATTTTTATCCGAGACTTTTAGCAGCCCGAGACGAAGGCGAGGGCTGATAGTAATGTCGTTTTGTGCACTTGTTGTAAAATCTACTATTATCACCACGGCTCTCAAAACGGTGAAGGAAAACATCGTGAGGAAATTCTTCGAAGGTATGTGACATCACCGACCCGCACTGGGCCCGCGTGGTGGATTACGACCCACTCCCTCTCACAGAGATTATAATTATGAAGTGCACACTTCCACACAAAGAATCCAGACAAAGAAAAGTGTTCGTCGAAGTTGTGAAAACTTTTATGAGCGAATTGTGGAATTGCCATTAGACTCGAAAGTTTTGGATGTTGATATTTATGGTATGTTCCGCAATTTTTATGTGCTGGCATCGTACACCTGGCACACATTTCTATTTCCTGGCTAGATTTGATTCGGTAATTAAAATAGGGCGTGAATGTACTAACAGTTGATTCACTAACGTTAGACATTCATAAAAGTCTACGTATGTATTTCAACCTCGTTTTCTTTATGTAATCACGAATGCGTGAATAATAATATTTATAACTTTATTTCATTATAAAGTGGGAGCTCGACTGTTACAACCGTGGGCGTTATATTCTTCACTTTTATGAGATAAAACTAATAATAATATAGATGTGCCATTTTTAGCCTCTGAGAGTGATGTATTTATAGGCAGTGTGCATAATAATGAATGAAAATTATGTCCACACCCCGATAACAATAGGTAATATAATGATTTGTTTATGTTTGGTGTTAAATCTTGACCTACTAGGTATGCCTTTGTTTATATCTTGACTAATAACAGTTAAACTCTGTGAACTAATATGAAAGATATTAAGGTCCTGAACTGGAAACAATTTGTTTAACAATTATTTGTAATTGATAGTGTTATCTGGGCTTAATTTAATTGATAACTGATACCAGATATTTTGTATAGTTAAGTAATTGTATTTGTAAACCAATCGAATGATTAAAGATTTTATCATAAGTAGGCAATATTATAATGTCCTATACTCTTTAGGTTTTGGTAATTAATTAAAGGTAATTTAAGGTAAAGGTCACTTCTGTTGTCATGCTACGTCACAGTTGTACTCTTCAATTTAGCAACGTTATAATTCGCCTACGTTTAGAGTTTGGGCTCTTTACAATAGACAGATTACAAAATATTATATTATTATTTTAAATCTAACAAAAACCATGCGAAGCCAGAAAGAAAAAAAAATCATCTAACAAAAAAATTGTGCTCGAGCAGTTACTTACATCTACGAAGAGTAGTTTAAGAATAATGATAAAGTTTAACCCTACTTTTTATCGTATATTTAAACAAGAAAGTATCATCTATAAAAACTTTATTTAAATTACCTAAACCAATGGAGTAGGTATAGATTTCTCACCAAATGAATATTTCTATAATTGGACATTACTATCGAAACTAGGCACCTTCTCAGTAGGGAACTACGGACTACCGTAAGGAAACAGTCCCCTTTGTATCCACCTGTTTACGAGCGTTCACAGATATATTTTTTTTATTACAGAGTGCTGCTAGTGTTCCCAGAAACGGCCCTAAACGTCATGGGTACGATGTGGATGTTCTGCGAAGTAATACAATGCTCCGTCGGGGACAAGTTCTCCAGCATAGTCATACAAAGTGAGTTAATATTTCACCCTCGCAGTGTAAATTAGCCCACCCTTTGTACGCTGCCTTTCACCGTGGCACAATGAACGGCTTTTAACGTCAAGATTGTACATTTTGTATGATTTATTCCCTTTTGTGAATGATTTAATATTATTATTATGTTTCTAAGTGTTTCTTGTCGTTATTCAAGGCTGTGGTTTCGGGTGCTAGACTACTTAATTGAGCTTTTTGATTATCTGTATGGTTTGCAAACCAATCATCAATCCATTTATCACTCCTACCACAAATTAATACAGATGGTTCACTCCGCTAAATCATTTAAATAAAAAGCGACTCTTGCTACCACACAATAAAGCGCAATTCAGGTCGCCCAGCGTTAATACATACAGGTATATTCACCTAGAAGTTGCCTCTCTTTCTATCGCGTAACTCTTAGATCTTCTGACTACGTTACACTCACTGAATTAGATATTAAAAACATATTTTACATGTACTTTTTGCTATATAATCAATCTGCCTAGCCTTTTCCCAACTATATTGGGGTCGGCTTCCAGTCTAACCGGATGCAGCTGAATACCAGTATTTTACATGGAGCGACTGCCTATCTGACCTCCACAACCCAGTAACTGGGTAATACGATACCCCTTGGTAAGACTGGTTGTCAGACTTTCGGGCTTCTGACGACCCGTAACGACTGTCAAAGATCCACGAATGACAACCGGGACCAACGGCTTAACGTGCTTTCCGAGGCACGGAGGAGTCTCGGTATGTAAAGATGGTCACCCATCCACAGACCAACCCCGGCAAGCGTAGCTTATGACGGATCGACCCGTGCGGCAGTTACTACTTAGCCACGAGCTCCTCACTTTTTGCTTTATAATATTAATAAAAAATGATTTATATAAAACGCATTCAAATTGGAGAGTGGATACGGCCATCTACTACAAGGGTACCAGCTCTGACTCGATAGCCTGCACTCTCCAGACCTCAGTCGACATGCTCGGCGCCTGGTTAAGAAAGTGGAGGATCGAAGTCAACCCGGATAAAAGCCAAGCGGTTCTCTTTTCAAAACCGCGTAAAAGGTTCAAACCCCCCCCCCCGACCAATCACCATGTTCGGCAAGCCTATCCCCTGGGAGAAGCGAGCCAAATACCTAGGTGTTGTCCTCGACCAGCATCTCTCCTTTAGCGATCACATAAAGCAGAGGTGTTGTCCTGGACCAGCATCTCTCCTTTAGCGATCACATAAAGCAGGCCCGCTCGCGAGCCGCTTTCGTTCTCGGTAGACTTCACTCTGTCCTGAATGCACGTAGCAAAATGTCACTAAGGTGCAAATTGCGTACGTACCTACACGGCGTGCATTCGTCCCATTATGACCTATGCGGGAGCCGTATTTGCACACGCAAAGCCCCGCCATATCCATAGGATGCAAACGCTCCAAAATAGATTCCTCCGTAAAATCACCGGTGCCCCCTGGTACGTTAGAAACGAGATCCTCTATCTCGACCTAATTAAAGATCCCCACAATCTACCAATTTCTCAAACGCAATTCCAAGCGTTTCTTTGAGTCCGCCGCCAAACACCGCAACTCTCTGGTTGTCGAGGCCGCCAACTATGTCCCTAGTAGAATCAGTAAGATCCGCCGCCCGAGGCAAATCCTTACCGACCCAGACGACCCCAAAACCCTCCTCCAGGAGATTAATACGGGCACAAGTACAGTGCACAAACACAGACACCGACCCGCATTCCGACCTCGCCACCGAGGTCCTCCGCGATCGCGACCCGCCCGAGTAAATAATACCTACTCCCCACCGACCCTGGCCCGTTGATGCGCCAGCCCGCGTCGATGCTGAGCCAGTAGCTTTAAATTCCCCGATTAATAATAATGAATTATCTTTGATCCAGCCTGTCCCAACTTGCTGTCCTCCCCCCAGCGACGCCCTAAGCCGAGGTCCGTACCCCACAGGGGGTGCCCTTAGCAAGCACTCGCCTAGTTTTAAATTAGAATAGTTTTACCACTGGCTGGAGGCTTTGAGTTTAGTAGCTTAAGGCAGCCGCAGGATTGTCCGGTAGTCATCACCTCAGAGGTGAGCTACGAGATGCCCTAGTCAAAAAAAAAAAAAAAAAAAACGTCATGCCATTTTTTATTACGTAAAAAAAGAAAAATACGTGTCCAATATGTTTTAATAATTAGACAAAACACAAAATTTTAGTCAACGTCCCTATTGGCAACAAATCGTGCCTACCGCGTGCCTACTTGTAGCTTCATAGGTACCTAAAATGCGGAGTGAACCATTTGTACCTATTCATCTGTGCCACTTCTCTAAATAGATTTGATGAGTGTAGTACGCGGCAACTGTTTCAGCTGTAAAAGTTATTAATTGACACGGTATCTGAAAGCCTGATGAAGTGTATTCAAATTCACGGCTGTGTGGTTTGGGGGATTAACAAACAGCCAATCTCTGCACGTGCATTTTGACTACTGAATTGAAAAGACATTCAAACCGATAGTTACGAATATTCAATCAGTCGCCTTCTGCATGTGGACAGTCTATATATTTAGAATATTTTATTTATAGACTGTTACAGCACTACACACAAAGTAGGTACTACATATGAATCCTGCATGTCGATTCCCGTAATCACTTCACCGTGAAAACATGTGAAGTGAGCGTGGAGTGAGCTGTCAGTGTCATCTCACCCTGTTGGAATGACAACTCACTTCACCTAAGTTTTCACGGTGAGATGGTTACAGAATAGCACTGCTGCTGTTCCTAATGTTAGGACATTAGGAACAGGCTTGATGTTTAACGACCTTATACAGGGTGGCCAATTGGAAGTATACAACTTTAAAATTAAGATTATTTTTATTTCAAACGAAAATTACCGGATATTTTTCTATACGTATATTATTCAGGCTTGGCAATTTTATACGGTGAATAAGATCTGCTTAATCTGCTCCAGTTTTATTCTTCAAAGCGATCGCTTTTCATCGTGTTTTTCTTAAAATTTTCGCATACCTACTTTATTAGATAACCCACTAACAAACTCACAAATATTCTGCTTTTCGTATTCCTCAGTGATCAAAATGGTAGGTATTCGTTTCTCTTAATGATTTGTTAGAAAAATTGGGTCGTTTTTAAATTAAATTAAAAATTAAAAAAAAAAAAAAAACATTTATTTCAGGTCATTGACCCATATTAAATACAAAACATACAATTTAAATACAAAACTCCGGTCACATTTTACTGCCAACTGAAGAAATAAAATAATGAAAACATTAAACATTACATGTCAGATCAGATCAATTAATGTCAGATATAAATAAAAATTAAATAAAACAATGAATTAAATTAACAAAAATTAAGTTGATGTCAGAAGCAAACAAATGAAATATTATATTATTTATCATTAAAACATTAAAGCTGTAGGTATAAAATGACAAATTAAGCACCAGCAATATGCCTGCTACAACAATGCCCAACGTAGGGGCAATCAAGTCGCTCAGCAACCATCGCCAGGACAGTATTGGAGCTAGCCCGCACCCTGCGCACCAAGGACGCGCACCGCTTGCGCATGGTGGCGTGGAAACAGTCGGTGCGCGCTTCCGCAAACATGCCCGAGGCACTGCAGAAGCGGGGTAGCCGCAAAACCGCCCTGAACGCGTTGTTGTATTGGACACGAAGGGCACTGTAAGCAGCTTGTGAGTAAGATGCCCATAGGCTGCACGTGTATAAGGAGGTGCAGAAAGCTTTAAAAAGCGTGATTTTAACCTGATTTGAACAACGTGCAAACCTACGGGCTATCATATTTGCTCTCTTAGACAGTGCCCTCCGCTCCCGCTCAATGTCGACATGGTCTTTCAGATCTGCTGTTACCCAGTGCCCCAAGTATTTAAATTGATACACCCGTTCCAAGGGTACACCATTCAAGTGAATAGGGGGTACTTGCTGTGGGAATGTGGCGCCTCCCTGAAATACCATGAATTGACTTTTCGCGACATTATACATAAGACCATGGCTGCCCGCGTAGTCCTCACAGATATTCAGCAGCTTGCGTAATCCACAAACCGACGCGCTCAGCAGCACTATGTCATCTGCATAACTTAGATTGTTTACACAAACATCATCAACATGGCAGCCCACATGCCGACTACTGAGCGCGACGATGAAATTGGTTTAAGAAGTTCAGGGTAAAATTTCTGAAAGTATTGCGGTGATCACGGTCTTATAGACTGTGTACCTATAATGAATTTGTCGCATTTTAACTAAATAATAAACACCAAATAACTGCATAATTTGGCGTCAAATCAGAATGGGGTAATGGAGTAATATACTTCCTTAAATAGTTTATTTCACAGTTCGCCCCCCTTAATACAGATACTGCAATCCACGACGACGCGCCCCACTCCGCGATTACTGTACCGTAAGCTGTACTTTAGTACGGTACGGAGCGGAGCGGAGTGGGGCGCGTCGTCGTGGATTGCACTATCTATATACAATGATCTTAAACATGACTGGCGAAATGTGGGTGTACTATAGGTGAACCCATGCCTAACCCCTCTCTGGGATTACAGTCGTGATGTTATGTTATGTTCTTTCACAGGTATAGTCCTATTCAACTGGGTACAACTAGCCCTCACTGTGTTCGGTCTATTCATGGTGTTCGATCCCCTGGGCTCGGTGAACTATGGTGACATGCAAGATACGCCCAACCAGGTCCGACATCATAGGAAGGTCACAGGACTGTGGTCCAGAAGATTTCGATGGGCCTTCTGCTGGTTGAAGAGAGATGAACATGGGAAGGAAGCTTTTCAACAAGTTGCAGGTAAATAATATGAATAAGTCTGTACTTATCTTCTTAATTTCCTAAAATGTATTCAGTTAATTTTACTGTCGAGCTCACGGATATCTATGGTAGAGCCTAAACCATACCTAGGTAAAAAGGAAACATGCCAATGTATCCTATACATAAGCAATATTTGTTTATTATATATTTACTAATAATAATAATATATTTATTTGACGTAAAAAGTACCTACACTTTATTAATTAAACATGGAAATAGCTTGGTACAAAAATATTGATCAATGACCCATATGCTAGGAAAAACCTGTGTTACAGGGGTCATCCATCCGTCCATTAAGGATGATATAATAGTTCTTTACAATTTAGTAAAAAATAAACAAATAAACTACACCTACCTAACCACCAACCACCTACCTAATTGATTTTGAGGATAATAGTGCGAGAGCCGGCTGCAAAAATACCTACCTTATCGGCTACCCCAATACGCTGTCTTTATATCGTTAACCAACACTTAAACACGTAAAAAAAGTCAGGTCTGCCAGAGCCGTTCTTGCCGGGTCATAGAAATAATCGATATTTTTTTACGTATTTTTTTAGTTCATATTACGTCATAATGTACCCCAATTAAAATGCTGGCAACAGTTTGCTATTGATTAATTATGTAAAAAAAAGTAGGTCTGCCATTGCGCACCCTGCCGGAAGTACTAGGCAGACACCTAAAATAAGCCCTTCCGACACCCTAAACCTACCTCATGGAGTACCCGGGTGGAACCTACGCCAAATAATAACCAAGATGCCCCTGATATTGGATCAAAAGGTCTGCCAGGTCTAAACTTGCCGGAACTTGCTGTTCAAAGCATTTGAAGTTGGTAGGGACCATAATTTTACCTGAAGTCAAAATAACATTATTTTGTTTCTAAATTTATACAAATGTATAAATATAAAGTGCTTTATTACCAAAACATTAAATAAAACAACAAGTTTAGCGATAAAAGATATATATTTAAAATTTAACAACAATCGCTACCAGTACAATAACATGCTTACAATATAGGTACAATAATCAAAACATAGTTAAAGTTGACATTACAGGTACCTGAATTCTGTATGGTGGGTTTAGGGAAAAAAGTAGGCTTCCGAGTGTTGAATCGGTTATTGTGTGAATCATCGTAGGTACAGTCAACGCCTAATCAACCTATCCACCACCAGGATCACTAATCCATCGAAATAAGGTCAAAGTTTAAATAATAATAGTTTGGTTGACTAGCCATTTACTGTAGATATGTAGGTAACTAACAATAAAACTAGCTACAATGACGGTCAAATGACAACAAGAACTATTCATAAACATACTCAGGTGCAAAAAAAAAAAAAACAGAGTCAGATTGAACTGTTCTAATGTAAATCAATAAAAGTATGTACAAAAAAAAAATTTAATCCTCGCCAAGAGAATAAAATTATAACATAATAAAATTATGACGCAGAATCAAAAGTTAGTAAACATCACTTTCATCGCTTGAACTGTCATAAATGACTGATCAATAACATCGTCCTCTGAATCATCCATTATAACGGACTCTACAGTGAGTGGTGTTGGCTCACCTTCATACCATAGAGGTTCTAGGCGATTGTTATTCAAAACCCATACACACATATGTGTGAGTGGGTGACTGATTTGTTTAAGTTATGGTTTAAGTAATTCTTCCGTGTCGTCATAATTTAGGGTGAGCAGATATTCCCTTACTTTTTGTTTGCATTGAAATTTGTTTAAACAATGTAAGTAGGTATATTTAATATGTTGTGGAGTTTATTGTATAGTAATGTGCTCAAATAACGGTTATGCCGTCGTGCAAAGGGGGTATTTGTACAAACTTTGGGACAAACGGGTTTGGGTCTTCTTCTGGGCGTGGGGCTCTTACATCTATTGGGAGGGGTAACTTTATGTGTACTTATGTGTGACTGCACGAAGCATATAAGTACATCTGGCGAACTCTCAGTACCTTCCCAACCCTTGCTCGTTGATGCGCCAGCCCGCGTCGATGCTGAGCCAGTAGCTTTAAATTCCCCGTTTAATAATCATGAATTATCCTTGATCCAGCCTGCCCCAACTTGCTGTCCTCCCCCCAGCGACGCCCTAAGCCGAGGTCCGTACCCCACAGGGGGTGCTCTTAGCGAGCCCTCGCCTAGTTTTAATTAGAATAGTTTTTGCCCCTGCCTGGAGGCTTTGAGTGTAGTAGCTTAAGGCAGCCACAGAAAAGCTCGGTTAAGTAGTCATGACCTCCCTGCGGGCCAGGGCACTGGCCCGCGAGGAGTCGCTGGAGACTCTGAACAGAGACCCGTGGGGACGCCCATACAAGATGGTGCGGGAGAAACTCCGCCCATGGGCTCCCCCGCTGACGCAGAGTCTCCGGCCACAGCTTGTGGGGGACGTGGTGAGCGCTCTGTTCCCTTCGAGAGGGGAACACGCCTCCCCGCCCATGGCTCCGCCTACTGCGGTGCCTGATGCGGACCACACCGCCGACGACGACGACGATGTTCCGGAGGTGACCGAGGTAGAGATGAGGGTGGCGGTACGTAGGCTGAATGCCAGAAATACCGCCCCAGGACCCGACGGCTTACCTGGGAAAGCCTGGGTCCTGGCCTCAGAGGCTCTCAGGCCTCGACTAAGGGGGCTCTTAAGCGCATGTATGGAGAGGGGCCAGTTTCCACTTCGTTGGAAGACGGGGAAACTGGTCCTAATCAAGAAGCCGGGGCGCCCTGCGGACTCTCCGTCCGCTTACCGGCCCATCGTGCTGCTCGACGAGGTGGGCAAGCTCTTTGAAAGAGTAATTGCAGACCGCCTTGTCGGGCGGCTGGTGCGGGTGGGGCCGGATTTGGCGGAGAGCCAGTTTGGTTTCCGCAGGGGGCGCTCCACGGTGGGCGCCATCATGCGCGTGCGAGCCCTCACGACGGGGGATGCGGTGGCTCGGGGTGGGGTCGTCTTGGCGGTGTCTCTAGACATCGCCAACGCCTTCAATACCCTGCCCTGGAGTTGCATCAGGGAGGCACTCCGGTATCACCGGATGCCGACCTACCTCTGTCGTGTGGTCGAGGCCTATTTGACGGACAGGGCCATCATCTACCCCGGTCACCAGGGAGAGTGGAACCGGCGAGAGATGTCGTGCGGTGTCCCACAGGGATCGGTCCTGGGGCCGCATCTGTGGGACATCGGATACGACTGGGTGCTGCGCGCAGACCTCCCCAATGGCGTCAGCGTCGTTAGTTACGCTGACGACACGTTGGTCCTGGCGCAGGGGAGGTCGCACCAGGCGGCGGCCGAACTAGCGACACACGGGGTTGCGACAATCGTGGCCAGAATCCGGCAGTTGGGACTCGAGGTGGCCTTGCACAAGTCCGAGGCCATGTGTTTTCATGGTCCTCGGAACGCGCCACCGTCGGGTTCCCAAATAACGGTAGGAGGGGTTCACATCGGCGTCGAGTCGACGATGAAGTACCTGGGACTCGTCCTCGACAGTCGGTGGAACTTCGTGGAGCATTTCCGACGTTTGGCTCCCAGACTGGAGCGGGCCGGGGCTGCCTTGAAGCGGCTCCTGCCCAATCTAGGGGGTCGAAACGCCTCCTGCCGGAGGCTATACGCGGGGATCGTGCGGTCCATGGCCCTGTACGGGGCACCGGTGTGGGCGCGTTCGTTGAGGCGGCGGCCTGCCCGCAGGTTGAACGCGTCCCAGAGGGTCATGGCCACCCAGCTGGTCCGGGGATACCGCACGGTCTCCAGTGAGGCGGCGAGCCTCCTTGCCGGGTTGCCGCCATGGGATCTGGAGGCAAAAGTCCTCGCGCATATTTGGGAGTGGCGTGAGGAGGCGAAACGCCGGGGCTTGACTCCGATGCCGCGAGAAATCGCGGCACAGCGGACAGAGCTCCGACGGGATCTCATGGCGGCATGGAGAGTGCGATTGTAGCAACCCAGTGCTGGGCACGCCACTATTGCGGCGATAAGTCCCCTCTTTGAGGAGTGGCTGGAGAGGCGCCACGGCGTCCTCACCTTCCGCCTGACGCAGGTCCTCACCGGACACGGCTGTTTCGGCAGGTACCTGTTTCGGATAAGGCGGGAGGAAACGCCCGGGTGTCATCACTGCGTGGATCGCCCGGAGGACACGGTGGAGCATACGGTGGAGGTATGCCCGGCTTGGGCAGAGCACCGCCGTGTCCTCGTGGAGGCGATCGGTGGCGGGGATCTCTCGCGTCCGGCCCTGGTCCAGGCCATGGTACGGAGCGAGAGGGCATGGGAGGCCGTCACCTCCTTCTGCGAAGCAGTAATGCTCGCGAAGGAGGAGGCGGAGCGCGTGAGGGAGAGGCAAATTTCGCGCCCTCACGCCCCTAGCCGCCGCAGGAGGAGACGCCCCGGGCGTCGGGAATCGATCGCGGATTCCCGGCCACCGTAGGCGCGGGCTTGCGGACGGTGAGCAATGGGTAGCTCGCCGTCCGGTAAGGACCAGAGAGTGTCAGCGAGTGAAGGGGTCCGATGAGACCATTGCCTGCCGGGGTTGCGGGAAAGTCCGAAAGGGATACCGTGGCCCCCTGGCATTGCACAGGCAAGAGAAGGAACACGGGTGGGTTTTAGTCAGTAAAAGTCTGACACGCCCTCCCGCTCCACCCAGAGCGGGAGACGTCATTTGATGATTTCCAACCCAAAAAAAAAAAAAAAAAAACAGCTACGAGATCACCCAGTCATAAAAAACGACAGTACCTTAAAGTCCGAATAGACTTGCTGAGTGGGATACCTAAAGGGTTTGCTCAACAGGACTTTGATAACTGCACGTTGGGCTCTTTCAGCTACCTATGAGGATTATTTTGGCTGCACCACCCCACGCAACGATGCAGTAACTTAGTGTTGATTCACAGAGGGCTGAGAGGGCGCTGTACCTATACCATTTTTAGGATATCTTTATGGGCACAAGTTCTTAACTTTATAAACACGTAAATGAGTTTCCTAGTGCGCGCAATTCAATGTGGGTTTTCCAGACTGGAATCAAGATAAAGTAGTAAAATTTGTAATCACGTTCTCGAAAACGGTTCCAACGATTTCGATAAAAGTTGCAATATAGGGGTTTACGGGGGCGAAAAATCAATCTAGCTAGGTCTTATTTCTGGGAAAATTCGTTTTCTTTATTTTCACCCGACCAGAGCTCGATCGCCCAGGTACTCATTTGTTATACCCCGTAAATGTTTGCTACTGAAGATTGGCATCCAAATAAAAAATGTAGGTATTCAATTGTTCAACTTGCATCATCCGTTAGGTACCTATAGCCAACTAACATCATCCGTTCTTGGAAAATCAATTGTTGACTCCAAAAAGTTCCTTCTTATTAGCAGAGGATTTTATCTCGCAACCTCTTTACTCGTGTCTTCAGATAAAGACCGGAGATGACATTTTCCTGCCCGGAAATGACATAACAAAGAGCTATACAAATACATCATTATTATCTATAGTTAGAGACCGGAAGCACTTCAAATGAAATCTGACGGTATTCGGAGAAGTCCCGTTCCTTAAGAGGCCGGGGAGCAAAGCTATCAACTGCAACTCGAGATATGTGCAAAATTCGTTTTGAATATTGCTATCTCTGTTTGACAAAAGACGGTGAAAGCGGTGTGTAGCCGTGTGTGTGTGAATGGAGTGTAGCTATTATTAGCAGTACTTGCAACGGCATGCCGGCATTTATGTTTTTTTATTAGTAACTACATAGGTTACTAATAAAAAAACATAATTAGGTTAGGTATGTGCAATATTTGCTTTATTTTTGTTGACTCCTTTGGGGAATCGTTAGTGAATGTACAGACTAGAAATGCGTTTTTTGAAAAATTCTTTACCATTCCGATATCTCAACATTACGATATCTCATCTAATCTCGAGATCTAGGCCTTGTAGAGAATATCTAGCTAGTAGATACGTCATACAAATGAGGTACCTATACATTTGGCCTTGGGGGCAAATCGGCCCAAGAACGGCGCACGTCACGTAAATATAATTTATTGGGATATTTATTAGTATTGTCTTTATTTATTTTAAGCCCAGGTTCGCACGGGTAATTTTTTTCTCCTGTAAAAATGTGCGAAATTCAATTCGCTTAAACTTCATTTTAGGTAAGTTTATTGAAAAAAAAAAGATGATCAAGCCTAGATAAATACTGTCTAAATTCGAATATCAACATGATATGGTGGAAATATGCTCAAATTGCAAATGATTTAGGTATTACGTTTGTATGGACAATTCATCGGTCGCCGCATTCTTAAGAGATAATAGTTTCTTCGAAGATTTATGACACGTAAATAAGTTGTTAGATGTCGTATAGATTAGCCCGAACAGCAAATTTGAGCTAAAACTGCATATATTCCGCAGTTTGAACATAGCGTGATTTTCGCAAACTGAGAAAGTATGCAAAAGATACACCTCTATTGTACACGTTTACCTTTCTCTTTGAGAAATTAACAGACACTACACATTTCGTGTCATCATTATCATTCCATTACATTATTATAATCCCGGGAACATATTCGGTTACGTGAATGTAAGTGCAAAAACCGACCTTTTCGCCCTACAAGTGTTCCGCTCTGATTACGGAAATCGCGTCCACAATAATGATCATTGCCATTTTACGTAATTGCCTTCCTGGTTGTTTTCCAAAAAATGAATTCGTATTTATAGAAACAATATATTAAATTGTTTACTGTAATATTGTTCTTATAACTTCAAAACCAACATTACGTGTATTTAAGTTAAGGGCTTACCTGCAACGAATACTTTTTAGGGTTCCGTAGCCAAATGGCAAAAAACGGAACCCTCTTGGATTCGTCATGTCTGTCTGTTTGTCTGTCCGTCCGTATGTCACAGCCACTTTTTTCCGAAACTATAAGAACTATAAGTTGAAACTTGGTAAGTACCTAGATGTATTCTGTGATTTCTGTGAACCGCATTAAGATTCACACAAAAATAGAAAAAAAAACAATACATTATGGGGGTAAAAAAAAAATTGTGTTTCAGTTCTAAGTATTTTTTTTTTCATCAAACCCACGTGTGTATCTATGGATAGGTCTTCAAAAATGATATTGAATAGTTTGCGCGAGAGACACTTCCAAAGTGGTAAAATATGTGTGTCCCTGTAACTTCTTAAATAAGAGAATGATAAAACTAAAAAAAGATTGTTTTTTAATACGTCATAAATCGTAAACCGCAATTGCTGCTACGGAACCTTTCATGGGCGAGTCCGACTCGCACTTGACCGCTTTTTAATTATTCGAGATACTCTCTAATGCAACAAGTTACGGAAATACCATTACCAAGTTTCGCTTTGATAAGTAAATCTTTTAAATTCCAACCAAAACCAACATCTACAAAGTACCTACCACAGTTGAAAGAAAAAGCGGTTGATTCAAACAGACAGCTCCGCGCAATTTATTTACATCAAAATGAGAAAACTTTACGAACCGCCTCATTAATTCAATCCTCAGGTTGTATTTTATTGTTTTCCTGGAAGATTTGTAGGGTTGAATTTTTACTTTTAAATATGTATGATGACGGAAGGGAATGAATGCACTACTCTTTCCGCCTGTGCGGTAATAGGGATGATGCCTGGGTAAAACAAAAGATATTCTATTTAGTCCGTCAGTCAGACAATAAAAAAATATTAGACTCGTATTTTTTGCTTTATCAAATGAATAAAAAAATACTCAGATAAAACGCGTTAAAGTTGGGAGTGGGGGTTGCTACGTCACAAGTAAGTATAAAATCTACATATTAGTGTCGTCATGGCACATTTTCACTCAAAGTATCGCCGTAATCTTTTGATAACGTAAAAAAAGAAAAAATACGTGTACGTAATTTTTTCTTAATCTACAAGACCTAAAATATTTTTTTTTGTCATCATCCTTATATAACTAGCAATATCCTTCAAAATCGTTCAGATTGTGATTAAAACACGCAATTACAGTGCAAGTTATAGGTAGGTCCATACACCGGGGCCCTAGTCTGCTATTTTTATAAATTCGTCATTCCAACACGATCCCATTGTCATTTTGCTAAAAGTTCGTAATCTACTAAATTCATAATGGTCGATCATTGGTTGATCATTGTATTCCACAAACACGATACTGGTAACGAATTTAAAGCATTACTGCACAATGACGTTCTAATGGTAGGTCACTGATCAAAGGAACTGTCAAAATTTTTGCAGATTACCGCCTAATGGCTCGTGCAGACCAGCGCGACGCGACGACGGCGACGGCTCGACGCGACTCTAACAATACAATTTCTAAGATAACTTTACGGTATAACAATAGCCGGAGTCGCGTCGCGCTGTCGCGTCGCGCTAGTCTGCACGAAGCTTAAGTCAGTCATTCATTTGTCATTATGTACGATGTTACCAATAGATACCATTTCTTTCAATGCATGGAGTGTCAGTGGCTGACCATTGGAAAGTCATAATGACGCCAATATCCCCCCAACTGTAAAACTGTGCCTATCTCGTTTATACTTGCACAGAGTCTAGAAAACGAAATGAGAAAGACATATTAACTCCGTCAAAGTCTGAATAATGGTTCTATTTTGTAATTAAAACGATTTTAGTAAAAAACAAAAAAAAAAAAAAATGGGATTAACTAGAATTGATATCTTATTAATCTTATTAGAAAACAAAAGTGGACCTAATCTATACATAATCTGTTATCTAATTTAATAAAGATACCTAAAACATAACTTGAAGAGAGCTACCTATCGTAATTTTAGAGATATCATCGTTTTAATCACCCGGGTCCCGTCGGGCCCGGGACCACCCACGTCGCGTCACAGATTTGCAAAATTTTGCAAAATGGCCGCCACAGTTGTTGGGATATAAAGTCAAAGTGAAAGTCAAACAATTTATTTCAATTACGCACAAAAAAAGGCACTTTAGAACGTCAAAATTTCCAAAAAATACTAATAACTGATTCTAGTCGCCCATTCCAAAAGGTAGTTTTCGTATGGAGAAGAATGAGCAAGAAAGTCCACCGTTACTATTTAAAAAAAAACATTATATCTTGTATACACTAATTATATAATTACATGTGAAGACAATGCACCTAGAATAAGATTACTATACCACGATAGGTAAAAATAGTGAAAAATGAAGGAATTACATAAATTAATTAAGTATGTGATGGATGCATGGTGCTCACATACTTACAAACATAGTAAAATCATACGATATTCCTAACATTTTAACAAGTAATAAGTACTAATAACTAAATCACAAAATATAAAATAAATGTTATAAAAAATAATACACAATTAAATTGGCAGCCAGTTCGATTTTGTCTAGATTCTGAATTGTGCTATGGACTTTGGAGCAGGACCAGCATGTTTCCAAGCATTTTTATCTTGGATATATAACCCTATAGTATTTATCCTATAGTAGATATATTAGTAGATTACCAAACTTGTCAAAATCAACAATTATGAAATCAATGATAGACCATTGTGACACTATTGTAATAGCAGACTTGAGGCCCTGGTTGAAAGAAGACGGTTTGTCTACTTCTGTCATATTATATTGGCACGAAATATATTATGAGGATAGGGTAATAGCTCATACTATTACCCTATCCTCATATATTTGTGTGTGTTTAGTGTTGCTCTGAGTGGAGACCGGAGGTGATTAAGGCCCGTGGTGCAAGCGGGCCTTAATCACCTCCGGTCTCCAAATAGCTAAATACGTTTACCGTTAAACGTATTTTAAACATCGCTTTGTTTCGAGTGTTTGTCATAATTTTTTTTTTTAATTTTTATCTTATTTTTTCGACAAACAAGTGTGCGACATATCATAGGGTCGACAAGTTCTGCCAATCGTTTGAAGATGACAGAGGCAGAATTATGTTTTACTACTTTGTGTAAAAAGTACCGAGAAAGTTAGTTATACTGATGGTTTTCTTCGATTACCGCGGTGTAGTGCATTACGAATTTCTTCCAGATGGACAAACAGTGAATAAAGAGTTTTATTTAGCCGTTCAAGGACTTTGGATAGGAATGGTAGGACGGATATTTGACGGTATTCAGAAAAGGATGAGGGATTAGACTTTTTAGCATCTTTCCATGAGGATGGAAAGACACCAGTAGATGCAGAAAAATTGAGGATGTGACAAATGACAGGAAGGATAAAATCCAGCACAGGCAGTAACATATTACGCATCATGAGGTGTTAGCGAGAGAACATTCGCCCAAAACGGCCAGATTTCTGGAACGAGAATTCATGGATTTTGCACCATGATAATGCACCATCGCTTATAGCCATCATTGTGCAAGAGCTTTTAGCCAAAAACTCGACGGATGTTATAGACCTATTATGGCTCCGTCTGACTTTTTCCTGTTCCCGAGGCTAAAAATACCACTTAGAGGAAGACGTTTCGAGTCGATTGAAGCTATGTAATAGAAAATTCGTTGAAGCAGTTGAAGACAATACCTCAATCAGCTTACGAAAAATGTATGGAGGACTGGGTCAAGCGCTAGCGTAGTTCTGTATTGTAAACGAAGGGCCTACTTTGAAGGCGACAAAGTAAATGCTGACGAATAAATTACTTTTTTAGTTTTATTAAACAATTCCCGGTACTTTTTACACAGAATGTAAATAAGGTTATCTTAGTGGTAAACGCATTAAGTGGTTTGTGGTGCAAGCGGCCTAAGTTATTATCCACTACACTACAAAGCATCTGCCCTATGTATTAAATTGAAAGCCCTTCTGAACTAATTTGTTTTTTCAGCTCTACTCAGCGCCCTATTCCGTTCAACGGACTTAGTACCATCAGACGTAGTCGCCGGCTGCGTCCTCCTAAGGGTCCGTCAGAAGAGAGAGACAAGAGAAATGAGGAGGATCCAAATGCTGAA
This sequence comes from Xanthia togata, assembly GCA_963853775.1. NCBI lineage: Eukaryota > Metazoa > Arthropoda > Insecta > Lepidoptera > Noctuidae > Xanthia > Xanthia togata. Next base: position 16,275,772 of record OY970802.1, read on the forward strand.
CGATGAAGAACCGATATACACCACGGATGTGAACAAGATATTCTCCGAGACCCCTCCGTGGATGAACCTGGAGGATGCTTTGCATTACCTGAGGCTATCCATAGCAGCATACGGATGGCCGTATGTGCTGTATCGCCACTGCTTCACCGGTTTCTGTAAACTGGCGAGGCATCTGACTTGCTGTTGTTGTCGGTAAGTTCGTCTTGCTGTTTCTTTGTTTAAAACTTTTCGTTGTGTTCTTTTGTTATTGTTTTCAGCGTGGGACGGTTGAGTTGTTATCGCAATATTATGATTTTTCATAGTTGGGTTTATGTTTTATGTTGTTGAATTTTGTAGCCTTCACTTTCCGTCTTTCTAATTATTGGTATTATTACGAAACGTGGCCCTATCATATAAAGCGAAATAATGACACAGCCCTAACACATTAATTCCATTTACATAAGTACATTTTTCCGATTAATAAATAGATATAAGCTCCGCTTTTCCGAAGAAAGTCCTTTCTCTCATAATATAGCGTTACAATAGTTCAACAACTAAATAAGGAAGTTATTATAATATTATAGTCTATTTTAAAAACTTCTATTCTAATAGCTACTTCCGTCATATAACAATACCCGCTTTCAGTTCAAGCAGTGACCGTCGGAATGCCAAATCATAGGTCTCGAGTTCGAACCAAAGGCACGCACCTCTGACTTCGGATTCATGTGCGTATTGTATAATTATCACTTGCTTCAAAAACTGTGAAGGAAAACATGCCTTTTTTTTGTGTTGGAAATCATCAAATGACTCCTCCCGCTCTGGGTGGAGCGGGAGGGCGTGTCAGACTCTTACTGACTAAAACCCACCCGTGTTCCTTCAGTTGCCTGTGCAATGCCAGGGGGCCACGGTATCCCTTTCGGACTTTCCCGCAAGGAAAACATGCCTAAGAGATATTTCTCGACGGCATGTGAAGCCAAGCCAGAGGCCCATGGACGGTATAAAAACTCTGACACCAGGTTAGTCACTAACAATACGAAAAATAAAGAAGAAGTTCATCGTGACAATTGCTTGTCTCAACGTTGTTATGGTAATCTTACACCGGTTTATCTGTTCAAAGAATAATATACCTAGTTAAGTTTTATGGAAATATATTTAAGAGCCTTCCTTGATAGTTAACGATACGGTAAGGTTTGTTTTGCGCGGTGCGAATTTCAACGGATTTCTGACCACATTTTCGAGAACGGCATGGATCCCTACGGATCCCTGTATCTAATCTAATCTATTGTCTCTATTGTCAAGATAGAAATAATATCTATAGCAGGAATATGTCTAGTTATTGTTGTAGAACGAAGTATAATACGATCCTTAATTTACTATCGTTCAAAATAAAATGAGAATGTGCGAGACGTGAATTATTTATGGAAACTGCACGTTAGTCATAGCACGAAACAATATAGTCTGATGTCATCGCTGATTGTGCCTATTGATTTATTTCTAACGATTCCACGATATCTAGGTAGATATTCTACACTTAATGGCACAAAATAAATAATGGTGTAAATCATTAGTGCAAGCAATGTGAAACATCACAAATACAGTTGGTTATCAATATTTAGGAAGTTTTCTTTTAAACCCATTTCCCAAGTCCTTTGTTTAAGAAAATTCTCAATCAATCTGCCTAGCCTTTTCCCAACTATATTGGGGTCGGCTTCCAGTCTAACCGGATGCAGCTGAATACCAGTATTTTACATGGAGCGACTGCCTATCTGACCTCCACAACCCAGTAACTGGGTAATACGATACCGCTTGGTAAGACTGGTTGTCAGACTTTCGGGCTTCTGACGACCCGTAACGACTGTCAAAGATCCACGAATGACAACCGGGACCAACGGCTTAACGTGCTTTCCGAGGCACGGAGGAGTCTCGGTATGTAAAGATGGTCACCCATCCACAGACCAACCCCGGCAAGCGTAGCTTAACCTGATGGATCGACCCGTGCGGCAGTTACTACTTAGCCACGAGCTCCTCTCTCTCTAAGAAAATTCTAACAACATTAATTCTCCATTACATTCATTTGACCAATCATCCTTCTTAAAAATCCCATAAATTAGCAACATCTATTGTTATTTTAATACCTAAAGAAAGCGCTTACCGGTATGGATGTTTTTCTATTAATTTACGAGTTCAATCCAATCCAATTGATCCTGATAAATGGATCCTCATTTATCAACCACGTTGCAAAGCTTATCCTCGATGTTCAATTAGATAATTACATTTCAACCTAATCTCGTCATCAGCATTTTTTGGATATGGTTTATGGTTTAAGACATATTTTATTTCACTCAAAAAGAATATAATTATTCACTTCTATGAGGAAAAACATAATAATTTAGATATGTGATGGTTTCGCTCTGTATAAACTAAAATTAAGTTAGGAAAACGGTAGAAACTTACAATTCAAACATTATTCAGGTGGTGCTTTAATAGTCTTTTAAAAGTTGGAAGTGATTTTGATTCCTTACAGAGTTACAGAGTTCCGTAGTTTCTCCTAGGTGCTCTTAAAATTATATGACTAGCCTGCCTCGTCATGTGATTTTGAATTTGCATTATTTTTGTAAATGTTATTTGTGTATGTATGTCTCTATTAATTATTTTGCATACAAGTATGCAAGTGTTATATTTATAAATTTGATCAATATTCATTAATTTTGTTTCTTTTAAAACTTTTTGAGAAGATTTTAAATAATCATAATTAAATAAGACTTTAATCATTTTATTTTGAGATGTTTGTAGTTTTTAAGGTGAGCTTTGGCAGCACTTCCCCATAGTTCAATTAAATAATCGAGATGTGGTTTAACCATCGAATTATAAATAATATATCTGACCTGTAGTGGGAGTCATCGAACAATTCCCTTGAGTGCACCCGTCAGTGGGATATCGGCCTTGCTGATGGCTTATTAAATTGATAATTTTGAAAACAAAGACACGTAGTTAATAGTAGTAAATAAATACGACTACTTTGTAAGTTATCTTTTACTACTAAAACCTATAGGTCGATTATCTTTTATAGGTATTAATGGGTTTTTTATATGTAGTTTTATCTACATAAAACTAGGAAAAGTTAACCACGCACGTGGCATGACTAACGATAAAAATATTTGTAAAAAAGGCCAAGTTCGTGTGGCGGTATAAGTGCGAGACCTACCGGCCCACGCGGTCAAGTTCAAATTCATTTGCATGATGATTTTAGCACTCAAAATAATTTCTGGTTGGTAATGCACTCGATGACTGTTTCAAATTATTTTTAACGAGCTATGAATTTACCTAAGGAAGCTTCCAAATTATTTCGTAATGATGCGTTTATACACTCGAGAGCAATGAATCCGGGTCACTTAAAGAATGTTAAAAATCTCGGAAACTAAAAATGATAGGTTAATGCAATAAATTGTATTTAATAGACAATGTAATACTCCTTAAATGAAAGTAAAAAAAATATGAGTCACCATACATTTTATTAACACAAAATTACATAAAGAAAAAAACTGCTGATCTCTCCTTAAAACAAAAATAGGAAACATGAAATTTTTGAACTTTATTACGATTTTCTTGAATTTTAATACTTCGTATTGCCTCCTCGTGCTTCCATTACTGCGTTTACGCGGTTTGGCATGCTGTACACCAAGTTCCTTATACGATTTTGGGGAATATTCTCCCATTCCTCTGTGAGAGCAATTTTGAGCTCACGAAGCGTGATTGGGGGAGGGTTTCGTTGTTTTACGCATCTGCCTAGCTCGTCCCAAGCATGCTCGATCGGGTTGATATCCGGGCTGCGCGCTGGCCATTCCATACGAGTAATGTTCATCTCTTGAAGGTAGTCATTCACAATCCTACCTGTATGAGGTCGGGCATTGTCATGCATAAATATAGCATCCTCACCTAAATTGACCATAAATGGACCAACGTGATCATTGAGGATTTCTTCCACATATCTTTCGCTAGTTAAAGAGCCGTTTTCTATGATCACCAGCTCTGTGCGACTTTCAGAAGAAATTCCGGCCCAAACAAGTACAGACCCACCACCGTAGGCTACTTTTTCTTCGATGCATGCTTGCTTGAATCTTTCCCCTGATCTTCGATACACTCTGTGTCTTCCATCGTGCTTGTAGAGCATAAATTTTGATTCGTCGGAGAACATAACTTTTGACCAATCTTCAATACTCCAATTTACGTGGCTCTGGGCATATCTTAGTCTTGAAATACGATGCCCACGCTCCAGTTTAGGGCCGTTTGCAGGTCTAAGGGGTTTTAAGTTAGATTCAGCAAGCCGACGTCTTACTGTCCATGCACTTGGGTTACTTCCTCCGAGGCGTCGAAACTGATTTGTGAGTTCAGTTCCTGTAAGAAAGCGATTTCGAAGCATGGTGTTCACCAAGTATCGGTCTTCTCGTGCTGTGGTACACCTGGTTCTGCCCGTTCCTGGTCTGCGTAGGTTAGAACCAGTTTCTTCGTAACGTCGGAGAACTCTTTGTACTGTTGACAGCGACACACCGACAGTCCTGGCTGTATCGCGCTGACTCCGGCCGGTTTCCAGCATTGTAAGTATTCTGGTGCATTCTTCAGGCGTAAGCGACATAATTTCAGCTTGAATAATGAATATAGAGCACTATCAACATGGTTTATGTACCCACATAAATGACAGATTACAAACAAAAGCAAAACCAAATGCTGTAATTTCGTAGTTCCATCTTCGAAAGTGGCCCTTTTTCAAATTTGTTTTTTTTATGATATAACTTTACAATAACTAAGAAGTTTTAATACCTTCATTTAAGGAGTATTACATTGTCTATTAAATACAATTTATTGCATTAACCTAGCATTTTTAGTTTCCGAGATTTTTAGGATTCTTTAAGTGACCCGGATTCATTGCTCTCGAGTGTATATTTTTATTAGTACCTAGGTATATTTAGCTAGGTACTACCTATGTATATCTATCATTATAATGTCATTACCTATGCTATTTGTGCGACTTTGACATTGTAATTTTCATTGCAATGCCGATCCGTCAGAATTACATAGGCAGTACTTAATTGTCCTGTAGTATTTGTTTTGTTCTATAGGTAGGTACAAGATTATCGAGAGCACATATAGGTAAAATTTCTAGGTACCCTACTCACGTGAGCTCATTAGGACTAGGTTTAAATATGCAACACGAAGATCAAGATATGCACGCGTCATGACGCGTCTTTCGCGTTCAAAAAACTACTTACATCATTATTATCTTTAGCCTTTATCGAAACTTTGTTGGGTAGGTATAGGTACCAAATCCACTTTTCTCTTTTGACATAATACCTTCCAGCAGCTAGCTCTCTGACATGGAATAAGAATTGTACTGTCTCAATAATTTTCTGCACCTACTTTATCCAAACGATTATTGAAGTGGGTAATTACTTCTGTCTGCAGTGTTACTTCTGTCTGCAGTGTTATCTCTGTCATTCTCATAAATGCGATTGATAGGTACTTTCTAGAATCAAACCACGCATTGATTCTATTGAATCAACCTTTAAGTTATATGCAGTGTTGCAAATCATTTATCTTGAAGACTGTAAAAAAGCCTTGATCGCTTTATACAGGGAGTCCAGTAAATATCACGACATACTGCAGGGGGTGATAGCTAGGGTCACTACCTATCAATACAACACAATATATGTTCAGCAAAATCTTACGGATTTACAGTTTTACAAAATTGAAAGAAAGAAAATTGTTCTGTGAAAATTTCAACAAAAAAAAACTATTTTTTCAAAACATTCTTGTTTTTGATCAAAAAAAAACTTATAATGAGTAGAGTCACGAATAATTTGATGTAAAAAAAGTTCTAGAAAAAGATTTTTTCATTACGAGATGCTTAAAAATCTGTTTCAAGGTAGAGATTTTTCGATATTTCGGAAAATTTTGTAAAACTGTAAATCCGTAAGATTTTGCTGAACATAATTATATTGTGTTGTATTGATAGGTAGTGACCCAAGCTATCACCCCCTGCAGTATGTCGTGCTATTTACTGGAGACCCTGTATACTATACTTTTTATTAAACTAATGATCTTAAAGATCGTTAATCTCTCGCGGGGCGGCTAAGCTCGGCTGCTTATGCTGTTATAAAGATAACAGATAACAGAGCATTACAGGCAGTAGACATAATTTTAATAATAGAAATAAAGATAAAATAGATCAACCATTTTTCAGATTATCTAAAGTACATACATCTTGTGCTCATATTTTTTTCTCCTGTATTGTGGGTGCGTTTACAAACATTTAACCTCACATACACACAAACAGCCAGACCCGGAACAACTACTTGTAGGTCATACAAATATTTGTTCCGTGCGGGAATCGAACCCGCGACATGCAGTGCAGCAGTCATTCGCTTAATATGGGGTACTGTTTAAAATGTTACAATAAAATTCCTCTCCACATACTTCAACAGACTGAATGAGACGAAATTCAAATCGTGTATAAAACGCACACTATGCAGGCAGGCATATTATATTTTGGAGGATTACATCATCATTAGGATCACATCATTAAAATGCTTGGGACATTTTGTATTGTATAAACTCAATCTCCTTTGTAGTATATAATTGCATAGCACAGGTGTGAGTACTATGTACTAAAGAGCTACCATTTACCGGGTAATATGTCTTTCATGTGCCCTGGCGGCTGTGAGTATGTCATGCTCACTCAGATGTCTCGCTGATGGTGGAGCGTGTGTTGGATTATTTAGTTCCCTTCAAAATGGTAGAGTTGAATGGTGCTGATGCGTCGTGTTCGTGAACGGGCGCCGTCAGTTTGGACTGGTCATCTCTTAGCTGCCATGGCTTATTTTAATTTATTTTAAATTTTGGAATGATTCTTTATTTTTGTCTTTTTATTATGGACGTTTATAACGTGCACGTCTTTATACATTGTTCTCACATGTATAATTTCAACATTAATGATGTAACCTATATTTTGTATAACATTTTTGATTTACCTAAAAGAGTGTTCGTGGAGTTTCTTGCCCGTTCTTCTCCATAGGTACCTACTACGCTTTACAGTGGGCAATTAGCCTCATATTTCTGACTAACCGACTTCTTGACAATTCAAAAGTTAAATGGTTTAATTGAAATACATGCTTAGTTTGAGTTGAGTTAGAGTTTGCAGAATCCACCAGATTTTAGACTAGTCGAATCATCAAAATTTTAGGCATTCCACTTTGCGACACCAGTGGGGCGGGTTGGTCTAAAGTGGAATAATTCGCTTTATGAGCTTTGCACCAAATCAAAACGTGTCATACCTAATAATAAAATAGTTATTTTAGAGTTTGCTGGCTGGTATACTTTTAACAAAACTATTAGCGATTGCAGGAAGGATTTTTAAATACGTAGGTAGAATAATAGAATAGCTCTGTGCTATTCTTACTGCTAGATAATTTTCATTACATTATCTGGCAGTCACCTATTTGAAAATGTTGAGGACTTTTTACTCATTCTTTGGAGGGACTACCCAAACATAACTAACTTAGGTACCTACATAACTAGAAACTAAACATAAACCTATCAATATTAGAGTTTTACGTTAGGTCTCAGCCAGCTACAGCTAACTACCATGTTTACATTCAAACTCAAACTCAAAGCATTTATTTCAATTAAACCATTTACAGGCACTTTTGAATTGTCAAGGAGTCAGTCAGTCAGAAATATGAAGCTAGTTGCCCATTCCAAAGCGTAGGTTCCTATGGAGAAGAACGGGCAAGAAACTCCACGGACACTCTTTTAAAAAAATTATATTCTTACAAAATATTGTTTACATCATTCATGTTGAAATTATACATGTGAGAACAATGTAGAAAGACGTGTACGTAAAAAGCGTCCGTAATAAAAAATAAAAAAAAACAATTCAAAAATTAAAATAAGCCGTGGCAGATAAGAGATGACCAGTCCCTACTGATGGCGCCCGTTCACGAACATGACGCATGGATCAGCACCGTTTAGCTCAACCATTTTGAAGGGAACTCGACGATCCAACACACACGCCACCACCAGCGAGACATTTGAGTGAGCATGACATACTCTTAGCCGCCATCAGGGCATATCAAGTCAATGAAAGACGTACCCAGTAAATGGTAGCTTTATAGAAGGTACATGGTCACAGTGCTCACACATGTGCTATGCAATTATACAATAAAAGAGATTGAAGTTATACAATTCAAAGATAGTTTTTGCAATCTTCAGCAATTCCAACAATATTTTCGAATGCTAATCAATTAGTTTATGGGCCCTTGTGGAGCTGGACCAGCGTTAAGCCAAGCATTTTTGTCAGCGATATAATCCCCAAGCTTAGGTATAATATGCCTGGCAGCATAGTGTGCGTTTTATACAAGATTTAAATTTCGTTTCATTTAGTTGTAGTATATGGGAAGGTATTTTATTGTAACATTTTAAACAGTACCCCATGAAAGATGAGTCTACTTTAGCCAGTCTGAAACCCGGTTGAACTAATTGGTCCCTATTTCTAGTACAATAATTGTGTCTTCACCTCTTTTACTGAAAAGATTAAGATTTTTCCTGACGTACATGATGTTTTCATAAATATATTGACAAGGTACCGTCATGATGTTAATATTTTTAAACAGTTCCCTTAGAGAATCGCGCCTACGGAGGCAATATATTGCTCTAATGGATGGCTCATTCAAACTGATGAGCATTCATTATTCATAAATTAATCGGACTTGGGCATATACCTACTCGTAACGAGACCCGAAGCTCAACCCGACGACTCAAGCACGACCAGCAACTACTACCATAACATAATATTTATAAATAAATTGATAGCGATATGTATTTAACATTCGAAAAAAACAATTTCCGAAACCTTGACACATAAACGTTTCAGAGCGCATTCAAAAAATTGAATTCACAAAGCTCTTTCAACATTCACTTCATTTTGATATCTTGACAAGGCCGGGTTTCATATTAATTAATAAACTCAAGTCTACACGATTTTAGCCTCGATAAAGAAAGGTTTATTTTTCAACCGATTCCGCAACGCTGTACAGCGACTTTTGACACTAGATAACTTTGGAAATGAAAAGACAACAAACTTGAGCTCTCAGCGTCAAAGCTTTAAAGTAGATAATTAAATTAGAAAATTCATTTTCTTCCCTAATTTCCGGACTTCAATTGTTTAGATGTTTTTATCAGGGCAAGAGGCTATGTAAACTTAAGCGAGTTGGCTCTCGTTTCTTTTTTATTTCAGGCTTTGGTTTTTCAGTAGATCGTTTGTTAAACAAACAAGTAATTTCTGGTCATAACTTAGTTTTAGCTCCAAGATTCAATCTTATTTAAAAGTATGAAGTTAGGGAAAGTTCGAAATATGAAACAACAGTCTCAAGTTCAACCCACTGATTGTGGTGACGGGTGGCTAACTTTTGATAATATTATTTACTCTTCTACTTGGTAAGTGCTAGATTTAGCATTCTCCGAAATAAGTGTGACGTAGGAACGAGTTTAAGTCTTAGTTAAAAATACAGGGCCTTTTAATACTAATTATAGTAGCAAAAAAACTAAATCGTATTTATTTACCAGCAACGCGCCATATCCTCCAACCCGCATTTGCAGTTTCGCCAATTTTGGCCCTGACTGTATATCTATCTTCCCAGCGAAAGCACTAGGAAGTGGTGAAGGGTGGGCGTTTTGTGGGACTGTCTTATGTAACTTTGACGTTCGAAAAGTGCTGATTCTCAGCCTAGTTTGAATAAATGACTTTTGAATTTTTAACCGCGTTAAACCGAAGTTTTATAAAAAAAACAAGTGTTTCCTACATGTATTATAAAAGACTTTACTTATCCACAGGCCAAAGAACTCCATCGTGACCGACGACAACTGCTGCATGTGCAACTTTGCGGGCGTCAAGTACATGTCGAACCTCGCCGCAGACGACATCATCTTCGCCTCTTTCAACAACCGCGTCTTTGAAGTACGTACTCTACGCTAACAGCCTTGCATTTTTCACACCTTTTGCAAACAAAAATTTCACGGATCTACGAGAATTTATCATTCAAATATTATTGTTCTAAATTATTGCACGCAGTTCTTGAGTAAGATGAGGTACGCAAAAGGTTGGCTTTCTAATGAATCCCGAATGAATTAATAAAGGATTATTTTCTCGGTTGCCACGGTCAGCACTCACTGTTGGTGGCGCAACTATTAATTTATTTACCACTTTGCCTCTTAAAAGTAATTTACCTGAGAGTTATTACTTTAATCTGTCCCTGGACAGATTCTACAAAAGCATCTTAATGCATCTGAAATCCGATTTCTAAGTAGTCCACAAGAAATAAATCTAGATTAAAAATATCTCAATTTATTTTGTGATTCATGTCAATTCTTACGCGACATGCAGTCATCGATGACTCGACTGCTCCAAGACGGTGCACGGTGATGTGACCGTGAAGTCTTCTAACAAACGTGATGCACCTGGCGTATTTCATTATAAATTATATCAATATAAAAAGGTTATACTTTTCTAGACATTATTATATAGCTAGGCCATTCCCAAATCTAGATTTAACAAAACTAATTCTGAGTAGATTCTGAAGCTCATTTTTATCATCAGATATTTTCAACGTAGGTAAACATTTTCACAATATGGTTTCCGTTGTGCAAAATACTGGTATAGCTGCATCCGCAAAGACTCAAATAATTTATTTGAATTAGGCACATAAAAGGCACTTTTGAACGTCAATATATTACAAAAAAGTAGAATTGATTCTAGTCGCCTTTTCCAAGAGGTAGTTTTCCTATGGAGAAGAATGGACAAGAAACTCCACCGTTACTCTTTTAAAAGACGATACACCTAGAATAAGATTACGATACCACAATAGGTAAAAATAATTAAAAATGAAGCAATGATAGATAAACTAATTGTGCTCACATATTTATAAACATTGTAGAAGTATAGGTAGGTACCTACCTACAGTACAACACAACTTAGATGTAGCATAAATGTTAAAATTTGTCTTCTAATATTTCAATTTTACGAATGTATTTGGCTTTATGAGTCAAATTATTGCGTTTGCGTAAAGATCATTTTCATCTAAAGCAGTAGGTAATAAAGATGGGTAATTTTGAAGGCGCGCTCAGTTCGGATGGTGATCGGTTTTACGAATTTTGCCGATGCTACATCTAAATTGTGTAGTACTGTACGATATTGCAAAAAATTTAACAAGTAGGTAAGTAATACTAATAAGTCAGTGTGTGAGTTTCCAAAAGCCAAACCCAACATACTTATACTCCATTTGAAATAAGATTAGACATTTAAACAAACCTTTTTTACAGTGCGTACAACCGATTTTGACTTCTATACCGTAGGCATAGGATGGCTTTAAAAGAAAAAACTGGTTACAATACCAGCTGTTTACTGCCATTTATCATGCCACCACACCAACGCAATAGAAGTCAAAATCGATTGAACGGACTGTAAAAAAGCTCGAGATTTTTTATAAACAAACATGTTTTTATTAAGCTTGTTTGTATAAATAAGAAATATTTGGTATTATTGGGGATATTACTAGACATTATGCGCGATGGAAACACGATTTGATGAAGTTGCCTCGATAGAATAAATAGGCAAAGTTACCTTATATATCGAGTAATTTTTTCCTCTATTTTAGTACTTTTTTATATAAATAAGTAATTTTATATTATGATTAATTTACTAAAATAAAGTTCATAGATGAGTGGAGCTTTTATGCGCGATAGTTTTTTATTTAAGAACAATATGATGAAAAAAACAACGAAAAGCATTGAAAAACTACAAAAGTGTGGTTATTTTCTTTACTCTTTACACGTAAAGAAAAAGACAGAGACAAAGGCAAATGGTCGGTACGCTCTTAAATGTCTAATCTTATTTCAAATGGAATATACTTAGTTGAGAAAAGTCTAGGCAGATGATGTTGGATAACGAGGTGCATTTGTTTCAATAGCTTTTTGTTTTGTCGTCTAGCTCCCATTCTGCGTGATAGCGGACCATGAGCGTGAAAGCATCGTGGTGGCTGTGAGGGGTTCTATCTCACTGAGGGACATCTTCACAGACTTCACCGCTGGCTCAGAACGGTTCGAGGCTGAGGGTAAGTTTTGATGATGTGTATTATTATAAACAAAACGGTTTCGGAAACTGCACAAACTGTGATGAAATGAAATTAGTTTCATCGAATTTAGACACCAGCTGGGAATGCATTGCAAAAAGTTTTTTAACATATTAAACGGTGACTAATTTAGGGTAGATGCACACGATTCGTTGCGTCGGCGGCGTCCTACATACGAATATCAAATGATATGCCACACGGTGCGTTCCGGCGTCGCACTGCACGAACACCGGGCTCGCAACCCGCGAGACGAGGCGGGGATGGCGTTGCGACGCCGGAGCGGCACCGGTCTCTCCGTGTGACCGCAAATGCGGCGAAATCTTTACGTTGCGGAGCCGCAACGCATCGTGTTACAGGTTCTTAGGGATACAGTTTCTTGGTGACGCATTGGGTTTAGAGCCACACATTTTCCGTCACAGAATATAGCGACAAAAAAAAAGACCAGTGTGAAAAGCCAGAAAGCCGTATGTTAAAGGCAAGAAAAAATTACCACAGCGAACGCCTTTCAAAATATTCCTACTACCGTGACTAATTGTAACTATGACTCAACTAGCCCTTCGAAACCTTTATACTCCAAAACTTAACATAAGTAATGCTCAACAGGTCTACCAGAAGACACAGCAGCTCACAAGGGCATGTCGATGGGCGCCGCTAAGATGTTGAAACGTCTGCTGCCCGTACTTGACCGCGCCTTCGCACAGTTCCCGCATTATGACCTCGTACTCACTGGTAATTATAGATTTTAAAAAGAAAAGCTATAAGCTAATATCGTCCCGGAAAATGATGCTGTTGCGATGAAAAGTTATCAATTGAAGTACCTACCTAAAAACTTACCTTTAAAGGACATCATTCAGATTTCGAACATCTTGTACCCAAAAATTAAAATGCGAGAAATAAATACTGTTTCCTGAAGGGTAACAACACCTTCAACATTTTGTACGATTAGAACGAAAAGCTACAATTAACCCCCCGGCCGGTTGCTACTCGTATTTGAGGTTGAAAATATCAAAATCATATTTTTATTTCAAATGTTTTAGCGTAGTATTTTAAAAAATACCGATTTTTAATTGAAAATAACATTTTTAACTATCATAACAGGTCTACAATTGAACCGCTGCTGCTGATATTTGAGTTTGAAAGTACCAAAAATCATATTTTTGCCAACAATATTTTGGACATTCCGTTAGACGTCAAGACCCAAACAGTTATTACAGCAGTTTAACTTTTGGGTACGAAATAAATGATGTCCTTTAAATGACTTACGGTTGTATGTTTATTATGTAAGTATGTTTTATTCAGGTGTTTGAAGCTTTTTCCAAGCTTTATACTAGCTTTCTTCGTTCGTATAATAAGTAATTATGTTTCCTGTTACTCGCATTGTTTAGCCCATATCAAGTGACTAAAGAAAAATGACGTAAATAAATGTTTTTCTAAATATCTTTTTTGTTATTTCTAGGTCACAGTCTTGGTGCAGGAGTAGCAGTATTAGTAGCTTTAAAATTAAGGCCGAGGTACCCACATCTCAAAGTATTCGCGTTTTCAACACCAGGTGAGCATTTTTTCATGCCAAATACTTTCCAAATTGGGGTAATAAAACATACCCTAACGATACCCAAATGTAAACATAATGTTACTAATCATCCAGGGTCCCAAATACTCGTTCGTTTTAAAAGCCAAATGCGAGCATCATCAATTTCCCTGGAAAAAACAGTAGAATTACACTTTTCAACCCTTGCTCCGCCCGTAGGTAGGTATCTCATTTTCCCAAAAGCTAAAATACGAGGGTGGTTGAGTTTTGCAAACATTTAGATCATTTTTAATCTCCTTGAACGCTCGTAGTCATAAAAGTTTAAGTTATTACGGGTTCAGGTGGCTCACCTGTTGAAACATTACACTAAAAGAAGGAACATAACTACTTGAAAAAAATAACTTATGAAAAATTGATGATTCATGATTCTACAACGCGAGAATGGGCACCTACATATGGGTTTCTGCCCTGGTGCCGTATTATGAAGAATTAATTCCATCATTATTCCAGTGTGAGTGAGAGACGGAGCTATACAAGGCCGCTAGCACCATCCTTTTTTCGCAGTGGAATAATGATGGCAATAATACTTCCCCCTACCTGAACCCCGATAGAAATAAGATATACAGGGTGGAAGGATGGGTGGGTGGGTGGATTTTTGAGATGAGGCAGTAAGGACAGCCACCTCAACTGTTGTAGCTACAGGAAAACAGTCTTAGGAGACTGTCCTTAACTTTTCAGAACTTTTGATCATTCACATTTTTTTTTATTACTGTCAGCAAGAAAGCAAGCATATTTCAAAAGCTACAAATCACCTTAATTTTTCTCTCTATTTATCTTTTTTTGCTTGACTTTATCAATAATTTGTTCTCAATTATTGATGATTTAGCTACCATTTACTCGTTATGTTTCCAGCCGGTCTGATAAGTCGTGAAGCGGCGCGGTTCACGGAGACGTTCGTGATGACGGTGGGCGTCGGCGACGACCTGGTCATGAGGCTGTCCGTGCACAGCATCGAGAACCTCAGGACTAAGATCATTCAGACCATACACGCCACTAAGTTGCCTAAGGTAAGAGACTTCTCGTGAACGTCAACAACTGTTACATTAACTAGGACACCCCTAAAGTCTACCATTAATTGCCCCTTTTCTTTAAAATGCCCTACTATTGACTAGGTCGTTTTAAAAACTGTGTACAGCAATTAAAAGTAATCAAGCTGAACATAGATACAGATAACCGGCACAAGGGCTAGCTTTCCACCGGAGCTGTGTAGGAAACGGAACGGTAAGCGAGGAAAATCACCACCAATTCTAAATCACTGCATAAGGGCGTTTATTCTGAAAGTTGGCAACGTCGCAAATAGATGTCAAATATTTCGCTGCTTTGATTAATTTGGCAATAATAATGTATGGAAATATGAAATGTGGCTAACTAGCGAACTAGAATATTAATAATGAAATGCAATTATAACACTGAATTTTATGTTGTATCCTTTTTAGTTGTAAAAAAGGCATTTGGGAAGCTTCCAAATACTTTTTTTTACATATAGGTAAAAGTAAATGTTCGGTGTTACGATATTAATTATTGCATTTCATTAACAATATTTTAGTTCGCTAGTTAGCCACATTTCATATTTCCATACAGTATTATTGCCAAATTAATCAAAACAGCGAAATATTTGACATCTATTTGCGACGTTGCCAACTTTTAGGATAAGCCCTCTTAAATGCCTTACTGACTTCTTTTAATAAGTAGTTCTGGTGGAAAGCCAACCCCTGTACGTTTGAGTTGGAACCCACTTATTTGGGAATTGAAGGCTGAGGGTCACTCAACTCCAGCAGTTCAGATTGAGTCAAACACGGGCATAAAACACCATTGCTGCTGCTTCTCCCAATTTCAACACCAAAGAAATATTACCAATCCATTACCCCACATCACCTTTCCCGTCCAGTACCGGATAATGCTGAACGGCTTCGGCTACGCGCTGTTCGGCGTGCCGGCGCGCGACCTGGAGTCCACGTGGCGGCGCCCGGAGCAGCTGCAGGCGCCGCACTCGGACGACTCCGCCGACGCGCTACTGGTGCATAGCGTGTCCACAGTGAGTGCTGTCAGTTACCATCTTTATACTAGCGTGTGGCTTATGTGAGCTTCTTTTTGGCCTTCGATTTATTTCGCGTAGAGGTAAGGCTTTTTTCTATTTATTTATGCGTTTTTAACTAAATCAATTGGGACCAAGTTTTTGTGAGATCTGATTTCAATCTGATAACCCATAATACCAGTTTATCGTCGCACTTCCGTGTCGACTTTTCCGGTCATAAACTTTACTTTTTCATACAAGAAAGCTGTAATTGAAAATTGTTGACAAAAAAAAAGAAAAATATTATGTAACTTTTCAAATTAATAAGAAAAAATCTGAAACTTTTCATAAAACAAAAAACGATCAGTAAATTTTCATATAAAAATTAAAACATTCATACAAAAATGAAAAAATTCTGTTTATGACTGGAAGAGTGAAAACATTAGAGCTTATAAGAAAGATCTTTACATTTTTCGAAGCCATCATGGATGATGATCTGTTAAAAAGTATCTAACCATTATTTTGAACAGTTACACCTTCAGAACAATTTACTCCATGCATTATTATCTGTCTTAATATCTCTGGTAAGAAATGAATCACCTTGAATAACGCCGGCGCAGTTGACGATAGCGCCATCTTCATTAAACTTTCATTTTCTCTATCTTTTCATAGATTTTATTCAAACATTATGATATATATTTCTTCCTTCCACTTAAACTATTACAATATCCTACCGAAAGTAATTTCTTGTATGTGACAATTAAAATATATTTCAGCTAAATATCAATTATTAACTTTGCGGGCATTCGCATTACTTATCCATTATTATTTACTCATTTTTATTTACTATTTTATAAGGTTTGCATTGAGTGTGTTTTGGTTGCGGAATACATAATTATAATTTATGCTTTTTTTATAGCATTTATTATTATTTAGTCAATGTGGAATGTATTGTGATATCTTATGAATGTTTTAAATTATGAAATGTTTGTTCAATTTAAACGTGAAAAAAAGCATTAAAACATAATGAATGATTTAATAAATTATATTTATTAGATATTATTTTGATGTATGTAAACATCTGTTTCTTCTTTCAGTTGATTATTTTTATGTGTTTTATAAATATTTAGTCGTTATGTATCTATTTAGGTATACCAATAGTTGTAATTATTATAGGGTTACTAGATTTTTGTAGAAAATAGAATTATAGTAAATATTCAAGAAGTAACAAAAAGTAAAATAAGACTTGGCGTCGAAGAAACTTAAAATAAAAACTTATAGTTAATTTCAAAAAAGATATACCGCTACCATTAATTAGGCATAAGACTACACAGCAGAGAAGCCAAGAGGGTAGCCCACACATTAAAGTTGGAACGGTCAACCATAGACACGAGGGGAGAATATTTATGTATTTTCCCCCATTTTAAATCTCCGAGCATAGACCAAAAGCTCACCAGTAACTTATACTTAAAATTAGCACGGTTTTTACGACTTGAAAAGTCATTTCTTAATTACAAATAATTATGTTAGTTTAATATTCATGTATTGTAAACCTTCCGGAATAAAAATTCTCTAAATGATGGAGGAAAACCGAATCAAAATCCATTGCGTAGTTTAGAAGAACAACGCGGTCACACAGACAGACAGCGACTTTAATCTACATCTACACTAATATTATAAAGAGTTTCTTTTTTTTTTTTGATTAATACACTCAAGAACTACTGGAACTTTTTTTTTTATTATAACGTTATCACGCGGGTGAAGCCGCTGGTCGAAGCTAGTGTGTATATAATATGTTCGGATAATAGATAGTAAGTTGTAATACCCGTGTGTTATAGGAAGCAGCATTAGTTTCTCGTGACGTGTTCGCGCGGCGGTTCTCTTCCGCGAGGCTGTTCACACCGGGGCGGATACTGCACATCGTGCGACGCAAGCGCATGGGTATCGAGAAGTAAGTTAACTCAAACGTTTATAACATATTATAATGGAGCTTTATTTGTTTATGACAGTAATGAGCAATTCAATGTAAAAAGCAAATTATACAGAAAACTGGAAGCGCACGCGCATAATGAAGTTACAACTTTTTTTTTAATAAGCTTTTTACCTTCAATGGGACTACTACCCTATAAAGTACCTTGTACATTTGCTTTGTATATTACACTATATACACTATAGTTTTGGCTAATTTTTATTCACACATTTTCACCCATGTCTGACCAAAGTGATGAAGGAGACGAGGAAAGGTAATTTACCTTATTTTTTTATATATTTGGGTATTAATTACGGCTCAATTCGAAGTATGAGTACCTACCTAATAGAGCTTCAAAACAGATTTTTGTCTTTAAAGTTTTCCCCTCATTTCGAGAGAACCTCCCTAGAACGAGAACTAGTTACACAAATCACAATATATGCATACAGAAAAAATGCGTCAGTCGTTACTAAATAACCAATTTTAATTACTATACAGGTTGGATTTTTGAGATGGAGCAGTAAGGTCAGCTACCTTAACCGTTTTAGCTACAGGAAGACGGTCTTAGGAGACTGTCCTTATATTTTTGAGCCATTTTGATCTGATGCATTCACATTTTTTTGATAAAAATGTACAGTCAGCAAGAAAATGGGCAATTGTCACAAAAACTTTTCACCCTGTATAGTGCTAAATATAGCCTTCAGAAACAACCACTTTTCACAGCTTAAAAGCTTAAAACACAAAACGCTAAAATCAAAATTTCACAACGTGAAGCAAACTGTAAATATTAGAATACCATACTTAGAAATACATCAACAAGACATTATAAAAGATGTGACGCATATCACACAATTTGTGATATCATAGTCAAAACATTCCATTTTGCATCAACAATTAACACCATAATATATTATTATTTCCGTATAGTTTTTGACGGGTTAATGTTAAGTAAGCAGCCTCTTAATTTGGCTAGGCGCAGTCATCGTACAGCGGTTTGCTGTAGCCTTAGGTAGCCCAAACGAGACGAAAAACAAACCTCTTAGGTAGCCCAAACGAGACGAAAAACAAACCCCTTAGGTAGCCCAAACGAGACGAAAAACAAACCCCTTAGGTAGCCCAAACCAGACGAAAAACAAACCCCTTAGGTAGTCCAAACGAGACGAAAAACAAACCCCCTAGGTAGCCCAAACGAGACGAAAAACAAACCCCTTAGGTAGCCCAAACGAGACGAAAAACAAACCCCTTAAACTAGCTCAAACAAGACAAATATCTAATTCTTCCTAAAATTACAGAAAAGTGCGCACAACAGAACCCACGTACGAGATGCGATGGGCGTGCCCTGAAGACTTCATGGAGCTACAAGTAATGCCTCGCATGTTGCTAGACCATCTCCCAGAGAACGTGCACCGCACCATACGCACAGTTCTCGATGAACGGCACCGCTATAGACTCACACATACCGTGTAAGTAATGCAGGTAGCAATGTGACATTCGGATATATTTATTATCTGTGGAATGAAATAAAACATGACGTGGAATTGTGAAAACATAAACGGAATGTTATCTGTGGTATAGTGAATGTGGTGGAAAATGACGTAGTAATGTGACATACGGTTATATTATCTATGGTAGTGTATGCCATGAGACTTGAATAATGTAGAGACTTTGAAGAGTGGAAAGGTGAGGTGTAAGATAAGTGTGGAGTCTGTGGAGTAATGAAGATGAAAAAAAAGTGATGCTGTTTGCTTCTGGGATGAAGTAAAACCTGGACGATACATATGTACGTACCTAGTTGAGTTCGCTATAATATATAGATATATCTGACAATAATAATGTCATTAACATTATTAGTGCCGTGACTATTGTCAGATATTATTATCTGTATCAAAATTGGGACAAAAACACAAATATTTCAACGGGCTGGCCCGCGAGACTAAAATAGTACACTGCATTCTTGCATAGTACCCAAATGTGCTGTAAATGACAACGTTTCCAAACTGAGACAAAAAGTATAAAAAATACCTATTTCTTTAAACTCTTTTCCGTCTTTTAACAAAACGAGTCAAGTCTAAACCCCCACCCTAACCCCCTTTAGTTGAAGTCTAAACCTTTGCGCCAGGTTTTGTATTTCAAGCTTTATTCCGCCTGCGGTAAAGTTAAAACTGCATTAATCCCGAGTCTTAAGTTGTCAATGTTGTAATATGAACTTTAGCTTGTAGCGGTTACACCGCCACATACTAACTACGCATCAAAGATATGACGTCACACAAATCCTGCATCGCGCAATTAGAATTTACCGCGCGAACGACATAGATAAGACTATCCGAAATCAACAGTCGGGCAGTCGGCCCGCCAGACACAACACCCGTCTGATTGGAGGATACTCCATTTTCTATGGTGGATGAGTGAACTTTACACCCTGTTCCTCATGCTCCTAAAAGCTTACCCGGAATAAAGTTCAAAATACATAAACTGACTTGAAGGTGAATCAAGCTTGGACTAAATTAAGAACTCGTTTTTAATGAGACGGTTTAACTTCAGTACACTATGAAAGTAATAAAAGCGCTAGCCACTTCAATTAGTATGAATACTACTGTTTCTTGCAATGTACAAACGCCAGCAGGTCAACCTACCCGAAACTGTAAAATTTTCCCAATCAACTTTGAACCTTATACTTTAGTGATAAAGTTGAAAATCTATTAAGAAATTTGACAGATTGTAGAAGGTTGATGTGCTGGCGTCTGTACCTTGAATGAATCTTAGAACTTTGTAAAGAAATCAGTATGATTTGTCCTATTTTAGCATACCATTGGTTTCTTACTTTTATTTCGCATAGGATCAAACAGAACTCTGCTTTGCTCAATAGCGAGTGGATCAATGTACTCTGGGAGATTAATTGTTTATCAAATAGACACACTCCTTCAATTTGCCTTGTTATAAAGAATGGCAGTTGGGGTTTGATTATACGGACAATTTAATAAACTATTAATTTACCTGACTTTACCATCAAGAATATGCCTTTATTTTGAAACGGAACTTGCCGAAGTGATATTGCCTGTTTAATAGAAGTCATTGTTATGAAAGTGTAAGTAAAATAATAAAATCTAAAGCAATCCAATCTCTTGCAGTGAACTAACCATCTATACTTCATAAAAGATAGCTTGATCTCTGCGACAGCTGTCAGTAAAATCACCGCCTATGAAGTCCTGAATTTCGTATTAGTACAGACAGTAACTGTCAATGTCATACTTTATGGGCATGCCGACCTAAAGTAAGACCATTTTAATAGGTAACATTTGACGTCTGTCAGTTTAGTGAAAGCAAATCGTAAAATTACTCGTATCGGTCATTATTACAATAAATATGTAATCGTAATTGAAAAAAGTTAAGCAATTGTGCAGTTCTAACAAAACGAAAAAATATATTATTTTATGCCCGGCGTTACAAGGTTACGTTGTCGAATTTTGATGAATTGTCAAATGTTACCTATTAAAATGGCCTTACTTTAGTATAAGTATGAAACTGATAGGTGTTCATTTTCTCGACGGCCGGACTCTAGATGACAAAATGCGACTTCCTATCCTATCTAAAAACTACGACGTAACCAATGCATTATTAAAAGTAAGTTGTCCTCGAACTGAGCAACTTTAGAAGAAAACAACCCTACTGGATAAGAAAAGTTTGTTTACTAAGTATTTGTTATTTTATATCGTTTTGCTGAGCTACATGACATGACAATGTGATTTAAATATTTTATCGTTCCTAAGCATAACGTGACTCAGATGCCTATCTCAATGAATCTTTTGTACATACATAGTACTTAAAATTACTCAGAATTTCAATTTAATTGATATTAAAACAAATTGACAAAACCAGTGTCAAAATTAACTTGTAGTTTAGTATAAGAACCTGTGAGAAGACTGTGATGATGTTAGTATGGAAAGATTAAAGTTAGCGATGTGTTTGTGGATGTGTGCACGTGCCGCAAAGGTAGTTAAGTATATTATTTTGTACATAATTTAGTATATAAGAATATTGTTTAAGTTTCTGAGATGCACGGCTCTGGCATATTTTGGTGGCACGATTAAGACTAATTCCCCGTTTCAAAGACTAATTTATTAAAACCTTTTTAATTTCCATGACGTCATACGAATGGTTGTTGGTATAAAAGAGCGTCCATTATAAAAGTTGGCAACGTCGCAAATTGCTGTCAAATACTTACCTTTTGTTAATACATATTGCTTTATGGAAGTATGAAATATCGCTGTAGAGTGACCTAAAATATTAATAATGAATTGCAGTTATAACCCTGAATTAGATGTTGTAACTGTTTTAGGTGTAAAAAGGGCATTTGGAAAGATTTCGAATACTTTTTTACATCTAAAACTAAATATTCAGTGTTACGATATTATTTATTGCGTTTCAATACTTTCGTTCAAATATTTCATATTTCCTTAAAGTAATTTTGCCAAATTAATCAAAACAGCGAAATATTTCACAGATAATTGCGACATTACTCTTAAATGACTCTAAAACAATCACATCAGCTTACACGACCAGCACTCAATTGGATTTAGCTTTCAGAAACCGATGGTAAGGAAATAAAATCAAGCATTTTTCTGACATCACTTTGGTACGCGGTACAACATATGCCAGAGCCTTTAGGGAACCATACCTCGTCCCAATGTATAACATATCAACGTTGAAAAGGCTTATTTTATTCCTTTGGGGCCACATAGCAAAGTGTTGAAGTCATCAGTTCTGTTGCAAAAAAGGGATGGCACTATACATTCCTGCATAGCTCCATCTCTTTCTTGCACTAGAAAATGATGGTTTTATCAACTCACTAAACGTGTGCCTGTTCTTCTTTGAAATTCTTTCAATTTGCTTAACGGCGTGACTCACGCAATAAATTGATTTGCTCAAAACCCAAGCAATTCTATAATTTCGAATAATATAATTAGATACTCTTTCTTTGTATACATTCTACTGCCAAAGCGTATGACAATTTTTATAAGACACTAATTTTAATATATAGGATGGTCGCAACAATTTCTTTGAGTCCATTGCGTTACATGTACATTATCTGTACCTGTACTCTATCTTGCCTATAAGCGCAATGGATGTTTCAAGCTGACCCGACAGACCTTGTCCTGTCCAAATTTCAATAATTAATACGAAATTCCCATAGAAAATGCACTTTCACTTTTCCCAAATTTTTCTTAAGAACCTGATTCGGACTATTACTAACATTTTAAAACAAAAAATATCCAAATCGGTCTAGCCGTTCTTAAGTGTTACGCTTACCAACGAAGAGCATTTATTTTTTATTATATAGTAGATCGTCTGGTTTCCCGAGCGGTGAAAATCTAACTAGAAACTGTCTAACATAAAAAAGTGACCTTCTGGTTGGTAAAGAATGGCTTATACTATACCTAAATTGCGTAAGGGGCCATTCAAAATACCTTCTTTTTCGCTGGCTACATCACTATTTATAGACGACAGATGGCAGCACCGCTAGCCAAAATAAAATCAAACTACATTCACATTATTGTATCTTCTTTTTACTTTAAACTGATTAATTAAGACTTGCAAAGCTACCACTAAGTACAATAACTAGACCGTAGGAGTAGCTTACGACGTTTCCGAAGTCAATTATGTAATAAATTATCTACATTGCATAATAGTTACATTTAATGTAAGTACATTTAAATATAAATTATATTCATTGCTTACACCAATGCTCTAATATCAGGTACCTGGTCGTAAATATGGACGCATATATCTCACTGATGGGACGCAAACCTCTCCGTGAAAGGACCAATACACTACTCGGGCCCAGTGCGGGTTGGAATCACGTCTTCGAATCTTTGGTTTTAGGTTTCCTCACGATTAACGTTTTGAGAGCAGTGGTGATGAAAACTACAAAACTCAAAGTAAATCACCTGTCAGGTATCGAACCTACGACCTATATGCGCCATATTTACGCTCGGGTACTGTAGTAAATAAATATGTGTAATGATGTATTTTTGTAAACTCTTTGTTAATAATCATGTTGCCTTTAGTTACCAAGCGAACAAACTGTTGTATACCTATTTATATTGTTGCAACGTAAATTAGTATTTGTTATGTATTATAGCTCTGTATATTTTTAAGAGTAGCATTCTTTTTATATATTTTTATTGTATTTAATATCATCGTACATAAAATCAAATTGAATTGTCATAAATGTTACTTATGCTGTCTGTCCTAGAATATTATTTTTATTCCTGTAATTGTTAAAATTTAAGAAAATCTCCGTTGTTTAAAATAAGTAGGCCTCATGAATTGTATCGTTATAAGGACCTACATTTATTCAATTTTAGAGTCTACTGTTTTGAATATTTCTTGTACATACATGCCTGAACCTCGGGAACAAAATTATTGTGACTTGATAAAAATATACTCTCGACTACATTTTTAGGTGATATTTTTTGTAAATAAAGCATTTACTTCGAATAATTTACATTCCAATTTGTATTCTGTAGTCCTCAGTCCGTTGCCAGTGTCGATGTTTTGTGGATATGGTCGCAACAGATGTGATTTTAACTAAAAGATATTTTTTTGTTTGGGCTACGTCATGAAATATGAAATATTTTTAAAGAAAAGAATTTATATTTTTACATTGTAGTCTGTTATATTTGGACTTGTGTAAATGATTATCGGAATTTTGTGATTTGTAGCTATTCAAAAGCCTTAAAACGGGCCTTGCTCGTTTTGAGGTTTTTTGAATCAAGAGTTTGTTAGGTAGCTTCGTAATTGTTAGTTGTAAATCAAAATTATAAAGTACCTTTTGAAATGTAGCCCTCTTTCGTTTTGTTATAAAGAAATATATTGTAATGTTACGATACGACAATCTCAAACACTATGTGACAAGTTGTTAGTAGACATAAATATTTTAATATTATCTTCAGTATGTTTGTATATAATGTTGTTTTAGCGTTCAGTACCGTTGATATGTTACTTCTTTCTTGTATTCTTTGTATTTTTATAGTTTACACAAATTGGTACTGAACCGCGAGTATGTTCAAGTATTAGAAGGACTGAGGTTCTTTTCACTTGTACCCTAAATTAGGGCTTTATAATCTCTTTCACCGTATGTAATAGAGTATAGCCAATGTCTTGTGTTGGGTTTTGTTTTAATTTATAAATAAAATCTATTTTAAGTATGTTATCGTTTTATTAAAACTTCGTTGACCATTTACTTTGTCTTAGAATTAAGCAGAATACCACTGTTAATAGCTAGATGCCTATTTGAATTCAAGGGAACTTATCTTTAATGCTCTTTATTCCATGAGTAACTTTCAATTTCTTAATTCAGCCAATTTATATTAAGCTTGCTTGTATATAAAATTTTTAGCCTAGTGGGTATTCTACGATATAATATAAAGTTATTCATTTATATTAAAGTAACAAAAGTTAAGCATAATTATATTTATTATATATTTTAAACACGATATACAAAAATACACTTAATTCATCAGTCAAGTCAAACTTATCACAGCAATCGATTTAAATTACATTTTTTTCTCTCAATAAACTTTAAATTGAAAAATAACAGAATAATATACGCATTTAAGCAATTTAGTAAGATTACATATTTGGTAGAATATTTGAAACTTAATAACTAATCGTTTCTAGTTACGAATGAGCATTACGAATACATATTATACAGTACAAATAGTTGAGATCTACCTGTCTCCGAGTATATTATTTCAGTTTATATCATCTGCACAGATTGTGAAGCTCTGTCATGGCTGCTTTGGATACTGATGTTTTGTTCCTTTCCGTCTTATATCTGCAACATTTTAAATTTTTTGCTGTCGTTAATCTATGACTGTTTATCCAATGAGGACAAAACCTACAAGAAACCCACCTACAAACCTAAAGAATCAAAGCCTACAATTTATGAACATAACAAAGCCAAAACCAACATTTGATCTCTGGAGAACCAATTGAAAGATATTTCTTGGTTTTAGTTTGGTTAACTAAAACCGACTTGGTTTAACGTATCCTAAATCGCAGTGAACTAAAATATACAGGGATTTTTTCTCATAGAGGTAGATATTCAAGCATACCTGTTGAGGAAATCATGCGCAACATCTGGCCTATACATGGCCATATCTCGCAGGTACGCCTGGTCGTTGGTCACAGTGCGTCTGTAAGCAAGTTGACGCCACGCCTCGCCGCCACGACCGGCCAGCAGGACCAGACCCTCCATGAAACTGGAATGAGAATTGTTAGTGATTATAACGGTGTTCACCATGGACGATGGCATCTCCTCCGGTGGGTCAAAGATTAGAACATCTAGGATAGTCATGATATGAAATTGGAAAATAGGCCCCTGGATTTGCTAAAAATGAGTCTGTGAATGTCAAATGTACTGTCAATCTTGAGAACATTAAATTCTGTTATTTTTAGGAATCTATTACGTCAGAAAATTGTCTGCCCCTCCTCTACTGATATTGTAGTAACGAGTTTTATATTTTTATTTAAAAAAAAAACTTAAATACAAAGAGGAATACAAGAGGTTTAAAAAACAGAGACAAAAACTGCGAACTAAAAAATAGAGGGGAAACAAACCAACTCACCTCAAATATTCACTAACAAGCCGATACATTTGCTCGGTGCTTCTATTCAATATGAGCCTCGTGGGCGACGCGTTCAGCAGTGATATTTGCAGCGCTATTTGTTGCGCAAGCGCCGCCATTTCTCCCGCA
Source organism: Xanthia togata (assembly GCA_963853775.1). Lineage (NCBI taxonomy): Eukaryota > Metazoa > Arthropoda > Insecta > Lepidoptera > Noctuidae > Xanthia > Xanthia togata. The sequence goes on from OY970802.1 coordinate 16,302,260, forward strand.
AAGCCGGTACACCCGCCCTGAAGATATAGCTCGGCGGCGTCCGTGCAGTGAATCAATGCTGTTTCTAGGAGGGACCTAGTTGACACGTTGTCGTGAATTTGAAACCATGTTGGCGGTTGGAACGGCTTTTTGGATGTAGCCTGGTAAAGAGAAAATCCGATGATACATTTAGGAGAATCACTCTAATTTAATCGTGTTTGATTTTAATTCCTCCTTGGTTCTACTCAACGTCACTCAAGTTTGGTAAATAACATAACAGAACATAACATCACGCCTGTACTTCGCCAGTTATGTTTAAGGGCTTTGGTCTAGTGGTCGCAAGTGCAGTGTTATTGGGTTTTTCCATCTGGAATTTCTCAGTAGCGGCCCGGATTTGGTAAATAAGTTGTAGAAAATTCATTTGACACATTTCCTTCTTCTTCAAAAAATCTGACAACTAACGCTACGTCTCTAGAGCTACCTTGAGACCTGAGTCGAGTGTAGTTGAAAGTCAAGTTTTAAATAAAGTTTAAAACTAGTAAGTCACTATATTTAGTCGACAAAAGCTGTAGAGATCATACTACTGATTCTACTGAATTACATAAATGCCACATACCTTCGCAGAATCCAAAGCCATTTTCTCCAAATCATCGATCAGGTTGAGCGCCTGTTTTCTCTTCACATTCGCAGCCTCTGCATACATATTAAAATGCAACGCAACCATTATGTACGTATCGGTATCTCCTGGACAATGGTTCTTGAGGAAGTCGAGGAGTCCTTGTTTGAACTCGGCTATCTTGTCCCCTTGTTGGCCTAGCATGTAGTCGAACTGACCCAGGAGGAATTCAAACTGATGGTTGTCGCGTAAGGCCTAGAAATACAAGTTTATTTTATGTTAATGGGTATAAAACAAACATGCAGCCTACGTGAAAGTGGTGACTACCTTCTATGATTGGTTTGGCAACTGAGGCAACAATTAGATTGTTAGGCAAAGGATCATGTCAGTTTGTGCCAACTCTGAGGTCGTTTGTTTAAGAAGGACTCAGTCCATTTCTGCTATATAGCTGATAATAGAAGAGTCTACCAAGGCTGCGGTTGATATTGCAAGAACTAGTAGAGGGTTGCGAAAGACAGACTACGCTTTCACTTTAGTCACCACCTCACTTTCTGTTTTACTCTTTCTGGTTGCATGACAATTATCGTGTCATGTTAATAAAAGTCCAGCTAAAACTGCCAAATTACAAGTTGTACTTGCAACTTTCAGTTTGAGCTAGTACGTTCTTCTCCATAGGAACCTACTTCGCTTTGGAATGGGCAACTACTAGCTTCATCTTTCTGGCTGACTCCTTGACAATTCAAAAGTGCCTGTAATTGATTTAATTCATATAAATAATTTGAGTTTGAGATGTAAATCTCACGTACCTGGAACACGTAAGCACACTCAGTATACCGCGCCAGCCCCGTGAGCAGGCGCACCATGAGGCGCCACGAGCGCGCCGCCAGCAGGCGCGCCGCCAGCGCCTGCGCAGACCGCAGCGCCGTGGCCACGCCCTCCGTGTCGCACGCGCACGCGAAGCACTCGTGTGCCACTACGAGGAGCTCTAGGCAGATTATGTTTACCTGACAATCATTTAAAAAGATATTTAGCGTAACAGGCGTCGGAAGAAAAGCCATTATTTAAAATAAACCAATTAAAAACAAGCTGACAAAGATAGCAAATAGCCGAAAATAGAGAAATCTTCATATTTCATAGGAATATAAGAATTGTTGATAATTTAGTTGCAGTGAAATACTCAGTTTTTGGTGGGGAGATCCTTTTGATATTGCACCCGTGAATCGAGCAACTGGCTTTCAAGGATATTGTCAAACTTCAAAACACTAGAGTTAGCGTAGGGATATAATACTAACTAAAAAAACGCAACAAAAAATACTAAATAAAATAAAAACAAGGTTCGGTTCACAATTGCTTAAGGTAAGTACTTTATATTAGCATACTAACCTGTTTCGTAGACAACTTCGCCCCCTTAGTTATCTTCCTGATATTCGACTTGACCTCATACCGAATATGCACATTATTCTTATTAATCACATCGAACAAATTCCTTCTGCAATCTCTCGACATTTTGTTACTGTAGACTGTATAAACAGTCGACACTGAATATACTGACTCAGTCTCAGCTGATAATATAGTTCCTTCTTCAGTTAGGACTGATTCGGCTTCATCGCCTTCAACGTTTTGATACTCTTCGTCTATCAAATTTTCAACATCCAGACAACTGTCGTCTAACAAATTATCTGGTAATTTAGAAGTCCCAGTACATTTGTATATCTTTTGGAAGGCCATTAAGTGATCTAAGATTAATTTGCCGATATGGCTGCAAGCGTCGGGTCGCATGTTGAGGAACATTTCGATATCTGCGTTAAGCGCGTAGCCCCACAGAGTGTATTGGAAGTGCTCCTTTTGTCTAAATGTCGAAGTTTTCACTAGGTGAGGCGATATTATAGATGCTACTATTTCTTTGCAGAGGTATTCGGCGACCTGAAGATTAAAGAACTAATAAATCTTATGGTCATCGAGCATTTCATCAGATTATCACCGCCTCGCCCCACAGACTCACAGCAGAGCATTGAAGAACAGACTTTATACAGTGTGATACACAGTATATTTTAAATTTTATTATATTTCATGTCACAGAGAGTCCAGTTTTAAAACTATTATTAGTCAAGGCGGCGTTGGTCTGGTGATCAATGGACCATGTCAAATTCATACAAATTATTATTGGTGACTTTTACCGATCTTATGGTAAACGTACCTGTTTGGAAGGTATATTGAATGTCTTGAACACAAGATTGGCGAGCGACATCCTACCTCGTCCACTCACTAAGTTGATAAAGTCAACGGCGCGGTTCTGATATTTCAACACGGATGTGTAGCCCCACCCAATTTGTAGCGCTATGCGGAAATAGCTGGCGACCTGCGGAAATAACAATAATAACTGAAACCAAATGAATACCAGCCCAGAAAAAACAAAAATCTCGGCAATAGAAGATTTTGTTGTTGATTTTTGAAGTTGCACCTGCCGTGTGGGTTGCTGATTAGAATAAACTTAAAATGATCCATGAATATCCGTGGTCACATATGACCTTAAACATTTTGAGCTGTTTTATCCCAGAGGAGTGTCCATATCGCAAGCAACAAAGTTACTACAAATTACTTCCATCTCTTGCTAATCAGATCAAATCCAGTTACTGAATTAAATACTACCTGCTTGGCAAGCGTGAGTCCAGTCCTGACAGCCAGAGCGTCGAGTGCAGACAACCGGTCCGCTTCCTCGCGCACCGCCAAGTGAGCGCTCTCCGGGACATTCTCTTGTTTCTCCTGAATCACCACCAGCTCCTCGAAACTTGCGTCCGATATACCTGATACTGAAAAAAGGCATGATACAAATCTGTTATAAAGTGACCATCACAAGAAAGTCCCAATCACAAATCAAAAAGGAACATCACGCTTTTATTCCTTCCAGCAATGCCGGTAATTTTATGTATAAATCCCATACAATTAGGGGCGTCCTATTGCCATAACAGTTTGCCCGACCTAGGAATCGGACCCAAACCCCACGCTCAGCAGTCAAGCTTGCAATGTTTAAAAAAATCCAGCTATCAAAATTACCTTCTAAAAACTTACTTGACAACTTATTTTGCAGTACAGGCGACGATATCACGAGTCTCAACTCTTGCGGCAGTTCATACGGCGAACACGATCCTTCCGCCAGCTTCAAACAAGTCCTCACTATTTGCACGGGACACGCAGGAGGGCGGTATCTATACTCAGGTGGACTTTTAAACAAAGCTGATAACCGAAATGCATCAACCAGAAGCTTTAACTCTAGTAAATGGTTCATTACACGTCTCCAACCGTCAATGGCTTCAGGCTCTTCGAGTAAAACCACGTTTTCTATATTACTAACATCCGATTCAATTTCTATCTCATCCAGCATCAAGCAAAATGGTTTCTCTGCGTTAGCCGTACCGATCTTCTTTGAAATATTCGCGTCTTTCTGTCCGTTGATTATGAAATGCATAGTGCTTTGATAACTGTTGAGGAATATGCTGTTCTGTGACTCGCTTTTGAAGTACGCATCCCACATTAGGTGTTCGATCTCCTCGCGTCTCTGTCCGTATTCTAAATTCTCTTCGAACCAACTCATTATGATTCTGTAGGAGTAGAACTTCTGTGTCGTATCTGAGATGTTGTTTATGTGGGATACAAGGAATTCTGTAGCGTCTTTAAAGGTCACTGTTGCCTTTTTAAAGGCTTCGCTACACTCCGCTACGAAGAGAGTAGTAGCTTTATCGTCAAGAATGTCGTCTCTTGCGCGAAGATTCTCGTGCTTATGCGTCCATTCCGCTATCAAAATCCCATTGACTGGTACCCCAGAAAGCTTCGCGATTTTCAGAGCTACGTCATAGTTCCTACTAGCCGTATACATTTCGACACATTTTGCCAAATAATTCTGAGAATCGTCTTGAAGCATTTTGGATATATTCACTGCTAACGATGTCTCCATAGATATTTTGAGTATTTCATACAGCGTTGAAAAGTTTGGTGACGACACTGGAAGGCAAAAAACATTAATCACCCCACTCTTCTTTCCCTTTATATGTTAACAAAAAAAGAAAAAAACACTAAAAAGTGTATACCTGTGAATCCCTTTTCGAACTGATTAACAGCTAGACACTTGAGGAACTCCCTCTGATGATAAGCGCTATCAAAGTTATGGCTCAGTGCAATCTTGACCAGAGACACGGAGACCTTTTGCAAGGCTTCCTTGGACAGTTGCCAGGAGGCGCCACTAGCACCAATGCTGTATTTACGCTGTGCGTGTTGTAGGAAACTCGTAAGGAGTTTCGTAGTTTCAGTATCGAAGTTGTGGTGCCGAATGCAACGGTGGAGGAACGATGTGAATGAGGTTAAGGGACTCTCCTGAAAGGTATAATAGTTGGTATAATTAAAGGCTTTCTAAAACGACCGCTCTTAAACCTCCTTTAGATAAAGGAGCAAAGAAAACTAACTTTTTATGGACGAAAGCATAATACATTAACTGTGGTTGACGGTCTAATCCTCTCTAATAAACACGCAGTAAAATTATTCCTAACCTTATAACTTAAACCTCTAAAGATATATGGGTAATCTGAAGTACTTATAACAGCTATTAACTTCAGTTAACCTATACATTTACTCCGCGTTTATTAATCCTTGTTTGTTTGTTTGGGTTGTTGCGTGTATATTTTTCTAAACAAAAACTATTCACTTATTGTAATTTGCACATTACTAATATGCCCAACTATGTTTATCATATTTGTAATTTTTATTACAAATATGATAAACATAGTTGTTGATCTATAATGCAAACGAGTGAAAATCGCCCTTTTTTTCAGAACCTCTTCAAAATTACAATACACCCAGAACTCACCGGTAAAAATATCATCATAGACTCATGCAGCGTGGTCACATAGCCCTCCAACAAACACAGCTCTGCGACTTTCTGGAACTGCTCCGATGCTATATGCTGCTGCGTCATCAGCTGTTGCAGCACTCCTTGAGATCGGGCGCTTGGAGACAAGGAGGATAGGATCCATTGAGGCCAAAGTACGTCTATGGCGTTTGGCTAGAAAGGAGAATTATTTATTATATTTATTTTTTTTATATTTATTTATTAGGCACTTCAACGACTTACTCACTAAAACATACATAGACAAAAATCACTTAAAGTTTTAGGTATAGTGAATGCGTCACTTAAAGAAGTGCACAGCACTAGCATGGAACGTAATGACTATAGGACGTATGTGATACCGTTAGTTGAGTGGGTTGCAAGTTACATAATAAAGCGATACTAATCGTTCACAAGTACAAACGATAGGAAGCATTTAATTAACAAAACAATTTAACAAAATACAAAACAAAATAAGATAAAACTGAAAAAGAAGTAAATGTAAGTGGATACAATTTTAATATGTTAAAAGATAAAGGATAATTAGGCGGCTCGTGTTGCACAGAGGTCTTGAGACTATGAGGTGGTTAAAAGTCTCGTACGAAATTGACGGAAAGGGTTAGAGTAGATGTCGATGCTATTGGTTCGTGTAGCGAATTTATTATAGTTTCCCATTAGACGGTTCATGGGTGCGGTGCTACCAAGGTTAGTACGACTTGCAGTTGTGGCAAAGGTAATGGTTTCGCGACCAGACCTAGAAGTTATCTGTCGAGGTACAGCTATATTTAGTTCCGCCAAAAGATCAGAAACATTTAGCAAACCGTTAACGATCTTATAAAGTAGGATTTGGTCTGTTACGTCTCTTCGGTGTTCAAGTGAAAACATTTTAAAATGATTTAGCCTATGACCATAACAAGAATCACGTGGACAGCTAGGACTTCTAAAACGAAGATATCTGGTGAAGGTTCTCTGGATCCGTTCAATCCTGTTTACGTGAACACGGTAAGAAGGGTTCCAAACTGGAGATGCGTAGTCCAGAAGACTTCTCACCAGAGTATTGAAGAGCACCTTCAGGGTAGAGATGGACTGGAAATCTCGACATATTCTTTTTATAAAGCCAGACATTTTTGCAGCTTTGGCAGTGATAATGTCAATGTGTTTGACGAATGTGAGTTTAGAGTCGAGGTGGACTCCCAGGTCACGAATTGTGTCCACTGATTGTAATGTTACCCCATTTATTGAGTAAGACGTAGGTAAAGGTTTACGTTTTTTGGTAAATGTGATGTGGTAGCACTTTTTCACATTGAGGGACATGCGGTTTTTTAAGCACCAATCGTGAACTGCGTCGAGGTCAGCCTGAAGTAAATTGACGTCGACAGAAGAGTTTATTTCTTTATAGATCTTCAAATCATCAGCGAAAATAGAGCAATTGCTGTGTTTTACTGAGAGAACTATATCATTGACGAACATGAGAAAGAGAATTGGGCCCAAGTGCGAACCTTGGGGGACACCAGATGTTGAGAAATAAATTGGTGACTCATAGCCCTTTACAACCACTCTTTGTTTTTTTTCTGTGAGATAAGATTTAAACCAGAGAAGCAACTGACCAAATATGCAATTCTTCAAGCTTATTTAAGAGGATTTTATGGTCCACCTTGTCGAATGCACTGCTGAAATCAGTGTAAATTGAGTCGATCTGGGCACGAGAGTCCATCAATTTACTCATTTCATTGACGTAGTGGACCAAATTAGTAGTCGTAGATTTACGAACACAGAAACCATGTTGTTGGGGTGCCAACTGTGGATTAATGTGTGATGAAAGTAAAGGACATAGCAGGGATTCAAAGACTTTAGCGAAAACTGAGAGAAGTGAGATAGGACGGTAGTTCTGCACGTCATTAGAGTCTCCCTTTTTAAAAATCGGTGTAACATTTGCCATTTTCCATTCCGTCGGAAACTGTGATGTCGCAATCGAATGGTTAAATATTAATTTAAGCGGTAAAGATAGACTACCAGCACACTTCTTTACAAATACCGGTGGCAAACCATCTGGCCCTGACCCTTTGCAGATGTTAAGTTTTTTCAGTGCTTTCAGGACATCTCGTTCCGTAAATACGACTCTTCCCAGTGCATGTTGATGATACTTGAATCCTGTTTGAGCTATAGCAGGTGAACCAATTGAGGGAGTAAAGTTGGACGAGAAATGCTTAGCAAAAAGGTTGCAGACTTCATCACCAGTAGATGCTGTTTCATTTCCTAGACACATTTCCGAGGGAATATCGTTAGATTTGGACTTTTTCGCTTTGACGTAGGACCAAAAGAGTTTCGGATTATGTCTAATACTCTTTTCAGTGAAGCTTAAATAGGTTTTGTGACAGCTGTTCATCATGCTTTTATCTCCCCTCCAATAGTCTATATTCAAAGTGGTCCCTTGGGTTTTTATACTTTTTATAACGTATTCTAAGTTTTTCTTTTTCATTTAGGAGTCTGATGAGAGGCTTAGAGAACCAAGGGGGATACTATTATCACTAGGTTTTTTTGATTTTGGAACGTGCTTGTCAACTACATCATTAAGGTACGTATATAGGTCTGTGACCATAGCATCGACATCGTGCAAGTCTGAGAAAATATGGTTCCAGTCAATATCACTAATCTTGGCATTTATTAACGTATAATTGCCTTTTCTGAAGTTATATCTAACAGGAATCTTAGTCTTTAATAATGCAGGGGACGTGTATTTTATTAGTATTTCGAGGGGTGGGTGATATACATCTACTGTTGATAAGGGACTATTGCATACACTAACAATTCCTCCATAGAAGTTACAGAATATTAAATCTAGGGTTTTGTGATAACAATTTTTAACTGAGTTTATTTGCTCCAGGTTACATAAGGACATAAAGTCTACCAGTGAATAGCCCAATGCGTTAGCATAGTTATAAGCGGTGTTACTGGAAGTGTGGTAATGAGTTTTGTCTATTTCCCAGTTAATGAAACTCAGATTAAAGTCTCCAGCTATCAAGGTTTCGTCGCCAGTGGTGTCGATGACCGAGGAGACACTGTCGAGGAACAAGTCTAGTGTGCGATGTTGGACTGGAGGCGGAAGATAAGCCGCGCAGATATTTAAGGATTGACATTTTTTCCCTTTGACAGTCTTGAGCCTGACCCATAGGTTTTCAATATCTGTTTCCCACTGCGACATCCGGGCAGAGTCTATTGACTTCAAAACTGCAATCAATACACCTCCTCCTCTTTTGCCACTGTTTACGGTTGAAACTCTGTCTCTACGATAGACGTTGTATCTGGAGTCAAATATTTCGCCATCACTTATACTGTCATCTAGCCAAGTCTCTGTACCGATAATAACATCATAATTGCGCGATCGTGTGGATAGTTCAATCATATTTAATTTCGTTTTCATACCCCTAAAGTTTTGATTCAGTTTAAATAGGGTAAGAATTGAAAGATGTTTATTTTCAGCCAGCCGTCTAAGATAGATCGAGTTGATTTATCTACACCAGCCATACTCAGTGTGCTCCGCGAAAATCCTTACTTATTATAAACGCGATAAACTCAAAAACTACCGAACGGATTTTCAAACGGTTCATGGGGAAGGTTTTGGTGAATAATTCATTAAGGTTTTGCTCATTAAGGTTCAAAGTTGATTGGGAAAATTTGACAATTTCGCGTAAGTTGATGTGCTGGCGTCTGTACATTGGCTGAAATATGACGATTATTGTTGAAGATGTCGGAAAAAATCATGCCGACTGGGAGATTAGGGCGTGCGCCGCATCTGACCTCCACAATCCAGTGACTTTCGGGCTTCTGACGACCCGTAACGACTGTCAAAGATCCACGAATGACAGCCGGGACCAACAAGGCTTAACGTGCTTTCCGAGGCACGCAGGAGTCTCGGTATGTAAAGATGGTCACTCATCCACAGACCAACCCCGGCAAGCGTAGCTTAACCTTCGACCCGTGCAGCAGTTATTACTTAGCGACGAGCTCCTCAACGCGTGCGCCGCGTAAACCGTGAGAGATAAATAAAATTTATGTTCTACTGGATTGTTTAACTTACATCATTTAAATTAAAAGTTAAAAAGATATCACCGATTCAAAATTACGCGTAACAAGCGGCGTGTGGCGCAGCGCTTCCGTCGGTAATTAGGTATGCGATCATTACTTCAATTTCTTTTAATATACCGGGATTCGTGGGATATTTACCGACATCCAAGCGGGCGAAGATGAGGGCAAAAGCTAGTAATTAAATGAAATGTTTTTTTGGGAACATTTCAATAACAGCCTAGGGTCTGGTTTTATGGTAATAGGCTCACCCCCTATTTATTACATGGGACTTAATCATAGCTGGCGAAATATGGGTGAACTATGTAGGTACACCTCTGCCTAAACCTTTAGAAAAAACAGGCGTGATGTTATGTTATGTTTATTATAGTGTTAAAGTAAATATATTGCAACAAACCTCATAGCAGCTAGCAATAAGTACAAGTAAGGGTTCTCGGCAGATATCGGCCGCCCTCAGCAAGGCCGCCGGCGGGTCCTCCGGGCCGTGACACGCGGCCGCAACCTCCCACAGTTCGCGGCCCATGTACGCGCTTGAAGGGAAATCGAAACTACCGCTCTGCGTCGGACTGGGAGTCTGTATGAGAACAGAACCCTATATGGAATGACATAAGTTTCAAGAGATTAGAATTTGGATAGTTTTGGGAAGTGCAAGTCGATAACTGAAAGTGTGTGGAGGCCGCCGGCGGGTCCTCCGAGTCGTGACACGCGGCCACTCCCTCCCATAGATCAATTGATTTATTAACTGCACTATATTTTGGAAATGTAAGTTTTTTCATTCAAAACTTAAAAAAAAAAAAACTAAATTCAAAAGTCATTTATTCAAACTAGGCTGAGAATCAGCACTTTTCGAACGTCAAAGTTACTAAAGGCAGTCCCACAAAACGGCCGCCGTTCACCACTTCCTAGTGCAGAATACACAACAGAATATTAGTAAAATAATATAAAAGTTAACTTACAATTTCCACCGAATTCATTCTCGTAACTCTTCTTTGTCCATTACTACTGGTAACCTTATTATCTTTTTCGACACCCTCGTCAAGAGTTCGATGCAGCATGATATGTTTCAAATGCTCCGCATACGACCTCCTTTCAAACTCTTGAGATAACTGCAGCATCTGGCTGAGCGGATAGCGGAATACGTCGCCGAAAAGGAGAAAGTTAAACCAGGAGTTAGTCTTCACAAACTCCCGTAACTGCAGTTCTGGTAACGGTAAGTTGTGCAATGTCGCGAACTTAACCATCGTCTGAGATTCGTACAGTACCACCGACATATCGACCTTGCCGTCCAACTTCTGCCTGTCTGCTAATCTGCTCAAAGTGATTTCTTCCATGAACCGCAACATCTCTCTAGCAGCTTCGTCATTGCTCTGGATCAGTTTCGACATGTATTCGTTTACCGTTTTATTCGCTTTTTCTTCGGGAAACCCTCTGTATTCCATCAAGTGATTCTTTATCATTTTTGCTGCAGAAATGTGCACTCTACATCTTGTAGGATTACAGCCTATCATTGCTATGAAAGACACCGTGCAGGCGGTCATAGCGCCATCGAACCAGTTCTGCAAAGCTAAAGCATGGGCTTCGCAGCATGCACTCTTCACACTTTTGTCGTGCAAACGATTGTATGTCTGGTACTGCTGCGATACGAACGCTTGACTTGCGTTACAAGGGCGGTACTGTTTCAAATAATATACATGATTTAACTTGGCAACATAGCCATATTTTTTCATAAGTTTCTCATCCGCGAAATCTGGCATCTCCATAGCTCTTTGGGATAAAGCTTTTATACTGGCAGCTTTAACATCTACGTCACTTGACAACAGACTGCCCAGGCTGCGCCGGTCTGGTTTGTCAGACAGCAAGCTGTTGGTACTCTGATTGACCAGTTGAAATTCAAATATTTTGGACACGTCTAAACCGCGGTAACCAGACAGCAACTGATATACGTTCACGTCTTTAGACTCGTACGTCTGATTCACATCTATATATTTCTTATAAACGTTATACAAATGTGTCAGCTTGTCTTTGTATTTCTTATTTGGCAATTTAAAGTCTTTGAACTGTAAAAAGTCATCTTTGGAGAATATATCAAATAACTTTTTAGCATCCTCGAGAAGAATCATTCCTAGAACTAAGTGGGGATTAGAAGACACATAGTCGTCGATATTTTCGTTAGCAATTTGTACACAAGTGTTGTATACCGGGAGCACATGGCTTTGTCTGTCAGAAGTTTGTTCAATGCTCTTGAATAACAACCACAGTTCTATGCACTCTTTCGCCTCCTTTTCCACGTCAGATAAGTCAGTATCTAATATATTACCCTCTACACATAATGTCAGCACTTTATATAACTTGTGTTTCACGCAATACTTGGCTAGCTCCACGTAGAAGTGCTGTCGACTGATGGTGGAGCACGATTCAGTAAAGATGTCGTCAATTAGTTTCAAGTTCTGCGTGCGTGACAATCTCGATATAATTAGATACAAATTGTTTCGCTCACTCTCATTCACAATGCCGTATGAGGACAGTGTGTCGTAAATGCACAGTTTGGTGTAAGCAAAACAGTTGCTTTTAGCAACATTTTCAATCATTTCGTTGGTGACTGACCATTTACGAAATATTTCGTCTAAGTTTTCTAAGACATCCGTATCGAAGCCCTTGGTGTCGACATTGAGGAGTTTCTTCACGAATCCGTCGTTGTTGAAGAAGATGTAGCGCGCGTTCATGTCACGAACAACTTCCGATGTTTGTACATTGATCCAGCGGACTAAGATCATGGCTTTGTTGTTCTCTACCAGATAGTTCCACATTTCAACAGGTGCTGAGAAGTCTAATAAGGAAAATTCTGAAATATAAATAAAAGTAGTAAGTTACATTGTTACCAAGGTAACAAGTCAAGACTTATGTTAATTTTGATTCCTATGTGTCTGTTGTAAGGTTCAAAATGATGTCTAAGTACATCAATCAATTAGCTTACTACACTTCACTAATAGCAACAGTGTTAGATAGATAACTGATTTATTGATCTCAAATAACATTATCAGAACTAATAAATAACCAACATTTGCATCTATAAATAAACAATGATATGTTATCAATACAAACTTATGTTGGCAGGCAAGAAGTTACTATATAGACCAGTACCTTTAAACATTTAACTAAGTAGATGGGCCAACTAAAATATGAGTCTTGAGTGGTGGAAGCAGGTTGCCAGAAGGTAAATGAACGTCTTTGCCAAGTGCCTTGTCTCACAACCATGACCTATCCCACAATGCTTTTTCACTAGCATTAAGCCAATGTGGCCAGCTTTGACCAATAAGCTAATGGCTGGATCCACCGATGAGAGTCACTGTGTATAGATTTAGTAAAAACCATGACACTCCAGAGGACAGGTAAACATTTAATCAAAATGAGATAAACAAGAGCTCTAGCTTCATGTTATCTTATGTAATATTATAATGAGTATAGGTAATTATGGTTGTAGTTGATAGGCTAACATAAACAAAGTGAACCAAAAAAAAATATTTTAGGTCCTCTCACAATTGGCAAAACCAGAAATCCTGTTCTTGAGTTTTAGTAATACTGGACGAACTACCAGCAAACAGAATAACAGTTCTTAAAGCCCTAAGCTAAGGATTTATTACTCCTACCCAATATTTTCAGAAACATCTAAGTAATCAAAATGCTTCAATATTGCTTACCTAACATGTCACCTGTGCACTTGCTGACCTTATTTTATTTATTAGAGACCAAAAACAGTTACACCCCGCAGATTACAGAGAAATACTTAAACTAAGATTTAACGAACATGTAACCCACACACCATTGCCCTCATTTTAACTAAAGATTAAACAGCAGTGCTGATGACAAGTAATAAGTGCAAAAACAAAAAAAGGAAAACAACAAAACAATAGTCGATACCACAATAACACTGTGTTGCTAAGATTAGCATAACATAACTTAAATCACCTCGCCAGTTAAAACATCAAGAGCTTTTGCCTGTATCAGTGAGTAAGTTTGCATCGCAGAAAAGAATTTTAGGCCCAATATATTTCAACTTTTTTGAAGAATATTACTTACCAAAAGAATTAAAAAACAATGCAGTAGCAATTTTACTTTTCCATTGTTGTGGATACTTCTCTATCTTCTCAACAGTTAAAGCTTTGATTTCACTCTCGTTGACAACTATTCTGTCTTTGCCGGTCCCAAAGACCTTGTTCTGCTTGAATGTCCCATCACTCTCAAATGATTTCTCAAGATACCTTAGCAGATTCCAATGTCTCTTAAACTCAAGCCATTTCTCCTGTGTTTCATTGTTCATTTCTTTGCATAGTTTCTCAAGATGTTCAACAATGAAATCTCTGTATTCAATTTGGGCAGAGTCCTGTGCAAGGGTCATCAGGTGCAACTCAGGGCTTATCTTCACCTTATTAAGAATGTGTAGAACTTTGAATATCTGTTTTCTTAATAAAAGCTGAACCGTCCATGCTTTCACCTAAAACATTTGAGTAAATAATGATTAATTTAGTTGAACTACATGTCTGATGCTGGAATTTACAAAATAAATATATATAACAAAAAATATGGGACAAAGCAACGAAAACAGTTCAGTTTTCATTATTATATATTGCTATTTTAAATGATGTAGGTGTCTATTATTATTTGCAGACGCCAGACTATCAGTCTATTGTTGTAATAATTGTAATACAAATAAAAAGGTTATTCACCTCTGCCAGAAACCATTCTCTGGCAGTAGATTCATTCCATCCATTTTTATCCTTGAGATACGTGATCGCCAGCTCGATGTGTGTTCCCTTTGCAGCCGCCTCCCTGACCACATCCCTTGGTGACTTTTCTTTCCAACATGACCAAATAATTTTCTCATTTTGTGTTAATCCCTCCATATTTAGCACAACATTGAAGCAGTTTAGACTATTATTTTACTAAATGCTCGAACAATGAATAACAATCTTTGCACAAAACAAAAATATACCATTGATAGAATCTTAATTTCGACATTTCAAAATGAATTTTAGCACCTGTACCTTAGAGTTCAATTTTATTTTAAATTTTACTAGAATTTTTTTTATCTACAAAATTTACTTCAGTTCAGCTGACAGTGACAGCTTATAAGCTAGAGTTGCTATAATTAAAAAAACATTACCCTCCTTCTGGAGCTGTCAGGAAAAAAAGTTTCTTTAATAATATTTAAAAACTTCAAATTACGGTAATATTACACGTATTACCAGTATAGCAATATTACCAGTTATTTTTACAATATAGTAAGATAGGCACATAAATGTATCCATTAAATAATTGATACATTTATGTGAATTTATTTACGGCCTGTGGCTTCATGCACTACCGTCATCGAACTTAGGCACTTTATTCGACGACAGTACTTTCCGCATCGCTGCTTCCCTGCGACTAGGAGCTCCTTGTTGTTCTCATCGCTGTCACAGCCTTGGACACCACGGCTTGTCTTGCAGCCGAAGTGCGGGTCGCTTAGCGCGGCACGCGAACATTATTGACATCATCCGACGAGCTCTTGTCTCCGTCGGCGTTCCAGCTGTATTAGAACCTAATGGCTTGGCACGCGATGACGACAAGAGACCGGACGGCATGTCTTTATTTCCATGGAAGGTGGTTAGACCTTTATTGTTGGACGCAACGTGTGTCGATACTCTTGTGCCATCCCATTTTCCTGGCTCAGGGTGCTGTGCTGGCGCTGCCGCTGCGGCTGCAGAAAACCTCAAGCGGCGAAAGTATAATAACCAGGTAACTATATTTTCGAGCCATTTGGGGTTGAGCCGTGGCCTTGGGGCGTGGGGCGGGGCGTTTGGCAATGGGGTCCGAGTGCTAATGGTCTGTTCAATTAAATCGACGACAAAACAAACACAAACGACTGGTTGACACTTCCCGTAACCCAAGGGCTGGCTTTTACCTTGGCCAGAGGCTAAGCATTGCCATACAACGTGGTAATGCGGCCAGTCTCTTGAGTACACACGCCAGCACATCAACCTACCCGAAGCTGTCACTTTCCCAATCAGCTTTAAACCTTATGCTTCAGTGATAAAGTTGAAAATCTATTAAAGAAATTTGACAGATTGTAGTAAGTTGACGTGCTGGCGTCTGTACACTACCAGTCGGCAGCGATGTGGATGAATTTTTCGACGCTATATTTTAGTTTGTATAACTGTGCGTTTGCACTGGTGAAACATTCACAACAAAACATGTTGAAGTTTCTGTCAAAGTTCCATACAATATTTGACAGGAATTAGAGATTACACATGTTTTGTTGTGATGTTTCGCTAATGCGGTTTGCATTACCGTCGACCCCATAACCCTCCTCCAGGAGAGCAATAGGGCCACAAGTACAGTGCACAAAAAACACAGACACCGACCCGCATTCCGACCTCGCCGCCGAGGTCCTCCGCGATCGCGACCCGCCCGAGTAAATAATACTCCCCACCGACCCTTGCTCGAAGATGCGCCAGCGCGCGCCGCAGCTGAGCCCGTAGCTTTAAATTCCCCGTCTAATAATCATGATCTATCCTGGACCCAGCCTATCCCATCTTGATGTCCTCCCTCCAGCGACGCCCTAATTTTAATTAGAATAGTTTATGCCCCTGGGTGGAGGCTTTGAGAGTAGAAGCTACGACCTTAGTGGAAACCTGCGACATTTAATTTGGTGCACCCGAAGTGGTAACACGTCACGAGTGCTCATTAGCGTTATCTTTTCGCCGAAATTTCTATTGTTTTCAAGGTGTTGTTTTTCTCGGAAATTGATTGTTTGTGATATTTTTGTGCCATGGATTTTCAAAAAGAAGGTATGTACGACATTTTTAATCATATTGTGTTTACTTTAACCCTGTCACTATCGGTAACCAGTACCGTCAGAGAGACTTCCGATTTCTTTGTTTTTTGCCGCTTTCCCATATTCAATTAGACTTTTACATAAGAAGGAATGAATCGCCAAAGATGAAACATATAAAAATAATCTTTTTTTTGTCTAGTTTCAAAAACTGTAACATCTAGATGCGCCAAGGTCCGTCGAGGATTGCTATAGGTAATTGAAAGGACTAGGTCGTAGGTATGTAGGTAAATTTGATACCTTAGGATTTTTGTAATTTTTTTTTTCTTTTATTCTGCTGGGGCCTCCATCAAGTGTTCTTTTCCTCGAATGTTTGTTCTAAATACCTAGTTTTCTGCGACGAATAAAGAAAATTAGGTAGATAGATCTCGTGAAGTGTTTGGAATGCAAGCACTCTTTACCGGACACTAATAATATCCAGACCGATTGGTTGAGAGATTTAATTTATAATCTCTGTAAACGGTTTGCTGCATATTGGAAGAAACTGGTGAGGTCAAAAGGAAACCAATTTTTTTGTATGGATGAATACTTTTTTTGAGAATATAACTACCTTGCTTTTTTTTTTTTTTTTTTACTTGGTATCCCTTAGAACTTCAAAACCACAGAAATATTAAAAACAGAGAATCTCTTTTTTGAACATTTTATGGCATCATAATCATATTATACAGAGTTGATATGACAGAGGGGCATTAAATTACACTACGTATACTATACGTGTTTAGTATTAATTCGATACGGTATAAAAATAAAAAGCATCAAAAATGAGTTTTTTTTTTCAAACCAACTAAATAGCTTACAAATCAGAGTAAAACGCAACCACCCTGTGTAAATAAATTTAACTGACCTTAGATACCTAGGTAACAAAGCGGCAACATCGCGCGCGCGCCGGACCGCGGCGTGTGTTATCACCGTGTCAAGGCGGCCGACCGGGGCGGCGGCGCGAGCGGCGCCTTAGGCCTCCGCTCGGCTTTTATGATTTGAAGTAAGTACGCACACAACAACAATCACAACAAAAACTCCATTCACATGAATGCACAAATTATACCGAGTTAGTTAGTCTCTCTTGTTTGCTTTACCATTTTTTTAGCGAAATATTTTTGGTTGTACTTGTGACTTGCTTCAGAGCGGCAACAACGCATCGTAGGCTTAACTCAGATTTATCGTTTTAAGGTGGATGACCGCGTATAGACATAATCAGCTGTTAGGAAAGATACATCGTGTTCAAACGGGGCAAAAACTTAAAAAACATTTGCGGCTAAACTACTGCTCCTATTTAATTGATTTTTAGTACAGAGCTTGAAAATGGTACCTAGTATAGGCAGTTTAAAGAAAAGCCCCTCTGTCGTATCAACGTTGTATAACTACGTGTCGTTTGATTTGTAATTGTTTTTAAAATATTTTTATTAATTAATTAAATAATGTTTTGTTGGTTTCATATCGTTTTTGTTTACTTTATTTCCAAAACCTTTAAAGTAAATTTATCGATAACTCTTCGATTTAGTCAAGCACTATATCGTATCCGCCCCCGAGTCCCGATAACACACAATGATAATTGTTTTAGTGTGAGTAATTATACGGAAAAAGTACGCTGTGGTTGAAATAATAAGGTTTATATTTAAATGACTGAGTTATCGATGGCGCGTGTGTGCACTTGTTCGTAGTATTGTTTTGACAGAACTGTGTGTGCAATATTAGCGTTATGGAGGGGCAATTTTGGCTTCATCGGTTTTCTATACATTTTGAACTCCACGCCATATCTCCTTCTTTATTATATCTATGTTCAAAACAATCATTTTCTTAGGTAAAAAAGTTCAACCCCTATGACCGCCCTTCTTAGGAACCGGGACCACTGTGCTTAGGTAAGGTTTTGAAGAATAGTGGTGGTAGGTACCTACGTAATATTAATTTACTTCCGAGATATTCCGCAATGTTCTAGGTTGAACGGACCATTTTATTTCTACCGATATATGTGTAATAATTTCTAAGCTGGTAAGACCAATACAAACCAATTTTTTTAAATGTTATTTCACAAGCACAAGAAGTAAATTAAACAGCCCTCTGTAGGATTATCTGCCCAAAAAACGGACTACCTACTTAATCCGATATTCCCACATACACTACAATAATTTATCATTAAAACATGTCCATAATTGAATTACAGACTGATGTGTCTTTGTAAAATTAAAACGTTGAGCATTGAGTAACATTTTTAATAGGTACACGTGGCTACACATCAAGCTATACATTTCCAGTTTATGCTGATCTCGCATTGTAAAGGATTTCCGTACAATGCGAGGTCAACTTATACTGGAACTTTATAGTTTGTTAAGTAGCCGTGTATTCTATCAAAAATGTTAGTACTCAATAATTTTGTTTTTGTTGCCCTATTGCCATGGATAATACACTAGGTACTTATTGGAAATATATTATCTATGCTTATTGCCACAGAGAACTTTTTTATGTATTGCCTAGCAACGTGCCCATCATAACAAAAAACTTTCACCAAATTCCTCATTTTAATCGGAGATATCATAAAATTAATAATGGCAGAAGAATTGCAGAAGGTCCATTTGTATTACGATGATATTAACAAAATCCGAGTGATAGAAACGAATGTCCTAAAAGAAACCGAGGATCTAAAGGACACATGCAAGGAATATGATACAAGTTCGTACCTATGTAACGTTTACCTAAACAAACATAACATAACATCACACCTGTATTCCCCGAAGGATTAGGCAAAGTTGAACCTATAGTACAACCACATTACCACCACCCACGTATCCAGTAGTACACCCACATTTTGCCAGTTATGTTTAAGTCCCATGTAATAGGAGGCGAGCATACAGCCATTAACCGGGCACAAATCCCGACTCCGGGCTGCTACTGAGGAATTCCAGATGGGAAAACCCAATAACACTGCCCGACCCGGGTATCGAACCCAGGACCTCATGCTCAGCAGTAGCGCTTGCGGTTAAAGTTTTTAATAAATTTTTTTGTATACTGGTCTTGTCATAGAAAATGTGTATTCTGAAGGTTCTGGGGGGTTAAAGAGAGAGGAGGAGGGCAAATGTGGATGGGAGATGTAGTCCCGCATCATTTTCCATACTGTTTTTTTTTTGTTTGTATGATTTTGTACTGTGTACTGAGTCGGACTCCGGATGTGCTCCCGCCAAAAGCTCTCGGTCACCCCTGAGTGCTCCCTCCAGCTTCCGGCTCCCGCCTTTATAAAAACACTCTAGGGGTAGGGACCAAAAGACTACGTGGGGTCGGGGTGCCCCGTGTCGGTTCTGAGCATAGATATCCGTGGTTCTGAGGCTAAGTTCTGTCTACTTATGTAGGTAATAAGTAAAATAAAATCGTAACCTAAACTATATTTACGTTTGTTTTGTTTTCTTTTTCCAAATTTGGATTCACATTATTTGTAAACAATAATGTGTTATGTATTAAAAAAAAGCAGTTGTGTTCCTACACTAACCTAACCTAAAAATTAGGATTTTCGTAAGTTTTTTTTTTTTTTAAACGGCGTCTCCGGCAATAAAAGTATGTTGCATAGGTATCAGAAAACCCCCTAGAACCCCCTAATATCCTCACTTTTCGTCCAGCGAGGCAGCACGTATCTAAACCCAACCCGCGTTTGCGACCACTAGACCAACGAGGCAGCAAATTGACTGTGTCATTATTTTAAGATTCTCTATGAATAAACTACTTAACCCGAAAGATTTATAACCGTTACTCCGATTAAAAACGGGCGGGAAACCTCAAACTTGGCGGACGCGTCCCTTTATAGATAAATTTTTAAAACTTAAAACGTTGTAATATAAGATCAGTAGCCGTAGTTTTTAGTGTTCTATTCTCTTTTACTTCTAATCTAATTTTAGTTTTGTATATTTTCTTCGGTAGTGGTAAGTTTTTTTATTATTTATTAGAGCCGGGATAATGAAGGACCCGCCTGACCCGGGGGACTTCGTTCCCCCGGCAGGCAATTTCGTCACAGTTATATCGAACGAATCGGGCATGGATACCGATGGGTCGTCTTCGGCTCGTAGCTTAAAAAGAAGCCGTGTACATATCTGTAAGCACTGCAATAAGCGTCGCCGTACCCGTAAAAGCCACGGTACCGTGTCTTCGGGTTGTGGTTGCACGGATTTTACACCAGAAGTTACCGTTTTAGAAACTAACTGCTCAACTTCTACAACGACTAACGAACCTACTAACAAAGTGCCCGATGTTCCTGTTCCATCTTCAGTTGTTCCTACTCAGATAGGTCGAAAGACTTATGACAAAACGGACAGCGCGCCTTTTGTCATTCATGTACAAAGAAACATAACTTCACCAGACGATAGCACGACACTGCACCCAATCACATTTGGCAAGTTTCTTAAACATAACGCCTTCCAAAACATAATTAATGGTAGCGTCAAAAAAATTGGGCGCAATAAAATTTCACTTTCCTTCTCGAATTTCCTGGACGCAAATTCTTTTATTACCCATAATAGTCTACAATCTTATAATTACAAAGCTTTTATACCTACTTTTAATGTTACTAGAATGGGTTTAGTACGTGGTGTACCTGCAGAATGGTCTCCGGAGGAAGTTATTGATAACATATCAGTACCAATTGGTTGCGGTCCAATTTTAAAAGCCAGACGTCTTAATTTTAAAACCATTGTGGATGGTTCTACCACTTGGAAGCCATCCCAATCCATAGTGGTTACATTTGATGGTCAGGTTCTACCTAAAAGAATTTTTATGTGCTATAATGCATTACCTGTAGATTTATATATTTTCCCTACTGTACAGTGTTTCAATTGCTGTCGTTTCGGTCACACTAAAATGCAGTGCAGGTCCAAACCCCGTTGTTATAAATGTGGCCAAGGTCACACTGGGGACAGCTGTGAAAGAGAACAAGAAAGTGCATCTTGCTGCCTTTGCTCTGGATATCACTATGCTACTAATAAGTCTTGCCCAGAATTTTCTAGACAAAAATTAATTAAAACATACATGGCACAAAGTTCAGTATCTTATGCTGAAGCGGCAAAAGTATATCCTGTAGTAACTAAATCTTATGCTGATATACTTTTATCTTCTCCTTCCAAAAACTTTACAGATACTCCATCCATCTCTTCAACTAATAGAATGCCTGCTTCAAGTAGCTATAAAAAGACTGTCTTTCTCAAACCACGATCCCCTCCCAAATCTGTACAAGGATATAATAAAGAGGCTCACAATGCCATTATTAAAGATTTTAATATCCCCCAACCATCAAATGGTTGTGCTTTTTCTAATGATCATAATAATGACAAAAGTGACACTAATTTTTCTATAAACGATTTTCTTTCCGCATTACATAATCTTCTTTCTCAGTTCAACATTTCACCGTCCAACGTTGCCCCTTCTTTCAATGTATCTCAATCCATTCATAATGGACAACACATCCAAAATAATCCAGTGGAACTGCCGCAGTCTAGTAAACAAAAAGAGTGATGTTATATATCTTTTAAACAAATATGAGCCATTTGCCTTTGCCTTAGCAGAGACTTGGCTCAAATCTAATCATATTTTTAAAATTATTGGTTATTTAACCATTAGAGAGGATAGATCTGATGGGTATGGTGGAGTAGCTATACTTATCAAGAATACTATACCTTTCTCTATCATTAGATTACCTCCTCATAGTGAGGAAATTTCAATTGTAGCTATTAAAGTACATCATACTTGTATTGTTTCTATTTACATTCCTCACCCTTCTTCTTCTGTTCTTCAAGAGATTAATAATCTCTTTTCATTTCTTCCAAAGCCATTCTTAATATTAGGGGACTTTAATTGCCATCATCAATCATGGGGTTGTTCAACTTCTAATTGTTATGGTGATGAATTACTGGATATATTAGACTTACATAACTTATGCATCTTGAACACAGGAGCTGTCACACGTCGTTCAGATCCCAGTCAGAACCAAAGTGCAATTGACCTTTCTATCTGTTCTCCAAACTTGGCCTCTTCATTAACTTGGCATACTCTAACCTCGACTCATGGTAGTGATCATTTTCCAATCGTTATTTCTTATCCTCTTTCCAAACCAAATGCACCATTAAGGAGATCAACATTAAAACATAAACTACCTAATAGAAATAATAATGACTGGGACAAATTTAGAAACATTGTTGACAGCAAGCTTTGCTCCTTGCCTGTTATTTCTGATGGCAATGAAAATAGTTGTGCGGAAGCTTTAGCGCTCATATTAATTGCAGCAGCAGATGAAGTTTTTCCTGTAAAAAATAACAATATTAATACAATTCCCTCGCCACCGTGGTGGGACTCTGAATGCACAGAAATGATTCACAAACGTAAAGAGGCTGAATACAATTATAATCTCGATATGTCGGATAGTAATTTTGAAATCGTTACTAACGTAATTAACGAAACTTATAAACTTTTTAAGAAGAAAAAATTTGAATCTTGGCGTAACTTTTGCACATCAATTTCACCGAATACTCACCCTACGATTGTCTGGCGCAATATTCGTAGATTTAGGTCCATTTATAAAAACCCTTCTCCTATTCCGGATTCTTTAGCCAATGAATTTTTAGATAAATTAGCGCCACCTTGGGTTCCTGAGGCTATTGACCTTAACCTGTCTCTTGCATCCAGTAACCAAGACACCCCTAAGACGCTAGATCTTCCATTTACTCTCACTGAATTAAAGGGTGTTATCCATAAAACTAATGATTCTGCACCTGGCATTGATGGCATCCCGTATTCCTTTTTTGCTAATTTAAATGATGTCGTCCTCAGCTACTATTTAGAGCTTATTAATTCTATTATGTATAAAGGAAACATCCCTGATGAATGGAAACGTCAAATGGTGTTGCCATTCCTTAAACCAAATAAAATTCCGTCGGATGCTTCTTCATACCGTCCCATAGTTTTGTCTTCAATTCTGATGAAATTAGCTGAACACCTAATTAAAAATCGTCTCGAATGGTATGTTGAAAGTAAGGGTCTTTTGGCAGATTCACAATATGGCTTTAGAAAAGGTAAAAGTACAACTGACTGTTTAAGTATTTTAACTTCTGATATTCGGCTGTCCTTCTCTAATAACCATTCAACCATTGCAGTTTTCCTTGATATTAATGCAGCCTATGATAATGTTGTATTATCAGTTTTACAAAATAAATTAAAAGCCTTACAAGTCCCATTGAATTTGTCGAATTTCATTATTAAAATCCTGACTGAACGCTCTGTTATTATGATAATAGGAGATAATGAGGTATCTCATCTTGTATGGAGAGGTCTCCCACAAGGTTCTGTGCTCAGTCCCCTCCTGTATAATATTTACACTTTTGATTTAGACTCATCCTTAGCTATCCATGTTAAGGTTCTTCAATATGCCGATGATTTAGTATTATATTCTTCAAGCCAATCTGTCGAACAAGCTAGCTACGCTATCAATTCTGCTTTATCTACTTTGGAGTCATGGTTACATCTGAATGGTTTGGATGTATCCACGTCTAAAAGCGCTGCTGTTTTGTTCACCCGGAAGAGAAACATTCCCTTAGTAAACATCTCCTATAAGGAAATACCTATTCCAATTAAAGATAATTTCAGATATCTAGGTATAATACTGGATTGTAAATTAAGTAGTGTTCCTCATTGTGATTATGTTGTTAACAAATGTGAAAATCACCTAAACATGCTTAGATGCCTCTCTGGTGTGTGGTGGGGTGCACATCCATTTTCTTTGAAACTTATTTACAATGCAATCATCAGAAGCACTCTGGATTATGGATTGTTCGTTCTAGAACCTGGTAGTGTTATGGCTTTTAAAAAGTTGGATCGCATCCAGTCCAAAGCATTACGCATTATTTCTGGAGCCATGAAGTCTAGTCCTATTAATGCACTACAAGTTGAATGCGGGGAAGCTCCTTTATATCTTAGAAGACAATTCCTATCTGACAAATATTTGTTCCGGATTCTTCAGTTCTCGACTCATCCTCTCATTCCTAAACTGGACTCTTTAGTGTTGCAGATTGAATCTTCAGATTACTGGTCCCATAAACGTACTCCTTGTCTAGTTGTAAGCTATAAAAAGTTCCTTTCACTTTCATCTCCTATTCACCGCTCCAATAAACTTCCCCTATTTAGCAGTAGTTACGAGAGTTTACAATTCAGTCCCACCATCAAATACTGTGTAAGTAAACCAGGTCCCGATTGCAATTCAAGTTTTAACCATTTTTTGGCAGAACACATAGAGTACCACCACATATTTACGGATGCTGCCAAGCGTTCTCCGACGGGTTGTGTTGGGATAGGCACTTACCACTCTCAATACAACATCGTACAAAAAATTAAATTGCCTCCGGAGACTTCTGTTTTTACGGGGGAATGTTTTGGCATTTTAAAAGCTGTTGAATATATTCGTGTTCTAAAGCTCAAGAAAACTATAATTTTCACAGATTCTCAAAGTGCTCTTCTAGCCATCAATAAATCCCCTTTCGAACACAAATCGCAGTGTCCTATAATTTTTTTAGTAAGGGAATTTGCGTTCAGAATCATTTCAGAAGGTAATACACTTCAATTTGTTTGGATCCCGGCCCATGCTGGAATCCATGGCAACGAAGTGGCAGATACAATAGCCGGTGATGCGGTGCAGTGTGGTGACTTAGTTCCATATCAGAATTTTAGCAAAGACCTTGTGACATTACCAAAAACTTTTCTCCAGGACACCTGGAGGGTGGCCTGGGACATCGGTAGTAAAAGAAAGGGCCGTTATTATTCAGCTATTCAGCCCGACGTCCCGGAAAAACCGTGGTTTGGCAGGGCAAAGTTTGGCAAGACGGAGACCTCCATCCTTATACGGATGAGACTGGGTCATGTTTGCTCTCCAGCTCATCTTGCCAAACTTCATATCATCAGCGACCCCATTTGCTCGTGTGGCTCAGATGTAGGCGACTTAAATCATATTTTTTTCTCCTGTCCCCTATACGACCGTTCTTCTTTTCTTAGTAATCTCTTGTCCCTTCGTACTCCTTTTCCTACATCAATACTATCCTTACTTTGTACAAATAGCTTTCCTGTATATAAATGTATAGTCTCATTCATTACCCTAAATAATATTAAGTTGTAAATTTTCGTCATTGTAATTTGCTCATTATTCACTGCTTTGATTCATCCTTTTCCTTTTTATACTGATCCTATATCCGTCCTATTCTAAATTCCGATGTAATTAATTCATATTCTTAATAATAATATTTTTGTTTCCCCAACGTTTTCTCTTCGAAGTCCTAATAAAAAACTCGACACTGGCTAATGCACAAACCGTGCGAAGCCAAAACTAAAAAAAAAAAAAAAAAAACCGTTACTCCGAGGATATAATAACTCCTTGGAACATCAAAGCTGATGAAACCATCGATTTATACCTCTGAATGAAAAGACAAGTCCTTATCAAAGTCCGGATAGACCAAGCTGTTGAATCTACTTAATTTGATCCACCTGAGGGTCCACCCACGCCAATGGGGAGGCAAAATGGCTTACAAATGTAGTTCAAATTGATTTTGTAAACTTATGGTAAAATTATTCAGATGTTGTTTAACAAAATCAAAAAAAAGTTCTTCGTTGTGGTTGCAATCTGTTTATCGAAATTAGCTCGTCACTCAGCATGTCATTTCACCTAGGTACTCGCGTACCTACCTAATCTGACTTGGGAGGGCCCAGCAAGTCTGTCTACATAGGTACTAGGGAGTAGGGGATACTGTTTGACCTCTATTCTCATCTTAAACAGAGATTCAAGATTTCGGGAAGATAATCAACGCGTTGCTAGAGGTGCTCAAGGAACTTGGTGATAACGTCGAGAAGAAAAAAATGGCTGCCATAGGTTCCATGAACCTTTTGAAATCCACTTCGAAAGAAAGGGAGGCGGAGCAAGCTAAACTGCAAGTTAGTTACTTACCTACCTTTATTTTTTTGCCCTTTGTTCATTATCATAACACTAGGCGACGTCTAAGTAAACGCTTCAACCTTTGTCCACTTTTAAAATTCTGGTAAAACAACACTTCCTCTCCATAAATTAGTTCCTTGCTCTTGTTTCATGTTTATTATAATTATAAGTTTATGCTTACTATTTTTGCCCGCAGCTTCGCCCGCGTGGATGTCGCAAAATATCCCACGGGAAAGTACTACCGGCATTACATACCTAATAGTCGAGGAAAAGGTCATTGACTCCTACCGCAGCGCCCGCGTTGCCGTCAACCATAATTATTTTCTTGGGCGTAATTTTGAATCTGTGATAATTATCTTTATAAATAATATGATGTCAAGGCATATTTTAATTTAATTAAATACCCAATACGAGGGCTGCTATTTATTTATCTGGAACTGGCCAGTTACAGAACAATATAAAAAGTAATACTTATCTAACATTTAAAAATGGAACTCTTGGCTGAAGAACACAATTTGTTTCATGTAGCTGTCATTTGTTTTTATTTTGTGGCGTCATTTTGAAAATTGCGTGTCTATATCACCATGGATTTAACTCGTGAACATTTTCGTACTATGATTTATTACGATTTTCGGCGAGGGCTAACTCAAAAACAGTGCATCTATCAACTCGATTCGACTTTTGGGGACAAGCACCATCGAAAACTACTATGTATCACTAGTTTAGTGAGTTTAATCGTGGGCGGTCTATGCTCACGGACGAATTTAAAGAAGGTCGCCATAAATCGGTTGTTGTACAGACGCATCAACCTACTACAATAAGTCAAATTTCTTTAATAGGTTTTCAACTTTATCACATAAGCTTAAGGTTCAAAGTTTATTGGGAAAATTTGACAGTTTCAGGTAGGTTGACCTGCTGGCGTCTGTGCCTAAAGAAAAAAAACCACCTACCTCAAAATATTGATGCTGTGCGGGAACTAATAATGCAAGATCGTCATGTTACATACGGCGAGATCTCTGGGCATACCTAAGTATGACGAGTATAAGTATATAAAACATTATACGAACATGTAGCTGTAAAAAAAAATGTTCACGTTGGATTCCGCATAACTTGAGAACTGACCAAAAACGGGCTCATGACGATTGGTGTAAAAAAATGTTACAAAAGTACAATCAGGGTGCGTCAAAAGCTGTCTATAAATTTAATATCTAAACAGATGATGAATCTTGGATTTAAGCGTATGATCCTGAAACTAAACAACAATCATCTGTTTGGGTGTTCCAAGATGAGCCGAACCCAACTCTATCAATAAGCACTGAAGCCAATGGTCGCTTGTTTTTTTTTTGTACAGTACCACTAGAGGATCGTAAAACGGTTATTTCTGAATGGTACACAAGCATTTGTTTGCCAGAACTCTTTAATAAGAAATACAACCGACAACGCAGAATCCTTCTTCATCATGACAATGCTAGCTGCCACACATCGGCCGAAACAACTCCGTATTTGGAAGACCAAAATATTGAATTAACGGGTCATCCGCCGTACAGCCCCCGACTTGGCCCCCAACGACTTCTATTTATTCCCGACCGTGAAGAATAAATTACGTGGTCAACGTTTTTCGAGCCGTGAAGAGGCCGCTAATGCATTCAAAATGCACGTTTTGGAGATACCTCAATCCGAATGGAAAAAGTGCTACGAAAATTGGTTCCATCATAATGGCGAATATTTTGAAAAGCCCTCGTTTAACATATTTTTATTGGATAAGGATAAAATATATAATGCCGGTCAAAATAGCTTTGGAAATAATAATGAAACTTTTATCAAATTCTGAAAGATAATAATGATAATTATGCAATCGCGGACGTTTTAATATCCATAAAACATCCTGCAGAACATAAATTTTATAATATATCTTTTCCGGTTTTTTTCTTTTACGGTTTAAGCCGACAGCGGCGCTACTGCGTCCTAGTTTCTTTTGCGACTAGCTGCAATGGAAGTTAGAACGCATTATCGCAAAAACGCCGCTGTGGGGGAGAGGCCTTACGCAGCACCCACCAGTAGGTAAAGCTCCCAGTCGGCATGATTTTTTCCGACATCTTCAACAATAATCGTTATAATTCAGCGAATTATACAGAAACCTTCCTCATGAATCACTCCGTCCATTGGTGAAAAGTTGAAAACCTTTCGGTACCGGTAAACCGGGGTTACTTTGAATCGCGGGGTAACTTTGATAGAAACTTCCATTTCATATAAAATCGTGAATTACTTAAAACGAAACGCAATTAGGTAGTTTTTTTTTCTGAGTTATGAACACTGAACAACTGTTTAATCCTTTCCTGAGGACACGCTGGGAATCCACCAATCATTTTAATTGAAAAAGGTAAATACCTATATTGTCATTCAAACAATCAA
Organism: Xanthia togata; assembly: GCA_963853775.1. Classification (NCBI taxonomy): domain Eukaryota; kingdom Metazoa; phylum Arthropoda; class Insecta; order Lepidoptera; family Noctuidae; genus Xanthia; species Xanthia togata. Next base: position 16,331,037 of record OY970802.1, read on the forward strand.
ATCAATTGTTAGATCAAAGTTACCCCATGCGACAATATTTATTTTTCTAGTTGATAGATTTTTATTTTTTAAATTGTTTTGGCTTTATAATTGGGTAATTATATTTAAATTGTATTGGCATTGTAATTGCGTTTATTTAATTGCGTAATCACTTTGCAATTACGCAATAATTACTTTGTAATTACGCAATAAAATAAGGGGTATCAAAGTAACCCCATCCTACGTATAACTTTGATCAGGCAGTTTAATTTTTTTTTATCAAAATCTAGCCAATTTTTTTCATTTATTATTACAGGAATCGAGAGTAATAAAAAAACCGATAACTAGATTTTTTTAGTATTTTTTTACACCCACAAATTTAAAAGATATGAACCTTCAAAGTTTAATATTGATCAAAGTAACCCTGGTCCACGGTACCTAGTTTTTGAGTTTATCTTGTAGTAGATAGACAGACGCGGCGGGGCTTTGTTTTATAATGTAAGGAAAAGGATGTATTTATTGTTTAACTAGTTATGTAATAATTTTGTATTTTATTTTCAGGCAGAGATTAACGACAAATCCATGATACTGGAGCAGCTGGATAGTGAATATGATGCTCTTCAGATTTTAGAAGCCACACAAATGGAAACTATTGAGTATTTGACGCAAATAAGATAATTTAAGTTTCTGTGATGATTGACCTATTTTTGTTCGGGTAGTCTTTGTAACTGCACAAAATTGACTAAAATTTTTAGTTTTCTATTGTGAAAATAATTTGAGGAAATTGTGACTATAAAAAAGAATAATTTTTTGACACAGAAAGAAAAGAAAATATGTCGTTTACTTGGTCTTTTCTTTTCCCTCCACAACGATATTTTTTAGGGTTTTGTACCTACTCTTAAATGGAATCCTTAGGCCGTATTCTCGGCGGCCGGCAGCGGGAAGCGTGCGGGGCGGCGGCGCAGGCAGTGGTCTGAAAATCGAGCTCCATACTCATAGATACTTAGTCAGGAAATAAAAAAATAAAAATGTGGAGCTCCACGTGCCACAATCATGAAAATATCCAAATTGGTACCAAACAGTGAACGAATTATTTACGTTCACTGGTACCAAAACCTTCCATCTTATCATTCATAACACAATAACAAATATAACGTTAGCGCGCACAAGCGCTGAGAGCTACTGATAAAATTAAGTTTTTTTTTTTGACCTCGTAGCTCACCTCTTAGGTGATGACTACTTAACCGGACATTCCTGTGGCTGCCTTAAGCTACTGCACTCAAAGCCTCCAGCCAGGGGCAAAAACTATTCTAATTAAAACTAGGCGAGCGCTCGCTAAGGGCACCCCCTGTGGGGTACGGACGGACCTCGGCTTAGGGCGTCACTGGCGGGAGGACAGCAAGTTGGGACAGGCTGGATCAAGGATATTTCATTATTATTAATCAGGGAATTTAAAGCTACTGGCTCAACATCGACACGGGCTGGCGCATCAACGAGCAAGGGTCGGGGGGGAGTATTATTTACTCAGGCGGGTCGCGATCGCGGAGGACCTCGGCGGCGAGGTCGGAATGCGGGTCGGTGTCTTTGTTTGTGCACTGTACTTGTGGCCCTATTGCTCTCTTGGAGGAGGGTTATGGGGTCGTCTGGGTCGTGTGCGTTACCCCAGCCAGATAATGTCCAAAATAGTCATAAGTAGATACAATAGATAATTAGAAATACAACATCTGTAATTGGTAAGCAGATTTTTAAATTTGGTAAGCTGATAGTTTTTTTAATTATTTGATAAAAACACTTCCGGCTGGAGTAACGTTACCCCAGCCAGATCTTTTGTTTTCTAATGGATATTTTGAAATAAATTTTATCTAAATAATTAGAAAACAATTTGAAATAAATGTTACAGCTTAATTTGTATTTGTATTTGCTATGGTTGCGAAGATATTTAAAATCCTGCTGGAGTACTTAACGTTTGCACGATTGCTGTATCTCGGAATTGACTATACGGGTGATTGTAATATTTGTACATGAGATCTGGCTAATTAGTTATAATTTGTTACGCAATAAACGAATCCACTATAATGCCGGTGCATTAAGAGGGAACAGGGCCCGCGATTCTCCATACAAACGTATTCCCCGTTTTTCTTCCTGAATAATGCCTCTAGAACTGTCATTTTATTTATTTTTTAAATAATAAATAATTAAATTTTCAGAAATCAGGGTCTCTATAAGCATGTACCTACCTGTCATTTCCTTTTTTTCAGCAATTAATAAGTAAGGAAACTATGACCCTCCAAAAATTACAAAATGCCCGTTTTTTACCGCCGTGATTAGAGGACTACCAGACTAATTCGGAAAAGTTTTTAGCATAAAAGAAAATAATAGGAACCTAGACATACTCTTTCTTAAAATGTTAATGTAAAAAAATATTAAATCGGCTTAGTTTTCGAGGAGAAAAAAGGACAATGCCAAAAGTCTTTTTCGTCAAAAAATTTGTGATATAATCGGTCTGAGCTTCAGTTGTCCCTATCGCACTTTACGGGGTTTTACTCGGTTTTTCGGGCGCAGCGCGACGGAAATAGTTTCTTCAAATACCTATTTTTCAAATTCCTCGCAGCCCCTGTTCCCTCTTAAAGTGGATTCGTTTATTGCGCAACAAATTATAACTAATAACTTCAAAACGGGTTTTGAAGTTATTTTAGTATGAATGAATGAATGAATGAATGATGAATGAATGAATGAATGAATGATGAATGAATGAAATGCACCGATCCCAGCGTGGTTTAACCAGACTCGATAAATCGAATGAACCCCAAGATTTGCACTAGCCCCTGGAGCCTCATGTTTCATGGTGATACACAGGCTATTGCATATCAAGGAGTAGACCGGGGGGCGCGGTAATGGTAGGGAAGACGTGCCCTTAGGATAGGAAAGGATTTACGAGCCATACCGGATATGCATCCTTGAGTAAGCAATGGACTAGTGGAGAGACGGGTGATATTTATCAATGGATGGGGCATCTTTTTACGTCGCCGCCAGTTGGCTCAGTCAATCTTCGCCTGTGAAGCCTTTGGCGGAGTTACGCTGCTTTCTAGGCTTTTTTCTATCTTACTGTTGTAATGTGTTACACTTTACTGTTTTCTATATCTTCATCAGAAGACTCGTTGTCCGTTTCAGGATTCTTGTATATCTCGCTGGCCGTCTTCTTGATCTTGTATCGGTCTTCAGTCGTGTCCATCCAAGTTGATTTCTTTCTTTTCTTTCTTTCTAGTACGTTGCATTAAAATATCAGATTCAGATTAATTTATTTCGTGTCACGCAGTGCACGGCGGTCGACATTGTCAAAAGCTTTTTCTATTTTCAGAGCGAGTACATAAATTATTTTTCCTGCACGCCATTCTTCATCCCGCTTCCTTCACAGCGGAAATATGTGGACATCTGTAGATGTGATGTTTAAAAGAGCCGCTTGGCCCAATTCTTTTATTATTTCATATATTTTTTATTTTTATTTTTGTATGTAGGAGGCGTAAATTCTGTAACCCGTATTTCAAACCGCTATTCGGCGATAATCGTTTGTATCTTTAGGGTAAGTTTGTTTCGGAATAGGTACCTGCGTGCTTTGTGTCTTGCCATGTGTCGGTTACTTCATTTTGTGTCCAGGCTTTATTCAAATGTTTGGTGGCGGCTTCCTGTAACATTTGTTATGAGATCCACGTCAGACTTTAAACGACCAACCACTTCTCTGTCTGTATTTATTTCATTCCTTAGTACGCCCACATGTTAAATATGCTTGTATGATCTGGGATCCATATTATAGTAAATATGAGATTGCAATTGAGAGAGTTCAGCATAATTTCCTCAGTAAATTGCAGTACAAATGTCGCACCGTACATTTACCATATTATAACGCTTTGAGTAAGTTTAACCTATTAACATTATGCTCGAGACGCTTGTTGCTTCAAGGAATGATGCTCCATGGACTTGTGCATAATAGGTTTGATTGCTCTGACTTAATTAGTAAAATTTGCTTTATTGTACCTAGGATAGTAATGAGACGTGAGACACACACTTATCCACTGTTTGCTACAACTCCCTGTCGTAAAAATGCGGGGGAGAGAGCGCCGCTCCAGAAATTGGTTCAGGCTTATAATAATAATTTTAATGATATCGACGTGTTTGCCCTATCGAAACTTAAATTAAAAAACTACTTATTTATTTTATTACTTATTTATTTAGTTTACGAAATGATTTTATTGATATCAAATATTTATTTCAAGTAATTTTACGATATCTGTATTTTTTAAGCTAGTATCATGTGGAAAAGTAGTGGAATAAACATTTCATATAGCACACTGTAGATCTAGATGTATACAATGTACGATTGTCTGTTTTCCTAATAAAATAAAATAAATTAAAATTTGTGGCATCGCTTTGTAGAGCTCAATTACCACTTTGTCTGTTTCTGGGGCTGTCCCGTTCCGTATGCTGTTAATGATTCCCATTACGTCATCCACTGTGGGTCCATCATTTTGCTTGGCTGTTAACGGCTTTGTTATTATTATCGGCGGTAAAGGTAGGCCCTCGATTTTTTATTTTTTTTTGAATTTTTTCCCTTTTGGACATTGGTATTGGTGTATATGCGTTTTTTCCGGGTGCGCCAAAGTTCACCTAAATTTTCAACTCCGATAATTGGAAATCCGAAAATGTTCTTCCTAACATTTTTCATCCTAATAATCACAATTCCTAACTACTCTGTCTCTAATGTTCATAATTCCGAAGCATTCAACTTCATAATGTCAGTAGCAATAAACATCTATTATACTTTTATTTGTTTTCCTATATTGTCTCAACATAACCATATTTTACACTATTATTCAAAGTCATATCTTTTTGTTTAGATTTCTTTTTATTCATAATAATCAGTATTATATACATTAATTTTGCGTAACTTTATTGTCACATAACATACAATAAGAATAATAGTACCATGGTACAAGTGGTAAAAATAAATGTTTTCATATACACTTTTCAATTAAATTAGTTTAATATTAGCGGCTATAGCTTTCAAATAATCACTTTTATTGGTGTATTTTTGGAAGCCAGAGTCACGCTCCAGTCATTCAGTCAAGTTCCAGAAACGAATCGGTCTTATTCATAATTATTGGTTTAGGTTAGGTTAGAACTGTGACCACAACGCACGAGCCGAGCGTGCGAAGCGAGCGTGCCGCGGCAGCGGCCGGCGAAGTGCCAGAACCGAATCAGTCCTATAGTTATTGGTTTAGGTACGGTTAAAACTGCGGTATAAACTCCCAGGCCATAAACATAACCGTAAATGAGTCGTGTTTTATGATTTTCGGTTGGAGTGTAGCATTGGGGGCGCTACGGAGCGAAGACTTAGAATTTTTTTGCCAAAAAAGTGTTATTTTTGCAAATCGTTTAAAATTCAAAATTCAAAAGTCATTTATTCAAACTAGGCTGAGAATCAGCACTTTTCGAACGTCAAAATTACATAAGACAGTCCCCCAAAACGCCCACCCTTCACCACTTCCTAGTGCTTTTGCTGGGAAGAAGAAGTGGCGCAACAAACTCCCCAGCAGCACAGCTGTCTGTTCAGTTAGAAAAAAATAAAAAATGATTCTATACAACAGTATGCAAGACAATTTACAATATGCAAAAAATAATTTAAATTAAATAGCTATAATTAATAGCCATATGACAGCTAGCACACGCCAATATACCAACCAAAAGCATCGAGAACTATACTCAAGCAGAAATAAAAATAACTAAAAGTAAACAATATCTAAAAAAAAAAAAAAAAAAAAAAAAAAAAAGCCTCCAGGCATGAAGGGCGTGCCCGCTTACATATAGCTGTAACTAGAAGTTACAATTGATAAACTAGGACCATCGAGGTAAAATAAGTAATTGTCGAGGTCGCTAGCTAACCACATATTGCAATACAACTCATAAAAAAAACATTGTAATGAGTAGATTATGTCAGCACTAAATTAACATAAAATTAAAATAAATTGAAACTCATATAACCTGTTAGTAGGTAAACTAATTCTGGAGAAAGAACATTTAAACATTGTCTTGAGTTAATCACAGCGACCATCTATTCTTATCATTTAAGTAGTCGTTGATAGAATAGTATGCCTTTGAACAAAGGTTGGACTTTAATTTAGTTATAAACGCATTAAAAGGCAAATCTAGCAAAGAAGAGGGTAGCTTGTTATAAAAGGTTATACCAAGCCCAACAAATGAGTTATGAACCTTATGAAGCCGGTGAAAGGGAGCACGTAGTTTATCCTTACTTCTTGTGTTAACATTGTGAATATCACTGTTTTTAGTGTATAAGTGTATATTTTGCCTAATATATAAGATGTTGGCGAAGATGAATTGTGATGCCACTGTGAGAATACCCATATCTTTGAAAAAATCTCTTAGAGAAACTCTGGCACCTAGCTGGTAAATTCCTCGAATAGCTCGTTTTTGGAGGACAAATATATTTTGAATATCTGCAGCTTTGCCCCACAGCAGAATACCATAGGACATAACGCTATGAAAATAACTAAAATAGACTAACTGAGCGGTATCAACGTCAGTGTATTGTCTTACTTTTCTGACGGCGTAGGCGGCCGAACTGAGCCTTCCCGCTAGGCTCGATATATGTTGGCCCCACTGAAGTTTGGCATCTACTGTTATGCCCAGAAAAACTGCCGAGTTTACAGTTTCAAGCACCTCTTTATCTAAGACGATGTTGGGTACTAGATTTCTAACATTTGGAAGGGCAAACTTTACACATTTCGTTTTTTTGGCATTGAGAACTAGGTTATTTGTCGTAAACCAATCCGTAACCATTGATAGTGCACTGTTTACATCGTCAAAATCTTGTCTATTCCTGTCTACTTTAAAAATAAGAGAGGTATCATCTGCAAACAGTACAACTTCACAGATACCCTTTAAATAGAATGGTAAGTCATTGATATATACTAAGAACAAGAATGGACCCAGTATTGAGCCTTGAGGTACACCTAACTGAACTGGTAGCCCGGAAGATTTTACACCATCAACATCTACACATTGCGACCTATTACACACATCAACACGGTCTAGGGATATTTCATACTCAATTAAATAACTCGAAAAGTACTGGCCGCATTGGAATCTTTTATACACCGATTTGTTTGTAATTTATCTCAGACTAATTCCAAATTAAAAATTTTGAAAATTCTTTTGTTTCGGTGGCATAAAAATGTCTTGATGTATAGGAGAGGGAATTTTCATTTGTGCGAAATTTAGAAAACAATACGAATTACGTTTAGTTACAGTTTTTTTCATTTTTAAACGAAAGATAAAGTTAAAATTGAGGTATTGTAGCCATGCAACGCCGACATTTGACGAGGGCGGATATGTTACGAGCTGTGGGAATGCTGGAAGCTGGATCTGTTCAGCGTAATGTTGCTGAGGCCATAGGGACCCATCAAAATGTAATTTCAAGATTGTGGACACGCTATCGTGCCACAGGTGAAGTAGCGGAGAGGCACCGGGGGCCAAGTCGCATCACTACCCCCAGACAAGACCGATTTTTGCAAATTACTGCGCGATCTCAACCAAATGCAACGGCGACTCAATTGGTCCAAAGGCTGCGAGTGGAACACCAAGTGCTTGTGAGTGACCAAACTGTAAGAAGGCGACTGCATGAAAGCAATCTACGCTCTCGTAGACCACTCCGGGTCCCACCTTTACGGAGAGGCAATCGTGGACGACGATTAGAATGGGTTCGGAACCACGTGGACTGGGGCCGTGAGCAATGGTCCAATGTGCTGTTCACGGATGTATCCAGGTTCGGCTTCCATCCAGATTCACGAAGGACGCGTATTTGGCGAGTTCCTGGACGATGGAGCCGTCTCCAGAACCCTCAGGAAGTTCACCCATACCAAGGAGGAACAATTATGGTTTGGGCAGGAATTCGTCTTGGAGGACGGACGGATCTCGTTTGGGTGCGGGGCAATATGACGGCAGAACGATACGTCCAACAGGTGCTGGGGCCCGTAATCTTGCCCCACAGAACACAAATGGGGCAAGATTTCCTGCTCATGCACGACAATGCCCGGGCACACACGGCGAGAACGGTAGCAGCTTGGTTACATACATATAATGTTAGGGCCTTAGACTGGCCTGCTCAATCGCCAGATCTAAATCCCATTGAGCATGCGTGGGATATGCTGCAAAGAAGAGCTCTGAAGGAAGTTCCTGAAAATCTGGCTACAGAAGATCAACTTTTTGCGCACCTCAGAAGGACATGGGACAATATTCCGCAGCATGACATTGACAACCTTGTTCTGAGCTTGCCGAATCGTTGCCGATGTGTTATGAACATCATGGGCGCTTTCTCAGACTACTAAATTCAAGTTTATAAACACAAATTAAATGATTTTTCTATTTTTTTCAGTTTTTACTCACAAATTAAAAGTTAATTCATATACGGTTTCCGTCTATGCTTCATTTTTTTTCCATAAAATCCTGAAATTTTAATCTAAGTACCTTAACCATTATTAAAAAATGGTAGAATATTAAATAACGTATCTTTTAAATATATACATGTCATATAAATAATTAACACATTGATAGTAATTCGCTTTTTTAAAAATATCCCTAGACCGTGTTGATGTGTGTATTTAAATATGAATTTAAAACGTTGAGAGCTTCGTTTAGCACACCATAATGACGCAGTTTACGCAAAAGCGTGTCATGGTGCACGCAATCAAAGGCTTTGGAGAGATCACAGAAAACTCCAATAGCATTTTGAGAGTTCTCCCATGCGTTAAATATGTGTTTCAGGAGAGCAACACCCGCATCTGTAGTCGAACGACCCTTTGTAAAGCCATATTGTTCATTATGAAGGAGGCTATTTAAATTAAAATGTCTTAGCAACTGCTTGAGTATTAACTTTCAAATATTTTGCTGAATGCTGGTAAAATAGAAATAGGCCTGAAATTGTCAACGTCATTTTTATTACCTGATTTAAATAATGGTATAACTTTACTACTCTTCATGAGGTCAGGAAAAGTTCCTAAATCAACACATTTATTAAAAGTAACAGCTAGATAGGGGGCTACGATGTCTATTATATTACTCAAAAGTTTAATGGAGATTCCCCAGTAATCACCAGTGTTTTTAGACTTGAGTGTGTTGAAAACATTAACTACATCACGAGGCGTTACATGTTCGAAGCTAAATAAGCGACTACTTTTAGACACACTACTAAACAAAAGGTTTTCAGCTTTAGATGGGGACGAATTTAAGGAGCGAGTCGTAGTTATAGGTATGTTGGCAAAAAACTCATTAAACGCCTCAGCTACGTCAGCTGCTTTAGTAACTAATTTATTATCGACCATAATCTCAAGTTGTTTATCTTGCTTAACCGATTTACCCGTTTCATTGTTAATAATTTTCCAAGTGGTTTTTACTTTATTATTGGAATTTTTAATTGTATCGCTTAAAAATTTTGATTTAGCAAAAACACTAACCTTTTTAAATAATTTTGAATAATTTTTGACGTACTCTAGGAAAGGAGTATCAAATCTATATTTTTTCAAACCATATAACTCGTATAGTCTCGCTCTACTTTTATAAATACCCGGAGTGGCCCATTGATTAAAGCCAACGGAGGTGCCATTAATGTCAATAGTTTTAGTCTTGAAAGTAGATTGGTACTCTTTTTGCACAACATCAAAAAGGGCTGCATACATTTCATTAGGATTCTCGTGTTCTATTATAGATGGTGTTATTCTATGAGCTATATTATTTTTAAATTTATTGCAACGACTAGCTGTATATGGCCTACATTCTATTTTATGCGGCTTTTTATGTAATGGCATGGGGAAACTAGCTAATAAACCACAGTGGTCAGACGTTAAGTCACTTAACACTAATTTATTTTTGGCATCACAATCACTAAATATATTATCAAGACAAGTTGACGAAGATGCCGTGATCCTAGTAGCTTCAAAAAACAAGTTAATTAAATTATAAGACCTAAACAGATTAAGAAGTCTAATACTTAATGGAGTAACATCTAAAATATTAATATTAAAATCTCCACATAAAATGATACTTTTATTACTTGATTTTAACCTATTGAGCGAATCCTCCATTACCGATTCAAAACTAATAAAATCACCAGAGGGGGGTCGATAAACGCAAATTATAATGTATCGCTCGAGTTCAACACAAGACAACTCAATAGTGCGCTCGATGGAAAGATTAACTAAATCTAAACGTTGTTTACATTTCAACTTGTTTGAAACAAGAACCAAAGATCCACCGCGAATGGCGCTTTTTCTTACAAACGCACTTTGTACAGTAAAATTATCATCATTAATAAACACCACTTCATGTTCTTTCAACCAGTGTTCAGTCAAACATAACACCTGAACATCATAGTTCTCCATAAATAAACTTAATTCTAGCTCTTTGCCGGACAAACCCTGCATATTTTGATGAACAACGTTCAATATATACGGCTCATCCGTTGTCGCTCCTAATAGTTTAAACTACTAGGCGTATCAAAAGTAGTGTTAGTACCACTACGAACAGTAATCGATGGTACACTACAGGTACCAGTGTCACTGTGTATATTGTATGCTAAAAGATTAGCAATTTGTCTTCTACAACTAGGTGGCAAATACATTGTATAATTTGTCAGTTTAAAATCAGTAATGAATTGATTACAATCAAAATATAAAATAGCGTCACTGTGACGACAGGTCCTATTATAAATTAACATATTTAATTTATAAATGTGCCTATTTGTCTCATTAGACAAATATCGAGAATAAGGCAAGGCACAGAAAATAAATTTACAATTATTAGTTTCATTGAGATGTAACATCAAATGGACACATTCAATTATGTCCTTTTTTCTTACAGTTAAACTGTCCCCGTATAATAATATAACAGTGGAACTGGGGTTTATTTGTGTCAGTTTAATATTATTAATTAATTGGCTAATACTGGCACCGGGTAAACAATTATTAATTACATATTGTTGTGAACACTGATTAAATATACGACCAATACCTTGACCAAATTTGTCCGAAAATACATAGGTTGTGTTAATCAAATTATTATTATTTTTGCCATCCAAACAGCTACCTACAGGCTGAGCCACTGAGGGTGTAGGTGTAACCAGTTGAGGTTGGGGCTCATGGGAGCAGGCACAGCTAAAAGAGAGGTTATTTGTCAGAGACTCATACCTCTCGGCGTTGTACTTGACCAGGTCAGCCAATTCATTGGCCTCCTGCAAGCGCTTACTCAGGTCTTGTTGAGAAGCCTCATATTTATTAAAGATATCCTTTAGAGCATAGACATACTCTTTCTTAAAATGTTAATGTAAAAAAATATTAAATCGGGTTAGTTTTCGAGGAGAAAAAAGGACAATGCCAAAAGTCTTTTTCGTCAAAAAATTTGTGATATAATCGGTCTGAGCTTCAGTTGTCCCTATCGCACTTTACGGGGTTTTACTCGGTTTTTCGGGCGCAGCGCGACGGCAATAGTTTCTTCAAATACCTATTTTTCAAATTCCTCGCAGCCCCTGTTCCCTCTTAAAGTGGATTCGTTTATTGCGCAACAAATTATAACTAATAACTTCAAAACGGGTTTTGAAGTTATTTTAGTAAATAGAAAATATGCTTTATCCCGTCGCGCGCGCAATTAGCGACACAATAGATTTTTATTGTTATTTGCACACATGGGGTGCAATCGACATTTTAAGAGTTAATAGGTCCTAGCACTTCCATTATGCGCCCCAAATACTAAACTTAAACGTTATTATATAGATAATTACTGTCTTTAAATGGTATTGAAGTTTCATTAGTATCCTTTATGTAATTAAAAAGATAAGATGATTTTCCGGCCACGGCGCGCAGCTTAGTTATTTGACCACCGATTAAACGAGTTTACTGTAGTAGTGGTAACTGAATTTTACATCAATAATTAGAAATACAGTTCAATTATATTCATGTGAAATTTCAGACTTGTACACTAATTAATTAACGAGATAGTCGAAAAAAATGATGTATGCGTGGTAACCCGACCAAATCAAGAATGTTATAAAAAAGCGGTCGCGCAATACATTATACCAACCTTCTAAAATTATTACCATTATAATTGTCCTTAAAAGTTGGTACAGTCACGAATAAAATTAGTTTGATAGAAAATTAAAATTAAACCTACCATACTAAATGTTTAAATACACTTTAAATTGCTCAAAGTAGTGTCCACTATGCCATTCTTAATATACCTACCTACGATTATATCGATGAGGTAGGTAGGTACCTACTTACGTACCTACCTTTTGTAAGTAGCAGAAGCATCTTGATAATATTCTATAGGTATTCCACGCGCGCCTCAAGAGATGTCAGCAATTGAAGGGGTCCGATGGGACCGATGCCTGCCGGGGTTGCGGGAAAGTCCGAAAGGGATACCGTGGCCCCCGGCAACTGATGGAACACGGGTGGGTTTTAGTCACTAAGAGTCTGACATGCCCTCCCACTCCACCGAGAGCGGGAGAATTTAATTGTGATGATTTCCCACCCAAAAAAAAAGGGAGGTATACCAACATAACTTTTTCTTAAATTCCTGACTAAGTTTCTATGAGTATGGAGCTCGATTTTTCAAACCACTGTGAGGTGCGGCGGCGACAGCTGTGCGTTCAAATGCATAGTTTTATGTAACTGTCCTCGCTCCCCATCCATCATCCATGCCGCTGCCATCAAGAACAGTTCCATATTTAATTATTTATACACCTACTTCGGGTGATAAACGCATGAGCAAGTAATAAGTACGGCTACAGACAGTGCAATCCACGGCGACGCGCCCCACTCCGCGATTACTGTACTGTAAGCTGTACTTTAGTACGGAGCGGAGCGGAGTGGGACGCGTCGTCGTGGATTGCACTATCTATACTTGTCTCGACGATTTTTTTTGCCATGATATAACATTATCTGTTAATTGATCACTTCGTTTTACGTGTAATTCTGGCGTTACGTTGATTCGTCACCCTCCCCGCTAACTGTCCTATCTAGCAATTGATATTTTTTCCAGGGCAACAGTTTGTCAGTCGGGCGCTACAATCATGTTACTGTCGTTGCGTTAGCTGTGACTATAAGCCCTTAATCATAAAACGTTTTTTCGAAAAGTTATGAAGACGTAGGTAATGTCTCTCTAGATACGTCAGTTTGTGAGATACTACAGTTAGCGGGGAGTGACGAATTAACCGAAGTAAAAAAAAAAACACCCGACTTCCAACTAATGGTTATCCCAAAGGGGAACGTTTAAGTTGGTGGGAATGGCTTGAAGAATAATCCGTAATCGTCCACGCTCGCAGTAAAAGAATTAAGAGAGAAAATAAAGAACAAATAAGTAATTAACCCAACAAAATAAAACTAAGATCCAGTCGGTAAAAATGTAATTTTCACTGAAACACACATTGTAATTAACACAGTTCCTATATCTGTAAATCATAGCTATTAATATTGTTATGGGGTTATCCGAATTCGCTTGTAATTAAATTAATTTCTACTATAGTAAGTCACAATTGAATTTGATTGGAATTACGTCAACTTAATCACAAAACTATGTAGGATTTAAGTTTATTTTACAATACCTGTGATTACAAAAATATAACTACTTACTACTACAGAGTAACACAGATAAATAATTGAAATATACATACATTCCCTTGATTCCAATTTTTTTTAACATTTAATTTTATGTAGGAACATGCCAATGTCATAATTTTATTTTTAGCGAACACCACCAAATTGGGCTCTGTCTTGACTTAACTAGAAACAAAGAGTCAATAATTGAGATTTCAAGAGCCTATCTTGGATTATTAGTTAATTTATTATATATGTCATAATTACAAAAAAAAAGTCTGTTTATAAAATATTGAAAATGAATAAATAACAGTGGCACTAATACAAACATTGCTGTTTCCTATGAGTCAATGCTACCATTAGGAAATCAAAATAATGTGACAAGCTTTACAACTCACAGAATCTTTGCAAATTTTTTAATAAGCATACTATGTTCAAATACTCGTATCATCTATATTTAGTTTCATATCATTAAAGGGGAACAAAAATGCCAGTTCTAGCAACGAAAACGAAGAAAAATCTTTACTCTGTAATATATTTAAAGTGGGATTCAAAATAATTAGATCGTACACATTAACTTCTGTAACTTACACTTACAGATTCGCTTACTTACTAGTTGCTATCGTCAACAATCAGTTCTGGAATTTATCATTAATTCTCTCCCTCTAAACCGTAAACTTACTACAATGTATACCTTGCATTGGAAATACTCCAATATCTCACTTATCAAGCTTCAATCAGTTTTATTTGTGTGCAAGTTGTACATTGTAGTAAGTGTATGTTTCAATCACATTATCAACTGCAACAAACTACCTACCAATTAATATATAAATGCTTGAAACTATTTTCAAAAGTGGCGCGACTGGATGAGCCATTGACCATGTTACATTGGTGTCCGATGCCGCTGACATTATAGTACGTCAACAACACTATGTGTGCATGCATAATTAATTGCTATGTTTTGTCTGTACGTCTACTTGTCTACAAATTGAGTTATTTCAACACAACTATATCTAAAGACACTGGCGAGTAATAAACACCGGGCCGTATTGAACCCAGGTAAGGCAATACCGACACGATATAATAATTCATGTTACACATTTTTCATCAAAAACGAGGGAGATTTTTGTAGCAAAATATTGCTCAGTATAAATTATTACCAATTAATAAGTAGAATATGCTCAATGAACCCTTATGTGACATGACCTGTCTATTAATCATAATTTAAATTAAAGTCTCCACCATACATTTCACAATACTATGCGTGGCTTGAACACTTTTGTCTATAATGTTTGAAGGTTTAGACACTTGAAGTCACAACTGAACTTGAGAGGGGATCATCAACTTTTTGCCTTTTCGAGTCCTGTTGCTCCTCCTGGTTGTGCTCCTCTTCAGCGGCGCGTTTCTTAGCTCCCTCCGCGTTACTTGTGTGCTGCCCTACCTCACTGATGACTCCACCTTTGAATCGTACAATAATAGCTGTCATATTGTCGCACCCAGTCCCATCGCCCATCGTGCTCGGCGCCAGGCAGTGGTCGAACATCTGTGCAAACAAAATCATGTTTTTTTATTATGTAGCTTTAACCCTCAAGTAAAGTCAAAATCAATAGCTTATGCAAACGATACAAACCTCCTCACAAATCTGCGACAGCCTCTCGCGACCTTCGACCACCCTCGGTAGAATGAAGTCACAAACGTCTTGACTAGACATAAAGTTCCAGATACCGTCACACGCCAGCACCATGAACTGATCCTTCTCTGCATCGATCGTTAACGTCTTCACATCGGGCAATGCCGTGATCATCTGTTCCTTAGCACCCAAGTCTTTATTCTGTTTGTAGGAGTGGTCGCCGATGGCACGAGATAGGTTGAGACCACCGTTTATGCGGCCGTCGTTCGAGACTTTTCCCCCAGCTTTGGTGATTCTTTCAAGTTCAGGGGTGTCCTCTGGTTTGTGGTCTAAGGACATGTCTACGGCTTTGCCCTCTCTGCAAATGATGCAGCGTGAGTCTCCAGCATTCGCCACAAATAGCTCATTACCTATAAACATAAAATAAAAAATTTTATGTAATGAATTGATGGAACTTGTTTTAGAAAACACCCCAGTTCTAGCATGTCATTGTATGTAACTCACCCCTGAGCAGTGCTACCACAGCTGTGCAGCCACTGTCGTTGCCCGGCTCCTCATTCATAGACATGTCCTCTCCATCTTCGTCACTTGATTCTGCCTCCAATTCATCGTCTTCTTCCTCCTCCCCATCTCCTGCAAATAGTAGCATTGTATGATGAAAATGGTGTCATTAACATAATTATTTTGTTGCAAACGAAGCTCGGAACGGCAGCCAACAAAAAAAAAAAAAAAACCATATAAAAGAACTCAGGAAACTTTCCTTGGGAAATACCCAAATCATCAATCTACTCACCATCATTCGAGGACTCCTCAACACCATTAACATTTTCCTCATCGGACGAGTTGACCTCTCCTCCCTCGAAGGTTTCGTCATTGGAGTCGCTCTCGTCGTCGTCTTCCTCAGCGGCCTGGCGCAGTAAGGATTCGTACACGGCAGCAGCAGCGCGTCTCATCTTCGCCTCTTTAGGCCTGCCCTTACCATCTGAACTTGATACTGCTGCAGCTTTCTCTAAAAAAGTTAATTTAGTTGTAAAATAAGCCTTGTGTTAATGTTTAACATTGATGAAGCAGAAAACGATATTTAGCAACTGTTTTTCAACTTTTGCTGCCAAGCACAATATTTATCTGATTAAGGAAATCCCAAAGGAAAAGATATCAAGCAAATTACCTTTCCCCTTTGCTGGCGTGGCCGAACCATTGGATGACGTAATATTACTTTCCTCGCCATCAACTTGCTTGGAGTCAGTGACCTCTCCATTACAAGCATCAGAAGCAGCACCATTGCCCGTAGTTACTGAGCTCTTGGCATCTGCACTCTGTTCTGGCTGAAGGCAGTTGTCTTCAGAACTGTCTGGGGCAGTAGAATTGGCTTTGTCTACCTCCATAGCAAGTGGCTCCTTAGCTTTCTCAGTAGGTTCACTAGTTGAGACCTGTGAAGTATTAGTAATGGTTATCACTAGATATCGCCGCCCTACAACGAAAACCAATTAAATCATAAAAAGTGCAAACGGAGATATCGCGATTACAAAGTTTATGTGGTTGAAAATACCCTTTGTAGTATTATATTGTTATTATTACTTCATAGCATCAGTACATTGATAAATGTTCTATTTAAACATGTCTATTGAGGTTTAAAAAAGTTATTGCTTTGTAATTAAATTTCCAATTTATTTTCACAAGGTCACCTATTTAATTGGTTTTCCCTGAGAACTGATAAATGTCTATATATTTTTAACTGTTTTAATAGCTTTTATTTGACCATTTTAATCTAGTTTGGAGATTTAAATCTTAGTAAATGGTTGTTACTGAGGGAAAAGTAGAGTATTTCATGAGCTCTCTCTGAAGAAAAACTAATTTTATCAGATTAACTGACAATAATTGGAGACAAATAAGTCGGCAGTCAAGTTAAATCTGCTTAATGTTTTGTATTTGAAAACAAACCTTGGAAATGCTTGAAATAATTGGTTATCTTATTAGCTAGCAGCGAAACTATAAGACTTAGCGATTAATGGGTTTTCGCAGACGAAAAGACACACAATTTTAAGTACTTTGGCATTTATAAGTCATTTTCGTCAAAATTTCGATTTAATTGGTTTTCGTTGTAAGGCGGCGATATGGACCTGGAGTTTTTTTTTTTCCTGCTTTATCAGCTATATTGGCCTTATAATAGGGATGATGCCTGGGTCAAAAAAAAGAAATTCCTTTTAATCCGTCAGTCAGATAATAAAAAATAATAGACACGTATTTTTTGCTTTATCATGATAATAAAAAATGACTTAGATACAACGCAATAAAGTTGGGGAGTGGGGGTTGATACGTCACAAGTATGTATAAAATCTACATACAAGTGACGTCATGGCACATTATAACTCAATGTATCGCCGTAATCTTTTGATAACATAAAAAAAGAAAAAATATGTGTACGTTATTTTTTCATAATCTACATTACGGACAAAAAACATTTTTTTAGTCATCATCCCTAAATGAGTTCTAACTTTAACTCAAGCTTTAAGCCAAGCCACCTTTGAGTCAGTAATTGTAACTGGAGCTTTATTCTAACCATGACGGACATACAGTTCTTAATACGAAAACTGACAAGGTGAATACTTAGACTAGGCTCTTAAGACGCTGACAACAGCTAAACCACTGTCACTGCAAAGAAAAGAAAGAGAAGCGCAATAACACAACGCTTGTAATTTATTGCAAAATATGATGTAATTATCGATTTATTCAAAAATGAGTTGATTAATCGAAAATAAAAAACAACCAAGTTCTGCATTCAAATAAGACATTCTTGCTATTAATTAAAATACAAACGTTCGTTGATATTTAATATAGATATTTTGGATTAGAACTCAAATTAAAAGGCTAGTTTACCGTTAATTTGTTACGAGTTTTTTTTTTTTTGTAAACGTGTTTTTGTAGCAACTAAGTTCTGAGAAATATGTTCAAGATTAACATATATTTTTCCCGCTACTACAAACTATATGGTAAAATACAAATTTTTGGGTGAGCTTCTGTTCTCCTAGCTAAGTTGCTGAGCAACCTGTATTAAGGAGTGACAGTTTGCCTCCCAAGTTGATTCTCACAATATGCTACGTGTTGATAAAATTGAGTTACAAGTTACATTATTGTCTACCATCTTATTAGGTTAGCTATGCTTCTATACAATTACTAATAATGAAAGGTTAGAATTAAAAATAAGAAAAAATTAAATAAAAACAAACAAGGACTAAATAGATTGGCTTATTTTTTTATTAAGTCAAGCCTACTTTTATCGTTTGTCTGTTGTCAGCGCCTTAAGGTGATTTGATAGATTATATATGTAGCGGTTACACCACCACATACTAACTACGCATCATAGACATGACGTCACACAAATCCTGCATCGCGCAATAAGAGTTTACCGCGCGAACGACATAGATAAGAATATCCGAAATCAACCGTCGGGCAGTCGGCCCGCCAGACACAACACCCGTCTGGTTGGAGGATCCTCCCTTTTCTATGGTGGATGAGTGAACTTTACACCCTGTTCCTCATGCCCCTAAATTGGTGACCACGAGTATGAACGTCAACGCAGCCTTCGTGCAACTACTTCAGCGTGACGTCATCATCATCACTCCCGCAAGCTTTCGTGAGGCGAGTCACACAGACAGTCAGCACCCACGGCTTCAACGGGTATTCCTGACCACCAGCATGCAGCGAACGCGCATTCCTGGTCATCACCCTCAGCCTCATCACCCCGACTCACTGGGGAATCAACGCAATCATCTCAATCAGCGCAATCACCGCTTTCACCTCAATCACTACAACCGCCGCAATCACCGCAGACAGTTCCGACTCACCGCGAACTGTGCGGCACCCGGTTCCGACTCACTGGAACCTTAGCTGGCACTGTGAAGCATCGCACGATACAAGACTCAGCCCACTATCGACCTCCAGTCTCCGGAGGGGAGTGATGTAGCGGTTACACCGCCACATACTAACTACGCATCATAGACATGACGTCACACAAATCCTGCATCGCGCAATTAGAGTTTACCGCGCGAACGACATAAATAAGACTATCCGAAATCAACCGTCGGGCAGTCGGCCCGCCAGACACAACACCCGTCTGGTTGGAGGATCCTCCCTTTTCTATGGTGGATGAGTGAACTTTACACCCTGTTCCTCATGCCCCTAAATATACATAGATTCACCTTAAGAGCCCGTATCAATTTCGCGGTCTAAAAACAGAAAATTCTGTTATCAGCGCAAATTTCTCAATAACCTCGTCTTTTTTTTTTAATAACTTTGCATTAATCGCGATTTTGTACTACACCTAACCAGTTTTGAGACTGAGTGTTATATTTTTTAATATATATTATATATATATATATTTATATATACAATGTGGAGATGACAATATGACTTTAAATGAAAACACTGGCAATACTGGTTTATAGAAACATTTGTAAACTATCAAATAAATCCGAACACCGAAATTAAAAAAACATTTTTTTCTAACAAACTAAATAGCTTAAAACTGCAAACAAAATAAAACACCATTTATAAAATTTGTACACTGACCTGCGATAAGAATGGCAACGCAGCTTGGTTTCATTCATAATAAAACTGTGGCCGACGCAGCGACGTAATGTTTGGCGCCATTATTCTTATTATTATTAATGCTCAATTACACAAATCAAATCACAGAATATTAACCAAATAGTCGGATGCGATCATAATAATTAATAACTCTTTCGTCTGAAATCACATTTGCACGTGGAGGAGCACCATCTACGTGCGGGATCAAGGATTGATTTTCCCGTATCCTCTGGACAGCTTGTACAATAGTGCGCCCGTGGGTCGGACACATACGCGTGTTCCCATACCTCTCACGGTATGCCCGTACAGCTGAAGCGGCATTACCGTGACACTCCATAAATTAAAATCATATCGCTGTACTCCGAAGCGGTATAATTGTAACGAGGCATGATTATTTAATAATAAAACCTTGAAACACCAAGTATTAAGCGTCTAATTTCGCAAAGTTTACTTAGCTATTTAACTAAGTACCTATAATACGTTTATGTGTCCTGTCACTATTAAAACAAAGCGTCAAATTTCGCACAACACAACAACAAAGATACGATAACACTCGCGCGGCGACTTCAAACGGGCGCAGGCGCATCCGAAATTCCAGAGAAAAACAAAACGCGTCACAAGCAGGAAGGAGGTCCGGTGACACACTGACCGCGTAACCTAGACACGTAGACATGTAAGCAAAGTAGAAACAAGCAAACTTACCTATCTCTTTCGCACATAAATATTTTGCGATTGACATGATTGCGTAACAGGAAAGTAATAACTTTCGCATGATTTTTTCTTATCTAGCTGTGATGACACGCTTTATGACTCTTAGGGCTCGGGCATAAAGTATAATTTGCATTGAGAAAATAAATTTGAAAGAAAAGGCGTAGGTTTTTAAAGTAGCGAGCTGGCAACGTGTGTCGCGTGCTCTCCTGTTTACAAATACATCATGTATAAAATACTTAAAATGAAAAATAATGTCCTGTGGCTAAACTACTGGATATATTCATTTGATTTTTTGTGTGACGGTTGAGAATATCATGACATAGACGAAGTTTCATTTATGATCATATTGTCCTCCCCACATTGTATATATATTTTTTATATATATTTTAATATATATTTTTTTAAATATATTTTTTATTTATGCTTATGCATAGTGTGACACTTTCTGATTTGCTAATTCATACATATTAATGTTTTGTATTGTACTATTAGTAAAACCAAATTTATTTTTTAGAAAATGGGTCGAAAAAGTGAACTCTGTTATCACGGAAAAAACAATGGTAAAAAGAAAGTATGTTGTATTTTGTTACGCTGTTGCTACACGTGTAATGAAAAAAATAATTAAAGGAAATTATATATTTTAATATTAGACACGCTAAAAATTGGTTTCAGTAAAATTTTCTATCTTCAATATTAAAGTACGAGGGCTGCACTAAAAATATCGGGAATGGAATATTTCCACGGTTCCTGTCATATTAAAATGTTTTTAATTGAAAACTCCTTGGTTTAAAAAATCGAATACCATTTATTTATTTAAAAAAAAAGATTCTCGGTCTTGTCAAACCTGTTTAGTCGTTGAGAAAATGGAATTGACTCGAGAAAATTCAAGAGCGATGATTTATTATGACTTTCGAAGTGGTTTAACACAAAAACAGTGTGTTAACCGGATGATTTCTGCATTTGGTGAAGCCCCATCTAAAACCACAATTTATCGCTGGTTTGCTGAATTTCAACGTGGACGTGTCAAGCTCAATGATTTAACCCCGTCAAGGTCGTCCAAAAACTGCAGTCACCCAAGAAAACGTTGATGCTGTGCGTAAGCTGATTGAGGAAGATCGACATGTGACATACCGCGAAATTCAGGCAACTTTAGACATTGGCATGAGTCAAATACAAATAATCTTGCATGAACAATTAGGTGTAAAAAAAGTTGTTTTCCCGATGGATACCGCATTCGCTCTGTGAAGAGCAAAAAGCGGCTCGCGTTACTTGGTGCGTCAGAACTCTATTCCACGCAGGATCCTCAAATGCTGTATACAACATCGTATCAGGTGACGAATCCTGGATATATGCGTACGAACCCAAAACAAAAAACCAGTCACGAGTTTGGGTGTTTGAAAATGAGTTAAAGCCAACAAAAATTGTTCGTTCACGGAGTGTTGCAAAAAAAATGGTGGCAACGTTTGTCTCCAAAACCGGCCATGTTACGACTATTCCTCTTGAGGGACAAAGAACGGTTAACGGAATGGTATGCTAGCATTTGTTTGCCACAGGTCGTTTCTGAACTCCGTAAAGAGAACTGCAACCGCCGCATCATCCTCCATCACGACAATGCGAGTTCTCACACCGCGCACAGAACAAAAGAGTTTTTAGAGCAAGAAAACATAGAATTATTAGACCATCCGCCGTACACCTAACCCCTAATGATTTCTATACTTTCCCTAAAATAAAGAATAAACTTCCGAATGGAATGGTTGCTTCAATGATTGGTTCCATCGTATGGAAAAATGTGTCAAATTTCGCGGAGAATACTTCGAAAAGCAATAAATACATTTTTAAATAGTAATGTTGTGTCACTTCCTTGATTCTCGAAATTTTCAGTGCCGCCCTCGTACTTTCCCTCCCGCTCGGTTTTTCCACCTTGTATATGAATAAATTTAGTAGCTTTATAATACGACAAGTTGGCTCGCTAAACTATACTCTCATGATGGTCTGCGGTCTTATAGCAACCGAAATAAAGGTGCACAGGAATACTCCTGTGTGCGTGTATAGATTTAGATAACGGTGCGCTGAATCTATACCAATATTATAAATTCGAAAGTAACTGTCTGTCTGTCTGTCAGTATGTTTCCTTTTCACGGCTAAACCACTGAACGGATTTCGATGGCATCCTCGAGAAGGACAGGCTACTAAATAATCCAAAAGGAGGTGATATAGGAGATGAAAGTTTGTACTGGAAAATCCAGCATTTCTTAAGTTAGGGATATGAAAATTCAAAGTTATGCCTTTGGTAAGAAATAAAGAATTACGCATTTGTGTTTTTGTAAAATCATCCCCCAAAGGAGTAAAATAGGGAATGATTTAAAAATTCACATGTAATATTGTTTTTTGTGTCTTCTTTTCAAGAGATCTAAGGAATTGGGAATATTTATAATACTCATAGTCCGTATCTTGAATTAACATTTAGTATTTAACACATTAAAATTAATTTTAATAAA
Organism: Xanthia togata; assembly: GCA_963853775.1. Lineage (NCBI taxonomy): Eukaryota > Metazoa > Arthropoda > Insecta > Lepidoptera > Noctuidae > Xanthia > Xanthia togata. Next base: position 16,354,097 of record OY970802.1, read on the forward strand.
TTAAAACGGCTGAACGTATTTAGACACGGATATCGAGGGATATGCCTTGGAGGCGTGGCATGTGCCGCCTCGATATTGTAAAATTGGTCTTATATTCGAACGGCGGCGGCTGTACGCTTCATTCAATCGCTTTGCAATTGCGTACAGTGTACTATTGATGCGTAAAAAACCAAAAATCCGAGTTGTGCAGAAATTACTTGTAAAAATAGGTCAAATACTTGTACCATCAACCTGAACACAAATGGCGTGTCCTACCACCGGTAAATAAACATTTAAGTCACTGTTTTATATTTTAAATGATTATGATTTATTTATACTAAGTTTCGTCCGGGGCGACACGAACTAGCCCGAATCTTCCCGAACGCAACGAACGTTTTGGATTTAGAGAGGTGCAATCGAGTGCGTGATTATATCGATATGCGTATATTACAGTTGAATATTTTTTTACAGAACAATGGATATTCTCTCATTACATGTATAGTATAAGAGTTAAATTAGTTATTAATTTAATATTTGAACCAAATTAAGACATTGTTATTTCAATACAGTCACTCGTGAAGTGTAAAAACGCGATCGAGTTTGAATATGAGTAGGTATTACATTAACCTACTGAATTAAACCAGGTGGTAGGCATTTTTCATTAAAATCGTTTTTTTAAAGATTAAGATATAATATTATACAGCATAATATTTAACAGAGAGCGTAGCCTTTAACCGGTAATAAAACATTTAAAAAATATTCCCATTTTATTTTAGTAATAATAAACTATATTTTCGGATAGATATAATAATAAAATAAAAAAATATATAAAGAAAATTAAACGAAGTTATTATAATACAATAATGTGTTGAAATTAAATATCGATCAAAATTATCGACCAACGCTTTTGACTCCATAATTGCATGCATGAGCATTGAATATTCGCAAATAGCAAGTGTCTGCAAGTGAATGCCCCGCCCATTCTATGTATGAGTGCTATTAGAAATTGATTTAGTGTAGCTGCTTTCTTCATAGTGTGCGTGTTCAAATTTTAAGTGTGTGTCGTAAGTACACTATTTGTTAACGCTGTAATTATTTGGGTGGGAGATAAGCGGTGGCACTAGGACTTCTTACTATTCCGCATATCTATGGATATCTATGGAATATATCTCCGGATATCTATGGATTTAGTTGAAAGGTATACGGATAGGCCATGACCTGAGTTAGGGCATAGGATACTCTGAATCCCGGTAGCACGTTCCTGAGGGATATTTTCCGACATCCACGCGATCAAAAGCTAGTAATCTATATATATAATATCTAAATAATACAGGAGTCGGTACAGTAACACATGTAATTATTTTCAGCTCGACACTTTTATAGTTTGCTTTTAATGTGTATGCCGTACATGGGTAACGATATTATTGTGGGGTACCTAACAACAGTAAGTAAAAACTATGGAGTGCTGATAATAGCGGTAACGGACCAATATATTTGTTTCCGCTGCACCGTGCGACTACGCACACTACGATTGTCAGCGATAGTTCGAACGCACACAGACACACTGCGCGCCGATAGTTACCTATACTAGTAGCGCGCCGAAATTGATACGGGCTCAAGTTGTCAATTTTGTATTAAATACTTTCACACTTACACAGTCGGAATAAAGTTCAAAATCCAATAACTGGCTCAAAGGTTTAAATTTGAACTAAAGTAAGAACTTGTTTTGTAATAAGACGGTAAATAGCTTGAAAAAGAAGAAAACAGAACTCACTTCTCCATTGACATCCTTATCATCTTCATTGTAGTTTGTGGAAGAGACACCTCCAGCATCAGCATCTTCATCTGCATTGCTGCCCTCTGCAGCTTCCTTCGTAGAAGACAAGCCATTCTTGCTGGATGAAGCCTCTAGAGTTGGCAGGCTTAAGCCAGCAATAGCTAAACCAGAACTGGAGCCTGATCCACCAGCACCTAATATTAAACGAAGTATGAAATTAAAACAAAATACTTTTTTTTTTCATTTTTTGAGGCCATAGATAACATAAGGCCGCGCGCACGAATTGAATATGTTTATCTCCGTCAAATACATAAGAGTTCCATTGAAGGCACGAAAATCGCAACAGGTGCGGACGTCAGAACTATACGTACGACTAACTCGCACTCAGTCTGTGCGCTCCCTTAGTACTTGGAAGGTCGGGATCGTTCGTGCGTGTTCGTATGTGTTCGAACGAGTAAAATTCGTACGAAAACGCGCCCAAAGTGCGTACGGCCTTAATCTTGCCCAAGCAGTCACGTTAAGCTGTACTTCTCGAAGAGAGAAGGCCTGTATTCCAGCAATAACATTATAGGCTGATTATGCTAAGCTGTACTTGACTTTACACTTGGATGTTGATTGATGCTATTTAGAAATTGATGAAGACCACAATGAGTAGCATTATTACATTTTACGATGATTACTAACTAAGATTCATAAACAAGATCTTTGATAAGAGCTTATTAGCAAGTTTTATACTAAAAGTTGGCAACGTCGCAAATAGATGTCAAATATTTCGCTGTTTTGATTAATTTGGCAAAATTACTGTAATGAAAAAAAATGAAATGTTGATAACTAGTGAACTAAAACACTGATTATGAAATGCAATAATTAATAATTATCGTAACACCGAATATTTAGTTTCAATGTAAAATAAGTATTTGGAAACTTTCCAAACGCCTTTTTAACACCTAAAACGGTTAAAACATCAAATTCAGTGTTATAATTGTAATTCATTATTAATATTCTAGTTCAATAGTTAGCTATATTTCTCATTTCCTTAAAGTAATATTACCAAATTAATCAAAACATCGAAATATTTGACAGCAATTTGCGACGTTGCCAACTTTCAGCATATAATAAAAAAATATATAATATTTTAATTTTTCTCCAGTATAAACGCTCTAGTTATATGGAGATTTTATTTTAATGGTTTTTTTTTCTTTAGGTACAGACGCCAGCAGGTCAACCTACCCGAAACTGACAACTTTTTCCAATCAACTTTGAACCTTATGCTTTAGTAATAAAATTGAAAATCTATTAAAGAAATTTGACAGATTGTAGTATGTTGATGTGCTGGCGTTGGTACATAGTTTTTAATTTGTGGAAGCTTGTATGTCAAATTTCTGGAAGCTTGTAAATGTCAAATTTGTGGAAGCTTGTAAATGTCAATTACAAGCACTAATTATACAGGGTGTTTGGCAGAACGTTGAACATACGAAAATGGTGGATAGGTGGGGTCATCTGCTACTTACTCAGCCCTAATTTATTTGGCCCTGGTCCCTGGATATTAAAAAAATTTTTTTTTGCTGTCAGCACTTTCTTAACTTTAAAGTGTAATTTTTATTAAAAATGGGTAAAACAGGGTTTTTTTTTAAATCTTTAATGTTGGCAGATTCTTATAAAACGATTGCTTTATTCAGATGTTAGCTAGAAAAAAAGTTATGAGTCCTCAAACTTACAGAAATATGTAAAAAATACTTAAATCATAATTTTAAATTGCATAAAAAAAAAAAAAAAAAGGGCTGACTAAGTAGCAGATGACCCCACCTATCTACCATTTTCGTATGTTCAACGTTCTGCCAAACACCCTGTATAGATTTTACACCGCAAGCTTTCTGACCAAATAATAAATAAATAAATGTTTCATCATCATCATCATCATTTCAGCCATAGGACGTCTGACGTGCTGAACATAGGCCTCCCGCAATGATTTCCAAATGGCTGGATTTTTAAATATCTAGTTTAATTTAATTTAAAGATCGTCGTGCCATAAGTACGCCTACTTCCTTGCTGAACAGCTGTCCCTAAAATGCTACCTTTAGCATTTTCCAATATTAGGTACTCTGCTTCTCTCTCGGTTTCTCGGGGCGAAACCCAAATTTTCGGAATTCACTGAAATGGCATAATTAATAAATATCCATATACCTGAACCGCCAGCTTCCTCAGTGTTCTTCTTGGCACGAAGGCATGGCGACAATGGCGTGGCGGTGTCGCCGAGACGTGCACGGTGAAGAGTGCTCAGCCTATTTTCATATTTAGCCAATACTTCCTATAATTTTTATAACAATAATTATTTGTCGTCAGTTTCAATAATAATAATTAAATTCTCCTTACAAAACGCCAATTTCATAGGTGGGGCCTATGAAATTGGCGTTTTGTTAGGAGAATTTTAAAGAAGTTGCATTTTTAATATTAACATTTTCTTAATTTATTTAACAACCATGAACACTTTATGATTTAAAACTTTTATGCACTAATGTTTAAAAACTAAGATAACGTATGCCACTTAAATCAAGCGACAAAAATAAGTTTTAAAACAAATAGTTGGTCATTTCTGCTAACAAAAAGAGGAGTCATTATTAAGGTATTTTTTATGATTAGAAAACTATGAGTAATAAGGTTTTTTTTTACTATTGGTAGTTGTCTATGATGGTCATTATTCGATATAATATCAAGCAATTGATGAATATTTTAAATCATAGAAGTGACGAGGTTCTCTATTTGTGAGAAAAAAACGCCAATTTCACAGGTGGGGGCCCAATATTTGTTGTTTGCTAGACCATGATCTATAGCTCTATACAAATAAATAAAATTAAAGTGTCTCTTTGTAATGTTAAAATAACAGCTCTTTACTAAATTAAAGTATATACGGTACTTATAACAAAAAAAAACCGGCCAAGTACGTGTCGGACCACGCACAATGAAGGGTTCCGCAGTTGGGATGAATTTATCCTAAAAACAAACTAAACATTCAAAACATTGTAGTTGAAAAATATGTTCTCCCATATATCGATAAACTCACTAACTGCAAAAGTAAGTTTGTAATCACAAAAAAAACATTTTTTTTGTATGACAACTACAAATTACGATTTTCAGACTTTTTCCTTTACATGATTGTGCTGTTAGACCTTGCTTCCTGCCAAATTTCATGATTCTAGGTCAACGGGAAGCAGTCTGTAGGTTTTGATTTACTTGCGAGTATCAAAATATGTCGCATAAACGTCCGTATTTTTTTATTGCGTTGACTTAGAAGCTTGAATCTTTAGAGCTCCATGGGACCATAAATACCTATTTGGTATTAATTTCAAATTGAGACCTCCACGCGTTCCTGAGTAAAAGAGTCTTGACAGACTGACGGACGGACATCGAAGTGATCCTACAAGGGTTCAGTTTTATCCTTATGAGGTTCGGAACCCCAAAAACCATTTTTACATCTTTCGTCAGTGTCTGTTAGTTCCGGCTAATCTCCGAAACGGTTGGACCGATATTAACGGGAATTTCACTGGCATATATGGCTGATGTTATAAGGAGTAACGGCTACTTTATTTTAGAAAAATTATTAGGGTCCACGCGGGCGAAGCCGCAGGCGGCAGCAGCTAGTCTATATCCTATCTATACTAAAACAAATGCCGTACATTAGTCTCGCAAAAACTCGAAAATGGCTCGACCGATTAGTTTTTTTTTTGTTCGCTCATAATTGGGATGTTTGAGAAAAAAAAAGGAAAATACCAGGAAACAACAGGGAACATTGGGAACAGCCGAAAAAACAAAATAGACATTTTGACAGGACATCTGACGGGTCAGCTAGTTGACAGGCCCTGTCAACCGTCACGCTACCATTCACTCCCTTCTCTATCATATCATCACACAATCCATCCATCTTTTCTTTGGCCTACCTCTCCCGCTTCATACATCAATATTTATATTCATCACTCTTTTAGTCACATGCGTTTCCTCTCTCCTCATCACATGCCCTTAGCAGGCCAAACGATTTCCTTTCAACTTTTCTGTTACTGGCGCCACCACTCAATCCCCTTATATGCTCATTTCTTACTTTATCCATTTTCATCACTCCACACATCCATCTCAGCTACATGCAATCTTTGTTCATCAGTCTTCTTCACGGCCTAACATTCCGATCCATACAGCAGCAGCAGCTTATCACGGACTTGTAGATTTTCCCCTTTAACTTGAGAGGTATCCGTGGGTCAAGTTGTTCCTGTAACCTGTTGCCATTTTATCCATCCAGAGTTGATTCGGCGCGTTACGTCTCGGCTTACTCCGCCATCCTCTTGGTCAAGCGACTCGTGGTACCGAAAGTCGGAGCTGATCGGTACGGGCGTTCCGGCGAGAGATATGGGCACGGGACTGGAAGGACCGCCAAAATCACAACAAAATTACTCTGTTTTGGTCCGACTTAATCTCAGGCCAAGTCTTACCCACCACACCTCCTATCTGCTCTAGACCTTAGCCACTCTCGGAAACCAGCACAATGTCATCGGCAAACAGCATACACCAGGACCTCTACCTGGATATCCGACGTAAGAGCGTCCATTATCACCAGGAAGAGGTAAGGGCTGAGTGCCGACCCTTGGTGCAATTCGACAGCCACATTGAAGCTGCCAGTAGTGCCCACTGTAGACTAGACTTGAGTACTGCATCAACTGTACATCGCTCGAATCAACTGCACATACTTCCCTGGCACACATTTCTCCTTAAGTGCCCACCACAAAACTTCACGAGGTACTCGGTAGTATATGCCTTTTCGAAGTCAACGAATGCCATGTGCAAGTTTTTATCCTCTGTATTAGTGGGATGCAGGAAGTAAATTATAGTAATTTATTTATTTTACAATTTGCCTATAAACACCCTCTACAGATGTAACCCTGTAAAATACTACTGTTCTTTTGTTACCTACTGAATACTACACACAATAGCAAAAAGATCTCTTTAAACCTTGTGGAAAAAATCTGATAAAAAAAAGCTATTCCTTAAAGTATAATAAACTAGCACTTGCCCGCGGCTTCGCTCCCGTGGTCTTTCCCGCGGGACCCGTTATTTTTCCGGGGACAAAAATGTCTTATGTCACTCCCTGAAAACTAAGCTTTCTAATGGTAAAAGAATTTTTCAAATCGGTCCAGTAGTTTCGGAGCCTATTCAATACAAACAAACAATCAAATCTTATATTATTAGTATAGATTCAAATATTTTTTTACCTGTAATGGGAGCTTTGCTTCTTGAAATAAGTTGCTCACATTGTCATCTTCAGATTCTTCCTCATTATCACTGGGGCCTGGTGGATTTATTTCACCTAAAATAATTGACATAAAAAAATATTAAAAACAAACATACTACCATGCTAAGCAAAATAAAATGTTACCATTAATAAAATAACAGAATGTTATTGTGCATAGAGCATACCTTGAAGTAGAAAACGAACAAGATATCTAGTAACAAAAAGGCAGTGTGTAAGGGCTTCTTCACACGTACCACAACCACACCACGACCACAACCACACCACGTGGCCTGGCGTCTATTTCGTATTGAAAATGAATAGGACTATTAACACGTATCAACCACATTTTGCAGTCGTTATCGACCGTGTTTGTGATACCGACCACATCGCAACTACAACGAAACCACCAGCGACACTGCGCATCGCAAACACAATGTTGCGTCGACGCAACGACAGTGAGTTTGGTCAGTGAACACGTGTTTTCGCTATGAAAACCGGAGTCGAACTGTGTCTGCACACCACGTAACCGCATCGCAACTACTGGCGACAACGCAACCACATCGACATTTTGTCGGTACCACAACGCAACTACAAAAAGCTGCAGCGACACTATTCACACGTAACCACTGCTTGACAGCATTTTGTCGTTGCAACGTGGTGTGGTTGTGGTACGTGTGAAGAAGCCCTAAGTAAAACCAATTTTAAAATTTTACTTTAACCATGTAATTGCATCGAATTTCATAATATCAGAAGCAAAACTGAATTTAGATATACAGGGATATTGGTTATATGTCGGCTATCCGGCGGGGTCATTTACGACCAAATTACATCTTATGTCATGACCCATAAGCCAATGTCAACCATTTGAGTAATTTGACATTTTATATTTCATAATGAAATAGCTTTTGCTCGCGGCTTCGCCCGCGTGGATGTCGCTAAATATCCCACGGGAACGTACTACCGGGATTACATACCTAATAGCCAAGGCAAACGTCATTGACTCCTACCGCTGCGCTCGCGTTACCAACAAGCATAATTATTTTGTTATGCGTAATTTTTAATCTGTGATATCTTTCTTTCATTTAAATGATATGATGTCAAGGCATATTTTGATCTAAATGAAATGCCCAATTTACACAATTTTATTGGATAAGGATTAATATAATACCGGTCAAAATTGCTTCGGAAATAACACTTATTCTGAAAGATAACAATTGTTACTGTGGGTCATCCTTGGAAGATAGTGAGTGCACTATCATTGTGGACTTTTTTTGTTGAACTTTTTAAGATGAACAATTCTGTACAACCTAATTTTTATTTATCTCTCGTTTTACGCGGCGCATGCCCGTAAATCTCCTAGTTGGCATGACTTTTTCTGAATAATCTTTATATTTCAGCCAATTACACAAGATCTGAATGAATTAAACACCAAAACCTTCCTCATGAATCATTCTATCCATTGAAAACCATTTGGTAGTATTTGATTGTATCGCAGTCAGACAGACGCGGGAGGGACTTTGTTTTATAATATGTAAGGATAAGGATGAAATAAAAATATAAAATGTCAATTGACTCGAAAATTGTTGACATTTTTGCATAGGAGTCAAAAGGGGTCATTTGGTTGTAAATGACCTCTCCTCCATCCCCTTAATGGATTACCGACATAATATGTCGGGTTATTGATTATATTACAACCAATAACCCTGTATTTAAATATCTTATCATACCATACCGTAGAGTATTTTATTAACTTTTGGCTCACAAATAATTGGATACTCCTGTAGCTGGAAACTATTGATTGGTATTGTAAATATGCAAATATATTAATTCAAATATACAGGAAATTCTTAAAATTTCATAACTTCGTAAATATAGTGATTCTTGTTATTATGCAAACATTTGACCTCTACCACATTAAGCTATTCCAAACACACTTAAGTCATCAATATTTTCAATTAGTGTCACTAATACTGTTGAATTTATAAAACTCAACACATAACCAATAACTGCAACTGTTTAGTTAGTACACTACGGATATGTTACCATAACCTCTAATTATGTGGAGAAAACAAATCATTTGTTTTTGTAGGTTATATTTAGCATGATCAGTTATATTGTAAAGACACAATAAATTGGAACAGCTAAGGTTGGAAATTTTCATTAGTATGCTTATTATTATTAAATATTAAAGGGAACAACTAAGCAACTCACCAGCTAATTCTTTCAGAATGTCCATGACTTCTTTACTGGCAATGGAAGCGTCAAATCCAAGGAAAGCATCTTCCAAAGCTTTTATGAGGTCTCCACTTTTGTAAGCATCTGTGTTTTTGATAAAATTTGGCAGATTTTGTGAACAATATGTAGCCACTTCAGCTCCCCCATGGCCATCATACACAGCAAACAGTGATGTGTTTGAGTCATACTCTAGGATTGTGTTGTGTGCATCCTAGAATTTTAGAGGACTTATTATCATCACATTATCAGCATTATTATAAAGCTTTGATAGTGATGCTTTCTAAATTCATAATACCAGATAGGGTTAGTATTTAGAAATAAAATACTAAAAGCTTTCTACATAATAAAATACCTCTTACTACTACAGTTTGACTCTTTCAAGCGTAGGCATTCCGAATAGAAAACCTAGTGCGTCTAAACTTTGTATACGGCAAAAAACCTCTCAGTAAATAAGATCGTGCATTGGACATTGGACATAGTAAAATGCCTCGACATTTTAACAGCGCTAACCATGAACAGATAATATCATATTGATAGAACTATATATTTATTGATAACTGATCGATCGGAGGTAGTGATTGCGATTGATATGTAATAAATATCGACAGTTACAAAGACTGAAATATAGTAGCACGAACGAAACAATAAAGTACCTCTTGATTGACACGCCATCCCTGCATGGAGCTTGCGCCGCACTCAAGTTTATCGTTAGCTTCATCGCTGGACACTTTTTCCGTTACGGGTTCAGACAAATACGCACCCATATTGGAATGTTATCATGAATTATAATTACATAAAATAAATAAATGAGGCGCGAAAACCTCAGAAAAAACGCACAGGCGGCAAGCTAACCAGAGTCAGTCAACCGCCGAGAATGGGGCTGCCAATAAAAATATTTTAACTCCACCAAACTAAGCTCAATTTTGCTTGGTAGTTTTAGTAATTCAAGTATTTTGTTTAATTAAATCTGAATTTATGGTAGTTACTGCATAACCGGACTGTCCCGTGGCTGCTAAACTCAAAGCCACCAGCCAGGGGCATAAACTATTCTAAATTAAAATTAGGTGAACGTTCGCTAAGGGCACCCCCTGTGGGGTACGAACCTCGGCTTAGGGCGTCGCTTAGGGGAGGACAGCAAGATGGGACAGGCTGGATCAAGGATAAATCATTATTATTATGCGTGGAATTTAAAGCTACGCGCTCAGCTGCGGCGCGGGCTGGCGCTTCATCGGGCAAGGGCCCGACCCTTGCCCGATGAAGTGCGGGGAGTGTTATTTACCCGTGAGGGTCGCGATCGCGGAGGACCTCGGCGGCGAGGTCAGTACGATGGGTGTCGGGTGTAACCAGCGCCACCAGTCACGCGCAGACTTATATTGCGCGCACTCTAGGTCATGTTTTTATGAAAAAGTCAAAAAAATAACGATTATAATGATTATTATTCCATAAATACATGATTATTGATTATTGTAACGAATCATATTAATTCAAATCAACATGAAATTTCAGACTGAGCTGCTACATAAAACGTAAGATTTCGACTCCATGGGCTACTTTGGCAAAGTAAAACAGTTTGTTTTTCCCCACATCAAATAAGGTGAAGGAGACATTGGGGTTGAAAACTGAAAGCTAATAGGTGGCAGCACTGTTGTCCAGCCACAAACCGATATTGTTATGTATAATTATGTGCACCCATCTTAGAGTAAATATGTTCCTTGATGTGCACTGTTGTGCCGATCACAAATTAAACGAAAACTAGATCAAAATGTACCTATGCAACTTAGTGTATTACAGTAAAAAGACCTTAGCCATCACTAGTAAAAAATCAGCTTTAGTGGAAAGATCGTTTTATAATTTACCAACTACTTTTTTTTTAGCTTCACCCCGCGGTTTTACCTGCATAAGTCTCGATTCCGTGGCAATATCGGAATAAAAAGTATATGAATAAAAAGTATGTGCCTATTTTCTAATCCGTTCAGCCGTTTTAGCGGGAAAGCGTAACAAACAAAAAAAAATCGCATTTATAATATTAGCTATGATAGGTTATTTTGTGTTTGTTGACTTACTTTGTTGTCTACGTTCTTTTTTTGTTGAAGACTGGAGGCGTACGACACGAATAACCTAATCGGAGTTGAACACCAACTCGAAGATGATCTTCCTGAATATATAAATTCAATAAATAGATTTATAGAGGTCATTATTAGTATTTTTCATTCTAGCCAGGTCATTATAATAATGCTATCTACATTATAACTGAAATAAGTAAATTAATAATTGAAGAAAATGATGTGTGTCAATGTTCTAACAATTTAGAAATACCCGCGGCGCGTCATGGTCTTTTGTATTTTTTTTTCAAATTTGTCTTAATGTAGTAAGATTTTAAATTTGGTTTTGAAATAGAGATGGGCCAACTAGCCTAGTCGGCCAAGCCGATCATAGATTTCCGTTGAGTTCGGGTGGCATTGACAAATGGTTTATTCGAGTTGTAGAAGCTCTCGATTAAAATTTAGTTTTTGTTGAAATTCTATTTTTACTACCAAATTGAGCAGTGGTGACCCATTGGTAACTTAACCACTTACGAGTTGAAGGTCGTGGGTTCGAACCCTGAGAGGCGCTTTACTTTGTGTAAATTACTTCATCACTACTACTTTCAAAACACAGGAACGGCGGTAATGAAGCAAAACATCGTGAGGAAACCGGCATGTCCTAGAACCAAAAATTCTAAGACATGTGACATCTACCAACCCACACTGGGCCCATGGATTATGGCCCACTCTCACTGAGAAGAGGTCTGTGTTCCAGTAGTGGGAACGTTATAGGCTGATTAATTAGAAAGTAACTGGGCGACCGAGCTCTGCTCGGGTGAAAATAGAGAAAACAAAAATTTGTTTTCTTTATTTTTTAATTTCGTTTTCTGAATTTTCCTTAGCTAGATCGATTGTTTGTTCCCGTAAACCCCTTTAATGCAACTTTTATCGAAATCGATATAGCCATTATCGAGATCAGGTTTAAAAAAAAAATAGGTACACATATTGCTCTTGAAGGATAACTAGGTTCATTAATATTTGCAAATCAGAATGGTATTAAGATGGACATCTTTTTTCATCATAAATAAATATTCTTTTCTAAAGTTTATTGAACGAATAGGTATTAATCTTTTATTGAACTTAATATTGACGACTTGGCCGTATGTTTATAGCAATTATGATAAAAGAGACTCGTTAAATGAGGAAACGGTGTCTGATAGATAACAAATATTAATTAATGTAAGCAAATAATGAGTACTGATATTAATTTTATCTCTTAATATACCTAACTTAAACACGACAGTGGTATAAGAACAATTATTATAGTAGAAGCGTGATAGTAGTAGGATGGATTCTTTATACGATCGCGCACTGTCTGATGTAGGTCAAGAAGGAAAATTTCAAATAAGATTTGATATTTTTTATAATGTGTTGCTTAACGGATTGTGGTCCATGACCTATAATAATATAATATTAGCGCTCACAATTACTCCACATTTATGCAAACTTCCTGTCAAACCTGCTAATTTAAGTGAATATTTATGGAAGTTGAAATACATTCCTACGTAAGTTACACATTCACTTAAAGTTAAATTATCTTAATAAGTTTCTTATAGTTAGGTGTGTTGTGTGTATTGTAACTTATTTATAATAAATTATGTTGCAATTTAGTGTTAAAGATGCTTCTGGAGGAACAAAATTTAGTGACTGTTTAATATATACAAGCCAAGAAAACAATGATACTGAAGGTAATGCTTACTATAGTTTTATGTGAGCTTTTCTTAGAATATGTCATTTTTATCTAAATCTTAATGAAAATGATCGTTTTCAGAGTGTAATATCTATGACTATGACAGGACTTGGTTTGAAGCAACAGTGCCGTCCGATAACAATTGGGTTTGTGAAAATGAGCTATATGTGACAAATGTTTTTTCGTTTACTAAAGTCGGAGAAACCGTCGGGTCTTTTATTTTTGGGTGGTTTGGAGATGTGTGAGTAGTACTTATAATATTGTTATTGTTTTATTGATAAAGACATAGAAATAATAAACAAACCTCCTATTAGATAAAAATATGAAAATCGAAGACACTACGAAATCGTTATGATTAATCATCTATGGATAGCACCTTTTGTGTAACGCATAAAATACCTACTAAAAGTCTACCTTGCGCGTTGCCTAAACGCCTGTCTAAAGTGCCTGTCTTCTCACTTCTGTGCGTTTGCACTGGCGAAACATTCACAACATAACATGTTGAAATATTTGTTTTCTGTCAACGTTCCATACAATATTTGACAGGAACTAGAGATTTCAACATGTTTTGTTGTGATAATATTTCACCAGTGGTTAGGCCCGCTTGCAGCACAAATTAGTGTTAGACGATCTGTTTCTGCCTATCGTTTAAAGATGACAGAATTATGTTTTAAATGCCATTTGTGGTGAAAGTTGACCTTAGTTTGAAAGTTTTTTGTTATTAATAATGTGCCATTGATTTTCAACTAATCTTACGTTTCCTGAGAAAAATATCGATAAGTCAGTTCGACTTAAACTTTGATTTTCTCTTTTTCAGATACGGACGCAAACCCACCTATATTATATCTTTAGCTATATGCTGATAATTGGTCGTTTTATATCAGTAATAGCTAGTTCTTCGTTTGTATTATTTGCGATCGGGTGTATCATAGCTTCCTTACCATCATGGTCAGCCTCGCAGAGTACAGCTATTATATCCATGGAAATATCTTCTCCTAAGCGACGAGCTGGTGTCGCAAAATTAAGATTAGTCTCCACTAGTTTTGGCCTGTGCATAATGCCTTTGTTTTACTGGTGGCTAAGGAGTTGGAAAAAATTCATGATTTTTACAACAGCAACGCAGTTGCCTTATTTACTGTTTTCTTGGTAACCAACAATTTACCTTTATCAGAAAAATTTTTTTTTGTTGTTGAATAACTGGTATTTTTTTAAAAATAATTTCAGGAAATTAATTGAATCTCCACAGTGGCTTTGGGTAAACAGAGAATATAACAAATGTATTCAAATACTTAAGCACATAGCAAACGTAAACAAAACTAAGCTGAGTACCAGTATCGAGAACGAAATATTGACAAGCGAACAAGATGTGATAGCTAGCAAAACGGAAGCCTTAGGACCATTTGCATTATTTTCTGGTTGGCGATTAGCTATTAATACGATCTTACAACTATTATTGTGGTAAGTAGGTATATTGAAAAGACTTAAGAACAGTATAATCGGAAAGTAAGTATTATACCTATTTACGCTTGTTAAATTCTGTGTACACTCACTTTGTTTGTTTTTGAAGGATCTGCGTTTCGATAAACTACTCGGTGGTTTTATTAAGTTCCGTGGAAAAGTCCCGTGGAAATCCATTCTTGGACTTTGCTTGGCAATCTTTAGCCGAAATCCCCGGATTTTTTATAGCATCGTGGCTAGCAGATCGTATCGGCCGACGATACACAGGAATGATTTCAACAGCGTTAACAGCTTTAATTTGGATCGTTTATGGTTTTCGTGATATTAGTAAGTATTATAGAATAGGTACTGTGCACGATGCCCTAAGGTCAACTCGTACGTAGGCGCAAGTAGCGGCGCCGCCCAGTACGTAGTGTAGTGAAATCAGTGTTCATAGTGCTAAACGTTAGGAAAAATACATAAAACTGTGAGTATTTACTTAATTATGTAAGATTATAGTGTGATTTATGTGATATTATAAAGATCTCATAAGAGTCCTATTAGATTATAAAGATTAGCCTTGTCATGTAACGTTAAAGTCATTTTAAAGAGAAATTTAGAGAATTTTTGTGTAAGAAAATATTACGTAACTTGAAAAAGTACTTTTTTATCTTTGAAGATATTTTAATTCTGTTTGTTGTAATGATTAGGTATATCCCTAAAACCATTTTTAGCGTTGGAATTACGAAAATTGGTCTATGCATTAGAAAATTATAAGCAAATGAAAATATGTGAATTAACAGTGTAATTATCTTGTAAGTTTGTCAACCTAATTAGACGTAAATAAGAGTAAATAGATTCTAATAGGTACATATAATGTTCTAATAAGAATTTAGAGCGTTTTACTAAGCTAAACTGTATAAAAATGTGAAAAATTAGAAATTAAGTTGTTGACCATTTTTAAGGTAAATAAATATTAACCCATGTTACATTTATAATAGAAAGCTGTAAAGTAAGATATGTTGAAGCGTATTAAAGCATTAAAACTCCTTGTTTTTCATTTGTCTTGCCTCTACGCCGTCCGCAATAGAAATAAAGTGGTGGGGCGCGGTGCCGCGCTCTTTTATAGTACTGAGGCGGGGGGAGAGGAAACGCTGCACGTATCCTCACGCCACGGCCAAACGGGACGTCGTAGAGAGCCAAGCTATATGTTATTAGTTAACATAAGTCACTAGGTTACATATAAAATAAGTAGAAACCCTGTAAAATGTATATTTATTAAAATAAAGACTAAGGAAAGTGGCGGGGGTGAGGAAGCGAGAAATAGTATAAAACACGGGCCATTTTGTTCGTCGACACACTCCGATCCCAGCGCTCGACAAGTGAACAAGTCAGAAGAAACAATAAGAAGCTCGCCATTCCTCGCCGCCGTTTACCTCCAGAAAAATATCCTACTTCGTGTTATTATTTTCTTCAAAAGCCTCGAGTTATCCCCAACATTATTGGTCCTTCGTCGTCGGATAAGAAAACTTGCGCCTAGAAGAAAAGAAGATGGTTTTAACAAGAAGCAAGGATGGAGAACGAACAAAACGTCCACAGGAAGAGCTCAGCGCGACCGGACCCTGTCAAGAGTCTCCGCCGGTAGAACCGCCTGCGCAGGGCACGTCGGGAACCGCTACCACGAAAACGGGTACTAGTAGCGGTACCAGTACTACGACTGCTACAGAAGCAAGCACCTCTACAGAGACAGAAGAAACTAGTGACGCGTCGCATGAGCAACGGACCTCTCAACGAACATTGAAGCCCGCCAATGCACGGTCACACCGCTCCGTAACCTCCCGCAAGAAGCTCCTCGCGGAGTTGGAGGCCAAAGAGCGACTAGCCGACCTGAAGCTGAAACAGGCACAGATCCAGGCAGAAACAGAAAAACAACAGCTACAAGTACAACGTCTTCAAGCAGAAGCAGAAACCTCAGAAGATGAAGACCTTGAAGATGATCTGGCCTCAGTCCGCATCAACACCTGGTTGGAAGACACCGGGGCAGACCGACCGCAGCCGGAGAATAAAAAATCATCTCAAGAAGAGGGCAAGAAGACGCAAGAAGATAGCACGAAAACTAGCCAGCCGTTGATCGACGTGGCTACCCTAGCCGCCGCGCTCTCACAAGCGGTACGAAGCACAAGGGAACCACCGAAGTATATTCAAGAGTTGCCACTCTTTAATGGAAGCAGCACAGATTGGCTCGCTTTCAAAACAGCGTACGAAGAAACACTAAAGTACTTCACGCAGAATGAAAACATAGCACGAATACGTCGGAGCCTGCGCGGCACTGCAAAGGAAGCTGTTGGCTGTCTCTTAGTAAGCCAGCCAGATCCAAGAGTCGTCATTGAAGCACTCGAAAGAAGATTCGGAAGACCAGAAGCACTCATTCACGTCGAACTAGAGAAGCTCAAGTCACTCAATCGAGTCAGCGACAACCCTCGCGATCTATGCATATTCGCTGGGCGCATCGCAAACATAGTGGGCACCGTTGAAGCATTGAAGAAGCCGCATTACCTACACAATCCTGAGATGGCGCGAATTATTATAGAAAAACTTACGCCTATATTGAAGAACAAGTGGTACGACTTCGCATCAATGAAGAAAGAAGATACCCCTGAACTAAAGAAGATATCTACCTTCTTGAACGAAGAAGCTGACAAATGTGGCGCCTATGCCCTACCAGAAGCTGCGAGCGACGAGGTTGGGGGAAGAGAACGCAAGTTCAGACGAGCAGAGCGCACATTCACCACCGAGAGGAAGACATACTCAGACGATCAATGTCCTCTCTGCAAGCAAGAACACAAGCTACCAGACTGCAAACGATACTCCGCCCTCGACGTCAATGCAAGGTGGGAGGTCGCCAAGAAGAACCACATCTGCTACCGCTGTCTCCGAAGCAAGCATCGTCGACTTCTATGCAAAGCACCATCGTGTGGGAAACATGGGTGCATCATGAAACATCACAGACTGCTGCATCATGATAAAGAACAGAGCAGCATGAGTGAACCAGAGAAGAAAGAAACAGCAGCGCCCACAGTAGAAGTCACAACCGCAGCGCAACCAGGCAACAACCGACGTGCCTATTTGAAGATAGCGCCCGTAATCCTGAAGGGGCCGTATTCCAGCGTTGAAACATACGCACTATTAGATGAAGGGAGTACCGTCACCTTACTTGACGCATCGATAGCCGAGGTCATTGGGGCAGACGGGCCAGAAAATACAATGTGGATTCAAGGAATCGGCAACGAGATGAGGCACGACAATAGCAAGATCGTCAGCCTCAGCATAAAAGGAAAATATGCAGAAGAAGAATACCCAATAGAAGCCGCGCGTACTGTCGACAGATTAAGCTTCACACCAGAGACAGTATACGCCGAACACATAGAAGAATGTGAGCATCTGATCGACATCAAAGATAAGATCAGCTATCAACACGCATCACCGAAGTTGTTAATTGGTCAAGACAACTGGCATCTTATTGTATCAAGAAAACTCCGCACCGGTCGTCGTAACCAGCCAGTAGCTTCACTCACACAGCTAGGCTGGGTTCTTCACGGCTGTCACAGCTCGCTCACAGCAAAGGTAGCGTTCTGTGGTAGGCTGCAACAAAAAGAAGAAGAGCCAACGATGGAAGAGCTGATCAAGAATCACTTCAAACTCGAGTCACTATGCATCGAGCCACGAAGACCTAGAGAAGATCCCGAACAAAAGGCTCTCCAAATACTAGAAAGAACCAGCAGAAGACTGCCTGA
Source organism: Xanthia togata (assembly GCA_963853775.1). Taxonomy (NCBI): domain Eukaryota; kingdom Metazoa; phylum Arthropoda; class Insecta; order Lepidoptera; family Noctuidae; genus Xanthia; species Xanthia togata. The sequence continues at coordinate 16,372,368 of OY970802.1, forward strand.
AGGGAGATTTGAAACCGGCCTGTTGTGGAAAGAAAAGGACCGTCAGATACCAAACAACTATAAAACAGCTGAGCGGCGCCTGCACTCCTTGGAAAAGAGACTGGATAAAGAAGAAGACCTCAAAGAAAAATACGAAGAGAGGATGGAAAACCTATTCCAGTCGGGATATGCAGAGCGAGCGCCTACTCCAGCACCAGAAGGGAAAACGTGGTACCTACCACACTTTCCGGTCATCAACCCAGCGAAGCCGCACAAACCCCCAAGACTGGTTCACGACGCATCAGCTCAAGCAGCCGGCACCTGCCTCAATGACATGCTATATTCGGGACCTGACCTGCTGCAATCTCTGCCCGGGGTCATCATGAGGTTCCGTCAACATGCATACGCTGTCAACGGAGACATAAAAGAAATGTTTATGCAGGTGAAAATAAGAGAAGAAGACAGAGATGCGTTGCGATTTCTATGGAGAGGCAAACGGCGGGAGGGCAAACCGGAAGAATACAGAATGACTTCGGTCATTTTTGGAGCAACTTCGTCTCCATGTACAGCGCTATTCATCAAGAATAAGAACGCAAGTGAGTTCGCGAGCGAGTACCCAGAAGCGGCCGCAGCGATACACAGAAATCATTATATGGACGATTACGTCCAGAGCTTCGCTACTATTCAAGAGGCACGTGAAACAACGCAAGCAGTCGACTCTATACATAAGAAAGCGGGCTTCGTGCTGAGTGGATGGACATCAAACGACATGAGAACAATAGAAGCGTTTGACCCACCAGAAGAAAGTAACTCAGCTACAGTAAGCCTAGGAGGAAAAGACACAGAGAAGACACTGGGCCTGCTATGGCACGTGAAAGAAGACTGCATAGGGTTCAACACAAACTCTATGAAAATACCTAAAGAGTTAGAAGAAAAACAGCGAGCTCCATCAAAAAGAGAAGCATTAAGCATCATAATGGCACTCTTCGACCCACTGGGATTAATTTCACCAATCACTACGCCAGCGAAGAGAATATTCCAAGACACCTGGCGCTACAAGACCGACTGGGATGACCCTATACCAGCTGAGCTACAGGAGAGATGGCAGAAATGGATCACGTCGCTCATCACCGTCAAACAGCTGAGGATACCGCGATGCTACGACTACAAGGAGAGCGTATCGACTCAGCTACACACCTTTGTCGACGCGAGCGAAGAAGCTTACGCCGCTGCAGTATACTGGCGAACGATACGCGAAGATGGCAGCGTGCACGTGTCCCTAGCAGCCGCTAAAAGTCGTGTCACCCCCCTCAAGCCCATATCTATGCCCAGGCTTGAACTACAAGCAGCATTATTAGGCGCACGACTCGCACAGACGGTGCTAGAAGAGCACGACTACAAACCAGAGAGCAAAACCTACTGGAGTGATTCACGCACAGCACTGGTGTGGATAAGGTCAGAACCACGCGTCTACAAGTCATTTGTGGCCCATCGTCTGGCAGAAATAGAAGAAACCACGAAGAAAAATGAGTGGAGGTGGCTTCCCTCCAGAGATAACGCGGCCGACGACGCCACAAGAGATACGCCAGACAACTTCACCGCCACCCATAGATGGTACCATGGACCCTCCTTCCTGAAGCTACCAGAATCTCACTGGCCACAAGATGAGAACGTGGTAAAATACGACACGGGAGAAGAAAGGGAAAAATGTCATTCGTGTCAGCAAACAGAAAACAACAGAGATCACCTGCCTAGAATCGAGAGATTCTCGAAGTGGCTTCGACTAATAAGGTCGACAGCACGAGTCTTACAATTCATAGACCTGTGCAGAATAAGAAAAAATACAGTCGCAGCCACCAGGAAAAGAAACAAGAAAATAGAAACAAGTGATCCATGTTGGCGTAATTCAAAAAAGGCGACGCCTAAGTCGGTGAAAAGGGTAGTGCCCAGTGAAACCCGTAACTACCTAGAAATACCTACTGAATACCTACTAAAAGCTGAACAGCTGTGGGTCCGCGCCAGTCAGCAAGAAAGTTACAAGACTGAGATAGAACGTATGAAGAAAAACGGCGAGCCCAGCAACAGCGACCGCCTGAGTCATCTCAGTACGTACCTCGACACTGCAGACATAGTGCGCCTGCGAGGAAGAGTCACCGCAGCACAAGAAATAGCAGAAGACACGTCCAACCCTCCAATATTGGACGGAAAACAGAGCTACACACAGCTGTACATATTACATGTACACGAGAGTCTACATCATGGCGGCGTGGAAATGGTCGTAAACGAGCTAAGACAGCGACTGTGGATCTCAAAAATACGCCCCGCAGTAAGAAAAATAGTGAAAAGCTGTTTGCCATGCCGCATAAGAAAAATGAAGCCAGCGAACCCTCTCACAGGAGACTTACCGCCGGCACGCCTTGCACACCACGCGCGTCCATTCACCTTTACGGGCCTCGACTACTTCGGCCCCATAGAAGTGACAGTCGGACGCCACCATGAAAAGAGGTACGGAGCCCTCTTTACGTGTATGACTTCGAGAGCAATACACATCGAAGTCGCGCACTCATTAAGTGCTGACTCAGCAGTATCGGCCCTGAGAAGATTCATGGCCAGAAGAGGCTGCCCGAAGGAGCTGTGGAGCGACAACGCTACGTGTTTCAAAGCAGCTGACAAGGAGCTCGGCGCGGCGGCACTCGAAGCCCTGGAACATGAAACCACATGTCGTCACATCACCTGGAGATATATCCCTCCAGCAAGCCCATTCATGGGAGGAACGTGGGAACGTATGGTACGTTCTGTAAAAGAAGCACTAAAGGTCACGCTAAGCGAAAGATACCCTAGCGACGAGACGTTGGTGACACTGCTAACAGAGGTCGAGAACACCGTAAACTCGCGACCTCTCACCCATGTCTCGGTGGACCCGCACGAACCAGAGGCGCTGACACCGAACCATATACTCATTGGACCCAACTCGCATGTACCAGTACCAGGCCACTTCGAAGACAGCGATGTAACAGCCCGCCAGCAATGGAAGAGAGCGCAAGCTCTAGCGGACATCTTCTGGAGAAGGTGGGTTAGAGAGTACATGCCCCTACTACAACACCGGCGGGAGCCTACCAGCACCGGAGTCCAGCCCAAGGTCGGTGATCTCGTCATCATCTGCGACGGCAACCTACCTCGCAACACCTGGCCACGAGGTCGCATCAGCCAGCTGTATCCAGGCGCCGACGGGGAAGTTAGAGTTGTGGACGTCACCATCAGCAGCGGCCATGTCCTGCGAAGACCTACAAAGAAGATCATCGTGCTACCAACGGAGTCGCTGCCTAGCGACGGCGGGAGAATGTGCACGATGCCCTAAGGTCAACTCGTACGTAGGCGCAAGTAGCGGCGCCGCCCAGTACGTAGTGTAGTGAAATCAGTGTTCATAGTGCTAAACGTTAGGAAAAATACATAAAAACTGTGAGTATTTACTTAATTATGTAAGATTATAGTGTGATTTATGTGATATTATAAAGATCTCATAAGAGTCCTATTAGATTATAAAGATTAGCCTTGTCATGTAACGTTAAAGTCATTTTAAAGAGAAATTTAGAGAATTTTTGTGTAAGAAAATATTACGTAACTTGAAAAAGTACTTTTTTATCTTTGAAGATATTTTAATTCTGTTTGTTGTAATGATTAGGTATATCCCTAAAACCATTTTTAGCGTTGGAATTACGAAAATTGGTCTATGCATTAGAAAATTATAAGCAAATGAAAATATGTGAATTAACAGTGTAATTATCTTGTAAGTTTGTCAACCTAATTAGACGTAAATAAGAGTAAATAGATTCTAATAGGTACATATAATGTTCTAATAAGAATTTAGAGCGTTTTACTAAGCTAAACTGTATAAAAATGTGAAAAATTAGAAATTAAGTTGTTGACCATTTTTAAGGTAAATAAATATTTTTTTTTTTTTTTTTTTTTAACTATGGCATCTCGCAGGTATACCACTAAGGTATTTACTGCTTAACCGAACAATCCTGTGGCTGCCTTAAGCACTACACTCAAAGCCTCCAGCCAGGAGCAACTATTCTACATTAAAATTAGGCGAACGCTCGCTAAGGGCACCCCCTGTGGGGTACGAACCTCGGCTTAGGGCGTCGCTGAGGGGGGGACAGCAAGATGGGACAGGCTGGATCACGGATATATTATTATTAGACGGGGAATTTAAAGCTACGCGCTCAGCTGCGGCGCGGGCTGGCGCTTCATCGGACAAGGGTCGGGGGGGAGTATTATTTACTCGTGAGGGTCGCGCGCGCGGAGGACCTCGGCGGCGAGGTCGGTACGACGGGTGTCGGGTGTGTTTGTGCACTGTACTGGTGGCCCTATTGCTCTCCTGGAGGAGAGTGGTTGGATCATCTGGATCGGAGAGGACATGCCTAGGACGGCGAAATCGACTAATGCGGGAGGGGGTATAATTGGCCGCTTCAACAACCAGAGGGTTGCGGTGATTGGCGGCGGAATCAAAATGACGCTTTGCAATGCGTTTTAGGAACTGATGGATAGTGGGGATTTTGAGATCTAGGTGGAGGTTAATATTTCTGACATACCAGGGAGCGCCCGTGGCTCTTCTAAGGAATCTGTTCTGGATCACCTGCATCTTATGGATGTTTCTGGGGGATGTGTGTGCAAAGACTACACCCGCATAGGTCATGATGGGGCGGATGCACGCTGTGTAGATGCGCAATTTGCACTTGAGTGACAATTTGCTGCGTGCATTAACGATGTAGTAAAGTCTACTGAGAGCGAAGGCGGCCCGCGAGCGAACCGACCTTATGTGCTCTGTAAAGTTGAGGTAATGATCGAGGATGACTCCCAAGTACTTGGCTTGCTTCTCCCAGGGGATAGGCTTGCCTAACAAGGTGAGTGGACGGGGAATGTGAGGGGGTCTAGATCGCGGTTTTATGAATAAAACCGCCTGACTTTTGTCGGGGTTCACCTCGATTCTCCATTTCTTAAACCAGGCGCCAAGGTTATTGACAGCCCGTTGTAAGAGAAGGTGGATCTGAGTCTGCGACCGTCCCCTGCAATATATGGCCGTGTCATGTGCGAACAGAGCCAACTGCGCCGTATTGCTTTTGGGGATGTCGCTTGTGAAGAGCGAGAACATGAGCGGGGCGAGCACGGAGCCTTGAGGGACTCCGGCGCGGATTTGGCGGGGAGAGGATAGGGCTCCCTCGATGCGATAGCGGAAAGTACGATTCGACAAGTAGTCCCGTAAGATGAGCACGAGACGATCGGGCACTCCGAGTTTGTAGAGCTTAAAGATTAAGCCGTTGTGCCAGACCTTGTCGAATGCTTTCGCTATGTCGAAGAAGACCGCACCTGTCGACATGCCACGGTAGAAGCCGCCGCCGATGAATTCGACGATACGGTGGACCTGATGCACGCTAGAGTGCTGGGCTCTAAAGCCGAACTGTTCGTTGGGGATGAGGCCTTTGGTTTCAGCGTAGTCCCTGAGACGCTTATAAATAAGCCTCTCATAGATTTTGCCTAATACCTTGAGCAGACTGATGGGGCGGTAACTGGAGGGTTCGGTTTTGGGCTTGCCAGGCTTGGGGATACCTATCACTATGGCTTCTTTCCACGCTTGGGGGAAGATATTGTTGCTTAGAGCACCATTGAAGATGGTGGTCAGTAGCATAATAAGGTGGGCGGGGAAGAGTTGGATCACCCTATTGGTGATTCCATCTGAGCCGGGGGCTTTACGGATGTGGAGACCTTTGATGATGTCATGCACTTCGTCTGGAGTGACGGGAGGCAGAGGACTTTCGGGGTCTTCGACGGGGGGCAGTGAAGCTTTACGTTCGACTTCAGCGTCTACCTCTGAGAGGTGAGCTTGGTCTACTGGTAGGGAGCTGGGAGAGCATTGAGCCTCGAGACTGTCGGCTAGGCATTCCGCTTTGTCGATGTCGTCGAAGGCTATGGTTTTGTCGGGGCGTACTAGGGGGGGCATGGCAGCTATCTGCTTGGATTTGAGTTTTCTCTGGAGTTCCCAGAAGGCCTGATGGGTGGGCTGTAACTCGCTCAGCATCTTATCCCAGCTCGCGTCACGCAGCTCCGCCATGCGTGTCTTTACAGATCTCTGCAAGTAGCGCATGTGGGCTTTGTTGGCGGGACAGGGAAAGTTGCTGTATGCACGGGTGGCCGCGTTCTTCTCGGTCAACAGAGCACGCGCATCGTCCGGGAGTTTCAAGTAGCGGTTATCCGCTTCAGGAACCTCCCTTGAACTGTCGTTCAGGACGGTTTGCACATGGTCAGTGAGCGAGTCGATTGCAGCCGTCGTGTCCGCGATTGAATCGAAAACGTTTGGGATGGAGTCCAATTGGGGGGACGTGTTGGTTTTCAGCTTATCGCCTACTTGCCTCCAGTCCGTCACCCTTTTGGTGGCTGGGGGTTGGTTGGGGTCAGAGGGACCTATGCGGGGAGCCAGTCGTATGACTACTGGTCGGTGGTCCGAGGTAAGCTCGTGAACCGTTTCTATTGAGTCTAATCTTAGGTTGACGTTCTTAAGGAGCGCCACGTCAAGAATGTCGGGGGCATGATTAATTTGGTGGGGATAGTGGGTTGGAGTCATCGGAGCGATGACGTCAAAGTTTTGAGCGAAGGAGAGATTGTACAATTGATGCCCTCTGGAGTTGGTAAGGGAGCTATTCCAGGAGGGATGTTTAGCGTTGAGATCGCCTGCTATGATAACAGAGTCACTCATGCCAAATAGGATTTTTAGGTCGTCCGCGATGGGTTGGAATCCCCCTGTGTGGTTGGGAGAGATGTAGGCCGATACTACGGTGACCGGCTGATGGCCAGTCATAGCTAGTCGGCAGATGGAGACTTCTAATTGTGCTAGCGGGGGAGGGTCAATAGGGATGCAGTACAGATCCTTTTTATAATAAATTAGTGTGCCGCCCAAGTGGGCATGCGACCTATCGTTACGGATTACACGGTAATTTGCAATGGCTGGATTACGGTGATTGGGTTTTAGGAAGGTTTCCTGTAAGAGGAATAAGTCAATTCGATGATCACGGAGGAACTCCGATATTTCATCTCGTTGACCATGGATGCCGTTTGCGTTGAAGACGCCGAGGTTGAGGGATCTGGGTTTAAATCTACTTAAGGCCGTGTTATTCATGATGATGAGATAACAGAGAGGGCTTGGGTGATGTCCTGGTTCGCGACTAATACGGCCAGGAGAGATTGGATGTCGCCGCTTTGCTTAGCGGCGACGATATCGCTTGCCATCTGAGCCGCCCGGGGCGTGCTGAATATGGCGAAGGCGCTGGCAATGATGTTAATATTTTGCGCAGCGATATTATAATTGATCGCGGGGTGCGGTGCTTGAGGAGCACGTACGGGTTTCGAGGCGGGCGCTATGGGTGCGGGGGGAGCGTAAGGCGTGGTAGGCGCGGAGGGCGCGGGGGGCGCGGCGGGCGCGGTGGGCGCGGCGGGCGCGGTGGGTGGGGTGGCCGCTGAGGGCGGAGGGACACGGTTACGCGGATCCATGAGAGAGTACATGGGGGTTTGAGGGAGCGGGGGCCTCGCGGTGGCCATGGCTGGAAAAGCCTGCTGGTGGTGGAGTTGAGTCCAGGGGCTAGGTCTCTGAGGACTTAGCCGCTGGGGGATTTGGGAGGAGGGAATGAGGAATTCCCTCTGTTTTGTCTGCCGAGCGTCGAGACGCTGGGTCAGTTTGCCTGGGTTCGACTTTGGTGCCTTAGGGCATCCGCGGTAATTGGCAGTATGCCCTATATTCCCGCATAGCACGCAGCTAGGTGGGCTATCGCAGAGATTGCGATCTTTTGGCCGTGAGCAATCCGAAGTGCCGTGGTCGCCCAGGCACTTGACGCACCTGGGTTTGGCATGGCAGTTCTTCTGCGCATGGCCGTACAGCTGGCAATTATGGCATTGCCCTATGGCGCTGTTTTTCCAGGGCTTCTCAATGGTGAAGCCCATTAGGTTGCAAATCGTTTTGACGTTGAAAATGGGGTGATGCCCCTCGGTCGGGGAGCACACGACTAAGATCATGTCGTATGCTTCTCTACCGCGCGAACGGTGCATGCGGTGCACTTCGTCGACTGGTATCCTTTGCGACTGAAGGTCTGCTAGGATGTCGGATGGGGAGATTTCCTTGGGGATCTTCTTGATCACCACACGGATCTGTCTGTCTTCTGGGAGGGAGTAGGTGTGGAATGACACACCTCTCGCTTGCAGAAGGGTATTCAAGTCCCTATAGTCGCGGGACGTCGCGAGTGTGACTTTAATACCCTGTTGGGTCGATCTGGCGTTGGTGTAGTTGATCCTCTGTTCAACACACCATTTGGAGATGGCCGTCCACTTCTCCTTGTCTTGGATGAAGACAGGGGGAGGGGGCGCGACCTTCTTGGTACCGGGGGGGTTTTTGGCGGGGGCATCCTGCGCGGAGGATGGCGTACTCGCGATCGGGCGGGGGGTGGGGGGGGAAACTACGGGGGATCCTACGGGGAGGGGGGTGGGTGAGGGTGGGGGAGCATCCCTATCTACATAGTGGGTAGACGGGCTATCATCGATGGCGACTACTTTGGACGCCTGAGAGGAGCTCTGCTTCTTCATCTTCCTCTTACCGGAGGTGACAGCTGTGAAGCCGTCATCGTCCGACTGCGAGCTTGAAGAAGAGGCATGCTCTTCGTTATCGGAGGGGAAGGGGGTGGGGGCGCGCTTTGAGGAAGCGGGCTCGCTAGTATCCATCATGGTAGATGGAGCTGATTGCGATGCTGCGAGTGCATCGCTAAAAGTGTCTAATTGATCTGAAGGATCGGGGGGAAAGTGCTTCTCAGCGATCGACTCGACCACTGGACCGAATTCCTTGCTGAGAGACGGATCGATCTGAAGGATCTTGCTCAGAGCTTGAAGGAGGATCAGGTTGTCTTCCCTGAGGGAATCTAGCTGGTCATTGATAGACCTGAATTTGGCCTCCATATTAAGGTGGCTCATTTTAACTAAGTATTAAAAAAATTAAAAAGAGAATTATAAAACTCCTAACGGCCCTAATCCTATCTCCCCGGGCGGACTACCGGGGATGTGTGAAACCCTCCCTGCCGGGTATAGGCAGGGAGGTTGAGTACTTAATGTGAGCCCTAAGCTTGCTTTTGCCCGTTGCCTGTCTTATTGTGCAACGGGGTCCTGACCAGTCTAGTGTGAAGGGTGTAGACACACCCAACCACTCTAGGTGTGTAGCTGTGGAAGCAAAACTGTCACCAATGCCGACTAGGAGACCCCCCAAGGCCGAACACTGGGACCCGTCCAATTGACTGCCTAGCCCTGAAGGGGTTCGGCGGGTGTAATTGGGTCAACACCCCCTCGGTTTCGTTGGCACCGTATGGTATCCACCGAGGACCACGAAACTGTGGTTTTGCCCTGAAGGGGCCTGTGACGCGCTACGTTTTGACTGTTAATCTGCTAACAGAAATACTTTATTAATTGTGTCTTGAAAAAGACAGCAATTAATAGCTGAAGAACTGGAGAGTCGCGAAGAACAGGAACCACCGGCTTGAAACAGGAACCACAAGCTTGAGTGATCAGGAACACGAAGAGCAGCACGACCGTCCGCAACCGATGCCAGTTGCTGAGTGTAAATAAATATTAACCCATGTTACATTTATAATAGAAAGCTGTAAAGTAAGATATGTTGAAGCGTATTAAAGCATTAAAACTCCTTGTTTTTCATTTGTCTTGCCTCTACGCCGTCCGCAATAGAAATAAAGTGGTGGGGCGCGGTGCCGCGCTCTTTTATAGTACTGAGGCGGGGGGAGAGGAAACGCTGCACGTATCCTCACGCCACGGCCAAACGGGACGTCGTAGAGAGCCAAGCTATATGTTATTAGTTAACATAAGTCACTAGGTTACATATAAAATAAGTAGAAACCCTGTAAAATGTATATTTATTAAAATAAAGACTAAGGAAAGTGGCGGGGGTGAGGAAGCGAGAAATAGTATAAAACACGGGCCATTTTGTTCGTCGACACACTCCGATCCCAGCGCTCGACAAGTGAACAAGTCAGAAGAAACAATAAGAAGCTCGCCATTCCTCGCCGCCGTTTACCTCCAGAAAAATATCCTACTTCGTGTTATTATTTTCTTCAAAAGCCTCGAGTTATCCCCAACAGGTACAATGAAAATTTTGATTACCTACCTATAGTATGATTTATAATTTTGTAATTTCAGGTAATGCAGAATGGCTTAAAAGTCAATGGTTGGGTACTTTCTTGGTTATTACAAACAGATTGACTATAACTGTTTCCTATTACATAATTAATTTGGTGAATATGGAACTTTATCCAACGTGCCTTAGACAAACAGGAATGTCTTTAGGAAATGTAGTGAGTGGTGGTGCAGCTGCATTAGCACCGTACATTTTACATTTGGTGTGTTTTAAAACAAAAAATAAGTAGTATGAAATAACACAGAAATGAATTAAATTATATTTTAATGAGGTCTATCACCTTTTTAGGGTCGTCGGTTTGATGTACGTTATTCAAGTGCTATATTGATTGTCACGACTATATTTGGCGGAGTTTTAACGTCGTTCTTTTTACCTGAAACTTTGAATGTAAAACTGCCGGAAACCTTAGAAGACGCCCAAAAATTTGGCAGACATAATCGAACTTATTACATATCCGTAAATCTTATAGATGAGACAGTAGACTCTAACCTTCCTGTTATTTGAAAAGAAATTCGTGACTCGTGAGTAAACAGTTGAAAAAATACATACTTACCAAGAATAAACGTGACTGTGTTATTGAACCTTTTATATCCTTCCATTTAAATCTCTGAAGTAGAGGTATTAAAAACCAATGTGAGTATTATTCGTCATGGTATTTGGATGGTACCTATGCCGTTTTAACAAACAAACTAGCTTCTATAAGCACACCTAATAAAATCGCATGGCGCGCTTGGAATGTAAGCACACGTTTGGACGGACGCTGGAACGCGTTGGGACGCTATATATCGCGCTATATTCGCTATATATAAAATCTTGAGCCGCGATATTTTTTCGTGTGCTGTATTCTCAACGCTCGGCAAGTTGAAAATCCAGTGCGCGATAAAATCCCGCCGCGATATTTTAAAGTCCATGCGAACGTGAGCTAAAGCGCGATTTTTTCCCATCTTCAACAGTGTACGAACGAGCTTTAAAAATTAACTTGGAACTGACTCTTCGTGCAATGCGGACGTATGATGGGTTCCGCAAAATTATTTGTGGTAGCTACTTGAGAAGCCAGGAGACCACAAAGAAAATCCCTTGGTCCACTGGTTTCTTGGTCTCCTGGCTTCTTAAGTAGCTAACTAATTAATATTGGCCTTTAAAATATTGTTTATTATTCAAGAGATGCATCCAAAATTTTCTTTGTGGTCTTCTGGCTTCTCAAGTAGCTACCGCAAATAATATAAAATACAAAAATGTTTGAATTTCAATTCATTTGCTAAAGAAATATCCTGAAAAATTATAATAATTATTTTCTTGTATTGTATTTTCTCAAATTAAACCCGTTTATGGTTTACTTACATATACAGGGTGGCCCGAAAGTCGTGGATCAAACGCAACTAGGGGTTAGATGGGGTCATCAGCTGCAAAAAGTTGTTCTACGGGAGGTCCTTAAGGTCATCCCCTGCAGAGTTATAATTTATTTTGTGTTTTTATGAGAAAATTTACTTTTTTTAACTAATTCTTAATAAAATTCGAAAAAATCTACAAGTTGTATCTTTTTTATAATTTTCACTAGATTGGTACTGATGAGTCCTTGCGTTAGACATGCTATTTATGGTTGTTTATTGGGTGTGTTGAAGATAATATTAAGTTTTACGTTTTTTTTTTTAATCATAACTTTTTATTTACTTCGGACCCCACTGTGATGAAAAAAAAAATACTCTGCCGAAAAGTGACCCTGTATTACAAGTTTTGGCGCATTTAATAGGGATTTTGAAAAGTTATTACACATGGCTATGCGTAGCTTTGATATCTTTCAAGGGTGATTATTCGTAGCAAGGCCAAAGTTAACGCAACCATAAAACTCGGTTAGGCTTATTTAAAATAAACTGGAACTAATACAATTCATGACAAAGACTCCCTGCCTCTCTTTTACACTAACCATTTAATCCTTTGTCAATAAAAGGCCGGTTCGCCCGTCACTTCAGGTAGCGATATCTTTTCTAGTGTGCACGATGCCCTAAGGTCAACTCGTACGTAGGCGCAAGTAGCGGCGCCGCCCAGTACGTAGTGTAGTGAAATCAGTGTTCATAGTGCTAAACGTTAGGAAAAATACATAAAAACTGTGAGTATTTACTTAATTATGTAAGATTATAGTGTGATTTATGTGATATTATAAAGATCTCATAAGAGTCCTATTAGATTATAAAGATTAGCCTTGTCATGTAACGTTAAAGTCATTTTAAAGAGAAATTTAGAGAATTTTTGTGTAAGAAAATATTACGTAACTTGAAAAAGTACTTTTTTATCTTTGAAGATATTTTAATTCTGTTTGTTGTAATGATTAGGTATATCCCTAAAACCATTTTTAGCGTTGGAATTACGAAAATTGGTCTATGCATTAGAAAAATATAAGCAAATGAAAGTATGTGAATTAACAGTGTAATTATCTTGTAAGTTTGTCAACCTAATTAGACGTAAATAAGAGTAAATAGATTCTAATAGGTACATATAATGTTCTAATAAGAATTTAGAGCGTTTTACTAAGCTAAACTGTATAAAAATGTGAAAAATTAGAAATTAAGTTGTTGACCATTTTTAAGGTAAATAAATATTAACCCATGTTACATTTATAATAGAAAGCTGTAAAGTAAGATATGTTGAAGCGTATTAAAGCATTAAAACTCCTTGTTTTTCATTTGTCTTGCCTCTACGCCGTCCGCAATAGAAATAAAGTGGTGGGGCGCGGTGCCGCGCTCTTTTATAGTACTGAGGCGGGGGGAGAGGAAACGCTGCACGTATCCTCACGCCACGGCCAAACGGGACGTCGTAGAGAGCCAAGCTATATGTTATTAGTTAACATAAGTCACTAGGTTACATATAAAATAAGTAGAAACCCTGTAAAATGTATATTTATTAAAATAAAGACTAAGGAAAGTGGCGGGGGTGAGGAAGCGAGAAATAGTATAAAACACGGGCCATTTTGTTCGTCGACACACCCGCCCGACTGCGTCATCCTCCGCACAGGATGCTCCCCCCCCACCCACTACCGGACCAAAAAAGATCCCCCCTCCACCCCCTGTGTTCGTTCAGGACAAGGGTAAGTGGACCGACGTTTCCAAATGGTGTTGCGACCAAAAGATCGCATACACCAATGCCCGCAACACCCAACAGGGCATTAAAGTACAAGTCCCCACGTCCCGTGATTATAGGGACCTCACCGCCCTTCTCCGAGCAAGGGGTGTGGCATACCACACCTTCTCTCTGCCAGAGGAAAAACAGACCCGCGTGGTCATAAAAAGGATCCCACGCGAAATCCCCACAACCGATATTCTTGCCGACCTCCGGTCGCAAAATGTCCCGGTGGACGAAGTACACCGTATGCACCGCGCTAGAGGCGGTGAAGCATACGACATGGTGCTCGTCGTCTGCCCTCCAGTTCAGGGTTACCACCCTATATTCAAGGTGAAATCAGTTTGCCACCTTACGGGTCTCGAAATCGAGAAACCCAAAAAGAGCGGCATTGTAGGCCAATGCCACAACTGCCAGCTCTACGGACACACCCAGAAGTTCTGCCACGCAAAACCCAGGTGCGTCAAGTGCCTGGGCGAGCATGGCACCGCGGAGTGCCCGCGCCCCAAGGACCGCACTCAATGCCTCAGCCCTCCAAGCTGTGTGCTATGCAGGCAAGAGGGTCACCCAGCCAACTACCGTGGCTGCCCCAAGGCCCCCAAATCTTCGTCCCCCAAGCTGATGAAGCGCGCAAACGCCCACCAGCAGAGGGAATCCCCCTCCGCATACAAAGTACCATCAGCGGTACTGCCTGAGCGACTAAGCCCACAGAGGCCTAGTCCGTGGAATTACACCCACCACCAACAGGCTTTCCCATCCATGGGCCCCTCTCAACCCTCTCAACCCTCTCAACCCGCACAACCCTCCCAAACGGCGAAACCCCCAATCCCCAGTCTCATGGACCCCCGTCTCCGCATTGCGGCTCCCCCAACACCCGCACCTGCCCCCGCGGCAGCCCGCCCCCCTACCACGACAGCCCGCCCAGTAGGCCCCAACTGGGCCTTCAATGTTATTTCGACGGCTTTCATAGCCTTCCATAGCCCGCGCGCTATGCAAATGGCTAACGAAATCGTTGCCGCCCAAGCCGCCGGGGATCTCTACAAGATCCAGGCAATTTACAACGCGTACCCGGACATTACGCAAGCCCTATCATCCCTCAGCAACATCAACAAAAACCCATAATGTATAACGCCGTTATTACTAGGTTTAAACCCCGATCCCTCACTCTAGGCATCTTCAATGCAAACGGTATAGAGGGTCAACGAGATGAGATCGCGGATTTCCTCCGCGGCCATCAAATTGACATCCTCCTCTTACAGGAATCCTTTTTAAAACCTCACAAACGAGATCCATCAATCGCAAACTATCGACTAGTTCGCAATGATAGGACTCGATGTCACAAGGGCGGCACCCTTATCTATTACAAAAAGGAACTCTATTGCATCCCAATAGACCCTCCCTCCCTCTCCCGACTAGAAGTCTCTATTTGCCGACTAGGTATGTCCGGCCATCAGCCAATTACCCTAATCTCGGCCTACCTCCCGCCCCAAAGCTACCCAGAGGACCTCCGCCTCCTCGAAAGCGACCTCTCTGCCCTATTCGGCCTGAGTGACTCCGTTATCATAGCGGGCGATCTCAACGCTAAACACCCCGCCTGGAACAGTACCAGAACCTCCACAAGAGGACAACACTTGTTTAACCTCTCAACCTCTATGACCTTTGACGTCATTGCTCCAATGACTCCCACTCATTTCCCTCACAACCCTAATTTCACCCCGGACGTCCTAGACTTGGCGCTCCTAAAGAACGTCAATCTAAGACTGGATTCAATAGAGACGGTGCATGAGCTTAACTCTGACCACCGTCCTATCATCATCAAAATGGCCCCGCGCATAGGTCTTTCCGACCCCTCCCAACCTCCTTGCACCAAGAGGGTAACGGACTGGAAGAGAGTAAGCACCCAGCTGAAATCCAACACGTCCCCCCAATTGGACTCTATCCCCGACCAGTTCGACTCTATCGCCGACACGACGGCCGCGATCGACTCACTCACTGACCACGTACAATCTGTCGTGAACAACTGTTCACGGGAGGTTCCAGAGAGGGGCGACCGCCTCTGGAAGCTACCCGACGATGTACGCGATCTGTTGACTGAGAAGAACGCGGCTATCCGTGCCTACAGTAACTTTCCCTGCGACGCGAACAAAGCCCACATGCGCTACTTACAGAGAACTGTAAAGAAACGTGTGGCGGAGCTGCGTAACGCGGGCTGGGACAGGATGCTGAGCGAGCTAGAGCCTACCCACCTCGCCTTCTGGGAACTCCAGAGGAAACTCCAGTCCCAGAAAGTCACTTCCATGCCTCCCTTAATACGCCCCGATAAGTCCATCGCCTTCGATGACGACGAAAAAGCTGAGTGCCTAGCCGACAGTCTAGAAGCCCAGTGCTCACCAAGTTCCCTACCAGTAGACCAAGCTCACCTCGCAAAGGTTGACGCGGAAGTTGAACGTAGAACTAACCTCCCTCCAGTCGAAGACCCGGATAATCCTCTGCCTCCCGTCACTCCGGACGAAGTGCAGGATATAATCAAAGGTCTTAAAACCCGTAAAGCCCCCGGTTCAGATGGACTCACCAATAAGGTAATCCAACTCTTCCCAGCCCACCTAATAATGCTACTGGCAACCATCTTCAATGGAGCCCTTAGCAACAACATCTTCCCACAATCGTGGAAAGAAGCCATAGTTATAGGCATCCCAAAGCTTGGTAAGCCTAAATCCGAGGCCTCCAGCTACCGCCCCATCAGTTTGCTCAAAGTTCTCGGCAAGGTTTATGAGAGACTTATTTATAAGCGCCTCAGAGACTACGCTGAGACAAAGGGCCTTATCCCCGACGAACAGTTCGGCTTTCGAGCCCAGCACAGTAGCGTGCATCAGGTCCACCGCATCATCGAGGACATTAGTGCTGGGTTCCAGCGCGGCTCGATGACGGGTGCTATCTTCTTTGACATAGCGAAAGCATTCGACAAAGTCTGGCACAACGGCTTATTATATAAGCTTTACCAACTAGGCGTGCCAGACCGTCTCGTACTCATCTTACGGGACTTTTTGTCGAACCGCACATTCCGCTATCGCATCGAGGGAGCGCTCTCCTCCCCCCGCCCCATCCGCGCAGGAGTCCCCCAGGGCTCCGTGCTCTCCCCTCTCATTTTCACGCTATTCACTAGCGATATCCCTTCTAGTAAAAAGGCGAAGTTGGCTCTGTTCGCAGACGACACGGCCATTTACTATTCAGGCAAAAGCCCCATAGCGATAGCTCACACTCTCCAATCCGAAGCCAACCAGCTCGGCTCCTGGTTCAGGAAGTGGAGAATAGAAGTAAACCCCGATAAGAGTCAAGCGGTCCTTTTCAGGAAACCGAGACTCAGAAGAAAAATCCCCCTCCCCCGACCAATCACCTTGTTTGACAAGCCGATCCCCTGGGAGAAGCAAGCCAAATACCTAGGTGTGGTCCTAGACGAAAAACTGTCATTTTCAGAGCACATAAAGAAGGTCCGCTCGCGAGCCGCTTTCGCTCTAGGAAGACTCCACTACATGCTGAATGCGCGTAGCAAGCTGTCACTTAGGTGCAAATTGCGAACGTACTTAGCATGCATCCGCCCTATCATGACCTATGCGTGCGCCGCCTGGGCTCAAGCCAAACCCCGACACGTGCATAGAATGCAAACCCTCCAAAACCGTTTCCTACGAATGGCAACGGGAGCCCCCTGGTACGTTAGGAACGAGATCCTCCATCTCGACCTAAAAATCCCCACTATAGCCCAATTTCTAAAACGCAATTCAAAGCGTTTCTTTGATAAAGCCGCCCTTCACCGCAACCCTCTGATTGTAAAAGCGGCCAGTTATGTCCCCTCTAAAATCAGTAAGATTCGCCGTCCGAGGCATGTTCTCTCCGACCCAGATGACCCTATAACCCTCCTTCAGGAAAGCAATAGGGACACCAGCACGGTACAAAACAATAAAAAAAGACCCGCATTCCGACCTCGCCGACGAGGTCCATTGCGCCCGCGACACTCCCGAATAAATAATACTCCCACCCGACCCTTGCTCGCAGAAGCGCCAGCCCGCGTTACGCTGAGAAAAGTAGATTTAAATTCCCCGATCAATAATAATGAAAATTTGATCCAGCCTGTCCCACCTTGCTGTCCCCCCGCCAGCGACGCCCTAAGCCGAGGTTCGTACCCCACAGGGGGTGCCCTTAGCGAGCGTTCGCTTAGTATAATATAGAATAGTTTATGCCCCTGGCTGGAGGCTTTAAGTTAGTAGCTTAAGGCATCCACAGGATAGTCCGGTTAAGCAGCTGCGACCTCAATCTGAGAGTCAACTGCGAGATGCCATATCAAAAAAAAAAAAAAAAAAAAAAAAAAATTCGTCGACACACTTGTCCGATGAAGCGCCAGCCCGCGCCGCAGCTGAGCGCGTAGCTTTAAATTCCCCGTCTAATAATAATATATCCGTGATCCAGCCTGTCCCATCTTGCTGTCCCCCCCTCAGCGACGCCCTAAGCCGAGGTTCGTACCCCACAGGGGGTGCCCTTAGCGAGCGTTCGCCTAATTTTAATGTAGAATAGTTGCTCCTGGCTGGAGGCTTTGAGTGTAGTGCTTAAGGCAGCCACAGGATTGTTCGGTTAAGCAGTAAATACCTTAGTGGTATACCTGCGAGATGCCATAGTTAAAAAAAAAAAAAAAAAAAAAAAAAAAAAAAAAAAAAAAAAAAAAAAAAAATTCGTCGACACAGGATTCGGACCGCGCACCCTGCCGCTGACAGTCGCCTGCTCACGGCCGGACGCTCCCGTAAGCCCCGCCCACTTTTCACGCTAACGCTGCTCTGATTGGTTGAATTTTCATTCCAGATTCCGCCGCCCTGAGCGACGCGTCTAGTTGTCGCACGGACTACTACTAGCTACAGACGTTAACTGTTGTCTTTTTCAAGACACAGTTAATAAGTGTTTCTTAAAGGTTAAAGTCAAAACGTACATCGTCGTGCTATCGGCCCCTTCCGGGCGTACTCGGTGGATACCTTACGGTGCCAACGAAACCGAGTGGGGTGTTGACCCACACACCCGCCTAACCCCTTCAGGGTAAGGCAGTAAGTTGGACGGTCCCTGTGTTCGGCCTTGGGGGATCTCCTAGTCGGCATAGGTGACGTAGATAGCATAACCCGTTTTATTACAGCAACACACCTACAGCCTTACTAATAAAAATAAGTTAAACATCTGTTTAACTATTGTATTGTTATACAATGTATAAGCTGTGAATAGGCGTTACACACTACTCTTACTAATAATCAGTGTATACACAATGCATAGTTACCCCCTGCTTATGACAAAAACCACTGGCAACATTAGAAGGTGCGTTCTGAAACTGGTACTGCGTATTATCATTGACATTTTTTCATTCGGAAAAACATTCATAACTTTAGACTTATAAGTTTAAAAAATTTAAATTTTAATAATTACGTCCATTTTATTTCCAAAATATTGATTTAGCGTTCTTTTACGAATTAAAAAAATAGATTATTGTCACTAGTGATGCTTGCATTAGGTTAAGAACGCAACAGTAAAAGCTGTTATAGGCCGCTTTCCGAATTAGAACATAATCGCTCACAGCGCTGACATCGATAATTGGCGTTCCGATTAAGATATTATCACGATTATGACAGCTGAGGGCTGTCAACAATTCGGAACGCTCGTGAACGCGTTCACGGTTCTCGCTCAATGTCAAAACTTGCATATCATATTTCATTGTGTATATACCACACATTTCTTCTTCTTTGTTTAGGTGGCGAAGGGTAACCAAAAATACAATTTCGAAAATGCCACGTTAGTTCAAAGATAAGATGCGAGTCAAAACAAAACAGCACAACTGTCATTTTTGACAGCGCTCACGGTTATATTAGTAAAAGGCTTGGTCAGCGTTATCGCAAGATGGCGTATGTCATGACGTCATCTATGACGATTTAAGACACAACGTTATCATGCCCACGTTAATACGGTACGGTTGTTAGCACGCTCAAATCGCTATACAGCGTAACTCGGAATGCACCCATAGTCAATCTTGAACGTCAAAATATATCAAAGCGAATTCAGCACGACTGAAATGATAAAAATGATGAAGAGATTTTTTTTCTATAATATTAAATGGTTGAAACTAATGACATTTAACTAATTCAACAATGTTTCTTGCGTATAATTTGCTGAACCTTTATTTAAATCGAAACTCATTTTCTTGCAAACAGAAAGGATCATATCGATGTTTATAACATTTTCTTTTATGATTAAGTATCAATTTCATCTAAAATATCGAAATATTGTAAATAATCCATGGTTTTCAAACTCAATACGACAAAAGCAACTAGTTATTATAGGTTATACAATCGCTATACAAGGTCCGAGGGCTGAATAACGGTTGTACAAATTCTCTTTGATTATTGACATTTATTACACCAGATGTATACAACTGAAACGTCAAATATCGTTTATTGGTAACGTTGATGTTATAACCCCGATATACGTCGTGTGTAAAAGTTTATTAGTAAGGCTGCTAGTGTCGGTTGGGTGTGTCTACACCCTTCGCACTAGACTTAATAGGACCCCGTTACACATTAAGATAGGTAACGGGCCAAAGCAAGCTTAGGGCTCACTATTAGGTACTCAACCTCCCTGCCTAACCCCGGCAGGGAGGGTTATACTCATCCCCGGCCAAACCACCCGGGGAGATAGGTTTGATTAATACGATATTAGAATATCGTTAGGAGCGTAGGAATCCCTCCTCCCTCAGTCGTTATTATGAGTCTCTCAATAATGGAGGCTCAATTTCAGTCGCTTAGCGACAAATTCGATTCGCTTAAGAGTGACAACGAGGTCCTCTTGAGCATTCTAGACAGGATCCTAAAAAAGGATCCTGTACTCGTCGACGAGTTCGGTACCGAACTCGAATCCATTGCTGCCAAGCAGCTCTCCCTCAATAATCCCTCTGAGGTAGGGAACTTCAGCGACGCGCTCGATGCAGTCACTAGCCCAGTAAGCCCTCTCAGTCCAATGGACACTTCTATTCCGGCCGCTTCTTCTGAGCGTGCCCCCACCCCATGCTTCTCCGACTCGGAAGACCTTGACCCTTCCTCATCCTCTGCCTCCCAGTCAGATGACGACGGGTTCATTACCGTCGCCGGGGGAAAGAGGAAGAAGAAGCGACAACCCTCCGCTCAGGCGGCCAAAATGGTCGCTATTGAGGACCCTCCCCCTCACTATGTAGACAGGGATGCCCCCCCGCCCAGCCCCCAACCCGCGGCCCCGCTAACTACCCCCCCCACCCCCCGCCCGATAGCGTTCGCTGCTTCGACTTCCTCTACAAAGGAAGCGACAAAGCAGCAACCATCCAACCCTAGCCCAAAAAAGGTGGCTCCCCCTCCTCCTGTGTTCATCCAGGACAAGGAGAAGTGGACCACCATCTCTAAATGGTGCACCGACCTTAAAATCGGATACACCAATGCCCGATCTACCCAACAGGGTATCAAAGTCTCCCTCCCCACCGCCCGGGATTTCAGAGACTTCACCCGTCTCATGAGAGAGAGAAGTGTGTCGTTCCACACTTACTCCCTCCCGGAAGAACGTCAGACCCGAGTGGTCATAAAAAGGATCCCAAAAGAGATCTCCCCATCAGATATACTTAGCGACCTTCTGTCGCAAAAAGTCCCCGTGGATGAGGTGCACCGGATGCACCGTGCACGTGGAGGCGAAGCGTACGACATGATTCTTGTCGTATGCTCTCCCACAGAGGGGTACCACCCCATCTTCCAGGTCAAGACTATTTGTAGTCTAATGGGCTTCTCAATTGAGAAGCCATGGAAGAACAGCACGATCGGGCAATGTCACAATTGCCAACTATACGGCCATGCACAGAAGCATTGCCACGCGAAACCCAGGTGCGTTAAGTGCTTGGGGGACCATGGCACCTCTGCCTGCACACGACCCAAGGACCGCAGCCTCTGTGACAGCCCTCCAAGCTGTGTGCTGTGTGGCCAATCAGGACACACAGCCAACTACCGAGGCTGCCCAAAAGCCCCAAAACTCTCGTCACTTAAGCTGACTAAGCGTCTAGACGCTAGGCAGACTAAGCAGAGGGATTTCCCCCCTGCCCCCTCAACTCAAATCCCCCAACGGCTGAGTCCGCAGAGACCCAGCCCCTGGAATCAACTCCAGCACCAACAGGCCTTCCCGGCCATGCAGGTACTAAAGCCCCCGGCCCCACAGACCCCGCTCTACTCACTCATGGATCCGCGTATCCGTGTGAATCCGCCCTTAATGGCTACCAAACCCACCGCGCCCTCAGCGCCTCACGCACCCTCTGTGCCTCTCGCGCCTGCTACGCCTGCGCCTACCGCGCCCCACTCCAAACCCGCGCCTGCTCCCCAAGCAGCACGCCCCACTATCCCCACCAATTACAGTTCTGCATCACAGAACCTAAATGTAATTGCCGGCGCATTCGCCATATTCTGCACCCCCCGCGCAGCCCAAATGGCTAGCGACATAACGGCCGCAAAACAAACCGGCGATCTTCAATCCATCTTGGACGTATTCCACGCGTACCAAGACATCACCCAAGCCCTAACCAACATTTCAAAATGAACTATACGGCCTGTAGATTCAAACCCCGATCCCTCAATCTAGGCGTCTTCAACGCAAATGGCATAACCGGTCAACGCGATGAAATATCGGAGTTTCTCCGTGATCATCGAATTGACATCTTCCTCCTTCAGGAGTCCTTTCTTAAACCTAGCCAACGGAATCCATCAGTTGCGAACTACCGCATAATCCGCAACGATAGGACGCGATGCCACAAGGGCGGCACTCTCATATATTATAAAAAGGATCTGTACTGCATCCCTATAGACCCTCCCTCTCTATCACGCATAGAAGTTTCAATATGCCGACTAGGTATGACAGGCCATCAGCCAGTCACCATAATATCGGCCTACATCCCCCCCCGCATCTCCGCAGAGGATTTCAAACCCATCGCGGACGACCTAAACATACTATTCGGCATGAGTGACTCTGTAATAATTGCAGGCGATCTCAATGCCAAACACCCCTCTTGGAATAGTACTAGTACTAACACCAGAGGGGTTCACTCACTTATATAACCTGTCCTCTTCCCAGAACTTCGACGTCATCGCCCCGATGACTCCCACCCACTTTCCCCACGACTCAAGTCATACCCCAGATATCTTAGACGTGGCACTCCTTAAGAATGTCCACCTAAGACTAGATTCAATAGAAACGGTGCAAGAGCTTAACTCTGACCACCGCCCAGTAGTTGTAAGATTGACCCCCCGTATAGGTCCTTCTGACCCCAACCAACCCCCAGCTACCAAAAGGGTAACGGACTGGAGGCAAGTAAGCATCAAGCTGAAAGCCAACACGTCCCCCCAATTGGACGCCATCCCCAACACCTTTGACTCAATCGCTGACACGACGGCCGCGATCGACTCACTCACTGATCACGTGCAAACCGTCTTGAACGACTGTTCAAGGGAGGTTCCGGTAACGGATAACCGTTACTTGAAGCTCCCGGACGATGCGCGTGCTCTTTTGACTGAGAAGAACGCGGCTGTCCGTGCATACAGCAACTTCCCCTGCGCCGCTAACAAGGCTCACATGCGCTACTTACAGAGAACTGTAACGAAACGCATTGCTGAGCTGCGTGAAGCGGGGTGGGATAGGATGCTGAGCGAATTAGAGCCAAATCATCTAGCCTTCTGGGAACTTCAGAGGAAACTCAAGTCCCAGCAAGTAGCCGCCATGCCCCCTCTAATAAGACCCGATAAAACCGTCGCCTTTGAAGACATCGACAAAGCAGAATGCCTAGCCGACAGTCTCGAGGCTCAATGCTCTCCTAGCTCCCTACCAGTCGACCAAGCTCACCTCTCAAAGGTAGACGCTGAAGTCAACCTCAAAGCTTCCCTCCCACCAGTCGAAGACCCCGACAGTCCTCTGCCTCCTGTCACTCCAGACGAAGTGCATGACATTATAAAAGGGCTCAAAACCCGTAAAGCTCCCGGCTCAGATGGAATTACCAATAGGGTGATCCAACTATTCCCCGCCCACCTAATTATGCTACTGACCATCATCTTCAATGGTGCTCTGAGCAAGAACATATTTCCTCAAGCATGGAAAGAAGCCACTGTCATAGGCATTCCAAAGCCTGGCAAGCCAAAAAGCGATCCCTCCAGCTATCGCCCCATCAGTCTGCTCAAGGTAGTAGGTAAAATCTATGAGAGACTTATTTATAAGCGCCTCAGAGATTACGCCGAAACCAAGGGCCTCATTCCAAATGAACAGTTTGGTTTTCGAACCCAGCACTCCAGCGTGCATCAAGTTCACCGTATCGTCGAATTTATCAGTGGTGGATTCTACCGCGGTATGTCGACAGGTGCGGTCTTCTTCGATATAGCGAAAGCTTTTGACAAAGTCTGGCACAATGGCTTAATTTTTAAGCTATACAAGCTCAATGTGCCCGACAGACTCGTACTCATCATACGGGACTACTTGTCGAATCGCACTTTCCGCTACCGAATCGAGGGAGCACTATCCTCCCCTCGCCCGATCCGCGCCGGAGTGCCCCAAGGCTCCGTGCTCTCCCCTCTCTTATTCTCGCTATTCACAAGCGATATCCCTAAATGCAATAAGGCACAGTTGGCTCTGTTCGCAGACGATACGGCCATATACTGCAGGGGCAAAAGTCCCACCCAGATGACCCAGAATCTACAACGAGCCGTCAACAAGCTTGGCGCCTGGTTTAGAAAATGGAGAATCGAAGTAAATCCCGACAAAAGTCAGGCGGTGTTCTTTATGAAACCGCGCTCTAGACCCCCCCGCCGCCCCCCCGAGCTCACCATGCTAGGCAAGCCTATCCCTTGGGAGAAGCGAGCCAAATACCTAGGTGTCATCCTAGACCAAAACCTCAACTTTGCAGAGCACATAAAGTCGGTCCGCTCGCGAGCCGCTTTCGCTCTCAGTAGGCTCTATTACATCCTGAACGCACGTAGCAAATTGTCACTAAAGTGCAAATTGCGTGTCTACACAGCGTGCATCCGCCCCATTATGACATATGCGGGCGCCGTATTCGCCCAAGCATCCCCCCATAACATCCACAGGATGCAGACGATCCAAAATCGATTCCTTCGGAAAGCCACAGGCGCTCCCTGGTTTGTCAGGAACATTAATCTCCACCTAGACTTAAAAATACCTACCATCCACCAATACCTAAAACGCATGTCCAAGCGTTACTTCGACTCCGCCGCCAAGCACCGCAACCCTCTGGTTGTTGAAGCGGCCAATTATACCCCTTCACGCATTAGTCGTATCCGCCGCCCTAGGCACGTTCTATCCGACCCCGATGATCCCACCACCCTCCTTCAAGAAAGCAGTAGGGCCACCAGTACAGTACACAGAAACATTCGACATAAAACTTACCGACCTCGCCGCCGAGGTCCTCCGCGATCGCGACCCTCCCGAGTAAATAATACCCCCGTCCGACCCTTGCTCGCAGAAGCGCCAGCCCGCGTTACGCTGAGAAATGTAGAATTAAATTCCCCGACTAATAATAATGAAAACATAAATTCGATCCAGCCTGTCCCACCTTGCTGCCCTCCCCTCAGCGACGCCCTAAGCCGAGGTTCGTACCCCACAGGGGGTGCCCTTAGCGAGCGTTCGCTTAATATAAGTTAGAATAGTTTATGCCCCTGGCTGGAGGCTTTGAGTGTAGTAGCTTAAGGCAGCCACAGGACAGTCCGGTTAAGCAGTAACTACCTTAGTGGTATATCTGTGAGATGCCCTAGTTAAAAAAAAAAAAAAAAAAAAAAAGTTCGTCGACACACTCCGATCCCAGCGCTCGACAAGTGAACAAGTCAGAAGAAACAATAAGAAGCTCGCCATTCCTCGCCGCCGTTTGCCTCCAGAAAAATATCCTACTTCGTGTTATTATTTTCTTCAAAAGCCTCGAGTTATCCCCAACATTATTGGTCCTTCGTCGTCGGATAAGAAAACTTGCGCCTAGAAGAAAAGAAGATGGTTTTAACAAGAAGCAAGGATGGAGAACGAACAAAACGTCCACAGGAAGAGCTCAGCGCGACCGGACCCTGTCAAGAGTCTCCGCCGGTAGAACCGCCTGCGCAGGGCACGTCGGGAACCGCTACCACGAAAACGGGTACTAGTAGCGGTACCAGTACTACGACTGCTACAGAAGCAAGCACCTCTACAGAGACAGAAGAAACTAGTGACGCGTCGCATGAGCAACGGACCTCTCAACGAACATTGAAGCCCGCCAATGCACGGTCACACCGCTCCGTAACCTCCCGCAAGAAGCTCCTCGCGGAGTTGGAGGCCAAAGAGCGACTAGCCGACCTGAAGCTGAAACAGGCACAGATCCAGGCAGAAACAGAAAAACAACAGCTACAAGTACAACGTCTTCAAGCAGAAGCAGAAACCTCAGAAGATGAAGACCTTGAAGATGATCTGGCCTCAGTCCGCATCAACACCTGGTTGGAAGACACCGGGGCAGACCGACCGCAGCCGGAGAATAAAAAATCATCTCAAGAAGAGGGCAAGAAGACGCAAGAAGATAGCACGAAAACTAGCCAGCCGTTGATCGACGTGGCTACCCTAGCCGCCGCGCTCTCACAAGCGGTACGAAGCACAAGGGAACCACCGAAGTATATTCAAGAGTTGCCACTCTTTAATGGAAGCAGCACAGATTGGCTCGCTTTCAAAACAGCGTACGAAGAAACACTAAAGTACTTCACGCAGAATGAAAACATAGCACGAATACGTCGGAGCCTGCGCGGCACTGCAAAGGAAGCTGTTGGCTGTCTCTTAGTAAGCCAACCAGATCCAAGAGTCGTCATTGAAGCACTCGAAAGAAGATTCGGAAGACCAGAAGCACTCATTCACGTCGAACTAGAGAAGCTCAAGTCACTCAATCGAGTCAGCGACAACCCTCGCGATCTATGCATATTCGCTGGGCGCATCGCAAACATAGTGGGCACCGTTGAAGCATTGAAGAAGCCGCATTACCTACACAATCCTGAGATGGCGCGAATTATTATAGAAAAACTTACGCCTATATTGAAGAACAAGTGGTACGACTTCGCATCAATGAAGAAAGAAGATACTCCTGAATTAAAGAAGATCATCGTGCTACCCTCGCATGTACCAGTACCAGGCCACTTCGAAGAGTGCGCCTGCGAGGAAGAGTCACCGCAGCACAAGAAATAGCAGAAGACACGTCCAACCCTCCAATATTGGACGGAAAACAGAGCTACACACAGCTGTACATATTACATGTACACGAGAGTCTACATCATGGCGGCGTTGAAATGGTCGTAAACGAGCTAAGACAGCGACTGTGGATCTCGAAAATACGCCCCGCAGTAAGAAAAATAGTGAAAAGCTGTTTGCCATGCCGCATAAGAAAAATGAAGCCAGCGAACCCTCTCACAGGAGACTTACCGCCGGCACGCCTTGCACACCACGCGCGTCCATTCACCTTTACGGGCCTCGACTACTTCGGCCCCATAGAAGTGACAGTCGGACGCCACCATGAAAAGAGGTACGGAGCCCTCTTTACGTGTATGACTTCGAGAGCAATACACATCGAAGTCGCGCACTCATTAAGTGCTGACTCAGCAGTATCGGCCCTGAGAAGATTCATGGCCAGAAGAGGCTGCCCGAAGGAGCTGTGGAGCGACAACGCTACGTGTTTCAAAGCAGCTGATAAGGAGCTCGGCGCGGCGGCACTCGAAGCCCTGGAACATGAAACCACATGTCGTCACATCACCTGGAGATATATCCCTCCAGCAAGCCCATTCATGGGAGGAACGTGGGAACGTATGGTACGTTCTGTAAAAGAAGCACTAAAGGTCACGCTAAGCGAAAGATACCCTAGCGACGAGACGTTGGTGACACTGCTAACAGAGGTCGAGAACACCGTAAACTCGCGACCTCTCACCCATGTCTCGGTGGACCCGCACGAACCAGAGGCGCTGACACCGAACCATATACTCATTGGACCCAACTCGCATGTACCAGTACCAGGCCACTTCGAAGACAGCGATGTAACAACCCGCCAGCAATGGAAGAGAGCGCAAGCTCTGGCGGACATCTTCTGGAGAAGGTGGGTTAGAGAGTACATGCCCCTACTACAACACCGGCGGGAGCCTACCAGCACCGGAGTCCAGCCCAAGGTCGGTGATCTCGTCATCATCTGCGACGGCAACCTACCTCGCAACACCTGGCCACGAGGTCGCATCAGCCAGCTGTATCCAGGCGCCGACGGGGAAGTTCGAGTTGTGGACGTCACCATCAGCAGCGGCCATGTCCTGCGAAGACCTACAAAGAAGATCATCGTGCTACCAACGGAGTCGCTGCCTAGCGACGGCGGGAGAATGTGCACGATGCCCTAAGGTCAACTCGTACGTAGGCGCAAGTAGCGGCGCCGCCCAGTACGTAGTGTAGTGAAATCAGTGTTCATAGTGCTAAACGTTAGGAAAAATACATAAAAACTGTGAGTATTTACTTAATTATGTAAGATTATAGTGTGATTTATGTGATATTATAAAGATCTCATAAGAGTCCTATTAGATTATAAAGATTAGCCTTGTCATGTAACGTTAAAGTCATTTTAAAGAGAAATTTAGAGAATTTTTGTGTAAGAAAATATTACGTAACTTGAAAAAGTACTTTTTTATCTTTGAAGATATTTTAATTCTGTTTGTTGTAATGATTAGGTATATCCCTAAAACCATTTTTAGCGTTGGAATTACGAAAATTGGTCTATGCATTAGAAAAATATAAGCAAATGAAAGTATGTGAATTAACAGTGTAATTATCTTGTAAGTTTGTCAACCTAATTAGACGTAAATAAGAGTAAATAGATTCTAATAGGTACATATAATGTTCTAATAAGAATTTAGAGCGTTTTACTAAGCTAAACTGTATAAAAATGTGAAAAATTAGAAATTAAGTTGTTGACCATTTTTAAGGTAAATAAATATTAACCCATGTTACATTTATAATAGAAAGCTGTAAAGTAAGATATGTTGAAGCGTATTAAAGCATTAAAACTCCTTGTTTTTCATTTGTCTTGCCTCTACGCCGTCCGCAATAGAAATAAAGTGGTGGGGCGCGGTGCCGCGCTCTTTTATAGTACTGAGGCGGGGGGAGAGGAAACGCTGCACGTATCCTCACGCCACGGCCAAACGGGACGTCGTAGAGAGCCAAGCTATATGTTATTAGTTAACATAAGTCACTAGGTTACATATAAAATAAGTAGAAACCCTGTAAAATGTATATTTATTAAAATAAAGACTAAGGAAAGTGGCGGGGGTGAGGAAGCGAGAAATAGTATAAAACACGGGCCATTTTGTTCGTCGACACACATCACCATTCGGACCGCGCACCCAGCCGCTGACAGTCGCCTGCTCACGGCCGGACGCTCCCGTAAGCCCCGCCCACTTTTTACGCTAACGCTGCTCTGATTGGTTATTTATCATTCCAGATTCCGTCGCCCCGAGCGACGTGTCTAGTAGTCGCACGGACTACTATTAGCTACAGTCGTTAACTGTTGTCTTTTTCAAGACACAGTTAATAAGTGTTTCTTTAAGGTTTAAGTCAAAACGTACATCGTCGCGTTATTGGCCCCTTCCGGGCGACCTCGGTGGATACCACACGGTGCCAACGAAACCGAGTGGGGTGTTGACCCACACACCCGCCTAACCCCTTCAGGGTAAGGCAGTAAGTTGGACGGTCCCTTTGCTCGGCCTTGGGGGATCTCCTAGTCGGCATTGGTGACGTAGATAGTATAACCCGTTTGGTTTCAGCCACACACCTAGTGTCGGTTGGGTGTGTCTACACCCTTCGCACTAGACTTACTAGGACCCCGTTACACATTGAGATAGGTAACGGGCCAAAGCAAGCTTAGGGCTCATAAATAGGTACTCAACCTCCCTGCCTACCCCCGGCAGGGAGGGTATACTCATCCCCGGTCAATCCACCCGGGGAGTTAGGCGTTAGTTAGCTACTTAGCTATTAGAATACCTACAATAAGTAGGTATTAAGTAGGTACTTACTAGCGGAGGAATAACTCCCTCCCTAGTTAGAAAATGGCCCTCCCGTCGGTAGAGGAACGCCTTACGCGTTCCCTACTCCTTCTCGATAGGCTATTAGACCGCCTCCCCGCCCTTAAATTAGAGTTCGGCCCCGAGCTGAACGAGATTAAGGGTTCCACATCCCTCTCTATCAACGTCGCTGACACTGAGTTCAGCGATGTTTTATTAGGCTCCCCTCTCCTGGAGAGCCCTCTTAGTCCGACAGTGTCCATGGACACTGACATGCAGGTAGCGTCTCCAATACGCGCCACGACCCCATACCCATATGGTACAGAAGAGGCTAGATTTAGCTCTTGTTCCTCCTCGACCCACTCCGAAGACGAGGGCTTCGTCCCCGTCCAAGGCAAGGGGATGAAGAGGAAATGCAAGAAGCAATCCTCCCACCAGGCCAATAAGGTCGCGGCCATAGACGAGTCCGTGCTCGCTACCCCCTCCCCTGCCCCCGTAACCTCCACCCCCGCAGCTATACCCGCGACTCGCCCGCCAGTAGCTTCATCCGCCACTACCCCCCGCCCGACTGCGTCATCCTCCGCACAGGATGCTCCCCCCCCACCCACTACCGGACCAAAAAAGATCCCCCCTCCACCCCCTGTGTTCGTTCAGGACAAGGGTAAGTGGACCGACGTTTCCAAATGGTGTTGCGACCAAAAGATCGCATACACCAATGCCCGCAACACCCAACAGGGCATTAAAGTACAAGTCCCCACGTCCCGTGATTATAGGGACCTCACCGCCCTTCTCCGAGCAAGGGGTGTGGCATACCACACCTTCTCTCTGCCAGAGGAAAAACAGACCCGCGTGGTCATAAAAAGGATCCCACGCGAAATCCCCACAACCGATATTCTTGCCGACCTCCGGTCGCAAAATGTCCCGGTGGACGAAGTACACCGTATGCACCGCGCTAGAGGCGGTGAAGCATACGACATGGTGCTCGTCGTCTGCCCTCCAGTTCAGGGTTACCACCCTATATTCAAGGTGAAATCAGTTTGCCACCTTACGGGTCTCGAAATCGAGAAACCCAAAAAGAGCGGCATTGTAGGCCAATGCCACAACTGCCAGCTCTACGGACACACCCAGAAGTTCTGCCACGCAAAACCCAGGTGCGTCAAGTGCCTGGGCGAGCATGGCACCGCGGAGTGCCCGCGCCCCAAGGACCGCACTCAATGCCTCAGCCCTCCAAGCTGTGTGCTATGCAGGCAAGAGGGTCACCCAGCCAACTACCGTGGCTGCCCCAAGGCCCCCAAATCTTCGTCCCCCAAGCTGATGAAGCGCGCAAACGCCCACCAGCAGAGGGAATCCCCCTCCGCATACAAAGTACCATCAGCGGTACTGCCTGAGCGACTAAGCCCACAGAGGCCTAGTCCGTGGAATTACACCCACCACCAACAGGCTTTCCCATCCATGGGCCCCTCTCAACCCTCTCAACCCTCTCAACCCGCACAACCCTCCCAAACGGCGAAACCCCCAATCCCCAGTCTCATGGACCCCCGTCTCCGCATTGCGGCTCCCCCAACACCCGCACCTGCCCCCGCGGCAGCCCGCCCCCCTACCACGACAGCCCGCCCAGTAGGCCCCAACTGGGCCTTCAATGTTATTTCGACGGCTTTCATAGCCTTCCATAGCCCGCGCGCTATGCAAATGGCTAACGAAATCGTTGCCGCCCAAGCCGCCGGGGATCTCTACAAGATCCAGGCAATTTACAACGCGTACCCGGACATTACGCAAGCCCTATCATCCCTCAGCAACATCAACAAAAACCCATAATGTATAACGCCGTTATTACTAGGTTTAAACCCCGATCCCTCACTCTAGGCATCTTCAATGCAAACGGTATAGAGGGTCAACGAGATGAGATCGCGGATTTCCTCCGCGGCCATCAAATTGACATCCTCCTCTTACAGGAATCCTTTTTAAAACCTCACAAACGAGATCCATCAATCGCAAACTATCGACTAGTTCGCAATGATAGGACTCGATGTCACAAGGGCGGCACCCTTATCTATTACAAAAAGGAACTCTATTGCATCCCAATAGACCCTCCCTCCCTCTCCCGACTAGAAGTCTCTATTTGCCGACTAGGTATGTCCGGCCATCAGCCAATTACCCTAATCTCGGCCTACCTCCCGCCCCAAAGCTACCCAGAGGACCTCCGCCTCCTCGAAAGCGACCTCTCTGCCCTATTCGGCCTGAGTGACTCCGTTATCATAGCGGGCGATCTCAACGCTAAACACCCCGCCTGGAACAGTACCAGAACCTCCACAAGAGGACAACACTTGTTTAACCTCTCAACCTCTATGACCTTTGACGTCATTGCTCCAATGACTCCCACTCATTTCCCTCACAACCCTAATTTCACCCCGGACGTCCTAGACTTGGCGCTCCTAAAGAACGTCAATCTAAGACTGGATTCAATAGAGACGGTGCATGAGCTTAACTCTGACCACCGTCCTATCATCATCAAAATGGCCCCGCGCATAGGTCTTTCCGACCCCTCCCAACCTCCTTGCACCAAGAGGGTAACGGACTGGAAGAGAGTAAGCACCCAGCTGAAATCCAACACGTCCCCCCAATTGGACTCTATCCCCGACCAGTTCGACTCTATCGCCGACACGACGGCCGCGATCGACTCACTCACTGACCACGTACAATCTGTCGTGAACAACTGTTCACGGGAGGTTCCAGAGAGGGGCGACCGCCTCTGGAAGCTACCCGACGATGTACGCGATCTGTTGACTGAGAAGAACGCGGCTATCCGTGCCTACAGTAACTTTCCCTGCGACGCGAACAAAGCCCACATGCGCTACTTACAGAGAACTGTAAAGAAACGTGTGGCGGAGCTGCGTAACGCGGGCTGGGACAGGATGCTGAGCGAGCTAGAGCCTACCCACCTCGCCTTCTGGGAACTCCAGAGGAAACTCCAGTCCCAGAAAGTCACTTCCATGCCTCCCTTAATACGCCCCGATAAGTCCATCGCCTTCGATGACGACGAAAAAGCTGAGTGCCTAGCCGACAGTCTAGAAGCCCAGTGCTCACCAAGTTCCCTACCAGTAGACCAAGCTCACCTCGCAAAGGTTGACGCGGAAGTTGAACGTAGAACTAACCTCCCTCCAGTCGAAGACCCGGATAATCCTCTGCCTCCCGTCACTCCGGACGAAGTGCAGGATATAATCAAAGGTCTTAAAACCCGTAAAGCCCCCGGTTCAGATGGACTCACCAATAAGGTAATCCAACTCTTCCCAGCCCACCTAATAATGCTACTGGCAACCATCTTCAATGGAGCCCTTAGCAACAACATCTTCCCACAATCGTGGAAAGAAGCCATAGTTATAGGCATCCCAAAGCTTGGTAAGCCTAAATCCGAGGCCTCCAGCTACCGCCCCATCAGTTTGCTCAAAGTTCTCGGCAAGGTTTATGAGAGACTTATTTATAAGCGCCTCAGAGACTACGCTGAGACAAAGGGCCTTATCCCCGACGAACAGTTCGGCTTTCGAGCCCAGCACAGTAGCGTGCATCAGGTCCACCGCATCATCGAGGACATTAGTGCTGGGTTCCAGCGCGGCTCGATGACGGGTGCTATCTTCTTTGACATAGCGAAAGCATTCGACAAAGTCTGGCACAACGGCTTATTATATAAGCTTTACCAACTAGGCGTGCCAGACCGTCTCGTACTCATCTTACGGGACTTTTTGTCGAACCGCACATTCCGCTATCGCATCGAGGGAGCGCTCTCCTCCCCCCGCCCCATCCGCGCAGGAGTCCCCCAGGGCTCCGTGCTCTCCCCTCTCATTTTCACGCTATTCACTAGCGATATCCCTTCTAGTAAAAAGGCGAAGTTGGCTCTGTTCGCAGACGACACGGCCATTTACTATTCAGGCAAAAGCCCCATAGCGATAGCTCACACTCTCCAATCCGAAGCCAACCAGCTCGGCTCCTGGTTCAGGAAGTGGAGAATAGAAGTAAACCCCGATAAGAGTCAAGCGGTCCTTTTCAGGAAACCGAGACTCAGAAGAAAAATCCCCCTCCCCCGACCAATCACCTTGTTTGACAAGCCGATCCCCTGGGAGAAGCAAGCCAAATACCTAGGTGTGGTCCTAGACGAAAAACTGTCATTTTCAGAGCACATAAAGAAGGTCCGCTCGCGAGCCGCTTTCGCTCTAGGAAGACTCCACTACATGCTGAATGCGCGTAGCAAGCTGTCACTTAGGTGCAAATTGCGAACGTACTTAGCATGCATCCGCCCTATCATGACCTATGCGTGCGCCGCCTGGGCTCAAGCCAAACCCCGACACGTGCATAGAATGCAAACCCTCCAAAACCGTTTCCTACGAATGGCAACGGGAGCCCCCTGGTACGTTAGGAACGAGATCCTCCATCTCGACCTAAAAATCCCCACTATAGCCCAATTTCTAAAACGCAATTCAAAGCGTTTCTTTGATAAAGCCGCCCTTCACCGCAACCCTCTGATTGTAAAAGCGGCCAGTTATGTCCCCTCTAAAATCAGTAAGATTCGCCGTCCGAGGCATGTTCTCTCCGACCCAGATGACCCTATAACCCTCCTTCAGGAAAGCAATAGGGACACCAGCACGGTACAAAACAATAAAAAAAGACCCGCATTCCGACCTCGCCGACGAGGTCCATTGCGCCCGCGACACTCCCGAATAAATAATACTCCCACCCGACCCTTGCTCGCAGAAGCGCCAGCCCGCGTTACGCTGAGAAAAGTAGATTTAAATTCCCCGATCAATAATAATGAAAATTTGATCCAGCCTGTCCCACCTTGCTGTCCCCCCGCCAGCGACGCCCTAAGCCGAGGTTCGTACCCCACAGGGGGTGCCCTTAGCGAGCGTTCGCTTAGTATAATATAGAATAGTTTATGCCCCTGGCTGGAGGCTTTAAGTTAGTAGCTTAAGGCATCCACAGGATAGTCCGGTTAAGCAGCTGCGACCTCAATCTGAGAGTCAACTGCGAGATGCCATATCAAAAAAAAAAAAAAAAAAAAAAAAAAAAAAAATTCGTCGACACACTCCGATCCCAGCGCTCGACAAGTGAACAAGTCAGAAGAAACAATAAGAAGCTCGCCATTCCTCGCCGCCGTTTGCCTCCAGAAAAATATCCTACTTCGTGTTATTATTTTCTTCAAAAGCCTCGAGTTATCCCCAACATCTAGGAAACAAAAGGCCGGGCCGGCCGGGGCGGGGGCCGGGGGATGCGCATGAGCATGTTTCTTTAGAATATTTAGTGTTCTTTAGTGACTCGCTTCCTGCCTGTGAGTACGCATGTGTTCTTTTTCTCGGTTTTACGACGACTTGTGATCAGTTTCATTCCTTTGACCTACGCTTTGTTTTTCGGACTTGTGATAGATTGCCTACCTGTGACCAGTGCTGTGTGAATCGGACTAGATTCGGAATCGGACGGATTGGCTACAAAAGTGGACAGATGGCTGCTGCGAGGAGAGAATACACCCAACGGGAGTATGCAGAAATGCATTACCTGTATGGCTTTTGAGACGGTAATGCCCGGGTTGCTGCCAGGGAATATCGTCAACGCTACCCTAACCGTGATCGTTTTCCGGACTACAGGGTCTTTATGCGCGTACATAATTCGTACATGGAGGGAGTCTTACCCGGTCAGCAGGCTCCGAGAGCAGGCAGACCAGTGGTACAATTTAAAAATGAATATGAAGTGCTGAGAGAATTAAGATTGGATCCTAGTATAAGTCAACGCCAAATATCCCGTAATCTCGGGATTCCAAGATCGACGGTGCAACGTGTCATTAACAGAAACAAATATCACGCCTACCACGTGCAAAGGGTGCAAGCTTTGCTGCCCGGTGACTATGAACCTAGAGTGCGGTTTTTCAGAGAGATGCTAAGATATCACAGAGAGGATCCGCAGTTCTTCATCAAGGTTTTATGGACGGATGAGTCAACTTTTAGAAGAATGGGAGTATTCAATATCCATAATCTACATTTTTACTCCAGAGTGAACGCCCATATCATAAGAAATGATCGATTCCAGCATCTGTTTGGTATTAACATGTGGGCTGGTATAATTGGCCAGCAGTTGGTGCTGCATGAAATGCCAGCAAGGCTGAATGGTGCTCGGTATTTAAATTTTTTGCAAAATAATTTAAACCATATTTTTAATGAAGCTGAAGTTCCAGAAGAAAGAATAGCAGAAATTTGGCTGTAACATGATGGCGCCCCGCCTCACTACGCTCGAGCAGTTAGAGATAATTTGAACGAGCGCTTCCCCAACCGGTGGATTGGTCGAGGCGGACATATTGCGTGGCCACCCCGGTCGCCCGATTTAAATCCACAAGATTTTTTTATTTGGGGCTATTTTAAAGAAATAGTTTACCAAGGAGAGAACAATAGCTAACAAGAACTACGACAAAAGCTCGAATTTGCTAGGGTACATGTTACTAACAACAGAGGTGCATTCCGTAGGTTACGTAGGAATTTTATTAGACGGTGCAGATTATGTATTATGGTCAGAGGCAGGAATTTTGAGCATTTATTGTAAAATGTTTTGCTTAATAAAACAATTATTTCACAATCGTTGTTTTGTTTTTTCGTCCTAGAAAGTTATTAGAGCCACTCATGGCCATGTGTAATACCTTTTCAGAATCCCTATTAAATGCGCCAAAACTTGTAATACAGGGTCACTTTTCGGTAAAGTATTTTTTTTTCCACAGTGGGGTACGAAGTAAATAAAAAGGTATGATTTGAGAAAAAAAAACGTAAAACTTAATACTATCTTCAACACACCCAATAAACAACCATTTATAGCATGTCTAACGCAAGGACTCATCCGTACCAATCTAGTGAAAATTATAAAAAAGATACAGGTAGATTTTTTCGAATTTTTTTAAGAATTAGTTAATAAAAGTCAATTTTCTCATAAAAACACAAAATAAATTATAACTCTGCAGGGGATGACTTTAAGGACCTCCCGTAAAACAACTTTTTGCAGCTGATGACCCCATCTAACCCCTAGTTGCGTTTGATCCACGACTTTTGGGCCATCCTGTATATGTAAGTAAACCAAAAACGGGTTTAATTAATTTGAGAAAATACAATACAAGAAAATAATTATTATAATTTTTCTTTCGACTTTTGGGCCACCCTGTATAAAAAACGATGATATAAGATATTATCAATGATATTATGATAAACCCAACCCAAATACCTATCTATGCCAGAATCGAAGCCCACGTGGCTAAAACAAGTAATACAACAATATAATCCGATAAATAATAATGCAATAAATTAATTAGTTCCGAATAATAATTATCAAAACAAAAACGTGTTTTCATATTTTCCGCCACAGGGAAGTAAAATTATAAAAAAATATATTACCAAAAATTGTTGTTACCAGGTTACAAAACAAATTTCCCCGAAACTAAGCTCGCCTCGTCGCCTTTTTCAACTACTTGATGCATCACCCGATTCGACTAAAGATTTCACTTCTCTACTCATAAACAAAGTACCTAAACTCTATGCAAAGAGTAAAGTAACTATATAGGGACTCTATGTTAGTTTTTGGGTGGATTAGAGATAATTACGGGATTTTGTGTTGGTGAATTTTCTATCTATCAGTGGATAATTAATATGTAGTTAATTATGTGATAATGCAATCATAAGTCGAAATAATTCCAATTTCTATCAGAGCTTTAATACGAGGTGTATTTTCGTAAAATTCGTATTATTCCAATAAAGCTACAAGTTTTAGTTGGTAAAATGTCGGGCGACCACAAAACATTGATAAAAGGCAGCCCGTCGCAGTACGTGAAGCTGAATGTGGGCGGAACGCTGTTTTACACAACTATCGGCACACTGACAAAGAGTGATAATATGTTGAGAACGATGTTCAGTGGCAGGATGGAAGTACTAACAGATTCCGAAGGTACGCTCAACTTGTTCAGATTGGACTTTGTTATCACGAATTTATCAATTTTATGTACCTAATGGGCATATAAGTATGTACAATAAATTTCGTTAAACTGATGTGCTTTCTGTTACAGGATGGATACTTATTGACCGCTGTGGAAAACATTTCGGCACTATACTAAATTACCTCCGTGATGGCACTGTGGCACTCCCTGATAGTTACCGTGAGATCATGGAACTGCTGGCAGAAGCCAAGTACTTTCTGATTGAAGAACTCACTGAATCTTGTCAACAGGCGTTGGCTAAGAAAGAAAGAGAAGCAGAACCTATTTGCAGAGTTCCCTTGATTACTTCTCACAAGGAAGAACAACTGCTTATTATGTCAACATCTAAGGTAGATACATTACAAGTAGTGTTTGTTGTTAATATACCTATTGACTTTTTTGTTAATAGGCAGCCAGGTTGATAGTTGGCCTAAAATTGCCGGTGGAAAAGTATTTAAGTATCTAATCTTGTTATACTTTTGAATATTTTTTAAATAGTATTTTAGACCAATTTGGGCCATTCTTTTTATTAAATATCTTTGTTCACATTGTTGTAATTGTATTAATACTGTTTCAGCCTGTTGTGAAACTCCTGATAAACAGACACAACAACAAATACTCATACACAAGCACATCAGATGACAACCTATTGAAGAATATTGAGTTGTTTGACAAGCTCTCTCTGCGCTTCAGCGGGCGCGTCCTGTTCATAAAGGATGTGATTGGTTCAAATGAGATCTGCTGCTGGTCATTCTTTGGACATGGCAAGAAATGTGCTGAAGTTTGCTGTACTTCCATTGTGTATGCAACTGACAAGAAGCACACGAAAGTTGAATTCCCTGAAGCAAGGATTTATGAAGAGACATTAGGAATTTTACTATATGAGAGCAGGAATGGACCTGATCAAGATTTAATACAGGCGACATCATCGCGCGGCGCTGTCGGTGGATTGTCCTGCACGAGCGACGAGGAGGAGGAGCGGTCTGGCTTAGCCCGACTCAGGTCCAATAAGCAGAATAATCAATCTTAGCGGTTACAGTCGGGCTTGGCGCGCCTTCGAAGCTCGAAACGGACTAATGTCTGATACCAGGCTGGCTTCTTTTTGCCTTTTTGCTGGCTGCCCTGCTTTGGTCTGTAGACTTAACTGAGCTGTTTCCTTCATATTGGTCAGCTTGACCACTTTTCCATGGCTCTCTTGATTGTGGAGGAATGAAAATGGCATGAGGCATTTATGACTATAGTTGGATCATACTATGGACAACTTTCTGCTAACACTGTGTCTTTGTGTCTGTTCTGTGTCTAGTGAGTAAATTCTGCCAGAAGTAAAATAGGAGAAAACATGACATTAAAAGTGCTAAATATGATGCAGGACTTCTACATATCTTAGATTCAAGATCCAATCTGTAGTGTATCTATTACAACAATGTGATTGATGTATAAATAGTATACGATTCATAAATGTATTTGATTAAATTTACAGTATTTGTTGTTCATGTGTAAAGTTAGGTGTAGTGAAAAATGCTGACATACAGTGAATGCTAAAGATTTGTCATAATGCAACATTATGAGCCTTTATTGGCAGCAGTATTGAATGTAAGTACTATCTGTATCTTGAGGCATTGAAATGTAAATTCATTTAATGTTTCATGATTTGTGTAAAATTATAGTGTAATGTACTATCTAAGATTGTATGTGAAACAATGTGTACAAGCTTTGCAGTACGTCTATGTCGTAACTCTAATATAATATAAAGTAATTTTACACTTATTATTAATCACACAATTTTCAAAGCTCAAGTGATTTGCCAAATCAATGTTGTCTAGTATTAAAATCTTGTCCTGAAGGATCTTTAGTGGAAGAAGCTCATAATTGAATACCAACTTATGTTATGATTTATTCTTATGTCCCCTTAGGTGATGACAAGAATCCTTTAGAAAAGAAATGTCTATATTTAATGATTGGTGTCTGTTAGTCAATATTCTTATTAATCAATACATGATGTAATAGATTACTGCATTGCACTACTATTAAGATATTTGTCACTGGATTGCCAAATTCTTGGTTTATTGTAAATAAAGGCATAAATACATAATAAACATGGAATAGATAGGCTCCAATTAGTAGATATAAAGTTGTTCTTTATTATGATAAACTCTTACACTTAATGTTTTAAGTCATTGTGTGTATGATTTTGCCAAATGATGTAGATAATGTGAGTGTACATGATTGAGAATTCTAATTATTACGAAAATATAAAAGAATATGGAATGGTATTAAGGTAGTTCAGATTATCTGCACAGTCTAGTCTGATATTTTATTGTTCCATTAGAATTTTTATAATATGGAGGAGATGACGTCACTACCGGTGCTGCATTAATAAAAAAAAATTGTAAAGCAGCACCTTTAAAGTATAGCTTGTCCACTCTGAAATGACGCGCCCCACTACAGCATTACCCATAGAAATCGCTTTACCGTGTACGTAAATGCGGTAGAGGGGCGTGTCCTTTCAGAGTGGACAAGGATTTTTGTATTCAGATGTGTGCGTCGTACATAAGCACAAGTGCATAATATGAATCATTTAATTTTACAATATCCTAGTTTCACCCAGCAAAGACATTTCATTCATAATTAAAAGTTAGATTTAGGAAAATAAGTATGATGAATATAATTAGAGGCTAATTAATTATGTCCGTGACTACTAAATAATTAATTAGTACTCAACTAAATAATTAGTACTCAATTGGTGCTAATTAATACTCGAACAACAAAATTGGTACCTCCTTAGTAGTTTTCGAGAAAACCAACTGAAGGTAGTCACGCTCCCTTCAGCAGGACCACCATGAGCACCGAAAAAGGGGGCATGCTACTGCAAATCTAAGTATACAAATGATTAGTACCCATATGTGATTCATTTGGTAAAAAAAACAGAACTGAAACATTTCTATTTACCGAGAAATCAACGATGATAACTTTTCACGCTCGTTCAGTAGGACAAGGACTTTGAATGTTGATTCCAAGTTTGGGGAGCCTGTCGCTTTCCTCAAACCTAGAAACAGAACAGGAGGTACCCTACAAAATAAAATTAGTGCCCAAAATTATTACTCCAGTAGTTTATGAGATATATACCATGCCATTGATGGGGTGGCGGTAGACTCTGTTTTAAATTTTCATTTGCCGGACCACGTTGATTTTCTCGAAAACTACTAAGGTATACCAATTTTGTTCGAGTACTAATTAGAACCAATTGAATACTAATTATTTTCCAAATATGGAAGCGATTGGCGTCGGTGGTAGTCACGGACATAAATTAAATTGATTGAATTGAAAGAATAGTGGAGGTCATTGTACAAAATGAGATGAGTAAGGAGTCCCTCCAGTTACATTGCAAGACTGGTTTCATTACGCTAGAAGCCATTTATTTGATTGGAGATTCTAGGTCATAACTATTGTAAAAATTATAACACTTCACATAAAACTTGTTATATCCTTACAAATTATAATATGCTCACTGTTTAGATGTCTTCAATTGTTTTATTTATGTTTTGTGAATCCTGATTTTAGTGCATTCATTATAGTGGAGTTGAGAGCTGCTGAGGACAACCAGTTTAAACCATACATTGAAGTGACAGCTGTATTGTATTCATAAGTTTATAACTATTTACTGAATTGTTATGCATTGATGCAGTGTGTCACCAACTCCATGGTCACCACTTTTTTTGGCAGGTGATATTTTCACCTACTTTAGTGAGGTATGTTTACGAGGCACAGTGGATCAAAAAAAGGCTCTCGAAGTAGCTTAAATTTTAGTGTCGTTTTTTTTTGCTTGAAATGGTTTCTAATAAGCAATAGCATGCATGAATGCAGGGTTAGTTATATGTCGGCAATCTATTAAGGGGATGTAGGAGAGATAATTTTCAAAAAAATGACTTCTTAGAACTCATGCAATTGTTAAAACATTTCGAGTAATATTTTTATTTCATACATTTTAAAATGTCAAATACTGAAAATGGTTGACATAGGCACAGGGGTCATCAGAGGTAATTTGGTTGCAAATGACCTCTCCTACATCCCCTTAACGGATTGCCGACATAAAAGCAATAACCTTGTTTAACATAGGATACAATCTGTTATGCAGTGGCAACTCATCTTTTTTTGCAAATAAAAATGTATGGACGCACTAAATATCGATAGGTAAACGAAGTATGTCAAAAAAATATAAATAAATATATACCTACATAATCTCGTGTGCAAGGATATTATGGTTATTCTCTTGGTTCCCGAGATGTAAGTAAGCATTAGCTCCATAAATTTTTTTTGGCAGTAGGTACTGGACCTGCAACCGCCTGCTTGCTTTCTGCGACTTAAAATGCCAACTATCGGTTAAGGGTGGAACAAACTTACACTACGACTGCAGCACGCTTTGCATGACCACAATAGTCTATTGTGGCCACATTTTGTCTATTCTTCCTTCGACAAAACCCGTTTTTCTATGGTTGTAATGCTACGCGTGCTCAGAGTATGTAATTTTATTCAAGATGTATTTCTTGCATAGTTTTCATAGATAATACAATACGGTACAATAGTATTACAAGAGAATTGGAGATGGTAGCTGCTGGCACCGCCTAGCACGGCAAGCAGTGATGACAAAAAACGCTTTACAAAAAAATTAACCGACGAAAAAAAAAAAAACGGAATAGCGAAACTTTTCGTGGGTTACATTTTTTGTACTTACCTACAATTTTATTTTTATTTTTAACTTTTAGCTATTATTTATTTTTGTTTTCCTCAAGTAATTATGGAATTTCTTCAACAGCCTTCCGTCTCCATCATCAGACCCTCGATGACAGTCCCAGCTAGGTCTAGTTCTCATCAAGGTGAACTAAAAGGAGGGGGGGGGGGGGGAATGGGGCTGCTCACGTTCGTAAGACTTAGTACCCTCTTTTCCTAGACCCACCCTACACGTGTCCCCTGGGTGATGCTAAACGAGCAGCAAACGTCGAGCCTTGGGCGACGTTTAATAAACCCGACTCAGCTGGCCTAACTAGCCAGGCTTAAGTGAAGGTAGGAAATTACCTTCACAATCCGTAACTTCGCTTTGCACACTCTGCGAAACCGGAGGCCTTGGCTTAACCGCCTGGGCCAAGAGGTAGAAAAACCTCCATAGGTAATCAGTTACCCCAACTACGGTGCGATACGTGCCTGGATAGATGCATGGCTGATGGGGAGATCAGTCGTAAGCGATCAACCTCGGTGTGCTGGTAAACACCGTTGTATTTACCTTCTAGGGAGATCGGCGTCACCCTCTTAGTGACCTTATAAATCGACCCTACTCGTGGGAACAAATGAATGATAATGTAGGTACCTAAAAACAATTCAACCAACTCAAAATTCAAAAAACTCAAAATGCTGCACAAAAAGAAGATAAGGGGAAAATTCCCAAACCGTATATTCGTAGAAAAGGTCGAAAACATACGGCCGCTGCAACAACTCCTTGAACAACTTGCCACGGGTGACTACGAAATGTAATAATAATAAATAGTAATAAGGTCAACATTCAAACTATGACACATACTACCTACAAAGAAATTGTAAAACAGCTAGAAAGCAAAGAAACGGAGTTTTATACATACAAGTCTAAGCAGGAACGCAATTTCAAAGTGGTCTTAAAAAACATTCACCCGTCCATTGATACACAAGAAATTCACCAAGCCCTAAAAGAAATAGGACATGACACTGTCAACATTTGGAACATAAGCAGAGAACAACAAAAAAGCCTCTGGATATGTTCATTGTTGAACTGCTACCGAAAAGTAACAACAAACAAAAATACGACCTTAAAAGCCTCTTACACACGTATAAAAGTTGAACCACAAAGACCAGTGCGCACCATACCACAATGTGCCAAGTGCCAGCAATATGGGCATACAAAAGCATACTGTCATCGTACACCAAAGTGCAATAAATAAGCAGCCACTTATCAGCCAAATGTACCCGAAAAGAACGTTCTGACTTAGTGAAATGAGCACTTTGTGATGGAAACCATCCAGCAAACTATAAGTAAGTAAGTAAGTAAGTAAGTATATTTATTTGTTTAAACATGGTATACATACATTGCATGCAAGATATTACAGTAGAAAAGAAAGTTCAAACATGTTCAGCCGCGTGACGTGGCGTACAAATTGTTGAGTGGCGTACAGTTGCTGGGTTTTAAACCGGGACTACACTTATTAAATTCAAAATGATAAAATTACTATAACAATCGTACTACATTATCAATACAATTCAATTATCAATTCTATTCAATGTCAGTTCAATTATCAATTCAATTCAATGTCAAGTTAATTATTAATTCAATTATGTCAAGTTAATTATTAATTCAATTCAATGTCAATTCAATTTAATTATCAATACATTATACAATAAAATAAATTAAAATACATAATCATCAAGAAAAATTATCCTCTTTCATAAATTCCGAAATACTATAATAAGATCTCTCTATTAATAATTTTCTCAATTTCAATTTAAGGCCAGATACATCCAATAATCTCCATGACTTGGGCAATTTATTAAATATGGTCGGAGCCATGTAATAAATGCTCTTATGCAAAAGAGCAGTTTTACCGCCGCGAACACAGAGTAGAGTATTGTCACGTCTATTCCTTGGCACAGCATCAGACAAACGTTGGAATAGGTTAGGATGACTTACAGTGAACATTACCGTTTCCAAAATGTATAATGAGGGTAATGTCAATATTCTATGCTCTTTAAAATAGGGTTTGAAGCTGTCTGTTGTATATAGGTTGTATAGTGGTCGTATACATGTTGGTGGGTCTTTCCTATCAGTAGAATAGTGAAAACAAAGCAGATAAAGCACATAGAAATTTTAATTTGGTTTTTCTTGACAACACAGAAAATAACAGAGTAAAGACACATCATGTTCCTAACAAACATATTCAAACATCCGTCATCTCCCATACCAGCCAGTCTGAGTAACGCTTGCAAACCTCTTCTTAACACTCCTCCTCAAGCGTTTCCCTCTGACTCACTCTTGCACACCCATCTCCTTACGACAAAACTCATGCTTACTCTTACGCACAGGGTTTGTCATAATGTCAGC
This sequence comes from Xanthia togata, assembly GCA_963853775.1. NCBI lineage: Eukaryota > Metazoa > Arthropoda > Insecta > Lepidoptera > Noctuidae > Xanthia > Xanthia togata. The sequence goes on from OY970802.1 coordinate 16,416,914, forward strand.
GACCATCACATTTGTTGCGAGATATTTCAATTTAATAATCTCCTTCTCTAAGGCTTCTCTAACAAAATGATATCGTAAATCGATATGCTTAGTCTGCTGATGGTGCACTGGGTTTTGTGCTATGGCCATTGCTGACTGACTATCCGTGTAAACTGTGATAGCTTTTTCTTGGGTGTCCACCAGTTCCCCCAAGAACCTTCTCAAAAATATGGCATCTTTAGCAGCTTCCGATAAGCTGACATATTCAGCCTCTGCTGTTGAAATGGCTATACTTCTCTGCTTAGCACTCTGCCATGACACTGCTCCTCCTGCCAATGTGAAAACATTTCCGGAATAAGACTTTCTATCTATTATATTTCCTCCATGATCAGCATCAGAGAAACCTTGTATCTCTGTACTACAGGCATCATTTGAGTACACGAGTCCCATGTTCTTAGTACCTTTAAGGTACCTTAGAATCCTCTTGGCAGCACTCCAATGGATCTCTTCATAGCAGTTACAGAACTGACTCATAATATTCACAGCATGAGCTATGTCTGGTCGCGTACACACAGCCAAGTACATCAGTGATCCTATCAACTCTCTGTAAGGTATTTTGTCACTCGGTGTGTGTGAGCCCTCTGGCTTCTTGAAATGTTGACCAGGTACTGCAGGTGTGGCAACTGTCTTGCAGTCTTCCATGCCAAATCTGCGTAGAAGCTTCTCTATATACTCTTCTCGGTCAATCTTTATGTGGCCATTCTCTTGCTTTAGCCGCATCCCTAAAAATAATTCAGCTTTTCCTAAATCTTTCATCTCGAATTTGGACATAAGTTCTTTCTTGACCTTATGCATTTCTCTTACATTGTTATAAAAGATTAGGATATCATCAACATAAACTGCAAGTATTATCATATCATTTTCGATTCGCCTTGTGTAGACACATGGTTCATTCTTGCAACGGTGGAAATTCAGACTCTCTAGCTCTGAATGAAGTTTAGAATTCCATGAACGTGGCGCCTGTTTCAGTCCATAAAGAGATCTCTTCAATAAGCATACATGGTCTTCCTTGCCTTTCTCTTCGAAATATGGTGGTTGTCGCATGTAAACCTCTTCATTTAAATTGCCATTTAGAAACGCTGTCTTGACGTCCATGTGATTCATTTGCAGATTCATCTGCGCTGCTAGTGCTATTAACAGCCTCAAAGAGCTATGACGCACAACTGGGGAGAACGTCTCATCGTAATCAATACCTTTTCTCTGTCTGAAGCCTCTTGCAACCAAACGAGCTTTATACCGAGTCTTATTTCCCGCCTCCTTTTTGATTCGGAACAGCCATTTCGAATCAATAATGTTACTCGCTTGGTTTGGCTCTACCAACACCCAGGTTTGATTTTTCTTTAATGCATCCAGCTCCTCCTGAATAGCAAGTTTCCACTGTTTTGCATCTCTTCTCGTCAGTGCCTCTTTAACTGTTAGTGGATCTCTTTCTTCCACTATCGCCTCATAGGTGATATGATCCTTAAACTCCACAGGCTTTCTGTTCCTGAGTGGGTATCTTCTCTCTTCTACTACAGGTATTGTTTCAACAGGTTGCTCTTCTTCCGGCCTCTCTTCAAATGATGTCCACTGTTCATCTTCCTCTTCCATGAAATCAGCGTCTCTAACATCATCTGTGTGATCTCTATCACACTGAAGGTCGGTCTCTTCTTGATGAACAACTTGTCTCTCTTCATCATTCTCTAGATGAATTGTTGCAGTATTTCTTTCCTCTTCAGTATTAGTCAATTTATAGTTCATCTGGTTTTCGAAAAATGCCACATCTCTCGCTCTATGCAGCTCTCCATTCATAGGGTTGACTAATCTGTAACCTTTCGATTCTTCACAGTATCCTACAAATACTAGCTCTTTACTCCTCGCATCCCATTTGGTTCTCTTTTCATCTGGGATATGCATAAAGGCTCTGCAACCAAACACACGGAGATTAGACAAATCTATTTTATGGTCACTCCAAACCTCCTCGGGTGTCTTGTTCTTCACTGCGATGGTGGGACTCCTGTTTTTCTGTACTACATACGTATACATTTGTATTTGCTATGGTTGCGAAGATATTTAAAATCCTGCTGGAGTAACGTTTGCACGATTGCTGTATCTCGGAATTGACTACACGGATGATTGTAATATTTGTACATGAGGTCTGGCTAATTCGTTATAAATTGTTACGCAATAAACGAATCCACTATAATGCACCGTTTTGAAGTTATTTTAGTAAATAGAAAATATGCTTTATTAGGTCCTAGCACTTCCAATAAGCGCTCCAAAGACTGAACTTAATCGTTATTATATAGGTAATTTCTGTCTATAAATGGTACTGAAGTTTCATTAGTATCCTTTATGTAATTAAAAAGATAAGATGATGTTCCGGCCACGGCGCGCTGCTGAGTTATTTGACCACCGATTAACAGAGTTTACTGTAGTAGTGGTAACTGAATTTTACATCAATAATTAGAAATACAGTTCAAATAAATGTGAAATTTAAGACTACACTAATTAATTAACGAGATAATCGAAAAAAATGATGTATGCGTGGTAACCCGACCAAATCTAGAATGTTATAAAAAAGCGGCCGCGCACTACATTACACAGAGGTTGTTGTGGGTTAAAATCCGGGCAAATACCAATATGACTTTTTCAATTCATAAGTACTTTCTGAGTTTACTGGAGTAGTACTGGAGGAGCTCGTGGCTAAGTAGTAACTGCCGCACGGGTCGATCCGTCAGGTTAAGCTACGCTTGCCGGGGTTGGTCTGTGGATGGGTGACCATCTTTACATACCGAGACTCCTCCGTGCCTCGGAAAGCACGTTAAGCCGTTGGTCCCGGTTGTCATTCGTGGATCTTTGACAGTCGTTACGGGTCGTCAGAAGCCCGAAAGTCTGACAACCAGTCATACCAAGGGGTATCGTATTACCCAGTTACTGGGTTGTGGAGGTCAGATAGGCAGTCGCTCCATGTAAAATACTGGTATTCAGCTGCATCCGGTTAGACTGGAAGCCGACCCCAATATAGTTGGGAAAAGGCTAGGCAGATTGGCAGATTGAAGTACTTTCTGAGTTTATCTTGGACATTACTGACATTGATGAAGAAAAAACATTGTAAGGAAACCAGTACTCTAATTACGTAATATACCTACGATCAATCGGAATTTGAATCGTTTTGAAACAAATTCCAACAAATTACGACGACCATTGCTTCAGAAGTTCGAAAAAAAAATGCTCAACAACGTCACACGGTGGATCGAAAATGGGCTGTAGAAGACATAGGATCTCGATTTCTTAAATGTTATTTTTTTTGCTGGAAATGACTTCTGCTGATCATTACTGTTCTATAAAATGTCATATGAAGTAAATGTGTGCACAAATGGAAGAGTTATAATTTTTATAAGAAAAAAATGTATGGAGCTAGTATGAAAAATCGAATTATCTCCTAAACGGCATGTTTAACCGTACCATCCTTGGAGGTGGTCATAGTGCTAATTATTTATAATTTTTTGGTTGCGGATTTGACGAAAAATTTCATGCCGTTTTTTTTTAAAAAATCGTCAAAATATTTTTATTTGTTTTTTCATATAAAACTATTCATTTTAGTGTTTATGTTGAAGAACACGGACTTTTAACTACACGTAACATAAAATAGCATCACTCCTATATTTCCGAAGGAGTTGGCAGAGGTTTATAGTACACCCACACGTAGACAACTATGTTTGAGCTAGATATTTATCAACACATCATGAGTTTTAAAACCTTTCATACAACCAAATTACCAATTGTTTACTCTTCTAATGAGTCCGAAAAGAAGTGATTAAGTAACTACACTGATTAGGTCTTCTAATGAGTCTTTATAGGTGATTTAATGATTTTCAATATCTCACGACAATGCCAACTATGGATTACATTCAACTTTTCTTGATAAGTAAGCTAATTTGTTAATTAGCAGTGCTATGAGTTCTAAGAATAGTTAGTGACAATTATAAATTTTCATTAGCTAATGAGAAGATAACGAATGAGGGTAGTTACCTAATTATTGGCGTTTTGCAATAAAAGGGCTAAAGTTTTGTTTTATAATTTAGTTTGTTCACAACTGTGTAACTGCTAACACTAAATCTGCGACTATAAAATCTTAGAATGGAAAGTTTAATCACGAATTTAGACTTGTTTGTTCTTCTACGAAGTGAGAGTACTTCATTTGATCATGAAGTATTGTTCAGTGCAGTTGTATCCCGCATAGGCGATTGCCTGTCTGACGAAGATCGTGTTGTTCTCAAAGAATTTTGTCGGAGATTTACGCGAGCCGCTTTACAAAGGTGGCAGAAATCCAACCGATTCCTTGATAATTTCAGGAGAAAGTACGAGAATTGGTTGGGAGCAAATATTGATTGGCCGAGTTTTGTGCAAACTTTAGTTAATCAAGAACCAAGTGTTGATGAGATACCAAGAGCGCCCTCAGTCTCTCCAGAACCGTTGACATCAACGTCCATTGGAACAATGACGAAAAGATCCCGTAAACCATTCGAAGATCTGGGAAGTAAACAAAAAAAGAGAAGATCTGATGAACACACAGGCGAAGATTCCAGTGAATTGGCATATGCAGCTGCAGCACGTTTAAAAGAAGAAGGGCATGGAGATATCGCCTCTGTCATCGAATACATGATGAAAAATCCTGAAGCAGCCGCTAAATTAAATGAAACGCTTAAGAAACCAGCGAAAACAATCATATTTACGTCAGAAAAGGCGCTTGGATTGCTTCTTTCGCTAAAACTCTCAAAGTGGCAATATATTACGTTGCGAGAGGCTGCCATTCGGGAAGGTGCTAAGGATATTTATCCATCTTACTATAAAGTGCAACAAACTAAGCTTGATTGCTACCCTCCGAAGCAATCAGTGACAGTTACTGATTCATCGGCTAGGATTACACTTCAAGCTTTACTTGATATCACAGTTACAAGAATCCTTCAAAGCCTTTCTAAGGAAGAGCATAACAAGCAGTTGAAGCTGATATCCAAGTGGGGATTTGATGGTGCTTCTAACCAAAGCCGATACAAGCAGAAAATGGAGGGTGAGGAAGATGACTCGAGCATTTTTATGACCTCCTTGGTGCCACTTAAACTGACAGATGGAGACAACATCTTATGGACGAACCCAAAACCATGCTCAGTTTTGTATTGTCGTCCAGTTCAGTTTACTTTTGTAAAGGAGAGTGAAGCAGTTGTCCTTGAGCTGAAAAAACAAATGGATGAAGAAATTGAGGCCCTTATCCCCACAGAGTGCAATAATAATAATAGGGTGACTCATGAACTAATGATGACGATGATCGACGCTAAAGTTTGCACTTACCTTTCTGAAGCTAGATCAAATGCATCGTGCTACCTGTGCTTAGCAAAGCCTACAGAAATGAACCGCTTAGATGCTGTAACATCAAAAATTGTGTGTTCTGACCTTTATGAATTAGGCTTGTCATCCCTACACGCCCGTATAAATTGTATGGAATGTCTGTTACACATTGCATACAGGCTCGACTTCAAACGGTGGGCAGCGAGAAGTGATGAGCACAAAGAAATGCTACAGACAAGGAAGAAAATAATTCAAAATAAATTCAAAGATGAACTCAATCTGTTGATTGATATAGTAAAACAAGGCTCGGGAACCACCAATGACGGGAATACTGCAAGAAAATTCTTTGAGTTTCCTAATAAAACCGCAGCTATAACCGGTTTGGATGAAGACCTCATCAAAAGATTTGCTGTAATTTTACAAGCAATTACATCTGGAGAGCAGGTCGATATAATAAAATTTAGAGATTATGCCCGCAAAACAGCAGAAAAGTACGTATTATTATACGACTGGTACTACATGTCGTCAACCGTTCATAAATTATTAATCCATGGGGCTGACATAATCGAGAAAAATAATATTGTGCCGATTGGGACTCTCTCGGAAGAAGCCTCAGAGTCTCGAAACAAAGATTTTAGGAGGTTTCGAGAACATCATTCGCGGAAAAGAAGCAGGCAGGATTCCAATCAAGACATTTTAAATATGCTTGTTGTTTCTTCGGATCCTTTGCTAAGTGCACAAAGGCCTAAGTTAGATGCCAAGAAAAAGCAGAGCTTTTTTGCTGAAACTCTCGACTTAATTCAATTTCAGGAAACTGAGTTCGAGTTTTTGGACATATCCAATCTGGATGCTGACTCAGAATTGGAGTCTGACAACGAGAGTGATAAGGAAAATTTGTAAAAAAATTATACATTTGTAAATTTGTATTTGAGTCTGTTTGGGTTTTTTTTTGTAATATTTAATGATATTTTGTCTTTTTTTTTATTTTTTTACTTTATTTTACAAATGCTTAGTATTAATTCCTTCAATTAAATTATTTTGTGTATAATATAACTTTATATGTTACTTAAATAAGAGTTTGGTAATCTTTTTTTATTTAAATTAATAAAAATGTGTCAAAAAACAGCAATTTTTTTATTTAATTTTTCTTGTTTTGTGTGTTCTTAATATTTGGGTTAATAACATATCGAACTTTTTAACTTGGACACTAAAAGGGATCGTTTTACATGTAAAAATAAATAAAAATATTTTGACGATTTTTTTTAAAAAAACGGCATTAAATTTTTCGTCAAATCCGCAACCAAAAAATTATAAATAATTAGCACTATGACCACCTCCAAGGATGGTACGGTTAAACATGCCGTTTAGGAGATAATTCGATTTTTCATACTAGCTCCATACATTTTTTTCTTATAAAAATTATAACTCTTCCATTTGTGCACACATTTACTTCATATGACATTTTATAGAACAGTAATGATCAGCAGAAGTCATTTCCAGCAAAAAAAATAACATTTAAGAAATCGAGATCCTATGTCTTCTACAGCCCATTTTCGATCCACCGTGCGTCATCGCAATGAATTTTGTTGAAGTCTCAAAATGAAACAAATTTGTCGTAATAATTTACGAAAATGTGTTGCGTAATTAGATAGCTAGACTTATAGTTTAACATAAGGCTGAAAACACCAACCCATCTTGAGAAAGAGTGGTGATTAATGCTCGTGCCTTCTCTGTATGAGAAGAGGCCTTTGCCCTGCAGTGGGACAATAACAGGCTGGTATTATTTTATCATTATGCAATATTATAGTTGTCAATATGGAGCCTTTGTTTAGCAGTAGATATTCTCTATTGAAAATATGATGACAATGCAGCCTAGCAGCAGTATGTACAGGTAGTGCAATCCACGACGACGCGCACTCCCACTCTGTGATTACTGTACTGTAAGCTGTACTTTAGTACGGAGCAGAGCGGAGTGGTAAAATATACATAATATTATGACTAGTTAAATACTTTATTGGGTAAAGTTAGAGGAGTACATAGATTTCTTTTGTAACATTCTAAACTGCATAATGGAATTCCTGTTTTTGAACAGTTATACTTTTTTAAATTTTCACATCCATTCACACCACACTTTACTGGTTTTGGAGGGTCAACAGGAATTTTTCTATCCAATGGGAATGGTACACCCGGTGGTAATGATAAAGAGATGTCAGTTTTATTGTTTTTGTAAACTATCATTGGTTCTAGTTTCCTAGTTGGTTTGCCTTTTGACATATTCTTCAATTTCGATTCCTGCTTTTTAAGAAGTCTGTCCATTGTTTTCTTTTTATCTTTCTCTCTTTTTTCATCAGCCATCTGTTTACGTTTCTGTGACTTTAAGGCAGCTTTTTGAATGGCTTCTTCAGTCATTACCTTTTCTTTATACCCAGACGGCAGTGCAAGAAGTACTTCTCCTCCTGGACTTGTCTCTTTATCTGTACCTCGCTCGTACATGGCTCGTTGTCTTGCTGTCATCATTTTTGGGTCCTTAGGTTTTATTTTTTTGAGCTCTTCATCAACCTAAAAATATAAATAGCAAAAATTGTAACAACCTACTAGAAGTTCCTGTGAAGTATTCATGTACTCAGATAATTGCGATTGGTTTTACTTACTTCTTCTAGTTTGCCGGATTTTATAGCATCAAGCCATCTTTCTTCTTCGCTAGAAGTCCCACTGTCCCTGCCTTTTTTCTTTTTCTTTGATGATGACGCCTTCGGTGGGGTGCTCGACGACGAGCCCGGTATCGACCTCCGAGAGTCTGATGACGACTTCATGGTTTGTGCCTTTAGCAGATCTGCGGCAGAAGTACCCGGGACGTCGCGCCCTTTCACCTTAATTTTATACGGCTTGTCCAGCGCGTCTTCAAACGATACGTCGATTGACGATTCACTCTCGTATTCATTTTCTAGTTTTCTCTTCTTATGCTTTTTGTGCTTATGCCTTTTATGCTTTTTCGGCGGCGGTGTGTCTATAAATTATCATTTTTATTAATACTTGAGCGATTGGCAATGTCAACAAAACAAAGGTTAGATTATTTACCAATTACGATTTCATCCTCTGTGGTGCTCTGTTCACGATGTCTGCGAACCATTTTTAGTTAATTTATTTCTATTTCTGATTTATTTTCATCAGTTCTATTACCGAGTCGTTCTGAGCAGTTTTATTTTGTTGAATTTACGAATAATCGGAATTACACAAAACCACAAACAAAACGTAAACGTTCACTACACATTTCAATTTGACAGCTCGGCAGCCATCTGACTGAAAAGATGGCTGCCGAGCTGTCAAATTGAAATTGACATAATGGTAGATACACACTCGACTACTAAGGCCGCTTTCCGAATTAGAACATAATCGCTCACAGCGCTGAAAGTCAAATAATTTATTTCAATTAGTAACAAAAAGGCACTTTTGAACGTCAAATATATTTGGCGTTCCGATTAAGATATCACGATTATGACAGCTGACGGCTGTCAACAATTCGGAACGCTCGTGAACGCGCTCACGGTACTCGCTCAACGTCAAAACTTGCATATCATATTTCTTGGTGTTTATACCATACATTTCTTCTTCTTCTGTGGTAAGGTGGCGAACGGTAGCCAGAAACACAATTTCGAAAATGCCACGTTAGTTTAAAGATAAGATGCAAGTCAAAACAAAACAGCACAACTGTGATTTTTGACAGCGCTCACGGTGATATTAGTAAAAGGCATGGTCGGCGTTATCACAAGATGGCGTTTGTCATGACGTTATCTATGAAGATTCAAGACACAACGCTATCGTGCCCACGTTAATACGGTATGGTTGTTAGCATGCTCAAATCGATTACAGCGTAACTCGGAATACCCTAAGAATCGCGATTTCAAAATCTCACGTCCAAACACAGATTTTGACAGCAGATTTGTCACTAGCTATTTCAATAAGTGTGTGGACGTGAGATTTTGAAATCGCCAAATAGTCGCTGCGTCATCCCCCCCTAAGGGGTTGAATAGGGGATAAAAGTTTGTATAAAATTTATTATATTTTTACCGATGAGAAATGCAAGAACGAGCGAAGAGAGGTCGATTTTTTTGCGTCCTTAAAGATTTTGGCGGTTAGATTTTCTTTTGACCAGACTATTAAAAGTATACAGACCATTCCTGTATATTTTGTCGAATGATGTAGGAAATTTTATTAAGAACTAGCAGCCCGCCCCAGTTTCACATGGGTAGCACTATGCACCTACCTACCCTACCTACCCTACCTACCCTACCTACCCTACCTACCCTACCTACCCTACCTACCCTACCTACCCTACCTACCCTACCTACCCTACCTACCCTACCTACCCTACCTACCCTACCTACCCTACCTACCCTACCTACCCTACCTACCCTACCTACCCTACCTACCCTACCTACCCTACCTACCCTACCTACCCTACCTACCCTACCTACCCTACCTACCCTACCTACCCTACCTACCCTACCTACCCTACCTACCCTACCTACCCTACCTACCCTACCTACCCTACCTACCCTACCTACCCTACCTACCCTACCTACCCTACCTACCCTACCTACCCTACCTACCCACGGTTACGAAACGGCGGCGCAAAAACTCGGCCATATTGCGGTTGAACAACGCCAAACACTTGCGAAGTTGTCACACGATTGCGTTTGTCGATTGTGAGCAACCGCGGCACCCATCTTGCGGCAAGCTTTCTCATACCCAAGTGATCATTCGTTCGGCATCTTCCGTACTTGTACGGCCACAACGAAATGTAGAAATGCAGAGTCCCCATAGTATTTAATTTATCAAGCATGGTTTGAGTGATGGTTTTTTTCCTCAAAAAATAATGCTTAATGAGCACACGAAATTCACTTTTTTTTACTAGGGTAGGTAGGGTAGGTAGGGTAGGTAGGGTAGGTAGGGTAAGTAGGGTAGGTAGGGTAGGTAGGGTAGGTAGGGTAGGTAGGGTAGGTAGGGTAGGTAGGGTAGGTAGGGTAGGTAGGGTGCGTGCAGAAAACCTCCTCGTGTGCTTGAGTGGTGCTCGTTCCTTTCGAATACGTTCGGGGGAAAGGGCAGTCGTCAGGCCGGTGCATCCTGGGTACGGCCAATAGTCTTTCCATGTCGGAGAGGGTATTGACTGTGGCGAATTTATGCGTGGGGGGGGAGCAATATGCTCCTGGTCGTCTACTCACCCCCTCTGCTTACAGAGGGTGGGTTGAGTGGACGTAGGACGTTTCTCCACATGTCTGTCTGTTTCAAACAGAGGACATGGTGGAGAAACATGGGCGGTGTTCGTTGTGCACTCACCCTGCCAACGAGCTGCAGTGGGGGGGATCTGATTCTCTCAACTGCAACCGTCGAAATCGTAATCCGTAAAGAGATCATGGTCATGTTTTATGACTCGGAACGGGACGAGGATCTTGGCTTGATCGCCCGGATCGCGAGGAAGATAACCTCTATAAAAAATTCCTCTAACACCAAGTTCTGGTGCGCGGCGAGGGTATGAATGACTGAGGAGTAGTGTCATCTATAGATTTTTAGTTGTAGGTGGCGCATCAGTCGCGAGCGCACCCCCAGCCAGGGATTAGTGGACCCCCTGGTTGGGAAACAAATTTACACTTACCTAGGGACAGGGGGTAACCCTAAGAAGGACTTTTTAGATTCCCCATACTCGTGGGACTTAATATGGAACCAAATAAAAAACCAAAAACTGGACGAACAGTCGAAGTGGAGAAGACGCCGATCGTGTTGGTCGAGCGGATGAGTGTGGGTGCGGTGTCTGATTCCGACACCGTGTCCGAGAGGAATCGTGTTGCGAGCGTTTCGAGCATCGGCTTGGAGCGCTCACAACCTGAAGAGGGAATGGCAGGGCGACCCTCCAAAGGAGGGAGGAAGCGCTCGCCCCGCTCACATAGTGAGGAGAGCCTGCCTGCCGCTAAAGTGCCAACGGGCAGGAGCGGGCGAGGTCGCGCAGTGGCGAGTGGAGCTTCTGCTCGTTTGCGGGAGCGCAGTGGGCGGGATCGGTCCGTGTCGGTATCCCGACCCGATACACCGGCTCCGATCGATCATGCGGAGAGCATGGAGAGCGTGGGGACCGACTCCGGGGCCACGATCTCGGACCTCAGCGAGGGTTTACAGCTGGGGTCCAACAAGGCGGAGGCCAATGCTGCGAAGCGGGCGCAGCGTAGGGCTGTGGCGGCTGACAAGGTCAGCGAGCTGGCCCGTCAAGCGCGTATGGCTACCGGGGGGAGCGTTTCGGCGGTGGCGCTCAGTCGCCAAGTTTTGGACGGCGTGGATGTCGTCCTGAAGGTTGCCACCGAATCGGGCAACCTGAAGGGCACCTTCACGCGTGCCCTAAAGGAGGCGGCTGACGGCATCAAGGAGGCCGTCGAGGTCCTTCTAAGTCGGACGAGCACGGAGGAGACGGCGAAGCTATGGGAGGAGAACCGCCGTCTCCAATCCGAGTTGGAGGACCTCAAGCGGCAGTTTGCCGCCCAGAAGGCAGCTCCCGCGGACACCGGATTGCCGGTCCCGCCATCGCTTCCGTCGTTAACCCCATCATCGGCCCCTGCACTTGTGGATGCAAAGGTCGAGAAGATTGTTCGCATCTGCATGATGCAGTGCGGGCAAATGGTGGGGGCTCGGCTGGAGGCCATCGAGGCGAGGCTCCTCCCGGCCGAAACCCTTCGCCCACCGCTCGCTGCGGACAAGCGGAGGTTGGCTGGCCCCGCCCAACTGGGGTCAGCCGTCGGTCGTGGCGGCTGAGCCAAGCGGGTCCGGGAAGGGGGCCAGTAAGCCTGCAAAGGCCAAGTCTGCACCCACTGCCCGGACGGGCGCTCCCAGCGACCGCGTCTGCTCTCGCTTCCCAGACAGCTGGTCCCCCGGCAACCACTCCCGGGCCCTCCACGGAGGCCTGGACAACGGTCGTCAAGAAGGGCCGTAAGAAGAAGAAGAAGGCGCCACCAGCACCAGCACCCGCTGCAGCACCGGCACCCCAGAAGGCTAAGGGACCGCCTAAGGTCAGAGCCCCACGCTCCGCGGCTGTAGTGATAACACTGCAGCCTGGAGCCATCGAAAGGGGCATAACGTACAAGGCGGTCCTCACGGAGGCTAAAGCCAAAGTCGCGTTCCCCGACCTTGGCACACCGTCCGGCTTCAGAATGAAGCCGGCGATGACGGGGGCGCGACTGCTTGAGGTGTCGGGTGCCTCCAGTGGGGAAAAAGCAGACATCTTAGCCACCAGGCTGAGAGAGGTCCTCAATCCAGAGGACGTCCGGGTGTCCAGGCCGATGAAGACCACAGAGCTGCGCGTCGATGGCCTGGACGACTCGACAACCCCGGCTGAGGTCGTGGCGGCCGTTGCCAAAGCCGGTGGTTGTCCGCCCCAGGACGTGCGGACGGGTGACATTCGCGCCGACGCTTCCGGGCTCGGCACGATTTAGGTGCGGTGCCCGGTGGCGGCGGCGAATAAGGTCGCCGATGGGGGGCGTTTGTTGGTGGGGTGGGCTGCAGCGAGGGTCAAGCTGCTGCAGCCCAGGGCTATGCGGTGCTACCGATGCCTGGACGTTGGGCATGTCCGGGCGCAGTGCACCGCCGAAACAGACCGCAGCGAGCAATGCTATCGCTGCGGCCAGCCCGGCCACAAGGCGGCCCAGTGCCTCGCGTCGCCAAACTGCAGCCTCTGTACAGCTGCAGGGAGGCCCGCCGGACACAGAATGGGCAGCAAGGCATGTGGCGCCACCGCCACAAAGAAGAGAAAGGGGGCTAAGGCTGCCGGGGGCTCTTTACCCCCTCGTCAGCCTGGCTACCCTTCGGCCGACTCGGGCCTAGGAATGATGTGGAGAGTATGGATTCCGCATAAATGGCGGTCTACCATTACCTCCAGGGCAATCTCAACCACTCCGCTAGAGCTCAGGATCTTTTGCTCCAGAGCATGGCGGAGTGGTCGATTCGGGTGGCTGTGGTCGCCGAACCGTACTTCGTCCCCTCCCGGGATAACTGGGTGGGGGACCTGGACGGCTTGGTGGCCATCATCGGCGGGGCTCTCGTCAGCCTGTCCCGAGGTCACGGCTGGGTGGCCGCCCTCGCGGACGGCGTTGGCACGATTGGTGCGTATTTTTCGCCCAACAAGAGTCTCGTCGACTTCGAGAACTTCCTTGTCGACCTGGGTGCCGTCGTAGGCCAACTCCACCCTCGCCCCGTGCTGTTGCTGGGTGATCTCAACGCCAAATCTGCGGCGTGGGGATCCCCGGTGACCGATGCTAGGGGTGAGGCGCTGGAGGAGTGGGCGCTCACGACCGGCCTGGTCGTCCTGAACCAGGGCTCGGTACACACGTGCGTGCGACAGCGGGGCGGATCCATAGTGGACGTCTCGTTCGCTAGCCCTGCTGTCGCGAGCCGTGTTCGTGGCTGGCGTGTCGCCGCGGAGGTGGAGACGCTGTCGGATCACAGATATATCCGTTTCGACGTCTCCGCCCAGACCGCCGGCGGCCATAGTTCACCGGCCCTGCGAACACGAGCGGACGGCCCACGCTGGTCGCGCAAGCGCATCGACAGGGCACTTGTCGAGGAGGCTGCGATTGTCCAGGCCTGGATCCGGGAGTCGGCAACAACCGAACCCGTCGACGTCGAACAGGAGGCGCTGTGGTTCCGTGGGGCGATGACGCAAATTTGTGATGCGTCCATGCCCCGGGTCCACGAACAGACAGGAAGGCGCCAGGTGTACTGGTGGTCTGCCGAGATCGCGCAGCTACGCATCGCTTGCGTGACGGTTAGACGCCAGTACACCCGATACCGGAGGCGACGTCGTCGGGTTCCTGACGAAGAAGCTGCGCTGTATGAGGTGTACCGCGCGGCGAAGGAGGCTCTGTGGCTGGCCATCAGCGAGGCGAAGACGCGAGCCAGGGAAGAGATGTTGGAGACTAGACGGGGATCCGTGGGGGCGCCCTTATCGTGCAGTTCGATGGAAACTCAGAGCCGCGGCGCCCCCACTCATGGAGAGTCTCCAACCTGAGCTGCTGGAGGAGGTAGTCGCAGCCCTCTTCCCGGTTAGAGCGGAGCATACTCCGCCGCCGATGGCTTTGCCCACAGCCGCAGAGCCTGAAGATGAGAACGCCATCAGCGTCCCAGAGGTGACACAAACAGAGATGAGCGATGAACGTTGCTCCGGGGCCGGACGGGATTCACGGCCTAGTATTGGCCCTCGCTCTGAAAGAGCTAGAGCCCCAGCTGAGAGGACTCTACACGGCGTGCCTTGAGCGGGGCCACTTTCCCACGTTGTGGAAAACTGGTCGTTTGGTCCTGCTCAGGAAAGCGGGGCGCCCTGCCGACTCGCCGTCAGCGTAGCGGCCCATAGTGCTGCTCGACGAGGTGGGTAAGCTGTTTGAGCGAATCATCGCAGCCCGCCTCGTCGGCCACTTGCGTGGAGAGGGGCCGGACCTGGACGATTGTCAGTTCGGGTTTCGGTACGGGTGCTCCACCATACACGCTGTATCGCGGGTGAGAGTCCTAGCGGAGGAAACGGTGTCCCGGGGCGGGGTGATGGTGGCGGTGTCGTTGGACATCTCCAACGCCTTCAACACCCTGCCCTGGAGTTGTATTCGGGAGGCACTGCGGTATCACCGTGTGCCGCTCTACCTCCGCCGCATCGTTGGGGCTTATCTCTCGGAGAGGTGTGTCACCCACGCGGGACGTGATGGCGCAAACCAGCGCCGCATGTCGTGCGGTGTTCCACAGGGCTCGGTCGTAGGACCCCTCCTGTGGAACATCGGGTACGACTGGGTGCTAAGGGGTGAACTCCAGCCGGGCGTGGACCTGACGTGCTATGCGGACGACACGCTGGTCACGGCCCGGGGGAGTTCGCACAGGGAGGCAGCGTTGCTGGCGACGGCTGCGGTCTCACAGGTGGTGGGCCGCATATGGCGCCTTGGCCTGGAGGTGGCCCTCAACAAGTCGGAGGCCATGGTGTTTCATGGTCCCCGGCGCGCGCCGCCGCCTGGATCACACATAGTGGTCGGCGGGGTCCGGATCGCTGTCGAGTCTACCATGAAGTATCTGGGATTGGTGCTCGACAGCCGGTGGGACTTTGGACCCCACTTCCGGCGGCTGGCGCCTAAGTTGATGGGCGCGGTTGGGGCGTTGTCAACGCTGCTTCCTAATCTGGGGGGCCCGAGCGTCGCCTGTAGGCGACTCTACGTGGGGATCGTGCGATCGATGGCCCTGTATGGGGCCCCGATCTGGGCGGCTGACCTGACGGCCGGTAGCATCGCAGTTCTGCGGAGACCGCAGCGAGCAATGGCCGTCAGAGTCATCAGGGGGTATCGCACGATCTCCTACGAGGCGGCTTGCACACTGGCCGGATCCCCGCCCTGGGACCTGGAGGCGAAGGTACTCGCGTCACTGTATCGGCGGCGCGAGGACTCGAGGGCGCGAGGCGAGCGGCTGACGCAGCGACATTTGGAGCTGCGTCGGTCGCAGCTTCGCGAGGTCCTGGTGGCGGAATGGCGGGACAGGCTCTCACGCCCTACCGCCGGGGCCTCAACACCATTGAGGCGGTCCGGCCGGTGCTCGACACTTGGCTCGGGAGGAGGCACGGCTCCCTGTCGTTTCGGGTGACGCAGGTGGTCTCGGGACTTGCTTCGGGAAGTACGTGTGTCGCATAAACAGGGAGCCGGACGCCCGGTGTCACCACTGCGTCGACTGTCGGGAGGACACGGCGCGGCATACGCTGGCAGAGTGTGCCGCTTGGGAGGAGCCGCGCCGTGCCCTCGTCTCTGGAGTAGGCAGTGACCTTTCGCTGCCGGCCGTTGTGAATTCCATGGCCGGCAGCGAGGAGTCCTGGGACGCGGTGGTTTCCTTCTGCGAGACAGTCATCTCGCAGAAGGAGGCTGCGGAAAGGGAGCGGGAGATTGCTTCCACTAACCCGATCCGCAGCAGACGCACCGGGCGTCGGCGGAGGGCGGATAACGCCCTCTTCCAGCCCCCCTAAATGGGTCCAGGGGCGACGGATCTGGGGAAATCCATCGCCCCCTACTCCTTAGGACCCGAGATGGCGGCGCGTAGTGTTCCACGAGCACCTCTCTATGATGTAAGGGGGGAGTTTAACACCTCACTCTCCCCAAACCCGAGGTGGCCCGCAGAGGCGGGCCGGCACCAGCCGAGGGTCGCGGAAGTATCTGCGTTCCCGCGACCCCCGACGTAGGTGTGAGATGGAACACCGTGGTGGTTTTTAGTCAGTACGAGTCAGACAGACGCCTCCGCCCGCCCCAGGGCGGAGGCTAAAAGTCATAACTTAAATTTGCAAATTTTTTATGGATTTGGGTTAATTTTGGAACTAAAAATGTGAATTTTATATACCAATAACTTTTTATGTACCTATCAATAATAATAATTAAGAAAATACTCTTTGGTAATGTACCATGTAACCAGTACCATGCTTTTCGGATCGGACATTGTAATTTTTACCTTTAGGGATCAGACAGGGTTTTTTTTACATGTTGTATGTTCTCGCTGCTGACGTGAAAATTTGTATGTGTTACACGAGACCAAAGTTATTTGCATCTCGTGTCTTTGAATCCCTCGAAGCAAAAAACAACTTTGCTCTCTTGTTGCACAAATAACTAAATCACGTCTAAAGGTAACAGCGTTGCCAGACGTCCTGATCCGATATTGGCGGGGAGACCCGATTTTTAGCCAAAAATTAATGTCCCGCGCGGGACAGCCTCGTCCCGCTTTTCCGTGACCAACTTATTAAATGTTTCCAAAAAATTATACCAAGAATATGTTTTTCCTTCATATTGAGTGTCCCAACTTCAGACTTCGTCTGCTTCCCGAACGCGTTTTTTCCCAAATAAAAAAATAGTCTGATACCAGACATAAATGTTCCGTAAAAATGAAAATTTAAATATATAATCCTGTGCAGTTCTTCAAGTATATTAAAGAAAAAAAAACCGGCCAAGTGCGTGTCGGACCACGCACAATGAAAGGTTCCGGAGTTGGGATGAATTTTTCCCAAGAACAAACTTAACATTGCATAGTTGAAAAAAATATTCTCCCATACGGAATGTATGGGAGAACATGTTTTTGCAACTGCAAATGTAAGTTGGTTGATTATTACTCGTTAACTTGAAGAGCCTACTTAGCTGTGATAGTTTTCCTTTTAATTTAGTTATAAATACTACTGCCGTGAATTTTTCCACATATCGAAAAACAACTATTTAGCTGGCACTTGGCTCTAACAAAAATGTGTACTTTAAAGCTTAATATTTCGCCAACGGTTCCATGAATCCAAAAGTACACTCACCATATTTTTGAACGGCCTTTCCAACGACGACGCTCCACACCAGGGGATAGACGAAAAAAAAAACATCCTCACTGTACATGTAGGGGGGGTACCCTAAAAACCAATTTGTTTCATGATTTTGTTTCATGATTTTATTTTACCACTTTTTCGGTGTGATTAATATGCGTTACCTATGCCAAATCACAGCTTTCTAGTAGATACTAAGTCTCTGAGCTAATTATTAATCTTTATTAAATCAGACTACAATGTTCTATAGTGTTAGTAACAACATAGTACTTAATAACAAAAAAGAAAATTGCAATGCCATGTGGTTTGCAAGCGCCCACACTAGCTAAGCCGCGGAAAGACAGACAGACAGACGGACATGACAAAACTATAAGTTCCTTGTTAAGTACGGAACTCTATAAACGAAACTTTAATTAAAAGAACTTAAATCATCAGACATCATCTTACTTATTTAAATTATACTAGGGAGACACTGAAAGTTTTACAAGTGGCCAGTTCTAACTTGGCCACTTGTAAACGATATAATAAAAAATAAGTTCAAAGGCCAATTGAAATTGGCCAAAAAAATTGGCCAAGAAACGCACACGAAAAATATTTATGTAAAAAAACACATCATAATTAATTTTGAATTATCAACTTATCCATTTCATCCTAGAAGTGCGGAAGATTTCAAGAAGAAGAAGCAGAATAACTATAATAACTAATAAGAATAACAATAAAAATATATTTTGTTTACATTTTTATAAATACCAATAATACTGGTCGTGCAGCAATACAAAAATACTGTTGTAATTGTATTGTAGGCCGTCGAACAGTTGGATGTTGTGCCCACGTAATGTCAGTTATCTGGTATTTAGGGTGGGCACGGCATCAAAGTAATATTAATGCACCTGCTTAATTCCTGGATGAAGTTTTAATATTTTATGATACCAATGACGAGTAAGGAGTCTATGAAGTGTTAAATTAAAAGAACTTAAATCATCAGACGTCATCTTACTTATTTAAATTATACTAGGGAGACACTGAAAGTTTTACAAGTGGCCAGTTCTAACTTGGCCACTTGTAAACGATATAATAAAAAATAAGTTCAAAGGCCAATTGAAATTGGCCAAAAAAATTGGCGAAGAAACGCACACGAAAAATATTTATGTAAAAAAACACATCATAATTAATTTTGAATTATCAACTTATCCATTTCATCCTAGAAGTGCGGAAGATTTCAAGAAGAAGAAGCAGAATAACTATAATAACTAATAAGAATAACAATAAAAATATATTTTGTTTACATTTTTGTAAATACCAATAATACTGGTCGTGCAGCAATACAAAAATACTGTTGTAATTGTATTGTAGGCCGTCGAACAGTTGGATGTTGTGCCCACGTAATGTCAGTTATCTGGTATTTAGGGTGGGCACAGCATCAAAGTAATATTAATGCACCTGCTTAATTCCTGGATGAAGTTTTAATATTTTATGATACCAATGACGAGTAAGGAGTCTATGAAGTGTTAAAACCTCACCACCAAATACATTTAGGTAATATTAAATGTAATGTATTTAAAAAAATAAAAATAAAATTACTATAAAATCCGAAGATATATTTAACCGATTCTTTATTTTATTACATGTTGACAATCTATACTACATTTAAGACATCATATCGTAAGTGTGCACTCTGGGCCAAACTCACTATGAAACTTGGGCATATCCCTTTAGAAAATGGAACTCTTTGACAATATTATTGACAATATTATTTTACTTATTTTTGTTTATGATTTGGCGGCAAATTAAAAATTGTCTTTGTCACCTCAGCATGAATTTAACGCGACAAAATTTTCGTACAATGATTTTTATGACTTTCGATGTCATTTATGTCAACAAGAAAGTTATGATAGACTTCGATTGGGCTTTTACGGTGAAGCCCCATCTCGTGCCACCTGTTTACAATTGGTTTAATGAGTTTAAACGTGGTCGCACTAATCTCACTAAACTAAAGTGAAGAGAGGTCGAAGCGAGGGGAAAAAGATGTGAGGTGGCCTCGTTCTTCGGAAGGACAGGTCATTACGCAACAATTGTTTTAGAGGATTGAAAAACAGTTACTGCAGAGTTAAAAACAATTGTTAGTGTACCAACGCTAACAATGGTTTGCCACTTGTCTTGGAAAAAGTTCGGGAAAAACGACCACGCAGCAGTAGGATCCTCCTTCACCACGACCAAACGCCTCGTCGCACACCGCCAAGCAAACAATCGACTACTTGGCGACGTCAGACGTGGAATTACTGGGTCACCCGCCCTATAGCCCCGACCTCACACCTTGCGATTTTTATTTATTTCCGAAAATAAAAGAAAAACTTCGAGGTAAACGTTTTATGGACGCTGAGGAAGCAGTGGCTGCGTTTCAAAATGCCGTCGAAGAGACCCCAAAGGACTAACGACATGGTTGGCGCAGTGGTTAAGCGATTGACTGCTGCGCTGCGTGTCGCGGGTTCGATTCCCGCCCGGAACAAATATTTGTATGACCTACAATTAGTTGTTCCGTTTCTGGCTGTTTGTGTATGTGAGTTTAAATGTTTGTAAACGCACCCACAACACAGGAGAAATTCCTAGAGTGGGTCAGTCTTTAAAAAAAAAAAAAAAACTAATTAAACTTTATAACAAGCGTTACACTACCCATGGTAGAATTGTGCTAATTATCTTAACTTAATATTATTAAATATTATGTTTTCAAGTTTAAAATTTCTACTTATACCTAAGTTTACGTGACGTGTTTTGAATCCGCGCTAACGCGCACCGATTTTTAGCCAAAAATTAATGTACCGCGCGGGACAGCCTCGTCCCGCTTTTCCGTGACCAACTTATTAAATGTTTCCAAAAAATAATACCAAGAATATGTTTTTCCTTCATATTGAGTGTCCCAACTTCAGACTTCGTCTGCTTCCCGAACGCGTTTTTTTCCAAATAAAAAAATAGTCTGATACCAGACATAAATGTTCCGTAAAAATGAAAATATAATTATGTAATGCAGTTCTGTCCGAAATCAGAATGTTGGTAAAGCTGTGCCTGACTTGATGGTCGCGACACCCACGACGAGCTGCTGGGTGCTAGTCGACCGAACCGGTCGGACTGTCAATGCACTCTGAGTTTTTAATATTATGAAAAGAAGTAAAAACTAATTTATAAGTCTTGTAGTTCATCCTTTTCAATAAAGGCGCCCGAAGGCACGGGCCACGCGCATTCGACGATATTGCCGCCAAAGTACCTACACCAGCAAAAAGAAAAAAACATTTTATATTGGCGCGTGATTATAAACACTACTGCGAAGACAAATCACATAGCGTTAAAAAAAAATGTCATAATATTTTTATTGATTAAAAAGATTGGAAAACAAAGCAGCTTATGAAACGTAGATATTATTTACACTGCAGTTCAGTTTTGTTCAGTTTATTCAACATTCAGTTCTTCGAATGTCTCTTGGGTCGAGTTCGAGTTGTCTACTTCGTGTTCACAAATGAAGAAGCTCCTGATATTACAATCGATGTGGGTCAGACGTCCGGTGTAGAACATCGAGCCGCACTGCTCACTTTCGTCTGCTTCAGGTTGGTATTTGCCCCACCAGGCGTCGGCATCATTCAATGGTGTCCCTAGAAAACAAAATGAACGCGCAAATGCGCACGGACGAAGATCAACATAAATAATTTCTGCCATCACTAGTCTTTGTGGTATTTTGTCACAAGACACTAGTCAGCCTCAGAAAGGCCTAACTTTCACAAGATTAGGATATAGGATAGGCATAGGGTCAGTTACTTATATGAACTGCAAAGAAAATAGCAGTACCTACTTGGTTTACTAATTGCAAGAAAAAGGATGGCCGCGCATTTTATGTTTAGACGGTAAGACGGACACTTACCTCTAACCGTCTGCCAGCCCTCGTACAATCTGTTATGGAAGCCTAGATGAAATATTCCTCTGAGGTAGTTCCCTCTGACTCTTTGTTTCGATGCGGACTCCGTTAACGACGCAAGGTGGTCTGCTTCCATCCGATTGTTGGCCATAGCCAGGTAGGCCTGTTCTGCATGACACACAGCGTGAGCCTCCATCCAGTTCAATGGTGTGGTGTGCAGTTTGTAACATTTGCCAATATCGTTATTTAAAGTGTAATCTGTAAAGAAAGACATTGACAGGGGCTATATTTTTTTACATAAAGGCTTTTGAGGGCAAAGGGTTCCTTTTCTCCTTCCTACTCCTCTCTGTTTTGAGCTAGTGTGGACCAATCCTGTCTGTAGGCGTCAAGCCCAGTCCGCCATCTTCTCCTGGGTCTGCTTCGATGTTGAAGAAACTAGGTATGTACATACACTGTGTAAATGTAGTAAGTAACGAAATGCAATAGGTCATTCTCGTTTGTCACAGTTTGATACAGTGCAAAAGTAAGTAGGTACATACGTTCCACTTTAAATTCGGCAAATTATGTGATAGGCATTTTACAATTTAGGTTTTTAAATGCTACTTCTCGGCTACCAACTTACAACTACAACTTAACAATAAAATAAATAAAACTATTACTAAGACTTACCTAACTTAGGCATAACGCACTGATAGTTCCACTCTACAGACTGGAGACTCTTCTTGCAAATGAAGTTATATTTAGATTCACAAAAGCCATCATCCATGTCGCCAGCTCGGAATAAGCATGCACAATCCTGTTTGCTGTAATAATCGTCCGGTTGACCTGGTTGCCAGTTGAAGTACACCTCAGACATGGGCTTCCCTAGAAAAGTAAAATGTACAATTTTATTATATTAGGTATAGTTTACAGGAAAACGTACTCATAAGAAGTCTATGGTCTTAAAATAACATGGTAAGTCTCTCAATATGTTGGATAAAAACTTAAAGTTGGAGGAGAACATGTTTTTTTAACTACAATGTTAAATTTTGTTCTTGGGATAAATTCATTCCAACTACGGAACCCTTCATCGTGCGTGCAAAATTTTGTCACAATTTTCTGATTTAAATGAGTGTCCGAGGAGTTTCTTGCCCGTTCTTCTCCATAGGTACCTACTACGCTTTGGAATGGGCAACTAGCTTCATCATTCTGACTGACCGACTCCTTGAAAATTCAAAAGTGCCTGTAATTGGTTTTGTATAATCAGCCTATAATGTCCCCACCGCCGGGACACAGGCCTCCTCTGTAAGGAAGGAGTGGGCCGTAATCCACCACGCGGGCCCTGTGTGGATTGGTTGGTAGATATCACATGTCTTCGAATTTTTAGTTCTAGGAAAAGCCTGTTTCCTCACGATGTTTTCCTTCACTATTTTGAGAACTGTGGTGATGAAATAATTTACACAAAATGTAAATGCGCCTGTCAGGGTTCGAAGTCGCGGCCATTACCCCTGGGCTACTACTTGCAAAATTGTAATTGGTTTACTTAATTGAAATAAATGCTTTTTGAGTTTGAGTTTACTTTCGATTTATTTTTTCAGACGTTTCGGTTCGAGTGAAAGATGAATAAAATACAAAAATTCTTAGTTGCACTTGCACTCGCTATAAGGCTCGTGCAGCATAGTGCAACTTGCCCCGCGACGCGATACCGGTAATTTTTCTACCGTGAAGTTAAAGTTAGAATTTTTTTTGTTAGAATCGCGTCACGCTGTGGCGTCGCGCCAGTCTGTAAGAGGCTATAAGCGTGACAATGTATACTTTTCAGTGCTTAGTTTATAATGACTGAAAAATAATTAATTTTAAGAAGTAGTTCCATTTGAATTGATAATAATTAATGAAATTTAGGGAATACCTAAGTAGTTCCACTAAATTGACAAAATAGTAGAATTATATCCGTACCGTCGATGGTCTCAAATAGTCCTTCAACCAATATGTCTGACATCCCCATAAATACCACCCCTATTTGAGGCGAGGTAGTGTTCCAAAACGAAATCACAGCATGGGCCTCGTTGTCGTTTTCTGGGTAGAACAAACTGGCTCCTTCCAGAGCACATACACGCTTGGCCTCAGCCCAGGTATGTGTTGTCGTGTGGATCTTATAGAAACCCTCCGATGCTTCTATATAAGTGTAGTCCTTCCGGAAAAACTTTTTATCTCTTTGTCCATCTACGAAAAAGAAAATAGTCACATCACAGCATATTGGATTTTATTATTCTGATCTTTTAATTTTTACTGACTGTCCGCGCTTATTGAATTTCAATAAATATAATAAATAATACAGAATTTACGACTGTATGTACTCACGTGAGAAATCCGATAAAAGGTACACTATATGAAAGATTAACAAAGTTTTAGAAAACATTGCTGTTACTACACGTCGTGCGTCTTAACACTTGCAACAAGTGCGACAATATTATTAATGAACGGTATCAATTAAGTGAAGCTTATTTAATATAAATTCTTATGGAATGACTGTTATTATCTGTCTGTCAAGTGTTGTGAGGTCGACTGACGTTGGGCTAGGTACTTACGTTGCAAAATAATAACAATTTACTTAACCACTTGATCCGAGTTGACTTCTCGTATCAACTAATAGAAGTCAGTCAACTTGCTAAGATAGCCCGCGTAATAAAACATACTCACTTTCGCATTTTAAATTATTATCACATCTCACTATCTCACTAATATTGTAAAGGCGAAAGTTTGTGAGTGTGTATGTTTGTCATTTCTTCACGCTAAAACTACTGAACGGATTTATATAAAATTTGGCACACATATAGTCTATAACCTGGATTAACACATAGAATACTGTTCATCCCGATATTCCCACGGGATCGAAAGTTATTCGGGTCAAACCGCGGGGAGAAGAAGGAGCTCGTGGCTAAGTAATAACAGCCGCACGGGTCTATCCATCAGGTTAAGCTACGCTTGCCAGGGTTATTCTGTGAATGGGTGACCATCTTTACACACCGAGACTCCTCCGTGCCACGGAAAGCACGTTAAGCCGTTGGTCCCGGTTGTCATTCGTGGATCTTTGACAGTCGTTACGGGTCCTGAGAAGCCCGGAAGTCGGATAACCAATCTTACCAAGGGGTATTGTATTACCCAATTACTGGGTTGTGGAGGTCAGATAGGCAGTAACAGTAGCATATAAAATACTGCTAGTCAGCTGCATCTGGTTAGACTGGAAGCCGACCCCAACATAGTTGGGAAAAGGCTAGGCAGATTGATTCATTGATATACTCGTACACACATAAAAAAAGTCTAAGCAACATGTAGGTACGGTTTTGAACCTTTGAACGATTTTTATTATTGTAATATATTATATTTCTTTTATAAATATTAACTAAGCATTTTTCGATGCATTAGTGACTAAAGTAGCAAAATTATATTCTAACTTAACTAAAAAAAATAGTCGTTTTGAAATTTCATTGAAGAAGCCGTGAGCACTCGGACCCCTGACTCGGAGTCTCTTGGGTACATTACCAGTTGACAGCGATGCGGATGAATTTTTCGATGCTATATTTTAGTTGTTCAGTGATATTCAAATTCCTGTCAAATATAACGTGAATACACGACAAGCCAAATCAAAATCATTCCTAGTGCCACGCAAAAATAACTTTTATGGCAGGCGTACCGCTTCTTTCACAATACCCAATTTACTAAACCAAATACCTGTGGACATTAGAGACTCAATGAATAGTAAAAACATAAACCGTAAGCTGAAAGAACATTACATCAACTCGATCATAACTTAACTGTTAATAGCGCGTTGATCAAATCTCAGGCCATGGCATGCTAAGACAGACCCCAGAGGTCTAATTGTGTGCTTTGTTTAAGTTTATGGAACTTGTAATGTGTAAAATAAATATAAATAAATAAATAGTTTTAGTTAAGTTAGTATATAATTATGCTATTTTTATTAATTAATTGGTTATAAGTTGTTATGTGTATTAAAGATGATGTATGTATTAAAGATATGTGACAATTAAAAAAAAAACGCAGATCTATACTGATGATAATAAAATCCATTTCTTATTATTATTTCATCACAATAGTTAACAATATGTGTACCGTAACGTACGTAGTATAAAATAAAGTTAAAACGAAATTAAACTTTTCCATGTTTTACAAAATAAAATAACGACATTTTTTTAAATTATTTGTTAATAATAAACAGTGAAGTTTAAAACTTGTCGGCAACGATTTTTCATTAAAATAAGATTGTTTATCTGATCCTGCGGCAATCGCTCGTAATGGAATTTTAACAAGTCTTTCAGTTGTTGGGTTGTCGACACTCCGTTCAGGTTCTCTAGAACATGTCTCTGGAGCCTGTCCCATGCGTGCTCGATGGGATTGAGGTCTGGCGATTGTGCAGACCACGGCAACACCCGGATGTTTTCTATTGCCAAGTACTCTCTGGTCCTCCGAGCAGTGTGCGAACGCGCATTATCATGCTTCAGCGTAAAATCTGAGCCAAGACTTTGTGCAAATGGGTGAACATAAGGCCCTAGGACATCTTTAACGTAACTTTCAGCGTTCATATTGTCATCTACATAAACGAGCTCAGTTCGTCTGTTCTTCATAATACCCGCCCATGCTATCACTGTGGAGCCATTGTAAGGGTGCACTTCCTGGACGCATCTCAGCCGTTCAGCAGTTCCGGGATGACGATACACTCTTACGCTTCTCGTATCAGGCCTAAATCCAAACCAGGACTAATCGCAAAATAAAATTTTAGCCCATTGCTGCTGGGGCCATGTCAAGCGTTCCTACACCATTCGTTTCGACGGGCGCGATTCCCATGGCGTAGGTATAGGTGAGCACCTAATTGGGCATCGTTCTCGTAGGCCGTATTCATGCAGCCTATTTCTCACGGTTTGTTGGCTAACAACAACACCGCTTGAGAATTGTAGCTTTAAACCTCTTTAATCTCCCGGGCGGTTAACATCTGCTGACGTCTTGCAGTCAGTTGTATGTATTAGTCCTGTCAAGCAGTTGTACTCCTTCCACGTCCTGGGTGATGCTCAGCAGGACCCCTTGTATTAACGTAACGCTGCCAAAGACGACCAATCACGCTCCTATTGACACAAAAATTCCGAGATACCTGGAACTGATTTCTTCCTGCTTGTAGCATTCCTGCAGCTCTGCCTTTCATCTGCAATCGAATGACGTCTCTCCATGACTTAAATCATTAAAAAACACAACATTTTTCAAAAACTGTACTTTTATCTCGAAATGATAAAAGTGAGATAAATACCAAAGGAGACGGAAACGATTACATACAATCTTGGGCCTGAATGTAACGATATGAAAATGGTGTGAATGAATAGATTTAAACTTATCAATCCCTCGCGATCCATAGTTTCAACAATATCCAATCCAAATTCAGACGGCGGTAAAATCCAAAATAACAATTCCAAGTCAAACGTATGAGCGATCTTAGGTGTCCAGTGTGAAAGCAAGGGTCGTACAAGGTAGGCAGGGTCACAATCCGTAAATGACAAAGCAGTGGTCGTTCAAAATGAAAAGCGGCGCGTGCGGCCACTAAACCATCTCGCATTCTGAGAAACGTACCTACTTTGTGCTTTCCTATTCTACATAATGTGCTGTAATTATTGTATTGGAATGATTATAATCTGATTGCGTATACGAGTCTGTTTTCTTCATCAAACACTACCCACCGTCGCCCATAGTTAATAAGAGGACTTTAAATGAGTGCTAATGATAATGGAGAAGGTCCTCCTCCGTCATCAGAAGTGAGATCAGTATTGGATCAGAACAAGGAAACAAACGTCTGGCGTGCCATGTTCGAACAACAGAACCAAAACATGCGAGCGTTGATTGAGGCGCTGCAATCACCGAAACTAGCTTACTCAAGGCGCAAAAAAGTGAAGCATCAACATGGCTATCTAAAATAGCCGACGAAGGAATGACATGGAACGAATTCAAGGCGAATTGAGTAAAGTAGCAAGCCCATGGACACGAGGGGAAGAGCTCTACATCATCGTCAAATGTGGCAAACCGGGTCACATTGCTGTCCGGCGCACGAGCGGCAGTGGAGGCGGCGGCAGCGGGCCAGCAGACGGTGGGGCGCGGAGCGAGCGGCGCATCGATGTCTGCATCGTGCAACCACCATCGGGCACATTACAACACAAAGGTGAATTGTTACGCTTTACTTATGTTTCAGGTGCTGAATGCTCGGCCGGTGGGTCGTCTTAGGGGCTCCTTGGTAAAAGAAAGTTTTGCATCGAAATTTAATGGTAAACGTGTTAGAAATGTTGTTTTTATGACTGGTATAGGTCAAACGCGAGTATTCAGCACAGAACAGATTTTATGTTGTGTAGTGATTAACGATAACCCTCTCGAAATTTTGTTGCATGTTTTGCCCAACAATTATTTACAAAGTACGTCATGTTAGGTCGCGAGATTTTAAATCGGGGTTTTGCTGTAAATATGACGGCAATGGAGCTTTCGCTAGCAAAAGTCCTTTGTGTTAATTCGGTGAGTCATAAAGAGCTTCAATCGGATTTAACTGTTGTCGCGACGGATGTAACTGGCAATGACAAGCCTAGACTTATGCAAACGCATAAAGCATCAGTTTTCTGAATTTTTCATTACCGGTTTGCCAACGACGCGAGTGAACACAGGCGAGCTGAAGATTAAGTTGATTGATCCGAATGGCACGGTGCAGCGGCGACCGTATAGGATGTCGGCGGACGAACGTAGCGTTGTGCGCGACCGTGTGAGAGAACTGTTAGAAGCGAATATTATCAGACCTAGCTGCTCTCCGTTTGCAAGCCCAGCTCTACTAGTAAAGAAGCACGATGGTTCAGACCGCAGGTGTATAGACTATCGCGAGCTTAACAGTAACACCGTCTCCGATCGTTACCCGCTTCCTTTAATCTCCGATCAAATAGCGCGTCTCCATGGTGAAAATTATTTTTCAAAATTAGACGGCGCTAGCGGTTTTCATTTAAAGCTGTAAATGTAGAGTCGATTGAGAGCACAGCATTCATAACACCTGAGGGCCTAAAAAATGCTATCTCCGTTTCTCAAAGAGCCATCATGAATGCTTTAGGTGACCTTGCTCATGACTACGTGATCTTATACGTAGATGACGTTTTGATCGTTTCCCCCGATGTAGAGTCAGATTTACAAAGACTTCACACTGTGTTAGAAGTTCTGACTAAAGCTGGCTTCTCTTTGAACCTCAGGAAATGCTCCTTCCTCAAGACGTAGGTAGAGTTCTTGGGATTTGAGGTAGAGGCTGGCCAGGTCAGACCCAATCGCAGAAAGGTAGAGGCCTTAACGGCTCTACCACCTCCAGAAACGGTGACCCAACTACGACAGTTTATCGGACTAGCCTCATACTTTCGCCAATTTGTGCAAGATTTTTCTAGAATAATGGCCCCATTGTATCGACTGACTTCACTGAAAGGCGAATTGACATGGAAACCAGATCAGATCAGACGAAGACATTCGCCAAAAAGTAATCTCTATCTTGACGAGTGATCCGGTATTGATGATCTATAATCTAGAGCTCCCGGTAGAGCTACACATAGACGCAAGTAGTTTAGGTAATTTTATTTATTTTATTTTATTTTATTTATTTGGGACAAAAAACAGTTATACATTACAGCATTTACAAAAAGTAGTTATATTACAGTCGAAAACGTATAACCCACACTATTGTCCACGAAGTGACATCGGAATGGAGCAATTTTGTTCCATGTCAAGGCTGATGGTAAGCGTAGTGTGGTAGCGTACTTTAGTAAGAGACATTTCCTGCAGAGAGCAAATATCATTCATACGAGCTCGAAACCCTCGCAGTTGTGAACTCTATTAAACACTTTCGGCAATATCTTCATGGTAGAAAGTTAACCGTGGTTACGGACTGTAACTCGTTAAAATCATCCCAAACGAAGAAGGAACTGACTCCCCGGGGGCATAGATGGTGGGCTTTTCTGCAGTCTTTCGATTTTGACGTAAAGTATAGGGAGGGGAAACGTATGTCGCATGTAGATTTCTTTTCACGAAATCAGTAGAGTCTCGTGTAAGTCCAAACCGCATTGACGTTACTGAACTCTCTCCTAATTGGCTTCAAGTCGAACAACTGCGCGATGTAGAAATTTCTAAAACCATAACCGATTTAGAAGAGAATCAACTAAGCAACTAGCGAAGACTTACGTGCTACGTTCAGGAGTCCTTCACTGAAATATTCAACGCAATGGTAGGTCTAAATGCTTACCGTATTTACCTCGTGCTCTCCGATGGTCGGTAGTTAATAATTTCCACGACTCTATCGTTCACCTCGGTGCTGAAAAGACGACTGAAAAGCTTTTCGATTATTACTGGTTTCCAGGAATGTCTCAGTATGTTAGAAAATTTGTAGATAGCTGCGTTACGTGCAAAGTCGCGAAATCTCATTCCGGTAAAGTTCAAGCCGAATTGCATCCGATACCTAAGGTGACGAGCCCGTGGCACACGGTTCATATAGACGCGGCGGGTAAGCTTGGCGGAAAGAACGATAAGAGTGAATACATTTTTTTTGTTAATCGATGCGTTTACGAAGTACGTGCTGCTCTACCATACGGCCAACATTGACTCTAAGAGTAGTATTCACGCGGTAACTCAAAGTGTAGCGCTTTTTGGGGCTCCGACTCGCATAATAGCGGATCAAGGACTATGTTTTGCCAGTAGAGAGTTCCGCGATTTTTGCGTGAGTAAGAATATCAACTTGCATCTGATAGCGACAGGTTCGTCTCGTGCAAATGGGCAGGTAGAGCGCGTCATGAGTGTCCTTAAATCGATGTTAACTGCTATAGAGACTAGCGATAACAGATCGTGGCAGTACAGCATAGGAGATGTTCAACTTGCGTTAAATTGTACGATGAATCGAACTACAAAAGCTTCACCTCTGGAGCTTTTAATAGGAAAAGTTGCGAGACCATTATCGTTGATGTGTAGCGATGTAGAGATCGATGTAGACATAGAGGTGAGCGCGCGGCAGAAAATATTGAAAACTGTGCCGAATATGACAAGACCCGATTTGACAAAACAAAGGCGAAAAATCAAAATTTTGCGATTGGTGATTTTGTGTTGTTACAAAATGAAGAAAGAAATCAGACGAAGTTGGATCCAAAGTTTAAAGGTCCGTTTAGAATGATTGAGATTTGGACGGTGATCGTTATACACTAAAGGCTTTAAATTCTAAGCGTACCTACAAATATGCACACGATAGATTGAGAAAGATGCCAGCGGGTGACGTACCAATTGAAGTTGAATAATGTTTTGACGTTCAAAAGTGACTTTTGTGTACCTATTAGAAATAAATGATTTGACTTTGACCACTGACTTTGACTTTGTTGATGTTGATAAGGATTTTGTTGATGATGAGCAAGCTTAAGTTGTGATGGAAAATCGAGTAACGGATTCTATCGGCCGTATTGTGTTCGACCGTACCAGTAGTTAATACGTAGTCATAGCCCAGTAGAAATCGGTGTCTCTTGAGGCAACTCAAGTAGTCCGTGGGTGCGCGATGGGCGTTTATCTCTGGCGGAGGTCGTGGTCTGGAGAGACCGTAGTGTGTAGTCAGTGGGTGATGCACACGGGCGATCCACTTGATGGATATGCGTACAGAAGTTTTGATCCATGCGCTGGATGTGTGAGAGCAATGCGATTGCTGGTCGGCTGGAGAGCGTTAGCCATAGCGTTAGAGGTTTTGCTCGAGGTTTTCTATAAGCTTGGAAGTTTTTGCTGCAGTAGTTTTAAAATTTCCTTATTTTCATTGACCCGATGAATCTAGAGTTAAGTCAGGAGTGACCGAGTGGAAATATATTCTCTCGTGGACTGTTTGTTTGCAGGGTAACCATCACACGAGGACGTGTGCAAGCAGGATGGCCGTGTCGCAATCGAGTCATATCCGGTATGCCAGCGCCATCTGGTGGCGCTCGATGAAGTTGGTGGGGCGCGCGCCATCGATTGAAAACTTCAGTTCTCGGTTGGCAGGCGGCGCGTGCGGCCACTAAACCATCTCGCGTTCTGAAAAACGTACCTACTTTGTGCTTTCCTATTCTACATACTGTGCTGTAGTTATTGTATTGGAATGATTATAATCTGATTGCGTATATGAGTCTGTTTTCTTCATCCAACACTACCCACCGTCGCCCATAGTTAATAAGAGGACTTTAAATGAGTGCTAATGATAATGGAGAAGGTCCTCCTCCGTCATATACATATAAATTCAAGTGCATTTAATTACTTTAAGTTAATTACGAAGTGCGATAGTTTTCTTTTTGGAATTGTGTAATCGATTACTCATTTAATCGATAATCTCACGAAAAATATCTTTTATTATTTCTCAGCATCCAGATTTAGAATTGAGCTGATTTTTGATATTCTAAAATAAAAAAATATGTCATTTTTTTTAGATCTTAAGTCGACTTAATACATTTGGGCCCACCATTTCCTATCTCCTTTATCAAGCAACGAAAATACATGAAATCGGGAAAATTTAAAGAAAACAAAACACAGTCGAAAAGTTAATATTTTTCAAACCAGCCAGTACATGTTTCCGAGAGCAAAAAGATTGTATACCAATCTACCTTGTTAAGAAAAAATAAATGTATCAATTAATAAAACATGCAGTTTCGGTAAATGATGCGTGTTGCTTAGACTTTTTTGATCTGTGTATAATACACTGGATCGCAAAAATTCCAGCTTTCTAATTACGCAACATATTTTCGTAAACGATAAAGACAAATCTGTTTCATTTTGACAGTTCAACAACATTAATTGCGTTATTTACGTTGCTCTGCAGTTTTTTTTTAGAACTTACGGAGCAATGGATTAGCAATCTGTTTCAAAACGATTCAGATTCGTATTGATTTTGCATTACGTAATTAGGGTACTGGTCGCTAATAAAAACCGTGATATCTCCATAAATTACATACCTATATCACTAGAATAAATAATATGTAGTAAGCAGGTTACTAATGCTTGTTCTAAATCTCTAAAGAAGTTATTTGTACAAGTAACAGATTTAAAAAAACTGCTCTTTGAAAATTTTAAAATTAATAAAATAATATTTTTTCTGCTTTTGTTTCAAGGCGAGCTATCATTATAAAATGATTCCTTGGATTGATCAAAGTATTCAGTTCAATATCATGTCGTTAACATCTGAAGAATGTACACGGATTATTACTAAGAAGGAAGAAGTCAGCGTAGCACTGCTATAACAGTAGGTGTATCTTTATCAACGGTCCAAAGAGTACTCCAGCGATTTCAAGAGACCGGCATGAACACCAGGAGACCAGGAAATGGTAGGCTAAGGTGCACACGAGAATACCGATTCATCGTGAGCACTATGTTAAGAAATCGACAACTCACTGCTGTTCAGGGCCGAAACAGTTTTCAAGAAATTCACCACAACAATGTGAGCTCTGATACGATTCTGCGACGTCTTCATGAAACTGATATAAAGCCTTATAGACCAGCAAATGACCCCAAACTGCTCAGAGAACATTCAGTTGCCAGGTTACGGTTTGCTCGAGAACACATTCGATGGACAGATGAAGATTGGTCCAAAGTTATGTTTTCCGATGAGTCCAAATTTTGTTTATTTACGCACAACGGGAGACGAAGAGTATTTAGACGACCAGGAGAATGGTATCATCAAGCGTTTTTTGAAGAAAAGGTGCCATTCGGTGGAGGATCAATAATGGTTTGGGCTGGTATATCTTCAGAGGATCGCATGGAGTTAGTGATCATAGAAAACGGTTCTCTGACTGCTGTCAGATACGTAGAAGAGGTTTTAAATGAGCATACTGGTCCTTTCTTAGTGAACATGGGTGCAAAATCCATTTGTATGCACGATAATTCGCGACCACATACCTACTGCTCGTTTGGTCAATATGTTTATTCAAGACGTCGGCCAGCTCGCAGCCCAGACTTAAATCACACAGAACATGCATGGGACGAGCTCGGGAGATGCGTGAGACAACGCTCTCCTGCTCCCGTTACCTTACACGAGTTAAGGAATGCGCTAGTGGAAGAATGGGTAAACATAGACCAAAATCGTAATAAAAATTTGTTTTACAGCATGCCACATCATCTTAATGAAGTGATACGGGCTCGTGGAGGAAATATAAAATATTAAATTGCCAAAAATCCTTTTTTTTAAAGATTTACTGCGAAGTGTATTTTTGTTGTCATAAGTAAGAAGCGAAATTATCTTATTTTTTAGTATTCAATTAAAGTTATATAGGGTACAAAACGTGTTACGCATTTGTTATATTAATCAGTCATCTACAATATACTATAGTTTCGCAAATTAGTCTTATATATTTAAGAAACTATCTCGCCATTTATTAGCGACCTGGAATTTTTGCTATCCAGTGTATTATAAATGCGAAAGTGAAGATTATACAGGGTGTTAAAGTAATTGCGTGCCATAGCTTAGGGGTTGGTTCAGTATCGATAAAGGAAGACAGAAAAAATAATACTTGGAATTGTACGTACCTACCTAGTTACCTATCCTTCACCCGGCGTTATCGAAGTGTTCGGGTGTAGGTATTTCATTGCGTTCGATAGGTAGGTAACTCTAAAAAATTATTAATTAGCATTTAAACAAAATAAAAACATTATTATCGCATCGCCGCACGAGGGGAAAATTCGAATTGTAATTTAGATAACGTGGTAGCGTTAGTTCGATTCGCGTTCGATAGTAGGTAAGTAATTAAAGCATTAATACAAATAAAATAATTTTAATTTTAAACGATTGCTATTTTAAGTTAGTAGGTGCAATTTTTTTTTATATTTTTTTTTCTGGCTTCCTTTATCGATACTGAACCTGCCCCTAAGGTATGGCACGCAATTACTTTAACACCCTGTATAGTAGTAGTAGAAGTAAATATACAGGGTGTTTGGCGCATGGACCGACACAATTTTTTCAGGGATTTGGGAGGTCATTAGCTAGGTTCTAGCTAAGTTCAAAATAGCTTTTAGTTTTTTTATAATTAATTTAGAAGTTGTAAAATTTCATTCATTAAATACAAAAATTAACTTTGGAAGCTTGTAAGGAATTTTCTTGAAACCAGTTGTATAAAACAAAGATGTTTTTAGATTTAAAGGACTTTGGAGAATGCAACAAAATTTGTTTTGTGCCACTACACCCACAAACAAAAAAGTTATTTCAAATTAAAGGACACATTTTGGGAATTTTTTCATTTAAAAAAAATAATCATATGTAACCAACCGTGACATTTGGGACAAAGGGTGTATGGGTAGAACCTAGCTAATGACCTCCCAAATCCCTGAAAAAATTGTGTCGGTCCATGCGCCAAACACCCTGTATATAGTTACGAAGTTAGGATTAGAATTCTATACAATATCGGGGTACTGAAAGAAATATCTACTCATCTATCTATCTATGATGGATGAGTATATCTTTATATGTATACGAAGGTAATAAAAACGATAGCATTCGCACATTACGGTACATTATAGTACATTACGGTACATTAAATTGTATGCCGTTTCATTTCACTTCGCTTTCCACTTCAATTAACCAGGTGACCCGAGGGATGTTATGTGTTTGCGCTCACGTGGTCCACTGTACAGTAAATTGAGGTCAAAGATTTTAGTAGTGTGTACACTCTTTTAGTACCTAAGTATAGTTAATCTAGATTTTTGCAACCATCAATGAATAGCTGAAAGTTGAACTGAAATAAAATTCAGTTTTGAATATCGATGCAGTGTTGCAAGTCTATCCGTGGTTTATCGGATGCATTTCGGTACCGAGGAAGCTCTGGAAATACACAATTTAATTCCCTCAAGTCCATTCCATCATCACACGACCTGACGTGCAGCAATGCGCCGTTGTGATTTGTTGGATATTTTGAATCGATTACTAATTTATTATGCTTACCGGTAAACACCGAAACACATCTGACGGAATTTTGTTGCCTATCTTTCGTCACCTTACGCCATCGTACCCATTTTATACAAACGTCTCTCACCATACTCCGTACACCGTACCGAGGTAATTTGTACAAGTAACAGATAAAAAAAAAACTGCTCTTTGAAAATTTTAAAATTAGGAAAATAATATTTTTTCTGCTTTTATTTCAAGGCGAGCTATCATTATAAAATGATTCCTTGGATTGATCAGAGTATTCGGTTCAATATCATGTCGTTAACACCTGAAGAATGTACACGGATTATTACCATGGTACAAGAAGGAAGAAGTCAGCGTAGCACTGCTAGAACAGTAGGAGTATCATTATCAACGGTTGAAAGAGTACTCCAGCGATTTCAAGAGACCAGCATGAACATCAGGATACCAGGAAATGGCAGGCCAAGGTGCACAACTACACGAGAAGACCGATTCATCGTGAGCACTATGTTAAAAAATCGAAATCTCATGGCTGTTCAGGTCTTAAACAGTCTTCAAGAAATTCACCACAATAATGTGAGCTCTGATACAATTCTGCGACGTCTTCGTGAAGCTGATATAAAGCCTTATAGACCAGCAAACGGCCCCAAACTGCTCAGAGAACATCGAGTTGCCAGGTTACGGTTTGCTTGAGAACACATTCGATGGACAGATGAAGATTGGTCCAAGGTTATGTTTTCCGATGAGTCCAGATTTCTCGTGGAGGAAATACAGAATATTAAATTGACAAAAAATCTTTTATTTTTTAAGATTGACTGCGAAGTGTATTTTTGTTGTCATAATTAAGTTAGAAGCGAAATTTTCTTATTTTTTAGTATTTAATTAAAGTTATATAGTGTACAAAACGTGTTACACATTATTTTTAATATGAATCAGCCATCTACAATATACTATAGTTTCGCAAATTAGTCTTATGTATTTAAGAAACTATCAGGCCATTTATTAGCGAGCCGGAATTTTTGCGATCCAGTGTAGTTCCCAAGAGTTCATTAGGGTTTGCCTGTAATGCTTGATCGATATTGCACACTGCAGTGTTTGGTTTTATTGAAAATACTTCTTAAGAGATCCTGCAGATCCAGGCGATATTTTGATCCTTCGTTGAACGTATGTAAGTGACGTATACTAATTACCGCTCGATATCGGATGCATAAACACAACGCATAATTTTGTTCCTAATGAAGTCTGTAGAAAAAGAGCCAAGGTTCGCAGCACTTCGTAGCATTTCGTAGCACTTCGTAGCACTGCGTAGCTTCAATTCTACGAGATGATACAATTTTTTTGAAATGGACGGTAATTGTCAAGACAGAACTGTCTTGAACAAGACAGAACTCTAGAACTTGTGGGTACACACTGTTATAAGGATCTGTTGGCGCTCGAATGACTGGGGTATACTGTTGGTGAACACTTGTGCAATTGTTTTGTGAAATGTCACTTAAAATCTATCTATATAAAAACAAAAAAAAATGTTTCTATCTATGTCCGTTACAGACTTTGAAACCATCCAACCGAAGTGCCCCAACCAAACCGGTTTCATTTGAAGGGCAATAATGTGAAGATGGATTTAGTAGGTAGTTATGGTAGGTAGGGTAGGAAGAGTAGGAAAGGTAGGTAGGGTAGATAAGGTAGGTAGGGTAGGTATGTAGGTAGGGTAGGTAGGTAGGTAGGTAGGTATGTATGAAAGGTAGGTATGTAAGTCGGTAGGTAGGTAGGTAGGGTAGGTGCGAGTAGATGTGCCTTAGAGTACATAGTGTTACACGTGCGAAGCCGAGCCGGGTAAAGCTAGTGTATTATAAGAATAATGTTGTGGAGTTAGTTCCTACATTGATTACGCGCCAATGTAGCGATTTATGGCACGTCGAGGTTGGTATGAGTGACAGAAGCAAAGCTCTATAAACAATAACTTTTTCTTCAGGGTACATCTGACGGAAGATGCGTCCGTATCGTTGGTCGCGTAACGCCAGAATGGACAAGTAGATAATAAAACATTCAAACTTACACACTCAATCGATGATGCGTTAGTGCTCGATGTGCGACCACCCTAGATACATTAGGTACTTGTTATTAGTGTCCGACCGAAACATGTTTTTTTGCCGAAACCGAAACCGAAGGTTCGTTTCTGATTATAGTTTCGGCCGAAACAGAAACTAAAACCGAACCTTTTATAAACGTGAATAAAAAGTCAGTGAATCGTTCTTTCCTGATATATTGAATAATGAAACATCTCGCTGGCCTAATATTACAGGGTTCTTCGTTTCACTTTAATCGAATTGAAATTTTAACATTGTCATAGTGACACTGGGTCTAAATTATTATTAAATTCATTCATCCATCATTTTATTTCGTAGGTACCTACAATCATTATTAGTTACATACTTGGGACTAGAGACAAATTCTAAATAAACAAGCGACACTTCACTGTGCAAAGTGATTCAGCGGCCGGCGGAGACAGGCGAGCGACGTCTTATTGTCAGCCGTGCTGAGCGCACCCGGCGTTAGCCGAACACCACCCAAAAGTACGATGTTAGTTTCGGCGCCGCCGAAAGGTACTGCTGTTTTTTTGGCCGAACCCGAACCTTTGGCCGAAACATGATTTTAAGGCCGAAACTAGCCGAATCCGAAACCGAAAACCGAAACTTCGGTCGGACACTACTGTTTAGGTTTTTTTCAATGTTTGATTCTTTAAGATTTTTTTGTGTTAAAAACATTGTACTTTTGGGTGGTGTTCGGCTAACGCCGGGTGCGCTCGGCACGGCTGTATGTTTCACACAGTTCGGTTTGGGATTTCATTCCATGCATGATTGAGGATTACGTTTTGTGGTTATTTATCCTGTGCCATGTTGTAACAGAGCTGGGTTTTTGGCATTAAATCCCACGTTACGTTTTTGCTTATCCCAATAATCCGGAAATTTGCAACGCTGATTGATGTACTGGTTACTGCATGTTGTATCGTGTATCTGGCTTACTAAATATATCGTCCTCAACGGATTTAGATGCAGTTTTCACGTTTTTTTAGAGATTTGTTCCAGAATAATATGTGTATAATACATTAATATTAAACTTACATAAATATAATAAAAAAATCTCGATGTTTTGTCAAAACCTTAAAAGTGCACGGAGCAGGGACGGGTCGCTAGTAATTTATAATTGAAATAGATGACATTGTGCTCATTTGAAGTTGAAGAATAAGCCCTAATGCCTCAATTTTTTTACAGATATTCCTGCATTGCAGCCCCACGAAGCTGCTAGATATCGACCTTCAGTAGTCCCTGTAGAATTGACCGATCTTCCTATCTATTAATAATATCCCATTGTTTATAACATGGTCTTGTTCAATGCCAGCCAGTTATGCCAGCTCATTGGCTACGACGTGCGACAAAGGTCAACTCATGCGGACGTGTAATCGTAAGCACCTAATTTGATGGAAAACTTAAACAATCGCTTGTTTATACTTATGTACCTGTATGTGTGTGTTCGGGCGTTCGTGTTTTTTGAACTGAACTGTTCGTTGAACTTCATCTTGTCTCGCGAAAATGTACCTATAGTGGATCAATGTAATCGGCGAAACTAAATATATATAAAAAAGTTTTTTTCTATTTTGATGAATCTCTAGACTAGACTCAATATACATCGATAGGTATGATAAGGAACACGTCTTGTTGTTTTTAGATTGTTCGTTAATTTATTCCTCTTAACTGCTAAAACAGGTCTTTACCATAGCAAAACAATCCCTATTTCCCGATAAACAGGTAGTTTGTGTTAAATAAACTTCAGGCAACTATCTCAGAATATAGACAAATGTTTACCTGCTCGTTTATCGCTGTATCTATTACCCTTTTCAATAAGACGGTCGTTCCAAACTAAAAAGGTATTAGCAACGACGGCAAAGG
The DNA here is from genome assembly GCA_963853775.1 of Xanthia togata. Classification (NCBI taxonomy): domain Eukaryota; kingdom Metazoa; phylum Arthropoda; class Insecta; order Lepidoptera; family Noctuidae; genus Xanthia; species Xanthia togata. Next base: position 16,456,399 of record OY970802.1, read on the forward strand.
TTTAACTGCAATCCCATCAAGGAAACAGGAAGGAAACTAACTTTGTTTTTATACTGGTTCTTGCATTAAAAGTTGACCACTGGCGAGCAGCCCTTGAATTAATTATTCAATGTTTTCAAGTAATGCTTGGCTGTACAAGTTCAGTATTAATTACGGTCTAATAAACAACGGCACCTCACCGTAATGTAATCAGTAAACTTGGTTAAATTATTTCTTTGTTTCTTTGAAAGAAGTAAGATTTTTTTTTGCTTGAGAAATTTTACAGGTTATGACAAAAGGTAAGAACAGACAAATAATTTTTCATCCCACCATCTCGGAAAGAGTATTTTTAATCTTCAGTATCTGAGTGGAAAAGCCGTTTTTATTCTCTAGAGGATAAAGTAAATTGAATTTAGAACATCGTGTGCACTAAGTTTGTGAATTAAAAAAAACATTAAACCTATTTACTGCTACCTCTATGGTGCCGAATATATCATACAACTTTTTTTTAATTTGTTAAAAACTCAGACTCGGAACCTTCTTGGTGTTCTTTTTTTGCATTTAGTCATTTCCTCGCTGAGGTGGAATGAAAAGTTACGTGTTGCACTCGAGTGCAAAGATTTTTCACCTCGTGCTCTTTTGATTCCCTCGCTAACGCTCAGGATTCTAATTTTGAATCACTCGCTGCGCTCGTGATTCAATTTTAGAATCCTTCGCTTGCTCGGTCATCAAAATTGAACACGCGGTTAAAAAGCAACTTTGCACTCTTGTATAACAAATAACTATTTCACCTCAGCACCTCAAACAAGCAGGTTTTGCTGTCAAAAAACAGTGAGCAAAATTCGATTTTGCTGCGAGCGTGAGACAAAGTAACTTTTTAATTATTTTTTTTAAATGCCGTGAACAGTGTTGGGTCTACTCACAAAATTCTAAAGATTTGAACTTCAATTAGTTTTGTCACTCACTTCGATACGAAAAAAGCGAGAGATAGAAACAAGTCGATTCGAAGTTCGATTTAAAAATTCCATACCTAACTACCTAGTAGTTAGGTATGGAATTTTCCAAAAAAGAAACAAACAATAAAACGTTTGGTTACACATAAAACCTTAAAATTGCAAATCATCTAATAAGGTTTTATTTAAATTCTGATTTATTAAATTATTTGGAACGAAGTTCTTTGAGCGGCTTGCGGTCAGAGTGCACTGGCAGAAATCGTCACGGGAAAAGGCGCTTGCGACCGTCTTCTTCTAATTCAAAGAGAAAGAAAGACGGAGAGAAATAGAAAGTGTGGATTTGGTCAAAATGAAAATCCAAGATGGCGGTTGCGAAATTTTTCACATTTCTCATAATGGGTGTCGTTTTCATAGTTTTCAAGGGTGCTAAAGCCAATCGAGGGGCAAAATGTAAATCCAAGATGGCGGCTGCGAACATTTTCAAATTTTCCTTCATGGGTATCGTTTCTATGGGTTTCAAGGTTGCTAAAGCCGATCGTGAGGTCAAAATGTAAATATGTTGTCCGATCCGAAAAGGGCATATGGTACTGCAGTAATATTACAAAAGAGTTTTTTTTTTATTATTATTGATGGTAAAAAAGTTATTGGTATTTAAAATTCACATTTTTAGTTCCAAAATTACTCCAAATCCATTAAAAATTTGCAAAAGCTTAAAACTTTTAAACACCCGCAAAACTACGGCCGCCGCCCGCACCAAACGTAAAATTCGGTAAAATTCACCATTGAAAAAAAAATGTGGGAGTACTTTTTTCTTTTTTCCTGAAAATATCCACATAAATATGCTCACAGTACGATACCTAACAACACCCTCAAGGATCAAACAGGGTATTTTTTTAACATGTTGTATGTTCTCGCTGCTGAGGTGTAAAGTTGTATGTGTTACACGAGAGCAAAGTTATTTGCATCTCGTGTCTTTGAATCCCTCGCAGCGCTCAGGATTCTAACCTAGAATCACTCGCTACGCTCGTGATTCAATTATAGAATCCTTCGCTTACTCGGGATTCAAAATCAACACTCGCAGCAAAAAACAACTTTGCTCTCTTGTTGCACAAATAACTATTGTTGCTTGAACTACAAACAAAAGTCTTCTTTGAAGAGTGAAATAAAAATTATGTTACGATTTATGTGTAGTATAAGCTCTATGCGTGAAAGTAGTAAAATCCTGACGGACAACTGGTATGATGTCATCATGCCAGTACGAACTGCGATGTCCACAGCCTGTGCGTGACTATGAAACGTGATTTCTATTAGATTATTGGCACTATAGAGACTATGCCTCACTCGGTAGCAGTCACAAATTCACAAAGCATAAAACCTTTGGACGGAAAACAAAATCCGTCCTATTTTCAACCGACTTCAAAAAGGAGGAGGTTCTCAATTCGGTTGTATGTTTTTTTTTTTTGTATGTTTGTTTCGCCATTATTCCGGCAATTATGAATTGATTTTGATGATTCTTTTTGTTTTTGGTAGGGCATAGTTCAGAAGTGGTCCCATAAAAGTTTGGTCAAGATCTGATGAGGGGTTTTTGAGTTAGCTTCAATAATACGTATTTTTCCCACCTAGTATATGTGGACGATGTTCTAATAGTTCCTGTCACTGTAATTTACATAGCAGGTAGTGGTATTCAAATTTATGTGGGGAGTTTGTGTAGGTACCACAACTAAAAAGAGAAAAATAAAAACTATTTTTACAAAAAAAAAACCGACTTAAAAAAAAAACACTATAAAATGAAAAATAACTGACTTCGGAAGTCGGTGGCAAAAAATCAAAAATACAAAACCAAAGACAACCGACTTCCGAAATCAGTTATTTTTCATTTTGTAGTGTTTTTTTTTGGAAGTCGGTTTTATTTTTTTTACATAGAGGTTCCCAGAATAGGAAGTGATCCCATAAAAGTGCTGTGGAAGTGTGTTGGTGACCGTATGTTGGCTACTCCATCAAAACACGGTACTTCATAAAGTTTTTATGACGTATATAAATGCTGAACGCTGTTACACTATAACCTACCAACATGCATGCATTAAACCTATTTATACACGGAAACCATGTAAAAATATGAATCTACTGTACAGTAATATGTATATATTTGTTCTGTAATATGAGCTATAGGCTAAATAAAAATCGATAAAATATCTTGGATGTTTCAGAAAATCCCTGGGTTGAGTTACAAAAGAAATTTTCCGCTCTTTTACCAAGTTAATATTGTCAAAAGAAGATCTCAAACCAGGTAGAGGCTGTAACAGATCACCAGGTCCAATCTCTTTACGTTATGAAGGCGGAAATTAAACTTTGCTGAAAGTTACGAGCTGGGAACATTTTGAAAGTGGGTAATAACTTGCGTGGGATAGAGAGATGATAGTCAAGTCTTTGTAGGAAAGCAGGTGCTGCAAATATTTAGGTAGACTTGTGTCTTTTTTGTGAATTTTACATAGAGGTTGCCACTGTGTGGCTTCTGAAAACATTTTGCAAACCGCGTTATACAGGTACTTATGTATTTACATAATACAATGTATATATGCGTGGCATAGAGCGTTTGTTTATTTAGTGAAAATGTACATAGACAGGTCCCAGTTTCAGAACAATATTTCGATAAACACAAAACTCTTCCGGTTCCAAATCGTCATTTCATATACCGGTACCGCAAAGTACACAATTGTTATATTTATAACGACAACAGAATGTCTCGGTGGTGTAATATCTTTTTCGTGCAACCCTTTGAGTTGATAATGGCATCGTTTTATCATGGCACCGCGTAACGTTTTAAATTAGTCCCACCTCCCCAATTCGTGGGGCCCTGTTTATACGTCCTATAAACGTTAATGTTTAGCAAAAACATGTATTCGGCGGCTTAGGAAATATGTTGGTCGGTGGACATCAACCTCTAGGGATTTGACGACTTACGGCATGTGCTTATTAAGCTAGTTATAGTAAAGTGTAACGGACTAACTTATCGCTACATATATTTTTTCGTCGTAACTTGTACACGTATGTGTCTGGTTGGAACAAGCGCGTCTAATTTGGGTCACCCTGTATTTACATAGGATAGTATGTTCATTAGTTTCTCAGAAATTGTTTTAAGTTGCTAATACAGGCTTACGACGCTAGTTTGATCCGAAACCTAAGATATGTCTAACATAATCTAATAACCATAACATGGAGAGCGGAAAGTCGGAATTGTGTTTTGTAATTTATGTGAACGGTGGGTCACCATAAGCTAGTCCGCTGCCAAAATTTCTATGAGATACGAACGAGGGGAGAAAGATGCTAAGCAGAAAGAGTTTGTAATACATTTTTTGCATTGTTAATGAAAAGGACTGTCCCTGGAGGACTGAGATGGTCTAAATCCTTAACTTTGTTAACATAAATGTATATTGGCTGGAGGAAAAATCTTGTTTGTTTTATTACGATATAAAAATAAGAAGCTAAGCGCTACACTGTTTGCCGACTGTCTGGGGAATGGAATAGTTATTGAGAGTCGTCACTTTAGCAACTTTGGCATAAATTAACAATGAACGTTCGAACAAATAGGAGAGATTACTTTAAGAGTCTACAAGGGGAAGTTTTGTGCAGATTTTAGATTGGAAGACACAAAGCGTGTAGAAGTTTCGGTTCATTAATAGACTGGCATGAAAAGTCAATCAAAATATATACTGATGAAGTGGATGGGATTTTCATTATACTTCAGGTTCAGTATTGAAATCACATTTTTTTTAAATAGTTTGATATCTAATTCTCTGACACATAACTGTGATATCTCATACCGCAGCTTAACCGAATTTACATCACCAGGACATTTAGAGGCACAGGGTGTAAAGTTCACTCATGCTCTATAGAAAAGGGAGGATCCTCGACCAGACGGGTGTCGTATCTGACGGGAAACTGCCCAACGATTGATGTCGGAGAAGTTATATGTATGTTGCGCCGTAAACTCTAATTGTGCGATGCAGGATTTGTCTGACGTCAGGATTTTGTGTGACGTCAGGTCTTTGATGTAGTCTGCAGTGTTCAATTTCATTGGTGAAATCCGCTCTTAGAAATACATACCCAGAATTAAAGCACACCGATACACAGCCATTTATTACGTAAATAGTAAATCCATAACAAGCCGGAGCGTGATTGTATGCACAAGAGTTAATTAACGAGTGATCCAATAATCGAATCTCACGCGGACACTACGGACGGTCCGGACAGTCGGACAACTCGAACAACCCTGTCATGAGTCACGAGGACCGCGGCGACCGTTATAATTGTATTTATTTTATTACTGGCGTAACAATTGTGTTATGGCGACAATATTAATATTATTTTATAATTTTGATATTGGATTCAATGATAATAATTACTTATGTGTCTGTGGCGGCAACTACATCGCCACATGCGAACTACGCATCAAAGACCTGACGTCACACAAATCCTGCATCGCGCAAGCAGAGTTTACCGCGCGGCCGATATTCCGACATCAATCGTCGGGCAGTAGCCCACCAGACACAACACCTGTCTGGTCGGAAGATCCTCCCTTTTCTATGGAGGATGAGTGTACTTTACACCCTGTTCATCATGCCTCTATAAAGGTTTTACGTGCTCCAAACATACCTATGTATATATGTATACGTCACAAGAGCTTAACCCTCCAAAAGCAAGCGCCAAGAAAGGCATATTCACGTTGCGTGCAGTCCATAATTTCCATAGTCATGCAAACTTCTACCGTAAACACATAGTCATTATAACGAACTCGAAGTCGCACGGACTCGCGAACTCGTACGAACTTCCTTTAATTAACCCTACACTGGCTTGGACGTACATGTGTGTAATTAAACCGCCTAGATATCTTGGTTTGAGTACTTTAGGCCCCGTTCTGGCGATAAGGTTGTTAAATTGGAACTAGTTAGTAGCAATAGAGGGTTGAGTAATGACTTTTGAATTATGGATGTGTGATTGTTATTATGTTCTGTAATTATTATGTTCGTAATTAAAGGTTTAATATGATACTCGTATATGATTGTAGGGGAAGTATAACCGTAATTAATCCAGGTAATCTACTTGAAATACCGTGATTATTCATGTTTTGTAGATAATTGTACTCTCGGAAAATGGACTATCCGAGCTATTTTCGTGACCGTATTTTGAATGTTGTATCCTAACTAATATTATTAATTCGAAAGTGAGTTTGTTTGTTAGTTAAGCTTTCACGGTGAAACGGCTGAACAGATTTGGATGATATTTGGCACATGGCTAGACCATGACTTGGAGAAGGATATAGGCTACTTTTAATCCTGGATTGCAGACGAAGTTACGGGCAACAGCTAGTATACTATAAAACAAAATGAAATTTGACATTGTAAGAATGTAGAGATAATATATCAAGTGCCTGAAATACGAAATAACAAAGACAGGTTAATGTTTTCCCTACATTCCGTAACTAACTCCCGATACTTATAGACACGTACACATAATTTATCCCAGAAGACTATCACATATATATCCAGTAGAATATCATCCTGATGGGTTCCAATTAATAAGGCGTCGGTGCCTTGCGCCCGAAGTGTACACTGCATGCAGGTTGTATGGAAGGAGGTTCTTTTGAACAGAATGGAGCTGGGTCGTATTCACTGGCAGAAGTGTAGAGTATTGTTACTTCTTCGAATAGGTGTGCTAGTGTTGCATCTTTTCAGACTCGAGGGTGGGTGGAGTTTGGGGTGTAACAAAATAAAGGAAATGCATGTGTGTGGGAAAATTTAAAGCTTTGTACGTTCATAAGAAGTAACTAACTCTAATTGGCTATACTTACATAATAACATAACATAACACAACGCTTGTAATCCCGGCAGGGTTTGGCAGAGGTGTTCCTATAGTACTCACATATCCTTTGATTAGGACTTATTTCAAAGGATTTGCACGCCTTCATTTAGATTATGTTTTTTTTTACACAATACCTTCTTGAGCCCTATCGATCCCAGCTGATATGTTATTCCTCAAACTACGTCAAGATACGTCTAGCTATTTCTAGGCCTTGTGTCAGACTCGCTTAAGTAGTTTATGTCTAGGTTTTGACTTACTCTCGGGGGCATACAAGAGCCAAGGTAATAATGTTCAGCCTGTTTCAGCGCTAGACTAGAATAATTATAGGTAATATGCTAGTTCTGGACCCTAGTTAGCAAGTTATGATGTAAGTTTCAAGGACCGGTACCTGCTTTTGAATAGTTAAACATTTGTGATATTCATAATTATGATTAATTATGTTCCGTTTTGTTCCGAGTTTCAAGGACCGGTACCTGCTTTTGAATAGTTAAACATTTGTGATATTCATAATTATGATTAATTATGTTCCGTTTTGTTCCCCGCGGGTAAAAGATAATAACTAAGCAACCAACGAATTGGTGAAAAAACTTTTCAATTCAATTCAATTCAATCATTTATTTCAGAAAACATCCATGTTGTATTAGTATTATAACTTAGAAAATATGTTAGAAGCATTAAAATCATAAACAATATTACAATCAACAACAAAAAAAAAAAAATAGAATTAAATCAACACTAAATTAAATTACAATCAAAACTCAAACTCAACTCAAACTTTGAAAATGCCAAATAATTTTTCCTTCCAAGGTACGGAATCCTCGGTGCGCATGTCCTATTCGGACTTCACGTGGTTTATTCACGTATAAAGAACAGAAGAGAAGTGTGACATTAAGGAACTTCTTTGCTTTTTGTTAGATTTATAATAAAGCAACGAGTTAACAAATTCTTGCAGCAAATGCCATCTAAGCTTTTTTTTCACCGCATATAGGTATGAAAAAATCAAGTGAGCACTTTTGACTCCACCCACTTTTCATAGAACTCATACGTTAATTACGAACTCACTATTACTAGATATTATTGCTTTAAGATTATTTTCATTTTATTATTTTTTTATTGTGTTTCACGACCTGTGTCCAAATAAATATTATTCTTTCTTTCTTTCTCTTATACGCCATGTCACCATACAATTGGAAGAGATCCCTCCGGGAGGGTTGTCGGCAACGGCATTACGTTAGCGCTAAAGTTAACCATCGCGGACGGTCGACGGCATTGGGTTTAAAACCGTGTAAATGAAGTAAAATTGTGTTTTCCGGGAATCTTGTCCGCTATACGTAGTTTTCAACCTTTCGAATTTTAAGTGAAAATTTGTAACCGTGAAAAAAAAATGCTTGTATTTTAAAACCAACGCAATTACTCATAAATCTTGTTAAAATATACACCAGATTATATTTTCAGGGTATATAATGCTATATAAGCTAAGAAAACCCAACATTTAAAATGAACCCTCCAGGAGGGCTCCCAGCACTGAACGCGTAGTACATATTCACTCACGTTATAGGATAGTTATGTAAACTCGTGGGATTCTCATTTAATATTCTGGTGCCTGAGAGGCCATTTAAGCCGTCTGAGCCCGACTATCGATACTAGGATTTAGTCGTTAAAACCTGTGGAAGCTCTGATTATGATTCGCGACGGGAATTTCAATAGGCACATCAAATATTTGGTTTAGCCATAAACTTAACCGATTTTAAATAAGTAGGTGTTCCTTTTTTGTACTATTTGGTTATGCGAAAAATTCCACATAAGTATATTGAATATGTGTATTGTGAATTCTCCGGGTGTATTTGATTTTGCGTTTAGTATAGAACTTTAGATTACGTAGAATTTTAATTACTAGAACCAAGGGACATAGTTTGCTGAAAAGTGGACCTTAATAATAAAAAAAAGTGAAACGAACTTATTGAACTATTAAAATTAAAATCAAAGTACACACCAAGGTAAAAGACTCATTCTGGAAAAGATATAAGCCTCATTTCACGTTGTGATTTTAATTTAAAAAATCAAACTTAAAATATTTTATTTCACATAAACCTACATTGGCACTTGTGAAACGTCAGAAACTAGGTGCACAGTTCCAATTGGTCGTTTCCTATGGAGAAGAGCCGGCAAGAAACTCCACGGTTACTCGATAAAAAATAAATGGCTTTTACAATGTTTTCAAATTACAGTGTTAATAGGTATGAGAGAACAGTGTAATCCTGTCAACAAGTACCAGGTTCTTCACAAAATAAAAATGGTATACAGTCTGTTAAGCCTACAAAGTTCTTGAAGAACAAAATATAAAATAATCTAATTGTCTTTGTCATTTGTTGCTTCAATTTTGTTGTATTCCACACGCAATCTTGCATCGTATAAATAGTCGGCTTTGATATAAAAACAAACCAACTCCATACAACCCCATATTGAAATTCCTATTCTAATTTCGTGTACGCGACATATTATGCTGCAGTCCCACGGTCCGGTTTCTCACAGGCCAGATCATGCCAGGCCAGGCCGACAGGCCATCTGGGTATGCTCGGCACGGGCCGCGACAGGCCTCGACAGGCGTTGCCACGCGCCAGGCCGCGACTGACCTCGACAGGTCGTGGGACCGCGGCTTCAGAAGGATCACTGAATTCATACGATTAGGCGTTAAGTATTGCGTGTTGTCGTCGCTCACGGTTTATTAAGGAAACTCACTCAAAATAAAATGGAAAGCTATTTCCTGATTACGGCAAAGCGAAAAGGGTGAGGCACGTGCGTATGAATATGTACTGAGCTAATACACATCATAATAAAATCACAGTATAATAAATTATGCAGTATTATGTCTTGGCAGTGTCCTTGAAATAATTACCTATGGCCGTAAATGTGGTGGAGCGTCTCACACAGTCAGTGTCCTTACGAAACTGTGGCGCACGCGCGACCGTTGCATACTGGTGTACACTAAGATTTCGAAGTGCGTCGTTTCAGACGATATGTATGAAGACTTAATACTGATTACTTTATTATACTGTGATAATAATTGAATTGTATAAGGAAAATGTCTGTTACCCTCATTTATGCCATAAACATGGACTCGTCAAGGATAGATTAGACCCGTAGATGATTATGCTATAATCCATCCATACTAATATACATTATCCTAACATCTCTTATACATCATAAAAGCGAAAGTGAGTTTATTTTTTTGTTACGCTTTCACGCTAAATTGGCTGAGCGGATTTGGATGAAATTTGAAACACATGGGTAGACAAACCATGACCTGGATTAGGACATAGGATACTTTTCATTCCGATATTCCAACGGGTTCAAGACTTATGCGGGTGAAACCGTGGGGCGCAGATAGTTAATATTATAAATGCGAAAGTAACTCTGTTGCCTTTTCACGCCATAACGGCTGAACGGATTACGATGAAATTTGGTACACCGGTAGACCATGACGTGGTTTAGGAACATAGAGCATAGGATACTTTTAATCCCGGTAGTAAGTTCCCGAGGTCGCGCGTCCACGCGGGCGAAGTTGCTGGAAAAGCTTAGTGATGTAACGAAAATTTCGCAAGATCTCTTATAGGGATCATTGTACTCATCATTATGAACAACTTTTAGTATGACACCAACCCTGAAATCGCGAAAAAAAAATCAGCTGTTCAGTACATTTTGACGAATTATACGAATGTTAACAGAAGATTTTTTTTCGCGAATTCATGTTTGGTCCCATATAAGTTGTTCATAATGATGAATACAATGACCCCTTAAGAGGTCTTGCGTTATTTACGTTACACCCTGTATACAATTTCATATGAGCACATTATCATGAGCAGCTTTATAAAACATATACTTTTTTTGTTACTAAAAAAATAATCCAGCTGACGGGCTTATTTTGTGCGAGCCCAAAATATCGAATGTTCACGCAAATATGCCTGTGTTGAATAAATAGAAAGGAATTTATGAGGTAATAGTGAGAAGGCCTACTTACCTATATTGCGTGGAAGATTTACAAGCATAACTTTTTTAGGGTTTCGTATCCTAGGGAGCTAAACAGAACCCTATTACTAAGCCTCCGCTGTCCGTCCGTCTGTCTGTCAGCGGGCTGTATCTCATGAACCGTAATTGGTAGACAATTGAAATCTGCACAGGATTACTATTGCTGCTATAGTTAATTACAATAAAATAAAGTTAAAAATTAAAGGAGACCCTCCTTTAATTTTTAGGGTTCCTTAGTCAACAAGGAACCCTTATAGATTCGCCATGTCCGTCTGTCTGTCTGTCTGTCCGCGGTTTAGCTAATTAGCTAAAAAAACTATTGGTACTAGAAAGTTGTAATTTGACATGAGTATACAAGTTAATAACGCCTAAAAAGTGGTAAAATAAAATTATGAAAAAAACAATTATTTAGGGTACCTACCCTACATGTAAAGTGGGGATGATATTTTTTTTTTTCGTTTTTTCCATAGTGTGGGATATCTTTTTCTATGTTGGATAAGTCTTTCAAAAATATAAGGGGTTTGCCAAGACCGTTTTTTGATTAAGTAAACCGTTCGTGACTTATCAAGCTTTAAAGTACCAATTTTTGTTAGAGTCAAGTGTCCCCCCCCTCTACCAACTAAACGGTTGTAGTTAGAAATTTAAATGTCACGGCATTCGTATTTATATATAACGAAGTTTAAAGGAAAACTATCACACTTAAGCGGGCTTTACAAGTTTACGAGTAATAATCGACCAACTTAAATTTGCGGTTACAAAAACGTATAAACGTATTCCGTATGGGAGAACATGTTTTTCAATTACAAAGTTAAGTTTGTTCTTACGATAAATTCATTCCAACTACGGAACCCTTCATTGTGCGTGGTCCGACACGCACTTGGCCGGTTTTTTAATTTAATTTAATTTTTACTATACAAGAAACGTGTATTTTTCGCTATTTTTTCCTAAATATTTTCGGTCGTACGGAGCCCTTCGTGTACGAGTCCGACTCGCATTTGGCTGGTTTTTTTCCCTCTATAAACCGGAATATATATACTTTCATATAAACAAAAGATGCCGTGGAAAATAATTCTTCAATAAAAGACGAATATTGTATTTACCAGTATGGTGTAAGGCAAGGTCTATGTTGTAAGAGGTTTATGTATGAAGGATTTAACTGATTGACGTAAAGTTTTATAGCCGGTAGTAGGTTGTCGTAATAAAATGTATCTTGTGTTATCACAAGCGGAACAATCTATAGCTGTGTCCCACAGGACGGAGAGACAAAGACATTGTGTGTATTTCAATATCTATTATGTCTATAGGAATACTAAACCAATCAGTAATAATAGTTACAGGTTATTAGTTCCAAGGACGATGTTATCACTGAATCTGCTTGAAATAACTCTTTTTAATATCAAATAAATAATTTTCGATCAGTCTCAAGCCAGCCCTTGAAAATCATGTAGGCGTGAGCGAGGCCCCATTAGTGCGTTGCGCTGCGTTGCGTCGTCGCAGCGTCGTCGCTGCGTCGTTTTCCATACATTTTTTATAACATGCCCCATTAGACCGTTGCGTCGTCGCGCGCGACGTTTCAACGGATCGACGGACAAGAGACGAAGCGGGAGGGGGGGTGATGCGCTGCGTTGTCGGAGCTCCGCTGCGACGACGGACAGTGATGCACTGCTAGAGGAGGAAGCTAGACGAGCGTAACGACATTTTTTATCTTACCATGAGTGAGCAGGATATTGATATAGATTTTCTCATATCCTTGGTCCAAGAAAGACCCATTATATGGGATAAATCACACGAACATTACAGTGATAAATTTCGTAAAGCGAATGAATGGGTAGCTGTTTGTAAAAAAATATTTCAAGATTACGACGAGTTTGAGGACCAAAAAAAGAACAAGATTGGTGAGTTGGTATTTATTATATTATTTGTAAATTCAATACATAAGTTAATTTATATCTTTTTCAACTGCCATGGTAAAGCCCCTTCTGGACTCATAAAGTAATTAGCAAATTGATCTCTGATAAAATTTTCGGGTAATGATTCTTCACTGCTATGGGGTCTCAATTGTGGGAACCTACTTATTGCCATATTGTCTTGTTGTTTTAACCCATCGTGTTGTATAACAAAATTGTGTAAAACACAACATGCTTTCGCAATATTAATAGTTAAATCATATGACGTATCAATTGGCCTATGTAAAATGCGCCATTTATTTGCCATGATCCCAAATGCACATTCCACGTATCTACGAGCTCTGCTAAGGCGATAATTATAAACTCTTTGTTTCACATTGAGATTGGATCCGCCGTATGGGCGCATAACATGCTTACTTAAACCAAATGCTTCATCACCGACGAGTACATAAGGGATTGGTGGCTCGTTATTATGATCATTTCCAAGTGGTTGTGGATCAGGCAATGGTAATTCATTTCTCATTAAAAGCTTGTACAGTGTCGAATTTCTAAAAATAGTAGAATCACTTTCCTTACCATATGCACCCACGTCGACAAAAACAAACTTATAATTTGAGTCAACAACCGCCAGCAAAACAATTGAAAAATAATTTTTATAATTATAAAACAAAGAGCCACTTTTGTCTGGTTTTATTAAACGTATATGTTTCCCATCAATTGCCCCAAAGCAATGAGGAAAGTTAGCTTTGAGATCAAAATCTAATGCAATATTTTGTAGTTTTTCTACTGTGATCTCTTCTAAGTACTGTGGTCGAACATATTTCCATATAGCTTGACAAACTGACGAAATAGTTCTAGAAATTGTTGCTCTTCCACGTTTAAATTTGAAATGCAAATCGTTTATCGAATTTCCGCTGCCTAAGTACCTGAAATAGAAACACAAAAAATAAACAGGGTGGCCCATTTAGATTGGTCAGTGTAGACAAGTTAGGTACTTACACATTTTTTTCTTTCTTTGCAGGTAACGAGGTTGTGAAAAAATGGAGAAGCGTGAAGGACAACTTTTTTCGATACGTAAAAAAAATAAAAGAAAACAGTTCGTCTGGATCAGGGGCAAAACAATTGAAAAAATATCATTATTATCATCAGTTGCTGTTTTTGATGAAAGTTGCCCAAAATAAAACTGACAGTAGCCTTGAAATGGTGTCTGAAGAAACGGAACGAAATGAAAACACATTATCATCTTCTCCATTTCCTACAAAAGAAATGTCCTCGTTACCCCCAGGTCCTTCTTGCTACGTGCCTGCAAGCCGTAAGAGATCAAACCAAGCAATAGATGATTTCGAGGCGCAAACTTTAGAAGCGTTGCAAGAGAAAGAAAACCGCCACTTATCATTTTTCAAAGGAATTTTGCCTTCTTTGGACAGCTTTACGGAATTACAAACTTTGACGTTCCAAAGCAAAGTTATAAATATCATTACCGAAATTCGGTTCGGGGAACAGACTCAATCAACAACATTTCAATCACGCGCATATCAAACTGGACAACAGTATCAAGCAACACCATTGCAGTCACGCGGATATCAAACTGGACAACAGTATCAAGCAACACCATTGCAGTCACGCGGATATCAAACTGGACAACATGCCCAGTCACCATCGCCATCGTCGTATCGAACAGACGAATTCGAAGCTACCTATTCAACCAACACTACGATTAATAATTTTACTGATGATAGTCAAGAAGAAGATTATAACTTTGCTTTGTTGCCTAATAGTAACACTTAAATTAAACTGTTTTTAAAGATAATAAATTAATAACTGATTAACATTACGAGTATTATGATATTTGAATTACTTACCTCAATGTAATACCAATCATTTCAATTGGTTCTAAAGGGTTCCTGAATTTGGTATACTGCTTTTGTATATGTGGTTTTAAGGTTTCAACCAAATTATTAAAGCTGGCCACACTCATTCGAAAAAAATTGAAAAAAGTCTTTTCATCTAATAACAACTCCCTATATTCCTGCATAAAAAACTGACCATCACTATTTCTTAATGCTATCAAAGGAGATATCCAGAATCTTCTATGATTTCTACGTTTATTTCGGCGGTGCCGTAATAAAAGCAACAAAAGAACACGTTTGTATCTATCCATTGCAAAGGCTGAACTGAGACGCAGCTGCGTCGGCGTGCATGCCCTCTTGCGTTGCGTTGGCGCAGCGTCAACGCAACACAAGTGTGGCATACAATGCGTTGTTCCGTTGCGATGACGCGACGCAACGCAGCGCAACGCACTAATGGGGCCTCGCTCTAAGGTGTAATTTATAGGAATAAATAATAAAGGCAAATCCGGTACTTTGCCTGTATTATTTATTCATATAAATTACACTCTTTTGAGTGTGTTTTTAACGTCCATTTTGAACGTCCAATAACTATCGAATGGGAACACATTCCAGGCCCGGTACACATGTTGCCTTCAATGGCAAATTAACAATATTAAGTAAAGCCACCTTCCTACCCTCATCCTCTCTAGGCTATTCGGCTATTCGGCTATTTCCTTGGCTACTTTATCACCTGCTCTAATGGATGTTAAAGAGACTCAGCTGCTGTTGTTTAATGTACACTTGTACACTTAGTGTGCGAAAGGGGTGAACTATTAGGGGTTAAAGTATGAAATTGCCTATTTGTACTGAAAAATTGTTTTTTTTTTTAATTTACATATTTATTTAATCAAAAATACCAATATTATCTATACATTGCTGCAATCTAATAGGAAGGTCATTTATGCCTTTGCGATAGAACTTTCGTGGTCTAGATTCGACAAACTGTGTGAAAGCAGTTTGACTGCCTCCTCCAGCATTTTGTACTGTCGACGGCATGCGAAGCCAAGTCAGAGGCCCATGGGCGGCTTTAAAACTCTGACACCAGGTTAGTTACTTACTAACCACACGAAAAGAAGAGAAGACTGCCTCCTGAGTAGAAATCTTTTTATCACGTAGAAAATTGTCCAAGTCACGAAAAAAATGGTACAAATGGCAGTTTCTGTAGAGTTGAAACGGTTTCTCGTGCTGTATGAGGTCTCGCGATATCATGGAGCAATAATGGTGAAGATGGATTCATGAGTCGGGGCTGTTTTACTGCTAGTTTTGCTATCATTGTTCGGAGTTCGGCACAGTAGACATCCGCCGTTATTGCTTGACCAGATCGGAGAAAGCTATAGTGAGTAACACCATACTGAGACCACCAAACAGTTACCATTACCTTTTTATTGGTAAGCTTTGCTTTAGGACACTGTTGCGGCATTTGAGCTGGGGTCAGCCATTGCATTTTTCGCTTGCGGCTATCGTAAAGAATCCACTTTTCATCACATGTCACAATTCGATCCAATATTCCTTCATTTCTGTATCGATTCAACAAGGCAACACAAGTTTCAACACGCGTTTCTTTCTGCAGATCAGTCAAATCATGAGGCACCCATTTCTCATATTTTTTTATTTTACTGATTTGACGCAAATGAGTCCATATTTTTGGGTAGTTTGGCTCGGACCGGCTTCCACCATCTCTTTCAATTCATTGTTATTCACCTGTGTGGTCTTCCACGTGGTTCGTTCTTCAAATCAAAGTTTCCATCACGAAAGCGTTTAAACCAAAATCGCACGGTGCGTTCATTAGCAGTCCCCTCTCCAAACGCAACATTGATATTGCGAGCTGTTTCTGTTGCGTTAGTTCCGCGTCGGAACTCGTATTCAAAAATAACTCGAATTTTCGAAGTATCCATCTTTCTTGTCTAAGCTGACTAAAAAAAAACAAATGAAAGTCGATAATAGAATGTTGCACATTTTTTTTAAAGAAAAACTTCATAGGAACTTCGTAGGTGTGAAAAAAGTTTCACTCAAAAATCTCAAACCATGAAGGTTCTATGTCAATTCGAAGTACCTATTACAATAAAGCGGCAATTTCATACTTTAACACCTATTATTTTTACATAATATTATGTAGCTGTAATGAGTAGGTACCTATATGTTTAAGTAGAGGCACGTCGAAGTGTGCCTGGCGGGCAACTGCCCAACGATTGATATCGGAAAGTTATATAAATGTAGATCGTGCGGTAAACTATGTCTACGTGATGCAGGATTTGTGTGACGTCTGGATTTTGTGTGAAGTCAGGTATTTGATCCGTAGTTCGCATTTGACGATATAGATCATACCGTCACAAAGATAAGTAGCGGTCATTAGTTAAACTCGACATCGTCATCTGCCTATCCTTCTCCCAACTATGTTGGGGTCGACTTCCAGTCTAATTGGACGCAGACCAGTATTTTACACGGAGCGACTGCTTATCTGACCTCCACAATCCAGTTACTGGGTAATACCTTTGAGAAGACTGGTTGTCAGACTTTCAGGCTATTGACGACCCAGTAATATTAGTTAAATTTTAATATTATCTATAACTTACTGACCACAATAATAAAATTACCAAAACCTAACACTAAAATGGTTAATTAATCATTTATGGTTAACACCAATCATCGCAGGTTCCATATTTTTGTCACGCATTAAAAACCGCATGCAATTATAAACTGAAATATGCCATAATATATGGAAACTGTGAACCAAAGTCGTGTTTATAGGGAAACTTACGAGGTATCTTGTACTCGTGTCGTGTAAGGCTGCAGAAAAAAGACCTCAGTATTTTGTGATCGGGAGTGCTCGGGTCAGATATTTGCACAGTACGCACACGCCGCAGGCCGCCGCTATCTTATTCCCTTTATCGAGTTATCTCTATGAAATATTCAAGGAAAGAATATTTTGATAATGATTTCCCTTTTTTAAGGGAGTATACAGTAAACCACAAATCATTGGTAACACTTGCTGTTAAGGAAGCACACTAAATACCTACCTAATAAACTGATTATTGTTAGTAAGTACATCTGCACATGTCTAAATAGTATCAAGTCAAATCATGTGTGGATATTAATCAAGTCGGGACATGAAGTCCAGTAGGTAGCATCAAATCTGGAAAGTTTTGGCCCAGTTCTAACATGTCAACTAATATAGAATGTTTCGAATAAAGGATCCGACAAGTTAGAACAAGAAAGTCTAATAAAATCAAAGATTCCTGACACAAAATCAGGTCTCTAGCAATAACCAATGTACCTATAGACACCGACTTAACTAAAAGATGTGTTAGACATTTGTCCGTGTCTACAGGTAACTAAAAATACCTTATTTTCTCTTGTTTACCTGTCCTTATGTAATAAAAGGTATATAACTCCGTTGTCAGTCATAATACAATGTTTTGATTATGACTACAACACTGACTAGACTATTTCCCACCTGAATACCTATTTAAAACAATGAGAATACCTATCTGTGTTTATAATTACGTAATCCATTGTTCTAGAAGTAATTATCATGTCATAACTTGCACCTGCGCAACCCTGCCTCCCTCATTCGTGTAAACACCCTCGTCATAGCAAAATGGGAAATACCCAGCTATACCCCGACCCTCTGTCGCGTCCCTGAATAGCGAACTGCCCTGTTGTATAGGAGCAAATTATTGTGTTTGCACAGATGGTACCCGCTACTTGCCCTATAGTAAAAATCTACTTAAGGTATCGGGTCTGATTTTACAATTGTAGTTGCCTAGTACTAGTTGCCTAGTACTCTCTTAGAAAGTCTCAGATTCTTAGTCAGTTGAGCTTTAACTTCGTTCCTACAAACATCTCGCTACTTGAGGTATAAATTCGTGCTAAATAAATTCAATTAAATTCGGATTACATCTAGCTCTAACCTTTGTCTGTATTACTGTTGTGTATTTTAAATATATTGTGTGTGTGTTTTATGTGCAATATACGTGGATCTATTACATTAGCTGCTTGTGGTTTTTCTACTGTGCCAAACCTTACAACAAACCGCCCCCTTCAAACGACATAAGCTGGTCGTTTACATTTTGGTTCTTCGACAGCCGGATATCGTTTAAATTTTGGTCCTTCGAGCCGGATATCGTTTACATTTTGGTCCTTCGAGCCGGATAAGGTTTCAAGTAACCATGAGTCAGCAGGGCTCCATCACAACACGCAGCAAGCTAAGGAAGCTAGCCGAACAGCAAGAAGCACGTAAGGATGACATCACAACGGACACCGGGTTGCAGTCCGATAGGGGACCAGGTTCACCGTCTGTGGCGCCGACCATGGCATCAACGTCTGCACTCAACATTCCTCTGACGGGTGGCCGAGTAATCGACTACAGCGATTTAGGCACGTCAGAGGGACACCTAGGAGCACGGACACCAAGGGATCGCCGGAAATCGACCAGCAGAGCGTCATCCAGAAGTAGCCGCAAGAGTGTCGATTTCTTAAGAAAGAGAATCGAATACGAGGCCGAAAAGGAACTAGTCGAGTTAAAATCGAAGCTAAGCGAAAACCGCCTCAAGGAAAGAGTGGAGGTCGAAAAGGAACTAGTCCAGCTAAAAGAAAACCGCCTCAAGGAAAGAGTGGAGGCCGAAAAGGAACTAGTCCAGCTAAAAGAAAACCTCCTCAAGAAAAGAGTGGAGGCTGACATTGCTGAGATAGAGGCAACTACCGAGAGCGAAGACGACGCCTCCAATTCAGACGCGAGTACAGCACAGCGGGTCGACCAGTGGATAGATACGACGCCGCAAGTTGGCCAACAGGAAACAGTGTTGCGTAATTCAGTTAGTGTTTTACGGCAATCGAGTACAGTGTTGTGTCAACCGGATGCAGTGTTGTGTACCCCGTCTGCGGAGCGCAGGCCCATGGAAGTGGCCGCGCCCCGGATCCCTACCGTGAGTTATTCACAAACCGTAAGTACGCTTGATCCGACTACATACCGTAATAATGTGTCGCACATACTAGGTACACCCGTGCCGGTACCGTATTCGAGTACGATACCTAAAGCACGGACGTATACACCGATGCCTACCGAGAGAGTTACGTCCCGATTACCGACCAATAACCCCGTCTTTACCACTCCGGCCGCAAGTGGACCTCGCGTTTCGATACCCGAGTCGGATTCACAGCGGCAGTTGAAGTACGGAGATGATGTTAAAGAAAGACGGCGGGAGTCTTCGGTTGAAAGGGACTCTGTGTTAGATAGGCTGGCAGAGGCAATAACCAGTATGGGGAGACCGCGACCGGTACCGCGACAGGCGTACGAATTACCACATTTTAGTGGTGACCCATCCGAGTGGATATGTTACAAAAATATGTACTGGGATACCACTCGGCAGTACAGTTATCAAGTTCACGAGAACTTAGCCCGGCTTAGAACGTCTTTACACGGCGAAGCTAGAACCTCAGTGGAGGATTTATTAAGTTCAGGTACGGATCCCAACGACATAATGCACGCGCTCGATCAAGAATATGGTCACCCGACTTTAATATTACAAAGCGCGTTACAAAAGATTAGGGACCTACCTAGAATATCGGAGAGCTGCCGCGAGCTTAGAAAGTTCTCGTCAACCGTGCGAAATGTAGTGGCCCTACTTAAAAATATTAAAGCTGACGGCTATCTTAACAATCCACAACTAGTTAGCGAGCTATTAAACAAGCTAACTCCTATACAACGCGCGCGGTACGGGGACTTTGCCATGGGGTTAGATAACGTGCAGGGGGTGGACCTAAGAGTCTCACCTAACCTAGAATACTTATCTCACTTTTTAATACAATTAACGCATACAACGTCGTATTATTTACAGCCATCTATATTAGAACCTAGTGCTTCTACGCCCCCAATTAGGCAACAGGAACAAGTCTTCGGTCAACGACCCATGAATACCGCGCGTCAACTATTCAGTAGGCCACAGCTGACTCATAAGATAAATACACAGAGTGATGAGTCTAGCTCCGTACCTAAGAAATGTATCGTATGTCGAAGCGAACATACTATAGAAAAATGCGATACTTTTAACAAAATGACAGTTCAACAGCGATGGAACATCGTAAAAGAATTAAACACGTGTTTCAAATGTATAGTAAACAAACACAACAAAAGGTTTTGCCGCGCCGATAAATGCAAAAAATGCGGTTATTCCCACCACCTATTATTGCACGCCGATAAGCAAAACAATGCGAGCGATAAGCAGGTAGATAAGCCCGAAACCGTAACAAACATCGGTGAATGGCATGCTTCGGCATTGTTAAAAATAATCCCAATAGAATTGTGTCATGACAATAACAACAATAGTCATTGTTACGCATTACTGGATGGCGGTGCAACCGTCTCCTTGATAGATAAGACCATTGCTACTGGTTTGAAGGGCCCAAGTATACCCCTTTCATTGAAGACAGCGGGCGGTCACGAGATCACTGACCCAACGTCGCGAGCGGTTGAAGTAAAGGTCAAAGGGCCAAACGGACAGTGCCACAACATTAAATGTCGCACTATACGTGATTTAAACTTGCCTTCTCAAACCGTCACCACCGCAATGCTTAACGACAATGCCCACCTCCGCGACCTTGGATGCGTGGAAATGAGGGGCGCCAAACCGCTAGTATTGATCGGGCAGGACAATTGGCAGCTAGTTGTAGGCCGGGACGTCCGTCAAGGAAAACCCGGTAAACCAGTTGCCTCCCTTACCGAGTTAGGTTGGGTCATACATGGTCCGTTCGGCCATAACAATTTAAAAGGCGAACAAATTAACTGTACGGCAGTTTCCCTGCCTGACCTGCATGACCCAGTTAAATCTAGCGAAGCGATAGGTATTTCTGAGAACGTACGTAAAAACCAATCAGATGAAAGGGCCTCAGAAATACGAGATAAAACCAACCACCGTGTACCAGATGAATCACAGTGGGCAGTAGGTTTGTTACGAAAAGATAACAACATAATACCTACCAATTATAACGGTAACCTTTTGACAGGACCCGACCCATTATTATTATTACCTTTTCAAGAAAAGGAAGCCGAGACTTGTTTCGCTCGGCTTAATAACCTGCATCGCCTGGAACGAATAAAAATACCAGGGTTGTATGGGCTAGATCTAGACAAGGATCTAGATCTAGATTTACAAATGTTTAGCGACGCAAGCAAACAAACATGCGCAGCGGTCGCGTACCCAGTGGGCTACTGGGATAGTAACCTAGCATCAGTGACGATGTTAGGTAGGGCTCGCGTAGCCCCACAAAAAGTAGTCTCAATTACAAGGCATGATTTACAACCAGCCTTATTAGGTAGACTATCGGACCGAGGCAACTGGCACTGGGTTCCTTCCGCGGACGACCCCGCGGGCAAAGCAACCAGGTCGTCTTGGCCCGAGAACCATACGGCGTGGCTGTGCGGCCCCCCGTTTTTATGTGTTCCACAGGAGCGGAGGCCGGTGTGTCGAGAGGCTGAGTCAGCAAAAGTGGACTTGGAGCGCATTCAGCGGGTCCACTCTACAGCAGCGACGCCGGCGCACGCCTACCGTGCGGCGCCACTTCTCAGCTACGAGCGCTACACGTCGTGGGCGCGTAGGAAACGCGTCACGGCTCATCGTTGTCGGCCGATGTCGTAAGCGTCGGCCAACATAAAAACTACAGCAGCGCGATCAAGAGGAAGCTCACAACCATCTCACAAGGTTGTGCCAGGATAATAGCTTCAGTGAAGAGCGCACTACGAAGTACGCTCAGGGAGCGTGCCCCACGTGAGGAGGTCCTTTACACCCTCCTCACAGAGGCCGAGCTCATCATAAATAGCCGGCCTCTCAGCTACGTCTACGATGACCACAACCAGCCCGTGGTCCTGACGCCGAACCACCTACTCCTTGGCACTGCGTCCGGGAGCACTCCGTTCGCGCCGGGAGACATCGAGGACGTCGACTCCCGCTGTCAGTGGCGGCGTGTGAACGCGCTCGCCGACATGTTCTGGCGTCGGTGGCTACGGGAGTACCTACCTACTCTACAACGTCGACAAAAGTGGACAAATAACGTACCAAATGTGAGTGTCAACGACGTAGTGGTTATCGTAGATAACACCAATAGTCAAAAATGTGTATCACGGAAGTGACGGGATAATCCGTGTAGCTGACGTAAGAACAATAAATGGGGTCCTGCGTCGGCCCATTGTTAAATTAATTGTGCTTCCCACCGTCCAGGTGTAATGCGGCGGAACCCTTTTACAGGGGGTGGAATGTTAAGGAAGCACACTAAATACCTACCTAATAAACTGATTATTGTTAGTAAGTACATCTGCACATGTCTAAATAGTATCAAGTCAAATCATGTGTGGATATTAATCAAGTCGGGACATGAAGTCCAGTAGGTAGCATCAAATCTGGAAAGTTTTGGCCCAGTTCTAACATGTCAACTAATATAGAATGTTTCGAATAAAGGATCCGACAAGTTAGAACAAGAAAGTCTAATAAAATCAAAGATTCCTGACACAAAATCAGGTCTCTAGCAATAACCAATGTACCTATAGACACCGACTTAACTAAAAGATGTGTTAGACATTTGTCCGTGTCTACAGGTAACTAAAAATACCTTATTTTCTCTTGTTTACCTGTCCTTATGTAATAAAAGGTATATAACTCCGTTGTCAGTCATAATACAATGTTTTGATTATGACTACAACACTGACTAGACTATTTCCCACCTGAATACCTATTTAAAACAATGAGAATACCTATCTGTGTTTATAATTACGTAATCCATTGTTCTAGAAGTAATTATCATGTCATAACTTGCACCTGCGCAACCCTGCCTCCCTCATTCGTGTAAACACCCTCGTCATAGCAAAATGGGAAATACCCAGCTATACCCCGACCCTCTGTCGCGTCCCTGAATAGCGAACTGCCCTGTTGTATAGGAGCAAATTATTGTGTTTGCACAGATGGTACCCGCTACTTGCCCTATAGTAAAAATCTACTTAAGGTATCGGGTCTGATTTTACAATTGTAGTTGCCTAGTACTAGTTGCCTAGTACTCTCTTAGAAAGTCTCAGATTCTTAGTCAGTTGAGCTTTAACTTCGTTCCTACAAACATCTCGCTACTTGAGGTATAAATTCGTGCTAAATAAATTCAATTAAATTCGGATTACATCTAGCTCTAACCTTTGTCTGTATTACTGTTGTGTATTTTAAATATATTGTGTGTGTGTTTTATGTGCAATATACGTGGATCTATTACATTAGCTGCTTGTGGTTTTTCTACTGTGCCAAACCTTACAACAAACCGCCCCCTTCAAACGACATAAGCTGGTCGTTTACATTTTGGTTCTTCGACAGCCGGATATCGTTTACATTTTGGTCCTTCGAGCCGGATATCGTTTACACTTGCACTACCTAAGAACATCACCCTTACTGGTACAGTCACGAGCTTTAATTTGGGACCCATTTCCGTTAAATGTTGTTAGAACAATCATAATGCAATAAGGTCGAAACTTTGAAACTTTGCTTTAAGGTTGAAATGTTGAATGTCAAGTTAAGACATAAAATGTCTTATCTAATCGACCTATGAAATGATAACCTCGTTGCAAAAAGCTATCATTACGATTTTCTAATTACGAACATGTGTCGTGTCAGTGTCATTTAAGAAAATAGTTTAATGTGATATTTTCACAAAATATAATTTACCAATTAATAAAATGCTTGCGGCTAATCGTGACCAAATAAGGCTCCAAATTATTGATTTGCACGAACAAGGAGTAGGCATTCACGAGATATCGCGACGAATAAATGTGACAAGAAACACAGTTCGCCGCTGGGTTCGACGCCACGGGAACGAGGAAAATATTATTGACTTACGACGAAACAACCATCACCCGCAAGTTATAACACAAGAGCAGAGCCGCTTGATGCAAAGGCAATACCTGATGAATGGATTTACGCCAACGAGGCATTTTGTGGAAGCGTTTGAAGTCCACCCTTCAACAGTTAGAAGGCATCTTAAAGCTATGGGACTGCATCACAGGCGGCCTGCAAAAAAAATTGCGTTGACGGATGCCCATAAAGCTGCTCGAATTATTTTCGCACGTCAGTATCTAAATTTTGATTGGACGACGACGGCTTTCATCGATGAAAAGACTTTTCAATCTTCCCAAACGGGCAGACTACATTTGTGGCGAATTGACAGGACGCGATACACGGAAGACCACGTCATAGCTAACAACGCGTCTGGTCGCATTACAGTTAACATGTCTGGCTGGATTAGTTCAGCCGGCATTGGAGAACTAATAAATTTACCACCCAGGGCCACTGCTCAAGATTATGTCGATTTATTAGACGAGAGTGTCCTTCCAACATTGCAACTATATTATCCACAAGAAGATGTTGCTCCAATAAACTTTGTTCAAGATAACGCAACAATTCATACGGCAAGAATCGTTAGAACTTGGTTCGACAATAATAGAGCAAATTTAAATCGTATTCCGTGGCCTGCAAAGTGTGCCGATTTAAATCCTATAGAAAATTTATGAGGCTTAATGGTTCAAAAATGGTCAAATAGAAACGCAAGAACTAGAGAAGCACTTATGGATCACTGCCTCACAGTCTGGGAAAGTTTAAGGGGTACTGACATATGTGACAAATTGATTGGATCTATGCGTAACCGGCTCCAGGCTGTGATTGACAATGAAGGTGGATATACGCGGTTTTGAATATTTATGATAAAAAAATTACTGGTGAGATTTAAATTAATTTAGTCGTAGCCTTCGGTGATAAGTGTTTATTTTGTGCACCGCTAACCATGCTTTCTATATAATTGTGTTAAGATTGAGGTTTGTGTCATAAATGTCTTAATAAATATAAAGAATAAAACTTTGTTTTTCTAAAGATTTTATTAATCAATATTTTAGCTGAAATCTTCTAAGCCCCTATAATCATAAACGGCCTTTAAACCTATTTTATTTTAAATATGTTGTTTTGGTCCGTCACTTTGATATTTATGTTTGAGAAAGAGACAAAACTTTTTAACTAATATAGGTTTGAAGAATAAGCGGGTTAGTTGACTAGCTATCATATATTGACAATATAATTTTGTTCTTTTTTATTTGTTTCTTTTTTCTTATGGGACCACAGGACCAAAAAGTAATTATTACTCGGAAATCGGTAATGATCGTTTGCCCTCGCTCCAGTTGACGTTAGCCCCTAGAAACGTAAAGTTGTCGATGGTAAACATTATGACGTTTATTGTTTGTGCAGTGACAGCGTTAACATAATAGCTCTAAATGGCGAAAGTTTGCTACACGATATTCAACCTTAGGTGGGTCCCAAATTAAAGCTCGTGACTGTACGACATACAAGCGCTGTCAATTTTAAATTTTCACCATTAATTTGCGGTCAACTTTATGTTGTAGACACAAAAAAAAAAAAACGTTCTAACCTCCTCTCCTTTCGTGGTATAAGTGGCAAGGCAAGTGAAAGTTTTATGCTGCCAAAGTGATGACAGCTATTTTCGATCACAAACAGATATCACATTCTTCTGAATTTAACTGAGTAGGCACATATTGATGGCGCAAGACATATCCGATTGCATTAACACAATATTTTGAAGCCGATGCACCATCCTATATTTTGGCTTCGCTTGTCTCGCCAGATAGTTTTGGTTTTCCTTCAATGTCAATGTCACATATTTGTGCTGCCACTTGTACCTATATGCCTTCCACAAATTAACCTGTCATATAATATGACGGCAAATATATGTGACAATTGGATGAATATTCATACTCGTTACACGGAAATAATAGTACCATCCCATTTCTTACCGTGGGTGTCGTAAAAAGCAACTAAGAGAACTAAGAGAATGGGCAGCAGCGTTCTCTATGCATTTTAACGCCATACTGTGATCGCCAACCCGCCTACCTGCATCGATTAGGGCAACCCCCCCCCCCCTTTTGGAGGAGGCATATGACCAGCAGTGGACGTATTTCGGCTGAAATGATGACTGTAAAGGGCGGCTGCGTAGGTGTTCCTCAATCTGTGTTGTCGCTGAAAACTTATCCTTCAGTTACATACGCGCCTTTACAAGTTAGATGCAAATCTGAGAATAGCTTTCAGGCATGTTTGAGGTCAAAAATCAAGAGTAAACTTCACAAGTTTACTCTAGATTGAATTTTATTAAAAAGCAATCTACGGGACATTTCTTTGTTTTCTGTTGAAAGAAAATTACAAAGCTATAAGATATTCATTTATTATAAGTTTATATCATTTTCAATTTAAGTAAAGGAGTCTTTATCGAAAAAAGTTTACTAGTCAGCTTGAGCTCCGCATATTATCTTTCAATAGTATATCAGACTTTGTCGGTATCGCCAGCGCAATGCATACATAAAGCGCTTTATCATAACCTTTGGAGCAGCTGTATCATTCTTATGCATTCACACGTAGGTCTGCAAGTGGTAATGTCGTCGCACATGTCTGATAATTTAAATCTCGCCGCTGTACACTCGCAGTAGGTAATCTAATTGCAAATATTCACGGTAGCTGCGAGTGTGGGCTCGCGCAGGATGAATCTCAATTCGCACTGTATGGCATCGAACACTTTCGTCTTGTTAGAGGGTTAAGATCAACCTTTTTAGACGAATAAGAATCATCTTATTTTATCATTATATATTATTTTATCTAATGATAAAATAAAGATGATTCGTATTCGAACTATAACGAATGGTCGTCATTTGGTTCAAGCAATGCGGTTTTAGGGGCATGAGGAACAGGGTGTAAAGTTTACTCATCCACCATAGAAAAGGGAGGATCCTCCGACCAGACGGGTGTTGTGTCTGGCGGGCCGACTGCCCGACTGTTGATGTCGGATAGTCTTATATATGTCGTTCGCGCGGTAAACTCTAATTGCGCGATGCAGGATTTGTGTGACGTCATGTCTTTGATGCGTAGTTTGTATGTGGCGGTGTAACCGCTACACGGTGATCGCAGTTGGAAAAGCCTAAAACTACAGGTCTTAAAAAATAATTTAGAAAGTAGGTACTTTGTTTTTTATGCAGTTTATCCAATTAACTTAGTGTACTTATGTCACGATGTACTTATATAGGTACCAACTACCAAGTATTACTGTAGCCATTTGAATTGAGCTTTTACATTATAGTTCAGGTTAGTAAACGTGTGATCCATTTCAATAGAGGATGAAAACTTGATAAATGACATTCCTTTGTTCATTCTTTCTCACTTTGTTTATATCTTTTTGAAGAAGTTAGTCGATTTGTCACCATTATTTAAATCTAAACTTTATTCCGTTCGGTCTCTGTTCGTGATACGGACTACAGTCGCATCCATTCTAATCGTTTTATTCCGAGTCTGAATGCCACGGGTGCCATTTTTATTCTGTACGTTTGTACAACTTCCTTTGCTTTAAAAACAACTGCTCTCCAAAGCCTATATTTTTGAAGCCATTTAAAATTCTCAACAAATGAAAAAGTTAAATTTTCACGACTGTTGTTTTTTCAAAATTATAAATTGGATGTATTTTCCATATTTTTATGAATTTTATGTTCCTTTGGTCTATTGAGTCGATGATAAAATTTGAGTTGTATTCGCATGTGAGAGCCGGGTAAACAAGTAAATATTCGTTAACATGTTATACGAGGAAAATGCACTCATTGATACGCAGATATCGATATTTTATGTTCCCGATAACAAAGTTCAACCAGGTGAAAAGGTAAAATGCTGACCCATCCATAAATACATGTTGCTTTTGACCGTTGTGTATTAGTCAATATTAATTATATTATGAGAGCGAAATATTATATTCGTAAAAAAAATGTAATATCAAATTATTTTCTGTCTTCATATCTCTACTGCATTTAAATTCCAAGCAGAAATAAATTAAGTTATTGTTTTGAGATAAGCGCGCCCGCAGCCATTACGGGTTCTATTAATTTTGATAGCTTAAAGAGATTTATGAAGTTATTTAACAAGAATTTAATTTAATATATGAAAGAACAACTAATGCTACGAAATATTTCAAAGACAGGGATTAATTGTATTGTTTATTTAAGCCAATTTATAACAATTGAATAACTTTATCATCAAACTCCTATGAATGGTTTTCGACAACTCTTTCGTCTGGTATCTGTTTGAGGACATAATCAAAAGACAAATCTATGTCTGTATTTTTTATAGTATACAATGAAGAGTATTCTATCTATCTATCTCTCTCATTCTAAATGATTTCCTAGGTGCTATAGTAAGGTAATTGGGACATTATTTAGGTACAAAGAAAAACAACAAGTAGAAAACGTAAATCTACATATCTTTAAAAATAAAAATGAAATTCTGTACATCACATAAGAACGTCTGGACGGATTTGGCTACTTTTTGTTTTACAATATTTAATATTTGAGTGGTCCGAATTATGTGTTTATGGACAGACATAATAGAAAAGTTCCCCAGAAAATTATCAAATTCCGCAAAAACTAAACGTCCTATTTTCTATGGGATTTTTGGGTTCCAGTCCCTGTTTTTATGAATTATTGAGATTTGGACAGGATATAACGTCGGTAGGGTCAGCTTGTTGCTTATACATGTCGAGTATCCAGGGATTTATTCTTATTGTCTCTTCCTGTCCAACAATTCCTTTACTCATAGTTCGATTTACCAAAGCATTTTAGTCTATAAAGTGGAACTTACGACAAGCGTCTCTGATACAATTTGGTTATCCTTCAAACGTACGCCATTCGTGAGGCCAATGTGTCTGTACCAACTTGTATGCCTATGAATATGCACAGCAACTTGACCACCTATGCCCCGTATATTTTAATTAACACATGTGTTCCAGGAGGCGTGACAATTTAAAATGTCCGTGTGACAAAAAGTGGATGGAGTTTTTGTAGTTGGTAAACGAATTTTTGGAGCGCGAGCAAGATGAAAAATTTGAGCTTTCAATCTGAAAATAAATAAATAATCTGTTGCAAATGAATAAACTTTCGGCAGTTTGTAGTCGTTCCACGTACAATATCACGTAAATATAAAGGTTTTAGATTACAACCGAACTTTCTTAGCTGTTTATGTACCTACCCAATAAAGATTTTGATAGTTAAAAGTTTGGAATAAATGACATGAATTAAAGGCTGTTTTGGAATGTTGGTCACATGTCTCATAAAACTTGGTCGATACAGAGCCTGCGGGGACTCTGACTACAGGCGGGATAATGACTAAAGAAAGTCATAAATCAATAACGCAGCACATCGCTACGATTTGTTGCTTTCATTGCTTGATTCTATAAAACTGGTACTCGTTTTTCTCGACAATTTAGTAACTTTGATTTACTTCTCGCGGTCGGTACACCGTCTGCGGGGAATCCCCGTAGCCGACGTAACGACCAATACAATTTATCGGTCGGTAAAAAGCTTGCAGAGACACACCCAATGAAAATGAGCCTTCAAAGCCACTGCCAAACGTGCAGTGCAGGTTCTCCGTATACCGCAATCGTTTCCTATCGACATACAATCAGTTCCCCGCATACGAGTCCTATGGACAAATCAAAATGAGCCTTTATATATGTTTACAAACTGTCGAACAACATTTCAGACACCACAAATTCTTCGTAACAACCAATATTGTCAGCTAATTAAATCTGTTTATCCAGTACTTCTTCACAACCGGAAAATATCGTTAAATTATTTCTGTGTTGTTTGTTTCTCATTAAAAAGTTTCCCAGTGTTTTTCAACTCGTTCAAAAACACGATTTAAGCTGAGTTTTTACCGACTTTGCACTTCGTACGTTATTTACCATTCGAGAGGTGATTGAGTAGCAAAGTAGGAAATAATTCCTCACTCTGTATCCCGAGGGGGAGGGGGATTGTTAGGTAATTTTCTCAGCATAGGTATTTTCCGAGTGGGTAGGTGAACTCGTGCAGTGCAGGCGCCGTTTTTCGCAAAGTTCTGTGAAGTTTCATCGACACGTTTCTTTGAGAAGTAATTGAGTAGTAAACATGCTGCCTGACTTTCTAACGAACGCTAGTTATAACGTATTACGGAGCGGGAGTGTGAATGTTTAAGAGTCTTTTTAACAATGCGCTTTCCTGAGGTCGACGTGAACGGTTTGGCCCTCAATGCCCTCATTTCAATACTGACGGCGGAAGGTGTGCCATATATATAGGTTGTAGAACGGCAATTGAAAGGGTACCAGGTAAAATTTCAAACTTAAAGCTGGGGAAAAAGTCCTGAATAACTATTTAATACTTATATTTAAAAAAAACCCAACAAGGAAAAGAAAATCGATCATTTAAAAAGTCAAAAACTGCTATAATTTTTTCAAGACTCTACTAGTGTGCTGCATATCCTGGCTGCAGCATCAGACCAATAATTCCATAATCTTGCATAGTTATATAGCATACATGGGTGTTTCAAATTTTAGGTCACACGCATGTTTGAAAGTAAAGTAAATACACATTATTCGTCTAAGATCCCTACCGCAGCTAACACAAAAGAGCTGATGACCTTGAAACGGCTTAACCGATTTTGATAAAACATTTCTAAGAACCATTGCTAGAAAACCTGCTTTTAAATTAAAAAAACGCATTCAAATCGGTTCACTCGCTTAAGAGCTACGGTGCCACAGACAGACACATATACATAGCGGTTAAACTTATAACACCCCTCTTTTTGCGTCGGGGGTTAAAAACACGCTCTCCATCCTGTATCTGCATCCTGCATCGTTCTCAAAACCATTGCCCCGCTATAGAACGTGAGTTCATACATCAAAATAATAACACCGCAACTTTTCGTGCGTCTAAGCCGCACGAACGTATTCAATTAGTAGTTTCGGCTTAAAACACTAACGAGCTAGCAGTCGGCAAGACAATTTGGTGCCATAGCTAGCGACGATCGCTCCGGCACGTGACGAGAGAAACTTTGTCGGTTTCACGGGGCCCTTAAATTGATTACCGACGCCCTTCTCCCGACCACCCCTGTTAGAGCTTTCGATATGAATAATTGAAACTGCGATTGAGCTAAATTGATATCAGATAGTGTGATGTGTGGTGCTCATGTAGGCGTAGGTACCTAAATAATCTTCTTTAAAAACGTTACTTCTGGCAGCCTGATTAACTTTAGATTTTTTTGTTCTTATTAGTTTTTATTTACGTTATATTTAAATACAATCGTGGAGCTCGTGGCTAAGTAGTAAATGCCGCACGGGTCGATCCGTCATGTTAAGCTACGCTTGCCGGGGTTAATCTGTGGATGGGTGACCATCTTTACATACCGAGACTCCTCCGTGCCTCGGAAAGCACGTTAAGCCGTTGGTCCCGGTTGTCATTCGTAGATCTTTGACAGTCGTTACGGGTCGTCAAAAGCCCGAAAGTCTGAAAACCAGTCTTACCAAGGGGTATCGTATTACCCAGTTACTGGGTTGTGGAGGTCAGATAGGCAGTCGCTCCATGTAAAATACTGGTATTCAGCTGCATCCGGTTAGACTGGAAGCCGACCCCAATATAGTTGGGAAAAGGCTAGGCAGATTGATTGATATTTAAATACAATCTCAATATTTATATTATGTATAAGAATAAGAAGGAAAAAAAGGGAAGAGCGGGGCGAAACTTGGCATATAGGTTTTAAGATTTTTTTGCAATTTTTTGTCGTCGGGTTTTTTGATTGGAGGGGTACTTCCTCCAAAATAGAGCAAAAATGGAGCTACTGGATATCTCCGCCTTATGAGATACGATTTCGATTTTTTATTTGAAAGGTAAAAAAATGGTAGTAACTTTAGGTGAAGATCTGATGAGGATATTCGGCATGATGAGCAGAATTGCTACTCAAAATTAAGTAAATTGCTCACTATTTATTAAAACCTATTCGTTAATTACCTACCAATTTTTTCTCATAATTTTTCTGGTTTTTAGGGTTGTGTAGTCAACGTGTCAGTCTGCCTGTCTATCCGCGGCTTAGCTCAGAGAATCTTAGTACTAGAAAGGTGTAATTTGGCATAGGCCTTTACATATATTAATCACGCCGACAAAGTGGTAAAATAAAATCATGATAAATATTTTTTTTAGGGTACACGTAAAAAGGGATGATTTATTTTTCTCGTCTGTCCCATGTTGTGGGTGTGTGAAAACTATTTTTCGATTGAGGGATCCGTTTGTGAAATATTAAGCTTTAAAGTACAAATTTTTGTTAGAGCCAAGTGTCCCTCCCTCCCTGCCATCGAAATAGTTGTTTTTGGATATGTGAAAAAAATCACGGCAGTAGAATATAATTTTAACGAAGTTGAAAGGAAAACTATCGCATCTAAGTGTGGTTTACAAGAGTTAAATCGAATAATAATCGACCAACTAGCATTATTTTGCAGTTGGAATGTATTCGGAGAACATATTTTTCAACTACAACGTTAAAGTTTGTTCTTGGGATAAATTCATCCCAACTACGGAACCGTTGATTGTGCGTGGTTCACGCACTTGGCCGGTTTTTTTAATTTGACGTATTCAACGATGTCATATTTTTTTGATAGTAAAAAAAGTAGGTCATCGCCGTCAAATCATAGGAGAGCGTTGTTCGTAGCTTATAATATTCTCGAACGCTAAAACTACAAGCTAATATTCATGGTTTCTTCCTGCAAGTCTACTCCATAATCATGAAATCAGAACATTCCGCCGAAGTTACGGACTCCTGATCACCTACGGAGATAAGATTCGTTTGGGACCCGATCTAAGAATGAATGGTAGTTATCAGGGTCTGATGATGGAGCCGGAAGGTGGCCATAGGAACTCCTCAACCAAACAAGTTAGAACCATCGTTTTTGGACTCACTGGACTACGTATTGACAAGTGCTTTTACCAAAGTCATTAAATTATTTACTTAGTATCTATCTTAAATCTCTTTAACTTTTACACTAGTTGCTGTCTAGGTCCATAAGAACTTCTTAACTGAACAAGATAGCCCTGTTGTTTTTGCGCCAGGTGTAGTCCAGGGCCTCATCATGGATCTGGAAGGTCAGTATAGGAACTCCTTAATTAGACAAGATAGCCCCGTTGTGTTTAGGCCATTTCGTTTTGTTTTGACAAGTAGGTAGGTTGACAAAGTGTAGTTTTTTGGCGCCACCAGCTCAAGGCTGATTGTTGCCAAAAAGTCTGTGCTCGCGAGGTCTACTGTTCGCAAAACTACTAGTCTTTTATCACTGTTCCATTACCACCGCTATTCTCAGGATTACCACTAGAATACTATGCACGATTCTGTACTTTTACTCTTTAGACATACATTATGTGATTTTTCAAAGAGCTTTATTTAAATTGTGAGATACCACGATAGCTTTATTATTTTGACACAGTTGTTAGGCCTAAATAAAATGAGTCATAAACATTATGTAAATGGCCGACCCATTTAACAGATATTCAATTTTATATTCGCGTGTTCTAAATAACGGTGTGCCTGTTCATTTTGAGTATATAGCCTTTATTATGAGAGGTGTTGAATTAGGGCCATTTTTTTCGAAAACATTTCCACTATATAAATTTGTCGAGTATTGTAGTCTGTTCTGTTTACTAACTTATATTCTCTGTTTGATAACTCTTAAGTAAAATTAGGTAGACAAATTCTAGTAGGTCCAAAAGATCTGATGGGCAATTCTCGTATTTTTAAGAAAGTTCGCATTTTAATCTCAGTCCCAATCCGTCAAAAATACTTCTGATTTGTCTTTATTTTTTGACATTGATATTGATAGTCGCTGAAATGACATTGCGAATAGATTAAAGGTCATCGCTCATTATAACAGCACCGCTCCGAGACGGCAAAAAACTAGTCAGTCAAGTTAGGACTTTAAATGAAATGTATTAAAGTCTATTTTACGATGGCCGTACAGAATAGTGGACGCCTTGCGGGCTGCTCACTGCCCTAGCCGTCACACGTGGCGCTTCAGGCAAGTAGCCCGCTCCCCGGCGAAGAAACGCTTGCAGGCGGCATGCAAGCCGGCGCATCATTCCTTCTCCAAGCTTACAACTAGCCGTTGGCGCGTTGACGCCGAGCTACCCGCTAGTAAGCGGCGCATGAACAACAAGCTGTCACCTCACCGATGGCGTGCCTGCAGCGAGCGGTCGCCTTGTTGACGGCGCGTTGGCGACTACGGTGAGTGCTGCGGAGCTGCTATAGTGAGTGATGACCTTTAGAACGTGTTTATTTACGAATTTTCCCGTAAATAAAAACTTTACGTTTGGGCTTCTGGTTTTGACAAATATAATAATTTCTGAGATAATTTGTCTTCGTGATTCTGTGCGGTTATTCTATGCTCAACTCTGACCATCACATTGATGTCCTATGCATTTGTCTCTACATTAATCTCAGCGAAGCATTTGTTTTGTAAAAACTACAGCAAACCCGTTTTACTGCACACAGATGAAGAAAAAAGGAAAAAAAAAACATCACGATTAAATTATATAACGCTTTATCATACTGGTACATTCATTCAACGCACAAGGTTCCGTACAAAACTTTAGTATAAACAGCAACGTTTCAAGTTCACAGCTATGCAAATTTTATTTCATAAAAGCGGTGAGGAAAATTACGTAGATTGAACACTTCCGCCGAAGTTTGAGCTGAGCAGTAAATCGGGAGACTGTCTGTGTAACGACCTAATGGCGCATCCACACCTACACAAATTCTAGCGTCAAGGCCAATTAATGATATTCGGCGGCGGTTTCTGAACGTTCGTTGATGTTCAGTGGTTGGCCGTGCGCTGCGGTGGTGAAGCTAGTTTATATTCAAGTTTCATACCTGGTACTCGTACTTGCTGAGCGGGATACGCATTTGTTGTAATACGAGACACATATCATACTGCATTTTGAATAATGCCTTAACTTAACACCTAAACAAGCCTAGAGGTCGGACTACAAATAAATAAGTCAAAGACCAAGTTGATGACGAACAACTCGCATCGCAGGATCGCCATGGCGGGTGGGGAGGTTAAATATGTCGATAAATATCTCTATCTTGGTCAAATAGTCTCTTTTCAGTCAAGACAAACCAAAGAAGTTGCAATACGCACCGAAAATGCATGGAAAAGCTATAAGGCCACGAAAGATCTAATGAAGGGCGATCTTCCTCTAACCCTCAAGAGAAGACTCATCGACGTGTGTATTCTGCCCATCCTCACGTACAGTTCTCAACATGGTCTTTGACAATTCAGCAGAGGTCCACGCCCGGGGGGTTTGCCAGAGAACTATGGAACGAAGTATTCTTTGTACAAAACTTATGGACCGGGTTAAGAATACAACAATCCGTTACATCAATAAAATAACTGATGCCACTCGGAAAGCTGCCACGCTTAAATTAAACTGGGCTGGACACATCTGCCGCATGTCAGACGATCCAAACATACAACCCAGTGGGTCCCGTTTAATGGCAGACGACATCGCAGCAGGCCCAGACGGAGATGGCGTATGAGCTGGACTCCTTTAATAAAGATTGGTCCTTGGCAGCTCTGGACACAGATGGGTGGAAAGACCGGATGCGAAATAACCTTAACGCAAATTCAAAGTGTCTACTTGTATTTAAATGCAGGTTGATCAATTTGTATAATCCCAAGCTCTTGATCAATTCCTGCTTGCAATCTCCCACATCATAAACTTCTCCCTGTACACCAGTGTTTTCCCCTCCCAATGGCTTAAAGCCCTTGTTCGGCCCCTGTCTAAGATACCCAACCCCTCTCTTCCCAGTCACTTTCGCCAAATTACCATCCTTCCCTTTCTGCGTATCATCTCTATGCCAACCATTTGCAGCTTTACTGCCAGGCAAGTGTTGATAAAATTTCAGATGCGATTGAGGAGCTAAACCAGAATTTAAGAGTGATTAAAAACAAGCCCCTATCAAGTGTCAGGCTATAATAATAGGGAACCCCCACAGCATAAGGAAGCTTAACTGTGCCACCTGTAATCTTTGACAACTCAGTAATTCCGCTTAGCTCCGATGTTAATGATATTGGTCTGCATATCGACATTTGTAAAGTAAGTAAGTTACCGGAACGTTGCTGTCGCTCTATCAGTTGAAAAATCTTTTAATAAAGGCAATGCTTGTACAGTCCCTAATCTTTCCCATAATTGACTATGGTGATGTGTGTTACTGTGACCTGAATACAAATCTCCTCAATAAACGTGATCGCCATAATTGCATTCGATTCGTTTTCAACCTTCGTAAGTATGACCATGTATCCGCGCACCGATTGCTTTTAAAGTGGTTACCTATTCGTCAGCGCAGAGAGGTGAGGGCTCTGTCTATGTTGTACTCTTTTCTCGACAAACCCACTTCTCCTTCTGGTCTGACTTCCGATATTCAATACTTATGCTCTGTCCATAGTCAAAATCTTCGTTTCACCAACAATCGTCTTCTACGATGTCCTTCTCACCGCTCTGATTTCATTCACTCTTCTTTCTTTGTCCGGGCGGTCTTTCTTTGGAATGCGCTACCTCTGAACATCAGGGCGGCAACCAGTCGGTTCCCTTTTAAAGTAGCATATACATAAGAAGCTGGCAGAGACACCCCAGCGCTGAAATCAGCGCTGCGATGTTTAGTATGGGATGTTAACGATCAGTAGAGGAGAAAACGCATCCAGCATTTGCTGGATTCGTTTTCTCCTCTACTGATCGTTATTTCTCCTGAGAAAGTTTATTCTGTCTATATGTATGTATGTATATATACATATATATATATATCTATGTATTTATTCTTGTATTTTATAGTTATTTTCGTGTTATCAATCCCATAAGTTGCACCTGCCATGTTTTGTCTCTGCATCACCCTAAGGTTGACTGGTAGAAAATGCCTCAATCATTAAGTCCGCCTTTGTACGGTTTTTTTTTTACTTGAGCATAAAGTTTTAATAAATAAATAAAGTCCCGGACTGGTCCCTGCTTTTTTATTTTTTTGAACCATTTTAACAAACATTGTCATTCACCAAGATGTCGTTCGTGACCTTTCCTGGAATTTTACTACCCGCCAATTTTTGCCTTAAAATAATTTGTTTTTCATTTTCTTACCTCAATACAATTTACAAGAACTACCAGTTTCAGTTCGTTGGAAATTTTCCACGTAATGGTAATTTGAGGTCGATGACCAACGTTCATTGTAGCCTTTTTTGATAGTTATTATTAAGTTATGAAAATTGCCTACGAGCGTGCAACGAGTTCCGATAATCAAACGAGCTCCTGCGCTGTATATTTTCAATAGCTTTATTTATTTACATGAAACACTTAATGAACAGGCGGGTATTTCATTGATCCGAGTTAATTCAGAAAGTGTTTCGAACATTACTTAAAATACGTGTCGTCTTATATTTACCACTATCACAGCAATTTACAAAAAAAAAACAATATTAAGATTCACCTAAAACTATAAATTAATCATAAAAACTCTAAGACTTCTCATAAAACAGAAAGAAAAATCTGTATTCCATAAAAAAAAAAGATTTCCACGCTTAATCGAATAAGCGGAGACAAAGATAAAGTTGTCGCCTGCCCCGCTCAGTAAAAAGTTAAATTGCATGAACCCTCCTCCATTGTGGCGCTCGAGAATTTGTTTGGACGAAGGCACGACCAACTACAATCGGGAAATCAGGATGAAAGTTGCGAATAGTTAGAGAAAATGTTGTTACACGAATTATAAGTTCACTTGTGGACAAAGGCCGTGTGAAGGATGTGTACTGAGTTGTATGTGCTTTACTGTATGTGGTAAATTGTCTTTTGCTTTGTTTAATGTTAATAAATGAAACATGTAGACCTATTCCTAAATGTATGAACATCCAATAAATTACTCTTCGACTTTGACTGACACCGGGAGTCACGATGTTTAATTATAAATGACAATCTAGATCTTTTATCGTTATAAATGAGGAAAGAGGTTAAAGTCAAAGTCAAATAATTTATTTCAATAAGGCACAAAAAGGCACCTTTGTTAGTCAAAATTTACAAAAAAAAAAAAAACAAATATTCGCCGTCAAAATTTATAAAAAAAAAAAAAGATATTATTCGCCCCTTCCAAAAGGTAGTTTTCGTATGGAGAAGAATGGGAAAGAACATATACATAAATTATATCATTATATGTGAAGAACCTAGAATAAGAACACTATATCACGATAGGTAAAAAGAAAGAAAAATGAAGGAATAACCGATAAATTAATGATGTGTTAAATGAATGGTGCTCACATAATTACAAACTTTGTAATATTATACGATATTCCTAACATTTTACAAGTAATATTAATAATAAGTCAGTGTGTGAGTTCAAGTAATCACAGAATATAAAATCAGTGTTATAAAAAATAATATTATACAATTAAATTGGCAACCAGTTAGATTTTGTCTAGATTCTAAATTGTCCTATGGAGCAGGACCAACATGTCAACCTTCCCGCTAACTGTCCTATCTAGCAATTGATATTTTTCTTGGCCAACAGTTTTTCAGTCGGGCGCTACAATCATGTTACTGTCGTTGCGTTAGCTGTGGCTTTATTATTGAATTAATTACTTTTTCATAGTTTGCCCTAAAGCCCTAAGGTCATAAAACTTTTTTTCGAAATTATGAACACGTAGGTAATGTCTGTGTAGATACGTCAGTTTGTGAGATACAACAGTTAGCGGGGTGGGTGACGATGTTTCCAAGCATTTTTATCTCTAATTTGTAATATGCTTGTTTACAAAGTGTATTTTTTATATGAGTTTTAAATTTTCTTTCATTTAATTCTAATATATCACAAGGTATTCTGTTGTAACATTTAACACAGTACCCCATAAAAGATGTATTTACTTTAGATAGTCTGAAAATTGGTTGATCTATTTTATCATTATTTCTAGTATTAAAATTATGTCTATCACTTATTTTATTAAAAAGATGTAGATTTTTTCTCACATACATAATATTTTCATAAATGAATTGGCAAGGTACCGTCATAATATTAATCTTTTTAAATAGTTCCCTGAGAGATTCGCGACGACGTAGATTATAAATGGCTCTGATAGCTCTCTTTTGTAAAATAAAGATAGATTCAATGTCAGCAGCCCGACCCCACAGTAAAATGCCATCCGACATAATACTGTGGAAGTAGCTAAAATAGACCAAACGCGCGGTTTCTACATCTGTTAACTGTCTTATCTTTCTAACATCATAAGCGGCCGAGCTTAGCCGCCCCGCGAGAGATGTTATATGGGGTCCCTATTGCAATTTCTCGTCTAGCGTAATTCCTAGGAAAACTGTTTGATTAATGAATTCCAGTTTTTCTCCATTCAATATGATCTCACATTTGCTACTTCTAACATTTGGTCATTTAAATCTTATGCATTTGATTTTTTTGTTATTTAATACCAAATTATTTACCGTAAACCAATCTTGGACCTGAACAATACGTCAATTCACGTCGTCAAGATTTTGAGAGAGGTAACTGTGTGTTGGATATGTTGCCACACAATTAAATAAAATCAACATTGCCTTTCTTAAATCGACTTCTTAAACAAATTTCACCCACACTTTATCGTTAACGAATCGCTTGGCGACAGCCAAATTACCGGCTGAAACCCCTAAGCCGTGCGATACGAGGTCGCGACTCACGACTCGCGTCCTTGTGCGGTTCAACTACAGTAATTTAAACAGTGAAAACAATAAGCTAGGACCACAGGGAAATTGCTAGATGTCAACCAAATGACACTGCACTGCACACGACAAGCGGCCAGCAAGGGATGGATGGCTCAAGTTGAGCGATGTTAATTGAGCACAGCGACGATAAATGGGCAGCATCCCTAAAAAAGTGTTTGTGAAACTCTGTTTTTCACGCATACCACAAAAGAGAATAGATGTTTTGAAAGGTTTTTCTACGTAATTGAAAGATTGCCGCTAGGATAAAGCGCCACTATACGGTTAAAGTTTCCTTTTCCACAAGTGTTCACCAAAAATCACTTTATATCGAGTTCTTATCGTAACACCCTATCCAATATAAA
The DNA here is from genome assembly GCA_963853775.1 of Xanthia togata. Classification (NCBI taxonomy): domain Eukaryota; kingdom Metazoa; phylum Arthropoda; class Insecta; order Lepidoptera; family Noctuidae; genus Xanthia; species Xanthia togata. The sequence goes on from OY970802.1 coordinate 16,496,989, forward strand.
TTCACCATTACAGTGAGCTACCAGCTACTATCAGACAAAGTTAGGGCTCTATCAGTTGTCTAAACTTTCCACGGTCGGCTGTTCTATTCTATAAAGTATGTAAAATCTCACTTCTCAGGGAACGACCAGCGTAAATGAACCGTGGAGTGTGTCAGTTTAGTGTGAGATTGTATGAGGATGTAAAGTTCTTTCTTTATTGGTCGTAACAGCCTGACATACCTACCTAGCTTGTTTTTAAAACTGTTTCCTAAAACTGGAGCATGGCCGGCAGGCCTCAATTATTTACCTCCGCTACTAGACATCGGATCGCTTCACGGTTGGTATTAGGTATCTGTAGGCCACCTACGTTGTTTAGTTTTTAATTTGCTTCATTAGTTCGGCGTAATCGGAAACAGTTACTCTACAGTTTATGTCAGAGGTAATAAAAAAAAGATAAATATTTTGGGGAACGTGGATAATGTTTGATATAAGTAAATGTCACGATCGTTACATGCATATTACAATGAGCGTGAATGACTTGATGTTATCGAAAAAATATTTTCGAAACACGTGAAATTATTACAAATTATAATGGCGCATGGCCCGTAAAACATGTACTACGATGAAAGCTGTGCAAGTTCTTGTTTTATGACTGTGAAACACCACACTATATTGCAGCAATATTAAAATAAAAGTTATGTAGATATTGGTTAGACACGACAATTTGGGAGCTTCCCTTTGTGTCGGAACGAAAAAAAAACGTATGGAATTTGCCGCAGCTGTCGATATCGGCCAGCACAACCCGATGTAGGTTTAAAATATAAGCAAAATTTCTGCATATATGAAACTGAACGCCTAGACACAATTCCACTGACGTTATCGTATTTTGCAGTAACACCCTCCCGCCACCACCCCCTCCCTGTGGCAAAGAGAATGCTTGTTTTATTCTCATGGTCTATACGTGATTGGTGGACATCGAATTTTTATTGTGAGCTAGGTATTCCAACATGACATACTCAAAGTATAGGAATTTATGAAATGCTTGTGTGTGAAACGGATAGTGGCATGTATCGAGCAGGATATTTTGATCGTTTTGTGAATTTATTCAACTGTAACGTCGGCTCCTCTTTTATCCATTTCTATGCTCTTAGCTGTCGTATCGTTTCTTAGCATTCAGCTCCGATTCGGTCCTGAAACTTGACGGAATTTATCACAAGTAATAAATACCAATCCAAAGTATCCGTAAGTAAAGTGAATAAAGTGCGTAAAGTGGTTTTTTTAAATTTCATTTTCAGTTTGGATTGCCTTTGATATTTTCTTTGATATTTTGTTTTGTAGTTTTCTATTTTCCGTTTACAGAGATTGAAAAACGTATGAGCACGTACAATATTTTGCGCAATATTGAAATCTAAAAATAACCGTTGCTATTCGGATCACAAATAATGGATTTGAAATTGATATTCATCATGTTGAAATTGTAACATTTTTAACGAGATGGCAAAATCCACACGGACGCGTGCAAAATGTTACTTTCATTGTGTTTGTTTTATTCCGAATCCAGAATTCACATTTGAATTGTTACGTGTGCAAATATTTAATTTGCGTTAATTAAACTAGGATTACAAAATTTCAGGTCCATTATTAAATATTTAAATGAAATGAACAATAAATTCCACGATATTTGTATGGTTGATCTATCAAGTAACACTTGTAAAAAGCAGCAGTTTTTGTTAAACACAGAGCCACTTAAAAGGAACCGAGAGGGCCGGATGACAACGTTAAGTGGAGGCAAACTAAAAGGAAATAAAAATACGAGCGAACCGTAACGAAGCTTAGTTAACCGAAGCGTCACTTCAATTCTCACCGGTGCTTACGTTACATCACCATAAATACACATTACACCATGGTCGGGTTACGTAACCACGTAACAGTGAGATATTGAAGTCGAGGATCCCTCTGAACTATGAGTATATTGTTCTATTCATCCCACGATATTTGTATTGAGACCGTGTCGATTTGAATTCACGTCTTGCGACGCCCGTTCTCTGTCTAAATCACAATTTCAGTATTATGTAGCTTCGCATCTTAGATACGTTTAATTCCTCAAGATTTTTGGTTGCAGTCTTAGCGGACAGAAGTTATAAAATTGCTTTTTTCAAATGTGCTTCGAAAGTCATACAGTATGGCGGGACATTTTTTAAATAAGCGATGAAAAATTTCATCGCAGTTTGACCAGACTCATGTACTGAATGGTAACAGGTTGTGCGTCCTTGCCACCCTGTATATTATTTTCATTATTATTGTCTACATCCAAAAACAAGTTGGTATAATTACGTTTCATCAGCGATAATTACCATTACTGCACCATTACATTGCACTACTACAATTGTGAATAATTCCAAGTTTAATGTTATTCATCGACGTTATCCACCAGGCTTAACAGCGCAATAAATTAGCAGAACAAAACCCAGGTGTCTGTACGTTTGAAGCTTAGAGCTCGAGGTGGGACGAGTGGGGTTATCAATTAAATTGCGCACGTCGGCAGCTGCACCACAGCGCCGTGATGGATGCCCTCTGCGTCCTCAACAATATCCATTCCTCTCGTTTATTACCTTATTTGTACCGACATGCACTGTACTGCCATTTGTCTAATAGAAATGGGTGGCCATTTTCCAAGTGGACGTTGTTTGTAATGTTTTACAAAGTTCATTCAACCACCCCATCTCGTTACGTTCATTCTGTTAGCGAAATGGTTTAAGTTAACTCGATTGTCTTTAAACTCTGGCGATAACTTAAATATACGTAGCCGCAGTGTGATTATCTTACTTTTCATTATTGCGTTTGGAAATAATATCCCAGATTCGTTTGTGATGTCAATTGTCGGGAGGATTCCCAAATTCATCTCTAACAGTCGATATGTATACAAAGGCAGGTTATATATACAGGAAGTAATTGATGGTAACTGAAATCGGTAGTAATTTGTGGAACCGTTTGAACGTTACTGGAATAGATGGATTTACCTCTCCCTGCGCGAATTGTGTCCCCATATGTGATGTCATGCCCGAACCTATCAAGTCATGTTGTTGTATATTTGAATGTGAAGTGAATCTCGACACAAATTTCTAGCGGGGCGGACGGACAAACCACTCACAACTGAATGGCAGCACTCCACCTGCTATATTTTTTACGTAAATCAGGTCTCTATTATGTTCTACAGGAGTTAGTCAGAAAGCTTTCGACTTTTATGTAGCCTGTCTACTTAGCCAAGCAGAATGTTTGTAGCTCTGTGATTATTGCGAGCCATTTATTTATCTTAATAGGGTCCTAAACAAATACCTAATACTTGGCAATTTTGCTACTAGGTTTACAATTCAGTGATTTGTTTGTTGAAATAACAAGATTATCCAACAGAAACCATTGAATACAACGCGAATTATTCTACCCAGATTATTAAATTTAATAATCCACATAAATGACGAATGTAACCCTTTATATCAATAGGCACTGTATTAACAATATGCTTACCGTAAAATATTTAACTGCCCCATAAAATTGACGATAAAAATCAATGCGTGTATTATGTAAGTCGTTTGCGTATAAAGGTAATGGGCAGACATATTTGGTATAATTTCGTGTAATAGTTAGCTATTTCGCTAGACACGTCTGCTTCCCTAGAGGATTTTTACGGGGCTGGGCTTTATCTGTATCACGATTGCGTTTTTATGTTGTATTTAATATTGTTATTTAGTTTGTTGGAAACTTTTTGCGTATTTCCAATCGTAATACCTAAATTACTTATTAATGAAACTTTCTAAGGCTTATTGATAAACTATTGTCTTGTTGTGGTAGCACGGTTGTTGATTAAAACAAATTGATTAGTTGTAGTAATGAATGAAAAAATTAGTTAACAACATAAATAAATCAATGTAGGTATCCCTAATTTTTAATCAACTGAATTAATATTTACAGCTAATATTATGTGTATATGGTTTACAAGTAGCTTTGAACAGATAAAGGCAAATCCTAAATCTAAATGTATCCTTTACAACATATTTCCTTAATATATCGTGTATCTAGGCTTCATGCAGATTCAGGATTAATGGAATTGTCGTATTAGAGATACGGATTACTTATTAGTTACTACGATAAGACGATTATTGTGAGCTTTTGTACAAATACATTGGACATAGATAATGTTCATACGGAGTGGGTTAAGCGGTAATGACGTGTTTGGAAAAGTGTTCTTATTTTCATCTAAATGCCTTTTCTCTTCCTCTCATTAGTAATTAATCCACCTTCTTTTTTATATTTATGTATAGCGTTTGTAATAACAGCCGCACGGGTCGATCCATCTTTACAATCCGAGACTCCTCTGTGCCTCGGAAAACACGTTTAACGTCGTCAGAAGCCCGAAAGTCTTAACCAGTCTTACCAAGGGGTGTCGTATTACCCAGTTACTTGGTTGTGGAGGTCAGATAGGCAGTCGCTCCATGTAAAATACTAGCATCTGGTTAGACTGGAAGCCGACCCCAACATAGTTGGACAAAGACTAGGCAGATGATTGATGTAGAGCGTTTGATCGCTATTTTACCTCATGTTAAAATATTAAATGTGTATGTTCATTTATTTATATAAATGTTTAAGAACGCCCACTAAGTATACGAAAGTTTAAACACAAGATTTACATAGGCAGTAACAGAATCTTGGGACAAATGCCGTAGTCTATTAGTCAGCTACAGAATCTTGGGATAAATACTTTAATGCCAGTCTATTAGTTACCATGATAAATGAACCGAGGATATTCCCCATTCATAGTTTACACGACGTTGTTTATCCATCCCTTACCTACGCCGTTTTTTAAGTGGGGTAGAAAAACTATAGCACTGACTAGAATGTTTACTTTAGTAGTAGCGTAATAGTTTACGTTACTACTAAAGTAGTTTCTCTAGAAGGTTTTCTACCCACTAAAAATACATTTGACGACAGTGAAAAGTTATATACCTGAACACCCACGGGAGTATCAAATGTCGTTGACATGTGTACCTACCTATTGCAAATGTCAACTGGCAATTTCGGAAACCCTTTTATCAAGCTTTTATTTAGTTTCACTTGTTTGTATGTTAAGATGGATATTCGTAAGATAAATTTGAATGAGTAAGTCTTGCCTTGTCAAGCTGAAACTTTTTATAATGATCCGCTTCGATGAGAATACCTTTGATTATATTATAGATAGAGGGTTGCACTGCAAAATAACTAAAACAAACAGGCCAATTTTGATACGCTGGTGTGCGAGACAGCTATGTCTTACACTCGCGCCACGTCATTGTGCTTTTCCAGTGTGCAGTGCTATATTAGCGGCTAACTTGGACGCTATTTTTTTCGATAAGTTCACAGTTTTGACTGTCTATCTAGACATATTTTTATCTTAGGGGAATACAAATATTTCAAGAAGTAAGAATCGATTATTACGGTACACGTAGTGCTATTCTGTAAAAATCTCATCGTGAAAGGTGAAGTGAGCTGTCAGTGTCAATCCCTAGCATCAGCCGGAATGACAGCTCACTTAATCGTCTTGGCATATCAAAACGTTATCAGCAAGACACCTAGGTATAGATAGTGCAATCCACGACAACGCGCCCCACTCCGCTCCGTTCCATACTAAAGTACAGCTTACAGTACAGTAATCGCGGAGTGGGGCGCGTCGTCGTGGATTGCATTATCTATAGAGCATTTATTCAAAAGCTTGTTTTAAAAACTAACTTAAATTATTCCCATTCATCTTTCTTGAGACTTGAGCCTACTTGTTACAGTAACTCAGAATAATTTCTTCCGACAACTGTGGCTCTACTACAATTCTACAATCCTACAAGGCTACAGCGGAACTGGGGCCCGTTCTCTACACTTAGCTTTAGTTAACTACAGTTAACGAGTCTGATGTCGTTACGATAGCCGCGATAGCCGTCGGTGCCGGCTACTGCGATCAACTTAATCTGTCGCGCGCGCAATTAGCAGACACAATAGAATTTTATTGTTATCTGTCTCCAATATGAGACACCAGTATTATAAAGGTTAACATTGTACTTCGTAGTTCGAAGAATCGTGCAGAAATATTTTTTTAATTTCATGTATGTAGTTTCGGCCTTGTCTGAAAGTTTAAAACTTTAATTGCAGTCTGTAGGCAAGGTTTCCATAAGGATTATAAAAACTGCAATAAAAAAAAACAGCAACAACTTCAATATTATAAAGATAGTTCATACTGTTTTCCGTAGAATGCTGCAATGAAAAGTTTTTGGGTTATTATTACCTTCATTTAAAGGTACCTGACTCAAGTTACCTAAGAATAATATAATATAATATAAGTATTTATTGCATGATAAAATTTTAATAGTTGATTTTGATATGTGACTATTCTACCCACACACCGAGAAGGACTCGTGCGTCAACGAACACGCAATCCGTCTGTCCCAGTTGACATACGTATATCTATGACAGTCGACATCACGGTTACTCAAAAGCCTAGAAATCAGAACGTTGTCTTGCCTTGAAATATCGTTTATAGCCAGTAATTGGGTAGTGGAGGTCGAATGGTAGTCGCTTCATATAAAATATTGATATTTAGCCTCATCTGGTAAGTCTCGAAGCTGACCTCAACCTAGTTCTGAAAAGGCACTGAGTAAAGGCGAGGTGGATTATTTACCGCACACCTCTGCTGACACAAGGTAGTACAAACCGTAAATGTTAATAAAACATTTAAATATTTAAAATGTACATTCGTGTGCAGTTGAATGGTGCTGCGCGGATTAGTCGGCCTATTTGTTAATTGGGAGCCGAAACAGTGGTAATCCAATATAGCCTTTAAAACCGTTGTAGTATTACGTCAAAAAGGTTATTTTACGCATTTGGTTTAAAAATTGGCTTCGTTAACCTTTTTGGCTAATAAAAGAATGTCGCATTTTATTTAATGTCTACTTGTCTTAACGTTTCCAAAGTTTGTTTGGTTTGTTTCAAAGCAAGTCAGGGTAGGTGTAGGTAGGTCTGGTCCTTGCCATGGCACGGAGCGAGAGGGGAGGCCGTCACCTCCTTCTGCGAAACAGTATTGCTCGCGAAGGAGGAGGCGGAACGCGTGAGGGAGAGGCATAATTCGCGCCCTCACGCCCCTAGCCGCCGCAGGAGGAGACGCCCTGGTCGTCGGGAATCGATAGCTGATTCTCGGCCACCGTAGGCGCGGGCTTGCGGACGGTGAGCTCACCATCCGGTAAGGACCAGGTCCGGGTCGACGGCGCGTTGTGTTCCACGCGCGCCTCAAAGAGATGTCAGCGAGTGAAGGGGTCCGATGGGACTATTTCCTGCCGGGGTTGCGGGAAAGTCCGAAAGGGATACCGTGGCCTCCTGGCATTGCACAGGCAACTGAAGGAACACGGGTGGGTTTTAGTCAGTAAGAGTCTGACACGCCCTCCACCCGGAGACGTCATTTGATAATTTCCCACCCGAAACAAAAAAAAGGTAGGTGTAGGTACTTACTTAAAAAGGTACGGTACCTAATTCAGGTTTTGTAAGTTATTTAGTTTGACCTTTATATGTATACTTTCAAAATAACATGACCGCTAGTAGGTATCTTCATGCAAAATAAAGAGAAGGTTGTTGACATTGTATCTTAACCTTATGAGATTATTGTGTGTCGCCCACCTTGGCCTCGTTCTTATGAACAAAAAGCATTGTTTTACTTACTTCCTTTAAAAGTCTTTGAAAGCAATTTCCTTCCGTCCTGTAAAGGCATCAGAAAAGAGAACTCTCATCTCTTATGCTAAGTTATGAACACTTTACTTCGATATTAGTAGTAGTCGATTAGGTGGGAATACAAACATTTTGACAGAAAACTATTGGTACTAATATCAAACAAGACGAATAAATAAAAAAAGTGATGAATAAAGGTATGAATATAGTAGATAATAGGTAGTCTTCTTTTAAATTAAACTTACACTACTAGACTACCTACATATTACATACTAATAATATAAAGAGATTTTTTGTTTTGTTTATTTGTATGTTTGTTTGTTTGTAAGTTTGTAGTTAGGGGTAATCTCCGGAACTACAAGTCGGAGTAAAAAAATATTTTTGCATTGGATAGCCTAATTCTCGAGACAGGTTATAGGCTATGTAACATCACGCTACTATCCTCAGGAGCCGAGCAAAAGAAAAAAAGTGAGAAGGAAAGCTAAGCGAAAATGAAGTACCTAATTGCGTGGGCGAGCGATGCGATGCGACGCGGCGGGTCGGTGGCTGAAATTTGACGCCGACGAAATCGCGAGCAAAAGCTAGCTACATATATTGACTGTTAAGGCGTCGCTACTTAACGAAATAAATTAACATTACAAAATCACTTTTCACAATGTAACCGTGACTATATTCTGTCCTTTATGTTTACATAGGTACATTCACCGTAATGCGTATATAAACATGTGCTAAGATTATCTAAATGTTGGGTGGTCTTAAAGCCGGCAATCCGGGATAATGCTAAATGTGAATTGTCCTCACGATAGTCGGTCTAGTGGGTTCTTAGTATTTTGTTGCCTTTAATGCGATACTAAACACCAGAGAGGTTCTTCACTCAGCACGTTGTTTAAGGGTGCATAAAAATGTATTTCATATTGAGTTTTATTGTTTTGTGCACTGTTTTTATTGACAGTAGTTACCCTAAGTAGGTAAAACGTGTGAGTAGACAATATCAGATTAGTCCAGAAGGCCTATTGGACATTGTAGTACAATCGTTTTTAAATCGTTTCGTATTCATTAAAAAAGCGATTTTAAATTAAGCTTTTTGTTAGTTTATGTTGATCCACTAATTATATTTTTGGACATCCATCGTTAACGCTGATAAAATGTCATATTTTGTCAGAAGAAGAAAAAGAAGAGAAAAAAATGAAATCGTTAAAATGTAACCACTAGCTACGCCCCCCGGTGTCACCCGCATAAGTCCCGATCCCGTGTGAATATTGGGTTAAAAGGTGTCCTTTTCTAGGTTATTGTCTACCCATGTGTCAATTTTCTAGGTTATTGTTTACCCATGTGTCAATTTTCTAGGTTATTGTCTACCCATGTGTCAATTTTCTAGGTTATTGTCTACCCATGTGTCAATTTTATAGGTTATTGTCTACCCATGTGTCAATTTTCTAGGTTATTGTCTACCCATGTGTCAATTTTCTAGGTTATTGTCTACCCATGTGTCAATTTTATAGGTTATTGTCTACCCATGTGTCAAATTTAATCCAAATCCGTTCAGCCGTTTTAGCGTAACAAACAAACTCACTTTCGCATTTATAATATTAGTTAGGATGGTGTATTATTATGTATGTCATTTAGGCCACCTGAATTTCTTTAATAATATGGAAAGATTTTCCACGTAGAAGATGACCATTATGATATTTACACGGCCATACTTTGTACCCAAACACATAATGCGCAATCCCTTTTTAGTAGTACTTTATGATCCCCAAAGGAAGTAAAGGGGTAGTTTATTTGTAGTTGAGACAATGTGGACACAATTTACTTATGCTACTTTTGTTGTGTGCCTAAAAGAAAAGATTACACGCGTTTGGCAAGAAAACACCTATAATTATTTAAATAATTATATTTTCTGACATCATCACTAAAAGTGATCAAACAATTAACCATGTTTCTTTGTAAAATATAAGATATGGGAAGTGAAGTTTTAATGGATTTTCACTAATGCTAAAGGCTTGCCCCCCCCTATTAGGTTCATGGGACTTAAACAAAACTGGTGAAATGTTTCTATGTTCACCACTGCCTAAGTCTTCGGAAGTACAGGCGTAATTTTACGTTTAGATTTACATTTTCACTCAAAAACGTCCTTAATCGTTAAATCGATTCACGGAAACCCGCCAAACACTTTCACGGCTCGATAACTTAATGCCTTAAGGACAGTTTCATTTATTTGTTGAAAGTAACAATTAGGGGCGAAATATCGATGGTGAAGGTATAGTGGGCAGAGCGAATAAGGGATGCTGGCTCTACGGACTCGTAACGCGCGTCGCCGGAATTACCACCACTAACTATTTACTCACATCTATCAGAGAAAAAGTGTGTCTTTTCTTTTATTTTTTCGTTATCTGTGTTCAGTGCTGATTTCTTAAATATTGGGCGAGGAATGTGTGGTGATAATGAATAGTATACGAGTACATGTAAGAGTATCAAAGTAGAATCAGTGGGCGATGTCAGACCTATCAATTCAATTTATTTATTCAAGTAACCATGACTCATTTGTTAGTAAACTTATATTTATTTATTTCATGGAGGACTTACAGCTAACAAAACATAACAAAAAAAAAGAGGTAATAGTCACCAGAAAGCCAATTACCAGACCTCGCGTTTAGAATTATAATAAATAAAAAATGTAAGTATGATGCGAGCACAGACAGCAGCACACGACTTAAATTAAAGTTGCCACATTAAAAATTAAAACAATAAAATGCAGACATTTGCTTGCAAGTAAAAAAAAAAGACAAAGGTTAAAAAAAAACCACTTAAGATAACCGCTGTCACTTAAAAAATTGCAGGCTCAAGCACCTTCTGGCTGAGTTCACACTAGTTACGAAAGGATCCAGATCATGTCGCTTGAATATCTCATTATATGTTAGTAATTAAGATAATTTTATCTACATCCTATACCAATTCCTGTATAATATACACTGCGACAGTACTGTCCAACGCTGCACCATTCCATGGAAAATAGCGCAGCAGCGATTCACATACGAACAGTCCAGCCTGCTCAAAAATAGAGACAGCATACTGTTGTTGCTACCCTAGATCCCACGCACCAGGGACGCACAGCGCTTACACATTGTGGCAAAGAAACGTCCGCGAACATCCCTGATGCGAAAGAAAAAGTGGATGTATTTTGTGCAATATGACATGATGTTGATGAGATGTAGGGAAGAAACTGACTTTCTGTGCCAACTGAGACTGGACGGAAGAATCAAACCATGAAGATTAAGTTAAGCGATTTGCAAGAACTTATTACACAAGTTTTATAGTAACGTCATATTTTTAGGTCGTAACCAATTATTACAATTGATCATCTCCCACGCACTACCCACGTATTTCAAACCTTTTGTATTTTTTTGTAAAAACATTTCTACCATATCTTTGAGGAATTATTGACTAAGAAAATACTTCACGTAAGCTTTTTAGTTTTATTTTTGTTTCTCTGTAGCGGTTTGATGTCGACGACAAGCCTGGTAATTAGGTACAAAAAAAAATGTGACTCAACATTTATTTTAAAGTTAGCAATGAAAAGAAAATATTTAAATAATCCTCAAGATGTGGGAGTATTAAAATCTTAAGAAAATTTTGTTCAGTAAGTGGGTCTTTTAGTTCATAATTATTTACAATGTACTTTACGCTAGGGTTCAAAAGTATATCTAGAAAGTCGTAAAAGATATTTTAAGAAAAATACTTTAAAGAATGGTGCTTTTATGAATTTATATTTTTTTTTGATAATTAGCTCTATCGAAATAATTATTCTGTCAAATTTTGTATTATTAATCAATCATCAATTATGTATAAGCGTGGCCTTAGCAAAAGGAATAAATAATACAATAAATAAAATTGTAGCATGCGCTTGCCCAGTAGCTACACCTGCTACGAGACGTAGCTGCGGCTACGATTGCTACGAGACTACGAGATCGTAGCAACGGCTACGCCGGTTTAGGTTGTGCGTTGTTTGTCAGTGAATGAATGAATGAATTTAAGATTTTTACAAAGTAGATTATCAGTTTTTTTCACGTTTTCTGGTATTATGGAGTTAAGAATAACAAGCAGTACTATCATTACCATCTGTGTTTTCTCAGTGCGTGCAGTTAAATACACTGTTTTACAGTGGTACACTATTAGCCACACTTGGATTTATAGTTAGGCGATGCAAACTACCTCATAACTCTTCGAAGGTGCCGTGAGAGGCAGTTAGACACTTCTATCAAGATTTTGTATCATATCATCGTACTTCGGAATTAAAACCCATGATGATTAAAACAACATGTCCTAGATTAATTCATGGGAGTGTGTACTTTGATAGGTATATACAAAAGGAGTGTGACTATTTGGTTGCGAAATTCATTATTTTTATAGGGTGTCGTAATTAAGGTGTAAGTAAATGAGTTAGGAACAGAATTGGAGTCTTAGACAAAGTACTCTTTAAAATCTGTGCTCTCATTTATCAAAAAACGCATTCTACCACATTTTTATAACTAAACACAATCCACCACTCGAACCGCATTCCAAAAGGAGTTGTATCAAGACCCTTAAGCTAATAAACTCAACATCTCAGCTAGCTACTTGAGCAAAACGAAAACAGATGCTCAACTCTCGTAATTTCACTAGCAACGCTAATTTACTAATTACATAACTAATTATGTAATTTAAATGTCTCGTATACTTGCGAACCCGCTCTTACAATGTTAGCTCCATTATCCACACATAGATGGCCAAGTATATAACAAATTTGCCTAATTACGACATTGCAAAAAGGTAGTCTTGTTTACGTGTAACACCACTTTATTCGATTAACTTCGTGAGTAAAATCGTTGATACTCGCTATTCGGGTAAAAAGGTCCCGCCCCTTGTGTATTCCTTTGTATGTAATTTAAAATTGATTATCCTTTACTTCGTTAATTGCTATCGTATCCTTTACCAAGGTTAATATCTAAAGGTTTAATGATATGTCGAATTTAGTTTCGACCAGCAGCCACCACACCAATTTATAATTTAAAGTATAGTTTATTTGGGGAGGCCGTTAACTTGACTCTTGTGAGTGCTTAAATAATTAATGACTGTTTTCAATAGTAAACCCTCATTTTGCTAATAGTCCGCTGTTGATATAGGACTGTCCCAAATTACGCCACATCATCCGGGTTGGCCTTGATGTACCCCTACTTAGTTTTTGACAGACTACCATGTTCAGATTGTCGGTTCGTTTACTGATTTAATTCTATTAAAATATGAAGACTACACTACAATAAATTTCTTCAAAACTCTTCACGAATTCTATAATTTCCGAATAAACTTTGTAGAAGGTTAAAAATAGATATAATCAATATTTTCAAACTATATTCAACAGTAGCAAGCTACAAGAAAACCTTAGCATCAAAGCGTTATTGACCATAGAATTCGTTGAAATTTAACGACTGTTCTCATTGAAAATTATACAATAAACAAAGGAACTGTAGTTGTTGAGAAAATAGAAATAATGCAACTAAACCATAAACAATAACAAGGTTCGTCTTGGATAGCGCAGGAATCAGTAACACAAATACGTCTGGCTCTCAAGAAATGTAAACTCAAACTAAAGATTGTTTCTTAGTATTAGATGTTGTTCCAACATTGCATGATCCATCTGTACGTGCATTACTACTCTTTGTTTTGTTTTAGATAAAGTTCTTTGTTGTGTATTTATTTTTGGTTGGAGCTTTTGGTACTTACACTGCGAATTAAAATAGTTTTTTCTAAGTGTTCTTAGAAATACACGCTCAATAGAATGATTTTCAAATGTTTAGAATTGCTATTGTAATAGCGAAGTCCTGTGTAGTCGGTAAATACATCAAGGGTGTCATCTTGTAATAAGGGAAGTATGGTTATATATATCTACTAAATCTATTTGAGATGCTCTGAGTTTTCCTTGTTCTCCACAAGGAAAACTTGGTAGCCTTTGGCGTTTTAGCTTTCACTTTTGTCCCTTATAGCGGTCAAACAGGATGCTTTGAAGGTGTAGAGGTATATGGAGTAATCACAAAACTATCGATGAACGAGTATACATAACTAAGTATAACGTAATTTGACAAGCTAAAGGATGCAGTTTAAAAAAATACTAATTTATTTAATTTCAAATTCCTAAGGCCTAGCTTTTGAAGTCTCGGTAAGTAATGTAACCGCTGCACAGTCTAAGGCCCGTATTACAGAACCTCATTCAAGACTCAAGCATAACTTAAAACTAGTTCAACCAATCAAATGGCTTGACTTTTGAGTGAGGTTAGGTTAAGTAGGAGGAAAACAGACGCGATGCGACGGCGCGACGCGATTCTGGTAGAATAATATCTATGAAGTTTTCAAAGAAACTGTTCTACTAGAGTTGCGTCGCGATATCGCGTCGTGCCTATCTGTGTGAGTCTTAATACGGCCTTAGGGTGCCTACATGCGAAAGCGTAGCTAGATTTCATGGAAACACACGAAACACTTGCACGTTTGGCGTACGTTGGCAGGTGTGTAAACACTCCCTTAAACCTTAACTATAGTCAGTTATACGGGCTATCGAATGAAGTAATTTTCTTTCTTTACATGCCCCATAAAATATAAAGTATACTCGGCTGTTTGTTCACCGTCAGAAGTGGTTCGTTCGAATTCATCGTGACGCAACCTAAATATCATTTGGTGAATTTTTCATGATCTGGAAAGGTCTCAGCTAGTCGAATATGCCAGAGGTTAGTAAATCTATATATACGACTAATTTATTATGAATATAAAAATTCGGTTAAATGTTACTAGAAATGTTTGACGTCAAAATTCTTCGCTATTTATGAACCGAGAAAAATAAGTCGTTACTTAACTAGACGAGTTATTTACTGAAATTCTTGCTCGCAAAGAAACGGGAAAGAAAATGCTTTCTTTTTATATTTTAAGAAGTCAGTTTGTATGACAGTTGTCTGGCCAAACGGCGACATTCTAGGAAAATATGAACCCTATATTTCAGTCGGTTGCTACAATAAGAAAATAAACGAAACAAGTAATGCGTCAAGACTGTTGTTTTTGCAAACACAATTTATTTTAAATTTCCAATTATACAAAGTGCGAGTTAACTTTAACTTCTACTAACTACCTACCAGTATCTTTGTTATTGATGAAAACATACTCCGATGAAGGACCATCAGCCTCTCTTCAGTCAAAGACTCTAACTTTGAACAACTGATAACCGCCAAACACATAATTACTTCCATCTATTCTCTTCAAAGGAAGTCGACAAGTCTGACAAAGAGAAAATAAACTCACATAGAAGTCGTAGAAGCAACGGTCATTATCTCATGTTGTGCACAAAAGCCAAATCTGAAGTGCCATCGGTACAAGACGGCGGCCACTCGTCGCGAGAGCAGTTAGGCCGAAGTTATCGTGGACCAGTTTAACTGGAGCACCCTCTGTCAGCAAGGTGCTACGTGCCTCGGATGCCCGCCAACTACCGAGTACCTACTACAACTTACACTAAAATTATATCCAACTATTATCTCTTGAGTTAACGGGGCGTCGATGTATAGGATCCTATTATTTATAACGAATAAACGGTACTTACCTTCTTGTGGTATTTTATTATGAAAATGGAATTTAATTTTATCAAACACTAAAGAAAACGGTGACATTCTATCTAAATGATACCATGTCGACTAGTCCCTTATTGTCACTTCCCAATAAGGATACAAAATGTAAAAGTTTGTAGCCAATTCACAATTGTGGGTAGGTAAACTATATGTACGCAGAAATCAGCGATTATTATTTTGTACTTTTTAGCATTAGAATTTGTTTAAATACGAGTATCTGTTCTATCGCCTTCGCAAATCCAACGAGCCCAACACTACAGGGCTATATTGTAAGGTCGAGAAGTTCCTGTGGCCACCTTCCGCCTCTATAGTCAGACCCTTGACTACACTACAGGCTATAGTTTTTGTCACGGCGAAAATTAACGAACCCAAACATATCAGGGCTATCTGGTTTTGGGCACGCCACTATTGCGGCGATAAGTCCCCTCTTTGAGGAGTGGCTGGAGAGGCGCCACGGCGTCCTCACCTTCCGCCTGACGCAGGTCCTCACCAGACACGGCTGTTTCGGGAGGTACCTGTTTTGTATAAGGCGGGAGGAAACGCCCGGGTGTCATCACTGCTTGGATCGCCCGGAGGACACGGTGGAGCATACGGTGGAGGTATGCCCGGCTTGGGCAGAGCACCGCCGTGTCCTCGTGGAGGCGATCGGTGGCGGGGATCTCTCGCGTCCGGCCCTGGTCCAGGCCATGGTACGGAGCGAGAGGGCATAGGAGGACGTCACCTCCTTCTGCAAAGCAGTAATGTTCGCAAAGGAGGAGGCGGAACGCGTGAGGGAGAGGCAAATTTCGCGCCCTCATGCCCCTAGCCGCCGCAGGAGGAGACGCCCTGGGCGTCGGGAATCAATTGCTGATTCCCGGCCACCGTAGGCGCGGGCTTGTGGATGGAGAGCAAAGGGTAGCTCGCCGTCCGGTAAGGACGAAGCCCGGGTCAACGGCGCGTTGTGTTCCACGCCCGCCTCAGAGAGTGTCAGCGAGTGAAGGGGTCCGATGAGACCATTGCCTGCCGGGGTTGCGGGAAAGTCCGAAAGGGATACCGTGGCCCCCTGGCATTGCACAGGCAACAGAAGGAACACGGGTGGGTTTTAGTCAGTAAGAGTCTGACACGCCCTCTCGATCCACCCAGAGCGGGAGACGTCATTTGATGATTTCCAACACAAAAAAAAAAAGAAAAAAAAAGGCCTATCTGGTTTGGGTGAAGTGTTCCTATGGCCACCTTCTGGATACTACCTTGGGCTATATTCCTTGTCAAGACAACGCCTAAGAGTCCAAATACGATGGTGCTATCTTGTTTTGTTGAGATGATCCTATGGCCAGCTTCCGGCTTCATCATTAGACCCTGAACACCACTAAGAGCAATTCTCGAGACAAAATTAATGAAACCAAACACGACGGGGTTATCTGAATTACATGAGAAGTGCCCGTGATCACTTCGTGATCACCTTCCGGCTCCATGATCTGACCCTGGACACCACTTAGTGTAATAGGACTTGTCAAGACATATCTAGAAAGAAAAAAAATGCATTTATTTGCAGTATCAGTCACTATGGTGCTGTCTTGTTTGGTTAAATAGTTCCCATGGCCGCCTTCCGGCTTCATCAGCAGACCCTGGACACCACCTAGTGTAATAGCACTTCTCAATACATATCTAGAAAGAAAGACATAAAATACTTACGTTGGTAGCCAATGATTCCAAACACGATGGTGCTATCTTGTTTGATTGAAGAGTTCCTTTCGACAACTTCCGGGTCCATATTCAGGTCCTGGTCACCATATTGGGCTATAGTTCTTGTGAAGACAAACCCGAGATCAATCTCAACGACGCTATCTTATTTAGTTTAGGAGTTCCTCTTGACATCTTCGGGCTCCATCATCAGACCAGCTTCATGGTATCATATTTTTAAAATGTCTTAGTAGCTATATAAGTATGCCCAGTTTCAGCTCAATCCGATGCCAGGAAGTGCTTGAAAAATGGATGACAATTGGAGTAACTGGAAACATAAGTATACGAACGAAGCAACCTAATAAAAAGCTGGTAATAAAGCCACCTTTAGTACATTTGTCACCACACAAGAAAAAACGAGATAGTTTAACCCGTAAATAAAATCTTGTCACACTTTTCGCATCCGGTCTTTCACAGCGCAACTACGCTACATTTATTTGTAACTCCGACCAAAAATAAAATAGTTACGAGAGCAACTAAATAGTCGGAAACTTGAAAGATACAAAAAGACCGCTGCGCCGAGTTTCTTCCGGTTTTTTCACGCTAAAGAAAGAAGCTCTTTTTCCAAACTGTTGATTTCGCGACTTTGATATTTTATTCCCAAGGGGATTAAAGCGTGTGATTTATATCTCCATTTACTTTAGTGAAATATCAATTTGGTATACGCTGGCTTTGGAAGGTCACTTTTTCATAAAACATATATTTTTAATGTTTTGTAAGTACTCAGTAGTCCTTAAGTACATACAAGTAGTATGTACTTAAGGACCTCTGTTTTGTCCTTATCTGATGCCATCTTTCTACGACCACTCATCGATTTTCATCAAAGCGATTATAACAGCAGTAGGTACTTAATCCTCTTAAAATCGTTTATTGTTTCAGTTGGCTTATCGCAAAGAATGTTGTTTAAGTAATAGACATATCAAATAGAAGCTCATAATAGCCGGCAAAATCAAATTCAGAAATAGTCATTCAACTAACACAATTTATCATTTAACTAACACAATTTACCATCAACCATTCAATAAATCTGCCAGATATACATTAAAACATGTTCCATTTATTTTGTTAAGTAAAGCAAATTCCTTTGTCTCACACTTCAAGCAAAGATTAATTGCGCTAACAACATCACCCTTTTAGCCCGCGGCTTGATGAAGCACCGTATTCCTGTTAGTACTTTAAAATTACACCCTTCAGCATCAAACCTCGTTGGATACCCAGGTAATGAGGGCCAACTCCGGCCAGATACTGCTTTATCATTGGAATTGCTTCATCCGAACAAAATGGGGACCAAGTATTAAATTGCTCCAAGCCATCAGTCACCTGTCACCCGGATAGAGGTGCCATCAACCCCGCCTGGAGCCAAATTGAACTATTACAAGTTTTCGCATTAACCTTTATATTTACATGTACGCGTGAGAATTACTTAACATTAAACTATACTAATTACGTGGAGGAGGTAATTTTTCGACGACAATTTATACGTCGTTACAAATTTACACACAATAGTAATATATTCTGTAACGTTGAATTATAAACTGAACTGTTAACTAAAGCTTGCTTTTAAACGTTAAAGATAAATACCAGGATTATGAAAAAATCTGTACTTATGCCTTCTTGGCAGTATTAAAACTCACAAATCTGCATTACGCCAAGCACCAAAGCCAACAAAATCTAGTGCATTTAATTAAAACCCTAAAAGGTTAACGGAAAAACAAAAGGAGCATTCTCTTTATATTCAGTTCCGCCATTCCAGGAGTAATGTCTCCTCGCGCGCCTCATGTACGGCTCTATTTGCTTGAGTAAAATAAAACTAATTAAAACTGCTGTAAGTGTTGTAACACGGAACAAACGCCGCCGTCCCGGTAAATACGAGTACATGCTTCATAATTGAGTACCGGGTAATTATAGTGCGCAATACTAACGTGGACTTGATTAATTATCGTTCTTTGAATTTTACCACAGCGGAATACGTTTGTTTCACAGTGAAGGATTGCTTTTCCACTAGCTCAAGGAAAGTATTGAATTCACTTCGCTCCATTCTTTACAAATTCACCGCTAATTCAAGCCGCGAAAACTCGTATGAAAAATAGTCTGCTACTTGTGGAAAGGTTTAATTAATTTCAATGTTATTTTCACTTACACCACTCTTCGTTACCATATCGCAGAGGGAAAAATACAGGTCTATTTTTAGATACTTCAGATTTATTTACCCCACGGGGTTAAACATATTTTTACTCAGTAAACAAGAATATACTTATCAAAACCTCATTATATAAAGCAATTTTATAAATGTGGGTTGTGTCCATCGTAATCGAGTAATTTACGGCAATTTCGTCGACGAAGTTTCGTTAGCATTTTTACCAAAGTGGCGTAATGTAAATAAGAATAAGTGCCTACACTTTCCTTATTTGCGTCTATGGTTTGTTTTTCCCACAAAATGCTTTTTGTTCGTGAGCTTAATATATTTTCACGTAATTTCCACGACGGCGCAGATGTGACCTTAGCGCTTTGATGTCGGCCGGCGTCTCTTGCTTAGATTTCTTAACACATGAGAATTTCATTAAGAGAAGTACAAACACCGCGACTATGTCTGACACTGGTTGTCTTGTCTTCATAATAAATTGTTGTTGTTCTAACATAATGAATTATGATCTTGATGAGGAGATTTCCTCGGTTAGACATGAATCATTCTTAATTTTCATAGAAATTTTATTAATGTTTATGTGTGAGAGTTAGAATAATATTGATATTCAATTAGCTTTGCTATCTTAAATTGATGGAGTCAATGTTAGACTTTATCGATTCTAAACTCATAAATAAGATCGTGTAGGCCAGTGGTCGGCAAAATCATTAGTCAGTAGAGCCAAATATCAATACTATAACGACAAAAATTTCTTATAAGAGCCAATCTTTTCTGTGTACAAACTGTGTCAGTACACAATTTCTTAATACTTAAAACTCCCATACTCTTCTACTCTCTCACTCCACAACACATCCTAAAATTAGCTTGCGAAGAAGTAGGATAGCTTCATCATCATCATCATATCGGCTGATAATGTTCATAAAATTTTAAATAAAAACGTACACACACAAATAACTTTTACAAAACAATCACAAATAATAAACAGATACAGAACTAGACAAGCAAATGACATAGCGCTACGGGCCCCTAGAACAAACTACGGCAGGAGTACTATTTTGTATGAAGGAGCACAGCTTTACAACAAATTGCCTCGGCATATAAAAGATCAAAAATCAATGTTTACATTTAAAAAATCTCTAAAGAAACACATTTTAGCGGATTTAAAACTTTAAGTTATCTTCGGGTAGTGCATTATTGTAACCAATTTTGTTGTGTAACCGTCGCGTCGCTAATGTATTCTAAGTAGAAATAAGTTTTTTCTCATATAAGTGAATGTAATTCTTTTTGAGAATAAAGTTCTTAAACCATAAACCATAATATGTTGAAAGCATATTACATAATTAACAAGCATCTTACATGTTATGTTAACTGCAAAACTTTGAATAGTACAGTAAAGGATTAATTAACGATGCCCGGTGAAAATACTTCGGAAATAAATCTTTGAAATATATGTAGTTTGAATTAAACTTGATATCTTTCTTAATGACCGAAACCCCGACCTCCGCGCGTATCTACGCTCGCATCCATCGTACAGGCATTTGTACAGAGCCGCACTCTATAGGCTAAAGAGCCGCATGTGGCTCGCGAGCTGCGGTTTGCCGACCACTGCTGTAAGTGAATAAAATAAATAACCAAGATTCAATACAAGGTGTACAGTGACTATAGTAGGTAATGAAATCCATTTGTGTTAGTTAAAAGTGAAGTTTGACATTTATTTGATTGCCATTACATAAATGTAACTTTTCTAATTGAAAAGGTTTTGGTGATGAAGCAAAAGAGTTCAAGTTTATTTTTCCTAAATTGGATAATCTTAATAACCTTGTTTGGTTGTCGTTTAGCTCTATAATTAGGTGCGATTATAATAAAAAATACACAAGACGAAATAAAAGAGTATAAATTCCAAGGACACGTACGCCTTTTGGTTATGTAGAACAATAAAAACTTTGCCAGTTTTTCGAACACGCAATAGTAAGCATGTTGTGTTCAGCCGTTACGTCTATATTTGCATGTACCATGTGCGACATTGATGTTTGGCGTGTCCGGATTGCGTGGCCTCTGTTGGCCGACCTTGGCCGAGGGTGGTCGCTAGTCGACACCAAACTGTCATAACTCCACCAAACAGACCCGCCGTTTTTATGGCCGCTGTATAATGTGAGTCTACCTTAATAATTAGCTTCGTGCATCTATTTGCTTTAATTAAGAGGGTGAAACGGTCAAGGCCGTGACGTACGGGGATGTCACCGCTACTCCTTGTTTTGGAATATTTAAATACTTTATTTATGGAAACGCCACGGGTACCCAACTACCAAACATTTGCATAGAAACGAGAGCTTTGTATTGACTTATTTAAGTTTATACAATGGCATAATGGCCCGTAAGGAGTGGGTATAATTCCCATTATTTTAATATTGATTGAATTAACTATGCCTGCCTGTAAATGGTGTATAATTTTGTGATTGTATAATACGTGTGGGTATTTCGGCGCTGGCGGCCAAAAGGTAAAACTTTGGTCCTGGTTGAAAAGTTGTTATTAAACTGGTGGTAGAACACATTTAACTTAGGTGCGAACTGGGGTATTAGTAGAGAATGTTCAGGGTTTGTTTCATACAAGGAGACTTGAATATGTAATTTTATTTGCATTTCAACAGTTAGTTATTTGTTGTTGCTACACGTGGCACTTTGTTGTGTTGCCAGAATTTTGATCATACCTTCTAAATTATGGGTCTAAGTACCGTACGACAAAATTTGTGCTTATATGCCTAGAACGAACTGATCCATCTCGCTCCCGTAGATGTGAAAGTTGACTTCCCATAGGTTTTGAAAACGTGGGATATAAGAAGCTTTTGGTGCACACGGCAGATATCTGGCAATGTGAGAAAAATTCCAACCTGGAAAATATTTTGGAGTGAGCAATCAAAATAACGACAGCTGTCAATATTTCATCAATTATTTAAATTAACTAACAATATTCTCAACAGCAAACGTTAACAAATGCGCCTGTTATCATTAGTACATTCGATTCGTGAATTAATTACGTCCAAATTACGTCCGATCGTAGGATCAGGACAACAATTATACGAATTAAATAGGAGTTTGCTCGAATTATTCTTGTATTGGGGCGAGTGAGGAAGTTAACAAATTGTTGGGGCGAATTAGTGAGTCTGCGGGTTGTTAGATACCTTTGTCTAAGCTTTGTGTGGCAAAGAATCGGCCTCTATTTTATTTTTTACCTTGCTTTCTGTTTTTGTGTTGTCTTGTTTCTGTTTCATTAGGTTTGACTGTGTGTTTATTGTTAGAGATTATCTGGATGAGTTTAGGAATTAACTCAGTTGGTTGTTTAAGTTTTAAAATGATTTACCCGTAACTCTGACGTATCTTTTGTTAATTCAATCTTTAAATGAATAAGTAATTACCTATAAAAGGCAGATGTATCAATAGAAAGACTTACATGCGGCAAGAAAATTGGATAAAAGCTGGTTTTGATTTTCATCAATTCTTCTTAGTATAAGCTACTTATGATCGGCATTGACGTGATTTATTTAATCATCTTATCAAGAATGTCTAATAGGTATTTACGAATAGGAAAGTACTCGTATTTCATGTAGGTTCATTGTGCCCAAGGTCACTAAACAAGGTCTTAAAACTACGAATAATTGAGCCAAACAATTATCCGAACAATTATCTTCAGCAATTAATGTGACGTACATTCCTTCAGAAATACTTCAATTTTCTAGCCCTGGCTTACTTCCAGCGCTGAAACTAATGAAGTGGCACGGACTTTATTAGCATAAAATATTATTATATTGCACACTTACTTACATCGCTTCCACGAGCCATTTATTTTATTAATTTTAAGTGGCTTCTTCTGGTTATTTTGCGTTTTGCTTGGTCGAGAACGATGTGTTCGTGTACACTTATTAAAATTATAGTGATATTAATTAGTTAGTGTTGTGTTATAACTTGAAGGTGTATGGAATAAGCAGTCATGTTACTTTTAGTATTGGTGACCAGCGGTTTGAGGCTTTGGAATTTATGAAAAATCCGTAACTTTGATCGAAAGTTCCAGTCGCAAATTCACCATTCGCCGATGCTAAAATTATGTACTTAGTTCTTAGTTGATTGATTATAATTAAAGCAAAACACTAGTTAGTTAATAGTATTTTTAGATTATTCTATTGATTGCTAAGTTAAATAGTAAGTTGAATTGAGGTTGGAGCTGCCATGTGACAAAAATCGTCATTTTATTTCCGAATGACTGTTTTGGTAAATAATAGGTACGTACGTTTCAATATTAAAAAAAAAAAAATTATGAAGCTACAACTTGACATAAGAAATATTAGCTTGTGTTTTCTAGGATTAATTGCTCCAAAATAGTCTCGAACCTATTTTAAATCAGAATAATATATGTAGCTACTCGCAATTGAAAAAGCTTTCATCGGTATTTTGATTAGTCTATAAAATAAACATCAGAGGGAGAACATTCAAGGTCCCACTTGTTCTAGCCAATAATACAAAAGATGAAACAAGGATAATATATTCAAAAGGTCTCGCTGAACTTAAAGAAAAAATTAGCCGTTTATGGGAAGGTGGTATAAAATGACGAAGTAGGCTGTAAAGTGAAATGATTCCGACTCTCCCCCGTTTATAGAAAGTTTTATCTCCCGCACATTCTCAGAGGCTTTGAGTGTCAAAGCTCGATGGAGAAGATTGCTCTAATTTTAAAAGTAAGTCCAAGTATAACTTAACTTTACTCAAGTATATACGACTGAAGTTGGCATTCCGTTCTCACTAAGTACCTAAGCAAAAATTCGTTTCCTTTCAGTAATGAAAATGAATAATAGTACTTAATGTGATATGCATCACATTGTTATTATTATTAATGAATTATATTAATCTTGCTAATTGGTACGTATTTGCGATAGTAATGATGTTACTTAGTAACGATACTTTTGGCTAGCAATGATTACATTTCGTTTAGATTAACTTTATTTCAGCCGTATAGTTGTTTGATTAGTCAAATGGATATTCCACATGGCACAGTAAAAAATCGAATCACCGTTCGTCAGTGGATTCGTCGCAACACTAGAAAAAACATTCACATCGGGTTTTGTGCCGTACGTGTTCAAATATCGAAACCGGCATGAATATTTTTGCTGAACTGTCGCATAGTACACGTGCCGTCAAGAGCTTTCATAAATAAAATGGCTAAAAGATAAAAAGGCACAGCCACAATCTACTAATTACATTACGGAATATTTAATTAAATTAATCTTCTCACACATGCTTCGTAAGTAATAAATCCTCGTAGGATCTAATCTTATAAAATTATTAACCCCGGAAATATTCGTGAGCAAAATCAACGCACCAAAAACGTTACCAAAGGTTGTGTATCCCAAAGATTTATGTTACGAAATGGCAACACTGTAGAATTAGTTGGTCCGCGGTCGGCGAAACGTTAGATTGTGCAGGGGTATTAAATTAAAGGGATCTGCCGGAGCCTATTCATCACGTTATGTCATATGAGGCCCGGGAGACTAGTAGGTAGCTTTGTTTTAGCTCTGGCGAGATTAAACCATGTATTTGGCGAGATCGTGCGTAATACTGCCGTGTGGATAGCCTTGCGTGTATGAGTTTTGATATTAGTACGAGACGACGAAATTGGTTGGACCAGTTTGTTTCAGAGTTTTCGTTTCTACCTTTATAAGTAAAGCTTGTCATAGTTATGCCCTGGGATATAGACACTAGCGACAAACACTTTGAGTTTAGTTTGTTTGTATCATAAACAAATGTTTATAATTATTTTACTGCTTAGCTTCAGGGTTGGCTGTGCTTAGAACTCAATTATCTTGTAGCATGAGAGCGATTCAAATAAAAGAGAATTCCACACCTGCTATCATATTTCACCACAATATGGTTGCTATTTAAACATTTATTCACGCTACATAACCATAGAGTCAAGTTCAAAATAAATGAAATGTAATAAAATCCTCTCAGGACTAAGACAACAACGCAAGTTTAAGTACCTAATTTACTTTTTAAATACATATTTATGTTCCAAGTAAGTGCCGTTAATATTCATAAAGAAACTCTGTTACCTTTGTATTTTTACGACGTCGCGCGACGACACAAATGAATTATTACTTCCTAGGGGTTGTCGAGCTAATACGCGTGTAAAAGTTTAGTTTAAACAAAGTATGTATGGCCTCATTTTATTAGTCCCTGTCATTTCATGCTAAGTGTTTAAAAAGAACAATATTTATTTTAAACTTTAACTTAAATTTATAAATAAAAGTTTAATTTTTAAATTTCGCTTTGATTCATACTGATATTGTTGATTTGATCAGCTTAAGGGTGGTGTAAATTAAATTAATAATAACATTATGAAAATATTAGGTTTTTTATCGTTAAATATGAGCATATTAAGATATCCTTGAGACTAAATAAAATCACAAATTATACAAGCTATTGAGGGGCATTATGGTTGACCGATTTCAAAGGCGGGTAATAGAATTCGTCAAATGAATTCGAATTTAAATGTCATTGAGGCTACATAACTCGGTAATTTGATGGTTCGATTCAGCTTTTAAACAATTCAACATGATCCGCGTTGGGATTCGTATTTAATGGTCGGTTCATGGTATTTTGATGATTGCTTTGTTCATTGAACAACCATTTTACCTTGAATTCCTATTCCAAAGTTTTTAAGTACTTATGGAAGTATATTTACATAAAAGTATACCATTCAATGAGTTTCCCGGAAAACAGGTAGAGATATCTACTACAATGTCCACAATAATTCGCCAGTTTTGTTATAATTCACGTGGCGAGCCTTTTCTCAATATCCATTTACAAATATAAACTTTGGTCTGATAATGAGAAAAATCCAATAGCGCTTTCAATTTATTTCGTTACTTGAAGTTAAGTTAGAAACTTATAACACACACATAAGACATTAATTTACGATAATGTATTAAACTTTAAGTACTTACTTTGTTTCTAAATCCATTAAATAAATGATACTTCTTGATTGATACTGATTGATCAGACAGCAGGTGATCCCTTGTTGTTCTTTCAAAGTTTTCAACAAACTCGCTTCAGTTTGAGCGAATCCTTATATGAGGGTCTTGCAACTTTGTTATGAAAAATATCATTCATCTGTTTTGTTGATTCAGTATAACGTGAGATATTTTTGTTTTATTACGTTTTGCTTACTATAGCTTTCTTTGTGAATGAAAAGGTTGAGTAATACTACCAAGTTATTTTTGGGATGTAAGTAAGTTCAGGCGTTGCCGTTGTCAGGAGCAGATCTCTGCGGGTGACTTGCTTGGTTCATTTTGAAAAGCTTGGAAAGACGTCTCGTTTTAGTTCTAAGATATTTTGGTGTGTAAAGTTCAAACATAGTAGAGGAACGTGGATTTATAGAAAACTAGTATACTGCCCGCGACTACATCCGCGTGAAATTTCTTGTTTTAAGACGCCGATATCTGCCAAAGGCCTTGAGTGGTTAGTTTGCGTGTTCTGTAGTGAGCTCACGCAACGCGTCGTACGTCCAGGCAGTAACAGGACTCGCCCATCAATGAGCACTGTCCCAAATTAGACGCAGTATTAGTTTATTATAGATAAATCAAAAGTTATTTTAATAAAAAACGTATATTAAAAGATAAATAATTGTATTATCTTTAAAATGGTGAAGGTTTCAGAAAAATACCCTTAATAGTTTCAGCGTGATTCTCTGTTTTTTATCTGCTAGACATAACTTTACAAATTCGTTTTCACTATGTATAAACATAATCAAAAATATTCACAGACTAAGTTATTTAGAAAATGCTTTTATTTAATATATATTTATTCCAAATCATTAACACTACTCGTTTATCCTCAGTATAAAATCATTAAAAGTCGCTTGGTGTCATCTTACCATAAAAATTATAGTTTTTCATGTTAGTGAAAGAATTTTCGGAATCGGATTAGTTTTTCCGAAGATTACCCCATACATACAAACCCCGTATAGAAAATTGTTAAGATAGGTATACGAAACATTATAATTACAAACGTTTTGTGTCAGGGACAGGCAATGGACGATGTGGGCAAGCTCTTTGAAAGAGTCATGGCAGACCGCCTTGTCGGGCGGCTGGTGCGGGTGGGTCCGGATTTGGCGGAGAGCCAGTTTGGTTTCCGCAGGGGGCGCTCTACAGTGGACGCCATCCTGCGCGTGCGAGCCCTCACGACGGAGGATGCTGTGGCCTGGGGTGGGGTCGTCTTGGCGGTGTGTCTAGACATCGCCAACGCCTTTAATAACCTGCCCTGGAGTTACAT
Organism: Xanthia togata; assembly: GCA_963853775.1. Lineage (NCBI taxonomy): Eukaryota > Metazoa > Arthropoda > Insecta > Lepidoptera > Noctuidae > Xanthia > Xanthia togata. Next base: position 16,524,520 of record OY970802.1, read on the forward strand.
CAGGGAGGCTCTCTGGTATCACCGGATGCCGACCTACCTCTGTCGTGTGGTCGAGACCTATTTGACGGCCGTTGTGACGCCTGTTTGAGGACCGTCATCTACCCCGGTCACGAGGGAGAATGGAACCGGCGAGAGGTGTCTCCACAGGGATCGGTCCTGGGGCCGCATCTGTGGGACATCGGATACGACTGGGTGCTGCGCGCTGATCTCCCCAGCGGCGTCAGCGTCGTTTACGCTGACGATACGTTGATCCTGGCGCAAGGGAGGTCACACCAGGCGGCAGCCGATCTAGCGACACACGGGGTGCGACAATCGTGGACAGAATCCGGCAGTTGGGACACGAGGTGGCCCTGTACAAGTCCGAGGCCATGTGGTTTCATGGTCCTCGGAACGTGTCACCGTCGGGTTGGGTTTTTAGTGCCATGAGGAACAGGGTGTAAAGTTCACTCATCCACCAGTGAAAAGGGAGGATCCTCCAACCAGACGGGTGTTGTGTCTGGCGGGCCGACTGCCCGACTGTTGATTTCGGATAGTCTTATCTATGTCGTTCGCGCGGTAAACTCTAATTGCGCGATGCAGGATTTGTGTGACGTCATGTCTTTGATGCGTAGTTCGTATGTGGCGGTGTAACCGCTACAGGTTCCTAAATAACGGTAGGAGGAGTTCACATCGGCGTCGAGTCGACGATGAAGTACCTAGGACTCGTCCTCGACAGCCGGTGGAACTTCGTGGAGCATTTCCGACGTTTAGCTCCCAGACTGGAGCGGGCTAGGGCTGCCTTGAAGCGACTCTTGCCCAATCTAGGGGGTCTAAACGCCTCCTGCCGGAGGCTATACGCGGAGTCGTGCGGTCCATGGCCCTTTACGGGACACCGGTTGCATGCGTCCCAGAGGGTCATGGCCATCCATCTGGTCTGGGGATACCGCACGGTCCCCGGATTGCCGCCATAGGATCTGGAGACAAAAGTCCTTGCGCACATTTGGGAGTGGTGCGAGGAGGCGAAACGCCGGGGCTTGACTCCGATGGCGCGAGAAATCGCGGCACAGCGGACAGAGCTCCAGCGGGATCTCATGGCGTCATTTGACATTAGAGTGCGATTTTCGCAACCCAGTGCTGGGCACGCCACTATTGCGGCGATAAGTCCCCTCTTTGAGGAGTGGCTAGAGAGGCGCCAAGGCGCGGGCGTCGTCACCTTCCACCTGACGCAGGTCCTAACCGGACACGGTTGTTTCGGGAGGTTCCTGTTTCGGATAAGGCGGGAGGAAACGCCCGGGTGTCATCACTGCGTGGATCGCCCGGAGGACATGGTGGAGATCTGCCCGGCTTGGGAAGAGCACCGCCGTGTCCTCGTGATCTCTCGCGTCTGGGAGCGGATGGGATGCCGTCACCTCCTTCTGCGAAGCAGCAATGCTCGCGAAGGAGGAGGTGGAACGCGTGAGGGAGAGGCATAATCGCGCCCTCACGCCCCTAGCCACCGCAGGAGGAGACGCCCTGGGCGTCGGGAATCGATAGCCGATTCCCGGCCACCGTAGGCGCGGGCTTGTGGACAGTGAGCAATGGGTAGCTCGCCGTCTGGTAAGGACCAGGCCCGGGTCGACGGTGCGTAGTGTTCCACGCGCGCGTCAAAGAGATGTCAGCAATTGAAGGGGTCTGATGGGACCGATGCCTGCCGGGCTTGCGGGAAAGTCCGAAAGGGATACCGTGGTTCCTGGCAATGCACAGGCAACTTAATGCACACGGGTGGGTTTTAGTCAGTAAGAGTCTGACACGCCCTCCCGCTCCATCCAGAGCGGGAGAAGTCATTTGATGATTTCACACCCATAAAAAAAAAGGATCAGGCAATGAGCGAAAAAATATTCTACGTGAAAATCACCTTCGAGTGCTTGATTATTTATTAATTGAACAAACATACATCTGTTTCTGAAAGTCAGAGACCTTCTAGTTAAGAGCGCGAATTCTGAAAGTCAACATCAACGTCGTTATTCTAGTTCACTAGTTAGCTATATTTAATATTTCCATACAGTAATATTGCCAAATTAATCAAGACAGGTAATTAATTGAAATTATTTTACGACGTTGCCAACTTTTAGAATGAACGATCTTAATATTAGTAGAATTGTCAAACTAAAAGCTAGATTAACTGAGTCTTTCGTAGAATTTTCTTCCTGGGTTTGTTAATCTTGGCCTTTTCCTAGAACATGTTAATAATATTAACCGTCTAATTAACTAAGACCTGAATCAGCTTCCCTTAACTTATTTCCCACTTATATCGCCTTTACTATGGACACCAGGGGCTTATAAATAAAATCAACAAACACCATAACAATCTTTTACCTTTATTTGTCCGTTTCATACAAATGGGATGTAATAAGCTCGGCACATTAGTATCCCGACCAATGGCGCGGCGGGTAAAAATGTGCGGCTTCCATGGCATGCGTTACCCCTGACAAAGCGATGCCGCACGTAGCAACCTACTTTGTGACCCCCATTGTTTGATGTAGACATGTTTCTTCCCTAGGAGGACATATACTGACCTTATTGGTGATGTTCTTCAGAAAGGACAGGTGCGTAGTACTCTCAACCGGCGTGCGTGTGTGACCAGATGTATGCACGTAAACGAGGCAACAGGAGTATGTAATGTAAGGATCGTAGCAGGTGGCGTTCTGTAGTTTCTGCCTAGCCCCATGGGAAGAGGGCGTGAGTTTATGTATTTATGCATGTTTCTGTGTTTGTTGATTTCAAGATACGGAGAATACAAACAGTTAAACATGTCGTAAAAAAAATGAATGACTGACATAATTCCTTCATGACGCTAAGTCATGTGACTGAAAATAAATATCGTTTATTGATTTTTTTCATTTATAAGTATGGTAGGGTGATTGGCCCGTTACGAGTATCAACAGCCGCCATACATTCATTAGCTGTATCCAACTTTCCAATGACATATAAACTTACATTTCCAACTTTTGCTTTACCACCGGGATTACAATAAAACCCTACCTACAGGTTTTTTCTGTGTTCAGTCATTGTTTTTACCAACCACCAAAGATTTATAATATACATTTGTATGAATATATGAGCGTAGGCTGTAGTAATCCGGCTGTCGGGATTCCGAGATAAACTGTGCGATTTGAAGCCGTAAATCTGACAAGATTGATGATATCTCTGACCCCTGTACGTCTTCCTTCCAACAAGACATTGCACCCAGTGTACAATAGCACCCCACAGACATTACCGGTGATTCAGCTAATAGTTAGAAGAGTTATCGTGATTTATTGGGGTGGTTATTAATTAAAATGTATTTGTATTGGCACAGATTAAAATAAAGGTCATATATAAAGGTCAATTTGTTAACACTAGTTTATTGACGGCAGTCGACAAGTTTTATAATTTTCAATTAGAAATGCTTGTGTAACACACCTGCAGGATACTGATAAATTTGCGGTACTAGAACTACTACTGCGAAGAGATAGATAGATAGAATTCTCTTTATTGTACACCATCAAAATTACAGACATAAATTTAGAAATTTTACATAGGGTGACACAATGGGCGGTCTTACCGCTTAAAGCGATAAGACCGCCCATTGAAGGCCAGGTCATTGAAGAGCAGTATATTTAAATAGTGAATCCATAACGTCTATATTTAAGTATTTAATTATATTTAGATAGTGACCGTGATCCGTAACTGACGAAGGAAGTAATCCTTTAAGTACCACTTAATTTCTCAAGGACATCTTCAAAACCGACAACAAATACAATCCACAACATAAAATACTAAATACGACAGCTAATTCGACCAGACTTATGAATAATTTGTTCTTTGTTCAGCACATAAGAACGATCGAGATATCAAAAGAGTCACGTTCGCTCGAGTGGGTGGCGGCGGTCACCCACAAACGCACATTGTACTGCGTGACACTGTACAGGAAGTACAGAAGACTTTGGAGATGGTGAACAAAAGAAACTCTTTGTGTAAGGCGTGAAAGAACGTCGTTCGTGTAAAGACGCTGAAAGGGACAAGTATTGGTATTATTTGTAAAGTATGGTGTAAAAAATAAGTGTCAAAAATAAGTTGGCTAACATGTACATAGGTATTACGTGGTCAATGGTAACATTAGAGTATTTTAAATTAGTGGTGATAGTATTGAAATGAATAATTATTATTTTTAAGTTAGACATTTAGCCCAGGTTCGCACGGGCGATATTTTAACGGGTACTGGATTTTCATCTCTCGGTGTAGAATTGAGAATCCAACAGAGTACATCCCAGCGCGTCAAAAAAACTTTCAACACTGAGCGTGAGCAGTGCGTTGAAAATTCAGTGCGTGATAACAAATCGCTGAGTTAAAAAGTGGCCTGTGGTGAGGGGTTAGAATCATTATAAAATTATGCTGTTTTATTTGATAATGATAATTTATTGTTTTATACCTTTATATGCCTTATTGGCTGAACGGATTTGGATGAATAGGATAGAATACTTTTTATACCGGTAGTACGTTCCCGAGTGATGATATCCAACCGTTACGCTATCAAAAGCTAGTTATATATGTATAAATACGAGATCACAATCAAAGACACAAATATACTAAAACAAATAAATCAAACAGTGGGAAAGCATTGACGTTGTGATGAAACTTATTTTTGTATCGCCAGTAGGAAATCCTTACGAATGAATTTGTTATGCTTTCACGGCAGAACCAATTTCGATGACATTTATATGGAGATAGAATAGAAAAGGGTATGCTAAGATGGTTTGGTCATGTTGCGAGGATGAATGAATGGCAACAAGGCAGATGTGAATGGAAACGCCGGAAGGGGACGCCCTAGGAGGACATATACTGACCTTATTGGTGATGTTCTTTAGAAAGGACAGGTGCGTAGTACTCGCAACCGGCGTGCGTGTATGACCAGATGTATGAACGTAGACGAGGCAAAAGGAGTATGTAAGGATCGTAGCCGGTGGCGTTCTTTAGTTTCTGCCTACCCCCATGGGAACAAGGCGTGAGTTTCTGTATGTGTGTATGTTTTATGGAGATACTTGGACCACTCTATATATTGTATCTAAAATATAGATATTTACGTCAACACGTCGTAATGGAGACCAGTAAAGAGGAACAAAGCCTTTAAACCTACGCACTTAAAAGCCTTTGTATCAAGTGAGACTACGGCTTTTAAGCATTTTAAGATTATACCGTCTGATTCGTCGGCTGCTCGTAGCACGTAGGCGGGCTACGGCGTAGCGCGTAGGCGGGCTACGGCGTAGTGCGTGGGCGGCCATTCATCTACACGGATCTTGGTGTTATCATTGTTGTACAAGTTTTGGGCGCTAAATGCCGATATCTAATTTAATTATAGATTGTTCAACGCTATTAGTTAAGCTGAATTGCTTTATATACATAGGATGAGATAGATGTCTTTAAATAGGTTTGATCTACGAGTATTAATAAGGTCTGAGATTGTTTCTTCGCGTTGAACAATAACTTCATCGTTTCATTCGGAATATACCTTATACTTAATTAACAATTACTAGACGTCACTAAATCTTTGTTTCAACTACATCCACGTTTACACAAAATTAATAAAATGCCTTTAAGCCACTATTTATAGGATAACTCAGGTAATTAACATAAAATTAAGCGTAATGTAAGTAAATAAAAATAGCTCGTCAGTTTCACTGAGAGTAATAGCCACCGCAATTAACTGAATCATGTTTTCACTTCTACAAATGCAACGTGTGACTAGCTCTGTATACATAAACTTTTTTATACATTGAGTTAAAAAAACAGAAATTAAACCATACATTTGCATATATTTGGTGTTTACCAATTACGTTAAAAATCATGCAATCATAAGCTATGATTACTCCAGCTGATTGGACTCGAATTCATTTAATCCAATTATGTGTATAACTGTAAAATTACAGTTACTACGTAAAAGCCTTGTTTTACACTCTTGTAATGATTTAATTAAACAAGTGGCGAGTGGTTTATTTACGAAATTGTGTGATTTACGTTTTTGGATTGGAAGTCGTAAATCTTTCTTCGCTTTTTATCGGAAGGGGTCTGTAACAGCTTTTTTTTTAAATATAATATTTTTTAATGCCTCCCAGCTAGATGGATCGATGACCTTGGTCAGGACTGACTCGATCTGGAAGGCGCAGAACCATGTGTTGTAATTGTGGCGTAGCTTTGGAGATACCTATGTCCAGTAGTGGACTGCGATTATATAGGTCGAGTTAATTGTTCGATACTTTTTAATATGCGCAAGGTTTGCTTTTACTATTTATATCTATCTATTCATATGAATTTGTACCGCAAAAGGTTTTTTCATAGTATCCGATACGCCAAGGAGTTTGGATAATTGAGATTCTATAGAATAAGGGCTACTCATAGGAAATCTGTAATAGTAGATGCAGCTAACAAAGAATACTCAAGCACAGATCGGTTAGCATACTGAGAACAATATAATGTCTGTCCTTATATAGCCAATAGGGCGTGGGACGCTTTATGACCGACTACCATCAATAGACTAATATTCACCTCTGTCTGTGCTTTGATTACACTTTACTAGCTCAATTGTTGACGGGCTATAGAATGCTGAGAGCGTACTGCAAACAATGGTTTGTCTGGTCTTACGAACGATTAGTTGGTTCCTAAACGATGCTAGTTCATTGACTATCCAGCAAGCAAAAAATAATCTTACAAATATCCCGAGACCACATTTTTTTCAGTGTTATATTACACTTATAGACACTTATAAGTGTAGATTTGGGCGCACTTAATAAGTATATATTCACCCGTGCAATTGACTTTTAATTGTCTCGCGAAGAGTATTTTCAAACTTACAAAACTCTTGCTGATACTTTTATAATGACAAACAAACTTACAAGTGACTTACAATGGCATGCTTCAAGGGCAAATAACCTTAAATTCCTCTTACTATGCTATTTTTAGTGTAATATCACTAGTAGTTCTCTTTGTGCTCTCCCAATAACAGTGTAATCACAAACTGCCGTCGTTGCAAAGTGCTTTGGAACTTTAGAGAAAATAATAAAAGTCGAATAAAAACGTAAGTATTATTTTTTATTTCACTTTCCTACAAAACGCTAGTGTGTATATTTTCTAATTATTTGGAACGCACTATATGCAGTTATTTATTTATTTAAACTTTTCACACTCAAAAAAAAGTACAAAGGCGGACTTAATGCCTTAGGCATTCTCTACCAGTCAACCAAGGGTGGTGAAGAGATTAGATGGCAGGTGCTCTGTTTGAGAGGAACAAAGAAAAACATTTTTTAGTTATTAGGTTGCGAAGTAGTTTTTCTCGATTCTTTCAACATATTTTCACGGGCCACGACCAATATTAATAATATAATATTTTAACCACGACTCATAAGTGCTTTATCAGAACAATATAAGTCCAGTACTCTTGTGTAAGATTTATATCGCACTCGTAAAAGTCAAATTAAACCTAAAACCATTGTCTACACGGCCATGTACTGCTCATAACTTTAGGGTTCCTTAATAAGTAAAAGCAAGCCAACGACGAAGTCATTATAGGTATAAATAATTAATACACAACGTTAATTCAATGTAAACACGCTTATATTATGTTTTAGCACCATACCTGATTTTATAACAATTTCTGGAGTCAGACACAACAATGAAAATAAATAACCCTTAATAGAGAATTATAAATCATACTTTTAAAATACTAGTTTTACAGAAGTCTAATAAAACACTTGGTATAGTCACTTCTAAGATTGAATGTTATAAAATGCATTTATATGTATTAATTAAGAATCAAAGGCAATTAGACTTGTAAAAGGCACTTATAATGCCACTGCTCTTATAACGTTTTCTTATATACGTCTATAAGAATATTTTACAAGTTTGAATGCTCTTAAAACTTAGATAGGCTTATAAAATAGCACTATTAGAGTTTATGGCTTAATCAGAACACATAAACCTTATATGAAACCATAGGTCTTACAAGCTTTTTTTTGTAAGGGTATTTTGATAATATAGCTACTTAGAATCAGAACAGCTTACACATTGAGACACCCACCACTAGAAGAAAGAGAGAATTTTTGTAATGTGTAATTACAAAAATTCTCTCTTTCTTCTAGTGGTGGGTGAACACAGTGCGAAATGGCAACTTCATCTTCATTTTCCATACCGTCCTGTTTATTCAGTTATCTTTGAAGATTTCTCAGTCTGTTTTGATCAAGCCCATTAAATTCAACGTCCTCTGGATTTCTACTCTCTTACTTTTTATGGAAATTCCATAGATCTGTAAACAAAAACACGTTTTAATCCTAACCTGTCGAATTTAAATTCTAGTCGATGTTTTAATTGTATACGTATACAAGTTTGAAAGCAAACAATGTTTAACATAACATTACATAACATAAATTACATAACATAACATCACGCCTGTATTTCCCGAAGGGTTAGGCAGAGGCGTATCTATAATACACACATATTTCGCCTGTTATGTGTGTGTGGTGTGTGTGTGTGTGTGTGTTATGGGGCGACCCTATTGCCATGTTTAGTAGGTACAAAACTATAGTGTGGTAGCGTAGGTATTATATTTGAGCCTAATTGTTTACCAGCGTGTGTCGGCTTCATTGTATGCCTAGTGTAGGATGTTATTAGTCTGTATGTCAATGAGATCTCTGTGATATCTGCCAATATTGAGGCCAACCATCTGCTGGGAATTTCTGTTCGTCTGGTAATTAAGTCCGTGACGTTTAGATGTTGTAATTTTAAGTCTGTTTCGAGGGCAATAAAAATCATAGAATTACCGGGTTTTATTAATAAATTAATAATGTATTATGCCTCGAGTCGTGTATTTTAGAATGAGAAATCAGTAATAATTATTTAATGTATAATTCCTCGAATTTCTTAATGCGTAATTAAAAGAATATTAATGGGCTAATTTTGCGCTCTTTGAATTTATTTTACATTTTAATGAGTCTTCAGAGATTATTTAATGAAAACGATCTAGTACTTTTCTTTGGGGAATTATAAAATAGAAAAGCTGTTATTTTCGATGCGAGTTTCTGTCTATTTTAAGGCTGTTTATGAAAAAACGGTTTTGTTAACTATTTTTAACTTCTTCTCTTTCCAATTATTCGTTATAAATTATAATTCATGGCTGGTTGGTTTATGCTAAGTTTACAGATTGTAATCTATCTGTTTTACCACGGAAAAGTAGATTATTTTCATTGATAAAAGTCACACGCTTTCAATTAGGAAATGTAAGTAGGTTTGTATGTGGCATCCTACGATAGGTATAGTAAACTGCTTTACTACTTTTGGCGACAATTCTCAGCTATGTAATTGGAACTTCTATTAAGTTGAAATTAGTATAAGTTTTACAGACAAATAGACTTTGTCATTTTATAACGTGGAGTGGCATTCAACCTGAGGGTGGTAAAGCAAATACGAGTTTGACTATACAAAATGTTGATAACTAGTGTGGGGTCGATAATCGCTCGCTAGGTATCACCCGCGTTCGGATACCGCCTCACTAATTAAACTGTCGCCTCCCCCACGAACTAACCTTCTATATAGCCTTCATTGATAAAGCCCGCACAACACGAATCACGATATAATTAGGTAGATGATTTACTCGGATTGGCACGGTTATTGAATATCTGATTTTCGAATGGCCTAAATTGCTATATAAAGTCTCGTACAAATCAATTTGTGTGGCGAAATTATATATCTGCCTGATTTGTAGTACAAGATAAACTAATGTAGGTACTAAGTCGGTCAAAAACTTGAAATCACATAAGTTACATGTTAAAAATACTATTATTCAATTAAGTATTTGCTCAAATTAAGTTTTGCTTTCCGTAAAATTTAGTCCTCGAAGAATTGCTTACGATTTTATAAAACTCAGATGGATTCCCCTGATAGGCGAAAAACTGCAAGCTATATAAAATAAATCTCCTTTTCTATCAGAGAAAAGCAAATGTCCAGGAAATTACTCACGGAAGAACTTTAGAATTCTCTGCTAAAATTGAAAATGTGGAAACCTCTCAGACATACGCTCGTGTCTGACTATTTTTACTGTAGCTACAATCTTTTATTCTTTATTTTATATACGTCTAAGCACCGATAACCTTTTCAAACGAAAATTAGAAAAGAAAACTTCTGCTGAATTTTATGACTAGACATATCTTGTTGACCACAAAAATGAGTTTAAATAAAACGAGTACCGTATTTTACCACATTTTATAAGAGATAATATAATTTTTATTACAATCAATCTGCCTAGCCTTTTCCCAAATATGTTGGGGTCAGCTTCCAGTCTAACTGGATGCAGATGAATAGAAGGTAGGCACTCCATGTAAAAAACTGGTGTATTTTAAACGGAGTGACTGCCTATCTAACCTCTACAACCCAATAACTGGGTATTAAGATACCCCTTGCTAAGACTGGTTGTCAGACATTCGGGCTTCTGACCACCCGTAACGACTGTCAAAGATCCACGAATGAGAGCTGGGACCAACGGCTTAACGTGCTTTCCGAGGCACGGAGGAATCTTGGTTTGTAAAGATGGTCACCCATCCATGGACCAACCCCGGCAAGCGTAGCTTATCCTGATGGATCGCCCCGTGCGACTGTTATTACTTAGCCACGAGCTCCAAGAGATAACATAATATAACGAGGCTTCATTTAAGTATTATAAATAAGAATAAAATGTAACAGGCATTATAGCGCCTCAAAATAGGTTTTTCTTTTTGCGTTCGTGAAACAGCACCTGTTACGAAGTACAGTTTAAATTATATTTACGTAACTGTACCTACATTAAGTAGGTCGGAGGTCAATATGTCAGCTTTTTTAAAACTTAAAATGGCGTACTGACCTTTAGCACTCGAGTTGAAGTCGCGCTTGGCCGGATTTTTAATTAATCTTAGGAAATCTGAGCGAAGGAAAAAGAAGGGCAGAAATATGAATAACCTTTTAAATATTAATATTTAATTTCAATTAATGTGCTTCTTTTACAGAACAGTTACCACTTTCATTTTGTTTTCTACATAATTAAATATCTTAAAAGCAAAGTATGGTGTTTTTTATTTAAAATTTCTTTTGCATTATTTATATTTAGTTAATACTCGTAACAACATTGATATGAAATGGCAACATTTAAATGTATGTTAGTGAAATAGTTACTTCTTCTTAGCTTTTGATTACATAGAAACTATCCAAACCAAAGAAAGATAATATGTATTTGGGTTACGTTTTGTAACGTACGTAATACATACTCGTATTCACCCGGAAGAATCATCTCAAAACGCATTTCGTTAATCAATAATTACATCCCATTTACCCGAATTCCCATTCAATTTATTCATAAAAGTGTCTATTTTACAGGAAAAATTAAACAGCGAATTTCCACTAATTGCCTGAGCATTCATTAGTCAAATTCGGAATTATTTATCGGCGTCCCAATTTCCTGCTTTATCTAAGTAGCGATAGTACTTGGCGTACTTGCAAGTACATTGATATTCGCCCCGCGTTTCCCTGCGATTATTATGACCCGTCCGAACTGCAGTCGTCTCTTGCCCCATATATTTTGCACGACACTGGTACACTGGCGCATTAGAGCATAAGTTTGGTCTCATAGGATTTCGGTTAAACTGTACTTGTTCGTAACTTGAATCTGTCTGGTCGGATTGAATTTATCTGAAAAGCATTGGTTAGGTTATATTCTTGTGTAAAAGTAAAGTACCTATAAAATATGGTTGTCTTAATTTTTTTGATTTATGTAATGTAAAATATTTGATATGTAGCGGTTACACCGCCACATACGAACTACGCATCAAAGACATGACGTCACACAAATCCTGCATCGCGCAATTAGAGTTTACCGCGAGAGCGACATATATAAGACCGCCAGACACAACACCCGTCTGGTCGGAGGATCCTCCCTTTTCTATGGTGGATGAGTGAACTTTACACCCTGTTCCTCATGCCCTTAAAGATATATTATTACGAGTCATGTGCATTATACACACGACTCGTAATATTAACTAGCAAGTTTGATGGGTTGTTCTTGGGTGCACTTGCACAGTGTATGTTATCGGCAATCTGCATAATCCGGTATTCTATCAAAACCGAGGCATTCTATAGAATACCCATAACGTTCAGGCAAAGTATGATATAATTTATTCCATACTTTGTCCAGGCATTTTATACATTACCGAATATTCAACAGGAAATGTTTGGAATATGCGGTTGGCGGGTCGGGCAAGATGTTTTATTTGTCCTTCATTTTATACTTTACCTAATCTTTATAATACTGAGGCATTGCATAAATTGACTATTTAGGGTATACTATACACGATAGATACCATAATTTGTACAATAATAATAATAATAATATAGCATTTATTTCGGGCTACGCCCATAGTGTTAGTAACAATGGTCTTAAATACTAGTGTTAGTAGACATAGGTACAAGTTTTAAACCGTGTGGAGTTTCATCCAATGTCGGAGCATTGGAGACTCCCATCTATCTGCGAATAAACTCAAGATACTGTTGGTACTGCCGCGAAGATGAGTGAGCAGAGAAGCGCTTCTCTTTCGCATGATGGCCGTAAAACCATCTATATGCCTATCTGCAAACATTCTTGACGCACTACATTCCCATGGCAGCCCCAACAGTATCCTGATTGCGTTATTATACTGGACCCGTAGATCGATATATGCACGCAAACTGTAACTAGTCCACAGGCTGCACGTGTAAAATGATGAGCAAAAAGCTTTGAACAGAGTAACTTTCACCGCCTCTGTACATCGCGCAAACCTGCGGGCCAGCATGTTGAAGCGCACCAACAGCGGTCTACGTTCCCTGTCAATGTCCTTATTGTCTTTTAAATCGTCGGTAACCCAGTGACCCAAGTACTTGAAACTGGTCACCCTATTTAAGGGTGCTCCGCCGAGCGATATCTCAGGTATAGTTGGGTATGTGTTGGTAATGCCTAGACGAGCTCGGCATTGTATAGAATTACTAGGTATTCTATATAATTGTATTGCCGGTAATATACTACACAGGGGTCGGTTGGTGCCTCATCATCATTTAAAATTGTCTAAAGGGCCACTGCGAGTTGGCTTCGGCCCCTTGTATGCCTTCCAAAGTTCCGGGACCCCAGGGTACCGAGATATGTCAAAGATTTTTTTTAATGACCGAGCGAGCGAAGTGTCTCTGCTTCAAGTCTGGCAAAATTTGATTTCGTGAGTCAGTTTGTTGATGTTGCTGGTGTAAAGGTTTTGATTTCATGGGTAAGTACTTCCTCCAAAGAAATTTGTTCTTATGGAACAAATCTAACTTAGAGAGATCTATTAATGATTCCAATGATTATAATTCTTTAAATACATATCTGTTATAGTCGCGAATCATATTTTAATCAAGATACAACCTGACGCTGAACTGAAAATTGCAAAAAACGTAAAAAAATGGTTTTTGCTGGCTACAACTGCGGATTCAATGTTATGATTGATATACAAAAGAAACCGTACCTAGATTTTGTATAGAATACTATCTGTATCCATTTATTGTAAAAACAAGCACGTGGCTTGACATGCCTGGATATAACAGCAGAAGAAGAAAAACCAGCGTTACAAATTACTGCACCTACTGTTTAATTCATTGGCCAACCCACATACAAAAAACAACACGTTTTTCCTCCCTAAATCTCCCATTTACCCATCCCTTGTTACATAACAAATCCAGGGAAGATTTGCATCGCATTCCTCGCACATTATAATTAGGTATACATGTACAGGTGGCAAAGTAAACACACACGATCGGAATAACAACTAGGTAAACCTCAGCAAAGCTAAGTCCTGTGCCGCGGAAACACAAACTTGGAATACATTGTCTCATTAGGACGAGCCCATGTAATGAATAGTGTATGCATCTCGTGGTCGGCGGGGCCGGGCCCCGGGCCCCGCCGACCACGAGATGTTGCATAATGACCAAACGAGACTATACCAACTGAAGATAATTCTCACTTGAATTTCGTATAACTTTGTATAAAAATAAACAGTGAAATGCTCTGCGAAAGTAACTTTTCTATTGTTCCTGAAAGTTTCCGTATCCGTGTTCATGTACTGTTGTACCGAGAAATGGGATTATTTTTGCTACCAGAGAAGGAAATAGACAACAACTAGACGTTAAAGAATTTGTATTGCGTTCGAAGAAGGAGGAGGAATAACTTTGGAAACTTCGGGATTAGTAGTAATAACATTATTGTAAGCCTGTAATAGGCTCCAAACAAGACGTTTTAAAATCGTTATTTTTACTTACCTGTTTGAAGTTTTACTAGAACTAGGCATTTAAAAAAAAGTTATACATTAGTAGTTAATTGACAAAGGCGTGAGTTAATCCATTATAAAATTCAATACACGTAGATATATTTAGTAATCTAATCCGATTAACTATTCCTAAAGAGTCATAAACATATGTTTACGACACGACACGACATATGTTTCACCTCTCAACGAGGCATGCATTGATGCCTCGTTGAGAGATAAACACATGTCAATTTTTTAAAGGGTTTTTTTATGACTCTTTAGGAATAGTTAAGCGGGTTAGGGTACTAAATATATCTACGTCTATTGTATTTTATACATTAGTACATAGGAGTTTTAGGCGTTAGATTTTTCCAATTTCCGTGGATGCCAGACTAGGATCCCGTATGTCGTGGGATCCAGTCTCATCCCAAGTAAGGTGGAATCTTGAAATTGCAACAGTCCGGTTATTGCAACTAACATAAATAACTCCCTCTAGGATCACGGTTCTGAACAACGACAGTCCAGATATTGATCTTCAACTAAAAGTCTCAATTTGAAAATGAGAAGATGGCGTACTATTGTCATGTCTAAGCTCTTACCAATCCCTTATAATTATGATTCACGTAACTAATTTTAAACGTTGTAGATTTTTAACGGAACGTGAAGGAGTATCATTACGTCAGTATTTCTAGTAAAACGATCACCACATTACGGGGAACCCAAATCTTATGTAAACATAAAATCACTTATACTAAGTAGGTGGTAACCGTATATCTTGTACCTAATTCGATAATTAATTACCTAATTAGTTCAGACGGGAGTTTTGATAACATTAATTTACTTGGAAACCTAGTCCTTTGTGCTGAGTACTTACATATTTAGGCATAGCTACATAATTAGGTAAGGATTTTTATGAGACTGCATTACTCTGGGTGTACAAATTGCCTGAAATAAACTCATACTTATCATTACCATTTTATTCTGTATCTACCTTATAAAATAACAATCTTTATCCAACTTTATATCTTATTTCACATTTCACGCTACAAAATAAGAGTGTCATTACACGGCTGTCTGTTCGTGCGGTATCGTCCTTTACAAGCAATCCAGACTCACCGCTTCATTAGTTCACAAAGGGTAGTTGTATGCAAGTGCGGGGTACGCTGCCGTCGCGCCGCCCTCTCAGTGGTCGGTTACAACTTTGCAGTGCAAGGGTTATTGCCCTTTATTATTAGGTAGCATAGGAAAGGTGTTTGCTTAAATTGAATTTGTTGATAGGTATTGACTTTCAACTTTCCTTGGAAATTGCTCGGGTAATATCAACCACGTGTAATATCAGCCTACTATAGTAAAGTAATTGCATGCCCTTGTCTTAAAATCGTTGCGTGCAAACTTTGATTTGTAAATGTTTAAATAAAATCAAATTTAATTTGCTTTGATACTAGAATTTATTTACCAACATTAAACGAATGTCTGCTGGATTGCATTCTTTTTATTTGATTCGCAATTAAGTACGGTTGAAATACTGACAGCTTTTATTACTTTTTCACGTCGTTGGTTGATCTAATGTATTATAAAAATGTATTTTAGAGACAATAAATAAAGACATTTGTTTAAGAACCATTTCATAGATTTTTATTTGTAAAGTCGTTATTTTAAAGCGTTACTATACACTGCCACACATGGGCGCATGTGACCGCCTGTATTTTTCTGAAAATTCATAAAAAAATATCGAAAAATAACTGTAATAAGTCTATTTTTAATTTTTTGGGAAGCGTTTGTGACCTTGCTTTACAATTTTTGCCATATCTCCAGGTTTGATTTAGATTACGTTATTTAATTCTAAAAGCTTATGAGATATTTTACTTTTAACAAAAAAAAAAAAAAAAATTTGTCGACTATAAAAAAAAGGAGGTGCATACATTGTTTAAAAAAAAAAAACACAAATGTAAGTTCATAAAATACCACAATAATAAAATTAAAAAAACACGCCCATGGGCGGCATTGTATAGTTATTAAAATTAAAAGGATTATGAAATCGTTTTCAAAACTTATAAAATTTTCCTGTTTTAAATAACATTTTGCTCATTATTCACGAACTAAATAATTGTTAATGTTCTCGTTTATTTGTAACAGTTACCCAGTTATTTATTTAATTGCGTGACTCGTTACTAGTTTCCTGGGAACTCGGCATTGTTTATCAGAATGTAATTAAGGCAGATTAGTGAGCATACGTGGTGAGCTGGTGACTTTTAACCATATATATCTCCGACGTAGAATTCTCGATGCTCTTGTTACGCAACGTACATATGTACTACTGGGATTAAAATTACCCTGTGTTAATTCAGGTTAAAAACTATATGTGTGCCAAAAGACCACGGACAACTTTGTCCAAACTCTCAACAGTGATGAAACTTATGCCATGTCAAAGCTTTTTTGGTATTATTTAATTTATACTATGGCAGCTTAATCA
Source organism: Xanthia togata (assembly GCA_963853775.1). Taxonomy (NCBI): domain Eukaryota; kingdom Metazoa; phylum Arthropoda; class Insecta; order Lepidoptera; family Noctuidae; genus Xanthia; species Xanthia togata. The sequence continues at coordinate 16,541,305 of OY970802.1, forward strand.
ATATCGAGCGCGAACATTGTATTTGGAACTTCCAAAAAAAAGTTAGGTTAGGTTAGATTCCCGGCCGTTGTCGATTCGATGGTCGGCAGCGAGAAGTTCTGGGATGCGGTGGTATGGATACCACGGCGTTCCAGAACTTCTGCGCTTCAGATTCAGAGCCTGCGGAAAGAGAGCGGGAGATTGCTTCCGCTAACCCGATCCGCAACAACATCCGGGCGTCGGCGGAGGGCGTATAACAGCCTCTTCCAGCCCCACTAAATGGGTCCAGGGGCGATGGATCTGGGGATATCCGTCGCCACCTACTTCTTAGGACCCGAGATGGTAGCGCGTAGTATTCCACGCGCGCCTCTCTATGGTGTAATAGGGAAGTTTAACACCTCACTCCCCTCTAACTCTAAGTGGCCCGCATGGGCTTTCACATGGTTTAAGTTTCATCACTGTTGAGAGTTGGTTCCAAAATGACGCATGGTCCATCCAAATCCGTTCAGTAGTTTTTGTGCCAATCTGGAACATACATCCAGACAAATATACCAAAATTATAATAACTATATTTGCGGCATCAGACTCATACCTACACCTCGTAGCAATTAACCTAACCTAAAGTAGGAAACTTTCGCGGCGGGCGGCGCGGAGCGTCGAAAAGTTTGCGTACTGCATTTTTATACTCGTGATAACTTCGAAATTTAATGTCCGATTCGAATGAATTAAAAAGTATTTTAGTTCTACATAAATACCCTTGTAGATAAAATTATTTATTTGAATAAGAATTAATACTACGATACGAAGGTAACCAACTTTTGTTTCTACCGGCGATCTAATTAAATTTTAGAACACAAAAGCTACTATTGTGACTTAACTATGACAGTTAGATATACGAGTATTCCGCCGTGGACTTTTTTATAGGTAATAATGAGTAATCTAATCATGTAGTACATAATTTTTATGTATCATCAATAGTTTTCTCAGCGCACGCCAAATAATGAATTGTATAGGCAAAATTTTGCTACTTTGGGATTACTGCAATTTTCTTAAGGATCTCTATTTTATTTGAAAATATCGGTCCAGTAGTTTCGGAGCCTATTCGGTACAAACAAACAAAATCTTTCCTCTTTATAATATTATATATACGAGTATATATATACTATATTAAGTGTAGAAGTATACCTAGTCTTGCCAGAAATATATTTTTTTATTGCAAATAATATTTATTACTTTTACAGTTTTGTATTTGTATTTATGTATTAAACTAACACGTTTAATACATAAATATAAAACAATTTAAAATATAAAAAGCTTATTCGAAGTGGTCTCCATTGGCTGCAATACAGTATTTTAAATGTTGAGGCCAGTTATCAATAGAAGCACGCACTCTTTCCATGGGAAAATATTGTTCACTGCCAATCGTATGGATTGTTTTAGGGACTCCAAATAATCATGGCGTTTAGAGCAACCCGTACACTCTAAAACTGATATGACTCATAAATCATAATCCAGCGGATTAAGATCGGGACTAGACGACCGCCAGTCTTCAGCTCTGATGAAGTCCGAAACGTTCACTTCCAACCAAGACTGCGTGGAGTGGACCGAGCTTTATGACCCGGCGCCGAGTCTTGTTGGTAGGACCATACTTGGTTATTGAATATGGTGTTGTTAAGGGGCTTAACTACCTTCTCAAGAATGGTATCTTGATACACTTGTGCCGATGTTTTGATACAAAAATATGGCTCTGTCACTCCTTCATAGCTAACACCCCACCAAACCATCACTGAAGTCGGATAATGCCCACGTTGCACTCTGTCGACAAATTGGGAAGCTTCCTTAGAGCCAAGGCTCGATATTGGGTCCATTCCTCTTTTTAGTGTATATTAACGATCTACTCCATTTATTAAAAAAATCAACCACAAATGGTGTTATTTGCTGACGATACTTCCTTAATATTTAAGGTACATAGACATGCTACAAATTTTGACGACGCGGACGTAAATAACTCCCTACTGCAGGTCCAAAATTAGTTCACTGCTAATAATTTAGTATTAAATGGAAAAAAAACTAGGTGCATAAAATTTTCTTTACCAAATGTCAAAAGTAGTAATTGTGAGATAGTATTGAATCAAGAGAAACTAGAATTTGTCGATAAAACTGTTTTCCTGGGGATCACGCTCGACTCAAGGCTACAATGAGGTCCTCATTTAACATCTCTTGCAGGACGGCTTGATTTTTATATATATATAGATAGAAGACAGATAGATTTATTTAATATGCCTAGTATATTGCCTATATTATATTATAGTATAGTATTATATTGTATTATAGTATAGTGCCTGAAATAGCTTTTCAGTTTCTTATATGTTTTCTAATTTTAAAACGTTTTGACCTGGCGGCTGGCCTTCTCATTATTATAATTTCGTCCTGAAAAGTTATTTCCTTCGGAAAATGTATTTATCAAGCTGAAAATAAAATATGCAAGATACCTTTCATCGATTGGCTGCTTTTTATATGCAGTCAGACAGTTATCCAATTATGTAAAATCTTGGTAGGACTCGACAAAGTAATAAACTTTGATATGATTGCCATAATAGTGTCAATTTGTAGGGTTATTGCTCAAGGCTTTAAGATTGCTGATAATAGCTTTCAATGCAATGGTATTCAGTAATTAATACTTTCTCGTCATTTTAATTTGTTAAGACTTCAGCCTGAAGGCCTGAGTTTTATCCTATAGTTGTTAAGTGTTTTAGCATTGAAAATACTTTTTCGCTCGCTTCAGTAGGGTTCCCGTTTTCAAGAAAAATGCGACGGGGTCTAGCGTCCTCAATTATTAAGACACAAAAATTAAAATTGTATAAAAAGATGCGTTATTAAAAGGGCTACAATATTGCAACAAGTATTTTTGTAAAATGTTTTTAATTTTTTTTTGTTTAGAAAAACGCCACTCTTTGTCTGTTTCTTCAAAGTTAAACTTTTCAAAAACGAAAAGAGATATTGATATTGATCTTGAAACGATACCATTCTGGTTTCGATAGGATTATAATTAAGGGTTGATGTTTACCTCTTTTGGAGACACCTGTTTGGTGATTTCACATAATGTATTACGTTCAGAATCTGTCTATTTGTTATATTATAATAATATGTGTTTTAAAGTGCCTGAATGAAATAAAGTCATTTTTAATGCGCCGGAAGGTCATGGGACCATGAGTGCTGTGTTTTTTTTAAGTAGCGTTCCGTGATTTGAAATAGTCATGCTGTAAAAAGGGTTTTGAAACCATGATTGACGGATCTTATGTGCAAGAGTATCAACCTTCAGTATTCCTTTGTAAAAAAAAGCATTTGCGGTTGTGATGTACTACATAAATGTTTATACAGCGTGTCTCGAAAGAATACTCAGCTGTAAAGCAATCATTTGGATCTATTATTAGGTATTGAAGTTTTGAATGGGACAACTGAGATCTTTTGATCTTTTTTGTTGGTCCCACGGAGAAAGTTGTCTAGTTTGATGGTCTGTACCACACTTTTAAATATGACCACACATTTCTGATACACGCTGTATAGATATTACCTCTGAGGTTTTTACTAAGTCACCTAATGTATTAAAGTATACCCTAACTTCTGTTATGCCGAATAAAACCTTTGTCCCCTCCCTTTTCTGCATAATCTCAACAATACTTCGAGAAGATTGGACAATAAAAACTTGAAATGGAAAGCCATTACATTGAACTTATCTGGAAAGAGGTCGAAAGGTCTAAAAGTCATGCTACTTATATTCAGAGGACAAATGCCAATTTTTGGAAACATAAGCTTTGACTTTTATAAGTACAAACGTACTGAATTATAGTACTTTGAAATTAGTTTTATTGTTTACCAGCTATTTTTATTGGTTGTACAAAGAGCGTTTATCCTGAAAGTTGGCAACGTCGCAAATAGCTGTCAAATACTTCGCTGTTTTGATTAATTTGGCAATATTACTGTATGGAATTAAGAAATATCGCTTACTACTGAACTAAAATATTGATTGTGAAATGCATTAATCCGTAAAGTAACACCGAATATTTGGAAACTTTCCAAATTATTTTTTTACTCGTACATCTAAAACGGTTGCAACATCAAATTAATTTTATAATTGCAATTATTAAAAAGCATAAAGCTATATATACTAGCTAGCTAGTTATATGTTGTGTTGAAATAAAACAGTTTTAGGAATCCAGAACCTAATAGTCTTACTTAAATCGCCATTATGCGGGTAATCAATGCTGGTTCCTACTCTGTTAGAAGTAGGTAGGAACACAATTTCGTAGTTAGTACCTACCAGTGCAAGTGGGATTATAAATGCTATCAAAAAACAAAAAAAAACTTTCGACGTCGTATTACGGGGTACTTTGTTTGTTACTCGATACGTTACATACAGGGTGGCACGTGAAACGACGCCCAAAGAAAAAAAAAATGAAAAGGCAATTAAAATAGTCTCAAGTCAAGTAAGAATTTCCCAAAAATATGAACCGTCTGTCTTACTCCTAAATTATAAATAATCGCTGAACATACGTGGGGGTGTTCCGGGAAGCCCTTAGAGAGAGACTTTTGTTTTTTTTTCTTTACATCAATACGTCTTGTACAGTAAATATCCAGGAGTTAATATGACACATAGGGTCTTTGAAAATGACACAGAAACAATACAGGCTAATAAAGCCGACTTTTGTCTAGAACTATATAACATTACGCCTGTCTTCCCCGAAGGGTTAAGCAGAGGTGTACTTATGGGTAGTACACCCATATTTCACCAGTTATGTTTCATGTAATAGGGAGTGAGCCTATTGCCATCAACCGGGCACAAATCCAGACTCCGGGCTGCTATTGAGAAACTCCAGATGGAAAAACCCAATAACACTTTGCCGGACCCGGGACTTGAACCCAGGATCTCATGCTCAGCAGTAGCGCTTGCGACCACTAGACCAACGGGGCAGTTCCTAAAACTAAATTGGTTATATTCACGACCGCGTAGGATGCAGGTGCTGTAGCAAATATTATGTAAATAAAATGCAGAAAGCAAACTATACCCCAAAAAAAACGTGGGTGATTTAGTAACAAACATACAAACTTTCACATTTAAGTAATGTTATATAGTAGGAACTGGGATAGTATAATAATAACTTACAGTACAGTACTGTGTTAAATTATTATACTCGTATGTACATAATTAATAAAAGCAACGTGCCTATAAAACTTGCAGTACCATTAGTAGGTACTATAGAGGTCGTGCTTCAATCTGCATAGCCTTTTCCCAACTATATTGCTTGCTTTTTTTACTTTATTATCTGTATCTGATCTATTTTTCTGTGTGTACATAAATAATAAAATAATTTATTTATTTATTTATTACATGTTTCCCTTGCCATTACAGATCATAAATTGAATGCGACAAAGTAACTTAAAATGTACTTAACTATACCTTACATGCTACACAGTACGTGGCCCTTGTGAACTCACTCAGTGTACAGGTGAATGGGTCTTTGGCATCCGCCACCGTGTTGAGAGTGCGCAGCGCACGAGTTAGCGGTGCGCGCCCCAGCAGGTTAGTGCGCGCTCTCGGCACCACCAGCAGCTGCGGCTTGCGCCGCCGCGCCACGTAAATAAATAAATATATTGGGGTCGGCTTCCAGCCTAATCGGATGCAGTTGAATACCAGTATTTTACATAGAGCGACTGCCTATCTGACCTCCACAACCCAGTAAGTGGGTAGTACGACACCTCTTGATAAGACTGGTTCTCAGACTTTCGGGCTTCTGACGACCCGTAACGACTGTCAAAGATCCACGAATGACTGCCGGGACCAACGGCTTAACGTGTTGTTTCTGAGGCACGGAGGAGTCTCGGTATGATTGTGACCCATCCACAGACCAACCCCAGAAAACGTAGCTTAAGCTGATGGATCGACCCGTCCGGTAGTTATTACTTAGCCACGAGCTCTTCCTGCTTGCATGCTGTATTACGATTTTTTTCCCCCGCAGAATTTATATGAGGTAGGATTGGAATGCTTTCATGGCAGGTAAATTACAGTAATTTCAGCATTTCTCTAAAATGCGCTGTATTAAAGAAATCCTGAAATCAATGTAATTTAGTTTTGCTTTTCTTGTGCAAGCATGTGATCGTCGATTCGTGAGCGACTTTGTTCTTGTATTGAGTTATTGACATAAACACCACAACAAACAGACTTAAAACATTTGGCATACCTACGCCTGTCTGTTTTTTTGACTGTTAATTGAAATATCAATTCAGCTCGTGTTTCCACTCCAAATGTTTACATTAGAACTGAAAATCTGCTCATTTCGAAAACCATGCTAGTTTGACCTACAGTTTTGCTAAGATAAATAATCAATTATATTGTTGAATATTTATGACCAATATTTGGAAAAGGAACAAACGGGTAAGGTCCATTACGTTACTTTTGATTGACTTTCGAGAACTGACCTAAAATTTGTTGATATTGCGTATTCATTGCCCAGGGGAAGACGAAATGAAAAAAACTAATGTTGGTTGCCAAGAGCAATTTATTTACGAACCCTACATTTCTTATGTGGTCAAATATCAATCGGTAAAGGCCACTATTTGCCTTAGACGTGAAGGGTTGAACAACGTCCGTGATTGATGCTGCTCGTCGGCCAGACTAGCAATTTTAGGGTCAAGAAAAATTTATGTGTTAAGCAAGATACTATGTTATTGCAGACTAGGGTTCCTTGTTGATTTATGTGGCTAGAGAAAAGATCTTGTGAATTAATGCGTGTGGTGTGCGGATTATAAATGAGTACTTACTTGTTTGGTTTATGAAGTCACGTCGTCGAAATCAGCAAAATTTCGTGCAATAGCCTACCAGTTTCAACACAGTTTGCTTATACTCGAAGTACCTAATTGTGTATTTCCCAGAATAATAATGAAGTACTATATAATGAGGGCAGTGGTGGCCCCGAATTACGAGTTTCTGTAAATAATTTCATCACAAATGCTCTCAAAATGGTAAAGGACCACATCGTGAGGAAACCGGCATGTCATAGAAATAAAAATTTAGAACGATATAGGCTGATCATTATGCTATGCTTATGCAGAATAAGATTTCCTATTCTTCTGGCTGCTATTGAAATCAGTTTATGGGATGTTTTATATTGAACTACAGCCTGTAATAGTTATTTATGTAACTGTAAGAAGTATAATAAGGGGTATTAAAACACGAAAGCCTCGTGTGATAATAGTATCACATGAGTGTTTTAATACCTAATTATGTACAGTTGCATACAAGACTTTATATACACCCATGTTATGAATCCTCTATAAAACGTTCTGAAACCATAGGGTGTTGTACAGTGTTGTAAGAACTATATGTAAATTCATGGAAAGTTTGATTACTGAGTATCTAATACCTACAAACAAACTATGTATAGGAAAAACAAACAAAACAAACGAAAAAAACAAAAACAAACAAAGTACTTAATAAATTTTGCAATATTAATATTGCACACAAATGGCGGGATACGACGTTGATTCGAATAACCAATAAGTTTTTTTTAAACTATGGCGCTATGGTAGTGAAACGCGCGGGCATGACAATGTTCTTTTTTTGAAAAGGAGATGCATATTGAAATTTAGTACAACATTATAACTCCCGTTTGGATGCTATTATGGTTACTATGACACTGGGTGTTTTAATGTTGGCAATAAGCTAACTGTTTCAGAAACTTTTATAGAGGATTTATAGCATGGGCGTAGATAAATGAGTAAACATATCCCATAGGAGCACGCTGGTAACATCATACTGTAAACACAAACCAATAAGATTGATATTGATCACCTTGGGAAGGCTTAATGTGTTATAGGGGGGAAGTTTATGGGATATTATGTGTTTTGTGTGTTCCCTAGCGAAGGATATTGTTTTGAGCTGCTGTTTATGTTATCCACTAAATCCCGTCCTCGTTGCCACTGCTAAATAAAAGACGTGCGCTCAGCACAACAGTTATTGCAAGACTAGCTCGACTGACTTATAAACACACAGACGCCATGTTTTCCTGTCTACTAGCTAGCGAGTATGTGACAGTGTAAAGGAAGCATAAAAAGAAAGTAAAAACTATATTGCTTCGTATTTTATTTATTGAAGATGTAGGTACAATGTAACTTACAGAAGGGAGATTTAGAAGATATTTACAAGGTGTTAAGGTAACATTTAAAATTTTGTTGATACTTTTAAAATGTCCGTGAGTAACCGCAAAATAATCTAAGAAAGTAATTGTCAAAGTAAAGTCAAGCTGAAAGAATTCAAAAGCGAAACATAGACATGTAATAATAGTTAACAATTTGTAGTCGTATAAATAATATTTTTAGAGATTTTCAATGTTCCTAAATAATTTTATTAATAACTATAAAAATTATTGCCCTAATCAAAACTTTAACTACATCTTATGAACGTGCACAACATTTAACAGTGATTAAAGTTATCTAACAACTAGTGAATTACCTAAACAAATAAAGATTCTTATTTATTTAAAAGATTAACTTAATATAGATCTTATATTAAACTTAACTAGGTATATTATTGAAAATTTTGATATGTTTGATATTTTTGTTTTACGCAACTCGTTGAAATTCTTCAAGTACAGTCGTGTGCGAAAGGGGAATGTATTTATCTACATTTAAATGAAACTTTATCTACAACGTTGTATATATATAACGTAGGTTTGTAAATATGAACACTGTTTTCAAAACTTTTAGTTAACATAGTAATTAATTAATTACTGTATTTGATGCTACGCAATTATATATGCTTTTAAATAAGATCGCTCACCAGGCGGGTTGAGAACAATATTGGCATTTAGTTTCGTTCGCTATTTTGTCTTTATAAGTAATTCTATTATTTGATCACTGTACTTGCTGCATTTCAACAACTTGCTATAAAATACGCAGCAAGTGCTTTATTAAATTCCATTGTAAATACATTAATTTAATTTTCAATAGGTTACTGAAATATCATCACGAATATTCTCGTAAATGCGCCAATAAAAGGGTCAATAAAAACATATAAATATTCGTTGATTCTGGATTTTGGAAGCAAATATTCTACTTAAAAATTATTTCACCCTTACGCCGACTACGCCTTGTTCCGACTCAATATTGCGGGTAGGTGTTCCGCCTTGCAAAGATCAAGTACCCTACGTTATAAGATATGAAACACTCAGATGTGTCGTTTTAAAACAGGATGTATTTCAGAATTTTCTGGTAAATAATTGTCACTTTTGAGAATTTTCCAGTAAAATTTTATTTGCATATCAGTTTTATATAGCTGAATCAATTAAATTGAAATCTCTTTTCCGTGTTAATTTGTAGTCCTCGATTTTTATTCAAATAGAATAACATTGGAAGCGTATATTTAAACGATCTTTATCACTAATATTCTCATTTAAAGTAATGTATCCGTATACTGCCTAGCATTTATGTTTTATCAAACCGGTTCATCCACAGTTTTTTTAATTAAACTGTTCGAGTTAGCAATGTGGTTTAGCTGTTGAAACTTGTATCTTTTTTTTTGCCTTTCCCTTGTTATCTTTGAAGACTATGGTCTTCAACCAGTGCGTCCTGCCCGTTATTACGTACGCCGAAACGTGGACACTGACAGTCGGCTTGGTCCCCAAGGTCACTCAGCACGCTATGGAGCAGGCTATGTTCGGAGTTTCCTTGTAGGATAAAATCAGAAATAAAATTATCCGGAAAAGAACCGGAGTTACCGACATAGCTTGCAGTGAAAGCAAACTGAAGTGGCAGTGGGCTGGCCATGTTTGTCGAAGGACCGATGGCCAGTGGAGCAGACGAGTCCCAGAGTGGAGACCACGTATCGGCAAGCGTATTGTGGGACGCCTCAGCTGATGGACCGATGACCTTACGAAAGTGGCTAGGACAGACGACAATGCGGAAGGAGGAGGACAGGGTGTTGTGGCGCAGCTTGGGAGAGGCCTATGCGCAACAGTGGACTGCGTTGATAGGCTGAGTTGAGCGACCCCTGTTATTCAAGGGGATTTTATTAGGACAAATGATGAATCTGATACTTTCGGATATATTCAAAAGTATTTACCCTAAAATGCCCTACATTATTATTCATTTATTTTTCAGTTTAAATCTCAACAGCAGAACCGTGCAACTAACAGAAAGAGTTAGGATTTCACTACGCTACGCCGTTGCGTAGCTCAGTTGCTACGGCGTAGCATGCGTGCTACGACCGCATGATCTCAACGTCTTCGGAACGGTTTGAGAATGTAAGCTTCATTATAATGTCCAAAATATTTGTATTATTATTTACGTTTTCCGGATTTTAAAGATACATTCAATGGGTATAAGTGATTATTAACTTTAATTCCTGCATGAAGAATAAGAATAGTTATTTGCTTCATATTTTCCAATATAAAATGCATACGAAAATTTATACGTATATAAAATTTAAATAGATACACAAATATCTGGTTATTCAATAGATTTTCATGCAAACGAAACATTATTTTATACGTTTCCTCATAATTACGGGTAGTTTACATACGAATCACCCTTAATTATTAGGCAAGGTAATGAAAGAACAATATTATTTCTATAGGCGTTATCGGCACGTTTAGTTATATCGGGCACCATTTAGACATGTAAACCCGGTGTTTCACATATTACTACAAGATACTTAAAGCTTTAAAAAGCTGTGTTCAGGGCTCGCCGTCTCGCGTATTACCTATGGACATTTTATGCTAAATAGGTATTACTTATTCAACTAACTCTTCAGTCTTGGACGTTACACTTAAATAGAATACTTCTAAAACCCGCGTCGAATTTATTCTCTCCAAAACTTGTAAATTAAGTAGAGTCTGCGTGTTTCAACTATTCCATGGCGCAACTCAACACTCATCAAAGACAAGTTATGATAACTACAAGCTATAGACACACAACTGTGGATTATTTCACTGATCGTCCTTGTATACTAACGTGTACAGACACTTTAATATCTCGACTACGATTTCATTGCTGAAGGTTATTTATTTGATATAGATTAAGTTTCTAAGATTTGGAAAAATCACATTGACTAATAAATAAAACACATTTAGGACAACGCACGACCAAAAGTTACGACACCTAAAGTAGTAAGCGAAAATGTACAACACTCATTCACTGGAACGTAATATTACATAGTTCAGTTACATTTAGTTCATATTACTTACACCTATATAAAATTCATTAATTCTAACAAATGAAATTATCACAAACATTTAAAAAATTCACATTCTGTATAATAAACGCTGTATAATTAATACAATACTTAATTATATATAAAAATATATTGCTCAGGGTTTCAGTGGGTCGGTCTATCAAATCAGTGCTTTAAAGTTGCCTGTGGAAAATCTATTTTTAATTTGTTTATAAAATGATAAAATTGTGAAACTAATTCAATGCCACATAACCATAACTTCATGTTGATCCCCATTCTTTAGACGTTCTTTCATTCAAACTTACTTTAGATTACAAACAACCAAAATAGAAACAAACACAGTCCCTAGTATCTTTTTAAAATTTAAAATGTCTAATATATTAAAATGTTGCTAGGTATAAATAAAATATCTCTTCGGGTTTCTTATACTAAGTTACGCTAGATGTATACATAAACGACTTTAAAAAATTTACTGACTAGTGATATGTATCATGATATGTATTTGATATGTTGATCACAACAAAGTAGTTCGGCCATCGCTGTACGCTGATGGCCCTTATCCTAAGTTCTCTAATCTTCTGGCCAGCCGAGGTCTTCACCGATAAGGTCGTAAAACCTCTGGTTGTGTTGAATGAAGAACTTTCTTAGCTTCGTGACGACTGCGGGGTCGACCCGCGGGTGCTTACGACCCTTCGTTTCTCGCAGACACTTGTCTGTTGTGTCGTTTCGTAGGCAATAAAAGCCTTTCGTTTCGTTGAAGTAGAAATTCTTTCTTCCTGTTTGGACAAAACATGAGAATTTTCAAATATATGTCAGATATCAGAAGAAAACTTTGGCAGGGTTATTTTCTAATGACCTTGGGCTTTATTTGATGTACAAACCTCTGAATGTTGTAAAATTGACATCATAATTAGGAAGATTTGTCAATTATTTTATAACTAATAAATTGACGTAAACGCTAAGGAGGTTAGATCGATCAACAAATTTAAGTATCCATTGACAATCTGCAATATTAATCGATCACTTACCAATCTTATGTTCCAGTCCGAGGAACTTCTCGATGCGTCGAAGCTGCGGCACCGGATCTTCAATTAGCAGATCACCGTTCACCACGAGAATCTGCTCCCGGGGGAACACTTCCAGCCACCGATGGAGGTATGCGTGGTACAGAGATATGGCTATTGGCCTGTCAGAAGTAATAAATTGTCATGTGAATAATATTATGATCATTACTCAAGACAGAATTTAGCTTTGTGAACTGCGTTTAAGTCTGAGATCATTTAGAAATGTAAAATAAACGGGTTAAATTGAGAACCTTCTCTTTCCGTTGATTAGAAATGCTGCTGTGGTTTACGCGAATTTATTTTAAGATTTTATATACTCAAACAAAAATTGATTTGGAATGCAATTTCAAGTAGTGCGGTTTAAGTTACAATTTTCAAATTACTTAGAAATATTTTTTCTGTACCTGTAAGCCATATTAATCGATCCATCAGGTGAGATAGCGAGATGTTCGAAGGGCTTGGCGGCGTCGGGTACCGGGTGGGCAGCTATCTGAGGATGCGCGGGCGCCGACGGCGTTGCGCGACTGCGCAGTTGTGTGTAGTCGGAGATCGCGCGTGTTACTGGCTCCCGGACTATGAGTAGTAGGCGGACTGAGGAGTTCATTGCTCGGACACGTTCTGGTACCTTGATCGAAAATAATTCTGTTGAACTCGAGTAACACAATTTTCCATATAAAGAACCTCAAGATACAGGAAACCACCTAGCTTGGGGGCCAACGTCGGAACTGGTCATGTACAATTTGATTATTAAATAAATTTGAAACTTGACACAAAATATCGTGTTGCAGAAAAAGGTCAGATTGTTGAGATTGTTTCGAGTTTTGAAACAAAGTAAGTAGGTAGTTAGTGTAGTTACCTACTTAGTTCGATATAAGTGTCCAATAAAAATCACATACCTCAGGAGTAACAAAGTAACTCGGGCTCTTTTCTATCGTGATCTGCCCTTTGAAGGACAGCGGCATTTTACTCCGGTACCACTCCAGCCCCAGCGCGTAGTTCTCGTCTCGGTCGAAGAAGTGAACCTCTCCTGAAGCCTTCTGTACCATGGGGTGGAGGTACAGCATCTCTAGTAATGCCCGGGTACCGCATTTTCTGACGCCGATTATAAGAGCCTACAACAAGATGTTATGATTACATTGCTAATTCGAACACCGTAAAAAATTAATTTAATGTTTTAAAAGTAAGAAATTAGTATAGACCCATAGGTTTAACTTTGCCTAAAGTCAAGAGACGTTTTTTCATCAAAAAATTTAAAGTCAAGCATAGTTATTTATTGATTAACTTTAAGCAACGTCTAGACACTTTAGGGTTTATTTATAACCAAGGTACTATGCGCACACAATTCATTTTATGGAAATTGATTTGTAAGAATATAGTCTTACGTCATTAAACATGTATTTATGGAACTTCAAAACTTCTATCGATACTATGTTCTATGCTATGTTTACCTACATATCTTTATGTATACAGTTTACAGTAAACACTTCAGAATATAGGGATAATAAGTTAACGACTGCACCCAGCAATTATTCCGACCCGCCTGCTAAGAATGGTGATCATGAACCGCCCTAAGACACTATCCCTTGGGGTCGCTCGTTGACGGTCTATGGGGAAGGTCCATAATTGAAGATGTTTATTAGCTGGCATATACAATACATATCTATAGCGGGTTTCTCTAGGCGGGGTTCGATTTGGGTTCGTGAGGCCCTATCCAACATAAACCCCAATACAATTAGCCTAACATACATGCACTGTACACACACATATATCACACTGAGAAGGCGATACGAGAATACCTAAAAACACTTCGCCTGACTCAGGGATCCGGTCAGGTAAAGTGTTTATACTGTGTTACTCAGGTAAGTGTATTCGTTTACATACAAACAAAATAACATATTTGAACAAATCCCATCTATTTTATAACGATAAAAAAAAAAACAAATTATCGGATCGAAAATGGCAGACGCAGCTTGAAAAAGCAATAATTGTCATCCGCATCCGGTTAGGCTGATAGCCGACTCTAATTAAAATAAGGCTAGCTGGAAGATGAGGATTAATAATTACTACTCTATGTTACCTGTGGGAGTCTGCGTGCAGGTCGTGGTTGCCGTGGAGGTCGCAACCGCTTTCGCAGCGCCATCGGATGGTTGATCGTCCTGGTGTTGCTCTCTTGACTCTGCAGGATTTTACGGCCTTCGCTAGCGGCCGATGCCATGCTCGCAGCCTGCCAGAAAATCAAGGTCATGAATACCGAATAATAAAATTATTATTGGTATAATATTATTTTGAACACCTAGTCGTTCTAGTGTTCACACGCGAGTCTGCTGAGCCTGCGTTCCTGGGCATAATCCCCAGATTGGCTAAAGTGTTTTTGTGTTTTTTCTCGTTTAATGGCTATAGGCACAATTCAAATTCAAAATATTTGATTTCACATAAACCTACAAGGGCACTTATGAAACGTCAGAAGCTAGGTGCACGGTTCCAATTGGTCGTTTCCTATGGAGAAGAGCCGGCAAGAAACTCCACGATGGCAAGAATTCTTCGTGGGATCAATCTACCTAGGTTTTTCCTAAGTAGGTTGAGATCGGTTTCAAGTCTAACCGGATGCAGCTACGAGACCAACGGCTTAGCATGCTTTCCGAGGTACGGAGAGGTCTCAATATGTTAAGGATGGTCACCCATCCACAAACCGACCGCGACAAGCGTAGCTTAACCTTGAGTCGAACCGTGCGACTGTTTCTTTAGCCACAAGACTCTCTTACATGGGATCTTGCAACATAATTGGGGGAATTTGGTTGTACCATAAACCATTGATAACCCTTTGGAAAATACAGAGTTAATAATTATGTGAAGTAATTTACGCATGGAATGAAAGTAAAAGAGGCCTATGACCCCCAGATGAACTAAGATTGGCTAGATGTAGGCTAGTTATAAATTGATAACGCAACCCGATACTTATGTAATAATAAGGTAATCGCAGGCAAGTATATCACAGGAAACCACGAAAATATATGGCTTTGAAAATTATCAAGATCCTAGATGCCACGTCCCAGAATATCATTACCGTAAAGACGAAAGGGCAAGGAACTCTGCGGTACCCTTTACATATAATTTCGTATGTATTTGCATTAAATATACGGGTAGTGAAGGAAAAGTGAGAAAGTATCGAGGAAAATAATCTTTTCAAGACTACCAATATCGTAGTAGTAACTATACAGGATAATTATATGAGATAGAATTTTAGGGTACTTTTGAGATAGAAACTGAAAATGCATTTTGGTTTCTCCGAGAATTTCCACTCTCTTTGACCCCTTTTACCATATCTCTTATAATCTTTTCCTCTTGAAATCAACCCTCAAAAACTTACCCCGTACAAATGTTATGATCTAACGACCTCATACAAAATGCCTCCATCAGTAGGTCATTGAGCCAGCTTGACATACTCAAACTGCCAGTCGGGTTCTAGTATAATTACAACCGTAGTGCTAAATGCTGGCCTGACAACTAACAAGCCTACGTATATTGGACAACTGAATAGGTTAAGTCAATTATCAGATACCACTGTTCCTCGGGTTGCATCTGCTTGGTACCTAATGCTGTATAATTTGGGTATATATATAAAAATCATCACGCCTGTATTCTTGAAGGAGTGGACACAGTTAGGTGTAAATTTATGTTTAGGAAATACAAATACGAGTAGAATCTTCTGATTATAATAAAAATCTGAAAGCTGAAAAAGCGCTGCCTTGAAGCGATTCCTCGAATTTTTGATCCCTAAAGTATTCTTTTTTAAATCAAATTTTATTTCAAATACTATTTGTGCTAGTTCAAATACTATTTCTGAAACGCAGATAAAATGACAAAATATCAAAAATATATTATGCGAGAGTTGGAATTCAACTTCAAAAGCTTGATTCTCTGCCACTCAATTTTGATCGAGAAGTTAATTTACTCGTGTCAATGGTATTGATAGATAGGCCGCTTTGCCGTTACTACGACACAATTCAATAACAGCACAGTTATACTGAATACGGACGCGATTTCAACAGTTGAACGTCAGTCAATGTGTGGTACTCATCTAATTATCGTTAATGGATTCACTTTGTCTGTTTAATTGAAAACGTAGATTGTTTAATCCTTTTGATGATTAAATAAGCGGGTTAATCATCCCTGAGGAAGCGTGCCTTTGTGGTAGTGTAATACTATACTGTTCTTTTGAACATTATTTATTTTTTGGAATACGGAGATGAAAATGTTCTGGAAATTTTGTGTTTTCCCTGAAATAAAATTTCTGTGAATTATTCATGCAAGCCTTCATTTTAACCTTGTGGAGTATTGTATATAATAAAAACGTACTCATACCCCGTTATTTTTTCGTAAAAACTTCGCATGACATGTTCCCCTTCCGGCATTGAGGCCCAAGGCCTTATGCCTACTATATAGCTGTATATTTACAGAATGTACTCTCTGCCTACTCGTTACTTCCACCTACTTGTTGATGTCATAAAACTCGGTTACATTGTAAAACAAGGGTGTCATAAAAAGGGCGGTGGTATGTTATCTGCGGAGAACAGCTCAGAACATTAATTATGATTACGAGTCGGAACAAATGGGTGGATTCAGAAGATCAACAAACATGGAAATCTTTATTAAAAGTTGCTAATCTCGCAATGAAATAGTAACGCGACATTGCTCAACTGAACCCTGCAACGTATAATGAGTTTCGGTCACAGTAAACAAAAAAATAATCTCGTCAGATAGTTGAACTGTAATTTCAAATATGTGGTTTTTTGTAACATTGTAGTCTCTTGTTATCGAATATACTTTCGAAAACATGAAGTAAAGCAAAATGAATATCAACCTTACCCACATTGCGTTAACGGCTTATTCTTTTTTCTCATGCTTCCGTCTATGCATGTACCTTCTGTATAACCTCTTTGTGGGTCAGGCAGCGGGCCCATGGGCTTGGCAACCACGCCTCGAGGCTCGGCGAGCCACGCACAGCGGAAGTCAGGCCGGCTTGAGGAAAGTAAGCCGCTTACCCGAAAGGGTTGCAAGCTTACTGCGTTCGATACGCTAAGCGTGTTCGCTCCTACGATTTATAGTACGAAGTTACGGGCTTATAAAGTACGAAGGGGCGTATTACAGTGTTCCGTCGTATCTGATGGATCTTGTATACGGTGGATGCGAATATCTTTTGGGTTTTTAAGAATCCGTAGCCAAATGGAAAAAAAACGGAACCCTTATGGATTCGTCATGTCGGTCTGTCCGTCCGTATGTCACAGCTACTTTTTTCCGAAACTATAAGAACTATACTGGTGAAACTTGGTAAGTAGATGTATTCTGTGAACCGCATTAAGATTTTCACACAAAAATAGAAAAAAAAAAACAATAAATTTTGGGGGTTCCCCCCCATACCTACTTAGAACTGAAACTCAATTCTTTTTTTAAACCCATAAGTACGTGGGATAGGTCTGCAAAAATGATATTGAGGTTTCTAATATCATTTTTTTCTAAACTGAATAATTTGCGCAAGAGACACTTCCAAAGTGGTAAAAGGTGTCCCCCCCCCCCCCCTGTAACTTCTAAAATAAGAGAACGATAAAACTAAAAAAAAAATATATGATGTACCATGTAAACTTCCACTTAAAATTGTTTTGAACGAGATCTAGTAAGTAGTTTTTTTTTAATACGTCATAAATTACTTGCTGCTACGGAACCCTTCATGGGCGAGTCCGACTTGCACTTGGCCGCTTTTTTATGTTAAGCTTTTACTGAAACAAAAATGTTTGCGATGGCAGGTAACTGTAGTTTTGAAACTCGCCCAATAATATTGGTCCTTGGTCCTTATCTCTGAAATTGCCGATTTTTAATACTTGCTAGTGTGAAGATCGATATCTTTCATTCTATTTAGAATTCAAAATTCAAGTAAATTTTATAATATAGCATGACATTTTTTTTTTTCAAACGCAGATATTAATTTGTTTTCCCGCCGTATATGTCCGTGTAAAAATTGAAATAGCGCGCTATTTTCGAATTCGTGTTCCGTCGTGGCATCAACGCAGCACAGACAGCACGCAATAATAGCACCGTGTATGGATAAGGTACCGCAAGTCACAGAACGGTGCGTTTTTTGTAGGATCGCTTCCGTTCTGGAAATTTGGATCTCAACAATGAGCTGACCGGAGACGAAAGTCGATAACGACGACTGAAAAACCATAGTGGAAGCAGATTCATCTCAAAGCACGTCGGAACTAGCAGTAGCCTTTAACGTAAGTGATAAATCGGTATTGATTCATTTACGTCAAATTGGAAAGATAAAAAAATCGGAAAGTGGGTACTGTATGAACTCACGGAAAAAATCCGTCTAAGCTTGTCCTTAATTATTGGAAGGCACATAAATAAGCGGATTCACCTTTGATGAAAAATGGATCTTTTATAATATATAATATAATTGACAGTCTTTCGGACTTTTGATAACTTTCTACAGGGTAAAAATTTCAAATAGAACGAGGCGGTGCAAAACGCCTTTGAAGAGTTCATTGATTCCCTTGTGGCGGCATCAAGGAACGAATAACGAAATACGCATCAAAAAGACCTGACGTCACACAACATGCTGACGTCACACAAGTCCTGCATCGCGCAATTAGAGTTTACCGCGTAATCGACATATGTATATGCAAGCTACCGACTGCAACCATTGGGCAGTTGCCCGTCAGACACGACACCCATCTGGTCGGAGGATCCTCCATTTTATAAAGAGGATGAGTGAATTTTACACCCTGTTCCTCGTACCTCTAAATTGGGGACCTCGACGTGATGAACGTCAGCGTAGCCTTCGTGCAACTACTTCAGCATCACCCTCAGCCTCATCAGCAACCTTGGCACAGCACCTGCACTTTCGGCCGGTCTCACAAGCAGAATCCATTCTAGACGATAGCAGTCAGCCACAACCCGGCGCTGTACCACATCCGACTCACTGGATCATAACGCAGCGCCAGACTCCCTGGGGAATCACCGCAATCACCGCAAGCATCTAAATCACCACAATCGCCGCAATCACCACAGACAGTTCCGACTCACAGTGAACCGTGTGGCACCGGGTTCTATCTCACTGGAGCCTTAGCTGGCACTGTGAAGCATTGCAAGATACTAGACATGCGAACTAAGCATCAAAAAGATCTGACGTCACACAACACCCTGACTTCACACAAATCCTGTATAGCGCAATAAGAGTTTATCGCGCGATCAACATATATACAAGCTCCCGACTTCAACCATTGGGCAGTAGTAGCCCACCAGACACGACACCCGACTGGTTGGGGGATCCTCCCTTTTCTAAAGAGGATGAGTGAACTTTACACCCAGTTCCTCATATCTCTAAACCCTTCCCCAGGATTTCTATAGCAGAGGCATCAACGAACTTTCATTAAAATGGAAATAGTGCTTCGACACTAATGGCCAATAACCTCGATTAAACAAATAAATACTTTTCTTTATAAAAAAATGTTTTATTATTTTCTATGTAAAACGACCATTTCATAGGTAAGGACCTAATATTTTTATTCAATATTATATTATTTTTTGCGTTACCTACTAGTATGAAATATTTAAAAGCTGAATTTTACGGCCTACACTGTCTGTTGAAAAATAAACCCCGTGCATACGAGTGAGTATAAAACATATACATATATGAAAATAAAACTTTTACCAACACAACAATAAGCTAGATAAATATGTATATCGTGCGAAACAGCAATTTATATGTTTATGGTCACTGCAGTATAGCTGGTGTCAAGGCCAACGTAGCCAGTGAGACGTGTTAACATTTGGATATTATATTTCGTAATATTTTTATAGTTATACATTAAAATTATAAAATAAAATTATAGGAAAAGGTAAAAAAAAAACTTCTGACGTCCACGTCAGCATAGCGCGTTGTATCCGTACCTGTGTGCTGTAGAGCAAGCTGTCATACATCATATGGAAAGTGAGAACAGTCGAATTATTCCGATCTGTCACCCCGCTTTGTCCCCTTAAGGTGACAGATAGGAAAAAAAAGTTTGATCTGTCCCCCTGTTAGCAATGAGGGGACAGTTCGAACTTTATTCACTCCTTAACGGTTTCATCTGTCCCCCTATCACTGACAGGGGGACAGATGAAACTTTTTATTCCTGTTTGTCCCCCACAGAATTTAATATATTAATTCTTAAAACTAATGCCACACATACTGCAACATTACATTAAATTAAAGACTAGTGGTTTAGGTTTATAATCATTTGTATTTAAATAACTTACAAATATTTCTTTTGTTTTTCTATTAATCAGCCACAGTCCCATAAATCACAGTACGTATAGTAGATACAATTACAATCAGTCTTCTGATTTGACTTAATTCAACTTAATTACAATAAAAAATATACTAATAAAAAGAATATTTTGTTTTATTATTGATTGATAGAATCAGTCACAGTCCGATAAATCACAGTAGGTATTGTACATATTACAATCAGTCTTCTGATTTGACTTCATATTAGGCTATATGAAGTCAAATCAGAAGACTTTACAAATGAAAACTTTTAAATAATAATAAACTTAAAGTTGTAAATAATCTCAAAATATAAATTAACGAAAGTTACAAATGAAAACTTTACTAATAATAAACTTAAAGTTGTAAATAATCTCAAAACATAAATAGACGAAAATCACTAGTATAACGAATTTTAAAACTTTTCCAAAGGTCGTAAGAATAATATATGTATAAATAAAATATCTATCGCAACTTCTTCAAAAAGTATACTTATTATACCTGGAATACCTACGACGTGATATATGGGACTGTGGCTGATTAATAGAAAAACAAAAGAAATATTTGTAACTTATTTAAATACAGATGATTATAAACCTAAACCACTAGTCTTTAATTTAATGTAATGTTGCAGGATGTGTGGCATTAGTTTTAAGAATTAATATATTAAATTCTGTGAGGGACAAACAGGAAAAAAAGTTTCATCTGTCCCCTTGTCAGTGATAGGGGGACAGATGAAACCGTTAAGGAGTGAATAAAGTTCGAACTGTCCCCTCATTGCTAACAGGGGGACAGATCAAACTTTTTTTTCCTATCTGTCACCTTAAGGGGACAAAGCGGGGTGACAGATCGGAATAATTCGAACAGTCACAGCAGCGTGACGGAGAGCAGTGCCGTAGCGAACTTGTGACGTCAGCACAGTGCGGTGTGTTCATACCTGTATGCTGTAAAGCGCGCTGTCATACAGCACGTGGAAGGTGAGGAACAGTGACAGCAGCGTGACGGAGAGCAGCGCCGCGGCGAGCTTGGGCCGCGACACGCCCACCACCAGCACGCAGTCTGCCAGCTCGCCCTCGGCCGGCCGGAACGACGACCGCGGCAACCATCTGTGTCACAACACTATAGTTAGAAAGTGCCAGGCTAGCTCCAGATTACTTACTAAAGCAAATTATGGATAAAGCAGGTATACATGTCGCAGCCGTTTGGAGCTAAAAGATTTTTCATCATGCAAATGTTTAGAATTTGATTAAACGAAAAAATGCAAATTAAATATTGTCCGAATTTTAAATAAAAGCAGACAGCTCACTGTATAGTTTAAAAGCAGAAGAATATTATTTAAAAATTACTGCTACTTGAAATTGAAACAGTCGAGGGGATCGGAGCTAAACGAGATCGTTGTGAACAGGGACATACGTTCTAAGTAAAAGAAATACAATACACATGTATTATGGAGCTTATAGACAATGGACTCATTTCTAGACTGAAGCCAAGAATTTTCAAACAACGAAACACAATAACGGCTTGTCCGATACCTAATTGAAATCAGGTCCTCTCACTTCGCAGCCGTGCTCACGAAATAAGTTGTGACGTTTTTTGAATTAAAAACAATACACTCCTCAAAATAGCCTTGAGACAAAAATAATGAGGCATATAGATATACAATTCTACATGCTTTTGATACTTCAGTTGCGTGCACAATAATGAATAACTTTATTGCGATATCTGAAGCATTGTCTTACTGTGATAGTTGTCAACATAAAAAAATTGTTATCTGTACAGACAGTAAAAGTTCTTTACAACATTTAGCTCGATGAGCCTCTGGTCAAAGGGGTGTATCGCTAGCTTATGTGATTTTATCTAAGATCGATAAATTAATTGTTAAAGGTGTATCGCATATTGGGATACAGGGCAATGAAAAGGCTGACATGCTGGCAAAATATGCAGCTAAAAATGGAAAGGAAACTAATATAACGATAGATTACTCAGAAGTGTTGCCTAAGTTTAAAAATAATTGTTACGATGATTGGAAGGAGTATTTTAATAGACGTTTGCTGGAAAAAGGGATCTGGTATAATACCATGCAGAGTCAGCCTTTTCGTGTGCCCTGGTTTATTAATAGTCAGTTAAGTAGGAAATTGGTTGTTACAGCTCATAGACTTAGATCGGGACACATTCCATGTAATAAGTTTGCCTTTTTGATGAAGAAAACTAACTCGCCTAATTGTTTGGAGTGTGGAGTTGTGGAGGACTTACATCACTTATTGATGGAATGTGTTCGATATGACTCTCATAGAAGGGATCTGTTTGGGGTCTTGAAGTTGAACCAACTTGATATGGGTACATTCCATAACATACTGTCTCAACCAAACGGTGATGATGCGAAGAGTCTGTTCGGTTTCATGGCTCAAATGTGATCCGTAGTAGTATGTGTTTAGGGTACGATGGGACTGTCATACGCATTGCGGTCATAAAAGTCCTTAAAAAAAAGAATAAAAAAAAAAAAATGAATAACTTGAAACATCTACATATGTCATGTTATCGTCATTAAAAGTTTATCTTCTGGTGTTATAAAGTCATGTAGATACGTTTTTATCGTCGACAATGCTCTGTTTTAAAAATAACTTTTTTTACGACTTTGATACAACTAATAAAAACTTAAAAAAAATGTGTTATCATTGTATTTCGAGTTTTAAACATTGTTGGCCTATGAACTATTTATTTTACCCAAGTTTTTGTTACCTACATGTAACAAAAACTTGGGTAAAATAAATAGTTTCATCGATACTAAAGTTTTACACAAACATTCAAAATAATCCTCTTTTGTCTATACTGAATCCATGGTAACAGTTTTCGCGTCGATGTCCCTTCCACCCTATATGTATTTTGAATGTTGTATTTTGAAAGCATTCTTTTTTTTTGTATTGATAGATATTTTCTTTATGAAATAACTCTTTCTATTTCTTGTCTTTCTCCTTACTTAAAATTTATTTTTGGAGAAACCAGAGTGTTTTTGCTTTAATTTACTAATTGGCGTCGACTGAAAGTCAATTTTAATCACGTCTTTCACCTTAGTGTTTTCGCAAATCGGTCTTGTAAAATAGTCAAACAAAATAAAAAAGAGCATCATTATTTCTACGGTGCTATATGTAACTATTGATTAGGGGTAGGTACAATTTTTTTTGCATGGTACAACTTTTTGGCGTAAAAAAAACCCTTACTGGGTTTAATTATCACGCCAAACAGTTAGTTATAGATTCCGGCAGAATCAGGGCAATATGTTAAGCACCTTAATGTTAACTTTTTATTGCACCTTATTGCTTTTCCGACGGTAATGACGTATCATTGCGTAAGTAAGTAAGATCGACCTTCAACCATCTGTTTACCGGATGAAAATTATTTTTTATAAAATATAATAATATGTTTATTTATATATTGCAAATGAGTTGCCTAATTAAATATGTTCATGGCTCTAATTAATTAAAAATACTGTAATTATTTTTTTATTTTATTTCTCTGACTTGTTTACACAACGAATTGGTCCCTATTATACCCCCTGTTTATACCTGGCAACCCGGTAATAAGAATCAGAAAAAGGTAGGCAACCTAATTTTATATAAAAAATATTTTCATCGGGTTATCAGATGTGTGAAGGTTCATCCTACTTCGGACCTATAATATGAATAAAATGACAGTCCGAAAAGGTGAAATTGCTTAAAATTAGATATCGCTCCTTGACCGTAATACCTAATAAAAGGACTAACGTATAAATACTTACAGAATATCGAGCGGCAGAGACTGCGAGCAACTCCTGTAGGTTGCCTCAGGGCGGTGCTTGGTCGGCAGCGCGTGACTCATCTGCGCGCGCGACTCCATGCGGCTCCCATAATAAACTAACACATCCCCATCGCAATATTCTACGTCATTTCTAAAATACAAGCCATTTCTCAAATCACAGTTAGCTATTCAATGTGGTGAACGCAGCCCGGAGGCTGTTTCTCATTTTCTCTTCGTAAATAGTGTTTTTAGAATCTGTAACAAAATATTTGGACTGAAGACGGATGTAGCGAAATTGCTCATTTCACGTTTCCTCACTACAATGTTTATTTTTATTCTACAAATGTTAGTTTTGTGCGAAAATCGAACCCGCCCGGACAGAATCGCATAAGCCAATTGCTCGGCTACTGTAAGTCCATTTTTATTGCCTTTATCATTACACAAATCGTCCAACAATTCAAACATTACGTGTCTAAAATAAACACACAATAATACTCCGCAAATGGTTCATAATACTCGAAACGCTACAATAAATTACCGTGTAATAAAGCTAAAGTAAGTAATGACATACCATATTACATGACCTTTGATGCGCCTCCTACACCTGTAACAACAAACGGACCACGTGAAAATTATATCACAAGTGCTCTAACCATGTATAAATTAGCATTCAGTCTTACAAAGAACACGAAGTACACGAATGTGGGTGGTCAGGAAATCACAGTTGCTCCCAAATTCACAGCGGGCACGAAACGGGCACCGTACATTGCGGCGCTTTACGACTTGGCGGTAAAATAAGTTCATTTTACACGTTTTCACCTTTGTAGATCCACACTACGGTGTATAGCACGGATTGCCGGTCGCCTAAATCTTAAGAATGGGCGTATATTTTGGTTGGAACCACCTCTTCAACTTGGAATACGGATGGCCGAAGCCGTACAGGAATAATAGATAAGATTAGAATATTTTATTAGTTTTTTTTTTGTCAAGAATATCCAATGTTTTGTTTTGAATTTCCAATCAAGTTAAAATGCTCGTGGACTCGTGGAGATTTAGGTATCCATTATTGTATTGCGTAACATGCGTTGTTTGGTTATATCATTAGGCCTAGCAATTACATTAAGAAAAAAGTAGGTAGGTACTAGCTGTTAGTTTCTAGATAACTTTACATTACACTCATTATTTAAAGTGTTTATTTACGTTCACACAGTGTGTTTGCACATACGACTTAAAAATGTCGTACCTAGTCTTAATATAACTTCAACTCGTCACCAATCGATTCTTCGATAAGAAATATTTGATGTTTCAACTTCACAAAAGCAGCATTTTTTATTTTAAAATACCGAAGCTAACTGCTGTGGTCCAATTCGTGTGACAAAGTTGTATGGTTCGAGTCCTATTTGTAAACGGAGAGCCAAAACCATTTCGAGTAAAATCTACAATGTTCACTGGTGTAATTACAGACGACACCCTATTTAATACGCACTTTAGGTATACGTTGTTCTTGTGCCTAAATGGAGGGAAATATTCCACTGTATTTACCTTTTTACTAATGGGTTAAGTGGCGTGTAAGCTGTGTGGTTCATAAATCAGGCCGGTTATCGACTCAAATGTGCTGGAGTGGCGTCATCGTACTAAGCACACCATCACTCTCTTAATCGCAGTAGGCGATGGGAAGGGCATGGTTCACATATGTTTAATACCATATATGTAAGTAGGGACGATAGTTACCATCCCATCAAGTGCTATGCTTATGGGTACGGCACTTAGTACTTAGGTGCTAGAACGTTTTAATATAATTATTATTTTCATTAAATTTTGCACGCGCCCACCGGTCGTCTTACAGATATGGTCGTTGTATAGACATAAGCTTCGTGTATGTTGGTAAAAGAATAACGCCTTAACAAACTGTGTTAGAAATCAAAATGGCATAATTATCAAAAGCTCACATCAACTCGCGCAGAAATTAATTGAACCCATAAAATCAAATTGTAAGTCAAAGTTCCATATTCTCTAGTTCCTAGTTCTTTCGGCTACTATGCAGTAAAATACATATTTGATGAGGGATAGATAAACTTAGGAACGTTCGAACAACTCAATAATTGTTCTAGTTTGCGTGTTAATTCATCGGGTATTCAAATAGAGTTTCACTGTAGTTTTCAGTTTCAACGAATGTAAAGGAACAGTAGATAGGTTCAATATAATTTGCGAAGTTTCCTGAGAAATTCGTTCGTAAATAATAAATTAAGAAAAAAAATATAAAGTAACAGGTTGAAAGTAGAATTCAATGAGAGTTACGACCTACATCAAAATTCATGGCGGCCACAAAACTTTTTTGCTACTAAAAGAAGTATTTGAGCAATTAGATTTTTTTTAAAATTATGTACGAATGAACAAAGAAATTATTTTTATAGAGTTTTTCATAAATATTTTTTTTAAATTAATATAAAATGCCTTTCAAATGAAAATTATTTTTTGCAGAACCTTGTAATTCATGTAAGGTGTTACTAAAACATGTATCTCGTGTGCCATTCCAACCACATATACCTAAACAAGTAAAACACAGGGTTGCGTCATACCGTCGGTTCTGTGGCAAAATAAGTCACATTTCGGAAAGGTCAACGGGGGAGAAGGTTTAATGAAATTATCCGGCTGTGTGGGGTTCAAACGGCATGTAATGCATTTTTAGTGAAACTTGTTTATACCTGTGGGCGGGGTGGTGTCTGGGTTGCGGGGTGTGGGGGCTGAAGGCCGGGTCAAGGCTTCAATGCACCGCTGTATATATTAATAACGTACGAGCCCACGATCGTGTCACCTTTCTATTTCCACGTGAAGGCCATTATTGGGTCAGATTGCAAAATTTAACCCTCAGCAGGGGTCCAGCTATGCATAAGCCGGCTGTGTAGCGAGATAACATCAAACTGAGTTGAGCTTGCAGTTCACGCGGCTTTTAATCTGTGCGCTTACTAATGAGCGGAGTCTAGTATCAGTTTCTCAATCAACGCGCACCCTGCCGAAAAGAGGTCAGGATTATGCAATCAAAACTGACCTTTAAACTTTACTTACATTTCAAGCCATTTATTCTACCAATGACGACAAATTAAATTAAATTAAATTTCTAAATTTATGTCTGTGATTTTTATGGTGTACAATAAAGAGTATTCTATCTATCTATCTATCTATTAACATCTTTGTTCCCAATATTTAAGGAAAATAATAACAGAAAGCCAACCGCATTAGATCATTTGAAACAAAATAGGACAAAGAGGATTCCTTCTGCGGATAGACAGTAAAATACCTGGCTTTTTAGTTTTAAGACACTTTGAAAGAGGTTTACGTTTTACGAAATAAGAATTCGAGAGGGAAAGGAAACAATTGAATTAGTAAGGTGGACATAAATTATAACCACGCTCCTGTACGTTTCTGTAGAGTAATGTTAGCATAGACGTACGACATTGAAATAGATGAGAGTTCATCCATGTTCTGTAATGGTGATTACACATTAGTGATGTACGCTCTCCTACCCTAATTCTGCCTAAGGCTAATGGATAGGTACCCACTACGGCTCAATACCATCCACAACATGGTGCATACCCGATGTTTCGTGTAAAACAAGAATGTTATCCTAATTAAAGAACGAAATTGGCTCGCGGAGGCTCGCTTTTTACGAGCAATCATAAAACAGGCTTTTAGAGCACAACATAAAGTAACCTACCTACTCTGAATTTTTACGGGAGTCAGACGTTTTATTTGCGAAATTAAATTCACAGCTTCCGGATTTTACATCATGTCAAATGACGAATTACTTGGCAATTGAGGAAACCCGTTTCATTATTCACGTATATGCTCAAGTTTCGGATGAGGTAAAAAAGTCCGTAAACGGCGCTTCATCTAGTAGGTATGTTAAAATAATTTACTGTTGAAGCAGTTATTTTGGGGAGGTTAGTGAATCTTTGTGACTTGTGACTTATTAGTCACAAATAACTGGAACTCTGAATAAGATATCTATAGAATTATGGTTTGTTGGTCGGAAGTTGCTGTATTTGTTTAACGTTTGAACTACTTCATAGAAAGAACACTTTTTAGTAGAAGGTCATCATCATCATCATTTCAGCCATAGGACGTCCACTGCTGAACATAGGCCTCCCCCAATGCTTTCCAAATCGGCTGGTTGGAAGCGACCTGCATCCAGCGGCTTCCTGCGACCTTTATTAGGTCGTCTGTCCACCTTGTGAGTGGACGTCCTACGCAGCGCTTGCCGGTACGTGGCCTCCATTCCAGAACCTTTCTGCCCCATCGGCCGTCAGTTCTGCGCCAGAAGTACGTGTACCAGAAGGTGTATTCATTCTATTGATGCGGCTGAGAGAATTGTAAGACATGGACAGCAGTCGCTATCGATTTTAAAATTATGATGCCATAGTTAGTAGTAAAGCTGTAGAAATTTTTTGTAACACTAGTTAAGATAATAGGTATAAGAGAAAAAAAAAAACGTTGGAAAAAATAATTGTCATGAAAAATGAAATGGTTAGATTTCACAATTACAATGGAAATATCCAGGCGTATCCTAAAATGAATTTTACATTTTATTGAACAATTTAAATTCCTGTTTCACGAGCTACGCAAATTCGATAAAGGTCAGCAGAAATTAAATTAGAATTAAGGCTCCATTTTTATTCAGGTAGGTACTATTTTTTATTCCCTTAGTGATGTTACAACACCACCATTTTAATTGTATCGTAGTAATTCTAGCCTTGCGCCAAATTTATTAAGACAGACGATTTATTAGACATCCTAGATAACGTTATGAGATTAAAAAGAGTTGATGCGTAATTCCCATTATGTTTACGCGATAATTAAGTCAGGCGGTCGGTAGGATGGTATTTCCTTGCTTGTTCGTCGACGAAATCTGTTACAATTAGTAAATAATAACAGACAGCCGTGAACCACAAACCAGTACCAACCTACCTATTAGTTGAACACCTAGGCCGATAATGTTCAGTTGATAGATAGCTCTAGTAAGTGATAAAGTGTGCCTTAGTACGACATTGAGGCCATATTTTAGACCTTGTGTTCAAAATACTTAATATTCCATGGTAAATTTTAAACTGCCGTTTCATTAAAGTTGGTATTATCGGTGTGCATTATTTCCATAAGCAATATCGTGCTTCGTTCCTCGCAATTTTACTTTAAGGCCAAGTGTTGCAAAACGGTGCTTTAGAATAACAAGGCCCGTTCTTGTGAAGTTAATTTTTAAGGGTGTTTAGGAGAATGGGTAATAATATTTTCATACTTATGAAGTAGTAACGATTACTGTACTTAAGGTGTAATGTCGTGGGAAATAAACGTATCTACAAACGTTGTGGGTGACGTGCGCTGAACGTTTGCATGTCACTTAACCTGTTATTCGCTGTTTCCAAGGTGAAGGCCTTTAAAATAAACTGTGCAATTTCCATGAAATGTTTTTTTTTTTTTACTTTAAATTGTGGTGAAATGTTAATGGTCTAGGTTAATAGTCAACATAGTGACGGAGTAAGTTGTCCTTGTAGAACTGTTGTATGACAAATAAGCAACCTGACCCAATTTCATACGTTTTCTACGTAAACAATAATACTAATAACAGAAACCGTTCCCACGTGAATCGATCTAGCTACTCATACGTAACTAGTACAAATACTAACTACCCTTTAATTGGACAAAATCGTCGCACTATCCAACTTTCCGATATATACACAAGTGTTATATAGCGGACTATTGTGATAACTAACAAGCAACTTTCCTATGTCGCCAGCAACGGCTTCAGATCCAAGCTATTGTGCAGCAAAGGCCACGGAGTTCGGTGAATGAGCCCGAAAGGTCGCTCTCAATGTTGTATCTCTATTGCGAACACCTTTGTACAATAAATAGCCGCCTTCTGCCTTTTCTACTGGTAACACAAAGCAGAGGAAATCTTTTAAGATACACTTATGAATGTTTCGGGTCGATTGGAATTTTTGGGATAATGATGGCAGTAATTTTTTACGTTTAATTATAGAAGAATTTAGGGAACTTTAAAAAAAACGTAGGTAATCAGTTCAATGCTCACGTACCTACTATAAATTATTCATCCAAGCCTCTTATTACGCCAATTTGCACAGCTATCCTATCCAATCCCATTTTAAGATCGTTGGGCACCAAAAAATTATACGACAAAGATTGGATCGAAGTTGTTATAACAATCGAAAGATTTGTAATTGCGTCGAGTCTCAAAATGCGTCGATAAAATCGTAAGTTATTCGTAATGTGAGCAGAGTAGGTACCTACTGCGGTACAACCGGAGGTTTGCGCCTATTACCATAAAGTACGGAAGCTATAAAACGAAGCGTCTACTGAATTTAGTTCGCGAGTTTACGTCGATATCGTAACACAAGAAAATATGAAAATGAATAAAACACGTATAGCCCCTGTTGAATAAATTAATAAATTATGGCCTAATGGACGTTTTCATAAATTTTTCTAAAATATTTCACTTAATTACCTACTGAAGTATGGGAGCAAGAAAAAGTTATGGTTCGTTATTAACCTGTTTAATTTAATAAGCGGCCCTGCTGGGGGATTTACGTCACTTCGCACTTTGTGTACCTTCTTCACCGGTAGGTAAGCCGAGGTATACAATCTAATTAAAATGTGTTTAAAAAAGGGAATCTTTTTCTTCCATCACGTTCCATTACTTTTTTTATTGCGTAATACAGTCACAATAGCAATGCCTTTAATTATGACAATTCAACAACTGTCATTGCGTTAAATATTTTAGATTGTGATCAAAAGTGTGTTACAATTGGGGTGCAGGTTGAAATGGGAAAGGAAGCAATAAAATACGTAAAAACTAAAACAATTTATAAGTAAACAGTTAGTAGGCGCCAGTGTTGTAATGAAACTAGTTACGGCGGCAGGAAGACTTTTTATGAATACCTTTAGGCATTTTTAATATTTAACCGAGGTAAAAACGTTCCTTTCTAAATTAATTTCTGCCGATCGTAACCATTATTTTTCTTGTTTAAAAAGTATAACGAATAATTAAGTCAACAAAATATGAAAACCAGTGGAAAAAATTGGGAGCGCCAATAATTTTTATAAAATTACAAAATTTTCGCCAACCGGGAAATGTTGAAGGCTTAAACAATCCGGTAAGCCGAAGGGAATTAAAAATATTACGTTACCTAAGTAACTTCTGGTTAGCAACATGCTTTAATTACGAAATTTTTCCAACAATTGAAATGGAAAGTTCGATAATTTTATAATCGATGTAAAGTAAATATAAGCCTTCCATTAACTAATGTAAGTACTCGTATATGAATGCATTTTTCACGTAAACACGCTATATAGTGAACTATTTAACACTTTCCTTTTACTTCAGATGTCTTAAGACACGATAAGAGTGTCTTACCATAGATGGAGTCAAGGAAGATACGTAAGTTTTCATTATTCTCTCCTGTTGTGTCACCGACATTTTTCGTTGCTTATGAGGAAAATTCTGACAAGGGCAACCTTGTAGCTTTCTTGAAGCAATTCAAGAAAGTTGTTGAATATCGCAGTATATTTATGATTGATTCCTAGAAATATCTAGCAGAAAAACAATGATGTACCTACCTAAGTACAACAATTCAAATTCGTAAACACGTATCTACGTAGGAGTACTGCCTACGTAGGCACGTGAATGTCACACGTGGAAATGCGTGCAACGCTCCCAGATAAAGGCGATAACCAAGTGGAAACGTAGGCAGTTTCCACTTTGTTACCCGTTTTCCAACACAAAAATGTAATAATATGTATATCGGTGTGCCTATAACATGTAAATATTTAAGTGGTTTTCGATGACATCGGCGAGAACGTACAAGACACTGGTACAGATAATCGGCTTTCCTTTTGTGCCTGGAGAAAAAGGAAATGTTTTTTTTTCATAGTACAGTTTCTAATGTATTTTTCAGAGGCGGAATTTTAACGCCCTGGGGATGTTTTTATGCTTAGACTCGGGGATGTTAGACAAATTGAATTTTGTGTTTTGTTTGAATATAATGTTACTATACCCTACACTTACGTTACTTCGAAAGAGTGGGTGCCCTCTACCCGAACTTCACCTAGCTACCTAATATCTGCTGGTGTAAAGTAAATCCTTTGTAAAGGCAATCTGCGTGTTCATAAATAATGGATGTTAGATATTCAGTTCTGTTTCCTTTTTGAAATAGGCAATCTTGCTGAGAATCTTCTATGCAGAGCGCTTTTGCTGAGATAATTGCATGCAGATGAAATGCACGTGTTTTATATTTAAACATATTTCTGCTGGCGAAAAATGGAGATAAATTGTACGACTATATATAGATACCTAATTAGAAGATTTATAAAGCTGGTGTTATTCGAAGGTACCTACATAAAAGTATAATTTCTTAGCCATTGGTTTGTAATGACTGTTATTGTTCTCAGGGACTCGAGGTTATTCTCAGACTGTAATTTATAAGTCATTAACTCCAATAACTATCATTTTAATTTAAATGCTATTTTTTTTTCGAATAACTGTGATCCTATATCAATATAAGAACTTTCAATTTATTTCCTATAGAATAATGAACGATCTCAAATAAATATTGTTCTAATATCCCCACAAGACGAGAGAAAAATATGGTTCGAAAGAAAGACATTTGTTCGAAGAATTGCAATAGCTGTGTCGACCAGCGCAGTCCAGATATAACAAACATCGGTTCAGTCGCTCTCGGAGACAGTTCGCATCTGGGGCTATAACTCAAGAGGGAAAATATTTGAGACGCCAGCACACACCGAGAGCCTTGACCCAAACCTTGTGCACCCGACAGAAGTGATAACTATGCTTGTAACTAGCGACATCTGCATTTTTAGTGTATTTGACTATCTCGTCGAGGGTGTCATGATGAATGTTCGCAGCGGTAAATCAACGGTAGCTATCAACGGTATGGGTATCAACGCCAAAGCAATTCCGTATAATTTCCGGGAATAATGTAGGAATTAAATCTCATCTTTATCAGACTGGTGCTTTTGTTTGTTCCAGGGATCAAGGTCATTGGTCACGATATGCATACAGCACACAATAACAGCGATAAGTCTTTTTAACGTAAACAATAATATTCGCCAGTAAATGACCTGCAAATATTACTCGCTTTGAAATTAACCGCTCTTTTTCATTAAAAAACCGTCTCATTTTAAACTCATTTATAATGAAAAACAGGAATACATCGCAATACGAGCCCAAAGACCAATATTACGTGTGTATTTTGCCCTTCTATTCGGAATTTCAGCTTTTCATAGGTATTTGTATGAGCTAAAAGAGAATCTTAATTTGCCTGTGAACATTACTCATGCATATCTATATGAAAGTCGTGTTAGTTACACTATTTATAACTCAAGAACGGCTGAACCGATTTGGCTGAAAATTGGTGGGGAGGTAGCTTAGAACCAGGAGACGGACATAGGATACTTTTTATCCCGGTAGGGTAGGTATGAAGGTAGGGTAGGTAGGTAGGTAGGGTAAGTAGGTAGGTAGGTAGGGTAGGTAGGTAGGTAGGTAGGTAGGTAGGGTAGGTAGGTAGGTAGGTAGGTAGGTAGGGTAGGTGGGTAGGTGGGTAGGTAGGTAGGTAGGGTAGGTAGGTAGGTAGGTAGGGTAGGTGGGTAAGTAGGTAGGTAGGGTAGGTAGGTTAGGTAGGTAGGGTAGGTAGGTGCGCCGTAGATAAGTACTTAGTGCTACCCGTGCGAAGCCGGGGCGGAAAGCTAGTAATTAAATAAAGCGTAATACGGTGCTTGCAGAAACGTTTTAAAGTTTACTTTGGTTAACCCGGAATTTCTGTTCCCTGTTACATCATCCGATAATTTATAGGAAAAATGTTTTGAACTTTCTGAAGATCAAATACCATCAAAGTAAAGTTTAAGGCAAAAAATGAAGAAGGGTATCTACGGAACACCTTTTTATGCGAAAAATGTAACGTAATGTTTTGGGAGTAAAACAGAAAACAGATTAATTTGTGAAAACAAAGGAAACAGTACAAAAACAAAATGAAAAGCGCACCTACACAACGTGGTCTCGGTCTGTAGCCACGGAGAAAATTCAAAATTTAATCTACTTGAGCATAAGAATAACAGAATTTTCGCAAACAGAGCCGCGGGCAAACTAGTCAATAATAAAATAGTCAAACGTTTTTCATCCCTCAAGTGCTTTCCTATGCTCAACTCGTAACAAGTGAATTTCAATGAAGTGAAAAACCTTTTTATTTTTACACTTAATAAAGAAGTAGGCACTTTGAGCAAAGTCTGCCCGCAGTAATTTGCCGTCGGATTTTGTATCATTAGGTACATTTAGAACCGTGTTTTTCTACTTTTACTACTTCGATAATGTATCATAAAAACTTCGTACTTGAGAAATTGCAGTTTTCGCTTCGCATCGAAAAGTTGGGATCAAGATTATAAAGTTGGATATCCCGTGGAGCGACGATTCAAAAAGCATTAGTCAGAACGACTGAGATAACACATTCTCTTTGAAAACTTGATCCTTTAGTGGAATTGAGAAATTATTTCGCTGGAGCAGTTTTTATGATAGTTTTTATTAAAGTTTTCTTTTAAGTTTATAAGGGGTAAGTTTTTATTATTATTATAATAATTTATTGGAGTTACTGGTGTGAGAATTTTTCGATTGGTTTTTATTTTTATACTACAATATCTAGGACATGTAGGAATAGTACGTAACCTACTTGTAAAATGTGAATAGTTGACTGTCGTACAGTCGGATGAATTCATTCTAAAAACAAGCTTAACTTTTTAGTTGAGAAACATGTTCTCCGATACATCGATATACGTCACGGTCAATTATCCAACTGCAAATGTAAGTTTGTAACCACAATTTTATTTTATTTATTAAAACTACAAATTAATATTTTTCGGACTTTTTCCTTTACTTAAGCTGTGAGACCTTGCTTCCTGCCAAATTTCTTGATTCTACGTCAACGGGAAGAACCCCGTAGATTATGATTTATTTGCGAGTATTAAAATATGTCACATAAATGGCCGTATTTTTTTATTGCCTTGACTTAGAAGCTTGATTTTTTTAGAGCACCAAGGGAATATAGATCTACGTATTTAATATTAATTTCAACTTGATGCCTCCATGCGTTCCTGAGGAAATGGGTCTTAACAAACTGACGGACGGACAACGAAGTGAACCTATAAGGGTTCCGTTTTTTCCTTTGAGATACGGAATCCTAAAAACCAATTCTACGGACACCCCTGTTATGCCTTTTACCGAGCGAATTGGTACTCAAATTCTGGGAAAATGAGCAAACTACTTTAGCATGACAAAATAGGTTTACAGGAAAGCGTTAAGTGATCGGATTACAGCGGTCAATATTTACCTGAAAAAACTGATTATGAACTAAAAGCTTTTACTGTAAAGTAACTTAATGACGAAGAATTAATTTGCCTTGGCGAGTTTAATACTCAGAAACCTAAACCTAAAGTTATTTTTTAAGTATATATTTTAAAGTATTTGTAAAGTTTATTTAGAATGTGGATGGCTTTAAGAGTAGGGAAAGACCAAAAAAAATGACGTCACTAATATTTTGTAACAATATAATTAAAAAGAGTGTAGGTACAAGGAGTTTCTTGTCCGTTTTTCTCCAAAAAAAAACTACGCTTTGGAATGGGCAACTAACATCAATGTTCCGACTGACCCACTTCTTTGACCATTCAAAAGTGCCAGTAAATTATTTGTTTGAAATAAATAGTTTGAGTTTGATGGTATGAATGTGCGAGAGATGATACAAGGCTAAGGCTGCCTGTCCACAGGAGCGGAGCGAGGCAGCGGAGCGGAGAAATGTGCCAATATAACCAAAAGAATCTAAACTCCGCTCCTATTGGTTAATATTGGCACATTTCTCCGCTCCGCTGCCTCGCTCCGCTCCTGTGGACAGGCAGCCTAAAACGGGAGTAAATATTGAGATGAGAGCTACGAAA
Source organism: Xanthia togata (assembly GCA_963853775.1). Lineage (NCBI taxonomy): Eukaryota > Metazoa > Arthropoda > Insecta > Lepidoptera > Noctuidae > Xanthia > Xanthia togata. Next base: position 16,577,660 of record OY970802.1, read on the forward strand.
GACAGGCTGCGTCGACCCCAAATCAATTTGCTTAGGGTAATAGGAAAACCAATACCGAATCTTGCAGCAGGTCTGATATAAATTGAGCTACCTACTTAGTTTAAAAAAATTAAAAGCTGATTTAGCAGGATTACAGCCTGCAGTTTTATTTATAAATAATCCTAACTGTACACTCGTAATATAAAAAATATTATAAATGCGAAAGTGAGTTTGTTTGTTTGCTTGTTACGCTTTCACGCAAAAACGGCTGAACGGATTTGGATGAAATTTGGCACACGGGTAGACCATGTCCGGGATTTGGACAGAGGATACTTTTTATCCCTATATTCCCACGGGATGGAGACGGGTGACACCGGCTTAGGCGGGTGAAACCGCCAGGCGCAGCTAGTTTATAAATAATGCAGGATTACTAGCTGTTCGGGTCTTGCGCCGCACTGCGTCGTTTCACAGCAATCCGTTTATATACGAAATCCGTTATCTTGAAAAATACCTATAGCGTGCAATTTTGAATAAAACCACGATTATTCCGTATTTACTCAGAAAGGTATTATCCACTTTAGAAACATAGTTTGTTCACGTAACGTTGGGCGTATTTGGTTTTTGTTGACTGATTCAAATGTCTAGACTAGTCGCGATACTTTTTATCGCGACATTTTAAATTGATTGGAACGTTGAATTAAATTGAAAAATGCCAAGCTATTTTCTGTGGTTGGTTAGTTTCGTTAGACTTTGCACACCAAACTTGAAATAGTTTGTGTCGTAGACCGAACAGTTATGTCTCGTATGAGACGTTTTTGTTCCGAGTGTTCCTGCGCCGTCTAAGTTTTCACAAAGCGAAAGTCAGTCTGAAATGTGAATATTTTGGTCACTTTAATACAAGGGAAGTGTTGTTGAAATGTATTTTTTTTTAGTTGAATAGGTATATATACCCTTCTCATATTATAAGAGGTTTCCAGACCCGTCCGGCAAGTAATTATAATGTTGTTATTTTTTGTAATAGATACGGGTACACAAGGACTTAAAAATTCAACCGGTTTATTTTTAGACGCAAAGGTATGTAATAACGTCCAAAATGCTGTATGTTAGGAGAAAAAAGCCACGATAACACGAACGAGCCAGGAGCCTTTATGTCAACAAAAATGAACGGGACCGTGTTTTATAATTTATCGTCACCAGCCGACATTTTAGGACGAAATGCTAAAAATATAAGCTGGAATACTGATCCAGTCGCTCCGTAACAGTTGAACATTCACAAAGGAACAAATGAACGAATGAAAAGAACTAAGGGTTCCTAATGGAGCCGGTCTTATTAAATATTGAATACTGATGGTGGGAGCCAGCGGGAAAATAAGCTAATCTAATAAAATATAGGCGATAATATTGGTTCCTAATAAAAAAACATGGATTTATATTAAAGCTTTTGTTTTAAAATGCAATTATATTGATATTTTTACGGAATCCATCATAGTAACATTATTACTTTTATTTTTATTTTTCCTGGTTCTGTATTTAAAATAGCATTTATTAGGTATCATATCTTCGTTTTAAGTACTATGAATTTGTTCAACAAATTGTTTACAAATAAACTCTATTAACTTATAAACACATGATGTCACAGACATCTCCTAAACATTTTAAATAATTCAAGATACGAGAGGAAGAATCGGAGCAGACGTTTCTCAATTTATTTCAATCTGGCTGCGGGACTCAATTCACTCGCCACTTTCAAAGGAGAAAGGCTAGAGAGAATTCCAAGTCCTGCATATTGGCACTGGTTTAACTGAAATACGACCTACTTGCATGTGAATACCTATTTGTACAAAAGTTATTTGATACGGATAAGGCGAGACAAATTTATTTATTTAATACTTTAAGCACACAAATGTACGGAGGCGGACTTAATGCCATAGGCATTTTCTACCAGTTAACCTTTGGGTGATGCAGAGACAAACAGTGGTAGGTGCAATAACGAAAATTGTAGAATAAATATTACAAATATGTTGAGAACCCCTGCTTTTTAAATACAGACATATATTGACGAGCAATATAAAAAGCCACTTGCAAAATGCCAAAAATATCTAAATTTCTCCTAAACCACACAAGCTAGCTACATTAAGTAAAAAAAAATCTTGTAACTGTTTTATAGGTATTTTTATGCGCTGTTAAATACACTTGAATGTCGCTTTTTACTTCAAAAAGCTATCTTGCGTGGTTTTGGAAATATTTCACGATAAGTTAGTGGCTTTTTTATATTGCTCGTCAATGTATTCAAAATGCAAGGGTTCTCAAAATATTTGTAATATTTATTCCACAATTTTCGTTATTGCTCATACCACTGTTTGTCTAGATCTGCATCATCTCATGCGTTGTTTATTCATTTAAATTGAGGTTTTATAAACAATAATAAATATAATAATTTGTAAATTCAATATACCATAACATCACACCTGTATTCCCAAAAGGGTTAGGCAGAGTTGTATCTATAGTACACCTACATTTCACATTTATTTGTACATTTAGATACTTAAAATTAAAAATAACTCTTTGCTGATATATTATGACGTAGACAACTAACCTTAGAATAAATTTATCTTCAAGCAAGTCACTAGTTGTGTCAAGGCCTCAAACCAAACAATAGGTAAAACAAAAAGTTTTTCAAATCACTGAAAAGAAAATAAGTTACACGAAAATATCGTTAGATACATATCGAAAAATATTTGTGATATTTTCGCTTTTTGATTGCGTTCACTGTGATTGATGACTATTTTCTTATGGTCACAAAAAAATACCGTATTTCCTATTCCATCGAATTATGTTTCACTTGACTGCCTCTTTGGTCTAGTGGTCGCAAGCACTACTGCTAAGCATGAGGTCCAGAGTTCGATTCCTGGGTCGAGCAAAGTGTTATTGGGTTTTCTCATCTGGAATCTCTCAGGGGACTCAGTAGGCGTGTTGTTATGTCATATTTCACTTTTAGAACTTTGAGTCAGAAAAATAAGGTGCAAATATTTTCTGAGTAGTGAATTTAGTTCATACTTAAACGTCACTAAGGGCGTTTGTCCACAGCACCGTAAACGGGACGTCAACGAGCACGAGATGACGACGCCGAATTAGCGATAGTACGTTTCTAGTAGACGTCCTGTTCATGGTGCGGTGGACAAACAGTGTAACTCCAAAAAAACATTTCATGTTTAATTTCACATTTCCGGACACGATAATTTAATTCAAACTGAAAATCGGAATTTTCTTCTTTTATATTCAATAGTTGTGATTTATGATCATTTTCGAAGTTCTAGGGAAAATGTTAGTGTTATTCACACCTACCTACCTACATGCATAAACTTTTCTAGCAAAGCGCAAAAGTATTCTTTCAAAATGATACATTATTTAATAATCTGATGTAAAATAATTCCTCACAGAACTGCTTCATAATGTTAAATCCCATAGAGGATGTTTTATTTCTACCTGTTTCTTTTCATTTCTCGGATAAAAGCGTATTCAAGCACTTTGCATTGTACATTATTCTTGAACAATAGGTGCGATGAATAACCGGTATATGTAATATTTCTTCGGTATTCTTCGTACCTATTGTTATTGTCGATTTAATTAATGTGCTTTTGTATGTACCAAAACATAGCTTTGTTGTATTCCTCGCTTAAAACTTGAATGGAAGTAGTTTAAAATATATTCTGCACTGTGTACGGCTGCGCAGGAATGGAAGCCCTATTCATTCCAGTACTTTTGAGAATAATAAAATTTCATTGATTGATTTAGAATATGATTTCTCTTCCTACAATTACCTAAAGTAAATGGGCAATTTTCTCTTGTACCTACCTATTTAAACAAAATACTCAACCATTTCTAAAATATGATTGGAGAATATGAGATTTTTATTAAATCATTGATAGGATTTCTCGTATATGTACAAAAGCTAATTAGGAAAAATGTGCTAGTCATTTCTCAAACATTAATGTCTGTTTACCTTTTACCCCGGGCAAGGGAAGAGAGTAGGTAGTATATATACGTAATTCTCAGTCAGCAAAACACAAGAGGACACCTACCCACTAAAAGATATTGTTTATAATTCTTCTGCACTAATTATTATCACTATGCCCAAGACGTACGACGGACCTCTGTATTATTTAAATTATAAAAAAAAGGATTAAACAGCAATTATTTAAATATTTTTCATGTTTTATGTATTTTTAATATTTGGGTCAATAACATATTGATTTTCTTAACTTAGACACTAAAAGGAATCGTTTTTTATGTAAAAATAAATAAAAATACCATGACGATTTAAAAAAAAAATACGGCATAATATTTTTGGGCAAATCGGCAACAAAAAAATCATAAATAATTAGCACTATAATCACCTGTAAGGATATTCGTGTTTAACTTTCCGTTTATGAGATAATTAGACTAGCTTCATACAAATTTTTCGTAAAAAATTATAATTCCTTCGTTTTTGAGCAGAATGAAATGAGAAAATGACACCCGTGTTTTGTATATGTAATGACAAATAGAAGCTACATCCGGCACTTGCAAATTGAAATCACTAAGTCTATGAAAGCCGATTTTCAGCCCACCGTGCGTCGTTCCGATAAGTTTTTAATTAAATAAATGGGTGAAATGTTTCCCTGCTCATGATTAATACCACCGAAGGTAACCAAGGAAGGTCGCGGCTGCACCATACATATTTGCTTGGCCACTGTTTGTAAATAAACTAGCAGCCGTATTCATTCTTAAAATGTTCGGGAAACGATATGAATGTAGGAAACAGTGGTTGTATTAATATTGTAGTGGACTAGTTTGTAGTGTAATGGAGGTGTTAATAATAAATTACACTGTGGCGCGTAGTTCCTAGAAAAAGGCTGCCATTGATGGCTTATTCTTTTTCGTGACTGAAATCTGAAATAGCATCATACATTGTGAAAATTATAATTTAACTCTTTCACAAGCGCGTTAATTATAGTTGTACGTAATTCCTGGCATCCATTATTGCTGAAGCCTGTTTTGACAACCCGACATGCCCCATAAACCTATTAGCGTATTAAAAACTACTTTTATATTGCCTAATCTACATACTTCATAACTTAGTGCTTTTGTACGTATCTACCTTTACATCATTTAATGCAACACCCGTTTAACCCTGTCCCTAAGCTGACAAAGATGTAACCGGCACAACTAAATCACCCAATAAGTCAGACAGAAAACATTTATAAATTAAATCGATTTTGATCAAAAACTAAAACCTTGACCTAAGTTTAGAACACGTGTTTAAGGTTAAGGTGAGTAAAAAGGCAGCGCCGGCTCCTGGACGGATGTGACGTACTATTGAATAAATAACCACCTTCCGCCCAACACCGCAGGTAGGTTCGTACCTACGGACTGGCGATCAAGGCAGAATTGATTAAGGTCTCCAATGTTAAATGTTTTGGGTTCACCTATTATCAGACTTCAGGAGGCTACACACCCAACAACAACTACAACAGCACCCAATGATTTTATTTTATTTTTAAAGGGATAAACACTTTTGTGTTCCAGTTTACGTTCCAGACGTGCTAAAATAGATACAAATAGACTAAACAACAACTGTTCGTTCACAAGGCTTTTAATCCTACGAATTTCGGTTGCGAATCAGTTATGTACCCCTAAATGCCTTGGTTCATATAAACCCTTTCGTCCCAGAACTTCTGCTAAAAATAACCACGCTTTAAACTAAAATGAAAACGGGACTAATTGACACATTCTGGAGGCGTTTCCACAACCTTTAAAGTTATTTATTATTTAAACTAGTTTTATTATAGTTTTGTTTGTCGATAAACTACGTGACAGTGTTATTCACTTAACGAAGGGTGGAATAAAGCTTTTGTTGTGTTAATATTAATTGAGGTTTTACTTTACGAAAAATAACAAGGAAAATCCTGGAAATCCCTGAGCTGTGACAGGAAAATACGCACCGCTGATTGTTTTGTATAGAATTCTTGTCTAGAAATACCTTTAGTATAATCACACTGCATGGTGAACCGATTGGGGATTATTCTGTCGTTTTTTAGGGTTATGATTTTAGCAGTCTATGTATGTATATTTGTTTTTACGTCTATTCCACCGTAGCGCCTAAACTACTAAACTGATTTTGATGAATGAGGTATCAATAGATTTGTAGATAATAATAGCCCGGGTAACATAGGCTATAAATTCTCCCTAAATTTAATATGGTGGACTTTAGGTGCCTACATGTAAATTTTTGACCTCGAAAAAAGTTAAATTTATATAAATCATGTCATTTTTATTATCAAAAGAAAGGTCTTGAGTATATTACAAATATGTATATATATGTTATTGTTTAAGTAAATACATATTTTTAAATTGTTGAAAACAAGCATAAATCTATGTGGCTATAAAATTAATACCTATTTCATACAATAAAAAGTATGTTAAAATGATACCAACGCGCAGTTAATCATCGCAAATCTTATTAATATCGAGCGATAAAACGGAAAAGTATAAAATAAAAAATTAAGTTTAAAAAACTGTAACCCGACTACGGAAAAATAAAAGTGATCTAAAAAGAACGAAACAAGAAAATATATTACACAGAAATCAAGAATAGGTACAAAAATGGTTAAGGTAAAGCTGTCGTCGAATGTCATTATAATTTTGTAGGTGTTCCTGGCTCCCACATGGTATACAGACTAAATAGTGTTGTTTTTAAAATTGACAAAATAATACTTTGAAAACAAAAGAAAGTTACGCTTGGTTGCGTGTTCAAGTTTCAATATTATTTAAAATTGTCCTTAAAATAAAGCCAAGATACACATTTAAGATTATTATAATGTGGTATTTGCATGCACAATATTATCAAATATTTTGAGCTTAGTATTTGAACTCGAGCAATTTCTGTAGACAATGAAATATTCTACGAATGTCCACACTACGTTATTTGAAAATCGAGAGTCGTGATATCATTAAATCTTCGATGTATAATTTAGAGAATTTAGTTTTGGTTCGGAGCATTCAATGTTTGGTTGTTCCAGTAGCGATGTCTATTGTTAGATTATGTTAGATATAATTTTGAAATTAATGGGTGTATTATTAAAATAAAAATTGTAACGCAATTGTTGCTACGCATAGTACTTGGTGGAATGCATTACCTAAATAGGAGTCAATACGCTTTCCTTTAACATTTGCAAACTGTAATTGATTTTTCGTAGTATAAGTATTTCTAATAGGTAAGGGCCTACAGTCTCTGGATAGGCAAAATACCAAGAGAAATAAAACCGACTTTGTGTAATACTATCAGCCAAATAAGTATCCGGAAGTTATCAGAAGATGGAGTTACTTAGATGCCATAAAAGTTTTACGTTTATTACAGAGTAAACTCATGTTTACGGCAATGCCAACCCGATCTTTTCCGCAATGTGTCAGCGCGGCGAGATAGGCGCCGCACAGACGGAGCAATTTTAACATAACATATGAACCCGCTTGTATTCCCCGATGGGTTACGCAGAGGTGTATCTATAGTACCTAACCCACATTTCACAAGTTATGTTTAAATCCCATGTAATAGGGGGCGAGCCTATGGCCATCAACTGGGCATAAATCCAGACAGAAAAATTCCAAATCGTAAACCCAATAACACTTGGCCCGACCCGGGAATCGAACCGGGCTCAACAGTAGCACTTGTGACCACTAAACCAGCGAGGCAATCTAGGAGGAGCAACTTTAATCATCCAGTTTCATAACTGGAATTCATCAACTTTGTAACGTTTTTCTTATAATTTCAAGAAACTACACGCACGCGATCCGGGGTTCGATTCCCAGGTTGGGCAACGTGTTTTTGGGAGTTTTGATTTGTGCCCGGTTGCGGTTGACGGCAATAGCCTCGCCCCCTGTTAAATAGGACTTAAACATAACTGGCGAAATGTGGGTGTACTATAGGTACACCTCTGCCTAGCCCTTAGGGGATTACAGGCGTGATGTTATGTTATGTTCAAGAAAGTATGCAGACTTAGACGTTACAGCAACTGGCAACAGTTAAAGCGCTCACAAGAGGCAAATGTTCTAAGTAGCCCTAAAAAAAATTGCTATGTCTTTATAGTTTAGCTAATTCAATTTCGAAAAAATATACTCGTACTTATGTTAATCTTGAACATATTTTTCAGAACTTAGAGGTTACCAACAAAAAAAAAACGATAGTAATTAATGGTAAACTAACCTTTTACCTTGAGTTCCAATCCCAAATATCAGTGTCAAATATCAACGTACGTTGGTATTTAACTAACAACAAGAGCGTCTTATTTGAATGCAGAACTTGGTTGTTTTTTTATTTTAGATTCAAATTTTTGAAAAAAATGCCAGCGTTGTATCATCACGCTTCTCTTTCTTTTCTATGCAGTCTGACAGTGACCGCGCTTTAGCTCTTGTCAGCGTCTTAACGGAAACCATTTAAAAAGTTAACAATTGCGTCAACTTAAGTTGCTACGTATGCACAGCGCCTAAGAGTTAAGACATATATTATGTTAGTCCAGCAGCTTACTACTGAAGGCCGATATTGATGAAAAAACAAAAAAGTTTTGAAGTAGATATGAAAATTACAATTGTCAGTTTCAAATGTCTTGTCAAAAATAAGGATATAGAAAAAAATGAAACGACTCGTAAATAAAAGTTATTATACCCATTAGACTAACTTAGTACTAAGTAGGTACTAGAAAGTAGATGAATTTATACCTACAACTACTAGGCATTCAAAAAGCTGTTATTAAATTAAATTTATTAATATTTTAAAGCACTAATAGTTATGAGGCCAACTGGAAGTGAATTACGTACTCTATTTGATCAATTGAATACATAGTTACAATATAAAAATAAGTAAATAATTAACATTAAAAAGTCACTCATGACTGTAGTCCAACAAACAAACAAGAAGTTAAGACTCAATGCTACGCTCATTAAGAAATTAAAAGAGTTGCTAAATGAAATACAAATACGTAGTACAAGTACTATACTTTCCACAAAATAAATAAAACTTTAATTAATCCTGTTAATATTTAAACAACTTTAATTTTCTTTAAATTAAGTTATCCCGTTACTATATCTTAGGTAGACTTTTTTCGAAAGAAGTCTTTTAAACTGATACATTTTTTAAACAGTAAGGTGAAGACTTACAAAGTTACTTTGACGTTTGCTTGACAGGCCCTAAGTGGAGGATAAACAAAGGCTTTGCTACTTCTTGGATGGAACCTTACAATCTTCCCGCGGGCATAAATAAAACGGGCAATATGACACTAATTGCTACACGCTACGCTACTACGAAATTGCTACGCCGTAGCTTCGTAGACGCGCGTTGTACTACAGCACAAGGAGCAGTTTTGCTTAACAATAATAAACTTTTTATAATTTGTAACAAACCACAATGGTGTAACGTTAATCCCATTTAATATTGCCGTTGTAAATTTAAGTGCTTGGTGGAAAACATAACCATAAATATAAAGGCATTGTAATGGTTATCGTAATCTCTTATCAAAGATCAAAACTTAACATGTTTACTACCTGCACGACCTCACATGCTATATACAAATATACTAACGACCACGAACGTTGACCTTCGTAGAAAGTTATCTATCATTATTCAAATAAAAGTAACATCTTACCGTTTAGACAGCCGCCTGAAGATTTGCGAGATTTAGCAGCACTCTCACATGGACACAACGTTTTGTTTGGTTCTATCACATTCGCGTAAACGTTCGTAGCGCGGTTGGCTTTAATCAAATATTGAAATCAGTTGTGACAGTTTATTAGTGTTTGTAACACAGCGAATTGTTGTGTGGGTTATCGGCAGCTGTCATGTGCTGGTGTAGGAGACGAGCGGGTCGCAGCGCGCGGCGGAGGCGACTGAGCCGGGCGGCGCGCGCCCGCGGGGCCACCCGCCGGTCGATATACGCGGCAGAATAAACACGCCGTACTAGGACGCGAGTACCGCCGGTGTTGCCAGCCTCGACCGAGGGGTGCCGCCTCCGACGTTTGCCGCCGTTTGTATCTCGCTTCCGAGTATTCTTATGCCAGTCTCGTGAACGCTCGTCCTAATGAAATATGACGCCGATGTGTTACATTCGAATGTAGCGTCCTTAACGGCGCTATCGTCTTTCTCCTTGTTTTACACTTTCACGTTCGGCTTATCGGATCGTCGGAACCCGTCGATATGCAATAGTTATTCTGCGGCGGTCGCTGTATAATTTACATGTAACCTTCACTTATCTATACGTTGAGACAGGACCATTTCCATAATAGAACCATCTGTAGTCAGACAGGATCGCCCTGCAGTTTTGTCATAGAACTATCTCAGTACTTGTTATCTTTATGAGATATTGTAAACGACTGGAATGGGATAACAAATCAATATTTATGCATAGACGCATGCATAGTCTAAGTGTTCGATGAATAATAAATTAAATATTTAACTTCAGTTCTAATTGTTAAATATTTAATTAATTTGCGTTTTTTTTTAACCTAATGTTCCTATATGGGTATGCTATTATATCTTCAACATGATAATATTATCTATAGCTTCTGTTATATCAGCAGACGTTGTTCATATTCATGAATTCAGATTCGGTTTGTTAAGTAAACAGCGCTGCGAGGAAGGCCCACTAACTGCCAAACGTAGCCTACATATTTAAAATGTGAAATATACTGATATCCTATATTTATAAAATATCTACAAGAATATTCGCGCTTAGAGCTTGGCTTTTGGAGCAGCTCAAAATGTTTACTTCTACTAATCCGCTTAGTGGCTGTAGTTCCGTAGTAATCTGATTCACCTGAAAGTAATTAGCTAAATAACATTTTCTGGTTGTAAATCTTGTATTGAGGCCCTTTTGGCATTATAATAATTTGTGTTCTGTTTTTATAGTTTTAGGGTGTATTTTTTGTAATGCCATTATTATACACATTTTTTTCTTTCTTTTCTTTAAGAATAAAAAGATTTTTGCATAAAATGTGATGTTTCTTTATTATTAAAAATTTGATTATTTTTATTTTTTTCAAATTATTACACTGTAGTTTTTATGAAGCATGGCACCTACTAGTATTTTTCCCAATTCAACGTGTATTCAATCTGTTAAGATTTACTTGTCCAATTACAGATCAGCCGTGAGCGACAAACATACAAATAGAAAAGAAAATTGCATTATTTTTCAACGTTGCCAGTGGCACCACTTATCTTTAAAATAATGCAATTTATTTCAACTGTCCTGAACACGACTTTCATTTCTACAACTGTGTGTATTTAAGTATGTATTGAATGAATGAACACAGTGACGTGCAAAACGTTCTAAAGTTATTCATTTGTTATAACTCAATTCGGATAAAGCTTCGGATCTAGGAAGCAATGTTTATAATTGACCTATTTAACGGGAACAGGGTCAAAACATTAGCTTTCCCGTCGTGTTCGTACCCCAGCAGTAGTTAAAGTCCCTTTCAAATTTCCCGTAAGCACGGTTTTTACAAACCATTGCTTTATGCCGCCATTCATCACGGTCACTCGGAGTGTATGTGTTTATGTTATATTTTAATAATAAAAATGTTTTGAGTGAAAAGTTCGGGCACGGTGTATGTTAAAATGATCCTTTCATGGAAATTTGGGTATGAAAAAGAAAATGTAAAAGAAAAAACTGGAGGTAAATTAATTGTGTTTCTGATGTAACAAATCCTTTTGATTAAAAATACTCCAAAAAGAATATACGACTACATTATTCAACTTCTAAGAGAAATAAAAACTTATGAAATCCGAAAAATCCTTCAGGCTGTGGTATTTCAGTAACCTTTTAAAAGTTACAAGAAGTGATTTCATTTACTGGAACGCAAAATATTGGCATAGGAAACATTCCAGTATAAAAGAACCGAGTAATTGAATTCCGCAAACGTTACTTCAAATTAGGTTTATGAACATGAAGGACCTTTTATTTGGATACTTTCGATTCGTGTATTCAAATAGAGTTGAAACCACATCACAGATTATTTGCATTGGTATCGTGGTTAAAACTGAACTGTATTAACAAAAAAGTTATTTAGAATATTATAATAATAACCGGCCGTGTTTTCAATTGTTGTAGACACAAAAGACATTTAGATGATGAACTCACACAAACATTATTTGAATATAAACTAAATAATCATAGTGAATATAAAAATATTTGTAATAGTTCGTATATTTGTAATATAGAACAGTGGTGGTTCCTTTGTTCAGTCCAACGCCCCGTTTGAGATTCGCTCGCCACTTGAGATATTATTTCATCTGCAAGGAAAAAGAAATGAAGACGATCTTGACAGACAAGTGGATAGGGAAAATTCTTTATATTCGCTTTCAGGAATAAATACGGACTTTGTATAGGAGTTTCAACCAACTTTAAAAATGAGGTTCTCTAGTCGAATTAATAGATCTACTTTTTTTTTTCCAAATCCTTTCATAATAATTTTCATTGCGTAGTAATTTTAGAGCTTAATATTTTTATTTTAAATATAAGTGTTTTCAACAGAGCAAACCGGCCAAGAGAGTGTCGGACCACACACAATAAAGGGTTCCGTAGTTGGGATGAATTTATCCCAAGGAGAAACTTAACATTTTGTGAAAAACATGTTCTCCCATACATTCGAACTGCAAATGTAAGTTTTTACGCACAATATTGGGAGGTATACCTTATGTTGATGTTAACATGTTATTTTAAGACTATAGACTTCTTATAGGTTTTCCTGTAATTTATAAGTATATTTTCTGAACCTATTTTTTTCAAAATTTTAAGCTCATAATTTTCGGAGATATGGAGGAAGGGTCAATTTTCATATATTTTCTTAAATATCTATAAAATAATTTATTTCTAAATTATAAAATAAAAATATTTAAGATCCTCACAACAAACTCTTTAATTTTGATATGTCACACACACACACAGTACATTATGCAAAACTATTATTTTTAATTTTTAAAATTTCCCCAGATAAGTGGCCATAAAACCATACTCAAAATTCATTTATTTTCGTAACACGTGTTTGGGTAACATAATAAATTGATATGTGTACCAAATTTCAAGTTAATCGGTCCATTACATTCGGAGCAAATTGGCTGTGACAGACGGACTGACAGACAGACACGAGTGATCCTATAAGGGTTCCGTGTTTTCTTTTTGAGGTACGGAACCCTAAAAAGTAATAATTATTAACTTAAATAGAATCTCTCAAATTCAAAATGCATTTCCATAAGGAAATGACAATAAGATACTATCATTGATTTATTGACCAAATTCAGTTTAACGTTCGTTTTTCTCAAGTAAGAGTACAGATCAGAGTGGCCCAATTACTAAAGACAGACGTCCCGCGTCTGTAAGTTCAGATGGAGGCTGTACTATTAAAAAGTTCAACCCAACTGTTACTTACACAATTCATCAGCCTGCCGATTGAGAGCTACATTTAGACAGTTTTCTTTCACGAGCTTCTTCGAGGGACACATTGGCTGATAATAAATAAAATTAAATAGTATTAATTATGTTTCTTCATCAATCTTAGACCCTTATGATCAAATCTTACCGTATTGTATAATTTTCAATTACTTCAAAAACGGTTAAGGATAACATCGTGAGGAAACCGGCATGCCTGAGGGATATTTCTTGACGGTATGTGAGGCCAAGTCAGACACCCATGGGGTGTCTTTAAAACTGACACCAGGTAAGTCACTAACTACACGAAAAAAAGAAAACCGAGCGCCTATATTTTGTAGCGGTTACACCGCCACATACGAACTACGCATCAAAGACATGACGTCACACAAATCCTGCATCGCGCAATTAGAGTTTACCGCGCGAACGACATGTATAAGACTATCCGACATCAACAGTTGGGCAGTCGGCCCGCCAGACACAACACTCGTCTGGTTGGAGGATCCTCCCTTTTCTATGGTGGATGAGTGAACTTTACACCCTGTTCCTCATGCCCCTAAAATTTCAATGATACCGCACTGCAGCTTACCAAGCAATAAGGAACAATGAAAGCAGTGCGGTATCGTTACGGTATACCAAGCATAAGCTAGTAAACAGCCTTATGGCACGACTTATACAAATACCTTATGTTGTTGTGAAAAGATCCGGATATTCGTAAGTATCATGACATGACATTCATCATAGTCAATGAAGCTCATTTAATCAATCAACAGTACCGCCGAAAATTTTGCGCATGAATAGAAAAGCTAAGCCGCCACACTAATGTTAGTTTAATTTAGTTTGCCAATCTCACATGTTTCTCATATCCACATAAATACTAAAATAGCTTTAATATGGGTAGCATAACCCTGAAGCTTATAACACTTTTCGGGAAATTTAGAAAATGAGTAACAGACAGCTAGTGACATTGTTTCATCGTCGTGTTTATATTGAAGGGGCGGTATCCGATGTCGGCACACAAAGACTTTCATTAAACCCAACATTTAACCTGATGGAGTAATTATAATAATTCGATTGTGGATTTTTGCACGAGTAGGTCGATTAATGAAACGATAATAGTTAATTGTGGATTTAAATTCGTTAAAATTCTAATTGAAATTGCGGATTTGAAGAGTTGAATGGCAATTACAGTGTCTTTATTTTAAATCATTGTGACTGATATAGGCAATCGAGTCTTTGAAATATTCGCCCGTCTGATTATAAAGGTAGGTACCCACTTTAAGTAGAAATGTTTAAGAATATATTATACGGAGACAGTCATGGCGGAAATTGCTTACACAGAGCACAGATCTTTAAATGTTGCCTGCTTTCATCCTGCTTTTTAAAATAAAAGTAGCCTCAGTGTTTGTTCTTATCCGCCAGTGAAAGTCCCGTCAAAATCGATCCATCGGTTTCGGAGATTAGCCGGAACAAATAGACAGACAGACAGCTAGACAAAATTTTTAAAAATTGTTTTTTCTTTTTTAAGTACCGTATATACCTACTTTCATAAGAAAGGAGTTTGGGGGTTTTCGTTGAGGAGCTCATGGCTAAGTAATAACTGCCGCACGGGTCGATCCATCAGGTTAAGCTACGCTTGCCAGGGTTGGTCTGTGGATGGGTGACCATCTTTACATACCGAGACTCCTCCGTGCTTCGGAAAGCACGTTAAGCCGTTGGTCCCGGCTGTCATTCGTGGATCTTTGATAGTCGTTACGGGTCGTCAGAAGCCCGAAAATCTGACAACCAGTCTTACCAAGGGGTATCGTATTACCCAGTTACTGGGTTGTGGAGGTCAGATAGGCAGACGCTCCATGTAAAATACTGGTATTCAGCTGCATCCGGTTAGACTGGAAGCCGACCCCAATATAGTTGGGAAAAGGCTAGGCAGATGATGATGATACTTTCATATGTATTGGCAAATTATTTTCCAGGTGACTAACTATTAGGTACTATAAATAATGACATGGCGACTAATATTAACAGTGGGATAACAAACATTGTATTATAGGCAACTATAGGCCTCCATATAAAACCTTGGCTAAAAATGAAAATGACTGAAAGGTAGGTTAGGCTAGGTTAGAACTGTGACCACACAACGCACGAGCCGAGCGAGCAAAGTGATCGGTGCCGCGGCAGTGGCCGGCTAGTGCCAGTGTCTAGTGTTCACTTAACAATTGACGTGCACTTTTATAAATCAATTGAATCTGAAATGTATGTAATGTTATTAATAATGAATTTGATAATGATGTTTCTATCGAATATTTTAGACCTACTACGTTGACATTATTATGTTTTTTATTTAAAAAAAATTGAATGTTTGACAATTTTGTATTTGAATTAATTATGAATCAATCAATTTATATTTCAATACAAAATTGTCAAACATTCAATTTTTTATTTTTGTCAGCATTGTCAATGTTAATTAATGTTGTATATGTTTATTTTTTTAATACTTACTCACCATGTAACGCCAACGCCATGTACTTATTACACCTTGCATGCATTTTTTTAATAATTGTATGTACACACATAGTTGAGCAAATCAATTTATCTGAATCTGAATCTGAATAAATTCACTAAATTTAAACAAAGCTTCCAACTCAATATAGAGCTGCTACTTTGTACTTAAAATGTTACTTGCTTGTAGCTGCCAACCTATTATTTTTGCTTCCCATTTTAATTATTTTTAAAACCCTAAATCAGATTAGTTTGTCGCCGCCTTAAATACATGCCATATGCATTTAGTAAAAACCTATTATTTTGAAATTACAAATATACACACGAATTTTATTTATTTGTATGTATTATAGATTTATAGATAAGTACTATAATAGCAGGTACACATTTGTCGAATTCTCACAGAGGCGAGAGAATCATACCTAAGAAGACTCAGTATAACCAGGTAGCAAAATTCCAGGCTGAACATTCCAGAACGAGGCGTAGGATTTAGAACAAGACTCTCATTTACACTATAATCCCTCTTCATCTACTTACTTGCATAATTTAGTAGAACAAAGTGTTCACACTTAACGGCCACGCTGGCAGGGGATGGCAGATGCTGGCGGGCGTTGGCCCAACTAATTGACAGTGGGTACGAGGTGTTAGTCGAATGATAGCCGGCGATGTTTACACCGCGCGGCTTTTTTGTAAGATAAACAAACAGGGCGTAAGCTTGCGAAAATCGTTCCAAAATCTTTCTGGTTTCAGTATGAAGGGTTTCAAGGTTTACTCTGTAATGTTTAGGTACCTATATCTTTAAAGTATTCAATAGAATTGAAATGTGTGTGGAGGTGCTACAATTTCGGAAACACACTTGTACATAAGTAATAATGACAATAGCGGAAAATAAAGACAAGGTATTCAATCTTCTGTAACACTTTTCCATCGAGTCTCCGAACAGTTATCTTACGCCCCATTTGTTATTCCAGTAGGTTGGTACTTATTTATTTAGATAATGGTATTCGAACCCATATTTGAACATATAATCGAACATGTACGAATGAAATTCCATTACTTTCCTACAAATCTCAACAAAACAAGAAAAAATGGAAAATTTAATCACAAGTTTTATACTTTCAGACTGTAACCGCAAGAATGATGAAGTTGCTGTTTGAACGCAGGATGTAATAAGAAACGGTTGCCAATCGACGGCAAATGGTTTCCCGTCGAGTTAAAGGTATTCCCGATGTTTTGAATTTTAATTAAAACTTCACTTCTTAGGTTTCGCACTTTAATTAATACATTTTTATTGATTTGTTGCAACTAGATTTTTTTTGTTTAAAATAATTATAATTAGTTTAAGTTCTTAGGTTTCGCACTTTAATTAATAATTTTTTATTGAACTAGATTTTTTTTGTTTAAACTAATTATAATTACTGTTTTTTCTACGCACCAATGTAATTCAATCAATATCACAAGCTATAATGTATTACGTAAATACTCTTATAGAATCGTGCCTTTGATTGGTAAATAAAATAAGCCGCTTCGCTGTTATTTAGTTCAAATGTCTGGATATCGAAATAGGGTCTCCAATTACCAATAAATATTCCAAAATAATATTTTCATTGTATTCTGCAACAGCGTAACATTGCTGCCTTCTAGGAATTCATGAACAAATTCAAATTCAAAAAAATATTCAAAATTCTTATAATTTCCGGTAACGCGCGAATAACCAACAAACAAAGTTTATTAAAAAAAATTAAGATCCTCACAACAAACCCTTTTTGATATGTCACACACACAGTACATTATGCAAAACTATTATTTTTTATTTTTAAATTTTCCCCAGGTAAGTGGCCATAAAACCATACTCCAAATTCATTTATTTTCGTAACACGTCCTTGTTTGGGTCACATAAATTGATATGTGTACCGAATTTCAACTTAATCGGTCCATTATATTCGGAGCAAATTGGCTGTGACAGATGGACTGACAGACAGACACGAGTGATCCTATAAGGGTTCCGTCTTTTCCTTTTGAGGTACGGAACCCTAAAAAGAAATAATTATTAACTTAAACCATAGAATCTTTCAAATTCAAATTGCATTTCCATAAGGAAATGACAATAAGATACCAACAAAATGTTTACTATCATTGATTTATTGACCAAATTCAGTTTAACGTTCGTTTTTCTCAAGTAAGAGTACAGATCAGAGTGACCCAATTTCTAAAGACAGACGTCCCGCGTCTGTAAGTTCAGACGGAGGCTGTACTATTCAAAAGTTCAACCCAACTGTTACATACACAATTCATCAGCCTGCCGATTGAGAGCTACATTTAGACAGTTTTCTTTCACGAGCCATATCTTCTTCGAGGGACACATTGGCTGATAATAAATAAAATTAAATAGTATTCATTACGTTTCTTCATCAATCTTAGACCCTTTCCTCACTGGCCGGTACGTCAGTGGTGCGGGATCAGCATGCTCGCTATACTCGGTACTGAAAGCTTAACGAGCCGCTTGCCGCTTGCTTTTCGGATTCATGTGCGTATTGTATAATTTTCAATTCAAATTCAAAATTCAAAAAATATCAAAAGTTATTTATTCAAACTAGGCTTAGAATCAGCACTTTTCGAACGTCAAAATTACATAAGACAGTCCCCCAAAACACCCACCCTTCACCACTTCCTAGTGCTTTTGCTGGGAAGAAGAAGTGGCGCAACAAACTCCCCAACAGCACAGCAGTCTGTTCAGTTAGAAAAAAAAAATGATTCTATACAATAGTATGCAAGATAATTTACATTACGCAAAACATAATTAAAATTATAAATAAATAGCCATATGACAGCTAGCACACGCCAATATACCAACCAAAAACATCGAGAACTATACTCAAGCAGAAATAAAAACAACTAAACGTAAACAATATTTTAAAAAAAAAAAAAGCCTCCGGGCATAGAGGGCGTGCCCGCTTACATATAGCTGTAACTAGAAGTTATAATTGATAAACTAGGACCATCGAGGTAAAATAAATAATTGTCGAGGTCGCTGGCTAACCACATATTGCAATACAACTCATAAAAAAAAAATCATTGTAATGAGTAGATTATGTCAACAATAAATTAGAATAAAATTAAAATAAATAAATTGCTTCAAAAACGGTGAAGGATAACATCGTGAGGAAACCGGCATGCCTGAGGGATATTTCTTGACGGCATGTGAGGCCAAGTCAGAGGCCCATGGGTGTTTTTAAAACTGACACCAGGTTAGTCACTAACCACACGAGAAAAAGAAGACTGATCGCCTATTTCAATGATACCACACTGCTGCTTACCAAGCAATGAGGAACAATGAAAGCAGTGCGGTATCGTTTTGGTATACCGAGCATAAGCTAGTAAAAACCCTTAATGGCACGACTTATACAAATAGCTTATGTTGTTGTGAAATGATCCGGATATTCGTCATAGTCAATGAAGCTCATTTAATCAATCAACAGTACCGCCGAAAATTTTGCGCATGAATAGAAAAGCTAAGCCGCCACACTAATGTTAGTTTAATTTAGTTTGCCAATCTCACATGTTTCTCATATCCACATGAATACTAAAATAGCTTTAATATGGGTAGCATAACCCTGAAGCTTATAAAACTTTTCGGGAAATTTTGAAAATGAGTACAGACAGCTAGTGACATTGTTTCATCGTCGTGTTTATATTGAAGGGGCGGCATCCGATGTCGGCACACAAAGACTTTCATTAAACCCAACATTTAACCTGATGGAGTAATTATAATAATTCGATTGTGGATTTTTGCACGAGTAGGTCGATTAATGAAACGATAATAGTTAATTGTGGATTTAAATTCGTTAAAATTCTAATTGAAATTGCGGATTTGAAGAGTTGAATGGCAATTACAGTGTCTTTATTTTAAATCATTGTGACTGATATAGGCAATCGAGTCTTTGAAATATTCGCCCGTCTGATTATAAAGGTAGGTACCCACTTTAAGTAGAAATGTTTATACGGAGACAGTCATGGTGGAAATTGCTTACACAGAGCTCAGATCATTGCATTATAGGCAACTATAGGCCTCCATATAAAACCTTGGCTATAAATGAAAATGACTGAAAGGTAGGTTAGGCTAGGTTAGAACTGTGACCACACAACGCACGAGCCGAGCGAGCGAAGTGATCGGTGCCGCGGCAGCGGCCGGCGAGTGCCAGTGTCTAGTGTTCGCTTAACAATTGACATGCACTTTTATAAATTAATTAAATCTGAAATGTATGTAATGTTATTAATAATGAATTTGATAATGATGTTTCTATCGAATATTTTAGACCTACTACGTTGAAATTATTATGTTTTTTATTTAAAAAAAATTGAATGTTTGACAATTTTGTATTTGAATTAATTATGAATCAATCAATTTATATTTGTTTGTTATTTATGTCAGCATTGTCAATGTTCATTAATGTTGTTATATGTTTTTTTTTTAATACTTACTTGTTTTGTTTAATATTTGCACACCATGAAAATATGGTAAACATGTTAGCACAACGCCATGTACATAATACACCTTGCATGCATTTTTTTAATAATTGTATGTACACACATGTTTGAGCAAATAAATTTATCTGAATCTGAATAAATTCACTAAATTTAAACAATACTTACTTCCAACTCAATATAGAGCTGCTACTTTGTACTTAAAATGTTACTTGCTTGTAGCTGCCAACCTAATATTTTTGCTACCCATTTTAATTATTTTTAAAACCCTAAATGAGATTAGTTTGTCGCCGCCTTAAATACATGCCATATGTATTTAGTAAAAACCTATTATTTTGAAATTACAAATATACACACGAATTTTATCTATTTGTATGTATTATAGATGTATAGAAGATATGTAGATTTATAGATAAGTACTATAATAGTAGGTACACATTTGTCGAATTCTCACAGAGGCGAGAGAATCATACAACTAAGAGAACTCAGAATAACCAGGTAGCAAAATTCCAGGGTGAACATTCCAGAACGAGGCGTAGGATTTAGAACGACTCTCATTTACACTATAATCCCTCTTCATCTACTTACTTGCATAATTTAGTAGAACAAAGTGTTCACACTTAACGGCCACGCTGGCAGGGGATGGCAGATGCTGGCGGGCGTTGGCCCAACTAATTGACAGTGGGTACGAGGTGTTAGTCGAATGATAGCCGGCGATGTTTACACCGCGCGGCTTTTTTGTAAGATAAACAAACAGGGCGTAAGCTTGCGAAAATCGTTCCAAAATCTTTCTGGTTTCAGTATGAAGGGTTTCAAGGTTTACTCTGTAATGTTTAGGTACCTATATCTTTAAAGTATTCAATAGAATTGAAATGTGTGTGGAGGTGCTACAATTTCGGAAACACACTTGTACATAAGTAATAATGACAATAGCGGAAAATAAAGACAAGGTATTCAATCTTCTGTAACACTTTTCCATCGAGTCTCCGAACAGTTATCTTACGCCCCCTTTGTTATTCCAGTAGGTTGGTACTTATTTATTTAGATAATGGTATTCGAACCCATATTTGAACATATAATCGAACATGTACGAATTAAATTCCATTACTTTCCTACAAATCTCAACAACAAGAAGAAATATTGGAAAATTAAATCACAAGCTTTATACGTTCAGACTGTAACCACAAGAATGATGAAGTTGCTGTTTGAAAGCAGGATGTAATAAGAAACGGTTGCCAATCGACGGCAAATGGTTTCCCGTCGAGTTAAAGGTATTCCCGATGTTTTGAATTTTAATTAAAACTTCACTTCATAAGTTTCGCACTTTAATTAATACCTTTTCATTGATTTGTTGTAACTAGATTTTTTTTGTTTAAAATAATTATAATTAGTTTAAATTCTTAGGTTTCGCACTTTAATTAATAAATTTTTATTGAACTAGATTTTTTTTGTTTAAACTAATTATAATTACTGTTTTTTCTACGCACCAATGTAATTCAATCAATATCACAAGCTAGATATGTATTACGTAAAATAGAATCGTGCCTTTGATTGGTAAATAAAATAAGCCGCTTCGCTGTTATTTAGTTCAAATGTCTGGATATCGAAATAGGGTCTCCAATTACCAATAAATATTCCAAAATAATATTTTCATTGTATTCTGTAACAGCGTAACATTGCTGCCTTCTAGGAATTCATGAACAAATTCAAATTCAAAAAAATATTCAAAATTCTTATAATTTCCGGTAACGCGCGAATAACCAACAAACAAAGTTTGTTACCACAAATCGTAGCTCCGCGGATATTAGAATTTTACATATTATTTAAAATACACACAACTAGTCTCTAATGTAATAGGCAGGATAATAGGCACTTACGAACCTCAAAGCCTATTGGTCCTTTGAACAAAAAATATCTGCAGGACCTAGCGCAAGGAATAAAACGGAGGCACCTTTGTTGCTATATACTTATCTAAGATTTTCTAGCAAAATATCTTATTATTATTATTTTCTTTATCAGAAACAGTATTAGTAAATATTTCGAAGAATAATTCAAATTAGTTTTTATGGTTAGATCTAAGTAACGCTACAATTCTTCTGCATAAATATAATTCAAACAACGAAACATTCAGCCGTGTGGTACCGTAGCATAACTTAGTTGGAAACAATTCCACAGAAAGCCAGCCATCTGGCCACATTAGCCACGCTTAAAATAGTTGTTTGGCAAGTGTGCGTGCCTGCGTGACATCTCCCGTTAGCCTTACATAACTCAGCAGCTATGAAAGCCTAGCCGTGAAGATAACGTGACGAATGCCTATAGCCTGCAAGCCGACCCAGCCACCCCCAAGGCCAGCAAAACATTCCTACAGCTATTAGCGAGGGACACGCATTTATTTTACGTTATTTTACGAAATTTTGATTGATGTGCTAATATAAAGCTACTTTCACAAACCACGTCCGCATATTTTTGGAACAGAAATGCTAAGCGAATTAATTCCTACTAAGCGTTCGCGTCATTCTTGATTTATTACTAATTGTCGACTGTTGAAGAAATAACTTAATATTTCGTATGTTGAGCAAGTAATTTAATATTAATAAGGTACTTTTCAAACTGCATGGGTTTTCGGTATTTACTTGGTTAGTCAGCTTTTCACGTCTATTGCAGAAAAAATCTGGAAAACAAATACGAATGTAACATGTTGTTTGTCACTGTGCTTGGTATCGCATGTAGGCGACCGGTTGCCGCTAACTAATAATAAATTAAACGTGTTTTCGAGGCTTATACGATAGGTAGGTAAGTAGGTGTAAGGCATACATTGTGTGGTTTGTACTGTAACCTTGTTGCCGGAGCTCATCATCGATGCATAAGTTCTGTGAATGCAATCGGTTCTCGCGACCTATCGGTTGTTCTATTTCAGTCGAGCACCCTTGAGACGGTCGACGCGTATATATTTTCTTTGCTACATAATTTATTGTTCCGAAGCAAGGGTATATATTACTAGAACCTATTGTTTGATGGTTGAGCTTTATCAATCACGCTGAACAAATAAATTATGAGACAGCCCAAGCACATTCCTCAAAGTCACAGAGCTCGAACTCTTGATTGTTTTAGACATACGAAATCAATTAGTTTTGACTTTCGTATAGGTTAGAGTCGGTACTAACGACGTACATCAAGCCTTTGTTTAGTTTAATAATTATTTATATAATAGATTCCGAATATTATTAATTCGATAGAAATAAAACGTTTTTAACCACACATTCTCGTTAGTAGAAGGGTACACAACTAAAATACCGTTTGAATACGAGTGTGGAAAATTCCTGTAATTCAGTAGAGTCTGGGGATTTAGCGATTACATTCTGAAATTCAAATCAAACGAATTATAATTTATTTAACGCACTAATGGGCTTAAGTAATTGTCTAATAGATAACTAGAGCAAATACCTTTTAATTGTAATATTCTAGAGAATAACATAACATAACATCACGCCTGTAATCCCCGAAGAGTTAGGCAGATGTGTACCTATAGTACACCCACATTTCGCCAGTTATGTTTAAGTCCCATGTAATAGGAGACGAGCTTATTGCCATCAACCGAGCACCAATCCAGTCTCCGGGCTGCTACTGAACCAGGACCTCATGATTAGCAATAGCGCTTGCGACCACTACACCAACGAGGCAACGAGGCAGTTTATTCTAGAAAATACTCCGTTTTTAATTATTCACAAATACGTGTCTTTAGAAAAACAAAACGCAATGTTTTCATAACGTCATAGTTTTTAATAAACGTAATGTTTTTATACCGTGATAGTTCTTAATAAACGCAATGTTGTTATACCGTGATAGTTCTTAATAAACGTAATGTTTTTTATACCGTGATAGTTCTTAATAAACGCAATGTTTTTATACTGAGATAGTTTTTGATATACGCAATGTTTTTATACCGTGATAGTTCTTAATAAACGCAATGTTTTTATACCGTGATAGTTCTTAAAAAAACTAAATGTTTTTATACCGTGATAGTTCTTAATAAACGCAATGTTGTTATACCGTGATAGTTCTTAATAAACGCAATGTTTTTATACCGTGATAGTTCTTAAAAAAACTAAATGTTTTTATACCGTGATAGTTCTTAATAAACGCAATGTTGTTATACCGTAATAGTTCTTAATAAACGTAATGTTTTTATACCGTGATAGTTCTTAATAAACGCAATGTTTTTATACCGTGATAGTTCTTAATAAACACAATGTTTTTATACCGTGATAGTTCTTAAAAAAACTAAATGTTTTTATAACGTGATAGTTCTTAATACATTTTTATCTTGTTGACAAGCGGGCGGTCCCTGCCCCGTAATAGTCGCGAGGGTACAGGTACACATAAAAAACATAGATAGTTAAGTCTAGAATAGAAGAGTTTACATCATCGGGCATAAACAAATAAATGTAGCAACGAATAAAAAGATAAGTAACGTCTGTGCCCCGCGAAGAGTAAGATAGAGGTCACGGTTTTCTCACGGCTTTCAGTTTCATAGCAAACTTTCAAGACCTTACGCTCGACACTCGATACAACTAGGGGCCTGATAAAATTAATTCGTATTTCTATCCATCTTATACTTAATTCGTTGCGGAATTTTAATAAAATTAAGTTACAAAAGAATTCGCTCAGATTAAATAATTTATAAGATTCCCAAGATTTCTAAAACGTACCATTCCAAACGTTAAGTTGTTACAGCCACCACCAAAGTAGCTATTAATCTTTTTACTATGATATCTAGAAGCACGTACAGGATTACGAGATGATGCTTTCAGCAAAATTTTATTTCCATGTCCCAACCCTTCACGCACTCGTGAATAATTCATAGTTGGGTTCCGCACTTAAAGCGGCAATCTGTCGCCGAACCTCATAAAATGGTTGTGGTTTTGTGTGCGATACAAAAACGTCGGAAACTATGTATAAAATAAACACAGATACGTCGCAACGGTTAACGGTCGGCCGGTCATGTATTGACAGAGAGTTTTGACCGTTTATTTGCTCGTCCCCTTTTCATACTGCTGCCGGAGGGCTGTCCATTACACAAATAGATTAGCTTTAGTGTACTAACATGTACGTAGATTATCTATAAAGGTAGAAATATAACATGCACAGCTGCCGCAATCAAACTTTGCTATCAAAGATAAAATATTTGTAAAAAAAACATCAGATTGATTTATTTAGGTATTGTTCCAAAAACAGTGTTACAGATATTTTTCTACCAGTTATGGATAATCAAAACAGTACTTAACTTTAGTAGAAAAGATCACCGATATCCTGTACTAGATATAAAACAGGAATACAGCAGACAGGCCAAACACAGATAGACAAATTAAAAATCCGGAGTCACACGTGTCGACTTTTCTTTTGTTTATGACTTTATTTTATGTAATGGGCGCCATTTTCATTTAGTGTGACGTCATATAGACTATAACCAGCGTACAATCAAGACGCTTCTAACGATACCTCAAGTTTAGAAGTTATAAGACCATAGGGGTTCATTAGAAAACCAGCGTCAGACAGCATTTGTCGGACATTAATGCTCAAATGAACCTTTTTGGCGCAGCCGTGAAGCACACACTATTATTGCTTTATGATTATTTTACCTTTTAATTTTGTTATTGTGTTTCATGAACTGTGTCCAAATAAATATTATTCTTTCTTTCTTTAGATGAACATACATACAAACCGGTCAAAATCGTAACCACCGTTTTTGTCGGTAAAGCATTGCATTTACGTTTAAGACACTCGAGAGGAAAAGGCGTTCCTGATTCAGGACTCACACTTTAACGTATCTATCTGAATTTTACATAGAAGCTGATAAGTGAAGATCATATCTGTTTACGAGATGGTCGCTACGACGGTTTAATGTAGGTACACCAGAGACGGTAGCACTCGTTGCTTTAATTTGCATAAATAGATTCTCGTGGATTTGAATATTTTATTCAAAACTAAAACCACGTTTGTATTACTTTTGGTTTGGGTTACCTATGGAGGTTGAGTAGATATAGTACGTACTATTATTATGATACTGCACTATCTCCCCTGTATTAATAGAAGAAAGACTAGTGTGCAATCAAAATACCACTGTTATAGGATTGACCCTTTTAAATATCAATTATTGGGGACAATTCTTTGCAGCACTTTTGCAGAATTTGTTCACTAAAATCCCAATCACATTCTGCCTAACAAAGAATCAAACACAGACCAGGCTTGCGAAGGACCGGCCACCATAAATATAGTTAACTGTTTTGGTTTCTAAAATATAAGCAAGTATTTTTGTAATAATAGCCTCGGCAAACAAAAGGACGTTTGCTAAAATATTCATGCAAAACGTTCAACTACTATTTCAAACCTTCGAACAAAACACAAACGGCCATCATTAAAATTTGAAAATATTCCACACTGCGACCATAATTCATCTGTGATTTAATTAACTTTGCCCAGATGGGTTTTAATTAAAGTAATAATTATACTTTGAAATTTTTGATATAAAATTTACGTTCTTGTCTATTGCAATATTTTCAGCTTCGGGCAAGTACGATTCGGGGTATAAATGAGGTTTTTTATTATTTACGAGCTGAAATAAATGTAAAAAAATATGTTTGCCATAAATGGATGCTATAGATACGATTTTCTCATACTTTTATCTCGTTTAATGGAAAAAGGAACGAATAACGATTTATATGATTTCATAAATTTGAATGTTGTAAAAAGTAGCCTTGGAAACTTCATAAGGAAAACATTCCCATTTTTTCTTGTTTGGGTTGTAAAGGAGTTTATGGGTCTTGGAATTCATTGACTTTGACATTGCTATGAGAGCGTATGACCTATGACGATACATTTGCCTCTATCTAATCTTTTTCCAATTGTATTGGGGTCGGCTTCCAGTCTAACTGGATGCAGCTGAATACCAGTATGTAAAGATGGTCACCCATCCAGACCAACCGCGACAAACGTAGTTAAACTTGTTCGATCGACCCGTGTGGCTGTTATTACTAAGCCTTTGACCTATGACGATAGATGTTTATAAATTTAAAAACATCATAAAGGTTAGAAAACAGTACATCACATTAGATCTAAAATAGACTGAGGGCTTAATTAATGACAACTTAATTTATTTGAATACCTTTTTATGTACATTTTTTATAACATAAACTTACCTTATTCTTTTGAATAACCAAAACCTATTTTAAGAACAACACACAGACATTACATAAAGCTGTCATAAGTTAAAGAAGCCATAGGTCTTTGTGCCCGCCGCCCGCCTCTTTCGAGGACGCTTCACCGCGACCCCGATACCCAACACTTTCTTTTATCCTCCATCTGACAGGTAACTTGACTCAAACAAGTACGAGTATATCCTGTATCTACTTTTAAGTCGATATGTTTGAAACAGGAAAACGATCACAGATTTATTTTCGGGGAAGATTTTACTTGAGCCCTTGTTTTGGTTTAAGTGGAGATATTTTGTTATTTTCTTTGATGTTATGGGTTGGCTTTGAAAGGATTTTTTATAAATGTTAAGATTTCTTTTTCCATAAGAAGAGGAAGAATACAGGATGCTACTGTTACGAAGAGATTGTTAAACTCAAATCACGTTTTAGAAAACCAAAACACGAACAAAACTATAACCAATCCAGCGTAAGCTTAGCTTGTCTATAGGCATGCCAAAATCAATGATTTGTCCGCGGAGAATAAGAAAAATGTATAAAACAAATTGGCAGGGGCTATGGGAGAGCGCGAAATGACGACATTTGCTGCGGGTCCATTTAGCGAGATGGTTTTATTATGAAAATCGGTCCGCGAGGGGACTGGCGACCGGCGGCGCGGCGGCGGCGCCCACAGCGAGACCTCTCGCCCTTCACCAACTAAGCCAAACACGGCTTGAAATCAAAAACTGACAATTTATTAATGCAGATTAAATATTTGCAGGAGTCATTTTTTTGTTTGTTTTGACTACCTACTATCTGATTTTATTAAGGTCACTCTGGTTGTACCTTTTTTTTTTTTTTTTTTTTTTTTTTTTTTTTTTTTTTTTTTTTTTTTTTTTTTTTTTTTTTTTTTTTTTTTTTTGGTCTCGGGGTGGAAAATCCTCATGGATGTCCTCCGCCTGGGGCGAGCGGAGGGGTCTGTCAGACTCTTACTGACTAAAAACCACCCCGGTGTTCCGACTCACACCTACGCCGGGGGTCGCGGGAACGAAAGAATCTTCCGCAACCCCCGACTGGTGCCAGCCCGCCGCAGCGGGCCCCTCCTCCTTCATCACCGGCGCACCAGAACACATGGCACGCCGTGACCAACCCACTCTGGTTGTACCTAATGCATCTTTAAGTATGCTGCATGAACTTAGGTACTTACGTATCCTGTATAATCCCAGTAGATGTGTGCCGTATTTTGTTTATGAAGTCTGAACGTGACCTTTAAAACAATTGAATATAACATTCACTGTATGACGAGTCTACAAAAAAGGCTTTCACGCAAAATTTTACCACAAAGTTTTATCTGTAGGCACCTGGTAGTTATTTCATTTCTCGGTGCGCGACCGAAAATTAATTAATTTAAGTAATCCTGACTTGCAGTTTTAAGCATTGTATTTAATCTACAATGTCAAACGAGTTTTTTTAATTAATTTCATAACGTGTACGAAACATGCCGTGCAAATGTCGAGAAAGAGGTTAATTAAGTGAAAAAGGTTGTTTTATTTGTTATAGTGGCCAAGTTGAAGCGCGTGTACTTGCCCAAGTTAAGCACTTAAGCTTAGGAAATTAATTAAGCTTAATAACGTAGTTATTTATAGGTTTATGTTTTTACTTAAAAGGATTTTGACCATAGTATTGCAGTATGGCCGTGGGTATTCTAAAGAACGATTCCCTTGTTCATTACCTACCTTCGCTAAAATGAAAGAATTGAAATTTCTTACTGAGAAAAAAACGGTGGTTTAAAGGAAATAAGTCAGAAATGGCAAATTATTATAAATTGTATGGAAGTTTTAGTAAAGACATCCCTTATTTTATGTATGTCCAGTGACGGATCCAGGATAGGATTGTCGTTGAGGGGGCTTGACCCCGTTGAGGATATTAAGTAGGTAAAGTAAACAATAAAAAAGCTCACATTTTATTTCGCATAGCGATAGCAAACCTCCTCGTATTACTTATGGCAAATACCTCAATGACTTCGTTAAGTTGCAGACTATCACAGATATCTCGATGAATATATAATATGGCGCCCAAACCGGGCAGCATGAGTTTAGGGGCATGAGGAACAGGGTGTAAAGTTCACTCATCCACCATAGAAAAGGGAGGATCCTCCGACCAGACGGGTGTTGTGTCTGGCGGGCCGACTGCCCGACTGTTGATTTCGGATAGTCTTATCTATGTCGTTCGCGCGGTAAACTCTAATTGCGCGATGCAGGATTTGTGTGACGTCATGTCTTTGATGCGTAGTTCGTATGTGGCGGTGTAACAAAATGAGTGGAACGCGGATTCAAAATTCGTCACGTAAACAAAACATCGTATAGAAAAAAAAAAACAACACATAACATAACATCACGCCTTGTTTCCCCGAAGGGTTGGGCAGAGGTGTACCTGTAGTAGGTACACCCACATTGCGCCAGTTATGTTTAAGTCCCATGTAATAGGGGGCGAGCCTAATGCCATCAACCGGGCACAAATCCAGACTCCGGTTTACTACTGAAAAAAAAAAAACTTGGAATAATAATACCTGTTAAGTTAAGGAGTGACCTTAGATAGTGTAATGCTCGTTAAAAAGTTGAATTAGAATAATATCAGGATCAGTTAAAGATTTGTCCCAGAAGAACTCAGATGCTTTTACTCGGCTTGAGCCCCTTACCCCCCCCCCCCCCCCCCGATCCGTTTTCTTGTTTTATTAAGTTTAGTTAGAGAAGGAAATCGGCTCCATATCAATAATTACAGACGAGTAAGAGTGTTCTCGTTCGACATGCTCTAAACCTCGTCCACATTGTTGCACACTCATTTAAATACAGTCGCGGTAGACAAGTTATTATTTTATTTCGAGAACTTAAATTGAAGTTAGGAATTTATCCATCCAGTTCAAATCAAGGCTGTTATTTTTCTTTTTACTGGCACTGGTTCTAATCTCTCACAAGTGACATAAGCAATAGTATCGCCTCACCGTTTCGAAATATTGACTACTAGCTGCGCCCCGCGGTTTCACCCGTATAAGTCTCGATCCCGTGGGAATATCGAAATAAAAAGAAATTCTATATCCAAACCCTGGTCTACTCATGTGCCAAATTTCATCCAAATCCGTTCAGCCGTTTTATCGTGAAAGCGTAACAAACAAACAAACTAACTTTCGCATTTATAATATTAGATAAGATGTACATACTTTGATTGGCTACTTGAAAACGTACTGATCAATGAGCGGTGTAGTGTGGCCTTTATTTGGAGGCGTCATAAAATATTCAAGAACTTCAAAAGCCTGTGAGTTCCATCTTTAACCTAAAATTATAGTTCGACCTACTTTTCAAGAATTCTAGGCTCAATTTTAATATTATTGCAGACGTCATGCCGGCAGCCTCTTCGTTTTAAAAGCACTTTTGTAATAAGTGTTCCTGCTACAAACTACAAACTTAGTCCAGAAATTATTTTGTACAAATTTTTGTCATTTTTGTACACAAACTGTTGTTTCCATCAAGTTCAAAATGATTTTCCTAGAAAGTCCTTATAAAGTTCTACTTTTCAGATTTTTTTCATATTTTCTAAACTTATGGTTCAATAGTTAGAGGGGGGGGACACATTGTTTTTTACTTCTATGTTGTTCTATGTTATGGGGTTTGGTTTCCGCACTCAGTCCGTCAGGTGGACCATTGTGCGTGGGCCATGGCGGCCGTTTGGGGGGTTATTCCATCCAGCCCACCTCCCTCCAGAAGGCAATTAGGTCTCCTGGTTTGTCTAGAACATCTGTGTATGATCTGGGTGACCCGAGGGTTTCTGTTCTAATCTGGGTAACGCCCGTGCATTCAAAAAGCACGTGCGCAACGGTCTCCTCAGCCTCCATGCACGCCCTGCACAGAGGACTGTCCGTTATGCCTATTGTGTGGAAGTGTTTGTTTAGCGAGCAGTGTCCCGTGATGGTCCCCGTCACCTGGCGCAGGTCATTCCTGTCCAGGCGTAAAAGACGCCTGGTCAGCCTGCTATCCAAAGTTGGCATGGCTTCCTTTGACTGCCGGCAGCCCGGTGTCGAGGACCACCATTGCCCTGCTTGTGTGTGGGTGATTTCCTGTAACCACCTACGTATTTGGTTGAAGGGGATAGGTACGATAGGCTCGGGTCCACAGGCTGCCGTGCTGGATCCTCGCCTAGCAAGTTCGTCAGCTGCGTCATTACCTAGCGACCCGCTGTGTCCTTTTATCCATTGCAGTGTCACCATGTTGCGGCTAGAGACCGTTATTCGCTCTAATGCCTTATGACATTCTAGTATTAGCTTTGAGGTAAAAATTGTTTTCCTTAATGATTGGAGGACTGAGGCGCTATCGGAGAGTATACGTATGTGTGTATCCGTAACTCTCCTGGCTTCTAGGGCGTGGACCGCATGTATGATTCCCACACACTCCGCCTGATAGACGGTGTTGAACCTTCCCAGCGGTCTGGATATATTTATGTTGAGTTCATGTGAGAATACTCCGATCCCGGTGCCGGAGTCGGTCTTCGAACCGTCGGTGTATACTCTCATTTCTCTGGGGCCTGAGTAGTCACACTGTTCTTCGGTGAGTATTATGTTGTAGTGCCTTTGAAAGTGGATTGTTTTCGGGGCTTTGTCGCAGAGTGATGCCAGCATTGGCTTTCGTTTGATCGCATCCTCTTTTATGCGTGTGTGCTTAATTCTGGAGTCGTTACTTAGGGTTCCCGACAAGTGGAGCCTGAAGGCGGCCAGGGCCGCTTCCTCCCGTACGATTAGGTGTAGAGGCGGCAGTTGTTTTTTACTTTTGGAGCGATTATTTCCGAAATTATTGACATTATCAAAAAAAGATTTTAGTAAACACCTATTCATTTTTAAATACCTTTCCAACAATATATCACACGTTAGGGTTGAAATTAAAAAAAAAATTACTTCCCACTTTACATATAGGGGGGATACCCTAATAAAACATTTCTTTCCAATTTTTTTTTACCACTTTGTCGGCGTGATTGATATACATATTGGTACCAAATTTCAGCTTTCTAGTGCTAACGATCACAGAGATTAAGCGAGGACGGACGGACGGACAGACAGACATGGCGAAACTATATGGGTTCCTAGTTGACTACGGAACCCTAAAAAGGATAACCTACCAGCTAGTTCATTATTATCACTTAAAAAATAAGTAGGTTATTAGGTAGAAATTCATTTGCCAAGTAGGTAACAGTGTTGTGGCAGCATCTACATCGCCACATGCGAACTACGCATCAAAGACCGGACGTCACACAAAAATCCTGACGTCACACAAACATCCTGACGTCACACAAAAATCCTGACGTCACAAAAATTCTGTATCGCGCAATTAGAGTTTACCGCGCGAACGACATTTATAAGACTATCCGACATCAATCGTTGGGCAGTTGCCCGCTAGACACGACACCCGTCTGGTCGGGGGATCCTTCCTTTTCTATAGAGGATAGGTGAATTTTACACCCTGTTTCTCATACTTCAAAACTGTATATATTTTCTTAAACAAAATGGAAATTTTATAAACATAACAACATGAATAAACAAAGATTCTCTAGGATATCCATAATGTTATTATGATAATACAAACTTTGTTACGCAAACGAAACGTAGAATTTCTAAGTTAGACCAACTACGCTGGCGAAATTGGTAGAATTACTGTATATATTATAATACAGAAAATAAAGTAGATAGTACTGTGATTTGATGAAATAATAGATGGAGTGTTAGAAAAATAATACCGATAGAAGTTTTCGTAACAGAAAACATGATTTAACCAACAAGGCAGTCTGAATATTTTATTCGCGGTTATGACTCCTATGGTTTATTGTATATTTTTTTAGTCTGATATACCCTCACGAGCAATATATAAAAGAAACTTGCAAAATGCCAAAAAATCTAAATATCTCCTATAACACACAAGTTAGCTGTATGAAGTAAACAAAATCTTGGAAACAATTTTATAGGTGTTTTTTATGAGCTATTAAATACACTTGAATGTTGCTTTTTACTCCAAGAAGCTTATGTTGCGTGGTTTTCCAAAATATTTCATGATAAATAGATAGATAAATAAATGAAACATTTATTCAGTGCATACAAAAGACACACAAAAGCACAATTAAATGATAACAAATTACATGAATATTTATGAAAACAAGATGCCAATATACAAAAAGAAAAACACAAGTACTTACTTAAATTAAAGAAATGGCATGACAGCAAGAAAAAATGTTGTGCATGTTGAATGGCATGAATGGCATGGTATGACATTATGACATATTTCAAATCAAATAAAGAAAATCTAGGTGTGCGTCTCAAGGTTGCACCAAATGGGAGTCCAACTCAGCATGTGCCAGGCAAATATACCTGACACTGATATTCTGCTGGATCCCTGCAGTGACATACGGACGTTGAGCAGATGAGATGAAGTTGTGACAAAGTACGAGGAGTAAAAGCAAGTAAGTATACCCGCAACTTAAATTATTATGTATTTTACAGCAAAGTTTTGCATTGGGAAACGTTTGTTTTGATTACTTTATTATTTATATAGTCATATGTATAATGTTGAAATATATAATCTTAATATAATTATAGAGGCTTAGGTGCACATAAATAAACGATTTGGCTAATACAAAACAATAATGTATACAGTAAAAAAAAGGTAAATAACATGTCATGTGTATTATAACTATAATCCAAGAAAAATCCCCAGCTATTAAATTACTAAGTACTCCCTTGTTCACAGGTTTGTGATCACCAGTTACTCTAAATAGACGGATTGACTCGGGAAGAACACGACAACCAGTTATATAATGGACGTGTTCGAAACAATCATATCCAGTTTTTGCTGAGAGGCAATAAGAAACTGCCGCAATCGAACTTTGAAGGTACCAAAACATTTAAGATTCCTTATCGGCGGGGGAATATTTTTCCAGCATTTGGATGCGGCGTATATAAAACTTCCCCTGAAAGCAGCTGTCTTGTGCGATTGAGTGGAGTTGCTGCGAGCACTGTCTACTTGCGCATTCTCTTCTACTAGCGATCCAGCTCAGTTTATTGTACAGGTAGGTCGGCTACTTGTACTTTATAACTCCAAATAATAGACAAGCTAAGTGCAACTTACGCCGTGACTTCATCTTGAGGATAGAATGCTTATTTAAGAATGCCGTTACGTGACTTCTTGGTAGGATTGAAAAGCAGAATCGAGCGCAAGCGTTTTGCACTCTCTGGATCAATCGTTCAGTTTTAGCCAGTAGTCGAGGACCAATCACTGTGTCCGCATAGCTTACATTGGATAGCACGAGTGACTCAACCAGCTGGTTGGGCTGGTAAGGCCTTATTTTATAAAGGACCTTAAGCCGGTAGAAACAAGTGCGCACTGACTTTGCCATGTGCGCTTCGTATCTCAACCCAGCGTCCATGATCGTAATCTAGAGAGTCGGTCAGACTCACCCAGCAGGGTAACGTTGAGCGTTGCCGGCACCGCACTGATTTGTTTCTTGGTTCCAAACAGCATGTATTTGGTTTTAGTGGGGTTAATTACCAAACCGTTATTTTCAGCCCAACGTGCTATCCTGTCCAGATCATCGTTTAGATCCGTATGTCATCAGCATAAATATGATATTATCGCTTCAGGGAATTTATGATATCCGCATAATACAAGATAAAGATGATGGGGCCCAGTATTGTGCCTTGTGGGACTTCCCTGTAAACAGAAGTGAGTGACGAAACAAGAGATGAGCCATTACTTAGTCGTATTTCCACACGCTATCGACGGTTGGGATAGCTTTAGTATTTTCTCGAATCCATATTGCTCGTCAGTGTAGTATTTCATTCATACAGTATTAACGAATTAACTCCACAAGATAGCAGAACTAGTTCAGTTGTAAATGTAGTGAGAACGCGAATGCAAACGGTGTGTGGTGGTGCGACTAAACTCTTTGCATAAATCACAATACCGCATTGGAGCACTGCTAACTTTGTTCATTAATTGCCCACTGGTGCTAGGAATATTGCCAAGATTCAAGATTATAACATACCTATCCTAGATGGACGGGACATAATCACCTTAAGTAACTGCTCGTACGTTACAAGTTTATTATAATTCTTGGTCTTTCGTGATGAGATGGAAACTATTAGAAAGCTTGTCACTGTACTTCGTTTTGTGTGCACATTTTTTTTTTTATCATTACCATATTATCTACATAGGTAACCCAACCAATGAATGTTAAAAAAATAGGATTTTGAGTGTTATGGGATACTAGACAACTATTTTTAACTCGATAAAAATAGAGCAACAGGATCTTGATACCTAAGATGTACAGAGTTTTAGGGAACAGTTTCTAGTATTAAACTTTTTTAAACCCATCCTAACAACGTTTTTCTTTGCAGGTTTGTAAGGAAACCAATCGTTCTCAGTTCTAGAACATACAATTTCAATTACATATTTCAATGGATGTACTAATCATGACACGCGTCCCAGCAGTGTCACCGGTCTCGTTACGCGTTGGTGTGATGCGCAGCCGTTCATCGCGAGCTTCCCGAGTGCCTCGTTAAGCTCAACACTCGCGTGGAGACCGATTTCACACGGTCTACACAATTTATACACGCTGTTTGTTAATTTTTACACAAAAATCTTGCGTGGTTACGCTAGGCAAGTAAATAGAGGGAGGTTTTATATTTTTTCATGAATTGGAGCTTGCATTAATTGGCATGGTTTCATCTCACTTTTAGAATTTACCTACATAATATGTAAACTGAAATAAACACTAGTTTAATTCTATTACTATTTCTACTACAGTAGTTATCTAAATATAACCTGATACAAATACTCTCTAAATTAATATGTCAAGGACTTAATTCGAAAGATAACCCATGTAAAGCTGGCATAATATTTATGTTTGTTTACTAACGTTATTGAAAATCGATAATAAATAGTCAAGGGTGCGTCATTATTTACCAGCGTATAATCTTTCAATTGGTACTCGACCGACAGAGACAGGCTTCTCACAGAGATGGGAAAACGATAACCCAGATTTAAATGGACGGCGGCCAGAATCAGAGAAAGTGATATTTTATTGACGTCCCAAAACGAACAAATATGTCTCATAGGATCCTAATGGGGATTTCGGACGGATTTCATATGTGATACGTGTCGTAAATAACTCATTTATTGAAGACAACACTCTAGCTTACAAATTTACCTACCTACGTTTTTCTTCCGATTTATTGGTTGATGTTAGGAACATAATTGTACCTATTTGTTTTCTAGTATGTGGAAAAATGCATTCAAACGTTACAACAATTTCTAAGTCATTAATAAATATTAGATACAAGCTGAACCGATAGACGTTGTCCTTTTCAAATTTCAATAATTGATATAAAATTCCCATAGAAAATGCATTTTTATCTTGCCCCAATTTTCCAAATTTCAAATTACCACATTCCGATATTTTTTTCAGAAAAGTTTAAAAATTTACATTCCGTGATTTGGACTATTACGAATTTAGAACCAAAATTTTAAAACAAAACATTTCGGAAACGGTCAAGCCATTCTCAAGTGATTCGCTTACCAACGAGCAGCATTTCATTTTTAATAAATAGATTATCTCTCTCATCTAAGACTCAATATTACAACGATATAGCTGTATAAGCCCCCTGAAGCCTAATTCTCTTTCATAAATATACCACCTAAAAGAGAATTCACAAAGAGCTTGACTGTAATTACATTGTATAATTTCATAGACACTTATTTGCAATAACAAGCTCCATCTTATTTAGTTTTAATAGTCTTCTACACAATTAATTACTGCGGCTAGCTTAGGTACAAAATGTGCGCACATTACCTAGACAAATATGGCAATATTTTGTAAGAATAATGGATGATGTGGCGCTTCTATTTAATTACATTATTTTACAACCGCGATTAAAGAACAAGACATTGCTGACTTTTATGCATTTATCGATAGAAACATGGCGACCAGGGGCCCAAGTCTGCTATTTTTATAAATTCGTCATTCCAACACGATCGCATTGTCATTTTGCTAAAAAGTTCGTAATCTGCTAAATTCATAATGGTCGATCATTGGTTGATCATTGTATTCCACAAACACGATACTCGTAACGAATTAAAAGCAATGACTGCACAATGACGTTCTAATGGTAGGTCACTGATCAAAGGAACTGTCAAAATTTTAGCAGATTACCGCCTAAGTCAGTTTATTTGTCATTATGTACGAGATTACCAATAGATGCCATTTCTTTCAATGGAGTGTCAGTGGTTGACCATTGGAAAGTCAGAATGACGCCAATATATTAGTAGATTACCAAACTTGTCAAAATCAACAAGTATGAAATCAATGATAGACCATTCTGACACTATTGTAGTAGCAGACTTGAGGCCCTGTTGAATTGATACAAATTTGTATTTGTAATGAATGGCAGATAGGTTATGTTGATGTTTGTGCTTTACGTACACGAATTGTCTCAGATCTTAGACTTTTGAACACCCACAGCTTGCCCCAACAAAGCGAGCAAAAATGTTTAAATTCTTAATCACCCAGTCGTAACATCAAACATAAAACTTTGGTCCAAATTCCAACCATAAATTTGTACGTATTATTTTACGCATGAATAATGTTCTCTTTGACTTCATCCATGGCAGTTGAACAATACCCCAAACTCTTTGTCTACAACAAAACATTTTCATTTTTCTTCCGTTACGAAGGCAGTAAAAAAGTTTACAGCCATCTCAGGCGCCATAACTACCAGCACCTTTACAAAAAGTTTAAAATATAAAACTAAACTCTGCGAGTATAAAATAGTAAAAAATATCGTCCAAGAATACCAACGGAGACTCGTTTGTTGAATTTAAATAATTTTACTCCTTGGTTTATTAAGCAAAGTTTTTTTTTTTCTCGTTTCTTTTGCCGGTTAAGCAGTGTGCCAACTACGTTAGCAGCATGACAAATGGCAGTAAAATACTTCAAGCGACATATTACGACACTGTGATATTAAATATGACCCTACTTCCAGTCGTAATTAGTTCCACGATGTTATGTTTATTGTAGCAGAAACACACCATGATCATCGGAACTCGATGCAATTACTTGTAAATTTAGGATTCTGAGAAGTAAGGAATGGTATAGGTTTTGTAAGTGAAGCTATGTTCGTTGCTAACAACACTTTGGCTTTTAAATTTAAGACTGCAGTACCTACTGCATCATAAGTTTTGAGACTTGAAGAAAGTTTCGTAAATTAATATGCGTAACTGTCTCATTTGTTTCAGTTGACTTAAACTTGGGTGGAATGAGTTTTGCTCTACAACTGATAAACTCTCAAACTCTGAAGAATAACTCAACTAACTTAGTCCTCAGAAAATCTTACGCAGATTTTCCTGTGCACTTACTCGAGAGGAGTTTATTAGATTCACTTTGTTAATTGTATACTTACCTCTTTCAGTGCTCTTCATGCAAAGCGTGAATCAACTATTTACCGAAGTTGCATGTATTGTGTGACAGCAAAGTTTCCAGATGTCACGTCCACGTCGGCGTCGTCGGCCGAAGTCGGCGAAACCTGGCGAAGTTCGTCGAAGTTTACCGAAGTTGGCAACTCAACCAATCACTTGGTGTATCGCCTGATTGATATCTAATCAAATATTATTGCCTGACATTGTTTCTTTGTTATTCTTGTTCTGATATTGAAGGCATGTGACGTGCAGGTACAATAGGATATTTTTTACCCTTTCGTGTTTTCTTTACGACACTCGTTCGGGGATGGTTACCCGACACGATTTGACGGGAGCATTATTTATGTTGCTTGTGCTTGAGCGGGTCACCTTGCAATGATAGTCCTCTGACAAAAATTGTGACAACAAGCCAAAATATAAGGAGCTGTGAGTAGGTTCTATAAATTGCTGCTCCTTTCAAGTTATATTTAAACTGCCAGTAATATTAACATGAATCCATATGTAAGACAAAAAACTGTAGCAAACACGCAATCATGCTTTCAAGTCAAACTAACATTCCATAGACAATTAAAAACCATTGATTCGCACTCGTAAGGAAGCTCTTACATTCGACTATATCCTCATACCGTTAACTTTGCTGTTACATAGAACTGAAATAAGTTCTCTCAAACTAAACCTTTACAATTTAAACTTACACTTAGCCCGTGGTGATTTCGACGAATGCAATGATAGTGATGCGCTTCGGCCTCGGATATAGGTACGATTAAACTAAGACACATCCGTACTTTAGTTAGACATTTTTTCCGATATTGAAATTACTTTTGAAGTCTCAATGAAATTGTATTGCTGTTGTGTGTGATTACAGTTACTGTACACAGTATCTACACATTTAACATATAATAATGTTCGTTGTTCCGGAAGGTTCTTACCTGCTTTAGAAAATGATAATAGAAACTACAAACTTTCTTCGCACTTTTAATAACGTTACAACCGTAATTTATATTCAGTCTCAAGAGTTACATAACGAATCCCTTTAATATTAAGTTATATCCGCTTTTCTATCCGCCAATCATGATGCAAATTGTTCGTATCCGCATCCACGGCTCCTAAATTAAACACTCCCATCACTACTTTACCGCTGAATTTATTACGCTAACTTTCCTTTTCGATTCAGAACTATTCCTCTTTGTGATATTGCATTCGTCTAACAACGGTGTTATTATTTTAATGCACCTTTCCTATGTGGCATTCTACAAATTATAGGTACTAACTCTGAAAAGTGCTAAATTGCACCTATGATTAAGTTCACTTTGCCGTGAAATCGTTTGTTTCCTTTGCGGTACTAACATACGTTTTTTAAACACTCCTTTGTTTCGAACTGTTCTTGTGGTAGCTTTGTACTAAAACTAGGTAGAATTTTAGTATTTTCGTACCTGCTTAACACATCAAATAATCTTTTTTTTTTTTTTTTTTTTTTTTTTTAAATCTGCCTAGCATTTTCCCAATTATGTTAGGGTCGGCTTCCAGTCTAACCGGATGCAGCTGAATACCGGTATTTTTCATGGAGCGACTATTTATCCGAACTTCACTAACCAGTTACTGGGTAATACGATACCCTTAAACAGTGTTCCATTTGATGAAAAAAAAAATCCTTCTGCTGTTTATGGTATTTATCGATCAAGGGATGCATTTTTAATGCACGAGTAAAACACCCACGTGTCCATTTCAAATACTTTTTTTTAAATCATGAAGCTTAGGTGACCGTTGTATTCAATTTTTTAAAATAAATTCTGAAAACCTAACTGTCCAAGATATTTGCTATAAATATAATCTGATATAGGATCTTTGGGCGCATATTTACCAGTTTTTATTTTTGGAAAATCACCTCCGGATACCAGTGGTGATTTCCGTTATCAATGATGTCTCTTTTCTTTTTACTTGTACACCCACTCACAAAAAAAAAACTTTTTAACCTTTTGCGACAACCCTATGTTGTATTATTTGACCTTAGAACGAAATGGCGTATTCTTTCTAAAAACCGCGATAGTGCGACGTGATTCATTCACTCATCATTGATAGGCTTTGTTAAGAGCAATATTTCTGTGCTACTGTCAAGTCGCACGCAAAATATAAACGA
Organism: Xanthia togata; assembly: GCA_963853775.1. Lineage (NCBI taxonomy): Eukaryota > Metazoa > Arthropoda > Insecta > Lepidoptera > Noctuidae > Xanthia > Xanthia togata. Next base: position 16,618,905 of record OY970802.1, read on the forward strand.
ATATCTGAATAAAAATATTACTCGGTATCCGGTGGTGATTTTCAAAAATAAAAACTGGAAAATATGCTACCAAAGATGCTCTATCAAAATATATTTAGATAAAATAAATATCTTGTACAATTAAGTTTTCAGTTTTTTTTTAAAAATGAAAAGCTCACCTAAACTTAATCATTTTAAAAAAAGTATTTGAAATGGACACGTGGATGTTTTACGAGTACTCGTGCATTATAAATACCATAAACAGCAGAGGGATTTTTTTTGATCAAATGGAAATCTGTGCCTTGGTAAGACTGGTTGTCATACTTTTGGGCTTCTGACTACCCGCAACGACTGTCAAAGATCTACGACTGACAGCCGAGTCCAACGGCTAAACGTGCTTTCCGAGTCACGGAGGGGTCTCGATATGGAATGGATCTTCTCGACCTCGAACCGACTGCGGCAAGCGTAGCTTCACCTTTGATCGTCCCGTGTGGCTGTTATCATTTAGTCACGAGCTCTTACCTACCTACAGAACACATAACATAACATCACGCCTGTATTTCCCCAAGGTTTGGGCAGAGGTGTACCTATAGTACACCCACATTTCGCCAGTTATGTTTAAGTCCCATGTAATAGGAGGCGAGCCTATTGTCACCAACCGGGCACAAATCCCCGGGCCGCATGCGACCACTAGACGAACGAGGCAGTCACATAACACATAATAAGTATGAAATGCATGGTAAGTACATGAACTATTGACCATAAAGCGAGGTCCTATTATTATTTTGTTTTACTATTAATTAGGTAGTTACATGTAGAAGCGATAAAATAAATGAGTTATTGAAATAGTTAGCTCTATCACATCTGCTACGCATTGCATTTAATTAGTTTGATTGTATCAAAATATTTTTACTCATTTATGTCACCTTGAAATTAATGACTAACAAATCAAACATCAAACATTACGAAAATAATTAGGTCCTAAAACTTTAGTATCATTTTATCATATTTAGGTATATTTAGGGATTGACAAGAGTAGAGTCAAAACAAGTACCTGATGTTACACAAGTACCTACAACAACATAATGTTAGTGAAATAACATCAAATAAAATGGAATATGTATAATTTAAAACTCTCCACAAAATTGCAATTTATATATTTTTTTGTGTAATTTATATTTTTTATTATTTATTTAGTGGTAAGTGTAGATAGTTAACTCTTTGAAAAAAGTTGTCGTTGATAACTTTAGTCGACAGAGTCTTTTCATGTCGTCAACCTTTTTAGAATGTACACGAAAATTATTCGGCACTAGGAGTGTTGAATTTATTAAAGCCGCTCACTGCACGGCGTGTGGACAACAAACACTCCATTTTATGCAGAAAGGGCATTTTCATTACACTGAATTTAATTACGTTCCTACACAACAATGCTTTGAAGCGGACCATTTTTTTCGACCGCCTCAGACTACAAAGCAACTTTGGAAAGAGAGTAAAACAACGTCCCATCCTCTCTGATTACCTTGAAATAAATAACGAACGCTCCAAGAAAACATGTTTTCTATTCCTTTGAATAATTTAAATAAAATGCCAACAGTAAGTAGAGTTCGCATTAACGAAGGAGGAGCGACTAAATTGCTATCATATTTTTTAAATGATGATTTACTTAAAATTGCTCTTGTTTTATATTTCATCGTGCTTTATTTTCTCTAGTGGTATGTAAAAGGTTCCTACGGCCAATTTGCACGAGCTATAAAGGTCGATGTAAGTGCTGGAGAGGCGGTGAATTTAACTTTAATAAGTTCGCATTGCGCCTCCGTGCACACTGGCGAGCGCATGTAATTCCCATTAAAAATACAACAGTACGATATATATCGGGAATTCAAGTAGGCACGTGAACCACGTACTTGATCGCAAATGGCCATAGAGACGGGAAACGATAGCCTACAAGAGGCGCCGCGAATTTTAAATAAATGAAATCCTATCCGACTGAAAAGATTTTCATATCTGCCAATAGGTACCTACATCGAAATATCGTGGAATTACCTACATTCCAACAATAGCTTTTAAATCTTTAGTGTAAGAAGTTAACTCTGTTTCGAGACCGTTTTCATTAATTTTAAAGACGTTTTGAAATCAAAAAAATGATTTTTTTAAAGAAACTTGAGGGTGGGAGTGGACGTAGGTATTTCTTATGAAAACTTAAGACGCAGATAATATATATGCCAGTGAGCTTGAGTGGTTAGCTTGCGTGTTTTGTACTGAGCGCTTTTGCGTGATTCTTAGTTTTAAATCCGCGTTAGACATATTTTTACCAATTAACTTCATTATAATCTAAAATATTCATATATTGAATTATTAAGAAAATGCACAAATTTAACTTTATCTTTCAAGTTTTAGCACTGCTCGTTTCGACGTGATCTTCAGTATAAACTCATTAAAAGTCAGTTATCGTCACCTTAAGAATCTCAGTGAATACAAATTGAATTAAGCGGAGATCAGTAGCAAGACATACCTACTCGTACACAAAAAAAAATCTACAATAACGTAAACAGGGGTTAAACTTGAAAGTATTTGATGTTGTTTACTGCTGTCTAAGAAGTTAATTTTCTTTAATAGTTAACAACCGCATAAATTACTGCGGTATACAATGCACGTCGCACGCTGCCTCTATGCAAACATTTACCTTTTTTTATTTAAGCCTCGTCTACAACGGATTGAAACAGTGTTTGCCTTCAACTATCGTATCTGTAAAAAAAAACAATTTCTATTTATGGGTTTGATGCTGAAGGATAGTATAAAATATTTCATTCCTGCGAGATTTTAAAAGATTTTGCGGTACATCCTAGATATGAGTATATGACAGCAGCAAATATTACAGAGCGCTTAGATATGAAAATGGAAGGAATGCATTTGTCACAAAGACTGGCATTTGATTTATTCTAGGTATTTTTCATGAGTATAGGTAAGATGTATTTTAAGTATGATTAAAACTTAAACACCTTATGGACTTGACGAAATTGTTAAAATGAAAAGAATATCGTCTTTTGATAAAAATAGTGGTTCATACACCGTAAGACACTACCCAGAACATCCACTCTTCATATCTCCAAGCAAGTTATTCCCACCTGTTCGAATCTTGAGTGCGTTATTCGTGAACTTTAGATCGACCTAGTATCCGCGTACATTGCCTAAGTGATCCTACCTTGATTTAGGTCAGATGTAACACTTACAACCCAGTTTATAAATATTTATGGCCGTAACTTCAAGCCTTGCAATCTTAGATATACGACGTAAGTTTTAAGAATGCCTGCGTTTCTTTCCCAATCATCAATGCAACTTTTATGGCATCGTAAGTATTTATGTCACACAGATAGGTATGTTTCTTTTGTATTTAGGTACTGGAAACTCAACCAATTCAGCGCTTTGAACGCCTAGGAAATCCTCCGTCACTACGATGAAATTCTCCGTCATGTGTTCAGAAAGTGTCAATTTGCACACTGCATAAAACCGGCATAGATTCACTTTTGTCTGACTTTTTTCGACATTCATTACCACCATTTATTTTTTAATTAATAGTGGATTGTTACAACTTCAAAACTTTTTTTTCTTCTGTGACATATGCAGCTAAGTTTACTCCAGGTTGCTTAATAACCAATATCAGAAAAGAAAAAAAAGTTAATTAATCAAGCAATTAACAGTATGAACTAAGGTTTACGAGGTTCGCTAAGTGAGTCGCTGGCACTCGGTCGATGTCAGGCGTTTTTACGTAAATGGTGCATTACAAGGCTCGCTCATTGCGAACGCCTGGCTTCTTGAAGCTTTGAAATATGACTTTAATTTCGTCTCTTGTGACCAAAACTTCACGTGTATTGCGCTCTGACAAGAAAATCTGATAGGTATGAGAAATTGAAAAAAGTTTGCGAGATTCATTTTATTTTTCGCAGAAACTGAGATTAGGTTTACGTGCAGAATTGTAAATTCAAATAGAATTTGAGATTTAATTCGTCTGGAACACAAATTCATATGTTTTTAGTCGTTGAGTTAAGTTTACTGCTTTACTAAAAAATACGCTTTCCTTTAACTTTTCAATAAAGACTAGCATTGATGTTTTAAAAACTGGCCAATTGCGAGGTGGACTCGCGCACGTAGGGTAGGTAGTACCGTATTAAGATCGAGCAAAAAACGCCAAACAAATAAAACACATTTCCTGTATGAACCCCTTTTAATTATTAACGTTATTTATTTTTTATTTTATCGGCAATAGAAATAGGCTGTGAAAATTTCAACTATGCCTATAACCTACGGTTCATGAGATACAGCCCGCTAACAGACAGACGGACGGACGGACAGCGGAGGCTTAGTAACACGGCACACTTTTTTTTTTGGGTGGGAAATCATCAAATGACTTCTTCCGCTCTGGGTGGAGCGGGAGGGCGTGTCAGACTCTTACTGACTAAAACCCACACGTGTTCTTTCTGTTGCCTGTGCAATGCCAGGGGGCCACGGTATCCCTTTCGGACTTTCCCTCAACCCCGGCAGGCAATGTTCCCCTCGGTCCCCTTCACTCACTGACATCTCTTTGAGGCGCGCGTGGAACACAACGCGCCGTCGACCCGGGCCTGGTCCTTACCGGACGGCGAGCTACCCATTGCTCACCGTCCGCAAGCCCACGCCTACGGTGTCCGGGAATCGGCTATCGATTCCCGACGCCCAGGGCGTCTCCTCCTGCGGCGGCTAGGGGCGTGAGGGCGCGAATTCTGCCTCTCCCTCACGCGTTCCGCCTCCTCCTTCGCGAGCATTACTGCTTCGCAAAAGAAGGTGACGGCCTCCCATGCCCTCTCGGTCTGTACCATGCCTGGCCTGCACCAGGGTCGGACGCGAGAGATCCCCGCCACCGATCGCCTTAACGAGGACACGGTGGTGCTCTGCCCAAGCCGGGCAAACCTCCACCGTATGCTCCACCGTGTCCTCCGGGCGATCCACGCAGTGATGACACCCGGGCGTTTCCTCCCGCCTGATACTGAACAGGTACCTCCCGAAACAGCCGTGTCCGGTGAGGACCTGCGTCAGGCGGAAAGTGAGGACGCCGTGGCCCCTCTTTAGCCACTCCTCAAAGAGGGGACTTATCGCCACTATAGTGGCGTGCCCAGCACTGGGTTGCGATAATCGCACTCTCCATGACGCCATGAGATCCCGTCGGAGCTCTGTCCGCTGTGCCGCGATTTCTCGCGGCATCGGAGTCAAGCCCCGTCGTTTCGCCTCCTCGCGCCACTCCCAAATATGCGCGAGGACTTTTGCCTCCAGATCCCATTGCGGCAACATTAATTCTGTCATTTTAAGAGTGTGTTCAATCAATAACAGAAATTCTAACAAAGTAATTCATTAACGAGAACATGGAAACTTTGCTCATTTATTCTGTGGACCATAAAGGTTATCAGTCAGCACACACATTGAAGACAATATATTATATTATAGCGCTTCAAAATCCTGTAAAAATCACTTAAGGTAAAATATATATTATCTTCACTGTGTGTGGTGGTTCATTAAATGAAATGAAATGTAGGTACGGTGAACGATATGTCGAAGATAATATATATTTTATATTATCTTCAAAGTGTCTTTCAAATGCTTTTAAAATCTGCATTTCATTGGAAAAGCAATTTGCTTATGGTAGATATACATTTTTCACACATTTTATCTGTCAGGGCCAGACAAGACAAACATTATTATAAATTCAATGACACAAAGAAATGGGTGAACCGTTGAAATAAAGAAAGCTTGAATTGTAAATAATTGATGGAGTTTCTTTCGAAACGTAAAGAAGCGTTAAGTTTGTTTTTGTAATAGTGCGTCAAGCGTGAGTGATAAATTGATCAAAGTCCTTTTTTATGTACCTACCTAGATACCTAATCAATAAACTATATTTTTCTAGCACAACGAAATCGATCTATTGTTATTCAAATACAACAAATACCTGCTTTGTGTATTTACTACACATGGATTATAATGACTGAACCAGAAGTCCCCCCTATGCAGACAAACTAGTAATCACAAGTAGATTCTGCTAACTTTGTCTGAGTAACGTAAAGAGTAAACTTTGTAATGGTGGCACCATTACATAGTTACTATTGCTTGTTCCATAATTTACGAAACAGTATCCCCACATTTCTCTATTCCTTAAAGTGTCGCATTATTTTATCATCAATAACAGTTACTTTCTAGATAATCCAGATATATTTGCAGTGATAATAATATGGCAGGAGCGGTGCAGCTGTATTCACGTCGCGTTGCGCTGCAAAGCGCTTTAATATTGCATCGATGCCGACAACAGCTTGGACGGACGCCACCGGAATATACTCCGCAAATGTGGAAAACCTCAACGATGTCAGATATTATTAAGTTTTATATTTTATTTTTATTCTTCTAAGAAGTGAAAATTAAAAAAAAAACAGACTACATAACCTGTAAGTTCGTAATTTTTTATGTACCTATTCTTTTCTGTTTTTGAATGAGCGTTGAGGTTTTCGATTTTTTTTCATTATTTCTCAAATGATCCACCTAAGCTATAACTCGGCTCACATTACTTACTTATTTATATTGAAGCATGCAGGCAGGTGCTTTTTCAACCACCCTAGCAAACTTGCAAGTAACTCATCGATAATTCACACTAATCAGATGGTAAAAACTTTTTTTTTTACTAGCCCGTGTTAAGGCTCTCCCAGACAGGCGCGACGCGATTCTGGTAGAACAATTACCATGAAGTTTTCATAAAATCTACAAAAAATATAATTATATCTACTACAGTGGCGTTGCGCTTGTCTGCTTTAACCTTTAACTCACTGCTGCCTTTGGGAAAAGGCCTTCTACTCTCCTTCCACCTCTAATAAAGTATATTATATTCTATTTATCCTTATCTAATGTAAGAGAACAGAAGATATGGCAGTCACGTCGCGTTTCAGAACGGTTTCAATGTGGCGTCAATGTTTAGATGACACCGACACCTGCTCTCTAGAACGCGGGGAACGGCGAGATGTTGCAATGAATAGGTCTGTAGAGAATTTAAACTTATTCAACTGTGAAATACATAGTAAGTATTATAGTGGTGAGTGTACATCATCCTTCTGTTCTTTATAAACTTATTTACGGTCGAGGTTACACGAATTCTTCTTTTATAAATTTCTAGCCTTATTGTCTTCTATCAATTTATCGTTTCTTCCCTCGAGTTCACTTAATTGCAATCAATCATCTATTGTAAAATGTGTGTTATGCATGAGAGCAAATTAGTAAATAAATAATTGTCTATGTGAATTATGGGCACATACAACATAGAAGAGTCCTCTACTCAGTTCGTTAGATGCGGAACCTTGATTAGTACTTAAAAACATGTTTTTGCTGAATTAAGTTTATTATCTTTTAGATATTTATCTATGGTTCAACTAGCTTTTTCCCACGGCTTTGCCCCGTGGATTTCGGAACTTATCCCACGGGAACTTTCTACCGGCATAAAAAGTATCCTATGTCATACCATGTGCCAATCATCCAAATCCGTTATAAACTGTTTTAGCGTGACAGCGTAACAAACAAACTCAGTTTCGCATTTATAATACAGGGTGTTTGGCAGAACGTTGAACATACGAAAATGGTGGATAGGTTGGGTCATCTGCTACTTACTCAGCCCTAATTTATTTGGCCCTGGACCCCAGGATATTTATTAAAAAAAAAAAATGGGTTGTGTAAGTAGCAGATGACCTATCCACCATTTTCGTATGTTCAACGTTCTGCCAAACACCCTGTATAAGTTAGATAGTCCCTATTCGACAAATCGATTGGTAACCCTAACCACGCTACCGCATAAGTTATTACAACGTTCCAATTTCAAAATACCTGAACCAAAAACACACATTCCACGCTATTACTCTGTGAACACTGGATAATGCAAAATGTGTAGTTATTTAATTGGATTTCAAGCTAATCATTGACAAACTAATTAATGGATGTCAACTGCACATGAATTTAACAACGCTGTTTACATTGTAACGACTGTATGTACCTACCGTGTACCTATGTATAATTTACTGTACTATAGTTATTGCAAATAATGAGTATGGCCGTTTATCGACTCGATATACGTTAATCTAGTTTGTAACGTTTGTGATCATTGATGTAAGGTTCAATTTCCAAATGATGATGGCTCCCGCTTGTCATGAATAAAACACAAAATTTTTACTCGTACTAGAAATTGAAATAATAACTTTTTATTTTAGCTTAGACCTAAGAACAAACGATTTTATCGTTTTGATATTCTGACAATAACGTATCCTGCAGTGATGTAAAATATAAGTAGTACTTAGTGTAGCTCCCTACCTGCATCTTTATATTTCTCGCACGCCTGCTACGAATGCTACGCAAGCTGCTACGACCTACGAAGATCACAGGATAGACGGCCTACGCCGATGTAGCCCTATTGATACTAACATTTTCATAAAGACCATCATCAGGACAGCCTTCCAAATGTTGCGAGTTGTATCTCAGATAAAGCTCTACAATATGTTCAAATATTGTAAACAAAGCATTTTAATATACTATATTAGATGTTATAACTGACTGCATCATTGGTTTAGTAGTCTCAAGCGCTACGACTAAGCATGGGGTCCTGAGGGTTCGATTCCGAGTTCGGGCCAGTGATGTTGGGTTTTTCCATCAGGAATTTCTCAGTAGCAGCCCGAGTCCCGTTTTGTGATTTAAACATAACTGGCGAAATGTGGTTTTACTATTGGTACCTCTGCCTTACTCTTCGTTGATTACAGGCGTGATGTTGTGTTATGTAGATGTAATATGGAATACGTGGAATATCACAAGGCTAAAACTTTTGTAAAAATATACCTTCGTCGAAATATTTTATCACATTTTATTTCTCAAACAGACACAAAATAAACACAAGGTTTTAGTGTTGCATAAACACCTGAAACTTAATAAGGTGGCACTACGTTCGTGACTTGCAACAAAGTGTATGTAAGTTTTTTCTCGTTAGTGGGTGCAAGTTTTCTTGTTAATCCCAACTAAGTTGTGCTAACTTAGATTATACTATGTCGTATCGTTTATTCACATTAATACGACCAGTAGCAGCGAAATTTTATTAAAAATTTGTGCTTCACTTTTGTATAGGTATTATCTATATTCTAGTAATTACTTACTCATAATGTAATTTAAATCTTCTCTTCTCTTTCTATTTTCTCTTATTGTAAAAAAAAGCTTTTTTTTTGTAAGTATAATTTGGTTGTCTCCTTTGTATGAAAAAAAGTCTACAGCCGTGAAGCAGGACTGTTAGACTGGTATTCATAAATGACCTTTAATTTAAGTAGATCGGTAGGTAGGTACATACTTCCTTTAAATCCATTAAACAGACTGATAATAGAGTCTGTTACTACTGTTGAACATGGGTCGGTTGGCAAGCGAATTGTAGATCGGAATTTATTAGTTTTAGGCCCAATATTGAAATTAGTCTGTTGGGATCAGAAGGATTAGTTATGTGACGTGACTCCCACCAAACTGAATGCTCACACGAGCGGCACGTTGTCAGCAACAGCAACTGCAGCCGTCGACACTCGTCGGCGGCAGTCGGAGACGTGTCTACGGCAGCGACCGACACGTTGACGGCTGCAAATGGCTTTGCCATTGACAACGTGCCGCTCGTGTAAATATGCACTTAGGGATTTATTCTTATTACTTCAAAAGATATGAACTAAAAGCACCTACCGTTAATCAATTGAAAATTCACCAGAACAACGTTATACTGCTGTAGTTGTAATTACATTAAGTGCTTGTGGTTGGAGAACACGTGAGTTCCATTACTGTAATTGCAGTGACAAGTATCGCACATCTCTTTAGTAAATATTGCAATAGGCATAGGTATTTAGGTATAGATATTACTTACTCAGATATACACAGCAGGCTTACCTTACCATTAGGTATTGGCAGTTAAAAGTGTAGATGTTAATATTCAAAAATGCAAACTTGCTTTTGTTCCCTTGGATTCCAAGATATACCCTACCTGAAGCAATTTACTCAATCTTTAAAATGTTTTCTTCTCAAATAACGTGAGATTAAAGTACTTATGAGATATGAGGTAAATACGGACAAAATAATATCATAATCTGCGCCTATTTTGAGACAATTAAGAACAGCAGAATGAATACAACTCGATTAACATTAGTTAAGTTTGTTGCATAATATTAAACGGTACGCTGCCGCCGGTACCAATTCTAAACAGAGGCAGGGCTAGAAATTTCCATCCTGAACGATCCAGCTAAGTATTTTGTCGCAGCGAAAACCACTAACTACGCGGAAATTCTCGCTCCTTCACTACCGACCCCCATTTATACTACAACCACCAACGGAAGTTACTTTTAGTTCATACAATTTTCTAACTATATTCAAGCCCAAATGACGTGTAATTATGGAGATTTTTTGTAACAAATAATAATGGAAACAGAATCACGTACTTATGCACGAAATGTACATTAAGATTCCTACTGAGACTTTGTCACGTTTTCGTCAATTATTCAAAAGGAAATGTTATGTACCGGAGCTTTTCATAATACTTACGTATTTCAGGAAGTAGGTAGGCAGATAGGTATGGTATATAAAATACTCTGTGGAGGTATTTTTCATTTTAACTGCCAATGTAATGATCCGAGCGCACCACCGGGATTTTTAACAGTTTATAATGTGGGTAATTACTCTTTCTCGAGCTTGCTACGACACAAGCCTTTGTATGTTAGTCATGTACCTAATTACTTTAATTACTTGCCGACTATTGTGTGAACTCTACGTGATGGCAATTTTATTACTCATTTCATTCAGGTGTGCAAGAATTGAGATAGGTTAACGCTTTGTTTTCGCAGTATTTGTTCGTTAATTTTACTGAAGTTATAAGGAAAGAAAAATATAAAATAAAAATAATCTATGAATCAGAGAAAACCTCTGTTGAACCCCGGGGGAAAAAAACATTAAGGACGAGTCTACTTGTTCATATCAAGTCTCCGTTCACTTTTGTTATCAAAACAAAGATAGGGGTTAAAATAATGTGACAAAAACTCAATAGGTATTATTCTCAGTAGTCCTCCAAATGATTGCTAAAAAATTAAAATCTCATTTTTGAAATGTTATCTCAAAGTCATTGTTATCAAGTATATCTGCAAGTTTATGCTATCCCCGCGGAGAGGGTCTTGTCCGTTTAACCCTCATGAATAATTCAAGATGGCGCAGACCAAGATCTCGACTCGATATCCTTCGTGGAACATGACCATTCTCGTAAAAATCGCAAACGTATCAAATAATATTATGCCCATTAAATGAATACAAAGCAAACATGAGTTTTATTGGACAATTTAAAAAAATCGAATTGAGCTATTAAATAGTCTTCCTGCGTAAAAGTAGGAACTAGGAACACAAACTAAAAGGTTTTGATCCTACCTCTCATTATTCAATCGAGCCGTCATTCAAACTCCTACATAGCTACAAAAGTTTAAATTTTCTGGGGCCCTCTGCTGTTCGACTGTCAGGTACAGTCGAGCAGCAGAGGGTCCCAGAAAATTGAACCTAATTTACCTTACTACAATGTGCAATGTTATTGACACTACTATAAAGTAAGTACTTAATAGTTGTTTCAGAATTTAAAAACATAAGCTGATATTTCCGACACCTTATTTACCTACTACTGGACAACTGCTGGCAGCTGGTTAACTGCTGAATGAAATGGTCGCAACATGTGACAATAATTAATCGGTTGAGGGACACTGAACTGAACTACTATTGAACTAAAATATTCTTACTGTCCATTAGAACTATCTGTATCTATCTACTTAGATGTTTTATTAGATTGTTTCTACCAAATGTTTTAAAACGAGTGCTGAACCTGCCGACACTGTCACTGTCACTGTTTGGCGGGTATATCAAATTTGTACAACTGTTTGGTCCAAAATAAATGATTTATTTATTTAATATTATTTCCTTTATTTTCATTTTATTATTATTACTACTACGTCGTCTTGCGCAACACTCCTGGCCACACGCGACAGAGTCTCTTGGCTGGCCAACTGTTCTTGGCTAGCTAACTGCTCTTGGCTCGCAGCACTCCTGGCCACACGCGACAGACTCTCTTGACTAGCCAACTGTTCTTGGCTCGCAGCACTCCTGACCACACGCGACAGCAGACCCTCTTGACTGGCCAACTGTTCTTGGCTAGCTAACTGTTCTTGGCTCGCAGCATTCCTGGCCACACGCGACAGAGTCTCTTGGCTGGCCAACTGTTCTTGGCTGGTTAATTTCTCTTGGCTGGCAAACTGTTCCTGACTCGTAGCACTCCTGGCCACACGCGACAGAGTCTCTTGGCTGGTTAACTCTTCTTGGCTCGCGGTTATACTCGGAGAATATTCGAACGTTGGATGACATTTTATCTCAGCAATAATGAACGCGGACACAACCACTAATATAATAGTAAATTTAAACATAATGAGTAATGTTTCCCGTACCTTGTATTGAAATGATCACTCGATTTTGCGGCATTCAGTATTTATAGGTACCGGTGCTTCAGCGAAAACGAGATACGATTAGTACTTTGGAGAAAGGGAAGAACCTGGCGGACTATCTTTTGACCCGACGTCCCGACCTCTTAGCTCATGTAGCAATTGCTGGAAGTTGATAAAATTATCGACACAGTGAAGTCATCTTTTAGAATAATTTTGTCTGTGCGTTATTAATGTTTTTTGAACAACTTTTTACTATCTTAATGAAAATATTAGTATCCGTGTTGTATTTAACTATTCAATGTCAGTAGACGATGATAAGCTGCAAACATATTTACGTCACAAAAAAAAAACCTACCGCTATTCGCCGTCGTCGTTGTATAAAAATCCTATGGTATGATCCCATAAACAGTTATGATATTGATTAATGCCATCAGATTTCTATAGAGCAATAAAAATCAATCATGTAAGGTATTCATTCAAAGCAAGTGGAAACACAAACAAAGCATAGTTTACAATAATACGATAACCGAAGATAAATAAGTAAGCTTTGTAGGTACATGGCAGCGGTACTTTACCGGGCACACAAAAATACCATTTCCATTACGTCAATGTGGGCTATATTTACAAACATTTTGCTAAATGACCTTTGCTTCTTTGACGATACCCTACTGGTTCGCAAATATCTTACTTAAAGTACTATTAATGCGGTGTTCATTAGCTTGCTACCTATATAGATAGGTTTTGTAAGCATGCTGACAGAAATATCACGATAAATATCGATGCTGTCTATCGCCTACTGATGGCAACAGAAGTAAGGACCGTTCCGCAGGTGAATGAAATTTGCTCGTATGTGGCAATAAACCCATATTCGTGGTTGGAAATTATCAAATAACTTCTCCCGCTCTGGGCGGAGCGGGACGGCGTGTCAGACACTTACCGGGACGGCGTGTCAGACTCTTACTAACTAAAATCCACCCGTGTTCCTTCAGTTGCCTGTACGTTGCCAGGGGCTACGGTATCCCTTTCGGACATTCTCGAGACCCCGGCAGGCATAGGTCCTATCGGACCCCATCAGCTGACATCTCTTTGAGGCGCGCGTGGAACACTACGCGTCGTCGACCCGGGCCTGGTCCTTATCGGACGGCGAGCTACCCATTGCTCACCGTCCGCAAGCCCGCGCCTACGATGGCCGGGAATCAGGCTGCGATTCCCGAGGCCCAGGGCGTCTCCTGCGGTGGCTAGGGGCGTGAAGGCGCAAAATTTGCCTCTCCCTCACGCTTTGTGGTTTACTACCTTATAAGGTAATATTTTTACGGTAAAGGTTTAAACTTACATCAATGTGGGTTCCCCATTGGTAACAAATTGGTATTACTCGTGCTAGAAGTGGGACGAACGTCAATAATGAAACGGCTGGGGATGTAAATTAATCGGAACCTGACTCTTACCGTCCTGCTGCACTGCCGCTGTTTCGTTGGATGCCCTATACTCTGCGGCTGCAATATTTTTCATTTTGGACGTTACTTAATCGAAATATTGACAAAGGATATAAGTTACATACCTACTGATTTTTTATCTTTCACTCGTTGAATCTCAGAGAAGAAATTATTAATTGAAAGAGTCACCTTTAAACTTAAAAAAAGTTTTTTGTGTTGATTTTCGATTCTGTCATGTATGCCTTTATACCAAACCGGACGACGTGCCAACTTTCGTGGCGAAGGATTTGCGCAAGCTGCCCCCAGTCACATTTGACCACGTTGACGTCACCAGGCTGCTACGGGATATCGCAACCCTAAGATCTAGCCTGGTCGAGATGCAGTTGAAGTTGGAAGAATCACAATCCACCATCAGTGATCTACGTACTGAGGTAGCGGATTTACGCAAGACAGTATGTAGGTCACACGAGCCAGCTACCAGTGTCAACACACGTCACGGCGCATTCAATGCATCGCAGCTGAGTTTCGAGTCAGCAAAATTTGACTCGTCGCCGGCCGCCGTCACTACGAGCGATGCACAACCACGCCCCGCCCTCCCCGCGTCCCCCATCGTTAGGACGCCGACCAATATTAGCACGTCAACACCGGGACGTGCTTACTCGGCTGCCGTTGTTAAAGCTCCCGCAAATCATCAGCGGCAACCTAATAATACGAGGGGTGCCCAGCGGCCCTCCGAAGCAGTTCGAAGCTCGTTGCCGACGGTAACAAGCCAAAGACAGGCCGATGAAGAAGGTTTCATTCTCGTGGAGAAGAAGAAGCCTGCTTGTCGCAATCAGTGCGGTACCGCAATTACTGGCCCCGACATTTTGCTGCGTCCCGCTATTCCAACGACGCAGCTGTACGTGTCACGTCTACATCACACCACGAAGGTAGAGGAGGTCGTGGAGTATGTCAGAATGAAGACCAAGTTCACCTTGAGAGTCGAGAAGCTGGAGTCGCGCCATAAGATTAACTTCAAATCATTTGTGGTGCGAGTTCCGACTCGTCACATGGAGACTTTCATGAAGCAGGAATTTTGGCCAACGGGTGTCGTGTATCGGCGTTTTCGCGGAAGGCTACATGACACCACGACTCAGCGCAATACGTCGCCGACCCAACGTAGTAACTAGATTTTGTAGTGATGTTTTTTATTATGTATTAGTTTATTATTATAAAGATTATTTTGTGTATTTTGTCTATGGGCCTTAGTCGCCTGAAAATAAAGCAATTATTATTATTATTATACTTATTACGTTGTTTAAATTACATTCTATTGATATATCTATTCACTAGCTATTGCCCGTGACTTCGTCCGCGTGGTTATCAAGTTTAATGATGTTTAACGCTAACTATTTTTATAATTCAGTCAACAGAAAATGCCTATCACACTAAGCAACTTTTTTAAAGGCACCAATTATAAAAAAATATAGACTTGCTAAATTTCAGGTCGATAGTACAAAAAAAAAATCAGAACTTCATACAAACTTGCGAGAGTGTTTAGACCTCTTTAATCTGGCCCTGTCGCAAAATCCATTCTTAGCAAACGTCTATTAACTATTAATGGCCTCCCAGCCAAAGGAGATTGTTCTACGCCCATACATTGTTCGCCCTGGAGCCAACAGCATAGAAAAAATCATTTTCTAATTGTAAATTGCCCTTAGTAGCCCATAAGAACAAGGTTTCTTGACGGACACTTTAGAGAACAGATTTATTTTAAAAAAAGGAACAGATTTTGAGGTTATTTTTAATAAAAGAAAACTTAAGTATATCCTTCTAAAATCGCTATTTTTGGTTTCTAAAAAGCATTAAACTTCAAATACAGTGAAATATTACTGTAATTACAGTTTTATTATGCCTTTTAGGTACAGATATTATTTATTGGTTGAAGTTTACATAATATTATGCTAGGGTGATTAATTAATACTTACTTACTTCATTACACCAAGTCAGCCGCACAAGAAGCATTGTTTAGGTGTAGGTTCTTACATACCTATTTCCCAGTCTATGCAAACCATCAGTTGAAAAAAAGTAAACATTTCGTAAGCAAAGTCCGTTATCCGTTGTCAAAATGCTAAGGTGTCGTTTAAGCAGATCACAGAATCAGTTATTCGAAGCCAGGTCACGTTGAAAGCAATCCAAATCGTAGTCCGTTATACAGAAACAAAATAAAAAACGCCAAAAGAAATCGCCAAATAGGTAGGTAGTCACAACACAACACAACGACAGCCAGCGCGTGAGACGAACCGACTGACTTAGTGACGTAGAGATGCTCTCTCGAAGATCGATCATTGTATATCGATTATCAATGACCACCTATTTTAATCTGTGGTTTTAATTTAGGAGACCAAAATGACAGATCAATATGTCAAATGTAAATTAATTTGTATCGTTTCAAGCATAAACACGTTGTTGCTTTGATTCAACTTCACATTAAATTAATGCTAAAATAAAATATTTTGTACTTAAAAAGTAAAAATATGGCTATTGAAGTCGTGAAATCGTTATGAGAACAATTCACTAGAGTTGCGTCGTAAATGACATTTCAATCGTTATATGAGAGATTTTCTGACAATTGAAAAAACATAGTTCAACAGATGGCTTGGCTAAAAAATACGTCTTTGTTTTACTGGCTACTGATAACAAAAATAAGATCCGTAAGAAAGCTTATTGACGTCAAAAACCAGAGAGAGTGACGTATTTTTTACCAACGCCTCTTTTGAACTAATATTTTCTCACTTGTCAGAAAATCCCTCATTCGACTAGTAAGTACATTTTGTGAGTTTGTTTTATTCATGATATTTTCATCATAATCGTGCTAGGCCATATTCATCATAAGTCCCATTAAAATGTTCACGGAACTAATTCCATGAAAAAAATATGCATGAATTACTTTTATGTTGCACATTTTCAATGTTTTGGAAGTGATAAATATCGAACATCCATTATTTTTAAATACTAGATATTATGGACATCGTCGTCGATATCGATATTTATGTAATATGAGCGAGAGCGACACTATCAAATCTTTTGTGACATTCACAATGACAATTCCATGAAAGATGGCGGGTTTGGTTGGTAATAAAATCAATGAGGTCACTTTTAAAAACCTTCATGAATTGAACAGTGTCCGCTGGAATTTATTATTTTTAAAAAGTATATTAAAATATAATTAAAATTAACGTACACGTCAAATGTTTGTTGGTTATAGGGCGGTCTAGAGCAATCTCCTTTAAAGTTTGTTGCACAAAAAATTAAGGACTTTCATACAAACTTGCGAGAGCCATTAAACCTCCTTAATCTGGCCCTGTCACAAAATCCGTTCTTGGCGGACGTCCACTAATTAAAACCTACCTTCCTGCCAACCTATATATCAACCGCTTTAGGATTATTTTTGAGGCAAAAAGTAACCTATGTCTTACCCTAGGATGCGATTTATCTCCTTGCCAAATTTTATCGAAATCCGTTCAGTGGTTTACGCGTGAAAAGGTAACATACAGACAGACATTCTTGTACTCAAACCTCAGTTGGCCCGATATAGTTTTTTGACCCTAGTAATAAGAAATAGGATCGACTGGCATCAAAAAAGCTTTTGTGAAAATTGGCCATTTCATTGCTGACAAATTTTTGCTGTGGGTGCTGATCAACATGTTTCAAAAAGTTAAGGACAGTCTTCTAAGACTGTTTTCTTGTAGTGACAACGGTTAATGTACGTGCCTTATTGCCGTAACTCAAAATCCAACCTGGACATGATATGATTGACTGCTTGGATCCATAAAGCTATAGCGTGATGATTATCTTTTATAAGGTTAAATCCGTAACTATCTGCAATATTCCAACCTTTTGGCTAGCCTTTTTACAACTTACGGTAAACTATAGAAGAATACGAACATAATGCGATATTGCTCATCCCCCATAGCATATAGCGTGATAATATTTTTTGAAAAGTCTAATGTAACGTTTCTTTTATTTGACTTATAGATTATTTATACCAATTTCCAAGGTAATCAAGCCGCACAGTAAAATCCTCCGGTGAAAAAAGAATACCCCTTTTCACCCCGTTAGGGTTAAATTTTCAAAAAAAAATCAGTTTTTAGTATAAATACTGAGTTTCGAGTTATTCAGACTGCGCGTATAATTCTTCCATACAAACTTTGACACCCCCCAATCCTCCTTGAGCGGGTAGTTGTAATGGAAAAGTTTATAATTTCTATACATAAGTACTCGTATTCGTGCCAAGTTTCAAGTTTATTAACTCAAGGAATAAGATTTTTCATACAAATAAAATCCTCCCTTTTCTCCCCCTTAAAGGTCGAATTTCCAAAAGTCCGTTCTTAGGGGACTAACTGTATACTACCTCCCTGCCAAATTTCATCTTTATACGTCAAGCGGTTTTCGATATTTCGTGATGAATGAGTGAGTGAGTGAGTGACCTTTCGCTTTTATATAAATAGATAGATTTAAATTACAAACGGTAATTTCCCTGTTTATAAATGCAGAGCAAAGGTCACAGACATGATATCTTTATGCAGTTAATTAAAGCAATTCTATAAAACCAATTAAGAACAAATAGATCAAAATCTAAGATGATCCGACGGTAGGTAATGGAAAGCATTATCTAATTAGGGATAGTTAGTAGTTAAGAATTCATTAAGTTCTAAAAGTCTATGTCGTCGATAGTAGAATAAAGAAAGATGTTTTTTCTAAAAGGTTAATCTAAATTAATCTAAACTTTTTTAAATGAGATAAAATTGTTGGTTTGTTCTAAGATGTAGGTAATCTCTGGCAGTAGGCACCTACCAACTGATCCAATCTGTCTTTTCCCAACTATCTCGGGGTCGGCTTACAGATGCAGCTGAATATCAGTATTTTACATGGTGCGACTGCCTATCTGACCTCCACAACTCAGTTACTGAATAAGACGGTGGCCGTTGGTAAGACTGATTGTCAGACTTTCGGGCTTCTGACGACCTGTAAGTAATGACTGTCAAAGATCCAAGAACGGCAGCCGGGACCAACGGCTTGACGTGCTTTCCGAGGCACGGAGGAGTCTCGGTATGTTAATATAGTCACCCATCCACGGACTGACCGCGGCAAGCGTAGCTTAACCTGATCGATCGACCCGTGCGGCTGTTATTACCCACCAACAGATCGGTGTACAAAAAATATACTTACTATTGCCGAGTAGGTATACCATAGTAAAATGTTTTATTTCACGCAGGCGATATCGCGGGAAGCAGCTTATAATTTTGTAGTGATTTCACAATTACCACTCAAGTCAAGGTATCGGATATCTAATATATAAAAATGAATCCTAGGTTAGGTAGGTGCGCCGTAGATAAATACTTAGTGCTACCCATTGATGTATTAAAAGAGGTAGATACGGGACTTAGTCACAGCGCCTGGTCCTACTCAACTACGGGATTGCCCGTAGTTGGCACTCAGTCGCGCACGGAACATCGTAGATCACACAGCTCAATAATTTCAGTTTTTTTGTAATAAATACGCATCAAAATGACTTCTTGTGCAGCTAAACAGTGCTTTAATAATGCAAGAAAGAAAAATAAGACACATGGGATTACCTACCACTCGTAAGTACAGCCAAAAATGTTAATTTGTTGAAAATTACAATAATATTTTGACGTTTGCTTCGCCATATTTGTGAGAGCGAGATAGATACCTATTAAAAACATGCGTGAAAGACACGATACGCACACAATGCGCGAGGTGCTAACGCGATTTCGCTCGCACTTCAGCGCCTATCTCTATCCTCGTCTATCGGTAACTGTAGCTTTGCGACTGCGAGATGACACTGATCACAGATGTGTGAGTTTCGGTGCATGTAGTCGTGCGCCGAGCCCAAGTTTACTGATTGCGATGTTAGCGCGTAACATATCTTCCTCCTTATAATACATCAATGGTGCTACCCGTGCAAAGCCGGGGCGGGCAGCTAGTTTACAAATACAAATCAATTGCTAAAAAACATTGAGATTAAATAACAAAGGTTGGGAATCCGACTCTCCGACTCGATGCTACTTGAGTTGGTGTGACTGAAGATGACTCTCAAGGACTGTCCGTCCTTCGGAACCTCTCCACGAACGAACAGTATCAAGACTTCCGTTTGTCGCGGTTTACTACGTGTATCAATTTTATTTAACCATCAGAATATTTTTCTGACATATGACATACCTATGTAGCGGGAATATCCAGAAATTCGTGCTTGACTTCTATAAAAATAATATAAGAAATGATGGAAAATATTACATTTTGTGACAATTTTGAACCCTACTACGCCAAAGCCAAAGGAGTGTTATCCATACTACCTATATATACTTATACTATACCTATACATATATATACCTACTATACTATACTACTACATAATATACTATATAGGCTGAATTTTTAGTCACCGTCCAAATTTTTCTAGGCATTAGGTTTGATTCACTAACACCATTTAAAAAAAAAAACGATACGTAAAATTTTCATATTAAATAATTTTCTCGAAAGAAATATCCGCTCTGCGTGGTATATAATAACTTTGTGATGTGATATCTCAATATTTTTGTATTGAGAGATACTAAAAGAAAAAACACGTACCTAAGTATTCAATGATTTTCGCCAAAGATTAATATATCAAAATTTGGACGGTGACTAAAAATTCAGGCCGTATAATATTATACATTTGGAAGTTTCTCTGTCTATCTGTATGTTACTTTTGCACGTCTAAACATACTGAAAGGATTTCGATAAAATTTGGCAAAGAGATCGATGGCATCCTGGGGAAGGACATAGGCTACTTTATCTCTTAAAAATAATCCTATAGTAGGGGATCCTCTATGGGATTATTTTCCATATAGGGGATGAGTTGG
This sequence comes from Xanthia togata, assembly GCA_963853775.1. Lineage (NCBI taxonomy): Eukaryota > Metazoa > Arthropoda > Insecta > Lepidoptera > Noctuidae > Xanthia > Xanthia togata. The sequence continues at coordinate 16,639,755 of OY970802.1, forward strand.
TATGGCAAACCTAGCATTTGTTCTGTTAAGCATGAAAATTCAAATGTATGCTTTTGGTAAGAATAAAGACTATTTTTTTTATTATCTACTTTTTCACTCCTTCTGGCTCACTGCGGCTGAACGGATTTGGATGAAAGGTATGGATAGGCCATAAATTAAATAACAGATAGTGTAGGTAGCTACTTACGTAACTATAGCAAACATACAATATTTAGCATGAACACTACTTTTCCAGTCGCGCAACGAAAGCTAGTTTTTGTCAAAGTATTTTACGAATTTGTTTTTCAATCAGTTTTAGATCCCCGCTGGCAGTAAATTCGAATGTGCCAACGTGAAAGCAAACGGCACATAGGTACGAGGTGTTTTCGAAAACAGATAATGTACGCGGATTGAACTGATATACGTATCTACTTTATTTACTGCATGTAAAAATCTGCATTTGTGCGACGGCGAAAAATTTTAGATCGCGTCACTATGTGGGGGACACCTCTCAGGTTTAAAAATAATATACTGCTTTTAACAATGAATTTGTTACGACTAGCGACTATTCATACGTAGTATCTCTATGTAGTCTGTGGACTATCCGAAACAAAACTTTCAAAATGAGAACGACTTGACGTGGATTCAAACCAACGCATTGCCCAATACCTATCACCATCAAATTTAGTTTTACCCAACTAGCCAGCGAGCACGTCGCGATTGCGATGAATTGGTGATACTATCTATTGTAGGGATACTATCTCCTATCTACTTTATCATTCGGTCTCTAGACAGAGATTGATGTTTTTTTTTTTTTAATTTCAGTAAGTTTCGTATATTAGGTCTCTTCTGTCATACTTATTTGGATAAAATAAAAATAAATATATATGGTTAGGTGATTGATAATCAGAAAGAAATCCTGTGTGTTTACAATCCAAAGACTAGGTACTATAATATAACAATCTACTGTTATATTATTTAGGTAAGTGATAGCCGTTCATCAGGAATAATCTCAAACTCAAAGCATTTATTTCAATTAAACCATTTACAGGCACTTTTGAATTGTCAAGGGGTCGGTCAGTCAAAAATATGAAGCTAGTTGGCCATTCCAAAGCGTAGTAGATACTTAACCTATCTGTAAGAATGCAACAGTCAGTGTAATTACCTATCAGTGTTGTGCCATTAGGAAGTATATGCAGGGCAGCAACTTCGCAAGCAATGGGAAACTACAACTGAAAGCCCGTTGACCCCAGGACGAGCTGCTTCTCACACAGACCGGTCACCGGTCACCTAAGTCTCCGGATCCCGCGTCACCAGTCCTGACTCTCTTCATATTTTGGCTGCTGAGATCAAAATTACAAACACAGGAATAGGTACATGGAAATTTTATAAAAAGATAGCTGTTATTTTAGTATAATGTGGTATTACGACTTCCAAACGAAGTCACGGGCACAAGCTAGTACATGCATTCATTTTAATAACTGAGCTTAGTATAAAGTAAGTAATGTTAAAGACTACGATTCTAATCAAGTTACCTATTTTTATTAAATTAAATTTATTTATAATTCTAACAAAGTGTAAATATTTGTGAACTAAGTAGCAAAAAATTAAAAATACTATATTTTGTTGATTTTCCGAATTACCTTTTTGTGAGACGCACATAATGTAGTCCATAACTTTGTATTAACTTTCATTCCTTTTTGGATAGCTGATAAGACAACTATTTTCCTAGTAATTTGTACATAAAACGTAGATAGTTTTTTTTTTTTCACTAGACAACATTTTGTATGAAATAACAGCAAAAAACACAAAAAAAAATGTTTGTTTAGTGATAATTGCCAAGGTTTCTGGCATTTTTGAACTTTTAATTATGAACAAAGATCTGCTACGGCATCAACTATGATATTAACTTAAATTTCAGTACAGTCTCGCTGTAAATCATTTTTAAATTGGCTCCAAATGATTTAATCTGGGATTTTTCATAAAAAAATCTGAAAATGTAACTAGCTCAAAAACTACTTCAACTTTCCAACTTCGGTAGAACATTTGGTGGCTTAATTTGTTGCATTTTAACCCTACTATGACGTCCTGCAAGGAATACGTCGAGTTACCCAGTAACCCTGTATAGTGAAAAATATAAGTATAATTTCATGAAATATTATGCTAATTTATAATTGATTTATTTACATAGTAAGCTGCATAAAAAAGGCAAGAAAGTACCCACGCACAATGATCCACTTAGAGAACTATACTCTTACTTTAATACATAGAAGATAGCTTGATCTCTGCGACATAGGTAGGTATGTCAAACTGACATTCCTAGGGTAGGAAATCATGAATTCGTTCATTAGGTCGGCATGCCCATAAAGTATGACAGATGTTGCAAAGCGCGTAGTTACAAACTTTAATCGAAATAAATTTGATAAAAGTATTGAAGACCTAAAAAACATTAGCACGCACGGGTACCTACGTCAGTTTGGTAGGGTAATTCCAGGATAGGTGCCCCAATGGGATAGGTGCCGCGACTTTGAATACTCAATGTTAGAAATATTGTAGGCTAAAATCGTACTAAGTATACAATAGGAAGCATCCCCCCGCAGACCCCAGTGTCACGACAAACGTAGGGGAGACGTGCACGCGTTTCGTCCGTGTGCTTAAAAATCTTCCGCGGCGAGACCTCAGCCAGCGTTAAGACTTACTATTGAATATCTTTTTACACAGTTATAAATTATATTTCTTTTAAATTTATCTGATGATATTACAGTTTAAAGTACACGGAATAATGCTTTAAATGATAGATTTATTTTTATCTTATTTAAAAAGGCATCTATCCTGTGCCAAAAGTATAGTTGCCCCATCTGCTGTAGCCATAGATGCCCTTAGGGGCATCTATCCCTAACTATTTCTATTAATGTTTTCATATCGCAGGTGGAAGAAATGCCTCGGAAAAATAAAAGAAAACCAAGCGTGGCTTTTTAAGAAATTACCAAAAATTAGAGATGTGTAAATGAAATAGCCAGAACTTACAGAATACCCTCTCGGACATTAAGAAGACGATTTGCAAAAAATAACAAGGAACAGTTAACCTTAGTTAGTTTTTGACTAAATCCGCCGCTCTTGTATCTCATCACAGATTAAACTTAAGTTATAACTTAATACTATGTGTAAAAATAAATAAAAAATAAAATGATTAAGAAATAATAAGAAGAAGAATAATAAGAAAAAGAAGAATTAAGAAGAAGAAGAAGAATAAGACTGATACAACTATCTATGTTAGTTCTGAAAAGTATATTGATTGCGTTAAGTAGATGTACCTATAAGATGATTATTATTTCACAAGAATTTAAAAAAAATCTTTTGTTGGAGAGTTCTATATAGATTATATAATTATAAAAGATGACACAAATTAATGTTAAATCATTGAATACAAACTGATTACATTGAAATTAGTCTGTTTTATTTCAATTAGCATATAATATTGAAGCATTCATACAGCGAGTCTTCTATCCCTCTCGGTAGACTTCTATCCCTTGACGCATTTTTACTACGAATCTTCTATCCCTCACGGTAGGCATCTATCCCTCATAGGTCGGAAAGACATAATTTCCTCAAAATCTATGAAACTTATGTACAAACAAAAGGGGTACCATCATAGATTAAAGATCAAAGTGTGAATATTCCGCACACTAGGCGCTAGATGGCGAGACGGACCGCATAGAAACACTTAGCGGTTGTCATCACGCAACAGCTGTCGCCAAGCAAAGGTGCTGCTATCGGTGGATGTTTGCGGTACTAACGTCGGGCGTCGACCAATAGGGAGACGCCATCAGCCCGCCATCACCGCGAACCAATCAGGACTGAAGATTTGAAAGAATAAAGAATAACGAAGTGTTTTGGGTTTTGCCGGGAGGATTTTGAGGCAGTTCATTTTTATTTCTTCTTCTGGGTGCATTGAAAAATATATCTAAGTAAATATAATTTGTGTAAGATATTCTGATTAAGAAGCTAAGTATTACCTTATTTCCTATATGTTCTCGGTTTACTCATTTAAATATAATATTCGCTGTTATGAGCAATTTGTGTTTTATTTCTTGGGGATAGCTTTGTCATAACTTACTGGAGTTTTATTTGAATAGGAGGTGATTAGATTCCATTGTTATATGAGGTTCCAATAACTTGATCTTAATTACTTATACTTGTGAACATGCTAAAAGGACGTATCTCGACGTACTGCTATCGTTGCTTATTTAATATGTTTGTTCTAATAGGTGTAACAATTTTCAGAAGTGGGATAGCGATCTGGAGCAGTTCTCAGCCAAGCCATGAGTTCCGATGGTCACAGCCGGTCTCGCAGCCGGTCCCGCAGCCCTGTCAGATGGAGTCACCGGCGGATGGAGCGACCGCAGCCGGAGCGCCGCCGTAGCTGCTCCCGCGACACGTGGCGGCCGGGACGTTCGCCAGTCCGGGACTATCGAGGCCGCTTTCCACCTGGCTTTTCAAATGAATCCGGTAGGTCGGTTCCATATTATTCGGGTGTGATGGTTAAGCCGGATATAATACCGGAATTCGATCCTGAAAAACCGGAGCTACCTGCATCTCAGTGGCTTAACAAAGTAGAGCAACTAGGTGCCATACATGGATGGAACGACAATGTTAAAAGTTATTATATGCAGGCACGACTTGTTGGATTAGCGAAGTTGTGGCATGGCGCACTTCGAAGCTATGAGTTTACGTGGCCGGAATGGAAACAAAAAATTCTGGAAGCGTTCCCTCAAAGCATAGATTACGCAGACGCATTGAGGGAAATGTTAAGTAGGAAAAAGTTATTCAATGAAACGATGACTCATTATTATTATTCGAAATGTACCATGTTAACTAAGTGTGAAATCATTGGAGAAAAAGCGGTTTCCTGCATCATAGAAGGGTTGCCGTTCCACATGAGAACTTCTGCAAGGGCTGGTAATTATAAAACCCCAAGCGAGCTTTATTCTCACTTTCTGTGCATGAATGACGACAAAAAAATTAATCAAAGTCAGAGAAACGTTCTTCGAGGTCGAGATTCCGCATCGTCTTCAAAAGAAGCAATTAGAGATCCAAAAGAACGAAAGCCAGGTGTTACTTGTTTTCTTTGTAACGAGTCAGGGCACGTTGTTCGGTCGTGCCCCAACAATCCTAACGCTATAAAATGCGAAATCTGTGGGAAAACCAACCACAAAAAGGAGCAGTGTTATCAAAAGGCTGTCAGCATTGTACAAATACAGGTAAATGAATGTTATTTTAAACATGTCTTAATTAATGGTTTAAAAGGTACCGCTTATTTAGACACGGGGGCTCAAGTCAATCTCATCACTCATGATTGTGTTCTAAAGCTTGGTGTTGCAATGCAACCTTGTGTCGTTTTTGTCAACGGGTTTGGTGGACCACCAATTAAAGCTCACGGACAGGTATCATTAGAGTTCGTAATAGATGAAGTTAAGGTTTGTTCAGACGCAGTTGTCGTGGATGCTGCCGTAAACAGAGCTGACGTTTTTATTGGACAGCCCATTTTGAACAATGAAAAATTCAAGCTTACAATTTGTGGTACTACCGTCTTTTTAGGATATGCAGTAACAGATGAAAATAAAGTTGAATCGGTTGAAATAAATTCTTTGCAAGTGGGTACATGTGTCGATAAGGTTAACATTTTGTGCTCTACAGACACTGTCGTTCCAGCTTATTCATCCTTGTTTGTTGACACGCACAATGATGTTGAATTTGACAAGTCAACTCTACTGTTTGTGGATAGTCGTACAATTGTTTATAATGGTTATAACTATAGCATTCCTGCTTCTATGAATTGTTTTCCAGTACAGACCATTTTCATAGTTAATCACGGTAAAAAGCCACTGCGTTTCCAGAAAGACCAGGTTATTGCTCGTGGATTGGTTACTCGAGAAATTGGTTGTTCTCTTGGTAAATCTGCAGATAATCTTGTTTCGATCATGAGCATTGATACAACCAAAATCAAATGTGGATCCGGAGATCCACAGATAGTTAAAGAGTTAGTAGAGATTTTAAAGGAATATTCAGATTGTTTTTCTATAGATACAGGAGAATTAGGCAGGACTGACAAAATAGAATTGAATATCGAACTTAACTCTGATAAGCCGGTTTGTTATCGTCCTTACAGGCTTTCTTTTTCAGAAAAGGCAATAGTACGAGAAAAGATTGAAGATATGGTATCCAACGGTATTATTAGAGAATCGTCGTCTAATTATGCCAGTCCCATTGTATTAGTTAGGAAAAAGAACGGAGATTATCGGTTTTGTGTGGATTTTAGAAAATTAAATAGTATTACAGCGAAAGATAAATATCCTCTGCCCATCATAGAAGAACAAATCGAAAAACTAGGTGGGAAGAAACTTTTTACGAGTCTTGATTTGTCGCAAAGTTTTTTCCAGATTCCAGTAGCGGAGGCTTCAATTCACAGAACTGGTTTTGTCACGCCTGAGGGCCACTATGAATTTTTGCGTATGCCCTTCGGTTTGGCCAATTCCCCAGCAATTTTCCAGCGTCTTATGGACAAGATATTTTCTTCGTTACGTCATGATAAGGTGCTTCCATTTATAGATGATCTGTTGCTACCTACCAAAACTGAACAGGAAGGCCTCCATCTGCTTCGGGTAGTTTTGGAAATAATAAGGGACGCAAAATTGACGTTAAACCTTGATAAGTGTTTTTTCTTGCAAAAAAAAATAGATTACCTCGGTTACGAGATCAGCGAGAAAGGTATTAGGCCTGGTAGTAAGAAAATCGATGCTGTGGTCAACTATAAAGAACCTAAGAATGTACACGAACTTAGGATGTATCTAGGTCTGACTAGTTATTTCAGGAAATTTGTTAAAGATTATGCGTCTGTCACGTATGCTCTGTACGGGTTGCTAAAAAAGAATGCAACATGGGTTTGGGATCCAGCACAGCAGAGAGCTTTTGATCAACTGAAGAAGATTTTGACGACTCGACCGATACTCTCATTATTTTGTAGGAAAGGTGACATAGAAGTTCATACTGACGCAAGCAGTAAAGGTGTAGCTGGCATTCTATTACAGGATCAGGATGGTGGTATGAAACCCATTGCGTATTTCAGCCGAAAAACAAGCAAAGAAGAAGCTATGTATCATTCCTACGAATTGGAAACATTGGCTGTAGTGGAATCGTTGAGGAGATTTAGAATTTACTTAGCAGGTAATTATTTTAAGGTGGTGACAGACTGTGCAGCCGTTCGAGACACTTTCTTGAAAAAGGATCTACTACCTCGAATAGCAAGGTGGTGGTTATCTATTCAGGAGTACGACATGGAAGTCATTCATAGGCCAGGTAAGTCTCATGGGCACGTGGATGCGCTGAGCCGATTTCCGGTAGACCCTCCCTTAGTAGTAGATATCAACGTGATTGACGTATTCGATTGGTTAGTATGTCTTCAAGATCAAGATGAGAGGATTCGCATAATTCGAACAAAATTAGAATCTGGGGATAACGATCCAGATATACAGAAAAATTACAAGCTGAAAGATGGTCGAGTATACAAGCTCGTTAAGGATGGAGAACAGCGGTTAGTAGTCCCTAAATATGGAAGGTGGAATGTCATGAGGAAGTATCATGACTGCATCGGACATCCAGGCCTGAAGCGGTGTGAGGAAATTATCAAAGGTAACTTTTGGTTTCCAGGAATGACACGTTTCATACGAAAATATGTCAACTCATGTTTAGACTGTCTTTACAAGAGGGGACAGTACGGAAGACTTGAAGGTGAGTTACACCCCATTGAAAAAGTTCCGGAACCAATGCACACTCTGCACATTGACCATCTCGGTCCTTTCTGCAAAAGTCGAGCAGGCAACAGTTTTGTACTAATGGTGGTCGATGCCTTCACGAAATTTACATGGGCGGTACCAGTTAAAACTACAAAGACTCGAGAGGTAATAAAATCTTTAAATGACATTTTTTGTTTATTTGGTTATCCAAAGAGAATTATATCCGACAGCGGTACGAGTTTCAAAAGTAAACATTTCAAACAGTTTTGTTTGGATAATCAAATAAAACACATAATCAATGCTGTAGCATGTCCACGCGCAAATGGACAAGTGGAGAGGTATAATCGTACATTACTAGATTCACTCAATACAAGCGTGGAAGATGAAAAGGATTGGGATACTCGGATCGCAAACATCACCTGGGGAATGAATAATTTACTAAACGGTTCGACTGGATTTACACCATACAGGCTCATGTTTTCAGCGACTCGCAGCAGGTATCAAGGTATGGGAGATAACATCGTGGATAACGAGGCGACAGCTGCACGCACTAGGACCGAAGCTACAGCGAACCTAAACCGGACGGCAGAGAAAATGCGTAAATATTTTAATGCAAAGCGTAAACCTCCAACAAAATACAAGGTAAACGATTTAGTATTATGGAAAGGAGCTGCTGACCGAAATGTGAACGTTCGACGAAAACTGAAGGAAAAGTACAGCGGGCCTTATAAGGTAACGAAGGTAGCAGGTAATGATAGGTACATGATTACTTCGCTGAAAGGTGTGAAAGGGTATAAGCGATTCAGAGCTCTTGTGTCGTCGGACTCGTTAAAACCTTTTCAGAGGGAGGATGATTCGGGCGCTAGTTCAAATGATACAGAAGTGGACAGCACGGAGGAATTAATCGACTTGCTTGAAGGATGAACTTTAATGAATTCCAGGAAAAATCAGGTTAATACTAATTTTGATGAGTGGAATAATGTAATGGTACAAATAATTTGGATTGTGATCGGAACTATTATGTTAATTGAATGGTTTAAAATTGGAGTTACTGACGGAAATGTTTTGAAAGCGATTGTGAAATGTTATGGGTTGGAAAATTATGGTATTTTCACTGATGTAAATCTATGGGTATTTTTGGAAACTGGTTTTGGTAAACAAGTAGATACTTATCTTTTTACTTTTGGAATGATTTGACTTGATGATTGATAATGATTCATTTAAAGGACATAGCTATGATGTGCTTTTTATTATGTATGGACCAAATATTGTTTTACGGTTCATAGAATTGAGTTTTCTTTTCTTTTTTTTAGGACTGGGTTTGCTATTTTTGAACAATTACATATAGTCTTTTGTTCTCTTCCTTTGCAGAGTCGCAAAGGCGTCAGGATGGACGAGTGTGAATATTCCGCACACTAGGCGCTAGATGGCGAGACGGACCGCATAGAAACACTTAGCGGTTGTCATCACGCAACAGCTGTCGCCAAGCAAAGGTGCTGCTATCGGTGGATGTTTGCGGTACTAACGTCGGGCGTCGACCAATAGGGAGACGCCATCAGCCCGCCATCACCGCGAACCAATCAGGACTGAAGATTTGAAAGAATAAAGAATAACGAAGTGTTTTGGGTTTTGCCGGGAGGATTTTGAGGCAGTTCATTTTTATTTCTTCTTCTGGGTGCATTGAAAAATATATCTAAGTAAATATAATTTGTGTAAGATATTCTGATTAAGAAGCTAAGTATTACCTTATTTCCTATATGTTCTCGGTTTACTCATTTAAATATAATATTCGCTGTTATGAGCAATTTGTGTTTTATTTCTTGGGGATAGCTTTGTCATAACTTACTGGAGTTTTATTTGAATAGGAGGTGATTAGATTCCATTGTTATATGAGGTTCCAATAACTTGATCTTAATTACTTATACTTGTGAACATGCTAAAAGGACGTATCTCGACGTACTGCTATCGTTGCTTATTTAATATGTTTGTTCTAATAGGTGTAACAAAAGTTACCATATGCAAAAGACGTATTGCCAATAGATTATTAAATAATAAGTTATGGCTTCCTATCAAAAACTGGGGCAGCTATCCTGGACTTACCCTATATCAAAGATTATAAAAAAATGCTTATGATAACCAAATAGGTAGGTACCTACCTGACAAATAATACGAGACAAGTTCACAGATAATGTAGCTCAGGAGTCACCAAATGGCGGACCGCGGTCCTAATCCTGACCGCCGACCTATTTATAAACAGTAAAATTTGAGTAAATGAATTAAGCCCACGCTTTTGTATATTTTCTGCCGTCGACTCGACAATGGACGACACGCGACGCGAGACGCAAGCCGCATGAAGCTGCAAATGTTTTCGTATGTAATAGAGCTATTTAGTTACTATAAAGATCCAAATGATCGATTTCCAAGAATACACAAAAATAGGCAAGATCCTTGAACATCTTTTATTCTTGGTTGCTGGTAGGTAACGTCTTCCAAACGGACTAAGAATCATAGTATTTTTTTATATCTACCTACCCCATAATAAAACTTATTGGTGATATGCTATGATAAGATTTGTTAGCTCATATTCTCTGCTCGTACCTACCTACCTACTTCATCCCTCGGACATGTTGAATGTCAAGGGCAAAAACATTTTATAATGAGTATTTCGACAAGTAGGTACCGATATATTGTATTTGTTTTTAAAGGTACCTATTCGATAAGAGTCGTAACAAATTCAGTGTTATAGTAGGTAATATAATATTCTAAAATTTGAGGGGTCCCCATGTTACATATAGACGATATTATTTAAAGGAAAGAAACACCGCACCATTAAATGCGGGCTAGCTCCAACAGCATCTTGAAAATCCTAGCCGAAAAACACGACTGTTGTCAATATAATAATTATATATAGGTACTAATTATATATAGGTAATTGGTTTCGTTTTTCATAAAGGAGGAACCCCAGCAAAAGACACGCAAGTTACAATCGCGAGTAGTTCGGAGGTGAGATCGCTTGAAACGGATACGGTTAGAGTTTTAATTCCCAGTAACGAAGTCTTCTTTATAACATTAAAAACTCGTATATTTTAGGTTCATCAGAATAAAAAAAAAACAGGTTGATGGCACTTAATTTACCTATTATGGCCAAAAATCATTTTCAAATAGGTAAACCCTAAGTAAACTTCAACTACAACGGCACAACAATAGTAGGTACAGTGTTGTCGTCACGTAAAAAGAACGCTGAGCGACACTGCAGGGGATGTCTCTGCGCACGGGTACAGTCGCATCCTAGTGTTCTAGACTATTGTTTTATAATTGTAAGGGTAATTGTTTTATTGTAGAATCATAATAAGTACTTTATTAGCTACTTGGTACTATGGAATAGACTGGAAACGATAAATCGCTCAGTGCGCGGGTACACGGCCAGCGTTCTTTTTACGTGACGGGACCTAGTCGTTCAAAAAAGTATAGGTAGGTACTTGGCCTGTCCATAGATACTAAATCTCATAACAAGAAGATTAGATCAAAACTATCTCTTTGTGAGGTCAAAAAGACTAGGTATTATGAGCGTTTTTATAGAAAGTGGGCAACGTCGCAAATAGCTGTCAAATATTTCGCTGTTTTGATTAATTTGGCGATATTACTATAAGGAAATAAGAAATACCTATGCAAATTTTGAAAGTACCAAAACTTTTTACACTACAAGATAAATTATAATATCAATTAAAAATTACATTATATTACATTACCTACTTACATCTAAAATAATATTATAAAGAGAAAAGATTTGATTTTTGTATGTTTCTATTAATTGTTTGTAATGAATAAACTCAAAAAATAATCGATCGAAAAAAAAAATCTGCAGAGCAACGTAAATAACGCAATGAATGTTGTTGAACTGTCAAAATGAAACAGATTTGTCGGTATCGTTTACGAAAATATGTTGCGTAATTAGAAAGCTGGTTCGACCGAGCTCTGCTCGGGTGAAAATAGATAAACATATCGTCCAGGTACCTATACCAACTTTGTATCACATTCCCGAGGCTGTGAAAATAGAGAAAACGAATTTTCCCAGATAGGAGACCTAGCTAGATCGATTTTTCATCGAAATCGTTAGAGCCGTTTTTGAGAACGTGAAAAACAAACCTGTACCTTAATTACGTAATGCAAAATCAATCCGAATCTGAATCGGTTTGAAACAGATTGCTAATCCATTGCTCCGTAAGTTCGAAAAAAAAAACTGCAGAGCAACGTAAATAACGCAATGAATGTTGATGAACTGTCAAAATGAAACAGATTTGTCTCTATCGTTTACGAAAATATGTTGCGTAATTAGAAAGCTGGTATTGAGAAAAAAAATCTGATGTTCCCTATATTTATGTTCGCATAACTCGTCGAAATGTAGGGAACAGCAGTTTTTTTTTTTTGCGATTTCTAGTTTGGACCCATAGTAAAAGCTATTCATAATTCAATTATGAGTACCTAAAGTCTTGTGTTTATACGAGTATATCGGTCACTAATTACCAGTCACCCTATATAGTAGGTCGACCGAGCTCTGCACTGGTGAAAATGGAGAATGCTCATTTAATATTTAATTACAGGATATTTCATAATAAATCCATGCTGCCGTGTCTATATTCTAAGGTATCTTATGGCTATTAAGGGCGCTTTGATCTCAATTGTGGGGTTACAGATTTTTTTTATGGACATTCCCCAAAGATCTTCGGTCAATTTTATCTTGATTTGCTCAACAGCTTTTATTATTGATAGGGGGTTAATATGCTTAAAGTTAACTTGATGAATCGACCCATGTGGCAGTTATTACTTAGCCACGAGCTCCTTTGACTTTAACATAACAAGTAATGTTTCGCGTACCTATAGTTCGATTCAAACTTAATGGCGGCTCGGAAGTTAGTTACTCGCTGCGCAGTACCCCACCCTTCACCCCCGCTGACCCATATACACGTTACTGCGCAGCGACTCGCCTCTTGTTCCGAGGCGCCATTAAGTTTGAATCGAGCTGTACCTTGTATTGAAAATATTGAAATGCTCACTTGATTTTGAGGCATTGAGTATTTTTAGGTACTGGTCCATCTGGCAAATGTGGGCAAATCTAGCTAGGTATATCTACAAACATTTTGCTGAACGAGCTTTGCTTCCTTACCTTTGTGATTTCCATCACGTTACTGGGTCGCAAATATTTTCCATGGTACAATTTGCTGTGTTAATTAGCTTGCTACTTAAATAAGTAGGTATGCGTTTTGCAAGCATGCTGACAGACAATCACGATGAAAATCGACGCTGTCTTATGCCTGCTGCGTAGGTACTGATTAGGGATGGGTCTAAAATTAATAAGCTGCTAAATTAACACTGCTAATTTTTTTTAGTGTCAACACTTGTTAAATAAGTTCTGGGATAGCTGTTAAATTTAGCAGTCACAACTCACAACAAAGCAATAATGGTCCTGCAGATTCAGTCACAGTTAGATTGATAATCTTGAGCAAGTTGATTTAATTAACTGCTAAGTGCTAACTGCTGAATTCGGAATTGTTACATTTAACTAGTGTTAAATAAGACTAATCTTCGTTACGAAGGTTTACGCTGGTTTGTTTGTGGTAGATAGTGTTGTGAGTGAAAATTCCATTTGTTTGACTGTTTGTATATTGTTTATACGCCAACAGGAAAAGTTGACAGTCCTAAGCCTGTGAAAAGTATGAAGGAAATGAGAATTAATTACGTTAACAATCTGTCTGTGATTAAATTTAACAGTTGCTAAAAATAACTGCTAATTTTAACTGTTAATTATTGTTAGCATTACCATTTAGCAGTGTTATTATTTTTTAACGTTTAAGCCCATCTCTAACTGATAGCAACGGAAGTAAGGACCGTTCCGCAGGTGAAAAAAATGTGCTCGTATTAGGCAATAAAGCCCTATTTGTGGCTTACTACCATAAAGGTAATATTTTTACGGCAATGGTTGAACTTATATCAAAGTGAGTGGGGAACTCACATTGATGTTAAATTGGCAACAATTTGTTACCTATTCGTACAGTAAATAATGCAACAGCTGGGGATGTAAATTAATCTAAACTTAAGAACAAAAGTTACATACCTAATATATTTTTTTCTTTCACCCGCTGAAACTCCTGAAACTGCACATATCCAAACTCAGGTAACAGACGTGATTAAATGAAAATGTCACCTGTCAACTGTCAAAAACATTGATTTGTTCTGTGGATTTGTTGTGTTGATTTTCAGGTTGGTGGTTGAAAAAACGCTAAATACCTACAAATAGTAATGTGCAAAAACTAAACACAAATGAAACGAAAAACTTCTTAGTATTATAATTTAAATTCTTTTGTAATCATGGGAGACGGGCCGAACAATTTGGGTAAGTATTATTTAACAATGTCCTATTCGTTTAAAACTTGGGTGTGGATGCGAACAACTACAAATTATGAATGTTTACAGAAGACCATGAAATGCTTAAAGCGCTGTACGACTTTGAGGCAACTTTGGCCAAAACCCTCAGCTTCACGGAAGGCGAGTTTTTCTTCCTACAACAAAGTAACGCTAAACAGCGGAACTGGTGGCATGTCGTTAATAGAAAAGGTCAAGTTGGATTCGTGCCCTCGAATTACGTTGCCGGAGTCAAGGTAACAGGCTAAATTCATTACCATAATTATCATACTTCATATTTCAGTTACTAAAGTCAGTGTATTGTTCATATTTGTAACAGGTTGAGCCAGAGTTTTATCTTGCTTTCGTGAACGATTGCATTAAAAGTATAAGTGAGAGTGGTGCAATGTCGCAGAAGCAAGATTTACTGGCCAAGTTAAGTGACAAGAAGAAACAAATTCAAATAAGTTTAAAGCCTCACGGGAAGAAGGCACCGGCTCCGAAACCCCCACCGCGGCTGGATGACTGCACTCCACCTAATGGTGTGTCACCATGTTTTGATTTGCGACCTGTAATTTCACAACAGCACATCTGTGAAGAGAGAGAATCTTCCCCATCACCTACTAAGCCTAATAATAATGTGTCTCAAGGTAAACATCTAAAAACAAATTACGTGCATGAAACAAATTGTATGCATAAATCATGTTTATTTTTAAAGCATTCTAAATAATGTTTCATGGTATGTTTTGCTGTTTATGGCTGAATTAAAGGCTTAGTTCCTGTGTCAGTTTACTGCTGGTGGAAGTTTCTGTAGAATACATTATATTTATTTAGGTAGGTAAATAACAATGTCTATTTCCAGTTACAACAGAGGATGAAGAAGTCAAGAAGAAACCAACGGTTGGCAAGACATCGTCCAACCAAGTGTCTTCAGATACGGATAACCAGGATGACAGCCAAGATAGCAGTGAGAGCATCAAACCAAATGCCATTTATGAAATAGTGCAGGCAGTGCGCAAAGAAACACAGCTCAGCCATGACATGTCCAAAGTAGCTGTAGAAACTGTTTTAATTGCATTGAGAGTAAGTTTTAAAAATATTTATTTTTATAATCATGATAACTTAAAAAAAAACTGGCCGTACCACGCACAATGAAGGCTTCCTTAGTTGGGATGAATTTATCTCAAATTTAAACTTAACATTGTAGTTGAAGAACATTGACTACCTCGTTGGTCTAGTGGTTGCAAGTACTACTACTGATGCATGAGGTCCTGGGTTCGGTTCCCAGAGTCTAGATGGTGTCTGCAGCAGTAGCAGTCTGGATTTGTGCCTGGTTGATGGCAATAGGCTCGCCCCCTATTACATGGGACTTAAACATAACTGGCAAATGTGGCTGTACTATATCTACACCTCTGCCTAACCCTTCGAGGATTATAGGCGTAATGTTATGTAACATTGGCATTGGAGTTTCAAAGACAATGCCGCCCTCGTGTATATTCGGAAATGTGCATCCGAAATAAGCTGAAGTTTGTACCACAAAGTTTGTACCATTGTGCAATGGTAGTCACTAGGAAGCTAAGGTACTATGTCCCACTCCTGAGTACGGGTGGGGTCGACATTGGCATGTCTAAGGAAATAAAAATATCACCACCAGCCCACATTCAACATCCACACTGCTAACGTGTGTAGAGTCTACAAACAGTTATCTAGTGCGGCCGAAGTGAGCTGGGGTCTTCACCCGGAGGGAGGTTTCCGTACATACGGAGCATTTACACGGCAGCGGTGGAGCCGGTGGTGATGCACGCGGCAAGCGCCTGGGCGCCGGCATCTAAGCAGTTAGGAGTGCAGAAAACGTACTCAAATCTTCTTCAGTTCACGGTCACGGTCCAATGAGTATTCGCCCAAAAGCTCTGCAAATCCTACAGCACCGTTTCGCTGAACGCATCCCTGATGCTGGCTGGGATACTCCCACTCGACCTCCGAATACAAGAAGCAGCCGCTCTGTATGAGTCAAAGATTACCCCAGCCAGCCCACGTGCAGGGTGATTGAGCGTGTGGTGGCGTTTGCGAAAACTCCACATCCGGCGAACCAAGGTTCTTCTCTTCCTGGCGGCGGAGGCGAGAGCTAACGTGGGCGCGTGGGTGTTCTGGGTAAAAGCTTACGCAGAGCTGGACGCCAACGAACGCGCAGAACGCTCTACCGCTCTGGGCGGTGCCGGAGGGCGTGTCAGACTCTTACTGACTAAAACCCACCCGTGTTCCTTCAGTTGCCTGTACGTTGCCATGGGCCACAGTATCATCCCTTTCGGACTTTCCCGCAACCCCGGCAGGCACCGGTCCTGTCGGACCCCTTCAGTCGTGCTAACATCTCTTTGAGGCGCTCGTGGAACACAACGCGCCGTCGACCTGGGCCTGGTCCTTATCGGACGGCGAGCTACCCATTGCTCACGGTCCGCAAGCCCGCGCCTACGCCCACGGCATCTGCGGCGGCTAGGGGCGTGAGGTCGCGTAGTTTGCCTCTCCCTCACGCGTTTCGTCTCCTCCTTCGCAAGCATTACTGCTTCGCAGAAGGAGGTGACGGCCTCCAATGCACTCTCGCTCCGTACCATGGCCTGGTCCAGGGCCGGGCCGCGAAAGATCTGATACGAAACAGAAACCTCCCGAAACTCTCTAGCCACTCCTCAAAGAGGGGACTTATCGCCGCAATTGTGGCGTACCCAGCACTGGGTTGCGACAATCGCACTTTCCACGACGCCATGAGATCCCGCCGGAGCTCTGTCCGCTGTGCCGTGATTTCTCGCGTCAGCGGAATTACGCCCCGGCGTTTCGCCTCCTCGCGCCACTCCCAAATGTGCGCGAGGACAGGTACAGAACCCTAAAGCACTGTCTAAAACATAATTATTTCCAAAAAATACTGAAAACAGGTGGTGTTTTAAATATCATTATAATTTTTGTTCAACCCTACAGTTGATTTGTAGAGAAATTCGAAAATTCATAAAGTAAATTTATTACTTACACTCATACATAATAAACTCATCCCTTTTTAGGCAGAAACTACAGAATGCTACCTGCTACGATCCTTACATACTCCTTTTACTACCTTATTTATCGTCGATATTTGTTTTTCTTATTGCTGGCAAGAACAAATTTTCACTTTTTTTTTTCTAATATTTCAGGAGTTCCTACCAGGCGGGGCAGCACGTTCGATCATCGACGCACTTCTCCGCGAGGCAAACAGTAACATAACATGCCCTAAGAACGCCATCGACGCAGCCCCAGATGCGTTGCGCATGATGACGGCACTGAACGCATTGTCGAAGGCAGCCAACGACGCACAGCAGAGAGGCTGGGCGTTACATGACGATGCTCACGATATACAGACGCAACTGCTTGAACTGATCTCTGTTATGGTATGATACGCATCATATTATCATAATCCTCTTGCCCTTATCCCAATTTATTTGTGGTCGGCGCAATGTCTTTTTCTTTGGTCTCCTACTGATATAGCCATCCACATTCCTACTCAAAACTTTCTTCACGACATTTCTCTCAATCCTCTTGATAGTTGACAGTAATTTTAATTACCAGCAAAAATCTCACAATATATTATGTAGGTTGTAAAGTAAATGTTTTAAAAACAAAACTTTTTTCACTTGTTGATGCTTTAGCACTACAAAAAAAAGGTTTTTAAATTAAAAAGTTACTACTTTAAAGAATGTCTTTTAAAGTATAGTTTGAGATTTGGATAAGTGTTAAGTGTTTTGTTTTGTGTTCACATAAGAGTGATCCAATCAAATGCAAATGCTTGAAATATCCTATGACGTTTCACTACCTTTCAAGTTCGTAGGTTGTAAACAATAATTATACAATTTTCTTATCTTACAGTCGAATGCTGACGTGAACATCTCGCAGCATGTGCTGAGCAGCCACAAGTACGCGTATGTGACTACACTTGTGCAGTACTACCAGATGGAAACCAGATGGCCCTTGCGACAACTACTGTTGCAGGTATTATTTTATGCTCCTTTTTGATCAAATGAATGCTCATCTTACTAAACAGATACCAATGAGAATCCAAAGACATAGTTACATCATAAGATTCTTCTAGCAGGTTTATAATACCTACTCACAATGTGACCTTTCGCAACAAGGCTCATTGCGTCGCTTTTTAAAATTCCAACAATTTAGCAAGCATTTTGTGAGCTGCTCATTAGATAAATAAATAATAATTTATTGGCATAAACAAGACATTTACATGGTTGTGAATCACTGATGCCTGTGGTAGTTAGTGAAACACCAGTGTGTTTGTGCAATGAGTGTGTTTAAGTGTGTATGTGAATGATGTGCCTGTAAGTTGTAGGTTAATTAAGCCAAAACCTGCATCAGACCCTCTGTTGCAGTATAAGACTGCTGAAGTAGCCAATCTTGAACAATTATTTTAAGGTCGTATAGGTTTAGTTGATGCACTGATAGAACTTTGTGAATTTTATTATAGAGGTATGGTCCTAGGAAAACAAAAAAGCGACGGCTGAATGATGTTTTGGTTGGGAAAGATGTGGCAACAAGGTGGTTTCGACGCACTGGTCCCGATGTGTAATGTGACAGGGAGTGCTGTTTGATGACTGTGGCCAGAATAAATAATTGCCTTACAGTCAGTACTTGGCAGTATGCGTACAGTTCAACTGTGGGAAATAGGCGTACGGAGATACGAATTTGTATGGCACATAAACAGTGGCCGTAAGAATTAATTGTGTATAATGTTTACGACGGCAGTTTATACAAGTTTTGATTGATTTCGGACGCCGGAACTATACGCACAACAAACTTGTGCCTTAGGCAGGCACAAGTTTGTTGTGCGTTTAGTTCGTGCTGTGCTGACTCTGTGCCTGAAAGTGCGGGATCGTGTAGTGTTTTATTTTTCAAAAACTCCATAGATGTAAACAAAAATGGCCGCTTGAAATTTTATTGTCAAGGGCTTAGTGATGCGGTATTTTTAATTTTATGTGCAGGTGTCGATGATGGACGGAAAACTATTCAAATTAAATAATTTTATCTAGATAGATAAAATTATTTAATTTGAATAGTTTTCCGTTTGTTTTTATTATTTTATTATAAAAGTTTACTTCTAATTAGTAGATTAATTGATATGCACTTTTGTATTGTAAAAAAACGTGTGCGGTCCGATTGGTCGGGGATCCCCGTCAGGGGTCTACTCCCTAACCGAACGTATGTCCGTAAGTCACGCTTCGCGCTCCGTCTGATTTACAGTATGTCCGTAAGTCAGACGGAGCGCAAAGCGTCCGTAACTTTTGCCGAAACTATGGACTTCGCTTAGTGAGTAGACCCCCAGGAACGAAGTTCCATAAGGATCATTTTCAAAATTTACAACTTAGCTTAGTATTGGCGTTATACAACCGGCAGCGCACAATGTTCGTCTGCTTGAATCACACGCATCACTCGCACGCACACACACACTCGTATACATACACCGTGACAGTTAGTCATCTTACAAAGAAGGTCCACTCAATGTAATTTCTATATTTAAAAGAGTGTCCTTCGAGTTTCTTGCCCGTTCTTCTCCATAGAGATCTAAGTTTTTTTAATGGGCAACTAGCTTCAACTTTCTGACTAACTGACTGAGTCTTTGACAATTCAAAAATGCCTGTAAATGGTTTATTGAAATAAATACTTTGAGTTTGAGTTTTTGAGTGTGAGCAAAAAAATTGTTACCATTAAGAAAACAGATACAAAGAAATATAAATAATACATTAGAATTATGAAACATCCTGTTAATAATGTTTACATATTGAAGGTTGCTTTCTGAAGGTTGCATGCATGAGGCGTAAGGCTTTTTCCTTACGTGACGATTTCTACCAGTCAACTCCTCTCGCAAGCTGCGTTACTTATATGACGAACTTCCATGGAAACTATCATCATCTATTTAACCCCTTTAAAATTTCTTGTTTCTAACGGTTTAGGTTTAGACTGTGCGTTGTCTGTCAGTGATGTTCGTGTGAATGTTCATGTGAATGAATGAATGAATTTAAGTTTTTTATTAAGTAGATTCGCATGAATCAAAATCATACTAAAAGCGCGTCCAATGACCAGCTGTCTTTCGCCTCAAAATGACTAGAGAATGATGTAAGGTAACTTTATTTCAGGCGTTCGGCGTTATGTGTGGCTTGGAGCGCACGGCACTTGCGACCCTTGCTCTGTCTGCCCTCCCCGCGGAGATAGCGCGAGACATGCGCGACAATCCGCGCGCCGTCAGTCGACTGTCGCACTCTGCGCTACTCTTGTCTATGGTACTCTCCATGGGGGACACACTGCCCATCACTCATTTTGGTTTGTATTCAAATCCATATTAATTTTAACTGCCTCGTTGGTGTTATTAGCGTTACAGCTGAGCATGTGGGCCTGGGTTCGATTCCCGGGTCGGAAGTATTATTGGGTTTTTCTCTGGGAGTTTGGATTTGTGCCCGGTTGATGGCACCCTATTACATCTTATACAAACTATACATATTATTAAACAAAGTGGCTTTTCGCGTTTGTCTGTATGTCCGCGTTGTTCTTCTATCTAAACCACGCAACAGATTTTGATGAGGTTTTCACCATCGTTTAGAGAATCTATTCCGGAAGGTTTATGTGTATAATACGTTAATATAACAGTTACGGTTACCTTAGAAATCTCGATGTTTTGTCAAGTCGTAAAAACCGTGCGAAGCAGGAGCGGGTCGCTAATACAGACGCCAGCACATCAACCTACTACAATCTGTCAAATTTCTTTAAAATATTTTCAACTTTATCACTATAGCATAAGGTTCAAAGTTGATTGGAAAAATTTGACAGTTTCGGGTAGTTTGACCTGCTGGCGTCTGTACATGTTATAAAACAAAGTCGCTTCTTCTAAAATACGCAACGGATGTTGGTGAGGTCTTCAACATAATTTAGATAATGTATTTCGAAAGGTTTATATATATAATTATTTTATATTACACGTAAACGTACTACTGAAACTTGACGTTTTGTCAAGGCGTGAAAATGTTGTTTTATTGAGCGCTTATTTGCCGTGCGCTGACTAAACCTTAACAGATAGATACAATTAATTTCTACTGGATTGTAAATCTTATCAAGATCAACAGAATAGCCCGCGATAGCATATTTTTATCTTCTAAGGATGACCCACAGTAACCATTTTTCTTTCAGTTTTTTTTGTTGCTGTTATTTCCGAAATTATTTTGACCAGTATATCCAGTTATTAATCCTTATCCGATAAAATATGTTATTACAATTGGCCATTTTTCCCTAGACGTGATCACAATCATTTAAATGTCGCGCAGTAAAATAATTTTGCCTGACAGCGTGGCGCAACAACAGACAGGGGGCAGTGACCTTTCCTCAGCTATTAAGAGCATTTATTCAGTAAGTAGGGAACGTCGCAAATAGATGTCAAATATTTCGCTGTTTTAATTAATTTGGCAATATTACTGTACGGAAATATAAAATGTGGCTAACTAGCGAACTAAAATATTAATAATGAATTGCAATTATAACACTCAATTTGATGTTGTAACCGTTTTAGGTGTATAAAAAGCATTTGGAAAGTTTCCAAACACTTTTTTACAGCTAAAACGAAATATTCGGTGTTACGATATCAATTTATTGCATTTGATAATCAATATTTTTGTTAGTTTGTTAGCCACATTATACAGTAATATTGCCAAATTAATCAAAACAGGTAAATATTTGACAGCTATTTGCGACGTTGCCAACTTTTGGGATAAGCGCTCATAAGGAACTGCGATTATTGCCGTTTGATGACAATGAGGTTGTGGTTGAGGCTGAAAACCATTAATAATTAAGTATTTGGACGAACAAACTCCACCGCACCGCCGCCGTGTCCTCGTGGAGGCGATCGGTGGCGGGGATCTCTCGCGTCCAACCCTGGTCCAGGCCATGGTACGGAGCGAGAGGGCATGGGAGGCCGTCACCTCCTTCTGCGAAGCAGTAATGCTTGCGAAGGAGGAGGCGGAACGCGTGAGGGAGGCGCAAAATTCGTATCCTCACGCCCCTAGCAGCCGCAGGATACGCCCGGTGCGTCGGGAATCGCAGGCCGATTCCCGGCCACCGTAGGCTCGGGCTTGGGGACGGTGAGCAATGGGTAGCTCGCCGTCCGGTAAGGACCAGGCCCAGGTCGACGGCGCGTTGTGATCCACGCGCGCCATAAAGAGATGTCAGCAAGTGAAGGGGTCCGATGGGAAAGTCTGAGTCAGGGGCCACGGTATCAAAGCAACCGAAGAACGCGGCAAAGTAAAGGCATCCGAAGAAATACGGGTGGGTTTTAGTCAGTAAGAGTCTGACACGCCGCCCCGCTCCGCCCAGAGCGGGAGAAGTCATTTGATGATTTCCAACACAAAAAAGGCCCGTTCACACGGCGATGTTCAGAACGATATATTGTTACTGTATGATTTGGGATCATCCGGCAGTTTCTTGGCGATTCATACTGCATTTTGTTGTTAACTGTATGAACATTGGGATGTTGACGTGTGATCCTAACTTTTTATGGGCTATCTCAGCGCATCATACATAATATTATAAATTACGTCGCTTTTTGTACGAGGGTCATTCAATAAATACTTAGCCTACAAAAAGTAAACGAAATTTTTGGAAAAGTGGCAATTTATTTTTCAACATAGTCTCCTTTTAGTTCGATACACTTAGCCCAGCGATGCTCCAACTTTTTTAACCCGTCCAAAAAATAGTTTTTGTCAAACTCTGCAAAATAGGCCTCCGTGGCGGCGATGACCTCCTCATTCGATCCATATCTATTCCCGGCGAGTGATTTTTTCAGATTAGGAAACAGAAAGAAGTCACAAGGGGCCAAATCTGGAGAATACGGTGGATGGGGCAGCAATTCGTAGCGTAATTCGACCAATTTGGCCATGGCGTACGGCCACGTGCAAACTCGTTGAACCAATTCTTGACGGTGGCCATCGGTGGAGAAGAGTCACTGTACACAGCATCCAAGCGCTCTTTGATTTCGATGCGCGTTTTCCCTTCCAAAAATAGGAATCGAATCACCGAACGATATTGCTCTTTTTCCATTATTGTAAAACCGATCGACACGTTCGCTTCCATAAGTTGTCAAAGGATGATGGGCAAAAATGTATGAACCGTGGGCCCACCTCCAATAAAAATAACGTGTATATTAAATTAAAGGTCTGTTTACATACAGCTATTATCAGAAAGGCGCATGCCAGAATTCGCTGTGTGGTTGGAGTTATTCGATATAAAAAAGTTGATATTTTTAGGTTAAAAATAGAAGTTTTTGATTTAGAAAACCATTTTTTTTGCGAATGTTTAAACCAATTATTACTGCATCATGTATTACATTATTATTGAGTATAAGTTCAATGAAAAAAAAAAAAAAAAAAAACGTACGAGAAAAAAATCAGATGAAAGACTAATATTTGCATTAGGTACTTGCAGATCGTCTCCAAACTGTTCAGTTCTCGTAGACTGACCGTGCTAGATGTGTGCGCGTGAGTCAGACGTTGCTATAAAATGGCGGCTGACCGACCGGTGACAACAAACAAAGGAAAGCTCTTCGCCTGTCTCGCTTGCGGCTACTACCGACCGCCTTTCCTCTCTGATGTGAGCAGCTCTCAGAAACCGGTTTTCGCATACAATAACGCTTCACAGAACAAGAGCTATCGCGTACTCAATCAGTCATCCGCTACCTTTGTGTGTGTGAAGACGTTGCATATTGTATCCCATTGAACCACATCCTATCTAATTAAAAACGACAACTTGGCTTTCATTTTGGACTATTGATTCTTGTGTGAACGATAACTTGGTTTTTATTTTGGACTATTGATTCTTCTGTAAACGATAACTTGGCTTTCATTTTGGACTATTGATTCTTGTGTAAACGATAACTTGGCTTTGATTTTGGACTATTGATTCTTGTGTAACTCAATTTTCGGAAAATGGACTATCGAAGTTGTGTTATGTGCCGTCGTGGTTTACACA
This sequence comes from Xanthia togata, assembly GCA_963853775.1. Classification (NCBI taxonomy): domain Eukaryota; kingdom Metazoa; phylum Arthropoda; class Insecta; order Lepidoptera; family Noctuidae; genus Xanthia; species Xanthia togata. Next base: position 16,663,958 of record OY970802.1, read on the forward strand.
ATAGAAGATACCAACAACATGTACTCGCGGCGAATTTACCCCAAGACGAACCGCCGCTTGCAATGTTTATACAAGAGCATGCTCAGTTGGAGGTAAGCAGTTAGATATTATAGTTTATTACTATATTGAGTGAAGTGAGGCTTATGTGTGTGAGTGATATCTCGTAAGTTATTTTTGGTTAGGTTACGCACGTAATTGATCAAACATTTAGCCTCTCTGATGTGAGCAGCTCTCAGAAACCGGTTTTCTCATACAATTATCGGACGCGTCACAGAACAAGAGCTAAGTGCTTTATTCGTCATCAAACTATTATTAGTTTGCCGAGAACACTAGTTTTTGTCAAAAATGTTACCTTTTTTGGATAAAAACATGACCCTCTTTTGACAGTAGAGTTAAAAACTAAATACATTATACTAATGTCGCTGCCTGCAGTGCCATAAATCATTGGTGCTCCAAGGAAAGATGCGTGCGGCGCGTCTCTTATCGATAAATGCTTATCAATTCCTAGAAAGAAGAAGAATAGTGTGCGCTGGCTTACTTATGTGCGACAGAGAAAGCAACAGACGGCGTCTTGTTTCCACATTTTATTGCCCCGCGACTGTTTGACATTAGTATAATAATATCATGATCTATCAGTTACTATTTATTGTTATAATCGAGATTCTGATGACGCGAATTGACGGTGTTACACGAAGGCTTAGAATAGATAATAATATTGCATATAAAATGGCCACTCCTCGCCCCCCGCCAATCAACACTTCCTCACCCCGCTCCTACTCTTGTAGTTCGCTTGGTGGCATAGACAAGACAAACAGTTTGGTGGCCCTGTATACAAATCAGTTTGTACTTCTAGCAGGTCAAGCTATAATTCTAGCAATCAAAAATAATCTTCACGTAAGCACTACGCAACCGCACCAAAGTACAGGTTGTCATGTCGTTGACTGAACCCGTTACCGCCTTGATATTTAGTAGTATTTTTATTTAACTTAAACAAGATAGTGTTTAATCATGCTTTGATTCTATTTGAAATAATTTCATATTTCAGGTTGTATTTGACAACACAAGAAGAGTATGCCATCGGTGCTGGCAAAGAGCTACCAATGAGTCGAACAGGATTCAAGCAGGTGCACAGGGAGATCATCAAGTTCAAGTACCTGACGAACCGCTACCACAAAATAATCCACGACATTCGCGAGCACCCAACACAAGTAGACACTGCATATATAACAATTGCCGAAATACAAGCCGCCTCCGAATACCAGAATCAGTGAAAACATATATATTACTTACACACAGGCTTTTTATTCCCGAGAACAGTAGAGTCTGTCGAGAACACTTAAATAGTAATGAATGGGAAGATTTACCAGGAAACTGCAATGTGTCGTATGATTTTAATACTGAACAGTGTAATTCCATTTGCGAAGCGTTGAGAACAGCTGCTCTAAAAGATGCCAGACTAGACTTTGAAGGTATTCAAAGCATATCAAATGCCGAAATGTTTTTTTGGACGGGTCGCAACATAGACGAATTCAATACTATTCTGCAAGAATGCACTTCGTTAAACAGATTAAGACAGCCGAGGACAGCCCTAGGAGTGTACCTAAGTAAACTTCGCACAGGAGAGCCTGATGAACGAATGGCGACCTTGTTTAACATATCTCGGCGCACGCAGGAGAGGCTGTTACATTCGGTCAGATCTTGTTTGGCTGATGATTATGTTCCACAACACTTGGGCTTTGACCATTTAACCCGAGAGAACGTGCTTAACAGGAATTTACTTATTCCAAAAGGAATTTTTGGAAATGATAGTAACACCAAAGCTATTTTAATATTTGATGGCACGTATATTTACATCCAAAAAAGCACGAATTATTTATTTCAAAGGCAGTCGTATAGCCTTCACAAGTATTTGAACCTGCTGAAACCGTTTCTTATTGTTTGCACCGATGGCTACATTGTAGACGTCCTTGGACCGTACTCAGCTACAAAATCAGATGCAAACATCATGAGCGACATTCTTGCCAATGAAGAACATCCCCTGTTGTGGTTTTTAGAAGAAAATGATGTATTTATACTTGACCGAGGCTTCCGTGACAGTCTGCCACACATCGAATCGTGCGGTTTTGAAGCACATATGCCGCCTACAAAGGATAGACACGAGACTCAGCTCACCACCACCCAAGCAAACAAATCTCGTTTGGTAACGATCTGCCGTTGGGTAGTTGAGGTGGTAAACGGGCGTTTTAAACGCGATTTTAAACTTCTTCGACAAGATTATAACAACCGCGCGCTCCCTCATATGATGGCAGATTTTAAGATCGCAGCAGCAATAACAAATCATTTCCACGAGCCAATTGTGAATAATGATGATGCAGAAACCATATTGGAGTTCATTAATATTTCAATAAACAGGCCGAATATTTTGTTTCAATACGTGGATCAAAATAACCTTAACAGAAGAAGAACTGCTTTTGAACGCATCGATGCAAACCTGCCGCAACTAGAAAACTTCCCTGTCTTATCGGAACATGATTTAAAACTTTTATCTTTAGGGACCTATCATCTTAAGCTGGCCAGGTCATATTGTGCCGAACATCTTCAAAATGGCATCTATACTTTAGAAGTGTATAGAGAAAATCAGATCGCCGATTTTCCTAACCTACCAGAGAACCATACCATGTGGTTATTAAAGGGTCGGATACAGTCACGACACGTCCGGGCCAGGACTTATTATACGTACGTATTAATAAATCCACGTCGGCAAGGAAAAGATACCATCGTCGAGCATTACTGCACTTGTCTGACAGGGAGACGCACAATAGGTACTTGTGCACACGTTGTATCTATTGTATGGTATCTGGGATACGGCAGATATAGTCAGTTTGATGGTCCTGCTATGTTTTTGAATCAGGTGATTGTTGATTAAGAGAAATGAGTAATAAATGTATTTTTTATAATAATAATTGGCTTGTTAATAAATCAGCTTGAAATCAATGATGTAGTATTATTTTAATTATCATTATGTATTAACAAATAAAGACTGACATTTAAAAAACCTAAATCACACAATCAGGGACGATCTACGGATACCTAATGCAAATGTTAACGAGTTACCTGTTGAAATATAACACATAAGTATGTGAATTATAATTACTAAGCTTATCTTGAGAAAAAATTAACCTAAAAATATCAACTTTTCTAAATCGAATAACTCCAACCACACAGCGAATTCTGGCATGCGCCTTTTTGATAATAGTTGTATGTAAACAGACCTTTAATTTAATATACACGTCATTCTTATTGGAGGTGGGCCCATTTTGCCCATTGTCCTTAAAACAAATGAAGGGATTGGAATGAAAATTTGAAAAAAGAATTAAAAAAGAATGTGCTACACTGTGGTAAAACTCTTTTGAAACTACAGCGCCCTCTGGCGATGAGGCTAGGTACTTATTGAATGCACCTCGTATCTGGCTGTGTGACCGGGTTTTTCTTCTTAACCGCACAACGGTGTTTGATGCAGTTTTCACCATCGTTTACAGACATTATTCCGAAAGGTTTAGGTGTTTAAAACATTAATATTAATTTTACTTAGTTCAATCAATCTGCCTAGCCTTTTCCCAACTATATTGGGGTCGGCTTCCAGTCTAACCGGATGCAGCTGAATACCAGTATTTTACATGGAGCGACTGCCTATCTGACCTCCACAACCCAGTAACTAGGTAATACGATACCCCTTGGTAAGACTGGTTGTCAGACTTTCGGGCTTCTGACGACCCGTAACGACTGTCAAAGATCCACGAATGACAACCGGGACCAACGGCTTAACGTGCTTTCCGAGGCACGGAGGAGTCTCGGTATGTAAAGATGGTCACCCATCCACAGACCAACCCCGGCAAGCGTAGCTTAACCTGACGGATCGACCCGTGCGGCAGTTACTACTTAGCCACGAGCTCCTAATTAATTTTACTTAGTTATAGCATAGAAATCTCGGATGTTTTGACATGTTGCCATTGCACCCGTGCGAAGCAGGCGCGGGTCGCTAGTGGGACTTAATGATAATTGGGGAAATGTGAGCGTACATTAGGTACACCTCTGCCTTACCCTTCGGGGAATACAGGCTGATGTTATGTTTTGTTTATTTTATCCTTTCTAGAACCTCCGATTCCCAAGAGAGTAATAAAGGATAATTTCTAAATGATGTCATTACTCAAGGCTAAGAACATAAATGTAAGATATATACACGGACTGGAACAATGGTTGTAGACAATAAAAATGGTTCCTTCCATTTTTATTGTCTACAACCATTGTTCCATTACATTGTATCCACCGTACAAAATATAGTATACAATCAATTTTACCAAAAACAAAGTAAACATTATGTCCCAAAACATGTCCCTATTATGACCAAAACAATTTTACAGTGATAGTTCCATAACAAGGTAAACGAGACAATAAAATTGTCCCTTGTCCGTGTATACATATTTTTGGGACTGAGTGGTAGGCACGTAAACAGAGTTAGAATTACTGCCGGTCGATCTTTGGATGATGCAGGTGCAAAATAATAATGGTTAGTGCATAAAGATATGGTACAGGTTGCTGTGAATGAATATTTGAATAGTCACAATTTTATTGTGTTCTAATACGATGACCAAATAATTGTAAAAATATGGCTTTAATTGACAAGCGGTGCTTACAAATAGCCGCGTAAATGTTATTATTATTTTAATTTTAATGTGCAAGAGAATTTCTGCCATTTTTTTTGTGAATTTTTCTGGTCCGCAATAGTTTTTTTTTAATTGTTATAAATATACATTGTGTATTTTTTGCAGAACAACTTGGCGTCGACTTCGCAGTATTCCTACTAGAGCTAATAGAGAACCCTCCGGAAACAGACGTGGATGAACAGATACCTGACCTGTTCCTGACTCTAGTACTCGCATACAACCTGCAGTTCGAAGACTCTTTTGACAACCTACTGCTGAACGCGTTAGAGACCAGAGATATTGCCAAGACGTTTTGTGAGAAATCTCTTTATCTTCTCAATCGTGAAGGTAATATTGACCTTGTTATGTAATTTATTCTCGTTCTTGTAAAATATACGTCACCAAATGGCGGACCGCGGTCACCAACTTTACTCCAGACAGATAGTTTAAAGTAAAAAATGTAATTTTTCAATATTTTTCTTACTTTTATCAAACTATTCAGGTTTCTTTTCGATTTATTTCTTAAATGATATTTTAAATCTTGTTGCTAATAATCGCCTACCAAACGGACCGCGACAATCATATTCCATCAAAAACATAACATGTAAAAAAATGCATGTCTCGCAACACAGTTCTTCTACCGTAAATAGATATGAGATCTAATGTAAAACCAAGTCTGTTGATTTATTCAGTACCTATCTATTTGTCATCTTTATTTCTTTAATAAGTAGAATGAGATGGCCTTCGCACGGCAACATAATCACATATAAATAATCTACTATTGTAAATAGTCCTAATTAAATAAACCGCAGCGCTAATATGTTGTAGATTTAATTGTATGTAGAATCTTTTACCGTATGCAAAAAGTAGTGTGTATATAAATAATATGCGATTACAAAGTTACTTATGCAGTTCGTTTATCTAGAAAACGGGACTGTATTTGCGGTATATTTCACTATTTCTTTGCTTTATAGGATAAACATTAATTGTGTTAAAAAATTAAGCTTGTGTGTCTGCTAGAAGTACCTTAGAAGTTTGATGATTGGTGTGTGAGTATGTCAGTGACAAAATTAAGAAACTTTGACCTGCAACAATTCTTAAACTACAAGTTCAAATTGAACGTAATCTGGAAATATACCTAGTTATACTATGTCCTCTTGGGCACTGAAAATTCAGGCTTCTAGCTGTATCCGTGCCCCCAATTATTTAAAAAAAACGCACCCCCATTGAAAGTAATTTGGAATAAGGCACTCGAAAAACTTCTTCCTTCTTTTCAACAAAGTCACAGATATTTCTGAAGGAAGGTGAGAGAAAAAATAACTGCAGCAGTATGGTGGCATTGCTATATATATGTATTGCTGTCTTAATTCTCAATATTTTTTGTTTTCGGGTTCTTCCATAAATAAAAACTGTAACTTATGTAAAATATGCAATAAGACGTCAGGCAACCCGCGTGTGTGATCAAGTAGGTATTGTTCTAAAATTCCCAAAGACAATTTAAGTAATTTAAACGTCATACGTTACAGAGGACCCGGTCCATATCTTCGACCACGAGCCTGCGCCTGCGCACGCGGTACTAAAGCTAGAGATTGACGTGTTCAGTCGCAAGAAGACGGCCGAGCACTTCTACACCAACGACGTTAAGGTCGCCATTGATATCATCGTGAGGCAGCTGGCTGATCTGTCACCGGGGGACCCGGTAACTAACTTACACTGCTGCAAGGATCTTTTGTTGCTCGAATGACGTTGACACGGAGGCGCTTTTGGTAAACATTTGCACAATTATTTTGTGAAATGTATTGAAAAAATTTGATGGCGGCATTAATTCAGCTTTGGCCACGCAACGATAGATCCTTGTACATTGTACAACTATATATTTTAACATTTACTTTTCATTGTCAATTACTCAACTACTTTCGTGTTTTGTAGTCTAATTTTATTTTTGAGTGTATATTACTTGTTATAAAAACTTCCTAATCTCGCGACAATCTAAGAAAGAAAGAAAGACAATACGTTTATTTGCGGTACAATATGACGCAAGCAAAGAGAAGAAAAAAAAACACGTAAATAACAATTTGGGGGAAAGTATGTGTCACATCCACGCAAAACGGCCATCGTTCAGCATAATGCTACGACCCTATGCGAGACAGAGTCCCAGCGCTGGTTTTCAGCGGCAACCGGCGTTGACGTGATGACGACAACGCATAAAAAGAAGCCCGATTTGACGTTTCTCATTATACATGCCGCGATAACTTTGTATGAACGTAAACGTTGAATTAGATTTTTTAAAATCATATTCATAATCCTAATTAATTACTATGCTATCCATAAACTATAACGACGAGTTTTGTCACTCATCTACCATAGAAAAGGGAGGATCCTCCAACCAGACGGGTGTTGTGTCTGGCGGGCCGACTGCCCGACTGTTGATTTCGGATAGTCTTATCTATGTCGTTCGCGCGGTAAACTCTAATTGCGCGATGCAGGAATTGTGTGACGTCATGTCTTTGATGCGTAGTTAGTATGTGGCGGTGTAACCGCTACATCACTCCCCTCCGGAGACCGGAGGTCGATAGTGGGCTGAGTCTTGTATCTTGCGATGCTTCACAGTGCCAGCTAAGGTTCCAGTGAGTCGGAACCGGGTGCCGCACAGTTCGCGGTGAGTCGGAACTGTCTGCGGTGATTGCGGCGGTTGTGGTGATTGAGGTGATTGCGGTGATAGCGGTGATTGCGCTGATTGAGATGATTGCGGTGATTCCCCAGTGAGTCGGGGTGATGAGGCTGAGGGTGATAACCAGGAATGCGCGTTCGCTGCATGCTGGTGGTCAGGATACCCGTTGAAGCCGAGGGTGCTGGCTGTCTGTGTGGCTCGCCTCACGAAAGCTTGCGGGAGTGATGATGATGACGTCACGCTGAAGTAGTTGCACGAAGGCTGCGTTGACGTTCATACTCGGGGTCACCAATTTAGGGGTATGAGAAACAGGGTGTAAAGTTCACTCATCCACCATAGAAAAGGGAGGATCCTCCAACCAGACGGGTGTTGTGTCTGGCGGGCCGACTGCCCGACTGTTGATTTCGGATAGTCTTATCTATGTCGTTCGCGCGGTAAACTCTAATTGCGCGATGCAGGATTTGTGTGACGTCATGTCTTTGATGCGTAGTTAGTATGTGGCGGTGTAACCGCTACATTAGCACCAACTTTCATTTTATACTGGAAAAATGCACTCAAATACACAAATTAATTGTTGATTAATATTCCGACAGGACGTTATTACAATGTCCTTGGTTCCGTTGCCGTAGTGTTGTGACTGTTTTAAGCCGTTCTTGGACCGAATAAAATCGATGTTCTGAAAAATCTATACTTTTACAAACATTACATTTAGTAAAGAGAGAAACGTATAATTACTGTATTATTAAATGTTTAAGCATATAGAAACAAAATCTGATGACATATATTTTTAGCTTTATTTTGATAATTGATATAAATTTAGTGAATTTATTTATTTACCTGATGATGAGATGATGACGTGTGATAAAACGATATGCCTCGAGAATCAGTTTAAAGCAATGTAGATAAATTGTCGATTGCACAATTCTAAGTATGATAAATCGGTATATCTCGAGAATCGATTTTTAAAGCAATCGATTTTTGAAGTGAAAACCACTTTGAGTGGTTCCGGGAGGCCATGTCCGAAATATGTGACGTGGCAATGCCCCGGGTCCAGCCCGGACGTGCTTCGCGCCAGGTGTACTGGTGGTCGCGACAGCTGACGACACTGCGCAATGCGTGTGTTGCTGCGCGACGCCGGTACACCAGGCACCACAGGCTCCGTATTCGACCTCCGGATACGGAAGCCATTCAGGCGGAGCTTTACGAGGGGTACAGAGCGGCGAAGACCGCCCTCCAAGCGGAGATCCTGCGGGCCAGGGCACTGGCCCGCGAGGAGTCGCTGGAGGCTTTGAACAGAGACCCGTGGGGACGCCCATACAAGATGGTGCGGGAGAAACTCCGCCCATGGGCTCCCCCGCTGACGCAGAGTCTCCGGCCGCAGCTTGTGGGGGACGTGGTGAGCGCTCTGTTCCCTTCGAGAGGGGAACATGCTTCCCCGCCCATGGCTCCGCCTACTGCGGTGCCCGATGCGGACCACACCGCCGACGACGACGACGATGCTCCGGAGGTGACCGAGGTAGAGATGAGGGTGGCGGTAAGTAGGCTGAATGCCAGAAATACCGCCCCAGGACCCGACGGCTTACCTGGGACAGCCTGGGTCCTGGCCTCAGAGGCTCTCGGGCCTCGACTAAGGAGGCTCCTAAGCGCATGCTTGGAGAGGGGCCAGTTCCCGCTTCGTTGGAAGACGGGGAAACTGGTCCTCATCAAGAAGCCGGGTGCCTATTTGATGGACAGGGCCATCATCTACCCCGGTCACCAGGGAGAGTGGAACTGGCGAGAGATGTCGTGCGGTGTCCCACAGGGATCGGTCCTGGGGCCGCATCTGTGGGACATCGGATACGACTGGGTGCTGCGCGCCGACCTCCCCAGTGGCGTCAGCGTCGTCTGTTACGCTGACGACACGTTGGTCCTGGCGCAGGGGAGGTCGCACCAGGTGGCGGCCGAACTAGCGACACACGGGGTTGCGACAATCGTGGCCAGAATCCGGCAGTTGGGACTCGAGGTGGCCTTGCACAAGTCCGAGGCTATGTGTTTTCATGGTCCTCGGAACGCGCCACTGTCGGGTTCCCAAATAACGGTAGGAGGGGTTCACATCGGCGTCGAGTCGACGATGAAGTACCTGGGACTCGTCCTCGACAGTCGGTGGAACTTCGTGGAGCATTTCCGACGTTTGGCTCCCAGACTGGAGTGGGTCGGGGCTGCCTTGAAGCGGCTCCTGCCCAATCTAGGGGGTCCAAACGCCTCCTGCCGGAGGCTATACGTGGGGATCGTGCGGTCCATGGCCCTGTACGGGGCACCGGTGTGGGCGCGTTCGTTGAGGCGGTGGCCTGCCCGCCGGTTGAACGCGTCCCAGAGGGTCCCAGAGGGCCACCCGACTGGTCTGGGGATACCGCACGGTCTCCAGTGAGGCGGCGAGCCTCCTTGCCGGATTGCCGCCATGGGATCTGGAGGCAAAAGTCCTCGCGCATATTTGGGAGTGGCGCGAGGAGGCGAAACGCCGGGGCTTGACTCCGATGCCGCGAGAAATTGCGGCACAGCGGACATAGCTCCGACGGGATCTCATGGCGTCATGGAGAGTGCGATTGTCGCAACCCAGTGCTGGGCACGCCACTATTGCGGCGATAAGTCCCCTCTTTGAGGAGTGGCTGGAGAGGCGCCACGGCGTCCTCAACTTCCGCCTGACGCAGGTCCTCACCGGACACGGCTGTTTCGGGAGGTACCTGTTTCGGATAAGGCGGGAGGAAACGCCCGGGTGTCATCACTGCGTGGATCGCCCGGAGGACACGGTGGGGGCATACCTCCACCGTGTCCTCCGGGCGATCCGGCTTGGGCAGAGCACCGCCGTGTCCTCGTGGAGGCGATCGGTGGCGGGGATCTCTCGCGTCCGGCCCTGGTCCAGGCCATGGTACGGAGCGAGAGAGCTTTGGAGGCCGTCACCTCCTTCTGCGAAGCAGTAATGCTCGCGAAGGAGGAGGCGCAGCGCGTGAGGAAGAGGCAAATTTCGCGCCCTCACGCCCCTAGCCGCCGCAGGTGTCAGCAAGTGAAGGGGTCCGATGAGACCATTGCCTGCCGGGGTTGCGGGAAAGTCCGAAAGGGATACCGTGGCCCCCTGGCATTGCACAGGCAACAGAAGAAACACGGGTGGATTTTAGTCAGTAAGAGTCTGACACGCCCTCCCGCTCCACCCAGAGCGGGAGGAGTCATTTGATGATTTCCCAACCAAAAAAAAAAAAAGTCCCATTGAGCACTTCTCGGGTTGAAACAAAAATCATGGAACTCGCGTCATCGTCACCGAACGCTTTCCATGAGCTATATGTATACTGTGTATATATATGTACTTTATGGGTGAACAAAAAGAGCTAGTTATTTTTCGTGAAATTCAAAATTCAAGTCATTTATTCAAACTAGGCTGAGAATCAGCACTTTTCGAACGTCAAATTAAGTTACATAAGACAGTCCCACAAAACGCCCACCCTTCACCACTTCCTAGTGCTTTCGCTGGGAAGAAGAAGCGGCCCAACAAACTCCCCAGCAGCACAGCTATCTGTTCAATTAGGAAAAAAAAAAAAGATTCTATATAATAGTACAAGACTTATGGAAAATTATTTACAGTACGCAATACTAAACATAATTTAAATAAATAGCAAACAAGCAATAGCATTTTATAAATTAATAGCCATATGTCAAAAATATCGAGACACTCATCGTAAACAGGGACTAAAATAAAATAGCTCAATCCCTAGGGACTAAAAGTGATTTGAATTTGGAATGTAGATATTGTTAATAAAAGTTCCAATCACTAAAGAGATCCATAACGAACATTGTATAAACAAGTAGCAGGCTGTATGATACAGAAAACCGCACGCAAGCGAAATTAAAAAAAACAGTATGTGAAAAAATAATAAACGCGCGGAATGCATTCCGCCATCGTTCGCAATTGTTTACTCAAATTCGGATTTAATTTAGTTTTGTAAAAAATGAGTGTGTATTTCTCAAGTAGTGAGAATGAAACGTACTATTCTTATTAGTAAGCATAAGTTGCACTTATTTATTTTCTCATAGAGAGTGATAAAAAGAGGTGTGTAACGTTTGAAATAATAACAAAAGTTCAAATGATCATATATAATGACCTATTTTAATTTAATATACTTTTTTATACAAGGTGCAGTTTTGAACCTGCAAAACATTTCAGGAGGTTGTTATGAGACTCGTAAATAATCATATAACAATACGATACCAAGTCAATAATCAATAATACTTTTTCTTTTCGATTTTTAAATTTTATTGTTTTTCAGAATAACTCTCTTAATAACCCTCTTCAAAAAAACAGAATCACCCATTGCGATGTATCGCGCGTCATGTCACTGTGTGCGTGAATGCGATGACCAGTGACGTCAGCCTGTACGAGTCTCCGCCCACATTTCTATGAAACGAACGCGGCACGTACGTTAAACTAAAATGAAGGTCGTTGCTATGGTTACGGGGAGCCCCCGCGATGCTCGTCATACCGCATTTCGATCAAGACTCGAAAATCTGTTACTGCGCATCGAAGGTTCAACCAACGTGCCGCGATCTGTACAAGTTGTTGTAGCTACAGCAACTTATAGCAAATCATTTTACCTTAGATGTAGTTCGAATTTGAAAATCACTATGTACCTACATTATTGTTTTAAATTTCGCTAAATAATAACTCATTTTTAAGCATCATTACAATGCCGTGGCCAATCTGCCGAGCCTGTTCCCAACTATGTTAGGGTCGGCTTTCAGTTTAACTGTATGCAGCTCACTACATGGAGTGCCAGTGAATCACGTAGGGCGACTGCGTATCAGACCTCAACAAACCAGTTACTTGATAAGTTGATAACACGATACCCATTTGTTAGACTAATTGTCTGACTTTCTGGCTTTTGACTACCCGTACCAACGACCATACGGCAGCGCTGTAAGGTCGTTGACCCGTACCGACCCGTGTGGTACCTAACGACCGTCCGAGAGCTACAAATCAATTCGAACCAAAGCCTTTAATTAAGTACTTACCGAAACACGGGATTTCAATGATGTCCTAGATAAATTTAAAAAGTACTTACATCATTATGAATTAAAAAAATAACACAATGGTACTTGCTCAGTTGCGAACCCGCAACCTCATGCATGAGAGGAGAAAGCCTTAACCACTGGGCTATTACGATAAATAATAATAGTAGGAAGTAGATACAACTGCGCCAAAAAAAGATCACGTTGGCGTCGTTAGTTACCTATCAGCTGATGAATAAAATGATAGGCGGAGATAAATAAACCTTACAAAGCATGTAAGCAGTTCCTGTTGCACAATTGTGAAACTACGATCGCGAGCGCGTGCGCGGGATTTAGGTAGGCACCTGATAATAATAATAAGGCATGTAGGTACTCGGCGCAGTCGGCGCGCTCTGTAGGTAAATTCAGCCCCAAGGACGGTTTTTGTTTGTAGATTAAATTGGTTGATTTAAGATTTTCCTTCCTACTTTTTAACGGGCTGAGGACCGACAGAAATACATCAAGATAATTTGTGCTAGTTAAGTAGGTAGGTACCCATGTGTTAGGGATTTTAGGTGATTCATTTTGTCTGATAGGTATTTTTGGCGTAGTTAAAAATTTTAAATCAACTTATTTACACTAATCAAGTTGATTTAGCTAACATCGTATTTACAAATTATTGTCTATGTACAAATAAATAAATAAATTACTTACCTACCTTATGTTACCTGGAGATATTGTTCAAAGTTTCCACCGTCACACTCCAGGCACAGTCTAGCACGACGTTGCTGATTTTCCTTCAGCTTACGTAACACAAACACATTCGTTTTTATTGTGTCGAAAGCACTGATCACTTTTGCACGTAGTTGGGTAACACTGGTGATTTCGTCTGTGTACACCAATCTTTTAACGTCTCCCCACAGATAAAAGTCCAGGGGCGTGAGGTCCGGAGAACGCGGAGGCCAAGCCACTGGACCACCGCGACCAATCCAGTGGGTGCCAAACCTGTCACTCAAGTACTCACGTACTTGCCTACCGTAGTGAGGAGGTGCACCGTCCTGTTGGTAGTACATGTTGCGTTCCACTCCCAGGGGAACTTCTTCCAACATTTCCTCGACGACGTATTGCAACATCTCCAGATATGTGGCACTAGTGAGGTGACCATCGATAAAATGGGGTCCAAGCAATTGGTCTCCTATTATGCCAGCCCACACATTTAAACTGAACCTCACTTGAAAAGAATGCCTTTTAGTCACGTGCGGGTTGTGTTCGCGGTGAGCCCACCAGTGTTCGTTATGAACATTGTAGACGCCAACTCGAGTAAATAAACACTCGTCCGTCCACAGGATGTTGGCGTCTTGGTGTTCCAGCAACCAGCGACAAAATGTAACTCGCGCGGCGTTATCACTTTGGTGGAGATCCTGTACCTTGCGGTAATGAAAAGGATGCTGCATTTCTTTGTGCAGTAGCCGCCACACTGTGGAGTGGTGCACTCCAAACCGTCGACCAGCCTCCCGCGTGCTTGCACGTGGCTCTCGCCGGAAGAATTCCAGGATATCTTCCTGCAAGGCGACAGGCAGGCCTTCGTTGCCGCGACCTTCAGCATGCTGGGGAACGTCGAACTGCCGATGATCGCGCAGTCTCTGCGTAGCAGCCAGCATTACCCTGTGTGAGGGACGTTGCCGATTGGGGAATAACTCCGCGAACATTTCGATGGCTCGAGATACATTGTCTCCACTGATGGCATACAAGCGGACCATCTCCACCAACTCTACATTGGAGTATTGGTCCGTCATCTTTACAACTAGGTAGTAGGTACCTATCCCGACCGTTAATCGAAGGCGCACTTGAGGGGCGGAATTTGCAAGCGTATGCACATACCGGCGTCATCAAATACACTAATAAATTGACCAGATTTTTGCGTTTGCGATGGCCGCGGGGGCGTGGCGGGGGAGAGGGAGCGGGCGGTGGTTGGTGCTTTGGATTTATTCAGAAAGAAATGTCGGTTGCGTTTGTTTGTGTGTGTGAAAGCGCAGTTTAAGGACACGTACAGATTGGTCGCGTTTTAAAAAGGGGAGTTCACACTTACCGATTTCCGTAAATAAGAATAAAATGAAAAAAAAAATCCTGCCCATTTTATTATTGATTCGGGTCGAGAATCACTAACATAATTACCTCCTAAAATGTTTTGCAGATCCAAAACTGCACCTTGTATAACGTTGAAATGATATAATGAATTATTGATATAATTCATTTATTCATTATTTCATTTTACTTAATTATATGGTATAATGAACATTTTCTATAATGCACATTTGAATTAATATTCAGTTACTATAATATTCAAATTCTATAAGTAACGTTTAATATAATTTATGTACGAGGGGGCGTTTTTAAGTTCGCGGAATGGAGGGTGAGAAGTCAAAATAAAAATACTAAATTATTTTTCTTTTTCAATATATTCACCTGCTACCCTTATACATTTTTCCGATCTTTCAATTAGCTTATGTATACCTTCATAAAAAAATGTTTTGTCTTTGTCCGAAAAATAAGCTGAAACCGCGTCCTTCACTTCTTCATCAGTTGAAAATTTCTTCCCACGAAGTTCTTTTTTCAGTTTTGGGAAGAGGTAATAATCACTGGGAGCCAGGTTTGGGCTGTAGGGTGGATGGTCTAAAATATCGAAGCCCATCTTATGCAGGGCAGCCAACGCAACACGGCTCTTGTGAACAGGCGCGTTGTCGTGAAGAAGAAGGACACCTTTGGTCAATTTACCCCTCCTTTTTTCTTTAATGCTTTCTTTCAACCTCTCGAGGATAGAAGCATAGTATTCTCCGGTTATAGAAACGCCTTTATCTATATAATCGGTCAACAGGATCCCTTCTGAATCCCTTAACACTGTTGCCATAATTTTTCCAGCCGATTGTGAAACTTTAAAACTTCTTGGGTGGCGGTGTGCCTTTTTTGTGCCACTGCATAGAGTCCTGTTTCGACTCAGGTTTATAATGATGAACCCAAGTTTCATCTCCAGTAACAATTCGACTTAATAGTCCATCCTTATCTTCGTTACAGAGGTCCAAAAACGTGCGAGAACACTCCACGCGGTGTTGTTTTTGAGGCGGCGTGAGCATTCTTGGCACCCATCTTGCACTGACCTTTGTCATGCCAAGATGATCGTGTAGAATTTTGAAAATTGTCGTATCCGATACTCCAATCATTTCTGCAAGCTGTTTCTTCTTTAGTCTGGCATCTTCCAATATTATTTTTTCGACTTTTTTAATGATTTCCGGAGTAGTCACCTCGATCGACCGTCCGGGCCGTGGGTCGTCTTCAAGTGAGGTCCTGCCTTGTTTAAAGAGACTGTGCCACTTGTAAACCATGGTTTTACCCGGGCAAGAGTCCCCGTAAACGGATTCCATCTCTTCCAGTATATTTTGAACTGACTTTCCTTGCTTGGTAAGGAATTTTATTACGGCACGGTACTCGATTTTTTCCATAATTCACACTTTCTTCCCGATTGAGTTGTTTGCTTGACGATAGTTCAACGACTAATGATCCAATTAAGATAAAACCTGGTATTTATACTAATATTGAGTGGCTGAAGTTGTGACCATCCCGATAATGACCTATTGTTATCCCCTCCCTCCCATTCCGCGAACTTAAAAACGCACCCTCGTATGTCTTTGGTTTGTATGTTTAGGAGAAAACTGATTAGATTTTAAACGCCTGTCATATTCGTGCTAGCAAAAACGCACCACTTAAATATTGCTTGTTAATCAAGTTTGCTTTTATGCGGGAGGACGACGATAGTTTGGATTTTTTTTTTTTTTTCTGTCGTCGGCAAAAATATTTATTTTATGTCAAGACTATTGCGATCCCGATATTTGTTTTGGTAATTGAATCATTTGGGTGAGGTTAGGTTAGAAAAGTGACCATTAACGACCGATCTTCGTGAATAATTTGGGTTATATGAAGTTATAACCGTATGATGTTTCCTGATATTTACTTATTCATTACAGAATTATGGCTGAAAATTTGTAAATATGAAAATTAGGTCAACTGAACGTTATATAAAAAGTTAATTGAAAATTATATGAAATGAACGTTATACTAAATGTAATTAGAGCAAAAGAATTATATCATGTGAACGTTATTTCAAGTGATATTATACTATCTGTTACTATGCCATTTAATACACACCCGATCAGCCGAGTCCACCTCAGGAGCAACACTATTTTAAGCTCGAGTGACGTACTTTGAATCACGCCTTTAAAATAATTGTTTGCTCCCTAGGCAAACAATCCACTATTAAGAACTTTTAAAGATACGACTCGCCATACTTTCATACCGATAGCGTTCTTAGAGAAGCTTCTTATTTCTCCCTCGCACAATAAAACCAAAATCTGTTTCCACAGCGGCGTCTACAATACCTGCGGATCCTCCAAGGCATAATCCGCAACACAGACTACGGCGCCCACGTTCATCGCCGCGACGACTTACTCCGCTGCTTCGCGCGCATCTTCTGCGAGGAGGGAGAGTGCAGCCGCGAAGACCAGACCCTCGTGCGAGCCGTCTCCAACGAGTTCCCCCAATACTTCAAACCTTAAGACCTGAAGGTAACACCTGGCTTTGATGGTTACTGGTTGTCAGATCCTAAGAGATCATATTCGAGAAGTCGATGGTTCTAAAAATTCGTGCTTCAGTTATTTTGTAACCTTTTTTTCAATTGAACTTATTATTTGGATTTGTCTATGATCAATTTTGGAACAAAATGGTTTGCAATTTAGTTTTAAAATTCGAATCAAAGGTCTGGCAACCTTATGCAAGTCTCAGTTTAAAAATTAAACTGTGTTCAAATGTGAACTAGATTTTGGGAGACGCTTGGATTGGCTGTGTTCCTTGGTATGCAAGATTTGTCGTTTTACTGTTGCGTTATACAGTATGGAACTTATTGATTATTACAGTGCTTGTCATTTAGAATACCATTATTTTTGGCGTTATTACGTAAAGGGTTCTATGCACTTGAGCGGAAAATGGCTGCCTTTTAATATCTTCATGTTACTTTAGGCTCTTGAATAACGATATCTGCCTAAAAAATAAAATTCCTAATACAGTGCTAAGCTATGTTCTAGATGTATTAAACCCAGTTCAACAAACGAGTTTAAACTTATTCTTTGTATATTGATATTTACATGTGATTAAATAATTACGCGAAAAAAAAACAGTACAACGATGTCGAGTGGTATTTAAGGCACATTTTACAGAACCTCACTCAAGACTCAAGCATTACTTAAAACTAGTTTCAACCAATCAAAAGGCAAGTTTTAAGTAATGCTTGAGTTTTAGTGAGGTTCTGTAAAACGGGATAAAAGATTCAAATCAAATGTAAAAATGTTCATGTGAATGTTACTCAGAAATAACTAAGTGAATTTTAACTTGTTTTGCATATGTTTAATTCCTCCTTGTTATCTTGTAGATTTAAAATGTTGCACAATTAGTATATTTTTTGCATGGCAATTATATTTGCACATAACGAAACAATGCAATAGATAATAGAAAATATTTAAAATTAAAAAAAAAATGTATTCATATACTTGTTGGATATTAATTGTCAAAGTAATTTAAATTTCTAAGATTATTGTCTTAGATTAGGATTAAATTCTCTTTAATTAAAATATTATACTTCACCTCATATTAACACAAACAGTATTTACACTGCATTTATGCGTTATTTTGTCTACTATTCAACGTGTCATTACGTTAAACAGTATTTATCTTAGAATGTAAGCAATTTATTTTAATACACAAAATATACTCGGTGAGATTTTGAACTTGCTATAGCTCTGGCCATATGGAAGAAATATTAAAAAAAATATGAAAGCAGTAAATCTTAATTCACTATTTACTCAATTAAATTTAATAAATTAAACAAATAATATTAACATTTATTTTAAGAAGTTATGACCTACAAAATTAAAAGAGCTATTGTTAAAATGAAATGCAAGGTTATAATTTCGAGTAAAGACGTAGTATTGCCATTTATCACCAAAGATATTTGAACTCCTAGCACATTACGCTCATTTAACAGTCAATTAAAAATGCTTTAAAATATGTCCGATCCAAAAGTATGTGCGTATTTATTTTTACATTCCGCTACTAGAAGCATTCGTTAGCAATTTATCGGCCTAATGTGTGTGAAAATTTCAATGGATACTTGATTTATTCATTCTTATTTCTAATATTATTATTGTGTTGTGTTTGTTGCTACATGCCAGATGATACTATTAAAATGTAATTGTTTGAATTATGGATTGTGCCAAGGCTTTCGTGTTGTATGCTCTTTTATTCGGTCTAGGAATGTGCATTTCCATGTATTTAAAACAAATATTACGTTTATGCCATGATCCATCCTTATTTTAATTTATGTAATATGTATTTTTTTATATTAATATCTAATGGTACTTATAAAACATATTTTTACCATAACAACATTTAAGCTCAACACATACACAAGGCGAGCGCGGGTCGGGACGGCAGTACGGCGGGCTTGTATATGTTGTAATTCCTTGTATTATATGGATGTCAGCACGAATCCCGCTCCCGAGCAGCTCCGCGCCCGACTCTCGACCCGATGTAAAATTTCTAAATTTATGTCTGTCATTTTTATGGTGTACAATAAAGAGTATCTATCTGTCTCGCGAAGGAATTACAATATATACATGCCCGCCGTACTGACATCCCGACATGCACCCACCTTGTGTGTGTTAAGCTTTAACTGGCACAGTTCTCCTTTGAGAAGCACAACATATTTTTTCAATAAAAACCCACAAGGCTTTGATTGAGTAATCATTATAGTTTGTCACCGACTAGTTTTGATCAGGCCTAAATGTAACATTAGAAACCTACCTACATTACATGCGTTCGTACTTATAAAAAAGAGCAATATTTTTCTAGTCAACAATCGTGAATGATGTAAAAATGATATTAAATTAAATGTACTGGTTAAGATGTTGATTATATCGTAGATGTTGATTTCAGAATATTCCCTTAACTCCCAGTCCAATAGATATTTTTCAGCTCTCATTCTTATAATATAAAAATAACATATTCCTTATATTGTAAGACGGCCGGAAGTATTTCTAACTAGAATATTATAGTTATATATTTTTTCAAACTGCTTGTTACACCTCTTGCACGAATTGAATTAAGGTGTGACCAGTAAAAGAAAAAAAAAAAATACTGTTTAATCTTCATCTTCGCCAACGAATTAATAAGGTATCGATTTAAAAAAAAAAACCGACATCACAACCAACAACAGTACTTATTATTGGGAGTACAAAAAAAAATGTTCTGCCGTCTATGTCTATTATTATAAAGTTATGACCGTATTCTATCTCCTTGTTAAATGAGTTTCAACGTCGACCAACATTTCAGGGTGTCCGTACTAAAAACTATTACAAATAATATTATGTAGAACGTATTATAAGTGCATTATAAAATCACAGTATATTAATTTCATAATCTATTGTAATTTATCGAAAATAGATTATTTTTGTCATTAAAAATTAATTGGAAATGTTAAAAATGTTAATTATATAAGATTTACCGTATTATCTATTTCTATGGGAAGTTATTAAATAAACTTTGAACTCTATTATGATGTTGGCCTAAATATAATTTTGTAACTGATATAATGTGAGCTTATTGTCGTTTCGGTTGAAAAATGCTCAAATCGAAGCCAAATTTTAGTAGATTCTGATTTTTCTTCGTGTTGCTAATCTTATGTAAATCAGTGATTTCAAAACATCTGTGCATATTATTTTTATGGTTTAATGTAAAAAGTAGATTTCGCACATTCCACAATATTAATCTCTTAACTAAGTATTTTTCAATTATTTAAAATCTGACACTATCTCTAAACCAAATGCATCACGGTAAAAACTTATCATGGAACGCTATTGACATAATACTTGTAGTACCTAAAATGTGACATCTCATATCAATAATATGTGCGGGCATTTTCATTGAATGTTCTACTGATTATTATCAATAACTTTTTAAATGTTAGCAAAAATATTAAAATAATTCTTGGCAACATTGGTAGTGTCTTACATGATCAGACTCATGACAGCTAAATGGCTTTTTTTATTTGATTGTGTAACATTGCCTAGTCAGTTTGAAAAATTAAATTTAATGATGTTGTCTCATTAGCTTTTTTGCGCAAATTAATTATCTATAATAAGTATTTATTCTTATTGAACGCTCTTTATTATTAATATTTAGAAGGAAGGTTGTCAATATACATAAATAAATGATGTTCAATCGTCTTTGATGTTTTTTTTTCTTTAAGCAGCGATGTCAGATTAAAATATCTTATCCTCTCTATTTATGGTCAAGATGAGAAAAAACAAAATGTAAGTATCGCTTGAGTTTTCTAATAAATAACAAAAACAAGAATACAAGGTTCAATGTGTCCAAGCCAAACTTCTCAGTTGTTAATAATTTTATAATACTTACCTCTTCCCTAGTACTGCTAAAACATATCAGCCGCAGGGGTCGATTGAAGGTTAATTCCCGGCCTGGTTGATCCCGGCTCTCATTTGTAGATCTTTGACAGTTGTTTCGTCGGTCTTATCAAGAAGTATCGTATAACCCAGTAACTGGGTTGTGGAGATCAGATAAGCAGTCGCTCCATGTAAAATACTGGTATTCAGCCGGATCTGGTTAGACTGGAAAGAAGCCGACTCCAACTTAGTTGGGAAAAGCCTGGATGACCTCTTCCCTATACCTTTTAATTACAATGAGACTCAAACTCAAACACCCGGTTCCTGAATTGAGAATTCGAATGTGACTCCTTCAAACAAGTCTGCGCAATTCAAAAATTATATAATTTGCAAAACGGGATCAACAAGAGTTTGACAAGTTCTCAAATTGAAATTCTCAATTCAGAAACCGGGTGAAAGGGAAGCCATGAGGATTATTGACGAACAAATGAAACAACTCATAATTATTACAAGTATTTAATGTACCTTATGAATGCCGTATAAATATTTCAAAATGTAAAACAGTGATAAAATTCATATTTTAACCAATATAACTGTAATCAACGTAACTAAGTATGCGAAATTATATTTCAATATTCAAAATAATTACAATTGAAATAGTACGTATGAAACTTATCTACCATTCGCAAAATATGAATACAACATGGAAATTGTTTATTGTTACAATATCCTTAACTATAACATGAATAAGCAGGTACCATATTTAAATCTCTTAGTGCATTTTCAAATAAAAAGAAGCGTCGGACTTCATAGTGTTCAATGTAAAATAGGTAATAAACTTTGTCACTAATAGAACTGTAACAAAATCTGCCTCAACTGTACAATTGGGGAATATATAACCATATAAAAACTTGGCCCCAGCATTTGAAAGGGATCCACAAAAACTAGAATTATTTTAATTTGTAAATATCATTTGCAAAAATTATAGCAAATCCTGTAATTTAATACAATAGGACCTACTTATGAATGCAGTCTTAGTACTGTTGTATATCCATCAAAGAACGTTAAAGACATCGAATGCTTACATGGAATGCAATTTTATAGAATTGTATCCTTATATTATCTTTTCATTATATAATTTAAAAAGAAATGAACGCGTCGGTACCCCTCGTATAAAATTAACACGTTGAGCATTACCCTACAATTATTGATAAACATGCTACTTGTAATACGCAGTAATAATTGATTATAACAAATATATGACCACTTGACTTTACACCGAATTTGGCAACTTGGATGAACACTTGTCTTATACACATTATCTATCATTATACATGTTTAATGTTAACGGTGTCCAGCTTTTGAATTTGGAAATTTGTAGTCTTTATTAGAAATTGTATCTTTTATTTATAAATATGTATAAAAGAGACAGATGTTTTCGAATTTCTTATAAAAACTCCAAAAATGCGGTGAGCTCCAATCAAGTTATATTTAACACTATATTGTTTTCTGTTTAAAGTTTTGTTATATGTACGTATGTTTTACTGATCGTTATAAATATTTTAATGGTATTTTCACTACTACTTCATCACATTCTACAACTATCGAACACGCGCACATTACATTAAATTAGATTAAAATTTATATACAAGTTACATCTAATATATCTTAACTAATCAACCCTACGTAGGTTAGTTTGATACCAACAAAAATGTATCATGTGTATGGCCTCTGACTGTTTCATTTAAAAACAATAGATTTATATGGGTATTTTATTTTTGGTACTGATTATGTTTAGACAATCCGTTACATACTTGGTATCGTTCCATACTTAGCTTACACTGAGAGTACTGTTCTAACGCTAGTCGCTAATAATATAATTTCACCACAGTTGGAAAGAAAACGAACATATTTCTGGCTTATTCGATACATTTCGTCATCATAGCTGAATACAAAATCCTCCACGTCCATTGCATTTTTTTTCTTAATACTAACGTTCGTTTACTGCTTCCATTATTAGCGTATAATAGCTAGGTACTTATACAATGTTGTTTACATTACCAAAGAAATGAAAGAAACACTACAGTTCCAATATCAGTCGAATTAATTTTGACTAAGACGGAATCAACTCACCCATATTTTTCCTCTAAAGATTTAAAAAATGGAACAACGCACAACCCCAAGAACAATCATAAATAATGTCACCACAATAGAATTTGTAAACCTAAAGTTAACAAATTGAGCTAAATAATTATATTCTTTAATTGAATTAGTCGAATATAAACTTCACAAAACACAATAAGACTGTGTTTCAGAATAAATAGATATTTGTCTTTTAATGCGCAAAATTATTTATACTTAAGGAAATTGGAAGAATTATTTTATTATTCGATTTTATGCATAAGTTATACTACTAGTCCATAGTCATGGTGTTCTTTCGCGTCGAGCATAAAAACGAACTTACAAACTGTTTAAAAATGGTAGAAAATTGTTTGGTGACAAATCGATGTATCAATCCACAAAGATACTGTAGCTTCTAATATTTTATTTTCCCTTCACAACAGATCATTTTATCAAACTAGATTTTCGTTTTCATTGAGTTACGCACTGATGTCGCTATCCTCGTCGAAGTTAATTGATGTGTCGAATCTTTACAGAAAGGATCCTGAAAATATTTGCTGACCGTGAAAAATTGACGAGTGTGTTGAATTTCAATCTTTTTGGTTGTTCTTACACAATACTGCATGTCCGACTGGAGGCCTGTCCGACGGTCGAGCGTGGAAATAATAATTTAATTAACAGCCCCGCATTGCTAAATTATAATGTGAATGTTATTGCTATAACGATATAAAATTGTGGAAAATCTTAGTATTGTTATTATTGCTTATTTCTTTGCTTGTTGTCGGACAGTCTTCATCAGCGACATCAACAACAAGATACGTCATTCCGCACAAAATACATGGTTCACTTAGGTGGTGTAAGCACCTCATACAGAAGACAAGCTTAGGTACGTAGGTACCGAATTTATCCTCAAAGATTTGACACTTCATGATAAAAATCGTTCTAGTTGTTGATATTGCTGACACACACACTCATAAATTTAAGAATTTGTCACCAAACTGTTGTGGATTACGTCTACATGTCCTCCTGGTGCTTAGCTGGGGTGCTGCGCGGCCACCTTGCGCAGGCGGTACCCGCCGGTGCCGCGCACGGTGTACAGCACCAAGATGGCCACCGCCACCACAGACATGCCGATAGCGTTGATCACGATGGCCTCGTTGTTCAGCGTCGCGTATACCTCGCTCCTGTACACCGCATGCCCCGGGTTAGTTCGTTGGAAATGTACACGGATACAGAATTGTTAGGACTTGCCTGATTCCTGAAGTCTTTACAGGCTGTGTCTATGCCTTTATCGAAACTTGGTGAATCTTTCTCAAGAGCGTAACTCCAGAAAAAGAAACGGCCTAGATATTTTTTTTAAGTTGGTATTACCATCAGATTATTATACTTCAGGAACCAGACAATAAGACGATAGATTTTATAGACGATGGCACTCTTGCGCTCTGAATAGGGGTTAAAATTAGTTACGAGTGCCAACGCTAAATCATTGACTCGAATTAGGTAACTATTATACAAAATCGACAATTTAAAGAACATGCAATGGGAGTTGATGGTAATTTTCTCCCTGAACCAGAAATTGGAACGTCCCTCAGCGTTGATATTATGGAGTTATAGGGGAAAAATATAAACTAATTTCGAGTTGGCGCTATGGTGACTAGTACGTCAGTGTTAAATAGTCTGTTCGGTTAGTGGATTAATTTGATCATACCTAAATAATCAAGATCCGTGTTTAAAACATATAAACGCCGGAAATAAGATATATAAAAACTTGACTTAAAAAAAAGAGATAGGGCTTAAATCAGAACCAATAAGTATCTACTTCCTTTAGTAGAATCAAGCATAGATAGATAGTGGGTAACGCCTATTGCAATTCAATTTAAAGAGATATTGAATAACAACTTTTATGTAACATTTACCACATAAATGTTACATAAAATATAAGTGCAAGTAAAGCGGAATAATGGTGCAAAACCACAAGCATAAACATAGATGCAGTCACTCCTACAAGCATACCAAGCAAAATGCTTACATAACATAAAAATACCTGTTCATTAATGATTACCGTTTAAGTCATGTTTTTCTTCCGACTTTTTCCGACTAGTTTCGAACTCGAACCAAGTAAACAATTCGCAACAGACGCAACTCTAGTAGAACAATTTCTATGAAAACTTTATAGAAGTTGTTCTACCAGAATCGCGTCGCGCCTATCTGCAGGTGTCTTAAGTTAAAGCTCCGATCGAGTTCGTAGTTAATCGGTCAAACCCGAAATAACCATACATATTAATAAACTTAAAATACCTGTGTATTCAATGAAATAAAATGAAAAGTCCATGAGTAACTTAAATTTATTTTAATGCAACAAAAATACAGTGTTGTTTCTTAAATTATGGAGTCATTTATGTCCTATTTTATAGTAATTCTACATTTGCTAAAATTACCTAATGCCTAAGTTATTTTGATCTGATACAGATCAAAGCTGATACAATAAAGCCTCGTTTCTGTAATCTGTGTAAATTGATAAAAATCTCTTCATTTAAATACTTTGTATGTGTACCTACCTACCTCTAAAAATGTAGCAAGGTATTTAAGTTCGAAATAGGAGGACTCTTTAAGTATAAGTCAATAATGCTATCAAAAATATATTTGTCTCTACTTAAATTAGCAGCCAATTGCACTTATTTACATATTTCGTCCCTAGGGATTAAAAAGCTATTTTGGTCCCTGTTTACGAAAAATAAACTAGCTCTTTTTGAATAGATGTGATAAAAAATATTTGTCTCACTTAAATTAACAGCCAATTGCACTTGTTTACATATTTATATGAAAAACTATAAAAATGCAAGTTGCAAATTCATTAAAAACAACTACTAAATATCTACTATGTATGTCTACGTTTTGTGTAATAGATTTATATGTAAAATGTTCAATTTTTTTTATTTCAGAACCAATGATCAAATTAACATAACATTAAATAAGTTTTTACATGGCTAAAACTAATTTTAAATCGCATTTTTATAACTACTATTCTAAGAAATCATTGGCTCTGATATCTAAATTGTAATAAATAGTGGTCTAAATCTAGAGGTCTACTGAGGCCCTTATGTGTTGTCCGCGGGACTCCGGCGTGCGGAACTTGTTTCTCGACAAGATATACATGACGACTGCCAGTATGGCGATGCAGGCGACTCCAATGGCGTTGATGATAATTCCCTCGTCGACCATGCCGCTGTACCTCTCCGCGCTGTGAATACGGACACTTACAAGCAGCTGACACAACACAAGACAAACAAAACAGAACATAATACTAATACAAAAGGCAGTTCTAGGACTATAACATGCTGTAATGACAACGAGCACACGTGCAGCGTACATACACAAATTGATAGTGCAGTGCTTGGAGTGACGGGATGAAAGCCAGGAATACACATGCCAGTAACTGGCACAAAAGTATGCAAGAAGCTTGCATGCCATTGTGCCATAACCTCTTCTGATTGGTGTAGGTACCTACTCGAATGTGGGAACGGCATGCAAGCTACTTGCATACTTTTGTGCAAGTTACTGGCATGTGTATTCCTGGCTTTATAGAACGTGGATTTTGCTACCACAGTAACTATTCCAGTTAGGAATTTGCCTCCGCTTTGGTGAGCTTTGACGTCACACAAGCCAATTCTAAACTGGTTTCGAGTAAACTCCAAACGTTTTCTCTAAAATCGACTAGGTACAGTGCCAAAATAAATATGACCGAAAGCAAAGAAACATGCCGAGATTTCCTGTCTTTAAAAAGACTTTCTACATACCCGAGGCCGAAGATTGCCTTCTCAGTAAGTCCGGTGAGGCAGGCACAGACTCCTAGTACGAAGGTGAGGATTCCGAAGGCCGCGTGGACCGGCACCAGGGAAGCACGGAAGCTAGCAGTTCCCTTATTGCAGATCAACAACAGCAGGAAGCTGAAGAAGCCGACAGCGTACTGTGGAAAGTATTTAGAAAATTCGTTAGTTTAGATGTTTTTGTTCTTCACAACAAATTGTTTCAGCTCAATCTGATCTCGCATTGTTTAGGATTTCTGTACACCTTAGAGGTCAGCTTATACTGGAAATATATTGCTTGATATGTAGCCGTTGTACCAGGACACGATGTTCATTTAACAATTAAACTAGGTAAGAGACTATCAAGATAGGATTATCCTAATGTGTTTCGGTAATAATTATACCTACGAATCATATGAGTCCGACGATAGTCTCCAGATAATGATACGTAGATATTATTGTCAGCATCGTCTGAGTCCCATCGAATTATGTATTTGATTGATGCTCAAGTTCAGTATCGAACAAGGTCCAGCGTAATATGATATTGAAATGTATCAGGCATCTTCTAAAAGGGTCTGAATATGATACCCATTTGTCTAATGTCGCATGTGTACATATGCGAGCATTCTCGGTATTTCCAGTAGGTACCTCCTACCTATCTACCTATCGCTGAATTTAATATTTTAAATAGGTACTTAAAGTAACCTATATCAAAATAAATATAGCAATCGCTTTCATTATTTGTCCCTTATCGTTAAATTATCACAAAACGTGACCACAAGGCTCACGTCATGGTCTACAAAAAACATTCTGCGTAATTTTGGAGAGCTCTCAAAAAGCTTTTGATGTAGCTGAACTAATTAATTTGGACAAGCATTTGATCCGCAATTAGCTTATCGCATCCTGCCATAGTGCTGTTAACGTCCCTAACGAGCCGGTTGCTTATCTGTCGTTGTGCCTCACTTAAGTACTATCTTCACGTTCGTTTTGCGAGCAAAACTTGACTATATCAGCTCCAAATTCATTTTAAAGTCACAGCAAATTATTTTTGTCTTTATGATACAATGAATTTACTTAATTAGCATAACATCGCGCCTCAATTCCCCATGTGTTTACTAAATTGATGCAGTTCAATTCTCAAAAAAAATCTCGGCTGAAAATGGTGTATTGATAGAAGACAGAAATTACCTGTAATCCAAACAGTCCCATAGCAACGAAGCCGATCCAGCTGTGTAGCGAGTAGAAGTTGTTGATGCCCTTCTTGTTGTGGTAGTCCAACACGGCCAGGAATCCGATGACGATGCAGGGGAACGCCAGCGCGTGGAAGATGGCGTGAAGCAGTTTGACATAAATGCGCCTGAAGCAGCGGCAGATGCGGTACAGGAGCACGGCTGTGGACAAAAGGGCAAAGGTCATTTAAATAAGGACCTACAGGAAGAAGACATGGGTCTCAACACATGGGTGCTTAAAATCTGAATGAAAGTTTTTCTGCAGCTCTGTGTCGATCCTATTTGCTGATAGTAGTGCAAGCGTATATTCCCAGTCGCCCCCACATGGATTGCCACCTGGTGGGGGCGACTGGGACTATTCGAGTGCAAGATACTTTGGTCACTAATCCGTCTGCCCATTTAACTATCGCGTGAATGATTTAGGATTGGTACTGATGTAGAAGACACGCGCAGTGTGGTAGTAAATATAATTATGTTAGAACGAGGTGAACTTGGACACATTTTCTATACAACTCTCAACAGTCTCCAAACTCGGCCTGAGGTGTTGAGGTGTTGTACGTGTGTGTTACTCGACAATTAGGCCACTTCAACCTGTGGGTGTAAATGGCCACTAAGGGATAAATATCAGTATCAGTGCCAGTAATCAGGATGATTAGAGGAAATGCTCTCAGCTTTGTTTTATTTATGGCAATGTGTTATGTCTGTTCATTGTAGCATCATCATTTAGGTAGTGAACTACAAACTGGCTGGTGAAAATGATTTTCTTTTAAACACACATAATAAGTACTCCCACATTGCTACAGTCCATAGGTAGGTATACCCATTTTGTTTATAACGAGATCTTTCTTATAAGGAGATATTGTTGGTCTAACTTCGTATTGAAGTCGCAGCCAACAATACGGCTTGCATAAAATCCGAGCTGATATTTTCAATACCGAGAATACAGTAATATCATCGGCTTTATACTTTGTATCGTTTTATCGGCAAAATGCGCCCGGAGCCATGCCTTTTCTTTCTTCACGTCTCAGGAAAATGTTACTGTAAAACCAGTATATAGTTTTCAAATACTTAGATGTTGACTTTTATGGCAATCTTTCATTATGATTTATGATTTCAGAGAGTAACCAACGAGGATAAAAACTTCATAAAAATAAAATTAACAAAGTTTTGCCCGTGGATAAAAGTGTACGATGTAAAGGTTACTTACAGAAACCGCTGAACGTGATAAATCCGGCCACCATAAGCGTAGGATGGAGGTTGAACTGCTTGTCGGGCAGATCATCGGCCCAGGCATAGCCCTCGCGGTAGTAGAACACCCAGAACACGGTGAGGGCCGACACGCCGATCAGCAGGATGGTAGCAAGCGTGATGACGAGCGCGTACTCGCACCATTCACACGCCCCCCTCTCATGGTCGTCCGATTCGTACGAACGACTGCGTTGGCTGGAAAAGAAAATAAGATATATAGCATACGTCGGATGAATAAAAATAACAGTGTATACTTGCTTTTCGAGGGTATCTACTCTTCTATTAACACCTTTGAATTTAAAAACAACAAAACGTATTCCGTTTTTGATACGCACCTAACAGAAAACCGCTCCTGATAAAATTATAGACGGTATACAATTAACCCTTTCATTCATCATGTCATTAATCTCTCATGTCGTAAACTTTTGCTACGATTCGCCCTTGGCGGATGTATTGCTACAAATTGGTAATTTTCTTTCATGTTATTTGAAAATAATAAAATATTTGGCATTTCCTTTCCTGTATTTCTTTCAAACACCCATGGGAATTCGTCTGTAACCGATATCAAAAGGCAAAATAAACGACTAGCATAGTTTTTAAATCTCAACCTGATGACCAAACCATTCCCCATATTTTGGCATTACAAAGTGTCCATAAACCTGCACTTCTGAGGACTTTAAAACTGCCAGTGATGCCGCGATTGACGTGGCCAACTACTGAGCCCAAAAAGAAGAAAAATAACCTGAAACAACCCTTTTTAATAACTAAAAACAGCCAATGGGTTTGTAATAGTTTGTAGGTATCTACTTTGATAGCTTTAATACGGAATATAATTTTTATCCTGAAGCATCACCCCGCAGTTTTCCGAATTTGCATAGATACCACTGAGGTAAATGTTATTAATAATTTAATTTTCATGCTGAACATCCGCGGCAACTAGCAACAAATTAAACAAAGTTTCAAACTTTAGTATCGCAAACAACTGTCGTTTGCCTATCAGCATTAACTGGTTAATGTTTCAATTAATTCTAGCAACAGCATTGGAACATCCTTTAAAACCAGATAGGGATCGATAAACTTTTGATCTCAGTTCTCTAGTCTATTTTAGTAGAACAAAACCGCATGAGATAAAACGGACCGAATAAATGGACTAGCTATACGTTTCTGTCGGCCCTATCAAAGTTAGCCTGATCACATACGAGCAATGAAAGCAGTCTTATTGAATACTCCGCTAAGTTAAAGCAGGTTACTAGACAGGAAACCACAGCTCCATTGATACTTAGCTCAGCTAACTATACAAAGTTTACAGTGTGTGCAGTCCTGGGGACCACACAAGGGTGTCGGATGGCGTGAGATCATTCGCGCGACAACGCCGGATGCGCAGCGCGTCATGCAACGGTGGAGTATCGAGCTTTTTCTACATAAACCTTGCTATCTTAGTACCTACTCACGGCGTATAAATTCCGCCCTTTTCAATGCATGAAAAAGTGAACAAGAAAATGTGAAATATTTTCTTGCATCCGTCTCCGTAAGTTGCAAAAAAACAAGTATCTAATATCTGTCCGCAGCAAAAGTGTTAAGATTTTTCATATCATGTTGTAAACCAAGCGACATAGAGCTATTTGAAATTGTAGGTATGCACGCTCCGCAATTTTTCTTTCCACCGAATAAATGTGTTTCAAATAGAAACGGACGTATAAATAACCAAGTTATCTAGGTACGTGTTGGTCCTAGTGACGCAGGTGTTCATGATATAAATACTTACACCTTTTAGTTAGTTAGCTACAGGTCACTAAGCCTTTGCGTAGGAAAGCCTTTATTGACCTATTTCCCTCAGACCCTTAAAATTAAAGATGAAACATTGTTCCATTCCATACCTACTTATGTGATGAAAAATAGTTACTAGGTATCTATCCAAAACTTATTTTCGGTTCATTGCACAAAAGCTCGTTGAGGTCAGCTGCGCTATTGCTTAAACATTAATTTGTCTTTATGCAAACATGGAATAAATCATCAATTTACCGGAGCGTGAGCATGTTGACCGTGTATGTGTAATGTATCATGAACCCAGCTTATTATAAAAATAAGTCCGAACAACGGTATTACGAAAGGTCAACAGGATTTAGGTAGTAAAAATAGGTAGGTGTATAAGCGAACCTGTAGCAGGTGGCGATGGAGGATTAGCCCTTCAACACAAGTGACAGAGTTGGCTTCTGTTCCAACTTATATTTAGCTTGTCCTTGCATGCCAAAATTAAGATTAAAAATGTTTGACGATACAAATTTAAATTCCTTACAATCCCGTTCTCCCCACATTCTTTCCGAGCAATAGGATGGTTAAATTCCATTTTGCATGAAATTTAGATTGGAGTGCTCCAATATTTGTTCAATTGGGTGAGTCTAATTGCAAGATTCAAACAAAATACGAAACAATAATTTTATTTTGTTTAAGAAGTCAACGCTCGGTTGAATAGCGGTATTAAACAGTGGATAGTATGCATAATATCAACAATAAGATGATGTGTGCCAGTGTTACTCGTTGCCAGGTGAAAGTCGCGTAAAATGCAGAAGCGACCACTGCCCTACCTCGACGGAGTTACCTGTTCTGTAACTACCTATTTATGTTGGCATACGGTACTTGAGGCTTTGTCCGAATACACATTGGCTTAATGCCCAGCCTCCATATTACTGTCTGGGACACAACAGCTGTGGACTCTTTATTTGGCAGAACGTTCGAATTTGCTTCACCGTAGTTGGAGTAAAACCTTAGCTTTAGATTCCCCTTTGTCAAATACATACAAAGGTACTTATAATCCGGATCGTTGAAACATGAAACAACAAAGTTCTCCCATTTGCGAAATAACAGGAACATTGTCGATACATCTGTCGGCAATGGTTACGTCTGTAGCTATACCTACCTACGTATGCAACTCCATGTGCTTTGTAACACAATATGAGCTTTCTCTCTAAACGATTGCATTCGGAATAGAAACGTTATTGTAGATGCAAATGTGCTTATATAATTTAATCCAAACGGCAATGACATGCACGCTCTGTTAACTTTGTACCTATTGGTCATTTAAACATGGTTGTTATTTAATGCGAGATTACGAATTATAAAACAGAACTTTCTTTGAGGAATTCGAACAAGCATGTTTGCAAACAGCAAAATCGCGTTTATCTCTTTCCACAGTTCAGTGCAAAATGGAATGTCTGTGCAAAATTATCGGCAGGTGATTTGCTACGGACGTAAAACACAGTGACCAGACTCGTGATAGGTCAGTCGAGAAAGTGGAAGAAATGCAGGTAGTCATGCTATGTGGCTGCCGCAGGCTTCTTACAAGCCAAGCTTTATACAACTACGTCTTTATTTCATAGTAAGAACATAAATACCTAAACGACGTGACTTGAATGTTGGGATCATGTGTGTTACTGCTTAGTATCGGTTAGGCCCTCGTTTGTGGCCGTAAATGAGGTTCGTCGTTTGGAGTATCAATATAGCTTTATCATGTAACGAAAAAAATGAAGCAACTTTCGGTGAAACGTTATCTTACCCGGTGTGCGAGGCTTTTTCATGAAATAGCCATTGACAAACCAAGATAGCGCCAAGTGGAACCCTTTTATTAAAATTGCAACCAATTAAGGCGGAAATGACCAATCGTTTGGTCACGTCGGTGCAGCCCGTGCCGAGCAATCTTTGAGATAACTCGATTAACCTCGATCACGATCTGTGACCGCGTAACTTATAACTTCGGCTCCAGTCGGTCATAACCGAACATCTCGTAAAACCGCACAATTACCGCAAGTTGCCATAATTACACAGAGTACCCGAACGAAAACCCACTAAACGTTGAATACGGAGCAATTAACCGACAATGGTCTTACTGACCAAAGTGATTTTTTTAAAAACAGCTGAATGCATTACGTGACGATAACGACAGGTTTTAAAACTCAACAGAACACATACGGTCTCATAAATAATGGACACATGTATTTACTGTGCAGCATTGCTTTCTCTGACTATTCAGGCAAGGTTCACACATTACTACAACAATTAAACAATTTGAGATGAGATCAGATAACTGTGTTTTGCGAAGTTAAGATTTATATTTTAGACAAGACTAGTAACATTTGATCTGGTGGAGCTACTTGAGCGGATAACTCGTGCAGTGCGCCCGAGTGGAGAAATGTAGTAGTGCAGGGTCTAGAGTTGACGGGGAGGGAAGGGGGGGAGGTCGTCGACCCCACCGCCCGTGGTACTCCTGGCCTACATGGGAAACGAAGAGCACGATCGCTCTTACCATAACTGGTATTAAAGATTGACATCAAAGATGAACATTCAACTCAAATAAGTATTAAGGGAGAGAACAAAAGAAGCTCGTTAAAATTTGCTTGCGCAGGGATCAAGTTCTCCGAGGAACGTTTCACAACTTTGTTTTCATAATCCTTCTTCAGACAAATGTTTGCAAGATTGCGTAACTGTTAAGAAGACCCGTTAAATTAACCACATTCATTCGGAAAGTTCTTGGAAGGTCCCTCGGAGTCTCTAGAGTCCTTATCCAGTAATTAATTTGCCAGACGAATGAAGCCCTTAGCTCCATCTGTGAACTCTAGGGAGGTGTTCATAAGAGCCACTTTTGATGCCACGCTCCATAAGTCATACCTAAGTCAAATTTACTTTAATAAGCGAACGGAGAAATGGAAAATTGCAAAAACTAGTACGTTTATTAGTCGAACAAAGATAGTAACTTTTGAGTTGAACATTAGTAGAAATTAAAGTGCACGTTTATTATGAAATAATTAAAGCTTAATGTAACGACCAGTGTCTCATTTAAACGAAGGTAGGTATTTATTAATTACACAAGTCATGTTCGAGACAGCAGTTGATGGGATAAAAATATAGCCTCATTGGTGTAGCGGAAGTAGGTACCAGATCTGAACCTTGAGCCATCCAAAAATGAGTTTTTTCTTTGTTGAAGCTCCAGTAACAGATACACGAGTAGGTGATTACGTAAGATAACATGGTCCAGCTACTTATTATATTACGACCTTATACCTACCTACCGAAAAGACTTCCCCCTTTTTTCCCTTTTGAGGGAATAAAATAAAACAAGTCTAAAAAACATAATTAAAACGTTATTATTTTAATTATGTTAAAAATAAACTGGAAACCAGAATTTAAAAAAAAAATCTTTCTGTAAACTACGAGTCTTTAAATAAATTGGTATTTTTATCAATTGACCGCTATCTGAATTACATAAGTGTACATATTACTATACCTATTACATTGACAATGAAAAGTATTACAATCTTTCAAACAGAAACAGTTGAATAGTCGTGCTCCTTTCGAAATTACAAAATAAACGAATGCCATACAAACTTGGTGGCTCGGTAAAGCCATGAATATTTCAATGGAGATGGACTCTTTTGACTGTAGAGACCAGTGTCCTACTTATTTACAACTGTGAAGGGTTTGACGAGTGGTCATTATAGCTAGCTAGATAGAAGTGACGATAAGTAACGTTGATTTTGCAGTAGCAAGGATAGATTTTCCCTTTGTAAGGTCTTAGGTCTCTAGTTCAGCACCTACTTGAAGTAATTAAAGCTTACTGGAATTCAATATACGAATTATATAGGCATTAACTAATAAGAAATAATTCTGAGAGTTACAATTAATAACTGAGTACGAGCAAAAGAAATGACGAGTGAACGTTCGTCGCGAAATAAAAGCTCGCGCAACTAATGTTTGCAAAACAAATTCGTGAATGCTCGCGATGAGTACGTTCCTTGAGATTTTGTAACTAATTTGTGAGCCACGAATTTCAAAACCATTCCATACAAATCTTTTGGTTCATATTATAATGGAGTCCACACACTATAAGTACCTAGCGGTTCCGTCATCTAAAACCGGAGGCCCTAGCCGCTAGGTTTGACCCGCGTCACGCGGAGTGGTCTTTCAGCGCATTGTTTTAGTAAACAGAGGTGGTAAACGAAGTAACTGGGAAGCCGTCGACGTGTTTCGTTAGTGTGCAGTGTCCTTTACCCGTCAGTGTGCAGTGTAACGTTACGACATATTGTAAGTAGGTACCATACAATTGGTCTCTTTTGGACTCAAGCCATTTGTGTATTTCTTTAATAACCAATCTTTCTTTGTTTAATCAAAGTCTTTGGAACAGCTAGATTAGTTTAATGATTGCATTTTGCGTAATTTTTCGGTGATGTAAGTAACAGCTATTCGATTACCTAATAAAATATAGTGATTATACGGGTATTATTAATTCAGTTCTTCAGAATTCACAAATGGATTTTTCATTCATTAAAAGACCGCTTGCATTAGACCCAATTTATATTTCAGCGCATGTAGAAACAACATCAGTATTAGGTACCTCTAAAGAACAGTTTTGTCTAAGGTGAAAAAAGACGATAAAAATGTAAGTTTCTCTCAAGAATTTTATTTTAATTAATTGCTTTTTTTATGAGTTTATGTCCGTGTATTACCGGTCGAATCTCACTGCCGTACTTAATTGTACCTTGTTTTCTCTTGGCATTGAAGCCATAGATACAAATCTTGACACTCGCATTACTGTCGCGGTAAACTATGTAGAACAAGCTATGTTTAAGTTATGTGTGTAGATATATGTCGTGTGCATTAATAAGCGTGCTTTTATCTGATAACTTTGCTTAAACTATGTGACGTGACGCCTTAAATTACGATAAAGATTTGTAATAGAAATACACGACAGTATCTATCTAATTCTATTACAAAACAATTGTCTTTGGTAATGATTTAAATACCTAATAATAATATTTCCGAGACTTTTTCTAAATGAGAAATGGAGGAAAACCTCGTGAATAAAATACTAACCTGAATTATGTTAACATGTTTGATTTATCAGTAGCTAATGTCGTATATTAGTGGCCACGGTAAATCCTTCATGCTTTAATTTTAAAAAAGCTTACAATGACATTATGTGAATAGAAGATTTCCCACAAGCAGTGGTCAGAGGCTAGCTCGATATAACCCACTAACACTAATGCGATCTTTAAACATTATGATGCGCGTACGCTTCAAACGAACACGTTTGTATAGGTTGAAAGTCTCTTTTCCCAGAACCGCATTTACATTTATAATAATGATTGCTGTACCAATTCAAAAACGATTTTAATCAATCGATTTCTAATAAATAAAGCCCGTTTTACATGCATGAATATTGGTGTTGAGAAAAATACAAAATGGGAATGCACTATCTGCCCGTAGCGGCACATGAAAGCTGTCGCGGGAAACAGACATAACTAGATTTCCTTTGGTGCTGAGTTAGAAAGTGCAACAGGTATGTTACATACTTAGGTTTTAACCTTTAGTATAAAAACTTAGGTTCTTGCACTAAAGGAATGAAAATAATGTGTTTACTGATGCACAATTTTATATACCTACCTACCTACGTGTGAATGATGTAAAAAAGGTGAATCCAAAATAAGGAAGTCCCAAAATTTTGTTATAAAAACATGTATCGACTCTTACAAAGTAAATATTAACTCACAAATTCACAATGAACAATATTTATCAAAGCACTCTTCAGCAAAGCTAAAATAAAAATATTATCCTGCAATTCCGTAAACATGAGCATGAAGAACCGTAATTATTTGTGAAAACAATACTCGACTCAATTCAACTTATTTAATAACCTTTGTTGGCGGGAGTGTCCGTCTCTCCAGCAGCTTTTGTTTCTAGGCAGAGCTACGGAACGTTCAACACAAAAGCGTTCGTTCATTTGTTCGTTCTGCGGTTCGTTCCATTTAATGAGGAAGTGCTCTAGAAAAACTACGGTACAATTATTGTTACGAAATGCCACCGTTCCGCCGTAGGTATGTAATTTGTACCGCTTACATAGTCGCGTAAGCAAACTCCATGTGAGATTTGTCTTACGATCGAAGCCATTATGATAGGTATGCGTTACAAAAATGACAGTGATTTGCTTGTCGAGGTTTCGGATGCTTCGCATTAGCTTTGCTTTTATTTTCAATGTTATGGTTGAAGCCCATGACGTAGAAATTATGCTTAACAATTCAAGGCCACCATCGACCATGACCGCTGAATGAAAATGTCGTTATATACCTATGTTTAAGGTGGATCCGCAGTTGTAGCCCGCGAAATTCAAAAAAGGTTTGTTCATAAGGACAAATCTTATGGAAAGGTTCATATGGAACGAATCTAACTAGGAGATATGTAGGTAATACATATTTGTTATGATCGCGAATCATATTTTGATCAAGATACAACCTGATACCAAACCTGCAAATTGCATAAACGTAAGAAAATTTGAATTTTGCGGGCTACACCTGCGGATCCACCTTAAAAATAGTTATCTCTAAGTAAACCAAAGTGTTGCGGTACAGAATAAAACCGTGTTGTATGCAAGTGAAACGATTCAAACACACGCCATACAAGCATCTCTCAGAGCGTTGCATTTCTTTCTTATTCCCTTCCCATGAATAAGGGAATGCGGACGTGCAAACATGGATGTAGAGGACGTCGCATATTTACGACATGTCGTGCAGCCTCACAGTACCGTGATCACGGAGTAATGAAAATGGAGTGAATAATAGTTGCGGCCGAACTGTCATTTGGCGTCTAACCAAACAGCTGAATCATCTACTTTTATACACGAGATATTTTCCCCCCTCTAGCCCAAATAGTGAATTTGCATATTATCCCGATTTATGATTAATTTTCCTTACTTTCCCGGCTATCTCGATGGCATAAGGCGACTACGTTATTATAAGTATTGATAAATATGCCCATTTTGATACACCGTGACAGCTCTCTGTCACTGATAGTTCAGCAAAGGTTTACAGGCCGATAACATGAAACTAAATCAGTGTGACCCCAGTTCTAATATCTATCAGTTGGGTCTGTCGGCCGGCCGTTGTCGACTCGATGGTCGGCAGCGAGGAGTCCTGGGCCACAGTGGTATCCTTCTGCGAAACAGTCATTTCGCAGAAGGAGGCTGCGGAAAGGGCGCGGGAGATTGCTTCCGCTAACGCACCGGGCGTCGGCAGAGGGCGGATAACGCCCTCTTCCAGCCCCCCTAAATGGGTCCAGGAGCGACGGATCTGGGGAAATCCGTCACCCCCTACTCCTTAGGACCCGAGATGGTGGCGCGTAGTGTTCCACGGTCTCTATGATGTAAGGGGGAGTTAAACATCTCACTCCCCCCTAACTCGAGGTGGCCTGCAGTGGCGGGGATCGCGGAAGTCGTATTAGATCCCGTGATCCCCGGTGCAAGTGTGAGACGGAACACCGGGGGGTGCTTTTAGTCAGTAAGAGTGACAGACCCCTCCGCCCTCCCCAGGGCGAAGGACAACCATGAGGATTTCCCCCGTAATAAAAAAATTAAAAATGTATAAGTTGGCTTAATCTAGGCGTTAGATTATTCAAAAACGTGTTTAGTTAGTACTCCATTATATACTATTCCGTGGTCAAGATCATCTGTCGCGACGGTTTGTCGCGGCTGCTGTTGCATGTGTAAAGCCATTTCAGCGCCATTATATGCAATACACTGACCCACTTCTCACCTAGACACATCACGTACATCTGGCGCATTTCTAATTAATTACTATAATAGCGTGTGGTACCGTACTGGCCGAAAATTGTCGTGGAGCTATTAATGGAATACATATTGAATTGTTAGTTAATAATGGACAAATGCCAGTCGTTACTCCCTTCTTTCTCGTAGACTCATTGTACTTAAATAGATTTTGATACTTTTACTTTACACCGTAAATTGTATCATCTTTACCTGGGTAGGACTAGGCAAGTACTAAAATCACCTCAAATATAAAATTAGTATTTTAGTACGCAAACCAAAACAATCCTTATTTTTTGTTTTAAATTTCCAGCTACGTAACGTTAAACAGTTTAATTTCATATGTACCTATACCAATCTTATGAAATTATTTTATTTACAGAGGCCACCCATCATCCCATTCACTTACAGACATGTGTAACTTGCGTCACATCAAGATGCACACACTTCATTACGAATATCTTAATTACAAAATTAAATCGTATTATGTTATAGTGGTTGCGTATGCGCAAGCGACGACGGCGGCGACTGCTTCAATCAAAGCATGCGCGGGTGTCGATAAACAATATTAATTGCGTATGCGACTAGTGCGCGGCCAACTGGTAAATTGAGCTCACTTCAGCATCGATATCCTACGCTCTGGTGATCTAACACCTTACACACAAATGTTCGAAGTCCTACTTTAAACCTTACAGCATTTTCATGCGTGTACGTACGCAATAATACACGAACTATGGTTACCAAATGTTTCCTAATAGGGATACCAAGTTCTAATAAAATCACTTCCGTACATTTTATAGGTAGGTTAGGTTAAGTAGCTACACAGTTACATATGTACTTTCAGAAGAACGTGATTTTAATCTACCTTGGAAGCAACTGAGTCCGCTAAATTAGTGAGACGAACTTCTAAGGGAAACTTCAAAGAACTTACCTACAAGTTTCAGTGACCAAAGTTACCGTGCGCTTCCAACAATCAACTTAGCAGATAAACATGGAAATTCAATTTTTTTCACTCAAAATTAAGGTAAATGTCTTAAAATATTTACGTACCGAAGCATCCCGGGCCGTATAATAAATTCGTGCTTCATTTTGACGAATCCTTAGATATCTTTGCGAGTACTGAACTGAGATTCCTGAACACTGCTACTCGTTACCTGGAGTCCATTGCTACTCCTTCTACAATCTCTTTGGATTAAAAATAAATGGAAATTGACAGTAACAATTATTATCACAACCTTTTTATTTTTATTTTTTTCTTTATATAATGTAATAGTTAATTAATAACTTTGTTTTTCAAATTTAATTTCGAATGTTTATGCTGATTTATGTTGTTTTGTAATTAACTATATTTTTATCTTGTTCTTATATTATTTTTAAAGTACTTTTTCAAATATGTTTACTGACCTATAACTTGTTTGTGTGGTTTATAACTGTAAATACAAGTTGGTTATTTTAATAAATAAATAAATAAATTTTGGCGAACACGACAGAGAGTGTAGTGATATGAGAAATCTGTTGTCTAAATCTGTATTATCTTTGATCGAATGAATGCATTATCGGACACATTGTTTTATTCACTTATCTTTCAACAGAGAGAATCGGGCCAAGTTAGTGTCTTTCCCAAGATCAGCAAACTTTTAACTCCGTGTTGTTTTAGTCACCTCTTGGTGCAAAAGTGTCTAGTGCAACGAACAGAACGTTCGTATTTTTCTAAACTTCTGTACTTTCTCTGTAATACAACTAAGAACAAACTATGCTACATTAGACGTATGTAAGAACTTGCAAAATAATGACATTGAAATAGCGAATGCAACAAACGGGCTAGCTAGCGTGCATTTGCCACTTTTTACACTAGGTATGTAATTATTTCAAACGTGGAAGTACCTACGAATAATGTTTTCCTCTTAACGATTTATATCTAAAATAAAAACGTGCAGTGTAAAAGAAAATAAGTTTAACCTTGAAATAGGTGAAGGTTTTTATATTTGATCTTAGATTTTCGGGAGCAGAAACCTACTTAATGTTTTTTGTTTCTCATCACGCAGAATTAAGATAACCTTAAATCATATTTAAGGTAATTTTTGGTTCTTTTAATAATGCGACACATTTCGTAAATTCCGTTTTCAGATAGGTACCTTAAAAATGACAACCAAAACTGAAGTAGGTATTCAATTTTATCATACCTTTTTTCATTAAGGAAAACAATGTTATTTTTGTTGAGGTAAACAAAGAAACCTTTTATTAGGTCGTGTTAAAGAATCTATCTTATAAAATTGAATGACAGATAGGCGTGTATCAATTTATTTCAATTAATTCATCAATTCATGTTTAGATTGGTGGCATTGAACTTTTCAACAGTCTCTATGTAGGTACCTACGTAATGGTACTTATTGAGGTGAGGAATTTAATAATTGACTAAATGTTTCTTACATCTACGCCATACTACAACCATTATTACGCTCGTGAGAGGTAGTATTTGACTAATGCATTTATTATTAGTGCAATTAACTGAAATTGAACTTGCTATAGTAGTAATTTCAGTTTATTGTTTCTAATTTCCGGACTTTGGGCTTATTCGTGGAACGTTCAAACGTTAAAGTAAGAAATATTTTAAATTAATATCTACTTAATAATATATTTACAGTTTGTCAGCGTTGCCGTAATGAAACCTCTAGGTTATAATACCTAGCACGTTGATTATGAACAATAACTTTGTGCTCTAAAGCTAAAACCAATTAGAGTTATTTTTGCTCAAAAGGGGATTATTTTTGTACCTGCCTACTCCGGTGTCACTTAGACCCCGCGTCCCTTTTTTACACAAAACCAAGGTAAATCTTTTGTACAATTTTGCCAAGTTAAGACCCTAAACAAGATACGTATACCGACCGGATTACAGTCGGCCCAGCCCAAATTTTTTCTATCTCCGTATTTCTCAGAGGCTTACAAGTTCCATAAAGTTACACATCAGTGAGTATCGATGGATTAACTCTCTGTGGGAAGAACGGAAATTAAACGCACTGGGCACACTACAGCTACGCGGCTTGATGAGCGTGTGAACGGAACACACGCGGGGAATCGCAGCGAGCCTTTTAAACCATCCGAGGTCAAGGTGCTGTAAACGTAATCAGTGAAATAAGCCTCTTAGTTTTACTTTTGTTTTTAACTTCATGTGAAAATGTTAACATAGTGCCGCAAAGAGACTTTATGTATAAAATATATGCAGTAGAAAGTTTAGAGATTTATCAAGTCGATACGCGAAATATTTTTTACTAAGAATGTTACATGTAAATACAAAAATGTTCACAGTTTAACTGACCATTTTATGTGCAAATTTAAACGGAAATGCTGCGTAACCTCCAATATAAACATACATAAACTCACGCCTTATTTCCATAGGGGTAGGCAGAAACTACAGAATGCCACCTGCTACGATCCTTACATATTATACTTATTTTGCCGAGGTATTCCTCGAAGCGCTACCATTTTGAGGCGCTCCCAATGAGGCGCTCCTTTTTTATTCCTCGGAGCGCACCTTTTAGTAGCGCTCCCGATAGCAATTAAAAATTATTTTTTTTTTCCTCGAAGCGCGCCTATGATTAACTTTCGAATAGAGATAGGATACTTACTGAAACTATCGATAATAAGTAAAACACGTTATTTTATACAATTTGCAAAAACTCTATACTCCTTGACCATAGATTGGTTTAAAAAAAAAAGTGATCCTGTCTGTGTAAAGTGGACACAGACAACTGTATCATTCAGTACGTACTTTAATCTCTGGCGATACGGCTATATACTGGCAATACGAATTGTTGAAAACAACAGTACCCAATATGCAAGCGGATTTTTTTTTAAGCGACTTTGAGGAAGCCGCAATCAGCGGTTTTCTAGCAGCGTTTCCAAATGCAGTTGCAAGTGATATTGATATTTTTGTCCTGTGGAGACTGACTCATTATATAAAGCCATGCCTCATCTAAATCTGTGACAGGTAAATGAGGTAAACAAGTGCATAAAGCAACATGTTTCCCTAAAAATACCGTTGTTGGATAGACCTAGTTCCCGAGATTTTCTTTGAAGCGCTTGCTTATAATGAAAAAAACACCCACTTGCAACTGCATTTGGAAACGCTGCTAGAAAACCGCTGATTGCGGCTTCCTCAAAGTCGCTTAAAAAAAATCCGCTTGCATATTGGGTACTGTTGTTTTCAACAATTCGTATTGCCAGTATATAGCCGTATCGCCAGAGATTAAAGTACGTACTGATTGATACAGTTGTCTTTGTCCACTTTACACAGACAGGATCACTTTTTTTTTTAAACCAATCTATGGTCAAGGAGTATAGAGTGTTTGCAAATTGTATAAAATAACGTGTTTGACTTATTATCGATAATTTCAGTTAGTATCCTATCTCTATTCGAAAGTTAATCGTAGGCGCGCTTCGAGGAATAAAATTTTAATATTTTTAATTGCTATCGGGAGCGCTACTAAAAGGTGCGCTCCGAGGAATAAAAAAGGAGCGCCTCATTAGGAGCGCCTCAAAATGGTAGCGCTTCGAGGAATACCTCAATTTGCCTCGTTTACGTTCATACATCTGGTCATACACGCACGCCGGTTACGAGTACTACGCACCTGTCCTTTCTGATGAACATCACCAATAAGTTCAGTATCCGTCCTCCTAGGGCGTCCCCTCCCGGCGTTTCCATTCACATCTGCCTTGTAAATACATTTTGTTAGTCGCCTTTCATTCCTCCTCTCAACATGAGCAAACCATCTCAGCGTATCCTTTTCAACTTTTGTCACTACATCTTCTTTTAAAATGTATGTGCTTCCATACTTATATAAAATATGTAAGAAAACGGAATTCAAGCGCAGAAAAAGGCTATTTTGACTCTACGAGAATTTATCGATTAGGCATTCATGAATTCAAATCTACAAAAAAAATATGTATGTCTACTTTTTAGCGTAAAACAAGTCTTCAAATAAACAGGTTTTCCTGGCCCACATTACATTAATTCTTGTAACCCAAGTGAAGTATAACACAGTTTAGCGATGCGCCCAATAAATGGTAAAAAGTGGCCCACTGACCGTATGGTAACGGTAAAAGAAACTACGCCTGTTTTCACTATCGGTTTTGTGGTCAATCTTGCTTACCAATGCGAGAACCTGTTCATTTGCTAGCGTCTAGAATGCAGGTGTCGGATGTCAGATTATAGCCACTCGGGTGAACCGACCAACTACTTCTACCATTCGTATATTATTTCTGAACTCCCGTCGCTCTGCATCAACCTACATCCGAGGCAGATAGAGGAAACGGTAAGGTATATTTATGGAGTACCCGAATACATTACCCCAATTTTCTATGAAATACCGTCTGCATATTCTGAAGTAGCTCGTCTTTTAAAACGTACAAGGACTAAAATATGACCGTTTCTAAACTCAAGTCTACATTCATTTATTTTATTTTTTTCTTAATCAGTTTACATAGATTTCTTTCACATTTTAGAGAAACATAAAAGAGAAGATTCTTCC
This sequence comes from Xanthia togata, assembly GCA_963853775.1. NCBI lineage: Eukaryota > Metazoa > Arthropoda > Insecta > Lepidoptera > Noctuidae > Xanthia > Xanthia togata. Next base: position 16,708,367 of record OY970802.1, read on the forward strand.
TAGAAAGGTACTAAAAAGCTAATTCAAAGATGACATAATTTATTTACATTTAAATTTTAAACAAATGCAAAACTGTCTATGAATACTGTCACTAATTATTCCAGCAAAACTAAACAGTGATTGGCGGCTTTTGATGAGTCAACATAATCCCGGCTGGATGAAAAGCCAGTCAGTCGTCTAATTAACTATTCAGGGGCACGTGTGCGGATCCAAAGCCTGAATACTGCACGTGTACTTTCATTACCAGTACATAGATTGATGGTTCAGTCACGAACAAAAATATACGTATTACTATAGACAGTTTAGCAATAATAGATATTTTGTTGCTAGTGGGATGTCACATATTTTTGTAATACTCGTATGAGCGGCACTCATTGCGATATTGAAGAAAACTCGAAACATTATAAATATTATTCTCAGATTTTTATGCTGCCAAAAGGATGTCAGATATTTTTGATCACAACGAGGTATCACATTCTTGAGGAGCTCGTGGCTAAGTAGTAACTGCCGCACGGGTCGATCCGTCAGGTTAAGCTACGCTTGCCGGGGTTGGTCTGTGGATGGGTGACCATCTTTACATACCGAGACTCCTCCGTGCCTCGGAAAGCACGTTAAGCCGTTGGTCCCGGTTGTCATTCTTGGATCTTTGACAGTCGTTACGGGTCGTCAGAAGCCCGAAAGTCTGATAACCAGTCTTACCAAGGGGTATCGTATTACCCAGTTACTGGGTTGTGGAGGTCAGATAGGCAGTCGCTCCATGTAAAATACTGGTATTCAGCTGCATCCGGTTAGACTGGAAGCCGACCCCAATATAGTTGGGAAAAGGCTAGGCAGATTGATTGAACGAGGTATCACATTCTTCTAAATTTAACTGAGTATGCAGATATTTATATTGCAAGTGTCCAACGAACATGTCCGATATTATTGCATGTTAAGAGGTAATCATCATCTTTTTTTAGTCGATGCATCATCCTATATTTTGTTTCGTCAGATAGTTTTGATGTTTCTCCTATATCACATATTTGTGCTGCCACTTGCCTTCCACAAATCATCATTTATATTTGCAGTCATTTTGACGACAGATATTGCATATAATGGATGAATCAAGAAATCAAATATGATTGCCGAGCTGTCCATAGTAATATATTTATAATCGTGACAGTACATAGTTCCCGAACTTACTTCCCGTTACAAAGTTAATATTATAAAGTTTAGTTTGTACCTAGGCTTGCTTTACGACCATTTGATTGATTGATACGACAATTTATTGACTGATCTGCCAACTGGTTTGCTATTCCCTTGAGGGTTGGTCTGTCGTTCGTCAATCACGTTTAGAGTAGGTACGTCTCTCATCTTCATGTCATTGATATTGAAAAGCGTAATTTTTTAAGTGGAATATGGATAGATTGATGGGTACAGCTCTTTCGTTTCTTAACGCTAAGGGTTTTAGTAAACGTCCATGCATATTTGGCTCGAATATTGAACTTAGATTTTATTTTAGAGCTCAGAAGATATTGTGCGATACAGTATGAAATGTTTTTTTTAATTCTGTAAATAGGATATTGCAATCAAAATGTGATTGCAATATCCATGGTATTTCAAGCCAGGCTTGAAATACCATGAGCTCGCTTTTTTGTTCATTGAACAGGAGACCATGTACCCTCGCATACTCCTCACACACGCCTATTAGCTTTCTGAGCGCGGCCATTGATGGGCTGAGCAACACCACTAATGAGACACGTAAGAATTCAACATGTGTTTGTACAATCATTGTGGAAATAAAAAAGCAACACAACAGCAATAGAATATTTTATCATAAGTAATAAGATACCAAAGGAATTCCTGTGGAATCATTGATGCATAGAAACATGCCCTTATAAACTTATTATTTATTCTTTTTCGTTGGGGCAACACTAGTACTGTACTTTTTCTTGTTCTTTTTTTTGTACTTAGTCATATTAAAATTTGTACGGGGCTAAGCAGAACTGAAAGCTTATGTTACTAGGCTGGGTGGAAGGAAACCGCGCTCAATACAGAGCACCGGCGAGATGGTCAGACGCGATCAAGAAGGCTGTTGGATGCAGCATTTACCAAGCGGTCCACACTGCTGAAGACCGCATGGAGACGTGTCGTATGTGGTCGTGATCCTCAGCATTGAGGGAACGACGAAGTTGAAGAAGAGAAGCTGAACATGCCTTTCATTACACCCATGCCAATCTGAAACCACGCCCGTTTGGGAAATGTATTGGTGACCATAGCATGTTCTGTGATTAGGGCAGAAAGATCATCTTCACTGTCATCTATAGTCATATTCGACACACTGCCAGGCCTTCCTTTTCCATGGGATGGGGTAAAAGAAGGCCTTTCCTGTTTTGCCACAGAACAGCAGACAATTTTAAATCTGAGGACAATGAACTTGAGAGAAGAAAAGGTGTTTTCGTTGAAAGTATAAAATAATAATTAGTAGGTAGGTAGGTATATTAGGATAATTTCAGTTAAACTCTTATTCGATATTCATGTCTCTTTTATAAAACACACTATCTTAACTAATATTATAAAATGTTAAAATGAGTTTGTTTGTAACGCTTTCACGCTAAAACGGCTGAACGGATTTGGATGAAATCTGGCACATGGGTAGACCATGACCTGGAGAAGGACATAGGCTACTTTTTATCCTGAATCGCAGACGAATTCGTAGGCAACAGCTAGTTTCACATAATGGTGGTTATTAGCTCAACAGTGCGTACATATTGCAATGAATGTGCATTCTGTGCAAATTGTCACTTCTTGTGAGTGTGTGAAAGTGCCATACAATAAGCCACTCACTTCCATGTTACGTAGAATTGACAGGCAATTAAGTACATTATATTATGAGGAGCTTGACTTATTGAATGAGTCATTTACACCCTTGAATTAGTTTGTTCTTTACGTAAGAACCAGTTCAAAAAGATAAAGCTTCTAAGCTCAGCCATTGCTTGAGCTTCAGTTCCCCCAATAAAAGGTATTTTATAGTTTTTTTTAACACAGATTTAAACATTAGAAACCTATTACGTTGTTTATGAGTGCGTTAGTGAGCCGCTTTTGAAGTTCGAATCTTGCGTAGGTAAACTATCTATTCTTTTACTTCTGATATCATTGATTAAAAATGACAAAACTTTACTCTTCTCACATTAAATATGTTTTATTTACTGTATTCATATTTTTTGGAGTACCTAGCTGTTCTAGACATAAAAGTTTAACGACATCATGTGACTCCAAAGATTGTAAAAGACAAGACATTTGTACCGCCGACATTTCTGAAAAAGGCTTTAAAGATATAACAATTATTTCATTCAATTATGACATTAATTTCTTGGAGTACTTAAGTAAGTAATTATTACATACCTACTTTTCAAGTTGCCTTTTTTGTCTGCCTTAAAAATGTGTTAATTGTGCCTTTAAAGTTGTAGGCCAATTCATATTTTAAGTTGTGAATCATAATAATTCACAAAAGGTAGACAATTATTTATGTTTCATTTGAACAGTTGCGTGACCAATGATAAGGTGTGACGTGTTAAATAATAATAAAAAAATATCAGCTGACAAACACATTAACTGAAAATAACCATGAAGCACTACAGGAGGTGATGACATCACTTAACTTTATAAAATAAAAATACTTATTTATACAAAAACTTAATATAAAGCCAGTTAGAGCGATATCGAAAAGTAGATTTTATAAAATATAGGTATACGCTTTCTGTATTTATTTATTTAATAAGTGCCTCAAGCACACTGTCCACACAATCCCTATGGCATTAAGTCCGGCTCTTTTTACAGAGCCGGACTTAATCTTCATTTTTCTTCTTAATTTTGATTTTCTATTAAGAAGATGTAGTATTTTTTGTTAGGTATTTATTTTCTGATATGCATTCATCCCTGTGATTCATCCCAATTCCTCTAAGATTATACCTAACTGCTTCATTGGTTTAGTCGTGGCAAGTGCTTGTTTGATTCCCCGGTTGGGCAAAGTATTATTGTTTGTTTGTTTGTTTTCCATCTGGAATTTCTCAGTAGAAGTCAGGATTTGTGCCCGATTGATGGCAATAGGCTCGCCCCCTATTACAATGGGACTTAAACATAACTGGCGAAATGTGGGTGTACTATAGGGACACCTCTGCCTAACCCTTCGGGGAAATACAGGCGTGATGTTATGTATACCTACCGAATAAAAAGGACAAACTAGCTTCACTTATAGCACAGTGTCAAACTTCTAGGCAAAGGACCTGTAATAAGGTCGCTAATCAACGCCTAACCTACTGCTCTAGAAGGCTAGTAAGTACCTCCTCGTGACTTGATAAATAGTTATTATGTAAATTTTATAGGTTATAAACTAATGGGTCTGTCTTGTCATATCAAAATTAAATTCCGATTTGTGAATTGCAGACGGAAAAGTCAAGAAAGAAGACAAAGCACGATCTTCTTTAATGAATTTACATTAACTGTCGTGATATTGAATACCAACGTTCATTCAATGAATACTTCTCTTCTTTCTTTTTGGCCTGGGCAGACAACCCTGCTAGAGCTAGCTGCCTGACTAATTTTACTATGACATCTTATAATATGAGGTTTTTCTCAAATGACGTTTACTAAGTAGCAACACTGAGACGTCAGGTTCGGGCATCTGTCAAAGGTGTCAAAGCGCCTAGATATTTTTTTAGTCGTGACTGAATGATGAACGAATGTATGAGACGATATGAACAACATCTTATATTTTTCTAGCGACCCGCTCCTGCTTCGCACGGTTCTTACGACTTTACAAAACATCGAGATTCTTAGTTTTATATAAATTTAATATTAACGTATTATACACACAAACCTTCCGGAATAAAAACTCTAAACTATAGTGAAAACCTCATCAAATTTGTTGCGTGGTTTAGAAGAATAACGCAGACATATAGACAAACACAAAAAATTATTATTTTATAATATTTATAGATATTCATTATCGAAATGGAAGACCTCTTGTCAAAGTGGTGGCAACTGGTGGCGTGAATTTTCATGAAAACCCTCATTGGTCGATTTGCTCATGACATAAGAAGAAGATGACTTAAGACAGGTTCTTTGACAAATATACATCTACTTAAGTCCAGTACATTTTCGAGAACATAAAGAACAACGAATTGAATTGACATACATGTTTGGACGATTTGAAGAACACGCTAACGGTTTCCATTAGCACGTAAGCAATAATTTCGAATGTAAATGAACAACTGCGTGTTCTGGGTGAATTAGATTGTTTCCTTAGTGGTCTCAATATCATAGGTCGTATAACCTGAACGGTTTGTTGGACATGACTCAAATACATATACCGATTCGGGATCCAATGGCTTATAACTAGTGTAAGAGGTGCTTTAATAACAGTTCTAAGACAATCATTTGTCACGCTATCTTGTCCACCAAATTAGCATCTGCACTCTGTGTATTGGCTCGCTTTGTGACCATTGGACAAACAAACTGAGATCAGCAAATAGGTACCTTACCTACCTATATTTTAAGCCGTTTGGGGTCGAAACTCTTGGGTACTGGGGTTTCGAGTGTGCGTCTCCTTTTTAAAGAATTTCTCGCTGACTGGTCGACACTTCACATGACCAGAGGGCTGGCTTATTCTTTGGCCAAAGAAATAGCATTGCCATTCAACGTTGAATGCTGCCAGCCTTCTGGGCACGTTTGCTGTCATCTAGATGACAGCGATGTGGACGAATACTTCGACACCTAAGTGTCCGTTTGTTTTCTGTATTTATTCGTATAGTTAGATAGTCATTTTATTTAGTACCTAGTCAATCTGCCTAGCCTTTTCCCAACTATATTGGGGTCGGCTTCCAGTCTAACCGGATGCAGCTGAATACCAGTATTTTATATGGAGCGACTGCCTATCTGACCTCCACAACCCAGTAACTGGGTAATACGATACCCCTTGGTAAGACTGGTTGTCAGACTTTCGGGCTTCTGACGACCCGTAACGACTGTCAAAGATCCACGAATGACAACCGGGACCAACGGCTTAACGTGCTTTCCGAGGCACGGAGGAGTCTCGGTATGTAAAGATGGTCACCCATCCACAGACCAACCCCGGCAAGCGTAGCTTAACCTGACGGATCGACCCGTGCGGCAGTTACGACTTAGCCACGAGCTCCTCTTATTTAGTAGGTACATAGTGTAAATAGTTAATTGTGTTAATACTGTAAAACATTTTTAAGTCAACAAAATTATTTTAAAAAATCCGGTACCTACACCTAGGCTATGTAATCAACCAAGCGTGATATGGCAATTATTATATTCTTTGGGTGTTTAGCGATCACTGGTAAAACTGATGACTACGCGCAAATTAAATAATTTCTATGTCCAGCCATGGAATGTGATAGGCTCAGATGTTTGATTAGAAATAGGAATTAATTACAAAGTGGTAGTGTTTGATAGCTATTGAGTTCTATCATTTGTGATGTTTTATTTAAAGAGCTAACAATAGACGCTGATTACGGTGAAAGGGAAGGACTAGGTATTGTTCGCCAGGAACAACACTTCATTAGTAACAGGGAATATTTTATTGCTGGCTTGTTTTTCATACAGTCTCCAATCAGAGAGTCGATGATTCCAATGCTTTGGGAAATAGACTTTTAAATTGAACGGTATAAAACAGACGCCTACCTAGATTTTAAAATAAGTCGAAGTTGGGTGTTACGAAAAACTGGAGATAACCAGTTCTAACCGAAACATTGGATATAGCCATTGAAGAAGTGGGTGCCTGTAATGAGAAGCTACCGACTTATGTGGCCTATTCAAACCAGACATGACCCTACAAGTGATCAGAGACCAGTGCGCAGTGGTTAAGCGATTGACTGCTGCGCTGCGTGTCGCGGGTTCGATTCCCGCACGAAACAAATATTTGTGTGACCTACAAGTAGTTGTTCCGGGTCTGGGTGTTTGTGTATGTGAGTTTCAATGTTTGTAAACGCACCCATGATACAGGAGAAATTCCGAGTGTGGGGCAACATAAAAAAAAAATAGGTATATATATTTTGATAGTTCCGCGATAAGTTCATTATTACCACCACAATAAGAACCAAAAAAGAGCCACTAAGAAGAAAATATATGGACCAAAAAGTTTTCAAGAATACGCATTACAAAGTTGGAAAAAGTATGATGGAAATTGCTAAACACTTGGCTTGGGTTGGATAGTAATTAATTATTTTCAAATTAATATCGAACCCATATAACGAAATCATCGTGTCCCATTGGTCCGCCACATTCCGACGTATAAGTTCAATAATACACACGCAGTAGGACATCTGCTTAGTATTCCGAGCAGCAGGCGACACAAACACGGGAATCTTTCACCGGCATACCTCCATGGATGTTGAAGGGAATACGGTACCCATGGCGTTTTTGTAAGCTGTATGAGTATCGGTACAGTTGGTGGTCTCAATTTCTTTATTGGTACCTAAGTTCGGTACAGTTGGTGGTCTCAATTTCTTTATTGGTACCTAAGTTCAAATGTACGCACCAATATGCTTGGAGTGTGTCTATCTGTGTATTGCCGAGGAAAAGGACATCATTATTAAGTATTTTCTTAAGTAATTAAAGCTAATGTTTGCTTTCAGACAGCTGTGCTGTTGGGGAGTTTGTTGCGCCACTTCTTCTTCCCAGCTAAACCACTAGGAAGTGGGTGAAGGGTGAGCGTTTTGGGGGACTGTCTTATGTAAGTTTGACGTTCGAAAAGTGCTGATTCTCAGCCTAGTTTGAATAAATGACTTTTATATTTTGAATTTTTGATTTTTTTTAAATTAGATTTTGGAATTCTTAAATGAGTGTTCAGTGCCAAACGAATAGCACATTTTAAGTGAATTTTAAGCGAGAAGCACTAAACTGGTCGAAGTGGCGGTGCTTGGGGAGGCCTGTATCCATCAGTGGACGTCTTTCGGCTGAAATGATGATGATGATGATGAAATGAGTTGCCACTGTAGCTGCTTTTATGTACCATTGGTTGGGATCATCCACAACGAGCCCTGCCTGTGGAAGAGAAAAGTGATGGCTGCATGGTCTATTTGAAACCGACGTCCCAAAAAACACCATGGAGTATTCAAGGAGTTTCTTGCCCGTTCTTCTCCTTAGGAAACTACTTCGCTTTGGAATGGGCAACAGCTTCATCTTTCTGATTGGCTGACTCCTTGACAATTCAAAAGTGCCTGTAGTTGGTTTAATTGAAATAAGTAAGTAAATGTTTTGAATTTACCTAAGGTTTAGGTACAGTATTGTGTAAAAGTAAACTGTTGACAAAATAATTAAATTGTAGGACTCAATAAAGACACTGTAAACTTTATGCTACCTTCAAGAAATCAAGATAAATATAAAGATCTATTACCTATTCCGAAGAAATAGGAAATATGCATGGAATAGGCAAATACGACGAACGATTTATTATCTAACTAGCTGCGCCCCGCGGTTTGTTCTGCAAGTCTCAATCCCGTGGGAATATCTGGACAAAATTTATTACATGTCCTCCTCCAGGTAATGGTCTACCCATGTGCCAAATTTCATCCAAATTCGTTCGGCCGTTTTACCGTGAAAGCGTAACTAACAAACTCACTTAAGCATATACCTATAATATTATTATAAAGTTAGGATAAAATGATAGTAAACTCTAACTATTCCAAGTAGTTGTGGCAGGTTGTTGATTTATTACTATAAGGTATCACGAAGATTTATAGGCTTGAAATGAGATAACACCTGTTTGAAATAGAAGCATAAATTAAAATGGCTTGTAATTTAGGCAACGTCGTAATCCATTGGAAGGTTGTCTGATATCTGAGATAAAAAATTCAACTGCGAAATTGCAGTTACCGTCATATGCGGCAGCTCAATGGTACCTACTATCCATCTGAGTAGGCACATAAATTCTTAGCCAGCATTGTATCAAAAAATAAAAAGTAGGTAAGTTAAAAGGACCGAGTGGGAAACAAGAAAATTGTGATGATGATTTGAGTTGATAGATACAATATATCAGCAAAAGATTCTTAAAGCATAACCATGTTACTATCACCTAAATTTTATGAGTGATCAATCAAAAAATATTTCAGAATAGCACATCTCGCAAACTTCCCAGATATGATAACACAAGGTCATGTTTTGCACACAGATTCGTACTGATAAAGAAGTAAGAACACAGCGTGACACCGATAATGATCGGCCTTGAAGATAACGGATGTGTTTGTAAAGGGTTTTAGTTTAAAAAAATCGACATAGCTACAATTATCTCTAATTTGCCTGTGATTTTCTAAGCATAGGCACCAGACATAACGGTATTACATAAACAAACTAGGTAGGTACGATTTTATAATACGGTTATCAGTGGAACTGCTTTACAAGCTAAAGCTAGTGTGTTAATACTTCAGCAGTGCATAAGCTCACTATCCCAGTAAGAAAAAAGCGATTTATACAAACTTATGCATCTCCATCTCGCTGAGTATGACAGAAATATGTATAAGTACCATCTACGACAATTTCATCCTCCTTATGAATGGAGGAATTATTCTGCAATAAAATGCTCAAGTTGCCAAAGAGGCTGGCATCGTTGGCCCAGATGCTTGGCAATAAAGTGCCATCACCGGCCACTGTGTAAACCGAAGGTGTAAACATGATTGTGCGAGGGCATACATCAGCGATTCGTGACAGATGTTCGAATTACGAAACTGTGCGACGTGGGAGGGAATCCTGCTATTGTTTGCAACCTGTCGATGTGGGCTAGATGTCCTCGAACTTAACATGTGCATTACTTTCTACGACACGTATTAATATGTCTCGCTATGGAGATAGGCTGCAGGCACCTACTGCAGCTAACACTGTATTTTCAAGCATCATTAAACAGTTATCTAATTCGTGCTCTAATCTAATCAAATAATAGATGCTCACGTTGCACCACAGCGTTCCACGAAAGCTTTGAAGATAGAAAGAGCAGATAATGCAACAATGGCGATAATAATTATTATTACCTACTGTATTATTTATCCTTACCTCGATTAAAGGGGGAGGGCCGCGGTTTGTCATGGTTCTAAACTTTTTTTGGATGTCTTCCGCCCCGGGGCAAGTGAAAGGGTCTGTCAGACTCCTGCTGACTAAAAACCACCCCGGTGTTACCTTCTCACATTTGGACCGGGGATCATGAGATCTTGTCTGCCTTCCATGGTCAACGAGTCATAGTGTTCTAACCTAACCCATTTGGTCGGGGTGCCTCTAGCGGCATGAAATGCCTTTGCGCTGCCCAGTGGTCAGCTGAGAGTATTGATAAATAAATAGGTTGCTTGGGTATAGGAGTAAGCATTATATGGATTGTAATAGGTGGCGCTCTAAAGTTTCTGCCTACCCCGATGGCAAAAAAGTATGTGTTCAGTTATAGATACTAATATTTGACAGAAACTCATACCACGATTGAATTATTAAGTCAGAACATTAAATCTATTTATATAATCATGCAACTACACCAATTCAAAATCTAATCTCAACTCTGGAATTTCAAATTACTTACTCTATGATTATCTAATCTCATACAAGTACTCGTAGATAAATCTTTATCTTAGTTATTAAATTAAAATCCGATTATGATTCACAAAAGAAATACATATAATATTATATACAGGGTGTTTGGCAGAACGTTGAGCATACGAAAATGGTGGATAGATTGGGTCATCTGCTACTTACTCAGCCCTAATTTAATTGGCCCTGGACCCCAGGATATTAAAAAAAAAATTTTTTTGCTTTCTTCTAGTTTCACCACTTTCTTAACTTTAGAGTGTATTTTTTATCACAAATGGATAAAACAGGCATTTTTTTTTATCGTTAATGTTGGTAGATTCTTATAAAACTATTGCTTTATTCGGATGTTAGCTAGAAAAAAAGTTATAAGTCCTCAAACTTACAGAAATATGTAAAAAAATACTTGAAACTAAATTTCAACTTGCATTTAAAAAAAAAAAAATGGGTTGAGTAAGTAGCAGATGACCCCACCTATCCACCATTTTCGTATGTTCAACGTTCTGCCAAACACCCTGTATATTATGACCTTTTTGAGATTGAGACACTCAAGCAGCATGATTATATACCTTTCTCTAGTCGACGCAATTTCCGGCAACAATTGGACGATATCAATATTACCAAACAATAAAATGTTTTATGATAACAGTGATGTAACGCAGTCACTGACCTCTCCAATTTGTCAACACTGATCTCTAGAATTATTATATGAGAGCAACCGCAAGGGTTCAGTATATTGAGATTTATTGTTATTTTGATTTGTATGCGTTTAAGCTAACGTAGGGCTCCATTAATAGATATTACTAAATTTGACAAAATTATTTCTAGAATAAAAGTAGTCTTGTTAATTTAGTTTCTAGTTGGATTAAGATCACTATAAAGGGTGATGATAAAAAGGGAGCTGGAACACGATACAATGATGTTTTAAAATCAAATACCTGTAGTGGTTCTTAATTATTAAAATAAAATAACAATTTCTAGCTGACATGAAATTAATTATGTACAAAAATGCTCGTACACACGACTACACATAAAGCAATACATTTCCAGTTTATGCTGATCTCGCGTTGTATAAGATTTCCGTACATTGCGAGGTCAGCTTATATTGGGAGTGTATAGCTTGATGTGTAGCCATGTGTACCACAAAAATAAAGTGTAGCCTAGCTAACTTGTTAAAACTAGGTATATCGCCTTTGCGATGGCGACGTGACTGCAGCCTTACAAACATGTTTAAATCCCAATTGCGATTGGCAAACACGCTCGCATCCTCTACGTCTATGGTCTAAGTTATGTCTCTTGGTTTTGCTGACTGTGTTCTATCTATTTGTATTAAAGTAGTTAGGGAGGAACGTGCTCACACATTCATTCTGGTTACGGGATAGATGTTTTGTGTGCAGTTTATTTTATCTTAGATAATGTTGTGTTTAGCAAATTTATAGGATGATACTGGGTCGGAGGCATAGATATTTAGCAGTTAATATTGTTCTTTATGGGATTAGGTAATCAATAATAATTTTAAAATATACGTAGTTTGTCTAATAAAACCAAGCTACCTTTATGGGACACTTATTTTTTTTAATAAAACGAGTTTAAAATATAATAGACTACCTCGTTGGTCTAGTGGTCGCAAGCCCTACTGCTGAGCATGAGGTCCTGGGTTCGATTCCCAGGTCGGGAAAATTGTTATTGGGCTTTTCCATCTGGAATTTCTCAGTAGCAGACCGGAGTCTGGAATTTGTGCCCGGTTGATGGCAATCGGCTCGCCCCCTATTACATGGGACTTAAACATAACTGGCGAAATGTGGGTGTAGGTACTACAGGTACACCTGCCCAACCCTTCGGGAAAACAAGGCGTGATGTTATGTTATGTCTTACTGAGTTTAAAATAAAAAAATCCTTACTTTTCTTAATTTAAGACTTAATGATTTCCTAATTTGTAACTAATTCTAAACAACTACTAGGTTCTCATGAAGCAAAACTAGTATCTAAAGTATCTAAGACCAGTTTCATAAGTCAAACATTATCGAGTATCTAAGCTTATCTTTAACGTAGTTACGTAAAGTAGACGACGAACTCGATAACAATTAAGTAAGTACTCTTCGCATTTAAGAATTAGTTAAGATTAAGTAAGTCTTATCTAACTGAGTCTTGACTCAGTTAATTAGTTAGGATGAGTTACAAGTATGTACTATTAACTGGTACCTACAATACAAGTTTATTAAGGTAGTAAGATAAAATCTTCCTGAGAAGATAACTTATCTTAGACATAGATCTTATCTTTGAGACAAAAGTTACATTTTCAGCAGTTTACTACAAAAACTTTACAGCGAGATGACGTGTGATAAAAACTTTTTCACAAAAAATAAAACCAACTTCCATAAAAAAACACTACAAAGTGAAAAATAACTTTGATTTCGGCAGTCGGTGTCTTGGGTTTTTTATTTTAGTTTTTTTTTGCCACCGACTTCCGAAATCAAGTTATTTTTCACTTTGTAGTGTTTTTTTTTGGAAGTCGGTTTTATTTTTTGTGAAAAAGTTTTTATTTTTCACTTTTTAGTTGTGGTACCTACACAAAACCCCCACAAAAATTTGAATACCAAGTAAATTACAGTGACAGGAACTATTATAATTTATCATCCACATATGCTAGGTGGAAAAAATATGTATTATTGAAGCTAACTCAAAAACCCTTCATCAGATCTTGACCAAATTTATATGGGACCACTTCTGGAGTATGCCCTACCAAACAAAAAAAGAATCATCAAAATCAATTCATAATTGGCGGAGTAATCGCGTAACAAACATACAAAAAAAAAAAAAACACCGTCGAATTGAGAACCTCCTCCTTTTTTTGAAGTCGGTTAAAAAGTTTCATGGACAGGAAGTACCAACTGGAACAACAGCTGATAGAGATTGGTAAGTATATGGAAGAAAATCTTGCAGCTGTTGCACTCACAAATAAGTTGGGATGATGACGATGACAAAATAAAGTTATTTTTAATTCTGCAGTTTAAAAAAAATAAGAACCTCATTCTCATATGGTTGACAATTTAATCCACGCAAACGAAGTTCCTGGACATACTTAACCAGTACCTATAATATATCATAGTTACTAGCCAGATTATTAGGCTAGCCAGGTTAGGTAGGTGTGTCCAGATTATTTCTTGGAAAGTGAAACTGGAAGCGCACTCCATGGCATTTACGTAATTACGGAACGCACGGGCCGTGGTGAGACGACGTCACCATGGTAACGCTCTAATACCTCAGAAAAGTGAAACTAAGGACGACGACCTACACCGTAAGGTGCCAGACCCCATTAACGAGAGATTTAACATCAATTTAAGGCTACCTTTCAACTAGTAAGCTCTTTCTTGCTTTTCCAATAGCGTAAGAATACGAGTAGCAATTGCATAGTTTAAGCGACAAAAATCGATTAACACTTAAGTTTGTAATCTCATTATTGAGCATAATCTTTCTATCTCTTTATAATCTAGTTATTAAATATAAAAATCAATTGCCCGACGTTATCACGCAAAAACCCAAAAATTGCACGACAGATTTGTTTTTTTTTTTTTTTGTTCGCCTCAATACTGGGGTAGCTTAAGAAAATTAGGAAAAACCCGAAGGAGCAGCCGAAAAATGGAAAAAAATAAACGTGGTAAGAAGTTCACCGAGTCATGTAGTATTTAAATAAAATCGGAACAGAAGTATAATTAATGAATGTTAATTCTTAACTATTAAGTGTCAATTGAGATGATGTGTGCTGTAAAGTAGCAGTACTGACCGTACCTATCTTAAAATCAAGTAAAATCCACATTGACGTTAGTGTCAATGTATCATTATACTGTCTTGCCTACAACAACAACAACGTTTATTCTTTTTGCATTTTAACGCAAAAACTTAAAAATAATCTAAACATTTATCAAAGTAAAATTACCAACTTCCGTCAAAATAAACTAAAGACAAAACATAAGTAGCATTAAGTATGTATTGAATATGATAAAATATCAGATAAAATTCGCAACTAAAATCTTTCCTGTCAAATGTCTGTTACAATTGACACGCTAATCAATAGTAAACGCTTTTAAACAACACGCTTCAATTGAGTCTAGCCAAATTATCATTATTTAAAAACAAAGTGGCTTGAAGGCTATAGTTATAGCACTATGTCACAAAAAATACACAGCGTTATCTAAAGAAGATTATGAAATCGAAAGTTGAAAAGCGAAACGCAACGTTCTAAAATAATGGCACGTAAGGTGCAACACTAGGTATGTAGGAGTGAGCGATCGTAAACACTCAAGACTGTAAATTCTATGTGTATTATAGTGTACTTTTAAATGTATTTGTTAGCAGGAGTACCTCTGTATTTCTCAAGAGTGTTCCTAACATTTTAGGTGCTCGCAAGTCTAAAATATAGTCGCATAAAATATTTTTGCGAGCTCATGTGCGGTCTATGTTAGCCATAAAAAAAATTTATACATTCCGAGCTTTTGAAAAACCTACCTGAATCCTTTGTTGTGGAAATCTCTCGAGGTTTACGAGTTAGTCCTATCACTATACGTTTAGATACATCGTAACCCTTATTATGAGGGAACACGACTAAATCTCGTAACCATAAATTATGAAAATCGCTGAAATCTCGATGTTTTACCGTGTCCTGTACTCTATTATTCATGAAAACCTGATGTCATGCAATTTAGATAAGCCGGCTCGGCCTTTGATGCCCTGGAGAAATTTAATTTGCACTTTTAAGCTCCGCCACTAACAAAGCCGCGCTATTTTCTCCTTGGGAAACCACTATTCAAAATTCTACCTTTTATAAAAGTGGGACACTCTTTAGTCTTGTTAAAGGCAAATGGATTCCGAGTGAAACTCAAAAGAGGGAAAACTTCAATATTTTTCAAAGCGTATTTTCTTTAGCGACCTACTTTATGAAAATCAAAACATTACTTACCGACCTACAGTACGGATGCACGTAAGTTCCTTTCCCTAAACATACGTTTAATAGATATCATCACTCATAGGACAAGTTCTGTTGACTCGCCTCCTCTGAGATCAAGGGTCAATCATAATTGAGTTTGTCGAGTGGGGACCCTCCCTCGCAAGTCAATTTATATACCTTTGTACGTGCTATATTGGATTTCAAACACTATGTTCTCTCAGTGTGTGTTCCAGCACTACGTGGGAGGGACGCTCGGTTCTAAGTTAGGTAATAACTAGTTGCATATGTTTGCACATCAAGTTCGGCGAACTACCCGTACGACCGCCCGAAACTGTTCGTGCGGGACTTGGAACAATACATTGTGGATTTCTTTATATAAGTGCGCCTAATTGAGGCGTTGCAAATAATAATTGTGCAGCAACTCTACTTTAACCCTTCGCCGGCCGCTATACGTGCTCATCACGAAGATACCGACAACCATAGCCACACGCGGCAAAACAGCTCCGCCTGCCAATAGCTATTAGGTACATTAGACATGCTCAGATTAGGTACGCTCGAAACGAACGCTTTACAATATGTAGTACCGTTTGCATGAATGCATGCCGCAGATATTGTCTGAGTTCTGTGTAAGCCCTGTAAACGTCGGAGATTTAGCCACTTAAGGACTACCAGTAATATTCCAACATTCCTCACTTTATAGCCAATTAAAGTGGACACGTCTAGTAAATCCGAAGCACGGGATGGTTGTGCAACAATCCGTACACACTCGGCCACAAATCATGGTACACGATTGTGCCTACGATTAGATGCTGACCTTTATCGTTGTCCAGGAATTAGCCAACCGGCGTGCAACACAGCCCAGGTACACCGCAGCTACACTGCACTAATGTAATCATCTCACATGAGGAAACAATAAGCCTATAATGAATCTGCCAATAAGGGAAAGGGAAATGAGCTCGTCATCCGATAATAAGTAGTATGAACACAATCGTGATAGATTTCTATCTCGACTTTATATGATTCCCATAGAAAGTCGAGTCGAATCGTTGTCGGTTTTATCACGCAATAATGAATGTTGATTAGTTCATCAGAAAAGCGTGGGTTTATGCTTCTTAGTAGGTGCTAAGTCATTTTGCAGTAAAATTAAAGGTGCCTGTTATATGGCGCTTCATAAAGTCTTGCGCAGGTTTCATGACAGTAAAATATTAATGTTTTCGGTGTAATGAAGCACTGTGAATTTCAAGCTTTGTGTAGCTACAGTCCTAAGGTAATGAATCATTGTTCAAATTATACGCTCCGGGTGCTTGATGACTTGAATTTGCGGCATTTCTGCAAATAATGATTAGATTCTACCTTTCAGGTAATTCACCGGATTTTGTTCATCACGACTCTGGAATTCCAAAGTAAATAACAAGCTAAAATAATAATATGTGTATGTTATTGTCTTCACCTCCTTTTTAGGGTTCCGTACCTCAAAACGAAAAAACGGACGCCTTATAGGACCACTCGTGTATATGTCTGTCTGTCCGTCTGTCACAGCCAATTTGCTCCGAATCTAATGAACCGATTAAGTTTAAATATGGTACACATATGCATTTCTGTGACCCGAACACGGACGTGTAACGTAAATAAATGAATTTTGAATATGGGAGAAAGTTAAAAAAAATGTTTTGCAAACTGGTGACATATCAAATGAAAGGGCTTGTTGCGAGGATCACAAGTTTTTATTTCAATAGTTTTAAAATAAATACTTAGATATTTAAGAAAATTTATGAAAATTACCATTACATAGTATAACATTGGTAAACTGCTGAGCCAAAAATTTTGAAAAAAAATACAGAGAATTGTTCTTTACTCATAGATTATAGGAAAACCTATAAAAAGTCTATGGTCTTAAAATAACATGGTAAATCTCTCTCTCGTACTTGGCTAATTTTTTCTTTGGCAAATATTACCAAGAAAAATGTAAAGGTCGGTTTTACATCATATAGTACCTATAAAGTCTTGCCTCTATGAAATGGCAAGTAGGCTCTGGCATTATCCCAGAAAAGAGTTTTATAAGTGTAAATAATACATACAATTTCCAGACATTTCAGTGAGAAGTAGTTATATACTTACATAAGAACGAAAAAAATATGGTACAGTGCAAAAAATTGTGTAGTTACCCATTAAGATTCTGGTTTAATTACCAAACAGACAGACGTCCTACCGCTAAAGAAAAAAAATCGAAATCGGTGTTCACAAGGCAAAACAACAATAATTCAATGAGTGCCGACTGCATTCTTCCTGCCTTCACCCGACCACCTTGAATGTACTCGATTGTTTAATAAGTACACGAGCTGCATACCTGACTCGATTAGCAATACTAATACAATAAAAATATTCGGATATTATCTATTTGGAATTATTTGTATCTAGTTTCAAAACAAATGCGATTCCTCGAAGAGGCCCGACGCAAATAATGAGGAATTTGGTTGATCATCGATTCAAATCGGTGAACCTGCTCAATCAAATGTGCAGATTATGCATTGATATTATTTAATAGCAGAATGCAGTAGGTACCTAGTGGTGCACTATTTTCTTTATAAACAACGACACGCAGTGCTTCCTAAGGGCATGAAGTAAGAAATCACACAAATCAACTTATGAACTGTTTGTTTTCTTTTAATTATTTTTGAACGCTAAATGAGATTAAGATAATGATAGGCTTGTGGCGGCATCTACATCGCCATATGTGACCTACGCATCAAAGACCTGACGTCACACAAAAATCCTAACGTCACACAAATCCTGCATCGCGCAATTAGAGTTTACCGCGCGAACCGCATATATATATACCTTCCCCGACATTAATCGTTGCCCGCCAGACACGACACCCATCTGGTCGGAGGATCCTTCCTTTTCTAATAGAGGATGAGTGAACTTTACACCATGTTCCTCATGCCTCTAAACTTATACTCACAAAAACAGGAAAGAGATTTAACCATCAAGATATTCACGAAACTACGAAATTCGTAGATACATCATAAAATGATACATAGACCTACAAATTAAGAACTAGAAAAAGAACAATATTTCATAATAATATTAACTCGAAGTAATTAAACTAAGAGAAGTTTCGGTAAACAGAGGGCCTGCAGAAGAGTTCCAATCTAACTATCCAACTGGCTTCGGGAAACAGGCACAAATTAGATTTGTACACCGACACCCAACTTGCTACTCAGAAAAACAATGTTGTGTACTAAACCTCCCGGGGAAATGAATTGCTACAATTTACGGGTACTGTGCTGTAAATTAAGGTTCCCTTAGAGCGGTTTCGCACTATGTCCGATCCGAATTCGAGTTCATTCCGAAATGGAAATGTTCTAAATTTGGACGGACAGAGCTCGGATCTAGAGCGCAACCCCTCATACAAATAGTACTATTGCTACTTGGGACCGACACTTCTCGGATTCGGATCGGACGTAGTGCGAAACCGCTCTTAGTCTTCTAATGGAAAGCAATGAGCTTCAGAATAGCCTACGCGAGTAATGATACTAAACTACCTGTAACACTCAGTGAGGAAAAATAAATACCAGCATTTACAGTGGTGATTATAGGATTATAATGGTGGTGAACATGGTCTTGTTATAAGCAATTAGGGTGTCCAGTAGGCGCAGTCCCGATGAATTGATTCACGCTGTAATACCGAATGAGGTCCTTTTCTACGTTTGTAGCATGAGATCACAAAGGAAATTACATTCTGTAGTAAATATCAGTGTATATCCAGTATTGAAATGATCAGAAATCCCTATAGAATTGATAAATTGCCAAACAGCTCGGATATCCATAAAGGTACCAGGTTTCCGTACCACAATGACATTGAATGCAATATGCGCAGTTAATTTACGTTGCATAGAAATCATGACTCGAATCATCCGCATGATTATCATTAATAACACTCATCATGATTTTTTATGGTAAATCATTACATGCAGGAATGTTCTGTACCTTTAATGATGAGTCTATTTTGAACTTGTAAAACGGACCTGCCCAGCCTTATGCTGAAAAAACATTTTTACAAAAAATGAAACCGGCTTCCAAAAAAAACACTACAAAGTGAAAAATAACTTTGATTTCGGAAGTCGGTGTCTTTGGTTTTTATTTTCGTTTTTTTGCCACCGACTTCCGAAATCAAAGTTATTTTTCGGAAGTCGGTTTCATTTTTTGTGAAAAAGTTTTTATTTTTGACTTTTTAGTTGTGGTACCTACACAAAACCCCCACAAAAATTTGAATACCACTACCTGCTATGTAAATTACAGTGACAGGAACTATTAGAACATCATCCACATATACTAGGTGGGAAAAATACGTATTATTGAAGCTAACTCAAAAACCCTTCATCAGATCTTGACCAAATTTATATGGGATCACTTCTGAAGTAGGTATACCCTACCAAACAAAAATAATAATCATCAAAATCAATTCATAATTGGAGGAGTAATCGCGTAACAAACATACCTGCAAAAAAAAAACATACAACCTAATTGAAAACCTCCTCCTTTTTGAAGTCGGTTGAAAATACACTTCCGGACACATCTCAATTGAATGATAGCCGAATCCATAGTTTAGGAAGTTCCATAATAAATCCAAATTTTGTTGGATCTCTAATTCAACTACTCGTCCTGTTCTGTAATTTATGGTGTTAAAGATACATTCAGTATGTTAGAAACGTCGTGTAATTGGGGCCTAAAGTGACTCCTGTTTCTTATTTCACTGCGAAGATCAATTTGATATAAAAGTAGGTATGCAACAACAAGCCACAATATCACATAACAACACACAGCATAACTGTAACATTTTTCATTGTGCAACGTTTTTGGATAACAGACATATTGTGACAAACACCTGTGCTCATGGTGAGTTTACATGCTATACGAATCTGAGCATTTTTACGCTCATTGTGCAAGAAAATTGGTTATTCGCAAAAGAAAACTTTTTATCTCGGCGGCGGCGGTTATCTAACATTGTTTCAAACTCACACGTTTAGAGAGGCAAAAAGTGTATAATTTAAAAATAATTCCGTTTGTAGGTACGTGAGCGTACGTCATGGACAAATAATATTTGACGCTTTCTGTGATTCAGAATTTGCTTTAAAACTGTCTGCAGATAAACTGCACAAATCCGTCATATATAAAAGTTTATTTTCTCGTCTAACTTTTCAATTCCAAAAGGATGCTGATGCAGTCTTTGCCAAACGTGACCTCGAGAGAAAGAAGCAACTCAATCCTAAATCAAAAATATTTCAACTGACACTAGTTCTACCATTTAATTTCAATATATCACAACGAATCTCTCACTTGCATGTCCCCAATCATATCATACCACAAAACGAATTGATCAATCTAGGTCAATATCTAGTTCTTCACTTGTAGGCTGACGCATCTATACAAAGATGGCTCTTGCAGTAGTAAAAAAAATTACAGCTAGATTGGAATCTAGCTGTCCGGCATTTTTTTCCTGGAGGCTGTTTGCCCAGGCTAGCCGGGACATATTATTAATTAAAATTATTTCTGTGCAATATTTAGTAAATTACCTCGCCACATACTCCAACTGAAACGAAATTTAAATCTTGTGTAAAACGCACACAAAAATGTTTGGCTCATCGTTGGTCCAACTCCACAAGGGCGCATGAACTAATTGATTAGCATTCTAAAATATTGTTGGAGCTGCTGAAAATTGTAAAACTATCATTCAATTGTATAAATTCAATCTCTTAGTATAATATAATTGCATACTCGTAGCACATGTGTGAGCACTATGTACCTACTTAAAAGCTACCATTTACTGGGTACGTCTTTCATTGACATGATGTGCCCTGGCGGCTGAGAGTATGACATGCTCACTCAAATGTCTCGCTGGTGGTGGCGTGTGCGTTGGATCATTAAGCTCCCTTCAAAATGGTTGAGCTAAATGGTGCTGATCCATGCGTCATGTTCGTGAACGGGCGCCGCCGTCAGTGGGGGCTGGTCATCTCTTAGCTGCCACGGGTATTTTTTTTTTTTCTGACTCTTTTAACGTGCACGTCTTTCTACATTGTTATCACAATATATAATTTCAACATGAATGATGTAACCAATATTTTGTTACAATATTCTGATTTAAAAGAGTGTCCCTGGAATTTCTTGCCCGTTCTTCTCCATAGGAACCTACTACGCTTTGGAATGGGCCACTAGCTTGATCTTTCTGACTGACAACCCGTAGACAATCCAAAAGTACCTGTAATTGGTTTATTTGAAATAAATGCTTTGAGTTTGAGTTTAAGAATGATCTAATGATAAGCAGTGATAGCCTAGTGGTGTGACCGTCAGACTGACAAGTCATAGGTCTCGAGTTCGAACCCAAGGCACGCACCTCTGACTTTTCGGATTCATGTGCGTATTATATAATTATCACTTGCTCAAAAAACGGTGAAGGAAAACATCGTGAGGAAACCGGCATGCCTGAGAGATATTTCTCGACGGCATGTGAAGCCAAGTCAGAGGCCCGTGGGCGGCTTTAAAACTCTGACACCAGGTTAGTTTACTAACCACACGAAAAGAAGAAGAATGATCTAATTTTTGAAAGACTTGCCGAAACAACCGCAAAGCATCGTGTTTCACGCTCAGTTTTACGTGTCAGAGTTTTAGAACGAAACCAGTTGTTAGCGATAATTGGCCACGTGTGACCCAACCGTATTGTTGGGAGTTTTTATAAAACAATGCGAGTATCGTAATGTTGGGCCGCATTTATGTGTAATGTTACGTTTTTTGTGAAAAAAACGTTCAATGAAAGTCGTTTTGTGCCTATTTACTGGAAGTAAATATACGAACACGAAGAATTACTCCTGAGAGTTGAGTTAGTCGTCTAGACGATTTATTACCTACATTGAATCAAATAGATGACTTTTTACCAAGTACATAGCGTTACATTTACAATCATGTCTGCTTGAAACAAAATGCTAACCTTTCTTCTCAAAATTACGGACATAACCGAGGCTACGACGTGGAAAAAGCTCGTTACAGTTAAATTATAAAGAACATCTTTAGTGACACTTTTCATATAATTGTTTATAGTCTAAAAGGTTCCAAGATTATTTACTAAGCCTTCACAAAAAATCCCAAGAAAATCTTTTCCGAATGTCAAAACAAGTTAGCTGAGTTCGATTTGCATATCAATTAAAACAACACCGCGGTTGCAGAACTGGCCCTAGCAGCCTAACAACGAGCCTTTTACCCGATGATTGGCGAACCATTCCGCATTCTTGTCTCCGGCGGCCGGCGCAAGCGCGAGCCCACGCTTCCCTTTACTAACCGTTCCACGTTTAAAATATTTCGAAAATAACTTTATTAAGAAAAAGAGAATAGAGCTCTTTTTTTATGAGGGTAATAGTTGCTGAATGACGTCACAAATTACTAAACTGCGTATTGAATTTCATAAGTTTCGTTACGCGGTCCATTGCGTGTTTTATTTGTAACGATCATTATCAATTTATGTAATTGTTGCGTTGAGAATTAACTAAAGTTATACTGACATGTAATATTTTAATTTATCTTCTGATTCTACACTTATTTTTGTATTGTTTGTACTCGCGAAGTCGCGATTTGCTCTGTGAGCATCAAGGCTACCTTGATAGTGATTTCAACTGATTTAATTATAATTTGATGAGATGTTTATATATAAGTTATGTAAGAACTACCATCACAAATCTGTTTGTAAAGTCATTGTTGCGTCTCACCTGTTATTCTAAACACCGAATGAGGTTTTTTTTTTATATCAGATTCCCATTGAATTATTTATTTATTTATCCACAATGGAGAAGCTCTTGGCTTGCATCTCATCTGATGGTAAGTGATGATCAGGCCGAAGGTGGAAGCGAACTTCACCCGGAGTTCTCAACTACAGAGGAACTGGCTATCTTACCTCTAACTGCCGAAATACAACAACGTTGTTCAGAATTAGAAATATGTACCTATGTAATTGTAATAAAACCTTCAAAAATATGAAGTTGAGTCATTACTATCAGCAACGGAAGTGACAATAACCTTGTTACGGGTGTCAGCTCCCGATCGGAAGGTCATGGGTTCGAACAGAGTTTAGTCGAGGGGCCAACATAACGATTTCACACAAATTGTTCACTTTTTTCTCCTCTCTTTCGATTCTTTATTGGCTACGCCCGCATCGAAACTTTACGCTTAATTTAGGGCTCTTAAAAAGGTTTGTTGATCAAACGAATTATAAGAAATTGGTCTCGCGGGAAAAATAAAACGGGGAAGGCAAAAAACTGTGCTTTGGTGCAATTTGGGAAGTGTTGCAAAAGCTAAGTAATCAAGAGAAAAACTGTCCGTAGGTCTCAATTTTATGCGTAGGTAATTTTTATTGTAGTTACCAATCTAGAGATTCTCAACGAAAAGAAAGAAAGAAAAATAGGTTTATTTGTCACAGAAACACGTGCATATAAAAAATATAAGTAAGTTAAGTCGAATAAAAAAAAAACAAAAAAAAAACTGTAATCACGAGTAGGTACACATAGTCGGCAGCCGCACGTCGTGAAGAGAAGGCTTCCAGTTCCACTCAGCCTGACGAAATTGTATCATGACCACTCACTTTACATTTCTGGTTTTATCCTAATTTTGAATATAAATCCGTCCAGTTTCACCGCCCTCCTAAACAAAGGACGGTGTCTGGATGTGTGTTTGGATTACTAAACATCCTGCAATCAAGGAAACAACTCGACAACTCAACTTGAGAGTTGCGAACAGGATACTCAATTACATAATTACTCCGGACTCACAGGATAAGTATAATAAACGAGGATGGCCCTTGACTTGAGTTGTAAGACCCTTTGTTCGTTGTAAACAACAATTATTAAACTCGTAAAAACTGCAATTTTTCGTATTTCTTAGATGAGGATGGCTCTCTATTGCTAAAGTTGATAGTGGTGTGACTGTCGGACTGCCCAGTCCGGTGACTTGGCAGTCGAACACAAGGCACGCATCTCTGACTTTTCGGATTCTTGTGCGTATTGTATAATTATCACTTGCTTCTAAAACGGTGAAGGAAAACATCGTGAGGTAACCGGCATGCCTGAGAGATATTTCTTGACGGCATGTGAAGCTAAGTTAGAGGCCCATTGGTGGCTATAAAACTCTGACACCACGGGGTCTACTCGTCCTTCGAAGTTATATCGTATGTGAGACAAAGAAGGAAGCTCCCAGCTTCCTTCTTTGTCTCACATACGATATGACCGTAAGTTAGAAGGCGCTCGAAGCGCCCGTAACTAGGGCCGAAACAACGAAATTCGCTTAGGGCGTAGCCCCCCAGGTTAGTCACTAACCACACGAAAGGAAGAAGATTGCTAAAGTTTAGTAGTATCGCAAATAATTGAAAATAGAAAACACGAATTCGTTCCTTGACACAATAACGCTAAGAAGACATTCTAAGAAGACACATCGAAGTTTTGCTCATTTTCATTATCATTTTGGATGATCTTTAGGAGGTGTAATGAGCTGTAGTGGTTTAGTGTAGGTCAATACTAGGGATGTAACGATTCCGATTCCAATGCCGATCCGATACCGATTATATACAACCGATATCAAACAGTTCGAAAAGCGTGCGAAATGAGGACGCGCGCGCAACATTGTCGCTCTGTCGCAGGCGGGACTGGCGGGAGAGCTGCGCAGAAACAGTGTTTGCAGTTTGCTGAGCGTTGGCTGAGTGATGTACCTATTGTTTCTTGCCTATTTCACGTCACCGCTATTCGTGATTCTGTTTATTCACACAGTGAAATGAGGACTATAATAGGAAACAAACTTTTTAGTTTCGACACGCGTCGCATCCCATCACCCCTACGTAAGCAGTGTAGTGAAACAGGACCATATTCATCAAAATTCCAAACCGTGGTCACAAGGACGATATATTTATTCTAATTTATGTGTAGGTAACTCTTCAGTCGTGTCCATTATAATAGCCGTACGACAAAATTCGAGCACATAACAATTAAGGTCACTTGGTGCGAATAACAAACTATTTTCGTTTGCATCAGATGTAGTATGCAGAACTATTGTTTATTAACCTAACTGTTTTTAAGCATAGACTGCTATTACATAATGATTATACGGGTACCTATATAGTTAACAAAGATCGGGCAAGTGCGTGACGGACCGTGGTTTCGTAGTTGGGATGAATTTATCGCAATAACAAACTTAAATTTGTAGTTGAAAACATGTTCTCCCATATGGAATGTATGGGAGAACATGTTTTTGCAACCGCAAATGTATGTTGGTGGATTATTACTCGTTAACTTGTAAAGCCTACTTAGCTGTGATAGTTTTTCTTTTAATTTCCTTATATATAATACTGCCGTGAACTTTTTCACATATCCGAAATCCACCATTTAGCTGGCAAGGGGGGGCACTAGACTAACAAAAAATTGCACGTTAAAGCTTAATATTTCTCTAACCGATCCTTGAATACTAAATTGGTGCAACCTACAATATTTTTTTATGTTTTTATTTACTTGATTATTATGTATACCTATGCTAAATTACAGCTTCCTAGTACAAAGAGTCTCTGAGCTAAGCCGTGGACAGACGGACAGACAGACAGACAGACGAACATGGCGAAACTATAAGGGTTCCTTGTTTACTACGGCACCCTAACAAAAGTAGGTACTATAATATTATGCAACGTCCTGACTATATCACGTAGAAAGCTACGAGATCGCACGAGCTCTATGCAGTGCATCGTCAAATTCTATAACTGTCTATTTCCTAGACTAGACTCGTAACTTCTTGAAGGGCTAACTTTTGTAAAGCTATTGGTTCCGACTCGCGGCTTATAATATCTAAAACCATAAAAGGCCTATATACTTTTACATACAATGCGTAAGGCACCATCTTCCCTTGGGGGCTGTAAATGTTGAGTAAGGTATTTTCGGGTTCACAGTTTGCAGGATTAATATCCTCTGAGAAAACCCTGTGTTTCTCCAAGGGCTGAAGGAAAAAAGCTCATAAAACTAGCAACCCGATGTTCCTCTTCAAAATCTAAGCAGAAATTGTTCCACATTTTTTATTGGATGCGTCATCTAGGCTGCCTTATCTCTGAAATCACGGTGGAAAAGCCGTATTGTCGTCAATGTAAACAAACTGTTTACTTATCATCAATCTTACTCAGTATTCAGGCTGAAGGACTTACCTGAAACAGAAATATACATAAAATCAATAAACGAGTAATGAATCACAAAAAATGATACAAATAAAAAATGTTTACTTATAGTAGTTTTCATGTAAATACGACGTCTCTTCATTGTTTAAAGTCTGAACACAGTATGAGACACTTTTGCTTTGAAACAAGACAATTATTGTTTGCACACCGGACGAAGTTTTCCGTCAAACAATGTTTCATATTGCAAAACATTGAACAACCCTGCCGCCTGTAACTTTACTGAAACGTCGACATTTCTGCTAAATAAACCAACATCTCACTGTTTTGTGCAAAAGAAACAGAGACAGTTTTATTGACAAGATGCTGCTTGATAATTAAGGGGCAATACATTATAATAATATGCACATCTTGATGGTTACATACGGCCTTACACTTGTTTGTTGTAACGATTATCAAAACTGACATCGATGCACGTAAGGAATGCTATTGTTCAGCTTTATTCGTGTTACTTTCTAGCTATTGTATTCAGTTGGGAGGCATTTGTGAATTGTGATCATTTGCACGTATAAGATTTGAATGTCACAAATAACAACATGTTTAGTCACTTCAACCAAGCGGTCAGCGGGTCAAGTGGATGCAGGAGCTTTTGTTTTTTATTTATGCACGTAGGTAAACTATACGTACGGTCTCTGCTTCAGTTGGTATCTCTGACGCATTGTGACGACGTTTGACTAGAGGAAGGCAATGCTTGTAACACAGTGTTGAAGGCGAGATCACTATAACATGGGTTATTCACTAGATAACCGCACAGGACGCTGGGAAGTCACAAGCGGTGCCATCAATCGGCACGAGCACGTGACCGCGACCGAGCCGACACTGGACAACTCGTTTTAGAAAATTCGCAATTGGATTGAAAAAGTGCTAAATTGTCCGACAATTACGACAGGCGAGGATGTAATTAAGCATTACGGGTGAACGTGTATCAGTCGGTGGGTTGGGCGCGCGACTGCGGCGGGCCTGCGCGGGCGCACACCTCGCCCGTGTCCGCCGCGCCAGCCCGTAGCGTGCAATCAATTTATGCAAATTACCGACGGGACGGTCTGCTCGCACGTCCAATTGACTATTAGCTATACCGGGAACGCTGCGAGATGCAAACGACATTGATGCCTGTTATGGAGATAAATAATTTAACACGTTTAGAAATTCAGTTATTAAGTGCGCTGAACTCGGAGTGTGCCAACTAGGCGAAATAAATTTAATTGTGGTAACAGCCAGACTGCTGTCACAACAGTGTTCGCAATTCGGCAACGGTTCCGCTTCACTAGATGTCTACAAATACTGGTAAAGGTATTACACGGATTTATGAACTAATTAGCAACTGATAACAGTTCCGTAGTTTTGTGAAACTATGACTCGCGTCATGAAAACCTTTTTTTATTTATTCACCTGAAGATTTAATGCCTCAAAGGGTTATCATTTAAAATTATTTTTGAAGCCTCTCTAGATCCTACTGAATAAATATTTTTAAGGTTAGTTACAAAAGCTGCAATTTTATATTTGTTGATAAGACTTTTCGAGATGACCGACGCGCACCGCAAGGGCTGGTCAAGGTGGTGCGGGAAAAGAGTTCCAGCACGCTTAGCATGACCACAATATAAACGGGTTTTGTCGACGGAAGAATAGACAAAATGACAGATTATGATATCTGTCATTTTTTCTATTCTTCCATCGACAAATCCGTTTTTATGGTTGTCATGCTACGCGTGCTGAAAGGACTTGGCGGAGGCCTTTGCCCATAAGTGGGACAGCAGAGGCTACATAAAAAAATCTTTATTTTAGAGTATAACGAGATTTCAACGATTGCATCACAAAAGACCGTGAAGCTTTCAAGCAAAATAAATAGACATGAAATAGGTATTGCATTTAAATGAATGATCAATTGCAAACTCCGAATAAATAACTTAAATATTGCTAAGAAGTAGTGTTGAACTAAGTATCGAAGTTTTATCTTACATCACGAATATTAAACGATAACTAAGTAGGTACAAATATTATTATGTAACATGTTGTATCTAGTAACATTCGACTCAAAATTGACGAATATTTAACTTGCGCTTTCGTAATTTTTATCGTGACCATGTAACGTGGACGTCGACGTCCATAAAATTAATGGAAATACGTGCACTTTACAACGTTATCGTGGACGAAAATTTAAAAGCGTCTTCATATATTTACATACATTTTATTTGACTGTGCTATCGTGATAACGTGACGTGAAAATATAAAAGCGCACATTCAATTAGAAAAATCGGTTTGTCTTGTTTTGCTATTACTTGGTCGCTCTCTCTACTTTTCATAAGATCATTGATTACCAACATTATGAATAGGAGTAAAATTAATCATAAATACATGGGCCAAAAATGTCCGCTGTGAAGCTTTTACTCCCCTATATTATATTGAATTCCTAGCATGTGCATTCAAATTGATATAATCACATGAAATGGTAAATTATATGTATTTATAAGCACTTATTACTATTTTCACCCTTGGATTTTAGTAGCAAAGAAGTCTCCCCATTATCAATATTTATACTCATACATCCCGGGGAATGGGAATATCGGGATAAAAAGTATCATTTGTCCTAATCCTGGTCATGGTCTACCCATGTGCCAAATTTCATCCAAATCTGTTCAAGCGTTTTAGCGTGAAAGCGTACTTAACAAACAAACAAATTAATAAACATTTATAAACTCACTTTCGTTAGTTAGCAAAATTGTTGAGTTTATATGTAAGTTCATATGTAATCTTCGGAACTGCTGATCGGATTCCGAAAATTCATTCATTAATTACAATACAGTATTGGCTATAACAATAAATTTTACGTGGGTGAAATCGTAGACAGAAGCTAGTAAAAATTATTCATAGATACCTAGGTACCACAACTGAGGATACTAACAAATTAGAATATTTTAACATAAACTACACTTAAAATTACAAATCCGTACTAATTACTAGTAACTCGTGCAAAATTAAGTCGTGCTGACATCATAATGCGTTCGCGTACCTTATCATTACTTTTTCGTGCACTTTGCACATCAATTAGTAAAAGAATATGTAAATAAATTTCGTAGGTATTAGTATAAGAGAACAGTACAATTATTAAAGTAGGCTACAAACATAACAATTGATAACTCAAATAATGCGCGTACTAGAATAACAAAGATTATAAACAACTACTAGTCTTTAGAATGTGGATAAAATGTTAACGAACTTTTAAATAGAACATTGCATAACATCACGCCTGTAATCCCCGATGGGTTAGGCAGAGGTGTACCTATAGATACACCCACATTTCGACAGTTATGTTTAAACAAAACACCTCTTTCAAAACTGAATAGGTACCTAAAACATCAACTATTTAAAAAGCAAAACATATTTTTGTTCCAAAGTATTTAGTATAGAACAATACAAATAAATAAGTCCCATGTACATAATAAGGGTAAACCTATTGCGACCAACCGGTCACAAATCCAGACTCCGTACTGCTATCTACTGAAATGATTTATTCTATTTCGATAAAGCGGTTTACATAGTAAAATGCATTTACTCTTCCATTGTCACTCTCAAACTCCACGAACAACACATCGCTATATCTATGTAAGTGTAACTATTTAGAAGGTACTTATGGTTAGCACACAAACAAGTAAGACCACAAAACTGCAAGTAAAACGACATTGTAATAAGAAAAGTGGCGAAAACCGACGACTAGTTTAGAAATAAGAGAAAGGTGACAATGAAAGTGTTTGCCAGAGTTCTGCGATGCTATCTATCGTAAATAGAAAATATGTCCATGACATGATTAAGTGGTTTTATTTCTAGTAAGCTATGATGTATTTCATGTCAGCTAGTCTACGTTCACAGTTAAATTAAATTTATCAGAGAAATTGCTATAATCAGTAGGCAGAGTCTGTCAAGGATAGATAGATACAATTTTTGTAAAAAGACGCTGCACACAGCCATTTTTAAGTCTTCTAGGTACATCATTCATTTGATGAAAAAAAAAACGTGTGCTGTCGGGGAACCCCCGTTAGGAACGAAGTTCCTAACGCGATACTCGCACGCACAGACTCGTATATAATAGACTGAGACAGAGACAGAGAGGAAGTCGCATTGAGGGGGCATAACGCTTTTTCTTTACGTGACGATTTTTAATAGTCAACTCCTACCGCATGCCGCGTTATGGAACTTCGTTCCAAAAAATTGCTCAGAATAGTCATGTTTTTTTTTTCGGATTACCTTACTGAAGGTTAGTAAGGTCAGTTCATTACAACACTGCGCTACATCTTAAAAATGCTGAATCTTATCCAAAATATTGCATAACGTGTGAACTTTACAGAGTTACGTCAAAAGGTCATTGACACAAAACATTTCCCGCATGTGTGGATGGCAACTGGCAGACGTACAGATAGACGGCAAGTAAAGTGAAGTGGTGCACTAATGAAGCGCAGCACCCGCCAATTAGCCAGGCTCGGCCATGCAACATGAGCTCAGTATCGCTCAAACACAAAACAAATTAAACGCCACGAGCATTTGTATGCACTCTTCCTTTTGAATCATCTGTTTTTAATCTTTTTGTGTTTACCTACATACGAGTAGTTACAGGATTTCAAAACTGTTTTGAGCGTACGGTACCTCAAAAGTAAACTTACCAGCTAGATATAATATTATATTTGTAACTAGAATGATTTTAATTAAATAAATAATTATTAAATTGTTTTCAGACTTAGGTATAGAAATCAACATACAAGCAAACAAATTTTAGCTTTTACAGAGCTTTCAGCGGAAGAAATATAAATAAGATAATAATTTTCACGTATTATTAATTAAAAAAACCGGCCAAGTGCGTGTCGGACCACGCACAATGAAGGGTTCCGTAGTTGGAATGAATTTATCGTAAGAACAAACTTAACTTTGTAATTGAAAAACATGTTCTCCCATACGGAATATATGGGAGAACATGTTTTTGCAACCGCAAATTTAAGCTGGTCAATTATTACTCGTAAACTTGTATAACCCACTTAAGTGTGTTAGTTTTCCTTTAAACTTTGGTATATATAAGTACTAATGCCGTGACATTTTAATTTCTAACTATAACCGTTTAGTTGGTAGAGGGGGGGGACACTTGACTCTAACGAAAATTGGTACTTTAAAGCTTGATAAGTCACGAACGGTTTACTTAATCAAAACACGGTCTTCGCAAACCCCTAATATTGAAAGACCTATCCAACGATATCCCACACTATGGGAAGGACGAAACAAAAAATTTTCATTCCCACTTTACATGTAGGGGAGGTACCCTAAATAATAGTTTTTTTCAAAATTTTATTTTACCAATTTTTTTGGCGTCATTAACGTGTATACTCATGCTAAATTACAACTTTCTAGTACCAATAGTTTTTTAGCTAAACCGCGGACAGACAGACAGACAGATAGACAGACGGACATGGCGAAACTATAAGGGTTCCTTGTTGACTACGGAACCCTAAAAACACAACACACAAAATTTAAAGCTTAATGAGGTATCTTGCTGAACAATTACTTGGGTACCGGTTACTTTGAATCGCGGGGTAACTTTGATAGAAACTTCCATTTCATATAAAATCGTGAATTACTTAAAACGAAACGCAATTAGGTAGTTTTTTTTTCTGAGTTATGAACACTGAACAACTGTTTAATCCTTTCCTGAGGACACGCTGGGAATCCACCAATCATTTTAATTGAAAAAGGTAAATATATTGTCATTCAAACAATCAAATCAATTGTTAGATCAAAGTTACCCCATGCGACAATATTTATTTTTCTAGTTGATAGATTTTTATTTTTTAAATTGTATTGGCATTATAATTGGGTAATTATTCAAATTCAAATAATTTATTTCAGACATGCGTCCATAGTGTTAGTATACAAGATAACTTAAAGACTATTGTTAGTAAACATGAAAATGAATTAAGTTAGTATAAAAAATAACTTAAAGACTAAGTGTTAGTAATAATAAAAATAAATTAAAAACGGTAATTGGTGTGGATTCTCACCCAGTGGCGCAGCAGGGGGGAGTCCCACCGATCTGAAAACACGCTCAGGAGACTGTTGGTGGCGGTGCGCAGCCGGCCATTCATGGAGGCGGTCCTCTTGCGTAATATGGCGTAAAAGTCATCAGTATGCGCCTCCGCAAACATACCGGACGCACTACATCGCCACGCCCGCCCCAACAGTATCCTGAACGCATTATTATATTGGACACGCAGATCACTGTATGTCCTCTGCGTAAAACTGGTCCAAAGACTGCACGTGTAAAAAGACTGGCAAAAGGCTTTAAAAAGAGTTATTTTTACTTCGTCAGTACAACGTGCAAATCTTCGAACCAGCATATTACATCGAACAGCCAGCGACCTGCGTTCCCTCTCTATATCCGTATTGTCCTTGAGATCATCAGTAACCCAATGACCCAAGTACTTGAATTTCTTTACCCAAGCTAAAGGAGTACCACAAAGCGAGACACCGATTGATTATATTTAAATTGTATTGGCATTGTAATTGGGTTTATTTAATTGCGTAATCACTTTGCAATTACGCAATAATTACTTTGTAATTACGCAATAAAATAAGGGGTATCAAAGTAACCCCATCCTACGTATAACTTTGATCAGGCAGTTTAATTTTTTTTTCTCAAAATCAAGCCAATTTTTTTCACTTATTATTACAGGAATCGAGAGTAATAAAAAAACCGATCACTAGATTTATTTAGTATTTTTTTACATCCACAAATTTAAAAGATATGAACCTTCAAAGTTTAATATTGATCAAAGTAACCCCGGTCTACGGTACTAATTTTACAAGACATATTACGAAATGAATTATCTGTAAATATACAGTGCACTCGCTATAGTCGCTATTGGAGGTTACGCCATTTGTCTTTCCAGCTAACTTGTGTAACGTAATATTTATTGCTTGATCAAGAATGTGCGATCATGTGCTGCAACTGTCGTTTTAGTTTACTTGCACCGCATTGCATCACAATGGGTTTGTTTTTATTATTAAAGTGATAATTTGTAAATATTACCTAATACCTATTATTACCTATGATTTGTATGTGAGGGTTAAAGCTTGGGGTTTCATGATCCGGCTCGAAGGACCATAGTCAACCTCTTAACCACCTTAGTAGTTGTTCCGGGTCTGGCTTTTTGTGTATGTGAGTTTAAATGTTTGCAAATGCACCCACAAAACAGGAGAAATTCCTAGTTTGGGGCAACGCTTTAAGAAAAAAGAAAAAACCTTAATCAAGTCCAAGGATTATTATCAAAGATCCACCGAACTGGATCAATTTTCAAGACTGCAGTTCAAAAGACATTTATTCAAACTAGGCTGAGAATCAGCACTTTTCGAACGTCAAAATTACATAAGACAGTCCCCCAAAACGCCCACCCTTCACCACTTCCTAGTGCTTTTGCTGGGAAGAAGTGAACAAAATACGTTTACAAAATTGAGACGAATAAAAAAGCAGTGTATCGAAGAAAAACAGTAAAACTCACGATACAGTTCATTGTTACTCGAACTTAATATGAGATTATAATGAATGTGTTACCACTTCCTCTTATCAACACTATCGATTCAATCGAAGTTCTGTATTGATGATACAATAATACAAAATGCACAATACTTTGTTTTCACATTGAGTTTGGCAGCTGTTAAAACATGCGAAGCTGCAAGACGAATATAATCTTCCATATTCCAGCACAGTCAATGAATATCTTTTTTGTATATCATTATTACTTATATATTCTGCCTAGCCTTTTCCCAACTATATTGGGGTCGGCTTCCAGTCTAACCGGATGCACCTGAATACCAGTATTTTACATGGAGCGACTGCCTATCTGACCTCCACAACCCAGTAACTGGGTAATACGATACCCCTTGGTAAGACTGGTTGTCAGATTTTCGGGCTTCTGACGACCCTTAACGACTGTCAAAGATCCACGTGCTTTCCGACGCACGGAGGAGTCTCGTTTTGTAAAGATGGTCACCCATCCACAGACCAACCCCAAGCATAGCTTAACCTGATGGATCGACCCGTGCGTCAGTTATTACTTAGCCACGAGCTCCTCTTGATTTTGTATATCATTACTTGATGTCTGTATTTCTCGGAGGAGTAGGTACCCCACTGGAGCAAAAGAAAACTACACCCATGTCACCAGTTATAATTGTTATAATAAGCTCACTTATTGCCATTAACCTAGCAGAAATCCAGGGCCTCAACTGAGAATCTCACTAGGCCATCGAGCTAGTGAGTTTTTTGCATATCATTATCAATCGACCTACTACTGTATTACTTGCAACAGCTAGCTTGAAGCAGTATGATCGTATCGTTATTTCCTATATGATTAGTATTGTAACACTCAAACTTGAGTAGGTACTAATAACTGGTATTAAGAATTCAAATAGTCAAGGAGATTGAATTTATTATTTTTAAATTTCAAGCGGTATAGGTTATGACTTCGCTATAGGTCAGACTTGGTCTTTGACCGAGATTCAGAAGTCCAAAACTCTAAAGGCAAGGTTTGCCAAAGAGCGATTAAGTATGGACCGTAGCATTTAAAAAATTAAACTCAACGACCAAATTCGCAACACCATAATACGCTCCAAGACATGCATTGTCGATGTTCGCGATATATCTGTGAAATGGGACTGAGTGGGTCACACCTACAGGATGCATCAAGACAGATGGGCTTAGGATCGTCACTCGGTGGGTGGCTGAAGACAGACGTCGTCACCGAGGCAGGCCTAAGAAACGCCGGCTTAACGATTTGGACTCGTTCCTGACCTGGAGAAGGCACAACATAAGAAAAACTAGAAAAGTATGGGAAAACCTGTGCCCAATAGTGCCACAAAACAAGGTAACTAAAACATCAAGCACCTTAATAGGCACTGGGCATACGAACTCAGCGAAAAAAATGCTACAGTTACATATTTAATTCAGTTTATTTCGTACAGTATCGGTGTCACCTAATTTACCATTGACGAAAATATTGCGAACGTTAAAAAAGCAAGCGGTATCAAGATCAAAATCTTATCAGAATATAAATCAGGAAGAAATGTAATCGGAACACAAGAGATAGGTAATTTACGTTACGTTCACAACCAGACACAAATCACATTGTCGTAGAAGCTAACTGCGTACGATATTTTCCGAGTTTTCCGGCTTTTTCCGGCTGCCGGCGACGTCATACCGTCTGTCGGGCACAGCTTTCCGGAAAACTCACAGCCGCTGCCTGTCCACTTTATCCTACAGACGTGTAGTGGAAAATGGGAACGAAAAGTTAAAGCTGCCAGATGCTGTTTCTCAGGATTATCTTACTCCTTTCGAATGCGAAATGCCTGCTGCATGAGGTGGGTTGTATTTTGTAGTTTATCAAATATTCAACGATACAGATTACCTGGACCTCGCGGTTTCACCCGCGTAAGTCTCTATCCCGTGGGAATATCGGGATAAAAAGTATCCTATATCCTATTCCAGGTCAAGATCTACCCATGTGACAAATTTCATCCAAATCCGTTCAGCCGTTTTATCGTGAAAGCGTAACAAACAAACAAACTTACTCTCGTATTTATAATATTAGTTTGGATATAATATAATATGTAGTTGGGATAGTTAAGACACCAAGCAATAGAAGTAACAAGAATATACATCAAATTCTATCCATAAAAATGACGTTAACGACAGTTACAGATTAAATAAAATCCCATTTCCTGGCATGATAATAAAATGCGCAAATCGCCTGCTTCCACTTTTCTAATATATTCAAACCCCGTTCTTTTATCATAAGAGCGACGAACGTCTCAGCTAACAAAAAAGAAAACTGAGGCTGAAGCCATCGCAGACGCCATTGTCAGGAGAAAGATATTTGAATACGAAATATCGTAATATTCCTTCGCAGACTCGGAGTTTTATTTCTACTTGACAGACTTTCGTAGGCACGCCTTAATTGCACGACTATACAGCACTACAGAACTGGAACAACGGATCAACTTGGCGGATTTATCTTTTACTGGTATATATTAAAGCATTTCAGAGTCTCTTTTAAAGTCAGCAAACGGTGAAACAAAATTATTTTTGCTGGAACTCACAGCCTGCATTTATTTTAATGTAATATGTAAAGCGCGCAGCACTGACTCATTAATTACAGGCAAGTATAGTCTCGTCTTTTAGTAAAACTAAACATTATGATGAAAATACGCATAATTTTGTGAAATACTAAGTTCAAAAACAAACTCCGGTTTATTAGGATTCGAATACCGCAACAGTTTTCATGATTTCATCCCGAAGAAGATTTTTATCCAGAACAGATCAAACTAAAACATATTATATAGGTAACACTAAAGCTTCCCCGACCACAAGTTCCCAGGAAACATTCCAGTACTAAATTAAGGATAATGTCACCGCACAGTTACTACTAGAAGTAAGCACGTCCAGTGGGTGGTCAGATTTATGAGAGGATACAAAAGATTGCGCCAAGGTCTGCTGCAATGACAGATGTCCGTCTCAATATGCCCGAGTGGCTGAGAGTTGAGAGCGTTGTCGGTCGGTCGCTTCTCGGGTTTGTAGATACTACCTATAGGTATTATAGCTACTATTTGTCTGAAGGGGAAAAGTGCTTCTGTTCTCGGTTAGGAAATAATATCATTGAAGATGTCTCGTTAAAATGGGTAAGCAAGATTTACAATTTCTTAGAATTTATCATGAAAGCAGATCGGAGAACTCAAGATGAAGTACCTAAGAGAAATCTAGGAACTCGCTAGCCTCATTTGGGTGCGGAACTCTTAATTCTGACTTCTGTTCTGTTAAACAAAGACTTAACACATAGTTTAAGCTAAATCTGAATGCTTTAAAATTATTTTATCACCCATAGCGCTCAGAGAGATCTTAGTTCAACATTTTAATATTTATATGTGTATTTTACAATAATTGTTGAAGAAAGTTGAAAGTTAACATAAATATGCTAAGAGAAAGTCAGCAATCCAATAAATACGCTTAAAGCTAATCGTTTGCTAAATCATTACAAATTGTAATGTACAATACTGCCACGACTCTATGTGTATCTTCATAAATTCGTGGTACAGGCCTTGAGGCAGAATTACGGTGGCTAAATATGGACAAACTGTCATTCGACCTCCCATAGACTAATTTTTGCAGTATGGAACCGGGAAGTGATTTGCTGTGGCCATTTAATTGAT
Organism: Xanthia togata; assembly: GCA_963853775.1. Taxonomy (NCBI): domain Eukaryota; kingdom Metazoa; phylum Arthropoda; class Insecta; order Lepidoptera; family Noctuidae; genus Xanthia; species Xanthia togata. The sequence continues at coordinate 16,746,352 of OY970802.1, forward strand.
AGGTATATATATATATATACCTATCAATTAAATATATATATATGTATATTGTATAGTGGACCTCGTTAAAGATTATCACCGTGAGGTGAGAATGCCACTTGCACGATACAAAACGATAAAGGTCTATTTGTCTATTACAGTTAGATAGTTTCAACCTTAGTGAAGATAAAATTTTCTGGAAGTTGTTGTCAAAAGTGGGACCAACTATTACGAGATCAACTACGAGAAAAACAAACATAGGTAATGTTTGTTTTTCCGTCTAGTTATTACCGTGATTTACCATTGCGTTATTGTACGGTAATTATTTTAAAAATATACAAGGAAAACCTTTCAGTGTCCTGTAAGTAATGGCGCGTACGCGATTTTATCTGTGCGATAGCTAGTGGCGAGTGGGTAGCCAGTGACATCGCAGCGGGAACATTATTATTGTGAAACTACCCTCCCTCACGTGACGACCACGGTCATTACCGTCCCCCTATCATTGGTGTCACCGAAAACGTGACAAGTACTCATTCACGTCATAGGATGTGTACATGCGGCAAATCAGCAATACCAATCTGTACACACCATTCTAGCTATTATTTTTTCATAAATAAAGCCTAATATAGGATGCGTGATTTAGAAACAACAAAAAGTGCTATTTGACGTTTGTTAAAGAAGTTTATTAGGAATTTTGAGCATTGTGCTCTTGTGTGAAGATTTAAATTTGAATGATTGATTCCTAATTTGCTTCATTAGTTATTAATTTGCATGTCATCCTCCTCTGTTAAGGTGACCACCACTTCGTAAACTTGTAGGATAAATCTTGAACTGTTGACAAACATAAATTCCTAAATGAGACACAATGATGTACACAGAGTTCTAGAATTTATAAACAAAATAACAATTCCTTCTTACGACACGCACGTTGTCGGATGTTTCTAGCAGGGATTATGGGAAACCAAAACAACTGTTAGTTATTTCTGATAATAAATAAAAACAACGTTAAATTAAACTGACTAATGAAAAACATGATAGTATATATCTACTGTTAGATCATCTGTAATCTAATCAGACAAGAACGTCATTAAATTGAGTCAGTTATTCGATAATTATTTTCCAGAAAATTAGACTTAAATTACAACACGATGCTGTAATAAAATTGATGAACAAACCCGTCAGTAGACAATTATTACCACCAGTAAAGGTTTACGACTGTTCTCTACTTAATCGAATAGCGACAAAATGGACATCAAAATCTCTAATTATAATTATTTATCTTTATTGCAGGCGCACAAAAGGGGTTTATACGATGAACGCTCAAGTATGCGCGGCAATAGTTGCAAAGCAGTGTTGCCATAAATCATAAGTGCTCATGGAGAGATGAAGAGATAGGTTCACGTCTGGTAGCACCGCTGTCGACTTCCGCAATAAATCAGAGCAAATGTGTTGTCAGACTGGATCTGGCGGCTGTTGCGGATACCGCCGCCTCTCCGGACTGGTTGGTGTTATACAACCACTTCTAACTGCTAACTCTGTTTTATGCCTGCATTGTTGTGGTCTTTTCCTGGAGGCGAACAGTCGTCCTAGTTATGGGTTCTTCACTCCGTAATGAGAATGTAGGAGTCGTTGAAATGGCGTCAAAATCCGTAGTTGCTAGGCTTGATACGAATGTAAATTTTAATCAAGTAAATCATAATACTTTTGCCTACGTTGTTGTTCTTGTACATGACATGTTATTATAAATCCAAATTCTAAATTAGAACAAAACAAAATTATTTACAAATAAGTATGAATACTACCTTAGCCTCTATTTCGATAAGACAAACGGATTTACTTAAATCGTGCTACATACCTACACGCAATACATTTTAGCCTTTTTTCAATCACTTTCAGGGTCAGTTTACCTTCAGATGCAATTAACAGTTGTTTTTCTAGAAACGTTCGTAAGAAAGGTTATCTAAGCTAGCAGAACAGGATAAAAATATTAATATGTTTTATAACATGATTCTGCGAAACGAGTTATTAACAAGTTATTTATTTTAAATTGGACGTGTTTGAACGTAATTAAAAGTTTTATATTTCTCTCCAGGTAGATAATAAAGAAAAAAAAAACTGTGTCCTAGTTTTGAGAACTCAAAGATACGGTAAAGTATGTACATTATTATCTATTCACCAAGACTAATATTATAAACTAGGTAAACAAATATTTGACGACAGAGACAATATTTACATTAATATTGTACGTGTATGAAGAAATATACGTCACAACAGTATTGTTGTAAGCGCTTCTTTAGGAATATTTTCATGAAGGTTATGACACTATAATGAAGCAAACTGAAAATACCTGTCATTAAAGATACCAAGTATAACTTTACCGCTTATCTAAGAAACAATAGGTATTGCAAAGTTTGTTACGGAAGTACCTATGTCCAAATAAGGCTTGAATATTTAAATATTTTGAAAGAATTGTCTAAGCATTTGTAATTGATAAACCACCTAGGTATAGCAACAATTGTACACAATGTACACGCCACAATCTTTTCTATTGTCAGGGTATATCGAGCCTCACACACGATAAAACTTCGATTAAGTCCACTAAAGTGTATAAATCAAACATATTACGTTACACCAAGCGCTATACAGTATACACGATATACACCCACGTATACAGTGGTGTTCCATCTCACGGTCTCGTGTGGCTGTCTCCCGCCTCGCCTGTAATAACCAGCGTCAATTTCATTCCATTTCCTGAGCGCGCTCTCAGCTCCCTTCCCTATGCGACCCACTCGGCAAATTATTGGATTTAATAAGATAACACTTGGAGAACGAATATACCCGTATCTGTGGCGATGGTAACGTTGCCCGACTGCTGTTATGTGGGCATTGTGGTCAAAAAAATTGGGGTATTATTATCTGACACTACCAGTTGTTTTAATAATCGTTGCTGAATGGCTGGAGTAGATTTTGTGCAAGGAAATATTATTAGACTAGATGTAGTTATTTAATACTTATAAAAGAAGAGTGACGCAATAAATATCCCCAAGTCCCGTAAGAACATTAAGCGGGCGATAAAATCAACGGAAAACTCGATCTGACTTAGAAACCGTTACCGACTAGAAGCCATGAATACTTTGTGTCATCTTCGTATCGAGAAAAAAACATGGTCACATTAACGACAGCCTTACTTGGGTGAGCTGCTGCTAGTAAATAAAGTGGTGTAATTGCGGACTTCCCGTGTTATTACCGTTCTCACAAAACGTATGGTCACCCTATCAATTATCCTGTCATATCGGTGGTACAGGCTTATAGTTTTTATATATAAACTTTCACTTCGTTAAGTTATTAGAGATAGTTTAGATAAAATCTGCTTTCCATTACTTAACAATTAGTGAAATGTAACGTGTGTTCCTTTAACGAAACAACCATTTTTTCAGTACTTTTAACGGCTAAACTGTTAACTGACTTAGGACAAATATAAACTTTTATTTTTGTAACTTCTGTTACAAGTTTTAACTTAGAAGTTGATTCACTTTTCTGTCTCAAAAAAAATCTTAAACCGTATGTAGGTATTTTAATTGAATCTCTTTAATTTCGCCATAGGCACTTCAAACATGAATGTGTAACTAACTTATTAGCCAGATTAGTAGAAGCAGCCCAACATTTAAATGATCTATTGATAAGAATGTCCAGAAACAGGACTCGCTTATCATTCACGCGCATTACAAACTCTAGGCAATTGCGGTAAATATGGTTATTTTGACCATAAATCTTGTATGGTCAAAATAGCCATCGTTAATTGCGGGTAGAGCTGTAAATACCATGACCGGAAAAAAATTGTTCAAAAAGAATTAGAATATTAAATCGATATTGGTTAAATTATTTCACACCGAATTTGTCATTTGAACCTTCAGTTTAAAATATATAATTCTTGTCGGGAATAATCAAGTAATCACTGTAGAACATATATTTAAATTAAATTTTAAAAAATACATACTTTTGACTCTTTCCTCTCGCCATTTCTTCTTATTTGAATTCACAAATCAAGAAACCACAGATGAAACAAATAAAATTCTTCAAAAATCACAGAACACCAAGCACAATCGTTCGGAAAAAATAAAAAGTTCGAATAAAAAAAATAAAAAGTTCGAAAATTAAATATAAATTTTGGCGGCAATCTGTCACAGCATGAGCATGTTTCCCGCGAGGTGCGTACGTCCACTCTCCGAGATCTCGACTCGATCCGGACGCGGCAAGCGCCCTACTTTGGCGTAACCAGTCTTTCGCGTGAGACAGAGATGGTCAATTACAGAAATAAACAAGTTAGAAAGAGACAAAATTACTCGATTTTTAATAATTGTTTATTTTCTTTTATTACTAACGTAAATTACACTTACTGTTATTGCATTATAAAATCATTCTTGTGTGTGTATAATTACATCATGTACCAACGATCTATACTTAACGTACTCGTAGCGCCATCTAGCGGAACAAAGCTGAACTAGGTTAACAATCAGCTGGCTACCATTCATACTCTATCAGCAGGGTGTAAATCACGGATCACAGATGGCCGATGCAACGACAATAAGTGCAATAGATGGCAGCATTTCTTACTAAAAAGATAATGCAATCCTGCGCATGGAAATGGACGAATGGGTTACCTTGACAGCCAGAAAAACTTTTTTTTTAAATAGATGTTATTTGTCTACCGACTTTGGATATGCTATTCTAGTTATAAATAACTTAATTCTAGCCTAAAGGTATCTTTTATTCCAGGAACAACATAAGGCGTCGTCGATTCAATGCTACTTTTTGCTGAGCAAAGTGATCGAGTAGTCGCTCTATAAACTCAAGCTATCAAGCAGTACGGTACCTAGATGTACCCAATTTCACGATAACTGGGACTAGACCATTTTTTTGCAGATTTCTTCTTAACTGCATGTTTCGCTTTATTTTCAATATTTTGTGTAAACGCCTGTCTTCTATCTTTGCACCTTACGAATCGGATGTTGTTTGCGTAAACAACGCTCTGAAGATCTTGTTTGGTAATAAAGTAGGATAACAGCCCTTTGTTCAGGAGCGAGTTATCGTCATTGACTTGATACGATTTGGAGAGAAAAATTTAATTCATATTTCACCTAACCTTGGAATCGAACTGAGAGAAAAACGGTCGCTACTGCTAATGCACAACTCGTAGCCAAAGGGCTAACACGCCAGGAAAAAGAAACACGTCGAATTAACACATGACCCACCGTAGTAATCTAATTTAGAACCACATAACCCAGTCAGTCCCACTAGACCTAACGCTTATAACAATAACATACTTACAGCACTTGATCCTCGCCCCTAATCCTAAAAAGCCAATAATCTTATAATACACCTTTAGATGGAGTCCCCTTTCCCAGAACTAAGTACTTAACCGAAGGGATTGGAGTTCGAGGAAAATCAATATCCGGTTATATTGGAGTTCTTTACTTATTTACCATTCCCCGGTATTTCCGGTACTCGGGCAAGTAAAATATTGCTGATACAACATGAAAAAAGAAACTGGAAATGAAGATGTCTTCCGATTCCCAAACGCCTTTGAACGTTTGTATCGAAAAGTAAATACTTGGAATTACTTCATGTTCGTAACAGCCGTCTGTGTATCAATATTTTATTTATATTTGCAGATAAAAGGGATCAATCTGAATATTATTTGACTTGAAATATTATGTTACCATACACAGAGATGTTATTTTCACTTCTGACAACTTTAGCATACTTTGGCCATTTGCGATCTTGGTTCGGTTTTCCAAGGTTCCCACTGAGAAAATCAACGTAGCCAAGAAGTGCCCGTCAAATTGGCAATCAGCACCAGCTTTTCAATAATAGTAAGCTAAACTACACTACTGCCTACAGTGCCTACCGCTAGTCGTAATTGTAAGGTATCTACGTCAAATATGTATTTTAATGGAATGATTACGATGCCCTACATTTCAGTAGTAGGTACAACTGTCCCCTCTGGACCACATTTCCGTACACGACTGTACTGTAGTAGAGACTACTTTTAAAATCATTTCAACTGTCGCCTGTTAACGTAACCCATTAGTGTAAGAGGATATATATGGCTAGTTTCAGGTTGTGCTTATAATATCATATTCAGATCATCAAACAGGTTCTTATGTTTGGGAAATTCGAAAAGCCAGTCATTTCCAAAAATAAAGACTCCCAGCCAGAGACTGCATGGTGAAACGATTGATGAATAGAAATAAAACCTACCCTGGGGGAACACATAAGTCTACAAGGAGCCTATAAAGACTCGTTATAATATATGTGCGATAAAAGATAAGACCTTGTTATCTAGCAGTCATATTCTTTTGATGTCTTTTACAGACACTTCTGCACTAACGCTTAAGCTAATAGTTAGGTATTTTATTTACATATGGAAATATAGGAACCTACTCCAGCCATGTAAGCTAAGCTGTGCTCGAAAGTTTTAGGGTTACGAAGTACGATCAATGCAGTCGCTAATACTCTAAGCTTGCTGAAACTACGTCCGAACGGGCAGTGGCAAAAAATAACTTTTGAAACCTTCAGTTGAATTCAATGTGTTGCCTTTGAAGCACTCTTAACTTTAAGTACGGGGAATTTAGTCATTAGATAATTTAAAAATTATACGTGGTCCTTTTGATATCCTATACTCTAGGGTAATAATGAGACCATGTCAAAGAATCAACAGGAATATGTTTCTTTTTATATTTTCATGCCATATAATTCGACAATCACGATTATATAAATGTAAAACACCCTTGTGAAATATAAAAGTAAAAAACATTTTATACAGATTGTCCAAAAATATGAATACGGCGCAATTTGTTAGCTTTAAATATGAAAGATTGGTTCGAATGAAAATGATTTATTCGTACTTATCAATTAAACTTAGATACATACATCGAGACTCGAGTTTTATGTTATCTTCGAAACTATGCATTTTTGGAACACACAAAGTTATAGACAGAGAGAGAGTTAAGAGTTATGGGACATCAAAAGGAACACGTTGTAAAAGAAGCATTGAATTTATTGTTAAAAAAAATTTGGTTAAATGGCCTGTTCTTGACCTCGGCGATGTCACCTGATGAAAAGCTGAATAAAAAATGAATACTCACACTTTAATTTTCTTCCCTTCCGCCTGGGATATGGTGGCGGGCGGCGGCGGCAGGTCATCCATGGGCACCTCCTCGTTGGGGGGCGACGGCGGAGACTTGTCGAACTCTGCTATTGGCGCCAGCTCCGGCATGGGAGACACCGAGTTACTGTCCATAGCCGACAACTTTATGGGAGACACTTTGGCTATTTTGACGACCTTTTCACACCCCCGGGACACCGGAGGAGAAGTTCACACGAGAGTTCGGAAACGTCCGTACAAGCGAACTAGGACCAACCGAAATGGATTTCACGTTAAAGTTCACAGTTCCGTATTTAATTAAGACACACGGCACTAGTGTGTGTTACTGCACAGTTCCACACACGGTACAGCGCACAACTTTCCCGATAGAAAGTAAGCAACTTTCGGGATTAGCTCCGGACGAACTTCAGGACCTGGAAGCGATTAAAGAGTTATTTATTATTGTACTTTTGTGTTCGTGCTCGTTTTATACAGAGTTGAACTAAGTGACGATGTAGATATTTATTGTACGAACGACGTTGACCGGAAAGTTGGCTGAGCGTAGAAATATAACAACGAAGCTGTGTATTAATTGGTGCAAGAAAATGCTGAGGTGGAATTTTGTTAAAGCATAATTTTGGGACAGTAGACCGGCAGGAAGCACGGAAGGTAAATGTCCCGCGCCCTACTAGCTATTATTCAACATTCGCTTGACGTGCCGCCGCGGAAGGGACTGACACGATCCCCACACGTATGACGTTCCCGTTGTTTATACTATTACCGGCTCGTTGACCACTACACGAAAGGGAACCGAAATAGATTCACACAAATATTATCGTGCTTTATGTTACTACTTCTCGCGAGACGAACCATAATATTGTTTCAAGTCTTTAAAAGTTTGTTTAACTTAAAATAGAGAAAATTGTTGAATAAACGACGCGGCTTTCTTCGCTGAGTTCAATATTTTGCGGAATAAAAGATGTCTCAACTCAGCTTCCTTTAAATTCGGCTTTAAGTACATCCTTAAACACATTTACCAAACTGACAGATAGGTATGTGTCGCAGATGGATGATCGCTGTTTTACATAACCACTAGCTGTTTTACAAAACAACTCCGTTATGTAAAACAGCTGAACATCGTTCAGCTGGATTGCCATTGCGTTGCGTTTAACAAAACTGCTACCTACGTTTAGACGTATTGCAGAATGGCTTATCTGCATTCACAATAACCGTTTGGTGTGGCTGCTCATGCCGAATCTGTCGCAGTAACTAAGGTAGGGTACCCTCACCAATTGGTAACTATAGCTAGCGGTTATGTAAAACAGCGGATTCGCCAATCCATCTGCGACATATGTACTGTCTCATCACTACACACTGTAGGTATTGTATAATAATAATAAGTATATTATTATGTAGGTGATGATTGGCCACCAACTTACATTATGTACACAATCATGAACTAATTGATTGCACAATATCAATTGATTTTCATTTGATTGTATAACTAGTCTCTAAAACATTACCTAACACTGCAGTGTGATGCACAATTATTTTGTACCTAATAGAACGTTAATTTAATTAGTAAACATTTTAAGTAACGCTCACATTTCCAGAAATAACAAAACAAAAGATTTCATGCAGACGTTACCTAAGATTTTACGATCATCACATCGTACGTACCTAATGGTGAACTCTATAGCAAAACCATAAATTACGGTGTTTAAAAAGCTCATTTTCCTAAAGTAAAGATATCGCGGAGTATACCTATACACAAAACGTTTTCCAACCAAATGGAGCCGCAGTAGAGCAGCTACTACAAAGTTATCCTCATTTCTACTCGGTTTCACATGTATGGCGTGTGGCAGACAATTAGGTACAAGCTTCTGTGATTGCACCGCCAGTCTAATCAGCATCACCATTGTGTAATTGTTCGTCCACTAAGGAAACACTGGCATTTATTACTGTACATCTAGACTTACGACTAGACTTTCGCTTTCAACGTGAGAATCGCCCAAGTTGTTGACATGTTCACCGCGTATAATCGTGAAATGAAAGGAGTTTTGATAAAAGCTAATATTTTTTATTGTTGTAGGTATAGTGATATTAGTATAGGAATGATTAATGTATCGCCTTTTCATTTTAGGTACAAGCTTTTATTAATAGCTAAGCTTTATTACTGTGAAACTAGGTATGTGACAGTAACCTCTGGTTGAAAGCCTTTTGCTATGCCAAAAAAAGGAAGGAAAAACATTTTCATAATGCTGCAGTAACTTTATTATTTAATTGCCACAGTTTCATTTATCAAGACACACATGTTTTACAAGAACAATTGTCTGTAGGTAGATTAATTTTTCATTTTTATTCGATGTAATCCATGGGCATCCTCGTGAGGGGTCATTGTACTCATCATTATGAACAACTTTTACTACGGGACCCATCCTGAAATCGCGAAAAAAAAACTGCCCTACATTTAGGTTCGTATAGCTCGTCAAAATATAGGTAACATCAGATTAGGATGCCTTTGAATTCAATTTCACCCTGTATAATATATCTATACTTCTATACTAATATTATAAAGAGGAAAGATTTTTTTGTTTGTTTGTACCGAATAGGCTCCGAAACTTTTACATTTACTATTAGAAAGCTTAGTTTTCAGGGAGTAATATAGGCTACTTTTATCCCGGGAAAAATAACGGGTCCCGCGGGAAAGACCACGGGAGCGAAGCCGCGGGCAAAGTGCTAGTTTATTATAAATGTGAAATAACTATGTCTGTCTGTTACCTGTCATGCTTCACGGCTGAACCGGTTCATATAAAATTTAGTATACGGATAGATTGGGTTAAGACATAGGACTCTTTATGTCGATAGTACGTTATCGTGGGATAATTTCTTACCTACACGCGGGCAACACCGCGGTCACGAAACATTAAAATTCATCATTTCGCTACATTTTGTACTTTTATTCGACAGAGCTCTGACATGTCATAGACACTCATGCTTGTGTCTAAGATCCGAAGAGGAACGACCTTCACCCATCTGTTTACTTAATGAATGAAAAGTATATTATTTTATATCAAATTTAGTATGTAAAAAAAAAATACGCGAGTGGGTGTGCTAAAAAAATACAAATATTACTTTTTTTCAAAAATTGCACTCATTCGTTAAACGATTAATTCGTTTTAGTAAAAAAAACGATTCCCATTTATCACATATGGCTATTGGGTGCCAAGAACATTCCTAAGCTTAGGTTGCCAAGTTACCTATTTAGGTTATTATATCTGAATGGACTAACAATTGGCAAAAGTCGAGTTAGTAGCAAAGGTTCTCCTTGAAAAGCTCTTTCAATTGGTGTAGGTATTTCAAGGAGAACCTTTGCTACTAACTCGACTTTTGCCAATTGTTAGCAATTGTAAGTTTGCAAAGTTATTTTGATTTTTTTATTAATCAGGATTATTTTAGCCAACCCACTCGCGATATATTTTCTAACATACTATATTTGATTTAAAATACTTTTGATTCATTAAACATATGGGTGTAGGTCGTTCCTCTGCGGATCCTATGCTATTTGTGGTAGATATTTAGTCATTTACGATGCATACAATACATTCTACAACTAGTACAAAAATCAATCACTTCCAAAACAACAAGGAGGTGATGATTTCATTTTAATAGTTGAAGTTACCAAGAATTGGAAAACCCTAAATATATCAAAAGTATAGTCGTTTAATGATGAGGAATGACTACCTAAGTATAAATAAATTATTTTTGATTATTTTATTTCTTTTAATGTTTTACAAAAGTGCTTAGTGAATATTATACTTAGTTCACTTAGCGCTTTTGTGAATCTATCGAACATTTTTTCTCTCTTTTATTTTTAGAAAAACAGCGACCAAACGAACGTAAACAACTGCTTTCTAAATATGCACAACATCACGCTAATTCCCCACAGGGGTGTAGGCATATCATATGTATAAATCAACGACCCATCTCCTTTTCGCAGTTCCGACTGAAAGCTTTTTTTTTCAGATGAGAAGAGCATCTATATAAAACAGTGAATCGATACAAAATTTCTTCGCACGTTACCCCAAATCATGCTCGCTACGAAAATATAGTATCAGAGGTCGCACATTATTTACCCCTCGTGGGGTCCCTTAGGGAATGGAGGGTTGCTTTGAGAGTACTAAGATCTCAACTTGTACAACACAGGAGTGGAAACAAATTAGCCTTGATTCTGTACTATGTACATCGTTTGTTGCCATTATTGATGAGTAGTTTAGACTGTTTAGCATTTTTTTTTTTTTTTGAAAATGCCCTATGTTTATTTCTATGTATGATGCAATCATAACAGTACCGAAATCATATCTAACCGTTAAAGCATAATATACATACTGACAGACTGAGACAGATTCTCATTTATTTTATTGATAGAGAAAGATGTAAGCAGTCGTAAATTATGTATAGGTTTAAATTATTTTGCAACCTGCGTTGCTGCCATTTGTTTTTTTTTTTTTTAGATTAGGTGATTTTATAATTAATTTTGTAATGCTTACACAACAGACAATACTAGAACATTATGCAAGCTAATTTTATTATACGATATAAGTTTTCGAACATAATGAGCGGTTGAATCTACTTTATAGATATTTCACTAAGCTTTATAAAAGGGGACATTAAATTTACACCTAACTACATAAATAAATAAATAAGTGGAAGGTTAGACATCCACAGTGACATTTCCGTTATCCTGTTATGAAATACTTGAGCAATTCCTTTCTCAGGCACGACACTATACGGAACAAGAATTGCCCGCCATATCCTAGCATTTCTGGTACATACGAGTACATAGCCCGGCACGTACGCCTGTAAGTGCTCTCCAGGTCCTTGACGTTGTAAGTTCCAAGGCAACCGCAATTTCTCTCGCGAACGTTTTCAGTACTACAATTTGGTGTTATTGTTCTGTAGCGACTTATCAAATTGAGATGAAACCAACCGTAAGCGGCTCGCTACTGTTTCTGCAAAAACAATGAAAAACGCTACTTTCTTAACGTTGCATCTGTCTTTGTAAAGTGCTCGGTTTATTATTTCCATTGCACTAGTACTTAGTATATTTTTGATTATTTCTATTTACGAAGTATCACATGTTCTATTAAAGAAAGAATTTTTATTTTTTTATCCTTACGTATTATAGAGGTTTACGCAACTTTTCAATTATTTTATTGGGTATTTATTCATATGTATTACTCTATTCTCAATAATCATCGCGGCTACGCATTAAATTGTGAAAACATTTAAATGAGTAACGGTGGAGTTTCTTCCCCATTTTTCTCCATACGAAAACTACATTTTGGAAGGGGCGACTAGAATCACTTTTTTTTTTTTGGAAATTTTACGTTCAAAGGTGCCTTTTTTATTTGACTTTTGACTTTGACTTTATTGTTTCGAAAATAAATGGCTGCAAAACAAGTAGATATTTTCACGTTACGTCAACTTTGCCAGCTCGAACTAGGTACACAGGAAAAAACAATATTTAGAGTAAAGAAAATAAATATAACACTCGCTTAGAAAACGGGTCTAAAGAAATGACGAGGCCTTGGTGCTAGATAATGATGAGTGCGCCAAGTGTGTGCCGGACTAAGGAGTGCGAAGTATTGCGGACTAGTGCGGAGCCGCGCGGAGGAGTGCTCCCGAGTGGCGAGCCTCAAATGAGGCTACGCCTCTCGAGCACGTCGATGGCAGCTACCTTTTCCGTAATAATACGATGGTAAGCTACCGACCAGCTTACCATCGTATTATTACGGAAAAGGATGCGAGAAAATGTTTAGTTTTAATTTAGAGCTGTGGTTGCTTTTCGCTTAAAGTAACGGGTTTAGTTCGTACTCTGGGTTGAGCTGATTTCACAACTACGACTTACTGGCTCTCCACCATCCTTTGGGGAAAGAAAACGGAAAAAGGTCTTTTCCACTGTAAAAAGTTTTCTAAGCACGGTGATACGGAGTTAAAGACTCTCTCGTATGACCACAATGCTTCTCAATACTACGCAACAATCTACCGACGCATTTATTACTGCTGCTACTATTGAACCTTCCAAATAACCTGAATTTGTCTTTGTATCTGTACCGTGTGTGTGAGTATTGTGCAAACTTGACCGCAAGCCCGTTGTGCCTTTATATTGGACACGCTCGGTCAGACAACATTGACTCATTTCGAAATAAAACTCAATGAAATAAACTACGTCTCGGATACTCAATCATTTAAGGAAACTACTACAGGCAGTTATCCAATCGTAGGTCAGTGAAATAATCAAATTGGATGACGACACCCCTAACCAAACCAAAATGGGTGCTCCATTGCAGTTGATTAACACGCCTACTGGACAGGCCATTTCATCTGTCACTGAAGATAATTCAAGAGATAAAGAGCTTCCTCGTGTTCTCAAATCACGTCTGCTTTTTATCAGTCCTTATGGTAATAAAGTGGTTGAAATAAGTTCAAATATTTGGAACACAATTCCTCCAATTAATTATAAAGTTACCTGAATCATCAATTACGTTTACTAATGTAAACGTAATTGATGATTCAGGTAACTTTCTTTCAACTATGGGTACCCAAATGTTAATTAAATATTACGAAATTCTACATCGACCAAACTTTATCAATAAATAATCAAATCTAATTAACAAAACGTTTAAATGCCAAGTGTGAACATAAACTGGAAGTGCCACAAACATATTGTTGTGTTACTGGAGCAATGTCTGCAAAGTTAATAAAATAATTGGCTTCAAATACCACCGGAACAATGAACTACTAACCTTCACACCTGCGGGGCCCAGCACCTCTTTACAAACGGAACTATAAGTAATAAATGAGATTTTCCACGAAAACCGACTTCGCTTTTATATTACAGGCTTACTCAGCAAAAGCACTCAGAAAATCAATACCAGTTTTTCCCAAAACTATTCATCACATCCCATAATTCATCGATTAAGAACGAATGTGTGTTACCAACTCAGCGCGGCAGCGGTGCAATTCGTCATTCTGATGGCTGCAGCTACTCCCGTTCCCGGGCTCATGTGCTAGATAAAACCGTGAGTTATATGCTGGGGTGTAAGGATAATAATTGAGTGGCAGTGAAGCGAGGAAGAGGACAATTTGTAGTGGCCCCAAATCAGTACGCTGGGGAAGGCTCTCCTACGCTACTAGATCCGTCCTACCTCGTGTAACTTCGCAATTTATTTGTGCAACACATCGCTATTTATTGTGTTATACCATGCGCTGTATCTGATACAAGCATCACGTATTTTAATTAAGCTCGATGATCTCAGAAGTTTTGCATTTTATTCGACATCAAAGAACCTAATGAGGGGTTCATAACATTTTGTCTATGCACTCAGCATACATAATTATGCATATAAATCAGCGTGTATACAAAATATGACGCAAATCAATTATCGTCGTTCCGTTACATAAAGTAGGGGACAAAGGAAGCAACTAACAAATGTAAACAACGATTTGTAAAGTAATTCCCCCCTAGCTGTCATAAAAATGCGCCCACGGAAGTGACGGGGGTCGTCATTATAGCGAGTGACGTAAAATTGTGACACATTCGTGAGCATGACATACCGTGACACAAGGGTGCACCGGGGACCGATGACAGTGACAATGTGACAGGTCATTTTGCTAATGAACCGGGGATATTCGTTTAATTTATGCCTCTTTTAACTTTTAATTATTGTAATGAGGGTAAGTTGAGAAGGAGACTATATCAATGAAATAAAAAATTAGGTCTGGTAATTTAAATACGTTCAACATTAATTTAAAAAAAATATGTAAGTATAGCTGGGTTATTCGTTTTGAATAAGTTATAAGCTTAGGCATAATTAAAGGCTCTTATAAACTGAAAATAAGTATCATAGATGTAGAAGCATCATACGAGTATAACCCTAATAAAGTAAAACAAACGCAAACATGGAATAATCCAAAAAACGATTCTTTAATTTTTAATTTGCACGAGAATAATAATTAAGACATGGAGATTCAGCAGCAAAAACCCCATAATAATTCAACAACTTCCCCAACGCGTAAAGTGCGGCGGAAAATGGCCATCAGAGTAAAAGGGCTCACTTGTGCTCCCACTTGATTATATTCCACCGTAAGTACTTGATCCTGGGGTCCCATAACCACATTACAAGCCAAACGAATATAAAGCATAATCACAATGTCGCAAAATACACTTTCCTTTGACAATCTTATACTTGTGTTGCCCGAACGTTTACGAAGTTGCCAAGTTATTTCATGCGGAATTAGATTTGTAAATTGAGAAATAAGTACGCTATTTATGTTAAACATTGCCGTATTGGAAGCAAATATTGCAGTTATTATTGAAATAAGGCGAAATGTTCTTGCCTTTTATGGGCATTCATGCTGTTCTATTGCACGTGTCTCCAAAAGGCCGTCTATAATACGGACATATTAAAGCCCCAAATGAGAGAATAAAGGCATAGAAGAGCCAAGGTAATAACAATAGATGACTGTTTCATTTAAAGTAGATCATGACATCCATAGAACATATTCTTTATAAACACTATCAAAATGCTAAGCTTTAGATTTTAGTTATACCAAGTTCGACCGCCTGCGGTCATTCCATCTATTTTAGTTTCCATCATTCAAAACTGAAGACTGATCCTAGACGACTCTTCCTTTCCGAAACATTCTAGCTTACTAACTTGGCTCTTATTACTATGAAGTAAAATTGAAAATTGATTAGCTAACTTTCTTTTACATATAGAAACTGTGAGCCCGTAACCGCGGACGTTAACATCAAATAATTTTAAGGTAAATATTTACGAGAAGGGAGGGAGGGGAGTGATTATTTGGCACAGCTGTGTGGTCCTTTTATGACTTATTGTTTATTTATCCTTCTCACTATTTTAGTTTGAAAAAACTGATACATTCCTACATTTCCTACACTTAGGATACTTTGAACGCCTAACGGTAAAATCTTCCAAGGATATGACGGAATAAATAATATACATACACTAAAATATATACATTATGTACAAGCTCTTCCTTTATTTTTTTGCCTCTGTATAGAGCATCTCATTGGGCATAAAGAAATTCGTCCGCATCGCTGTCACTGGGAAAAGTGCCTAAAAAGCTGGCAGCATTGCCACGTTGGATGGCAATGCTGATTCTTTAACATAAAAATTGGCCAGCCCTCTGGTCACATGAAGATTCTACCAACCGCTTGGCGATGTCCCGAAATACTCGATGAGCACTCGGACCCCACGGCCCTAGTTTTTTAACCCCAAACGGCTCAAAAATATAGCTAGCAATAATGTTGTTATATTTGCGTCGTTTGAGGTTTTCTGCACCAGCAGCTGCCGCTCCAGCACAGCCCGCCGTGCTAGGAAGATGGGATTGTCCGAGTACCCAACTTGCCAAGCCATTGGGTTCTAAAAAAGTTGCCATCCATCGGTGACAAGAGCCCGACTGATGATGTCATTAATGCTTGCGAGCCGTGCAAGACGACCAGCGCTCTTGCTACAGAAAAGGCCATGGTGTCATGATGCGATCGACTGCTTCACCGCACTGACAGCTATGCGGAGCACCGCAGGGAGCGGCCAAACGCAGACTTGTAGCGAGTCGAAAAGTGGTGTCACCCAGCATAGTGCCTATGTTGGGTGAAGGTAGCGCCTGCAGCCAGAGGCCCGATTCCCATTCTCCCACAGCCAATAGGCGGGCACGCACAGCAGTGTTGGTGGACGTATTAATGAGGTTATTCCGTACCAACCTGCAGAGCGGCTCATCCCACTGTCTCTGGGAAGACGGGTTCTCTGGCTGCTCCGTGTCCGGACAAGCCACTTTCCAGGCGTTCATCGCATCAGTCAAACACGGCACTTGAGAGTCAACCTGGGAAGTGGTTGACTAAGTTGTTTCAAAATTCAAAAGTCATTTATTTGAATAAGACTTTTGAATTTTGAAAACTGTCGTTGAACCTCTGGTTGGTACTATAATTATATACGCAATTCTGTTATTTTTTACAATAAATAAAACTTCTATGTACATAACATCTAAGATTACAATACAAATTAAAGCCACGAATAAATAAAGAAAGATAAATCCTTACAAACGAACGTTGTATTTTACGAAGCAGCAGCGTTTGTATAAGTTGTGCCATGAATTGCATGTTTAAAACAAAAGTTTTCCTAGAAAAACTCGTTTGTTCTAGAGCTGATCTTTAGAGATCGAAATGACGCTTTTCGCTGAGTTAAACCGTAAATATATTCATTTTGAAAATAAAATATTGGTTAAGAATTTTATTCAAGGATCGAGAAATTATTGTGTGCGAACATGTTTTATAACAAAATCCTAAACACGATAAGATAAGTTATGACACAGACTAAATTATATTAAATGTAGATGTTTTAAAATAACTAAAGATAATTACAAGTACTAAAACTAAGTGAAACGTCACCCAAAACTCCACATCTGAATTTTCAGTCCCAGGACATGAAAATTCCTACGTTTCCCTCTCAAGGATAAAATGAATAAAACATTATACACGTCCCTTAACGTGGAAATGTTAATTTAAACTAACCCACTTTCGCACAAAGCGTGCGAAATCAACAAAAGACCATATGAGGGTTGAATAAAGCCTATACTAACATAGAGCTATTCAAGACGACCTTGTAGCAACGGCGTAGCGAAGGCTTCCCTTGCTACGAAATTCGTAGCAATGTGCTACGAAGACCCTAAAAATGATTTTTACTTGTTACATTAATTTTCATCAGTTTAACCGGTACAGACCCAATGGTCATTTTACTGTCTGTTTTATATATATTTATTTTGTACAGGGTGATAATATTATTAATATTAACATGTAATTTAAATATAAATATGTTGATATTATTAATAAATAGCTAAAACTATATTTATGCCCTCATATTCTCATGTCGAATTTCTCCGAATAAATTATCAATATTTTTTTAAGGTGAGTATTTTTATTTATAACGCAATAAAAATACTATACACCATTCATAAATATCCCTCAGAAGGAGCACAAAAGAATAACTACAGCGTAAACAAGACAGACCGTTCGAAAACAACAGGAAATGCTCGGTGAGCCTCGCGGATCAGACATTCTTCGTCTCTTACTATACTACCCATGTTTTATTTTAATCAACATCTGGGTTTATGACACATAGATAAAATACCATTTTAGAAACACAATCATCGGTTTGTGAAATAATTTGTCATATTCTTTCATTGACTTCGACTTCAGTGATTTTTCTGTCCATAATCAGTATATTTTTCCGTTATAATAGTTATTTTAGTAAGTAGGTACCAGCCTAGTGGTGTGACCGTCGGACTGCCAAGTCATAGGTCTCGAGTTCGAACCCAAGGCACGCACCTCTGACTTTTCGGATTCATGTACGCATTGTATAATTGCCACTTGCTACAAAAACGGTGGAGGTAAACATCGTGAGGAAACCGGCATGCCTGTGAGACATTTCTCGACGGCACGTGAAGTCAAATTAGAGGCCCATGGGCGACATGAAAACTGACACCAGGTTAATCACTAACGAAAAATAAAGAAGAATAGGTACCTACTGCCATGCTTAAGATTAACATTTGCACATAGATAAAGTTTCCCTTTCATTTCTCGCTCAAAACAAATTTAGCGAGCGCATGGCATGCAAATTACTTTTAAATATCTATAAAACAGTTGTGGAAGTAAGTTCAACTCGGCGCTGGATTCTCTCCAAAACTTATCGAGTATAGTATTGAATGCAAACTACACGGTACACGGGTGCATTTCAACAGAAATTGCATCTCGCCTCAAGACGGAATACAAATCTGAGGAGAATAACAAAATGTTTTCGATAAACATTTAGGTGCTACTTGTGATTACCGAAGTACGGTCGATCGTGGGCCGAGAAAGTGATGTCGCGACCAGCATTGTTTAACTACATTGTAGAAACCGAGACAATCATATAGTAGATGTTTTCCTAGATATAATGTCTCAGTAATAGATAACGTCTGAATGCGTGCTCGCTTCTGACGTCCGCGATAATACTGCTGTGCCAGTTGACTACGTAAACAATAATTTTGAAGGCAATTTAACATATAATAATTGTTAGAGCGAAAACAAATTGTCGTTCTCCTGTTTTGACGCCAATTTTTTTATATTTAGATAATGATAACATTTCCCAAAGAAATATGAACACAGTTTTATTAAGTAGAAATTTTCAACATGCAATTAAGTATCAGTTAGCGACTACATATTTATAAGCGGATTATGCTAAGAAAACTATAAAACGAATGAACGTGATAGCATCAACTTATCAACCATGGAGTATGAAAAAATGGACCGCTTATGTGTGGATAGACGGTGTCACCAACTTCAACATTAGCAGTTGAACACATTAAGGTGGCATTAGAATTTATGTTTTTATCCTCAATAAGGAAACCATCGTGAGGAAACCGGAAAATCCTAGAAGCGAAAATTCAAAGAAATGTGATATCCACCAAGCGACACAGGGCCCGCGTGATGGATTACGGCCCAGTCCCTCTTACAGAGTGGGACCTGTGGCCCAGCACTGGAGACATTACATTGGGCTGATTATGGATATAGTTATCCTTAATAAGTAGTTTTAGTTATACATATAAATGTTATTTAAGCAATATTGCAATAGGCTTTTATTATAATAGTAACCAACGTATGTTTTACCGTGCGTTGCTCTGTTATGAAGGGCGTTTTTCCGGCTCACGTTAAGGCGCGTAGATCATCCTCTTAATGAAATACGTGAGTTGTCCCTACAACCTACATACAGTCAACCTACCGCACAGAAAAAAAAAATAGGAGTTAAAACTCCATTTTCTTTCGTATCCTCGTATTATAAATAAGCACCTAGTATTGCACTACACACTAATCTAGCAACTCTGTAACTGCATTTGGATCGTTACTGAGCTCACGAGCGTTTTTTTTACGCACTGGCATTTCAACGCTCTGCGCTAACGCCAAGAGTTGAAAATCGAACAGTGCAGTGTTTTTTCGACGCGTTGGGATTCACTCTGTTGGATTCTCAACACCGAGAGTTGACAATCCAGTGCGCGATAAAATCTCGCCGCGATATTTTTGCGTCCGTGCGCACGTGGGCTTGTGGTTGATTAGTTCTATTTCTGTTTCCCTGAAGACTATAGTTTACATAGTAATGTCTATGATCAGTCCAAGTTAATTTACACTTCTGAAAGTGACTTGTTCGTAGATTTATGATGGGTCCTGGATTGGGAATAGAATACATTTCGCTTCCCGTTATAAGGGAGCGTGGGAAAATATCCCAGGTAAATGTACCTACATATTTAGGGATATTTTTACTCAAAATCTCAACTGGTGCCGAATTGCTGAAAAGAGTGCTGCTAAAGAGTACCTAACATCGATCTGAAATGTTCTTTTTGGCAAATTAAATAATGCACTATCCGCCAGCCCGCACTGGGCCCGGGTGGTGGATTATGAACCACTCCCTCTCACAGCGAGGACGTCTTTGTCCCACTAGTGGACACAATATAGGCAGATTATGTAAGTATGTTATGTATATATCTCTTAAAATAATGTAGTTACCTAGTACCTATCTGATATTTAAATATACCTGCTAAACTGGACACCGTGGCGGCATCAGTATGTACGAGTACAATGCCTAGTAATAAATCAACGAGTTGTGTTATGGCTAATTTCACCTGCAGTTTGTGTTTCCTACCTCAGGAAAGTAATGTAGTCACACCGTCATGTAATGCGAAATAAGGAAAAGTAATAAAGGCCCGCGACAAGTGCGTTGAATCTTGTTACAAGATTTGATTTAACCCGAACCTTGTCACAGGGTTTATGTACCTATTGGTCTCCGGGTGTGATCAAAGAAGTTAACTGTGTATATAATAGAACGTAGAGTAACATAATGAATGATAAATAATAAAGACTAAAATCAATGGAATATTGATTATAGTCTCTGAAACCCTTTATTATTTATCATTATGTTACTAATAAGTACTGAATTTGAAGATAAAATGGTGCTGTAAATTAAAATTAGGCTGCGAATTAGCATTTGTCAAACATCTAAAATGAATTAATATAGGGTTATCCCTATATTAATTCATTTTAGATGTGACACTTTTTCATAGGTAAAGTATAGTTATGGAGGTTATCCTCCATAACTATACTTTACCTATGAAAAAGTGTTAAGTGTTTTAAGTTACATACGTTGATGCTAAAACTGTGCCGATCTTCCATAGGTAAGTAAGTCAGACACGGTCTGATGGAGTACCATCTAATCAGTTGGCTTGTTCCATTAACCCTGCACGCAAGTTATAGTAAACCGGTGTGCATCATTATTTAATGTTATGCCACTTCACAGAATATTGAATCAGGTGCGTCAGACGTAGCCACCTAATAAAAGAACTATCATGACGGAATCTATACATAATAATGTTACAATACCTAGGCACCTTCTTTTACAATGAGCATAAATAATTAAGTAGCCGAGTGTAACTTCCGCTAAGAAAAATAAAGAGCAGTACGGTAAAACTTGGATTGTTAGTACTACCTAGTTACCTACTATGGATTGTAGGAAAGCAACTTCAGTACCTACGTAATATAAAAATGTAATTTCATAAAAATAAGCGGATTTTATCTCATAAAAAAAATAATCGAATATTCCGCTTGCCGGTACAAGCACAAATCGTAAATGATTCGGGGTTTCGGTTGCATCGCGGCGGGTAGGGACGGCGGGAGAGCAACATGGCGAGCGGGCGGATGCTGCGCGTACAGCCTCCGCCGCGGGCGTAGTACGGCGCGAACAAAGCGTCCCACCCTACTCGCTTCCTGCCTCCGTTTCAGCCTCTTCCGGTCAACTCGTCCGTAGCACAGTTTCATGTATGAAACAAGCACTCAATTTGATATTTATGATAGAAACATTCACTTTATAATTAAAGAATACTACTGATATCGACGTACAGTGATAGATAGCTATGGATGAGATTCAGGAGCGTGTGTGCGCGTGTATCGTCGAGAGCGCGGTCCGCGGGCTACTGGCGGCAGCCTCCGAGCGGGGGCGCGGGGGCGAGGGGCGTGGGGGCGCGGGGCTGCGCGGGCCACGCTTTTCATTAAGGAGCTGAGCTACGCCGCCGTAGCAACGGTCGCCGCCCCGGCCACGGGAAAGCTCCCAGCCCTTGTAATTTATCTTAAAACCTCCTACTAACCGTCCGCGTTCTGCTACAAACATTTGGGCTGCACTTTCATGCATTTAAGGATACAATTTATGATGAGATCTTTTGAATTCAAACAAACCTACCTACATGTGTTTTAATTTATGAAACTACTTAGTAGCTAGCTACCGTAACCCGTATGAGACATCTGAATCTGAGTTGACGTGACCTGGGTTTGATTGAGTCAGGCAGAGGTCAGACTTGGGCCAGGTCCTGACACCACTGTGTTCCAACTACAAATCATACGTCTATCGGAAGTTGGTTGTTTTTTTTTTGTAAAAAGTTTTTTGTTTTAATTTTTAGTTATGGTACCTACCTACCCAACACAAATTCTAATACCACTACCTCTATGTAAATAACAGTGACAGAAACTTAATGTAAAATCATCCAAATAGACTAAGTGGGAAAAATACGTATTAATGAAGCTAACTCAAAAACTACCCAAGTGAAGTTAATACAATTTATATGGGACCATCTCTGAAGTATAACCTACCATGCAAAAAGAATCATCAAAATCAATTAATAATTGGCGGAGTAATCGCATAGGAAACATTAAAAAAACAAACAAAAAAACCATACTCTCGAATTGAGAACCTCCTTTTTGAAGTCGGTTAAACGGGATAAAGAAGACCACCGACAGACAAATTAAAAATACCTTTGGTTTGCATTCTTCATCATCTTTCATTATTCTTCATCTATTTCCATGTTTGACGAATCTCGCGACAATCTAAGAAGCCCGGTATGTCACCGATCAAAATACTTTGTGAAGTGATGGGAAAAAAAATAGGTTGCTTTAGAAACCGATTCTCAAGACATACTATTTATTATACTTAGTTTGTAATCGACAATTTATTTATATTGCTTGAAACGGATTCTCGTGGCATATCGTTTTACAACACGTCATCATCATAGCAGTCAACTGCTGGACATTCGGCCTCTCCAATTGCACGCCTTTCAGCTCGATTGCAGCTTTCTTGGCAACTCTCATCGAACTGCTAAAGCTTGTCCTCTCTGAAATTTAATGACGCGCCCCACTAGGTACCGAATTTACGCACACGGTATGCGGTAGCGGTGGGGCGCGTCATTTCTGAGTGGACTAGCTATTATATTGTACTATTAACCTATTAAATATCAAAATAAAGCTAATAGTCTATGTGATCAAATTTCAGTAAATTACGTTTCTCTCTTTTCTAAATGTAATGTTTGGAAAAGTATAGATTTTTCAAAAAATCGTTTTTTTGCCGTCAGTAAACGGCTTAAATGGTCACAGCAGTACGGTAACGAACCCAAAGATATGACATTGTAATGACGTCCTGTCGGAATATTAATCAACGATTAATTCCCACGGGATCGAGACTTATGCGGGTGAATCCGCGGAGCGCAGATAGTTAGTAGAAACGCGAAAGTTTGTGAGGATGGATGTTTGTTACTCTTTCACGCATTTATATTATCTATTTTGTTTTTTTTTTTTTTTATTAAATTTTGCAAAATATATGTAGCAGGAAAGAAGAACATAGGTGTTATTATGACCAAACATTAAGTTTGTAATATGAAAACTACGTTTCTGGAAATTGAATCTCCAATCATATTTACCGTGCTAACTAGACCAATACAAACATTACTTAGATGTAGGATCGTTGACTGTCTAAATACCTACTCATTATAAAAAGTTTTTGTAAAAATACAAAAACTTGTTATTCAGCCATGTTTGAACTTACAGGTCTTTTGCTGGGTACAGTCACGAGCTTTAATTTGGGACCCATTTCCGTTAAATGTTGTTAGAACAATCATAATGCAATAAGGTCGAAACTTTGAAACTTTGCTTTAAGGTTGAAATGTTGAATGTCAAGTTAAGACATAACATGTCTTATCTAATCGACCTATGAAATGATAACCTCGTTGCAAAAAGCTATCATTACGATTTTCTAATTACGAACATGTGTCGTGTCAGTGTCATTTAAGAAAATAGTTTAATGTGATATTTTCACAAAATATAATTTACCAATTAATAAAATGCTTGCGGCTAATCGTGACCAAATAAGGCTCCAAATTATTGATTTGCACGAACAAGGAGTAGGCATTCACGAGATATCGCGACGAATAAATGTGACAAGAAACACAGTTCGCCGCTGGGTTCGACGCCACGGGATCGAGGAAAATATTATTGACTTACGACGAAACAACCATCACCCGCAAGTTATAACACAAGAGCAGAGCCGCTTGATGCAAAGGCAATACCTGATGAATGGATTTACGCCAACGAGGCATTTTGCGGAAGCGTTTGAAGTCCACCCTTCAACAGTTAGAAGGCATCTTAAAGCTATGGGACTGCATCACAGGCGGCCTGCAAAAAAAATTGCGTTGACGGATGTCCATAAAGCTGCTCGACTTATTTTCGCACGTCAGTATCTAAATTTTGATTGGACGACGACGGCTTTCATCGATGAAAAGACTTTTCAATCTTCCAAAACGGGCAGACTACATTTGTGGCGAATTGACAGGACGCGATACACGGAAGACCACGTCATAGCTAACAACGCGTCTGGTCGCATTACAGTTAACATGTCTGGCTGGATTAGTTCAGCCGGCATTGGAGAACTAATAAATTTACCACCCAGGGCCACTGCTCAAGATTATGTCGATTTATTAGACGAGAGTGTCCTTCCAACATTGCAACTATATTATCCACAAGAAGATGTTGCTCCAATAAACTTTGTTCAAGATAACGCAACAATTCATACGGCAAGAATCGTTAGAACTTGGTTAGACAATAATAGAGCAAATTTAAAGCGTATTCCGTGGCCTGCAAAGTATGCCGATTTAAATCCTATAGAAAATTTATGGGGCTTAATGGTTCAAAAATGGT
Source organism: Xanthia togata (assembly GCA_963853775.1). Classification (NCBI taxonomy): domain Eukaryota; kingdom Metazoa; phylum Arthropoda; class Insecta; order Lepidoptera; family Noctuidae; genus Xanthia; species Xanthia togata. The sequence goes on from OY970802.1 coordinate 16,771,602, forward strand.
CAAATAGAAACGAAAGAACTAGAGAAGCACTTATGGATCACTGCCTCACAGTCTGGGAAAGTTTAAGGGGTACTGACATATGTGACAAATTGATCGGATCCATGCTTAACCGGCTCCAGGCTGTGATTGACAATGAAGGTGGATATACGCGGTTTTGAATATTTATGATAAAAAAATTACTGAAGAGATTTAAATTAATTTAGTCGTAGCCTTCGGTGATAAGTGTTTATTTTGTGCACCGCTAACCATGCTTTCTATATAATTGTGTTAAGGTTGAGGTTTGTGTCATAAATGTCTTAATAAATATAAAGAATAAATAACTTTGTTTTTCTAAAGATTTTTTTAATCAATATTTTAGCTGAAATCTTCTAAGCCCCCATAATCATAAACGGCCTTTAAACCTATTTTATTTTAAATAATTATGTTGTTTTGGTCCGTCACTTTGATATTTATGTTTGAGAAAGAGACAAAACTTTTTAACTAATATACCTATATTAGTTAAAAAGCTTTAATTTGGGACCCACCTAAGGTTGAATATCGTGTAGCAAACTTTCGCCATTTAGAGCTATTATGTTAACGCTGTCACTGCACAAACAATAAACGTCATAATGTTTACCATCGACAACTTTACGTTTCTAGGGGCTAACGTCAACTGGAGCGAGGGCAAACGATTATTACCGATTTCCGAGTAATAATTACTTTTTGGTCCTGTGGTCCAATAAGAAAAAAGAAACAAATAAAAAAGAACAAAATTATATTGTCAATATATGATAGCTAGTCAACTAACCCGCTAATTCTTCAAAGGTTTGAAGAATAAGCGGGTTAGTTTTAATTCTTCAAAGGTTTGAAGAATAAGCGGGTTAGTTGACTAGCTATCATATATTGACAATATAATTTTGTTCTTTTTTATTTGTTTCTTTTTTCTTATGGGACCACAGGACCAAAAAGTAATTATTACTCGGAAATCGGTAATGATCGTTTGCCCTCGCTCCAGTTGACGTTAGCCCCTAGAAACGTAAAGTTGTCGATGGTAAACATTATGAAGTTTATTGTTTGTGCAGTGATACAATTCTTCAAAGGTTTGAAGAATAAGTGGGTTAGTTTTAATTCTTCAAAGGTTTGAAGAATAAGCGGGTTAGTTGACTAGCTATCATATATTGACAATATAATTTTGTTCTTTTTTATTTGTTTCTTTTTTCTTATGGGACCACAGGACCAAAAAGTAATTATTACTCGGAAATCGGTAATGATCGTTTGCCCTCGCTCCAGTTGACGTTAGCCCCTAGAAACGTAAAGTTGTCGATGGTAAACATTATGACGTTTATTGTTTGTGCAGTGACAGCGTTAACATAATAGCTCTAAATGGCGAAAGTTTGCTACACGATATTCAACCTTAGGTGGGTCCCAAATTAAAGCTCGTGACTGTACCTAGTTGACGAAGCTGTGTGTACTACATATTACAATCTTATGTACCTAATTTAAAAACTCCTTGGTTTGACCACTGACATGCCTGTCAGCGGTTTTGACAAACTGAATGACATATTTCCATAACCCTCATCCTGTGCCCTTATCTTTCTAACAGTTTCTTAAAATTTTATTTTTATATAATAAATTTCCTAGAAAATGAATAAACAGGAAGGAGTTGCCTTTTTATTTACCATTGCTAAAGAAATTCAAATTTCGTTCACAAGTCCCGTAATATTTTTTACACAAAAAGATTTTGCCGAAAACATTTTCACTACTATGAAAAATATTCATGAAGCGTTACTGAAACAAAAACCACCCGAGAAGTTTGCAGAAATCGTTCGTTCGTTCCATCTTGAATGGTTGGAAGTGGTTCTAGATGTAGAAATGTTTTCCAAAAGGATCAAGGACACTCCGCGTGAGGTTATCCTTAGAGCACTCGATTACACCATGAATTGTACCCAACAGAGATATAACCACATTCGGGAGTATATTGACGAAATGCATTCTACTATGACGGAAGAAGAAAATCAGTTAATGCAAAGAGATCTTGGAATCATAAAAGAAATGCAACATACGGTCAATAGTGCTCTGCTTGAAAAACTACAATATATCAGTTCACAGGCGGATCAAACAGAATACCTTACTAGGATTCATGATGAAATAGAAGAACTTTTACACTGGCTGGACAGACTAGAGGATAGTTTAGCATTAGAAATATGTAATGTACTGAAAGTCCCTCTTGAACCAACTTATCTTACAAAGACGTTAAAACAAATTATTGACGAAGTTGCCCAGGATACTGCTCCAGAAGCTCAAAGACTGGCTGAATTAAGCCATGTAGGGAGTAAGTTGTTGACTTCTTCAGCCAAACTGGGTGAGGTCAATGAACTAGAAATAGAAAAACTTATTGACAAAATTAGTGCTTTAAAGACTCGTATAAGTCGATTACGAGCTAAAGAGTCTCCAGCATTAATGGCTCTGAAGCATAAAACCATGTTTTTAGAAGATCGCTTGCAATCGCTCGAAAATATTAAAATGAAAATGTCTAAGCTTAGAAAAGACTCTTGGGAACAACACTCGGGTGATAACTTAGATAGAGAACATAGAATTATCACATCGACTATCTTCAATCATTTACTGCCACATCAAGATCGTTGTCGTCTCGTGGAAAAGTTAATACTGCTATGGAATAAAGCATTGATCGAAAAAGGACATGATGATGAATCGATTATAGATATATTAAGTGTTGTAAACATAAAAGAACAATTTTCAGACGAGATGGGAAGTTTTACCGTAGATAAATATGGGAGAAAAGTTTACACAATAGGAGATGACATATATCAAATAAATGACCATAATAATCTAGTCCCTCTGAGTGACGACGACAAACATATATATTTTTATGACCTTTGCGGAAGATATTATTTAGATGATATAAGACAGCGGGTGTATAAAAATCATGATGGAGCTGATGAATATATATTAGATAAAGGTGGACTTCTTGTAAAAGTTCGGGAAGTAAAAGACGGCGTTGAATATTTCTATGATAGTCTCGGTCGATATTATGTAAACGCAGAAGGACGTCATATATATCGCGATGAAGATTCAAATGTCGAATACGAACGCGACGACTTAGATAACTTAGTAAAAATTCATGACCAACCTTTCTATTATGCACCATGTTCAAGCGAACCGATTACTATGGAAGAAAACAAGTATCTGAGAAAAGTGGTCGGCGACGCTCTAAAAAAATGCATAGCTGAAGTAGTTGTACACCAACCTACTGATCCTATAGCATACTTGGCAAATCTTTTGACTAAATATACTGATAATATTAAGGCACATCAGAAACATCTTAGGGATGAGCAAGAAAGATTTGAAATCAGCCAACTAATCCACACATCCAAAGAAAATTCGGTAAACCTCTCTTACGAAGATGAAGCCACTGAAGACACCAACTTCATCAACTACCAATTCGAAACAGACCTAAGTTTAACAAATTTTTAAGGATTTCTAAACGAAATGAATGTTAAGTAGAAAAGTGTCGCCCAATGATTTTTATAATCTACTCTAATTAATAATTTTATTTTGATAGGTTAGTAATTAGTATTAGTCGCTTTTTTTTGGATTATTCCACTTTGCCCAACCAATCTTCACACACACTCGCATAAACTCTCATTTCACTTGTTCGCACTTAGGCTGGCACTGTTGGATTTATCCATACTATATACTATCAGCCTTACTAATAAACTTTTACGCACGACGTATATCGGGGTTATAACATCAACGTTACCAATAAACGATATTTGACGTTTCAGTTGTATACATCTGGTGTAATAGATGTCATTATTCAAAGAGAATTTGTACAACCGTTATTCAGCCCTCGGACCTTGTATAGCGAATGTATAACCTATATTAACTAGTTGCTTTTGTCGTATTGAGTTTGAAAACCATGGATTATTTACAATATTTCGATATTTTATATGACATTGACAATCTTAAAAGGAAATGTTATAAACATCGTTATGATCCTTGCTGTTTGCAAGAAAATGAGTTTCGATTTAAATAAAGGTTCAGCAAACTATATGCAAGGAACATTGTTGAATTAGTTAAATGTCATTAGTTTCAGCCATATAATAGAAAAAAAATATCTTCATAATTTTTATCATTTCAGTCGTACTGAATTCGCTTTGTTAAATGTTGACGTTCAAGATTGACTATGGGTGCATTCCGAGTTACGCTGTAATCGATTTGAGCGTGCTAACAACCGTACCGTATTAACGTGGGCATGATAACGTTGTGTCTTGAATCGTCATAGATGACGTAATGAAATACGCCATCTTGCGATAACGCCGACCAAGCCTTTTACTAATATCACCGTGCGCGCTGTCAAAAATGACAGTTGTGCTGTTTTGTTTTGACTCGCATCTTATCTTTGAACTAACGTGGCATTTTCGAAATTGTGTTTATGGCTCTTTAGGGGCATGAGGAAGGGTGTAAAGTTCACTCATCCACCATAGAAAAGGGAGGATCCTCCAACCAGACGGGTGTTGTGTCTGGCGGGCCGACTGCCCGACTGTTGATGTCGGATAGTCTTATTATGTCGTTCGCGCGGTAAACTCTAATTGCGCGATGCAGGATTTGTGTGACGTCATGTCTTTGATGCGTAGTTAGTATGTGGCGGTGTAACCGCTACAGCTACCCTTCGCCACCTACCCAAAGAAGAAGAAGAAATGTGTATATACACACAATGAAATATGATATGCAAGTTTTGACGTTGATCTGAATTGTTGACAGCCCTCAGCTGTCATAATCGTGATATCTTAATCGGAACGCCAATTATCGGTGTCAGCGCTGTGAGCGATTATGTTCTAATTCGGAAAGCGCCCTATAACAGCTTTTACTGTTGCGTTCTTAACCTAATGCATGCATCACTAGTGACAATAATCTATTTTTTTAATTCGTAAAAGAACGCAAAATCAATAGTTTTGGAAATAAAATGGACGTAATTCTTTAAATTTAGATTTTTTAAACTTATAAGTCTAAAGTTATGAATGTTTTTCCAAATGAAAAAATGACAATGATGTTACGCAGTACCAGTTTCAGAACGCATCTTCTAATGTTGCCAGTGGTTTTTGTCATAAGCAGTGGGTAACTATGCATTGTGTATACACTGATTATTAGTAAGAGTAGTGTGTAACGCCTATTCACAGCTTATACATTGTATAACAATACAATAGTTAAACAGATGTTTAACTTATTTTTATTAGTAAGGCTGTATATCTATACATATAAACAGCTTTGTCAAAATATTGCTTAAGTTTACATTTGATATTTTATGTGTAATACATTTGTTTATTTCTGAGGGTAGACTATTAATAAGTCTCGGTATAATAATATAACCGGTAGTTCGCTCGCCATACGTATTGTTGGTGCACTGCTTAAAATTTTGCATAAACATTCTTTAACAGAATTTATGGAAGATGAGTTTCGTATTTTATTGAAACTCATCGCCTAACGGAGTAAAAAGGGGTAGAATGTTATTTTGGGGGTGATTTGCATCGAAGTTGATATCAATCACTCCTTAGTGCTTTTGATTTAGATTACATTTTATTTTGATACATGTTTGAACTCAATCCGATTTTATTCAAAAAACGTTGAAGTCACATAAATATTTTTTTAAAGGGTATCACACCCATTTTTTTAGATTCTATAGTGCTAATGAACCACTAAAAAATTCACAAAATTTTTATTCAATCGTAAGTGCCATACAATTTGCATTTAATTTTGCATTTTCAAATTTCGCGCATAATTTGACGAAAACGTTGGACGCAGTGAACGCCATATTGCTTTGTGGTCATGACGTCAGTTGGCTGTGTAAACACATGCAGTGATATTTTTTAAGTTTTACATTTGTGTTGTCTCCTTTTACAAAACCGTCCTCAATGGTATTATTTCAATAAAAATTACGTTAGTTACGATAAAGGTACGCTGATAGTAGACAGTTAACACTTTCTAAGTTTACTTAGCCGTATGACGTAATAACATGGTCAAATGGTGTTAAGAAACAGATTAAAAAAGCTGAAACCTTTGAATTGAATTTTAAAATTTAGTTTGCTATTTTTTTAACTAAAACTAACTTTTTCCAACTACTTTTAGCCTAAGCTATCTCAATATTATATTTTTAGATTTTTTCTCTTATAGAGTAAAACAACCTATTTGACCCTATATTCTTTTGCTAAAACATTTTAAATGTGTGCTTTTATATGAAAAATCTGACTGGAATAGTAAACTTCATTATTTGGAAATCAAGCACCTACTGTAGTAAGATGATTAGTAGATTCTAGATCTTACTCTCTATTAGTAGATCACACGTGACACAGAACGTTGACATAGAAAACAATAAAGCCGTAATTCCGTCATCAACCCAGTTGTTTCTAAGCTGCTTCAAAGCCATCCTATTCCATACGAATAGTTTCTACCTATCTGATTTTTAAAGTAAAGGTACCATTCCATACCCGACCGCAGGCGGCAACTCCATGTGACGTGTCGCGTCGTCGGCGTCGTGTCGCTGCAGTCATGACTTCGAACCCGACCGCAGGCGGCAGCCCCTATTCAGGCCGTATTCCAGTCGGTTTAAAGAAGATAGAAAAACGTGCTAGTCGTGTCGCGTTGACACGTCACCTGCAGTTGCTACCTGCGGTCGGGTATGGAATGGTAACTTAAAACTGTATTTATTTTCTCCATAATATTTTATGAAATCCAACAGTGCTAGCCCCTAGTGGGAATAAGTGAATCAGAGTTTACACGAGTGTTATTTGCCCCACCAAATCAATTACGTGGGACACAGTGGACAACAAAATTGTTATGATTCCACTTTGGGTGGTGGTGAATACTAATCCGCATTTTGTTCCCGTTGGCACCTTTCGATTTAGGAACCGAAAATCTAAAATCTAACTTAAATCAGTTTGGCTGAATGATATCATATCACCCAAACTATTGTGCTCGCCAAACCGCATCGGAACTGCCAGTGCTCTTGTGAGACGATACGTAGACTTGCGAAACTGTTCACAACCATTCGATACCTAGAATGCTTTAATTTTGTCAGTTTATATCAAATAAAGTCAAAGTCAAATAATTTATTTCAATTATGCACAAAAAAGGCACTTTTGAACGTCAAAATTTACAAAAAAGAAAAAAAAAAAAAGATTCTAGTCGCCCCTCTCTAAAGGTAATTTTCGTGTGGAGAAGAATGGGCAAGAAACTTCACCGTTAATCTTTTAAAATGTTTTCACAATAACTTGTATGTGAAGACGATGCACCTAGAATAAGATGGTATAATAACAAGAATATGATGGTGGATGGATGGTGATGGTATAATAACTTATGAAGTATGTTATTTATTATACATGATATTCCTAACATTTTGACAAGTAATAATACGTCAGTGTGTGAGTTCAAGTAATCACGAAATATAAAATCAATATTATAAAAAATAATATTAAGTATACAATTAAATTGGCAACCAGTTAGATTTTGTCTAGATTCTAAATTGTCATATGGAGCAGGACCAGCATGTTTCCAAGCATTTTTATCTTGGAAATAATCCTCTAATTTGTATTATGCTTGTTTATAAAGTGTATCTACTTTTTATATGAGTTTTAAATTTTCTTTCATTTAATTCTAATATATCACAAGGTAATACGTTGTAACATTTGACACAGTACAAATAATAGATGTAACAATAAAAGATGTATTTTATTAGATAGTCTGAAAAATGGTTGATCTATTTTATCTTTATTTCTTGTAATAAAATTATGTCTATCACTTATTTTATTAAAAAGATGTAGATTTTTTCTCACATACATAATATTTTTATAAATTAATTGGCAAGGTACCGTCATAAATGACTTAATATTAATCTTTTTAAATAGTTCCCTGAGAGATTCGCGACGACCTATATTATAAATGGCTCTGACAGCTCTTTTGTAAAATAAAGATGCATTCAATGTCAGCAGCCCGACCCCACAGTAAAAATAGACCAAACGCGCGGTTCCTACATCTGTTAACTATCTTATCTTTCTAACAGCATAAACGGCCGAGCTTAGCCGCCCCGCGAGATGTTATATGGGGTCCCCATTGGAATTTCTCGTCTAGCGTGATTCCTAGGAAAACTGTTTGATTAATAAATTCCAGTATTTCTCCATTAAATATGATGTCAAATTCGCTACTTCTAACATTTGTTTTTTTTTATTATTTAGTACCAAATTATTTACCGTAAACCAATCTTGGACCTGAACAATACAGCTATTCACGTCGTCAAGATTTTGTGACCGTCGGTTTATTTTAAAGATCAATGATGTGTCATCTGCAAATAGCACCATCTTTGGTTGACTTTAAATGGGTTAAATCATTAATATAAGCTAAAAAGAGGAATGGACCCAATATCGAACCTTGAGGAACGCCTATTACCATTTCAGACCCTAATGAATTTGTGCCGTTGACTTGAACTTTATACTTTCTATTTATTTTTATTTGTTACAAAAACGTATGTTACATTTAGACAGAAATTTCTTAGTTTTATAGTGAAGGCATCTGTGTCTGAACTAAAGTAAGGCCATTTTAATAGGTAGCATTTGACGTCTGTCAGTTTAGTGAAAGCAAATCGTAAAATTACTGTTATCGGTCATTATTACAATAAATATGTAATCGTAATTGAAAAAAGTTAAGCAATTGTGCAGTTCTAACAAAACGAAAAAATATATTATTTTATGCTTGGCGTTACAAGGTTACGTTGTTGAATTTTGATGAAATTGTCAACCTATTAAAATGGCCTACTTTAGATAAAAATATGTGTATCTCAGACATCAGCGCTCTTCCTTATGATGACCATTACAATACTAGCTTAATTAACTTATTGGTATATCTTTACACAGAAAACAAATTTAAAATAAAATAAAATAATCAAACGGATATGTGGAGTGTTAACCTCTCAGTAGTATGTGAAAGTGTGTGAAAGAGTGAGAGAGGGTGAGTATAAGAGTTTACTATTTCAATATTTTCAGTAAGTTCTCTGTCTCTTCATTATGTTAGTTTACTAATACATAATAATATATTTAGAGAGGAAACTTTTACATATTTTTTTATTTAGCGGGTATACTTCCAAGGCATCATTAATCTTATTATATAAGTACGGCCCCTGGAAACAAAAATATTTGTTTACGTAAGCATGCCTGAAAGAAGGTCGGTTAATATTACTAATAACATTTCGTCTTCCAGCTAGATCACCTTTTGAGAATTGTATAGTAAAGAGTTTTGCTTCAGAACCACAAGAAATACAAACAACTGGCGAACTGTCCGGACCTCACACGACTGTTAAACAAGATGGTTTGGGTACAAATAAGGACGAAAAGTACTAACTTTTAAAACAGCCCTCTGTGCTATTTCTAAGGGCTTTAATATACATAGTTATATGTGCTAGATCAAGGAAAATGCCTATTGTCTTTTTACCTGAATCAATATTCTTTACCACATAATCTTGGAGCTCGTGGACTGCATCACTAGTAGACTTGCCTGCTATAAAACCAAACTGGTTGTTGGTTAAAAGTCTTGTCACTCAAGTGCAAATTGCGCATCTACACAGCGTGCATCCGCCCCATCATGACCTATGCGGGTGCTGTCTTTGCACACACATCCCCCAGAAATATCCATAGGATGCAGACGATCCAAAACAGATTCCTCAGAAGAGCCACGGGCGCTCCCTGGTATGTCAGAAATATTAACCTCCACCTCGACCTTAAAATCCCCACAATCCATCAGTTCCTAAAACGCATGTCCAAGCGTCACTTTGATTCCGCCGCCAATCACCGCAACCCTCTGGTTGTTGAAGCGGCCAATTATACCCCCTCCCGTATTAGTCGATTTCGCCGTCCTAGGCATGTCCTCTCCGATCCAGATGATCCCACCACTCTCCTCCAGGAAAGCAATAGGGCCACCAGTACAGTGCACAAATACACCCGACACCCGTCGTACCGACCTCGCCGCCGAGGTCCTCCGCGATCGCGACCCTCCCGAGTAAATAATACTCCCCCCCGACCCTTGTCCGATGAAGCGCCAGCACGCGCCGCAGCTGAGCGCGTAGCTATAAATTCCCCGTATAATAATAATGATACATCCTTGATCCAGCCTGTCCCATTTTGCTGTCCTCCCCTCAGCGACGCCCTAAGCCGAGGTTCGTACCCCACAGGGGGTGCCCTTAGCGAGGGTTAGCGATTAAAATTAGGCGAATTTTAATTTAGAATAGTTTTGCTCCTGGCTGGAGGCTTTGAGTGTAGTGCTTAAGGCAGCCACAGGATTATTCGGTTGAGCAGTAAATACCTTAGTGGTATACCTGCGAGATGCCATAGTTAAAAAAAAAAGGTTATAAGTTCATTTGATTCGAGGTAATCAATCAGTCTACTATTTATAATTCGTTCTAGCTGCTTGGAGATTGAAGGCAATATGGAAATGGGTCTATAATTAGTGACACGTTCTCTATCACCCAAATTAAAAATCGGTTAAACTACTGATTTCTTTAAACTCGGAGGAAACTGACCTTTAGCTAAGCAGAGGTTAAAAATGTAGGTTAATGGACGGATTAAAATGTGTGTATTTTTTGAGGAAATCATTTGGTACAGAATCCCAACCAACGGAGCACGCATCTTTCAGGTTCACTATTAAACGTTCCACTTCGTTCCGGTCTCCTGCAAAACGAAGGACTTGGAAACTAGTACCCTAATTACGTAATGCAAAATCAATCCGTTCTGAATCGTTTTGAAACAGTTGCTAATCCATTGCTCCGTAAGTTCGAAAAAAAAAAACTGCAGAGCAACGTAAATAACGCAATGAATGTTGTTGAACTGTCAAAATGAAACAGATTTGTCTTTATCGGTTACGAAAATATGTTGCGTAATTAGAAAGCTGTTGTGAGGGCGCTTTATTAAATTTACTATGGGTAGGGTTTGAGCAGGAATGAGTATCATCAGCCAGTTTTTTGCCAATAAATGCGAAAAAATCATTCACCTTCTCTACAGACTCTTTTTTATTTGATGGATTTAATAATTCCGTAGAGCTATGTTTCAATTTAGTTGTGTTTGTTATTGTTTTGATCGCTTCCCATATTTTTTTATTGTTATTTCCCGCTTTTAAGCCTATCTCTATGTCTACACCTTAACAGCCCGGGTGTAATCCAGGGCTTTATAATTTTATGACTTCTTGGATATTTTATTACAATTGTGTTTATAGCCCTTTGAATTGACATGGAGAAGTATTTCATAGCGAAATTTGCATCGGTTGACATATAAATATATCTTCTACTTATCTTTCTTTCAGGTATGATCTTAGCAAAGCAAGAGCTGCATTCCTAATCCCATAGTGCTCCAGTTTCAGCAGAAGTGTCTCATGGTCTACGCAATTGAACGCCTTCGAGAGGTCGCTAAAGATTCCAATGGCATCTTGTGCTTCTTCCCAGGCGTTTAAAATGTTCTTTATTAGGGTGACACCGGCGTCAGTGGTACAACGCCCTTTGGTGAAACCGTACTGTTGATCATGAAAGATGGAGTTGAAAGTGGCGTAACATTAGAATGAGTATCAACTTTTCAAACACCTTACTGAGAACTGGCAGAATTAACACAAGCCTATAAATGTTGGGTTCCATTATCACCGGATTTGAACAAAGGAACTACTTTACTGTGTTTCATGAGATCTGGAAAGACTCCTTGGTCTACACTGCTAAATAAGGCGCAATAGTTTCGAAGACAGATCTAAAGACTTTTACAGACATTCTCCATTGATCTTCTGTTGATTTAATTTTAAGATCTTTAAAAGCTTTTATAACAGCCTGGGGGTTTGTATGCTGAAACCTAAACTCCAAAGGGCACGCCTTTACATTATTTATAAGTAAGGCAGCCGAACGCGCGGGTGAGGAATTTAAAGCTTCAGTGGTTTTATGGGGAATATTAGCAAAAAAGTTTTCAAATTCCTGAGCTATTTCTACATCTGAGTTGATGGGGCCATGTGCAGTCAAATAGAATAGACGACCGGTATTCTTGCGACAACTATTTGCTAGGTAATAGGTAGGTAATACGGGCTGGTTTCCGCAACTCCACGTCAAAGCGCGTATTTTGCGTACGGGTGGGAAAAATCGGTCATTCAATCCACCCCAGCTCCTCAAAGAATGCCAGCAACGCTTTGGTATTATTGGCAATCTCGCGTATTGTACCAGCACATGAGCTGCTGTCTCATCGTCCTCCATGCAGGCTCTACAGAGCGGACTTTCTGTGACTCCTATGACAAAGAGCTGTTTATTAAATGACCCATGGCCAGTTATAGCTGCTGTAATCACACGCAGCTGTTGTTTAGTTAGTTGAAGAACCTTTTTCGTGAGGCGGCCATCGATTGAAGGTAGTGCCTCCTTAGCCTGTCTGCACTCGCCTTGGTCCGAAGGGGAGTGGCACGATGGGTTCGGGCCCCACTGGTGCCAGGCTCGATCCCCTTCTGGCAAGGTCATCTGCCGCATCGTTCCCCAGCGAACCGCTGTGTCCTTTGATCCATTGAATGGTTATTTTGTTGAGGTCACCCACCTGGTAAGGCGCTGGGTGGCACTCGTATATAAGTCCAGTCCACAGTGTGACTAACACTTTGTACTAACTACGAACTAATTCGAACTAACTCAAATACTATTTTTTTTATGGCACCAAGCCTTAAGGTCAATCACAAAGCCTTGATCACACGCAGCGAATAATCGCTGCGAGTGAATTCGCCGCGAGTGTTCGCTGCCTGCCTGTCACACACAGCGATTTCTATACTTACGTGAATTTCGACAGAGCGGCCCGCTGAGCGGAATGGCTACTTGCAGCGAGTAGGTACCCTGTCACACACAGCGAATGCGAGTAAAATTGAACATGCTCAATTCTAATCGCGGCAAATGAATCTAGTCGCAGCGAATAGCTTGTCACACAACGCCAAGCACACACGTATAAAGGAAGATGCGATCAAACCAAGGCCAATGGTGGCATCACCCTGCGACAAAGCCCCGAACTACTCAGGCCCGAAAGAGATGAGAGTATACACCGAAGGATCGAGTCTTCTAGCATGACCTCAACATAAATATATCCAGCCCGCTAGGAATGTTCAACACCATCTATCAGGCGGAGTGTGTAGGCATCATACAAGCGGTCCACGCCCTAGAAGTCAGGAGGGCATGCACTAGAATAAATAACGGAATCTAGCCGCAACACGGTGACACTGCAATAGATAAAAGGACACAGCGCATCGCTAGGTAACGACGCAGCTGACGAACTTGCTAGACGAGGATCCAGCACAGTAGTCTGTGGACCCGAGCCAATCGTACCCATCCCCTTCAACCAAATACGCAGGTGGCTACAGGAGCTCACCCACACACAAGCGGAGAACTGGTGGACCTCGACACCGGGCTGCAGGCAGTCCAAGGAATCTGTGCCATCCTTGGATAGCAGGCTATTAATTTGTGAGCTTCGTATATAGGTATATGATATAATAATGACAGTGTATAGAGGGCCGCTAGCGGTACTCTATCCCTATCGGATAGTGCCGCCAGCGGCATAATAGCGCCGCTACCTCGACCCGGCTAAAGTACCGTAAGCATTGCATTGTCACTGTCACTTGTTATTTTGTTTTATTGTTGAGGTTCGTCCGCTGTAAAAACCACATTCCGCAGACTACAATTTTAGATAGGGTAAAACATTCCCAAAACACTACATTTTCTTGTGCCTAAACGGACCCTGGCGTTGTGTGACCTGATCTAACCTACCCTTCAGCCATTGTCATTTGCTACTTAATTTATCGTAAATTCAGTCATTGTAGTGACTTTTGTTTTTTTTTTTTTTTTTCATTACGAGTATCAACATTTTTAATTATCTAAAACAAATACGATCAATCAATACAAAGAGCGGCGAGCTAACCTCAACAATCAAACAAAATAACAAGTGACAGTGACAATGCAATGCTTACGGCACTTTAGCCAGGCCGAGGCAGTGCCATTAGTATGCCGCAAACTGTGGCACTTTAACCGATACGGATAAAGTATACACTTCCATTAAAATAACAAGTGAAAATAACAATTCAATGCTTACGGCACTTTAGCCGGGCCGAGGCAGCGCCACTATTATGCCGCAAATACACTTCCTATTTCCACTTAATTTCTTATTCTTTTTATGGTATATCTTATTATGGTAGTGTAATATCCCCATGGAATATACCCATGTCTATTTTAAAATTTCATAATATCTTTGATCTATGAGTGTAATATCTACTCTTTTTATGGTATATCTTATTATGGTAGTGTAATATCCCCATGGAATATAACCATGTCTATTTTACAATTTCATAATATCTTTGATCTATGAGTGTAATATCCCCTGTGTATCTTCTACAGAAAGTTCATCAGAAACAAAACATAAGTTATGTAAAACATTAGTTTTATTATCAAAATAAAATTATTTTATATCCATAAAATTTCACTTATTCTTAAGTTTCTTTCCAGCTGCTTGACCTTTCGTAGACGTTTTATCCTTGTTAGGATTTATTTGACCTATATGCTTCTTCTTTTTATTAAGTTTATTTTTTAATTTCTTTGTAGCTGCAACTACGACTTGTTCTGTAATTTTGTCTTCATTTTTGCTTACGGCTGGTATCTGTGGATTTGCACCTTGTTGGTTATTGCCTTTGTTCTTTTTATTCTTCTTTTTCTTTTTATTCGGACTTTGATTTGTTTGCACCGCGTCAGCTTTACTTTGAGCTGATTTAGTACTGCTGTTGTCGTTTTTTACCTTTTCAGGGACCATTACCGCATTTTTATTATTTTTATTTTTGTTTTTCTTACTACCCGGACTCCGTAGAGAAGTAGAATTGCCTGATTGTTCAGTAGTGCTGCTGTTTGTTGCAATAACCATGACGTTTTTATTATTTTTATTTTTTATTTTCTTACTTCCCGGACTTTGTGTAGTAGGATTATCTGACTTTTCAGTATTACTGCTATTTAGTACAATAACCTTGGCATTTTTGTTATTTTTATTTTTGTTGTTTTTACCATCTGGGCTTTGTGGACTAGTAGGATTTACTGTTTTTTCAGTAGTGCCTCTGTTTGGTGCCTTTACACTGTCGGAGTTTCCTAAATTCTGCTTATTGTTTTTGTTTTTGCGATTTTTCTTTTTCTTTTGTTTATTTTCGGTGGGTTGGGCCTTGTTAGCAACTTGTGGATGACTTGCAGGTCTGAAAAGGAAACAAACAATTTGCTTTTAATACAGCAGTATTTATAACCAGATATATTATTTAAAAATATACCTATGTGCATATAAAGGGCAATATTTCGACGAACCCAACTCAAGGTTTAATCTTAAATAATAGCATAGCCTAGAGTAGTCTCAAGGTGATGAAAATTTTACTTATTATTTAGTTACTTTAAACCTCTGTAAGCTTACTTTGTCAGCACATTAGGCTTGGCTTTCTTTTTCTGTGGCTGAGCACTGTCCGACGGAGCTGATCGTTTTACGGGTGACTGTTTCTTATTTTGTGTCTCCGCCTTTTCTTCTTCAGACTGGCTATCTCCATTTTCTTTAGGTTCTTCTTGACTAGGGTCAACTTCTTCGTCATCTTCGTCTTTAAATGGCTCTGGCTAAAACATTAAATAAATATGACTTTTTATATAAGTACAGCTTTTACATCATACAATTTGTGAATGATTGCATGTATACTTACAATAACATTAGAAAACTTCTTGAACTTTGCCACATAAAAACCATCCATATTATGTGTGTGAGGGTAAAACCTTCTGGTCAGTTTCAATGACGGATGGAACCGATGGTGCCTGTACTTCACAAAACCTTCAGTTCCAAAGTCAAGACCTGTGGGCACCAACTTAACATTTCTCCGCTTCAATGCATAGTTCACTACCCATTCGTTTTCTTCAGGCAGAATTGAACAAGTTGAGTACACAACGTAGCCACCAGAGCTAGACTTTGCACTGCAACAATCAATGGCAGCAAGAAGAAGTTGTCTTTGGATGTTGAAACACCTCTGAATATCTTTTGGATCTTTAGTAGTCTTAACACTGGGATCTTTAGCAATGACTCCTGTACCAGTACAAGGAGCATCCAATAACACCCTATCAAAACCTTTCATTACATCAGGGAACTCTCTACCGTCATGGTTACAAATAACAGCATTCACTACACCCAACCTGTGGAAGTTACCAACTACAGCTTTTGTCCTTTCTTTATTAGCGTCATTTGCAAATAAAGTACCCGTGTTCTTCATGATGGCTGCAATATGCGATGCCTTGCCACCTGGTGCTGCACACATGTCCAATATCCTCTCATTCTCTTGTGGTGCTAAAGCCATTACTGGCAGGAAACTTGAGGCACCTTGCAGGATATAGTGCCCTGCTAAGTATTCAGGAGTTGCACCAATTGGTACAGTAGAGCTATACACTACAAGACCTACTTTACTCCATTTTCCCACGGGGTCTAAATTCACTCCTCTGTTAATAAGAGCTTGGGCTAAATCTCGCCGTCTGGTTTTAAGGCTATTCGTTCTAATAGTAACAGGTCGCGCAACTTCACTTGCTTCCAGAAACTCAACTAACTCTTGCACAGGAAATATTTGCAGAAGTACTTCCATAAGAAATTCATTATAACTGTAATAAGTGCAAAGATCTTTTAGAAGCAGATCAGTATATTCACAGCGGGATCTACCATCTTCCTTCAAGCGACTGAAATCTCCTAACACTATTACAACATCTTTGATTCTTTGAAGAACATCTTGGAGACTGGCTGGATTGTTTAGTTCCTCTTCAGATGGGAATGCAAATACATCTTGTTTGGCAATATTCAATTGCATCTCTTCATCGGCTAGCTTTTTGTTTACTTTCTGTTTTTTCTTTAATTTTATATTAGCCTTCTCTATGGGCAACATGTCATCATCGTCATCATCTTCATCATCGTCACTGTCTTTACCTCCTCCACTGGAGTCCGAATCATATTCTAATTTGCCACCACTAGCTGAACCTTCATCTTCTGATGTCACATCACCATTTTCATTGTCAGAATCTTTGAATAAATCATCCAGTGTACCAACCTGAAAGCAAATTTCAGATGAAATTCAGTACATAGTTAGTTTATTGATTTAGTTTAGTAATAGGATAATAAGGTCAAAAATTAACAACAAAAAAGTTTTTAGAAAAGAAAATAAATCATAATGCTTACCTTATACTTTTCTCCTCCAGCTTTCTTCTTTCCTGCATTTTTATCATCAGAATCTTCTTCCATTTCTGACCCGTCATCGTCCATCTCATCTTCATTGCCACTGTCGTCATCTTCTTCAGATTCCGAATCATCCTTTTTAGCTTTGCTTTTCTGTTCTTTTTTGTTTTTCTGTTTAGGTTTCAACCATTCCTTATTGTCATCAGTGTAACCTGTTATAAATAAAATGAGTTTTTTTTAATCTATTTAGTTGTAACAGCTAATTTATGAACAGTAATTGAATGCTTTTTTTTTCAGTACTTAGACAGGGCAAGTTTTGCTTCAACAATAGTTTAAAAACTCTTGTGCCGTGTTGATGGCATGACAGTTTTTATGAAGAAAAAAGAATCCTGAGGGCTTAATGTTATGTAATTATGCCAACATGCAACAAGCCATGTTCTGAGAAGGGCAAAGAAGTAGTTTGCGATTCTAAATAGGTGCTTTTTACAAAAAAAACTGAAGTAAATGTTTACCTGGAGCAGTTTCTTCATCAGAACTGTTCCCAGCATCCTCATCTACTGCTACCTCTGTTTGTTTGGCTACATTTTTCTTTGCTTGTTTCAATGCTTTCTTCTTTTCCACTAGTTCTGCCTTCTTCTTTGCTCTTTTAGCTACTCTTTGCTTCTGCCTGTGAGTAAGCTTCTTGTCTATTGTGTCATCTTCTACTGCAATAAAAGCATACAGTGTAACAAATGAGAATTCTAACAATACCAGTTGATAGTAGGTACAGTCGAGCACCAATATATATACGCTTAGTAACTTTAAAAAGTGATTTTCTCCTCCTATGTTGATTGTAATTTTGAGTTATTACGAACATAGTATATTGGAACATAGTATTATGGAATAGGTTGTATTTCAAAGTTGCAATCGTAATTCCCAGAGTAAATCGCTTTTGCATTTTGCCAAGTGTTTACATATTATTGCTTATGACTGTACATAAATTCCATGCGCTTTCAATACATTAGATGTAACTAGTGCCATCAATAGAATGTCTCTAACAAAATCATCACCATGTTGTGTTGTGATTCACAATTTCACACCTATTGACATAATATCAAATGACCAATGAAATGTCCAGGTGTAGTTTTCACAAGCTGTTATAAGTAACCTTAACAACATAATTATGTAGTACTTATAAGTGAATAAACGAAAAATGAATAACAACAAATTCATTAGGTAATGTTATTAATTATTTGTAATCTATCTATCAATGGAAGAAAAAGAAACGTGCCAACCCCAGATAAATTGGGATACCAGATAATCCCAGAATATCATTCTTGAAAAAGGTTAGTTTTAAATAGTATAAATTAAAGGCATGGTCGGGTTGGTACCAAATATAAAACAATTCAAGAGGTGGTTTTATATGGTATTTTTATTGATATTTCCGATATTTCTAGTCATTTACTCACGCAGTTCTTTTTTAAACACGGGATCAGGCTGTTTGCGAGCTTTTCTACCGGGTCCTTTTTTCACTTTTTTAGTTTCATCGAATTTTGCCTTACGACCCATGATAAATTATTAGACTATGTAAGTACTTGTAATAATGCTTGGGTCTATTAGCAGTCTTCCACCACAACTCCTTATATTTGTCCAAAAACTATTGATTTCTAACTAGATCACCATGCACGATTTAACAGTAACCACACGTGTTCACGAACGAAACTAAGGTTACAGTTGACACTTGACACTGACACTACTGACAGTCGGACATTTTTTTTATTTTTTCCTTTTGTTCCTTCTGGGACAGGCTAGGGTCAGAGACATTACGGTTACGGTTTTAAGACATTTATTTTCTCAAAAGATTTACAATCACTTACAGAGAAAATACAATATTATAACTTTTATTTAAATGAGGCCGATTTGCGTAGTGGGTTGGTACAATAAGTCAATAACAAGAATGACATTAAAATTTCGTAACAGTTTTAGTAAATTCGTAAAAGAGGTAATTGTAGAAAATAATTGAACTAAGTGCACGGCATCTTATGCGCTAATGCGGGTAGGTGTGCATGAGCTGAGGAGTACAGTCATATAAAAATACAATAGATGTTTATTCAAGCCCATGACACAGTGATTTTCTTCACCGCGTTTATAGTAGGCATTGAATCATAAAACATAATATGGACTTGAAATGTTTGACTATAGAAAAAACAGATAAACAAATACGAGGCATATCGACGCCAAAATCAAAAAAATATTGCTATCTCTTTTTAACTTTAATAATTTTGTTTATGTGAAAAACATTGACTTATATTTCTATGTCAATGGTTCCGAGTAAGATATCACGATAATTACAGCTGAGGGATGTCAACAATTCGGAACGCTCTTTAACGCACAGTACTCGCTCAACGTCAAAACTTGCATTGCCTTGGTAAGACAAGGTTGTCATACTTTCTGGCTTCTGACGACCCGTAACGACTGTCAAAGATCCACGAATGACAGCCGGGTCTAACGGCCTAAGGTGCTTTCCGAAGCAAGGAGGAGTCTGTATGTAAAGATGGTCACCCATCCACGGACCAACCCCGGCACGCGTAGCTTAACCTGATGGATTGACCCGTGCGGCTGTTATTACTAATGGCCGCTTCCCATGGTGCGCTATATTGCGAACGCACGCGCACCCGCTCTCGCACGATGCACCGTGGGAAGAGTAACGCGTGCGTCGCGATGCGTTCGAGTTTGGATACATTCGTTTGGAAGTTACCGACTCGCCGCCGCGCCGCCGCCGTGGATCAGCCCGCACGGACACACACCATGGGAAGAGTAACGTGCGTGGTAGCGCAGACGCGTCCGTAGCGGTGCGCCCGATCTGCGGCGAGTCGGTAAACTTCAAAGGTGCGCGAGGTATGCTCGGTTCTTATAAACTAAAACGAATCGTTTCTTTGGCATATAAATAGATTCGTAATCAAATTTTTAGACATGGGTGTTTTTGGGTTTTTAAGCAAACGGTTGAATATTCGATTTCAGATTATGAATTTGTTTTCAAAATCCGTTTTTAGAAATCGATTCCTGGAGCGGCTCTGAAGCCTCCAGCTAGCAGTTTCAATCGTCTCTAGTAATATAACTCGGTTGTAAGTGCATGGATCAAAACTATACAAACATAAACAAATACTTGCATAAGCAAACCTACTCTTGCCGTGGCTTAGTGAAATCGGTTTGTCTATTTCGGATTATCGAAACGACACGATTTGAGAATCAAATCGGATTTTAGATACTATGCAAAGCTATGAGGTCTTTGCTTCATTATTGGTAAAGATACAAAATAGTCTTAATTTTAACGAAATAACGGTCCGTAAATTATACCAATAGTCGACAGTCGATCAGACGCTGACTGCTACCTCATTGACTATATAAGCTGTACGTGTTGAAGGAGACGGCTCACCGCAAGGCCCCCGCTCCCTCAAACCCCCATGTACTCACTCATGGATCCGCGTAACCGTATCCCACCGCCCTCAGCGGCCACCCCACCCACCGCGCCCGCCGCGCCCACCGCGCCCGCCGCGCCCCCCGCGCCCTCCGCGCCTACCACGCCTTACGCGCCCCCCGCACCCATAGCGCCATCCTCGAAACCCGTACGTGCTCCTCAAGCACCGCACCCCGCGATCAACTATAATATCGCTGCGCAAAATATTAACATCATTGCCAGCGCCTTCGCCATATTCAGCACGCCCCGTGCGGCTCAAATGGCAAGCGATATCGTCGCCGCTAAGCAAAGCGGCGACATCCAATCTCTCCTGGCCGTATTAGTCGCGAACCAGGACATCACCCAAGCCCTCTCTGTTATCTCATCATGAATAACACGGCCTTAAGTAGATTTAAACCCAGATCCCTCAACCTCGGCGTCTTCAACGCAAACGGCATCCAAGATCAACGAGATGAAATATCGGAGTTCCTCCGTGATCATCGAATTGACTTATTCCTCATACAGGAATCCTTCCTAAAACCCAGTCTCCGTAATCCAGCCATTGCTAATTACCGTTTAATTCGTAATGATAGGTCGCGAGCCCACTTGGGCGGCACACTAATTTATTACAAAAAGGATCTGTACTGCATCCCTATTGACCCTCCCCCGCTAGCACAATTAGAAGTCTCCATCTGCCGACTAGCTATGACTGGCCATCAGCCGGTCACCGTAGTATCGGCCTACATCCCTCCCAACCCCGCAGGGGGATTCCAACCCATCGCGGACGACCTAAAAATTCTATTCGGCATGAGTGACTCTGTCATCATAGCAGGCGATCTCAACGCCAAACATCCCTCCTGGAATAGCTCCCTTACCAACTCCAGAGGGCATCAATTGTATAACCTCTCCTTCGCTCAAAACTTTGACGTCATCGCTCCGATGACTCCAACCCACTATCCCCACAATGTTAATCATGCCCCCGACATTCTTGACGTGGCGCTCCTTAAGAGCGTCAACCTAAGACTAGACTCAATAGAAACGGTCCACGAGCTTACCTCGGACCACCGACCAGTAGTCATACGACTGGCTCCCCGCATAGGTCCCTCTGACCCCAACCAACCCCCAGCCACCAAAAGGGTGACGGACTGGAGGCAAGTAGGCGATAAGCTGAAAACCAACACGTCCCCCCAATTGGACTCCATCCCAAACGTTTTCGATTCAATCGCGGACACGACGGCTGCGATCGACTCGCTCACTGACCATGTGCAAACCGTCCTGAACGACTGTTCAAGGGAGGTTCCTGAAGCGGATAACCGCTACTTGAAACTCCCGGACGATGCGCGTGCTCTGTTGACCGAGAAGAACGCGGCCACCCGTGCATACAGCAACTTTCCCTGTCCCGCCAACAAAGCCCTCATGCGCTACTTGCAGAGATCTGTAAGGACACGCATGGTGGAGCTGCGTGACGCGAGCTGGGATAAGATGTTGAGCGAGTTACAGCCCACCCATCAGGCCTTCTGGGAACTCCAGAGAAAACTCAAATCCAAGCAGATAGCTGCCATGCCCCCCCTAGTACGCCCCAACAAAACCATAGCCTTCGACGACATCGACAAAGCGGAATGCCTAGCCGACAGTCTCGAGGCTCAATGCTCTCCCAGCTCCCTACCAGTAGACCAAGCTCACCTCTCAGAGGTAGACGCTGAAGTCGAACGTAAAGCTTCTCTGCCCCCCGTCGAAGACCCCGAAAGTCCTCTGCCTCCCGTCACTCCAGACGAAGTGCATGACATCATCAAAGGTCTCCACATCCGTAAAGCCCCCGGCTCAGATGAAATCACCAATAGGGTGATCCAACTCTTCCCCGCCCACCTTATTATGCTACTGACCACCATCTTCAATGGTGCTCTAAGCAACAATATCTTCCCCCAAGCGTGGAAAGAAGCCATAGTGATAGGTATCCCAAAGCCTGGCAAGCCCAAAACCGAACCCTCCAGCTACCGCCCCATCAGTCTGCTCAAGGTATTAGGCAAAATCTATGAGAGGCTTATTTATAAGCGTCTCAGGGACTACGCTGAAACCAAAGGCCTCATCCCCAACGAACAGTTCGGCTTTAGAGCCCAGCACTCTAGCGTGCATCAGGTCCACCGTATCGTCGAATTCTTCGGCGGCGGCTTCTACCGTGGCATGTCGACAGGTGCGGTCTTCTTCGACATAGCGAAAGCATTCGACAAGGTCTGGCACAACGGCTTAATCTTTAAGCTCTACAAACTCGGAGTGCCCGATCGTCTCGTGCTCATCTTACGGGAATACTTGTCGAATCGCACTTTCCGCTATCGCATCGAGGGAGCCCTATCCTCTCCCCGCCAAATCCGCGCCGGAGTCCCTCAAGGCTCCGTGCTCGCCCCGCTCATGTTCTCGCTCTTCACAAGCGACATCCCCAAAAGCAATACGGCGCAGTTGGCTCTGTTCGCAGATGACACGGCCATATATTGCAGGGGCCGGTCGCAGACTCAGATCCACCTTCTCTTACAACGGGCTGTCAATAACCTTGGCGCCTGGTTTAAGAAATGGAGAATTGAGGTGAACCCCGACAAAAGTTAGGCGGTTTTATTCATAAAACCGCGATCTAGACCCCCTCACATTCCCCGACCACTCACCTTGTTAGGCAAGCCTATCCCCTGGGAGAAGCAAGCCAAGTACTTGGGAGTCATCCTCGATCATTACCTCAACTTTACAGAGCACATAAGGTCGGTTCGCTCGCGGGCCGCCTTCGCTCTCAGTAGACTTTACTACATCGTTAATGCACGCAGCAAATTGTCACTCAAGTGCAAATTGCGCATCTACACAGCGTGCATCCGCCCCATCATGACCTATGCGGGTGTTGTCTTTGCACACACATCCCCCAGAAATATCCATAGGATGCAGGTGATCCAAAATAGATTTCTTAGAAGAGCCACGGGCGCTCCCTGGTATGTCAGGAATATTAACCTCCACCTAGATCTTAAAATCCCCACAATCCATCAGTTCCTAAAACGCATTTCAAAGCGTCATTTTGATTCCGCCGCCAATCACCGCAACCCTCTGGTTGTTGAAGCGGCCAATTATACCCCCTCCCGTATTAGTCGATTTCGCCGTCCTAGGCATGTCCTCTCCGATCCAGATGATCCAACCACTCTCCTCCAGGAGAGCAATAGGGCCACCAGTACAGTGCACAAATACACCCGACACCCGTCGTACCGACCTCGCCGCCGAGGTCCTCCGCGAGCGCGACCCTCACGAGTAAATAATACTCCCCCCCGACCCTTGTCCGATGAAGCGCCAGTCCGCGCCGCAGCTGAGCGCGTAGCTTAAAATTCCCCGTCTAATAATAATATATCCGTGATCCAGCCTGTCCCATCTTGCTGTCCCCCCCTCAGCGACGCCCTAAGCCGAGGTTCGTACCCCACAGGGGGTGCCCTTAGCGAGCGTTCGCCTAATTTTAATTTAGAATAGTTGCTCCTGGCTGGAGGCTTTGAGTGTAGTGCTTAAGGCAGCCACAGGATTGTTCGGTTGAGCAGTAAATATCTTAGTGGTATACCTGCGAGATGCCAGTTAAAAAAAAAAAAAAAAAAAAAAAAAAAAAAAAAAAAAAAAAAAAAAAAAAGGAGACGGCTCGGCGTTTAGTACCAGCTCCTATGAATACACTACAGGTACCTACTTTGCATGCAGTGACATGCATGTCATTTCGTCGATCGTACGCCGTACGGTGCTCGTGCGTGTGCGTCTGAAATATCGGGCACAGTGGGAAACTGTCCTTAGCCACAAGCTCCATACTTGAAGAAAAAGATATATGAATTTTGAATTTTATTATTACCTGCCCCGACAGCAAGTGCACGTGATTGGATATAGACTGCACAATGAGCGATTTTGACACCGAAGAATGTATTATTTAAAACCCCGTCGGAGTTCATTTTTTAAATGAAGTGCGCCACACTAATTAAAACTGCGGCGCGGTGGTTCTAACGTCCTAATGTGAAAGCGGCTTAATTGTGTGTGTTCTGTGCTGCTGGCTGTCAAAGAAAGAAGTGTCACTGTCAATGCAAATTGCAATGTTGACATGAGAGACATATTCGCAAAAAGTCGAGCAAGGAGAAAAATATTTTGCCAAAAACACGAGAATAATTCTTGTAAAAATGCATTAAATTTATCATTAAGTTATTGTACTTACAAATAAATTTAGTAAACAAAATGGTTTTATCAAAAAGCGTTTTTAAATGCAGTCCTAGAGTTCTCTTTTCGAACCAAGGATTTTTCAAGTAAGTAAATCACATTCATTTGTGGTTCCAGTAAATTTAAGCCCTATTTCTGTTTGTTTAATTACCTACATCTTAATTTTAAATATGTCTTTACACTTCCTGTAGTTTTCAGGGTCATTACATAAATAGACGTAAAAGCGAAATTGAATGTCAATGTCATGGCACTGAGCAGCAGAAACGTACCTTCTTCAGTTCTCCTAAAAGTGCTCGAACACGTGAATATCGAGGGAGACAACTTGTTGGGTGAGTAGTTACTAGCTCCTCTATGAAAATATTTACTTGTTCCTCTAAGAAAATATTTACTAGCCATAAATTGCAACAGGGGATTATATGATGTCTTTCCATGACTGTTGAGTAATGCTTAGTATTTAATTTTTCATAAAATTGTTTGTCGAAAGATTTAGTATTTTATTTTAGCACAAAATTGTTAGTCAAAAGATTGATTGTAGTTACCTCACAGCAGAGATTCCCGTCACAGTTCCAGTTTAGAGACCCAGTGCTATCTTAACCTAACACATTTTGTCGTAACAATATCAGTATCCATGGTCTGCTATTATGACTCATTGGCTGGTATTTGAAAAAAAATACTTGACAATTTCTGTTATAGTAAAATTATGTGATACGTTCATGCTCTTAATTAATTTGTATTCTGTTATATTTTACTAATAGTTTATAAGCAGCTTCTGTCCAATGTATTTTTTCCTTAAATGTTATGTACACCTATAATTTGTGTATACATTAGCAGTAATATCTTTCCTAAATTCTTCTGTAAAGCAATTTTGAATGTATATGCTGTTAGTGTTCTGTATTAACTAAATATATCAACTTGTTTGTGAGTAATTATACATAAAGCATTACAATTTATTCTGATACTTTCTTAATTAAAAAGCATTTGCATAATCACCTTCCTTTATAATTATTTACAGTTCAATGGCTAAACATTATTTGCATAATGAAACGGCATTTATTATTTGAACATATAATTATATACATAAATTATGTCGGCATTTTAGTGGCAAATTCAAGACTTCAAAGCTTTCCCAGCCCCCTAGAACAAAGCTTGTCTTTCTTTTTTATAAATAAATCTTTCTATCATTTTGGAATTTAAAATCCTGGACGCATCGGAGACAAAATGACAGGGAAAGGCCATGTAGAAAATGGCAGGACAAACTGGGTAGGTTCCGTCTAAACTGGAAGGAGGATGCGGAGGCTTGCGAAAGTTGGAAGGAATGTAGGGACCTTTGCCCAGGAGTGGGACACCGAAAGCAAGTAAAAAAATACCTGGATCATTCATCTTCTATTTTATATATTTTCAGGCACACAATGGAACAAATGTTTGATGTTGTATCAGATGTTGATAATTACTACAATTTCCTCCCATGGTGTAAGAAATCTATTGTAATACAAAAAACTCCTAAGAACCTTAAAGCAAAATTAATCATTGGT
The DNA here is from genome assembly GCA_963853775.1 of Xanthia togata. Lineage (NCBI taxonomy): Eukaryota > Metazoa > Arthropoda > Insecta > Lepidoptera > Noctuidae > Xanthia > Xanthia togata. The sequence goes on from OY970802.1 coordinate 16,798,019, forward strand.
TTTCCACCAATAAATGAGTCTTACACCTCTAATGTGACCCTATTTAAACCACATTTAGTGAAAGCAGAATGTGTGGATGGCAATCTTTTCCATCACATGTTAACCGTTTGGAGGTTTAGTCCAGGGCTAAAAAGGGAACAGCAATCCTGTGTAATAGATTTTCAAATTAATTTTGAATTCCGCTCTGCGTTTCACTTACATTTATCGAATTTATTCTTTGACCAAGTTGCTCGACAAATGGAAGGAGCTTTCATCAAAGAAGTTGGCAGACGATATGGACCAGCTTCTATGCAACCTAGAAATTTATTGGTTGATAGTGCTGATAATAGTTGACAGAACTCGACTAGTCCCTAGTACAATAAAATTTGTGTATATGTATTTATTGTGATTATTTGTTTGTAATTTTTGTGATTGTGATTAAATGATAACATTTATGAATGTTTTTACAGAGAAGCTAAGCTTCCAATATTGTTACCGACCGAATAAAATATAAACATAAGCATTGTTCAATAGTATTTTATTTACATTTGCCCACATTGGGATATAGTCACTGGTATTTTTGGTTTATTGTTGGGTCCAGTGGGAACATTTTCTATCTTTCTCATTACAAGAAGTCCATCAATCACTCGTCCAAACACAACATGCTTATTATCTAAAAAGTTGCACTTAGCACATGTTATAAAAAACTGACAGCCATTAGTATCTTTACCACTGTTGGCCATTGATAGTAATCCTGGAGAGTCATGTTTTAACACAAAATTTTCATCAGCAAATGTGCTGCCACCATAGATGCTCATAACACCAGTACCATCGCCCTGAAAATAATATTAGGTATTACAATAAATTTTACGGGAATTGTATAAGGAGTACATAAAGGTAAGCTCTCTGAAATATGGGTACAACTTTTTTTACCAAATTAATCAATTAGCAAGATCTCTACGCCCACAGAAGTCACTGCTTGAGATTGGGCTTGCTTCACTTGTTTGGTTGAGTGAGAGCATCACCAATTAATTGGCTAATTTTAATGTGATTAATCAATAAAATAAAATGCAGTGAAAAGGCACAATTTTTGGATTGAAATTAGCTTAACTTATAATTTTTAGATATCCAAGTGAAGATGCTAAAATGAATTAAACTGGAGCACAACGGCAAACAGCCATGATAAGTTGGAAGAATTGAGCAAGACTTTTGTTCAGCAGTACACCACAATGGGCTGTTTAAATAATAAAAATTACTAACATTGACAAAATCTCCACCTTGGATCATGAAATCCTTTATAACTCTGTGGAATGTAGCACCTTTGTACCCAAGAGGTACACCATCTCTTCTATATTCTCCGGTGCAGAATTCTCGAAAATTTTCGCTTGTTTTTGGTACGACATCGGCAAACAATTCAAAAATCATTCGCCCTATTTCCTGAAGAAAAGAAAATTCGAGAACAGGTTATTTATATTATTAATCTTAATTATTCATAGAGGTAAAGCACACAAAACCAATTGATAAACTTACAGTTGTCCCAACAGTTATATCGAAAAATACAACAGGATTATTTGGATTCCGAAGTTGAGACTGAATTTGATTCCAAGTTGGCATTTTTTATGAGATTACTACTATTATATTAAAAAAAATATATATATTCGTTTCTAAAAATTCACAGATTTTACAGAGATATTAGAAATAGCTCACTCAGAAGGTTATAAACTTATAATGTAAAGGTAAATAAACTAAGATTGGCGGTTCTCGGTTCCTAACCTATAAATCATATCCCTATGTAGTCTGTGCTATAAATTAAACGTCACACTGACCTGACATTGACAGTCACAGTGATGGCACTATGGCAGAGCTATTTTGCTCGGGAAAAATAATGGGAAAAATGGAACTGTTTTCCAACGTAGCGAATTTTTACAAGAAAAATACAAAGAACAACATCATAAAGTCTTGACATTGAGCGAGGTCGGGAAAGTTGTTTTGTATTGTTTTTTTTTAAATTTATTTTCGTTCACTGGTTTTTGTTAAATATAACGAAAATTATTGTTTCTAAAGAAAAATGTTTCGAGTAAAAGTTGTGCAGACTGATGATACTGCCAAGAAAACGAAATGTGTAAAGTTTGCCCTCCCAAATGTTAGAAATCTAGGACCCAACATCGTCTTAGATAAAGAGGTGCTTGAAACTGTAAACTCGGCAGTTTTTCTGGGCATAACAGTTGATGCTAAACTTCAGTGGGGCCAACATATATCGAGCCTAGCGGGAAGGCTCAGTTCGGCCGCCCACGCCGTCAGAAAAGTAAGACAATACACTGACGTTGATACAGCACGGTTAGTCTGTTTTAGTTATTTTCATAGCGTTATGTACTACGGTATTCTGATGTGGGGCAAAGCTGCAGATATTCAAAATATATTTGTCCTCCAAAAACGAGCCATTCGAGAAATTTACCAGCTAGGTGCCAGAGTTTCTCTTAGAGATTATTTCAAAGATATCGGTATCCTCACAGTGGCATCACAATACATCTTCGCCAACATGTTATATAATAGGCAAAATATAAACATATACACTAAAAACAGTGATATTCACAATGTTAACACTAGAAGTAAGGATAAACTACGTGCTCCCTTTCACCGGCTTCATAAGGTTCATAACTCATTTGTTGGGCTTGGTATAACTTTTTATAACAAGTTACCCTCTTCTTTGCTAGATTTGCCTTTTAATGCGTTTAAAACTAAAGTAAAGTCCAACCTTTGTTCAAAGGCATACCTATATTCTATCAACGACTACTTATATGATAAGAATAGTTGGTCGCTGTGATTAACTCAAGACAATGTATGTTCTTTCTCCAGAATTAGTTTACCTACTGACAGGTTGTATGAGTTTACATAAAAGTTTATAATTTTACTTTTTATGTCAATTTATTTTAATTTTATTTTTATTTATTGTTGACGTAATCTATTCATTACAATGTTTTTTTTTATGAGTTGTATTGCAATATGTGGTTAGCTAGTGACCTCGTCAATTATTTATTTTACCTCGATGGTCCTAGTTTATCAAATAAACTAGTTACAGCTCTATTTAAGCGGGCACGCCCTATATGCCTGGAGGCTTTATTTTCTTTTTTTAGATATTGTTTACGTTTAGTTATTTTTATTTCTGCTTGAGTATAGTTCTCGATGTTTTTGGTTGGTATATTGGCGTGTGCTAGCTGTCCTAAGGCTATTAATTTATAATTGAGATTGTGTTTTGCGTAATGTAAATATTATTATCTTATAAATTATTGTATAGAATCTTTTTTTTTTCCTAACTGAACAGACAGCTGCTCTGTGCTGCTGGGGAGTTTGTTGCGCCACTTCTTCTTCCCAGCAAAAGCACTAGGAAGTGGTGAAGGGTGGGTGTTATGGGGGACTCTCTTTTATGTAATTTTGATGTTCGAAAAGTGCTGATTCTCAGCCTAGTTTGAATTAAATAAAGACTAAATATTAATTCAAGATACTAACTATATTTCCAATCCCTTAAATCTCTTGAAAAGAAGACACAAAAAAAACCCTTTGGGGTTTTACAAAAACGCTGATACGCATAATTCTTTAATTCTTACCAAATGAAAGAAATAAATACTATAAGCTATAGTATGCCTTTGAATCTGCATTATATCAGCATATCAGCAGCTTTGCTCCACAGCAGAATACAATAGGTCATAACGCTAAAACCACAAGTACCTTCCTTCCTTCCTCAAGTACCTGCAATGGATAGGTAATTTTTTTGAATAACTAAAATAGACTAACGGAGCTGTATCAACGTCAGTATATTGTCTAACTTTACTGACGGGAATTAAGAGCAAGTTTTGACGTTGGTTGAGCGAGCACTGTTGTACGTTCACCTGTCATAATCATGATGTCATAATCGGAACGCAAATTATCGATGTCAGCATTTTCAGCGCCATACGTAGTATCCCTATGTAGCACAGACTACTTAGAGATACTACGTATCTATGTAGTCCGTGGTCAGCGCTGTGAGCTGACTGCTGAGCGTTATAGTGGTGGGTCGTTGTCGCATTTTTGACGAACGAAACGCAACCGTTTTCTTGACGACGATAACGGTTGCAGAAAACGGTTGTCGTTGCAATTGGTTTCAGAACGGCGAAACTTATCCAACATGCAATAGAATTGCGTTTTCGAGGTTTTCGTCGAGTGAAATATTTGCAGTTCGTTAGATCTTACAACTATCAACGATTCAAAATGTATGAAATGGTTAGTATACATAATTCGTTTTATCGATCGACTTTACTAATTATATGATGAAATGAACTTTCCTTCATACTTTTCCAGGCTTAGGACTGGCTGGGATACTTTTATTTTTTTAATGAAATATTGCGAATTCCAGAAAATTTTGCGATTATCCCAATTCATCGTTCATGCGAGTCAACTTTGAACTTTAAGTTAACAAACATACGGTTGCACGGGTTCGACCGTCCCATCACGAACGACTGCATTGACAACTGGTAATAGATAATCAACCGTATTTCAGTGACGAAAAGTTCATTTTTTATTGTAAGGACTGTTTTGTAAACGAACGTGAAACGGACGATGCGACGAGCGACGAACGAGTGATAGGTGTTCAATTGTCTATCACACTCGTTCGTCGTGTCACGTCGTCGCGTCGTCCGTTTGCCATTCAGTTCTACATTGCGTTCTCGACTGTATTTTCATAGGCGTAAAATAAAAAATCGCACCAAGTTATTCGAGGACTGGTTTGTGCAACGAAGACTGTTTGAACCCGGGACGTAAAACAGTTTCATCGTCGCAGAACACAAAACGGTCTTTGGAAACGGTTCGTCGCCGCAACGCTCACTCCTAGAGCGTTATAATTCGGAAAGCGGCCTTAATTTCTAACACAGAGTACTTTTTAATAGAGATGGGCTTAAACGTTAAAAAATAATAACACTGCTAAATGGTAATGCTAACAATAATTAACAGTTAAAATTAGCAGTTATTTTTAGCAACTGTTAAATTTAATCACAGACAGATTGTTAACGTAATTAATTCTCATTTCCTTCATACTTTTCACAGTCTTAGGACTGTCAACTTTTCCTGTTGGCGTATGACACATTATTATACAAACAGTCAAACAAATGGAATTTTCACTCACAACACTAGGTATCTACCACAAACAAACCCGCGTAAACCTTCGCAACGAAGATCACTAGATCAGTCTTATTTAACACTAAATGTAACATTTCCGAATTCCGCAGTTAGCAGTTAGCACATAATTAAATCAACTCGCTCAAACTTAACAATCTAACTGTGACTGAATCTGCAGGACCATTATTGCTTTGTTGTGAGTTGTGACTGGTATATTTAACAGCTATCCCAGAACTTATTAACAGGTGTTGACACAGTACGTACGTCCTTGTCCGATGAAGCGCCAGCCCGCGCCGCAGCTGAGCGCGTAGCTTTAAATTCCCCGCATAATAATCATGAAATATCCTTGATCCAGCCTGTCCCATCTTGCTGTCCTCCCCTCAGCGACGCCCTAAGCCGAGGTTCGTACCCCACAGGGGGTGCCCTTAGCGAGCGTTCGCCTAATTTTAATGTAGAATAGTTGCTCCTGGCTGGAGGCTTTGAGTGTAGTGCTTAAGGCAGCCACAGGATTGTTCGGTTAAGCAGTAAATACCTTAGTGGTATACCTGCGAGATGCCATAGTTAAAAAAAAAAAAAAAAAAAGTACGTACGTAGTATCCCTATGTAGTCTGTGTGTTGACACTAAAAAAAATTAGCAGTGTTAATTTAGCAGCTTATTAATTTTAGACCCATCCCTACTTTTTAATAATTTCTAATCAGTGGATGGCGTTTTTTTGTTCTAATTGCTAATTATTGTTTTAATGGCATACCTAACTTAAAATATTTTAGATATATTAAAATTATGAAGAAAATTATTTCACGAAGAGTTCTGACGACTTGAAGCAAAATAACCTATATTCTGGAGGTACCATTTTTTTTCTGAACTTACAATTTCGTAGTTACGAAGAAGACTTTGTAATGGAGGAGGAGGAACTGGCTGTTATTGATTACTACAAGGCTTTAGAGTGTGAGAGAACTGCGACAAGTGATGAACTAAAGAATAGTTACAGACGTCTCGTACTGTCTTCACATCCTGACAAGGAAAATCAAAATGACGAGGCTTTTCTTCGTGTACGAAAGGCCTGGTCTGTTCTGAAGGATCCTCTGACTAGGAGGCAGTATGACGCGAGGCTTTCTTGTTACGAACATAGTGAGTTTTTCCTGTATGATACCATTTCTCTAACAGACATGGAAAAGAACAGTGAAGGATTTTATACCTATCCGTGCAGATGTGGTGGTACATATGTGTGTGAAATTAGTGATGAGGTTTTCTCAAATGTTCTTCTTGGTTGTAATGAATGTTCTTTCTCCGTCCAAGTTAACTTTTTGCAGGACACTAAACCCCCCCAGGTGTAATAACAATAAAACTTCTATTGTGTCTCATTCAGTGTCCTTCAACCAATTAATAAACCATCATGATAGTTTATTTATTTTATATGCACCAATACTGCGCTATTTAATTGATAGATTTATATATGTTGATATAGCGGGAAACTCTTCTTGCTCGATGCAGGATTTTTGTGATGACAGGTCTTTGATGCGCAGTTTGCACGTGGGGCTGTAGATGCAACAGTTTAAACCTGAAAAATCTTAGTACAAACTATAAACCAGCTAGAATAAATTTCCATATCTATTAGGTACTAGTGACAAATTATGTTGCATAATATGGCAGAACAACACTGTCACACAGACAGATATGAAAAGTGACTTCAATTTGGAATATGTATAGACTAGTTCACGCAGTGTAGCATGGAGCGGGTGACAGGTGACAGAAAGGGTAAATTTATTTAATTTACTACAGTTATTACTGAGTCCGTATTATGTACACAATCTGTATGTAGGTACAGATCAGTCGTAAAATACAGAATCAGTAAAAACAAGTTAATTCTAATATATTTTACCCTTTCTGTCACCTGTCACCCGCACCATGCTACACCGCGTGAACTATAAGCATAGTACATAATCGGTCCAATGATTCTTGTAAAGTACTTACTTAAGAAAATACTTTTGTATGTATGTAGGTACCTACTATATTGAATATTATGTTTAAGCTGTATCCTACAGAGACATTTTTGTAGATAATGCCCTATTTATAATAATGTACTTATTATTAATAATTTATTATATGCATGTATGTATTACATTATGATCAAGTATAAAAGTAATGATTTTTTCTATCTTTTATTGAATATACCTTTGCTACCCTTTATTGTTTGCTGGATTGCATTTTGGTTAGTGGTATCATGAATGTAAACCTTTTTTTGTTACTTTATATACTTACTAATAATATTTATAATACACTCCTTTGTTAAAAAACGGGTGGTTTTGATTTTTCTACATTAATGGTAATCATTTAGTAGAGGATTTAATAGCTAAACTATGTTACTGGCACTTAATAACGAGTCTCAATGAACAAAAGTTAATTCAAAACTCGAAATTTTTGGTTCAAAAAAAAAAACCTTTTTAAGTTTGTGACCTAAAACCTAACTTCTCGTTATTTTTAGTAGATTAATACACACATCAACACGGTCTAGGGATATTTTTAAAAAAGCGAATTACTATCAATGTGTTAATTATTTATCTGACATGTATATATTTAAAAGATACGTTATTTAATATTCTACCATTTTTTAATAATGGTTAAGGTACTTAGATTAAAATTTCAGGATTTTATGGAAAAAAAATGAAGCATAGACGGAAACCGTATATGAATTAACTTTTAATTTGTGAGTAAAAACTGAAAAAAATAGAAAAATCAATTAATTTGTGTTTATAAACTTGAATTTAGTAGTCTGAGAAAGCGCCCATGATGTTCATAACACATCGGCAACGATTCGGCATGCTCAGAACAAGGTTGTCAATGTCTTGCTGCGGAATATTGTCCCATGTCCTTCTGAGGTGCGCAAAAAGTTGATCTTCTGTAGCCAGATTTTCAGGAACTTCCTTCAGAGCTCTTCTTTGCAGCATATCCCACGCATGCTCAATGGGATTTAGATCTGGCGATTGAGCAGGCCAGTCTAAGGCCCTAACATTATGTGTATGTAACCAAGCTGCTACCGTTCTCGCCGTGTGTGCCCGGGCATTGTCGTGCATGAGCAGGAAATCTTGCCCCATTTGTGTTCTGTGGGGCAAGATTACGGGCCCCAGCACCTGTTGGACGTATCGTTCTGCCGTCATATTGCCCCGCACCCAAACGAGATCCGTCCGTCCTCCAAGACGAATTCCTGCCCAAACCATAATTGTTCCTCCTTGGTATGGGTGAACTTCCTGAGGGTTCTGGAGACGGCTCCATCGTCCAGGAACTCGCCAAACACGCGTCCTTCGTGAATCTGGATGGAAGCCGAACCTGGATTCATCCGTGAACAGCACATTGGACCATTGCTCACGGCCCCAGTCCACGTGGTTCCGAACCCATTCTAATCGTCGTCCACGATTGCCTCTCCGTAAAGGTGGGACCCGGAGTGGTCTACGAGAGCGTAGATTGCTTTCATGCAGTCGCCTTCTTACAGTTTGGTCACTCACAAGCACTTGGTGTTCCACTCGCAGCCTTTGGACCAATTGAGTCGCCGTTGCATTTGGTTGAGCTCGCGCAGTAATTTGCAAAAATCGGTCTTGTCTGGGGGTAGTGATGCGACTTGGCCCCCGGTGCCTCTCCGCTACTTCACCTGTGGCACGATAGCGTGTCCACAATCTTGAAATTACATTTTGATGGGTCCCTATGGCCTCAGCAACATTACGCTGAACAGATCCAGCTTCCAGCATTCCCACAGCTCGTAACATCTCCGCCCTCGTCAAATGTCGGCGTTGCATGGCTACAATACCTCAATTTTAACTTTATCTTTCGTTTAAAAATGAAAAAAAAACTGTAACTAAACGTAATTCGTATTGTTTTCTAAATTTCGCACAAATGAAAATTCCCTCTCCTATACATCAAGACATTTTTATGCCACCGAAACAAAAGAATTTTCAAAAATTTTAATTTGGAATTAGTCTGAGATAAATTACAAACAAATCGGTGTATAAAAGATTCCAATGCGGCCAGTACTTTTCGAGTTATTTAATTGAGTATGAAATATCCCTAGACCGTGTTGATGTGTGTATGTGTTTGTCGCATAATCCTTCCTTATTGTGACTTAAAGCAGATATCTTTGTGTCGATTGTAATGGCAGAAAAAGCAATAAGATCTAGTAAAATTATAGCGCTGCTGGGAGAGGGGTGTAGCCAATGTTGTCTCACAGTGGTTAAATGTGATTTGTTCAACCATCCAAAGAACATGGGACTCTATAACAAGTGACAGATTCTGTTCAGAGAGCAAGGTTCTGGGAGAAAACGTTGCACATAACCATGAGAAGACCCCTTTTTAGTGACTCGCGCTGAGGAACCGCAGAAGCAGTTTTTTTTTTTTTTTTTTTTTTTAAAAACGTTGCCCCACACTAGGAATTTCTCCTGTATCGTGGGTGCGTTTACAAACATTAAACTCACATACACAAACAGCCAGACCCGGAACAACTAATTGTAGGTCATACAAATATTTGTTCCGTGCGGGAATCGAACCCGCTACATGAAGCGCAGCAGTCAGTCGCCTAACCACTGCGCCAACCATGTCGTCAATAGTTACATAGACCTCGAAAGAAACCTTGAAGAGGTACGAGGAGCACAAGTAAGCCTATGGCCAGTATGGAGGAGGCTTTTAGCGGCTGATATACGCAGTCGACGACCAGCGCGTGCCCCCAAGTTACTCCGTGAGCACCGGATTGCTCTATTGAGGTTCGCTAGAAATTGCCTATCTTGGACACTAGGTAACTGGAGTAGCGTACTCTTCTCCGATGAGGCTCGAATTTGTCTCAATGGTGAGGACCGACGTCGGCGAGTGTGACGAAGACCAGGGGAACGCTATGCCGACGTGTGTTTTGAAGAAATCACCCCTTATGGTGGAGGGTCCGTTATGTTTTGGGTGTGCGTAACTTCCAGCTATCGTACCGAGATAATATTCTTTGAAAATGGCTCACTAAATGCGCAAAGGTACATAACAGAAATCCTTTGTCAACATGCACAACCCGCTCTGATTGTAATTGGTGAAGATGCCATATACATGGACGATAATGCTCGTGGCCCACTGTTCTGGCGATGTAGATGCTTATATTCAAGAGGTCGGTATTCGTCGTTTGAATTGGCCAGCGCGGAGCCCCGACCTTAACCCCATTGAGCACGTCTGGGACCTCCAAAAAAGGCGAGTACGATCTGTCCAACCACTTCCACAAAACATCAGGGAGCTTAAACGTGTGATCTCGGCTGAGTGGGAACACATTCCGCAGGACACCATCGGACACCAGTTAGAACATAGAATACTTTTTATCCCGATATTTCCAGGGGATCGAGACTTACGCGGCGGGCCTAGCTAGTCAAACATCTTGTCTTTTCCCCGATCAATTCAGCGGATTCCCGCGGTCTTCACTGAATTCGTCAGTCCACCTTGGTAAAACTAACTAAGAGATATCGATATTCATCACATCTGCGACGTTTCGCCAGCTAATTTCATTTGCCCCTTATAAGCTCCCCTTTCCTCAGTTCCTCTATGCCCGAATTCAATATACCTACGTACAACTAACCGATACAACTTGAACTCTCTTCTTGAACTCGAACTGGCCGATATAACTTGGCAGTTCTGAACTTTGCGCAGAAGGCTGCGCAATAATTTTTTTTACGAACCAAATGGTGACATGAGGCGAGTGTGAGTGAGAGAACATGCGCGAAAGTTCGTAGAGCCTATGTTTAGAACTGCCAAGTTATATCGGCCATATTGTACTTAAACTTTTGTTTTTTTTCCGTATGAGTGGTCTCGATTGTGTAGTTTGCCGTCCCAGAAACTTATACGTTGTAGCCAGCGCCGATCGGTGTCTATTTTGTAGATCATCACTAGAAGCTGAAATATTGAGGTGGCCGTATCTTGATATGCGCTCGTCTTTGCTTGGCCACAATGGCCACCCATTACCCATACTCCCTATATCTTTTCGGGCAAACCAACAAGTCGACAGTCGCACTATGTAATCAGCTTTAGAGTTTGTGATGGTAGCTGTGCCAAAATGAGTCACAGGTACTCGTACAGTATTTATTCTATTTATAAGCGGTCTATTTGTTCCCATTCAGTCTCTTGGAATGAAATGATGGAATCCAGTATTTTTATAATGCCGTTTATTTCGTGGTTAGAGCTAGGCTAGTACATAAATACAAGGTTTGACGGAGTACAATGATTTATATTAAGGTTAACTCATAAAAAATACTTTATTAAAATCTACATCTAAAGTAAAATTTTGTACAGGTTCAAGTAATAACATATTTACTAAGTTTGGAAAATATTTCATGCGGAAATGAATTAGGTACATACTAGCAACATATCGATATTTTCGAGAGAATTTATTTAAATATTTTATACATTACAGAAGATCTAAGCTATCACATAATGTGAATTATAATTTCGTAATATATTTTGCTTTTTACAAATACTTCATTGGCAAGATACTAATTTTAAAATAATATAGGACATAAATTCATTTGTAACATCTATAATTCTATAGAGAGTGAAGGGATAGAGAGTGAAGGGATAGAGAGATGATAAAATATTACCAGAGTTAGATAAGCAATTTGCCATACTACTAAGATAGCAAAAAGGCCTATTTAACCAATCATATCACCACCTCGTGCGATGTTCTTGAAACATTGCAGGGTGGTGATAACTTCTCGTATAACAGCAGTATAAAATAATTCACAAGCACTCATTGAGATTACGATCTTATTAGATTACCAATAGCAATGTGTTGACACACACATTGAATCTTTAAATTATAGCCATACACAAAATATATACACATTGTGCACATGTTTGTACTTTAATAAAATTAGATTCACATAAATATGTAATTAAAGTCCAATATTGCAGTCACCGATCATACACACTCTGTAGCATGTTGGTTTGTCTATGTATTCATAAACAACCGTAACACCAATAAAAATCAGCACAGTCTCACTTTGTTCACGCATCTGTCCATGAAATTTCTTTTCCTCTTCGTTTGTGTGGCAGCTTCTAAAGGCGTGGGCAAAGATAGTTGTGTGTGCATTTGTTCCTCGGCTTCTAAAATGCCTTCGCAGCTACGGCATCTACGTGAAGTTTTCTCTATTTCGTGACAGTCTATGTTATCACTACTCTCAGATAACATTTCAGGTAGACTATAAAGTGATTTTTCCGGAGATGTGTTCTTAGAAGTATTACAACTAGTAGGTAATTGTTCGCAGCTTTGTGAGGAGGCTAATAAAGTTTTTCCCAAGGAGGATTGGCGATTTCTTCGTGGTCTGGAAAAAAATAAGCAAACATTTCAATTCTGTGTTGCGGTGAATTCGGTAGTTGTAAATGGCGAAGCTTCTTTTGAGTCGTAATTTCGTTAAACATAGATACAAATAATTTGTCGATTATACTATCACTTGTATGTCATGTAAATAGGCCCAATAATCTTCGATACAGTTCTTCCACAGATTCCTCATCATTTCATAAAAATAAAAACTAAAGTTTGTATTATCTTGGTTGGGGAAAAAGTCTTTTCGCATTATAGTATGTATGAACTTGTAATAAAATCTCTTTGGCTATACTATTTGTATCTGGCTGGTTTTGGTATCATTGAAAGTTTAAATTTTAAAGAACATAATTCCAAATTCAAATTATGAAAATGTGTGATTTTCATTTGTTTTTCGTACCGTCAAGATGAGTGAATCTAATGAAGAAATTCGATACATTTTAAAATTTTACTGCAAAAAAGGTAAAAATGCAACGCAAAACGCGAAAAAAATTTGCGATGTTTATAGACCTAGTGCAGTGTGTCTGTGAGAGTAGCACAAATTTGGTTTAACGTTTTCAATCCGGAAATTTTGATGTCAAAGATGCACGTCGCTCTGGTCGCCCTATTACGGATAAAATGGATGCCATTTTTGAAAAAGTGGAGCAAGATCAGTAGTTACGACGTAGCTGAATAACTGGGAATTGACCACAAAACAGTTTTGTCGCATTTGAAAAAAACTGGGTACACAAAAAAGTTCTATACCTATTTGGGTACCTCACGAGCTCACTGAAAGAAACCTAATGAACCGTGTACTCATTTGTGATTCTTTATTACGACGTAATGAAACCGAACCATTTTTGAAGAAGCTGATAACTGGTTATGAAAAGTGGATCACGTACGATAAGAACGTGCGAAAAAGGTCGTGGTCAAAGGCCGGTCAGGCTTCACAGACTGTGGCGAGACCCAGGTTAATTCGCAACAAGGTGGTGCTGTGTGTGTGGTGGGATCGGAAGGGCATTATTAATTATGAGCTGTTACCACCAGGCAGGACCATCGATTCTGAACTCTACTGCGAACAACTGATGAGATTAAAGCAAGAAGTTGAGAGAAAGCGGCCGGAATTAATCCACAGAAGGGGTGTGGTTTTTCATCATGATAACGCTAGACTTCACACATCTTAGCCACTCAGCAAAAATTAAGAGTTTGGCTGGGAGGTGCATCCGCCGTATAGTGACCTTGCACCTTCAGATTTCCGTCTCTTCAGAATTCCTTACGCAGTGTCAGGTTAACATCACGAGAGGACTGCCAAAACCACTTGTCGCGGTATTTTGATCAAAAGTCCCAAAATTTCTATAGCAATGGGATCATGTCCCTACCTACAAGATGGCAAAAAGTTATCGAACAAAATGGTACCTACATACTTTAGTTATATGTAAATAAACTATATTAAAAATAGTTTTGAATATTCTTAAAAAATGCGAAGCAATTTTTTCCCAACCTATTATTTACTTAAATGTTAGAAAACTTCAAATAAAAAAGAATAACATACCTAACAGGCGGCAGTGTGTGTATGGGCGGATCTAGTCAATCTGCTTTATCACTTCCTCTGCTCTCGCAAGAGGCCATACGTTGGTAGTTCGGAGGTCCTCGGCCAATGGTGGCAGTTCCGGGCGTTTGCGTGTCCCCACGGCCTCTCAGTTGTCCGTCAAGCCGATTAGCGAGATTCGATTTTCCTCGGAGGAAGCTGGAAAGTTTTGATTGATTCTTAAGAATTGGGAAAGTACGGATTTGATTTGATATTGCATCATTTTGGATGGAGTACACAATATTATCATCGTGATTTTCTTATCTCTTATCGTGCATAAAACTAAAAAAAAAAACTATAGGTACCTTTCCAGCTTATCAACGCATGCATCCTGATAATCGTGTATCCATCTAACACCATTGAAGTGGCAAACTGCACGCATATCTTCGGGAAGCTCTTCAGCTTTCGGCCATTCAAAGTTGTCGATAATTGGTACAATATTGCACTGTGATTGCAACGCTGCCACTATCTCCTGTAAAACAAATAATATATTCACATTATATTTGGTACATTTCTATACATTTAAAAATAAGTGTGTCAATCAATCAATTTTGATAATTGTACGAGTACGTTAAAAAGTAAGATAGTGAGTAAATACAAATAAATGATTGAATTTCGTGATGTGTCTATTTATCGATTCGAGAGGTTAGTACTTACTCTATGAACCCAGTCTTTTCTATCAGTATCTTTTTTACATCTGTCTAGTGCATTTGGCGTAAGAACCAGCAAAAAGTGTTTTGCCTGCCGTATGCTTTGCAGTAGATTGTTGTCGAACTTCCCTGCTTCTAGCCGTTCTACATCAATAAACACTGTAAATCCTCGTAGCTGAAGATGGACTTTGAGTAAACTAGCCAGTTGCGATCCATTAGACCTCCGGTAACTAACAAATACATCCAAGTTCTTCTCCATATTTTCTTCACCCTTACTTAGCAAACTGCACTCGTATGCTGAAAACATAATTATATTTTATTGTACTAACCCATTATAAATAACGTAGGTATTTATTAGTGTTGTGGCTGTTTCTAAATTAGCCATGTCAACTTGCTTTACATTTACAATGATATCAGTTAAATCTTAGAAACCAAGTTTTTGCAATCACTAAATGGGAAATTTAAGCGAAATCAAATTGCAGTCGCTGATCAAACCAATAATTGGGTTGGGTACTCAGGTAGAATAGTGGGTCTATCTGATTTGATAATTTGACACAGAAAGACATAAATGGTAGAATATTAAAAAAAGGCAAAAAATATACATACCTCTAATAGCATTTAGAATTCTTAACCTATGTATACTATTCACAATTCGACACTCATTCTCTAGTTGCTCATCACTTAGTCCTCGAATAGATTCCTTGTCCACGCCAGCATTTAGCATTGAATACGTATAGATAGTGTATTCGGGTCCTATACCTTGCAGAAAGTCGTTTAGACTACTTGTGTCTCGAGAAGTGTAATCTGTCATTTTCTTTAGTTGCTGGAGTTCTCTAGTGAATCTGTAAGAAGTAAATCACAGTTAAAATTTGGACACGTTTTCTGGATCGGTTTGAGCCTTTAGCTGGTATCGTAGTAAAATAAATACCTTTTACGTTTGATTCCATTTTGCAAACCAATATCTTCCTTGAGGTTTTCTTCACTTATTTGTAGTAACAAATCTCCATCAACTCTACTGTCGTAAAAGTTTGTCGCATATTCTATGAAACCTATCTGCTTTACCCATTCCCGAACATCTTCTATAGACCAAAGAGGTACTTGCTGCGATAATTTATGTGGTACTTCTTCACCTATCAGTCGCAAAGCTTGTGCAGCATATTTAGATGCAACAGCGTTCGGACAACTAGCCACCTTTTTCAACGATTCGATTGCCCCAATTTCTCTAAATATTTCTGTGTTTCCCTGTTGTTTCTTGATTCCAGCCTCCATGCAAAAATGGAAGGCTGCTAGATTTCTGGCTTCTTCTCTTTTCGAACTCAACACCGGCACTAACCTTTTTAACCAGTTCTTGCTTTGGCCGTGAGCGTGTGCGAGATTTGATCGGGCAAATTCAGATGGGTTGTGGGAAGTTACAAATGGTTCTACTAAATCTAAGGTGCCAGATTTAAGGACGGCGGCTTCTATTTCTTTATTCGCAACTAAAACGGCGATAGCTAAGCAAGCATAGTACTTAATGTTATCATCATTATGGAAAGCTAAAGGGAATAGCCACATCGGTACTTTTCTCTTAATCATTGCTTCCTGATTTTCGGCTCCACCGTACAAAGATAAATTAGCGAGTGCTGTTGCGCAATGCCTGAGTGTTTCCACATCATTTTTCCTACACTCAAACAAGACTGCGTCTAAACCTCCTAATTTAATAACATCGCCACAAGTGCTTTCACTGTGTTTAAATAGGTGTTCTAAGATCCCTGTACCTATTCTTGAATGGTCTACTGAATTTGCGTGTTTTGTACAAGAGCAAGCGACGTTGACAACTTTTTCAAGACCATTTTCTACCACATGGGCTCTATTTTCAGTTGTAAGACATTGTTCAAGCAGTTTTGCAGAAGAGAATTGTAATTCTTGATTATTATACTCCAAACAATTGCCCATAAGTATGTCAAGTCCTCCGGATTCTCTTAGTGTGTTACACAGGGAATATCCCAGTTCGTGACCGTAAGTTGGAACCGCCCACGCTCTTCGTAACATTTCATTCAATTTGTTGAAATGCATTGATGCATTTTTCATATCCATTTGGTTATTCTTTATGGATGCAATAAACGCGTTCATTCTAGATGAATATTTTTGGATCGCCATTTCGACATCTTTTTGGTTAGAATTTGCATTTAGCTTATCCAAATCTTCAAAAGTTAGATTTGTAAGATCTTCATCTCCTGGTTTAATTGTTCCATTTAATAATTGACTCATCTGAAACAACAAATTAAATACATTTTAAAATTTATTTTCATTCAGTCACTTAAAATCATGATTATTTATTGAATTGAGCTAATCGGTCACACTCATCAATCATTTTAATAACAGCACATCATCTGCCTAGCCTTTTCCCAACTACGTTGGGGTCAGCTTCCAGTCTAACCGGATGCAGCTGAATAACAGCACGAGTACGTGAATAATCTAACCCTTGTTAATAAATAACTACAGGCGGACTACAATAATAATAAAAAAATGTTTATACGCTTTCTTTTATGTCCAATCAAAACATGTTTTCATTTTAATTATATGAGTACTATTAATAACAGATAAGAAGCGTATCCAGTTGAAGATAGCATATTATGGAAGATGTATTTAGAATTTAAATAAGCATAATTTAAATAAAATAATAACATACCTGAGAGGAAGTGTGAAGTGTGGATTTGGTTGACAAGTTTTTGCTAGAAATCGTCATATTAGAGTGAGCAACGCTGGAGTGCTCCTTGTGACTAAACATCCCGCTCGAAGTAACTGTTTGACGCGCTTGTGCTGAAGCCATTGCCATTTTCTCTGCGCTGAAGGCCTCTGTCTGTAGTCTTGAACTCGAACTTGTCATGTTATTGGCTTCCTGTGCTGTTACTTCACCCGCTTTCAACGATCTTTGTTCCTGGAATATACATTTGAACGTTATTGTATGTGAAAATCTATACTTATCACTAACACTGGTTTTGAAAGGATTTAATTAATGACGAAACATAAAAAAAATCTTAGGTTTTGATTTCACGTTTGAGAAGACACTGGTGTTATCACTGAAATCACCAACAAACTTGTATGAACAACACATGATTCACAAAGTAAATATTTGATATTTACGGCAATAGCGATACGCAATTTGGGTCTTGATCGTCGTTTTGAAGACATAATTGTTTTTTGAATAAAATTGCGACACGTTCGCCCCGGAATATGAAAACTACTTTTATATTGGACAGCGGTCCACGTCACTGCTCGGATTGAACGTACTAATAATTCCTATTGGATATAGGCCAAACGTATGAAATTCGTGCGTTTTATATGAGTTTTGAAGTTTGTGTACACACGTCACGTGTTTTGAAGGTCGTTTGAGAAAATTTCCGAGGAAATGTACTCTCACCAAAGAATTTTGTGGCTGCGGATGAAAGCGTGCTAGGACGCCGCGGTGTACCGGCCACGGGGCGGACCCCCCTCCCGCAGACATTCTGATTCTATATTTAAAACCGTCTATTCGAGTACTCGTGCGCGCACGCGCAATAATTGACTTCCGCGTGTGCTCGCGCGCACGACGTTCAGGCACTGACTGAGAGAAGCGTGGTTCAGTTACTGCGGCGATAAGCGCCTGCAGATAAATGAGCTCACCGCCCCAGGCGATCCTCCGCGTCGCAGCATCCTGCCTGTCCATGCGATAATTCGTGCAGCCATGGTACGCGACGAAACAATCGCGTGATTTTAAAAACATTCACATGTTGGATGTTATCAAAGCAAGGAATACCACTATACTGCGCGTTTCGCCGTGGTGGAGGCGGTTCACTGTGATATCGATCGGTCGCATTCACGCGAGGTCACGTCCTTCGTCGCGCCTTTTCGGCTCCGCAGACGATATTCCTAGACAGCCGTATGTGGTAGTCGTCTGACATGACTATGTTTTGGAAACTATTCCTTTGATTGTCATACTTTTACTTTTTTACTATATTTGCAATATAAAAAATAATAGATAATATGTATTTTAATATTACTGATGTTTTACACAAGGTTTTTTTGCAAATAGTTCACTTACTTGAAGGGATGCTGCGTTTTGTTCTGCAGTTAGACCCTCGGCCTGCAGCAATCGATGTGATGCACTAGCTGCGCTGCGTTCTGCATATTGCATATCACCATGTTGTAGTCGACGCATTTTTGTACTGTTGGATGCAGACCTCGATGCACTATATCCATCAGCGACGACTCGAGTAGAACTAGCCGAAGTCATACGCGCTGCACTGTACTTTAGTTCATTCGCTGCACTTGATCCAACAACAGCACTATTGCCAGAGAGTAGAGATGGTTTCTCTGTTATAGGAGGTGGCGTGTCAGATTCCGGAAAAGTTACTAGAGGGCCTTCACTGGAGAGCTCACCCATGTCACTCATATCGCCCATGTCATCCATTTCACTGAGATCTCGAATGACGGGCAAATTCCGGTCGCCTAAGTCATCCTGATCCACTATGTTCTCCATTGAGCTTCTTAATCTGGAAATAGGATGATAATTTAAAATAATGTGGATCTGCAATCAAAACAATATTTTCTTTCACGGTGCGAGAGCACGAAAAGGGTTGCGCGGAACTGTAGTGTTGCTATTGTTTGTCGGCGTGGTACTGAAAACATAGAGTAGAGAAACAGCGGGTGGGAATTGGACGAGAGCCAAGGTCGCTCAGGTGAGCTCGCTCGTACAGGTTCGTGGGTAATGGCAAATGTATCTTTAATGTTCTCAGGAAACCGTCTGTGTTAACACCTATTGACCGAACATGAAACAAATATTGGCACGTTATGGATTTTCTTATGTAAGTAACAGAGTAAAAATAATTCCTTCTAAATATTATTTTGATGCAAGCTGACTAACCTTTGGCCAAAATTTTTCGCTGCGGTGTTACTTAGCGTCTTCATCTCAGAAATAGAGCTTTTGAGTTCAGTAAGGTCGGACTTCATAGAGCTCGCTTTTCTTTCAGTGTTGGCCATGTGCGCGAGTCGCTGCGATGAACTTTGCAGCCTTTGGCTCGACGAGGCGCTGTTTGAAGTCGTACTTGACACCATCTGAAAAAATATACATTTATGATTGAGAAAATAGTCTTCGGGCACCGGTTAATGATATATCTTCTAAAAGTACTAAATATCAACCTTTTATTCGGTAGTAACAACACTGTAATTCACATTTGTAATAGTGAAAATATAAGGAGGCACAATCTTGCGTATTGTTCCTTACGACTCGTTATCTAGACTAGGACTGCAGAGGAGTTCAGTGCCAATGCTAGAGGAGATTGTTAGTTTGGGCGTCACACGTCTTGGCGCACCTACACGAACGAAGTAAATAAAGCCAGGGCTATACAAAATAGAAATACAGAAATAACAGGGGCATTTTAAAATTAGCACACGTAAGAAAAATCGGCCCATCATACATTGATAGTTTATTGTTAGGTGTAGTCTAATACCCGTAATAGGTAATATTTTAATACGTATTATTTGATTTTATAAATAACATTTGTGAAAGTGATCCATAGACAGTACTATAAAAAGCTTACAAATCGTTGTCTATAAACTATTAGTCCGCATATTATACTAGGTACCATATTTTGGCATTGGCTACTGTGATTGAGAAATGAAAAAATGATTCAGCGCGTGTGGGCGGGCGGGATGCAACAAATCATGCCCTTGAACCTCGAGCGTACTTGATACTCCGAATGTTGTAGACCCGTTAGCGACGTTTGTCTTTAATTGCGTGGGAGATCGTGTTAATTCAGTTGCGAGTATAGGTAACATTTGTGTATTCTTATTTTCTTATAATGATTAAAGTTTTGGCAAGATTTTTAACTATTTTTTTTGTGATAGGTAGGTACATTATAAAATTTCTAAGCAGAATACTTAAGGTATCACTTCGTTGTCTATCACCGGGAATTTAATAACCTACCTCTAAAATGCTTTCGGTCGGGTTTTCACTTTGTCGGGTATTTATGATATAGAAATCTCTCCTATAATATAATTACTGCATAGCCTCAGGTGTGCTGAAGTTAATAGAAAAGCCACATCTTATCCTCTTATTCAGTGAATTGTTTCAATGCGTTACGAATATGTGTCGAATAAAAATTTAAAAGTCATTTATTGAAACTAGGCTGAGAATCAGCACTTTTCGAACGTCAACATTACATAAGACAGTCCCCCAAAACGCCCACCCTTCACTACTTCCTAGTGCTTTTGCTGGGAAGAAGAAGTGGCGCAACAAACTCCCCAGCAGCACAGCTGTCTGTTCAGTTACAAAAAAAGTTTCTATATTAGTATGTAAGATAATTTACATATTACGCAAAACATAATTTAAATTATAAATTAATAGCCATATGACAGCTAGCACACGCCAATATACAAAAACACAAAAACAAAGGTTGGATTTTACTTTAGTTTTAAGCGCAATAAGGCGTAATAAATAAATCTAACAAAGAAGAGGGTAGCTTGTTATAAAAGTTTACACCAAGCCCAACATATGAGTTATGACCAGATATAGTACCTTATTATATTCTTGGAAGTCTCTGATTTACAAACCTGACGTGTACCTACATATATACTTATTAGTGGCATAGCCCTGATATAATATGACAGGAGGCCCTTAGGGCGCATTGTAAAACATCGTAGCATGTCGTCCTACGTTACACCATGTCACTATGCTCTTTGGCACTGAGCCAGTTTACAGTCCATGTCAGTTCTTGTTCACTCGCAGCTGATATCCGATCAGACTGTAGTTTTGCCGGTTTTTCTTCGATTCGTTCGACACGCTCCGAAATGTCAGCCATTCCCATTATTATCTACCTGTATTCGAACTAAATTAACTTTACCATGTTCAAGCGTTAAGTAATAATAATCACGCCATTGATTTTATTTCTGCTAATTCCGAAACAAAGGCATACTAATTTTGTACAGCTTCGAAATAATTATGCATTCTGACGACCTCGTCGTCATTAGTGCCGACAATAGGTAGATACATCTTGCAGGCAAAGCGGAGTCGCATTTGCGTTAAAATTTTATTTTTCCCGTAACTCGCGTTGGGCGAATTCAAAATAAACATACACTGTTTTATAAACCGAGGCCGGAGCTAATATAACTCACAATCTATATTTAAACATGAAATTGTGTGAACAATTTATACCATAAAATATTTCTCAAAAAATGTAGGTATTTCTTGGAAGGAATTAAGTATAAATAAATTTTGTTGCTTAAAAGGAAAAAAAGCAGCTTTATTTTTTAGATTAAAATAAAGTAGGTACTTTTTTTTAGTGGCTGAGGGTGTTGGTACAGCGATTCATCTTAACCGAATCATATCTTCCTTTCTTAAACCCCCAAATGTGTAATCTAAAGTGTAAATATCTTGTAAATCGCACTTTTTTTATTGCTACTGCACTCCTTTTACTTTTTCTATTATTTTCTATAATTATTCGTAATTGGTGATGAGCAAAGGTCAATAACTATGTCCTCATCGTAACTTATTTAAATCTTCACAGGAATATGAATAATACATTTTTGGACTATCTGTTATGGTTAGGTATGTGAAGTTCGAAAAGAATAAAAATCTCGCTTGTAATGTGAAAATCCTTAACTGGATAGCTTTACGCTATGTAGGTCATAGGGTCATGTTATCACTACAGAAATAGAGTAGGCAACTCCAACCGCAAGTGATAATGCGGAATCATTATCTCGAATGAATAGAACAATAAGTAGTTATTATTGTTTATACTGACATTCTAGCATTTAATTTAATAGAAATCTGCTGAATTAGATTACGGGAAATAACTGTAATATTTATTAGTTTTTTTTTAGTACCTACCTACTTAGCAATTTTATGTTATCCTATACGACTCATATGTCAATCGGCTAACATCTACTCCCGATGTAGACCCTGGCGAGAAGTTCCTATTGAACGTTTCTGCTAGTCGCTTGCCATAGTGCCCTTACGCGACTTTAAAAATTTCGAGTTTCATCTGTTAGGCAGTCTGTAATCGCTACTAAGAAATCTCATCCATGGACGACTGTCCATAGCCAAAACCATCGTTGTAGTCATATTCTGCCATTTACATACTTATTAAAGCCAATATGAGAATTCAAAAGATTTTCATGATTTTTTTAATGGAATGGAATTTAAAAAACATGAAAACCGGGCCTTAAACAAAATTCTCATAGAATTTTTTGTTAAGATTCCTTTCAAAATATAATATTGTTTATTGTTGCTTTATGTGGTTCATAAAATTGGTCAAAATTAAAAAAAAAAGTATCTACGAAACGGTTTAAAAAATGTAACTAACCTGTTGCGTCGAAGAGCTAGTAACCTGGGTGTTAAGACTCTGATTTTGTCGAGACATGAGACTGCCTTTCTTCATGTTTTCCATGACGGAAGCCAAGTCCTTGGCGCTGCCGTTCTGTTTTATGCTGTTGCTCCCATCGAGCGTAAACTCTGGTATCTGTAACAAAGAAAACATTGGTTAATATTCCGTCACCCACCGTTCTCACCGGACCTTGCCCCAACAGATTTCTACTTTTTTCAAAATATAGACAATTTTTTAAGTGGAAAAAAATTCAACATCCGAGAGGCAGTACAAAACGCAGGTAAAGACCTATTATTTTGAATAAAGTTCCGTTAAATGTATAGAGTGTAAGCCATTATGGCCGTTAATATTATAATGGCTTACACTCTCACTCTTAGCAGTATCGTATCAATATTTTTTAAAGCGACCTATACTTTTTGCTTTGTGGTCAGCAATTCATCATCCTTCCATTATTATATCAGGAGCATGAAGTTAAATGTCTATTCTTTTAAAACTAAAAGGTGTAGGTTTAGTGTGCATAATGATTCCAGATTTTTATTACCATCGTAGGCCAACTTTATTGTTGTTCTTGGAACACAGTAACTACATAGATACAGCGAATTCAGCACAAGGGCACATCTACTGCACTTATTGAACCCGTTGAATAAGGTCAAAGGACTCATTGACGGTGTAATGTAATATCAATGTGTGAGTCATCGGATAGTCCGGTAAGAGGGCAACGCTATTAATCAGAAACTCAGCTCACGAGTCTGATTGTCGAACGCAAAGACATGCTCGACGCATATTGATGGGGCCGCCTACGATACATCCGTGCCGTAGATTGTTTGGTTATGCCTACGATGTCAAAATATGTTAGTCAACAATTTGTACTCCACAATGGATATTTGATCATGAGATTTTTAATACCCATAAACAGTTTAACTTATCATAAGTTTCCCAACATCATCAATATCATCAAGTACTGTAGATCTGTAGAAACTAATTGCGTTATACCTACACGATCAATTAGAATCTGAATCGTTTTGAAACAGACTGCTAATCCATTGCTTCATAAGTTCGAAAAAAAAAATCTGCTCAAAAACGTAATGATTGTTGTTGAACTGTCAAAATGAAAAAGATTAGTCGTATTTTTTTAAGAAAACGTGTTGCGTAATTAGATAGCTATTTTGTGGTTTTGCCTTCATAACGAATAAAATAATTAAAAAATATATAAAAATAAAACGCAGTGCAGGTATCCTCAGATTGAGTAACGTAAGAGTTATTACAATTGTAACGTCATCTGCCATTTATAAACGTTATTCTAATTTATCATTCGCATAAACACAAGATTTAAAATAATGATAACGTTGTTGATTGGCTGTGTGACACCGTGATGATTAACCTATCATGCAGAGAAACTGTTCGAGATTCGCATCGGATGACGCGCGCTGACGCGGACGGTGCTGATGTCATGGCCACGCCGCGCGCCGGCCGGCGCGGCGTCATCATAACGTATCACGGCTACTTGTTATTTACTATACCAACATATTAAATATTTTATTAAAATTTGAATTACATTTATTAGTAAGTAAGGTGAATCTTAGAAGAAAAAAAACCGGTTTTATTTAGGACCGTTATGTTCTTCTTAGTGCTGATAAAATATTTTTATAATTTGTGTAAATTGATGTCTTTAAATCATAGCCAAGAGAGATCAAAAATATTTGCAACTTTTTTCATCTAAATTATGTCATAGTTATTACGTATTTGCATTGATTACCTATATGCGTAGGTAAGTGCCGCCAGCTCCGTGCGTCTCGATGAGTAATGTCAATGCAAAAAAGAGGCTATTCAACTAAAGTATATACAACAGGTCAATCGTGGTCCGCGGATGACTCATATTTCACAGAAATGTCGTCTCAGTTCCAGAGATACATCATTGACGTTTCTCTATGTAGGTATCTGTTACGCAATTAGATCACTGATTTGAAGTGTCCATTTAGCGTCACTGGATATATGAAATACAAGAAACACATTTTTATTAAACGTCACAAGCGATATAAATAATAATTTTCATGCGTGTTGATAACGATAACTTGTAGGTGATCACTAAAACTCGTATTCAATGCAGAGCTTTTACGATTGGTAAATAAATATAAAAATCAATCTATACTGGACTTACCCAAGAAACACATTTTTATTAAACGTCACAAGCGATATAAATAATAATTTTCATGCGTGTTGATAACGATAACTTGTAGGTGATTACTAAAACTCATATTCAATGCAGAGCTTTTACGATTGGTAAATAAACATAAAAATCAATCTATACTTGACTTACCTACAAAGTTAGCAACTTGTTAAAACTTGTACAACATTGTTTAGTAGGTAATTGTGAAAAAATGCGTGCCCAAATACGTAGGTATTTGAATTTAGGTATCATTCAATCACCTACGTATTTGGGCATGCATTTTTAATAATCGTAAATAGCAAATCCGTATTTTCGGAAGCCATAATAGGGTATTACACCCATTTTTGAAGTGTCTCAATTAGATTCTATAGTGCTGAACCACAAAAAAATCTCAATTTTTTTATTCAATTGTTCAAGTGCCGTAAAAATGCATTTAAATTTTGCATTTTCAAATTTCGCGCGTATTTGACGAAAGCGCTGGACGCAGTGGATGCCATATTGCTCTGTGGTCATGACATGACGTCAGTTGGCTGTGTAAACAAATGCAATGATATTTTTTAGTGTTAACTGTCAACTATCAAAGAACAATGCCCACTTCCCATACATTTAAAAACCTGTTAATGAACGTTTACGTATAGTTATGAGGTATAGTAGAAAGACTACCTGTAAGTTTAGAAAATAATGACAACGGTATGGTAAGCAAAGGTCGTCAGATGAGGAAGATATCGAGGTCCAGGGGCGGTATATAGGGTCGTAAAAATAAGTAATACACAAAATGGCACAGTACACAACGAGACGCAAGCGCAACAACAAAGGACTGCACCGATGACCGATGCCAATCGCGGAACTGTCAAATGTTCAAAAAATCCGTTTCACTCTTGCGAACTCAATTACATACTGCGTGTTTTTTTTTTTGTTTTATTCTGTATTAGGATAATACTAATATAGAAATACTTACTGATTAAATAAAACGTAAAGTAATATATAAAACTCAGAAACATAGTTGAATAAAGTTAAGTAGCGGTATGTAAAATGGAACGTTATAAAAACGGAAGTTGAGATGCGTTCAAAACATGGTATACGTTTACTCTTACGTAGAATAAGCATAAAGAAATATTAAAAAATATACAATAGTTTTCTCTTAAATTAATGTATGTTCAACTTTATCATTTATTCTTAAAATACTCTTCCTAGATTTACATCCATTCTTAAACTACTCTTGTAGTTTAAGAATAAATCAGCTGGGTTGATTTTGTGCTAGCGACAGTTTTCGGGGGCCCATTATTGAGTGTGCAAGTCTCCCCCTGCCATTTTATCCGTATACATATACAACATTGATCAGGCAGGGGCCATAGTTCTAGGTCACCAGTCAAGTTAAGCTACCCAAACCTATAGTCCAATATCTTTGTTTCCATATCCTGCAATAGTCCTACACCAACCAAGCCTAATTTGTCCTTGGGTGCACTTGAATAGTGCATACAGGGATAATCGTCGGTTGGTGCTTCATTTCATTCAAATGCCTCACGGGCCTCTACGAGTTGGCTTCGGCCCGTCGTATGCCTTCCAAAGGTCCGGGACTCCAGGGTCCCGAGAAATGTCAAAGACAAAAAAATAATACAATATTTTGTAATCTGTTAATAGTAAAGAGTCAAAACTCTAAACGTCAACGAATATTAACGTTGCTAAATTGAAGAGTACAACTAGTGACATGTATTACGTTTAGTCGGTTACTTGACAACTGTCTTGTCACGTGGTATTTTTTTGTTTACCTTTAACTACCTAAACCTATGGACTACTTACAATATAGTTTGTGAGTTCAAATCCGGGCAAGTACCAACGTGACTTTTTTTAATTCAGTTGTACTTTCCGACTTATCTTGACATTACTGACATTGGTGAAGGGAGACATCGTAAGGAAACCTGGACTTTTGGTATTAGTCTGAAATCCACCACGCGTCTTAAGCGAGCGTGGTGATCAATTCTCTTGCCTTCTCTGTATGTGAAGACGCCTTTGCCCTGCAGTGAGATAATAAGCTGATAACATTATTATAAGACTAGAAGGAATTGCGCTAGTAAAGGTGGTCGAAATTCTACGATTATTCACATATTATTTTAATTAGATTTATGATTTGGATTTCATCAGATAAACTTTTTAACTACATACGTAGGTTAGGGTTCGGCTTCCAATTTAACCAGATTAATATTTTGCACTTCATTCGCGTAGTTATTTATTGATTGAATATTTATACAGAAAAAGCATTTCTTTCCATACGCGGAGCCTTCATTGTTGGCATCATTGTCTCGTAGTTTATGTAGACGACGTTCTCATAGCTTTTGTGAGCTGAAAAAGCATTTTTGTTGCTTTTGTTATGGTCAATACGTAAATAATAAAGGGTAGGATAGGGTAGACTCCCGTAATACCCATCTTTTATGTTATTTAATTAAGTACTTAATGTTAAAACAGTTATATCGTACAGTTTTGATTTGATTTTTCAAAAAGTCGATTATAGTTTTAATTAAGAATTTTTGCCATGTTTTCCTGCGATACGATAGCAAAACTCAAACAGTTTTTTTTGTTGTTTATTTTTAAAGAATATATTTTTTCTTTGTTATTCTAAATTGGTAAATGAATACAGATTTGGCTGCACTTTGATAAATTACCTACCTATCCACTGTAAACTTATATGATATTCTAATTACTATATCTTCGAAAATGTCAAAAGGTTAGTCATACAAAACAAGAATTATGCGATAGCTTAAATATACAAGGTTGATTGCAAACTAACAACGGCTATGATTTGTCACTTTACTATAAGCTTAGTTAAAATAAACTCAAATAACGCAGCTCCGTTAGTTGAGTTGAGTTTATTTTACATCAAAATACTTCTACTATGGACTTCTTAAATATGTTAATTTGAACTACCGATCAGCTTGAAGTTTTGGAAAATATAGTACTGCTCATTACGTGCAAAAACAATATAAACAGATTCACAGCTGATTACAAACGTATTGCACTGTCCTCGTAAACATGAAAGATAAGCAAAACGCGGGGCAGTCGTTAAACACACAAAAGTCAATAGGTACACGACATAAATCGAAATTAATGAGCAGGAAAATAATACTGCAATGCCTATGCCTATCACGTCAGTGTACAGTGCTTACTTCTGAGAACAGCTTTCACGGTTAACTATTCTGCATTTTGAAATTGATTTTATTTTCTCGCCACTCCCGCTGCGTACTCTTCGAAATTGCATCTTGTGGCTTGTTGTATTGACGTCAAGTTCCTATGCACGGTTGACCGTCCATTTATAATGCACCTTAATGTTCTGGCTAATGCCAGATGCAGCACATTGCAGTGACCGTTGCATGCCGATCAAGGAACATTATTACCGAAGGTCAGTTTGGCATGCACAATCATTTTATATGTGGCATGATAGGGAAAACAAGAGAGCTTTATTACATAATAAACATTATGACTTTGCATGCAATTTGTATGCATACCTGAGCTAAAAGTAAGCAGAATAGATTCAGTCATCTAATTCCGATAATGCCTTTAAAACTTAACGGTTACAGAATTTGCAAAGTGCATTGTGTATTGTAATTCTACAGGATTATAGGTATAACAGTTCTACTAAGATTTTTAGATAAAGTACTCACAGTAATGAACTCTGAACCTCAAGATTATTAGTTACAAATATTCAAATCCAGTGCAATTGCAATTGAGTCAACGTTAATAGCTAACGAGTCCAAAGATTTACTAAAATAAGACAGGTTTTGTTAGTTTATTAGAATGCCTACGTACCATATACTTTAATAGCCAAGTATATATTTCATAGATCTATTAATGCATGATCAATTTACTATATTGATTATCATCATCATGATGATGATGATGATGATAATCAATTTACTTACTTCTCATATCAACCTATCAAGATTTTACTGTATTGTTGCTACTTAGGAGTAATTTATACGCATTTTTCTTTAAGCGCAAAGAAACACTTGTAACTGCACAAGTATTTTAGCAAAACACAGTCAGTACAAACTAAGTGCATACCTACTTCGGTCATGGATTTGTTGTATCCGCTGATAGCCGTACAATGGTCCCAGTTTTAACAGAATACGAGTAGATCATAATGGCTTTACCTTGTACTGCGCCAACAACTAACACTTTAATAACGTTGACTTAAATGTTTGACAGTTAGATTCACATAATGGTAGAAACAAATTGAGATAAAGTTGGTCTTTATCAACGGAGAGCACTGTCGATCACTTATCGTCATCACAGTCGCGTGTCGTGTATACGAACTGAATACGACCGTACGTGTCACTGTGGCGGCGGCTCCGGCGTGACTGCCGGCCGGCCGGCCGCAAACTTTAACTGGCGACCACAATGGGCTAATTAGAATGGGCGAGTCGAGCGAGGCGCGGGGTAGAGGGGCTCCACCCACGGACCTTTGCATCCGCCTCATGGATAACTTTGATGAGAAACTTGGATCTTATCAATGTCTCCTTCCCTTATTGAAGAGATCAAAGTAGTCTCTTAGGCAAAAGACTGAAAACACTGACATCAATGCAGTGCTATCAAACATTGTCCAAGTTGTTTGACAGTAAAATAAAATTGAGACAAAATATATAAAGGAAAATAGAATGATACATTGCGTAGGTAGGTAGCAAACCGCTAAAACGAGGAAACCATAACTGGAAAAAAATGGCAGCAATTAAATTTGTAGGTTATTGTTGCATGCTGGAATCAACTGGAATATTATTAAACACGCTTCTGAATTATAACATACGTACAATAGATGTTATAAAAAAGCTCGACAAGGGAAGGGAGACCCAGCCACTTCTGTCGTCCGCCGTAATAAGTCAACGACCTTTCAATGTCAGCGAGATACTCGCACAGCGAATCATCGGCACAGATAATTAAGCGAATATTATATTTCTGATTTCCTTTCAAAAACCGATTTCATCTATTTGATGATGACAGACAACAATTTATTATGGCACTGTCCATTTAAATGGAATCATTAAACTGAATCGCTATTACCTTAAATGGGGTTTAATGTTTCATTAAGCGATAATTTCAGTCTATCGAAATAACATCAATTTAGGTGCTCTTTGCGTTCATTTTGCTCCCACGCTGCCGTACTGCTTGAATTTTAATCACCTATTGCTCTAACCTCAAAATTAGTAGCAAGTTGTATTCTGCTACCAGCAATTAAAGTCTAAAGAACTCTATGTTCTGTGATTCTTAAGGTACAAATTATAACATCAACTTATTAATATGATTAAAAATTAAATGATTTTTATTTTATTTTATTCTGAAATTTCAGACATAGGCTTTCTTCAAAAGAATTTCCGATTCCGTCAACTTATGAATCATAATCCAACCAAATCGTTAAGCCTATACACGATTCGTCTCAGACCACTGTAGCAAATTAAATGTTTACTAAATTCGTGAGTAACCATGCCTTTATAATCTTTTCTTAGGATTAGGTATTTTAAATTGCCGTTTAAACGGACAACCACAAAATATACTGACTTAATATTTACTTAGGATCGCGTTTAGTTGTTAATGAGCGTAATTTATGGTTCCTAGTAAAATAACAGAAAAAGGGTAGGTATTAAAGAGCAGCTCTACGCACCTATAAATGCTAAATGTAACGCAACGTCAATGAACGAAATGACAATGGACTGTTAAAAGCTGAAATGTTTCAGCAGTACGTTGGCTTTGAGACTGCGACAGTGAAAAATAAAGCGTCTGCCATATTTGTCAAGTGTTATGACTTGAGTACCTTCCTAAACTATTATTAGTTTTCATGATTCGAAGAAAATACTTATCTTGCTTGCCTAATTTAGTAATCAAAACAGTCTCTTACCAAGAAAATTTCATATTTGAGAACAAAGACAAGTTGTATTATGATTTTCATATATATCTCTTTTAAATAAAATCGCCAGGAGACCCAATGAAATCGGAATATCTATTTGCGTTGAAGTTGTACCACATCTTGGGTTGTCCTAATAGAATTACTATTACTAATTGACTGTTTAATTAATAATATAACGATAACGTAGTAGGTAATTATATACTGTATTTCTCATATTTATTCAGTCATGACTGAGAAAACAACACCTACATTATATGAATACTGCTTGACTCATATCAAGTATTATGCAGTTCTACGTAGAACATAACTGTTTCACAGACATGACTAAACAGTATGAGTAGTTTCATTCATAAATGATTTTTTTTTGTGGTCACGGCTTATGCACTATTTACGAGAATTTTATTGTCAATGAAGGCGTGAAAAATTGTGTCATGTGAGATAACGTTATTACGATTTCTTACAATACGATAATAATATGACGAACGCATATGTTACTCATGTTTAATTTGGAGTGGTGAAGAATATTCATTCATTCAATAATTAATTTTCGTAAAAAAAAAAAAAAAAAAAAAAAAACATATTACAGTACGAAATAATTGATTAAAATAAAGACCAGCGACAGTTATCAGTTAAAGTCCATGTATATTATGTGTATTGACAACATAGCAACATCACGCCTGCAATCCATGAAGGATTAGGCAAAGGGGTACCTTTAGTACACCCACAATTGGCGCGCATAAAAATAGGGGGGCGGAGGTCATAATTCCTTATTTCCATTACATCCTTATTTTCATTTTCTTTTCAGAATTATGAAAAGGAACAATACATAATTTAGAAATTGTACTAGAAGATTGGATGAGATTATACCTTTTTTATCGTTATCGAAAAAGGATTCGATATGCTGCTGTAAAAAAACAAACCAAATATAAGTAACATACGTATGAAAAACCTGTGAACATTGATAAGATAATCTTTAAAGATAAATTTAAGATACAATTTTAAATATGATGGACAGCTAGCTAAACAGCCCTACGGCAAAATTCTTCATATGACGATACAACTAAAAATAATTAAGAATCAGTATAGTTCTTTGCCTGCCTACTAGTCTTCTTGTCTAGTTCAGAAACTTCAAAATCAAAATGGGTTGTTTCGATTTATGCAATATTTAATTCTTTCCGCAATAATTATGCGATTGACATAATGAAGTTGGAAGTCAGTCGCTGAGTCATCTGTGGTTCACGTGGCCGCTTATCACTCTACATACATATTGTTATTACGGCACTTATGTATTGTAGATGTTACCTGCGCGCGCGCCGATTACAACCACTATGACTCACAGTACATCCTGTTCGCCTTTGTGGGACTTTCACGAAAATTAGCACTATTGGAAAGTTTTTTGTGTATGAATTC
The DNA here is from genome assembly GCA_963853775.1 of Xanthia togata. Taxonomy (NCBI): domain Eukaryota; kingdom Metazoa; phylum Arthropoda; class Insecta; order Lepidoptera; family Noctuidae; genus Xanthia; species Xanthia togata. The sequence goes on from OY970802.1 coordinate 16,830,500, forward strand.
AAATCGGATTCACGCAATTATATCAAATTGTAATAGCCTTTTCTTTTATCTTTAGATAATTTAATTTATTAAAAATTAAGTAATGCACTCAGCTTTATTGTATCCTTATCTTATCTCATTATAGTACAATTGTATATGTACACGGAATCATGTTTGTTTATTTATTTGCCTAGGTATATCTACTTAATTTAGCATTCCAATGATTAGGTAGGATACCTACTACAAATTCCATTGGTGATAAAATACCAATTTCCATTTAAAAGCACACATGACATGACTCATAATGTAGTTTGGTCGGTCGATGATGATAAAAGATAAATATTTCTACTAAGTATTTCACAAAAAAATGCTAGATGTAGTCATACAATCATTGATAATAATGTAACGCTCAATGGCATCATCGTATGATACCTATTTTGATAAGCAAGAATTCTTGCTTATCATATTGGTTTTTTAGTCTATTTATTTTGAATAACTTAATATTTTGGAAGTTCTTGTTCCGACCGTACAGTCAGTACTTAGGAGTTCCATGTCCGTTTCAGGGGAACTTACGGACATACCGTAAGTGATACGGAGAAATAACTACGGATTTCGCTTAGGGAGTAGACCACAGACATAGATTATATCTGTAGAGTAGACCTCCTGATTACGCGATATACAACATGTAAAAAAAACCCCGTCTAATCCGTGAGGGTTAGTGGTATCGTACTGAGAGTATTTATGTTGTAATTTTCAGGTAAAAAGAAAAAAAACGCCAAATTTTTTCAACAAGGAATTTTTCCGAGTTATTTACATGGGGCGCGGGCGGCCGTCATTTAGCGTGTGTCTACAAGTCATAACTTGGGTACCAAAAATGTGATTTTTAAATAGCAATACCTTTTTTATTTTCAATAATAATATTGTTTTACTTTTTGTATTACTTATTAGGTAATATTAATGCAGTAGGTACCTACCTATGTGCCCCTTTCGGATCAGACAGGTTTTTTTTACATATTGTATCTAGAGATTAACTCATTAGATTCAATCAATCTGCCTAGCCTTTTCCCAACTATATTGGGGTCAGCTTCCAGTCTAACCGGATGCAGCTGAATACCAGTATTTTATATGGAGCGACTGCCTATCTGACCTCCACAACCCAGTAACTGGGTAATACGATACCCCTTGGTAAGACTGGTTGTCAGACTTTCGGGCTTCTGACGACCCGTAACGACTGTCAAAGATCCACGAATGACAACCGGGACCAACGGCTTAACGTGCTTTCCGAGGCACGGAGGAGTCTCGGTATGTAAAGATCCTCACCCATCCACAGACCAACCCCGGCAACCTGACGGATCGACCCGTGCGGCTGTTACTACTTAGCCACGAGCTCCTCGATTAACTCATTAGATTATTCATTTAAAAACGTGCATATTTGTCGTAGTGCGGTGTCTACCTACTGACTCTACGTACCTCTTAGGAGGTTAACGATTACTGACAAATGCTTGCACTGCTGACTGGACAGGTCCACTCAAATCTGTGTGGTTCTTTCCTCAAAATACCATTTTAGACACTAATCTACATGGCCCTCATATTTTATGACCAAGATTATGTCTGGACTTTAAAAGAGACTGTGACCTCTGAGTTTGTTTCTTCTTAGAATAGGTAGTTAGATAGGAAACGCCGAACTCATCTAGCTTATTTTTAATACTTTTGTATATGACGTGTAAAAGTGATTCCGATATCCTATTTATAGAATAAACAATTTCATTTAATTTATAAATATTTTTAATAGAGTATCATTTTCCTTCTGCAGTTATCCCAATTTATTTGGAGTCGGCGCTTTGCAACTTATCTTCGTCTACATACATCTCTATCAGCCGTCATCTCCGAAGTCACCACCTTTCTATCCATATCATCTCTCATAGAATCCATCCATCGTTTCTTTATTCTTCCCCTACTTAAAAAGCCATGAAATCTTTAATAGTACGATTTTTGACTACCTACATTGGTGCCGATTCTGTTGTTCACAAACTAAACTAAATTTAAGTTCAGTGCATCTTTTTCTTTCTATTTCATTAAGAAAAGGACAGAAGATACATTTTAGTTTAGTCCTGTCAAATTAATCAGCGCCTGACGTAAATTGACGTAATTTTAGTGGGCAAGTTTTTAATCACGTCAAACCTTATATGGATTAGTGTCAGGGGCTGATTAATTTGACAGGACTAAACAAAAATGTATATTCTGTCCTTTTCTTAATTAAATAGAAAGAAAAAGATGCAATGAACTTAAATTTAGTTTAATTTGTGAACAAGGGAATCGACACCAATATATGGACACGGAAGGCGTATCTCCCGTACCTCGACCTAGGTATAGGTATTAAAGGAACTATAGGAACAGAGCCTAGAATGTCACTCAACGCGCGATGTTAATACCACATCAGCTTCGCTTATAAGACAAGTTGTGGACATAACTATTCAGACGCTACAGCTCTTGATTTACGGTCTGAGGTAATTATAAGCCCAGATAATTATCTAGCTTAAGGAAGAATGGTATTAGTGGAAACAAACGGATGTTGATTATAACGCGTTACGACGCGCTCATTCTTAGGAAACTTATGAAATAATTATCTTTTGTTTGTCTTTTAGTTATTCATTGTGTTTCCATATACCTAACGAGGTTAACATTTTAAGTAATCGTTTCATTAAATCACTATAACTAATTGAGGTACTTAATGAACTTCGTTTCTTAATTATATTTACAATAATAAGCAAAACTATTGAAATGCAAGGAAGGATTGCATGGTGCGTTGTTTCCTTAAAAATAACCAAAAGTAGGTCATCAATTCATCATCGTCATCATCATCATTATCATTTCAGCCGAAAGACGTCCACTGCTGGACATACGCCTCCCCCAACCACCGCCACTTCGACCGATTCTGTGCTTCCCGCATCCAGCCCTTTCCAAAAGTAGGTCAATCTTCAGCTAATTACCAATGTACCAGGCAGTATATAGAAGAATACGGCCACGGTTTTAAAAAAAGAAGTTTTTAAAGGCTAGGTGTTGAAAAGGCTTCTTGAACCTTTTAACACCAGTGGATGTTTAATTTTATCCAAGTTACTACGGCTTTTGTGGCGTGGCGGGCGCGAACTCCACATGTGTTTGCTTAGTGACGCAGCGGCCACAGTACGTTACAGAGGTATATTTCGCGAATAATTTTATTATGTTACTCATCGATCCCACGGCACAAAAACTTGTTTAGTTGATATACTTAGCAGATTAGAACGACTCGCTAAGGACGTAACACGTTTTCTAACGATTATAAATAACTTATATGTAGGAACAAGATTACCCTTGTTGTTACATGTTCTCAAGGTTTCACCAATTTCGGTAGGTTTCATAGTGATTCGTACCGGGCAATTTAATAGTTATGCGGACATGCATCAAAGCTACTGTTATCAACAACAGTGTTTCGTATTATTATATTATTATTTTCATAGGAACAGTTGTAGGTAGTATGTAGAGCCAGGCAATTAATATGTAAATTGGATTTGACATAACGAATTCCACATGTTTGAAATAACAATGTCATATAAAATTAAAATACAACATTAGCTTCTGTATTACCCGCCACCTAATAATTACAAAGCAAGACATACCCATCGTGAAGTCTTTGACGACTTTTCCGGGGAAAGAAGGGACTCTTCCGAACGTACCTGAAACAAATGTGTAAATGAAAATAAAAATAGTTAACAAAACTACAAATATCGATCTTATACCCAAGAATCCATGATGTGAAAATAAGAAAAGGTTTAGAAGAAGTTGACACTTTGGATAAAAAATAAATAAAATAAAATTTAGGTAACTAGGTTTGTGGCAAATTATAATAGTTAGGTAGGATCACATAGTCTGCTTTTAAAATAACTTTTAGCAATAGTAACATTTATAACATAACACCAAAGCATGTACCTAAATCCATTATTCAACCCTAGCTTGCTACCCTTCACGAGGGGTATCCCTTGCGAGGGAAAGTTGCGCGTTATAACTTGTTTGTATATCCCCCTAGGGATTACTATCTCCCTTCCTGTTATTTTGCAAAGTTTTGAATGGGTAGCTTCAACCTACGCAATATAACGTTAGGTGGCTATATCTATCGATAGATTTCCAGAGTGAATTTTCCAAGTGTGCGTGGATGACCAATTCCGAAACTTGGAAAAGGAGAAAAATTATCCATGTATTCTCGGGGCCACTATGATGAAAACTGAAACGGTACCATTACAAATCTGCCTAGCCTTTTCCCAAATATGTTGGGGTCGGCTTCCAGTCTAACAGGATTAATTACTGCCTATCTGACCTCCATAACCCAGTAACTAGCAACTGGGAAATACAATAACCCTTGGTAAGACTAGCTGTCAGACTTTCGGGGTTCTGACGACCCGTAACGACTGCCAAAAATCCTCGAATAACAGCCGGGACCAACGGCTTAACGTGCTTTCCGAGGCACGTAGGAGACTCGGTATGTTAAGATGGTAGAAAGGGAAAGGAGAAGCGTAGCGTAACCTGATGGATCGTCCCGTGCGGTTATTATTACTTAACCACGAGCTCCATTAAAACGGTACCATTACATTTCTGAAAAATCTATTTTCCTTACCATGGGAAGTCATGGCATGTGACATGAGCAGTCTTTTCTTTAAAATTAAGTATAGGATACGTAGTTAGGCAGTTTACAGCACCATTTTTTTTTTTAATGAATGCTACTTGTTCGCTTTATTGCACATAGATATCTTGCTGCTGATGGCGAGCTACCTAAGCATAATAGTATTAATGATAATCTTATGCCCTAGAGATTTAACTGGATACTAGGAAGTATTGTTGCACTATCCTTGTTGTCTGTCATTGCATTCCGTGAGGATAACATAAATCTATACAAAATGCTAGACAAAATCAAACTGGTTGCTAATATAATTGTATAATTTATTATTTTTTATAACATTGATTTTACATTTTGTGATTTCTTGAACTAACACACTGATAAAATGTTAGGAATATCATATCATTTTACAATGTTTTTAATTATGTGAGCATCATGTATCTATCACATAATTATTTTATCTGTCATTGCTTCATTTTAAATTATTTTTACCTATTGTGGTATAGTAATCTTATTCCAGGTGCGTCGTCTTCACATATAATTAATGTAGGTATACAATATATTGTGAAAACATTTTAAAAGAGTAACGGTAAAGTTTCTTGCCCATTCTTATCCAATCGAAAACTACCTTTTGGAAGGGCCGACTAGTAATAACCTAAATTTTTTGTAAATTTTGACGTTTAAAAGTGCCTTATAATTATGTGCCTTTGACTTTAAATTCTATTGTCTGATTAGCTACCGCTATCAGAGGTAAGTGCATTCGCTCATCTGTCGTGTCTTGTGACTCATCAAAATATTTCTGAATCGGTGACTCATAGTTCGTTTACCTGCTAATGTTTATGTACTTGAGATGTTGTATACAACTATACATATATCACATTTTCGATTTATAATACACACTGGAGATAATTAAAAATGCCCTCAAATATGTAACGTATTGTACCGTACCGTTATGGATATTTCCTGAAGGTAGTCCAACAGCATGACGTATTAATGTTGGAAAGTTCATCCATAATTCAGGAATAAACTATAGATGAATTAAGGATGGGAAAGAAAACTTTTCTACGAAATGCTACTAATTGAAACACTAGTCAATTAATTAACTCCCGTAAAATCTGAGACAGGTAATCAGAAAAGAAAGTCAGAAAAGAAAGCCTACTTTGGTATGGTTGAGAGTTGGAGCTGCTACATATCGATTTATCATTTTTTACTAGTAGTAGTAATAATAAATCTTGAAAAATCCTTACATTATTATAAAACCAAGCCCCCGCCGCGTCTGTCTGTCTGAGCGCGATAAGCTCAAAAACTCCCAAACGGGTTTCACCAATGGACAGAGTGATTCCTGAGAAAGGTTTTGTGTAAATTGGCTGAAATATGAAAAAATCGGAAAAAAACATGGCGACGTTGTCGACAACACTGGCAGAGATGTAGGAGTCAATGACCTTTTTCTCGGCTATTAGGTATGTAATCCCGGTAGTACGTTCCCGTGGAATATTTTCCGAAGACGCGGGCAAAAGCTAGTATTAAATATGATGAAGTCAGAGTACCTACTCAGAGTTATGGTCATATTTACAGCAACTGTCGAATTTGTTTTTGAAATGCCATAATTTCCAGTAATTGTAGGTGTCACCTTTGCGTTGATTAAATTAATTAATTTGTATCGTTTTAGAGACAAACAACCCGCACATAGCACGTAATTGTTATGTCTCTTAAATAGGTACTAACATAAATTGTGTGTTTTTCAAATGATTATTTTTGTTCCTTATTCTGACGTCTAAAAAGTTTACTCAAGGATCCTTTGATTATTGAAACTTTTCATGTTATTAGTTAAGACTTCCAATAATCATAATATAGCTAAAAATGCCTCGGTTAGGCAAATACGAGTACGTAATAAAAACATTATAATCGTTTCGGGAAAGAAAAGAGAGATGTATATGCAAAAACAGGATTAAAAATTGAAGTCAGATTCGTTTCAATTCTGGAAAATTATGCATCACCGTTGCGTAGTTCCTTATTTGGTTTTATACATATCTTCGACCCACGCAAGTGCAGTGTTCCGTTTAATTTTGCGATAAATATTCTACCTACATGCTCTTAGAAGCGTATTACATATATTTTTTGGTTTAAATTCTGTAAAACCCGTTTTCCCTTTTTGAACCATCAGAAACATCCAGTTATTGTTGAAATGGATTAATTTGTTAAAAAACAAAACTATATCTAACCTGTTGCATAGCATAAGCTAAATCATCTACTTCGCAGTTCTTTGGAACTGTCTGAATGAATCCCTTAATGGGCAATGATTTCAAAGTATGAGCAATTTAATTCAGCTTAAGAGACAATGCGTAGGCATATTGCAGCTCATAAGTGCGTTGTAAACTCAATAAGCGTCGAGACAGCTGTAGGCGGCCGGAAAAGTGGCCCGTCGAGTGTTAGCCGACTTCCTACTTAAGACTGCTCGGTGTTCGGCGGAAACGCTATTTTTGGCGCCCACCGTCGCTTCCTCCGAGGAAAGTTCACTTGTGAGTGCAATCACTTTTGATCAAATCGAAACCATCATCCTTCTCTTGTTAAATACATACTTAACGTCTCTATTCTGTAATAATATTGTAGCACTTTATGTCCATACAAAGACAGAAATTACCGCCTGCCGGAAAATTACGATTGCCCCACTAATGACACTGATTACATTTTCTTACGCAGGAAGTAATACATTATTACTACTTTGTTGGAAATAGACTTCGTCTGTTATTATCATTTATAAAGCAATTATTCTGCCCACACAGGGATGACAAATCGATGTGATAAAACGAAATCCGTAATATTATGATGAATCTATATTGTGTGCACCTATTTTTTATTACTGTATGAAAACTTAAGATAACTACTTTCTAAAACAAATAAACTACAAGAAAATCCAGGAAGATGGTCCGCACATTCCTTACCACATATTTGTACCCTTACGGATCCCGGTCTGCATTCCCTTCATTGTATCCACGCCCATTATGGTGCGCGGGGAATGCACTGGGTTCTTCACTCACCGGAACACCCAGTTATGGTGCAACAAAAAGTTAAGTTTTTGCAACAAAATATGGGTAAGGGACATTTATCTTCGATGACGAGTAAAATTATATTCTTGATGCAACAATCCTCAGTAAAGTATTCAAAAATCTAAGTAAGTATATGTTTGGTAAAATACACAATACAGGTTTTATTGTTCTGAGGTGAATCATCTTAAAACGTTAAACCCGACCGCCGTTTTTATTTCAAAATCCGATTTTGGAAAGGATTAATTAGGTACATGGCCAAAATTTCATTTAATTATTGATGGGTAATTGCTGTTACACCTACCTGTCTTTACTTTTGGAAGAATAACTATTAATAGGCATTTTGAGAAACTTTATTTCTTGTAAATCATCATCACATGGTTATTTCAAGTCGAGAATTAAATATTTTTGATTACTGTTATTAGTAACGACCGTTTGGGGAACAATCGTCATTATTATCCCCGAGATTGGTAGTGGTGAACTTGAAACTAGCACAGACACGTACGCGAAACACCTGAGACAGGTTAAATTAACTATAATATTTTTATTATGGCGTCCTTTGATTCCTATCTCCAGTTGACAATGACAACCGTGGCCTATAAAGAAGGCAATCAATTATAATTTTGTGCCATATACGGCGAGACTGCAGCTAATGTACTTATAACCATAAAGTCTGAGGTCCGATGTGAATGCGCAGTTGACTCTTATCAGAGGGCGGTCATATAAAAGGAAACAACATTTAATAACGATTTAATTTCTTGTCATTACAACAACAAGGCTTATATTGATTTGTCCCACAAGTTTGTCCAGATGTGGGTACGGTTTTACCCTTTGACCTGCTTACGCGATGGAAGAATTTAGTCCTTAACAGCGCGGACTTTGAGTTCAATCTGACGACTCAGTGCATTTGTAGGTCACCGATATTGCACAGGGGACCTTGTGTAATAACCAGTATCTCGAACGTACGCGGATGCTGCGTGTGAACAAGAGCGAAGAGAAAATTAAGAAACCTTAATTTAGAACAGGAAATGCGCAATTGTTTACTTTTATACGTTTTTAAGTGTTAGTATTCTTATTGTTCATGTGATACTTCTGGTAAACTATCAACAAAACCAACAATGGCCTGCTGCCATTACTGCGAATCTAGCCAAGGCCAAAATGTGAATATTTCTGAAGTAGGTCGCCTAAGTGGAACGGCTTACACTTTAACTGAATCATAGGTTACGTGAAACATTATCATTCACATGATGATAAATATCTGTTTGCACAGTTAATTTCTTTGTATTGCTATGGCAATTGTTCCTACGTGGCTTAGGTAATGCCGTTTTTTTAACCATGTGAATTAATTTACAAAGGTAAATCAGCAGAGCCTTTACTGGGTCTTAATCAATCTATCTTCTACAAAAAAAAAAAACAGTTTTATTGTCTACTAAATGCAAAGACGTTGCTTTATTGCTAGTTCATAAGCAATAGAGCAACGTTTTTATTTTTTACTTAATTTATCTACATCCGCTGCTCATAGATGTCCAGATAACAACCTTAGCTTATTATACAAACATTTTGTGCAATGTTTATGTAAATCCTAACCTGAAACTGTAGGTATTTATATAATTCTCATCTTGTAAATTAAAACATTTGGTGGTTACCAAATGTTTTAATTTACTTCCAGCATTTACCTGCTTGGCTTTACAATGGTTTCCTATTTAATTTTGTTCGCATTGATACACATTATTTATTAAGTAGGTACTGTTTTAATGGTGTTTTAACCTCAATCAGTTATTAAAAATGCTTAGGTTAGGATTTTTACTATCTAGTTTATTAAAATGATTTTGAAACATTCTTGAAATCACTACTGATTGTTGAACACAATATAGATAATGTTAAGATACCATCTAATTGGAAATACAGCTACAACAGAATCTCTTTGATTCTTGTCGACTTTAATTTATTTAAGTACCTATGCATAAAATTACTGTAAACTCAATAAGGTGTTTGTTTACATCGCATTGTGTTATCTGTTACCATGTCGTTGAATGTTAACTTAGTCGCTTGTTAAGTATAGTAGAGTATCTTACCTTCTTCGGAAAGAATATTTTCGGTTTTCCCGTGTATGTGGAGTATGAGGCCATGTTATCGACTTTCGTCACAACCATAATTTGGCCAAAAACACTAAATCCAGGATGAGCAAACACTACCCAAAAAGAGTAATACGTAAGGAAAACGTATTTATTCTTTTGTTTTCGAGAATTTTCGATGATCACGTGTTTTGCCGAGAGAGTGAATCTGTAGTAACACTTTATGATTTCAAACGTACGGTACGCATTAAGATCGTCACGAAGGTTTTTGTTCGAGTTGGTTTTCGTCGCAATAAACTTTTAATCCTTGGACGCGACGCGTCCACGTCACCGTCGGCGTCGCGACGGTCTGTCTCTTACGTTGCTACTCCGTTCAAAATTCGATCGTATACACTATAAAACAACATTAAAATATTATCAAGCACTCATACAATATCGCTGTCACATCTTAACCTCGCCGCGAATGTTTACGAGCCACGTTGTACGGGAGTCCGCGCGCTGTTTCTTTTCAAACTGAATTTTCGTCGCGTTCAACAGTTGCTTTTATCAATTCATACGTAGTTCTCCCCCCTCTCTGCACTTTGTCTCACTCGCACCTTAATGTTTAAGGCATGCGTAGAGAGCGATAGCATAACACGCCTCACACTACATAGGTATTATATAACCACGGCAATCGTATGTATAGAACTAATGCATGGCATACGTTTCATATGTGTAGTTATAGTACGTATATAGTGACGCTTTGTATGGTAATACCACTAGTATTTAGATTTTATAATATAGAGAAACAAGATTTTATTATGAAAAGCACCACCTATTGTATGTAGTACCTAGTTAGTGCTATGTTACCTATTTTAAACCGGATTAGAGAGATGTATATTGTATACAGTACGGTACCTATTACTAATTATTTTACATACGGTAACAATTGACCCGATTTCTTGGCACGTAGAAATAACTTTTATTAGTCTGCATCAGATGGGTCAGGCTACATCCTGGACATCCCGATTTTAGACATGAACAGTAATTTTCAGAGAGAAAGAAGTAAGTACCGTTTTTGTAATAAATAAATGGTTTCCATTATACCTATTCATGCTATTCCTGAAATTCTGACTCTACATCTTGTAAATTTAATGTTCTAGTCGTTACATTACACAGAACTTTAAAGTTCAACAAAACACTGCCAATCTTTGACTAGCTTTAGTTGCTTAGCGACTTTATAAGTCGCTGGTGAAGATCCTTGGTGCTGTGCGAAGCATAAGAAATGACGGACAAAAGAGAAGTAGTTAGATACTTAAAAATCTTTGAAGAGGAATCGTAATTAAAAATAAATGCATCGTGAAACAGTTCAAAGTTTAGCAAAATAAGGGGCCATTATTTTCAACTGTCCTCCTTGTCATGAAGGATGAGGTGGGCATCATAGGTGGTACTCATTGGCGCCTGTGCGGAAATAGAAAGCAGTGACACATCAGAGGGGCGACGGCTGGCGAGACAACCGCTGCCGCCGACTGGCGCCGTCCGTGCAAGGGGACATGATACATTTGGATTTATTTTGCAGATACGATGTATTTCACTGAAAGTGTGACTGCTGTGTCCATTATTGACGAAAATACATCAACGAGAACACTAGTCAGCTTTCTGAACTTATTCACGTGTTCAAGAAAAAAATGCATTACGAATTAATTGAAAAAAAAACAGCCGAGGTACCTACTTAAAGTTGTATGCAAAGAACAATGTACCTACCTATCTACTGAAATATTAGTATTTAGGAAGCAATTACATTGACTGAAACATAAAGTAACAAAGTCTCATGCAGTAAACCGCCTGATCACAGAATTGGCAAGTGATGATGGGATATCACTAGAGATCGGATATTCGGATGCATATTTATTTACCTAAAGTTAATTTTTGGCTAAGAAATTATGGAAGTGGCTTCATAATTTATTTTTTCTTAACTTAAATCCCGGAATTCAATACAATCCGGGAGTGCAAAACTAATCGGATACATGGTATGGAAACGACTTATCATCCCTCTTGTGAAGGTTACTTTTGCGGTGTTAACATAAAAAAATATATATACTGTAAACATTTTTTAATGAAACTCAAGGCACCAAGTTGTTGGTCACTGTGTGCTGTGCCAATTTGGCAACCTACTTTTCAACAGTAGCTAGCATTTTTATAGTAAAAAAGTACAAAATGTATCAATCCCGGAATAGCGAGATTTTTGCGATCGATACAAAGTGCATTCCATAATAGCCAACGCCTGAACGTAAGAACGTAACGTGATACATTCAATTCTATAATCAGAACTCTAAATCTGTCGATCCCGGAATCCCGGGATTTTTTCGATACAAAAGTGCTTTCCATAATAGCCAACACCTCAACTTTAGGTAAATATGCATCCGAATATCCGATCTCTAGATATCACATACTAACTAACAACAACAATTTTTTTTTGCTTCCCCTTTAGTCTACACAACAAACAACAACAACTTAATCATAATGCTTAATAAGCATTAGAATTTATTTACTAATCTCATAGTTTGTTGTGTAAACTCAAATTTTTTATGGTTCATTCTAAACCAAAAATATGTTGTACAAAAATATTTTGCAAATGGCAAAACATGCAGTGGGTACAGTACTATCTGTTATTTTAAGATTTCGCACAAATATTATTTGATGTATACTCATGTTTTAGTTTTACAATAAATATATTATATTCTATTCTATTCTAGGTACAAATTGAGAATGCTGGTATGCTTTGGGATCTCAGAAGAATGACAAAAAAATAAACTTCATATTCAATTAAAACAATGTAGACTTAGACAATTCATTAATTACCAGAACATTTTTGTGTTTGACTTAGAACATTTAGAGAAGGAAGAAGAATGAGGCATAATTATGCTTATTTGAACGTAGAACAAAATGTTTGTGATATTATATGGGCCTGAAAACTCATGAATACTGACGATCCATTCATGAATCGGATTAGATTTAACAATGAATGACGCAAATGAAACTTAAAATAGATTAAATTGTGTGTTTAATTAGCTGTTGTTATTACAACACAGGCCACGCCGAACATCTGCGTTTGTTGTTGCCAAATGAACACCAGAAAACTTAAAATTGTTAACTGTGAAATATTGCATTTATTTTTCGTTTGAAATAGTTACCTACACGAATATGACCTCAAAATAAACTACTTAATTCTGTTGTGCAGAAATACCTAATCTGTAACATAAAATTGCTCATATATTTGGATGAAACATACAATACATGTTTGTATGAGCTGCCTAATTAGGTTAGACTATTAAGACAGCAGAACTATTAGTAACTTGTTTTTTGTTTCTGTCAGTAAAGTATTAGTAGCAAAAATAGCAATATTTTAGACCATATTTCAGGAACCTTATTCTAGAACGATACACAAGCATGAATAAGACAGACTCTTGTAGAGATTAGAGAGAGATCTTTTAGATTCTTGTGACCATCGTTTTAGTATACAGGCCTTAGATTAATTAGGTGATAAACAAATAAGATTACCTGAGGCATAACTTTGGTGCTGTACTTAAAACAAAACGAATTCCCTCTAAAACACGTCACTGTTTTCTTTAACTTCATGTTACACGAAACGAATACTTCTTTAACACAAGCCTCCCAAATCACGTAGTAATACACACAGCACATTTGCAAACGACTGCATCAAATAATGCTACGGATAATTCTGTCGCTAAGTAAAACAAAGAAATAATCCTGACAGCGTATTTAATAAAAATCAGCGCAAATCATTACTCGACCGACTTAATTCTGCCATTTTGCAATTTTGCTCCTATGTCTTATGCAATAAAAAGTAGTACATGACATGAAACATGTTTGTCTTTTAAGAACAAAAGTACCATCTTGATATTATTACTGTTGCCCAATAGTACAAATGACGGTCAAGAAAGTCGTTTTGAAGATCTCTCTAGACAAATACTGCCATCAATTTCGTAAAGACGTTTCATTAAAACTTTAGTTTATAAATGGTAATACACAATTTATTACAAAGATCTTGGGACTATTGAGGACGATGAACTTTGATGAGATGAATGTTTTGATTAATTATGTACTTCCAAATTTGTTTGGATTTTAATCACGAACTTTTTAAATGTATTTAAACGTTAGTCACGTCAGGTACACTTCCGAGTCGGGTCAACGCACTAACGGTCATAATATCTGTTACCATTTATACATGTTTTTTGACACCCATCAATGTGCAACATAATCATAATACACAAATCAAAAGTGCACGTAGTTCATTGACTGACATTGTAGATTAATGAATATAAAGGTGGCATTTATTGAAGGAGGGGCTTGTGGCGAAGTAATAACAGCCGCACAGGCCGATTGATCAGGTTAAGCTAAGCCTGCCGCGGTTGGTCCGTGGATGGGTGACCATCTTTACATACTAAGAACCCTCCGTGCCTCGGTAAGCACGTTAAGCCGTTGGTCCTGGCCGTCATTTGTAGATCTTTGAAAGTTATTACGGGTCGTCAGAAGCCCGACAACCAGTCTTACCAAGGGGTATCGTGTTACCCAGTAACTGGGTTGTGGAGGTCAGATATGGAGTTGCTTCATGTAAAATACTGGTATTTAGCTGCATCCGGTTAGACTGGAAGCCGACACCAAAATAGTTGGGAAAAGTCTAGGCAGATGATTTATTGAAGACATCGGGCTTGACACCGAATCAATTGAATACAACAATTACGCCTTAATTAATTTACCGCATTTTGGGTAGTTGTAATTATAGATGTATGTTTAAATAAATAATAAATAAACCTGGATCTTTTGTTTTGGACGGAGCAACAGATTTTCGAAATATAATTAGCTTAATTTCTAAATAAATTGTCACGCTTTGGGAAAACTCGAAGTTTAAAAAGTCTCATCTCTAAGGAGAGTTGATTGAAATTAACAATACGAGTTTTCACAGAAGATGTAGGTACCTATTTCTGTTGCCGCTATAATAAGAAATACTAAAAACTAATAGAAAAAGTAGAGCTGCAATCAAAATATATATAAGCATTGACACTGTGATAGATTCAGGTTTTTTTTTGTAGGTAGGTAGGTTGATGTATGAATAACTTGATATTTTTCCTATTCAAAAAACCCTTTCGTCATTGCATCTCGCACCTGTACCCTAACTGAGGAATACACGATCAATCGGAATTTGAATCGTTTTAAAACAGATTGCTAATCCATTGCTTAAGTAAGTTCGATAAAAATCTGCTCTGCAACGTAAATAACGCAATGAATGTTGTTGAACTGTCAAAATGAAACAAATTTGCCGTAATTGTTTACGAAAGTGTGTTGCGTAATTAGATAGCAATTTAGGAGAGAAGGTATTTTTAACTTTAAACCTAATACATTTCAAGTACCTATCTTACCTAACTCAACAAAATTTAATAACTCTTGATAATTGGACTCAGAATCACACATAAGACTTCAGAATATACGGTTGTTGGAAAATGGTGCCGATTCTCTTGTCACAAATGCGTCTAAACTAGACTAAAAATCACCAAAATTTAGTTTACTCCTGTCAAACGATGATCTTTAGTCTATTTATTTATTTAATACTTCAAGCACAGAAATGTACAGAGGCGGACTTAATGCCATAGGCATTTTCTATACCAGTCAACCTTTCAGAACCTGTCAGATTTCAGAATGGGAAATTCTGAAATAGACTAAAGTGGCACAAATTAACTATATTTTAGTTTGACAGCTGACCCCCTTTATAAAACCCACCCCTAATACTTAACACGTAGGTAATATTTTTTTTATTTTCCATACAAAAAGTGAAAAATTCCATATAAAACACGTCGAGGCTAATTCCACTGCGCGCCTCCGGCTTTAAAAAAATTCACGGGGTATCCAAACAAGAATGTACCACGTGGAGTCGCAATTGTCAAATTCGATTTAGTTGTGTCAAAATAATTTTTAAATTTAGAGACTTTTTACTACAGAATAGCTTTAAGATTCTCATAGCCAAAAGTTCGGTGTACAAGAGAATCGGCACCATTATGATTATGACTCGTTTATAGATGTTATTTCTAAGTTAGTAACGGTGTTGGTAACATTACACGGTAAGCAGGTAGTCACACTTTACACGCGCGACGCCATTAGCCCGGCGACGTTGTTTACGTTTGGAGTCACGTTGCTGTTGAGATGCAGCACAAAGTGCAGATAGACAGTAAAGTTGCCCATCCGGAACAACTAGAGCTGCTTACTCAGATTAACTTTACATATTATAATAGATAATTATCAGTATCGACCTATGTGTTTCGAATGATTATTTAAATTAACTACATAAACTGTAGGTATATATAGACAGACCTACTACTTAACTGTATAATCATCATTACTAATACAGAATATCTACAGCCTGAGTGAGATATACTCTAACCAACTACTTTCCTGCAAGGTACTCCGTATTTTCCATAGTTTTGTGACGAACTGTTGACGTACATAGGTACAGAGTTCATGCAGACTGTCACGTTTCAACATTCCGAAAAACTAGGTTCATAATTATGTATTTTAATAGTAGGTACATATTATTACTAATTACATTAATAATACAAACGTCTGTACTACTTATGCTTTCATTGTAGGTATGTATACGGTGTAGTTTTTTTAACTGTTCTCGGGACCATGGATCCCGGTCCTTTGGTAGGCGTACGAGGCCCCTCAGACAAATTTAAATGGAATGAGGCACCAACCGACGATTATCCCTGTTCGCACTACGCAAGGGCAGCCAAGGACAACCTGCATTTTTATTTATTATTTCTATTTATCTGCGTAATTTGGTCTGGGCGATACGCAATCTCACGCAAAAATGTTAGCAACATAAGCATACATGGCTCGCTTACATATGGGAAATCAGATACCGTACTGAGGACATTTATTTTATCTTTCGCGTGGGAAACAGCAGAAAACTATAATCTTTAGGTAAACTAAGTAAAGTTGTAATCATACCTGCACTAACATTACGCCAAGTGGCACATAAACGTACGAAAGAACACACGTCTTACACTGAACTTGAATTAGGATCAAATTAACTCTGATCGGTACAGTTACGAGTACCTACTCGTACTACATTTGTTATTTTGGAACTCTAACATATCTACCTATGTCTACCTTCATGTTAATTATGATGTGCCCTGGCAGCTGTGAGTATGTCATGCTCACTCAGATGTCTCGCTGATGGTGGCGCGTGTGTTGGATCATTTGGCTCCCTTCAAAATGGTTGAGCTGAATGGTGCTGATGCGTCATGTTCGTGAACGGGCGCCGTCAGTTGGCACTGGTCATTTCTTAGCTGCTATGGCTTATTTTAATTTATTTAAAAAATTTGAATGGTTCTTTGATTTTTTCCTTTAATACGGACGTGCACGTCTTTCTACATTGTTCTCATATGCATAATTTCAACCAATATTTTGTATCAAATTTGATTTAAAAGAGTGTCCCTGGAGTTTCTTGCCCGTTCTTCTCCATAGGTACCTACTACGCTTTGGAATGGGCAACTAGCTTCATATTTCTGACTGACCGACTTCTTGACAATTCAAAAGTGCCTTTAAATGGTTTAATTAAAATAAATGCTTTGAGTTTGAGTTTGAGATTACAAATAATCCAGAAAACAATATTCTTATAAAAAAGTAATGATGAAGGTAAACAAGTATGAAAAATTCCTTTACAAAAAGGTGTGCGAGAAAGGTTAGATACCTTAATTCTTTTCAGAAATTATTTTAAAGTGTTAATGTCGTGAGTTTAGATTGTGAACTCACTTAACGCTGACAGTTATAGTGTTATCTGTAAAGCTCGTGCCTCTAATGTCAACATCGATGGTGTTCGGTGTCGTCACGGGAAGTGCCGAGTAATCACAACATCTTACGAGCTATCTCCACAAGGAGAGTAAGTACATAAATACACACACCCACGAATTTCGTTAATGGGATAAATTACCGTAAACATTAAATAATTTTGCAGACCAGGTATTCTTGATTTTCTCGGCCTAAAATATTCACTTTGGATAAAAAAAAATTAGAACAAATTAATTAAGTTGACGTTAATTTAAATACGCACGTGTTTAAAACTGTAGGTACCTAAAATATCATCCAATAGCTAATTAACAACCATGCGTGACTGTTGACCAACACGCGTTTAGGATAAATACTCATTTAAATTTATAAATCAGTAGTTGGACTTATCACCATATGGATTGCCGTACATTACTATCTAGACTATCTACATTATAAACTTATTACCATAGGTAATAGGAAAAAGTAAAATACACTCGAGAGCAATGAATCCGGGTCACTTAAAGAATCCTAAAAATCTCGGAAACTAAAAATGCTAGGTTAATGCAATAAATTGTATTTAATAGACAATGTAATACTCCTTAAATGAAGGTATTAAAACTTCTTAGTTATTGTAAAGTTATATCATAAAAAAATTAAATTTGAAAAAGGGCCACTTTCGAAGATGGAACTACGAAATTACAGCATTTGGTTTTGCTTTTGTTTGTAATCTGTCATTTATGTGGGTACATAAACCATGTTGATAGTGCTCTATATTCATTATTCAAGCTGAAATTATGTCGCTTACGCCTGAAGAATGCACCAGAATACTTACAATGCTGGAAACCGGCCGGAGTCAGCGCGATACAGCCAGGACTGTCGGTGTGTCGCTGTCAACAGTACAAAGAGTTCTCCGACGTTACGAAGAATTTTTTTTCTAACCTACGCAGACCAGGAACGGGCAGAACCAGGTGTACCACAGCACGAGAAGACCGATACTTGGTGAACACCATGCTTCGAAATCGCTTTCTTACAGGAACTGAACTCACAAATCAGTTTCGACGCCTCGGAGGAAGTAACCCAAGTGCATGGACAGTAAGACGTCGGCTTGCTGAATCTAACTTAAAACCCCTTAGACCTGCAAACGGCCCTAAACTGGAGCGTGGGCATCGTATTTCAAGACTAAGATATGCCCAGAGCCACGTAAATTGGAGTATTGAAGATTGGTCAAAAGTTATGTTCTCCGACGAATCAAAATTTATGCTCTACAAGCACGATGGAAGACACAGAGTGTATCGAAGACCAGGGGAAAGATTCAAGCAAGCATGCATCGAAGAAAAAGTAGCCTACGGTGGTGGGTCTGTACTTGTGTGGGCCGGAATTTCTTCTGAAAGTCGCACAGAGCTGGTGATCATAGAAAACGGCTCTTTAACTAGCGAAAGATATGTGGAAGAAATCCTCAATGATCACGTTGGTCCATTTATGGTCAATTTAGGTGAGGATGCTATATTTATGCATGACAATGCCCGACCTCATACAGGTAGGATTGTGAATGACTACCTTCAAGAGATGAACATTACTCGTATGGAGTGGCCAGCGCGCAGCCCGGATATCAACCCGATCGAGCATGCTTGGGACGAGCTAGGCAGATGCGTAAAACAACGAAACCCTCCCCCAATCACGCTTCGTGAGCTCAAAATTGCTCTCACAGAGGAATGGGAGAATATTCCCCAAAATCGTATAAGGAACTTGGTGTACAGCATGCCAAACCGCGTAAACGCAGTAATGGAAGCACGAGGAGGCAATACGAAGTATTAAAATTCAAGAAAATCGTAATAAAGTTCAAAAATTTCATGTTTCCTATTTTTGTTTTAAGGAGAGATCAGCAGTTTTTTTCTTTATGTAATTTTGTGTTAATAAAATGTATGGTGACTCATATTTTTTTTACTTTCATTTAAGGAGTATTACATTGTCTATTAAATAAAATTTATTGCATTAACCTATCATTTTTAGTTTCCGAGATTTTTAACATTCTTTAAGTGACCCGGATTCATTGCTCTCGAGTGTATTAGAATGATTCGGTAAAAGACTAATCATTCATCATTCTAGCAAAAAAGGATTAGGTACCAGTTCCAACAACTTCAATTTTTACCGCGTAACTCGCTTTTTTTTCAAGAATAAGCGTGATTAAATAATATTTTTAATAATACAAACGAGTCAAGCAGTTTATGTAGGAAACGATAACAAAACATCGCCCTTACTTAGTCGACAATTCGACATCTTCGCAGGTGTAGGTATGGTATATTGAATTACTTGCACGATTCAGCTTTACTACAAAAACATTAGATGCTGACAATCATGAAAC
This sequence comes from Xanthia togata, assembly GCA_963853775.1. Lineage (NCBI taxonomy): Eukaryota > Metazoa > Arthropoda > Insecta > Lepidoptera > Noctuidae > Xanthia > Xanthia togata. The sequence continues at coordinate 16,850,435 of OY970802.1, forward strand.
TTGTTTGATGCAGAACTTATTCATTAATTTAATTTAGACACGTTCAAAACTTCACATGTAAGACTTGGAACTTGGAACTTAATTTGATACTCGGCACAATTTCAGCATGTTGTTTCTTTTTCAGGATTAGAAACCTACTTTAAATTTTCTGCCAATAAAGTGGATCTCTTGTGTACGTACAGACGCCAGCACATCAGCCTTCTGTCAAATTTCTTACATTTTTATTACTTACTTTTCTACATTTTCAACTTTATTACTAGAACATAAGGTTCAAAGTTGATTGGGACAATTTGACAGTTTCGGGTAGGTTGACCTGCTGGCGTCTGTACCTACAGTCCGGCCGTTGAGAGAATGCGCTCCTGACACCTGTCAGATGGACAATGTCGAGTATTATAAGGAACAAGTTCGCAAAATACATATTCGTTTATGAAACTGAAAGGAGTCAATGTAATATTATTATTTTACCTTAGAATTGATTGTACATGATGAAAATTATATTCATAACCTATTGGTTGGATAAGTACAGGTCCCTAAAACCAAGCATGGATCTACCGTTGTGGGCACGATGGGCATGCCCACAACCCTAATAGACTTGTGACATCACCCTTTCACGGTCTATTGATTCGATAGGCTGATGATATTATATACACTACCTTAATAAAATAAAACAATGAATCGTGCGTGATTCGGAACGCAGCGAAGTACTTAGTCTAGTCACATATGTGCATATGTCGTGGCCAGATTCAAAATTCAAAATTCAAGTCATTTATTCAAAGTAGGCTGAACACAGCACTTTTCGAACGTCAAAATTACATACGACAGTCCCCCAAAAACACCCGCCCTTCACTTCTTCCTAGTGCTTTAGCTGGGAAGAAGAAGTGGCGCAACAAACTCCCTAGCAGCACAGCTGTCTGTTCAGTTAGAAAAACTTGATTCTATAAAATATTACATAATTATTTTCTATATGTCACCTAGCACACGCCAATATACAAACAAATAATTAACTCTGACTCACCTCCTAAACTGGAATGTCCAATATTTGGTTCAGAATTTTATGATCGTCATTAGTTATCCCTTGTTTAAACTGCTAAGTGATAAGATGTATTTACTACATTGGTGTCGATTCTCTTGTCACAAATGCCTCTAAACTAGACTAAAATTCACCAAAATTTAGTTTACTCCTGTCAAACGATGATTTCCCATTCTGAAATAGACTAAAGTGGCACAACTTAACTATATTTTAGTTTGACAGGACTAAGATGGTACTGAGATTTTACTCGTATCTTAGTGAAAATGTCAATTTTGCTATTCTGAATTTGACGTTTATCACCTAAAATTTTAATTGTCTAGCTAAATCTGACCATTTTTAAGCGCGATTAAAAATTGAGTGGAGTAATATTAGTTGTCATGAACTAAAATTCACACGAACACCTCAACTTCGGGTGCAAAAACAGTAATGTACTGGATTTTCTTTTTCGAGTTAAAAGTAAAACTTTTAACTCGAAAATGGTGTGTCCTATCGCAAAAATAATGAAAATTTGGATCCCATTATAAAGCCCATAAACCCCTAAAACTCTACATGCAGGTAGTAACTTTTCATATTTTCCGTAGAAAAAGTGAAAAATTCCAAAGCACGTCGAGGCTGCCCCCTTTTTTTTTACTATAGCATTTCGCAGGTATACCACTAAGGTATTTACTGCTTAACCGGACTGTCCTGTGGCTGCCTTAAGCTTACTACACTCAAAGCCTCCAGCCAGGAGCAAAACTATTCTATATTAATTCGCGCGTCCGGCTCTTAATTGTTTTTTTTGCACCTTTATGCTTCACATAGCTGAATTAAGGAATTTTGGTGATAGTTTAGTTCGATGTACAAGAGAATCGGCACCACCTATATAAAATCTCGGTCAGGGCACTATATCGATCATGAGCGAGTTCATACTCCGACTCGCACTTGGCCGATTTTCGGGCGGCTGTGACCACAACCTTTTTTGAGGGCTGGATTTTCGCCTGCCTAAACCCCACGTGTTTCAAAATAACGTCATTCCCCTCCATTTGCATTGGCAAAGTTCGACATAGTAGGTGAATGCGTTCACACGAATGCAGAACGGAACCGGATCGAAATTGTGAAAACTTGATGACTAAATCTCATAATGGAATATCCCCAGGGCTCTATGTTGTATGTAACAAAGTTCACTTCGCCTAACAGTTGTCAAAATATTTTTATAGTATGAAAGGTGTACTAAATCAAAATATAGTCTATACAATAACTCTTAACTAGCTTTATTAGTAAATATAGGCAGATTAACCAAAACAACGCGAACGGTTCCACGCCACTATCTCACTGACTAATATTAGCCGTTCTCAAGCACAGGTGCTGTTTGAGAACGGCTAATTGAATATTGATAGTAAAGTAATAAATAGTAGGCAAGGTGACTGCGTACCAGGGTTGCATGGAACTGTAGCGAGTATTGAGTTATATGCTAAACAATTTTACTCTGTCGAGAATAGGTGTAATCTAGGTATGTAGGTAGGTCCGTATTTAATTTTATTTTCAGAGTAACTTATCAAACTAAAGACTAAAGACATAAAATCTTTAAAATTCACTTATGTCGGGCTGAGCTGTGCCCCACAAAGAATAGCCGAGGTTACAATTCTAAATTGAATCATTTTGTTTGACATTGCTATAGCGTCCTTAGTGAATTGTAGGCGTCGACTTAAAGCCTAAATTGTACGTAAACATAATAGCAGTCGTTTTCCAATTGGGAACACAAGTAATTCTGTGTTGCTATTACACCGTGATATTAGGATTGTAATCCGACACACTTGTGCACAGCGTCTTTAAACTACGTTGGACAATAAGCACTAGTACAAATAAACTTGTCGACCGTATCGTTGGACAGGACATCCCAATAGAGTCGACGTAAAGTTATTTGTTTAAGTTTAGTGTCGTCCCACGTTCAACTGGGATAAATTAGAATATTATGGTTTTATTGTACCTACCTCGTTCATTGTCCACTTTAAGCTTTTTTAACTCTACTCTCTGACATAGGTAACATACGTTTAAAAATAAAAATACAAGCTGTATAAAATTATGAGTAGTAAACTCTTCTAAAGAGAAACACTAGCTGATCATTGATCATGCGTATCTCGATTATTCCTAAATGAAAACTAACGATAGCGACAGATTTTCAAGACCGATTCAATATTAATTGTGTAAATATTTAAGCTTTCTTCAACTACTAATTTTAAGTGTTCAATGCCCATAACTTGATCAATATTTCACCTGAGTAAGCTGCAGGCTGCAGCTAGTACTCGTACCTACATTAAGTTAGTTTAGCTGTAAGAACTTTGCATATAAAAAAATTATCAATAAACTCAAAATATCTGCTCAGTTATTAGGTTACCTGCAGTTAAGCTTATCTTTTCCTGCTTTCTTTATTTCCTTATCACAAAAAATAAGGATGGGGCTATTCAATGAATGAAAGTGCGACTTTAAATGATCGTAGCTAATTATGAATGGGCATTATCACAATTTAGTGAATCATTAATAGTAATTTGAAGTGTATCTTTGTTACTGTTTCAATAGCCAGGACAATATTCTCCTACGACACACAGGTAGGGCATTCAAAATTATTATTTTAACTGTTATCTTTCCGTCGATGTAACGATAAAGAAACAAAATCGAATCAGTCAATAGTCAAATACCGGTATTGTTTGTAAGTTAACTTTTCCACGTATCGGTGGTATCGTAAAGAGATCATATCAACATATTTTGATAAAATATTTTAGTTTCTGTAGAATGTAGATAACTACTGGAAACGTAGCACTTCCTGGAAAATTTAAGGAAATGGCAATCAGTATAGGTATGTAGTACTTTATAATGTAAATGTATTTACCGAATGTTGGTACGTCTGTATGAACATCTGAAAGTGATGCTTTCAGCATGTTTCCAAGAACTTTACAGTCTAAACACATAACCTACAGTCTATGATTCATAAATTGTCTATTAACATAACATAACATCACGCATCACGCGCATTATTTTGAGAGAAATAAATCATTATTACGAATAAAGTATCCTGCTATATTAGAGGCTTAAATACCTACTATATTTGTAAAGAAAAATTATAGTAGGCGAAACTTCATTATTTTTATTTCAATACAAAATGGCAAGATGATCACAATAGGACCAGTATTAATCTCATAAAAGCTGAATTATTGGTATTTTGTAATCTTAATTTGTAGTGTAAAAATAGTATAAAGAGATTTAAAAAAAATCCCTGATAAATCCTAAAGGTTCATACTAGCAAAAAAATATGTATTTGAAGAATTAAAATGTTTTTGAAACATACCTACATACATACTATACTATACCTACTATATTTTTTTATCTTTTCGCCATCTACTATATTTTTACAGGCCATGGCTTCGAAAAGACTATATTTGATATAAAAAAAGTTTTTCAATCGTACATGTGAGCCGGGCGAGCCTATTACTGGTACCATTTTAACCGGGCACAAATCCAGACTCCAGGCTGCTACTTAGAAATGCCAGATAGAGCAATCTTGCTCATGCTCAGCATTTGTTATATCTCTCAGATTTTGATGACTGTCAATTTTTGTCTGAGTCCTTACATCCGACAAGTAATTTTCCAAAATTTTTTTTTTCTTGTGTAACAAATGTGTGATCATATTTAAGGGTGTGGCCGGTGTGGTATAGACTATCAAACTGAACAACTTTCTCCATAGGATCAGCATCGTATCGCGTAAAAATTATCAGCTGTCCCATCTTCATCATCATCTTCAGCCTACAGCAGCCCACTGTTGGACATAGACCCCATTCAGCTCGGTTCTAAGCAACTCTCATCGCTACCAGCCACCCTGCGAAGATCGTCGGGCGTCCTAGCCTGAGGGTGTACTGATTTAGCCCTTGCGACCACTACACCATAGAAGCAGTATTTCAAATTAATTTTATAATATCGATATTACAAATCAATAAATATACACATACATGTCTTGGTTTCATCAGACGTAACAATATGTCGTAAAACGACATGACAAAATGTATTGTCTATCAATTTTGTATATTTATATATACCTAGGCATTTATAAGCCGTCAAGATTAAATTCTTGTGATACCATAGTTTAAATACATATCCTTTTGTTTTTAACACAAACATATGATATCATCATATTAATATTCAGAATGCAAATTTTCGAATGTCGTTCAAAATGTATATCACATATAATTACTAAATTCCTTTGGAGCTCTTTAAATGAATCACTGGGACGATGATTTCATTAGTTCCCACTACTTATGTTGATGTCAAGTGATCGAGCTCATTCATGAACGTAATGAAATTATGTCGTTGCGTAAAATATGGGTGTGACATTGTTCTCTTTCTATTAAATGATCTTAAAAGACTTGTGAGGCGTTTATTAAAACTTATGACCATTAGGTAGGTACATGTCATTATGATGTCAAGGTTTGAACGTAGTATGTATCAACGTGTGTAGAATTATACCTCATGCTTTGTCTACTCCAATGAAGTCAATATAATTACAATTACTATCTACTCTATTCATCAGGTGAGTGAAATTAACTAATTAAATCATTTTAATTGATGTAGAGCTTACATTCGGAGTCTAGATTTTATTATCTAATTCTCTTAGTTATGTTACTCTTATTAAAGATTGAGTGCCACTTCCAACAACTTTGTATCTTCTTTTATTCAGAACCAAAGTTAAACCAATAACAATATTGTTTTGATATATACCACTCTTCCTGTACTTGAACTATTATTTTCGCGTTCGTTTATGATTGGTTTGTTTTAAAACCATGAACTGCCGACTTCTCGTTCTATTTCTAGAATTTGCGCCCTGCTTTTAAATTGGCACCCATTGTCGTGGGAAAAGCTACATTTATATCTATGAAGCTATGCTTGGATGTAGTTAAATTATGCTTTCTGCCACCTACGCGCTTTGTAAATCATGATCTAATATGGAAATAACTGGTGACTTGTTTACTCACAAACTGCATCTTTTACCTGTTTATACTTTGTGACGATTTTTCATGTTTCTAAGTATTTGAGTCACAGTACTAGCGACTAGATATATCGAAATGTGAACTCACCATATTATACTGAACTTTTAGGCTTACCTGAAATACAAAATGGAAGTATATAATAAATTGTTATCCTGTGAGCCCATCGCTGCGGTATCACTATCGCATGATTCATGGTGTTACTCAAGTTTGAGGTTAAAACGAGCTGTGTTTATATAGTTAGTAATATGCAAGAACGTACGACATTGTTCATAAGATTAAACTGAATTATGACAGTTTATTCAAATATGTTCTAGGTAATATCTTAATCCTTATCGAATGACATTGAATAGATCAGTCATAAGTCTCTTATTCATGTGAGTGCGTAGTGACAGTTATTAGCAGAAATGTATTTAATCGCAGTCTGCAGTTGCAACAAAATCATCTGACAAATCAAGGATATAAATTTGTACAAAAAAATACATTATGTTTAGGTACAGAAAAATACTGTAGGATAGGTACTATACGGATACGGATTGGGATAGTAACTAATTACTAATTCTGAAGATAGGCTACAGCTGCATAGGCAGATTTAAAGTTTTGAAGCCGAACAACATTTTTATAAAATATTTAATTTTTTTTGCTCATCGAGGGTTATGTAGCACCCACGACATAGTATTTTCTAGGCACCTACATACAGTTGTTGTCCTGCATTTAAGTAAACGTTTTCATTAATAATGGGTTTTGATTAACGTTAGTGACTGACTACGTCACAACTGTTTTGTGCCTAACTTTTGATATTATATTGTTTTAGGTTCGATTCGTCTTGATTCATTATAATTCCTTGAAATTAACGACTATGTTAAGAAGTTGTGTCCATTGGGGTTTAATTAAGACCACGTAGTAGTAGAACAAAATTATCAATATTTGCGTTATTCTGTAGTACCTATTTACCAATTTTTTGATCATAATGCCACTAATAAATATGCTAATCTGCAATCAACCCGTTTCTTAATCGGGGTGATGTGATAATCATGATTCTTAATTCTTATTCCGGTTTGTGTTCAGTACCTATCGAACGGGCATATATGTACCTATGGATTGATACATTTCTCTTTACACCGTAATTTAAAAACGTGGGAGAAAATTGTGAGTTTTCATGGGAGTGACGACTCTCATGAAAACCCACAATTTTGCAGCCGTTAGATGACGGACCCGCTTTCTTTACTTTGATTTTCTAAGAAAGCGGGAAAAGTCACACAACAACGACCACAGAAATATTAAAATGACAACGACTGTCCAAATACAGAGCATTTTTTGACACCTTAATATCTGATTATCATGACGGCCGCGGCCGTTGTAATATATCGACATTATGTCAAACTGACATTCCTAGTGTAGGAATTTATTCATTAGGTCGGCATGCCCATAAAGTATGATATTGACAGTTACTGTCTGTACTATTATGAAATTCAGGACTTCATAGGCCTGATTTTACTGACAGCTCTCGCAGAGATCTTTTATGAAGTATAGGAAACCGTAGTTTAACTCGGAACATAAAAGTGTAACGTAGGGCATTAGGCAATATAAACCTACATTCATATACTATATTTTTGTAAGAAGCTACGGGTAGTTTTAAAAATAAACTGTTATAAAATCTATTTCGACATTGGTATTTAGGGCGCACAAGCGGATGGTTTTGATACGAAGGAAATTCTTTCGGGAAACTTTTTGCTTGAGTCGGTTCTTCAAATTAATATCCAGATAGATTTGTAGATCAAAGAACATTTACTAGTAGGTAGTAAGCAGTAAATGTTACTATGAAACATGATGTCTAAAATGAATAAAATGCATTATTTTCATATCCTTAAGTAATTTATTTTTTTACGAATTACAAGTTTTTAAAAAAAATGTATGAATACAGTTTTTCTTATTACTAAAATCGATGACATGGTTCCTAAGAAGAGATCTTCGTATGTCTTATAGTTTCAGACTTTCCCGTACTGACCGATCTAAATGTGCCACCCTCTGTATACTTATTATTGACCTATTTTCGAAAAAAGTTAATTCACCTAAAATTGTGATGTTTTTTTTTTCCTGAAGGAAGATAATAATAAATCTAAGTATATGAATGTGGTTTAGCTATGGATCACAGGTTATTTAAACATCATTCAAATAAGTTACCACAATTCCTACGTACCTAAACATAATTAGGTATTACGAAGCCGTTTTGAATTTTTAACAACCATATTTAGCTATTTTATGATAAAATGAATATCAAACCAAAAGGAAGGAATTGTATTCCGTGGCGATTGTTCGGTTCCTTATGCAGTAGCAGCTAGGTCATTCGACAATACGGCGCCGGCGCACAATGAGAACCCTGTTTTCTATCTTACTCAGGAACATTGTTGCTGAGTTATTGGCATGTAAGCCAAGAATTGATATTAAATCTTTGTTCTTTATGGTACTTTGTTAAGAATTGTCTTCAACTACACTGTCTATTAAACTCGTATGTGGATGTAATAAACACTATTATTGCTTTGTTTTCCTTAGACGCGTTAGAGTGGGTGTGTTGAAGCGTACATAGAGCCCTATCTGCTAGCCTAGGTAGGAAGGTACCATACTTATTGTGTCCTTGTTTATCAATGTTTCCGAGGCCCAGCATTACCATCGTAACTAAACAAACCACAAATGACTATTTAAAAAACTCCCATAATGTAACTAAAAGCAGACACCAACCAACACGAATAAAGGTAACTAAGCAAGTTATTTATCTTGAAGTTCCGTAGACTTTGTAAGTAGTATATGACACATAGGCAAAAAATAAAACCTACCAAAATCTACAACACAGTTTGCTTTTTCAATTTGCTTAATATTCTGTTTTCCGGCATAATCAACTGAAACCGGAGCTTTCCTAGGAACCACATGTCTCATTTCAGCCATGTTTTGTGCTGAAAACACCGGTCTAGTTTTTAGAATTTGTCTATAAATACCTAGTCGTGCAGTTATTTACCTATGATTAAGTTAATTCATATAATTATGCAGGATGACGTAATCCTACTAAAACCTATTCAAATACTTGGAAATCGAATAATATCTATGATCTAGAATTCAATTTTCATTAGTCAATGAATAATGTACCTACTTACTGCTATCTTGAAACGCCTGACAAATAATGTATCGCAAAATGTGGTTCGCGTGTGGTTTGATGACGTTAGTGTTGCGGCGCTCTAACAATAAAACCAATCGACAGATAAATGCCGTAGTAAGTACCTGTAGGTTTAGATACCCATCGACACGTATTACAATGAGTAATTTATGAAAAGGTGCAATCGATACACTGTTATGGTTTGACAGTGATCCTGAAGTTGTCTGTTCAATGGGTTAAAATATTAATGCATACTAAAATATTGTCAGATTGTTATAAAGATCTATCAATTTTATATCACTTTTGCCCTATAACTACAACTAGCTAGAACCTTGCTGAGAGTGTTCCTGTTCGATAAAACAAGACTCATTAAGAAACGCAACTAAATGTGGATGGAGATAAATATTTTTGACTTAACAATCAAAGCTATCTTCTTCTATTCCGACTCGAAAAAAAAGATCCATGAACAATGAATTAAAACATTCCGACATATTTAGGTCGGCACGTGCTCAGGCCAAACCACCAAACGAATTCGTAAGTCGGTTAATGCCCACGCTGTCCCGCAAACCGGACATGTCAGTCTTGCACGGACGTGGGGAAATTGAATAAAGAGGAAATATGACACCAGCTACTTGCGACAGAATTCGAGTACCTAGGTTTATAGCGTATGCTGCGCCGGCGACGACGCCGCCGGTCGCCAGGGGCAACGCACTTCGAGATGAATTCTCACAGCGCAATGACGAACAATACAATGCTTAGTTTGATTTAGATAAATATTTTCTTTATGGCTGTCTTTGTAATTATGTTCTCCATCAATAAGGTATATCAGAATTCCGCTGCTAATGAGCTAGGAGGGACTTAAGATCTAACTGAAAATTTCACACCGTTTCACTTCTTCGTTACTCTTTTGATTGCCTTTTAATGAAAGCCAAAAGATAAAATTCGGTAAATCTGAATGCTATGGACAACCAGTTCATTATTCTTCTTAAATCATCAAACTTTTCTAATTTTGCAATCTAAAATCAAACGGAAAATATGACATGACGTTTTGTGCTCGTAGCCTTTTTCTACAAACATAGTAAACTTTATGGGTACTTTTACTTCATATCGAATAAAGAATCTAAGAATCGTCACAAGTACGAGTACCTAAGTATGGTAACCCCAGAAGGCCTCCTAGAAACAGGAGGCTTAATGCTTATCTGTTAATCCGGCACAGCTCAAGTGGAAACGTCGTTCAACTCTCGCCTTCCGTTTCACAACGATAATTGACAAATTACAGAACGGTCAAAGTACCGTTTCGGGATAAAAATGTGGTCACAGCAACCAAACATTTCTTACAGACAGACATCGTGAATTGTTAGCCGCATTTTTTACCGAATATTTTAAAGAAAACTCATGAAAGTTTTTTATTTTATTATACTATATTTATAAATGTCGTGATGGCCCAGATGAGTTTAGCATAGACATTACTGACAGGAGTGAAGGAAATCATCGCGAGGAAACTTAATATAAGTCTGAAATCATTAACTACTGATTTAACCTGTATATTGTATACCCTAGTGAAAAAAATAAAGAAATCATCATTTGCATTGAGAGTTTGACGTGTGAATTGTATGTGCATAATATTTTATAAGTCTTATTTTCATAAGTGTAGGGTTGTCGAACTGTCTACCTATTACAGTTCATTAGATACCAGATCTTATGAACCGTAATAGGTAGACAGTTGAAATTTCATATAAAATTTTAAAGGACAGCGGAGTCTTAGAAATATAGGGTTCCGTTTGGTTACGGAACTCTACAAACTTTCCGTCTACAAATCAGGTCACCACAACAATAAAAAAACTATTATAATTAATAAATCTATTAGCATTGTCACGTCAATTATTGAGACCGCATATTACTTCAATTATCACAATCACATCACCATTCACCATTCATTAATCTTGTAAACAAAAGTGTGAAGTAACAATCAAGCAGAAGTCATGAATGACCGGCGGACGAGCTAATTCCGACGCTTAGTTTTAAATAAGATTGACACTGTTTATTAAGATCATCAATGAAACGACCTCGACTCATTGTTATGTGTCGGGGGCAACCCTATTAATTTTAGACACTCGATCGTTGAGACCACACGCGGTAAGGCGGTGAAAAGTCAACGCAATAATGACGGTCAGTCTGCGTTTGTTTCCTACGGAACGCGTCACGTTATTACTAGCTATTTGATATGCAAATACCTTGACCTTAAATTTCGTGTTTCTTCTCTTATAGAGATGACATAAAAAAACTTTTTACAAAAAAAAAAAACTACTAAGTAATTTGTAGTAGTCCTGAAGATGGATGCGACAAGCAAGGATTCTAGAAAAATCTAGGTAAATCACCATCAATCCAGTTAGTTTCTTCCTTCTTTAGACGTTTGACCTACGTAGTCAGATGAATGCACACTTGCACAGCGTAGTTGCATTGTAACCGCGTAGTATTCATTTCCGTAGAGGGCGCGTAGAAGCTGCGTTAGAGCCGCGTAGTAATCGCTTTTGTAGAGGGCGCGTAGCAGCTGAGTCGTAGCCGCGTAGTAGCCGCATTCGTAGAGGGAGCGTATGAAGCTACTAAGCTTGAGAAGTTGCTCTGCGTGGCCTACACCTAAGCAGGCCTCGCGTCTTTCAATCACCTCATCTGACCATCCATCCGAATGTTGCAGTGGGTAATCCCGACAGGTACCTACAAAATTAAAACAAGTACACGTGCGAATCGTGTCTTCTTACTTCTTTATGTGGATGATGTTACAATAAATTCCTGTCACTGTTATTTACATAGCAGGTATATTATATGTATTCGAATTTGTGTGGGGTAGGTACGACACAAATTCGGACAATGTGCATAGCAGGTAGTGGTACCTGCTATGTACATTTATAACATCATCCACATAAAGAATTAAGTAGACACGATTCGCACGTGTACTTGTTTTTATTTTATACCTGTCGGGATTAACCACAGGAACTTTCGGATGCATTATCAGACAAGGTGATTGATAGACGCGAGGCCTGCTTAGGCGTAGGCCATGCAGAGCAACTACGCAGACTTAGTAGTTTCATAACGTCGAAATAATTATTTTTTCTCGTTAGAATCGATTTGGTTGTAAAGTCATAACATTATCAAAAATTTAAATAAATGCGCGGAGCCTGCAGGACGCTAATGAAGGGCATGGTAATTTTTAATGACGTATGCGTTACGCCTAAGCGGCCTCTACGCTCCTCTTCGGATGCGGTTACTACGCGGCTCTGACGCAGCTTCTACCCACCCCCTACGAATGCGGCTACGACAGAGCTGCTACGCGCCCTCTACGAATGCGGCTACTACGCGGCTACGACACAGCTGCTACGCGCCCTCAACAAAAGCGGTTACTACGCGGCTCTGACGCAGCTTCTACGCGTCCTCTACGGTAATGATTACAACGCGGTTACCACGCAGCTACGCTGTGCAAGTGTGCATACGTCATCTGTCTATGTTAGTTAAACGCCCAGAATAGGAAGAAACTGAATGATGATGATTTACCTAGTTTTTTCTAGAATCCTTGCGTTATTGGCACTTTCAATAAGTATGTCTCATCCATCTTCAGAACAATAATCATATCAAATCAAAAGAAACAACAAAAAAATATTTTACATGTTATCGGCCGTCCTTCAACCAATTGATATGGTTGTGAATAGAGAAATTATAATATAGTCAGAATAGCACGTGTTGGTGAATTATTCATACCTATTTTACATGTACCTGCCTACTCTTTTACCCACATAGGACGCCAGTCGTTTAAAAATAGCCAGTCTTCACATATAATTATGTAATTAATGTATACAGGATATTGTGAAAATATTTTAAAAGAGTAACGGTGGAGTTTCTTGCCCATTCTTCTCCATACGAAAACGACCTTTTGGAATGGGCGACTAGAATCAATTATTATATATTTTTTTTGTAAATGTTGACGTTCATAAGTGCCTTTTTTGTGCCTAATTGAAATAAATTATTTGACTTTGACTTTGAAATAATTTATATCTATTAGATTGTATGTAATTTTTGTAATTTGAAGTAGAAATTACCTTACATTAGCATGTATAGAATTTAACTGACAAGCAACTACTACAAGCAACAACTTACAGGATAATTACCTACTTATCGTTAAAAACTTTTAATGAAGTAAGTGGAGGACATTAGAGAGTTTAGAGTTTGTAGACTATTTAATGATCCACAAGACCAATTCACTCTGGGCTTGTGGATCCTGTGGTCCTGTAAAGCAATCAATCAACTCAGTCTATCGCAGTCTACTAGTGGACATAGGTCTCTCCCAGGCTGCACACCTCCGTCCTCTGCCTTCCGCATCCAGTGTGTCCCATTCCAGCCACCTTTTTAAGGCCATCGGTCCATCAGCTGAGGGGCGTCCCACAATACGCTTGCCGATACGCGGTCTCCACTCTGGGATTCGTCTGCTCCACCGGCCATCGCTCCTTCGACAAACTTGGCTATCCTACTGCCCCTTCAGCTTGCTTACTTTGCAAGCTATGTAAAAATAAATAAGCAATATCAAATTATCCAACGTTGTAGCTAATTGTGAATAACAAAACTAATGTAAAATTGGCTACCGTGAGTGCAAGTTTCTAAGATCAAATGCCAAATGAAACGACAAGGCGATGATTGCAATATGACACTTAATTTTGCCGCCAAACGCGTGTTAAGTATCAAGTAGAGTTGGTTGTACGCAGTCATTTAAGTATCTTATGTATTCTGTTTTATTATGTTATTGTCCCATAAACCCAATTCTCTGCGCAACTCTTAGTCAGGAAATAAGATATACCATAAACGTATCTGTCATGATACCTACTTATTCTGCCGTTTATTTTTTCTAACGTTGTAGCTAGATAGGAAGGAGCTTTATGTTTTATCATTGTACTTTTTAGGGTTCCGTAGTCAACAAGGAACCCTTATAGTTTCGCCATGTCCGTCTGTCTGTCTGTCTGTCTGTCCGCGGTTTAGCTCAAAAACTATTGGTACTAGAAAGTTGTAATTTAATATGAGTATACACGTTAATGACGCCAAAAAAGTAGTAACATATTTTTTTGAAAAAAACAATCATTTAGGGTACCTCCCCTACATGTAAAGTGGGGATTATATTTTTTTTTTCGTCCTTCCCATAGTGTGGGATATCGTTGGATAGGTCTTTCAAAAATATTAGGGGTTTGCGAATACTGTTTTTGATTAAGTAAACCGTTCGTGACTTATCAAGCTTTAAAGTACCAATTTTCGTTAGAGTCAAGTGTCCCCCCCCTCTACCAACTAAACGGTTGTAGTTAGAAATTCAAATGTCACGGGAGTAGTACCTATATATAACGAAGTTTAAAGGAAAACTATTACACTTAAGTGGACTTTACAAGTTTACGAGTAATAATCGACAAACTTAAATTTGCGGTTACAAAAACATGTTCTCACATATATTCCGTATGGGAGAACATGTTTTTCAATTACAAAGTTAAGTTTGTTCTTACGATTCATTCATTCCAACTACGGAACCCTTCATTGTGCGTGGTCCGACACGCACTTGGCCGGTTTTTTAGGGGTTCTGTAGACAAATGGCAAAAATGGAACTCTTATAGTTTTGTCATGTCCATCAGATTTTGAATGAGAGAAGACTGACATGTAATGTGTTCAGATGGGATATGTGTGTGTGATAAGTGGGGAGAAAATTTTACATGCTAAATGCTTTTAGGATAAATGTTCTTAATATTATTAAGAACAAATTACATGAACGAATTAAATGTTCTTAATATTATTAAGAACATTTATCCTAAAAGCTGTCAAATATTTACCTGTTTTGATTAATTTGGTAATATTACTGTATGGAAATATGAAATGTGGTTAACTAGTGAACTAAAATATTATTATAACTAAAAAAACAACTATTAACTAGTAACAATTTTATATAAAATGCAATAATAAATATACAGGGTGTTTGGTGCATCGTGTGCCGAATTGAAATGATCGACTGAAGGGATCAACTGCTATCCTTTCAGACCCCTAAACACCTCTCATGACCTGTGGATTTTTTAAAATCGTTTTTATTGTTTTATTAAAAAAAGACCCAAATTTTACATTAAAATACAAATTTAAAAAAAGTATAAGGCGTAGACTGAAATTTAATTTAATTTAGATGTGTATTGTTTTAGATTACTTTTAAATGCAAAATTAGTGACTTTGGTCACAAATTTTGGTTTAATTTTTCTATTTTAAATTAGTGACTAATGTCACTAATTTTGTATTTAAAAGTAATCTAATCGATAGCAGATGACCCCTTCAGTCGACCATTTCAATTTGGCACACGATGCACCAAACACCCTGTATAACATCGAATATGTAGCTTTAGATGTAAAAAAAGTATTTCGAAACTTCCAAATGCCTTTCTTACACCTGAAAAGATTACAACATCAAATACAATGTTATAATTGCAATTCATTATTAATATTCTAGTTTGCTAGTTAGCTACATTTCTTATTTCTGTATAGTAATTTTCCCAAATTAATCAAAACAGCGAAATATTTGACATCTATTTGCGACGTTGCCAACTTTCAGAAAAAACGCTAATAAGTACGCCGTGCCTACATGTATTATACAGATACCTTTGTTAAGTACCAATATTATCTAAGCGAAGTTTATTGCGCAAACTGAAAAAAATACGAACAATCCATCAATGACCCAATAAACACCTCGCTATTAGTAATGATAATGAACTACGATTTATTCAACCTTAGCTGTCAGTGTAATGTCTTCAAAATGTAAACATGATTAGCATTCCGACATACCTACCTACCTACTGTGGAAACTCGTGACTTCACAGTCATCTACAACATCTTGGTGTAATTTTCCGTATAAAATTTGCTTTTACTTACTGAAAGAGAAAAACGTCTCATTTAATACCTATTTAGTGTATTTTATAACCCCAACACTAGTACAGATTGCTCATTCACAAAGTGAGGATACATTATTTGGTTTGCTTCTAACATAATATTTAGGTAGGTAGGTTTTCTACCTAAGCATCTTGAATTGAATATGAACCAACATTAAAAGTAAGAAATATTAACATAATTAAAATGTCATGGTGACAACATTAGATTTTGGAAACCCTATCTGGTAAATTATTAATTGGTACGAACGAAATTAACAATACGTGAGGATTGTTAACCTACCTACTGTAAAATTAATAACAACACGTGCTGTAAAATTAAGGTTTAACTAAGCATACCTCCGCAAAATTGTATCAAGTCCTGACAATTTTTGCAAAGCAATGCACAACGCTAGCTAGATATTGTACCTGTAGTTGTCGCGTTTTAAGCATGGCAATAGAGGTCATTGCCCTTTCCCTAATATCTCTCCCTAGGAACCCAACAATAAACTATGTAAATATGGTTGTTCGTTATTGGAACAAGTCGAAGATCACGATAGATATCAGGACGTTAACGGACTTTATTTACGTTTTTTTTTTTTTTTTTTTTCGGCCATTGTATGCATCGTTGGTCGTAGTGGTCGCAAGCGCTACTGCTTAGCACGAGGTCCTGGGTTCGATTCCCGGGTCGTGAAAAGTGTTATTGGGTTTTGCCTCTCAAATTTCTCAGTAGCAGCCCGGAGTCTGGATTTTTGCACGGTTGATGGCAACAGGTTCGCCCCTATTACATGGGACTTAAACATAACTGGCGAAATGTGGGTGTATTGTATGTAGATACACCTCTGCCTGACCCTTCGGGGAATCAGGCGTGATGTTATGTGTGTATGTGTGTGTATTTTTTTTGGAAAATGTACCTGGGTCAATGACTGCTATTTCCACGCTAAAACGTGAGAACTATACTCATAATAAATTGATTTTAATTGTGATAAGCTCAGAGTTCCAGACTATGTACACAAGGTCAATTGTAAATTATCATTATTCATTTATATGTTCATATTATTGAGTCGGGTTCGTCGTGGGCGGTAATTATATCTAAACTATTGCAATTGCTCGTCTATAAATATAGTTACCATCGAGATGATTCATAATCGCAAAAACATGAAATACTTTGCCCTACATCAGCGGTTTGAAACAATAACTGTTATTTCTAAAATCACGAAATGAGAACGATAACTAAATGCGAATCGCTATTCAGTGGCAACATCTGACGGAGAAATGTTACGATCACCTGAAGCATGCGATAGTTAGAAATAGCTCAGGCTAGCTCGTATTGTGAATTAATATTACTTACAGTTGCTATTAGATCTATTTTCGTACAACGTTATTTGGTTCAGGTTAAAAACGGAAGTCTTCGTTACAAAGAAAATAAACTGAGGTTTCTCTATCGAAGAACTTCATATCTAAGCAGTTTGAAAACAAAATCCCGTGAACACGATGACTACATCTGTTACCGCCCCGGTTTTATAGCGGCCGAGAGCTGCAAGCAGAAATAGTCCTTACGGTGTATAGATATGAACTTCTTCGACATCATATTATAACATCACGCCTGAATTCTCAAAGGGTTAGGCAGACCTAAAGAACACCTACATTTCGCCAGTTACCTATGTTTAAGTCGCTTGTATAAGTGAAGTCACTTGTAGCAGTGAAAAATGGGGCGCAGTTTTTCAATATAGTTCTTCAGAAAGGTCAGGTGCGTAATACTCGTAACCGGCGTGCATGTATGACCAGATGTATGAACGTAAACGATGCAAAAGGAGTGTGTAAGGATCGTAGCAGGTGGTGTTCTGTAGTTTCAGCCCCCAAGGGTATAGGGTACGTAAAAGAGGCGATTGCCTTGCCATCGATTGGGCACAAATCCAGACTCCGAGCTGCTACTGAGAAATTCCAGATGGAATAACACTGCCTGACCTGGGAATCCAACCCAGGACTTCATCCTTAGCAGTAGCGCTTACGACCACTAGACCAACGAGGCAGCCCGAGGTTTCTTATTGTATCTATTAGATCTTGACGCTTTTCGTATGATTCAATTTATGTTTGTTTACTATATTATTGTATGATAAAGTATGAATCACACATACTACGTACTATCATGCATTAAGGTTACCACGAACTGATGACGGAATGTTTATAAATTTTAAAATCAATCTTAAAAAAAAAAATTGATGGGATCCGCTCAGAGTTTGGAGCCGCGTTATCTAAGTATTTAGGTAGGTACATTTTATTCATGTATGAACCGTCACACTTTGAACTGGATTTTTGCTATTTTCCCTAGTTAACAAGAGTATATATTTTATAAATAGATCATGAAAACTCGACACAGTTACTACAGATAGTTCAAATCATCTGTGCGCGCGGCGCCATGTGTGCGTGCGCTTGTAATTATCCAGCTTTAATTTGTGTTGCGCTCGGACGACGACTGCCGCGTCACTGCCACACAAATTAAAGCTGTATAATTACAGCGCACGCACACATGGCGCCGCGCGCACAGATGAGTCCAGTGAGACCATTCATCGAAGTAGCTCGATGATTTATCTAAAATTATCCACAATTTTCAATAGAAGTAAGTTCCGCTTAATTCTTACAAATAAACATTTCTTATTTACAGGTCTACTTAGGAGTGTATTTATGTATATTATTTATTTACAGGTCTACTTATGAGTGTGTATTTATTTACATAATCATCCTATAATGTTCCCAGTGCTTGGACACAGGCCTCCTCTCGGTAAGAGGGAGTCGGGGGCCGTAATCCACTCAGTGGGCCAAGTGCGAGTTGGTAGATGTCACATGTCTCAAATTTTTGGTTCTAGGACATGCCAGTTTCCTCAAAATGTTTTCCTACACCGCTTTGAGAGCAGTGTTGATGAAGTTATTTACAAAAACTAAAGCACCTGCCTGGGTTTGAACCCATGACCAACAACTCGTAAGTTGGAGCTTCCTTACCACTGGGCCGCCACTGTCCAATTTATGCACTCTATTTATTTATTATTTTTGTAGATACTACTGATGTTTTCCAAAAAATATACTTAAATAGCGACTCCATATATTTTAAACAGTAACATTTAATTCGCGGTCAACTTCAAATCAACATAGCAGCTTCGTACATTAAAATTCGGTACACGTTGGTAAATATTCGTCTTTAGTGATTTAAGAGTATGTTAGTCTCAGCGCCAACAATGTGACACCTTGTGTCCCTTCGCTCCGTTCAAAATTATCACAATTACGTAATGCGACAATTATTGCGATGATCATCACGTCTCTATCCGCGTGGTTCTGGCCAATGAAATCGCGACACGTTACTCCTGGTGATCCCCAGTTAGTTAAGTATCCGTCTGGCACTAATTACGAATTCAAACCGATCGGGTATTGATATTTTTTTTGTTACCTAGCTACTCTGTTTTCTGATGACAACCACTTATTGGTCTCATAATTGTCAAGATGATTATGTAGGCACTTAAATACTTAAAGTAGGTAGACATTCACAAAGTTCCATAACACGAAGTTATTTGTCCATAACAAGGAAAACTTAAGTTTGCTAATCGCATACAATTTTGCATATAAACAAGGAACCCGCGCATATTTTAACGTCTTATATCAGTTGCTTTTTGCTTTTTATAGCCACATTTAGGCAGAGGCTTCATTGGCACACATCAGTAACCGGTTGTTGGCAGTCAAGTTGCAGGCGCACGGAGTCCTATCCTCTGACTGCGAGACACTGTTTATAGCCTGCGACATTATATTCGTACGACGTACATAATGAGTGTAAAACACATTGTGAAGTGCATTAATAGCTGTTAATAATACATGTCATGTCGTCTGTTTATGACGAACGTAATTATTGTATCTATATGGTATAGGATTTAGGCTATTGTATTACGTACATTCGCGCATAATGCATGCGTTGCTTATCATTTAAAAAAATCAGAGCCAAGAAAAACATATTAAAAACCACCGCGATATCGATGTATTGCGTTTGCGCATGCAGTGTTTGAGTTGATTGGATAACTGTTATGTTTGTGGTTTGAGCATTATCAAAACATTATATCTGTCTATTTAAACTAAAATGCTCAACCATATCCGATTAAAGTTGTTGTCTTATTAAGTTTATTATAATTATCTGTTGAGCAGACATTGACACTGACAAAGCTATGGTAAACAAGCAGTGAACAATGGAATAAAATGGTAGTCGAGCTAGAAAGTTGTTAGACCAGTGCTTACATTATGTTATGATTTCATTCTCACTCTCTTATCTGTTATGAATACTTAGGAGTACTTACTAGTAGTATTCGATTGTAAAACCACTCGAACAGATATATAACATTTCACAGCACCTAGTAAGGTAAATAATAACATAGTTCCGTGCCTGTTAAGCAATGCACACGAAACACATTCAGCCCCTGTGACATGCTGGTGAAATGTGATTGTACCTACTTCTTAGTATTTAGTTTCAAATACATCCACGTGGCGCTGCTAGACTTCCAAAACAAACTGTATTGATGACGAGTACTTAACTAGTAACAATTTTTATAAAAAGTCGTGCTCGTGGTCATATACCAACTAGAACCCAAATTGTAATGAGCATGATTGTAGTTGACGGAATTATCTATGATATCATCACATAGGACTTCCTATTATTTGTGTTACGTATCAACGAAATGTTTTAGACATGGTAAATAATCTAAAATTGTGATTTAGTCATCACTTTATATTTATTTAGAAGAACTCGTGTAACCGGTGTTACAACAATATTATTGAATAACTGAATATTTACAAAAACTGCTGCGAAAATTACTCTAGAATTTACGTGTGCTCTAAAAAAGTTTCTTTAGTAATATTTTAGAGACTCAGAACAGTATGATTCATTTTGAACCAAAACATTCTAATTTTCGTCATAATAATAACACTATTTATAAATTGTTAGTAAACGTAACTTTGTAAACTTTTGTGCTGCTTCATTTTAATGTTTCTGCATTTTTGTTTCAGGAACCTGCAGAACGTAAGAGCCATTTCCCAATTTTGGGGTCGTTAAAGACAACTTTGTGCCATGGTGATGCCAGTAGTTGGTATTCTCCTGTCGACTACCCACCTAACGTAATAATCAACAATCCGTCTTGTCAATAACAATATCCTATGACTGTTCATTGCAATGTCAACAGCGGAGAACGTGGAGGTATATAGATGTGATTACAGAAGAACTTATTCAATCCATTTTAAGATGTTTTCCTTTCTAATTGAGACACTATCTCCGTTTCGCAGCGTCTTTCACATATTTGAGTGATTAGGTAACAGCAAAATTCAGAAATTAATCGCCACGATTTAAAAATTATAATCTCGTTACAAAGATTTTTAAGATCACGTTCTGGGTGCGGCCATCTTTGAAACTGCATGCCAGTCTCACCAGCCTGTCACGTATATGAATACTGATGTATTTACCAAAATTATGACGTCACGCACCATTGACCTGCCGTGCCTGCGTCTATCAAGATAGATGGACAGACGGATCTTATAATAGTAATGCTACAAGGCTACAACAGATAGCTCGTGACTAGGTAATAACAGCCGCACGGGTCGATCCTTCAGGTTAAGCTACGCTTGTCGGGGTTGGTGCGTGGATGGGTGACCATCTTTACATACCGAGACTCCTCCGTGCCTGGGAAAGCACGTTAAGCCGTTGGTCCCGGCTGTTATTCGTGGATCTTTGACAGTCGTTACGGGTCGTCAGAAGCCCGAAAGTCCGTTTTCCCGAAAGTTTTCTTTTTTTGTAAGTCTAATCGGTGACAGGAGAACGGCTCACCTGTTGTTGATACACACCTACATAGGTAGGTTACATATGATCACGACTTTTTTCCTTTAGGTAAAGGTGTACCCACAGTACACCTACATTTCGTCAGTCATAGGGCGAGCCTATTTTTGACTTTAACTTGTAATTGGTGACTTGCGTAAAAATTGGAATACTTACTGAAATCACTTAGTATTGTAGGTATACTAAATGATTAACTGTCAAGGTAGGTACGAGTAGATGATAATTAAATTACCTGCCTACCATTTTCCTATTATGTTATCTTTATGCTATAATGCAAATAATACAAACAAGTATGTTTACACAATTAACATTGTAGTAACAATTAGGTACTTAAACCATTTTAGGTTTCAGGGATCGGTTAGCAAAATATGAAGCTTTAAAGTGCATTTTTTTGCTAGATTCTTGGTTCCCTTCCCCTGCCAGCTAAAGGGTTGTACTTCGATTTGTGAAAAATTTCACAGCATTAGTATATATAACGAAGTTAAAAGGAAATCTATCACAGCTAAGTAGGTTTTACAGGTTAACGAGTAATAATCGACCAACTTAAATTTTCAGTTTGAAAAACATGTTCTCCGATACATTCCGCATGGGAGAACGTGTTTTTCAACTACAATGTTAAGTTTGTTCTTATAATAAATTCATCCCAACTACGAAACCCTTTATTGTCGTGGTCCGACACGCAATTGGCCGGTTTTTTTCCCATAACAACTTTCACACAGCCTATCCTTGGTTTCTTGTTGTGTATGTGGATGCCTATAAGTAGAAGAAGACCACTTCTACTCACAGCCACCCACATTCATACTCAAAACATTCCTCATGACATTTTCCTCACTCCTCCGCATTACATGCCCTTACCATGACATCAAATATCCACACAACTTTTCGGTCACCGGTGCCACTTTTAGAAAGAAAGATAGAAAATATGTTTATTCTGCACAAACAAAACGCACATTATAATAAAAATAAAAATACAAAAGTAGCCAAAAGCCTCGTATTCAAGCAAAAAAAAAAAAAAAAAAAGACTTCCTCTTATATATTTGTCTATATAGCCATTCGCGTACCGTAGTCCCTTTTAGCATTCTCATCTCAGCCGTGCAATTGTCTTTCATTCATCCCGTTTGTGGCTCAACATTCTGATCCATACAAAAAAATCGAATATTTATTATTTATAGATATATAAATGAAAGTCGTATCGCAAAATGGAGGTTTTCATACTTTGGAAAGAAAAATTTATATGTTTATTTTTTTTTGCGACCGATCTGCCTGGCAAGGCTGACTGTACTGTATTGTATTGTAGTCTTTATCTGTATCTAGTAAGTATATCGAAAACTAGAATACCTACAAAAAAAAAATAGCGACCTGCTCCTGCTTCACACGATTTTTACAACTTGACAAATCATCCATATTTCTTGATTATTTATTTAAGTTTCATAATCACATATACCTTCCGTAGTACATTCTTTATTAATTGATGGTGGAAACCGCATAAAAGTCCGTTGCGAAGTTTAAAAGAACAACGCGGTCACACAGCAGAAACGAATTCAATTTACAATATGTATCGTTAAAGATTTTATAGACTTATTTTGACTCTGGTCTACAATAAATTGCCTTTCTTTCTATCTATTATGGAAATTGGTTAAACGTTCTAAATTGATAGACCATGATGTCAGCTTTATAATAATTATAAACTTAACGTTTTTAGCATTTACTTTCATGGTTCCGATGATTTCTAAACTTTCACTCCATCGTAAATCGATGTCGTATGGGTTATTATTTTATTTTATTTTGCCAATTAAATGCTATAAGGACACGATGAATAAGAGTGAAAATCTAGATTAAAAAGTTTCATTAAAATCTGCGTATATTTCGAATACGCCTAATTTGATTTTATGGTTGATCTTAGTTTTCAACTGATTAACAATGGTTTTCTGGGGTGAGTCTAATGTGTAAGTAATTTGTTGATGAAAAACTACTTAGAAGAGGAAAAAGTCAGAATTCAAATTCAAGGGAAAATTTAAAGAAGTCTATTGTATGTTTTGTCATTCAGAACGCGATTGTCTTACGGGCTTGGATGTTCTCTTCTCTTCTTCTCTTCGTTCTTGGACAGGAATGTTCTTAAAGGAGACAGGAAAAAGTTTGAAGGGAAAAGTGCACACTATTTTGTTTGAATTATAGTTTTAGGATTTCCCTCAGCAAAATACGTTTAAAAAGAATAGCTATTCACGTGCTTCCAAGATATTGCTTGGCACGTTCTCAATTTCAAATTTATAATCGCTATTTAAAAAACTAAAGCCATCTTTACTTGTATTTAGATATTGCGTGTCTGCTATTACACAATATGGTTTACGCCGGGTGTAATTAACTGCTCACTTGAATAGTGTAGGTCATGATTACGATACGATAAGCATGCTGGCCGGAAGGATACTTATATGAACGGGGCAGTGTAATATGTTCCGATTCATATTAATTAATTTTATAGTTATGGCTACATCGTTTTTCAATGATTTTCAGTCTGGAATGACACGTGGGATTAAAAATTCTATTCTTATCGAATTTTCATCAATAAATAGTTCCCTATGATTTTGGACTTGTTTCGAAAATTACCAATTGCCAGTAGCTATGTGAGTAATAGGTTAATTATTAGT
The DNA here is from genome assembly GCA_963853775.1 of Xanthia togata. Classification (NCBI taxonomy): domain Eukaryota; kingdom Metazoa; phylum Arthropoda; class Insecta; order Lepidoptera; family Noctuidae; genus Xanthia; species Xanthia togata. The sequence continues at coordinate 16,875,052 of OY970802.1, forward strand.
ACCTATTTTCCTTTGTCTTCCCCTTTCACCCGATGCTTATTTTGTATCTTGTAAATATATGTGTTAGCTACCTACACTTAAAGTGTATTAATGGTCGTGTTGATTAAAATGAGGTAGTTCAATCCAAGTTATCGCCCAAGGCTGTCTTTATTGTGCTAAATGATAAAGCAAATACCCTTGAGTACCGCGAAGTGGTGTTTTTGTGTCGGACAAGTACCATCACACTATTCGATTAAGGTTCTGTCAGTTTGAACTCTATTATAATTAATGTAAAACACAGATTCAAATACGCTTAATTAATTTTATTCACTCATCAATTATTTAATTTTATTTAAGTGTATGTAAAAATAAATTTCGATCGTGCCCTGTATGTAGTTAATCGATACTTACATGTGTACATAAACAAGTTCTCTGGTTTAAAACTAAATCGGAAAATCGATAACACGGCTTTAGACGTTTAGACAATTCATGTTGCCAACACAGCATATAAAACAAACATTTTACGACAGGTCAGTCGCGTTGGAATGGCGTATGCACTCTATGCACTTAAAGTAATGAAACCTACTTAAACGCACCTAGAAAGCATTAAAGTAACTGATAAAAACAATACTCTTTTTTAAACTACCGTATCTCTTACTGAAAAACTGAGTGTCAGTTAGTATTTAGATGAATATTGTATAAGTATATTATCACTAGTTGGTAATAAAGAAGGCATGCTAAACATCAATGATCGACTGCTAACAATCTTTATATGGAGATGATTTCATGTACAAGTTAAATATTGAATACTGAGCTCAAACATTAGATGAGAATTAGGTAAAATAGAAGATCTATCGTCTAGATCGTTCAAACTAGAGTCTAGACTCTAGTTTGTCCTCATTGACTGTTTGAAAAGAATAATATTAGGTAATGCATGACTAGATTGTCATAGTCTTATTTATGGCTCTTCGTATAGTTATAATGCTCTCATACAATTCATTACTACACAATATTTCCTATTGTTTTCAGTGATTAAGAAACTGTGTTTTATACGATGTGACGTAAAACTGGGCCGAACGCACACAAAGGTGTATCGTAGTAAGCGGAACGAACTATTGCAAGCAGCAATGAAATCTTGCATTAACTCGGAACAGTCGAAGTTATTTCGGGAAATCGTCTGGACTCTCTCCAAAAAGTGGAGGGAGTAGAATCAAAATCCCTCGGTCACTTTCTCATTGAGTCAATGACATGAGTGAGTAAGTATCAGGTCCAGAAACCCCGAATCTGTAAGACTAACGGGAGCGTTTCACAGAACTACCTTTATTTATAATTTCTCTAGATGACGTATGCATGTTCATTTGACGCGGGGAAAGGCGTGGGCTTCGGGAAAAATTAAATAGGCGGAATTGGTGAATCAATTCAGATAAATAATCCAGACAGAGTTGATAGAAAGCAGGCAGAGAACGTTTTGTGAATGTAAATAGAACATATGAGTCAGATTTTTGTTAGGGATACGCATCACATATACGTTAAGTCGTATGTCCTAAATGGCGTATTGCAATTTTATGTAGGTATAAACATATTCACGGAATCTTTACAACATGTGGAAGCTGATACCTAGGACATGGAATTTGAGACATAAAGACGAAATGCAATATAACAAAGTCTCACATAAATGCAATGCTAATATAATATAAGTTATTCATATAAGTAATCCAAATGATAATGATAAAAACTGTACAAAGGTAGCGAAGAATACAAATTATTAAATCGAACAGTACACAGACGACATGTAACTTTTTGTATAGAAGCAATGAAATAAACCTAATTATAATTACTGATATGCAAAGTCCTTGCCTCATACAAAGATGAAGGATTTACGAATCATTTCGTACAGTTTGATAAATGGTTTTTGTAATTAAAGTCGGAGAACACTGGCATCGTGTGATCTTTTACATTAATATTTATTTCTACTGCGATTATCTTAGTATGATAGTCCTTGATAGTATAGCTATAATATATGCACATTAGATCATCGCAGAACCTGTTCAGTAACATTTAAGTACAGAACACGATTGATAATTAAGTAAAAAGACGTTTTTAAAAATGGATAATTTGAGTATATCTTCAGTTGCCACTGGTTATGTTAGTGGGGTAGTTAGTATTCAGGTAAAACGGAAAAAAATGATGTTCTGAGCATCAATTTTATGTCAAGTATTTATCAAATAACATTGAATATCTACCTATTACTTATTTTTCGCTATTTAATGCCATGCACAGCAGTGTATTTTAATTTAATTTATGTCAGGTAAAAACGAGTTATTTTCAACTCTTGAATGGCTTTAAGATACCTACTTACGTTCAGCATAAAAAGAAAGGCTGCGTACCTAGCTTTCCGTCTCAAGTATCACTTTCGATGATTGGTAATTCCAAATGTTCAAGAATACCACATACACTTGAAAATTTATTCAGATTTTCTTTCCACATTTACAAATCAATTTTTTAAAGACGTTTTTGGAAATATTTTATTTGTTATTGCATCTGTACATACATAAAATAATAAAGCTATAATTTATACAGCTATAGTTTTACGTAGCTAACGTAAAATTTTCATTTGCATCTTTGCATAAGTAATACACACTTTGGTTCCGCTTACAATTAAATTTTGGATGTTTGAAATACGACTCGAGCAACCTAATTTAAACAAGTTCTGGGTCGCTCCAAGACGTTGTGCATCCCATATAGCAATTAACTTATTTTTATACGAATAATATGTTGGGATGCTTTCGCCATATTTTACAAACGGCTATAAATCTGAAATATTATTATACTGTGAACTATTAAATTCTACCGACGTCTTGAGATAAAAACATCCTACATCTGTTTTATTGCCGCCAGTCAATACTCTTAAGATAATGCACGTAAACAGATACCGTTCGAGAGTTATCATGAGTACAACATTAGCTGATGTAAAGCAGAGCGACCTACGAGTCGAGCAGATTCGTTCCGCTACGATAAAGGGATTAGTTCGTCACGCCGCACGGCATTTGTAATATTCCTGTTGCTATACCTACGTGCTTTAGATATGAGGAAAACGTTTAACGCTTAGAACATGTCGATAAGTACCTGACCGAAGAATCGTTCCCTCGCAGCCGCCATACTCTCAGAGCGCGGTGAATTGGATCCCGAACTAGTGTCGTTAGCTTGCTGCGTCTCGTATTCCTCCTGCCGTGGAGACAGCCCGTCGGGGACGTCTCCGGCTGGTGCTGCTGCCTGCACCAGCGTCTCGGCTGGTGCTGCTTTCTCAGAGCCGTCTTCCGCCATCGTCACCACTTTTTGCACGGCTCCGTTGCCTTTGCCACCACCCACACCGTTACTCTTCTTGCTGATACCCGTAAGTCCTTTCGATTTCTTCTTGTTCTTCGGCTTCTTAGGCGGCTTGCCCACAGGGAAGCGTCCGCTGGCGCAGCACTGCACATTACCCATGACGGTGCGCGCGCATGTCGCGGTTTACTCGGTCGGCGGGAGTCGGCTCGGTCGGTCGGTCGTTCGAAGCGCGTCGGCGTCGGCGCCGACTCGCAGAATGAGTGCGGCGTGAGAGTACCGGCGTCGCGGCGCCGCCCACCCGCCCCGGAATTTTCGACGTACTTCAGAATCGCACTGACCGCTGATTACGCGGATGCCGTCCGCGAAGGATCGCACCCGAAAGCCGAACCGCGAGCCGGCCGCGCTGGCGTCATCGTGCGCCCCTGCCTCCCGCGCGCCGCAAGGTCAAGGCGCGCTCATTGTTCCCGCTGGTGCTACTGGTTAGACGCGCGCCGCTCCGCTCAGATGCCCGACAACTATGCCTGGCGCCGCACCACCACCGCCACCACCACTACACGCGACCCTCTCACAAATGCTATCGATCACGCGATGTTTATGTTTGGCTACCACGGGAACGGCACTGTACCTCATCGATAGCGTCACGCCATTTGCACACCCCTGGCTTGCATATCGTTAACACCGAACGGTTGCGATGAAAATTGTGTTGATTTTTGCACTTGGTACGTGTGGTGTCAGCACGAATGTTTAGTTACTAGTGTTGTTGTGGCGTGCAATGTTTTGTTATCGTGCGCGCGCGGAGGCTGATAGCGCGAGAGGCGCACGTGTCGTGTCCGTCGCCTAGTAGCCATAGTAAATAAAGCGCTGCTCGTAAACGACATGCGTCGAGGAAAACTAACGCTTAGCCGCAATAATGATGACCATGTTTGCGCAAATAAATTATGTTATTAATATAATATTATTTGTTTAGCTAACAGGATGTCGTGCAGCGATGCGGTTTATATTTAGAGATTAGGTATTTAAAATTAGAATAAGTTGGTAGCTACAATGTTACTACTTAACAAATTAATTTTCATATTCTTGTGTCAGTGAGAAAATAGTTCACTGCATTAAGGGCCGTTTCTTTGCTCTGTGGACCGATGACCTTAAAAGGATGGCTGGGACCCCGACTGGATGCGAAAGGCGGAGGATAGGTCGTTGTGGCGCAGCCTGGGAGAGGCCTATGTGCAGCAGTGTATGGCCACAGGCTGATGGGTATGAGGTGTTATTGAAAATACGATAATAATATGAGATCATGAAAATTATGTAGGCAAAGCTTATTCTGCTTCTATATCAACGGACCGTTGATAGATTCCTCGGGATTTTTTGTCACCTTGTGGGTTTAGCAAAATCTCGTGTAGAATCTCGCTATCTTCTATAAACCATGTAGGTGCCTACCTATTCATTTATTTTCTTACCACTTTTCTAAAAACTTTTTCAATTGATTCACTTGACTTAGAAACGAACAAAGACGGTCAAGTAGAAATATAAATGCTTCGGCATCTGTAACATAATTATGAAAACAGAACGGTTTGGGATGCTGTGTTGACGCGATGTCGCAATTTCACTGAGGAGATGCGGATGTGGAGCACAGCAGGCAAGCTTTTAGCGGGGTTTAAACATGAATCGTGTTACATAGTGCTGCGCCGTTCCCGGGATCGTTTCCTACGTTCCCTAATTCCCAGGAACGCTCCCGGGCACGTCGGGAACGACTGGGAATATTGACTTAAATAGTTGTATATATTTTTGTAAATAACTTTTGCGCTATGTGCAAAAGCAAGTACACCTTTATACATAGGCATAATTCAATTAAGTCGTTGCTTTGAGAACTTTCCCGATAATCTCTGGGAATATTCCCATATTCCCTGGGAATATCCCTATATTCCCTGGGAATATTCCTTTGCTCCCGGGATCGATGGGCACGTTCCAAGGTTTTTAGTAAGAAATTATTTGAATTAAAACAAAGTATTTATTCATTATTTTAATTTAAACAAAATAACTAAAAAAAAAATATAACAACGAAAAATATTGTATTACAAATTAAACAATTTAAATGTCCATTTCCCACTATGTGGGAACGTTCCCGGGAATGCTGGAATATTCCCTGGAACTTTTCCACTCGAAATATTTCCGGGAAAGGGAATTTGGGAACGGCGCATCACTAGCTTACACCGTCGCGACATCGAATTATGTTGTGTCGCTTGGCTGTTGCTCTTCTAGTTTTTTTTAAATTCCTTTTACTCGACATCATTTGTTTGAGTAACGTAAAGGAGGAGCCAAAATAAATAGATTTTTAAAAGGTTTAGCGAATATAATATTATACTTTTTGCTACTGAGGTACTAGCGACCCGCCGGTTTTATACATAGAATAGATTCTCTAGCTAAATAATGGTGAAAACTGCATCGAAATCCGTTGAGTCGTTAAGGAGAATAACGCGGTCACTCACAGACACGAAACGACGACTTTAATTTACTATATGATGTACTCGAATATGTATGGATGTAGCGTCTAGTGACCCTGGCTTGATAATATGGTGTACTCGTATATGTATGGATGTAGCGTCTAGTGACCCTGGCTTGATAATATGGTGTACTCGTATATGTATGGATGTAGCGTCTAGTGACCCTGGCTTGATAATATGATGTACTCGTATATGTATGGATGTAGTGTCTAGTGACCCTGGCTTGATAATATGATGTACTCGTATATGTATGGATGTAGCGTCTAGTGACCCTGGCTTGATAATATGATCTACTCGTATATGTATGGATGTAGCGTCTAGTGACCCTGGCTTGATAATATGATGTACTCGTATATGTATGGATGTAGCGTCTAGTGAGCCTGGCTTGATAATATGATGTACACGTATATGTATGGATGTAGTGTCTAGTGACCCTGGCTTGATAATATGATCTACTCGTATATGTATGGATGTAGCGTCTAGTGACCCTGGCTTGATAATATAATGTACTCGTATACGTATGGATGTAGCGTCTAGTGACCCTGGCTTGATAATATGATGTACTCGTATACGTATGGATGTAGCGTCTAGTGACCCTGGCTTGATAATATGATGTACTCGTATACGTATGGATGTAGCGTCTAGTGACCCTGGCTTGATAATATGATTTACTCGTATATGTATGGATGTAGCGTCTAGTGACCCTGGCTTGATAATATGATTTACTCGTATATGTATGGATGTAGCGTCTAGTGACCCTGGCTTGATAATATGATTTACTCGTATATGTATGGATGTAGCGTCTAGTGACCCTGGCTTGATAATATGATTTACTCGTATATGTATGGATGTAGCGTCTAGTGACCCTGGCTTGATAATATGATGTACTCGTATATGTATGGATGTAGCGTCTAGTGACCCTGGCTTGATAATATGATGTACTCGTATATGTATGGATGTAGCATCTAGTGACCCTGACTTGATAATCAGCCTATAATGTTCCCACTGCTATCACGGTGTGAGGTAGCCACCACGCGGGCCCAGTCCGGGGTAGACATCACATGTTGGTCGAATGTTTTGGTTCTAGGATATGCCGGTATCCTCACGATGTTTTCCTTCACCGTTTTGAGAGCAGTGGAGAGATGAAATAATTTACTCAAAATACAGCGCCTGGTTTGGTTTTGTCGCGGTCGTTACCACTGCTCCTGAAACTGGCTTAACGTTTTTTAAATTCACTGGCTCAGGACTATTTATGTCTAAAGAATTAAATGTATCATCTTTTTGTCGGAATATTGTTTTGAATCTTTCGCATTTTACCTACGACGTGCTACAAAATAATGTTACAGTTTGGTGTGACAACGAACTGAGTTTCAGTTTCTCAGCTCTCGCCATAATAAAACACGCTGCGGCGCCGCACGCGCACACCGAAACACATGCTATTTACGATTCAGATATGGAACGCGATTTGACCGAGAGCGATAATGTTTATTTATTGTGAATATTAAAAATATGCCAGACACCTTGAAAGTGGTTTTATGAGCTTGAGGTGAAAGAATGGCAAATATTTTAGATATGCAGCGACGCAGAAACTAATGGACCTGGTCTACGAGAACCGGTGTTTCAGTTCAGAAAATGTTTGTGACAAGACCAATATTCTGAAAAAAAAAAGGTAAACTCCATGTTTCGGTGAGAATTTTATTTCAGAACACAGATTATTAATGTGGGATATTAATGCCTAATGTGAGAGATTAATTACAAAGATATTATTACAAAATTAATAAATTCGTAGCGAAGTCAAAACTGTACATTGAATATTTTTGAAAAAAGTAATTGCCACGAGGTCTGGGAACGATTTTAATGCCAAAAAGATAGTTTTTAGGGTTTCGTAGTAAACAAAGAACCTTTATAGTTTCGCCATGTCCGTCTGTCTGTCTGTCCGCGGCTTAGCTCAGACACTCTTTGTACTAGAAAGCTGTAATTTAGTATGGGTATACATATTAATCACTTTTTTTTAGGGTACCTCCCCTACATGTAAAGTGGGGATGTTTCTTTTTCTCATCTATCCCATAGTGTGGGGTGTCTTGGGGTTTTGGATATGTGAAAAAATTCACGGCAGTAGTATATAACGAAATTAAAAGGAAAACTATCACAGATAAGTGGGCTTTACAAGTTAACGAGTAATAAATTGACCTACTTACATTTGCGGTTGCAAAAATATGTTTTCCAAATATTCCGTATGGGAGAACATGTTTTTCAACTACAAAGTTAAGTTTGTTCTTGCGATAAATTCATCCCAACTACGGAACCCTTCAGTGTGTGTGATTCGACACGCAATTGACCGGTTTTTATAATTTTTGTCTGTTTGTCTGAATGTATGCTCCAGCATCACGCAAATGCTACGGGGAGATTTTGTTAAAAATTTGCATAGATATTCCCTACAAGTCTGGTCAGTCGGTAGGCTATAAATTATCACGATATTTGCTATGGGGGAAGAGCAATATTGCAACTAGTTCGTGTTCTTCTTTTCGGTAAACCCAGAGTTGACCGGAAATTGTAAAAGACGAGCTAAAAGGTTAGACTATTGCAGATAATTAGGTATTACACATTTAACATTTTAAATGATCATCACACCTTTATGTAGGTAAGCAATCAACCATGACATATACAGGGTGGATTTTTTTTGGATGGGGCAGTAAGGCGCTACAAGAAAACGGTCTTAGGAGAATCGGCATTCTGGATCCTCAGATTAAAAAAAAAAACTTACACAGCAAGAAAATGGGCAATTTTCACAAAAAAAAAAAATAGATTACTATCGATCCTGTTTTATAAAAGGATCAAAAAACTACCAACAGGTTTGAGTACTAGAAAAGTCAGAAAGCGCAAAAACTTCCCATACTTTCTATGAAATTGAGATAGAGAGAACACAATATGACAACAGTCGAATTATTACATGAATAGGGAACGAATATAGCAATATTTACAGATTTAACCTTTTAAATGATTATCATCCCGCTATACCTTTAAGGAGCTAAGCAGTCAATCAGTACATAATAAAAGAACGGTTATTTTAGTCAACTTTCGAGTAAGCAAATAGTAGTGCCGGGAGCCCTCGCGGAGGGCACATTTTAAATGTAGGTTTTTCTTAGCGAATACTGCATTATAATCCGTGTAAATAAAATCTGATGTCTAGTTTGACGAAGATTTATTAGTATATGTTTTTGTTTTTTTCTTTTTGTTCACAGTTACACAAATTCACCAAAAGTTTAAAAGGTTGGAAACTACGCATAGCAACAAGACCTCCTGAAAACACAATTTTACTTCGTTTTACAGTGTTTTATAACACGGTTTTAAACCTAAGGTAGTTGACCGTCCGCGATGGTTAACTTTAGCGCAAACGCAACGTCAACGTCAACGGCGTATGAGTTATGAGCATAGTAAATGCAGTAACGCAGGCGTTCATTAATTCACTAAAAACGAAGAACTTCGCAAGCAATGGGAAACTAGTACTGAAGGCTGCAGGTGTCGACCTCAGGACAAGCTGCTTCTCACACAGACAACGGAACTATCGAAGAACTTCATATCTAAGCAGTTTGAAAACAAAATCCCGTGAACACGATGACCACATCTGTTACCGCCCCGGTTCTATAGCGGCTGAGCGCTGTAAGCAGAAATAGTCCTTACGGTGCGGCGTATAGATATGAACTTCTTCGATGGTACGTCGCGTCGCTTGCTCCCACGTGACCAGGGGCCCAAGTCATCTTTTTCTAAATTCGTCATTCCAACACGATCCCATTGTCATTTTGCTAAAAGTTCGTAATCTGCTAAATTCATAATGGTCGATCATTGGTTGATCATTGTATTCCACAAACACGATACTCGTAACGAATTAAAAGAAATGACTGCACAATGACGTTCTCATGGTAGAGGTCACTGATCAAAGGAACTGTCAAAATTTTAGCAGATTACCGCCTGAGTCAGTCATTAATTTTTCATTATGTACGAGATTACCAATAGATGCCATTTCTTTCAATGGAGTGTCAGTGGCTGACCATTGGAAAGACATAATGACGCCAATATATTAGTAGATTACCAAACTTGTCAAAATCAACAATTATGAAATCAATGATAGACCATTCTGACACTATTGTAATAGCAGACTTGAGGCCCAGTCCTGACTCTCTTAATATTTTGGCTACAGATACTAAAACTACAAACGTAGTATACATGGAAGTTTTATAAGAATGGGGCTGTTATTTTAGTATATTGTGGTGTTTTCAACATCCCCGCGAACGAAGTCGCGGGCAGAAGATGTAAAAAATAACTCTACATTATTTAATTACGATGATGGTACCATCATAATCACCACTTCTTGTCCCCACTGCTGGGATACAGGCCTTATCTCTGTGAGAGTGGGCCGTAGTTCACCACGCGTGCGTTGTGGACTACGGCCCACTACGCAAGTGTGGGTTGGTGGATGTCTCGTCTTCGAATTTTTGGTTCTAGGACATGCCGATTTTCTCACGGTATTTTTCCTTCACCATTTTGAAAGCAGTGGTGATGAAATAATATAGGTACAATAAAGCGCCTGCTCAGGTTCGAACCTGCAGGGTTCGTTTCCACTGGGCCACCACTGCTCCTGCTCGATGGTACCATGGTACAAAGCAATAAAACTAAGATAGTCTACAATTCTACACAATAGCGTTCAATAATTTTCTGTGTGGCGTTTGAACCTAGTCGGTAATGGCACGTACGCACACGTCAGTATGCGCAAAACTTTTTGAGCTCTCGGAAGTTGCACGCGAGTGGCTGCGCAGTAAGTAAAAAATGTTTCACAGCTTACAATAAATGATTTTGCACTCATCTGTGTCCTGCGCGGTTTAGTACTCGGGCCTACGTTCAGAGGGCTCATAAAGTTTTGCGAGAACTGTAATGGTCGTTATTCTCTTAACTATAGTAATGGATTAGAACGTCATGGTTTGCTTAAAAGCGTAGAATACATAAAGAACACTCACACTCGTTTGCCAGAATTTCATAGAACCATACACTTATACACGCAATAACAAGGAATTCGTAGAAACTGTAAGTTTTTAGTTTACTATTAGTAGCTGAGGTGAATCCGACCGAGCTTCGAAGAGATTTATATTTAGGTAACAGAATCATTCTATTTTGTGACTATCTGAAATTATCTACTCGTAGGTATTTTAATTTTAGAGTAATGGGCAAATTGAGCTTCTCCTAAAAATGCTTTCAGAATGGTTTGGAAACTTTACAAAAACCATTCCATTTGGCGTGAATACATAAATATCGGTTTGATTCGCAGTAATGGGAATATTATCTATATTCTATAATCACAATTTAAATCTCACCGTATCTGCGTCACTTTCTTCAGTAGCCATAGCCACTCCCTTGTCCAAGTGACGTTCAGCATTATCCAGCTCCCTATCCAGTTCAGCGGATTCCAGTTCCAGTTGAGGAGATGACTGCAGTTCTTCAACTCCTAGTGACTGAGGATCACGATCGGTGTGCAGAATGTGGCGAGCAGGCATCGTCACTACTAGTGGTCTGAAGTTTAAACGAGAAGATCCTGCAATGAAAGAGAGAGAATTAGTATGTAATCATGGTAATTGATGGACCGTATTGTTTTCATTGTTTCCTGCTACTAATTGTTTAGTGATACAATTATTAGAGGCGTATGTTCGTAATTTTTTGGGCGTTTATATAAAGGAGCCGGTAACTAAAGTCAAAATATTAGGTATCTAATAGCTATTAGTCAGATTTTAGCTAGGTCTCTAACCCCGATAGAATAGAAAGATTATTCGATTGAATCTATTGTCATATTTAGGTACATTTTTTCATCAGGTTTTAGACGACGAACGGTCCACGTTACATTATTCTTTTCGTCATTTAATCGAAGAATTTCCTAGCTACTGTATGGGTACCTATGTACTTAATTTCTAGTGACATTCAGTACAAATTAGTTAGATGTAAACGTAATTAATGCTAATAGTTGTAGCTAAGTTTATGAAGGAACTATGGTACTTGTGTATGCGCGTTAATTTTAGAAACATTTACATTCAACATATGACATTAAATAACTACCAATAATAGCATAACTTAATCTTTACGATATCGTAAACTTCACTTAATAGCAGTTTACCGGCTTAAAGCTTTTGAGAATAAAATAAAATAATATTATTTTTAGCTTAGGAGATCATTACGGCTGATTTATATTTAAAAAGAGCTTCTCTAAACATGTACCACTTACGTCCATAGAAGTTCTTAGCCCAGGTACGCACGGGCGATTTTTTTTCGTACACTGGATTTTCAACTCTCGGTGTTGAGCTGAGCGTTGAGAATCCAACGCGTTGGGACGCACTCCCGTCCCGGCGCGTTGAAAAAACAAACTGTTGGATTTCAACTCTTGGCGCTAAGAAAAGCGTTGAAAATACAGTGCACGAAAAAAAATCGCCGCGATTTTATTACGCCCGTGCGAACGTGGGCTTGTCTCTCTATGGATATAGTAAACAAGTTACGCAATCAATACATAACCTTGGTACGAATTAACAAAGGAGGTTAAAATATTGTTACGTACCTACCTCTGTTAAGGTAAGATTCCGTACCCGACCGCAGGAGGCAACTGCAGGCGACGTGTCTCTGCGACACGAATGGTTTCTATAAAATACCTTCCGTAGCTAGCGACACGTCGTTGGCAGCTACGGGCGAGTGACAGACGACACGTGCAGGCCGACCGCAGACCAGTAGGGCCGCCAACGTTCGGGCAATAACACGTTTTTCTATCTTCTATCTACTGACTGGAATACGCTGCTACCGCCTGCGGTCGGGTTCGGAATTATGACTACAGCAACTGCACGCGACGTGTCGCCGCGACACGTCGCGTGAAGTTGCTACCTGCAGTCGGGTACGGAATGGTACCTTTATGTTAAGCTTCAAGTCTACACTGATTTATGCCACGAGTTTTTATAATGCTACGACTTTTGGACCTTTAAGTGGCACATGTAACTTCGTTTCGGAGTTGGAATGCAGTTCATCTGAATGCCCCCTTAAACACCTTAATAAACACCGAAATTACTTTAACGATTCCTAATTAAAATATATAGCAAGATATTTATTTATAAGATCGTTCATCCAAAAAGTTGGCAACGTCGCAAACAGCTGTCAAATATTAACCTGTTTTGATTAATTTGGCAATATTACTGTATGTAAATAAGAAATATGGGTAACTTGTGAACTAGAATATTAATAATGAATAAAATGAAATAAATGAATAAATAAATATTTGACTGCTACTTGCGACGCTGCCCACTTTCTGTATTTTAAATGCTCTTATGAGAGCATAACTAAAACCGTTTTCTTGCCGGTAAAATATATTTGAATTACTAGCTGCAATTTCACCCTTCGAAGAAAACCACTTACGAACTTTAACATAGGGATTCACTTACCTTTAGATTCATCTTTTTGTAATTTCTTCATGACTTCTCGTGCACTATGCAGCGTCTGAGTCGCGGTAGAGTGAATGGGTCTTATGGACACACGCTGAAGCCCACTACCGGGCAGAATCGATGTCATCACTTTTCTGGGCTCATCTCTTTCAGGGCTCCTGTACTGAGTAATTAAACTCTCATCTTGATCTGCATCTATATCTATGAAGCATTCCTCGAACTGCTCAAAGTTCTCGAGATCCGAGTCTAGTTCGCTTCTTGATCCGTGAATTTTCGGTCTGTAAAATGAGTCCGAATTTCTTCTATAATCGATCTGTTTCGGATCTGGTGAAGAATAGCTTCGTATCACATACCCTCTTTGCACAGCCTGAGGCAGTGCGGCACCTGGCTCGTTTTGAGGAGCTGGTGATGAATAGCTTCTCGGCAGTAGGTTTCTTGTGCTCTGCGTCTTGCGCTGCTGCTGCTGCATCGTTCTAGTTGATATCAGGCTCTTGCCGCGACTCGCACTTTGTGCCTGTGGCTCTTTACGCCGCATGGCGAAATGTAAATCCTCGCGTTTGATCAGCTCCTGCAACGTGTGGAACTGAATGGATCTCGGGACCAACTGACATACGGAATAGCACGGCTGCAGCTTGTAAGTTCACTTTGTGATCTATGGATATTGAATACCAGCTGATCGAATTACGGTATCGTGTAACAAGGCCGGGTGCAACCAGATGATATATCATATGGTAAGGAACGGTGAACACGACCGACATACAGATAATTGTGTACACAGATGACAATTTAATGTGTTAACAAGGCACTGGTTCACCTACGCTATGATCTTCGATAAGATTCATTATTTAATCTCTGGTTCACGTTTCACGACCTGTTATTATTAAGGTTAATTCAGTTGCAAAATAAGGTATTGTCCACGTGTCTTGTACCACACTTCCATGTATCACAGTCATTTATCTGTCACTTATCTTCGGCACTTAACGCAATATAATAGTTTCCTTTGGCGAGCACTGATTGTTTTAATTCACACGCACTTGTTAACAACTTCAGAGACATTCCTGCTTGCTTGATAAACAGTTTATTCTATTTGCAATAAAATATATTCAAGTGCATGACGTGGAATAAACAGAATACTACTAAGCTTGATGTATTAAAAGTATACGAAGAGCCTTGCGTACGCGCATCGTGGGCGGACGACTTTCTCTTTTTAGGCCAAGCTCCATTGATATTAAAACACATCGACCATCATTGCTAGTACCTACACATAGCCTTTATTCAGGCTAAATTATCTCTTGCCATGCTAATACTACTAGCAGATTTTGTAAAATTCTATGTTCCTCATCCAATACCAACAGTGACTATTACCATGAAATAAAAAGTTGATTGCTATTCTGTAATAGATTCGTATCACAAAATTATTAGCCTTTCCTTTGAAATATTACTAAATATAATTATTTAATAGGCAAGCCATAACCCAAGTTATTCCATGGCACAGTTATACATATAAAACTTGCGACTACCAAAGAATGCAACGATTATGACCTACATGGTACGTAGGCAGTTACCGTGTATGGAAGATAAGTAATAAAAATATAATGTGCAAATTAAAAACCAAGAGTTTAACGGTGTCTTATCCTTTATATTTTCGACATATTCATAATTTTCACAATAATTCCAGCCAGCCAGCCAGCCAGCTCAGTAGCAGTGTGGAGCTTGTGCCCGATTGATGGCAATAAACTTGCCCTCTACTCGTATTACACACACTAGCGAAATGTGTATTAATATGAATAATTTAAACCCCAAAATAATTTAAATAAAAGTTATAAAACTAAAACCCAACTACGACAAATAACTCATCTAAAAAGGTAGGTATAAACAAGACATCCCAGACGGACAAATAAAAAATCCAGTCAAACGTAATCTGCTCGATTTATGCCATAATAGTGCAGTTAAATTAGCGTAAAAAGATGGTAAACCTCGGAATGAGAGATAATACGCTGGAAACTATGTAGTATACACCATCATTTTAGCGTTCTAACCGTTGTCTCAAAAGTCTCATAAAATCTTGTGTGTACGTCGTGAGTTATTCAAGGTCAAAGTTCCCTTATATCGGTTTTTCCCGATTATCTAGGTTTATATAGCTCCAATGATGTTAACATCTACTATAAAATTCTAGAACATAAATTTGCAACAGATTTTGTGTCAAACATTTTTTCATACACTAAACCGTTTTTGAGTTAGAGGGCGGAGAGCGCAATAATAATAGGGGTTAAAGTATGAAATTGCCGTTTTATTATAATAGGTACCATGTGAAACTTTTTTCACATGGTACCTATGAAGTTCTTCTTTAAAAAAATGTGCAACATTCGATTATCGACTTTCAGTTGTTTTTTTTATCCAGCTTAGACAAGAAAGATGGATACTTCGAAAATTCGAGTTATTTTTAACACGAGTTCCGACGCGGAACTAACGCGGCAGAAACAGCTCGCAATATCAATGTTGTGTTTGGAGAGGGACTGCTAATGAACGCATTGTGAGATTTATTTTGGTTTAAACGCTTTCGTGATGGAAACTTTGATTTGAAGAACGAACTACGTGGAAGACCGGCCATACAGGTGAATAACAATGAATTGAAAGAGATGGTGGAAGCCGATCCGAGCCAAACTACACAGGAATTAGCGGCATAGTTTAACGTTACCTTACCAACAATATTAAATCATTTGCGTCAAAACAAAAAAAAATATGAGAAATGTGTGCCTCATGCTTTGACTGATCTGCAGAAAGATACACGTGATGAAACTTGTGTTGTCTTGTTGAATCGATACAGAAATGAAGGAATATTGGATCGAATTGTGAAATGTGATGAAAAGTGGATTCTTTACGATAACCGTAAGCGAAAAATGCAATGGCTGACCCCAGGTCAAACGCCCATTACCTTTTTATTGGTAAGCTTTGCTTTAGGGCACTGCCTAAAGCAAAGCTTACCAATAAAAAGGTAATGGTAATTGTTTGGTGGTCTCAGCATGGTGTTATTCACGATAGCTTTCTCCGATCTGGTCAAGCAATAACGGCAGATGTCTACTGTGCCAAACTCCGAACAATGATAGCAAAACTAGCAGTGAAACAGCCCCGACTCATAAATCGATCTTCACCATTATTGCTCCATGATAACGCGAGACCTCATACAGCACGAGAAACCGTTTTAACTCTACAGGAACTGCAATTAGAAAACATTCGTTACCCTCCGTATTCGCCAGACCTTGCTCTAACGGACTACCCTTTTTTTCGTGATTTTGACAATTTTCTACTTGATAAAAAGTTTTCTTCTCAGGAGGCAGTATAAAATGCTTTCACACAGTTTGTCGAATCTAAATCACGAGAGTTCTATCGCAAAGGCATAAATGACCTTCCTATTAGATGGCAGCAATGTATAGATAATAATGGTAATTATTTTGATTAAATTTAAAAAAAAACGAATTTCAATTTTTCAGTACATATCGAAAATTTCATAATTTAACCCCTAATATAACAGCATCCTGAATTATGATAGCCTGTAAGCTGGACAGCTCACTGGTGCGGAATCTCACCGTTTATGATTGTATGAAGTATTAGTAAGGGTCAGTTCACACTGAGACGTGACACGACGCGACGATGCTTGAAGAGGCCAATGGTTTCGCACTGCGTAGCGCGGCGCCGCGAGACGCAGCGCGACATCGCACTGTGGGCTGAAAATTGGCTTTCATAGAATTAGCGATTTCAATTTGCAAGAATGACACCTGAGTTAATTCTGCACAATAAAGGTTTTTTTTTTTTACGAAACATTTGTATAAACATACTAATTATGGCTGCCGATTTTTTTTTGTATCTTCATATATTTTTATTTATTTTTACATTATGAAACTGTTCCTTTTAGTATTTTAAGTTGAGGAACACAGAATTTTAACGACATTTAACATAGAATAGCATCACTCCTGTAACCCCGAAAAAGTAGGCAGAGGTTTATAGTATACCGACACTTAGACAACTATGTTTGAGCTAGATATTATCAACACAAAATAAGTTTTAAAACTTTGCATACAACCAAAATACCAAATAACAAAACCACTTCTAATGAGTCTGAAAACAAGTGATTAAGTAATTACAATGATTTAGTCTTCTAATAAGTCTGAATAGGTGATTAAATGATTTACAATATCGCGCAACAATGCCAACTATGGACTACATTCACCCTTTTCTGATAAGTAAGCCAATTTGTTGATTAGTTGTGCTATGAGTTCTAAGAAATGTTTTTGACGATTATAAATTTTCATTTGCATATCTTTTACTGGTAAAACTCTAATAAGGGTAGTTAACTTATTATCGAAGTTTTGCAATAAAAGGGCTAAAATTTTACTTTGTTATTTAGATTGTTCACAACTGTGTCACTGCTAACACAAAATCTTTGCTCTGCGACTATAACATCTTAGAATGGAAAGTTTAATCACCAATTTAGACTTGTTTGTTTTTCTAAACAGTGAGAGTACTTCATTTAATCATAAAGTATTGTTTGGTGCAGTTGTATCCCGCATAGGCGATTGCCTTTCTGCCGAAGGTCGAGTAACTCCTTTGAGAGTTACTTTGTCAGAGATTCACGCGAGCTGTTTGCTTTTTTGATAATTTTAGAAGACTGTACGGAAATTGGCTTTTCAAGTTAATGTTGATTGGCCAAGTTGTGTACAAACTTTAGTTAATCAAGAACCAACTGTTGATGAGACACCAAGAGCACACTCAGCTTCTCAAGAACCGTCGACATCATCGTCTGTTGGAACAATGACAAAAAATTCCCGAAAACCATTCGAAGATCTAGGAAGCAAACAGAAAAAGAAAAGATCTGATGATCATACAGGCGAAGATTCCAGTGAATTGGCATATGCAGCTGCAACACGTTTAAAATAAGAAGGGTATGAGGAAATCGCATCTGTGATCATGTGATATGATGAAAAATCCTGATGCAGCCGTTAAAATCAATGAAACGCTTAAGAAACCAGTGAAAACAGTCATATTTACACCAGAAAAAGCGCTTGCATTGCTTCTTTCACTAAAACTGTTAAAGTGGCAATATATTACGTTTCGAGAGGCTGCCATTCGGGAAGGTGCTAAGGATATTTATCCATCCTACTATAAAGTGCAACAAACTAAGCTTGATTGCTACCCTTCGAAACAATCAGTGCCATTTACGGATTCATCGACTAGGATTACACTTCAAGCTTTACTTGACATCACAGTGACGAGGATCCTTCAAAGTCTTTCTGTTGATTATGTGCAAAATAAGCAGCTAAAGCTGATATCCAAGTAGGGATTTGCTGGTGTTTCCAACCAAAGCAGATACAAGCAGAAAATGGAGGGTGAGCAAGATGTTTCAAGCATTTTCATGACCTCATTGGTGCCACTAAAACTGACAGATGGAGAAAATACTTTATGGACGAACACAAAATCATGCTCAGCTTTGTATTGTCGTCCATTTCAGTTTACTTTTGTAAAGGAGACCGAATCAGTTGTCATTAATCATAGTTATACTTACATATAAAACTTGCGACTACCAAAGAATGCAACGATTATGACCTACATGGTACGTAAGCAGTTACCGTGTATGGAAGATAAGTAATAAAAATATAATGTGCAAATTAAAAACCAAGAGTTTAACGGTGTCTTATCCTTTATATTTTCGACATATTCATAATTTTCACAATAATTCCAGCCAGCCAGCCAGCCAGCTCAGTAGCAGTGTGGAGCTTGTGCC
Organism: Xanthia togata; assembly: GCA_963853775.1. Taxonomy (NCBI): domain Eukaryota; kingdom Metazoa; phylum Arthropoda; class Insecta; order Lepidoptera; family Noctuidae; genus Xanthia; species Xanthia togata. The sequence goes on from OY970802.1 coordinate 16,894,095, forward strand.
CGATTGATGGCAATAAACTTGCCCTCTACTCGTATTACACACACTAGCGAAATGTGTATTAATATGAATAATTTAAACCCCAAAATAATTTAAATAAAAGTTATAAAACTAAAACCCAACTACGACAAATAACTCATCTAAAAAGGTATAAACAAGACATCCCAGACGGACAAATAAAAAATCCAGAGTCACACGTAATCTGCTCGATTTATGCCCTAATAGTGCAGTTAAATTAGCGTAAAAAGATGGTAAACCTCGGAATGAGAGATAATACGCTGGAAACTAGTATACACCATCATTTTAGCGTTCTAACCGTTGTCTCAAAAGTCTCATAAAGTCTTGTGTGTACGTCGTGAGTTATTCAAGGTCAAAGTTCCCTTATATCGGTTTTTCCCGATTATCTAGGTTTATATAGCTCCAATGATGTTAACATCTACTATAAAATTCTAGAACATAAATTTGCAACAGATTTTGTGTCAAACATTTTTTCATACACTAAACCGTTTTTGAGATAGAGGGCGGAGAGCGCAATAATAATAGGGGTTAAAGTATGAAATTGCCGTTTTATTATAATAGGTACCATGTGAAACTTTTTTCACTTGGTACCTATGAAGTTTTTCTTTAAAAAAATGTGCAACATTCGATTATCGACTTTCAGTTGTTTTTTTTATCCAGCTTAGACAAGAAAGATGGATACTTCGAAAATTCGAGTTATTTTTTAACACGAGTTCCGACGCGGAACTAACGCGGCAGAAACAGCTCGCAATATCAATGTTGTGTTTGGAGAGGGACTGCTAATGAACGCATTGTGAGATTTATTTTGGTTTAAACGCTTTCGTGATGGAAACTTTGATTTGAAGAACGAACTACGTGGAAGACCGGCCATACAGGTGAATAACAATGAATTGAAAGAGATGGTGGAAGCCGATCCGAGCCAAACTACACAGGAATTAGCGGCATAGTTTAACGTTACCTTACCAACAATATTAAATCATTTGCGTCAAAACAAAAAAAAATATGAGAAATGTGTGCCTCATGATTTGACTGATCTGCAGAAAGAAACACGTGATGAAACTTGTGTTGTCTTGTTGAATCGATACAGAAATGAAGGAATATTGGATCGAATTGTGAAATGTGATGAAAAGTGGATTCTTTACGATAACCGTAAGCGAAAAATGCAATGGCTGACCCCAGGTCAAACGCCCATTACCTTTTTATTGGTAAGCTTTGCTTTAGGGCACTGCCTAAAGCAAAGCTTACCAATAAAAAGGTAATGGTAATTGTTTGGTGGTCTCAGCATGGTGTTATTCACGATTGCTTTCTCCGATCTGGTCAAGCAATAACGGCAGATGTCTACTGTGCCAAACTCCGAACAATGATAGCAAAACTAGCAGTGAAACAGCCCCGACTCATAAATCGATCTTCACCATTATTGCTCCATGATAACGCGAGACCTCATACAGCACGAGAAACCGTTTTAACTCTACAGGAACTGCAATTAGAAAACATTCGTTACCCTCCGTATTCGCCAGACCTTGCTCTAACGGACTACCCTTTTTTTCGTGATTTTGACAATTTTCTACTTGATAAAAAGTTTTCTTCTCAGGAGGCAGTATAAAATGCTTTCACACAGTTTGTCGAATCTAAATCACGAGAGTTCTATCGCAAAGGCATAAATGACCTTCCTATTAGATGGCAGCAATGTATAGATAATAATGGTAATTATTTTGATTAAATTTAAAAAAAAACGAATTTCAATTTTTCAGTACATATCGAAAATTTCATAATTTAACCCCTAATATAACAGCATCCTGAATTATGATAGCCTGTAAGCTGGACAGCTCACTGGTGCGGAATCTCACCGTTTATGATTGTATGAAGTATTAGTAAGGGTCAGTTCACACTGAGACGTGACACGACGCGACGATGCTTGAAGAGGCCAATGGTTTCGCACTGCGTAGCGCGGCGCCGCGAGACGCAGCGCGACATCGCACTGTGGGCTGAAAATTGGCTTTCATAGAATTAGCGATTTCAATTTGCAAGAATGACACCTGAGTTAATTCTGCACAATAAAGGTTTTTTTTTTTTACGAAACATTTGTATAAACATACTAATTATGGCTGCCGATTTTTTTTTGTATCTTCATATATTTTTATTTATTTTTACATTATGAAACTGTTCCTTTTAGTATTTTAAGTTGAGGAACACAGAATTTTAACGACATTTAACATAGAATAGCATCACTCCTGTAACCCCGAAAAAGTAGGCAGAGGTTTATAGTATACCGACACTTAGACAACTATGTTTGAGCTAGATATTATCAACACAAAATAAGTTTTAAAACTTTGCATACAACCAAAATACCAAATAACAAAACCACTTCTAATGAGTCTGAAAACAAGTGATTAAGTAATTACAATGATTTAGTCTTCTAATAAGTCTGAATAGGTGATTAAATGATTTACAATATCGCGCAACAATGCCAACTATGGACTACATTCACCCTTTTCTGATAAGTAAGCCAATTTGTTGATTAGTTGTGCTATGAGTTCTAAGAAATGTTTTTGACGATTATAAATTTTCATTTGCATATCTTTTACTGGTAAAACTCTAATAAGGGTAGTTAACTTATTATCGAAGTTTTGCAATAAAAGGGCTAAAATTTTACTTTGTTATTTAGATTGTTCACAACTGTGTCACTGCTAACACAAAATCTTTGCTCTGCGACTATAACATCTTAGAATGGAAAGTTTAATCACCAATTTAGACTTGTTTGTTTTTCTAAACAGTGAGAGTACTTCATTTAATCATAAAGTATTGTTTGGTGCAGTTGTATCCCGCATAGGCGATTGCCTTTCTGCCGAAGGTCGAGTAACTCCTTTGAGAGTTACTTTGTCAGAGATTCACGCGAGCTGTTTGCTTTTTTGATAATTTTAGAAGACTGTACGGAAATTGGCTTTTCAAGTTAATGTTGATTGGCCAAGTTGTGTACAAACTTTAGTTAATCAAGAACCAACTGTTGATGAGACACCAAGAGCACACTCAGCTTCTCAAGAACCGTCGACATCATCGTCTGTTGGAACAATGACAAAAAATTCCCGAAAACCATTCGAAGATCTAGGAAGCAAACAGAAAAAGAAAAGATCTGATGATCATACAGGCGAAGATTCCAGTGAATTGGCATATGCAGCTGCAACACGTTTAAAATAAGAAGGGTATGAGGAAATCGCATCTGTGATCATGTGATATGATGAAAAATCCTGATGCAGCCGTTAAAATCAATGAAACGCTTAAGAAACCAGTGAAAACAGTCATATTTACACCAGAAAAAGCGCTTGCATTGCTTCTTTCACTAAAACTGTTAAAGTGGCAATATATTACGTTTCGAGAGGCTGCCATTCGGGAAGGTGCTAAGGATATTTATCCATCCTACTATAAAGTGCAACAAACTAAGCTTGATTGCTACCCTTCGAAACAATCAGTGCCATTTACGGATTCATCGACTAGGATTACACTTCAAGCTTTACTTGACATCACAGTGACGAGGATCCTTCAAAGTCTTTCTGTTGATTATGTGCAAAATAAGCAGCTAAAGCTGATATCCAAGTAGGGATTTGCTGGTGTTTCCAACCAAAGCAGATACAAGCAGAAAATGGAGGGTGAGCAAGATGTTTCAAGCATTTTCATGACCTCATTGGTGCCACTAAAACTGACAGATGGAGAAAATACTTTATGGACGAACACAAAATCATGCTCAGCTTTGTATTGTCGTCCATTTCAGTTTACTTTTGTAAAGGAGACCGAATCAGTTGTCATTAATCACAAAAAACAAATGGATGATGAAATTAAGGCCCATATAGTGTAGTAATAGTAACAGGGTGACTCATCAATAAATACTAAAAATTTGTAATGTGTGTTTTTTTAAAATGATTACTATGTAAATGTCTATTAACTGCTCCCAAATTAAGATGAATATTTTATTTTACCAATTTTTTTTCTTTTACATACTTCTTTGACATAATCTTTTCGTTATTTGACATTATATAACTTCAATATTCTATATTTTTTATTAAATTAGATTTGTTACAGCTGTAGTGGCAGTCATGTCATTTGGTTTAAATAGGTTTTTCATTTTATTATTTTATTTTTCTTTTATATAGATTCTCTTCTTTTAGATTTTGTGAATGTCAGAACGTTGTAGGCTTATCAGACTTGTAGATCAGTCGACCATTTTCTATCTTGCTAAGTACCTGGTACTTGTTGATAGGCCTTCAGTGTCCTCTCATACCTATTAACCCTGCAACTTGAAAATATTGTAAATACCATTTACTTTTAAAAGAGAGTGGAGTTTCTTGCCGGCTCTTCTCCATAGAAAACGACCAATTGGAACCGTGCACCTAGCTTCTGAAGTTTCATAAGTGCCCTTGTAGGTTTATGTGAAATAAACTATTTTGAATTGAATTTGAATTTAGAATTGAAAGATTTTGCCCGCAAAACAGCAGAAAAGTACGTGGAATTATACGACTGGTACTACATGCATGTCGTCAACCGTACATAAATTATTAATTCACGGGGCTGACATAATCGAGAAAAATGATATTGTGACGATTAGGACTCGGAAGAAGCCTCAGAGTCTCGAAAAGTCGAAACAAAGATTTTAGGAGGTTCCGGGAACATCATTCGCGGAAAAGAAGCAGATTCTAATCAAGATATCTATACTAATATTATAAAGAAGAAATATTTGATTGATTGTTTGTTTCAAACTCAAAGCATTTATTTCAATTAAACCATTTACAGGCACTTTTGAATTGTCAAGGGGTCGGTCAGTCAAAAATATGAAGCTAGTTGCCCATTCCAAAGCGTAGTAGGTACCTATGGAGAAGAACGGGTAAGAAACTCCACGGACACTCTTTTAAATAAAATAAAAAAATTGATACATAATATTGGTTACATCATTCATTTTGAAATTATGCATGTGAGAACAATGTAATAAGACGTGCACGTTCGTAAAAGCGTCCGTAATAAAAAGAAGAAAAAAAGAATCATTCAAAAACTTAATAAATTAAAATAAGCCAAGGCAGCTAAGAGATGACCATTTTTTTTTTTTTTTTTTTTGATCTCGGGGTGGAAAATCCTCATGGATGTCCTCGGGGGTCGCGGGAACGCAGATACTTCCGCGAAGCTAAGAGATGACCAGTCCCAACTGACGGCGCCCATTCACGAACATGACGCATGGATCAGCACCATTCAGCTCAACCATTTTGAAGGGAGCTAAATGATCCAACACACACGCCACCATCAGCGAGACATTTGAGTGAGCATGACATACCTACTCACAGCCGCCAGGGCACATTCAAGTCAATGAAATACTACATATTACCCGGTAAATGGTAGCTCTTTAGTACATAGTACTCACACCTGTGCTTGTTTATATTGAATAAGCTCCGAAACTACTGGACCGATTTGAAAAATTCTTTTACCATTAGAAAGCTTAGTTTTCAGGGAGTGACATAGGCTACTTTTTATCCCGGGGATTGACCCGTTATTGGTCCCGCGGGAAAGACCACAGGAGCGAAGCCGCGGGCAAAGTGCTAGTCCTAAATAATATGCTTGTTGTTTCTCTGGATTCTTTTCAAGTGCACAAAGGCCTAACTTAGATGCCAAGAGAAAGAGGGGCTTTTTTATGAAATTCTTTTCTCAAACTTAATTCAGTTTCAGGAAATTGAGTTCGAGTTTTTAGATGTATCCAATCTGGATTCTGACTCAGAATTGGAGTCCGCCAACGAGAGTGATAAAGAAAATTTGTATTTTTAAATTAATTTTTTTCATGTTTTTTTTGTTATTTATGTTAGTTAGTACCAATACGTTTAGTTATTAATTCCTTATAATTAGTTTACATTTTTATTGTACAATTGTATTTATAAGTAGGTACTTAAATAATATTTTTGTAACCTCTGATTTATTTAAATGTTCAATAAAAAAGAATACCTAAACATCTTTTTTTTTAAATATCTTTCTTGTTTTATATATTTTTAATTTGAGACTAAAAGGAACCGTTTCATATGTAAAAATAAATAAAAACATTTCGAAGATTTAAAAACAAAAATAGGCAGCGGTAATTCGCATCAATTATTTTTTTCCTCAAGCTGGTAACCACAACTTTATTTACCGCGCCATCTATACAAATCGATAGCAACGACAACACATGTTAACAAACTCGCCTATTGTGTTATTCTACCGTCATTCGCTAGATGGAATTATATAAAATAGCTCCGTGAGTCTTGAAACTGGATAAAATTTGCAAATTCAAGTCAGATAGCACCACCGGCACCGTCGCGTTATGATTCACGTAACTTTGCAGGTAACTACATTGTGTTTATTTAATTCAGACATGATAAATATTATTAGGTTGTGTTGTCTGTCCATTCTGCACTTATAGTGTTAGTAACATAAAAAAATACATCTTCTAATGGTCTCCTCTTGATGACCTTCTATGAGAGCTACGTAGTTATACACCTTGTAGGATCAATCGTAGATTTATAGATGGTAATCTATCCATATTGAGATCAACTGAGTTTAAGAATTCTCTGATAAAGTACTTAGGTTTTTTTTTAATAATTCATGTTTTTCAGATTATTACGGGTGGATGCTTTAAATTGCTAGATACCTAGCTTTTTTAAAACTACAAATAATCATTTTGAAAATAGTTGAAACCACCTTAAACGCGCAGTTTCGAGGAGAATTTCTTCTTGAAAACTGGCTTTTCAGGAAATTAATTCTCCTCGAAACTTTAGGAAAACTTTACTTTTACTCAGACACACATTTCTTCGAAAAGAAGAGCCAGTAACTAATAAAAGAAATCAAGTTTTTAAATTAAACAAATTTTAATAAAAGGCGCTCCATTCAATTACATTAGATACCGCGCAGAGAAGAGAAAGGAGTTCAAACTAGTTTTATTAGTACGAGAGATGTTAGTTACTTCAACTTGTGCATGTCGATATAAAAACAAATAGATTGTAATTTATTGGCTCGCTTAAATTATAACAAACTAGAATATTTTGCGGTTGACTGTCTACAGAATAGTATGCTGAAATGTGTTGATTAAAAGTTAAAATTCAAATGCGTGATATCTTCTAGCGATATCCTGGTAATTCAAATGTCAATGATAGCTTTCACTTTTTCTAGAGCGAATCATTAATTTGGCTATATTTTTAGCCTATATTCAGGAGTTTTCAATTGAATGCCTCAGGTTTTATAGAGCTATTTATCATTGGTTAATTTGATAAACCTGCAGTTTTAAAATATGCCTCTGAGGCCAGCCCTAGTTTGTTCTCGTACTGATTTTCGTTCAGAGGTTCCCAGGAGGAGATTCTCCAGATCCATGGAAACAGCCTACAGCTAATAAAGACAATCCTTTAAACTGGTCTTAGTGGTGTGTCTCACATTCTGTCATGATTCTCAATATTTTCTTATTTATGCAAAATTTCACGAAGTTACAGAATTTGCATCGTCAAGTGCTGACACCGATTCATGCCACGTTATTTACACAAGTAAGCGGTTGCTAAATATTTTTATATGTCCATCGACAAATAAGCCTCCTCCCTTGCGGCATTCCTTAGCTCGTGAGTTGTTGCTGTTATACAACTTCAGTTAGCATGCGCCCGCGCACGCCACGCCGCGTCTCGCACTGTTGGATCACAAGACATAACCGGTGTTCACGCGTTCTGAACAATTTTCACTTTTCGTTGCGTTTATAGAACTATTTACTTAAACAATCTGTTCTGAGACGGTTCAAAATTTTGTGGGTGATATAAAACTGTGTTGGATCTAGTATTAGATTTTTGTGAGTATTGGAAATAAATAACTTTATTTATAATATCCACGTTCTATATTTTTTGTTACTAACTTTATGTTATGCTTACATTTGTTTTATGTTTTTTGTTACTAACGTTATGGTATAGGTACTTAATTTTCAATAAAATAAGCTGAGTAATTAGTGCTGGCTGAGTAATTAGTGCTGACTGAGTACTGGGAGCAATGTTGACTTTATCCGAAGTCTCAATCTTTAAACTAACGAAGGTTCGGGTGCTTAGGGAAATATAGAAAAATCGACTGTTAGTGGAGTTCCAAATTGAAATGGTTCTGTAAAATATGGTACTAACACTAAGTAACAGAAACTAGGGATGCAGAGAGGGTTTCCGTAGAGAAACATATGTCTAATTAGGAAACGGATAACCTCTTTTTAATTAACGGTAGACTTCGATTAACCGCTCGGAAGAGCACCATAGATGGTATCCGGTATCCGGGAAAATTAATGGTTAATTCGTTGAACAATTTGTCCAAAAAAGTACAAGGCTCGGAAAGGATAATCGTTTACGTGTTAACCCTTAATTTGGCAAATAATAAAATACTTTTTTTTAGGAAAATGTATAGGTACACGTTTTTAGGTTAAGTATAGAAAAAAAATGAAAAAAATTAGGAACTTCAGATATCCTGAAAAACTATGTATGCCGCAGCATACATTGCCAATTGCACATAAAAACGTTGAGTAAATCTGTTGTATGCCGGGAGCATACATTGCCAATTACACTACAAATTACAATATATTAAAAAAACAAGTTGATAACGCCTAGAAATTGCCAGCTTTACTAAACACGCATGGGGTAGTCTAGGTGACAGTTCGTAGGACTTACCAGTTACGAACCACAGACCGATTTGGCATTTCATGCATAACACAGATGATAGCTTGGAGCATAGCCTATATCGACCTTGAGTGGTCATGCCTGTACACCTACAAAATTATAATGGCATGCGACGATGGCTTTACCTTGACCATTTGTCAAATTATGATCAGTAGTTTAAAAGTTATGAGGTAACAGATGAACAATACATACATACATACCGGTCAAAATCATAACCCTCCTTTTTGCTGCGCCGTAGTTGGGTAAAAAAATAGATCCTGTTTAATTTTTGTATTACTTTTTATTTGCCTTTGTTGGTAGGTAGGTACACATGCAAATAAACAGTAGGTATATACAACGAGGTAAGTACATAACTTTATACAAAAACAACCAATTATATTTCAAGGAATTCTATGAGAAGAGGCCTTGTCGTGCTGTGGAACCATAATAGGCTGGTATTATTACTTATGATTTAATAATGTAAAAAAATATTCAAAGGATCATCATAATCAGACTATAATGACCTACCGAGAGGAGGGGCCGTATCCACGCGGGCCCAGTGTGAATTGTTAGATGTCACATGTCTTCGAATTTTGGGGTCTAGGACTTGTTAGGCCATGCCGGTTTCCTCACGATGTTTTTCTTTACCGTTTTGAGAACGGCTGTGATGAAATAATTTTCACAAAGTAAAGCTACTGTTTGGGTTCGAACTTAAGACCTACAACTTGCAAGTCGTGGCCGTTACGTTGCGAGACATCACTGCTCAGTTGCTCACTCATTCAAAGGATCATGATTCCAGAATTCATTATGAAAAAATAACTTTTATAACTACCTACCTACATAATGATCTATCAACGTAACCTAATAGATGTTCATAATTATTAAGACTTGGGTTTTCCACAGATTATGAGCCCACGTTATTCTACTGAACTTGATACACACTTGTGTAACACGAATTAGGTAGGTAAGTAGTTATAATTATCTATAGAATTCTTTTACACGTAGTGTTAATAACTTTAATGAATGGAGCGACCCACCTAAACAGGTCCTTGACTTTAGGTTTAAAGTCTAATCGGAGTTTTTTTTGTTGTTAAAAGTACATAGTTGAATAGCAGATTGTTATGTCTATATGTACGGTTGTTCGAATGTAATGGTTATAAATAGATAAATTAAATAATTCATCCTTATGCGGAACCCAACGATAATCCATACTATGATGATAGAGCGAGATACGAGAACGGCATAATCAAAGGACACTAATGGTTCAGTAGTAAGTCGGGCTATGTTAAGGATTAAGTTGATAGTCAAAATTCAAAATCAAAAGTTCAAACTAGGCTGAGAGTCAGCACTTTTCGAAGGTCAAAATTATATAAGACAGTCCCCCAAAACGCCCACCCTTCACCACTTCCTAGTGCTTTTGCTGGGAAGAAGAAGTGGCGCAACAAACTCCCCAGCAGCACAGCTGTCTGTTCAGTTAGAAAAAAAAAGATTCTATACAATAGTATGCAAGATTATTACATTACGCAAAACATAATTTAAATTATAAATTAATAGCCATATGACAGCTAGCACACGCCAATATACCAACCAAAAACATCGAAAACTATACTCAAGCAGAAATAAAAATAACTAAACGTAAACAATATTTAAAAAAGAAGATATAGCCTCCAGGCATAAAGGGAGAGCCCGCTTACATATTGCTGTAACTAGAAGTTATAATTGATAAACTAGGACCATCGAGGTAAAATAAATAATTGTCGAGGTCGCTATCTAACCACATATTGCAATACAACTCATAAAAAAACATTGTAATGAGTAGATTTTGTCAACAATAAATAAAAATAAAAAATAATTGATTTATAAAGTAAAATTATAAACAATTATATAAACTCATATAACCTGTCAGTAGGTAAACTAATTCTGGAGAAAGAACATTTAAACATTGTCTTGTCAGTTAATCACAGCGACCAATTATTATCATTTAAGTAGTCGTTGATAGAATAGTAGGTATGCCTTTGAACAAAGGTAGGACTTTAATTTAGTTTTAAACGCATTAAAAGACAAATCTAGCAAAGAAGAGGGTAGCTTGTTATAAAAGGTTATACTAAGCCCAACAAATGAGTTATGAACCTTATGTGTTAGTTTATCCTTATCTGTAGTGTTAACATTGTGAATATCACTGTTCTTAGTGTATAAGTGTATATTTCGCCTAATATATAAGGTGTTGGCAAAGATGGATTGTGATGCCACTGTGAGGATACCGATAACTTTGAAAAAATCTCTCAGAGAAACTCTAACACCTAGCTGGTAAATTGCTCAAATAGCTCGTTTTTGGAGGACAAATATATTTTGAATATCAGCAGCTTTGCCCCACAGCAGAATAACGTAGGATATAACGTTATAAAAAAAACTAAAATAGACTAACCGAGCTGTATTAACGTCAGTGTATTGTCTTACTATCCTGACAGCGTAGGCGGCTGAACTGAGCCTTCCCGCTAGGCTCGATATATGTTGGCCCCACTGAAGTTTGGCATCTACTGTTATGCCCAGAAAAACTGCCGAGTTTACAGTTTCAAGCAACTCTTTATCTAAGACGATGTTGGGTCCTAGATTTCTAACATTTGGAAGGGCAAACTTTACACATTTCGTTTTCTTGGCATTGAGAACTAGGTTATTTGTCGTAAACCAATCCTTAACCATTGACAGTGCACTGTTTACATCGTCAAAATCTTGTCTATTCGTGTCTACTTTAAAAATAAGAGAAGTATCATCTGCAAACAGTACAACTTCACAGATACCCTTTAAATAGAATGGTAAGTCATTGATATACACTAAGAACAAGAATGGACCCAGTATTGAGCCTTGAGGTACACCTAGCTTAACTGGTAGCCCGGAAGATTTTACACCATCAACATCTACACATTGCGACCTATTATTTAAATACGAATTTAAAACGTTGAGAGCTTCGTCGTTATGGAGAGCGGCGTACTAAGCTTAACGGGGGGCCCAGGGCGGCAAACTAAATGGGAGCCTCCCGCCCAGGAATGCACAAAACTTTGAGAACTAGAAGAACGTAGAATAGCCAGTAGCTCGAAATTTAAGCACTCTACCTCGATAATAATGATAATGTTAATTTTTAGCAAAAATAGTGCTTTATAGTCTAAATTAATAGCTAGGTTTACATTCTTTAATGAAATAAGACGCATAGGAAGTACTTTGCTTATAAGCTCCACACTATTACGAACCTGTCTCGTGGAGTCCTTGGTTGGTATTGCCACATGAAAATGTGTATTACATAATTCATTATTGTTACAATCGAGAAGTACATGAAGAATGTTAATATTTTATAGTAATCAAAATATGTCTAGACTAAGAACAGTTAAATTAAAAAAAATATTACCCATTATAAAATTATTATACGAATTTACTTTAATAAAATTAAAATAATAATAAAGACGGTTATGAGAATATTTTGAAAGAAATGTGCACTATGTGTAAGTGTGTGTGTGAGAGGGTGCGTGAGCGAGTGTGTGTGTTACGATATTACATATGTGTGATATGAGAGATTCGGATTCACTGTAGGATTGGGCTAGCAGCCATTTGCAAACAATGTTTTTGACTAGGCTAGTTCTAGAGTTACTGATGTCACACATCTTTACCACATTGTTGTATATGTGACTGAGCATGAGTTTGTATATGTGTTGTGCGAAGGTTATACGCGTCCTTATCGAAGCACACTTAAAAAAGTAAAGATTTTCTATTGACCATTCATACAGAAATAGGAGATACTTTGTCGACTTATCCGGAAAAGTAGGAGCATTAAACGAATATAGGATGCTAGAGCGAGCGAAGCACTCTGGATTGGTTACATTTTCGTTTGAACATTACTGTTTTGACCTATTCAGAATAGTTTGAGAACGTAGGATACAAGAGCGAGCGAAAAAAGTGAGCTCGAAAATGTTAACAACCCCCCGCCCCAGATAGATAAGGTTTTCTTTTGTCTTTTCATACATAAATAAGTAGGAGTTACTTTGTCGACTTTCACAGAAAAGTCTGAGTAAAAGAGAATGTAGGATTTGTGGATGTGTAGAGCGAGTGAATCGCGCTCGAAAATTTTAGCCCCCAACAAAGACAAACTTAAACTTACTGAACATATTTTGGCCTTTTTTTTTTGGGTGGGAAATTATCAAATGACTTCTCCCGCCCTGGGAAGAGCGGGAGGGCGTGTCAGATTCTTACTGACTAAAACCCACCCGTGTTCCTTCAGTTGCCTGTGCATTGCCAGGGGCCACGGTATCCCTTTCGAACTTTCCCGCAACCCCAGCAGGCATCGTCCCATCGGACCCCTCCATCCGCTGACATCTCTTTGAGGCGCGCGTGGAAAACAACGCGACGTCAACCCAGGCTTGGTCCTTACCGGACGGCGACCTACCCATTGCTCACCGTCCGCAAGCCCGAGCCTACGGTGGCCGGGAATCGGCTATTGATTCCCGACGCCTAGGGTGTCTCCTCCTGCGGTGGCTAGGGGCGTGAGGGCGCGAATTTTGCCTATCCCTCACCCCTCACGCGTTCCGCCTCCTTCTTCGCGAGCATTACTACTTTGCAGAAGGAGGTGACGGCCTCTCATGCCCTGTCGCTTCGTACCATGGCCTGGACCAGGGCCGGACGCGAGAGATCCCTGCCACCGATCGCCTCCATGAGGACACGGCGGTGCTCTGCCCAAAAGCCGGGCAGACCTCCACCGTATGCACCACCGTATCCTCCGGGCGATCCACGCAGTGATGACACCCGGGTGATTCCTCCCTCCCTTATCCGAAACGATCCTCCCCAAACAGCCGTGTCCGGTGAGGACCTGCGTCAGGCGGAAGACGAGGACGCCGTGGCGCCTCTCTAGCCATTCCTCAAAGAGGGGACTTATCGCCGCAATAGTGGCGTGCCCAGCACTGGGTTGCGACAATTGCACTCTCCATGATGCTCCAGACCGTGCGGTATCCCCGGACCAACTGGGTGGCCATGACCTCTGGGACGCGTTCAACCGGCGAGCTAGCCGCCGCCTCATCGAACGCGCCCACACCGGTACCCGGAAAGGGCCATGGACCGCACGACCCCCGCGTATAACCTCCGGCAGGAGGCGTTTGGACCCCCTAGATTGGGCAGGAGCCACTTCAAGGCAGCCCCGGCCCGCTCTAGTCTGCGAGCCAAACGTCGGAAATGCTCCACGAAGTTCCACCGGCTGTCAAGGATGAGTCCTAGGTACTTCATCTTCGACGCCGATGTGAACCCCTCCTACCGTTATTTGGGAACCCGACGGTGGCGCGTTCCGAGCACCATGAAAACACATGGCCTCGGACTTGTGCAAGCCCACCTCGAGTTCTAACTGCCGGATTCTGTCTACGATTGTCGCAACCCCGTGTGTCACTATTTCGGCCGACGCCTGGTGCGACCTCCCTTGCGCCAGGACCAATGTGTCGTCAGCGTAACAAACGACGCTGACGCCGCTTGGGAAGTCCGATGTCCCACAGATGCGGCCCCAGGACCGATCCCTGTGAGACACCGCACGACATCTCTCGCCGGTTCCATTCTCCCTGGTGATCGGGACATATTTTGGCCTTATTTGGGATTTGATTAAAAAGTGTTTCTATAGATTTGGGGGGCCGGGGCGCCAGTGCATATGGATTGTCAACCTAGTTGTATTTTATTGATGCAGAATTGTTATTGATCTTAGACCGGAGGAATTACTCAAAAACAATAAATATTTATTATAAGGCATACGACAGTCCTTCAAAACGCCCGCCCTTCATCACTTTCTAGTGTATTAGCTAGGAATAAGTGATACATCTATCCTTTAAGTAAGAATAAATATATTCTATAATATTTATAGATTTATTCTTATAAATATATTATTTACCACGTGTTATTGTTATTACTTACTAGACATCTATTTTTTTGCAACTATCAGTATACCTACATGCACATTATAGAGTTCTGAATGGCTGGAAAATGTAGTTCGTACATACAACAAGAAACAATGGCCGCAATTACGTGCAAGTGACTCGCGGATAGGTACCTACTACTATTGCAGTCTATTAAAATTCATTTTTCTGTTACGTATGTAACCGGGTTTTTAATTTTTAGTATACAATGCTGCAGTTGCTGCAAATTTTGTGGACTAATGGGTGACGTAATAACTGCCATTCTACCTTATACATATCGGTGCGTCACGATTTATTGTCCACTAATTTTTAAGCTACAAATCCAGTTTGGTAGTAAGAAATAGGGAATTAACTATTGGTAATTGTAGCCAACAATTACCAATAGTTAATTCTTAAAGGCACAAACGTTTTACACATAAAACTGATATAACAAACCATTACTCAGTAAACACCATAGTATTATTTTGTAATAATTCTATTACTGGTGTTATTCAGAGTATCTTTGCACTAGACATTGGTCTAGATTTTATTCTAGACTCTAGAATAAGCGCCTACGTTGCGTAGACGTTACGTAAAGACGTATAGGCTGCGTAGGCGCCACTAAGAGATTACGTAGAAGCCGCGTTAACGTCTATGCGATGCACAAGAGACACGCGAATGCATGGTTAAAAAAAAATAAACAAGATGCGAAACAGTTGCAAACACTTAAAACGCCTATTCAACTTGAACACAGTACCTAACTCATAAAATACTGCATAGTACACATGAATGGGCAATAAACATTACGATTTATGACAGCTGGGGCCAGCTGTTATTATCACCTAAGCCATTAAATAACCATTCAACTGCCTAGTAATTAACATGGTGGGCACACATTGTTAAAAGCGTCCAGTACATAGAAGTAGACTCTTAGGAAGTTTGCAATGTACTATTGCACGATAATCATACGACAAAACTACCCAGTTACTAAAGAACTTGTCGCGACAGTTTCAAAATGCTCTAATTACTCATTAGTCAACTCGAACTAATAATTCACGCGTAATTTACGCATCTAACCATCACCGACTTCTACGAGACACAATTTTTACGCAATTGCGTGACGTAGGTACCAAGTAGGTAAGTAGAAGTAGGTTGACATGCAATACGATGTTAAGAAAGTTCCAGCGCACAATAAAAAGTATTAAACTTTTATTATATAATATATGAGGCAGCAGTAAATGATCTGTGTTGTTGAGAAATCGTCTCGTCTTCAAGCCCTTTACGAAATGCTGTGTCAAAAGTTAGACAGTTATGTAAAGCTGTGGGAATCCGGAAAGATGGATTGGTTTTTATGATTTATATGTATGCGTCAACTGGCCTAGGTTTATTTCGTAATTTAACGACAAGTCAAGGCCACTCTTGAACAAGATAAACCTTTCAACTTCTTTATTGATAGTAATTACATGAATATATTCGTAGCTTTCATAAAAATGCAGGATCACCATCACCTGCTAAGATATTCGTACTTAATATGCACCCTTAAAATCATAGCAATAGAAACGAGAAATTGCAATACTTGTCAATGTTTACGACATTGATACACAATGGTGCCGATTCTCTTGTACACCGGACTAAACTAACTAAACTATCACTAAAATTCCTTACTTTTGGCTATGAGAATCTTAACGCTATGCTGTAGTAAAAAGTCTCTAAATTAAAAAAATATTTTGACACATCTAAATCGAATTTGACAATTGCGATTCCTCGTGGTACATACTTGTTTTCCCTACCCCGTGAATTTTTTTAGAGCCGGAGGCGTGCAGTGGTGGCATCCTCGACGTGTTTTATATGGAATTTTTCACTTTTTGTATGGAAAAAAAAAAAAATTACCTACGTGTTGTGTTAGGGGTATAAGGGTTTCATAAAGGGGGTCGAAATTTTCATTATTTTTGCGATAGGACACACCATTTTTGAGATATAAGCAAAAGAAAAGAAAAAAATCCAGTACAGTACTGTTTTTGCACCCGAAGTCGAGATGTTCGTGTGAATTTAGTTCATGACAACTAATAATATTCCACATCATTTTCAGTGGCGATTAAAAATGGTCAGAATTTGTTAGAAAATTAAAATTTTAGGTGAAAAACGTCAAATTCAGAATAGCAAAATTGTAATTTTCACTAAATTAAAATCTCAGTACAATCTTAGTGCTGTCAAATTATAATATAGTTAAGTTGTGCCACTTTAGTCTATTTCAGAATGGGAAATCATCGTTTGACAGGAGTAAACTAAATTTTGGTGATTTTTAGTCTAGTTTAGACGCATTTGTGACAAGATCTGTCTGACTTTGTACTGTTTATGATGATCAGAGAAAATAAATAAATGAATTTGAATTTGAATTTGATTTGATTTGTGACAAGAGAATCGGCACCATTGATGCGCAACTTCATCGTCTACAAAATGAAATTGAAGCGATTGACAATATTACTACAATTGCCGAGGAACATAGTTGGGTTGCACCCAGCAAGTAATAAGGTGATGCTTGTTGTAAGTTTGTGGCATTCGTGCCAGGTAACGCAAGATGACAGGACCTTTTGCCCTCGTGTTTCATTGAGTTGAATCTGTTGCGCAATCACAAAAGTCACACGGTTTTCTTAACGCAAAATAACCTGTATATGTAATAAAAATATAACATAAACTTGACATGGATATCTACATATTTCTAGTGACTAAAGGGTCCCCGAAATTATCAATTGCAGTTGTCAATGTTTTGTGTGTTTACTGTCAATCGTTTCAATTCATTTTGTATAGGTACGATCATTTTGCGCGGCAATGTGTATCAATGACGTAAAAAATTACAATTGCATTTGATCGTTTCGGTGATTCTTTACCTTTTTTCCTTTTGTTTTTGGTATTTTATTTACCTTTTTTCCGTGGGGTAATCAAGACTGAGGATATCCATGTGGGATACCCTCAGTCTTGGGAGAACGGAGGGTTAAGTCAGACTCCTAACGACTATAATCCCACTGACTACTCATGGTAGTAGTAGGGCCCGGGAGATAATTGTACATTCGCCGCACCCCTGACTGAACTGACTATTTACCTAAGAAAAGACTGCAAGTCTAAACACCTACAAAATAACTGCTCGAAAACTAATATTTTTACTTCCGTCGCCACACCTACCGTTCCTACATGCGGTGCATGGCTAGAAAGTTAAGCGGTTAATAACCATATTCTTGCAGGTTAACGAGATAAGTAACCTATACTTTGCGTCAGGTTACCCTAAGAACACGCAATCGAACAGAATATAGAAGTCTCCGTTATGTACATACTTCACGTGACCGTCCATGCAATTCGTCATAGGTAGTTTCTAGCATTGCAAAATGATAAGACTACTTACCCTTAATATGGTACTCGGCAAGATATCAGTTCTTACATGCGACATCATCATCATTAAGGTCGATATTGCAATACTAAATAGCTTTAGTGCATTTTTTTTTTAATTCTTGATAGACGATGCTTATGATCTCAACTCAGAATAAAAATGAATGAAAGTAGTCATCTCAATGCATAAATCTTTTCATTTTATAGGTATACTTATAATTCTTGGAGCAAAAAAGCATAAAAGGTAACCCCGCCTTTGTATTTTATTTATTTTCAAACAAGATTTTAACAAAAAATATGAGGGTGTACCTACTAGGTAAGTACTCGTACACCTCCGCCTAACCGTTCGGGGATTAAAATCATTTGGGTGTGATGTAATGTGTCTGTTATATTCACAAAAGTAATTTATAAGTAAACAGCCTTAAAATAATAATAATATTGTACCTACATGTAAAAAAGGGGGGAAAAATCATAAGGTACCTATCAAAAATTCATCCGCATCCCTATCAACAGGAAAAGTGCCGTTGTATTTTTAAAATATTTGACTTTCTACTTGACTCTAATTTTATTTAAATTGCTACACAATTATATAATTGCTGGTTATAATATTACGCTGATGATAATAATATTCATGAATGTGAAACTGCGTGTGTGGTATTTATTGGTGTAAAAGTTCTTAGCTACGAGTACTAAATCCAAATGGTGAGAGACGCATTTCACTCATTGAATGAAAGTCGTAAAGTGCAGATCATTGGCAGTATATAGCCGGTCTCGTGCCTAATTAAAAGAAAACCATGACGTCGAAATATAGTGCGGGATTCTTGATGAGCGTAACATAATCTCAAATGTAACTCAACATTGAGCTTTCCGAGTAACAAATAGTCTATTTTTTATTTGATCAATCAGCCTAGCTTTTTCCCATTCATCTTGGGGTCGGCTTTCAGTCTTACCAGATGCAGCTTTTAAATAGGGCGACTACCTATCTAACCACCACAATCCAGTTACTGGGTAACTGGATACCCCCTGGTATGATTGGTTGTCCCGTAACGACTCTTTATTAATTTCTTTTTTTTTTAATTTCTAGTTGCCAAAATGACTTCAGAAGTGAATGAATGGTACAAAGGGAGGAGCGTCCTGGTGACGGGTGCCCTCGGTTTGATGGGCAAGGTCCTAATTGAGAAGCTGCTGTACAGCGTGCCGGACTTAGGCTGCGTGTACGCACTGGTGCGGTCCAAGCGCGGCAAGTCACCGGAGACACGCATCGAAGAAATGTGGAAACTGCCTGTGAGTGTTGCAATGTCACCATGTATGTTGATAAAGGTGTAATTACTTAATTGCGTGAGATGGGCTTTCACAATAGAATAACGTAAGAATAAAAAAATTATAGCCATACGTTTAACGTAACCACATGGTTTCGTTTAACGTAACCACAGTGCGCGTAGGTAGATTTCAAATGTCTTGGGAATATTACTTATAAAACCCTATATTTATCAAATTCCAGCTGTTCAATAGAATAAGAGAGGAGAAGCCGCATGTTATGAAGAAGTTGATCCCAGTGACCGGCGACATCATGTACGAAGAGCTAGGCATTAGTGATTCTCACTTGAATGACATCTACAATGAGGTAACTATCTAACCGATTGATTTTATTAGTTCCAGATGGTGTAGATAAGGTGAGATCTGATTCTATCAACGATAAAGATGATGGAAAAATCAGAAACTGACTTAAGCGAAACAAAAACAACATCCTGTTGAAAGTCGTTGTGGAAATACGAAACGCTTTGAAAGCAATTGTCACTTATCTAGGCCTTCGGGATAAAAGAAAAACGATGCCAAATGCATTTCATGTAGCGACATTAGGAGGTATAAAGTGGTTTAGATATCACTAACATAATATACCTACTGAAGTACATTGGCACTTTAAAGCAATTTATTTGAACACTAGTTTTCATATACCTAATTATTGCATGGCTACTGACTGAATACCTATGTAGTATAGTCAGGGAAATTAATAGTTAAGCAGATTGACACTACACGTCAATTTGCCGTGTTATAGCCATTTCTTAAATCTGTCAAAGAATTATAGTTGTGGTTTAAGTTGGTAGTCCATTTTCTTAACACATATTTCCCTGACTTTACCTTAACGAAAGCAAGTCCTAAGTACATCAAACGTTCTTGGCTTTTGCGAGTATAATAAAATTTCATCTCGATCCGTAAACAGAGGTGTCAAGGGCCTTAACCTCTTGATCTTGGTTGAGGTTCAAGGTTCCTCGCTTCGTTTACAAGAAACAAACAATTGACACTATGTGACAAAGTAGCTAAGCGCAAAGCTCTGTCGACGTCACTAGTTTGAACTCGAGGAACATGTTTGTAATAGCTGTCAGATTTGTGCCAAAATTAATGAAAGGCAGGTCTTTGTTTCGACATTTGTCGATCAAAAAAATCTTGACAAACTGTCACAAACTTACGGTCCGTTTCAGGTTTTTTTTTTACAAGCTAGTGCACGTCAATGGTGCTTTTCGGGGCAGCTCAGGTATAAAGGCCTTATAGGCCTACTTTATAGGTATTAACAAACTATATCCTAAGAACACAGCAGATGGACATAAAACCAGATATATGTAAACAGAGAAAGCGATGTTTGATGTTTGGAAAGTGCAACCTCGTGTTTAAATCACTCTTGATTCTTGCGCGAGAAACCTGCCCAAGTGCTAATGGAGTAGTGACTATCATAGCCGTAAAGGATTGCTCAAACAAACAACATGATTTGACAATACCTCTTATGAGCGATTACCTAACGTTATTTAGATTTATGTAGGATTCTACGACTTAAATCTTTCACATTTAATGGTTTCTTTTTCATAAAGTAATTTCTATTGAAAGTTTTGAAGTATGAGCGAGAATAGGTATCGGTATCCCAATGTTTTCGAAATACACATAAACAGAGTCACGGGCAAAATCTATTTCTATGCTTTGATAGATACAGAAGATTGCATAATCTGTCCGGTTTTACTTTTATTATGTTTTTTGGTTACAAGAGTTGTAACATCAACTCAAATCTGCCACACTCTTACGAAATTGAATTATATCATCAGGTTTATGCGCTGCTAACCCCATTCCACGACACTTGGAACATTCTCAAATTTCAAGCTTTTCGGTGTGATCATCATGCGCCGAATAGGCAAAAAGTTTATTATTAACTAGTTGACCCGTTAGACGTCTTGTTCTTGAAATACATAATTATATATATAAATAAATTAGGTACAAAAATCCCATAAAAAAAGGATTGCTGTATTTCCCTAATTTGAAAACTCTCCGGGAATTCTTCCAATTTTTCTTTCCATAAAAACCTAATTTGGACTATATTACGAACATTTTAAAATGATTTTACCAAATCAGTCCAGTCGTTATCCAGTGATGCGCTTACCAACGACCATTTTTAGGGTTCCGTAGTCAACAAGGAACCCTTACAGTTTCGCCATGTCCGTCAGTCTGTCTGTCTGTCTGTCCGCGGTTTAGCTCAAAAACGATTGGTACTAGAAAGTTGTAATTTGGCGTGAGTATACAAGTTAATGACGCCGAAAAAGTGGTTTTTTTTTTTTTGAAAAAAAAAAACAATTATTTAGTGTAACTCCCCTACATGTAAAGTGGGGATGATATTTTTTTTTCGTCCTTCCCATAGTGTGGGATATCGTTGGATAGGTCTTTCGAAATATTAGGGGTTTGCGAAGACCGTTTTTTGATTAAGTAAACCGTTCGTGACTTATCAAGCTTTAAAGTACCATTTTACGTTAGAGTCAAGTGTCCCCCCCCCCTCTACCAACTAAACAGTTGTAGTTAGAAATTCAAATGTCACGGCATTAGTACTTATATCTAACGAAGTTTAAAGGAAAACTATCACACTTAAGTGGGCTTTACAAGTTTACGAGTAATAATCGACCAACTTTAATTTGCGGTTGCAAAAACATGTTCTCGCATATATTCCGTATGGGAGAACATGTTTTTTAATTACAAAGTTAAGTTTGTTCTTACGATAAATTCATTCCTACTACGGAACCCTTCATTGTGCGTGGTCCGACACGCACTTGGCCGGTTTTTATTTATGTAAATTTCAGTCTCTAACACTTTCGATTGAAAACAAAAAAAAAAGTTTATTTTTATCCAGAATGATCCACTTATGATGATGGTGTTGATTTCAAACTTTTTTTCAGTATCTACCCCCAAAAACGACAGCAGAGTACATATTTTTTTCAATTCTAGGTGTCAATAGTATTCCACTTTGCGGCAAGCCTGCGACTGGAAGCCCCTCTAAAGGAAGGTCTGGAGATGAACACCAACGGCACTCTGAAAGTATTGGACTTGGCGAAGAAGATGAAGAAGCTCGTCGCCTTCATACATCTATCTACAGCTTTCTGTTACCCTGACTACGAAAGAATGGCTGAAAAGGTAAAACCTACGTCTGAACACTATCAAATTATTATTACTTGTATTTTTACTCGTATATTATTTTGGTCGCCAGAAGCCCGAAAGTCTGACAACCAGTCTTACCAAGGGGTTCCGTATTACTGGGTTGTGGAGGTCAGATAGGCAGTCGCTCCATGTAATATACTGGTATTCATCTGCATCTGGTTAGAATGGAAGCCGACCCTAACATAGTTGGGAAAAGGCTAGGCAGATTGATTGACTCGTATATTAATTTAAAACTAGTCTAACTAGTCAACATCGAGACTGCCATTCATCGCTGTGACTTACTAGAAAAAAATATCTACTTATGAAAACCTTTAAAAAAAACAGACCAAATTTAAGAATATTCATCCCCTAATGGTGGTAAATAAGGGGCGAAAGTTTGTATGGAACTTCGTCATTTTTGCCGATGGGAAATCCCATCGAGCAACACTGCTTGTAACGTCATAAATTAAGTTATTTAAATAACTAAATCGACGTGACCCCGAAATCTTTCATGATGCATCCATTACATGAAAACACATGGAACACCATCCACATCCACCATCGGCGACTAGTAAGTCATATGTAAGAAGAATCCAGTTTTAAGCGATTCTTTAATTCTCTCCAGGTGTTCGATCCTCCAGCGGATCCACACGAGGTTCTTCGCGCTGCAGGCTGGCTGACGGAACAGCAGCTCAACCTTCTGGCCCCTTCCATCTATCAGAAGCATCCCAACTCCTACACGTACTCCAAACGGCTGGCAGAAGCTTTGGTCAGGGAGAGCTATCCCCAACTACCCGCTGTTGTTGTCCGACCTAGCATAGGTGAGGCCGAGCAAAGTTTCTATTCAATTAATTTATTTCGTTAACCCATTCTTGACCACTGTACCAATTTGGGAACACTTAATAAATGAGGGTAGAAAAAAAAAGTTTTGACAATAGCTAATATTTTGTTACTTTGTTGTGATGTTCAGGGTGTGTTCTTTAGATAATAACATCGAATTATACTAATATGTTCAAAAATCTTTATTTTTGGATTCTCTGAATTTCGTTCTCTAGAGGACAGTACAGGTAAGCGTACGTTTGTTATTATTATTTATTACAGATGATGAATATCGTGAATATTGTTTATATTTTCATAAAATAAGTAACTAACCTAACATCAAAAGTTATTTTATTACAGTTATTTTACATGTATATAAAAATATAGTGACATAAATATTGGTGTGCCAATTTGGGAACAACGGCTACAAGTGTACTAAAAATAACCATTTTATTTACACAATCAATATGAATTGCAGGCAGTATTTTAGAGGCACTAATGACTTTAGGGGCTTAGACGAAGCTATCAGCATAATAGCAGAGAATAGTGACGACAACTGGAGTATGATTTAGCTATCATTCCACCAGAGCCAAGTGTCATGACTGACGAAGAAGATCATAATGATGTGTCACTTAGTCACACCCTACTAAACAATGTCTCAGGTAATATCAGGTATTTGTTCGGCCACGAGGGTACTCTTTCGGAAACCGAGGATAGCAGTGATGATGATAACCTTTGGCTTCTAATAGGTCACGACCTTTCTTTAGATCGGACCAACCAGAACAGCCACCTGTATCTGCGCCAACAGTCATCCAGTCTCCCGCTTTAGTGAAAGTGTTCACCAATTTACTCAACAATCTTCAAAGAAACTGATGATATGTTAGGTCTCAAAAATAGCGTCAAGCAGGAACTAAGATTTGACAACCATTTCAATATTTGAGAAGCTTTATGAAGAAGAAGTTTTTACAATGATTGCTCAGTTTAGTAACTTGTATGCTACCCAAAATAATCGGCATAACTTCAAAATCACTGCTACGGAGCTGAACACTTTTTTGAGGATACTCATACTGTCGAGCTAACACACACTACCTCATGAATAATATGTATTGTTCTTTAGATGAGGATACTGGCGTTGCAGTTGTGTCAAAATCTATGTACAGACAGAGATTGTGCAAAAAATAGTGGATCTATTTACTTATATGGTTGATATGGCCATGTCAAATGCATGGCGATTGCACGTAATCGCTAAAGAAGAACCAATGGACCAATTGGTATTCCGCCGAAGTGTCCCCAGACACTACCTCAAACTGTCACCCCAAAGATGTTCTGCTCACCCTTCATCATCCAATATTGTTATTTTACAGTTGGATCACGGCCCTGAAAAGCACCCAAAACGAGTGCGATGTGTTGTGTGTCATATCAGAGGTCGTTGGAGATGTAAGAAGTGCAAGAAAACCCTGTATATGAAAAATTGTGGTTCGCAAATTTTCACCCATATTATTATTATTATTATTATTATTTATTTCGGATAATTAAAATCCATATCTTGGTTAGTATATATTAGCAACAATATTAGCTTACAATTATGTTAGTATTGTTAGTACTTATCTTTATGTGGCTACTATATGAAACCATTCACTACCCTCACCCAGTGTTTTTGAATGGGGCAGTCAAATCGAGCAGCAATGACTTTCAGAATGCTATTCTTAGCACCCCGCAGACGCTGCAGCAAAGAAGCCGACTTTTTGCGAATTATGGCCTTGAAGCCGTCCGTATGGGCTTCTGCAAACATTCCGGAGGCACTGCAGCGCCACGATAGTTTTAACAACATTCTGAAAGCATTGTTATATTGAACCCGCAGGGTGTCATAAGATCGTCGCGTATAGCTCACCCACAGGCCACTTGAGTAAAAAGATTGACAATACGCTTTAAAGAGCGTTATCTTCACTTGAGGTGTACATCGAGCGAACCTGCGAGCAAGCATATTACTTCTCACCGACAACGCCCTGCGTTCCCGCTCTATATCCTCGTCATCCTTGAGGTCATCCATCACAATATGCCCCAGATATTTAAATTTGTCAACCAGCTTTAGTGCAACGCCATTGAGATATACTGCAGGCACATGGGCAGGTCGATGTTTGCCTGATTTGAAGATCAGCAGCTCGCTCTTTTTGGAATTGTATTTTAGTCCATGTGCTTCTGCATACTGCTCGCAGATAGAAAGCAGTTTCCTCAATGCGTTTATCGAGGGACCCAGCAGCACCATGTCATCTGCATAACTAATATTGTTGACACAGGTACCGTCGATATAGCATCCAACATGAGTGCTGCTGAGTCTCTCAAGTAGCTGGTTGACGTACAAATTAAACAGAAGAGGTGAACTCAACCCACCCTGTCTGACGCCACATTCCGACCTGTATTCGTCCGACAACGTACCGGCCCATCTCACCTGGTTTTTCTGGTTTGAGTACCAGTATCTGAGTAGGGAAATGGTATCCGCCGGCACACCCGCACCTCCTAGCTTATCCCACAGAAGGTCATATACAACAAGGTCAAAAGCTTTGGATAAGTCAAGGAAGCACGCATATACAGGCGTCTTCCTCTCAGTGTAGTACCTGACGGTATGCTTTAAGCTTAGAATGGCACTTTCAGTGGACAATCCTGACCTAAAACCAAACTGAGCATCATGTATGTCCACATGCTGTTCTAGAACGCCACTCAGCACACTGTCAAGTACTTTGGCAGTTACAGTCGCAAGCGAGATGGGCCGATAGTTAGTTTTGTCAGACGAGTCACCTGTCTTATTTTTAACTATCGGTACCACTATTGTACGCATGATCGACTCCGGTAAGTATGAGTGACTTAAGCAGAGATTGAAAAACATCTTCAATACTCTTGGCAGATGCACACCAGCATATTTAAAATGTTCTATGCTGAGACCATCGTGACCAGGTGATTTTCCCCTATGCATATTTTTAATAGCTCTTGATACATTTTTCAAGGAGAATAAAGTGATATTTTGTTTTCTAGTCACGATGGTCCCGGGATCGCTATCAGTACTAAGCGGAGTACTCAAGGACGACTGCACAGTAAATTGTTGCTTAAATAAATTAGCAATCATTTTATGATCAGTTACACCGTCGACGCTCACGGGGATACCAGTGTTACTATTGAATTTATTAGTATTTTTCCAAAAATTACTGAAGTCTTTTTTTGAATGATTTGAGGCCAGAATATCCATTCTTATCTGTTCTTGTCTATCCTGACACCACTTTAATTTAGACTTGAATATCTTTCGAGTTTCCACCATTTCATTATAAATAATGCCGCTAGTTGGTTTTCCCGCTAATAGCCAAATTTGAAATTTAATTCTGGCTTCCCCGTGAGCACCGGCGATATATTTGTTCCACCCCGCCACTTGTCTCTTTCTACTGGATTGTTTTTCAACACAACTTTGTATAGCAGCTCTGGATAGTACATCCATTATATTCGTATATAATTTATCCAGAATTACATAATGATCCGGGTTACAACAGGATGAATCACAACAATGGTGTAGTTCCATAGGAAAGTCAATGTCACGGAGTCCAGAATGACACATGTCATGATATTTATTAATCTGCTCTGGCTGCCTATTTCCCCATACAATACGTTTCTTAACATCGTCATTTTTCACGTAAGATGTAACTTTTTTATTTAATTTATAAAAATTACACTCGATTAAAAGTGGGAAATGGTCAGACCAATACACGTCATGTTGCACTTGTACACACACATATGAGGCCATTGTGCCAATTTGGGTACACCCCTGTAAAATCATGAAAATAAAAATATTTTTTTTTTTCGTTTTTTTTATTTATTCTTGTAGTTAATAAATTTCAATTAATAAAAGAATTTTGAAAATACATTCAGTGGTTTTGATTTGGCCACTAATGGGTTAACACAGGCTATACAGAAATAGAGAATACAAAAAAATCTGCCACCAAAGAAGGAAATAACAAATAAATTAATAATTTTTTGTTGTAATGTACACATAATGATGAGATACTCACTTATGTCAGTTCGATACTGACTTAAATGAGTATCTGAGGATGAGCAACAGAACCACGCTGATGCAAACTTCACTTTAGGCTTCGATTCCTTTCGGTACGAGTCGTCGTTTTCAACATAAAGCTAGAAATTCATATGTTCACACGAGGATGATTCGTGTTTTTTGACGAATCATCTTTTTTCATGATTCGTTTTTTTTTTGATAGCAGCAATTCTTTTTAAATGCCCGTGTTCACACGCATCACGAATCGTCAAAAACGGACACGTCTTAAATCACGTATCGTCTTTAAAAAATCACGTTCGTCAAAAAACATGATTTATTGTGATTTTTTGTGACGGATTCGCTGAAGTTCTGAAGACTGAACCCTGAGTTCAGTCTTGGACGAGAACTTCAGCGAATCACGAATCAAGTGTGAACATCATTTCGAATATTTTGACGAATCGCGAAAAAACTCGTTTCCGTATACAATGTGAACGTGCAATAACGGATCTCGTGTGAATGAGAGAAACTGACTGATAAGTTGGAGTTTTTCCATCTTCATTGTAAAAGGCTAACATAGCCCCGATCTTTTAAACAACCCAACGCCCTTTGTAAGAGAGAAGAGACACTTGGAAAAACAAAATCTATGTCTATACATAATAAATATTGCTTTTGCTGTGTGGTCGCGTTATTCTTCTAAACTGCGCTACGAATTATGAAGCGGGTTTTTACCATCACTTACATAATTTATTCCGGAAGGTTTATCTGTAAGTATAATCCATTAATATTAAACTTACATATAACAACGATGCTTTAAATTATATCATATTTTCATTACAGTCACTCCATCGTATAAGGAGCCCACTCCAGGCTGGGTGGACAACCTGAACGGTCCCATCGGTTTGATGGTAGGCGCCGGCAAAGGCGTCATCCGATCCATGCACTGCTATGGCCACTACCACGCGGAAGTCATTCCCGTCGACATCGCTATCAACAGCATCATCATCATTGCCTACAAGATTGGCAAAGATACACAGAGGTAATACAGATTCTTTCATAATTGGTTTCTTTTTTTCCAGGTCGCCTCAACGCAGTATCAGCTTTCACACGATGCAAGTTTTTTGTCTGTGGCATACAATAAAATTGAAGCAACTTGCAACGTCTAAACATTGTTTCCATGGTACAATTGTTGCTTCAATTTATGGTATGTTACAGGGTACAGGCAATTCAGTCGCACCGTGTAAATCAGGGTTATGGGACATCTCGCCCACGCAAAAACTAGCCCGCGGGCCAGATGTCAACTTTTTAAAATAGTTAGCTACCACATGTACAAATGTACATCATCGCGTCATAACTAAGATCCGTATAACTTAGACCATACTCGATTAATCTCGGAATTCTTTATCTATTGCTTTGCCATGGCCAAAGCACTATAGTTAACTAACGCATTTCCAGCAACGTCAAAACTACAATTAAAATTGAGATCGTACACTTTCCAACGTACCTACTTACAAAAGAATGTCTTTCATTCTTCCGCTAAATTCAAAAATCATTTAATCAAAAGTCAAATTTTTGGTCCAACAGTAGGTCGCACAATAAGTAGTATACATTTATAGACTATACATACATAACATTGATAATACTATAAAATCAACATAAAATTAAAATATTCTATATAATGTCACATTTTTCCAATAAAACCTTAAATGAATTTCATAATTAAATTAAATGAAAAAATTATAAGTAAAATCAGATTTGGTAATAGTCATCACATAATAATAAAGATAAAATAAAAACACAATAATTATAATTTCCTAACTGGATAATTGACTCAGCAACATTCATGCCGAATGTAAGGGCAGTCCAGCCTATCTGCGATTATTGGGGCTGGCCCGCACCCGGCGTACCAGCGACGCACGCCGCTTGCGCATAGACGCGTAGAAACAGTCAGTGCGTGCCATCGCGAACATCCCTGATGCGCTACAGAAACGGGGCAGCCCCAACACGCCCGGAACGCGTTGTTGTACTGGACACGGAGGGAACTGTACCTACGCCCTTTCAGTCTAGTCAACCCACAGTGATGTGCAGTTCACACCAGCAGAACAACTCGAAAACCTGCGAGCTATCATGTTAGCTCGCACTGACAACGCCCTCCAATCCCGCTCCATGTCAACATGGTCGTTTAGGTCCTCGGTGAGTAGAAGCTCTAGATATGTCATTGAGCCCCTCGGTATATTGGAACATCATCAAGAAGAACAGCCGGTATGTTCATAGGGCTCGACGTAAACTATGAGTCAAGTTTGGCGTCTAAGACATCATGTTCCTAAAAGGGACTTACTTTAATTTCAGACAACCCGAGATCCCTGTATACAACCTAACGACCGGCGACGAGCGCAACACGACGTGGAAGCAAGTCCTGGACATCGGCAAGGCCACCGTGCGGAAGTTCCCCTTCGAGGGGCCGCTGTGGTACCCCGACGGGAACATAAGACACAACAAGTTCATACATGACTTATGTGTGTTCTTCTACCATATCATACCAGCTTACTTCATCGATTTCCTGATGTATTTGTTTAGACAGAAGCGATTGTGAGTACTTATGATTTGTTACTTTTTTACCTATATACTATGTAACGTTATGCGTGCGGGGCGAAATTTTACAAAGTTTTGGTGGGAAGTAATGGCTTTCTGTTCTCCCCATATACCAACAGATTCTCCAACACAATACTGTTCCGCGGCTGGGCAGAGCATTATGTGGTCTTCCTAAACAATACTGAAAGATTATCCATAGTTTATTTACCACTATTTTCAAAGAACCGAAATTGATTTCGAACAGTAATACAAATGTTTACTTTCTAAAAACGTAGATGGATTACATGAAATAGCTCATAACTTCATGCATTAGTACTCCGCATTGATTATTCAATACTTTGTACCTGT
Source organism: Xanthia togata (assembly GCA_963853775.1). Lineage (NCBI taxonomy): Eukaryota > Metazoa > Arthropoda > Insecta > Lepidoptera > Noctuidae > Xanthia > Xanthia togata. The sequence goes on from OY970802.1 coordinate 16,924,304, forward strand.
TTTTATGTTGGATTTGGATTTACTGTTAGTAAACTGGTAGTAAGGGTCAGCGCTATTGACCTCTTATACAAGAGAGAAGTAACAATACAATAAATTGTAGGTACTTTATAGCTAATGAAAACAACTCTTGTTATGTTTGTATTCTGCAAGCTATAGATATGGCTTATCGCTTTTTTGTTTCTTTAAATCCCAATCAAGAAAATAAATATTAATTAACTACTTTTTATTTAAATCAAAACTCTTTCTCTTCCAGCATGGTACGCATTCAGAACAGAATAACAATTGGACTGGAAGTCCTCCAATACTTCACGACTCGGGAATGGTGGTTCGATACGGACAACTTCAAGTCCCTAGTTTTACTACTGAACCCTGTCGACAAAGAGACCTTTCCAATGGACCTGACCATCATTGAGGATGAGCCGTATATAGAAAGCTGCATGATCGGAGGGAAGCTGTACTGTTTAAAGGAGAAATTGGAGAATTTACCCAAAGCTAGAATGCAGAATCACATGTAAGTTCGGTTTTTCCAAATTACTGCTGTAAATAACAATTGGTATAGTTATCAAAAGAGTAACCTAGTTATACAGGCAAACATAATCATCTTTTTTATTACACTATAAGTTTGTTGTTGTTCATTTTGTCTGTATATGTAATTCATATTATAAGCGAATTATCACCCGATAAAAAATTGTGATCATTTAATTTGTTTGTCACCTGTGTCGTTTACTGATTTCTACTAACGACACATTATTATGATTTAGGTAATCACAACTTGACGAATAAAATTTGTTTGTTGTGCTTACGTTTTTTAAAACACTGTTTTGAATACTTATTTGTTAACGTTAACAACATTTGAATCAATCTTTTGCTACTTATTTTGCCAACCTCTGAGTACCTACTCAATACAAAAGCCAGTTATATAGCCAGCCATAAAACTATTGTCGGTGAACACAATAATGTAATTGCTAACTAATAATAATGTTTATATATATTCACTTGAACACAAGACATAATAAATTACTGGCAATAATACCCTTAATCACATTCAATTTCAAATTCTCAACTCATTTTTCGTTTTTAATATTTCATTCGACACTGTACATTGGAAGTTTTTTAGAGAAAAACCAACAAATTTAACACACAGTGCACAGGCTTGAGGAGTCGACAATAATACGTTGACAAATCAGTTCATAATATATAATATTATAAATGGTACTAAAATAACTACTAATTGATCCTTATTTAAAGTAATAATTATGGAGTGCCCTAAGGAAGCATACTTAGCCCTTGTTGTTTGTGTTTTTTTGTTCTCTATTTAAATTACAATATTGACGTGAGGGAAAAGTTACTGAATAATAAAAATATAATTTGTTGGTATTTTGACCATTTTGTACTACATTACAAACTTGTTTTTAATGTGAAAAAGTGAACAGCGTTAAGACTCGAAATAATAACCCCGCTATTCTTATTAAACTAACAATATTAATATTTTGTTCCCAGTCTGTACATTCTGGATCGCCTGGTATCACTATTCTTCTACCTGGTGCTTCTGTATTGGATCGTGTCTTACTTCGAACCGGCGAGGGAGCTACTTTCGTATGGTGGGCCTGTTGTACGATACCTACCTCTAGTCGGTAAGGCGGTTTTTAAAGACGCCTAAAATAATGCACCTAGAAAATCAGATTAAAACATAAATATTTTAAGTTTGGAGAGCGTGGATCCTTAAACTGGTGATTTATAATGCTATTAATACTTATTTTTTGTGACATTCTATTCTGTACAATTTGTCAATTTGTACATTGTCACTTTCGTAAGTAGGTGCTTGGTGCTTTATTGTATAACACCTTTAAAATATAAGTTAAACTTAATCCGTCCATATCACATTGATGTACCTATTTTAATTATTATATTTCGACAGTTAGAATGTAAGTACAACAGTACATAATATTTGGTAATTTTTTTAAGTAAATTGAATCTTATTTTGATGTTTATTGTAAAATATACTTACTTCTCACAATAATATATTTTTGTATATATATAATACTTGTACCAAATATACGTATTAAACGCCTACAAAACAATTGTATTTTACTATCCATTTTATTGTAATAAACAGCCTTCACTGAAGGTCACTTGGTACCTACATCAATAAAGGAAAATATAAACATGAGTTTCTCTCCTATACGGTTTTATTATTCTATACCACCACCTACATAAGGTTGTACTACAGCCCGCTCTGAATCATTTAAACTGCTGGTAACAGGCGCTGTTAAGTTATCGACTTCGTGTTCACAAATGAAGAAGCTTCTCATATCGCAAGCGGTGTTGACCAGACGTCCGTTGAAGAACATTGAGCCGCACTCCTCATGATTGTCTCCGTCCGGTTGGTAATTGTCGAACCAGGCGTCCCGATTTACATTCATGCGTGTTCCTGGAAGAAATTGTATTTTTTTTCAAATCGAATTCACCAGTAATGTGTTAACAATAAAGTGCAAAGTCAAATAATGTCTTGATAAACCGATTCGTCAATTTTATAATAGCCTTTTTGGATTTCGATTTTGACTCATTTTCAGCATCAGCATCTCCTAAAACCGCGACAATGATACCCTTGTCCCATTTAGCTTTTTCAATGACCATAATTATCTTGAAAAATTAGTGACATCATTATCATCGTCATGAAACACAGTAAAGTGGTTCCATTGTTCAAATCCAGTGATAGTAAAGAACTATACAATTATAGGCCTGTGTCAATTCTGCGAGTTCTCAGTAAGGTGTTTACGTGTAACGTCAATAATAAAAATTAAAATACCATCTTCTATGAACAACAGTACGGTTTCACCAAAGGGTGTTGTAACACTGACGCCGGTGTCACCCTATTATAGAACATTTTTAACGCTTGGAAAGAACCACAAGGCGTAAACTCTCTAAGGCGTTCGATAACGTTAACCATGAAACACTTCCGGTGAAACTAGAGCACAATGGCATTAGGAATACAGCTCTTGATTTACTAGGATCATACCTGAAAGATACAGCTGAAAGTAGATAGGTTAAAGTTCAAGTAACGGCATACAATTAATAGGATCTAAAATGGGAATAGCCGTAACTCAAGGTTCGATATTGGGTCCATTCCTCTTTTAAGTTTACATGAATGATTTACCTCAAGTACTTCAAAATCAACCGAAGATGGTGTTACACACAATTGATCTATAAAGTAGACCGACGGTCACAAAATCTCGACAACGTGAATAAACAATTAACAAATTTAACAAATTATTTACCATAAACCAATCTTAGACCTGCAGAGTAGAGACTCTGCAGGTCTAAGATTGGTTTATGGTAAATAATTTGGTACTAAACGAAAAAAAAAACAAATGCTTAATGTTAGAAGTAGCGAATGTGACATCATAATGAATGGAGAAAAACTAGTTTTTTTTCCTAGGTATCTCGCTAGACAACGGGGACCTCACATCACATCTCTTGCACAGCTACGCTCAGCCGCTTATGCTGTTAGAAAGATAAGACAGTTAACAGATGTAGAAACCGCGCTTTTGGTCTATTTTAGCTACTTCCACAGCATTATGTCGTATGGCATTCTACTGTGGGTTCAGGCTGCTGACATTGAAACCATCTTTATTTTTCAAAAGAGAACTGAGAACCCATTTATAATCTAAGTCGCTGCTAATCTCTTACGGCCGAACATTATATTAAATTAAAACTCTGTAAATAAGTATTAAATGACACAAGTTTTTGCTGAACAACTAGAGGAGTAATGAAACGAAATTGTCAGTTTGACACACAGACTACATAGAGCACATTGTTATGGTTGCTATGATTACTTTGCTATGGTTGTTTTTTATGAGGATTTATTTCTGTGAGTAAATTACTCACTGCTGTTTTATTTAAACAAAATCTATGTATAAGTCAATTCATTAAAACTTAGTTTGCTCATGTGGTCGATGAGGCATTTATTTCTCTGTGATTGGACCTCAAAATCACTTTCCCAGTCGGATAACTCTGTTATCATTTTCAAAATCGTATTCACTACTTGCATCATGTTATAAAGTTTTGTTATAAATGGTTATAAAGTGTATTTTTTTAAGTAAACAATGCTTATTTATACGTTTATCGATGCAATTCGGCCGATTCTTTAGTAACTGTCCTGTCAAATAAATAGCTACCAAAACGTTATTGGGACGCATACTTTGACTTTTTCATAGAATTAGCTATCCATAGTAAGCTATAGACCCTCCTATCGCCTCCTATCGATTGCGTGGGCCGCGGCCGGTAAGATTGCTTAATCTCTGACAGATTATTGGGACGTCAAGTTTAAGTTTAAGTTTTTAACTGGTGATAGATAGGTTATAGGATTCGGCCGTTAGGGAACTATTTAAAAATATTAATATTATGACGGTACCTTGCCAATTTATTTATGAAAATATTATTATTATGTATGTAAGAAAGAATCTACATCTGTTTAATAAAATAAGTGATAGACATAATTTTAATACTAGAAATAAAGATGATATAGAATAGATCAATAATTTTTGAGATTATCTAATGTAAATAAATCTTTTATGGGGTACTGTCTTACATGTAACAGCAAAATACCTTGTGATATATTGCAATTGAATTAAAGAAAATTTAAAACTCATTAAAAGTACACTTTCTAAACAAAGCATATTACAAATTAGGGGATTATATCCAAGATGTACCTATGTATGTTTGGAAACATGCTGGGCCTGCTCCATAGGATAATCAACAACTCTTGAAAAAATCAAACTGGTTGCTAATTTAATTAATTGTATAATTGTATATGTTCCGCCAGTGTGCATTGGGGGGCAGACGGTGAAGGTTGTGGAGAGGTTCAGGTCCCTTGGTCACATACTGACATCGGACATGAAAGACGATGCTGATACCGATCGCCAGCGTCGTGCCCTATCGGTTGTGGGAAACATGCTTGCCAGAAGATTTTTTAAGGGTAACGTACAGACTAAAGTGCACCTATTTAGAACGTACTGTCAAAATTTCTATACGTGCCAGCTCTGGACTGAATATACAAGGAAGTCTTGGAATGGCATACGTGTTCAGTACAATAACATCTACAGACAATGGGGTTGAAGCGATACTGTAGTGCCTCTGGAATGTTCGCGGAGGCGAGGGTGAACGCGTTCAATGCCATTCAGAGAAGCAGAATTGCATCATTCATGTCCAGGTTGGTACGTGTAGAAACAGTTCAGTTAAGGATCTTGTTTATAGGATGTATGCTACCGAGACCTACAAACGGTGGCTACAAAAATAGTTGCGTATTTTTTTTAAATTTTAATTCCAATTTTGATTTTTGATTTTAAATTGGATTAAATTTTTTATTTAATTTTGTTATTTTAAATTTATGTGTTTTTTTATGGATCATGTGGTCTGCAATACATATTTTTATTATTATTATAATTTATTATTTATATGACATTGATTTTACATTCTGTGATTATTTTCTCACACAAACCATAAATGTGAAGACGATGAAAATTACAAAATTACAGTACGTAAAAAGAATTAAAAATGAAGCAATGACAGATAAATTAATTATGTCGTCATAGATACATGGTGCTCACATATTTAGAAACACTGTAAAAGTAGACGAGTTTCCTCCAATTTTACAATTAATAATTGACTTATTAATTGTAAAATTTGAGGAAACTCGTCTACTTTTACAGTGTTTCTAAATATGTAAAGTAGACGAGTTTCCTCCAATTTTACAATTAATAATTGACTTAATAATTGTAAAATTGGAGGAAACTCGTCTACTTTTACAGTGTTTCTAAATATGTGAGCACCATGTATCTATGACGACATAATTAATTTATCTGTCATTGCTTCATTTTTAATTCTTTATACGTACTGTAATGTTGTAATTTTATTCTAGGTGTATCGTCTTCACATTTATGGTTTTATTTATTGTATACAAAATATTTAAAAATATTTGAGTATATAATTATAATGAGTAAAGATGGAGTGTCTTGCCCATTATTCTCCATACGAAACTATCTCAATGGAAGGAATGACTAGAATCGATCATAATATATATATGTATATATATATATTTTTGTAAATATTTGACGATCAAAAATGCCTTTCATTTGCCTATTTGAAATAAATGATTTGTCATTGACTTTGACAACAATTTAGTATTTGAAATCATAAAGTCAAAGCACTTAGAAGTTTCATTATGGCAGCTTGGGACATAAATAAGCCCGAGCAATCCGCCCACCCGAGCCTTCACATGCCTGCCCTGCGAAAGCGCTCGCGTTGACTAAATGTACAGTAGCTGTACCTACTGTACCTGCAAAATGAATGTTACGGCAGGCACAGGTTTCTAGTCGTCCGACTACGGTAGGCGCTCTTCTTACAAAATCCTTTCAACCTCTCCTTTCAAAATACCTAAGGAACACACGTACCTCGAAATGTCTGCCAGCCCTCGTTGAATCTGTTGTGAAAGCCCAGGTGATATATTCCTCTTTGATAGTTCTCTTTGAGCCTTGGTTTCGGTGTAGATTCCGTTAACTTTACAAGGTAATCCGCTTCCAGCCGTTTGCTAATCACTGCCAGGTTGGCTTGTTCTAGTTGGCACATGGCATATGCTTCGGTCCAGTTCAATGGAGTTGTGTGGAGTTTGTAGCACTTGCCATTGTTCTTATTGTAACTGTAATCTGGAGGGATAAAATGACTGTCATAAAACTCACTAAAATGGATGAATGGGATAGCAAACTGGCCCCTTGTCCGGAGTTCCCAAGGATAACCCATGGCCCTTGTGTGTCACAGATAAGCACACTGTAACTTTGTACTTACTTTTACATTCCATAACGGCATGCAAGAGTAAGTACTATTTTATTATGTCCACGGTACGTGGACACGATAATAGGATAGGTATGTTGGAATTCCGAAATAGCCAGACAGCTCCATTGGAAATGGAAAAATGTATTTAGTGAACAGAAATTAAAACGTACCTACCTAAGTTAGGCATATTGCATTGATAGTTCCACTCTAATGACTGAAGACTCTTCTTGCAAATGAAGGGAAACTTTATGTGACATTCGGAGTCATCCAGATATCCAATTCCTTCGTATAAAAATATGTACGCACAGTCCTGTCCTTCACCAAAATCGTCCGGCTGACCCGTCTGCCAGTTGTTGTACACCTCAGAGATCGATTTACCTAGAAGTACGAAAACGTTGATATCATAATTAAAATAATATAAGGCAAAAATGAACTGGTACCTATGTTTATACTGTTGTTTAAGTTTAGAAATTGATGATTTTAATTCACTACAATACTACAAATACCTACATTTTAGGGTTTGTTACTTTATTATATTCATTTAAAAAGGTAGGAACATATGGTATATGAAGCATTAATTCTTGAAGCATAATACGTACCATCAACGGTCTCAAACACTCCCTCCACCAATAAGTCCGACAGCCCCACATACATCCATCCGATTTTGGGCTTAGTTTCTATCCAAAACGATATCAAAACGTGTGCTTCATCATCGTTGTCTGGGTGCCCGAAAGTGGCTCCCTCCAGAGCACACACTCGCTTGGCCCCAGCCCAAGTCTGTGGTATCGTGTGGATCTTATAGAAACTCTCTTCGGCTTCTATATAGGTGTAGTCGCTTCGGAAAAACTTTTTAGCTCTTTGTCCATCTACGAGTATGAATAGTAAATAAAGAAAAGTTTGCATTACGAAATGAAAAATGTCATCTGTCAATTCTGTGGTATCGTGTGGATCTTATAGAAACTCTGCAATGTTTCTATAACTGTAGTCCTTTCGGTTTTTTTTTTAGCTTTGTCCGTCTATGAAAAGATGAGAATAATGCAAAAAACAAAGATTACTTTACGAAAAATAATAAACCAATACTTCACTCACTTTTTTAAGTGTTCATAATATGATGGCACTTTATTTTATTAATTTATAAAATAAACTTACATAACATAACATAACATAACATCACGCCTTGTTTCCCCAAAGAGTTGGGCAGAGGTGTACCTATAGTACACCCACATTTCGCCAATTATGTTTAAGTCGCATGTAATAGGGGACGAGCCTATTGCCAATATAAACTTATACTTAAAACAACGCATAACACAATATAGGTATTATAATTATAGTTATAGACCATTTAGTCAGGCCTATGTATATCGTAGATAAGCACTTAAAAGCGAGAAATAAACTTTAGTTGTAAATGTACTTACATGAATCTGACACAAAGTTCACAATTAGAAAGTATAATAAGATTTTCGAAAACATTTTTTTGAATGATACGACAGTCGTCTTGAACCGCGTCAGGTAAACAAACGTAGGACTGAGGATGTTAAGCCGATTCATCGACAGTCTTGTCCAACCAGTTCCGTGCGGTCTCATTATCAAAATCGGCGCATATTTGTGTTTTCGCAGCTAGTGGCCAGCGTAATCCTTTCAAGTTAACTATGAGACTGTCCATGCAGTCGTCAAAGCGTGAAGACATCACGCTTTGACGAACATTATAAGCTATAAAAAGGTTTGATATTCGACGAAATTTTGGTTGTTTGAGCTTTGCTCGCCGGGATACATTTTGTTGATTTTCATTTGCAACGCAGTCTTGGAGTTGTCAGTCGAACATGAAGGTCACTTTTAAGAAAATCAAAAATAATAATAAATTAACAAAAAAAATCTGATCTCTATAATGGATACCCAAAGGGGATTGTCCAATTTCTATGGGACTTTGGCCACTCATAAACAAACAGTTCAGCTAATAGTATGCGATTGATTTATTAGGTCATATCAGTAAGAATGACGATATAAAGCTAGTTTTGTATCAAGATGTATATGTTACATATTTTTTAACATTTAATTGAAACGGGTTATATATAAAATAAAACTTGTTTTTTTTTATATAAAATTATATTTATTCATCAGATTCATATGTTATGAGAACATGATCAAGGAACTGGGCAGGTGGATTAATATGTTCCTGATACCTTGCCCAACTTAAAAACCAATAATGGTCATAATATGTGCACAGCAACCTACTGTTCTACGGCCCACCATACAGTTGCAGCAATATTGTTTTATTGCTGCCCTCCCTTCAGTGTTATTTTCATATAATGTATATACAAAATATGTTTTTCTACTAATGTGTCTGCTCTGTATTTAATTAACCGCACATCCATTAGAATCAGACTGTCTCCTCCTTTGAAATAAATCAACGTAAATACAAGGTTCGGGGTCCATAGAAGTGCCGGGGTCGTCAAGAAGGGAAGAATCGGAATCCATTATAAAAAAACCAAAATGTTCGATATAAAACTCACAAAAACAACACTCACGATGCAAAGAAACAAAGCGAATGACAACTGTCATTTTGACTGAAAGACACAACATTTTTTAAGCATCGTGTTGCCACTTAAAAAAACATTTATATATCGATCCATTTGAAATCGATCAAAATGATACAATTACTCCAGAAATAATGTATAAAACCTAAGTCTTAAACCAATTATATAGTTTATTAGCATGTTTAGTTATGATATATAACGAAAACTATATTAAATACAGTGGAGAGATTGCACTGTATTTTAAATCGATTTGAATTGGTTGGTTTATAAAGATTTGAGTTGGCAACACTGGAACCAAATCCGAAGCCGGTGCATGTCTAGCATCAAATCAGATACAAAAAAGGGTTTTTTTACAATGCCAATTGATACAAAGTTATTTGCATCAGATGTTTACTAAAATAGAATTTAAAATATTGGTAAATTATTTTTTTGTATAGCATCGTGTTTAAAAATGGCCAAGTTTAGACAATGCCCTTTAGGTTAGCTAAAACTAGTAAGTCATTTGTTATAAACAGTATTCGATTTTATAACAAGTTGCCAAACGGAAAGTTCAAAACCCACATCAAACGTGTCCTTATCAAAAAAGCATATTATAAGATTAAAGACTACGTTGAAGACAAGGAAGTTTGGCAATAATTCCTTCTGCACATGTGGCTTCCCTGGTACCTCAATAACGGCATTACTATGTAATTATGTCTATTAACTGCTCCCAAATTAAGATCATCATCATCATCATTTCAGCCATGGGACGTCCACTGCTGAACATAGGCCTCCCCCAATGATTTCCAATTTGGCCGATTGGAAGCGACCTGCATCCAGCAGCTTCCTGCGACCTTTATTAGGTCGTCTGTCCACCTTGTGGGTGGACGTCCTACGCTGCGCTTGCCGGTACGTGGCCTCCATTCCAGAACCTTTCTGCCCCATCGGCCGTCAGTTCTGCGCGCTATGTGCCCCGCCCACTGCCACTTCAGCTTGCTAATCCGTTGGGCTATGTCAGCGACTTTAGTTCGTTTGCGGATCTCCTCATTTCTGATTCGATCTCGCAAAGAAACACCGAGCATAGCCCTTTCCATAGCGCGCTGAGTGACCTTGAGCTTTCTTATGAGGCCCATGGTGAGAGGCCACGTTTCAGTTCCGTATGTCATCACTGGTAACACACACTGGTTGTAGACTTTCGTCTTTAGGCACTGAGGTATGTTGGACGAGAAGATGTTTTGTAGTTTCCCGAATGCTGCCCAGCCGAGTCGGATTCGTCGATTGACCTCCATCTCGAAACTGGACCTACCCAACTGGATCACTTGTCCCAGGTAGACATATTTGTCAACAGTTTCGAGAGTAGAGCACCCAACCGATATTGGGTAGGGCGCAACATGGACATTCGACATGACTTTCGTTTTGTCCATGTTCATCCGGAGCCCTACTTGTTGGGAGACTCTATTGAGGCCTTCGAGCATTGTGCCAAGGTGTTCCAGCGATTCTGCCATGACCACAATATCGTCGGCAAACCGAAGGTGAGTGATGTACTCGCCGTTAATGTTGATGCCAAATCCTTCCCATTCAAGGAGCTTGAAAGCGTCTTCCAATGCAGCGGTGAACAGTTTCGGAGAGATAACATCTCCCTGTCTTACGCCTCGCTGCAGAGGAATAGCTCTCGTGCTCTGCTCCTGTACTCGGACCGACATAGTGGCGTTTTTGTACAAACACTTCAGCACCTCGATGTACCGATAGTCAATATGGCACCGCTGGAGAGATTGTAGCACTGCCCAGGTCTCGATCGAATCAAAGGCCTTCTCATAGTCCACGAACGCCAAGCATAGTGGCAAGTTATACTCCTCGGTCTTCTGTATAACTTGCCGCAGCGTATGGATGTGTTCTATGGTACTAAAGCCTTTTCGGAAACCGGCTTGTTCGGGAGGCTAGAAGTCATCAAACCTACGTGCGAGACGATTCGTGATGACCCTCGAGAACAGCTTGTAGACATGGCTCAGAAGCGAGATGGGCCTGTAATTCTTTAAGGAGGTATTATCCCCTTTCTTAAAGAAGAGTACCACCGCACTTCTGTTCCATGCCTCTGGCGTTATTCCTTCGAGTAAGACGGAGTTGAAGAGCCTCTAAAGGACCTTCGGCACTGGTGTTCCACCCGCTTTCAGGAGCTCTGATGTGATTCCGTCTTCACCCGGCGCCTTGTTGTTCCTAAGCTGTTTGAGGGCCATCCTAATCTCGTATAGGCTGATGTCCGGGATATCGTCGGTATAGTGTCGGGTCAGCTTAGCTCTAGGATCTTGGGCTGAGCTACCAACAGGTTTAGTGACCGACGTGTATAACTGTCTATAAGACTTCTCGATCTCCCCCAAAACCTCGGCTTTTGACGACGTTATACTGCCTTCCTCCGTTTTCAGCTTCGTCAGCTGGCTTTGACCAATAGATATGTCTCTTGCGAACACTTTGGAGCCTTGGTTCCGCTCTATCGCCTCTTTAATACGGTTCGTATTAAAGTTGCGAATGTCATGTCGCAAGGACTTCCATATCCGTCTATTGAGCTGCCTATATGCCTTAGCGTCAACGGAGGTCTGCAGTGCCATTGAACGTCGTTCTGCCATGAGGTTGAGAGTTTGATCGGTAAGCTTTTGCGGCCTGTCTGTACGACGGGGTCTGAAGAATTTTGACCCGACCGCTCGGACAGTTTCCACGAACCTGTAGTTAGTCTCGTCCACTGACTCACAGTTCTCCAGGCATTCAAAGTGATTTGACAACTCGAGCTGAAAGCTCTCGGGGTAGCAGATATGGGCATTTGAGGGTCGGAGCGTAGACTTCATCAAACGGGACCTTTCCAGCTTGACGTTGATATTCAATGTGCCTCTGACCATTCTGTGATCACTGCCGGTTTTAACCCTGTTGATCACAGAGACATCATTGAATATTCGTCGCTTTGTGGTCATGATGAAGTCTATCTCATTTCTCGTGGAACCATCGGGACTCATCCAGGTCCACTTCCTGTGAGGCGGCTTCTGAAAGGAGTTCATCATAAAGAGGTCCTCCTTCTCCAGAAATTCTGCTAACCTCTGTCCCCTGGGGTTCCGTTGCCCGTATCCATTATATCCGTATCCACAAATTAAGATGATTATTTGATTTTACCTATTTTTCTTTTTTTTTCATTTACGTACTTTTTTGACATAATCTTTTCATTATTTGACATTATATAACTTCACTTTAATATTTTTTTTATAGATTTGTTACAGCTTTAGTGGCAGTCATGCCATTTGGTTTAAATAGGTTTTTAATTGTTTTTTTTATATAGATTCTCTTTTATATTTTGTGAATGTGAGAACGTTGTAGGCATAACCGACTTTTAGATCTGTCGATCGTTTTCTATCTTGCTAAGTACCTGGTACTTGTTGATAGGCCTACAGTATCCTCTCATACCTACAAACACTGTAACTTGAAAAGATTGTAAATACCATTTACTTTTAAAAGAGTAACCGTGGAGTTTCTTGCCGGCTCTTCTCCATAGGAAACGACCAATTGGAACCGTGCACCTAGCTTCTGACGTTTCATAAGTGCCCTTGTAGGTTTATGTGAAATAAAATAATTTGAATTTGAATTTGGATCAATGTAGTACTAGGCATGCCTTTTAAGTTCTGTCGTTTCCATATTTTGAATTTGGATCTGTTCTATATTCGAATGTGTTTAAATTTAGAATCTCAAAACAGTTGAAAGTATTAGGATTAATGTTATTGTTTAGTCACAGCGTCGATTGGAATCTGTCAGGTTACGTACGAAAATTAATCTTTCTAAGGAAAATGTTCGTGCAATAATTTTCTACAACTTTAGAAGAGGCCTGACACGGCTTCAGTGTTTTGAAGAGCTAACATCTGTGTTCAGTGATGAAGCCCCATGTCTGCGGACTGTCGAACGCTGGTATTTAGAATTCCAGTGAGGACATATTCCAGTGTTAGTGACAAATCTCGCGAAGGACGTCCAAAATCCACTTTCACTGAAGATAACATCAGTGCTGTCAGACAACTAATTCTCGAAGATCGTCATGTAACGATATATCGAGAGTTAGAGGCTCTATTAGGAATCTCAGGGACAACCATTCAGAAGATCTTGCATGAAGCGCTTGGTGTAAGAAAGCTAGTTTGCCGTTGGATACCGCATCTGCTTTCCAACAATCACAAGGCGGCCCGCGTCAGGTGGTGTAAGAAAACTCTGCAAAGGTTCAACCGAGGAGAGCCAAATCACGTCTACGACATCACCACTGATGATGTCGTAGACGTGATTTGACGAATGACGTGTGATGGTGATGAATCTTGGATCTATGCCTACGATCCTGATTCCAAACAACAATCTACAATCTGGGTCTTTCAAGACGAGCCAAAGCCGACTAAAGTTGTTCGTTCTCGAAGCACTTCAAAGAAGATGGTGGCCACATTCTTTGGAAAAACCGGCCATGTTGCGACTATTGCACTTGAAAATCGTAGAACGGTTAACGCAGAGTGGTATACCACAGTTTGTTTACCACAAGTCATCGCCGAACTTCAAAAAGCATCATCCTGCACCACGACAACGCAAGCTCACACAGCGCTCGTCAAACGATTGAGTATTTGAAGCAGGAAAAAGTAGACATTCTTGACCATCCTCCATACAGTCCTGGGCCTCAAGTCTGCTATTACAATAGTGTCAGAATGGTCTATCATTGATCTACTAACACCATTGACATATATAACATGGACTTGGCATACCTACAAGAAAAACGTGCCATACCTACACTTTACTGAGAGGATAAAATGGCGTCTACTAGGGCAGCCCTTATCGATATTTCTATGTTATAATATCGATAAAAGATTGTGAGAATGTTTTCATAATGTCACAGTACAATATTTACGGGTAAAAATACCCCAATTTATCTAACTGATGCCTTTCATTTGTTTGTTTAATTTAATTGCTTCGTCATTATTTCGCGGCTAAACAGTAGAACTTATTTTGATGTTTCCCATTATAATAGGTTGAAACCGGACAGATATTATATACTTACAGCTTTTTATCGAACTAGTATTCTGTAACTGATTTCAGTCCATTGTATACCATGCAACAAGTTCATCTCATTGCCGATATATCTATGTACATATATACACAGTATACATATAGCTCATAGGAAGTGTGCGATGACGATGAGTTTCACGCTTTTTATTCACCCAAAAGGTACACATTTATACACAGTATACATATAGCTCTTGGAAAACGTCCGGTGAAGATGACGGGACTTCCATTATTTTTGCTCACCCAAAAAGTGCTCAACGCGCCTAAAGAAGTTTTCACTTCAAAAAATCTATCGAACAGTTGCCCGCCAGACACGACACCCGTCGGTCGGAGGGTCCTCCCTTTTCTATAGAGGATGAATGAATTTTACACCCTGTTCCTCATACCTCTAAAAGGTGGCTCCGTCAATGGCCCGCAGATGGTAATTTTTATATGAAATATTGTAATTTATATTATTATTATTTTATCTTTGTGTATCTCATTTTAATCAACATAAAGATTTGAATTTCACGGATAACCAGTGAAAAAGAAATTTTGAAAATTGGCGGAGCCACCATAATTAATATTTTTGATGCTAAGTTTCTAACAAGCAAATGATTGTGGGTTTTAATTAAAAGTCAACACTAATTATAATAAAGTTATATTAAAGAAATCAATCTCATTCAGTTCTGAACAATACAATTTTGTTCAGGTAATTTCTATGTGATATGCTTTCAGTAGATTTCTTCCCATAATATTTGTATCTCAAATTCATATATAACTCTTTTACATTGTGAGTTTGTCTGATTTTGATCATTCTCATTTAAAATGCCAGATATTGCCACATATTTGTTAAAATCGCAGGCTGTAAACAAGCAAACAAATTATTAGTATTTTTATTGTTTCTTGATTTTATTAATAGAATTTTTAATTGATCTTAAGTCTTAAGACCACACTCAAACACATTCTTTACATCACTCTTTGCTACCAAACAAACAAATATTGCAAATGAGGACATCACCATCATTTTCAACACCAGCCACTACAGAATCATGTTGGACAAATTTATAACATGTTACTTACCAATAAGGTTCGTGAAGGTAAAGTATCGTCACATAATGTTACTTTATTGAGTATCCGGTTGAAACATTATTCTTCAAAGTGAAAAGAACAAAAATATGTGGCCTTCTTTAAACTTTCCACACCAATAACCACCAAGTTTTTCTTTTTTCGTTTATTAGCAGGCAACCTTGAAAGTAAAACATAAAACCAATTAAAAAAAACATAAAATAGCATTATCGATAAATAAAATGTCTAAATGCACTACTCTATCCCTTCAATAACAAGAAAATGATTTCGTGAAGTAAAACTGTTGAAAATAATGGCAAAAGGGAAAATATGAATGCTTTACTGTTGAAGCTCTTCAACGAATGCAGAATCTTTTGTTTATCGTCTAAATCTAAACATATTTCAGCTGAAATGTATGTACATACTGGTGCAAAGTTATTTTCGGGTGATGTCCGCTTCTTTTGATGCCACATCCGATTATATTGCAATTGGGCATCTTGCTATTGATGATTTCCACCATAGGGCCGAGTTTAAACGCAATAACACAGCAAATAACTCCAAAATTCACAAATTTTAACCACAACACAAGATCATTTGACAGGTTACGTACCCAACTTTGGTACCAAACACCGAGAGGATAAAATGGCGAACCGGCCGCAAATACGTATTTCAATGACCAGAAAATGTAGGGTTGCCATTATAGTAACTGTCAAAAACACTGTTATCCTTTTTCACTTAGGCAAATTTATAGAAGTTAAAAAGAGATAGCAGTATTTTTTTGATTTTGGCGTCGATATGCCTCGTATTTGTATAACTGTTTTTTCTATAGTCAACCATTTCAAGTCCATGTTATTATATGTCAATGACTAACACATTGGCGTCATTATGACTTTCCAATGGTCAGCCACTGACACTCCATTGAAAGAAATGGCATCTATTGGTAATCTCGTACATAATGAAAAATTAATGACTGACATAAGCGGTAATCTGCTAAAATTTTGACAGTTCCTTTGATCAGTGACCTACCATGAGAACGTCATTGTGCAGTCATTTATTTTAATTCGTTACGAGTATCGTGTTTGTGGAATACAATGATCAACCAATGATCGACCATTATGAATTTAGCAGATTACGAACTTTTAGCAAAATGACAATGGGGTCGTGTTGGAATGACGAATTTATAAAAATAGCAGACTTGGGCCTCAGACCTAAGCCCTAACGATTTCTTTACATTTCCTAAAATTAAGAAAAGTCTTCGTGGTCAAAGGTTCCAGTCCTGTGAAGAAGCAGTCGACGCTTTCAAGTCAGCCATTTTGAACACCCCCACTTAAGAGTGAAAAAAAAAACGTAAATAAAAAAAATAAAAAATGTGTTATGTGTGGTGTTTGTATGTAAATAATAACTGGTTTGAGCGAATGGAAAAAAGTGTTAAGCTACGTGGTGAATACTTTGAAAAACAATAAAAAGTACTATAAGGTTCTAGTTGTGTTTTTTTCTTCAAACGACATAACTTAAAAGGCATGCTAACGAATGTAAGAATAGAGTGATTTTTGAACTTTGGATGTTCTTCCATAAAAGTCGCAGCATAAGGAAAATACAAATGTACCTACAAGTATACGTACTTAACGATTAGCGTTTTTTATTTTTATGCTAATTAATGAGGAAAACCTCTTCTAGAAATACAGGTGCGATGTTGTGTTTAAGTAAGATAACAATATTAGTGTAAATGTTTAAAATCGTATTGTCAATTAGAGAGATAAAGAAATAATAAAATAGATTTTTGGCGTGGATCAGGATGGCGAATGTAATATTACAAGTCTACATGCAGTACGGGACTCAATGCACCTAGAATATAATTAATTGTACATTTATCTAACTTCGTTATCACTATGAAATATGCCAGTCGCCATCCAGATGTCAGATTGGCAGGTCAAATGTTAGAGTGCGTTTCATCAAATAGTTCCTATGCCGTAATGTTGGCTCCACTGTTGTAGGACGAACACGAGTAGGTATGCTATGGAGCTACCTAATAGGTCCGTTGTTAACGTTTAACAGTGGAGCCAACATTACGGCATAGGAACAATTTGATGAAACGCACTCTAATTTGATCAAAAGGTCAATTCTACAAAATAACGTGCAAAGTGAAAAACACGAGACCGGAATGCGATGACATTGTGAATAGACAAAAAATGGTACCTACGTACCTACCTACCTACTTAGTTAAATTATTAAATAAAAACCGGCCAAGTGCGAGTTGGACTCGCAAACGAAGGGTTCCGTACCACAGTACAATGTTTAGTAAATAAATGAAAATGATAAACGGAGAATATTATAATTTTTCATCAAATATATTGATGAAAAATATTTGATGTGAAAGTGAAATATTCATTTCACCTTATGAATCGGCGTTTTTAGTATTTGTTGATTATTTATACACTATATGATACATGATATACAGAAGTTTCAAATTCCTATCTTGTTTAGTTGTTGAAATAGAGCTCGTACAAAAATGGTCTAAAACTGACAACTTTTACGGCCCCCTATTTCATAATTTTTGAAGATACACAAAAAAAATGTTCTCTACTCGATGACCACGGCTTGATACTTCAGCCTACTTTTATTTTATTTTTTATTAGCTATATTTTTTTTTAATGCTTACGTTGATTTGTTTTCAAAAACACGTGAAATTATCATAAAAATAGATAACATTTACCTAATTACCCGACTCCAAAAAGAAGGAGGTTATATGTTTGACTTTATGTATGTTTTTTTTTTTGTAATATCACCGATTTCTCCGTCAATTGTGAACCGATTTTGAAAATTATTTTTATGTTTAAAAGGGTATGCTTTCGAGTTGGTCTCATTGTAACCAAGTCAGAATCTGATTAGGGGATCCCATGGAAATCAAGGGAAACCCTCAAATTTTATGGGCACACCTATTAACGATATGTGGTGTGCCTATAAAATATTATGAGTAATGACTTTCTATAGATTTTTTGAAATCCTCTGTTATAATAACTGCTTCCATCGCAGTGGAAGGCCCTTGAACATTTTTTTGAAACCACTATGTTTCGGTGGTTGTGTCCCTTTGGAATGTGCTCGTGAACAGATGATACACGACTTATTTTTTACACCGTAGCAAAGAACTATTTCTTTTTATTTCTAGGAGCTACATTTCGTTTAGTTACATCTTTATGTTTAGTCAAATGTTCCCGATGTTGTTTTACAAATAGGCATAATTCTCTAATGTACATACATGGTAATTGCAGAATATTGTACTTTTTGAACCAGGGCTTACAACTTTCCGTATACGAGGCTCCACAGATTGCACGTACACATTTTTTTAAACTCTAAACGCTTTAAAAATATCCACCGAATTACCCCACAACAAAAGTCCATAAGCGAGTACGGACGAAAACTCAAACTCAAACTCAAAGCATTTATTTCAATTAAACCATTTACAGGCACTTTTGAATTGTCAAGGAGTCAGTCAGGCAGAAATATGAAGCTAGTTGCCCATTCCAAAGCGTAGGTTCCTATGGAGAAGAACGGGCAAGAAACTCCACGGACACTCTTTTAAAAAAAAAAAATATTCTTACAAAATATTGTTTACATCATTCATGTTGAAATTATACATGTGAGAACAATGTAGAAAGAAGTGTACGTAAAAAGCGTCCGTAATAAAAATAAAAAAAAACAATTCAAAAATTAAAATAAGCCGTGGCAGATAAGAGATGACCAGTCCCTACTGATGGCGCCCGTTCACGAACATGACGCATGGATCAGCACCGTTAGCTCAACCATTTTGAAGGGAACTCAACGATCCAACACACACGCCACCACCAGCGAGACATTTGAGTGAGCATGACATACTCTTAGCCGCCAGGGCATATCAAGTCAATGAAAGACGTACCCAGTAAATGGTAGCTTTATAGAAGGTACATGGTCACAGTGCTCACACATGTGCTATGCAATTATACAATAAAAAAAGAGATTGAAGTTATATAATTCAAAGATAGTTTTTGCAATCTTCAGCAATTCCAACAATATTTTTGAATGTTAATCAATTAGTTTATGCGCCCTTGTGGAGCTGGACCAGCGTTAAGCCAAGCATTTTTGTGAGCGATATAATCCCCAAGCTTATAATATGCTTGGCAGCATAGTGTGCGTTTTATACAAGATTTAAATTTCGTTTCATTTAGTTGTAGTATATGGGAAGGTATTTTATTGTAACATTTTAAACAGTACCCCATGTCATGATTTCCAAATAATAATAAGTTTAATTGATTTTAAATACCAAATATAAAATTGAAAGTATGAACTTTGACTCAAATGATTTTTGTATCTGTGAATCCATGAAGTTTAAAAGTATCTCATTTGACAGTAACCGAAAAAGTAATGGTTTTTATAATGGAATAGAATGGAAACATGATATTTGGAGTGTCGTCTAGTTTCGGAGGCAGTTCACATCGAGCCTCGGAACCAAATGGTTGCCTACTACAAGTCTTTAGTGTAATTATGTTTAAACTTTTAAAGATTGCTATAATTAATTACCAAGTTTGTACGTGTACAAGATTAAAGAATACACTATTCATACTGAAAAGGCTTTTCATTACATTTCAGAAGAGGGATAACCCAAAAAGGTACGTAGATCATTTTTTTTTTAAACTAATGAATTGCTTGTAAGGACCATTTTATTTAAACACAATTATTAAACGTTCATTTTTGAAAAACTTACTAGGAGGCATATGAGAACACTTTTTTGTCGGCTGCATGACGCTGCACATCAGGTCGGGGCAACTCTCTGATGATGTGTTGTGTTGTGTAGGTTGTGTGTAATATTGTGCGCAGTTGCATGGCTAGGGCTACACTCTGGCGGTACCTTAGCGCACTTTATTGCACATATTGACCAGGCAAATCGTGTGCTTGATTGGGGCAACTCCTCGATAGCACTGGTTGCCTAAATGAAACCAATGAGCGTGATTTCGGGGCAATACTGTGGGTGCCGGTCAGGGCAAATCTCTGGCAGTACTAATAGCGTGAAATATTGTACACTGATACTGGACTTATCGCGTGATTGATCAGGGCTACTCTCTGATAGCGCGGGATATGTTTTAGTCGGGATGGTGCCTTGAAGTCATGATTTCTGGGTGATTTAAATGAAGCAATATTTTCAATTTCTTATTATCCCCTTAACTTTTTTTTTGGCTACGTTCTTCCCTATAATGAATTTTCATTTTATGATTATTTACAAGCAACACGACGTAAGCATAAATAAATTGTTGGTTATGATAATTCCTACCTTAGTAATTGCCACGATAAGTGAACTATGATCGTTCACACTTGATAATAAATGAACTATGGTCGTTCACTCGGATTGTTAGGGGGCGTACTTTGTGATTTCACTGGATTTTGAGTGGGTATGGTTCCTGCTGGTTGTTGAGTGAGTCGCAAGTCGTCGAATTGTTAGGGGGCGTACTTTGTGATTTCACTAGATTTTGAGTGGGTATGGTTCCTGCTGGTTGAGTGCTTCACAAGTCATCGGATTGTTAGGGGGCGTACTATGTGATTTCACTGAATTTTGAGTGGGTATGGTTCCTACTGGTTGTTGAGTGAGTCACTAGTCGTCGGATAATAATGAAATGGCATTAGTTTAGTAGCTGGACATTAGTTTATTGTGATTACCTACCTATGTTAATTGATTGAGTTTACGAACTTGGCTAACACTTTATTTCTGCTTGGATTTATTTACATGAGTGTTAATCTCAAATGGATTTAAATTATAGGTATTATGACACTTATTGATTTTGTGATTGATTTTTATACTGTTTTATTTTATGACAATTATGATACTTCTAAGTTCAACTCCATGTGTAAGGATTGGGAATGGATTACGCCCCATGTAATGTTTAATGTTTCAAAGAGGTGTGACGATGACGTCTGATGTCGAATCTGGTACTACCCCACCTGGTACACCTCCGAGAGGTCGGCGTAAATCAAGGATGACGAAGGCTATGGATAGAAGCCCGTCATCTAGTTCCAGCGAAGAGGCTGTACCAAGAAAAATACGTAAGCGTGCAAACAAATTTTCTAGTAGAGATATACTAAGGTTAGTTAAGCATGTAACAAGAGACTCTCCGAAAAACTCCTGGAATAACAACAATCTTAATAATGTCATTCCGGAGTTTGATCCGTCGAATAGAACTCAAACCATCGAATGCTGGTTGCGAAAAGTTAATGAATGTGCTATTATTTATGGATGGGATGAGAAACAAATTGTCCACTTCTCATTGTAAAAGTTAGTCGGCCTAGCAAAGCGATGGTTTGAAGCCTTGCCGACAGTTGTCTTCACTTGGGATGAGTGGCAGGTTAAACTCAAGAAGACTTTCCCTAGTGAAGAAAACTATGGACGTCTATTAGAAGAGATGTTAAATCGCACTTCACGTAGTGATGAAAGTCTTCGTGAATATTTTTACGATTAATTAGGATTAATAAATAGATGTGAAATTAGTGGTAAAAAGGCTGTTGATTGTATTATATTCGGTATAAGTGACCGTTCGATTAGGAATGGAGCACAGGCTCAGAATAGTTTGGAACCCGAAGATTTACTTAACTTTCTCACATATCAGAAACATCAATTGCAGCTTAGTAATAAATTCCGTGACCGTACAACGCAAGGACCAAGCTCTAGTAATACCGGCACCAGTTCGAATGGTGCAAACACCAATTCAATCACTTGTTACAATTGTCATTTGAAAGGTCATCCTTATTATAGATGTAATAAGCCTATTATTACATGCAATCGGATAGGGCACGATAATGATGGATGTAAATTAGAACCCTTTGTCCATTCGAATTATAAACCTAAACAAGCAGAAACTACGGAAAAAAAAGACTTTGAAAATTGATGCTTACAATGAGGGCAATGCCAAATACTTTAAGTACGTAGTAATAAATAATAAGTCTTTCGAAGCATATATTGACTTTGGTAGTGAGTGTACACTCTTGCGCAGGACCGATGCAGAACTACTTAATTTAGTTAAGAACTTTGAAAACCTTCCGATTGTTAGGGGTTTTGGACAGTCGTCAGTTGTACCTATGTACAAGACAATTGTGTTTATTCGGATCGATGAAATTGAATCCGATATTGAAACATTAGTTGTAGATGACGTTCACATGCAGACATCCCTTATTATTGGTCAGAATTTTACAGAATTGCCATTTATTACTGTTGTAAAAGATAGCTCTAAACTTACATTTTACAATAGCCCATGCCTAGATCTTTTTGACGATCCAAGGGGTATTGTAAAGCTATGTTACTGATAGGATAGAAATCTTGAAAACCAGTAGAATCCCTGTTCATTAAAACGGTAACTTCACGGGAGATGTATTTATAGAAGGTTACAACGCCGCTGAAACTGATAAGGAGTTTTGGCTGTTACAGGGGGCTTTTAGTATTTCTAATGGCAAGGGATCCGTTGTTATATCTAATTTGTCATCCTTTGCTATTACCTTACAATCAAACGTTTTAATTGCTAGAGCCATTCCGTTTAATGAGCAGAAAGTATGCGAAATAAATAAAATAGTGAAAGATTTGACAACTGTAAAACCTCTCAACAAAGATGAAATTAAAACGGGACCAGGATTGAATGATGAACAATTGGATAGATTGTACTTGCTGTTGCAAAATTTCCGCGATTGTTTTGCTACAAACCATAATGAGATAGGTTGCGCTATTGATGTAGAAATAAAAATCGATTTAGCAGATAATAAGCCAATTGTTTACCGTCCATATTGTTTGTCACATTATGAACGCGAACGAGTCCGAGAAACCATTGACGAATTGCTTCAAAACGATATTATTCAGGAATCGAAATCTGACAATGCCAGCCCGATTTTAATGGTCAAAAAGAAAACTGGCGAGCAGCGATTATGCGTGGACTTTCGAGCCCTCAATAATAAAACTATAAAAGATCATTTTCCGCTGCCTATTATAGAAGACCAAATATTGACCTAGTGTTCAGATGTCACACGTCGATGCGTTAAGCAGAAACACCAGACTATCTGCGAAACTAGATGATAGCCCCTCTGTAGGAGTATATACTATAGGCAAAGAGAACTGGCTTTTATCATTACAATTAGCAGACCCCGAAATATCTCATATATTTCAGATCCTTCAACCAGAAAATAATCAAGAATGTAGGGATATTCGCAAAAACTATGTTATTAAAGACCATACCGTGTATAAAAGGGTATAAGATAGGCTATGTCTGGTTGTTCCGCGAAGTGCTCGATGGCAAATATGCCGCGCCAACCACGATGAAATCTGTCATCTGGGGTACGCGAAAACGAACATCACCTTGGGCCTTTTATAAGGAGTTAAGACAGTAATACTTACATTTTAACGGTAGTAGACGCTTTCACAAAGTATGTCTTCGGCAAAGCGGTTAAAGATTTGAAAACCAAAACTACGATTAAGGTTTTAGAGAAAATATTTTATGACTTCGGTGTTCCGGCTAGGATCGTGTCTGACCGTGGCACGAGTTTTACGTCAACAGTCTTTCAGAACTTTTACCATACACATGGTATTAAGCACATTTTGAACGCAGTAGCTTGTCCTAGAGCTAATGGCCAGGCAGAGAGGTTTAATCAAACCATCTTAAATTCATTGTCATCTCAAAACTTTTCAAGTCATGAACGCAACTGGGACAAGTGTCTGGGAAAAATTCAATGGGGCATTAACAACACTGTTAATGCCTCATCACAAAAAACTGCGACGGAAGCTATGTTTGGAATAAAATTGCGCGATGTCTTGTTCAATAAGCTTAACGCTGAAAATCATTCAAGTAGAGTTACAGCAAGTCCGAGAACAAATTAGTAATAATATAGAAAAAGACCAAGAAAAACAAAAAAATAGACATGACGCAAATAGGATCCCCGCAGCTAAGTATGAAATCGTTGATTTAGTTAAAATTTCTCGAAATAATTTTTATAATGATAAGAAAAGTACAAAACTTCTATCAAAATTTGTGGGTCCTTACAAAATCACTGAAGTTCTAGGCAATGACCGCTATCCAATAATAGATGTCCCTGGTTTTGCTAAAAAGGGCAAACCTTACAAAACTGTCATTGCAGTTAATAGAATCCGACCTTGGATACACATAAAAGCTTTGGAACTACATAGCTCCGACGAAAGCAGTTCTGATAAAAGTAACTGAACAAAGTTAAATCAATATCCAATTTTTATGTCTGTTGTATTAGGTTAATTATAGTAAAATGTGTATGTCATGATTTGTATATTATAATGTAGAGTAATGTTTTCATGTTTTCATGATCTAGTAAAATGTATTGTAGTGTTTTGAATATTATAATAATGTAATGTTTTTATGTTGTGATGATCTAAGTAAAAAAATGATTTATATATATATATTTTTTTTTGACACTAGAATGTCATGATTTAATTTAAAAAAATATTGTTGTGTGTGCCAGGAGGCAACACAGTGTCGGATGGCCGAATGTCATGATTTCCAAATAATAATAAGTTTAATTGATTTTAAATACCAAATATAAAATTGAAAGTATGAACTTTGACTCAAATGGTTTTTGTATCTGTGAATCCATGAAGTTTAAAAGTATCTCATTTGACAGTAACCGAAAAAGTAATGGTTTTTATAATGGAATAGAATGGAAACATGATATTTGGAGTGTCGTCTAGTTTCGGAGGCAGTTCACATCGAGCCTCGGAACCAAATGTTACTACAATTCTTTAGTGTAATTATGTTTAAACTAGTTTGTTAAAGATTGCTATAATTAATTACCAAGTTTGTACGTGTACAAGATTAAAGAATACACTATTCATACTGAAAAGGCTTTTCATTACACCCATGAAAGATGAGTCTACTTTAGCCAGTCTGAAACCCGGTTGAACTAATTTGTCCCTATTTCTAGTACAATAATTGTGTCTTTCACCTCATTTACTGAAAAGATTAAGATTTTTCCTGACGTACATGATGTTAAAAGATGTGAAACGTATCCGTGATACGAGTATGCACAAAGAGCAGCTTCTTTTGATACCGTGACTCTTAATCTTTTTATCGCGTAGACAAATCTGTCAAGTTTATCGCAAACATAATTGACGTGTGTTTTCCAGTCACAAGTCTGATCCAATTTTATACCCAGAAATTTACTATTTCTAACTTGTTCGATTATAGTATCATTATAATTAACATTTAACGCCAATGACGTTCTTTTATGGGTTTGGAATTGGATCATTTTATTTTTCTCCATATTAATTTGTAAGTTGTTAGAATGTAACCAGTGTATTATGTTGTTTATTGCTTTGGTTATTTTTAGTTCATAGGTGTCTGCATTTTCACATTTCACAATGAGGGTTGTGTCAAAGCAAACAAGATTGTGTTATGGCAAGTGATATTTGGGAGATCATTAATATATATGAGGAATAAGAAAGGTTCCAATACACTGCCCCGTGGCACTCCAAAATTATTTATTCGATAGTCACTTATATGTATTTTTTTTGCTATCGTGTATTTTAGAGATTTCCACACATTGTTTTCTGTCATTTAGATAGTCTCTCAATCAGGCGTTCACTTTGCCTCTTATTCCATATTTTTCTAGTTTGTGTAAGAGCAAATTGTGGTCCACAAAATCAAACACCTTACTCATGTCTAGGAAAATCGCAGAAGTTGGTAAGCCATCATTTATAGCTTGGGTGACAATTTCAAATTGAAAATTGCCAACTGTCAAAACCGAAATTGCTCATCTTTAAGTATACTATGACTTGTTGTAAAATTTTGAAGAATTTTCAGCATAATTTTCTCAAAGATTTTTGACATGATTGGTATCAGCGCCACTGGCCTATAGTTATTCATGTCACATTTTTTTCCTTTTTTAAAGAGTGGCTTAACTACACATTTTTTCAATATTTGTGGAAAAGTACCTTCTTCAAATGATAGGTTTATTAAATAACACAGCGGTTGACATATGTATGGTGCGCATAATTTTATAACTTTGGTTGTTATGTAATCTACTCCTGCTGCGTTTGTGTTATTCAGATTTTTTATTGTTCGGAATATTTCCATCGCATCAGTAGGTTTAAGGAATATTGTATGTTCGTTATTAGTATCGATTAGTTTGTTATTAAATTTGTAGAAAGTGGATCCTTAAACGGGTGATTTGTAATCTTATCGAAACTTATTATTGTCACATTTTTATAATAATGCTGTTTATTATATAAGTATAGACATAAAATTAGCAAAATTATATACTAACTAAAACTATTGAAAAATTAAAATATAGCATCGAAAAATTCATCCGCATCGCTGTCGACTTGTAATGTACCCAAGAGACTGGCCGCATTGCCACGTTGTATGGCAATGCGTAGCCTCTGCCCAAGGTAAAAACCAGCCCTTGGGTCACGGGAAGTGTCAAATAGCCGTTTTGAGATTTCACTGAAGAGGCCGTGAGCACTCGGACCCCACGGCCCGAGGGTTTCAACCCTAAACGGCTCGAAAATATAATTACCTGTATACTTACGCCGCTTGAGGTTTTCTGCAGCCGCAGCAGCAGCACCAGCACAGCACGCCGAGCCAGGAAGATGAGATGGCGCAAGAGTGTCGATACAGGTTGCATCCCGCACTAAAGGCCTACCCACTTTCCATGGAGATAAAGACATGCCGTCCGGTCTCTTATCATCGTCGCGTGCCAAGCCATTGTGTTCTAATAAAGCTGGAACACCGGCGGTGACAAGAGCTCGTCGGAGCTGAAGATGACGTTAATGTTTGCGTGCCGCGCTAAGCGACCCGCACTTCGGCTGCAAGACAGGCCATGATGCCCGAGGCTGTTGACAACTTCGCCACAGTGACAGCGATGAGGAGAACAACAAGGAGCTCCTAGTCGTAGGGAAGCAGAGAGGCGGAAGGTAGTGTCGTCGAGCAAAGTGCCTATGTAATTATGTATATCTTGTCGATTTTTACATTGTCAATTTTGTAAGTAGACGCTTGGTGCTTTATTTTATAAGACCATAAATTAAGCTTAATCCGTCCATAACACATTGATGTACCTACTATAATTATTATAATTCAACAATAAGGATGTAAGTTCAACAGTACTTAATATTTTGTTTTGTTCAGTTAGTCAGAAAGTTGAAGCTGCCCATTCCAAAACGTAGATCTCTATGGAGGAGAACGGGCAAGAAACTCCAAGGACACTCTTTTTAAATATAGAAATTTCAAAATCATGGGTACATTACTCTTATTGATTCTATAAGTGAGAACAATGTAAAAAAAAAAAACGATTAAAAATATAAGCCCTGGCAGATAAGAGATGACCAGTTTCAACTGACGGCGCCCGTTCACGAACATGACGCGTGGATCAGCACCATCCAGCTCAACCATTTTGTAGGGAACCGAATGATCCAACATACTCGCCACCATCAGCGAGACATTAAGTGAGCATGACATACTCTCAACTACCCAGCTCTTTCAAGTTTGTTATAATTATTGTAAAATATACATTTTATATCTTCATAATAATATATTTTTATGCTCATACAAAAGTATTAAAATTTAAAAACTAATTTAAAATTTTAATTAAAAAATTTGGTAAAAACCAAATTACGTATTTAATGCCCACAAAACAAATGTATTTTAATATCAATTTTATTGACACAATATTTTGAAATTAACAGCCTCCACTGAAGGTCGCTACGGTACGGTATCAAGACCTACGTACAAAGGAAAATGCCAACATGAGTTTCGCTCCTCTACGGTTTTATTATTCTATGCCACCACCTACATAAGGTTGTAAAATAAACCGCTCTGAATCGGTTAAACTGCTGGTAACAGGCGCATTAGAGTTATCTACTTCGTGTTCACAAATGAAGAAGCTTTTCATATCGCAAGCGGTGTTGACCAGACGACCGTCGAAGAACATTGAGCCGCACTCATGGCTGTGTCCTTCCGGTTGGTAATTGTCGAACCAGGCGTCGTGATCTACATTCATGCGTGTTCCTGGAAGAAAAGCAATATTTTTTTATTTAAACCACCAGCATTGTGAGAACAACAAAGTGCTCAGTCAGATAATGTCGTGATAAAAACTTAATGTCAATTTTATAGCCGCTTTTTTGTACTCGTATTTCGATTTGACTCATTTTCGGCATCAACAAAACCAAAATCGTGAAATGAACCCATGTCCCAGTAAGGATTTTTATGTTTCCATAACGATAACAAATTAGTATGGCAGCTTGGGACAGACATAAGGCTTTTTTTTTTTTTGGGTGAGTAATCATCAAATGACTTCTCCCGGTCTGGGTGGAGCGGGAGGGCGTGTCAGACTCTTACTGACTAAAACCCACCCGTGTTCCTTCTGTTGCCTGTGCAATGCTAGGGGGCCACGGTATCCCTTTCGGACTTTCCCGCAACCCCTGCGAAAACGCTCGCGTTGACTAAATGTACGGTAGCAGATTTAAAAAGATTTATATGATCACCTACACCTTTCAAAATACTTAAAGGAACACACTCACTTACCTCGAACTGTCTGCCAGCCCTCGTCGAATCTGTTATGAAAGCCCAGGTGATATATTCCTCTTTGATATTTCCCTTCGACCCTTGCTTTCGGTGTAGATTCCGCTAACTTTACAAGGTAATCCGCTTCCAGCTGATTACTGATCACTGCCAGGTTGGATTGTTCTACTTGGCACATGAAATATGATTCGGTCCAGTTCAATGGAGTTATGTGGAGTTTGTAGCACTTGCCATTATCCTTATTGTAACTGTAATCTGGAAAAAAGGAAGTCATAAGGTTCAATAAGATGTTTGAGTGGGTGAAAAGTCAGCCCTCGAGGACTGCTGTAATCAGAAGCTGTAATTTTGCAATGGCCAGCCAGCCCCATTGGAAATCGAAAGATGTATCTAGTGTGTCCCCTTACTCACAAAACTTAAAACGTACATACCTAAGATAGGCATATTGCATTGATAGTTCCACTCTAGTGACTGAATAGTCTTCTTGCAAATGAAGGAATACTTTTCTTCACATCCGTAGTCATCCAGATATCCAGGTCCTTCATTTAAGTATATGTACACACAGTCCTGTCCACCTTCAGAATCGTCCGGCTGATCTGGCTGCCAGTTGTTGTACACCTCAGAGATCGATTTACCTAGAAGTACGAAAATGTAGGTATCATAATTTAAATTATAGGACAAAAATCATCTTTATAGAGATTGAGTTTAGACATTGATGATTTTCATTCACTACAATACTATACATACGTTTTACGGTGTGTAACTTCTTTCTATTCATAAAAAAAAAACCAGCCAAGTGAGAGTCGGACTCTCGCACGAAGAGTTCCGTACCATTATCTATAAAAACGGCAACAAAATCACGTTTGTTGTATGGAGCCCCTTTAAATTTTTATTTTATTCTGTTTTTAATACCTACCTTTTTATTATTATTTATGAAAATTTCAACTGTCTAACTATCACGGTTCATGAGATACAGCCTGGTGACAGACGGACAGACAGACGGACAGCGGAGTCTTAGGAATAGGGTCCCGTTTCACCCTTTGGGTATGTAACCCTAAAAAGTAGGGTCATTTATGGCTCTTAGTTAATACCTATAATACTAAAAACATAATACCTAGGTACGTACCATCAACGGTCTCAAACACTCCTTCAACCAATAAATCTGACAGCCCCACGTATATCCATTCGATTTTGGGCATAGTTTTGTTCCAAAACGATATCACTGCGTGTGCTTCATCAACGTTGTCTGGGTGCCAGAGAACGGCTCCTTCCAAAGTACACACTCGTTTGGCCCCAGCCCAAGTCTGTGGTATGGTGTGGATCTTATAGAAACTCTTGAATGCTCCCATATAGGTAATTGTAGTCCTTTCGGAAAAAGTGTTTATTTCTTTGTCCGTCTATGAATAAATTAGAATATTAAAGATACGGACCAAGTATAATACAAAAAAAAAAAAACAATGATTATAGGTACTCTTTTTAAGTGTTCAGAATATGACGGAACTTGTATATTATTAATATAAAACAAACTTGCACTGACAATAACACATACCACAATAGGTATTATAAAATATGGTCATAGACGATAATTTAGTTCAGTGTAAGTATATCGTAGACAAAAACTTAAAAGCGAGAAATAAACTTTGGTACTTACATGAATCTGACAAAAAGTTGACAATTAAAAAGTATAACAAGATTTTCGAAAACATTTTTTGGATTGGTACGACAGTCGTCGTGAACCGCGTCACGTAAACAAACGTAGGAGGATGTTTAGGAGATGCGTCGAGTCTTGTCCAACCAGTTCTACCCTGCGGCCACATTAATAAGATCGGCGGATTTTTCACGACAGCAGCATGCAGTTCGTCAAATTGTGATGTCTTTGGGCGAACAAGAATGTCCTTCGCAGCGTTGTCTGCTATCAAAGGGTTGATATTCGACGAAGTTGTGGTTGTTTGAGCTATGCTCGCGAGGATACATTCTGTTGTTTTTCTTTTGCAACGCAGTCTTGGAGTTGTCAGTCCGACATGGGCGTCACTTCAAAGATAAAGTCATAGTCAAATAATTTATTTCAATTAGGCACATAAACATAATAAAAAACAGTTTTACACAATTGATTCTAGTCGCTCTTTCAAAAAGGTAGTTTTCGTATGGAGAAGAATGGGCAAGAAACTCCACCGTTACTCTTATAAAATATTTTCACAATATCTTGCATACACCTAGAATAAGATTACTATACCACGATAGGTAAAAAAATGAAGAAATTACAGATACATTAATTATGTGATAGTTAGATGGTGCTCACATATTTTCAAACATTGTAAAATTATACGATATTTCTAACATTTTAACAAGTAATATAACAATACTGTCAGTGTGTGAGTTCAAATAATGTTATAAAAAATAATATTATACAATTAAATTAGCAACCAGTTTGATTTTGACTAGACTCTAAATTGTCTTATGGAATTAATTGTACTTAGAAGAAGATGCATGTATAAATAATTCTGATCCATAATAAGGATCAATGATTTTTGAACTTTTGATGTTCGTCTGAAAATGTAGCATTAGGAAAATACAAATATTAAGGAGTATAAGTAATAATAAAATACATGTAAACGTATCTACATATTTTTTTAGTGATTTGTTTATTTTCGAGGTACATAATTAATAATATATGCTAATTGATGAGGAAAAGCCGTTCAAGAAATACAGACACGATGTAGAGTTTAAGTAAGATAAACATATAACTGTTTTAAATCATCTATCAGGCGGTCATCGTATTAGTGTTTCAGCAGACTCAATTTCATCAGAATTGTGCCGGAATATAGCAGTTTGTCGTGGACGTGGTCTGACAACGGCTCCCCTGACATCATCTTCTGTTATCAGAAGATAGTTTAGTGGCAGCCTTCAGCGAACGAGCCAAAACGGTCTCCGACTCACGACACCCTATGCACGACAACATCCTTGTGGCACAAAGGCTGAAAAGCCGAAATAGTTTTAAAGTGTGTTGTCCCGCTCACAGGTGAACGATCCGAAGAAAGACTGAAGCTGTGGCGAGCCGGTGCTTCCTTACCAAACCCATTTGTTCCACCCGCTGAAGACCTCCCACCTGGACATGAGTTGCCTTGGGTAACCTGGAAGTCTTTAAACAGACTCCGGACCCAGGTTGGCCGAAGCAAGGAAAACCTGTTCAGGTGGAGATTCAAAGACGACTCCGCCTTGGAATGTAAATGTGGTGCTGTTCCACAAACGACGGGACACTTAATATCGTGTCCTGCGTGTCCTGTCAGCTGCACGTTACAGGAAATAATGGACGTTGGTGATGGCGCCAAACAAGTCGCCGAATTCTGGGCCGAGTCTATTTAGATTGCTATCGACACGCTAAGAAGAAGAAGATAGCTGCCACACAACCATTGATGCACACTGACTGGCGACAGTCACTCTAGCACGACGTCGTGACTGTCACCACTCAGTGTCACTCTTATCCGAAAATTTCACTTATACCAGTATCTTCGTAAAAAAACTAGACGAAGCCACATGCTGCACCGG
This sequence comes from Xanthia togata, assembly GCA_963853775.1. Classification (NCBI taxonomy): domain Eukaryota; kingdom Metazoa; phylum Arthropoda; class Insecta; order Lepidoptera; family Noctuidae; genus Xanthia; species Xanthia togata. The sequence goes on from OY970802.1 coordinate 16,956,840, forward strand.
GAATCCCTTCTTTTTGCATAATGTTCTCTTTCCTAATATACTTTGGCATAACAGTTTTGGCATAATTCGTTTTGCCATAATAATACTTTGCCATTTTTTTTTTGGCATACTGTTTATGTTGGCATAATCATCTTGAAGGCTAATTTGTTTTGGCATAAATTTAACTCACATAATGTTACTAGGCATAATGACTATTAGCATAACAGTAGTTAGGCATACAATTACAAAAAATATAAATATATTATTAGTATTCCCTTTATTCATTTGCTAAGCATATTTTAACATTTTTAAATATTTCTTTAAAAAAACCATAGGTATAAAAAACGTTATTATTATTTATTAATATAAAATAAATTGTTAATTTTGTCACAACAAAATTAATATTTATTCTAACAGTTAACTAATTTAACTGTGTATTTTATTTCAGGTGTATATTTTTAGCAATTGCTTGTGTAAATGCTAATTTCGAAGTATATTCGTTTGATCAAACCATGTTGCTATAGTTTTTGTAACAATTAAATAATATTGTTGATTAAAAAAAAAACTGGTCTCAATTCAATTCTTTTAAGATAGCCTCTTTTTTATGTGGAAGTCATCAAATGACTTCTCCCGCTCTGGGTGGAGCGGGAGGGCGTGTCAGACTCTTACTGACTAAAACCCACCCGTGTTCCTTATGTTGCCTGTGCAATGCCAGGGGGCCACAGTACCCCTTTCGGACTTTCCTGCGACCCCGGCAGGCATCGGCCTTAGCGGACTCCGTCAGTTGTCAATGGTCCCATCGGACCCCTTCACTCGCTGACATCCCTTTGAGGCGTACGTGGAACACAACGCGCCGTCGACCCGGGCTTGGTCCTTACCGGACGGCGAGCTACCCATTGCTCACCGTCCGCAAGCCCAAGCCTACGGTGGCCGGGAATCGGCTGTGGATTCCCGACGCCCAGGGCGTCTTCTCCTGCGGCGGCTAGGGGCGTGAGGGCGCGAATTTTGCCTCTTCCTCACGCGTTCCGCCTCCTCCTACGTGAGCATTACTGCTTCGCAGAAGGAGGTGACGGCCTCCCATGCCCTTTCGCTCCGTACCATGGCCTGGACCAGGGCCGGACGCGAGAGATCTCCGCCACCAATCGCCTCCACGAGGACACGGCAGTGCTCTGCCCAAGCCGGGCAGACCTCCACCGTATGCTCCACCGTGTCCTCCGGGCGATCCACGCAGTGATGACACCCGGGCGTTTCCTCCCGCCTGATACCGAACAGGAACCTTCCGAAACAGCCGTGTCCGGTGAGGACCTGCGTCAGGCGGAAGGTGAGGACGCCGTGGCGCATCTCCAGCAACTCCTCAAAGAGGGGACTTATTGCCGCAATAGTGGCGTACGTGCCCAGCACTGGGTTGCGACAATCGCACTCTCCATGACGCCATGAGATCCCGTCGGAGCTCTGTCCGCTGTGCCACGATTTCTCGCGGAATCGGAGTTTTTAAGATAGCCTAACGTTTATTTAGAGCGACGATTTCTGGTAAAATTCCATTTTTAACCCTAATTTGAAGTAAAGTATTGCCTTAAAAATTCAATAGGTATGTTGTGCTACACAAGTAACGTTGGTGACCCCAAGTAGTCTTATCTGCCCTACCCCTAGAGTGTAATTTAAAATCGCTCTGGCGCGGAGGGGCGAGGTGGCCTGCGAGCTGAGGAGCAGGTGGTGAGCGTTAAACACATCTGCGACGATAAGCTCGCGTGGGACCGCCAGAGCCTCGCAGCGCCGGAGCCGTGACAGAAACCATGCCTGCTGCATGTTGCATGACGCATGCTTGCTTGCATGCATGGTGTATGCTTGTTTACATGTTTGCATGCTTGCACCTACAATGTAAAGTGCCTACAAATTTCATTAGAGCAATATTGTATAAAAATGTGTATTAGTGTCTAACATTTTAGAAGTCATAATTATGCTTTTTTGTTACGCCTATAAAAAGTATGTTTTAATATCAATAAGCGTAAATTAATTTATGCTTCAGAATGTTATGCTCAATCATTATTATGATTAGAAAAATTATGCTTAAAAATATGCGTAAGCCGTTATGCGTAAATAATATTATGCGAAAATATAATTAGGAGAAACGTATCCAAGTTATATTAGGTCTTAAAGGAGAAACCCAAACTTCATAGAAACTTGGGCCTGGCGTTACAGGGCTGGAATTTGGCCATATAGGAAGGTTTCATGAGCCCAATTTTCACGTCTCCCAGCAATGGCCAAATTTGTAAAATCAGACAATAATGTATACCTACATTTTAGGTTATTTGATATTTTTGAGGATTTGTTTCCTACGTAAATCTGGAACACATGCGCTGTGCTGCAGCCTATCACGATGAGGTTTTAGGTACTTATATAAAAAGCGTTTAGGGGGTGACTTCTGATTTATCTGATTTTACTGAAAACCTCGGCAGAAAACTATGTTTATATTTATTATGTTTATACAAGGCCCACTTACATCACTACTGACTTGCATTTGTTATGTATAGAGGGATTTGATAGAAAAGATTTGATATAAAAGCAATTGTAATAAACAGATCAGGTTTTCCATCTAAGGTCAGCACGAGTGGCAGGGTACGGTGTCTAATGTTCAAGCGAGGGTCAGTCAGAAGGCAATTAATTTCAGAGTCCAGTATTCGAGCAGAGGTCCTAAGAAATAATAAATCCCGAGAAATACAGAAAAACACATTCACTTGCGCAAAAATACGAAAAGCGAATGATATTATTGACATGACATTACAACCATGACAATTGACAGACGTTAACATTGACATTTGCCGTTTACTAGTGTAATCCATGGTGCAATCGATTTTATCGATTATTTATTTCTTTTAATGATTTTTTAAGGCGCTTATGTTAAAAATCAATTAGATTCCAGATTCTATTATTTAATATTGATTTTAATACCTAAAAATAATTTGTACTAAAACAATGGAGTATTATTTAATTATTTGTAACAGTATCGATTTCCAGTAAATCGATCATATTCTTAGGGTACGCTCTATTGACCGGGCCGGGGCTGCCTTGAAGCGGCTCCTGCCCAATCTAGGGGGTCCAAACGCCTCCTGCCGGAGGCTATACGCGGGGATCGTGCGGTCCATGGCCCTGTACGGGGCACCGGTGTGGGCGCATTCGTTGAGGCGGCGGCCTGCCCGCCGGTTGAACGCGTCCCAGAGGGTCATGGCCACCCGGCTGGTCCGGGGATACCGCACGGTCTCCGGTGAGGCGGCGAGCCTCCTTGCCGGATTGCCGCCATGGGATCTGGAGGCAAAAGTCCTCGCGCATATTTGGGAGTGGCGCGGGGAGGCGAAACGCCGGGGCTTGACTCCGATGCCGCGAGAAATCGCGGCACAGCGGACAGAGCTCCGACGGGATCTCATGGCGGCATGGAGAGTACGATTGTCGCAACCCAGTGCTGGGCACGCCACTATTGCGGCAATAAGTCCCCTCTTTGAGGAGTGGCTGGAGAGGCGCCACGGCGTCCTCACCTTCCGCCTGACGCAGGTCCTCACCGGACACGGCTGTTTCGGGAGGTACCTGTTTCGGATAAGGCGGGAGGAAACGCCCGGGTGTCATCACTGCGTGGATCGCCCGGAGGACACGGTGGAGCATACGGTGGAGGTATGCCCGGCTTGGGCAGAGCACCGCCGTGTCCTCGTGGAGGCGATCGGTGGCGGGGATCTCTCGCGTCCGGCCCTGGTCCAGGCCATGGTACGGAGCGAGAGGGCATGGGAGGCCGTCACCTCCTTCTGCGAAGCAGTAATGCTCGCAAAGGAGGAGGCGGAACGCGTGAGGGAGAGGCAAATTTCGCGCCCTCACGCCCCTAGCCGCCGCAGGAGGAGACGCCCTGGGCGTCGGGAATCGATTGCCGATTCCCGGCCACCGTAGGCGCGGGCTTGCGGACGGTGAGCAATGGGTAGCTCGCCGTCCGGTAAGGACCAGGCCCGGGTCGACGGCGCGTTGTGTTCCACGCGCGCCTCAAAGAGATGTCAGCAAGTGAAGGGGTCCGATGAGACCATTGCCTGCCGGGGTTGCGGGATTAGTCCGAAAGGGATACCGTGGCCCCCTGGCATTGCACAGGCAACAGAAGGAACACGGGTGGGTTTTAGTCAGTAAGAGTCTGACACGCCCTCCCGCTCCACCCAGAGCGGGAGACGTCATTTGATGATTTCCCACCCAAAAAAAAAAAAAAAAAAAGGGTACGCTCTATTGATATAATACCAGCGTTTGTAAAGTTGGTGACGTATAATAAAATAAGTGTTGTAACGGTTTACAAAGGTTGTTTAAAACAAAAAACTACTTATTTTCTACACTTGGCCATTGGTATTGAGGCTAAGATTTAAATGACTTACTTAAGCAAAATAGAAGATTTTTTTGGTACATATCTGATTCGTGTAACGGTTAGGCCCAGAAACGGGTTTCTCCATTGTATGCAAATGGATAGGGAACCGCTGCACCGTCATATTAGTATAGAAATAATAAATTCGATGTTTGTTTTGTATCAGGATAGCGGATGTGCGGAAAAGTATGTCAATATTTGCAGAAATTAAGCTACGAGCAGACGGAACTACTAATACACTTACCACTCTAAGAATACGGCTAAGAGCGCAGAAAACAAAGTTACACTCACTACATAGCTCACCTACACACACATACACTCATGCATTCTCACACCCACGCCTTCACCGCATAATTATTCTCATACACATACCTACATACATATTCACCACACACACACCCACACATCCTTATATACATAAACCACACACACGCACTCACGCAAACATACGCACGAATACACATACACTCAATCCATTTAAATAGTTAGATTAAAATTATACTTACCTATTTTCAATTTAATTACCTAGTTTACTTAACAACTATTATTCTGTATTTCTCTAGTACTGACTTAATTAATGCTTCTATTGCATGCCTAGTTCGGCTACAGACGCTAATCTCTTTTATTAAAATGAAATTGTTGCCACATTACCATTGTAAAATAGTACTAAGTTTGTGGAAAATAAACTATTATTATTACTATTTTGACATTTCTTAGGTCCTGGACCTTTTTAAGGCGTACGAGTGGCCGAAGCCAACTCGCATAGGCCCGTTAGACGTGTCTAATGAAATGAGGCACTAACCGACGATTATCCCTGTACGCACTAATCTAGTGCACCCAAGGACAACCCCCGGTTAGTGCAGGACTATTGCAAGATATGGAAACAATTTTATTGGATTATGGGTTTGGGTGGCTTAGTGAACTGGTTATCTAGAACTAAGGTAAACAGACACGCACAGGAGCTTGACGACGTAAATAACGCTATGCTAAAGGTCCATAATTGGTTTACTGTAAATAATTTAGTATTAAATGAGAAGAAAACTAAATGCATAAGATTCGCGTTACCGAATGTTAGAAGTAGTGAATGTCACGTTGTACTGAATAAAGAGACACTAGAATTCGTCGAAAAAACGGTTTTCCTGGGAATCACGCTTGACTCAAAACTACAGTGGGGTCCTCACTTAACATCACTTGCAGGGCGGCTAAGTTCAGCCGCTTACGCTGTTTGGAAAATCCGCCAACTAACAGACGTGGATACCGCGAGACTCGTCTATTTTAGTTACTTTCATAGCATCATGTCTTACGGTATTTTGCTGTGGGGACGGGCCGCAGATATTGACTCTATATTTATTCTGCAAAAGAGGGCTGTTAGAGCCATCTACAACCTCCGCAGACGCGAATCTCTTAGGAAACTGTTTAAGAAAATTAATATCATGACGGTACCTTGTCAGTATATATATGAAAACATTATGTATGTTCGAAAAAATCTACATCTCTATAGTAAGATAAGTGACAGGCATAATTTTAACACAAGAAATAGGAACAAATTAGATCAACCACGTTTCAGATTGTCTAAAGTACACACTTCTTTTATGGGGTATTGTGTAAAATGTTATAATAAAATACCACTCGATATTCTTCAACTAAATGAGAAGAAATTTAAAACTTGCATTAAACGCACACTATGTAGACAAGCATACTATAAGTTGGATGATTATATCGTAGATAAAAATGCTTGGCTAAATGCTGGTCCTGCTCCACAGCCACTTGGGCTCACTAGTTAAAAATGAAAAAATTGGTAGAGTTGCTTCCCCTTGTTTATTTTTTCTGACTACGAACTTATTGTTTATTTTGTTTTTTTTATTAAACTAAGTTTTAATTATTGAATACTCCAATAGATAATATTGATTTTCTTTCTTTTGGTGGTAAAATTCTTGCAAACTATAGTTTTGTATAACTTAGACGCATTTTTATTTTCAATTTTTGTAAATGTGAGTACCATGGAGTCGTTTACTGTGTTGTATTTTGACTTGAAAGAGCAGGGTAGTTGAGAGTATGTCATGCTCACTTAAATGTCTCGCTGATGGTGGCGAGTGTGTTGGATCATTCGGTTCTCTACAAAATGGTTGAGCTGGATGGTGCTGATCCACGCGTCATGTTCGTGAACAGGCGCCGTCAGTTGAGACTGGTCATCTCTTATCTGCCAGGGCTTATTTTTAATAGTTTTTGATTTATATATTTTTTTTTACATTGTTCTCACATATAGAATCAACAAGAGTAATGTACCCAGGATTTTGTAATTTCTATATTTAAAAGAGTGTCCTTGGAGTTTCTTGCCCGTTCTTCTCCATAGAGATCTACGTTTTGGAATGGGCAACTAGCTTCAACTTTCTGACTAACTGACTCTTTGACAATTCAAAAGTGCCTGTAAAGGGTTTAATTGAAATAAATGCTTTGAGTTTGAGTTTGAGTTTATGGAAATACTATGGCCCCTGACCAATATCTTATATAAAATACACAGGTGTAATACATGGCAGGGGGTGACTTGCACACTCAATAATGGGCCCCCGAAAACGGTCGATAGCACAAAGTGTCGACAAGGGGGCAACATGTACTGAGGAGCTTATAAGGAGTGGAGCGGTATTCCACGGCTATCAGGACAATCCCGGAAGTACGGTCAAGACCCCTACCAGAAATTTACTAGAATACTTCCTTCCTCCGAGCACATTTGCTCTTACGAATCTCCACTCAAGCCGGCCAGTAAAGGCAATTATTACTATTATTATTTTATAATATTATAAGTAAATGAAAACGAAAGTTTTGAAGTGAAAACTTCTTTAGCGGCGTTGTGCACTTTTTTGTGATGGGTAAAAAATGTTAAACTCTGATCGAAAATTCGTAAGACGGAGGGAGAGTAGACCGGTGCAAAATTATTCTGGCTGACTACGCCCCAAAAATTAGACAAAATGACGCATCAGTGACGTCATGCATGAAATGAAGAGGACAAAAATAAAATTCTTGTTCCTCTATTAAACAAAGTTAAAGACGACCGAATGACATCAATATTGTTGTCGTTGTTCTGGAACTATCACTGTGAACATTGTTTTGGTCATAGGGTGTATAGATGTTTTGGGACCAAATGCTTGTTTACTTTTAAAGATAAAGATAATTTATTTGTCAAACATGCGTTTACATAAACTGACTCATCAGACATGCAAGGTATTGAATTAATAGATGTTGTGTGCGTCCATGTTTTGCCAATAACGGCGTAAAAATTTTATAGGTATAGGAGATTACATTTAATTGCATTTTACATAATTATAGTCATTCTAAATTTAATGACAAAATATAAAACAAATAAATAATAATTGATGTCAAGATAATATAGGTATATTATAGTCAAAATAGATTAAATTATGTCCAGAAGATTCATTATTATGCAGTAAAATAGAATATTCAAAATTGATGGATTCACATTATTCAATCGTTATTCTTAACTATGTATATTAGACGTCGGAATAGAAAAGTCCTTTTCATTTAAAAAATCTATGACATTGTAATACACTTTACTAACTAAAAAATTCCTCAGCTTATTTTTGAAAAGTGACAAAGGCAGTTCTCCCCAACTTTTAGGTAGTTTATTAAATATGTTATTTTGTTTTAGTAAAATAAATTGTGGGTATACCTATTATGTTTTATATCTGGACGGTGGATTCAATGTTATGGAACAATGGTTGTAGACAATGTAATGACTTTTCGGGGCATAGTGTACGAACATTAGGTACGTAACTTAGCTTAAAGCATATTTAGCATAAAATGAGACACAGTTATTGAAATAATAAAATTTAATAAGTTTATTTGCAAGAATATCACCAATCATTCAGATAGAAGGCGACAGCACCCGTTTTGTTATTCTATGCCACCACCGACATAAGGTTGTAAAACAGGTTGTTCTGAATTAGATAAACTAACGCTTACAGGTGAAGTTTTGTTATCTGATTCGTGTTCACAAATGAAGAAGCTCTTCATTTCACAATCAGTGTTGATCAGACGACCGGTGTAGAACATTGAGCCGCACTCCTCATCTCCGTCCGGCTGGTAATTGTCGAACCAGGCGTCAGCATCTAAATTCAACGGTGTTCCTGAAAAAGAAACATAATAACCTAACTGATAAAAAGTTAATCGCTTGCAACTTGTTGGTATTTGTTTTTATTTCATTCTGAACAAATATGATCATGATTTTCATTTTTATAAGGAACCTTTGTGAGAAAACGATCGTGAGGAAAACAAGTTATTTTTGAGATGGGGTACCACGAGTAATTAGCCTCTACTTAAGGGCTATTATGGGCTTCAAAGTTATCTGGCATTTGGTATATTGTAACTTGCTGTGAGTAGGTATAGTGGTGGGTGGTGGTATTATAAGCTACATCCATCACACACTGGCTCTGTTTATGTCCCCTTTTGCTTTACAACTCACTGGTGGTCGCAAAATCTCACTACATTTTCTTACAACCTTCTACGAATCTTCAATCACACTCACATACCTTTAACTGTCTGCCAGCCATCGTTTAGTTTGTTATGAAAGCCCAGGTGATATATTCCTCTTTGGTATTTCCCTTTGACCCTTGGTTTCGGTGTGGATTCCGTTAACTTCACAAGGTAATCCACTTCCAGCCTATTATTAATCACTGCCAGGTTGGTTTGTTCTAGTTGGCAAACGGCAATTGCTTCGCTCCACTTCAATGGAGTTGTATGGAGCTTGTAGCACTTTCCATTATCTTTACTCAAAGTGTAATCTGAAATAATAAAAGTTAAGTGTCTATCTTGATGAAATTACTCTTTCTACAGTACTAACCGGCATTGCAATGAATGTATCTATGACACTTTTTTAATATGTTCACTGTGAAAAACTTTAGGTATGTCCGCTTAAACATATATACAATAACCTACCTAAATTAGGCATATTGCATTTGTGGTTCCACTCAAGTAACTTGAGACTCTTCTTACAAGCGAAGATTAACCTTCTTTTACAGTCAGCATCATTCATGTCGCCTTCTTTGTTAATGTGCACACAGTTCTCATTACCACCAGCATTATTCGGTTCATTTGACTCCCAGGAGCTGTACACCTCAGTGATTGGCTTTCCTAAAAATAAGAAACACGGTATTCGTTTTATAAAAATATATAATCTATCTTCTAGTGCAGTGATACTCGTAGCTTAGTGGTGTGATCGTCGGACTGCCAAGTCCATAGGTCTCGAGTTCAAACCTAAGGCACGACGGACCTCAGATTTTTCAGATTCATGTGCGTAAGTATTGTATAATTATCACTCATGCTTCAAAAACGGTGAAGGAAAACATCGTGAGGAAACAGGCATGCCTGAGAGATATTTCTCGACAGCATGTGAAGCCAAGTCTGAGGCCCATGGGCGGCTTGAAAACTTTGACATCAGGTTAGTCACTAATTACTCGACAAAGAAGATCTATCTTCTATAGATGTCAGTCTGTTTGTTTGTTCGCGTACATCTCCGGAACTACTGAACGGATATTAATGTAGTTTTCACAGGTAGACAAAGATTTATTTGGAAGAGAATATAGAATGTTCTTTCATTAAAATCGGATGTTGAAAAAAAAAGTTATCTTCATACAAGACGATATTCTGTTCATGACACGTTGTGCAAAATTTCTGAGAGTAACAAGAGTACAAAAAGTACTAGGCTTGCATGAATTCAAGATAGTATAACAATCATTAGTATTATCCTATTAATAGGTTAGGTAGATTTCGCACACAAATAGTTTATAACTAAAAAGCACTTGCATGAATTCACGTTTAGTTTATTTGGAGTACATAAACAAAAAAGACTAACAAAATGTATTTACAAGGCAGATGTGAATGGAAACGAGACGAACCTTATTGGTGATGTTCTTCAGAAAGGACAGGTGCGTAGTACTCGCAACCGGCGTGCGTGTATGACCAGATGTATGAACGTAAACGAGGCAAAAGGAGTATATAAGGATCGTAGCAGGTGGCATTCTGTAGTTTCTGCCTATCCCCATGGGAAAAAGGCGTGAGTTTATGTATGCATATTAAAAAAAAGCTATATTTAAACAAAATCGCTCGACCGATTTGGCAGACGTTTTTTCGTAATTGTCTAAACAAGGTTTGCATGAGGGAACATTTTGAAAGAAAGAAAGAAAATACGTTTATTTGCGGTAAAATATGACGCAAGCAAAGAAAAAAAAACAAATAAACACGAAAATAACAAATTGGAGGAAAATATGCGTCACATCCACGCAAAACGGCCATCGCTCAGCATAATGCTGGGACCCTATGCGAGACAAAGCCCCAGCGCTGGTTTTCAGCGACAACTGGCGTTGACGTGATGACGTCAACCGGTGCAGCGTATAGAGAAATAACAAAATAAGACAAAAAAATAAATACTATTTACACATTAGTATTTTGGAAAATCCACCGGAAAAGTCGGAAATACACCCGGGCGACGCGGGGCACGAACAGCAGCTATATAGTTATATGTATAAATAAAAGGAAAAACTGAATGACTGGCTGACTTATCAACACACAGCTGGAACTACTAGCCCTAGGAATGTGAAATTTTGCATAATGTTCCGTTTTATACTATAAACGAGTACTAAGAAGGGGTTTTTGGAAATTCAACCTTTAACCCAACGTGGCAAACAGAGGTAGTGATTTTTTAAGGGGTTAAGGATTTTACTGCCTGGCTGCCCAAGCCAGGTCAAATCCTTCTCCGTTGGCTCAAACTCAAAGCATTTAAATCAATTAAACCATTTACAGGCACTTTTGAATTGTCAAGGGGTCAGTCAGTCCGAAATATGGAGCTAGTTGCCCATTCCAAAGCGTAGGTTCCTATGGAGAAGAACGGGCAAGAAACTCCACGGACACTCTTTTAAATCATAATATTGTTACAAATATTGGTTATATCATTCATGTTGAAATTATACATGTGAGAACAATGTAGAAAGACGTGCACGTAAAAAGCGTCCGTAATAAAAATATAAAAACAATTCAAAAAGTAAAATAAATTAAAATAAGCCGAGGCAGATAAGAGATGACCAGTCCCTACTGACGGCGCCCGTTCACGAACATGATGCATGAATCAGCACCGTTTAGCTCAACCATTTTGAAGGGAACTTGACGATCCAAATCCGTCTTGTTTAAAAAAAAAGTGTTTGATGTTACGTTACGATTTTAGGACTTTAACTTTATTTAAACCCATTTTCGAGTTAATTAAAGCAAGTAGTAAAATCCACTACTTAAAATTTATCACCCATTTCCACCAAGTATTTTATTATTAACAGAGCTCAACTCATGTTGAGGTATCACAGACAGATATTCGGTATTTTTTTGCATAAAATGGGTATTTTATAGTCATTAGTAGGAAATACTAAATCTAAACAAAATACTATAATTTTAATACGTACCGTCAACTGTTTGAAATGCTCCTTCAACCAATATGTCTGACAGCCCCACGTACATCCAATTGGTTTTAGGCGTAACCTTCTTCCAAAGCGATATTACTGCGTGTGCTTCATTGTCGTTGTCTGGGTGCCAGAAGGTGGCCCCTTCCAGAGCACACACTCGCTGGGCCTCAGCCCAAGTCCGTGGTAACGTGTGGATCTTATAGAAACTCTCTTCAGCTTCTATATAGGTGTAGTCGCTTCGGAAAAACTTTTTACCTCTTTGTCCGTCTATGAATGTAGATAAAGAAAAGTTTGCTTTACGAAATGAAAAAGACAATTTTATCGTTTAAAACCATCCTACGATTATCTTTTGCAATCACAATCACATACATATCTAACTACTACCTCATTGATATTTATTATCTATGTTATGGAACGAAGCCCTAAGTTAAAGCACTCGTGTTTTCACACATCGACCCGTACCTGTTATCATGGTTACCAACATGTGCGTCAATGTCCTTGCCACTCTGTATATCTTTAAATTTAAATAAATATATATTCCTTAATTTCGCATTCAAAGGTTGACTGGTTGAAGTATTATATAAATAAATAGTAAGATGCCTGTCATGACTCTTAAAAACTAGACAAAACGTTGTATATAAATATTACTTACATGAATCCGACACTAAGTTCACAATAAGAAAGATTAATAAGGTTTTCGAAAACATTTTATGCGACATACGTCTTGCTTGATCCGCGCCAGTCAAACATCCTACTTCGTAAGTAGGATGTTATGATTCTCCGCCAGCTACTAAGCCCAATTTAACACTGCGGACACACTATCGATATGGATCGGCGAATGTTCGCGGTGTCTTCGGGCGCGAATGTCCTTATTTTGATAAAAATAACTAGATGACAAACTGTTTCTAAAACTTTTCATGTTAGTCAATCTGCCCTGCAAAAAGATAGTCAACCTGCCCCAGACGCCATTTTTAGGGTTCCGTACCCAAAGGTAAAATAAAATAAATATTTAAGGGGGACTCCCATACAACAGAAAGGATTTTTTTGCCGTTTTTATAGATAATGGTACGGAACCCTTCGTGCGTGAGTAAATATTACTATAGAACATGATGTCTAAAATGAATAAAATGCATTGCTTTCATATCCTTTAATTTATTTTTAGTAAGTTTTCGAAATTACCACATTTTTTTTCAATACATCATTCAAATCGTTTAGGTAACGATCTTACTATTGCGTTTTGTGTCTTCAGGTGGTAAATTTGCGTTTAAATGGACTCTATGGCTGCTTTAAGGTCTTCAATGGTGTCGTAGCTTGTTTTGTACACTGCACCCTTAAATTAACCCCACAAGAAATAGTCTAGTTGTGTTAAATCGGGCGACCTCGCGGGCCATTTGATAGGGCCGTTCTTGGTCCCAATCATTTTTTAAAGGATATGAAAGCAATGCATTTAACATTTACTGCTTTAAGACCTACACAATCGATATCTAAATAAATATAGTGTTAGTTATATTTTTCACAACGTAACGTTCGATTCCCGAGCTGAGTACAAGTTTTTGTATGAATGCAGTTTTTCTTCTTACTAAAATCGATGACATGGTTCCTAATTAGAGATCTTCGTATGTCTTATAGTTTCAGACTTTCCCATACTGACCGATCTAAATCCGATCCGATCTCTGTATACCGGTATACATTCTCGGGTGTGATTAGATGACCCAAAACTCGTACGGCTGACAAGTTTTTAGCTGTTAGTCGTCTCTTATAGGCAACTCAACTCTATAGTTTTTTTTATGTACACACAAAACACTTAATAGTTTTCTATTAAAGTTTTGTGGATAAATAAAGAAAAAAACACAACAATAATTTGATTTATATTTAAATTTAGTAAATCATTATTGTACAATGTATAATAATGTGTACCAAATACGGTTTCCTCCATTTGACTTTGCGCGAATTATAAGTGCAGAATTTGATTTAGTTGGTGCATATGAACATCGTCGATCACCGAACACAAAGTTTTTATAGAGATATTGCGACAACGAATGTTCGTCCAAAAATGTAGCCATAGCATAATGACAGATGAATGAAGACCTGCTTAACATCTTATTTTATTTTTATAATTTTTTATGCTAACCTAACTTAAACTAAATTATGGCGTCGAAAAATTCCTCCGCATCGCTGACGATTGGTAATTTACCCAAGCGACTAGTGTATGCTAATCACGAGGAAAATATTAGTTACTAAACAACTCTGAACTCACTATATTGACACTGTAGCACAATCTTCCGTTTTTTTTTCGTGTGGTTAGTGACTAACCTGGTGTCAGAGTTTTAGCCGCCCATGGGCCTCTGACATGGCTTCACATGCCGCCGAGAAATATCTCTCAGGCATGTTTCTTGATGATGTTTTCCTTCACCGTTTTAGAAGCAAGTGATAATTATACAATACGCACATGAATCCGAAAAGTCAAAGGCGTGCCTTGGGTTCGAACTCGAGACCTATGACTTGGCAGTCCGACGGTCACACCACTAGGCTATAACGCGGCTTTTACTTTGTAGTTTGACATAGGTATTGAACTAGAAAAACCTACCAACTGCTTTATTCCTTATAATTGAAGAATTATTATATTTGTTGTTTTAAAAAAAAAACAATTCACTTTGTGCACAGATTAGATACACACGGCTACATATCAAGCTATACTTTCCAGTATAAGCTGACCTCGCCTTGTACGGAAATTCTTTACAATGCGAGATCAGCTTATACTGGAAATGTATAGTTTGATTTGTAGCCGGCGTACCTACCCACCTACTTAGTCAAATTATTTAAAAAGAACTTGAAATAGGAATACTAGAGATGTACCCTATAAGTATAGATAGTGCGGTTGGCACTATCTATACTTATAGGCACATCTCTTACGGTACACAAAGACGCGCCCCACTCTTCTTCTTAAACGCGATTACTGTACTTGTAGTCTGTAAGCTAAGTGGCCGGCAAACTCATTAGTCAATAGAGCCAATATCAATTCAAAATTCAAAATTCTAAAGTCATTTATTCAAACTGGACTGAGAATCAGCACTTTTCGAACATCAAAATTACATCAGACAGTCCCCCAAAACCCCACCCATGGTATAATAACATACTTCGCCGTATGTTATTATACCATGCGTCCACCCTTCACCACTTCCTAAAGCTTTTGCTAGGAATAAAAAGTGGCGCAACAAACTCCCCAGCAGCACAGCTGACTGTTCAGTTAGAAAAAAATGATTCTATATTTTAATATGTATGCAAAATAATTTACATTACGCAATACAAAACATAATTTAAATTAATAGCCATATGACAGCTAGCACACGCTAATATACCAACCAAAAACATCGAGAAATATACTTAGGCAGAAATAAAAAAAAAAACAAAAGTTAAAAAACATCTAAAAAAAAAAACCTCCACTTGAAAACTAGGTTATCTGTCGTAAACCAATCCGTAACCATTGAGAGTATTTGAGAGTGCACTGCTTACATCGTCAATATTTTGTTTATTCCTGTTTACTTTTAAAAAAAGAGAAACATCATCTGCAAACAGTACAACTTCACAGATACCCTTTAAATATAATGGTAAGTCATTGATATACACTGAGAACAAGAGTGGACCCAGTATTGAGCCTTGAGGTTCACCTAAATGAACTGGTAGCCCGGAAGATTTCACACCGTCAACATCTACACTTTGGGGCATATTATGTAAATACGAATTTAAAACGTTGAGAGCTTCGTTTTGCACACCGTAATGACGCAGTTTACGCAAAAGCGTGTCATGGTGCACGCAATCAAAGGCTTTGGAGAGGTAAACTCCAATAGTATTTTAATTGCTCTCCCATGCGTTAAATAAGTGTTTTATCAGAGCAACACCCGCATCTGTAGGCGAACGACCCTTTGTAAAGTCATATTGTTCATTATGAAGAAGACTATATAAATTAAAATATCTTAGCAACTGCTTGAGTATTATCTTTTAAAATATTTTGCTGAATGCTGGTAAGATAGAAATAGGCTTGAAATTGCCAACGTCATTTTTATTACCTGATTTAAAGAATGATATGACCTTACTACTCTTCATGAGGTCAAAAATTTTCCTAAATCCACACATTTATTAAAAGTAACAGCTAGATAGGGGGCTACGATGTCTATTATATTACTTAAAAGTTTAATGGAGATGCTCCAGTAATAACCAGTGTTTTTAGATTTGAGTGTGTTAAAAACATTAACTACATATTCGTTACATATTCGAAGCTAAATAAGCGACTACTTTTAGACACACTACTAAGCAAAAGGTTTTCACCTTTAGACGGGGACGAATTTAAGGAGTGAGTCGTAGTTATAGGTATGTTGGTAAAAAACTCATTAAACGCCTCAGCTACGTCAGCTGCTTTAGTAACTAATCTCAAGTTGTTTATTTTGTTTAACCGATTTACCCGTTTCATTGTTAATAATTTTCCAAGTGGTTTTTACTTTATTATTGGAATTTTTAATTGTATCGGTAAAAAATTTAGATTTAGCAAAACCACTAACCTTTAAATAATATTCTAGGAAAGGAGTATCAAACCTATATTTTTTCAAATCATATAACTCGTATAGTCCCACTCTACTTTTATAAATACCCGGAGTGGCCCATTGGTTAAAGCCAACGGAGGTGCCATTAATTTTAATAGAATTCGTCTTGAAAGTATATTGGTACTCTTTCTGCGCAATTTCAAAAAGGGCTCCATACATTTCATTAGGATTCTCAAGTTCTACTATAGATGGTGTAATTCTATGAGCTATATTATTTTTAAACTTGTTGCAACGACTAGCTGTATATGGCCTACATTCTATTTTATGCGGCTTTTGATGTAATGGCATGGGGCTAGCCAACTATAGATAGTGCAATCCCCGACGACGCGCCCCACTCCGCTCCGCTCCGTACAAAAGTACAGCTTACAGTACAGTAATCGCGGAGTGGGGCGCGTCGTTGTGGATTGCACTATCTGTAACTAACTAGCTTATAAACCACAGTGGTCAGACGTTAAGTCACTTAACACTTATTTATATTTGGAATCAAAATCACTAAATATCAAGACAAGTTGACGAAGATGCCGTGATCGTGAGTAGGTTCAAAAACGAGTTAATTAAATTATAAGACCTAAACAGAATAAGAAGTCTAATACTTAATGTAGTAACATCTAAAATATTGATATTGAAATCTCCACATAAAATTATACTTATATTACTTGATTTTAACCTATTGAATGAATCCTACATTACCGATTCAAAACTAATAAAATCACCAGAGGGGGGGGTCGATAAACGCATATTATAATGTATCGCTCGAGTTCAACACAAGACAACTCAATAGTGCGCTCGATGGAAAGATTAACTAAATCTAAACGTTGTTTACATTTCAACTTGTTTGAAACAAGAACTAAAGATCCACCGCGAATGGCGCTTTTTCTTACAAACGCACTTTGTACACTAAAATTATCATCATGATATAACGACTAAGATTTCTTATAAGAGCTATTTTTTCTGTGTGTTCAAACTGTCGCAATACTCGTATACTTTTCTTAATCATTCAAACACACATGCTTTTTCACTCTACAACGGTTTCTAAAATTAACTTGCTTAGAAGTAGGACACCTTCATCATCATCATAGCGACTGACAATAATATGATGAAGGTATCTTACTTATTAACAAGTTAACCTTGGACAACTTTACCTACAGTAAATAATGTTCTGTTATTTTCATTTATTTATTAAAACTTTATGCACAGGTAAAAAATACTGTACAAAGGCGGACTTAATGCCTGAGGCATTTTCTACCAGTCAACCTTAGGGTGGTGCAGAGACATAACATGGCAGGTGCAACATAATTATGTGATAGATAACTCGATAATGAATACCTACTAATACATACAACATACATAGATACATACATATAAACCGAATAAACTTTGCCAGGAGAAATAACGATAGGTAGAGGAAAAAACAAATCCAGCAAATCAGCGCTGCAAAGATTCTGCCAACTTTTCACGAATATGTTTACGTGCCTTCAACTTGAAAGATAACCGACTGGTTCATCCATGACCATGGCCATCCTGATATTCAGAGGAAGCGCATTCCAAAGAAATACCGCCTGGACAAAGAAAGAAGAGTGAATAAAACCAGAGCGGTGAGAAGGACATCGTAGAAGACGATTGTTGGTGGACATTTTTTGGTGAATATATCTACTTAGGGGGAAATCAATCTTTGAAATATAGTTTGAATTTTGAATAAAACTTATTATTTTGCTTAATTACCGAAACCCCGACCCCCACGCGTATTTACGCTCGCACACACCGTACGGAAATTGGTACAGAGCCGCACTCTATAGGCCAAAGAGTGCATGCGGCTCGCGAGCCGCGGTTTGCCGACCACTGCTGTAAGGCCTCTGCCTCGAATTTTGAGGGCAGCGGGGCGGCGGCGGTGGCGGCGCGGGAGCGGCAGGATCTTATGCGTAAAATCAAAGGGAGCGGTTCTCGAAAACAGCGGCGCGGGGGTGGGCAACGAGCGGTGCACTCCAGTCAAGCGGTGACTGCCCGCGCCGCCACCGCCGCCGCCCCGCTGCCCGCAAAATTCGAGGCCGAGGCCTAAGGGCTGAAACACATAACCGCGGTGCGGCGCCGCGCCGCGAGAATCGGCAGTAGTGGCACTGCCGATTGTAGCGGCGCGGCACCGCAGCGTGGCGCTAGTTCCAGCGTTATGATGTCATACTTGTTGACAATGATTTAGTTTGTTTCACAGACTACATAGAGATACAAAGTAGCTCTTCAAATGATGTTAAACTCATTCTAAAGTAGGCGAAAAAATTATTTTCGTCTGTCTTTAAAACTTTGTATTTTCGAGAAAAGTACTCGCCATCGGGATTCATAGCCTTATTAAATGGATGTGTCCAGTATCTTCTTTGTCGTTTATTTAAAACAGAGTAATGTATTTTTAATAACAAATAAGCAATCAGTTTCTCACGATGGTCCATGGCAGAGACACGTCTACCCACAACCGAAAATCACGAGGAACTGGATACCCTACCATACGACAAGAAAATGCTCTTTTTCGTGACGCCGCAACGCAAACCGCCGATTTTAGCGGCGCGGCGCCGCAACGCAGTTATGTGTTTCGGCCCTAAGCGATTAGAAAGAAGAGTGGGGCGCGTCTCCATGGATGGCAGTATCTATAACAGCGGAGCGCTACCAAAAGCTTGTTGTACGTAAGAAATTTTGTGAATTTTGGACCTTTTGCTCTCGTGTATCGAATTAAATTGAAATTGTTGCTCTTTAATTAACAAAAGTCACACAGTTTTCCTGGCACACATCTGCCTGTAATAAAAATATGGCAGTGTATAGAGTGCCTCTAGCGGCACTCTATCCCTATCGGATAAAGTGCCACTAGCGGCATAATAGTGGCGCTGCCTCGGCCCGGCTAAAGTGCTGTAAGCATTGCATTGTCACTGTCACTGAGTCACTGTCACTTGTTATTTAGTTTGATTGATGAGATTAGTTCACTGTTAAACACCACATTTCCAAAACATTACATTATCTTGTGCCTAAACGGACCCTGGAGGTGTGTGGTCATTTTTCGTAACTTCAGTCATTGTAGTGACTTTGATGTAATTATCTAAAACTAATATGATCAAACAAAACTAATATGAACAATCAAGCAAAATAACAAGTGACAATGCAATGCTTACGGCACTTTAGCCGGACCGAGACAGCGCCACTATTATACCACATTTAGCGGCACTTTAGCCTAAAAATATTTAACATAACCAGACAAACTTTGATAGAATGTCTATTTAACGTGTCTAGGTAGGTAATTGACTATTTCCTTAACTACAAATGCAAACTACTCAAACTCAAAGCATTTATTTCAATTAAACCATTTACAGGCACTTTTGAACTGTCAAGGGGTCGCTCAGTCAAAAATATGAAGCTAGTTGCCCATTCCAAAGCGTAGTAGGTACCTATGGAGAAGAACGGGCAAGAAACTCCACGGACACTATTTTAAATAAAATAAAAAATTGATACAAAATATTGGTTACATCATTCATTTTGAAATTATGCATGTGAGAACAATGTAATAAGACGTGCACGTTCGTAAAAGCGTCCGTAATAAAAAGAAGAATCGCAGGTATGCTGGAAGAGATTTCATTAGAAATAAGCATCACCTTTGTACGTATTTTTCTGTTCTTATAATCTTGTCTGTTTATTTTTGTGTGTACATAAATGGTTAAATAAATAAATAAATAAGAAAAATAGAATCATTCAAAAACTTAAAATAAATTAAAATAAGCCATGGCAGCTAAGAGATGACCAGTCCCAACTGACGGCGCCCGTTCACGAACATGACGCATGGATCAGCACCATTCAGCTCAACCATTTTGAATGGAGCTAAATGATCCAACACACACGCCACCATCAGAGAGACATTTGAGTGAGCATGACATACTCACAGCCGCCAGGGCACATTCAAGTCAATGAAATACTACATATTACCCGGTAAATGGTAGCTCTTTAGTACATAGTACTCACACCTGTGCTATGCAATTATATAATACAAAGGAAATTGAGTTTATACAATACAAAAATGGTCTTACAATCTTCAGCAGCTCCGTATTTTCAAAATGTTAATCAGTGTGTATGTCAATTAGTTGTGGAGCAGGACCAGCAATGAGCCAAGCATTTTTATCAGTGATGTAATCCCCCAACTTATAATATGCCTGCCTACATAGTGTGCGTTTTATACAAGATTTGAATTTCGTCTCATTAAGTTGAAGTATGTGGGGAGGAATTTTATTATAACATTTTAAACAGTACCCCATGAAAGATGAGTCTACCTTAGCCAGTCTGAAACCTGGTTGTACTAATAGGTCCCTATTTCTTGTACTATAATTATGTCTATCACCTCTTTTACTAAAAAGATGTAAATTTTTTCTTACGTACATGATGTTTTCATAGATATATTGACAAGGTACCGTCATGATGTTAATATCCTTAAACAGTTCCCTAAGAGAGTCGCGCCTGCGGAGATAATAAATGGCTCTGATCGCTCTTTTCTGCAGAATAAAAATAGACTCGATGTCTGCAGCCCGTCCCCAAAGTAAAATACCGTAAGACATGATACTATGAAAATAACTGAAATAGACTAGCCTCGCGGTATCTACATCAGTAAATTGACGGATTTTTCTGACAGCATATGCTGCTGAACTTAGCCGTCCTGCAAGAGATGTTAAATGAGGACCCCATTGTAGCCTTGAGTCGAGCGTGATCCCCAGGAAAACAGTTTTATCGACAAATTCTAGTTTCTCTTGATTCAATACTATCTCACAATTACTACTTCTGAAATTTGGTAAAGAAAATTTTATGCACTTAGTTTTTTTTCCATTTAATACTAAATTATTAGCAGTGAACCAATTTTGGAGCTGCAGTAGGGCGTTATTTACGTCGTCAAAATTTGTAGCACGTCTATCTACCTTAAAAATTAAGGAAGTATCGTCAGCAAATAACACCATTTGTGGTTGATTTTTAAATAAATGGAGTAGATCATTAATATACACTAAAAAGAGGAATGGACCTAATATCGAGCCTTGTGGCACACCCATTTTTACTTTTAAACCTAGTGATTTGATACCGTTTATTTGAAGTTGCTGTTGTCTATCATTTAAATAAGATTTTACTAAATTGAGTGCAAGTTTTCCAAGTCCGTAATGCTCAAGTTTCAAAAGTAAGGTTTCGTGATCGACGCAATCAAATGCCTTAGAGAGGTCACAAAAAAATCCTATTGCGTCTTGGGCCTCTTCCCACGTGTTAAAAATGTGTCTTAATAAGGTAACACCAGCGTCAGTGGTACAACGTCCTCTGGTGAAACCATACTGTTGATAGTGGAGGATTTCATTTTTGTTAAAATGATTGAGCATTTGATTAAGCATTACCTTTTCAAACACTTTGCTAAAAACCGGCAACACGGATACGGGTCTATAATTTATTGGTGTCTTTACTGTCCCCGGATTTGAAAAGTGGTATTACCTTGCTGTATTTAATTAAATCCGGGAAGACTCCTTGATCCACACACAAATTAAATATTAAGGCTAGGTAAGGCGCTATGATCTCAATTATGGAGGTACAGATTTTAATGGACATTCCCCAAAGATCTTCAGTCAATTTGATCTTGATTTGTTTAAAAGCTTTTATTACTGTTATGGAGTTAATATGTTTAGTCCAAAACTGTTTTTTTTTTTACTTCCACATGCGCTGAATGGCTAGAAATCTAAGTGATAAGAGCGTTTTTACAGAAAGTGGGTTACGTCTCAAATAGTACTGCATGGAAATAAGAAATATTGAACTAAAATATTGATTATGAAATGCAATAATTAATATCGTTACACCGAATATTTAGTCATAGATAAATCGGTTACAGCATCAAATTCAGTGTTATAATTGCAATTCATTATTAATATTCTAGTTCACTAGTTAGCCATATTTTTTATTTCCATAATGTTGTAATAGTAATATTGTCAAACAAATTAAAACAGGTAAATATTTGACAGCTATTTGCGACGTTGCTTGCCAAGTTTTTGAATTAACCATACAGTTGCAGGTTAACGAGATACATATATAACCAATGATATTAGAAGTAAAAAAACGTAGATAGCTTACCTACCTAACATTCTATCTTCAAAAACGGCACTATGTCACACTATTATATGACACGTGGAAGTAGGATGGCATGTCGTAATTATCGGGAGCGAAAAAGAGACAAAACGAAGAAAATGTGGCTAATTAGCCAACTTTTGACGTGCCACTTGCGGAACGTTTATAACCTATCTACCTCTTTTTACATATATATATAACCTATAATATCATTGTATATAACCTATACTTTGCGGAAAGTCACAGGTCGACTTAAAAAAATGACCTTCAAGAAATACAGGTGCGATGCTGTTTAAGTAAGAGGAAATTAGGTGTTACTGTAGGTTAAATCGTCTTGATATTATTATAGAAATAATAAATTCGGTTTTTATTTCGTATCAGAATGGCGGGTGTAGGGAATAATAGAACGTAACATGCAGTAGGGAACTAATGTACATTTTTTTAATGTACTAAGAAATATGTCGGTCACCATCCATATGTCAGATTGGAAGGTCAAACCATAATTTTACCTACGTGTGAATTAACTGCCGTAATATTACCAGCATTATATAGCTAAGCATGTATTTTTACAAGGATATTTAAACATAAAATGAAACACAGTTTTAGAAATAATTATAGTTATAAATGTATTGCAAGAATATTAACAAACACTGGCACAAAGGTAGGTATAAAATAGTAGGTATAGGTTGCTGTGGGTTGTAACAATCTGATGCGGGGCGATAGGCGATTCTCTCAGGGACAGCATCGATACAACGTAAAAAAAAAAATATGAGTTTCCCCTCTACTGTTTTGTTAATCTATGCCACCACCGACATAAGGTTGTAAATAAGGCAGCTCTGAATTAGTTAAACTGACGCTAGCCGGTGAAATGATGTTATCTACTTCGTGTTCACAAATGAAGAAGCTCCTCATATCACAATCGGTGTTGACCAGACGACCGTCGTAGAACATCGAGCCGCACTCCTCGTAATCGTTTCCATCTGGCTGGTAATTGTCGAACCAGGCGTCAGCATCTACATTCAACGGAGTTCCTGAGAAGAGAAGTTAATCATCTATTAAAACAATCATAGATAAACTAGCAAGTCTAAGAACAATTTACTAGAAAATCATAGTTACTAGCAACTAGCAAGTCAAGCGATAAACCTTTTTATCAGCTGGGTACCTAGCGGATAAAAAGGTTTATCGCTTGATCGCTTACAAGATATTTTGGTAGTCGTTTTCATTTTAATCTTAGTAAGTAAGGTTATGTTTTTCTCTGTCACAAGGAAC
Organism: Xanthia togata; assembly: GCA_963853775.1. Taxonomy (NCBI): domain Eukaryota; kingdom Metazoa; phylum Arthropoda; class Insecta; order Lepidoptera; family Noctuidae; genus Xanthia; species Xanthia togata. The sequence continues at coordinate 16,980,635 of OY970802.1, forward strand.
CCAAAGGAACTATCGTGAAGAAAACAAGTTATTATTGAAATGGGATAGTGGTCAACAACCAGACTCAGCAAAAAGCTATGAAGTAGGTAGTGAGTGAGGGCGGGCATTTTTGAGGAACTGTCATATTGTAATTTTGACGTTCGAAAAGTGCTGATTCTGAGCTTAGTTTGAATAAATTACTTTTGAATTTCGAATTTGAATTTTGTAGGTCTCTGGACTCTCTGGCAAAAAATTCGATACCTTGCAACTTTCTGTGGGTTATTATATAGTGTTACCACATAACCATACTTACGTATGTACCTTAGTATGCTACGTCCATCACACTGGCTTTGTTAATGTCTCTTTTTTGCTTGGCAACTCACTGGTGGTAGCAAAATCGACGACGAAAACATTCGCCCAGACAATAAACACTATATTTTCTACTAATTTCGTTATTGAACGCTTTCCCTACTACCTTAAAACTAAAGCATCCACCAATCTAAATAACTTTTACGTACCTTTAACTGTCTGCCAGCCATCTTTTAATTTGTTATGAAAGCCCAGGTGATATATGCCTCTTTGATATTTCGCTTTGACCCTTGGTTTCGGTGTGGACTCTGTTAACTTAACAAGATAATCCGCTTCCCGCCTATTACTGATCACTGCCAGGTTGGATTGTTCTAGTTGGCACATTGCATATGCTTCGCTCCACTTCAATGGATTTGTGTGGAGCTTGTAGCACTTCCCAATATCTTTACTCAAAGTGTAATCTGAAATAATAAAATGTATGGGTCTATTTCGATAATGGTAGATTGAATACATTTCATTCAATAAATATAATATGGTAGTTTATGTGGGCATGAAACGATAGATTTTATTGTAATGTGAATTTTAACATTAAAATAATTGCCATTGCCTTCGGAATAGCAATCCTTTGTAAATACGGTCAAGTGGACAGTAAGCAAAAATATTTACTACATTTTGTCGCATTTCTGAGCGACTAAACTTCAGTACAATAGAGTTCAACGCGCAAAGTTCTTCAGTCGAAGATTTCTCTCCGCAAATTTTCAAGAACGCAGAATAATAACTTGGTAAATTAAAATGACATGCAAAATTTCATTCTCGTTGCTTGTAAATACAAATGATTGCTATTCCGAGTTATAGGGTGCTCCCTCAGGAGGTACAAAGATTAAAACCTACCTAAATTAGGCATATTGCAGTTATTGTTCCAATCTAGTGTCTTGAGGCTCTTCTTACAAATGAAATAACTATGTACTCCACATATGTAATCATTCATTTTGCCATCCAGGTCCAAACTAGCACAATCCTCAATACGACCATGATCGTTAGGCTCACCGGATTTCCAGTTGGTGTAGACCTCAGAAATTGACTTTCCTAGAAACATGAAAATAATGTAGGTATGATTATTTTAAGCGTGGTATGTCGTGCGAAACGAGTATATCCAATTCAAAAATCGTTCGAATTAACATCATGTTTGTCACGCGTTCGTACTAGACCTATTAAGCTCTATTTAATTGGGGTACGAAAAATTTTATGAATTTGGCGCATGTGGCCGTTACGCGCTGGCCGGTTACAATGTTTGAAGAAATATTGGTTAACGATTCCGTCAGTTTATCTAGCACACCAAACAGTATCTTTAGGGTTCCATCCTCGAAGGGTGCTAATGGGACCCTATTACTAAGGCTCCGGTGTTTTAGAGCTATATCTTTTGAACCGTAATAAGTAGATACTTGAAAGTTTTCACAGCGTGCTAGTACTATTGCCGCTATAACAATACAAAATAAAATAAAGTTAAAAATGAAAGGATACAAGAAACTAAAGTCCCCATACAAGAAACTAAAGTATTTTAGGTAACATATGTATGTAGTGTTAAATATTGTACGGTTTACGAAACCCTTCGTGTGCGCGTCCGACTCGCACTTGGCCACTTTTTTGTGGGTGTAACGGCGCGGGCGTGTCTAAATAAATGTTAATAGTAGTCTTAATTATCTTCACTCCAGAACAGACAATTTGGTTAGCTAAAATTGAGCGTCAACGCTGAACAAAAATGAGGTAAATAAGGGTTCCTTGTTTCGCGAAACGAACCGAAACAAGGCATTGTACCGGCTTAAGACATATTAATGGTAAAAAGTCAATACGTACTGAAAACGAATAAGCAGTCAATGGTCAAAACTGTCACTTGAAAAAGTCTTACTAATTAGATAAACAAATCTCTAGTACTGACTATAAAAATTTAAATCACTATAAAATTTAAAAAAATCAAGAATAAAATATACGTACCGTCAACAGTCTCAAATACTCCTTCAACCAATAAGTCTGACAGCCCTATCCACACTGCCTTGATAGACGGCTTAGTTTTCTTCCAAAACTCTATCACTTTACGTGCTTCATCGTCATTTTCGGGGTAGAAGAAAATGGCCGCCTCCAGTTGACACACTCGCTTGGCATCAGCCCAACCCTTTGGTGTCACATGGAACTTATAGAAACTCTCGAGTGATTCTATATAATGGTAATCCTTTCGGAAAAACTTTTTAGATTTTTGTCCATCTATGAAAAGATAAGATAAATGTAACATTTCATTAGATAACAATTTGCCTTGCGGAAAGAAAATGCAGTGGCATTTTCTTTTCTAGTACAAGTTTAAGGACGTGTCTGCACAGGATGACCGAGTTACTAGGCTGTTCAAAAAGTAATGATAATCTATTTTTCTTTTTGCTCGGCGCCTATGGGTATCAAATGCACAAATATTTTTTCAAATCCGACTGTTAGTTCCAGAGATTAGCACGTTCAAACATACAAAAAAACTCTTCAGCTTTATTATAAGTATAGAAAATATGAACCAATTGTCATTGCTTTTTTTTGAAGACGAAACATATACGTTAATTATGTATATTAATATTCTACTTACATGAATCCGACACAGAGTATACAATTAAAAAGAATAACAAAGTTTTCAAAAACATTTTAATATACGACTGACGTCTTGAGTCGCGCCAGGTTAACAAACTTAGCAGGATATTTTAAAGAATCTTCGAAATGCAATCCTGTTCGACCAGTTTGAACCTGCGTGCTGCGACCACGGTAGCGAGATTAGCGAATCGCGGTCTATTCGCAAAAATATGTTTGCACTTTGGTTTTGGTCGTCTCAGCTTCAATGTTTTTTTGCTAAAATTCTAATGCAACGCAGACTTGTGTTTGAAAGCGAAATTCCACTGATCCATAAAATGGAGTTATAAACTTATTCTTCGGAATTTCGAACTTCATTCGTCCGTAGATGTAGCCGCAGCACAAAACTTCAGCTAATCTGAAGCGAATCTCCCGCGGGACAGTTTATAAAAAATCAATAAGTAATGTTCCTCGTGGTTTATTTACCTCAAACTATAAATATTACAGCGAAATATTTATTTATTTATATAAACTTGATTATTTAGAAAATACATAACAAAATATAATTTTACGCTACAAAACATTCAATGGGCGGCCTTATTAACATTAACATAACTAATTGCTAATTGATGAGGTTTTTTTTAATAGTGTTGCTCGCACATAACCTTTATTTATTGCTTCTGTCGGAATATTATAATATTCGGTATTCTTAAGTAAAAACGTCTTTAATATTTGAAAAAATAATATAACAAGCAGACAATATCTATTTGTAATAAAGTTGATGTACTTTGGCAGCCGTGGATTTGATGATTTTCATTTCATATTTTTGATGTGTACATCTTTCTTCTCGGTTTCCTGCAATCTGCAGAACATAATATATACCTTAAAAATCTGTGGGAGTGATTACGTGAAAAGGGACGGAAGTGTGTACTAAGAAGCCGTGGAAGCGCGCGCTTTTTGATTTGACCAATGAGCGCGCGGTGCTAGAGTTAGGCTGCGTTTCCCCCAGAGATGAGCGAGGATGTGTAGCGAGGGATGTGTGTGAAACTAACCAATAACATCGCTTCACTGTCATAGCTTGAGCTAAGCTAGCGTTGTTATTGATTAGTTTCACACACATCCCTCGCTACGCATCCTCGCTCATCTCTGGTGGAAACGCAGCCTTAGCCGCCAGAAACGACCTTGACGAGGCCCTTCCCCTTTAATGTTGCTTATTACCAAGGTGGAATATCAGATGTTACACACGACTATTGTAAAGCTCGCTCGTTTTCTCTTTTGTGTTTCTACACAAAATATGACTAAATACTACTAATCTATTAAATTAATAATGAACGGAACACTGCCACATTGTGCGAGAGGGACACGCTACCAATCAGTGTAGTCCCTTTCAACACCATTCCTTTCGTACCTCTCTATGTAATGCAAAATAAACTTTATGTCTGACGTATAAAGTTTGTTTTGTTGTGACGTGTCGCGCTCTGATTCGCGTTCAATGTCACGTGACTAATGGTTTTATTTTAACAACTAGCACTTTGCCCGCGTCTTTCCCACGTCCCCGTGGTCTTTCCCGCGGGAACCGTAGTAGTAACAATAGTTTCGGAGCCTATTCAATACAAACAAACAAACAAACAATCAAATCTTTCCTCTTTATAATAATAATAATATTATATTATTAGTATAGATTATTTCTATTTTTTTTTATCAAATCATTTGCAAAATTAAGTTGATTTTTGATATTTTTAGGTTGCAACCATTCTACATAACAAAATTTGGTATTTTTCTTACTGACAATTGTGTCAAAGCCAATTGTGTCAACTCACTTGCATGGAGGTGTTCAAACAGGGGCGAGTAGTCCCGTGATTCCTAATTATTAAAAAAAATCGACGCGCGCAGTCGCGTCCTACATCCTGCATCCTAAATTCCGCATCCCGCATCTTAAATTCCGCATCCCGCATCTTAAATTCCACATCCTGCATCCTAAATTCCGCATCCCGCAACCCGCGCGGATTTGCCTTACTGTGACCAGAGCTTAAGGAAGCTTTTTCGTTGTTACTTTTACGTAATTTTTCTTTATTCTTTTTTATGCTAATTGATGAGGAAACAACCGAAACTGTGACCGTTACATTTGATGTCATTTTACCAAGATTGTATGTCGTAATTATATCGATAAATATGATTATTCTTAGGGTTGAGTTGACTCGGGCCGATATGTCACTGACCCGTCGCATTGAGGCAAGTTTAATAATAACGGGGTATCAAGTAGTAGGATATGTAGTTAATATTAATCATATTTTTTATTTTTCCACCATTTTGGACTTGTTCAACAATTGATTTTAAAATTTATTTTTGTTGATAACACATTGCTGAGCGTTTTTTTTTTGGACTGATGGAGGAGGGTATAATATTTCTGTTTTTACACTGACTCAGAGACAGACATTCCAGTCTTCATCGAGGAAAAAAAAAACTTTCATTTGAAGTTACAACTTTATTTTCAATATTATGGTAGGTAGTTTACGTAGGTATATTTAGTAAGTAACATAAAAAGTTAGTACAGAAATGTTTAATGTAAATATGTTAGTATATGCACCTTTATGTACGTGCATATTATTATTATTTTAAGACTTTTTGTATTAGTTTTTCTTTAACAAGCCTGTTTGGAGAATATATCTCTCGTTACTGCTTAAAATTGCGCCCATGCGAATAAGGGGTAACTTACTGACATAATTTTATTGGAGCTTATTAAAAAAAAATCTAACGCCTCTTACGATACCTGATATCGTCGTATTGTTATTTAGCATTCTAAAGGAAACCTGTAACAATAAATTATAATAATAATAATTATTTTATTAGGATAATGATCCCAATATAATAACTTATTTTTTGTTTCTTCTGAAACGTTCGAGTAGGTACGAGGGCTGCACTAAAAGTATCGGGAATGGAATATTTCCACTGTTCCTGTCCTATTAAAATCTTTTTAATTGAAAACTCCTTGGTTTTAAAAATCGAATACCATTTATTTATTTAAAAAAAGATTCTCGGTCTTGTCACAAGGTTTTGTCAAACTTGTTTAGTCGTTGAGAAAATGGAATTGACTCGAGAAAATTCAAGAGCGATGATTTATTATGACTTTCAAAGTGGTTTAACACAAAAACAGTGTGTTGACCGGATGATTTCTGCATTTGGTGATGAAGCCCCAACCAAAACCACAATTTATCGCTGGTTTGAATTTCAACGTGGACGTGTCAAGCTCAGTGATGATCCCCGTCAAGGTCGTCCAAAAACTGCAGTCACCCAAGAAAACGTTGATGCTGTGCGTAAGCTGATTGAGGAAGATCGACATGTGACATACCGCGAAATTCAGGCAACTTTAGACATTGGCATGAGTCAAATACAAATAATCTTTCATGAACAATTAGGTGTAAAAAAGTTGTTTTCCCGATGGATACCGCATTCGCTCTGTGAAAAGCAAAAAGCGGCTCGCGTTACTTGGTGCGTCAGAACTCTCGAAAGATTCCACGCAGGATCCTCAAATGCTGTATACAACATCGTATCAGGTGACGAATCCTGGATATATGCGTAGGAACCCGAAACAAAAAACCAGTCATGAGTTTGGGTGTTCGAAAATGAGTTAAAGCCAACAAAAATTAGCCGTGGACGCCTACAAAACGGCCATTTTGGAGACCCCAACTTCCGAATGGAATGGTTGCTTCAATGATTGGTTCCATCGTATGGAAAAATGTGTCAAATTTCGCGGAGAATACTTCGAAAAGCAATAAATACATTTTTAAATAGTAATGTTGTGTCACTTCCTTGATTCCCGAAATTTTCAGTGCCGCCCTCGTATATAGTAATACAGACGATGGTAGAAGTTTGTAAAAGGAAGCCAGAATTGACAACATTTCTATACTAAATAAGGTTAATTTTATTTATATATAATTTAATTTTAGTGAAGGATAAATGACAAACCAAAATAAAATTAAACTCTCTAATATTGTTGTTTCATTGAAATTCGTTCTATTCTAAACAGACGTAAAGGTCAAAGTCATTCCAATGACATTTGCCTGAATATTAGTTCTCGTATGAAGTGAGAGTCTATGTAAATATGTTATCCTTAAAAGCCATTTCAGTGACGATATCGCTCTTTTTTCGGTTTTTATTATAGTACTTTGAAACTAGTAGAGTAAATATTCCCTATGTTAATTCACCCGGGCTACATTTGAGTGAATTCATAGTTATACAAATTGCATACGTAAATATTTAACCGCGTACGACAACAGAGCCCTTTACTATGAGTGGTCCGACACGCACTTGACCAACAGTGATCGCATCAATATCCTGAATAAAAAATCACATTCCAATCTGTGCAGGTGCCGTTAGTGGTCTGAAAATAATATTAATAAACTGTTCCACTCAACTGCACTTATCAAAATTTTGTTTCAGTGCGGTTAGTGAAACAGCTTAGGCGCGATTTGGTCAAGTGCCGTTGAAATTAGTGGTCTGAGTGGAATACCCCAAGGAAAGGACATAAGTTATGCTTCTGCTGTTTTGTTATTCTACGCCGACGCCACCGAAATAAGGCTGCAGCACTGAATCACTTAAACTGACGCTTACAGGTGAATTTATACTATCTAGTTTGTGTTCACAAATGAAAAAGCTCCTGGCATCGCAATCGGTGTTGATCAGACGTCCGGTGTAGAACATTGAGCCGCACTCCTCATGGTCATTGCCATCCGGCTGGTAATTGTCGAACCAGACGTCGGCATCCACATTCATCGGTGTTCCTAAAATATAAAATTATCATTCACTAGCTTCTGCCCACGACTTCGTCCACATGCCTAAAACTTTCCTCAAGAATTGGGCTATCCAATGCAAAAAGAATTTTTCAAATCCGACTGGTTGTTCCGGAGATTACCCCCTACATACAAATTACAAACAAACAAATTTTACCTCTATAATATTTTACATATAATATTTTTATTATATAATATATATTATATTATATTCAAGTAAATATAGATAACCATCACATAGTAGCTTATAAATATGGAAATTCGTTTTCTTTTCACTCTTGGGAGAAGCATGGTCTTCCCTTACGTTTCTCTGTTTCGCAAGGAACTCAAGTGGCTCCTGATCAACCTTCGCAGGAACATTGAGAAACCTTCTCAATATCAAAAGAGATACACGTCTGACGTACCTTTTACTGTCTGCCAGCCGTCGTTTAATCTGTTATGAAAGCCCAGGTGATAAATTCCTCGGTGGTATTTCCCTTTGACTCTTGGTTTCGGCGTGGATTCCACTAACTTCGCAAGGTAATCCGCTTCCCGCCTGTTACTGATCACTGCCAGGGTGGATTGTTCTAGCTGGCACATGGCGTATGCTTCAGTCCAGTTCAGTGGAATTGTATGGAGCTTGTAGCACTTGCCAGTATCCTTGCTGAAAATGTAATCTGAAATAATAAATGTAATGTGACGCCACGATACATAATAAGTACATAATAGATAGATATATTAGACTTTACTGTAAGTCCGAAATGTGCGTTATATCTGGCTGTCATAATTGCTTGGTGATATGTAACAAAACAACATTAGGTAATTCCAGGTTTTTTAAAGAAATTCCGAGGATGGAAAATATAAACAGAAAATAGTTTATTGTCCAGGTTTTGTCAGTAAGCAGGTTTACAGGTTAATAACAAGTTGAGATGATATGAGTAGCTTAAAATATTACCTATAGCTATGTTACAAAATATGATTTACCAGTGAGCCCCAAACTAGATAGTTAGTGTGTATCTTAGGGCTAGGGGGTACGAATTCCAGAGTTGAGACTAGAGAGCTGATTTCAGGTGTTGTATGGTATATCTGGTGCGTTTGTGTGGTGTGTGTGTATGTGTGTGGGTGTGTGTGTGTGCGTATTTGTACCCATTGTATATTGTTTGATTCTAGGCCCTTTCTATTGTCGAACAGACGAACTTTCTTTTGATTTTGTTGTATTGCCAAAATGAAAAGTATTGTCGCACAATTCCCAGTGAGTAATTATGCAGTAAATTTATACACTCCGGAGCGTTGCCTTACCTACATCTATCAAAACCTACCTAAATTAGGTATATTGCACTGATAGTTCCACTGTAGTGACTGGAGACTCTTTTTGCAAATGAAGTAAGACTTTATGTCACATAAGTAATCGTTCATTTTGCCTTGTAGGTCAATGTTCAAACAGTTCTCGTTTCCTCCAGCATTATCCGGCTGACCCTGGATAAACCAGTTGGTGTACACCTCAGAGATTGACTTCCCTAGACATAATAAAAAATGTTTTATTAATAAATATAATTTCTACCAAACGCAGCGGCATTTTTATATTGGCAACATAATAGTTCCACACCACATTTTATCGCCCGCAGTCCCTTTCGCTGTCGATCTATAAAAATTCCACTGCGTTTGGTAGAAATTATCATCAACCGGAATTGAAGTACCTATTAACGTTTTCATTTATAAAAAAATACTATAAATGTTTTTTAACTATTCACCCGTTTTAGCGTGAAAGCGGAACAAACAAACACTTTCGCATTTATAATATTTGTTCGTATTTATTATTATATGTACTTCAGTAGGAAGTACAATAATTTTATTTTAGATACATGGTCTTCACATATAATTATAATTAATGTATACAAAAAAAAATTAAAGTGTAACTATGCAGTTTCTTGCCCATTCTTCTCCACGCGAAACTGCCTTTTGCCTAGAATCAATTCTCAATTTTCGTTTTTTTTTTTTGTGAATTTTAACGCCTTTTATTGGCCTAGGCCATTTCGAATAGGCCAATATTTGACAAAACGTGACAGAAGTCTAAAAACCAAGTCTGCTGTGTGATTTAAATTTACTTGAGCGTGTGACCGTAACCAGTTAATTATAATCCATGTGAAGGTTTAGTTTCCTTGGTACTTTACTTAAAGCTGCAGATCCCTAGTTTATGTAAATGGAACGAATACCGAATTATTTTAAAGAAATAGATTAGCTACCTGTGACACTAAATGAATAAAATACGTACCGTCAACGGTCTCAAACACTCCTTCAACCAATATGTCTGATATTCCCACCCACAACCACATGATTGTAGGCTTAGTTTGATTCCAAAACGATAGCACTGTACTTGCTTCATTATCATTTTCTGCATAAAAGAAAGTGGCTGCTTCCAGAGCACACACTCGCTTGGCATCAGCCCAAGTTTGTGGTATCGTGTGGATCTTATAGAAACTCTCGACTGCTTCTATAAAATGGTAATCCTTTCGGAAAAACTTTTTCGCTTTTTGCCCATCTATAAAAAGATAAACGTCTTAGATAAAGAAAAGTTTGCTGTATTAGGTTTTTTAATTTTATTTAATACAGACTTGCGAATCTCTTTTGCAATCATAATGACATTATATTCTTAAAGATTTTTACAAGTTGTTTATAACATAACATCACACCTTGTTTCCCCGAAGGGTTAGGTGGAGGTGTACCTATAGTACACCCACATTTCGCCAGTTATGTTGGAGTCCCATGTAATAGGGGGCGAGCCTATTGCCATCAACCGGGCACAAATCCAGACTCCGGGCTGCTACTGAGAAATTACAGAAAGAAAAACCAATGACACTTTGCCCGACCTGGAAATCGAACCCAGGACCTCATGTTCAGCAGTAGCGCTTGCTACCACTAGACCAACGAGGCAGACAACAACTTGTTTATAGTGGTAAATAATCATGTTAGTTACTATGCGCTAATGTCGAGGATATGTCTTCACAGAACACTACATTCTTACAAATAAATAAATGTTGATTCTGATTCTGACAGGATAACTGTGTTGGATCTTTTCATGAGAATGCACTTGATAACAAATAATAAATAAAAAATAAAAGTAAGTTACAAATATGTAGGTATACTCGTACTTACATGAATCTGACACAAAGTTCACAATAATAAGGATTAACCAAGTTTTCGAAAACATTTTACGGTAGGTAACGACATTCGTCTTGAACCGCAACAGGCAAACTTACAATAAGAGGATGTTTTGCAAATTCTACGGCAGTCAATCTTGTTTATCCTGTTTTATCCTATGGCCACATTTGCGGCATCAGCGAATGCGTTCATCGCATTGGCGCGATCTCGACGTTGTCGGTAAGCGGGAATCAAAAAGTTTTGTCGGGACAAACTTCGCTCACCTGGCAAAACTTTGTGAATCATCAGTTGCAAAACACACTTGATATGTTGTCGGATGTGCGCGTATTTTTTTTGCAGCAACATCTGTTGAGTAACGTGGTCAGGAAAGTTGTCACCAGATATATATATACATATCGTGTGTTATTGTGTGTCAAAACCATGGCATCAGTATGTACTCAAAACTAAACAGAAATATGACGCAGAAATCTAAATCTTTGCGCACGGCATAAAGAATATACCTATTTGTAGACACACGTATGTAAGTATATAGATATTTTTAGTATGTTTTAAGTTTGTTTCTACTTATTCATTTAAATGGGTATATAATATCGATGGGATATTATGCCAATTAACGGATCTTTATTTTATCAGTCGGTGATGTCTTGTTTATACCCTTTTTTGTCGTAGTTGGGTTTTTGTTTTTATAACTTTTATTTTTTACAACCACGATGTAAACATACATAAGAGGATGTTTACTGCTTAGCCAGAGTTGAACCCTGCGGCTACACATACGGGACGTGCTCGCGGTGTCTCGGGCGCAAATGCCCTTCGTGGCGCGGCGCGGGGCACTGTTGGTATTGTAGCGCGTCGATGGTTTTATCGTAACAAACTCTGTTCTACACTAGCTGTCTCATTTGGTATAAATGTAGACTTGAAGTCCGTGGTCTTTTTGGTAGAGTGCGGCATTTTTTACCATGCTAGAATAAAAAAATAAATAAGTTTATTTATTTCTCTCACAATGTTTTTGTGGCACTTTACAGTTTTTAAACTATATAAATTCACAGTGTGAGAGCTGGTGCCTGAAGAAGGTTTTAGAAAAAACCTGTATTATATAAATAAATAGAGAATATTCGAGTTTGGCAAACGATACCGCGACAGAGCATGATTTTTGAAATCTTATTTTGTCAATTCTGGTACATAAAATATGATACAACATTTAAAAGGAGGGTGGCCAAAAATGTATAGGACGCGTTCCCAGCGACCAATAACCAGACAAATGTCGTTGAAAAGCTCTTTTATTGACTGTCATTTGTTATTATGGCGGTCATCATCATCATCATCATCATCATTTCTTGGCTTGCCTTCTCTTCGGTGTAGTTAAATATCAGAAACCGGACTACCTATTCAACAAGTTAAGATGGGTTAAGAGTAGACGGGAATGCGGGAGAAGGCAATGCTCACAACAAATATCTAATCGAGTTTAATATTATTTGCTACACATCCATCTATTTTTATTTAAATATAAAGCACTTACACACTATAAAACTGATTTACATCCGTAAGAAGTCCTCGTAACATAAGGTCCAGTTAAAAACCAGCTTCAGACACTAGTTGTCTGACATTTATGCTGCACTGGCCCTATTTGGCGCATCCGTGAGGCACACAATACTTTTTTAAGTTATTTTTTTTCTGTTTCTTTTTTATTTTTTGTGTGAATATTGTGTGCCATAACCCGAGTCAAATAAATTTATTTTCTTTCTTTCTTTATTTCAGCCATAGGACGTCCACTGCTGAACATAGGCCTCCCCAATGATTTCCAAATTGTCCGGTTGGAAGCGACCTGCATCCAGCGGCTTCCTGCGACCTTTATTAGGTCGTCTGTCCACTATGGCGGTCAGTCACAAATAATTGTGGTAAAAAAGTTACAGCATATAATACAACAAAGAAAATTACCGCCTTAAAAATACAATCCTATCTTTTATTGCACGAACTCTACAAGCGAATCAACATCGTCCATTCGCGAATACAAAGTTTTAACCACATCAAATTCGTCAGACAGTGTGGTCACAGCATAAGGATATAAATAATCTTCTATCTTTTTTCTGTTATTAACTTAACCTATAGGTATGAGGAAAATAGTTGTGGATAAACAACTTTGAACTAAACACAGTCATGCCGCGTATATTTAGAGTTCTCAGTTTTTGGTGTGTAGGTAAGTATTAGGCTGGCGGAAGTGTTACAAACAATAATTCCACGTAATATTGTAGTTACGTGAAGTTATCCCTGACTGTTGGGCCCAACAGTGATAGAAGATTAGGTATACAATGTCACCCATGGGCATGTGACCCCCCGTATTTTTCTAAAACTTCATGAAAAATTATCGAAAATTAACTTTAAAAGGGGGTTCGATCATTAATATTTTTCATGTAATTCATTTTTAATTTCTTTAAATTTTCTTTTCTCGATTTGGAAATCGAGGCAATAACATCGGAGATATGGCAAACAATATAAGCTAATTTTCGAAAAAAAAAAAAGTTTTTTTTTGCCCATGGGGGCAGCATTGTATATAATCAAGGGTTATCTGTGGTTGGGCCCTTTAATCAGCTGCAATTACTTGAAATTATTAGTTTTTTTAGTTTAGATTTTTTTTTTTTTTTCTGGTTGATCATGATTAGATTTCGATACACATTATGTCTAGCTTCGCACAGCGAACCTCTCTATCTAGAAGCATTCTAAATGTTAATTGTTACGGGTATATTAGACCTGTCAATGCAGTAACGCAAAAACTTCGGGCATTTCCTTAAGACACTCTTCGGGTGACGTCACTGATCTTTGCTCAGCGACGTCGCAACACTTTTACGTGATACCCCCCGTGATGCCCTACGGATTTAATTTAACCGTCATCATCGTCAGCCGCTTAAACTACACGCACCTCGCATCATCAATATTGACTATCATTATGGCGACACAGGTCGATTATTTCGGTGGCAGAGGCATACAAAGATAAGACAGGAAGTTCGCTTCTTCGGTATTATTATTGTATGCTACCACTGACATACGGCAGTATATCCGACTGCTCTGAAAACTGCTGTAAACTGAGGATAGCAGGTGAAATTATTTTTTCTGGTTCATTTTCACAAATGAAGAAGCTTCTCATGTTGCAGTCAATGTTGATCAGACGTCCGGTGTAGAACATTGAGCCACACTGCTCACGGCCTTCCGGCTGGTAATTGTCGAACCAGACGTCATCATCCACAGATATCGGAGATCCTGAAAACAAAAAATAAAAGGAATAGTACACAGAAAGAGACAAATGAAATGTAATTTTAAGTCATATTGCAATATGGGATGTTTCGAAAAGACGATGGAGAGAGCTTACCTAGTATAGGGTATTAAAGGATTATAATAAAATATATTATCCTGTAGCGGCTTCAAAAAGATGAATCACCTCTTAGAATGCAATAATATCGGACATGACTAGCGTTATAATCAGCATATTCAGTTAAAATCAGGAAAATGTGATACCTTGTTGTGAGCAAATATATCTGACATAAAGGCAGTTTTCTTTTATATCGGAATCAGTGCCGCTCAAATTGCAAAAAATGTGACATTTCACTGGCAGCATACATAAATATGTAGGTGACACATGTTTTCGAAAGCCGATGCAGCATTCTATATTTTGGCGTCGCTTGTCTCTTCAAATACTTTTGGTGTTCCTCCGATGTGACAATTTTGTGTAAAAAAAAAAAAAAAAAACCCATATATTTGCCGTCATATTATGAACAGATATGAATGGATGAAATCAGATATTATTTCCGAGCTATCCATAGTAGTAATATTTATGCTCGTGACCGTACCTTAATAAATTATTACCTTATCAGTCTATGTGTTGTACACGTTATGATTATGGCCGGAGTCGCATGAAACGTCTAGTTTGCCCAGGTTTTTTATTATTTTAAGAGTGTCCTAGTTCCAGATTTAGAATGCCATGACCATCAATGAATTGAAAATGAAACGTACGGTGAAAAGGTATCTGAAGACACAAATTCCAAAAGTAGCACGGAAGTTGTGTCACGGAGTGTGTGAAGGATTTTTTTAGATCATCCTATCTGTTTCAGCACAAAGAGATACACTCAATCACTTACCTTTAACTGTCTGCCAGCCATGGTTTAATATGTTATGAAATCCCAGGTGATACATTCCTCTTTGGTAATTCTCTAAGAACCGTGGTGTAGGCGTGGATTCGGTTAACTTCACAAGGAAATACGCTTCTAGACGACTGTTGATCATTGCCAAGGAGGTTTTTTCTCTTTCGCACATGGCACTGGCCTCTGTCCACTTTAATGGAGTTGTATGGAGCTTGTAGCACTTGCCAGTATCCTTACTGAAACTGTAATCTGAAATAATAAATAATTTGTAAAAAAATAAGAATATTATGTCGCAGTAAGATGATTAAAGCCCTGTTATGGTAATATCCCTAGAGGTATAGCTATATACCGTAATATAGTTATATGAAAGCGGTTCTTAACTTTCGGAGTGCCCTAAAGTTACTGCGACCAATTTCGCTCGCCAGCCGCTACCGCAGCACCGCTTGCTACGCTCGCTCGGCTCGCGCGAAGTTGGTCGCAGTGCTAATCTAACCTATTTGGTCGGAGTGCCCTAATATTTATATTACTGAATCGTGACCGTATCATATTTATATTCCTAGCAAGACAGTTATGAGCCACTTTCATATAACTATATTACGGTATATCCCTAGGGATATAACTATATTACGGCTTCTTCACGGCCATCTTGCTGCGACATAAACACATCGACGTCGTATGCCTGTCGATAGAAACTTGGTCGGCAACAGGATGACGGGGCTTATCTACCGCAGCGCGCTGTCGGAATTACTTTGTCAACACGATTTTATGTAATAAAATCTTGGAAGTCAATTTTAACCTACATCTTATATTATCGTATCGGAATGAAACTTTGTATATACAGGGTGTTTGGCAGAACGTTGAACATACGAAAATGGTGGATAGGTGGGGTCATCTGCTACTTACTCAACCCATTTTTTTTTTTAATAAATGCAAGTTGAAATTTAGTTTCAAGTATTTTTTTACATATTTCTTCAGGACTTATAACTTTTTTTCTAGCTAACATCTGAATAAAGCAATAGTTTTATAAGAATCTACCAACATTAACGATAAAAAAAATGCCTGTTTTATCCATTTGTGATAAAAAATACACTCTAAAGTTAAGAAAGTGGTGAAACTAGAAGAAAGCAAAAAAAATTTTTTTTTAATATCCTGGGGTCCAGGGCCAATTAAATTAGGGCTGAGTAAGTAGCAGATGACCCAATCTATCCACCATTTTCGTATGTTCAACGTTCTGCCAAACACCCTGTATATGTAGTTTGGATGAAAATACTGATGATGGAGTCAGGATTATATAATATAGATTATTATAGATTTAGTGGCATTATTTAGTGGCTACTAGTCAACCCTTCGAGTTTGGGCTCATATGATTCGTTTTAACGAGTCCAATAGATTGGGCTTGGTAACAAGGGATTGATGATGGGACCAAGAGGTGGATAGTAAAACTCTTCAGTGCCTGCTAGTACACCCTTCGAGTTTCAGGTCAAATGATTGGTTTTGATGAGTCAATATATTGCACTTGGTGTTGAGAGTCTGATGATGGATCTAGAAGGTGGATAATAGAACTCCGCAGTGGCTACTAGTAAACCGGTCAAAGCATAATATCGTTGAATTTAGACTTATCAACTAAATGAAGAATATACTAAGTACACTAAAATAGTAAAAATACAAATTGGTAGTTTATAAAAAACAGAATGACACGCTTTCATCACGCACTAAAAATTATACGATTTTGTAAAACACAAGAAAACTGTAGGTATGTAGTGCGGCCGCATAGGTACTAAAGATTATAACCTACCTAAATTTGGCATGTTGCACTTGTGGTTCCACTCAAGTAACTTGAGACTCTGCTTACAAACGAAGTTATACAATCTGTCACACTCGCAATCATTCAAGTAACCTTTTTTGTCAATCTGCACACAGTCCTCTATACCACCAGCATTGTTCGGCTCATTTTCCTCCCAGGTGCTGTACACCTCAGTGATTGGCTTTCCTAAAAATAAGAAACACTATAAATATATTATATTTCTTAGACACAGGGTTTTTTTAAATTGGCTAGCTAAACTCCGCAGCCGCGATAGGTATCGATATTGAAGAATCTGTAATCCTCTAAGATCCTCCATTATATCGAAAATACAACAGCATTAATTTTGAAATAAATATGGTAAAGGTCAGGATTAATGTTATTTACTATGTTAGACGAAAATACGATTCCACAAAATAAAAAAAACTACAAAGATTAAAGGTAATTTCCTTTTACGATAAAAACTATTTTCACCGTAAAAGGAAATTACCTAAACTATCGGCGCCTTGGAGCCTTCTCCCTGTCGCTCAGTCTCGCTCTCACTCAGTCCACGAGCGAGATGAAGAGTAAATATGAGCTCAGGTATTATGAACTCTTAAACACGGTAAAATAATAAACAAAAAGATTTGATTTTTATCTTACTGTCAATCTAAGGCCTTACTTTGAAATATTGCACAACGCTTCGTTTTATAATGTAGCCGAGCACTAAATAAGGGGTTTTGGAAATTCAATCTTTGAGGAGGTAAAAAAGGGGATATTGTTTGTATGAAAAATTTAACTCCTTTGGTTAATTAACTTCCAATTTGGCATGAATACTTGCCAAAGTAAGTAATAAAATTTGCCATTATTCGTTTTTCATAGCTACCTTACTCGTATAAAGAGGGCTTCGGGGGTGGTAAAGTTTGTATGGATGAATTTTAACGCGCGGTCCGATTAACTCGAAACTCAGTACCTATCAATAATTTTGACAGAAAATAATCAATAATAAGTTTTTGGACCCTTACGGGGCAAAATGGGGTGGTAAAATTTTCAAGGGGAGGTTTTTCAAAATATGAAAATGACCCTCCAAAATTCAAAGATTTAATTGGTAAAAAGAGGGTATACAGATTATATGAAAAATCTTATTCCCTTGAACGGCCTGAATACTCATTTATCTAAGTAATTATTAAAGACCGTAATCATTATTTTGGCTAACTAGGGGTAGGAGGTGATAATATTTTTAGCGGAAAGTATGACATCCGTTCTGACGATGTCGCGGGCTTCGTCCGAGCCTATATTTCCAAACAAAACTATGAGATTTAAAAGTAGCGTATATTCTTCTTCAGGAACCAGGCTACGTCTTTGTCAAAAATCATTACGTTGAGACAAGAGTTCAACTCATGTTGAGGTAATAAACAGAAAGATATTCATATATTGAGTATTTTAGAGTCATTAGCATGAAAATTTTACAAAAACTATAATTACAATACGTACCGTCAACTGTCTGAAATATTCCTTCAACCAATATGTCTGACAGCCCCACGTACATCCACTTGATTTCGGGCTTAATATTATCCCAAAGCGATATTACTGCATGTGCTTCATCGTCGTTTTCTGGGTGCCAGAAGGTGGCCCCTTCCAGAGAACACACTCGCTCGGCCTCAGCCCATGTGAGTGCTATCGTGTGGATCTTATAGAAACTCTCTTCGGCTTCTATATAGGTGTAGTCGCTTCGGAAAAACTTTTTAGCTCTTTGTCCATCTACGAATACGAATAGTAAATAAAGAAAAGTTTGCATTACGAAATGAAAAAGCCAATGTCGTCGTTTAGAACCGTCTTGCGAGTATCTTTTGCAATCACAATAACATACATACCTAGTTATTACCTCATTGATATTTATAGGTACATAAAGAAACGACTAATTTAAAGTACCGTACTCATGTCTTTACAGGATATGTAACCACTGGTTGTCTCCGCATCACCCAAAGGTTGAATGGTAGAAAATGCCTGTGGCAGACTTTATCTATACTAATACTAATAATATTATAAAGAGGAAATATTTGTTTGTTTGTATTGAATAGGCTCCGAAACTACTGGAACGATTTGAAATATTCTTCTACCATTAGAAAGCTTAGTTTTCAGGGAGTAACATAGGCTATTTTATTATCCCTGGAAAAATAACGGGTCTCACGGGAAAGACCACGGGATCGAAGCCGCGGGCAAAGTGCTAGTATTAAATAAATAAACAGCCGACAGATCATGACAGGCATGATCCAGTAGATCATGACCCTTAAAAAACGAGACAAAACGTTGGTTATAAATATAATATATTATACTTACATGAATCCGAGACTAAGTTCACAATAAGAAAGATTGATAAAGTTTTCGAAAACATTGTTGCAACATACGTCTTGCTTGAAATAAAAGTAGAATGTTATGATTCTCCGCCAGCTACTAAATCGCATTTAACACTGCGGCCACACTGTCGATCGGGATCGGCGAATGTTCGCGGTGTGTTAGGGCGCGAATGTCCTTCGCGCCGCTGCCGGGAGACCGGCACTGGTTGACTAATTATTCACATAAACACGTTTATTCTGAAGGTGGGCAACGTCACAAATAGATGTCAAATATTTCGCTGTTTTGATTAATTTTGCAATATTACTATGGACTTTCAAATGTGGCTAAATAGCGAACTAGAATATTAATAATTAATTGGAATTCAATCTGCCCAGTCATTTCTCAACTATGTTGGGGTCAGCTTCCAGTATAACTGGATGCAGCTGAATACCAGTATTTTACATGGAGCTATTGCCTATCTGGCCTCCACAACCCAGTAACTGGGTAATATTATACCCCTTGGTAAGACTGGTTGTCAGACTTTCAGCCTTCTGACGACCCGTAACGACTGTCAAAGATCAAAGAATGACAGCCGGGACCAACGGCTAACGTGCTTTCCGAGGCATGAAGGAGTCTCGGTATGTAAAGATGGTCACCCATCCACGCACCAACCCCGACCAGCGTAGCTTAACCTGATGGATCGACCCGTGTGGCTGTATAACTTAGCTCCGAGCTCCTCAAAATTGCAATCCTCCTAATCATTCTAATTAATTGCAATTATAACACTGAATTTGATGTTGTAACCGATTTAGATGTAAAAAAGGCTTTTGGAAAATTTCCAACTACTTTTTTTTTACATCTAAAGCTAAGTATTCAGTGTTACGATATTAATTATTGGATTTCATAATCAATATTTTAGTTCACTAGTAAGCTACATTTAATATTTGCATACAGTATTATTGCCAAATTAATCAAGACTGGTGGACAGCTATTTGCGACGTTGCCAACTTTTAAGATAAGTGCTCTTAACATAAAGATAAAGAAGCGGCCGCGGAAGTGCGAGTCAGACTCGCCCATGAAGGGTTCCGTAGCAGTAAGTAACATAATATAAAAGTAATTATTACTTACTTAGGCACCTATTACAGATTTATTATTAGAAAATAATGGTTCACGGTTTATGCATAAGGTTTATGTTTATGAAATTAAATGTATTTTTTAAATTTTTATATTTGATTGAATGAAAGGTAAATTGCAGTAAAAAAACTACTTACTAGATCTCGTTCAAACCTATTTTCGGTGGAAGTTTACATGATGATGTACATCATATATTTTTTTTAGTTTTATCATTCTCTTATTTCAGAAGTTACAGGGAGGGGGGGGTTGGGGACATGTTACCACTTTAGAAGTGTCTCTCGCCCAAACTATTCAGTTTAGAAAAAAAATATATTAGAAACCTCAAAATCATTTTTGAAGACCTATCCATAGATACCCCACACGTATGGATCTGATAAAAAAAAGAGTTTCAGTTCTAAGTATGGGGAACCCCTCAATAGTTATTTGTTATACAAGAGTGCAAAGTTGCTTTTTAACCGCGTGTTCAATTTTGATGACCGAGCAAGCGAAGGATTCTAAAATTGAATCACGAGCGCAGCGAGTGATTCAAAATTAGAATCCTGAGCGTTAGCGAGGGAATCAAAAGAGCACGAGGTGAAAAATCTTTGCACTCGAGTGCAACACGTAACTTTTCATTCCACCTCAGCGAGGAAATGACTAATTGCAAAAAAAAAAAACGTTTACAATCACAAGATAGGTACACTTTTATTTCAGTTTAGGTATTAATTACTACATTATGACAGGTAAGTATTACAGAATAATCTTTAAATTATAACAAAATAATACTAAGGTATAATTAAGAAAATTTTAAAGTAACGTTGCTACAGTTATTTAAATTGAGTGTAATATTTTTGTTTGGTACTGTAATATTGGTGTTAGTCACTTGTGTACTGTTTTTCGGTAAACTATCTGTCATACTTAATAGTTGTACCGATTCATCGGATTCCCTTGGCGTGAATGTTGGAGAGAGAGGGAGATGGTTAGGTGTTTCATAACGGCTTATTTTTGATGTAGAAGGGCCAGTACAAGGATCCGATTGAGGCTCTTTCAGTGTAATGGCTCCTACGATGCCTTCACATATTTTAGACTTATTTTGGATGGAATCCTCTATGTATCCCTCTACAACTGCATTGGACTTCCAGCCTCCGTGGCGCTTAAGGGACAGCAGATCAGCTCCGGAATCAGCCAAAAGTGTGGCTGAAGTTCGTCGGAAACAATGACCCGTGTACAACAGGGGTTCTGGAAGTTCAAGAAATGTTGCTATTTCTCGTGGGATACTGCCAATTTTATTAGTACCCATAGGCTGTCTAACACACTTTCCATTGCGATACTGTAGAAAAAATCGATTGATTGGAGTGTTAGGCGGGCGTAAGGCTTGATATTTCTCAACAATCGTTACGTATTCCTTGCGAATGACGAAGTTGCGGTCTCTTTTTGTCTTTGTATTAGGTAAATTAATTAATAGTAAGTCATCTGAATGTTTCTCAATGTTTTTGACATTAAGTTGTGTTAGTTCATTAGTTCGACATGCTCCGTTTATTCCAATAATAAGAACAACCTGTAACGTAAAGAGTATTGTAGTAGATAAATGAATAAAATTGATATGAACGCATAATTATGCCTATCAACATCTACTAAGTATACTATTTAATTGAGATTAATATACTTAAGTAGATACTGAATGTGCAACTGACTTACTTTTGCCGCCAAATATACGGAATCGGGTGCTTCGTTAAGAAACTTTTCAATATCAGATACTGTGAAAATCTTCGATTTTTTTGGTTGATGACCAGATGAGGCTCTTTTTAAAAATGCCACTAATTTAGGATAGGTATCGATATGTTTGTCTTTTTTCATCTTTATTGTTGCTTTTAGCATCGAATACGTACTCCATAGAGTGCTTGCTTTCTTGTTCTCGGATAATTCTATAAAATATGCCAGCAAAACGTTTTCTGAGAAAGTTTTGGCTCCTTTTGCTAGTCGCCACGTGTTGAACATATCGTACTGTTTTAAATACTTCTCGCGTGATTGTTGAGGGAGAAAGATCATTTGCGCATTATTAACAGTTTCAGTCAATTCTGTTGGCGTCAAGCAAACTTCCTCGTCGCTAGAATCACTCATTTTAGTTTTTTCACTTGTTTTCAAGTTTCTTGTTTTTAATATACCTAAGGTTTAACAATGACGTGAAAAAATGCCGCGTAAAGAACCGCGTACAAAGCAAATTGAAAAAAGAACACCAAGAAGGTTCCGAGTCTGAGTTTTTAACAAATTAAAAAAAAGTTGTATGATATATTCGGCACCATAGAGGTAGCAGTAAATAGGGGTCTCCCTTGTTTCATCGAAAAGAAATTGCCAAATTATCACTTCCCAAACAATTTTTCGAATAATTTCATTTGGCAAATTATTACTTAGCAAAAAATCTCTTTACAAATAATTGTAACGCAAACCTAATGTTTAGCATGTGAACGTTTATACAATAACTTGTTTACCAACTAGAACTTTTACCAATTTTTATGTAGTCAAATATTTCAGTTGGAATTACTCATTTTACGCAAAAAAAAATTGCCAAATTTTTAGTAGATTTTTTTTAAATAATTAATTTAGTGTAGTTCAGTTTCGGGTAGCCTGTTTTTTTCCATAGTTTCTTTCTATATAATCTAGTCGTTTTTGGCACTCGCCGGCCGCTGCCGCGGCACCGCTCGCTTCGCTCGCTCGGCTCGTGCGTAGGTCACAGTTTTAACCTAACCTAACCTAACCTTTATATTTTTGTCATACCAAATCGTATGACGAAACGTTTATTGTCTAAAGATTGTTTGCTGTAATAAATAATTATATTAAAGACCAAATGCCTAAATGACATTATCCTTGATAATATTCTGCCAAGTAAAAAATTGACCAAATGAAAATGTGCGTACTAAAATAATTCCAAACATTGCATTGGTATAAAAAAGGTTGCAAAAATTTGTTTGGGTAGTGATTTTTTGGCAAAATCTTTTCGGCAAAACGGCAGGATCCCAGTAAATAGGTTTAATGTTTTTTTTAATTCACAAACTTAGTGCACACGATGTTCTAAATTCAATTTACTTTATCCTCTAGAGAATAAAAACGGCTTTTCCACTCAGATACTGAAGATTAAAAATACTCTTTCCGAGATGGTGGGATGAAAAAGTATTTTTTTTTCTTGTTTTGTGTGAAAATCTTAATGCGGTTCACAGAATTCACAGAGTTCAACAGTATAGTTCTTATAGTTTCGGAAAAAAGTGGCTGTGACATCCGGATGGACAGACAGACAGACATGACGAATCCATAAGGGTTCCGTTTTTTGCCATTTGGCTACGGAACCCTAAAAATGACTGACTTTGACGTTGTCGCACCAGGACGGGCGGGTGTGACGTAAACACTAGCTCGGAATGTGAGAAAAGTTAGATTGAGGCGTGCGAGCTGGAATCTAGGTACGATAAATGGAAGACGAAGGGAATTAGGAGATGTTTAAAAGGCGACGACTGAACATAGCGTGTCTGCAAGAGTCGAAGTGGAAGGGTGCGAAGGCTTTTATTACTGTGGAAGCGATGGCAAGCAAAATGGTGTTGGTATAGTTTTGGATAGTGAGCTGAAAGAATGTGTGGAGGATGGGAGTGGAGTAAGAAGAGTGAGTGATAGCTATTAAAGTTATTGTGGACTACTAGAGGGCTATAGAAGAAAAAAACAGGTTGCGCCGACTGCAAATAAATTTGGATAGGGGCAGGATAATGATGATACAAATGATATTTGTTTGATACACGTTAGTTTTCGTACGAATTTTACTCGTGCGAACACGTACGAACATGCACGAACAATCCCGACCTTCCAAGTACAAAGGGAGCGCGCAGACTGGGTACGAGTTAGTTGTACGTATACATACGAATACTTTCGTCGTCCGAAAACAATCCGAACTTGTTGGGATTTTTCGTGCGTTCAATGCGATATCACAGGTTCTCAAGTCGAGACGTAAATATTTTAATCTATGACGAAACACACATTCGATGAAGATCCATCGAGCTACCATTTTACGCTATAAGTAATTAATTTGTGTAGCGACGCCTCAATATTTGTTACTTTAATTTGTTTAGGAGCTTAGATACACTAAAGAGTTATTTTGAATTTTTCGCATATTTTCCTTATTTTTCTTCTAATTTCTTTACGTATCTTTATTTAAAGTTTTATAATGAATGTAAAACGCACCGCATAACGCTTATTTAGTCAAAAATAACTAAGTAAAACCTGACAAACCCTTCGATTTGAAAATATTTCTGTTTTATATGGTCCACGAGCGTTAAGCAAACTTATGTATTACTAGAAAAGTAGTCTACCAGAACTCTGTAGGTTTCACAACAAAAAGTATGTGAGATTTAAATTCACTTTCCGGTATAATAAAACGAAAACAATTCACCACTACTAAACGGCGCGCGAGTGCATTGCTGTGCTTTGCACATAAATGTGGCAGGTACCGAGTTGCATCCTCGGGTGTAATCAGTTGACCAAAACTCCGTTCTATTGATAAGTTTTATTAGATAAGGGCAGTTAGTCAACCTACCCCTATCGGCAACCTGCCCTGGTCTCAACTCAAGATTTAAAGTCTTACGATATTTGTTTATTTATGTACACACAAAACACTTAATAATTCTGTATTAAATGTTTTGTGTATCGAACGAGCGAAGCGAATAACAATTTAGTTTGTAAAAAAATGTAGTAAATCATTATTGTATAATAATGTGTACCAAATACAGCGCTACGATTTCCTCCATCTAAGTTTGAGCGAATTATAAGTGCAGGATGTGATTCGGTTGGTGCGCCATATGAACATCGACGAACACCACAGTTTTAATAGTGATATTGCAACACGGAATGCTCGTTCGTAAATGTAGCCACAGCATCAGGATCCATAACCTGTTTACATCTTGTTTTATTTTATTTTATTAAATTGCATGCTAATTACGAGGAAAATATTAGTTGATGAACAACATTGAATAACTAAACATGGTGGTCTATTATTTTAGCCTATAACAGGATTTTTTTATAAAATGTAAAAATAAAACAATTGGCTACCCATTAGGGTTAAAACATACAGCCCAGTGATAGACAGTCAGTCAATCAGACTGCTTTCTTAGTAATGGGGTTCCGTTCTATCTATGCTGATCTCGCATTGTATAGGATTCTCATAGCTGTACACACGTACAGGTACATCTGTTCTAGGGTAAGAACAAGGTAAGTTAAGTGACAGGCAGAATCAGAGTTGTTTCCTCTTTTTTTTCTGACCACAAACATAATGTTTATTTTTTATTTTATTTAACCAAGTTTTAATTATTGAATACTCCAGTAGATAATATTGATTTTCTTTATTTTGGTGGTAAAATTCTTTAAAGGTTACTAATACATTAAACTATAGTTTTGTATAACTTAGACGCATTTTTTAAAATGCGTATGCGTATGCGTAAATGTGAGTACGATGGAGTCGTTTACTATATTATTATGTTGTATTTTGACTTGAAAGAGCAGGGTAGTTGAGAGTATGTCATGCTTACTTAATGTCTCGCTGATGGTGGCGTGTGTGTTGGATCATTCGGTTATCTACAAAATAGTTGAGCTGGATGGTGCTGATTCACGCGTCATGTTCGTGGACGGGCGCCGTCAGTTGAGACTGGTCATCTCTTATCTGCCAGGGCTTATTTTTAATTGTTTTTGTTTTTTATATATTTTTTACATTGTTCTTACATATAACTCAAACTCAAAGCAATTATTTCAATTAAACCATTTACAGGCACTTTTGAATTGTCAAGGGGTCAGTCAGTCAGAAATATGATGCTAGTTGCCCATTCCAAAGCGTAGGTTCCTATGGAGAAGAACGGGCAAGAAACTCCACGGAGAATCAACAAGAGTAATGTACCCAGGATTTTGTAATTTCTATATTTAAAAGAGTGTCCTTGGAGTTTCTTGCCCGTTCTTCTCCATAGAGATCTACGTTTTGGAATGGGCAACTAGCTTCAACTTTCTGACTAACTGACTGACTCTTTGACAGTTCAAAAATGCCTGTAAATGGTTTAATTTAAATAAATGCTTTGAGTTTGTGTTTGAGGGTTCCTTATCCAAAGGGAGCCACTTTGGATAAGGAACTCTAGAAAAGACCTGTACGTGTGTACAGCTATGAGAATCCTATAGAATGCGACATCAGCATAAACTGGAAAGGTATGGCTTGATGTGTAGCCGTGTGTACACAACAGTCATGACTCGACCCATCACACACGTAGTCCGCACATCAATTAGTTTAGTTTTTTTTTTTTTTAAGTTCGTTATTAACATAGGTATAACTACATAACTGTAGTACTTTAACATAAAGTAACAGTTTCATTTATATCAATAATAACACTTTTACAGGCTAGGAACACCTTTTGATGCAAAAAATAATAATGGTTACCTACAAACTTTATACAAAATACAGCATAAACTTAACATATTAAATTATTGTAATAATATAATTTAAAAATAAGGGGGTAACAGCTAATACTAAACTACGCGCTCAGCGTAAGTGCAAGCGTGCACTGCGTTACGGTGGAAAGTGCTGTGTTATTTCTGCCGTACGGAATAACAAACATAGTCACGGGTCAGCGCACTGGCGCACAGTGGGCCCATGCTGAAAATTAGTGGATATAGGCAACAAAGTTCCAATATCGATGCGATTTTTTTTTACATTTTTGAGTTAAGAGGAACAGTGTGTAAAGTTCACTCATCCACCATAGAAAAGGGAGGATCCTCCGACCAGACGGGTGTTGTGCCTGGCGGGCCGACTGCCCGAGTGTTGATGTCGGATAGTCTTATATATGTCGTTCGCGCGGTAAACTCTAATTGCGCGATGCAGGATTTGTGTGACATCATGTCTTTGATGCGTAGTTCGTATATGGTGGTGGTCTGCGGTGATTCCCCAGTGAGTCGGGGTGTCGCTGCGTCACGATCCAGTGAGTTAGATGTGGTATAGCACCGAGTTGTGGCTGACTGCTAGCGTCGACCAGGAAAGGGTAGAAAGAGCTCTGCTTGTGAGACCGGCCGAAAGTACAAGTGCTGTGCCAAGGTTGCTGATAAGGCTGAGCGTGATGACCAGGAATGCGCGTTCGCTGCATGCTGGTAGTCAGGATACCTGTTGAAGTCGAGGGTGCTGGCTGTCTGTGTGACTCGTCTCACGAAAGCTTGCGGGAGTGATGATGACGATGACGTCACGCTGAAGTAGTTGCACGAAGGCTGCGTTGACGTTCATACTCGGGGTCACCAATTTAGAGTAAGAGGAACAGGGTGTAAAGTTCACTCATCCATCATAGAAAAGGGAGGATTCTCCGACCAGACGGGTGTTGTGTCTGGCGGGCTGACTGCCCGAGTGTTGATGTCGGATAGTCTTATATGTATAATGTCGTTCGCGCGGTAAACTCTAATTGCGCGTTGCAGGATTTGTGTGACATCATGTCTTTGATGCGTAGTTCGTATATGGCGGTGTAACCGCTACAATATGACGTGTTATGATATTCCTGACAACATTTATTCTTATAAAATTTCTTCTAAAGTTGATAGTTTGTCTTGATAAAAATTAATTAGATTTTGTTGTATGGAGCGAATCACGTTTAATTTTTTTTCTTCAATTGTACTAATACAATTGTTGGGTATGTTGCGTGAGTATATGATAGCTAGCGTCATTCTCTATCCATGAAAAAAAAATTCAGCGCCGGCCATCCGCGGCAACGCGAGTAATCATTCGGTAAAAAAAAAATGATTTGTATGTTTTTTTTTGCCATTTAAAATAAATTCAAAGTATATTTTTTGTTAAATAATTATATAGTTTTAATAGCGCATAGGTACTTTGGTAGAGATTTAGTTATAATTGCATGTTATCGGTAGCACCTGCATTGTGATTGATGACTCATTTGTTTGTGCGCTCGGCTAAGCGCATAACAAACTAGTCACCGATAAATGCTTGTCTCTGATTGGCTGTGTTATTTTTTTTACTGCACGTTATCTGTTAAATATCGTAATAAGTTTCAGGTTATACTAATTTTGTTAATGATAGGTGAAATATTTTAAATTTGTACGGGCAAGTCGTTGATAATTATCTACATAATCAAGCGTATGTATATTGTAGTATAAATTATCGTACGTATGATCAATATGAAACTGTGAAGTAATTGTAGCCCTGATGGGCTTTTGCGGGAATAATCTAGAGCCGGATCACATTATTTCTTGTTCCAGAAGTGCTAGTGGGTCCGGCAAATTTTTGGACTATGCTATGAGGCATTCTTCTTCCTCCATAATCTCACTGTCACAGGGAGGCTCAGTAGTCTGTAACAACTGAATTGCTTCAGGCAACAACTCATTATGAACCTGTTTCGTTATTTTAGGCCTTATGTAGGATATATGGGGATCAGAGCTTATAAGAAGTCCATGGAGGATGTCTTCGTTTGTTGCTATTCACCCCGTTTTCCGAGTGTGCCTCTCCCTGACGTTTCTGAAGTACTTATTACGGGCTTCCGAAGCTTTTTCAGATAAGGTACCTAAAATGAATAAGTACATACATTTTAAATTCAAAACGCAATCGAGTCAAATAATACTGCAAACTATATTTATTTTTTACTTACCTACCGATTGGCAAAACACCAAAGTGGTTACAGATGTCTGCACCATGCATTAGAAGTTTATGTACACCAACAGGCATATAGTTCCACGAATAGTGTTGCACGTACACATCAGCTGTTTCTCTACAGTATCTTCTAAATTTTGCTTAGATTAAATTAAATTTTGGCTTGTAGAATAACGGAAAATCTGAAAATCTGATTTTCGTCAATTCCCGTTATTCTGGATGATCTTTTGTAATCTTGGAAAAAGCGCCTCGCAGTATTCCCGTCATTTGTAGTTCCAAAACCCTAAAATGGGGAAAAAATACTGTAATATACAATACATAGAAATATAAGACACAAACAACAAAAAGAGATCGAAAATTAAATACATACCTGTTTGACTTTATCAATCAGCAATCCAGTTTGCTCACGAAACTCTTGTTGCTTGGTTTTTTTTTAACTTGTTTCAAAGCCTTATGTTCGTTTCGAGCAGTCCATCGTTGAAAATCCAGATTATAAGATATATGGAGAAGACATTCCATACACCGAATCTTCATATGCAGTGAAGAAATTCCTTGTTTGTAAATTTCTTCACGAAGTGGTTTGGAAGTCAAAGCGTCTAAATTATTCATCTCGCTCGGTTTTGCCAAGCAAATGGGACACGTTGCATATGATGGTACTTCAGCAATAATATTGGCCACTTTTCCATCAGTCATGGTCATATGCAATTCATGTGATACAATAATATTTCCACACTGTGTAGATATTCGTTCATCAATTTGTTTTTTCATCTCACTCTTCAGACTTTATAAAATCAGCTGGCTCCAAAGTGAAAGTGAACTTCATTGGTCGACAGTACAGAGTTGAGCAAGGTGTGGGGTTCTCCCAAACTATATTTTCATTCCCAGATGATGGGCTAGTAGACACTAGCCGAAGAGGGACGATGCTTATCATGACTACTGATGAATCATCGAACTTTGTAGCTGTGTTTAACGTTTTCTGTTTATAATTACTCTGCGACGAAGAACCATCAAATCCCCATTTCCAGGTCAACTTGAGTTTTTCATTTTGAGACCTGTCAACAGAATTAATATCTAGTAAAATCCTCTCCACAGTGTGGTCCAATAGCGCTTGTAATTTAATGTGAGCTCCCTTTTCGGTAATCTTCATACTGTCTTGTGGTGGGTAACATCTTTTCTTGGCATTTACAAGCTTTGGATAAGATAAAAAGGCAGCACAGTTTTCTTCTTTCAGAAATTGTCGAAGATCTAAGTACTTCCATTTCGAGAGCGCAACTGATGTATAAAGAGCTAAACACTTATCTTCAGAGACAGTACTTAAGTTCTGCTTTTTGAAAAGTCGCTCGTCTACTTCGGATAGCGCATCTGGATTACTGGAAAGGTATTCGACCACTTTTGCCAGATTCGTTTTGCCGTTGTCTTTCAATTTTGTTATGGACCAGTGCTGCAACTCTTCCTCGGAATTTTCTTCGACTATGGAAGTAGAACGTCTTTTTTTTTTCTAATTACTTAACTTTTCGAACGGTTTTCTGTGCTCCTTTTCTGTAGATGTTCCCGCTTCCGTAGTACATACTGCAAGAGTAGGAACATGGGAATTTATATCCACAGGCTCAGATAAGGCTGCGTCCGAAAATCCCATCTCACTTCTCAGGTCAACAGGTCTTGGCGCAGGGGAGGTCGCCCCAGGCGGCAGCTGAACTAGCGACAAACGGGGTTGCGACAATCGTGGCCAGAATCCGGCAGTTGGGACTAGAGGTGGCCTTACACAAGTCCGAGGCCATGTGTTTTCATGGTCCTCGGAACGCGCCACCATCGGGTTCCCAAATAACGGTAGGAGAGGTTCACATCGGCGTCGAGTCGACGATGAAGTACCTAGGACTCGTCCTCGACAGTCGGTGGAACTTCGTGAAGCACTTCCGACGTTTGGCTCCCAGACTGGAGCGGGCCGGGGTTGCTTTGAAGCGGCTCCCAATCTCCCTAGATTAGATTGAGGTCCAAACGCCTCCTACCGGAGGCTATACGTGGGGGTCGTGCGGTCCATGGCCCTTTACGGGGCACCGGTGTGGGCGCGTTCGTTGAGGCGGTGGCCAGCCTGCCGGTTGAACGCGTCCCAGAGGATCATGGCCACCTGGCTGATCCGGGGATACCGCACGGTCTCCGGTGAGGCGGCGAGTCTCCTTGCCGGATTGCCGCCATGGGATCTGGAGGCTAAAGTCCTCGCGCATATTTGGGAGTGGCGCGAGGAGGCGAAACGCCGGGGCTTGACTCCGCGAGAAATCGCGGCACAGCGGACAGAGCTCCGACGGAATCTCATGGCGTCATGGAGAGTGCGATTGTCGCAACCCAGTGCTGGGCACGCCACTATTGCGGCGATAAGTCCCCTCTTTGGGGAGTGGCTAGAGAGGCGCCACGGCGTCCTCACCTTCCGCCTGACGTCTACGTCTTCACCGGACACAGCTGTTTTGGGAGGTTCCTGTTCGGTATCAGGCAGGAGGAAACGCCCGGGTGTCATCACTGCGTGGATCACCCGGAGGACATGGTAGAGCATACGGTGGAGGTCTGCCCGGCTTGGGCAGAGCACCGCCGTGTCCTCGTGGAGGCGATCGGTGGCGGGGGGATCTCTCGCGTCTGGCCCTGGTCCAGGCCATGGTACGGAGCGAGAGGGCATGGGAAGCCGTGACCTCCTTCTGCGAAGCAGTAATGCTCGCGAAGGAGGAGGCGGAATGCGTGAGGGAGAGGCAAAATTCGCGCCCTCACGCCCCTAGCCGCCGCAGGAGGAGACGCCCTGGGCGTCGGGAATCAATTGCTGATCCCCAGCCACCGTAGGCGCGGGCTTGCGAATGGTGAGCAATAGGTAGTTCGCCGTTCTGTAAGGACCAGGCCCGGGTCGACGACGCGTTGTGTTCCACGCGCGCCTCAAAGAGATGTCAGCAAGTGAAGGGGTCCGATGGGACCATTGCCTGCCGGGGTTGCGGGAAAGTCCGAAAGGGATACCGAGACCCCTGGCCCCATAACACGTCATATAAAAAAAATCGCATCGATATTGGAACTTTGTTGCCCATGTCCACTAATTTTCAGTATGGGCCCACTCTTCTTTTATGGGGTACTGTGTAAAATGTTATAATAAAATATCACTCGATATTCTTCAACTAAATTAGAAGAAATTTAAAACTTGCATTAAACGCACACTATGTAGACAAGCATACTATAAGTTTGATGATTATATCGTAGATAAAAATGCTTGGTTAAATGCTGGTCCTGCTCCACAGCCACTTGGGCACACTAGTTAAAAATGAAAAAATTGGTAGAGTTGCTTCCCCTTTTTAATTTTTTCTGAATACGAACATTTTTTTTAAACCAAGTTTTAATTATTGAATACTCCAGTAGATAATATTGATTTTCTTTATTTTGGTGGTAAAATTCTTTAAAGGTTACAAATACATTAAACTATAGTTTTGTATAACTTACACGCATTTTGTTTTTAATTTTTGTAAATGTGAGTACCATGGAGTCGTTTACTATGTTATTATGTTGATATTGACTTGAAAGAGCAGGGTAGTCGAGAGTATGTCATGCTCACTTAATGTCTCGCTGATGGTGGCGAGTGTGTTGGATCATTCGGTTCCCTACAAAATGGTTGAGCTGGATGGTGCTGATCCACGCGTCATGTTCGTGAACGGGCGCCATCAGTTGAGACTGGTCATCTCTTATCTGCCAGGGCTTATTTTTAATAGTTTTTGATTATTATATTTTTTTGACATTGTTCTCACATATAGAATCAACAAGAGTTAATGTACCCAGGATTTTGTAATTTCTATATTTAAAAGAGTGTCCTTGGAGTTTCTTGCCCGTTCTTCTCCATAGAGATCTACGTTTTGGAATGGGCAACTAGCTTCAACTATCTGACTAACTGACTGACTCTTTGAGAATTCAAAAGTGCCTGTAAAGGGTTTAATTGAAATAAATGCTTTGAGTTTGAGTTTGAACTGTGTGGCGTTGAAAAATGCACGTTTTTCGTACCCAAACAGTTTTGGGTGCATACCTAGACTGCCTTATATATACGGACCGTAGGATATAAACATTTACGGACGTAGGTATCCAAAAAACATATTACCTATCAGTGGCGGAGCGTTGTAAACCGAGAGGAGAAAGCCAGACAAAGAAAAAAAAAAAAAAACGTCACTTCAACTTTCCTGTCATCGTGGCCACGAAAAGTTACTTTTTGTTTACCTAACAAAAGATAGATTGTTTTGGATATAAAAGTAGGCACAGTCCCACACGACAAGGTCCTGGGACGACCAGGACGAACGGTCGGGGAACGAAGTCCTCTATTTAGAACTATTCCCTAAGGACGGTTAGATCCCGAGGACTATTCCTTCCAATTAGGACGATCCGTAGATGCACCTCGACCTCACGGCTAGTTGTGATTATAGCATTACATAAGTCTCGAGATTTCGCGACGCCTCAGCCGGGGGGCGTGGCGAGCGGGGTCAGGGCTTCGCCCCTCGCACGCGGAGGCTCAACAGTGGCCCGCTACTACGGGCCCGCTCACTATATGCGGCCTAATGCGGCCTGTAGCATTTGGCGTAGCAAGCTACGCCTGTGTGAATGGTTGCTATGAATATTTCTGTAGGCGCGTCGTGACGCTATTTCATGTAGCGTCGCTTTCTTCACGACACCCGGCGGTCTGTTCCCACCGAGTGAGACCCCCAGTTACCTGGGGGAGGCCCGACGAAAACGACCACCGACGGAGGTGCCGACTCGACGCACCTACAGGTAGATATGTAGCTTACCCTCGCCCCGCTTACAGATCTTGTCGTTTACGGATTGAGGGATAAACAGTCATGTATTATGTGAGCGGCTTGTGTTGTTGTGTAACACCGCTCAGTGTCAACGTGCGTCCCGGCCCGCGTCGCGCCTTCACGTGTTATGTAGTATGCATGTGTAGTTAAGGTTGTCTGTATTTAGTTACGTGACATGCCTATATTAACCTAGAACACGCCACGCAACAGATGTATGTGTACATCTGTAGAGTCTTATTATTTCGAGTGAGCTGCGTGTAACCTGGGTGCGGCTCACTCAAAGCGTCATGTCCGGTGCGATGGGGTCAGTTGTCCGCTACCAGGTCGCGAGGCAGGGGTCTCGCGTCAGGTGGGCGCGCGTGCAGTGGCGCTATCTGCCTGACATGGGGCCAGGCAGATGCGTCGGCACGCGCGAACATAACCTTCGCGAGTCGCCCTACAATCTCATCCAGGCTCTCAATCCCGAGGTCCCGGTATAGTAAGTCGTTCCTCACGAAGCGAGGAGCGTCAATAATGGTCCACAGTGCAAGGTTTAGTTGCGCGCGGAGCGTCTTGCGGCTCGACTCCTTCGTGAGGGTGAACCACGCTGGGGCGGCGTACGTCAAGATTGGGCGTATGTACGTTTTGTACATGCTCAACTTGACGCGCGCCGGGATGCGGGATGAGAGCACAGGTTTAAGGAGGTTGCGGGCGACCCTACCCTGCGCGGGAACCTTGCGGATATGGGGCCCCATCGAGAGGGGGCGGTCGATGGTCACACCCAGGTATTTGACCCGGGGCGACCAATCGACGTCGACCCCATGTAGTTTCAGGGGTGGTGGGCCGGGCGAGTATCCAACGACCATCGCCTGCGTCTTACCCACGTTCACCGAAAGCCGTCACTTACACAGCCAATCGGGAAGCAGATCGAGGGCGCGCTGCATTTTAACCGCCACGTGCTTCGCATTGAGCGAAGTAGTGATGTACGCGGCGTCGTCAGCATACAGCGCGAGCGTGTAACACGCAGGCGACACGCAGCTGCCCTGCGGCACTCCTGCCAGCACTGGGCGGGCGCCGGATAGCACCCCGTCGACCACCACCCTAAAAGTTATGTTGGACCGAAAGGATGCAACCACTTTAACAACGTGACGGGGCGCGTCGGACGTGGACAATTTGTAGATTAGGCCGTCGTACCACACGCGGTTGAAGGCTTTCTCCATGTCGAGGAATACTGCCACCAAGCATTCCTTCTTATCTAACGCTGTTGTCAGGTGGTGCAGTACCCTCGACAGCTGAAACGTCGTGCTGTGCTCCGCCCTAAACCCAAGACCCAGGTGTCGCAGCAGGAGTACTTCGAACACCTTGCAGACTGTCGGCAGCAGAGTGATGGGCCGATAGCTCTCCGGCTTCGCTGCGTTCTTTCCCGCCTTGGGTAGCATAATGACGCGCCCCTCCTTCCACGAGGTAGGAAAGACCCCCGTGCGCAGTATCGCCGTAAACAGGCGCGCCAGTGCCGCTACTGTACGGAACGGCAAGTGGTGCAGCGCTGTGTTGGTGATACCGTCAGCACCGGAGGCCTTTCTGGGCTTCGTTCTTAGGCTGGCGCGTCTAACTGCGCCAGGTGAGAAGAAGATAGGGCTCTCCTCGGGAGATACCGGCGATGCGAAGTAGTCTCCTAGGTGTTGCTCGACCGCTGCGACATGCTCGACCGCTGCGACATGCTCGACGACGTCGCTCGGGTTAGGGCGGAACTGACGCTTCAGGTGCTCGGTGAAGACCTCCGCCCGGTCCTCTGCTACATACTTAAGCGCCCCGTTGCTGTTGAGTAGATGGCGCACCGGGGCTGGGGTATTCGACAGCTGGCGGCAAAGACGGTGTACAGACGGCCAGCTGTCGCCAGCGGCGTCTATCCTTTCTTCCCAGCCCGCGGCGGTGTGGGCCGATAACTCAGCCTTTACCTTCTCCGTGAGACGGTTAAGCTCCTACTTCATCGTCGGGCATCTTGTTTGTTGCCACTGCTTGCGGAGGCGCCTTTTCACGGCAACCATCGCGTTGATACGCGCCGGTAGGGGTGGCAATATACCTCTCCCCTCCGGTTGTACCGTCGTCGCCGCTTCTAAGGCGCTCTGGATGCAAGCAGTGAAGTCATCCGCCGCTCGTTCCACGTCCGCGGAGGAAACTATAGGCCGAGTCGGCGTGGTGGTATGCATCCTTTCTGAGAACTTAGTCCAATCCGTTAATTGGCGTGGCGCTAGTGGCTTCAGTCGGGTTGGCTGCTCCGCTAGGACGACGAGTACCGGTTGGTGATCCGACTGTAACTCCTGGTGGATGACTCTCCGCCTCACTAGTACCGCCAGACCACGGTAGCGGGCGAGGTGAGCCGACCTTTCATCCTTTCGGTAGACATGATAACCTGGGAACCTGACTCTATCTTCAGTTCCCAGGTGCGTCTCACTGATTAGCACCACGTCAATATTTTGTTCCCGAAGGAGATGGCGGAGGGGGGCGACCTTATCTCTAAGGCCGCGGGCATTCCAATGTGCTATCCTCAACGGCCTAGCCATCACAGAGCGACAGCAACGTGGCCAGACCGTCAAGAATGACCGCCTCGATATCTCGGCCCTGCCTTTTAGCTCTGATGAGATCCATCAGAAGCTTTATCGCGCAGGTTGTGAACTCTTTGCTGTGTTGTTTCGCACAAGTTTGCGCGATAGGTGCGATAGGGGCGACACCACTCGTCACCGCAGGGAAGCTTCCCTTCGCTGTGATTGGCCGCTGTGCCATGATGGCGACGGCGGCGATGGTGGTGGTGCCTTGCGGCTTTTGGGCGAACCTACTAGTTCCCACATTCCGCCGCTGCGTCGTCTTGTCAATACTAGTAGGTTCGTCCATTGATGTATGTGCCGTCCGTTGGTTGACTACCTGCACGACTGGGGCAGGGCCAGCCTTAGGTATAGTGATGTCCTCTACTTGCTGTGTCGCCGGGGGGGTGGTTTTCTTACCCTTCCCCCCCTCTTCTTCTTCCTCCGCTTAGAGGAGGAGGAGGCTTGGCCTCTTTGCGTGGGCTCACTAGCCGCCGCCAGCGTCAGCCCATGGGCCTCCACTGTGGCCACTGCTGGTGGCAAGGCCGCTGCTCCTCCGTTGGTCGTAATGGCGACGGTCTCCGCTCGCTTGTTCCGAGTTTCCTTCGTGAACACGGGGCACTTGATAAAGCTCGCGGGGTGGGGGCCATCGCAGTTGACGCATGTAGCCGGCTCCTCCCACGGGCGTGAGCAGTCTCATGCCGCGTGCTGGCCCCCGCATCACACGCAAGCGAGCGGTCGGTGGCACTGGTGCGAGCTACGCCAGAAGCGCTGGCACTGGTGACACTGTGCGGGCCCAAGCTTTCCGCGCCTCGATCTTGACACCCCGCATGTATATGAACACGTTGGTGTCATAGATCATCCTGACATCCGGGGTTTTCTTTAATTCCGCGTGGAACACGCAACCGGGTCGTCCTTGTGCGCCCTTGATGTGACGCACGTACTCCGGTTGGTATCCCAACGCCCGAGGTTCCTCTTCGATCTCCTTCGGGTCCGTATCCGCCGGTAGGCCCCTGATGGCGATCTTCATGTTCCTGTCCGCCGGTAGTGAGTACGCGAACCAGGACACGCCTGCACTCTTTTCCAGGCCAGTCAAGTAGCGCTGGACCAGCCGATATTCGTCTTCGGTATCCGGGGTGAATCTCACCCAGGTCCCGTACGGGCGAGCATTCGGGGGCCGGCCCAGCTGCGCATGGATGGCCCGGAAGTGCGAGGCCCAGTTGGGTAGCGTCTCCACTACCAGCGGCGGGTACCGCGGCTTCTACTTTTTTTACCCTTCTGCTGCTGCGACGTAGTCGGCGCCGAGGACGAGGCGCCGTCAGCGGGGGCAGGGGGGGCAATATTTGTGTCAGGGGCTGGGGGCGAGTTTGTGGGTCTCGCCCCTGTAGAAGCATGTGTGTTAGCCGGCGGTGTCGGCGAACGCGGTGGTGTACGGCGGGCCGCGTCGGCAAAGGTAGGCGACATCTGTGTACCACGACCCCGCGTCGCGCTTTTGCGCTGTCGACGCGGCGGGTCGAGGCAGTATATTAAGTAAGCTAATTGATCCAGCGAGGGTCATTAAGTGCCTGCGAGTCTTAACACCGCGATTCAGAAATGCACGTCATAGGCACAGCGTCATCTAATAGTGAGCGGTGGAACTTTGCGGACTACATAATCAATGAACTTTATGTTACATGACAGGATGTTGTGTAAATATTGAATATTAAAACTAAACGTGTGTTACACAATGTCAATAAACCGTTTAATTAAATTCCTATGTATTTCGATCTACAATCTATTAAGATTTTCATGCAAATTAGTGAATATATATATATTATATATATCCGAACCCATAGAACAGCTAGGAATATGTTTTTCAGTCTGCACATTTTTATGAATTCGTCAGATAATCTAAGAAAAGTTAACACGGGAAACAGTACATTTTATTTAATTTACAGCATCCAGTCAACCATTTCATATTTATCGTCAAGAAAAACATTAAAATGTTTGAAAAAATCATTGCGTCGTTTGTAATTTATAGTATTTGGGCGAGGACGGCCTGTTTTATTTTTCAATAACCTTGAAAATCATGTTTGCTCACAAAGCCAATAATCACACAATTAAAAACACGAACTGACCGAATAATTCAGTCACTCAGTCACGACGCGAATGCGTATTACATCGTAATTCGGTAAAAACCGGCTTACCGGCCTCAAAGGTCTCGCGGTGTCACGTGACCCAAGTAACGTCAAGACGGACTTATTGCACGATCGAGGCTTCCAGGAGGAGCTCCCGGTTCAGCTGCTTCAGCGCCCACCGCAGACCACTCGGGGCCTGTCGGACCGGCGCGCATACTTTTCATTTAAAAAAATTAAGTTATTTAAATTTGGTGGGCTATAAATACTCAAACTCAATCTCAAAGCATTTAATTCAATTAAACCATTTACAGGCACTTTTGAATTGTCAAGGGGTCGGTCGGTCAGTCAAAAATATGAAGATAGTTGCCCATACCAAAGCGTAGTAGGTACCTATGGAGAAGAACGGGCAAGAAACTCCACGGACACTCTTTTAAATAAAATATAAAATTGATACAAAATATTGGTTACATCATTCATTTTGAAATTATGCAAGTGAGAACAATGTAATAAGACGTGCACGTTCGTAAAAGCGTCCGTAATAAAAAGAAAAAAAGAATTATTCAAAAACTTAAAATAAATTAAAATAAGCCAGCTAAGAGATGACCAGTCCCAACTGACGGCGCCCGTTCATGAACATGACGCATGGATTAGCTATTATTGATCGAAGATTAGCACCATTCAGCTCAACCATTTTGAAGGGAGCTAAATGATCCAACACATACGCCACCATCAGCGAGACATTTGAGTGAGCATGACATACTCACAGCCGCCAGGGCACATTCAAGTCAATGAAATACTACATATTACCCGGTAAATGGTAGCTCTTTAGTACATAGTACTCACACCTGTGCTATGCAATTATATAATACAAAGGAAATTGAGTTTATACAATACAAAAATGGTCTTACAATCATCAGCAGCTCCATCAGTATTTTCAAAATGTTAATCAGTGTGTATGTCAATTAGTTGTGGAGCAGGACCAGTACTGAGCCAAGCATTTTTATCAGTGATGTAATCCCCCAACTTATACAAGATTTGAATTTCGTCTCATTAAGTTGAAGTATGTGAGGAGGAATTTTATTATAACATTTTAAACAGTACCCTATGAAAGAAGAGTCTACTTTAGCCAGTCTGAAACCTGGTTGTACTAATAGGTCCCTATTTCTTGTACTATAATTATGTCTATCACCTCTTTTACTAAAAAGATGTAATTTTTTTCTTACGTACATGATGTTTTCATAGATATATTGACAAGGTACCGTCATGATGTTAATATCCTTAAACAGTTCCCTAAGAGAGTCGCGCCTGCGGAGATAATAAATGGCTCTGATCGCTCTTTTCTGCAGAATAAAAATAGACTCGATGTCTGCAGCCCGTCCCCAAAGTAAAATACCGTAAGACATGATACTATGAAAATAACTGAAATAGACTAGCCTCGCGGTATCTACATCAGTAAATTGACGGATTTTTCTGACAGCATATGCTGCTGAACTTAGCCGTCCTGCAAGAGATGTTAAATGAGGACCCCATTGTAGCCTTGAGTCGAGCGTGATCCCCAGGAAAACAGTTTTATCGACAAATTCTAGTTTCTCTTGATTCAATACTATCTCACAATTACTACTTTTGACATTTGGTAAAGAAAATTTTATGCACTTAGTTTCTTTTTCCATTTAATACTAAATTATTAGCAGTGAACCAATTTTGGACCTGCAGTAGGGCGTTATTTACGTCGTCAAAATTTGTAGCACGTCTATCTACCTTAAAAATTAAGGAAGTATCGTCAGCAAATAACACCATTTGTGGTTGATTTTTAAATAAATGGAGTAGATCATTAATATACACTAAAAAGAGGAATGGACCTAATATCGAGCCTTGTGGCACACCCATTTTTACTTTTAAACCTAGTGATTTGATACCGTTTATTTGAAGTTGCTGTTGTCTATCATTTAAATAAGATTTTACTAAATTGAGTGCAAGTTTTCCAAGTCCGTAATGCTCAAGTTTCAAAAGTAGGGTTTCGTGATCGACGCAATCAAATGCCTTAGAGAGGTCACAAAAAATTCCTATTGCGTCGTGGGCCTCTTCCCACGTGTTAAAAATGTGTCTTAATAAGGTAACACCAGCGTCAGTGGTACAACGTCCTCTGGTGAAACCATACTGTTGATAGTGGAGGATTTCATTTTTGTTAAAATGATTAAGCATTTGATTAAGCATTACCTTTTCAAACACTTTGCTAAAAACCGGCAACACGGATACGGGTCTATAATTATTGGTGTCTTTACTGTCCCCGGATTTGAAAAGTGGTATTACCTTG
Source organism: Xanthia togata (assembly GCA_963853775.1). Taxonomy (NCBI): domain Eukaryota; kingdom Metazoa; phylum Arthropoda; class Insecta; order Lepidoptera; family Noctuidae; genus Xanthia; species Xanthia togata. Next base: position 17,021,253 of record OY970802.1, read on the forward strand.
ATGTATTTCATTAAATCCGGGAAGACTCCTTGATCCACACACAAATTAAATATTAAGGCTAGGTAAGGCACTATGGTCTCAATTATGGAGGTACAGATTTTAATGGACATTCCCCAAAGATCTTCAGTCAATTTGATCTTGATTTGTTTAAAAGCTTTTATTACTGTTGTGGGGTTAATATGATTAAAGTTAAATTCAATCGGGCATGTTGAAACGTTCGCCCTTAATAAATCAAAAGAGAGCGAGGGCGAGGAATTTAATACAAATAATAATTACACTTTGGTTCGTAAGTTCTATGCCGCAACATTCAATAACATTAGGTATGGAATGACGAGAAATCTCCAGAAGCTCTCTGTATTCAACACAACTTTTAACTAAAATAAATGCTCCTCCTCGTTTCTGCGATGGTCTTGAATAAATTGCTCCTAGCTTGTAGTTCATTAAATATAATAATTTCCCATGTCCGGCCATTACGAAGTGTTCTGTGATACAAATTATATCTATGTCTCTTTTCTGCTGAGATAATTCTTGCAGGTGAACAGTGATATGTCAGATTTATTTAGTAGCCCAGCAATGTTTTGATATAGAATCTTTTTAACTATTATAGACAAAAAAAATACTGTTGTCTGACACAGCTCATATTGACAAATATGAGTTGTGTTTTGTGTTGTTGTTGATTTGTCTTCAATCACGCTAGTTGAGAATGGCAGCGTTTGGGCATCATTGTCGTTTATTAAATCGTGTTGAAAGGAGAATAATTTGTAGTGCATCATTATGTTGAACATGATCTGTTCAAAAATGTTCCTCCATATTTGTTCAATTTTCTTGTACTGCTGAAAAACATTTCAAGTGATAGGGTGCGATTGCTATCGAAAAAATATGCGTATTGATTATTTTTTATGTCTAAACATAAATTAATAAATAACTACGCTAACATAAGACATAAGTTATTAAATAACTCGACTTTGTAATTGTGAATTAAAGCACCTTTTTTGTAAGTCACAGCGCAGATAAAAATGTTCATGTAGTTAACATTCATCAAGTCATTTTTCATCAAGTTTTTTTAAGTTTTCAAGTATATTCAAATAGTCTTCATTCTCAGATCATTTTCACCAATGATGAACAGGCAGAAATCGTTAATCGTGAAGTCTTTTAATTTATGTTCAATAGAGTTCAGGAAATTTGTTGTGGTGACTTCTGGCAGTAATTATGAAAATAAAAAAAAATGTTTTCAGCAGAGTGCGCGATGGCAGACCCACTTTTTTTTACGTAATTAATCAATGGTAAACTGTTGCCAGCACTTTAATTCGGGTACCATGTGACGTAATTTTCACAAAAAAATACGACAAAAAATATAAATTATTTCCAAGACCCAGACCAGCAGGATCGGCCCTGGCAGACCTGATTTTTTTTACTTGTTTAAGTGTCGGTTAGCGATCTAAAGATAGCCTATTGGGGTACCTGATGAGATAGGTATTTTTGCAGCCGGATCTCCCAATATAGGTTGCCCGTGATGCGAACCTGATGATCGAGTACACATTTCATACACATGTAGCTGTCGTAGCCCCTGTGACATGAAATATTTAGAAGAATAAGTTGAAATGAAGTAGTGCTTGCCAAGGGTTAAGAAAGGAGATCGCCCAATTCTGGGCCCACATATTACAGAAAAAAAATGTGGAAAGAATACTTGATTTTATGATAAACCAAAATCATAAGAAAGAATTTTAATTTACAGTTGCTAAATATAGATTCTTTTTTTTTTAAATGTTTGTGTTTTTTGTTGAAATCATGCATTCCGTCGTGAAATGACTAAAAAAGCAATGAGTCAAGTCTTTAAACCAATGTCAGTGTCAAATAAAAATGACATTAAATGAAAACAACATTCTCTTTCACGTTTAGCTAGTTTGGATACCTAGTCATTGTGGCATTAAGGGTAACGAACACAGACTACATAGGGATATGGTAACGAATGTGTTGATGCTTTGGCTAAATATGCTTGTTCATCTTTATCATCAAATCCCACGCACAATAGGTAAGTATCAGGGTTACGACCTAAACGTCCTAAACGTCCCTTCCAAAACTGAATTTGAAATGTTCCTGGAAGGAGCAGTGGAATACGTCCAGCAAAAAGAAAGGCAGTTATTTTTAAGGAGTGCAACCGACCATAAAACCAAAGCCGTGGTTTGGGGTGCCACCAAAGCCACGGTTATATGAATCTAAATTAGGATGGCTTATGTCTAGGTCATCTAGGTATATTGCACAACCTAGTCCCTCCCGTGACCAACCAGTGTGTAATTTCGTTCAGGACATGAAAACTGAACTAACTCGCTTCTGGGAGCTGGATTCTATGTCTGATAAACATTCGTTGTCAGCCGAGGAACGTGCATGTGAGGAACATTTTTTACGCACTACTACTCGTGGTAAAGATGGACGTTTCACCGTAGAAATGCCATTTAAACAGTCACTCGAAGCATTAGGTGACTCATATCAGATGGCGAAGGTCCAATTTCTTTCGCTAGAACGTAGGTTCGTTCGTGATCCCTTATTTAAAAATAGGTATATTAATTTTATGCGCGAGTACCTAGAACTAGGGCACATGTCTGAAGACAATAATTCAAATGATGTTATAAGTTACTACTTACCTCATCACGGTGTTATGCGCGAGCAAAGTATCACAACTAAATTACGAGTTGTCTTTGACGCGTCAGCTGTGACAACTTCAGGTATTTCTTTAAATAACTTACAAATGATTGGTCCCACTGTGCAGGACGACCTTTATTCTATTTTATTACGCTTTCGGCAACATAGATACGTCGTATCAGCGGATATTGAGAAAGTGTACAGAGCTAGAATTAAATGAATCTCAACGTTCTTTACAAAAAATCTTATTTCGATTCAATCAATGTGAACCGATACAAACATGTTCATAACACAGTTACTTATGGCACAGCTTCGGCGCCATATCTAGCGAATAAGTCACTCGTAAGTCTCGCTTCGCAGACCTCAAACAACGACGTAAAGCAAGCTATACAACGAGACATGTACCTAGACGATTATCTCGGTGGCTGTGACACTGAGTCCGGCATCATACAGTTAAGCAAAGTGAGCTCGATTCTCGCTTCAGCTCAATTCAAATTAAGAAAATGGCAATCTAATAGCTTAAAGGTGATGAAGGGTATATTATCATGTCTTGATGCTAATGACAATAACATACTCGACCTAAATCGTACCCAATCTCCTAACACTTCTAAGACATTGATTGACACACATAACCTTTTTTATAAACGTACCTCCAAGTAGTAAAATAACTAAACGTCATCTTTTATCTAGCATTAGCCAAATCTTTGACCCATTAGGGGCCATATGTCGTGTTGGCAAAGGTAATAATGCAAAAATTATGGTTAGAGAAATGTTCCTGGGATGTCCCAGTTTCTCATGACACACAAGAACGTTGGTTGTCGTTCGTTGCTATGTTATCATGTCTGAATAATTTAAAAGTACCACGGCATGCATTTGATGTTAACTATACATAAATTGAGTTGCATATTTTTACAGACACATCTGAATGTACCTATGGGGCATGCGTCTATGTTCGATGCTCAAATAATGATGGTACAACGACCATTCATCTTTTAACTTCCAAAAATAAGGTCGCTCCTATTAAAAATACAACTATACCCCGTCTTGAACTATGTAGGGCTTTATTATGAACAAGACTGTGTGCAAAGGTAGTGGCCTCATTAACTATTGAAATATATTAAATTCTATTACTGGTATGATTCTACGATAGTTTTATGTTGGTTATCTACATCACCAAATAAATTAAAGCCTTTTGTCCGTAACCGTGTCAGTGAGATACAGGAAAGTGTGGGGGAAAACTCGTGGAGATACGTGTCGTCGAAGGAGAACCCGGCGGACTTAGTATCCCGCGGGCTGAGGGCCGATCAAATCGGCACCTGTTCATTGTGGTGGTCAGGCCCAGACTTTTTAAAATTCGAGGAAGATCGTTGGCCAAAAATGCCAAATATGGGCTCGAATTCATCCATACCTGAATTTAAAGTTCATTTATTAGATCAATCAACTCAATCGGCAATCAGTCGTTTGATAAGTAATACATCAAATATAAACAAATTGAAACGTATTATCGCTTAAATACTTAGGTTTATTTTTAACTTAAAAAATCCTAATAACAGGTGTGTGGTCATTTGTCATGTGATGAATATCAGGAAGCATGGATAGTCATGTTACGTATTAGTCAAATGGAAATGTTTGATGAAGAATACAAAACACTTACTTAGCTTAAAAAAGTCATTATCTAGGAAAAATAGGCTAGTTTAATTATCTCCATTTTTGGATAATCGGGGTATCATTCGCGTAGGTGGCAGATTAGGTAACGCTTACTGCAGTTACGATATAAAACATCCCATATTGTTAGATAGTAAACATCACATTACAAAAATATTATTTCATTGTGAACATGTTGAAATGAAATTGTTTATTCTGTAAATAGGATATTGGAATCACTTTTACACGTCATCTTAAAATTAAAAAAAAAAATAGCTAGATGAGTTCGGCGTTTCCTATCTGACTACTCCGAGAAGAAAGGCAGGCAAGGCAGTCACAGTCTCTTTTAAAGTCCAGACATTGGTCAGATCATATGAGGACCATGTAGATTAGTCTGAAATGGTTGGTCAGTAATCGTGGAGCTCAACTCAGAACTTGAGGAGCTCAACTCGACGAACAATACCAAAGAAAGGACATTTGGGTAGGCTGCATAAACTACTCAAACAGCCAGACCATCATTAAAACCAACCAACAAAGAAAAAAATAATGAGAGAATAAAAAACCACATAGTCCTCATATTCACAATAATTAAAACAATATAATACTTTACAAAGTAATCATGTCATTTTGTATTTTCAAAAATGTCAATAAGTATATAAAACTGGTATATTTTAATGATTTTACATAATAATAAATGTCAAATTTTATGGTTTTATCACAAGGCTTAGCAGAGCGAGCACCTCAATCCCATGCTTTTTTATCTTCTAAATAATCTGTAATTTTATAGTGCCCTTTTTTACAAAGTTTGGTTTTAATACAGTTTTTAAATCGTTTAATGGGTAAGTTTCGAATGTCGATGGGAAGTTTGTTGTAAAAGCGTATAAATTGACCCATGAACGAGTTGCCTACTCTGTGGAGACAAGTGCGATGTACAGCTAGATTGTGTTTATTCCTGGTATTTAAACTATGAATATCGGAAATCTTCTTAAAATTTGATATATTTTTGTATACATACAATAGGTTTTCAAAAATATATTGTGAAGCTACAGTCACAATATTTATTTCTTTGAATCTTTCTCGAAGGGAATCTCTCGGACTTAGGTTGTAAATGGCTCGAACAGCCCTTTTCTGTAGAACAAATATAGTATTAATGTCCAAACAGGTTCCCCAGAGAAGAATTCCATATGACATAAGACTATGAAAATAACTAAAATAAACTTATGCACGTAAGGCCACAACTCCTTTTGTCACACATTCGGCAAACTTACTGGCCTTCAGGAGGCAGAAATCTGTCTAAAGTCATATTCAGAAAATGTGTCAAATGTTTCAGATTTAGAACTCAGGCGGTGCAACCAGTCATGCTGCCGTGCTAAGGGTAAGAGCAGTAAGTCGGAAATTTCAAAGTTGAGAAAATGGCGGTCTAAGTTTTCGATTAAATTTTTACTTACTTCTACTTTAACTTACAAGTTTTAGTAGGTCTGATTTTTTCAATATGTAGCTTGAATGGAGTTCTTTCATGATACCAAGTTAATAATTGCTATTTATTTATTATAATATATTTTATTTACAAAAACTCCTATTATGTCTAGTACGAGTTAACTCTATTTATACTGATTGCTTAGAATAACCGCAGTAAGTACCCTAATTGCTGCTTTAATGCTAAGTATTCCATACATACGATATCTACATTTTTTATGAAATTACGTGTCACTTTGGGGTCAAAAAAAATAAGATGTTAGCTAAATAGTATTATTGATTATATATCACTTAAAAGATCATTTATTGAGAAACTATGCACACCTTGAAATGTAGTGAAGTTTACGTACAGGTTTTTTCGTACAAGGCTCTGAAAGTATGTAATTAAAGTTAATACTGTTTAATTTCTAAAGCATTTTTGTTTTGTTTTTTGTAAGTAACTTACTATATTTTATACCTAAATCTATTTATTTATTATTTTTGTTTAATATGAAGTGAAACGGACTGAGTTAATGAGTGTTTGTACTTGTTGAAATGGTAGCAATGAGTAATAAATAAAAGAATATGTTTAATTACAACAATCAAAACTTTAATTGTTCAAAACTCTTATCAAAATTACAGACACAATAAACTTAGACTATTTTAAACAATACTTAGAGCCAATAGGTACCTACTCCTGTACCTATTCCTGAAATATAATAATCAGTCTTGTAATAAAATCTGCAACTATAAATGCTCCTATGGTGTTTTACGTTAATAATTCAAGAAAAAAGTACCAAAACTAGCTAATATATTAGCATTATTTTAAATGCAGAGTTAGCATTAATTATTTATTAAAAAATACTTTAAAACTAAATCATGTGAACACAATTTTAGATCAAAGACACATTATTGTAAAATCACAAAAATGTTATACTTATTCTAAGATTTTTGAACAGTTGTACTTACAGTACAATAATTGCGTAGGTAACAGTATATTATAAACACTTTTACAACAAAAAAAACTATTCGATGTTAGTGACGTGTTCTGACACCGGCAAGTTTAACCAAAACCCTTTTCTGTTATTTGGCATTAAGCTCAATAGTTTGCTTATAATCTCATCTTTGGTCAACTTTGGTATTCCTCTAGCAGATATTTTTTTTTTATATTCCGGAAACTGTTGATGTTTAAAAAATTTTGTTTGTAGAAAGTCCAAACATTGTTCTTCTTCCGCGTCATGATTGAGCTTATATTTGAGCTGATACTCGCCCCGATTTGCTATTATCACCATTACATTTTTAAGGTAAACTCTTGGTTCAATTCGACGTATCTTGTGTTGCGAAGATAAGTCTGTGTAATTGGAAAAATCACAGACTTCCATCGATTTTACAAAACACTTTTTAGAATTCGCTTGCTGTACAGAATCAACAAAATCTGAGAAATCATACAGTTTTTGTTTCCTTTGCATAGCTTGTTCAACCTGGTGGTTGAAACTGTCGGCTGACATGAAAGTGTGACCAGGCTCAAAGTATTTTAGTGTAATTTTTATATGCTGGCTATTGATAATGCACACCAAGAAACTGAAAAGAGCCCATTTTTTGTTTTGGGCGCAACAATTATCCATCCATATTACTATTTGCTCAGCATCACGTTTATGTAACAGAAATGCATTAATTGTTGATATAATGTCTTCCTTCTTCCTACCGGAAACACTTTCGTTCCAAACAGCTGCAAATGGTATATTGTTACCTTTTTAGAACTACCTAAAGGTACGAAACTTTCGTTGAGAACAATAACTTTGGACAAAATATTGCACGTTTAAATTGATCCATCCGAGGTAGCATGATTATTTTTTGCAGATCGACCGAATAGTAAATTGTATTTGTGCTGTTTTCAGATTCACTGACGTCTGTTTTGTACGCTTTACGTGCTGCATTGTATTTGGCTTTATGAAGTATATACTGCTGGCAGGAATCACAGTCTTTGTCTGTATCTGCATGATTTTCATGGTGTCCTTTGTACTCAGCACAAACTTCGCATTCCTCGTTCCCGAGGTGAGCAAAAGATATATTCATTTCATCTCGAACGATCTTTCTATAGACCTCGAAAGAAGCAACCTCTTGTGGATAGCTATCACAGAAATCTTGATGCATTAAAGTTATCGTTATATCGCTCGGCAAATACAAGCGATTGGGGGTGTGTTCACGCCTGTAATGTGAAATTACAGGGTTATACTTCATAACATGTCCTTTTATTAATTCTCTGTCACATTTAAGTATTCTATCGTGTTGTCCTCTTTGATCATTTTGTTTGTCTATAGGTATATTTAAAGCTAACATCAGTCTTTTGTCGTTTTTGGCGTTGTATCCTAAAGTCGTTAAAACAAAAGTTTTGCACACCTCTACTTGGGTCTTGTCCTTATAAAAAGTATAAATATAGTTTATGGTGTGTTTCGGGTTTTCAGCGTTTGTAACTTTTCTGCATTTAACTTCTTTAGCCGTGACAAGAGATTTAATATAATGTCCCTTAGATTCCCAACTCAAAGAGATATTCATTATTAATTTCTTTTCTATCTTTTTCACAAAAAAAAATCGTACATTTCTTTTGCATGTTTCTGTACATGGGTCTTTAACGGTAAGTTTTTCAGTTTCGGCTTTAATCTTTTTATTTTTCCTTTCAGTTATTGACTCTTCTATCTTCCTTCTTTTTCTTGGGTTCCCTTTTTTTGTCCATCCTTTGTTTGAGTGGGCTTTAGTTGTGTCTGTTTGCAATGTATCTTTGTCTGTCTGTAATAGATCTATGTCTGTCTGTGATATGTCTCTATCTGTCTGTGTTAAGTTTTTGTCTCTCAGTGTTGTATCTCCATCAATCTGTGTTGTATCTTCTTCTGCCAGTGTTGTGATTTTATTAATCAGTGGGGTATCTTCGTTCACTTTTTTGTTACCCGTCTTTAGTACATTCTTTTTTATCGTATTTTGTGTTTGGTTTTTCTTTTTTCCAATTTTTTGGACTAAAGTGTGATTCTTACAATCATTATAAGTTGTTTCTGAAATGAAATGTTCGTATAAAAGATAACAAAGACATTTTCCGCAAGCGCTAAAAATCTCTTCTTTGCAATTCTTATACTCACAGCTATCTGTGTACTCTATTTCATTTTTATTGTTGATTGGCGACAAATTTATGTAATTTTTGTTATTTACTTTTTCTATAAATGACGTATCATGGTCTATATTAGCATATGGCTGGTGCTTTTCACAAGTGTTGAATTGCTGAGTATCAAAATGGTCTAAGCAAAGGAGACAAGAACAATTAATACAGCTGTTACTTGCTATTGAAAAACACTGAATGAACTCGCAATGTTGACGAGGATTTTTGATTTGCATAGGTTTCAGGATCCTGATTTCGGTTTCTTGCTTGTCTTCTAGGCATATTGTTTCGTCAGATGCAGCGCTACAATTCAAGTCTTCTTCTGGGTCGTAATCTTTATCATGGTCGTCATCAGAATTTGCGTAAGGGTCAATAGATTCTGAAATATCGGATTGCGTATTCACTTGAGATAAATGTTGATCTAGAAGAGGACTTGGGATATTATTGCAAGGATCGATAGGTACCCTCGAATCATTTTTTTCCAGGTCAACGAGCAGTGCAAGTTCTTCATCGCGACATAAATATTTTTTACATGCAGCATCGTCAGTTTCCTGATCAACGGATGGGGGAATCTCCTCATTGCAATACAAATCGTCTGGATTTAAAATGTTGAAATTAGCTTCTTCTTCTTCAAATCCTACGTTTACTAATTGACGCTTTTTTGAGGTAGGTAATGGCATTTTAGGCCATCTGTACATTGGGTCATTCTTAGATTTTTCATTATTTTTATCTAGCATGAATTCTATTTGTTGAAAGGACCAAGATGACTGTGCTGCGACTCTATAGTTGTTTGAGTACTGATTTTGGGAATAATATATATCTTTATGCTTGCTAAAATCACACCAGTGTTCAAAAATGTTGTCTATATCAGTAACAATATATCTTTTTCTTTTTGATGCTTTCTCACAATTTTTCATGATTTCATCCCTTCTGGAATGCATAATCTGAAAATAGCAATAATAAATTCGTAAAACTCTTTCTGTAAGACAGTAGTACGTATCACCTACCTACAAGTTTAAAAAATACTATAAGAATCATTTCATTTAACTAAGCCAATGTCTAACCGCAGCAACATGGGAGACACGGACGCGACTTTCTTACGATTGCCAAAGGAATTACATAGCTTAATACTTTGGCGCTATCTAATACATTTATATGACGGCTCTTACACTCTATTTCCTAGCAAGATGTTGGCTCGTCGTAAGAGCCGTCATACAAAAATAAGTGTGATCGCCAAAGAATTACATTTTATAATTTATTTGCAATCGTAAAAAAGTCGCGTCTTTTCCAACCACCGAAGAATTATATATATAAAGATATACCTAAAGCGTACTTTCAGCATATGACACATTAATCATATTAAACTAAGAAATATCAGAGAAAAATACTTACGTAAAATTATGGCGCCAAATCGGGAGCACGCAACGACACGTCTCATGTCACCTACAGGATTTACCGCACTGGCGAAAGGGAGGCGAGCGCGAGCGCCGTTTGACTTCCAGCTCCCCTCTAACCCACCCCTCTTGCCCTGAACGTCTATATTGTCTTAAACGTAAACATGAATACCCAGTGCAACTTTCTGCAGTTATTTAACAATATTTATTAATGGATACTAGATAATATGACCGCAGTAGACTGAGTTATTGTTATTTTGTTTTGTCAATAAATGAACTAATTAATTAACTTCGCTAGTTATAAGTGTAGTTTCTGTACTTACTGCTGATATTATTAGTGAGATAGTGAAAAAATAGTAGAAAAATGCCTATCGTTACAGCAGTACGTGGGGCTACTGCTTATATACTTAGAGATAAGGTAAATCAGCTTACAAAGTATGCTTGACACTAAGTGCACTAAGTGTGATTACTGCTGATATTCTAAGTATCCAATACTTAAAAGTTTTTGATTACGCTCATTTATACAACAGTATGTTCACTTACTGTTTTTATTATTAGCAAAATAGAATAAAAATGTCGGAGGTACACTAATTACCGTGAAGTAAGTATATTTCCTGCTTTTATGCTAAGTAAAGAAAATCATTTCATTGACTTACTGCTGTTATGCATAATGATATTTTTAGGTTCCAGTGAATATAGAAAAACGGGAGTAAGACCAGTTTATAGAGCATTACGTGGCGATCCAGGATAGGTACTTAACTCATTTTTGAAAAAAATCGACTTGTGCGGGAGCATGGGTCAGCTACCATGCACGAGAACACAGCTCGAATTTCCTTTTTATAATTGTAGTGTTGACTATGTTGGGCCAATACTGATAGCTGACCGTAAAGGTAGAGGTACCAGACTCATTAAGTCATATATCTGTGTTTTTGTTTATTTGGCAGTAAAAGCTGTCCATCTGGAACAAAGACGCTTACCTGGCCGCGTTAAAGAGATTAGTTGCTCGTCAGGGTAAACCACACAGCATCCTTTCAGATAATGGCACAGCGTTTGTGGGAGTTAAAAACTCCCACAAACGAGCTTGCACAATTCTTATCAAATTCAGATTTAGAGACAGATCTTGCACAAGATGATATAAAGTTTAATTTTACGCCTCCATATAGTCCACATTTCAATGGTATAACAGAGGCCGCTTTTAAATCTACAAAAAAAACATTTAAAAACTTGTTCATTCTTCTCATTTAACGTATGAAGAAATGAACACATACTTAGTCCAAATTGAGGCTATATTAAATTTAAGTCCCCTTGTTTCCCTTTCTTCGTCACCTGATGACTTTACCGCTCTCACTTCTTGATTGGACGACCGCTAATAGCAGTTTCTCAGCCACAGGTACACTCCATCAACATCAACCGATTGGATCGCTACAAAAGGATTGAGCATCTCCGACAACACTTCTGGAACCGATTTAGTTATGAATAAATGTTGTCATGTTGCAGCAGAGAATCCGATGGCATGCGTCTACAGGTGAACTTAAATTGAACCAATTAGTTCTGATTAGAGAGAAGACGCAACTAACACTACTATGGTTAATGGGCCGTATCATCAAGGTGTTTCCTGGTCCTGATGGCGTCACGAGGGTGGCAGAGATCAAGACCAATAAGGGCAAGATTACAAGGGTCTTCAACAACATATGTCCTTTACCCATTGAAGCATAATTTATTTCGCTCTATTTACTGAACCTAATGAAAATACATACACCTTGTTTCTCCGAAGGGTTATACAGCGGTGTACCTGTAACAGGTACACCCATATTTCACCAGTTATGTTTAAGTCCTATGTAATAGGGGACGAGCGTACTGCCATCAACCGGGCACTACTGAGAAATTCCAGGTGGAAAAACCCAGTAACACTATGCCCAACCCGGGCATCGAACCCAGGAACTCATACTCAGCAGTAGCGCTTGTGACCCCTAGACCAACGAGACATAATTAATGACAGTTAATTTAGGTAATACCTTTAGATAGTATCATTGTAATAATCAATTGTGGTGTTTATAAAAAAAAACTTCAATTCTTAAATATTTCATAATAAGTTATTTTTATTTGTTCTTCTATAGTTCATAATTGAAACACTTCATTAAAGTTTACACTGTTATCAATTAACAAAATAGGACACACATACACATTCATTTATACCACTGTCATAAAGACTCAACAGTTTTCAAAAAAACAATTATATTTCAAGAACTTCAGTTTCTACTTTAAGCAGAACAGCGAGCAACGCAGCAGGGGCGACATCATTCATACTGCCTTTGTGTCTTCGTAGGTGAAACTTCCAGTTTTAAATTTTGTTTTTCTGTTAGCGACATTCAGTCGCTGTTTTGAAGATTTGAGAATAAAAATAAAACATAACAGGTAATCAATAGTAGATTATGCACCGAGGGGCTAAAGTTGTGTCTTATGTCACGGGCGTCATATTGAATCTCGAGCGCAATGAAGGATTCGGGATTTAACTGGCGAGCGCAGCGAGGGAGTTAAGAATTTAACTCACGAGCGAAGCGAAGGAGTTAATACAAGAATCCTGAATACAGCGAGGGATTCAAGCTAGCCCAAGGCAAAGACACCTTTAGCCCAGAGGAGGATACTCTACTTTTTACACCTACTGTGAGAAAATAATTGCCATAGTACGAAAAACAAAGTATTTATCAAATAAACAAACAGTAAGAATAACATATTTAGAACTAGTTAGTTATATGCACTTACATATTAATTGAAGTTAATTTTACATTACATTACATACAAGTTAAAAGGTTACATTTGAGACATTAGTCCAGTTGTGCAAAGATAAAGTTAAGTTTTTATTTGGTACGTTTATAGATGTTGATTTGGAATTTATTTGAGTATTGCTCGTCAATGCTTCAGAATCGTGTTTTTTTTTTTTTTTTTTTTTTAATTCCTAACTTTTTCTTTTAAAAATCGAGAATATAATCCACGCGTAGTAAGGGTATCGAGAATAGCTTTCCTCTTTCTGGCACCAAAGGGTGTTTTTTAGTACTATACTGCCAATTTAGCTGAGCATGTGAGATTCCAAATTCAAATCACATTATTGACCAGCGGGTCATAATGAAATCCAGTACAACATTATTGACCGGCTGTGCCCCCGGCCACTAATGACTCACTTTAGGTTAAGGTTGCTTGACATATAAATTGACATTTTCGAGCAGGTGGTGTGAAAAGTATTTTTTTTAACATCATCCAACAATAATTAATGAAAAAGCTAGTGAAGATGTTCGGATGTTTGTTAGATCCCTACATAATAATGGCTTACCGGCAGTTTTTTTTATCCCAGTAGTATTTTCCCGTGGGATATTTTTTTGAAATGACGTCGTTTTGCGATCTCGACTCGGGCCGAGCCTCTGTTTGGTTTCAACATATTCATCATAGTGAACAGTTTTTCCAAATCAGCGTTTGAATCTTCAGTGGTTTCGGCATTTAAAAGAAATAAATCGAAAAATTACTGATACAGGTTTTAGACAAACAATAAAACATGCCATTATCTTGTTATTTTAATATTTTCTTGAGTCAATTTTAGTAATTGATTGTATTGTTTTCTACAAATTGAATTAAACTAACCACTAGACAAAACCACCAGCCACTAAAAGCAAAATTTCTTCGCCTGTAGGGGTGTCCAAACCCCCAGATTTAGTAGAAATCCCACTAAGTTGACAACACTGCTTTTCTACGATTTTGTCATTGGCCACAGATAACAAAAAAGTGAAAAGAAAAATGTTTTGTTGTGTATTTCAATTATGGTAGTTTTTGATAGAAAGTGTTTTAAAAATGGTTTTTCATTTTTTGGCAATCATTGTACATTTTCATTTGTAAGCACTAGTAGAGCATCAGTTGTGGAGCTCGTGGCTAAGTAATAACTGCCGCACGGGTCGATCCATCAGGTAAAGCTATGCTTGTCGGGGTTAGTCTGTGGATGAGTGACCATCTTTACATAACGAAAGTCTCTCCTCCGTGCCTCGGAAAGCGCGTTAAGCCGTTGGTCCCGACTGTCATTCGTGGATCTTTGACTGTCGTTACGGGTCGTCAGAAGCCCAAAAATCTGACAACCAGTCTTACCAAGGGGTATCGTATTACCCAGTTACTGGGTTGTGGAGGTCAGATAGGCAGTCGCTCCATGTAAAATACTGGTATTCAGCTGCATCCGGTTAAACTGGAAGCCGACCCCAATATAGTTGGGAAAAGGCTAGGCAGATTGAGTAGAGCATCAGTTGTAATTAAAACAAAATTAAATTATAGCACAATAATTTGGAAATTAATCATGCCTATATGGTGGAACAAAACATATATTTTAAACAGCTATAGCCTTTTTTAAGAAAAACCCTATACAATTACGGTCGTTTAGTAAAAAAATGTTTATCGTAATTCCAATTAAGGCATGCGATTAAAATTGGACTCTGTGTTGATTCAGAATTGGATGTCATGTGTCAGCCCTTTTCTGTAGAACAAAGATAGTATTAATGTCCGAACAGGTTCCCCAGAAAAGAATTCCATATGACATAAGACTATGAAAATAACTAAAATAAACCATTCTGGCTGTGTCTGGGTATTTCTTCGAAATTTGATTCTTCGACTGATTCATATGGCCAAAATTTAATTTCACTTTCAGCTTTCTAACATATGTTCATATGAAAATAGGTATACCAAATAACATATGTTTGAATGTGGGACTCGTTTTTATAAAGTACTTTTCAAGATATCGACGTTCAAACATTTTGTGCCCAGATGAATCAGAAACAGAAATAAAATAAAAAAATAAAAATGTGGATAGGCTCTGTATTAAGGAAATAATTATATTTAAATAACAATAATATCCTTTTTTTTATGAAAACAATTATCAGTGATCATATCACGTAAAAAAATGTGATTTTTTGCCAATATTCTTCCTTATTAAGAGTCCTATTACATTTTTTTACGGAAATTCATGATTTTTGACCATGTAATTTTCAGCAGCAGTAAGATATTTTAATTATTTGATTATAATAACTATAGTGCCATTCTCTTTCTTTTAAGTTGTAAGTGTAATTTGCTGAATTGACGCGGAATATATAGTACTTTAATTTAATTTATTGTAATTTTGTCTTATTATATTGAGAAACAAAAACGAATGAAACGTATTCACTGTAGATCGAAGTTTTATATCATATTAGTTTATTTGATATAATTGTGTTTATTTGGAATATAATGGACATGAAAATCAAGACATTTATTGGTTTTCTTTACGACTTTTCCCTGAAAACTCAAGGAATTTAAAGAAATTCTAGAATCCAATAAACAAGTAAAACATTCAAGTTATCGTTTAGTAACTTTTGCTTTTATTAGAACTGAATGAAACAATGTGAATTTGAGCGTCAAAGTTTCATTGCCGACGTTTTTCCTTGTAAACTGAGTTCGTAAAATATTCATAGAAAATTACACGACAAGAAAAGTTAAAATGTGCAACTCCAACTTACAATAAAGAGAATGGCACTATCGTTATTCATAATCAAATAATTCAAATATCTTACTGCTGCTTCTAATTACAACGTCAAAAATCATGAATTTGCGTCAAAAATGTAATAGGACTCTTAACTTTTAAAGAAATAAACTTACTCTAGGTATGGTTTTAAACTAATAAGTAATAAAGTCAATGTTAAGTAGGTACTAAAATAAATATTTCCTTGGCTTTTGTCTAGGGACCGAGCTGCTTTCAATATCATCCTTAAAGTCTTTTACTATATGACGAGATCTTGAATTTTTGGAGGAAGATGGAATGGAATAATCATATCTTCACCAATGGATTTAGACTCTTTTGTCCGTTTATCATATTGAGGCCTTCTAAACTTAAAAATATCCTCATCGTCAGCATCTGAGTGATCATCCACGCTTCTGATGAAGGGTCGATAGTACATCTCTGGTGAATTTTGGAGTTATAAGTTTTTCATCGATTGACGAAGTCTCCATCCAAAAGCTGTCGTCATCGGGAAGGTCGAGGTCTTGTTGGGCTGTATCCGTATCTTTTCCAGTCTGAATTTCGGTAGCAGATTTTTGGCTACGTTTGATCAAAGAGCTGCATGTACCTTTCTTCGATGTTACCTTTCTTTTATTCGTGGATTTGACGTTTACACAACTCTGTTGTTTATTAATGTCTTCTATGGTATAAAAACCGATGTGTTGACCATGAGAACATTGAATGGCTTCTTGAACTTTAACGGTTCTTCTTGACTCTGAACAATTGTCCAAGCTACAACTAAGTTCGCTTATATCTAAAGTCTGAAGTTGATTGGCACTCCACATAACCTGATGTGTTCTCATGGTCCCACGGAATTCCTTTGAATTTCCGGGAATCAGCATATCTTTCTCTAAAATGCCCGATTCATGAACCACTTCTATAATAACTCCTAGACAACGTTCTCTTAGGTGTCTGACAAGAATTTCAATGTTTGGAATGTCATTCTATAAAAATAAATAAAATATAATAAATAAGACTAGAACTACTGACTTGTACATAGTAAAAAGTTGGACAAGGAGAATTATGCAAAGAAAAGCGCTCCTATCATGCTGGAAAAGCGAAAAACTAATTTATTTTATGATTAATATGGGGTTTTGACCATATGAATCAGGCACAGATGGATTTTGCCTACACTCATGCATAACTCATCATACATACAGACTTCAGTATTGTCATGTTTCTACACGAGTCTATAACCCAAGAGCATCACATGAAACTCAGATTGAAGTTTTAAAACAATAAAATAAATTTTATAAAGTAGGCAGTGTAATCAGAATGCCACCTGAACCAAGCACAGATGAATCAGGTATTTAACTTCGTAACACCGGGATCTAAGCCAACCAGCCGCACGT
This sequence comes from Xanthia togata, assembly GCA_963853775.1. Classification (NCBI taxonomy): domain Eukaryota; kingdom Metazoa; phylum Arthropoda; class Insecta; order Lepidoptera; family Noctuidae; genus Xanthia; species Xanthia togata. The sequence continues at coordinate 17,038,446 of OY970802.1, forward strand.
CCGCCTCCTAGGTCGTCTGTTGCACGACTGGCGTCACCCCACGCGGGATGCCAGAATCTAATTATTATTTCCCGACTAAGTACGGTCAAGCGCAGCTTACGCCACATTAATCAGTATTATACGCTGGACACTTCTTATTTACTTATTTATATACACATTAACGTAGTTATAACTAATACTCATTTTTTTTGTAAGAGGAATATTCATTTCCTTTCGATATAATTATAATTTATATTGATTTATCAAAGGGAAAATGCCACATCGACCATTTTGTTCCGGAAGATGGCAAACGGACGTGTTATATGAATCAGAAGAACAAACTTCAAATATTTTTATTCTGTACCTAGACAGCAATTATTTGAAAAATATAATTTGTCCCAGTTAGGGATATAGTTAAACTGTACGAAAAAAAATTAACATGCCGTTTTGTTAGTTGGTTACAGAAAATATACCCATAGAAATCGAAAATTTTGTCTCTGAAGAACTACCCGTCTACGTTAGTTATCTGTCTAATTTTTTTAACAGCATAGGCGTCCGAACTTAGCCTTCCTGACAATTTTTCTATGTGTGGGCCCCATTGTAATTTACCTTCAATAGTGATACCAAGAAAAACTATCGACTCAACAGGGTCCAGCTCTATTCCATTAACTTTAACATTAGTAGTTAGCTGCCTGACATTTGGCGTTGAAAATTTAATGAGTTTAGTTTTTTTTTCATTCAAGAGAAGATTATTTACATTAAACCAATGCACAACTTTAGAGAGCGCATCGTTCACTTGTTCAAAGTTGATTAACTGACGTTTGATTTTAAAAATAAGGGATGTGTAATCTGCGAGTAATACGATCTTGTGGTTATCCCTTATGTGGTGAGGTAAGTCATTAATATAAATTAAAAACAAGAAAAGACCTAGAATTGAACCCTGCGGAAAAGAAAGCTTTTTAAATTATTTCTTTATATTCACGTGAAAAGTATGAACTTATTTAAAAAAAAAACAATTTCATCGAAAAAAGGTAACTATAAGGTTAGATTAGATTCTTTCTTGACGGATTCGCCGGCAGCAGACAGAATATGACATTTGCCCCGTAGTGCTGAAGAATGGTAGGTAAGTAGTTGAACTATACATTTAACAATATTATCAATTCCTCAAAATAGCTACATAAATTAACTTTAATTTTTCTCTTTACTCTGGCTGGCGCTGTCTCCCTCGTGTTCACAAATAAAGAAGCTCCTCATATCACAGGTGATGTGGGTCAGTAGTCCGTTGAAGAACATCGAGCCGCACTGCTCACGGTCCTCTGCTTCGGGTAGGTAGTTGCCCCACCAGGCTTCAGTATCGTTCAATGGTGTACCTAGAAAACAAAATTACCATTGAAACGACATTCTAACTAAATCAACATAATTCCCTAACTTCCCAGACAGATCGGAGTTGCCTCAAGTAGTACACACTCCCACGTACCTTTAACTGTCTGCCAGCCCTTGTTGAACCTGTTATGGAAGCCAACGTGATATATTCCTCTTAGGTAGTTTCCTTTGACCCTTTGTTTCGGTGCGGACTCCGTTAACTTCGCAAGATAATCCGCCACTGATCGGTCGCTGATCACTGCCAGGTCGGATTGCTCGGCTCTGCACACGGCATATGCGTCGGTCCACTTTAATGGTGTTTTGTGGAACTTGTAGCATTTGCCATTATCCTTATTGAAAGTGTAATCTGAAAAGAAAATAATTTGTTGATTTTATTGATTCTATAATCTTTGATTTCGAAAAGGTAAAAACTTTATTATAATAATGTTATGCATTTTTTGTGAGTAGCGCTTTGGCGAGTAGTTACAAACTATTAACATTGGATACGGTTTTCGGTTTAATCAATAAAAAATCATTGGAAAGTTAAATAGACAATATTTCTCCCATGACCACCTTTTATCAAAGATTTTCAAATACACGCAAAGATGACCAATTTACCACTTCTCTCCACAGCTTCAAACTCTATTCTACGAAGAAAAGACTTATCTCTTTCTATCCAACGTAAAAATTATTAACTTCATATTTGAAAGCGTGTCGCAGACGCCTTTCTACCACCACTTATGTCATTTCGCCTTTCGTTTCTTTTCTTCGTTGGTCACTACGCGTAGGTACTGTAACAACATCACAAATGGAACCTAGTTCCCTCGAGTTACTAACGCAGTATAGTTTCAGCTGAACATTGATGACTCAGGACCAGATAATATTTAATTGTAGTAAGTAACAGTAACATACAACTAGATATTTAGGGTCAACTGGGTCAGACCGATACAAACTGTTTACATTTAGCAGACACTTAAAACCAAAACGTAATTTAGGAGAAACCAAAACGTAAGAGATTGTTGTCAAAAAATTACTCTATCACAGTTAAATATAATAGTCAAAGGCTATATCCACTGCATGTGACCCCCGGCTATTACTTATACCAGGGCACTAACCTTAATTGATTTCAGGGCGTTCGAAGTGTAGGGATTACCATGCAATCAATGTGTGTCATGCAAAGTGTCAAGCGATTTTCAGACTCTAGAAACCGTTATGATGGTGTCTAGAGTGCGCGGATCTCTGCCATAGAGACCGACCTTCTTCAATGTTTTTAATAAGCCTAAGATTTTCCAAAACTCACAAGAGTTAGTTTACTAATTAAGGGTCAGTTCACACCGAGATTTGCCGCGATGCGACGATGCTTAAAGAGGCCAACCGTCGAGGACGTCGCGAGGCGCATCGTGAAGTCAATGGCGGCCCCACGCCTCGCTGTTTCGTGATGCGTCACAGCGCAGCGCAGCACGGCGCAGCGCGACGCCGCGAGACATTTTCGAATTATCTCAATTAAATGTGTATCTTTTTGAGTAGTAAATAAAGTAATATTTTGTATTACTATCTTAAAAAGTGCGTGCATCGTCACTTCACGTCACGACTCGGTGTGAACTGACCCTAAGCTTGAAACCTACCTAAATCGGGCATATTGCAGCAATAGTTCCACTCTAGTGACTGGAGAGTCTTCTTGAAAATGAATTGATACTTATTGTCACATCGGTAATCGAAGTAGGTGCCATCTTTGCTCAGGAGCACGCAGTCTTCTTTATCGAGCGAATCGTTCGGCTCACCTGACATCCAGTTTTGGTACACCTCTGAGAATGACTTATCTAGGAATACGAAATGAAACATTATTATCTACACCTACTATAATACTAGTAGTAGGCGGTAACCTTCGAAACTTCTCATCCAATTTAAACAAATCTTTCAGTGATTGTAAGCTACGCTATCGCCAAGTGCCATAGGATAGTTTTACGTTACAGCGTGCCTGAAGTTGCGGGCAATACTCGTAGCAAATTTTTCTAGGTAGATCAAATTAACTGTTACTTGAACAAATTAAATTTTACTTTTTTTATGCAAGCGTACTTAAGGGTCCGTGCAAGAAATCGACTGATTTTGATCAATTTTGTTCATTAGTTGTGAGAAAGGTAAAAAGAATTTAAACAAAACTATTAGTGATTTGAAAAGTTTCTATTCTTTGTTTTGCATGTGGTTGAAAGGGATTTTTCAAATAAGTTAAGTATTCATGGAAAATAGCAAATATTCGCAACAAGTTTTCCGAAAAATGATGCGAGACTAACGTTTGATCACTGTTTTACAAGAAACTATTTTTGATTTTGAACATTTAAAAACATCATCAACATCGCTATATGGTCTACTTGTGTGTGGATGAACCACTTTTTTGAACTTCGATACAAAATATGGCAAAAAAATAATGTTGAAAAAAACACATTTTTTTTAAAAACCAGTGGGTTTTTAAAAAAAATGTGTTTTTTTCAACATTTTTTTTTTGGTTTGCTAAATAATAGGAAAAATTACATAACGGAGTGCCGTTATGTAATTTTTCCTATTATTTAGCAAACCATAACAAGAAAATTCAAAATCACACATTGGTCTTCAGCTATCCTTGAGATAAAATCAAAATTTTATTTGATAATTATTCAATATCTTCATTAAGTAAATCAAAGGCGAATTAAACCATATTTTTGAGAGCGCAAAAGTGATGTGAGTGCAACTATTAACAGGTACTGTGACTGACACGAATGGTTTAGCCCCACAAAAACTGTACTTTTATAGTTACACAGAAATAATGTTTCAATTATATCAAGCTTTCTTACAATTAGATAAATTATTGACGAAAAAGGGGTTTTTACCTGTACGGAGCCTTAAGTACCTATTTTTTTTCATATATTATGAACACAACCTTTACGAGTATAATGCATTTAAGTTAGAAGGTGTGATTATGGCAGAAAATAAACAAATTCTCAATACTTACTGTCACTGTTTTCAAGTATTCCTTTAGTTATATACCTTTTTTTTTTTTTTTTTTTTGGGTGGGAAATCATCAAATGACTTCTCCCGCTCTGGGTGGGAAGGCGTGTCAGTCTCTTACTGACTAAAACCCAACCGTGTTCCTTCTGTTGCCTGTGCAATGCCAGGGGGAAACGGTATCCTTTTCGGTCTTTCCCGCAACCCCGGCAGGCAATGGTCTTATCGGACCCCTTCACTCGCTGACACTCTTTGAGGCGCGCGTGGAACACAACGCGCCGTCGACCCGGGCTTGGTCCTTACCGGACGGCGAGCTACCCATTGCTCACCGTCCGTAAGCCCGCGCCTGCGGTGGCCGGGAATCAGCAATTGATTCCAGACGCCCAGGGCGTCTCCTCCTGTGGCGGCTAGGGGCGTGAGGGCGCGAAATTTGCCTCTCCCTCACGCGTTCCGCCTCCTCCTTTGCGAGCATTACTGCTTCGCAGAAGGAGGTGACGGCCTCCCATGCCCTCTCGCTCCGTACCATGGCCTGGACCAGGGCCAGACGCGAGAGATCCCCGCCACCGATCGCCTCCACGAGGACACGGTGGTGCTCTGCCCAAGCCGGGCATACCTCCACCGTATGCTCCACCGTGTCCTCCGGGCGATCCACGCAGTGATGACACCCGGGCGTTTCCTCCCGCCTTATCTGAAACAGGTACCTCCTGAAACAGCCGTGTCCGGTGAGGACCTGCGTCAGGCGGAAGGTGAGGACGCCGTGGCGCCTCTCCAGCCACTCCTCAAAGAGGGGACTTATCGCCGCAATAGTGGCGTGCCCAGCACTGGGTTGCGACAATCGCACTCTCCATGACGCCATGAGTCCCGTCGGAGCTCTGTCCGCTGTGCCGCGATTTCTCGCGGCATCGGAGTCAAGCCCCGGCGTTTCGCCTCCTCGCGCCACTCCCAAATATGCGCGAGGACTTTTGCCTCCAGATCCCATGGCGGCAATCCGGCAAGGAGGCTCGCCGCTTCACCGGAGACCGTGCGGTATCCCCGGACCAGCCGGGTGGCCTCAAGGCCACCCGGCTGGTCCGGGGATACCGCACGGTTGAACGTGTCCCAGAGGGTCAGCCCTCTGGGACGCGTTCAACCGGCGGGCAGGCCGCCGCCTCAACGAACGCGCCCACACCGGTGCCCCGTACAGGGCCATGGACCGCACGATCCCCGCGTATAGCCTCCGGCAGGAGGCGTTTGAATTTTACTTATATACCTGTATATAAGATTTATACCTACTTATAAGATTTTCACTCAGACCAGAGTTTTAAATGTATGTGAACACGAACTTTTAAAAAGCCGTTTATGTTACTCTATAAGTAGACCTACCTACAGAGTAACATAACCGGCTTTTTATAAGGTCGTGTTCGTCGATATGTTTTACCTTTGCGATTTATGGTAAGTTAACAACCCGTGTTATTTAAACTTGTAGCTAGAAGTTTAAATACCACCACATAAACTTACCATTTTGTTACCCATCAATATCTTAACATAATAATTTATATATTATAATGTCGATAAAACATAATTTTAACGTTTGTCGCCTCCCTAGTGGAGTGCGTTTAAGCCAATCACAGCCCTTGTTTGTGCGTAGAATCACCGGCAACGCCCCTAGTCTTTGTTTTTACACGGTTCAAAGTGTGTGTGGGGGCTGCGGTGGGAGAAAACTGGGGACATCGGTTTTGGTTGACATGAAGCAGTACGGCACTTCTCTCTTTTTAGGGTTCCGTAGTCAACTAGGAACCCTTATAGTTTCGCCATGTCTGTCTGTCCGTCCGTCCGTCCGTCCGTCCGTCCTCGCTTAATCTCTGTGACCGTTAGCACTAGAAAGCTGAAATTTGGTACCAATATGTATATCAATCACGCCGACAAAGTGGTAAACTAAAAATTGGAAAAAAATGTTTTGTTAGGGTAGCCCCCCTATATATAAAGTGGGAAGTGATTTTTTTTTTATTTCAACCCTAACGTGTGATATATTGTTGAAAAGGTATTTAAAAATGAATAGGGGTTTACTAAAATCATTTTTTGATAATGTCAATAATTTCGGAAATAATCGCTCCAAAAGTAAAAAACAATGTGTCCCCCCCCCTCTAACTTTTGAACCATAAGTTTAGAAAATATGAAAAAAATCTGAAAAGTAGAACTTTATAAGGAATTTCTAGGAACATTATTTTGAACTTGATGGAAACAACAGTTTTTGTACAAAAATGACAAAAAGTTGTACAAAATAATTTCTGGACTAAGTTTGTAGTATAATCGTATATGCAAGCAGGAACACTTATCGTGACGGACGGGAAACTACGGAACCCTACACTGAGCGTGGCCCGACACGCTCTTGGCCGGTTTTTTTTATGTTCTGATGTTGTACCGTAACTTTGCCTCCGTCTCTGTATTTATTTATTTATAAAACTTTCTAGGGATCAAGTACATTTTTAACTATAAAAAATTTAGTTTTCCAGACAGGTTCTTACTTTAATTCCTATGTTTAAATTAACAACTTCTCCCTTTATTTTGTAAAAATTAAGAATAATTGCAATATTTGTAAATTGTGGGAAATTAACCCGAGTTAATCTCGTCAATTAAATGGAAAAAATAAGGATCTTTTAAATTTTTATTGTGAGGATTTAAAAAAATAATGATCTGTGTTTCCACCATTGACACGAATCACACAATCACAGCAATTTGGCATGCTTAAAATCAGTTCATCAAAACACTTTCAGGTATGGCCGCCCACGTTCTTTCTAACAAGTCAAAAAGTTGTTGTGGGGTATGCACGGCATCCATACTCGGCAGAACTCTTCTTTGGAGCATATCCCATGCGTGCTCAAATAGGTTGTGGTCTGGCTATTGAGCAGGCCACGGCAGAACATTGATGCGAGCATTGGCAAGAATGCGTGTTACGACTCTAGCCATGTGTGGACGTGCATTGTCGTGTATTAGTCGAAACGAATCACACAACCAGTTTCGCAAAGGGATGATCATGTCTGAAAAAATCCTCTCCGCATAAATCTGAGCATTGAGGCTGCCCCTGATCCAAATGAGATCGGTTCTTCCACCGATCCAAATACCGGCCCAAACCATTATTGTTCGCCCTCCATATGAATGAACTTCCTGATAAAATTACGAACGTTATTGACGTCCAGAGGCCGGCCGGTCGGCTTTCATACCTATTATGCACTAAGCAAAAATTAAACATTTTTTGGTAATTAAATAAAGGATTTTTATTAAATTATTACATTCTAATCTTAGAAGAAATTTTTCGAATAACTGAGTAGCCGGCGGGGTTTTCATGCTTGTCGTCGGCATCACCATACGATCGCTCATCATCATCACACATACTAGCATCAACTGTAATCCATGGCATTGCATTAGACTCGATTATCTCGGCACCTCTGGACTACGTACAATTCTCGTATATACTTCGCAAAACAAATAAAACTAGTAGGTAAACAAACTAATCCACACAACTATTTACAACGACACGTCAAGAAAAACAGAGTAGTGACATTAAAATATGACAAATAAGACATTTCTGATTTTAAGCTGACATCAATAGACATTAATGTTGCCATACAACCTAAATTAACAAAAAAACTATTTATAATAGTTGATTCATTCAAATACCATGAACAATGAGCTAATACATTTCAAAGCTTAGAATAATACTCTTGTGTTTCAAGGGAGAGGAGTCTCCTTTAATCCTGTCCTCCTAATCTTGTCCTGTAATACTTCTAAAAAAAGTCTTAATAGTCTGTTTAATGTTAAACGATGAAACCACTACCACCGAGATCCTGCTAATACGCATAATTATAGAAATTAAGCGACACCAACACTGCCTTTCTTCTTTATGGAAAACATCCAATTATACGAAAAACTATGTCCTCTAAAAAATTGGTACTACGCACAAAAGCTCTGATCAAAAAATCTGATCTAATTAGAGGGGATACCATACACCTACACAGCTTCACGATTTTTTTACCAAAAAGATGAATCACAATGTGTTGTAGAGTTCTTGTGCGTAGTACCAATTTTTTTATAGTTAAAAATGTACTTGATCCCTAGAAAGTTTTATAAATAAATAAATACAGAGACGGAGGCAAAGTTACGGTACAACATCAGAACATAAAAAAAACCGGCCAAGAACGTGTCGGGCCACGCTCAGTGTAGGGTTCCGTAGTTTCCCGTCCATCACAATAAGTGTTCCTGCTTGCATATACGATTATACTACAAACTTAGTCCAGAAATTATTTTGTACAACTTTTTGTCATTTTTGTACAAAAACTGTTGTTTCCATCAAGTTCAAAATGATTTTCCTAGAAATTCCTTATAAAGTTCTACTTTTCAGATTTATTTCATATTTTCTAAACTTATGGTTCAAAAGTTAGAGGGGGGGGGGGGACACACATTGTTTTTTACTTTTGGAGCGATTATTTCCGACATTATCAAAAAATGATTTTAGTAAACCCCTATTCATTTTTAAATACCTTTCCAACAATATATCACACGTTAGGGTTATGCTTATTAGCAGGATTTTGGTGGTAGTGGTTTCATCGTTAAACTTTTACTTAAAACAGACTATTAAGACTTTTACCAACCCTTGTTTTTTTTAGGAGTATTAGAGGTCAAGATTTTAATTATTATTGATAACCCAGTTCTGTTCTATCAAATCTAAGACATTTTGGAGAAGCAGACTCCTGTCCCTTAAAACACAAGAGTATTATTCTAAGCTTTAAAATGTATTAGCTCATTGTTCATGATATTTAAATGAATCAACTATTATAAATCGTTTTTTTCTTAAATTTAGGTTGCATGGCAACATTAATGTCTATTGGATGTCAGCTTCAAATCAGAAATGTCTTATTTGTCATATTTTAATGTCACTACTGTTAGGTTTTGTTCCTTTTAATAAAACTAATCGCTTGTTATTCAAAGATAATTGTTAAAAAGGCTCATCGATTGGTCCACGACACTGAAATCGCCCGATATTGTGGGCCAATTGGAGTGCGGGATTTACCGCCAGGACGTTGGGTGTTTTTGGCTAGGAGCGGGTGCGCGGACGGGCATTCTCTCCCGGGGCGTCGATTGGGACATTCAATTAGAATTAGTTCTGAACAGTGTACCTACCTACTAATAATATAATAGTTGTTTTTGTTCTAAGCCTATTTAATAAAATTAAGTGAACAGTTTGAGTTTCTCTTTATACAGTCTTCCCAGCTAGAATATTTTCCCTGTGAGAGTTGTGACCGCTGAGGCTTCTAGTATCTCATATTTCAGAAGTGGGATGTAACCAAAACGTAAGTACACGCCCAAATTGTATCTCTACTTTGTTTGATGTGATCATAATTACGGATCTTGCCTCGGAATTAACTTGAGACTTACTTACTAGTCTTAGGATATTGCGTTAATTAGGTACCAATACGCTTTTGTTTTTAGATTGTGTCATTTACTGTTGAAATGTAGAATGTTGAAATCTTGTAATAACATTTTATTTATCATTATTATTATTAATTTTGTGGGTCGACAGTATTTTAGCGACTAAATACCCGTTTAAACTTTTCCGTGTTACTACTATGGAAGACGTAACGTCTAATAAACAATTGAATTGGTATGTGGTCCAGGTTCGAATTCCGGGCAGTAGCCAAATAAAATGGTCGAGGAATATAAATATAACCAACTAAAGTTGTGCTGTAGTTTGTCGTTATAGATCTTTAAGTTTAGCTTATTGGGTTGGAATGTCGTTTACCAAGCATCGCGTCTCCCGACACCTCCCGCGACAAGTTGAACCGATAATACCGATATATGCGAGCGAAGCACTCGACGCCGCATGCCACATTTATCGAGACTATCGCACTTAAGTGTTTATACAAAAAAAAAGGTGCCTGTGTTATTTTTAGAACAGGAAGAATTAGATTTCATTGTTTATATAAGGAATACGAGACTGACGAGAATTCAATCAACAAAAAACTAGTTAAAATGCTAAACTAAAACTGCAACTTAACTGTACCTATAATCTGCCTTATTTTGTTGTCTAATGGTATTTAAAGAAAGGTTAAACAAACGCTTAGAGTGTTTTGCCTGTCTGCAATCACTAACTTCACAATAGGTTACAAATTCAATATACGGCTCTCAAGTTCCTTTGCCGCGAGTTTTCAGGCAATGTATCAGTCACCGGGTCAACGAAGGCGCGTGACTCCGGGTCACAGGGAGACTCACTCTGCTACGCGGAGCTGAAGTCGGCTGCGAAATCGAAGCCCCGAGCCGGACATCGAGCTGGGCCGTGAACGGCTTCGTATGCTGGAGAATGAAGTGCGGCTGGAGCGCGACCGTGTGCGCGCCGCCGAAGAACATCACCACGCGTCGCGTCGCAGTGACGAGGCGCGAGCGGACCGCCACCGCCGTCACCGTACACCTCCGCGTCGGCGCGGCGCCGTGACGCCGAGCCATGTGCAGAGCGACGTGCGGAGTGGGGACCACGGCAGCACAACCGCACAGAACGGATTCGAAGGTCACGTAGCCATTCTTTTTCGAAAAGATACTTATTTGATATGATTAGGGGGTCTTGAGGGATGGTCTCGCATTACCTGTAAACCAAAGCGCACCACAACCACAGAAAATTGATCATAAAAATATATTGCCAAACTTTGATCCCTCGTCCAAAAACCAGCGAATGGACGTTTTATTAAGAAAGGTGAATGAGTGCGTTTCGGTATACGGTTGGGATGAAAGAACCACCATTCATTTCGCTATGCAAAAGTTGCCAAGGTCTGGTCAAGACTTGGTACGAAAGTTTAAATACTATCTTATTTACTTGGCAAGAATGGCAAGAGAAGTTATTAAACGCGTTTCCATGCTAACAAAACTACGGGCAGTCCTTGGAAGATATGATTAAAAGAAAAAGCAGATATACCGAATCCATAGAGGTGTATTACTACGAAAAATTAAGTCTAGTGAATCAATGTGATATAGTAGGTACCCGCGCAGCAGAATGCATAATAAATGGCATTACAGATAAAACACTTAAATTAGGAGCGTTAGCATTGCGTTGTACCCACCCCGATCAACTCTTACAGTATTTACCTACTTCTTATGTTTTCATGTTAGGAATAGGAATATTGATAATTCTCACGCTGCCACTACAGCGAGCGGTAGACCTAGTGCCAGACAATGCTACGACAGCGGATGTTACAATTGTAAGGATAAGGGACATAGTTTCTTGCACTGCACTAAGCCGTTGGTGCACACATTGCAATAAGATCGGTCACACCGCGGAGAAATGTTACAGTAAGTCAGATGACAAAGTAACAAACACTAACTGGTGCAGTGCAGAAAACTAAATTAATTGATTTTATAAACAATGAAGACGCGCAAATAGGTAACCATTCTGGCTCAAAATGTATAAAAATGATAAAAGTCAATAGTTGTGTACTTAGAGCTATCATAGATTTCGGGAGTGACGTCACCCCGATTAGAGAATCCACTGCCAGGAAACTAGGTGCATCTCACGATAATGTCCCACACTAATGAAAGGATTTAGCAATAACACGTCCAGTCACTAGGAAATTTGACTCTTGACATGAGTGTCGATGAGGTAGAGGCTAGAGTTGCTTGCAGTCATGGCCGACCGTTTATTAGAGGTCCTTGTGCTTATGGGACTAATCTTTCACGGAGCAATCTCACATATCAGTCTATAAAGATTGGAGCAAATTGCAATTCAATAATATTGGGAATTAATTGCCTTCTTCTGTACTTACTGATGACTGATACCTTGTTGAGATTTTCGACAGCTAATGAAAATGATATTTTTGGTCCTGCATCAATCAGAGTACAGACCCAACTTGCATTCGATGGAAAAATTTAAAAAAAATAAAAAAATAGTCTAGTGGGAAAGCCCAATGATCAGTATTTCATCTTTGGAGGACTTCATCGTCCATTCAATGGACATATTAACTTATTGGTGGTACCCTGTTTGGATATTTGCCGAATTTCATCCAAGCTAGTCTTTTGTCGTACTGAGTCGACGTTGTGAATCGTGTTATTAATGAACCGCCAATTGAATCAAAAGTTTGGCAGCGATTCGACGAAAGGTGTAGCGTCTTTCCCAAAAATGAGAACGTCATCGATGTACACTGTTGCCTTACTGAATCGAGCTGAACCGAGTGTTGTGTTGCTCATGCGTTGAAATACGGCAGGTGCATTGGCTAAGCCGAACGGCATACGATTGAACTCATACTGGCCGTCCGGTGTAACAAAGGAGGTTCTTAAAAAGGTTCGAAAGGGCGAATCTTACTTTGAACTTGTCAAAATGTAAGTTTTTACCTGATAAAGTCGACTATTTAGGCTACGAGGTTAGCTCCAGCGGTATCGGACCCGGAAAAGAATATATGTAGCGTAATCAACTTTCCTAGACCCGAAAACGTGCATAACATCCGGCAATTCCTAGGCCTGGCCAGCTACTTTCGCAAGTTTATAGAAAACTTTGCACAAATCTCGTCCCCTCTTAGCAAACTACTCAAAAAAGACGCGGCCTGGGAGTGGAATGACGATCAGGAGCAGGCGTTCGAGAGGCTGAAAGCTAGTTTAGCTAATAGGCCGGTTTTAGATATATTTGACCCCGCTGCTGAATTAGAGTTACACACAGATGCAAGCAGGTTAGGAATTGGTGGGATTCTTCTTCAGCGAAAGCGAGACTGTGAGCATTTTCACCCGGTTGCATATTATAGTCGGCAGACTTCTCCCGAGGAGAAGAACTTCCACTCTTATGAGTTGGAAAACCTAGCAGTGGTTTGCTCCCTTCGTAAGTTTAGAGTTTATCTATAAGGGAAAGAATTCAAGGTGATCACCGATTGCAGCGCATTGCGTTCAACATTCTCAAAGCGGGACTTGATCCCAAGAATAGCTCGATGGTGGCTGACGCTACAGGAATTCAACTGTACTGTCGAATACAGGGCTGCAGTTAAAATGAGTCATGTTGACGCATTGTCTCGAAATCCTGTAAGACCATCGGAATATCTCGAGGATCAGTTTTCGGCAATAATGACCATTAGTAGTGAAGATTGGCTTCATACGCTTCAATTAGGCGACTCTGAGGTACGTAGGATATCAGATGTTTTGAATAGTAACCTAGATGAAAAAGGCCTACAATACATTAAACAGAATTATTGTCATTAGAGACAATAGGTTATTTCGCTATTTAGACGGTGATGAGAAGAAGGCCAGATGGGAAGTACCAAAAGGGGCAAGGTGGCAAGTATGTAAGCTCAATCACGACGACATTGGACATTTCGGCATTGAAAAGACTTTAGAGAGGATTAAAAATAATTATTGGTTCCCCAAAATGTCCAGGTTCGTCAAGAAGTATGTGGGTGCTTGCATTGAGTGTGCATATGCAAAAAACAATTCAAACACCTGAGAAGGGTTACTGCACCCTATCACAAAGGTAGAGACTCCATTCCACACGCTTCATGTGGATCACCTTGGACCTTTTGTAAAGTCAAATAGGGGTTTCACTCATCTGTTCGTAGTTGTGGACGGTTTTACCAAATACTGTTTCTTAAGACCCGTTAGAAACACCAACACCCAAAATGAGGGCTCTAGAGGATATTTTTAGTACATTTAGAAACCCTGACCGTCTCATAAGCGATCGTGGTAGCTGTTTTACCTCGCATACATTCAAGCGATTTTGCTTAGATAAAGGTATAAAACACGTTTTAAACGCGGTAGCTAGCCCCAGGTCAAACGGGCAGGTCGAGCGGTACAACCGCACCATCCTCGATTGCTTGAAGGCTTCAAATACTAAACATGGTGAAAAGAGTTGGGACAGCCATTTGGGTAACATTCAATGGGAGCTCAACAACACCATTCAAAAAAACCATAGGAAGGACACCTTCAGAGGTGATGTTTGGAGCCTGTATGAGCAGTGAAATGAATCCCATGCTTAATGTTGTCACAGTAGCCACTCGTAATAAAGATGATCTAGATAGATATAGAGCAGGTCAAACAAAAGGATAGGTATGATAGAAATAGAACACTCGCGCGCACCTACAGCGAAGGTGAGCTCGTAAAAATAACAAAGACTTGTTTCAGTAATAACGGACAGAGCAAAACTTATGCCTTCTTTCGTAGGACCATACCGTGTTAGCAAAGTTCTAGGTATGGACCGTTATGTTGTAGCACCGATACCGGGACTAGTCGATACAGAAAGCAGACGCCCAACAACTGTCGCTGCGGACCGCATGAAACCGTGGATCCATGTGACCGCCCTAGAGATCGAAGGAAATGATGTTGATGATAGTTGCGATAGTGACGAAAATAACATAACATATACTTTGTGTTTAATTTTAAAGACTATTACATACAGAATATTATTCATTGTTACAGATCAAGTACGCGAGAATCGATTGGTTCGTGGCTTGGTGTTAAAAGTGTCAAAGCAAGTCCTTTCGGCTGCCATCACGAGTATAAATCGATCGACTCGTGAGGGCGTCGCTAGGCATCCTGATTAATCGATCGTTCAGGATATTAGGGCACCCTGATTAATTGATCGTTCAGGGATTTAGTTTGTTTCACGGCATAATCGATCGGCCGTGAACTTACTCTTAGATGTTTTGTGACCCAATTAATCGATCGTTTGGGTTCACCTCGTCTCGATTGCAAATGGATTGCTGATGGATATTGGTATTAAATTTTTTTCGTTTTCAAATGTTTATATAGAAGCTAATATTTTCTACAGTTTTATTATTGTTTATTTGATATTGACCATAAAAAAAAAAAAAAAACTAAAAAAAAATGTGTATGAGTTTGTTTATTCGATTGTTGTCAGTTCATTTAAAGTAAATAAGTAATAAGAATGTATTATATTGTATCGAGCTTATTGTATTATGTTATATTGTTGTGAATTGTATTACAATTATTCTATTGTATTAATAGTATAGTTAGCAGGTATTAATTATTATTGTAATTAAGTAGTTCAATCAACTGCTCAAAAATCCGATTGTTAGGTTTCCACCTGGAGCCGTGTGCAGGGCCGCACACGATGTCAGGACGGACGATTGTTAGGTTTTGTTCCTTTTAATAAAACTAATCGCTTGTTATTCAAAGATAATTGTTAAAAAGGCTCATCGATTGGTCCACGACACTGAAATCGCCCGATATCGTGGGCCAATTGGAGTGCGGGATTTACCGCCAGGACGTTGGGTGTTTTTGGCTAGGAGCGGGTGCGCGGACGGGCATTCGCTCCCGGGGCGTCGATTGGGACATTCGATTAGAATTAGTTCTGAACAGTGTACCTACCTACTAATAATATAATAGTTGTTTTTGTTCTAAGCCTATTTAATAAAATTAAGTGAACAGTTTGAGTTTCTCTTTATACAGTCTTCCCAGCTAGAATATTTTCCCTGTGAGAGTTGTGACCGCTGAGGCTTCTAGTATCTCATACTACTCTGTTTTTCTTGACGTGTCGTTGAAAATAGTTGTGTGGATTAGTTTGTTTACCTACTAGTTTTATTTGTTTTGTGAATTTTAAACGAGAATTGTACGTAATCCAGAGGTGCAGAGATAATTGAGTCTAATGCAATGCCATAGATTACAGTTGATGCTAGCATGTGTGATGATGATGAGCATCGTATGGTGATTCCGACGGCGAGCATGACGACCGCGCCGGCTACTCAGTTATTCGAAAAAGTTCTTCTAAGATTAGAATGTAATAATTTAATTATCAAATAAATGTTTATTTTTTGCTTAATGCATAATAGGTATGAAAACCGACCAACATAGTAAGACAACATGATGGGATGCGTGTCCTCCTCAGCCTGAATACCTTCACAATAGGTCTTCTAAATGTCCAATATGTAGAGGGCTTAATATACAAAGCCAGCTACTAGTGCCACTTTACCCTTCAGTAGCCATTATTGAAACTATTAATTTCCGCCATCTTTGAATGTCGTTGGTTTATTGCATACTAACTCTAACATGCATGCATGCTAACTCTTTGGTTCACTGTCATAGGGTCTGTTTATACGGTGCCACTTGCTTTTTAGCAACGTTTTTCTGGCAAACCCCAATACTTAAAAATATGCTATGAATACCTTTTATCTTAATTTGACCAAGTTTTTTTTTGCTTTATCATATTAATTTAAAAAAAATCATGCAGGGCAATCTTTGGGGACTGCCAATTCAAGTGAAAACAGCGTGCGGTGACGATGACACAAGTTTCTCGCTTTTTGTTCACCCCAAAAAGTCGTCCAACAAATTGACCAACACATCGAATTGTCAAACGAGAATGTCTGTCTACGTAACAAATAATTGTGACCATTGATATTATTACGTACTTTACGTAAATCATTTTATTGTCTACAGTTTCGAAACTTTTTTTTTTCGAACAATTTTAAATGTGGCCTTGGACGATCGAGCGTGGCTACAAACCACACTACCCATCCGTTTTGGTGGCCTTGGTGTCCGTAAAATTACCAGTATTAACTTACCCGCGTTCCTGTCCTCTGTCCGCTGCACTGAAAAGTTGATTGGGAACATTTTAGCCCCCTGCCTGGTTTACTCTGAAGTGCCTTGCTTGACCGATGCGGAAAACGCCTGGAAAGCGGCTTGCCCGAATACAGATCGGCCCGAGAACCCATCTTCCTAGAGGCAGTGGGATGAGCCGCTCTGCAGGTTGTTACGGAATAGTATTATTAATACGTCCACCAATACTGCTGAGCGTGCCCACTGCTTGCTATGGGTGAGTGGGAGTTGGGCCTTTGGCTTCCGGCGCTACCGTTACCCAACATAGGCACCACACTGGGAGCCCCCCACGTTTGTGCGCTCCTTATGTGGCTCCGCATCGCGGCCAATGCGGGGAAGGTGTCGACTGTCTCGGACACCATGGCCTATACTGCAATAAGAGCGCAGACCGGATAGTACGGCACGCCAGCATCAATGACATCATCCGACGTGCTCTTATCACCGTTGGAGTGCCAGCTGTTTTAGAACCCAATGGCTTGGCACGCGACGATGGGAGGAGACCAGACGGAATAACCATAATGCCTTGGAAGGTAGGTAGGCCTTTGGTGTGGGATGCAACGTGTGTCGACACCCTTGTGCCATCCCATCTTCCTAGCATGGCGGGCTGTGCTGGGGCTGCTGCTGCAGGTGCGGAAAACCTCACACGGCGCAAATACTCCAATCTTATTGGAACTTATATGTTTGAGCCGTTTGGAGTTGAAACACTAGGGCCATGGGGTCCGGGCGCCCACTTAGTTTTTCAAGAGTCGACCAGTCGACTCTTCACGTGGCCTATTCTTTGGCCATGGAATCAGCATTGCCATTCAACGTGTCAATGCTTTTCCTGTTGACAGTGATGCGGACGATTTTTTGATGCCCTATAATTACCCACCCCCCCCCCCCCTCCCCCCTTTTATATACTTGTACATATTATTATTTTAAGTTTGTTAGTTTTTAAATCATGTAAATACATGTGTAAATAAATAATTAGACTAATCACGCCCACCAACGAGTTTGAGCCGTGAACTAGTGTACCCTTAATACAAAATAAAAATACGGACGCGTGTTTGAATTTACGAATTATGTACCTATCCAATTTACGTTTACGTTACTAAGTTCCATAATGGACATGTCAAGAATTTTGTTTGCCTGTACAGAACTCATAATAACAAAAAAAAAAACCGTAGCCATCTAAGAATATGTAAATCTCGTAATATTAGTTATTCTTATATATATATCTTTTTTTTATTCTTATCTTACTTATATATATATATATATATATTATTTACTTAATCAATTGAGTATAATATAATTTTTTTATTATTACATCAATTTTGTATTTCAGGTTAGGACTAGTAAGAATGGCTGCACTACAGTTAGCAGAAACTGAATCGGCGTTCAGAAAACTATAACAAGAGGCACAGAGGGCAAAAACTGTTGTTCTAAGAACGAGTTCTAAAAGCCAAATTAGAGTATTATAAAAATAAATTAAACTGATATTTTTATACAAGTTTTTTTATTTATGAACAACTCGCTAAAATGTCTTCTTATGTTTGTGAAATAGCATTAGCATTTGAATTTCCCCTTGTAACTTCTTGAGTTACTTCACTTGTATGATATTAATTGATATTGATGATATTACTACACTCTAACTACATATCTCCATCATGGTCAACTGCAATGTTGTGAAGTACTGCTTGAGCCACTATGGTTGTTTTCACATTTTCTAGTTTGCAGGTCATGCAATGTGGCTTTGAAAGCGTTGTTTCCACACACCAAAGGAGCGTACCATACATATCAGAACAGCAAAAAAACCTACTTATGGTAGTGTGTAACTGTTTGATGTTTGAACTTGTTCAGAGGATAGCTGTTATCGTATGACACCTACCATAACAAAACAATGAATGATGGATGGAGTTGAGCCCCCTATCCCCTCCTCCCTCCCCCCGCCCTCTGCAGATAAAAGAGGCAGATTTCTCTCTGACGATGGCGTAATTGTTGGTCGACAGGCTGCACGTGTGAAACACTTGGCAAAAAGCTTTAAAAAGCGTTATTTTGACTGCCCTGCTACAGAAGCGTGTAAACCTGCGAGCCACCATGGTACATCGTGTTATTTGCGTGACGAGTGTCATGTTATAAGGTAAAAAAGTATTTTGTCTCATTTATACGACATGCAAATGTCGGATTGTCATCTGTCCATCGGGTAACCAGGTAACCAGGGCCTTAGTGGGAACGGGCTCTAAATGCTATGATACGATTCCATACCAAGCAGAACTCCACAGACGATTATAGCTCCCAGGTGATTGAAAATTGGTGCGTGTTAGTTTAGTCGTTTAATTCAATTGAAAGAGTAAATTCAAGAACCTAAGTATTTATTTCAGATTCTAAAAAACGCTTTCAAGTTTGCACTATCTATAAGTTCCTATAAATATAAAGTAAATAATCATAAAAGCTGTATTCATAAAAGGAAACAATATTTTATTTTATTTATTACTTGTTAACAACATTTTACAATTTTATTAATGATCGAATTTTATGTATGAATTCGAGCTATCTACTTCGTGTTCACAAATGAACAAGCTCTTCATATTACAATCGGTGTTGATCAGGCGACCGGTGTAGAACATTGAGCCGCACTCCTCATATTGGTTTCCGTCAGGCTGATAGTTGTCGAACCAGGCGTCGGCATCTACAGTCAATGGTGTTCCTGGAAAAGTTTTTGATAAATCAATTGCTCAATCAATAATCTAAACAGCAACCGAGATTTCTGGGATCTCTTTCTACCACAAAAAGGCTACCCGCAGATAACTTCACGAGACAAAGATCCGCGGCGAGTAGTGTACCCACAGAGCAGCAAGCTTCTGGCTCGGTGATGGCAACGCTGTCAGTGGATATACAGACACAACAATAACAACGACAGATCTAGTTACTTTTTATAATGATTTCGGTTAATCAGAGCCACCGGGTAAGTTTAAATTTGAGTTTCTGGACTAAGCTAAGTTCATCCTCGTCCATTTAATCATGGATGTCAGAACGTAATAACAGTTATTTCGACATATCTGGTTATTAAATGAAGTCGACCACATAATAGTTGTAAAGCCCACGTAGGTGCTTGTAATTATTTAATGCTTCGACAGCGGAACTCCTCTTTCAACATCCGACGGAGATCGCTGTAGCCTAAGCCACACACTCACGTACCTCTAACTGTCTGCCAGCCTTCGTTGAATCTGTTATAGAAGCCCAGGTGATACATTCCTCTTTGATATTGCTCAGTGATCTGTGGTTTCGGTGTGGATTTCGTTAACTTCGCAAGGTAATTCGCTTCCATCCGACTGCAGATCACTGCCAGGGAGGTATATTCTATTCTGCACATTGCATATGCTTCGGCCCAGTTCAGTGGAGTTGTATGGAGCTTGTAGCACTTGCCAGTATTCTTATTGAAAGTGTAATCTGAAAAAAAAAAAAGAATTGTGTCTATTTGATGATGTAAGATTTAAATCTGGGGGCACGGTAGTGCTCCCGCCAAGTCGAGTCGTACCATCCTTTTCTCGAAGCCATTCTGGACATTTTTGACCCCTGTAACTTCATTGTGGATAAAGCTAGCTAGATATAGATAGATAGGTACTGAATAACTTAACCGACTTGGGTTCACATTAGAGCTTACATCGTTTTGCTGAAGAATGTAAAAAAATGTGTTTTGAAATAATACATTTATTTTTATTGATCAATGTTGTTGGGCAAATTAATTCTAACAACAACATTGGTTTATTCTGAGTTTGATTCTTCTAAGATTCTCCTTTATCCCACTTACAAAGCATGCTTGCTGAACAGCGTTAGGCCGCTGACAAGTTTGACGTTATAATGTATTTTACGTGATAGTGTTTTGACGGCTGTTACAAACTCCTTGTTCTGTTCTGGTAGGAAGCATTTAAGAAGATTTGACTGACTTCAGGTCAAATCTTCTTAAATGCTTCAAATGCAGGTAAAAAAAATGGAGCTTACCAAGCAATGTGTTGCCTTAATAAAAAAGATTTTAACCTACCTAAATTAGGCATATTGCAGTTATAATTCCATTCCAGTGAATGGAGACTCTTCTTACAAATAAAGTAAGACTTTGGGTCACATAGGTAATCATTCATAGTGCCTAGTAGGTCCATGTGCACACAATCCTCTTCACCGCCGGAGTTGTCCGGTTGATATTTCTGCCATCTACTGTACACTTCAGTGATTGGCCTTCCTAAAAATGATTAAAAAAATAAGATTTATATTTTTTTTTTAAGTAAAGTAAAATTAACTGATTCCTATCTATACTCTCATTTAGTTTTACGCAGGGGCTGAATTCGATGAAAACTGAAATGGTAAATAATAGAATTAAAACGGGTTTAGAAAGCCAACAGTCACACATTCTTCACGTTAATCATTGCAAATATTTTCCTTTAGTGAGATGGCTCACAAGTAGATACATAGATGATTTATTTAGTACCTACAATATACAAAAGCACAATCAATTGATAAAAACGACATGAATGAAATTCAAGGAATATACAAAAAAAACACATATTTTAAAGAAATAAAGTGACTATGACTATGAAACACTTAAATCAAATAACGAACATACAAATGGTGGCGTTTGTCTCAAGGTTGCACCAAATGGGAGTCCAGCTCAGCATATTGTTTGTGGTTGAACGCTGAAATTCTGCTGGATCCCTGCAGTGTCATACGAACGTCGAGCAGACGAGATGCGCGAACGTAGTGTCATGTGCAGAGTGAAATGATGACGTATCCGCAATTTAAATTCTGCATTCTGCAGCTAAGTTTTGCATTGGGGAAAGTTATTTTTCGATGATGTATTGATTGTGTATTTGATAACTTGATTATTTAAGTTGTTGCTAGCTTTTGCCCGTGGCTTCGCCCGCGTGGAAGTCGGAAATTATTCCACGGAAGCGTACTACCGTACCGCACGCTAGTAAAGCTCCCAGTCAGCATGATTTTTCCGACATCTTCAACAGTCATCGTCATATTTCAGCCAACTCACACAAAACGTTAACGAACTATACACCTAAACCTCATGAATCACTCCGGCCATTGGTGGAAATCGTATAAAAATGAGTTCGGTAGTTTTTGAGTTTATCGCGTTGAGACAGACAGACAGATGCGGCGGGGGTACTTTGTTTTATAATATGTAGTGATATGAATAAATGAATAATTTAATTATAAACGTTAACGTTTTGTGTAATTCCTCTCAGGCTAAAAATGTCTTTATCACACAAAAAAAATGTGTCAGGGCAATCTGTGGGGCCGGACCGTTACAATCTTGTAGACCATTATTTAAGAAATTAGGATTACTAACTCTACCTAGTCTGTATATATTAGAAGTTGGATTATTTGTTAAAAAGCACTCTGAGCAATATACTAAAGCCATAGTAAATAAAAAATTCCTTTCAAGAGATCCAACCCGACTGGCTGTCACCAGATGTAGAAGCACACTAGTTCAAAACAATTGTTACAATATGTCTGTCAAAATCTTTAACCAAATACCCAAACAGATCAGAGAGCTGCCACTAAACTACTTTAAGAAGAAACTTAGGAAATGGCTCTTTACTAATACGTTTTATATAATAAATGAGTTCTTAAATTTTAAGCAAAGTTCGAAATACGATCTCACTAGTAAGTAGTAATATAATTAAATAACATAATTTTAAGGATTTTTTTTACTTTTTACCTCAGTTGTAACAATATAAATGTAAGTGGTTTTGTACTATAATTTTATTATAAGGTATTTTGTTTGTTTTTTGCATGCTGAAATATGTAAGTAAGCAAAATATGTGGATTTTTTTATATTTAAGACTTTATGTACCATATTTTATGCAAAATAAAGAAATTCTAAATTCTAAATTCTAAATAATATAATTATATATTAATAAAAATAGATCAACTAAAAGTCGTTCCCAAAAAAAATGTTTTTGCTTAATGCTACTTGGCAAAGTGAATATTTATCATGCGTAGATTTCGGCTTGGTTACACCTTTTTTCACCCTGTCGTCGGTATACGTACGGTCTACGGTCTCAAATAATCCTTCAGCCATTATGTCCGACAGTCCCACGAACACCCACGGTATGTTAGGCTGGGTTCTGTTCCAAAACGATATAACAGCGTTGGCTTCATCTTCGTTTTCTGCGTAGAACAAACTGGCTCCTTCTAGAGCACACATTCGCTTGGCATCAGCAAAACTTTGTGCGGTCGTGTGGATCTTGTAGAAACTTGCTTCTGACTCTATATAAGTGTAGTCCTTCCGGAAAAACTTTTTATCCCTTTGTCCATCTACATTATGAAAAATAATCAAATTTCAGAACGATTAACATTTTTGTGACTACAAACATCTTCTGTCTAAACAACCTATTTTGTAACTAGGGTTCGACCTATGTTTAAAAAACCGGCCAAGTGCGAGACGGACTCGCGCACGAAGGGTTCAGTACCATTATCTATAAAAACGGCAAACAAATCATGTCTATTGTATGGGAGCCCCCCTTAAATATTTATTTTATTCTGTTTTTAGTATTGTTGTTATAGCGGCAACAGAAATACATCATCTGTGAAAATTTAAATTGTCTAACTATCATGTTTCACGAGGTACAGCATGGAGACAGACGGACGGATGGCAAAAAAAATCATGTCAGTTGTATGGGAGCCCCTCCTTAAATATTGGGGTTCCCGTTTTTACCCTTTAGGTACGGAACCCTAAAAACAAATTCAATGATGTTTTATTTTTATAAAAACTTAGTACTTTCTACCTAGGTACCTAATATTATCAAACAATTGAATTTTGAAGAGTTCATCAACGAAAAGATCCACTGACGTGCGGCCTACTGTACCACAAGAAAAAAAAATACGCAACATGAAGTTTGATGGGGATGATTTTACTGCGTTGCTTAAAGAATCAGATGCAATACTATAACACATCTATAATTGAAACAACGCAACACCTATGAAACATCAACCCTATTGCGGTTAAAAGGGCGAATAAAGTTTATAGGGGCAAATTTTACGGTGTGGGTTGGTAAGTTGTTATTACCACCTAGAAAGTTGGCAGCATCTAAGGGTACATATTATTGCGGAATATTTAACTGCGTAAAAAAAAAAAAAAAATTACCTATTGATGTTTAACTACTTTCAGACGGACGGAGTCGTGAACACACGTGATAGCATTTATGAGCGTTTTTCCAAGCTTAAAAACATCTATGACACAGTTACTCACCTGAGAAATCCGATGAAAAGTACACTACAAGAAAGACTAACAAAGTTTTAGAAAACATTGTTGTAACTATACGACATGCGTCTTGGATCAGACACGGTAATATACGAACGCTTAAATAAACTGAGGCTTATAAAGAGAGAGTTTGCGCTCTGAAATTATCGCCTGTTTCAAAAACTCACCTACTCACGTAACATATACAGGGTGAGTTTTTGGAACGGAAACTCAGGGAGAAAATAAAACTTACTTACCCAGCGTTGGCCTTGCATGTGAGAATCAAATGCTCGAAACAAATATTATGCCTCAAATGCTTAATGTAGCCGAGAGTCACTTGTTCTTCTCGTATTTTTCTGGTTAAGATGTTAAAGGTCAAAGTTGCAACTTTTTTTTACATTTTAACGAAAACAAGTTTTAAATGTTATAACTTAACTTTAAATAATACTCATACGATCCCTGTAGGTACCGTTGCATACACACATAAGCATAATGTTTTCCCACCAAAAATAAAAGTCGTTTCCCAAAAACTATTTTTGCACAAAACTACTTAGTTTGCTGTACTGAATGCGTGGATGACGCCTTCGCGATGTCTGTGACGAATTACAATTTTCTTTTCATTTTCCTAATTTTTCATGCAGTTTTAATTATAACTAACTAGGAAGAATGATTTAAGGTCAACGCACAAGCATAAGGTATAAGCACTGCACAGGACCAGCATGCCTCAACTCCAGCCGTTTAGGATTCTTTCTATAAAACTCCGTTATATATCGTAATTGCCTTCATCGTAAAAAATCAGCATGTTCGTCCTAAAATGTAGTGGTGACTGAACTCTCTAATTAAAAAAACGTTTTGGAGATAAGCTCATATTAAATTACGGATAATTGGCAGTTGTACTTGTTTGACGGTTTTTTTGTGCATGTTTCTACCGATACTACTGGATATTAACTAATTAGGGGGTTATAATCATGCACTCAACATTGTATACGGCGAGCAATTGCTCCTAACCAGGTCAAAATATGACAAAAATTAAGAGAGCAATTTTGAACCATGCGCGGTGTATTAGTCCATGTTCGGATGGGTGATTTTCTAACAAAGTTGTAGTAACTGTAGAAAATAACTGTTTACGGAGCTTTTTAGGGCTCCGTAATCCAAATGGCAAAATGGCTCTCTTGACTTATGATGTCGTCATGTTCGTCTGTTTGTCTGTCTGTCAGTCCGAATGAAGGTGCATTCTGTTCTGTTTAGTGCTACTACACCATTGTTTAGTCAAATTACAAAAAAATATATTATGGGAGCTACCATACTCCATGCTATGGTATATACATCTTATGACCGAGGGGCGAAATTTTTTTTAATACACATAAAGGTTGATTGTTGGATCCCATAATTTACAAAATTACGATGTTTCTTAAAGACTGCCATCGATCCGAAATAAACACCATTTCAGACCCGAAAGAAAGGCGAAATTATGTAGGGGGGCTGAGTGATAAACAGACAACTGGAATGCTCACATGTTGGTACGGAGAATACCTTCTATGAGAAGAATATCCCGGTCCCTGGGAACGACCTTAATGACTACTTCGATACTGCAACGTGTCTGTTCACGCAAGAAAACACACCGGGGAAAATTTAGTACAAAGTCAATTTACATGTCCAGGTGACCCTGGGTAGCTGACGACTGACCCAAAACAAGCACGAATCTTTTTTATTATTTCTCCTTCCATCAAACAAATTTAAAAATTTGTGTCAGACATGCCAATATTTTATAAATAACACATTTTCGGCCTTTTTCGCGTGTAGAGGCCTATTTGGCAGCGGAAAACTGAGATAGGCAAAAATAAAAAAGTGTGCGTGTGAGCTTGTATGCTCAGAGCTGAGGTGTAGTTTTGGCATGCTTCACTGTATTGTACGCAGCGCTATGTCTTGGTTTTTTATTTGGTCTGAGATTACACTATGTCTATTCCAGATACGTACAAATATAGTTTTGCAACAGAGCTTTTTTAAATTATTATTTGCTTCGGCTGTGGAACTCGGCTGAGGTATGTGAACATGTATACGTTCACGTACCTCTAACTGTCTGCCAGCCTTCGTGTAACCTGTTATAGAAGCTCCCATGATATATTCCTCTAAAGTAGTCCCCTCCGACTCCTTGATTCGAGGCAGAATCTGTGAAGTTTGCAAGATAATTCGCTTCCAACTGATTATTGATCACAGCCCGGAAGGATTGTTCCGCGTGACATACGGCGAGTGCCTCCATCCAGTTCAATGGAGTTGAATGCAGCTTGTAACATTTGCCAATATCCTCATCAAAAGTATAATCTATAGTAAACGTAGTAAATGTTCTAAGAAGTCTAGGAAATACGACAGCTTTAGCCAAACTGAAGCGAATCTCGCGCGGAATGTGAGACTAAATTCACTCGCACCGATTGTTTTCGCTTGTATGGAGGTGTTTAAACTGGTTCTCGACTGTGTTCCCTAACTTTTTTTATCCATAATCTAAAGTGCAATAATTGTTTTTGTCCGAATCATAACTGGCCCGAACTTAATGCCACCTAATATAAAATGCCATAAAATTGAAATCCCTAAATACAATATGCCCTAAATATGTTTGTCAAAAATACAATTAATAATATACAAAAGACTTAAAACCGTTTTCAATAAAAGTTATGTATATTTTCCATACAAGTATATGACACCACAACATTTATTAATTAACTCAAAAGCCGTTCTTATATATTACATATATGCCATTATTAACTGGTTTGCTCCGTAAAGGTATAGCGTGATGATAATAATTTAAAATGTTAAATCTGTAACTATCTGCAATATTCTACCTTTTGCTGGTCTTTTTACAATGACTTAAGGGTGAATTATAGAAGAAAACGAACAGAATGCATGATTAATTACTTATCCCCCATAGCAAATAGCATGGTAATTTATAGCCTGTAGACTGACCAGCTATCTAAGAACGTTACATATTTTCGTAAACAATTACGACTAATCTGTTTCATTTTGACAGTTCAACAACATTCATTGCATTATTTACGATGATGAGTAGTTTTATTTTTCGAATTTATGAAGCTTTAGGAGCATGAGGAACAGGGTGTAAAGTTCACTCATCCACCATAGAAAAGGGAGGATCCTCTGACCAGACGGGTGTTGTGTCTGGCGGGCAACTGCCCAACTCTTGATGTCGGATAGTCTTATATATGTCGTTCACGCGGTAAACTCTAATTGCGCGATACAGGATTTGTGTCACGTCATGTCTTTGATGCGTAGTTCGTATGTGGCGGTGAAATCGCTACAAAGCAATGGATTAGCAATCTGTTTCAAAACGTGATGATTACGTGATGCTGAAATATACCTACATTCAGACAAACATGTGCAAACAAAAATTCTTAACACTATATTTTTTGCTTTATAATCGTGCCCAGATCTCGCAGTAGCAATCGCTTTTTTTTTAAATAGTCGATGTGTAGTTATTACTGCGCTAGGATTTTATTATTTGTACAGATGTCGCAATATAAAAATAAAAAATCTTTAAAACAATTGCCTAGTTAGAGTTTTAATTTTATGTTTGTAGGTATTTAGTCCCTCTAAAAGAAATCCGAGTAATGCAACTATTTGGACGAGAGGCCACTAAAAACCGAATTGATTGAACTCTGTAACCTCGACAGTCGAGTTGAAATTACAACAACTGAGATAAAAGTTAGTCATTCCTGTTTATAAGTATAACTACTCGTATAATATTTACAGATGTCTATGAAAGTAAGTAAGAAAGAAAGAAAATATGTTTATTTGCGGTAAACATGACGCAAATAAAGAACAAAATCAATAAATCTGCCTAGCCTTTACCCAACTATATTGGGTTTGGCTTCCAGTCTAACCGGATGCAGCTGAATACCAGTATTGTACACGGAGTGATTGCCCATCTGACCTCCATAACCCAGTAACTGGGTAATACGATACCCCTTGGTAAGACTGGTTGTCAGACTTTCGGGCTTCTGACGACCTGTAACGACTGTCAAAGATCCACGAATGACAGCCGGGACCAACGGCTTAACGTGCTTTCCGGGACATGGAGGAGTCTCGGTATGTAAAGATGATCACCCCTCCATGGACCAACCTCGGCAAGCGTAGCTTAGCGTGCGTGCGGGAGTTATTACTTAGCCACGAGCTCCACAAAAAAAGAACAAAATATACACTTATAATATATATATTGCATAAGCACTGTCGGAGAATCTGCTATCTGCTGTCCTCGTACGTTTGCGTGACGCGGTTCAACACGCGCGTACGTGTCTTGTAATCATTCAATAAAATGTTTTCAAAAACTTTGCTCATATTTCTTTTAGTGAACTTTTTGTCGGATTATTCATGTGAGTAGTAAATTTGTTTTTTTTATTCGCAATTAATTGCTAATAAGAAAAACTCAAAACTGACTGGTATATCGATGAACGCCTAAACACTGAATGAAGTGAGTGGTTTTTTATATGTTTCTATTAATAGATGGACAAAGGGATAAAAAGTTTTTCCGGAAGGACTACACATACATAGAAGCTTCAGAGGGTTTCTATAAGATACACACGTTACACAAGTCTTGGACTGATGCCAAGCGAGTGTGCGCTCTGGAAGGAGCCAGTTTGTTCTACCCAGAAAACGACAACGAGGCCGATGCTGTGATATCGTTTTGGAACGCTACACAGCCATTCTCGTTTGTGTTCGTAGGAATATCGGATTTAATTGTTAAAGGAGTTTTTGAGAGCATACACGGTAAGAATATTTATTCTATTTTATTATTAAAAGTCCCTGTTATTAGAGCGTTCAGGGACCTCTTTTAACTTCAGTGTGGGAAAGAGATGGAGCTATACAGGACGTATACCATCGGACAGTTCGCTCCGCTCCGTACTAAAGTACAGCTTACAGTACAGTAATCGCGGAGTGGGGCGCGTCGTCGTGGATAGGGATGATGACTAAAAAAATGTTTTTTGTCCGTAATGTAGATTATGAAAAAATAACGTACACGTATTTTTTCTTTTTTTACTTTATCAAAAGATTACGGCGATACATTGAGTTAAAATGTGCCATGACGTCACTTGTATGTAGATTTTATACATACTTGTGACGTATCAACCCCCACTCCCCAACTTTAATGCGTTGTATCTAAGTCATTTTTTATTAATATGTTATAGCAAAAAAATACGTGTCTAATATTTTTGTATTATCTGACTGACGGACTAAATAGAATTTCTTTATTTTGACCCAGGCATCATCCCTATTGCACTATCTGTACTATTTCTTTCCCACATGGAAGTATTCGCAAGATTAAGCTAAAACTGCTCTAAGAGGTGGTGGTTTCAAAAATATTTTTGCTTCAGTGCACTTCTACACTATCAATTTTTCACCATTATTCTTCCAAGTTAATTATTTTGCCAAGTAGCCAGTTTTTATTTTTGTTGAACATTATCTTCCAACTGACCTGATACTTTAATCTTTGACTTTTTAATCTTATTTGACACTAAAGTAAGATTAATAAAGATGAAAAAATCTCGCCGAATGCATAACCGCCTCTTTTTTTTAAGTTGGATTAAAATGGGTATACTTATTATGGTTTTCAGGTCACCCCGTAATAGACGTGTACCACAACTGGGGTGCTGGCGAGCCCAATGATGCCGGTGGTGTTGAAGACTGCGTCATCCTGAGGAGGGACGGAACCCTTAACGATGACGGATGCCTTAAGAAGAACCCTTTTATTTGCAAGAGGAGTCTCCTCTCCTTAGAATGGAACCAACAGTGCAACATACCTAATTTAGGTGGTTTACGTTTATTAATATGTAATCTGCGTTCACAATTAATTTGCCAAACATGTAAAAAAACACGAGTTTTAGGAAAAACAACTGTAATACTTACACATAAGGTTCAGTTTGCGCTACCACTTCATATATTTTATGACTCATTCAACAGTACTAGTCGGTCTAAAATCAACTTTATTTACACTCGCTTAAAGTTGATGTTTGTCTAAGTGGAAAACTAGTGTTTGTCTAAATGTTTGGCAAATAAATTGTGAACGCAGATTATATGACGAGTCCAAACATGTGTTTCTGTGACCTGCACCCCAATTACGTAACATACTTTCAAGGAATAACGAACTTTTCAAAAATATGGAACAATGGTTTAGGAATTTGCTTTAAAATCCTTCGGATTGTGAAAGAAAGTATTTGGCAATTGAAGAGCTGGTAACGTTTAGCTGTTCCAGAGTTTTTACATCAGGATCTAAGGAAGTGGGTTATCACGTGTTAACTAATTACACATGCACATACATAACATCACGCCTTGTTTCCCCGAAGGGTTGGGCAGAGGTGTACCCACCACACCCACATTTCGCCATTTACTTTTTTTAAGTCCCATGTAATAGGCGGCAGCACATGTGTAACTAATTATATTGAGATTAAAGTACTTTAAAATTGTTCCTCTTCAGCGAGTAGGTCAAGGATGAAAAAAAACTCTATAGAATTAAAAAAATTCAAGTACCTACCTTTTTTCCTGACAAATCTACTACATTTTGTTTAATTAAAGGCGATGTTAACGGAAGATAGGTAGTGCTACAATGTCAACAGACATTTATTAATTAGCTCGTTGACCTAAACCTCTTACGATAACGTAGATAGACGCCTCGTCTCAATAACAGGAAAATTGTTAACTTTCGGTTTATGATGACAAAATATTGTAATTGTGAGCCCGCATATTCATGCTAAATATGCACATGTTTATGTATTATTTGCCTTGTGGTATTGGTTTAATTTTCATTCAGCAGATATCCGACTATCCAGCTTATTGGGTAGCCAAATATCCGGTATCCGACCTAACAACTAACCGTTTCCGCAGCAATGCTAATGACAGCATTTTTCCATGGGGGTAGACAGAAACTGCAGAACGCCGCCTGCTACGATCCTTACATACTCCTTTTGCTTCGTATACGTTCATATATCTGGTCATATACGCACGTCGGATCTTTCTGCAGAACATCACCATCATTTTATAACATGTATTACAGATTACGTTTACAACGAGGATATCGGCAGATGCTACAAGTTCCACCAGAATCCCTTGAACTGGACCGACGCCTACGCCGTGTGCAGCGCAGAACAATCGTACCTAGCAGTGATCAACACCCAGTTGGAAGCCGACTTTCTCGTGAGGCTAACGGAAACTAAAACGAAAAACAAGGTCTCAGGAAATTACCTAAGTGGAGCGGTTCACTTGGGCTTCCATAACAGACTCAATGATGGCTGGCAAGCAGTAAGAGGTAAGAGACGATATCTTTCTTGCAATGCAAATAATTACCCTGATAAATGTAATTATACTGACTATGACTAACTAGATCTGGCACAGGCCTCCTTTGATGAATAAAATGGCCCAGGGTGGGTTGGCTGATGTTACAGTCTTCGAAGTTTTCTTACATAGTATATATTACATAAACTTCCATAAAACTTTCATCACGTATTTAACCCCTTATGGGAGGAATTTTCAAGAATCCTTCCTTACTGCTCCTTGTTCATCAAACATTTTAACCCTGAGAATGTCGGTGCAATTTTTTAACGGTTCAAAAGTTATGACCAATTTTTGTACTTTTTTTTTCTTCACTTTTCTGGATTTAATTTTTAACATTCTCAGGGTTAAAAGGCTTGGAAATGACCTTGCCTACACCCCTATTCGATTTGATCCATTCTTCTAAGGACACCTTTTATAAGGAAAATCATTCTGTACAACATTTCTGCTTGCTCGAGATGGATGATTGCAACGCGATCCAGCGGTTTGGCTGTGCGTTGTTTGACAGTGAATTTAAGACTATTATTAAGTAGATAACTTATTTATTTACAGGCACACTGCTAGATGACACCGGTTACGTCTCCTGGGGCCACAATCAGCCAGACGGTGAGGACCGAGAGCAGTGCGGATCAATGTTCTACAACGGGCTGCTAAACGATATCAGCTGTGGCACGAGGTGCTTCTTTATCTGTGAACACGAAGTAGATACTCTAGGCTCGCTGTTTGATGATCGGATCGGTGTGATTAATTAGTTTTGTTACGAAAATGACAGTTATTAATAATAGGTACTCGTAAGGCCCATCATAACTATCTTTACTCAACCGAGAGGGAAAGCTTCTCAGATACCCTTACAACACATGTGTAACACAGTTAGCGTTTTAATAGTACCTACCTGAGTCGAATATCTATTATATCAAATGTTCTCAGGTACTTTGACAAAAAGTGCAGTTTAATTATACAATCGGTTGATTAAATATCGGTAAACACGAGCAATAAAGTGTTAATAAATGCTTAAAGAAATTAAATATGATTAAGAATACTGCAGATTTTTAATGCCTATACTGCTTTTTGTCGAGATTCATCACCAGGAAGATAAAGTAGCTCCATGAAGAGAATACTATGAGGTACTGTCAACCTCACATCAGCGGTAACAATTAGACATTGACAGCACCTATATATTGTCGTACAGTCTGTTGTCAATATTATCTGACCCACCCTAAAAACAAACGAATTTGGACCCTCTTACATTAACAATAAGGTTTATTCAATTTAAATGAGCTTAACAGACAAGCGACGGCTTGATGAACAAATACAATAATAATACAGACACGCAAATTTGATCTTTAAAACGTTAGCGTTAGGTTATATGTTATAACTACTTGTTATAATATAATTAGTGTAATAACTTATTTTAATAATTATCTTCAAGTAATTCTGGTCTCGTGGTCTGAATATAAGACTGGGAAAAACAAGTTGCGAGATCAAATCCTGCGACTAAATAATTGTTTTGCTTTTAATTTAGAATTTATTACAAAACCATTTCTTGTTTATTGTAAAGAACTATAGACGGATAACCTAAAATATAAACTTTCTAAAATGGTAATATTTTCGCATAATTTGTAGTGGGTAGTTGAAAAATAAATATTCGTATTCATTATAAAACCTAAGGGTATGCAGTGACTACGCGCAAACATATTTTACCTTGTCTTACTATATTGCAAAAACAACGTCTCTTTAGAATTTTTTATTTTCTGTTTTATGTAGTTTTTAACCATTTAACCATTTATGTACACACAAAAATAAACAGACAAGATTATAAGAACAGAAAAATACGTACAAAGGTGAGGTGAGGTGAGGTGGTGAGGTGAGGTGGGTGGTGGTGTTTTTTTTATTATCATGTGTGTTTTTATTTATTAAAAAAGGAACTGATAATAGGTGGACTGTGTTTTTGAACCGACAAGTTGTTCGTCGCCAATCCAGCATCAAACCGCTAAGCCACAAGAACTTGTTAAGAACGTGCGAAATTAAAGATTGGGTTGTAATTATGTTTCAACTTTAATGTCAACGAGATAATGATTAAAATAGCATAACAAAATGATACATAATGCCGGTGGCTCCGACAATGTTGGGTGGGTTTACCTTAACGTTACGTGTTAAAGATCAAATTTGCGTGTCTGTATTATTATTTTATTTGTTCATCGAGTCCTCGAACACTAACTAGTCTGATATGCTCATATAAATTGAATAAACCTTAATGTTACAAGCACGGGGTCCAAATTCGTTTGTTTTTAGGGTGGGTCAGATAATGTTGACAATAGACTGTACCATTAATGGCGATGACGACGAAGCGACACGATTCTGGTAGAACAATGTCCATTAAGGTTTTCATAGAAATTGTTCTACAAGAGGCACGTCGAGCTGTTGCGTCGCGCCTGTCTGTTTCCACTGATGAGCTATTGACTTTTTGTGTGTGATGAGTCGAGTCATTATACCCAAAGGGTGCCAGTGGGACGCCATTACTAAGCCCACGCCGTCTGATTGACTGACTGTGTATCTGTCACAGGTTTTAAGCTGTTTTTAACCTTAAAGGGTAGGCGATTGATTTTTTAAACATTTGATTACTTACCTATCAGAGAATCTTCCATGTGTAGTGCCGGTTACAAGAATGGACTACGCCCATCCCTTAGAAGTCGTAGCAAGAAACTGATCTAAATTCGCCAGCTTCAAAATCAAAATATTTTATTTCACATAAACCTACATGGGTACTTATTAAACTTCAGAAGCTAGGTGCACGGTACCAATTGGTCGTTTCCTATGCAGAAGAGCTGACAAGAAACTCCAAGGTTACTCTTTTAAAAATTAATGGCTTTTTCAATGTTTTCAAATTACAGTGTTATTGGATATGGGAAGTTAGTGTAGGCCAGTCAACAAGTACCAGGAACTTAAGAACAAACATGAAATGACAAAAGGTAGTTTAAGTTGCATAGCTAAAGCTTGCACAAAACAAAAATGTTATAGATTAGTCATTCGTTACATTGGGCTCAAATCGCGGGCCACACGCTACCTTACTGTTGTGTCCCAACCCAAATTATTATCATAATTAATCAATTATTAACCCTGTCTTAGAAACTTTTTACATTTATATGAAGGTCAACAAATTGCACTGCCTAGATCTTTAACTAGGTTTGAGATAACAATCGTAATGGATAAAGTTTTTATTGCTTTTGGGAAATTGCATCTCAATAACTTTACACTTTTTGGCTTCAAAGATGGGTGAGACCCATAAAATCTTCAAGGGAGAAGAATTTACGGGTCTCACTCATCTCTTCGACAAAACTACTCCACTATTTGATATAAAATTTAGGACTGGTGACGCGAGAGCAAGCGACGTACAGTTGTCGACTCCCGCAGCCTTCATTAGCCAATTCCCAGTTTTTTTTTTTTTTTGTGAATTAATGATCGACTGCGTTTTTGCATAATAAACTGCCTAATGGCACAGAACTGATGCATTCTTACAGATTATTCTATGCTATCATTTAAATAAAATAACTGTTAATTGTAAAGACACGGGATTTTTTACTAACAGTCCACCAACCATAGATGACACAAGAGGCCTTGACTTCGTGTTTTTATGTGTGCGTTCTACTTCTAGGAATTAACATTATGATAGTATAACTAAAAGTAAAAAAAAAAAAACTGTAGTGGGGATCGAACTTAAAACTACAGGTTTGCGAAGCAGACGTCGAATCGCTAAGATAATTGCTTTATTAAAAACAGCCGTTCGTATGTGTCATGATTGACTGCTTAGCCCCATAAATGTATAGCGTGATAATCACTTAAAAGGTTAAATAAAAACAATCGTCGATTTGGATCGTCTTTTTACAATTTGCGGTAAACTACCTATGGAAGAATATGAAAATAATGCAATATTGCACATCCTCCATAACAAATAGCGTGATAATTTATAGCCTACTAATAGACTGGCCAGACTTAGAGGCGACATCTATGCAAAATTTTTACAGATTGGAACATACCTTCAGACAAACATTCTAAAAAATAAAGGAGGAAATTAAAACCGCTTTGAAGTAAAAGAGTATGACAGAACAATATACTCATAAATATTATAAAATATTTTTTTAAACTTTTCTTAGTTCATTTGATTGAAATCGTATGTGGGCTTAATATTTTGTATTTAATTAGTTATTTATTCGATTTTACTGCATACTTTTTTAAATTATGTATTTAGTGAAAGCAGTCATGCCAATTTTAAGAACCTCCCCATAATTGATCTTAAGAGCGGCCAACCAGTCATACTTTTCATACAAACGCTCGTACGTGATTATGGCGCTGTAACACATCTTTATTTGATTTTTTGTAATTAATATAATTATATTGTGCTCGCTCCATGTAAAATACTGGTATTCAGCTGCATCCGGTTAGACTGGAATCCGACCCCAATATAGTTGGGAAAAGGCTAGGCAGGCAGATTGTGCACTATACCTAGGTTTCTATGAAAGCAAAATATAGATTTTTTTTTTAACAAATTCAGTATGCCTCCAAAAATCTGCTTTTTTGCACAAATTTCACGTGAACTTTGGCTGGTCATAATGTACTCATAAATAGTAAAAGTAAAGAAAACATCTGCATAGAAACCTTTCAAATATAATAGAGATTCGAAATGACAAACATTTATTTCAAAAACTTGGTAAGGCTTACTCAAAAACACGTATTTTGAAACAATTTTTTACACAATTTTTTCGTACAATGTTATGGCGTTCTCACTTGCTTAATAGTAGATCTCACTTGCGCTCGATGAAACAACAAGCTTTTCGAATATGCTCGCGTTGTCGATAGACGGGCCGGGAAGGGCCCTCTGTACAAGGGCAGACGCTGAGTTTCAAAAATAAATTCAAATATGGCATTTTTCATTGTTATTAATATTTTTATTTTTAAATAACATAATTAAAATAATATTATTATACTAAATAAAAATCTTTCTTTAGTTGACAAACAAATCACTTATGGTCAGGGTGGTTTAGATTAACTGCTGGTAGCACTGTCACTTTTCCCGGTTGCCGGCTAGCCGGAGCCGGGTAGCCGGGCGGCCGGAGTCACCGTGGTGTAATGTGTATGTTATCTTTCACAAGTACCGGCTGGCAACCGGTCGCCTGGTGCACACCGGATCCACCACTGTGCGACCGGTCACCGCCTACCGGTTAGCCGGTGGCCGGACTCACAGTAGTGTATGGAATACGCAACAAGCTTTCATTTTCATACGCATTCGTGGCGGTTAGTCACCCAACTTGAAAACTGATAAACATTTTTAGACCGCGACAGTCGCGGTCTAAAAATGTTTATCAGTTTTTAAGTTTTTAAATTAGATTCTTTATCACACTGTGTATAGTAAAGTCTAAAATGTTTTATCTAGTTACTTATTGCTTTTTAATAGTTGTGAAGCATCTGTTCTAATAAAAATATTATTAATGACTTTTTAATTATGAATGTCATTTCTGAGTTAAAAGGACGATGTTCATTTATATACCAGCCAATTCATATTTTTAAGTATTCTTCATAAATTTAAACTAGATTTTTGATAATAGTCTAGAATTAATCAAAGCATTTGTTTAAGATTGAATTAAAATGTATAAAAACATATTTGTAGTTCCGGTTGCATTTTCGGTTTATTGGCGACGATAAGTGAAAAATTACAGTTCAATTCGTTCATTCGGTCAATGTGATCAGATGAGTGGTTTTTCGAGGTAGAATAACCACATTGGTTGGGCCACCATTTTACAGAAAAGTTTAATAGACAGTACCTGTGAATAAAACAGAGTTAATTAATATTGAATTATATCTAAGATAATAAGTAAGTACTTGAATATCTTTTAATTTAAACTAGTTTTTCAAAAGCACATTCTTGAAAAGTTTGTGGGTAAAAAAAATATAACTGTCTGAAAACACTATGCTGCTGCTGCTCGCACTCGCTTATACTGCTTATACTCGGTCATTCACTCATTCACACATTCGTCGCCATAGAAACCTACTGTTACGTTCAAACGTTCTGTTCTTTGCGTGTCTTATTGTTTATTTATTGTATATTAAACACTTAGTAGTACCTTTTTTGCACTTTAACCTTTGTATACATATTCTTGAAAGCGATATCTCATTGACGATTGTGGTTTCCCTACTGGACTTATGACACGTATCAGTTTATCTGTGAAATATAATTGAATATGTTAATGCGGTGCTCAGATGATTGAAATCGTACATCAATATTTCGGTGCATGAAATGTGCTTTACGCGTGCAACGTATTTAGAGACGTGCAGCTGCAAAGCATCTTGGAGAACAAAACAACATGATTTGTTGGATCATTCAGTCTTCCTTAAAAGGGTTAAGCTAAATGGTGCTAATCCACACACGCACGTGTTATATAAATGTAATTATTGTCTAAAAATAAATAATATGATATATAAATGTAATTATACTTGATAAATCTATAAATGTAATTATTATCTATGGTTAATTTACTAAATGAATTTAATAACAAACTTATTTTTTATAAGTCAAACACTGATTTGACTCAACTGTTGTGTTATTGTCTCCAATATCTTGGTTGAATTATGTAGTAGGGTCACACTGATTTATTTGTTGTTCCTATATTTAAATACTAAATGATTGAGGATACAAGTTCCATTAAATTATTTTGTTAAGAATATCTAAGAGATTAGTTTACATATAGTTTATGTTTTTGTAAAGGCATTATTACAGTTTATAGTTTAAAAGTATTTGTTTTGTACTAATAGTTCAGTTCATTTTATCTGTGGCAATATTCATGTTAGATAGTTAGTAAGGATAGACAACTGTCATTTGAAATGCTTTATAAGGTCGTGTAACTTAATTCTTGTTCTCACGTTTAGGTTTTGATTCTACGCTCGGCACCGGTCGCGGACGGACGTGCGCTGCGGTGTGTTCCTGAGTTCCTGTTTGTGGTTCCTGCTGTGGAATCCTGATATCGTCGTGCAGAGCGACGAGCTACGTAGTCAAGGACTACCGAGCGCTATTAATTGTCTGTCTTTTTCAAGACACAATTAATAAAGTTTTTCTGTTAACAGAGATAAGTCAAAACGTAGCGCGTCATTGGCCCCTTCTGGGTAAAACCACAGTTTCGTGGTCCTCGGTGGATACCATACGGTGCCAACGAAGCCGAGGGGGTGTTGACCCAATCACACCCGCCGAACCCCTTCAGGGCTAGGCAGTCAGTTGGACGGGTCCCAGTGTTCGGCCTTGGGGGGTCTCCTAGTCGGCATTGGTGACAGTTTTCCTTCAACAGCTACACACCTAGTGTCGGTTGGGTGTGTCTACACCCTTCGCACTAGACTTGTAGGACCCCGTTGCATATTAAGATAGGCAACGGGCAAAAATTAAGCTTAGGGCTCACCCTTAGGCACACAACCTCCCTGCCTATACCCGGCAGGGAGGGTTTTACACATCCCCGGTAGTCCGCCCGGGGAGTTAGGCATAGGGAAAGATAGGAGTTATATTCCCCAATTTAATCCCCTGTTAGATAAAATGGAGGGCATTCTGAAAGAATACATCGGATAATTCTTTCGGAGCATCCTTGATGACGACCCCCGGCTTAAAACCAAATGGGGCAACCGATTCGCTGCTTTACAGCGAACCCTCCCTGGTCCCTCTGACCGAAGCGTCTCTACGTTTAGTGACGCATTAGACATCCCTGCCGTCGCGCGGGATAGCCCGCTCAGCCCGTCAGTGTCCATGGACACAGACGAGCCCATCCCCACCGCTTCAAAGCGCCCCGTTTCCCCTTACCCGTCAGATGAAGAGGCTAAATTCTCTTCTTCCTCTTCCTCCCATTCCGACGACGACGGTTTCATCCCCGTCCAAGGAAAAGGGATGAAAAGGAAGAACAAGAAGCAGAGCTCCACCCAGGCCAGCAAGGTCGTTGCGGTAGAGGACTCTGAGTCGCCCCTCCCTTCCCTAGCCCTACCCGCTACTTGTGCCCCCGTAGCTTCCCCCTCCCCCGCCCCCCGCCCGATAGCGTCAACCTCCGCGCAGGTTGCCCCCACCCCACCTACTTCTGGGCCAAAAAAGGTCCCTCCGCCACCACCCGTGTTCGTACAGGACAAGGGGAAATGGACGGATATCTCAAAATGGTGATGCAGCGCCAGGAACACCCAGCAGGGTATTAAAGTTACAGTCCCTACGTCCCGTGACTATAGGGCTTTTACAACGCTACTGAGAGAGAGACGAGTGTCATACCACTCGTTCTCCCTCCCAGAAGAACGTCAGATCCGCGTCGTTATCAAAAGGATCCCGAAGGAAATCCCCCCTTCGGATATCCTAGCCGACCTTCAGTCGCAGAAGATCCCCGTCGATGAGGTCCACCGTATGCACTGCGGCAAACGCGGTGAGGCATACGATATGATCCTTGTTGTTTGCTCCCCGGTAGAGGGTCACCACCCTATATTTCAATTGAAATCATTATGTTCCCTCGTGGGTTTCTCTATTGAGAAGCCCTGGAAAAGCGGTGCTATTGGCCAATGCCACCAGTGCCAGCTTTACGGCCACTCACAAAGGAACTGCCACGCAAAACCCAGGTGCGTCAAGTGCCTGGGCGAGCACGGCACTCCCGAGTGCACCCGGCCAAAGGACCACTCCTTATGCCCCGACCCACCCAGCTGTGTCCTCTGCGGGCAAGTAGGTCACCCGGCTAATTACCGCGGCTGCCCAAAAGCCCCCAAATCCACATCCCCCAAACTGACCAAACGTTTCGACGCTCGTCAGCAAAGGGAAGCTCCTTCAGGGTTTAAAGTACCCTCAGCTCAGATGCCCCAGCGACTAAGCCCTCAGAGGCCAAGTCCGTGGAATTACCTCCACCACCAGCAAGCTTTCTCAGCCCTGGCCCCCTCTCAACCCATAGGCCCCTCTCAACCCATACCCTCCTCTCAACCCATACCCCCCTCTCAACCCATACCCCCCTCCCAACCCATACCCCCCTCCCAACCCATTGCCCTTACCCTCCCCCAAACCACCACCATCCCCCGTCTCATGGACCCCCGCATTCGCATCACCGCACCCCTCGTCAAACCCGCACCTGCTCCAGTAGCATCGCGTCCCCCAACCTCAGCCCCCCCCCACAGTCGGCCCTAGCATGGCCTATAACATTATTAGTTCGACTTTTATAGCCTTCCTCTCCCCTCGCGCTATCCAAATGGCCCAGGAAATCCTGGCCGCTCAGGCCGCTGGCGACCTCTTCAGGTTGCAGGCCATCTACAATGCGTATCCCGAGATCACGCAAGCCCTGACCTCCCTCAGCACCCCTACTAGAACCCATAATGTATAACACCATCAATACTAGGTTCAAACCCCGATCCCTCAAGTTAGGTTTTTTCAACGCCAATGGCATTAGAGGCCAACGGGATGAGATCGCGACTTTCCTTCGCGACCATCAAATTGACATCCTCCTTATCCAAGAGTCTTTTCTCAAGCCATGCAACCGCGACCCGTCAATTGCCAACTATCGCATAGTTCGCAATGACAGGACGCGATGTCACTTGGGCGGCACCCTTATTTACTATAAAAAGGATCTATATTGCATCCCAATAGACCCTCCTCCCCTCTCACGATTAGAAGTCTCAATCTGCCGCTTAGGCATGACCGGCCATCAGCCGATCTCACTAGTATCGGTCTACATCCCACCCCTCAATACTTCGGAGAACTTCCAACTCCTCTCAGACGACCTCTCTATCCTACTCGGCATGAATGACTCTGCTATCTTAGCGGGCGATTTCAATGCCAAGCATCCCGCCTGGAATAGTTCCAGAACCTGTACCAGAGGGCGACACTTGTTCGACCTCTCTAATTCTCTCAATTTTGACGTCATCGCCACGATGACCCCAACTCACTTTCCCCACGTTACCCATCATAACCCCGACGTCATAGACGTGGCGCTCCTTAAGAACGTCGCTCTAACGTGCTGGCCACGGACAATTCGCTATAGCGAAAATTCGCGCGGCGCGACCGGCGGCGCGTCTTGCGAATGAATCAAATGTATGGAAATGTACTGGGCATGCCACGCGCAGTGGCGACCAGCGAGACGACCGGGGAATTTCCCCTTCCATACATTTGATTCATTCGCAAGACGCGCCGCCGGTCGCGCCGCGCGAATTTTCGCTATAGCGAATTGTCCGTGGCCAGCACGTAACTCTGACCACCGCCCAGTAGTCATAAAAATGGCCCCCCGCATAGGTCTCCCCGACCCCTCTCAACCCGCTCTCACCAAAAGGGTAACGGACTGGAAGAAAGTAAGCACCCAGCTGAAATCCAACACGTCCCCCCAATTGGACGCCATCCCCGACAAATTCGACTCCATCGCGGACACGACGGCCGCGATCGACTCACTCACGGAGCACGTACAATCAGTCCTGAGCGACTGCTCTAGGGAGGTTTCAGCGTCGGGTGACCCTCGCTGGAGCCTGCCGGACGATGTACGCGCGCTGCTGACTGAGAAGAACGCGGCCGTTCGTGCCTACAGCAATTTTCCCTGCTCCGCTAACAAAGCCCATATGCGCAATTTACAGAGAACTGTAAAGACACGCATACAGGAGCTGCGTGACACGGGCTGGGACAAGATGCTCAGCGAACTAGAGCCCACCCATCTAGCATTCTGGGAACTTCAGAGGAAACTCAAGTCCCAGCAAGTGGCCTCCATGCCCCCCCTGACCCGTCCCGACAAGACCATCGCGTTCGAGGACTTAGAAAAGGCTGAATGCCTAGCAGACAGTCTAGAAGCTCAATGCTCCCCTAGCTCCCAACCGGTAGACCAAGCTCACCTCCTAGAGGTCGACGCCGAGGTCGAACGTAGATCCTCTCTCCCTCCTGTTGAAGATCCTGATAGTCCTCTGCCTCTCGGCACTCCTGACGAAGTGCATGACATCATCAAAGGTCTGAAAACCCGCAAAGCCTCCGGCTCTGATGGAATCACCAATAGGGTGATCCAGCTATTCCCTGCCCACCTGATAATGCTATTGGACACCATCTTCAATGGTGCCCTAAGCAATAACATCTTTCCCCAAGCATGGAAAGAAGCCACGGTCATCGGCATACCGAAGCCCGGCAAGCCCAAGACCGAGTCGTCGAGTTACCGCCCCATCAGTTTGCTCAAGGTACTCGGCAAAGTCTATGAGAGGCTTATTTATAAGCGCCTCAGAGATTATGCCTCATCCCCAACGAACAGTTTGGGTTCCGAACCCAGCACTCTAGCGTGCATCAGGCCCACCGGATTATTGAAAGCATATGCGCGGGCTTCCAGCGCGGCTTAATAACCGGTGCAATATTCTTCGATATAGCGAAAGCGTTCGACAAAGTCTGGCACAACGGCTTCTTATATAAGCTCTACAAACTCGGTGTGCCGGATCGTCTCGTGCTCATC
Source organism: Xanthia togata (assembly GCA_963853775.1). NCBI lineage: Eukaryota > Metazoa > Arthropoda > Insecta > Lepidoptera > Noctuidae > Xanthia > Xanthia togata. Next base: position 17,081,319 of record OY970802.1, read on the forward strand.
TACGGGACTTTTTGTCAAACCGCACCTTCCGCTACCGTATCGAAGGAGCGATATCCTCCCCCCGTCCTATCCGCGCAGGAGTCCCTCAAGGCTCTGTGCTCTCCCCCCTAATCTTCACGCTTTTCACCAGCGATATCCCAAAGAGTAAAAGGGCGCAGTTGGCTCTGTTCGCAGACGATACGGCCATTTACTACAAGGGTACCAGCACTGACTCGATAGCCCACACTCTCCAGACCTCAGTCGACATGCTCGGCACCTGGTTTAGAAAGTGGAGGATCGAAGTCAACCCGGATAAAAGCCAAGCGGTTCTCTTTAGGAAACCGCGCAAAAGGTTCAAACCCCCCCGACCCATCACCATGTTCGGCAAGCCTATCCCTTGGGAGAAGCGAGCCAAATACCTAGGTGTCGTCCTACATCAGCATCTCACCTTCAGTGAGCACATAAAGCAGGTCCGCTCGCGAGCCGCTTTCGTTCTCGGTAGACTCCACTCTGTTCTGAATGCACGTAGCAAAATGTCACTTAAGTGCAAATTGCGTACGTACACGGCGTGCGTTCGTCCCATCATGACCTATGCGGGAGCCGTATTTGCACACGCAAAACCCCGCCATATTCATAGGATGCAAACGCTCCAAAATAGATTTCTCCGGAAAATCACCGGTGCCCCCTGGTACGTTAGGAACGAGATCCTCCATCTCGACCTAAAGATCCCCACAATCCACCAATTTCTCAAACGCAATTCCAAGCGTTTCTTTGAGTCCGCCGCCAAACACCGCAACCCTCTGGTTGTCGAGGCCGCCAATTATGTCACGAGTAGAATCAGTCAGACCCGCCGCCCAAGGCAAATCCTTACCGACCCAGACGACCCCATAACCCTCCTCCAGGAGAGCAATAGGGCCACAAGTACAGTGCACAAAAAACACAGACACCGACCCGCATTCCGACCTCGCCGCCGAGGTCCTCCGCGATCGCGACCCGCCCGAGTAAATAATACTCCCCACCGACCCTTGCTCGCAGAAGCGCCAGCCCGCGTTTTGCTGAGAAATGTAGTCTTAAATTCCCCGATTAATAATAATGAATCATCTTTGATCCAGCCTGTCCCAACTTGCTGTCCTCCCCCCAGCGACGCCCTAAGCCGAGGTCCGTACCCCACAGGGGGTGCCCTTAGCGAGCGTTCGCCTAGTTTTAATTTAGAATAGTTTTGCCCCTGGCTGGAGGCTTTAAGTTAGTAGCTTAAGGCAGCCGCAGGATTGACCGGTTAAGTAGTCATCAGAGGCTCAGAGGTGAGCTACAAGATGCCCTAACAAAAAAAAAAAAAAAAAATCTTGTTCTCTTTTCTGTACGTGTCACTAGACTGGTAACAATATAAAAGCTTATGTTAACATCTAAGAACAGACCCTGAGTGGTGTCCATTTCCGTAATATTGATTTGCTAAAAGCTAATATAAGGAAATAATGGTGCCTATCAGAAGTTCTGCTTTTATTGTAAAATGGATTGAAATAAGGATCATCAGATCACTTCTGGTGAAAGATCGACTGACTACAATGTTCATGTAAGTTAAATTGTCATATCTTGATTATAGCTGATAACTATGATGTTCTGTATGTATTAAAATATCACTAATATTGCTACATAAGTGTTAAATCGAATTAAGGAATATTCATATTCTATTTCTTGTCATTGATAAAGTTGTTAGTTTTAAGAAATGGTCCAAGAGATTAATGTCATAACAAAACTAAATGCTAATGTAAAAATGTGTTGATAAAATACTTCAAAACAAGCTTCCGTGGAGTTTCTTATCCTTCTTCTCCACGACGATCTAGATTTGGAACGGATAACTAGTTTTCTCATTAACAATATCTATTTATTGATAAGTCTAATTGAAATAAATGCCTAGTCTTGTCTCCATGTGCTTTCTTATAATCCTTTTCCCTACACACCATATTCATAGATATTAAAATACATAACATAACATAACATCACGCCTTGTTTCCCCGAAGGATTGGGCAGAGTTGCACCTGTAGTAGGTACACCCACAATTTAAAATACCTACATGATTGAATAATTAACTAATAGGTAACCTGAAAATCCTGACACTCAAAAGTTGATAGTTAAGTGGATATCAATGCCTTTAAATGTAGTATATCTAATAATCTTTTTCTCACACACGCTTGTCGGACCTAGTGGCCAGTTGTGCCAGATCATGTAAAATAAAATTATACTTGAAAACTGAATAATTACATTTGTATAAAAAGTATCTTAGTTGGGCTCGATTTAGGTCTGTTGAGGCGCCGACTCCGTTTTTAGACGAGATATTTTATGAATGTGACCTTTTTATTTTCTACTTCCTATAGGTACAAACCTTCATTTATGTAATATAATTTATTTGGGATCATTCATTGGTTTGTTGGAATAATTTTCTGTTTCATAATTATCTATGTGAATTCAAATCATATTGTTGTAAAGGATTGCCTTGTTTGGTGGAAGGTTTGTTACAAAACTAACCTCAAAACTGAACAGAAATTCAAAGAACAACAACAACCCCATAAAATAAATGGATAATTTATATTTCCTTTGAAAGTAGGTACGAAATCACCCCTCTTTTACATCCAATTTATGCTATCATATAAATTAAAAAAATGCGCAACGGGCGGACCTTAGAAAAATGGGCATTTTCCTTTCATGATTATACCTATAATCATGAAAGGGCAAAAATGGGCATTTTCCTTTCATGATTATACCTATAATCATGAAAGGAAAATGCCCATTTTTCTAAGGTCCGCCCGTTGCGCATTTTTTCTATTTAGTACTTCCCGTTGACCTCAACGGGAAGTACTCTGTAGGTTTTGATTAATTTGCGAGTATCAAAATATGTCGCTTAAATGGCCATACTTTTTATTGGGTTGACTTAGAAGTTTGATTTATTTATAGCTCTCCGGGCTCAGATTTGTATTATTTGATATTAATTTCAACATACCTCGATGCGTTCCTGAGAAAAAGGGGTATTGACAGACTGACGGACGGACAACGAAGTGATCCTATACCTAAGGGTTCCGTTTTTTTTCCTTTTGAGGTACGGAACCCTAAAAAGCTATTATTTGGTTTATATTCTGCTGCCATCTCTTGGCATCATTGTGGCCCGGCACCAACCATACTAACTCTGCAGATTGATTGTTCGCGCAGCAAAATATAAACAACCCAAAAGTCTAACAACTTACATGATGCGACTTTTTCACATCTCAACGATACAATAGTGCGAATACCTATTACATCATTTCAGCCGAAAGACGTCCACTGCTGGACATCTATAGGCCTCCCCCAAGCACCACTACTTCGACCGATTCTGTGCCTCCCGCATCCAGCGGATTCCTGCGGCCTTCACAACGTCATTGGTCCATATTGTGGGAGGTCTTCCAACGCTACGTCTTCTGGTAAGCCGTCGCCACTTGAGAACCGTCAAAGATGGTGCAGCGACGCCTCCAATGTTTGTGTCTTCGAAGTTGCACTCCCGTGCCGTTTTGTGGAAATACAACTACTTACTACCTTTCGGCCCCATCAGCCATCTGTTCTGCGAGCAATGTGGCGGGCCATTGCCCCTAAGGTTGGCAATTCTTCTTCTTTCCCCTAAGGTTGGCTATGTTGGTTACCTTGGTTCTCCATCTCTTCATTTCTGATTCGATTGCCGATTACTGACCTATTACATTGAATTCGATTTGAGGTAAAATACATCCTAAATTAACACATTATCCTATTTAAGGCCGGCGCACACTGGCGGACGGCAGGAGAGAGCATCGCGAGGGATTCCTCAATCCGCCAGCGCACACTGACAAGAAAAATCCTCTGCAATACCGCGAGCGTCCACCAGCATCCGCCGGTATACCGTGGCATGCACCGGTATCCTCCAAGGTCAATCACCGAGCTTTGAAATATACACCTTATTTCGATTGGATAAGTAGCCCTGGCGGACTCCATTGCATACCGGCTCATACCGACAAATATCACGCCGCAGTATCCTTCAGCGTGCTCTTCGAGGCTCCAGAAAAAACTGCGCTGCGATGCTCCAAGGTCGATCACCGAGCATTGAAATAATATATACCTTATTTCGATTGGATAAGGATTAAATTCAATTGATCTGCCGTCCCGTCCGCCAGTGTGCGCAGGCCAAGGGTATTCATCATGGCCAACTACATTGCTATAAAAATAATTGGGCATCCCATTAGGATCCACAGTTTTTCCATGATGACGCCAAGAAAAGTCGCATGCACACTATGCAGTTCAGTCACTTTTACCCAATAAACTCATATAATACTCTAAAATTATTACATATCCATGCTTATAATAGTATAATAATATGAAATAATCTGTTTATCATTTTGTTTGTAGTCCTGCTTACGTGTGAATACATACATTGTTGTTGCACTAATATTATATTACGTTACCGAGAATTGTTATCCAAAGCATAACATGAAATAGAATATATTGTTTATACATGCCAAAGTTTATATTTCAATGTTCGGTACAAGATTCATATTAGTCTAAATCACAAAGTTACAATTATTGTTATACTGCTTTTTATCCACTTAGTTTCGATACACATTGCTTATCTCTACTGCTCTAACTATGTATTTCACTGTAATCACTGAGCCGTATTTTGCATTACTACTACTGATAGCTATTACGCATATTATGAAGCTTGGGGTATGGTCGACTGCTGGGCCGCTGTGACTGCAGGTCCCGCAGGGCATAAAGATGTCAGTTCATTTCTTAGTACTGGTACAACATTGTCTTCCACATCACTATAATGATTATGCCAAAGTTCTCCAGTTTAGTCTCTGCCTCCAACATGTATTGCGTTATTAGTTCCTTGCTGAGCAATAATGACTTCTTCGGTTTTAGTGTTATAACTTCCCATTTTATTTAGTTAAAATTCAATTATTTAAACAACTGGTACTTAATGAAATCTGCGAAATTTGGAACAAGATTTCAACATTTTAGTAGGTTAAATTCCAATAATCTACGGTAGCAAAAATCGCACCGGTGGCTTTACACGCCGACCACTGCGTGTGGTATGACCTGTAGGCGGAAGCGATTTATCCCCAACTTTTTCATATACATATTTTTTTAAACATGTCACACACTCCGTGTCAATATTCTGATCGTTGTCTTGTAACGTATACGGTGGTTATAGTCTGTCTATTGATAAATAGCTTTCTCTTTTTGGTAACTTAACTTTAAAAACGTTATCAATTCTACTTATAACTCTCTAAGGGCCCTCATAGGTAGGACAAAGTGACTTTTTCATCGTCTCATTCCTTACAAAAACATGTGTGCATGTCTTTAAATCTTTATTAACGAAAATATTTCGTAAATCGCTAATCGCTCTTCACGGTGGGCGCAACTTGTTTATTGTTTGACGAATCTGTTCTACCTATAAGGTCTGGTCGTTTAACTGTTTGTTTTCCAAGTGGAAAAAATCTCCTGGCAACCTACCATAGCCTGGCATAGTTTCGGCATATACCATCTCTGCAGCACTATAACCTGAGTCGCTTCTGTACGCTGCGCGAAGTTCTAGCATGACCGTTTGCAGTTCGTCCACCCAATCCATACTTAGTATCAAACGTGCGGTTAATGCGTTTTTTTCAACAAGCGATGCCACCTTTCTACTAACCCGATGCTCTGAGGGTGATAAAAGTCCTAATCCTAACTATTTGTACGCCTAAAAATGTCATAAGACTGTTAAAAACGTCGCTTTCAAATTGCCTGCCCTGGTCGGTCGTTATCCTACTTGGACAACCAAACCTGCATATCCAATGCTGGTAAATAACTTTGGCCGTATCAGCTGTAATGTCTGAAACTGGTATTGCTTCAGGCCAACCCGTAAAACGGTCTATAATTATAAGATTAAACGAACTTACCTGAAGTGAAGTTCTATCTTAATTATACGAAGCTCTTTGTCCGAGACGGTTTTAACGAGTAGTAGCGGTGATTTATTCAGCGCATGTCACAATTTTAAAGCCTAAAAAATAAAAGTAAAACTTTTTAGTGTGGCAACTCTGTTTACATGTCATTACGTTTAAAGTCAGGCTTTATGAACAATCCCTATAATGGGATTATACTTGGTAAGTATAAGTGGGAGGGTTTTTAGGGACTGTCGCCGTCTCGGACAAAGAGCTTCGTATAATTAAGATAGAACTTCACTTCAGGTAAGTTCGTTTAATCTTATAATTATACTTACTCTTTGTCCGAGACGGTTTTAACGAGTAGATGTTCAAAGTAGGATTGTGAATAAACACCAATTTATTAAATATACAAGAAACAAAAAATATATTTAATAAATCAACTTCCATATTAATAATAATTTAACAAAAAACAATCAAATTATTTTATAAAAACTTAACAAACTCAACCTTAGGTATTTGTTACAGTATTGCATACTGCATCACCAAATTGGGTTGAATCTTGATTTATGGGCCTATTGTAATGTCTGGCGAACATGGCAGAATTTTGAGACCACCCAGCAGCCTTCCTTATAACATCAATGCTAATTCCAGATCTGTTTGCAGCAGATGTTGATGCATGTCTGGTACTATGAGCAGAGAAGATGGTGACATCTATTCCAGCTTCCTTCAATGTTAGCTTGATCCAGCGACTTATAGTCTGAGTTGATGCATTCTTGTGTGGTTTCTTGAATGTAAGAATTAATTTGTCAATATTATTTCTTATAGAATCTGTTTTATCTATATAAGATTTGATAGTGCTGACAGGGCAGATTTCTTTCTTGTCAGGGAATGTTTTCAAGTGGAACATTGGTTGTATACCACCTCTTCTAGAGGTTTTTATTATATCAGGTATGTATACTTCTAGACCAATCTCTGTAAATTTCATATTATGAATTGTTATCATTGACAAGGTCTGTACTCGATGACCAGTTGTTAATGCGAGTATGGTGACTAACTTCTTGGTTAACTGTTCCAATGATATATCTTCATTTGGGTAATATCCAGCTAGATGATTAAGTACCACACCTGGATCCCATGTTGTGTTATATTTTGGCATTGGTGGTCTTGATCGAAAGATTCCCTTTCTTAAAACTTCCACCATAATTTTAGCGATGAATCATATTGCTTCATAGTGTTAAATGAAAGCGAGTTCAGCATTATAGATAAGGCCGAGTTTGGTGTTCCTCGTCTTATAAATGCTTGGCCGACAGCAGCCCTGCAGCCAGGGTAAGCTGTTGATGCAGCGGATGATATTCTCTGAAAGGAGATGAAAGTAGCTTTTTGTTAGGTTCAAATATAATGAAGTCTCCAGTTGATAGCGATTTAATTAGAGGAAACCATGGTTGAGATGGCCAGTAGGGGAAAACCACAATTCCAGTAGCACTATCTCTTTGAATTTTGTACAAGCATTTTAACAATAGTGAGAAAGGTGGGAATGCATAGAAAAATATGTTATTCCAATTTAGAGTAAAGGCATCCACGGCAAACGCTTCTGGGTCACGTTTCCAAGAGACAAACTTTTTGCACTTTTTATTTGTTCTAGAAGCAAATAAATCTATTTCTGGAATACCAAAACACCTAGTTATTTGGATGTAGACTCTTGGGGAAAGTTCCCATTCAATATTCATTCTCCTTGATTCTCTATCAGCTTCGAAATTATCTTTAGTATTTATATACGAAGCGTAGATCCAAATATTTCTACTTTCACACCACTGCCAAATATCTCTTGTAATATCATTCAGGTGGGGAAACTGTACCCCCCCCATTTTGTTTATGTATGCTACAGCGGTGGTGTTATCTATTCTCAATAAGATTTCACAATTGGAAGTTTCTTTTGTGAAACACTTTAGTCCTAAAAGGGCAGCTTTTAACTCCAAATAATTAATATGATGTTTTTGTTCTGAACACAACCATGACCCAGAAGCTTTCTCGTGCTTGCACACAGCTCCCCAGCCTGTGGTGGAGGCATCGCTGTGAATTTCTAAATGGAAATTATATTGCTTAATTAGATTGCCTCTATGTATATTATTTTGCCACCATGTTAATTCCGATTTAATTTCGTGACAAATAGACATGTATGCTTCATAGCTTTCATTTGATTTTAGCAAGGCTAAGTATTTCTGTCTTTCTAATATTTTTGTATATAGCCAAGCATATGGGAGTGCTGGACAGATTGAATTCAATGTCCCTATCAATTGGGAAAATTCTCTTATTTTACAAGAATGTTTATGTTTAAAAGATCTAATTTTTTCCAGTATTGCTATTTGTTTCTGATGTGGGACTGACAAGGAGAGATCTGATGAATTTAAAATAAAACCGAGATATTTGCATATTTGGTTAGGTTTAGTAACACTTTTTTCAAAATTAATAATAAATCCTAAGCTCTGCAAGAGTGTGCATGCAACATCAATATCCTCTTTGCACTTGATTTCTGATTTATTGAAGTATAAACTGTCATCTAAATAGCATGTTAATAAAATGTCTTGTTTTCTTAGATAAGTGCATACCGGTTTGAGAAGTTTTGTGAAAACAAAAGGAGCTGAACAGAGGCCATATGGTAGGGCATTAAATTCATATAATATTTCATCATATTTGAATCTGAGGAATTTTCTGTTATTCTCAGCTATTGGTACAGAAAAGTAGGCTTCTTTTAAGTCTATTGAGGCCATGAAACAATTTTTGGACATTAACTTACAGGCTGTTCTGATATCCTCTAATTTGAAATATTCTGTGTCAATGTACCGATTTAATTTCTTTAAATTTAGGATAAATCTATAAGACCCGTTGGGTTTAGGCACTACAAATATGGGGGAAGTAAACTGGTCATCACAGTCTGAGCATTCAGAAATTGCACCTAAATGTAAAAGCTTTTTTATCTCAGAATCTATAATATGTTTTTCATTAGTTGGCCAGTGTTGTGGCTGTGTATTGTAAGGTGGTGGTATTTTGGTGAATGGGATTTCGTACCCTTGTACCCATTTTAATACCACTGGGTCATCAGTGACTTCAAGCCAATTTTTAATAAAATGTTTAAGTCTGCCTGCATGTACCTGCACGTTTCCTATCGGTAGTGTTTGGGTCTCGCTGGAGGGTGTTTCCGCTCTGGTTGGCGCCTGGCATTCGAGATGCGAGGCTGTCTCTTGTACATCTGTTGTTGGTGATGTTGCCCACCGCGAACTTGTTGATGCTGTTGTCGGTTCTGCGGTGGGACCCTCCAGTTTAACTGTTTCTTGTTTGTGGGTTTCTGCTTCTTTGCACCTTCAGATATTGTAGCACTGGTTCGTTGAATTGACTGGGCTGCTCTGATCTTGTCAGCACAATCAGCACCAAATAAAAACCTGTCCACTTTTGAGTTTTTTACAGCCTCTTGAATCATCTTGCTGGCTCCTGATAGGCCAAAAAATTTCCTAGAAGAGGAATCTTGGAAATGAATTTCCGCTGCAATCTTTGCAGCATCATTGATTTCCTCTATTAGGGCTTTGCTATTTATGTTTCCTTTTAAAATACTGGTCAATGACCGGCCCAGACAGGTCATTAAAGTCCCTGTGAGGTTCTGCCTGGTAATAATTCTCCTATCTCTCTTGACCGAGGGTTCCGAGAGTGTGGCCATTATTTCTGGGTTCATTGTAGGAGCAACAGCGTTTGGGAAATTCGAGGGTGTACAGTATTTCTTAATGATACCATCTTTGGCCTCCTTTCCCAGTCCGTCGGACATTATTTTTGCCCAACGTAGGGCCAATTCTGGTCTAATGGGGTCACCAAACTCTGTTTCTTCTTGTCCCTCGTTTCCAAGGGCCAGTAGAAACTCTTCTGGGAGTTGGTCATTTTCTGGAAAAGATTAACTTGATATAGAACCATGTATTTCTTGAATGAAATGTCTATCCACTCTGTATGACTTATATTATAAATGTTTTCGTGTACTATTTTCCTAAACTTGTCTGTAAGATAAGGTATGACATTACCCGTTGATACTTCATAATATAATTATCTGCTTATCACCTTCCGGCATAACTACGTGTCTAAATGCCAACTTACTGCTAACATCACGTCCTGCCGTAACTCAATCGTGCACCTACGCTTGAGACAATTTCTTTAAAATCGAGCGCCGTTGGACATGCAATAGACTCAACACGCGAAAGTGCGCCAGCAACGATATTTTCCGGGCTCTTTACATATATTGTATGTCGCTTGTAAATTCGCTAATATACAATAATTGTCTACCCTTTAACCTTTACCTACCTAAACGCGTATACTCGTACTAAAGGTTTATGATCTGTAACTGGTAACTTTTCGTCCCTCTATCAAATTACGAAAATGAACCATGGCCATGTAAATCGCAGTTAACTCTTTGTCATGGGTACTATACTTTTTTGTGCCTCTGTCGATTCTTCGCCCTGGTGCTTGCGTAGCCAACCGACCGTTTTTTTTTTTGAAAAATGACTTTCTTATGTAAAACGGTAGAAAAAGTGATGCTGCTTTAAATAATTTATTTTTATTACTACTTATGTAACTTACACTATTTGCAAAAATAAATACCCAATCTCCAATTCAAAATCTGTGTTGAGTGCTTGTGTGGCTGAACTATTATTTTACTCAAATGAACGCATGTAAATTACAAGTTTGGTTCTTGTATGCCCAATCTCCATCTGTCGACCAATCACAGTCGATCATTTCTCATTGATGTGACGCCATCTTGTTTGTTTAGTTTTTTTTATAGTTAGTAAGCAGCGTTCACGTGTTCAATAAAAGAGTTAATATACTTTATAAGTACTTGCTAATTATTAAAATGTCTATTACAACGAGAAAATAGGACTACAAACGGATGGAATCATATTTAGAAAGGTACGTTAGCATTTAATTAAAGATAAAGATAAAGATAAATTTATTTGTTCAAACATGTGTAACATGATACATGAATATGCACATAAAAATGGAAACAAAATATATCGACCAACATGTTTTGCCTCACTCGGCGTACAAAATGTTTATAATAATGTTATGAATTAAATTGGCAATTATAAATAAATTATTAATTTCAGTTTCATCTATAAAATTAGTCACTGCAAAATATAGTCAATAATTAAATATACAATCAGAGTCAGTACAAAAGTAGTCAAAATTAATTACATACAAAATATGTCAATATATCCCAAAATTAAAATCAACAAGGAAATTCAGAATCTATCATTTAAAAAATCAACAATGTTATAGTAGCACTTCTCAGTAAGAAGCTTTTTAAGTGTATTCTTATATAAATTTAAATTCAATTGCATAATGTCATTCGGAATTTTATTGTATATTAATGGGGCCATGCATACAACACTTTTTCTCAGAAATGCTGTTTTGGCCGAGTGGGACTGCACCCAAAGTCTATACTTTTCACGTCTATTTCTATCGGAATTATCTGACAGAAGAGGAAACCATTGAGGATTACTTTTAACAAATACAGCTATTTCTAATATGTAGAGTGACGGAAGTGTTAAAATTCTGTGATTTATGAACATTGGTCTGCAACTGTCCATACTTTGCAACCCAAACATAGCCCGAACACACCGTTTTTGCGCTTTAAACACTGTGTCTTTGTTCGTTGAATTGCCCCAGAAAATTATCCCAAATCTCAATAAAGATTCTACAAGTCCGTAATAGGCCGTTAGTAAGGTGTTTGAATTGACAGTAGGAGCAAGTTTATAGAGGGCAAACGACGAGCTGCTGATTTTTTTACTCAGCACTTCGATCTGTTTTTTCCAATTTAGTTGCGGATCAATGATTTATCCCAGAAATCGGGCTGTATCTGCTTCTTGTACATTAATATCATTGTAAGTTAAATTGAATTTAGATAAATTGTATAATTTTTCACGTGCAATGCATTAAGTTAGTTTTATTAAGATTAATTTTCAAATTATTGTTGCTAAGCCAGGTAATTATAGAGTTTAATGAATTATTTGCGTCAAAGTTATAGTCAGATAAATATTTGGATGTTATAGTTACTGTACTGTCATCAGCGAATAATGTCATGGGTTCTTTAGTTGCATTTGTTAAGTCATTAATATATTGTAGCGGTTACACCGCCACATACTAACTACGCATCAAAGACATGACGTCACACAAATCCTGCATCGCGCAATTAGAGTTTACCGCGCGAACGACATAGATAAGACTATCCGAAATCAACAGTTGGGCAGTCGGCCCGCCAGACACAACACCCGTCTGGTTGAAGGATCCTCCCTTTTCTATGGTGGATGAGTGAACTTTACACCCTGTTCCTCATACCTCTAAATTGGTGACCCCGAGTATGAACGTCAACGCAGCCTTCGTGCAACTACTTCAGCGTGACGTCATCATCATCACTCCCGCTAGCTTTCGTGAGGCGAGGCACACAGACAGCCAGCACCCTCGACTTCAACGGGTATCCTGACCATCAGCATGCAGCGAACGCGCATTCCTGGTCATCACCCTCAGCCTCATCACCCCGACTCACTGGGGAATCACCGCAATCACCTCAATCACTGCCATCAACTCAATCACCACAACCGCCGCAATCACCACAGACAGTTCCGACTCACCGCGAACTGTGTGGCACCCGGTTCCAACTCACTGGAACCTTAGCTGGCACTGTGAAGCATCGCAAGATACAAGACTCAGCCCACTATCGACCTCCGGTCTCCCTCCGGAGGGGAGTGATTTAGCGGTTACACCGCCACATACTAACTACGCATCAAAGACATGACGTCACACAAATCCTGCATCGCGCAATTAGAGTTTACCGCGCGAACGACATAGATAAGACTATCCGAAATCAACAGTTGTGCAGTCGGCCCGCCAGACACAACACCCGTCTCGTTGGAGGATCCTCCCTTTTCTATGGTGGATGAGTGAACTTTACACCCTGTTCCTCATGCCTCTAAATTTAAATAAGAAAAGGGTAGGGCCCAATACACTTCCCTGGGGCACACCATGCGTAATAAAACGCATTTGAGAGGAGAAAATCTGTGCCTTTTTAGCTTTAATGTTGAATTTAGATATTTGAGTTATTTGTTGTCTGTCTGTTAGATATGATTTTAATAACTCTTAAGACATTACCTCTTAGACCGTAGGCTTGAAGTTTATCTAGCAGAATATTGTGGTCTACATAATCGAATGCTTGGGACATGTCACAGTAAATAGAACAAACTGATAAAGATTTGTCAACATGTGTTGAGACAGTGTTTAAAAAGTCGTAAACTGCCATATTAATGTTTCTATTTTTTCTGAAACCTTTCTGTTCATCACATAGGATTTTATGTTGTTTTATGTATTTGTTGAGTTCGCTAAATACATATATACGCCTCAATTTTTTTTGAGAATACTGAAATTAATGCTATTGGTCTATAGTTATCCATTAAATATTTATCTTCTTTTTTAAATAAAGGTTTAATAATTGAAAATTTGAGATCTTTTGGAAATGTCCCACTTAGTATACAAAGATTCATAATATGGCTTAAGTGTTGAGAAATATCTTCATTTACTACTTAATCACGTTCTTTAAAATACCATCATACCCTACACTACTCGTGTTTTTTTAGATTTCTTATAATCTTCTGCATATGATAAGGCAGACTTGGTAATAAAAACATTGAGTTGGGTTGGTGATTGATTAGAGCTGTGACATTCTTACCAGTACCCGGGAGAGGTTTTATTTTTTCAATAAAATAGTTATTAAATGCATTGGAAATTATTTTAGGATTTGTTGTCAATTTATCGTTAATTCTTAATTCGACTGACGAATCCTTAGGTATATTTAATTTATAATTATTTATAATTTACCATGCCGTTCTACTTTTATTAGTCGATGTATTTATTTAAGTCAGTATAATATCTACCAAGGAGTGACATCATGCCACATTTTGACGTATGTCCACTCAATATAATTGTCGTAATCTTTTGATTAAGTAAAAAAATAAAAAAATACTTGTCCTATATTTTTTAATAACCTAGCCGAAGGACAAAAAAAAATTGACAACATCCCTATTGTATCCGGTTTATATTCAACCTCAGAAAATATGACCATGTGTCGAGCTTTAGGTCTGAGCTCAAATGAATGTCCATTCATCAAAAAATAAGTTTGCGCGCTTTGAACACGCTTTTCTCCCTTCTGAACTCTTACACTCCTACTTCTTATGTTGTGTCTCACTTCCAATATCTATGTTCTTCACACACTAAGATCAAGCATCACCTTTGTACGTATTTCTCTGTTCCTTTTTTCTTGTCTGTTTATATGTGTCATGTGTGTACATAAACTGTTAAATAAATAAATAAATAAGAATCTGCGTTCTTCTAACAATCTTCTTATGCATGATCCATTACATCCATCCACAAAATAAATTCTCTCCCTTAAACACTTCAATGCACAATCTATCTAATCTAAACAACAGCAATATTCTGCTATAAACAACAATTAGGTTCAATGACTTAGGTTATTTAAATGTATGAAAGTTTATGTTTGATGGTGCATTTCTATTCACCAACATAACATTGTTGCTGTGCTAAACACACATTCAATGTTCAACACTAAGAAAGAAAATAATATTGATATTAAGAAGGTACCTTAAACAGACAATGATGTGGAAATAGATCTATGTATGTTGGTGTGATTCATGTCCTTACATAATCTATTGTCATAAAATGCTTCAAACTATGCTTGTTTTTGTTATATTTGTTTTTCCAATGAAGAACAAGCTCCAACGGGGTGCTAAGCTTGTGGCTCATGATAAGTTCGATACAGTACGAGGTACGAATTTGTCTTTCGATAAAATGCCACCAAATACCTCGTTTCTGAAATATCATAATATATATCTTTACTTTAGGTTGTAAGCACTTGTAACAGAAGAGAAGTTGGTCAGTGGGTCGAATTAAGAGCGGATAACTTCACAATTATTATTAAAAATCGATCTCGCTGCTTCGATATTTAACATACCACTAATATTGATTTATCATTGAGGTTTTACACAAAAACACAATCACAATTTATCAAAGGAGATTATTCGAGTAAATCCCAAAAATATTACAAAGAAAATCGAATGAAGCGACTACATTGAGTTAAACTTCATTTGACAGAAGAAACAAATTGCTCGATGATTTTAAACAAACTGACCGCTGTCAAAATGGTAAACGTAATTCGAACCTTCTTAAATGCTTATCGTTCACTCTTTAGCGTCTCAGACAGAGTGCAGTTGATATCACAGATTTTAGAGTTACGTAATACGAAAGTCGTAAAATTTTGCAATTTCAAGTTTAAATTATATCAATTCATCTCCATTGCTTATCGAAAATGTGTTAGATAGCTGTCCTTCTCATACTTCTGACTTTGTTCATTCTTCTTTTGGTATTCAGTCCATTCTTCTTTGTAATGCGCTTCTTCTTGATATCAGGACGGCCACCAGTCGGTATGGATATAAGCGGAAATTGCAGTTATTTTCAAAATAAATAGAGTAGAGTCATCTCAACACCTCTCTCCCTTGAATTCGTATACAGACTGGACCAAACCAAAAAGAGACGTCATAAGAAAAATATAGATTCCTTATGTCCAGGGATATCCAAAAAAATAAGGTGATAATATATACAAAAATAAGGTTCCATAGGTTCCAGCTGACTTCAAAAACTTTGCAGGTCCCTAAGCTACCCAAAAAAGTTAGTACATAACCTTCTATTATTCGCTGTAATCGGCTTTCGAAGATGGATAGGCTAAAAATCCTTTTAAGCTTTAATCTTTTTTTATGACGTCTCTTTTTGGTCCAGCCTGTATATGTGTACATATAATGTAGGTATATATTATAGTAAATATTTATGTATGTGTATGTAGTTTATAAACTATTTATGTACTGTTGTACCTATTTTACTTATAATGCAATTTTTTTTTTCTTTGTCCCTCGCCGTCAGAGCACCTGCCATGTAATCTCTTCACGAACCTTGGTTGACTGGTATTGAATGCCTAAGGCATTAAGTCCGCCTTTGTACTTTTTTTGAGTGCGAAAAGTTTAAATAAATATTAAATGTAATTTGGTCACCATCTGCTAAAATATTTCTTGTTTCTAAAAACAAATTCTCGTTATCTTAAGTATTTTTTTCCAAATATGCGTTCTTGTATTATTGTAGAAAATATTTTTTCCGTGTAAATGTAGGTCCATATTATACCCAGTACCTAACCTAACCTAGTACCTAACTGTTAATTACTATTTAATATTACTATAGGATATGCACATTATAAAAGCTGAGAGCTACACTTTTAAGCTTCACTTTACGTTCAATTGTCGTGCTTGCAAGCGTCAAGACGCATGTCGTTTAGATACAACAATGTTTTCTAAAACTTGGTCAGTTTTGCTCATAGTGTACCTGTACTCGGATTTTTCATGTGAGTATTATGTCACTGGCTTTTTTATTTTGTAACTCAACTCTCTGAAACATTTTTAACCAACATTTTAGTTATCGCCCTCTATTTACATGGCACTTATACTTAACTGGTGAAATGTGGGTGTACTGAGGTACACCTCTGCCTAAAAATGCGATGTTATGTTATGTTGTTTTATTTAAGGTCAGAATAAAATAATGTGCTATGAGTATTTTCCTATTCGTAGATGGACAAAGAGACAAAATGTTTTTCCGTGAGGACTACACTTACTTAGAAACAACGGAGGGTTTCTATAAGATACACACGATACCACAGACTTGGACTGAGGCCAAGCGAGAGTGTGCTCTGGAAGGAGCCAGTTTGTTCTACCCAGACAACAGAGGTGAAGCCAACGCTGTGATATCATTTTGGAACAGTACCCAAACTAAAATCGTACTAGTGTACATTGGGTTGTCAGACATCACGACAGAAGGGAAATTTGAGACCGTTGACGGTACGTTTCTAATTATAATATATTAATAACTAGTGACCGGAACCTGCTTCGCACTGTTATTATGACTTGACAAAACATCGAGATTTCTATAATGTGTAACTTTAATATGAATATATTATGTGCATATACCTTTCGGAATAAATTCACTAAATTATCAAGATACGTTACGCAGTTTAGAAGAACAACGTGGTCACACAGACAGACATTAAAAGTAACTTTTATAATATTAGTGTATGTATATAGATTTATAGTTTGGTATCTATATCTGTCCATTTGTCATGAACACCGTGTAGTGTTATATAAAAATACTTAAGTATGTAGGTACCAGTCAATATCTTTTAATAATTAACGGGCTACCGGGCTACCGGGAATTAATATCTATGCTTCCAAATATATATTTTTAATGGACACTGATTTAAATTCGAGATAAGAGAAAAATAAGTTTTCTATAGAAATTTTAAATTCCTCATATCTCGTCTTTATACCAGTGTCCATTCAAAATATATATTTGGAAGCCTAGATATTCTGTAATCCAATCGGAATAAACACACACTACCTTAAGAATATGTTTGATTTACAAATTATTTTGGTATTACGTTTGTATGAACAACGCATGCTTCGCAGGCCCCTTAAGTATATATTTAATATTTCTAGGAAAGTTAGTCTCTGAGGTGTATAACCAATGGATGCAAGGTCAGCCGAACGATCGGCATCATAACGAGGATTGTGTATTCCTGAACCTAAATGGAAAAATGAGTGACGACCGATGTGACGTAAAGGCTAACTACATTTGCAAGAAGAGCCTCCTGACACTAACACTAGAGCGGAAACATAACTGCAATCTGATCAATTCAGGTATGTTTTAAACTGTGTACGTTTTCCTAATGGTCCAATTAAACAGATAAAGGTATTTTCATTGTTAAATGGTCCCGGTGGGTGGAGTACAATTACTACAGTGTATATTATAGCATAGTAGATATATTAGTAGACATATAATTAGTTGGGGTGGGCTTCAAGCCTAACCGGATGCAGCTGAATACTGAAGTATGAAATGTGGCTAACTAGTGAATTAAAATATTGATTATGAAATGCAATCATTAATAATTATCCTAACACCGAATATTTAGTTTTAGATGTAAAAAAAGTAATTGGAAAATTTCCAAATGCGTTACAACATCAAATTCAGTGTTATAATTGCAATTAGTTATTAATATTCTAGTTCGTTAGTTAACCACATTTCATATTTCCATACAGTAATATTGCCAAATTAATCAAAACAGCGAAATATTTGACATCTATTTGCGACGTTGCCCACTTTCAGTATAAACGCGTTAACGGGCTTAACGGGGGGGTTAAATTATTTTGGTATTAAATTTGTATGAACTACGCATGCTCCGCCGGCCCCTTAAAACTTCTATACCAAAAATATTTACTTCTTTACTAATTGACAGTTGTACGGGTTCGTGGAGCTAAAACTGTCCATCTTGTTCCCTTTTAACCCCACTAAAGTTTTAACTTTTGATAAATCTTTAGGCTTGTGTTTCATTGTTTGAATTAAAGATTTACCAAGCAACGTAGGAAAATCTTTCCCACCAAAATGTATGTCGCTTTTCATTTCTATCCTCAAAAGACAAAAGCCCTCTAAACATCAGGAAATTCCATTTTGTAAACCTTCAAGTATGCCGCTGCCCAAAGATTTCCCTTCAAACTTAAATACTCCTACCTATGTTAGTATTTTTTTTTTTATTTGGGTACGTATTCACATAATAATTATGTTGTATAGACAAGTATTTAGGCCCTTTCCTCACTGGTCGGTACGTCTGCGGTGCGGGATCGTTATGCTCGGTATACGCGGTACCGCGCGCCTTAACCCGTCGCACGCGCAATTAGCAGACACAATAGAATTTTATTGTCATTTGCACACATGGGGTGCAATCGACATTTTAAGAGTTAATATATATAATATTATAAATGCTAAAGTGAGTTTGTATGTTTGTTCGTCTTTCAAGATGAAACGACTGAACGGATTTGGATGAAATTTGGCACATGGGTTGACCATGACCTGAATGCAAATAGGCCAACACATACAAAACACACACATACATGGACACACATACACGACACACAGTATACAGGGAGGGGGGGAACACAGGGAGCAAAGGGAAAAAATAGGCAGACGGTTTCATCACAATAAGTCTGATATTAAAAATGTACATAGGTTTCGTAATTTTAATACGAAAAAGTTTGTTTTCAGTTATTTTGTGTGTCAAATGTGGCCTGAGCGCATTTTCAAAAATATCAAAGAATTTAACCGATCCGTCTCATAGCAACAATTTTTTTCTAATCTCTTGTATCAAACTCAAACTCAAAGCATTTATTTCAATTAAACCCTTTACAGACTTTGGACTTTTGAATTGTCAAAGAGTCAGTCAGTTAGTCAGAAAGTTAAAGCACCTAGCTTTAACTTTCTGACTAACTGACTGACTCTTTTTTCCCTCTTTTTGCCCATTCCAAAACGTAGATCTCTATGGAGAAGAACGGGCAAGAAACTCCAAGGACACTCTTTTAAATATAGAAATTACAAAATCCTGGGTACATTACTCTTGTTGATTCTATATGTGAGAACAATGTAAAAAAAATATAAAAATCAAAAACGATTAAAAATATAAGATTAAAAATAAGCCCTGGCAGATAATAGATGACCAGTCTCAACTGACGGCGCGCGGCGCCCGTTCACGAACATGACGCGTGGATCAGCACCATCCAGCTCAACCATTTTATATATTTTATAAATTATTATTATTTTATTTAACCATTGTATAGTTACCGGGGTTACTAGAAACCTGTTTTCTGAAATTTTAAATGTCACCTATATTTCCAAACACCGCCTGGCAAACACGCGGTGCTTGTTACGCTCCTGATCCCTCACGACACCGATGGTGAGTCCGACGTTCAAACGTTATCCCAGTTTCCTTTTGTCCAATTTATTTAAAAAAATCATTTTAATTTTAGTTCAATGGTTTCGGGTAAGCTCTTTATTAATCGTACGTAAAAACGCCGCAATATGAATAATTAATCGTTTCAGACTATCGAATAGTTGTCTGATTAGTAACGTGATTAGTCACTTGTCTGATATAAATTTTGCCTACATCTGGGCAACATTTTTCATTATGTCCAACAGTTTTCAGACTCAATGCTATGTTACCGATCGGTAATTTTTTTCACATAACATAACATAACATTACATCACGCCTGTAATTCCCGATGGATTAGGCAGAGGTGTACCTATAGTACACCCACATTTCGCCAGTTATGTTTAAGTCCCATGTAATACGGGGCGAGCCTATTGCCATCAACCGGGCACAAATCCAGACTCCGGACTGTTACTGAAAAATTCCTAATGAAAAAACTTAACAACGGGAATTGTACCCAGGAACTCATGCTCAGCAGTGGCGCTTGCGACCACTAGACCAACGAGGCAGTAACATTTTTCAACACGTTAAAAATGGTTTCAACCCAATAAGATGCTCATATTTTATTCTAAAAAAATATTTATTCGCATCAAATGACCAATGTTTACCTGAAAACAAGATATTCAGACGGCAACCCGTATGGGTTTTATTTTTGCCTCATTTTTTTTTTTTACTAGTTTCTGAAAATTGTGTTTTAGGTATCTAAAATATATCGTTTAACTACATTCTGAAAATCAGACAGATTGCTATGAAACAGTTCGGTTTTTTTTTGACATAATTTAAAATCCGGTCCAGTCAGACGTGACGCGGATTTTTTTTGAAATTAGGATTTTTGAATTCAGAATATCTATCTATCGATTGTTTACGGTTTTGTCCGTAAAAAGATAAGGCAACATGGACTCTCGTACTCGTACCAATAGAAATAATTTTATATTTCTACTGGTACGAGTACGGTATCGTTAGCTTACCGACCAATTAAGAAACTAAAGTAGTAAGACCAATGCGTAAATGGCCTTAGTAGTCACAAAAATACTAACCGTTCTCAAATATGTTTATTTTCCATTTTGTAGGTGGAAAAAGGAATAAAACGTTTTTCCGGAAGGACTACACTTATATACAGTCAGATGAGAGTTTCTACAAGGTCCACACGACAGCACAGAGTTTTACTGATGCTAAACGAATGTGTGCCCTGGAAGGAGCCAGTTTGTTCTACGCAGAAAACGAAGATGAAGCCAATGCTGTTATATCGTTTTGGAACAGAACCCAGCCTAACATACCGCGGGTGTTCGTGGGACTGTCAGACATAATGGCTGAAGGACTATTTGAGACCGTTGACCGTACGTATACCTACCGGGTGAAAAATGATACCACCAAGCCAAAATAAATAATACGCATTATAAATATTCACTATGTCAAGTAACACTAAGCAAAAATAATTCAGAACTACATAGGTTTAAACCATCATGATTCCGAATTTAAAAAAAAAGTATATAATGTAATGATGTCACTCTTATTACACCAAATCGGTTTCCTGGTATTGTCTAGTACATGAAAATATTTGCAATAACCGATGTGAAGAATGTGTGACTCATGACTTCATTAAGGGTCCTTTTAAACCCGTTTTAGTTCTATTCTTTCAACAAAATCAGCCCGGGACTCCATAGTTTATTTATTTTGTCGCTACTCCTTATTTATTAGTTTCTAAATTGGACATCCTGTACATTCTTGAAAAATTCAGCCTGCATAAACCTTAATGAAAAAATAAATAAGTATCAGTTAATTTTACATTATTTTCTAATCATAAATTATTTATTATTTTTAGAAAGACCAATCACTGAGGTATTCAGCCGATGGCAGAGAAATAAACCGGACAGCTCTAGCGGTAAAGAGGACTGTGTGTACATGGACCTACTAGGCACTATGAATGATTGCCTATGTGACAAGTCTTACTTCATTTGTAAGAAGAGTCTTCAATCACTACAGTGGGATTGTGACTGCAATATGCCTAACTTAGGTAGGTTGAAATCTTCTGTATTAAGGCGACGCTTTGCTTGTTATGCCGCCTACCGTAGCAAGGAGTTTTTGACAACCGACATAATACTATCGCGTAAAATACAATTAAATTAATGAACTTGTAAGCGTCTTTTAACCTTATTCTGGTGAATAGCGTTGAAAGATGCTGACAAGTTCATTATTTTTGTGCGGCGCGTGCTTTGTAAAGGGCTATGCACGGATGGCATATAGGAGTTTTTCAGAAGAATAATAATAAAAATAACCCCAGCGCCGACGTGCTGGGGCTTGCACGCTCCGAGCTCTGGGTCTGTTCCGGTACAGTTAACTTTATCGGAACAGATCTAGGATGAGGAGCCAGACCAGGAGAGAAACAGAAACCCGCAGGGCAGCATGTGGCGAGCTGTAGGGCAGTAGCGACCCCACGGACCCTATCTCCCGGGAGAAGTCTTGTTCCTCACCTCTGGCTTACCTTTATTGACCGGCTGGAGTGAACACTGACGAAGAACAGAGCTCACCGAGATATGTCAACACATCGCGGGTCTCCAACCATAGGGGCGTATATGCAAAAATGCGATTTTTCGTTTTTAGTGCCATAGGATTCTACTTTAAGCAATACATAACCTTAATTTTTCTTATAGTTTTATATACTTACTTACTTTATGAATAAATAACAAAACACACAAGACAGTATGCAATTATTTTTAGGCCATATAGTATAGTAGATGTAAGAGCAATATTATTACATTGGGGCAGTTTTAACGTGCCCCAAAGACGTATTGACGTACGAACTTTAATTTTATTGTGATGTAAGGGAATTGTGTCGGGCCATAGACGTATGAGCATACGACCGTCAATTTCAACATGATCCTAGGGATATTTAGTCATCACTGCAGACGTATGTAGGTTGGTACATATTTTATTTGCATTGCTGTCTCAAGATTTCGTCAAATTAACAACGTATAGTCATGTTAACAACACCCAACACGGTCATTCTGCAGTGAGCTGCCGTGCTGCATATGGAGTAGACGTCAATTTTAATGCGTGGATTAATTATCTTTCGTGGGTTATCGTAATAATTACTACTGATGCCGTGTGAATTTACTGCAAATAATGAAGCTTAGAGATAATATCCTGCGTTAAGCACTAAATAATGATAATGTCAGAATGATTACAGCCAAAAGACGTCCACTGCTGGACAAAGGCATCCCCCAATTATCGCTACGTCAACCCTTTCTGTACTTTTCGCATCCAGCGGATTCCTGCAGCCTTCAAGTTTGGCGGAGGCAGACCGAAATGTGTTCTAAGAATAGATCGGAGCACAAAGAGTTACCGTACTGTAAGAACAGTTTACAGTCAGACTACAGTTCCGTGGTTGGATACCTGTAGGGTTTTTTAGATAGAATTTTACTCTTTGCGCTCTTTCCACTCTCAAAACACTGGTTTTAGATGCACCGCCCCATGCAGTTATATAATGCAATACCCAAGAACTGACTGGCACAAAGCATGATACGCCATCCTCTGTCTGTCAGGACTAGCCGAGTCTCTAAGGGACTTAAATATGTGTATAAGCCGCAATGTTCTTGTAGCAACGACTTCGATTTGCTTGTCCCTTCTTAGTCCGCTATCAATCTGCACTCCAAGATACCTTACGCTGTCCGCTCTGGTGAGTGCTGGACAGCCACAGGGTCAGAGTAAATTTGAGCAGAGCAATTACAGATAAATTATGAGAAGCTGCAGTGTTATGTCGGATTGCGAATGATAAGTAAGATGTTTTGCTCAAGTTAAGTGTCAGGAGGTTTAAATTGAGCCATTTCAATATTTTGCACAAGGCTTCTTCTGCAGTAGTTTGACCACATCCCAAGTAGGTCCGTAAACAAGGATCGTGGTATATCAGCATACGCGTAAATGTTACAGTGTGAGGCACATCCTGCACAGGTCGTTCACGTAAATTTGGAAGTGTAGCCAAGTCTTCTTCCTTTAGGGTCGCCATAAGGCTGACTTGTATCGGCTGGAAGAGTATTGTCGGGCTAATAAACTAGATCTCAACCCATCCAAGTGTTCGGTGATCACTTACACTAGAAAACGTGCAGTCCTAGCCACTACTTATGCTTTGGCTGGCCAGATCTTGCCGAGGTGCAATACCATTCGTGACTTAGGCGTCCATCAAGACAGTAAGTTAGTTTTTGACACACATATTGATGCTATTGTCAAAAAAGCTTCTAAACTGCTTGGATTTATAATACGTCTCTCTAAGTGTTTTACTGAAGCTAAAACACTAAAAATATTGTATTGCACTTTTGTAAGAAGTCAGCTGGAGTATGCGTCTCAGATATGGAATCCACGTTATCTTAAATACATTGACCGCATGGAAAACATCCAAAGACGGTTCATAAAATATCTTTGCTTCCATCAAAAGATTCCATATCGGTCAACCGATTATCTTGGACTCTGCAGAAAGTATCATTTCCTACCACTGGTAGATCGACGTAAAATTACGGACTGTTTTTGAAAATCCTCAACAACAATATTGATAACCCCGAGTTATTGTCAAAATTTTATTTTAATGTGCCAAGTAAAGCGCTTCGTTTTAATCCACCAATGCGTGTACCTCATACATTTTCGAATTATAGGCAGAACAGTTATATTGTGCGCGCAAGCAAGAATTTCAATGAGATATGCAAGGAATACGATTTTGATCCATTCACAATCAGTGTGAATTCGGCCAGAAGGAGCTTAAGCCTAAAATTTTTCAAGTAGCGGTAGTCTATATTATTTTATTGTTTTCATTAAGTTCTCTGTTATTTCAGTCACATTTATGTGCATTTGTGTGTGATTTATTGCAAACCCAATGTTTATAAACTTTTACTTTTACTTTTATTTTTACTTTTACTTTTATTTTGACGAATTGTTCTTTTTTGTTCTTTTTTTGTACTCACACAATGAATATTATTCAATATTTATACGTGAGGATTTGTAATTGGCTCTCTGGTGACTATGCTTTGCTTTTTTGTTTGTTTTTATTAGCTGTAAGTCCTCCATGTACTAAATAAATAAATAAATAAATAAATTACTAGTTCCTCGTCACTGTAGAAAGAATACCAGAATTAACTAATGTTGTCGTTATAAAACATTTTCCCAACAATATTGATAAATAACAATGCCATGTATTAATTCAAAACGCATTTTTTATTATGCGTAAACAGGTATTTCAATCTACATCAAATAAACTACATCAAATGTACTGCCATCCAATAGACACATTATCTACATACATTATGTATTTAATAATTTCAGATTACACTTTCAATTACAAAACTGGCAAGTGCTACAAGCTTCACACAACTCCACTGAACTGGGCCGAAGCATATGTAATGTGCAGAATAGAAAATACCTTCCTGGCAGTGATCAGCAGTCGAAAGGAAGCGGATTACCTTGAAAAGTTAACGAAGCCCACGCCGAAGCCACGCATCAATGAGCAATACCAAAGAGGAATGTATCACCTGGGCTTTCATAACAGATTCAACGAAGGCTGGCAGACAGTTAGAGGTACGTGAGAGTATGGCTTAGGCTACAGCGATCATTACTGCTTCGCAGAAGGAGGTGACGGCCTCCCATGCCCTCTCACTCCGTACCATGGCCTCCGTAGCATGGAAACGGCGATGCTCTGCCCAAGCCGGGCAGAACTCCATGTAGTTCAAGCCTGAAACGTGAATTTCTGAACAATCTATACTCAGATTTTTAATTGGCTAGACTAAAATGACATTTGGTGTCGACATGAAAATAACCTAGTAAATAATCTACATAGTTACCGCGTGACTCTCACCGAGGACCACTGAATCATTCTCTGCAGGAGGACCTTCAGTGTCGTCAAGTTGTCTCTGTAATATACATTTTTTTATCGTGTTATTTTTTAAAAAGGTCGTTCGCAGCTGTCATTGTGGTCTAGCAAGTTAAAAATCAGTGTTTAAACCCTTGGGATGTTTTATTAAAAGTAGATGACGCTTATATTAGCTTCTCTGTTATAAGTACTTAGTTTACGTGAATAATTTCACATTAGGTTACTTTAAAGTTGGCTTGTATAAAAAAAACCCAGTATCTTTAAAGTTACCCTGGAATGCACATAATTTTATATTACTATATAAATGATCACTTTTACATTACTTTTTAGGGTTCCGTACCCGTAGGGTTACAAACGGAACCCTATTACTAAGCCTCCGCTGTCCATCCGTCCGTATATCTGTTGGCAGGCTGTATATCATGAACCGTATAATATAATATAATAGGTAGAATTAGAATAGGTGGTTGAAATTTTCACAGATTCTGTATTTCTATTGCCGCTGTGACAACAAAAATAAAAATACACTTATAAATTAAAGGGGTTAAATATTGTACGGTGGTATAGAACCCTTCGTGTGCGAGTCTAACTCGCACTTGGCTTTTTAATTAAACTCTCAATGTATATTTTATAGTAGCACCTACGTTATGTAATGAAATTTGTTAATAATTTATTTCCCACTTAAACATTTTCTACGACATAAGTTACCATTTTGTAGCGTTTCCCCCCTAAACTAACCTAAATAATCATAAAGCAAATCAACGGTTGGGAATAGCTGTGCTGATCTGTCTTTTTATGTCCACCGACAGCGTCGCCGTCACCGAGCCAGAAGCTTGCTGCTCTGTAGGTACACTACTCGCCGCGGATCTTTGACTCGTGAAGTTATCTGCGGATAACCTTTTTGTGGTAGTTTCCTGTACAGTAGAAAGAGATACCAGAAATCTCGGTTGTTGTTTAGATTATTGTTTGATTTCTCGTTATCTTTTTCAGGAACACCAATGAATGTAGATGCCGCCGACCTCTGGTTCGACAACCAACAGCCTGACGGAAACCATTATGAGGAGTGCGGCTCAATGTTCTTCAACGGACGTTTGATTAACACTGATTGCAATACGAAGAGCATGTTCATTTGTGAACACGAAGTAGAAAGCTCAAACTAATACAATGACATATAATTCGAACAAAATGTATAAAATTGATTATATTGCTAATTTGCTATCTAAATAATGAATTAAATAAAAAAAAATAGATCCGCCTGCATTTTTGAAGTCGGATAAAAACATGTTCCTTTTTATTTTTATGGACAGCCTTTATGATTATTTACAAAAGTAATATTGGTAGTAGTATTGGTAGTGCAAACTTGAAAAAAGTGTTGTTTTGTTATGGTAATTAAATCAATATGTGTAATGTGACTGAAATGCCATCTACCAGGAGATATTTGTACCATCTTATTGTAATAAAATGATGATGATGTTAACCTATTACATCATATCTCTCGTTTGACATTTCGACCACAGAGTTCAACCTGTCACATTCATAATTCATTCATAGACATCAACGATCATTATCTATTGCTCATGAATAACAAAATTAAATTTACAACTATTATTTATTTACTATATTTATAGCACACATATTATCTATAAACATATTTAATAAATCTTACAATTATATTTACACTCCACACCTTATAACTTAATGTAATTAGTCATAATTATGTTGAAGAAACGGAACGTGCGTTACAGCAGTGAAATGGGACACACATATGACCAGCAGAAAATCGTTCAGGGTTCAACGACCTCAGTCGGCGACCTCAGTGTACGATCCCATAAGAACTCAAACGCACGTATCGCTCTGCCCAAAATCTAGACTTCCTAAAAGTCCTAGATCTCTCTAATAGCCTCTATTCATTTTGTGTAATATCTGTTTTCGTTCGTACAATTTGTCCTAGGTCATAGTCTTGTGTTGTACCTTTATATATTAAGGAAGTGCCGAGGTAGGCAGGAATACAAGTCATATAGTTCCAAAATAGTATTTTTATTGAGTCTGCCCGTAACACTTCATTGGTGCATTGCGCGATGCAGGATTTGTGTGACGTCATGTCTTTGATGCGTAGTTAGTATGTGGCGGTGTAACCGCTACATCACTCCCCTCCGGAGACCGGAGGTCGATAGTGGGCTGAGTCTTGTATCTTGCGATGCTTCACAGTGCCAGCTAAGGTTCCAGTGAGTCGGAACCGGGTGCCGCACAGTTCGCGGTGAGTCGGAACTGTCTGCGATGATTGCGGCGGTTGTGGTGATTGAGGTGATAGCGGTGATTGCGCTGATTGAGATGATTGAGGTGATTGAGGTGATAGCGGTGATTGCGCTGTTTGAGATGATTGCGTTGATTCCCCAGTGAGTCGGGGTGATGAGGCTGAGGGTGATGACCAGGAATGCGCGTTCGCTGCATGCTGGTGGTCAGGATACCCGTTGAAGCCGAGGGTGCTGGCTGTCTGTGTGACTCGCCTCACGAAAGCTTGCGGGAGTGATGATGATGACGTCACGCTGAAGTAGTTGCACGAAGGCTGCGTTGACGTATCACGTCGGGGTCACCAATTTAGGGGCAAGAGGAACAGGGTGTAAAGTTCACTCATCCACCATAGAAAAGGGAGGATCCTCCAACCAGACGGGTATTGTGTCTGGCGGCCGACTGCCCAACTGTTGATTTCGGATAGTGTTATCTATGTCGTTCGCGCGGTAAACTCTAATTGCGCGATGCAGGATTTGTGTGACGTCATGTCTTTGATGCGTAGTTAGTATGTGGCGGTGTAACCGCTACAAGTTCATCCCTGTCAACCGCGGTTTTATTAATCCCAAATTTACTTATTATTAAGTAACTGTGTTTTTAACCGACTTCCAAAAGGAGAAGGTTATAAATTCGGGTTTCTTTATTTTTTTATTTAAGTATGTCGGGCATAACTCCATCATTATATAGACGGATTTGCAAAAGTATTATACTTCCGAAATGGTTCCATTGTTATCAGGTCAGGATCTGATGATTGGATCCTGGAGAAATCAAGGGAACTCTTTAAATATTACAGGCACACCGATAACGATTTGGGTATTTTTTATAGTAACTCGTGGAGTTGATATCACAAATCACCATTTGGTGAAGTGGAACTGATGATGAAGACGATGATGGAACTACTACATAATAAGTATTTCACTGGTTGCGATTCGATTGTAGGTGGTTCGCCAAGGAGTAGTAAAAATGACGAGCGTATCATAACTAGGACTATAGGACTATCCCGTTATCGTGTGACCATTTAACAACTCGTCGATCAATGAACTCCGTCGTGCGATAGGTTTGCGTGAGGTCGGCGCCGGCGCGCAGCACGCACAGGTCATCCACGAACCTGTACGCTGAGCAGCTGCGTAAAACGCCGCACAAGCTGTTGACGTGCATTACAGAGAACTGTAAAGACACGCATACAGGAGCTGCGTGACACGGGCTGGGACAAGATGCTCAGCGAAATAGAGCCTACCCACCTGGCATTCTGGGAACTTCAGAGGAAACTCAAGTCCCAGCAAATGGCCTCCACGCCCCCCCTGACCCGTCCCGACAAGTCCATCGCGTTTGAGGATATGGAAAAGGCTGAATGCCTAGCAGACAGTCTCGAGGCTCAATGCTCCCCTAGCTCCCAACCGGTAGACCAAGCTCACCTCCTAGAGGTCAACGCTGAGGTCGAACGTAGAACCTCTCTCCCTCCCGTTGAAGACCCTGAAAGTCCTCTGCCTCACGTCACTCCAGACGAAGTGCATGACATCATCAAAGGTCTGGCCCCCGGCTCTGATGGAATCACCAATAGGGTGATCCAGCTATTCCCTGCCCCCCATACAAGCCCGCATCCCGCACCCTGTGGCACCCCACACCTCACCTCCCTCGCGCCACTGTACGACTCATCCACCTTTACGCGGTAATACCTATATTATTTTCGTGAGATAGTTTCTAAACCAGCTGTTAGTGGTTTGTCAGTGGTTCCCCCACTCCGCACTCCTCCATTGCATTTAATAAAGTATTTGTTACTAAGGTATCAAATGCTCTTTTAAAATAAAAACATACTCTTACTATAAATTGTTTTTTATTTAAATTATTATTAATTTCGTCACAAAACTTAGATAACAAGGTCGTCGACGTTTACTCTTAAAGATAATTTCCTAGTTGATTAACCTAATACCATTACCACCATTAATACCATTTATCTAATATTTTGGCTACACTTGATAATATAGCAATTGGCCTGTAATTGGAAATGTTTTACGATCACCTTTTTTAAAAATAGGATGCACTATTGTCTCCTTTAAATTGCTCGGACATGTTTATGTACTTACACATAAATTAATAAGATGTAACTTACTATATTGACCAAATATTTAAGATCAGACATGCGTATGAGATCGCTTCCGGGTGATTTATTTGTATCCATACCTGTTGTAACTTTCTTAACATCCTGACTTTTATGCGGTCGCTATTGCATACACACACTCTTATCCTTAACATACATAAATGTGCTTATGTCTATCCATTTCGCATCACAATCGTGTTTTATACTTTCAATTTCGTTTGCAAATGTTGACGAGAGCAAATAGTTTCTCTATTGTGTCACCTAACTTTTTTATCCTAAATTTAAAGTGCCATAAGTTTTTTTGTCCTAATCATCATTTGTCCGAATGATTTACTAGCCGAACTTAATATCACATAATATCACATGCCATACAATTGAAATCCCTAAATATAATATGTCCTAAATCCGTTTGTCATAAATATTACAATCAATAATATACAAAAGACATAAAACCGTTTCCAATAAAAGTCCTAAATTCACTCAGTAAAGCAGTTGATTGTGAACATGTGGTTTTTGTAAGCATGCAGCATGCAAGCATTCATGCAGCATGCAAGCAAGCATGCAGCATGCAATCAAGCACGCAGCATGCAGCAAGCATGCAACAAGCAGCAGGCATGGTTTCTGTCAAGGCTACGGCGCTGCGGGGCTCCAGCGGTCCCACGCGAGTTTATCGTCGCAGATGGGTTTAACGCTCACGACCGCAGCTTCGGCTTGCTGGCCGGCTTCGCCGCGGCGAGTGTTACAACCACCTGCTCCTCAACTCGCGGGCCGCCTCACCCCTCAACGTCTACGCGATTTTAAATTACACTCTAGCTAGGAGTAGGGCAGACAAGACTGAGTGAGTGGAGTCGGATTTACAGCGATTCGTTTCTGTCACTAAAACCTATTTATTGCAAATGTTATAAACTTATAAGACTAAAAAAAGTATTATAAATGAACATTTGGAATAATACACATTATTTAACACAATACTTAGGACATAAGACTTTAAGTCATGTAAAATTAGGAGATTCAATTATTATAGTACTCGATATTATGACAGAATACTTTTAGAACTAAAGATGTTAAACAAAATTTCGGGATTTTGAATAAGTCCAGTCAAGTCAAATAATTTATTTCAATTAGGCACAAAAAAGGCACTTATGAACGTCAACATTATTTTACAAAAAAAAATAGAATAATTGATTCTAGTCGCCCATTCCAAAAGATAATTTTCGTATAGAGAAGAATGGGCAAGAAACTCCACCGTTACTCTTTTAAAATAACATAACATAACATGGAGGCTTTGAAGCGTGATGCTGGCGATCTCGACTGGACCCTTCTGGTAGAGAACGATGACATCGATGATAAGGTGAATGGTTTTAACGCAACTGTTCTTAACTTATATTATCAGCATGCTCCTATCAGACGTGTCCAAATTCGACATAACCCTGCACCATGGATAACGCTACAAATTAAAGAGCTTATGGCCCGCAGGGATAAAGCTAAGAGCAGATATAAGCGCAGACCTTCAGAGCTGAATCTCTCTTACTACAAATCCTTACGTAATCGCTGCAGTCATCTGTGTCAAGATGCTAAGAGACGCTATTTCCACGATCAACTCAATAACCGCAGTTCCTCCGATGTATGGAAATTTCTAAAATCTGTAGGCATAAGCAAGTCACCTACCAACCAGTATAAGGATGTGAACCTCAATGATCTAAATAAGCATTTCTCTCTTCTTCCCTTTTCTCTTGATCCGTTTGTCAAAGCTGCGACACTAGAGAGTCTAGCTAGTTTGCCGTTACCACAATGTTCACACTTTAAACTTAGCGATGTTACCGAGGATGACGTTAAGAAATCTATACTTGCTATTACTTCTTCAGCAGTCGGTAATGATAAGTTGTGCTCAAGAATGATAACTCTTATCCTCCCCTCGTTACTTCCTGTCCTCACTCACATCTTCAACCACTCTTTTTCCTCTTGCTCATTTCCGTCAGTTTGGAAAAAGGCTCACATAATACCGTTACCTAAAACTAACAATCCTACTTTATTAACTCACTTTAGACCTATTTCCATTCTCCCATTTCTCTCTAAAGTTCTCGAGCACATGGTTCATAGACAGTTATCTTTTTTCTTGGCGTCAAACTCGATAATTACCCCTTTTCAATCCGGTTTTCGCTCGGGACACAGTACTGTAACCGCGCTTTTGAAAGTAACTGACAACATCCGCTGGGCAATGGAGAATAAGTCCCTTACTGTTCTTGTATTGCTTGACTTTAGTAGCGCCTTCAACTCAGTGGATTTCGACATTTTACTAGGTATCCTCAAATCAATCAATTTCTCTTCTTCCGGTTTAGCTTGGTTCAGTTCTTATCTTCGGGGACGCTGTCAGTGTGTTCGCCTCGAGGAGTCCTTCTCTGATTGGTGCAGTTTCACTGAGGGTGTTCCTCAGGGTAGCGTTCTTTCTCCTCTACTTTTTTCAATTTTCATCAACTTTGTTACCAGAGTAATCTCCTCTAGTTATCATCTCTACGCAGATGACTTGCAGCTCTACCGACATTTCACTGTAGCTGACGCGGGTTCAACTATTGCTGCTATGAACCATGACCTGGCTTCCATCAGCGTTTGGGCTAAGTCGTTTGGTTTGCAAATTAATCCAAGTAAATCCCAGGCTATGATTATAGGCAGCAGATTCGTTCGCAATGCGGTTGATGTTGCATCTCTGATGCCTTTACATCTCGATGGTGTTCACATTGACTATACCGAAACCGCCAAAGATTTAGGGGTCATTATTGATTCCAATCTTTCGTGGCGTGCTCAGGTCAATGAGGTCAGTCGAAAGGTACATTTCTCCTTTCATTCGTTGAAAGGCCTCCAAAGTCTCCTGCCCCTTATTATGGTTACTAATATTATGGTTACTGAAGTTTATAGTTTAGGGGTATGAGGAACAGGGTGTAAAGTTCACTCATCCACCATAGAAAAGGGAGGATCCTCCAACCAGACGGGTGTTGTGTCTGGCGGGCCGACTGCCCGACTGTTGATGTCGGATAGTCTTATATATCGACACCTCCATGCAATAACATCGTAACTCACTTTTTGTGATTTTACAGGAGAGCGATTTTAAAGTTTGAAAAATTATAGCAAACACAAAACACCCGTACAATTTTTGAAGCTGGCTCAATTTAATATAGTTTAGGCGGACTATAAATAGGTATGGTTAAGTTGTAAAAGAAAAATTGTTTTCATGGGTTTTCATGACTTACGTGAAAAACAAAACAGTGAAATGACATATAAGTTACGAGGACAAACATTGTATGTCTGAGTTACAATTTAGTTTTTTTGTAGTTTAGCTTATTTTTGTGGTCGTAATTTTATCATGTACATAGATTGTATCTAATGTTACAATTTTTTTGTACTTGATAAACAAGCTACTCATAATATTTTCTATAAATTGTAAATCAAGTTGCAATTATATTGTTGACAAAAAATATTTTTTGGATTAGTTACAATACTTTGACGTTGGTTTATTTTAGAAACGAAAGGGAATAGAATTACAATGATAGTACAGAAAAAATGCATTTTTTTTTACATAAGAATGCCGTTGTAACTCAATTTTTGGAAAAAAAGTGAGTTACGATGTTATTGCATGGAGGTGTCGATATGTCGTTCGCGCGGTAAACTCTAATTGCGCGATGCAGGATTTGTGTGACGTCAAGTCTTTTGGATGCGTAGTTCGTATGTGGCGGTGTAACCGCTACAATAGCAAACGTGTTACGGATAATGATTTTCGGACACACAATTTTAGGAGAAGAAAGGGTACCGAGCAAATATCTTTCACACAGCCTTGCATCTTGACGTTATTTAATATTACGCTATTTCAGGATTGTTTATTCTTCCCCATCATCGCATGCATTCTATCCCATAACTTTTTTATGGCACAGCATAATTATGTAAGTTTAACTGCTCCCAAATTACCATGTTTATTTTTTACATTCTTCCTGGACATAATCATCCTATTAATTGACATTTACATTTACAATTATAAAAGCAATTGTTTTCAAAGAGTTACCGTGGGGTTTCATGCCGGCTCTTCTCCATAGGTAACGATCAATCAGAAGCTAGTGGAAAAAAATCCGGCATGCATCCAGCATGCATCTAGCTTCTGAAATTTAATAAATGCCCATGTAGGTTTATGCGAAATAAAATATTTTTAGTTAGAATTTGAATAGTATTTTCTTCATGAAGCTCTTTTATCTTGCTGATGATGAATCTTGACAAAAAGTAGTAAAGGAATATAAAACATCTGCAGTGTTCTTAATCATATTTAATTGCTATAAGTATTTATTTACACTTTATTGCTCGTGTTTACGGGCATTTAATCAACCGATTACATATGTATTTAAACTGCACTTTATGTCAAATTACCTGAGGACGTTGGATATACATAATAGATATTTAACTCAGGTGTACCAAGGGCATCTGTGGTGACATTAACATTAATATTTTGGAAAATAATTCAAATACCACTAGATTTCTAAATTTGTTCAAATCATTCAATTTGTCAAATGTGTTTGTAGAACCAACCCGATTAGCTATGACTACTGCTACATGAATTGATAATGTGTTGATAAAGTAATAGTTAAGTATCTCCCTTCTGATCACAGTGGTCTGGTCAAACCATAACTTTTGAGTCCAACATACCAATACAAAAAGCGAAACTACAATACAGACCAATAACAGCCGTTAATTTTAATAAATTTAATAGCACTTTAGTTTGTAAGTTAAGTAATCAGGACCTTACAATGAACAATGTTAATATTTTGTATAAGAATTATTTTCGTTATTCCAAACCGAGTTCAATCATTCTTTTAAGAAGAACACTAAGACATCAGCCCTAAATTTTTATTAAGTGACTGGGCAACTAAAGGACTCAGGAAAAGTAGGGATAGACTTTTCGAGCTGTATGGCCTTAAGCCTTATATTAACACGGAAACTTGTAATTTGTATGTTGCTAACTGCTAGTTACTCTAGAACTTTTAAGGTAGCTAAACCCTTATACTCGTACATTAGCAACAAGGCATAATTGTAATTACACCCTGAAAACGTCATGTGGTGGTCTCATTTGTGATAGCAAAGAAGTTGCTCAAGAATTTGTAAATTTCTTTATCAGTAACCCACCTAAAGCTACTGAAGCCTTAAATTCCTCGCCCTCGCTCTCTTTTGATTTAGTAAGGGCGAACGTTTCAGCATGCCTGATTGAATTTAACTTTAAGCATATTAACCCCATAACAATAATAAAAGCTTGTAAGCAAATCAAGATCAAACTGACCGAAGATCTTTGGGGAATGTCCATTAAAATCTGTACCTCCATAATTGAGACCATAGCGCCTTAGTTAGCCTTAATATTTAATTTGTGTGAGGATCAAGGAGTCTTCTCCTATTTAATGAAATGCAAGGTAAGACCACTTTTCAAGTCTGGGGACAGTATAGACACCAATAATTATAGACCCGTATCTGTGTTGCCGGTTTTCAGCAAGGTGTTTGAAAGGTAATGCTTTATCAAATGCTTAATCATTTTAACACAAATAATATCCTCCACGATCAACAGTATGGTTTCACCAAAGGACGTTGTACGACCGACGCCCGCGCCTGTGTAACCTTATTAAGAAACATTTTTAACACGTGGGAAGAGGCGCAAGACGCAATTGGAATCTTTTGTGACCTGTCCAAGGCGTTTGATTGCTTCGATCTCGAAACCTTACCCTTGAAACTTGAGCATTACGGACTTGGAAAACTTGCGCTCACTTTAGTAAAATCTTATTTAAATGACAGACAATAGCAAGTTCAAATAAAAATGGGTGTGCCACAAGGCTCGATAAAAAGAGTAATGTACCCACCATTACTCTTTTTAGTGTATACGAGTATTAACGATCTACTCCATTATTAAAAAATCAATTACTAATGGTGTTATTTGCTGACGATACTTCCTTAATTTTTAAGGTAGATAGACGTGCTAAAAAATTTGACGACGTAAATAACGCCTTACTGCAGGTCCAAAATTGGTTCACTCCTAATAATTTAGTATTATCTAAATGCAAAAAAAAAAAAACTAAGTGCATAAAATTTTCTTTACCAAATGTGAAAAGTAGTAATTGTGAGATAGTATTGAATCAAGAGAAACTAGAATTTGTCGATAAAACGGTTTTCCTGGGATCTCACTCGACTCAAGGCTTCAAGGTTTAGCAGCCAGACGGATTTTTTTGACAGCATATTATGCTGAATGAATGAAATGCACCGATCCCAGCGTGGTTTAACCAGACTCGATAAATCGAATGAACCCCAAGATTTGCACTAGCCCCTGGAGCCTCATGTTTCATGGTGATACACAGGCTTTTGCATATCAAGGAGTAGACCGGGGGGCGCGGTAATGGTAGGGAAGACGTGCCCTTAGGATAGGAAAGGATTTACGAGCCATACCGGATATGCATCCTTGAGTAAGCAATGGACTAGTGGAGAGACGGGTGATATTTATCAATGGATGGGGCATCTTTTTACGTCGCCGCCAGTTGGCTCAGTCAATCTTCGCCTGTGAAGCCTTTGGCGGAGTTACGCTGCTTTCTAGGCTTTTTTCTATCTTACTGTTGTAATGTGTTACACTTTACTGTTTTCTATATCTTCATCAGAAGACTCGTTGTCCGTTTCAGGAATCTTGTATATCTCGCTGGCCGTCTTCTTGATCTTGTATCGGTCTTCAGTCGTGTCCATCCAAGTTGATTTCTTTCTTTTCTTTCTTTCTAGTACGTTGCATTAAAATATCAGATTCAGATTAATTGATTTCGTGTCACGCAGTGCTTGGCGGTCGACATTGTCAAAAGCTTTTTCTATTTTCAGAGCGAGTACATAAATTATTTTTCCTGCACGCCATTCTTCATCCCGCTTCCTTCACAGCGGAAATATGTGGACATCTGTAGATGTGATGTTTAAAAGAGCCGCTTGGCCCAATTCTTTTATTATTTCATATATTTTTTATTTTTATTTTTGTATGTAGGAGGCGTAAATTCTGTAACCCGTATTTCAAACCGCTATTCGGCGATAATCGTTTGTATCTTTAGGGTAAGTTTGTTTCGGAATAGGTACCTGCGTGCTTTGTGTCTTGCCCTGTGTCGGGTACTTCATTTTGTGTCCAGGCTTTATTCAAATGTTTGGTGGCGGCTTCCTGTAACATTTGTTATGAGATCCACGTCAGACTTTAAACGACCAACCACTTCTCTGTCTGTATTTATTTCATTCCTTAGTACGCCCACATGTTAAATATGCTTGTATGATCTGGGATCCATATTATAGTAAATATGAGATTGCAATTGAGAGAGTTCAGCGTAATTTCCTCAGTAAATTGCAGTACAAATGTCGCACCGTACATTTACCATATTATAACGCTTTGAGTAAGTTTAACCTATTAACATTATGCTGCTCCATGGACTTGTGCATAATAGGTTTGATTGCTCTGACTTAATTAGTAAAATTTGCTTTATTGTACCTAGAATAGTAATGAGACGTGAGACACACTCTTATCCACTGTTTGCTACAACTCCCTGTCGTAAAAATGCGGGGGAGAGAGCGCCGCTCCAGAAATTGGTTCAGGCTTATAATAATAATTTTAATGATATCGATGTGTTTGCCCTATCGAAACTTAAATTAAAAAACTACTTACTTATTTTATTACTTATTTATTTAGTTTACGAAATGATTTTATTGATATCAAATATTTATTTCAAGTAATTTTACGATATCTGTATTTTTTAAGCTAGTATCATGTGGAAACGTAGTGGAATAAACATTTCATATAGCACACTGTAGATCTAGATGTATTATACAATGTACGATTGTCTGTTTTCCTAATAAAATAAAATAAATTAAAATTTGTGGCATCGCTTTGTAGAGCTCAATTACCACTTTGTCTGTTTCTGGGGCTGTCCCGTTCGTATGCTGTTAATGATTCCCATTACGTCATCCACTGTGGGTCCATCATTTTGCGTGGCTGTTAACGGCTTTGTTATTATTATCGGCGGTAAAGGTAGGCCCTCGATTTTTTTTTTTTTTTTTTGATTTTTTTCCCTTTTGGACATTGGTATTGGTGTATATGCGTTTTTTCCGGGTGCGCCAAAGTTCACCTAAATTTTCAACTCCGATAATTGGAAATCCGAAAATGTTCTTCCTAACATTTTTCATCCTAACAATCACAATTCCTAACTACTCTGTCTCTAATGTTCATAATTCCGAAGCATTCAACTTCATAATGTCAGTAGCAATAAACATCTATTATACTATTATTTGTTTTCCTATATTGTCTCAACATAAC
Source organism: Xanthia togata (assembly GCA_963853775.1). NCBI lineage: Eukaryota > Metazoa > Arthropoda > Insecta > Lepidoptera > Noctuidae > Xanthia > Xanthia togata. The sequence continues at coordinate 17,119,740 of OY970802.1, forward strand.
CATATTTTACACTATTATTCAAAGTCATATCTTTTTGTTTAGATTTCTTTTTATTCATAATAATCAGTATTATATACATTAATTTTGCGTAACTTTATTGTCACATAACATACAATAAGAATAATAGTACCATTGGTACAAGTGGTTAAATACATGTTTTCATATACACTTTTTAATTAAATTAGTTTAATATTAGCGGCTATAGCTTTCAAATAATCACTTTTATTGGTGTATTTTTGGAAGCCAGAGTCACGCTCCAGTCATTCAGTCAAGTTCCAGAAACGAATCGGTCTTATTCATAATTATTGGTTTAGGTTAGGTTAAAACTGTAACCACAACGCACGAGCCGAGCGAGCGAAGCGAGCGTGCCGCGGCAGCGGCCGGCGAAGTGCCAGAACCGAATCAGTCCTATAGTTATTGGTTTAGGTACGGTTAAAACTGCGGTATAAACTCCCAGGCCATAAACATAACCGTAAATGAGTCGTGTTTTATGATTTTCGGTTGGAGTGTAGCATTGGGGGCGCTACGGAGCGAAGACTTAGAATTTTTTTGCCAAAAAAGTGTTATTTTTGCAAATCGTTTCTGAGTATGAGTGAAAATATTATGGTAATTATGTTTAGGGATAAAAGCGTTATGATAAAAAACAGTAGGAGTTTAAATATATTTACATTATTATTATTATTATTATAGCCTCTTTATTTCCATAAAAAAAAAAAAAAAATATTAAAAAAAAAAAAAAAAAAAATTAAATCATGATTCCTATTACATAAATGTGCATGCATAAAATAACAAAAAGATTACAGTTCATTTCATGATCAATCGCATAACAAATACTTTTATAAATTAATACAATCATTTCTTTCTTCTTTAATAAGAGTTTTTAAAATATTAAATAAAATCAATTTTCAAAACAATTTGTAATTGCAATATGGACCCCTCAACGGGTGGAGGCCTCCTCCATTTTGCTCCACGTTTGTCTGTCCTTTGCCTTTGTGATCCAATTTTCACCGGCTTTTCTTATTATTTCATCAACCCATTTTTCTTTCGGTCTACCTCTTTTCCTTTTGTTTATTGGTCCTTGCCAAGTAGTTACTCTCTGTGTCCATTTTTCCTTGTCCATACGTGCGATATGACCCGCCCATTTCCATTTTAGTTTTTGAGAATGTTCCAAAGCATCTATTATTTTTGTTGTTTTTCTGATTTCTGTGTTTCTTTTTCTATGTTTCTTTTGTATGTTTAGTATGCTCCTTTCCATCGCTCTCTGGCATACTTGTATTCTGTTTTTAGTATTGTTATTGTATATCCATGTTTGGCAGCCATAGGTAAGACAGGGTAATAAGCATGAGTCCATTATCTTTTTCTTGAGACTTATAGGGAGTTTAGATTTTAGGGTTTCTTTATTGCTCCAGAATTTATTCCAGGTTATGTTTACTCGTCTTTTAACCTCATCTTCGTGTCTTGTCTTAGAGAAAGATATTTGTTGTCCTAGGTAAACATAGCTTTGAACGTATTCTAATGTATTGTTATTGGCCCGTATTGGTATAATATGATGGTTCGTCATGACTTTAGTCTTGGTAGCATTTAGTTCTAGGCCAATCTTGTTGCTTACATCCTTTAGCTCATTAATCATTTCTTGTAATTGAGATGCTGTTTCAGAGAAGAGTATGATGTCGTCCGCAAATCGAAGATTATTGAGAAGTTTCCCATTTATATGAATTCCTTTCTTTTCCCAGTTCAGAGTTTTCATTATGCTTTGAAGCACAGCTATAAAAATTCTAGGTGATAGGGGATCACCCTGTCTGACGCCTCTACAAATGTTTATTACAGGGCCTTTTCTCTCTAATTTTAGACGGCTTTTGCTTTTATAGTAGATGTCTTTTATAAGATCTACAGTCTCTGATGGTACTTCGCAATCATATAGAGCTTTCCACATGCTGTTATGTGATATAGAGTCGAAGGCTTTCGCGTAGTTGATAAATGCTAGGTAGAGTGGTCTATTGTGCTCTGTATACTTCTCTATAATCAAATTTAAAGTGTGGATGTGATCTGTTGTTGAGAAGTTTGTCCTGAAACCTGCTTGTTCCGGCGGTTGAAACTTCTCTATGAACATTGCTAAGCGATCTTCAAGACATGAAGCAAATAATTTGTACATAGTTGGTTGTAGGCTTATTGGTCGGTAGTTTCCAATATCGGCAGGGTCTCCTTTCTTGTATAGTAAGATTATGTCTGATTGCGCCCATTCTTCCGGTATCGCTCTGTCATTTAGAATTTTATTAAATAAGGTTGTTATGTATGGTGCTAATGTCATTTTCCCCAATTTCAGTGCTTCGTTTGGGATTCCATCTGGCCCGTTGCTTTTGCCAGATTTTAGAGATTCGATTTTCTTTATCACTTCACAAGTAGAGAATCTGTCTAGAGTAGTAGAGTTCTGGTTGGTCGTTTCGATTTCCGGAGTAGTATCTTTTATTGAGTATAATTTTTTATAAAATGCTGTTGCCTTTTCTATTATATCAGATCTTGATAATATTTTCTTGTCATTGGTATCATCCTTTATATAGGGTATCCATCTTTTAGTGGTATTAAGATTTTTAAGTCCTTTCTTTAAACTGCCTGTTGATTCGAGGTGTGTTTTAATTTCTTTTATTCTGCGTTCTGTGCGTTCCCGTTTCATTAGTTTGTAGATGTTTTTATAGAGGTATGTGCGTTCGTCTTTTTCTTCTTTTGTTAGGTATTTCTTCTGAATCAATTCGCTTCTTCTGGTAATAAGACATTTTATGTGAGCAGGGATGGTCTCCCGTTTTGATGTTGGTTTCTGTCGAATTGAATTTAAACTGGTGATTATTGGTTTTTTAATTTTGTTGTATAAGGACTCTATATTTTCATTTTCTTCTAGTTCAATTTCGTTTATATTTGTGGTTAAAGTTTGTGTAAATTTTTCTTTTTCTTCTGAAGTACTGAGTTTGGTTTTATAATTTTTGAAATTTGCTCTACTTTTCTTTATCGGTGTAAACCGTAGTGTGCTTCTCAAGAATCGATGGTCGCTGGGAAACGTTAAGTTTGATATGATTTCTAAGTTTGAGATGTTCTCCTTTCTATTGGTTAGTATATAATCGATTTGACTTTTTCTTTTCTTTGGTGAGAGCCATGTCCACATAGTTTTATTGTTCTTTTTGAACAAACTATTTGTAATGTATAGATTATTTTCCCAACAAAATTGGAGCAAATTTTCACCTCTTTTGTCTCTATTTCCGAAACAGTATTTGCCTAGTATTCTTTCTTCGCCTGATACTCGCTGACCAACACGGGCATTAAAATCACCTAATATTATTTTCTGGTTTTTATATTGACAGTGTGCATCCTGCAATTGGTTGTAAAAGTTATTGATTTCTTGGTTGCTTGCATCAACCGTTGGCGCGTGTACTTGTACAATGGTGAGTTTTGTGGTGTCAAAGTTGAGATTTAAAATGCAGATGCGCTCGGATATTCCAATGAAGCTCTCAATGTTTAGCTTATATTCCTTTTTTATAAGGAATCCGACTCCATATTGTCCTTTTGTTTCCCCGAAATAGCAGAAAATATGTTCATTTTCTTCTATAATATTATATCCCGTTCTTCTTATTTCCGCAAGGCCAATAATATCGTATTTTATTTTTGAAATCGCTGTCTTAAAATCGAGTAATCTTTCATCTGATAGTAACGATTTTGCATTGTAGGTACAGATGTAGAGATTTTGTAGTGGAGGTGGAGGGTTGTAGTCGTTATCTCCCGCGGTGACAAGCCGTATTGGGAGATGTAGAGGGGCTTCCTTTACTCGTTTTTTGGCGGTGAGTGTATCTCAGTCGAGCTTGACTCAGACCCTTTTTTCGGTGGTGCACTGTACATATAGGAGGTAATATTGTTTGATTTATTTTTCTTTGGTATCTGTTTGATCATGCCTTCGCTGACTATGGTGGATTGGTGGTCAGGGGATTCTGACAGATTTCGTTTTTGGTTCCGTGTATCTCCTATATAGTTCTCATTTTTGGGGGTATCTGGTAATGTTACTATTTTGTCGTAGCGTAGTACAACATTTTTCCCGAGTTTACGTTCTTTTTCCACTTCTTCTTGTAGTTCCTTACGCTTCAATAGAACTTCTTTTGGGAAGTCTTCTTTAATGCTAATGAGTGAGCCCTTCAATGTTCCTTTGTTTTTTAGAATTTCAATTTTCCGTCCCATTGTTGTAAATGTTATTAATAAGGGTCTTGCCTTATTCCCTTTTTTGCCAAGTCTTCTCACAAGTTCTATTTCAAATTTCTCGATGTGAATCTTCATGTTGTTTTTTATGCAACGCAATAATACATTTTGTAATTCTTCGTATCCTTGTTCGGTCTCTTCTACTCCATAGAATATTAGATTTTTCTTTCTAGCCTGTCTTTCCAAATAATCTATTGTTCTTTGCTGTTGATTTATTTTTATTTCTAGATTGTTCGTTCTATTTTCCATAATTGCAAATTTTTGATTGATATTGTCGTTTATAGCTTTGGTAATATTTTCTTGCATGCTTTTCATTTCCTGTTTTTGATTGTTTAGATCGCCTTGAATTTCTATCAGAACTTTCATAATATTTTCCATGTTTTGGTACTTGTGGCGTCCTCTAGCGGTGAATAGTGGTACTACAATCTAAGTGCAGATGTTTCCTAGCGCTGTCAAGCTGATGCGCTTACGCAGTTTGTTGTACGTCTAGTTGGTTCGATCAGCTGTCGCTAGATGGCGTGAACATCAATAAATATTTGTATGATGATTTGCAGTTTTATTCGTAGCCTAAAAATAATTTCTTTGTCCACTTTTTACAAGTTTCTTCCTTGTTTGCACTAATATTTCACGGGGTGGCTTTCTGAGATGTCGATAGTTTGATTTCCACTTTAATCTTATTTGTATTAGCACAATACATACGGTTCTTGTTTTGATGTTTTGTATGGCCAGTATTTTGTCACTGCGGCACTGTTCTTTGGAATTTTATAATGTTCACGGTTGTTTAAGTTTGTTGCACTGATTTTAGCACTTAAATTGTGTATTTGTTCACTTTATATATTTTTAACTTGAAAAATACTACGAAGCCGAAGTAAACACGAGCACAGCAGCGCCCCCTGCCAAATACCCTATTATATTATATATATATATATTTACATTAATGATATTATTAATTACAATTTTCGGAAACATGAGTGTTATGAACATCGCCGGTAGCACTACAAATAGTATGAATGAAAACTTTAGGATGAAAAATTTTAGGAAGAGGATCCGGATTACAAATCGTTAGGAAGAACAATTTCGGGTAAAGAACTTTAGTTGAGCCAATATAGACCCGTTTTTTCCAGCGTTTTGTTTCTAACTTGTTTCTCCTGTAACATAAATAACGTACTTATCTGCATGCGTTTTGAAGGGTGTTTACCCAGTCCGGTAAAAAATTGCGCTGTATTCTTTTTTGCCCTCTTGGCGTTTAACCTTTTGAATTGTTGCCTGAAATTCTTTTACACGATTATGTCTATTTGAATTATCAGATTCTTTGTAAGAGTTTGGCCTTTTGTAGGTTAGCAAGAGCTATTGGATGATCCCTAGAGTTACTCGGCTGAAAAATCAAGGTTTCCTGGGTAGTTAGTCACTTTTAAAACTCCAGTTATGGAGCTCCATGGTATGTTGATGCTTTCATCCGCTGAGCTGATTTCTATGTTTTCCAGTTTTTTTGTTATGCGTGCTTGGTTTTTTGTTTTGGTGGATTTTTTATTGAGAGCGGCATAGTAGCATTGTTTGTGGTTGAAATCTTTGATCTCAGTTCTTGTCCGATTCTTTTGTGTCTAGCGTTTGGTGCTTTCAGCTTTGTTTAAAATTCGACTTGTTTGAAGCTGTCCCCAGATTATTTTATGATCGGAGGTTTCCCTAAGAGTTTTTCTGTTACCTGTGGCGTAATAGTAATGTTATCCAATTGGGATTTCTGCCTGCCCTTAGACCATGTTATCCTGCATGATGATCTCACTTTTGTTGTTTCTTATTGCAGTTTTTCCCTATTGGCTATATCCGTTAACCTTTCCCCATTGTAGTTACAATATTCATGGTGTAGATTTGGTAGATTTGGGGACTCAGCCCTTTGCGTTGCGAATTAAGTATATTTTATCTAGAAATATGATCGTAAAAGTCGACTAGAGTATATTTCCTTGGTTTTTGTCTAATCAAGTTTTAGTTGATTGTTCATCGTTGTATTGTCGGTCATTATATTGTTGTATTGTTCATCGGCAATCATGACCCTGCTGTCATAATGCTGGTCCTTGTATGTTTCCCCGAACTGAATCGCCGGTAGGTGAATACACCAGTATGTTGTCGTTATTTAAACTCGTCGCCACCTCGGTTTGTTGAAACATGATAGCGAGGTCTCGGTGGACAGACACGTGGTCGAACGTCATCCCCATTATGTTATTTATATAAAGGGCTATTGCCCTAAACAGGCAGTTACCATCTTTTTGCATGGGCGCTAATTATTACCATTGTAAAAACTTTTGTTTGGATATTAAAGTGGGTTTCGTTTCGAGGGATACAAAACTTTGACAGGGCTGCGGGTTGCCCGGAGATTTATGATTGCTTCTTAGTTTTTCTGTAGCAATGGATATTGTTATGCAGACTTAGAAATTTTGTTTTTTGTTGAATGAGCCACTCATGCGGATTCTGTCACAAAAAAAAAAAAAAAAACCGCGGCCGAAGTCCTGCCCGAGCATGCGGGTATAATAAGTCTTGATTAATAGCTGTCAGAAGTTATATTTGTTGAAGAAACGTGACGTAACCTTTTTGTAAGGCTAATGAAGAAAGCTTGATGTTATAATGCAGCATGAAAATAATTTTTATACGAAATCTAAAGCGATACTTAACAGTATCGCTTTAGATTTTTTTTGTTATAATCATTTTGTAGATTAGTTTATCTTGCCATGATATATTTCATATGCCTATAACATATAGTATATTGTTATGAGCATATAACATTAGCTTAGAAAATAATATAAAAAAAAGATTGAATGTGCGCTTGACATAAAACGCCAGTCAATCGATGTTGACCCTTGATCTATTAAATAAAATAACGATTTTGCAAAGGGAAGCGACACCCTGAAGGAAATGGAAAGCTCTCACCAGATTACGTTGGGTTTCTTGGCTCGCCTGAGGTTAGGAACGTACGTAGGTCGTCGTAGGCACGCACCTCACTTTAGCACTATTTTAATGTATTTATTTCACTATTTTAAAGTCACAGCAGTATCAAAACAAAGAATCGATGTTCGATTTTGTGAAAAGTAGTAATTGTGAGATAGTATTGAATCAAGAGAAACTAGAATTTGTCGATAAAACGGTTTTCCTGGGATCTCGCTCGACTCAAGGCTTCAAGGTTTAGCAGCCAGACGGATTTTTTTGACAGCATATTATGCTGTCAGAAAAATCCGTCTATTTACAGATGTAGGTACCGCGAGGCTAGTCTATTTCAATTATTTTCATAGTATCATGTCTTACGGTATTTTACTGTGAGAACGGGCTGCAGATTTTTATTTTGCCGAAAAGTGCGATCAGAGCCATATATTATCTCCACAGGCGCGACTCTCTAAAGGAACTGTTTAAGGATATTAACATCATGACGTTACCTTGTCAATATATCTATGAAAACATCAATATCATTTCATTCACTTTTAACGTGCACTTCTTTCTACATTGTTCTCGCATGTATAATTTCAACATGAATGATGTAACCAATTTTTTATATAAATAAATAAAAATATTTAAAAGAGTGTCCGTGGAGTTTCTTGCCCGATCTTCTCCTTAGTTACCAGAAAATCGAAGCTAGTTGCCAATTTAACACACTCGACAATTTAAAAGTGCCTGTTAATGGTTTTATTTAAATAAATCTTTTGAGTTTGAGTTTGATTACCCTCTCGGCTGAGTAAACATCGGTTAACATGGACCTTACGAGACTTAATAATAGCAGTCATTTTAGTAAAAAAATATTAATCATACTATTATGGGATCACTTAATCGATTATCAAACAGCGAACCAAGAGTGTCTACTTCGTGTTCACAGATAAAGAAGCACCTTGTGCCACAGCTGATATCGTTTAGCAGCCCGTTGTAGAACATTGATCCGCACTGCTCTCGGTTCTCGCCGTCTGGCTGATTGTGGCCCCAGGAGACGTAACCGGTGTCATCCAGCGGTGTGCCTGTAAACAAATAAGTTATCTACTTAATAATAATTTTAAATTTATTGTCAAACAACGCACAGCCAAACCGCTGGATCGCGAAGCAATTATTCATCTCGAGCAAGCAGAATTTTTGCACAAGATGATTTTCCTTATAATAACGAAGTTGAACAAGGAGCAGTCAGGAAGGATTCTGGAAATTTCCTCCCCTACGAGGAGACCCCCTAAATACGTGATGAAATTTTTATTGAATTTCATTTCATTTCATTTCGAAACTTCGAAATGAAGTGATTGCGGATGTCACAGCATCCGCAAACCCACCCTAGTCCCACGTGGATTAAGGTACATTCATCTCTATCAAAGGAGGTCTGTGCCAGGTCTAGTTTATAGTAATATAGTCAGTATGATCACATTTATCAGGAAGATTTGCATGCAGGACAGAAATCGTCTCTTACCTGTTACTGCTTGCCAGCCATCATTGAGTCTGTTATGGAAGCCCAAGTGAACCGCTCCACTTAGGAAATTTCCAGAGACCTTGTTTTTCGGTTTAGTTTCCGTTAGCCTCACAAGAAAGTCGGCTTCCAACTGGGTGTTGATCACTGCTAGGTACGATTGTTCTGCGCTGCACACGGCGTAGGAGTCGGTCCAGTTCAAGGGATTCTGGTGAAACTTGTAGCATCTACCGATCTCTTCGTTGTAAATATAATCTGTAATACATGTTATACAACGATGGTGATGTTCTTCAGAAAGGTCCGACGTGTGAGTCTGGCCAGATACTAGATATATGAACGTAAACGAAGCAAAAGGAGTATGCAAGGATCGTAGCAGGCGGCGTTCTGCAGTTTCTGTCTACCCCCATGGAAAAATGCTGGCATTAGCATTGCTGCGGAAACGGTTAGTTGTTTGGTCGAATACCGGATATTTGGCTACCCTATAAGCTGGATAGTCGGATATCTGCTGAATGAAAATGAAACCAATACCACAAGGCAAATAATACATAAAAATATGCATATTTAGCATGAATATGCGGGCTCACAATTACAATATTTTGTCATCATAAACCGAAAGTTAACAATTTTCCTGTTATTGAGACGAGTTACTCGTATCTAGTAGTAGTTTTCGGGCAACGAACTAATAAATAAATGGCTGTTGACATTGTAGCACTATCTCCCGTTAACATCGCTTTTAGTTAAACAAAATGTAGTAGATTTTTTAAGAAAAAAGATACTTGAAATTTTTGAATACTAAAGAGTTTTTTTCGTTCTAGGAACTACTTTCGAGTATTTTAATCTCAATATAATCTGTTTACACGTGAATACCCACTTCAGATACAGTCCGCGCCACCACACGAGTCCGATAGACGCGGGGCTAGTGTCTACGTAATTGCATATATTTTAGAAATGTATCTGCCATTTTCTGCCGGACTACATTGGTGGCGCGTACTCTAGATACTGATGTAAAAACTCTGAAACAGAGCATCTAAACGTTACCAGCTCTCCAATTGCGTAACAAAAGGAAAGATTTTGAAGCGTATTCCCATTCCATTGCTCCATATTTTTGAAAAGTTAAAAGTGTTACGGAATGGGTTACAGATCACAGAAACACATGTTTGGACAAGTCATATACATATCAATGTAACTCACCTAAATTAGGTATGTTGCACTGTTGGTTCCATTCTAAGGAGAGCAGGCTCTTCTTGCATATAAAAGGGTTCTTCTTAAGGCATCCGTCATCGTTTAGGGTTCCGTCCCTCCTCAGGATGACGCAGTCCTCAACACCACCGGCATCATTGGGCTCGCCAGCACCCCAGTTGTGGTACACGTCTACTACGGGGTGACCTGAAAACAATAATAATTATCATTACTAAAAGTAGTTGTTTTGTTCAAAAATTTTATACCTATTAATCGACATTACGCAAAACAAGTAATGTTATAGAAAACAGAAAAAATCTGTGGGTTCACTGTTCTTTGTTGTCTTTATTTTTAGTATCATATTAATTGGTTGACTCCTTATTTTCGCCGAAGTTATCAAAATACAGCAGTGATTTTTGCACGTTTTTAGTGATATTCAATTCTTTTTTTTTACAATAATCAACTAGGTTTATACTCAATCCGACTTTGTCACTGACTGGTGAAACTCTTCAGCTAGCCAGAGGCTTTTTTTCGTGGCTACATTAAGTTTTCTATTTATACTTTTCCAAAACCCCTAACACGATTTGCCCATAGCCTACCCTTAAATCGCCAGTGCGTGTAGCTAGATGAGATACCATGTGTTACAGAATTGCGATAAAAGTTTCGAGTAATTATTTATAGCAGTGCGAGTTAGGCTTAAATGTTGTAAGACTGAGAGAGTGTAGAAATGCACTGAGGAAATATAATTTTCCATACCAACCACCTCATAGAGCAGTTTTATTTTAATCTTACGAGTACTTCCGTGTGGGAATGAAATAGTACTGTCCGATGGTATAAGTCCTGAATAGCTCTATCTCTTTTACTGAACATAAAAAAGGTTGTAGTAGGCCCCCTGAACGCTCTAAAATGGGGGATTGGAGTTTTTTTGGGAACGAAGTCGCGAGCGACTGCTAATAATAAGATATTATAAGTATTCTTACCATGTATGCTCTCAAAAACTCCTTTAACCACCAAATCCGATATTCCCACATACACCCACAAGAATGGCTGTGTAGCGTTCCAAAACGATATCACAGCATCGGCCTCGTTGTCGTTTTCTGGGTAGAACAAACTGGCTCCTTCCAGAGCGCACACTCGCTTGGCATCAGCCCAAGACTTGTGTAACGTGTGTATCTTATAGAAACCCTCTGAAGCTGCTATGTATGTGTAGTCCTTCCGGAAAAACTTTTTATCCCTTTGTCCATCTATTAATAGAAAAATATATATAATTAGGCAGTTTATAAAGACCACTCACTTCATTCAGTGTTTAGGCGTTCATCGCTATACGAGTATCAGCCAGTTTATTGTTATTTTTATTAGCAATTTAATTGCGAATCTGTTGCAATCAAAATTCAGATGATAAAAAAATAACATTAGTAACCAGATAATTACTCACATGAATAATCCTACAAAAAGTTCACTAAAAGAAATATGAGCAAAGTTTTTGAAAACATTTTATTGAATGATTAGACAAGTACGCGCGAGTTGAACCACGCCACGCAAACGTATGAGGATACACGAGTACTCAGCAGATAGCAGATCATTCGACAGAGCACATCATTTGTATAAAGTGGGCGGCATGCATAAGCAATACATATATTTTATGTGTATATTTTGTTCTTTCTTTGCGTCATGTTTACCACAAATAAACGTATTTTCTTTCTTTGTTATATCATAGCTGTAGATGTTATATTTATACTTATAAACAGGAATCACTAACTTCGATATCAGTTGACTCTTGTCCCATACTTCCCAAACTGATTGTATTGGAAGTATTTAGGGTTCCGCAGTCAACAAGGGAGCCTTATAGTTTCGCAATGTTCGTACGTTCTCGGCAGATACGATTTATTCTGAAGCCGAAACGTTTTTTTTGAATTTTTGTTCGTTTTTCTGTTTATGTATAGAATCTATGAATAGATTCTGTTCGCACAAATATTCCTTACAGGTCTGGTCATCGCATATTATCACGGGATTAGCATTATTGCATTATTTCCGTATTCCTCAACAGTTTACCGCCCGATTTAATTAGGATAGAAAAAAAATAGATAAAATATTGCAGATATATACGGATGCAACCTCTAAATAAAATCGTTGTAAAAATATGGTAATGAAACGAATATTATCAAGCTATACCTACAAGGAGCTAAGAAGACAACCTTGACATGTATAAAGCTTCGTGCAGACTAGTGCGACGCGACAGCGCGAAGCGACACCGGTTAATGTTAAATCGTGAAGTTTTCTTAGAAATTGTATTGTTCGAGTCGCGTCGCGCCGTCGCGTCACACTGGTCTGCACGACCCTTAAGAACTTCTATTTTTAACCCATGGGCCCCGACGCAAAAAGAGGGGTGTTATAAGTTTGACCGCTATGTGTGTGTGTCTGTCTGTGGTGGCATCGTAGTTCTTAAACGGCTGAACCGATTTGCATACGGTTTTTTTATTTGCAAGCAGGTTTTTTGGCGATAGTTTTTGAACATGTTTGATCAAAATCGGTTCAGCCGTTTGAAGATTATCAGTTCTTTTCTAGTTGATGAATGGATGTGAGTATCTTTCACAGATCTGATCGATTTATAATTTGGTATTCTGTTACTTCAATGATATTAGAAAAACATCAACTAATCTTGAACTGATGCTGCAGCATCACCTGGAGTTTGCAGTATCTCCCATACCAACTTACAGCAAAGGTATCGTGTTTGGGCTCATTGGAATCGTCTCAATGAATAGATTATAAAGATGGTGAACAGGGTCAGGAAATGTTTGTGTCGGGGTTATTTAAATTTTTAATTTATGCTTGTTGTCAAATTTTCGAAATAATTCCACGTACGCCCCGTAAGCTGCGGTTCGTGAGTCCCTAACAGATATTCATTTTTTGTGATTGATTTTAAATATTTCTGTACGAGTACATATTGGTTGCTGACGTTAAACCGACAAACCATTTTTAAATAACACGATAGACACCTATTGGGCCGCTAAACACGACAGATATGGATTTTACTACAAAAATTGCCGGCCGGGGGCTCATATGCTCGAACCAGCTTCTGTTTGACTTCAATCGCGTGGATGTTGTATCACACCACATTATATTAAAATAACAGCCACATGAAAAAAAAAAACCTGTATAAAAGTTTGCGTCAAATAACTTTGCCGCTCTGAAGTTAGGTTGCGCTTGCGCGCCACTGTTTTATAAAGAAGATTGACTACTGCGTAGTCATTTGTAGCCTACTTCAGAGCGGCAAAGTTATTTGACGTGAACTCTATAAAGGTTTTTTTTTTCATGTGGCTGTTATTTTAATATAATGTGTTGTAATACAACATCCACGCGATCGAAGTCAAACAGAAGCTGGTTCCTTTTATGTAACAGTTTCATAAACTGAAAATAACTTCTATTACTGCTCTGCGAAAGTGAAATAATTGCCGGTACTCGGAACTGAAAAATTTCAGACATTTAGGAAAAAATATTTTTTCAAACATTCTTGGAAATTTGAATAAATTTCTTCGAGATAAATAGAAATTGCTGTAGGTACTGGCCGAAAACATACGAGTGCCCGGCCGGCAATGTTTGTAGTAAAATCCATATCTGTCGTGTTTAGCGGCCCAATATCTATCGTGTTATTTAAAAATGGAACGAACTTTTTACTGCAACACATGGCAACCAAAAAAAAATTTGCAAATTTGCAAACCAAATCGAAATTTATAAAATCTATGATAACTAACCTCCTTAGGTTACTTATCATAGATTTTATAAATTTCGATTTGGTTTGCAAATCGAGCTGTTTTAAAGTAAAGAAATTAACATGATTGGCGCGTTAAAAACTCTTTCATTGATCCTGGAATTTTTAACTAATTTACTTAGTTTGAATTTTCGCGCATTATTTCAGAAAAGCACTATACAAGCTTTGGCCGCAACCAGGCATTGATGGACTGATGTACATGTGCCTCGGCCCACATTTTCACTATCGTCCGTCAATGCCCTTGTTGCCCCGTGACAGTAATGTACTATATTTTGAAAATCATCATCATCAAACATAAATTATTTAAAGATATTAATAAAATGCCTATTATCTATTATTCTCAATGTATTGCAATAAGGAAAAGTCAATGTAAATGTATTCGTTCAAGGGACGGCCTGCTTGAAAGTTTTAAAATATTCTGTTCTGTATCACGCATTGGTTTAACAGGAAAATAATTCAGACGGCACGGTTGGCGCAGTGGTTAAGCGATTGACTGCTGCACTGCGTATCGCGAAATTCCTAGAGTGGGACAAAGTTTAAATATATATATATATATATATAAATATATTGGGGAATTTACAGAAGTAGAAATAAAGATAAATTGAAAGTTGAAGCCAACTCGGGACAAATCGCAACGTGCATTTATATCATTTTGCAGATGACCTTTCACTTCGGGAGAAACCAAGTTTGTTTACAAAAAGATTTCAATGATCTCACTCTGAACTTCTGAACCTAGAGGCGATATGAAGAAATTAAATAAGCTTCACGTATTGTAAGCGGTCGTGTAAGATGGTCGTGTCTGACGGTGTCTGTGCACATGTATGTCGCAACGCTTACAACAATGTTTTCTAAAACTTTATTTGTATTTTTTTTACTGTACTTCTTATCGAATTTCGCACGTGAGTATCATGTCGTTTACTTTATTTATAGTAACTAAACAATCGATCTAATATCAGTATACTATTTTAGTTAAAATCAGGTCGAATTATGACTATTTTCCTATTCGTAGATGGACAAAGAGATAAACAGTTTTTCCGTGAGGACTACAGTTACTTAGAAACAACCGAGGGTTTTTATAAGATTCACACGTCACGACAGACTTGGGCTGAGGCCAAGCGAGTGTGTGCTCTGGAAGGAGCAAGTTTTTTCTACCCAGACAACAGAGATGAAGCCAATGCTGTGATATCACTTTGGAAGAGTATCCAGCCTAATGTCGCATGGGCATTTGTTGGGTTGTCAGACATCATATCTGAAGGAGAATTTGAGACCGTTGACGGTACGTTTCTAATTCTATTATGTTTCTAATAAACAAATTAATAAAAAAGTAAATTAATTCTGTATACGTTCCATTTGTCATGAACGCTGTGTAGTGTTTTGGAATACATACTTACCCAAAAAACTGGCCATATCAACTTGACTGTTAATGTAAACATACCAGGCAATTCGTCCTTAATCTTTTAAAAATATGTATATTTCATAATTCTAGGAAAATCAGTTTCTGAGGTATATAACCACTGGCAGCGAGGTGAGCCGAACGATTCGGGCGGTAACGAGGACTGTGTGCACCTGAACCTACAAGGAGACATTAATGACTTTCCATGTGACGGAAAGTCGTACTTCATTTGCAAGAAGAGCCTCCTCTCATTGGATTGGAATTATCACTGCAATATATCCAATTTAGGTATGTTTTAATTTCTATATTTACTAACAGTGGTGCAATAGAGGTTTTAGTTGGTAAATTCTGTCTGTGGGCGGAGTAGAGTTACAGTAGATAAAGGTCAGAAGTCATACACAGTTACAACTAACGTTTGAGCCACTTTTTGCATTTCAGACTGTATTCAGACTAATACCAACTTAACAAAATAAATACTCAGACAATGTTTTGACGTCACTTTTTGTATTAAGAATTTTATTTGACGTTAAAGGCAGAATAAATACAGCTCTGTAGCAGCTCTCACACTGAAGCAAATCCCGCGCGGGTCGCGAGATTCGTGATATTAGAAAGTCACGCGACTATACATGTATACATGCCAGTTTACCTCCATACAAGTTGAAACAATCGACGCGAGCCAATTTCGTCCCGCATCCCGCGAGACATTTGGTTCAGTTAAGCCAGAGCTGTGTGTTTTTCCTAGGCTTCTTAGAACAACTACTACGTTTACTATAATTTTATTCCTTTTTTTTAGATTACACCTTTGATGAGGATAGTGGCAAATGTTACAAGCTACACTCAACTCCATTGAACTGGATGGAGGCACACGCCGTGTGTCGCGCGGAACAATCCTACCTGGCTGTGGTCAATAATCAGTTGGAAGCAGATTATCTTGCAAATTTTACAGCGTCTGCCTCGAATCAAAGAGTCGGAGGGGACTACTTTAGAGGAATATATCATATGGGCTTCCACAACAGATTACACGAAGGCTGGCAGACAGTAAGAGGTATGTGTGTGTTCATTATCAAGTTCCACAGCCGAAGCCACAGTCAAATAATAGTAAAAAAAACTTTGTTGAAAAACTAAATTTATTCGTATCTGGGGAATTTACGGATTTCGCTTAGAGAGTAGATCACCTGGAATTATACACATAATGCAATTTAAATAACTCAATAAGTACAGACACCCCAACTAATTTTTATGCACAATGTTGTTTATAATAGTGATGTTACGCCAGTAGCACATCTCCGCAGCGAAACTGCAGTAGTTCGATTCAACTGACTCGCGTCATGTTCCGCTATTCTAAATTCGAGTAGCGGAACTCGAGTAGCGGAACATGACGCGAGCCAGTTGATTGAACTACTGCGGTGTGCTACTGGCGTTAATATTTAGGTACTTATGTCATAAAGATATATCATGAATAAATATTGTTTTGACTAATAATTTATTTTTCCAGGAACACCAATGACTGTAGATGACAGCACCTGGTGGGACAACCACCAGCCGAACGGAGATGACCGTGAGCACTGCGGTTCCATGTTCTACACAGGACGTTTGAACATTGTCAACTGTGATACGAAGAGCTTCTTCATTTGTGAACATGATGTAGATAGTCCGAACTTAGCCCTAGAGGAAATTCAATAATCGAACAAATAAAGATATAAGTACCTACTGTAATTTAAAAACCAACTAAAATACAATCCTAATAATTATTATAAATGCGTAAAGTGAGTTTTTTTTTGTTTATTTGTTTGTTAGTTACGCTTTCACGCTAAAACGGCTAAACGAATTTGTATGATATTTGGCACGTGGATAGACCATGAACCGTAAAAGAACATAGGCTACTTTTCATCATGTATCGCAAAATAAGTTGCGGGCAATAGCTAGTCTAATATAATAACTAATATTACAAAGAGAAAAGATTAGATTATTTGTATGTCAAAGTCAAATAATTAATTTATAATTAGGCACAAAAAAGGCACTAATGAACGTCAACATTTAGAAAAAAAATATATAATTATTGATTCTAGTCGCCCATTCCAAAAGGTCGTTTTCGTATGAAGAAGAATGGGCAAGAAACTCCACCGTTACTCTTTTAAAATATTTTCACAATATCTTGTTTATATTAATTATATTATTATATGTTTTTTCCTCAACTCTCGCTATTGCACCTACCACTGTTTGTCTCTGCATCACCCAAAGGTTGACTGGTAGAAAATGCCTGTGGCATTAAGTCCGCCGCTGTACAATTTTGTGCTTGAAGTATAAATAAATAAATATGTGAAGACGATGCTCCTAGAATAAGATTACTATACCACGATAGGTAAAAAGAATGAAAAATGAAGGAATGACATAAATTAATTATGTGATAGATGCATGGTGGTCACATATTTACAAACATTCTAAAACGTACATTTTAACAAGTACTACTAATAATAAGTCAGTGTGTGAGTTCAAGTAATCACAGAATATAAAAATTAATGTTTAAAAAATAATATTATACAATTAAATTGGCAACCAGTTAGATTTTGTCTAGATTCTAAATTGTCCTATGGAGCAGGACCAGCATGTTTCCAAGCATTTTTATCTTGGATATAATCCTCTAATTTGTAAGATGCTTGTTTACAAAGTGTACTTTTTATATGAGTTTTGTCCTGTCTTATCTTTCTAACAGTATAAGCGGCCGAGCTTAGCCGCCCCACGAGAGATGTTATATGGGGTCCCCATTGTAATTTCTTGTCTAGCGTGATTTCTAGGAAAACTGTTTGATTAATAAATTCCAGTTTTTCTCCATTCAATATGATGTCACATTCGCTGCTTCTAACATTTGGTAATTTAAATGTAATGCATTTGGTTTTTTTATTATTTAGTACCAAATTATTTACCGTAAACCAATCTTGGACCTGAACAATACAGCTATTCACGTCGTCAAGATTTTGTGACCGTCTGCTTATTTTAAAGATCAATGATGTGCTATCTGCAAATAACACCATCTTTGGTTGATTTTGAAATAATTGGGGAAAATCATTAATATAAGCTAAAAAGAGGAATGGAGCCAATATCGAACCTTGAGGAACGCCCATTACCATTTCAGACCCCAATGAGTTTGTGCCGTTGACCTGGACTTTAACCTTTCTATCTTTCAGGTATGATCTTAGTAAATCAAGAGCTGTATTCCTAATCCCATAGTGCTCCAGTTTCAGCAGAAGTGTCTCATGGTCTACGCAATCGAACGCCTTCGAGAGGTCGCAAAAGATTCCAATGGCATCTTGTGCTTCTTCCCAGGCGTTAAAAATGTTCTTTATTAGGGTGACACCGGCCTCAGTGGTACAACGCCCTTTAGTGAAACCGTACATGAAAGATGGAATTTTTATTAAAGTGCCGTAACATTTGATTGAGAATCAACTTTTCAAACACCGAATTACTGAGAACTGGCAGAATTGACACCGGCCTAAAATTGTTGGGTTCCTTACTATCACCGGCTTTGAACTAGGTACTTTACTATGTTTCATGAGATCCGGAAAGACGCCTTGGTCTACACTAGTGTTAAATATGAAAGCTAAATAAGGCGCAATGGTTTCGATGACAGATCTACAGACTTTTACAGACATTCCCCACAGATCTTCTGTTGATTTAATTTTAAGATCTTTAAAAGCTTTTATAGCAGCCTGGGGGTTTGTATGCTGAAACCTTAACTCCAAAGGGCATGCCTTTACATTATTTCTAAGTAAGGCAGCAGAAAGCGTGGGTGAGGAATTTAAAGCTTCAGTGGTTTTGTGGGGAATATTAACAAAAAAGTTTTCAAATTCCTGAGCTATTTCTACATCTGAGTTGATGGGACCATGAGCAGTTTCTAAATTAAATTTAGTATTACGCTGTTTTTTTCCTACCGGTTTCATTATTTATTATTTGCCAGGTAGTTTTTATTTTATCATCAGCAGATTTTATTTTATTGCTAATGTGAAGAGCTTTATCTATTTTGCAACATACTGATGAAAGCTTGTATTATTCATGTGTTGCTTTAGGCCATAAAGTTCAAAAAGTTTTTCCCCACTTTTGCGAATACCTGGAGTCGCCCAATCACTAAATAAGAACTTTGTGTAAATTGTTTTGGTCTTTAGTGGAAAAGTGTCAATAAATTGTTTGTTTAATAGTGTAAACTAGTATAGATATATAAATAGTAGCGTAGAACTCATTTGGGTCACATATATTATTAAAACTCTGAATAGAAAATAATCACAGTTACAGAAAATATTATCTATACAAGTGGCAGAAGAAGCTGTCACTCGGGTTGGTTCAATAAAAACATTTGACAAGTCAAATGACCTGAAAAGACTTAATAGTCTGACAGTATTAGAGTTAGTTTCTAATAGATTCATATTAAAATCACCACATATGATTATTGACACTTATGTTTCTTTGTAACGAACAAACTCAAAAACGACTAGACCGATTTTAAAAATTCTTTCACCAGAAGTATGCTATATTATTACTAAGTAACATAGGCCATAATTTATAAATATATCACGCAGGCGAAGCCGCTGGCGGGGGCTAGTATATTATAAAGCTTCATTGGTCTATTGCTGTTTGGTTATGTTATTATTACTGTACAACAGCATCAACAAAAAGCTCAGTATTGTAGGAGTTTCCAGACATTAAAGCATTGTTGCTGGCTGGCTCCAGCATTTAGACTGTCAAAAGACCGAAGAATTACTTAAATATATCGCGTAATATCATATAACACACACTTTCACACTTACACTGGCACCTCAACACACATACACATACCCTCAAACACGCAAACATAAACACACGTAGACGCGCGTTTTGCACCCACACTCACAAGTGCGACCTATTATAATAATAATTTACGTCACGACATTCGCGTTGATACCATTCCCTTTAAGGTTCCACGTTTGAGGACTGACTCCCAAAATACAAATCCGGGTTTAGTTTGGGTATCAGTTTCAGTACATAAAGCAAAAATAAATAAATCTGTATCTTTGTATCAAATTCATGTGTGCTCTCATTTGTGGCAATAAACTTTTTACTTTACTTTACAAACTGTTTGCCAACTCAATTATTATCTTTTGTTATCGGATATAAAAGAACGGAACCACAGTGGTATAGCTTACCCCTGATATGGTATTGGCCACCATCTTCAATGGTGCCTTAAGCAATAACATCTTTCCCCAAGCATGGAAAGAAGCCACGGTCATCGGCATACCGAAGCTCGGCAAGCCAAAGACCGAGCCGACGAGTTACCGCCCCATCAGTCTGCTCAAGCAATGTCTATGAGAGGCTTATTTATAAGCGTCTCAGAGACTATGCCGAAACCAAGGGCCTCATCCCCAAGGAACAGTTTGGGTTCCGAACCCAGCACTCTAGCATGCATCAGGCCCACCGGATTATTGAACACATAAGCGCTGGCTTCCAACGTGGTTTGATAACCGGTGCAGTATTCTTCGATATAGTAAAAGCGTTCGACAAAGTCTGGCACAACGGCTTATTATATAAGCTCTACAAACTCGGTGTGCCAGATCGTCTCGTGCTCATCTTACGGGACTTTCACCGGTGCCGCCTGGTACGTTAGGAACAAGATCCTCCATCTCGACCTAAAGATCCCCACAATCCACCAATTTCTCAAACGCAATTCCAAGCGTTTCTTTGAGTCCGCCGCCAAACACCGCAACCCTCTGGTTGTCGAGGCCGCCAACTATGTCTCTAGTAGAATCAGTCAGATCCGCCGCCCGAGGCAAATCCTAACCGACCCAGACGACCCCATAACCCTCCTCTAGGAGAGCAATAGGACCACAAGTACAGTGCATAAACACAGACACCGACCCGCATTCCGACGTCGCCGCCGAGGTCCTCCGCGATTGCGACCCGCCCGAGTAAATTATACTCCCCCCCGACCCTTGCCCATTGATGCGCCAGCCCGCGTCGATGATGAGTCAGTAGCTTTAATTTCCCCAATTAATAATAATGAATTATCTTTGATCCAGCCTGTCCCAACTTGCTGTCTTCCCCCCAGCGACGCCCTAAGCCGAGGTCCGTACCCCACAGGGGGTGCCCTTAGCGAGCGCTCGCCTAGTTTTTAATTAGAATAGTTTTTGCCCCTGGCTGGAGGCTTTGAGTGTAGGTAGTAGCTTAAGGCAGCCACAGGAAAGTCCGGTTAAGTAGTCATCACCTCAGAGGTGAGCTACGAGATGCCCTAGTCAAAACAATAAAATAAATTAACGAGTTAGTCTTAGAAAACCACCAAGCGAGCAACACGTTGCTATGTAAATAACGCTCGGTCCGCGGAGCCTCAGTGTAGTCGCGTGTATATTAGTTAATCAGTCGTTTTATATCAATAGTGATGCGTAAGTCCTTTTATTTGTGTAACTGTAATTTATGTGTACGTGTACTTTTATCGGAATATACATAAGTGTTAAATGCATTTTTGCCTGGTTTAATTCGCATCCTGTAGGAAGAACACGATAACCCCCGCACAGCACGCAGGTCATACGATTACACTATCGTTTCGTGTGGTGTGCTTAACAGTTATACTTACACTCACAGTCTATTCGCGCCGAAGCGGTGCAGAACCAACGCAGGAGAACGAGCTCCTTCGACTAATGATGAGCTCCAACGATAATTTTTCTGATATTGACATATTTGCATTATCACTCGCACAGTTTAAAAATTATTTATTTATTTATTTATCTCATTATATTTACAAAAAATCCTTTTAAATAAGTACTACATAGTTTTAGTTGTTATAATCACACATTTAGTTTGTCACATGTTATTTCACAAGACACGACACGACACGATCTATGACAGACAATAATTTGTTTGCTGTGTTTGCTTGGATCTTGCTCAAACAATTTTTTACAGTTGGATTAATTTGTGGATAACGATGCTGGTTCCGTGATTACATAAGTGTTTTATAAAATATATGTATCTAAATATTAAGCATTATTGCGCAAATAATAAACACACGATCAATCATATTCTGAATCATTTTGAAGGATATGGATAAACCTTTGCTTCCTATGTTAATTTTTTTTTCTGTTCAACTATGTAAATAACCATTCGTTATTTACATTTTTGAACAGCCAAAATGAAACTGATTGTGATCGATCGTGTGTTACGCTATTAGGATGCAGTTTTGCTTTGGGTTTAGCGTCGTTCTCTTTATCTGCCGCAGAAGCCGTCGCAGTAAGTTGATTTTTAATGTTAATCGCCTTGCCTTCCAACACCAATATATTCTGTGCCGCAAAACACCAATCATCGTAATTTTCGCGTCGTCTAATTTTGAACATTGGCTATACACAAGTTCGTCGTCATTATTATTGAACAAAGCACAGTAACTTTTGCTTTTTACTTATTACATTTTGGGATTTGGGATTAATAAAACCGCGGCTGACAGCGACGAACTGATAGTAATTTTAATACAGTAAGATGGTACAAATATCTCCCGGTAGATGGCATCTCAGTCACATGTTTATTTTATTACCTTAACAAAATAACACCATTTTTAAGTTTGCAGTACCAATACCGATAGATGTTATTACTTTTGTAAATAATCAGAAAGGTTGTCCATAAAAATAAAAGGATACTTGTTTTTAACTGAATTAAAAAAAGGAGGAAGAATCTTATATTTTTTACTTGCTACATAACTTTGTTAACAACATAGGTAAACAATTCTGTATATTTTGTTCGAATTATATGTATTCGTTCCGGCTATCTACTTCGTGTTCACAAATGAACATGCTCTTCGTATTGCAATCGGTGTTAATCAAACGTCCGTTGAAGAACATTGAGCCGCACTCCTCATAATGATTTCCGTCAGGCTGGTGGTTGTCGAACCAGAGGTCGACATCTACATTCATTGGTGTTCCTGGAAAAGATAATGATAAATCAAACAATGATCTAAACAACCGAGATTTCTGGGACCTTATTCTACTGTCGAGGAATTAGCACAAAAAGGCTACCCGCGGATAACTTCACAGATACAAAGATCAGCGGCGAGTAGTGTATCTACCTACAGAGCAGCAAGCTCATCTGGCTCGGTGACGGCGACGCTGTCCGTGGCAATTGACAATAACAGATCTTGTCAATTTTGTAGTGATTTTTTTTTTAGTTTTAATTAAAGCCACCGGGCCAGTTAAGCTTGAGTTACTAGATTAGTTAATTCTATCATCTATTTAATTGAGGATGTCAGAACGCAATCATTTTAATGTTTAGATAATTATCTGGTTAAACATGAAGTCGACCACAAAATAATTTTATGGCGCATATGGCTGCTGAATTTATTTAGTGCTTTGATTGTGAATCTCCGAGCCCAATATAATTTGGAAAAGGCTAGGCAGATTGATTGATTGTGAATCTCCTGTGTCAACATCCAAGGGAGATCGCTGTAGCCTAAGCCACACACTCACGTACCTCTAACTGTCTGCCAGCCTTCGTTGAATCTGTTATGAAAGCCCAGGTGATATATTCCTCTTTGGTATTGTTCATTGATGCATGATTTCGGCGTAGATTTTGTTAAATTCACAAGGTAATCCGCTTCCATCCGATTGCTGATCACTGCCAGGGAGGTATATTCTATTCGACACATTGCATATGCTTCAGCCCAGGTCAATGGAGTTGTGTGGAGCTTGTAGCACTTGCCAATGTCCTCATTGAAAGTATAATCTGAAATTATAAAGGAAGCACGGTACTTTACAGCTCGGTGATTTTTTATAGTAGCTTTTTTTTTTTGCCAATACTTGTGTGGACATCGCCACATGCGAACTATGCATCAAAGATCTGACGTCACACAAATCCTGCATCGAGCAATTAAACACCTACAAGATCTTGACTTCAGCCGTTGTTGGGCAATTGCCCGCCAGACACGACACCCGTCTGGTCGGAGGATCCTCACTTACCTATAGAGTTTGAGTGAACTTTACACCCTGTTCCTCCTACTTCTAATTTAGCATATCCATAGGTGCCGAGAAATAAACCCTGTGTCCCAGCAGAGGGATCACTATAGGTTGATTATACATTTTTTGTGAACGAACATTGATTTTTTTGTTACACGCAGTAACCAAAATAATATCCGATTTGATACCGCAACTTATACACATAATTGTTTTCTTTATGAACTAATTTTAAATTGACCAATTGAAGTGTCAACTTATAAAACTACTAGAACACGTACGTTGAACTAATTTACCAGAAGTCGTCTAAACTTTAAAATGGCCGCCCAGACAAATTGCAATTTTAGACATGTCAATAACATATTCACGCCAGCCACGGAATTACTAATTTATGTTATGATGCTTATAATTATTTATTATAATCGAACGGACATTTCAGTCTCGTCAATATTTATGAGAGTGGTAGTAATAAGATTTTATTCTTGATCCTACTCTTGGCGTCGTATTTAGACGACTGCACGAAAGTTACAATAAACTCTGCACATTCAGCGCTTCAAGTATTATATTTTTTGTTATAGATAGGAAGGTACATGTTGCACTAAAGCGCTTGAAAGCTCTGGGCGGCGTTATTACTGGCTCGATAAATTTTGTTAATTAAAATTGTGTTAACTCATTATGTAGGCTTGTGAATAAGATGATTCATTATCTATTGAGACTACTCGGGGTCACGTAAAGGATGTTTTTTTTTTAAAGTCTAATAGCTGACCTGCAGGCCTAACATGACACACGTGACAGTTACTCGCTCTCGCGTGAGTAATTTTTGTCTATTTCGGTCACTTTCTCGTTTTCTGACAGCTCTTCCATACAAAATAGGCGACTCCTTCTGTCAAAATTCATGTTTTCTCGACAAACCCTAACCAGCAGGGCTAACATGACAAGCGCGAGAAAGCTCTCTATCTCGTTTTGTCGAAATTTGTCTACGATTCTGACGTCATTCTAATCCCTAACATGACCGTAAACGACGAGATATCTCGAAAAAGGCACTTTGATAGTTCTATATCTCGCGACGAGAAACCGATGTTGCAAGTTATTAAAAACAAATTATTTTTATGATAGCAACATCGGCTTGAGATTCCGTTTCATTCATTCAATGGTGCCGATTTTCTTGTCACAAATGCCTCTAAACTAGACTAAAAATCACCAAAGTTAAAAAAATAAAAAAAAACCCACCTAAATTAGGCATATTGCAGTTATAATTCCACTCGAGTGACTCGAGACTCTTCTTACAAATGAAGTAAGACTTTGCGTCACATTGGTAATCATTCATAGTGCGAAGTAGGTCCATGTGCACACAGTCCTCATCACCGCCTAAATTTTCTGGCTGATTTCTGTACCATCTGCTGTACACCTCACCGATTGGCCTTCCTAAAAGAGTTTATGAGTTTATGATTATAAAATAATGTTGTAACTAAATTAACTGGTACCTATCTATGTATATTGTCAGTTTGGTTTAAACATAAACGATGCTCAAACCCGAAACTATAAGAAAATAAGTAGTGAAAATAAGGTCTATGGACCGATTTCGATGAAAACTAAAAAGTACGATAAAGAACATAATGGATATCGGGTGTAAAAAGACCCTTACTGAAATTTACCTTAAAGAAGACATTAGTAAATAATTATTTTGCTGTAAGTACTTATTGGGCCCTTACCTGGGAACTGACTTGTTAAGGGTCCCCGAAACGATCAATTGAAATCAATTGCAATTGTAGTAATATCGTCAACCGCTTCAATTGCATTTTGTAGACGATCTTTTGCGCATCAATGCGTATTATAAATCACGTAAACATTGTCAATAATTGCAATTGATCGCTCCGGGGATATTGAAAATGAAGATGACATACTTTTTTTTTACTATCATGTTGAGAGACGATTCCCTTATTTTGAAAAAACGTTCGCGTTCTAATGTCAGTCTGAACCTGTCAAAAAAATCTCTACAATACCTAATTTTTTTATAAGTTTTTCATATTGATTGTCGCTGAAATGAGATAACGACGTTTTTTTTTAAGTACGAGATTCATTGACCTGGGGGTTAAAGTTCAGATAAACTAAATGTTTGGTGGGGAACGCCACCAAATATTTCTGCCCAGTGATACTAGGTAAGATGAATAGTGGCTTTGTTACACCCGGTAGGTATACGTACGGTCAACGGTCTCAAAAAATCCTTCAGCCATTATGTCTGATAGTCCCACGAGCACCCACGGTATGTTAGGCTGGGTTCTGTTCCAAAATGATATAACAGCGTTGGCTTCATCTTCGTTTTCTGCGTAGAACAAACTGGCTCCTTCTAGAGCACACATTCGCTTGGCATCAGCAAAACTCCGTGCTGTCGTGTGAACTTTGTAGAAACTCGCTTCTGACTCTATATAAGTGTAGTCCTTCCGGAAAAACTGTTTATCCCTTTGTCCGGCTACAATATGGAAAATATATTTGAGAACGGTTAAAATGTTTGTGAGTACAAACATCTTCTGTCTAAACAACCTAATTAGACTCATTTTTAATCGACTTCTCAAAAAAGGAGGATGTTCTCAATTCGTCTGTATACATGGTGGATTTTTGAGATGGGGCAGTAAGCACAGGTACCTTATCCATTGTTGCTAGAGGAAAACGGTCTTAGGAAACTGTCTTTACCTTTTGAGATTTTTTTATCAGAAATCAGACTGAAAAAA
Organism: Xanthia togata; assembly: GCA_963853775.1. Taxonomy (NCBI): domain Eukaryota; kingdom Metazoa; phylum Arthropoda; class Insecta; order Lepidoptera; family Noctuidae; genus Xanthia; species Xanthia togata. The sequence continues at coordinate 17,146,414 of OY970802.1, forward strand.
AAAGTACAAACAGCAAGAAAATTGGTCATTTACACAAAAACTTTTTTTGATGCCTATCGATCCTGTTTCTTAAAAGGATCAAAAAAATCTATGAGATCAACTCACGTTAGAGTAAAAAAAAAGTCAGTTGAATCACTAAAACTTTTCCCATACATTTCGTAGGAAATAAGCTCAACATACTACTAACTCTATAACTCCAACTTACTTTTTTATGATGGAGACTGACCTGACTGATTGACTGAGAAAATGGCCCATTTTCTTGCCAACTGTAATTAAAATATATATATATATATATATATATATATATATATATAAATATATACGAGTATATATTAAGTATATATTATTATTACCTTCAGTTGTACATAAACACTATGCAGCGTTACAACTATGGGAAAGAGTGTTTCCGATGACCTTCCTTATATGGTGGCTAACTTATCGGATATAATTCTATTTGCTGACGATACTTCTCTAATTTTTAAAATAGATAGAAAAGATACAGATGTTTTACATGTCAACGATAGTCTAGCTATTCTTTCGAAATGGTTCGCAGCTAATAATCTTTTACTGAATGCGAACAAAACTAAATGTATTAGATTCTCATTACCAAATATACCTCAAGTTGGTCTAAATCTAAAACTTGATGGCAAACAACTAGATGCAATAACGGAAACTATATTTTTGGGAATTACTTTAGATTCAAAATTGCAATGGGGCGCCCACATTAGAATTCTTTCAGGTAGATTAAGTTCAGCTGCATATGCAGTAAGAAAAATAAGGCAGTTGACTGATATAGCCACAGCTAGGATAACCTAAAAAGGCATAATAGTACTTAATTACATAAATTCACACACACATAAAGCTGAGTTATTATAAAACCTTTGAACCTAAGCTCTGTAGCTGTATAAAACAACTACATTTCACTGTATACTGTTTTTAATGGAGCAAGGCTAGTGGTAAAAACATACCTATATTGGACTGCTGAATATTGCTGCTACAGTTCTGCTCTAGTGACGGAAAGCTCTTCTTGCAAATAAAGCTATACTCTGCGTCACATTGTATATCATTAAAATAGCCTTCTTGATTCAGGTGCAGACAGTTCTCATCGCCACTATTGTCCGGCTGATTTAGCTTCCAGGTGTTGTACACCTCAGACATTGACTTACCTATAGATTAAGAAATGTATAAATAAATTAACAATGCTAAACACCTTTAACCCTTACAGCTAAAGCAAATAAACCGGTGGATATGTTTTTTACAATGGACAGCTTTATGTGACCCCCCTGCCCGAATCCCAATTTATTTGTGATCGGCACAAAACAAATAAAAAATATATAAATGTACACCTACCGTCAATAGTCTCATATACACCTTCAGTTATTATGTCTGTTATGCCCACAAACACCCATGTATCATCAGGTTGGGTATTATTTTGGTACAGTGTCCAAAACGATATCACAGCATTGGCCTCGTCGCTGTTTTCTGGGTAGAACAAACTGGCTCCTTCCAGAGCACACACTCGCTTGGCATCACGCCAATCCTTCTTTGTCATGTGGATCTTGTAGAAACTCTCTTCTGCTTCTATATAAGTGTAGTCCTCCCGGAAAGACACTTGATTTTTTTGCCCATCTATGAAATAGAAAATAGTAATAATTATGAAACTGCATGTTTTTACTAAGGCATAACAATGGAGATAACATAGTTAAGAGTCGGTCGAAGTTGAATGCATAAAAACGTCAACGACATCAATACTTACGTGAGAAATCCGATAAAATTTATACTACAAGAAAGACAACCAAAGTTTTAGAATACATTCTTGTAACTATATACGACATGCGTCTAGCCTCTTACAGCAGACACGACAATATGTGAATGCTTACTTTTTTTTTTGTTATTTAAGGGCATTTCGTAGCTCACCTCTGAGGTGATGACTACTTAACCGGACAATCCTGCGGCTGCCTTATGCTATTAAACTCAAAGCCTCCAGCCAGGGGCAAAACTATTCTAATTAATTCATTAATTAATTAATTATTATATTAATTAATTACTAGGCAAGCGCTCGCTAAGGGCACCCCCTGTGGGGTACGGACCTCGGCTTAGGGCGTCGCTGGGGGGGGGACAGCAAGTTGGGACAGGCTGCATCAAAGATAATTCATTATTATTAATCGGGGAATTTAAAGCTACTGGCTCAGCATCGACGCGGGCTGGCGCATCAACGGGCAAGGGTCGGGGGGGAGTATTATTTACTCGGGCGGGTCGCGATCGCGAAGGACCTCGGCGGCGAGGTCGGAATGCGGATCGGTGTCTGTGTTTGTGCACTGTACTTGTGGCCCTATTGCTCTCCTGGAGGAGGGTTATGGGGTCGTCTGGGTCGGTAAGGATTTTCCTCGGGCGGCGGATCTGACTGATTCTACTAGGGACATAGTTGGCGGCCTCGACAACCAGAGGGTGGCGGTGTTTGGCGGCGGACTCAAAGAAACGCTTGGAATTGCGTTTGAGAAATTGGTGGATTGTGGGGATCTTTAGGTCGAGATGGAGGATCTCGTTCCTAACGTACCAGGGGGCACCGGTGATTTTACGGAGGAATCTATTTTGGAGTGTTTGCATCCTATGGATATGGCGGGGTTTTGCGTGTGCAAATACGGCTCCCGCATAGGTCATAATGGGACGAACGCACGCCGTGTACGTACGCAATTTGCACCTTAATGACATTTTGCTACGTGGGACAGAGGACAGAGTGAAGTCTACCGAGAACGAAAGCGGCTCGCGAGCGGGCCCCTTTATGTGATCGCTAAGGGTGATATGCTGGTCGAGGACAACACCTAGGTATTTGGCTCGCTTCTCCCAGGGGATAGGCTTGCCGAACATGGTGATAGGTCGGGGGGGTTTGAACCTTTTTCGCGGTTTCAAAAAGAGAACCGTTTGGCTTCTATCCGGGTTGACTTCGATCCTCCACTTTCTAAACCAGGCGCCGAGCATGTCGACTGAGGTCTGGAGAGTACGGGCTATCGAGTCAGAGCCCGTACCCTTGTAGTAGATGGCCGTATCGTCTGCGAACAGAGCCAACTGCACTCTTCTACTCTTTGGGGTATCGCTGGTGAAAAGCGTGAAGATTAGAGCCTTGAGGGACTCCTGCTCGTATAAGACGGGGTGAATGCTTACAATGAAGTGTGGCTTTTATAGCGAGTAATTAGCTGGTGTAGATACGCTTTAACATGTATTCTTTTTTATTATTTAACATATATCCTTTAGGAAATATTGGTCTATATTTTTTGTGTTTTAATATTTATTATTATGTATTAAAATTACTTTACTTGATAATGACACTATACAAATATTAGCCGAATAAAATAAATAACATTTATATCATAATAATTCATTATATTTGTTCACTACACACTAAGTCGACAACATAAAATAAATCGTGATGTTTCTAGGGTTTTTGTCTCAAGTTTGCAGGCGAAGATTTTACTGCGTTGCTTGATACATTTTTAATTAAAACTACGAAACACATTCCTAAAGATTTATAAAAAGTCAAAACCGTATTGCGGTTAAAATTCGGAACAAAGTTTATCAGGGCGAAATTTACGGCGTGGATTGTGAAGTTGTAATACTGATTACAACTTCACAAGTCATATACATCCAATACAAGTCATATATTACACACTGGACACATCCCGCGGTCTCATTAGCGATAAGATCGAAGTTGCTCAGGAATTTGCAACTTTCTTTACCAATATTCCTATTAAAACTACAGAAACTTTAAATTCCTCCCCCTTACTTGCTATTGATTTATTAAGAGCGAATGTTTCAGCCTGTCCTTTAGAATTTAAATTTAATCATATAAACCCTGTGGTCGTTGTTAAGGCTTTTAAGCAACTTAAGATCAAAATTACCGAAGATCTGTGAGGCATGTCTACTAAAGTTTGTCAATCAATTATTGAGACAATTGCACCCTATTTAGCTTTAATATTTAATTTGTGTGTAGATCAAGGGGTCTTCCCGGATTTAATGAAGTACAGTAAAGTTATTCCACTTTTCAAATCCGGGAACAGCAAGGATACTAATAATTATAGACCCGTATCGGTTTTGCCGGTTTTCAGCAAGGTGTTTGAAAAAGTAATGTTAAATCAAATGCTCAATCATTTTAATCGTTATAAAATCTTACACGATCAACAGTATGGTTTTACCAAAGGGCGTTGCACAACTGACGCCGGTGTCACTTTATTAAAACACATATTTAACGCATGGGAAGAGGCACAGGATGCAATAGGTATCTTCTGCGACCTACCCAAAGCATTTGATTGCGTTAATCACGAAACACTGCTCTTGAAACTTCAGCATTACGGACTGGCTAAACTTGCGCTTAACTTAGTAAAATCATATTTGAATGATAGACTGCAGCAAGTTCAAATAAACGGTGTAAATTCATTGGGTTTAAAAGTCAAAATGGGTGTACCACAGGGCTCGAGATTGGGTCCATTCCTCTGTTTAGTATACATAAATGATTTACCTCATTTACTGAAAAACCGACCACAAATGGTGTTATTTGCTGATGATACATCACTGATTTTTTAGGTAAACAGACATGCACAGGAGCTTGACGACGTAAATAACGCTATGCTAAAGGTCCATAATTGGTTTACTGTAAATAATTTAGTATTAAATGAGAAGAAATCTAAATGCATAAGATTCGCGTTACCGAATGTTAGAAGTAGTGAATGTCACGTTGTACTGAATAAGGAGACACTAGAATTCGTCGAAAAAACGGTTATCCTGGGAATCACTCTTGACTCAAAACTACAGTGGGGTCCTCACTTAACATCACTTGCAGGGTGGCTAAGTTCAGCCGCTTACGCTGTTTGGAAAATCCGCCAACTAACAAACGTGGATACCGCGAGACTGGTCTATTTTAGTTACTTTCATAGCATCATGTCTTACGGTATTTTGCTGTGGGGACGGGCCGCAGATATTGATTCTATATTTATTCTGCAAAAGAGGGCTGTTAGAGCCATCTACAACCTCCGCAGACGCAAATCTCTTAGGGAACTGTTTAAGAAAATTAATGTCATGACGGTACCTTGTCAGTATATACAGGGTGATTGGAAGCTGGGTGCAAAGCTTTAAGGCGAAGATAGTACAGACAATTTAGAACCATTTAAGCCATGGTTGTCTGAGACGAAGTCTTACCATTTTTTTTAAACCTAATTTTTATGTTCTTTTTTCGAAAATTCCCAAAATTTTAACTAAACTGCTTGTTATTGGCCAAATTAAATGATAAATGAATTAATTTTTATTTTATTTAATTAAAGTAATGAGTAAGCAATCTAGCAAAATAAGTTCTAGGCTTCATTGTCGTTAGACATTTTGTTTACAGACATTTTAAGTTCACAAAAAAAAATTAAAATTCATAAATACTTTTTAAAACCTTAAAAAAATAGTAAGACTTCGTCTTAGATAACCATGGCTTAAATGGTTCTAAATTGTCTGTACTATCTTCGCCTTAAAGCTTTGCACCCAGCTTCCAATCACCCTGTATATGAAAACATTAGTATGTTCGAAAAAATCTACATCTCTACAGTAAGATAAGTGACAGGCATAATTTTAACACAATAAATAGGAACAAATTAGATCAACTACGTTTCAGATTGTCTAAAGTACACACTTCTTTTATGGGGTACTGTGTAAAATGTTATAATAAAATACCACTCGATATTCTTCAACTAAATGAGAAGAAAGGGCATTGTCTAAACTTGGCCATTTTTAAACACGATGCTATACAAAAATATAATTTACCAATATTTTAAATTATATTTTAGTAAACATCTGATGCAAATAACTTTGTATCAATTGGCATTGTAAAAAAACCCTTTTTTTTAGTATCTGATTTGATGCTAGACATGCACCGGCTTCGGATTTGGTTCCAGTGTTGCCAACTCAAATCTTTATAAACCAACAAATTCAAATCGATTTAAAATACAGTGCAATCTCTCCACTGTATTTAATATAGTTTTCGTTACATATCATAACTAAAAATGCTAATAAACTATATAATTGGTTTAAGACTTCAAAAGTTATAAAACTGAGGTTATAAACATTATTTCTGGAGTAATTGTATCATTTTGATCGATTTCAAATGGATCGATACATAAATGTTTTTTTATGTGGCAACACGATGCTTAAAAAATGTTGTGTCTTTCAGTCAAAATGACAGTTGTCATTCGCTTTGTTTCTTTGCATCGCGAGTGTTGTTTTTGTGAGTTTTATATCGAACATTTTGTTTTTTTTATAATGGATTCCAATTCTTCTCTTCTTGACGACCCCGGCACTTCTATAGACCCCGAACCTTGTATTTACGTTGAACTTGGCACACCTACGGACACCGAACCTGGCCCTAGCGATAACCCCGGCTTGAATATGGACATGGATCCCGTGCTACCTCACAGTGATCTGACGAATGAAATGACAACGCAGCGATGTGTGAATTGTGGAAGCGATTTATTTCAAAGGAGGAGACACAGTCTCATTCTAATGGTTGTGCGGTTAATTAAATACAGAGCAGACACATTAGAAGAAAAACATATTTTGTGTATACATTATATGAAAATAACACTGAAGGGAGGGCAGCAATAAAACAATACTTATTGCTGCAACTGTATGGTGGGCCGTAGAACAGTAGGTTGCTGTGCACATAATTATTATGACCATTATTTGGTTTTTAAGGTGGGCAAGGTATCAAGAACATATTAATCCACCTGCCCAGTTCCTTGATCATGTTCTCTTATCATATGAATCTGATTAATAAATATAATTTTATATAAAAAACAAGTTTTATTTCATACATAACCTGTTTCAATTAGATGTTAAAAAATATGTAACATATACATCTTGATACAAAACTAGCTTTATATCGTCATTCTTACTGATATGACCTAATAAATCAATCGCATACTATTAGCTGAACTGTTTGTTTATGAGTGGCCAAAGTCCCATATAAATTGGACAATCCCCTTTAAAACTTGCATTAAACGCACACTATGTAGACAAGCATACTATAAGTTGGATGATTATATCGTAGATAAAAATGCTTGGCTAAATGCTGGTCCTGCTCCACAGCCAGTTGGGCTCACTAGTTTAAAAAAAAATGGTAGAGTGGCTTCCCCTTTTTTTTTTTTTTTGTTTTTTCTGACTACGAACATAATGTTTTATTTTTTTATTTAACCATATTTTAAGTATTGAATACTCCAACAGATAATATTGATTTTCTTTCTTTTGGTGGTAAAATTCTTTAAAGGTTACAAATACATTGCAAACTATAGTTTTGTATAACTTACACGCATTTTTATTTTAAATTTTTGTAAATGTGAGTACCATGGAGTCGTTTACTGTGTTGTATTTTGACTTGAAAGAGCAGGGTAGTTGAGAGTATGTCATGCTCACTTAAATGTCTAACTGATGGTGGCGAGTGTGTTGGATCATTCGGTTCCCTACAAAATGGTTGAGCTGGATGGTGCTGATCCACGCGTCATGTTCGTGAACGGGCGCCGTCAGTTGAGACTGGTCATCTCTTATCTGCCAGGGCTTATTTTTAACCGTTTTTGATTTTTATATATTTTTTTTCATTGTTCTCACGTATAGAATCAACAAGAGTAATGTACCCAGGATTTTGTAATTTCTATATTTAAAAGAGTGTCCTTGGAGTTTCATACCCGTTCTTCTCCATAGAGATCTACGTTTTGGAATGGGCAACTAGCTTCAACTTTCTGACTAACTGACTCTTTGACTTTGACACGTTTAAGTGAGCATGACATACTCTCAACTACCCTGCGGTAGTTGAGAGTATGTCATGCTCACTTAAACGTCTCGCTGATGGTGGCGAGTGTGTTGGATCATTCGGTTCCCTACAAAATGGTTGAGCTGGATGGTGCTGATCCACGCGTCATGTTCGTGAACGGGCGCCGTCAGTTGAGACTGGTCATCTCTTATCTGCCAGGGCTTATTTTTAACCGTTTTTGATTTTTATATATTTTTTTTCATTGTTCTCACGTATAGAATCAACAAGAGTAATGTACCCAGGATTTTGTAATTTCTATATTTAAAAGAGTGTCCTTGGAGTTTCATACCCGTTCTTCTCCATAGAGATCTACGTTTTGGAATGGGCAACTAGCTTCAACTTTCTGACTAACTGACTCTTTGACAATTCAAAAGTGCCTGTAAAGGGTTTAATTGAAATAAATGCTTTGAGTTGGAGTTTTAGTTTGTAATTATCAACCAGAAAGTTAGCTGTCTGACTTCTGAGGGAAGATATTGTTGTGGGATATTTCTTTACGTAGCTTTTTCAACTCAAAAGATAATAATATTTTTTTACCTATCGATGTTTTACTACTTTCAAACGGACGGAGTCGTGAACACAAAAAGTAGATACGATATATCGATACTGGAAATATAAAATACCGTTAGGGAAAATTGTCGCAAAATGAGTTACATATGTACTCTATCGATAAGTATATTTAAAATCATAATATCTCAAAAAACATCCCTTTCATTACATATTTTCCAAAGGTCTTTTTAATTATTTTATTAATAACTTGTTGTATACGATATTATTTCAAATTGTTAATTGTCTAAAAACCGATGTAAGTCTCTTTCCTCGCAGTGTTTTATCTTTATATTAACACAATCGAGTACATTTTAATAATACGTCACTTTTTTACTCCATAATTAGAGTAGGTATGTATTTTTATATCGGCTTTGTTACTTTTGAAAACTACATAGAACACTTATGTAACGTCAGAAGCTAGATGCACTGTTCCAATCGGTCGTTTCCTATGGACAAGACCACGCCACGATTACTCTTCTAAAAATAATTCGCTTTTACAATTGTTTTCGTCACTTTTAACAGGTTAAAATATATTTTAAGGTGTAAAATTAATGTCAAACCCTGACATTAATTTTACACCTTAAAATATATTTTAACCTGTTAAAAGTGACGAAAACAAAAGAAAAAAAAATGGGGTGTGGACACGGTCGTGTGTTTTACCGGAATACGTTTCGTTGATCCTTTAGCTATTGAGTGGTGTACTTAATTAAATTTTGAATTTAGATGATTGATATGTAGCTGTAGCATCAAAATGTAGCTGTAGCATCAAACTATATCCCCTGATTTTGATATCATCAGTTTTTTTAATCGCCTCCGACTTTGGATGCAAATTTAAAGACGTATTCACGTCAAAATAAAAATATGAGACTATATGGCGCGCACCGACAGACTGTCTCACAAAACTTTAAATCACAGCGCCCGCCGCGCCATTAAGAGGGAACAGGGCCTGCGAATATATTCCCCTGTTTTTCTTTCAGCTCCCTGCAGCTGTCCCTATCACACTGTACGGGGGCAGACTACCACCACACACAACCTGACCACCGCGTCCTGCCGCCCGTGCCTCGTCCTTTCGCATCCTCATTCCCACGTAAAACGGAACGATAACACGCGTGCGCCTGGCCTCTTTCCGAATCCTCAATTTTGTCAACTTTCTGCTATCTAAGATTTAAAACCTTGTGTGAACTGCGTTTACTTAAATTAAGCTATTTTAAACGAGTGTGCGGGCAGTTTTGATTCTACGAACCCAAACTAATAACAATCAAACACTCTCAAATCTAATAACTGTCAAATTAATCAAGAAGTAAATATTTTTGGTATAGACGTTCTAACGTTAGAATTAGTTTAAGTTGTTAAGTTTCCTGAGGGTATTGGATAATAATATAGTTGTACTTCTTATCCCTTCTCATGATTTCACACTTATTTCATTACCTACTCTTAATTACTGTTTAGGACAACCTATGCCGGACATAATCTGGCACCTGAGATACAGGACACGTCCTAATTCGGGTGTCAGGAGTTTCACAAAATCGAGCATGTTGTACTTGTCTAATTACTATATGCATCTAAGTCACAATATTAATATTAACCCCTATTTCTCTCCTTATGAATTAGGCTAGTGAAATAAATCATTTAAAAAATATTAAAAATGACACAGCTTACGTTGCCTAAGAATTCGCGTTCTAAAACGCAGTAAATAACCAAATAAAAATAAATATGTAGATTGAAATATGGGATAACCTAAAAAGGGATAATAGTACTTAATTACATAAATTCACACACACATAAAGCTGAGTTATTATAAAACCTTTGAACCTAAGCTCTGTAGCTGTATAAAACAACTACATTTCACTGTATACTGTTTTTAATGGAGCAAGGCTAGTGGTAAAAACATACCTATATTGGACTGCTGAATATTGCTGCTACAGTTCTGCTCTAGTGACGGAAAGCTCTTCTTGCAAATAAAGCTATACTCTGCCTCACATTGTATATCATTAAAATAGCCTTCTTGGTTCAGGTGCAGACAGTCCTCATCGCCACTATTGTCCGGCTGATTTAGCTTCCAGGTGTTGTACACCTCAGAGATTGACTTACCTATAGATTAAGAAATGTATAAATAAATTAACAATGTTAAAAACCTTTAACCCTTACAGCTAAAGCAAATAAATAGGTGGATATGTTTTTTACACTGGACAGCTTTATGTGATCCCCCTGCCCGTATCCCAATTTATTTGTGATCGGCACAAAACAAATAAAAAATATATAAATATACACCTACCGTCAATAGTCTCATATACACCTTCAGTTATTATGTCTGATATGCCCACAAACACCCATGTATCATTAGGTTGGGTATTATTTTGGTACAGTGTCCAAAACGATATCACAAGATTGGCCTCATCGTTGCTTTCTGGGTAGAACAAACTGGCTCCTTCCAGAGCACACACTCGCTTGGCATCACGCCAATTCTTCTTTGTCGTGTGGATCTTGTAGAAACTCTCTTCTGCTTCTATATAAGTGTAGTCCTCCCTGAAAGACACTTGAGTTTTTTGTCCATCTATGAAATAAAAAATAGTTATAATTATTAAACCGCATGTTTTTACTAAAACATAACATTGGAGATAACATAGTTAAGAGTTGGTCGAAGTTTAATGCATACAAAACGTCAATGACTTACGTGAGAAATCCGATAAAATGTGTACTACAAGAAAGACAAACAAAGTTTTAGAATACATTGTTGTAACTATATATACGACATGCGTCTAACCTCTTACAGCAGACACAACAGTATGTGAACGCTTACAATGAAGTGTGGCTTTTATAGCGAGTTATTAGCTGGTGTTGATACGCTTTATCACTGTTTTTTTTTGTTATTTAACATAATTATATCCATTAAGGACTATCGGTCTATATTTTTTGTGTTGTAATATTTATTATTATGTATTAAAATTACTTTACTTGATAGTGACACTACATACCAGCGTGATAAAATTAATAACATTTAAATAATAATTAACTATTCTATATATATATATATATGTATAGAATAATAAATAATATAATATATAATTAATTAATTGATATATATATATATATATATCAATTAATTAATTAATAATAAATAAACTCAAAAACAGGTGGACCGATTTAAAAGATCTTTTCTTAATTATTTTCTACTGAGTAACATAAGCTATACTTAATTTACAAAGATATCACGCGGGCGAAGTTGCTGGCGGAAGCTAGTCAAAAATAACTATGTGAGAAGATTTTTCACAGTAAATCTGTAGGCATCTTAAAAAAGTATTCAATACTAAAATTTTACTTTCGAGTATGATAAACCAAAAACCTGTCACCGAGATGCTTCCTCAAGTGCCATTAGTTGACCCAAAACTCGTACTGCTGACGATTTTTTGTCAGTTTGTACCTATGATGTAACATAACTTGTAAAGCAGTACCTGATCGACCGAGCTCTGCTCGGGTGAAAATATAAAAAAATATCATCCAGGTTTACCAACGTTGTATCGAACTCGAGGCTGTGAAAATAGAGAGAACGAAATTTCCCAGATAGGAGACCTAGTTAGATCGATTTTTCGCATTCACACTTTGACAAGCCTGGTCAAAATGAAAATCCAAGATGGCGGCAACGACACATGACGAAAATTCTCCAATTTTTCGTCATTGCTGTAGTTTTCATAGTTTTCAAGGGCGCCAAAGCCGATAGTGAGGTCAAAATGAAAATACAAGATGGCGGCTGTGAAAATTTTCAAATTTTTCGTCATGGGTGTCGTTTTCATACTTTTCGAGGGTTCTAAAGCCGATAGTGAGGTCAAAACGTAAATCCAAGATGGCGGCTACGATAATTTAATTTTTTTCCATCATGGGTGTCGTTTTCATAGTTTTCGAGGGTTTTAAAGCCGATGGTGAGGTCAAAATGTAAATCCAAGATGGCGGCTACAAAAAATTTCAAATTTTTCGTCGTGGGTGTCGTTATCATAGTTTTTGAGAGTGCAGACGTGAAGGCAGGAGTTTTTAAAGCTGCTAAAGTCGATAAAGAGTTCAAAATGTAAATCCAAGATGGCGGCTGCGATAATTTTGTTTTGGTTTTAAATCATACGTGAGAGATGAGGGTAGGACCGTACGTTTTTTTTTCTCATAGAGCATGATGAAAAGTAGAGTGTTCACCTCGGGAGCAACACTATTTTAAGCTCGAGTGACGTACTTTGAATCCCTCGCTGCGTTCAGGATTCTGCTTTAGAATCCTTCGCTCCACTGGATTCAAAAAAACTCTCTCGCCTTAAAAATAGTTGTTTGCTCCCTTGGCAAACAATCTACTATTTCCTATCTTTAAAGGGATCTGTCAAAGATTTGTCAATGCGGTGTTTCGGTTGACAATAATCTTGAGGAACAATGTTAATTTTAATTCTGTAATTCTGTTCAACAGCTTTAATTCTGCGATGTCACCCACTTTGACGGCAGCGGCATTTCTCTGTTTCAGTTTCGCGATAGTCATTTTGTTAGTGACAACCACTGCTCGTGCTCCAGGTCGCCGCTCGACCGCATCAGCAGGCTGCAAAGTCACATAGAAACCAGTCATAGTGAAGGGATACTTTGAAAGTTTATTTAGTTGTCAGGATAGTGTACAAGGAATGGTTAACTGGGCAGACGCCGGTTTTGAAGGCCCAAACTCAGATGTAGATGAAGAGAATGCAAAAGAAATAGACGAGATTTCAAAAGCGCTGAAAGTTGGGAAAGCTTGCTGAGGGGCAGTGACGGGGTGATAGCAAGCTTCTAGTGCCGGATCTTTAATATGTGTTGGAAATATGGCCGTGTCCCGGATGATTGGTGCAAAGCTGTTTTCGTACTACTATATAAGGGAAAAGGCTGTCAGCAGGAGTGTAAAAACTAACGCGGCATTTTAGTTTTGTTGACAAACAAATTTTTTCTTAATTAAAAGAGTGATAAGAGTGACAGATGAGCAAATATGGGAAGTGCAGGCAGGATTTATAGAGGGAATGAGCTGTATGGATCAGATCTTCTCCCTAAGATGCATAGCCAAAAAAACATCTGGCAAAGCACAAGAAAGTCTACTTTATTTTCTTTGATTTGGAGAAGGCCTATCACAGTGTGTAGAGGGAAGAACTGTGGTCAACACTATCCATGTACTGTGTGGACTTGCACTTAGTACGGGCACTGAAATCTTTATACAAGGATTCCAGTGCTTGTGTTAGGATAAATGGGGCATACACGAACTAAGTCTACATCTCGAGGGGTGCTAGACAGAGTTTTGTAGCGTTACCGTGGCTCTTCAACTTGTACATGGATAGTTGTCTGATAGATTTGCGGATGTAAAGAAGTGCGGATTAAGGATGAATGAGTTGCCTGTCAAATACCTTCTCTACGCAGATGATTAAGCTCTACTTGCATCGACAGCAGAACAGTTGCAAGACATGGTGACTGTGATGGATGAAGCATATAATTTCAGTCATAGTATTTGAAAGAGGAGAGCATTTATCGGTGTGTGATGTGAAAATAAATGATAAGAGTGTGGAGCAAGTAAGTGAGTTTTTATATTTGGGGAGTCTGTTTAAAAGGGAAGGGAAGATTGATGAAGATGTGGAACGGAGAGTAATTGCGCGAAATAAAGTGAATGGTCCTTTATCTACATGCGAATGTGACCAACCATTTGCTGTCCAAAAAGGCTCGACTGGCTGTTAAAAATTGTGTGCTGGTGCCCACGCTTATGTATGGAAGTGAATGCTGGGTGTGACAAAAGAAGCATGAAAGTAGAACCAATGCTGTAGGAATGCGTTCCTTGCGACGCATGTATGGTGTGACTATGAATGATAGGCCGAGGAATGATGCGATAAGACAACGGTGTGATTTAAAAGAAAATGTAGTGACAAAAATTGAAAAGGGTATGCTGAGATGGTTTGGTCATGTTGAGAGGATGAATGAAAGACGACTAACAAAATGTATTTACAAGGCAGATGTGAGTGGAAACGCCGGGAGGGGGGACGCCCTAGGAGGACATTTACTCGTACAGACCTTATTTTTGATGCTCTTCAGAAAGGTCAGGTGCGTGCGTTGTATTCGCAACCGGCGTGCGAGTATGACCAGATGTATAAACGTAAACGAGGCAAAAGGAGTATGTAAGGATTCTGTAGTTTCTGCTTATCACCATGGGAAGAAGGCGTGAGTTTATGTATGTATGTGTTCCTCCAAATTAATCAATATCTATTACTATTATCAATACGAGTTCTTCCGGCGTTGTTGTTGCTAGTAATAAGAATAAACGTATCTTTTTTTTTTTGCTTTTTGGCTACTTGTTGCAGCCGCAGCCGATTTTTTTCAAATTAAGTGTTGATCTTTTATATTGTGTGCCTTTTTAGTCTGTAGTCAGTAGCGATTTTTTATTTTTAAAAGACGATAACTGATTTATGACATCTCCGTAATTTTTCACGATTCGTGATGCGTGTGAACACGGGCATTTAAAAAGCATTGGTGAAAAATTTATGTGGAACCACCGCCGTGAAAGATTCCTCTTACGAAAGGAAAAAAGATTTTTTAAATCGGTCCACAATCGACGAAAAAATTGGCGACCGACTTTCGAAATGAAAGTAATTTTTCACCTGGTAGTGTTTTTTTTTAAAGTCGGTTGAATTTTTTACATTTATGTTATAATGGGGTGTAACTAATATCACTCACCTTTACCCCTCGCCACTATGTAAAAAATATGGGTGGATAATACCTATGTACATTATTTTTATATTTTTTCACTGTCTGGTACTCTATTCTATAAAATCATAACGTGATGTACCGTTACAATACCATAAATACTCGTACATCACAGAAATACATCCTACTGAAAGAAAATTTCACCCAATTTCCTGCAAATCTATGTATATCATAGCTAATACCAAATTAGCTATGAGGCTTCTACGCTTTCGTAGGCTGCATCGTAGAGCTTCGTAGCGCCGCGTCTACGAAATAGTTATACATATACAATGTATTAAATATTTTTGTAACTAGCGACCCGCCCTTGCTTCGCACGGGTACAATAGCGATATGACATCGAGATTTCTGTGCTACAACTAAGTTAAATGGTGGTGAATACTGCATCCATATATTTTGTGTAGCTTAGAAGATCGAAGCGGTCACAGACAGACACGAAAAGCTACTTTGTTGTATACAATGTATACTTATAGATGATATAGGTACATAGATTTGCAGGAAATTGGGTGAAATTTTCTTTCAGTAGGATGTATATTTTCTTTGATGTGCGGGTATTTATGGTATCGTAATGGTACAACATTTTGTATTTACTAGCGCTCTAGAAAACATGTGTTTTGGGTAAATCTCTTGATAAATTGTGGAAAAGATGTAGTAAGTTAATGACAACTTAGATATACAAATGAATGGAGATAAGATTGAATTAGTAGACGTGGTTAAATTCTTAGGGATTAATATTTATTTGTTTTTAAATTGGAAACCGGATCTTGCTGTTATTGACTCGTCCATATCGTCAACATGTTACGCACTCAGGAGCCTTAGGGATGAGTTGAACTTAGAATAATTAAAGTCTGTATATTATGCGCTGGTTGAGTCTAGAATAAGGTATAGAATAGAATAAAAAAGAATAGAATAGATAACATTTATTCGACACAGACACAACACAACAGCAACAAACACATAAAAAAGAGAACAATAAACATAACAATAAAATTGCAGTAAAATTTTGCTGAGCGTGCCCATACCGAAAGTTTTACCATCTCAGCATTTGCTGGGCATCAGACACCCAATGCTGGTTTTCAGTTGGCACCCCGCAGTGACACACGGACGTAGGTAACTAAAATAGATACATACTTGAATATTAATAATAAAAAATGTTTAAGAATACGTAAATAAATGTTGTAAAAGATTGTTTTGTGTGCTCCTTAGTTCAGAGATTTTTTTTAATGTACCTACGAATCTAAAATATAAAACAACGCCTGTCGAATAGCATCGTGCTCTGGGGAAATAATCACAGTTATAACTGGCAGAGAGCGTTCATCTTACAGAAACGAGCCATAAGGACAATAGTCAGAATTTCGCAACGTGTCTCATGCATAGATTATTTGAAATCAAAATTGTGAATATTAACAGTACCTAGCTTATATATATTATACTACATGAGTATGAATCACAAGAGGAACGTGAGATTAGAGTGAGCACGCGAAGAAAAAATTTTAAGCTACATATAGCACCAACATTTTATATAGTAGAGCATTGCTCGAAGTACCAAGCTGTTGAGATATTTAATGGTTGCCTTCTGAGCTAAAGATTCTGATTGATAACACCCACTTGTTTAAAACAAAATTAAAAGCCTTTTTATTAGAAAACTGAATGTTAGTATATCGGAGCTAATCTTACACAATAATAAATGAATAATCTATATCTATTATAATCTAGAATCTTTTGACATCATATTTAAACCTGTTTGACATTATGTTTAAAACTGTTTGGAACTTTTGAATTTCACTTGGAATATTAATTAATCATTCATAGTCTTTGTATTTGTATGTGAATTGCATGTGTATATATTCAACACAATATAAATTATTTTTATGAATAAAATAAATGAAATGAAAGAGCGGGTAACGAGTCAATTTAACCTGTTAGGCTGCGAACGGCCTGTTAGGCTGTTTTAAAATAAGTTTTCTGAGTGGTTAAACTTAATTCAATGGTTGAACAATGTTGAGCAAGAGTTTGCGGCTTACAGGCAGAATAACAACGTAGATATCATAAATAAGCTAATTATAACTTATTTACTTTTGTTCCAACTCGAAAACACCGTTAATGATATCAATAACCTTCGGGGTATCCCGACATTATCGCTGCTGCAACGTTATCGTTTTTGAATAAATAGGTATTCCCTGTGATACCGGTACTAACTAATTGCGGACAAGTTTCACAACAATATTTTATCCTTGTTATTGTACAGATTTAAATGGAATAACAATAACTGCGATAAGATGCACTTTATAAGCAACCCATATCGTACATACTGCAACAGACGTGTGTCGCACAGTACTACAATGTTTTCTAAAACTTTGTTAGTCTTTCTTGTAGTGTACTTCTTATCGGGTTCCTCACGTGAGTATTGGGTCATAAAATGCTCAAAATACTACTTGATAAGTAGTAGTCAACCTGGTGATAACCTAACAGGCACCATTAAATATGTGTTTTATTGTTTTGTGTACAGGCCTGTTCACTGTGGTAACAATCACCTAAAGCTGCGCCCACTGCGCACTTTGGTTTTTATTATCAGACTACTTGAATTAGACGGTTGAAGATTTGATAAATCCCATAAACTCTTATTACTTATATTTTTTGTAAAAATGCTGAGTAAATACTTGGTCGGGCAGCGCAATAAGATTTACCTCCTACAACCTTTATTACCCCAAACATTCGAACGCTGTTTCTAGATAAATTATCCTCCCGTTTCACACCTACTTACTCAGTTGATTTTTGGAAAATCCGTGATTGTATTCGTTTTAAAAACCACAACACTCCAAAATAAATAGCGGCATTTCTTTAGCGGTTACGGCTGTGCGAGAGTCTAACATAAGACCGTGTTTTCTTTTGAATATAGACACCATAATATTTAGAAAAAAGATAATTTTAGTTAAACCTATTATGGTCTTCGGCCAGAATATTTTTTAATAGATTTTATTTGTAAATCTCAGGTTACAACAACGAGTTGGTAAATGTAAGTTTTTGTTTTAAAGTATGACGATTTTTCTGGCATAATGTTTGGGAAATACTGACCTAGGTTTTATTAATGACGATTAGGTACTGGGAATTAAAAGTTGCAGAGTTGGTTTGAAATTAGTCTTCTTTCGTTTTGCTAATAATGTAAATAGGTTATTTCTGTATCATACTCAAAACCACAGAATAGATGAATAGTAGGTATTCATCTATTCCGTGCTCAAAACTTTCTTCACGACATGATCCTCATTCCTCCGCATCACATGCCCATCCACCACGTCAGTCAATTTTCACACAACGTCTCAGTCACGTGTCACCAGCGCAACTTTCAGTTTTCAGCTTACTTACTCATTTATTGAATTCAATTCATTTTATTCGGTAACAATCTACATTGCGTTTGAAATAATCCAACATGAAACATACACAAATATTACAAAATTACGATGAAACAGATTACAGATTATTAAGAAAAATACAATTCAACAATTCAATTTAAATTACGAAAAATTATTTAAATAAACAAAATTGTAACAAAACCATGCAAACATAAATTATAAAACCATAGGTCAAATAAACGCAAACAATAATCAAAAAATAAAATTAAATATAAACACAAATAACCCATAGACAAATAATGACAAATAATGACACATGTCAGTTTTAAGAGAAGGACTATAAATCATCTTATGAATAGAGGCATCTTTCCAACAGGAATGCTTTGAGCCTTGCCTTAAATGAGCCTGTGTACAGTAGATATGCTTTTTAACTCAAGCGGTAATTTATTAAAAAATAATAAAAGTATTTAATACTTTAACTGCCATAAACTGTGGACTAAGTTTAACTATTCCAAAAGCCGGGATGATTTTATTTCCAAAATCTTTTCTTTGCGTATTTTCCCTTATCAGTCTGCCCTCGTCTGTTTTATAGTCATTTTTTTATTGTTTAATAAAGGCTAGGTACTGTGAGAATACCAAGTTCTTTAAAGTATGGTCGATACCCAACGAGACACCTGTCTCGTTGAGAAATACGGACAATGGTTCGAATCGCTCTTTTTTGGAGAATGAAAGCCCTATGCCAGTTGTAAAGATAGCTGTTTCCCCAAAACTGTATGCTGTATCTCAATATGGACTCAATCAGCGCATAGTAGACCATTTTTAGGGTTCCGTAGTCAACAAGGACCCTTATAGTTTCGCCATGTCCGTCTGTCTGTCTGTCTGACTGTCCGCGGTTTAGCTCAAAAACTATTGGTACTAGAAAGTTGTAATTTAGTATGAGTATACACGTTAATGACGTCAAAAAAGTAGTAAAATAAAATGTTGAAAAAAACAATTATTTAGGGTACCTCCCCTACATGTAAAGTGGGGATGATATTTTTTTTTCGTCATTCCCATGTGTGGGATATCGTTGGATAGGTCTTTTAAAATATTAGGGGTTTGCGAAGACCGTTTTTTGATTAAGTAAACCGTTCGTGACTTATCAAGCTTTATAGTGCCAATTTTCGTTAGAGTCAAGTGTCCCCCCCCCCTCTACCAACTAAACGGTTGTAGTTAGAAATTCAAATGACACGGAAGTAGTACTTATATATAACGAAGTTTAAAGGAAAACTATCACACTTAAGTGGGCTTTACAAGTTTACGAGTAATAATTGACCAACTGTAACCGCAAATTTATTGCGGTTACAAAAACATGTTCTCACATATATTCCTTATGGGAGAACATGTTTTTCAATTACAAAGTTAAGTTTGTTCTTACGATTAATTCATTCCAACTACGGAACCCTTCATTGTGCGTGGTCCGACACGCACTTGGCCGGTTTTTTTAAATGTAATATGCTTATTTCATCTCTAAGCGTCATAGCCAGATGGTATAGATAGATGAATCTAATAGCAGCATTAGATTCATGATTCTATTGTTAAGTTTTATTGGTAAAACCTAATGATTTACCGTAGCTCAAACTTTTATAGTAACATCTATTATGTATATTTTCATTTCGTAGATGGACAAAGAGAAAAAAAGTTTTTCCGGAAGGATTACAGTTATATAGAAGCTGTAGCGAGCTTCTATAAGATCCACATGATACCACGGACTTGGGCTGATGCCAAGCGAGTGTGTGCTCTGGAAGGAGCCACTTTCTGGCACCCAGACAACGACGATGAGGCACACGCAGTGATATCATTTTGGAACACTACACAGTCCCATTTGGGGTGGGTCTATGTGGGGATGTCAGACATAATGGTTAAAAGACTGTTTGTGACCGTTGACGGTACGTAAATTATTTTAGTAATTTATTTGTGAAGTACCACATGTGCCTACTTTTTAAAAAAGACTGCATTCGTTTCATTTATTCTTTGTTCGTTACATTTACTTTATATTATAAGTTAATAAAATCGGTGCAAAAAAATATCTTAATTTCATTTTTCAGGAAAGTCAGTTTCTGAAGTGTACAATAACTGGCTGCCGGGTCAGCCGAACAATGAAGCCGATAACTGTGTGTACATTTACAAAGAAGGTCATCTGGATGATTGGGGATGTGACTCTAAGTATTCTTTCATTTGCAAGAAGAGTCTTCAGTCATTAGAATGGAACTATCAATGCAATAGTCCTAATTCAGGTAAGCTTTAATCATTGCTGGGAACGTACAACAAGACTGACCTCTGATGTCTAGATAAGCTTTTTAAAAACATTTTCTGAATTTAAATATTTTTTTAGTTTAATTAAAGAGACATCATTAGCATTTTATAGTCCACACCTGATGCTTGGCCACTATCATCCGTCAATATCCGGCCACCCCAGAAGTTCGTCGCTTAACTAAGATAGGACTTATTCACGCTCGACTTAAAACCATTAGTAAATCATTGCAATGCAACTCTTATCTCGGTATGGTAAGGTATAGATTATAATGGTTGTCAAGAGTTTTATGAAACTCACGGCAATCATTCTAATTTATATTTTATTGCCTTGAGATACAAGGTACATCGCAATGACTTACTAATTGTTTTACGTCATTCGTACTTACAATTTTTTGCTGATTCGCGGTCTTCACACAAGGAAACGTTACCCCAATGGCTATCGGTTCGATGCCTAATATTGACCCTTGTCATTTGTATGAGCTATTTCGATGACGTTGGTTCTCTGTCGGATCTCTACTGTTGATATTCAATTTATTGCAATGTGTCCGTCAATTCATCATCATCCTCACGTGTCCCACGTTACTTGGGGTCGGCGGCACAAAGTCTTTACCTTTTCTATTATTTCCTGTCAGCCGTTACGTCATTCGTCTTCCTTTTCATTAGAAATATCATCCCTTGTATCAAGCTATCCACCTTTTCCATGACTCTCTCTCCCCCTCCTTTTATCATACATTTTATATTCATCGCTCACTGAGCCACATGAGTTTTACCCCTTCTCATATTTAGACTCGTAACAGGACAAACAGTAATTTGCCTACATATTACAGATAGATTTTTTCCAATCTCTTTTGGTTTTGTTCATGATAAAGTTATTGGAATCAATCAATCTCCTATCATCAGAATAGAGACATAACGTGTATTATTTCAGATTACATTTTCAATGAAGATAATGGCAAGTGCTACAAACTCCACACAACTCCATTGAGCTGGAACGATTCATATGCCGTGTGCCAACTAGAACAATCTTATCTGGCGGTGATCAGCAATGCACAGGAAGCGGATTATCTTGTGAATTTAACAGAATCCATACCGAAACCTAGGGTCAAAGACAACTACCAAAGAGGAATATATCACGTGGGCTTTCATAACAGGTTCAACGAGGGCTGGCAGACAGTTAAAGGTAGGTGAAAATGTATCTACTTAGGTAACTCCGAACTCACGCGAATGTCGAATATCTATGTCACTTCCCTCAAGTTGTTGTGTATTCACATACTTAAATATTTTTACTTTTATGAACATTGTTATACTAACACTCAATTATTTTTGGGGTTGATGTCCTGATGCGTCAAAATTACAGTAATGGGAAACCGGTCAGTAATCAGGATAAAGAGAAAAGATGTTTTTGTTTTTTTTTGTTTTTATGTTTGTTTGTTACGCTTTCACGTTAGAATGGCTAAACAGATTTGGGTGAAATTTTGCACATGGGTAGACCATGACTTGGGCTAGGACATAGATATTCTTCCTCACCTTCCGCCTGACGCAGGTCCTCACCGGACACGGCTGTTTCGGGAGGTACCTGTTTCGGATAAGGCGGGAGGAAACGCCCGGGTGTCATCACTGCGTGGATCGCCCGGAGGACACGGTGGAGCATACGGTGGAGGTATGCCCGGCTTGGGCAGAGCACCGCCGTGTCCTCGTGGAGGCGATCGGTGGCGGGGATCTCTCGCGTCCGGCCCTGGTCCAGGCCATGGTACGGAGCGAGAGGGCATGGGAGGCCGTCACCTCCTTCTGCGAAGCAGTAATGCTCGCAAAGGAGGAGGCGGAACGCGTGAGGGAGAGGCAAATTTCGCGCCCTCACGCCCCTAGCCGCCGCAGGAGGAGACGCCCTGGGCGTCGGGAATCGATTGCCGATTCCCGGCCACCGTAGGCGCGGGCTTGCGGACGGTGAGCAATGGGTAGCTCGCCGTCCGGTAAGGACCAGGCCCGGGTCGACGGCGCGTTGTGTTCCACGCGCGCCTCAAAGAGATGTCAGCAAGTGAAGGGGTCCGATGAGGCCATTGCCTGCCGGGGTTGCGGGATTAGTCCGAAAGGGATACCGTGGCCCCCTGGCATTGCACAGGCAACAGAAGGAACACGGGTGGGTTTTAGTCAGTAAGAGTCTGACACGCCCTCCCGCTCCACCCAGAGCGGGAGACGTCATTTGATGATTTCCCACCCAAAAAAAAAAAAAAAAAAAAAAAAGGGTCGGTCAAAGTGTAAATGGCTTTTCCATCTGGGATTACTCAGTAGTAACCCGGAGTCTGAATTTTTGCCCGATTGATGGCAATAGGCTCGCCCCCTATTACATAGGACTTAAACATAACTGATGAAATGTGGGTGTACTACAGATACATCTCTGCCTAACCCTTCGGCGAATACAAGCGTGATATGTTGTTTTATGTTATCGTGTTAAAGGCTATTTGGGGGCGGTGCAGTCTAATCGCAACGCTACGCATCACAAAAACCCGTGCAAAAACCCTACTACACTTTTGTACATTTTTTTATAATCAAACGCACATTACAGGCGGACCGCACCTCAAATTTTTTTGTACGAAAATGTGTTGCTCTGCGGCCCGGTGTGGCTGTAATGTGCTTGGCTTTACTTGGCTTTAGATGACCGTTTCGATTGATGATTTTCTTTTCCAGGCAGCCCGATGAATTTAAATGCCGAGGCCTGGTGGGACAACTACCAGCCAGGTGACAGTAATCAGTGCGGCTCAATGTTCTTCAACGGACGTCTAATCAACACAGATTGCGATATGAAGAGCTTCTTTTTTTGTGAACATGAACTTGCTCATTCATCCCTAGTGCCCGAAGAAAATATAAACAATTAGGTACATTCATGTTTCAAAAATAAGTTTTGCTTTTTTGTAGTACTAGCGTCCCGCCCCTGCTTTGCACGAGTTCAATGTACTGATGTGTCGACATGTCAAAACATCGAGATTTCTGTGCTATAACTAAGTTAAATATGACTACTATCTACCTAAATGAAAAAAATATATAATAAAAAAATAAAATCCACTGTATAATTTAGATCCAAGCGGTCACACAGAAAGACACGAAGCGACTCGAAGCGACTCGAATCGCAGCACACAAATATCTAGCATTTTATTTGTCTTTAATTATGTTTTTTTTTTAAATCGTGCGTTTTATACAAGATTTGAATTTCGTCTCATTCAGTTGAAGTATGTGGGGAGGAATTTTATTGTAACATTTTAAACAGTACCCCATGAAAGATGAGTCTACTTTAGCCAGTCTCAAACCTGGTTGAACTAATAGGTCCCTATTTCTTCTACTATAATTATGTCTATCACTTCTTTTACTAAAAAGATGCAATTTTTTTCTTACGTACCTATATGATGTTTTCATAGATATATTGACAAGGTACCGTCATGATGTTAATATCCTCAAACAGTTCCCTTAGAGAGTCGCGCGTGCGGAGATAATATATGGCTCTGATCGCTCTTTTCTGCAGAATAAAAATGGAATCGATGTCTGTAGCCCGTTCCCAAAGTAAAATACCGTAAGACATGATATTATGAAAATAACTGAAATAGACTAGCCTCGCGGTATTTACATCAGTAAATTGACGGATTTTTGTTTTAAATTTGGCTCGAACGAAGTCGCAGGCAGAAGCTAGTTTATAATATTAGTAGAGTGCATGGTCAGGGGGTAATAAAAGGCGTAGCATTATCGCGTTATCCATATAAACTCATGCAGATAGTATTTACATACATCTAAAATGACTACAATAGTGGTACGAAAATCTATCCCACTCACCTCGTAACTCGTGCAGTTGCTCTCGGAAAACACCATTTGGTAAAGTGGAACTGATGATGAAGACCACAGATGGCCACCGGAACTACTCAATAATAAGTATTTCACGGGTTGCGATTCGATTACTTTAATATGGTTGCCATGCGATTTATGCTCGTCACAATGCATATAGAGAAGTGGAGCTGATGGTGAAGTACCAGGAGAACTCCTCAACGATTAAGGCCCCTGCATCGGGAAAAGCAATATTTTGTAAAAGGTGATGACTAATAAGTCGATGGCAAATAACGAAAATACAAAACCAAAGACACGAAATGGAAGTTATTTTTCACTTTGTAGCGTTTTTTTTGGAATTCGGTTGTTTTTTTTTTTTTTTGCTTAAAAAGGCATGAAGCAAAACAAAACGCTCACCTTTGTCTAGCCAGTATAGTTGTGTAGTAGCGGACTAGCAAAATAAAAAAACACGCATGTTAAATACACTGCATTGTAAACCTAAAAGCAGTGCAATAAGAACCACGTTTACAGCTTGTTTTTTTTTTACTTTTTACTTAATGATGAAAACTTACAAAAAATACATAGATGTAAATTATAAAAGTATTATTCCAAAGCTTGCAAAGCGAAAAATGTGGAACAATCACAGTTGATAGAGTTAGTTTAGTTTTTTTTGTTTATTTGAGATTTATTTTAGTTGATGTAAATACAAGCCATGTGCCCCATGGGTTACGTACTCGTAGATTACAGGAAAAAATAAAACAATGTCTCTAACTAGCACAGTTTCTAATGGTGTCATATTAAAAATGATTCATGTTGAATATGGTAAAAAATTAACAATTACATTATGGGGTGAAAGGATTGTTTCACAAATAGATCAATATCATAGATTATGTATGGAGAAGCTTAGGGATATAGACTTTCCCTCTGATTTAGGTAATTGTCATTTTTGTCTTGATGAAAATCATAGAACGGTGATTGATAAACTGTGTAGTGGTATAGCGACTTCCCTTCGGGAAGCGGGAGAGGGCAGTTCTGGCCTAGTGGGAGATAGTAGGAGACGGCGTCCGGTGATCGGATGGAATAGGTACGTCAAAGACGCTCACGGAAATTCCAGGAAAGCTTTTTTGAACTGGGTATGGCATAACAAACCTCGCACTGGGATGCTATTTGAGGAAATGAATGAGACGCGAAAGGTCTTTAAACAAAGATTAAAATATTGTCAGGATCATGAGGATCAAATAAAGATGGACATGCTGGCAACTGAGCACAGGCGTAAGCATTTCCAGAATTACTGGAAGTCCCGATGAGCGTTGATGGCGTCACTGAACCTGGTGAGATTGCGGACAAGTTTAGGAGGCATTTTACAGTAACTTCACGGCAAGTGGAGGAGCAGAAGCTTGTTGTAGGGGGCATCATGTCTGGTGAGCCAACAAGCATTACAGCTAAGGAGATAACAAACATTATTAAAGGTATGACCAGGGGAAAATCTCCAGGGCCTAAGCATTGACCATTTTCAGTATGCTGGTCCGCACATTCCTAGGGTCTTATCCATGCTGTTCAATTTTTGTGTGAGACACTCTTATCTACCTGCAGAGCTGATGAGGACGTTAGTGGTGCCTATTGCCAAGAACAAGACTGGGGATGCATCGGATGGGGATAACTATAGGCCTATCTCTTTGGCCACCATAACGGCTAAGGTTCTTGACGGTGTGTTTGAGCGTAGAATGGTTGGACAGCTCAATCCACATGATTCGCAGTTTGGTTTTAGAGCTGGGTTGTCCACGTCCCTCGATTGATGCACTCAGACAGTTACTTGGAGTGTGTGAGTGTTATGCCATGGCTCATGGTCTCCTGTATAATGTCAGGAAAAGTGAGTTTATGGTGTTTCATGTGGGTTCCAGAAAACTGACGGTAGTTCCTCCTGTTTACTTGTATGGGGTGGCACTTAAGAGAGTGTCTCGGTTTAAATACCTAGGGCACATTTTAACTGTCTTTTTGATGACTAGGACATAGAGAGAGAGCGAAGGGCGTTGTCGGTTCGATGTAATATTCCGCAGGTTCCCAAGGTGTACTAAAGACGTGAAAATTACGCTGTTTAAAGCTTACTGCAAGACGTTTTACACCTGCAGCCTGTGGGTTAGGTATACGCAGAGAACCTACAACGCCTTCCGAATACAGTATAATAATGCTTTTCGGGTGTTGCTGGGGCTTCCACGGTTCTGTAGTGCGTCGGGAATGTTTGCCGAGGCAGGCATAGATAGTTTTGAGGCTATCATGCGCAAAATAACGGCATCCCTAATGCGTAGGATACGTGGAAGTTCCAATAGCATACTGAAGGTTATTGTGGAGAGGCCAGACTGCCCTTTTCTGATGCACTGGTCCCGTAGAAATACTTACGGGCCCGGTGCTGAGGAAAGATTTTTAAATTGATTTTGCTGTACATAGAAGATAAGTTATGGTTATGTTTTAGTTAAATTTTGATTTAATTTGATTTAATTTAATTTTGTTTTGATTTAATTTTGTATTTATTGTAATTTAGATTTAATTGTAGTTTAACCTTTATAATACTGGTGTCTCATATTGGAGACAGATAACAATAAAATTCTATTGTGTCTGCTAATTGCGCGCGCGACAGATTAATTCTGATTTAATATTGATTTTAATTTAATAATTGCTTTTGATCGTACATTGGTTGTAATTTTAATGTTACTAACATAGTTTCTAAGTTCTAATACTAATACAATATGGATGTTTTCCGAAGTAAATAAATTGAATTGAATTGAATTGAATTAAAGTGTTTATAATAGAAGTTATTATTATAGCAAATTATTATATTAACAAATCACAATTATAATGATTAAGTAGTGAGTATACATTTTACAATCAGGATGATAAATTAAATATCGACAGGAAGCAAGCGCGGATCCACCGTTGTGGGCACGATGGGCATGCTAATATACTTGTGACGTCACCCTTTCACGGTACTTCCAAATTATTTATTAGTACTTTACAATTTTTTTTCTTCCGCTTAAGTCATGGATACCCTACATTAATGATATTGCCAAACGTCGACTGACATATCATTAAACGTTGACGTTTAAAGGTCAATAGGGATGATGACTAAAAAAATGTTTTATGTCCGTCATGTAGATTATGAAACAATAACGTACCTACACGTATTTTTCCTTATTTTACGTTATCAAAAGATAACGGCGATACATTGAGTTAAAATGTGCCATAACGTCACGAGTAGGTATGTAGATTTTATACTAACCTACTTGTGACGTAGCGAGCCCCCACTCTCCAACTTTAATGCGTTTTATCTAATTTTTTTTAAATTAATATGATAAAGCAAAAAATACGAGTCTAATATTTTTTTTATGATTTTACTGACGGACTAAATAGTTTTTTTTTTTTTTTTGACCCATCATCCCTATTTTAGTTGGCCATTTCATGAAACACAAACACTTCATAAAATGATCAATTCTAAGATCTGGCTACGACATACTATACTTACATTCCTTTTTGGTGGCGTGGCGTGGCTGACGTTAATAGTTTATACTGTTTGTAGACATAAGTAACCCAACTTAAATCATTTTGATGAAATCGAATAATTTCACCAAAATCGGTTCAGTAGTCTAGTCCAAATGTGACACTGTGATGTGCAAACACATTTACTTTTGTATATTTCGTGAGTGTACAAACTAACATTTTACAGGTTTATTGATTTAGCAGTGTTCGCCCCACGGCTTTACCCACGTGGAACCATAGTGTACAAAATCTTGGTCAGGGAGTCATACATTTTGTAAACATCCCCTTTATAGGAATGCACTATATCGATCATAAGCGAGTGCATACTCCGTCTCGCACTTGGCCAATTTTCGGGTGGCTGTGACCACAACCTTTTTTGAGGGCTGGATCCGCGCCTGACAGGAAGTGCTAACACTGAATAATGAAAAAAAACTAAAATAATTGAACGACGGCGAAAAATGTACCATTAGATATGTGGAAGAATACATTTACCCATACTAGTGTTATAAATTCGAAAGTAACTTTTTGTCTCTATGTTACCTTTTCACGGCTAAACCACTAAACGGATTTCGATAAAATATGGCAAGGACATAGAAGGCATTCTAGAGAAGGAGGTTTTCTCTCAAAAATGAATCCTAAAGGGGGTGAATTATTTATTTATTTATTTATAGTTAGTTAAAACGGTACAACACCAATTACATTAATTAACATAGAGACAATAATTACGTTGACAATAATATAATTTAAAACTAACATGGAACAGTGGACTCCACAGTGAGCAGTGGTGATATAGGGGATGACAGTTTGTATGGGAAATCCAGCATGTTTTTTAAGTTAGGGATATTAAAATTGAAATTTATGCTTTTGTAAAATCATCCCCCAAAGGGGTAAAATAGGGGTGTAAATTTCCACATCTTGAGCAAATAAGTACAGAAACACTACAGAATCCATGTCGATGATGTGGTGGTGGTGGAAACAAAGTCAATTGCTGGCGCACAGTATTTTGCCTTGTTCATTGACGACTAAGAGTGAAGTATTCAACATATTAAAAAATTTCAAAGCAATGGCTGAAAATCAGCTGAATAAAAAATATTAATACTACGCACGGACAAAGGTGGTGAGTTTTGCTTTAAAACACCTTATGAAGTGTGGTGTCATAAGAAACCAGACTTAAGCCATACCTACTTTTTTTTATAGCCCTGTAATGGTTTACATACCGAAAGAGAAGATATAGAAATGGGACAAGGAGGCACAAATGCACATCCTTGTAAGATTTTCAGAAACAGTGAAAGGATATCGTATATAGGACCTTGAAAACAATATTATAACTGTGAAGAGAGTTGTCATAGTGATGGAAGAAAAAACAAAAACAACAGAAAGCAATAGAGAAGAAACAGCAGGTTGGATACAGGTGTTGTTGAAATTGAAGCACACGAACTGCCAGTAACAAATGAAGATGGCAGAGATTCAGTGGGGGAGTCTTCAATGAATGAATCTCCCCATGATTCAGATTCAAATACATCTGTATATACGGATGAACTAGTCGTACTACTAACGATGATGACACTCTAACAACCTCAAATACAGTGACAGATATCTCAAGCAGTGAGCTACAACCAGTTCCAGAACTTCCAGGACAGGGCAAGAGAATGTGGAAACCTACAGAACAAAACGGTGTTTGTGAACGGGCTAACAAGACTGTTGTAGAGAAGGCACGATGCTTACTTTTTGATCTCTGCTTCAGCCCAGAATTTCTTTTCTAGCTTAGCGCTAGAAAAGAAATTCTGGGCTGATGCAGCAAATACAGAACTATATATAATCCTATTGAAAGTAAATTTAATATAAAAAAGGCTGAAATTTGTGCAGTAAACATTCCATCTCATATTCTCTTAGTTATCTCAGCCAGTTTAATAATTGTTATGATGAAACTCTTTTTAATTACGCTAAACGAGTATTTAAATACTTACAAAAAACAAAACATTATTGTTTCACATATAATAACGATAACGTAGAGCTGACAGGTTTTGTTGATGCAGATTGGGTAGTCTGGATCGAAAGTCTTATACTGGGTTCTGTTTTGTTATGAATGGTTCTGTGATTTCCTGGCAAAGTAGAAAACAGAAGACTGTCTGCTTATCCAGAACTGAGACAGAATATATTGCTCTTTCAGAGGCATCTAGAGAAGCTGTTTACTTAAGAAATCTGTTACATGAGATTACTGGTAGACAATGTGCAATTGAATTGAATTGTTAAAATCAAAGTGCATTAAAATTAGCAACAAGTCATCAGGCACACTAAAAACATATAGATGTTAGGTTTCATTATGTTAGAGATGCAGTCAAAATTAAATTTATTAATATTGAACTCATTGATTATTGATTTTCAACTCAGGAAATGCCCGCAGACTTGGTAACTAAAGATCTTTTGTCAACTAAGCATTATAAGTTCATGCATATGCTAGGAATTGAGGTTAAATAAAAGGAAAGCATTTAGTTTATAATTTCAAGTTTATTTTATAAAGTAGGGGTTAAAGTATGTGGGTAACAAAATAATTATTAAAGTGTCAGTCGATTACGAAAAGCTAACATGTTTTAATAGAAGATTGGTTCAGCATTCGTATGTTAGACTATTAAAGATGTCTTCGGTGCTACTTCGTTCGTAGACGATAAAGGCGACAGTAAAAAAGTAACGCCCCTGGCGTTACTTTTTTGTAACCACATAAGTATTTAATATTACATTACAATTGAATTATATGTATGTCATCTATTGTAAATATTACACTTTATTATACTTAAATTGATCATTGTTTTACTCTTCAGACAAGTGCAAGCTGTTAACGTCATGTTCACAAATGAAGATACTTTTGGTATCACAATCAATGTTGTTCAGACGTCCGTTGTAGAACATTGAGCCGCACTTTTTTTCGTCACCGTCATCCGGTTGTTGGTTGTCCCACCAGGCGCTAGCGTCATTCAAACGTTTGCCTAAAATATTAAATGAACAATGTAAAGATAATCTAAATCAAGATATCATTTCCAGAGGAAAAAGTAGAGAAGCTCTTCAGCATTATGTCATAACACATAGGTGTGGTGTGAAATAGATCAATATGGTGTTTAGCTGTGGGGTCGGGCTGCTGACATTGAATCTGTTTTTATTTTGCAAAAGAGAATCATACAAAGAGGGTCAGTCGTCTGTGGGTTCCCAGCGATTCTACTAAGATACTCCTTTTTCAAGTTCCGAGGGCGTTGGGAGTTGCTAAATGTGGACACAGACACTGAGAGTAACTCTAGAGGGAAGACCGTGACAGTAGTATGTAGTGGTCACGGACTGCTCCATACCGTGATGGGTTGGAGAAACAAGTATATCCCATAAGTGTGTCAAAGGCACATTTTAGTCGATAGAAGTCCGACATAATTAGCCTACCACCTTACTCAGACGGTGGACATCCTTGACCATTGCCACACATTAAAAATTAAAACGGTGGTACACCCACTCGCGTACCTGTAACTGTCCGCCAGGCGTCTCGGAATTTGTTATGAAATCCCAAATGACATATTCCTCTTTGGTATTTCTCTTGGACCCGATTTGTTGGGAACTCCATTAATTTCACAAAGTACTCAACTTCCGCCGGAGTGTCGATCACTGCAAGGTAGGATAGTTCGGCGCGACACGCAAAATATGCATCTTTCCAGTTCAATGGTGCTGTGTGTAGCTTGTAACATTTGCCAAGATTCTCATTAAAAGTATAATCTAGGAAAGAAAAGAACTGTTGCTGTAATGAATTAATAGAAAAGCTGGTGGATTTCACGAGCACGTGCTAATCATTACAAATTAAACCTTACGTGAAATAATCAAATTAAGTACATATATTTACAGGGTGCCCCGTTTACAGTGCTCCATATCGATTTTTTAAGCTAAGTTTGTCAAGGGGCTTACCAGATCACCCCCATATTATGTTCACTTGTTCAGTAATTATTTATAGTTTAGGAGAAAACTTAACTCCAAGGGAAACATTTTGTTCAATAAAATTCATTCAAACATACATGAGGGTAATTTGGAAAGCCCTCAGAGAGAGATTTCTTAAAATGGGTGGATGGTTGCCATGTATAACGCGAGCTCATAATTTGTGACTTTATGCTACTCAAAATTTGTCTTCTAAGGCGCTTTTAAACGGGACTGTGCTAAAATGTTGCTAAAAACTTGAAAATGTATAGCCCGGTGTTACCTGCAACAATTTAGCTGAACATGGAGAATGCTTATCAAGTATTAAAAAAACACTCAGCGCGCTCAGAATTGTAGTGTTATTTAGTGATATGAAATGAAATTGTTTATTCTGTAAATAGGATATTGAAATCAATATTAATTGTCATCTTAAAAAAAAAAATGTGCTAGATGAGTTCGGCGTTTCCTATCTGACTACTCTGAGAAGAAAGGCCGAAACAAACTCAGAGGTCACAGTCTCTTTTAAAGTCCACACATAATCTTGGTCAGGCCATATGAGGACCATTATGCTTTGCTTGAAGAAAAATGGGATACATTATATAGTATTAGCGATGCTAACATAGCCGCTGAACTAGTAACAAATACAATACTATGGGTCATTAGTCAAAATACCCAAATAAAGATGACACCAAAACGACACAATCCCCTAAAACCATAGATAACAAAAGGAGTTGTAAAATCAATAAGAAAGAGTCATAGACTTCACGCACAACACAAAAAAACCTAGTGACGAATGTATTAAACAGAAATACTTGACATACAGAAATACGTGTAACAAACTGGTTAAAACCCTAAAAAGACAGTACTACCAAGAGAAGTTAGCAAAAAAAGGAGATATCAAGGAAACCTGGAAAACAATAAAGGAAGTGTGTAACTTTAACACAAAAAAAGAAATACCGCATGAGCTGGTTAATATTCAGGACTCGCCAGCAGATTCCCGAGTAATATGTTGGATAAACTTAACAAAACGGAGCAGGACTTGGCAGCAACGGCAAAAACAAATAACACACCAGTTAACTCAATGTCCTTTGTTCCCACTGACCCACAGGAAGTGGCTAATATTGTGTTCGGCTTAAGATCGCACTGTGCACCTGGATGGGATAAAATTTCTACAGATATCCTCAAGCAAAATATCGCTGCACTAGCCTGCCCTCTCTCTTACCTGTGTAATCTTAGTCTCGCAACCTTTCCCACTATTTTTAAGAGAGCTATTGTGTGTCCAATTTACAAGTCTGGTTCTAAGGATGATCCTTCTAACTACAGACCTATCTCACTATTGTCAACGCTGTCTAAACTAGTTGAAAAGGTAGTAAACAAAATATTAGTATCTTATCTAGAACAAAACAAGCTAATAAATGAGAATCAGTTCGGTTTCAGGGAGGGCAAGTCTACTGAAGACGCAGTTATTAAGTTGACTACATTTTGAACGAGAGAACGATGTGTTAGAGTCTTTTTTCTTTGGATCTCCAAAAAGCATTCGATACTGATTCCCCAAAAATTCTGCTGGCGAGACTTGAGAATGGATGATGGGGAGTACGTGGATTGGCATTGGAATGGTTTAGAGATTACCTATCAGACAGAAACCAGATCTTTCGAGTGGATGATTTTGAGAGTAATAGCTGCCAATGCACATTTGGGGTTCCACAAGGTAGCACTCTTGGGCCCACCTTATTCTTAATATATATTAATGAATTATTTAACGTAACCCTGAACAATGTGGAACTCCTTATGTTTGCAGATGACACTGTTCTAGTTTTTCACGGGAAGAACTGGTATAGCGTCCGCCAAGAGGCCGAGAACGGTCTAGCTAGCATAACGCACTGGCTAGAAAACAGTTTGCTCTCGCTGAACACCTCCAAAACAAAATTTGTTTGTTTCAACAAATCCCACTTAACAAATCCAGGCCCGAACTTCTCCATAAAAATTCACTTGTTTCCATGCAATCGGACCAACAATCGGTGCAACTGTAGTTGCAGCTCGCTATCCCAAACCCTCTCTATTAAATACTTAGGCATAATTATAGACGAGAGGCTCGACTGAAGCACCCATACAATGGCATTAGCTGGAAGGATTAGAAAAATGATTTATATATTTAAGAACTTACGCAGTGTGGCAACCCTCTAACTACTAATCCAAACATACCGCGTCCGGTGCGAGTGCCTATTCAGGTACTGCATCTGCGCCTGGGTTGATGCATACAAAAATCACCTTATCGCAGTAGAAAGAGCGCAAAGAGCAGTACTAAAGATGATCATGCGCTTACCCTACAGACACCCAACAGCTAATGTCTATGAAAGGGCAGGTGTACTGACGGACGGTGAGGAAACTTTTTGTACTCGAGATGTTGACAAGATACCATAAGTATACGGTACCTGCCCTACCTATTACAACAAAACGACGTCTTGACTATTGTCCAATACCGCGTGTTAGGACTGTTTTTTGCAAAGCGACATATTGTAGCTCTAGCTCCAAAAATGTACAACAAACTTCTTAAAATCTATAATGACTGTAAAACCTACACTGTCTACAAAAACAAAAGTGGCAAACTGGCTCAAGGATTTCAGTTATGATGAAATCAAAAATTTTGTAAGCGGGTAATATATATGTATATATATTTAAATATATAAGCACTAATATTTGTGTATAACACCACCACCATCACCTACACTACATACTCAACACACAATCAACGACTACACATCACACCATCTACACACAACACAGACACTCACAACACAAAATGGTTGTTATTGTATTATTTTACTTTTTTTTTTTTTCATCCAAATCTTTCTCTGTTTTTGCATTCTTTGAATATTTTTTTTTATTAATTTATTTTGTTTGACATAATACTGTATATCAACAAAATCAGGCGAAGTCACTGGTCCCTATGATACAGTTAACACTAGTTTAGAGGCCAGGGGATTCATATATTTTTTATGTAACCTTTTTTTATGTCAATAAAATCCTTTATACTTTATGTAGATTAGTCTGAAATGGTCTTTTGAGAAAAGAACCACACAGACTTGAGTGGACCTGTCCTGTCAGTGTAAGCATTTGTCAGTAATCGTGGAGCTCAACTCAGAACTTAAGGAGCTCAACACGACGAACAATACCAAAGAAAGGACATTTGGGTAGGCCGCTTATACTACTCAAACTGCCAGACCATCATTAAAACCAACCGACAGTGAAAAAAATAATGAGAGAAAAAAAACCACATAGTCCTCACATTCACAATAATTAAAATAATATAATACTTTACATAGTAATCGTGTCATTTTGTATATCATTTTCAACAATGTCAATATGTATATAAAACTGGTATATTTTAATGATTTTACATAATAATAAAAAAAAACAAATTTTATGGTTTTATCACAAGGCTTAGCAGAGCGAGCACCTCAATCCCATGCTTTTTTATCTTCTAAATAATCTGAAATTTTATAGTACCCTTTTTTACAAAGTTTGGTTTTAATAAAGCTTTTAAATCGTTTAATGGGTAAGTTTCGAATGTCGATTGGAAGTTTGTTGTAAAAGCGTATACATTGACCCATGAACGAGTTGCCTACTCTGTGAAGATGAGTGCGATGTACAGCAAGGTTGTGTTTATTCCTGGTAGGTATTTAAACTATGAATATCGGAAATTTTCTTAAAATTTGATATATTTTTGTGTACGTACATAGGTTTTCAAAAATATATTGTGAGGCTACACTCAGAATATTTATTTCTTTGAATAATGAGTTTAGTCTTTTTTTCGTTCAAGAGAAGATTATTTACATTAAACCAATGCACAACTTTAAAGAGCGCATCGTTCACTTGTTCAAAGTTGGCTAACTGACGTTTGATTTTAAAAATAAGGGATGTGTCATCTGCGAATAATACGATCTTGTGATTATCCCTTATGTGGTGAGGTAAGTCATTAATATAAATTAAAAACAAAAAAGGATCTAGAATTGAACCCTGCGGAACGCCCATGGTGACCGCAGATCCTGCAGATCTCTTGCCATTAACATCGACCCTCTGAATTCTGTTGTTCAAATAAGAAGTCAGAAGGTCGAGAGCCCTGTCCCTCATACCATAGTGGTACAGTTTCCGGATGAGTGTGTCATGATGTACGCAATCGAAGGCTTTGGACAAGTCACAGAAAATGCCAAGAGCATCTTGCTATTCCTCCTAGGCCTCGAATAATATGCTCTTCAGTAATTCCACGTCCGCGTCTGTAGTTGAACGACCCTTTGTAAAAACAAACTGTTTCAGATGTATTAGATGATGTGCATTGAAATGTCTTAACATTTATTTCAAAATTAATTTTTCAAAGATTTTACTCAATGTAGGTAATATCGAAATAGGCCGAAAATTCGTAGGATCAGTTGTACTGCCAAACTTGAACAGTGGAATCACTTTACTAAGTTTCATCAGATCAGGAAATACACTAGATGCAATACAAGAGTTAAAAACAATTGTAAAAAAGGGTGAAATAACATCAATTATTGAGGACATGGTATGTACTGACAATCCCCAAAGTTCAGCAGTTTTTTTTACATCAAGATCTTTAAAAGATTCTGTAATATCTTTAGCAGTAGCAATTGTAAATTCAAAATGTTTGTCACATTCTGGTACAAATTCTTTTAGTATTGAGTAAGCAGAAGTGGAGGATGACGGTGACAGAGTTTTGGTTGTTAAAATGGGAATATTAGTGAAGGAATTTTCAAACTCAGTTGCCACCTCCACGTCTGCCTCAATATCTACATCATTGATTTTTAGATGGAAGTCACGATTCCGTACTGTCGTTCTTCCCGTTTCTGAATTAATAATATTCCAAGTTGTTTTAATTTTATTTCCAGAAGATATTATTTTATTTTTAATTTGTATGGCTTTTGCTGAGGAACAGGCTCTTTTAAAACTTTTTGAATATTTCTTAACTAATTCTTTAAAAGTTTAATCATGGTTATATGTTTTTTCATGATACAATTCAAATAACCTTACCCTACTTTTGTAAATTCCTGGTGTTGCCCAATCACTAAATATAACGAGGTCACAAACAGGCAATGTTTTTGAGGTGAAAACCTTCCTAAACTCATAATTGATGAGGTTAAATAGTGAAGTATAATCTCGATCCGGGTCGTTGTGATAAGGCAAACCTGGTAGTTTTTCCGTTAAATTATTTTTGAATTGTTCTAAGCGACTTTTATTTACATGAAAAAAACACAAGTTTTCTTTGAGCTCTGACTGTTTTCTGAGGGAAAGTGACTAACTGGCCACAGTGATCAGAGTCCAACTCATTTATAATTAGATGGCTAGAGGGTCTTAAATTTGTAAAAATATTATCAATAAAGGTAGCACTAGTGGCAGTTATTCTAGTCGGCTCAAAGAATGTATTGTACAAATTATATGACTTTAATAAATTTATAAATTTAT
Organism: Xanthia togata; assembly: GCA_963853775.1. NCBI lineage: Eukaryota > Metazoa > Arthropoda > Insecta > Lepidoptera > Noctuidae > Xanthia > Xanthia togata. The sequence continues at coordinate 17,183,923 of OY970802.1, forward strand.
TTACTATAGCAGATTTTTCCAGTATATTAATGTTGAAATCTCCACAGACAACAGCTGTTTTATTACTGTTACAAGTCTTTAATAATACTTCTTCCATATATTTCTCAAAAATATCATATGAAGCACATGGGGGCCTATACACGCTCATTACAATGAACTGCTCAAGCTCAATGCAAGCTATTTCAATAACTCGCTCAACAGACGCTCGCATATCATTCTGTAAATGCTTGCGATTTGATGGCTAAATGTGATTGATATTGCTATTTTTTTTTTCATCAGGGTTTTTTTTCTTTAAGATATCTTCGATTTGTGTATGTATACCCGACAATATAAATACTGCGAGCCAGGGGCGCTCAGTGGGGGCCTCGAGATGTATGGAATTTTTCACTTTTTGTATGGAAAATATGAAAAATTATTACCTAAGTATATGTTGAGTGTTAGTGTTTTATTGATATAATAAAGGGGGTCGAAATTTTCATTATATTTGCGATATGACACACCATTTTTGAGATATAAGCAAAAGAATAGAAAAAAAAGATACAGTACTGTTTTTGCACCTGAAGTCAAGGTATTAATGTAAATTTTAGTTCATGACAACTTATTTTATGCCACACCTTTTTAAACCGCGATAAAAAATAGTCAGAATTAGTTAGACAATCAAAATTTTAGGTGAAAAACGTCAAAAAAATGGCAATAGCAAAATTACGATTTTCACTAAATTAATAACTCAGTGCCATCTTAGTTCTGACAAACTAAAATATAGCTAAATTGTGTCACTTTAGTCTATTTCAGAATGGCAAATCGTCGCTTGACAGAAATAAACAAAATTTTGGTGATTTTTAGTCTAGTTTAGAGAATCGGCACTATTTACAGAATGATATCACAGAAATACAGAGACAAATCCTGTATCTGTTCGCTCTAGGTTTTTTTTATCATTCTCTTTTGTCTTATAAACGGGCAACGGAAGAATGCAACAATGGCTGTTGGTTTGTTTGGTTCCATAACTCACCAGTAGAACAGATAATTACCTATAAACATTATTATTGCGTGTATATATGTCGCAGTCATCTGGTTGAATCTGCTATTTGATTGAATGACTAGCGCGTTCATTGAATGACGACATTTAATTGAATGATTAAAGGACTACTCGTCAAGTCGTTGAGCACAACGTTTAACCAGATGGCTGAACGTCGTAAATGACTACACATTTAGTTAAACTGGGTGAAATATGTTAGGTTAGATTAGAACTATGAACAACCGCGCGCGAGCCGAGCGAGCTCAGCGAGCGGTGCCGCAGCAGCGGCTGGCGAGCGCTATTTCCAAGTTGCCCGCAGAAATTTTTACACCATTTGAATCACTTGGCTGAGTCTTCGTCAGTCATCTTCAAAGGGCTGACTTTCAATACGCCAAGTTTTTAAACGTTGAATGATACTAATTCAATTAACTATCGGCCTAGGCATCCAATTGGTTTAATGAACTGCCTAGGCGTCCAATTAGCTGGCTAATTTTACCAGATGGCTGCGACATATACATACGTAATTACGTACCACGAAGGTGAATCAAAGGAATCGGGAGCGATAGTCATCAGTTCAACACTGTTAATTTTGAAAAACTAGGATTTGAAATTTATATCTACCTAAATTGGTCATATTGCAGTTATAGTTCCACTCAACTGACTGGAGGCTCTTCTTGCATATGAAGGGATACGAATTGTAACATCTGACATCATCCAAGTAGCCTTGTTTGCCCAGGATTACACACACATTATCGGAGGCTCCCTGGTCTGGCTGACCTAAGCCCCAGTTATTGTACACCTCAGAGACTGTATTACCTAAAAAATATACAAAACACAATTTAGATAAATAAAGTTAAGATTGGTTCGAATCCAAGAATTGAGTTGAATAAAACCCTCACAAAATTCGAACGAATAAAGAACATAAAACAAAAAAAATAATGAATTAATCATAGCAATAATTACACTGAATTAGGTGTTGTAACAGTTTTAGTGTGTAAAATGCCTTTTAGAAAATTTTCAACAATTTGTTATCACCTAAAAACGATTGCAATTCATAACCAATATTTTAATGCGTTACCTTACAGAGTGATATTTCATTCAGTAATATTGACAAACTAATCAAAACAGTGAAATATTCAACAGCTATTTGCAACGTTGCTACCACTTTCAGAATACATCCTTTTTTTTTTGGCTGTGTAATTACCAAATAACTTCTCCCGCTCTGGGCTGAGCGGGAGGGCGTGTCAGACTCTAACTGACTAAAATCCACCCGTGTTCCTACAGTTGCCTATAAGTTGCCAGGGGCCACGGTATCGCTTTCGGACTTTCCCGCAACCCCGGCAGGCATCGGTCTTATCGGACCCCTTCAACTGAGCTGACATCTCTTGGAGGCGCGCGTGGAACACAACGCGCCTTCGACCCAAGCCTGGTCGTTATCATACGGTGAACTACCCATTGCTCACCGTCCGCAAGCCCGCGCCTACGGGGTGTCCGGGAATCGGCCTGCGATTCCCGACGCCCAGGGCGTGTAATAGGGCGGGTAGGGGCGTGAGGGCGCGAAGTTTGCCTCTCCCTCACGCGTTCTGCGAGCATTATTAGGAAGGAGGTGACGGCCTCCCATGCCCCCTCGCTCCGTGCCATGGCCTGGACCAGGGCCGGACGCGATAGATCACCGCCACCGATCGCCTCCACGAAGATACGACGTTGCTCTGCCCAAGCCTCGCAACGTATGCTTCCACCTTGTCATCCGGGCGATCCATGCAGTGATGACACCCGGGCGTTTCCTCCCGCCTTATATGGAACAGGAAACTCCCGAAACAACCGTGTCCGGTGAGGACCTGCGCCAGGCGGAAGGTGAGGACGCCGTGGCGCCTCCCTAGCCACTCCTCAAAGAGGGGACTTATCACCGCAATAGTAGCGTGACCAGCACTGGGTTGCGACAATCGCACTCTCCATGACGCCATTAGATCCCGCCGGAGCTCTATCCACTGTGCCACGATTTCTCGCGGTAGCGGAGTTAAGCCCCGGCGTTCCGCCTCCTCGCGCCACTCCCAAATGTTCAGAATGCGCCCTGCATTCTGAACATTTGGGAGTGGCGCGATATTACACCATACAACATTTTAACAGACTTACCATTGATGGTCTCCAATACTTCGTTAATAATTAAATTAGACAACCCCACAAACACCGAACTGATATGAGTCTCGGTTTCGTTCCAAAACAATATCACGGCTTGTGCTTCATCGTCGTTTTCTGGGTAGAACAAACTGGCTCCTTCCAGAGCACACACATGCTTGGCATCAGCCCAATTCCGTGGTTTCGAGTGGAACTTATAGAAACCTTCTACTGTTTCCAAATAAGTGTAGTCTTTCCGGAAATACTTTTCATCCCTTTGTCCACCTAAGAAAACAAAAATAGTCATAAAGCAAAGTCAAATAGAGATGCAAATTCCAGAATGAGAGACAATCAGCTGATACATAGACGGTCAGTACCGTTACCATAATTTTAAATTCATTCGTGGCATAAGTTTAAGTCATAATAACGCGTGTAGAAGGCCAAGCAGACCCAAACTTGATCCATGGCTAAATTTAAGATTATTAAAAAAAAAATAGGTTTATCAACGATTCGATCGAACGATTGTTTACACAATTTCAATATAAAACACAATGCTTAACAATAAAATTACAGTGTAACAATCACATAAAGGTACTCGTAAACACCTTAAATTAATATCAGAACAGAAGTCAAGCTAACTTACTCAGTAATAAGCACATACTTTGATGATCATAATACAAATAATGAAATTTGACATTGATAACTTTAATTGGCAAAAAATAATATAATCGATTGATATAAAAAAGTGAAATGTAAAAGTGATATAAAAACAATAGGTATAAAAGTATAGATCCGAATTTAAAAAAAAGATATAGGTAATTAATTGATATAACTAAAATTAAATTAAAATTAAAATTAAAATTAAAATTAAAATTAAAATTAAAATTAAAATTAAAATTAAAATTAAAATTAAAATTAAAATTAAAATTAAAATTAAAATTAAAATTAAAATTAAAATTAAAATTAAAATTAAATTAAATTTAAATAAATAACATCCATATATTAAATTCATATAAATGGATAAAAATTGTTACAAAAATGACAATGATTAATCACAATTAGCGGTCACTTGGTAAACAATTGAGAGTGGTTTTCAGTTTAGCAAGAGAGTCAAAGTGTAGATCAACAACATCTCTATAGCCATTCACTGCATTACACATTCTTGCATAAGGTGAGCTGGATCCCAACAGTTCTTCTAAAAGGTGGACGAAGTGGCGTGATGGCACTACGTGGATTTTAGATCCCTAGCACGGAAACTAAAAAGGGCAAGTAGGCAGGGACTATCCATTTTGTGTTTAATAATCTTATAGGCAAACATAGCGTCCAGTATTTTTCTACGTTGGTCTAGAGAGGTCATGTTAAAATGTGCCAGTCTTTTTTTATATGAGCGTATTCTTTTGGCGATACTGTTAGAGAAAGCAAGATGCTATGCGAAACGTTTCTGGACACGTTCAAGACGCAAGTAATGGCAGGCAAAGTGAGGTCGCCAGACCGTACTATTATAATTCTAAACTTCGAACAAGGCTGTAGTACAGAAGAGTTTTTGTTTTATTGTACCGAAAGTTTTTACTCTTTCTTAGAATGAACCCTAACATTTTCGAGGCTCGTCTAATAATATTGTCGGCATAAAAATAATATATATATAATAATATGCGGCTTAAAAGTTAATTTCTTGTCAAATAGTACACCAAGGTCTTTTATTGTCTCAACCTCCTCAATTTTGTCACCGAGGATATGGTAATTGCTACGTATAAGTTACTGTTTTTTCTTGAGAATTTAACGTGGTGACATTTTTTTGGGTTCAGTTCCATTTTGTTACATTTACACCATCGAATAAGACGATCGAGGTCACTTTGTAGATATAATGGATATTCCTCAGACTTGAAAACTCTCAAAAACTTTAGATCGTCCGCGTACATAAAAAAAAACGGAGTGAAGAAAGCACTTTGGAATGTCGTTTATAAAATAAATAAACAAAAAAGGCCCTAAATGTGAGCCCTGAGGAACACCAGAACAAACGCAACGTTGGGTTGATTTATAGCCACTAACTACCACAAAGAAAAATCTATAAGAGTTAGTAGTCCAATAAGAGTTCAACCACTCCAGCAAGGCTCCAGATATACAGTAGGCGCACAATTTAATCATAAGGAGCTTGTGGGATACTTTGTCAAAAGCCTTGCTAAAATCCGTACATATCACGTCCATCTGGTAGCCTGCATCAATAGCCTTTACAAGAGTTTCAGTAAAGGGTACCAAATTCGTACCAGAAGAACGGGTCTTAACAAAGCCATGCTGATGATCACTTAAATACAGTTTTAAATGATCCTGGATATATGGGCAGATCAGTGCCTCGAAAACTTTTGCGAATGATGACAAAATTGAGATAGGCCTATAGTTGGTAACCACATCTTCCGATTTATCAACACGTACAACTTTAGGTAGTTTCTCCCTTAAATGAAATGAAAAAAAAAAGAAAATGAAATGTACCAGATGTTAGGGACTTGTTGTAAATTAACATAAGTGGCTCCTTTTTTTGAGTCTAGGCTTTCTAGCTTCCTGCAGAGCGATTCACGAGGAATAACCGGGGCAGTTAGACACAAACTATTATTTTCTAAAAATTTCAAGAATTTTGAATTATGTTCAACATCACTGCTGTCATCAGGGCTATAAACGGACGAAAAATAATTGGCAAATAACTCGCACACTTTTTTACCATCAGAAGCACGGAACAGAAAAAACACAGATCAGAAGTAGCGTTTGTTCCGTCGGTCATAGTAAAGGGATAAACACTAGTACCTCCTTGCTTAGCCTTAATATAACTCCAAAATAACTTTGGGTTTGATGCTAAGTTGTCTTCTATATATTTTTTGTAGTTATTATAACATGTAGCAAGAGCTTCACACCGTTTGCCAATTAGTTTTAATTCTATTGCATCTAAAGGGTTCTTGTATTTCTTGAAGCCATTTTTAATCTTGTTCTTTTCGTTAAGCATTTTAATCAGTGTACGGCTAAACCATGGCGGGAATTTTCGGTTACTAGGTTTACGTAACGGCAAGAATTTCTTTATCGCGTTACTTATAGTGTTGTAAACAACGACCAACGTCTCATCTACATTACTTTGTCCACCAAATGATGAGATCCAGTCTAACTCTTTCAAGTGATTGCGAATCGGATGGTAATCAGCCCTATGAAAGTCAGGAGTTGCCTCCATACTATTAAAGGGGAGCCTAGCTTCCCTATCAAATGTAAGAACAATATGCAGAGGGGTATGCTGTTGATCCACATTACTTATAGGAGATACACTTTCACTTACTCTACATAGCGGTATTGTGGAGAGCACCAGATCCAGAAGACGACCAGCAGTGTTTGTAGTAAAATTTATAGCATATTGACACAAGTAAAATCAATGAAAAGATCGTTGAGACTGCGTAGCCCCGCATTACTGTTAGGTCAGGATATCCACACTTTGCCAGTCGATACCACCGATGAGTAAGTTGAAATCACCCACAATACAGACGTCACAGTCTGTGATTTTTTCAAAAACCGCGTTACAAGTCTAAAAAATTTTCGGAGGTAGATATACTGCGCAGAGAGCTATTCGACTAACAGAGCTCGTCCATGGTAGTTCTATAGTAAACCAGAGATCAATTACTTTCCCATTCTCTTATACGCTTGGATTTTATGCTGTTTTTAATAGCGATCAAAACCCCTCCTTCTTCTCTTTTACCACCTATTATACTTTCTCTATCCCTTCTATAGACCACGTGGTCTATAGTCACGTGTCACGTGGTATCTACTGTCGAACCGCTCGCTGCTAAGAACAGAACTGTCTCCGACAAAACAATCACATCAAAGTCATTACAACATATATTTCGATAGAAAACATGCGTCTTTGTACGAAGGCCTCGACAATTTTGGTAATAAGTTTTTAAGCAATTGAATTTTGTTTTGGTATTCTATTTATCATGTGAAAAAATAAAAAGACAATTATATAAAAAGAAAAAAAATAAACGAGTTTACAATGTCACACAATTTTATCTACACTATCCAAATTTTTGATTAGAATATGTCCTTCGCCATCAGACTTTCTTACAAAGATCCTGCCGTTTCTAACCCAAACATACCTATACCCCTTTTCCTTTGCCTTCAGTCTTGCGGCAGCATGGAGAGATCTATTAGATGAGAACCAGTGTTCTACGATATAAACCGGTGTATTTTTACCAGCAACTCCAAAATCTGCACTATTAAGCTTGTTGTTTTTATTAGCTTTATTATAAATTATAACGGCAGCTAACATATCGGCGGCGACAGGAATATCCGGAATACATTCAGAGTGGTACTTCAATTTACATGTCATACAAGTAATAGCCTGATCACTGTCAGTTTTCTTCATGCTAGTGCAACATCCCCATGTTGATGAAGCCATGATAATTTTGAGTACTCGAAATGCAACAATTTTTAGTACTCAGCAGTATACTTATTATACTTAGTGCGCTTCTAAGACTTAATAATACAGTCCAAACTAGTGCCGCCCCCAGAGTTGCGGCTTTTGAGACTTTTAGTAATACAGTCCAAAACAATGTTATCCGACTCAGTCACTCGTTTTTAACACATTTATGCAATTAAGTCTGAGGAGTACTTTTACTTAGATGTTCACTTTACGGTAGCTTAACGAACTCTTAATTAATTAAAAACGTCTACGACACAGTACTCACGTGAGAAATCCGATAAAAAGTACACTACAAGAAAGACTAACAAAGTTTTAGAACACATTATTGTAACAACACAACATGCGTCTACTCTTGCAGCAGGCACTACAATGTGCGAACGTGAATATTGAAGCTTATATAGAACATAAAAGGGTGTTTGTTCTCTCATGTGTAGATACGTTTTATCACACTAATTATACATACAATAATATTGATAATATAATGTTGGTAAAATAATAAAATATCGATCGAGGCGAGTTGTTTGGCGGCTACTGAGGGACGAGACGGCGGCGGCGTGTACCTACTTCTTTGATAGACAGCACTGATTGTTAACAATCATCCATATTGCAGTGGTGGTGACAGTTACAGGTCACAGGTTAGGTGTTGCTCAGGGTTTTAAATTGTAGTGCTTGACATTTCTTCTTCTTTTCGTTTACACGGTACTATCGCGGACACGCATATCTGAACACCGTAAGGACTATTCATGCTTGCAGCGTTCGCTATAATAGTAACGCATACCTTAAAAAAGGCGCGTTAAACAGATGTGGTTATCGTGTGCACGGGATTTTGTTTTTAAAGTGGTCTGATATGCGTGACCGCGATGGTAGATACATCTATACTGTTTGAGCCCCGTACATGGTGGCCACATTTATTGCGGCGTCAAAGGCGTTGTTCAGATCGTCAATTGGGACTTTCCAGCAGATGGGACATAGTCGGTATATGTCGGTCATAAATATGTTATTATGAGTGACAGACTCCCCAAGTCCGTCGCCCAAAGGCCACATCTTAATGGCGGCCGGAGATCGTAGCACGCGCTCTGGCGTCCGGTGTGTTTGCTGCGGACCGCCTGCTGTAATTCTGTATGTTATATACGTTGCTACGGCTTTCCATTGGCAAATTGTTTCGTAAAAGTCTGATTGTTATATCGAAATTAGTTCCATTAAAATAAACTTTAATAATGAAAATCTTTATTCCATTGTTCACTTTTTGCAATCTTAAACAATTAAAATAGCAGTAAAACAAACAGACATCAATATTGAAATATTAAACCACAAAGTAAAGTTTTCAGTGACATTAAGTTTCGCACCATTTATTTTTTTGTTCTTGGGACAAAATTGAACTATCTACTTCGTGTTCACAAATGAAGAAGCTCCTCGTGTCGCAGTCGATGTTGATGAGACGACCGGTGTAGAACATCGAGCCACACTCCTCGTGGTCGTCTCCTTCGGGCTGGTAGTTGTCCCACCAGGAATCGGCATCCACATTCAATGGTGTTCCTGGAAATAAAATCATGTCACTAGATCAACAGCATTATACCCATTATATAAACTACAAAGTGTGTGTGATTGTGTGCGGGGTGTGTGTGTGTATACCCTTGCTGTATAAAATAAGTTGCTGGTCGGGTCAGCGCCGTAGGTTTCTGTAGCTTGACTAAAGGTAGACAAATTATGGTACTTATTGGTTTAACCTAAACCATTTTTTTTTACATCTTGCTGTCCTTCTGCTGGGCAAAGGTCCAAACTGATATATTGTTTTTTTTTATGTAGGTATCCGTATATAAATCTATGACAACTCGTTTAATGTATGTGTAATGGCATGTTAGGTATGTATTATGAATGCGTAGATTGCAGCTACGGAACTCCCCTTTCAACATCCGAGAGAGATCGCAACCCCATACCTTTAACTGTCTGCCAGCCTTCTTTAAATCTGTTATGAAAGCCCACGTGATATATTCCTCTTTGATAGTTCCATTTCACTCTTGGTTTCGGTGTGGATTCCGTGAAATCCGCAAGGTAATTTGCTTCTAGTTGGTTATTAATCACTGCCAGAGAGCATTCTTCTACTCTGCACATGTTATATGCTTCGGCCCAGTTCATTGGCGTTGTGTGGAGCTTGTAGCACTTGCCAGTATCATTATTAAAAGTGTAATCTGAAAAAGAATGGCTTTCAGTATTTCATTCTCATTCCAAATATGTAAAAAATATAATACCTATATTTAATATTCAGCAACGTGAATAAATAATAGTAGTTATTACTAGATAACAGATGCCAACTCGGGTCAAGTCGTAAATATTATTATTAGGTATAATTTAGCAGATATTGTATCTAGCTAGCCATTCGTCAGTTGACCTTATCTACACTTTAGGTAAAACCGATTTGTAAGTGCGTTTATCAACTGCAACTGTCACCGGGACGTCACGCGTCACCAAGAACGAGATGATGGCACTGACGCATTGATACATACATTTACTATGACCGCGTCACCGCACGTCCGCCATCCGAGCGCGCTGTCATATCGTTTGCCGAAATTTCGAGTAGTTCCGCTAGTACAATTAAATCCGCAATAAAAATCGTTTGATCTTGTCCACACATTGCCGTTACTCCGGCGCCGTTCGCTCGGCTTTTGTTTTGTCTATCACTCGTTTCTCGGTGACGTCCCGGTGACGGATGCGGTGGACAAATGCCCTAAGAGATAGTTGACAGAAAAATAATAATACTCTCAATCTGAAGTTAATACTTTTAACATAGTCTAAGGCCATTTATGCAGGTTCCTAAGTTCACAAAGACCTCCCGACGAATGCTACAATTACCTTAAAACTACCAACTCATCAAACCGTGCAGTGCACTTATGTAATTATGACGTTTCCTGAAGTGTGCGCCTTGCGGGAAAAAAAGCTGCTCCTGTGGAGATAGAAACCTACCTAAGTTAGGCATATTGCATTGATAGTTCCACTCTAGTGACTGCAGACTCTTCTTGCAAATGAAAGGATCCTTTATGTTGCATGGGCAATCATTGATGTAGCCTTCTTTGTACAGGTGCACGCAGTTTTCTACACCGCCATAATTGTTTGGTTCACCTGGCTTCCAGTTATTGTACACCTCAGACACTAGCTTACCTAAAAATGTAAAATGAATCGTTACTTATTGTGCTAAAGGCAAACGAAATGTTTTGTCTTTGGATACTGTATCAGGAATTTTCCAAGCGGGCGGTGTTGGTGGCAAAGTACAAACTATGGTCACACTCACAAGTAATAAGTACTAAATTATGTCAAATAAAAAAAAACTGCGTCTTTAATTTCTAAGTGGCACTACAAATTGGCATCCACAGATACACACAGGGTTGTTGGTTACATTATGTCGCCGACATATAACCAATAACCCTGTGTATTTTCTGATTCATTTGTTTACACTTTCATCAGATACTTTTGGAACAAAATATACGTTTTCACCTCAGCACCTCAAACAAGCAGGTTTTGCTGTCAAAAAACAGTGAGCAAAATTCGATTTTGCTGCGAGCGTGAGAAAAAGTAACTTTTTAATTATTTTTTTTAAATGCCTAGAGCAGTGTTGGGTCTACTCACAAAATTCTAAAGATTTGAACTTCAATTAGTTTTGTCACTTTCACTTCGATACGAAAAAAGCGAGAGAAAAACAAGTCGATTCGAAGTTCGATTTCAAAATTCCATGCCTACCTACTAGGCCCAAAAAAGAAACAAACAATAAAACGTTCGGATACATGTACATAAAACATTAAAATTGCAAATCATCTGTTAAGGTTTTATTTAAATTCTTTTTTATTAAATCTTTGGAACGAAGTTCATAAGCGGCTTGCGGTAAGAGTGCAGTGGCAGAAATCGTCACGCGAAAAGGCGCTTGCGACTGTCTTCTTCTAATTCAAAGAGAAAGAAAGACGGAGAGAGATAGTAAGTGTGAATTTGGTCGAAATGAAAATCCAAGATGGGGGTTGCGAAATTTTTCTCATTTTTCATAATGGGTGTCGTTTTCATAGTTTTCAAGGGTGCCAATGCCGATCGTGAGGTCAAAAGGTAAATCCAAGATGGCGGCTGCGAAAATTTTCAATTTTTCTTCATGGGTATCGTTTCTATGGTTTTCAAGGGTGCCAAAGTCGATCGTGAGGTCAAAATGTAAATCCAAGATGGCGGCTGCGAAAATTTTCATATTTTTCTTCATGGGTATCGTTTCTATGGTTTTCAAGGTTGCTTAAGCCGAAAATGAAGTCAAAATAAAAATCCAAGTTGGCGGTTGCGAAAATTTTCACATTTTTCGTCATGGGTGTCGTTTTCATAGTTTTCGAGGGTTCTAAAGTCGATAGTGAGGTCAAAATATAAACCTAAGATGGTGGCTGCAAAATACGAGGTGATGAAGATTATGTAAAAAAAAACGTTGTCCGATCCGAAAATGGGCATAATAATATGGTACTGCAGTAACATTACAAAACAGTATTTTTTTGATTATTATTGATAATAAAAAGTTATTAGTATTTAAAAATCACATTTTTAGTTCCAAAATTACCCCAAATCCATAAAAAAAATGCAAAACTCATAACTTATGACTTTTAGACACCCGCTAAACGACGGCCGCCGCCCGCACCAATTAATGTAAAATTCGGCCAAATTCACCATTGAAAAAAAATGTGGAGATTATTTTTTCTTTTTTCCTGAAAATATCCACATAAATATGCTAACAGTACGATACCTAACAACACCCTCACGGATAGGACAGGGTTTTTTTTTACGTTGTATGTTCTCGCTGCTGAGGTGAAAAGTTGTATGTGTTACACGAGAGCAAAGTTATTTGCATCTCGTGTCTTTGAATCCCTCGCAGCGCTCAGGATTCTAACCTAGAATCACTCGCTACGCTCGTGATTCAATTATAGAATCCTTCGCTTACTCGGGATTCAAAATCAACACTCGCAGCAAAAAAGGACTTTGCTCTCTTGTTGCACAAATAACTATTGTTTATGGCAGTTACTAAAAAAATATTTTTGAATAACAATCTGGGCAGACTTACCGTCGTGGGTCTCAAATTGTCCTTTAACCATTAGATCTGACAACCCCACAAACACTCGAATGTCAGTAGGCCGAGTACTATTCCAAAATGATAACACTGCGTGTGCCTCATCATCGTTGTCTGGGTAAAACAAACTGGCTCCTTCCAGAGCACAAACTCGCTTGGCATCAGCCCAATTCTTTGGTGTTGTGTGAATCTTATAGAAACCCTCCGATGTTTCTATATAAGTGTAGTCCTTCCGGAAAAACTTTTTATCCTTTTGTCCATCTAAGAAAACAAAAATAAATAAATAAAAATGCCTATAATCTACCATATACATAGAACAATTTTAAGCAGATTATTTTATAATTTATAACATATAGGTTTATTAGTTATTAGTATTACACATTTTGACATATCATTAATATTATTGTTTATTATTAAATTATTTTTTATTTATTATTCATAGGTGCTTGTAAACAAATTAAAATTAAAAATGTATTTAAGTATTAAAATATTATTATTAATGTTGGCATGCACGTGAAATTATTTATTTATAGAAGTCCGTCCTAATTTCCTTATTAGTAATTCTGTCGGACAATTTAATACCCAACAAGCTTCTCTACGTTTTCCAAGCTACCTTCCAGGTATCCCGAAGGAAAGTTAATGATAATGTCACGAGGTCAATATTAAAGTTTGTATAAGGTACTAGATCCCCACACTGCACCGCATCACCGGCAAGTGTGTCAGCCACTTCATTGCCATGGATTCCAGCATGGGCCGGAATCCACGCAAATTCCAGCGTATTACCCTCAGAGATGGTTCTGAACACAAATTCTCTTATTAAATATATGATAGAAAACTGTGATTTGTGTTCAAAAGGGTATTTATTGATGGCTAGAAGAGCACTTTGAGAATCGGTAATAATTATAGTTTTCTAACTCTAATAACTACTGTTAAACATGGGAAGTTTATTGGAACGGTGAATAGGAGAAGAAAGTGAAAGGATTTTTTTTTTATAACTTACAACTAAACAAGGAGCACGTTTATGGGACCAGTAATCAGAAGATTCAATCTGCAACACTAAAGAGTCTAGTTTAGGAATGAGAGGATGAGTTGAGAACTGAAGAATCCGGAACAAATATTTATCCGATAGGAATTGCCTTCTAAGATATAAAGGGGCTTCCCCGCATTCAACTTGGAGTGCATTAATGGGACTAGACTTCATGGCACCCGAAATAATGCGTAATGCTTTAGACTGGATGCGATCCAATTTTTTAAAAGCCATTACATTACCAGGTTCTAGAAGGAACAATCCATAATCCAGCGTGCTTCTGATTCCCAGACTGGACCGGGCCGGGGCTGCCTTGAAGCGGCTCCTGCCCAATCTAGGGGGTCCAAACGCCTCCTGCCGGAGGCTATACGCGGGGATCGTGCGGTCCATGGCCCTGTACGGGGCACCGGTGTGGGCGCGTTCCTTGAGGCGGCGGCCTGCCCGCCGGTTGAACGCGTCCCAGAGGGTCATGGCCACCCGGCTGGTCCGGGGATACCGCACGGTCTCCGGAGAGGCGGCGAGCCTCCTTGCCGGATTGCCGCCATGGGATCTGGAGGCAAAAGTCCTCGCGCATATTTGGGAGTGGCACGAGGAGGCGAAACGCCGGGGCTTGACTCCGATGCCGCGAGAAATCGCGGCACAGCGGACAGAGCTCCGACGGGATCTCATGGCGTCATGGAGAGTGCGATTGTCGCAACCCAGTGCTGGGCACGCCACTATTGCGGCGATAAGTCCCCTCTTTGAGGAGTGGCTGGAGAGGCGCCACGGCGTCCTCACCTTCCGCCTGACGCAGGTCCTCACCGGACACGGCTGTTTCGGGAGGTACCTGTTTCGGATAAGGCGGGAGGAAACGCCCGGGTGTCATCACTGCGTGGATCGCCCGGAGGACACGGTGGAGCATACGGTGGAGGTATGCCCGACTTGGGCAGAGCACCGCCGTGTCCTCGTGGAGGCGATCGGTGGCGGGGATCTCTCGCGTCCGGCCCTGGTCCAGGCCGTGGTACGGAGCGAGAGGGCATGGGAGGCCGTCACCTCCTTCTGCGAAGCAGTAATGCTCGCGAAGGAGGAGGCGGAGCGCGTGAGGGAAAGGCAAATTTCGCGCCCTCACGCCCCTAGCCGCCGCAGGAGGAGACGCCCTGGGCGTCGGGAATCAATTGCTGATTCCCGGCCACCGTAGGCGCGGGCTTGCGGACGGTGAGCAATGGGTAGCTCGACGTCCGGTAAGGACCAAGCCCGTGTCGACGGCGCGTTGTGTTCCACGCGCGCCTCAAAGAGATGTCAGCGAATGAAGGGGTCCGATGAGACCATTGCCTGCCGGGGTTGCGGGAAAGTCCGAAAGGGATACCGTGGCCCCCTGGCATTGCACAGGCAACAGAAGGAACACGGGTGGGTTTTAGTCAGTAAGAGTCTGACACGCCCTCCCGCTCCACCCAGAGCGGGAGGAGTCATTTATTGTTTTCCCACCCAAAAAAAAAAAAAAAAGCGTGCTTCTGATAATTGCGTTATAAATAAGTTTTAAAGAAAATGGATGTGCACCCCACCACACACCAGAGAGGCATCTAAGCATGTTTAGATGTTTTTCACATTTGTTAACAACATAATCACAATGAGGAACACCACTTAATTTACAGTCATGTATTAAACCTAGATATCTGAATTTATCAATAACTGGAATAGGTATTTCCTTATAAAAGAGATTTACCAAGGGAATATTTCTCTTTCGGGTGAATAAAATAGCTGCGCTTTTAGACGTGGATAAATCCAAACCATTTAGATGTAACCATGACTCCAGAGAAGATAAAGCATAATTGATAGCATAGCTAGCTTGATCAACAGATTTATTTGAAGAATATAATAATAAATCATCGGCATATTGAAGAACTTTAACATGGTTAGATAAGGATGAGTCTAAATCAAAGGTGTAAATATTGTATAGAAGGGGACTGAGCACAGAACCTTGTGGGAGACCTCTCCATACAAGACGGGACACTTCATGATCTCCTAATAACATGATAACAGAGCGTTCAGTCAGGATTTTAATAATGAAATTTGACAAATTCAATGGAACTTCTAAGGCTATTAATTTATTTTGTAAAACTGATAAAACAACATTATCTTAAGCTGCATAAATATCAAGGAAAACTGCAATGGTGGAATGGTTATTAGAGAGAGATAACCGAATATCGGATGTTAAAATACTTAAACAGTCAGTTGTACTTTTACTTTTTCTAAAGCCGTATTGTGATTCTGCCAAAAGACCTTTACTTTCAACATACCATTCTAGGCGATTTTTAATTAAATGTTCTGCTAATTTCATCAGAATTGATGACAAAACTATGGGATGGTATGAAGAAACGTCAGATGGGGTTTTATTTGGTTTAAGGAAGGGCAACACCATTTGACGTTTCCATTCAACAGGGATGTTTCCTATAATCATGATAGAATTAATAAGTTCTAAATAATAACTGAGGACGTCATCATTTAAATTAGCAAAAAAAGAATACGGGATGCCATCTATGCCTGGTGCAGAATCCTTAGTTTTATTTATTATATGAGCAAAAGTTACGCCAAGAATCAAATTTTTTCTTCTTAAAAAGTTTATAAGTTTCTTGAATTAAGTTAGTAACGATTGCAAAATTAATATCAGACATATCATGGTTATAATTGTATTCAGCCTCTTTACGTTTGTTAATAAATTCTGTGCACTCCGAATCCCACCATGGAGGTGAGGGAATTGTACTAATATTGTTATTTTTTACAGGAAAAACTTCATCTGCCGCTGCAATTAATATTAGTGCTAAAGCTTCAGCACAACTATTTTCATTGCCATCAGAAATAACAGGCAAAGAGCAAAGCTTACTGTCAACAATGTTTCTAAATTTGTCCCAGTCATTATTATTTCTATTAGGTAGTTTATGTTTTAAGTTTGATCTTCTTAATGGTGCATTTGGTTTGGAAAGAGGATAAGAAATAACTATTGGAAAATGATCGCTACCATAAGTAGAGGTTAGAGTATGCCAAGTTAATGAAGATGCTAAGTTAGGAGAACAAATAGAAAGGTCAATTGCACTTTGGTTCTGATTGGGATCTGAACGATGTGTGGCAGCACCTGAGTTCAAGATGCATAAGTTATGTAATTCTATTATATCTAGTAATTCATCGCCATAACAATTAGAAGTTGAACAACCCCATGATTGGTGATGGCAATTAAAGTCCCCCAATATTAAGAATGGCTTTGGAAGAAAAGAAAAGAGATTATTCATCACTTGAAGAACAGAAGAGGAAGGGTGAGGAATGTAAATAGAAACAAAACAAGTGTGATTCACATTAATAGCTACAATTGAAATTTCCTCACTATGAGGAGGTAATGTAATGATAGAAATGGGGATAGAATTCTTGATAAGTATAGCTACTCCACCATACCCATCAGATCTATCCTCTCTAATGGTTAAATAACTGTTAATTTTAAAAATATGATTTGGTTTGAGCCAAGTCTCTGATAAGGCAAAGACAAATGGCTCATATTTGTTTAGAAGATATATAACATCACTCTTTTTGTTTACTAGACTGCGGCAGTTCCACTGGATTATTGTGGATGTGTTGTCCATTATGAATGGATTGAGAAACATTGAAAGATGGGGCAACGTTGGACGGTGAAATGTTGAACTGAGAAAGAAGATTGTGTAATGCAGAAAGAAAATCGTTTATGGAAAAATTAGTGTCCTTTTTTTCATCATTATGATTGTTAGAAAAAACACAACCATTTGAAGGTTGGGGAATGTCGAAATCTTTAATAATTGCATTGTGAGCCTCTTTATTATATCCTTGTACAGATTTGGGAGGGGAGCGTGGTTTGAGGAAGACAGTCTTTTTATAGCTGCTCGAAGCAGGCATTCTATTAGGTGAAGAGATTGATGGAGTATGTGCAAAGTTTTTGGAAGGAGAAGATAAAAGTGTATCAGCATACGATTTAGTTACTGGCGGATATACTTTTGCTGCTTCAGCATAAGATACTGAACTTTGTGCCATGTATGTTTTAATTAATTTTTGCCTAGAAAATTCTGGGCAAGACTTATTAGTGGCATAGTGAAAACCAGAGCAAAGGCAGCAAGATGCACTTTCTTGTTCTCTTTCGCAACTGTCCCCAGTGTGGCCTTGGCCGCATTTATAACAACGAGGTTTGGACCTGCATTGAATTTTGGTGTGACCAAAACGACAGCAATTGAAACACTACAGTAGGGAAAATATATAAGTCTACAGTTAATGCATTACAGCACATAAAAATTATTTTTGGAAGAACCTGCCCATCAAATGTAACAACTACGGATTGGGATGGTTTCCAAGTGGTTGCACCATCAACAATGGTTTTAAAATATAAGCGTCTGACTTTTAAAATTGGACCACAACCAATTGGTACTGTTATATTATCAATAACCTCCTCCAGAGACCATTCCGCAGGAACACTACGCACTAAACCCATTTTAGTAACATTAAAAGTAGGTATAAAAGCTTTGTAATGATATGTTTCAAGACTTTTATGTATAATAAAGGAATTTGCGTCCAGGAAATTCGAAAATGAAAGGGATATTTTATTGCGTCCGATTTTTTTGACGCTACCATTAATAATATTTTGGAAGGCGTTGTGTTTTAGGAACTTGCCAAATATGATTGGGTGCAGTGTCGTTCCATCATCTGGTGCAACTACAGTTTTTTGGACATGGATGACAAAGGGCGCGCTGTCAGTTTTGTCATAGGTTTTCCGACCTATCTGAGTGGGAACAACTGGGGATGGAGCAGGAATATTATGAACTTCAGTAGATACAATTATTTCGGAATGGTTAGGTTCTGATGCAGTAAGTATAGCAGAGTCCGTGCAACCACAACCCGACGACACGGAACCGTGGTTTTTACGGATACGACGGCGTTTATTGCAGTGCTTGCAAACATGCGCACGGCTTCGTTTAAGATGGCGAGCCGAGGACGACCCATCGGTATCCATCCCCGATTCATTTGATATTATTGTAACAAAATCGCCAGCCGGGGGAACGAAATCCCTCGGATCAGGCGGGTCTTTCATCACCTATTCCTTTATACAAATATTTTTTTAAACTACAAGTAAAAGAAAATAGAACACAAACTACGACTACTGATCTTATATCACAGGTTTTTTTTTAAATTAATAAATTTTATCAAAAAAGACGCGTCCGCCAAGTTAGAAGTTTCCCGCGCTTTTCCGGGGCATTCACTTTTTTTTTTTTTGGTTTTGGCTTCGCACGGTTTGTGCATTAGCCAGTGTCGAGGGGCATTCACTTGTAAACACTTGCTATTTGCGAACATGCACACGCATGCAATTAGGGAGTCGAAAGCGATGGTCGATAATTTTTATCGATATTTAATTTTAGCACATTCTTTTATTGTTTTATCTTCGTTTAATTTTCTTTATATAATTTCTTTTGTTTTTATATACCTATCCGAAAATCTGGGTTATTTTTACTAAAATAAAATGAGAATATTTTTAACACTTCACGAGTAACTGTATTGAAATAACAATGTCTTTATTTGCTTAAAAAAAACATTAAATTAATAGGTAACTAATTTAACTCTTATACTTTATATGTAATACTAGAATATCCATTGATTCTGTAAACAAAAAAATTCGACTGCAATAATACGCATGTCGATAAAATCAGCCGCACGCACTCGATTGCACTCTCTAAATCCAAAACGTTCGTTCCGTTCGGTAAGATTCGGGCTAGTTCGGGCTAGTTCGTATCGCTCCGGCGTAAGTTAGATTTAAAAATTGATTTAAAATATTAAACAGTGAGTTAAATGATTATTTAACGGTGGTAGGACACGCCATTTGTCTTCAGGTTGATGGTACTAGACCTATTTTTACAAATTATTACTGCACCACTCGGCATTTCGGTTTTTTACGCATCAATAGTACACTGTACGCAATTTGCAAAGCGACTGAATGAAGCGTACAGCCGCCGTTCGAACATAAGCTCAATTTAGCAATATCGAGGCGCCACGTGCCACGCCCCCAAGGCATATCCCTTGATATCCGTGGTATTTACAATATGAAAATATAGTTTATTTCTAGCAACAAGATTTTTTTCTCTAGATCAATTATTAGATACTTTAGTTATAAACAATATAAACGAAATAACAATTAATACTTACGCCATTTAGTCCCGTACTCGAAAGCGATCAAAGAGCGCACGCGATATTCAACTTTTTTAAACTACACTTAAAAACAAATAGTTATTTATCCAACATGTGAGGAAAGTTCGTTTTTCCATTTTCCAGCAAATGAACTTGCTCACATGTTGCATACAAAACTTTTCACCACGACCAGCAAGAAAGTATTCAGTCATCATAGGTAAATAAATTAAATAGACACAAAGCAAATCAAAATAATTCTTTATTTTTTAAAATATCTGTAAAACTTAACATAAAAAAATCAGGCAAGGTTAGTTTCTGAACGGGATCATTACTTTCCTCACTGTTCAAACAGTGAGGAAAAACCAACTTTCCTCACTGTTTTCGTAGAGGAAAGACACTTCTTTCGTGCGGGAGTGGTGAAAAAGGTATTTTCTAGCACTAACATAGTTAGTACACAAGGGGCTAAGCAGAAATCCTTGAAATTATTTCATCAAAATATTCACACATTCACAAGAACAAAACTAAGCCTCCCGAAAAAAAAAAACAGACAATGAACTCGAACTCAATCATACATGTCATATAAATAATCAAATTACGAAATCCCCTCTTTTTCTGCCACGCACACAACCTAGCCCCAGGTTGCCACTTTACCAGATCTACGCACTCTTACGATCTTGAACTTAATCATTCGTAATAGTGTACCTAATCATAAGAAAACAATTTAAATTACGTGCTTTGTTGCCAAACAAATGCATTCTATGAAACACAGCAGATTTCTATGAAATGAAAAGCCCGGCTTTTGAGCGCACATATGTACATGCACACAGAGTACTTTTTAAATTGAGAGGCATTAAGTTCGCGCAAATGCACTATCCGCTTTGTTGACCCGCGTAAAGTGAGTTGCAAGTCCGCGCGACGCGACGACGAATTTGTTATTGTTTTGAAATTAATATTTTCTGAATAGTATTTTATTTTCCAAGTGCTGAAGTAATTAATTAGTTTTATTGTTTAAAATGATGTGATAGTTATTGCGGCGATGTCATTCGCGCTTTTGTAAGTGATTATAGTGTTATTGTTTTTATCTTCGAACTGGGAATTCCAAAACTGTGTTCGAAAAGGTATGTTATCTGAGTTTTTTGACAGTAAGTAACTCTTTACTTCACCGTAACCAACCTCAAATTACTGTACCTACCTATTTCTCGGAAATAATAACAAGTGTTTTTGTCAGTCGAAGAATAGCTTGAAATAGGTATTCGATTGTTTATTAGACAATCATAGGTAGGAAGCTGGTGCCATGAAAGCACATGAATAGTGTTGTTAGTATGGCATTTGTAGTTTTAGTAAACCACTGAAAAACAAACCATCGTACCTACATCTCATTGAGATCACAAAACACAATAATGTTCCTATCGAAGAGATTATTCATAGATTTTTTGAAATAAAGATTAGATTTGGCTATTGGCATAATGATAAATTATTACATTTTATTTACGGTATGTTAACATTACTCATATACACACATCAACACGGTCTAGGGATATTTCATACTCAATTAAATAACTCGAAAAGTACTGGCCGCATTGGAATCTTTTATACACCGATTTGTTTGTAATTTATCTCAGACTAATTCCTTAATTAGAATTAAAATTTTTGAAAATTCTTTTGTTTCGGTGGCATAAAAATGTCTTGATGTATAGGAGAGGGAATTTTCATTTGTGCGAAATTTAGAAAACAATACGAATTACGTTTAGTTACAGTTTTTTTTCATTTTTAAACGAAAGATAAAGTTAAAATTGAGGTATTGTAGCCATGCAACGCCGACATTTGACGAGGGCGGAGATGTTACGAGCTGTGGGAATGCTGGAAGCTGGATCTGTTCAGCGTAATGTTGCTGAGGCCATAGGGACCCATCAAAATGTAATTTCAAGATTGTGGACACGCTATCGTGCCACAGGTGAAGTAGCGGAGAGGCACCGGGGGCCAAGTCGCATCACTACCCCCAGACAAGACCGATTTTTGCAAATTACTGCGCGAGCTCAACCAAATGCAACGGCGACTCAACTGGTCCAAAGGCTGCGAGTGGAACACCAAGTGCTTGTGAGTGACCAAACTGTAAGAAGACGACTGCATGAAAGCAATCTACGCTCTCGTAGACCACTCCGGGTCCCACCTTTACGGAGAGGCAATCGTGGACGACGATTAGAATGGGTTCGGAACCACGTGGACTGGGGCCGTGAGCAATGGTCCAATGTGCTGTTCACGGATGAATCCAGGTTCGGCTTCCATCCAGATTCACGAAGGACGCGTGTTTGGCGAGTTCCTGGACGATGGAGCCGTCTCCAGAACCCTCAGGAAGTTCACCCATACCAAGGAGGAACAATTATGGTTTGGGCAGGAATTCGTCTTGGAGGACGGACGGATCTCGTTTGGGTGCGGGGCAATATGACGGCAGAACGATACGTCCAACAGGTGCTGGGGCCCGTAATCTTGCCCCAAAGAACACAAATGGGGCAAGATTTCCTGCTCATGCACGACAATGCCCGGGCACACACGGCGAGAACGGTAGCAGCTTGGTTACATACACATAATGTTAGGGCCTTAGACTGGCCTGCTCAATCGCCAGATCTAAATCCCATTGAGCATGCGTGGGATATGCTGCAAAGAAGAGCTCTGAAGGAAGTTCCTGAAAATCTGGCTACAGAAGATCAACTTTTTGCGCACCTCAGAAGGACATGGGACAATATTCCGCAGCAAGACATTGACAACCTTGTTCTGAGCATGCCGAATCGTTGCCGATGTGCTATGAACATCATGGGCGCTTTCTCAGACTACTAAATTCAAGTTTATAAACACAAATTAAATGATTTTTCTATTTTTTTCAGTTTTTACTCACAAATTAAAAGTTAATTCATATACGGTTTCCGTCTATGCTTCATTTTTTTTCCATAAAATCCTGAAATTTTAATCTAAGTACCTTAACCATTATTAAAAAATGATAGAATATTAAATAACGTATCTTTTAAATATATACATGTCATATAAATAATTAACACATTGATAGTAATTCGCTTTTTTTAAAATATCCCTAGACCGTGTTGATGTGTGTAATTAAGCGTACGGCAATAGAAAACTACAAATCAATCATTTGGGAGCCATCTAGCGGCTTTTGGTTGAAGAAATTTGCATGTGACAAGCGAATACGAATTATGGTACAAACGCTCGGCTAAGCGGTGATTACGCGCATTCATTAGCATAGATGGCGCGTATGACAATGGCAGGGATGTCCGCCATTGCTCCCGCTTGGTGGCGCTGGTGTGTTTGGCGGTCACGATAGTTCAATTTCTCGAAGGGAATTTGAAATTTTTTCGTGTATTGATTTCATTTCCGGGAATTTCGAGATTTACTTATGAAAAAATGACTTATAGATCGGTGGTTGGAATGAGAAATAATAATTGAAGATTAATATAATAATAATAATTTATATAATAATAAATATTTATGTTTCGCTCACTTCTTGTATTTTTTTATAATTTTAATTGATAATAGGTTATGTTGCACGTAAATAATTAATAGTTAAATGTAATATTGATCATATTTGTACGCCAAATGGCAAAACATAGAGCGCATTATAACCATGTAACACCTCTCTGTAAAAACCTATGTTAACAAATAAACAATCTGAATCTGAATCTGAATCTGAAGAATGAACTTCGAAATTAAATTGCATAAAGTACCTATTTTGAATAAAACCGGCCAAATGCGTGTCGGACTACGCACAATGAAGGGTTTCGTAGTTGGGATGAATTTATCGCAAGAGCAAACTTAACGTTATAGTTGAAAAACAAGTTCTCCCATACCTACATCCCATAAGGGAGATCATGTTTTTGCAACCGCAAAAGTAAGTTGGTCGATTATTACTTGTTAATTTGTAAAGCCGACTTAGCGGCTTATTATAACACGTCAGCAATATCACATCAGTAGTATATTATGGTGCAAACGCTCGGCTAAGCGGTGATTACGCGCATTAATTAGCATAGATGGCGCGTATGACAATGGCAGGGATGTCCGCCATTGCAATCAGTAGACTACTGACGTGATATTGCTGACCAAATTTTTTGGGATTACGTTTCTTCCGTACGGTTATTGTAGGTAGAACAAGCAAAGTTATGTAGGTAGGTATATTTTTTATACAAAAATCATTTACACCCTAAAGGTTGGAAATCGGGTTTAAACCCAATTAAACCCAAAACACCCGGTTTAATACAACCTGGGTTTAAACCCGGTAACCCGGTGGGTGGATTGCGCATCTATACACAACACTGAATCATTTTTATATCAAGAAAAATAACTATCTTTGGTGAAAACTTCGTCGCTCCAAAGAAATAACCAATGTTTGACAGTTCGTATGACCCCCAACACAGCCAGCGCCATCTGCGTTGAGCTTTCCAGATTACCTGTCATTACGTAGTAATGCTTGAAATAATTGTAGAACTCAACCAAAATTTTAACAATGTTGTACCATGAACACCATGAAAGTCAGTCAATCTCTCACTTGGCTGTTTGCCAACGTCGCCACTAGTAGCTAGATGTTTTAACCAAAAATCAATGCTGCGTAGCGGTTCACTGGTAACTGGTAATAAATCAGTACATAAAGTAATTATCTGTGGTGACTAATATTTTAGAAAATAATTCAAGTACTTATTTGCATGATTTTACTAGTTTTCTAAATTTGTTCAAATGATTCAATTTGTCAAATGTGTTTGTAGAACCAACCCGAAAAACCATAGAAAAGAAAGAAAGAAATTAAATTTATTTGACTCAGGTTAAGGCACACAATATTAAAAAAAAAAAAAAAAAACAGAAAAAATAAAAATAACTTTAAATAGTATTGTGTGCTGCGCCAAATAGGTCCAGTTCAACAAAAATGCCAGACAATTAGTGTCTCGCTGGTTTTCAACTGGACCTTATGTTACGAGGACGTCTTACGGATATAGATCAGTTTTATAATGAGTATGTATAAATAAAAGTTTACATTTAAATAAAAATAGATATGTGTAGCAAATAATATTAAACTCGATTAAGTAGATACTACTACTACAATGGGGTCCTCATTTAAGATCTCTGCTAGGACAGCTAAGTTCAGCAGCAATTATGCCGTCAGAAAAATCCGTCAATTTACTGATGTAGATACCGCGAGGTTAGTCTATTTCAGTTATTTTCATAGTATCACGTCTTACGGTAATTTACTGTGGGAACGGGCTGCAGACAACGAGTCTATTTTTATTCTGCAGAAATAGCGATCTGAGCCATATATTATCTCCGCAGGCGCGACTCTCTAAGTGAAATGTGTATATCATCATGACGGTACCTGGTCAATATATTTATGAAAACATCATGTACCTAGGACGACATTTAGAGATATAGACATAACATTTTTTTTACATCTTTTTAGTAAAAGAGGTGATAGACATAAAATTATAGTACAAGGAATAGCGACCTATTAGTTCAGCCAGGTTTCAGACTGGCTAAAGTAGACCCCACACACAAAGTCCTCACCACATCAAATTCAAATCTTGTATAAAACGCACACTGTGCAGGCAGGCATGTTATAAGTTGGAGGATTACATCGCAGATAAAAATACTTGGCTCATTGCTGGTCCTGCTCCACAACCACAAATAATTGATAAACACCAGCTGGTGAAGATTATAAGACCGTCCTTGTATTGTATAAACTCAATCTCCTTTGTATTATAATTAATTGCATAGCACAGGTGTGAGTACTATGTACTAAAAAGCTACCATTTACCGGGTAATATGATTTATTTACTTTCATTGATTTTAATGTGACCTGGTAGCTGTGAGTAGGTATGTCATGCTCACTCAGATGTCTCACTAATCTAGATAAACCTCATATAGCCTGACCAAGATTATGTCTGGACTTTAAAAGAGACGGTGACCTCTGAGTTTGTTTCGGTTTTTCTTCTCAGACTAGTAGTCAGATGGGAAATGCCGAACTCATCTAGCAATTTAAAAAAAATATATTATGACGTGTAAAAGTGATTGCTGTATCCTATTTACAGAATAAACAATTTCATTTCATTTCATTTCTCGCTAATGGTGGCGCATGTGTTGAATAATTAATTTTCCTTCAAAACGGTTGAGCTGAATGGTGCTGATCCATGAGTCATGTTCGTGAACGAGCGCAAAAAAAAAGCCATGGCAGATGGCAGCTAAGAGATGACCAGTCCCAACTAATCAGTTGTTTCTTGGTTTTTATCTTTTTATTACGGACGCTTTTAACATGCACGTCTTTCTACATTGTTGTAACATGTCTCCATGAATGATGTACTTAACCAATATTTTGTAACATTTTTTTTTATTTAAAAGAGTGTGCGTGGAGTTTATTGCTCGTTCTTCTCCATAGGTACCTGCCTACTTACGCTTTGGAATGGGCAACTAGCTTCATATTTCTGACTAACAGACTCCTTGAGAGTTCAAAAGTGCCTGTAAATGGTTTAATTTTAATAAATGCTTTGGTTTTTAGTTGTTTGGTTTCCATAGCAAGGTTGGTTGTACTGTATCTGTATGCCAAAGATGCCCGTAACAGACACATCTAAGCACCATTTGTGGGAGGTTATTTTTGTTTCTGATGGTTCTTTATAGCCTATTTGGTAAAATGGTCGCCACTACTGTACTGGCTGGGGCTGCAATGCGATGTTTAGTTCGATCCACAGGTAAGACAAAGTTTAGCATCAATGGGTTAAGTGAGAGTGAGTCTGGATTTCAGCCCGTTTGATGGCTATAGGCTCGCTCCCTATTATTACAAGGGACTTCAACATTATAAGGTATGTAGTTGTACATCTCTAAGTACCCTTTTGAGGAATACAGTCGTAGTGTCATGATTTTGATGGTAGAAATAGGTATATCCAGGACTGTAGGCAGGGGCGGTTTGGGGGTTCCGACCCCCCGAAATATGAGAAACCAGATTCTCAATCCAGTTTAACCTCCTCTAGGGTACCTATCTCCTAGAATACGGTGGTAGGATACAGGCCACATTTTCAGCTGTTGGCTCCCCGATTAATGGGCACCGCAAATGCTCTTTCACGTTTGCTGCCTAATCTGGGGGGGCCAAATACTTCATGCCGGAGGCTCTATGTCGGAATCGTACGGTCCATGGCGCTCTATGGAGCGCCTGTATGGGCGGACAACCTGACGGTCCGCAACATTGCAATATTGAGAAGACCTCAGAGAGCAATGGCGGTCAGGGTAATAAGAGGATACCGTACGGTATCTTTTGAGGCTGCGACCCTCTTGGCTGGATCACCACCCTGGGATCTTGACGCCAAAATCCTAGCGTCAGTATATCGGTGGCGCCGGGATGCGCTGGAGCGGAGTGAGCACCTGATGATCTCCACCAGACCCTAGTGGTGGAGTGGGAGCAGCGTCTTGCGCAACCCAGCGCAGGGCACGGCACTATAGCGGCGGTAAGACCCCTTGTGAGGGAGTGGCTGGAGAGACGGCATGGCCCCCTTACTTTCCGGCTGACACAGGTGCTGTCCGGACATGGGTGTTTTGGAAAGTACCTGTGTCGCATAGACCGGGAACCGACACCCGGTTGACCCGACACCATTGCAGTTGCCTCGACCACACGCCGAAGCACACCCTTGAGGAATGCCCTGCTTGGGCAGTGCAACACCGTAACCTCGTCGCGGCGGTTGGTGCTGCGGGTGCTCTTTCGCTTCCGGACATAGTCCAGTCCATGGTCGGAAGTGAGAGCGCGTGGGACGCCGTCGCCTCCTTCTGCGAGGAAGTGATGGTCGCGAAGGAGGCGGCGGAAAGGGAGAGGGAGGATACAACCTCCCTTCCAATCCGCAGCAGACGCACCGGGCGCCGGAGGGCGCGGAACGATCTCCAGCCGCCTTAGGGTGAGGCCTGCAGGCAACAGTCTTGGGAAGTTTGTTGCCTGAACAGTCAAAGGCCCGAGACCCGCGTCGTGTTCCGCGCGCGCCTCTCTTTTTAGAGGAATTGCGACCTTATGTGGCCGCTGAGGGTGACGGGGTCCGCACGAATTCATGCGGGTCAACACCTAGTCGGGGGAGCGTGATGAAATGCGCAAGCACTCCAGCACTCCGGCTAAAGGTAGCAGCAGGACACCGTGTGGTTTTAGTCAGTAGAAGTCTGACAGACCCCTCCACCCGACCCAGGGTGGAGGACATCCGAGAGGATTTCCACACGATAAAAAAAAAAGGATACAGATACTTGATTCAATAATCTACAAAAAGAGTAAGAGAAGGTAGGTACGCTTAAATACGGTAATTTTATTGACTATAGATTTTGTATTAAATTAATTCCTGCAACTTATTCAAAGCGGGATGCTAAAAATTTCGAGCTCTCTTCACTCGCACTTGCATCCTATACTCGTATTGTCCATAGCGGCCCCATTATGCTAAAGTGGCTTTAAAGATGTCCCTGTTTTTGGTCATGATTGTAAAGTGGCGGTAAGAGGGAATCATGGCTTTATTGAAATTGATAATAAGTAACCAAGCTCTTCATCAATTTGAATTCTGATTTAGTTAGAATTAATTAAAAAAATCTTAATTATTTTCCGCAATAAGAACAAAATATGCTTGTTTTTAGGGTTCCGTAGTGAACAAGGAACCCGTATAGTTTCGCCATGTCCGTCTGTCTGTCTGGCTGTCTGTCCGCGGTTTACCTCAAAAAGTATTGGTACTAGAAAGTTGTAATTTGGCATGAGTATACAAGTTAATGACGCCAAAAAATTGGTAAAATAAAATTTTGAAAAAGAAAATTATTTAGGGTACCTCCCCTACATGTAAAGTGGGGATGAGGAGGATTTTTTTTTCGTCCTTCCCATAGTGTGGGATATCGTTGGGTAGGAAATATTAGGGGTTTGCGACCGTGTTTTGATTAAGTAAACCGTTCGTGACTTATCATTTATCAAGCTTTTAAAGCTACCAATTTTTGTTAGAGTCAAGTGTCGTCGTCCCCCCTCTACCAACTAAACGGTTGTAGTTAGAAATTCAAATGTCACGGCATTAGTACTTATATAAAACGAAGTTTAAAGGAAAACTATCACACTTAAGTGGGCTTTACAAGTTTACGAGTAATAATCGACCAACTTAAATTTGCGGTTGCAAAAACATGTTCTCCCATATATTCCGTATGGGAGAACATGTTTTTCAATTACAAAGTTAAGTTTGTTCTTACGATAAATTCATTCCAATTACGGAACCCTTCATTGTGCGTGATCCGACACGCACTTGGCCGGTTTTTTTTAAATAAATCTTTACTCTTTATTTACCCTCTCTGAAATCAGAAATAAGTACTTAATTTCCTAAAAGAAGTTGGCAACCCTTTCCTTTTTGGGGAAATTATCAAATAATTTCGGGCGTGTCACTCTTACTGACTAAAACCCACCCGTGTTCCTTCAGTTGCCTGTAGGTTGCCAGGGGCCACTGTATCCCTATCGGAATTTCCCGCGACCCCGGCAGGCATCGGCCCTAGCGGACCCCGTCAGTTATGCTGACATCTCTGAGGCGCGCGTGAAACACAACGCGCCGTCAACCCAGGCCTGCCGATCTATTCCGAAATAATCTCACGGTGCAAACTAATGTGAAGTGAACGTGAAGTGAGTTGTCATTCCACCTGCTGCTAGGGACTGACAGCTCACTCCGAGCTCACTTCACCTAAGTTTTCACGGTGAGATGGTTACAGAATAGCACTGTAACCATCTCACCGTGAAAATTTACACACACAATTACATACACACAATGACACACGTCACAATTACATTTTTTTATGTTAATTCTGTTGATTATTTTATATTAAGTATTTAAAAGCCAGTATTTAATTGTCTAACTAAAAATTGCTATTTTTTAGGGAGGTTTTAAATAAAATAGCAAAACAGATAATCAGTCAGAAACTCAATTTTGTTTTATTCTATTTTGTTCCTAGACTTAATATAGAGGCCTGCGCGAGCTGGTTACGCACGTGGGTACCTACCTACCTATAATAAATAAAATAAAACATACAAATATCTACAAGTTTAAGCTGCTACTTACTAAAGAATATGCGCATCGAATAGTTTGTTATTATGAACCCATTGTTATCTGTTTTTTTATTTTTATTTTTTTATATTTATTTTAAACATTACAAGTTCCTTACACTTAAACAAAGCACACAATTAGACCTATGGGGTCTGTCTTAGCATGCCATGGCCTGAGATTTGATCAACGCGCTATTACAGTTAAGTTATGATCGAGTTGATGTAATGTTCTTTCAGCTTACGCTTTATGTTTTTACTATTCATTGAGTCTCTAATGTCCACAGGTATTTGGTTTAGTAAATTGGGTATTGTGAAAGAAGCGGTACGCCTGCCATAAAAGTTATTTTTGCGTGGCACTAGAAATGATTTTGATTTGGCTTGTCGTGTATTCACGTTATATTTGACAGGAATTTGAATATCACTGTTATCAAAATGTTCTATGAGGAACAGATACTCAGCGCGCGCCAGAACAGGTAATACTTTGCAATGTTTAAATAACCCTGTGAAATTGATTATGTACACGCAATCGAGTGCTAATAGTGTGTAATTTAACCCCACACAAACTATGTGGGGACCTACCTAAACGATATAGTAATTTAAATAAAAAGCCGTGCGGATTATATGTAGGTACCTACCTACCTAATATTTAATATAGTAAGTATAATATACGCGTTGCCAATAATACTTCAAATAATATTAATGAAATCATTACAAAATTCAACAGTTCAACAGCTGCAGCGCGCGCACCGGCTCATGGGCTCACTTCACCCCGTTGAAGCGGTTAGAATCGCGCTTGCGCGCTAGGCAGTCACTATCACATTGAGGTTTTTTTTACTTACTAGCGTACCTACTTATTTAAGTTGTAACTCGTCACGTATGCGCACTCACTAAATACCAACGTCCATTATGTAACTACAATGTTTTGTTGTAGTTAGATAGGTACCTACCTCAATATCAAAACGTTGCCAATAATAAATAATATTAATCAAATCTTAAGCATCATCTACTATTACATTTATGACCCTGCGCGCCGATGACGCAAAATTACGCTTAAGCCCGGCTCGCATTCCGACAGCGTGACGTCATTCTGACCTTGTTTACATAAAACGTTCCTCTGTTGTTTCTATGCACTTGAGGCTCATAATGTAAACTGTTTTGATTTCGTGAATAAACAGACCATATTATTATGTGTAAGCCGAGCTCGTGTTCTGAGAATTGTATTTATAACAAAATAATAAAAACAGATAACTGGCTGAAATGTGTTTTGTTCCTGTTTCGTCTATTTTTGATAAAACTACTAAATCAATGTACACAAAATTGTATGATTAAATATAATAACTCCTTATAAATGATAATTTAAAAACTTACCTTCGATTATTCCACAAAAACAATAAAAACCAATTATTTTATAGTGAATCACACGCGCACTCCGTTCTGTGTCAAACGTCAGTTTTTACTTTTTTTTTTTAATTTCTCATAGTGTATATTTTTGCTTTTAGTTGATTTATTTGACAAGAATATTTATCAGACCATTGACTAAAAATGCCACAGAGGATATTAGACTTTAATTATGAGAACAAATAGAGATGGAAGCCGCACAAAGTCACTGTCCAACATGTTGGACAGCCGGGCTTGACGGCCGGGGCGAATTGACGTCCTTGGACGTCACCCCGCCGGGAACCGGAAGTAAAACTGACACTTGTAGCGCGCGCACAGGCGTTCACTCAGTGTTTCCACTTACGTTTTTGGTTTTTCCCCAGTTGCTTAATGAATTATCCCTAAAATGCCCCAAAAAAATCCTTGATTTAGGGAGCAATATGATAATAAATGATAACAAATCATTCCACATATTTAATAGCATTAAATACCTAAAAAATATTCATTAATAGACGAGATTACAAAACATGAATTATTAGTCGAGTGAGACGAAACAAACTGTAGGTAAATGTGACTTAGTTACGATGTCGTCTTCAGCCACGGTAATACTACAATTAACATGATAAACTAAAATTAGACCGATTACATTCATTACGAGTTTGAGGGAATCACCTTAATAATTCGGTGATGCCATAGTGTAAATTAATAAATTGGGTGCTGGCTACTATAAACAATAGGATTATCAACTCAAGTTCAATTTTTATCAAAATTCCCTAAATCCCTGTCAAAATAAAATACCATGCATAATATTGGTAATTTTCCCCAGAAAAGGGAGAAATCCCTAAAAGTGGAAACACTGACTTCATTTCAGAGCGGCGAAGTGCTGTTGCCATGGAAACCACCGCGTGATTATGATTACCGCAACCACGCATTTTTTTTTTTTAATTTTCCCTCATTGACCGCCATGTCCATATCCCTATTCGTATTCAGAGACAATAATTAGTACATATATTTCAATGTTTTTAGATTATTTAATGTCTAAATCATATCGTTTTTTTTTTTAAACGTACACATATTAAAATCTACCTGAATTGATCAGATTGCGGTTATAATTTCGTTCTAGTCTCAGGAGGCTCTTCTTGCAAATGAAGTTATACTTTACGTCACATAAAAAAAATACAAAAAAACCGGTGACATAATACTCACATGAAAAATTCGAGAACAGGTACACTACGAGCAAAATTAACCATGTTTTGGAAAACATTGCTGTAAGTATATGACATGCGTCTTGACGCTTGATACAAACACGGCAATTTGTGAACGCGAAGTGAAGCTGACCACTTTTATGTCATGCTGGTTTAACACGTAAGTACCTACATCTTTACAATAATATTTTTACTAAATATGGAAAAGTGCTCGAATAAGTTGATAAACTATTGAACTTTGGGAATACCTATTTATTAGTAAAAAAAATAAGAGATAAAATTATAGCGTACCGTATCCTGAACACAAGGTTGCGATCAAAATTAAAACTTAACCAAAATTAGGTACTTAAATGCTTTCTATTGAAAGAGTTGTCATTATGAATATCTTTGTTTTCAAAATCACCATCCTAAAAATCACCATACAACGCAACACTTATATATTAAAAAAATAGAAAAGTTGTTGTTGTTATTTCTTGTGGAATATACAGTGTATATATCTCTACTTAATATCTATTATCTCTCTAATCTATTATAATAGTAGCAGTATCTTTACCTATCTATTTCAAGTAACTTTTTTATATAAAACAGTTTCTCATTTCTAGTATTTGTATTCTTATTTTAGTTTTGTTAGTTTTACATTCCATATATTTAAGTATTAGTAGTGGTTTTTGTTTTTGTTAATAATTGTTAAATATTAATTATTATAATTTTGCTTAGTCTACAAGAAATCCGGGATGGGTGAAGGCCTCCTCCAAAGATAGTCGTTCTCACGGTCCATCTCCGTACCCTAATTACGTAGGTAATACACAATCAATCGGAATTTGAATCGTTTGGAAACAAATTGCTAATCCAACATAACATAACATCACTCACGCCTTGTTTCCCCGAAGGGTATGGGCAGAGGTGTACAGTATGCAACACAAGTCGATAGGCAATCTCACAAAGCAATAGCTGGACGTTTAGTTTGACTTACGTCCTTCTTCTATAACATGTGTCTTTCTATACTATAGACACGCAAACACATTCACTTTGTCTAGTTCATAATAAATTTCAACCTAATAATTACTAGTAGTAGTTCGATAATCATAAGTTTCTTGTCTGGTTTGATTTGTTCACATAAATAACAAAGTTTGTAGGTAGACAAGAGAAAAAGTAAATTATATCGATTTCCGTGAGTTAGAATAGATGCTCTTTGCAATGTTCACTATCGTCAACAGGTGATTGTAGTTCATAATTTCAACAAATTAAAATGAGTTGTGATGACCTAGCAGTTAAACGCGTGCAGATAGATGCGTGAATCAGTGAGCCGTATGTTCAAATCTCACACAGTACTATTATAGACTTTTTGTGTTTTTACTCGATTGGAAGTAGGTAATGAGACAGAAATATAATATTCGTTCCTTGTTCGCTTTGTTCACACATTTCGTAAAGTTACAAAGGTAGATCTTATAAAACTAAATAATGAATTTAGATTTCTGTGTATCTATAAATTAATACGTAAAACGAATAAAAATTTTGTTAGCATTCAGCACGGCTTTCCACCTTCCAACACTGAAAAGATAAATAAATAATCACATAAATAGTTAAATAATAATACAATAACTATATTTAACTTCTTATAAAAAATAAATTAAGCATGAATACACTATAAATAAACTTAAATGGTTTCAAAGAAACAGAAATCAGCCACACATTGTAATTAGGATTCGAACTCGGACCTCATTGATCATGGACCCATTGACCAGCCTGCACATGATAGGTAGACGCGAATTTTAGCCAGTAAATGCAAAGAACAGCTTTCTAATTACGCAACATATTTTCATAAACGATAAAGACAAATCTGTTTCATTTTGACAGTTCAACAACATTTATTGCGTTATTTACGTTGCTCTGCAGTTTTTTTTCGAACTTACGGAGCAATGGATTAGCAATCTGTTTCAAAACGATTCAGATTCGGATTGATTTTGCATTACATAATTAGGGTACTGGTCGCCACTATGACGAGTATGTTATTTCGCGTAGTACGACGACAGTTCATTAGTGTGTGTTATCTGTGGAATGTTGAGAAGTCACTCATACACGCACACGCACACACACGTCACTGACTGTATCGTGCTCGAGTTCAGAGCAATGTAATTCTTAGCGTGTCTATGGAGTTTTAGAGTTTACTGTACCTGCAGTAGGTACACCCACATTTCGCCAGTTATGTTTAAGTCCCATGTAATAGTGGGCGAGCCTATTGCCATCAACCGGGCACAAATCCAGACTCTGGGCTGCTACTGAGAAATTTCAGAGAGAAAAACCCAATAACATTTTGCCCGACCCGGGAATCGAACCCAAGACCTCATGCTCAGCAGTAGCGCTAATCCATTGCTTCATAAGTTCGGAAAAAAAACTGCTCAACAACCTAAATAACGTTTTTATAGCTATTGGCATATTACTTTTGGATATTTCTTTCAGACTCCAGTATTTATTCCATGTATTTTGTACCCTTCTTTCTATTTCTAATTCGTTGTGTTTTCTATCAAAAGTAGGTAATTGTCTTCCCTAGATAGATGCAGTCTTCGGCATACTCCAGTAGTTGGGTATTAAGTCATATTGGTACTTTTAAGCTATTAGTCAGTGTCGTCGTCTTAGTAAAATTCATTTCGAGCGTCATTTTCAACGTTGCATTTACTTAGCTGTAAATATGAATGATTAGTTTGAATGAAAATTATTTACTCGTACTTATCAATGAAACTTAGATACACACATCGAGAGCCTAGTGATACGCTATCTTCGAAACTATGTATTTTTGAAACACTTGTTCTATGACTCTTTGTATTATTTTTACATATAGCATTAACCTTAGAGTTATGGGACATCAAAAGGCACACGTTGTTTAAACTAACCATACTGACCCAGTGTGCCTGGCTCCTGTACTTGGAGATGAGAGGTCTCGGAGAGCTAGTACCATACAAAGATCTATGTAATAATCTCTTAGACCTGACAAGCTGCAAATTATGTTGCAAGGGACAATGGTCGTTAGAAACACCCTGGACATAATTACCCTAATGGGGGGTTAATTTCCTAGTGTAGATTGCATGACACTAGTCCTAAATAATCTGATTATTAAATTACCCCTTGATTGGTAGAGATTTACCTAACCTATGATTGTAAGGTATCTCACAACTTTTAAATGTTGAATAACAGTGCGGCTCAATGATTTTCAATTATCAGTATATCTTTTTATTTCATGTTCACCTTGAATAAGGCAAATAGAATATTTGTCATTAATCTATAACATTTTATTGAAGATGTGTTCATTTTTGCATTTGCTATGATAAATTGATTGAAAACTTTTAATTTTTTATTTGAACAGACCGAAATATTCATTAATTTCATATAATGTATAATTCACGTAGTCTTCATCCTTCAGGTATTCTTTCACCAGCAGTAAAATTACTTAATGTAGTTGATTTAAAATCCTAACTTCAATGACTTATTTGCTTTTTTAGGTCGGAGCGCAGCGCTCCGACCTAGCGAATAAGTCATTGAAGTGTTAAATCATGACTTTTTATCCCCATATTCCCACGGGACCGCCGGGGCTCAGCTAGCAACAAGTCTGTTGCTAGCTGAGCCCCGGCGGTGAAACCACGAGGCGCAGTTAGTAAAGGGAATAAAACAAAGCTTTTCATATTATTTCTTTATATTTCACATGAAAAGACTGACATTAATAATACTATAGATAAATTAATACAATGGCTTGACATAAATAATCTAAAAATAAATCTGAATAAATCAGTTTA
Source organism: Xanthia togata (assembly GCA_963853775.1). NCBI lineage: Eukaryota > Metazoa > Arthropoda > Insecta > Lepidoptera > Noctuidae > Xanthia > Xanthia togata. The sequence continues at coordinate 17,220,208 of OY970802.1, forward strand.
TATTAATTTCAATAAATGTAATAATCCTAAATATAATATTAAACTAAACGTATCAAAAATTAAAGAAGTAGCACAAACGAAGTTCCTAGGCGTAATTATTGATGAGAATTTGAATTGTAAAGAGCATGTGGATAACGCTGCAAAGAGAATAAATAAATTTGTATATGCTGTTAAACAAATTAAAAATATTACAAACTTAAAAACAGCTCTCATGACATATCATGCATATGTAGAATCGGTACTACGTTACGGGCTCATAATATGGGGAAATAGTACAGATATAAACCGAGCATTTGTTGCTCAAAAAAAGTGCATTAGGGCAATTTACGGGATGCACTCGGAGGAATCTTGTCAACCCATATTTAAGAAACTAGGTTTGTTACCGCTGCCGTCCCTTTATATATTTGAAATATGTATATTCGTTAATAAACATAAAGACCTGTTTAAATCAGCCAATGATATTAATCCACGGAGCCGGCGTGATCCACAAAGACTCGTTCTGCATGATCTTCCCAAGCTTGCTAAATATAATAAAAGCTGCTTATATAATTGTGTTAGTATATATAATAACATACCGTGTAGCATAAAAAACTTAAACTCCAGATTATTCAAGGGAAAATTGTTTGACTGGTTATATTCGAAAAATTTCTATAGTCTCAAAGAATTTATGGATAAGAAATTCTCATGTTAGTATTAAGTGAACATAATTATGCATGCTAAGTACAATTCTGGCAAAACATGTAAGATCTATATTGTAAATTATTGTAACACCGTGTATACCATGTTTTATGCAAATAAATACTTACTTACTTAAAGTAATTTAAAAAGCTTATTAAAAATAAAAATAAAGTATCGAAAAAAGTAACTATAAGTTTACATTTGATTCTTTTTGACAGATTAGCCGTAAGGCAGCAGACAGAGATAACCAGTAGTGCTAGGTAAATATAAATTTAATATAAATTAACTTTAATTTTTCTCTTTACTCTGGCTGGCGCTGTCTCCCTCGTGTTCACAAATAAAGAATTTCCTCATATCACAGGTGGTGTGGGTCAGTAGTCCGTTGAAGAACATGGAGCCAAACTGGTCACGGTCCTCTGCTTCGGGTAGGTAGTTGCCCCACCAGGCTTCGGTATCGTTCAATGGTGTACTATCGAAGAACTTCATATCTAAGCAGTTTGAAAACAAAATCCCGTGAACACGATGACCACATCTGTTACTGCCCCGGTTCTATAGCGGCCGAACGCTGCAAGCAGAAATAGTCCTTACGGTGTATAGATATGAACTTCTTCGATGGTACCTAGAAAACAAAATTAGCATTGAAACAACAATCTAAATTAATCAACATAATTCCTTAATTTCCCAGACAGATCGGAGTTGCCTCAGATAGTACACACCGGTGGAGGTATGCCCGGCTTGGGCAGAGCACCGCCGTGTCCTCGTGGAGGCGATCGGTGGCGGGGATCTCTCGCGTCCGGCCCTGGTCCAGGCCATGGTACGGAGCGAGAGGGCATGGGAGGCCGTCACCTCCTTCTGCGAAGCAGTAATGCTCACGAAGGAGGAGGCGGAGCGCGTGAGGGAGAGGCAAATTTCGCGCCCTCACGCCCCTAGCCACCGCAGGAGGAGACGCACTGGGCGTCGGGAATCAATTGCTGATTCCCGGCCACCGTAGGCGCGGGCTTGCGGACGGTGAGCAATGGGTAGCTCGCCGCCCGGTAAGGACCAAGCCCGGGTCGACGGCGCGTTGTGTTCCACGCGCGCCTCAAAGAGTGTCAGTGAGTGAAGGGGTCCGATGAGACCATTGCCTGCCGGGGTTGCGGGAAAGTCCGAAAGGGATATCGTGGCCCACTGGCATTGCACAGGCAAGAGAAGGAACACGGGTGGGTTTTAGTCAGTAAGAGTCTGACACGCCCTCCCGCTCCACTCAGAGCGGGAGACGTCATTTGTTGATTTCCAACCCAAAAAAATAATAAAAAAATGATAGTACACACGCCCACGTACCTTTAACTGTCTGCCAGCCCTTGTTGAACTTGCTATGGAAGCCAACGTGATATATTCCTCTTAGGTAGTTTCCTTTGACCCTTTGTTTCAGTGCGGACTCCATTAGCTTCGCAAGATAATCCGCCACCGCCTGGTCGCTGATCACTGCCAGGTCGGATTGCTCGGCTCTGCACACGGCATATGCGTCGGTCCACTTTTGTGGAACTTGTAGCATTTGCCATTATCCTTATTGAAAGTGTAATCTGAAAAGAAAATAATTTGTTGATTATCTTTGATTTCGAAAAGGTAAAAACTTTAATATAATAATGTTAAGCATTTTTTGTGAGTAGCGCTTTGGCGAGTAGTTACAAACTATTAACATTGGATACGGTTTTCGGTTTAATCAATAAAAAAACATTGTAAAGTTAAATAGAAAATCTTTCTCCCATGACCATCTTTTGTCAAATATTTTTCAAATACACGCGAAGATGACCAATTTACCACTTCTCTCCACAGCTTCAAACTCTATTCTACGAAAAAAAGACTTAAGTATCTCTTTCTATCCAACGTAATAATTTTTTTGTTTATATTTGACAGCGTGTCGCAGACGCCTTTCTACCACCACTTATGTCATTTCGCCTTTCGTTTCTTTTCTTCGTTGGTCACTACGCGTAGGTACTGTAACAACATCACAAATGGAACCTAGTTCCCTCGAGTTACTAACGCAGTATAGTTTCAGCTGAATTGTAGTAAGTAACAGTAACATACAACTAGATATTTAGGGTCAACTGGGTCAGACCGATACAAACTGTTTACATTTAGCAGACACTTAAAATTTAGGAGAAAGCGAAACGTAAGAGATTGTTGTCAGAAAGAAGATACTCGTAACTCTATCACTGTTAAATATAATAGTCAAAGGCATGCATAGTCCACTGCATGTGACGGCTATTATTTATACCAGGGCACTAACCTGAATTGATTTCAGGGCGTTCGAAGTGTAGGGATTACCATGCAATCAATGTGTGTCATGCAAAGTTTCAAGCGATTTTCAAACTCTAGACACCGTTATGATGGTGTCTAGAGTGCGCGGATCTCTGTCATAGAGACCGACCTTCTTCAATGTTTTTAATAAGTCTAAGATTTTCCAAAACTCACAAGAGTTAATTTACTAATTAAGGGTCAGTTCACACCGAGATTTGCCGCGACGCGACGATGCTTAAAGAGACCAGTGGTTTCGCGCTGCGCAGCGCGACGTCGCGAGGCGCATCGTGAAGTCAATGGCGGCCCCACGCCTTGCTGTTTCGTGCTGCGCAGCGCGACGCCGCGAGGCATTTTCGAATTATCTCAATTAAATGTGTATCTTTTTGAGTAGTAAATAAAGTAACATTTTGTATTACTATCTTAAAAAGTGCGTGCACCGTCACTTCGCGTCACGACTTGGTGTGATTAAAACCTACCTAAATCGGGCATATTGCAGCAATAGTTCCACTCTAGTGACTGGAGGGTCTTCTTGCAAATGAATTGATACTTATTGTCACATCGGTAATCGGAGTAGGTGTCATCTTTGTTCAGTAGCACGCAGTCTTCTTTATCGAGCGCATCGTTCGGCTCGCCTGACATCCAGTTTTGGTACACCTCTGAGAATGGCTTATCTAGGAATACGAAATGAAACATTATTATCTACACCTACTATAATACTAGTAGTAGGCGGTAACCTTCGAAACTTCTCATCCGATTTAAACAAATCTTTCACTGATTGTAAGCTACGCTATCGTCAAGTGCCATAGGATAGTTTTACGTTACAGTGTGCCTGAAGTTGCGGGCAATAGGTAATTTTTCTAGGTAGATCAAATAAACAAATTAAATTTCACTTTTTTTTATGCAAGCGTATTAAGTACCTAATTTTTTAATATATTACGAACACAACCTTTATAATGCATTTAAGTTAGAAGGTGTGATTATGGCAGAAAATAAACAAATTCTCAATACTTACTGTCAATGGTTTCAAATACTCCTTTAGTTATTAAGGCTGATAGCCCGACATACACCCATGGGATCGTCGGTTGGGTTCTATTCCAAAACGCTATCATTGCTTGTGCTTCATCTCCGTTGTCGGGGTAGAACAAACTGGCTCCTTCCAGAGCACACTCTCGTTTGGCATCAGCAAAAGCCTTTGGTATCGTGTGCATCTTATAGAAACTCTGCGATGTTTCTATGTAGCTGTAGTCCTTCCGGAAAAAGTTTTTAGCCCTTTGTGCAGCTACAAAGTTCATTCAAATAATTATAATTTAAAGGAAGAATTAAACTAAAAGTATTAGTGTCACAACCAAACCTGCGGCCTAATTGCGCAACACATTTTATTTCTTTCTGACGAAAGCAAGTCCACTCACATGCCTTAATTGGAATTACTATAACATTTATTACCAATCGACGAAAATTGGGGTTGTTCAATTCAATAGGGATGATAACTAAAAAAAAATTTTTTTTCCGTCATTTAGATGATGAAAAAATTACTTATACGTTATCAAAAGATGACTGCGTTATATTGAGTTAAAATGTGCCGTGACGGCACGAGTATGTACATAGATTGTAAACTTACTTGTGACGTAGTGACCCCCACTTTAATGAGTTTTATCTAAGTATTTTTTTATTAATATGATAAAGCAAAAAATACGATTCTAATATTTTTTTATTATCTGACTGACGGACTAAATACAATTTCTTTTTTTGACCCAGGCATCATCCCTATTGGCTATCTGCTATTCCCTATCTGCTTCGTTGATGTGTTTTGTTCCACCTTAAAGGCATGATTAATTTCCAAATTATTGTGCTATAATTTAATTTTGTTTTAATTACAACGGATGCTCTACTAGTGCATAAAAATGAAAAACCAATTATTAAATCACTTTCTACCAAAAACAACCATAATTAAACTACGTAACAAAACGTTTTTATTTTCACGTTTTTGTTATCTGTGTCCAATGACAAAATCTTAGAAAAGCAGTGTTGTTAACTTAGTGGGATTATCACTTAACCTGGGGGTTTGGGCACCCCTACTGGCGGCAAAATGTCTATTTTGCTTTTAGTAGCTGGTGATTTTAGAAAACAATACAATCAATTACTAAATTTTTGACTCGATAAAATATTAAAATAACAAGATGTTGTTGTTTTTTTGTTTGTCTGAAATCGGTGTCAGTGATTTTTCCTAGCTTGGCTACTGCAGCTGCCATTTGTAATGCCACAAACGCAATAGAAGTCAAAATAGAATGAACGGACTTACTCTTATGTAATTTTGACGTTCGAAAAGTGCTGATTCTCAGCCTAGTTTGAATAAATGACTTTTGAATTGACTGTAAAAAAGGTTTATTTAAATGTCTAATCTAATTTAATTAAATATGTAATATATTTTATTTCTGGTGGTTTGTAGAACCGTCGCTAGTGGACTAGACATGGGCGGTTTTGGATTTTTACGCAAACGGTTAAATATAATGTTTTAGAATTTGAAATCGTTTTCGAAATCCGTTTTTAGAAATCGATTTAAGGAGAGGCTCCAGCCCGCACTTTCAATCGTCTCTAGTAATATTATTCGGTTGTAAATGAAACGCTAACGCAATATTACATATGTTTAGTTTAGGTTGTAACAGTTTTTTTTTTCACAATTGTTATTAAAACACGCACACATTTAAAACCATTTCCTACAATCAAACTACACCTCACTAAGTCCACACATGTTTACGAAACCGGTCTCACGTAACTGTTGACAGCTCTATGTCTTCATTTTTTATTTGGTCTGGGTTGCCATCATAAACAAAAACCCAGCCAAGTGCTTGTCGGACCACGCGAAATGAAGAGTTCCGAAGTTGGGATGAATTTATCCCAAGAACAAACTTAAAATTGTAGTTCAAAAACATGTTCTCCTATCCAGAATGTATGGGAGAACATGTTTTTGCAACTGCAAATGTAAGTTAGTCGATTATAGTGAAATAATCATTTAGAGACAAAGGGATTATTCGGATTTTAATTAAAATGGCGAATTAAACACATAAAACGTAACTCACAATATACACATAAAACGTAACTTGTGATTTTACCTGAAATATGCTTAAAATTCGTGTAAAAGGTATGTATTTCAAGTTGAAAGACTCGTACTGTAGGTATGTTTACTGTGTGTTTGTGTTTATTTGTATGCCTACTAATATATCTACCTACTATGCTATATACACTGTAGTAATTGTACTCCACCCACCGCCGGGACAATTTAGCAATAAAAAGCTCTGTAACTAGTGTACCATAGATTAAAGCATACCTGAATTGATCAGATTGCGGTTATAATTCTGCTCTTGTGTCAGGAGGTTCTTCTTGCAAATGAAGTAAGACTTTACGTCACATCGGTAGTCATTCAATTCTCCATTTAGGTTTAGGAATACACAGTCCTCGTTACCATTCGAATCGGTCGGCTCACCTTGCTTCCATTGGTTATACACCTCAGAGACTGACTTCCCTAGAAATATGAAACATAAATACTTTTATTATACTTAAATATTAAAAGATACTAAAGGTAGTGGTACCTACATACGAAAAATGGAACAAATACAGAATTAATTATACATTAAAATTTGCGAACCTTCATTAAAACAAAGTCGCTTTTCGCGTTTGTCTATATGTCCGCTTTGTTCTTCTAAAATACTCAACGGATTTTGATGAGGTTTTCAACCTCATTTAGGTAATGTATTCCGGCAGTTTTACATATATAATTCTTTTATATTAAACGTAAACGTAGTGCTGAAACTTGATGGTTTGTCAAGTTGTGAAAAAGGCACTTTTTAAGCGATTACTCGGCTTGCGCTGGCTAAACCGTTACAGATAGATAAAATTTATGTTCTTCTGAATTATATTTCTTAACCAAAATCAACAGAGAAATCCGCAATTGTATTTATATCTTCTAAGGATAAACCACAGCAGAAAAAAATAAACATTTTCGAAGCTTTTTTGACCAGTATTTACTATGAATCCATAACCGATAAAAATGTTATTAAAATTGTCCATTTAATTAATGATAAAATATGCCTGGATATCACATCATTTAAATGAATACATACATCTAAAAGATATCAAGGATTTAAAATTACGCGCAGCAAAATAATTATGGACGATGGCGCGCGGCGTGGCGCCTTGACTGACAGGGGTCAATCACCTTTCGTCGGCTATTAAGGAACCGACTAAAGAAATTAATTTATGAATTCATATTCATATTACACACAATACACATAATATAGTAATCTCGATATTTTGTCAAGTCGTAATAAACGCGCGATGCAAGTTCCAGTTGCTAGTTAATAATATATTAGAATTAGAAACGTACCGTCAACGGTCTCAAAATTTCCTTCAGACGTGATGTCTGACAACCCGATATACACTTCTAGGATTTTGGGCTGGGTACTCTTCCAAAATGATATCACAGCGTTGGCTTCATCTCTGTTGTCTGGGTAGAACAAACTGGCTCCTTCCAGAGCACACACTTGCTTGGCCTCAGTCCAAGTCTGTGGTATCGTGTGTATCTTATAGAAACCCTCCATTGTTTCTAAGTAACTGTAGTCCTCACGGAAAAACTTTGTGTCTCCTTGTCCATCTACGTATAGGAAAAAACTCAACTAAAACAACATAACATAACATCACGTTTGCATTCCCCGAAGGGTTAGACCGAAATGTACCTCAGTACACCCACATTTCGCCAGTTAAGTATGAGTCACATATTATAGGGGACGATATCTAAAATGTTGGTTAATAATGTTTTTTTTTAAATTAATTATACACTCGAGAGCAATGAATCCGGGTCACTTAAAGAATGTTAAAAATCTCGGAAACTAAAAATGATAGGTTAATGCAATAAATTGTATTTAATAGACAATGTAATACTCCTTAAATGAAAGTAAAAAAAATATGAGTCACCATACATTTTATTAACACAAAATTACATAAAGAAAAAAACTGCTGATCTCTCCTTAAAACAAAAATAGGAAACATGAAATTTTTGAACTTTATTACGATTTTCTTGAATTTTAATACTTCGTATTGCATCCTCGTGCTTCCATTACTGCGTTTACGCGGTTTGGCATGCTGTACACCAAGTTCCTTATACGATTTTGGGGAATATTCTCCCATTCCTCTGTGAGAGCAATTTTGAGCTCACGAAGCGTGATTGGGGGAGGGTTTCGTTGTTTTACGCATCTGCCTAGCTCGTCCCAAGCATGCTCGATCGGGTTGATATCCGGGCTGCGCGCTGGCCACTCCATACGAGTAATGTTCATCTCTTGAAGGTAGTCATTCACAATCCTACCTGTATGAGGTCGGGCATTGTCATGCATAAATATAGCATCCTCACCTAAATTGACCATAAATGGACCAACGTGATCATTGAGGATTTCTTCCACATATCTTTCGCTAGTTAAAGAGCCGTTTTCTATGATCACCAGCTCTGTGCGACTTTCAGAAGAAATTCCGGCCCACACAAGTACAGACCCACCACCGTAGGCTACTTTTTCTTCGATGCATGCTTGCTTGAATCTTTCCCCTGGTCTTCGATACACTCTGTGTCTTCCATCGTGCTTGTAGAGCATACATTTTGATTCGTCGGAGAACATAACTTTTGACCAATCTTCAATACTCCAATTTACGTGGCTCTGGGCATATCCTTAGTCTTGAAATACGATGCCCACGCTCCAGTTTAGGGCCGTTTTCAGGTCTAAGGGGTTTTAAGTTAGATTCAGCAAGCCGACGTCTTACTGTCCATGCACTTGTGTTACTTCCTCCGAGGCGTCGAAACTGATTTGTGAGTTCAGTTCCTGTAAGAAAGCGATTTCGAAGCATGGTGTTCACCAAGTATCGGTCTTCTCGTGCTGTGGTACACCTGGTTCTGCCCGTTCCTGGTCTGCGTAGGTTAGAACCAGTTTCTTCGTAACGTCGGAGAACTCTTTGTACTGTTGACAGCGACACACCGACAGTCCTGGCTGTATCGCGCTGACTCCGGCTGGTTTCCAGCATTGTAAGTATTCTGGTGCATTCTTCAGGCGTAAGCGACATAATTTCAGCTTGAATAATGAATATAGAGCACTATCAACATGGTTTATGTACCCACATAAATGACAGATTACAAACAAAAGCAAAACCAAATGCTGTAATTTCGTAGTTCCATCTTCGAAAGTGGCCCTTTTTCAAATTTGATTTTTTTATGATATAACTTTACAATAACTAAGAAGTTTTAATACCTTCATTTAAGGAATATTACATTGTCTATTAAATACAATTTATTGCATTTACCTAGCATTTTTAGTTTCCGAGATTTTTAGGATTCTTTAAGTGACCCGGATTCATTGCTCTCGAGTGTATTAGATACACACTAATCACATAGATATATTTATATTTCTATGATTATCATACTACACACATAAAACGTAACTGGTGCTTTTACCTGAAATATGCTTAGAATTCGTGTAAAAGGTGTTCCAAGTTGAAATACTGTATGTTTATACATACTTTCTATGCTATAATATACACTGTAGTAATTGTACTCCACCCACTGGGACCATTTATTAATTTTTGACCATTATCAATGAAAATCATGTCTGATAGTACCTACCGTTAGTTGGCACCTAGAACTAAATGATAAAATTATCAAGGTCAATCACCTCGCCCCGCACTATGCGGAGATTGAGTCGTTTTCGGGTCATACATCCATAACTTCCATGTTTTGATAGATATACAGCTGATTTTTTTTATAGATAATCTAGAATAAATATAATTTAAAACAATATACAGTTTATGGATATAGATATATATTTAATAGTCATAAAAAATACAAAATATGCAATATTGAAAAATGATCAGAAATTTACGACTACCATTAAATAATGTGACCTAAAATGTTAGAATGAATACAAAATAAACTCTTAAAATTACTGTTATTAACTTATGAAATTGAATAAGAAAAAAAAAAAAAGTTTATTATTCTGATAGCTCCAAAGCTTCATCTATAAGTTCCATAGACTTTTTATTGGTAGGTTTTCTTAAACTTGTTACGTAAGGATCCGAAGTGTACAAAAGTGTATGTAGAACATCTTCATTTGTGGCTACTCTAGAGCTTTTTCTAGCATGATGAATCGTTTATAGTCTTTGTTCCTTCATTCCTGAGCATCTTCGGAGAGCTGTCCGAGAGGTAACACTGGATAATTCCGAATGACGCTTTCCCCGTGAATTAGAACTTTATGGACAGATGATGGCATATAATACCACATATATTTATTAACATATTATTATCGCTGTGCTGTATCGAAAGCATACTGTCCGAATTTCGTAGCATTAATTACTTTTCCACTTGACATAGCTTGAAGTAAACATAAAAACGTTTTATCAATTCCTCATCCACACCAGTTTCTCCACCGCACTGATAATTTTGGAAAAATCGTCTAGCTGTACGTACGCTTACCGTCATTGCTGTTACCAGTACCTTGCTTAGGTTTATCTATATTTAAACCAAGTTCTTCTCTGAACCTTTTTTGTACATATGTCTTCTTTTGTTTTTTCAAATCTTTATTTTCTGTTGTTGTAGCAGACCATTTTAGGTCTTGATTATAGGATATGTGTAAAATTAGTTCCATAAATCTTATTCAGCAATGCAAAGTCGAAAGTCCATATTGATAAGAACTTTCATCAACCGGTTTATTTTGTACTTTTTCTAAATTGTTCATTTCTGTAGGTCTTGCACCACAAATAGTGACAAAAATTGAGCCACTTTCCCATCAACCATTGTTAAAAATACCTTACCATACCATACCTTCACCATTTATATTGATTAAGCTTGGTGTAAGAGCGTCTTTTTGAACTTTAATTTAATTAACTACACCTGTAGTCTTCTCAGGTGTCTCTTATGAAAATTCTATTAAAATGGGCCTACAAAATCTTACTGAGGATGGAGCAGGGTTTTTCCACAGTTTTCATTTGTATTTATATTTACAAGTTTCAGAGGCACTAATTTATTTATTTATTTATTTATTATTAGGCTCTTCAACAATAAGTACACTGTTACTTTACATTTTGTGCGTTGCAAACTTAAGTCTAAGCGCCTCATTACTTAAAGAAAAGCACAGCATGCACTACATTATGCGCAGATAATAACACAGTAAAATAATTAAAACAATTAATACATAGTTTAGATAAAAGTGAAAAATAAATTATTAAAAGCTATATTGATTACAATAAATTAAATAGATTAAATTAAATTAAATAAGATTGAATTTTTTTTAGATAACGATTAGGTTAAAATTTTATTTTAGACTAGAGATACCCTTTAAATGGCAAGCGCGGCTTTTTTTAGAGCAGGCACTGATGAGTGAAAGAGGTCAATGTCCACTTCGTGCTCTTTGTATGCAGCATACATTCTAGAAAGTGGACAGTATTGCCTCAAGTTGGTATGACATCTTGGCATGCAGAAAAGCCTCCTATTAGAACTTCTTGGCAGATTACGGGGCACATGGAATAACACCCTACTGAGCAAATCGGGACAGTTCAGAGAGCCTGTTACTAACTTCTTAAGGAAAACCAAATCTAGAATATTCCTGCGTTTCTCCAGCGACACCATGTTAAAATACTTCAGTCTGTCTTGGTACGAGTTGAGCTTTTTGCACTTATTACTGTAAAAGGTGAGATGCCACAAGAACCGTTTCTGCAGCCGTTCAATGCGCTTGATGTGGACCTTATACTCAGGTGACCAGACCACACTGCAGTACTCGAGGTGGCTTCTAACTAGCGAGTTGTACATAATTTTTTTTATGTTAGGTTTTTTGAAGTTTTTACACTCTCTCATAACAAAGCCAAGCATCTTTGATGTTTTTAATATAATTTTGTCAATATGTTCGACAAAACTTAGCTTTTTATCGAACTGAACGCCTAGGTCTCGAATAGTATCGACTTCCTCAAGCTGCTCACCATTCAATCTGTAAACTGACTGCATGATATTCTTTTTTTTTGTGAACTTGATATGATGGCATTTTCTCACATTCAAAGACATTTTGTTATGCTCACACCACTTAGTCAGCCGGTCTAAGTCGCTTTGGAACAATACCGAGTCCGCAGGATTTTTTATAATCTTTATGGCGTTGAGGTCATCAGCAAATAGGAATATATTCGAGTTCAAGAAGCATTTATGAATATCATTTATAAAAAGAATGAAAACATGCGGACCTAAATGAGATCCCTGAGGGATTCCCGACGTTGCCCTGTAAGAATCTGAAGAGCAGCCATTCACTACAACCTTTAGCATCCGTCCAGACAAATATGATTGGAACCAACCTAAGAGGGGGTCCGAAACGCCATACATTTTAAGTTTCTTGACGAGTATACCATGGTCTATTGTATCAAAGGCCTTGCTGAAGTCGGTGTAGACTGCATCAACCTGAACTCGGGCATCAACCGCTTCAACAATGCTTTCAACATAAGTCACCAAATTGGTAGCTGTCGATTTTCCCTTCATAAATCCATATTGGCTATCTATTATTAGCTGTGATAAATGTCGAGATAGCACAGGGCATATGAGGGCTTCAAATACCTTTGCAACTATGGAGAGAATAGCGATGGGTCTGTAATTGCTCACATCGGACTGATCCCCGCTTTTGAAAATAGGCACAATTTTCGTTTCCTTCCAAATGGTCGGAAAAGTACCCCGAAGTAGAGAATAATTAAATATAACACTTAATGGCAGTGAAAGAACATCTGCCAGCCTATTTAAAAGCAAAGCAGGTATATTATCAGGGCCGGCTCCTTTGTTAACGTCAATTTTTTTTTAATTCTCTGCGGATCTGGTCTTGTGATATTGTCATTAGTCCTAACGTGCTATTGCTTATGCATTCCTCAATATCGCCTGCGCCCGCATGCACACCATTCCCGTCACTACTATATACCCTAGCGAAATGGGATGCAAAATAGTTACAAATTTCATTAATATTTTCAGAGGTGTTTATACCATCTGTCATGGAACTGGGGTAGTTACTGCTGCCACCTCTCTTAATTTTTAAGTAACTCCAGAAATATTTTGGGTTTGAAGTAATTTTAGCCTCTATATCAGAAATGTAAGCATTATAACAAGACGTAGCCATACGGTCACACCTTTTTCTAAGCAATTCTAAAGCAATAATGTCTAAAGGATTATTGTATTTTTTAACTCTAAGTCTTAGGCGGTTTTTTTCGTTTAGTCTTTTAATGAGCTGTCTAGAGAACCAGTATGGGTATTTAGCATCTTTTACTGGTACTTGTGGAACGTGGCGCTTAATTAACCCATACAATGTATTATAAAAAAAGTCTACCATCTGATCTATAGTCATGCAAGTATTTAGCTCTGATGACCAATTGACCTGCTTCAGTGCTGCATTAATTGCCACGTAATCTGCCTTAAAATAATTCAATTTGGTTCTATTTTTACAATTCTGTGGCTTTTTTAAATGGGTTAACGAGAGCTCACATAGTACAGGTGGATGGTGCATATCTATTTTAGAAAGTACATCCACAGGTGCACTTACCGTAACAAGATCCAAGTTGGTCAAGACTAAATCAAGAATTCTGCCATTTTTATTAAATAAATAATTATATTGTCTTAAGTTGTTTAGTAAGAGAAAATCCCAAAGAGTCTGTTCTAAGCCTGTACAATTTTTTTGAGGAGCTCTTATCACATCAGCACCTGTCCCAAGCCAGTTAATAGTTTTTATATTAAAGTCGCCAATAATCAAGCATTCATTGGCATGTTCCAAGACATTGTTTGTATTATCAACAAAATGCTCCAGTACTCTGGGCTGTATCGGCGACGGCAAGTATACAGTACATAGATAAATCACCCTAGCTTTTTTACCCCCTTTAAGTGACAACTTGACCCAGAGATCATCGCAAGAACTTTCGAATTTTATCAGTCTCTGTGATTCAAATTTTGTAGAAACAGCGATAAGGACTCCACCACCGTCGGTTTTATTATTCAAAACATTATTGGATCTATCTCGCCTATAGATAGCGTAACGTCCATCCATGATCTCTGAGTCAAAGATACCATCCAGTAGCCAAGTTTCAGTAAACATTATAACATCGTATGAACAGCATGCAACTTTCTGGTAAATGTCTCTCAGCTTTGTCCTAATACCCCTTACATTCTGGTAGTAAATTTTTAACTGATCGAATTTAAATCCTCATCAATCTCATACCTTATTCTATACATCTTTTTATTGCTTACTGTAATTTGTCCAACGAGTCGGTGTCTCTGATATATTTATAGTCTGCACCGTCATGTTTTCTAACAAAAATCTTGCCGCCGCGGACCCACACATACTTGTAACCCAAACTCTTAGCTTTAATCCTGGTCGCAGCATGCAACGCCTTGTTTGCTGGTGATAAATGTTCTACTATATAGACATTTTGTTTTTTACCGCCAATCCCAAGAAGAGCAGTGTTGAGCTTCTCTTCAGTAGTTTTATTTTTATTAAAATTGAAAGAAGCAGCCAAAAAGTGGTCTCGAACTCGTGGACTGCTGAATTGAACGACAATAGACTTCGGGCGAGTACTATTTGGGGTTTGCTTTGCAATTCTTGTAACATGATGTATGTTATTCTCAGTTAAGTCACAAGATATCACCCTACTAATATTCATGACAGTTGACACAAGATATTCATTGTTGTGCTCGGGCAGACATTGAATTTCCACATTCGTAGAACGTGCTTGTTGTTCCACCTGAGTTAGCCTCACACCTAGCTCTTTGACAACAGTTTTGAGCTGCTCGTTTTCCCTTTTAAGGTCATTAACGACTTTGGTGTTTAAGGAAAACTCAGTCTTCATTTCCTCAAACTTTACGTTCATAAACTCCATTGATGTATTAAGCCCTTCTAATTTGTCCGTAATCGTCTTCATCTGTGTGTTAACATAGTTCGCTAAAGTTTGGTTGAGGTGCCGCATAAGATCGTCTATCTGTTTCTTCATAATGCGCGAAACTTCGCCAGACGTAACAGGAGCTTCATCACTGAGGATAGTTACCGAAGGCTCTTTCTTTCTATGCGTTACATTAGGATCACTTGCCTGACTATTGCGTACTGGGGTATTATCTGCGTTTCGCTTCTTCGGCTTACATGTCGGACACATCCAATTATGCAATTCGGTTAGTTGGAAGTCACAACCCAGCTGCGTGAGACAGGAATGGTGGTATGGTTTGTGACACGAAGAGCATTTAACCACAGAACTACTTTCAGCTATGCCTTCCGAGCAACAATCACAATTCATAATGGTGCTACGGTGTTTTAGTTTACTCAAAGTTAACTTATCAGTGCACACTAATAAATCGCACGCTAATAAAGGCCCACGCCTGGTGACGAACTGTCGATGCGTAAGTTGGCGAGAAGAACGTCGTAAGCGCCGTGGATATCGCGTCACTTACGCGCTTCGCTCACTAAGTTGGTTCTCACAGTTAATTTGAGTTAATGGCGGTATAATAAAAACACTGGCTGATTGTTTTTAGTCACTACGTAATTATTAAGAGTATTTATCTCAAAATATGTAACGTTTCACAAGTATTGGACTTTATGCTATTAAACTGTATAAGAATCCGTACATAGCACTCACTATTTTCCGGGTTTTTAAATTATTTATATGGAACAAGTTGATTCGGGTATTACTCGCGCGCGTTCGTATTGAGAACTAATGAAGATATAAATCAAGTGTCAGAAATTAACTCACTCTCTTCAGCTAAGACTTGCTTGTATTAACTTTGTCCGCTTGAGCTATCACAGCCCCACTTAGAATACATCATTAAATGTGTTATACCAACTTTGTATACACCATCGATTTGTAAAATTCTTGCAGATCTTGCAGTTTTACTTTTGCTTTAATATTATTCATTTCTATACTTGATCTTGGTAGGTAGCACTTTCCTTTAGCTTCCTGAATAGATTTATATGATGGAAATAATAAGCAATTCTTCGCGATTAAGTAATTCCTCACGTTTTCATACAACTCTATGAAAATACTGTGAGGTTCATCTTTAGAGTACGCTGTTAAATGTCCCGGTTAATTTAAAAGATTTTGACGTACCTATTTCACTTTTTTTTTCTATTGGCGATACTCGCAAAATTTTGACAATGAATGCTTCTTCTGTTTCTTCTTGAGATCTCAATCCCTGAAAATATGAATTCATTATAAAATCAAGGCCACGTGTTTCAAGCAACTCCGTGTTTTTTCGCCTTTGTGTTCTATCAGAACTGTCTTCGTAGGTTTTAGAAGGGCGTCCTCGTTTCCCCGTTGATGTCGATGGTTCAGATTCACAAGTAGGATCTTCCAGATTTACAGTGAATATGACGTTCAACCACACGCTATTCTGATTTAAAAAAAAACCTTATTTCTGCCAGATTTAGTGTAGCGTTGACGAAAGTTAGCAATAAGACTTTTTTGTACACTTGCGACAATCTTAGCGATATTTGGCCTCGGAAAAGTTGATAAAATTATCCCGTATATAACCTGTTAAAGCAACAACATAATTCCCGTCACTTTCAATTAAAACAAGACATAGGTCGCGTCTGGTACAGTTGAATTCACTCATTGCGAGAAGGTAGGTGGTTAGATACACTTTTAGTAACGATAATGACGAACGAAAAACTGTATGTAATTATTGAGTTTGCAGATGTCCTATTTTATACAAAATAATTGATTTGAAACGTGTGCAAAATGTGGTAGAAAGAACTAACCAAGAAGGAACTAACTATCATTATGAGGTTATGCGGTTTCCGATGTGTTTTATTGATAATTTATTGTGCGTGTGAACTAAAATATGGTGAGAAATACTCGATCATTATCTATACATAAACTGCAATTAATAAAATATCATACGCATAATCTATATCAACTAATAAATTAAATAGTTTACTATTTCATGTTATAATAGAATAACATATGTTGAGCAATGAAGTTGCAACTTTTTTTTTCTTCCTGTATAATAATATTAAATTTACTATCAACTATCACATTTACAGACCTTCGGCAAATTTCGGCTACTGTCAAAACTCTAATTGAAAGCTTCAGATACGCAAAAATGATATGTCATGAGATAAATATTTCTAGTAAATATATTAACAAATATATAGCATATTTATGCATACCAGACGAAATTATATATTATAAACTTTCTAGAATGGTATAATACTTGTATAGTTTTTATTGCTAGCTTGCCAGAAAATAATCCTGAAAAAAAAAAGAACCAGATTTTTTGTGATAATTTTTGAGTCATCGTATTTAGATGCAGTACCAGTCACATACCATAATTAAGTTATAATATAGTAGATAGATTAATTTCTTAGCTACAGTTTGAGGTATAATACAAGTACCTGCGACGATTTTTACAAAATGTTTTTATGGCCAAGCTCTCTTACCTCCACATAGTGCGTCGGTACTGTGCGTCGCGTCGTGCAATCGTGCATAGCCAGAAAATACCGACCATAGTTTACCATAGCCCTTTGGCTATGGTAAACTTACCATACAAAGGCATAAAAATCTGTTTTAAAGTAGCTTGTTTTAAACTTATCTGTGATAAAATACCTACCGAAGTTAATTTTTAACTTTGGTATTTTCTAGTAAGACGTACTAAAATAAATGCTTACCTACTTTATCGAGGTACATTTCCCTGGACAATGCTGTGTCCCGTGCGTGAGCCGCGCGTCACGCCGCAACTACTTTGAGACTGATAATCATCCCGACATTTTAAGCTTTGTCTTTTTTGTGTTTTTTTCAAAAACCAATAACGTGATTTTTATTTATTGGATGCTATAGAATGATATTAGATTATGGTCTGAACAACGTTTGTTCTAGCAAAACTGTGATTCAAATGTCACCGTGTATAATTGGACCGTTAGGAAAACGTACACAGATTAAAACGTACCTGAATTGATCAGATTGCAGTTATGATTCCGCTCTAGTAATAGTGTCAGGAGGCTCTTCTTGCAAATGAAGTTAGACTTTACGTCACATCGGTAGTCATTCAATTCTCCATTTAGGTACAGGAACACACAGTCCTCATTACCATTCGAATCGGTCGGCTCACCTTGCTTCCATTGGTTATACACCTCAGAGACTGATTTTCCTAGAAATATGAAACATAAATACTATTACACATAATTATTAAAAGATACTAAAGGTACTGGTACCTACATACTTAATTATTCTAATAGTATACTACTCCTTGTTCATGAAAAATGGAACGAATAATTATAGGATTAATTAAAAAAGGAGACACAATAAAATTTATATGTCTATCTTCCAAGGATGACCCACAGTAGCCATTATTACATATATCAGAATTTCATTAAAAAAAAATGTAATTTCCGAAGCTACATATTTTGACCAGTAATTAATTAATTATTATTCATTAATCATTATCAGATAAAATATGTTATTAAAATTGGCTATTTAATTAATAATAATAATATGCCTAGACATCACATCATTTAAATTAATACGTATTTGGACGTCCAAAGCCCACAAATGGAGAAGGACTCACAATTTTTTTTTCATATATCCAGTTCAACAAAATTTTGGCAGTTTTGCACTGCATTTTGTTAGTAACCGTATGCACATTGGGATGTTGACGTGTGCATCAGTACCTATATTGCAACCGTGCGCTGCGTAGCAGGGGCGGGTCGCTAGTACATATTATTATAAATTAAAGTCGCTTTTCGTGACAGACACGAAAAGCGACTTTAATTTATAATAATATGTGTGACCGCGTTGTTCTTCTAAACTACGCAACGTATCTTGATATGGTTGTCACCATAATTTAGAGAATTTATTCCGGAAGGTTTATGGACATAATACATTCATATTAAACTTACACATACTATAGTAATCTCGATGTTTTGTTAAGTCGTAATACCCGCGCGAAGCAAGTTCCAGTTGCTAGATAATAATATATTAGAATTAGAAACGTACCGTCAACGGTCTCAAATTGTCCTTCAGACGTGATGTCTGACAACCCAACATACACTTCTACAATATTAGACTGGATACTCTTCCAAAATGATATCACAGCGTTGGCTTCATGTCTATTGTCTGGGTGGAACAAACTGGCTCCTTCCAGAGCACACACTTGCTTGGCCTCAGTCCAAGTCTGTGGTATCGTGTGTATCTTATAGAAACCCTCCGTTGTTTCTAAGTAACTGTAGTCCTCACGGAAAAACTTTTTGTCACTTTGTCCATCTACGAATAGGAAAAAACTAATAGCACATTGTTTTATTCTGACCTTAAATTATTTTAAAACAACATAACATGCAGTTGTGGGTTGTGGGTTAGGCAGAGGTGTACTTTAGAACACCCCCATTTCGCCGGTTAAGTATGAATCCCATGTAATAGGGGACGATAACTAAAATGTTGGTTAATAATGTTTTTTGAAACGAATTATATAAGATACACACAACACACATAGATATGTTTATATTTGTATGAGTACCATTCTTCACACATTTATTTATTTAAACATACCTACATACATCTACCATTACAGCTCACCAATGCGGTAAATGTGCCTTAATGTATACTTAATGGTTACTTATAAACTAATAGCTATAACTAATTACAAACAAAGCATTCCTTGCGAATTCACCCAGAGAACAACAGAATAGGTCCGTCTCACTCGCTATGAGGTTGAGCGTGCGGAGTGCACGCGTCAGCGGCGGTGGCGCCTCTTTTAAAAGGTTGGTCCGAGCACGCGGCTCCACTCCCTCTCCGATCCAGATGATCCAACCACTCTCCTCCAGGAGAGCAATAGGGCCACCAGTACAGTGCACAAACACACCCGACACCCGTCGTACCGACCTCGCCGCCGAGGTCCTCCGCGCGCGCGACCCTCACGAGTAAATAATACTCCCCCCCGACCCTTGTCCGATGAAGCGCCAGCCCGCGCCGCAGCTGAGCGCGTAGCTTTAAATTCCCCGTCTAATAATAATATATCCGTGATCCAGCCTGTCCCATCTTGCTGTCCCCCCCTCAGCGACGCCCTAAGCCGAGGTTCGTACCCCACAGGGGGTGCCCTTAGCGAGCGTTCGCCTAATTTTAATGTAGAATAGTTGCTCCTGGCTGGAGGCTTTGAGTGTAGTGCTTAAGGCAGCCACAGGATTGTTCGGTTAAGCAGTAAATACCTTAGTGGTATACCTGCGAGATGCCATAGTTAAAAAAAAAAAAAAAAAAAAAAAAAAAACGCGGCTCCACTAGCAGTGGAGGCTGCCGTCGCCGCCACACGTACCTGTCCGGACCGCACCTTCCCTCTCAGTAACTTAAATATATATGAGGCGAGTCCAAGATCCCTCCTAACCCTTAGCTCGTTGTATCCTACCATACCTAAAATAAATAAGGTTGGATACATTAACGGGTAAAAGGGATAGACTCCGTAATAACGCTTGTATAAATATCTTATATATTTATTTTGTACCCTCTCCAGCATGAGACTATATTATTTAGCTTTATGCGGAGCCCAAATGACTGCATTACATTCTAACTGGCTCCTCACCAATGCATTATATAATGCTATAATAGCTTTCACATTGGTGAAGCCTAGGACCGTACGAAGCATGAAACCTAAATTTCTATACGCTCTTTTACAGCTACGCATGATATGATCCCGAAAAGTCAAACCGGTGTTAAATACTACTCCCAAGTCCTTGACTTCTGTGACCCGCTCCATAGGCAACCCGTCAATATAGTAGGTTATAAATGTAAGATGGGATTGTGTGCGCGAGAAAAAGTGATGGTCACACACTTCGAGCTATTAAATTGCAAGAGATTTTCTTTGCTCCATCTCACTACCCTATCGATGTCCCTTTGTAGCCTGCCACAGTATCGCTACTCTTTATCGCGAGGGACAATTTGAGGTCGTCGGCAAACAACAGACAAGAAGCGTCTAGGACTACTACTGGTAGGTCGTTTACCACCAGAAGAAAGCCCAAAGGGCCAAGGTTACTACCTTGACTTACCCCGGACCTAGTGAAATATGGATCTGACACGTGTCCCGCATATTCCACATATTGCTGCCTATCCCTCAAATAACTGGCAAAAATCTGGAGAGAATGTGGGGTGAAACCAATACCTGCAAACTTTTTGAGCAAAATATCATTTTCGACTAGATCGAATGCTTTTCTGAAGTCAAAGTAAGCAGCATCAGTTTGCCCCCCACTATCCACCGTTGGCACCAGATGAGCCATGTGGCAGAGAAGATTACTGGTGTTACTTCTTCCCGGTCAATACCCATGCTGAGCGTCTGACAGCTGTGCGCTAACCTGAAGATATTATTATATGCTCTTATGTATAGCAGTTTCCATCACCTTCGCCGGCGTAGACAATACCGCAACTGGTCTGTACCCATCCACCGATTCTGCTGACCCTGCTTTCGGAACCGGAACAACGCTGGTCACTTTCCACCTCACCGGAAACACGGCAGCTTTGAGGCACTGGTTATAAATATGAAGAAGCGGCCTAGCCAGCGCTACTCGACAATCCCTAAATATGAAAGGCGGAATGCCATCAGGCCCTTCCAGAATCTTGAAGCGCACGACTCACGTCTCCTAAATGTAATTGGTGCAAGTGCACTCGCGCTGCTCCGTTTTTCGCTATCTACGCTGGCTATAGCCGCGTCCACATCTGACCCCGGTCGCTCTTCCGGCCGCAAACTCTTCCACAGACCGCTGCCCAAATAATGCCACCCCATCTTTCAAGATAGCTTGCGGGCTTCTCCTACCCCTTTTAGACTTTGGCATAATTCCAAAAAGATTTGGGATCACTAAGCATTTGCCCTTGAACCCGGCTCCGATATTGTTCCTGTGCCACTACTAACATATTTTTAATGTTGGTTCTACACCGAGCAAATGCTTCGTAATCAACCCTTGACCCGCTTGCCTTGTACTGTTTGTGCAGAGAAGCCTTCAACCTTATGTCGCGAATCGCCTTCAACCTTATGTGTAGGATAAATGTACCTTGAGTTTCCACGACTTTGCTTTTTTTTGGGTACACACAGTCATCTATAATAGAATTAATAATATAATAAAAATAATTTAAACCTACTTCTAAGTCCATTTCATACAACGGAGTCCAGTCTACGGCTGCAATTAATGAATATAATGACAAAAAGTCGGCTTTATTAAAGTTCCACCAGTCTGGTAAACATGCGTTATCGTCAGGTATGACCGAGCCTGCTGAGCCGGGGAGCCGGCGCAGGCGCGTGTGGGTACTAACCGAGATCTCGAGCGGCGGGTGGTACGCGTCTACCGGTACGAGCGGCGGCGCCTCCGCCGCGCGCACGCTCACACTCCCTCCCTTCGCCAGCGTAGGTACTCAACACCAAATCCAACTGACGACCATTACAATTTCCCACTGCGTTACTCTGAGTGAATTCACATAAAAAGTAACTTGTGCTTTTACCTGAATTATGCTGATAATTCGTGTAAAACATGTTCCAAGTTGAAATACTTTATGTTTATAATACTTACCTACTATGCTATAATATACACTGTAATGATTGTACTCCACCCATTTAGCAGTGAAAAGTTGTCGGCTGTTGATCGTTAGGAAAACGTACACAGATTAAAATCTACCTGAATTGATCAGATTGCGGTTATAGTTTCGCTCTAGTGTCAGGAGGCTCTTCTTGCAAATGAAGTTATACTTTACGTCACATAAAAAAAATACAAAAAAACCGGTGACATAATACTCACATGAAAAATTCGAGAACAGGTACACTACGAGCAAAATTAACCATGTTTTGGAAAACATTGCTGTAAGTAATGACATGCGTCTTGACGCTTGATGCAAGCACGACAATAATTTGTGAACGCGAAGTGAAGCTGACCACTTTTATATCATGCTGGTTTAACACGTAAGTACCTACATCTTTACAATAATATTTTTACTTAATATGGAAAAAGTGCTCGAATAAGTTGATAAACTATTGAACTTTGGGAATACCTATTTATTAGTAAAAGAAATAAGAGATAAATTATAGCGTACCGTATCCTGAACACAAGGTTGCGATCAAAATTAAAACTTAACCAAAATTAGGTACTTCAATGCTTTCTATTCAAAGAGTTGTCATTATGAATATCTTCGTTTTCAAAATCACCATCCTAAAAATCACCATACAACGCAACACTTTTAAATATTAAAAAAATAGAAAAGCCTTTTATTTCTTGTGGATTATACAGTGTATATATCTGTACTTAGTATCTATTATCTATTATAATAGTAGCAGTATCTTTACCTATCTATTTCAAGTAACTTTTTTATATAAAACAGTTTCTCATTTCTAGTATTTGTATTCTTATTTTAGTTTTGTTAGTTTTACATTCCATATATTATTTAAGTATTAGTAGTGGTTTTTGTTTTTGTTAATAATTATTAAATATTAATTATAATAATTTTGCTTAGTCTGCAAGAAATCCAGGATGGGTGAAGGCCTCCTCCAAAGATATCCATATAACTATCCTGTGCTACTTGTCTCCAAAGTGGGCTGGCTGTTCCTTTAATTTCGTCTTGTGTTAAAGGTCTCTCTTTACTCCTTTTGCCTTGTGGGCCGCTCCATTCAGTCGTTCTCACGGTCCATCTCCGTACCCTAATTACGTAGGTAATACACAATCAATCGGAATTTGAATCGTTTGGAAACAAATTGCTAATCCAACATAACATAACATCACTAACGCCTTGTTTCCCCGAAGGGTTGGGCAGAGGTGTACAGTATGCAACACAAGTCGATAGGCAATCTCACAAAGCAATAGCTGGACGTTTAGTTTGACTTTCGCCCTTCTTCTATAACATGTTTCTTTCTATACTATAGACACGCAAACACATTCACTTTGTCTAGTTCATAATAAATTTCAACCTAATAATTACTAGTAGTAGTTCGATAATCATAAGTTTCTTGTCTGGTTTGATTTGTTCACATAAATAACAAAGTTTGTAGGTAGACAAGAGAAAAAGTAAATTATATCGATTTCCGTGAGTTAGAATAGATGCTCTTTGCGATTGTTCACTATCGTCAACAGGTGATTGTAGTTCATAATTTCAACAAATTAAAATGAGTTGTGATGACCTAGCAGTTAAACGCGTGCAGATAGATGCGTGAATCAGTGAGCCGTATGTTCAAATCTCACACAGTACTATTATAAACTTTTTGTGTTTTTACTCGATTGGAAGTAGGTAATGAGACAGAAATATAATATTCGTTCCTTGTTCGCTTTGTTCACACATTTCGTAAAGTTACAAAGGTAGATCTTATAAAACTAAATAAAGAATTTAGATTTCTGTATTTCTGTATCTATAAATTAATACGTAAAACGAATAAAAAATTTGTTAGCATTCAGCACGGCTTTCCACCTTCCAACACTGAAAAGATAAATAAACAATCACATAAATAGTTAAATAATAATACAATAACTATATTTAACTTCTTATAAAAAATAAATTAAGCATGAATACACTATAAATAAACTTAAATGGTTTCAAAGAAACAAAAATCAGCCACACATTGTAATTAGGATTCGAACTCGGACCTCATTGATCATGGACCCATTGACCAGCCTGCACATGATAGATAGACGCGAATTTTAGCCAGTAAATGCAAAGAACAGCTTTCTAATTACGCAACATATTTTCATAAACGATAAAGACAAATCTGTTTCATTTTGACAGTTCAACAACATTCATTGCGTTATTTACGTTGCTCTGCAGTTTTTTTTTTCGAACTTACGGAGCAATGGATTAGCAATCTGTTTCAAAACGATTCAGATTCGGATTGATTTTGCATTACATAATTAGGGTACTGGTCGCCACTATGACGAGTATGTTATTTCGCGTAGTACGACGACAGTTCATTAGTGTGTGTTATCTGTGGAATGTTGAGAAGTCACTCATACACGCACACGCACACATACGTCACTGACTGTATCGTGCTCGAGTTCAGAGCAATGTAATTCTTAGCGTGTCTATGGAGTTTTAGAGTTTACTGTACCTGCAGTAGGTACACCCACATTTTGCCAGTTATGTTTAAGTCCCATGTAATAGTGGGCGAGCCTATTGCCATCAACCGGGCACAAATCCAGACTCTGGGCTGCTACTGAGAAATTTCAGATAGAAAAACCCAATAACATTTTGCCCGACCCGGGAATCGAACCCATGACCTCATGCTCAGCAGTAGCGCTAATCCATTGCTTCATAAGTTCGAAAAAAAAAACTGCTCAACAACCTAAATAACGTTTATAAAGCTATTGGCATATTACTTTTGGATATTTCTTTCAGACTCCAGTATTTATTCCATGTATTTTGTACCCTTCTTTCTATTTCTAATTCGTTGTGTTTTCTATCAAAAGTAATTGTCTTCCCTAGATAGATGTAGTCTTCGGAATACTCCAGTAGTTGGGTATTAAGTCATATTGGTACTTTTAAGCTATTAGTCAGTGTCGTCGCCTTAGTAAAATTCATTTCGAGCGTCATTTTCAACGTTGCATATACTTAGCTGTAAATATGAATGATTAGTTTGAATGAAAATTATTTACTCGTACTTATCAACACATCGAGAGCCTAGTGTTATGTTATCTTCGAAACTATGTATTTTTGAAACACTTGTTCTATGACTCTTTGTATTATTTTTACTTATAGCATTAACCTTTGAGTTATGGGACATCAAAAGGAACACGTTGTTTAAACTAACCATACTGGACCCAGTGTGCCTGGCTCCTGTACTTGGAGATGAGAGGTCTCGGAGAGCTAGTACCATACAAAGATCTATGTAATAATCTCTTAGACCTGACAAGCTGCAAATTATGTTGCAAGGGACAATGGTCGTTAGAAACACCCTGGACATAATTACCCTAATGGGGGGTTAATTTCCTAGTGTAGATTGCATGACACTAGTCCTAAATAATCTGATTATTAAATTACCCCTTGATTGGTAGAGATTTACCTAACCTATGATTGTAAGGTATCTCACAACTTTTAAATGTTGAATAACAGTGCGGCTCAATGATTTTCAATTATCAGTATATCTTTTTATTTCATGTTCACCTTGAATAAGGCAAATAGAATATTTGTCATTAATCTATAACATTTTATTGAAGATGTGTTCATTTTTGCATTTGCTATGATAAATTGATTGAAAACTTTTAATTTTTTATTTGAACAGACCGAAATATTCATTAATTTCATATAATGTATAATTCACGTAGTCTTCATCCTTCAGGTATTCTTTCACCAGCAGTAAAATTACTTAATGTAGTTGATTTAAAATCCTAACTTCAATGACTTATTTGCTTTTTTAGGTCGGAGCGCAGCGCTCCGACCTAGCGAATAAGTCATTGAAGTGTTAAATCATGACTTTTTATCCCCATATTCCCACGGGACCGCCGGGGCTCAGCTAGCAACAAGTCTGTTGCTAGCTGAGCCCCGGCGGTGAAACCACGAGGCGCAGTTAGTAAAGGGAATAAAACAAAGCTTTTCATATTATTTCTTTATATTTCACATGAAAAGACTGACATTAATAATACTATAGATAAATTAATACAATGGCTTGACATAAATAATCTAAAAATAAATCTGAATAAATCAGTTTATATTAATTTCAATAAATGTAATAATCCTAAATATAATATTAAACTAAACGTATCAAAAATTAAAGAAGTAGCACAAACGAAGTTCCTAGGCGTAATTATTGATGAGAATTTGAATTGTAAAGAGCATGTGGATAACGCTGCAAAGAGAATAAATAAATTTGTATATGCTGTTAAACAAATTAAAAATATTACAAACTTAAAAACAGCTCTCATGACATATCATGCATATGTAGAATCGGTACTACGTTACGGGCTCATAATATGGGGAAATAGTACAGATATAAACCGAGCATTTGTTGCTCAAAAAAAGTGCATTAGGGCAATTTACGGGATGCACTCGGAGGAATCTTGTCAACCCATATTTAAGAAACTAGGTTTGTTACCGCTGCCGTCCCTTTATATATTTGAAATATGTATATTCGTTAATAAACATAAAGACCTGTTTAAATCAGCCAATGATATTAATCCACGGAGCCGGCGTGATCCACAAAGACTCGTTCTGCATGATCTTCCCAAGCTTGCTAAATATAATAAAAGCTGCTTATATAATTGTGTTAGTATATATGATAACATACCGTGTAGCATAAAAAACTTAAACTCCAGATTATTCAAGGGAAAATTGTTTGACTGGTTATATTCGAAAAATTTCTATAGTCTCAAAGAATTTATGGATAAGAAATTCTCATGTTAGTATTAAGTGAACATAATTATGCATGCTAAGTACAATTCTGGCAAAACATGTAAGATCTATATTGTAAATTATTGTAACACCGTGTATACCATGTTTTATGCAAATAAATACTTACTTACTTAAAGTAATTTAAAAAGCTTATTAAAAATAAAAATAAAGTATCGAAAAAAGTAACTATAAGTTTACATTTGATTCTTTTTGACAGATTAGCCGTAAGGCAGCAGACAGAGATAACCAGTAGTGCTAGGTAAATATAAATTTAATATAAATTAACTTTAATTTTTCTCTTTACTCTGGCTGGCGCTGTCTCCCTCGTGTTCACAAATAAAGAATTTCCTCATATCACAGGTGGTGTGGGTCAGTAGTCCGTTGAAGAACATGGAGCCAAACTGGTCACGGTCCTCTGCTTCGGGTAGGTAGTTGCCCCACCAGGCTTCGGTATCGTTCAATGGTGTACTATCGAAGAACTTCATATCTAAGCAGTTTGAAAACAAAATCCCGTGAACACGATGACCACATCTGTTACTGCCCCGGTTCTATAGCGGCCGAACGCTGCAAGCAGAAATAGTCCTTACGGTGTATAGATATGAACTTCTTCGATGGTACCTAGAAAACAAAATTAGCATTGAAACAACAATCTAAATTAATCAACATAATTCCTTAATTTCCCAGACAGATCGGAGTTGCCTCAGATAGTACACACCGGTGGAGGTATGCCCGGCTTGGGCAGAGCACCGCCGTGTCCTCGTGGAGGCGATCGGTGGCGGGGATCTCTCGCGTCCGGCCCTGGTCCAGGCCATGGTACGGAGCGAGAGGGCATGGGAGGCCGTCACCTCCTTCTGCGAAGCAGTAATGCTCACGAAGGAGGAGGCGGAGCGCGTGAGGGAGAGGCAAATTTCGCGCCCTCACGCCCCTAGCCACCGCAGGAGGAGACGCACTGGGCGTCGGGAATCAATTGCTGATTCCCGGCCACCGTAGGCGCGGGCTTGCGGACGGTGAGCAATGGGTAGCTCGCCGCCCGGTAAGGACCAAGCCCGGGTCGACGGCGCGTTGTGTTCCACGCGCGCCTCAAAAAATAATAAAAAAATGATAGTACACACGCCCACGTACCTTTAACTGTCTGCCAGCCCTTGTTGAACTTGCTATGGAAGCCAACGTGATATATTCCTCTTAGGTAGTTTCCTTTGACCCTTTGTTTCAGTGCGGACTCCATTAGCTTCGCAAGATAATCCGCCACCGCCTGGTCGCTGATCACTGCCAGGTCGGATTGCTCGGCTCTGCACACGGCATATGCGTCGGTCCACTTTTGTGGAACTTGTAGCATTTGCCATTATCCTTATTGAAAGTGTAATCTGAAAAGAAAATAATTTGTTGATTATCTTTGATTTCGAAAAGGTAAAAACTTTAATATAATAATGTTAAGCATTTTTTGTGAGTAGCGCTTTGGCGAGTAGTTACAAACTATTAACATTGGATACGGTTTTCGGTTTAATCAATAAAAAAACATTGTAAAGTTAAATAGAAAATCTTTCTCCCATGACCATCTTTTGTCAAATATTTTTCAAATACACGCGAAGATGACCAATTTACCACTTCTCTCCACAGCTTCAAACTCTATTCTACGAAAAAAAGACTTAAGTATCTCTTTCTATCCAACGTAATAATTTTTTTGTTTATATTTGACAGCGTGTCGCAGACGCCTTTCTACCACCACTTATGTCATTTCGCCTTTCGTTTCTTTTCTTCGTTGGTCACTACGCGTAGGTACTGTAACAACATCACAAATGGAACCTAGTTCCCTCGAGTTACTAACGCAGTATAGTTTCAGCTGAATTGTAGTAAGTAACAGTAACATACAACTAGATATTTAGGGTCAACTGGGTCAGACCGATACAAACTGTTTACATTTAGCAGACACTTAAAATTTAGGAGAAAGCGAAACGTAAGAGATTGTTGTCAGAAAGAAGATACTCGTAACTCTATCACTGTTAAATATAATAGTCAAAGGCATGCATAGTCCACTGCATGTGACGGCTATTATTTATACCAGGGCACTAACCTGAATTGATTTCAGGGCGTTCGAAGTGTAGGGATTACCATGCAATCAATGTGTGTCATGCAAAGTTTCAAGCGATTTTCAAACTCTAGACACCGTTATGATGGTGTCTAGAGTGCGCGGATCTCTGTCATAGAGACCGACCTTCTTCAATGTTTTTAATAAGTCTAAGATTTTCCAAAACTCACAAGAGTTAATTTACTAATTAAGGGTCAGTTCACACCGAGATTTGCCGCGACGCGACGATGCTTAAAGAGACCAGTGGTTTCGCGCTGCGCAGCGCGACGTCGCGAGGCGCATCGTGAAGTCAATGGCGGCCCCACGCCTTGCTGTTTCGTGCTGCGCAGCGCGACGCCGCGAGGCATTTTCGAATTATCTCAATTAAATGTGTATCTTTTTGAGTAGTAAATAAAGTAACATTTTGTATTACTATCTTAAAAAGTGCGTGCACCGTCACTTCGCGTCACGACTTGGTGTGATTAAAACCTACCTAAATCGGGCATATTGCAGCAATAGTTCCACTCTAGTGACTGGAGGGTCTTCTTGCAAATGAATTGATACTTATTGTCACATCGGTAATCGGAGTAGGTGTCATCTTTGTTCAGTAGCACGCAGTCTTCTTTATCGAGCGCATCGTTCGGCTCGCCTGACATCCAGTTTTGGTACACCTCTGAGAATGGCTTATCTAGGAATACGAAATGAAACATTATTATCTACACCTACTATAATACTAGTAGTAGGCGGTAACCTTCGAAACTTCTCATCCGATTTAAACAAATCTTTCACTGATTGTAAGCTACGCTATCGTCAAGTGCCATAGGATAGTTTTACGTTACAGTGTGCCTGAAGTTGCGGGCAATAGGTAATTTTTCTAGGTAGATCAAATAAACAAATTAAATTTCACTTTTTTTTATGCAAGCGTATTAAGTACCTAATTTTTTAATATATTACGAACACAACCTTTATAATGCATTTAAGTTAGAAGGTGTGATTATGGCAGAAAATAAACAAATTCTCAATACTTACTGTCAATGGTTTCAAATACTCCTTTAGTTATTAAGGCTGATAGCCCGACATACACCCATGGGATCGTCGGTTGGGTTCTATTCCAAAACGCTATCATTGCTTGTGCTTCATCTCCGTTGTCGGGGTAGAACAAACTGGCTCCTTCCAGAGCACACTCTCGTTTGGCATCAGCAAAAGCCTTTGGTATCGTGTGCATCTTATAGAAACTCTGCGATGTTTCTATGTAGCTGTAGTCCTTCCGGAAAAAGTTTTTAGCCCTTTGTGCAGCTACAAAGTTCATTCAAATAATTATAATTTAAAGGAAGAATTAAACTAAAAGTATTAGTGTCACAACCAAACCTGCGGCCTAATTGCGCAACACATTTTATTTCTTTCTGACGAAAGCAAGTCCACTCACATGCCTTAATTGGAATTACTATAACATTTATTACCAATCGACGAAAATTGGGGTTGTTCAATTCAATAGGGATGATAACTAAAAAAAAATTTTTTTTCCGTCATTTAGATGATGAAAAAATTACTTATACGTTATCAAAAGATGACTGCGTTATATTGAGTTAAAATGTGCCGTGACGGCACGAGTATGTACATAGATTGTAAACTTACTTGTGACGTAGTGACCCCCACTTTAATGAGTTTTATCTAAGTATTTTTTTATTAATATGATAAAGCAAAAAATACGATTCTAATATTTTTTTATTATCTGACTGACGGACTAAATACAATTTCTTTTTTTGACCCAGGCATCATCCCTATTGGCTATCTGCTATTCCCTATCTGCTTCGTTGATGTGTTTTGTTCCACCTTAAAGGCATGATTAATTTCCAAATTATTGTGCTATAATTTAATTTTGTTTTAATTACAACGGATGCTCTACTAGTGCATAAAAATGAAAAACCAATTATTAAATCACTTTCTACCAAAAACAACCATAATTAAACTACGTAACAAAACGTTTTTATTTTCACGTTTTTGTTATCTGTGTCCAATGACAAAATCTTAGAAAAGCAGTGTTGTTAACTTAGTGGGATTATCACTTAACCTGGGGGTTTGGGCACCCCTACTGGCGGCAAAATGTCTATTTTGCTTTTAGTAGCTGGTGATTTTAGAAAACAATACAATCAATTACTAAATTTTTGACTCGATAAAATATTAAAATAACAAGATGTTGTTGTTTTTTTGTTTGTCTGAAATCGGTGTCAGTGATTTTTCCTAGCTTGGCTACTGCAGCTGCCATTTGTAATGCCACAAACGCAATAGAAGTCAAAATAGAATGAACGGACTTACTCTTATGTAATTTTGACGTTCGAAAAGTGCTGATTCTCAGCCTAGTTTGAATAAATGACTTTTGAATTGACTGTAAAAAAGGTTTATTTAAATGTCTAATCTAATTTAATTAAATATGTAATATATTTTATTTCTGGTGGTTTGTAGAACCGTCGCTAGTGGACTAGACATGGGCGGTTTTGGATTTTTACGCAAACGGTTAAATATAATGTTTTAGAATTTGAAATCGTTTTCGAAATCCGTTTTTAGAAATCGATTTAAGGAGAGGCTCCAGCCCGCACTTTCAATCGTCTCTAGTAATATTATTCGGTTGTAAATGAAACGCTAACGCAATATTACATATGTTTAGTTTAGGTTGTAACAGTTTTTTTTTTCACAATTGTTATTAAAACACGCACACATTTAAAACCATTTCCTACAATCAAACTACACCTCACTAAGTCCACACATGTTTACGAAACCGGTCTCACGTAACTGTTGACAGCTCTATGTCTTCATTTTTTATTTGGTCTGGGTTGCCATCATAAACAAAAACCCAGCCAAGTGCTTGTCGGACCACGCGAAATGAAGAGTTCCGAAGTTGGGATGAATTTATCCCAAGAACAAACTTAAAATTGTAGTTCAAAAACATGTTCTCCTATCCAGAATGTATGGGAGAACATGTTTTTGCAACTGCAAATGTAAGTTAGTCGATTATAGTGAAATAATCATTTAGAGACAAAGGGATTATTCGGATTTTAATTAAAATGGCGAATTAAACACATAAAACGTAACTCACAATATACACATAAAACGTAACTTGTGATTTTACCTGAAATATGCTTAAAATTCGTGTAAAAGGTATGTATTTCAAGTTGAAAGACTCGTACTGTAGGTATGTTTACTGTGTGTTTGTGTTTATTTGTATGCCTACTAATATATCTACCTACTATGCTATATACACTGTAGTAATTGTACTCCACCCACCGCCGGGACAATTTAGCAATAAAAAGCTCTGTAACTAGTGTACCATAGATTAAAGCATACCTGAATTGATCAGATTGCGGTTATAATTCTGCTCTTGTGTCAGGAGGTTCTTCTTGCAAATGAAGTAAGACTTTACGTCACATCGGTAGTCATTCAATTCTCCATTTAGGTTTAGGAATACACAGTCCTCGTTACCATTCGAATCGGTCGGCTCACCTTGCTTCCATTGGTTATACACCTCAGAGACTGACTTCCCTAGAAATATGAAACATAAATACTTTTATTATACTTAAATATTAAAAGATACTAAAGGTAGTGGTACCTACATACGAAAAATGGAACAAATACAGAATTAATTATACATTAAAATTTGCGAACCTTCATTAAAACAAAGTCGCTTTTCGCGTTTGTCTATATGTCCGCTTTGTTCTTCTAAAATACTCAACGGATTTTGATGAGGTTTTCAACCTCATTTAGGTAATGTATTCCGGCAGTTTTACATATATAATTCTTTTATATTAAACGTAAACGTAGTGCTGAAACTTGATGGTTTGTCAAGTTGTGAAAAAGGCACTTTTTAAGCGATTACTCGGCTTGCGCTGGCTAAACCGTTACAGATAGATAAAATTTATGTTCTTCTGAATTATATTTCTTAACCAAAATCAACAGAGAAATCCGCAATTGTATTTATATCTTCTAAGGATAAACCACAGCAGAAAAAAATAAACATTTTCGAAGCTTTTTTGACCAGTATTTACTATGAATCCATAACCGATAAAAATGTTATTAAAATTGTCCATTTAATTAATGATAAAATATGCCTGGATATCACATCATTTAAATGAATACATACATCTAAAAGATATCAAGGATTTAAAATTACGCGCAGCAAAATAATTATGGACGATGGCGCGCGGCGTGGCGCCTTGACTGACAGGGGTCAATCACCTTTCGTCGGCTATTAAGGAACCGACTAAAGAAATTAATTTATGAATTCATATTCATATTACACACAATACACATAATATAGTAATCTCGATATTTTGTCAAGTCGTAATAAACGCGCGATGCAAGTTCCAGTTGCTAGTTAATAATATATTAGAATTAGAAACGTACCGTCAACGGTCTCAAAATTTCCTTCAGACGTGATGTCTGACAACCCGATATACACTTCTAGGATTTTGGGCTGGGTACTCTTCCAAAATGATATCACAGCGTTGGCTTCATCTCTGTTGTCTGGGTAGAACAAACTGGCTCCTTCCAGAGCACACACTTGCTTGGCCTCAGTCCAAGTCTGTGGTATCGTGTGTATCTTATAGAAACCCTCCATTGTTTCTAAGTAACTGTAGTCCTCACGGAAAAACTTTGTGTCTCCTTGTCCATCTACGTATAGGAAAAAACTCAACTAAAACAACATAACATAACATCACGTTTGCATTCCCCGAAGGGTTAGACCGAAATGTACCTCAGTACACCCACATTTCGCCAGTTAAGTATGAGTCACATATTATAGGGGACGATATCTAAAATGTTGGTTAATAATGTTTTTTTTTAAATTAATTATACACTCGAGAGCAATGAATCCGGGTCACTTAAAGAATGTTAAAAATCTCGGAAACTAAAAATGATAGGTTAATGCAATAAATTGTATTTAATAGACAATGTAATACTCCTTAAATGAAAGTAAAAAAAATATGAGTCACCATACATTTTATTAACACAAAATTACATAAAGAAAAAAACTGCTGATCTCTCCTTAAAACAAAAATAGGAAACATGAAATTTTTGAACTTTATTACGATTTTCTTGAATTTTAATACTTTGTATTGCATCCTCGTGCTTCCATTACTGCGTTTACGCGGTTTGGCATGCTGTACACCAAGTTCCTTATACGATTTTGGGGAATATTCTCCCATTCCTCTGTGAGAGCAATTTTGAGCTCACGAAGCGTGATTGGGGGAGGGTTTCGTTGTTTTACGCATCTGCCTAGCTCGTCCCAAGCATGCTCGATCGGGTTGATATCCGGGCTGCGCGCTGGCCACTCCATACGAGTAATGTTCATCTCTTGAAGGTAGTCATTCACAATCCTACCTGTATGAGGTCGGGCATTGTCATGCATAAATATAGCATCCTCACCTAAATTGACCATAAATGGACCAACGTGATCATTGAGGATTTCTTCCACATATCTTTCGCTAGTTAAAGAGCCGTTTTCTATGATCACCAGCTCTGTGCGACTTTCAGAAGAAATTCCGGCCCACACAAGTACAGACCCACCACCGTAGGCTACTTTTTCTTCGATGCATGCTTGCTTGAATCTTTCCCCTGGTCTTCGATACACTCTGTGTCTTCCATCGTGCTTGTAGAGCATACATTTTGATTCGTCGGAGAACATAACTTTTGACCAATCTTCAATACTCCAATTTACGTGGCTCTGGGCATATCCTTAGTCTTGAAATACGATGCCCACGCTCCAGTTTAGGGCCGTTTTCAGGTCTAAGGGGTTTTAAGTTAGATTCAGCAAGCCGACGTCTTACTGTCCATGCACTTGTGTTACTTCCTCCGAGGCGTCGAAACTGATTTGTGAGTTCAGTTCCTGTAAGAAAGCGATTTCGAAGCATGGTGTTCACCAAGTATCGGTCTTCTCGTGCTGTGGTACACCTGGTTCTGCCCGTTCCTGGTCTGCGTAGGTTAGAACCAGTTTCTTCGTAACGTCGGAGAACTCTTTGTACTGTTGACAGCGACACACCGACAGTCCTGGCTGTATCGCGCTGACTCCGGCTGGTTTCCAGCATTGTAAGTATTCTGGTGCATTCTTCAGGCGTAAGCGACATAATTTCAGCTTGAATAATGAATATAGAGCACTATCAACATGGTTTATGTACCCACATAAATGACAGATTACAAACAAAAGCAAAACCAAATGCTGTAATTTCGTAGTTCCATCTTCGAAAGTGGCCCTTTTTCAAATTTGATTTTTTTATGATATAACTTTACAATAACTAAGAAGTTTTAATACCTTCATTTAAGGAATATTACATTGTCTATTAAATACAATTTATTGCATTAACCTAGCATTTTTAGTTTCCGAGATTTTTAGGATTCTTTAAGTGACCCGGATTCATTGCTCTCGAGTGTATTAGATACACACTAATCACATAGATATATTTATATTTCTATGATTATCATACTACACACATAAAACGTAACTGGTGCTTTTACCTGAAATATGCTTAGAATTCGTGTAAAAGGTGTTCCAAGTTGAAATACTGTATGTTTATACATACTTTCTATGCTATAATATACACTGTAGTAATTGTACTCCACCCACTGGGACCATTTATTAATTTTTGACCATTATCAATGAAAATCATGTCTGATAGTACCTACCGTTAGTTGGCACCTAGAACTAAATGATAAAATTATCAAGGTCAATCACCTCGCCCCGCACTATGCGGAGATTGAGTCGTTTTCGGGTCATACATCCATAACTTCCATGTTTTGATAGATATACAGCTGATTTTTTTTATAGATAATCTAGAATAAATATAATTTAAAACAATATACAGTTTATGGATATAGATATATATTTAATAGTCATAAAAAATACAAAATATGCAATATTGAAAAATGATCAGAAATTTACGACTACCATTAAATAATGTGACCTAAAATGTTAGAATGAATACAAAATAAACTCTTAAAATTACTGTTATTAACTTATGAAATTGAATAAGAAAAAAAAAAAAAGTTTATTATTCTGATAGCTCCAAAGCTTCATCTATAAGTTCCATAGACTTTTTATTGGTAGGTTTTCTTAAACTTGTTACGTAAGGATCCGAAGTGTACAAAAGTGTATGTAGAACATCTTCATTTGTGGCTACTCTAGAGCTTTTTCTAGCATGATGAATCGTTTATAGTCTTTGTTCCTTCATTCCTGAGCATCTTCGGAGAGCTGTCCGAGAGGTAACACTGGATAATTCCGAATGACGCTTTCCCCGTGAATTAGAACTTTATGGACAGATGATGGCATATAATACCACATATATTTATTAACATATTATTATCGCTGTGCTGTATCGAAAGCATACTGTCCGAATTTCGTAGCATTAATTACTTTTCCACTTGACATAGCTTGAAGTAAACATAAAAACGTTTTATCAATTCCTCATC
This sequence comes from Xanthia togata, assembly GCA_963853775.1. Lineage (NCBI taxonomy): Eukaryota > Metazoa > Arthropoda > Insecta > Lepidoptera > Noctuidae > Xanthia > Xanthia togata. Next base: position 17,257,031 of record OY970802.1, read on the forward strand.
CACACCAGTTTCTCCACCGCACTGATAATTTTGGAAAAATCGTCTAGCTGTACGTACGCTTACCGTCATTGCTGTTACCAGTACCTTGCTTAGGTTTATCTATATTTAAACCAAGTTCTTCTCTGAACCTTTTTTGTACATATGTCTTCTTTTGTTTTTTCAAATCTTTATTTTCTGTTGTTGTAGCAGACCATTTTAGGTCTTGATTATAGGATATGTGTAAAATTAGTTCCATAAATCTTATTCAGCAATGCAAAGTCGAAAGTCCATATTGATAAGAACTTTCATCAACCGGTTTATTTTGTACTTTTTCTAAATTGTTCATTTCTGTAGGTCTTGCACCACAAATAGTGACAAAAATTGAGCCACTTTCCCATCAACCATTGTTAAAAATACCTTACCATACCATACCTTCACCATTTATATTGATTAAGCTTGGTGTAAGAGCGTCTTTTTGAACTTTAATTTAATTAACTACACCTGTAGTCTTCTCAGGTGTCTCTTATGAAAATTCTATTAAAATGGGCCTACAAAATCTTACTGAGGATGGAGCAGGGTTTTTCCACAGTTTTCATTTGTATTTATATTTACAAGTTTCAGAGGCACTAATTTATTTATTTATTTATTTATTATTAGGCTCTTCAACAATAAGTACACTGTTACTTTACATTTTGTGCGTTGCAAACTTAAGTCTAAGCGCCTCATTACTTAAAGAAAAGCACAGCATGCACTACATTATGCGCAGATAATAACACAGTAAAATAATTAAAACAATTAATACATAGTTTAGATAAAAGTGAAAAATAAATTATTAAAAGCTATATTGATTACAATAAATTAAATAGATTAAATTAAATTAAATAAGATTGAATTTTTTTTAGATAACGATTAGGTTAAAATTTTATTTTAGACTAGAGATACCCTTTAAATGGCAAGCGCGGCTTTTTTTAGAGCAGGCACTGATGAGTGAAAGAGGTCAATGTCCACTTCGTGCTCTTTGTATGCAGCATACATTCTAGAAAGTGGACAGTATTGCCTCAAGTTGGTATGACATCTTGGCATGCAGAAAAGCCTCCTATTAGAACTTCTTGGCAGATTACGGGGCACATGGAATAACACCCTACTGAGCAAATCGGGACAGTTCAGAGAGCCTGTTACTAACTTCTTAAGGAAAACCAAATCTAGAATATTCCTGCGTTTCTCCAGCGACACCATGTTAAAATACTTCAGTCTGTCTTGGTACGAGTTGAGCTTTTTGCACTTATTACTGTAAAAGGTGAGATGCCACAAGAACCGTTTCTGCAGCCGTTCAATGCGCTTGATGTGGACCTTATACTCAGGTGACCAGACCACACTGCAGTACTCGAGGTGGCTTCTAACTAGCGAGTTGTACATAATTTTTTTTATGTTAGGTTTTTTGAAGTTTTTACACTCTCTCATAACAAAGCCAAGCATCTTTGATGTTTTTAATATAATTTTGTCAATATGTTCGACAAAACTTAGCTTTTTATCGAACTGAACGCCTAGGTCTCGAATAGTATCGACTTCCTCAAGCTGCTCACCATTCAATCTGTAAACTGACTGCATGATATTCTTTTTTTTTGTGAACTTGATATGATGGCATTTTCTCACATTCAAAGACATTTTGTTATGCTCACACCACTTAGTCAGCCGGTCTAAGTCGCTTTGGAACAATACCGAGTCCGCAGGATTTTTTATAATCTTTATGGCTTTGAGGTCATCAGCAAATAGGAATATATTCGAGTTCAAGAAGCATTTATGAATATCATTTATAAAAAGAATGAAAACATGCGGACCTAAATGAGATCCCTGAGGGATTCCCGACGTTGCCCTGTAAGAATCTGAAGAGCAGCCATTCACTACAACCTTTAGCATCCGTCCAGACAAATATGATTGGAACCAACCTAAGAGGGGGTCCGAAACGCCATACATTTTAAGTTTCTTGACGAGTATACCATGGTCTACTGTATCAAAGGCCTTGCTGAAGTCGGTGTAGACTGCATCAACCTGAACTCGGGCATCAACCGCTTCAACAATGCTTTCAACATAAGTCACCAAATTGGTAGCTGTCGATTTTCCCTTCATAAATCCATATTGGCTATCTATTATTAGCTGTGATAAATGTCGAGATAGCACAGGGCATATGAGGGCTTCAAATACCTTTGCAACTATGGAGAGAATAGCGATGGGTCTGTAATTGCTCACATCGGACTGATCCCCGCTTTTGAAAATAGGCACAATTTTCGTTTCCTTCCAAATGGTCGGAAAAGTACCCCGAAGTAGAGAATAATTAAATATAACACTTAATGGCAGTGAAAGAACATCTGCCAGCCTATTTAAAAGCAAAGCAGGTATATTATCAGGGCCGGCTCCTTTGTTAACGTCAATTTTTTTTTAATTCTCTGCGGATCTGGTCTTGTGATATTGTCATTAGTCCTAACGTGCTATTGCTTATGCATTCCTCAATATCGCCTGCGCCCGCATGCACACCATTCCCGTCACTACTATATACCCTAGCGAAATGGGATGCAAAATAGTTACAAATTTCATTAATATTTTCAGAGGTGTTTATACCATCTGTCATGGAACTGGGGTAGTTACTGCTGCCACCTCTCTTAATTTTTAAGTAACTCCAGAAATATTTTGGGTTTGAAGTAATTTTAGCCTCTATATCAGAAATGTAAGCATTATAACAAGACGTAGCCATACGGTCACACCTTTTTCTAAGCAATTCTAAAGCAATAATGTCTAAAGGATTATTGTATTTTTTAACTCTAAGTCTTAGGCGGTTTTTTTCGTTTAGTCTTTTAATGAGCTGTCTAGAGAACCAGTATGGGTATTTAGCATCTTTTACTGGTACTTGTGGAACGTGGCGCTTAATTAACCCATACAATGTATTATAAAAAAAGTCTACCATCTGATCTATAGTCATGCAAGTATTTAGCTCTGATGACCAATTGACCTGCTTCAGTGCTGCATTAATTGCCACGTAATCTGCCTTAAAATAATTCAATTTGGTTCTATTTTTACAATTCTGTGGCTTTTTTAAATGGGTTAACGAGAGCTCACATAGTACAGGTGGATGGTGCATATCTATTTTAGAAAGTACATCCACAGGTGCACTTACCGTAACAAGATCCAAGTTGGTCAAGACTAAATCAAGAATTCTGCCATTTTTATTAAATAAATAATTATATTGTCTTAAGTTGTTTAGTAAGAGAAAATCCCAAAGAGTCTGTTCTAAGCCTGTACAATTTTTTTGAGGAGCTCTTATCACATCAGCACCTGTCCCAAGCCAGTTAATAGTTTTTATATTAAAGTCGCCAATAATCAAGCATTCATTGGCATGTTCCAAGACATTGTTTGTATTATCAACAAAATGCTCCAGTACTCTGGGCTGTATCGGCGACGGCAAGTATACAGTACATAGATAAATCACCCTAGCTTTTTTACCCCCTTTAAGTGACAACTTGACCCAGAGATCATCGCAAGAACTTTCGAATTTTATCAGTCTCTGTGATTCAAATTTTGTAGAAACAGCGATAAGGACTCCACCACCGTCGGTTTTATTATTCAAAACATTATTGGATCTATCTCGCCTATAGATAGCGTAACGTCCATCCATGATCTCTGAGTCAAAGATACCATCCAGTAGCCAAGTTTCAGTAAACATTATAACATCGTATGAACAGCATGCAACTTTCTGGTAAATGTCTCTCAGCTTTGTCCTAATACCCCTTACATTCTGGTAGTAAATTTTTAACTGATCGAATTTAAATCCTCATCAATCTCATACCTTATTCTATACATCTTTTTATTGCTTACTGTAATTTGTCCAACGAGTCGGTGTCTCTGATATATTTATAGTCTGCACCGTCATGTTTTCTAACAAAAATCTTGCCGCCGCGGACCCACACATACTTGTAACCCAAACTCTTAGCTTTAATCCTGGTCGCAGCATGCAACGCCTTGTTTGCTGGTGATAAATGTTCTACTATATAGACATTTTGTTTTTTACCGCCAATCCCAAGAAGAGCAGTGTTGAGCTTCTCTTCAGTAGTTTTATTTTTATTAAAATTGAAAGAAGCAGCCAAAAAGTGGTCTCGAACTCGTGGACTGCTGAATTGAACGACAATAGACTTCGGGCGAGTACTATTTGGGGTTTGCTTTGCAATTCTTGTAACATGATGTATGTTATTCTCAGTTAAGTCACAAGATATCACCCTACTAATATTCATGACAGTTGACACAAGATATTCATTGTTGTGCTCGGGCAGACATTGAATTTCCACATTCGTAGAACGTGCTTGTTGTTCCACCTGAGTTAGCCTCACACCTAGCTCTTTGACAACAGTTTTGAGCTGCTCGTTTTCCCTTTTAAGGTCATTAACGACTTTGGTGTTTAAGGAAAACTCAGTCTTCATTTCCTCAAACTTTACGTTCATAAACTCCATTGATGTATTAAGCCCTTCTAATTTGTCCGTAATCGTCTTCATCTGTGTGTTAACATAGTTCGCTAAAGTTTGGTTGAGGTGCCGCATAAGATCGTCTATCTGTTTCTTCATAATGCGCGAAACTTCGCCAGACGTAACAGGAGCTTCATCACTGAGGATAGTTACCGAAGGCTCTTTCTTTCTATGCGTTACATTAGGATCACTTGCCTGACTATTGCGTACTGGGGTATTATCTGCGTTTCGCTTCTTCGGCTTACATGTCGGACACATCCAATTATGCAATTCGGTTAGTTGGAAGTCACAACCCAGCTGCGTGAGACAGGAATGGTGGTATGGTTTGTGACACGAAGAGCATTTAACCACAGAACTACTTTCAGCTATGCCTTCCGAGCAACAATCACAATTCATAATGGTGCTACGGTGTTTTAGTTTACTCAAAGTTAACTTATCAGTGCACACTAATAAATCGCACGCTAATAAAGGCCCACGCCTGGTGACGAACTGTCGATGCGTAAGTTGGCGAGAAGAACGTCGTAAGCGCCGTGGATATCGCGTCACTTACGCGCTTCGCTCACTAAGTTGGTTCTCACAGTTAATTTGAGTTAATGGCGGTATAATAAAAACACTGGCTGATTGTTTTTAGTCACTACGTAATTATTAAGAGTATTTATCTCAAAATATGTAACGTTTCACAAGTATTGGACTTTATGCTATTAAACTGTATAAGAATCCGTACATAGCACTCACTATTTTCCGGGTTTTTAAATTATTTATATGGAACAAGTTGATTCGGGTATTACTCGCGCGCGTTCGTATTGAGAACTAATGAAGATATAAATCAAGTGTCAGAAATTAACTCACTCTCTTCAGCTAAGACTTGCTTGTATTAACTTTGTCCGCTTGAGCTATCACAGCCCCACTTAGAATACATCATTAAATGTGTTATACCAACTTTGTATACACCATCGATTTGTAAAATTCTTGCAGATCTTGCAGTTTTACTTTTGCTTTAATATTATTCATTTCTATACTTGATCTTGGTAGGTAGCACTTTCCTTTAGCTTCCTGAATAGATTTATATGATGGAAATAATAAGCAATTCTTCGCGATTAAGTAATTCCTCACGTTTTCATACAACTCTATGAAAATACTGTGAGGTTCATCTTTAGAGTACGCTGTTAAATGTCCCGGTTAATTTAAAAGATTTTGACGTACCTATTTCACTTTTTTTTTCTATTGGCGATACTCGCAAAATTTTGACAATGAATGCTTCTTCTGTTTCTTCTTGAGATCTCAATCCCTGAAAATATGAATTCATTATAAAATCAAGGCCACGTGTTTCAAGCAACTCCGTGTTTTTTCGCCTTTGTGTTCTATCAGAACTGTCTTCGTAGGTTTTAGAAGGGCGTCCTCGTTTCCCCGTTGATGTCGATGGTTCAGATTCACAAGTAGGATCTTCCAGATTTACAGTGAATATGACGTTCAACCACACGCTATTCTGATTTAAAAAAAAACCTTATTTCTGCCAGATTTAGTGTAGCGTTGACGAAAGTTAGCAATAAGACTTTTTTGTACACTTGCGACAATCTTAGCGATATTTGGCCTCGGAAAAGTTGATAAAATTATCCCGTATATAACCTGTTAAAGCAACAACATAATTCCCGTCACTTTCAATTAAAACAAGACATAGGTCGCGTCTGGTACAGTTGAATTCACTCATTGCGAGAAGGTAGGTGGTTAGGTACACTTTTAGTAAAGATAATGACGAACGAAAAACTGTATGTAATTATTGAGTTTGCAGATGTCCTATTTTATACAAAATAATTGATTTGAAACGTGTGCAAAATGTGGTAGAAAGAACTAACCAAGAAGGAACTAACTATCATTATGAGGTTATGCGGTTTCCGATGTGTTTTATTGATAATTTATTGTGCGTGTGAACTAAAATATGGTGAGAAATACTCGATACATTATCTATACATAAACTGCAATTAATAAAATATCATACGCATAATCTATATCAACTAATAAATTAAATAGTTTACTATTTCATGTCATAATAGAATAACATATGTTGTGCAATGAAGTTGCAACTTTTTTTTTCATTCTGTATAATAATATTAAATTTTTATCAAATATCATCATTTACAGACCTTCGGCAAATTTCGGCTACTGTCAAAACTCTAATTGAAAGTTTCAGATACGCAAAAATTATATGTCGTGAGATAAATATTTCTAGTAAATATATTAACAAATATACAACGTTGATCCTACGACAGAGGTGCTTTTCTTTTAACTGCCTATACTAGGTACCATTTTCAAGCTCTGTACCAAAAATCAATTAAATAGGAGCAGTAGTTTAGCCGCAAATGATTTTTTAAGTTTTTGCCCCGTTTGAACACGATGTATCTTTCCTAACAGCTGATTATGTCTATACGCATAGGTCATCTACCTTAAAACGATAAATCTGAGTTTAGCCTACGATGCATTGTTGCCGCTCTGACGCAAGTCACAAGTACAACCAAATATTTTTCGCAAAAAAAATGGCAAATCAAACAAGACAGAGAGAATCATAGCAAAACATCCCGCGCGAAAGAAATAGAAATAGGTCAGTCTGTCCAGATCTTTGCGCGATCGGTAAGTAAGTGGGGGCAGTGTGGCCTCAGTCAGTGCAGTGCGCCGACGGTATCCTAGAGAAGGTTACTTATGTAACCTTTTAGGTGATTTTTAACTCCTTCAGGTTACTTCTAGGTTACACGACACAAAAGGTTACATTTCGGTGATTTTTTGAAATTTGCGCGAATGCTTTTTTAAATTCCCTCCAGGTGGCAGTAGTGCAACCACAAAATCAAATCAAATATACCTTTCTCTTTCACACCAATGCTTAAATCAACAGTCTGTTACACTTACTCGCCCGGTCAATCGGATTCGTTCGTATCCTGTCGGTCGATCTTCGTGACTGGTGAGTTTCGCGCGTCAGTGTTTGTTGTTTCGATACGAAGTTTATTGTTTCATTATGTTTTGATATTGTTTTGTATTAAACTGTGCTGAAAACTTGGTAAGTGTACGTAACGAATAATTACGCTAGTAAGTACGCCAGTTGTAACGAATAATTACGCTAGTAAGTACTCTACCTACTATCCATTTTCAATCCATTTCCCATTGGTTTGACCGAAGGAAAGATTTTTTTTAATATTGTTTAACGTCTGGGAACGAAGCCCTTTTGAGCCGAAGGCCAGCTATAAGGAAAAAAACTTTTACATTACCCGTAGCTCTGTAAGTTTTTTTTTTCTTTGGACATCTAAATGTAAATGGTTACTTTTCCTACAAAAAGGTTACTTTTTTGTACATTTCGGGTAACTTTTGACAACACCTCGCTGGCAACACTGCCTAGCTAGTATGTTACGTAACACGGAAGCTCTTGCGCCGCTTACGCGCGCAGACAATTGATTTTGTTTTGTTATTGTGATAGGACACTAAATAAGTTTAAGACAATATTTCTTTTTATATTGTGACAGGACACACGTAACATCGGATTATTATTATTTAGTGTTAGTGTTTTTTTGTGATTGACTGTTTTTTATTGTGATAGGACACGTAATTAAACTTTGGTTGTGTGTGAGTGTAATTAAAATACAGTTGTTGAACTAAAAAATAGGATTATTTTAGCATTTCACAAATTAAAGTGCTTAGCAACGAACAATGATTTAATTATAATTCAGTATAATTTGTGCATTCATGTGAATGGAGTTTTTGTTGTGATTGTTGTTGTGTGCGTACTTACTTCAAAACCGTACCTATCATAAAAGCCGAGCGGAGGCCTAAGCCGCCTCGCGCCACCGCCCCGGCCGCGCGCCTTGACACGTGATAACACACGCCGCGGTCCGGCGCGCGCACGACGTTGCCGCTTTGTTACCTAGGTATCTAAGGCCAGTTAAATTTATTTACACAGGGTGGTTGCGTTTTACTCAGATTTGTAAGCTATTTAGTTTAATTTAAAAAAAAAACTCATTTTTGATGCTTTTTATTTTTATACCGTATCGAATTAATACTAAACACGTATAGTATACGTAGTGTAATTTAATGCCCCTCTGTCATATCAACTCTGTTAGCATATTCATGCATACCAGACGAAAGTATATATTATAAGCTTTCTAGAATGGTATAATACTTGTATAGTTTTTATTGCTAGCTTACCAGAAAATAATCCTGAAAAAATAAGAACCAGATTTTTTGTGATAATTTTTGAGTCATTGTATTTAGATGCTCTTTAATATAAACCAGTACCAGCCACATACCATAATTTAGTTATAATATAGTAGATTATTTTTTTGCTACAGTTTGAGGTTTAATACAAGTACCTGCGACGATTTTTACAAAATGTATTTATGGCCAAGCTCTCTTACCTCCACATAGTGCGTCGGTACTGTGCGTCGCGTCGTGCAATCGTGCATAGCCCGAAAATACCGACCATAGTTTACCATAGCCCTTTGGCTATGGTAAACATTTTAAGCTTTGTCTTTTTGTGTTTTTTTCATAAACCAATGACGTGATTTTTATTTATTGGATGCTATAGAATGATATTAGATTATGGTCTGAACAACGTTTGTTCTAGCAAAACTGTGATTCAAATGTCACCGTGTATAATTGGACCGTTAGGAAAACGTACACAGATTAAAACGTACCTGAATTGATCAGATTGCAGTTATGATTCCGCTCTAGTAATAGTGTCAGGAGGCTCTTCTTGCAAATGAAGTTAGACTTTACGTCACATCGGTAGTCATTCAATTCTCCGTTTAGGTACAGGAACACACAGTCCTCATTACCATTCGAATCGGTCGGCTCACCTTGCTTCCATTGGTTATACACCTCAGAGACTGATTTTCCTAGAAATATGAAACATAAATACTATTACACATAATTATTAAAAGATACTAAAGGTACTGGTACCTACATACTTAATTATTCTAATAGTATACTACTCCTTGTTCATGAAAAATGGAACGAATAATTATAGGATTAATTAAAAAAGGAGACACAATAAAATTTATATGTCTATCTTTCAAGGATGACCCACAGTAGCCATTATTACATATATCAGAATTTCATTTAAAAAAATGTAATTTCCGAAGCTACATATTTTGACCAGTAATTAATTAATTATTATTCATTAACCATTATCAGATAAAATATGTTATTAAAATTGGCTATTTAATTAATAATAATAATATGCCTAGACATCACATCATTTAAATTAATACGTATTTGGACGTCCAAAGCTCACAAATGGAGAAGGACTCACAATTTTTTTTTCATATATCCAGTTCAACAAAATTTTGGCAGTTTTGCACTGCATTTTGTTAGTAACCGTATGCACATTGGGATGTTGACGTGTGCATCAGTACCTATATTGCAACCGTGCGCTGCGTAGCAGGGGCGGGTCGCTAGTACATATTATTATAAATTAAAGTCGTTTTTCGTGACAGACACGAAAAGCGACTTTAATTTAAAATAATATGTGTGACCGCGTTGTTCTTCTAAACTACGCAACGTATCTTGATATGGTTGTCACCATAATTTAGAGAATTTATTCCGGAAGGTTTATGGACATAATACATTCATATTAAACTTACACATACTGTAGTAATCTCGATGTTTTGTTAAGTCGTAATAACCGCGCGAAGCAAGTTCCAGTTGCTAGTTAATAATATATTAGAATTAGAAACGTACCGTCAACGGTCTCAAATTGTCCTTCAGACGTGATGTCTGACAACCCGATATACACTTCTAGGATTTTGGGCTGGGTACTGTTCCAAAATGATATCACAGCGTTGGCTTCATGTCTGTTGTCTGGGTAGAACAAACTGGCTCCTTCCAGAGCACACACTTGCTTGGCCTCAGTCCAAGTCTGTGGTATCGTGTGTATCTTATAGAAACCCTCCGTTGTTTCTAAGTAACTGTAGTCCTCACGGAAAAACTTTTTGTCTCTTTGTCCATCTACGAATAGGAAAAAACTCATAGCTTAGTTTTATTCTGACCTTAAATTATTTTAAAACAACATAACATGCAGAGGGGTTAGGCAGAGGTGTACTTTAGAACACCCCCATTTCGCCGGTTAAGTATGAATCCCATGTAATAGGGGACGATAACTAAAATGTTGGTTAATAATGTTTTTTTAAATGAATTATATAAGATACACACAACACACATAGATATGTTTATATTTCTATGAGTACCATTCTTCACACATAAAAAGTAACTTGTGCTTTTACCTGAATTATGCTGATAATTCGTGTAAAACGTGTTCCAAGTAGAAATACTGTATGTTTATACTTACCTACTACGCTATAATATACACTGTAATTATTGTACTCCACCCATTTAGCAATGAAAAGTTGTCGTCTGTGGATCGTTAGGAAAACGTACACAGATTAAAATCTACCTGAATTGATCAGATTGCGGTTATAGTTTCGCTCTAGTGTCAGGAGGCTCTTCTTGCAAATGAAGTTATACTTTACGTCACATAAAAAATATACAAAAAAACCGGTGACATAATACTCACATGAAAAATTCGAGAACAGGTACACTACGAGCAAAATTAACCATGTTTTGGAAAACATTGCTGTAAGTAATGACATGCGTCTTGACGCTTGATGCAAACACGGCAATTTGTGAACGCGAAGTGAAGCTGACCACTTTTATATCATGCTGGTTTAACACGTAAGTACCTACATCTTTACAATAATATGTTTACTTAATAAGGAAAAAGTTCTTGAATAAGTTGATAAACTATTGAACTATGGGAATACCTATTTATTAGTAAAAAAATAAGAGATACAATTATAGCGTAGATGGTCAACATAAGGTTGCGATCAAAATTAAAACTTAACCAAAATTAGGTACTTCAATGCTTTCTATTCAAAGAGTTGTCAATATGAATATCTTCGTTTTCAAAATCACCATCCTAAAAATCACCATACAACGCAACACTTAAATATTAAAAAATTAGAAAAGCCTTTTATTTCTGGTGGATTATACAGTGTATATATCTGTACTTAGTATCTATTATGTATTATAATAGTAGCAGTATCTTTACCTATCTATTTCAAGTAACTTTTTATATAAAACAGTTTCTTATTTCTAGTATTTGTATTCTTATTTTAGTTTTGTTAGTTTTACATTCCATATATTTAAGTATTAGTAGTGGTTTTTGTTTTTGTGAATAATTGTTAAATATTAATTATTATAATTTTGCTTAGTCTACAAGAAATCCGGGATGGGTGAAGGCCTCCTCCAAAGATAGTCGTTCTCACGGTCCATCTCCGTACCCTAATTACGTAGGTAATACACAATCAATCGGAATTTGAATCGTTTGGAAACAAATTGCTAATCCAACATAACATAACATCACTCACGCCTTGTTTCCCCGAAGGGTTGGGCAGAGGTGTACAGTATGCAACACAAGTCGATAGGCAATCTCACAAAGCAATAGCTGGACGTTTAGTTTGACTTACGTGCTTCTTCTATAACATGTGTCTTTCTATACTATAGACACGCACACATATTCACTTTGTCTAGTTCATAATAAATTTCAACCTAATAATTACTAGTAGTAGTTCGATAATCATAAGTTTCTTGTCTGGTTTGATTTGTTCACATAAATAACAAAGTTTGTAGGTAGACAAGAGAAAAAGTAAATTATATCGATTTCCGTGAGTTAGAATAGATGCTCTTTGCGATTGTTCACTATCGTCAACAGGTGATTGTAGTTCATAATTTCAACAAATTAAAATGAGTTGTGATGACCTAGCAGTTAAACGCGTGCAGATAGATGCGTGAATCAGTGAGCCGTATGTTCAAATCTCACACAGTACTATTATAGACTTTTGTGTTTTTACTCGATTGGAAGTAGGTAATGAGACAGAAATATAATATTCGTTCCTTGTTCGCTTTGTTCACACATTTCGTAAAGTTACAAAGGTAGATCTTATAAAACTAAATAAAGAATTTAGATTTCTGTGTATCTATAAATTAATACGTAAAACGAATAAAATTTTTGTTAGCATTCAGCACGGCTTTCCACCTTCCAACACTGAAAAGATAAATAAACAATCACATAAATAGTTAAATAATAATACAATAACTATATTTAACTTCTTATAAAAAATAAATTAAGCATGAATACACTATAAATAAACTTAAATGGTTTCAAAGAAACAGAAATCAGCCACACATTGTAATTAGGATTCGAACTCGGACCTCATTGATCATGGACCCATTGACCAGCCTGCACATGATAGATAGACGCGAATTTTAGCCAGTAAATGCAAAGAACAGCTTTCTAATTACGCAACATATTTTCATAAACGATAAAGACAAATCTGTTTCATTTTGACAGTTCAACAACATTTATTGCGTTATTTACGTTGCTCTGCAGTTTTTTTTTCGAACTTAGGCACCGGCCACACAGAACAGACGCAAGGCACGGACCCGTCGCAGTCGCGGCGCCCGTTTAATCTACTTGCATATAAAATGTATACAGCCGTCGCGACGTAAAACATACAGAAAAGACGGGACGCCGTCACGACGTTAACTCGTCGGCGCCCTATTGGAAAACATATAGGTAGAAAGGACAGGGCGCGGGCAGGGCGCGGGCCTGCACGGGCGCAAGCGGGGGAGTGGAAAGGGCGCGGAGGGCAGGTTCTCACAGCGCTCGCCCGCCAAGTGCTAATACATCTTCATCTTCAAAATCGGACGGTTGAATGCCGGGAAAAGCTTCTAGTGTGCGCCATAAAAAGTCGTGACGGCGCCCTGTCTGCGACGGGTCCGTGTCTTTTCTATATATGTTAAAAAGTCGTGACGGCGCCCTGTCTGCGACGGGTCCGCGCTAGGGATGAAAATTGCCGAATGTTTCCGAAACTTACTAGGAAAGTTTCCAATATTGCCGGCAATATTCGTCAATATTGCCGGAAAGTTGCCAAAATTGCCAGATTACATAGGTTTTTTCAAATGCCATTTTTAATGTTTATGGGCTCATGAGGTTTTATGTAATGGTGTAATTATACGTATTACTAGTAAGCCTGTATGGTTTATTGTTAATTATACTTAATTTTTAATTATCAATGCTATATGTGAAGATAAAGTTAAAATAAGACACTGGTAACTTCGTGATAGCTGAACCCATAGTTTTTTGAGAATTTCACTTATAAATTTTATAAACAAATACAGAGGTTATTGATACCGAATTAAATAAATTTAAATCATACAACTGTGTAGTGTTCTTTTGTAATTTTTTTGGACTTTACTTTAAGTAAATTCATCTGTTTGTATTAACATCGATTTTCATCTATTTCTTGAAGTCTGATAGTGTTGAAATTATAAATACTTATGTCAGTCTGGTGAGAACGCAATATTATGATAGTACTGTGCCAGCCTGATGATGGAGTTAGAAGGTGGTCATAGGATCTACGCTCTGATATTCTTAAATCTACCGAGATTAGGGTCGTTTGATTGGTCTAGGAGAGTACGTGAGTTTTAGATGTATTGTGTCTGCTGTCTACCAAATTTAACGTTAAGAATGTAATTATTTAAACATCAAATAATATACAGACATTTGATAAAAACTTAAACACCAGAAAAGTTGTCAAAACTGATCATGGTAAGAAAAAATTTAGGGCTCGTTGACGGAAATAAAAAGACAGCGAGAACATGTGCAGATGACGATTACATTATGGATGAATCGGAAGATGAAAATACATAAAACTATAATAATATGGATATAATAGGGGTTAAAGTATGAAATTGCCGGTTTATTGTAATAGGTACTTCGAATTGACATAGAACCTTCATGGTTTGAGATTTTTGAGTGAAACTTTTTCACATGGTACGAGTACCTACCTATGAAGTTCTTCTTTCAAAAAATGTGCAAAATTTGATTGTCGACTTTCAGTTGTTTTTTTTATTCGGCTTAGACAATAAAGATGGATACTTCGAAATTTGAGTTATTTTTTAATACGAGTTCCGACGCGGAACTAACGCGGCAGAAACAGCTAGCAATATCAATGTTGCGTTTGGAGAGGGGGGACTGCTAAGTAAAACTCTGAACACTCATAGCTAAACTAGCAGTGAAACAGCCCCGACTCATGAATCGATCTTCACCATCTCCACGATAACGCGAGACCTCATACAGCACGAGAAACCGTTTTAACTCTACAGGAACTGCAATTAGAAACCATTCGTCACCCTCCGTATTCGCCAGACGTTGCTCCAACGGACTACCATTTTTTTTCGTGATTTGGACAATTTTCTACGTGATAAAAAGTTTTCTTCTCAGGAGGCAGTACAAAATGCTTTCACACAGTTTGTCGAATCTAGATCACGAGAGTTCTATCGCTAAGGCATAAATGACCTTCCTACTATATAATATATTTATTATTTATTATTCCTATAATATCCCATTAGATGGCAGCAATGTATAGATAATAATGGTAATTATTTTGATTTAATAAATAAGTTAAATTTAAAAAAAAACGAATTTCAATTTTTCTGTACAAATCGTCAATTTCATACTTTAACCCCTAATAAAATAAATAAGTGATTTTTTTTAAATCAAAATCTCCTTCAACTAAAAATTAAAGAAATATGCAGAAGTACCCAGATACTTCACTTTTTTTGTTCACATTACCTCTTGTAGGTACCCTTATTTTGATTTACGATAGCTTAAATGTTGAATACTACGATGGTACGTTACCTCACACTAGTCGCTTAGCCACTTGACAAATCGTGCCCTCAAAAGAATTTTCAAAATCGGATCAGTAGGTTTTAAGAAAAACGCGGACATACAAACATACATACATACGGGTCGAATAAAGAACCTCCTTTTTTGAAGTCAGAAACGTCAACTTGTTGTTGCTGATCAAATCGTCTTGCAAGGTTTGACTCTTTTATATACAAGTATATGTATAAACATATACATGTATACCTATATTTTCTCACATACAAGTGTGGTTGGATAAAAGAAAGTAGAAAAAAAATATGATTTCTCTAAAATAGTTATGGTTTCATCACCAATGAAGTATCGTGGATAGCCTGTTTCTTTTCTTTAGTTTATCAATAGGAAAATTAATGCAAAAACTAAAATTTTCGGTTTTATAATGTAGGTAAGGATAAAAACTAGCACCCTGCAAACCGCAATTTTACCCTATTATTCAATTATATAAAATAAAATACGTTTTCTATTTACACGTTTCTTGCCAATGTTGCCGGCAAGTTTGGAAACATTCCCGGCAGTTTTGGCAACTTTCGCAATATTGACGGCAATTTTCATGCCTAGTCTTGCGTCTTTTCTGTCTGGCCGTTGGCTTACGGAGCAATGGATTAGCAATCTGTTTCAAAACGATTCAGATTCGGATTGATTTTGCATTACATAATTAGGGTACTGGTCGCCACTATGACGAGTATGTTATTTCGCGTAGTACGACGACAGTTCATTAGTGTGTGTTATCTGTGGAATGTTGAGAAGTCACTCATACACGCACACGCACACACACGTCACTGACTGTATCGTGCTCGAGTTCAGAGCAATGTAATTCTTAGCGTGTCTATGGAGTTTTAGAGTTTACTGTACCTGCAGTAGGTACACCCACATTTCGCCAGTTATGTTTAAGTCCCATGTAATAGTGGGCGAGCCTATTGCCATCAACCGGGCACAAATCCAGACTCTGGGCTGCTACTGAGAAATTTCAGAGAGAAAAACCCAATAACATTTTGCCCGACCCGGGAATCGAACCCAAGACCTCATGCTCAGCAGTAGCGCTAATCCATTGCTTCATAAGTTCGGAAAAAAAAACTGCTCAACAACCTAAATAACGTTTATAAAGCTATTGGCATATTACTTTTGGATATTTCTTTCAGACTCCAGTATTTATTCCATGTATTTTGTACCCTTCTTTCTATTTCTAATTCGTTGTGTTTTCTATCAAAAGTAATTGTCTTCCCTAGATAGATGTAGTCTTCGGCATACTCCAGTAGTTGGGTATTAAGTCATATTGGTACTTTTAAGCTATTAGTCAGTGTCGTCGCCTTAGTAAAATTCATTTCGAGCGTCATTTTCAACGTTGCATTTACTTAGCTGTAAATATGAATGATTAGTTTGAATGAAAATTATTTACTCGTACTTATCAACACATCGAGAGCCTAGTGTTATGTTATCTTCGAAACTATGTATTTTTGAAACACTTGTTCTATGACTCTTTGTATTATTTTTACTTAAAGCATTAACCTTAGAGCTATGGGACATCAAAAGGAACACGTTGTTTAAACTAACCATACTGAACCCAGTGTGCCTGGCTCCTGTACTTGGAGATGAGAGGTCTCGGAGAGCTAGTACCATACAAAGATCTATGTAATAATCTCTTAGACCTGACAAGCTGCAAATTATGTTGCAAGGGACAATGGTCGTTAGAAACACCCTGGACATAATTACCCTATTGGGGGGTTAATTTCATAGTGTAGATTGCATGACACTAGTCCTAAATAATCTGATTATTAAATTACCCCTCGATTGGTAGAGATTTACCTAACCTAATATTGTAAGGTATCTCACAACTTTTAAATGTTGAATAACAGTGCGGCTCAATGATTTTCAATTATCAGTATATCTTTTTATTTCATGTTCACCTTGAATAAGGCAAATAGAATATTTGTCATTAATCTATAACATTTTATTGAAGATATGTTCATTTTTGCATTTGCTATGATAAATTGATTGAAAACAGTATTTTTTTTATTTGAACAGCTATTGAATACAGACCGAAATATTCATTAATTTCATATAATTTATAATTCACGTAGTCTTCATCCTTCAGGTATTCTTTTACCAGCAGTAAAATTACTTAATGTAGTTGATTTAAAATCCTAACTTCAATGACTTATTTGCTAGGTCGGAGCGCTGCTGTTAAACCATGACTTTTTATCCCCATATTCCCACGGGATGGAGACTTGTTGCTAGCTGAGCCCCGGCGGTGAAACCACGAGGCGCAGTTAGTAAAGGGAATAAAACAAAGCTTTTCATATTATTTCTTTATATTTCACATGAAAAGTAATTTAAAAAGCTTATTAAAAATAAAAATAAAGTATCGAAAAAAATAACTATAAGTTTACATTTGATTCTTTTTGACAGATTAGCCGTAAGGCAGCAGACAGAGATAACCAGTAGTGCTAGGTAAATATAAATTTAATATAAATTAACTTTAATTTTTCTCTTTACTCTGGCTGGCGCTGTCTCCCTCGTGTTCACAAATAAAGAATTTCCTCATATCACAGGTGGTGTGGGTCAGTAGTCCGTTGAAGAACATGGAGCCAAACTGGTCACGGTCCTCTGCTTCGGGTAGGTAGTTGCCCCACCAGGCTTCGGTATCGTTCAATGGTGTACTATCGAAGAACTTCATATCTATGCAGTTTGAAAACAAAATCCCGTGAACACGATGTCGACATCTGTTACTGCCCCGGTTCTATAGCGGCCGAACGCTGCAAGCAGAAATAGTCCTTACGGTGTATAGATATGAACTTCTTCGATGGTACCTAGAAAACAAAATTAGCATTGAAACAACAATCTAAATTAATCAACATAATTCCTTAATTTCCCAGACAGATCGGAGTTGCCTCAGATAGTACACACCGGTGGAGGTATGCCCGGCTTGGGCAGAGCACCGCCGTGTCCTCGTGGAGGCGATCGGTGGCGGGGATCTCTCGCGTCCGGCCCTGGTCCAGGCCATGGTACGGAGCGAGAGGGCATGGGAGGCCGTCACCTCCTTCTGCGAAGCAGTAATGCTCACGAAGGAGGAGGCGGAGCGCGTGAGGGAGAGGCAAATTTCACGCCCTCACGCCCCTAGCCACCGCAGGAGGAGACGCACTGGGCGTCGGGAATCAATTGCTGATTCCCGGCCACCGTAGGCGCGGGCTTGCGGACGGTGAGCAATGGGTAGCTCGCCGCCCGGTAAGGACCAAGCCCGGGTCGACGGCGCGTTGTGTTCCACGCGCGCCTCAAAGAGTGTCAGTGAGTGAAGGGGTCCGATGAGACCATTGCCTGCCGGGGTTGCGGGAAAGTCCGAAAGGGATATCGTGGCCCACTGGCATTGCACAGGCAAGAGAAGGAACACGGGTGGGTTTTAGTCAGTAAGAGTCTGACACGCCCTCCCGCTCCACCCAGAGCGGGAGACGTCATTTGATGATTTCCAACCCAAAAAAAAAATAAAAAAATGATAGTACACACGCCCACGTACCTTTAACTGTCTGCCAGCCCTTATTGAACTTGCTATGGAAGCCAACGTGATATATTCCTCTTAGGTAGTTTCCTTTGACCCTTTGTTTCAGTGCGGACTCCATTAGCTTCGCAAGATAATCCGCCACCGCCTGGTCGCTGATCACTGCCAGGTCGGATTGCTCGGCTCTGCACACGGCATATGCGTCGGTCCACTTTTGTGGAACTTGTAGCATTTGCCATTATCCTTATTGAAAGTGTAATCTGAAAAGAAAATAATTTGTTGATTATCTTTGATTTCGAAAAGGTAAAAACTTTAATATAATAATGTTAAGCATTTTTTGTGAGTAGCGCTTTGGCGAGTAGTTACAAACTATTAACATTGGATACGGTTTTCGGTTTAATCAATAAAAAAACATTGTAAAGTTAAATAGAAAATCTTTCTCCCATGACCATCTTTTGTCAAATATTTTTCAAATACACGCGAAGATGACCAATTTACCACTTCTCTCCACAGCTTCAAACTCTATTCTACGAAAAAAAGACTTAAGTATCTCTTTCTATCCAACGTAATAATTTTTTTGTTTATATTTGACAGCGTGTCGCAGACGCCTTTCTACCACCACTTATGTCATTTCGCCTTTCTTTTCTTTTCTTCGTTGGTCACTACGCGTAGGTACTGTAACAACATCACAAATGGAACCTAGTTCCCTCGAGTTACTAACGCAGTATAGTTTCAGCTGAATTGTAGTAAGTAACAGTAACATACAACTAGATATTTAGGGTCAACTGGGTCAGACCGATACAAACTGTTTACATTTAGCAGACACTTAAAATTTAGGAGAAAGCGAAACGTAAGAGATTGTTGTCAGAAAGAAGATACTCGTAACTCTATCACTGTTAAATATAATAGTCAAAGGCATGCATAGTCCACTGCATGTGACGGCTATTATTTATACCAGGGCACTAACCTGAATTGATTTCAGGGCGTTCGAAGTGTAGGGATTACCATGCAATCAATGTGTGTCATGCAAAGTTTCAAGCGATTTTCAAACTCTAGACACCGTTATGATGGTATCTAGAGTGCGCGGATCTCTGCCATAGAGACCGACCTTCTTCAATGTTTTTAATAAGTCTAAGATTTTCCAAAACTCACAAGAGTTAGTTTACTAATTAAGGGTCAGTTCACACCGAGATTTGCCGCGACGCAACGATGCTTAAAGAGGCCAGTCGTCGAGGACGTCGCGAGGCGCATCGTGAAGTCAATGGCGGCCCCACACCTCGCTGTTTCGTGATGCGGCAGGCATTTTCGAATTATCTCAATTCAATGTGTATCTTTTTCTTACTATCTTAAAAAGTGCGTGCACCGTCACTTCGCGTCACGACTTGGTGTGAACTGACCCTAAGATTTAAACCTACCTAAATCGGGCATATTGCAGCAATAGTTCCACTAGTGACTGGAGAGTCTTCTTGAAAATGAATTGATACTTATTGTCACATCGGTAATCGAAGTAGGTGCCATCTTTGCTCAGGAGCACGCAGTCTTCTTTATCGAGCGCATCGTTCGGCTCACCTGACATCCAGTTTTGGTACACCTCTGAGAATGGCTTATCTAGGAATACGAAATGAAACATTATTATCTACACCTACTATAATACTAGTAGTAGGCGGTAACCTTCGAAACTTCTCATCCGATTTAAACAAATCTTTCACTGATTGTAAACTACGCTATCGCCAAGTGCCATAGGATAGTTTTACGTTACAGTGTGCCTGAAGTTGCGGGCAATACTCGTAGCAAATTTTTCTAGGTAGATCAAATTAACTGTTACTTGAACAAATTAAATTTTACTTTTTTTATGCAAGCGTACTTAAGGGTCCGTGCTCGATCGACTTTGATTTTGATCAATTTTGTTCATTAGTTGTGAGAAAGGTAAAAAGAATTTAAACAAAACTATTAGTGATTTGAAAAGTTTCTATTCTTTGTTTTGCATGTGGTTGAAAGGGATTTTTCAAATAAGTTAAGTATTCATGGAAAATAGCAAATATTCGCAACAAGTTTTCCGAAAAATGATGCGAGACTAACGTTTGATCACTGTTTTACAAGAAACTATTTTTGATTTTGAACATTTAAAAACATCATCAACATCGCTATATGGTCTACTTGTGTGTGGATGAACCACTTTTTTGATCTTCGATACAAAATATGGCAAAAAAATAATGTTTTTTAAACATTTTTTTTTGGTTTGCTAAATAATAGGAAAAATTACATAACGGAGTGCCGTTATGTAATTTTTCCTATTATTTAGCAAACCATAACAAGAAAATTCAAAATCACACATTGGTCTTCAGCTATCCTTGAGATAAAATCAAAATTTTATTTGATAATTATTCAATATCTTCATTAAGTAAATCAAAGGCGAATTAAACCATATTTTTGAGAGCGCAAAAGTGATGTGAGTGCAACTATTAACAGGTACTGTGACTGACACGAATGGTTTAGCCCCACAAAAACTGTACTTTTATAGTTACACAGAAATAATGTTTCAATTATATCAAGCTTTCTTACAATTAGATAAATTATTGACGAAAAAGGGGTTTTTACCTGTACGGAGCCTTAAGTACCTATTTTTTTTCATATATTATGAACACAACCTTTACGAGTATAATGCATTTAAGTTAGAAGATGTGATTATGGCAGAAAATAAACAAATTCTCAATACTTACTGTCACTGTTTTCAAGTATTCCTTTAGTTATATACCTTTTTTTTTTTTTTTTTGGGTGGGAAATCATCAAATGACTTCTCCCGCTCTAGGTGGGAAGGCGTGTCAGTCTCTTACTGACTAAAACCCACCCGTGTTCCTTCTGTTGCCTGTGCAATGCCAGGGGGAAACGGTATCCTTTTCGGTCTTTCCCGCAACCCCGGCAGGCAATGGTCTTATCGGACCCCTTCATTCGCTGACACTCTTTGAGGCGCGCGTGGAACACAACGCGCCGTCGACCCGGGCTTGGTCCTTACCGGACGGCGAGCTACCCATTGCTCACCGTCCGCAAGCCCGCGCCTGCGGTGGCCGGGAATCAGCAATTGATTCCAGACGCCCAGGGCGTCTCCTCCTGTGGCGGCTAGGGGCGTGAGGGCGCGAAATTTGCCTCTCCATCACGCGTTCCGCCTCCTCCTTTGCGAGCATTACTGCTTCGCAGAAGGAGGTGACGGCCTCCCATGCCCTCTCGCTCCGTACCATGGCCTGGACCAGGGCCAGACGCGAGAGATCCCCGCCACCGATCGCCTCCACGAGGACACGGTGGTGCTCTGCCCAAGCCGGGCATACCTCCACCGTATGCTCCACCGTGTCCTCCGGGCGATCCACGCAGTGATGACACCCGGGCGTTTCCTCCCGCCTTATCCCACTCCTCAAAGAGGGGACTTATCGCCGCAATAGTGGCGTGCCCAGCACTGGGTTGCGACAATCGCACTCTCCATGACGCCATGAGATCCCGTCGGAGCTCTGTCCGCTGTGCCGCGATTTCTCGCGGCATCGGAGTCAAGCCCCGGCGTTTCGCCTCCTCGCGCCACTCCCAAATATGCGCGAGGACTTTTGCCTCCAGATCCCATGACGGAAATCCGGCAAGGAGGCTCGCCGCTTCACCGGAGACCGTGCGGTATCCCCGGACCAGCCGGGTGGCCTCACGGCCACCCGGCTGGTCCGGGGATACCGCACGGTCCGATACCGCACGGTCCGATACCGCACGGTACCGGGTCCGTTGAACGTGTCCCAGAGGGTCATCCCTCTAGGACGCGTTTCACGCGTTCAACCGGCGGGCAGGCCGCCGCCTCAACGAACGCGCCCACACCGGTGCCCCGTACAGGGCCATGGACCGCACGATCCCCGCGTATAGCCTCCGGCAGGAGGCGTTTGAATTTTACTTATATACCTGTATATAAGATTTATACCTACTTATAAGATTTTCACTCAGACCAGAGTTTTAAATGTATGTGAACACGAACTTTTAAAAAGGCGTTTATGTTACTCTATAAGTAGACCTACCTACAGAGTAACATAACCGGCTTTTTATAAGGTCGTGTTCGTCGATATGTTTTACCTTTGCGATTTATGGTAAGTTAACAACCCGTGTTATTTAAACTTGTAGCTAGAAGTTTAAATACCACCACATAAACTTACCATTTTGTTACCCATCAATATCTTAACATAATAATTTATACAGGGTGTTTGGCGCATGGACCTACACAATTTTTTCAGGGATTTGGGAGG
Source organism: Xanthia togata (assembly GCA_963853775.1). Classification (NCBI taxonomy): domain Eukaryota; kingdom Metazoa; phylum Arthropoda; class Insecta; order Lepidoptera; family Noctuidae; genus Xanthia; species Xanthia togata. Next base: position 17,280,035 of record OY970802.1, read on the forward strand.
TCATTAGCTAGGTTCTACCCATACACCCTTTGTCCCAAATGTCACGGTTGGTTACATATGATATTTTTTTTAACATGAAAAAAATTCCCAAAATGTGTCCTTTAATTTGAAATAACTTTTTTGTTTGTGGGTGTAGTGGCACAAAACAAATTTTGTTGCATTCTCCAAAGTCCTTTAAATCTAAAAACATCTTTGTTTTATACAACTGGTTTCAAGAAAATTCCTTACAAGCTTCCAAAGTTAATTTTTGTATTTAATGAATTAAATTTTACAACTTCTAAATTAATTATAAAAAAAACTAAAAGCTATTTTGAACTTAGCTAGAACCTAGCTAATGACCTCCCAAATCCCTGAAAAAATTGTGTCGGTCCATGCGCCAAACACCCTGTATATTATAATGTCGATAAAACATAATTTTAACGTTTGTCGCCTCCCTAGTGGAGTGCGTTTAAGCCAATCACAGCCCTTGTTTGTGCGTAGAATCACCGGCAACGCCCCTAGTCTTTGTTTTTACACAGTTCAAAGTGTGTGTGGGGGCTGCGGTGGGAGAAAACTGGGGACATCGGTTTTGGTTGACATGAAGCAGTACGGCACTTCTCTCTTTTTAGGGTTCCGTAGTCAACTAGGAACCCTTATAGTTTCGCCATGTCTGTCTGTCCGTCCGTCCGTCCGTCCGTCCGTCCGTCCTCGCTTAATCTCTGTGACCGTTAGCACTAGAAAGCTGAAATTTGGTACCAATATGTATATCAATCACGCCGACAAAGTGGTAAACTAAAAATTGGAAAAAAATGTTTTGTTAGGGTAGCCCCCCTATATATAAAGTGGGAAGTGATTTTTTTTTTATTTCAACCCTAACGTGTAATATATTGTTGAAAAGGTATTTAAAAATGAATAGGGGTTTACTAAAATCATTTTTTGATAATGTCAATAATTTCGGAAATAATCGCTCCAAAAGTAAAAAACAATGTGTCCCCCCCCCTCTAACTTTTGAACCATAAGCTTAGAAAATATGAAAAAAATCTGAAAAGTAGAACTTTATAAGGAATTTCTAGGAAAATCATTTTGTACTTGATGGAAACAACAGTTTTTGTACAAAAATGACAAAAAGTTGTACAAAATAATTTCTGGACTAAGTTTGTAGTATAATCGTATATGCAAGCAGGAACACTTATTGTGACGGACGGGAAACTACGGAACCCTACACTGAGCGTGGCCCGACACGCTCTTGGCCGGTTTTTTTTATGTTCTGATGTTGTACCGTAACTTTGCCTCCGTCTCTGTATTTATTTATTTATAAAACTTTCTAGGGATCAAGTACATTTTTAACTATAAAAAATTTAGTTTTCCAGACAGGTTCTTACTTTAATTCCTATGTTTAAATTAACAACTTCTCCCTATATTTTGTAAAAATTAAGAATAATTGCAATATTTGTAAATTGTGGGAAATTAACCCGAGTTAATCTCGTCAATTAAATGGAAAAAATAAGGATCTTTTAAATTTTTATTGTGAGGATTTAAAAAAAGAATGATCTGTGTTTCCACCATTGACACGAATCACACAATCACAGCAATTTGGCATGCTTAAAATCAGTTCATCAAAACACTTTCAGGTATGGCCGCCCACGTTCTTTCTAACAAGTCAAAAAGTTGTTGTGGGGTATGCACGGCATCCATACTCGGCAGAACTCTTCTTTGGAGCATATCCCATGCGTGCTCAAATACAATTGAGTATAATATAAAATTTTATTATTACATCAATTTTATATTTCAGGTTAGGACTAGTAAGAATGGCGCTGCACTACAGCTAGCAGAAACTGAATCGGCGTTCAGAAAACAATAACATGAGGCACAGAGGGCAAACAAAAAGTTAAAACTTTTTGTTCTAAGAACGAGTTCTAAAAGCCAAATAAGAGTATTATAAAAATAAATTAAACTGATATTTTAATACAAGTTTTTTTATTAATGTACAACTCGCTAAAATGTCTTCATAAAAAAGTTTGTGAAATAGCATTAGCATTTGAATTTCCCCTTGTAACTTCTTGAGTTACTTCACTTGTATGATATTAATTGATATTGATGATATTACTACACTCTATCTACATATCTCCATCATGGTCAACTGCAATGTTGTGAAGTACTGCTTGAGCCACTACGGTTGTTTGCACATTTTCTAGTTTGCAGGTCATGCAATGTGGCTTTGAAAGCGTTGTTTCCACACACCAAAGCAGCGTACCATACATATCAGAACAGCAAAAAAAAACTAATTATGGTAGTGTGTAACTGTTTGATGTTTATACTTGTTCAGAGGATAGCTACTTTTGGTTTCGGGGCGTGAGAAACCTTTAATACTAAACTTAAATAACTACTCAGGATTTTCACTGATGAGAAATAAAAATACGTACTGCCGATTTGAAGGCGAGTTTTATTCTGAATCCGATACATACATGGCTCATCCGGTGGGCACAGACCGCTGAGCTTGCAAAACATCCATGTCGTTTCTAGAATAGTCGTATATCTACTTATCTACTTATAGGTAACTTAATCTAAAGCAGATGGGTGAGGTGTATTCATAACTCCTCCGACCCTAAGAGCGAAATTATCGGAAGGTTCAATTTGAGAGTCGTTCCGACAATTTTGCCAAAACAATAAACATTTCGGCGATTTTAGCCAAATTATATAAATCAAAAATGTAAGGAAACTGAAAATGACTAAACCTAAAGTGACGTATCCTAATTTTTCACTGATGTTAAAGTCTTTCTTTTCACTCAAAACTCTCTCGATCACTTCACTATGCTTTAACGAAAAGGCCATATATTTCACTTCGTCTAAACTTATTCCTTTCATATTAACTACACTTGATTTGGAGAGACTGGCATTCACGTGCAACTGGGGTAACGTGATAATGGGAATCTTCTCCACCACTTCCGACTCTATAAAAATACGACGGTGAAGGTGAATTCCATAGATTTGCAGGTCACAAGGTTCGTCAATTGTCACCAGGTAAGTGCCGAAGACAAGTTGTTTACTGATCTCTTCACCGCATTGCTTAGTCAATGTCGTTCTCAATCTACTATAAAGGAGCCAACTAGCTGCGTTGACTTGCTGGACCTTGACCTTCTCAATTTGGATTTCATGTTGTTTACAGGGAGTATGGTCATCTTTAAATTTCATCAACTGTTCTACACAGGAAAGTTCATAGTATAAGGCTTGATTATCCGCGGTGCATAAAAACTGGTCGCCAGCAGAGAGTGGTCGGCATGGTTTTATTAACGGTAAGTATTTCATTCCTTTCGCCAGAAGGTAAGGATATTTGGGAATAATTGCTAAGGTTTTATTTTCAGGTTCATAAAAGATTGGTAAGGAATATATCTTAAAATAGTTATAAGATGAGTTATCCGTAAGTGGAATTTCCATTATAAATGTTATCTGATTATCTCTAATAAATGACTTTACAGCAATGGTCTCCTCTATTTTCAATAAATTTGTTTCTAGTGGAGGATACACTAAGTTTCCAGAGTAAGAAATCAATTCTAAATGATACAATAATTCTGTAGAGTTCACAATTGATTGATGTAATATCGATAATTTACTTAACGCTAATGCTGTTTCGATTTCACTTAGTCTAGCAAAGATAGTACGAAAACTACTTGTGAATACAGAAAATAATCCTGTTAGGTAAGTTAAGAAAATCCAGTTGTTTTGCTGAGCAGATAAATCTTTCAAAATTAGTTCAATCTTTGTTAGGCGATTATGAAAGGTTACAGTATTCTGATTTATTGTTTCAGTTACATTAATGAAACTATCAAACATCTTGGAGACTATTGTTAATTTTTTTGAAGTAATTATTTGATTATGATTTAACTTGGAAACAAGTTCTTCGTATCTAACGGCATCATCGTGATCTAGGTTACCAGTTATTAATTTTATAATAGAACCCAATGGATTTATTAGTCCTCTTTTAGAACGTTTCTGTGGAACTAGTTGTCGATATTTTTCTATAGTTATATCACGTATAAACTCTGCATGTATTTTCATACTTGTAAATTCTTGAGAATATGATGCATTCCAGTCGATAAGTTTACACATTAGTTGGTAGTTGCTGGTTATGTAATTTAAATCATTATAAATCTGTTCTAAACTTATGAGCTTGACTATAGTCCAGTGATCAGTTTGAATGTGTGCTAGACCTTCTTTTACCGGGAATATTCCTGGGTTTCCTTCAAGATTTTGCAGATGAAGGGCCAGCGAGGGCATCACTATTAACAGGATGCCGCACCACCTGCGGAGGGCGTTTTACATTTTTAATTGGGGTTTTAGTAATTCTTTCTCCTATTTGTATTGGTAAAATATTTCTTTCAGATTGACCTATAACTTTTGCTTTTACGTATCTTGGTTTGTCTTTACTTTTACGCTTGTTAACGTCTTTCGTAAAAATAATTTCACCTTCCTTAAACTCAACTCCAGCTTCACCACCTTTCCTTTCCCTATGCTTTTCTTTTATTGCTACCATTTTATCTGTCAAATATTTATACATGACTCTAGTTCGTTTTGTATGATCCTTAATCATTTTCTGGAAATATTGTTTTTCTAATTCTATGCTATACGGGTTATTGGTATCAGTATGTCCGAAAACAACTTCGAATGGAGCGAGTTCGGTAACAGAATGAATGGAATGGTTATATGCCATAACCGAATACGTCATTACGGATGCCGCATCGGTACATCGTTTTTCGTACTTCGCCAATCTATATATTTCAATTAAGGTGCTGTGAAATCGTTCTATCAGGCCCATTGAATTGGGGTTATTGGGTGTGCCAATATGAAGGTGAACTTTATGTAAGCTTAAAAATTCCTTCATCAACTCGTTATTGAACTCAGATCCTGGATCGGAACTTATCTTTTTAGGAACACCGTAGTATGAAAAATATTTCATTAGAGCACGGACAACTTCTGGAGTAGATTTATTCTGAATTTCGATAGCCTGACCTAGTTTACTAAAGGCGTCTATAAGGGTCAGATAAGTTTTACCTTCAATACTAAAAAGATCTATAAATAATTCCTGAAACGGGGCACTCTGTGTTTGTGTCAGCTGTAATTTAGGTTTAATTGGCCTCCTATCATATTTCATTTTCTGACATGCCTCGCAAGTATTGATAACTGCCGCTACTGTCTCCTGCATTCCATCCCAATAATAATTCCTACGAAGCCTAACTAATGTCTCTTTGATGCCGCGGTGGCACGTGTTTCCTTCATGATGTTTAACTATTATACTTTTCTGTTCTCCTTCATCTTCATAAATAACTCGTTCTGTGCATTCATAAAAAATAATCAAATCTTTCCTAAACAGCTGAATTATCATGTTACCGAATAATTTACGATGTAAATTTTCCTCAAAATAAATGAAATACTTAAATTTTGGTTTAATGTATTGTTTCAAAAATTCCTTTATCAATTCTGGGTTATCTATTGGTAAGAAAACTTCTAATACTTTCTGTTTGTCACGTGAAAGGTCCTTTACTTGCATTTCATTTTTGAGCCATGAGAACACTAAAATTTGATTTGGTTTTGTGTCTATGGCTTCGTGTAAAATTGGTATTCCAGTGGACTCGTTTAAAGCTGAATGAATTGTATCTGATTTACTAGCTTCAGGAGCAGGGTATTCTCTAATGTTTTCGTCTATAAACTCTATAGAACTAGCAGTTGCTGTTCGGCTTGTGTCTGATATTGTTACAGTTGATGAATTGCTGCGTTCTCTTTTATTTTCAGCTGTGGACTTTTCTGTAACTATATTATCTAGGTGATCCGTATCTTTTTCATCAACGTTAACTGCAAGTGATCCATCATCACCGTCAGAGTCTAAAGCATACATTTTTATTCTAGAAAAGGCGTCGGCATTGGTATTTTGTTTGCCATTTTTGTAAATCAATTCAAAGTCATAGTCTTGCAAACGAAGTCCCCAACGTGTAAGTTTACTGCTTGGGTCTTTCAGAGATCGAAGCCATACTAAAGGACGGTGGTCAGTGTATATATAAAACTTTCGACCATATAAGTATGGTCTGAAATGTTTTATTGCCCAAATTATAGCAAGCAATTCCCGCTCGATTGTGCTATAACGTGATTCGGTATCGCTAAGGGTGCGACTAGCGTAAGCGATAGGTTTGTCACTGCCAATTTGTCCTTGTGACAAAACTGCACCTAGAGCTACGTTTGACGCATCAGTCGTAAGTATGAAAGGTTTGTTGTAGTCAGGGTATTGTAAAAGAGGGGCGTGCGTCAAAAGTTCCTTGCATTTGTTAAATGCGTCAATGTATTTCTGATCTATTATAATTTTGTTACGCTTTTTCAAACAAGATGTCAAGGGTTGGGTAATTTTTGCAAAGTCTTTAATGAAACGTCGGTAGTATCCCACCAGTCCAAGAAAACTTTTAATCTCAGTCGTCGTTTTTGGTAGGGGATAGTTCAGTACAGCCATAATTTTGTCGTCATTGGGTTTAAGTCCTTCTTTGGTAATTGTGTGCCCAAGGTAAAGTACTTCTTTGCGTATAAACTCTGATTTGTCTAGTTGAATTTTCATGTTAGTGGCCCTAATTCTGTCAAAAACAGTCCGTAAATTCTGAATCATGTTGTCGAGGCTATTTCCGTAAACTATAATGTCATCTAAATATACCATACAGTGTAATCCTTGTAATCCACGTAAAACATTGTCCATTGTCCTCTGGAATGTGGCTGGGGCGGTTTTAAGCCCAAATGGCATTCTCAGGAATTCAAAATGTCCATTTTGAGTGGAAAATGCTGTCTTCTGTCTGTCCTTCTCTTCTAACTCTATCTGATGGTATCCACTTGCTAAATCAAGAGTAGTATAGTAAGTGCTCTTTCCCAACTTGTCAAAAAGGTCATGAATGTTCGGTAGGGGGTATTTGTCGTCAATAGTAATTTCATTAAGTCTTCTAAAGTCAATCACCATCCTGTATTTAATTTCACAAGATGCATCCATCTTCTTAGGCACCAGGTGAACAGGGGCATTCCAAGGAGAATGGGACTCTTGTATTACATTGTCTTTTATTAGTTGGTCAACTTGTCTGTTGATTTCGTTTTGGACAAGCGGAGCCTGTCTGTACGGTTTCACATATATAGGGTCTTCGTTTTTTGTCCTTATGTGATGTTTTACCGAATTAGTAAACGTCAAGGGAATTTGGTCACAGTAAAATATGTCTTTGAATTCATTGCAAAGTCTATAAATCTTTTCATGTTCTTCTTCGTTGGTATGGTCCAGTCTGAGTTTACTTAAGTTGTCTTCAAGTAATTTGTCTGTTTCTATGTCAGTATTACTTTTAGTAAAATTTATATTACATTCATTATTTTTATATTTAGTCACTGTAAAGGGTTGTTTTATATTAAGTCGTTTTGGGCTATCAGAAGAATTTTGGATAACGGTATATGCGTATCCATTTACACAATTTATTATAGCGCTGGGCATACGCAGACCATTCTCAAATCCTTGAAAATCTAGAATAGCATCGCCTGAATATTGATTGACAGGTAACTTAACTCGTTGTTCTGTTCGTGATGGTATATCAATTATATAATTTAAGTTATAATTAATTATTGGAACACGCGTAGTGCTAGTTGTTAATACTTGGTTCTTTAAATCAATTACTGCGTCTAATTGTAATAAAAGGTCATTACCAATAAGTCCGTCATATCGTGGGTCAACGTCATACAAATAAAATTTATGCCAAGCGTTAGTTACAAAAGTAGGTAAGGGAGGAATTTCCATTACTTCATCGTGTCTACTAGAAGCATGGGTGCTTACCACTTGGAAATGTTCTTTCCTGATATATTCACAAAAAAATTCATAAGCCTTTTGAGGACTAATGAATGATCTCATACTACCAGTGTCAATCATCATTTTTGCGTCTATTTCTTCTAAGTAGATGTAGGGAAGCTTTAGATTTGGATCGCAATTTAGTTCTAAGATTTCTTGTCCTTTAACGAGGCTTTTTCCTGAAAATCCACATTCTGATTGTCACCCGTTGGTTCTAATTTGTTATCAGGTATGTTAGAATCTTTCGCGCAACTTACGTTCTCATAATAATAGTTATTTAAATAGTCATAGTCATTCGTTAAATTATAATAGTAAGATTCGTCCCAATAGGGACCGTATACATACTCGTAATCATTCATAGTAAGTTCATTTAAATTAAAACCTTGTTGCTGCTTAGGTTGGGCCGTTCTCATAGACACATCACTATCTTGAATTTGGGGTTTTAGTACCTGGGGAAGATTCGATCCAACTTGTTGCGGTGGTTTGTAACCGAATTGTTGCGGTGGTTTGTAACCAAACGGTTGAGGTGGCCTATACCCAAACTGTTGCGGTAATCTATAACCATACTGTAGAGGTGGCCTATAGCCAAACTGTACTGGTGGCCTATAGCCGAACTGTACTGGTGGCCTATATCCAATCTGTTGAGCTGGCCTATAACCAAACTGTTGCAGTTGCGAACCCGACTGAGGACGATACTCGGATATTGGCTTGAATGGTTGACCTTGACCCATAGTTTGAGGTATCTTATTTTGTGTATTTTGGGAATTATTAAAATTAAATTTAGACTGAAAAGGTAAGGTGGGTTTATTCGCAACTGGTTGTAATATTGGTGAACTTGATCCCGAAATTTGACTATTACCATGAATGCGGTTCCGCATATTATATTGATCTAAGAAGTTGACTTCTTCAAGTACGATGCTCAAAGCTGCTTCTAAAGTAGTAGGCGATTTAAGCCTAACGATACGCACCATATTTTCAGGAAGGTTGTACAAAAATACATTTAGAGCCGTATTGTTGTAGATAACCAATTTAGCACGTCTTAATTCCACATCATCCATTGTATTCACCTTAGACATTAATAACGAGCGAACATTTTGGATTCTATTACAAAAGTCTAAAAAACTTTCACCCGATTTTATTTTTAAAGATTCTAATTCAATATTAATACACGCTTCACTACGGGGGTCTCCAAAATGTTGAATCAGCAAATCTTTGAATGCGGACCATGTAACAATATCCTCGCGTTCCGATAAGAGCGCAGCTGCATCCTCTTTTAGTCTACTCGTTAAAACATTAAAAACATAAAGATTTTGTTCCGCACTGCCCTTAAATCGATCAACCACATACTGACATTTTCTCAAATAAAGGTTTAACTGTCTTTTATCACCATTATACAGTGGGATTAATTGTACAATTTCGTTTGGTATCGGTTCCACTGCGACCGTAGTCATGATTATAGAGTAATGAACTGTTCAGAGGTTGCAAACTCGCTTTTAAAACAATCCTATTAAAATTCACACACACAATAGAACAAACACACAATTAAAGCACTATAATAATTGGAAATACTGGACGAATTTCGATTGTAAAATAAAAAAAAAATACTTAAGAATTTTAAAATAAAAATCTTCAAGTTACTTTACCTTAATACAGTTTTCATTCAATCTAAAGTTAATATAGTTTATTTTATTTTATTCCAAAATCTAAATTAGAAACTTAAAATAAATGTGAACTCTCTAACATTGACACTACTCTGTGTTATGTTCTAAGAATTGAATAGAGATAAGACCATATATAATTTCATACAGAGTCATCAACCTCAACTAAACATTAAACACTGTTATAATGAGCAAGTTTTGATCTCAAAAGTAACATTTAAAACTTATGAAAAATATAGGAGGATTAGGGGAACAAAGGATTGGCGAAAAGATTTACTCACCAACCGTCCGCGACTCCCATACTCGGTGATTTGTGCACTCACGCGATACAAAAGAATATTTCTTTGGTTCGAAGGATTTCCTCTGTCTTCGTAGATTTTACGCCTAATTTTATTACTGACGAATTTGGACGTCGGAAAAACGCGAAACTACGGATTTCTGTGAGAAAATCCTACCGGCTGCGCCACTTTTGGTTTCGGGGCGTGAGAAACCTTTAATACTAAACTTAAATAACTACTCAGGATTTTCACTGATGAGAAATAAAAATACGTACTGCCGATTTGAAGGCGAGTTTTATTCTGAATCCGATACATACATGGCTCATCCGGTGGGCACAGACCGCTGAGCTTGCAAAACATCCATGTCGTTTCTAGAATAGTCGTATATCTACTTATCTACTTATAGGTAACTTAATCTAAAGCAGATGGGTGAGGTGTATTCATAACTAGCTGTTATCGTATGACACCTACCATAACAAAACAATGATGGATTTCTCTCAGACGATGGCGTGATTGTTCGTCGACAGGCTGCACGTGTGAAACACTTGGCAAAAAACTTTAAAAAGCGTTATTTTGACAGCCCTGCTACAACAGCGTGTAAACCTGCGAGCCACCATGTTACATCGTGTTATGTGCGTGACGAGTGTCATGTTATAAGATAAAAAAGTATTTTGTCTCATTTACACGACATGCAATTGTCGGATTGTCATCTGTCCATCGGGTAACCAGGGTCTCAGTGGGAACGGGCTCTAAATGCTATGATACGATTCCATACCAAGCAGAACTCCACAGACGATTATAGCTCCAAGGTGATTGAAAATTGGTGCGTCTTAGTTTAGTCGTTTAATTAAAGTCAATTCAAGAGCTTATGTATTTATTTCAGATTCTTAAAAACGCTTTCGAGTTTGCACTATCTTTATGTTCCTATAAATATAAAGTAAATAATCATAAAAACTGTATTACTAAAAGGAAACATAATATTTTATTTACTTTATTACTTGTTAACAACATTTTACAATTTTATTAATGATCGAATTTTATGTATGAATTCGAGCTATCTACTTCGTGTTCACAAATGAACAAGCTCTTCATATTACAATCGGTGTTGATCAGGCGACCGGTGTAGAACATTGAGCCGCACTCCTCATATTGGTTTCCGTCAGGCTGATAGTTGTCGAACCAGGCGTCAGCATCTACAGTCAATGGTGTTCCTGGAAAAGTTTTTGATAATTCAATTGCTCAATCAATAATCTAAACAGCAACCGAGATTTCTGGGATCTCTTTCTACCATAAAAAGGCTACCCAAAGGCTGCATATAACTTCACGAGACAAAGATCCGCGGCGAGTAGTGTACCCACAGAGCAGCAAGCTTCTGGCTCGGTGATGGCAACGCTGTCAGTGGATATACAGACACAACAATAACAACGACAGATCTAGTTACTTTTTATAATGATTTCGGTTAATCAGAGCCACCGGGTAAGTTTAAATTTGAGTTTCTGGACTAAGCTAAGTTCACCCTCGTCCATTTAATCGTGGATGTCAGAACGTAATAACAGTTATTTCGACACATCTGGTTATCACATGAAGTCGACCACAGAATAGTTGTAAAGCCCACGTAGGTGCTTGTAACTATTTAATGCTTCGACAGCGGAACTGCCCTTTCAACATCCGAGGGAGATCGCTGTAGCCTAAGCCACACACTCACGTACCTCGAACTGTCTGCCAGCCTTCGTTGAATCTGTTATAGAAGCCCAGGTGATATATTCCTCTTTGATATTGCTCAGTGATCTGTGGTTTCGGTGTGGATTTCGTTAACTTCGCAAGGTAATTCGCTTCCATCCGACTGCAGATCACTGCCAGGGAGGTATATTCTATTCTGCACATTGCATATGCTTCGGCCCAGTTCAGTGGAGTTGTATGGAGCTTGTAGCACTTGCCAGTATTCTTATTGAAAGTGTAATCTGAAAAAAAAAAAAAAATAAGAATTGTGTCTATTTGATGATGTATGATTTAAATCTGGGGGCACGGTAGTGCTCCCGCCAAGTCGAGCAAAAACAAACAAACAGAGGCACAGCTAAAAGGCATTCAATTTATTTATCAATGCTGTTGGGCAAATTAATTCTAACAACAACATTAGTTAATTCTGAGTGTTTATTACTCTGCCAACGCGGTGATGGTGGCGCCCTCCTCGGCAGACGGTACCGCCGTGCAAACGTGCACACGAAAGTGAAGTGCATGCGAACAATTTTTAGTGATTGTCATGGTGGAAGGAACGGTGGTAGGTACTAGTTTTAAATAGAAGTTAGTGTCTCGTGAAAACCTTGTGTAAAGCCATTGAAAGTATCAATACAATATTCTGTAATGCAGTATTTTGTAGCCTTATTCATTTTCCTCCATCTTTCACACACTCGTCGCATAAATATACGAGTTTCATTAAAAACCCAGAGGGACGCCTAACAGCCATCTAAGGTCGTGCTTCAAGGAAGTCGCAGGGCTGAACAAGGCGCCCCAACACTGAGTTTGATTCTATTAAGATTCTCCTATATCCCACTTACAAAGCATGCGTCGCAATTGGTGAACAGCGTTAGGCCGCTGACAAGTTTGGCCTTATAATGTATTTTACGTGCTAGTGTTTCGTCGGCTGTTACAAACTCCTTGTTCTGTTCTGGTAGGAAGCATTTAAGAAGATTTGACTGACCTGAAGGCAGGTCAAAAAAATGAAGCTTACCAAGCAATGCGTTGCCTTGATACAAAAAGATTTTAACCTACCTAAATTAGGCATATTGCAGTTATAATTCCATTCCAGTGAATGGAGACTCTTCTTACAAATAAAGTAAGACTTTGGGTCACATAGGTAATCATTCATTGTGCCTAGTAGGTCCATGTGCACACAATCCTCTTCACCGCCGGAGTTGTCCGGTTGATATTTCTGCCATCTACTGTACACTTCAGTGATTGGCCTTCCTAAAAATGATTAAAAAAATAAGATTTATATTTTTTTTTTAAGTAAAGTAAAATTAACTGATTCCTATATATACTCTCATTTAGTTTTACGCAGGGGCTGAATTCGATGAAAACTGAAATGGTAAATAATAGAATTAAAACGGGTTTTGAAAGCCAACAGTCACACATTCTTTACATTAGTCATTGCAAATATTTTCCTGTAGTGAGATGGCTCACAAGTAGATACATAGATGATTTATTTAGTACCCACAATATACAAAAGCACAATCAAATGATAAAAACTACATGAACGAAATTCAAGGAATATACAAAAAAAACACATATTTCAAAGAAATAAAGTGACTCTATGACTATGAAACACTTAAATCAATTAACGAACATACAAATGGCGGCGTTTGTCTCAAGGTTGCACCAAATGGGAGTCCAGCTCAGCATATTGTTTGTGGTTTAACGCTGAAATTCTGCTGGATCCCTGCAGTGTCATACGAACGTCGAGCAGACGAGATGTGCGAACTTAGTGTCATGTGCAGAGTGAAATGATGTATCCGCAATTTAAATTCTGCATTCTGCAGCTAAGTTTTGCATTGGGGAAAGTTATTTTTCGATGATGTATTGATTGTGTATTATATATATATATAATAACTTGATTATTTAAGTTGTTGCTAGATAACTTGATTATTTAAGTTGTTGCTAGCTTTTGCCCGTGGCTTCGCCCGCGTGGAAGTCGGAAATTATTCCACGGAAACGTACTACCGTACCGCACGCTAGTAAAGCTCCCAGTCAGCATGATTTTTCCGACATTTTCAACAATCATTGTCATATTTCAGCCAACTCACACAAAACTTTAACGAACTATACACCTAAACCTTATGAATCACTTCGGCCATTGGTGGAAATCGTATGAAAATGCGTTTTTATCGCGTTGAGACAGACAGACAGATGCGGTGGGGTTACTTTGTTTTATAATATGTAGTGATATGTATAAATGAATAATTTAACTATAATACAATTATATATGAATAGATATTTTATAGTTAAACTAAAAGTCGTTCCCAAAAAAAATGTTTTTGCTTAATGCTACTTGGCAAAGTGAATATTTATCATGCGTAGATTTCGGCTTGGTTACACCTTTTTTCACCCTGTCGTCGGAATACGTACGGTCTACGGTCTCAAATAATCCTTCAGCCATTATGTCCGACAGTCCCACGAACACCCACGGTATGTTAGGCTGGGTTCTGTTCCAAAACGATATAACAGCGTTGGCTTCATCTTCGTTTTCTGCGTAGAACAAACTGGCTCCTTCTAGAGCACACATTCGCTTGGCATCAGCAAAACTTTGTGCTGTCGTGTGGACCTTGTAGAAACTTGCTTCTGACTCTATATAAGTGTAGTCCTTCCGGAAAAACTTTTTATCCCTTTGCCCATCTACATTATGACAAATCATCAAATTTCAGAACGAATAACATTTTTGTTACTACAAACATCTTCTGTCTAAACAATCTATTTTGTAACTAGGGATCGACCTATGTTTAAAAAACCGGCCAAGTGCGAGTCGGACTCCCGCACGAAGGGTTCCGTACCATTATCTATAAAAACTGCAAAAAAAAAACATGTCTATTGTATGGGAGCCCCCCTTAAATATTTATTTTATTCTGTTTTTAGTATTTGTTGTTGTAGCGGCAACAGAAATACATCACACACACACACATCACATCTGTGAAAATTTAAATAGTCCAACTATCATGTTTCATGAGGTACAGCATGGAGACAGACGGACGGATGGCAAAAAAAATCATGTCAGTTGTATGGGAATTAAATATTGGGGTTCCCGTTTTTACCCTTTGGGTACGGAACCCTAAAAACGAATTCAATGATGTTTTATTTTTATAAAAACTTAGTACTTTCTACCTAGGTACCTAATATTATCAAACAATTGAATTTTGAAGAGTTCATCAACGAAAAGATCCACTGACGTGCGGCCTACTGTACCACAAGAAAAAAAAAATACGCAACATGAAGTTTGATGGGGATGATTTTACTGCGTTGCTTAATGAATCAGATTTAATAATATAACACATCTATAATTCAAACAACGCAACACGAGCCTAAGGACCTATGAAACATCAACCCTATTGCGGATAAAAGGGCGAATTAAGTTTCTAAGGGCGAATTTTACGGTGTGGGTTGGGAAGTAATTACCACCTAGAAAGTTGGCAGCATCTAAGGGTAGATATTATTGCGGAATATTTAACTGCGTAAGCAGTAAAAAAAAAAAAAAAAAAATTGACTTTCAGACGGACGGAGTCGTGAACACACGTGATAGCATTTATGAGCGTTTTTGCAAGCTTAAAAACATCTACGACACAGTACTCACCTGAGAAATCCGATGAAAAGTACACTACAAGAAAGACTAACAAAGTTTTAGAATACATTGTTGTAACTATACGACATGCGTCTTGGACCAGACACGGTAATATACGAACGCTTAAATAAACTGAGGCTTATAAAGAGAGTTTGCGCTCTGAAATTATCGCCTGTCTCAAAAACTCACCCGTGACATATACAGGGTGAGTTTTTGGACCGGAAACTCAGGGAGAAAATAAAACTTACCTACCCAGCGTTGGCCTTGCATGTGAGAATCAAATGCTGGAAACAAATATTATGCCTCAAATGCTTAATGTAGCCGAGAGTCACTTGTTCTTCTCGTATTTTTAACCGACTTCAAAAAAAGGAGGATGTTCTCAATTCGACGGTATGTTTTTTTTTTTTTTTTTTTGTATGTTTGTTACGCGATTACTCCGCAAATTATGAATTGATTTTGATTATTCTTTTTTTGTTTGGTAGGGCATACTTCAGAAGTGGTCCCATATAAATTTGGTCAAGATCTGATGAAGGGTTTTTGAGTTAGCTTCAATAATACATATTTTTCCCACCTAGCATATATGGATGATATTCTAATAGTTCCTGTCACTGTAATTTACTTAGTATTAAAATTTTTGTGGGGGTTTTGTGTAGGTACCACAACTAAAAAGTGAAAAATAAAAACTTTTTCACAAAAAATAAAACCGATTTCCAAAAAAAAAACACTACAAAGTGAAAAATAACTTTGATTTCGGAAGTCGGTGGCAAAAAAAACTAAAATAAAAAACCCAAGACACCGACTTCCGAAATCAAAGTTATTTTTCACTTTGTAGTGTTTTTTTTTTTGGAAGTCGGTTTTATTTTTTGTGAAAAAGTTTTTTTCTGGTTAAGATGTTAAATTCAAATTCAAATTCAAATATTTTATTTCAGATAATCATCCATATATGTGTTAGTGGTGGTAGAACTTAGCCTAATGTTAGTATTAAAATTAAATTTATAACAATACACACAGTTCAATGGCTCATTAGTTGATTACTAATGAACCATTGAACTGTTCGTTATGTACACCAGTTTATTTGGTTAAGTGTGTCTGTACACTTACCCACCTTCGTAAGAGGGGAGAGTCCCACCGGTCTGTAAACACATTCAGGATGCCATTGGAGGAGGAGCGGAAGCGCGCCATCATGGAAGCGCATCGCTTCCGTATGATCGCGGCGAACCCATCGACGCACGCTTCCGCGAACATCCCTGACGCGCTACATCGCCACGGCAACCCCAAAAGCACCCTGAATGCGTTATTGTACTGCACGCGCAGGTCGCTGGATGCCCGCTGGGTATACTTGGTCCACAGGGTGCACGTGTAAAACGACTGGCAGAAGGCCTTAAAAAGCGTTATCTTGACTGAATCAGTACAACGCGCAAACCTGCGGGCCAGCATGTTGCAACGGACAGCCAGCGACCTGCGCTCCCTATCTATGTCAACATTGTCTTTTAAGTCATCAGTGACCCAGTGGCCCAAATACTTGAACTTCGAAACCCGACCTAAAGGAGACCCAGAGAGTGAGAGTCCTGGCAACTGTTCGTAGGTTGAAGTACCTGATTTAAAAACCAACCATTCACTCTTATCGGTATTGTATTTGAGCCCATGAGCCACTGCATAACTTTCACAAATTTTAAGTCACCTTCTCATTGCTCCTATAGATGGACTCAGCAGCACCATATCATCAGCGTAGCTGATATTGTTCACACAAACACCGTCCACGTGGCAGCTGATTTTAGTGCTGCTGAGCCCACCTATCAGCTTGTTAATGTATAGGTTAAAAAGACGGGGGGAGCTCAGACCCCCCCTGCCTCACCCCACAATCCAGCCCATACATATCAGAATATGAGCCTGCCCACTTAACTGTGTTCTTTTGACTACTGTACCAATATCTAAACAGGGATATCACATCAGCTGGGACAGTAGTGGCGTGAGTGAGCTTATGCCAGAGCAGGTCATAATTGACCAGGTCGAACGCCCTCGATAAATCCAGGAAACATGCCATTACAGGGGTCTTTCTGTCTGTATAATATTGGACAGTCTGCTTAAGGCATAAAATTGCACTATCCGTTGACAAGTTCGGTCTAAAACCAAACTGTCCATCCTCTAGAACGATATGCTTAGCTAGAATTTTATCAAGCAGACTATCCAATACCTTGGCACAGACAGTGGCAAGCGATATCGGCCTATAGTTGGAGATATCGGAGGCGTTACCAGTCTTATTCTTTATTACTGGCACAACGATCGTATTACTAAGTTCCACAGGTAAGTAACTATGACTTAGACAAAGGTTAAAAATCAAAGCGAGCACTCGCGGCAAGTGTAACCCCGGCGTATTTAAGATGTTCGACGCTGAGGCCGTCGTGACCGGGGGACTTACCCCTCACCATATTCTGTATACATCTCGCGACTTCTTTAGCGGAGAACCTGACCTGGGGAGCCCCTAAAGGTCAAAGTTCCAACATTTTTTACTTTTTAACGAAAACAAGTTTTAAATGTTATAACTTAACTTTAAATAATACTCATACGATCCCTGTAGGTACCGTTGCATACACACATAAGCACAATTTTTTGCGTGCGTACTGTACATAGCGAGTTTCCCCACCAACTATAAGTCATTTCCCAGAAACTATTTTTGCACAAAACTACTTAGTTTGTAATGAATACGTGGATGAAGGCTTCGCGATGTCTGTGACGAATTACAATTTTCTTTTTTCTAATTTTTCATGCAGTTGTAATTATAACTACTTAGGAGGAATGATTTAAGGTCAAAGCACAAGCATAAGGTATAAGCACTGCACGGGACCAGGGCCTCAAGTCTGCTATTACAATAGTGTCAGAATGGTCTATCATTGATTTCATAATTATTTTGTTGATTTTGACAAGTTTGGTAATCTACTAACATATTGGCGTCATTATGAATTTCCAATGGCCAGCCACTGACACTCCATTGAAAGAAATGGCATCTATTGGTAATCTCGTAGATAATGAAAAATGAATGACTGACTTAAGCGGTAATCTGCTAAAATTTTGACAGTTCCTTTGATCAGTGACCTACCATAAGAACGTCATTGTGCAGTCATTTCTTTTAATTCGTTACGAGTATCGTGTTTGTGGAATTCAATGATCAACCAATGATCGACCATTATGAATTTAGCAGATTACGAACTTTTAGCAAAATGACAATGAGATTGTGTTGGAATGACGAATTTATAAAAATAGCAGACTTGGGCCCCAGCATGCCTCAACTCCAGCGGTTTAGGATTCTTTCTATAAAACTCCATAATATATCGTAATTGCATGGCCTTCATCGTAAAAAATCAGCATGTACGTCCTAAAATGTAGTGGTGACTGAACTCTCTAATTAAAAAAACGTTTTGGAGATAAGCTCATATTAAATTACGGATAATTGGCAGTTGTACTTGTTTGACGGTTTTTTTGTGCATGTTTCTACCGATAGGTACTACTGGATATTAACTAATTAGGGGGTTATAATCATGCACTCAACATTGTATACGGGGAGCAATTGCTCCCAACCAGGTCAAAATATGACAAAAATTAAGAGAGCAATTTTGAACCATGCGCGGTGTATTAGTCCACGTTCGGATGGGCGATTTTCTAACAAAGTTGTAGTAACTGTAGAAAATAACTGTTTACGGAGCTTTTTAGGGCTCCGTAATCCAAATGGCAAAATGGCTCTCTTGACTTATGATGTCGTCATGTTCGTCTGTTTGTCTGTCTGTCAGTCCGAATGAAGGTGCATTCTGTTCTGTTTAGTGCTAAACAATGGTGTAGTCAAATTACAAAAAAAAATATTATGGGAGCTACCATACTCCATGCTATGGTATATACATCTTGTGACCGAGGGGCGAAATTTTTTTTAGGTTGATTGTTGGATCCCATAATTTACAAAATAACGATGTTTCTTAAAGACTGCAATCGATTCGAAATAAACACCATTTCAGACCCGAAAGAAAGGCGAAATTATGTAGGGGGGCTGAGTGATAAACAGACAACTGGAATGCTCACATGTTGGTACGGAGAATACCTTCTATGAGAAGAATATCCCGGTCCCTGGGAACGACCTTAATGACTACTTCGATACTGCAACGTGTCTGTTCACGCAAGAAAACACACCGGGGTAAATTTAGTACAAAGTCAATTTACATGTCCAGGTGAGCCTGGGTAGCTGACGACTGACCCAAAACAAGCACGATTCTTTTTTATTATTTCTCCTTCCATCAAACAAATTTAAAAATTTGTGTCAGAAATGCCAATATTTTATAAATAACACATTTTCGGCCTTTTTCGCGTGTAGAGGCCTATTTGGCAGCGGAAAACTGAGATAGGCAAAAATAAAAAAGTGTGCGTGTGAGCTTGTATGCTCAGAGCTGAGGTGTAGTTTTGGCATGCTTCACTGTATTGTTCGCAGCGCTATGTCTTGGTTTTTTATTTGGTCTGAGATTACACCATGTCTATTCCAGATACGTACAAATATAGTTTTGCAACAGAGCTTTTTTAAATTATTATTTGCTTCGGCTGTGGAACTCGGCTGAGGTATGTGAACATGTATACGTTCACGTACCTCTAACTGTCTGCCAGCCTTCGTGTAACCTGTTATAGAAGCTCCCATGATATATTCCTCTAAAGTAGTCCCCTCCGACTCCTTGATTCGAGGCAGAATCTGTGAAGTTTGCAAGATAATTCGCTTCCAACTGATTATTGATCACAGCCCGGAAGGATTGTTCCGTGCGACATACGGCGAGTGCCTCCATCCAGTTCAATGGAGTTGAATGCAGCTTGTAACATTTGCCAATATCGTCATCAAAAGTATAATCTATAGTAAACGTAGTAAATGTTCTAAGAAGTCTAGGAAATACGACAGCTTTAGCCAAACTGAAGCGAATCTCGCGCGGAATGTGAGACTAAATTCACTCGCACCGATTGTTTTCGCTTGTATGGAGGTGTTTAAACTGGTTCTCGACTGTGTTCCCTAACTTTTTTTATCCATAATCTAAAGTGCCATAATTGTTTTTGTCCTAATCATCTTTTGTCCGAATCATAACTTGCCCGAACTTAATGCCACATAATATAAAATGCCATAAAATTGAAATCCCTAAATACAATACGCCCTAAATATGTTTGTCAAAAATACAATTAATAATATACAAAAGACCGTTTTCAATAAAAGTTATGTATATTTTCCATACAAAGTATATGGGACTAGCTTGTGTCCGCGACTTCGCGTAGAAGTAGTATGACACCACAACATTTATTAATTGACTCAAAAGCCGTTCTTATATATTACATATATGCCATTATTAACTGGTTTGCTCCGTAAAGGTATAGCGTGATGATAATAATTTAAAATGTTAAATCTGTAACTATCTGCAATATTCTACCTTTTGCTGGTCTTTTTACAATGACTTAAGGGTGAATTATAGAAGAAAACGAACAGAATGCATGATTAATTACTTATCCCCCATAGCAAATAGCATGGTAATTTATAGCCTGTAGACTGACCAGCTATCTAAGAACGTTACATATTTTCGTAAACAATTACGACTAATCTGTTTCATTTTGACAGTTCAACAACATTCATTGCATTATTTACGATGATGAGTAGTTTTATTTTTCGAATTTATGAAGCTTTAGGAGCATGAGGAACAGGGTGTAAAGTTCACTCATCCACCATAGAAAAGGGAGGATCCTCTGACCAGACGGGTGTTGTGTCTGGCGGGCAACTGCCCAACTCTTGATGTCGGATAGTCTTATATATGTCGTTCACGCGGTAAACTCTAATTGCGCGATGCAGGATTTGTGTCATGTCATGTCTTCGATGCGTAGTTCGTATGTGGCGGTGAAATCGCTACAAAGCAATGGATGCAATCTGTTTCAAAACGTGATGATTGCGTGATGCTGAAATATACATTCAGACAAACATGTGCAAACAAAAATACTTAACACTATATTTTCGGCTTTTTAATCGTTCCCAGATCTCGTAGCAATTACTTTTTTTTAAATAGTCAATGGGCAGTTGTTAGATACTACGCTACGATTTTATTATTTGTATAGATGTCGCATATAAAAATAAAAAATGTTTAAAACTATTAGTTAGGGAAGTATAATTTTATGTTTGTAGGTATTTAGTCCCTATAAAAGAAATCGGAGTAATGCAACTATTTGGACGAGAGGCCACTAAAAACCGAATTGATTGAACTCTGTAACCTCGACAGTCGAGTTGAAATTACAACAACTGAGATAAAAGTTAGTCATCCCTGGTTGTAAAACTACTCGTATAATATTTACAGATGTCTATGAAAGTAAGTAAGAAAGAAAGCAAATATGTTTATTTGCGGTAAACATGACGCAAATAAAGAACAAAATCAATAAATCTGCCTAGCCTTTACCCAACTATATTGGGGTCGGCTTCCAGTCTAACCGGATGCAGCTGAATACCAGTATTTTACATGGAGTGATTGCCCATCTGACCTCCATAACCCAGTAACTGGGTAATATAATACCCCTTCGTAAGACTGGTTGTCAGACTTTCGGGCTTCTGACGACCTGTAACGACTGTCAAAGATCCACGAATGACAGCCGGGACCAACGGCTTAACGTGCTTTCCGAGGCACGGAGGAGTCTCGGTATGTAAAGATGATCACCCCTCCATGGACCAACCTCGGCAAGCGTAGCTTAGCGTGCGTGCGGGAGTTATTACTTAGCCACGAGCTCCACAAAAAAAGAACAAAATATACACTTATAATATATATATTGCATAAGCACTGTCGGAGAATCTGCTATCTCCTGTCCTCGGACGTTTGCGTGACGCGGTTCAACACGCGCGTACGTGTCTTGTAATCATTCAATAAAATGTTTTCAAAAACTTTGCTCATATTTCTTTTAGTGAACTTTTTGTCGGATTATTCATGTGAGTAGTAAATTTGTTTTTTTATTCGCAATTAATTGCTAATAAGAAAACGCCTAAACACTGAATGAAGTGAATGGTTTTTTATATGTTTCTATTAATAGATGGACAAAGGGATAAAAAGTTTTTCCGGAAGGACTACACATACATAGCAGCTTCAGAGGGTTTCTATAAGATCCACACGTTACACAAGTCTTGGGCTGATGCCAAGCGAGTGTGCGCTCTGGAAGGAGCCAGTTTGTTCTACCCAGAAAACGACAACGAGGCCGATGCTGTGATATCGTTTTGGAACGCTACACAGCCATTCTCGTTTGTGTTCGTGGGAATATCGGATTTAATTGTTAAAGGAGTTTTTGAGAGCATACACGGTAAGAATATTTATTCTATTTTATTATTAAAAGTCCCTGTTATTAGAGCGTTCAGGGACCTCTTTTAACTTCAGTGTGGGAAAGAGATGGAGCTATACAGGCAGGACGTATACCATCGGACAGTATAGGTAGTGCAATTTACGACGACGCGCCCCACTCCGCTCCGCTCCGTACTAAAGTACAGCTTACAGTACAGTAATCGCGGAGTGGGGCGCGTCGGCGTGGATTGCACTATCTGTACTATTTCTTTCCCACATGGAAGTATTCGCAAGATTAAGATAAAACTGCTCTAAGAGGTGGTGGTTTCAAAAATTATTTTTGCTTCAGTGCACTTCTACACTATCAATTTTTCACCATTATTCTTCCAAGTTAATTATTTTGCCAAGTAGCCAGTTTTTATTTTATTTAATTATTTTTTGTTGAACATTATCTTCCAACTGACCTGAGACTTTAACCTTTAACTTTTAATCTTACTTGACACTAAGATTAATAAAAATGAAAACATCTCGCCGAATGCATAACCGTCTCTTTTTTTAAGTTGGATTAAAATGGGTATAATTATTATGGTTTTCAGGTCACCCCGTAATAGACGTGTACCACAACTGGGGTGCTGGCGAGCCCAATGATTCCGGTGGTGTTGAGGACTGCGTCATCCTGAGAAGAGACGGAACCCTTAACGATGACGGATGCCTTAAGAAGAACCCTTTTATTTGCAAGAGGAGTCTCCTCTCCTTAGAATGGAACCAACAGTGCAACATACCTAATTTAGGTGGTTTACGTTTATTAATATGTAATCTGCGTTCGCAATTAATTTGCCAAACATGTAAAAAAACACGAGTTTTAGGAAAAAAAACTGTAATACTTACACATAAGGTTCAGTTTGCGCTACCACTTCATATATTTTATGACTATTTCATCAGTACTAGTCGGTCTAAAATCAACTTTATTTACACTCGCTTAAAGTTGATGTTTGTCTAAGTGGAAAACTAGTGTTTGTCTAAATGTTTGGCAAATAAATTGTGAACGCAGATTTTAGGACGAGTGCAAACATGTGTTTCTGTGACCTGCACCCCAATTGCGTAATATACTTTCAAGGAATAACGAACTTTTCAAAAATATGGAACAATGGTTTAGGAATTTGCTTCAAAATCCTTCGGATTGTGAAAGAAAGTGTGTGGCAATTGAAGAGCTGGTAACGTTTAGCTGTTCCAGAGTTTTCACATCAGGATCTAAGGAAGTGGGTTTTCACGTGTTAACTAATTACACATACACATACATAACATCACGCCTTGTTTCCCCGAAGGGTTGGGCAGACGTGTACCTGTAGTACACCCACATTTCGCTAGTAATGTTTTTTAAGTCCCATGTAATAGGGGGCAGCACATGTGTAACTAATTATTTGAGATTAAAGTACTTTAAAATGGTTCCTCTTCAGCGAGTAGGTCAAGGATGAAAAAAAACTCTTTAGAATTCCAAAATTTCAAGTACTTACCTTTTTTCCTGACAAATTTACTACATTTTGTTTAATTAAAGGCGATGTTAACGGAAGATAGGTAGTGCTACAATGTCAACAGACATTTATTTATTAGCTCGTTGACCTAAACCTCTTACGATAACATAGATAGACGCCTCGTCTCAATAACAGGAAAATTGTTAACTTTCGGTTTATGATGACAAAATATTGTAATTGTGAGACCGCATATTCATGCTAAATATGCATATGTTTATGTATTATTTGCCTTGTGGTATTGGTTTCATTTTCATTCAGCAGATATCCGACTATCCAGCTTATTGGGTAGCCAAATATCCGGTATCCGACCTAACAACTAACCGTTTCCGCAGCAATGCTAATGACAGCATTTTTCCATGGGGGTAGACAGAAACTGCAGAACGCTGCCTGCTACGATCCTTACATACTCCTTTTGCATCGTGTACTTTCATATGTCTGCAGGGCTAACATGACAAGCGCGAGAAAGCTCTTTATCTCGTTTTGTCGAAATTTGTCTACGATTCTGACGTCATTCTAATCCCTAACTAACATGACCGTAAACGACGAGATATCTCGAAAAAGGCACTTTGACAGTTCTCTAACTCGCGACGAGAAACCGATGTTGCAAGTTATTAAAAACAAATTATTATTATGATAGCAACATCGGCTTGAGATTCCGTTTCATTCATTCAATGGTGCCGATTTTCTTGTCACAAATGCCTCTAAACTAGACTAAAAATCAGCAAAAATTAGATTATTCCTGTCAACCGACGATTTTCCATTCTGAAATAGACTAAAGTGACACAACTTAACTATATTTTAGTTTGACGTAATTTTGCTATTCAGAATTTTACGTTCTTCACCTAAAATGTTGATTGTCTAAGTATTTAATCGCGATTAAAAAATGAACTAAAATTCACACCAACACCTCGAAGGTGCGAAAACAATACTGTCTTTTTTTTTTTTTTTTGCTTATATCTCGAAAACGGTGTGTCCTATCGCAAAAATAATGAAAATTTCGACCCCCTTTATGAAACCCATCAACCCCTAACACAACGTGTAGGTAATATTTTTTCATATTTTCCATACAAAAAACGAAAAATTCCATATAAAACACGTCGTTCCAATATAAATAGTAGTTTAAAACTAAGTATTTTCATTATTAATATATTGTAAAATAAAATGATGACTAAAATAAGTACAATTATGAAACTGCCATGTTATTTTGGAGTTTTTTTTTGTATCATAATTTTGTCTACTCTTCTCGTCGTATATCGACGACGAGTAAATACGACTAAATGATAGAAAAATCGGAGATTATCTCGTGTTGAATTGTCAAATATCGAGATAACTATGGTGCCATGTTAGAGTTTGTAGAGAAAACATCAATTTTGACAGAAGGAGTCGACTATTTTGTATGGAAGTGCTGTCAGAAAACGAGAAAGTGACCGAAATAGACTAAAATTAATCACGCGAGAGCGAGTAATTGTCGTGTGTGTCATGTTAGGCCTGCTGGTCATACACGCACGTCGGATCTTTCTGCAGAACATCACCATAATTTTATAACATGTATTACAGATTACGTTTACAACGAGGATATCGGCAGATGCTACAAGTTCCACCAGAATCCCTTGAACTGGACCGACGCCTACGCCGTGTGCAGCGCAGAACAATCGTACCTAGCAGTGATCAACACCCAGTTGGAAGCCGACTTTCTTGTGAGGCTAACGGAAACTAAAACGAAAAACAAGGTCTCTGGAAATTACCTAAGTGGAGCGGTTCACTTGGGCTTCCATAACAGACTCAATGATGGCTGGCAAGCAGTAAGAGGTAAGAGACGATATCTTTCTTGCAATGCAAATAATTACCCTGATAAATGTAATTATACTGACTATGACTAACTAGATCTGACACAGGCCTCCTTTGATGAATAAAATGGCCCAGGATGGGTTGGCTGATGTTACAGTCTTCGAAGTTTTCTTACATAGTATATATTACATAAAATTCCATAAAACTTTCATCACGTATTTAACGCCGTAGGGGAGGAATTTTCAAGAATCCTTCCTTACTGCTCCTTGTTCATCAAACATTTTAACCCTGAGAATGTCGGTGCAATTTTTTAGCGCTTCAAAAGTTATGACCAATTTTTGTACTTTTTTTTTTTCACTTTTCTGGATTTAATTTAACATTCTCAGGGTTAAAAAGCTTGGAAATAACCTTGCCTACGCCCCTATTCGATTTGATCCATTCTTCTAAGGACACCTTTTATAAGGAAAATCATTCTGTACAACATTTCTGCTTGCTCGAGATGGATGATTGCAACGCGATCCAGCGGTTTGGCTGTGCGTTGTTTGACAGTGAATTTAAGATTATTATTAAGTAGATAACTTATTTATTTACAGGCACACTGCTAGATGACACCGGTTACGTCTCCTGGGGCCACAATCAGCCAGACGGTGAGGGCCGAGAGCAGTGCGGATCAATGTTCTACAACGGGCTGCTAAACGATATCAGCTGTGGCACAAGGTGCTTCTTTATCTGTGAACACGAAGTAGATACTCTAGGCTCGCTGTTTGATGATCGGATCGGTGTGATTAATTAGTTTTGTTACGAAAATGACAGTTATTAATAATAGGTACTCGTAAGGCCCATGATAACTATGTTTACTCAACCGAGAGGGAAAGCTTCTCAGATACCCTTACAACACATGTATAACACAGTTAGCGTTTTAATGGTACCAACCTGAGTTGAATATCTATTATATCAAATGTTCTCAGGTACTTTGACAAAATGTGCAGTTTAATTATACAATCGGTTGATTAAATATCGGTAAACACTAGCAATAAAGTGTTAATAAATGCTTAAAAAAATTTAAATATGATTAAGAATACTGCAGATTTTTAATGCCTATACTGCTTTTTGTCGAGATTCATCATCAGGAAGATAAAGGAGCTCCATGAAGAGAATACTATGAGGTACTGTCAACCTCACATCTGCGGTAACAATTAGACGTTGACAGCACCTACATAATTATTGTCGTAGCATTAATGGCGATGACGACGATGCGACACGATTCTGGTAGAACAATGTCCATTAAGTTTTTCATAGAAATTGTTCTACAAGAGGCACGTCGAGCTGTTGCGTCGCGCCTGTCTGTTTCCACTGATGAGCTATTGACTTTTTGTGTGTGATGAGTCGAGTCATTACTGTTGTGTGCCTGTTTTAGGGTTCTATACCCAAGGGTGCCCCCATTACTAAGCCCACGCCGTCTGATTGACTGACTGTGTATCTGTCACAGGTTTTAAGCTGTTTTTAACCTTAAAAGGTAGGCGATTGATGTTTTAAACACTTGATTACATACCTACCTATCAGAGAATCTTCCATGTGTAGTGCCGGTTACAAGAATGGACTACGCCCATCCCTTAGAAGTCGTAGCAAGAAACTGATCTAAATTCGACAGCTTCAAAATCAAAATATTTTATTTCACATAAACCTACATGGGTACTTATTAAACTTCAGAAGCTAGGTGCACGGTACCAATTGGTCGTTTCCTATGCAGAAGAGCCGACAAGAAACTCCAAGGTTACTCTTTTAAAAATTAATGGCTTTTTCAATGTTATCAAATTACAGTGTTATTGGATATGGGAAGTTAGTGTAGGCCAGTCAACAAGTACCAGGAACTTAAGAACAAACATGAAATGACAAAAGGTAGTTTAAGTTGCATAGCTAAAGCTTGCACAAAACAAACATGTTATACCTAGATTAGTAATTCGTTACATTGGGCTCAAATCGCGGGCCACACGCTACCTTACTTTTATGTCCCAACCCAAATTCCTGCCCTGTCTTAGAAACTTTTTACATTTATATGAAGGTCAACAAATTGCACTGCCTAGATCTTTAACTAGGTTTGAGATAACAATCGTAATGGATAAAGTTTTTATTGCTTTTGGGAAATTGCATCTCAATAACTTTACACTTTTTGGCTTCAAAGATGGGTGAGACCCATAAAATCTTCAAGGGAGAAGAATTTACGGGTCTCACTCATCTCTTCGACAAAACTACTCCACTATTTGATATAAAATTTAGGACTGGTGACGCGAGAGCAAGCGACGTACAGTTGTCGACTCCCGCAGCCTTCATTAGCCAATTCCCAGTTTTTTTTTTTTTTTTTTTGTGATTTAATGATCGACTGCGTTTTTGCATAATAAACTGCCTAATGGCACAGAACTGATGCATTCTTACAGATTATTCTATGCTATCATTTAAATAAAATAACAGTTAATTGTAAAGACACGGAATTGTTACTAACAGTCCACCAACCATAGATGACACAAGAGGCCTTGACTTCGTGTTTTTATGTGTGCGTTCTACTTCTAGGAATTAACATTATGATAGTATAACTAAAAGTAAAAAAAAAAAAACTGTAGTGGGGATCGAACTTAAAACTACAGGTTTGCGAAGCAGACGTCGAATCGCTAAGATAATTGCTTTATTAAAAACAGCCGTTCGTATGTTTCATGATTGACTGCTTAGCCCCATAAATGTATAGCGCGATAATCATTTAAAAGGTTAAATAAAAACAATCGTCGATTTGGATCGTCTTTTTACAATTTGCGGTAAACTACCTATGGAAGAATATGAAAATAATGCAATATTGCACATCCTCCATAACAAATAGCGTGATAATTTATAGCCTACTAATAGACTGGCCAGACTTAGAGGCGACATCTATGCAAAATTTTAACAGATTGGAACATACCTTCAGACAAACATTCTAAAAAATAAAGGAGGAAATTAAAACCGCTTTGAAGTAAAAGAGTATGGACAGAACAATATACTCATAAATATTATAAAATATTTTTTTAAACTTTTCTTAGTTCATTTGATTGAAATCGTATGTGGGCTTAATATTTTGTATTTAATTAGTTATTTATTCGATTTTACTGCATACTTTTTTAAATTATGTATTTAGTGAAAGCAGTCATGCCAATTTTAAGAACCTCCCCATAATTGATCTTAAGAGCGGCCAACCAGTCATACTTTTCATACAAACGCTCGTACGTGATTATGGCGCTGTAACACATCTTTATTTGATTTTTTGTAATTAATATAATTATATTGTGCTCGCTCCATGTAAAATACTGGTATTCAGCTGCATCCGGTGAGACTGGAAGCCGACCCCAATATAGTTGGGAAAAGGCTAGGCAGGCAGATTGTGCACTATACCTAGGTTTCTATGAAAGCAAAATATAGATTTTTTTTTTAACAAATTCGGTATGCCTCCAAAAATCTGCTTTTTTGCACAAATTTCACGTGAACTTTGGCTGGTCATAATGTACTCATAAATAGTAAAAGTAAAGAAAACATCTGCATAGAAACCTTTTAAATATAATAGAGATTCGAAATGACAAACATTTATTTCAAAAACTTGGTAAGGCTTACTCAAAAACACGTATTTTGAAACAATTTTTTACACAAAATTTTTCGTACAATGTTATCGCGTTCTCACTTGCTTAATAGTAGATCTCACTTGCGCTCGATGAAACAACAAGCTTTTCGAATATGCTCGCGTTGTCGATAGACGGGCCGGGAAGGGCCCTCTGTGCAAGGGCAGACGCTGAGTTTCAAAAATAAATTCAAAGATGGCATTTTTCATTGTTATTAATATTTTTATTTTTAAATAACATAATTAAAATAATATTATTATACTAAATAAAAATCTTTCTTTAGTTGACAAACAAATCACTTATGGTCAGGGTGGTTTAGATTAACTGCTGGTAGCACTGTCACTTTTCCCGGTTGCCGGCTAGCCGGTGCCGGGTAGCCGGGCGGCCGGAGTCACCGTGGTGTAATGTGTATGTTATCTTTCACAAGTACCGGCTGGCAACCGGTCGCCTGGTGCACACCGGATCCACCACTGTGCGACCGGTCACCGCCTACCGGTTAGCCGGTGGCCGGACTCACAGTAGTGTATGGAATACGCAACAAGCTTTCATTTTCATACGCATTCGTGGCGGTTAGTCACCCAACTTGAAAACTGATAAACATTTTTAGACCGCGACAGTCGCGGTCTAAAAATGTTTATCAGTTTTTAAGTTTTTAAATTAGATTCTTTATCACACTGTGTATAGTAAAGTCTAAAATGTTTTATCTAGTTACTTATTGCTTTTTAATAGTTGTGAAGCATCTGTTCTAATAAAAATATTATTAATGACTTTTTAATTATGAATGTCATTTCTGAGTTAAAAGGACGATGTTAATTTATACTACGTGGAGCAGGACGCTTGACATTTCTTAAAACCACGTAAAGAGTGTCATGTTCTTTACCCGTATACAAAAAATCAATCAAATCCAATGAATACTTTAGCCACAGGAAATTATTTTTCATTTTCTTATTTTTCAACATGATGTAGATCTGAGTCCGTAATAATAGGTAAACATTGTAAGGTCAAGAACCTGTGCAAAAAGTACGATTCTATCCTCTACGTCTCAATATGCTTGAGAGACAGAGAAAGGTGTCATACGATTCCACTCTGACGCGCCCCGCCCAGTCCCACAAAATAATACTACAATTAGAAAGAAAAAGAAATATTACTTACGCAAATTATGCATTAGTGGTGCATAGACAATTGCGAGTGTGTGTGTGAGCGGAATTTTTTCGGCAAAAAGTCTCGGGACTCGGTCAGTGTCAGTGCTCAGTGCAGCGGCTCCCTTTGAGGAGCGTACACCGCTACTTTGTTTATTACGAGACGAGCCGCGCGCGCATTGTCGTGATTTTGTGAAAAAAATAATAGTTGTTATTTGTGATTAAAGACGATTTAGTGTGACTTATTGTTCAGTGTTAGTTAATTAGGTATCGATGTCGCTTGTGCATAATGAACAACGGTGGAAACCTTGAAAATTTAAAAATTTGACTATTGATGTAAATTCTGATTGTGATGTGATATTATGTAATTAATAATTCAATCAGTGATCTTTTAATTAACAACGCGCAACTTAGTGAGTTTATGCCGCTAATTTGTTGTTCTCCGACTAAACTACCTACCCACGTCCACCTACGCCCCGCACCGCAGCGCAAGCGCCGCCCCCCGCCGCGACCCGCATCGAGCCGCGCAACAGGTTAGTGACTTTTCGTAGATAAAGCGTGTTTACTTTTTATGCAGTTGATTCTGCTATTTATTTTGTTTGAAAATTGCAATTTTTCAATTTTCCATTAACTACTAATCTTCATCTTTTAAAATGTTTCTATGGACTAGTACTGTGCTTGTTTTAATTTAATGTCGTAAGTCCAGATCCACATTGTATACCAGCCAATTCATATTTTTAAGTATTCTTAATAAATTTAAACTAGATTTTTGATAATAGTGAGAGTTAATCAAAGCATTTGTTTAAGATTGAATTAAAATGTATAAAAACATATTTGTAGTTCCGGTTGCATTTTCGGTTTATTGGCGACGATAAGTGAAAAATTACAGTTCAATTCGTTCATTCGGTCAATGTGATCAGATGAGTGGTTTTTCGAGGTAGAATAACCACATTGGTTGGGCCACCATTTTACAGAAAAGTTTAATAGACAGTACTTGTGAATAAAACAGAGTTAATTAATATTGAATTATATCTAAGATAATAAGTAAGTACTTGAATATCTTTTAATTTAAACTAGTTTTTCAAAAGCACATTCTTGAAAAGTTTGTGGGTAAAAAAAATATAACTGTCTGAAAACACTGCTTATACTCGGTCATTCACTCATTCACACATTCGTCGCCATAGAAACCTACTGTTACGTTCAAACGTTCTGCTCTTTGACCTACTGTTACGTTCAAACGTTCTGCTCTTTGCGTGTGTTATTGTTTATTTATTGTATATTAAACACTTAGTAGTCCCTTTTTTGCACTTTCACCTTTGTATACATATTCTTGAAAGCGATATCTCATTGACGATTGTGGTTTCCCTACTGGA
This sequence comes from Xanthia togata, assembly GCA_963853775.1. Classification (NCBI taxonomy): domain Eukaryota; kingdom Metazoa; phylum Arthropoda; class Insecta; order Lepidoptera; family Noctuidae; genus Xanthia; species Xanthia togata. The sequence continues at coordinate 17,311,905 of OY970802.1, forward strand.
CTTATGACACGTATCAGTTTATCTGTGAAATATAATTGAATATGTTAATGCGGTGCTCAGATGATTGAAATCGTACATCAATATTTCGGTGCATGAAATGTGCTTTACGCGTGCAACGTATTTAGAGACGTGCAGCTGCAAAGCATCTTGGAGAACAAAACAACATGATTTGTTGGATCATTCAGTCTTCCTTAAAAGGGTTAAGCTAAATGGTGCTAATCCACACACGCACGTGTTATATAAATGTAATTATTGTGTCTAAAAATAAATAATATGATATATAAATGTAATTATACTTGATAAACCTATAAATGTAATTATTATCTATGGTTAATTTACTAAATGAATTTAATAACAAACTTATTTTTTATAAGTCAAACACTGATTTGACTCAACTGTTGTGTTATTGTCTCCAATATCTTGGTTGAATTATGTAGTAGGGTCACACTGATTTATTTGTTGTTCCTATATTTATTTATTTATTTATTTATTAACACTTCAAGCACATAAATGTACAGAGGCGGACTTAATGCCACAGGCATTTTCTACCAGTCAACCTTTGGGTGATGCAGAGACAAACTGTGGTAGGTGCAATAGCGAGAATTGAGGAAAAAAATATTTATTTAAATATAAAGATATACATTAAATTAATTAATTGAATTTAAATACTAAATGATTGAGGATACAAGTTCCATTAAATTATTTTGTTAAGAATATCTAAAAGATTAGTTTACATATAGTTTATGTTTTTGTAAAGGCATTATTACAGTTTATAGTTTAAAAGTATTTGTTTTGTACTAATAGTTCAGTTCATTTTATCTGTCACAATATTCATGTTAGATAGTTAGTAAGGGTAGACAACTGTCATTTGAAATGCTTTATAACGTCGTGTAACTTAATTCTTGTTCTCTTTTCTGTACGTGTCACTGGACTGGTAACAATATAAAAGCTTATGTTAACATCTAAGAACAGACCCTGAGTGGTGTCCATGTCCGTAATATTGAGTTGCTAAAAGCTAATATAAGGTGTAGCAGCAGCGGTGAGGTTTGGTGAAAACTTACGAGTAGGTGGTTTCTAGATTGTGTTGAGGATTTTCAATGAAAACGATGCTTTAGTTTTAACGAACAAATTATGTGTTTTAGCCATTTTTGATTTTTACAACATTCAAGGAGAGGGGTGTGGGAACAATATTTCGAATGACGACCAATCACAGTCGAGTGATAGCTATGACGTAGCGTATGGTATCATTTTTTTGCCTCGAGATGTCACTGTTAGTCCCTGATGTACGTTAATGGAGTAGGAGTCCACAACATAAGGAAATAATGTTGCCTATCAGAAGTTCTGCTTTTATTGTAAAATGGATTGAAATAAGGATCATCAGATCACTTCTGGTGAAAGATCGATTGACTACAATGTTCATGTAAGTTAAATTATCATAACTTGATTATAGCTGATAACTATGATGTTCTGTATGTATTAAAATATCGCTAATATTGCTACATAAGTGTTAAATCGAATTAAGGAATATTCATATTCTATTTCTTGTCATTGATAAAGTTGTTAGCTTTAAAAAAATGGTCCAAGAGATTAATGTCATAACAAAACTAAATGCTAATGTAAAAATGTGTTGATAAAATACTTCAAAACAAGCTTCCGTGGAGTTTCCTTCTTCTCCACGACGACCTAGATTTGGAACGGATAACTAGCTTTCTCATTAACAATACCTATTTATTGATAAGTCTAATTGAAATAAATGCTTAGTCTTGTCTCCATGTGCTTTCTTATAATCCTTTTCCCTACAAACCATATTCATAGATATTAAAATACATAACATAACATAACATCACGCCTTGTTTCCCCGAAAGATTGGGCAGAGTTGCACCTGTAGTAGGTACACCCACATATTAAAATACCTACATGATTGAATAATTAACTAATAGGTAACCTGAAAATCCTGACACACAAAAGTTGATAGTTAAGTAGATATCAATGCCTTTAAATGTAGTATATCTAATAATCTTTTTCTCACACACGCTTGTCGGACCTAGTGGACAGTTGTGCCAGATCATGTAAAATAAAATTATACTTGAAAACTGAATAATTACATTTGCATAAAAAGTATCTTAGTTGGGCTCGATTTAGGTCTGTTGAGGCGCCGGCTCCGTTTTTAGACGAGATATTTTATGAATGTGACCTTTTTATTTTCTACTTCGTATAGGTACAAACCTTCATTTATGTAATATAATTTATTTGGGATCATTCATTGGTTTGTTGGAATAATTTTCTGTTTCATAATTATGTGAATTCAAATCATATTTTTGTAAAGGATTGCCTTGTTTGGTGGAAGGTTTGTTACAAAACTAACCTCAAAACTGAACAGAAATTCAAAGAACAACAACAACCCCATAAAATAAATGGATAATTTATATTTCCTTTGAAAGTAGGTACCTACGACATCACCCCTCTTTTACATCCAATTTATGCTATCATATAAATAAAAAAATGCGCAACGGGTGGACCTTAGAAAAATGGGCATTTTCCTTTCATGATTATAGGTCAACGGGAAGTACTCTGTAGGTTTTGATTAATTTGCGAGTATCAAAATATGTTGCTTAAATGGCCGTATTTTTTATTGGGTTGACTTAGAAGTTTTATTCATTTATAGCTCTAAGGGACCTCAGACCTACGTATTTGATATTAATTTCAACTTGATACCTCCACGCGTTCTTGAGAAAAAGGGGTATTGACAGACTGAAGGACGGTCAACGCAGTGATCCTATAAGGGTTCCGTTTTTTCCTATTGAGGTACGGAACCCTAAAAAAACTATTATTTGATTTATATTCTGCTGTCATCTCTTGGCATCATTGTGGCCTGGCACCAACAACGCTAACTCTGCAGATTCACCTACGTTCGCGCAGCAAAATATAAACAACCCAAAAGTCTAACTACTTACATTATGCGACTTTTTCACATCTCAACGATACAATTGTGCGAATACCTATTAGGTACATTATTTCAGCCGAAAGACGTCCACTGCTGGACATCCCCCAAGCACCACCACTTCGACCGATTCTGTGCCTCCCGCATCCAGCGGATTCCTGCGGCCTTCACAAGGTCATCGGTCCATATTGTGGGAGCCCTTCCAACGCTACGTCTTCCGGTAAGCCGACACCACTCGAGAACCTTTCGACCCCATCGGCCATCTGTTCTGCGAGCAATGTGGCGGGCCATTGCCCCTAAGGTTGGCAAGTCTTCGGGCTATGTCGGTTACCTTGGTTCTCCACCTCTTCATTTCTGATTCGATTACCGATTACTGACCTATTACATTGAATTCGATTTGAGGTAAAAAACATCCTAAATTAACATATTATCCTATTTAGGGCCGGCGCACACTGGCGGACGGCAGGAGAGAGCATCCCGAGGGATTCCTCAATCCACCAGCGCACACTGACAAGAAAAATCCTCTGCAATACCGCGAGCGTCCACCAGCTTACCGAAGCATCCGCCGGTATACCGTGGCATGCGTCGGTATACCGTGGCATGCACCGGTATCCTCCAAGGTCAATCACCGAGCTTTGAAATATACACCTTATTTCGATTGGATAAGTAGCCCTGGCTGACTCCATTGCATACCGACTCATACCGACAAATATCACCGCCTCCCGCCGCAGTATCCTTCAGTGTGCTCTTCGAGGCTCCAGAAAAACTACGCTGCGATGCTCCAAGGTCGATCACCGAGCATTGAAATACATATATAGGGGAAAGGTGTACGAGATGGTCCGTTGAGGTGAGATGATCCTTTTGAAATGCAACGAAACTACCAGCGACATCTAGTTGTTTTCATTGGTAAAACGTAGTTCCCGATATACCCATGCTTCAGTCAATCGCAGTGGCTTTGTGAGTGACCAAGAAATTTTTTGTGGAAAAAAATAAAAATTACGGGTCGTTATTCTAAGGTAAGGCTGACTTTAAGTTTATGTCAGATGTGTTCTAGGTAGTCTATTGTAAAGGCTGTTGTATTAGTACCTTTGTTTATTGTTCTATTTTGTTTCTTTAATGACATGGTAACAGTTAGGAACTTAAAGGTTATGTTATCGAACATTGAATAGAAAAGTTGATGTTGGGGTGAGATGATTATGCTACTGGTGTACAAGATGATCAGTGCGGATCGTCTTGTACACCATCTTTATGTTAATAGATTACGTTATAGCCGTATATTTAAAAACAATATCAAACACCCTTTCCACAGAGAAAAAGCTGGATACTGATTGGCTCAGAGGATTCCGTCAGCGGCATCCAGATATAGCTCTTCGTGCTCCTGAATTTTGCCCCTTCCCAAACCCCCCATCCCTCTACACGCATCCTAAATGTATAAAATGTTGTTTATGCCAAAGATGGGGTCATGGAGTTTGTGCAGGGATAGATAGCGATGATCCTGATGAATTCACATGTGATTTGTGTGCAACAACTCCAGGAAAGCGACGTTTAGATGTATAAAGATTTATTTTTTGCGTTTAATTTTGTTTTTTTTTTTAAATTTTACTAATTTTTGAGTTTAATTTAATAAATTAAGATGTTGTTTCTTTTTAAATAAATAAATTACTCTGTGTTAAGTAATTTTTTATTGAATTATACTAAAATCTAGAATATTCACAAAATTGGGGGTACATGATCCCCAGGATCATCTTGCCCCTACCGTAGGAATCATCTTGGACACCGGGGTGTACAAGATGATTCTTTGGTAGGGTTTAAAAAAATGTGAATTAGAATAATAGTAGATCTAAAAAAAATACATTTTGAGTGTGACAACAGATAGACAAATAAATTTACTATAAATTAACGCTTTTACATCTGCATTAAATTGAATATCGTTTAAACTACAAGCATTCTCCCTTAAGTGAATCATCTCGTACACCCTTCCCCTACCTTATTTCGATTGGATAAGGATTAAATTCATTTGATCTGCCGTCCCGTACGCCAGTGTGCGCAGGCCAAGGGTATTCATCATGGCCAACTACATTGCTATAAAAATAATTGGGCATCCCATTAGGATCCACAGTTTTTCCATGATGACGCCAAGAAAAGTCGCATGCACACTATGCAGTTCAGTCACTTTTACCCAATAAACTCATATAATACTCTAAAATTATTACATATCCATGCTTAATAATCCATAATATGAAATAATCTGTTTATCATTTTGTTTGTAGTCCTGCTTACGTGTGAATAAATACATTATTGTTGCACTAATATTATATTACGTTACCGAGAATTGTTATCCAAAGCATAACATGAAATAGAATATATTGTTTATACATGCCAAAGTTTATATTTCAATGTTCGGTACAAGATTCATATTAGTCTAAATCACAAAGTTACAATTATTGTTAAACTGCTTTTTATCCACTTAGTTTCGATACACATTGCTTATCTCTACTGCTCTAACTATGTATTTCACTGTAATCACTGTGCCGTATTTTGCATTACTACTACTGATAGCTATTACGCATAATTATGAAGCTTGCGGTATGGTCACCTGTGGGCGGGCCACTGTGACTGCAGGTCCCGCTGGGCATAAAGATGTCAGTTCATTTCTTAGTACTGGTACAACATTGTCTTCCACATCACTATAATGATTATGCCAAAGTTCTCCAGTTTAGTCTGTGCCTCCGACATGTATTGCGTTATTAGTTCCTTGCTGAGCAATAATGACTTCTTCGGTTTTAGTGTTATAACTTCCCATTTTATTTAGTTAAAATTCAATTATTTAAACAACTGGTACTTAATGAAAACTGCGAAATTTGGAACAAGATTTCAACATTTTAGTAGGTTAAATTCCAATAATCTACGGTAGCAAAAATCGCACCGGTGGCTTTACACGCCGACCACTGCGTGTGGTATGACCTGTAGGCGGAAGCGATTTATCCCCAACTTTTTCATATACATAATTTTTTAAACATGTCACACACTCCGTGTCAATATTCTGATCGTTGTCTTGTAACGTATACGGTGGTTTTAGTCTGTCTATTGATAAATAGCTTTCTCTATTTGGTAACTTAACTTTAAAAACGTTATCAATTCTACTTAAAACTCTCTAAGGGCCCTCATAGGTAGGACAAAGTGGCTTTTTCATCGTCTCATTCCTTACAAAAACATGTGTGCATGTCTTTAAATCTTTACTAACGAAAATATTACGTAAATCGCTAATCACTCTTCACGGTGGGCGCAACTTGTTTATTGTTTGACGAATCTGTTCTACCTATAAGGTCTGGTCGTTTAACTGTTTGTTTTCCAAGTGGAAAAAATCTCCTGGCAACCTACCATAGCCTGGCATAGTTTCGGCATATACCATCTCTGCAGCACTATAACCTGAGTCGCTTCTGTACGCTGCGCGAAGTTCTAGCATGACCGTTTGCAGTTCGTCCACCCAATCCATACTTAGTATCAAACGTGCGGTTAATGCGTTTTTTTCAACAAGCGATGCCACCTTTCTACTAACCCGATGCTCTGAGGGTGATAAAAGTCCTAATCCTAACTATTTGTACGCCTAAAAATGTCATAAGACTGTTAAAAACGTCGCTTTCAAATTGCCTGCCCTGGTCGGTCGTTATCCTACTTGGACAACCAAACCTGCATATCCAAAGCTGGTAAATAACTTTGGCCGTATCAGCTGTAATGTCTGAAACTGGTATTGCTTCAGGCCAACCCGTAAAACGGTCTATAATATGTAGTTATACCGTTTTACCATCGAAGAAGTTCATATCTATACACCGTAAGGACTATTTCTGCTTGCAGCGCTCAGTCGCTATAGAACCGGTGTGGGAACAGATGTGGTCATCGTGTTCACGGGATTTTGTTTTCAAACTGCTTAGGTATGAGGTTCTTCGATAGTACGTGGGCAAAGGACTTGCAATATCTGTGTGCATATGTTCGAACCTGGTACATGGCGGAAAAATAGTCAAATTTTAAATTGTGTGTCGATTAACTTTAAATTTTTGACACTGAATACATACTCTTGTACATTCGTTAATGTCTTTATTCATTCCTGGCCCGGCAGTCTCGACATATATAGCGATCTGCCGTTCTAGGTCCAAAATACCTCTGATCTATCATCCTACGCGTAGTACGCATACCAGGATGACTTATATTATAAATGTTTTCGTGTACTATTTTCCTAAGCTTGTCTGTAAGATAAGGTATGGCATTACCCGTAGATACTTCACAATATAATTATCTGCTTAACACCTTCCGGCATAACTATGTGTCTAAACGCCAACTTACTGCTAACATCACGTCCTGCCGTAACTCAATCGTGCACCTACGCTTGAGACGACTTCTTTAAAATCGAGCGCCGTTGGACATACAATAGACTCAACACGCGATAGTGCGCCAGCAACGATATTTTCCGGGCTCTTTACATATATTGTATGTCGCTTGTAAATTCGCTAATACACTCGAGAGCAATGAATCCGGGTCACTTAAAGAATGTTAAAAATCTCGGAAACTAAAAATGATAGGTTAATGCAATAAATTGTATTTAATAGACAATGTAATACTCCTTAAATCAAAGTAAAAAAATATGAGTCACCATACATTTTAATAACACAAAATTACATAAAGAAAAAAACTGCTGATCTCTCCTTAAAACAAAAATAGGAAACATGAAATTTTTGAACTTTATTACGATTTTCTTGAATTTTAATACTTCGTATTGCCTCCTCGTGCTTCCATTACTGCGTTTACGCGGTTTGGCATGCTGTACACCAAGTTCCTTATACGATTTTGGGGAATATTCTCCCATTCCTCTGTGAGAGCAATTTTGAGCTCACGAAGCGTGATTGGGGGAGGGTTTCGTTGTTTTACGCATCTGCCTAGCTCGTCCCAAGCATGCTCGATCGGGTTGATATCCGGACTGCGCGCTGGCCACTCCATACGAGTAATGTTCATCTCTTGAAGGTTGTCATTCACAATCCTACCTGTATGAGGTCGGGCATTGTCATGCATAAATATAGCATCCTCACCTAAATTGACCATAAATGGACCAATGTGATCATTGAGGATTTCTTCCACATATCTTTCGCTAGTTAAAGAGCCGTTTTCTATGATCACCAGCTCTGTGCGACTTTCAGAAGAAATTCCGGCCCACACAAGTACAGACCCACCACCGTAGGCTACTTTTTCTTCGATGCATGCTTGCTTGAATCTTTCCCCTGGTCTTCGATACACTCTGTGTCTTCCATCGTGCTTGTAGAGTATACATTTTGATTCGTCGGACAACATAACTTTTGACCAATCTTCAATACTCCAATTTACGTGGCTCTGGGCATATCTTAGTCTTGAAATACGATGCCCACGCTCCAGTTTAGGGCCGTTTGCAGGTCTAAGGGGTTTTAAGTTAGATTCAGCAAGCCGACGTCTTACTGTCCATGCACTTGGGTTACTTCCTCCGAGGCGTCGAAACTGATTTGTGAGTTCAGTTCCTGTAAGAAAGCGATTTCGAAGCATGGTGTTCACCAAGTATCGGTCTTCTCGTGCTGTGGTACACCTGGTTCTGCCCGTTCCTGGTCTGCGTAGGTTAGAACCAGTTTTTTCGTAACGTCGGAGAACTCTTTGTACTGTTGACAGCGACACACCGACAGTCCTGGCTGTATCGCGCTGACTCCGGCCGGTTTCCAGCATTGTAAGTATTCTGGTGCATTCTTCAGGCGTAAGCGACATAATTTCAGCTTGAATAATGAATATAGAGCACTATCAACATGGTTTATGTACCCACATAAATGACAGATTACAAACAAAAGCAAAACCAAATGCTGTAATTTCGTAGTTCCATCTTCGAAAGTGGCCCTTTTTCAAATTTGATTTTTTTATGATATAACTTTACAATAACTAAGAAGTTTTAATACCTTCATTTAAGGAGTATTACATTGTCTATTAAATACAATTGATTGCATTAACCTAGCATTTTTAGTTTCCGAGATTTTTAGGATTCTTTAAGTGACCCGGATTCATTGCTCTCGAGTGTATACAATAATTGTCTACCCTTTAACCTTTACCTACCTAAACGCGTATACTCGTACTAAAGGTTTATGATCTGTAACTGGTAACTTTTCGTCCCTCTATCAAATTACGAAAATGAACCATGGCCATGTAAATCGCAGTTAACTCTTTGTCATGGGTACTATACTTTTTTGTGCCTCTGTCGATTCTTCGCCCTGGTGCTTGCGTAGCCAACCGACCGTTTTTTTTTTGGAAAAATGACTTTCTTATGTAAAACTGTAGAAAAAGTGATGCTGCTTTATATAATTTATTTTTATTACTACTTATGTAACTTACACTATTTGCAAAAATAAATACCCAATCTCCAATTCAAAATCTGTGTTGAGTGCTTGTGTGGCTGAACTATTATTTTACTCAAATGAACGCATGTAAATTACAAGTTTGGTTCTTGTATGCCCAATCTCCATCTGTCGACCAATCACAGTCGATCATTTCTCATTGATGTGACGCCATCTTGTTTGTTTAGTTTTTTTTATAGTTAGTAAGCAGCGTTCACGTGTTCAATAAAAGACTTACCTCCTTACTAATAAACGTTGTATAGCGTCTGTGTAGTTACACAACGCTTTGTCTTCTTCTTTCGAAAGTCAAATTACTGACGACTGAAAGAGTGAAAACGGTGTGTAACTATTCACCTGATATAATACGTTTATTAGTAAGACAGTTAATATATGTACTTTATAAGTACTTGCTAATTATTAAAATGTCTATTACAACGAGAAAATAGGACTACAAACGGATGGAATCATATTTAGAAAGGTACGTTAGCATTTAATTAAAGATAAAGATAAAGATAAATTTATTTGTTCAAACATGTGTAACATGATACATGAATATGCACATAAAAATGGAAACAAAATATATCGACCAACATGTTTTGCCTCACTCGGCGTACAAAATGTTTATAATAATGTTATGAATTAAATTGGCAATTATAAATAAATTATTAATTTCAGTTTCATATATAAAATTAGTCACTGCAAAATATAGTCAATAATTAAATATACAATCAGAGTCAGTACAAAAGTAGTCAAAATTAATTACATACAAAATATGTCAATATATCCCAAAATTAAAATCAACAAGGAAATTCAGAATCTATCATTTAAAAAATCAACAATGTTATAGTAGCACTTATCAGTAAGAAGCTTTTTAAGTGTATTCTTAAATAAATTGAAATTCAATTGCATAATGTCATTCGGAATTTTATTGTATATTAATGGGGCATACAACACTTTTTCTCAGAAATGCTGTTTTGGCCGAGTGGGACTGCACCCAAAGTCTATACTTTTCACGTCTATTTCTATCGGAATTATCTGACAGAAGAGGAAACCATTGAGGATTACTTTTAACAAATACAGCTATTTCTAATATGTAGAGTGACGGAAGTGTTAAAATTCTGTGATTTATGAACATTGGTCTGCAACTGTCCATACTTTGCAACCCAAACATAGCCCGAACACACCGTTTTTGCGCTTTAAACACTTTGTCTTTGTTCGTTGAATTGCCCCAGAAAATTATCCCAAATCTCAATAAAAATTCTACAAGTCCGTAATAGGCCGTTAGTAAGGTGTTTGAATTGACAGTAGGATCAAGTTTATAGAGGGCAAACGACGAGCTGCTGATTTTTTTACTCAGCACTTCGATCTGTTTTTTCCAATTTAGTTGCGGATCAATGATTAATCCCAGAAATCGGGCTGTATCTGCTTCTTGTACATTAATATCATTGTAAGTTAAATTGAATTTAGATAAATTGTATAATTTTTCACGTTGTTTAAAATGCATTATGTTAGTTTTATTAAGATTAATTTTCAAATTATTGTTGCTAAGCCAGGTAATTATAGAGTTTAATGAATTATTTGCGTCAAAGTTATAGTCAGATAAATATTTGGATGTTATAGTTACTGTACTGTCATCAGCGAATAATGTCATGGGTTCTTTAGTTGCATTTGTTAAGTCATTAATATATTGTAGCGGTTACACCGCCACATACTAACTACGCATCAAAGACATGACGTCACACAAATCCTGCATCGTGCAATTAGAGTTTACCGCGCGAACGACATAGATAAGACTATCCGAAATCAACAGTTGTGCAGTCGGCCCGCCAGACACAACACCCGTCTGGTTGGAGGATCCTCCCTTTTCTATGGTGGATGAGTGAACTTTACACCCTGTTCCTCATGCCTCTTAATTTAAATAAGAAAAGGGTAGGGCCCAATACACTTCCCTGGGGCACACCATGCGTAATAAAACGCATTTGAGAGGAGAAAATCTGTGAAGTGTCTTTTTAGCTTTAATGTTGAATTTAGATATTTGAGTTATTTGTTGTCTGTCTGTTAGATATGATTTTAATAACTCTAAGACATTACCTCTTAGACCGTAGGCTTGAAGTTTATCTAGCAGAATATTGTGGTCTACATAATCGAATGCTTGGGACATGTCACAGTAAATAGAACAAACTGATAAAGATTTGTCAACATGTGTTGAGACAGTGTTTAAAAAGTCGTAAACTGCCATATTAATGTTTCTATTTTTTCTGAAACCTTTCTGTTCATCACATAGGATTTTATGTTGTTTTATGTATTTGTTGAGTTCGCTAAATATATACGCCTCAATTTTTTTTGAGAATTTTGAAATTAATGGTATTGGTCTATAGTTATCCATTAAATATATATCTTCTTTTTTAAATAAAGGTTTAATAATTGACAATTTGAGATCTTTTGGAAATGTCCCACTTAGTATACAAAGATTCATAATATGGCTAAGTGTTGAGAAATATCTTCATTTACTGCTTAATCACGTTTGTTAAAATACCATCATACCCTACACTACTCGTGTTTTTTTAGATTTGTTATAATCTTCTGCATATGATAAGGCAGACTTGGTAATAAAAACATTGAGTTGGGTTGGTGATTGATTAGAGCTGTGACATTCTTACCAGTACCCGGGAGAGGTTTTATTTTTTCAATAAAATAGTTATTAAATGCATTGGCAATTATTTTAGGATTTGTTGTCAATTTATCGTTAATTCTTAATTCGACTGACGAATCCTTAGGTATATTTAATTTATAATTATTTATAATTTGCCATGCCGTTCTACTTTTATTAGTCGATGTATTTATTTAAGTCAGTATAATATCTACCAAGGAGTGACATCATGCCACATTTTGACGTATGTCCACTCAATATAATTGTCGTAATCTTTTGATTAAGTAAAAAAATAAAAAAATACTTGTCCTATATTTTTTAATAACCTAGCCGAAGGACAAAAAAAAATTGACAACATCCCTATTGTATCCGGTTTATATTCAACCTCAGAAAATATGACCATGTGTCGAGCTTTAGGTCTGAGCTCAAATGGATGTCCATTCATCAAAAAATAAGTTTGCGCGCTTTGAACACGCTTTTCTCCCTTCTGGACTCTTACACTCCTACTTCTTATGTTGTGTCTCACTTCCAATATCTATGTTCTTCACACACTAAGATCAAGCATCACCTTTGTACGTATTTCTCTGTTCCTTTTTTCTTGTCTGTTTATATGTGTCATGTGTGTACATAAACTGTTAAATAAATAAATAAATAAGAATCTGCGTTCTTCCAACAATCTTCTTCTACTCTGCAGCCTCATTGCGCAACACATTTTATTTCTGATTGCATTCCTGAATCGAAACCAAGTCCAATTTTAATCGCATGCCATTATTAGAATTACGGTTAACATTTTTTACCAATCGACGGAGATTGGACAGAAACATGGGCCTATGTTAAGCAGTTTTGGAACATTTTTCTTGTAACTTGTGGAAGTCGGAAGAAATTTGGAAAATTCTCTTATTCAATCAAGACTGCCTGCATTGTTATGATGCATGATCCATTACATCCATCCACAAAATAAATTCTAATAGGCCTCTCCCTTAAACACTTCAATGCACAATCTATCTAATCTAAACAACAGCAATATTCTGCTATAAACAACAATTAGGTTCAATGACTTAGGTTATTTAAATGTATGAAAGTTTATGTTTGATGGTGCATTTCTATTCACCAACATAACATTGTTGCTGTGCTAAACACACATTCAATGTTCAACACTAAGAAAGAAAATAATATTGATATTAAGAAGGTACCTTAAACAGACAATGATGTGGAAATAGATCTATGTATGTTGGTGTGATTCATGTCCTTACATAATCTATTGTCATAAAATGCTTCAAACTATGCTTGTTTTTGTTATATTTGTTTTTCCAATGAAGAACAAGCTCCAACGGGGTGCTAAGCTTGTGGCTCATGATAAGTTCGATACAGTACGAGGTACGAATTTGTCACCAAATACCTCGTTTCTGAAATATCATAATATATATCTTTACTTTAGGTTGTAAGCACTTGTAACAGAAGAGAAGTTGGTCAGTGGGTCGAATTAAGGGCGGATAACTTCACAATTATTATTAAAAATCGATCTCGCTGCTTCGATATTTAACATACCACTAATATTGATTTATCATTGAGGTTTTACACAAAAACACAATCACAATTTATCTAAACGATGTTCACTTACATAATTTCGTAATTATTAAGGAGATTATTCGAGTAAATCCCAAAAATATTACAAAGAAAATCGAATGAAGCGACTACATTGAGTTAAAGTTCATTTGACAGAAGAAACAAATTGCTCGATGATTTTAAACAAACTGACCGCTGCACAGTGGCGAAATATCGCAAAAAGTTGGCAAAAACCTGTATTACGTTTTTATGAACGGGTTTTACAATAATTATTAGTGAATGATATAGAAACTATAAAAATACCTTCCTATCATAGTGATTAACTGTACAGGATTTAAAATAAAACACAAATGATGAAAACATCAAACAATGATTTATTTGTAATTTTCATGGATTAAAGAAATTTCCAGGGGACTTAGAATTATATGCTTTTTCGGCATTAATTTCCTTAAACCAGTAATATAAGGATCTGAAGACACCATTAACCTTTGGAAAGTATCTTCCATGGCCACTTTTCTCGAAAATTTCCTTGAATAATTTTCTCTATATTTTCGGACATCTTTATTTCTGCTTTCTTGAGCATCTTCACTTAAAAGACCTATGGCAATACCAATGTTCTCCACGATGAGAGGCCCATGGACTAAAATTTTATGAACCGTAGTTGGCATATTGAACCATGGATAATTAAAAACAAAAACTGATGCAGTCCGTAGGCAAAACATGTTAAATCTTACAAAATTAATTTTGTAACCACTTGATATGATTTTCAAAATGGTGTGAAATCTATTTATAAGAGATACATTCACTCCTGTTATCTCTGCAGTCTCTTCTGCATGCTGGAAAAGTACTCTAGCCGTATTTCCATCTGTTGATGTCCCTCCTCCTTGGCGCGGCTTGTCTACGTGTAGACCTAGTTTTTGCCAAAATTCTTGTTGAATTCGTTTTTTTTCACTGCTAACAATTTGTTTATCGGTACCTCTTGCTTGCCACTTTCCTAGCTTTAACTTGTATCCCAAATGCAAGATGCACTCAGCAAATCGTATCCAGGCATGAAGAGATGAGAGTCCATATTCAAAATTTTCTTCACTCACTTGTTTCTTAATGCATTTTCTTATATGGTTAAAGTCTTTTGAAGTGAGCCCACACAGATAACACCGCATGGCTGAACTTGTATCGGTGAGTGCATTAATCATCTTACCATCAACCATTGTCAATTTTAGATCATGTTTCACATGACACTCATCAGTCGTAGTAGGTACCATATTAGATCTTTGATTTCTTACATTAGCAGCTTCCAATTTAGATAGTTCAACAGTCTCGTGAGCCATTTGAAGTCTCAAAGGTCGACAGTATCTCGGTGAGGACGGGCGAGGATTTTGCCACACAATATTTTCACCGCGATATTCCGAATCATTCATACTCACAAGGCGTAATGGTACTATTGATGTAATTAACATAAATTCGTCCGTAGAATCAACATTTTGAAATTTTTGTTTGTATTGTGAATGGCTACCGGAACCGTCACATCCCCACTTTGAAATCAAGCAAAGATTTTGACGTCTGCTTTCATTGAGACTATGAATAACTTCACTTAGTGATAGTAATAGCCTTTGAGCCGTATGATCCATGAGATTTTGAAGAGGTACTTCTGCTCGTGTTTCTGTGATAGTAACACCAAACGGGTAACACTTTTTTTTAGCTTTTGTAATTGCCTCATAATTTGGGTATAAATTACAGTTCACTTCCAATGCACTTTTTCTTAATACATTATACTGATGCTTCGTAAGCTGCCCTTCAATAACCATAGATAAGGCTTTATCGGGACAGAGAGTGGCATGGTTTTTATCCGTTTTAGGACTAACATCTTGAGAAACGTCTTTAACTAATTTGGATTTCTCTGTATCTCCACATGCTCTAAACTTCATTTGCGTAGCATAAGCCAGTTCTGCTGATGTCATTTCCTGTCGTACATTTTCAGTTCTGTGCCGTTTAGCTCGTTCAGTTAATTCTTCAAAATTCTTAGGCGGACGACCACCAGAAACTTTTCTCTTCTGAGAATGCGAGACATTAAAAGAAACGTATTGGTCAAACCATTCTTTATGCGCATCGACACATCTTTCAAAATGTCTTTGTGACTTTTCAAGTTTGGCTTTATACTGATGTATTAATTTTTGTAACACACTCTTAGCATCACTTGAAATATGAGTGATTTTTAGAGCATTTTCCACTTTTGTATAAAAGAATTGCATTTTTTCCGAATCCTTTCTTGAAGTAGATTCTCTATAATACCCAATAAGAGTTCTTCTACTTATGTAAATGTCTTCAGAGTTTGATCCTGGTAAAATAGAAAATAAATAAATAATTTATGAAATTCTACCTTAACACTAACATTGGTTAACTTTGTTCAAGGTGCGCAAAAACGCGCATCTAATTCAAAGTGTTTATAAAAGAGGAATGTGTAATGTTCATTTTAAGGCATATTTCAGGACTGGACTCCATTGGATATGGTACTTTTGCTCTACGACAAGTTTGACCATTCTTAAAATTTCGACCACCTTCATAAAAAATACGAAAAAAAATAGAAATACAATTAATAAACAATCTTTTTGTATATATAATATTAGTTCCTTACCTCCAGGAGTAGAATCCATCACTAAAGTTTGTAAATCCACCGAACAACGTTACAATATAACTATAGGAATTTGAAGTTTTAAATAAACAAAACACATCCGCTGCTTAACAAGTCAAACTTTGGACTAAGATACTACGTAAGACGGGGGTCGGGGGCATGGGGCGCTTACGCAGGTGGCTAACCCATTTTACTGAGAATTACGTCTACACAATAGAAATTAGTTATCGTGCAGGTTGTAAATTGTAGTTTTTGCCAACTTTTAGCGTTATTTCGCCTGTGTGCGCTGTCAAAATGGTAAACGTAATTCGAACCTTCTTAAATGCTTATCGTTCACTCTTTAGCGTCTCAAACAGAGTGCAGTTGATATCACAGATTTTAGAGTTACGTAATACGAAAGTCGTAAAATTTTGCAATTTCAAGTGTAAATTATATCAATTCATCTCCATTGCTTATCGAAAATGTGTTAGATAGCTGTCCTTCTCATACTTCTGACTTTGTTCATTCTTCTTTTGGTATTCAGTCCATTCTTCTTTGTAATGCGCTTCTTCTTGATATCAGGACGGCCACCAGTCGGTATGGATATAAGCGGAAATTGCAGTTATTTTCAAAATAAATAGAGTAGAGTCATCTCAATACCTCTCTCCCTTGAATTCGTATACAGACTGGACCAAACCAAAAAGAGACGTCATAAGAAAAATATAGATTCCTTATGTCCAGGGATATCCGAAAATAGCTCATGTATGCTCCGCGATTTTTGTAGTTTTCGAGTTTTTTTTTTTTTGTCTTTTCTTTGACGTTTCAAAATTTTAAAATTCATATCTTTTTTTGTAGTGAGTATTTTTAAGATATTTTTGTTGCGACAATATCTTCTTGAATTTTATGTCATTTATGTTTTATACGTAAAATAATAAGCATCCTAACATTCCTGCAAGTGACTCAAAAAACTATCGATACCAGGAATTTTTTAGCGGCTTACCGCTATTGTATTTTTAAATTGAAGTTTAAAAATACAAAAATAAGGTTCCATAGGTTCCAGCTGACTTCAAAAACTTTGCAGGTCCCTAAGCTACCCAAAAAAGTTAGTACATAACCTTCTATTATTCGCTGTAATCGGCTTTCGAAGATGGATAGGCTAAAAATCCTTTTAAGCTTTAATCTTTTTTTATGACGTCTCTTTTTGGTCCAGCCTGTATATGTGTACATATAATGTAGGTATATATTATAGTAAATATTTATGTATGTGTATGTAGTTTATAAACTATTTCTGTACTGTTGTACCTATTTTACTTATAATGCAATTTTTTTTTTCTTTGTCCCTCGCCGTCAGAGCACCTGTCATGTAATCTCTTCACGAACCTTGGTTGACTGGTATTGAATGCCTAAGGCATTAAGTCCGCCTTTGTACTTTTTTTGAGTGCGAAAAGTTTAAATAAATATTAAATGTAATTTGGTCACCATCTGCTAAAATATTTCTTGTTTCTAAAAACAAATTCTCGTTATCTTAAGTATTTTTTTCCAAATATGCGTTCTTGTATTATTGTAGAAAATATTTTTTCCGTGTAAATGTAGGTCCATATTATACCAAGTACCTAACCTAACCTAGTACCTAACTGTTAATTACTATTTAATACAACTATAGGATATGCACATTATAAAAGCTGAGAGCTACACTTTTAAGCTTCACTTTACGTTCACAAATTGTCGTGCTTGCAAGCGTCAAGACGCATGTCGTTTAGATATAACAATGTTTTCTAAAACTTGGTCAGTTTTGCTCGTAGTGTACCTGTTCTCGGATTTTTCATGTGAGTATTATGTCACTGGCTTTTTTATTTTGTAACTCAACTCTCTGAAACATTTTTAACCAACATTTTAGCTATCGCCCTCTATTTACATGGCACTTATACTTAACTGGTGAAATGTGGGTGTACTGAGGTACACCTCTGCCTAAAAATGTGATGTTATGTTATGTTGTTTTATTTAAGGTCAGAATAAAACAATGTGCTATGAGTATTTTCCTATTCGTAGATGGACAAAGAGACAAAATGTTTTTCCGTGAGGACTACACTTACTTAGAAACAACGGAGGGTTTCTATAAGATACACACGATACCACAGACTTGGACTGAGGCCAAGCAAGTGTGTGCTCTGGAAGGAGCCAGTTTGTTCTACCCAGACAACAGAGGTGAAGCCAACGCTGTGATATCATTTTGGAACAGTACCCAGCCTAAAATCGTACTAGTGTACATTGGGTTGTCAGACATCACGACAGAAGGGAAATTTGAGACCGTTGACGGTACGTTTCTAATTATAATATATTATTAACTAGTGACCGGAACCTGCTTCGCACTGTTATTACGACTTGACAAAACATCGAGATTTCTATTATGTTTAACTTTAATATGAATATATTATGTGCATATACCTTTCGGAATAAATTCACTAAATTATCAAGATACGTTACGCAGTTTAGAAGAACAACGTGGTCACACAGACAGACATTAAAAGTAACTTTTATAATATTAGTGTATGTATATAGATTTATAGTTTGGTATCTATATCTGTCCATTTGTCATGAACAGTGTTATATAAAAATACTTAAGTATGTAGGTACCAGTCAATATCTTTTAATAATTAACGGGCTACCGGGCTACCGGGAATTAATATCTATGCTTCCAAATATATATTTTTAATGGACACTGATTTAAATTCGAGATAAGAGAAAAATAAGTTTTCTATAGAAATTTTAAATTCCTCATATCTCGTCTTTATATCAGTGTCCATTCAAAATATATATTTGGAAGCCTAGATATTCTGTAATCCAATCGGAATAAACACACACTACCTTAAGAATATGTTTGATTTACAAATTATTTTGGTATTACGTTTGTATGAACAACGCATGCTTCGCAGGCCCCTTAAGTATATATTTCATATTTCTAGGAAAGTTAGTCTCTGAGGTGTATAACCAATGGATGCAAGGTCAGCCGAACGATCGGCATCATAACGAGGATTGTGTATTCCTGAACCTAAATGGAAAAATGAGTGACTACCGATGTGACGTAAAGGCTAACTACATTTGCAAGAAGAGCCTCCTGACACTAACACTAGAGCGGAAACATAACTGCAATCTGATCAATTCAGGTATGTTTTAAACTGTGTACGTTTTCCTAATGGTCCAATTAAACAGATAAAGGTATTTTCATTGTTAAATTGTCCCGGTGGGTGGAGTACAATTACTACAGTGTATATTATAGCATAGTAGATATATTAGTAGACATATAATTAGTTGGGGTGGGCTTCAAGCCTAACCGGATGCAGCTGAATACTGAAGTATGAAATGTGGCTAACTAGTGAATTAAAATATTGATTATGAAATGCAATCATTAATAATTATCCTAACACCGAATATTTAGTTTTAGATGTAAAAAAAGTAATTGGAAAATTTCCAAATGCGTTACAACATCAAATTCAGTGTTATAATTGCAATTAGTTATTAATATTCTAGTTCGTTAGTTAACCACATTTCATATTTCCATACAGTAATATTGCCAAATTAATCAAAACAGCGAAATATTTGACATCTATTTGCGACGTTGCCCACTTTCAGTATAAACGCGTTAACGGGCTTAACGGGGGGGTTAAATTATTTTGGTATTAAATTTGTATGAACTACGCATGCTCCGCCGGCCCCTTAAAACTTCTATACCAAAAATATTTACTTCTTTACTAATTGACAGTTGTACGGGTTCGTGGAGCTAAAACTGTCCATCTTGTTCCCTTTTAACCCCACTAAAGTTTTAACTTTTGATAAATCTTTAGGCTTGTGTTTCATTGTTTGAATTAAAGATTTACCAAGCAACGTAGGAAAATCTTTCCCACCAAAATGTATGTCGCTTTTCATTTCTATCCTCAAAAGACAAAAGCCCTCTAAACATCAGGAAATTCCATTTTGTAAACCTTCAAGTATGCCGCTGCCCAAAGATTTCCCTTCAAACTTAAATACTCCTACCTATGTTAGTATTTTTTTTTTTATTTGGGTACGTATTCACATAATAATTATGTTGTATAGACAAGTATTTAGGCCCTTTCCTCACTGGTCGGTACGTCTGCGGTGCGGGATCGTTATGCTCGGTATACGCGGTACCGCGCGCCTTAACCCGTCGCACGCGCAATTAGCAGACACAATAGAATTTTATTGTCATTTGCACACATGGGGTGCAATCGACATTTTAAGAGTTAATATATATAATATTATAAATGCTAAAGTGAGTTTGTATGTTTGTTCGTCTTTCAAGATGAAACGACTGAACGGATTTGGATGAAATTTGGCACATGGGTTGACCATGACCTGAATGCAAATAGGCCAACACATACAAAACACACACATACATGGACACACATACACGACACACAGTATACAGGGAGGGGGGGAACACAGGGAGCAAAGGGAAAAAATAGGCAGACGGTTTCATCACAATAAGTCTGATATTAAAAATGTACATAGGTTTCGTAATTTTAATACGAAAAAGTTTGTTTTCAGTTATTTTGTGTGTCAAATGTGGCCTGAGCGCATTTTCAAAAATATCAAAGAATTTAACCGATCCGTCTCATAGCAACAATTTTTTTCTAATCTCTTGTATCAAACTCAAACTCAAAGCATTTATTTCAATTAAACCCTTTACAGACTTTGGACTTTTGAATTGTCAAAGAGTCAGTCAGTTAGTCAGAAAGTTAAAGCACCTAGCTTTAACTTTCTGACTAACTGACTGACTCTTTTTTCCCTCTTTTTGCCCATTCCAAAACGTAGATCTCTATGGAGAAGAACGGGCAAGAAACTCCAAGGACACTCTTTTAAATATAGAAATTACAAAATCCTGGGTACATTACTCTTGTTGATTCTATATGTGAGAACAATGTAAAAAAAATATAAAAATCAAAAACGATTAAAAATATAAGATTAAAAATAAGCCCTGGCAGATAATAGATGACCAGTCTCAACTGACGGCGCGCGGCGCCCGTTCACGAACATGACGCGTGGATCAGCACCATCCAGCTCAACCATTTTATATATTTTATAAATTATTATTATTTTATTTAACCATTGTATAGTTACCGGGGTTACTAGAAACCTGTTTTCTGAAATTTTAAATGTCACCTATATTTCCAAACACCGCCTGGCAAACACGCGGTGCTTGTTACGCTCCTGATCCCTCACGACACCGATGGTGAGTCCGACGTTCAAACGTTATCCCAGTTTCCTTTTGTCCAATTTATTTAAAAAAATCATTTTAATTTTAGTTCAATGGTTTCGGGTAAGCTCTTTATTAATCGTACGTAAAAACGCCGCAATATGAATAATTAATCGTTTCAGACTATCGAATAGTTGTCTGATTAGTAACGTGATTAGTCACTTGTCTGATATAAATTTTGCCTACATCTGGGCAACATTTTTCATTATGTCCAACAGTTTTCAGACTCAATGCTATGTTACCGATCGGTAATTTTTTTCACATAACATAACATAACATTACATCACGCCTGTAATTCCCGATGGATTAGGCAGAGGTGTACCTATAGTACACCCACATTTCGCCAGTTATGTTTAAGTCCCATGTAATACGGGGCGAGCCTATTGCCATCAACCGGGCACAAATCCAGACTCCGGACTGTTACTGAAAAATTCCTAATGAAAAAACTTAACAACGGGAATTGTACCCAGGAACTCATGCTCAGCAGTGGCGCTTGCGACCACTAGACCAACGAGGCAGTAACATTTTTCAACACGTTAAAAATGGTTTCAACCCAATAAGATGCTCATATTTTATTCTAAAAAAATATTTATTCGCATCAAATGACCAATGTTTACCTGAAAACAAGATATTCAGACGGCAACCCGTATGGGTTTTATTTTTGCCTCATTTTTTTTTTTTACTAGTTTCTGAAAATTGTGTTTTAGGTATCTAAAATATATCGTTTAACTACATTCTGAAAATCAGACAGATTGCTATGAAACAGTTCGGTTTTTTTTTGACATAATTTAAAATCCGGTCCAGTCAGACGTGACGCGGATTTTTTTTGAAATTAGGATTTTTGAATTCAGAATATCTATCTATCGATTGTTTACGGTTTTGTCCGTAAAAAGATAAGGCAACATGGACTCTCGTACTCGTACCAATAGAAATAATTTTATATTTCTACTGGTACGAGTACGGTATCGTTAGCTTACCGACCAATTAAGAAACTAAAGTAGTAAGACCAATGCGTAAATGGCCTTAGTAGTCACAAAAATACTAACCGTTCTCAAATATGTTTATTTTCCATTTTGTAGGTGGAAAAAGGAATAAAACGTTTTTCCGGAAGGACTACACTTATATACAGTCAGATGAGAGTTTCTACAAGGTCCACACGACAGCACAGAGTTTTACTGATGCTAAACGAATGTGTGCCCTGGAAGGAGCCAGTTTGTTCTACGCAGAAAACGAAGATGAAGCCAATGCTGTTATATCGTTTTGGAACAGAACCCAGCCTAACATACCGCGGGTGTTCGTGGGACTGTCAGACATAATGGCTGAAGGACTATTTGAGACCGTTGACCGTACGTATACCTACCGGGTGAAAAATGATACCACCAAGCCAAAATAAATAATACGCATTATAAATATTCACTATGTCAAGTAACACTAAGCAAAAATAATTCAGAACTACATAGGTTTAAACCATCATGATTCCGAATTTTAAAAAAAAGTATATAATGTAATGATGTCACTCTTATTACACCAAATCGGTTTCCTGGTATTGTCTAGTACATGAAAATATTTGCAATAACCGATGTGAAGAATGTGTGACTCATGACTTCATTAAGGGTCCTTTTAAACCCGTTTTAGTTCTATTCTTTCAACAAAATCAGCCCGGGACTCCATAGTTTATTTATTTTGTCGCTACTCCTTATTTATTAGTTTCTAAATTGGACATCCTGTACATTCTTGAAAAATTCAGCCTGCATAAACCTTAATGAAAAAATAAATAAGTATCAGTTAATTTTACATTATTTTCTAATCATAAATTATTTATTATTTTTAGAAAGACCAATCACTGAAGTATTCAGCCGATGGCAGAGAAATAAACCGGACAGCTCTAGCGGTAAAGAGGACTGTGTGTACATGGACCTACTAGGCACTATGAATGATTGCCTATGTGACAAGTCTTACTTCATTTGTAAGAAGAGTCTTCATTCACTACAGTGGGATTGTGACTGCAATATGCCTAACTTAGGTAGGTTGAAATCTTCTGTATAAAGGCGACGCTTTGCTTGTTATGCCGCCTACCGTAGCAAGGAGTTTTTGACAACCGACATATTAGTATCACGTAAAATATTATACAATTAAATTAATGAACTTGTAAGCGTCTTTTAACGTTATTCTGGTGAATAGCGTTGAGAGATGCTGACAAGTTCATTATTTTTGTGCGGCGCGTGCTTTGTAAAGGGCTATGCACGGATGGCATAAAGGAGTTTTTCAGAAGAATAATAATAAAAATAACCCCACGTACGATCTTTAATTTTATTATGATGTAAGGGAATTGTGTCGGGCCATAGACGTATGAGCATACGACCGTCAATTTCAACATGATCCTAGGGATATTTAGTCATCACTGCAGACGTATGTAGGTTGGTACATATTTGATTTGCATTGCTGTCTCAAGATTTCGTCAAATTAACCACGTATAGTCATGTTAACAACACCCAACACGGTCATTCTGCAGTGAGCTGCCGTGCTGCATATGGAGTAGACGTCAATTTTAATGCGTGGATTAATTATCTTTCGTGGGTTATCGTAATAATTACTACTGATGCCGTGTGAATTTACTGCAAATAATGAAGCTTAGAGATAATATCCTGCGTTAAGCACTAAATAATGATAATGTCAGAATGATTACAGCCAAAAGACGTCCACTGCTGGACAAAGGCATCCCCCAATTATCGCTACGTCAACCCTTTCTGTACTTTTCGCATCCAGCGGATTCCTGCAGCCTTCAAGTTTGGCGGAGGCAGACCGAAATGTGTTCTAAGAATAGATCGGAGCACAAAGAGTTACCGTACTGTAAGAACAGTTTACAGTCAGACTACAGTTCCGTGGTTGGATACCTGTAGGGTTTTTTAGATAGAATTTTACTCTTTGCGCTCTTTCCACTCTCAAAACACTGGTTTTAGATACACCGCCCCATGCAGTTATATAATGCAATACCCAAGAACTGACTGGCACAAAGCATGATACGCCATCCTCTGTCTGTCAGGACTAGCCGAGTACATAAGGGACTTAAGGATGTGTATAAGCCGCAATGTTCTTGTAGCAACGACTTCGATTTGCTTGTCCCTTCTTAGTCCGCTATCAATCTGCACTCCAAGATACCTTACGCTGTCCGCTCTGGTGAGTGCTGGACAGCCACAGGGTCAGAGTAAATTTGAGCAGAGCAATTACAGATAAATTATGAGAAGCTGCAGTGTTATGTCGGATTGCGAATGATAAGTAAGATGTTTTGCTCAAGTTAAGTGTCAGGAGGTTTAAATTGAGCCATTTCAATATTTTGCACAAGGCTTCTTCTGCAGTAGTTTGACCACATCCCAAGTAGGTCCGTAAACAAGGATCGCGGTATTATCAGCATACGCGTAAATGTTACAATGTGAGGCACATCCTGCACAGGTCGTTCACGTAAATTTGGAAGTGTAGCCAAGTCTTCTTCCTTTAGGGTCGCCATACATTACTAGTTCCTCGTCACTGTAGAAAGAGTACCAGAATTAACTAATGTTGTCGTTATAAAACATTTTCCCAACAATATTGATAAATAACAATGCCATGTATTAATTCAAAACGCATTTTTTATTATGCGTAAACAGGTATTTCAATCTACATCAAATGTACTGCCATCCAATAGACACATTACCTACATACATTATGTATTTAATAATTTCAGATTACACTTTCAATTACAAAACTGGCAAGTGCTACAAGCTTCACACAACTCCACTGAACTGGGCCGAAGCATATGTAATGTGCAGAATAGAAAATACCTTCCTGGCAGTGATCAGCAGTCGGAAGGAAGCGGATTACCTTGAAAAGTTAACGAAGCCCACGCCGAAGCCACGCATCAATGAGCAATACCAAAGAGGAATGTATCACCTGGGCTTTCATAACAGATTCAACGAAGGCTGGCAGACAGTTAGAGGTACGTGAGAGTATGGCTTAGGCTACAGCGATCATTACTGCTTCGCAGAAGGAGGTGACGGCCTCCCATGCCCTCTCACTCCGTACCATGGCCTCCGTAGCATGGAAACGGCGATGCTCTGCCCAAGCCGGGCAGAACTCCATGTAGTTCAAGCCTGAAACGCGAATTGCTGAACAATCTATACTCAGATTTTTAATTGGCTAGACTAAAATGACATTTGGTGTCGACATGAAAATAACCTAGTAAATAATCTACATAGTTACCGCGTGAGTCTCACCGAGGACCACTGAATCATTCTCTGCAGGAGGACCTTCAGTTTCGTCAAGTTGTCTCTGTAATATACATTTTTTTATCGTGTTATTTTTAAAAAAGGTCGTTCGCAGCTGTCATTGTGGTCTAGCAAGTTAAAAATCAGTGTTTAAACCCTTGGGATGTTTTATTAAAAGTAGATGACGCTTATATTAGCTTCTCTGTTATAAGTACTTAGTTTACGTGAATAATTTCACATTAGGTTACTTTAAAGTTGGCTTGTATAAAAAAAACCCAGTATCTTTAAAGTTACCCTGGAATGCACATAATTTTATATTACTATATAAATGATCACTTTTACATTACTTTTTAGGGTTCCGTACCCGTAGGGTTACAAACGGAACCCTATTACTAAGCCTCCGCTGTCCATCCGTCCGTATATCTGTTGGCAGGCTGTGTATCATGAACCGTATAATTTTTACAGATTCTGTATTTCTATTGCCGCTGTGACAACAAAAATAAAAATACACTTATAAATTAAAGGAGTTAAATATTGTACGGTGGTATAGAACCCTTCGTGTGCGAGTCTAACTCGCACTTGGCTTTTTAATTAAACTCTCAATGTATATTTTATAGTAGCACCTACGTTATGTAATGAAATTTGTTAATAATTTATTTCCCACTTAAACATTTTCTACGACATAAGTTACCATTTTGTAGCGTTTCCCCCCTAAACTAACCTAAATAATCATAAAGCAAATCAACGGTTGGGAATAGCTGTGCTGATCTGTCTTTTTATGTCCACCGACAGCGTCGCCGTCACCGAGCCAGAAGCTTGCTGCTCTGTAGGTACACTACTCGCCGCGGATCTTTGACTCGTGAAGTTATCTGCGGATAACCTTTTTGTGGTAGTTTCCTGTACAGTAGAAAGAGATACCAGAAATCTCGGTTGTTGTTTAGATTATTGTTTGATTTCTCGTTATCTTTTTCAGGAACACCAATGAATGTAGATGCCGCCGACCTCTGGTTCGACAACCAACAGCCATTCCAAAACCGTTCGGAAACCATTATGAGGAGTGCGGCTCAATGTTCTTCAACGGACGTTTGATTAACACTGATTGCAATACGAAGAGCATGTTCATTTGTGAACACGAAGTAGAAAGCTCAAACTAATACATATAATTCGGACAAAATGTATAAAATTGATTATATTGCTAATTTGCTATCTAAATAATGAATTAAATTAAAAAAATTAGATCCGCCTGCATTTTTGAAGTCGGATAAAAACATGTTCCTTTTTATTTTTATGGACAGCCTTTATGATTATTTACAAAAGTAATATTGGTAGTAGTATTGGTAGTGCAAACTTGAAAAAAGTGTTGATTTGTTATGGTAATTAAATCAATATGTGACTGAAATGCCATCTACCAGGAGATATTTGTACCATCTTATTGTAATAAAATGACTGTCAGTTCATCCCTGTCAACCGCGGTTTCATTAATCCCAAATTTAATTATTAGCGAATTATTAACAGCGAAATAGAGCCTACCCACCTGGCATTCTGGGAACTTCAGAGGAAACTCAAGTCCCAGCAAATGGCCTCCACGCCCCCCCTGACCCGTCCCGACAAGTCCATCGCGTTTGAGGATATGGAAAAGGCTGAATGCCTAGCAGACAGTCTCGAGGCTCAATGCTCCCCTAGCTCCCAACCGGTAGACCAAGCTCACCTCCTAGAGGTCGACGCTGAGGTCGAACGTAGAGCCTCTCTCCCTCCCGTTGAAGACCCTGATAGTCCTCTGCCTCCCGTCACTCCAGACGAAGTGCATGACATCATCAAAGGTTTGGCCCCCGGCTCTGATGGAATCACCAATAGGGTGATCCAGCTATTCCCTGCCCCCCATACAGGCCCGCATCCCGCACCCTGTGGCACCCCACACCTCACCTCCCTCGCGCCACTGTACGACTCATCCACCTTTACGCGCTAATACCTATATTATTTTCGTGAGATAGTCTCTAAACCATCTGTTAGTGGTTTGTCAGTGGTTCCCCCACTCCGCACTCCTCCATTGCATTTAATAAAGTATTTGTTACTAAGGTATCAAATGCTCTTTTAAAACAAATACTCTTACTATAAATTGTTTTTTATTTAAATTATTATTAATTTCGTCAAAAAACTTAGATAACAAGGTCGTCGACGTTTACTCTTTTGAAATCCATGTTGGCATTTACTTATAATGCTGTTTTTTTTTTAAGATAATTTCCTAGTTGATTAACCTATTACCATTACCACCATTAATACCATTTATCTAATATTTTGGCTACATTTGTCTTGATAATATAGCAATTGGCCTGTAATTGGACAATTTTTACGATCACCATTTTTAAAAATAGGATGCACTATAGCCTCCTTTAAATTGCTCGGACATGTATATGTACTTACACATAAATTAATAAGATGTGACTTACTATATTGACCAAATATTTAAGATCAGACATGCGTATGAGATCGCTTCCGGGTGATTTATTTGTATCCATACCTGTTGTAACTTTCTTAACATCCTGACTTTTATGCGGTCGCTATTGCATACACACACTCTTCTCCTTAACATAAATGTGCTTTTGTCTGTCCATTTCGCATCACAATCGTGTTTTATACTTTCAATTGCGTTTGCAAATGTTGACGAGAGCAAATAGGTTCTCTATTGTGTCACCTAACTTTTTTATCCAAAATTTAAAGTGCCATAAGTTTTTTTGTCCTAATCATCATTTGTCCGAATGATAACTTACCCGAACTTAATATCACATAATATCACATGCCATACAATTGAAATCCCTAAATATAATATGTCCTAAATCCGTTTGTCATAAATATTACAATCAATAATATACAAAAGACATAAAACCGTTTCCAATAAAAGTCCTAAATTCACTCAGTAAAGCAGTTGATTGTGAACATGTGGTTTTTGTAAGCATGCAGCATGCAAGCATTCATGCAGCATGCAAGCAAGCATGCAGCATGCAATCAAGCACGCAGCATGCAGCAAGCATGCAACAAGCAGCAGGCATGGTTTATGTCAAGGCTACGGCGCTGCGGGGCTCCGGCGGTCCCACGCGAGTTTATCGTCGCAGATGGGTTTAACGCTCACGACCGCAGCTTCGGCTTGCTGGCCGGCTTCGCCGCGGTGAGTGTTACAACCACCTGCTCCTCAACTCGCGGGCCGCCTCACCCCTCAACGTCTACGCGATTTTAAATTACACTCTAGCTAGGGGTAAGGCAGACAAGACTGAGTGAGTGGAGTCGGATTTACAGCGATTCGTTTCTGTCACTAAAACCAATTTTTTTGCAAATGTTATAAGACTAAAAATATTATAAATGAACATTTGGAATAATACACATTATTTAACACAATACTTAGGACATAAGACTTTAAGTCATGTAAAATTAGGAGATTCAATTATTATAGTACTCGATATTATGACAGAATACTTTTAGAACTAAAGATAATTATGTTAAACAAAATTTCGGGATTTTGAATAAGTCCAGTGAAGTCAAATAATTTATTTCAATTAGGCACAAAAAAGGCACTTATGAACGTCAACATTATTTTACAAAAAAAAATAGAATAATTGATTCTAGTCGCCCATTCCAAAAGATAATTTTCGTATGGAGAAGAATGGGCAAGAAACTCCACCGTTACTCTTTTAAAATAACATAACATAACATCACGCCTTGTTTCCGCGAAGGGTTGGGCAGAGGTGTACCTACCTGTAGTAGGTAGGTACACCCACATTTCGCCAGTTATGTTAAACATAACTGGCGAAATGTCATGTAAAGGGGGCGAGCCTTTTAAAATATTTTCACAATATCTTGTGTACATTAATTATATAATTATATGTGAAGACGATGCACCTAGAATAAGATTACTATAGCACGATAGGTAAAAATAATGAAAAATGAAGGAATGACATAAATTAATTATGTGATAGATGCATGGTGCTCACATATTTACAAACGTTGTAAAATTATACCTAACATTTTAACAAGAACTACTAATAATAATATAATATTATGGTTACTGAAGTTTATAGTTTAGGGGTATGAGGCACAGGGTGTAAAGTTCACTCATCCACCATAGAAAAGGGAGGATCCTCCAACCAGACGGGTGTTGTGTCTGGCGGGCCGACTGCCCGACTGTCAACTCAACTCAACTCAAAGCATTTATTTCAATTAAACCATTTACAGGCACTTTTGAATTGTCAAGGGGTCGGTCAGTCAAAAATATGAAGCTAGTTGCCCATTCCAAAGCGTAGTAGGTACCTATGGAGAAGAACGGGCAAGAAACTCCACGGACACTCTTTTAAATAAAATATAAAATTGATACAAAATATTGGTTACATCATTCATTTTGAAATTATGCATGTGAGAACAATGTAATAAGACGTGCACGTTCGTAAAAGCGTCCGTAATAAAAAGAAAAAAAGAATCATTGAAAAACTTAAAATAAGCCATGGCAGCTAAGAGATGACCAGTCCCAACTGACGGCGCCCGTTCACGAACATGACGCATGGATTAGCACCATTCAGCTCAACCATTTTGAAGGGAGCTAAATGATCCAACACACACGCCACCATCAGCGAGACATTAGAGTGAGCATGACATACTCACAGCCGCCAGGGCACATTCAAGTCAATGAAATACTACATATTACCCGGTAAATGGTAGCTCTTTAGTACATAGTACTCACACCTGTGCTATGCAATTATATAATACAAAGGAAATTGAGTTTATACAATACAAAAATGGTCTTACAATCTTCAGCAGCTCCATCAGTATTTTACAAATGTTAATCAGTGTGTATGTCAATTAGTTGTGGAGCAGGACCAGCACTGAGCCAAGCATTTTTATCAGTGATGTAATCCCCCAACTTATAATATGCCTGCCTACATAGTGTGCGTTTTATACAAGATTTGAATTTCGTCTCATTAAGTTGAAGTATGTGGGGAGGAATTTTATTATAACATTTTAAACAGTACCCCATGAAAGATGAGTCTACCTTAGCCAGTCTGAAACCTGGTTGTACTAATAGGTCCCTATTTCTTGTACTATAATTATTTCTATCACCTCTTTTACTAAAAAGATGTAAATTTTTTCTTACGTACATGATGTTTTCATAGATATAATATTGACAAGGTACCATCATGATGTTAATATCCTTTAACAATTCCCTAAGAGAGTCGCGCCTGCGGAGATAATAAATGGCTCTGATCGCTCTTTTCTGCAGAATAAAAATAGACTAGATGTCTGCAGCCCGTCCCCAAAGTAAAATACCGTAAGACATGATACTATGAAAATAACTGAAATAGACTAGCCTCGCGGTATCTACATCAGTAAATTGACGGATTTTTCTGACAGCATATGCTGCTGAACTTAGCCGTCCTCCAAGAGATGTTATATGAGGACCACATTGTAGCCTTAAGTCGAGCGTGATCCCCAGGAAAACAGTTTTATCGACAAATTCTAGTTTCTCTTGATTCAATACTATCTCACAATTACTACTTTTTACATTTGGTAAAGAAAATTTTATGCACTTAGTTTTTTTTTCATTTAATACTAAATTATTAGCAGTGAACCAATTTTGGACCTGCAGTAGGGCGTTATTTACGTCGTCAAAATTTGTAGCACGTCTATCTACCTTAAAAATTAAGGAAGTATCGTCAGCAAATAACACCATTTGTGGTTGATTTTTAAATAAATGGAGTAGATCATTAATATATACTAAAAAGAGGAATGGACCTAATATCGAGCCTTGTGGCACACCCATTTTTAATTTTAAACATAGTGAATTGATACCGTTTATTTGAACTTGCTGTTGTCTATCATTTAAATAAGATTTTACTAAATTGAGTGCAAGTTTTCCAAGTCCGTAATGCTCAAGTTTCAAAAGTAAGGTTTCGTGATCGACGCAATCAAATGCCTTAGAGAGGTCACAAAAAATTCCTATTGCGTCTTGGGCCTCTTCCCACGTGTTAAAAATGTGTCTTAATAAGGTAACACCAGCGTCAGTGGTACAACGTCCTCTGGTGAAACCATACTGTTGATCGTGGAGGATTTCATTTTTGTTAAAATGATTGAGCATTTGATTAAGCATTACCTTTTCAAAAACCGGCAACACGGATACGGGTCTATAATTATTGGTGTCTTTACTGTCCCCGGATTTGAAAAGTGGTATTACCTTGCTGTATTTCATTAAATCCGGGAAGACTCCTTGATCCACACACAAATTAAATATTAAGGCTAGGTAAGGCGCTATGGTCTCAATTATGAAGGTACAGATTTTAATGGACATTCCCCAAAGATCTTCAGTCAATTTGATCTTGATTTGTTTAAAAGCTTTTATTACTGATAAGGGGTTAATATGATTAAAGTTAAATTCAATCGGGCATGTTGAAACGTTCGCCCTTAATAAATCAAAAGAGAGCGAGGGCGAGGAATTTAAGGTTTCAGTAGTTTTAAGTGGGATACTGGTAAAGAAACTTACAAATTCTTGAGCAACTTCTTTGTTATCGCAAATGAGACCACCACATGACGTCTTCAGGATGTACTCCGAATTATGCTTTTTGTTCCTGTTCCTTTCATTATTGATAATTTTCCAAACCGTCTGTATTTTATTGTCTGCTGATTTAACCTTGTTGCTAATGTATAAGGCTTTAGCTGCCTTACAAGTGTTCTTAAAAGTTCTAGAATAAGTAGCAACATATCTATTAAAAGTTTCCGTGTTATTATAAGGCTTAAGGCCATACAGCTGGAAAAGTCTATCCCTACTTTTCCTGAGTCCTTTAGTTGCCCAGTCACTAAATAAAAACTTAGGGCTGATAATCTTAGTGTTCTTCTTAAAAGATGTTGCTGTTGATGTCGGATAGTCTTATAGTCTTTCGATGTTATTGCATGGAGGTGTCGATATGTCGTTCGCGCGGTAAACTCTAATTGCGCGATGCAGGATTTGTGTGACGTCAAGTCTTTTGGATGCGTAGTTCGTATGTGGCGGTGTAACCGCTACAATAGCAAACGTGTATAATGATTTTCGGACACACAATTTTAGGAGAAGAAAGGGTACCGAGCAAATATCTTTCACACAGCCTTGCATCTTGACGTTATTTAATATTACGCTATTTCAGGATTGTTTATTCTTCCCCATCATCGCATGCATTCTATCCCATAACTTTTTTATGGCACAGCATAATTATGTAAGTTTAACTGCTCCCAAATGACCATGTTTATTTTTTACATTCTTTCTGGACATAATCATCCTATTATTTGACATTTACATTTACAATTATAAAAGCAATTTCATTATGTAATAGTGATGTTACGCCAGTAGCACATCTCCGCAGCGAAACTGCAGTAGTTCGATTCAACTGACTCGCGTCATGTTCCGCTATTCTAAATTCGAGTAGCGGAACATGACGCGACCCAGTTGATTGAACTACTGCGGTGTGCTACTGGCGTTAATATTTAGGTACTTATGTCATAAAGATCTCAAGAATCATGAATAAATATTGTTTTGACTAATAATTTATTTTTCCAGGAACACCAATGACTGTAGATGACAGCACCTGGT
Source organism: Xanthia togata (assembly GCA_963853775.1). Classification (NCBI taxonomy): domain Eukaryota; kingdom Metazoa; phylum Arthropoda; class Insecta; order Lepidoptera; family Noctuidae; genus Xanthia; species Xanthia togata. Next base: position 17,345,178 of record OY970802.1, read on the forward strand.
AGGACAACCACCAGCCGAACGGAGATGACCGTGAGCACTGCGGTTCCATGTTCTACACAGGACGTTTGAACATTGTCAACTGTGATACGAAGAGCTTCTTCATTTGTGAACATGATGTAGATAGCCCGATCTTAGCCCTAGAGGAAATTCAAAAATCGAACAAATAAAGATATAAGTACCTACTGTAATTTAAAAACAAACTAAAATACAATCCTAATAATTATTGTAAATGCGTAAGTGAGTTTTTTTTGTTTATTTGTTTGTTAGTTACGCTTTCACGCTAAAACGGCTAAACGAATTTGTATGATATTTGGCACGTGGATAGACCATGAACCGAAAAAGAACATAGGCTACTTTTCATCATGTATCGCAAAATAAGTTGCGGGCAATAGCTAGTCTAATATAATAACTAATATTACAAAGAGAAAAGATTAGATTATTTGTATGTCAAAGTCAAATAATTAATTTATAATTAGGCACAAAAAAGGCACTTATGAACGTCAACATTTACAAAAAAAAAAAAAAAAAATTGATTCTAGTCGCCCATTCCAAAAGGTCGTTTTCGTATGAAGAAGAATGGGCAAGAAACTCCACCGTTACTCTTTTAAAATATTTTCACAATATCTTGTATACATTAATTATATTATTATATGTGAAGACGATGCTCCTAGAATAAGATTACTATACCACGATAGGTAAAAAGAATGAAAAATGAAGGAATGACATAAATTAATTATGTGATAGATGCATGGTGGTCACATATTTACAAACATTCTAAAACGTACATTTTAACAAGTACTACTAATAATAAGTCAGTGTGTGAGTTCAAGTAATCACAGAATATAAAAATTAATGTTTAAAAAAATAATATTATACAATTAAATTGGCAACCAGTTAGATTTTGTCTAGATCCTAAATTGTCCTATGGAGCAGGACCAGCATGTTTCCAAGCATTTTTATCTTGGATATAATCCTCTAATTTGTAAGATGCTTGTTTACAAAGTGTACTTTTTATATGAGTTTTGTCCTGTCTTATCTTTCTAACAGCATAAGCGGCCGAGCTTAGCCGCCCCGCGAGAGATGTTATATGGGGTCCCCATTGTAATTTCTTGTCTAGCGTGATTTCTAGGAAAACTGTTTGATGAATAAATTCCAGTTTTTCTCCATTCAATATGATGTCACATTCGCTGCTTCTAACATTTGGTAATTTAAATGTAATGCATTTGGTTTTTTTATTGTTTAGTACCAAATTATTTACCGTAAACCAATCTTGGACCTGAACAATACAGCTATTCACGTCGTCAAGATTTTGTGACCGTCTGTTTATTTTAAAGATTAATGATGTGCTATCTGCAAATAACACCATCTTTGGTTGATTTTGAAATAATTGGGGAAAATCATTCATCATATAAGCTAAAAAGAGGAATGGACCCAATATCGAACCTTGAGGAACGCCCATTACCATTTCAGACCCCAATGAGTTTGTGCCGTTGACCTGAACTTTAACCTTTCTATCTTTCAGGTATGATCTTAGTAAATCAAGAGCTGTATTCCTAATCTCATAGTGCTCCAGTTTCAGCAGAAGTGTCTCATGGTCTACGCAATCGAACGCCTTCGAGAGGTCGCAAAAGATTCCAATGGCATCTTGTGCTTCTTCCCAGGCGTTAAAAATGTTCTTTATTAGGGTGACACCGGCCTCAGTGGTACAACGCCCTTTAGTGAAACCGTACTGTTGATCATGAATGATGGAATTTTTATTAAAGTGCCGTAAAATTTGATTGAGAATCAACTTTTCAAACACCGAATTACTGAGAACTGGCAGAATTGACACAGGCCTAAAATTGTTGGGTTCCTTACTATCACCGGCTTTGAACAAAGGAACTAGGTACTTTACTATGTTTCATGAGATCCGGAAAGACGCCTTAGTCTACACTAGTGTTAAATATGAAAGCTAAATAAGGCGCAATGGTTTCGATGACAGATCTACAGACTTTTACAGACATTCCCCACAGATCTTCTGTTGATTTAATTTTAAGATCTTTAAAAGCTTTTATAACAGCCTGGGGGTTTGTATGCTGAAACCTTAACTCCAAAGGGCATGCCTTTACATTATTTCTAAGTAAGGCAGCAGAAAGCGTGGGTGAGGAATTTAAAGCTTCAGTGGTTTTGTGGGGAATATTAACAAAAAAGTTTTCAAATTCCTGAGCTATTTCTACATCTGAGTTGATGGGACCATGAGCAGTTTCTAAATTAAATTTAGTATTACGCTGTTTTTTTCCTACCGGTTTCATTATTTATTATTTGCCAGGTAGTTTTTATTTTATCATCAGCAGATTTTATTTTATTGCTAATATGAAGAGCTTTATCTATTTTGCAACATACTGATGAAAGCTTGTATTATTCATGTGTTGCTTTAGGCCATAAAGTTCAAAAAGTTTTTCCCCACTTTTGCGAATACCTGGAGTCGCCCAATCACTAAATAAGAACTTTGTGTAAATTGTTTTGGTCTTTAGTGGAAAAGTGTCAATAAATTGTTTGTTTAATAGTGTAAACTAGTATAGATATATAAATAGTAGCGTAGAACTCATTTGGGTCACATATATTATTAAAACTCTGAATAGAAAATAATCACAGTTACAGAAAATATTATCTATACAAGTGGCAGAAGAAGCTGTCACTCGGGTTGGTTCAATAAAAACATTTGACAAGTCAAATGACCTGAAAAGACTTAATAGTCTGACAGTATTAGAGTTATTTTCTTATTAGAAAATAATTTAATCTATTGATTAATATTAAAATCACCACATATGATTATTGACACTTATGTTTCTTTGTAACGAATAAACTCAAAAACGACTAGACCGATTTTAAAAATTCTTTCACCAGAAGTATGCTATATTATTACTAAGTAACATAGGCCATAATTTATAAATATATCACGCAGGCGAAGCCGCTGGCGGGGGCTAGTATATTATAAAGCTTCATTGGTCTATTGCTGTTTGGTTATGTTATTATTACTGTACAACAGCATCAACAAAAAGCTCAGTATTGTAGGAGTTTCCAGACATTAAAGCATTGTTGCTGGCTGGCTCCAGCATTTAGACTGTCAAAAGACCGAAGAATTACTTAAACATATCGCGTAATATCATATAACACACACTTTCACACTTACACTGGCACCTCAACACACATACACATACCCTCAAACACGCAAACATAAACACACGTAGACGCGCGTTTTGCACCCACACTCACAAGTGCGACCTATTATAATAATAATTTACGTCACGACATTCGCGTTGATACCATTCCCTTTAAGGCTCCACGTTTGAGGACTGACTCCCAAAATACAAATCCGGGTTTAGTTTGGGTATTAGTTTCAGTACCTAAAGCAAAAATAAATAAGTCTTTATCTTTGTATCAAATTCATGTGTGCTCTCATTTGTGGCAATAAACTTTTTACTTTACTTTACAAACTGTTTGCCAACTCAATTATTATTGTTTGTTATCGGATATAAAAGAACGGAACCACAGTGGTATAGCTTACCCCTGATATGCTATTGGCTACCATCTACAATGGTGCCTTAAGCAATAACATCTTTCCCCAAGCATGAAAAGAAGCCACGGTCATCGGCATACCGAAGCTCGGCAAGCCAAAGACCGAGCCGTCGAGTTACCGCCCCATCAGTCTGCTCAAGCAAAGTGTATGAGAGGCGTCTCAGAGACTATGCCGAAACCAAGGGTCTCATCCCCAACGAACAGTTTGGGTTCCGAACCCAGCACTCTAGCATGCATCAGACCCACCGGATTATTGAACACATAAGCGCTGGCTTCCGACGTGGTTTGATAACCGGTGCAGTATTCTTCAATATAGCAAAAGCGTTCGACAAAGTCTGGCACAACGGCTTATTATATAAGCTCTACAAACTCGGTGTGCCAGATCGTCTCGTTCTCATCTACCGTATCGAAGGAGCGATATCCTCCCCCAGTCCTATCCGCGCAGGAGTCCCTCAAGGCTCTGTTCTCTCCCCCCTAATCTTCACGCTATTCACCAGCGATATCCCAAAGAGTAGAAGGGCGCAGTTGGCTCTGTTCGCAGACGATACGGCTATCTACTACAAGGGTTCCAGCTCTGACTCAATAGCCCGCACTCTCCAGACCTCAGTCGACATGCTCGGTGCCTGGTTTAGAAAGTGGAGGATCGAAGTCAACCCAGATAAAAGCCAAGCGGTTCTCTTTTCGAAACCGCGTAAAAGGTTCAAACCCCCCCGACCAATCACCATGTTTGGCAAGCCTATCCCCTGGGAGAAGCGAGCCAAATAACTAGGTGTTGTCCTCGACCAGCATCTCTCCTTTAGCGATCACATAAAGTAGGCCCGCTCGCGAACCGCTTTCGTTCTCGGTAGACTTTACTCTGTCCTGAATACACGTAGGAAAATGTCACTAAGGTGCAAATTGCGAACGTACACGGCGTGCGTTCGTCCCATTATGACCTATGCGGGAGCCGTATTTGCACAAGCAAAGCCCCGCCATATCCATAGGATGCAAACGCTCCAAAATAAATTCCTCCGTAAAATCACCGGTGCCCCCTGGTACGTTAGGAACGAGATCCTCCATCTCGACCTAAAGATCCCCACAATCCACCAATTTCTCAAACGCAATTCCAAGCGTTTCTTTGAGTCCGCCGCCAAACACCGCAACCCTCTGGTTGTCGAGGCCGCCAACTATGTCCCTAGTAGAATCAGTCAGATCCGCCGCCCGAGGCAAATCCTTACCGACCCAGACGACCCCATAACCCTCCTCCAGGAGAGCAATAGGGCCACAAGTACAGTGCATATACACAGACACCGACCCGCATTCCGACCTCATCGCCGAGGTTTTAACGCTCGGTCCGCGGAGCCTCAGTGTAGTCGCGTGTATATTAGTTAATCAGTCGTTTTATATCAATAGTGATGCGTAAGTCCTTTTATCGCGCCGAAGCGGTGCAGAACCAACGCAGGAGAACGAGCTCCTTCGACTAATGATGAGCTCCAACGATAATTTTTCTGATATTGACATTATGACTATACGCATTATCACTCGCACAGTTTAAAAATTATATTTATAAAAAATCCTTTTAAATAAGTACTACATAGTTTTAGTTGTTATAATCACACATCTAGTTTGTCACATGTTATTTCACAAGACACGACACGACACGATCTATGACAGACAATAATTTGTTTGCTGTGTTTGCTTGGATCTTGCTCAAACAATTTTTTACAGTTGGATTAATTTGTGGATAACGATGCTGGTTCCGTGATTACATAAGTGTTTTATAAAATATATGTATCTAAATATTAAGCATTATTGCGCAAATAATAAACACACGATCAATCATATTCTGAATCATTTTGAAGGATATGGATAAACCATTGCTTCAATTTTTTTTTCTGTTCAACTATGTAAATAACCATTCGTTATTTACATTTTTGAACAGCCAAAATGAAACTGATTGTGATCGATCGTGTGTTACGCTATTAGGATGCAGTTTTGCTTTGGGTTTAGCGTCGTTCTCTTTATCTGCCGCAGAAGCCGTCGCAGTAAGTTGATTTTTAATGTTAATCGCCTTGCCTTCCAACACCAATATGTTCTGTGCCGCAAAACACCAATCATCCTAATTTTCGCGTCGTCTACTTTTGAACATTGGCGATACACAAGTTCGTCGTCATTATTATTGAACAAAGCACAGTAACTTTTGCTTTTTACTTATTACATTTGGGATTTGGGATTAATAAAACCGCGGCTGACAGCGACGAACTGATAGTAATTTTAATACAGTAAGATGGTACAAATATCTCCCGGTAGATGGCATGTCAGTCACATGTTTATTTTATTACCTTAACAAAATAACACCATTTTTAAGTTTGCAGTACCAATACTTCCAATGTTATTACTTTTGTAAATAATCAGAAAGGTTGTCCATAAAAATAAAAGGATACTTGTTTTTAACTGAATTAAAAAAAGGAGGAAGAATCTTATATTTTTTACTTGCTACATAACTTTGTTAACAACATAGGTAAACAATTCTGTATTTACCTATATATTTTGTTCGAATTATATGTATTCGTTCCGGCTATCTACTTCGTGTTCACAAATGAACATGCTCTTCGTATTGCAATCGGTGTTAATCAAACGTCCGTTGAAGAACATTGAGCCGCACTCCTCATAATGATTTCCGTCAGGCTGGTGGTTGTCGAACCAGAGGTCGGCATCTACATTCATTGGTGTTCCTGGAAAAGATAATGATAAATCAAACAATGATCTAAACAACCGAGATTTCTGGGACCTTATTCTACTGTCGAGGAATTAGCACAAAAAGGCTACCCGCGGATAACTTCACAGATACAAAGATCAGCGGCGAGTAGTGTACCTACAGAGCAGCAAGCTTATCTGGCTCGGTGACGGCGACGCTGTCCGTGGCAATTGACAATAACAGATCTTTTCAATTTTGTAGTGATTTTTTTTTTAGTTTTAACTAAAGCCACCGGGCCAGTTAAGCTTGAGTTACTAGATTAGTTAATTCTATCATCTATTTAATTGAGGATGTCAGAACGCAATCATTTTAATGTTTAGATAATTATCTGGTTAAACATGAAGTCGACCACAAAATAATTTTATGGCGCATATGGCTGCTGAATTTATTTAGTGCTTTGATTGTGAATCTCCGAGCCCAATATAATTTGGAAAAGGTTAGGCAGATTGATTGATTGTGAATCTCCTGTGTCAACATCCAAGGGAGATCGCTGTAGCCTAAGCCACACACTCACGTACCTCTAACTGTCTGCCAGCCTTCGTTGAATCTGTTATGAAAGCCCAGGTGATATATTCCTCTTTGGTATTGTTCAATGATGCATGATTTCGGCGTAGATTTTGTTAAATTCACAAGGTAATCCGCTTCCATCCGATTGCTGATCACTGCCAGGGAGGTATATTCTATTCGACACATTGCATATGCTTCAGCCCAGGTCAATGGAGTTGTGTGGAGCTTGTAGCACTTGCCAATGTCCTCATTGAAAGTATAATCTGAAATTATAAAGGAAGCACGGTACTTTACAGCTCGGTGATTTTTATAGTAGCTTTTTTTTTTGCCAATACTTGTGTGGACATCGCCACATGCGAACGCATCAAAGATCTGACGTCACACAAATCCTGCATCGCGCAATTAAACACCTACAAGATCTTGACTTCAGCCGTTGTTGGGCAATTGCCCGCCAGACACGACACCCGTCTGGTCGGAGGATCCTCACTTACCTATAGAGGTTGAGTGAACTTTACACCCTGTTCCTCATACTTCTAATTTAGCATATCCATAGGTGCCGAGAAAAAAACCCTGTGTCCCAGCAGAGGGATCACTATAGGTTGATTATACATTTTTTGTGAACGAACATTGATTTTTTTGTTAAACGCAGTAACCAAAATAATATTCGTTATTTGATACCTCAACTTATACACATAATTGTTTTCTTTATGAACTAATTTTAAATTGACCAATTGAAGTGTCAACTTATAAAACTACTAGAACACGTACGTTGAACTAATTTACCAGAAGTCGTCTAAACTTTAAAATGGCCGCCCAGACAAATTGCAATTTTAGACATGTCAACATATTCACGCCAGCCACGGAATTACTAATTTATGTTATGATGCTTATAATTATTTATTATAATCGAACGGACATTTCAGTCTCGTCAATATTTATGAGAGTGGTAGTAATAAGATTGTATTCTTGATCCTACTCTTGGCGTCGTATTTAGACGACTGCACGAAAGTTACAATAAACTCTGCACATTCAGCGCTTCAAGTATTATATTTTTTGTTATAGATAGGAAGGTACATGTTGCACTAAGCGCTTGAAAGCTCTGGGCGGTGTTATTACTGGCTCGATAAATTTTGTTAATTACAATTGTGATATCTCATTATGTAGGTTTGTGAATAAGATGATTCATTATCTATTGAGACTACTCGGGGTCACGTAAAGGAGGTTTTTTTTTTAAAGTCTAATAGTTGACCTGTAAATCAGAATTTATTATTATATTATATTTATTATAATGTAAGGCGGGTGAGCAATGTCCTTTAAAAATGAGGAGTACCAAGAAAAGCGCCACGTTAATAAAATTAAAAAAAACCCACCTAAATTAGGCATATTGCAGTTATAATTCCACTCGAGTGACTCGAGACTCTTCTTACAAATGAAGTAAGACTTTGCGTCACATTGGTAATCATTCATAGTGCGAAGTAGGTCCATGTGCACACAGTCCTCATCACCGCCTAAATTTTCTGGCTGATTTCTGTACCATCTGCTGTACACCTCACCGATTGGCCTTCCTAAAAGAGTTTATGAGTTTATGATTATAAAATAATGTTGTAACTAAATTAACTGGTACCTATCTATGTATATTGTCAGTTTGGTTTAAACATAAACGATGCTCAAACCCGAAACTATAAGAAAATCAGTAGTGAAAATAAGGTCTATGGACCGATTTCGATGAAAACTAAAAAGAACGATAAAGAACAGAATGGATATCGGGTGTAAAAAGACCCTTACTGAAATTTACCTTAAAGAAGACATTAGTAAATAATTATTTTGCTGTAAGTACTTATTGGGCCCTTACCTGGGAACTGACTTGTTAAGGGTCCCCGAAATGATCAATTGAAATCAATTGCAATTGTAGTAATATCGTCAACCGCTTCAATTGCATTTTGTAGACGATCTTTTGCGCATCAATGCGTATTATAAATCACGTAAACATTGTCAATAATTGCAATTGATCGCTCCGGGGATATTGAAAATGAAGATGACATACTTTTTTTTTACTATCATGTTGAGAGACGATTCCCTTATTTTGAAAAAACGTTCGCGTTCTAATGTCAGTCTGAACCTGTCAAAAAAATCTCTACAATACCTAATTTTTTTATAAGTTTTTCATATTGATTGTCGCTGAAATGAGATAACGACGTTTTTTTTTAAGTACGAGATTTATTGACCTGGGGGTTCAAGTTCAGTTAAACTAAATGTTTGGTGGGGAACGCCACCAAATATTTCTGCCCAGTGATACTAGGTAAGATGAATAGTGGCGTTGTTACACCCGGTAGGTATACGTACGGTCAACGGTCTCAAAAAATCCTTCAGCCATTATGTCTGATAGTCCCACGAGCACCCACGGTATGTTAGGCTGAGTTCTGTTCCAAAATGATATAACAGCGTTGGCTTCATCTTCGTTTTCTGCGTAGAACAAACTGGCTCCTTCTAGAGCACACATTCGCTTGGCATCAGCAAAACTCCGTGCTGTCGTGTGAACTTTGTAGAAACTCGCTTCTGACTCTATATAAGTGTAGTCCTTCCGGAAAAACTGTTTATCCCTTTGTCCGGCTACAATATGGAAAATATATTTGAGAACGGTTAAAATGTTTGTGAGTACAAACATCTTCTGTCTAAACAACCTAATTAGACTCATTTTAACCAAGCCACCATTTTAGCCAAGTCAGAGGCCCATGGGCGGCTTTAAAAACTCTGACACCAGGTTACTCACTAACCACACGAAAAGAAGAAGAAGACTCATTTTTAATTGACTTCTCAAAAAAGGAGGATGTTCTTAATTCGTCTATATACATGGCGGATTTTTGAGATGGGGCAGTAAGCACAGGTACCTTATCCATTGTTGCTAGAGGAAAACGGTCTTAGGAAACTGTCTTTACTTTTTGAGATTTTTTTATCAGAAATCAGACTGAAAAAAAAAGTACAAACAGCAAGAAAATTGGTCATTTACACAAAAACTTTTTTTGATGCCTATCGATCCTGTTTCATAAAAGGATCAAAAAAATCTATGAGATCAACTCACGTTAGAGTAAAAAAAAATCAGTTGAATCACTAAAACTTTTCCCATACATTTCGTAGGAAATAAGCTCAACATACTACTAACTCTATATCTCCAACTTACTTTTTTATGATGGAGACTGACCTGACTGATTGACTGAGAAAATGGCCCATTTTCTTGCCAACTGTAATAAAAATATATATATATATATATAAATATATACGAGTATATATTAAGTATATATTATTATTACCTTCAGTTGTACATAAACACTATGCAGCGTTACAACTATGGGAAAGAGTGTTTCCGATGACCTTCCTTATATGGTGGCTAACTTATCGGATATAATTCTATTTGCTGACGATACTTCTCTAATTTTTAAAATAGATAGAAAAGATACAGATGTTTTACATGTCAACGATAGTCTAGCTGTTCTTTCGAAATGGTTCGCAGCTAATAATCTTTTACTGAATGCGAACAAAACTAAATGTATTAGATTCTCATTACCAAATGTACCTCAAGTTGGTCTAAATCTATAACTTGATGGCAAACAACTAGATGCAATAACGGAAACTATATTTTTGGGAATTACTTTAGATTCAAAATTGCAATGAGGCATTAGAATTCTTTCAGGTAGATTAAGTTCAGCTGCATATGCAGTAAGAAAAATAAGGCAGTTGACTGATATAGCCACAGCTAGGTTAGTATACTTTGCTTATTTCCACAGTATTATGTCTTATGCTATTCTGCTGTGGGGATCGGCAGCTGACGTAGATTCAATTTTCATCTTACAAAAGAGAGCAATCCGCGCTATCTATAAAATGGGTCCTCGTGAATCCCTTCGAAACAAATTCAAAGAAATTGATATACTGACTCTGCCTTCTCTTTATATCTTAGAAAATATTTTGTATGTTCGCAAAAACTTAGTACTTTTCAAAATAAGAAGCGATTTCCATAATATAATTACACGTAGTAGACATGAAATTTTGATACCCAAATTTAGATTAACTAAAACAAGCAAGTCATTTCTTATAAACAGTATCCGCTTTTATAACAAGTTGCCTAAGTCGGTTACAGAACTAAGCGATGGGAAGTTCAAAACCCACGTTAAACGCGTTCTTATCAAGAATGCATATTATAAAATTAAAGACTACGTTGAAGACAAGGAAGTTTGGCAATAATTCCTTCTGCACATGTGGCTTCCCTGGTAGCTCATTAACGGCAAATTGTATAAGAGTCTAGTAACTGCTCCCAAATTACCATGTTTATATATATATATATATATATATATCCATTTTTATTTTTACATTCTTCCTTGACATTTAAATCACGCTATTATTTGACATTATAATATACCTACAATTTAACTTTAAATCTTTATTAGTGGCTTTTGTGATCATGATAATTATTCAGAATTGTAATATCAATCACGTCATGTCGTTTATAATACTTTTTTATTTTTAATAATTTATTCATTTTTATATAGATTATATTCTATTTTGTGAATGTGAGAACGCTGTAGGCTTAGTGGACTGTATATTTGCTGAACATAATTATTTTGTTAAGTACCTGGTACTTGTTGAAAGACCTACACTGTCCTCCCATACCTAATAACACTGTTATTTGAAAATATTGTAAAAACCAATTATTTTTAAAAGAGTAACCGTGGAGTTTCTTGCCGGCTCTTCTCCATAGGAAACGACCAATTGGAACTGTGCACCTAGCTTCTGACGTTTCATAAGTGCCCATGTAGGTTTATGTGAAATAAAATATTTTGAATTTGAATTGAATTGATGAACTCTGGCACCCAAAGTAAGACTTAACTTGTGTTTAGGGTGCCAGCGACCTCGCCTATAATTTGAACATAAATGTCAGTAGTTGTAGGACGAGCACAGTACTATTATCAAGTTATCTACTTACTAGTAAATGCAAACAATATAATGTGACCTATTAAAGTACCTATATGGGGGTATGTGTATGTATTGAGAGAGAGATAAATATGGTGAAAACTTGTGTTTATGTTAGTCTGTATAAATATAATTACAAAAATATGACTTTATTAACTGCATTAGGTTTAGCGATCTTCAGTCTTATCGTAAATCAGTGTCAATAACCACTTTGTGAACTTGGTCTTACATCCATTTAAGCACATGGGAACATAGGTTTATTTTTTTTAATTTAAAAGATTGTCCGTGGAGTGTCTTGCCCGTTCTTCTCCATAGTTACCTACTACGCTTTGGAATGGGCAACTAGCTTCCTGATTCTTACTGACCCACTTCTTGACAATTCAAAAGTGCCTGCAAATGGTTTAAATAAAATTAATGCTTTGAGTTTGATGTCGTCCGCAAGTCAGTGGTAACAAAATCAGCAAAACCTAGACTTTTATGCCCGTTTTCACCTTCACTAAGTGACACTTAATTGAATCCCTAAATAAAAGTGCACTGTTAGATTTTCAACGCTAAGCTCAGCGCTGAGAGTTGAAATCCAACAGTGCACTTTTATTTAGGGATAAATTATACTATTGAATCTCTGTACCGCTAGGCTAGCTCAAGATCAAAGTGTAACCACCAACATGCGACTGTACATACATTTAATTCCCTTTTTTGCCAATATCTAATACCTATTACCTGCCGTATACTGTCAAACAACCCAAACCGCCACTAATGAAAAATACTAGAATTTAAAAACATTAGTTTCACGTAGGTCTTAAGTTTGCAGGGGAAGATTTTACTGCGTTGCTTAATAAATTTTTAATTCAAACTACGAAACACATTTCTAAGGATTTATCAAAAGTCAAAACCGTATTGCGGTTAATATTGGGAACAAAGTTTATCAGGGCAAATTTTACGGCGTGGATTGTGAAGTTGTAATTACCAACCAGAAAGTTGGCTGTCTGACTTCTGAGGGAAGATATTATTGCGGGATATTTCTCTACGTAACTTGTTTAACTCAACAGATAAAAAAATTTTTTTACCTATCGATTATTTACTACTTTCAAATGGACGGAGTCGTGAACACAAAAAGTATATACGATATATCGATAGTGGAAATATGAAATACCGTTAGCGAATATTGTCGCAAAATGAGATACATATGTACTCTATCGATTAGTATATTTAAAATCATAATATCTCAAAAAACCGTCTCTTTCATTACATATTTTCCGAAGGTCTTTTTAATTATTTTATTTAAAACTTGTTGTACTTATACGATATTTCAAATTGTTAATTGTCTGAAAACCGATGTAAGTCTCTTTCCTCGCAGTGTTTTATCTTTATATTAACACAATTGAGTACATTTTAATAATACGTCACTTTTTTACTCCATAATTAGAGTATGTATTTTTATTTCGGCTTTGTTACTTTTGAAAACTACATAGAACACTTGTGAAACGTCAGAATCTAGATGCTCTGTTCCAATTGGTCGTTTCCTATGGACAAGACCATGCCACGGTTACTCTTCTAAAAATAATTCGCTTTTACAATATTTATCATATATCTGTGTTATTAGGTATGGTAGGTTTAAAGGGCGGTAAAAGCGTTTGACATTAATTTTAAACCTTAAAATATATTTTAACCTAAGATAAGTGAAGAAAACAAAAGAAAAAAGTGGGGTGTGGTTACACCGCACTTTTTTTTCTTTCCGCCGGAATACGTGTTTGTAATATTTTTTTTGAGATTAATTCTTTGATCCTTTAGCTTTAGCTTTAGCGAGTGGTGGTGGTGTACTTAATTACATTTTGGATTTAGATGATTGATATGTAGCTGCAGCATCAAACTATATCCCCGATTTTGGTATCATCAGTTTTTTTTTTATCGCCTCCGACTTTGGATGCAAAATTAAAGACGTGTTCACGTCAAAATAAAAATATGAGACTATATAGCGCGCACCGACAGACTGTCTCACAAAACTTTAAATCACAGCACCCGCCGCGCCATTAAGAGGGAACAGGGCCCTGCCCTATTTTTCTTTCAGCTCCCTGCAGCTGTCCCTATCACACTGTACGGGGGCAGACTACCACCACACACAACCTGACCACCGCGTCCTGCCGCCCGTGCCTCGTCTTTTCGCATCCTTATTCCCACGTAAAACGGAACGATAAAAGCGCGTGCGCCCGGCCTCGTCCCGAATCCTCAATTTTGTCAACTTTCTGCTATCTTAGATTTAAAACCTTTGTGTGAACTGTGTTTTACTTAAATTAAGCTATTTTAAATGAGTGTGCGGGCAGTTTTGATTTTACGAACCCCTATAACTGTCAAATTAATCAAGAAGTAAATATTTTTGGTATAGACGTTCTAACGTTAAAATTTGTTTAGTTGTTAATTTTACAGAGGGTCATTGGATAATAATATTGTTGTACTATTTCTCCCTTCTCATGATTTCACACTTATTTAATTAACTACTGTTAATTACTGTTTAGGACAACCTATGCCGGACATAATCTGGCACCTGAGATACAGGACACGTCCTAATTCGGGTGTCAGGAGTTTCCCAAAATCGAGCATTTTGTACTTGTCTAATTACTATAAGCATCTAAGTCACAATATTAGTATATTGTTAACCCCTATTTCTCTCCTTATGAATTAGGCTAATGAAATAAATCATTTAAAAAATATTAAAAATGACACAGTGTACGTTGCCTAAGAATTAACGTTCTAAAACGCAGTAAATAACCAAATAAAAATAAATATGTAGATTGAAATATGGGATAACCTAAAAATGCATAATAGTACTTAATTACATAAATTCACACACACATAAAGCTGAGTTATTATAAAACCTTTGAACCTAAGCTCTGTAGCTGTATAAAACAACTACATTTCACTGTATACTGTTTTTAATGGAGCAAGGCTAGTGGTAAAAACATACCTATAATAGACTGTTGAATATTGGTGCTACAGTTCTGTTCTAGTGACGGAAAGCTCTTCTTGCAAATAAAGCTATACTCTGCGTCACATTGTATATCATTAAAATAGCCTTCTTGGTTCAGGTGCAGACAGTTCTCATCGCCACTATTGTCCGGCTGATTTAGCTTCCACGTGTTGTACACCTCAGAGATTGACTTACCTATAGATTAAGAAATGTTTATATAAATTAACAATGCTAAAAACCTTTAACCCTTACAGCTAAAGCAAATAAACCGGTGGATATGTTTTTTACACTGGAAAGCTTTATGTGATCCCCTGCCCGTATCCCAATTTATTTGTGATCGGCACAAAACAAATAAAAAATATATAAATATACACCTACCGTCAATAGTCTCATATACACCTTCAGTTATTATGTCTGATATGCCCACAAACACCCATGTATCATCAGGTTGGGTATTATTTTGGTACAGTGTCCAAAACGATATCACAGCACTGGCCTCGTCGCTGTTTTCTGGGTAGAACAAACTGGCTCCTTCCAGAGCACACACTCGCTTGGCATCACGCCAATCCTTCTTTGTCATGTGGATCTTGTAGAAACTCTCTTCTGTTTCTATATAACTGTAGTCCTCCCGGAAAGACACTTGATTTTTTTGCCCATCTATGAAATAGAAAATAGTAATAATTATTAAACTGCATGTTTTTACTAAGGCATAACAATGGAGATTACATAGTTTAGAGTTGGTCGAAGTTTAATGCATAAAAACGTCAACGACATCAATACTTACGTGAGAAATCCGATAAAATTTATACTACAAGAAAGACAACCAAAGTTTTAGAATACATTCTTATAACTATACATACGACATGCGTCTAGCCTCTTGCAGCAGACACGACAATATGTGAATGCTTACTTTTTTTTGTTGTTATTTAAGGGCATCTCGTAGCTCACCTCTGAGGTGATGACTACTTAACCGGACAATCCTGTGGCTGCCTTATGCTATTAAACTCAAAGCCTCCAGCCAGGGGCAACACTATTCTAATTAAAAACTAGGCGAGCGCTCGCTAAGGGCACCCCCTGTGGGGTATGGACCTCGGCTTAGGACGTCGCTGGGGGGAGGACAGCAAGTTGGGACAGGCTGCATCAAAGATAATTCAATATTATGAATCGGGGAATTTAAAGCTACTGGCTCAGCATCGACGCGGGCTGGCGCATCAACGGGCAAGGGTCGGGGGGGAGTATTATTTACTCGGGCGGGTCGCGATCGCGGAGGACCTCGGCGGCGAGGTCGGAATGCGGATCGGTGTCTGTGTTTGTGCACTATACTTGTGGCCCTATTGCTCTCCTGGAGGAGGGTTATGGGGTCGTCTGGGTCGGTAAGGATTTGCCTCGGGCGGCGGATTTGACTGATTCTACTAGGGATATAGTTGGCGGCCTCGACAACCAGAGGGTGGCGGTGTTTGGCGGCGGACTCAAAGAAACGCTTGGAATTGCGTTTGAGAAATTGGTGGATTGTGGGGATCTTTAGGTCGAGATGGAGGATCTCGTTCCTAACGTACCAGGGGGCACCGGTGATTTTACGGAGGAATCTATTTTGGAGTGTTTGCATCCTATGGATATGGCGGGGTTTTGCGTGTGCAAATACGGCTCCCGCATAGGTCATAATGGGACGAACGCACGCCGTGTACGTACGCAATTTGCACCTTAATGACATTTTGCTACGTGGGACAGAGGACAGAGTGAAGTCTACCGAGAACGAAAGCGGCTCGCGAGCGGGCCCCTTTATGTGATCGCTAAGGGTGATATGCTGGTCGAGGACAACACCTAGGTATTTGGCTCGCTTCTCCCAGGGGATAGGCTTGCCGAACATGGTGATAGGTCGGGGGGATTTGAACCTTTTTCGCGGTTTCAAAAAGAGAACCGTTTGGCTCTTATCCGGGTTGACTTCGATCCTCCACTTTCTAAACCAGGCGCCGAGCATGTCGACTGAGGTCTGGACAGTACGGGCTATCGAGTCAGAGCTGGTACCCTTGTAGTAGATGGCCGTATTGTCTGCGAACAGAGCCAACTGCGCCCTTCTACTCTTTGGGATATCGCTGGTGAAAAGCGTGAAGATTAGAGCCTTGAGGGACTCCTGCTCGTATAAGACGGGGTGAATGCTCACAATGAAGTGTGGCTTTTATAGCGAGTAATTAGCTGGTGTAGATACGCTTTAACATGTATTCTTTTTTATTATTTAACATATATCCTTTAGGAAATATCGGTCTATATTTTTTGTGTTTTAATATTTATTATTATGTATTAAAATTACTTTACTTGATAGTGACACTATACAAATATTAGCCGAATAAAATAAATAACATTTATATCATAATAAAACATTATATTTGTTCACTACACACTAAGTCGACAACATAAAATAAATCGTGATGTTTCTAGGGTTTTTGTCTCAAGTTTGCAGGCGAAGATTTTACTGCGTTGCTTGATACATTTTTAATTAAAACTACGAAACACATTCCTAAAGATTTATAAAAAGTCAAAACCGTATTGCGGTTAAAATTGGGAACAAAACTTATCAGGGCTAAATTTACGGCGTGGATTGTGAAGTTGTAATACTGATTACAACTTCACAAGTCTTAATACTGATTACACACTGGACACATCCCGCGGTCTCATTAGCGATAAAATCGAAGTTGCTCAGGAATTTGCAACTTTATTTACCAATATTCCTATTAAAACTACAGAAACTTTAAATTCCTCCCCCTTACTTGCTATTGATGTATTAAGAGCGAATGTTTCAGCCTGTTCTTTAGAATTTAAATTTAATCATATAAAACCTGTGGTCGTTGTTAAGGCTTTTAAGCAACTTAAGATCAAAATTACCGAAGATCTGTGGGGCATGTCTACTAAAGTTCGTCAATCAATTATTGAGACAATTGCACCCTATTTAGCTTTAATATTTAATTTGTGTGTAGATCAAGGGGTCTTCCCGGATTTAATGAAGTACAGTAAAGTTATTCCACTTTTCAAATCCGGGGTTAGCAAGGACACTAATAATTATAGACCCGTATCGGTTTTGCCGGTTTTCAGCAAGGTGTTTGAAAAAGTAATGTTAAATCAAATGCTCAATCATTTTAATCGTAATAACATCTTACACGATCAACAGTATGGTTTTACCAAAGGGCGTTGCACAACTGACGCCGGTGTCACTTTATTAAAACACATATTTAACGCATGGGAAGAGGTACAGGATGCAATAGGTATCTTCTGAGACCTACCCAAAGCATTTGATTGCGTTAATCATCAAACATGCTCTTGAAACTTCAGCATTACGGACTGGCTAAACTTGCGCTTAACTTAGTAAAATCATATTTGAATGATAGACTGCAGCAAGTTCAAATAAACGGTGTAAATTCATTGGGTTTAAAAGTCAAAATGGGTGTACCACAGGGCTCGAGATTGGGTCCATTCCTCTGTTTAGTATACATAAATGATTTACCTCATTTACTGAAAAACCGACCACAAATGGTGTTATTTGCTGATGACACATCACTGATTTTTTAGGTAAACAGACATGCACAGGAGCTTAACGACGTAAATAACGCTATGCTAAAGGTCCATAATTGGTTTACTGTAAATAAGTTAGTATTAAATGAGAAGAAATCTAAATGCATAAGATTCGCGTTACCGAATGTTAGAAGTAGTGAATGTCACGTTGTACTGAATAAGGAGACACTAGAATTCGTCGAAAAAACGGTTTTCCTGGGAATCACTCTTGACTCAAAACTACAGTGGGGTCCTCACTTAACATCACTTGCAGGGTGGCTAAGTTCAGCCGCTTACGCTGTTTGGAAAATCCGCCAACTGACAAACGTGGATACTGCGAGACTGGTCTATTTTAGTTACTTTAATAGCATCATGTCTTACGGATTTTGCTGTGGGGACGGGCCGCAGATATTGATTCTATATTTATTCTGCAAAAGAGGGCTGTTAGAGCCATCTACAACCTCCGCAGACGCAAATCTCTTAGGGAACTGTTTAAGAAAATTAATGTCATGACGGTACCTTGTCAGTATATACAGGGTGATTGGAAGTTGGGTGCAAAGCTTTAAGGCGAAGATAGTACAGACAATTTAGAACCATTTAAGCCATGGTTGTCTTAGACGAAGTCTTACCATTTTTTTTAAACCTAATTTTTATGTTTTTTTTTTCGAATATTCCCAAAATTTTAACTAAACTGCTTGTTATTGGCCAAATTAAATGATAAATGAATTAATTTTTATTTTATTTAATTAAAGTAATGAGTAAGCAATCTAGCAAAATAAGTTTTAGGCTTCATTATCGTTAGACATTTTGTTTACAGACATTTTAAGTTCACAAAAAAAAATTAAAATTCATAAATACTTTTTGTAAACCTTATAACCCTAAAAAAAATAGTAAGACTCGTCTAAGATAACTATGGCTTAAATGGTTCTAAATTGTCTGTACTATCTTCGCCTTAAAGCTTTGCACCCAGCTTCCAATCACCCTGTATATGAAAACATTATGTATGTTCGAAAAAATCTACATCTCTATAGTAAGATAAGTGACAGGCATAATTTTAACACAATAAATAGGAACAAATTAGATCAACTACGTTTCAGATTGTCTAAAGTACACACTTCTTTTATGGGGTATCTACTGTGTAAAATGTTATAATAAAATACCACTCGATATTCTTCAACTAAATGAGAAGAAATTTAAAACTTGCATTAAACGCACACTATGTAGACAAGCATACTATAAGTTGGATGATTATATCGTAGATAAAAATGCTTGGCTAAATGCTGGCTCCACAGCCAGTTGGGCTCACTAGTTAAAAAAAAAATGGTAGAGTTGCTTCCCCTTTTTATTTTTTTTTGTTTTTTCTGACTACGAACATAATGTTTTATTTTTATTTTTTTATTTAACCATATTTCAAGTATTGAATACTCCAACAGATAATATTGATTTTCTTTCTTTTGGTGATAAAATTCTTTAAAGGTTACAAATACATTGCAAACTATAGTTTTGTATAACTTACACGCATTTTTATTTTAATTTTTTGTAAATGTGAGTACCATGGAGTCGTTTACTGTGTTGTATTTTGACTTGAAAGAGCAGGGTAGTTGAGAGTATGTCATGCTCACTTAAACGTCTCGCTGATGGTGGCGAGTGTGTTGGATCATTCGGTTCCCTACAAAATGGTTGAGCTGAATGGTGCTGATCCACGCGTCATGTTCGTGAACGGGTGCCGTCAGTTGAGACTGGTCATCTCTTATCTGCCAGGGCTTATTTTTAACCGTTTTTGATGTTTATATTTTTCAAGAGTAAAATGTACCCAGGATTTTGTAATTTCTATATTTAAAAGAGTGTCCTTGGAGTTTCATACCCGTTCTTCTCCATAGAGATCTACGTTTTGGAATGGGCAACTAGCTTCAACTTTCTGACTAACTGACTCTTTGACAATTCAAAAGTGCCTGTAAAGGGTTTAATTGAAATAAATGCTTTGAGTTGGAGTTTTAGTTTGTAATTATCAACCAGAAAGTTAGCTGTCTGACTTCTGAGGGAAGATATTGTTGTGGGATATTTCTTTACGTAGCTTTTTCAACTCAAAAGATAATATTTTTTTACCTATCGATGTTTTACTACTTTCAAACGGACGGAGTCGTGAACACAAAAAGTAGATACGATATATCGATACTGGAAATATGAAATACCGTTAGGGAAAATTGTCGCAAAATGAGTTACATAATATGTACTCTATCGATAAGTATATTTTAAAATCATAATACCTCAAAAAACATCCCTTTCATTACATATTTTCCAAATGTCTTTTTAATTATTTTATTAATAACTTGTTGTATACGATATTATTTCAAATTGTTAATTGTCTAAAAACCGATGTAAGTCTCTTTCCTCGCAGTGTTTTATCTTTATATTAACACAATCGAGTACATTTTAATAATACGTCACTTTTTTACTCCATAATTAGAGTAGGTATGTATTTTTATTTCGGCTTTGTTACTTTTGAAAACTACATAGAACACTTATGAAACGTCAGAAGGTAGATGCACTGTTCCAATCGGTCGTTTCCTATGGACAAGACCACGCCACGGTTACTCTTCTAAAAATAATTCGCTTTTACAATTGTTTTCGTCACTTTTAACAGGTTAAAATATATTTTAAGGTGTAAAATTAATGTCAAAACCTGACATTAATTTTACACCTTAAAATATATTTTAATCTGTTAAAAATGACGAAAAAAAAAGAAAAAAAAATGGGGTGTGGACACGGTCGTGTGTTTTACCGGAATACGTTTCTTTGATCCTTTAGCTATTGAGTGGTGTACTTAATTAAATTTTCAATTTAGATGATTGATATGTAGCTGTAGCATCAAAATGTAGCTGTAGCATCAAACTATATCCCCTGATTTTGGTATCATCAGATTTTTTAATCGCTTCCGACTTTGGATGCAAATTTAAAGACGTATTCACGTCAAAATAAAAATATGAGACTATATGGCGCGCACCGACAGACTGTCTCACGAAACTTTAAATCACAGCGCCCGCCGCGCCATTAAGAGGAAACAGGGCCTGCGAATATATTCCCCTGTTTTTCTTTCAGCTCCCTGCAGCTGTCCCTATCACACTGTACGGGGGCAGACTACCACCACACACAACCTGACCACCGCGTCCTGCCGCCCGTGCCTCGTCTTTTCGCATCCTCATTCCCACGTAAAACGGAACGATAACACGCGTGCGCCCGGCCTCGTCCCGAATCCTCAATTTTGTCAACTTTCTGCTATCTAAGATTTAAAACCTTGTGTGAACTGTGTTTTACTTAAATTAAGCTATTTTAAACGAGTGTGCGGGCAGTTTTGATTCTACAAACCCAAACTAATAACAATCAAACACTCTCAAATCTAATAACTGCCAAATTAATCAAGAAGTAAATGTTTTTGGTATAGACGTTCTAACGTTAGAATGAGTTTAAATTGTTAAGTTTCCTGAGGGTATTGGATAATAATATAGTTGTACTTCTTATCCCTTCTCATGATTTCACACTTATTTCATTACCTACTCTTAATTACTGTTTAGGACAACCTATGCCGGACATAATCTGGCACCTGAGATACAGGACACGTCCTAATTCGAGTGTCAGGAGTTAAAAAAATCGAGCATGTTGTACTTGTCTAATTACTATTAGCATCTAAGTCACAATATTAATATATTGTTATCCCCTATTTCTCTCCTTATGAATTAGGCTAGTGAAATAAATCATTTAAAAAATATTAAAAATGACACAGTGTACGTTGCCTAAGAATTCGCGTTCTAAAACGCAGTAAATAACCAAATAAAAATAAATATGTAGATTGAAATATGGGATAACCTAAAAAGGGATAATAGTACTTAATTACATAAATTCACACACACATAAAGCTGAGTTATTATAAAACCTTAGAACCTAAGCTCTGTAGCTGTATAAAACAACTACATTTCACTGTATACTGTTTTTAATGGAGCAAGGCTAGTGGTAAAAACATACCTATATTGGACTGCTGAATATTGCTGCTACAGTTCTGCTCTAGTGACGGAAAGCTCTTCTTGCAAATAAAGCTATACTCTGCCTCACATTGTATATCATTAAAATAGCCTTCTTGGTTCAGGTGCAGACAGTCCTCATCGCCACTATTGTCCGGCTGATTTAGCTTCCAGGTGTTGTACACCTCAGAGATTGACTTACCTATAGATTAAGAAATGTATAAATAAATTAACAATGTTAAAAACCTTTAACCCTTACAGCTAAAGCAAATAAATAGGTGGATATGTTTTTTACACTGGACAGCTTTATGTGATCCCCCTGCCCGTATCCCAATTTATTTGTGATCGGCACAAAACAAATAAAAAATATATAAATATACACCTACCGTCAATAGTCTCATATACACCTTCAGTTATTATGTCTGATATGCCCACAAACACCCATGTATCATTAGGTTGGGTATTATTTTGGTACAATGTCCAAAACGATATCACAAGATTGGCCTCATCGTTGCTTTCTGGGTAGAACAAACTGGCTCCTTCCAGAGCACACACTCGCTTGGCATCACGCCAATTCTTCTTTGTCGTGTGGATCTTGTAGAAACTCTCTTCTGCTTCTATATAAGTGTAGTCCTCCCGGAAAGACACTTGAGTTTTTTGTCCATCTATGAAATAAAAAATAGTTATAATTATTAAACCGCATGTTTTTACTAAAACATAACATTGGAGATAACATAGTTAAGAGTTGGTCGAAGTTTAATGCATACAAAACGTCAATGACTTACGTGAGAAATCCGATAAAATGTGTACTACAAGAAAGACAAACAAAGTTTTAGAATACATTGTTGTAACTATATATACGACATGCGTCTAACCTCTTACAGCAGACACGACAGTATGTGAACGCTTACAATGAAGTGTGGCTTTTATAGCGAGTTATTAGCTGGTGTTGATACGCTTTATCACTGTTTTTTTTTTGTTATTTAACATAATTATATCCATTAAGGACTATCGGTCTATATTTTTTGTGTTGTAATATTTATTATTATGTATTAAAATTACTTTACTTGATAGTGACACTACATACCATCGTGATAAAATTAATAACATTTAAATAATAATTAACTATTCTATATATATATATATATATATTAATTAATTAATTGATATATATATCAATTAATTAATTAATAATAAATAAACTCAAAAACAGGTGGACCGATTTAAAAGATCTTTTCTTAATTATTTTCTACTGAGTAACATAAGCTATACTTAATTTACAAAGATATCACGCGGGCGAAGTTGCTGGCGGAAGCTAGTCAAAAATAACTATGTGAGAAGATTTTTCACAGTAAATCTGTAGGCATCTTAAAAAAGTATTCAATACTAAAATTTTACTTTCGAGTATGATAAACCAAAAACCTGTCACCGAGATGCTTCCTCAAGTGCCATTAGTTGACCCAAAACTCGTACTGCTGACGATTTTTTGTCAGTTTGTACCTACCTATGATGTAACATAACTTGTAAAGCAGTACCTGATCGACCGAGCTCTGCTCGGGTGAAAATATAAAAAAATATCATCCAGGTTTACCAACGTTGTATCGAACTCGAGGCTGTGAAAATAGAGAGAACGAATTTTCCCAGATAGGAGACCTAGTTAGATCGATTTTTCGCATTCACACTTTGACAAGCCTGGTCAAAATGAAAATCCAAGATGGCGGCAACGACACATGACGAAAATTCTCCAATTTGTCGTCATTGCGGTCGTTTTCATAGTTTTCAAGGGCGCCAAAGCCGATAGTGAGGTCAAAATGAAAATACAAGATGGCGGCTGTGAAAATTTTCAAATTTTTTCATGGGTGTCGTTTTCATACTTTTCGAGGGTTCTAAAGCCGATAGTGAGGTCAAAACGTAAATCCAAGATGGCGGCTACGATAATTTAAATTTTTTCCGTCATGGGTGTCGTTTTCATAGTTTTCGAGGGTTCTAAAGCCGATGGTGAGGTCAAAATGTAAATCCAAGATGGCGGCTACAAAAAATTTCAAATTTTTCGTCGTGGGTGTCGTTATCATAGTTTTTGAGAGTGCAGACGTGAAGGCAGGAGTTTTTAAAGCTGCTAAAGTCGATAAAGAGTTCAAAATGTAAATCCAAGATGGCGGCTGCGATAATTTTGTTTTGGTTTTAAATCATACGTGAGAGATGAGGGTAGGACCGTACGTTTTTTTTTCTCATAGAGCATGATGAAAAGTAGAGTGTTCAACACTATTTTAAGCTCGAGTGACGTACTTTGAATCCCTCGCTGCGTTCAGGATTCTGCTTTAGAATCCTTCGCTCCACTGGATTCAAAAAAACTCTCTCGCCTTAAAAATAGTTGTTTGCTCCCTTGGCAAACAATCTACTATTTCCTATCTTTAAAGGGATCTGTCAAAGATTTGTCAATGCGGTGTTTCGGTTGACAATAATCTTGAGGAACAATGTTAATTTTAATTCTGTAATTCTGTTCAACAGCTTTAATTCTGCGATGTCACCCACTTTGACGGCAGCGGCATTTCTCTGTTTCAGTTTCGCGATAGTCATTTTGTTAGTGACAACCACTGCTTGTGCTCCAGGTCGCCGCTCGACCGCATCAGCAGGCTGCAAAGTCACATAGAAACCAGTCATAGTGAAGGGATACTTTGAAAGTTTATTTAGTTGTCAGGATAGTGTACAAGGAATGGTTAACTGGGCAGACGCCGGTTTTGAAGGCCCAAACTCAGATGTAGATGAAGAGAATGCAAAAGAAATAGACGAGATTTCAAAAGCGCTGAAAGTTGGGAAAGCTTGCTGAGGGGCAGTGACGGTGTGATAGCAAGCTTCTAGTGCCGGATCTTTAATATGTGTTGGAAATATGGCCGTGTCCCGGATGATTGGTGCAAAGCTGTTTTCGTACTACTATATAAGGGAAAAGGCTGTCAGCAGGAGTGTAAAAACTACCGCGGCATTTTAGTTTTGTTGGCAAACAAATTTTGTCTTAATTAAAAGAGTGATAAGAGTGACAGATGAGCAAATATGGGAAGTGCAGGCAGGATTTATAGAGGGAATGAGCTGTATGGATCAGATCTTCTCCCTAAGATGCATAGCCAAAAAAACATCTGGCAAAGCACAAGAAAGTCTACTTTATTTTCTTTGATTTGGAGAAGGCCTATCACAGTGTGTAGAGGGAAGAACTGTGGTCAACACTATCCATGTACTGTGTGGACTTGCACTTAGTACGGGCACTGAAATCTTTATACAAGGATTCCAGTGCTTGTGTTAGGATAAATGGGGCATACACGAACTAAGTCTACATCTCGAGGGGTGCTAGACAGAGTTTTGTAGCGTTACCGTGGCTCTTCAACTTGTACATGGATAGTTGTCTGATAGATTTGCGGATGTAAAGAAGTGCGGATTAAGGATGAATGAGTTGCCTGTCAAATACCTTCTCTACGCAGATGATTAAGCTCTACTTGCATCGACAGCAGAACAGTTGCAAGACATGGTGACTGTGATGGATGAAGCATATAATTTCAGTCATAGTATTTGAAAGAGGAGAGCATTTATCGGTGTGTGATGTGAAAATAAATGATAAGAGTGTGGAGCAAGTAAGTGAGTTTTTATATTTGGGGAGTCTGTTTAAAAGGGATGGGAAGATTGATGAAGATGTGGAACGGAGAGTAATTGCGCGAAATAAAGTGAATGGTCCTTTATCTACATGCGAATGTGACCAACCATTTGCTGTCCAAAAAGGCTCGACTGGCTGTTAAAAATTGTGTGCTGGTGCCCACGCTTATGAATGGAAGTGAATGCTGGGTGTGACAAAAGAAGCATGAAAGTAGAGCCAATGCTGTAGAAATGCGTTCCTTGCGACGCATGTATGGTGTGACTATGAATGATAGGCCGAGGAATGATGCGATAAGACAACGGTGTGATTTAAAAGAAAATGTAGTGACAAAAATTGAAAAGGGTATGCTGAGATGGTTTGGTCATGTTGAGAGGATGAATGAAAGACGACTAACAAAATGTATTTACAAGGCAGATGTGAGTGGAAACGCCGGGAGGGGGGACGCCCTAGGAGGACATTTACTCGTACAGACCATATTTTTGATGCTCTTCAGAAAGGTCAGGTGCGTGCGTTGTATTCGCAACCGGCGTGCGAGTATGACCAGATGTATAAACGTAAACGAGGCAAAAAGAGTATGTAAGGATTCTGTAGTTTCTGCTTATCACCATGGGAAGAAGGCGTGAGTTTATGTATGTATGTGTTCTTCCAAATTAATCAATATCTATTACTATTATCAATACGAGTTCTTCCGGCGTTGTTGTTGCTAGTAATAAGAATAAACGTGTCTTTTTTTTTTGCTTTTTGGCTACTTGTTGCAGCCGCAGCCGATTTTTTTCAAATTAAGTGTTGATCTTTTATTTTGTGTGCCTTTTTAGTCTGTAGTCAGTAGCGATTTTTTATTTTTAAAAGACGATACGTGATTTATGACATCTCCGTAATTTTTCACGATTCGTAATGCGTGTGAACACGGACATTTAAAAAGCATTGGTGAAAAATTTATGTGGAACCACCGCCGTGAAAGATTCCTCTTACGAAAGGAAAAAAGATATTTTAAATCGGTCCACAATCGACGAAAATATTGGCGACCGACTTTCGAAATTAAAGTAATTTTTCACTTGGTAGTGTTTTTTTATAATGTTATAATGGGGTGTAACTAATATCACTCACCTTTACCCCTCGCCACTATGTAAAAAATATGGGTGCATAATACCTATGTACATTTAAAAAAAAAAAAAATGACTGTCTGGTACTCTATTCTATAAATTCACAACGTGTTGTACCGTTACAATACCATAAATACTCGTACATCACAGAAATACATCCTACTGAAAGAAAATTTCACCCAATTTCCTGCAAATCTATGTATATCATAGCTAATACCAAATTAGCTATGAGGCTTCTACGGTTTCGTAGGCTGCATCGTAGAGCTTCGTAGCGCCGCGTCTACGAAATAGTTATACATATACAATGTATTAAATATTTTTGTAACTAGCGACCCGCCCTTGCTTCGCACGGGTACAATAGCGATATGACATCGAGATTTCTGTGCTACATCTAAGTTAAATGGTGGTGAATACTGCATCCATATATTTTGTGTAGCTTAGAAGATCGAAGCGGTCACAGACAGACACGAAAAGCTACTTTGTTGTATACAATGTATACTTATAGATGATATACATAGATTTGCAGGAAATTGGGTGAAATTTTCTTTCAGTAGGAAGTATTTCTTTGATGTGCGAGTATTTATGGTATCGTAATGGTACAACACGTTTTGTATTTACTAGCGCTCTAGAAAACATGTGTTTTGGGTAAATCTCTTGATAAATTGTGGAAAAGATGTAGTAAGTTAATGACAACTTAGATATACAAATGAATGGAGATAAGATTGAATTAGTAGACAAGGTTAAATTCTTAGGGATTAATATAGATTTGTTTTTAAATTGGAAACCGGATCTTGCTGTTATTGACTCGTCCATATCGTCAGCATGTTACGCACTCAGGAGCCTTAGGGATGAGTTGAACTTAGAACAGTTAAAGTCTGTATATTATGCGCTGGTTGAGTCTAGAATAAGGTATAGAATAGAATAAAAAATAATAGAATATAAAACATTTATTCGACACAGACACAACACAACAGCAACAAACACATAAAAAAAGAGAACAATAAACATAACAATAAAATTGCAGTAAAATTTTGCTGAGCGTGCCCATACCGAAAGTTTTACCATCTCAGCATTTGCTGGGCATCAGACACCCAATGCTGGTTTTCAGTTGGCACCCCGCAGTGACACACGGACGTAGGTAACTAAAATAGATACATACTTGAATATTAATAATAAAAAATGTTTAAGAATACGTAAATAAATAATGTAAAAGATTGTTTTGTGTGCTCCTTAGTTCAGAGATTTTTTTTAATGTACCTACGAATCTACAATATAAAACAACGCCTGTCGAATAGCATCGTGCTCTGGGGAAATAATCACAGTTATAACTGGCAGAGAGCGTTCATCTTACAGAAACGAGCCATAAGGACAATAGTCAGAATTTCGCAACGTGTCTCATGCATAGATTATTTAAAAAATTGTGAATATTAACAGTACCTAGCTTATATATATTATACTACATGAGTATGAATCACAAGAGGAACGTGAGATTAGAGTGAGCACGCGAAGAAAAAATTTTAAGCTACATAAAGCACCAAAATTTTATATAGTAGAGCATTGCTCGAAGTACCAAGCTGTTGAGATATTTAATGGTTGCCTTCTGAGCTAAAGATTCTGATTGATAACACCCACTTGTTTAAAACAAAATTAAAAGCCTTTTTATTAGAAAACTGAATGTTAGTATATCGGAGCTAATCTTACACAATAATAAATGAATAATCTATATCTATTATAATCTAGAATCTTTTGACATCATATTTAAACCTGTTTGACATTATGTTTAAAACTGTTTGGAACTTTTGAATTTCACTTGGAATATTAATTAATCATTCATAGTCTTTGTATTAATTTGTATGTGAATTGCATGTGTATATATTCAACACAATGTAAATTATTTTTATGAATAAAATAAATGAAATGAAAGAGCGGGTAACGAGTCTATTTAACCTGTTAGGCTGCGAGCGGCCTGTTAGGCTGTTTTAAAATAAGTTTTCTGAGTGGTTAAACTTACTTCAATGGTTGAACAATGTTGAGCAAGAGTTTGCGGCTTACAGGCAGGATAACAACGTAGATATCATAAATAAGCTAATTATAACTTATTTACTTTTGTTCCAACTCGAAAACACCGTTAATGATATCAATAACCTTTGGGGTATCCCGACATTATCGCTGCTGCAACGTTATCGTTTTTGAAAAAATAGGTATTCCCTGTGATACCGGTACTAACTAATTGCGGACAAGTTTCACAACAATATTTTATCCTTGTTATTGTACAGATGTAAATGGAATAACAATAACTGCGATAAGACGCACTTTATAAGCAACCCATATCGTACATACTGCAACAGACGACAGTACAACAATGTTTTCTAAAACTTTGTTAGTCTTTCTTGTAGTGTACTTCTTATCGGGTTCCTCACGTGAGTATTGGGTCATAAAATGCTCAAAATATTATCCTATTTAACTACTTGATAAGTAGTAGTCAACCTGGTGATAACCTAACAGGCACCATTAAATATGTGTTTTATTGTCTTATGTACAGGCTTGTGCACTGTGGTAACAATCACCTAAAGCTGCGCCCACTATACAGTTTTCAGACTACTTGAATTCGCTTCCGAATTTTCATTCTCACTTCATTTTCATTCTCCACAACTACCAAGCTACCGATCTACTCAGATAATTTTTAATTGACCTCCAAGCTTGATTTTTGGAAAATCCTAAACCGTGTTTCTTTATTTGCGTCATTTATTATTTATCTACTTTCCAGTTTAACAAATTCGCACCTAAAAACTTAATTATCCCTATTACCCCGACAATGGTTTTAAGAAATCCCTTAAACTCTTATTACTTTACATTTTTTGTAAAAATGCTGAGTAAATACTTGGTCGGGCAGCGCAATAAGATTTACCTCCTACAGCCCTTAATACCCCAAACATTCGAACGCTGTTTCTAGATAAATTATCCTCCCGTTTCACACCTACTTACTCAGTTGGTTTTTGGAAAATCCGTGATTGTATTCGTTTTAAAAACCACAACACTCCAAAATAAATAGCGGCATTTCTTTAGCGATTTCGGCTGTGCGAGGGTCTAACATAAGACCGTGTTTTCTTTTGAATATAGACACCGAAATATTTAGAAAAAAGATAATTTTAGTTAAACCTATTATGGTCCTCGGCCAGAATATTTTTTAATAGATTTTATTTGTATATCTCAGGTTACAACAACGAGTTGGTAAATGTAAGTTTTTGTTTTAAAGTATGACGATTTTTCTGGCATAATGTTTGGGAAATACTGACCTAGGTTTTATTAATGACGATTAGGTACTGGGAATAAAAAGTGTGAGTTGGGTTGAAATTAGTCTTCTTTCGTTTTGCTAATAATGTAAATAGGTTATTTCTGTATCATACTCAAAACCACAGAATAGATGAATTCAAGGTATTCATCTATTCCGTGCTCAAAACTTTCTTCACGACATGATCCTCATTCCTCCGCATCACATGCCCATCCACCATGTCACTCAATTTTCACACAACTTCTCAGTCACGTGTCACCAGCGCAACTTTAAGTTTTCAGCTTACTTAGGTACTCATTTATTGAATTCAATTCATTTTATTCGGTAACAATCTACATTGCGTTTGAAATAATCCAACATGAAACATACACAAATATTACAAAATGACGATGAAACAGATTACAGATTATTATTATTAAGAAAAATACAATTCAACAATTCAATTTAAATTACGAAAAATTATTTAAATAAACAAAATTGTAACAAAACCATGCAAACATAAATTATAAAACCATAGGTCAAATAAACGCAAACAATAATCAAAAAATAAAATTAAATATAAACACAAATAACCCATAGACAAATAATGACACATGTCAGTTTTAAGAGAAGGACTATAAATCATCTTATGAATAGAGGCATCTTTCCAACAGGAATGCTTTGAGCCTTGCCTTAAATGAGCCTGTGTACAGTAGATATGCTTTTTAACTCAAGCGGTAATTTATTAAAAAATAATAAAAGTATTTCATACTTTAACTGCCATAAACTGTGGACTAAGTTTAACTATTCCAAAAGCCGGGATGATTTTATTTCCAAAATCTTTTCTTTGCGTATTTTCCCTTATCAGTCTGCCCTCGTCTGTTTTATAGTCATTTTTTTTTTTATTGTTTAATAAAGGCTAGGTACTGTGAGAATACCAAGTTCTTTAAAGTATGGTCAATACCCAACGAGACACCTGTCTCGTTGAGAAATACGGACAATGGTTCGAATCGCTCTTTTTTGGAGAATGAAAGCCCTATGCCAGTTGTAAAGATAGCTGTTTCCCCAAAACTGTATGCTGTACCTCAATATGGACTCAATCAGCGCATAGTAGACCATTTTTAGGGTTCCTTAGTCAACAAGGAACCCTTATAGTTTCGCCATGTCCGTCTGTCTGTCTGTCTGTCTGTCCGCGGTTTAGCTCAAAAACTATTGGTACTAGAAAGTTGTAATTTAGTATGAGTATACACGTTAATGACGTCAAAAAAGTAGTAAAATAAAATGTTGAATAAAACAATTATTTAGGGTACCTCCCCTACATGTAAAGTGGGGATGATATTTTTTTTTCGTCATTCCCATAGTGTGGGATATCGTTGGATAGGTCTTTTAAAATATTAGGGGTTTGCGAAGACTGTTTTTTGATTAAGTAAACCGTTCGTGACTTATCAAGCTTTATAGTACCAATTTTCGTTAGAGTCAAGTGTCCCCCCCCCCCTCTACCAACTAAACGGTTGTAGTTAGAAATTCAAATGACACGGAAGTAGTACTTATATATAACGAAGTTTAAAGCAAAACTATCACACTTAAGTGGGCTTTACAAGTTTACGAGTAATAATTGACCAACTGTCAAATTTATTGCGGTTACAAAAACATGTTCTCACATATATTCCTTATGGGAGAACATGTTTTTCAATTAGAAAGTTAAGTTTGTTCTTACGATGAATTCATTCCAACTACGGACCCCTTCATTGTGCGTGGTCCGACACGCACTTGGCCGGTTTTTTAAAATGTAATATGCTTATTTCATCTCTAAGCGTCATAGCCAGATGGTATAGATAGATGAATCTAATAGCAGCATTAGATTCTATTGTTAAGTTTTATTGGTAAAACCTAATGATTTACCGTAGCTCAAACTTTTATAGTAACATCTATTATGTATATTTTCATTTCGTAGATGGACAAAGAGAAAAAAAGTTTTTCCGGAAGGATTACAGTTATATAGAAGCTGTAGCGAGCTTCTATAAGATCCACATGATACCACGGACTTGGGCTGATGCCAAGCGAGTGTGTGCTCTGGAAGGAGCCACCTTCTGGCACCCAGACAACGACGATGAGGCACACGCAGTGATATCATTTTGGAACACTACCCAGTCCCATTTGGGGTGGGTCTATGTGGGGATGTCAGACATAATGGTTAAAAGACTGTTTGTGACCGTTGACGGTACGTAAATTATTTTAGTAATTTATTTGTTTAGTACCACATGTACCTACTTTTAAAAATTGATTCTGCATTCGATCCATTTATTCTTTGTTCGTTACATTTACTTTATATTTGAAATAAAAATCGGTGTAAATATTATATGCAATAAAAAACCTAATTTCATTTTTCTAGGGAAGTCAGTTTCTGAAGTGTACAATAACTGGCAGCCGGGTCAGCCGAACAATGAAGCCGATAACTGTGTGTACATTTACAAACATGGTCATCTGGATGATTGGGGATGTGACTATAAGTATTCTTTCATTTGCAAGAAGAGTCTTCAGTCACTAGAGTGGAACTATCAATGCAATAGTCCTTATTCAGGTAGGCTTTAATCATTGCTGGGAACGTACAACAAGACTGACCTCTGATGTCTAGATAAGCTTTTTAAAAACATTTTCTGAATTTGAATCATTTTTTTATTTAATTAAAGAGACATCATTAGTCTTTTATAGTCCACACCTGATGCTTGGCCACTATCATCCGTCAATATCCGGCCACCCAAGAAGTTCGTCGCTTAACTAAGATAGGACTTATTCACGCTCGACGTACTCGTAAAACCATTAGTAAATCATTGCAATGCAACTCTTATCTCGGTATGGTAAGGTATAAATTATAATGGTTTTCAAGAGTTTTATGAAACTCACGGCAATCATTCTAATTTATATTTTATTGCCTTGAGATAAAAGGTACATCGCAATGACTTACTAATTGTTTTACGTCATTCGTACTTACAATTTTTTGCTGATTCGCGGTCTTCGCACAAAGAAACGCTACCCCAATGGCTATCGGTTCGATGCCTAATATTGACCCTTGTCATATATGAGCTATTTCGATGACGTTGGTTCTCTGTCGGATCTCTACTGTTGATATTCAATTTATTGCAGTGTGTCCGTCAATTCATCATCATCCTCACGTGTCCCACGTTACTTGGGGTCGGCGGCACAAAATCTTTATCCTTTTCTATTATTTCCTGTCAGCCGTTACGTCATTCGTCTTCCTTTTCATTACAAATATCATCCCTTGCATCAAGCTATCCACCTTTTCCATGACTCTCTCTCCCCTCCTTTTATCATACATTTTTTATTCATCGCTCACTTAGCCAAATGAGTTTTACCCCTTCTCATATTTTAGACTCGTAACAGGACAAACAGTAATTTGCCTACAAATTACAGATAGATTTTGTCCAATCTCTTTTGGTTTTGTTCATGATAAAGTTATTGGAATCAATCAATCTCCTATCATCAGAATAGACACATAACGTGTATTATTTCAGATTACATTTTCAATGAAGATAATGGCAAGTGCTACAAACTCCACACAACTCCATTGAGCTGGAACGATTCATATGCCGTGTGCCAACTAGAACAATCTTATCTGGCGGTGATCAGCAATGCACAGGAAGCGGATTACCTTGTGAATTTAACAGAATCTATACCGAAACCTAGGGTCAAAGACAACTACCAAAGAGGAATATATCACGTGGGCTTTCATAACAGGTTCAACGAGGGCTGGCAGACAGTTAAAGGTAGGTGAAAATGTATCTACTTAGGTAACTCCGAACTCACGCGAATGTCGAATATCTATGTCACTTCCCTCAAGTTGTTGTGTATTCACATACTTAAATATTTTTACTTTTATGAACATTGTTATACTAACACTCAATTATTTTTGGGGTTGACTCCTGATGCGTCAAAATTACAGTAATGGGAAACCGGTCAGTAATCAGGATAAAGAGAAAAGATTTGTTTTTTTTTTGTTTTTATGTTTGTTTGTTACGCTTTCACGTTAGAACGGCTGAACAGATTTGGGTGAAATTTTGCACATGGGTAGACCATGACTTGGGCTAGGACCTAGATATTCTTATGAGATCGAGACTTATGCGGGTGAGACCGCGGGGCGCAGCTAGTCAATAAATAAAATCAAATAATTCCTACAGACCTACGGCCTACAGACAGCAACCATATGTACGCACAAGTTGTGTTGCTCATGTATGATGGGCCAACATCATGTTGATGATGTTTTGATTCCCGGGTCGGTCAAAGTGTAAATGGCTTTTCCATCTGGGTTTTCTCAGTAGTAACCCGGAGTCTGAATTTTTGCCCGATTGATGGCAATAGGCTCGCCCCCTATTACATAGGACTTAAACATAACTGATGAAATGTGGGTGTACTACAGATACATCTCTGCCTAACCCTTCGGCGAATACAAGCGTGATATGTTGTTTTTGTTTATGGCAACACAAAATGGTTTAATTTTTAGTCTATGCTATCTATATAGTCGGTCTTTTCAATCCGTCCATTGTACTGTGAGAGCATTAAAAGTGTAAAAAAAGGCAAGTCGTTTCAATTCATTGGAATCAAACCTACATAAAACTACAGTCCACAAGATTAAACGAAGTTAACATTGGTCCATACGATCCGAATCAACGATTTGCGGCGAAAGCACTTACTACGAGAATCGTACAGCGAGGACACGCGACGCCACGGAAGGCGGCCAAGGCGGAGCATAGGTACGGATTTTCGGCATATACTTGCATTAAAATCAAGTATCGATTGCTGCGAGAAGAACAGTAAGATCCGTGCTTCAAGAATCCAACATACATATTTCGTCAAGAAATTCCAATAATACAGGGAATAAAATCGATCGGCCATTTTAAGAATCATCTGCGAGTCACGAGTGCGAGAAGGATAGCAAGATTCCTTTCGAGTGAGAGTGAAAGAGAGCACTCACGCCTCATCATTATCAACGGCTACAGTCAACGACGCGACTTCATCATTTTGCCGGTTTATATGCTGGCGCGCGGCGCGGTGTTGTCCACGCTGATTTTGCGCGCGGTAATTTCGACCAATTGCAGAACAGCGAGCTACTGTCAACGAGGCACCGGTCCGCTCTCATTGGTGCGAAAGTGCGGTTAAGTTGGTACGACTGGAGTACGGCGTGCAGCGAAGCGAGGCGACGCGCGCGCTCCCTAGCGGCCCTCCACATCTACGTGCTAAGCTATCGGCGTCTGATCAATGGCGTCCGAGTTGTAGTTCTCATAATTATTAATTTTGCATTTTTGCTATTGTGTAATTTCAACAAGTGGGTAAAGAGCTGAATTTAGGCTGTTAAGATGGATGATGTGTTAAAGAAGTTGCGAGTGAGCAGGGGATACTCGAAAGGTACAATCACCAGACTATGTTCTTTTGTTGCCGAGTCAAACGAGTTAATTATAAGCTCTCTTGAAGCGCTGATAACTAAGAGGGATAGATTGTTAGCTGCTTTTAAAGAGTACGAAAATTATAATAAAGATATCTTGGCATTAGATTCGTCAGACAATGAAAATGTTGAGGACATGGAAAACAAGTATTTCCACGGTCTGACTCTTTTAAATGAAAACATAAAATTAAAGGGTAGAAACAAGGAAGGGAAAACCTCGGAGTCAGGTAACAGTGTCGTATCTAGAACTAGATTACCCCATATCAATATTCCAAATTTTACTGGTAAATATTCCGAGTATGTAAACTTTATAGAGATGTTCAAATCTGTAATCCACGGCGACACATCCTTGGACAACGTCCAAAAACTCTATTACCTGCGATCATTCCTCCAGGGCCCCCCTTACGAATTAATTAATAATCTTCCTCTTGTCAGTGAAAGTTATGACAATGCATTGCAATTATTAGACAAGCGATTTTATAACAAATATAAGATTGTAAATGAGCATGTAAACACTCTCTTAGACTTGGACAAGTTTGCCAAGTTCCCTAATGCTAATGAGATTAGGAATTTTGTTTCCGTAGTGAGACAGACACTAAGCGCTCTGCGCAACCTGAAGGCAGAGGTGGACAACTGGGACCCTATTCTTCTGGGCATCTTGGTGCGTAAGCTGGACCTCTACAGCTCCCGCTCTTATCAGCTGGAGCGTGATCCAGAGAATGACCCTACGGTTGAGGATTTTTTGTCTTATTTGGATAAGCGTGCTCTCGCTCTAGAGAACACAGATACCCGGGCTGAGGCAACAGAAGGCGGAAAGCGGCAGGGTGCAACCATGCAGCCAGCCAAGAATAAGGTAGCGCTAGCAGCAACAGCCAAGACAGCAATGGAGTGCCTCTACTGTAAGTGTTCAGATCATAAGTTATACTCATGTCCAAAATTTAAATTACAGTCCAGTGAAGAAAGAGTCTCTTTTGCAAAAGCAAAAAGCTTATGTAACATATGTTTAAATACACACCCTGGCAAATGTAAATATCACTTTAGGTGTGGGCAGTGCAAGAAAAGTCATCACACGCTGCTACATCTCAATGACGAAGGTGGTCCAGGCCCAGTGGTCCTCCTATCTGGGGACTCTGCTAATAATATTTTACTTCCTACAGCACGGGTAAAGGTGTTTGCAAAAGATGGGCGAGAAGTGCATATAAAGTGCATACTAGACACAGGTTCTCAGGTGTCCCTGATCACTACAAAGGCAGTGAAGGTCTTAGGATATACTCCTAAGCGAAATGATATTAACCTCATTGGTGTGACAGAGAGCCAGAACAAAGTCAGCTATTGTATTCCATTAAAAGTAAATTCTTTGACATCCCAATTTAGCACTCTAGTTAACTGTCACGTGGTAGATAAAATCACTTGTAACTTACCTCAATCACCAGTCAGCCTAGAAGGCATACAAATCCCTGCTGGTATCACGTTGGCAGATACAACTTTTAACCAACCTTCGGAAATAAATATGCTAATAGGTGCTGATGTCTTTTGCCAGGTCCTCCTGCCGCTTGAGGAACCTCAGTGCTTACGTGCATGCAGTGACCTAGACGACCAGCAGCAATCTTCATATCCAGGCATCATAAACACGAAGTTTGGCCATGTCATTGCCGGAGCAATGACATCTAGCATCATAAAAAATCAGGTTGTATCTTTAATTTGTACTAAGTGCGAAACAGACGTAATTGACAGTGTCAGGAAGCTTTGGGAGGTGGAGAGCGTTCCGGAATTGCTAGTAGAAAGGGATTCGGAACAAAAGTTAGCTGAAAATATCTTTATAAGTTCAGTAAAACTTGAAAATAAAAAATTCACTGTTGACTTACCTTTGAAGCTAGAAACCTGCAAAATAAATGAGGCTTTAGGGAATTCTTTTGACCTAGCTTTGCACAGGTTTCTCAGTCTGGAAAAAAGACTGCAAAGCAACATTAACTTACTTAATGATTATCAAAAGTTCATAGATGAGTACATAGGGCTCGGTCATGGGCACTTTGTTGATATTGGCTCTTACAATTTCTATGAAGATCCTATCTATTTTATGCCACATCATGCGGTTATAAACGAGCAAAGCAAGAGCACTCGTACTAGAGTTGTGTATGATGCGTCAATGAAAACTAGTAAAAAGATCTCATTGAATGATATTTTATTAAATGGGCCTACAGTACAGAAAGAATTATTTGATATTGTTTTGTTATTTCGATTTGGAGAATTCACTTTGAGTTCAGATATTAAGAAAATGTTTCGCAACATATTGATTAACCCGGAACACACTTCACTCCAGAACATTCTGTGGCGGGACGACCCTAGTCAGGCTATAAAATGTATACGTCTTGACACCGTCACTTATGGTGTGAAGTCTTCGAGCTATTTAGCAACGCGCTGTTTACTTGAACTTGCACAAAGGCATGAGCATGAGCTACCACTAGCATCATTTATAATAAAAAATTGTATGTATGTTGATGACGTAATTTATTCATGTTCTGATTTGCACAAATTGCTTGAAGCTAAACGGCAGTTATGTGAACTGTTAGGTTATGGGAGCTTTAGTTTGCATAAATGGGCTTCTAACACACATTCTGTTCTCTCTGACATTCCAGAGGTGGAACAGCAATTTAGCGAGCTTGACCTTCAAAAGGGCAACTATAATATGAAAGCTTTGGGGCTTACACTTGATGTTCAAAAGGATTGTTTTAAAATAGACAGCCCAGAACCATTTGATGAAAACATAGTGACAAAAAGGGGAGTTCTTAGCTATATATCAAAGTTCTATGATCCCATGGGTTTTGCTAGTCCGATTGTAATTAAGGCCAAAAGTATTATGCAAAAAATATGGTCATATAATATTGGATGGGATGAACGTATACCTAATGAGCTAGTTGACGAGTGGCTTCAATTTGCTAGAAGCTTAGCTGCCATGCACCTTATCAATTTAGACCGACACATCCCAACCATCAACGCAGCAGCAGTCCAGCTGATTGGCTTTGCGGATGCCTCCAGCACGACGGGGTACGGGTGCTGCATATACCTACGCGTGGTCGACAAAACAGGTAAGGCTGAGTTATCTTTGCTCTGTTCGAAGTCGCGAGTAAACCCACGTGCGAACGCATTAACGATACCCAGGCTGGAGCTTAATGCTACATTACTTCTTTCCATTTTAATAGAGCGAGTTTATGATACCTTACATAAAAATATTCAAATTGATGAGGTGTACCTATTCACCGACTCCAAAATAACTTTGGCTTGGATTCAAACTGAGCTCACTAGATTACAAGCCTATGTAGCGAACAGAGTGGCGGTAATTCAGCAAAAAACCGATAGGTGGCGCTGGCTGTATGTACCTTCCGCAGTGAACCCTGCTGATTTGATTAGTAGAGGCATCAGCCCTCAGGAGCTTCAGACTTGCGCCCTCTGGTGGGAGGGACCGAAGTTTCTGCAATCGAGGTACGAATTTGATAATAAAGAAATAGTTTTACCTGAAAACTTACCTGAAATGAAGGCGAAGTCCCCGTCCACTCCTCTGG
This sequence comes from Xanthia togata, assembly GCA_963853775.1. NCBI lineage: Eukaryota > Metazoa > Arthropoda > Insecta > Lepidoptera > Noctuidae > Xanthia > Xanthia togata. Next base: position 17,384,498 of record OY970802.1, read on the forward strand.
CTAAAGTTGGCTTGACAACAGCTATACAGCATAATGTATTTCAAATAATAAATAATTATTCAGACATAGGAAAGGTGATGAGGGTAATTGCATATGTGCAAAGATTTTGTCGCAACTTAAAAGAGAAAACAAAACTTCGGGGTACTCTCAGTCCTAATGAGTTGCAACATGCGCTGCATTCAATAATTAAACATGAGCAATCAATACATTATTGTGAAGAGAAAGACTCATTACGGAAGGGTGAATCCGTGCGAGGGCCACTGCAAAATCTACATCCATTCATTGATACAGATGGCCTGATGAGAGTAGGGGGTCGTTTAGATAATTCGGATATACCGATTGCACAAAAACATCCTATCATTCTACCTCGAAAATCGCGAGTAACTGAACTTATTATACAGAGTGAACATGTTAGGTTATTACATGCTGGACCTAAGTCACTCCTAGCTAACTTAAATCAAAAATACTGGCTAATTAATGGCATGCGACAAGTCAAAAAAGTGACTCATAAATGTTTGGTTTGTTTTAGACTGAAAGCTGGTGCAGCGAAGCAGTTAATGGGATCCTTGCCTCAACACCGCGTGACATCATGCAGGCCGTTTCAAAAAGTGGGCATAGACTTCGCTGGGCCAATCCAAGTTAAGAATTCGCGTGTAAGAAAAGCTATAGTCAGTAAAGGTTATGTATGCATATATGTATGCTTTGTCACGAAGGCAATTCACTTAGAGTTGACTTCAGATTTGTCAACTGATGCATTCCTAGCGTCTTTCAAAAGGTTCATCAGTAGACGTGGCTTGCCCAGCGACGTATTCTGCGATAACGGTGGTTGTTTTCGTGGGGCAAGGAACCAGCTAGCTGAGCTGTACAAGCTTAATAGTTCTGCTGATCACCAGACGCTTGTGCAAGCTTATGCCGCGAAAAAGGGTATTAATTTTCATTTTACGCCTAGTTATGCGCCGGTATTCGCAGGGCTTGCAGAGGCGGCTGTGAAAAGTATGAAGTACCATTTAAAAAGAATTGTATTAGATGCTGCATTAACTTATGAACAGTTACATACTGTTTTATGTCAGATAGAGGCCGTGCTTAATTCGCGCCCTATTTTACCTCTCTCTGAAGATGTCAATGATTACTGTTACCTGACTCCAGGCCACTTCCTTATAGGTACAGCCCTAACTATGTACCCTGAGGCAGATATTTCTGAAACCAAAACAAATAGACTGGGGTTCTGGCAACAATGTATACAATTACAACAAAGATTTTGGAAGGCTTGGTATAAATATTATTTAAATACCTTGCAGAATAGAAATAAGTGGTGTCAATCTATGCCTAATGTAACTCTAGGTGCACTAGTACTTATGAGAGAAGCGAATGCTCCTCCGTTGGCGTGGCCCATGGCACGTGTAGTGAATGTATTTCCTGGAAATGACGGCAAGGTTCGAGCCTTGCAGGTAAAAACAGCTAATGGTCATTTATATACTAGGTCATTACAAAGCATAAGTGTATTACCTATTGAAAAGTAATTTTCTAATAAAAAAAAAAGACATCTTTTTTTAATTTCAGCTATATACCTAGATGTGTGTTCTATTTTTATATACAATTATAAAAACTAGTAACTTAGTCAACAAAATTTAGAATACTTACCTGTTATTATGGTGTACATAATAGGTATTGTGTTAATAAATGCATAATATTGCATGCCTACCTAAGGTTGTAATAGAATAAGTTATATATAAGTTATATAATATTAGGACTCATTTACATGTAAACTTATGCCTAATTAGTTCCTATAATTATGTTCCTACATACCTGTGCTTATGAGTAATGTCTACCTGAAAGAAAAGGTTGTGTTTTTGTGCATTAAACTTAGAATAGTTTAATAATCTTGTGTGTTTCTATTATATAGTGGGTATGTTTGTTAGCTATATTGTCGTCTAGATTTTTTACGTTTTCTTGAAATGTTAGCTGCCTTTAGATTCTGCTGTAAGTAGAAATAAGGGGTTGTTACTTGTTTGATTGCCTGGGGCGGCAGTATGTTTATGGCAACACAAAATGGTTTAATTTTTAGTCTATGCTATCTATATAGTCGGTCTTTTCAATCCGTCCATTGTACTGTGAGAGCATTAAAAGTGTAAAAAAAGGCAAGTCGTTTCAATTCATTGGAATCAAACCTACATAAAACTACAGTCCACAAGATTAAACGAAGTTAACAGTTTTATGTTATCGTGTTAAAGGCTATTTGGGGGCGGTGCAGTCTAATCGCAACGCTACGCATCACAAAAACCCGTGCAAAAACCCTACTACACTTTTGTACATTTTTTTATAATCAAACGCACATTACAGGCGGACCGCACCTCAAATTTTTTTGTACGAAAATGTGTTGCTTAGCGGCCCGGTGTGGCTGTAATGTGCTTGGCTTTACTTGGCTTTAGATGACCGTTTCGATTGATGATTTTCTTTTCCAGGCAGCCCGATGAATTTAAATGCCGAGGCCTGGTGGGACAACTACCAGCCAGGTGACAGTAATCAGTGCGGCTCAATGTTCTTCAACGGACGTCTAATCAACACAGATTGCGATATGAAGAGCTTCTTTTTTTGTGAACATGAACTTGCTCATTCATCCCTAGTGCCCGAAGAAAATATAAACAATTAGGTACATTCATGTTTCAAAAATAAGTTTTGCTTTTTTGTAGTACTAGCGTCCCGCCCCTGCTTTGCACGAGTTCAATGTACTGATGTGTCGACATGTCAAAACATCGAGATTTCTGTGCTATAACTAAGTTAAATATGACTACTATCTACCTAAATGAAAAAAATATATAATAAAAAAATAAAATCCACTGTATAATTTAGATCCAAGCGGTCACACAGAAAGACACGAAGCGACTCGAAGCGACTCGAATCGCAGCACACAAATATCTAGCATTTTATTTGTCTTTAATTATGTTTTTTTTTTAAATCGTGCGTTTTATACAAGATTTGAATTTCGTCTCATTCAGTTGAAGTATGTGGGGAGGAATTTTATTGTAACATTTTAAACAGTACCCCATGAAAGATGAGTCTACTTTAGCCAGTCTCAAACCTGGTTGAACTAATAGGTCCCTATTTCTTGTACTATAATTATGTCTATCACTTCTTTTACTAAAAAGATGCAATTTTTTTCTTACGTACCTATATGATGTTTTCATAGATATATTGACAAGGTACCGTCATGATGTTAATATCCTCAAACAGTTCCCTTAGAGAGTCGCGCGTGCGGAGATAATATATGGCTCTGATCGCTCTTTTCTGCAGAATAAAAATGGAATCGATGTCTGTAGCCCGTTCCCAAAGTAAAATACCGTAAGACATGATATTATGAAAATAACTGAAATAGACTAGCCTCGCGGTATTTACATCAGTAAATTGACGGATTTTTGTTTTAAATTTGGCTCGAACGAAGTCGCAGGCAGAAGCTAGTTTATAATATTAGTAGAGTGCATGGTCAGGGGGTAATAAAAGGCGTAGCATTATCGCGTTATCCATATAAACTCATGCAGATAGTATTTACATACATCTACAATGACTACAATAGTGGTACGAAAATCTATCCCACTCACCTCGTAACTCGTGCAGTTGCTCTCGGAAAACACCATTTGGTAAAGTGGAACTGATGATGAAGACCACAGATGGCCACCGGAACTACTCAATAATAAGTATTTCACGGGTTGCGATTCGATTACTTTAATATGGTTGCCATGCGATTTATGCTCGTCACAATGCATATAGAGAAGTGGAGCTGATGGTGAAGTACCAGGAGAACTCCTCAACGATTAAGGCCCCTGCATCGGGAAAAGCAATATTTTGTAAAAGGTGATGACTAATAAGTCGATGGCAAATAACGAAAATACAAAACCAAAGACACGAAATGGAAGTTATTTTTCACTTTGTAGCGTTTTTTTTGGAATTCGGTTGTTTTTTTTTTTTTTGCTTAAAAAGGCATGAAGCAAAACAAAACGCTCACCTTTGTCTAGCCAGTATAGTTGTGTAGTAGCGGACTAGCAAAATAAAAAAACACGCATGTTAAATACACTGCATTGTAAACCTAAAAGCAGTGCAATAAGAACCACGTTTACAGCTTGTTTTTTTTTTACTTTTTACTTAATGATGAAAACTTACAAAAAATACATAGATGTAAATTATAAAAGTATTATTCCAAAGCTTGCAAAGCGAAAAATGTGGAACAATCACAGTTGATAGAGTTAGTTTAGTTTTTTTTGTTTATTTGAGATTTATTTTAGTTGATGTAAATACAAGCCATGTGCCCCATGGGTTACGTACTCGTAGATTACAGGAAAAAATAAAACAATGTCTCTAACTAGCACAGTTTCTAATGGTGTCATATTAAAAATGATTCATGTTGAATATGGTAAAAAATTAACAATTACATTATGGGGTGAAAGGATTGTTTCACAAATAGATCAATATCATAGATTATGTATGGAGAAGCTTAGGGATATAGACTTTCCCTCTGATTTAGGTAACTGTCATTTTTGTCTTGATGAAAATCATAGAACGGTGATTGATAAACTGTGTAGTGGTATAGCGACTTCCCTTCGGGAAGCGGGAGAGGGCAGTTCTGGCCTAGTGGGAGATAGTAGGAGACGGCGTCCGGTGATCGGATGGAATAGGTACGTCAAAGACGCTCACGGAAATTCCAGGAAAGCTTTTTTGAACTGGGTATGGCATAACAAACCTCGCACTGGGATGCTATTTGAGGAAATGAATGAGACGCGAAAGGTCTTTAAACAAAGATTAAAATATTGTCAGGATCATGAGGATCAAATAAAGATGGACATGCTGGCAACTGAGCACAGGCGTAAGCATTTCCAGAATTACTGGAAGTCCCGATGAGCGTTGATGGCGTCACTGAACCTGGTGAGATTGCGGACAAGTTTAGGAGGCATTTTACAGTAACTTCACGGCAAGTGGAGGAGCAGAAGCTTGTTGTAGGGGGCATCATGTCTGGTGAGCCAACAAGCATTACAGCTAAGGAGATAACAAACATTATTAAAGGTATGACCAGGGGAAAATCTCCAGGGCCTAAGCATTGACCATTTTCAGTATGCTGGTCCGCACATTCCTAGGGTCTTATCCATGCTGTTCAATTTTTGTGTGAGACACTCTTATCTACCTGCAGAGCTGATGAGGACGTTAGTGGTGCCTATTGCCAAGAACAAGACTGGGGATGCATCGGATGGGGATAACTATAGGCCTATCTCTTTGGCCACCATAACGGCTAAGGTTCTTGACGGTGTGTTTGAGCGTAGAATGGTTGGACAGCTCAATCCACATGATTCGCAGTTTGGTTTTAGAGCTGGGTTGTCCACGTCCCTCGATTGATGCACTCAGACAGTTACTTGGAGTGTGTGAGTGTTATGCCATGGCTCATGGTCTCCTGTATAATGTCAGGAAAAGTGAGTTTATGGTGTTTCATGTGGGTTCCAGAAAACTGACGGTAGTTCCTCCTGTTTACTTGTATGGGGTGGCACTTAAGAGAGTGTCTCGGTTTAAATACCTAGGGCACATTTTAACTGTCTTTTTGATGACTAGGACATAGAGAGAGAGCGAAGGGCGTTGTCGGTTCGATGTAATATTCCGCAGGTTCCCAAGGTGTACTAAAGACGTGAAAATTACGCTGTTTAAAGCTTACTGCAAGACGTTTTACACCTGCAGCCTGTGGGTTAGGTATACGCAGAGAACCTACAACGCCTTCCGAATACAGTATAATAATGCTTTTCGGGTGTTGCTGGGGCTTCCACGGTTCTGTAGTGCGTCGGGAATGTTTGCCGAGGCAGGCATAGATAGTTTTGAGGCTATCATGCGCAAAATAACGGCATCCCTAATGCGTAGGATACGTGGAAGTTCCAATAGCATACTGAAGGTTATTGTGGAGAGGCCAGACTGCCCTTTTCTGATGCACTGGTCCCGTAGAAATACTTACGGGCCCGGTGCTGAGGAAAGATTTTTAAATTGATTTTGCTGTACATAGAAGATAAGTTATGGTTATGTTTTAGTTAAATTTTGATTTAATTTGATTTAATTTAATTTTGTTTTGATTTAATTTTGTATTTATTGTAATTTAGATTTAATTGTAGTTTAATTCTGATTTAATATTGATTTTAATTTAATAATTGCTTTTGATCGTACATTGGTTGTAATTTTAATGTTACTAACATAGTTTCTAAGTTCTAATACTAATACAATATGGATGTTTTCCGAAGTAAATAAATTGAATTGAATTGAATTGAATTAAAGTGTTTATAATAGAAGTTATTATTATAGCAAATTATTATATTAACAAATCACAATTATAATGATTAAGTAGTGAGTATACATTTTACAATCAGGATGATAAATTAAATATCGACAGGAAGCAAGCGCGGATCCACCGTTGTGGGCACGATGGGCATGCTAATATACTTGTGACGTCACCCTTTCACGGTACTTCCAAATTATTTATTAGTACTTTACAATTTTTTTTCTTCCGCTTAAGTCATGGATACCCTACATTAATGATATTGCCAAACGTCGACTGACATATCATTAAACGTTGACGTTTAAAGGTCAATAGGGATGATGACTAAAAAAATGTTTTATGTCCGTCATGTAGATTATGAAACAATAACGTACCTACACGTATTTTTCCTTATTTTACGTTATCAAAAGATAACGGCGATACATTGAGTTAAAATGTGCCATAACGTCACGAGTAGGTATGTAGATTTTATACTAACCTACTTGTGACGTAGCGAGCCCCCACTCTCCAACTTTAATGCGTTTTATCTAATTTTTTTAAAATTAATATGATAAAGCAAAAAATACGAGTCTAATATTTTTTTTATGATTTTACTGACGGACTAAATAGTTTTTTTTTTTTTTTTGACCCATCATCCCTATTTTAGTTGGCCATTTCATGAAACACAAACACTTCATAAAATGATCAATTCTAAGATCTGGCTACGACATACTATACTTACATTCCTTTTTGGTGGCGTGGCGTGGCTGACGTTAATAGTTTATACTGTTTGTAGACATAAGTAACCCAACTTAAATCATTTTGATGAAATCGAATAATTTCACCAAAATCGGTTCAGTAGTCTAGTCCAAATGTGACACTGTGATGTGCAAACACATTTACTTTTGTATATTTCGTGAGTGTACAAACTAACATTTTACAGGTTTATTGATTTAGCAGTGTTCGCCCCACGGCTTTACCCACGTGGAACCATAGTGTACAAAATCTTGGTCAGGGAGTCATACATTTTGTAAACATCCCCTTTATAGGAATGCACTATATCGATCATAAGCGAGTGCATACTCCGTCTCGCACTTGGCCAATTTTCGGGTGGCTGTGACCACAACCTTTTTTGAGGGCTGGATCCGCGCCTGACAGGAAGTGCTAACACTGAATAATGAAAAAAACTAAAATAATTGAACGACGGCGAAAAATGTACCATTAGATATGTGGAAGAATACATTTACCCATACTAGTGTTATAAATTCGAAAGTAACTTTTTGTCTCTATGTTACCTTTTCACGGCTAAACCACTAAACGGATTTCGATAAAATATGGCAAGGACATAGAAGGCATTCTAGAGAAGGAGGTTTTCTCTCAAAAATGAATCCTAAAGGGGGTGAATTATTTATTTATTTATTTATAGTTAGTTAAAACGGTACAACACCAATTACATTAATTAACATAGAGACAATAATTACGTTGACAATAATATAATTTAAAACTAACATGGAACAGTGGACTCCACAGTGAGCAGTGGTGATATAGGGGATGACAGTTTGTATGGGAAATCCAGCATGTTTTTTAAGTTAGGGATATTAAAATTGAAATTTATGCTTTTGTAAAATCATCCCCCAAAGGGGTAAAATAGGGGTGTAAATTTCCACATCTTGAGCAAATAAGTACAGAAACACTACAGAATCCATGTCGATGATGTGGTGGTGGTGGAAACAAAGTCAATTGCTGGCGCACAGTATTTTGCCTTGTTCATTGACGACTAAGAGTGAAGTATTCAACATATTAAAAAATTTCAAAGCAATGGCTGAAAATCAGCTGAATAAAAAATATTAATACTACGCACGGACAAAGGTGGTGAGTTTTGCTTTAAAACACCTTATGAAGTGTGGTGTCATAAGAAACCAGACTTAAGCCATACCTACTTTTTTTTATAGCCCTGTAATGGTTTACATACCGAAAGAGAAGATATAGAAATGGGACAAGGAGGCACAAATGCACATCCTTGTAAGATTTTCAGAAACAGTGAAAGGATATCGTATATAGGACCTTGAAAACAATATTATAACTGTGAAGAGAGTTGTCATAGTGATGGAAGAAAAAACAAAAACAACAGAAAGCAATAGAGAAGAAACAGCAGGTTGGATACAGGTGTTGTTGAAATTGAAGCACACGAACTGCCAGTAACAAATGAAGATGGCAGAGATTCAGTGGGGGAGTCTTCAATGAATGAATCTCCCCATGATTCAGATTCAAATACATCTGTATATACGGATGAACTAGTCGTACTACTAACGATGATGACACTCTAACAACCTCAAATACAGTGACAGATATCTCAAGCAGTGAGCTACAACCAGTTCCAGAACTTCCAGGACAGGGCAAGAGAATGTGGAAACCTACAGAACAAAACGGTGTTTGTGAACGGGCTAACAAGACTGTTGTAGAGAAGGCACGATGCTTACTTTTTGATCTCTGCTTCAGCCCAGAATTTCTTTTCTAGCTTAGCGCTAGAAAAGAAATTCTGGGCTGATGCAGCAAATACAGAACTACATATATATAATCCTATTGAAAGTAAATTTAATATAAAAAAGGCTGAAATTTGTGCAGTAAACATTCCATCTCATATTCTCTTAGTTATCTCAGCCAGTTTAATAATTGTTATGATGAAACTCTTTTTAATTACGCTAAACGAGTATTTAAATACTTACAAAAAACAAAACATTATTGTTTCACATATAATAACGATAACGTAGAGCTGACAGGTTTTGTTGATGCAGATTGGGTAGTCTGGATCGAAAGTCTTATACTGGCTTCTGTTTTGTTATGAATGGTTCTGTGATTTCCTGGCAAAGTAGAAAACAGAAGACTGTCTGCTTATCCAGAACTGAGACAGAATATATTGCTCTTTCAGAGGCATCTAGAGAAGCTGTTTACTTAAGAAATCTGTTACATGAGATTACTGGTAGACAATGTGCAATTGAATTGAATTGTTAAAATCAAAGTGCATTAAAATTAGCAACAAGTCATCAGGCACACTAAAAACATATAGATGTTAGGTTTCATTATGTTAGAGATGCAGTCAAAATTAAATTTATTAATATTGAACTCATTGATTATTGATTTTCAACTCAGGAAATGCCCGCAGACTTGGTAACTAAAGATCTTTTGTCAACTAAGCATTATAAGTTCATGCATATGCTAGGAATTGAGGCTAAATAAAAGGAAAGCATTTAGTTTATAATTTCAAGTTTATTTTATAAAGTAGGGGTTAAAGTATGTGGGTAACAAAATAATTATTAAAGTGTCAGTCGATTACGAAAAGCTAACATGTTTTAATAGAAGATTGGTTCAGCATTCGTATGTTAGACCATTAAAGATGTCTTCGGTGCTACTTCGTTCGTAGACGATAAAGTCGACAGTAAAAAAGTAACGCCCCTGGCGTTACTTTTTTGTAACCACATAAGTATTTAATATTACATTACAATTGAATTATATGTATGTCATCTATTGTAAATATTACACTTTATTATACTTAAATTGATCATTGTTTTACTCTTCAGACAAGTGCAAGCTGTTAACGTCATGTTCACAAATGAAGATACTTTTGGTATCACAATCAATGTTGTTCAGACGTCCATTGTAGAACATTGAGCCGCACTTTTTTTCGTCACCGTCATCCGGTTGTTGGTTGTCCCACCAGGCGCTAGCGTCATTCAAACGTTTGCCTAAAATATTAAATGAACAATGTAAAGATAATCTAAATCAAGATATCATTTCCAGAGGAAAAAGTAGAGAAGCTCTTCAGCATTATGTCATAACACATAGGTGTGGTGTGAAATAGATCAATATGGTGTTTAGCTGTGGGGTCGGGCTGCTGACATTGAATCTGTTTTTATTTTGCAAAAGAGAATCATACAAAGAGGGTCAGTCGTCTGTGGGTTCCCAGCGATTCTACTAAGATACTCCTTTTTCAAGTTCCGAGGGCGTTGGGAGTTGCTAAATGTGGACACAGACACTGAGAGTAACTCTAGAGGGAAGACCGTGACAGTAGTATGTAGTGGTCACGGACTGCTCCATACCGTGATGGGTTGGAGAAACAAGTATATCCCATAAGTGTGTCAAAGGCACATTTTAGTCGATAGAAGTCCGACATAATTAGCCTACCACCTTACTCAGACGGTGGACATCCTTGACCATTGCCACACATTAAAAATTAAAACGGTGGTACACCCACTCGCGTACCTGTAACTGTCCGCCAGGCGTCTCGGAATTTGTTATGAAATCCCAAATGACATATTCCTCTTTGGTATTTCTCTTGGACCCGATTTGTTGGGAACTCCATTAATTTCACAAAGTACTCAACTTCCGCCGGAGTGTCGATCACTGCAAGGTAGGATAGTTCGGCGCGACACGCAAAATATGCATCTTTCCAGTTCAATGGTGCTGTGTGTAGCTTGTAACATTTGCCAAGATTCTCATTAAAAGTATAATCTAGGAAAGAAAAGAACTGTTGCTGTAATGAATTAATAGAAAAGCTGGTGGATTTCACGAGCACGTGCTAATCATTACAAATTAAACCTTACGTGAAATAATCAAATTAAGTACATATATTTACAGGGTGCCCCGTTTACAGTGCTCCATATCGATTTTTTAAGCTAAGTTTGTCAAGGGGCTTACCAGATCACCCCCATATTATGTTCACTTGTTCAGTAATTATTTATAGTTTAGGAGAAAACTTAACTCCAAGGGAAACATTTTGTTCAATAAAATTCATTCAAACATACATGAGGGTAATTTGGAAAGCCCTCAGAGAGAGATTTCTTAAAATGGGTGGATGGTTGCCATGTATAACGCGAGCTCATAATTTGTGACTTTATGCTACTCAAAATTTGTCTTCTAAGGCGCTTTTAAACGGGACTGTGCTAAAATGTTGCTAAAAACTTGAAAATGTATAGCCCGGTGTTACCTGCAACAATTTAGCTGAACATGGAGAATGCTTATCAAGTATTAAAAAAACACTCAGCGCGCTCAGAATTGTAGTGTTATTTAGTGATATGAAATGAAATTGTTTATTCTGTAAATAGGATATTGAAATCAATATTAATTGTCATCTTAAAAAAAAAAATGTGCTAGATGAGTTCGGCGTTTCCTATCTGACTACTCTGAGAAGAAAGGCCGAAACAAACTCAGAGGTCACAGTCTCTTTTAAAGTCCACACATAATCTTGGTCAGGCCATATGAGGACCATTATGCTTTGCTTGAAGAAAAATGGGATACATTATATAGTATTAGCGATGCTAACTTAGCCGCTGAACTAGTAACAAATACAATACTATGGGTCATTAGTCAAAATACCCAAATAAAGATGACACCAAAACGACACAATCCCCTAAAACCATAGATAACAAAAGGAGTTGTAAAATCAATAAGAAAGAGTCATAGACTTCACGCACAACACAAAAAAACCTAGTGACGAATGTATTAAACAGAAATACTTGACATACAGAAATACGTGTAACAAACTGGTTAAAACCCTAAAAAGACAGTACTACCAAGAGAAGTTAGCAAAAAAAGGAGATATCAAGGAAACCTGGAAAACAATAAAGGAAGTGTGTAACTTTAACACAAAAAAAGAAATACCGCATGAGCTGGTTAATATTCAGGACTCGCCAGCAGATTCCCGAGTAATATGTTGGATAAACTTAACAAAACGGAGCAGGACTTGGCAGCAACGGCAAAAACAAATAACACACCAGTTAACTCAATGTCCTTTGTTCCCACTGACCCACAGGAAGTGGCTAATATTGTGTTCGGCTTAAGATCGCACTGTGCACCTGGATGGGATAAAATTTCTACAGATATCCTCAAGCAAAATATCGCTGCACTAGCCTGCCCTCTCTCTTACCTGTGTAATCTTAGTCTCGCAACCTTTCCCACTATTTTTAAGAGAGCTATTGTGTGTCCAATTTACAAGTCTGGTTCTAAGGATGATCCTTCTAACTACAGACCTATCTCACTATTGTCAACGCTGTCTAAACTAGTTGAAAAGGTAGTAAACAAAATATTAGTATCTTATCTAGAACAAAACAAGCTAATAAATGAGAATCAGTTCGGTTTCAGGGAGGGCAAGTCTACTGAAGACGCAGTTATTAAGTTGACTACATTTTGAACGAGAGAACGATGTGTTAGAGTCTTTTTTCTTTGGATCTCCAAAAAGCATTCGATACTGATTCCCCAAAAATTCTGCTGGCGAGACTTGAGAATGGATGATGGGGAGTACGTGGATTGGCATTGGAATGGTTTAGAGATTACCTATCAGACAGAAACCAGATCTTTCGAGTGGATGATTTTGAGAGTAATAGCTGCCAATGCACATTTGGGGTTCAACAAGGTAGCACTCTTGGGCCCACCTTATTCTTAATATATATTAATGAATTATTTAACGTAACCCTGAACAATGTGGAACTCCTTATGTTTGCAGATGACACTGTTCTAGTTTTTCACGGGAAGAACTGGTATAGCGTCCGCCAAGAGGCCGAGAACGGTCTAGCTAGCATAACGCACTGGCTAGAAAACAGTTTGCTCTCGCTGAACACCTCCAAAACAAAATTTGTTTGTTTCAACAAATCCCACTTAACAAATCCAGGCCCGAACTTCTCCATAAAAATTCACTTGTTTCCATGCAATCGGACCAACAATCGGTGCAACTGTAGTTGCAGCTCGCTATCCCAAACCCCCTCTATTAAATACTTAGGCATAATTATAGACGAGAGGCTCGACTGAAGCACCCATACAATGGCATTAGCTGGAAGGATTAGAAAAATGATTTATATATTTAAGAACTTACGCAGTGTGGCAACCCTCCAACTACTAATCCAAACATACCGCGTCCGGTGCGAGTGCCTATTCAGGTACTGCATCTGCGCCTGGGTTGATGCATACAAAAATCACCTTATCGCAGTAGAAAGAGCGCAAAGAGCAGTACTAAAGATGATCATGCGCTTACCCTACAGACACCCAACAGCTAATGTCTATGAAAGGGCAGGTGTACTGACGGACGGTGAGGAAACTTTTTGTACTCGAGATGTTGACAAGATACCATAAGTATACGGTACCTGCCCTACCTATTACAACAAAACGACGTCTTGACTATTGTCCAATACCGCGTGTTAGGACTGTTTTTGCAAAGCGACATATTGTAGCTCTAGCTCCAAAAATGTACAACAAACTTCTTAAAATCTATAATGACTGTAAAACCTACACTGTCTACAAAAACAAAAGTGGCAAACTGGCTCAAGGATTTCAGTTATGACGAAATCAAAAATTTTGTAAGCGGGTAATATATATGTATATATATTTAAATATATAAGCACTAATATTTGTGTATAACACCACCACCATCACCTACACTACATACTCAACACACAATCAACGACTACACATCACACCATCTACACACAACACAGACACTCACAACACAAAATGGTTGTTATTGTATTATTTTACTTTTTTTTTTTTTCATCCAAATCTTTCTCTGTTTTTGCATTCTTTGAATATTTTTTTTAATTAATTTATTTTGTTTGACATAATACTGTATATCAACAAAATCAGGCGAAGTCACTGGTCCCTATGATACAGTTAACACTAGTTTAGAGGCCAGGGGATTCATATATTTTTTATGTAACCTTTTTTTATGTCAATAAAATCCTTTATACTTTATGTAGATTAGTCTGAAATGGTCTTTTGAGAAAAGAACCACACAGACTTGAGTGGACCTATCTTGTCAGTGTAAGCATTTGTCAGTAATCGTGGAGCTCAACTCAGAACTTAAGGAGCTCAACACGACGAACAATACCAAAGAAAGGACATTTGGGTAGGCCGCTTATACTACTCAAACTGCCAGACCATCATTAAAACCAACCGACAGTGAAAAAAATAATGAGAGAAAAAAAAACCACATAGTCCTCACATTCACAATAATTAAAATAATATAATACTTTACATAGTAATCGTGTCATTTTGTATATCATTTTCAACAATGTCAATATGTATATAAAACTGGTATATTTTAATGATTTTACATAATAATAAAAAAAAACAAATTTTATGGTTTTATCACAAGGCTTAGCAGAGCGAGCACCTCAATCCCATGCTTTTTTATCTTCTAAATAATCTGAAATTTTATAGTACCCTTTTTTACAAAGTTTGGTTTTAATAAAGCTTTTAAATCGTTTAATGGGTAAGTTTCGAATGTCGATTGGAAGTTTGTTGTAAAAGCGTATACATTGACCCATGAACGAGTTGCCTACTCTGTGAAGATGAGTGCGATGTACAGCAAGGTTGTGTTTATTCCTGGTAGGTATTTAAACTATGAATATCGGAAATTTTCTTAAAATTTGATATATTTTTGTGTACGTACATAGGTTTTCAAAAATATATTGTGAGGCTACACTCAGAATATTTATTTCTTTGAATAATGAGTTTAGTCTTTTTTTCGTTCAAGAGAAGATTATTTACATTAAACCAATGCACAACTTTAAAGAGCGCATCGTTCACTTGTTCAAAGTTGGCTAACTGACGTTTGATTTTAAAAATAAGGGATGTGTCATCTGCGAATAATACGATCTTGTGATTATCCCTTATGTGGTGAGGTAAGTCATTAATATAAATTAAAAACAAAAAAGGATCTAGAATTGAACCCTGCGGAACGCCCATGGTGACCGCAGATCCTGCAGATCTCTTGCCATTAACATCGACCCTCTGAATTCTGTTGTTCAAATAAGAAGTCAGAAGGTCGAGAGCCCTGTCCCTCATACCATAGTGGTACAGTTTCCGGATGAGTGTGTCATGATGTACGCAATCGAAGGCTTTGGACAAGTCACAGAAAATGCCAAGAGCATCTTGCTATTCCTCCCAGGCCTCGAATAATATGCTCTTCAGTAATTCCACGTCCGCGTCTGTAGTTGAACGACCCTTTGTAAAAACAAACTGTTTCAGATGTATTAGATGATGTGCATTGAAATGTCTTAACATTTATTTCAAAATTAATTTTTCAAAGATTTTACTCAATGTAGGTAATATCGAAATAGGCCGAAAATTCTTAGGATCAGTTGTACTGCCAAACTTGAACAGTGGAATCACTTTACTAAGTTTCATCAGATCAGGAAATACACTAGATGCAATACAAGAGTTAAAAACAATTGTAAAAAAGGGTGAAATAACATCAATTATTGAGGACATGGTATGTACTGACAATCCCCAAAGTTCAGCAGTTTTTTTTACATCAAGATCTTTAAAAGATTCTGTAATATCTTTAGCAGTAGCAATTGTAAATTCAAAATGTTTGTCACATTCTGGTACAAATTCTTTTAGTATTGAGTAAGCAGAAGTGGAGGATGACGGTGACAGAGTTTTGGTTGTTAAAATGGGAATATTAGTGAAGGAATTTTCAAACTCAGTTGCCACCTCCACGTCTGCCTCAATATCTACATCATTGATTTTTAGATGGAAGTCACGATTCCGTACTGTCGTTCTTCCCGTTTCTGAATTAATAATATTCCAAGTTGTTTTAATTTTATTTCCAGAAGATATTATTTTATTTTTAATTTGTATGGCTTTTGCTGAGGAACAGGCTCTTTTAAAACTTTTTGAATATTTCTTAACTAATTCTTTAAAAGTTTAATCATGGTTATATGTTTTTTCATGATACAATTCAAATAACCTTACCCTACTTTTGTAAATTCCTGGTGTTGCCCAATCACTAAATATAACGAGGTCACAAACAGGCAATGTTTTTGAGGTGAAAACCTTCCTAAACTCATAATTGATGAGGTTAAATAGTGAAGTATAATCTCGATCCGGGTCGTTGTGATAAGGCAAACCTGGTAGTTTTTCCGTTAAATTATTTTTAAATTGTTCTAAGCGACTTTTATTTACATGAAAAAAACACAAGTTTTCTTTGAGCTCTGACTGTTTTCTGAGGGAAAGTGACTAACTGGCCACAGTGATCAGAGTCCAACTCATTTATAATTAGATGGCTAGAGGGTCTTAAATTTGTAAAAATATTATCAATAAAGGTAGCACTAGTGGCAGTTATTCTAGTCGGCTCAAAGAATGTATTGTACAAATTATATGACTTTAATAAAGTTATAAATTTATTTACTATAGCAGATTTTTCCAGTATATTAATGTTGAAATCTCCACAGACAACAGCTGTTTTATTACTGTTACAAGTCTTTAATAATACTTCTTCCATATATTTCTCAAAAATATCATATGAAGCACATGGGGGCCTATACACGCTCATTACAATGAACTGCTCAAGCTCAATGCAAGCTATTTCAATAACTCGCTCAACAGACGCTCGCATATCATTCTGTAAATGCTTGCGATTTGATGGCTAAATGTGATTGATATTGCTATTTTTTTTTTCATCAGGGTTTTTTTTCTTTAAGATATCTTCGATTTGTGTATGTATACCCGACAATATAAATACTGCGAGCCAGGGGCGCTCAGTGGGGGCCTCGAGATGTATGGAATTTTTCACTTTTTGTATGGAAAATATGAAAAATTATTACCTAAGTATATGTTGAGTGTTAGTGTTTTATTGATATAATAAAGGGGGTCGAAATTTTCATTATATTTGCGATATGACACACCATTTTTGAGATATAAGCAAAAGAATAGAAAAAAAAGATACAGTACTGTTTTTGCACCTGAAGTCAAGGTATTAATGTAAATTTTAGTTCATGACAACTTATTTTATGCCACACCTTTTTAAACCGCGATAAAAAATAGTCAGAATTAGTTAGACAATCAAAATTTTAGGTGAAAAACGTCAAAAAAATGGCAATAGCAAAATTACGATTTTCACTAAATTAATAACTCAGTGCCATCTTAGTTCTGACAAACTAAAATATAGCTAAATTGTGTCACTTTAGTCTATTTCAGAATGGCAAATCGTCGCTTGACAGAAATAAACAAAATTTTGGTGATTTTTAGTCTAGTTTAGAGAATCGGCACTATTTACAGAATGATATCACAGAAATACAGAGACAAATCCTGTATCTGTTCGCTCTAGGTTTTTTTTTTATCATTCTCTTTTGTCTTATAAACGGGCAACGGAAGAAGGCAACAATGGCTGTTGGTTTGTTTGGTTCCATAACTCACCAGTAGAACAGATAATTACCTATAAACATTATTATTGCGTGTATATATGTCGCAGTCATCTGGTTGAATCTGCTATTTGATTGAATGACTAGCGCGTTCATTGAATGACGACATTTAATTGAATGATTAAAGGACTACTCGTCAAGTCGTTGAGCACAACGTTTAACCAGATGGCTGAACGTCGTAAATGACTACACATTTAGTTAAACTGGGTGAAATATGTTAGGTTAGATTAGAACTATGAACAACCACGCGCGAGCCGAGCGAGCTCAGCGAGCGGTGCCGCAGCAGCGGCTGGCGAGCGCTATTTCCAAGTTGCCCGCAGAAATTTTTTCACCATTTGAATCACTTGGCTGAGTCTTCGTCAGTCATCTTCAAAGGGCTGACTTTCAATACGCCAAGTTTTTAAACGTTGAATGATACTAATTCAATTAACTATCGGCCTAGGCATCCAATTGGTTTAATGAACTGCCTAGGCGTCCAATTAGCTGGCTAATTTTACCAGATGGCTGCGACATATACATACGTAATTACGTACCACGAAGGTGAATCAAAGGAATCGGGAGCGATAGTCATCAGTTCAACACTGTTAATTTTGAAAAACTAGGATTTGAAATTTATATCTACCTAAATTGGTCATATTGCAGTTATAGTTCCACTCAACTGACTGGAGGCTCTTCTTGCATATGAAGGGATACGAATTGTAACATCTGACATCATCCAAGTAGCCTTGTTTGCCCAGGATCACACACACATTATCGGAGGCTCCCTGGTCTGGCTGACCTAAGCCCCAGTTATTGTACACCTCAGAGACTGTATTACCTAAAAAATATACAAAACACAATTTAGATAAATAAAGTTAAGATTGGTTCGAATCCAAGAATTGAGTTGAATAAAACCCTCACAAAATTCGAACGAATAAAGAACATAAAACAAAAAAAATAATGAATTAATCATAGCAATAATTACACTGAATTAGGTGTTGTAACAGTTTTAGTGTGTAAAATGCCTTTTAGAAAATTTTCAACAATTTGTTATCACCTAAAAACGATTGCAATTCATAACCAATATTTTAATGCGTTACCTTACAGAGTGATATTTCATTCAGTAATATTGACAAACTAATCAAAACAGTGAAATATTCAACAGCTATTTGCAACGTTGCTACCACTTTCAGAATACATCCTTTTTTTTTTGGCTGTTTAATTACCAAATAACTTCTCCCGCTCTGGGCTGAGCGGGAGGGCGTGTCAGACTCTAACTGACTAAAATCCACCCGTGTTCCTACAGTTGCCTATAAGTTGCCAGGGGCCACGGTATCGCTTTCGGACTTTCCCGCAACCCCGGCAGGCATCGGTCTTATCGGACCCCTTCAACTGAGCTGACATCTCTTGGAGGCGCGCGTGGAACACAACGCGCCTTCGACCCAAGCCTGGTCGTTATCATACGGTGAACTACCCATTGCTCACCGTCCGCAAGCCCGCGCCTACGGGGTGTCCGGGAATCGGCCTGCGATTCCCGACGCCCAGGGCGTGTAATAGGGCGGGTAGGGGCGTGAGGGCGCGAAGTTTGCCTCTCCCTCACGCGTTCTGCGAGCATTATTAGGAAGGAGGTGACGGCCTCCCATGCCCCCTCGCTCCGTGCCATGGCCTGGACCAGGGCCGGACGCGATAGATCACCGCCACCGATCGCCTCCACGAAGATACGACGTTGCTCTGCCCAAGCCTCGCAACGTATGCTTCCACCTTGTCATCCGGGCGATCCATGCAGTGATGACACCCGGGCGTTTCCTCCCGCCTTATATGGAACAGGAAACTCCCGAAACAACCGTGTCCGGTGAGGACCTGCGCCAGGCGGAAGGTGAGGACGCCGTGGCGCCTCCCTAGCCACTCCTCAAAGAGGGGACTTATCACCGCAATAGTAGCGTGACCAGCACTGGGTTGCGACAATCGCACTCTCCATGACGCCATTAGATCCCGCCGGAGCTCTATCCACTGTGCCACGATTTCTCGCGGTAGCGGAGTTAAGCCCCGGCGTTCCGCCTCCTCGCGCCACTCCCAAATGTTCAGAATGCAGGGCGCATTCTGAACATTTGGGAGTGGCGCGATATTACACCATACAACATTTTAACAGACTTACCATTGATGGTCTCCAATACTTCGTTAATAATTAAATTAGACAACCCCACAAACACCGAACTGATATGAGTCTCGGTTTCGTTCCAAAACAATATCACGGCTTGTGCTTCATCGTCGTTTTCTGGGTAGAACAAACTGGCTCCTTCCAGAGCACACACATGCTTGGCATCAGCCCAATTCCGTGGTTTCGAGTGGAACTTATAGAAACCTTCTACTGTTTCCAAATAAGTGTAGTCTTTCCGGAAATACTTTTCATCCCTTTGTCCACCTAAGAAAACAAAAATAGTCATAAAGCAAAGTCAAATAGAGATGCAAATTCCAGAATGAGAGACAATCAGCTGATACATAGACGGTCAGTACCGTTACCATAATTTTAAATTCATTCGTGGCATAAGTTTAAGTCATAATAACGCGTGTAGAAGGCCAAGCAGACCCAAACTTGATCAATGGCTAAATTTAAGATTACAATCGTTCGATCGAATCGTTGATAAACCTATTTTTTTTTTAATAATCTTAAATTTAGCCATAATTTAAGATTATTAAAAAAAAAATAGGTTTATCAACGATTCGATCGAACGATTGTTTACACAATTTCAATATAAAACACAATGCTTAACAATAAAATTACAGTGTAACAATCACATAAAGGTACTCGTAAACACCTTAAATTAATATCAGAACAGAAGTCAAGCTAACTTACTCAGTAATAAGCACATACTTTGATGATCATAATACAAATAATGAAATTTGACATTGATAACTTTAATTGGCAAAAAATAATATAATCGATTGATATAAAAAAGTGAAATGTAAAAGTGATATAAAAACAATAGGTATAAAAGTATAGATCCGAATTTAAAAAAAAGATATAGGTAATTAATTGATATAACTAAAATTAAAATTAAAATTAAAATTAAAATTAAAATTAAAATTAAAATTAAAATTAAAATTAAAATTAAAATTAAAATTAAAATTAAAATTAAAATTAAAATTAAAATTAAAATTAAAATTAAAATTAAAATTAAAATTAAAATTAAAATTAAAATTAAAATTAAAATTAAAATTAAAATTAAAATTAAAATTAAATTAAATTTAAATAAATAACATCCATATATCCATATTTTCAGTTTAGCAAGAGAGTCAAAGTGTAGATCAACAACATCTCTATAGCCATTCACTGCATTACACATTCTTGCATAAGGTGAGCTGGATCCCAACAGTTCTTCTAAAAGGTGGACGAAGTGGCGTGATGGCACTACGTGGATTTTAGATCCCTAGCACGGAAACTAAAAAGGGCAAGTAGGCAGGGACTATCCATTTTGTGTTTAATAATCTTATAGGCAAACATAGCGTCCAGTATTTTTCTACGTTGGTCTAGAGAGGTCATGTTAAAATGTGCCAGTCTTTTTTTATATGAGCGTATTCTTTTGGCGATACCGTTAGAGAAAGCAAGATGCTATGCGAAACGTTTCTGGACACGTTCAAGACGCAAGTAATGGCAGGCAAAGTGAGGTCGCCAGACCGTACTATTATAATTCTAAACTTCGAACAAGGCTGTAGTACAGAAGATTTTTTGTTTTATTGTACCGAAAGTTTTTACTCTTTCTTAGAATGAACCCTAACATTTTCGAGGCTCGTCTAATAATATTGTCGGCATAAAAATAATATATATATAATAATATGCGGCTTAAAAGTTAATTTCTTGTCAAATAGTACACCAAGGTCTTTTATTGTCTCAACCTCCTCAATTTTGTCACCGAGGATATGGTAATTGCTACGTATAAGTTACTGTTTTTTCTTGAGAATTTAACGTGGTGACATTTTTTTGGGTTCAGTTCCATTTTGTTACATTTACACCATCGAATAAGACGATCGAGGTCACTTTGTAGATATAATGGATATTCCTCAGACTTGAAAACTCTCAAAAACTTTAAATCGTCCGCGTACATAA
The DNA here is from genome assembly GCA_963853775.1 of Xanthia togata. Classification (NCBI taxonomy): domain Eukaryota; kingdom Metazoa; phylum Arthropoda; class Insecta; order Lepidoptera; family Noctuidae; genus Xanthia; species Xanthia togata. Next base: position 17,406,048 of record OY970802.1, read on the forward strand.
AAAAAACGGAGTGAAGAAAGCACTTTGGAATGTCGTTTATAAAATAAATAAACAAAAAAGGCCCTAAATGTGAGCCCTGAGGAACACCAGAACAAACGCAACGTTGGGTTGATTTATAGCCACTAACTACCACAAAGAAAAATCTATAAGAGTTAGTAGTCCAATAAGAGTTCAACCACTCCAGCAAGGCTCCAGATATACAGTAGGCGCACAATTTAATCATATGGAGCTTGTGGGATACTTTGTCAAAAGCCTTGCTAAAATCCGTACATATCACGTCCGTCTGGTAGCCTGCATCAATAGCCTTTACAAGAGTTTCAGTAAAGGGTACCAAATTCGTACCAGAAGAACGGGTCCTAACAAAGCCATGCTGATGATCACTTAAATACAGTTTTAAATGATCCTGGATATATGGGCAGATCAGTGCCTCGAAAACTTTTGCGAATGATGACAAAATTGAGATAGGCCTATAGTTGGTAACCACATCTTCCGATTTATCAACACGATACAACTTTAGGTAGTTTCTCCCTTAAATGAAATGAAAAAAAAAAGAAAATGAAATGTACCAGATGTTAGGGACTTGTTGTAAATTAACATAAGTGGCTCCTTTTTTTGAGTCTAGGCTTTCCAGCTTCCTGCAGAGCGATTCACGAGGAATAACCGGGGCAGTTAGACACAAACTATTATTTTCTAAAAATTTCAAGAATTTTGAATTATGTTCAACATCACTGCTGTCATCAGGGCTATAAACGGACGAAAAATAATTGGCAAATAACTCGCACACTTTTTTACCATCAGAAGCACGGAACAGAAAAAACACAGATCAGAAGTAGCGTTTGTTCCGTCGGTCATAGTAAAGGGATAAACACTAGTACCTCCTTGCTTAGCCTTAATATAACTCCAAAATAACTTTGGGTTTGATGCTAAGTTGTCTTCTATATATTTTTTGTAGTTATTATAACATGTAGCAAGAGCTTCACACCGTTTGCCAATTAGTTTTAATTCTATTGCATCTAAAGGGTTCTTGTATTTCTTGAAGCCATTTTTTATCTTGTTCTTTTCGTTAAGCATTTTAATCAGTGTACGGCTAAACCATGGCGGGAATTTTCGGTTACTAGGTTTACGTAACGGCAAGAATTTCTTTATCGCGTTACTTATAGTGTTGTAAACAACGACCAACGTCTCATCTACATTACTTTGTCCACCAAATGATGAGATCCAGTCTAACTCTTTCAAGTGATTGCGAATCGGATGGTAATCAGCCCTATGAAAGTCAGGAGTTGCCTCCATACTATTAAAGGGGAGCCTAGCATCCCTATCAAATGTAAGAACAATATGCAGAGGGGTATGCTGTTGATCCACATTACTTATAGGAGATACACTTTCACTTACTCTCCATAGCGGTATTGTGGAGAGCACCAGATCCAGAAGACGACCAGCAGTGTTTGTAGTAAAATTTATAGCATATTGACACAAGTAAAATCAATGAAAAGATCGTTGAGACTGCGTAGCCCCGCATTACTGTTAGGTCAGGATATCCACACTTTGCCAGTCGATACCACCGATGAGTAAGTTGAAATCACCCACAATACAGACGTCACAGTCTGTGATTTTTTCAAAAACCGCGTTACAAGTCTAAAAATTTTTCGGAGGTAGATATACTGCGCAGAGAGCTATTCGACTAACAGAGCTCGTCCATGGTAGTTCTATAGTAAACCAGAGATCAATTACTTTCCCATTCTCTTATACGCTTGGATTTTATGCTGTTTTTAATAGCGATCAAAACCCCTCCTTCTTCTCTTTTACCACCTATTATACTTTCTCTATCCCTTCTATAGACCACGTGGTCTATAGTCACGTGTCACGTGGTATCTACTGTCGAACCGCTCGCTGCTAAGAACAGAACTGTCTCCGACAAAACAATCACATCAAAGTCATTACAACATATATTTCGATAGAAAACATGCGTCTTTGTACGAAGGCCTCGACAATTTTGGTAATAAGTTTTTAAGCAATTGAATTTTGTTTTGGTATTCTATTTATCATGTGAAAAAATAAAAAGACAATTATATAAAAAGAAAAAAAATAAACGAGTTTACAATGTCACACAATTTTATCTACACTATCCAAATTTTTGATTAGAATATGTCCTTCGCCATCAGACTTTCTTACAAAGATCCTGCCGTTTCTAACCCAAACATACCTATACCCCTTTTCCTTTGCCTTCAGTCTTGCGGCAGCATGGAGAGATCTATTAGATGAGAACCAGTGTTCTACGATATAAACCGGTGTATTTTTACCAGCAACTCCAAAATCTGCACTATTAAGCTTGTTGTTTTTATTAGCTTTATTATAAATTATAACGGCAGCTAACATATCGGCGGCGACAGGAATATCCGGAATACATTCAGAGTGGTACTTCAATTTACATGTCATACAAGTAATAGCCTGATCTCTGTCAGTTTTCTTCATGCTAGTGCAACATCCCCATGTTGATGAAGCCATGATAATTTTGAGTACTCGAAATGCAACAATTTTTAGTACTCAGCAGTATACTTATTATACTTAGTGCGCTTCTAAGACTTAATAATACAGTCCAAACTAGTGCCGCCCCCAGAGTTGCGGCTTTTGAGACTTTTAGTAATACAGTCCAAAACAATGTTATCCGACTCAGTCACTCGTTTTTAACACATTTATGCAATTAAGTCTGAGGAGTACTTTTACTTAGATGTTCACTTTACGGTAGCTTAACGAACTCTTAATTAATTAAAAACGTCTACGACACAGTACTCACGTGAGAAATCCGATAAAAAGTACACTACAAGAAAGACTAACAAAGTTTTAGAACACATTATTGTAACAACACAACATGCGTCTACTCTTGCAGCAGGCACTACAATGTGCGAACGTGAATATTGAAGCTTATATAGAACATAAAAGGGTGTTTGTTCTCTCATGTGTAGATACGTTTTATCACACTAATTAGGGTAATTCCAGGATAGGTGCCCCAATGGGATAGGTGCCGCGACTTTGAATACTCAATGTTAGAAATATCGTAGGCTAAAATCGTACTATACAATAGGAAGCGCCCCCCTGCAGACCCCAGTGCCACGACAACCGTATGGGAGACGCGCACGCGTTTCGTCCGTATGTGTAAAAATCTTCCGCGGCGAGACCTCAGCAAGCGTTGAAATTATAATCGCAAGTACTTACTATTCCATATTTTTTTACACAGTTATAAATTCTATTTATTTTAAATTTATCTGATGATATTACAGTTTAAAGTACACGGAATAATGCTTTAAATTATAGATTTATTTTTATCTTATTTTTTATTTAAAAAGGCATCTATCCTGTGCCAAAAGTATAGTTGCCCCAGCTGCTGTTAGGGATAGATGCCCTTAGGGGCATCTATGTCTAACTATTTCTATTAATGTTTTCATATCGCAGATGGAAGAAATGCCTCGAAAATATAAAAGCAAACCGGGCGTGGCTTTTCAAGAAATTACCAAAAATGAGAAATGTGTAAATGAAATAGCCAGAACTTACAAAATACCTTTTCGGACATTAAGAAGACGATTTGCAAAAAATAACAAGGGACAGATTGAACTTAATTATAACTTAATACCTACTATGTGTTAGGCATAAGATGATTAAAAAATAATAAGAAGAAGAAGAAATAAGAAGATAAATAATAAGAAGATTAATTAAGAAGAATAATAAGAAAAAGAAGAATAAAGAAGATTAAGAAGAAGAATAAGACTGATAAAATTATCTATGTTAGTTCTGAAAAGTATATTGATTGCGTTAAGTAGACGTTTATGATGATTATTATTTCACAAGAAATAAAAAAAAATCTTTTTTGGAGAATTCTATACCTATAGATTTTATAATTATAAAAGATGTCACAAATTAATGTTAAAACATTGAATACGGACTGATTACATTGAAACTTATCTGTTTTATTTCAATTAGCATCTATTATTAAAGCATTCATACAGTGAGTCTTCTATCCCTCAAGGTAGGCTTCTATCCCTTGACGCATTTTTACTACGAGTCTTCTATCCCTCACGGTAGGCATCTATCCTACTTTTGAGAGGGTCAAAAAGATATAATTTCCTCAAAATCTATGAAACTTATGTACAAACAAAAGGGGTACCATCATAGATTAAAGATCAAAGTTACCATATGCAAAAGACATATTGCCAATAGATTATTAATTAATAAGTTATGGCTTCCTATCAAAAAGTGGGGCACCTATCCTGGACTTACCCTATACATACAATAATATTGATAATATAATGTTGGTAAAATAATAAAATATCGATCGAGGCGAGTTGTTTGGCGGCTACTGAGGGACGAGACGGCGGCGGCGTGTACCTACTTCTTTGATAGACAGCACTGATTGTTAACAATCATCCATATTGCAGTGGTGGTGACAGTTACAGGTCACAGGTTAGGTGTTGGGGTCGGGAAAATTTCAAGACCGAATTTTGTATTCAAGTGAACTACTCAGGGTTTTAAATTGTAGTGCTTGACATTTCTTCTTCTTTTCGTTTACACGGTACTATCGCGGACACGCATATCTGAACACCGTAAGGACTATTCATGCTTGCAGCGTTCGCTATAATAGTAACGCATACCTTAAAAAAAGGCGCGTTAAACAGATGTGGTTATCGTGTGCACGGGATTATGTTTTTAAAGTGGTCTGATATGCGTGACCGCGATGGTAGATACATCTATACTGTTTGAGCCCCGTACATGGTGGCCACATTTATTGCGGCGTCAAAGGCGTTGTTCAGATCGTCAATTGGGACTTTCCAGCAGATGGGACATAGTCGGTATATGTCGGTCATAAATATGTTATTATGAGTGACAGACTCCCCAAGTCCGTCGCCCAAAGGCAACATCTTAATGGCGGCCGGAGATCGTAGCACGCACTCTGGCGTCCGGTGTGTTTGCTGCGGACCGCCTGCTGTAATTCTGTATGTGATATACGTTGCTACGGCTTTCCATTGGCAAATTGTTTCGTAAAAGTCTGATTGTTATATCGAAATTAGTTCCATTAAAATAAAGTTTAATAATGAAAATCTTTATTCAATTTTTCACTTTTTGCAATCTTAAACAATTAAAATAGCAGTAAAACAAACAGACATCAATATTGAAATATTAAACCACAAAGTAAAATTTTCAGTGACATTAAGTTTCGCACCATTTATTTTTTTGTTCTTGGGACAAAATTGAACTATCTACTTCGTGTTCACAAATGAAGAAGCTCCTCGAGTCGCAGTCGATGTTGATGAGACGACCGGTGTAGAACATCGAGCCACACTCCTCGTGGTCGTCTCCTTCGGGCTGGTAGTTGTCCCACCAGGAATCGGCATCCACATTCAATGGTGTTCCTGGAAATAAAATCATGTCACTAGATCAACAGCATTATACCCATTATATAAACTACAAAGTGTGTGTGATTGTGTGCGGGGTGTGTGTGTGTATACCCTTGCTGTATAAAATAAGTTGCTGGTCGGGTCAGCGCCGTAGGTTTCTGTAGCTTGACTAAAGGTAGACAAATTATGGTACTTATTGGTTTAACCTAAACCATTTTTTTTTACATCTTGCTGTCCTTCTGCTGGGCAAAGGTCCAAACTGATATATTGTTTTTTTTTATGTAGGTATCCGTATATAAATCTATGACAACTCGTTTAATGTATGTGTAATGGCATGTTAGGTATGTATTATGAATGCGTAGATTGCAGCTACGGAACTCCCCTTTCAACATCCGAGAGAGATCGCAACCCCATACCTTTAACTGTCTGCCAGCCTTCTTTAAATCTGTTATGAAAGCCCACGTGATATATTCCTCTTTGATAGTTCCATTTCACTCTTGGTTTCGGTGTGGATTCCGTGAAATCCGCAAGGTAATTTGCTTCTAGTTGGTTATTAATCACTGCCAGAGAGCATTCTTCTACTCTGCACATGTTATATGCTTCGGCCCAGTTCATTGGCGTTGTGTGGAGCTTGTAGCACTTGCCAGTATCATTATTAAAAGTGTAATCTGAAAAAGAATGGCTTTCAGTATTTCATTCTCATTCCAAATATGTAAAAAATATAATACCTATATTTAATATTCAGCAACGTGAATAAATAATAGTAGCTATTACTAGATAACAGATGCCAACTCGGGTCAAGTCGTAAATATTATTATTAGGTATAATTTAGCAGATATTGTATCTAGCTAGCCATTCGTCAGTTGACCTTATCTACACTTTAGGTAAAACCGATTTGTAAGTGCGTTTATCAACTGCAACTGTCACCGGGACGTCACGCGTCACCAAGAACGAGATGATGGCACTGACGCATTGATACATACATTTACTATGACCGCGTCACCGCACGTCCGCCATCCGAGCGCGCCGTCATATCGTTTGCCGAAATTTCGAGTAGTTCCGCTAGTACAATTAAATCCGCAATAAAAATCGTTTGATCTTGTCCACACATTGCCGTTACTCCGGCGCCGTTCGCTCGGCTTTTGTTTTGTCTATCACTCGTTTCTCGGTGACGTCCCGGTGACGGATGCGGTGGACAAATGCCCTAAGAGATAGTTGACAGAAAAATAATAATACTCTCAATCTGAAGTTAATACTTTTAACATAGTCTAAGGCCATTTATGCAGGTTCCTAAGTTCACAAAGACCTCCCGACGAATGCTACAATTACCTTAAAACTACCAACTCATCAAACCGTGCAGTGCACTTATGTAATTATGACGTTTCCTGAAGTGTGCGCCTTGCGGGAAAAAAAGCTGCTCCTGTGGAGATAGAAACCTACCTAAGTTAGGCATATTGCATTGATAGTTCCACTCTAGTGACTGCAGACTCTTCTTGCAAATGAAAGGATCCTTTATGTTGCATGGGCAATCATTGATGTAGCCTTCTTTGTACAGGTGCACGCAGTTTTCTACACCGCCATAATTGTTTGGTTCACCTGGCTTCCAGTTATTGTACACCTCAGACACTAGCTTACCTAAAAATGTAAAATGAATCGTTACTTATTGTGCTAAAGGCAAACGAAATGTTTTGTCTTTGGATACTGTATCAGGAATTTTCCAAGCGGGCGGTGTTGGTGGCAAAGTACAAACTATGGTCACACTCACAAGTAATAAGTACTAAATTATGTCAAATAAAAAAAAACTGCGTCTTCAATTTCTAAGTGGCACTACAAATTGGCATCCACAGATACACACAGGGTTGTTGGTTACATTATGTCGCCGACATATAACCAATAACCCTGTGTATTTTCTGATTCATTTGTTTACACTTTCATCAGATACTTTTGGAACAGAATATACGTTTTCACCTCAGCACCTCAAACAAGCAGGTTTTGCTGTCAAAAAACAGTGAGCAAAATTCGATTTTGCTGCGAGCGTGAGAAAAAGTAACTTTTTAATTATTTTTTTTAAATGCCTAGAGCAGTGTTGGGTCTACTCACAAAATTCTAAAGATTTGAACTTCAATTAGTTTTGTCACTTTCACTTCGATACGAAAAAAGCGAGAGAAAAACAATTCGATTCGAAGTTCGATTTCAAAATTCCATGCCTACCTACTAGGCCCAAAAAAGAAACAAACAATAAAACGTTCGGATACATGTACATAAAACATTAAAATTGCAAATCATCTGTTAAGGTTTTATTTAAATTCTTTTTTATTAAATCTTTGGAACGAAGTTCATAAGCGGCTTGCGGTAAGAGTGCAGTGGCAGAAATCGTCACGCGAAAAGGCGCTTGCGACTGTCTTCTTCTAATTCAAAGAGAAAGAAAGACGGAGAGAGATAGTAAGTGTGAATTTGGTCGAAATGAAAATCCAAGATGGGGGTTGCGAAATTTTTCTCATTTTTCATAATGGGTGTCGTTTTCATAGTTTTCAAGGGTGCCAATGCCGATCGTGAGGTCAAAAGGTAAATCCAAGATGGCGGCTGCGAAAATTTTCAAATTTTTCTTCATGGGTATCGTTTCTATGGTTTTCAAGGGTGCCAAAGTCGATCGTGAGGTCAAAATGTAAATCCAAGATGGTGGCTGCGAAAATTTTCATATTTTTCTTCATGGGTATCGTTTCTATGGTTTTCAAGGTTGCTTAAGCCGAAAATGAAGTCAAAATAAAAATCCAAGATGGCGGTTGCGAAAATTTTCACATTTTTCGTCATGGGTGTCGTTTTCATAGTTTTCGAGGGTTCTAAAGTCGATAGTGAGGTCAAAATATAAACCTAAGATGGTGGCTGCAAAATACGAGGTGATGAAGATTATGTAAAAAAAAACGTTGTCCGATCCGAAAATGGGCATAATAATATGGTACTGCAGTAACATTACAAAACAGTATTTTTTTGATTATTATTGATAATAAAAAGTTATTAGTATTTAAAAATCACATTTTTAGTTCCAAAATTACCCCAAATCCATAAAAAAATTGCAAAACTCATAACTTATGACTTTTAGACACCCGCTAAACGACGGCCGCCGCCCGCACCAAATGTAAAATTCGGCCAAATTCACCATTGAAAAAAAATGTGGAGATTATTTTTTCTTTTTTCCTGAAAATATCCACATAAATATGCTAACAGTACGATACCTAACAACACCCTCACGGATAGGACAGGGTTTTTTTTTACGTTGTATGTTCTCGCTGCTGAGGTGAAAAGTTGTATGTGTTACACGAGAGCAAAGTTATTTGCATCTCGTGTCTTTGAATCCCTCGCAGCGCTCAGGATTCTAACCTAGAATCACTCGCTACGCTCGTGATTCAATTATAGAATCCTTCGCTTACTCGGGATTCAAAATCAACACTCGCAGCAAAAAAGGACTTTGCTCTCTTGTTGCACAAATAACTATTGTTTATGGCAGTTACTAAAAAAATATTTTTGAATAACAATCTGGGCAGACTTACCGTCGTGGGTCTCAAATTGTCCTTTAACCATTAGATCTGACAACCCCACAAACACTCGAATGTCAGTAGGCCGAGTACTATTCCAAAATGATAACACTGCGTGTGCCTCATCATCGTTGTCTGGGTAAAACAAACTGGCTCCTTCCAGAGCACAAACTCGCTTGGCATCAGCCCAATTCTTTGGTGTTGTGTGAATCTTATAGAAACCCTCCGATCTTTCTATATAAGTGTAGTCCTTCCGGAAAAACTTTTTATCCTTTTGTCCATCTAAGAAAACAAAAATAAATAAATAAAAATGCCTATAATCTACCATATACATAGAACAATTTTAAGCAGATTATTTTATAATTTATAACATATAGGTTTATTAGTTATTAGTATTACACATTTTGACATATCATTAATATTATTGTTTATTATTTTAGTTAAATTATTTTTTATTTATTATTCATAGGTGCTTGTAAACAAAATAAAATTAAAAATGTATTTAAGTATTAAAATATTATTATTAATGTTGGCATGCACGTGAAATTATTTATTTATAGAAGTCGCCTCTGGGGCGTAGGCCTCCCCCAACTTTCTTCTATTTCCCTATCTCTAGCTTGTCTCCTCCAGTCTGGTCGATATCTTTCTTTAGATACATAATGGTGCCGATTCTCTTGTCACAAATGCGTCTAAACTAGACTAAAAATCACCAAAATTTAGTTTACTCCTGTCAAACGATGATTTCCCATTCTGAAATAGACTAAAGTGGCACAATTTAACTATATTTTAGTTTGACAGCACTAAGATTGTACTGAGATTTTAATTTAGTGAAAATGTCAATTTTGCTATTCTGAATTTGACGTTTTTCACCTAAAATTTTAATTGTCTAAATAATTCTGACTATTTTTAATCGCCACTGAAAATGGTGTGGAATATTATTAGTTGTCATGAACTAAAATTCACACGAACATCTTGACTTCGGGTGCAAAAACAGTAATGTCTTCCCAGCGCTTCCGCGGCCTTCCTCGTTTTCTTTTTCCATATCTAGGTACCCACTCCATGATTTTCTTTGTCCATATTCCGTTTTCCATTCTACAGTTGTGCCCTGTCCATTTCCATTTTAAACTTCTTATTCTCTCTACTATGTCGGATATTATAGTTTATCTCCTAATTTCCTTATTAGTAATTCTGTCGGACAATTTAATACCCAACAAGCTTCTCTACGTTTTCCTTTGTATAACTCCGAGTTTGTGTTCTTATTTTGTCCGTAGATACCATGTTTGGCATCCATATGTACGGCATGGAAGAATTGCTATCTCATACAACTTTATTTTCAAATTCATTTATATCTTGCTGTTCTTCATGATTTCTTCAAAACTCCCGTAGGAATCTACTTTTTCCACGAACTTGCTATTCTGCTGTTTATTTCTTTTTCCGTTTAGTCTCCAAATGAAATAGATTGTCCCAAATAGACGAGAAAATAAAAATAATAGGTAATTTAAAATTGCACTAACTGTCAGTGACTGAGTATTTTAACAAAAATGTTGAACAATCGAGCGATGGCAGAGTTTAAAGATATAAAAACGTCTACGACACAGTACTCACGTGAGATATCCGAAAAAATGTACACTACAAGAAATACTAACAAAGTTTTAGAATACATTGTTGTAATTAAACGACAATAAAATGCGTCTACTCTTGCAACAGCTGCAGCACGACAAAAGTAAACGCTCACAATGAAGACATCTAGCTTTTAAAAGTGACTGTCAACATAAACATACATTTTATCTCAGTTATAATTCCCAATAGCTAGGTACCTACATATATTGTTGATAACAAGTATATTTACGGTTTCAACCTTGTCCAAGACGAGCTGATAATAAGTGAGTTGGATAACTTTATTATTAATCGACTTTGAAAAAAGGTTATGAATTATTCTCGCGAATTTCCCGACCATCCCACGCGCGATTCATTGATTAAATAGCTCCTTCATGGACCTCTCTGCCTCTTCCAGGCAATTTCCTTATATTACTTTTCCTGGAAAGAGACTATCCACTTGGACCCCTCAATTCTTCGCCTTGTAGTATTTGTTACTTGTTGGGCTGTTGATTATAATAAGCTTCGACATTTTCGTTTTCAGTTCAACCTAAAATCTTGACGTCTTAGGTATCTACACTAGTCTGTTTTTTAGGGAGAAAAGGACATCATTAGCGAAACGTAAGCGATACCCCAATCACCCGCTCTCCACTACTCAGCTTTTATGTCTAAAATAAGTATTCACCATTGATATCCAGAGATATGCCTTCATTGCGGAATAGTAAGGAATCCTAGTGCCACCGCTTATCTCCCACCAAAATAATTACAACATTAACAAATAGTGTGCTTACGACACACACTTAAAATTTGAACACGCACACTAAGAAGAAAGCAGCTACACTAAATCAATTTCTAATAGCACACATACATAGAATGGGCGGGGCATTCACTTTTTTTTTTTTTTTTTGTTCGTGGCTTCGCACGGTTTGTGCATTTAGCCAATGTCAAGTTAATTAAATTTCGGAGCAACAAAGGTAGGGAAACGAAAATATTATTAAATTAAAACGGGATTTAGGATAGGACGGATAAGATCAGTATATTTATAATGAATAATGAGCAAATTACAATGACTAAAATTTACAACTTAATATTATTTAATGTAATGAACGAGACTATACATTTATATACAGGAAAGCTATTTGCACAAAGTAAAGAAAGTATTGAGGTAGGAAAAGGAGTACGGAGGGACAAGAGATTACTGAGAAAAGAAGAACGGTCATATAAGGGACAGGAGAAAAAAATGTGATTTATGTCGCCTACGTCTGTGCCACACAAACAAATGGGGTCGTCGATTATATGAAGTTTGGCAAGATGGGCTGGGGAGTAAACATGACCCAGTCTCAACCGTATAAGAACGGATGTCTACATCTTGCCAAACTTTGCCCTGCTAAACCACGGTTTTTCCGGAACGTCGGGTTGAATAAACGAAAAATATCGGCCCTTTGATTGACTCCCGATATCCCAAGCTACCTTCCAGGTATCCCGAAGGAAAGTTAATGGTAATGTCACGAGGTCAATATTAAAGTTTGTATAAGGTACTAGATCCCCACACTGCACCGCATCACCGGCAAGTGTGTCAGCCACTTCATTGCCATGGATTCCAGCATGGGCCGGAATCCACGCAAATTCCAGCGTATTACCCTCAGAGATGGTTCTGAACACAAATTCTCTTATTAAATATATGATAGAAAACTGTGATTTGTGTTCCATAGGATATTTATTGATGGCTAGAAGAGCACTTTGAGAATCGGTAATAATTATAGTTTTCTAACTCTAATAACTACTGTTAAACATGGGAAGTTTATTGGAACGGTGAATAGGAGAAGAAAGTGAAAGGATTTTTTTTTTTATAACTAACAACTAAACAAGGAGCACGTTTATGGGACCAGTAATCAGAAGATTCAATCTGCAACACTAAAGAGTCTAGTTTAGGAATGAGAGGATGAGTTGAGAACTGAAGAATCCGGAACAAATATTTATCCGATAGGAATTGCCTTCTAAGATATAAAGGGGCTTCCCCGCATTCAACTTGGAGTGCATTAATGGGACTAGACTTCATGGCACCCGAAATAATGCGTAATGCTTTAGACTGGATGCGATCCAATTTTTTAAAAGCCATTACATTACCAGGTTCTAGAAGGAACAATCCATAATCCAGCGTGCTTCTGATTCCCAGACTGGACCGGGCCGGGGCTGCCTTGAAGCGGCTCCTGCCCAATCTAGGGGGTCCAAACGCCTCCTGCCGGAGGCTATACGCGGGGATCGTGCGGTCCATGGCCCTGTACGGGGCACCGGTGTGGGCGCGTTCCTTGAGGCGGCGGCCTGCCCGCCGGTTGAACGCGTCCCAGAGGGTCATGGCCACCCGGCTGGTCCGGGGATACCGCACGGTCTCCGGAGAGGCGGCGAGCCTCCTTGCCGGATTGCCGCCATGGGATCTGGAGGCAAAAGTCCTCGCGCATATTTGGGAGTGGCACGAGGAGGCGAAACGCCGGGGCTTGACTCCGATGCCGCGAGAAATCGCGGCACAGCGGACAGAGCTCCGACGGGATCTCATGGCGTCATGGAGAGTGCGATTGTCGCAACCCAGTGCTGGGCACGCCACTATTGCGGCGATAAGTCCCCTCTTTGAGGAGTGGCTGGAGAGGCGCCACGGCGTCCTCACCTTCCGCCTGACGCAGGTCCTCACCGGACACGGCTGTTTCGGGAGGTACCTGTTTCGGATAAGGCGGGAGGAAACGCCCGGGTGTCATCACTGCGTGGATCGCCCGGAGGACACGGTGGAGCATACGGTGGAGGTATGCCCGGCTTGGGCAGAGCACCGCCGTGTCCTCGTGGAGGCGATCGGTGGCGGGGATCTCTCGCGTCCGGCCCTGGTCCAGGCCGTGGTACGGAGCGAGAGGGCATGGGAGGCCGTCACCTCCTTCTGCGAAGCAGTAATGCTCGCGAAGGAGGAGGCGGAGCGCGTGAGGGAAAGGCAAATTTCGCGCCCTCACGCCCCTAGCCGTCGCAGGAGGAGACGCCCTGGGCGTCGGGAATCAATTGCTGATTCCCGGCCACCGTAGGCGCGGGCTTGCGGACGGTGAGCAATGGGTAGCTCGACGTCCGGTAAGGACCAAGCCCGTGTCGACGGCGCGTTGTGTTCCACGCGCGCCTCAAAGAGATGTCAGCGAATGAAGGGGTCCGATGAGACCATTGCCTGCCGGGGTTGCGGGAAAGTCCGAAAGGGATACCGTGGCCCCCTGGCATTGCACAGGCAACAGAAGGAACACGGGTGGGTTTTAGTCAGTAAGAGTCTGACACGCCCTCCCGCTCCACCCAGAGCGGGAGGAGTCATTTATTGTTTTCCCACCCAAAAAAAAAAAAAAAAAAAAGCGTGCTTCTGATAATTGCGTTATAAATAAGTTTTAAAGAAAATGGATGTGCACCCCACCACACACCAGAGAGGCATCTAAGCATGTTTAGATGTTTTTCACATTTGTTAACAACATAATCACAATGAGGAACACCACTTAATTTACAGTCATGTATTAAACCTAGATATCTGAATTTATCAATAACTGGAATAGGTATTTCCTTATAAAAGAGATTTACCAAGGGAATATTTCTCTTTCGGGTGAATAAAATAGCTGCGCTTTTAGACGTGGATAAATCCAAACCATTTAGATGTAACCATGACTCCAGAGAAGATAAAGCATAATTGATAGCATAGCTAGCTTGATCAACAGATTTATTTGAAGAATATAATAATAAATCATCGGCATATTGAAGAACTTTAACATGGTTAGATAAGGATGAGTCTAAATCAAAGGTGTAAATATTGTATAGAAGGGGACTGAGCACAGAACCTTGTGGGAGACCTCTCCATACAAGACGGGACACTTCATGATCTCCTAATAACATGATAACAGAGCGTTCAGTCAGGATTTTAATAATGAAATTTGACAAATTCAATGGAACTTCTAAGGCTATTAATTTATTTTGTAAAACTGATAAAACAACATTATCTTAAGCTGCATAAATATCAAGGAAAACTGCAATGGTGGAATGGTTATTAGAGAGAGATAACCGAATATCGGATGTTAAAATACTTAAACAGTCAGTTGTACTTTTACTTTTTCTAAAGCCGTATTGTGATTCTGCCAAAAGACCTTTACTTTCAACATACCATTCTAGGCGATTTTTAATTAAATGTTCTGCTAATTTCATCAGAATTGATGACAAAACTATGGGATGGTATGAAGAAACGTCAGATGGGGTTTTATTTGGTTTAAGGAATGGCAACACCATTTGACGTTTCCATTCAACAGGGATGTTTCCTATAATCATGATAGAATTAATAAGTTCTAAATAATAACTGAGGACGTCATCATTTAAATTAGCAAAAAAAGAATACGGGATGCCATCTATGCCTGGTGCAGAATCCTTAGTTTTATGAATAACACCCTTTAATTCAGTGAGAGTGAATGGAAGATCTAGCGTCGTATGAATGTCTTGGTTATTTGATACGAGAGACAGGTTCTCCGGAACCCAAGGTGGGGCTAATTTATCTAAAAATTCACTGGCTAAAGAATAAGGGATAGGAGAAGAGTTGTTATAAATGGACCTAAATCTACGAATATTGCGCCAAACAATCGTAGGGTGAGTATTCGGTGAAATTGATGAGCAAAAGTTACGCCAAGAATCAAATTTTTTCTTCTTAAAAAGTTTATAAGTTTCTTGAATTAAGTTAGTAACGATTGCAAAATTAATATCAGACATATCATGGTTATAATTGTATTCAGCCTCTTTACGTTTGTTAATAAATTCTGTGCACTCCGAATCCCACCATGGAGGTGAGGGAATTGTACTAATATTGTTATTTTTTACAGGAAAAACTTCATCTGCCGCTGCAATTAATATTAGTGCTAAAGCTTCAGCACAACTATTTTCATTGCCATCAGAAATAACAGGCAAAGAGCAAAGCTTACTGTCAACAATGTTTCTAAATTTGTCCCAGTCATTATTATTTCTATTAGGTAGTTTATGTTTTAAGTTTGATCTTCTTAATGGTGCATTTGGTTTGGAAAGAGGATAAGAAATAACTATTGGAAAATGATCGCTACCATAAGTAGAGGTTAGAGTATGCCAAGTTAATGAAGATGCTAAGTTAGGAGAACAAATAGAAAGGTCAATTGCACTTTGGTTCTGATTGGGATCTGAACGATGTGTGGCAGCACCTGAGTTCAAGATGCATAAGTTATGTAATTCTATTATATCTAGTAATTCATCGCCATAACAATTAGAAGTTGAACAACCCCATGATTGGTGATGGCAATTAAAGTCCCCCAATATTAAGAATGGCTTTGGAAGAAAAGAAAAGAGATTATTCATCACTTGAAGAACAGAAGAGGAAGGGTGAGGAATGTAAATAGAAACAAAACAAGTGTGATTCACATTAATAGCTACAATTGAAATTTCCTCACTATGAGGAGGTAATGTAATGATAGAAATAGGGATAGAATTCTTGATAAGTATAGCTACTCCACCATACCCATCAGATCTATCCTCTCTAATGGTTAAATAACTGTTAATTTTAAAAATATGATTTGGTTTGAGCCAAGTCTCTGATAAGGCAAAGACAAATGGCTCATATTTGTTTAGAAGATATATAACATCACTCTTTTTGTTTACTAGACTGCGGCAGTTCCACTGGATTATTGTGGATGTGTTGTCCATTATGAATGGATTGAGAAACATTGAAAGATGGGGCAACGTTGGACGGTGAAATGTTGAACTGAGAAAGAAGATTGTGTAATGCAGAAAGAAAATCGTTTATGGAAAAATTAGTGTCCTTTTTTTCATCATTATGATTGTTAGAAAAAACACAACCATTTGAAGGTTGGGGAATGTCGAAATCTTTAATAATTGCATTGTGAGCCTCTTTATTATATCCTTGTACAGATTTGGGAGGGGAGCGTGGTTTGAGGAAGACAGTCTTTTTATAGCTGCTCGAAGCAGGCATTCTATTAGGTGAAGAGATTGATGGAGTATGTGCAAAGTTTTTGGAAGGAGAAGATAAAAGTGTATCAGCATACGATTTAGTTACTGGCGGATATACTTTTGCTGCTTCAGCATAAGATACTGAACTTTGTGCCATGTATGTTTTAATTAATTTTTGCCTAGAAAATTCTGGGCAAGACTTATTAGTGGCATAGTGAAAACCAGAGCAAAGGCAGCAAGATGCACTTTCTTGTTCTCTTTCGCAACTGTCCCCAGTGTGGCCTTGGCCGCATTTATAACAACGAGGTTTGGACCTGCATTGAATTTTGGTGTGACCAAAACGACAGCAATTGAAACACTACAGTAGGGAAAATATATAAGTCTACAGTTAATGCATTACAGCACATAAAAATTATTTTTGGAAGAACCTGCCCATCAAATGTAACAACTACGGATTGGGATGGTTTCCAAGTGGTTGCACCATCAACAATGGTTTTAAAATATAAGCGTCTGACTTTTAAAATTGGACCACAACCAATTGGTACTGTTATATTATCAATAACCTCCTCCAGAGACCATTCCGCAGGAACACTACGCACTAAACCCATTTTAGTAACATTAAAAGTAGGTATAAAAGCTTTGTAATGATATGTTTCAAGACTTTTATGTATAATAAAGGAATTTGCGTCCAGGAAATTCGAAAATGAAAGGGATATTTTATTGCGTCCGATTTTTTTGACGCTACCATTAATAATATTTTGGAAGGCGTTGTGTTTTAGGAACTTGCCAAATATGATTGGGTGCAGTGTCGTTCCATCATCTGGTGCAACTACAGTTTTTTGGACATGGATGACAAAGGGCGCGCTGTCAGTTTTGTCATAGGTTTTCCGACCTATCTGAGTGGGAACAACTGGGGATGGAGCAGGAATATTATGAACTTCAGTAGATACAATTATTTCGGAATGGTTAGGTTCTGATGCAGTAAGTATAGCAGAGTCCGTGCAACCACAACCCGACGACACGGAACCGTGGTTTTTACGGATACGACGGCGTTTATTGCAGTGCTTGCAAACATGCGCACGGCTTCGTTTAAGATGGCGAGCCGAGGACGACCCATCGGTATCCATCCCCGATTCATTTGATATTATTGTAACAAAATCGCCAGCCGGGGGAACGAAATCCCTCGGATCAGGCGGGTCTTTCATCACCTATTCCTTTATACAAATATTTTTTTAAACTTACCACTACCGAAGAAAATATACAACACTAAAACTACAAGTAAAAGAAAATAGAACACAAACTACGACTACTGATCTTATATCACAGGTTTTTTTTTAAATTAATAAATTTTATCAAAAAAGACGCGTCCGCCAAGTTAGAAGTTTCCCGCGCTTTTCCGGGGCATTCACTTTTTTTTTTTTTGGTTTTGGCTTCGCACGGTTTGTGCATTAGCCAGTGTCGAGGGGCATTCACTTGTAAACACTTGCTATTTGCGAACATGCACACGCATGCAATTAGGGAGTCGAAAGCGATGGTCGATAATTTTTATCGATATTTAATTTTAGCACATTCTTTTATTGTTTTATCTTCGTTTAATTTTCTTTATATAATTTCTTTTGTTTTTATATACCTATCCGAAAATCTGGGTTATTTTTACTATAATAATATTTTTAACACTTCACGAGTAACTGTATTGAAATAACAATGTCTTTATTTGCTTAAAAAAAAAACATTAAATTAATAGGTAACTAATTTAACTCTTATACTTTATATGTAATACTAGAATATCCATTGATTCTGTAAACAAAAAAATTCGACTGCAATAATACGCATGTCGATAAAATCAGCCGCACGCACTCGATTGCACTCTCTAAATCCAAAACGTTCGTTCCGTTCGGTAAGATTCGGGCTAGTTCGGGCTAGTTCGTATCGCTCCGGCGTAAGTTAGATTTAAAAATTGATTTAAAATATTAAACAGTGAGTTAAATGATTATTTACCGGTGGTAGGACACGCCATTTGTCTTCAGGTTGATGGTACTAGACCTATTTTTACAAATTATTACTGCACCACTCGGCATTTTGGTTTTTTACGCATCAATAGTACACTGTACGCAATTTGCAAAGCGACTGAATGAAGCGTACAGCCGCCGTTCGAACATAAGCTCAATTTAGCAATATCGAGGCGCCACGTGCCACGCCCCCAAGGCATATCCCTTGATATCCGTGGTATTTACAATAAGAAAATATAGTTTATTTCTAGCAACAAGATTTTTTTTCTCTAGATCAATTATTAGATACTTTAGTTATAAACAATATAAACGAAATAACAATTAATACTTACGCCATTTAGTCCCGTACTCGAAAGCGATCAAAGAGCGCACGCGATATTCAACTTTTTTAAACTACACTTAAAAACAAATAGTTATTTATCCAACATGTGAGGAAAGTTCGTTTTTCCATTTTCCAGCAAATGAACTTGCTCACATGTTGCATACAAAACTTTTCACCACGACCAGCAAGAAAGTATTCAGTCATCATAGGTAAATAAATTAAATAGACACAAAGCAAATCAAAATAATTCTTTATTTTTTAAAAATATCTGTAAAACTTAACATAAAAAAATCAGGCAAGGTTAGTTTCTGAACGGGATCATTACTTTCCTCACTGTTCAAACAGTGAGGAAAAACCAACTTTCCTCACTGTTTTCGTAGAGGAAAGACACTTCTTTCGTGCGGGAGTGGTGAAATAGTTATTTGTGCAACAAGAGAGCAAAGTTGTTTTTTGCTGCGAGTGTTGATTTTGAATCCCGAGTAAGCGAAGGATTCTATAATTGAATCACGAGCGTAGCGAGTGATTCTAGGTTAGAATCCTGAGCGCTGCGAGGGATTCAAAGACACGAGATGCAAATAACTTTGCTCTCGTGTAACACATACAACTTTTCACCTCAGCAGCGAGAACATACAACATGTAAAAAAAAACCTGTCCGATCCGTGAGGGTGTTGTTAGGAAACGTACTGTGAGTATATTTATGTTTTCAGGAAAAAAGAATCCACACATTTTTTTTCAATGGTGAATTTTACCAAATTTTACATTTGGGTTTAGGGTAATTTTGGAACAAAAAATGTGAATTTTAAATACCAATAACTTTTTTACTACTATTAATAATAATTAAAAAAAATCCTCTTTTGTAATGTTACTGCAGTACCACATGCCTTTTTCGGATCGGACACGGTTTTTTTTTACATAATCTTCATCACCTCGTATTTTGCAGCCACCATCTTGGATTTACATTTTGACCACACTATCGACTTAAGCACTCTCAAAACTATGAAAACGATACCCATGATAAAACTTGAACATTTTCGCAGCCACTATCTTGGATTTATATTTTGACCTCACTATCGGCTTTAGTACCCTCGAAAACTATGAAAACGACACCCATGACGAAAATGTGAAAATTTTCGCAGCCGCCATCTTGGATTTTTATTTTGACTTCACTATCGGCTTAAGCAACCCTGAAAACCATAGAAACGATACCCATGAAGAAAAATGTGAAAATTTTAGCAGCCGCCATCTTGGATTTACATTTTGATTTCACTATTGGCTTTAGCAACCTTGAAAACCATAGAAACGATACCCATGAAGAAAGAGTTGAAATTTTTTGCAGCCGCCATCTTGGATTTACATTTTGACTTCACTATAGGCTTTAGCAACCTTGAAAACCATAGAAACGATACCCATGAAGAAAAATTTGAAATTTTTCGCAGCCGCCATCTTGGATTTGCATTTTGACCAAATTCACATTTACTATCTCACTCCGTCTTTCTTTCTCTTTGAATCAGAAGAAGACAGTCGCAAACGCCTTTTCCCGTGACGATTTCTGCCAATACACTCTTACCGCAAGCCGCCAATAGAACTTCGTTCCAAAAAAAAAACAGAATTTAAATAAAACCTTATCCATAAGTGAATCCGAACGTTTTATTGTTTGTTTCATTTTTGGGCCTACTAGAGGAATTTTGAAATCGAACTTCGAATCGACTGGTTTCTATCTCTCGCTTTTTTCATATCGAAGTGAAAGTGACAAAACTAATTGAAGTTCAAATCTTTAGAATTTTGTGAGTAGACCCAACACTGTTCACGGCATTTAAAAAAAATAATTAAAAAGTTACTTTGTCTCACGCTCGCAGCAAAATCGAATTTTGCTCACTGTTTTTTGACAGCAAAACCTGCTTGTTTGAGGTGCTGAGGTGAAAAAGGTATTTTCTAGCACTAACATAGTTAGTACACAAGGGGCTAAGCAGAAATCCTTGAAATTATTTCATCAAAATATTCACACATTCACAAGAACAAAACTAAGTCTCCCGAAAAAAAAAAACAGACAATGAACTCGAACTCAATCATACATGTCATAGAAATAATCAAATTACGAAATCCCCGCTTTTTCTGCCACGCACACAACCTAGCCCCAGGTTGCCACTTTACCAGATCTACGCACTCTTACGATCTTGAACTTAATCATTCGTAATAGTGTACCTAATCATAAGAAAACAATTTAAATTACGCGCTTTGTTGCCAAACAAATGCATTCTATGAAACACAGCAGATTTCTATGAAATGAAAAGCCCGGCTTTTGAGCGCACATATGTACATGCACACAGAGTACTATTTAAATTGAGAGGCATTAAGTTCGCGCAAATGCACTATCCGCTTTGTTGACCCGCGTAAAGTGAGTTGCAAGTCCGCGCGACGCGACGACGAATTTGTTATTATTTTGAAATTAATATTTTCTGAATAGTATTTTATTTTCCAAGTGCTGAAGTAATTAATTAGTTTTATTGTTTAAAATGATGTGATAGTTATTGCGGCGATGTCATTCGCGCTTTTGTAAGTGATTATAGTGTTATTGTTTTTATCTTCGAACTGGGAATTCCAAAACTGTGTTCGAAAAGGTATGTTATCTGAGTTTTTTGACAGTAAGTAACTCTTTACTTCACCGTAACCAACCTCAAATTACTGTACCTACCTATTTCTCGGAAATAATAACAAGTGTTTTTGTCAGTCGAAGAATAGCTTGAAATAGGTATTCGATTGTTTATTAGACAATCATAGGTAGGAAGCTGGTGCCATGAAAGCACATGAATAGTGTTGTTAGTATGGCATTTGTAGTTTTAGTAAACCACTGAAAAACAAACCATCGTACCTACATCTCATTGAGATCACAAAACACAATAATGTTCCTATCGAAGAGATTATTCATAGATTTTTTGAAATAAAGATTAGATTTGGCTATTGGCATAATGATAAATTATTACATTTTATTTACGGTATGTTAACATTACTCATATACACACATCAACACGGTCTAGGGATATTTCATACTCAATTAAATAACTCGAAAAGTACTGGCCGCATTGGAATCTTTTATACACCGATTTGTTTGTAATTTATCTCAGACTAATTCCATAATTAGAATTAAAATTTTTGAAAATTCTTTTGTTTCGGTGGCATAAAAATGTCTTGATGTATAGGAGAGGGAATTTTCATTTGTGCGAAATTTAGAAAACAATACGAATTACGTTTAGTTACAGTTTTTTTTCATTTTTAAACGAAAGATAAAGTTAAAATTGAGGTATTGTAGCCATGCAACGCCGACATTTGACGAGGGCGGAGATGTTACGAGCTGTGGGAATGCTGGAAGCTGGATCTGTTCAGCGTAATGTTGCTGAGGCCATAGGGACCCATCAAAATGTAATTTCAAGATTGTGGACACGCTATCGTGCCACAGGTGAAGTAGCGGAGAGGCACCGGGGGCCAAGTCGCATCACTACCCCCAGACAAGACCGATTTTTGCAAATTACTGCGCGAGCTCAACCAAATGCAACGGCGACTCAACTGGTCCAAAGGCTGCGAGTGGAACACCAAGTGCTTGTGAGTGACCAAACTGTAAGAAGACGACTGCATGAAAGCAATCTACGCTCTCGTAGATCACTCCGGGTCCCACCTTTACGGAGAGGCAATCGTGGACGACGATTAGAATGGGTTCGGAACCACGTGGACTGGGGCCGTGAGCAATGGTCCAATGTGCTGTTCACGGATGAATCCAGGTTCGGCTTCCATCCAGATTCACGAAGGACGCGTGTTTGGCGAGTTCCTGGACGATGGAGCCGTCTCCAGAACCCTCAGGAAGTTCACCCATACCAAGGAGGAACAATTATGGTTTGGGCAGGAATTCGTCTTGGAGGACGGACGGATCTCGTTTGGGTGCGGGGCAATATGACGGCAGAACGATACGTCCAACAGGTGCTGGGGCCCGTAATCTTGCCCCAAAGAACACAAATGGGGCAAGATTTCCTGCTCATGCACGACAATGCCCGGGCACACATGGCGAGAACGGTAGCAGCTTGGTTACATACACATAATGTTAGGGCCTTAGACTGGCCTGCTCAATCGCCAGATCTAAATCCCATTGAGCATGCGTGGGATATGCTGCAAAGAAGAGCTCTGAAGGAAGTTCCTGAAAATCTGGCTACAGAAGATCAACTTTTTGCGCACCTCAGAAGGACATGGGACAATATTCCGCAGCAAGACATTGACAACCTTGTTCTGAGCATGCCGAATCGTTGCCGATGTGCTATGAACATCATGGGCGCTTTCTCAGACTACTAAATTCAAGTTTATAAACACAAATTAAATGATTTTTCTATTTTTTTCAGTTTTTACTCACAAATTAAAAGTTAATTCATATACGGTTTCCGTCTATGCTTCATTTTTTTTCCATAAAATCCTGAAATTTTAATCTAAGTACCTTAACCATTATTAAAAATGGTAGAATATTAAATAACGTATCTTTTAAATATATACATGTCATATAAATAATTAACACATTGATAGTAATTCGCTTTTTTAAAAATATCCCTAGACCGTGTTGATGTGTGTAATTAAGCGTACGGCAAAGAAAACTACAAATCAATCATTTGGGAGCCATCTAGCGGCTTTTGGTTGAAGAAATTTGCATGTGACAAGCGAATACGAATTATGGTACAAACGCTCGGCTAAGCGGTGATTACGCGCATTCATTAGCATAGATGGCGCGTATGTCAATGGCAGGGATGTCAGCCATTGCTCCCGCTTGGTAGCGCTGGTGTGTTTGGCGGTCACGATAGTTCAATTTCTCGAAGGGAATTTGAAATTTTTTCGTGTATTGATTTCATTTCCGGGAATTTCGAGATTTACTTATGAAAAAATGACTTATAGATCGGTGGTTGGAATGAGAAATAATAATTGAAGATTAATATAATAATAATAATTTATATAATAATAAATATTTATGTTTCGCTCACTTCTTGTATTTTTTTATAATTTTAATTGATAATAGGTTATGTTGCACGTAAATAATTAATAGTTAAATGTAATATTGATCATATTTGTACGCCAAATGGCAAAACATAGAGCGCATTATAACCATGTAACACCTCTCTGTAAAAACCTATGTTAACAAATAAACAATCTGAATCTGAATCTGAATCTGAAGAATGAACTTCGAAATTAAATTGCATAAAGTACCTATTTTGAATAAAACCGGCCAAATGCGTGTCGGACTACGCACAATGAAGGGTTTCGTAGTTGGGATGAATTTATCGCAAGAGCAAACTTAACGTTATAGTTGAAAAACAAGTTCTCCCATACCTACATCCCATAAGGGAGATCATGTTTTTGCAACCGCAAAAGTAAGTTGGTCGATTATTACTCGTTAATTTGTAAAGCCGACTTAGCGGCTTATTATAACACGTCAGCAATATCACGTCAGTAGTATATTATACTACTGACGTGATATTGCTGACCAAATTTTTTGGGATTACGTTTCTTCCGTACGGTTATTGTAGAACAAGCAAAGTTATGTAGGTAGGTAGGTATATTTTTTATACAAAAATCATTTACACCCTAAAGGTTGGAAATCGGGTTTAAACCCAATTAAACCCAAAACACCCGGTTTAATACAACCTGGGTTTAAACCCGGTAACCCGGTGGGTGGATTGCGCATCTATACACAACACTGAATCATTTTTATATCAAGAAAAATAACTATCTTTGGTGAAAACTTCGTCGCTCCAAAGAAATAACCAATGTTTGACAGTTCGTATGACCCCCAACACAGCCAGCGCCATCTGCGTTGAGCTTTCCAGATTACCTGTCATTACGTAGGTAGTAATGCTTGAAATAATTTATGTAGAACTCAACCAAAATTTTAACAATGTTGTACCATGAACACCATGAAAATCAGTCAATCTCTCACTTGGCTGTTTGCCAACGTCGCCACTGGTAGCTAGATGTTTTAACCAAAAATCAATGCTGCGTAGCGGTTCACTGGTAACTGGTAATAAATCAGTACTTAAAGTAATTATCTGTGGTGACTAATATTTTAGAAAATAATTCAAATAAGGTACTTATTTGCATGATTTTACTAGTTTTCTAAATTTGTTCAAATGATTCAATTTGTCAAATGTGTTTGTAGAACCAACCCGAAAAACCATAGAAAAGAAAGAAAGAAATTAAATTTATTTGACTCAGGTTATGGCACACAATATTAAAAAAAAACAAAAAAATACAGAAAAAATAAAAATAACTTTAAATAGTATTGTGTGCTGCGCCAAATAGGTCCAGTTCAACAAAAATGCCAGACAACTAAGTAGTGTCTGACGCTGGTTTTCAACTGGACCTTATGTTACGAGGACGTCTTACGGATATAGATCAGTTTTATAACATAGAGTACATTATATAAACATAATGTGTATGTATAAAAAAAGTTTACATTTAAATAAAAATAGATAGATATGTGTAGCAAATAATATTAAACTCGATTAGATATTTGTTTAAAAATAATTATATACTTAGTGCTGTGGAAAGAAATAAAATGGTAGGGTTGCACAAAAAAGAAATGACGGTCGTCAATAAATAATAGATAACTACATCACGGATTCATAGCAATGAAACATTCAAATTAATCATGTCTACTGCCGTAAGCGTCGTTTAAAAGCTTTCATGAAAAGTGTGTGCCAAAAGGCTCAATATAGGTAGGGTCCATTCCTCTTTTTTTTGTATTTAACGATCTACTCCATGTAATACAAAATCTACCACGAATGGTATTATTTGCTGACGATACTTCCTTAATTTTTAAGGTTATGACGTGCTACAAATTTTGACGACGTAAATAACGCAGTAGGGCGTTAGTAGGGCAGGTCCAAACTGGTTCATTACTAATAATTTAGTATTAAACGGAAAAAAAACTAAGTGCATACAATTTTCTTTACCAAATGTCAAAAGTAGTAATAGTGAGATAGTATTGAACAAGAGAAACTAGAATTTGGAACTGGGGATCTGGGGATCACGCTCGACACAAGGCTGCAATGAGGTCCTCATTTAAGATCTCTGTCAGGACAGCTAAGTTCAGCAGCAATTATGCTGTCAGAAAAATCCGTCTATTTACTAACGTAAATACCGCGAGGCTAGTCTATTTCAGTTATTTTCATAGTACCTATCATGTCTTACGGTATTTTACTGTGGGAACGGGCTGCAGACATCGAGTCTATTTTTATTCTGCAGAAATAGCGATCAGAGCCATACTCGTATAAGTATAGGTATCTATGAAAATATCTTATCCTAAGTACTATCATCATATTTTCTTTATTAACTCTTAGACTAGACGTGAGATGACGGGGTGTAGACGAGCGGGAATGACTCGAAGCACGCACTCTTTCCGTGGGAAAATTCTTCAATTAGTTATTTATTATTAGTAGGGAAAATGTTAATCAATTAGTTGTGGTGGTGGAGCAGGTCCAGCAATGAGCCAAGCATTTTTATCAGTGATGTAATCGCCCAACTTATAATAATTATGCCTGCCTACCTAATGTGCGTTTTAGACAAGATTTGAATTTCGTCTCGTTCAGTTGAAGTATGTGGGGAGGAATTTTATTTGAACATTTTAAACAGACCCCATGAAAGATGAATCTACTTTAGCCAGTCTGAAACCTGGTTGAACTAATAGACATAATTATAGTAGATACTTACCTTCAAGAAATAGGGACCCTTAATTCTTGTACTATATATAATTATGTCTATCACCTCTTTTACCAAAAAGATGTAAAAAAAATCTTACGTCTAAATCGTCGTAATCTCTCATTTCCCTTACTGTGCGTTTGCACTGGCAAAACATCACGACAAAACATGTTGAAATCTCTAGTTCCTGTCCAATATTGTATGGAACATTGACAGAAACTAAAGATTTTATCATGTTTTGTTGTGAATGTTTCGCCAGTGCAAACGCACAGTAAGGGAAATGTTTAAGGATATTAACAACAAGACGGTCAATATATTTATTTTATTTATTAAGACGTAAGATTTTTTTTACATCTTTTTAGTAAAAGAGGTGATAGACATAATTATAGTACAAGAAATAGCGACGATTTAGTAATAATTAATAGTTGTTTTCTTAATTATTTTCCGCAATAAGAACAAAATTATGATTTTTTTTTTAAATAAATCTGTACTCTTTATTTACCATCTCTGAAATCAGAAATACTTTAATTTCCTAAAAAAAAGTGGGCAACCCTTTCCTTTTTGGGGAAATTATGAAATAATTTCGGGCGTGTCAGACTCTTACTGACTAAAACCCACCCGTGTTCCTTCAGTTGCCAGGAGTATCCCTTTCGGACGTTCCCGCGACCCTGGCAGGCATCGGCCCCAGCGGACATCTCTTTCAGGCGCGCGTGGAACACAACGCGCCGTCAACCCGGGCCTGCTGGGGGCCAATTCTCGATTTTCGCCATTTATCTCGAGTTCGAGATCGTAAGTCTATCTCTATGTCTATGATAAATATCTCTATCTCTACCAAAAAATGTCGAATTGAGCAGAATTCTGTATTCTCAGTCAAAATAGAAATAAATGTCACGAAAATGTCGAGTCGAGTGAAGATAATGTTACCATTATGAAGAATCGCACGTTCCGTTTTAGGTAGCTATGAGTTAATGAATGATTTTGTTTTAAAACGCTGACTAAACCTAATTATTTAAGTATAAAATGAAACGTTTAGTGTAAAAATAATCAGTTTGACAAGTTGACTGTCTGTCAGTGTCAGAATTTGCGCCTTTTTGCGGTTCCTTCAAAACTTTTGTTATGATTACATGCACTCTGTGTTACATCATTATTGGGTGCTGTTTTACATTTCACAATTTTTTAATTTAGGTACTTTAGGGTGTGCAATTAGTATTTTTGGTGGGTAAGGTTAGTTTAGTGAACAGTTATACATGACTAATAAAATTATGAAGCAGACGATTATTTACCTTCGTTTTCATGTCTATTTTCGTGGTATCCTGAATTACAGGAGCCAATAGATCCATTAGAACCCTTATTAAATCTTTATCTAATCTGAAGTTTTTAATGACTTCTGTTTCGCTCAAGTCGTAAATATCGACGGTGGGATAAGTGCGCTGTTGTCGCCATGTATTGGCCAGCTGCTCGCCACTTTCCAACAACTCCGAGATAAAAATGCTAATAAACTCGTCCATCTTTCAGTGGTTTCAAGTCCAATCGTGGGTACACAAATTACAGAGTCTGTTATTTGCGCGAAGGTCGTCGTTTCAAGAAAACACAATGCACAAATCAAAGAGTATAAATCGAATTTCCAGTAGGTATGAGATGCAGGGCCGTATTTTATTCAAAAATTAAAGAAAAGAAAACACAGTGTACAATCCAAAACTCGACGAATTCACTCAGAAATGACGTATCTCTACAATCGACATGACATCTCTACTGCTCAGAAGCACTCGACATGAACTCTAACGTTAGCCTTCGACAAATGT
The DNA here is from genome assembly GCA_963853775.1 of Xanthia togata. Taxonomy (NCBI): domain Eukaryota; kingdom Metazoa; phylum Arthropoda; class Insecta; order Lepidoptera; family Noctuidae; genus Xanthia; species Xanthia togata. The sequence goes on from OY970802.1 coordinate 17,434,398, forward strand.
CGAATTCGACATCCCCAGAATAGCAACTTTTAAAATTTGTCGAAAAAATGACGTCATTAGAAATTTTTGTCGAGTTCGACACCATCTCTAAAATCGAGAATTGGCCCCCTGGTCCTTATCGGACGGCGAGCTACCCATTGCTCATCGTCCGCAAGCCCGCGCCTTATGGTGGCCGGGAACAGGCTGGCTACGGCCCTGGGTATATTATCTAAACCATGTACTCAGTTCTATATTTCATAATGATGTTGCCAATACCGTGTGTAATATTTTAAATGTTGGATAATCTTGGATATGAAATAAAAGACGAGATAATTTTTATAATTTTATCTTGAGGTGTAAGTTTATTCGCATTTAACAATGTTTCATACAAATTTCCTCATTTTGTACACACCTTTCTTGGTTTTGTTTTTGTAGTTATTATATTTTATAAAAGTTGTTTCTCTAAATTTTAACATGTCGTTATGTCTGTTCCCTATAACTAATTCGCTTCACCACTGTTGTTAAATCATGTTACAAAAACAGAGGATTTACTAAGGCAAAGTATTAGGAGGAAAGTAAAATAGTTACTGCGGACTAATAGATTTATGAAATAATAATTATACAAAATTATTGTGTTTCGATGAACACGGAATGGGCCCTTATCTCGTAATATCAGCCTTCCCATCGTTCGACGTGGCACTGAGGTGTAATATAGAGTTGGGCGTTAGTGCCGCAGCGGTCGGCCGTGCCACGCGCGCTGCGGTCAGACCGGGTACGTATTACTAGACATTGCACACATCTCACTGGTATCAGTGGACTCCAAGCCAGTCCACAAGGCTGCCAGTTACATCTAATAAGAAAATTCGTTACTAAATAACAACTAAATCACTTTAAAATCAATTCAAAATGTACATTATTCATCTTATCCATGTAAACAAATCTAATCTGCTACAAAAAATTAGCAAATTTAAATACAAAGATCACCTAGTCCGTCTATTATAAAATTAATCACTTAAGTATTAGAAAAACACAATAGTGAGAGTGTATGTTGCGCTGCGAGCCGCAACTCACTTGTGATATCGTTTATTATGCCTTCTAGTGTACATTCAACGAATGAATAGCGAAACATATTGCGTTGACACATTAAAACTAAAAAATTGACTGTACATTTTATATTTAATATGTAAATATTTGTACATATTGCACTCTGAAGTAACAAAATTATTAAGACACATCTGTCGAAACGAAGAACATATACGCAGAACAAAAATATCTCAGTAAATACATATTCAAAGTAAATAGTAATCACAATGTTCGTAGCTCGTACACTAATCTAAGTCCCTATGGCTTACAAAGCTTACAAAAGATAAATACAGAGGTCATTTACAAAAAATATACTTCTACCCAAATAATATAAAAATAACAACAGCCATCTGTACTTTATTAGATGAATAAAATTAAACGTACATATGTCAAACATATGACAATAGAATCTAAAGGTACATATGTACAAAGTTTAATGGACACATAGTAGACTTTATCAAATCCACCAAATATTATTTATTAGACTGGACGTGCCACGTTTGGTCACTACAATACTCAGTGCTTCCGAACAATATGAACAAAACTATAGATCAAAAGACATTGAAGAAGGGCAACAGCCGAACTCTGACCTCCGCCGTGTGTCGCGAACCGTCGCCGGTCCAGTCTCCCCGCCCACCCGTCTATCGACTCAGCCTGGTGCTGCCTATGCATGTCGTATCGTATCTCTTCACTATTACATCTCGTCAAGCGATATAAACTTATTATCTTACTAATGTTCCATTATCAGCTAAAGACACAAATTATATTAGGGTATCTCATTACTTATTACTTTCTCATGTGAGATTATTACATACTTAATAAATCTATTACAATTTCGAAATTGAATAATATGTATCAAATACGACCGGCTGTGCACCGACAGAAGCCGAAATCTATGAAGCTATTTATGAAACTACGCGTCGAATGATGTATAACAATTACTTATCGAATGGCAGTTATATTTGTCACAAACTTGAGATGCGAGCGGCGCGCGCGGCCGCGCACGCGCACGCATCTCAGTTATAAGGCAACGTATCGTAGCGTTAGATTTTAATGAATAATGTTCACTCCTATCACCTACGGTTCACAACTGAAAAATTTATCAATAGAAAGACCCGCTATATCACGCATACAGTAGTAGACCGCACCATGCAGTAATTTATCCGTTTATAATGGCAGTGTGTTTGTTATCAATACGCCCCTATTTCAGCAAAGACACTTAAAGACACTCCAGTGACGTTTGTGCTTCGTTTGCTATTTTAGAAACTCCTAATGCTACAATAAAATTATACAATGTTAATCGAAAGATCATTTTATAAGCGGCCTAGCGCGCGGTCCGCGGTGCAAGCACGATCGTCTCACGCTGATTTTATACGTATATTAAGAAATGCATTTCCAAAACTCCAAACACATGTATTTATGTAAATATACAACACAGTTAATGGCATGTAAAGAAGACACATTCAACACGCACCAAACAGACACTTACGTTACTTATTTATCGATTAAATGTAATGGATGAAGTGTCGCGAGCTGTGACGTGGAGATGAACGTGACATACGATGTCGGTGTTCTACATAATGAACAAACATTGCGACAGACAGAAGGCTTCGAGACGGACACAGTGCAGCATCATCAACTCTGAAGGGATCGCGCCGTCGAAGTGAGCGAATGAACGAACGACGCCCAGAACGGGAAAACACGCTTAACGTATTCTTTAACAACGCTTACCGGTAATTGAGATCGATTAATTTAATGTTCTATATACTATGATTTTCCTCTCATCAACAATGTAGGTACACGATATAGGTAACGCGAAATAAGGCATTTCGTATGTGAGTCATCATAACCCTTTACGGGCAGTATCTTTCATGTGTCGAATAAGTAGTAATTTTATTGTATATAATAATGTGTTCATATTGCTATAACGAGTCTGTCACTGTATGTACTGACTTACTGACGGCAGACAGGTTCGGTTCACGTTGCGTGCATGTCATCTATCAACATGTTTACACTTTAGTGTCTACACCAATATTGTTCCCATAGAGTAAGCTCGGCCAAATCGATACTACTTCGCTATTACTTTTATATTGAAGCCATAGAATAGAGGTAATTCAGCTGCCATTTTGTACTTTTTATAATATACATAGAATTAAGGAATGTTGTATCTAAACAATAAAATAAATACTTACAAAGATTAATGTTTAAATTTTTAGGCTCTACCTTTTATTCCATACCTAGGTTACAGCTGCCTTAGAACATGCACGCAATGTCATGTTAACACATAAGTAGAACGATACTATTTACACAATATTAGGACCAGAACAAATAACTGGGATTGAGCCAAACCTGTCTCCGTTTACCTAAGCGTAATGTGACACAAGTAGTCTATTTCACGTAAGTCTAGTTATTAAATTGTATGATTATGAACGTAACCTTAAATTGCACTGACATTTCATTTATTACTGGCTTCAGTATCTAAGCTTTAAGTGTTAACAGTTATGGTGTATTCGTTCAGATACTAAAGTCGTGTGATATAATCCGTACGGTGAATGTACATCGTTTATTATTGCGGGCCGAGTGTCCATGTCAGTTAAAACACTTACTAAACAGAGAGGCTTGCACGTGTGAAAGCTATCGACGACATACAGTTTGTATTGTATTAAGACGCACTTATATCAGCCTACGGTAGATAATCAACATGTTATAAATGTAATCACAGCAATAAATTATAATTACTCATTTAGTCGAGGGACGCGGGCACAGGACGATGGAACATGAATCGGAACTAAATAGACAGGACACGATAACACGCCTCACATAAACTATATATAAACAAACATGTCGTAGATCACCACGAGGACGTGGACACAGCGGACGACTCCTCACAATATCATATAGTCAAAAGGTTAATCAACAAATTATTGTTAATTTTGGTAATATAAACATAACTATCAACTTTTCACGCAATAGAAACATCTCTTCATATATTACTTTGTCTCTAATAACTCTCGTAACGTACTAACGTACGTATGTGTAATTTAGGAGGTGTACTTATCGAACGAAGTCTTATCATACAGTCCTATCCGAGTGACCAACTCAGTATCCAGTCGTAAACGAAATAAATTCGGAGCCGCGGCGGCCGTCGGTCGAGCTAGACCGGCGACGGCGCGGGCCCGTAACGATCAACACTAATATATATTCTCCAAACGTTCAACAACACATATATTCACTAATCTCTCGCACACATCGTCGTCGGTCACCGAATACGTACGAAATCGGGTAGGGGTGTACCCTCTTAAGTGTTAAAATTCGTCCTTATAAATAGGTTGATCACGTCCGACGTCAGTGTCCGTGCACTTCACTAAAACTAGCCAGTCTCTGAGCGTTCTCTCCTGAGGGCGCGACAGGCGCCGGGCGCTACACGCGCGCGGCCGGCGGGCGGCGCGCGCGCTAGAGCGCCGCGTCGGCGGGCGGCGGCGCGGCCGCGGTGGACACGTCCGCCACGTCCCAGATCTCCTCGAGGAACGGCGGCAACTTCCTGTTCTTTAGCTTCAGCGAGATGCACATGTTGGAATTCTGCATGCCGAGCGTCCGCAGCTCCGTCAGAATCCCCAGGATCTTGCCGAAGACCACGGCGCAGCGCGGCGACGCACTGTTCTGGTTCAGGATGTACACTCGCAGCGTGTTCAGGTAATATCGTTGGATCTCCTCCACCAATAAGGGTTGCTCGAGCCCGGGCCGGTCTGGAATCAAACGAGTTCATGTTATTTTCTGTAAGTTACTACACCAAAGTACGTCCCAAATTGATCTCTATAAACAGATGGAGGCTGACCATATTAGGACATCATTGTTGTCCATTTCTCAAGTAATGCCTAAACTGCGTTCAACAGCTGCCAGTGTCAATATTCCTTAAGAATTCTGACAGTGACAGCTCTTGAACGAAGTTTAGATGTGCTGATCGCGTTCAGTTTCATTGGTGAAATTGGCACTTGTCACCTGTATTTGACTTTTCATATGTCAAATACTGTACTACAGATAGTAATTAGACTGGATCCACTATGAAGCAGCTCACCTGAGAAAATGACGATGGCCGTAAGCAGCGCGTAGTGCACATTGTCCATCATCATGGAGTACATGCACCGACAGAAGTGCAAGAGGTCCTCGATGACGTAGGCCATGCCCGCCTTGCGGTAGTTGTCGCGTGTGTACGCCTGATTGTTGGCGAATAGCACGCTGTCAGTTGCCGCGTCGTACCGTCGAGCCACTCGGAGCATCATCACCTCACTTGAGCACGCCTGCAAGTTATACAATATTTGTGTTAGTGAGGAATGAAGAATGAGTACCTAAATGTGTCATTTGGGAGGCTGTGTGAGAAGTTTTTGAAGTACTTATGTGTATAGTCGTACCATAGTTTTGATAGTGTGGTTAGTAGATCCTAATTCTAGATAAATATTTTGATTCTAACAAGACAAGATCTACATATTATAAAACAATGTCCCTGCCGTGTTTGTCTGTCTGAACGCGATAAACTCAAAAACTACCGAACGGATTTTCATACGGTTTTCACCAATATGGACGGAGTGATTAATGAGGAAGGTGTATAATTAATTAAGGTTTTGTATAAATTTGCTGAAATATGACGATATTAGTTGGAGATGTCGGAAAAATGCCAACTTTGAGCTTTACTGGCGTGCGCGTTACGGTATTTCGTTTCCGTGGGATAATTTCCCACCTCCACGCGGGCGACGCCGCGGACGAGCTAGTAGTACATAAATGACAAGTTTGTTACCTTTAGTAACGTGATCTGATCCGACTGCGAGATCTTGGCGAAGCCTGGTAGGCCTTTTGCGAATTCTACGATGAGCTGAACTGTCAGGATCGTCATCTCGGTGATCTGGCGGAACGGCATATCCGACTCCTCTTCATCTTCGTCCGACTGCCAGGTCTGAAAGTGATAGATATCATTAACGATATAACACAGATTAAAATAAGAATGTTACTGAGGCTGTGTCAACAAAACTAAGTCATCAACGTCTTTGAAACTTATAAATAAAAATAACTTAGTACTGTGTTAGTTAGTACTAGTTTTAAAATGACGTTGTTGGTACTCATAGCTCATACATAGCTATGGTTATTTAATTGCCAATTTGAACAGTAAAATTCTCATTTTATTATAATTTTGAAAAAGTGATATATATAAATATAATCGATTGTACAGTAAAAGCTGCTCTCGTTCGAATTTTTCGAAAGTGAAAAAGTACTTTAAAATAATTGTCATAAAAAGAAATCAGTTTTATAGCTTTTAATTTTCCAAAACTACTAAACCTCCTTTATGACTCGAATAAAGGGTTGAACAACGAGAGTCAGCTTCTAGGTGACAAAATCAGATTGTAATGTTCCCCACTACTGGGACGCAGGCCTCCTCTCCATCGGGAGGGGGTTTAAATACACCACGAATTTTTGGTTCTAGCCACGATGTTTTACTTCACCGTTTTGTAGTTCATGTAAGGAGATTCACCACCAAACATTAAGTAAGTAAGTCATTGCCATGTCACTCTTATCTCGGTTAGTTAAGGTATAAATTAGAGAGTTTTATAAAACTCACGACAATGATTCTAATTTATAGTTTATAACAATGTAAGATATGAGATACATTGCAATGACTTACTAATTGTTTTACGTCTTTCAAAGTTGATCGTGAATGCGCTGCTTCAGGGGGTAAAGTAAGAAATCAACAAGAGACAATTACCTGCGTCACCCTCTTGAGGTCCTCTTCTGAAGGTTGCTCGTAGCCTTCTTGGTACCACACGAGCCTCGCGATCAGCGACTTCTGGTTGGCAGTGAGTGGGGGCACGTTCTTCAGCCGGTTCTGTTCCATCAGCTTCTCGTTGAGGAACCGCGGCACGACCTCGTGCTGCAAACATTCCAGCTTCACATAGGAAACCGTCGGGTCAGAATTTGCTTCGAATATTAAGTGTGGGGGGGGGCTAGCTCGGAATTTGTTGTTCAAGACTATGTGATGATTTTTAAAACTAGTGATTAACTGTTATAAGGAATGTAAGTATGAGTGATGAATGGATTAATTGATGATGAGATAATTTGTAATTTGAAAAATTTCTTTATGTGGATGTGTACGTTTTTATTTTTTTGTTTTCTATCTTGTTTTCAATGTATAGTGTATCCTGATAAAGCTCTACAGAGTAAAAACAATATTTACTCATGTGCCTACACTGCATGCATGAGATCATGATAATACAAGAAGCAAAAGACCGGGATAGGTGCATCCCGCGAACACAGTAACATTTTTCATTTACATTTCAAATACAAGTAACTATTAAAAATTCATAAAATCCGACCGACGCGCGACGGTCTCACACAAACGTATTATAAAGCAGAATTCCAATTGCTTTCATATTTAGGATGACTTTACAAAAAAAAGTACGACAATATTATTAATTTCAACTTTCAAGAAGCATTGTTGCATGTCGGTCAAATAAACTGTATTTTGGAAACTAGTTATGATTCATTTTCCAACTGTTGTAGGTACTGCGACTTATAAATCAGTCGAGCCATACTTTCAATTACGCTGTAGTCGATTAATGAAGAGCAAACAATAAACTTACAATTCTTGCGGCCTCTGGGGGCGGAGGATCACATTGCATGATGGGAGGCATGTGATCGTCTACCGTCGTCGTACTGACGGGTAACTTGTCTTTTTCCCTCTGTGCCTTCTTCTCTTTCCGTTTCATCGCACACTGGTTCTCTGGCACCACACATTCGGGCCTCATGCCCACCGCTAGACATTTCTTTAACCGACACTCCTGACATTTTCTTCGCATATACATATCCATTTCGCATGCATGTCCGAATTTGCATATGTACACTGCATTTTTGGTTACACTCCGCCTGAAGAAGCCTGGAAATTTGAAAAACCTGTTTAGCATATTTCACAATAATATCTCCCAACATTATCTAAGAGTTGGTAACTCAAACAATGAACGATGATGCAGCATTTGCGAAACCAGTTTTTAACGATAATGGAGTCATGAGCGTTAAGGTCGCCTGAAAGGCGAGGGTCATTGACAGCAGCACATATGCCGATTTTTATTACAAAACAAACAAGATAGAATAGCTCGCAAATGACTTGAATTGAACGTAATTGGTAATGGACAAGGTATGAGCCTCTATAATATAGACTGATTACGGGCGCGCTCGGGGTTTATTCAGCGGTCTGAGTTAAATAGGCATATTTATTCTCAGGTCGACAGTGAAGGTTGGCGGAGACACACGAAGATGTCCGATAGGCGTCGGTAAGTCGTGAAGTAGACGCCCTGCAGACAGCTATTGTGACGACTAACTGTCTGTTATATGCACGCGCAGCTCATAACAACCTCGGCACAATGCGCCAATTTAAAGCTGAATTGGCACATTCGTGGGCGAGCCACAACTTCCACAAGGGCTACGTATGTGTGAAATATCTAGGTTAGCAACGCACATGACCTAGTTATGCTAAAAGTGTTCCGAGAACGATTTTGTTGTTGCATTAGCTCTAGGTATGTTTTGCAATCATCTAACTTTTACGCGAATGCTATTTAACGGATTTCCATTCAATTCTATTGAGTCTCTTGTTTTTTGTTTTGCATAAGCTAAAATAATGATGTTTGTTCAGAGTCACGTCACATTCTCGACTCATTGAACAGGGGCATTCATACCTTTACACCCTTCACATGTCAGCGCGTTGTAATGATACCCGGAGGCTCTGTCGCCGCAGACGAGACACAGCTCCTCCTGCTGCCGCGGTGCGGGGCCTTTCTTCTGCCGCCTCGCTTCGCCATCTGTACTGCAGCCGTTTACACTCGAAGCTGGTGACAACTCCTCACGACCTGAGGACAATACAAATCGAAATTTAGCTTTTGGGCTAAAATGCAACTGCGGTCTGCGTAGTAATAAAGAGACTCGAGTCCAGTGGCCGCGCGGCGCCGTGTCGAGAACATCTAAAATCGGACGCTATAAAATTTGCATACATTTCATGAACCATTTGTCGAGTCGCGAGCGAATGAAGCTCGTTTTATTTTTCGTTTTTACATTCGGGGCGATGTTCCTTCGTCGAAGAGATGTTTTCGTAACGAAATACTCGCAAGTAATTTTCGGCAGTACCGTGGACATTTCCTGCCCAAACAAAGGTGGCTAGAGCGGGGCCCGCATACAGATGAGGTCCAGTATTCAGTTTTGGTATTCGAGCGGGAGCGGGGTGCGATGCGCGTTGGAAATGTAATCGGCAATTGTCAATCACGCAGTCGGAACTCCTTATAAAGTAACGATATAATTGTTAATAATAATAACTCCTTAGGTTCGTGCAGTAGGTATGTCAGCCGTCACTGATAATAATCAGGCGATAAACCTATTCGCTACAGAACTCAGTTGTAAAAGTAGGCTGTGATGGCATGATTTACGAACTTTCGTTTGCAATAAAAATGTAGCCATTTTGCTCGGATCATCATCGTCATTTCAGCACTGCTGGACATAGACCTTCCCCTAGCTATTGCAATTTCCCGGATAAAATTCCTAAAATAAACAAATGTATTGGTGGACATTGTGTAGGTATTTTTTTTCCATTCCCTAAAAGCGTACACCACGCTATTTGCCATGGGCGGATAAACAAACGACAATGATTTAGTCCGACGAGTATCTACCGCTCTAGCTCATAAACCGAGGGTCCATTTGAGCCTCTCCTCATTAATTTTATTTACATTTTATGGTGTCCATTAGGCGTCGCGGCCGTGGGTCCCTGCCGCAACCGCGTATACCTGAGTTACGCAACCGGCCGAAATAGCCGATGCCAAAAAACTAGTTCCATGTGGGACCGGAGCCAGCGGAACCATTGCCGCTCTCAATGTGAGAAAAACAATCTCAAATGACCCGAAAACCTCGTATCACGGACATCATTAATACTATTAAAAGCTTCAATGATAGCTATTTATATTAAGAAAACTTTAATAATCAATCACCCGGTTGTAAACATTAACTATAAGTTCGATTCACTCGCGTTTCGTCCGATGCGTGCCAATTTTTCTATTACACTCTTTACGTTGATTGCTGAAATTATGTATCGTGCAAGGCAGGCCGTAATAATTCACTCGATAAAAATGTCTCAATAAAGAGGTCAAGTGCGTCGTTTTATCGCGAAGTTATTTACATCGATGTGAACACCAGCTACTGTTCAATTTAACAACACCAGTATCTCCACATTCACATTGCACTGACCTATGAACTATGTACCTACACTTATACACTACGTAGGTACATACCAACCATTTGTATTGCTGTTGTTTTTTCTCAATTCTTTGTAGGTTCGCTCTGTTAATTATTTTAAACATAGACCCGGCGCGTTGCTGACGCAAAAGACATAATTGTTGTACAGACGCCAGCACATCAACCTACTACAATCTGTCAAATTTCTTCAATGGATTTTCAACTTTATCACTATAATTTAACGTTCAAAGTTGATTGCGAAAATTTGTCAGTTTCGGGTAGGTCGACGTGCTGGCGTCTGTACTATGCCTCAAGTGCAAGCAACAAGTTGACAAAGTTTTATCGCATTCGGATTAGCGGTATGGCAGCGCATACGATACGAACAAACATTATTTTTTATAAGTAGATACTTACCTAGGTACATAAGATTATATGTATATATAGCTTATTTTTCTGTCTTTATTAGTAACGCTTACTTAAAATACTTGACCGAATGACCGTTGGCCGTAGTTGCACAAGATCTTGGCAATACTTCACAGGTAGGTGTGTTTCCGATTGAATTGACGACCGCGTTCATTAGGTTACCCGAATTAAATAACTTTAGTGAGTTGACGCAATGTTGTCAGTTTGAGAATCAGCCTAGCGAAAGTAAAACTATCGTAAAATTACTAAACTGGTTTAACTTGCAGTGCTTTTTAAGTTTTTTCTTTATAATCATCGTAATAATAATATAAGTAAACTATCGATTATTTCAATCTCATTTAATAAAAGCGTCGTCATATTATTGTAGACACAACTAGACTTCCATAATTACTAGCACTATCAAATCAGTGTCCGTGAAAAAGAAAGCTAATCAAAAGTTGAATGCACGGATGACCGAGTCAGTGTGTTATGTTATTACGTCTCAGCTGTTCAGTGTGTTGCGCTCGCGCATTGGAAGGTCTAGTTCGTGGCAGTTCGGCGACACTCGGGCGCGGTCGGGCGTGCGAGCGAGAGGCTCTGAAGAGCGACAAGTGGGGCGCGAGCGTCGACCGGGGGCAGCGTGCGGCCTTGACTCTTGCGTCCCCCCTTCCCCACTTCCTCGCCACGCTCGCCGCGCAGCCACATTATTTATGATAGCATCAGAGCTCGAAGCAAGCTCGCGATTCTCTTCAACTAATAATAACTCGTTTTTCCTCTCACGCCATTTCGTTTTTTCAAATCACCGATGACTTTAACAGGCCATGTTGCAAACTGAGGCTTTGCGGTTTTATAAAATGTGAACATCAATCGTTGAAACTTTTCACTGGTGGGAAGTACAAAACTACAATTTTAAGCTATTGTAAACTGACGCATGTTGAGAGACAGCGACAGGCATTGATTAAACAATACGCAACTTTCACTGACCTCAGAAAACAGACTACGCAATCATTTCGCAGGCGGGCCGCGTAACCGACTAGTGAAAGTCACCCAAAAGTAGGTATTGCACAAGCCTACATGGCACACGTAATTGAAATTCGGGTGCGGCGAAAGTAAGCTGCTCTATGTGTTGTGACATCACATAGGGCCTATTTGGCATGCAACAAATGCGTGCGGTGCGCAGAGTAAGTTGTGTTCAAACGAGTAGTGGCGCTCAACTAGGCAATAAGCAACGTCTTTTGTAATCAATTGCGTGTGTACATGCTAGTTGATTGTACAATGTATGCCACATATTAGGATTTATAAGGTTTTTAAGAGAAACGTGGTACACGATAAGAATCGAGACGCATTCCAATAATCGAAGTTGGCACGCGTGGTCTGATATAAGCGGGCAGTCAGAGTCGAAAGAAAAAACTGACGCAGAAAAAGTGGTGTACACGTGATCGATGCATCGGCTGGGCGGAGACAGAGTCGCGATGTTACTTTCTACGATACTTTCTAGCAAGAGATGTGGGCCGGAGCCGGCGCGGCGCAACTAGAGCGATCGGTTTCTCCGCGCGCCGGGAAAATCGGATTGAAATAGAAATCGCATCGCGGAGAAAATCGCCATTTTCACGTCACTCTGCACGCCAGCGTGGAAACTTTGTAGATGAAATACATTTCAATTAGTTCAGCAGTATGATTCTTAAATTATGACATGAGTAGAGACCCAAAATATCCATTTCATCACGTATATTGTTAGGTTAGGTTACACACCACTTGTGTGGAACACAAAATGTAGGAGTCGTGTTTCCTCGGTTTGGGTGACGTGATCTATATTTGAGGGGAATCAGGAAACGAGCGGCTGGTGTACTGGGAGTGATCTTCAGCGAGGAGGGCGGACGTGTCGGGCGGACGCACGTGGAAGTGTCCGCATCCGTCGAGATCGAGCAGAGCACACTGCCGAGTGCACGCCATCCGGTGTAGTTTAGCTGCATGCTCGAAAATTCCTACTGACATTTTTTTGGTGAACCTCACATTTCTGAAATGCACAAGATATGATTTTGGCAAGTCAAAAGAACATATTTATAATCAGTGGCACTTCCTTATTACTTTTACACAGACAGTTTCTTTTTAGCCAACCTTGAATGGTGAAATCGTAAACGCAAATTGTTATTTCGGCTTTTGCAAAATAACTGGTTTTCAAGTAGATTTTTCAGAAATTCTTGTTGTCCTCTATTAGGACATTACGTCCATTGTATTTCGGTGGCAAACAGAAGTTAGTCGGTAAAGCACCTAGAGATTCCTAAAGGTTTTGTCATCACCCAAACCGTAAATTAGAAAGTGGTGGCCGGTTATCACGTACACGGTACACGCCACGAGGAGTACGTAATGGATATGCCACAACTCCCCAACAGATTGTTCCATTTATTGACAGAGTGCTGGTTTATGTCGGGCCCTCTTACTTCCCCATGCCATACTTAATAGATAAAACTAGGTTTTTTGTCTCTGTCTATTCCCCAATTTAGTTGAGCGCGCACCCACGCTCCGGCGGCGCGCCTTTTAGAGTAAACATGGGAATGGGTAAATAGAAAAGGGAGGGAGATATAATTAGAATCAATGCTGCATGCTTTCAGAACTCAGAACTTAACTGTAATGAACTTTTAAAACCTTTAGCATCCTCTGTTTGGTTTAGTAGGTATACCTACGAAACAATTGGCATGATAGATAGCTGGTGTGCGCAATTAGCGTGCATAAAAAGATCCTAATGTGAATTTAAGAATGTATTTTAACTGCATTTGCTGAAGCCGTCATTCAAGTAGAATGGGTCAAGCTCGATGCTTAGTGCTAACAAAAACTCAGCCTCTGTTTTTACCGAGTAGTGAATACTTGTGAACTATGTTTTGTGACGCATTAGGGCCATCGCGCAACGGACCGTGACTTGTCAGTATCGCTGCCCTTGCCCTGCTCCCGCGCAGCCGACCTCGTGGTCACAGCGCGCAGCCATTGACACCAACAGTTAACCATCTCGCATTTACTAACACAGATCAACGATTTACTCCATTTATTAACAAAAATATTCATAATTTACCTCAAACATTAACAATTAACCTTATTTACTTAAAATGTTTGCTGGAAAGTAGGCCAAGGCATGATAAACTCGGTGACGTAAAATAATCGACCGCATAATAGTCGCTTAATAAGGGCTAAATTAAAAGGAGTCAGAGTGTACCATTTGGGTCAACGACTCTTTGTTCTTGATGCTGATAACTTATCTGACATAATGACATACATAACCCGCTCCATATTTGTATGAAAAAACACTGATTTGAATCAATACGAGAATTATCTATAACGTTTACGTGTCAGTATAAAATCTTCCAATGATATTATTGTTCCATGTTTGTTTATTACTAAATCACCTCAATAACATTCTCTATGTAGGTCATTAACACTGAATTTCTGAGAAAATGGCGAACGTAAACGAGGAAAATAAAGTGACGGAATCGGAATGTAGGTCGCGTAGAGTATCGAGGAATATAGAGGCTGAAATAACAAAATGTTTGTCCCAGTTAAGTAATCAATGCTAGTGGCATATTTACGTTTCATTGCTACGTTTATTTTGGGCAATGTTTTGACCGCTAAAAATATAATAATGGTGGCGGGCTCAACCGGTCGCAGTCACAGACACTCAGACAGCGGCTGTTAAGACTCTTTCACATTGAATTCAAGCTGTGAAAAAGAGCAACGTTTATTCACGAATTTGTATTTATTGAGTGCCTTAATATTAGTCCGGGTTCTTTCGAGGTCATTGACCGGGTATCGGTGGAGATAAGCCAACGCCGCGGCGCTTATCGCTGTCAAAGAACGTCTTTGTTTTCGTCGTATTTGACGCCACACGACCGCACTGATTAGATCAATCACGTTACATACCAATTCTCTTTTCCAACCGCTTTATCTACCTAAATGTCGTTAGTGGGGAAGTGCTTATTACCACAAAAACCGGTCTTTTGGTGCAGTGATAACAATTTAGTCAGTTTTGACCAGCTATCTAATTACGTAACATATTTTCGTAAACGATTACGACTTTCTAAATGTTTCATTTTGACATAGGTATTATACCTAGATAAAAACTCTCAAAATGTTTCATTTTGACAGTTTAACAACATTCATTGCGTTATTTACTTTTTTTTTAATGAAGTAATGGATTAGCAATCTATTTCAAAACGATTCAGATTCTGAGTGATCGTGTAGGTACTATATTACGCAATTAGGGTACAGGATCAGGTAAAATAATAGGAACTGTAACAAAATCTATAACTCTTCGAGATAAGATTACAGATGAAAAGACAAATAAAATTGTCGTTAAGGCCAGGTTGAACACGTGAGTGAATTGCTTATGAATTCCAGCAGTTGAGTTCGAAAAACGGTGCACGAAAATGTATTTATTTCTAGCTTTGCCCGCGGCGTCGTCCGCGTTGATGTCGGAACACATCTCACGAGAACTTACTACCGGGATTATGAGTACCCTATGTGTTAATCCAGGTTACAGACTATCTGTGTAGTACCCTATGTGTTAATCCAGGTTACAGACTATCTGTGTGCCAATATCTGTGAGCCGTTTTTGCGCCAATCCGGAACATACATCCATACAAACGGCCAAAATTAGGCCGCGCCGTCGCGCTGGTCTGCACGAGCCTTTATGCTTGACTGTCGCTTATAGAGGTACAGGCAAATAGCAGTCTCAGTTATCCACGGTCCACGAGTGAAAAATGTCCTCCTCAGAGGTTTCTGTTTCTAATGATAGAAGTTTTAGAGGGTTAAAATGACGGGATCCGCCAATTAATCTCATTCATAGAGTTTTCTCGCTTACCCAGTTCTCACTCAGGTTTTGACTATTCATGTATAGATCACAACACAACACATCTATATGTTAGTGTTAGTCGATATAATTTCAAAGTAAAGTGTTCATACCAGCAGGGCCTCAGCCGCGTGACCAGATCTCAGTAACGAGCAAAAACTGTGGTGAGTAAGTAGGTACCTACTACATATATCATACAACATCACTGAGGCGGACACGGAAAAAAACTTCTGACAAGAATACTGGACGGGACAACAAAACTGAAACATAGTAGGTACATTAGTTAGGTAGGAAGGTATTTCAGCCGTGCGCGTTATCATTTGGTACGTTAAATAGGTATCACAGGGAATGATTGAAAATATGGTATTTTTAGGATATACAGGGTGTTTGGCGCATGGACCGACACAATTTTTTCAGGGATTTGGGAGGTCATTAGCTAGGTTCTAGCTAAGTTCAAAATAGCTTTTAGTTTTTTTAATAATTAATTTAGAAGTTGTAAAATTTCATTCATTAAATACAAAAATTAACTTTGGAAGCTTGTAAGGAATTTTCTTGAAACCAGTTGTATAAAACAAAGATGTTTTTAGATTTAAAGGACTTTGGAGAATGCAACAAAATTTGTTTTGTGCCACTACACCCACAAACAAAAAAGTTATTTCAAATTAAAGGACACATTTTGGGAATTTTTTTCATTTTAAAAAAATAATCATATGTAACCAACCGTGACATTTGGGACAAAGGGTGTATGGGTAGAACCTAGCTAATGACCTCCCAAATCCCTGAAAAAATTGTGTCGGTCCATGCGCCAAACACCCTGTATACCTACGTACTCGTTTATCGAGATAATTGTGAAAAAAAAACGGTAAATTTGATGTAGTACAGCGATTATGGGACATCAACAGAACGTGTGCTAGGTATCATATTATTATATATTTCAGAAGATTTACACTGAACATAAATGTAGGATAAAATAAGCAATTTTCGTAAATTAAGACAGATGAAAGTGGCTCGCTACAAGGACGTCGCGACTTCACGAGGTATTCGTACGAAAAAGTGATGCTGATGAGACAGAAATAATCGTTTGTGGTGGCACATCTCGTGAACTGTGTCATGGGCTCGGCCCACGCTCGACGGAAGGTCACCCGCCCTCCAAGACGGACTCATTACTCAATAGTCTGCCGTTTACGACCGAAAGTCAACACAGTTTTTCCATGAGTCACCTTCACCGCCGCCGGACGTGAGCCATTTTTAACAGACTTCAAAAAAGGAGGTTCTTTGATCCAACACTTTTTCCTGTACTTACAAAGTTTACTAAGTCGTTAAGTATACGTGTGATTTTTTGCACGGTAACTACGTGAATACTACGCCACGCTTCAAAGTAAATATGAAAATGAATTATGAGCTTCAACAAAACCCTTTTCTAAACCC
The DNA here is from genome assembly GCA_963853775.1 of Xanthia togata. Lineage (NCBI taxonomy): Eukaryota > Metazoa > Arthropoda > Insecta > Lepidoptera > Noctuidae > Xanthia > Xanthia togata. The sequence goes on from OY970802.1 coordinate 17,451,382, forward strand.
AATACGATTTTTTGTGAAAGGTACGCGCAAGTACGCGTACGGAGTAATAATAATCGGTGCTGTCAGTATGATGGATGGAGCCGCGATGACGAGGCTTGGTGGATACCGAACCACCCCGGCCCACCACCCTCGCCCCCTTCGTCCATTCAATGCCGTTACCGCTGACGGCAAGAACATGGACGGAACTGCTAATCACCTCTCTTTATAAGATTCATTTACTAAACTAAGCATATTCCCTGCAAAGAGGTTTCACGTTAACGGTATCTCAAAAATTAGTGATGTTCTAATAGTTTACACACGTCTGAGTCTGAGCAACTTGATTTTCTCTAGAAAACCATTTTGACTCAGAAAATAAGATTGTAGGTAGACAAATTGGATTTATTTGAGCTCTTGTTCAGCTCGTAGGTAAGTACGAGTTCTAATCTTATCAATACGAACTTCAACGACTTGAGGAAGAGGTTCTCAAGTCGACACGTACATTTTTTTGACCACGCATAACTTTTTACTGAGTAGTCCGATTTGAGCGATTCTTGTTTTATTTGGGAGGGTAGGGATACTTCGAAGTTGGTCCCATGTAAAATTGAAAACTCAAATCCGGGGTGGATTTGAGTAAAAAATGGGGTGGATGTATTAAAAAATTTGCTTGCTTGCTTGGTGCTTGATGGATCTTCGTTAAATGTGTTTGGCGCTGCCTCAAAATTTGTTACATAAATTAGTTTAATTTTTCGCTTTTCAGTTTTTTTTGTAGCTTGAAGTGCAGTTCGAAAGAGACATTTCCGATTAACAACGAGAAAACCATTAAAACGTACCAACACGTCTTCCTGACAACATTAACGGAACTCCCCATCAACGCGAACCTACGCCTCTTTTTCTCGAGTAGGTAGTTAGTGACTAACCTGGTGTCAGAGTTTTAAAGCCGCCCATGGGCCTCTGACTTGGCTTCACATGCCGTCGAGAAATATCTCTCAGACATGCCGGTTTCCTCACGATGTTTTACTTCACCGTTTTTGAAGCAAGTGATAATTTTACAATATGCACATGAATCCAAAATGCCAGAGGTGCGTGCTTTGGGTTCGAACTCTAGACCTATGACTTGGTAGTCCGACGGTCACACCAATAGGCTATCACTGCTAGACCTACGCCTCTGAAACCATGTGAGAAACACGGAAAATATTTTTCTAACGTCATACCTACTCGTAAAGTATTACTGAGGGTACCTATCGCCTTATGAGATCAGTGGAATTCATCATGTCGAACTAAAATAGCACTTGTCTAGGCGGCATTGTTAAAATTCGGCAAACAGCCAGGTAGGAAGGTCGACGACATTACGAACATCAAGTTATGTTCGCAACCTATAAGTAGGTGTCAACAAACATGCTGAAGGCTAGCTCAAGTATTTATATTTGCTCGATGCATATTACACAACGAATAATTTGATCTCGAAACTTTAACTACTATCGTTTAGCACATGATTCTTCGACTGATAACGTCCAAGTGTTCCTTTAATGAATAGAAAAAGAATAAATTATCATTTCTACAAGCACGTTGCCACGTTCGAACATCGTTCAAAAACACTTGGTTATTTATTAATCCTATTAGAGACACTACAATGCAACTGGCGAGGTAACGAGCACCAATTGAACCTCCATACGGGGAGAAGTTTTATTATAGCAGCTACTGAAACAAAATACATTGTTAGCGCATTTGCAATCGCTGTCCCGTAGTGATATCCAATGTAGTTAGCGAGAGCACGAACATTCCTGTGGGCCGGCCCGACCGGTTCCACTGCCTGTTTATGGTTGGACCAGATATAAATAGATGCGCTGCAAACCATCCATCTTAATGCTACCATTTTTATACGTTTTACACGACAATAGTCTACTCCATAACTCAGTTACCAATACCAAGTTATAATCTTTGGCTTCAATCTGGCGCGACGACGCGACGAGGGATCAAGTACAAAACCTTGCAGATTTAAATTGGTCGATAGTTTGAACACAGGATACGTTCGTGATTTATCATTTGAACGGGTCTTGTTCTCTCTGACATATTGTGTTGTTAGAGCAATTTATTCGTCCATAGACAACTACATATTATAAAGACAATAGGCCTTGTTAAGAGTTGACACGTTGACAGAGCCATAAAACAATCTAATCAATGCAGCAAGTAGTCAGATATAGAGTGACGGATTGTCTCTGGCTGGACAAATGCAAGAAAGCTGCGGCGGCCGTTAGTTACAGATTTGTATCTGCAGACATTATTACTGGCATGCGAGTAGTTCATTGCCGACACAGCTTAGAAACATTGTCGATAAAATCTGTTAAGTAGTTAAATGGAAGTTGCTCTCACGAGCGTACACTCGCGGTATTCACTTTCACTACGAATAACAATCTACCCTCTTCCACAAATGTTTCGCGAACGCGATACATTCCTTGCGCTTGCGCTGCAGGTGACCCAATAACAGGCTCATGAGCTTGTCGACTCTGAGGACACGAACGTTGCATAACGAAGCACGTGGAGTGGGGAGCGTTGACCCCGGAAAACGTGGTTGATAGACAAGCACTATCACACAGACCAACGCACCTGTGGTGGAGATAAGCGCGATATTTGGGCGCACGATAACGTCGTTCGACAACAAAGAACAAACCTACGAAAACACTTGAGCAATCAAACTAAAACTCATCGTTCGTTTAATCATTTTCGGCCCGCAGATGCGAGATGGCCTTACTCAACCATCTTTACATTCCGTCCGCGCTGGAGTTACCCACTTTAGCCGTCGTTTGCCAATTCGTTGCATAAACGACCCACTAATGTCAAAGGAGGTCATTGTCGCATTACACGAACGTTCGCTCGCCTCGCAGGCGCAGGTTGAGCGCTAGTTGCAGGTTAGATAATTATATCGATTGAACTTCAGTCTCCTTCGGCGTGTCTGTGACCCCGATGTAAATAACTTGAGGCGGTTGTACTGTAAACAACTGACGCTGCTTGCGTCAATCGCTTGGACGGTGTAGCGACGACGCTCGTCTTGGTTCTCATTCCTATTGATGTACGCGTTTGACTTACTGCAGTACTATTTAAATCCACCAGAACAAAAACCATCTAGGGAATGGAAAACTTAGAATCCGAATCTATGACGCCACGAATTATGTTTGGTAGTGTTGTGAATCAATACCGTCATTATTCTAGTCTTGTAAAACATGTAATGAGTAATGAACGACGTTCTACATTGACGTAGTAAGCTGTTATTTTCCTTTTATAGGGTTTAACAGTACCCGAAAAGTGCCAAACGGAACCCTCTAAGCCACCATTGTCCGCCCGTCTGTCTGTCAGCAGGTTCTCTGTATCTCATTAACTAATAAATAGGTAGACAGTTGAAATTTTCACAGATTGTGATACAAACAACAAATAGGTACCCAATAAATATAAAATTTAATTAAATATAAAAAAATTAAAAGATTTCCCCATTCTCGCCATACTAGAAACGTGTTTTTTTTCGGGGTTTTTTTGCTTAATGTTGAACGGTGGAATGGACGGAACCCTTCATGGGTGACTGACTCGCACTTGGCCTGATTTTAAATCTAAATTCTGGCAAAGATGGTCTATTCTAAAATAAAGCCGCAATTTCTAGAAGATAAGCTGTCCCTCTAATTAGCGACTACTGAGAATCTACTTCGATATTTATATGTGTTCCCAGTTTCAAAGACTGAAATTCTCTCTCATTTGTTTCAGATTCAAAGATAGCAGCCATGAAGGATATTTTAAATGTAAAAACAAAGCAATGTTCTTGGTTATCTTCAACATTATAAAATATAAAATGACATTACGGTCGTTATTGTTGAGTCGCATAAGTCGCGTTCAAGGTATTATTACTTACCTACTCGAATTTGTTCTGCGACCGTGAGTATTGAATGTATGCAACCTACTAAGTACCTATACTCTTTTAAATTAAGAAGCAAAAGTGAGAGGTGACGCGCGACGAGGCGCTATCTCTTTTTCTTCGTTTTAAATCAGGACCTTGAATACAGGCTGAGTAGGTATAAAATAAAAAATAAATCGCTGAATTACGAGTATATTCCACGATATATTTCTACTCGCACAGCGCTTGTGCACAGCTAGTGTAACGACTATCTACAAAGTAAGGTGACCTAAATGATAAGATTATTTCAATACTCGCTACATACGCACACATTACGAAGTTTGAGTGTGTGTGAATTTGCATCAGGTTCGCTCGTACAATGACATTGTCGACCTTGACTACTGCCTCGTATATCAAACACACACAGACACAGCGGTGCAAGGAATGAGTGCCCCACAAATGTTATTAGTCTGAATAGAACTGAGCGTTTACACTCGAGCTGCAGGAAACGAAAGACTCAGAAAAATCTGTCTTATAAACTTGGTAATATAGATTATTGATGGGTCATATAATTAGCACAGAAGTCCTTTACCTCGTCGCGCATTTATAAAATACTTCGGAACATAGGACGCGATAAAAGATGCACATCTGGTGCAATGTTTAAAAACAAATTGGGCATTTTATAGACTGCAATATAGGTCCACGTCTGGTCGAATAGATACAAAACAGTTCAACACACGATAAGGCGCTCAGCGACCAAGGCCAGGCGAGCTGAATTATCACAAGTGTGTTATAAACGAATACTTATAAATACATGTGAAATCATAATAAATACTTGCACGTACAGTTTTACACTTTCATTTGTTTTATTATTATATTATGCACCATTGATTGGCTTTTGATTCATGAAAATTCTGTCGTTATCGAACATGGTGTATAAAAATAAAATGGATGCTGGTTTGTTTGTTCTTAATTTAAATGATCTAGTGATGCGCTCTACGTTTAGGTGGTTACACATCGATATAAGACTAGTTCTTTTTTTATTCGAACGGAATAATGCATTTTTTTTTAGCATTTATGTTAAAAAAAAGCAAATACATAAACTTTCTTATTTACATAATGTTTTGGTTTGCCTCATTAGAGCTCGCGAGATACACGAGGATGTTTTAACCCAACGCGATATCATCGTAAGACAGATGTCAATTAATTACATTATAAATGTATAGCAATGCGGTATAATTAATAAACTACGATATTTACGTTATTAACGACGACGCTTCGTTTGAAATATAATTAGCGAGGTTGTTATCCTCCTTTATCCTTGTCCATTACTGAGTACAGCACATCAACCTACTACAATCTGTCAAATTTCTTTAATAGATTTTCAACTTTATCACTAAAGCGTATGGTTTAAAGTTGATTGGGAAAATTTGACAGTTTCGGGTAGGTTGACGTGCTGGCGTCTTTTCCTAAGATGTATTAATAATGGTCGTTACAAAATTAAATCAATTTATAATAACATTTTAAGTTTGACAAAAATAATTATTATATGTAACGCACAGGTCAAGAAAACATATTAACCACAGACTATATAGATACCTAATTTTAATACTCGGTTCGGTTTGTTCGGTTCTCGGTTCGGTTGTGTCATTTTATTTTACTATGGTAATTAGACGCGATCAAATTACCATATCGCATTATTCAACGTCAAACAATATTTTGTGTAATTCCGTTTATTTCCGTATTGTTATAACAACTCATATGTCAACGTACTGGTCATAAACAGGTTCTGACTTTTAATAGACATTAGCTACGTGTTTGAAACAATTACCCAAGTTTTAGTGTGAGAACAAAGTTCGTTCGTCATCATAACAGGCCGTCGCCCTCCACATAACGTAACACTTTTTTGAGCATACGTAAAAAGAAAATTAAATAATAAAATGTGTTTAGATAAGACTGATAAACATACTGTATAGGTACCTAACCTATGTATCATGTGAGATTTGGGTATCACCTCACTAGATACGTCATTTGTTTTTATGTCACTATACAAAAATGACAATTTTTATTCATTTAAGTTTGAAATTCGAAATCGTACGCATCGCAAACATGACGCAAACTTCTTTTACTGTGCGTAGCTCGCATGAAGTAAAGGGTGCTTTACTCACCTCATACCTACTTGAATTTGCGTGTGGTTAGTCTAAAATAACATAATTTAAGTGTGAAGTGTTGGCGTATGCCGTGAATGTCGTCCACAAGTACTGAGATTTCCTCTACGATACGATTTGACCTCTACGATACAACACATCTAGTGTCACGTAAGCACACTTTATATGCCTTATTTGAAGCTACGCGTGCACTGAAGCCAACGTCTGGTGTAAACGGGCAAGTACGCTCATAACATGGATACAGAAAGAATGGTAGTTATCTCGGTAGTCAAGTAGTCCCCTTATTCACCATAATATCCTCTTTCACACAGTCCATCCATCGTTTCTTTGGTCTTACTGTTATAGCCATTTTAGTGGAGGTTTAAATTAGACGATCTATTTTATACCTATAAAGATGAGAGTTTACGTTCTCTTACCTTTTTTCCCAGGAATACATTAATTTATTGTACTTTTACCTTATGTTTAGGTTGGTGCCGTCAAAATGTTCAATCAATCAAAGAAATGTTTGATTATTGGGAAAGATTGCGTATCTAGCACTCAATGTCTATTAGATATTGAATGACGTAAAATGTGATAGTAGATAGAGTAGTCTAGATTTGAGGTGCCGCGAATTGTTCTACTGCTCACGATTTCTACATCCTATGGCGCTTCTCGACTTTCAAGTAAAACCTTCTTCAGGTGCACTTTGCGCTCTTTCTGAACGGTGAACGAAACTGAACCGTCATTCTTGGATCGGTACTCAGTGGCGCAAAATCAGCGGGGTACAGTGCGTTCATTATAACTTGACCCGTGACGCGATTGGGAGCACTATTCTGTCAGTCGCCATTTTGAACTCTATATGTATTGGAACTAAGCTTGACAAGCAATGGTACATGACGGCAAGGGACAAGTTATAGTGAACGTGTAGCGGTTACACCGCCACATACGAACTACGCATCAAAGACATGACGTCACACAAATCCTGCATCGCGCAATTAGAGTTTACCGCGCGAACGACCTAATTATACATTAATACTCCGGCATCAACAGTTGGGCAGTTGCCCGCCAGACACAACACCCGTCAAGTTGGAGGATCCTCCCTTTTCTATGGTGGATGAGTGAACTTTACACCCTGTTCCTCATGCCCCTAAAAACGGTCTGTAATTGCGTACTTACTGTAGCAATGGCTGTACAGTGTACAGTCCAACGACATTCATTGCGTCACATTTACGTTGTTGAGCAGACAAATTTTACAATTTAGCAATGAATTAGCAATATCCTTCAAATTCATTCAAATTGTTATTGCAAGTTTATATTGCGGGTATACTCCGCTCCAGTCGGTCGGTGACGCTGAATCCTACTCGAGCGTCCTGCTGAGTATACGCGATTTAAATTTAGTTTTGAGCTGAATTTAGTCTAGGTTTTTTTTTATTAGTTTTCTTTATATGTATATAATAATAGTACAAGTATAATGGGCCCTATTTTACTTGGTAGGCGAGGATGACTGTGCGTAAACGAATATTTTGTTCGGCAGCTTTTTATAGTTCGCTATAACAAGAACAACACCGAAATATTCGCGCTATCGAGGCTAGAAATCACTGTGGTATAAAATTAGTATGGTATCATAAATCCAGTTAAATTTAGTAGGGTAAATTGCACGCTTGGTATTGCTAATAAATTCAAATAACAGGTTTAACTTGTATGGAGCAGCAACAATACAAGGATCTTGTAAAGATCATCGCCCTACGTGTGTGTCTTTGATTGACAATGCTTACAGATACGCATTTTAACTACACAATGTTATACGCTGCTTGGTCTGCTATAGATTGTGTGCACAATGACATGCGGAGATTTACCGTGACCGTTATGATCACTCGATTTAGATCGATATTCGTGAGATCCGGGATGTGTTCACAGTTAAACAACAGTCACTTTACAACAATGCCAACTTTGTTAAGATTATAATCAATGGATTTAACAGATGTTATCGATTAGAGAAATTTTAAATTGATTACTTTAGAATGCTCTTCGTTCAATTCTTTTTCGTGCAATGATTTATCGATATTCGATTTATGACGCAATTAAAAAATAATAATGGAAAACTTATCCTATTTGGATCTTGGCTATTCCGGACATTTCCAGAAGATATTGCCTGGAACTAAATAAGTAGTTAATATATATAAGTAACTAGCTGCAGCCTGGCTATAAGTTACTCTTTATAATATCAGCTATTTGCCAGTGAAAGTCCTGTCAAAATCGGTCCAGCCGTTTCAGAGATTAACCGGAACAAACTGACAGATGGTTAAAAATTTAATTAAATTAGTTATAAGTACTTATATCCATTTAGTAAAAAGCTGTTATTTTGATTTACAAACACTTCTATTTTAATTATTTGTATCATAATTATATAATATATAAATGTATAGACACTTAATTGCCTGAAGTATTGTAACAAAGAAAATATAATATATGATAATAAAAACGTGGTAGGTAGCAAGAGCCGCCAGTTTTTGTACTCGTTCATAACGATGACATTAAAGAATGATACGAACTCAACCATCCACATCTAATCTATGGACATAAAAGTTCAACATAAAACACAAGCTGAAACACAACTCACTAATCTCACTATCTTTTTAATCGCGGCCTTTTAAACATATCAGAATACAAAGGTATAACTATAATAAAACGTTGGTTTACCAAGAAATTCAAACTCCAGTGATTTGTCTCAAGATACTCGATCTCAAAGTTGGTTACAGCCGCTTCGAGTTGAGATAATAGAAGTAACAAGCGACGCGATGGCAGCGCTTGCGCAGCCGAGCGAGACGCGCGCTCGACCGCATATCCGCCGCTATGCCTCTTCCTAGATTCACTATATCGTCATTAGAAAAAAAACCCTCTTTCTCTGCCTTTGTATTTCACTTTTCAACATAGATAGATGGTCCCTTGGAAACCTAATTAGCTTCATTAAATACCAGTTCAAATCAGGGACTGAATTACCGAAAAATTAAGGTACCTTTAAATTTCAGTATGGCGTCATACCGTTATATAAAGGTTACCGAAATATATCGACACCGTTAATTATTTCAGTAGCGGAATTTTGAGGTTGGATATGCATACCGGTATATTTCGGTAGAAGTACTATAACCTTTATAAATGTTTCGGTAGCAGTAGGGGTTTTCTTTGACACACCGCCTCGCTACTCTGTCTGTCGTTCACTTGCCGATTGTTACAAAATAGGTACACAAGTTCTAAAGTGTTCGACGCCGCGCCGTCTCGCATGTTTTTGATACCGAAATCGTGTAAAGGTTAAATAACGGTTTAGCCCAACCTTTATTTTTAAAGGTATCGGTATAGCTCAACCTGTATTTTAAACCGGTACCGGTATATTTTTGAGGTATCTTAACCTTTAACCGTAACCGCTTTCAGTCCCTGGTTCAAATTCAACCAGTATGAATATAATCTTTCTTTATTAACTAATATAATAAAGCTGAAGAGTTATTTTATTGTTTGAACGCACTAATCTCTGGATCTACCACCAGTTGGATTTGAAAAATATTTTTTTCAATTTGATAGCCCAATTCTTAATTGAGGAAGGTAATAGTCTAGGCTCGTGCAGACTACCGTGACGCGACACTGGTAAGCTCAGGGGGTCTCCCTAATCGATATCCGTAGTTTCGGCCGTAGTTACGGACGCTTCGTTCTCCGTCTCACTTGCGGTATGTCTGTATGTGAGACGGAGTGGGTAGCGCCTGTAAAGTGTGAAGTGAAGTTTTCTTAGAAATTGTTTTGTTAGAGTCGCGTCGCGCCGGTCTACACGACGCTTTATAGGCTTAGGAGCCGAGCGAGGCGGGTCAAACCGTTTTCACTCGCCTCGCATATGACTCGACGAATCAGACTATTAATAGGTCCTCTCCTATCTAACCAAGCAACTTGGTGCGTCGCTATTAGGAAACACGTCCTTAGAGCTTGAACACTAAATTACGTGCTTGAGTTAAGGAAACGACTATCAGAACAGTCATTAGTACTCTTTAGAATTTACGTAATTATGGAGCACTTATCAACTCATGACATCAGAATGTTGAGTAATCGTGAAAATAAAGGCTCGTGCAGACCAGCGCGACGCGACGGCGCAACGCGACTCGAACAATATATTTTCTAAGAAAACTTCCCGGTATAACAATAGCTGGTGTCGCGTCGCGCTCGCGCTAGTCTGCACGAAGCTTCAAGCCTTAAATTCTACATCTAAGTAAACTATTAAGTAAGTTATATCATTATTATACATAATAATACCTGCCTAAATCACGAACTGTTTGGCATTATACTATCAAATTGAGAAAATTCATATGACGTGATCCGTTTTTTTAGGCGTAAATATTAACTGGGTGTCAATGAACTTTAAACAAATTGGAAACTAACTAGGTATTTAAAACTGACATTTAAAAAATCCACTTTTATTATTAACATCGACCAGCTCTCAGAATTTTGGCTATCGATGAAAAACTACATTATGTCACATAATTACATTTAACCCATTCCTAATTCGAGGGGTCCCTAACAATAAAATAGTCAGGACTCTTATAAAAGCCGCGTGCTTAGAAAATAGGGGGTCAGGCAGACCATTAGATAATACAGTCAAAGGGTTGCCAAAAACGTTTTATTATTGAAAAATATGACCCTCGCTAATATTAGAAGCAGCTGCCGAGTTTCACCAAAGATTAATATTATTCTAACACTAAGCCGCCTTAGTAGTTAATAGCAACCGAGTTGATCGGATTTGTATATATGCTAATTCAAAGACCAATTATAAATGGACGGAAACCTACATTATGGTATACATAAAATAAAAGTGTATTGAATAACAAAATCGTGTTACGTGACTGCTAATTGTTACATAACACGTTTTATTTAAATCAGATGAAGTCATAAGCTATCATTGTGCTTCTCCAGCGGGTCGATGACCCCTTGATTAAGGTATCATTAATCATGGATAGCTGACGACTGAGAGGGTATCGCATTTCACACATTGAAAACGTTTGCTCGCTTATATGCAATCGTTATAAATGGGTTTTCGGTGTCATGTTCTGCTTTAGCTACAATAGTATTCTAGTGGTCTTATTGAAACCATTACACGTCATTGAGTGGAGTGCCTACACGTATCTGCTTTACCATCTAACAAAGGTACTTGACTGAATAATAATTACTGGTCAACAAAAACTATTAATCACATACCTACTTCATACTAGTCAACGAAGGTTGTTCAAAATTAATCAGTTAAAGATCTGTCGCGCGTTCTTATAAAGATTATTTTTTTAGCTCCAGCTGTCAAATCAGCAAGGTCCCAACGAGGTCCGTAACCCTTTCGCTGCGATAAAACAAACGATTATTCAAATTGAGAAACAAATGATTTCCGGCTAAGTGAACTGGGTATATTTAGTGGCATGAAATAATTAGTGCCGTGTACTACACTAGCTGACTTCTCGACTATTTTTAAGCGACGTGTCAAAAAACGGCTGTGACCTTGGCGCCCCCACGCGGACGCCGCGATACATTCACCTCAGGTGAGGCCCGTGGGGTTCCACTGTACCCTACGTTTATTTTGCAATTTATTTCGTTACTATCGATGGTATAAATCTTTCGTTAGTTGGTAATCTGCGACCTGCAACAGGACAATCCTTGACCATTTCCTTACCACATCTATTGAACGATTCCATACAAAACTTTTCATTAAGTTTAACACAATCATGCCATGTTTAATCATAAGTCATAACACCTAAGTGTGATTCCAGTTTCTAGTGTAACAGATAAATTATAAAATATTCCTCGACTTCCAAGGTGATCTGAATGGGATTCGTTTGGCCTTTCAAAACAGACAAAACACTAAATGATTCGGATCGCTTACTATGGAATTACAAGAGCGTTGATTGACCCAGTTCATTACTTACAGATGAATAGGCATCAAGGTGTTAATAGAACTTTTTACGCCATCTTGTTCATCGACTATTTAACTTTATAGCGGGAAGATTTAAGCATAAAAACTCCTTTGAAGTCAAACCTTTGCAAATAATTCAAAGAAGGAATTCTTCAATAAGTAAGTGGTTACTATGGATGTAAACAATAAATTATTACTTACTTACTGAGATAAAAATGATTGTATTGTTACCTAATGGATTTATTACAAAAGTTACTTATGTAGGTACGCTAAAAGCTAATAAAATTGATAATTAAGTCTTTTCAATGGATTCAACCAATTTCTACGGGAGCTTTTCAATTTAGAATTCGAGATTTTACACAAGAATAGAGTAGGTACGCCTAACTTTCACAGAAATTAGAAATTAAGCGATATATTTTAATTCGTACTTAATTAGTAATTTTGAAACATTACATAAAATAATAATTACTGTGCTTTTATGAAGTTTAGGCGATTGCAAATTGAAATATATTGAAAATTCTATTAATAATTATATATTCAGTAAATTTCACTTAAGTGCTTAGAAATTATTCTTACCTAAAAAAAATACAGTATGGCATTGCCCTGATATTAGATTATTCTGAAAGAAAAACGAGGTAGTTTACTTACCTACTGTTGGTAGAACTAAGCTTAATTTTTCTGAGCATGTAAAACTTGATGGATTGGACGACTAACGCTGTAATGACGAAGGAGGTATAGCGTTATTATTCACTGAAATCTAATTTAGTAACAACAGTATTATGAGCTTAAGGAATAAATCTTTTCTCATTAAAAATATTACAGAACCATTTCGAATGTTGTAAGTAATATTTTTCAAGTAGGGTTTTATTAAGTGAGATTAAAATAAGTAGATACAAAATGGAGCCAATAGGACGAGGAAAGATGTAAAAACAGTCATCCCTAATAAAATGGCCCGCATACACGTCATTCGAAGTAAATGCGTCAATAAAACTGACTGTGAAGCCTCGGCTTATAGCAACATCACAGATAATACAGTAGTATGCGGGCTGTTACCATATAAAATATTATATCAGTACGCTTTAAATAAGGGAAATAAGATATCTGGGACTGAGGGAGTAGACCGCAATGATCCTATAATTGTTTAACTTTAATTAAATGGGTATGGATTCCCGACACACGAGGGTGACCATCTGGCAACCGAAGTATTGCTAACTCGAAAATGTTTTAACATAAGGAAAACAGACCATCAGAATAATCTAGCTGACAAAAAATAAATAATAATAAAAACAACCAACTTGCAAAAACAAACACCACTTTAATTTCGGAAGTCAGTGTCTTTGGATCTATATTTTAGTTATTTTTCACGTTGCTTGTAGTGTTTTTTTTTTTTTAATTCGGTTGTTTTTGTTTGTATTTTTTTTAGTTTTGGTACCTACCCACACCAATTCATATAACACTACTTGCTATGTAAACAACAGTGACAGGAAGTATTATAGCATCATGATAATACACAAAGTGGATTAAATACGTATTATCGAAGCTAACTTAAAAACTACCCAAGCAGAATTAATAAAATTTATATGTGACCACCGCGCAAGCTACCTCTACCAAATAAAAAAATAGTTTTCAAAATCGGTCCACAATTTACATAAAAAATCGAAGAATATACAAAAAAAAAAAATATGCAGACGAGCATAATATAACCTGGTCCTTTTTGAAATAGCTTAACAAGCTTTGAAAATGCATGATGACATCAATGTGTACCAATTAACACGGACATGTACAAATAAGCAACATTTTTGAGGAAGGACATTGAGCAACTTTGCCCAACTCGGAAGAGACCCTGGCGAGCTCGAAATAGCAAAGCACACGTTCTAATCTAACCACAAGTACCCTACAAGTAACCTTAGAGATATGACTGTATGCCACAAACATCATTTAGAGTTTTAAAACATTTCAAACAAACTCAAAGAAAACTTTTTTTACGCTTTTTTAAATTTAATAGAGACAGACCGTGCGCACACCGGAGTCAAAAGTCAAAGCAGTTTTGTCTGTAATAGAATTTTGTCTTTGACTATGATACTTTCGTCGCGAGAATGTACGCCATCATTGTTTTCATAGAGCCATTGTCGTTCTAAAGCATGGAATTAGTATGTACTATGTCTATGGGCAACTAGCTTCAACTTTCTGACTAACTGACTCTTTGACAATTCAAAAGTGCCTGTAAAGGGTTTAATTGAAATAAATGGTTTGAGTTTGAGTTTTCTAGTATTTGTCTCAAGTCTGCGCACAGCCTAAATTACCTCAAAATTATTGTCACTTCAATAAGTTCTTATTGCCTAGAGAGCTGATTCTGAATAGTTAATTATGAAACATTAGCAATTATCGAGATATGTACCACGTACGTGAAACTTGAATTTATCGCATGGCCGCGCATTGAAGAAAGTGGAAATCTGCAAGGGGTGACGATTTAACACTATCGCTAGTGTTGCACCAGGTAAATCTGAGTAATAAAGTTATTTTTACGGTGAAAATTTAATTAATTTTAATTTCTATTACAGAAAATAATGTCATAATGAAAATCAGATAAATTTAGCTTTCCTTTTTAACACTTAGAAGAAAATCGAATTATTGATCAGACACATTAGAAGAAAGTAGGTATCTCTATAAGATGGTGGTTAATGATTTACATTCTACTTGACATCCATTTGAAAAGTCTTTTCGAATGAACCAAACACTGTTAAAGTCGTTCACAGCGTATTTATGCGACTGCGAAGTGCAATCGATTGACTTCACATTCAGAGATCACAATTTGGATTTCCTTACCTTTTATTTGTAAACTCTTCACATATAGTTAGTTAAAGTATATCATGTGCATACGTGCCTTGTCAGGCGATGCGATTTACCATCAGAAGTAGTCTTGAAACCGGTTGGACCGGCGCGACCGTGGTCGCTTCGACGAACCTCCACTGCAACCAGCTCTCTTAAATTGTTTAAACAGTATTTCTTACATTCATAGCAAATTGAAATAATTTCAACACTGACTGCTGAGGGTCGCTCTTTATTAAGAGATTTTCCGTGTAACCTGGCAGAAAGATTAACAAACTAAGTTGCTCTACGGTCGCAAGAATTAAAACTTTTTGTAACTAAAATTAGAAGTAGGTATCTCAAGGTTTTTTTAGAATATAAACTTGTGTCGAGATATATGGACGACAAAACTCGTGTTTTCAATGGCTGCATTTGCAGAATATTAAGTAGATGTTTATTTAGTAAATTCTTATAGGAACGTGGATTTAGTATTGTTTTGGTTCTTTTGTTTTGTTATTTTTGTAAATAGCTTCGTTACAAGAATAGATTATTTTACTTGTTGGTTGAGAGGGTGCGGCCCTCTTTTCGTCCCTCCGCCTCCCCATTTGCCTCCCTTCGCGATTAATGACAGATTGAGCATACTTATACAGTTCTCGCAATATTCTGTATGTTCGTGAATCCTTGAAGAATATTTAGTGTTTTGTAAAGTCATACAATTGTCGCTAGATTAGTCATCATTAGATGCATCTGAGCACTATGACGCAAGATCCTTGTAATGTTATGATTTAGAAATAGGTATACGTGACTAATACCTACAATTTGAGTTACGAGGTGAATTTTTGTAAATTATAGCCATCAAATCAGAGCAATGCGATATCAGCACAGATTGTGAATCATATTTTTGTGTAACTTGCAGGTAATATTGCAAACCGTACATAAATTAAATTAAGCATGTCCTACCTTGGATTTCCTCATTGTCAAGCATTGCAGAGATGCAACGCTTGATGAAAATAAATAAGTAATTATTTAATTTACTTAAGATAAGAAATGTTGTTGATACGCCACATTAGATGTATTTCAAAGTTACGAGGAATAAATGATCCTACATAATAGTGTATGCTATTTAAACTTCAATCAAAATCTATAAGTAATGTCGCAAAAATCCAATTTCACATGCGACTTAGTAAATTTTCCATGGCAACCTTGAATTTGTAGCCACCTAGTCGCGATAAGAATTACTCATACTAGTGCTGATCCTCCTACACTAACCGTAGACGCTAATCAAATGGCAAGACGTAAACAGTAAACTATTGTTAACTAAGAAACTATACTAAATAATACACAATCAGAAACCTAGCTTAATACTGGGAAGTCGTATTTTTGAATTCGTTGGGTTTTAATGACTTCCTCATAAAATTTGCACATAATACAGTGCAACTAGATGTCACTGTTGCTAATTCAATACCTTACGCGTGCGTGGCACAAATAGATACTCAAGTATTTTTAGCCGCGCGCCCACAGTCGATCATTCCAAGATTAGTCAGACAAGAAACACTCGCACATTCAAATGTATTGTTATGGTGGTGTAATAAAATGCAATCAACATCGGTTACGAAACCTATTTACTAAATTATTCATTGAAATACCTACTTCTTACCACGTATAAAATAAAGCGAATCTAATTTGTTTCTTTCTATAACATTTTGACTCGGTAAAACGTATAAAATGCTCAGACGTGTAATCCAAATGCCATTACAATACTACAAAAACATAAT
Organism: Xanthia togata; assembly: GCA_963853775.1. Taxonomy (NCBI): domain Eukaryota; kingdom Metazoa; phylum Arthropoda; class Insecta; order Lepidoptera; family Noctuidae; genus Xanthia; species Xanthia togata. Next base: position 17,467,900 of record OY970802.1, read on the forward strand.
AACCCTTCCATTCGTCGAACTGAATGTAGGTAAACAAAACGATTGTGATTGTTGTAAGGGCAAGGAGACATCGGGTCGTAGCGGCCGGTCAAGGTATCCGGGCCAAAGGTCGATGACAGCCGCGGCTCACTTGCGGCCGGCCGAGCGCTATGCTTGCCGCCAAAAAATACGCACTTTTTTGTGTTACATAGTAAAATTTACAATATTCAAAACAAAAATATCTAGTCCCATAATATTTTAAAGTTTTTTTTTTTCAAACAAACCTGATGACATCGACTCATTTTCTGATTTCGGTGTTGTCGGTGGCATTGGTAAGGGCATCGACGGTAGGGGTTGTGTTTGCTGTGGCTGCTGTTGCTGTGGCGGCTGCTGCTGCTGCTCCATGGTGCAGGTGCCCAGCGACTGCGCCATGCTGTACGTGATGCCATCATCGTAGCCCCACAGCTCTAGGCCGCCGTACTCGGGCGACGCGAGTGATTCCGGGGACATCACCATAGCCGGCGGCAGTCCGAGAGCTGAAGACGACGTCACCTCAGACGAGCTCTCCTCGAGCATTCGCAGCGTCTGGAATCCTCCGTTGTTATACCAGCGGCGTCTCATGTCTGCGAGCGTGTCACACGCTCCAGTATCCACGAGCGCCGAGGGACATCCTCCGACGAAGGCTTTCACTTCACTTTTTCCTCGCACTAAACTATCTAAACGCGACTCTATGGACATGCACCACTCGTCTACGCAACGTTCAAACCGAAACGAATCGCTATCCACTGTCGACTTTCATGCAATCCAATAGGACTCGGAAGTCTCGTTCGAGCGGCGACAACTTTTTCTAGTCACAACACAATCCGAGCAACAGGTGAGAAGAGCACGCGAGTCCCACGAGTTCGTGCGGTGATGTGGAGACGGGGTTCACGCGTTGTTCGAGCAGTAAAAACGAGTACGTTGCGCGCGCGCGACCGTCGTCAGCGGAGTACGTAGAGCGAGCGAACGAGCGACGCGGCCGCTCTCACTACTCACTGCCACGGTCGGCGTGACGTCACGTCCCCCGCGCCTCGCGCCGCACGCCGCCGGCCCCCGCGCGCAACCGTGGCACAGAAAGCCAAGCCACCGGGCGACAGAATGTAGCGCGCCGATAAAACACCCTCAATTTATGAAGACTCGTTCTATCAAAACAACTTCGCTGTTTGTTACGCAACTTTTGAACTTGAGAAAGTTATTTGCGAAATTATCTAATGGTAAACATTCCTGATTTCCTGTTTATCCGTTAGTGTCGCTTGGTGGTTTGTTCATTTGGACATGTAGTACTGACTAGGTACCTACCTGCTATGCTGCGGCTATTACCCAGCATTTATAATCACTTCTACTGCACGATAATGTACCTATAGGTATAATAAATATAAAACAAATGCTGAAGTAAGTAATTAAAGCAGATATTATACAATATTATAATGTCATGCTAATGTATGTAACTTCAGTCACTAGTGCAACTGCAACCTAACACGTAGATGCTTCGTTCATTATTCATTTAGTTTTGTGATTATGACTACACTGTATCCACGATTAGATAGGTAGGTATTATACCTATACGGTTACAGACAGACAGCCGACAGGTAGGTACCTACTATGTTATTAATCATACATATAAACCTAGACCCATTTTAGTAGATGCCCTTAATAGAGAGATAAACAGTGTAGGTACCTACACCGTTTGTTTGGTATACGTATGTGACACATTGACACGAATCTCTGATGTCCTCCACCGAAAAAATGGAACGACGACCTAAATTGCAGCATTCAGGTTATCAGACTCTTGGGCTGTACGAAGGTGTGGCGATCATTTTTATCTGCAAAACCCCGGCGATAGCATTGGTTTGTTTAGATTACATTTCTTTGCGTGCTCCGCGTGAACTGTGGCGTGTTTCCGTGCGAGCAACGATGTATAACGATTTGTTTGGGTATCGTCACCGGCTAGATTAGATTAGGAGTAAGAATGACGAGTGAGCCATGATTGTAGCGATCGCTGTTTAGCGTCACAGCATCACGTGGCGCGGAGCGTTGACCCGCCATGTTTTGGAAATACACCGCCATTGCCGTTTGCCCAACGTATCTGACAAGCAATAAAAAAAAACTATTTATCTGCATACGCTATGTTGAAATTATTCATTTATTATTTATGTTTAGCACCCATTTTGTACGCGGATACGTAGGTGCGAGACGATTTGTCTATTTCCCTCGCTGATTTATTTTTAAAAAGATAGAAGACTAAGCTGTCTTAAATATCTATCTGAAATAGCTACCGCATTTTTGCTGTGATTCAACAAACTGGTAATCTGGTTCATAATGGAGATGGAAACATTATTCAACTATAATAATTATTATCCCTGCCTGAGGCACACACCAAATCGCATATTAAAATGAGGCAATTTCTAAACAACATAGGTACCTACATTTTTATTTATTCGATTTATCACATTCAATCAAAGTGATCGATCAATGTCGTAACACCTATTCACATACCTACCTACTTACCTATATTGCTTACAGTTTATTTCTTCTCTCTAATAAATTATCTAAACTTTTATGAAAAACCATCTTCGTGGTTATATTCTCTATGATCTTCACTAAATACAAGTAACAACAAAGGAACGATTGCTTCCCATCTACTATTTTATCTTTTTACATCCGATTACTAAGCGTTTACTGTGGATTGCTAAATGACAAGCGATTTTGTTTGTAGATATCCGATTTGAAACATTTCGTCATAATTTTGTACAATTGGGTACAGCGATTTAAATGAAAATAAAAAGAAGTTCTTTAATTTTGATTTAGCACGAAAACCAGTAAAACTAGGACCTGTAAAATGAATTTAAATGTAAGTACTAGTTATTAGGGTACAAACTATAACTGTATAAAGTAACTAAGATAAGAATTGTATGAAGATTGTACCTATATATTATCAGTATCATAAGATAGAGCGATCGAGAAAAAAAAAAACTGATCGGAAACCTGCGTTTCATCCTCGAGGCATCGCTTCACCAAAACGAAAAACGGACGCACTCACTTACTTATTTGAGGTAGCCGGCAGCTTCATTTGGAAAACAAACAAAAATCACGAACGGCCGAAGTCTTTTTTCCTCGTTTGTACCGTGCAAAGTGTTTGTACAGTGAAGTTGAGTCGTGAGCTCCAATCGTGCGTGCAGTAAAAGGCTCGAATGCTCGATTGGTTCCTGTACCCCCTCCCGCCACCAGGTCGTCCTCTTTGCCGAATTATAGCAACCTTGCCAACCAATTGTTACAGAACATCTATTTAAAAATAATTCAGATAGCACTGTTACGTGTAAAAACCGCGTTATTACACCAAGGAGGAAAAGAAAAGTTTCGAAAAGTTGAAACAGAACAGCTCACTCCGATACACTAAGCTATCGCACATGCTTCAACTTCTGTGCTTGGCACAAGCTAAAGTAGTAGACACAGAATGAATACAGTTCTCGCAAAACTTTATGAGCCCTCTGAACGTAGGCCCGAGTAGTAAACCGCGCAGGGCACAGATGAGTGCAAAATCATTTATTGTAAGCTGTGAAACATTTTTTACTTACTGCGCAGCCACTCGCGTGAACTTCCGAGAGCTCAAAAAGTTTTGCGCATACTGTACTTGGTACTCAGTAGAGCAAACTGTGGAACTGCCTCAACAATCTACATACATTGTACTTAAAACTTTATAAACATTTGAACTGCAACATGTATGCCAAAGGTTTTCCAAGCAGTGCTTTGGCACTGATAGTGGCATTCCTGATCTGGCAGGGATTACTAGCCTCATTCCTTGCACCTATCTAAATTGTAGGTATAGTCTCTGCAAAGTTGTAGGTTCTTCGGAAATCTGGTTAATGCGGTGTTCATGGAATTGTTGGTATTACTTATTTATTCTTATCCAATATACTTGCTAGGTGCTTGTCCAGTGGTCATAATTTGTCGTATATATCTCGTATGGTTCGTATAAATCTCCGAATTATCATCACATCAATACAAACATTTACTCCAATAATTTAAATTCAATTAACTATTGGATATTCCTCATTAATCATGGTGTTCCAGTGTTTACAAAGTCCGATTCGGAAAGCTTGGTATTACCACTTCAATATTTAATTTATCGAGATTTAAGATAAAGGAGTCAGTTTTAGACTAATTACATATACCGGTACCCAAAGGTACCCATATTTTTTATGATTTCCTCATCAATAGCGTCGATTGTCAAGAATTGCAAAACCAATGAGGATACCTCTTTAGTTTCAAAATAGTTAGTTTTAAAATGTATAATCTGAAACGTATTCCAGCCGCGATTCGATTCAGCCTTGTCTGTATTCCGGTACGTAGCTAGCTCTGCTCTGCTGAGTGTTGCCATTTTTTGCTATTAGCTTTTCCATTAAATGTAAATTAGAGATGAAATTGATCGATCTCCGTGCTGGCGTCAAGGTTACCAGAGGTAACTACTTGTCACTATGCGGTGACGTCATCTTCGCAGGTTTTTTCGTTAAAATTACCTGCCCAGTCGTTATGTTTGTTCTCTTTCTACCTCTTACATGTTATTGGAATTAATTTTTGAATCTGTTATAATCAAAAGCTTTTATAGTTAGATACTTATCTCATAAATTGTTCGCTAATGGCTAATACCTTTCTGGTTATCTTGTTGGCTTGTCCATTCAAGTTTTTAATGATATTCATCGAAATAAATAAAACTTTTGTTTTCTTTTATGTTCGGCTATCATTAGTTGGTATGTACGGATTTATAAATGGCGAGTTTTACGTACCGAGGAATGATTAATATAGCCGAAAGTTGGCTGTATGCCATCAAGCCTTTGTTGTGGCTTTCGCGAGAAAGATGGAAAACATCAAATATAAATTAAATATTTTTACTTACAGCCTTCCCTTTCGGAACCTTGTGTTTCACAATACCTTTGTTACTAATCTATCACCATCTGTTCTTAGTTTGATCTTACCTGAAACAAAAATAAAATAAATAAGCACAAAAGTCAACATTTTGTTTATGAAAGTTAAAAAGTCATAGTCTTTATGACCGTTACTCGCTTTGCCCTGTCCGAGTCTGCTTGAAACTTATGCCATTTCGTGATCATAATAACAAGAAAGCTGATTTATCGAGTAAGATCTGCAAAGGATTCAGAATGTCTAAGCGTGGCTTTCTCGGTAGAGCGCACTTGAGGTAAACCAACGAGTTTGAGGAGCTGTCGACTGGTTGAGTTTTGTTCGAGTTATTGCACCACTTAGACCCGGCTGGGTAGTCGTCGTTGTCGTGTTTTTACTAGCGATGTGCAGGCGCATAAAAAGTGGCCGCGGCGGAATGGTCCGAGCAAGCGCAATTAAGACCAAGGTCTCCGGGTTATCAAACCCGTGTCGGCGACTCGCGATGCCGGCCGCACCTCGCTGCGGTCGCAAAAAAAAAATGTTGCGAATAATGAAGTCGATGGTATTAAAAGATAATAGCTGGGTTAACACGCCGGCTGCATAGCTTTAACTGCCCACGTCGTACACACCGGCCATTCGTTCTGCATTGCCGCGACATATTAAGACGACAGCCGCACCTAGACATCTCATTCCTCTTCGGCCGCATTATTACCTTTAATATGGCCGGAATCGAGTACCTATGCGGGCGCCGGCAATGCTAATGCGGAGCCATTCTGGTACAAGCTTCAATTTATGGCTGTTTATCAAGTAAAATAATACAGGAGTTTCCGAAGACGCGTAGTGGGTCAGTGAATGGTTCTGGCCGCGAGCCATGCCAGCTACTATGGAGGAAGTCAAGGCTACGGTGCGTCTATTGCATACGCAATGCTAAATCCTGTTCGTTGACTCCTATGCACTTGACAGCGACTGATGTCATTCGCACCAATGTGACCTGCTAAGGAACCATGTTACCGTTCCTCGCAGTCACACGAACACTTACATAATGCAACCTAGACAATGTTAACCAGCGTTAAGTAAACTTGGACTGTTTGTGTAAAAGCTTTGGCTTTACTTTCGCTTGCATGCATTTTGCAGTGCGCTGCTCAAGTATTCGCATTCGAATGAGCCTAGAAACGTGTGGGACAGGAAAATAGAACCTTATACTTGTTAGCAGAAGCTCTTTCTTTCAGTGTCAAGTGATTGAATGTAAGTCGTTCTTGGTTTAGTGCGTTCATACTATCATTTACGTGATGTAACTATTGAGTCCGACTATAGTGATATGAAATTGCGAGTTGGATCGAGACCTGCCGGTTTCCGACGCATTGTAGTCCCTGGGAATGGCCTAGGAGGTATCGATGCGTGCATTGTGCCAATTACTGCTGTGGTGCTTAAACACAGAAATAGCTGACTGTTATTTCTGATTACTCAGTACCTTAACTATTTACGATCACGATTGTACAAATATCCGAAGATATATCAGATTGCTATCGAGCTCGATTTCTGCCAACGCCAAGTTGGCAGCCAGTTAAAAAAGAAAAGCGAAAAAAGCGAGCATGAAAAGGATATTTCTAATTTGGAAATTCGTACAATATCCTGTTTTGACACTGCAGTATGCCTAAGCAGATATTAATCATGATTAAAGTCAACAAAGTGTAATAATTGGGTCCGGCAGAGCTTTACAAGCTTATTTACGAGTTCTGCGCGAGAACGTTTTTTTTTTTTTTGTGAAAACAAATTTAATGTGAAATATCGATATTTGTTTTAGGTGTTTGTTAAGAGGCTTTATTAAGAGTTTACGTAAACATCCGCTAACAGGATATTAACGGCATGAGACGGGCTTCCGAAATTAAGGCTGTAAATTATAGAAGAGTTTGTAGAGATGATTCTTTCATATCTACAAAACTGTTATTTTCCTTCCACCTTCAATTTCAATGTAACCTTATTTATGTTGCTGGCAAAACACGAAGTTTATTTTTAGCGCTTTTGCTACTTGCAAAAAGTTACTAAAACTTTGTAGAACAATACTGTAGACCTAGTTACTACATTGAGTCATAGGACCGTCATATTACTTTGACCCATTCTCTCCATTTCTGACTAAAGAACACCAAATAAAGTTCAATTGTGTTTACTGGAATCAAACAGCAATTGGGTCACAGAAGCTACGATGCACCGGCGCGGCTGACCGTTGCTCGATGCGCGTGCGTCGACTGTCGATGCAGGCGCACTCGTTGCGTAATGCATTGTCTTCGCTACTGGTAATATTAGGTGCGATGACACAACGATAACATGCATTTGGGTCGCTTTGTTGCCAAGGGGGCTTATTTAGCAATTTATAAAAATAAAACAAATTCCAGCTGGGTCGCAAGAGTTTAAATTTAATCGCTCTGAAAATATTCCCATCAGAATTATCGTGGACAGCAATTATTCACGATCATAGCGGAACAATGAGATTGCAAGACATTTTTCTTTATTTTAATTTCTAGAAAAACTACCTATTTATTTCGCTGACACGAGCCGTGTCGACTGTCAGAGAAAACGTTGACTCCGTGTAGAGGAGGGGCTTATGCCAAAAAGCACAAACTTGCGGGTTATAATAGTACCGGATTGACAGCCTGTGTCGTCTACCACTTCCTTGCCAACTTTGTAATTAGAAAAAAATAAAACTCGCCACCACATTTAAATTTAAATATTATATGACATGTGGGAAGTTTGATAATTTGCACGTTTGTTTTAATTACTTTGAGATCATAGTTCGTATTTAGACCATCCGCCATATGTCATGCAACTGTTCAACTGTAGCTCGGCCTCTAAACCCCAAGGATTTTTTTTTTATAAAACTTTGTTACAGTCCGTTACATGTTTTATCATCGGATAGGGCGAATTACGCAATAAAAATGAAATTCCGAACAAATATACTTCCGCGGTAATCTAACGAGGTTTAATTTACGAAGGCAAAATAATTGCACAGAGCTAGTCAGACATCAGGCCAGACCACCGCGAATAACATTGGTAGCAGCACAAATTGAAGGTAATTATATCTAATTGCGAGTCACGGTCATGGCCAATAAGCACCAATAAGCAATAACATGGGAAGGTAGAGCGAAGGTCTGTCGTTACCTCAACTAAGTTATTATATCATCGTGTGCACATCTCGTATGAACACGCATTGTGTTACTTTGTTCTCCACGCAGATGGATAGGTCGCCTTCCTCATAAATCCACGAAAAGCGATGACGACAATGTGCAAACAAGTATGTAATAAGATCTACATCTTTGATGTACACTTCAAACAGATTCATAAGAGGCAGTATGCATTCACGGAATAGCTGCGCATTTGTTTTCAAGGAGCAACAGCATTTCATTCACCCGTGCAACTAACTCTTGAGTAATTTATGTAGCCAGCGTTGAGAATTCCATATAACCTATTAAGGCGATTGCCAACAAACGGTCTACCGATAGTCACCTATGAGAGCTTGCCCCAGTTGTGCTGGAACAACGCCAAGGCCTTGTCTAGTCATGGCTTTGGCTATTCGCAAATATCTCAATTCGTACGAGCTTCATATCTTAATTCCATGAATACAAACTGCAGAGAGGCGCCTCTAAGTAAGCTTCATAAATGAAGTAATTTAAATATGGCCATCGCCATCGCCAGTACAATTTGAATAGCAGAACCAGTCGGGCTCGTTCTTGTTTACAGAAACTTGGAACGAGAAAGTTGTAGACATAAAAAGAAAATTACAATAACATTATTTTCAGTCACGTATGAAGCCAAAGTAACGTTTATAGTTCTCAATAACTCAATCAGAACGTTGCGAACAACGCGAAAAATATCAAAATAGTGCATTTAGTTAGAGTGGTGTGTTGTGGCGTGAGTGCGCGCGGTGCCCGGGTCACGGGCACGTCCTGCCGTATTTATAGCATCGTAACTTGCACCAATGATCGGTGGACGGCAACAAAACTGGCTATATTACCGGCAGGCCTATTGTTCGTGCTAGGAATAAAAGTGGAATAGTCGCAAAGGCTCGCGTCGCCAATAAGTGCACTTGTTTTAAATTCTCTTCTTATTGGTAAAGCAATAATACGTGAGCGTTACTGCCGCATTGCGTTACTATGTTCTTTATATTTCCTATATCGCAGATGTTTTGTGTCATAACAGGGCCGTTTGTTCGCGACTGCGCGCGAAAATCTTGAGTAACGTTTTAATTGTAAGATTTATTAGTTCAGGAATGGCGAGATGTCATCGAACTGCAATTTATTGGTTGCGATCGTATAAGAGAGACTTGTAATTACGGACCACCATAAACAAGGCGGGATGGCGAAACCTTTTGACTTTTAATTATTGAACAAACCGACAATAGCTCAGCTCGAGAGCTGCCTGGCTGGCTGCTCGGGGTGCTGCCCTTTAATAAAGTCTTGTAAATCATTTTGCCAGACGCTTCATTCACCCAATACGAGATCAAGATAAAATTGTTGCCGTTCTTAAACATTCAGCTGACGCAGAGAATTGTTGCATTTATTTACGCTCATGTATCTTTGTATCTTGTCTCTGAAAAACTGTCGTTTATGTTTTTCCTTTGTAACATATTCTACCATAATATTAACGATATTACAATATTGTCAAGGGACGGCCCTAAAGGTATAAATAAGTAGTAGATTTATCAACAACCGTTGGTTATTGTTATGAATGAAATGCCATTTACTGCTCACGCACATGTTTGTACTTAATAGCCAATCAGCATAGGTAGTATATGTTACCTTTAATAGGTCTTTATTATCATTAAACACTACAAAGTGAAAAATAACTTTAATTTTTTCCCATCGACTCCCCAAATTATAGTTATTTTACACTTTGTAGTATCTTGTTTGGAAGTCGATAGTTTTTTTTTTTGTAAAAAAAATGTTATCTTTAACTTTTTAGTTGTGGTACCTACCCTAACCCACACAAATTCGAATTCCATTACCTGCTATGTAAATAACAGTGACAGGAACTTATTATAAAATCATCCATATAGACTAAGAGGGAAACATACGTATTATTGAGAGCTAACTCAAAAACTACCCAAGCAAAGTAAATAAAATTTATATGGGACCGCTGCGCAAATTTCATCTACCAAATGGAAAAATAATTTTCAAAATATATCCGTATTGGACGAAAATATGAACATACATAAAAGAAAAAAGAAAAAAACAAAGTCGAACATAGAACCTCTTCCTTTTTGGAAGTCGATTAAAAATAATAAATTGTTTCCCTCTTAACAAGTTGTATCTAGTCACACTCACAGACCACGTCCAACCCGCTGCGGACTTTTTATAGAAGCTTTTATATATAGGTACTTCACATTAACTCTGACTTTTAAACGGCCTCCTATCGCCATAATTACTTGCCATAATATCTCCTGTCTTTGTCTTGTCTTTGGTCTAAAGTTTTCTGTCTTTGTCTAACGTCTAGCGTCTAAATAATTAGTCTGTGCTATTAAATACTAACTCAGGTTACTCAGGTATTGCATTATAATATAACTTTGATCGTTATACTAGTCTTAATGCACCTGGGCCTTCTAATGCATCCGTATTGCAGGAAACGTCATTTCATTTTATAAATTATGTGTTAAATTATACATTTCAAATGTTAGACTGTAAGTACGGCAAATTAAATGACTTATTAAGGTTTTTACACTGAAATTGAAAATTTTTCTTGGTTTTCCAAGACATTTGTGAGTGATAGTCTGGTCTGTAGACGTTATAACTGCTTTGGATAAATGTGAGGGCGTATCAGGAGCATATTTCATGTCATCAAAAGAAGCTATTTATAACCCAATATTGTAAAATAGAAGCGAGGGTGGGACACCCCTCGACGGTGTATTTTCATACTATTTGTATCAATATCAAGTCATGTTTTTTAACAGGCATACAAACCAGAAACCATAATCCCCTTATTACCTCAAGTTTGAATTGAACTGATAAAAAACATTGCGTTTATAAATATACACAGCCTTTCTTTTCTAATAGAGAGACAAGTGTGCCAAATTATCTTACAATATCCAATTGATAATCAATTGGAAGAACATATTCGCTCGTTTTGGCGAGAGTAAAATTATTTATCCGAGAATAGATTGAGTATCGTTGGCAAGGAGCAGAAATACATCAGATTCCATCAGTTTGTCGGAAGCGCGCGGTCATCTATCTCCAACTTTAGCACGACTACTTAAGAATAGCTACTTAAAATAATCCGTAAATTACGAACTATGGTTTCCGAGTTCGTAAATCATTATCTTTACGTCCTTGTTGCTACTACTGAACGTGTCATTAATTCTGTAACAGGAGTTAAGCTTGTCATATTGTCTCTAACATCTTATTATCCTCAAAAATAACCATTAAAACCTCGTTTTTGATTCTTTACAAATGACGTATAGGTTAACGAATCGTGGGCGGAACGCGACTAAGTATAATAAATCACTACAAGTAGGTATGCTTATTAGAGGTACTGACTGTGTATTTTTGCACTCAAGTGTATCCATAAATCTGTTGTTGAGATGCAAACGAGCAGCATTTCTTTTCAGTTTGGGAGTTAATTTGTGAATGAATGTCTCTGTTTATTCATTTCAGATTTAGTAACTGTCGATGGGTTTAGTGTCTTAAATGGTTTATCTTCATTCTTCATCAAAAAGCAGTTTTTGAACCCAAACTAGAATATCATCATATTCGTCATTTTCAGACACAAGAAGTTCACAAAGCCTAATCATGAACAAAGTCAACATTAACACTATCTATGGAATGCAGCATAGACTACAGATGCTTGTGATGACGACACACTCATGTTCATGTCATTAACAAGTTGCTGTCCTGCGCCGGCGCTGGCCCGGCCTTGAGTGCGATAACCAAGCGTTTGTCGATAGGCGAGAATCGGTTATGTAATATTGCAAGTTGCAATATAAAATATATTCAAGTATTTTAATTCCATCTCGTTGAACCGAGGGTACTGCGACTGGTTGATGGCTAAGTGGCTCAGTTATGAACATAAATAATTAATAAAAACTACAAGCATTCATTGGAAGTAGAGCTACTTGCTTATCTGAATGAATATCATTTGTGATTTAAATGTATGTGAACATTTTAACGTGCGGGTGTCTCATTAGAGAATAGAGATGATAAATACAATGTTTGGTGTGAAGGTCTTCATGTCAATTTACAAGTAGTTTTCCAGAGTATTTTTCAGGACACATTACTCGTAGCTATCAGAAAAATTAAAAGTGAACGTTTATTTATTGGATTATAATTGGATTTTTCTACTATAGTTTGAAATAAAAATGTAACGAGCAATAAACTTTACGGATTACTCCATATTTTTGCCTTTTTTTATTTTAATCAATTGCTTCTCGACCTCGACCATGGTGCTCTTGCTACGTAATCGCATGGACCTTATTAGATTACTGCAGTCGATATGGCAACAATACAATGCAACTATTCGGATAATCTTGAGTGCCTTTATAACATCTATTTCGAGCATAAACAGGACGGGAATAAATAAAATAAAATAATCTTTATAGTGAGATATAGTGTTACAGAAATACATTGAAGGACTGAAAGGGGTATACAGATTGAAGTAATCTGTATACAATGTACTGAATACTTGCATATGCCATATAAAATGCTCTAGTACAAATAAGATAAAATGACTTTTAATATTATATTAAAATGCTCGTAGTGTTTCTTAATCAATCAATCTGCTTAGCCTTTTCCCAACTATATTGGGGTCGGCTTCCATTCTAACCAGATGCAGCTGAATACCAGTATTTTACACGGAGCTATTGCCTATCTGACTTCCACAACCCAGTAAATTGGTAATTCGATACCCCTTGGTAAGACTGGTTGTCAGATTTTCGGGCTTCTGACGACCTGTAACGACTATCAAAGATCCACGAATGACAGCCGGGACCAACGGCTTAACGTGCTTTCCGAGGCACGGAGGAGTCTCGGTATGTAAAGATGGTCACCCATCCACAGACCAACCCCGGCAAGCGTAGCTTAACCTGATGGATCGACCCGTGTGGCAGTTATTACTTAGCCACGAGCTCCTCCACGAGTGTTTCTAAATAACAAATGGAAATTATACATTACTATTATCGCAAGTCAGCCATTTGTCATGATGGCCACACTGCATCGGTTGGATATCTTCAATAGGAAAGATGAATAATTTTATATTTTTAGAAGAAACGAATAGAACACTTGCACATTGTGCAAAGTACTTGAATTTATGAATAATCCTGACAGCTTTTAAAATAGCAGATAGACGCATAGTTAAATGTGTAAAGTTTGCCCTTCGAAATGTTAGAAATCTAGGATTCAACATCGTCTTAGATAAATAGGTGCTTGAAACTGTAAACTCTGCAGTTTTTCTGGGCATAATAGTCAATGCCAAACTTCAGTGGGGCCAACATATATCTAGCCTAGCGGGAAAGCTCAGTTCGGCCGCCTACGCCGTCAGGAAAGTAAGACAATACACTGACGTTGATACAGCTCGATTAGTCTATTTTAGTTATTTTCATAGCGTTACGTTATATCCTACGGTATTCTGCTATGGGGCAAAGCTGCTGATATTCAAAATATATTTGTCGTCCAAAAACGAGCTGTTCGAGCAATTTACCAGCTGGGTGCCAGAGTTTCTCTGAGAGATTTTTTCAAAGTTATTTATATCCTCACAGTTGCATCACAATTCATCTTCGCCAACATTCTATATATTAGGCAAAATATACACTTATACACTAAAAACAGTGATATTTACAATGTTAACACTAGAAACAAGGACAAACTACGAGCTCCATTTCACCGGCTTCATAAGGTTCATAACACATTAGTTGGGCTTGGTAATGTAACCTTTTACAACAAGCTACCCTTCTTTAGTTAGTTTTTACAACAAGCTTCTTTGCTAGATTTGCCTTTTAATGCGTTTAAAACTAAAGTAAAATCCAAAATTTGTTCAATGGCATACTACATATACGAAGAACGATACTTAAATGATAAGAATAGTTGGTCTCTGTGATTAACTCAAGACAGTGTTTATGTTCTTTCTTCAAAATTAGCTTACCTATTGACAGGTTATATAAGTTTATATTTTATTTGACTTTATATGTCAATTTATTTTAATTCTATTTCTTTTTTGTTGACATAATCTACTACTCATTTGAATGATTTTCATGAGTTGTATAGCAATATGTGGTTAGCTAGCGACCTCGACAATTGATCATATTATTTTTTGCCTGACCAACCGGCAGCAAGTTCGTCATGCTCCCTAGATGTCACTGCTTGCGGTAGTGTCGGGGGTCGGGTTGCCTCCTTCCCTCAAATATGGCGAGGGGGGTAGTGGCTGATCTTTGCGTTATGCTCGTGAACGAGTGCTGCTTGTGGTGACTGGTCGTCTTGCTGATCATGGTTTTGTTATTGTCATTAGTAATTAACTGTTTATTAATTTTACCTCGATGGTCCTAGTTTATCATTTATAACTTCCAGTTACAGCTATATATAGCTATATGTAAGCGGGTACGCCCTTTATGACTGGAGACTTTCATTTAGATATTGTTTACGTTTAGTCTTTATTTTTATTTTTTTCTGCTTGAGTAAGCAGTAAGTTGTGTTTTTTATTTGTGCTTGCTGTTGTTGGTGCAGTTGACAGCTGTGCTGCTGGGGAGTTTGTTGCGCCACTTCTTCCCAGCTAAAGCACTAGGAAGTGGTGAAGGGTGGGCCTGTCTTATGTAACTTTGACATTCGAAAAGTGCTGATTCTCAGCCTAGTTTGAATAAATGACTTTTGAATTTTGAGTTACACACAGCTATACAGAAGGTCACATCTATTGAAAAAAATATAAAACGGATTATTGAAGTCACAAAAGGTTTTGGAAAAAGAACATGAACTAAAAAAAAATCCTACTGTCAGATGACATGCTCATGACAAATCGTTAACACAAAATAGGTCATTCGCAGCAAATCGGATACCTAAACAAATCTAGACAATTGCCCCAGTTCGGAGGAGGCACTTGGTACCGTGAGGGGATGAAACTAGGTCACGGGTATCATAAATTGCCTGCCAATGACAAGCCAGGTCAGATTCAAAACATAGTAAATGACGCCAGCATAAGTTTCTATATGTTGCTACATGATATATTACACAAGGAAAACAAACATAGCACATTTAGATGTAGTCAAACTAGGCGACCATTTTATGGTCTTTTGTTTCAAAGGCATTTGTATTAAATATGGTCATAACTTAGAATATTACCGCGGAAGTCATTTTGAGGGTAAACAAATAGGTATTATTGTTCGTCTCTAACAAAGGAATATAGAAGTTTGTGTGATAAGACGTGGTCAGGGAGACCCAGGAGCAGTGGTGGACTAGTAGTGGTAACGGCCAGACTTATACAAGTTGTGGTTTCGAACCCAGACAGGCGCATTACTTTATGTAGGTAAATAATTTCATCACCACTGCTCTCAAAACGGTGTCAAAGTCAAAGAATTTATTTCAATTTTTTCGTCAAAATTTACAAAAAAACAGAATTGATTCTAGTCACCCCTTCCAGAAGGTAGTTTTCGTATGGAGAAGAATGGGCAAGAAACTCCACCTCTTTTAAAATGATTTGACATGTGACATCTACCAACCCGCACTGGGCCCGCGTCCCAGCAGTGTGAAAATTATTAGGCTGATTATGAAGATTCTTATTGCTGCCTATCTCTAGGTAAAGACGATACGTCATAACGACCTACACAGGTTCAAAGTCTCATGAAACAGAACTCAACGTGAATAATTTAAACGCAGAACGACATATTTAGGCGACGGCGACGATATTGAACTTCATGGAAACCGGGCCAGAATTGTCGGGGCGACGCGCGACTCTTGCGCAGCCTTGACCCCGCGCATGCGCTGTGAGTCAGCGGTGTCGCGTCTGCGCCGTGCACTTCTCGTGCAGTGCCGTCACCGGGGGACAGTGGCCGACTTCCACTGCCCTGATAAGCGCCCACGCAGTGACGTCAACTATGAAACTCGGAATCAACCGGACAAATGACCAGTTGTACGGCAGTTTACTACTATTACTCTACTATTCCTTGAATTAGCTCGTTTTCCTATAGCTCGTCACCTATTCAGTGGTTATAAATATTCCGACGACACTTAGGTATGAGGTGACTGTCATCCCATCTTGTGAATATTGGAAATCCATCATAATAATTTACTTATCCTAATCATAATAAAATTTGATCAAGTAGAATAAATCTGCATTCAACATTAGCTGCCTAATCAATGGCCAGACTAGCCTACCTACTACGCTAGCCGATTTGAGAATGATACGAGTTTAACCAAAACTGTTGAAATCACAAGGTTTCTTGATGAGGTGTAAATTTAATGCTACTGAAGCTTCAATCAGGCCAACAAGCCGCTAAAAAGCGCATCCTGCTCAGGCCAGCAGCGGTAACTAGGTCGCGGATCGGGGCCAAGGCTAGCCAGGACACATTATTCTATCAAGCGCTCTCCAGCGCCACTATTTCTGGGCCTGGAGCGACCTCCGCTCTTATTTATGAACCTCCACCCAACCTGACGTATTGCTCCATAGGAAATAAATATAAATCTCTTCCAACATTTATCGCCACTTACACTTTAGTTCAAAAACCTTTCACAAATAAACTACTTTAAAATGTTTAACGTCTGACTGCGTAACGTTAAAAATATCCTTAAATGCACACACTCAAGTAATGTCCCAAATTATCGTGCCTTATCTACGAGGTCAACCTTAGTAGAGTTCTCTAGGAGACTTAATTGTTTACCGAATGTTAACTGACAAAAAATGTGACCATACATGTTGTATTGATGTTCCACTGATAACTGCCTCTATAATTTGGCAGAGCTATAATATAATGGATCGATTTCTTCCGCGTCCACTTAAGGCCGAGATAATTCTTATCAAAACGCGACCTCAATATCAAGGAATAAAAACAAATGCATTTCATGATATCGGTAAGACCTTCCTAATTTAGGCAGTGTAGATTGTGTTGTTGCCTTTTTAATCTGATAAGTAGGTCTGTCCACTATTTATATTTTCAGGAAACTAAACGTTATTAAAATCCATACTAATTTTATAAATTCGAAAGTAACTGTCTGTTTGTCTTTATGTATGTTACCTTTTCACGGCTAAACCGCTGAACGGATTTCGATAAAATTTGTCAAGGAGATAGATGGCATCCTGGAAATGGACATTGGGTACTTTTTGTCTCAAAAAATATCTTAAAGGGGGTGACGTAGGGGATGAAAGTTGGTACCGAAAATCTAACATTTCTTAAATTAATGATATGAAAATTCAAATTTATGCTTTTGGTGAGAAATAAAGAATTAAGCATTTAAGCGTTTTTCTAAAATCATCCCCTGAAGGGGTAAAATAGAGGATGATTTTAAAATTCACATGTAATTTTTTTTTTTTTGTATCTTCTTTTCAAAAGATTTAAGGGATTTGTCATAGTCCGTATCTTGAATTAACATTTAGTATTTATTTAATTAAAATCGGCCTACTTGGTCAAAAGTAATTACACGGTTTTAATGTGTTCAATGGCGGCACTATAGCAGGTATTACAAATTAATGTTAATAATAATATTTAAATGAATAATTAGTATTTTAATTAAGGCATTTAGAATCATATAACCTGTATTATTATTATTATTTTAAACCGGACAAGTGTGAGTAGGACTTGCGCTCTGAGGGTTCCGTCTCGAAGCTATGCTTGCTCGGCTGCCCGAATTTCCTAATCTGGATTGATTGAAGGGCAAACTTAACCTTTCAATTGAAAAGGAACTTTTAATGAGTAATTCATTGACTTGAATGTGCCCTGGCGGCTGTGAGTATGTCATGCTCACTCAGATGTTTCGTTGATGGTGGCGCGTGTTGGATCATTTCTGCAGCTCTCTTCAAAATGGTTGAGCTAAATGGTGCTGATCCATGCGTCACGTTCGTGAACGGGCGCCGTCAGTTGGGACTGGTCATCTCTTAGCTGCCATGGCTTATTTTAATTTATTTTAGTTTTTGAATGTTTCTTTGTTTGTATATTTTTATTACGGACGCTTTTAACTTGCACGTCTTTCTACATTGTTCTTACATGTGTATAATTTCAACATGAATGAATAAATAGTGTCCGTGGTTTGTCCGTTCTTCTCCATTGGTACCTATTACGCTTTGGAATGGACAACATATTTCTGACTGACCGACTCCTTGACAATTCAAAAGTAAAGTAAATGGTGTAATTGAAAAAAATGTTTTGTGTTTAATGAAATACATACTAAATGCTACTTCGAGACACGGTCACACAATTTTTGATCCCAGACTGAAGAACAAACTTAACTTTGCAGTTCATATAAATGAACATGATACTGATGATACTTCTCGCCAAACTTCATGCTGCTGGGCTAGCGGGAAGTACCTACCAAATAGATTAGTTTATTTGCGAGTGTCAAAATATACGGCTTATATGGCCGCATTTTTTTTATAGCGTTGTCTTGGAGGTTTGATTTTCATTACAGCTCCAAAAGACCGTAGAATTAAGTTTTTGATATCTATTTCAACTAGACGCCTCCAGGTGTTCCTGAGAAAAAGGGTCTTGACGGACATCAAATTCATCCTTTAAGGGTTTCAACTTTTCATTTTTAACCCTACAAATAGATTTATTGTCTGCCTTTTACTTTTTCATGCCGTAACAGCTGAATGGATTTAGATGAAAGATATACTTACGGATAGGCCATGACTTGAGTTAGGACATAGGATACTCTGAATCCCGGTACGCGGGCGAAGCCTTGGGCAAAAGCTAGTACTATTATAATTATAATATTTATAAAGTTACAGTTAGAGTACCTTTAACCTATTTTGTATGTGTTGGGTGAACTGTGACATTTAGAGCCGATGCAGCGATGATTAATATGCACGCCAAGATAGCTCTCAGAGTGCAGGATTTTTTCCGACTTACTTGATACTTATCGTTATATTATGGTCAAGTCACACAAAATCTTTATAAATTATAGCCTATGTGTTATTCTGATATATAAGCTAAATTACTGTGAAGTTTCATCGAAATCTGCTCCGTAGTTTTTGCGTCAAGGAGTAACAAACATCCATCCATCCATCCTCACAAACTTTCGCGTTTATAATATTAGTAGGAGTTATAGAGCTGGAGATTACACAATAATTATGATAAAAACCTACTCAGGTACATCGGACAAAAAGGAACAATTTTAAAATTAAATATTGGACGAACAGTTTGCTATGTCCTTACCTGTCAAATGTAACCTTACTGAGATTACTGTTTATTTATGTGTTATAATAACGTACCTAATCAATCATGCATGTTTTAAAATATTATTTTTAAAACTTCAATATTTTATTGGTTTATTAACTGTATGTTACCGGATTTGAAAGAATTATAATAATAATTTATGGTTATAAATAATGACTAGATCGTAGTTTCTCAGTGATTCAGTTAATTAATAACTTATTTTTTACTGAAAAACTTTTACCGATAAATGGTAATAACCTCCCGATTCAAACTTAATGGCGGCTCGGAACATGAGGCGAGTCGCTGCGCAGTAACGAATTCATGGGTCAGCGGGGGTGAGGGGTGAGGTACTGCGCAGCGAGTAACTAACTTCCGAGACGCCATTAGATTGAATCGAACTATACCTACTCGTATCAATATAATCCTGCAGTATCTTACCTACCGCTAGGAAAATAACAATCCTGAGAAACAGACCGTTAGGTCCTGTAGTTTACCTAACACGCAAACATTCCGCTTGGCTAATATTAAATAAAGATATAGATGAGCCATATCATGTATGTACCTATGTATAATTCAGTAGATAGGTACGTAGCAGGGTCAGGGGTTCGCGCTATCGACAACTCACACAGAATTTATATTTACTTCTGTAATGTTTATAACATGCAAATTCGTTATATTTTTTGGAATTGTCTAGGTAAATGAGAATTTATCGTCAGATTAGGCGTGATAATTATTCTTTGTCGAAATGGATATTTGATATTTATTACCATTATCAACGAACTGCAGGGTAGCTTTACCCTTACTTGCGTAATTCCGTTGCTCTGTTTAACATAACAAGTCTAAATCGACATAGTTGGGCAGTAGGCAACTAGGCACACTAGCGACTAGGTACAGTGAAGTGCACACTGCGACAACCTTGCGTTATCTGAGTCCAGTGCCCTTGGTCCACTTACCGCGCTATCTCGGGCACATCGTCGCCATCTGATAAACATGCTTGTTTGTTCGCATGCTGTGCTGATCGTAATTCATATTTGCAGTCATGTTGTGA
Source organism: Xanthia togata (assembly GCA_963853775.1). NCBI lineage: Eukaryota > Metazoa > Arthropoda > Insecta > Lepidoptera > Noctuidae > Xanthia > Xanthia togata. The sequence continues at coordinate 17,488,191 of OY970802.1, forward strand.
TAATATTAAATGTATTCATGTATCTGGTCCGGAATGCAAAATAGATATGCGAATGGATGCAATGTTGCAATGTGTGACTGTTGGAATACAAAATCCGGAGCACATAATGCAACGATGACATGGTACATAATATACCATGTAGGTATCTGTTTAACGATCAAGTTGTTACGAAACAGAATTCCTGAAAGACTTAAGTGCTGACTATATACGGAAATGCGCGAACATATTATAATTCAATAGGCCAGGCACAAACATTTTAACCAATCAACTCTACGTGATTCGATTTAGATTCCTAATGCGGTTTTTTGGTCGAGTCTATCGATTCGACATAAGATATGACTGCCGAAATTCGCGTCTTACAAAAAACGTACAATGACTATCTAGCCGCAGATCAAATTATGTACTATTAGGGTTTTTTAGCATAATTACGGGGCGGCGCGTAGCGGTACCATAGAATGGTAGCCAGCGCTTATTGTGCGCATTTCCTTAGCACATAAAGTCTAATTCCCCAAAAACAACTACGAGACGATGATTCAACGTTAGAACAATGAAGCTTGAACATCAAAAGATTATCTGACAATGAGAAGTAACAATTAACGCGAAGGTTGCTCAAGTGTAGGCGACGGAGGAAGCGGAGTACCGTTTGATAATTTCAATCCGTCGGCCAACGTATCAAACCGATAGAGCCTTGAGCGTGTTATGACAAATTCTTTAGTGAGCTCCTACTACGGCTGCATCTAAACGATCCTAACGAACATTGTAAGTATTTGTAAGAATGATAATTCGCATAAGGAAATACAAGTGTTTCCTGGTACGAATTTTAATAATGTCATCGATAAAGAAACTGTGACAGTACGCGATATAATGTACCTAGCTACTCGTACTAATTGATTACAGGTTGATTGATTGAACTAAAGTGAAGCACAAAATATAAACTGCTTAGTCAAATAAGAATTCAGCATAAACAATATTAATACCTGACTCATGTTAAATAATATGTTTACAATTACACTATACGAAAATAATCCATCCGCATTTTCTAAATCCATCCACAGGATTAAAATTCATAGACTTGTAATCCCAACAGCAATTGGTCAGTATTGGTGCCGATTCTGTTGTTCACAAACTAAACTAAATTTAAGTTCAGTGCATCTTTTTCTTTCTATTTCATTAAGAAAAGGACAGAAGATACATTTTAGTTTAGTCCTGTCAAAATAATCAGCCCCTGACACTAATCCATACAAGTTTTGACATGATTAAAAACTTGCCCACTAAAATTACGTCAATTTACGTCAGGCGCTGATTAATTTGACAGGACTAAACTAAAATGTATCTTCTGTCCTTTTCTTAATGAAATAGAAAGATAAAGATGCACTGAACTTAAATTTAGTTTAGTTTGTGAACAACAGAATCGGCACCATTGTGTGGAAACTCCATCAAACTTGTATGATTAATCGGCGAGTTGTGTCGTAAACAAGTGATAAAAATACACAGAGCCTGCAGAAGCTAGCAGAAACTGTGTTTTTATGCAAAGTTCATACGTTGCAGTGGACAATGTGACACCTGCGCCGCCGCCGCACCTGGATGGAATTTATAAATAGTTTCAGTTAGATCGCCCGTGACATGGCCTCGGTTTTAGTTATGTTTTCGCTATCGGTTACTTTGCCCTTTGTTCTCCAAATGAACAGGACAGAACCATGAGAATCAATGCTTTTACAGAACCACAAATAGGATTGACGATGGTTAAATCAACCGTACCAGTTGATACAACCATTGGACCATCGTAAAATCTTCATACAAGTAATTCGTTGTTTACCAAAAAGGAGTTCTTCTATTTTTGCCAACCCCGTTTCAAAGTTCATGTTTTCTTATGGTTAGATAACATTAATGATTGTTGTTTACACAACAGGAATGTTTATAAAAGTTAGGTGAAAGCAGAAATTGCCGAGTTGTTTACGAGAATACTGCAATTGTTCGTCCAACTTTCTGTAAGTACACAATATGATCAACTTTTGCTTTATATAATTTGCTCCTATTTCAGAATCTGTTTATTTTTTGGATCCTTTTGGTTATATTATTTGACTTAACATAATCCTATTTAATCTTTATAATTCTTGAACAGTATATTTTATTGTGCATAAATTTTAAATAAATAAAAAATATAAACCATATTCTCAAACTGGTTTATTTACATGGTTGAATTCAGGTTTACAGGCAGACAGATATAACAGTTGACAGGTGTTTCTTTAATAATAGTGTGACATTTGTAAAGTGGCGACATACAGTGGCGGGCGGGCATGTTTTGTGACAAACTTTAAAACAATTTTTTTTTTTTTATTAATTTACCTTTTAAAAACTTTACACTCTCGCCATCAAACGTAAAAGTTTGGCGAGTTTATAATTAAATAACACCTCTGTTTTATAATTTGATTATATATATAAAAAAAAAAAAACTTAAGAATAAAAAAAACATTTAAAATTATATTATTATCAATATTATCAAGTTTTGATCTGACAGGTAGTATTCATATCGTATATTGCATGTTTATCTGCTCTGACACTTATTTGGTTTTACTTAGTAGCGGTGTTTTATTACACCGTGATAACCCTGATTTTGCCAGTGCAAAATACCTAAGTGCATCAGTCAATAACATTTATAACTCGTCGGTGTGATTGGCGTCTAGTTAATGAGGCAGTGTGTGGCAGTATGATGTACGGTCGTCAGGGGTTGCCGACATTCGCCTATCGGTTAAGACTTTTCCACAATTCACCGCGTTATCTATCCGAGGTTACGATTGTTTACAGGTTCCATTTGTGTCACATATTGTCTTAAACACAGTTTTAGATGTAACCCGTTCTGTAACGTTTATCCCACGAAAAACATTTTCATGTATGTTGCCAAGGCGAGACCACATGACTCGCACTGGCAAAAAGTTATCAGATCTCATGTAGAGCCTCTAATGCTTCTAACTCTACATAACCTAACTTCACAAACTCTACACCTTAGTCAAAATATGTGGCTTGGCCGTTTCCGGCCCGATCACCGTTGATTTGATTGGTGGGGCGTGTAGAGTTAGAATGTATCCTAAGTACGTCAAAGTAAGATCATCAAAATTCTAAGTACTTACCCTAAGAATTCTGATGATCATCAGTGAGTGAGTCAATTACGACATCGGGGTATTTTAGATATCAATAAAATCTATAGTATAAGAGGTATGCAATTGAAAATTTATATGTTTAATAAGTCCACTATTGAGATCATATCCCGAGAATTTTGTTTATCTGGTATAATCCAAACACAAGTGATGAGGGTTAAAAAAAACGATGAAGCACTTCGCTTGGTTCGTCTTGGCGGGGGCACTGCCGTGCCTCCAGCTTTTAATAATAAGTTTGTTAGGTATCACAAAAAACCTATTAACCTTTGATAATCTTGACTGTGACTGATTCTTGGAATTTATTAATTGAAGAGTCAAGATTAATGTAATTTATTTCAGTTAATGAATTCTCGACATTTTTTTTTAAAGTTACATCATTTTATGAGAAAGAGGAAACTTATTTTATACCTGCAAATATTTCTACACTGAAAGTCAGATAGCTAGATTCTCAGCCATCATTACGCAAACCCTCACAGACGTAATCCAAAGTTATAATACCTGCGTCTGGAGTATAACGGGCCATAATTACTAGGATTGATGCAATAACCACAGCTCGATAACGAATTCATCGAATGAAACAAGCACAAAACATATGTTTATGGCCGAACATTATAGAACTAGTCCAGCAAGGGTGAGAAGGAATCTAAAGAAACATCAATTAAGAGGAAGGCACGTTCAAGAATATCTCGCTAACAAGAAACACAATTATAGACATAAAACCAGATTATAAATCCAGACATGACTCGAAATCGTAGACGTTATTACCAATTGCCTTCGTGCAGAAGTAAAGATGGTTCAAAATGAATACAAATAGGCTAAAATAAATAGTAGTAAAACTAAGCTTCAAAAGATAGAAAATATGACAGCTCCATTGAAGAGTGGAGTAAAAATGAAATCAAAATTCAATTATGACTGACGGCGGGATTGGACAGAGTATCGAATAATTTAATATGGCTAGGCTCTGATTCTGGTTCTATAAAGATAATTATAGAATAGATACGTCATCCTTAAAATAATATAATAGCTCTGATAGATAAAATAAATAAAAAAGGTTTAATAATAACTACAAACGCAGGACTATTTCTGGGGTTAAAAGGTGAACCGATATTAAACTCAATAACAGTTTTACGACTGTGCCAGTGATAAAATAAGAAAACTATGCAATCAAAATGAAACAGCAGCTTGACTCCATTTTGAAGTCTCATATTGCTGTTATATAGTACATTTTACTGAGTATTTATCATTTATTATTAGTCTGGGCTCCTGACCTAAATACCTTTCGAACGAAACTGAAGAGGAAAATTTTAGTCACCACAACACTGATTAAACTTGCATTTGTTATTTTAGCAATTGCATTGCAACTACAAATAATAATGAGACCGCTAACTTTTTTTAAAATACAATTTTGGAACGTAAAGAGAAAATATGAGAGTATATTACTTTTTGTTGGGCCTAATAATGGCGTAACAAGGACACCGAGTGCCAAAGAAAGTTGCCAAAATTCGCTAGTAAGATGACTGACAAATACTGACAATAGATTGTATGTGCCTAGTTACTTGTTATTTTTAGCTGTAGCTACTTTGAGAATAACTTTTGTTGTAAAGATTACCAAATCTACAACATTTATAACAACACTAGAAATAGCAAAATAAGTATGACGTAACACTAAACTTATAATCGTTTTACGGTCTTGTTCTACCATGCAAGCAAAGTTGTTATGTTAGAAATGAGACCATATTACCTACAGAACTGACCAAGTTTCACAAGTTATCGATGTAACGGTAAATATCTATGAAATAACGGGGGCAGAGCATCCAAATCTAGTGAGAAGTAACTATTCACATTGTATTGCGTAGCCATGTTACAACAGAGACATTGGTAGGTTCATCTGAGAAGCGGTAATTGGTAGGCTAATGTTTGATACGGCATTGCTTTTGTTGGTTGTAACTGTTCCCATGTTTGATGGTGGAAAGAATTTTGTTGTTTGCGTATTGTAATGTGTAATTTTGTGAAAGAATACGAGCTTGTTGCAGTATGGGAAGATAAAGACTGATTACTATACAGAATGAAGAAACCATAAGCAATAAAATTGAACTTTTATTCAAATTCACTCCTGAGAAGACAACCAATACGGTAAAGCAGTACCCTAGAAATAGCACTAAGAAAACTTATTTTACTGAGATGCCAAGACACTGCCTCACCTATTCATAATTTATTAAAAACAAACTGCTATCTAATTACGCAACACATTTTCGTAAACGATTACGACAAATTTGTTTCATTTTGACAGTTCAACAACATTCATTGCGTTATTTACGTTGTTGAGCAGATTTTATTTTCGAATTTATAAAGCAATGGATTAGCAATTTGTTTCAAAACGATTAAAATTCCGATTGATAATGTATTATATATTAAGGTGTCTATAAAAAACTCCGTTACAAAGTTACAAAGTTAAGGAAACTCCGTAGACATACATATTAGGAAGCAATGTGCTGTTTAAATAAATACTGATAAGACTGCTAAAAATTAGAGGTTTACCAAGTTTGTTCATTAGCATAGCATATACGTCAGTATCGTTTTGAGTCACGACCACAAATTACATTGTCATACTTATGCAGAAAGTTCCAGATAATTCTGTTTGTCATTCGCATGTGATATACCTATCTGCTACCTGTTTACTAGGTTATACAAATTTATTTTGATTTGTAGCAAGACAAAAAATTCTGTTTGCAAATATGGTTTGGCACTCGACTTCACTCAATGTTCTTGATTTATAAACCTTTTGGATACGGAATTTTTAGGTTGGTACAAAAACAATTTCAAATAACGACAAAATGTTACGCTCAGTTGGTGATCTTAATCTTATTTAATTTGTGGAAGTAAAACTAGTCTGTGTCACACTTCTCAAGTAATTTGAGGTACACAAAGAAAAAAAAAGTAACAAAATGGCTGATCTTAACCGTGTAAGGCAGTAAGACCAGGTTCTCGTTCGATTTTTTTTCGTATGCTGTATTTGGAAGTCTCCGTATTGAGCCGAGCATTGAGAATCCAACAGAGCGCATCCAGCGCGTATCCCAGCGCGTCAAGAAAATACACTGTTGGAAATTCAACTCTCGGCGCTAAGCATTGTGTCGAAAATCCAATATGCGAAAAAAAATCGCCGCGATATAAATACGCCTATGCGAACCTGGGCTAAGTTGCGCAAGATCATGCTTACTGACCCAAACGGCGCGCAGCCCTCATCGTCTCGGTCGAACGCTACACGTGGCGGAGCCGACTCGGACGAATTGGACAGTCGTGATTTTAACTATTTCGACATTACTACAAGGCAAAATGAAGATATTCAATAGAAATTATTCCATATCAAACATGCTATAAATGACAAATAGATTTAAAAGATTGTCAAACATTATCATTACTGTTTGACTTATTGGAGGACTTATTGATTAATATACGTCTGTGTCAATGGCTGCTTTAGAACAGGTCTTCAAACAAAAACTCAATTGAACTTTGATTACAGTGCCAATAGAATATCCAAAAAACGCTCCATTCAGTTCAGAAAAAGTTAGGACGATGATCCAATAAATCGAAGTGGTCAAGGAAGTAAAACTGCATGATACTTAACCGAGGGTCAGTGTTTATGGTGAAGGCTTAAGTCATGACGTAACTGATGTTGATGGTTTATCTTGACGCAAGGTTACGGTTGTCACCTGTAATAAGCACATTCTATATCTTAAACATGTTTTCGAAGCTTTGGACGGAATGGGAGCGGTTTCGATGGTTTGAATTCTTTAAGAATTCTTTATTGGAGCGCGAGCGTGAATATATCCCAATGGTTGGGATGCCAATGTTCCAAGGATTTCGCTCAAGATGCTGTGGGTACTTTTATAGTATGATTCGATCCTAAAAGTATGCAATTAATTGTACTGTCATGGTGAATATTCATTTATTTAAATAAGCTTTTTCCTAGAATGGCGGGTGATATTGAAAAAATAAATTATAGATATAGACATTCGCTGTGCTGGGCCACAAGTAAATAGGAAAATTGACTCTTGCAGCTACATACATACACAAATAAATTCAGTATCTATACGTAAAGCCAACGAATAACACAATAATCTTTGTTTCTTGTTTTTTATCAGTAAACTTTTTACATTGCTTGATAGTACTTACATTGATATGCATTCCATTTCCAGGCCGTCCGTTTTATAAGGAATTCTTGATAACTTTCACTGTGACAGTGTGATATGAAAAGTAAATACAGCTCGTGACGCCAATACATCGAATGCTTTGCTTTGATTGTAATTGACAGCTATTAGCAACGTCCGCAATGTATGTCAAATTAATGAAGCAAGATATGATTTGGACTAAGTGGCGTTGCAGACAGATTTATGTTTTTGTACAGGATGTTAGCTGGTAGCACTGTTTATATATATACACTGTGCGCTGCCGTAATAGCTACCATGCCGCGCAAAAAACAGAGATCGTCTTGTAATTATGATATTTTGTGTTCCGTTGACTACTATGATTTACCGTGTACGGGTGCACGGATCGACATAATCATTATTAAGCAATTCCCTGCAGTTGTATATACACTTATCTAATTATGTACAGATATAATAATGTTTTCTACTGCACCCAGAGTCCCAGACGTGATTCAAGAGATAGCCCGCAAGGGCAATGAATTTATAATACCCATTTTTTATCAAGTACATAATCCATTTCGCAGCAATGTAGGCAGATAGAAAACACATATCAATAACGAATATGTGTAGATAGTAATGTGACATTTGTGTTGTGTGTGTGTGTCTAGATATCGCGTCCGTTGCCCCCTAACAACTCGGTGACATTGGCGGAGCACAAATAAAGTGATAACCGCACATAAATAATAATGTAGATAGATATCTTGCATCTCTGTCTATAAACAACGTATGTCATCATTATTCATTCTGTTCATCTATCTAATTTTCCCATGAACGAATTGAACGATTCTGATTTACATTCGACGTGATTCTTAACATTCCTAGTCCTATTTTCCTACCTGGCACTGTCGCTTGAAAAAAAATATTATAATGCGAAGGAAATTCGCTCAGTGATGTATGAATCGACCCAAACCAGTTTTTCTGTTCGCGGTTCCAATCGAACCGAATATTCTCGATTGGATAAATCTCACAGTCCACATATTCATGTCTCCACGGTTGGAAGGAATCGTTCGTGGCGATCTTCAATTGTGATTCAATCGGAATTCTATTTCAGTCTTTGTCTAATAATAATTTTATTCGAGTTTGGTGTGAAAGATTCGCATTCAATTGATATTCTAGTCTGTGGTCTGCTGTACATTTTAGGAGTAATGTACATTTAAGCTGCCATTCAAGCGAGAACAAAAGATAGGTTTTCGTTGTCATGCGATAAAAACTGGTCGCCTCTAGACGAGGCCGTAGCTTTTCGATAATTAAAGGTAATCACAATCTGAATGTTGTACCTGCCTACACATACGTTACGGTACGTGTAGATGAACGCGCTAAATAAATATTGTCAAGGTGCGAGATCAAACTGTTTGTTTTTCACCAACAAAAACGAGTGGGTGCGAACTTGAAAGACGAGATGATTGAATAATGACTAACGTGCCTTATCCATGGTGGTGCAATGATCTTACAATATATCGCAACAAGGCAAAAGCTTAGCTTGCTAACGTGTTCAAATTCGGTTATTATGACGCCACAGACTACCTACATATAATAGAGGCACTTGGCTAGTACGACATAACAAAAAAAGCGGTAATATTTAGAGTTGCGATCATAGAACTCTGCTAGAGGCTATTCATCTAAACACACCAAAATACAAAGTGACGTAATCTGTAAAGTTTAGTGAACGCTCGCGGCAGTACTGTGGCCGCGCGCACGTTGCCTCGATCTAAGTCGGTGTGCTCTCAAGGTTTGCGCGCGCGCTTGATCAAGGCCATCAGTGGCAGGAAGGCTGGCATCGTGGCTCAGTCTGTGATTGTTTCGCTGTATTCGGTTATTAAGTTATACTTACTTATTGCCTCTTATAACATTCGTATTCATATACTTCAGAAACGATTTCTTGGAACTTGGAACATGACTTTTTCTTTCTTTGTAGAGATTTTATTCTATTGATAAAATTTCCTGCTTCTCGGATAACACGTTTGGCAATAATTTTAGTTGCTCGGTGTTTTCGAGTCTCGTCTCACGTAGAATTGCGTCATTTGAGACTCAAAGGACAGGGACGGATAAAATATTTAATCAAATGCCAACAGTGAACAGAGCGATGCCAAAAAACTGCATGGAATGTTGTTTACACACACTTTATGTTGGAACGAGAATATAACTATGGATGATTTTGTATGTAATTGAGGGAAGTCTTTTCCGATGGATTTCCTTATTTTGAATACGATGGCTGTTATATTTTAAAAGTACCTATATCGTAACTATGTATTATATTTATTTCGCGTTTGAAAAGATCACTTTGATTAAGCTTCGATGTGGGAAGAACAATTAATTTCTGACTGAAGAAATCTATAGAATTTCGCCAAAAAGTTGAATAATAGGATCATCAACTATTTTTCGATTACGCCGCCAAATTGTTAACTTTTATGATGAGTAATGAAGGCTTATTGATGTTTGATTGAGTCTGATTGACTTAATATTTTAAATAATAAAGCCATAATTCATGTTTATGATTATAGCTCCGAAATTAATTTCGTTCATTCAACCACTTCTCTGTGATTATTTAACATAACAACACAGTTTTTTTTATGTGATAGATTTACAGAAGCACGTGGCATAATGCCACATCTGGGACACGGCCCTCCTCTCTTCGAGCCGGAGTGAGCGGTAATCTATCACACGGGCTCAGTGCGGGTTGGTAGATGTTACATGTCTGCGAATTTTTCTAAGACTCGCCGGTTCCTCACTTTTCCTTCAACGTTTTGAGAGCAATTGTGCTGAAATTATTTACAAAAAGTAAAGCCTGGGTTCGAGCCCACGATCTACAACTCGTAAGTCAGGTTCGTTACCACTTGGCGACCACTGCTCTCAAAACAAGCTCGTGGGCTCGTGGCTGAATAATAACAGTCGCACGAGTTTTTAGGGGTATGAGGAACAGGGTGTAAAGTTCATTCATCCACCATAGAAAAGGGAGGATCCTCCGACCAGACGGGTATTGTGTCTGTGGCGGGCCGACTGCCCGACTGTTGATTGTGTCGTTGACTGTTGACACTGTCTGCGGTGATTCCCCAGTGAGTCGGGGTGGCGCTGCGTCACGATCCAGTGTTTCGGATGTGGTATAGCGCCGGATTGTGGCTTACTGCTAGCGTCGACCAGGAGAGGGTAGAAAGATCTCTGCTTGTGAGACCGGCCGAAGATGCAGATGCTGTGCCAAAGTTGCTGATGAGGCTGAGGGTGATGACCAGGAATGCGCGTTCGCTGCATGCTGGTGGTCAGGATACCCGTTGAAGCCATGGGTGCTGGCTTTTTCTTTGGCTCTGGCGAGCTTTCGTGAGGCTTGCGGGAGTGACGATGATGATGACGTCACGCTGAAGTAGTTGCACGAAGGCTGCGTTGACGTTCATCACGTCGGGGTCACCAATTTAGGGGTATGAGGAAAAGGGTGTAAAGTTCACTCATACACCATAGAAAAGGGAGGATCCTCCGACCAGACGGGTGTTGTGTCTGGCGGGCCGACTGCCCGACTATTGATTTCGGATAGTCTTATCTATGTCGTTCGCGCGGTAAACTCTAATTGCGCGATGCAGGATTTGTGTGACGTCATGTCTTTGATGCGTAGTTCGTATGTGGCAGTGTAACCGCTACAAGTTGATCACACTACGCTTACCGAGTTCGGTCTGTGGAACCCATCACCGACGTCAGCAAGCGTAAGTACCTAGCGACCATCGATCGAGACCCCGCCGTGCTTCTGAATGGTCCCGGCTGTCATTTGTAGATCTTTGAAAGTCGTTACGGGTAGTCAGAAGCCCGAAAGTCTGACTCCAGTCTTACCAAGGGGTATCGTGTTACCCAGTAATTGGGTTGTGGAGGTCAGATAGGCAGTCGCTCCATTTAAATATAAATACTGGTATTCAGCTGCATCCGGTTAGACTGGAAGCCGATTCAAACATAGTTAGGAAAAGGCTAGGCAGTTAATGATTTACAGAAGCTATTTAATTGAATAAAACATGTGATTAAAATAATCTAGCATAGAATTATAGCTCAAGTTCGCACGGACGTAAAAATATCGCAGGGATTTTATCACGCACTGGACTTTCAACTCTCGGTGTTGAGCTGAGCGTTGAGAATCCAACGCAATGGGACGCACTCGTCCCAGCGCGTTGAAAAAACACACTGTTGAATTTTCAACTCTCGGCGGTGAGCAGAGCGTTGAAAATCTAGTATACGAACAAAAATCGCCCGTGCCTACTTGGGCTTACAGTCATGGGAAGTGAGTCTGAGTTTTTGTAGCGTCAGAAACGTAATTATTGTCAGGTAGCGAGCGATGGGACCGCGATAATGTAGCTTTTTGTCTTTATTTCCTCACTGGAACTAAAATGGGAAATACCCGGTGATAAGCCTGTTAAATTTTAGCTTTAGGTGTTCAAGATCAAGGTCATTAAGTATTTGTTTATACCTAACTTAATGCTTTAGCATTTTTTTTTGTAAATATATCACTAAATCTCCTAATTTTAATCATCTCGAACATATTAGTAAAACAAAATGAGGTCTTAAACCAGTCTTCAATAAATAAAACTGCAATAAATTTTACACAATGTATGATTAAGGAAATTTCTACATATACAAATAAAAACCTATATTTCTCGCTTATCTCAGCAACGCCCACAAGTTAAGCAGCGGTCAAGCCTTATTTTCCCCTTTCTTTCGGCCAACCTGGTGCCGAAAGCACCGATGTGCGATAAAATTGAAACGCCAATAAATACGAACGAAATGAGCCATCATTATTTTTGCATTTACGTTACACGAGGACCAAAAAAGAGCGAAAAAGAAATCGTACATGAATTATGAATGTACGAGACGAGTAGGTATGAGACGAACGCGCGGTGCGAAAAAACAGTATAAAAAAGTTGAGTTTTCCAGACAGTCTTTATAGAAAAGTTGTTCTTTTTTCTTGTATTGTGTTCCCCTATCTATTATATGTTCGATTGGTACTTGTATTGTGTAGTAACTTAACGTAGGTAAAGTTTCATTTCTTGTCATGTTTTTTAAATTGGAAATAATAAGTAATTTATGTAATATTTATTTATTTTAAAACAGAAAGAAGATAATCTCGGGGTGCTAAAGACACCTATTAATCTAATTAAAAGGAATGATAGCTTAGTGGTGTGACCGTCGGACTGCCAAGTCAAAGGTCTCGAGTTCGAACCCAAGACACGCACCTCTGACTTTTCAGATTGATGTGCGTATTGTATAATTATCACTTGCTTCAAAAACGGTGAAGGAAAATATCGTGAGGAAATCGGCATGCCAGAGTGATATTTCTTGATAGCATGTGATGCCAAGTCAGAGCCCCATAGGCCCATACAAACTCTGAAACCAGTACCCTAATTACGTAATGCAAAATCAATCCGAATCTGAATCGTTTTGAAACAGATTGCTAATCCATTGCTCCGTAAGTTCGAAAAAAAAAACTGCAGAGCAACGTAAATAACGCAATGAATGTTGTTGAACTGTCAAAATGAAACTGATTTTTCTTTATCGTTTACGAAAATATTTTGCGTAATTAGAAAGCTGGTTAGTCACTAACCACACGAAAAAAGAAGAAGTAGGTACCTTATTAATTTGAATGAATGAAAAATCTGATTACATTTTATAAGCTTTTATTATATTATATAGATGGTACTGCAAAAGCTTAAAACATTTACTAAAATGTCTGTACAATGGTCGACTGAATATAAAATATTAGTACTTTACTTTGTATATAAATCAACTGAGTTTTAGATTAATAATGTAAGAATTTGTTATGACACATTGTTGGCAATCTGGGATTATATAGATATTCTGTATTTTATTCAGGTCCCATTTTTTATATTAAATCAGACTTAAAAACAAAAACGTCTCGTAAACGACGCACGATATTTTACAAACTTGTTTTATTTTGTAACTCGTTATTTTCTTTGTAACCAACAGCTGATTCACGTGATTTAAGGCACTAACAAAATTAATTTTGGAAACTACACGAAAACCTTTTGCGGCAAATGTTCCAAAAACACCAGTTTTTAGGGCGTAGCCGTGGTTCTTGGTAATTTATGTGTATTGTAATGGTACAATTATTTGCGAAGGTTTTTTATTTATTTTTTCCACTCGCGGCATAGGCCCTACTCCACCTCTTTAAGTACCGTTCGGCTGTTATCTTCGCATTAAGTTACCAAACCGTTACTTCCCACCTCGGGTTAATATCGTTCAGGCATGTGAGCAAACACACAGCTCTATAAAAAATATTCTATTGCCCTTAGTTGAGTAAGCTGACCTACCATGCGATGGGAATTAAATTATACGGTAACATCGTTTTTTATATGGCAACACCAATTAAAATAGTTCACAAAGTTATCAATTGACTGAGGGGTAATTGGCGTAACTACAGTAATACAACAAGTATTGGCTATAAACTAAGGACAAGTAGGTATTTCATTAAAGGTTTTTTTAAATTTAGAACGGAGAGGAAATTAGTCAGCATTATTTCCTCTATGACTCTTAGGAAGTATGACGTAATTATCCTTTAACTGTAAAAAATAGCAATCCTATAACACACACAATATAATTACGTATAAGAATATTTCTTTTTTTTCCTGTTTCACGATTGCATCACAAAGTGCACTTGAACTTACATACAAACGTAATATATTGAGACGTTGTACCAGGGTATAATTAAGAAGTGACAAGTTGTTCGTCTGTCTCGGCTTCGACCAAAATAGTAGGTACCTAATACGGTTCCCTCTAACTAAAGCGTCGGACAGAAGGCTTCACTGAGCAGGCTGTCAGTTCGCCTGGGGGCGTTACTAGGTCTGTGTGGTTTCTATAGACCTCTGGTGCTTTCTTGACTGACGCGGATTATAGAAAGTTAAACGTTACATGACTTCGCCCTACTTACCCCACTCAGGCACGTGACGTGCGAAATCATGATTCATGACTCAATATAAATAGGTACATAAAATTAGAAGAACAAGCAAGGGAGATTAAGCAAACGGTTATACCTACGTATACAGAAAAATGGACAGAATAATTTTCTTTCTGCATGTAACCGTTTCTGATCCTTACATTGTCAATTAGTAAGTGGAAGTATACAAGCTGTACAAACGAGGAATGAAAAGGTTACGTACGTAAGTAATTTTTTCGATGTCCGACTACGTAATGTCAACATAATTTCGGGAACTAAAATATATATTTGAGGATTGCTTTACCGAACCGTTTCCTTCTATTTTAGTTCTGGACCTTGAAAAAATAATTTCTTGTCTAATTTCAATACCCTAAATCCCTGCAGCAAATCTGACATATCAATTTGACATCCATTGCGGGTTCTAAGCCGATTAACATTTTGGGGTTTCGGTCGTCATCGACACACACCTTGTCTACCGGAGATTAAAACTATACAAGTGTCTGTATATGCGTTCCAAAATGAGTATTTATGATGCATATCAAATAACGAATACCGGGTTTTTTGTTGTACAAAAAACCTGCTGTTTTGGAGCTGGTTGCAGGTATCTTGTCATCTCAAAATACGTCGCTTAGAACGTTGTTTTGTCCTTACAAAAACTGACAATACAAACACAAGAAGAAGCACTACAGAAACAAAAGCCAAACAACCCTTACGACTATTTGCTGTCTTAAAAACTTAAAACGCTCAACAAACAACAGGCTTCCTTCAAAAAGAACACCAAGAAGTCCTCATACATTGTTAATATACTCCACTGACGACGGCAATAAGTTATAAGGACAGGATTCTCGGTTTCAAGGTCACACTGTGAGACGGTGGGACCTTGAGGCTACAGTATGTGGTTAACGTTACCGTCCTCCTCACAAGTACACCTGATCAAACATATGAGCTGATAAGGGGACACTTGATGAGCCTCCACTGATAACGACGCCTTCCTGGATCTGAACACACTTGAAAATAACACACTTCATACGTTTGATTGTGAACAGACTGAAATATAACATTAGTGTATCATTTTAAGTACACATGGCGCATGTGTGGGTAAATATCGGTTATATTTTTGTACAAAGTTACTAGCTACAGACGCGAGACGGTATGTTTTTTATATGCTTTGCTGTATTGACATTTTTGCGATCAAGAAAAATATCCATAGAAGGAAGGACTTTAATTGCCACAGCATTCCTCAGTGTAAGTGCATTGCTCGAATCGAAACCACATGTTGCAATAACATGCCATAAAAAAACAAATGTAACTTTTTTATTTCATTCAAGGAACAAAACAGAAATAAACTTAAAACCAGACGTGAAGGCAGTAAACAGTTTTCCCGACAAGTGCAGCGCCTTGAATACGTCGGAGACCTTGGGTTATAAAGCAAACTGCAAGACTTACTTCACAAGTGGTGCAGTAAAAATCAAAACATTGGAAGAGTCTCGTTTCATATGCAAATCGCTATTGATATGTGCATGCGAGACACACGAACACTGCACATAGCTAACAGCAAACCGCTGCAGCGAAACACAATAACTTACATTTTACAGACGCTATATTTGCTGCAGAGACAGAAACATGTAGGAGGAAAACTATAACTACAAAGGATAAAGCAAGATACGTCGAGCTTGAAGAAATAAAACTCGCTGGACAGATATGTAAGCATAAAATAATTTACGGCTTAAAGGGCTATAACGTATATAGGCAAGGGTTTTTATGATATATTTTAAGCATCCAAGACATTTTATGACACCTCGGTTCCATAAGTTTGCTGAACTTGGAGCGCATGTGTTCGCGTCAGACCGGACTACTTTTTATAGCGGCTATTGTAAGTTATTGTGAGGCTGCTTTGTATGCGGCGAGTCTCTGAGCGCAAAACTGATACAATGTAGACAGGTAAATAGGTAGACACGGACAAGATAAATGGACACCGGTTAATCTCCACCACGCACACGTCTACCAAAAATGCTCGTAAATTTCAACTACAAGTGAATACACGCACGTGATCGGTCCATCAAATACCTTTAAAATGCGGCTATAAAATTAAGAAGATCGAATGGATAATAAAGCGGGATTAATTTACTATTTCATGCTTTAACTTGTGAACGCGAATAAATGTTACATGAGCCGAAAGACCGACTACAGTATTCAACACGTAATCTAATGTTAGTGGAAGGACCTAAATGCTTTTCCCTTTAATTCAATGTGACCCAGACGGAATTGATGTCCCATTATATGCAAGCCAGGCAACTTGGCCATGGCCAAAATTTCAATAGCCCAGGGCGATTGAGCTGACCGGCCGGCACGTGTATCTTTTTGTGCAAAACTCCTTGGAATTCTTTTTAGTAAAACTCCAGAAAAGGTTCTGAGTTGAATATCTTATTATGCAACATTTTATAATAGGTTTCGGATTGTTTTAAGTTTTTTAGCTGTAAAATTAGTAACGTATTCGGAATTATAGGCGTCATCAATCATCTTCGGATCGCGTGTTGCCATGTTTGTGGTGTAAGCTAAGCTAATGAATCAGTTTGAGGATCAGTCAGTGACAGCTCCGGAGACGGAGTGAATGAATCAAGCCAACGACAGATAATGTCGTAGTAGAAGCAGCGTGCGGAGCGGTCGCGTCGGCAACTTTCTACGCGACCTCGAAATGCTGCATTCACTTTCCTCACGACTCGACACCGGTTACGCAACCGACACCACGACCGACATATTGACGCAGCGCGCGCGCCTTCACCACCCGACCTGCGACGAGTCCCAACATTCGCAACATATACACTAAGGCCCGTATTACAGAACCTCACTTAAAACTCAAGCATTACTTAAAACTCGCCTTTTGATTGGTTGAAACTAGTTTTAAGTAGGTAATGCTCGAGTCTTGAGTGAGGTTCTGTAATACGGGCCTTAAAAAACTCCACTCGATGCTCGACACCACCATTAACGAGCACCTGCTATCATCACTCCCTCCTTAACTTCCAAACAAACAGTTCATTGCATTCCAGCACGTAACAAAAGCCCCAAAAAAAAGTGGAACCACTTCACAATGAAGGGACCTGGAAGAGTTATAAAATAAGTTCGCAATTTATTTGAAGGGCAAATAAAAACGCCAGGTGCCATGCCTCTTGTGTCCAAGGCCAGCATTTCCTAGAGCTGCATATAGGTACGAGTATTATTTTTATTCGTTGCATGTCCCTTCGCCGGGACCGGCTAGCGTGCCCCAAACCAGTTTGATGCTGTTTTCCATTCCACTGGTAAGGCTGAGCGCCTATTACACTTCTAGTTTTTATTTCTCTTCTTTCCGTTTCAATGAAATCTATGTAATTAAACTACGCTTTACTATTCCACAAGTATTTTAACGACATTTTAATTATTCTTCGGAATTCAAATTTAATTCGAACCATAATTCTACATCGGAGTTTTCTGCATAGTAACAAATAGATCGAACAAATAAAAAAAAACAAATCTTTCCATAAAAAATGTTTTCAAGTTGTTGTATAACTTTCCATCAAATTCAGAACAAAATGCTCCAAATTGGTAGGTGTGCGTGGAGTCTTAGCCCGTCGCCGGTAAATTTGGTGAAGCAATAGGAACAAAACAATGGGCGGCCTGCGAATTTGGCTTTTTCTTAGAAGCCTTCGACAACTGCAAAGCGCGCCAGCAGGAAGTGGGGCGGCCTAAGTTTATGTAACCTAATCACCTGCCGGGCTCGAGGCCAGGCTCGCTGATTCAGAAAAACCAAGGCCACGCCAGACAGAATGCGAGCTAAGTCCTAATATGTATCTAACCCTCCCTTACTTTAGTGCGTTCGTATACAGCAGGATGTTGCATAAGCCTTGTTGTTTTGTTATTCTTCGTGTAGAGTCCGCATCGCATTTTAGATTAGTTTTTTGTGCAGACGCGGGCGTATTCTTCTTATTACACGAGACACACAAAATTGAGCGTTATAAATAAAGCTGTATAACTGTTTTTAAAGCCAGCCACATCTCGAGCAGTGGAGGGACTAAAATATTCACTTCGGAGTTAGTCGCGATGCTCAAAGTTTTCTGAGGCCATCAAACTATTCTCATTCCCACGTCGCGCGACGTCGCTACATATTTATGAGATGCGCTTAATGTCTTAAAAGTGTGAAAGTGCATCGTTTTTCATGTAACTTTCCCGATTCCAGAGCGTCTTATTTTGCTCTTTTCAGAGATGCGGGACTCGGCGCCAAGGGAAGGAAACTTTTAGACTAAATGACCTGGATAGAAATTGAGTGCTAGGTAATGTAAAGTTTTGGACGTGTGTGAAAACGACCGCTGCGATTGGAAATGTTTTAGTTAGAAATGCTCTCAAACTTCACCTTCGTGGCGGACTGTGTTACGCAAATGGTGTTCTGAACAAAATAAAATTTGTTTCTGCAGATTTGCGATGAGTCATTGAAGATATTCAAAAACTCGCGTGTAAATATTGAAGTAAACATGTGAAATGAGTTCTGACAAACGCATCCGTATTGTATGGTATCGTAGCGGCATCGAATGAAAAAAGCTCACCGGGGGAATTCCACGGTGAGGTATTTTGTGGGTGAGCCGAAAAGGGCACCACCCCCCTGTGCATGGGGCGCCGTTGCCCCGGGCAACGTGCACTATCTTTGTATCAATGAACACGGCGAGCTCATAGAACGCAATCTCATAATAGAAAGTGGACTTGAATAGACAATGTATAATTGTGTTGCTGTTGACATTATTTGAATGATTCGGGGCTCGAGTGAGATTTATTGTCAGCTGCGTGTGCGTCTAAAATTATTATTTTGAAAGAAACAAACCTTACAGGATATTAGATGTGGCCATGCAAGGTCTTTTTATTTATTCAAGTGTTTAGTTTAATGACACATTAAGTCAGAATTTTATGTCTGAGGTTATTTAAGGCATCGTTAAACATGAAAGGCATAATTTTAAATATGTAATATATGAATTCTGAATACATGTATGGGGCGGTGAAGTTTTTGTTATAGACAATAAATGAGAGTGTACTATAACTTTGTTTACTGAAGAGTTGTAAAATTGTGATTAAGCAAAACGTATAGTATTAACGCTATACTCAATATTATCCATGTGTCAGCTGTTGCTTATCAAGTTGCGTTGTACTATCTTAGATTCAATAGCAACATTTGCAATAAACCGTTTGTTATTATCGCCATATTCATTGCTCAAGGCTTCCTTCACAGATATGATAATAGAGCAGAAATCAAAGGTGTACTCCCATAAAATACCTTTTAAAGTCAAGTAGGTAATGAAAATAAGCTTTCAAAGAAGATAGTCTAAAATCAGCTCCAACACTGATGATGTTAACACCATTTTGAGTTACATCTACAGATACCGATACTATTATTAACGTCCCTGCAGGACTTAATTAAAAGTAAAACAATTATAATCGTTTTCCTTTGAAAGCATCTGTTACAAAGGCACGTAGGTATTTGTACATAATATCGCGGCACAAACAAAAGATATTTTACAGACGTGTCCAGACGCAGGTGCAAAACGCAACGTTTTGTAAAATAACCTTTTCAGTATACAATTAATATTGTACTAGTATTTTTTCGGTTTGTATGTTGTTATGAGTGCTCACATTCATTTGTTGCATAAAATTTTTGTTTTAGCGAAAGCTTTCTCATTTTTTCTGAAACGAGTTAGATGAGAATATCCGAGCCGAGACTTGGACAGGCCTTTGTCCAGCAGTGGACAACTATAGGGTGATAATGATGACTACATAGATTGATATTTAGTCATACCAAAGACATGTGTTGACCAAAGCACGGTCATTACCAACGATTTTCAATTTCAAGCTTTTATTTCTGTAGATTTTGTGATGTCGTACGTATAGGTACTGTATCTCTTTTAACTGAATATAGCAATATTATAAAATACGACTTTTTGATGTTCATGTTTAAATTGCCTTTTTAAAATACCATAGGTTTTTTTATTACACTTTAGCGAACTTTTAAATACTATTTATTTGATATAATTTGCACATTAATTTATAAGTATATAAATGCTTAGCTGTGATGACATGGCACTAATAAATGACTCAGTGACGCGATTAACATTGTATGTTTTTTGAAAACGTCTATGTAAAGTCGGGAAACTTAATTGATATTTAAAACATTTGTGTAAATTCAAATCTCAACTGACATTCATCATCAGTTCCATATCATAGCATATTATATAATAACATAATCATAACACGGAAAATTGACGTAAACTGTTAATCTGCACAACACTCAACTATCACGTTCCCTGAATGTAAATTATATTCAAGTATTACAAACAAACAGTGCCTTAATTAAGGTAGCTTTCAAGTACTTCAAGGAAGAAATGGAAAAAGTTATAAACATAATAATTCTCAAGCAAAGGTTAATAAAGCTTTCTAAAAAGAACGATACCTGAGAAAGTTCCAATAATGTAGAAACTGTAGGAAAGGATAAATCAGATATTTATGCTTCTGAGGAAGTTGTAATATTGAGTGTAATGAAGCTTAGGGACAAGGGAGCGTTTGAAGTGTGCTATAACTTTAATGAACTAACTCTTATGAACATTAAAACTGGTAGTTTTTAAATTAAATTAATTGTAATGGGCAGGTATGAGATCCTGGGAAGGTTGTGTTTTGAAGATCTTGTAGTAACAACTTGTGTTATATTATGGCTGACAAAAGACAACAGCTTTAGCAGCATGTTTTTCGTTGAAAATTGGACAGTTACAAACGTCACTGATACCAAGAGTTAAACCTTTTATTTCTTTATTAAGAAGCAATTTTTTTGAGATATAATATTATTATTAACCAATTCTAAACATTACGCCTGTAGGTGTTCCCTGAAGGGTTAAGCAGAGGTGCACATGTTTACCTACATTTTGCCAGTTATGTTTAAGTCCCATGAAACAGGGGCAAGCCTACATCAACACAAAACCAGACTCCGGGCTGCTACTGAGAAATTCCAGATGAAAAGCACAATAAAATTTCAATTATGTTTAACTTATAATATATAAAAGCTAAACATAATTAATATTTATTAAGTACTCCTGAAGAAACAAGTAATTAATTTAACTTCACCTAATTATCGAGCTAATTTACAAAAACAGAACATGTTTAAGAACCAACCACTACATTATCATTTCCATATGAAGCCAGTTCGCTTGTAAGTTTTTACTGGCACCGATATCACGGACAAGGCACAGAGTGAGTTTAATGTCAAACATCTACAATTATAATGCGCCCGCGCCCGCCGACCATATTATTTTTCAAAAGATCTCCATGAGCCATGAATTATTTATTTCCCGCGTAGACACCATTACAATTATTTCTTTTCTACTTGAAGGAAACGACTTGTGAATAATAAGTATTGAAACATTTAAATTGTAAAATGTAAGATATGGTGGTCACAGCGAAATATTGTGAGTATATTTATTTATACCTTTACTTTGTATTCATATTGTAAGTGGCAGTTTGTATTTCTATCTTTTGGGGGTTCTAGGTCCCTCTTCATCCCATAAAGGTGTTTTTCTTACAGTCATCAGCCATCATTCGTCATTTCAGCCGAAAGAGTTGATTTGGGCCTCCCCCAAACACCGCCACTTCGTCCGGTTTTTGGACAGAACCGGTGTTTGTTTCTTTCAGTAAATAAATATCAGAACAGGAGAGTTTTATATTTAATTTGGAAAATTCGTTGTAAGTGATCGTGAATTCACCAATGATATTAGAAGTAAAAAGACGTAGATAGGTTACCTACCTAACATTCTATCTTCAAAAACGGCACTGTGTCACACTATTATATGACACGTGGAAGTAGGATGGCATGTCGTAATTATCGGGAGCGAAAAAGAGACAAAACGAAGAAAATGTGGCTAATTAGCCAACTTTTGACGTGTCACTTGCGAAACGTTTATAACCTATCTACCTCTTTTTACATATAATATCATTGGAATTCACCCATGCACGTAATTTTCTTTAAAACAAGCAGTAAAATCTCAAGTTTATTAAAAAAAAATATATATACAGGCGTCCGTTTGCGTTCGCTTGACGAAAACACAAAGATATGTGACCCAAATATAGTCGTCCATATTTAGCATGACAGTTCCGTTAATTGCAACTTTAAAAGTTGACAAATTACATCTCTTGCGAGCACTTTGTGCATATAAAGATCAAAGTAAGAGGCAATCAGTGTGGTCCTTTGAAAGTCGAGCAAAAAAAGAACAAAAAAGGTCTTTCACGAGTCACGGATTGTGGTCGCGAAAGAGGTAAACGTAAACAGTGGGGTCATCGACTTGGGTTCAACTTGACACATTTTTGGTCGGCCCAATTGCACGGGAGCGGCGACCTGCGCCGCCGCCTTGCGCAACGGGAAGCCGGTTGGGCGGTTGTGTTGTGCCAATCGACTTCGGGAATCGGAACCGAAATTGAACATGTTTCCTGTGACGCGCTCGGGATGAGCCGTGGCTTGGGGTCTTAATGTCACACGTGTTTAGTCCTGTTATGCTAATTATTTTGGAAGCTGGGAGAGTTTTTGGGGTCCAATGGTAGGTATGTTTGGAGAGCAGTTAATGTCCCAATAGGCATTATGCAGTGTTTTCTTCGAGATAGTCTATGTACTTATAGAGGGACAAATAAAGAAGCTTGTTTAATTTTAGTAAGCAAAGGTCGTCATCGTCACAACTGAGTTCAAATAACAAAAAGTTATAAAAAACAAAAGTTTACGTGCACTAAAGTGTATAAAAAATTAACGAGGCTTGTATATAAAGAAACAATAACATATTTATTTGGCAACAACATTTACAGTGTTTTCTTAAATCAATTCATTTATTTGGCAATTTGGTGCATGTTGAATTCTTACCAGAATAATCTTTTATGTTGTCAAAATGGTGCGATGCGTAATTTTTCGTTAATTATTTAATTCACGTCAATCACTCAAAAATCATATACTATATATAATCTACTATATATAATCATATAGGTTGATTACCTGTGATGATTTGTTGTTACATGTGATGACGCAGTTATGTCGTTTACTTACATAAATTAGCTAAGAATATGTTGAAATTACGACAGTGTCAAGAAAGTGATTTGAGGACAATATTGTTTCATGATTCTCAATCGGTAATTAGGTACCATGTGTATCATCACCTTTGTTGGCTAATCTTAATACATAAAAAACAGCTCATTAATGTTTCAGAACGGAAACCTGATCTTCAGTCGTTACCAATTAAATAATTTCATAAAAAGACTTTTCTAAGCTATTAGATAAAATATTTATCTAATTTGTTTACCTGTCTATTGTAACAATAAAAGTTAGCTGTGAATATTCCGGTCGAACACCACAAGCAAAAACTAGATACGGAAGAGTTAGGAACGGTCGAGTTGTAAGCGAAAGGAATCTATATCCCTTTGAGAGGATTCCGCTAATGTCACGAGGGGATGCATGAAAAAATGCAGGTAGGGCCCCGAGCAACGACCCCAGGGTTTTTGGGATCTGACGTCATCGCCTTCTGCAGCCCGCTCAATAACACGAATGTGTACCAACCTTACGTCACGCGGTTTTTTACAACTCGAGAACTTGTGGCTTTGTGGTTCCATATTCCATATCGCGAGATCACGACCGTGAGTGGGGCTTTTGTTTCGAAATAAAAAATGCAATGAAAGCTAAGTACAAAGACTAAAATAATCTACTGGCATCACTGCCCATTCTGCCCCAATGTCGAAACAAGGATAAGCGCATACCAAAATAAACAACACATTCGTGTTCTTGAAGGTTCCCTAATATTCTGAGAA
This sequence comes from Xanthia togata, assembly GCA_963853775.1. Taxonomy (NCBI): domain Eukaryota; kingdom Metazoa; phylum Arthropoda; class Insecta; order Lepidoptera; family Noctuidae; genus Xanthia; species Xanthia togata. Next base: position 17,512,310 of record OY970802.1, read on the forward strand.
TTCGACTCAGCACGCATGCGGATCCGACAGCAAAATGGATGTTATTTTTTGCTTTTCCAATGTGTAACTATACAATTTGCACTAGAGCCCCGGTGTCGATGACCTCTCGCCAGCTGTTAGACTATCGAGGCTTACAAAGTAAGCTAAGACGGGTTACTAAGGAATCGTACGCAGTACCGGTATACGCTTTTATTCGAACCGTAACAAAAGAGCCGTGAATAATGACATCATTATTTTCTTATAATGAGTAGGTACTAGGTACCACAAACAATGGCGACCATGTAGCTTAACACTTCGCAGTTTCGGTTGTTCAAGAACATTCTGTTCTGTTACGCCATTACAAAGTTGAAAAAAATCAAGCATGAGTAAAGAAAGACGTAAAAGTCACCATAGAGGTGTGTTAACGAATGCCATTTGAATGTATACTTCTTATTTAGAAGGTGTTTTGAATAGAATAATAAACAGGACCGAGTCAAGGGTTTAATGTGTCGCTGTTGCTCTATGGCGTGGGTCATGAGGAAGCATAAATTTAGAGGAGTCGATAGCGGCGGCGAGGCTCCACAAACCCACAACAGCTGTAGACAAAACGCCACGCTCACCAACACATGCTCGCACCCCTGCATCACGCACACCACTGCACGTCGAACACGTAAACGTAACGTAAACACATGCAGGCTTATGTACACCAGATGCCCCCTATACCGAGCGAGACGGACATACTAATAAAAATCATGTTAGAAGAGAATGCAACGTTGAGGGAGTGAGGCTCGGTTTGACAACATGCAGAGACGTCTAATTAAAATAATGTAGTTGAAGGTCGAAAAAATAAGAGGATGTATGATATATTATGTCAAGCACTCGAATATGTGAGATGTAAAAAACAGTCGTACGCAGCTGGAACGGCTGACCGTGCGCATACGAACCGAATACCTTAAACAGCGAATGTTTCGTAGGAACCAGCTAATAGAAAAATAAACAGAGCCGGTCCGAACGAGGCCGTTGTTAATTAACATACAGATAGTTTAATAAAAGGCAGGAAACAGGCAGTGAGGGGAGTAAGCAATGAAGCGGTAAAAATAGAAGCGGGGGCGACAGAGACGCGCAGGAATCGATCCTACGAACAATGCAACGATGCACCGCTTCATGCCAATCAATAATAAATACTACTAGCGTGCAATAGTTCCGTGTTACATGACGCTTATTATTTTGGATTATTGAAATTGTATTCCTTTTTTTTGTTACTCGAAATTTTGTTTTGTTTCCATTGTAGATTCATATCACTTTTAATTCAGCTTCCAATAAATACAGTTCGTCAGTTTCATATTTAGTTCAGTTTGTATATTTTATTTACTTTGCATTGTAAATTATATAAACAATATTGATTTTGTTGCCAAACAAGTTTTATCTAAAATCATTTTACGTTAATATTTATGTGTTATGTCGTTGATTATTATGATCTATTAATTTTCCATATTAACGAAAGTTAAATCATTTTACCACAAAGTATTCTCAATACTATTTTTAGAGCATTCCAAATGAATTAGCTTGTATATTACATGTTTAACTTCTTTAATACTATTGGATTTCTTAATGCGCATTTAGACCTGACCGACCATAAATCCAATCCCTTGCTAAACTGGCATTTTAAAATAAAAGCTCTCCAAAGTCTAAATAAAACCGAAAACTGCAAGCAATCAATTTAAAGTTTCGTGGGAAGTCCCAAATGGCCGGGCAGCGGTGGTGCAACCACGTTAATTAACGAAATGAATCGATGGTGAGTGCGGAAGTGGTCGGGGACACCCGTCCCGGTTATTTTAGCCACGGCGCGCAACCGCCGCGCACTTGACGTAGGTCAGGCACAGGAACACGAGCAAGCCCTAAGTACTGGGGGAACATATAGGTCATACAGCAACATGAGACGAACCGTGACGCGTTGTACGGGTTCGCTGCAAATTGGGTAGTTTATCAGTCATGCGGCAATGTTGCGGCAGGTCTGGAGGTCATTCACTTTGATAAGGTTCACTGACGTAATTCAATTAGCTATATGCTCGCCGTTTTGGTGTAGGTTATTTGTGGGTGTGTATATAGTCCAATTATATGTATTGACGCATGTTTGTTTTCGTCTTAGAAGTGCCTCCATATCCATATAGCTGGAATCAACATTTACCATGTAGGTATACAGTGAGCTCAAATTAAAAATTACCCATTATGATTCGACATCCATATTTAACGGTGGAATAAAATTGGTGTCACATTTTTGTTCTTATTGCGATTCCACGGTCTCTTGATTAAAGATTTTTTTTTTTCAAACCGCGTTCACCACAGTGGGAACACAGCAGGAGTCTACCGCAAGCCGTAGTACACGAGCGCCTCTCGACGCAGCCAGGCAAAACCATGTCTAGACGCCTCTGTATACAAACACTGCCATTATAGCCAGACCTGCAATATTCATTTACTTTCCTTTATTTAACAAGGTTGAATTAGCACCGGTGGGGCGTTGAGGATCAATTTACATTGGCCGTCTGATATTTATTGCGAATGTGTTTGCAGTTTTAATTTGTTTTAGGCTCTGCAAATCGTGTATCTTATCGGGTGGTCTTGACTAAAATTTGCAAGCGTGTGTCAATTTTTACAACCAAACACATATTCTCTGGCCAGTTTACTTTACGACGTCGCGTCCTCGCGTTCTCGCTAGGCGTGAGTCAGCTCGTAGGTATTTAAGCAACCCTTTGTTATGGTCGCGCAGTGTAAACGACCAGTACAAAGGCAGTCGGGCGAGCCGCCCTTCAGCTGACTGAGACCTTGGCTGGATTTAGATGCGGTTCGATGGACTCCTCGACGACACTCGATTTAGTTTTCATGTCGATTTGGACCTTTTCTAGCGATTGGCATAGGAATGCAACACGCAATCTCGGATGGGCTTCGTTTTTTTTGTCCACTTAGAAAAAAGAATGTTCGGAATACTCGGGGCATTTCGAATTCACGGTTCGGTTTTTTGTAAACACAAGTATAAGGTCAGTGTCCGCTGCGGGACCTTGGCCGATTTTAAACGCAAGTTCGACGTTCGACGTATGAACGGGCGTGCTTGCGTTCGGCGCGGCGGGCGTGTGCGTTTTATAACTTTCCCCGGCTAGCGATAAAGTTCATGTTTGAACTTTGTTTCCTGATGATCCGTACGGGTTATAAATAGCCGCACATCTGCCAGATGGTAGGTGAAGACGGTCATAAAATGTTTATGGAAATATTTAAACAGTGAACTGAGCTCTGGAAATTGAAAATCCAGCAATTATAGCTCATGATTCAGTGAAGAGTGAAACGAACTGTAGCTTATGAGTACTAAGCCAGCGCTAATGGTTGTTTTCAATTAGAAGCAAATCTTTATAGGAGAACCTTTATTAGAGAGTCATTAATCTTGTTTCTAATAACGTTCAAGACTGTCCTCCACAATAGTATAAACAGTTGTGTTTTCCTTATTTAAATGTCGCTGGTCTATTTGTACGCCGGCTTGGGATACCTGCCGTCTCGCCGGTAGACCTTGGCCGAATTTAGCCGGGGTCATCGCACTGCAGGTCGCTTTCTCCTGAGTGGCGCATGCGCGATGCAATCAGTGCTGTCTAGCTGAACTTGGTGCTATTGTGTTGAGTAACTTACGAGATAATAAGTGTGTGACGTAATAAACTATCTTAGTTTTGAAATGAAAGGAAAGCGTACGATGTGAGGGGAAGATATCAGTGCACGGCTTCTTGTTGGGTGTTGGGGGAAACTAGCTTGACACTTACCTACATTATGAAGGAAACTGACAGAGATGATTCTCGACTGCATTTGTAACACTAAGTACTCGTAGGAACTATTTTTTTTTTTTTTTTACGTTTTGAGTATGATCGGCTTTCGGCCTCGCCTTTAATACAAAATATGTGGTTAAAAAAAATGTATGTCATTAATATTAGTCAAACCCCATGTAATTTCCAACCTTAATTTACATTTTCTACCTACTGCTTGATCTAGAGCAATTATACTAACAATAACGAAACAAACACAATTTGTTGCATTATGTTCTCATTTGAAACGCAACTTGCATAATAATATCAAGCAATGTCATCTAAACACAATAATACAAGTCTTAATATTCCTAACTGTAGGCTATAAGTGTCAGATTTGCATATCAAATGGTCTCTAGACTCTAGATATAGTTATGAAATTAGGCTGAGGTCGACAACCAACTATTTACATATAATTATATTATATGATATACCTACCTAATAATGCTATGGAATCAGCGCACTCCTGTATTATTTATAGCTAGTTTTATAGGAAAATTATATCAAAGTTACATTTTATTGTTTGCAAGATTGATTACCGGTTTGCAAATTACTGTGTTGATAAATTACATCATGATTGTGGTGGTAATTTATATCATTTTCATAAATCAATTGCAGTGTGATTAACATAATAATTATAGATACTTATTTGAATGTTTTATATTAGTCTACCAGTACCTTAAACTTTATTTTGTTTCGTAACTTTTCACTACGAATTTCAACGTTCTTTGTTTCAAACGTTCTCAAATTTTTATAACTCTAATAAACGCGTGTCCTTCTATTAAGAGTCTATCAAACATTATTAGAGATTGTAAAAAACACAGGAAAAGCGAACAACATACCTACTAGTCACACACTTCCCTCACCATTACATCCGTGATTGGGATCGATTGACGCACTCGGAATATTGATACAGCCACCAACGATTGTAATCCGATCAGAATCAAATACTCGCGTGAGTACCAATGAATGATATCTCAACGGTAATGCGATACTTATTTAGCAATAGGTAATCGAGATCGTTTCACTGATATAATTAGTTGGCAATGAGAATTTGAACCTAACCCTTGTTGATGTTTTAGGCTTGTTTTGTTACTGCTTTCTGACGTACAGCAATAAAGCTAAATTACATCGTAAACGTATAAAACGTTCCTTGAAAAAATAAACACAATCGATATAGTTTTCGCCTATTTCCTGCCTCTATTTCGGAATCAGGACAGTCGATTCATAATTCTGACTATATCTCAAAATAGAATATCAAAATTAGGTGTTTTAATATTTAAGAGAAAAAATCTAAAAATATATTATTGAGATAGCTTAGGCAAAAAGCAGTCGGAAAACGTTACTTTTAGTTCACAAAATAGCAAACTAAATTTAAGAATTCAATTCAAAGGTTTCAGCTTTTTTAATCTTTTTCATAACACCATTAGTTAGTAGTCGCCATATTATTACGTCATACGGCTATGTAAACTTAGAAAGTGTTATCTGTCAACTATCAGCGTAGGTACCTTTAATCTATATAAAGGCTTTTTATTATTTTCGTAACCAACGTAATTTTTATTGAAATAATACCATGGAGGACGGTTTTGTAAAAGGAGACAACACAAATTTATAACTTATAAAATATAATTAATAGCCAACTGACGTCATGACCACAGAGCAATATGGCGTCCACTTCGTCCAGCGTTTTCGTCAAATTACTTGCGAAATTTAAATGCATTTTTGAACAAAAATTTTGTGAATTTTTTAGTGGTTCATTAGTACTATAGAATCTAATTGAGACACTTTTCGAAAATGGGTGTAATACCCTATTAAATAACTAGAAAATAAGTCATTGAGTACTTTTCATTAGTACCAATTAAGGTAAAACCATTATGTCGCTTGCCTGGAAGCAATCAATCGCTGGCTAGACTTCTAATTAAATAATTCGGATCTCGTCAGACCACAATTTATTGGCACATAATAATAATTCGAAACACAGCAGTTGCTATGTAATAAATCAGTCGGGAAACACCCCCACCTTGCTAATAACGAAGTTTATTAGATATACGATAAGCGCCTGATTCGAAGATGAAAATCTACTAAATTATTTTTCGGTCGGCTCTACGGCACGATACTGTATTTTATGAACGCAAAACAAAAAGCGGCGACACGGAGGGTTCCGTGCCAATAAATGTACAGACGCCAGCAGGTCAACCTACCCGAAACTGTAAAATTTTCGCAATCAACTTTGAACCTTACGCTTTAGTGATAAAGTTGAAAATCAATTGAAGAAATTTGACAGATTGTAGTAGGTTAATGTGCTGGCGTCTGTACTCTTGAAATAAAATAACTTGAAATAATAGGCTGGCTGTTTGTGTATGTGAGTTTAAATGTTTGTAAACGCACCCACAATACAGGAGAAACTCCTAGTGTGGGACAAAGTTTAAAAAAAAAAAAACAGGTTTCATGTAGGTATGAGGACCGCCTTTAATTTTTAACTTTATTCTATTTTTATTAATTGTTGTTATAGCGGCCACAGATGTACACACTGTGTGAAAAATTCAAGTGCCTACCTATTACGGTTCAAAAGATACAGCCCTGTGACGCGCGGACGGACAGCGTAGCCTCAGTTATTTGGGTACGGAACCCTAAAAGTAATGTAAGACTCTTGTTTTTATGTAACTACACTAACTACGGACTTATTATTGCGTGTATGATGGGATTGTCAACCTTGGACTTAGTCTCATTGAAAAATTTCAACCTTGCCACTGGTTACAAATACATAGTAATTGTACAAAATAGTCTCTAACCGGTCGGAAATTGTCAATACCACAAGTTTTATAGCTCAAATTGTGAGTGATTAATAAATCTCTCATAATTATGTTATGTTAACTGCTAATTGGATTCTTATATTCAATGAGTTTAAAACGACAACCTGTGGTTATATATTTATTTTTATGCAATTATTAAATCACGTTTAATTTCCTTTTTTTTTTTTTTTTTTTTTTTTTTCTTTGTTTCTGCCTAGCCTTTTCCCAACTATATTGGGGTCAGATTCCAGTCTAACCGGATGCAGCTGAATACCAGTATTTTACATGAAGCGACTGCCTATCTGACCTCCACAACCCAGTAACTGGGTAATACGATACCCCTTGGTAAGACTGGTTGTCAGATTTTCGGGCTTCTGACGACCCGTAACGACTGTCAAAGATCCACGAATGACAGCCGGGACCAACGGCTTAACGTGCTTTCCGAGTCACGGAGGAGTCTCGGTATGTAAAGATGGTCACCCATCCACAGACCAACCCCGGCAAGCGTAGTTTAACCTGATGGATCGACCCGTGCGGCAGTTATTACTTAGCCACGAGCTCCTCCTTCTTTCTTTTTGAAGTAAACATTTTAAAAAGACGTGATAATTTTTGTATATGGCAAACATTTTAAATTTAAATAGCACTGTTTGCAAAATACTTGAAAACCTTTTTGCTAATACAATATTAATTTGAAACGTAAACAACCGTATGTAACTGAGATATCAGAAGGGCCGCTAACAGACGCCTTCCCTCATAAATTGAGAGAAATGTTACGTTTTAAGCAAATAACGTTATGGTGATTCCTTAATCCGTTGCTAAAAGCCCACGATGTTGGCAACGCCTGCCATGTTAGGTACAGACAACAAACAAACTCAATCCATTTATCAGAGTTTACTTTGCGAAGTGGCTCGGCCTTGGAAACGGATTCAAACACCCGAATTATTTATATACGAGATTATTAAAAGTGTTCCCGAGAAATGATCACACGAATATTAGTGTTTGCTTATACTATATTTTGAAGTGGAGTTTGGGTTTTCTCAAAGAAGAATACGATAGGAAATTGAGGCTGTTCAGTGTTTAAATCACAGCTAGTTTCCAATTGCCATTTGGTTTAAATAGGTTTTTAATTGTTTTTTTTTTATATAGATTCTCTTTTATATTTTGTGAATGTGAGAACGTTGTAGGCATAACCGACTTTTAGATCTGTCGATCGTTTTCTATCTTGCTAAGTACCTGGTACTTGTTGATAGGCCTACAGTGTCCTCTCATACCTATAAACACTGTAACTTGAAAAGATTGTAAATACCATTTACTTTTAAAAGAGTAACCGTGGAGTTTCTTGCCGGCTCTTCTCCATAGGAAACGACCAATTGGAACCGTGCACCTAGCTTCTGACGTTTCATAAGTGCCCTTGTAGGTTTATGTGTTTTTTTTTTTTTTTTTTTTTTTTTTCATGATTCTTGAAATCTTGAGTAACTTTTAAATAAGTCTGTTGTAGAATGACTTCATTTGAAGTTTCTATAACTGGAAATCTCAAAATTATAAATCGTGTAACATTTACTTTAGTTCTACATTACCATATTATTCTTATTAAATCCCCATAGAGATTACTATGAAGTTACCACGGCGATGTTTTGACATATGAAAACTTATCGAATACCATCGGATGTAATTTCGAAATGTCAAGGCTTAAAAACCTGTTATAGGAGGTGATACACCCATGGAGTTAAATGTTTATTCAGACTATATTTGTATATCAATTATTTCTTTGGGAATAAACATATCAGCTACTATTGAAATTGGAATTCGATTCGAGCGTTATCATTAAAATATTGAATTCGATTGAATAGGTATGTTAATTTCGTTAGCATGACATGAAATCACCGCTCTGTATTCCCCGAAGGGTAGGCAGAAGTGTAGTAAGTGGTCTATAGTACACCCACATTTCTCCAGTTATGTTTAAGTCCCATGTAATAGGGGGCGAGCCTATTGCTATAAACCAGGCATAAATCCATACACCGGGCTGTTACTGAGAAATTCCAGATGGAAAAACCCTATTGCCCGACCCGGGGGCAATCGAACCCAGGACCTCATGCCCAGCAGTAGCGCTTGCGGCTACTAGATCAACGAGGTAGTTTCGTTTACGTTGGTTATACATAATAATTTGTGACCGCTATGAGATATGGTCTTGGGTGTGCTGTGATTCCTAGGTCGGACAAAGCTTTTAAACTGGGTTTCTCCATCACGAATTTCCCTGTCTTTCTTTTTGACTGACGTAGACTTTCAACATATCAGGTGAAATGTGGTTGTTCTAAGACACCTCTATTTACCGCCTCGGGGTATGCAGGTGTAATGTTGTGTTATGTAATAAATAAACACTTGAGACCTGAGGAATCTTCATACTTATATGTTTTTAGAATTGCTTATTCATTATGTTCGCTAGATATGTCATTGCAGCCATTTTTCATGTATATCACTTGCTATTTATTATAAAGTTTAAAAGAATCGAGAAGATACGCCAATTAGAACTAATTTATAAGAGTGACTTGTCTGTCTGCAAGATCTCAGACAAATTTTTAATGGTTTGTGCACATAACTAACGTGTATATTCATGTATTTGATTGTAAGATGTACAGAAATAGCTTTTTAATTTTTTTTCTTTTATTTATGACTTCTTTGGATCTTAAACTATGATAAAGTCATGCTTAATTTTATGAAAGATATTGAGAACCTAAACATACAGTAATTTTGAAACGACACACTGTTAAGGAGTTCCTACAACTAAGTTATACCTAACATTCTTCATAAATTCTGACGTTAGTCTATTGTTTTATTTGTATTATAAACTAGAGTCCGTGGCCGGTGGATCAAAGAGCTGGCCACCGGAAACCAAAGAGGTCGAATGATGTCATTTTATTTATCGCATGAGCAAAATATTAGATTTATTATAACGTACCTACATACTCATCATTTATCATAGATTAAATTAAATTATTACTTAGAGAATGAATAGATAAACTGCGCAGTGTCAGTGTCATGTAAGCTTGTGTGGGCGACTTCTTATTTTAAAAGTAGCCAGGTAGGTCCTCAAGATCTTATTTCAAATGATTTCAGAACAATAAGCCCACGATAGCACGGACGTATTAAAATCGTGGCCATTTTTTTCGTGCACTGTATTTTCAACGCTTTGCTTTGTTAGCGCCGAGAGTTGAAAATCCAGTGTACGCCAACAGTGTTTTTTCAACGCGCTCTTTCGCGAGTGCGTCCCAACGCGTTGGAATCTCAACGCTCGGCTTTAATATCGAGAGTTGAAAATCCAGTGTACGAAAAAAAATCGCTGCGGCAAAAACACGTCCGAGCGAAGCTGGGCTATATGTATAAGTTACAAAACTTTTAGCCCAGCTTTGCAACATAAAAAACCTAAACATTATCACGATGTTAGAGCTATGAGAATCTTTTTAACATAATAAATTATGTGTTTTGTTATAAGTATTAATTAATATCCTTTCAGACTTCGATTTCAAGGTTATACAAGTCATTAACAACATCTCGACGAGTCTGAACAAGAACACGAGAAGAAAATTAATTAGCATGATAAAAAGGAGAAGAAATAAGTTTGTTTCGAGTGCATACCAGTGTGATATGAAAATAAAAATATCTGTCTCAGACTGTTCGTTAGTTTATTTACCTTCATTACAGAAACAAAATACGCTTTGAAGAAAAAATCTCCTTTCATCAAATAATATTTAATATAAACTTATACCAAGCTCATTGTACCTATCCTGTTTTATAATTGCTAAGTCTTTTCTCAAATGAATATTAATAAATTTTCGTAAATAGTCTGACGATTTTAACTTTTGACATTAATAAATAATTAATTATTCATTTATAAATGGTTAAAGTGTAACAACCTTTATGCTGTGACTAATAAATTGCTATAATATTGTGATAGCGTAGGGTTTAAGTAATATTATGCAATTCTAATTAAAATGTATGTGGTTTTAACGTAATTAAGCAGTTATTTTATTGCAGTATGCAAATTAGCTTTGATTTTAGACCTGGCAATGACGCGTTGCTAACAAAGGTAAGCATAAGAATATTATAACAATTCAAATACATTTTATTTGAATTGTTATTATATACATACAATATATCGCACACCTAGATAAAGAGTAGCACAACTCAAAAAACCTCTTTTTTCAGGAACAGCAAAAAACGTTTTACTCGTTTTCTATTTGACCGATTTAAATTATTGTTGTATGATGCTGTATATTAATTTACTAAGATATTAATTTGCTCAATTACTTACCTTCAAATACACGTATATCATTTTTATAAATTTTTTTCGCGTTATATTAGTAATCGTGACTAAATCATTGTTTAATATTTTTATCAACTGAAATTGATTCCATATTAGTGATTTTTTTTAGATAATCCTCTAAACTGATGTATTATTTTATAATCTTTACAGAAAGAGCAGTATATCTAAATTATTATTTTGTATGATAATGAAGTAAAACATTATTTTCAGTTAAGACACATCTTTATTTTGTATTAATAATTAGGTATTATAATATTAAAGGTAATCAAAAACAGCACTAGTTTAGCAAATGCCTCCGAAAATATAATGAACACCTTTCATTATTCTAATTTGAGATCCATTAAACTTTGAACAGGTTAGTAAAACGTAGACATTTTTCTTATAAGTAGGTAATTTAGGTACGAGTATTAACATCTCTTTAATCAGTACTAGACCCGGTAAGATCGGTTGAGAGGTAGAAGGTTCAGCAGGTGGATTTTCGTTTAAAAGATTGGGAGAATCCGGTATGGCCGACGGCACAGAGTTACTACGTATTTCTGTATAACTGCTGCTTGACGAGCTGGAACTACTAGATGATTAGCTAGAACTAGAGGAGGAGCTGGAGGAACGAGACCTTTTTCTTGTCATTTTCTTACCCCTTTGAAGGCTTTCAGGATCAGCAGACTGGTCTAAGATCGGTTGAGAGGTAGAAGCTTCATTAACCGGATTCTCTTTAAAAAGATTGGTAGAATCCGGCATGGCAGATGGCACAGAGTCGCAAAGTTGAGTTGGTGGTGAAGTCTTGCTGGAACTACTAGAACTGGAGGAGGAGGTAGTACTGGAGGAACGGTACCTCTTTTTTGGAACGACAAGAGATGGACGGTGAATTCTCTCTTAGGGAGGTGGGTTGAAGAGCGGATCCTCATCTGAATCGTCTAAATCGCTACCTTCGCTGTTAACCGGTGAAAATATAGTACAATGGTTTCACCTGGGTGCTGGCTGATGGTGGTTCTAACGTTGCTGGATTCTCTTGTAACTCCATGGTGCCATTTTTCGAGATTTCTTCCATTCGATTGATTTGATTCATTCCACCTTGGAGGTCGTCGAAGGTTTTGTGGAATTCTCTTGAAGCTCTTTCTCCACATGACTGCTTTCAGGCTCATTGGAACTTGTCTCCATCGCCTTCTGTAGAAGTAAAAGGCCACGGCCCCTCATCATCATAGCAAAAAAATACGAAGTTAATAAAATTCACGAATACTATATTAACTCAAAAATGTTTATAAATTGCAGTATATTATTAAAGAATTAAAAATTATAAAACCAATTTCTAACATACAAAGGCAACTCTAAATATTCCTATAACAAAATAAGCAATAGCATTTACTGTTTTAGAATAAGAGCGAATTTAAATTTAACCAGCAATAACAGACCAACTCAAATAGCGTAAAATAATTTCACCAACACTAAACTATTATTAGTTAGTAAAACAACAATTACTTACATTTGTCAGCAATACTGGGGTAAGTGGAAATAATTTGAAGAACACCAAAGAAACAAGACCGATTCAATCACGAATACGAAATCAACTCAAAATAATTCACGCTTGTTTACTGGGGTTAGCCACGAATACAAAACTAAGTTGAAATAATTTACTCTTTGTGCGTATTGACAGCATCTTCCCCTGCGGCTGACATGTCATAACTGGTGATGCGTTACTGTTGTTGGTGGGGGGTGATCGTGGGCTACTCAAAAAGACTGACTTAGAGCGCCATCAAGTTTTTTATGAATGGAGTTTGTACACAGGTGTCTTTGGAGTTAGTGTAGTTTTCGACGCTGATTCCGATAATCGCAATAACTCGATTTTGGATTATTTTGATTTGTGCCACCCTTCATCTAGGTGTGCGATATAATACATTAATATAATAGACATGTTAACCACGTCCGCCAATGGAAATTAAATCAATAACTCGGTATTATTGAATAGTCTGCCATTCGTTTTTTTATGATAGACACCGAAGAAGACTGCGCTGTATGTTTAAAAAACAATATTATGCTCATCTTCATTATAAATTCGAATTTAGAAGCTCCATGAGCGAGACTTTTCTCTTACGCCGCCCGTCCGCCACCCAATCGGTTTTAATTGAGTTTTATAACGAGCCTTTATTTTTTAATCAAGAAGATTCTTACATCGCTAATTACTCAATTCATTGCTCGCACAAAAGGCTCGGTGTCTCATAAATTGCCGCAATTCCTTCAATTAGAGATCGACGGATAGCGTCCGCGTACAATTTATATAGGAACAGCGACAGAGCATTAATCACAATAAGGTCGTTGCAATGGAGTGATGAGATCATTTCGCTGAACGATAAAATTGACAGGATCCGAAGATGTAGGGTCAAGACCGACCATTTAAAGGACTAAGAAGTTAAGAAAAGTTTTATTAGACTGGTATAAATTGCGAGGTGGGTGAGTCAATGCAATATATTTATTTATAAATCAATCATTTTATTTCTGGACGTTGGAAAAAGTTGAATTGCGTTCATGTTTAGAGTCATATAATTATAAAGTTTACAACTCAGTTTAGCATCAAGTTTTGATTCCTTTACGACAGCTCTCATAGGCTAACCAATTATTTAAGGCATGCAATCGAACCTGAAATAATTCCCATTTTGCTTTCCTAAAAATATTATTGAACACTCTAATGATAATGAATGCTCCTCTGTTTGTGAACCTCTAATTATTTTGGCGACCTAAGAATACTAAATAGCCAAGTAACTGCGACCAACTTGGATATTGCGTTCGTCGGAAGCTGTCGCGGCACCGCTCGCTTCGCTCGCTCGGTTCACGCGACGTTGGTCACAGTTCTAACGATATCCGAGGTTCTAACCAACCTAACCCGGTCGTGGTATCCTAGATTAGTTAGGTACTGCGACCAACTGTGAGAAAAGGGCAGAAATTTAAAAAAGGCACATATTATCAAATACATGTGTCATTAGAAGACCGAAAAGTTTTTAGAGGATCCGTTAAATATTTCCCATTATTTAAGGCTCATAAGAATCTAACACAATTCTGACATACAAATTCTTCCTCCCCAAGCTTGGAAATAATTGCAATTAAAACACAAAGAAATCATCCATTCATAGCTTCTACGGTTGATCGGAGACAGGGGAGGCAGACTGGACGGCTCATTAGGTTATCGACATTAATAATAATGTACTACCAATAGGTACTTTACAGTACCAAGTTCAGCCTTCTTAGTTATAAATAACGTTGAAGCGAGCTCGTTCGTGGATGATTAAATTTAACAATGATTAATTAACTCATCATGGTATTAATGCTATCATGATCGGCTGTAATGGTTCGCTCGTGGTTCGGTTTATAGGTTAATGGGAAAATTTTGATCTTGAGCAGAATTTAAGGTAGAATGTGACCAGAATATAAATTAATAGTGGATTTATTTTCTATGGATTTTGTAAAGTCACCAACTTAAATTGCCCGTATATTCAAATCACAGCCGTCTTTCTTTGTATGAAATGGCTATAAACTCGGCAAATTGATATAATGTGACAATTTGGTAAATAATTAATTTCTCCGACTGTAGCTACAACTTTAGGTTTGAATGGAAAAATATTGTGATTAATCGGTGAATGTCATTATATACAGTGAATTGCAGATTTATTTATGGCTGTGTTAATTTTTATTTATGCAGTTCCTTGTAAATTAGCTAACGCACTCGACCCCCTAAAGTCAGAACCGCAAATCCTTCTTTATCACACTTCATAGAACGGGCGCCGTCAGTTGGGACTGGTCATCTCTTAGCTGCTTATTTTAATTTATTTTAAGTTTTTGAATGATTCTTTTTTTCTTCTTTTTATTACGGACGCTTTTACGAATGTGCACGTCTTATTACATTGTTCTCACATGCATAATTTCAAAATGAATGATGTAACCAATATTTTGTATCAATTTTTTTATTTAAAAGAGTGTCCGTGGAGTTTCTTGCCCGTTCTTCTCCATAGGTACCTACTACGCTTTGGAATGGGCATCTAGCTTCATATTTTTGTAAATGGTTTAATTGAAATAAATGTTTTGAGTTTGAGTTGAGAACTTTAACACTCTTCATAGAACAAAATACATGGTGTAGGTAATATCGTCGTGCAAACATTTATCATGAACTCATTACACGTTCTAGACTTAAATTTCTACGCTGGTGGGTCTCTAGACCCATTTTAGAAAATTTAAGTCAGTCATTAAGAATCTGTTGTTCCATACATAATTATATCTTTTAAAAGCTATATCGATTTTTAGTCCCATCCCTTCATATTTCAGAAAATAGTTACAAACTATGTTCAACGAAGAAAAAGAAAAGCTGTAATTAATGGTAATAAAACAGGACGACCGTTGACTCGCCTGTTAAAAGTCAGGTAAACTACCTTGACTTTTAACTAGGGTGGAGCCAAGACCCAACGAACAACGTATTAATATGCATGGAAGTATAAATATCACCGTATCACATTTTGTTTTTATATAATGTATTCCAGCTGCGGTGGTATTCTGCAGGTTTTTAGCCATTTGGCATTCCAAGATGCACACTTCCACCTTTGCCATTAGAAAAACCAAGAACTAGATATTTTTAGATGCAAATTTCCACTTTTTAACTAGATTCTTGTACCTAAGACAGGTAAATGGTGAGTCTTAATATTTTTATAAATAAAATATGCAACATGGGTTGGTAAATAATTCCCAAATACATTTTCGGCACAGTTTAGGTATAAAACTGTACATTGACTTGCGATGACATTTCTAAATGGTAACTCAGTTATAATTCACACGCCATTTGCATTTTCATTGCGTAGTTTCGGCGGTCATTATTAAAGCAACAATAGAATAGTTTCATTATAATTCTTAGTGGCCATCGGGTTTTTTTTTTCATAAAATGTTCCAATGTTTTTAAGAATATTGTTCTACTTCAAAAATAACGATTATTTTTTCTGGGTCACATTTTTATCTCTTTTTTGAATAAAGAATCAAGTTCAGGGAAGAATTTTTTATAGAATAGTCCGTCAGTACCGACATAATAGTGTATTAATATTCTAGAACGCTGCTGGAGTTTAAATCTCATTTTAAAACTGGCTGATATCAAACTGATCTATACTCTTATCTTGTTTTAAACTAAATATCAAGGTAGAGCATCGTTCTTAAAGAAGTGCCAGCTAGTATTGGAACTATTCCCAAATAACTATCAATTATTAAATCATTATTTTCAATTGAATGAACTACAAGTTTCTCGATGCGGTACACGTGGCGTTCCCAGAGCGATTTATTGATTAAAACACGACATGCTATGGTTGGATGTTACTAATCAATATTGGGGTGGGTCTGCTGGGTGCAGTTGAGTTGGGATCAAAATTCATTAAATTATTAATAGGGAGGGATCCGTTATTAGGTAGAAAGCTGACAGTGTTAAGTCGTCATATTGTTATGATTCTTGTAGCGGTAAAGCTACCAATTCGGGACAAATAGCTGGAAACATTTGCAATTCGTTACTTGAGAATAGGGATGATGACTAAAGAAATGTTTTTTGTCCGTAATGTAGATTATGAAAAAATAACGTACACGTATTTTTACTTTTTTTACGGTATCAAAAGATTACGGTGATACATTGAGTTATAATGTGCCATGACGTCACTTGTATGTAGATTTTATACATACTTGTGACGTATCAACCCCCACTCCCCAACTTAAATGCGTTGTATCTAAGTATTTTTTTATTAATATGATAAAGCAAAAAATACGTGTCTAATATTTTTTTATTATCTGACTGACGAGCTAAATAGAATTTCTTTTTCGTTGATCCAGTCATCATCCCTAAAAAAAAGGTACCTAATAAATAAAATCATAAAAGATAATAATGACGTAGGTATAATATTGTCAAAAACAGACTGTACATTTATTTTCATACACTGGTATGGCTAATCACCGAGCGTGAAGTTTAACGACCACTGTCGAAAACAATGGCCGAAATCTTATTTTAGTAAACTGTTCTTACACCATACAATAGGTAGGTACACATAACCGTTACTGAGACAATTCGAGGCAGTCAAACACTGCAATTTTCATTCTTATAGTACGAACATTAGCGACTTAGGAGAAGAGCGGCAATGACGAATGCGCCATGCATGCATGCTATCTATGTACGAGTGTAAACCGAGAATCACCTTCGTTAGAAGCAAATATGTTAGAATTAGTTTAGCAACTCGGTCAAGTTACTAGCTTTTAGGTGATCTAATCTATTCTATTGGTTACCTAATCGTCACTTCTATTCACACATGGAGAATTGGCCTGAGCGTTAGCCTCACAAAAGTGACCACTCTCTAGAAAGAGACAAAGCGACTGTGCGGCTAATACCTACATGTTACTTAAGAGACAACTTACTACTGACCACGAATTCGCTTTGTCTCTCTCGTACTTTTCGATCTGTTTTCTAGCACAATGAATACGGAACGCTCAGACCAATCTCTATGTCTATGTTTCTACCTTTTAGTGCTAGGGTTTCAGGGGTGTCAGTATAGTCATTCAAAATCTCAAGAGCAGCTGGCTAGCTTCACATGCAATGCCACTGATGATCGAATTTAGCCATTACTAGGGAGAGAATGTACTGACCGTTAGCCTCACAAAACTGACCACTCTCTAGAAAGAGACAAAGCGACTGTGCGGCCACTACCTACCTATATCTTTTTTGCAAGACTGTAAAAGAAAATTTAATTCAATAGTCTATTCAAAATCAGAATTTTAGAAAGAAACAACTACTGGCCGCACATTCGCTTTGTCTCTCTCGTACTTTTCGGATTCACTGCACGCTGCAGTATTCAGTAGTGCGTATAGGTCCATTCTCAATGTCTATGGTCATTACCTACGTAGGTAGACAGTGCGCCCAGTAGGATACTGTAGGTAGATACGTAAGGTACTGAATTGAGTCTGACATAGTATGTAACTAAATTTTAAGATAATATTATGTTGGGCACACTGTTGCTGACTTTGTGTTACCTTGTGGCAAAACTAAAAGAAATTAAGTAAGTCATTAACTTTTTGCTCAGTTTTAATAGTGAATTAGAGGAACTAATGTGTAACAGTTAAAAGTAAGTAATTTAGTAAGACACGGATGCGAAAAGCAATTATAATAAAGTTATATTGTAATTAACTGTTTTAGACCAGTTTGTTTAACGGGCCGGCGGAGCATGCGTAGATCATTCAAAATATATATTTGGAAGCCTAGATATTCTGTAATCCAATCGGAATAAATACACACTACCTTAAGAATATCTTTGATTTACAAATTATTTTGGTATTACGTTTGTATGAACAACGCATGCTCCGCAGGCCCCTTAAAGAACAAAGATAAAGATATATTTTGTGCTATAGTCGGCAAATGGTTGTTTATTTCCACTTTATAAATATATCTAGTGAATAATAAATTATAATAATATGTAGAAAAGATATCTAAACATAAATTAAAAACATCAATATTATGCTCGAACATAAAACATTAATCAAGCATCCGATAGGTATTTGCTGTCAAAGCTGCTAACCATAAATTATTGATAATTCTTTTTGTAATTGAACGCTTAAAGAAATTAATGATGTCAGTTCATAATGTCAGACCAAACATAACTTTTGTAATTGTAACTGTATAAACAACACTCATACATAATATTTTAATTTTAACCGATAGTCCCAAAAAAACGCGGTAAAAAAAAATTTAGTACACATTGTTTTTCAACGACGCTTTTCTTTCATGCCAGTATTTTTCCAAAAATAATGGTAAGCCACTAAGGATAATCACTTTTGTAATCTGCCAAATAGAGAAAAGAAAACAAACGTTTAGGTCGGAGCCAAATTGATTCAAAACAAGATTTTAAAAGACTTAAGAGGATCAAAAGTCCTTAATATCTTGGTCCGTCCGTGCCGTGGTCAGCACATAAAAATTCCTAAGTACTAAAGTCTCATACATTTGTTTTTTATTATTATTTTTACGATTCAATGTCGTTTAGGACGACAAGAACATTGTGGCACCATTATCATGAGCTTGATTTTATAGGTGTTAATTTTACTTCAATGCAGTGCGTGTTCGCTGTAGGCAATTGTTTCATTTAACAGATTTAAACAAAACAAAAAAAAAACAAATTAAATTGGCGTTAAATGATTAAAAGTAAGGTAGATTTGGTACAATCCTGTTTTCTTTGTTACTAACATCGGTTTTGAAAAAAAGCTCTAGGTATAATATTTTAATTAAAAATATTTTGAACAATATTCTATTACTAATATAATAATCAAAATTATCCATTACAATTCATACACCCGAAACTGTTGTCCATACGAAAAAAAGAACTCTGAAAGCAGGCAACGTATTGTAGCGCCATCTATCGGTTTACGGTGATACTAAAAAATGTAGAGTTCAGAAACAAAAGTAAGTACCTAATACAAATTTGTTAATTATACAAATAATTTATTTAGTTTATTTAACTTTTTAACATATATTTTTAGACAGATTTTGGTATGTTGGTAATTAAAGTAATTAGCTGGTAATTATGACTAAACCATGCATAAATAAAAAAATCCGTAATAAAATATTAAAACAATAGATAGGAAAACTTTTGAATGAATGGTATCGTTACTAGGCATGTAGTTCGTTACGCCATACGCGAGTCCATTCCACGCTCCAATCCGCTGTTGTGTTGTGTTGTGTCACGGCAAGCCTAGCCGCGCGGCGACGAACGAACTCGAGAGCTCAGTCAAGAACGTTCGTTAACCGCGCGCGTCACCCGTTCCATGTACCAGTGCCCCCATCTAGCGGTCAATGTCGACATGACGTAGTGAAACGACCGAGTTCTAGCGTTTTGTAAGAGATGGCGCTAGTAGTATGATGTTGCGATAAAGACCACGTGGTGCGTATTTTTACTTTCTAATTAAATTTTAATTGCTAAAGTGGTGTATTATAAAGTATTTCGTGTGACAATATTATTTGAAAACAAAACCTGTTATAAAAACGAAAGCTTTTACCCGTAACTATGTTCTGAACGATAATTTTCATGGTGTTTGTAGTAATTGCTCCTCCGTAATGTGTTCTACTTGCTTCGAGTTGACACCCGTCAGCTGTTATATTTCTGTCCACAGTATAAAAAAACAGTTTCAGCCTATCTTGTGGAACATTACACTAACATTAAGTTGCTACATTCAGTGGAACGATTGGTTTATTAGAGTAATTAGTGGAAGGGTCAGCATAAACGCCTCATTTTCGAAATATCCACGCAATTAACCTGACCGAGTGCTTGTAAAATGACTTGCATGTACCGAACTATTCGATTGACCTTTAGATACTCAACTAGCAGCTGTCATAAGTTCTACTAAATTAAATAACCATAATATATCAGTTCTAGACAATTAAAGAAAAAATAAAACATTGAGTAAGATTTACTGAATGCACTTGCGTTTGAAAATACTAAACTTTTAGCCTCATTCACGATTCGACGCACCTGTCACCAAGACGATGCAGATTCGCTATTGTGACTTGTCTAATAGTACTTTCGCCTAGGTCCCAAGTCCAAACAAGCGAGCGCAATTACAGACGCAATGAGTTTGGCAAATGGCCGCTGCGACAACAAAGTGTAACGACTCTGTTGGCGGCAGCTTGGAATTAGCACCGCTGAAAGTGATCTCATCAGTCCACCGACCATTACTCATTGGTCGCTAGCAATCAGACTGGGTGTTGCTCACACATCTAACCGAAATAGATGTTTAGATGAGTTAACAAACAAATGACTGTATTTTGATATCGTTTTTGCAGTCATCTTCATTGAGTTTTGGTTATGTTAAGGTCTTCAGTGACAAATTAAGTTTGTGCTGGATATATTGGATATTGCTTTCTTTTGTTATTTTCATCAGATTTACTTTGTCTATCTTGACTATTTACATTTTCGTCCTTCCACCAAATTCCTCGGAAAACACGTTAAGCCGTTGGTCCCGGCTGTCATTTGTAGATCTTTGACAGTCGTTACGGGTCGTCAGAAGCCTGAAAATCTGACAACCAGTCTTACCAAGGGGTATCGTATTACCCAGTTACTGGGTTGTGGAGGTCAGACATGCAGTCGCTCCATGTAAAATACTGGTATTCAGCTGCATCCGGTTAGACTGGAAGCCGACCCCAATATAGTTGGGAAAAGGCTAGGCAGATTTTTTGTCCTTCCACCAAATCGCACCAAACAATAGCAACAATGTACAATAATTTTCGTAACATCAATTTTCAAAATAAACCTAATCTTAAATGTTATGGAATCATGATGCAGTATGTAAAATTGAATACACAATAGATTCCAAAACAGTTGCAACACGAGCTTTAGATAATGACGGTGTTATTAAAGTCATTAGCCGACATAAGCCGAGAGGGCCCGACATGCCCGCGAAATGTCTTGATAGCTGTGACCAAATTTGAATGCGGGCATTTTGCGGTGACGTCACACACCGGTATTACCCGTAAGTACCATGAACCCTTTTACAAAGGTAATGGTGTTTTAAGCATGTGCGGTCGCTTGATTAGTTAGTTGGTTGCGATTAGGTATACTGATGCTCTTTTTGGAAGTCTTAAGTTTTTTTTTCATGTGAAGGAATTTAGGTTTAAAATACATATGTTGCGTAACCTGTAGTCTCATAATTGTCACGTAAAGCTAATTCGTTTCTAACTAATTTAAATGAGCTCTCTCTGGTCATTTCCTCTTTTCGGATCTATTTAATGACTCGATTGAACTTAATGTTGGTTTGGCAGGCCTAATGCTACTCTATCATTACTAATCATCCGTTCAATGACTTCAGTCACGGCATTTGGCCGAGCGTCCAAACAACAGTCAAATCGGTCAAGTGTATACCTTAAATGAAGGCAAGTAGGTACTTCTTTTTCGAATAGTACGTAATTATAGTATAGCGTGATATTGTGATGGGGTTTAAAGATAAGGTCAGTTCACAATGGAGGGCGCGTCTGCTGCAACTATTGTGTCGCAGAATACCGCGCCCTCTGCCGGCGCGACGGCGCGTGACCGCCAAACAATGAGCCCCGAACCAATTAGTCACCTCCCCGTAATTATATGCGATTATATTTTGTGCCAAAATGGTCTGATAGCTAGAGATTTAAATAGAAACCTTGGTATAGGTCATGCTATAACTGATAGTGCGTTCAACGACGACATTCATGCCAAAGCGAGACTAAAAGAATTTATTTATAGAATGAAGACGTTAAATCTTCACTTCATAAAATTGCGTAAAATATAATTGTCTGTCAATTTGTTTGAGTAAATTACAAAATTACGTATGCAGCAATCGCAGTAAGTGCAATTGGAAAGTAATATCAACTGAGTTTGCAGATGCCTAGTTTAAATAAGAGGGCGTATCTAGTGGCTAACCGCGACACTTTCTACTGCGATTTCACTGCGTTTTGTGGCTTAGTATTAGACGCAAGTATACCAATCTTTAGCTCTATGCAACGTAAATTATTCTTCTTTGTTATTGACAGCATTTTCGTAATGAGGTGGAGTAATATCGTCATCCACGTTACATTAAGAGCTTCGTGATTATGAAATGTTGCTTTGATAGACACATTTTCTTCTACACGAAAATCTTCTCTTATGACTAACTCACCTTTCGTTGCTTCTGGCTTGGGTGGAAAATATTGTAGAAAATCCTTACCTGTAACAAAATAAATAACATTTTAATACTTTGTGCCATTCCCATGGGTATCACAACAATTCATATACAATGCAAAGTTATAATTTCAAATTATTATTTTATTGTATCTAGTCCGCAAAGCGCTCATTACAGCACAAAGCAGTACTTAGCTACAGCCCAAGTGCAGTAGCTGCAAATACTGTAGAATTCTACATCGCAACAATAGTGTCCCTCAGCGTATAACTGCAGAGTGGCTGCACATAGCTCAATGATTCCCAAAGGAGGATTATAGCACTCTGGAATTGATTCTCTAGAATAGAATAGAAGTAAACAGTTCCTTGGAGAGCTCTATTGTGTTCCATGCTAACAATGGTTTGTGAGCTCCGAAGGACTCTTGCTCCTTTTTGTAGAGTTTGCAACCACAATTTATGGTTATGATAGATATTTTTGAGAATATAAAGGTGGAAATTTTAGTTTGAACTGTACTTGCAACTTTGTGGATGCATTTTCATGCGATGGGACATGCGATACTTTCAGTCCTTTGTGATGTTGGCATGACTGAATATTTTACACAAATACTATCCTTTGAAATGAAACTATTTATACGGATTATGTCGCATAATATTTGAGTTCTTTATGCTTTACGTTCATGGATATTCGAACGCCTTTCGGTGTGAGACCGATTTAAAATGAAAAAGCTGTTTTAGTCGAATACGCAATGTTATTTTAGTGTTCTGTGAATAAGTTGGAATATTTAGAAAGATTAAATGACATACATAAGATTTTAGTACTAAAATAAACAGTTACCCGTTTAAAAATTAGACAATTTTGATAAGAATAAATAAATGGAAAATCCGATTAATCATTTGTTTAATTTATAGTTATCTGGTTGTTGCCAAAAAGTGACGGGTGGGCGTTTTGGGGAACTGTCTTAGTAACTTTGACGTTCGAAAAGTGCTGATTCTCAGCC
The DNA here is from genome assembly GCA_963853775.1 of Xanthia togata. Classification (NCBI taxonomy): domain Eukaryota; kingdom Metazoa; phylum Arthropoda; class Insecta; order Lepidoptera; family Noctuidae; genus Xanthia; species Xanthia togata. Next base: position 17,535,902 of record OY970802.1, read on the forward strand.
TAGTTTGAATAAATGACTTTTGAATGTTGAGTTATTAAACATAAATAAAACAATTCGTTCGGTTTTCAATTCGCACTAGTAGATATTGGCAATCAATCAACAATGTAAAGCGGTGATTGATTGGCAGACCACTATTGGTGATGGCGACTGATGGATGGTAGCTCGACACATACTAAATAAAACTGGTGCATTTATCAATATTGGCTCGACATGATGTGTGTACATATGTTGGAATTGTCGGACAAAAAATAATTCATAAAATATTTTTGTTTCAGCAGAATTCCATGCGTACGTATTTCATGGCTAAAGGAGATGTACGTAAAATTACCAAAGAGAACTGGACCCTTTTTTTTTAAACTGAACCACTCCTAGAAACTGGTATCTCTCAGGTTGCTTCAAGTCTCTGTCAGCTGTCTAACTATTGTGTTTATTTTATTTTTGTCTTATTTTGTTATTTCTTTATATGCTGCACCGGTTGACGTCATCACGTCAACGCTGGCTGTCACTGAAAACCAGCGCTGGGGCTCTGTCTTACATAGGGTTGCAGCATTATGCTGAGCGATGGCCGTTTTGCGTGGATGTGACGCATATTTTCCCCCAAATTGTTATGAAATTGTCGTGTTTATTTTTTTTTCTTCGTTGCGTCATATTATGTACTGTATATCCAGCCAGCACATCAACCTCCCAAACTGTCAAATTTTCCCAGTCATCTTTGAACCTTATTCACTAGTAATAAAGTTGAAATCTATTTAAAAAAATTGACAGATTGTAGTAGTTTGACGTGCTGGCGTCTGTACTGCAAATAAACGTATTGTTTTTCTTATTTCTTTCCTTCCTTCGCTACACCCAAGCCCAGCCAAAATTGACCGTCAGTTATGGCGCGGTGATATAGCTCCACAGAGGAGTATAAGAAACATCTTCAGCATAGCCTTTACCAACTATAATGGGGTTGGCTTCCAGTCTAACCAGATGCAGCTGAATACCAGTATTTTACATGGAGCGACTGCCTCTCGGACCGCCACAACCCAGAGGAGTTTAAGAAACATGCTGTATTAATACCATTTTCTGTGGCAGCTCGAAATACTTTTCCAGTTTTTTTTTTATGTCAATAATCAGTTGCCTGAATGTTTTCAATGGGAGTACAACATGTAAATAATTGTTTTCGGTATTGTAAATCACAACAGTATGTACGTAGTTGTGAGACAACTGTGTTTAAATCACTAGACTTGGAGGTCAAAATTGAATATGATAATGGTCTCAACCAGTAGGAAGTCTGATAATCGACGACCATTTTAAAATTTACTTCGTTTAAGGTTCAGTGTCTTGGAGACCGAATCTAAAAATAAAATAAATAAAATAAATAATAGTTTATTTGTACACAAAACCAAATAGTACAAAGTAGAGTCTGAGAGAGATTAGGTTGTACAACATTGAAATAGTTTAAAGTCGAAACATCTAACTCCTAAGAAGCCTGTATCTTAGAAGCCGAAGTTCCCCATAATAAAATAGTAACAAAGTCAACATTGTACATGGAATATTTTTGAAAAAAGTATTAGCTATGAGGTGTGGGAACGAGTCTGATGCCGAAAATATCGTTTATAGAATTTTTGCCCATTTCTGTTTGTCTAGATGCGGATTGGCGCAAAAAACGACTGAACGGATTTGGATGAAATTTGGCACACAGATGGTATATAACCTGGAGGTTTCTTAACATAGAGGGAATTTATTACGCGTGGATGTCGGAAAATATACCAGCGGAGGTGTGCTACCGGAATCAACCCCGGTAGCACACCTCCGCTGCGAAACCATGGCAGCGATACCGCAGTAGTCACACCTGTAGCACATCTCCGCCGCGAAACTATAGCAGCGAAACCGCAGTAGTCACACCTGTAGCACATCTCCGCCGCGAAACTATAGCAGCGAAACCGCAGTAGTTCAATTCCGTTATTCGAATTTCGAGTAGCGGACCTGGAGTAGCGGAACATGACGCGAGCTAGTTGAATTGAACTACTGCGATTTCGCTGCTACGGTTTTGCGGTGGAGGTGTGCTACTGGCGTTAAAGTAAAAAAATAGATCCGCTACTCGCATCCGATTCGACATGACGCGAGTCTATTGAATTTCGCAGCGGAGGTGTGCTACCGGGGTTAATTCCGGTAGTACGTTCCCGTGGGATATTTTCCGACATCCACGCGGACGGAGCCGCAGACAAAAACTAGTTGTTAATAATCATCCATATACCTATGGGTGGGTTATTTGAGAATGATGGCTGAAGAAATAAATTAGAAAGTAAAGAAGTCAATTTTGAAAAAGTTAAACGTGACTTATGGGAAGCATCGAACTTCGTAACTGAATTGCAAATCCACTATAGCATAAAGTTCTAAACAGACGATATCAATGCAATGCATAAAGACTGATTTACATACACGGTACGATTTAATTGCCTTTGGCATTCTTTATGTTGAAGCAACAATACAAGGTGCACCGTCTAAAAGTGCTAAGATGATGCAAGTAATTTGTTGCTTCAATTTAATTGCAAGCCACCGGCAACAAACTTGCATCGTGGCAATGGGGCTTTAATCAAACACAACTCTTCTACTCCTTGTAAAAAAGAAAAAAAAAAAAAAAAAAACTACATGGGCACTTATGAAACGTCAGAAGCTAGGTGCACAGTTCCAATTGGTCGGTTCCTATGGACAAGAGCCGGCAAAAACTCCACAGTACTCTTTTAAAAATCATGTCATTTATTTCTTCTCCATTTGTTTATTCTATGGTTTCATTTCTTGTATTTCTTTTTTGCCTACTGAATATTATGTTTCGGCAGCTGCTCATACTTGACAAGTATTTTGTTTCATTAATTTAGTTTGACCTATGACAACTGGCGTCTTTCTGTCAAGTTGATTGAAATTTATTTTAACCTGTTTTTCATTCAATGGCACTTGGTTGAGAAAAAACGTCGAGGCCTTGGGTAAATCAAGATGAGAATAGAATTGAGTTATCTCGCTGTGGCTTCGAAATTTAATTTCATGAAAGAATATTTGGTGGAAGAATTTTTGTAGATGGAATATAAAAAGGCTTAAGTACCTGTCCCACCGCCAACGAGGAAGCGACTAGCTATCAACGATTTTTTCGCTCAAGAAACATACAAAATATTGTAGGTCCCGTGTAAGTACAAAAAGGAGATACATACGAGTAATTATATTAATATTTGATCGCTGACTATTCACACCACCGGCGAGTATTCGTTTCTCGCAGCGACAAGAGCTATCAAATAAAGTACTCGCGCAGCGACGTTCCATTCAACGGAGGGAACAATTGCTGAGAGACTCAAGCTTGGTACTATCGAAGAAGTTCATATCTGTACACCGTAAGGAGTATTTCTACTTGCAGCGCTCGACGGCTATAGAACCGGGGTGGTAACAGATGTGGTCATCATGTTCACGGGATTTTGTTTTCAAACTACTTAGATATGAAGTTCTTCGATGTACATATGAATACCAGCGTGTAATCACTCGTCGCCTTCTCGTTTTTAGTTGCTCGCTCTAACTGCTTCTCGTTAATCGCCAGCGGTGGGACAGGTGCCTTAAGCTGGATTTATTTCAATATGTTGAAAGAGCAAAGTATGAACACATAACAGTATTGATTCATTTCAGGAGTATGTTTTTAGGGTTCCGTAGCTCAAAAGGAAAAAAACGGAACCCTTATAGGATCACTTCGTTGTCCGTCCGTCAGTCAGTGAAGACCCTTTTTCTCGTGAACGCGTAGATTTATCAAGTTGAAATTAATATCAAATAACTAGGTCTATGTTCACAATAGGTCTATGTCAACGCAATAAAAAATATGGCCATTTATGCGATATTATTTGATACTTGCAAATAAATCAAAACCTACCGGGTAATTCCCGTTGACCTAGAATCATAAAATTTGGCAGGAAGCAAGGTCTTCCAGCACATGTAAAGGAAAAATTCCGAAAATATTTAATTTGTAGTTGTAACACTAATTTTTTTTTTGCGTTGGAAAATTGAGAATTGACGTATATCGATCTATGGGAGAACATGTTTTTCAACTACAATAATAAGTTTGTTTTTGCGATAAATTCCTGACTTAAGTCAAAAGACATTAGAGCATACTGGCGAGACACAAGATGATCTTCTAAAATCCTAACTATATGTATTATACGAGTAAATGCGAAAGTGGGTTTGTTTGTTTGTTACGCTTTCACGCTAAAACGGCTCATCCGATTTGGCTGAAATTTGGCACATGGGTAGACCATGACCTAGGTTACGATATAGGATACTTTTTATCCCGATATTCCCACAGGATCGAGACTTATGACGGTGAAACCGCGGGGCGCAGCTAGTTTCAAATAATTCAAGGCGGAAGCTACGCAGCGACGGGTATGACTTTACAGTAGTCAATTTACAACTGCTGCCAAGGGCCAAGGTACCAAAGCCCTTTAAATTGGGCCGACCTCGATTACCCGTGGTCGTTAGATCTACTCTTTTATGGACACTTCAATTGCCATTATATTATAATGCAGTCTTTACATCATTCGTTATTTTTACGACATAATTGCGTACTTACAATTGAGATGTTCTAAAGTTTTAGGAACCTAGCTAATGATGCTTTTGAGATATCTGCAAGTCCTTTTTATAGGGTTCCATTGCTGAGCAAATTCTTTTTAACTTGTTTAGAGTTCGTTACGTAAATTTGGTTTTTTCTTCCACTGCGATATTAAGCCATAAGGACATATTATTATACACGACGGTTTTTATGGAGAAGAAGCGCGATTAGAACGCTGTGATTGTGAAAGTCGACATAGATGTAGATCAATACTGGCTGTTGAAGTAAAATATTTACGAACTAAAAACTAAAAAACAAGTTGTATTCCCTGACTACTAGTACTAGTTGATAATTAAAAAAAAAAAAAAAAAAACGACTGCCCTGCCAAAAGAGGAACTAAAAAGTAAAAAACAAGTTGTATTCCCTGACTAAACAGATAAATAAAATTGTCATTGCAGTCGGGGGGACCTCTTACATTAAAAAAGTGTTCCACAGAATGGTCCCCCGACTGCAATGACAATTTTATTTATCTGTTTAGTCAGGGAATACAACTTGTTTTTTACTTTTTAGTTCCTCTTTTGGCAGGGCAGTCGTTTTTTTTTTTTTTTTTTAATTATCAACTACTTCGTTTTGGGCAGTCGTGTAAAAAGTGGAAAATCGGAGACCCAGACTACAGACTGGAATAGGAGATACTAAGAGGAAGAATGCAGTACACAATGTAAAACAGAGAAAGAAGAATGTGGCAACAGTATTTACAGCAGCTCAAGCCAAACATGTTATCAAAGAGTCCAATTGTTTCAGCTTCGAATGCTTTTCATTCAGTCAGATTACGTCACTTGCATCGTGATTGTTCTGTATCGCCTGCAGTCGGTCTGCTCGCCCTTGAATACGGATGAGCATTCAACTGCTACGCTCATATGTTATGTATGCACGCTGCAATCGCCCTCGCTTCGACCTATCTGGTCTTTGCCGATCTTGATTTACTTATTTTGTATTTTAATTGCAGCTGTACCATGAGTCCGTGTATCTACGCCTGGAGGGTGAATGTTTATGAGTTTTGTTTTTGGGGGAAATGGACCGGATTTCGACGTCATGGTATGTTATGGCTATGTTTTAACATAATAATCTCTATCCTGTAATAATGTATTTACACGCCATACTTAGCAGAATGTCATGATACCATTGACTAATTTTAACCTTTATAATACTGGTGTCTCATATTGGAGACAGATAACAATAAAATTCTATTGTGTCTGCTAATTGCGCGCGCGACAGATTAAGACCATGTAATGTACCACATTCTGACAAATTAATGATTATTATTTATGGTTTTACGATGCGTAGCTGAAAGTGAAAAGAGGTGCTCGTGGCTAAGTAGTAACTGCCGCACGGGTCGATCCGTCAGGTTAAGCTACCTCGGGTTGGTCTGTGGATGGGTGACCATCTTTACATACCGAGACTCCTCCGTGCCTCGGAAAGCACGTTAAGCCGTTGGTCCCGGTTGTCATTCGTGGATCTTTGACAGTCGTTACGGGTCGTCAGAAGCCCGAAAGTCTGACAACCAGTCTTACCAAGGGGTATCGTATTACCCAGTTACTGGGTTGTGGAGGTCAGATAGGCAGTCGCTCCATGTAAAATACAGCTAATCCAGCTGCATCCGGTTTGACTGGAAGCCGACCTCAATATAGTTGGGAAAAGGCTCGTCAGATTGATTGATGCGTAGCTGAAAGTGAGCTCGAACATACAGCTACACTCCTTTGAATTGTTTTATTTCTTTCTACTTTTATTGTAAAACGATCGAATTACTTACGAAAAAATAAAATATTAAAGTACGATCGTCCATTTGTAAATTGAGTTAGGTTTCCATTTGAAGCAATAAAAACTATCGATGCAATCTAAATTGAGTTACTGAGGGTTTCTTTTTTTATTAAATACACACACAAAAACCAATTGACACGATTCTACTTCTTGTTTTCTTATTACAGTTTATGCAATTTTGATGGCAGAGTTACACTAATTTAAATTCATGGATTCCACGACGAAATACTGTTGTGCACAGTTTGTTTGCCATTCTGTGACGAATATTGTTTTTCAATGGCCGCCATTCGCGTCATTCTGTCGGGTTTAGGCAGTCATCAATGGTGAAATATTCAAAATCTCCTCTTTTTGAATATCAATGCATATTCGCAAGTTGTGTAACGTTTTTTGAAAAGAACCGTTTTGTGTTCCACAAAATGATGATAAATCGGAAATGGAATCGTGTATTTTACTGAAAGTTATAAATACTATCTATATAAAAGAGATATTAAGATTAGGTACGTAGAAACATTTAGAATTTGTGTTTTATTCCATTATTTTTTGCTACTATGTTGTTAAAGATTTAGATATAATAATATTTTCTTTGAAATTTTTGCTGAGAAAAGACCTTTTACGGGGCATGCGCTATGGTAGCCGCGAAATTCAAATTTTCTTTAATTTTTTGCAATATAAAGGTTAGTGTCACGTTGTATGTTGATTAAAATATGAGTCGCGACTGTAACATATATGGCTTTACGGAATTATAATCATTAGAATCAGCAATAAAACGAGGAGCTCGTGGCTAAGTAATAACTGCCACACGGGTCGATCCATCAGGTTAAGCTATGCTTGCCGGAGTTGGTCTGTGGATGGGTGACCATCTTTACATAACGAGACTCCTCCGAGCCTCGGAAAGCACGTTAAGCCGTTGGTCCCGGCTGTCATTCGTGGATATTTGACAGTCGTTACGGGTCGTCAGAAGCCCGAAAATCTGACAACCAGTCTTACCAAGGTCTTACGTATTACCCAGTTACTGGGTTGTGGAGGTCAGATAGGCAGTCGCTCCACGTAAAATACTGGTATTCAGCTGCATTCGGTTAGACTGGAAGCCGACCCCAATATAGTTGGGAAAAGGCTAGGCAGACAGACAGAATCAGCAATACAACTCTAAGTTAGCATAATCCTCAAATGTCATGATTTCATGAAATAGTCATTCAATATGATTACATGAACTTAGAAAGTTGTATTGATGACTTTTATGATTATAATTCTATAAATAAACATTTAATACGGCTGCCTATGATATTTTGATCAACATACAACATGATATTGACCTGCAAATTGCAAAACATGTCGGCTAACTTGTCGCCTTAATTAGTCTGAATTAGATCGTAAAACGTACCCATCAATGTTTACTAACGAAGAATAAGAACGAATTTCTTATCCTACACGACTATCATGTCTAGACGCTCAAATACTTGTTAGGTAAGAACGTACTTTTATTACCTAGTTATGTAAGAATTTCATTAGTTTTATACGGTACCTTAGCTTTTACTTCGACCTTTTCCAAGCTGACCTGTTCCTAATATCCCGGAGGCCATTTTAGTGCAGTGCTCAGTTATACCAGGCCATGGCCTAAGGCGGAAGTAATTCGAGTAGCCAGTGAAGCCTTCCAACTCATTCTATTTACTACAACACTAGAGTTCAAAACATACAAGCAAGAATAAACACTACTGCGACTACAGATGCGTGAAAATCGCCTGCAACTAATATCTGGGCAAATATAGATATATGGGTACCAAGTACCAATAGAACGTCTGCCAGATATTTGCAATCAAAGTATTTTTTTTTGTATTTTATGTAATTAGATATCTATGAAATATTATTCCATACCGAAATTATATTGTTCGCTTTAAGATGACTGTTTTTACATTTTCATTAAGTAGGATTACTGCCTACTGATGCTTGTGTTAGACAAAGTTTTTTCCAAAGAGGCTTTAAAAAAAGTCTCATAGCTGTGCCTTGGACTCACGATAGCCATCTGGTAGATGGCAACAGACTCGCCTCTAACGGACTTAAAACAATTATCTACACTTTCAGGGAGGATAAGCGTGATGTTTAGTATAGCACTTTCTGGCGATATTTAATTAAGTCATTTACATATTCGTACGTTGAATTCCTTAGAATATAGAGAATAATCGTGGAGTATTTCATAAGCGCTTGTATTCTGAGTATTGATTGCGACATGCACAGAAATGTGGAACTAAATGTGGAATGGCATATGAATATTGCTGTTCGTTTAGGTTTTGTGACGTCATTGTATGATTATATATTTACTGTAGTTTATAATCCTTTTGTCGAGTAGGTATGATATGATAAACACTGTAGTGTACATACACATGAGTACTTTGTAGTCAGATGGGCAGTCGTTTCATGTAAAATAAAAATAATTCAGCCGCATCCGATAAGGCTTGGAAGCCGAACCCAATGTAGTTGAAAAAAAAAACTCATTGACGTGTCGACTTGAGAACCTCCTCCTTTTTACGTCGGTTAAATTAAATGCTCGGTAGATGATTAAGATGATAATGAGTACTTTTTGAAAATTTTGGGGAAATAGATTTCCTCTACAAGATTTTCTGTCAGTTTGTAGTCCAGGGACTTTATAAATTTGATATCGTCAACACGCAAATAAAAAAGTTGCTGTTCAAGAAATCTTTATTGTAGCACCTTTTTACTGGGGTTTCGTACCTCAAAAGGAACCCTTATAGGATCACTTCGTTGTCCGTCTGTCTGTCTGCCATTCTGTCAAGACTCTTTCTTCTTTTCTCAGGAAAGCGTGGAGGTATCAAATTGAAATTAATATAAACAAGGTCTACCTACGGTCCCTTGGAGCTCTAAAAAATTCAAGCTTCTAAGTCAACGCAATAAAAAAATACGGTTATTTGTGCGACATATTTTGATACTCGCAAATAAATCCAAACCTACAGGGTACATGCCGTTGACCTAGAATCATGAAAGGCAGGAAGCATGGTCTCGCATTACAAGTAGTGGAAAAAGTCCGAAAATCGTTAATTTTTAGTTTTATTTATTTATTTAAACTTTATTGTACACCAAGAAAACACATAACAAAAAAAAAAAAAAATACAAAATATACAATGGGCGGCCTTATCGCTTTCCGCGATCTCTTCCAGGCAACCTTGGAATGGACAGTGTAGTTTTATCTTTTTTTTTTGCTATTACAAACAAATCGGTTGAAGTGGCGGTGCTTGGGGGAGGCCTATATCCAACAGTGGACGTCTTTCGGCTGAAATGACGTAATGATGATGATAATTACAAACTTGGGTTCGTATATCGATGTATGGAGGAGCATGTTTTTCAACTGCAAAGTTCAGTTTGTTTTTGGGATACATTCATCCCAACTACGGAACCGTTAATGTTTTACTCTATATGAGAAAAAATCTAAAAATATATTATTGAGATAGCTTAGGCAAAATGCAGTCGGAAAACGTTAGCTTTAGTTCATAAAATAGCAAACTAAATTTTAAAATTCAATTCAAAGGTTTCAGCTTTTATAATCTGTTTCGTATCACCATTAGATAGTAGTCGCCATGTTATTACGTCGTACGGCTATGTAAACTTAGGAGTGTTAACTGTCAACTATCAGCGTACCTTTAATCTATAAATTTGTTTACATAGTGAACTGACGTCATGACCACAGAGCAATATGACGTCCACTGCGTCCAGCGTTTTCGTCAAATTACGCGCGAAATTTAAAAATGCAAAATTTAAATGCATTTTTATGGCATTAAGTGCCAATTGAATAAAAATTTTGTGAATTTTTTAGTGGTTCATTAGCACTATAGAATCTAATTGAGACACTTTTCAAAAATGGGTGTAATACCCTATTGTGTGTGGTCCGACATGCACTTGGCCGGTCCCTTTTTACTCCTAAATATGTATAGGCAAGTAGATTGTAGATCCCTCAGTCCCTCACTACACAAATAATAGGCTTTAGATTCAAATAAGAGACTGGCCTAACAAAAGGATCTATCTTGGCATATTGGCCGTACGGCGAATAAACCGGGTTACGGACGGGTCACCGCTGTGCTGTCCCGGATCGACACACTGACCCTTATAGACGAATAACAGGAAAATGTATTGAAATATATCAAACAATTATTTCCGTGTAAACTTAATAATAAACTGGATATTTGAAGCTTGTCGTCAAGGCAAAATAATAAATTGGAAAAAATATAAAGAACCTTTGAGGAATTTTCCATTTCAAGAAACTAATGCAAAGGGATAATTCAGAATGTCCTTTGAGGAAATATGCAAAGAATCCTGAAAATTTGTTATGTATTTTGACTGTTCCTGTTAACGTACCTAAAGTTTCAACAAATTAAATTCGATTTAAACAGAGTTGAATAAAATCTCTGATTTTTTTTGTACATAATATGTAACCCATCGATTTTTTGCAAACGCCTAATTACAGCTCTATTAAACATAAAGCGAACACCACACTTACTTCTCGGTACACTTGATTCCAAGAACTGTTCGATAGCACAAAGCTGAGAGCACACGACACGTGTATCATCCCTGTGGAACTGGGGCACAGAGGGAGGCTGGGCGGCCCACTTCGCAGGGTCATACCGCGACCTACCTCACGACCTGTTTGTTACTGACTTTATCCGATACGTTAAGGATACGGTGACGTCATATTTAAGAGGTCTCCTGTTTTGGGTTTTTTGGATTTTCGAAATGGTTTTAGCGTGTTATAGTGTGACGGGTTAATATGTAAGTTTTTATTACGGGTTTTTCATGTCACGACATGTAAAAAACTATGTATTTTATTTTATGAAATTATATTAATAAACAATATCACAACATTTTATATGCTAACCAGTACCCTAATTGCGTAATACACGATCAATCGGAATCTGAAACGTTTTGAAACCAATTGCTAATCCATTGCTTCATAAGTTCGAAAAAAAATCTGCTCAACAACGTAAATAACGCAATGAATGTTGTTGAACTGTCAAAATGAAACCAATTTGTCGTAATCGTTTACGAAAATTTGTTGCGTAATTGGATTGTATGACAAAAGGATTTGCGCACGTTTGAAACCACGGTCATGACTAAAGTCAGAGCTATGTTGCTATTTTCTTAACAATAAATGATTGTCAGGTGGCCCTTTCCTTACCAGAAAAGAACAGGCCACCCACTATTCCCTTAACATTTCAACAATACATCTTTATCCCACCATTTTTAAACCTTTCGTTTACCATATTGTCCCTAACGATACTGGTTAGATAGTGGAGTTCAAAAAGAGAAAAGTTTCTGTTAGCCCGCTTAGCACGCAACGTTACGAGATAGTCACGATCGTCGCGTGTAGCTACCCTAATGGCTGTGCTAAGGACTGTCCTTACGAGATGCGATTTAAACGTGTGTGCAGGAAGCTTAATGTTATATTCCGTTGAAAGATTTCAAGCGATATTTAAATGTTATAAAAGGGAGTTTTTAACAAAAATGTTTGGCTTTAATGGCACTTTATTACTGGTATGCTAGAATGCATGAATCCTTTGTGTTCGAAGTTTTATTCTGAAAAATAGCAGTACATTAAGAGATGAATATATATATTGAGGCTCTACATATAAAATTACTTAAGTATGTCCGACCACCACATGTTGACACCACGGGGGAGGCAGTTCCGTTACCAAACCTGCTTTCTAGTGTATCTTTCGACCACGGCTATTCTTGTCAGAATCGTGCCGAAATGACAGAGTAGGTACAGGGCCTCAAGTCTGCTATTACAATAGTGTCAGAATGGTCTATCATTGATTTCATAATTGTTGATTTTGACAAGTGTGGTAATCTACTAACATATTGGTGTCATTATAACTTTCCAATGGTCAGCCACTGACACTCCATTGAAAGAAATGGCATCTATTGGTAATCTCGTAAATAATGAAAAATGAATGACTGACTTAGCGGTAATCTGCTAAAATTTTGACAGTTCCTTTGATCAGTGACCTACCATGAGAACGTCATTGTGCAGTCATTTCTTTTAATTCGTTACGAGTATCGTGTTTATGGAATACAATGATCAACCAATGATCGACCATTATGAATTTAGCAGATTACGAAATTTTAGCAAAATGACAATGGGATCGTGTTGGAATGACGAATTTATAAAAATAGCAGACTTGGGCCCCTGATCTGATGTTGTTGATGTGTTGTTGTTATGATGATTCTTATGATTATAATTCTATAAATAAATATTGAATACGGCCGCGAATCATACGAGTATTCAGTTCAACATACAACGTGATACTGACCTGCTAATAGCAAAAACCAAAAAAAAAAAAACGCGGGCTTCCATGACGCTTTCGCGCTGATTAACTTTGACAATTTGCAAACAAATCCCCTTGTCTCGTCTCGTTCTCATCCCGTTCCGTGTTGTCGGACTTAGCAAGCAATTTGGCCGGAGTTAGCACCATTTGGCCGCAGGTAGCATTCGTGACTATTAACGTAATGTGTGCCTTGTATCGTGTGTGTTCGCAACTTCCCTACCTAGGATTAGGTACAGGCATTTACTTGAGGCTATTGGTAGGTTGAGGGACAAAAGTTTTGTGATAATGATGTCTCTATTTACATATCAGGGTGTATTATGGGGGATTTTTGATCTTTCTAAATAATGTGTTCTGAATTTAACAGTCAATTTTAAAATTTCAATATTTTTATTAATTTCTAAGAACTACCATGTTTCTAATTTAACATAATTTAGATATTGCAATGTAAAATGTGTGTAAACTTAATCATAAATTATCGTATGCTTAGAGACAAAAAAATGCAGTAGGTAACGATTGATAGGTGCCTACAAAGAAGAAAGATTACATGTCATATTTACATATGTAATGATGGACCTACTGTCTTTTAACCTTTGCTCTCCTAACCTTTGCGCAAGCATAAAGGTGGAATGATCTATGGATCTTCCGACATCAGTAATATACTAAGGTAAAGAAATCTGATAAGTGATACGTTGACCTTTGACCTTGGCTTTATCAATGGGTACCTACGTCTGTTTTTCCAACATAATATTCCTGCCAGTTTTTTTTTTGGGTTTATAAAGTCTGGTAGGTAAAGAGTCATTGACTTCTTATAGCAGGTAATAAATTCTATAAAACTTTATTAAGATTGACGTAATTTTAGCACTGGCAATGATGTAATTTTTATTTGTTCATATTAATAAATGGAAGTGTGATTTCCTAATATATACGACGTCTTGGGTTTTGCCAGTTTATGTTTTTATTCTGACCAGATGCATACATGCATTAAATTTCAAATGACTACATTATTTTGTCTACTTTTGTTTTCAGACAGAGACCATTAGGGCTAGTATCAATTTTATTTAACTTCTACAGACATACAAAATGTAGCTACCAATTAGACATGTTTTTATTTGGCACGGAAATTCTTACATTAAGCCTACTATTAATTTCATGGTAAAGTTTTTTATATAGTTGATCAATTATCGGCCATTTTGAACATAGGGTAACTGTAGTTTCCTTCAGGATAATAGCCGAGTAGCGTATAGTCTTTAAATTCCCTACTTATTAGACAAAACCCAACCGTGAAGCAATTAGAAACGTCTACTAGAATCTCCATTTATTAACCGTCCAATTTGAAACAAACTCCTTTAACAAGAGATATTGCGTCAACTTTTCCTGTATCCTTTAAGTCGAGTAATCCAGATTCTCATTGAATAAGTGCTTTCTTTTGTATTTTGGGTTCAAAATAAATTGGTATTCTGAAACCTTTCTATATTCTGTAAATTTACGTACTTCTCTGCAGTAATTTGAAGTGCCTTAGACAAATTGGGAGTAACATTTAGCTAGGGAGTTCGTAATCTTGTATATTATGCGGGTTTCGAGATAGCAGTTGGATGTAAGTGCAAGTGGTAATAGATTACTTAAAGCACCGAGAACTGGTCTTGCACTTGCCTGTGCGTAACCAGTTTCTGAAAGCAGCGCAGAATGTAGTGTTCGTTTAGGAAATGGTTAAACCCAGTTACCTTTCGTATTTACCTACGTATCTCTTTATTTATTGTTTTTAAATATCATTCACACAGTGAATTATTATATTTTTTCCTGCTTTATACTGATTGATTTATTGATTGCAGTTCAAAGCTGAAATGATTGTCTTGCATTGTAAAGAAAAAAGAAAGAAAATGTATTTATTGGGACAAGCACAGGAGATATCAATATTAATCTAAACACACACTCGTTAAAAATAAGAACACAATACAAATAAAAACAAAGTAAAATTAAAATATAGCAGGAAGTCCTGTGCGAGGCCAAAAGGTTCCTATCTCAGCATGATGGTAGGTATTCTGATAGGGCCCGCAGTGATGTCACGGAAAGATACAGAAAAAAAATAGGTAGTAGGTATATCGGGCTGGCGTCCGTTCCACGTTTGAGCGCGTATATTGCGTACGGAAACTCCTATACGTTCTAAATCGGAAGGCCAATTCCCATAATTAAAAACGTTCATAATTCAGAAATCATCACAGCGTCAATAAAGGACAAAAACTTGTCAAAGATGGATTTACATTTGAAACGGCGTGGCGCTAGTGTCTACGTCATTATATCTAAAAAATGTAGTTCCACTATTTTCCGCATGGCCTTATTTCGTGGCGCGCACTCTTACTACATTTTCAGCAAGTTTTTGACATTGATTGATTAGTGGTATTTCTGACAGATTGAGACTCAGTAAAAAAATGCGAACTTTTGTTCATGTTTTAATTGTTCGTTTGTTTTCTTTTGGTGTCGCAATACTAAATACGCAATGTAAATTGTCTTTGGCCTCTGGCCCTGACATCAAGCAATGGGCAAAATTTGTCAAACTTTTAAATATTGAATATGAGGCTTTTGGTTCATTTGCAAATGAGTATTTTATGTAATTTTTTGTAATGTGCGTTTAGTTTATGCAGAGTAAATATTTTTTCTTTCTTTCAACGTTCTTAAAAATACGGAAATTGCCCTCAATTATTTGACTCATCATCATATTATTATACCAAAGCTGTCTATAATATTAACTTTATCCCCGTTGTACTAACACATTATTCTTTATTTGTTTTATTGAAAGCGAAAACCTCAGCCTTGCTGATTACGTCCATCATTCCAACTCCTGCATGAGAGATGTTATCGTTTATATAAACTAAGCTGAGAGTAATTTCATGCATCGGTGCCTGTAAATAAACAATGCAATGCCTTTGTGTGAGTAACGATTGACGCTCAATATGCATACCTATATGTGGAACATTATTTTATGTACTACAAAAGGTTGGTGCTAAGGTTGTCACAAGTAATTTTATAAAGAGCCAGGTTTATGTAATACAGTCGTGACCGCGATAGTTTTGGTATGGAGGTTAATAAAAGTAAAGGTAAATGTAGAATATACCTGCAACAATTCCATCGTTGCCTGAAGAATATTTTGTGAACTATTTAAAAATACAAAAAAACTTCTGAAGAGTAAAAAAAAAAATATTCGATATTTTTTAAAGATCTAGTTAATCAACAGATTGATCCGTCTGGTGACCCCTGAAATCTGACAAAATCATAGCAAAATCACACATCATCATCAAAAGCAAGCATTCATTACGTTCCGGTCATAAAGGATGCTGCCTGTAAAGACTCATCAGCTTGACATCCTATTATCTATTACCCAACTGCAAAACAAAAAAAAAAAACGTTTGTCAACCCTATGATATAGTGCAATTGTTCGCGCATCAATGCTGCGCACGATCCCCTACAATGGAATTTGTCGGCGTCGTTTGTAACACGCGTGCGAGTCATTATTCGCGCTCAGACCTGCGCCTACGCATCCGATCTCCACTTTACAACTATTTCCTCCATTTTATTGTTAAATTAAATTATTCAAGAATAAATGGAATTCTTGTGGTCATGTTTTGGAAATTGGATTGTCACATATGTAGTCACATTACTATTTGTTGGATCCAAGTTCAAGGCCAGCTTGCACTACAAACTTATGTTCAGCGCTAAACGAGTTTAAAAGATCGTTCTGTTCTATGTTCTATGTTATGGGGTTTGGTTTCCGCACTCAGTCCATCAGGTGGACCATTGTGCGTGGGCCATAGCGGCCGTTTGGGGGGTTATTCCAACCAGCCCACCTCCCTCCAGAAGGCAATTAGGTCTCCTGGTTTGTCGTTCTGTTTCTGTCAATCGTATGAAGATGGCAGAGACAAATAGATGATTAAATATTATGTTTCGGGAAAATTCTGAAAAACCTCTAGGTAAAAGAAGTTCTTTTTTTAAGATTCGTGCTGACCGATTTCCGTATTATCAGTCTTAGTTGTCTTTCTTGGTTTGACACTAAACTATGGGGTACGCCTACACAATTTGGAAGCTGATATAGCATTAAATATTGCAGAATGTTTTTACATAAAAGTAGGTGAGCGCCAGATGTATTCTTTAACAATGTGTGACCTATTTCCTTTGAAATAACCAAACTGCTTTTAGTTTTTCGCTAGTTTTTTGTGTCAGGGAAACACTATTAAGTTTTATGTTAAACAGCCTGAAGGTGTAGCTGCAGAGTAAAGGTGGGTACTTTTAGGTATTACATATTTAGAAACTTTTCAAAGGAAAATATTTAACTGATCCTCTTTCGTTCTTTTTCGTGTGGTTAGTGACTAACCTGGTGCAGAGTTTTCAGGCCGCCCATGGGCCTCTGACTTGGCTTCACATGCCGTCGAGAAATATCTCTCAGACATGCCGGTTTCCTCACGATGTTTTCCTTCACCGTTTTTGCAGCAAGTGATAATTGTACAATACGCACGTGAATCCAAAAGTCAGAGGTGCGTGCCTTGGGTTCGAACTCGAGACGCACGAACACGCTACTAGACTATCACTGCTATTGATAGCAGTGACCTCTAAAAAATTATTAACCTTTTAATCATGTACACTTTTTTAAAATTAATGAACCTTTAAAAACTTTTGCGCTTCTAATAATGCACTTTTTTTTCAATAATTGAGCCCCTTTTTTAACTTTGTGGTATTTCTCTCAGTTGGTCACAGTAACTAAGCTAGATGAAGCGCCCAGACTAAATGGGTGAGGTAAGGATAGAACAGAACTGTGACCATCCGCGCGCGAGCCGAGTGAGCAAGCAAGCGCTACATCCAAGATGGTCGCAGTTACTTGGTGATTAAGTATTTTTGGGACAACAAAATAGGAATTATTTGAGGTTCATAAAAAGAGGCGCTATCATTATATACGAGTGTTCAATAATAATTTTAGGAGCGCAAAATGTGAATAATTTGAGATCGGATTGAATATATGCCCTTTTAAAAGCAGAGTATAATAATAAAATCTCATCTCATTGATTAAATATATTGTTCTCAACTTCTTTTTCTGAAGTCGTTTTATTTTGAATCGCTGTCTATTTCAGTTTTTCCTTCAGTTTATTTTAGCTAATGCCTATGAATACAACTTCATGTTAATTAAATTAGTAGTACTATAAAGTTCTGCGTATATTCGGCCTTGATATAATGCACGAAAGACGCTATTTTAAAATACCTACTGTTATCTATTATTAGGTCTACACGCGCATGTAGCTACGCTAGACTTCAAGGGACTTGATACAGCTGTTCATTTGAATACGATGGAAAATCGCGTATTCATGGCGCCATTAATTGGCATATATAAGGAGTAAGTAACGATCGTAGCAGGTGGCGTTCTGTAGTTTCTGCCTACCCCCATGGGAAGAAGGCTTGACTTAATGTTTGTATTAATAGGTAGGTACTTATTAAAAACAAACTTAATAGAACATACCTAATAATACTTTAAATCATTTTCAATCCGCATTTTTCTATACAATATGTAAAAAAAAATCTTGTCCAATCCGAAAGGGGCTCACAGGTACTGCAATAACATTACCTAAATGTAATAAAAAAACTAATCTAATTAATAAATAAATCTATTTAAAAATCACATTTCGAGTACCAAATTTACCCCAAATTCATTAAAAATTAGCAAATTTTCAACAGGAGTCATAACTTATGACTGTAGACACCCGCTAAACGACTGCCTCCCGCGCCCTATGTAATAAATCGGTATAATACCCCATTGAAAAACGATTAGACGATTATTTTAAATCGATTTTCCTGAAAATTTCCGCATAAGTCTCAGTACGATACCTAACAACACCCGCACGGATTTGACAGGATTTTTGTACATGTTGTATGTAGGTAGACTGTGGAAAATTCAGTTTGACATTTTCCGGAGGCACGGAAATTACTGGCGAGAGACTTGGCAAGTAGTTTTCTCACTCCTAAAAGATGGATAAAAGGTTTAGTAACAACAGCCCTATGTAGCTAGCTGTTCTAGTTCTAATCTTTGAGCAATGGCTAGGTAAGAAGTGGGCAAGAAGATAAATCTTAACTCGACATGTTAACTAGATATCTTAACTAGACATGTAGACTGCTTCTCTCATAAAAACCAAAAAAAAAAAAAGTACACAAAATATTGACCAAAAACCTCGATAAAACCTCTCTGCTCACCCTACAACCAACAACACCATTGATGACATCAACACAATGAAAGTACCTTCGTACACGGAGCACGTCGCGTGTCATCCTCTCCTCAAGGTCGCCGCACACTATCACGCATTCACTCCACACAATTGTCGAGTACGTACCTACCATCCATTCATCATTTTTTTCACAACAGAACCATAATGCTCTGCTGTCATCATTTTCTCTTTGGTAAATGAAACAGAGGAGCTGCTCAGAGTTTTGGCACGAACGTTGGTTCTAGATCAAGTGGTTTGCAATGTCATTACTCAGGATTGGGTTGGTGATCGTTCGTCTGATACTGAGAAGAAATATCGAGGTTATGACAATGTCACAGTCGAAAATAGTGCTGTCATCAGAACTACAGCACCTGTCTACCTATCCAGTAAAATCACACTGTGAAAACATAGCTGTGAACTTGAAGGGAAATGTCAATAGGGTCAATCCCTAGAATCAGGTGGAATGTCAGCGCTTTAACGGTGTTAATTTTACAGAATAGACCGGCTACTTTAGTACCTATGTATGTTTACAAATGACTAAAAAGAAAGAAGGAAAGAAAAAAAAATCGGTACACGCACAGGAAACACAACAATGAAAAAAGAACATTAAAATTAACAAAATCATGAAAGTAAAAATAAAAAAGAAGACCTGTGCGTGACCAAAAAGCAGCATACTATACTATCTCCGTATAATGCGTAAAAGAAAAACAAAAGAAAACAGTCCGTTGTTTCGCAAACCCGTTTCACCCTAAACAATAAAACGATCTATAAAAGCAGCAGTAAAGCGAACTATAGGGGTGTAATCTCTGCTAACGAGCATTCGATTCGGTCGATATGTAGCGTTACGAAGTAAAGATTGCAACACACTAGGTTCACACGGGTTCAGACGCGCGATATCTGCGGCCTTGGCCCCCGCGCGATAAACAATGGTAATTAAGACATCGCTCGCGCTGGCGAAAGCACGCTATTGATACAGACAGAACTGAGTACTGTTGTCGAGGTTACTAGAATAGTAGGGGAAATATAGGGGGACTTATTTAAAGGTAGGTAAGTGGAGCAAGGGCACAGACATAACACTGCATATGACGGTCTTATGGGGTCAACCCCTTAAGACCATCATATTGTTGAGAAATTCATACGATATGAAGATTGAGAAATACTATGCAAGACTATCTGCATAACATTTTTATTGTGATTAATATGATTAGTTTGTTAACGTTTTTGGCAACGTTAAAAAAAAAAAAAAGATAAGTAACCATTGAATGCCTCATTATAGCATGGTAGTTTAAATAATGTTACAACTGACAAGTACCCAAAGGTTTATGCGGGTTTATGTAAGAAAATAAATTGCGATGATGAAGTTAAAAAACAAACGTACTTTTATAAACTTTTATGAGGTTGTATAGCTTGAGGAATATCTATGGTAATTGAGGCTCACGTAGCCATTTTGGCAGAAAAAAATCAGCGATGGCATTAAAAGATTTTTGGAAAATAATTACAAAATAGATAGGAGAAAAAATACAAAAAAATACAACCTAGTTGCTTTTCAGAAAAGTAGTGACAAAGCTTGAGGTCCTGAGTTAAGTGTCCCAATCAAGCAGTGTTATTGGGCACCGTAGGAAAATCTGAAACGGTAGGTTCAATAATGAAATCCTATATCGAAATCTCTAACATCCATTGAAAATCTAAATAAATGTATATCCACAGATTTCGATATCGGAATATTCGATTCTATGTATATTATTTAGTAAAAAAACACGTCACATTGATTTTATTGTTCCTATTGTTTTAAATGATTACTAGATATTAGATATTTATGTATCAGATTAATTCAAGAAATACCAGTGGTCGCATCCTTACATTATGCAATAAAACAACTCAATGAACCACACTCGATGCCAACTTGGCAAACACTACTATAAAACGTGAATGTTCTCAGTATTTTGACCTATTCTTACGTACGTATTTACATAATAAATGTGTCATATTAATAATAAATATGATATAAGAGCTTTAGGGACAGTCATTTTATATTTATCTGTTCAAACTATGTCGAGTTCCGAGTAACGGTGATGTGATCATGTCGCTCGTTCCACGCGTTCATTAGTTCAGCCAGGTTCGTAGCTACACTATTTTAGTAACAATATTTTTTTTTCTCCGAAATTACGATACTTAACCCGCACCTTTTTCTGGCTTAGTTATTTTCATCAAACGAGTATTCTCGATCGAAGTATCAACCACAGTATTAGATCAAGTTTAAATCTAGGTCTTCATACAGCAAAATGTCAATTCCCGTACGTTATTAAAAAAGTTCAAGAACTAGTAGCCATCTCATCTCAACGTTGGCTTCCAGTCTAACCGGATGCAGCTGAATACCAGTATTCTACATGGAGCGACTGCCTGTCTGACCTCCACAACCCGGTTACTGGGTAATACGATACCCCTTGGTAAAACTGGATGTCTTGCTTTCGGTCTTCTGACGACCCGTAACGACTGTCAAAGATCCACGAATGAAAGTCGGGACCAACTTCTTAACGTGCCAAAAACTTGTCACATAAATTTCATAAATTCAAGGAGCTTAAATAGATAATGTACATACTAATTCCATGGGTAAATTAGAGGCATTTTTGACAGATTGAGATTAGAATGTGAATGTTCTTACGGGAATGGCCCCTCTGGTTTTATCGAGGAACACTCCTTGCCCATTTAAGTAGGTACCCTAATGGCTAATATTTTGTTAATATATTGCCTCGCCCTAATCACCTGCCATATATTCTGATATTATAAAGTATTAACAGTGACATATTATAATCTATTAGCGTCCTGAAGTTAACAAAATTTACGTAGGCAATATAGTTTACAACATTAAAATAAATTTGTCGTAAATTCACGCCAAATATAACATCGTCGTAATCTAAGTTATGCTGAAACACTAACTTAGGTCACAAATATGAATAATTCATTAAGACTAATAAGTCTGTCCATACGAATAGATAATTTTTAAAGTTGCACATAAATCTACAATTCGACTTGACTGGTGATTTTGTGATAAATGAGTTCAAATAATGAGGAAGACAGCTTGTAAGGAAGGTTTATAATGTCAGTGTTCAGATAAGCAGAGGTTACTTTGGATGGGGTTTCCCGTGTTCAAGGAGGGTGGCTCATATTTCAATGTTTATACACTATCAAATTTCTTTGAGGCATTCCCACAAGAAAGCCTTGTCGAAACGTAGGTATAAATCGACAAAAGAACATTTACGACAAAATAACATTTATTTAATAACGTAGAAAAGTCATTCAAATTCAAATCAACAATTTTCCATACAACATTTTGTATTAAGGGTCACACATAAACGTAGAATAGTCTATTTAGATTTTACAAGCCAATTCAATTCAACTCAAAATCGGCGACAACAAAAAAAATACCATAGAGTAACCATAGAGTACTTCTTCAGCACGAATGTAATGTTAGTTGAACGACACACAAATAGGTGCGGCAAAGTATTGAAGATATAAATCAATGTTTTCCACGTTGAGAACCATTTTATTACCCTCTCTATCTATTATAGTGCCTCATTTAGATGTTTTCCGAGTACTCTTCCATCATTTTACAAGTAAAGTATAAACGTCTCGTCTTTAGAGAATAATAGATACAGCAATAAGTCAGAAATCATTGAATTTACAATGAATGTCTGCAGAAAAATACTGCTCACTTCTCACGTATATTGTATGGAAAAAAAGGTGAAGTGCGATTTCAAGTATGGGCAATACGTTTATTGTTTCGAAGTTTCGTTACAAAGTATATTAGAATCGAATATAATAATAATTTAACATTCCAAATTTGGCTATGATAGAGCGACATTTAAAATCAGTAGGTATTTGTGACCAAGCTGCTTAATAAGGAATAAAAATAAAAAATACTAACTTGTAATTGTTATAAATACTTCATAATCAGTCTATTAATTTTATTTATTTATATAATATACTTTATTGTACACCTGAAAATAAATTTTTATTAGACACTATGTACTATCGAAGAACTTCATATCTAAGCAGTTTGAAAACAAAATCCCGTGAACACGATGACCACATTCACATTCACCCTGCGGACCCAGCGCGGGTTGGTGGATGTCACATGTCCTAGAATCGAAAATTTCATCACCACTGCTCCCAAAACGTCGAAGGATCACCATTTTTCGTGGAGATGAAATAAATTACACAATGCAAAGCACTAGCTTAGGTTCGAAGTCATGACTGAAGTCGGGGCCAATATCGGGCTAGCACTGCTCTCTAAATATATCGTGGCCAGATCTTAAAATTGATCATTTTATTTAATGAACATCGACCACTGGTCACATCATGATGTGGCCTGGCCAGATCATTAAATATTCAACGTTTAACGATATGAACAGTTAAACGCACGACTACTTCATGATGTGGCCAAACATTAGTGATCATATTGTAAAATAGTTAGATTATCCACCGGTAGAGGCGTTGATGTCGCTTTGTTTTCTTGTGCATCATGGCGGTAGCATAGAACAAATCGAAAAAAGTTGGGTGACCACGCAAAAAAGTCAATGGACTTTTATTGGGTTTCCAAATATGATATTATGGAAAGCGATCAACTTGTAAGTAGCGCTCGCCGGCCGCTGCCGCGGCGTGAAATGCGACTGCACGTAAAATTAGTTTTAAAAAATTTAAAAATTACACCGCTTATGTGGCACCCCGACCAAATGGGTTAGGTTAGGTTAGAACTGTGACCAACCGCGTGCGAGCCGAGCGAGCGCTACTTCCAAGTTGGTCGCAGTTACTTCCCTATTTTTACTACACCTACTACACCACGGATACCCTACATTAATGTTATGGCCAAACGTTGACTGACACATCTTTAAACGCTGACGTTTAAACGATATGGCCAATGTTAACTGGCCATTTCATGAAATATCCATAAATCTAAGATCTGGCCACGACGTATATATATATATATATATACTTTTACGAAAATTACGCAGCCAGAGGAGTATGAAATTTGGCACAGTTAAAGTGTACTAAGGAGAAGGAGTGCAGAAACCTAATATTTTTATACATATAATATGCATTAGAAATAAATAAACATAACGCACAAATGTGTGGTACGTTTGACACCTTAGAATTGTAGCGGTTACACCGCCACATACGAACTACGCATCAAAGACATGACGTCACACAAATCCTGCATCGCGCAATTAGAGTTTCCCGCGCGAACGACATATATAAGACTATCCGACATCAACAGACGGGCAGTCGGCCCGCCAGACACAACACCCGTCTGGTCGGAGGATCCTCCCTTTTCTATGGTGGATGAGTGAACTTTACACCCTGTTCCTCATGCTACTAAAGAATAATGACCAAAGCATGGAATCAGTATGTAGTATAGTGGCAGCATGAAATTAGTATGCACAACTTTCAATTTAAATGAATTATGGTGGAATTTCGACCACTGAGCGACCACTAATGTAATATAAATACTTGTTGTTACTTAATTACTTTACTTATCTTAGAGTTCAGTGAACAGGCGAGCATAAATACTGAAGATATAATTATATACACGGGGCATAAAACTCAGTGTTTAGATACTTGTGCATCGCCGAGAACGCTTAGTTTAGAGAGACGCTGTAAAATAACAAAACTGAAATATTTTATCGACGGCGCGTAAAGCTCTGAGAAAGTTATGGCTATTGGCTTGTCTCGTTGGACATCGGGCAGATTTTATTTCTTTATGTTTTATTGCTGGTTATTAGAGGAAATATACTTTTTATTTGTATACAGGGTGTTTGGCGCATGGACCGACACAATTTTTTCAGGGATTTGGGAGGTCATTAGCTAGGTTCTAGCTAAGTTCAAAATAGCTTTTAGTTTTTTTTATAATTAATTTAGAAGTTGTAAAATTTCATTCATTAAATACAAAAATTAACTTTGGAAGCTTGTAAGGAATTTTCTTGAAACCAGTTGTATAAAACAAAGATGTTTTTAGATTTAAAGGACTTTGGAGAATGCAACAAAATTTGTTTTGTGCCACTACACCCACAAACAAAAAAGTTATTTCAAATTAAAGGACACATTTTGGGAATTTTTTTCATTTTAAAAACATAATCATTTGTAACCAACCGTGACATTTGGGACAAAGGGTGTATGGGTAGAACCTAGCTAATGACCTCCCAAATCCCTGAAAAAATTGTGTCGGTCCATGCGCCAAACACCCTGTATAATCTTGTGATATTATAGCTGTAAAGTTATAAGTGAAAAGTGTAAAGTTATTATAGCTGTTAACTTGTGAATGTTGTTCAATAAAAGCTTAAAATTGAAGAAAAAGATAAATGTTTGCCTCCTACGTAATGCATTTCGGTGTGTCCGTTTCAAAAATCAAATTAGAATTCTTTGAATATCTGGATTGCGTTCTCAAACGTCTTGGGAGATATTTTGCTTTATTTTTTGTTTTATTTCTTTTGCTTCTTGGATGCCGTGCGACCGGCATCGTTAAAAAAAGAGCTAAATGTTTCTTTACTCTGTGCCTCTGATTATTACCAGTGATTATCATAACTGACATTTTGTTTAATTCATTCTTAACTGATCTCCTTGATTTATGTAAGTAGTTGTTTTTATTTGCTTATTAAATCGTTTTGACTCAACGATTGAGCCTTGATTTTCTATTGATTAGGAATATTAATTTGTTGTGTATTCCCTAATGTATACTTAGTTTCCTAGTCTGTATGGACTTAGTCATGAAATAAGCCTTTGTAAATCGTTTTTCAATATAATATTTTTTGCTTGCAAGTGTGCAAATAGTGCAAACAAAAAATAACTTACCCGTCTATAGCCATAGGTATTAGCACTCTTTTTATTTAACGCATAAGGTCTCGAGCTCCAAAAATATCTTCGAATAAGTCTTAACGAGAGAATAATGAGGAACACACGTTGCAACACTTGCAACATCATGCTTTTAGGAGAACAGATATATTTTTCCTTAGTGACTTATACTTAATTCGTTCTGGGAAATTTATCCCTGTTTTCATCGGCCGACTTAATAAAATGCGTGTGAATCATTAAGCTGTTTTCGTCTGCAGTAGATCGTAATGGCAAATTAAATTCAGGTAGCCGAATCGGAATCGGTCCATTTTTGTCGGAGGCTGACGTCATAATGTTTATGGAGGATCGGTAATTCAGTACCGTGTTAACGACTCACGGATTTGTGGAATCACTTAGATCGAGTTAGAATGTCCTACGCACGTTCTGACTCGATCTCGAAGTTACGACTTCGATGAAAACCTTTTTTATTTTTGTAAAATTCGCAGATCATTTTGTTTTGTTTTTACAATCACACCTAAAGTCGAGGCGGAGGTCGGGGAAGGTTAAAAAATTTAAAAATATCCGCTGGGTTTTAGCATAGGCTTCGGTTTGAGTGTGAAGTGTGAGTGCGAGCGCTCCCGACTTGCTGCTAATATGCGCAAGCCTCTAGTCCTCATTACATACATCAATCCACGTCTGTTGTGTTCAGACATTCAAATAACGTGTTTCCTAGGTTTGTTAGCGGAGGAGCGCGAACTCGGCCTGACCTCGAGGCTAATTCGACGTCGTATTCGGGTAATGGAAAATCTCCGACTTGACGTTAGTGATTTACCAACGCCCCTTGAAGAGTCTAATTTTATTTGAATTGTTGCCAGTATGTTAATGGTGTTAGTGTCAGGGGAATTAGCATTTTGTGCTTTCCCTCGGTTCGTAACGATTTTATTTATGTATAACACTTTTACGCTGATATACGAAAACGAAAATATCTACATGACGGCATTGCTATCTAAATCGCGCAATAGTCAGGTCGTTGCCCTCATTATCGCTTTGCACGATAACGTAAAACACGGAAAAAATCCATCCTCAGACTGATAAAGATGTCGACCAGTGTTACGTGATCTGTCGCGATTCCCGGCAGTCTTGGATAATGAGGTCATTGAGGGGAAATGGTGTGTTACTTTAGAGTTCTAGTTAAAATGGGTAATGAATGCGTTAATAACACGAATAGCTTAAGTAAA
Organism: Xanthia togata; assembly: GCA_963853775.1. Classification (NCBI taxonomy): domain Eukaryota; kingdom Metazoa; phylum Arthropoda; class Insecta; order Lepidoptera; family Noctuidae; genus Xanthia; species Xanthia togata. Next base: position 17,562,909 of record OY970802.1, read on the forward strand.
CAGAAGCATGTCCTTGGTCGCGGCTGGTGACGGCTGGGCGGCGGCGCGGGCGCAGGCGGTGAGGTCGCGAGAGGTCGCAAACACAATTGTAAATATTTAAACTCGCAACCTGTAATCTTTTATTGTTTGTCATTTTTAACAGTGTGCTACAGTAGCACTACTGTGCAAAATGTCCTCGACTTGAAAATCTGTGGCGAATACCGATTAATTTTAAAAGAATTTATCACGATTTTTATTGTAGCTATTCAGAATTAAGTTTCCGCCACTTATTGATAATTTGATACGAAATGGAAGGGAAAACTGTAATTTAATTTTCCTGGTATTTTCCCATTCAACTTGACCGATAAGAATCTACACGCAATTTTTACTGTGTGATAAAGCCAATCTCTAAGCCTATATAAAATGTAGGTAAGCGTATTTGTATTTCACTAGATTATTATGAAATTCTTCTTCGTCGTCGTCATAAAAGTAATAAGAAATTGTTTATCGTGTCTAAAACTGTTATCACTTTCTTTTTAGTATTACTTATTCATTGGGAATGTGCCATACTAATTTAAGTCAATTCGAGCTGTTCTGATTATCGTCTGAAATACCTGCATCCACAGACCAAATAAAAAACCCAGATAGCGCTGTCAACAGTGACGTGAAGCAGGTCTCGTAAACATGTGTGCACTTTGTGTGGTGTAGTTTGATTGTAGTGTCATTGTAAAAGGTTGTAGATGTGTGCGTGTTTATATACAGATTGGCGGTGTCGTTTTGACATGTTTCACTGTATTGTTCGCGGCGCTCTGTCTTGGTTTTATTTATTTATTTAATCACAAAATCCACAGCTCTTAAACAATTTCACTTAGGATATATAAACGAAACTTACAGCCAATTACGGATTTACAATTTAACTACACATGCATCAGAAACAAACAGGATGTTATGCTAGCACCTTCTAAGCATATCTAAGTGTGCAGTGAGAGTGGGTGTGTAGGAGTGTGTGGGTGGGTGTGAGGACTTGTTTCGGATTTTCGGATTATTTTATACAGTTCTATTTAGAATTATTAGTCAATTCGTCGCATACAGAAGTCACTAAAAGTTTCCTGAATACACCATTTTTGGTTTTTGTTTGGTCTGAACCTGCATAATTTAAAATAGCTGCTTTCAGTGTTTTTTGGGGAAAACTTTTCACGAGTTCTTGGTTTATTGGTAAACAGTAACATCATACTTATTAATAGATACTGCTGTACTTACTATAAAAATAACAAGATTCCGATGTTATTACAAGGATATGTGACTTTTCAAGTTTGTCTCATAAGTTGGCATCGAATAGGCAAGCCTCTTCGGTCGCGTGATGTTTTTAGCAACTTTTTGACCCCCTTTTCCCGCTGGTGATACGTGGTGAGGTTTTAGACTAACCCCCCACCCAAAATCACGTATTATAATAAAGGTACAAAGTATCTTTGAAAAATCTGAATATTTTATCTTTAAATACAGGTATAATCGTTGCCCGTGTCAAGGCCACGCGCCGCTTTTCGGTTTAGAATTCGCGCGTTCAACGAAAAAAAAATTACATGTGATATCTCACTACACCTTTAATTCGTGTTTGGACGTTAATGGACGATTCCTTGTGATGTTGCACTGTTACCTGACTAAAAGACAGTTGAAATGAATCATGCGCCTGTCACTTCACTGGCACCCTTTGTTCACGACAAGTGGAACTGATTAAAAGATGATTTTAATGATTAAATAGTACAATCAGAATAGTAGTATTGTTAAATTACAATAGTTTTATAGGTTTTTTTTTGGTATCTTTGAAGAAAGATGCATACTTGTCGTAGTGTTAAAACGAAAGCAGTTGAACGTTGTCGTCAACCCGAATGGAAAAAAGGACGACCTTCCCTACCTACCTTCTACCTTCATATATCCTAATGTTAAAATACGAAACTGAGTATGTTTCTATCGCTTTCAAGTTGAAACGACTGAACGGATTTGGATGAAACTTGGTATATGGATAGAACACGACGTGGGTTAGGACATAAGATACTTTTTATCCGAATATTCCCAGGGAATCGAGCCTTATGCGGGTGAAACCGCAGGGCGCTGCTAATCTAAAATAAAGCTAATGATTGGTTGAGGACTAAAGCTCCGGTTGCCTAAGAAGGCGGTTCCTATGAAAATCTGTAATTTTCACCAGAATTTGAAATTAAGATCGCTTTTCCTTTACCCGTCCTCCGGTTGCTCTGTGTAGATCCCACCTCAGGCATCATCTTAATTTCCCATCCCATAAAACTGAACTGTACTCTTACTCCTTCTCTGTTCACGCAGTACATTAATTGTGGAACTCACTTCCGCCTAACATTCGAGATTCTAAAACTTTATTTCTCTTCAAAAAGCAAGTCAAAGAGCATTACCTTTCTTCTATACAGTAATATTCTACATATATATGTATGTATATTATAGGTAAATATTTACTAATACTAGTATTTTTTATATATGTGTGTATGTATTTTTATGTATGTTTATTTTTTATAGAATAGTTTTGTTTTGAGTTTTAATTTAAATTTTCTTGTTTCGACTTTTCTACACACTGTGTCTACATTTCCAATCCTACTTTCCTCTCGCAGGTCTGCTGGAAGAAATTTTGTAAGAAATAAGCAGTACTTTTGTGCTCTTTTATGTTAATATTGTGTCCTGTTTAAGTGTTTTGTGTGTACATAAATAAATAAATAAATAAATAAGATGAAAAAAAATGCTCTGTATTTGGACATCCGTTGTTGTGTGACCGTTCACCGTTTTTTTTAGGAAACCTAAGCTTAAGGAGGATGCTCTAAGGTAGGTTGTGATATTAAAATTTTCTTTAGTTCTTTGCAATTAATGATTCGTTACCGTAAAAAATATGGTTTACTTAATTATTTTCGTTACAATCAGCAATACATATCCTTAAGTTAGCATAATTATCAAATGTCATGATTTCATGAAATAGTCATTCAATAGGATTACATGAGCTTAGAGAGTTGTATTGATGATTTCTATGATTATAATTCTATGAATAAACACATTTAGATCAACATACAACATGATACTTTCCTGCAAATTGCAAAAAACGTAAGAAAATTTGAATGTCGCGGGCTATTTTGACGCGAGCGGCCAACCCGTCATACTTTTCATACAAACGCTCGTACGTGATTATGGCGTTGGAACTCATCTTTATTTGATTTTTTGTAACTAATATGAATATTGTGGACTATACCTAGGATTCTATGAAACCAAATATAGAAAATTTGAGAAACAAATTCAGTATAAGCATCCGAAAATCTGCTTTTTTTGCACAGATTTCACCTGAACTTTGGCTGGTCATAATGTACTCATAAATAGTAAAAGTAAAGAAAACATCTGCATAGAAACATGAAGAGACTAAATGACAAACATTTATTTTAAAAGCTTGTAAGGCTTTCTCAAAAACACGTATTTCCTGAAACAAATTTCTACACACTATTTTTCGTACAATGTTATCGCGATCTCACTTGCTTGTTAGTAGTTGTCACTTCTGCTTGATGAAACAACAAGCTTTTCGAACATGCTCGCGTTGTCGATAGACGGGCCGGGAAGGGCCCTCTTAAGAGCATTATTGCACAAGTATTTTAAGGTACGTCATCATATTACTATTATAATCAAATACGTGATAAAGATGCTAGTTGGCAATAAGTACGTGTTTGTTTAGAAACATGGGTTCTCCCCCGATAGTCTTCAGAAATTCCCAGGTCACATCAAGAATAGTAAGTGCGCACTGTTTCTAATCACCAGCATTGGTAATCCCTCAGATTAAGTCATTATTTTAATTAATTAAACTTGTGAATATGCATTTGTTAATAAGCTAATTAATTTGTGATTGCAATGGATAGGAATGTGCATCGTTTTATGTGAAGCCCATAAATTAAAATGGTGCGCATAAGCAGGTGCCATCGCGGATACTGGTAGTGGACAGCTTTTCAACCTTATTACTAACGGCATAAGGTTGATAAGTGGTCAACCGCACATATCCGCGGTAGAACATGAAAATTTAAGGCGTATAATATTCGGTATGTTAATCTGACTGTTATTGATAAATTTGTAACTTATTTCTTAGGATTTCAAACCCATATTTTAGGATTTTAACACAAGCAGCCCAAGAAAAGCCGCTTGTGTGGGCTCTGTTTAAACTGGTATCATGATAAATGACGACATTACAATAAGCCGCTACATACGTTCCATCTTTTCTACGGAAATTACCACTATTCCGAAAAAGCATTTCTCATTGATATCGTCTCATCTTGACATCTTATTCGGGTATCATAAGTATCAAGAAAAATGACCCTTCGGCATAAATCGTAATTTTTCTTTATAGATCGTGTCATCCGATCAGTGACACGTAAGATACCTTCGTTACTCTGTCATTTTGCAAGAAAATGGACAAGACAAGATACGAAACCCTTTCCCGTTCGTTAGATTAACTATGGAGAAATACAAATCGGAAAAGGTTTTTTTGTGGTCATGTATAGTCAGCGAAATTAATTGTTACAAACACTAAGTCTATGAGGGTTTTCTGAAATGACGTCATTAGGTGGCACTGAGGCGTCAGGTCCGAACATCTGTTAAAAGTATCAAAGCGCCTATATTTTCTTTAGTCATAACTGAATGATGAACGTCATCATATTGTATATTCATCGTTGAAATGGAAGAACTCTTGTCAAAGTGGCGCCAACTGGTGGCGTGAATTTTCATTAAAATCCTAATTTGCTGTGTGGCCATTTCATACAAGGAAGGACAGTTGTGATTGTAGAATAAACGGAAAATTTAAGTTAATGTCACTTCATTAACTAAAAATAGTAGAGGGAACCGGGTCTTATTAAGCTAGGTAGCGAGGTTTAAGTGATGGTTTAAGTGATGGTCGCGTTCAGTTTAATTGGTGAAATTAGCCTTCAGGGTCGTTGACGCCAAAAATATACCATCATACTTTTTTTAAAATTATGTTTATTTATCGATATCTACCCTTCACGTCTGTGGAGTTTTTCTAGCAAATTTATTTATTATGACCCCGTATAAAGAAAGAAAGAAAAACATTCCTGTTACAGTTAATTCAATAACAGTAAAAGTGCACCACATTTCCTACTGCCCTAGCCTATCATTAACAGCTGAAGGTTGTTGGGAAACGGACTTCACAAATCCACTATAGTTCTTTGTTTCACATGTAGGGCACTCATTCAATGCAGGATTACGGTTCTTCGCTTAGTTCCCTGCTGTTACACAATTACGTTCGGTCACATTATGGAAACTGGGTCGAGAGTTGACATTGTTTGTTAAGAAATGACATATGGTTTATTATGTACAAGCGAAAATTTATGCCTATGAGCAATCATGGGTAATGGGGAGTGACAATTAGTGTCAGTCTGTTATGTGCGCTTAGTAGTGTTTAGCATGTTCCAGAGTATGCTAGGAAAATAGTATATGTGATAATCCTATGTTAGTATGGTGAATATTTGTTAAATCTCCTTTTTTACCCGACTGCCCCAGAAGGCGGGTAATATTTTTCAAGAGTAGGTATGTTTGTTTATAAACGTTTTAATTATTATTAAGGTTATTAAGTATTTTTTTTGCATGCTCTGTAGCCTAAACGGCTTGATGGATTTTAAAATATGAGGTGTCGTTAGATTCGTCTTTTTTTGGAGTGACACAATATTCATAGTGTTAGGTTTTGTTCCTTTTAATAAAACTAATCGCTTGTTATTCAAAGTTATTGTTAAAAAGGCTCAACGATTGGTCCACGACACTGAAATCGCCCGATATCGTGGGCCAATTGGAGTGCGGGATTTACCGCCAGGACGTTGGGTGTTTTTGGCTAGGAGCGGGTGCGCGGACGGGCATTCGCTCCCGGGGCGTCGATTGAGACATTCGATTAGAATTAGTTCTGAACAGTGTACCTACCTACTAATAATATAATAGTTGTTTTTGTTCTAAGCCTATTTAATAAAATTAAGTGAACAGTTTGAAGTTTCTCTTTATACAGTCTTCCCAGCTAGAATATTTTCCCTGTGAGAGTTGTGACCGCTGAGGCTCCCAGTATCTCATAATAGATTGTATTTTTAAATATAAAAAAATAAGGGGAATGGTATCAAATAAAAGCTAGTAAATAATCAAACACAAATAGTACCTATACAGTAGAACCTAGATAAGCGAGAGTTCGAGGGACCGCGATCTCTTTTTCGCTTATGGAGGCCTCTCACTGACTTGAGTTTCTAGCTTATAGAGGTACAAGAGTGGCCTTTGTCACTTATAGAGGTTTATAAAAGATACATATTTGACCATTCGAATAGAATACGAAACGAGAAGACGATACGACACGAGTTAGTTCCTCGAAATTGAAGAAAACAAAAACAATGTTAGTTCCACGAAATTTAATTATGAGTCATAATAAATAGCAGATGTTAAATTACGTTCGACTGTCGCTTTCTCTTATAGAGGTTTATGTTTCTCACTTATAGAGGTTTTAGAGGGTTAAAATCACGGGACTTGGCAATTACTCTCATTTATAGAGTTTTCTCGCTTACCCAATCCACATTTACTCAGGTTTGACTGTATATATAATAATATTATGTCGCAGTAAGATGGTTATAGCCGTAATTGTGACTAAACTAAGCACGAGGCATAAGGGAAAGCTCATTGGATAATCACACTCTCCGATGAGCCACGACCTCATTCTCTTCAAACCACCTGAGCACCTACTGAGCCTCCTCTTGATTGAGCTTTCCCTATTAATCCTTGTCTCTTGTGTACTTCGAAAGAAGAATATTATCTAAAAGGTAATCATCCTTGTAGCGGTTATAAATTAGCTTTGTAGGTCTTCCTCCGTCTACTTCACGCCAGTGTTTCGAAATTATTCAGTTCATCTACGTCGTTCTGTAATCCCGTAAAAGATTGTCGAAATCTATATTTACTAAGGCACAACTCGATATTAGGAACAAAATTACCTCAAAGCACACATTATTCGCATTTAATCGATCAGCTGATTCAAATAAAATCCGCCATCTTGCCTCTAACAGTGGACCGGTGGTGTTTAATTTTGACAGCTATCAATCAATTGCTTAGCGACCTCTTAGTGCTAAATAGCGTTTATGAATAAGAATTTTGCTAATCAATTGCTTGGCAATTGATTATTTAAGAAGTGTTTATAAATAAGACTGTAAGTATCTAGAGCGTATTATTAAGCGGCAAATTGTTTGTGCTATCAGTAAAAATGAGTGTTAGTATGATTTATAAAAGGTTTAAGAGCTCGAGGTTAGTAGTATGGAAACATTTCTTAAGGTCAGAAGATGACTGCTTGTTATAACGATCTCTGCTCGCAAAGAAGCAAGAAAACACAACATTATGAGATAGATAGGTATTTAAAATTATTTTAAATTATTTTTTTGATAGTACCTACTTCCGAAGTACAGATAAAGTTAGTAGTGCTAAACTAACAACTAATATGAATAAAAAAGTAGTAGTAAGTAGTAACTTACTAATACTTTTTAATTCATAATCAGTGAATTATGAAAAAAAAGTATATTTTTTAAAATCTAACTGTCTTTTATTTCATATATAAAACTTCATAAATTCATGAACATGACCATGACTTTTTGTTCTACTTAGAACAAAAAGTATGATTTTTTGCAGTCCCGCCAATCTCGCGAATCCGCGAGATTGATGACCTCGATGCCGCAGGCCTGCGGGATTGAGATTTTAATGCGGGATTGGATTTCCTAGTTGTAACCATCTTACTATGACATATATTTAAAAAAAAAACGAAAAAGCTTGAAATAAAGCAAACAATTAAAAAAAAAAACTATTTTCGAGTGTATATTTCCTCCTTGAAAGTGTGCCTACATTTTAAAGTTTCTAAACTTTTTCAAGGTCAAAGATAACTTTAATCAGTTGGTTACAATAACGACAAAATTGCCCATCTTACCAAATTAACACGAGTAAATCGTGTAAAGTAGTAAATTGAATTGTTTTCCCTGTCTTTATCATCAAACGGATACTATTAAAATAATCTCGTTCAGACATTAGGTAAGTACCTACCTATGTTATTATTCCAGAACCAATTTAATGAAAGAGTGCCTAAATAGATTTCGCTTGTAGGTACTCTTTGTTACATCATCTGAATTAATAAGTATTTTAATACATAGCTCTAGCGTGATAGACATTATCAAGAATGATGTAATTTACTCTCTTAGTTACCTATGCATATTATTTGTCCACAAGGAAGCTCCTCTTCCAACACTCCCCTGAATTTTAAATAATAAATAATTTCGCTGAAGCGCACCATCATGGACCGCATCTCATCTTACCATCAGGTGAGATAAAGCGATATAGTAAAGCGCTAGCAAAAAACAAAGAAATGAAACTGACCTATTTTTCCATTGGGACTGTAGGGCCCGTAGCTGCCCGATGACAACGGCGAGGAATACCCGTTCGGCTGCGGCTGCACCGGCGGGCCGGGCGAGGGCGAGCCGGCGCCCGCGCCGCCGGCCATCCAGTCGCGGACGTGGCCGTTGGCCTGGTGGCCGTTGTGGCTGACCCCCGGCTCGGCCTTGACCGCGCCCGGCAACACGCCGCGGTAAGCCACCTCGTGCTTCAGGTCCATGCCGCTGCTACCGCATGCTGTTCCTCCGCCGCCGGCCCCGCCGCCCGCGCTCCACACTTCTAAAACAAAAGAAACTCAGAGTTATTCAATTGCTGTTACAAGTTGTTAGAATTTTCTGCAGTGGGTAAGGAGTCTTAACATCTCAAAGACGAAATACAAAACAATACACTACTACAGAAATAGAAGATCAAAGAGCATGACATATTTAATTATCTATGACTAGTTTTTATCAGTGAGTAAAAAAACTTTGTTTCCAGAATCAGGTACCTAATGTTGTTGATAGAACTTTCAACTTGCTTTTCTTGTGTCTTAAAGACGATGACACTTCAAGCTTACGTAACATTCGAAAGAAAGAAACAATCAAGTTATACCAGTATCAACACCTGTAATACGAGTAACATATATATCAATTAGCGATATTCCAAAGAAACCAACAAACATAACTCTGCATCTTATCTTGCGTAGCGGTTGTATTTCAAGAGTATACAATCGAATGACCGACCGAGTAAAGTTCCCATGGCCACTGTAATCTTTGATCTCATCACAGATAAACAAGCCGCGGTCTGGCAACAAAGGGATTTGAAGGTGAATAGAAAGTTTCAACGAACAGTTACATGCGATAATTGTCGGAAGATATTATTGCTGTCCTTTACTTTGAGATAGAAAAAGAAAGGGACACAATTACGTAGAGCGTAAGAGACAGCTTAGAGTAATTCATTGAAGTAAAGACATCTCAGGAAATGCCAATCAAAAATGTATGACGAAGTTTAGTTGTAAACGTGTGGATACTTTAGTTTGATAGCTCTTTTCTTCCGTCACTTTTGTCTCCTGCCTAAAAATAACAGTATACCAACAGTTTAGGTTACACATTATAATATTCAAATAACTAGATACCTCCTCAAACCGATTTCAGTTGGTTTCAGGCATTTGCAGGTATTACTGAATTATACGTAAATGTCATTTAGATTTATTCACGGTTAGAAAAAGTTGTTATTGTCAGATAGAAGTTTGAACATCCACGAATAAAATTGTATACCTAATATTTTAAAATGTAGAATGAAATATTATGCTTTCAGCTTTAAATGTCCATATTATTATTGGTCTATAAAGTTGTTGGTCAAAATCACAGAACTGATAAAATCTGTACTGTGGTCAAAATGATATTCATTTCAACCCAGAGCGAATGAATGGTATTACAGCTATCTACTAATAGTAATAATAATTGAATGGAAAATGGAAGTGTAATAATCATAAAATAACTTCTAATCTAGAACTAATAATAGCAACTGCAAATAATTTATACAGATATTGCCCCATAATAATGGACTTAACTTGAAAACTACAGAAACATTCCTTGTTTTACTTAAAGAAAAGAAAGAAAGAAAGAATAATATTTATTTGGACACAGGTCGTGAAACACAATAACAAAATAATAAAATGAAAATAATCTTAAAGCAATAATAGTAATAGTGTATATGTGTATGTGTATACTTCATATCATAAACGTTATATACATTTTGAATAATACTTTTGTGGCAAATCAAATATAGTGTCAACGTATGGGTGCTTCCCTGCCCTCAATAACATTATTATATAAATAAATTAAATTTCTGAAAACTCATCTCAATAAAAATTATATTATGAATGAAATATTCAGAAGAGGTATCACAGACATCTTGAGAAGACGTTCAATAGAATACTGTAGGCGAATACTGCAATATAAAATTGTAATTGGGTGCCTGAAATAAGTATTACCAAGAAAAAATATTCTATATTAAAGAAAAGTATAGTATCTACCAACATAATAAAAAAAAAATCCAGTTTAGAGGAAAAAGAAAAAGGTGCCAAGCTATTATCAACCCTCCGCTGACTGTCTGTCTGTCTGTCTGTCAGCGAGCCGTATCTCATGAACAAAAGAAAGAAAATAGGTAGACAGTTGAAAATTTCACAGATTATGTATTATATATTGCCACTACAACAACAAATAATAAAAATGAAATAAAGTTAAAATTTTAATTGGGGTCTCCACACAAAAACCTTTTGATTTTGAAAAATTAATAAATCTAACCCTGGCATGTGGTGTATTATTTTCTAGAGCTCATCGAGTAGAGAACAAATATAATATTTATCAATTGTTAAAGTTGTCAGTTTTAGACCCATTTTGTTCTAGCTCTATCTCAAGAATTACTAAACAAGTTGGCAATTTGAAACTTTTGTATATTATGTACCATATACTGTATATAGTCAACAAAGACTAAAAACAAGGTATAAGGTATTTTATTTAAATATGAGTGATTTTCAGCAACTGCAAAAAAATAACTTTGTAAATCAGAATATCATTAAGAAATATATATTTATCTTTGCGATTTTTATAATTTAAGGTGAAAAATAATAATATTCTTCGTTTGGTATTTTTATTTATTTGCTGAATATTGTACGGTGATACGGAACCCTTCCGCACTTGGCCGGTTTTTTTATTGTACTTAAAAATGTTTTTCGTAAAGTTGAACGCTGAAATCCTAAATCATTTTCTAGGAATTTTCACGGAATTGGTTTTTTCTAAAGCGTTATAATATTATCATCGTCTGAACTTCATAGTTTTTTCTGTGCCATGACTTTGAAAAAGGATGTTTATTTCTCATACTGCTCAATCACCATGTGAACTTCTACAGGAAGTTAATTCGAATAATCCTTTCTGATGAAACTCATTCCTTGTCACAATTACGGCTAGTTCTAATTACTTGCTCTGGCCAACACTGCACCGCTATCCTTGGTCAGCGAGATTAAATTTCAGCAAACTAGATAGTAAATCTATTTGGTGTATCAGGCGATCGCGGTAATAAACCGCAGCGTCCCGGGATTAACCGGGATCGCTCCGGGATGACGCCAATCCCGGGATGTTAACAATTGCTTGTGCATTGTGTAGATCGTAAAATGGATACATGGGTTTATGGGTAGTTGTATTTTGGTACTGGTGTGGTTTCGATTTGTTTTCTCGGATTTCCTTAGCTTGCTTTACATGACAACGGCAAAGAAAGGGTTCATAACCCTTTTTCAGTGTTCACAATCTATGTATAGGTTGTGCATATTGTATGTACACTGAAAGTGTCAAAACTGCTTGATAGATTTTGATAAATGATGTGTCAGTCGAACATCTTGGTGATGTGGGTGCGGTCCATTTTAGACAGTTTTCGTATCTATGTGAAAAGTTATATCTCTGAAAGATTTTTTTTTTTTTTCTAACGATTTATGACCAGATTTTTCTTGGAAGTTTTTATTTTAAAGTTTGGTAGAAGTGCTTTTGTGTTCTCTATCATTTTGTATCAATGACCGAAGAAAAATTTCAGATCTTTTAAAATGATCGATACAGAACCACTTTGCGATGGTATAATTTGTGATACGATTTATGTTTCTAATTATGCGTCTAGTTTATTTATTTTAAAATTTGCAAAAACATTAAAATATCATTTAGATCATCAATCACACATGTTTTCACATATTCTAAGATGTTTAGTCTATTATATAATTTGTTAGACGCTCTTACAATTTACTGTTACTAACAAGACTGTCTTTTCAGGTCATTGACCGCACTTATTTCCCGTGGTAATTTAATTTCTATGGCATCATAAATAATCCGATAGCCGTTTCGTATCAATCTGATAAGCACTTAATATTTTGGATCCGATACAAATAAATGACATGACGTGATTAGAATATTACTTTTATACATTAGGAAACGCTGGAGGTGCTCGTGGCTAAGTATAAACTGCCGCATGGGTCGATCCACCAGGTTAAGCTACGCTTGCCGGGGTTGGTCTGTGGATGGGTGACCATCTTTACATACCGAGACTCCTCCGTGCCTCGGAAAGCACGTTAAGCCGTTGGTCCCGGCTGTCATTCGTGGATCTTTGACAGTCGTTACGGGTCGTCAGAAGCCCGAATTCTGACAACCAGTCTTACCAAGGGGTATCGTATTACCCAGTTACTGGGTTGTGGAGGTCAGATAGGCAGTCGCTCCATGTAAAATACTGGTATTCAGCTGCATCTGGTTAGACTGGAAGCCGACCCCAATATAGTTTGGAAAAGGCTGGGCAGATTGACATTAGGAAACGCAGGCGTGACGATCTAGTTGCGTTTACGGGAGATTGTTCGGCGAAAACCACGCGAAAAGAACAATGGAAAGCTATGGGGGAGACCTTAGCCCAGCAGTCAGACAACAAGAGTTGAAAAAAAAAAATTAGCACAGAGTAAGTGTGACGGCTTATCGAGACGTAGGTATGGAAAAGACGTACTGTGTCAACCCCAAATAAATCCAGGTAAGGGCAGGAAGATGATCATAATGATGTCAGACTTATTGTATCCGAAAAGGTACAACAAGTCAGTCAAGGGTCAGCGACAGGGCTCACTCGTTAAATGTCTGTTGCGTGAGGTTTGCGGATGGCCTTAAAACTAAAATCAAATTCTGAAAAGGATCATAATTATGTTCATCTCCATACTAATGTGGGTCAAAGAGTAATAATATGTATTGTACTTAGGGTCATGATTTATTCCTATCGGTACTCCACAAGATTATCTAAGTGTGACCTTTCTCAAGACTAATCGGTTCAACCGAATCCAGGATTAACTTCGGATGTTGGACCTTATTTATTCAGACATAAATTATACTTTTGTGTGAGGCTGTGTGTTTTTGTGTGTGTGTGTGTGTGATCTACACATGTAAGTATGATTGTCCATATTTTATAGTCTCCACAATAAACTTTGTAACTTTAAACATTTTACGGCTAAACATAAAATGTAAATATGTAAAACATACGATTTCTGTGGAACAGCGGGCGCTGGCGCTGCGATGATGAGTAAAAATAATTTAGTAAATCTGCATATTGCAATAAAATAATAGTTTAATGTTTTACGACGATCCCATAGATTACTTAGCTTGATTGCTGAATAGAGTATTTTTTGCCCCGATTTGTCAACAAACGTAGAACATGTTTTTTGGTTTATTACGCGTACGAGGCTCAAATTTTCCCCCGTCAGAGGACCACAGTTTTCACCGGCAGGGCTGTTCGAATACCGAAGGTCTGCCAACTCATTGAGCATTAAAATATCAATAGGTAGGGTCAGTGCGCCGGTTTCGCGACCACCTCCGGTAACCGACCACTTGTCTGACTAGGTTGCTTTAATTAACGATAATAACCTTTCTTTAGGACATAACAATAAATAGTATGTCTTAAATATTATTTGAATAGTTACATAATAAGAATTTACTAAATTTTATACGAACCGCTTGACCCAAAATAAAGAAAAATTACGCTAAATTCTCGTGTTGATTAAGTCGTGTGTGAATGTGCTGCGCAAGAGCAAAAAAATTGCAAGGCGCGCAGCGTTCCAAGCTAAGTTTTGCTACTTATTTTAAGTTTTTTACTCAAATTAGAAACGTGGGTACTTCAATTATGTATTGATTTCAATTATTTAATTTAATTTAAGTCAATTTTTACCATATATTAAACTAAAACCCAGTGGTCGGTTACTGAAATGCATATTTTAATAATACGTTAGAAAGCGACCAGGTGGTCGTATTCTGACTCACACAGTTTTATTTTGTTTTGCTTATTATGTTCTCAATGTTTTATTTATGGTTACACTATTTTGGGTTTTGGTGTTGTAAAAGCCTAAACTTGCAATTCTTCAGTAAACGACCATGTTTTTTTGATAAAACTTATTTAATCTATCCACAAATATTGGTCCTAAAAGGTGGTCGCTATGTGATACACTTAGAAAAGTACGATACTGGTTTGCGACCACCAAGATTTAGTACGAAAAGAAGGATGGCCGCAAACTAAAGTTTAGCTTAAGTATGTTCAGTATTCGAGCACATGTGATTATTTGATTTAGTTTATGTAGTTTTTTTCAAGATGAAGCCTTCGGAAGCAAGTCCCTAAAAGGAAGAAAAAGATTTGGAGCATTGGTAAACAGTTTCAGGGATATCACATCCCCCTGTCTCGCTCCTCTGAGCAGTTGGATGGGGCTCGTTTTCTCATCTTGGTTCTGAACAGTCATTGTGGCAGTGTCATACGAGCATCTCAACACTTCGATATGGCGCCAGTCAATTCAACATCGTTGCAGAGAGGCCAGAACTGCCCATATTTCGATGGTGTCGAATGCTTTATCGTAGTCCACAAATGCCAAACACAGTAGCTGATTATACTCCTCGATCTTTGCAGTACTTTCTCAGTACAATTTTCCGAACAGTATGGATGTGGTCTTTTCGAAATCCGGCTTGTTCTGGTGGCTGGGTCGTCAAGTCTCCTGGTGAGAGAGTTCGTGACGATTCTCGAGAACAGCTTGTATTCGTGGGTCAGAAGTGAGATGGGTCTATAGTTCTTTAGCAAGGTTTTGTCACCTTTTTTGAAGAACAGAACCATCGCACCGCTGCTCCACGCCTCGGGCGTTATACCCTCATGGATGACGGAGTTAAAGAGACTCTCTAGCTCTCATGACTGGAACTCCGCCCGCTTGCCCGTTGCCAAGTGCGGATTTCCAATTAAGAAGCAGAAGCTTCTGAATACTGTCAATTTTTTTTTGTCATTAACCATGTATCAAAGAATCCCTTCAAAGAAGATCATCCAGGACAAATTGGTGTGGAACAGGACAAAGTGACTTCTCTATGCCCTAAAAATTGATAAATTTTTAGCTCCAAAGGGATATCGAAATTTGTACCAGGTTAAATCGCGCAACGAAAAAGATTTATTTTATTTTATTAATTTAATAAAAAAAAAGTTAAATCCGATGATTAAATACTATTTGTGTTGATGATTATTAGATGTTTGATACAAAGTGAAAAATAAATAATATTTTTTATCCATAAAAGTGGTTTTATTACTTTATTTTTATGTTTTTTAACAGTGATCGTAATCTAGCGTACTAGTGGTCGCCAACCGAAATAAGTGGTCGTTAACTAGCATTTCGGCTATTTTTGCACTTTTTCCATAATTTTTCATAATTTATGTATGGAAGCGTGATATTTTATATTTAATTTCACAACTAGACTATATTTAGAACCAATTTACATTGTCGGCAACTACTTTGCGTGTAAATGGCGTATATTTTGATTCGTCCAAAGTTAGGAACTCAACTAACTGGTCGCTAACCGGCGCAATCACCCTATCTTGTAATACGTCGGAATATAAAACTATGGTATTGGTAAAAACATTCGATATTATAGGCATAGGTTGGTAACAGTGGTCCCGTGAAAAAACCGAATTTAGCCACATCTGGAAATCCGAAACCCAAGCCATCTTAGTTAGGAAAAAGACCACTCTGATCAATCGAACATAACCAGCATTGGTCGATAAATTACCGCAAATCACGATCTAATACAACATAAGGAAGCTAAATAATAACATTGAATCGACAAGATTATCTAACAAGTCAAAGTAATATAACGTTACTTGTTCCATCACAGCTAGTTTCCTGTTAATCAATAAATTATCTCCGTATCCTTTAACATAATTGAATAAATCCACTCGTTTGTATTACAGGTCTAAGCCTACAACCAATAAAATACGTTTGTGGAAAGGAAAATTCATTAGAAATGAAAATAACGCCTCGTGGTGGAAATATCGCTGAATCATACGGTTTTCCTTTCTTTGATGACGTAGCAAGATGGTAACCCACATCTTGGTAATTAAGGAATTTATGTGTAGCAATTTAGGTGATAAATTATGTAAGGTAAAGTCTTAATTTACCCTGGAAAATTGTAATTGGAATTACTCATTGAGGACATAATTATGGACAAGACGCATAGATCATGAATAATCATGTCATGATGTATTTCATCAAGTTGCGTAAGGATTGTTTTCTGTATTTAAAGTTCCTCTGTGATCATTAATGGCCGTATATCAGTTAAATCTCCAAAATAAAACGCATGAGGGTGCAGTGACTGATTGCAATGAGCACCGCAGCAGCGGCGCGGCCGCGGGCGCGGTTGCACAACGCGCGCGCAGAGAAAGCGGGTGACGTCACGACCTCGACACGCTCACCTACTTGCGCGCGCGCCGCCGCTGCCTGCACCAACCCACTTCTGCCGATACCGGCCCAATGTCGCCGGGCTTTCTCTCACCGTGTACCTCTTCACGCAGACATAAACATAACGTAATCGCCATGTTACTATCCAATGCGTAATACCTCACCATGGAAGACGATACGCAAATATATTCTAAACACGGGAAAAATTAAAGTGTTACACTGACACCGTTTCGGTGCGCAGCCGCATCTTTTTGTGCTCGATTTTTCAGCAACCACGCACCCAGTGAAAGTTGATATTTTTAAATTTTATACTATAAAATATCAGCGGGGTATCTAGTGGCTGACCCGATATACCACTTTCGCTTCATCAGAGTCAATGCAAGTAGTAGTTTACTCGTAGAAGGCAGCTTCATTATCGAAGTGCACCGGCTAAAGCACGAGCAAAATTACCGTTTTGATCAAGAATTGGTATTTAGCACAAGCTTATTTATTTTTCGCTCTCATTCTTTATCGTTTCCTTCAAAGATAAAAGTTTGTAAACGATAAGATTTGAGAGGTAGAATGATTCATATAAAACGCATTTTAGAGTAATAAAAGCAAGCACCAGCGGCGCCACTATGATCATTAAACTAAATTGCATCCTGTGGCGTAGCACTCCCTAATTTTTCACAAATCGCATCTTTCCTTTATTCGACAATTGGCACCGACTGTGGTGTCGGCACCGACTGTGGTGTCGGCACCGTTGTGTGTGATTTGTCTCACCCTTATAACATCAACGTTCTCGCTTCATCGCATCCCACCTTCCGAGACTTCAGACCCAACGAAGGATTCACTTTTACAACGTAAGCAATCAACTTTTATGACTCATTACGATAACGTTAGAATAAAATACGCGAAGAGCAATCGAAAGAAAGTAAGTGCTAGCTCGTTCCTTACTGGAATCGTTCGGTTCTGTATTTTCCTTTCGGAAAATATTCATCGCGAGGAGCGCCAGTCATCGCGATTGCGATCGTCTGATTTATGTGCGGTACTGTACATGAGACCTGGAGCTCAGAAAATATTCTGTGAAATAAATCCGGCGCGGTTCGGTGGTTCACGCGGAGAACGCGCGTATAAAGTATCTTCGGTGCGGTCAGCGCATATACTATCGCATAAAAGTTAAGAAGATATGGAGCGAACGAGAACATTCCGGAACGCATGCAGCACGATGGCATTGATGTAATGTCGCAGCCGGCGTGGCGCGCACCGACTATTTGACTCATGCTGGTTGTCGCAATATATATGCAAAGCTTTGTGGCCCTCATTCGCTGCTGAGGCATTAAAGAATTGTCGATGACGCGGAAATAGAATTTACGAGTGTTGCGACCCCAGCAGCGCCGTATGATATATTGAGCGAGGTCACTGGCTCGCCAGCGGCGTGCTGTGGCTGTTGCGTCACTGTAGACTAATGGCCTTGTTATAGTATACATTTATGTAGGCATAGCTTATTTCTAGGTGGGTTCGATAACCGTGCCCTGAGGTGGGAATAAACCGTTTGTGTTGTTTGCCGTAATTAGAGAGTCTGTTCGGCGCAGCGGACGGCTGACGGGCTTCATGCATTATTGAGTTGCGCACATGGTAGGCAGACACCGGGCTCAGGTGATTGCGAGCAAATTGTTATAGTTCCCACGGGACTTACAGCCGTGTTTGTGGACCGTTTTACGTAATATTAATGAAATTTAAAGCGAAAAAGCGCGATATTTACTGCCTAGGAACGCTAAAAATGTATACGACATTTTTACGCAGTTTTAAAGAAGAATTTATGGTATGGTGGATAAAATTCAGGTAAATTGGAAACATTATTTTCTTTCTGCAACATATATTTTAATTAAACGGACACCCATTTACCACAGGCAGTCTCGTCGAGGAGAACTTTCATCACTTATAGAAGTTAAACGACATTCCCAACCAACCCACTTTATATTACGAATGCAGAACTCTTGTGCAATTGAACGAATCAAGGATCGGGACGGGACGTCTCTCTAACAAAACTGCATTTTCACTTTATTGTCTACGAGAAATGAGAATTGCTTTTCAGCAATAGCTATAGAAAACAAGAAACGAATTTCAAGCAATAAAAATCCTGGGAAATAAAATATCAAGTAACGATAAATATATAAATCTGTTCGCCTTATTCAAGACATTTGAGAGGCAATACGGTACTGATATCCGCGAGGGAGTGCTTCAATAATACGATTTCTAAACTTAGTCTGAATGTAAAGTCGTCGGATATTCCGCCAGATGACAGTCCGTGTGTTTACTGCGTCTTTTGCTGGAACACGAGACGATCCGGGCGGATGGGGAGAGATGAAAAGATTGCAGCACCCCGAGCGGGGAAATCACGTAGCTATTTTATCGGCGCATCGTACCGTCTCGATGGTCCGCCACACTACCACTACTTTCACGAAAAGGATTCCACTACACGCTGAGATTTTAAATATAACATTTCAGAGTTAATATCTGGCTGACAAGTTTCAAGGCAAAGACAGTGTAAACAGAGTTAGGTAATTTCAAATCATTTCAATGAAAACAAATTACCTTAGCGAGCATAAAGATAGATAGATAGATAGAATACTCTTTATTGTACACCATAAAAATCACAGACATAATTTAGAAATTTTACATAGGGTGACACAATGGGCGGTCTTATCGCTTAAAGCGATCTTTTACAGACAACCTTTGGATGGATTAAAGGTAATAGGAGAGACAATACTGCAGGTAGTCAGCGGTGTACCATCTACATATACAATAAATATGTACATACATACATAAAGCATAAACTTATTCATATAAATATATAAATCTATAAACATGAAACAAGAGCAAGGAACTAAATGTAATGATGAAATAAATAAAACAAATAATAAAATAATAATAAATTCAACTTCTATCGTTTCCGTATAACTTATTAACATAGTTTGGAAATAAATTGGACTCCCTATCCATGCGCAAGTAGTTACAGTTCTAATTCGAGTTTTACGCCGCCATTGATCAAGATTAATTACCAAACCATTTTTGGCCTAAGACATATTCGGTACTGACAAGGATTTACAGATGTTCAATTGTGTCACAAGCTCTTTTGAAATCTAATGCATCATGTCATTGTGCCAAAGGTATCAGATTATGTCTTAGTAGACATATTGCTCGATTTAGTTGCGTCAAACATTGCCCAACACGACTCAATTGGCACAATTCTTTTATTAGACCGTACCAACGAATATGGGCACAATTTATTAAGAGGGGGGACCAGTTTGATTATGTTTGACAGAACTTCGTTAATCATTTCGTAAGTGGCAACTAGATAAACCAATAAGGAGCCTGCATGTATGAAAGTGTACACAATGTTAACTTTGTTCCGATTACCGACAATGTTTGCAGAGGCGAAATAGAAGTGGATGTAGATGGTAGGATTGGCAATGTACATAAAATGTTTTTGAGACTAGCTTTTGCGGCGATTTCGTTAGCGATCCAGGATGAAAAGTAGCCTATGTCCTCCAAACCTAGGGAAACCTAGGGGTCCCAGACTACCTATGTACCAAATTTCATATCGGTCGGGTCAGTGGTTTATGCGTGAAAAGGTTGACAGACAGAGTTACTTTCGTATTCATAATATTAGGTATATAAAAATGGTTATAAGTTGAATAAAAGTATGTAAATAATTCCCGAAAAATAATCGGTCTACTAGTTAAAATTCTACCTTGAAGACATTCAAATCATACTATGATTAATCTGCTTCAAGCGATCCAGAAGGTAAACAACAAAAGTTCGCCTGTATCTTCAATATCAACTTAGATTTAGATATGAAAGACCTATTTAACAGTCCGTCTTAATTTGAGAAACGTCTCAGGTGTCTAGGAGGCTGCCACCCGGCTGGTCTGGGGATACCGCACGGTCTTCGGTGAGGCGGGGAGCCTCCTTGCCGGATTGCCGCCATGGGATCTGGAGGCAAAAGTCCTCGCGCATATTGGGAGTGGCGCGGGGAGGCGAAACGCCGGGGCTTGACTCCGATGCCGCGAGAAATCGCGGCACAGCGGACAGAGCTCCGACGGGATCTCATGGCGTCATGGAGAGTGCGATTGTCGCAACCCAGTGCTGGGCACGCCACTATTGCGGCGATAAGTCCCCTCTTTGAAGAGTGGCTGGAGAGGCGCCACGGCGTCCTCACCTTCCGCCTGACGCAGGTCCTCACCGGACACGGCTGTTTCGGGAGGTACCTGTTTCGGATAAGGCGGGAGGAAACGCCCGGGTGTCATCACTGCGTGGATCGCCCGGAGGACACGGTGGAGCATACGGTGGAGGTATGCCCGGCTTGGGCAGAGCACCGCCGTGTCCTCGTGGAGGCGATCGGTGGCGGGGATCTCTCGCGTCCGGCCCTGGTCCAGGCCATGGTACGGAGCGAGAGGGCATGGGAGGCCGTCACCTCCATCTGCGAAGCAGTAATGCTCGCGAAGGAGGAGGCGGAGCGCGTGAGGGAGAGGCAAATTTCGCGCCCTCACGCCCCTAGCCGCCGCAGGAGGAGACGCCCCGGGCGTCGGGAATCGATCGCGGATTCGCGGCCACCGTAGGCGCGGGCTTGCGGACGGTGAGCAATGGGTAGCTCGCCGTCCGGTAAGGACCAAGCCCGGGTCGACGGCGCGTTGTGTTCCACGCGCGCCTCAAAGAGTGTCAGCGAGTGAAGGGGTCCGATGAGACCATTGCCTGCCGGGGTTGCGGGAAAGTCCGAAAGGGATACCGTGGCCCCCTGGCATTGCACAGGCAAGAGAGGGAACACGGGTGGGTTTTAGTCAGTAAGACACGCCCTCCCGCTCCACCCAGAGCGGGAGCAGTCATTTGATGATTTCCCACACAAAAAAAAAAAAAAACGGTGTATAGGAGGCTACAAACCCCTCCATTATTTTCGAGATATAAGGCTCCGATCCATTTCATTTTTACTTAGAATAAGACACGTGCCGTCATGAAATTCGCAGTTCCCACGAAACCCGGAAAATAATAAGAACAAATTTAGAACAAAAAAG
The DNA here is from genome assembly GCA_963853775.1 of Xanthia togata. Classification (NCBI taxonomy): domain Eukaryota; kingdom Metazoa; phylum Arthropoda; class Insecta; order Lepidoptera; family Noctuidae; genus Xanthia; species Xanthia togata. The sequence continues at coordinate 17,584,635 of OY970802.1, forward strand.
GGGAATTTGATATCAAGTATTACCTCCGATATCGCTTATTCAAGTACGAATTGCTTTGTTTTCTTCTAACGAAACGCTAAAATCGTCGAGTGCGAGGAAGTGAGCGTCCATAAAGTTATTCTCTACATGTTTTGAATTGGAATCCTTTACATAAATTTTCTTACTGAACATTTTATATCTATCGTTAGCAGTTATACACTATAATTTTACCATACCCATGTTAATGGCTGCTTGTGTGTCTTCGTACAATATACTTTATTTTCTTTGTTATCTAGTTAAAGCACGAAGATTAAAATCTGCATACCTTCGATGTTTGTATACTTTAAGATTATTGGTACTGATGCTGTACAAGATAAACTTGTGGACAGTTCTGTTAGTAAAGGAACGCTATTTTGAGCTTAAAATGTGTACGTAAACTATCCTTGGTGACGGGTTGTATTTCTTTGCAAATAAAGGCTGTGCTGAGGTCGTTATGCATACCCGCGAAAGGGTAAATAAGTACGTAATATTTTTATTTTAGTGCCTGATGTCGTTGATGCGTGGTGACTAGTGAGGCGTTGGGTTAAAGTTATTGTATCGTTTAAATTAACTGCTTTTAAGATGACATATAAAGATGCAAATACAATAATTTCGGAATGAAAATGAAACTAAAATTCCCAAAGATATTCGCATATCTCCAACGGCAAAATTGCCAATGAAAACATATTGTCACGTGCTTCTCAAATAGTTTTACTATTCCAAGGGAGCTCTAGAGAATTTCTAGAACATTCTACAGTTCCATAATGGTGGAATGCATTGATAAAACCAAGGCTAATCAAAGTGCAAGGCTGAGGCAAGGGCGGAGGGACCTTGCGTCCTACGATACCGTACTGAGCTTTCATTTCGTTGTTTTCACACGCAAACTGTACAATTTACTGTTTTGTGTTGATTAAACTAGAATTTACACGAAAAACATATAACTAAAGTGTAGATTTCCTTTTAATATTGTGCAATATTGAGACTGCGATCTAGAACAGAAAGGAATATGTTAGAACTGGTTTAGAACATGCTGATGTAAATAAGGTTTTCATATTCCTTGATTTGAGTAATGAAGAAATGTAACGAGTCGGGATTTATGTTAGGATCAGAAGAAAGAAGCTTTTTTAAGGACTAAGAACTCCTGAAAAGTGGTTCAATATGATGATACCTAATTACCTATTAGGAAATTCCACATTTAACAAAAAAAAAAAAGTTTTCTTCAGGTAAAAACAAAGATATTATTTGATCATCTAATGAAACTTAATCGAGATAATACGAAGGAAGATAGTGGAAATTTAGACACCGAAACATCAAAATTTGCTCCCACAAACGACAAAGTTAGAAGTTCTAACATAAAGTTCCAATTGTTCATTGTCTGACGTTCAAGTTAGACTGTTTGCATAATAGTTTTACTCCTATTTCATGTTCAGCTGCATTCCCTACGAATATTATTGGAAACTCTTTAAACTTCGCTCAATAGAATATTTTTACGATGCTAAATTGCTTTCAGCTTTATTCGAGTTGTTTGCGAACGATATATTCGTTTCTATTCAAGTGTGTTCTATTATTTATTGGTTCTTTAGTTTGGCAGTTTATTATGCGTAATGATAGGTATAGAGTATTGTGCTAAACGTGCTTAAGCGATTCTATAAGTTCCTAAGAAGGCACTAAAAAACTAACTCGCCAGGCGAGATATTTTGGCCTTGCAAATATGACAAATTGCGTCTAATTTTTTTGCAGCTAACGCATGCCATATTCGCTATCGACAAAAAGTATTAACAGAATGGTAATATTGTATATTTATGACAGTAACGTCTCGTTCAAAAGGCCTTGTATTTTCCAATAACTTATCTACCTACAGACATCTTTGTACAATTAGTTTGCAAAATTATTACACAAGAGGATTGTTTTTCAAGCAATAATACCATTCAGCAAGGCCTTCATTTGAATAAAGGATAAAGCAGTGGGCAGAAAACACTTAAACAATTTTATTTTAATTATAAAAAAATGTCTTTGCAATCCCTTCTTTGGTTATGACGATCATGACTGTACGATAAGTCAACGACACTTAAATCGTTTTAAAATAATGACGGTAAAAAGTCTCGTAAAAATCGCGCGTTACTCATTTGTTTGAGATTTGCGTCAGATCGCAATTCTTCTTCCTCTTAGCTTTACTCTTGACAAAGTGGTCGTGGTCACGATGAGTTGTGTCCAATTGCAGGTGTATTCCTTGCTCACCTCACGATCTCTCTTCATTCGGTTCAGTTAGATGACAGCCTGGTGCATACATTAACTGGAACCCCAACCGCGGATTAAATTTGATCGGTCCACTTCATCGGTGCCCTATTACCTTCTCGCCAAATATCTTTGGGCTTCTGCCCTGCACCAATAGACGCTCTATGCAGCCATTATTCCGCCCCAAGATATGACCAAAGAACTTCTGTATTCGATACTGTGAAAGACGCTGTTAGATGCCTGGTTTTTGGAGTATGAAGGCGTTTGTACGGAATTCTGTCTCATGGATAGAATTCCATTCCGAAATCGTAATTACATGGGACTTATCTGGATGATGTCCTTTGTGCATAATTTTATGGTCGCCATAAATAAACGCCCACTTCACCGCGCGGATTTATTGCGTAGAAATTTAATTAAGAATTTGTTACGAGATATGATGGCTGCTGCTGCAGCCCACACTCGTATATCAACAATCAGGACATGCGCGAGTTAAATTGTTATTTACGAAACTGCATGTAGCAAAAAATATAAATTCTGCACCGAAGACTTAATGTTTAAAAGAGCTTAGAAATCTTCAAGCTTGAAAAATGGTCTAGCTACTGTATTTATATTTTCTGCCTATCCATCAAGCTTAGTGCTCACTGTTCAATAAAAGCCTCTTCACCAGGTCATTTTTTGTGGAATTTTTCAAATAAATAACTGTTTTCCTTTTACCGTATTCATAAATGTCAGCAGTATTTATTATGGTTTCTGTTTTCTAAGTTAAAGACAGAAATATATCGTTTTACATTTAAATAGATAGAGACACGTAAGCTTATTTAGCGTGCTACAACGATATTGCACAGAAATGCAGAGCGCTGCGATAATACCTATCTGTAAGCTGATCACATACAAATGTGCAATTTATCTAGATACCTACTGCACTAGATAGATAGCAATATAGGTACTCTAGTGTCTCCATTCATTATTTTAGCTCAGTACAGTCAGACAACTAAATCTTTAAGAATATTCATTACTGATTGTTTTATTTATTATTTGTTTATGAGGAACTTCGGCTCCTGAGATACAAGTATATTTTTACTTAGTTCGGGAGCCAGCTGCTCAAGTTGGTTTTTGGCCACCATTATGTACTATCTTGTTTTAGTGTATGCTCTTTGCACAATAAACTAATTATTTATTTATTATTTACCTACTACTAATAATTCCTTTATATTTTTCTAATTGCAGATAAACGAGCGTAGGTACTTTTGTATCATTGTGTTTTCATCCGTTGAAGGCGCCATCCATCCTACCATCTTTTTTTTTAAAGAATAGTAAGGAATTACACTACCCCTGGGCCCTTTAAAATCCATGTGCAATGAAGTCGATTAGTTTTTTACATAGACACAAGGCACACGGAAAATTATAAGGTATTTGTTTGTGCTTACAACCAGGGATTTAATTTCCGTGTGTCAGAAAATAGGCCGTACATGTATCAGCTGCTAGTCGTCCCTCGTTGTTTAAGTCAACAAAGAGAATCAGGTTAATGGTGTTCGCAGACAATGCCAATGCATGGTTTTACTCTTAACATTGCCTGCAGCATTTCGCATTTCCAAAACTATGCTGTTCGACTGCTTTTTCAGTGCATGTCGACTCGTTTTATGAGGAGCCATTTTGAAGGCAGGCAATATTCATTTAGTTCTTGAATAATAGGTTCCGAAGTTAAAATAGTACAAAGTCACAGAAAAAAACTCATTGTTACAATCCAAAAACATCAACGATTTTCACGAACCTTTTTGCAAATATCCAGCTACAAGCTTGATTTAATAAAAGAAAATACAGAAAAATTCTTCCATTAATCAGGAGACACAAAACAGAAATGTTACCAGCATTAAAATTTATTGTACGGAACTGTAATATTACCATTACGAACAAGTTATGGTATAAAACAGATATTTTATTGTCAATCTTGCCAAATAAAACTGCTATAAACGTTTGTAATAAAGGAATATTTACAGAAATAACAATTCTATAGAACAGATATCAATAGTTTGTAGGAAATCCTTATTCAAATGTTTCCTTATTACTAGAAATAAAAGTAACTTGTTTTTATTTGAATATTTGGCTTGGATTAGTTGCGTAACTTCCAAACTTTGGAGCAACCATCAAGAGTTTATTGAATGAGTCATTATCATAAAAAAAAGGTTTTTTTATTGTCATTCTATTTGTTTCTTGATTGGTAATTTTAGCGCATTCGATATGTAATTGACGAATGAATGAGTGAAGATGGTGAATGGATCACTGGATTGCAAGAGACGATTACAACTGTTGCATCATTTATAGTTTTGAGTACGGAAAACCCACAGGAAAATATTTGTTAATCAAAGTTTTTTTTATGATGGATATTATTGTCCTACCACAACATATAGACATATTTCAGTGTTAGATAATTACAATGTCCGATTCATGTCAAAGTCTATTTATATTTTAAGTGCAAGTGTTTGTACGCGGAATCGAAGATGTTATTGAATGTTCAAAATGAGCCATCACGTATTTGTATTCAATACGTAGAGTACAAATAAATAACACAGCGCATGCAATCGCTTCCATCCTTGAGGCTGCAAGAGGTCAACAGCCTTAAGGCCTTCATACTACACAAATAATAACGTATTTGTAAAGGTGTTTTCTACAACAATTTACTGCCAGAAACTTATTGTTGTTATGTCGTTAAAAAGATTGCCGGTCATAATGCCTTTTGTGTTACTCTGTCCGATTCTGTGTGAAAACTAAAAGAAACAAACGTGTCAGTATTATAGTTTAGTTGAACCTTGAAACCGAATACATGTTGTGGATCAAATTGGTGCTCGCTACCGACGCGGTTAAACGGACCCTGCTGCGAGGCCGGGAAGCTCTAAAAAGAAATAAGAGAACGTGTATCCTCACGATACATAAACAACCCGGAATGACCACCAGAACACAATTTGAATCTTTATTTTCAGAACCTTGAAAACTATTTCCAACACGGACAGAACATTACACCTTTGGGATACATTTCAGTGCAGTTGCAGCTGTTATTTCTAGTTCTCCAAATAGTCGTTATCACATCGCATCGGTTGTTTTGAAGGTTCTTAATGTGTAGGGACGGGAAGAGGGGGAAGAGGTCCTAGACGCAATATAAGGCAGAGTGCGCGGTCGTACTGTTGTGTCTGCCAGTCTGCCTGTATCGATCCGGCGCCCTCATTTCAGGCCTCGTCGGCTGCGCCCACAATAACGCAAATGTAGCACCCGCTTCAGGAGCTATGTGTGCAGGCGATCGTAACAATGCACATTTTTGTGTTTGAGAGAAGAAAAACGTACTTTTAGAACGTGGTTCAATTTCGGAACAAATTGCTTGCATGTTCCTACTAACAAACGGTGTGATGCGAATTGCAACGTGCTATAGAACCTTATTCTGAGTGGTGCATAAATAATGTTGTTCTAGTGAAACTGGGTATTTTGCACTTGGTCGTAACTGGTGTGTAGCTGTGGGGCGTCGGCATGTCGCTGTGAATATTGCTTATACGAGTGGCTAATGTGCTTATGTTAGTCTTCGCTTACATTTTATCTTTCTTGTATTTTCTTTTAAAGTTTTCTTTTAAATCTTAATTTGCGTTGACTACTTATGTAACTATTTTTTCAATAGTTTCAGATAGAATAGATAGATAGAATACTCTTTATTGTACACCATAAAAATCACAGACATAAATTTAGAAATTAAAGTTAAGTTAAGTTAGTATATCATTTAGCTAATTTTATTAATTATTAGTATAGTTAGTTAGTTTTTAATTTAGTATTAGATTCTATGTTTTATATTTAGAGAGTCTTAATTTAAATATATATATTTTAGACTATTTTACTTAAGGTACGTATACTAGCATGAAACTACCAATCGTTCGATTCTCGAACAGAAACATCGTATTTGTCAAGATATAAATATTGCACAAAGTCCGAGAGTAGGTACTCAATTCCTTCAGGTTTTCGATTTCCTCGACAACTGTTCTCTGTACCTTGGAATGGTATCCAATTTCCTGCGAAACCGTATTTATACTTTCGCAATTTTGAAAGATCCTTGTTTATGTAGGTACAATACTTGTAAAGTGGTGTATCTATTTTATTGGCTGTTCATTCTTCTTTATTTTTCATCATTTGTTATAGGAACTATCTCTACCTAAGTAGTGTGAGTAAGTACATAAACATAAATTAGATACATCTCAGACAATTAAACTGAGAGAAGTGACCAGTTCCTTGCTTTTATTCCATTTCTAGTTGTTACTGTAACTGTATTAGTATAGCATAAGGTTCAAAGTTTATTGGGAAAATTTGACAGTTTCGGGTAGGTTGACCTGCTGGCGTCGGCACGTTTGAAGGAAATGTATTACGAAAAGTTTTCACACAGAACACACATAAGTTATTCCACACTATTTGTGCAAGAAAAAGGACAGATTTATCTCGACGCGTGTCTAGTTTCGATACTACATTACAAAACTTAGGACAAAATGAATGTAAAAAACTAACTAGATAGTTCTTCGTCTATATCATATCTAATTCACGATAAGCCGAGTAGTTACGTGGCGGACCCATGCATAATATTATGAGCATTACTAATAACGACATGAGATTGCGATAGTTTTGTTTCGTAAGCTGTTTTGCAATTCCAGTGACAAAATTGCCAGGGCTCTAACACACGAGACTCTTAAGAAATTTTCTTTATTTGAGTGAGTAACGGAACTGGCGCATGTATACCACCTGATGTAGATAATGTACTTTGTAAAACATGTGCTTATAAGAAACAGCATGAAATAAAGACAGTCCACAACCTTTAATTCGGAAGACAACGGTGCTGCTTCGCAGCAGAAATAGGCATAGTGACAAAACACCGCAAATAAAATAGTTCAATCATCGATTTATTCAGGTTCACGTCATATATTTTCTATTGCTGCATATCCCTGCATACTAATACTGATGATGCAATAAAAGAATTGTAATAAAAATCTCCTGTTACAAAATATCATCATGATTCAGCTGTCTCCTTTTCTTTGCTTACGTCATGCGCAATTTAACTTCCTTGTCTTAATCGGCCAATTTCGATGTATTAAACTCATCGAAGATTCATTGAATGCGGCTTCAATGCAGTCGGGTGTCCCGCATTTTTGATGAAGCCGCCATTTTGCCTTCGTGGTCTACATCGTTAAGCCGATGAAAGTACAAAGTCGATCGATATTGGACGCAGCACGTGTATTCATGCCCTAGCGTAGGTAAAGTCCGGTTTTACTGCTAAGCTTAGTCTTGGACTGACGGCGGATATTATTGCTTATTCAATTTAGTCATTTCGTTTGGCCGTGTTTTGTGGATGGAGTTTATTGTGCTTAGTTTCGAACATTATTTTGTTCTCTTCCACCCATGTTGTTCTCTATATTGTATTTATTTGTGACGTAATACTTCATTTAAAATAATTAACGTTTTTCGCGGTAGTAAATTTGCTAATAAAGCTAATTCTTTAGATTTTGTTGGATTGTTATGGCATTGCATCATAGGGCTGTGCCTCTTTTAAAGTGTCTTTTAAAGCATCAGTAAACCTTTGGAAAACCCCATAAATTATAAAGTTATATTCAGGCAACCATGTTGCATATTTCATGTTTACAATTCAATCATTTGAAAGCACCGGAAGCAACACAATCACACATAAATCTCGAAGCTTCCTTCCGTCTGCAGCAGTTGATACATTATGTTTACCAGTAGTGTAACGGGTTCAATCTGTTGATTGGAACTCAGCACCACTATTTACATTACCCCTATAAATTCCAACCTCCTGTTTCGCAAAACAGAAACCATTTCCCTAATTGAATTTGTGTTGTTTTTGCTCTTGTGGTAAATTGGCTTTGTGCATTCAAAGCGGGCGAGCGTGAGAAAGTGCATAACTTGTTTACATAACCAACACAAATTTACACGGAGTTTCTTATTTAGAAAATGTGCTGGGATGTCTGCCATGAGTGGTTGAAGCTCTGAGATGAATAGTGAGTGAAACATTACGTGCTTGTCTGTTTTCTAGACAGTGTATAATTTGGTAGGTATCTTTGGTATCTAACAAATAAGGACTGCGATGTGGGATAATTTGAGTTTATGTTTGAGCGAGAATTTCAAAATGCAGCGTTGGTGAAGGCTTCAGATGCTAAGAATTGTTTATTTTTATTTAGATCGCCGGCTGTATGTTTATTTATACGAGGTTCTATTGCTGGCCTAAATACTTTTGTCAGAGATAGCAAGTAACTGATGAATAAATGGGAACTTACAATATAAAGTAGGAAAAGGAAGACCCCGATAGAATTAGATCAAGTGAACTCAGTTATATCGGATAAAGCTGACAAGTTTTGTTTAGTAGTTCACAATCCAGGGCAATACTTAAGTGTGCCAAAAGTAATTTCAGTTTCGTTATAACTTTAGGCTATTTCTTCTGGGTCGACGGCGCGTTGTGTTCCACGCGCACCTCAAAGAGTGTCAGCGAGTGAAGGGGTCCTATGAGACCATTGCCTGCCGGGGTTGCGGGAAAGTCCGAAAGGGATACCGTGGCCCCCTGGCATTGCACAGGCAACAGAAGGAACACGGGTGGGTTTTAGTCAGTAAGAGTCTGACACGCCCTCCCGCTCCACCCAGAGCGGGAGACGTCATTTGATGATTTCCCACCCAAAAAAAAAAAAAAAAAAAGGCTATTTCTTCTGAATGACCTATAAAGCCGCGTGGGCATTCAAGCATCCGATACTATGTTTTCCTTTGATTCTCAGATAGTCTAATGTCTTTATGATTTATGTCTGTGGTAGAATTCCACAATTCTGTTTACGTAAAGTGGCTAGTAAATTAATATAACATTCTTGCTGAACGTGCGCTTACGACTTGGTTTGAGTTTGTGTTGCTGTGCATGTACTAACTATTATGGATTTTAAGATATTCCTGAAAAACTTTTATACTGCTGACTCTTGGTCAATAAGGACTTAACGACGATACCAGGACTGGTCTGAAATCGCCATTACTAAATGAGAAATCGTGATTTTCAATGAGTTTCTTGATAGGAAGAGGCATTTGCACTGCAGTTGGACAATTCATTAAACTTTTAGTATTAGGTACAATTTCGCAGGAAGTCTCAAAAAAAAATCTTGATTTAATTGACATTATTCCAATTCAAACATTCAACTCCTCATGTAGATAATCTTCATATGCTCACGAACGACCTCAAACTAACCACCATTCATAGTTTTGCAGCAACTTAAACAATGTATTTTTATAGCAACGTTTTACGATCGTGGCGGCCAGGGGTAAACAAAGGGCGTAGCTGGAGCTGCCAGTCTCCTTGGCGAGACGCGGGTCGTGGAGAACTTAGCAGGGATGCCAAAAATAGGCTAGATATTTAAAATGCGGTTATGTAAAAATGTAGTTATTCATTTTATGTTTTGACATTTTGTGCGCCCGTTGGGATTTCCCATCGGCAAAATGTCGAAGTTCCATACAAACTTTCATCCCTTATTTTCAGGGGATGAATTTTCAAAAATCCTTCGTTAGTGCTAACCTTCGTTTCTACATAGGGATCTCTTATGCAAAATTTCATGCTTTTAGACCCAGCAGTTCAGGCTGTATATTGTGTGCCTTAAACTGGGTCAAATAAATTTATTTCCTTTCTTCTTTTCATTTCTGTGCGTTGTCTGTCACAGATTGAAAGAATTCATGAATTTAAGAATTTTATTAAGTAGAAGATGGCAGTCTCTTCTTTGTGCTATGCACTGGAAACTGAAGAAAGAATATTTGTATTCAGGTACTTATGAAAGTTTAAAAAAAATATAAATAAAATAAAATAAAAATATTTTATTTTCAGACAACCAAGGCCCATAGTGTGAGTTACAAAAAGCTTAAAAGTATATTAGTAGGTACAGAAATAAAAATGGAAAATAATATCGATTCATCAACCCGCATCTCTCACATGCAGATTGATGAATCGTTTGAACACAGCCGCGTCCAACCTATCTACTATCATTTTCAGGATGCTGTTGCTACTCTCGCGCATATTTTTCAATATTGACGTGGTTTTCTTCCGCATAATTGCATAGAAATCATCTATATGCGCGTCAGCAAACATGCCACTGCACACTACAAGAACGCGGGAGCCGCAGCGTGGCCTGAAAATGTGTTGTATTGTACTCGGAGGGCATTGTAGGCACTTTGTGTGTACTTAACCATAGACCAGCGGCCCAAGTCTGCTATTTTTATAAATTCGTCATTTCAACACGATCCCATTGTCATTTTGCTAAAAGTTCGTCAATCAATCTGCCTAGCCTTTTCCCAACTATATTGGGGTCGGCTTCCAGTCTAACCGGATGCAGCTGAATACCAGTATTTTACATGGAGCGACTGCCTATCTTATCTCCACAACCCAGTAAATGGGTAATACGATACCCCTTGGTAAGACTGGTTGTCAGATTTTCGGGCTTCTGACGACCCGTAACGACTATCAAAGATCCACGAATGACAGCCGGGACCAACGGCTTAACGTGCTTTCCGAGGCACGGAGGAGTCTCGGTATGTAAAGATGGTCACCCATCCACAGACCAACCCCGACAAGCGTAGCTTAACCGGATGGATCGACCCGTGCGGCAGTTATTACTTAGCCACGAGCTGCTAAAAGTTCGTAATCTGCTAAATTCATAATGGTCGATCATTGGTTGATCATTGTATTCCACAAACACGATACACGTAACGAATTAAAAGCAATGATTGCACAATGACGTTCTAATGGTAGGTCACTGATCAAAGGAACTGTCACAATTTTAGCAGATTACCGCCTACGTCAGTCATTCATTTGTCATTATGTACAAGATTACCAATAGATGCCATTTCTTTCAATGGAGTGTCAGTGGCTGACCATTGGAAAGTCATAATGACGCCAATATGTTAGTAGATTACCAAACTTGACAAAATCAATAAAGAAATCAATGATAGACCATTCTGACACTATTGTAATAGCAGACTTCAGGCCCTGTTGTGTAGTTTTGACGTACGATTTAAATAGCGACAATTTAACATCTACTGTCCAATGAACTCATCTATGTGCCAGCATGTTGGAATATATATATAGGTACTCCAACATGCTGGCACAAAAAAAATGGAAAAAGAAAAAGATGCAAGGAGGAATATTAAAATTTGATAAGTTTTAGTAGTTAATGATGTAATTGCATCCAAACACAAATTCTTTCATTGAAGTGTTTCCAGTAAATGTTCTATAAGTTATATTATGGTCAATTAAGGTGAATGAATTTGCATACATTATTGCTCAACAATAAGCAAATATGCACCTCATAGATCAAATACCTAACACGGTCATACTTTTTCCAAGGATGCACTCAGGCCAAGGATTTCGATTGCGTGGCACCCCTGCTTCAGACTATTTACGTTGAGGAGGCTGGGCGAGATCACCTACCCGTGACCTTTGACCCGCAGCCTGTGACCTACATCGGGAGACCAATCGATACGCACCCCGCTGTATCTGTTATTTTCGATAAGGACGCGCTTCATTAAAACTTTTGATTGGCCGCCGTCTGCCAGTTTTATGATAAAACGGTAATGGATTTCGTTTTTACTTATTCGACATTTTGTTTTCGATGTAGCACGACTAGCAAGAGAAGAATATGCGATTTTATTAGCGTTCATTCATGCGATTTTTTGTCTGATGACGTAGGTATTAGATTGAGGCTTTGTGAGATTGTAGAAGTGTGTAAGAAGTGAAAAGTAGCTGGCTCATTGCCTACGAGTATCATTAAAATTCACGTTTCTTTCAGTACTATCTTACGACCTGAATGAAAAGATACTCAGCTGACGTGCGTATTTATTTCCCTTTTTTTAGATCAGCAAAGGAATTCTGTTGCTGCAATTGTATGATCATTTGCATTTTTTGTTTTAAAAGCTGTTAACATTTTGACACCATTCCCAAATTAAGTTTGTTCGCGATACCACCTTTAAGTCAAGATGGCGGTGAATCACGCAATGTAACTCTGAAGTTTATGAATAAGAATACGAACTTCACAAATGTAGAAGTATCTACAGTTAGTATACCAACGTATATTTTAGTTTCAAAACTTACAAGATTGATGAAATCCGCAAAAGGTACATTAGATATGTAACAATTGTAATTTATATTCTGTCGAACTCAACCTTTATGCAAACATTCCAATACAAAGTGCGACTCTCATTTCCCGCAACAAATTCCCGAAGGTAAAATGGACCACCAACATTCTAAACTAAATATTTTTAGCAATAACTCATAAGTGGGGCGCTCCAGTGCTGCGCTGACGAAATGCAACACTACACTCTTGCACAATATATCACGATTTGTATGAGAAACACTTTGATACCTTCTGCAACATGTTTTGGTGAGTTGTATTTATTTGTTAGGATTTTCTTCGTTTATTTGTAAAAAGTTTGATGTTGTTTTTACAAGGGATACAGTCTTGTGATCATCATACTGTTATACTTTAAACGCCTAGCATCTTCTACTCAGGGCGAATTCGACCAAAAGTATATAGTTATATGTCCTATAACGCAAAAAAATGTTAACGACTGACAGACAGTTTTTGTATGGAAAATTGGCAAAAATTCAATATTTATTCGCAGGATAAGAGTTATTAGGAAACATTTAGATAGTCATAGGAATAACATTAAATTACTTATTATAATGAACATAAACGGTACAAGCAATTTCAGAATTTGGTTAAAATATTTCAAAGGAGTATCAGAATTATGTACCTAAACTTTTGTACCCAGAACGTACAATGTTTTTGCTGTTTCTGTTATTGACAGTCGGAATAATTTTTTGTAGAGTACCTAAACAATATTACATAACAGCTTTCAATGAAACGAAGACTCAACATTTTATGAATGAGCATTCCACTGCGATTGATAAATTCTCAATCATAATGTTTTATTTAACACTACTACGTCGTCGTTATTATTAGGGATTCAAGAAATGGTAGAACAAAAGGTTCGTGTTTGTGGTTTACTTAAACTACTAAAAGTTTAATTGTATGTTTTATCCTGTCACCTCTACCCTTTACATTTTAAGTGAGTCTTGACACTTGCATTAAAATTTATTCTGAGCCACATTTCCCATTTATGCACAGTAATCCTACTTGCAAAAACACCAAAAGAGGACAATTTACTCAAACGTAAAACGAAAGATGACCTTAATAAAATGTTCATAATGTGCGCTTTTTATAAAGCCATATCGGGTTAAATTACCGTAGCTCTGCATGGCGATAACCCAATTTAATACATGAACAAAGAATTCCAATGAATGCTAAGCATGAATTTGACTACCACGTTGGTCTAGTGGTCGCATGCGCTACTGCATGAGGTCCTGGGTTCGATTCCCGGGTTGGATAGTGTTATTTGGTTTTTCCATCGAATTTCTCAGTTGCAGCCCAGAGTCTTGATTTGTGCCCAGTTAATGGCTAAATGTGGGTATACGTGCACCTCTGCCTAACTCTTCGAGGAATATAGGAGTGATGTTATATTACGTTGTGTGAACAAAGAATAGTTAAACAAAACGCTTTTATAATTTCATATTAAATTAAGTAATTCATTGTAGAATAAAAATGTCCTATTAATTAATAGCCATCTAATTATCGGGCAATTATCTCCGCCTTAATTTAATGTATTCTTTTGCTGATTTATGATGGTTAAATATATAAGTTCACTTAATTCAATGCATACCTAATAGTAATAAGAACCTGAACGAGCTCATCGTAAAAATAAAAACAAAATTCCGCTTTTAACTCTTCATTGGCATTTCTATAACATTATTTGCTATTCTTATAAGATATTCTTTAAGAAAGAGTTTAATTAACGAATATCAACGTCATTGAACGTCCGAATTGTTTGTACGTACATTTTCAGAGCAAGCAAAATCAAACCAACCTTTCCATGATATAACGGAATGTAAATACCGTTTAATCTATTAATAAGTAATAGTGCAACATTAACAATCCTATCATCATTATAATGGGAACCTAATCAAATCAATACAACTAATTTGCACTTACAATCATGTTCTCTTGATTTTCTTCGGATCGCGAACGCGACTAGGTATAATTACGCTGTCTCTTCAAGCTATTAAAGGTTAATTCAGGGCAAGTTCTTCGATCCCTTCGTCATTCGGTACGCCGCAATTATAGCTGTTTAAATGACTTTAGTGTTACGAGAATAGATTTTCATGATGATTTCCCGACCCTTCATGACCCCACATGATCTGATCAAGATAATGTCTGGACTTTAAAAGAGATTGTGACATCCGAGTTTGTGTTGGTGTTTCTTCTCGGAGTAGTCGGTTAGAAAACACGGACCTCATCTAGTTTAAATATATTATTATTTCTTTTTGATGTGCAAAATTAACAGAAATAATAAAACCAATTAACAGAAATAAGATATGGGACTGATATAATGATCTTATTGTGGATCGTTTGACAGTCGTTACAGGTCGTCTGAAACCTGAAAGTATGATAACCAGTCTTACCAAGGGTTATCGTGTTACTGGAAACCGACCTGTGGATATTTGGGAAAAAGGGTAGCAGATAATGGTGCCGATTCTCTTGTACACCGAACTAAACTAACTAAACTATCACTAAAATTCCTTACTTTTGGCTATAAGAATCTTAAAGCTATTCTGTAGTAAAAAGTCTCTAAATTTAAAAATTATTTTGACACAACCAAATCGAATTTGACAATTGCGACTCCACGTGGTACATACTTGTTTGCCCTACCCCGTGAATTTTTTTAGAGCCGGAGGCGCGCAGTGGTGGCAGCCTCGACGTGTTTTATATGGAATTTTTCACTTTTTGTATGGAAAAAAAAAATTACCTACGTGTTGAGTATTAGGAGTATAAGAGTTTTATAAAGGGGGTCGAAATTTTCATTATTTTTGCGATAGGATACACCATTTTCGAGATATAAGCAAAAGGAAAAAATCCAGTGCAGTACTGTTTTTGCACCCGAAGTCGAGATGTTCGTGTGAATTTTAGCTCATGACAACTAATAATATTCCACACCATTTTCAGTGGCGAATAAAAATGGTCAGAATTAGTTAGACAATTAAAATTTCAGGTGAAAAACGTCAAATTCAGAATAGCAAAATTGTCATTTTCACTCAATTAAAATCTCAGTACAATCTTAGTGCTGTCAAACTAAAATATAGTTAAGTTGTGCCACTTTAGTCTATTTCAGAATGGGAAATCATCGTTTGACAGAAGTAAACTAAATTTTGGTGATTTTTAGTCTAGTTTAGACGCATTTGTGACAAGAGAATCGGCTCCAATGACTAATATAAATACAAACGAATCCAATTTTATTACGTAGTTTATTTCCAAGAAATTCAAGTCCCTCCGTACTTTCCTTAAAGCATATTTCGCTTCTTGCTATGGTATTTTTTTTCAAAATATCACATTCTTGTTCCAAAACGGTGGGACTTTCTGCCTGACTCACTGTTACCGAGAAGTCGTTTGATCGGTTAGCGGATCCCATTTTCCTTAATACATCTTTCTTGCTACGACGATCGCAACATCCGTGTTTTACGCTCACTTAGATTCTCTCAAAAAAAGCGTAGGTAATTAGCGAAAACATAACAGTGTTATTTAGAACGGTGTTGAGTTCTGTAATTAAAATATTATCCGAAACATTATCTGGTACTTTGTTAGGTTTTTTGTTCGAAGTTGGTGCGTGGACGACTTAACTATGCATATAAAAATATGATTTTGAGAGATTAGCTAGAAGTACAAACATTGAGATAAAAGCTTGTACTCACAAATTACCCATAATAACAACTTTTTTACAATAAAAAAGTTGTTATTATGGGTAATTTGTGAGGTCAGTAAACAATTATTATCAGTTGGAAACAATAACAAAACACTAAAGATCAATCGTGAATCGACTCAATCAAGTAATGGAATTAACCTGATTGATCTTCTATAAAAAGAATGCTTTAAAGGATTTGAATTGTTTGGTAGGTTTGATTACACTGAGTTGGCTTTTAAAATTACGAACATACGAAGTGTACCAACTGATATTGCTTTTAACAAAGGAGTTTGTAATAATGTCATGCTATTACAAATAACATAAAATGTGATCTAAACTAAAACATAGATTGTTTTAGTATAGATCACATTTTATAATATTTTCGCTTCGATGGTTCTTTATTTAATGACCAAACCAAACTTTCATACTGTACTGAATTACTATTCAAGATCCAAACAGAACAGCAAATATCTTGCATAAACCCCAACTTAAAGGTGTCATCGTAAACCTAATTTACAATAATTGGATGAGTTCATAAGCCATTACTAGAGGAAACACTAGCAAAGACCTTAATTACTGATTTCCATTAAAAAGACGACCTCGGACAAAGCAAAATAAATACGCAGCATGACAGGCAATTATAGGAATTTTTTTACGGCTTGGTCTGGCCATAAATTTTGATTTTGAAAAAGGAACGTTACAAGATTGCAGCTTATCTTTTTTTTTCTCCATTTAATGCAAATTACGTGTCGGTGATTGTAGGAACTGTTTTCTAAAATAGATTTTTCTAGTTTCCTAATAATGTCATCCCTATTATTTGGTGACACACATCGCAGTTTCCCGGCTGGGCCCGGGGCTGCGACCGGGTCACGCCCCCCGCCCCGCTTCTCTCCCGGCCCGCATCTGCACTTGAACTGGTTGGCGTACTTTCAGTTTCTCTCGCCCGGGACTCGGGAGCCTGACCTACCCGAAGACGTTCGGTAAGACGCCAGCCGCGTAGGGATGGGTCTCACTAGAATGTAGGGAGATCGTTGCGTGAGATAATAGTTCGAGAAAATGTCGTATTGGGCATCAGTGCAGAATCCGGGTTTTGAATATATAAATACCTTGTGGCAATAAGTTATGTACCACGTTTTATGCATAAAGTACAAATAATTAAATATAGTAGAGATTACGGGGGTACCTATTGAGTTTTATAACATACTCTGTAATCAAATAAATACTTAATAATATAAAAACAAAAACCCGACTGCAAAATCACATAACTGAAAAGAGAAAAACAAGCATTATAATCAAGAAGATTATAGTATTGCAGGCGGCGGGGAAGAAGCAAAGGTAACACCATATTTGTTTTCGTTTTTTAAGACGAATATAACGATACCTTAACTATCAAAATCCATCCAGCCGTTTAGAAGATACGAGGAAATAAAGAAATTTACAAATATACATACAAGTTACGCGCGAAAAACATGACCCTTCCTTGGCAGTCGAGTAAAAAGGTTTCTATATAGGTATTGTGATGGCGACTGAAATGGCTTTACAAACCATATGTAGTTTTGATCACAATTTCCTTTAGCGTGACAAAGGACACAATCGGATGTACAAAATCTGACAGATAGAAAAACAAACACAACTTTCTTTTCTTTTTTCGTGTTGTTAGTGACTAACCTGGTGTCAGAGTTTTTATGCCAGCCATGGGCCTCTGACAACTAAACCAAATTAGAGAAAATATTACGGACAATACAATACGAGAGCAATCAATAAGACCCTATGATGTGAGGCATCACAAAAGCCACTAATGAGGAAGGTTCACGCTACAATGTGCTATTTCCTGACATTATCACATGCCTCTATTGTTGGACAGGCTAGGCCTTGGCCCCATGGGGCGCGAAGACATTCCGGATGTCATAATGGCTATAAATGAGACATTACTGATGATGTGGTCAACAAAGTTCGCATATTCGGCTCGTTAGAGGTCCTGTATTTTTCATGGTTCTTAAGAAAGAAGTTGAGTAATCATCTCAAGCCGTTCATTTAAAAGGTATAGAGTGCACTTTTAAATGTAAAAACATGGAATACCAAAGCAGAAAAGAACAAATGTGCTAGTTTTGCTCCCAAATACAACAAAAACATTTTTGTTTTGTCTAAGCCTAAGCTTTGGGTTAAGTGTTTGTACAATAAAAGCTTTTTGTAGAACAATGACATGTTATGTACGAAGAAAATGTTCTTATATTACTCAAGCAAGAGTGACAAACGGTGTACAAAGAAAATATGTTTAAGATAAACAACTCTGGAATACACGCTATTTATAAACGTACCGAGGTGTGCCCTTACAACATGAAATAAATATGTTAAACACCAGAAAACTACATTTTGTAAATGTAATGTTTGTAAAAGTCGTCGAATCTTTTCCTATTTTATTTTCTTTTTTTTTCTTTTTTTGATATTCCCTTATTTTAGATAGGTATAAAACGTTCACGTATACCTATTAACGTTTATAATGACGTGAATGTATTTTTTATATGAACGTTAAATTCGTATACTCAAAGATTTATATACCGTGCAATGGTAGGAGACCTTTCTTTATCCACCATCCTTTTTTTAAAATTATCTTTCAAAGGAAACCAAACAAAACACATGGCAATAAAATTGGGATTAATTTTAAACGTTCATTGCGTTATTTACGTTGTAGAGCAAACGAATGTTTCAAATCTATGAAGCAATGGATTAGCAATATCCTACAAAAGTCTCGGGCTGTGATTGAAAGTCTGTTACGAAATTAGTTACGAGTTCGCTAGGAGTTCTCCAGGAGTAGTAATCCAAAAAAAAACATCTTGTTGTTAATTCAGGGCAAAACAACACGTCATCTTTCGCGTTGTCCCAAATATAACCCGCCCTTCATAATGTCAAAGAAAAGAAAATAAAGTAGGTATTAGCTTACAAAGACGTTGACCATAAAGCATGTATCTTTATCGAAGTAACTGACAACGACTTATGCCTGTAACACGCCCTAAAGTAAGCGGTAACATGAAAAAGGTTTCTATGTGAAAAACAAAAAAAAAAGGTTTTACGCCGTTTTTGCTATCAATATAAGATGACATCTCTTCAATGTAAAGTGATAGGTAAATTAAATAACAAACAGATATCATTATAAAAATGTAAACGTTTTTGTTTTGAAAACGGAACACTCGTTTCCTGTTCTCACATCGTTCAAAATTCAAAAGTCATTTATTCAAACTAGGCGGCGAATCAGCACTTTTCGAACGTCAAAATTACATAAGACAGCCCCAAAAACGTCTGCCCTTCACCACTTCCTAGTGCTTTAGCTGGGAAGAAAAAGTGGCGCAACAAACTCCCCAGCTGCACAGCTGTCTGTTTAGTAAGAAAAACTTGATTCTATATAATAGTAGGTACGAGTACAAAAATAATTTACATTACGCAAAATTAAATTATTTTCTATAATGTCACCTAGCACACACCAAAATACAAAAAAAAAAAAAACGAAATCTATACTCAAGAGAAATTAAAAGTAAAAAGAAAAATGAAAGCCTCCAGCCATAAAGGGCGTGCCCGTTTACATATAGCTATTAAAGCTGTAACTCGGAAAGCTCAAATGAAAAACTAGGACCATCGAAGTAAAAATGAAAATTGTCGTTGTAATTCATCATTCCATTTTTTTTTCTAATAAGTGTCAAAGTGACGGTGGTATTTCTTGTCCTTGGACTTACTTTTGGCGAAATGAGTTTTAATAACCATTAATAGAACGCTCCCGCTTATGCAGTGTTCTTAAAAATCCACGCTTTCTTTAAGACCACCACTGATCATATTACTATTGCTTCATCACGTTGTATAAAAGGTCGAACCAACTACAAATTTGTCAATGTATGACAGTACACGTGCACGATATAGATTTATTTATAACTAGTTTTTACCCCTGGCGCGGTTTGCGAGGACTTTTTTAGTACGTTAAAAAAAACATGTTCTTTGGCATTCTGTTGACTATGACTGAGTCAAAAACGAAGAACTTTTTAGATGTTTACATTCAAAACTCGATCTCTAGAGCCGTTTTTTCCATAACACATTTTAAGAAGACTGGATACGTTACCGTTTTGCTCTCAAAACATACTTTTAAGTTTGAAGCGTTATTTTTCTGTATATACCTATCAATATTTTCAATCTAACTTCCATTGTATTTAGGTATGTGCTTCTTATACATATTTTCATGTAGCTAAGCAAAACATGTCATTCTGCTGTCTAGGTACCTAATGAGAACAATATTGGCGCCATAATATGAGTGGAGCTTAGGGGTATAGATTTCATTACGAAGCTCATGTATCTGACAGACCATGGCCACTGAGAATGATCGAGACGGGGATAATGTGACTATTCCTTTATATTATTAGGCTTGGTAATACATTGAAGAGTGAATAAGTAGATATATATTTTTATGACAGCGTAACGTTGTAATGACACGAAGTCGTGATTTTTGTTTAGAGTAGCCGACCTCTTAATACTGGGGTAACTGTTATAGTAATTATTTGGTTTGTTTCATTATTTTTTTTTTTTTTTTAACTTTATTTAGTCAAGCTGTTGATAAGTTTTAGTTTTATGTGTTGATATCGAGTTCAAGAATAACATTTTTTTTTCTTTTTTTACACTTATGCTGAGCATGTCATGGGATCGTCAGGATTTTTGCCCGGTTGATGGCAATAGGCTCGCCCCTTTACATGGGACAACATATCTGGCGAAAGTGTAACATAGCTAGACATCTGCCTAGACCTTCGGGGATGTTATTTTCTACGTTATGTGTTTCTTCATTCTATTTGACTTTGTACGGCCGTTTGGGTTAATTTCTACATAGACCAATCATATTCTCACATAATACACAGAAATGACGACCTGCTTATACATATAAGTCGAAATTATTATTTGTTATATAAGCAATCATGATGTATGAATGCTTTTATTACTTAACTTTCAGAGATATAACTCCATATCTTTTGTACAATGATTACATTTCCAAGAACTCGTATTATGTAAAGAAATATACGATGTTTTTATTATTACCTTTATAAGTACCTTTATGATAGGTTTTTTTTGGCTATGACGACAACAAAAATTGGAGCCAAAAAAAAACTCAGTTTAATCTAAGCTGTACGCGCAGCATGACAACCATAGAAACGGGTTTTCTACGGGTGTTGTCGACGGAAGAATAGACAAAATGACAGATTGTGATTGCTAATCTGTCATTTTGTCTATTCTTCCATCGACAAAACCCGTTTCAATTGTGATCATGGTAAGCGTGCTGGGGGCCAACCACCACCTCTTTCAGTAGTATTATTTTGATGTTACTACAGTGCGAGAAAGAAGTGGAGCTGTACAGGACGTCTAGCTCCATCTCTTTCCCACGCTCAAGTAAGATTAAAATAATGCTGCTAAAAGAGGTGGTGGTAGGGCTTAGAGTTTGAAAGTGCGTCTGGGACGAAAACATAACTGGGGGAATGTAGGTACTATTGCTACACAATACAACTCTGCGTACCCGTTTGGGGAATACAAGCGTGAAAATAATTGGTTTACAGGTTTTGCGACTTTATAGTATTTTGTGTCGTCGAGGAATTTTGATTGGAGAGGTACTTCCTCCAAAAAGGTGCAAAAAGGGGGCTACTAGATATCTCCGCCTTATGAGATCCGATTTCGATGGTTCTTTTTTTTAATTTGAAAGACACGCGCGCACGCGCGGCGGGACTTTAAGATGGTCGCATGAAAATTTCGTGAAGATTTTATGAGGATCTTCGGCGTGATGAGCAGATTACCACCTCAAAATGCAGTAACCTACCTTCTCATCACAAAACTAGAGAATTCTTGCTCGAGAGGTATACTGTTCGCCGAACTACTAGTATTTTTCTCTTTTTTTTTTCTTTTATAAACGTTGCTCCACACTAGGAATTTCTCCTGTATTGTGGGTGCATTAATTAACATTTAAACTCACATACACAAACAGCCAGTCCCGGAACAACTACTTGTAGGTCATACAAATATTTGTTCCGTGCGGGTATCGAACCCGCGACACGTAGCGCAGCAGGTAATCGCTTAACTACTGCGCCAACCGTGCCGTCAAGTCAGTATGTTAACTAGTAGTTCTACTAACTTTCTAGGTCCCTTACTCCTTGGTCGAGAGTACAAGATCTTATAACTGATTATAGTCGTATGTAGTTCTAAACAGCAGTTCTAATCTAACACAAGGTGACATTGTTTGTACAGCTGCGATTTGTATAACTTGATACATATAGGTATACTATACATATAATTATGTATTTTATGTAATCAGTGAAATAAAACACTAAAATACTGCAAATGAAAATGAGACTTTACAAAAATGAGACAACGGCACCTATTATCACAAAAAAAAAATCTGTGCCGAAATAATTTTTTTTCTTGAATTGACTAAATATTTTTTACCCATGAAAAATATCCTAATTAGGGGTAGTAGGTACCTGCCTAGCTAGCGACTAACAATTTTTTCTAGCAATTTTTATTTAGATGTCGTTTAAAAACTTTATTTTCTTTCCCAAACAAGTTTCTCAATTAAAAAGCTTTTAAGTTAATTCATTAGGCTGGAATTAAATCAGTGAACTGGGCCCGAATAACAAACAAAAGAGGACCTTAATTGTTTTAACATAATATATTTTTAAATTGCTTTTTCGGCTTTTTGGTGATTCGCATTAATTTAATCGACACTTTTAAATTATATTATTTTGTTCTTGATTCGCACGTGGTTAATTTCAATATCATTCTATTTTATTTTATTTTTATTGGGAAATTACACATTACAATATTATGGTATAGAATTTAAAACAAAAAATGGGAGTATAAATGTAAAATCAACAACATTTTCCACCTAAATATTCTTTCATAAGTTTAATATTTTGTAACACTATTTTGATTTAAAAAGTGACCGTAGAGTTTCTTGGCTGTTCTTCTGCTTAGGAACCTACTACGCTTGACAAAATTCAAAAGTGCATGTAATTGTTCTATTTGAAATAAATGCTTTGAGTTTAATATCAGTACAGCGATTCAATGAATATAGTAGGTACTTCTTGAAATAGTCCAAGGGGATGGGTACCTCTCCTTGGACTATTTGAAAAAGGTAAGTACCTTTTTTTGTTGAAATATTGAAATATTTTAATGCAGTTGTTTATTTCATATACATTTAAATTCTTATACAAGACAATATTTAACACAACAAATTTTTAATTTAAACTAGGTACCAAATTATAAAACTCACTAACTTACTATACAGGGTGTCTTAAACGTAGTAAATGACCGATTAGATTTTATGACCCTGTGAACATAAATTTTGAGTGTGAGTTCAAATCTGCCTAAAGGCTGCCCTGATAGTGTAGGTACAAGGTTATGTTACTATTTACGTTCAGTGTGCCTCTGAAATGCTTCAGATTTTATTTTTACTTGTCTTTTCTAACCTTTTATAAAACTACAGCAAAAATTTTAAGCCCTGATTTAAAAAAAAAATACTACCGAGTACGTAGCTTTAAAAAGTACTTTCATTATTGATAGTAAGACTGGGAAACTTTCATAAGGGTAGCTTAATGAGAACCTTTAAAAATGGGTTTCATTACAAGGTCGCAAAATCTAAGTGAAAGTGAACAATTTCTTGAAAATTATTAGATTCATGAAATTTTCTGAATTGTTAAGAATAAATCTGAATCTCTGCTTTACCTCATTTGCCTTTGGACCACTACGTTTGAGACATCCTGTATAGGAAATAATACGAAAACAACAGGACACTTAGGCGTTGAAGTACTCGTCCGCATCGTGCCCAGAAGATACCTGGAAACGTGCCCAGAAGACTGGCGGAATTGGCCTAAGAACGAGCTACGTAGGAACTGATA
The DNA here is from genome assembly GCA_963853775.1 of Xanthia togata. Lineage (NCBI taxonomy): Eukaryota > Metazoa > Arthropoda > Insecta > Lepidoptera > Noctuidae > Xanthia > Xanthia togata. Next base: position 17,608,637 of record OY970802.1, read on the forward strand.
TTCAGAAATGAACATTGCATGGTTCATAGAGTGCACAAAAGTGAGAGAATACTCAGAACATCAGAGAATTCGACTGCTTACTTTCTTAGCAGAATCCTTCATATTCGGACAGACTCTGCAATTATTCGGACGTTGGACATCGTCCGACTAACATGAAGAGATTATTCGTACACTATTTTGCCGAAACTTAAGCTTGAGTTATGACTAGAATCAATTATTAATATTTTTTTTGTAAACTTTGACGTTCAAAAGTGCTTTATCACAAATTGAAATAAATTATTTGACTTTGACTTTGACCTGAAGATTTTTTTCCTTTTAGCAGTAAGAACATTATTTATTTCGTCAGCATATTTACAAAGTGTGGCAATAGAGCACAAGTCGCAATACCAGTGACCAACCCATTTCCTCTAGCCGGCTTATCTGAACGAGCATGAATACCTGATCAATTCCCTTTTTATAACTATAAATCAGGGGCCCAAGTCTGCTATTTTTATATATTCTTCATTCCAACACGATCCCATTGTCATTTTGCTAAAAGTTCGTAATCTGCTAAATTTGTAATGGTCGATCATTGGTTGATCATTGTATTCCACAAACATTTACAATTCGTAACGAATTAAAAGAAATGACTGCACAATGACGTTCTCATGGTAGGTCACTGATCAAAGGAACAGTCAAAATTTTTGCAGATTACCGCCTAAGTCAGTCATACATTTTTCATTATGTACGACATTACCAATAGATGCCATTTCTTTCAATGGAGTGTCAGTGGCTGACCATTGGAAAGTCATAATGACGCCAATATGTTAGTAGATTACCAAACTTGTCAAAATCAACAATTATGAAATCAATGATAGACCATTCTGACACTATTGTAATAGCAGACTTGAGGCCCAGTATGTTTAATAGTTGTAGCAAAACATATCCCATCTCGCGTTACTCGAGACTTGACACTACATTCATAAGGGGATTAGCACATGTCGTAGTGAGAAACGATTCCGTTTTCGCAGCGAACTTGCTAATGTGTCACTGCGATAACATCGCGACATACAGCCACTTGGATAAATCACATAGATTGCTTCGAATTAATGGAAGCGCCTTTATTAGTCAACACTGTGATAAGAATATTTTACTTGTTTTACACGTTTTATTACAGAGAGAAAGATTTTATCTCGGAAGTGGACCTACTTGAGTTTAACGTGAAAAACAGGCTTAAGATCGCGTGAGTGTGTAGTTTTGTTGATGTGACAAACTATTTTGTTGAAGGTTTCTATCTAGATTATATTTAGAAAAGGTTGAATGTAAAGTAATACAATAGCTTGTAGAATCTTGTATAATATACTCTACAAGCAATCATTTAAAGAGAAAGAAAAACGTATCAACATTCTAAACATTCATCCACAACATTACCAGGATAACAGCCGCGTTTAGTAGTGAACCCAAACTAACACAACTTACTGATGATGAGACAACAATTTAACTAGGTACCATCAAAGAAGTTCATATGTATACACCATAAGAACTATTTCTGCTTTCAGCGCTCGGCCGCTATAGAACCGGGGCGGTAACAGATGTGGTCATCGTGTTCACGGGATTTTGTTTTCGAACTGCTTAGATATGAAGTTCTTCGATAGTACATTTAATATTCCGCAGCAGTCCACAACTCATTTTAAGCAACAATGTAAAATCAGATAAAGCTTAATAAATCAAAATTGTTACATAGTAGGCAAACACGAAACAATAGAGGAAGTAGGCAAAATAGATTTGGGCTCATTCCGGAAATGGGTTGGCCGAAACAAAACGGTCATTTAGTATTTTCTTTGTGTTAGTTTCCACGCGGTTTCGTACGCATACATTAATTTCGAGGCTACTGTTTTATGAGTCGCATTTGTTTTATGTTAGTTCATGAAGTGTTATAATGAGTTTGTTATCTCAGAACGAATTCCTTTGTTTAAATACCTACAGTGGAAAAGCGAAACATTTTGTCAAAAAATCAACTTTCTTGTAGTTTACCTGCGCCCTCGTAGCAGGGGCTACAAGGGTCTACGAATTTGCTACGCTGCGAACGACGACTACGCAGAATTTTTGGTAATGGTATTAACTTTCACTGGCGGGAGTATTTTTTATTGACAATATATTCTTAAAATCTTATCGTAGAGTATCGTGCTACCAAGTAACTGGGTTGTGGAGGTCAGATAGGCAGTCATTCCATGTAAAATTGGTATTCAGCTTCATCCGGTTAGACTGGAAGCCGACCCGAAAAGGCTATGGGCAGATGATGAATACTTATAATCTTAAAGTATTAGCAGATTTTGTAAGTTATTTTAGCTGCTTTAATGACACAATCTGACAAAATTCCAAAAAAATATATCCTCGCCGCGGCGAGTCACATTCTGTTATTTTTGTATTTAATCTTTTCCTTTTTTTTTCTCCGATAAACCTTATCTTCAATAACAAGACCTACATTTCTTAGTCAATCAAAAAGACGATCGCACGAACCGTTGTTTAATAAACTTTGAATATTTCATCGCAATCAAAATTCACTTAGGTACCTTACACTTTGAACAGAAGAACAGTTTTACGAGTGAAACTGGAAATCGAAGTTTAAACGAGGATTGACGCACTATGCTGTCTCAATGCATCGATTAAAATACATAAATATCGATATTTCTACATCTCGATTCTCGACTCGATCGTTCAAACCCGGTGACCACCCAAGTTACATCAGCATATTTATCTCTTGAAGTGCCATGTTGAGCGTAGGTGCAGCGTAGGTAGCGCGCTCTGAACGGTTTGATTGAGCACACCTGGATGTGCTCTCAAAGTCAAACGTTTAAGAAAATCAATGATTATGTATTTGTATTAGTTAAGGAACGGGTAAAATGCATTATATAAACTGTTTTGTGGGTATGTCATGTTTATTTTGTTACTGACATCCGGTAGTGTGATAAACTGTGCGCATATGTAAGTGTCATCTAAATAAAAGTATGTCAAACGTTGCGTGTGTTGCTGGTACGTACCTATGTTTTTCTTATTCATTTAGGCGATTAACACACGGCACCGCGCACCGCCGCGGTAGGCGGTGAAGCGGATCTCATGTTGCATTGGCCTCTAATAAATCCGTAGATGCCTAACACACGTACACCGCCCGACCGCGCGGTCGAGCGGTGCTCGTTTCTACCGCAAACTGCTCCTACCGCGCGGTTGAGCGGTGCCGTGTGTTAATCGCCTTAGGGTTTGATTTAAGCTATTTATTGATATAAGGAAACACTTCGCGTGAAATTCGGTTTAGCAGTTTATGAGATACACGTCTACAGCACGCGTAGCATGACCGCCGTAGATACGGGTTTTATGACAGATGAACAATCACAATCTGTCATTTTGTCTATTCTTCCGTCGACAAAACATGTTTCTATTGTGGTCATGCTCCGTGCTGATAGACTAGACTCGTTCAATTGACTAGCTGTGATTTTGCAGTAGATATCAGTCATATAGTCCACTTTCATTTAATAACACAGCCACGTCGTGTAAACGTTAAAAATGTTGTTAATGGGACTCGTTGCGCCTGCGCAAACCAGTTGCTGATTTCTCTGCTGACGTAAATATAGGGCTGGTTGTAATGCCTAGAAAAACATCGGTGTTAAACAATTTGCGCCTGATTATTTAGAAATCTTTAGGTAGGATGTCTTGGAACTTTAAATGGAGTAAAGTTTTATTTTTGTATTCAGCATGTCATGGTTATTAGTTAACTTCGGTTCGACCTACTCGTAGTTCCAATAATCTTAGAAAGTGATTAATATTCATACAAGTTGAGAGAGGTCAGGACTACTACGTCATACGGCTATTAGATAACATACTAATTATAGCTTACGAATGTCGAACATTATACAATGGTATAGGACTAGGTATTGCACACCGAAATACCTTTACTGCTTAACCGTTAAGGCCGTTTTACACAGATTGAATATTTATATTTATTTTATTTGATAGCCTAAGTTACAGAAACGTGACAGCCCTATTTTGTGTCCCGGCAAGCGTCAAGATCGCGTATACATTCCGGACGAAGACGGGACGCGGCGGCGCGGCGCGGCTGCGACACGGCGCGGCTACCGACGCGCATTTTCTCTCTGATCTATGCCCAAGCGCATCTACCAGCCACTCCGGGAATGCATCGCACTGTAGCGGGTTTGTGCAATATATTAAGCAGATAACGCACCGATGTAGGGAGCGCGCTCAAACGTGACTCGTATACGCAAAAATAAAGAATGTCCTTATCGCGGCGTTGCGCTGTCGGAATCTACATAGTACACGGATTCGAAATTACTTTTGCTCATCCCTAGCTGTTGTACAATAAGAATAAGTAGCTCTTTATATCCAGAGGCACTTTTATTCGATGCCGGTTTAACACAAAGTCAGATACATCTGTAAATATGAAATTCTCTGGAATATTCTGTTAATAGATTCGTGTGGCCAGGAATTGTGAGAGATTGTAAACCAAAGTTAAACGAATGATTTATTCATGATTAGGCATTGTGGCGCCATGTATTCTCATAAAAATTGATATTTTGCTATATAAAAAGCCGTTGGTGTCTTTTGACAATCGAAGATTTACCGATTCTTAAACTCTTTGATTTTTACACTGTTTATGTTAATTGGACTCAAGGATGAGCCATTTGTAAAAAAAAGTGCCAATTTATTTTTTGTTTAAATTATGTTAGCTTTATGTATGTTTTACCTTTGCCTTTCCAGTCTACGGTATATCTCTTTAATAACAATTTTCCGCTTAAAAAAACATATCTACAACAACATTCCTTTAAAATCCCAATAGTTTAGGACATACACATTGCAACCATACATACACATAATTGTCGGAAGTATGTAGGCAGGCGCGTTGGCGAGCGATAACACTATCTTAGTGGGTTAACAACCTATTGCCCAGCATTGGAATATCGTACAATCACGACCACTTATCATCTTGTCTTCTAAGGAATCCCTTCGGTTATGAAACTAGGAATTTATGTTTTTTACAAGTAAATTGTGTGAATCTCGTATTATACTCGTAAATGCGAAAGTGAGTTTGTTTGTTTGTTACGCTTTCACGCTAAAACGGCTGAACGGATTTGGATGAAATTTGGCACATGGGTAGACCATAACCTGGGTTAGGACATTAGATACTTTTTATTCCGATATTCCCACGGGGTCGAGACTTATGAGGGTGAAACTAGTTACTGATATTTCTGATAACAGCAGTGCTATTCTGTAACCATCTCACCGTGAAAACTTAGGTGAAGTGAGCTCGAAGTGAGCTGTCAGGCCCTAGCAGTAGGTGGAATGACAGCTCACTTCACGTTCACTTCACCTAAGTTTTTACCGTGAGGTTATTACAGAATAGACCGGCGGCAGTTTTGCCTATTGCGGGCTATGGAATTACTAGGAGTGAGAGTAAATGGTGATTTTAGGGAATCTAAATCTAAGGTGTAATCTGTAACCGGCTTCTTACGGTTCAATTTAGGAAATCAATTCTTCAGCTAGTTGAGCTGCTTTTAGGGAACGCACGGTGCTGACCAGTATAATCTTAAAGAGACCAATGATCCTACAAGCTCTTGTTTAGGATATTTTGTTGTTGTTGGTGCTCTGGGCCTTACCAAGTGATGCGGTAACTGGTTCATCCGGTCCAACACCCCTATGCCGAGGAGATAAGGGCGCAAACAAAGTAGCATTCAGCGTGTCTCAGTGTCATTAATCGCTTTAAGTTCAGCTTACTTTGTAAAGATAATTTAAGCGTGAAAATAGATAGCCATTCACTATCTTATATAACGATAGTCTGCTATCTTTCTAGGTAAATAGTTACAGAAATCTTACACAGAGATATCAATAACACTTTGTGATTACGATACTACTTGTGTTGGTTAGGAGAAATATAGTCCATCTGAAAACCACAAATAACTATGTATTATGTTACTCATTTTATCTAACTATTTCTATTACATAACATAACATCAAGCCTGTATTTCCTGAAAGCTTAGGCAGAGGTGTACCTACAGTACATCCCCATTTCGCCAGGTATGTTTAAGTCCCATATACGAGTAATAGGGGACGAGCCTATTGTCATCAACCGGGCACAGATCGAAACTCCAGGCTGCTACTGAGAAATTTCTGATGGAAAAACCAATCCAACCCAACCACAACCAACCAAACCAACCCAACCCAACCAACCCAATAACACTTTGCCCGACCCGGGAATCAATACGACCACTAGACCAACGAGGCAGTTCTCGTTTGTTGGGCATACATTATATACCTAACATAAAAGAAAAATGATCTATTTTAATTAGATACAAGATAAACAAAACAATGTGTGATACCCAACAGTTTGCACGACGAAACTAAAAGTGAAAGAAATATAACCTTTTAAACGAATGTAAAATGTTTAACAAATGTTTTGAAAATAAAAACCTCCTTAATTTGAATTAAATATTATGAATATTTATTTCAAACTTGTTTTTTGTTCCTTATTTATGGGTTTTTGTTCTAATAGATCTATTGGGTTTTCGACGCGTTAAATTTGTTTTCCTTGTTCTATTTTAAGCTCATCGATTTACTATTATTACCTATTATGTTAGATCAAAGTTTTACTAAGAAATTTAGTTAAACTTTATATAATAAGGCCAGTTATTTTTCAATTACAGAAAAGAGTGTCAACCAATATCGTCCTTTAGGTCTAGGCAAAGTGACATTTAGCAACGAAACTATGATGTAAAGCCCCCAGGTCCCGTTAAAAGTTGCTGTATAAATATGAAGCGCTTTGATAGCGATTGCCACGTGTCTAAGCCCTCTGGTTTATGTTACAATGTTTCTGCTTTTCCAAAGCGTGTTTCCCAATATCTATGTATCAACAAAATTGAAATAAACCTCAGACAGGTGTTCAGATGTGCAATCTTCGCGGGGAATATAATAAGAGCACGTAGCTCGGGGTGCTCACGATTCGTTAGATTCATCGTTCCTACATAAATTCGGTCGTGAAAGTGTTTTGACAGCAGCCATTTTGATTTACAGCTGAGAAATATCAAACGTGCCGTGTTGTTATCAATGTTCAAGGTGTGGTCAGAATTAATGCTAATTTGGCTTTTATTGACTTTAATGGTGTGGTCGTGAGGTTTCTGGGTAGGTACGGACAGCTGCAGAGAAATGTCAGCTTGCCTACACCGACCGAATCAGGATCTAGCCCTGGCAATGTATCAATACATTGCTAAGGGGTGACATTTCTTTGCAGCTGACTGTACTATGCATATCAGAATTTAACTTAGGTGCATTAATGCTGTTTTTTTTTACTTAACTAAAGCTATTTTTTTACTACTTCTCAGTGAAACCTTAATAAAAGCTCACTCTGTTGTATTTTTAACTCTCAGCCTAAGCACCGAGATTTGAAATTCCAATATTGCAATCATATTAATAAGCGTTCGATTAGATGTTCCCTGGTGTTAGTGAAAATGGACAAAGGGAAGGACCGAAGGCATATAAAACGTAGTATATTAGATAACATAATATTTATTTTATACACACGTATTTACATGATTTAAAAACTAACAGACTTAAAATAATAATAATAATATGTACAAGTAAATTATACGATTGTATTGAGATCAAAAATATTCTAAAGGCAGCGTGGTAAAGATTAGATAACGAATAAAAACGTTACGTTACGTTACTAGTTTAATTTAAACGAATATTAATCTTATATTTGAATACATTATCTAAACGATGTATATAAAACTAACTATTATAATTATTATATAAAAGTATGTAAACGAAAAAATAAAAAAAGGGTAGAGCATTCATTCGCGTCAAAAACATCGTCCGCGTTGCCACGTTGGATGGCAATGCTGATTCTTTGCCCTAAGAATTATCCAGCCCTCTGGTCACGTGGAGAGTCGACCAACTGCTTGGCGATGTCCCGAAATACTCGGCTCTAAAATATAGCTACGTAAGGTTGTTATATTTGCACCGTTTGAGGTTTACTGCACCTACAGCAGCCGCCCCGGCACAACCGCCGTGCTAGGAAGATGGGATGGTGCGAGGGTGTCGACACAGGTTGCATCCAAAGGCCTACCCATATAGGTAACCTATATTTACCAACCTACGTGTGATATAGATTCCAATTACAGACAGGATATACCTACTAGCGGAAGAGTCTTTATATAAAGAAACGCCTACACGAAATCAATTCGCTCAGATATTTTTAACTGGCATTCTGCAAAAACCCAATAATGGCGTGCACATAGCGGAAGACTGGATTTCAGAGAACGAAAAATTTACGTGGGTTGAAGGAGAAAGATAATAATAGACATTTATATTTAATAATTAAAATTAAAACCTTGAGGCTTCCACGCAACAATAAGGTGTTCAAAAAAGTTAAATAAATAGGCATAATATTGGTATTATTTTAATAAGATCCAGACACGCTAGTTAAAACTTAAAATATGTCTGCCCACGCGGCAACTGATTTATAAATGAGCGCATTAATTTAGAGATCTGCGTTATTTATTGCCGTGCGATTTTTCAAGACGTTAAAACTCATTAATATTCGAAAGGTTTTAATAGAAAATTTGAATTGCACGGGTAGACTTGGGTAATATAAGTCTGTTTTCGGAAACAAAATGGTTGGATATTAGTGATAAGTAAAGCAATTAAGAACTCTCCTCAAATAGGATGTGAAAGAAAGTAAATAACAATTTTTAATAAGTAAATTACGGGTTATTAGTGGAACTTCCTCTAACAAAGGAAATTCCATTAACAACTACCTCGTTGGTCTAGTGGTCGCAAGCGCTACTGTTGAACATGAGGTCCAGGGTTTGGCAAAGGGTTATTGGGTTTTTCTATCTGTAATTTCTCAGTAGCAGCCTGCTCTGGGATTTGGGCCCGGTTGATGACAGTAGACTCACCCTCTATTATATGGGACTTAAACATAACTGGCAAAGTATGGGTGTGCTAATAGGTAAATGTTATATTATGTAGATATTATATAACGAAGAAAGACTCTAAAATCAGCCGTTGTGCGTTGGAAGGTAAGCTTCGACTGATATTACATAAGATCAAGCCAAGCAAGCAAGCTGAATGAACATAGATTATTGAAAAATAATAATGTTTGAGGTAATCTTTCTTTCTCCGTTTTACTGACAGTTAAAGGCCTAATAGAAGCAGAGCTGCTGTAAGCAGATAACTGCAATAAGGTCCTTTTCAACATCCCATTCCTACATTACATAGTCACCCTTTTCTAGTCCAGTAAAACTTCCGACTTGCTCAGATATTAAAATCAACTGACAATGCATTTTATATTTCCCCTTTGTTTCTACATCGGAGACAATGGAAAATATCAGCTTCGTCGGAAAATCAGAATGGATAGAATATCTCAGTAAAGCGTTACTACAACGCATGGCTTGTCATTTCACATCGTGCCTGACTGACGTAAGGGCAGAAAAGTCTTTATTTTGTCCGTTACATTCACATAAAAGAGGCCATAATGTTAACATGGAACTGACACATGTTAAAGATGACTGGTATCCTGTATAACTGGACAGCGATAATGATAACCACATTCATTTATCTCAGTTGATCATTTAATTTTACGTAGTTATTTTATTAAGGAGTATGTAAGTCAAAGTTAAAGTCAAAGATTTATTTGCAGATAAATATGGTTACAAAAGTTCTTGCAATGGAGTATAATAGTAGCGTATCATATTCAATCATAACATAATGACTTGCAAATTTTTGGTACAGGTACAATTATATCATTTAGATTTAAACTGAAGGAATTATTTTACAGTATAGAAGGGATTCTCAAATAGCCACCTGTGTAAAGCCCTTCAAAAGCGGACGATTGGAAGTTCTGGAATCTTGTTATATATTTGAATACACATAGGATAGCAACTTCGCTTATATAGCTCTGTTTTCGTATAGCTGTGTTTTTAAGGATCGTTGCAGGTGGCGTTGTGTAGTTTCTGCGGGCCCCCATATGAATACGGCGTGAGTTTATGTATGTATGTATATTAAAATAAATTGCATAATGTAACATAAGTTTAATGCGACAATAATCAAGATATTATTATCATTATCATTCGATCCTTCCATTAGTAAATATCAAATTAAGTATTTATAATAAGCCGTATCAATATCAGTCCCTGAGTAAATCTATACGAATGTTTAATTATATAAAACACAGCACATTCTTCGGAAAATACTCCACCTAGGTCAGTAATTGATACGCGAATCATTATTACTATTTCGTAATAACTGATATTATAACGGTGAACGGGCGCCATCAGTAGGGACTGGTCATCTCTTATCTGCCACGGCTTATTTTAATTTTTGAATTGTTTTTTTATTTTTATTTTTTATTACGGACGCTTTTTACGTACACGTCTTTCTACATTGTTCTCACATGTATAATTTCAACATGAATGATGTAAACAATATTTTGTAAGAATATAATTTTTTTTTAAAGAGTGTCCGTGGAGTTTCTTGCCCGTTCTTCTCCATAGGAACCTACGCTTTGGAATGGGCAACTAGCTTCATATTTCTGACTGACTGACTCCTTGACAATTCAAAAGTGCCTGTAAATGGTTTAATTGAAATAAATGCTTTGAGTTTGAGTTTGAGTTATATTCTATCATTAAGGTTTGCTACGGTGTTAATGTTAGAGAAATAGGTTATAATGTTACGCCCACACTTCGGTCACAGAATAGATAGGAACAGAAGATTAGCTTCATACAAGAAGCTAAAACAGGCGCACATGCACTAACACCCTGTTTCTGATTTGAGAATTTGAAGTTGAGAACTTAACAAACTCTATTTTATCATTTCATAAGGTGAAAGCCGTGTGAAAACGTCAGACTTTGCAAATTGCAAAAACGTAACACAATTTGAATTTCGCAGGCTACCCTGACGCTTTCACCTTAAGTAATGCTAAAGTAGAGTGACAAGTTGTCAAATTCAATTTTTTAATTCATAAACCGTATATTGACGTGTATTAGGGAAATCTCAAACGAATGTCAGTCGCAAGCGCGCTTGCATTCGCTGTAGCTGTATCGTGTCTGTGTGCGTACATTTGCGCTTGTTGTATGGAGTCGACCTTCTGTACTTATCTATTTGATGGCGCCACACACCCAGACAAAGTATATTTACATACGTACATATTACTTGTGGTTGTGTTAGTATCAATGCAAGGGGTGACTCAGGGTGCTTATGCATATTATATTATTTCAATTAATTTCTGTAATTATACACCTAGAATGTATGATGTCGTCGTTATTTCAGTCGCTGAAATTGAAATTTCAATTCGATCGTTCTTATTTGACATTGATAAATAATGTTATTATTTTGAGGAAGGATTTTGTTTATATTATGTTCAATTGTTTTTGTTATGACAAAGAGATATTTCAGCAAATAAAAAGAGTTACCTATAGCCACATGACAAGACTATGGTTTTTTTTACACAAGAATACATGACGTATAATATACGATGTTTTTTTTCTATAGTAATTTAAGTTATTGCCTGTGATAGAACTGTTACTAACCTAGTAATAACATAGTGTTTTATGGCTCTATTCATAGCTTTATAGCCCCATAATTTTAAGTAGATTCTTTCATAACTTTCGATACTAAAAACGGCCAAAAAATGCTTTTAGGGTCAAATCACACAGGAGACTTTTTGCTCGTCAATTTTTTTAAAATATTAGTGACGATTCCCATGTTCACAAACTAGAGAGTTGACATGATTTTAGTCAATGTGTTTTGATTTGTCATGTACCGAATTTTAGGTCAACTAAAATTGACAGCTCTAATAATGTGCAAACTTTTCTGGGTTCAATAGAGAGAAAAATATGGAAATAGCCATAACAGAATCGGTATAGTTGTTCGGCTCTATTTTGTTTCTGTTATTTTCGCGGCAGTTCAAAATAGGCTAGGCATTTGTTGTCCAGAAATAGACTTTTATGTAAAGAGAGCAATTTCTATAGATCTATCGAATGGTGTGTTGTTTTATTACTAAAAGCTTTGAATTTAAGTCTACATTTAATACATTATGTAAGTATTTATGCTATATCTTACCACTGGAGGCGTTTTCCGAGGCGAACAGCGGGGTGGCGTTGTAATCTGTAATAAATAACATTTCAAGGTCAGTGTCAAAATGACATTCATATAGAAAAACAATATGAGTACTATTTAGAGTCTTATTTTTAACAAGATAATATATAAACTGCCTCCTAGGTTTAGTGGTCGCAAGCGCTATTGCTGAGCATGAGGTCTTGGGTTCGATTCCCCGGTCAGGCAAAGTGTTATTGGGTTATTCTATGAGGAATTTATCAACCCCGAGTCTAGATTTGTAAACGGTTTATGCCAATAGGCTCGCCCTTTATTACATGGGACTTAAACATAGCTGGCGAAATGTGGGTGTAATACAGGTAAACCTACCTGCCTAAACCTTCGAGGAATACTGACGTGATGTTATGTTATATTGTGAGTAGTCTAGCGGTTGCAAGTTACCAAGTATTGTACAAAGAAAATTCTGCCCGGAAGACGGTCATACTGTGTTTCAAAGGGCCTGAAATGAAATGTCAGAACGGAAGGTTTTTTACGTGTCTTAAGTTTGAATGTAACCTGACAAATAAATAGAAGTAGAGTTATTTGTTTTTGTTTCTGTTTCTGTTTGTTTACGATTGGAGTATGAAGAAAGGCAACAGACTACCTATATTATGACATTGGGGTAGAACGTTCAAAATACTATCCACTGTTAAGTCGGATAGAAACCTGTAAAACGATGGAATCGTATAAAAAAAAAATGAGTAACTGTTTTTGATTTTGTCTCATATCGTAAGATTCATAGAAAAATGAGATAAAGTTAGATAAGATTCTATTTCTATAAATTCTATGTTTACCTATACTCCATTTGAAATAGATTAGATATTTAACTAAACCTTTTTTACAGTCCGTTCAACCGATTTTGTCTTCTATACCGTAGGCATAAGGATGGCATTATCAGAAAAAAAGTGGTTACAATACCAACTGTTTACTGTAGCTGCCATTTGTCATGCCACCAACGCAAATAGAAGTCAGAATCGGTTGAACGGACTGCAAAAAAACTTATACTCCATTTTAAATAAAATATTATTTAAAATGGAGTATAAGTACATAACGTAGTGATAGTTACTAATATTTATAAACTCTTATGTAACACTCATGGTTTTACCGATTCAGGTAACTTTGACATACTCATATAAAATACTCGTGTAAGTATTTTATATTCACGACAACAATACAGCATTCTTCACACGGTGATTCACATAATATGCTAATGTTTAGATAAACGGTTTTTCCTAAGGCTATTCTGTAAAATTAATTCTTATAATGTTGTGAAAACACGCGAAAATGTTGACCCTGTACCTACTGTACTAATAACATTTTTCCTTTTATAGTTTAATTACTCTGGGTTTCTTTGTTCACTATCTACGTAATTTTTCTTTTTGTCTACTTAAATTTTTCCTAAGTTTTTGTTTTTTTTTTGGAACTAGAATTACTGAAACCTAGTTTACTTGTAAGTGTTTTTATTAATTCTTAACTAATATTAATAATTATTGATTAGGATTTTATTAAGCTGCGTTTATTAGACTAGGTTTTTTCTTTCCATCGCTGTAAAAGAACACTCAAGTATTTAAAAACTAGCTGTGGGGCTAGTAATAGAGTACGTAGATTTTCTAGTCAGCCAATCATGAAAATTCTCACGAAGTTTTTATCTCATCCGTGTAGAGGTTAATGCTTGCTAGGAATTTAGTTTAATTGTAAACAAGAAGATCTGTCATTGAAATTAAGAATGAGGTTGATTTTGTAAAACTGTCAAACCACTAAGGAATACTGTCGTAAAAGACACAGGATTTTCCTAGTTTGAAGGGCAGCGTTCTTACTCTTTTGTCAAAGACGATACCCATCCAATAATTAAACAACACTAATGTTACCTAGGCTAAGTTTTTGGTAAATAAAATTATTACTTAGCTGAAATAACAAGAATTTCCAATGCGGACTCGTTTTTTTTTTTGAAAAATTCTTTCATAAATAATAATGTCTAAGAAATAGTACCTACTAATTCTAATATAGCCGAGTTGATTGACCGACTATTTAATTCGACGAATTTAGGTACTCCTCAACTAGCACCGTAATTTCCTAAACAACAATTAATAATTCAACGAAAGCTTTAATTTCAGTCTAATTCCTTTTCAAACGACTTCAATTGATAGGAAACCCCAAACATAATTGAACGAAGAAGGAAGTTTCGTCCGAAGGCCACGGGGTAAACGACACTTGCTCGAACGATTACACAACCTCCGTCCATTTAACTTTGACCTCTATCCCCTAACCGAACGTAAACAAAACAGTATGCCCGCGGGGTTTTTTATTTAATGGTCGCGGTGGACACCATTCAATTAGGAACTGTCGGTATGCAGTTTTCGTATTGTGTTGAGAAGGTCGTTATGTATTATTATGGGAATTAAAAGCGATAAGACAGAATGAGTTTGTGTTCGGTATTAATTATGATGATTTTAGGTGTTAGCCTTTGTTTTGAAGGGAAATTCCAGTTTTTACGTTGATTTTGTAAAATAATAATTTGAAGTAGATATTTGCCCCGGCTGTAATTCGTAGATCTTTGACAGTCGTTACATCAAAAGCCCAAAAGTCTTACCAGTCTTTAGCAAGGGATATCGTGTTAACCCGTAACTGGTTTGTGGAGGTCAGATAGGCAGTCGCTCCATGTAAAATACTAGTATTCAGCTCCATCCGGTTAGACTTGAAGCCAACCCCGACTTAGTTGGGAAAAGGCTAAGCAGATAGATTTTTTATTTTTTTGTTCAAATGTTATGTTCCAATTATGAACGAATATGCTCTGTATGATAAAAAAGTAGACTCAAACAGGATTTTATGACCATATTCTAATATCGTGAAAGTTATAAAATATATCGATCGAGATCCATCTCCAATCAAAGGGTAATAGGTAAATTTATTACAGCTGCTCGATTACTACAAATTGGATTCAAATAAAGCTCGACCAATAAAAACCTATTCTATATTTGAATTCCGATAGAAAGGAGCCGTCAAGACAACAGTCTTGATTGACAGAATTGACAGCAATACTTCATTCTTCATTTATAAACTGGCTCCTAAGAAAATAAAATAGGCACCCGCCTCCTCAAAGACAGTTTGACATTTGAGTCATTAGTTAGGTGAGGTGGTTATGCCCTACGTTTCGATCATGTTCATTATGTTCAACCACCCCGAGGTCAATGACCACTCAATTTGAATACATGCCAAGGTAGCTTTACCGATTGGTAAATTGGTTTGGTGATAGACAGGGAGACAGACAAAATGGCGTGTCATGCATTGTGAATTTCATGGCGTGAGTAATATTTCATTAGTAAAATTACTTATTTCAGGCAGGGTCAATAGTACCAACAGTTTATTTTTCTTCTACTGTTTTTTCTTCACTTTTTAAGTGTTCCGTACCCGAGGGGTGCCAAACGGAACCTTATTACTAAGCCTTCGCTGTCCGTCCGTCCGTCCGTCCATCTGCCAGAGCGGGCTGTATCTCATGAACCGTAATACTTTGCCGTGGCTTTTGGCTACTTCTGTTTTTTTTCTTTTTCTTTTAATGTGCGTTTTGTTTGTGCAGAATAAACATATTTTCTTTCTTTTCTTTTTAATAGGTAGACAGTTGAAATTTACAGAGATTTTGTATTGCCGCTATGACAAAAATTTAATGGGCGTTTTTTGCTCGATCTTAATACGAAATTTGATACCCTCTTAGATAAAGTTTAGGTTCAGGGACAGAACTGTATACAGACAGAACTGTACAAGGACAAAACTGTACACGGACGGAACTGTATACAGACAGAACTATACACGCACAGAACTATACACGCACAGAACTATACACGCACAGAACTATACACGGACAGAACTGTACACGGACAGAACTGTGCACGGACAGAACTGTATACAGGCAGAACTGTACACGAACAGAACTGTACACGGACAGAACTGTACACGGACAGAACTGTATACAGACAGAACTTAATTTTGTGTCTAATGGGTTCTCGAAAATGCTGTTGGTAGGTAAGTAAGTGCTGCGTTTTAAAAATTAATTCTTATTCATTGGACATCAACACCGTCCATGTATTTTTAATCAGAGCAGGATGGTTAGATCGAAATTGAACTTGGCATAGGAAAACAGAATTACTCTTGTTGGGGATTAGTCACTCTCTTTATGTATTTTATAGTAAGTACTTTATTGTCGCGGCCTGCAACAAGGGCATTGACGGACGATCGTGAAAATGTGGGCCGAGGCGAAACCGAGGCACACATACTTGAGTCCATCAATGCTTGGTTGCGGCCAGGGCATGTCTAGTATTTTTCTCAAATAATGGTCAAATCTTTTATAAGCTACCTCCTCCGTGGTTGCCATGAGTTGAATTAAAAAGTTCGTTCCATTTTTAAATAACACAACGGATGAGTTTTCTTTGTAATTTATTTGGCCGCTAAACACGACTGATATGGAGTTCCATACAAACATTGCCGGCCGGGCGCACGCACATATTCAACTACTACAGCAATTTCGATTTATCTCGAAGAAGGTTGTCAAAATAATGCTCGAATTTCCAAGCATGTTTAAGGAAACCAGAGGTACTTTTCCACCCTAGTTAGCAAGGTGACATACATCACCGAATTTAAATAGTAGCACATCAAATGTCAAATTGCCAACCTTTGGATTGTTATTTTGGCAAGTGGCAGTGTGTCAACATTAAAAGGTGAGGTTTCCGTGTCAAAAGAGAATATTTAAATAATTCAAACACGTCACATTACTAAAGTTATATATGTTGGCGACTGTTAGAAAGAGAGAAATAAACGCCGGCCATGTCTCCTTCCATTGTTTAATTATTTTGTGTAATAAAAAGTTGACTTGACAGTTGCTAAGGCACCGTTAATCATCATTGAAAAACATTAGATGATAAGGCGAAGTTCCTACTCTTAGTTACTACCTACACCTAAAAGCAATTTGACTTTATATAAAAACATCAAAGTCATCACACCTAAACTATTAGAAGAAAGTGCAATGAGCATTGATATTGAAAGAAGACTTCGGTATCCAAGTGACATACTGATCGAGTACTCAGTTGTATATCTGGCTAGTTTATGTATGTACTGCTGTCTACATCAGCCAAATGCAAATGTATTATGTATGCTTCACACACCCACACACCCAAACACACTGACACACTACACACAGACACACTACACACATTCACACCATGTTTACCGAACATTATTCTAATACAGGTTTCGCACACACACATCCTTGTGGCCATGTGTGAGCAGGACCGCGGCCTCTTCTCGTATAACTATAAGTTATTGTATCCTCAAAATGTAGTGTCAAGTCAAAATAGCGATATTGTTATCTATTCTTCTAATTTGTTAGTCATTATTTGAAGAATAGATAGAGTTGTTGATTTGCGTTCATCGGTTTCAAAGCGGAAAACTATTTGGAGTTTTCTTAGGAGTTTGTTTTAATGGTATGCTGGGAGAGGCATTATAAACCTTTTCTTTTCGCTGGAAGTAGTAATAATATAATCCAGCAAAAACTCTCATAGAAATATAGACAGCTCGTCTATAAAAATAAAATTTTGACAGTTTTATGCTGACTACGAAGTTCAGTAATCACTATTACGTCAAGCAATTTATATAATTCTTTCATATCTACTTTTTTACTCCAAGAAAAATATCCCCAAAGTCGAGTAGGTCGAATAAAGATATTTTCGCAAGGTGACTTCCCTTAGACACAGCACGAACTTGGCAATTCAATAAATCTCACTCTGCACCCAGTCAGGTACCTACCCAGCCCGACTCGAACGACGTTGGGGCACTAAACCAAGAAATATGCGCGTAAATAAAATTTTATAGCATCTAGAAACAAAGGTGTCTCTTCAAAGCGTAGCTTTATTTGCAATTTTATGTGCAATAACTCGAATATTTTGTTTTAATTTTATAACGACCAAATATAGCTTTCAATTTATCACGTACCGTACGTACCTATATGTATTTGAATTTAAATTCCAGATATCGTCGGAAATTCCCGAGTATTCCCGACCTATGTCACTTAGGTACGATCAGTGTATGCCCGACTGACCGTACTCGCGTCGTGCACAAATATACGATGCACGATGTATAAGTGCATGTATACGCGACGCACACGCACAGCACGCGCCCCTATGTATTCATTACGACTCCCCGTCCCCACTTTATGTAACATGTTAGGGCTTGCGCGGACGAACCTAGGTTTTAAGTGATTGCGGAGTAATGGTGGGTTATGCTTCACATTTTTATGGTAAACGCGTTTGAAAGTTGCAATTATCATTTTGAGTTTTAATTATATGTGTCGGTTTAAAATGAAAGATATAACTTTAAAGGCGCGGTAATAAGCAAATCTTCTAAGCAGTTCTAAGTTAATTTAAAAAAAAATACTCCAATAAGTTAGAACATTTGTACACATTTCTAAATTTTTGACTAATTTTCTTTTTTTATAGTTACCAAAATATTAACAATTGTCGCTCAAAATATTGAGCAATTCGAGACGAAAAAGATTTATAAGTTTTTTTTTTCAAGATTTCTAAAATTAAAATCTTTGTTTATGTCTTTTTTATACCCTTGAATATACACTTTATTTTTGTTAGGATTATAAAAAGTGGCCATTCTGCTGTGTCTCTGCTTGGGTAGCGCCTTAAGAGGGAACAGGGCCTGCGAGGAATTTGAAAAATAGGTATTTGAAGAAACTATTGCCGTCGTCATACCTCAAGTCTGCCTCCGTCGAGTGAGATAGGGACAGCTGCAGCTCAGACCGATTATATCCCAAAAATTTACGAGATCGAAGTTTCATATTCCCCTTTTTCTCCTCGAAAACTGAGCCGATTCAATATTTTTTTACATTAAAATTTTAAGAAATAGTATGTCTAGGTTCCTATAATTTTTTTATGTTAAAAACTTTTCGAATTTGTGTGGTAGTCCTCTAATCACGGCGGTAAAACTGGGGAATTTTTGAAATTTTTGCAGGGTCACGTTTTCTTTACCAATAAAATGCTGAAAAAATGAAAATAACCATGTCCCTGTTATTTTCTATTTTTCCCCTAAACTTGATTTTCTGAAGAAAAAAAATTATTGCTCTAGAGGTATCATTCATGAAGAAAAAGGGGAATACATTTGTTTGGAGAATCATAGGCCATGTTCCCTCTTCACTTGTGAAATTGAGATGATGTACAACCATTTTATTCAAATAAACATAAAACCTAATTAAAGCAAAACCATACCACAAGCATTTGGATAGATCAGACAAATCCTCTGAAGCCTGCCTCAACAACATAACAGCGCTCCGTCGCGCAAACTCAATGTGACACAGGCGCCCTTGGGATCTAGACAACCCTGGATGAAGGGGGAAGGGGGGGGGCAAGTCCTGACCACGCACAACCGCCAGCCGTTGCGTTCGCCGGCCTATATTTAGCGTTGCATTTCTTTGTGCATGTATGTGTAGGTGTGTTTACTCAACGGCGAAACTGCGTTTTCTGATTTAGTACTTCAAAAGCGTAAGCGTTTCCATCGATTTTGAAGCTCTTCTTTTCAGTTGTTTGATGAATGGTATTTTGTGGGGTTAACGGATTTTTTTTATGATTGATTAGTTTTACGAGTAACAATTGAATAATAAAGTAATAGCCACATCTAAAATTTTTAGATCACTAATCGTTCGTTGTTTCAATCGTTTTAGCATCGTTGTTTTCGTTTTCAATCGTTTATGGTTGATGAAGGTATGTTTTACAAACTTCGATGTAGGGTTACACCAGTAAAATTATCCTCCACACTTAGATAAGTTAATTTGCAAGTAAATAATAGAGGAACTGCCTCGTTGGTGCAGTGGTCGCAAGCGCTACTGCTGAGCATGAGGTCCTGGGTTCCCGGGTCGGCACGAGTTATTGGGTTTTTCTATCTGGAATTTCTCAGTAGCAGCCCGGAGTCTGGAATTGTGCCCGGTTGATGGCAATTGGCTCGCCCCCTATTACATGGGACTTAAACATAACTGGCGAAATATGGGTGTACCTACTAAAGGTATACCTCTGCCCAACCCTTCGGGGAAACAAGGCGTGATGTTATGTTATGTTATAATAGAGGGAACGTTACCCAATTTTGCAAAATTTCCCCCGAGACATTTAATTTATGTCAGGAACTTTATTCATGAATCCTAGTTTCATAAAACTTACTATCGTTTGAGATATTGTGAACATGCTTAATTAACACTACGCTTTATTGAGACAGGCACCACTGAAACTCACTATATAAAAACAAAATCTATACGGAAAAAGCTGAAATAAAATTGTATCTATGACAAAAGGTAGTAGTTTTAAAACGAAATCTTTCAAAAGTCGGTACCACAGATAAATTAGATTATTAAAAACTCTTATTCAAATGACGCATGAACACAAATGGCTACTTTCTTGTCGCTCGTAGTCACCTGTGCAATTGCTAGATAAATGGTTGTTGCAAGCATGATATCAATTAAACGCATGAATATTAACGTTACCCCGGAGACATGCTCCATTACCGATAAATGTGTTTCGAATAGCTTGTATTACGTAAGACTAGGTCTATTGTGGACATAAGCTTCTAAACATACTGAGAATCCAAGTCAATCAACATAACATGGCATGTACCATCGAAGAACTTCGTATCTAAGCAGTTTGAAAACCAAATCCCGAGAACACGATGATCACATCTGTTACCGCCCCGGTTCTATCGGCCAAGCGCTGCAAGCAGAAATAGTCCTTACGGTGTTTAGATATGAACTTCTTCGATGTTACAACTGTGATTGTGCCTAAAATCTTCTTGAAAAGTGACTCGGAACGTTTTTAGTAGAGCAAAGCCAGTGTAGGAAATGGAAAACTAAAACCAGGCTTTACATATGATACATACATACGAGTATAATAATATATAGCCTACAATAAATTATGTATGTTGTCACTTTCTGTCGGCTCGTATGATTATAGGTTCTCCGTAATGTAAAGAATTTAAACGGTTTGTGATTTTCTGATTGCTAGGTTCAATTTTATAACGACAATGCTACTAAGGGAAACATTGGACTAAGAGGATGTACGCCCATTTCCCTTTGAGGACCGACAGTAGGTACTGTGGTGAACGTTTTACTTATAGCTTTAAGGCATGCCTAATTGTCTTCCTTTGATCCTTCGTGTCTTTAAGGCATAATAGTTCTGCAATCTACATTATATCTCTCAAATTGGAATTAGGAGCTAGTTATCCTTCATTATTTTCATAACCAAATCTTTAATTAAATCGTAAATCATCACCCACAGATTATTTTGCAGTGATACTGTAGCGGTTACACCGCCACATACGAACTACGCATCAGAGACATGACGTCACACAAATCCTGCATCGCGCAACTATCCGAGATCAACAGTTGGGCAGTAATGTTGCCCGCCAGACACAACTCCCGTCTGGTCGGAGGATCCTCCCTTTTCTATGGTGGATGAGTGAACTTTACACCCTGTTCCTCATACCCCTAAAATACTATGAACCAAGACTATTTTAATATCAAATACTTTGTCAAAGTCTTGGCTACGCACTTCTGCAATTAAATTCTCTGTCAAATTCTTGGCTAGTTGTTTATCTGGGCTAGTCTATTATGTTATTTTTGTGTCTTTCTATACACGATTTGGCCTAAATATTTATGATGATATAGTAGTGCTACAAACATCATCATTCTAGTGGAGTTCCTTCTTTTCAATCCTTAAAAGTACGTATATCATCTATTACTAGAACAATTGAAGCTTATTCTTTGTACTTTACAAAAACTAAATAACACTTTACCTTGTGGCTATTATCTATAATTATACATGGTGCAGTACACACGCCACTAAAAGTCAGCGACTATTAAAATAACATGACCACATCGTCCACATAGACTTCACTCAAGCCGTCCTACCTACGCGTACGCCTTTATTTGAAAAGACCTGACGTTGTGCGACACAAATCACAAGTTACAAGGGAAACACTAAGCAACATGTGATTAAGTATTGTAGCGAAAGCCATAACAACCATGTTACTGTAGCTACGACATTGAACTGTGAGAAACTAACGCCCATATCCCTACACAGTAATACAAATTGTATAAAATAACTTTGTGCAGAAAATGTACTAACTAGCAATTTGAGTATGTCAAAATTGAGAAGAACAATGGTTAATTGGTAACTATAGTGAATATGAAAAAGGAACTGATGGTATAGAGGCACACAATTAAGATGATGGCTGTTGTAGAAATATAAAACGAAATAGATGCGGTACCAAAGAAACTTGACACAGGGTAACAAATCATAGGCATTGGAAGAATTAGAAGCCTCAATAAAACACGAGTAAATAGAGAGAGTCAAGCCGAATCGGACGAAGAACGCACGTAAGTTGGAAAATACACAAGGAAGATTGATTTAAACTTCAGACTTTTCATTTT
Organism: Xanthia togata; assembly: GCA_963853775.1. Lineage (NCBI taxonomy): Eukaryota > Metazoa > Arthropoda > Insecta > Lepidoptera > Noctuidae > Xanthia > Xanthia togata. The sequence continues at coordinate 17,631,237 of OY970802.1, forward strand.
AAACGGACCAAGTTAAATTAAGACAAATAATGTAGTAAGGGAACTTAGCAATTTAAGTAGACTTTAATGAATGTCAGACTAAAAAGTTTTTTAACGTCTTTCAACTTTACAATTAAGATTAAAGGAATTAGAAAATCTGTTTCCAAGAGAACAATAGAACCAATACTACTACGTAATAAAAGCTGAACTGAACAATAAGATAATGGTTTTCTTTATGGAATACTAATAAAATGGTATGGAACAATCTTAGGTTTCCTCCATAGCATCCCACATGGGCGGACATAATGTTGCCGGGTACAATAGGCTCATGTTAGCCGGTTATGCGGCTATCTGTAATGGCCGCTCGTCATCTCTCGAGGTGTCATCGCGTGTGGGTGCAACCGCAGCCCCCCTTCCCCACAGGCCTTCGCTCAAGCCTCGAGAAGCCTATGCAACTTACTACCATATATGAGATGCTTTCAAAGTGATTTATTTCAATTGATAACATTATATGAGATTCTATTTGTAACTATCAGAGGACCAGTTTCCGTTTGATGACAAATTTTGTGGAGCCCCGTCTTAAATTGCAATCTTCATATTTTATTAAATATGATCAGGGTACTCTATTTGCAGCTCGCTAGTTATTACCAGGATTATAATTTAATGAAATTTCCAATTAACTTAATAAACTTCGTAAACTATGTCCAAAGTTATTAGGTTTTATTAAATGCAAATTCATTAAGACTGCCATATTTCATCGCGCAAACCTATCCCACCGAACGACGCGACGATAATAAATTACATGTTATAATACAACAATTTAACCACTCCTCATACTTAATAATCTATATGAAAAACATGGTGTATCAACACGCCAGTCTGCATTTATTGTTTCGATAAAAATAATACTAATTGCTTAATAGTATCGATGTGGAGAGCACAGCACTGACTGTACGTGATCTTAACAATGTCACGAGTGAAATTATATTTTCCAACAAGTTTCACTCGGGTCGAGCTTTCTGCGAAAGAGAAACCGAGTGCGGCGCAGTGGAAAATGAAGAAAAACTGAAAAACGCGTTAAGGCAAGCGGCGTGACACCACGTCCTACACAATAACATAAATCGATAATAGGAAGCCCTCCGACTAGTTCAGCAGTGCGTGCGACCGACCTAATACACCCACTACGGCGACCGCATGCAATGCGGGCTAAATATACAGGGACCCGCTGCGTTCCTGCGTTGCAGCGCGCCGAACGGAACTTATGTCGCAACGACAACGTCCACAATTGCTTGTTCGGAGAAAATAACCGGTTCCAGCAGCGCGGCGAGCGATTCACAACTCTGTGGCGTCGGCGTGCGGTGCGGTTTGGTGTGCAGTGGGCGCGGAAGAAGGCCGTTTCGCAAGCCAGCCGCCTCGGTAATAACACAGCTAGGTGCATTCTCGCTGCAATTTCGCTCTCGGTCGGGCTGTGTGTTTGTGGCGCGCTGAAGATCAGGGCTAACGATCGGCGTGCGTGCTCCGTCTCGGTCGCACCCGCGCCTCGGCGAGCGTGTCTCGCAAAAGAAACGCTACAACTTTATCTGACAGCGACGCGACGCGACGCCCGAGAGGCTTTTGTGCGTTTTCCATGTTTATGTTTATAGGAGAGCACGTACAAGGGGTGCTTTGAACGCCAGTTGCTTGCTGTTGCGTGGTTATAAATTCTGCAACGGTCTTGTTTTTATTTCAAAGCGTGTGTTTGTACCGAACGGCGCTATGGCGGCGTAGTTTTCGTGCAATAATCTTGTTAGACCATAAGATTTTATTATTAGCGTCGGTATTTGTGTAGGTGTATTGATTGTGGGAAGAATTGCAATAAATGGAATGCTGTGTCTATTAGCCCGTACCATAAAGTATTGACTAATATCCTTTTTACTATACTCTAAGCAGGATGCGCGAATTACGATAAAATGGTTCTAATAAACAATTTTAATGGTATGAACTTAAAACTCAAATATTTTCATCATACATCACACTATCATCAAAAGCTATTTTAAACAGACATAGAACTATATCCCAAACCCGTACAACTGAATAGGGGTACGATAATTTAGCTTCATTCAAATTCGATGACCAGGGATTATCATACGAAAATAGATTCTATACGTTTTGGTCAACGTGATGTGATATAGTCGTGTTTTGACGATTTTATAACAATAATATTGTAGTGACACAATCAAAAGGTTTATGTTACTCATTGATTACGACACTCCTATCTGTTTGTTTACTAAAGATTAAGAAAGTGTGCTAAGTGAGAGGACTAATACAACGCCTGCGCCATATAAGTATACCTTGTTCACTGAAGCATAAGACAACATGTAAACATCGACTATTATGTCTTCATTTGTTATTGGGATAAGAGCTTATATCTAAAATATGCGCTGTTAAAATAACTAATTAATTCTAATTAGGTACTGCAGTGGGGGAGTCAAAAGTTTGCATATTAATTTCTAAAGCTGAATTGATATTTAACGTTTTAACTTAGATTTTATTTCCTAAGTACACAGGATATAGCGGATCATGCATTTTCAACCAGTCATTTAAAGAAATCTAGACTGTAACTTTTTACCGATTTCAAACATGAATTTCTATGGTATCTCCCATATGTTCTATGATCACAATTTTATAGTTTCCAAAGATAGGTCGTTACTCAAATTCCATCCTTGCTATTTAAATCTCCCTCACTTTAACGGAAAGACATGTCATTGAAGGCCCATATATTTTGCTCTGAGCTATCCCTTTGGTTTTGTCGTTGAGAAAAACACCGGCCGTAATTACACACATCTATTTTTATGAGTTTGTTGATGTGAAATAATGCTGTTGGCTCTTGTAGGCGTAGAAATGTAATAAGTACAAAATTCCGATGAACAAGATGAGAATGTCAATATAAGAATTGAATTACTAAGATACTTGAATTGGAAGAATGGATGGAGTATACTAAACTTCTTTAATCTGTCGCGCGCGCAATTAGCAGACACAATAGAATTTTATTGTTATCTGTCTCCAATATGAGACACCAGTATTATAAAGGTTAAAAAACTAGTAAAAAAGTTAAAATGCTTTATAACATGAGAAGGCAAGCATATATTCAGAAGATCTACTACTGAATATATGCTTGCCTTACTTAGGTAGGTATGAAATAAACACGAACTAGTTCAAGAAGAGTTTCTCACTAAATTCAAATATGAATCTAATTTGAATAACGTTCCTACTATTCATCATAATTACAATTTCTAGTAAGTTATACCCACATAGTTGCATAAAATGGCCGGTTGCCAAGAACAGGGCTAAATCAGAAATCGTATACTAGAAGTAGAGCAGAAATTGTTGATCTCTATGGAGTTATGTAATTAAATGGTGATTCGATATTGACTGTTGTTGATTTTGTTCTTCATGAGTAGTCTTATCGAGAGCTTGTTTACTCCTAATACCTTCTTGGAAGCTCAAAATGTTCATAGCTATAGATCTTATTTTACTTTGTATTTCAGTATGATCATGGCGACTAACAAAATGAAGTTGTAGTTACTTTTTTGTGCGCCTTGCGAGACTTTCCTACATAACCAGATACATCGTGTGTTGCATATCAATAGCAAGCCTGTTACACACTAGACGAGCATCCGGTATAAAGTCGACGCGTCCAAGTATGATGCGTCAATTCAACCGCAAGAAAGCTTCTGTACAATAAAATATGGGGAGGTCGGCACAAATGAGATCTCAACTGACTTCAACGAATTTCGGGAAGGACACCATTTGGCGGTACGTTGCGGCACGACGCGATGGCGTAACGGAACGAGTACTATATTTACTTTCGGGCACGTGTTCAGATCTGAATGGGCGAAGACCTTGCCCTTGAACCCGGGGGAAACGCACGCCGCCGCCCGCGGCACGCACCGCCCGCCCAAACGGCGACTGGCCGCGCCTCTGCCCATACCCGCCGCACCGCACCGCCCCGCACCGTACACCCCGCCACCCAAACTGATCAATAGCCTACTTCCTATTTACATCGCTTCCTACCAACTTACATGAAAGAACCAATTTGTTCGACTGAAGGCATAATTTAATTTAAAAGAAACTTATTTATATTAGAGGATTTAATTAGAGACTTCGAAGAATTGCTAAACGTTAACTTTCTCCAATTAACGAAGCTTTCTGTCTCAATCGAAGTTATTACACCGAATAGGCAGGAAACTTTTATGACATAATAACTTAGCAATTACAGTATTATTTCATGCGTTTACTAGACAATTACGTGCTGCCGGCCGAATTGTGTGTTCTTCATTGAATTCGCCGTAAACTTGTGGCTTCCCACGAGAATGATTACTTTCTGCATTTATTACTGGCATAAAAAAATATTAACTATTTCCGTTTTAGTATAGCTTGGTGCAAATATACTTGGTCACGCGAACACGATAAGGTAAGGTATAATTATATGGTCAAGTTAGGGCCTTACCTTACGGTGTAAACGTTTAGAAGTTGATAGTGACGTTGGTACTTAAAGTACTATGAGTTATATGGCATTCTTCTGATACAATGTTGCTCAGAATTGATGATGTGTGGTCTGGGCGAGGCATACAGACTACATTGTATTAAGAATATGAATACAAGAGTTTACTGTGTGGTTGATTTCGGACGTTCAGCGCTTTACAACACAACAGCCAATCCGTGTGTAAAATGTTTCTTGAAAGGATTGTATGGAAAAGTATTTCTTGCAGTAGAAATTTTTACAGACCTTCGGACTAAGTACTACAATATTATATCGGCTGTTTTAGGCTCCATAAGACCGAAGACCAAACACTACCAAAAGGACCAATGTATATCCGTTGTATGTTGTCCTTTTAGTTTTTCTTTATTTAATAAAAAGTACCTATGTTATAAAAAAAGGCATATTATAAGAGACACAGATAAAAAAGAAAGTTTAACGTATTCTATTCTTGTGTTTTAAATTATACATTATTATTCGAGTTATGATATTTTTGTATGCACGTGTTTCTGTGACAAATAAAGCTTCCTTCTTTATAATCTATCCGTCCTTCAACGTATATCTCCTTGTTATGAAATCCTAAACGTACCAAAAGACTCGCTTCATCCATTTCCTTTTAACATCGACCAGTACTTAAGTAGTGTAAAGTTACAGTATTACATAAAGGTGATATGTAGAGCAGTCGCGCGATCAATAGTTTACCGTCTAGTCTATTTAGGAATCAGGACCATTGCAGCTATATCGAGGTAGGGAAACGAAGTCGTATGTGTGTGTTAATAAGCGAATGTTATTTTGTAATTCATTTTACATTTTTGTGCTTATTTGTTACAAGTACAACTATATTTTGTGCCCGATTGATGGTAATAGGCTCGCCCCTATTACATGGGACTTGAACATAACTGGCGAAATGTGGGTACAGTGTACTAAAGGTTCACCTTTGCCTAGGTCTTCGGGGAAACAAGGCGTCATGTTATGTTATGTTTTGTCCGTTATGTTCCTTCAGTTTTACTGTCGGAGGTTTGCTTCAAGAACTTTTTTTTTGTGCATTAACAGTATCAAACGACTTAGATATCTCATAAATAATTATTATTAATAATAATTATTATTTATGCTTTATCTACATTTCCAATCCCTCCAATTTCTTTCAGTTTTGCCAAAAGTATTTTTGAACATTCATTCATAATTATTTCTTTACAGACAAGCCGCGTGACTTCTCTTCGGCCTAAATTACGAACTTGTATACACATGTTCATCCCCTGTTTAAAGTCATTAGGGGGTGGTGAATTTTCAAAAAACCCACCTTTTTGCTCACATTCTCACATCGCTCACATTCACTCATGTTCCTGAAATGCGTGTTGTTAGTGAATTAATTGAATTTAAGATTTTGATTAATTATAATGTAGATATTAACAAATCTGATTACGTAAGTTAATTTTCAAGCTAACTGTATTTTTAAATGTTTCAATCATAAATCTGCGCTCGATCACAAATCGGTTACCATTTACAAGATGTCATCTATGCATATATTAATATAGAGTTGCTTTTCGCGTTTGTGTGTGTCCGCGTTGTTCTTCAAAAAAATACGCAATGGATTTGATGAGGTTTTCAACTTAATTAAGAGAACGTATTCCGGAAGGTTTATGTGTTTACATTCATATAAAACTTATAGATAATTAAGAAATCGCGATGTTTTGTCAAGTCGTAATAACCTTTCGAAGCAGGAACGGTTCACTAGTATACAGGCTGAATTTTTAGTCTCCGTCCAAATTTTGATATATTAATCTTTGGCGAAAATCATTGAATACGTGTATAATACAAAAATATTGAGATATCACATAACAAAGTTATTATATACGCAGAGCGGATAATTCTTTCGAGAAAATTATTTAATATGAAAATTTTACGTACTTATCGATTTTTTATCAAAAATTGAGTAAGTGAATCATACCTAGGGCTTAGAACAAATTTGGACGGTGACTAAAAAATCAGCCTGTATAATAATTATCATAATCCCTTCATGCCATTTAGGATTGTAGAGGACCTGTCAAATAAATAGGATTGCGATCAACAATGAGTCACGTGATTACGATATTAACTATTAAATGAATCATTCTAAATATTATATTCTAATATACCTACTGGGAACAATTTATAGTTGTCACCACGATAATATTTACGACTTGGGAAGATAATAAGTAATATATCTGGTTTATATGGCTTCGATATATTCATTCTGGAGTTCTGGACACATAAGTAAGTGTCATTACAATATATATTGTATTGCAATCAACTAGGTATATTGTAACTATGGCATATTTTATTTCCGTCGTCCAAAAACTGCTAACCATATCTTTAAAAGATATTTGATTATTTTAAAACAGAGAAACAAACACAACTCCACCTTCCACGCGTCTAACACGATTAATATACTTAATAGTTTGTTTATTCAATATAATATCACTTGAACCAGAACTAAATAGAGCAATGATCAAGTGTTAATTATGTAATCAATGAAAAAAATAATTACAAAACTCAAGCTTGTCCCATTAATTACATTTATGGACACTTAATAACAATTTAAATATTTATCTTTGATACCTATTAAACGATTTCTTTGTAATAAAACATTAAGTTTATTAAGCAAGCTTGTCGCATAACTATAAATTAGAACGAACGAGATGTTAGAATCAGGTTAAGTCACAAAACTGGTCTCACCTTGGCCAGTTTTCACATCTGCCACTTGTCGCTCCGCTGGACAAATAGGCCGGCCAAGCTTGACCATTGTCAATCACGTTGCGCCTGCGCAATTTTCTTGGCCATTGTTTCACAAAATGGAATCGTTGGGAACTTAAAATTTCATTGTTTGCCTATCAATGCGGTTTCCGACTCCAAAACTGGCCTCGTAAATCGATATTCCATAGGTATCCAAATGAGCTAGTTATGCAATACAATTCCAAATGTCAGATGTGAAGAATAAAAAGCGATTTTAATTGTTGCTTACTCATAGTTATCTATACGATCGTAATTAAGTTGATGGATTTAACTGGTATTTTAGACGATGATGGGTTCATAAACTGTTTTATTAATTAATTTTAATTACACATTAAATGCTTACTTAGATAATCGGAAAATAACAAGCAGCAGCTTTGAATACCAATTAGCACTAAAGTCCTAATTGAACTTCAAAGAGATCTATCAACATTTGACGAAAAATTAACTAACCTACTTAGGTATAAAATGATCAAGAAATACACAGCTTAAACAAATCAATGTTACTCTACTTCTTCAAAGTCAAAGTCAAATAATTTATTTCAATTAGGCACAAAAAAGGCACTTTTGAACGTCAAACTTTACAAAAAATAACAATAACTGATTCTAGTCGCCCATTCCAAAAGGTAGTTTTCGTATGGAGAAGAATGGGCAAGAAACTCCACCGTTACTCTTTAAAAAAAAAAAAAAAAACTTAAATTCTTCATTAGTTTGAATGCTACATAATAAACTATCAGTTAAATGTTAATGGGACATTATTGTCACAATGGATACTAAAGGCCCCAGTAGCCAAATGTGGTACAGATTATCACACTATGTATGTGTAAAGATCATTGACTCATAATTATTATTCTCAACACCGAAGGCCGCTTAGTGAAACGTGTATAGCTGTACTGCATAGGTTTAGGTAGCTAAATAAAGGTAAACAGAAAAAACCACGTGACGAAACAGCTGACAAGTAACTGACTAAATGCTGTTTGACTAAAACCTGTCAATTTAGTTGTCATTCTACGTCGCAGTAGTACTTTTCAATTTAGCTACGTTTTATTTCGTTGACGTTTGGAGTTTAGGCTCTTTACAATAGACAGATAAATCTAACAAAAAAAATATTTTACATTTTTACTATAGTTTTCCCTTTTATTAATGTATGTTAGACTTTATTATTTATTCTTAATCTACTCTCCGTAGATGTAGTTACTTACATACATATACTATTATGAAGTTGCATCTACGGAGAGTAGTTTAAGAATAAATAATACAGTTAACATATTATTAAAAGAGTAAACTAAATAAATTTATTTTATTTTATTTTATAAGGGATAGTAAAAAAACTACAACTTACATAAGATTAACAAAACTTTAAATAGTAATGTTGCAGTCCACTGCATAATCCGTAGATAGGACAAATTTAAAGATTAGTTGTAGCCAATAGACGAGCATTACCAAAATTGACAAATAATATGAAATAAATAAGTTACTAAAAATCTAGCTATAGCTACAAACCAAATCAGCTCAGAAACAATTTTATTTAGCTAAATTATGCAATAAATAAATAATAATAATAATATAATTAAAGGTATTTTTTTATAATATTCGATTCAAATATATAAATATCAATGAAATTTGAATTATGGATTCCAACATTCAAATTAATTTGGTTTTATCATATTTTGAAACAAGAAAGTGTCATCTATAAAAACCCGTAACCTGTTTACCTTTATTTATCTACTTAAGCCTATGGAGTATAGGAACATAACGCTGACCTTAGAAGTGAGCTATACAATTGAGAAGGTAGGTATTATGTAGCTCTGAATTACGATCCAGTTCCCAATTCCTAAGTTCCATTTATGTTTATTTTTTATTTCGGTCAACGGCCGCTGGCGGCCCCATTGTGCCCGCTCCATTGACATCGATTTCTAGGGTTAGATTAAAAACGACCGAAATAAACCACACGAATGTTTAGTGCCTTTACATTCATAAAACACATAGTAGATAAGCCGTACAATTCGCTATAGACAAAGCTTTTGTCGGTCTTTTTATTAGGTCCCTCAAAAAACTGACTATCGAATCGCTAATCGTGAACGGTAGCGTAGAACCGTAAACTCCATAAAGTTACGCTTTAAAAACCATTACTGTTTTAACACAAACGACTAAATTATTCTTACGAGCGTGCTGATTTCAAAACCCACGCTGGGACTACTGGTTTTTCAAGGCTTTTTTTATTATGAAGCGGCGTACCTACAATCAGATATTCCAGGCAGCCGATCAGTAAAAACTATGCAGATATTTAATGAGAACTTTAACCACAGGTGGCTGTGCTTACCTCAACCTGCAGCGGATCATTCGTTAACATTAAAATATATCTTTTTTATTTATTTAAATACATATTATAATAATCACTTTGAGTATATTAATCAAACGCGTGACGAAACCAAAAAACATTTTGTTGTTAAATTTTCCGTCAATAAATATAATTGATACCCATTAAAAATGCTGAAGAATTTAATGAATAAAGTGGCAGAGTCGACAGTGTAAGTCATCTTTCATTCTCAAGGTTATATTATGGTGTTATTATAGCTTACTCGTGGATGCACACGTACGTAATAACTTCTTTGTTGGCTTCCACTGAACGGTGTTAGCGAACCATTTAGTCTACTGACGCATAACTACGAGTATAACCATAATAATTATGTGTTTTCGACATAAACGACGTGCTCTGAATGAGCATAAAACACTGTAAGTACAAAATTCGATGATAGCCAACAATGGGAGGTCATCGAAATTCAGACTAACCATTCATATATTTATAGTTAGGTCACGGGGCAGTGTTTGGTCTAGGCGTTCGTTGGTATCGAGCGTGTGTTGACCGCGCGATTCACCTTGAGACCGCACCTCGCTTCTTATAACCCCACCACGGCGAAATACCACTGGCCGGTTGTACACGTGTAGCAGTCTGCAGACGACGTAAACTGGCCGCGTACCACGTTTGGTACAATGCTCGAGACCGGTCCGCTTGCTGTGGGTGAGCGAGTTGTGGAATGCACGGACGGACCAAGACGCCGAGATTTGAAAGTGTGCTCCACCGCGCCGCCCGCAACGCCTATCGACACACTAATATTTCCGATACCCATTCAGTACTCTTTCAACAGTAAAATCCCCCAATTTTCAATTCACTACACCGTATTCAAATAGTGAAACTTATTATTAAAACTTCCAGAGCGTGAGCCTTCATTTTCACCGCGCTTAATGTTGGACCAACCAATTGTTTGATAATTCTAAATTGCCTGTAATCACACGCTGTGATCTTCATTTTATATTATTACTGTTGGTTGGTAATCAAATTATCATATTTTATACATAAACACACTGTAAGTCGCACGCGCAGCCGGCGAGTCAAGCAAAAAATTGGGTTTCGTTTGTTAGAAAAATAATTATGATAATTTTCTGTCAACATCTCCCACTACTCAAAAGCTAGCTTTTGGTAAACATGTCGGTTGTACCTACTACGGAACAACACACAATACTGGAACAAATCTGGCAAACTTTCAAATAACTTTAATCTGGGCTGTCCCAAATAACATCAACAAAGCGTTATAATAAAATAAATGAAAGGTTAACAATTTTCATGTCTAATCAATCACAATTTCCGCGTCGGAGCGCATCGAATCGGACAGACAATCAAGCTTCCTTGTCGTTATCCAACTTTGTTTACATCCTAGATAGTTCCTACGCGCGTCATCATTGTTTGCTAAGAACTACTTGCCTAGTTACACTACCTACTAGTCATCCTATTATAATTCTAACGCCGCACGTTGAACCTTTTACGTAAATGTTGTGTGACGCAACTGACATAATAAGCCTACTTTGTAAGATGTTAAATAATAAATTTAAAAATACTGAAATGTATAAATACTAACCGGCTCAATACAGTTTCAGCTATCTTGTTCATAGTCATATTTGTTTAAGATGCAAACTAAAGTAAGGCCATTTTAATAGGTAACATTTGACAATTCAACAAAATTCAACAACGTAACCTTGTAACGCCGGGCATAAAATAATAATTATATTATTTCGTTTTGTTAGAACTGCACAATTGCTTAACTTTTTTCAATTACCGATTACCGATACGAGTAATTTTACGATTTGCTTTCACTAAACTGACAGACGTCAAATGTTACCTATTAAAATGGCCTTATTTTAAGTAGGCTGTCAGATAGTTTGGCAATTTTGCTAAAATACGCTTGTGTTAATACAGGAAGCAATGTAATGGAAGATAATCCAGTTAACTGTGAATGATTAATCGCAACAAGCGTCACTGAACACCAAACGATATTGGAAAGAACAGCAATTAGCATCCACATGTAAACAGCCATGAATCTAAATTCGATAAATAAATTAAAAAATTCGCTTCAAGCGTCAGACATGTTTCCCGCCCAGTCAACATAGAGCTCTGGTATTCCAACTATTTACCCTTCAATCATCTTTAATTAGTGTTTCAGGGGAGGCGTAGGAGGTCTAATGAAGCTGGACAGTTTTAGTAAATGTAGGCACGGCCCAATTCTGTTCGGCGGCGTCAATGCGATGAACACTGAATAAATGATGACACAGTCACTAAACGTGCCTCGTAAGTGTTACGGGTTCACTTCAATGATACAGTTACTTTGTAACTATGTTGTACAGGCTAATGATGCTAACTAAAAGTAAAAGTCGTGAATTATCCACAAAGTGTACCTTCATCGTGTACATGAATGTTTTAAAGTGAAATTTTGTTGTTTGACTTTCTCAGGAAAAGGGCTTTCGTTCGTTGCCTTCCGGTAGCTTTGTAGTAACAAGAGCTTAATTTTGTTAATTGGCACAATCATTCATAGAAAATTACCAAACAAAAACACCACCATAGGACTCTAACAAATGACTTCATCGCTTAAGGCATAGTTAAGGAACCAAATTCTTACTCAAAAGAAAAAAAATATCCAATCAAGCCTCAAATTGTAAAAAATGTTACTTTATCTAATCCATCCTTACGGCTCGACAATGTCTTATGATTTCGACCATTAATATAAGTCGAACGTCGACGTGGTGGCGTCGACTTTGTCACTCACTCCTACGCCCACTACATAGAGTTGAGGATCGACTGGCATAAAAACGCCCACTCAGGTATGGCGTGTAACTATTTGTTTTCATCGTACTCACGACTCGGAAACCCCGATGTTTTAACGTGCCGCCCCAATTCAAGTACCAAAATAACCGGGCTCTGTCCCAGATTTGTCCCCTGCTCCCTACGACGGACGTACGATACGCAAACCCCGATTGTTGCACCGACTGGGCTGGTCAAATGTCCCCCAGTGCATTGCTTTTACAATCGGATTTAAACTTTCCATTCCGCTTGAGCAATCGATCAAAACGAATAGATATGATAGAGGGGAGATAGCTGTAAGTAAGTTATTAGGTTTTTATGTTTATAGATTTAACTATTGAGGTCAGACAACTAAAGAAAAATCTGAATTTTTGTCAGGAATTTAATCTGGAGCCAAAATAAAAATTTTGGGATACCGACTGTGACTCAAACGACCAAAAAAAAAAAACCGAGATAATAAATCTTATAATCGATTGGTGAAATCGAATTAGTGATCAAGTCGTGCTTGTATTCGGCGACATGCCTCGCATTCCCTATTGTTTCCCGCGCGACACGTGTCGGCCGTCGGTCGCGCGTCCGTCTGAGGCCCGTTATCGTATAACTCGCTATAAGTATGGGTGGTATAGTATCCGAATATCGGTGGCGTGCGGGGTGAACGACCTCTCAGGCACCTGCAATCGGCCGCTGTTGACACAAGGAACTGACGGCCGTGACGCTTCCAAGTGATAATGAGTGGCAGTACAACGTTCTTGAATTTTCAGTGTGGCTAGGATAAACTCATGATTATTGGCTTCTGCACCTCAAATATTTGATCTGATGTGTTGTAAGTCTTGCCCGCTGCTGTTCTTTGTGTTTAGTCTGGTTTTTAAAATCTGTACCTATAACATTCGTTGTATATACCTACCAACAAGGATAGAAGATGATTTCCTCCTTATGACGCAACATTAATTTCAATATATATATTTTTTGCATTAGGAAAATTGACTGAATTAGTTGAGTAATAGTTACTATCATCAAAAGGGTCTTGTGACTAGTCGTTGATTATTTGATAACAATTATTATTTTATTAGATATTAGGTATGTATGCAAAGTGGGGGACGGCGAACATTAGAGGACGCTCGGGTGACAAAATAAAGGTCGCAACTAATGTAGCGTTGCAATGAACTTTTACACAAGGTCAATTCACTATTGCTTATTCATTGTTTCATAGCAACCGCTATTTTTCATTACTAAGTAGACCACGTATATTTAGGAGGTTCAATTTATAATTTTCGATCAAAGAGTAGAAATATCATGTTACTTTACAGACTTATATGAATTCACAATTGAGAGTTTATTACGCGATCCACAGTTTTCCCGCGCGGGGAATGAGGTCGCGGCCTTGTCCCGCTTCTCAGATTGGCACATTTTTATCTACTCTTTGAACTATAGCCAACGCCAGGGCAGACTTTCGATTTGATTGATAGAGTATAATGTACATAGTACGACAGTAAAATGTATATAATAAGTCTAATCATTTATCAAAATTCCAAACTATTTAGGCCAGCTCTTTGTTGTCTAGTGGAAATTTTAACTTTTTCTCAAAACTTTATGAAATATATACGTTTTATGTTGAAGTAATACAAAAACACAAAATATTCCAACTTAAAGATGAAGTTATTGAACCTGATAAGAAAAACAAGAAATATAGAAACAGATGTTGAGCTCTCGAACTTGGAAAGAAACTGATGAAATGAAAACAGTCATCAAAATAACAGCAAAACAAATATTCCGAAGAAATGTAAATCAGAAACAAACAATACAATATACAATCCTGAGCTAAATAACGATATTGCTGGATTATTTCATTTTCAACTTGAAATCCAAGTTGGATTGTTGAAATTCTACATTTTAATTGCAGATGAAACGGCTGTGAATTCTTAAAATTGATTTATTTTGGAGCCGCATTCTTTGTTACTGCTAATTATTTTTAAATATACTAATACTGCGTTGCCTCAATCGTCCACTAGTTGACCCATCTCTTTGAATTATTGGAATCCAATAAGAATTTTAATTTTTCCACCATTCTTTCCCTCTATCATTGTTTTCCAGATAATTGTATCATCAACATTATCTTTTCTGATCGTTAGAGTCAAACTCTGTTCAGAAACAGCGTTGTTATTTGTGCAAGCGATCCGTTTATCCAATGAAGGTATTAGTATAATTCTGTTGCAATGGACTTGGCTTTACTAATTCAATTTGCAAAGCTAGGACTAAGCTATTTACTTTGCAAGTTGTTGACCTAACTTCAACGTTAGGTACTAAATCATCTATCTTAACTGAACTGTGGAATTCAATTCATTATGCCTATTTCAAAATCAGCTCAGCTTTATTAGTGCCATAATCTAAACAATTTACCCATATTTGACAATGTTCAGTAGGTAGGTATGTTATTGCGAAGTTCAATGAAATATTTGAAAGGTGCGTGTGTTCGGCGTGTTTCAATTACCTACAATCTCTATTTTTAGAATAAATGAGTACGATTTGTAAATATTCCAATCTTAGGTAAAATCTGTAATTTTTTATGAAATGGCGAATGAACTTCATGAACTGATAACAACAATTCTATATCTAAACGCAATATATGCTTTTGGATTGCAAAGTAAGGATCTAACATTTATAAATAATGAACTAAACTAGAATAACAACCAGTTAACGAAGAGAGAAAGCATCCTGTGGTGGATTAAAATATTTCTGTCATTGCAATGCTGAACACAGTAGCTCAACATTAACACGTGTATCCTGTGTCGCGATGACCGCTGTCGACTCTCTCGGTTTCACGCACTACGCTCAAATAACGCGGAATGGAGTTGTTACTGTATAAACAGTAACAACTGAATCACGAAGAATTAAATACCACCATAATTGGCTACAATGAGCTCAATTGATATGAGGTGTTGCTGCGTGAGAAAACAAATTAGCTGAGTGGCCCTGTCAGTCGGGCCCGACTGCAACCGACCCCTTACCCGCTAACAACTTTCGAATTGGCATGCTATAAATATTCAACGTCGCTCTGCCAGCGGCTCTCACTGGCTACACTACTTCATCCATCCGTCATAAGTCACGATACCCACCTAGATACAGTTTGGGCTCAATTTTGACGACCCGCTTTTGCACTCAGTCAGAAATACAGTCGAGTCGGTGGTCCGCGCGCACACTGGCTTCTGTCTACTTATCCATCACTGCACATCCGCACGATACTGCGAGACTCACGATTTCACTGTCACAGCACGCGGCGGCCTGTGGCCAGCCGGAGTCACGGCACGCACAAGCACAGACGTTTCAATAGTACCGCGGCTACCGCTGCAGTGGAGTGGACGACACGGGTATCAGTCGGCGCGCGAGGTGAAACCGCCGAGGACCGAAACTGCGACGCGCGAGGTCGGCGCGACCTCCACGCTCGAGAGCGTGAGAGCCGGCAAAGCCTGAACGGTGGCAGGTGTGCTGCGCGAAGTGCAGCGTAATGCGGAGAGAGCTGTACGAGACGACGCGCGTGACTCGCCGCCGCCGACTGACGGGCGCGCCGCGACGAGCCTCGCTCACCACCACACGCGCAACCGCGCACACTCGCGCCGGGCCGACAGCCGACACCACACGCCGACACAGAGCCGCGCTACACCGACACGCTGCCGCGCCGCCAACCCACCACACCAGATCCAAACATATTTTAAAGTTTCATACCCAATTTGACTTTAAAATCTCATCGGGCCCGTCCAAGACGCGAGCCAGTCTGTCAGCCTGAATATTAACCTGAACAAAAGCATTGCGGTGTCTCACTGGACGCATCGGTTGCGCAGTGAATGGATGGACAGCGCGTGTAGAAACACCGAGAGCGCATGCGCCACGCACACTCCCCCGAGGCGCCCCTGTACGTACTAAAAATTCGAACAAGTGTGGCTGTAGTTTAGCGTGTCCGAAACGAGGATGGAAAATTGAAAAACAAGCCGGTGAAACTTGAAAATCTGTAGACTTAAAATACGGTGCTGTATATGCTATGTTTAATCTATTTATAGCATAGATACGATAAGTTCTAGGAAGACTGAGTTCAACTGACTTTATTGATAAAGCGTTTGAAATAGAGATCAATGGTCAACTAGTAAAATCAGCTCCGGTTCAGTGTGCGTTGTGCACTTATACAACACATATCACTGCATTATGCAGCCCGTGCAGTCACAGTAAGGTCATCGAAATACTGTGGATGCGATGCTACAAATTGCGCAAATAGATGTTCCAATGAACTCGTTTAATAATAGCGGGCGTAGTGAGGGCGTCACTGAAGAGAAATACTAGTCGAGTAGTCGCTACTCGACTCTATGTGAGACTGGCTCAAGGTTGCAGTACACGTACGCTGCCGTTGTCATGGAACACTACTCACGGAAATACTGTCATAAGAATGTTTAATGATGAGCTATTTATCTTTGACCTTCTCCACATTTTAGAAAAAAGATTACTATAATCAATCTACTCCTTTATTGGAATCACGTAGCTGTGTAATTATAACAAGAATGCAATGAATTTGAACCAATTAAAAATGACATTGCACAAATTAATGATACGACAAAAAGAGCATCGGCCTCATCAGCCGGGAGCCGTCACAGCACGTCAACTTTCAGCGAAAACAAATTTGTTCTCATATTGGAGTTGGATTATGATTTTTTTGTTGTACAAAATGTGAACATTAAAATTTAACATACATATCCAAATAAAAATAAGTTATTAGAGTTGATGTTAAGTTTGAAAGACTTGGAAAGCAGTACAGACAGTCAAAAGTTTACAAGAAACTATATCATAGTAAATGCGAGTGATAATAACCGAAGCACACAATAAGGAATTGAACATTGATAGAGAATAATAAAAGTTAGTTAAAATTGGAGAAGATTGAAGAAAATACTAAAGAATATAATATATTGTGAAAATGATTATTAGGTATATAGAGAGAGGTGTTTGGAAGCAGATAGCTATATAGAGACCCGATGGATAGAAATAACAGGAAGAAGGAGTTATATTGAGGTGATATTCACGAGAACGATGATTATTAAAATAACAGCTTAAACATTACACTAATTTCAAACAAAAGGAGAACAACAAAACTCATAATTTCGGACGGAAACAAACTCCAATGATAATTAATCTCTCATAAAAGATTGTCCTACACTATTTTTCAATAACAGATGAATTCATTCATTCGGACAAAAAGATATTAAAATATTTTCATATCGTAAAATTCACCAAGTTGTCTGTAGTCAAAGAGCCACGTTTAAAGGGCAGACACTGATGGGTCTGTTTGCGAGAGGTGGTCGCCCGGAATGCCAATCCTGACTTCCGCCGGCGCCCGATCATTGCCAGAAACACTTAGGGGGAAAAACTCGAGCATACGAGCAACTCGAGCAACGGTCCGAATTATATACAACGAAAAAAATTACAAATTTTACTTAATTCGTGTTATCTCTTTATTGAGAATGTTGATATTAAGTTCTTGATTTACAGACATTGCATCTTCATTTCGCATAATTTAGAAACAAGATACCTTCAATAATTTCTTGGCAAAAAACTTTGGTGAAGTGTAAAATTAGTTGAAAATGGATATTTTTTTCGTCAAGATAAAAATACGATCCAATACGAAGTAAAGTTGGAAATAAAAAGTAACGCGCGTAAAACATCCAGTGACGGGATACGCGGGCGCAATGCGTGAAATTCCAAGTCAGCTGATTAATTCTCCGCAGTGGCAGCAGCGTATACTTTTTCTTACTTTAATAAGCGTGACATTGCAGATGGAAATATATTATTATTATTATTATAAGAATTGTTATGACACACTGACTCGATTGGATTAGTTGGCGTATGAATGTCATCGAATTCTTTGGCAAAATTAAATTAAAATTGTTGAGGCTGTCAGTTACATATAGTCAAACGAGAAAGGTAAAAATATATAATGTCGGCCGAAATATCTACATCTATACATGTAGCAAAACTAAAGCGCAGACCACACTTAGAACTAAGCGAAAGGAAGCTAAGTTCGTTCAGCTTCGCTCATGCAGCTATAGATTGTCATTAAATCCGCATTATCGAGTATGTAATTGCGATAGTGGGGCGCGTTATTTCAGAGTGGACAAGCTTTACAGGCGGCATCTTTTCATCTTCGGTTCTCACTGCGAATTATGAACCGAAGTATGAAAAGACTCATCGAATCCTAAGAACGCATGGCGATGATAATGCAATTGAAGTAATTTAATAATGTGCATGCATACAACGACTATTTTAGTAAAAGACAACATCAAACTAATATGATTGTTGCCGAACGAATGGTTTGAAAATATTTGATATATCAGATTGAATACAAAGCACGCAGCGGTTTAACTACAGGTCTATTGCCCCGGCTCGATAACAAGGACAGAGGCTAAAAAGGAACGCGCGGTTTGTGTGGTATTCAGCAGCAAACAACTTTTGATCACAAATGTGTACTTGCTAGATGGTTTATTGGACTTTATCCTTTGAAAGATCCAAGCCGACGCTAACAAAAGCCTTCTGATTGGGTTGAACACATCATGGACCGGACAATGCGACATAAACGTTTGTGTATTTCTGTCGGACGTCAAAGGAACATTTTCGCATTTCGTACGAACGTAAACGACCTAACAAACAGTCGTAACTGTGTACAAACAAGCTATTTACACGTGCAACTTCAAAACTCGTAACCATAATAAGGCGTTTTCACGGGATTGTTCGCGACGACCGACCCTCAACGAAGGAAGTCTGCAGTACCCTTTACGAAGATACCTTCGGACGATTGACCTCTGTTTCGCAAAGACACGGGATCCACTCGATATAGGTAGAGATGTTGAGTCAACGACCGGCCGGTGGTTGTCGGATAATTTGGATATTTTCGTAATAAACGTGCTCATTAAACACCTTTTTGGGAATGACGCATAATGTTCGATATGAAACAACCTTGTTATGATGTGTTCAGCCGAGTCAGCTAAGTCATAGGTCTCGAGTTCGAACCCAAAGCACGCACCTCTGACTATTCGGATTCATGTGCGTATTGTATAATTATCACTTGCTTAAAAACGGCGCCGTCAGTTAGGACTGGTCATCTCTTAGCTGCCATGGCTTATTTTAATTTATTTTAAGTTTTTGAATGATTCTTTTTTTCTTTTTATTACGGACGCTTTTACGAACGTGCACGTCTTATTACATTGTTCTCACATGCATAATTTCAAAATGAATGATGTAACCAATTTTTTGTATCAATTTTATATTTTATTTAAAAGAGTGTCCGTGGAGTTTCTTGCCCGTTCTTCTCCATAGGTACCTACTACGCTTTGGAATGGGCAACTAGCTTCATATTTTTGACTGACCGACCCCTTGACAATTCAAAAGTGCCTGTAAATGGTTTGATTGAAATAAATGCTTTGAGTTTGAGTTTGAGTTTGACGGTGAAGGAAAACATCGTGACGAAACCATATGCCTGAGAAGTATTTCTCGGCGGCATGTAAAGCCAAGTCAGAGGCCCATGGGCAGCTTTAAAACTCTGACACCAGGTTAGTCACTAACCACACGAAAAGAAGATGTGTTCAGCCGTAATAATTAAATATGTGTGGGCAAATCTTATTGTGATTATGCAAATTCAAATTTTAGTCATATTTTATTCATTTTGCTGAGAAATTAAGAAACAGTTAGTTTTCTGGCAAGGACTTCTATTTTAATTAACGTTGAGATATTGCTAGACATTATACATAAACGCAGTGGTTGCAATGTTATGGAGGACGCCACCACCTTTACGCAAAGTCGTTATCAATTAAATAGTCAGCGCCATTTTGTCACTGCAGTGACCGTAGTACAGACTAATAATTTCGTATAAACGACTAATGACAGAACGATACATAGTTTATACGAATTGCAGCTGGCCGTGTGTGTCGTCAGGCTGCAGTCGAGCAGTTCTTTTTTCAAACTTCGCAATTATCACCTGCAGAGGTCGGCTCTCTAATGAGTGGCACATCCGCGGCGCCTGAGCACCCACGCGCCTCCCACACATGCACACCAATGTCAATGGTGCATGTAAATCAATGCGAACCATCAGAAAGCTCACTTCCATTGTATAATTATGAAGGAGTATGATGTATCGTGTTGTTTTTTTAGCAGCTGTTGTTCAAAACCTTCGTTATTCAGTATTTTTGTAAGTTTTGTTTGGCTTGGCTTTCAAGGTAAGGTCGATGACTTTGTTTTTCGAACAGATGATGTATTGTTAGAAAACTTTGTTGAAGAAAAATACAACAGTAAGTTTAATTAATGTATAAGTTATTAATAACATGTTATTAAATGAACATGAAAATGAAATTATTAAAGTTAAGAATCAAGTAGGTAAGACCCAACTATGAAATTATATGGGTGCTTGTTAGGTATTATCGAGGTTCGGTTGTATAGTATGGTCGTAAGTGAATGTTCTAAAGTGTTTCCACAACAACGATTTCGAAGCATTGGAACTATCAAAGAGTTTTAAGAAAATTAGTTCTCTGTTAACAACCCTACAGACTGTGCATTGGGAACATGGACTCTGTTTCACATCTACGTGAATGCACTTTTGTTATAGTCATTCTTGAAACTCTGACAAGGGTCAGAGAATTTCAGAATGGAATCTTTAACCATCTATTTATTCTCTCCATTAAATCCTGGCCAAAAGCTATAGGCTATAGACTTGTCACTCCATCTTTTTTCTACTGCAAATATTTTCTATTACTAATCCTACGATAATATCATCTTTCTACTGGCCTTTTGATTTAACAGCAAATTTTCTGTCGGATTTCTTCAATCAATCAAATCATTTTTATTTGCATTAAAACACGGTATTACAGATGATACATTAAAATTAGTACTTACATGTTTTGCTATACATACATAGCATGCAAACTTGTCGGCATGCGTTACATCACATAGTATTATACACTTGTTGGAGCATATTTAGTCTTCGTTACGTGCTGTGTGTTATATGAGATATCCCATCAGCAAATAAAAATGAACTCTGTTCTCATTTTCGTGTGGTAAGTGACTTATAACGATCTTCCATACAGACTCATCGAACTAAGAATCATAATTTCGGAAAGATTTTTGATTTCTTTCCTTAGTCTGAGCGGTTTAGGTTGTGAGTTGTCTATCAATGACTGTATGAATTTATGAATTTTATTAAGTTGATGTTTCATTATTCCTCATCAAACGGCTCCTACACAAAGCTGTGATGCGTTACGACGCCGCATCGCAGGTTTTTTGAGGAGCTTTGTTTTTTAGCAGCTCGCTGATTTATGCAATGCGATGCGAATTCGTAGTTTTGTGTGGGAGCCCTAAATACAGTACCATAATAATTGTAATAGTTACAATAGTAGTTATAAATGCGTCGGTGTTTCGCGTATCGGTTGCGGGCACAAGTAGGATTTCCTTTTTAGACCACACTCGCGCGTCCATCATTGGGTCAGTGTGCGAATACCAGCGATTGAAGAGCGGGCCCGGCAGTCTCGACATAGATACCGATCGCTATACGACCGAAAGTAATATAATATAATAGTATTTTGGTACCCAAGAAATAGGAAAAGAAATCAAGGTAGACAGTTTCGAAGGTGGGAAGACGAAATAAAGATCATAGCAGGAAAAACTTGGACTAGGAGAGCACAAAATAAAACAGAGTGGAAAGAAATGGAGGAGGCCTTTGCCAAAGTTGGGCAAACAGGGCCTCAAGTCTGCTATTACAATAGTGTCAGAATGGTCTATCATTGATTTCATAATTGTTGATTTTGACAAGTTTGGTAATCTACTAACATATTGGCGTCATTATGACTTTCCAATGGTCAGCCACTGACATTCCATTGAAAGAAATAGCATCTATTGGTATTCTCGTACATAATGAAAAATGAATGACTGACTTAGACGGTAATCTGCTAAAATTTTGACATATCCTTTGATCAGTGACCTACCATGAGAACGTCATTGTGCAGTCATTTTAATTCGTTACGAGTATCGTGTTTGTGGAATACAATGATCAACCAATGATCGACCATTATGAATTTAGCAGATTACGAACTTTTAGCAAAATGACAATGGGATCGTGTTGTAATGAAGAATTTATAAAAATAGCAGACTTGGGCCCCAGACTGGGTTATCGGTGTCACCGACTCGCCAGAGTCGTTAGTTTTGATTATAGTAAAAAAAAAGAAAAATGTCTGAATTAAAGGCTTATATTATTATTATTATATGACCGAAAGTCCTAATAGCGTCCCTAGAAGCAGCGCGACGTGCTTCACAAGTACGGGAATTTCAAGCACGTCGCGCGCGTCTGGGGACGCTATTAGGACTTTGCGACCGAATTTGGTCGTATAAGCGATCGCTAACTATGTCGAGACTACCAGTCCTGATTTCCGACAACCATGTGTATTTAATAGTTTACAAAGATTACACAGTTCTAGAGGAAGTTAAGGCTGTATTCTCGTACCAAACTGTGTAAAAGTATGACGTAGAAGTTTGGTCTTGAGTTTGGAAGAAGAAGTGGCGCAAAAAAACTCCCTAGCAGCACAGTTTGCAGCCACGGTTTGTCTGTATCTTGTAGGGTTATGATAAATGCGCTTACTGTAATATAGTTTTAAAATCAACATCAGCAACACCCTTAAATTTTCTCTGGTACAATCGAAGCATGAAAATCTACGTTTAGTTTGAATTGAAATGATTTTTGAGTAATCTATACTATATACTATACTTTATTATATTAATATTATAAAGAGGAAAGATTTGATTGTTTTTTTTTTGTATTGAATAATCTCCCAAACTTGAAAAAAAATTTTACCATTAGAAAGCTTAGTTTTCAGAGAGTAACATAGGCTACTTTTTATCCCGCGAAAAATAACAAAAGACCACGGGAGCGAAGCCGCAGGCAAAGAGCTAGTAAGTAAAATATTAATAGATTTGTAAGTAGTAAACACGGCTATACATTTTACTATACATTTCCAGTTTAAGCTGATCTCGCATTGTATGGTGAGAGGTGGGCATTTTGGGGGACTGTCTTATGTAATTTTGACGTTCGAAAAGTGGTGATTCTCAGCCTAGTTAGAATAAATGACTTTTGATTTTTTTAATAGGATTTCCGTACAATGCGTAGGAGCCTTAACCAAACCAAAAATAATTATAAATAATTTAAAATCGAAACAACATGTCGAACCAAATAACCTTTTATTGTCCCTTTAAATTGTTGTAGAGTCATTGGCTTGATGCAAAACTAATGCACTTGGCTGTATTTACACCCATTACCTTTGCCAAATATATATTTAGTGCAGAAACGAGTTTAGCTTAGTCGATTTTATAATGTCACTATTAATGTTCTCATCTCTATCAACGTCGAGATACGCGTGTATTTAATGTAACAATGTCAAAACTGATCATAATAACAAATGTTTGTAAGAATTCGATGTCTTGTTTGTATGTTAAATAGGTCATACAACTTAGACTTTTAAAAAAAAAAGAGTAACGGTGGAGTTTCTTGCCCATTCTTCTCCATACGAAAACTACCTTTTGGAATGGGCGACTAGAATCAGTTTTATTATTTTTTGTAAAGTTTGACGTTAAGTAAAGTGCCTTTTTTGTGCCTAATTGAAATAAATTATTTGACTTTGACTTTGACTTAGAGGGAAATAAAAGTATGCAGCAAAAAAAATACTGATGTAAAATGTAGTAGGCAGTAAAAACTAAAAAGAAACAAACTTATAGTAAGGTATAGGTACAGCTCAAAGTCGAACCTCAATAACCGAGGAAAAACCTTTTCATTTGTAGTTAGTAACAAACTTTTGTACTGTGGACGTGGATCGTATTTTAGTTCTACTATAGAACATAATCGTAGTACACATTTACTCGTTTACAGTTTTTATTTAGTGTGAGTGAGTCCTCCACATTTCGAACGCGACCTAGAAAGGTGAACAAACGTCCGATATAGCCGAGTTCAACCCAAATTTTTGACCCGATTCGATGTAAAAACGCGGCGAGGCGGGCTAACGACCGCCTGACGTAACTTGGAATAGACAAATAAAACCAGATACGGAATGCAGCCTTTTTTTGTGCTTTCCTCTCGACGTAACGGGAATAAACCCGGTCGGGGTAGACTTTCGTGAAACAACCATGACCCCACGAAATTGTGTTCCAGTTCTCGTCTATTATAAATACGTGTTAAGTAGTTCGTTGGCAACAGATAACGCGATCTTCCAATCGTTTGTTTATATTCTATCAATTAATTGGGTTACGTTACATACATAGGTACCTACATTGTTATCGAAATTGACATATGTCTAAATGGCGTGGCGTAGTGCCAAAAAACCGAAATAAAGGTGACAACTGGCGTTTGCCACGACTGAAATACCCCATGTATTATAAATACGAGACCAAGAATTGCTTGAAGCCTATTTAGATCAAGGTGTCGATTTCAATAAAAAATAACTAAAAATAATTACAATAAGCAGATGAATAATAAGTCCGACCCTGAAGCCCAGTTTAAATTAAAATGCTTGAACTTTTGCTTGGTAACGAAATTAACAGAAATCTTTACTTTTTAAGTCTCCGAAAAAGGTCACAATTGTTGCATATTTCAATTATGTATTATATTTGAAAGAAAAACGCACTCCTCGTATTCGGAACTTTTATTTTAATGAATCATTATTTTTACTGCCTATCAACAAAATAATTAATGTTTGGCTGCTATTAAATATTTCAACCGTAACAAAAAGATTTTTGATATCAAAGCAAGTATTCAGGTTACCTTAATTAAATGAACAGTGAACCTTTATTACACATAAAAAATTATATCAATAATAAGTTTGTCATTATTAAAATCGATTTTGTATAATAAAACACGAAATTAATACAACAAATAATATTTTCCTTGGTATAATTGGAAATACTCGAACTGTGCCGGATCAAATAACCTATTTAGTATTATATTATAGTAGAAAGAAACAAGGGTTATTTCAACCTTAAATGCCAGATTGAATTCCGAACTGCATTTGTTTTGCATTTTAATATCTTCAAAAGCAGTTATATCCCTATTAATTACGAAAGGTACGTAGTTACAGCCAGCTCAATTGGTTGTTCAATGGATTATCATTAAAAAACCATAGCGATTCGGTGTATAACGATAGGATATTTAAATATTCTGTGTAAAAGCACCGAAGCAGGTTGGCTACCAACCATGGAGAATTCTATGGGATTATAAATAGGTTTAATGCGAGTGGAAGGAACAAAGATCACAAGACATAATACGGGTGCGTTTTCGTTGTGGAAATAATCTTAAATGAGAGGCTTTTTTGCAGGGCAAAAGGAGGATTCGGCTCGTATCTTTGATAATATACAAATAATACGAGGAATTTACGAAAATTAAACATTTATGAATCCCTAATTTATATCCAATTATGTTGAATCCTAACCTATTGTATTTTTCTGGATGCTGACGGCGGAGTACAGGGTGTTGTGGTGCAGCCTGGGAGAGGTCCAGCAGTTCGCGAAAGGCTGAGTCGATTGAAATATGAACCCCTAATTTATACCATTAAGTTAATCTAAACAGTTCAGCGTTCGCGTAACTTTATCGATAGAAGTTTTTAGATTGATGTGGTTAATATAATCGAAGTGTGGTCAAAGCATCAAATACTTCGCTTTGCTTTTCCTGAAGATTACTTTTTAAATCGAAAAGGTCAAAAGCAAGGCATTTATTCTAAAAGTCTAAACTTGTAATATTAAGTATGAACTAATGTGTGCTTGAGAAGGCGTTATACATAGTGCAATCCACGACGACGCGCCCCACTCCGCTCCGCTCCGTACTAAAGTACAGTTTACAGTACAGTAATCGTGGAGTGGGGCGCGTCGTCGTGGATTGCACTATTTTTAGTATGAGACTCTTACATTACATTTTTTTTTTTTTTTTTTTTTTTTTTAACTATGGCATCTCGCAGGTATACCACTAAGGTATTTACTGCTCAACCGAACAATCCTGTGGCTGCCTTAAGCACTACACTCAAAGCCTCCAGCCAGGAGCAACTATTCTAAATTAAAATTAGGCGAACGCTCGCTAAGGGCACCCCCTGTGGGGTACGAACCTCGGCTTAGGGCGTCGCTGAGGGGAGGACAGCAAGATGGGACAGGCTGGATCAAGGATATATTATTATTATGCGGGGAATTTAAAGCTACGCGCTCAGCTGCGGCGCGGGCTGGCGCTTCATCGGATAAGGGTCGGGGGGGAGTATTATTTACTCGTGAGGGTCGCGATCGCGGAGGACCTCGGCGGCGAGGTCGGTACGACGGGTGTCGGGTGTATTTGTGCACTGTACTGGTGGCCCTATTGCTCTCCTGGAGGAGAGTGGTGGGATCATCTGGATCGGAGAGGACATTCCTAGGACGGCGAAATCGACTAATACGGGAGGGGGTATAATTGGCCGCTTCAACAACCAGAGGGTTGCGGTGATTGGCGGCGGAATCAAAATGACGCTTGGAAATGCGTTTTAGGAACTGATGGATTGTGGGGATTTTAAGATCGAGGTGGAGGTTAATATTCCTTACATACCAGGGAGCGCCCGTGGCTCTTCTGAGAAATCTATTTTGGATCACCTGCATCCTATGGATATTTCTGGGGGATGTGTGTGCAAAGACAGCACCCGCATAGGTCATGATGGGGCGGATGCACGCTGTGTAGATGCGCAATTTGCACTTGAGTGACAACTTGCTGCGTGCATTAACTATGTAGTATAATCTACTGAGAGCGAAAGCGGCCCGCGAGCGAACCGACTTTATGTGCTCTGTAAAGTTGAGGTACTGGTCGAGGATGACTCCCAAGTACTTGGCTCGCTTCTCCCAGGGGATAGGCTTGCCTAACAAGGTGAGTGGTCGGGGGATGTGAGGGGGTCTAGATCGCGGTTTTATAAATAAAACCGCCTGACTTTTGTCGGGGTTCACCTCAATTCTCCATTTCTTAAACCAGGCGCCAAGGTTATTGACAGCCCGTTGTAAGAGCAGGTGGATCTGAGTCTGCGACCGGCCCCTGCAATATATGGCCGTGTCATCTCCGAACAGAGCCAACTGCGCCGTATTGCTTTTGGGGATGTCGCTTGTGAAGAGCGAGAACATGAGCGGGGCGAGCGCGGAGCCTTGAGGGACTCCGGCGCGGATTTGGCGGGGAGAGGATAGGGCTCCCTCGATGCGATAGCGGAAAGTGCGATTCGACAAGTAGTCCCGTAAGATGAGCACGAGACGATCGGGCACTCCGAGTTTGTAGAGCTTAAAGATTAAGCCGTTGTGCCAGACCTTGTCGAATGCTTTCGCTATGTCGAAGAAGACCGCACCTGTCGACATGCCACGGTAGAAGCCGCCGCCGATGAATTCGACGATGCGGTGGACCTGATGCACGCTAGAGTGCTGGGCTCTAAAGCCGAACTGTTCATTGGGGATGAGGCCTTTGGTTTCAGCGTAGTCCCTGAGACGCTTATAAATAAGCCTCTCATAGATTTTGCCTAATACCTTGAGCAGACTGATGGGGCGGTAGCTGGAGGGTTCGGTTTTGGGCTTGCCAGGCTTAGGGATACCTATCATGGCTTCTTTCCACGCTTGGGGGAAGATATTGTTGCTTAGAGCACCATTGAAGATGGTGGTCAGTAGCATAATAAGGTGGGCGGGGAATTAAGAGTTGGATCACCCTATTGGTGATTCCATCTGAGCCGGGGGCTTTACGGATGTGGAGACCTTTGATAATGTCATGCACTTCGTCTGGAGTGACGGGAGGCAGAGGACTTTCGGGGTCTTCGACGGGGGGCAGAGAAGCTTTACGTTCGACTTCAGCGTCTACCTCTGAGAGGTGAGCTTGGTCTACTGGTAGGGAGCTGGGAGAGCATTGAGCCTCGAGACTGTCGGCTAGGCATTCCGCTTTGTCGATGTCGTCGAAGGCTATGGTTTTGTCCGGGCGTACTAGGGGGGGAATGGCAGCTATCTGATTTGATTTGAGTTTCCTCTGGAGTTCCCAGAAGGCCTGATGGGTGGGCTGTAACTCGCCCAGCATCTTATCCCAGCTCGCGTCACGCAGCTCCGCCATGCGTGTCCTTACAGATCTCTGCAAGTAGCGCATGTGGGCTTTGTTGGCGGGACAGGGAAAGTTGCTGTATGCACGGGTGGCCGCGTTCTTCTCGGTCAACAGAGCACGTGCATCGTCCGGGAGTTTCAAGTAGCGGTTATCCGCTTCAGGAACCTCCCTTGAACAGTCGTTCAGGACGGTTTGCACATGGTCAGTGAGCGAGTCGATCGCAGCCGTCGTGTCCGCGATTGAATCGAAAATGTTTGGGATGGAGTCCAATTGGGGGGACGTGTTGGTTTTCAGCTTATCGCCTACTTGCCTCCAGTCCGTCACCCTTTTGGTGGCTGGGGGTTGGTTGGGGTCACAGGGACCTATGCGGGGAGCCAGTCGTATGACTACTGGTCGGTGGTCCGAGGTAAGCTCGTGGACCGTTTCTATTGAGTCTAATCTTAGGTTGACGTTCTTAAGGAGCGCCACGTCAAGAATGTCGGGGGCATGATTAACACAGTGGGGATAGTGGGTTGGAGTCATCGGAGCGATGACGTCAAAGTTTTGAGCGAAGGAGAGATTGTACAACTGATGCCCTCTGGAGTTGGTAAGGGAGCTATTCCAGGAGGGATGTTTTGCGTTGAGATCGCCTGCTATGATAACAGAGTCACTCAAGCCGAATAGAATATTTAGGTCGTCCGCGATGGGTTGGAATCCCCCTGCGGGGTTGGGAGGGATGTAGGCCGATACTACGGTGACCGGCTGATGGCCAGTCATGGCTAGTCGGCAGATGGAGACTTCTAATTGTGCTAGCGGGGGAGGGTCAATAGGGATGCAGTACAGATCCTTTTTGTAATAAATTAGTGTGCCGCCCAGGTGGGCACGCGACCTATCGTTACGAATTATACGGTAATTAGCTATGGCTGGATTACGGAGACTGGGTTTTAGGAAGGATTCCTGTATGAGGAATAAGTCAATTCGATGATCACGGAGGAACTCCGATATTTCATCTCGTTGACCTTGGATGCCGTTTGCGTTGAAGACGCCGAGGTTGAGGGATCTGGGTTTGAATCTACTTAAGGCCGTGTTATTCATGATGAGATAACAGAAAGGGCTTGGGTGATGTCCTGGTTCGCGACTAATACGGCCAGGAGAGATTGGATGTCGCCGCTTTGCTTAGCGGCGACGATATCGCTTGCCATCTGAGCCGCCCGGGGCGTGCTGAATATGGCGAAGGCGCTGGCAATGATGTTAATGTTTTGCGCTGCGATATTGTAGTTGATCGCGGGGTGCGGTGCTTGAGGAGCACGTACGGGTTTCGAGGCGGGCCCTTACATTACATGCACCGTCTTCAATTTAAGTTTCTCTGATGGCCGGCGCCTTGTCAGTCCCTAACTTTAATTTTTGTGGAAGATAAGCAAATCTTTATGTCTAAGAAAATTGAGAAGTTTCATAACTATCTACGCCACTGTAAAAGCGTACCAATGTAAATTTATTTCATAGATACGAATCATATTTTTAAAAGGCTAAGCTACTGTTATTTAAGATTTCATTATGTAGCTATAGATTATATAGATAGGAATATGATTATACATTTAGGCAAGAATTTACAAGATATATGGTATTCTGGAATCATGCCCCGACCTTCTATTTCCTTCCATCTCAATTAAAACCATGACGTTAGACACGACATGAGGCACAAACAAAGTGCTCATAGCGATTCCATTCATACCCATTGCTATAGATACGAAAGTCAGCTGAACAGCGTAGGCGGCTTTCTTCTGACGTCATGAGAACTTAAGAATTAATGCAGGGCATCGTCGGTCGTAGTCATATTTATGTAGTTTTTTTGAGTCGGTTGTTGTTTTTTAAGTATTGAATCAATGTGTATAAAGCCCCAAAAATATTACACGTACTTGATCGTAATAATAGCTGTCAATGCTGTCAATGTAAAATCAATGTCATGAAAAATAATACATAACTTAACATCACGCCTTGTCTCCCCGAAGGGTTGGGCAGAGGTGTACCTGTACTAGGTACACCCGCCAGTTATGTTTAAATCCCATGTAATAGGGGGCGAGCCTATTGCCATCAACCGGGCACAATTCCAGACTCCAGGCTACTGAGAAATTCCTGTTGGAAAAACCCAATAATACTTTGCAAGACCTGGGAATCGAACCCAGGACCTCATGCTCAGCAGTAGCGCTTGCGACCACTAGACCAACGAGGCAGTTCATGTATCCTCGAAGTGCAGAGGTGTATTTATAGTGCACCCATATTTCGCCAGTTATGTTCAAGTCGCTGTAATAGGTGGCGAGCCTATTGTCATCAACCGGGCACAATTCCAGACTCCGGACTGCTTCTGAGAAATTCTTAATGGAACCCAACAACATTTTGCATGACCTGGGTATCGAACCCAGGACCTCATGCTCAGCAGTACTTGCGACCACTGGACTACGGTGTCAGTAAATTGAACTAGCCTTTTTTTTTTTTTTTTTTTGGGTGGGAAATCATCAAATGACGTCTCCCGCTCTGGGTGGAGCGGGAGGGCGTGTCAGACTCTTAATGACTAAAACCCACCCGTGTTCCTTCTCTTGCCTGTGCACTGCCAGGGGGCCACGGTATCCCTTTCGGACTTTCCCGCAACCCCGGCAGGCAATGGTCTCATCGGACCCCTTCACTCGCTGACACTCTTTGAGGCGCGCGTGGAACACAACGCGCCGTCGACCCGGGCCTGGTCCTTACCAGACGGCGAGCTACCCATTGCTCACCGTCCGCAAGCCCGCGCCTACGGTGGCCGGGAATCAGCGATTGATTCCCGACGCCCAGGGCGTCTCCTCCTGCGGCGGCTAGGGGCGTGAGGGCGCGAAATTTGCCTCTCCCTCACGCGTTCCGCCTCCTCCTTTGCGAGCATTACTGCTTCGCAGAAGGAGGTGACGGCCTCCCATGCCCTCTCGCTCCGTACCATGGCCTGGACCAGGGCTGGATGCGAGAGATCCCCGCCACCGATCGCCTCCACGAGGACACGGCGGTGCTCTGCCCAAGCCGGGCATACCTCCACCGTATGCTCCACCGTGTCCTCCGGGCGATCCACGCAGTGATGACACCCGGGCGTTTCCTCCCGCCTTATCCGAAACAGGTACCTCCCGAAACAGCCGTGTCCGGTGAGGACCTGCGTCAGGCGGAAGGTGAGGACGCCGTGGCGCCTCTCCAGCCACTCCTCAAAGAGGGGACTTATCGCCGCAATAGTGGCGTGCCCAGCACTGGGTTGCGACAATCGCACTCTCCATGCCGCCATGAGATCCCGTCGGAGCTCTGTCCGCTGTGCCGCGATTTCTCGCGGCATCGGAGTCAAGCCCCGGCGTTTCGCCTCCTCGCGCCACTCCCAAATATGCGCGAGGACTTTTGCCTCCAGATCCCATGGCGGCAATCCAGCAAGGAGCGGTATCCCCGGACCAGCCGGGTGGCCATGACCCTCTGGGACGCGTTCAACCTGCGGGCAGGCCGCCGCCTCAACGAACGCGCCCACACCGGTGCCCCGTACAGGGCCATGGACCGCACGATCCCCGCGTATAGCCTCCGGCAGGAGGCGTTTGGACCCCCTAGATTGGGCAGGAGCCGCTTCAATGCAGCCCCGGCCCGCTTCAGTCTGGGAGCCAAACGTCGGAAATGCTCCACGAAGTTCCACCGACTGTCGAGGACGAGTCCCAGGTACTTCATCGTCGACTCGACGCCGATGTGAACCCCTCCTACCGTTATTTGGGAACCCGATGGTGGCGCGTTCCGAGGACCATGAAAACACATGGCCTCGGACTTGTGCAAGGCCACCTCGAGTCCCAACTGCCGGATTCTGGCCACGATTGTCGCAACCCCGTGTGTCGCTAGTTCGGCCGCCGCCTGGTGCGACCTCCCCTGCGCCAGGACCAACGTGTCGTCAGCGTAACAAACGACGCTGACGCCATTGGGGAGGTCTGCGCGCAGCACCCAGTCGTATCCGATGTCCCACAGATGCGGCCCCAGGACCGAGCCCTGTGGGACACCGCACGACATCTCTCGCCGGTTCCACTCTCCCTGGTGACCGGGGTAAAATTAAACTAGCCTGATATAATGGACAAAAGAATTGGTAACTAAAATGATTTCTGCTTGTGACATTATTAAGAAAATACTCGAAGTAACATGTTACTGACAAGGGTCTGAACTCAATGGACATAAAATTCGTGGAAAATCCTAGCGCAAAAATAACAAAAGAAGAATGGAAAAATCTAAGACTTTTTTTAAAATTCAAGACAATGAGTCTATCCAACAATTTAATTTACAGTCTGGATCACTCTTAAAAGTATAAGCGCTTTAAGGTCGAAAAAGTTTCTTAAATTAAGTACTGTTTTTAGTACTTACTCAAGTTATTTCAGGGTTCAAAATGAAAAATACAACTTTATCACTTTGATTACAAAATGTTTTTTGTTACTTGTACTTTACGAACCTACCTTTTTAGGTAGGTTCGTACAGTACAAGTTTCACATTATTTAGTTCTAGGAAAACTTCCAAAATACGCCCATTAAAACTTCAGTGACGTTACCAAAACAAAAGAGAGTTATAATGAGTTTCGCACTCGCGGACCAAAACTCTTTGCTCTCGATAACTTTCGCTATGTTTTATCATACTTCATAAAAACTGGTAAAAATCCGGAAACTCGAAAAAAGTCTTATTCAACTAAATTAGTTCAGTTTGCTGTTTATTCAAGATTTTATTAAGTGTTGTTTCTTCGCTACTACGTCTGTTAATTAGGAGTTTTAAGAGGATTGCGAAAGGCGGTTTCGCAAACATCATTGCAGCTCTTTCCCGGTCTTAAGCAAATGGTTCTTTGACGAAAATCTTGCTGCTTGAGGTATCATTAGGCTTCTTATTAAACCTCATTCCTCTTCAGGCTGCAGAAGCAAATATTATGAAACAAGATTTCCGAGCAACAGAAATGTGAGGGGAATACAAGAAAATAAATAAGAATGCTTCCAAAATTTCTTGGAATTGGCAAATTTTATAAATTTTGTAGCTAGCTGCTTTAGCTAATGCCATTTAATAATATATTCTTCAAACACGATATTGAAATGTTTCCTTGACTGGAATTGGGGTAGTTCCTAGAACCTCCCGGCGATCGCCTATCGAATATTTACCGTTAGGGAACAAAATACCTATTATTATGTTGGTAGTCTAACGGCTAGAAGTTTATTTTAGTCGACTTTGTTTGTTTCTGTGTTAATGGGGTTTCCAAAACTGTTGTATAAGCCGTCTATATACCTAAGCTACATAAAAGTTTCCTGAGAGTTAAACTAACGATACCTAACGTGATTTCTTGTAATCGAGGCTTATCACGGAAAATCTTTTAATCTTTTTATAAAAATCAAGGTCCATACAAAATCAAAGTCCGTACAAATCTCGTATCACTTCAGAAATATTTTATTTTTTGATTTTATGCTTTATAAACGTAATTATAACGACACAAAATACAAAATAATATAATACATTACAACTCTCAAAAGAAAAAAATAAACGAAATGAAAAGAGGAAATCTTTTGAAACTTGAATAAAAAGCAATTTTGTTGTTTTGTCGCCCGTAATTCTTTGATTGAGCTACTTACTTTTTTTCTTTATGAATATTGTTGGAAGCTTTGATCCGTTTTTCTCAGGATAATGCCCTGTTAGACTACAGAAGTGAGAACGTTATACGTTTTTTCATTATAAGACAAAAATTCTAGAAAAATATTGTGGCTGTTACTTAATGATGCTACAAAAAAGCCATTGGTGTGATTCGGACTGGTTTCATTGTTTGACGAGGTAGCAACATAGCAACTGGTCAATTTTCTTTGGAAATAATTTGATGTAATTTGGGAACGCGACCGTTTCACTTAATACTAAACTTATGTAGATAGTTGTCTAGTAGATGTTAGGCGCATGTACATAATGTTCAGGATTGGAGAACTTTGAGCTTATAGATTTTGAGCACAATGGCTGTATTTATGTAGGTACAACTCCCATTTAAACGTTTACCAGATCATGCTATACAATTAGAATTTTAGGAGATTGAAGTTTTTTCAAACCAATCAGGCCTCTTTCCTATTTCCTATTTGCAGCCAGTGCCTGTAATAACAAAAAACAATATACGACGAATGCTACTTCCCATAAAACTTCAAGACGTAACATCTAAGCATTTTAACGACCCTTATTCACTTATGCTTTGAAGGACCATATGATAACGGTGCTATTTTGTGAGCAGACGTCTTGAAAAAGCACGTCGGCTATTATTTTATATATTTTTTTTTCCCAGTGGATTGCTTTTTCCGTTCCTTTCGGCTGAGGAATGAAATATTATTTCTGTCTGTTACATCATGTAACATTTTAGCGCTTCGTTGGGTGTGAAATATTGGAATGATATTTGATTTAATTTGAACTAAATGTTTTCAGATAGTGGGTGGAATGAAACTGGAGATGGTAATTGATGAAGAAGTAACAATGGTAAAATATGTAAAAGAGATGATGATTGCAGAGGAGAATGTAAGGTAAGTAGATTTCTATAAACAGGTGATGAATGTATACTATGCATAACTCACGGCTTTTTTCTTTGGAGCTAGGCAGAAACTACAGAATGCTACCTGCTACGGTGATTATGAATTTATTGATGGTGATGGATAAACCACGAAAATGTAGGCACAGTTTATTATTGTGGCGGCATCTACAACGCCACATTCAAACTACGCATCAAATATCTGACGTCACACAAATCCTGCATCGCGCAAGCGGAGTTTACCGCGCGACGAGTATTTATACGACTTCCCGACGTCAATCGATGGGCAGTTCCCCACCAGACACGACACCCGGTCTCAGTCGGACGATCCTCCCTTTTCTATACAGAATGAGTGAACTTTACACCGTGTTTCTCATACCTCTATATTATGATCTGTTTAGCCCTCTTCGTAAATAGTGAGACATAATAAAATTAATGGTATTGCGATGACGAATGCTAAAAGATGAAAAGGTAAATAAAGAGACTGAAAAGACAAATGTTGTGAAAGCGATTTTATCTACAGGGTCAAATATACCTATTATGTACTTATAGTTTTATCATGTTGATCAAGTCTGCGAAGTTTTGCCAGCAAATTTTATTTGACCCTGTCTAAGAAGTAACTGAGCTGAAATTATTAACATACGGTCGTACGTCAAGTGTTTTTGCCCCAACATAAATTTCGACTCAACAATTCAGATTGCTGTCGGTCTGAAAACCCGGATTCGGAAATAGAAGCAAAGTTCAAAACTTTTACTTCAATTTCAGCGATATTCTCTCGCATTTCTACATAGATCGTAAGGGACGAATTTGTATAGTTTTTTTTTGTTTCGATTTTGTGTTGCGGCAATCCTATTTACCAATTCTTTACACATTATTAAGAAATAATGGTTTGATTTTGTATCCAAAAATCGGTACCGTATTTGATACTTATAAAGCAAAACAGTTTCGTTATAATATTTTAGGTAGCTAGAGTTGTCGTAAAAGCCATTCGGAGAACTAATTCTGAATCGACTAATAAACCCAGCTATATTGAAAGTGCAAGCAGTAAGGAATTCATTCCTTCCACTTGCGAGTGGGCCACTGTGCGTGTAATAACCTAGTGGCGAAAAAGGCATATGTTGCGAACTTTGTCCTTGCAATTGCGACTGTAGTAAGTTAGAACTAAAGTGCATTTTTGTTATTTTCTCAGATGCGTTCAAGTTGTTTACGTTATGTGTTTAAGTAACTATTTATAGAAGGACGAGTAGCAAAACCTGTGCGGCAGGATAGTGGGCATAATGAGAGAAGCGAACTTGGATTATTGCAACAAGTATTCAATGTGAGTGATGCCTAAACTTGTGGTTAGTTTCGTTTGCTGGATGAAAGCAAAGGACTATTTATTTGTAACTATTACCTACTTAAGTGAACAAAGAAACCCTGTTGAAATATTTACGCCAATCAAGCTATTGAGTACCTAGAGGGAACAGTTTAGTTCACTTTTTTTTAGCCCAAACGACCTCTACTGGAATTGGAAAGGATATTGTTAAGACGCCGATATATGCCAGCGGCTTTGAGTGGTTAGCCCCTAAGTACTTTCTAACACAAATATGGATAATTCTGTAATGGATAGTCTGAAATAAAGTTATTAAATGTAATCATGTTTTTCAGAATGATCATGAATAGCAATTCCAAAAAGATCGCTATAATATGTATAATTAACCGGCGGAACAAGAATATACTAATACTGCCCATCACAAACTTAAAAGTTATCGGGAAAAGCCCCTACTCAAGACTAGCAAATATATTTAATAAGCTACCGGAAAGTTTAAAATCCCTACTAAATGACTCAATTTTCTCGAAGCAGTTAAAATCTCTGTTAATAAAGAAAGCCTACTATACCGTTGAGGAATTTAAAGCTGACAGATTGTGAATCGATTGACTTTGTAATAATATGCTTGACGTACTTAAATGTGAAATAATAAATGACTTTACTTTAATATGCTTACCCATAATGACTAAAATGAAGGAACGGATTAAAAAAATGATTTATTTGAAATTAAATGTAATAATTAAATAGCTGATGTTTATTAAAATGTAATGAATTGTAATAATTAGAATCTTTAAATTCGTGTAATTTAATCATAATATAAGAAACATTTGCAGTGCCCTTACAGGGTGCATGTCATGTATTGTGTCATGAAATTTTAATGCATGCCTACTAACCAGTGTTTAACATGTTAGCAAATAAATAAATAAATATATAGCATACAGAAAAAACATTTCTTATTCCGCATGTAAAAAATACTTTAAGCTCAATCATTCACCATTTTTAATGGTTTATGGGGTAGCTAAGCTCTTCCATGAAACGACCGTCCCTAATAGCACAGCACTGCCTATAAATAAAATCATGATATGTCATACTGTACGTGTATAATCAATTCTAGGAAATGTAGGTGTGCCGTGATATTTTAATAGTCAAATAGTACAATAGAGCTCCATTATGTTATGTTCGTTCAAGAATCGCGTTGTTCAAAGACTAGTGGCCACCCAGGGCTCGATTGCTATTGTTTTTGTTTTATGATCTATGAATATCTAGGCTCTATAAAATATCGGATCAGGTTTCGAATCAATGGGACAGCCCACATATTCCATACATTTATTTATTTATTAAAACTTTATGCACAGGTAAAAAAATACTGTACAAAGGCGGACTTAATGCCTGAGGCATTTTCTACCAGTCAACCTTAGGGTGGTGCAGAGACAAAACATGGCAGGTGCAAAATAAGTGATAGAAAATTTGAAAATTAATGCCTACTAATACATAGATACATACATATGTATAAACCGAATAAACTTTTTCAGGAGAAATAACGATTGGTAGAGGAGAAAACAAATCAGTGCTGCAAAGATTCTGCCATCTTTTCACGAATATGTTCACGTGCCTTCAACTTGAAGGATAACCGACTGGTTGCCATCCTGATGTTCAGAGGAAGCGCATTCCAAAGAAATACCGCCTGGACAAAGAAAGAAGAGTGAATAAA
Organism: Xanthia togata; assembly: GCA_963853775.1. Lineage (NCBI taxonomy): Eukaryota > Metazoa > Arthropoda > Insecta > Lepidoptera > Noctuidae > Xanthia > Xanthia togata. Next base: position 17,669,313 of record OY970802.1, read on the forward strand.
ACCAGAGCGGTGAGAAGGAAATCGTAGACGACGATTGTTTGTGATTTATGAATGTCTGAACAATGAATGTAATACGATGAGGAAGGAAGTGAAAACCGAGATATGGTTGCTAAAGATGTAAATGGAACGGCACGAACCACAAACGAACCTCATATTAGGACAGGAAGTAGATGATGATGAGATCAAACTAATAAAAAGTAAAGGCGAGTTTGGCCAGGAAAGCGACATTCTCTAGAAGTTTAATTTGCATATTAACAACACATTAATTGTCACCGCTAAGTTCAAAACTACTGGTAAAGATTTTTCGTCAAATCCTTTGGCTCTATTCAGTAATGGAATTTGGAAGTTGATATGAAGATAACCTTAAGTTTCACTGGACACTTCAGTATGCGTGTGAGTACTACGACATATATATACACCATTTGAAATAAGATTAGACTTTTAAATTAATCTTTTTTACAGTCCGTTCAACCGATTTTGACTTCTATTGTGTTGGTGACATGGTAAATGGCATCTGCAGTAAACAGTTGGTATTGTAAACATTTTTTTGCTTTTAATGCCATTCTTATGCCTACGGTATAGAAGTCAAAATCGGTTGAACGGACTGTAAAAAAGGTTTATATAATTATATGTCTAATCTTATTTCAAATGGAGTATAGGTAACACAGATCCAGAATGTTTTGACATCGTTGATGTACTTATCTGCTTCGTGCTATTATTGTGAACGTATCTAGTGCAAGCATTCACTTTGATAACAACTGGAAAGTCTTTCTAAGAAATCTCTCTTTCCATTTAGACTTTACGTTTGTATTGAACACCTGCTTGTACTTTATTGATAAAATACATAGATTTTGAAAGAGAATGTTTTACCCTTTCACGTTTATCTCTGTTCCCATATCGTAGTAGGCAGCTGTAAACGTTTTTAGTTCAACAATATATTGAATAAAAGCCTTATAAATACTGATGTACATGTAGCCGATGAACTGACAAGACGTCGATTGCAATAAATCGCGATAGATAAATGAGCTTGTGTTATGTTTTGTTACCTATGTTCCGATGGTGTAAATAAATTTGGGCTATAAATCTACTGACAGTAGCTGTATATTCAGTAAATGAGACAAAGAATAATGTTTCTACTCAGTGGCAATAACCCCCTACATCTGCTCTAAATGCAAAATCATTACAGACCACATAATGACTTTACAGAAATTTTTAATTCTACGATACCCTCAGAAAATAGAGGATTACGAAAATACTATACCCAATTGTTAACATTGAATCAGACAAAAACTAAATTATGAAAACAACATAATATACTATAATTAATTGCTGACCATGACTCTCCGAATGACCGCTGCAATAACACTCAGTCGCTCTAATGTCATAATAGGTAGATACCCATGCTAGGCAGATATAGGTACCTACTGGTAACTCATTCGCATTGACAGCTGACAAACAGAAGAACGTACCGCCCATCACCTTGACAACATAATTCCTTAGTCGCTTGTTAAAATTAAAAGTCAAAACATTTTAAATAAAGTTAACACTAATTTATCTCGAAACTAACCTACTTCTATAATAACTGGTATACAAGTGCTAATAATTACTGACCTGACTACTGACAATACGCCTAGTTAAGTTTCATGGAATCCTCCTTGAATTAACATAAATGGTTTCGTCTCAAGGTGAGCGCTGATGTCAGTGAACGCTTTAGGGCCGATCTCCTCAGATTTTGTTTCAATCACTTTCTATTATAATGTTAAAAAAACTTGAATGAATGGATTTTTTTGCGGATTAGTCCTACGTTTTCCGGGATGTCTGCGTTTTTGTAAGTGAAAGAAAACTATGTTGGTAATACGAAGTCTTTCATATTTTTTTTAAATATATTATTTTATAGTACGAATCCATAATTCAGCAAAACGATTTTATCGAAAGCTCATTTTAAAACTGCCAAAATAAATTAAACCAACATAATGATAATTACTCTACTTCTATATTTCCAGCAGGCACAATTTCCTTCATTATAATAATGAATAAGAAGGTTACAATACGTTAGTGTTGGCGTAATTATTCATTGCGAGCGCACCGCACTATAGTCGCGGAGGTCGGCTGCGCCCGCGCAAGCCAATAGCCCACCGCTCTATAAAAATTAGTTCTACTTCACGGTTTACGCTACGTTATCGTACACACGAGCCTTTGTGTTCATGAATAAACATGATCTATTTTAATATCCTTTAATGGTTTAGGAGATTAACATGTGATTTGATACGCCTGTTTTTTAGACAAGATATTTATGAGGTCGTGTTGTTTGGAGTTAAATTTTTTGTCTTCACGAGCCAACCATAATATATTATGGGTAAATATTTTTCATTGTCATATCATGTACAAATCAGTCACTGTGTTAGATGCATCAAAACGTTATGGTACAGTGCTAAACACTGTCTAAACTTTAAAAGCAAGAGCACCAATCAACCCAAAGGGTACCTAAGTCAGTATAGTAACGTTGGGAATTCATGTATATTGACCCCAATGATCCGAAATCGCCTTTTAATTTGGCTTTATCGGCCACAAACCTGATTCAAATCGACTAGGCATAAAAAATGCGCATGATGACAACCGATTGATACACCGATTGAACACCGATCTTATCTCAACGTCGCCAGATCTGCATGAACATCACGCGTGATTGAAAATAAACCTTTATTTCGCTAAACCATCACGTTTCGAAAATCCTCCAGATTTATATTATTGTAGGACTTGTTATTTGTCTTTCAAGCAGCATTAATATTAATTTTCTCGGTCCTTCGCATTATAAGTATTAATTAATATGAATAGATTAAAATTAATGGTAAATAAGTCATTTGTTCATTGTTGTCATATTGCACTTGGTGTCAGACATCAACGTACTGTAGGGCTACTGTTTAACACTTGTACCGAAGTAAAAATAGCCGTTGTTGATTTGTTCTTTAAATATCCATGGGTTAAAGAACATGGAGGCCAAAAACTTTCTATATTCAGACGCTAAACATAGTTAAGCTTATTTGAAGAAATTATCGATGTCATGATTAATGGTATTGTTTATATAAGGTTGCCGGGGTGACGGCGCGGCGCGGCGCGGTGCGCGGTGGGTCGGCACGGACGCCCGACAATTGCGACATCCGACGCGCCGTCTGCCGCTCCAATTGCGACTACCCACCAAATTGCTGCACCCAGAAAACGGACGCCGAGAAAACTGCAACTATGACCTCATCCTATTGTCAACTGCACGTAGGAGTGACCGCTAAATGGATATAACGTTACTAGCAATTAACGACTCCTTGATGTATTACTGTAGTACGACAATGCGTGACCGAACGCTATCAATTTCACTGGCAATTAAGAAAAACATTCAGACCGCCAGCAAGGCCGGTCGTTGACCCCGCGGACCCTACTATTACTTGCCTGAATTATGAACGAATCTGGTAATCGTAAACGTAAAATACACCAATAATCGTGGTCGTATCCTGCGACATTGAGGCGTTACCTCATATTCGTATGTGGACGACCTCTTTATCGGTCATCTTGGACGTTACATGCATATATTATTTAAATTCAAAGTGTGTGTGACTAACAGCCTATAACGTACGTGCTTTGCGAAGTAAGTAACAGACTAACTTTGACACTTAGTTGCCTAAATGTTTAGCTCGTTGCCCGGAGTGAAAATACTCGTAATTATAACTATAACGAGTTTACTCTTTGCTGCCATAAAAAGTTATGTAACTTTATTATTATCTAACTTTTATTTTGGTCAAAAACACAAGTTACTTCTATGACATAAGCTATGGTAATAAATGTAACATTTTTTTTCCGCTTTAGTACCTTTCCTCACTGGTCGATCGTTTCGGTACCGTGTGACGTCACGTTTTACTGCATCTGTACTGAAAGCTTATCGAGCGCCTTATATTATATATATAATATTAGAAATGCGAAATTGAGTATGTATGTTTGTTTGTTTGTTACGCTTTCACGCTAAAACGACTGAACGGATTTGGATGAAATTTGGAACATAGGTTAAAAAAACATTTTAATTTTAGTTCGATGGTTTTGGGTAAGCTTTTTATTAATTGTACGTAAAAACGCCGCAATAAAATTTGTGACTATCAAAAAGTTGTCTGATTAGTAACGTGAGACATTAAAATTGTCTGATATAATTTTTGTCTACATTTGGACAACCGTTATCATCATGTCCAACCGTTTTCAGACAGAATGCTATGTCACCGATCGCTAAAAATATTCGACACGTTCAAAATTTTTCAAGTTCAACACAACGTCACCCTCCCCGCTAACTGTTGTATCTCACAAGCTGGCTTATCTACAGAACCTAAGTGTTCATAGCTTTTCGAAAACGCGTTTTTTGACCTTAGGGCTTTAGGGCAGGGGTGCTTGGACAGGAAACCTCCCCGTGTGCCTGTGGGCTGGAATTCCCTTCGGATGCGTCCGGGGGGAAGGCCAGTCTTCAGGACGGTGCACCCTGGGATGCGGGCAATGTCTCCCCATTAGGTACTGTGTGCCTAAGGGGTCTCGTTGTCTGCATGCCAATATCCTGTCGGAGGAACGCTCTAACGTGTACTCGGAGAGAGCACACGTTGAGCAGCGTTGGAGTACGGGCTCGGCGTGCACTAACACTGCCGTCGGGCAGGCAGGAGGAAGCCTTCTGCCACCGTTGGTCTCGTAGCCCCGAAGAGTGTCAAGGTCATGTCTCTGGCACTTGACGGGGGTCGAGGGTCTTGGCTTAACCGCCCGGACCGCGAGGAAGAAATCCTCTATAAAAAATTACCCCAAACCTCCAAGCGGCGGCGCACCGTGAGGGAGGTTGTAAGCTTGACTAATGGGTAGCTATAAGATAATTAGTCGCTAGTGCGAACCACAATATTTGAGTCAATAAACAAAGTTAATACTCGTGGGAACAAAAATGGAAACAGAACAAAAAACCAACCAAAAAGAGAGGAGTGATGCGGAGTCGGAGTCCGACGCTGCGTCTGGCGCAATGAGCTCTGGTCAGAGCTCGGAGCGCGAAGTGGTGGGGGGAGCGACCGTGAGGAACCGAAAGTTCCTCCGGAAGCGCCCCAAACCGGGGGATGGCCAGGGGTCGTCCGCCGACGAGGGGGTCTCGGGCCAAGGCCGGAGGAAGATCCACTCCAGTCGGCGGGGTGGGCCAGAGGAAAAGGTGTGGGTAGAGGGCTCACCACCAAGGAGGCAGGCGAGCCGAGTCCGGCCAGCCCAGCTGAGGTGGAGAGGCCCTCTACAGAGGAGGAACACCACCCTGTAGGGACCAGCACCGTGGCGGCCCCTACAGAGTCGGCAGGTGGTGAGCCGGGGGTCGCTGGCGGCTCCAATTCGGAGCGAGCAGCCAGGTTTGCGGAGGCTGTGGCAGCCGCAATGAAGGTATTGGTCTTGAAGAGGACTCAGTCCTCTAAAGACAAGGCCATGCCTGCGGCCATAGCCTCTATTGTGGCGGCTGCGGAGGCCTATCATCTCAGGCCTCCGTCGGATGGCATGTCTGAGATGCGAGCGGAGGTCGCCCGCTTGACAGCCGCCATGGAGCTTCTCCGAAAGGAGAACGAGGAGCTCCGAGCAGACCTAGCTGGGCTCCGAGGAGCCGGCCCTCGTGAGGTGCCGCAGGGGAGGGAGCAGCATGGGCAGGGACGGCCCGTGCCTGCGGAGGACCGGGTTCTGACCCTGGTGAGGCAGGAGATGGCTTCTCTGCGGTCCCGTTTTTCCGCGATAGAAGCCATCGTCCTGCGCCCTCCTCTAGCGGCGAGCATGCCGCCGGCCTCTGGCCAGCAGAAGACGGCTTCGTATGCCACCACCGCAGCTGCCTCGGCCAAACCAGGCTCGTCGGGGCAGACCAGGGGTGGGGTGGCTACAAAGGCGGCGAGGGCCCCGGCCCAGGTGGCGAAGGTCCCGGCCCAGGCGGCGAAGGCCCCAGCCCTAGCGGCGAAACAGCTGCCCCCGTCTCCTCCTAATTCTACCCCGGCTGACGCCGAATGGCAGGTAGCCGGGGAGAAGAGGAAGGCGGCAAAGGCTAAAAGGGCGGCCAAGAAGAAGGAGAGGAGGCAGCGGCGCAAGGAGCGAAGCGTCGCGGCTAGGCTCCGCGCCCCGAAGTCCGCAGCTGTAGTGATTACACTACAGCCAGAGGCGGAGAAGAAGGGCGTGTCCTACCGCGACGTGCTCGCCAAGGTGGGGGCGGCGGTGGACCTCAAAGAGATCGGCGCCGCTGATGGCATCCGGGTGAGGGTCACTGCGACTGGGGCCCGGATGCTGGAGGTCCCCGGTGCGGCAAGCGGCCCGGCCGCTGACGCTCTGGCCGAAAGGCTTAGGGCGTCCCTAGATGCGGACGAGGCCCGAGTGTCCAGGCCCACCAAATGCGCAGACATGCGTATTCTGGGCCTGGATGACTCAGTGACGGAGGGACAGGTGGTGGCCGCTGTTGTTAGGGCTGGAGGGTGCTCTGCCGAGCAGGTTAGGGCTAGCGCCCTCCGTCCTGACTTCACGGGGTTGCAACCCATTACGGTGAGCTGCCCCGTGTCAGCGGCCAAGAAAATAGCCGGGGAGGGCCAAAGGCTTTTGGTGGGCTGGGTTTCGGCGCAGGTCAAACTGCTGGAGCCCAGACCTCTGAGGTGCTTCCGCTGCCATGTGGGCAACCACGTGGGAGCTAAATGCACCTCGGAGGTGGACCGCAGCGGTCATTGTTACCGCTGTGGTCAGCCCGGTCACAAGGCCGGCTCGTGCGAAGCCACGCCGCACTGCGTCGTGTGTGCGGCGGCTGGCAAGCCAGCCGGCCACCGGATTGGGAGCAAGGCCTGCGCCCCACCCACCAAGGCCAGAGGCAAGCCCTCTGCCACCGCCGTCATAGCCGCAACCTCCGCCACCGCCGCCGTTGCCGCCTCCACAGCCGTCATCGCCGCCGCCGCCGCCGCGGCAGGGCCCTCACAGAGGGCCCAGGAGGGAGCTGCAATGGAGTGCCAATAATGGCCCCATTTCGCCTCCTCCAGGCGAACATCAACCACTGCGCCGCAGCTCAGCATCTGTTGCTCCAGAGCATGGCGCAGTGGTCGATCAACATCGCCGTGGAGGACCTGAGCGGCTCAGTGGCCCTAATTTCGTCGGCCGCCGCCGGTACCCCGTCCCTCGAGGCTGTTAAGAGAGGACGGGGTTGCGTTGCAGCACGGTTCGGGGAGATTGTCGTGGTAGGGGCATACTTCTCCCCGAACCGAACTCTCGCCGAGTTCCACAACTCCCTTGCGGAGTTGAGAGTCGTCGTCGTCGGGTTCTGTTCCCTCCCCGTGCTCGTCCTCGGGGACTTCAATGCCAAGAATGTGGCTTGGGGTTCCCGGTATACGGACACACGGGGCAGGATGGTGGAGGACTGGGCGCTGGAGACAGGCCTGGTCGTCCTTAACCGGGGTTCTGTCCCCACGTGTGGACGGATGCGGGGTGAATCGGTGGTGGACATCTCGTTCGCCAGCCCCGCTCTGTTGCCACGTGTCATTGACTGGCGCGTCATGGAGGGGGTGGAGACGTATTCCGATCACCGGTACATCCGGTTTGACGTCTCCGCCCAGACCTCGAGCGCGTCGGTCCGACAGGCCCCGAGTGGTCCGCGGTGGGCGCTGAAGCAGCTGGACCGGGAGCTCCTCCTGGAAGCCTCGATCGTGCAGGCCTGGGTGTCATCACCGGACAGGCCTGCCGACATCGATGACGAGGCGGAGTGGTTCCGGGAGGCCATGTCCGAGATATGTGACGTGGCAATGCCCCGGGTCCAGCCCGGACGTGCTTCGCGCCAGGTGTACTGGTGGTCGCGACAGCTAACGACACTGCGCAATGCGTGCGTTGCTGCGCGACGCCGGTACACCAGGCACCGCAGGCTCCGTATCCGACCTCCGGATACGGAAGCCATTCAGGCGGAGCTATACGAGGGGTACAGAGCGGCGAAGACCGCCCTCCAAGCGGAGATCCTGCTGGCCAGGGCACTGGCCCGCGAGGAGTCGCTGGAGACTCTGAACAGAGACCCGTGGGGACGCCCATACAAGATGGTGCGGGAGAAACTCCGCCCATGGGCTCCCCCGCTGACGCAGAGTCTCCGGCCACAGCTTGTGGGGGACGTGGTGAGCGCTCTGTTCCCTTCGAGAGGGGAACACGCCTCCCCGCCCATGGCTCCGCCTACTGCGGTGCCCGATGCGGACCACACCGCCGACGACGACGACGATGCTCTGGAGGTGACCGAGGTAGAGATGAGGGTGGCGGTACGTAGGTTGAATGCCAGAAATACCGCCCCAGGACCCGACGGCTTACCTGGGAAAGCCTGGGTCCTGGCCTCAGAGGCTCTCGGGCCTCGACTAAGGGGGCTCCTAAGCGCATGCATGGAGAGGGGCCAGTTCCCGCTTCGTTGGAAGACGGGGAAACTGGTCCTCATCAAGAAGCCGGGGCGCCCTGCGGACTCTCCGTCCGCTTACCGGCCCATAGTGCTGCTTGACGAGGTGGGCAAGCTCTTTGAAAGAGTCATTGCAGACCGCCTCGTCGGGCGGCTGGTGCGGGTGGGGCCGGATTTGGCGGAGAGCCAGTTTGGTTTCCGCAGGGGGCGCTCCACGGTGGACGCCATCATGCGCGTGCGAGCCCTCACGACGGGGGATGCGGTGGCTCGGGGTGGGGTCGTCTTGGCGGTGTCTCTAGACATCGCCAACGCCTTCAATACCCTGCCCTGGAGTTGCATCAGGGAGGCACTCCGGTATCACCGGATGCCGACCTACCTCTGTCGTGTGGTCGAGGCCAATTTGACGGACAGGGCAATCATCTACCCCGGTCACCAGAGAGAGTGGAACCGGCGAGAGATGTCGTGCGGTGTCCCACAGGGATCGGTCCTGGGGCCGCATCTGTGGGACATCGGATACGACTGGGTGCTGCGCGCCGACCTCCCCAATGGCGTCAGCGTCGTTTGTTACGCTGACGACACGTTGGTCCTGGCGCAGGGGAGGTCGCACCAGGCGGCGGTCGAACTAGCGACACACGGGGTTGCGACAATCGTAGCCAGAATCCGGCAGTTGGGACTCGAGGTGGCCTCGCACAAGTCCGAGGCCATGTGTTTTCATGGTCCTCGGAATGCGCCACCGTCGGGTTCCCAAATAACGGTAGGAGGGGTTCACATCGGCGTCGAGTCGACGATGAAGTACTTGGGACTCGTCCTCGACAGTCGGTGGAACTTCGTGGAGCATTTCCGACGTTTGGCTCCCAGACTGGACCGGGCCAAGGCTGCCTTGAAGCGGCTCCTGCCCAATCTAGGGGGTCCAAACGCCTCCTGCCGGAGGCTATACGCGGGGATCGTGCGGTCCATGGCCCTGTACGGGGCACCGGTGTGGGCGCATTCGTTGAGGCGGCGGCCTGCCCGCCGGTTGAACGCGTCCCAGAGGGTCATGGCCACCCGGCTAGTCCGGGGATACCGCACGGTCTCCGGTGAGGCGGCGAGCCTCCTTGCCGGATTGCCGGCATGGGATCTGGAGGCAAAAGTCCTCGCGCATATTTGGGAGTGGCGCGGGGAGGCGAAACGCCGGGGCTTGACTCCGATGCCGCGAGAAATCGCGGCACAGCGGACAGAGCTCCGACGGGATCTCATGGCGGCATGGAGAGTACGATTGTCGCAACCCAGTGCTGGGCACGCCACTATTGCGGCGATAAGTCCCCTCTTTGAGGAGTGGCTGGAGAGGCGCCACGGCGTCCTCACCTTCCGCCTGACGCAGGTCCTCACCGGACACGGCTGTTTCGGGAGGTACCTGTTTCGGATAAGGCGGGAGGAAACGCCCGGGTGTCATCACTGCGTGGATCGCCCGGAGGACACGGTGGAGCATACGGTGGAGGTATGCCCGGCTTGGGCAGAGCACCGCCGTGTCCTCGTGGAGGCGATCGGTGGCGGGGATCTCTCGCGTCCGGCCCTGGTCCAGGCCATGGTACGGAGCGAGAGGGCATGGGAGGCCGTCACCTCCTTCTGCGAAGCAGTAATGCTCGCAAAGGAGGAGGCGAAACGCGTGAGGGAGAGGCAAATTTCGCGCCCTCACGCCCCTAGCCGCCGCAGGAGGAGACGCCCTGGGCGTCGGGAATCGATTGCCGATTCCCGGCCACCGTAGGCGCGGGCTTGCGGACGGTGAGCAATGGGTAGCTCACCGTCCGGTAAGGACCAGGCCCGGGTCGACGGCGCGCTGTGTTCCACGCGCGCCTCAAAGAGATGTCAGCAAGTGAAGGGGTCCGATGAGACCATTGCCTGCCGGGGTTGCGGGATTAGTCCGAAAGGGATACCGTGGCCCCCTGGCATTGCACAGGCAACAGAAGGAACACGGGTGGGTTTTAGTCAGTAAGAGTCTGACACGCCCTCCCGCTCCACCCAGAGCGGGAGACGTCATTTGATGATTTCCCACCCAAAAAAAAAAAAAAAAAAAGGGCTTTAGGGCAAAATATAATAAAAGTTATTCATTCATTATTATAGCCACAGCTAACGCAACGACAGTAACATAATTGTAGCGCCCGACTGAAAAACTGTTGACCTAGAAAAATATCAAGTGATATATTGATCTAGATAGGACAGTTAGCGGGGAGGGTGACGATAAGATGCTTACAATTTCTTCTGAAAAATTATTTATTCGCATCAACTGGTCAATGTTCACATGAAAACCAGATTTTCAGACGGGTTGCTACGGGTTTTATGTTTTGGCTCATTTTTAATTTTCTAAAATGGTCTCCTAGGTACGTCTGACGTCTACTGGTTTTTGAAAATTGTGTTTTCGGTATCTAAAATCTATCGTTCAACTACATTCTGAAAATTAGACCGATTGCTATGAAACAGTTCGGTATTTTTTTTGACATATTTAAAATTGCGGTCAGGTCAGACGTGACGCGGAAATTTTTGGGATATAGGATTTTAAAATTTAAGAATAACCAAATCTTTCGATTTTGCACGGTTTTGTTCGTAAAACGATAAGGTAAAAGTTTTGGTCATGTGCTCTTGTTTTATACCAATATATATATTTGGGATTTGAAATGAAAGCAGTGTGGTACCATTTCGGTACAAAGTGCTTACCGACCAATAAGGAAACATAAACAGTACTGAAAAGATACCGCACACAATGAGGAAACGGCCTTAGAATTAATGTGATCTCAAGCGATGAAACGGCAGCAATATTAAAATTAGAGCAAAAATGTAGATTCATTCAAGTAAATATTTTCAATGCTCAACCCTATAGACAACTGTAAAAATGTTACGAGGCAACAGCGCAGGCGGGCGATGCGAAGGCACAAGAAAAAAACGTACGAAGTCGCGGGCAGTATGTTCACCTAGACATATAGCTAAAGTATGCGAAAGCAATAATAAAGTGAGCGAAAACGTAGATCATCTAATCAAATATTTTCCCAACCACGTTAAAGTGTAACTTGAAATTAGACACTTTTCAGCTACAAAATAGTACATAGGTAAATGTCAACTGAAGTTACTGAAAGGTTTATGTTATGTTTAGCGATCTTTACAACTTTCGGTGTCGTTTGTGCTTTTATACGCCGTGAAACATATTTAACGTCTTAAGAGGAAATTTCTGGAACATTACGTTTAACTGTATTTAACTAAAACTATTTATTGCATCTAATAAACACGTGTGGTGGGCAGGAGGTTATGGACCTGTACCCTAATTACGTAATGCACGATCAATCGGAATTTGAATCGTTTTGAAACAAATTGGTAATCCATTGCTTCATAAGTCCGAAAAAGAATCTGCTCAACAACGTAAATAACGCAATGAATGTTGTTGAACTGTCAAAATGAAAGAAATTTGTCGTAATCGTTTTGCGAAAATGTGTTTCGTAATTAGATAGCCGAATTTTTAGGTAATAGGTACAAAGATTGTGGGTTAAATCTGCCTGAAAATACCCGGAAATGTCACGTCATCTTGTGTATTTAACCTACCTGACTTTTCCGACCAATTAAATAAAGAAAAAATAAGAATAACATTTATTTGGCAACAGTTCGTGAAATACAATTATGCATTTTCTAAATGAAAAGAGTTCCGTACGTTTGAATGAAAAAACGGAACCCTTATAGGATAACTCGTGTGTCTGTCTATCCGTCTGTCACAGCCAATTTTCTCCGAATCTACTGGACCAGTTTTGTCACGTCACTTTCCGGAGGCAACTTGGCAAATAAAAAAAATAAAATGTTTTGCTAACTGTACCGTGTGAAATTTCAAATGAAAGGACTTGTTGTGAAAATCTCATTCTTGTATTTATTTTTTTAACACACCTATCATAAAATAACATCACACCTGGTTTCCCCGAAGGGTTGGGCAGAGGTGTACCTGTAGAAGGTACACCCACATTTCGCCAGTCATGTTTAAGCCCAATGTAATAGGGGGCGAGCCTATTGCCATCAACCGGGCACAAATCTAGACTCCGGGCTGCTACTGAGAAATTCCAGATAGAAAAAACCCAATAACACTTTGCCCGACCCGGGAATCGAACCCAGGACCTCATGCTCAATAGTAGCGCTTGCGACCACTAGACCAACGAGGCAGTTATAAATAGGTATGTTATCTACCATGCTTTCTTAAGCATGGTAGATAACATACCTATTTATTGTACGGAACCCCCACCACGCGAGTTCAACTCGCAATTGTCCGGTTTTTTTTAGACATAAATTGACTTACGGTGAAGAAAAACGTCGGTCTTGAGGATACCGGAACTCTACCCAGGACTGCTATCAGACTGGGTATGACAAAAAAAAATTGACCGTCTGGTTAACTATTAAAAAATATTGCACACATATTTTTTCCTTTTTTTACGACATCAACAGATTACGGCGATACATTGAGTTAAAATGTGCTATGACGTCACGAGTATGTAGATTTAATACTTACTTGTGACGTAGCGACCCCCACTCCCCAACTTTAATGCGTTGTATGATCTAAGTATTTTTTTATTAATATGATAAAGCAAAAAATACGTGTCTAATATTTTTATTTCATCTCGCTGACGACTAAATTGTTTTTTTTTTTTTTTTGACCAAGGCATCATCCCTGTTCTGTATGTGAGGAGAAGCAAGGCCATCGCCGTGCAGTTAGAAAATAACAGGCTGATAATTATAATAAATTATAATCACATCAAATCATGCAGAACACCACCAAAATAAGCAATTATTCAAAATCAGTTCCAAAGTTAAGAATCCTTCACAGCAATTACAGGAGCGTTTATTCATTAAGAGCTAGACGGTTAAGCAAACCACCAAAATTAAAATTAATTAAAATGTTACTTTTGATCTTGATATAATTGCGGGCCACCGGATACAATGGAGGATCAATCACGATCACTTGTCTAATTGAATTCAAATCGATTCGATTCCGAGTTTTTTGTTTATCTAAGTACAGTCGAACAAAGAAAACGTGTGTACAGGCTGCTAACTTACAACTACGTTTCTGTACTGAGTGTACTCAAAAAAAAAAAAAATGATAATTTAGCACAAGTAATACGCACATTATAACATAAAATAACCACACTAATACAAAGAAAAATAATAAAAATAGAAGATTAAAAGTTTTAGAATATTCAATCAATCAATTCATTTATTTCAATCAACAATTGGATCATAAAATACGAATATTAATAATCAGTTGGGTACATTAAATAAAAAATATTAGAAAAATAAACATACATAAGACAAAACACAAGACAATTTCATTTTAATGTCACTACATTAAGCACACAAAAATGGTTAATGTAGTGACAGTCAAACCTCTCAGCCATCGTCCTCAAGATGGTGTTGGAGCTGGCACGGACCCTGCGCACCAAGGATGTGCACCGTTTCCGCATCGTCGCATAGAAGCAGTCAATGCGCGACTCAGCGCATAGACTGCACACTTGGGCAGGTAACAGAGTAATGGGCACACTAAGACCATAGACAACTCAGTACTTTAAATGACACTTTTCAAATTGCGTCTTATGATAAAAAAGACATCTCGGTTCTTTAACATGACACTTTTATAGGGAGTCAGGAAAAATAAACACTGAAAGTGTAGTGGAAAGATGAATATTTGGCCTGTATACCTAATTCTTTGTTTGACTGTACATAGGTGTTTATTTCGAGTCTCCAGATATTTATAGAGAAGTGGGATACGTTTTAGAACCGAAATAAAATTAGTTGTTTTTATTTACCATTTGTCCCTCCTCAGTGTTATATCCTGTAGTTGCTTGGGGGATTTTCATTTGATATGGTTGAATGTGTCAATGATTCTACTTGGAAGTTATACAGCCATCTTTTTTAGCCAATTAAATATTTTTACATACATAATCGTTTTGTGAGCCCAGTAATTTTTTACGCCAATAATATTAAGTTTTCCGCAGAAAGAAGCTTGAATAAGTGTGTACAATGTACTAAGAGTGATTTACTGATGCAGGTTTATCAGTGATTTGAATCTTGTGAACAAACAGTTTAGTATAACATAGTAATTGGTGACAGACTGCCTCGTTCGTCTTGTGGTAAGCTCGACTGCTAAGCATGGGGAGGTTTTTTTTTACAATATAAATTGTTCAGTAGCGACTCGCTCGAAGTTTGGATGTCTGCCCTGACACTACATTGGACTTAAACATAACTGGAGAAATGAAGATAGACCAAAATAAATGTATTTCTTTTATTCCTGCTAATTCACTCTGATTAATTTATTCGTCAAACTTCGGCTCTTCCGAAGTAAAACGATGGAAAATTTAAACAAGACGAGCTTAATGTCACAACTCCCAAAAGTGTTCCACGTTTTCTTAAGGCTATTGTACCGAATGAGTCTATTCGTCTCGTTGGTCTAGTGGTCTGAGGTCCTGCGTTTGATTCTCAGGTTAAAGTGCAATTCGGGGCAAAGTGTTCTTGGATTATTCTATCTGGAATTTCTTAGTAGCAGCCCGGAGGCAATAGGCTCGCCCCCTATTACATGGGACTTAAACATTACTAGCGAAATGTGGGAGTATTATACTTACACCTCTGCCCAACCCTTCGGGGCAACAAGTCGTGATGTTAGGTTAGCCTATTCGTTAATTACACTAAGTACAAGCTTGGAAACGTGTCTAATATAGGGCAAGAGACATTATGTCATGAGATTCAGGCCACACTGGGCTGAATGCCTATGTCCTAAGTTAGACCATTTATCTTCTATTCTTGCACGTTATTGCTAACAATAGCTCTATCTGGGCCTAGTGATGTGACATCTTGGTCCATAGTTATAAGAGCATAATATATACTAACCTATACTACTAGGTATCACTATTTCAAATTTCGATATTCGACGATAACAAAGAAAATAATTTCGTTCATAAATATTATATTTAAAAGTGTTCAATTGTTTATTTTTGAGATGTTTAATGAAACAGCCTGCTTTGTAGTTTATTAAAAGAACACTGTGGGAAGAACAATGTGCTAGTCAAACGAATATAATTATAAGGTTCTTTAATTATAGCTATCACTAGCATTTTATGTTTGAAAAACTAATCGTATTAAGTTGCTAGTCATTTTTGCTAGTCATTGTGGAAATAATTTCGTTCATAAATATTAAATTTACTAGCAACTTAATACGATTAGTTTAGTTTAGATTGTCTATTTTGGAGATATTTATTTAATGAAACAGCCTGCTTTGAAATTTATTAATAGAACACTGTGGGAAGAACAATGTGCTAGTCAAACGAATATAATAGAAAGTCAAACGAACTTACCTGTAAGTGACGTTCGATGACTATTAAACGATGTGATTCGCCCGAGAGATTACACTTATTAACTTGTAGTAGCACGGATATGTGCTGCCATCTTACACTATTTTAGAGCAACAAAACAATTATTTTATGCGCCCTGGTGTGGGTATGTCATACACGTTTTCCCCTTTGGCCATCGTTAGCCACTATTTCGTGCAAGTCAAGGGAGGATCTAGAAGTATCTTGATCAGGGTCAGGGAGGGAGTGTAATCTCTCGGGCGAATCACATCGTTTAATAGTCATCGAACGTCACTTACAGGTAAGTTCGTTTGACTTTCTATTAAACTTCAGTGATTCGCCCTTCGAGATTACACTTATTAACTTGTAGATGTTTAGAGTTTCACGAAATAGTAAAGAGGGAACTATATTATTTAAGGAAAAAGACAAACT
Source organism: Xanthia togata (assembly GCA_963853775.1). Lineage (NCBI taxonomy): Eukaryota > Metazoa > Arthropoda > Insecta > Lepidoptera > Noctuidae > Xanthia > Xanthia togata. The sequence continues at coordinate 17,685,498 of OY970802.1, forward strand.
CAAATATATTTTTAGAAATATAATCAAAAACACAAGGTTTGAAAATCAAATAAGTATGCAGATTCGTACATAATATAACAAAGACAAAAGGTAATTATCATACGTTGATTGAGGCCATCCTACAAAGAGACCGGGCAAAGGCATCTGAGGTGTCTGCAGCTATTTCTCTATTGTAAAATTTTGCAAAAGTTTCTGATTTGCCAGTCCAGCCCGCAGTTCTTTTAATAACATCTATGCTAACCCCGAGCCTATTGGCGGCAGACGTAGCTGCATGTCTCGTGCTGTGGGCGCTAAAGACAGCTGTGTTTATACCGCTTTCACCCAGAATGGCCTTGATCCAACGGCTTAAAGATTGTGAGCTTACATTATTGAAAGGCTTCTTAAAACTAATTAGTAAAGAGTTACATTCAGGTTTTCTCTTGTCTGCCAATACAGTTAAATATTGTTCTAAGGTTCTAGCCGGACAAATGGAAGGTCTTTCGTTGAAATAAGGGAGTACCAATATTGGTGGAGTACTATTCACGGTGGAGGTTTTGATTAAATCCGTGATGTTAATTACGAACTTTTCGTTACTATATTTTTTAATATTAGACACCTTAATCAACGACAATGTCTGCACCCGGTGTGCGGTTACTAGAGCTAAAAGTGTAGTCAATTTTTTCGATAGTTTTTCAAAGGAAAGACTTTCATTAGGATACCAATTACTCAAGTAATCTAAAACGATAGACGGGTCCCACGTAAAATTATACCTTGGGAGTGGAGTTCGCAACTTGAAGACTCCCTTCATAAACCTCGTGACCTGTGGGTCATTCATGGTTACTGAGTTTAAAAGAAGCGATAGTGCTGCTTTAGTACAGTTAATTGAGCCATACTTTTGACCCTGGTTAAAAAGAGTAACTAAGAAATCTAATACATTAGCAACTGATGATTGAAATAAATTTAAGTTTTTATCCTGGCAGAAGGTAAACCATCGTTTAAAACAAGTGTTATATTGTTTTAAAGTACTACCAGCTAAAGATGCCAACATCACATCCGCAGCGTCTGGAGGGGAGCCCTGCATCAGAAATGCCTGCCTGACAATACTCCGGCAACCAGGATAAGGTTCTCTTGAAACTTGTGTTCCACACTGTAAGGGGATGATAATAATGTTTTATTAGGTGTAAATTCAATTGGGCTAGTAATTAGCAACTTCTTAAAAAGTGGATACCAAGGCTGTGTTGGCCAAAGAGGGACCACAACAATACCTTCCGCCTTATCCAGAATAATTTTCTGTAAAACTTTTAAAATTAAGCAAAATGGAGGAAATGCATAGAAAAAATAGGTGGACCATTTCAAGGTGAAAGCATCCACCCTAAATGCTTCTGGATCGTTATGCCAAGAAACAAATTTGGAGCATTTCTTATTTAATCGACTCGCAAATAAATCAATTTCAGGCCGATTGAATTTTTTACATATCACTTCAAAAGCATTGTCAGCGAGCTCCCATTCAACATCGGCATGTATGCGGCGGGATTCCGCGTCTGCGATATAATTATCCTTAGAACTAATATAGGAAGCGAAGACAAATAAACGTCGCTCTTCGCACCACTGCCAAATGTCACGACTTACAGAACTAAGATGGGGGAATTGTATGCCGCCCATCCTATTGATATAAGAGATTGCAGTGGAATTGTCAATTCGTAAAAGTATTTCACAGTTACGATAATCCTTGGCGAAGATCTTTAACCCAAATAATGCTGCCGTCAGTTCTAAATAATTAATGTGCTGAGTTAATTCTTTGCTAGACCATTGTCCGCTGGCCATCTGGCCTGAGCAGCTGGTACCCCAACCAGTTCGAGACGCATCTGAGTATATTTCCAACTTATAATCGCTGGAACGAATAGGACTGGCGCAATTGTCAATATTATTAAGCCACCAGTCAAAGTCTTCGCGTAAAGAAACAGGTAAATTAATATATTGATTGTAATCATCTTTTTGTTTTAAACTAAGATACTTAGTTCTCTCGAAATTTTTTGTGTATAGCCAGCCGTACTGCGTTGCTGGGCAAATTGATATCAGCAATCCTATCAAGTGAGCAAAATTGCGTAACTTACATCTTTTTAGGTTAGAAAAATGTACAAGTTCATCCTTGATTCTACGTTTCTTTTCTACTGGAATACTAATCGTAAGATTCTCAGAATTGAAAACGAAACCTAAAAATGTTGCTGTTCGGCTAGGTATACTAACACTCTTCTTTAGGTTTATTGTAAAACCTAATGATTGAAGAAATACTTGTGTAATTTCAAAATTATGTTTACAATCCATATATGTATTTCCGAATAACAACAGATCATCTAAATAAATGACGGACAATAAGCCTTGATTTCGCAGAAATTGCATTACTGGACGCATAATTTTTGTAAACACATAAGGTGCTATATTAATACCAAATGGTAAAACTTGAAATTCATACAGTGTGCCCAACCAAACAAATCGCAGAAACTTTCTAGAGTCGTTGTGAACATTTATAGCGAAATATGCATCCTTAAGGTCAATAGAACACATGTAACTATGTTTTGTCATGAGTCTCATAGCTGTTCTGTAATCTTCAAGTTTAAAGTGTGGCGCACTGATGAATCTATTTAAGGATTTTAAATTTAAAATAAATCTATTTGTACCATTACTTTTCTTAACAAGGAAAATATTTGATAAAAATTGACCATCGCATGGTTCACACACACATAAGGCACCAATACTAAGAAGATTATTAATTTCTTTAGTAATGAGCAGTTCATCCACCTCAGACTTAGAACTATTATGTGGATAAGATAGCTGGGCTATATCGTTCGAAATCGGAATTTGAAAACCGTTAACCCAAGTTAACACCACAGGATCATTTGTGATTTGCGACCAATTATGGTAAAAGAACTTTAATTTACCCGCCTGAGTGTTGGTATTGTCCACTTCGGCTAACGGCGTGGAGTCTGGTTGTATTGCCGCGGGACACGGCGATCCGTCCCACGGCGCGTTTGTGGTTGCTTGCGCCCACCAGCCGTCGCGGTTTGTCTCGGTGGCATGCGACGCGGCTGTGACTGCGGCGGTGGCGGGCCAATCCAGTTTAAAGCCCTCGACGTATGTTCCTTTGGTTGAATGTTTTTGGGTGGCAATTTTGGCTTGGCAGCTGTGGGTTTTAGCTCGGTGCCTGTTCTTATAATGGCCTTCATAGATTTTAAATTATCTTGGAGATCATTACCAAATAGTAAGTGGTCACGTTTAAGGTCCTTTACACTATCCTTAATTTCTTTGTTAAGGCAAGACAGTAAAAAATTCCTCCTTGTTTGTGTTTCACTGTAATGTGTGTGGCATAAAAGTCTGCCGGCATCACTAAGGGATTTTAATGTCTGACATTTAATCTCCTCGTCGCAAGAGCCAGTCTGCAAGATAGCAGTGATTGTGTTGGCTACACATGTTATGATAGAAGATAATACCTTCTGTTTTTCAGCCAATATGTTGTCTCTCTTCAAAGCGCCGTCATTAACCGCTGCTCTGATTTCGGGATTAAGTGTTGGGGCCTGGGCTATTTTTAAATTGTAAGGTACACTATAAATCTTCAATATATCCTTCTTTACCTCATCCTTTAAGCCATTAACCAGAATGTCAGTCCACCTGTTAGCAATGTCTTTATGGACATTTTCACCAAACTTCTCTTCCCGTGCAGGCTCTTCTCCAAGTAAACATAAAATATCAGGCTCTAACTCTTGGATACTTTCCGTAGATGCATGTTCTGTGGGTGGTGCTTCCGCAGGAGTGGGTGTGGACGTAGCCTCGGGTACAACGGCACAAGCGCGTTCAGGCGCGGAGGCTAAAGTTGTTGTCGGCGCGGGCGTCGGTTCATCGGCAGGCTTTGGATGTGAAGTTGAATCGGATGGAATGTTAACTTCATATGGGGCTCCTGAAAACAATAGACCGACAGTTTTGAATAAATTCGTGTTACAAACTCACGGTTTGTACTCTAGAATGAACATCCATTTTTAACAGAATGTATAAATTCATGACATAATCTTCTAGACTACGTTCTAGAATCTTAAGCACAGTTACAAATTCTTGATACAAACTCACGGTTTGTACTCTAGAATGATTGAGTTAGGTATAAGTGCAAATTCTTGACATAACCTCCCGGACTATGTTCTTAGAATCTTACTCACACAAGTCATTCTTTGTTCTCTAGGATTGGGTCACCTACAACATTGTTGAGTTTTTATCTCACCCACAACATTGTAAATAAAAATTCATGACATGATCTCTCGAATTATGTTCTTGAATTTTGCTACCTAATAGGTATACAGCGATCAACCTTACAGGTTGAACTGAAGTATGTATATTATAGGTCGGTATTAGCCTTACAGGCTAAACTCATAAGCACTAGGCAACAAGTAAATAGAAATGACTTGATAATTCAAACAAAATGTTCTCGGAAAAAGTAGGTCAAGGTCGTGCGGTCCGGCGGCGTCGCCGGCCCGGCGGAGTTTTCATTATTCGGAATTTAAAATGTTACCGACCTTCGTTTTGCGGAGCCTCCTGTAATAATTCTGCTGGGTAATCAGGGTAATGATCACTATCAGAATACTGGTTCTGTTCGAAATCCGAACTACTACCGTAGTATCTCCGTTGTTTACGACGAACACGAGCCAGCTTTTTCTCTAATTTTCTCATTTTCAGAGCTAAATAATCCTCCTCGTCGTGGTGTTTTCGTTTTCCCATCACTGAAATATCACTAAGAAGTCCAAAATACACAAAACTAATGTACGAAAAGAAAATTATGTGCGCGATGGCAGTTACACAAAACGTGTATGACATACCCACACCAGGGCGCATAAAATAATTGTTTTGTTGCTCTAAAATAGTGTAAGATGGCAGCACATATCCGTGCTACTACAAGTTAATAAGTGTAATCTCGAAGGGCGAATCACTGAAGTTTAATTATAAGGTTATTTCATTATAGCTATCACTAGTATTTTATGTTTAAAAAACTAATCGTATTAAGTTGTTAGTAATTTTCGTAATAAGTAGTTTACACTAAGTGCATGGCTATACATTTGTTTTAGTTCTCCAGGATGGAGAACAGAAAATCTTCTGATAACGAATCCTAACTAAAATTATAAATGCGAAAGTGAGTGTGTTTCTTTGTTTCGCTTTCACACTAACATAGATGAACAGATTTGGATGAAATTTAGCACATAGGTAGACCATGACTTGGATTGGGACATAGGATACTTTTTGGTCCGATATTCCCAAGGGATCGAGACTTAAGCGGGTGAAATTGCGGGGCGCAGCTAGTTTACAATATTACGTTTGGAATGGCAGGCGACTACTTTGGGGGACTAAGGTTTATATTGCTGAGAAAATCCTTGCCATAAATGTTTTTGTAAAAACTAGATATTCACCTATATGCTAGATTTTTGTCTTACACCAGGAGGTAAGTAGGTATTAAAAGAGGTTTTTGTTTTTTTCCGAGCTTCCAAAAGAATTTTACCGTTGTATTTTGAAGAAACCATGCGCCAACTGTTACTTCAAAATACAACGGTAAATATCTTTTGGAAGCTCGGAAAATTCAGTTAAGTTTCTTAATGAAAGATTCTCATAAAAACTCAAAGCATTTATTTCAAATAAACCAATTACAGGCACTTTTGAATTGTCAAAGGGTCGGGGTATTCAGAAAGATTAAGCTAGATGCCTATTTCAAAGCGTAGTAGGTACCTACGGAGAAGAACGGGCAAGAAACTCCATGGACACTCTTTTAAATCAAAATATGGTTACAAAATATTGGTTACATAATTCATGTTGAATTGTTGAAGTTATACATGTGCGGACGATGCAAAACGTTAAAAGCGTCCGTAACAGAAAAAAATAAAAAATAAATCGTGGCAGCTAAGAGATGCCCAAATCCTACTGACGGCGCTCGTTCAAGAACATGATTTTACATGTTATGATGAAAGTAACATCGATGGTTGGTGAACTTAGGTATGCTAGAATCACTTGTTTGACAGCATACTATATCAACCTATAATGTTCCTACTGCTGTTCTCATAGTGGGCCGTAATCCACCACGTGGGCCCAATATGGTGGATAATAGCGCGATTTTCACACCCAGCTAATTAAAATATGAACGCAAAAGCTGGCAAAATGGAGCCCTTTGACGATTGAATGAGTTGATGGTTTGGATAAATTAAAGTTAAATTTCAGTAATTTTGTTAATTAATTAGAACAGTTAAAAACTAAGCAAGGCATAAAATATTGATAAAGAACTTTCCGAGTTTTACCTTGTTGTTGAAAATTGGGATTACAAAACTTCCTTGTTAAAAAATAATTAAACACTTCCAAGAATTTTTCTTTGAAATTAATTAATCTTTGGATCTGTATCGAATAGGTACCTAATAATTAATTTGGAACAAACAAAATACCATCTCAAATATTAAATGATACTTTTGAAGATACTTAGGTACCTATTAAAATTGCGATAACAATCAAAATGGGGTTTTATATTAAAAGTTTATTACCGTGAAAACATTTAGAAGAGCCATTTGAATATTCTTTATTGTAATCATCTAATTACAATAGTCTGAGAGCAGTCTACTAGAAACTTTGCATTCACTATCTAGAATCTAATTCTAGAATACAATATAAAACTGTCAAATTACTTAATGTGAAATAAAAAAACAAAAAATATCCTCAACTCATTTCTAAAAAATATTATATTAAAAGTCTTTCGTAGAATCAAGACCCCTTCAGAACTGTTTTTAAAAATTCTAACCTTAACCATATGCACAGTATAATAACGTAACAGTATTATGTCTCAGCAGTGATCTTAAAATAATTACGAGTACCTATGGCCGCTCGGTAGATAAACGGCCTACGCACTCGATACTGTTGCGTACACATAGATACACAGAGCCGTTTTCTATGAAGACATAATACTGTTACTTAATTATACTGTGCCGTTATAAGTTAATCATCCAAAGATTCTCAAGAGAGACCAGACCGTCTGTCTCCCAATTATATTACTACATCATGCTGTTTTAATTAGCCTACAATTATTAGAAATCGTCACACCGAGCACATGGTGTAGGCAATTAAATTAACTATTCAAATAGGTGTAGTTAAACCAGTCCAATCACTAGAATATTAATTACGGAACGTCGCGTGCTGTGCCACAGCGTGACTGCAAATAAAAACACATTATCTATGGCGACCATGATGAATGGCACATCAATATTCGAAGCGGATGGTGCCAGATTAACCGGCGGACTCATGCGACGTGACACTAGTCACAAACAGCGTGACACAAACAGACTTGTAACAATTAAAATGATATAAAACAAGACTGTGGACTCCGGTCTTAAAATATAAAGTGTTTTTTTCTGCAAACGCATGTTTTTAGGGTTCCGTAAGTAAAGGGTGCCAACGGGACCCTATTAGGGCTCCTCAGTTCGTCCGTCCGTCAGCCCGTCCGTCTGTCACAGTTCTGTAACTTTTGGTCCGTAATAGTACACACTCTGAAAATTTCAAGTGTCTACCATTTGAAATTTTCACAGACTGTGTACTACTGTGGCTGCTATAAGAACAACACAGGGGCACAGGGGCTGCGAGGAATTTGTAAAATAGGTATTTGGAGAAACTACTGCCGTCGTATTAATTATTAAAATTTTAAAAAAGAGTATGTCTAGGTTCCTATCATTTTCTTTTATGTTAAAAACTTTTCGAATTTGTCTGGTAGTCCTCTAATCACGGCGGTAAAAATAGAGCATTTTTTAAAATTTTTGGAGGGTCATATTTTATTTACCAATATGTTGCTGAAAAAAAGGAAATAACAGGGACGTGTCTAAAGCAGACCTTGATTTTATGAAGAAAAAAAAATGCTCTAGAGGCATTATTCAGGAAGAAAACAGGGGAATACATTTGTATGGAAAATCGCAGGCCCTGTTCGCTCTTAAAATATGTAGTGTGAAATATTCTACGGTGGTACGGGACCCTTCGTGCGCGAGTTCGACTCGCACTTGTTTTGCAAACTCATGTGTAAGTTTGAACACGTATTGTTTGGTTGCAATTTCGATGCTTTTGATGGATAATGTTGTCGTTTACTTTGTTTTTGTTTCATGTAGCACATACGGGAACAAAAGGCAATAAAGATCCGGTTTGGAAATTAGCATCAAGATCAGGGCACTGCAAGAAATGGACGCGAAATAAAAGACTCTCATACCTTTTAAGAAATCACATTGAAGTTTTAGTGTGTCTGGTAGCCATCCATACTAATATCGTGTATCGCGTAGGTCTCTTCTCTATGTCCCAACCCAGGTCATGGTCTACCCATGGACCAAATTTCATACAAACCCCTTCAGCTGTTTTAGCGTGAAAGCGTAACAAGCGTAAAAAAATCAGATACTTTCTCTATATTACTTTAGTAATGTAATACTTTATTGTGCGAAAATAATAACACTATCTGTCTGTTACCTTTCCACGCTTAAGGGGCCGGCGGAGCATGAGTAGTTCATACAAACGTAATACCAAAATAATTTGTAAATCAAACATATTCTTAAGGTAGTGTGTATTTATTCCGATTGGATTACAGAATATCTAGGCTCCCAAATATATATGTCCATTCATTTTGGGAGCCTAGATATTTTGTAATCCAATCGGAATAAATACACACTACCTTAAGAATATGTTTGATTTACAAATTATTTTGGTATTACGTTTGTATGAACTACTCATGCTCGCCCGTTAAACCAAAGAACCTGCAGTCGTGAGGACGTCAATGAGATTTGACAGACGATGACGTAGCCTACCTAGAAAAGAACATAGGCTATTATTCATCCTGGATATTTATATAAAAAATAAGATGAATTACAAGATACACGCAGACGAATTCGGGGCAGTAGTAGGGATGATGACTAAAAATATTTTTTTTGTTCGTCAGGTAGATTATTAAAAAATATTGGACATGTATTTTTTCTTTTTTTACGATATCAAAAGATTACGGCGATACATTGCGTTAAAATTTGCCATGACGTCACGAGTATGTAGATTTTATACTTACTTGTGACGTAGCGACCCCCACTCCCCAACTTTAATGCGTTTTATCTGTGTAATGTTCAGGGTTCCGTAGTCAACATAGTAGTCAACATAGTAGGAACCCTTATAGTTTCGCCATGTCCGTCTGTCTGTCTGTCTGTCAGTCCGCGGTTTAGCTCAAAAAATATTGGTACTAGAAAGTTTTAATTTGGCATGAGTATGTAGTTAATAACGCCAAAAAAGTGCTAAAATATTTTTTTTGAAAAAAGAACTAATATTTAGCCTCTCTCTACCAACCAAACCGTTGTAGTTAGAAATTCAAATGTCACGACAGTAGTACTTATATATAACGAAGTTTAAAGAAAAACTGTCACAGGTAGGCTTTACAGATTAATGAGTAATAATCGACCAACTTAAATTTGCAGTTTAAAAAACATGTTCTCCCATACATTTCGCATGGGAGAACATGTTTTTCAACTACAATGTTAAGTTTGTTCTATCATCCCAACTGCGGAACCCTTCATTGTGCGTGGTCTGACACTAACTTGGCCGGTTTTTTTTAATTAATATGATAAAGCAGAAAATACGTGTCTAATGCTTTTTTACCTGTCTGACGGACTATATAGAATTTGTTTTTTTTTTACCCAGGCATCATCCCTGTTATTGAATATATATATAGAGCTAGTTCATCAACCTTAATATCACCCTAAAGACAAGATTCCCTTTCCACGAAGAGAGGTTCTGAAGTCTCTTGAAATGCTCACATAACCATTGCAATACTTTGAAGTTTCACAGTTTCTATGCTGATTTTGAAGCAAGAGACTTTCACTCTACAGCTGCTTCGCAATTCGCAGAACTTGTAAAAGCAAACCGAGTTGAATTTAGTTTATCTTATGCATTTCATGGAAATGAAGATGAAATTGGAACTTTTCATCTATTGAGGAAAACGAAAGTAATAATATAATTAATTTCCACGACTACGTCTTTCAATATGGGTGAAAACTTTTATAAAATAAACTGTTTATTTACGAAATTATGCATCAGAGTTTCTAATTAGAAAAAAAAAAACCTTAATGATTTAAAACTGATTACTAAGCCTTGGGTGATAAACCCACTAATATACTCCATTTGAAATAAGATTAGACATTTAACTAAACGTTTTTGACAAGTCGTTCTACCGATTTTCACTTCTATTGCGTTAGTGGCATGACAAATGACAGCTACAGTAAACAGTTGGTATTGTAACAACTTGTTTGCTTTTAATGCCATCCTTATGCCTACGGTATAGAAGTCAGAATAGGTTGAACGGACTGTAAAAAAGGTGTGTTTAAATATCTAATCTTTTTCAAAGGGAGTATATGTAGTACATACATAGGTGTATCAGCAACATGTATTAGCAACGAATTGTTTTTTATAGTTAACACAATTTATTGGTAACATGTCCGAGCTGATAATTTTGCAGTTTTATTTTACAACTCATTATTTTAAATATTAATAGATTAGCACCTCTAAGTATTTCATTTAAGGCAAATTCCTGTCAAAATCCAATAAAAAGACCGGTGTAATCTTATCAAGAACAATAAAATTTTAATCTCAACTTAGCGAGCCTTTTATGTCTTTTTAATATCTCTTCGAAAAATATATTGTTAGTAAATATTTTTGTTACTAAAACACTTAAGAAATCTTTTAATGGGGTCATATTAAACCGCACGAAATGTCAGAATTTTAAAAAGGAATAGGGGATTTCCATTTGACTGCATTTCAAAATTGAATATTCCGGAGTCATATGACGTCACAGATTTATCTTCAACTCAACCTATGGCAGTGATAGGCCTCTCCCAGACTGCGCTACAACACTTTGCCCTCCGCCTTCCGATCAGATTCATCTGAAGTCATACATTCCTGTAGAGTCATGAATATGCTTCTATGTACGTTCCTGAAGAAACATTGGCATCACCTCCAGGCTTCGCAAACCAGACATCAGCGAATTTGCGAAGCCTGGTGGTGCGATCATCAGATCGCAGCATATTTAGGTACTGAGGTACCTACCAACAAAGGAGGATGCTTGCTGCCCTTCTCAGTTTTTCAAAAACGGTAAACCGCTCCCTTCATTAAAGATTTATTCAATATTTTTTATAAACTTGAATTTCTTAGAAGTTTTAAAATCCTCCTTGAAGTAACCGTAATTAAATCTTATCAGAGAACTAAGTAAAGCTGGGAAAGTTATTTGCGAAGCTTTCATTAAAGAATTTTATTTTTGTAAAATATCTTATGTATTAGAAGCAACTGTAGTTGTTTGTATTCTATCGTGATGAGAAAGATAACCATCATTCTTCTGCCCTTATCCCAATTTATTTGTGGTCGGCGCAACATGTCCCTTTATTCCATAATCTCTATTAGTCGTCATCTTGGTAGTCACCCCCTTCCTAGCCATATCATCTTTCACACAGTCCATCCATCGTCTTTTTGGTCTTCCCCTACTCTTGTTGCCATCGACATTCACACTCAAAACTTTCCTCCCGACATTATCTTCATTCCTCCGTATCACATGCCCATACCATGACAACCGGTTTCCGCACAACTTTTCGGTCACCGGTACCACTTTCAGACTTCCTCTTATATTATACTCATTTCTTATTCTATCCATTCGTTTAACACCACACATCCCTCTTAGAATTCTCATCTTAGCTATTTGCAATTGCCTTTCATTCATCCCTTTTGGCCCAACATTTTGATCCATACAAGACAGCAGGTCTAACCATTGTATTATATATCTTCTCCTTAAGTTTAAGAGAAATGCGGGAGTTTCAGATTGTTCGTCGTGACCTGACGCCATTTCATCCATCCAGTGTTAATACTATGCTTAACCACCCGATCTACTTCGCCATCGCTTTGCACGAGTGAACCGAGATACCGAAAGTCGGAGCAGACTGGAAGAAGCGTGCCATCAAGCGGTATGGCACCAGAACTGGAGAGAATGCCGAAATCGCAGAACATACATATGTTAAATTTTGGTTCTGCTAATTTTCAAGCCAACACTCTCCAGCTTCTGTTGCCATATCTCCAATCTGCTCTGGATCTCAGGTTCATATTGCAAACAGCATGCACCACGATGCTTCTTCCAGTATGACTAACGTCAGAGCGTCCATAATCAACAGGAAGAGCCTAAAGCCAATTGGTGAGAAAATGATAATATTTTATGGATTTGGTGTGAATTGGATACATGAGGTTAGAAATAGAGTAGAATAGAAAATGTTTATTTGCATAGAATGTAGGTCAGGTGAGTTTTTATAAAATAATGTTAAATATGTTCCGTTCCAGGTACATTCTACCATTTGACACGCAATTAAAATTCTACATTCGAATAAATCGAAACCTATACAATAAAATTAAATATTAAAAAAAAATACCATTGCGAGACCACTGATAAGGCTTAGTAGAAGTTTGTTAAGGAATAGTAGAGCATAATAAAAGGAGTCATGCTGTCATTATTATTGGCATTGCTTTAGGCTACAAATAGCCGTAATGAGTTAGGGCCAATGCACAAATAATGGCAGGCCATTTAGATCATCGCCTGGGACCACGATACGAAGTCATTTACTTAAGCACGCAATTTGCACGATCTACTAAAGTACACTGGTTTTTTTTTTGTACGTGTTTAAGGCCTGGCTCAACTTGGTGCTTGAAAAGAGGATTCCAAAAAGCAACTTAAATAAAAATCAAATGATAGCACAAACATAATAAGCCTATAACGTCCCCACTGCTACGACACAGGCCTTTGTGAGAGGGAGCAGGCCGTAATCCACCACGCGGGCCCAGTGTGGTTCGATGCATGTCACATATCTTCGAATTTTTGGTTTTAGGACATGCTTACCTCACGATGTTTCCTTCACCGTTTTGAGAGCAGTGGAAATGAAATTAAATACACAAAGTAAAGTGCCTCCCTGAGTTCACTCACTCACACAGCCTTCACACAGTCGGGCCCAATACCATTGGGATACCAGTGCTCTCAAATTATACAATTACTGGTAGGTAAATAAATTGGTTTGCGTAGGCTGTCCGGGGAGAGAAGTCGTGAGATCGAATCCCACACGTTGCACGGTTGTATGTTATTTATTTTGCTAGATCTTTTAAAATATACAAAGTTCTACAACCTACTCCACATACATATTCCTAAAATGTTTACTAAATCTGGATACCTTACATAACCAGTTTTAGTAAAAATTTAATGAAAGCTCTATGTAATTATAAAACAGTGAACAAATAAAACTAGACCCGTCATAAAATCATAATAAATTTTAATTTCGCCTCTATTAGCACACAATATTTGACACATTATGTAAATATCTTACGAATTTCGGCCGTTATTACGTGTTGGCATAATATTTGCTTTGCCAGGGTGCGTGTGTATGTAACATACATATTAGACGTAGCTACGTAAGTAATTGTGAGTACCTATAAAATGGCGACAAACTAAGCAAATCTAAGGCCCATTTGCACCACCAGCAATCACTAAATGCGTTTAGCACTAAACGTATTTAAAACTACATTCTGTTTCTATCGACATCAAACTATGGATAAAAATGTAATGATGTTTTAAATATCAATCAATCTGCCTAGCCTTTTCCTAACTATGTAGGAGTCTTCCAGCCTGACTGAATACCAGTATTTTACATGCAACTACTGCCAAACAGACCTTCGCAACCCAGTTTCTGGTTAACACGATACCCTCTTTTTTTTGACTATGGCATCTCGTAGCTCACCTCTGAGGTGATGACTACTTAACCGGACAATCCTGCGGCTGCCTTAAGCTACTAAACTCAAAGCCTCCAGCCAGGGGCAAAACTATTCTAATTAAAACTAGGCGAGCGCTCGCTAAGGGCACCCCCTGTGGGGTACGGACCTCGGCTTAGGGCGTCGCTGGGGGGAGGACAGCAAGTTGGGACAGGCTGGATCAAAGATGATTCATTATTATTAATTGGGGAATTTAAATCTACATTTCTCAGCATAACGCGGGCTGGCGCTTCTGTGAGCAAGGGTCGGGGGGGAGTATTATTTACTCGGCCGGGTCGCGATCGCGGAGGACCTCGGCGGCGAGGTCGGAATGCGGGTCGGTGTCTGTGTTTGTGCACTGTACTTGTGGCCCTATTGCTCTCCTGGAGGAGGGTTATGGGGTCGTCTGGGTCGGTAAGGATTTGCCTCGGGCGGCGGATCTGACTGATTCTACTAGTGACATAATTGGCGGCCTCGACAACCAGAGGGTTGCGGTGTTTGGCGGCGGACTCAAAGAAACGCTTGGAATTGCGTTTGAGAAATTGGTGGATTGTGGGGATCTATAGGTCGAGATGGAGGATCTCGTTCCTAACGTACCAGGGACGATACCCCCCTGTTAAGACAGGTTTTTATATTTGAACTTCTGACTATACCTATAACGACTGTGAAAGGTCTACGAATGACAGCCGGGAGTGCCCGGACCAACGGCTTAACGTGCTCTCCGAGGCATGGAGGGGTCTGGATATGGAATGACTGCGGCATGCGTAGCTTAACCTTCGATCGACTCATTTAGCGACGAGCCCCTAAGATATACAGGGTGATTGGAAGCTGGGTGCAAAGCTTTAAGGCGAAGATAGTACAGACAATTTAGAACCATTTAAGCCATGGTCATCTAAGACGAAGTCTTACTAATTTTTTTTAAGGTTATAAGGTTTACAAAAAGCATTTATGTTTTTTTTTTTGTGAACTTAAAATGTCTGTAAACAAAATGTCTGACGACACAGAAGGCTAAAACTTGTTTTGCTAGATTGCTTACTCATTACTTTAATTAAATAAAATGAAAATTAATTCATTTATCATTTAATTTGGCCAATAACAAGCAGTTTAGTTAAAATTTTGGGAATATTCGAAAAAAAACATAAAAATTAGGTTAAAAAAAAATGGTAAGACTTCGTCTAAGACAACCATGGCTTAAATGGTTCTAAATTGTCTGTACTATTTTCGCCTTAAAGCTTTGCATCCAGCTTCCAATCACCCTGTATTATGTTTAGCGCAAGCGAGCTTATAATGCTAACTTCGCTAGTTTTTTACTACTAGTTTTTGGCTAACTTAATCAATACCGAAACTAACTTGCGGCATTGATATGCAAGTTAACTTTTTCTGTAATTTAATAAATAGAGAGAGAGAGTCAAACTACTATGAGTTTATACAAAAAAATCATAGTGTTTGTAGTTTTATTTCGGTGTTAGTTCATTTTCACTTAAGGCAGTGCGATCGTGGCTTTCCAGGAATCGCGATTATGAGCGTCTGTCGCGTCTATACCAAATTATGATAAACATCTTACGCCCTTACATAAAGGTTTAAAAATAACATCACCTTAATAATGCTTTTCAGAACAAATAATAGGTAAGCCTATTCGTTTTGTTCACACTCTTGCAATTAGCACGATGGTAGGGAAAAAACAGCTGTTCCATATTTTTTAAATTGTCACTACATAGGTACATACATAATTACGAGAAAAAGGTGACAGACTGACAGCTTAGTTACAGGGAAACAAATGAATAAAAAAACGCAACAGTCATTTGTTTGAGCCCGAGCAACGTCCATGCAAAAAAATAATTTATCACCTTCAAACAACTGGTAATGGCAGGAAATCGGTAAGTGCAGTAATAAAAAATAAAATAACGCAAATAAGAAGCCCTTTTAGTATCCAATACATCCTAACTATATATATTTATATATATTATTATAAATGCGAAAGTGAATTTGTTTGTATATTTGTTACGCTTTCACGCTAAAACAGCTGAACGGATTTGGATACTATGACCTGGGTTAGAACACACACTTTATCCCGATATTCCCCCGGGATCGAAACTTTTGCGGGTGAACCCGTGGGGCGCAGCTAATAAGTTATAAATGATAAAAGGCAAAACATTAATACGTCGGGGTTTTTTGCCGAATGAGCAGAA
Organism: Xanthia togata; assembly: GCA_963853775.1. NCBI lineage: Eukaryota > Metazoa > Arthropoda > Insecta > Lepidoptera > Noctuidae > Xanthia > Xanthia togata. The sequence continues at coordinate 17,701,508 of OY970802.1, forward strand.
ATCATAAAAAAAGAAATCATGTCCCAAATTGTAAAAATAAACATAAGAAATTGTGTAAATGTAAGTAATTACATTACCCTGTTTTTACCAAAACATGTTTTATTTGACTTGATGTAGTGAATTACTTTTCGGGTACTCACACGAAATATACGAAAAATTCGAACCACAAATTCTGGCTGATGTTCAAATGCATCTTTTATTTAAGATATTTATCATTTTCTGGCGATCCTGTCGTAGCGTTTTGACAAATGAAGCTTGTTCGGAATATTCAGGTCTCTGAGCCCCATCAGTCTTGCAAACTATCGTCAGATAAAGTTTTACGATGTAAGACCTGGAGCTATATTTTCCTGTGTTTTGTGATTTAGGTAAGGTAAAAAGAAAAACCCATTACCATTACCCATTAGCGCTACTGCTGAGCATGAGGTCTTGGGTTCGATTCCCGGGTCGGGCAAAGTGTTATTGGGTTTTTCTTTCTAGAATTTCTCAGTAGCAGCTCGGAGTATGGATTTGTGCCCGGTTGATGGCAATAGGCTCGCCCCCTATTACATGGGACCTAAACATAACTGGCGAAATGTGGGTGTACCTACTACAGGTACACCTCTGCCCAACCCTTCGGGGAAACAAGGCGTGATGTTATGGGTGTGTGTAAAAACCAATTACGAAAGGCAAAAGCGTAATTCTCGTATAATACCTAAGGTTCGTCTTCTTTTAGAGTCGATGGCAAAGGAAAAAAATATAATAGTTATTACTTGCTTCTGCCCACGCCAGGGCTCGGATAACGGTATATAGTATTTCGAAACGGTTTCGTCTTATAAACCTAAGGAATGATTTGTTTCGGTTACGTTTGAACGGAACGTTTTTGAAGAACATTCATATTGGCTCGGATAATACAATTTTTGACCGTTTTTAACCATTTTTGGGTTGATCAGTACGTTCCGAACAAAATCTTGTACAACGAAGAACGAGAACTAAATTCGTTGTTCACCCCGTCGCATCGCATCGCATCGCCTGCCTGCGTTATCACTTCGTTTTCGCTTAGCGACTTTCTTGGTATTCATCGGCTTGTAATGTTAAATAGAATAAAGCCTTTTTTTAAACTGAGCTATCAAATGTAAAAAGTTTTTTCAAAACCGACTGATAGTTTCGCGAGATTAGCGCTTTCAAACGAACTCTCCAGTTTTATTATTAGTATAGATAGATAGCAGTGATAGCCTGGTGGTGTGACCGTCCGACTGCCAGGTAATAGGTCTCGAGTTCGAACCCAAGGCAAGCACCTTGACTTTTCGGATTAAAGTTATCACTTGCTTCAAAAACGGTGAAGGAAAACATCTTGAGGAAACCGGCATGCCTGAGAGTTATTTCTCGGCGGACTAGTAAGCGGCAACGCAATCACGGCATCAGTGATGTTTTTAGGTCTTCAGAAGTGCAAGTTTACAACATACAGGATATACCTAAGGTAGGTAAGAATTGATTGTAATGTTGAATGAAGCATTAACTAAACCAAGCATAATAGCCCGTGTTTGAAACTGTCAGTAGGTATGTAATAATTTCACAAAATAAACTATGTTTTTTTTTATCAGTCCAACATTTTAGCTTCCTGTAGTTTTTTAGTAGGTATCTAAATAATTAGTAGATTTAATAACCATACTGCTGGGTCATCACAATATTTCTGGAGTAAAACCGATAAATAGGTGGTAGGTATGGCCCTAATAATATTTTTTTTTTTATCTTAGGCATGAGTGGTCGAACTCTAAGCTATAAATATTTTTGTAAAGTCACCTTTAAAAGTAAGTAGGTAATTAAAATAATTATTATATAATTAATTATGTACTGTCCCTACTTTCTTTAAAAACGACGTTGAATCAAAACTTAATGAAGAATGGTACGTTACAAAGTAATTTATTTTATAAATTATAATGAAGTTTATTAACAGTTCCAATTCAGCATTGTGAGTGAGGTCAGTGAGTGCATTAATTTGCTTTGTCGATTCGATTTAATATCGGATCACAAGTAAATTAAAGCGTCGTACAGATCGGCGCAACGCGACAGCGCGACCCGACTCTAACAAATCAATTTCTAAGAAACAATTACCGGTGTCGCGCTAGTCTGCACCAGCCTTAATTCGTTTAAGCTTCGGAGTGTCAAAAGTCTATTTCCAAAAAGGATACAAAAACTTTATTTTTTTACGTAACCCGACTTATGTATTTATTTTATTATTTATGTACACACAGACTTAAGCCTAGAGCTTAAGTCTGTGTCTGTGTGTGTGTCTGTCAAGAGTCTGCTATTTACATAGTAAAAATGCTTTACATTTTCAGCACTAGGTACGTCTGTCTCAGCAGTTAGGTGTATTGTGGGAGGTATTTGTATTCTAGTTTTAAACTAACAATAACATAACGCCTAATAATATCTTTGACATTTATTTCAGTTTTCAGCAAAAATGAAATAAACGAGCCAAACAAACATAAACAAAAAATATTTCGCTAGACAAACAAATGAATAACTAGAAACATATTTAACACGTTCAATGTTTGAGCAAACAAGATTATTTCATTACGACAGCTTCCACATGATTTTTTTTAGCAGTCCCAATAAATTTTGCTTAAAAAAGTTGTAAAAGGCTTTTTCGCGAGGGTAAAGTACATTATGCCTAAACCAACTTTGTAGCAAATCAACCCTGTTACTATACCAACAGCGAGTTTCTGGTAGTGTCAACAAAATTACTCGACAAGTGTCATCGAGGCATCGAATTGCGCGGCAGCCATCACTGACTCGTTTTCGGGAGGTCATTGTGCGCAAGGGGTGACGTCACGGATGACCTTGACGCGTTCGCGGCCCGCCCGCTCGCCGCGCGACGCAGTGCACGCATGAAGAATGTCGTTGCCAAAACGCGAGTGGCACGTTAGTTTGTGGCCATTTTGTTCATTTTTTTTCCTTTTTTTGTTTACTTTTTTTTCTCTTTGTTCAGCCTATCTTGTGGCTAGTGATAAATGAGTTTGGTAGATTTATTAGGTTCTATTTTAGATGGTTAATGTAACGTATTTTAGCGTAGGTACAATTAAGCTTCGTGCAGACTAGCGCGACGCGACAGCGCGACGCGACAGCACGACGCGACAGCGCGACGCGACACCGGCTATTGTTATACCGTGAAGTTTTCTTAGAAATCGTATTGTTCGAGTCACGTAGCGACGTCGCTTCGCGCTGGTCTGCACGAGCCTTTACACGCAGCCGCTGACGTTATGTATACTTTTGACGCATATCTAATCATAGATCACATTAAACTATGAAGCTTTGTCTCGTGTAAATGTCAATTATTAATACCAGACATAGTAACACAGAGTATCAGTGATTTCAAAAACCTAATTTACTAAGCCCGCGCGTTTTTTCTGAACGCTGAATGGAGGACGTCAATTCACTTGCCTACTTACTTCTTCAATTGACATTTACTCCAACAGGATGACAAGCTGATAGCTTATTGTTCTGTTTTTTACACTTCAATCATAATGGTCTCAAATTGGTATGGATATGACGTATGACTGTCATCAATCATCATCATTCATTTGCAAGTGGAATACTTATAAGACGGGACATACATAATTCAGGCACATAAAGTGGACCCGTAATTAGGTAATACCTAACTGCAAGTTCACCTGCCGCTTATGTGGAAAATATAGCTGTGACATTACTATAGAGTACTACGTAACGACACCTTAATACGTCTGCTACACTCTGAGTAGTACCCTAATTACGTAATGCAAAATCAATCCGAATCTGAATCGTTTTGAAACAGATTGCTAATCCATTGCTCCGTAAGTTCGAAAAAAAAAACTGCAAAGCAACGTAAATAACGCAATGAATGTTGTTGAACTGTCAAAATGAAACAGATTTGTCTTTATCGTTTACGAAAATATGTTGCGTAATTAGAAAGCTGGTCGAATACCTGGCCGGGGGAGCATGATGGACTGCGCAGTCACCTCGGCCAAAGATTGTTGAAGAAAATCGTGTGGTTATATTAGGTCCAATCAATCTGCCTAGCCTTTTCCCAACTATTTTGGGGTCGGCTTCCAGTCTAACCGGATGCAGCTGAATACCAGTATTTTACATGGAGCGACTGCCTATCTGACCTCCACAACCAACTGGGTAATACGATAGCCCTTGGTAAGACTGGTTGTCAGATTTTCGGGCTTCCGATTCCCGTAACGACTGTCAAAGATCCACGAATGACAGCCGGGACCAAAGAGAATATAATAGTCTTTGGCCGGGACCAACAGCTTAACGTGCTTTCCGAGGCACGGAGGAGTCTCGTTATGTCACCCATTCACAGACCAACCCCGGCAAGCACAGCTTAACCTGATGGATCGACTCGTGCGGCAGTTATTACTTAGCCACGAGCTCCTCGGTTATATTAGGTCCCCACCTATGAAATCAGCGTTTTGTATGGAGAATTTTAAAGAAGTTGCATTTTTCATACTAACATTTTCTTAATTTATTTAACAACCATGAACACTAATGTTTTAAAACTTTTATGCAATAAGGTTTAAAAACTAACTTAACGTATGCTTATGCACTTAGATTAAGCGACGAAAATAAGTTTTGGCTAAGTTTTAAAACAAATAGTGATCATTTCTGCTAACAAAAAGAGGAGTATTTATAAGGTATTTTTTATGTTTAGAAAACTTTAAGTAATAAGGTTTTTTTACTATTGGTAGTTGTCTATGATGGTCATTATTCGATTTAATATCAAGCAATTGATGAATATTTTAAATCATAGAAGTGACGAAGTTCTCTATTTGTGAGAAAAAAACGCCAATTTCATAGGTGGGGACCCAATATAAGACTAGCTGCGCCCCGCGGTTTCATCCGCATAAAGGCTTGTGCAGACCAGCGCGACGCGACGGCGCGACGCGACTCGAACAATACAATTTCTTAGAAAACTTCACGGTATAACAATAACCGGTGTCGCGTCGTGCTGTCGCGTCGCGCTAGTCTGAACGAAGCTTAAGTCTCGATCCCGTGGGAATATCGAGATAAAAAGTATATTCCTATGTCCTAACCCAGGTCATGGTCTACCCATGTGCTAATTTACATCCAAATCCGTTCAGCCGTTTTAGCGTGAAAGCGTAATAAATAAACAAAAAAACTCACTTTCACATATAATATTAGTTAGAATAATCAATAAGAGCCTGATAGACCCCTCTGCCCGCTCCAGGGCGTAGGACATCCATGAGGAGTATCTATACTTTAAAAAAATGCTGCAGCTGATGCAAACTTTATGGCGGCTTGGAGCATGAGGCGACGTCGTTCCGCAGTAACAAATTCACGTGTCAGCGGGGGTACTGCGCAGGTAATGTTTTACGCTTACTAAGTATATACCAACCTTACTTAGTTAAAAGTATCGCACGACAAGCGCTATTCTCGTACAGCACATGTCAACACAATATCAGAAAAAGTAATTATCTGTCATCAAATACTTTGAGACACAATCCTTCCATCATATCGCGGACCGTTACCGCCTCTAGTCCCGGGGGAATTGTGATTAATTAGCAATTAGTGTGCAAAGGCCGGGTGAATCAACTGTCTGACATTACGCGCCCTTGCGCCGTCCTTCTGTAAGTTAAACTTAGGGCTGCGACGAACTTAATCTGCAGTTCAAAATTTAAGGTACGGTTTTGAAGTGGTTTGCAAGATTAAATAGTTTTTGTTGATGTTTTAATTAGTTAGTTGGTTATGAGTGGTTTCAGTATAATACATTTTATTTATTTTCCTAGTAAACAGAAATCCTAATTGACACTAAAGTTTTCAAAGTTATTAAGTAGTAGACTATGCAAAATATTCTAGTTTGTTCCTACACTACGTACACAAAATTATTTTTTTATAAGCACTTAAATACTGTGTTGACACAACCCTAGCCAAAGCCAGGGTCGCGTCGCACTGAGCGAGCCACCGTGTTGTTCTTTATTTCTATGTTGATAAATGTCAAAACTGCACGTTATTGAATCTCCACGCATTTTAAACAACATTTTGGCACGAAATATAATGTTACAGCGAGTTTTTGTTCATTAAAACGGATATTTCCGGCACATAGTGACCTTAGGCTTTTCACAGACGAGATTAAGACAAACGACTAATATAATTATTATTGAGATAGCAACCGGTTGCTATAAAAAAGGTAGGTACAACTTTTCAACACAGTGTAATCGAATACTATAAGGCTTTCAGCAATATATGACAGTGTATCAATCATTTTCAAAACAACGACTTTTAGGCTGTGACGTGCGTGGTGCAGACACATTACACTGCAATATTACGTCGATTCTCCAACGTTTGATAAAAACATGGGCGTTATAAATACAATAGCATAATCATAATCAGTCTAAGAATAATGTTCCCATTGCAAGGACACAGACATCGTCTCCGCGAGAGAGTGGGTGTAATCTACCACGCGGGCCCAGTAGGTAGTAGATGTCACATGTCTTGGAATTTTTGGTCCTAAGACATTCCGGTTTCCTTACGATGTTTTCCTTCACCATTTTGAGAGCGGTGGTGATGAAATTATTTACACAAAGTAAAGGCTCGTGCAGACTAGCACAACACCGGTAATTGTTCTACCGTGAAGTTTTCTTAAAAATTGTTTTGCTAGAATCGCGTCACGCTGTCACGTCGCGCCGGTCTGCACGAGCCTTAAAGCGAATGCCTGGTTTCAACTCACCTACAATTAGTAAAAACAACTCGTTACAATAGGTATAGGAAATGAAAAAACTCACCGTTTATCAAAGCAAATCCGTCGGAAGCGTTTGTCGATATCGTCAGAATAACACTATATCTGTGGACAAGTAAATACAAAATAAATATTTGGAAGAGCTTCCCAACCAAAGCGGGCAGATGTTATTGTTTCATTTGCGGGTACATTTCATAGTTATTATGTTAAAATGAAATGATAACACCTCTATTTTTTATCGAATTGCGTTGAAAGTTGGTAAGTAAATTCACGCCCCAGAAAAAGGAGAACTAAACTGAAAAGCTTTTATCATTCCCGTTCAGTTTGCTTAAATTGTGAGATCAGGGAAATTACTTAATTGTTTATCAAATATACTACCAACTTAAATTATTGTCTGCATAATGAAATCACAACTGTCATTTTTAGACAGAAAATGGCTATAACACTTTACGATAGACTAAAATTGAAACACATTGCAGCTCGCGTGACCTCCATAGAAACACATGAAGTCAAGTTTATTTACACATGAAGTCCCGAGTCGATTAGATTTTAACCACAATTTACTTTATGATACCTAGTCTATACAACCCGCATCAGTTTGAATTCGTTTAAAATAAGTTCGTGTGTCATAAATAAAAATCTCGTAAACGTCTGATATGTCATACTTTGAAGCTGTTTATTTCAGTTTTAGTTCGGGGTTTGAGGGGAGATAAAATCAGTGATATTTCAGGAGAAAGAACTTCTTTTATACTCAGTTATTATGAGTATGGTGCTGAAAACGATTCAAATTACTTACCTGCACGCGAAGCATGACCGCAATAAAAGCGGGTTTTGTCGACGAAAGATTAGACAAAATGATGGATTGTGATTGCGAATCCGTCATTTTGTCTATTCTTCCGTCGCGGAAGCGGGAAACGGGTTTTATACTCTAGGTATATTGTGGTTAAAATCTAATCGACTTGGGACTTCATGTGTAAATAAAATAAATGGATGTATTAGTGCGGAAAGCAAAAATTGCTAACTCTTTGATGGTTATACGACCTAGACGGGCTCGGATAATAACAGAAGCACGGGTGGTTCGAAGGTTAAGCTACGTCTGTTGCGTTCGATTTGTGGATAGGTGGTCATCCATTACATACAGGTACCATTCCGTACCCGAAGGAGGCAACTGCAGGCGACGTGTCGCCGCGACACATCTGGTTTCTATGAATTTGTATGAAATACTTTTCGTAGCTAGCGACACGTCGTTGGCAGCTATTGGCGATTGACAGGCGACACGTGCAGCCCGACCGCAGACCAGTAGTGCCGCTAACGCTCGAGCGATAACACGTTTTTCTATCTTCTATCTACCGACTGGAATACGGGCTGCTGCCGCCTGCGGTTGGGTTCGGAATCAGGACTGCAGCGACATGACGCCGCGACACGTCGCGTGCAGTTACTGCCTGCGGTCGGGTACGGAATGGTACCTTATCGCGCACCCTCCGTGTCTCGGAAAGCATGTTAAGTCGTTGGTATCGGCTGTAATTCGTAGATCTTCGACATTCGTTACGTCAAAACCCCAAAAGTCGTGACAATTAGTCTTACCAAGGGGTATCGTGTTACCAAGTAACTGGGTTGTGGAAGTCAGATAGGCAGTCGCTCCGTGTAAAATACTGGTATTCAGCTGCATCCCGTTAGATTGGAAGTCGGCCCCAACATAGCTGGAAAAAGGCTATGCGGATTATTGGTTATACAACTAAACTAGGGATCATCATGCCATGTTGAAGCTCCAGCAGAAGGCATTTTCACCTAAAAAGGAACGATTTCCCGAGAATTACCCAAAATTATCCTTTCATCAAAATTTGTTGTCTAGTTGAAAAGTTCCAAGCAGAAAGACAGACTTCTTCTATCGTTTTGATTGCAGTTTCAATAGATTAAGAGACCAGCTTCTGGTTTTGCTACCACTGACGTACGGCCTACTGTAGCTATGTATTTTTATCAGCTATAGTCCGCGCGCGACTTTTAGTCATCACCTGTAGAAAACCCGTTTTAATGGATGTCATGCACGCGTAGCACATCCATAAAAACGGGTTTTCTACGGGTTTTGTCGACGGTAGAATAGACAGAATGACAGATTGTGATTGTTTATCTGTCATTTTGTCTATTCTTTCGTCGACAAAACCCGTTTCTATTGTGTTCGTGCTAAGTGTGCTGAGGTATATGAGTGGTGCGACGGGTGAGGGCGCCATTGACAAAATTGGCCGATTGATTTAGCTTGGCGTTTGTCTACCTCCCCCGTCTCACCGCTCACATACGTCAGGTGACTAGCAGTCGCGCAAGGACAATACAAAGATGCAGGGGCCGGGGTATGCAATGCAGGATAAGATGTGAGACATGAGTCATACTTTTTGATACCAGATTTGTAGCAGTTAAGCTCTACTTTTCTAAGGATATTTATTCCCTACCCAAGGAATATATAAATCAATATTACGAATATCCCATTTCTGAAATTAAGGCTAATCCGCCATAAGACGAATTTATTGCGAATCAAAGGAATTAAATTACAATTCATGATGGTAATTCAAATCTCTTGAGTAAGGATAATCTTAACTGACATACCGGACAACAGCCTTTACGTGGAACAATGTAAACTAGATTCTATTCGCAGTTAATTGTAATAATTATGTTAGTTAGTTATCTATTATCTTACACTAAATACATTTAACTATCGAATAATTACATAGCGGTACAGGCGTGGGAGTATTCTGAGGACATGCATAAAGGCGTTAATTTAGGTCAAATCTATTTACTCACATCTATACATATTATAAATTTAAGTTACTTTTCGTGTTTGTTTGTATGTCCACGTTGTGGTTCTAAACCACGAAACAGATTTTGATGACGTTTTCACCATCGTTTAGAGAATTTACCATGGAAGGTTTATGTGTATAATACGTTAGTATTAAAGCTACATATAACTAAGAAATCTCGATATTTTGTCGGGTCACTAGTTAAAAATTAACGTAGGTACTTATTGAAAACACCATTGTTTTTCATCAATCGCTGAAAGGGTGTTATGACTGCTCTAGCTAATTTTGTTTTTATTGCTAGAAAAAAAGACACTGCCACATCAACCACCACATCTTCACTAGAAAGCAACCTACATAGTGACGCACAGAACACGTTGAATTAATGCATTATATATCCACATCCTAACTTCCTATCTATTTTTATTATAAATGCGAAAGCGAGTTGGTTTGTTGGAATTTGGCTGAAATTTGGCACATGGGTAGACCATGACCTGGATTAGGACATAGAATATTTTTTATCCCGATATTCCTATGGGATCGAGATTTATACGGGTGAAACTGAGGGGCGCAGCTAGTTACCTATAAAACAAAATCTCTTTTCGTATGATTGTGTGACATATTAGATCGTCTAAACTCACGTTGGATTTTGATGCAGTTTTCACCATCATTTAGCGCATTTATTCCGGAAGGCTTTTGTGTATAATATATATTAATATAGTAGTTAGATTGTTAGATTCCGGGTCGATCCATCAGGTTAAGCTGTTGGTCCGTGGATGGGTGACCATCTTTACATACATACCGAGATTCCTCCTTTCCTCGGAAAGCACGTTATAAAAGAATTCGTGGATCTTTGACAGTCGTGCCCCATCAGTTTTCTCAAGGTACTCGGCAAAGTCTATGAGAGGCTTATTTATAAGCGTCTCTGAGACTATGCAGAAACCAAGGGCCTCATCCCCAACGAACAGTTTGGGTTCCGAACCCAGCACTCTAGCGTGCATCAGGCCCACCGGATTATTGAACACATTAGCGCTGGCTTCCGACGCGGTTTGATAACCGGTGCAATATTCTTCGATATAGCGAAAGCGTTCGACAAAGTCTGGCACAACGGCTTATTATATAAGCTCTACAAACTCAGTGTGCCAGATCGTCTCGTGCTCATTTTACGGGACTTTTTGTCAAACCGCACCTTCCGCTACCGTATCGAAGGAGCGATATCCTCCCCCCGTCCTATGCTTGCAGGAGTCCCTCAAGGCTCTGTGCTCTCCCCCTAATCTTCACGCTATTCACCAGCGATATCCCAAAGAGTAGAAGGGCGCAGTTGGCTCTGTTCGCAGACGATACGGTCATCTACAAGGGTTCCAGCTCTGACTCGATAGCCCGCACTCTCCAGACCTCAGTCGACATGCTCGGCGCCTGGTTTTGAAAGTGGAGGATCGAAGTCAACCCGGATAAAAGCCAAGCGGTTCTCTTTTCGAAACCGCGTAAAAAGTTCAAACCCCCCCGACCTAGGTGTTGTCCTCGATCAGCATCTCTCCTTTAGCGATCAATTTAGTTATTTTTATTTCTGCTTGAGTATAGTTCTCGATGTTTTTGGTTGGTATATTGGCGTGTGCTAGCTGGCATATGGCTATTAATTTATAATTTAAATTGTGTTTTGCGTAATGTAAATTATTGTATACAATCATTTTTTTTCCTAACTGAACAGACAGCTGTGCTGCTGGGGAGTTTGTTGCGCCACTTCTTCTTCCCCGCAAAAGCACTAGGAAGTGGTGAAGGGTGGGCGTTTTGGGGGACTGTCTTATGTAATTTTGACGTTCGAAAAGTGCTGATTCTCAGCCTAGTTTGAATAAATGACTTTTGAATTTTGAATTTTGATCACATAAAGCAGGCCCGCTCGCGAGCCGCTTTCGTTCTCGGTAGACTTCACTCTGTCCTGAATGCACGTAGCAAAATGTCTCTAAGGTGCAAATTGCGTACGTACACGGCGTGCGTTCGTCCCATTATGACCTATGCGGCAGCCGTATTTGCACAAGCAAAGCCCCGCCATATCCATAGGATGAAAACGCTCCAAAATAGATTCCTCCGTAAAATCACCGGTGCCCCCTGGTACGTTAGGAACGAGATCCTCCATCTCGACCTAAAGATCCCCACAATCCACCAATTTGTCAAACGCAATTCCAAGCGTTTCTTTGAGTCCGCCGCCAAACACCGCAACCCTCTGGTTGTCGAGGCCGCCAACTATGTCCCTAGTAGAATCAGTCAGATCCGCCGCCCGAGGCAAATCCTTACCGACCCAGACGATCCCATAACCTTCCTCCAGGAGAGCAATAGGGCCACAAGTACAGTGCACGAACACAGATACCAACCCGCATTCCGACCTCGCCGTCGAGGTCCTCTGCGATCGCGACCCGCCCGAGTAAATAATATTCCCCCCCCGACCCTTGCCCGTTGATGCGCCAGCCCGCGTCGATGCTGAGCCAGTAGCTTTAAATTCCCCGATTAATAATAATGAATTATCTTTGATCCAGCCTGTCCCAACTTGCTGTCCTCCCCCCAGCGACGCCCTAAGCCGAGGTCCGTACCCCACAGGGGGTGCTCTTAGCGAGCGCTCGCCTAGTTTTAATTAGAATAGTTTTTGCCCCTGGCTTTGAGTTTAGTAGCTAAGGCAGCCGCAAGATTGTCCGGTTAAGTAGTCATCACCTCAGAGGTGAGCTACGAGATGTCCTAGTCAAAAAAAAAAAAAAAATTGGCAGTCGTTACGGGTCCTCAGAAGCCAAAAATCTGACAGCCAGTCTCACCAAAGGGTATCGTATCACCCAATAACTGGTTTGTGGAGGTCAGACAGGAAGTCGCTCCATGTAAAATACTGGTATTCAGCTGCATTCGGTTAGACTGGAAGCCGACCCCAACGGAAAAGGCTAAGCATATTGATTTTTTATATATAGGCTAAGCAGATGATAATAAGTAGTTAGATTGATTTAGCATAGAAATCGCGATGTTTTGGTATGTAGCCATTGTACCCGTAGGCCGTATGACGTAGAGGCGGGTTGCTAATGTACCGTCGAAGAAGTTCATATCTATACACCGTAAGGACTATTTCTGCTTGCAGCGCTCGGCCGCTATAAAATCGGGGCGGTAACAGATGTGGTCATCATGTTCACGGGATTTAGTTTTCAAATTGTTTAGATGTGAAGTTCTTCGATAGTATGTAGAAACTTATGCCAGACATCGGTCTTGTAGATTGCAAAAAAATAAACTGCCAAACTTATCTCCACTACCAAACACCCAACATTTTCATTAAATCTTCTCTCTTTAACATTGAATTTATATAAATTGAGCGTAACAACTTAATTAATAAGACATGAAATACGTTAAATCAGCCAGATTGTAGCAATTACCCCTTATTAGTATAAGTTAACAAGACGTTCGCTGTCCGTGGAATAATTAACTGTTAAGTAATGTAACATAATTCTTTAGCTAGTGACATGTCGGAAATAAAAGCCAATAATAATTGATTTGGTCGAGCATTCAGCTGAATCAACCACTTGTACAGTAGGCCGCACTTCAGTGGTAATAAAATCAGTAAACTGACCTGTTATCCTAACTAATATTTTAAATGCGAAAGTGAGTTTGTTTGTTTATTTGTTACGCTTTCACGCTAAACGGCTGAACAGATTTTGATGAAATTTGGCACATGTGTAGACCATGACCTGGTTTAGGATGGGGCGACATCTACATCGCCACATGCGAAATACGCATCAAAGACCTGACGTCACACAAATCCTGCATCGCGCAATTAGAGTTTACCGCGCGAACGTCATACGAGTATATAAGACTATCCGACATCAATCGTTGGGCAGTTGCCCGCCAGACACGACACCCGTCTGGTCGGAGGATCCCTCCCTCTTCTAAAGAGGATGAGTGAACTTTACACCCTGTTCCTCATACCTCTAAAAGGACATAGGATACGTATTAACCCAATATTCCCACGGGATCGAGACTTATTCGGGTGTTATCGCGGGATGCAGCAAATGATAACATCATCATCATAATTTTCCTGGCCTTATCTTTTATTTGGAGTCGGTACAGTGCGAGAATAATCAGTTAATTGTAATCGTGTGTTGTGTTGTTGTGTGTTGTGTCGAAGGAATTTAAACCATGTGACCTAGGAGAACTAGTGTCAGTTTTTATGCCGCCTATGGGCCTCTGACTTGGCTTCACATGCTGTCGAAAAATATCTCTCAGGCATGTCGGTATCTTCACGATGTTTTCCTTCACAGTTTTTGAAGCACATGAATCCGAAAAGTCAGAGGTGCGTGCCTTGGGTTTGAGACCTAAGTCTTGGTAGTCCGACGCTGCCGCGCCTCCCGCACTGAATATTTTCCTTTCTCTGCAATGCGGGCTAAAACGACTGTCTCCCGCATGACACGGTCGTTTCAAACGTACCTAACCTACCTATTCTGCGTTTTAGCGTATCGGTGGTAAAAAAAACACATAAAACATATATTCAGCAACGCTAATACCGATTGCCCCCACGTGTGTAGGTGATAGGGCATGCGATGCAAGTTCGAGGTGAGACGCCGCATACCTACCTATTAAATCAATAACAATTCCCGCATGCGGAATTCATCTCGTACATGAAAATGTCCCATATCCGCATCGACTAATTAAAATACGCCTGTAGTAACTGAACAAGACGTTCGATGTCTGAAGAATAATTAGCTGGTAAACGCAACACCATATTCTGAAGCAAGGCGACATGTCGAAAACAAAAGTAAGCGAAGTGTCTTTGTTATGCTAATTACGTTCGTGCCTTTCAATTTCGGTAGAGAATTAACGAGGTAAGTCGGTAACTCAGTCCACTTAGCGATGTATAAGAATTCAGTGAAATAATGGAATTTTACACGACAGGAGCAATGACTTCTTCGGTTTCTCTTTCATGATTTATTTTGGAAGTAATGTAATTGTGATGTGGATAGCGAATAAAGTGTTTTTTTTTATTGTGGCTACCAAGTAGGGATGTTGACAGGGCAAAAAAGAGATAATATTTAGTCCGTCAGTCAGATAATAAAAAAAAAATAAACGCATTTTTTTTTGCTTTATTATATTAGATAATAAAAAATGGTTTAGTTAAAACGCATTAAAGTTGGGGAGTGGAGGCTCGCGTCAGTATAAAATCTACCGGGGAGTGACGTCATGCCACATTTTAACTCAAATGTATTGCCGTAATCTTTTCATTACGAAAAAAAAGAAAAAATACATGTCCAATATTTTTTAATAAACTACCTGAAGGACAAAAAATAGTTTTTTGTCAACATCCCTATTATGGGAGATTTGCACTGCAGGTTGTAATTATGCCCCTGTAGGTATCACTTCTCTCATCAATGTCGTGGGAATGTACAAAGGCGGTATTCAGCGGTATCCAAACCAACATTTTCTATCAAATGCTACCAATACAAATATAATAGGTAGGTACCTACAGCTGTGCTCAACATAATGTACAAATAGGTATGGATTATTCAGATATCGTCGGAGTACACTTAAAAAGCTTTTCTAGGATTTCAATTAATAAAAAACTAGCGCACATCTACATAAATAATTATGTATTTAATATACCTTTTTATTTTCGCAGCTTGCATAAGTTAAGTCAGACTCAAAGGTAAAGAGCCACTGCGAGCAAACACATTAGTGGATTGGAAAAGTTTCTAAATTACGATTTATATCAAAGACATGTTTTAAACTGAAACTCCAAGTGATAAAGTGTTTGTTCGTTTGTTTCATCACTTTCTCTCGCAACTTCTGCGAAGATTTATAATCTGTTGGACAATATTTTGGCGCGCTCCGAAACAATTTTAATTATAAAATTCCTAAGAGAAATTGTATCTTTTTAAAAATTGTTAAAAGTTTCGTCATTAATTATTATTTCTGTTGTAGATAGATAGACAGAAACTAGATAGATAAATACAAAGATAGATATACTCTAACAATTACAGATATATTTTACCTACACAATGGGCGGTCTTCGCTAAAAGCGATATTATTTTAAAGACAAACTTTGGTCCATCCAAAGGTTGTCTTTAAAATATCGCTTATTTAAGGGAGAAATAGAGACAATACTGCAGGTGACCGGCTAACTGGTGTTTGGTACTTGTTGAAAGACCTACACTGTCCTCCCAAAACTAATAACACTGTTATTTGAAAATATTGTAAAATCCAATTATTTTTAAAAGAGTAACCGTGTAGTTTCTTGCCGGCTCTTCTCCATAGGAAACGACCAATTGGAACCGTGCACCTAGCTTCTGACGTTTCATAAGTGCCCATGTAGGTTTATGTGAAATAAAATATTTTGAATTTTGAATGATATCTACCTTAGAAAGAAAAAAAGAAAGAAAGAAAATACGTTTATTTGCGGTACATTATGACGCAAGCAAGGAAAAAAAAAACAAAAAAAAAACACGAAAATAACAAATTGGAGGAAAATACACTTATACACTTATATACATATATACTTATATACTTTAATAATAAAAATAAAAATAAACGGTTTTCTACGTTTGAATTCGTACGAGTTTCCACGTACGATTTATTTGCTTTAGCTTTTGTAATGTAACAGCTTCTTTCATAAATAGATGTTGAAAATAAATTCAATATTATTTTTAAAAATACACGTACAATTTTTTTTTTAAACTGCTGATTAGACTTAACCACCTAACGCCAATGAAATCCTTGAGACGCTTGTGAAGCGGTAAGTTGAGTGAGTGAAAATATTAATTCAAGCCGAATAACTGTAGGTATATATAAGGATTCTCTTTGTAATTTAGCTGGAGTTTAGTTATTATTGATTATATTTGAAGATGATAGATTTCTCTTTGTTGAGAGGCGAGAAATGAATTTAAAGTTCAAAATAAAAGTTAGCTTTAACCATAGGAAAAGTGGTAAAATTCTGCTGAAAGCTGCTATTCACGGTACATGAACACTATTGTCCGCACTTAAAAATAGCGAAAAAAAACAGGTTCAGTAGAAAAATTTACTGTCTGGAAACACACACACGGGGATGAAAAGTTCTGCAGTAAATACAGACTGAATCGTAAATATTTTATGTAGATGAAGCGTTTAGTTTTACATATGGAAATTAAATATCAGGGCAAAAGTTGCGAGCAATAAAACAAGATCATGCGCATAACGCTAACGATCACGTTGATCACTACAATGACCCGGCCGGGGTGGTCTGACATTTAATTCATTTTGTTTTCACACGCAAATCAGTCGCGCTAAGCACTAATGTGAAAGTGTATAATCTTAAGAAACTTAGTAAGTACCTAATAATATTAAAATTACTTAGCTCTTAAAACCGCCATTCAGTAATGTGCTAGCGTTCATAAAATCGCCGTAAAATATTTTTTATGACTTTTCATTATAACTTGCCAAGAAAAAATCCAAGCGACTAACTATCGTCTCGGTAAATAACATGTACTTTACTAATTATTAATAACAACATAGTAACATAATAGAAAAGACGTGTAGGTACTCGTAACATGTTCTCAGTATTTTGTTTAAAGGATGCTGCACACCTTTTTAGGTCGGCATGATTCGGTAAAACCGGGCGGCAAAATCCAATATACAAACTCAAACTCAAAGCATTTATTTCAATTAAACCATTTACAGGCACTTTTGAATTGTCAAAGAGTCAGTCAGTTAGTCAGAAAGTTGAAGCTATTATGTTGATTTTGACTTGAAAGAGCAGGGTGGTTGAGAGTATGTCATGCTCACTTAATGTCTCGCTGATGGTGGCGAGTGTGTTGGATCATTCGGTTCCCTACAAAATGGTTGAGCTGGATGGTGCTGATCCACGCGTCATGTTCGTGAACGGGCGCCGTCAGTTGAGACTGGTCATCTCTTATCTGCCAGGGCTTATTTTTAATCTTATATTTTTAATCGTTTTTGATTTTTATATTGTTTTTACATTGTTCTCACGTATAGAATCAACAAGAGTAATGTACCCAGGATTTTGTAATTTCTATATTTAAAAGAGTGTCCTTTTAGTTTCTTGCCCGTTCTTCTCCATAGAGATCTACGTTTTGGAATGGGCAACTAGCTTCAACTTTCTAACTGACTGACTCTTTGACAATTCAAAAGTGCCTGTAAATGGTTTAATTGAAATAAATGCTTTGAGTTTGAGTTTGAAGCTAGTTGCCCATTCCAAAACGTAGATCTCTATGGAGAAGAACGGCTGACGAATCACGGGCGGTTCGAACTTCATTTCATGGAACCCAATCTCACAGTCGCCTCATGTCAGGCGAGTGTGAGTGAGAGAACAACACGAGAAAGTTCGGAAAATGTTCGGGCCGGCCATGATTCATCGTCCGTACGAGTATTATGAAAGTGATTTGCCACCCGACTATACTAATCGCGCCGAATCATGCCGACCCGAACAAGTGTGTAGCACGCCTAAGATTTTACGAGATACCTTCGTTCCTGCTCCGTCTCTGTTTAACTATTCTGAAAATGAATAAGAATAAAAAAGATGCATACCTAAAGTAGAAAAAAAAGCTCAAAGGAAAGTGAAGTATGCATTACGTATGTATGTGAGATGTTAAGTATTTGGCTCACTCGCGAATTGTACAGTTTTATTGGAGTGCTCGCTCTAAATTTAAAGAGGGAAAGGGGAACAAAGAGGTTAGTGTAGCCGCTAGTTGTAACTTGCAATGGCTGCCTGCAAATTGCGCGCGCGCTTTCTGTTTGCGTATTTAGTTGTGAAGTATCGTATTGTTTTCAAAAAAGCCATATAAGTCACTTTTATGAGAACAATGTTTCCAAGCTAAATTTGTTGTCACAATCGTCATTGTACTAATGATATAGGAATGATGTTATTTTCCATTAAACTAATTGAGTCTTGAATGCATTGAATGTTTTTTTTTTTAATGTTGTGTGATAAAATTGTGCTTATTCAAAAGTTAACATTAAAACTGTTTTCTAATCCTATCGTTAAAATATTCAGTGAAATCAAACTACCTTTCCGGATTATTTCGGTGCTAATCGTGACAAGCATTCGAGCGTGACGACTGCGCGGAAATGTCAGATAGATACTAGATTTTTTATGTAAATATGAATTACAAGCTTCCGCCAGCGACTCTGTATCGGTTACACCGTCACATACGAACTACGCATCAAAGACATGACGTCACACAAATCCTGCATCGCGCAATTAGAGTTTACCGCGCGAACGACATATATAAGACTATCCGACATCAACAGTCGGGCAGTCGGCCCGCCAGACGCAACACCCGTCTGTTTGGAGGATCCTCCCTTTTCTATGGTGGATGAGTGAACTTTACACCCTGTTCCTCATACCCCTAAAGCTTCGCCCGCGTGATATCTTTATAAATTATAGCTTATGATACTCAATGATAATATAGCATTCTACTGATGAAAGAATTTTTAAATTCGGTCCAGTAGTTTTTGAGTTAATTTTTTACAAACAAAAATACAAATCTTTTCTCCGTTTCAGTAAAATATTATAAGAAAAGTAGTAAAATCATTCACCGAAACTTTACCTACTTAATTTTAGGCGATAATTACGACCCTAATAAAATGTTCAAAAAATTGCTGTGTAGGTATGTAGGTATTTTAATTTCCCTCAATTGTAACATATTCATTAAAAAGCTTTCGTGTGTGAAATATACCTAGGTAAGCTTTATTTGTGTTAAGTCGTTGCTGAAAATACCGAAGTAACGAAGAAAACATCTGAAGGAATTCGCTTTCACTTTTCTACGTGAACAGACACCCTACCTTAAGTTCTGAGTTGAGCTCCACGATTACTGACAAATGCTTGCACTGACAGGACAGGTCCACTCAAATCTGTGGTTCTTTTTTCAAAAGACCATTTAGACTAATCTACATGGTCCTCATATGGCCTGACCAAGATTATGTCTGGACTTTAAAAGAGACTGTGACCTCTGAGTTTGTTTCGGCCTTTCTTCTCAGAGTAGTCAGATAGGAAACGCCGAACTCATCTAGCAAATTTTTTTTTTTTAAGATGACGACGTAAAGTGTTTCCAATATCCTATTTACAGAATAAACAATTTCATTTCATTTCACTAAGTTCAAATAAGGTTTTGTACAGTCGCGAACACAAGCGTCTAGTACTTACGGTTCTGTACCCAAAGGGCGCCAATGGGACCCTAATAAGGCTCGTCTGTCCGTCCGTCCGTCCGACTGTTACAGGGCTGTATGTATGTTTTGAACTGTAGGTAGACAGACATTTCGAAATTTTCACCGAGTGTTTACTACTAAGGCCACTATACTATTACAAAAAATAAAATTAAGTAAAAAATGTAAGTGGGTCAAACAAGAAAAGAAATAATATTGTTTTAAATGTTTATACGGTACTACGGAACCCTTCGTGGCCGCGTTTTATTTTGTTCCCTAGCTTGTATTTTATTTATTTCAGTGTTGAGATGTCGCTCTTGCATTCTTGCCTTTTTGTCTTGCATAGTGCTCGCTACGGTTAGATGCCTCCGTACCGGTTTCTTATCAGATTTGTTTTGATTTTTTGCGTCAATTATCCGGTTTGTTACTAAGCCGTTTTTATTGATTGAATATGTGGCGGTGAGTTTGCTAGTTTTTGTCGTAGACTTTTTGTTATTGTATTGATACTGCAATGTGTGTGTGCTTACATAATTTCTAATTAATTGTCGGCACGGTTGGCGCAGTGGTTAAGCGATTGACTGCTGCACTGCGTGTCGCGGATTCGATTCCCGCCCGGAACAAATTTTGTATGACCTACAAGTAGTTGTTTCTGGTCTGGGTGTTTGTGTATGTGAGTTTAAATGCTTGTAAACGCACCCACAATACAGGAGAAATTCCTAGTGTGGGGCAACGTTATAAAAAAAATACGTCAAGCTGATAGATAATGTATAGATGATACTAATACCGAACCGAAGGGTTAGTGGACAAATTTGGTATTCTATGAGAAGAAAACTAAATGCATAATATTTGCGTTACCAAAGTAGTGAATGTCACGTTGTACTGAATAAGGAGACACCAGAATTCGTCGAAAAAACGGTTTTCCTGGGGATCACGCAAAACTACGGTGGGGTCTTCACATAACAACACTTGCAGGGCGGCTAAGTTCAGCCGCTTACGCTGTTTGGAAAATCCGCCAACTAACAGACGTGGATACCGCGAGACTGGTCTATTTTAGTTACTTTCATAGCATCATGTCTTACGGTATTTTGCTGTGCCGCAGATATTGATTCTATCTTTATTCTGCAAAAGAGGGCTGTCAGAGCCATCTACAACCTCCGCAGACGCGAATCTCTAAGGGAACTGTTTCAGAAAATTAACATCTTGTCAGTATATTATGACTAGCACTTTGCCCGCGGCTTCACTCCCGTGGTCTTTCCCGCGGGACCCGTTATTTTTCCCGGGATAAAAAATAGCCTATGTTACTCCCTGAAAACTAAGCATTCTAATGGTAAAAGATTTTTTCAAATCGGTCCAGTAGTTTCGGAGCCGATTCAATACAAACAAACAATCAAATCTTTCCTCTTTCTAATATTATATATTATAAAAAAAAAACACTATTATGTTCGAAAAAATCTACATCTTTTTAGTGAGATAAGTGAAAGGCATAATTTTAACACTTGAAATAGGAATAATTTCGATCAACCATGTTTCAGATTGTCTAAAGTACTACACATTTCTTTTATTGGGTACTGTGTAAAATGTTATAATAAAATACCACTCGATATTCGTGAACTGAATGAGAAGAAATTTAAAGCATTCATTAAACGCACACTGTGTAGACAAGCATATTATAAGTTGAATGATTATATCGTAGATAAAAAATACTTGGCTTAATGCTGGTCCTGCTCCAAAGCCACTGGGACTCACAAGTAAAAAAAAAAATTGGGCGAGTGGCATTCCCTTTTTTTTATTTTTCCCCTTTTTTGTCTACTAGCTTTTCTGCAATCTCTGGGAGTGATTTCGTGAAAAGCGACGTAAGTGTGTAACATGAAGCCGGGGAAGCGCGCGCTATTTGAATTGACCAATCGCGGTGCTAGAGTTGGTCGTCAGATGTTACCAATCTATTTTCCGATAGGTTGTAAACAAGATGATGCGAGAAAGCGAAACCGCCACTTGATCCAAATCAGCCCCTTTTGTACTTTAAATATTAAATTATTAATTAAAAAGCCTAACTAATTAACTTCAACATGACTGATTTTTGGCAAACTTTTTATATTAATGATAATAATACTAAGTGTGTTTTGTTTTTAATAATTAATAAAAGTTTAAATATTTTAAGTCTATAGTGTTTTAAGTATATATTTTATTTAGACAGCTACATATTCGCCGAATTTCGAATAATATAGGTACACTATTATTCGGTATTCACGAAAAACAAAAAAATGTCGAGTAATGCCGATTACCGAATAATTGCGAGTATTCGTGCCATCTCTAGCGTCAGCAAAGATGTCAGATGTTACACATCATATGCGAAAACTGTAAGGCTCGCTCGTTTTTTAGGGTTCCGTACCCAAAGGGTAAAAACGGAACCCTACTAAGACTTCGCTGTCCGTCCGTCCGTCACCCGGCCGTATCTCATGAACCGTGATAGTTAGACAGTTGAAATGTTCACAGATGATGATATTTATGTTGCCGCTATAACAACAAATACTAAAAACAGAATAAAATAAATATTTAAGAGGGGCTCCCATACAACAGACATGATTTTTTTGCCGTTTTTATAGATTACTAGCTGCGCCCCGCGGTTTCACCCGCATAAGTTTCGATCCCGTGGGAATATCGGGATAAAAAGTATCCTATGTGTTAATCCAGTTTATAAACTATCTTTGTGACAAATTTTATCTAAATCTGTTCAGTGGTTTTAACGTGAAGAAGAGACAAACATACACACTCACAAACTTTCGCCTTTATAATATTAGTAGGATGGTACGGAACCCTTCGTGCGCGAGTCCGACTCGCACTTGGCCAGTTTTTTATTGTGTAACGTGTAAAGAATGAGAGATAGCTCAGTAAGAAACTTATTATACAAGGAAAACATCAAACAAAAAGCGTGTAATATCCCCTTCAACATACATAGATAACGTTTTCCGTAGATCTACCGATGCGCGATGGTCACAATCTCACGTACGAGTACCGTCGCGTTTTACATGATATTCACTTATTTTTGTGCGTCCCAGTTAGGGTTACCATCCGTCCAAATTTGTCCGGTGTTTTGGATCCCCGTCCGGACTTGCCCGGCCTTGTCATGTGTCCGAACTTTTCAATTAATGGGATTGTTTTTAGAAAGTAAAAGTGATTAATTGAATATCTAACTACGTTTCTTAAAAAACACGTATATTTTTTTTTTGTTATAGTGGCAAAAGAAATACGCAGTCTGTGAAAATTTCTACTATCTACCTATTACGGTTCAGGAGATACAGCCCGCTGACAGATAGACGGACGGACAGACAGACGGATTATGGAGGCTTAGTAATAAGATTCCGTCTGGCACCGTTCGGGTACGGAATCCTAAAAAGAAAGATTAAAAGTAAAATGTTTGTGAATATGGCTTTTTAAAATATATTTGAATATTGTCGTACTCGTGTAATAGTGTTGTGATGGCGCTATAGTGTCATGATGGCCCAGTGGTTTAAGCCTCGCCGCGCATGCACGAGGTTGCAATCTGGGGCTGAAATCCGGGCAAGAAGAAATGTGACTTTTTTAATTCATAGGTACTGGAAATGAGTTGACAATGGACATTACAATCTTTACAATCTTTTACAGTTCAAGCAGTACGGTTATGGAATGCCTTGCCCGTGTCGATAAGACGCGCTCAATCTTTGTCCACTTTTAAAACTCTGGTAAAAAACACTTCCTCTTTCCATAAACATTATTATTACATATACCCAGGTCCTTGCTCTTGTTTCATGTTTATAATTTTATATAAGTATAACTATGTATACAGGGTGTTTGGCAGAACGTTGAACATATGATAATGGTGGATAGGTGGGGTCATCTGCTACTTACTCAACCCATTTTTTTTTTTTTAAATGCAAGTTGAAATTTAGTTTCAAGTATTTTTTTACATATTTCTGTAAGTTTGAGGACTTATAACTTTTTTTCTAGCTAACATCTGAATAAAGCAATAGTTTTATAAGAATCTACCAACATTAACGATAAAAAAAAATGCCTGTTTTATCCATTTGTGATAAAAAATACACTCTAAAGTTAAGAAAGTGGTGAAACTAGAAGAAAGCAAAAAAAAATTTTTTTTAATATCCTTGGGTCCAGGGCCAATTAAATTAGGGCTGAGTAAGTAGCAGATGACCCAATCTATCCACCATTTTCGTATGTTCAACGTTCTGCCAAACACCCTGTATATATTTATATGAATAAGTTTATGCTTTATGTATGTTTGCACCTTTGTACTCATCATTATGATTATGTCTTATCTGTATCTATTTTTCTGTGTGTACATAAATAATAAAATAAATAAATAAAATATGTATTTATAGTATACATATGTAGATGGTACACCGCTGACAGACAACCTTTGGATGGATTAAGGGTAACAGGAGAGACAATACTGCAGGTACATACAGGTATTGTCTCTCGTGTTACCCTTAATCCATCCAAAGGTTGTCTGTAAAAGATCACTTGAAGCGATAAGACCGCCCATTGTGTCACCCTTAGATGTAAAATTTCTAAATGTATGTCTGAAATTTTTATGGTGTACAGTAAAGATTATTCTATCTATCTATCTATGTATCTATTACTGACAGCGTGTACGAAAAACATAGTGAGAAAACTCTGAAACGCGAACAGTTTTGCAAGCGTGGTGATCAGTGGTCGTGGCTTCTCTGTACGAGAAGAGGTCATTGCCCTGCAGTCGGGCAGTAGGTAATAGGCTATTTATCAGGACTTATCAAGTTTCGAAATGGTAACCCTAGTGCCAGTTGACGGGTGAGGGCGCTGTAAGGGCAAGCGCCGGATGTGCGCAAGAGTCGATGTGATCTGCGGCGCGTTTCATTTAGTCACACCGAAACACGATACACAAGCTCTCTTTGATGTTATTTGATTTTAGTCAGACATTCGCTGAGGACTCTTAAATAAACTGTTGTTCAGTTGTTCTGCAACACGCCTTATTTGTAAGGGAAATTTGAGAAGATGATGTATTTTTTATTTAAATTTTGAAGAAAAATATTTCAGTGATATTTTGGATACTTTTATTAGGTAAATTAATTCTTAAAACTGAATGAAAAATATACTATCTAATTGTTTAATGAAACCGTACAAATAATTCATAAACATAAGAAAAATGGAGACCCGACGCCAGTTAAAGAAATAAAGAATGTTATTATGGAATTCGTATAAAATGTAAACTCAGTTATATAACAATGCACGGTGGTAGCTAAGAAGTGTCAGCATCACCATTTAAACAAAGAAAATATTTTATAGAAACTATGACAATAACACAATAAATTAAACTGCTTATCTAATGATGTTCTTAGTCTGCATACGAAAATTCAATCAAATATATCGAATAGTTTAGTCACTATACTTAGTCAAAGATTGGCAAAACCCGTAGTCGGCCCATCACTACTACTCGTATTTAGTTTGTTTGAAAACATCATTTTTTCTAATTTCGATGCTAGCATTTATTGTATAGTTCCAAAATATGTACTCATTAGTATTGCTAGTGTCTTCATTTATTATCATATTATTCGTATTGTTGTCTCCAATTTGTATAAAAAATTCGCTATTCCGTCATGTTTCATCTTAGTCACTATAGTTACCAGGATTTTATTTTTAAGTATTCGTCATGTGAGTTAAGTGAGGTTCAAGTTACCTAAAGTAGAACCGCCGATTATGCTACTGGTTTTAACTTTCAGTACAAAAAAAGAGATTATCTCTTGTTAAAAAATATCTAGGTGCCTGTCGGAAATTAAGGTTGTTTCGTTTTTTGGTTGAGCTTATAATACTCCATTATTATTTACTGATACAGTTCGTACAGTAAGAAAAAGATATCAGTATAAGCTGGCCTCTCATTCTATTGAAACTTCATACTAGGCTATAGATAGTGCAATCCACGACGACGCGCCCCACTCCGCTCCGCTCCGTACTAAAGTACAGCTTACAGTACAGTAATGGCGAAGTGGGGCGCGTCGTCGTGGATTGCACTATCTGTAGTCCAGCTCAACGTCAAAGTGTTACCACCGATTTCCTGTCGACTGTATGTCAAGAGTATGGGAAGAGCTTCATCTGCATTCTACTTATAAGTGCGATAGGAATCCATGTATTACAATTGCCATAATTTATCGTCTGTCAAGAATTGGTGATAAATGGACGTTTGGTCATTTATACGTGACTGTCCACGGTCCATGGTGTGTTTGTGTTCAACACTGGAAGACTTGGCGAAAAACTCGCTCTTATCTTTACTAGGTATGATTTTCGGATGTAATTAAAAAGGACGCAGCAAATACCGAGCACTCTACATCACGGTAGACCAGAGAACAGACCAGTGTGTCATGAACCTTAGCAGTGAGGGAATGACAAAAAATAAGAAGAAGTATGGCTATTGAAACTCAGCATAGTCTACCTCGTAATTGGTATACCATCATAAAGTTGAATGTCAGATGCACGTCATAAAACAACAAGGTCCATTTGTCTATATATTATAGACAGTTAGAAACTTTCAACCTTACATAAGTTTAAAAGGAGATGGATAACGGTCCGATACAAGCTTGGCCCAGAAATGAACACAAATAAAACAAAATGTATAATGAAACTTTAATTTATTGTGTTTCATAGCCCTGTATATTTTTATTCGCCGTAAAACTTTGTGAAGGGATATAAGACCCTTCTCAAATCTGATGACTTAGAAAAATAAATTCACACATGTCAATTGCAGAATAATCCATTGTCTTCCAGCTCAAATATAACGACTGTATCCTAAATGATTCATTTGCAATAGTTATAGAACGTTGGATCTCCGTTCAAAACCAGGCAAAATCAGAGTGGTTCGAGATGTGAGTTAGGTATTGTTATTGTAGCCCAGGTAAACTGTAATGCAAAGATCCATAGTTCAAGAAAGGCAAAGTCACTCAGAAATGCAAAAAGATAGAAGAACACAGCCAAGATATTTTTGAATAAATCACAAGAAATCACAAAACAACATTCATGATGCTGTCACACGTAGCACCACAGAGTTATAAATAAAATAGAAATCGTCAAAGACCTCAAAGACAGACCCGATTGACAAGCAGGGTTATGTATCTGTAGGATACATGCAGCTACAAAACATTAATTACGCAATATTGTCTTTGGTCCGAGGCCTTGACATAAACCAATAACATTTCCAAACGTTTTTTTGTTGGTTGAATACGAGGCTTTTGTCTACTTTTGTAATTATGTAATTTTTCTTTTAATGTGCGTTTTGTTCGTGCAGAATAAACATATTTATTTCTTTTTTCTTTTCTTTTCCCCTATGTATGTAGGATTCTTTATTTTCTCGTAGCATCCAGACGTCTGGATGCTTTTTAATGATTCACATGTCGTTAGGTTTGTGCTGACCGCCCAGCGAAACCATTTCACTTTCAATCGAATTCATTTTCAAGGAAATACATAATCTAATAGGTGAAAGGTAACGTTTCACAATAATCAACATGGCGGAGTTTAGAACCCAATAAGTAAAGTCGTGAAAAAAAGTTTTTAGTACGTCAAAATAAAGAGCTTTATGAGAAGATTCCAAAATTATGACTTATGACTCAATTGTTACAATAAGCATGTCCCAATTACCATCATATTTCCAAAACTGGCAACATAAATATCTCCCCTAATACTTGAATCAAAATAATAATCTTTTATAGTCTTTTAAATTGAAATATTTCCTCCAATGTTTTGCTAAGTTACAAAACTGTGGTGCGATTTCAAATATTATCAGTTATTTTTTAAATATAATTATGTCTTTATCTGTGCTAGGCCAAACTTTATCCATGTTCTTTACTGCGAATTGTTGTCAAAAGTAGTAAAAAAATTACGAGTTCAACTATACATAGATCCACTTCCCCATATTGTAAGCAGGCAGAAGTAAGATTTGGGTTACATAATTATGTGAATCGAAAACATAATATATCGAAGTTAATCGCGAACGCGTGGCTTCTTTGACTTTGTTTAACTTTAACATAAGTAAACAAATACGGGTATTGTTAAGTTTGCCATTATGTAAATGAATTGTGACGAACGTAAACATGTTTTGAAGAAATTGTTCCCTTGTGACTTGAGGGATTTCTATACCAATGTTTAGGTGCCTACTTTAGCAAGATTATGTACCTATGTTGTGAGGATATTGAGGCCGATACGAAGTTTGATTAAGGTTGAAGAGTTTGACATCGGATCTTTATTTCGGAATACAAAATAATCATTTTTCTTGGACTTTTGTGTTTTGTTTTTGTTTTTGTCGTTTTTTTTCCTGTTTACGTCAAAAGTCTTGTCATGCTGCGATTTAAAGAAAACCGTCATGATGATCAATCAATTAATCATTCATTTATTTTTCACTTCTCATGCTCGTGCTTATTTGTGCAGGATATAGGCTGCGCAAAATCGAATTTTGTGCACAAGTGCATTAATGTATCTACTCATAAATGTATCTATATCAAGGCAAAGAAAATGAGCCATACAGCCAAACACATTAAGAAGTTCATAGATAGAATTTGTCATTTTATAATATTTATTTTAATTTATTTGCCTCATGTGTGTTTCACGGTAGGTTATTTCATTAATTTAAGAAAATTATTATTACAAAATTAATTTAATAGGCTGTATAGGTCTGCAGACCAAACCTAATATCAATGCCGGGTAAACAATTTCCTTCAGTACCTATTCAAACCTAAACTAATTTTACTTTGAATTTTATTTAAAGAAATCTTATGTTATACTACTGTTTTATTTCCTTGCAATCGAAGTGAAAAGCAGAGTTTACAATTCGTCCACAAAAACATTTTATTCTCGACATTACTATCAGCCCTCGCCTTCGTCTCGGGCTGCTAAAAGTCTCGGATGAAAATGGTTCGTTTTATGCACTTGTTGTAAAATCTACTATTGTTTAACATAGGTATGGTTGAGAACAGTTGTGGCCAAGTGTGGTAGCGGCCGCGGCTTACGAGTTGTTCGTAGGTTCAAACCCAGACAGGCGCATTACTTTGTGTAATTTATTTCATCACCACTGCTCTCAAAACGGTGAAGGGAAACATCGTGAGGAAACCGGCATGTCCTAGAACCAAAAATTCGAAAACATGTGACATCTACCAACACGCACTGGGCCCGCGTGGTGGATTACGGCCCATTCTCTAGGCCTTTGTCCCTACAGTAAGAAAATTATAGGTAGATAGATAGAATACTCTTTATTGTACACCATAAAAATTACAGACAAAAATTTAGAAATTAGGCTGATTGAGATAGGGTTAAAGATAGTATAGTATCTAAAATATGTGCACTATGTTACACCAATATTTGGCGTACAAAATTAACATAAACAAGCAATTACAATTAAGGTGGCACGCCAATTAGATGCCATTACATTAAAAAAATTATTAAATTTAAAATATTATGTCAGTTAGGTAAACAGGTAATTACAATTTTAGTTAAATAAACACATTCTTAATCAATAAATAAAATCATAAGTGTTTAATTAGTAAGTCGGAATCGTAATACCTCTGTTTATCAGCAGTAAACTCAGTGATAGAGTAGTAACATCTATCTAAAAGGAATTTAAACAAGGACCTCTTAAAGGATCCCAGACACTCTTTATTTCTAATAACTGCTGATATACTACTATATGGAGCCATACCTAGCACATTTTTGCCAAAAATGTAGTTTTATAACATGAATGGTATTCTGATAACGGCGAGAGCGAACAAACACTCCCATTTCATATATTATGTAGGTAGACGGTAGAGCAAACTAAGTTCCTTAAATAATGGTTTACAACTATCAATCGATTGTAATTTAGTAAACGATCGCATGCATTTCTTCTGAGCTTTTAAAGCAATGTCTCTGTCAGTAGAGTTGCACCAGAAAATGATTTCGTACCTAATGCCAGAAACCACGTAAGCATTGTAAGATATTTGTACTGAAATGCGGTTAACCGTTTTTGATGGTTTGAAGAGAGCATACGTAAATTGACTAAACTTCTTTGAAAAAGCTTCGATATGATGTTTCTTCCTTACCAAACCCATTTGTTCCACCCGCTGAAGACCTCCCGCCTGGACATGAGTTACCTTGGGTAACCTAGAAGTCTTTAAACAGACTCCGGACCCAGGTCAGCCGAAGCAAGGAAAACCTGTTCAGGTGGAGATTCATAGATGACTCCGCCTTGGAATGTAAATGTGGTGCAGTTCCACAAACGATGGGACACTTAATATTGTGTCCTGCGTGTCCTGTCAGCTGCACGTTACAGGAACTAATGGACGTTGGTGATGGCGCCAAACAAGTCGCCGAATTCTGGGCCGAGTCTATTTAGATTGCTATCGACACGCTAAGAAGAAGAGTCTGATGACTATCTATGTAAATGCGCAGAAATTTTGTGATGTCACTTTCAGAGATTGCTGCGTTACCTGCGTTTTATATTCAGTTATGTCATTATTTTATTTTTGGTAAGATTTGTTCTTAGATTATTATTAACTAATCAATTTAATTTATTTTAAGATCGTAATTTCTGTCATTTTCAGGAATATTAATGTCATTACTAGGGAATAAAATAGTGCTGTTGTCAGCAAATAAGACCATCTGGTGCTTACTGATCTTAGGCATGCATATCATTTATGTAAATGTTAAATAATGGGGGGCCAAGAATGCTACCTTGGAGAACACCATAAGTAGTTTTCCATGAACGTGACATGTATGTTCTTTCAACTTTCGAGCTCGCACATAGCCTTCAAGCGTTGTGATTTGAGTGCGATTAGAGAGATAAGATTGTAATAGGTATGCAGTTCCTCTAATCCCATAACGCTCTAATTTGTTAAGCAGTATACCATGATCAACAATAATCTACATGGTCGAATGCTTTAGACATATCCATAAACAAGGCCACCACTGGAATTCTAGCATCAACACTAGAAACAATTTTATTGATCACGTCATAAATCGCCATATTAATGATTCGCTGCATTTTTTCCAAGTTCTACAAAACTATTGAGTTTCCCTGTAGGAGCCTCACAATACGCATTATATACATATTAATGTGCAATACCATTGTTATATCATGTTGACGATCTAAATATAAACAAGAACACACGCACCGCTGTACGTACGACCATGATCTCTACGCCCGCGTCGAGTTCCTCGAGGCATAATGATGGTACCACAGGTATCGATGGAAGGTAATAGAATTGGTATTAGGATTTTCAGTAAAAAACGGTGTAGCCAATGTAATACACAATACAATGTATGAAAAATATTTAAAAAAATGTTTTATCCGAATCATTTTAGATGAAATCCTTTGGTTTTGGACCCAAGTTTTCGCGTAAGCCTCACAAAAGGATGGATTTCTTGTTACAGCGATTTGAATTTGTCAGTAACAAACTGATCTGAAAAACGTATTGTGCTTGTGCTCGATATTTCTCACCTTTGGAAGTACCTAAAGCGTCTACACTCGGCCCTAAATCAGTGGCAATATTGGGGGAGTGGTGGGGACCACCCTAGATCACTCCCTTGATCGCCTTATGTGTAGAAAAGTCTGTATCTATCACCTATAAACCCGGCAAGATAGTTAGTGTCCTCTGGACCTTCTGCCTACATAAACCATGTCCAGTGACTCGCTGATAGTTAACTGAGTATGCGATGTCTAGTAACTAATTCAGCTTGCTATGGCCGGTGCGGAGAGGTTGCGTGTCGCGACCGCCACCGCACATCAATCATCGACGCTCAAACCATTCTAGCGTGCCAACGTGCCAACACATCACACGCCCTCATATCCCACAACATTTTACATAAACCCCATATATTAAATTCCATTTGATGTAACGTCACGAGACGTTGCTCTACACTACAACATGAATAAATTACTCGCACGCTGCACAATTTTCAGCTCGTATTAAACACATCAATCATTCTCAGCTTTTTGCAGCACAAAGGAGCAATCATAAAAATAAATTGAAGCTCGTTGTCTGAAACCAAAGTAAAAAGGATAGTTTGGGTAAAACACGGCTTTTATCAGTCCGAGACGGATGAATAGCCCGGAGCGATGCGGGGCTCCTTATCCTGTGCTTTGCTCCCTCCCCCAGCCTCCCTGCGGTGCAAGTAGATAGAGCGTGCTTAAGCTACGATAGCCGAAGGGTACTGCATGGCAAGAACAAAGGTGCACGGCCCTGACCCCGTAATAGTCTCGGGCCTTAATTACACGCAATTTGTAGCTCTAGTTTTCGTTTTTTTGAACATTAAGCGTGTTTTTTTTTGTTCACCAATTGACCGTAGCAAGTGTGCCAGTTTGGTAATTTCAGCAAATAAATGCGTGTGTTTTGCGAGGAAACGTATGGAACTCGTATAAATCGCCCCGAGGTCGCCCGTAAAGTACGCTTTTATCTTAAAGCTGCGTTCCTAAGTAATTATATTGGGTATGGGCACATAACTGAACGAGTTTTATAAGAAAATACATTAACGGGAATTTAATTGGGCGAGTTGGATGTTGTTTGTTGGTGTAGTCAGCTCTAACTTCTTAGAGCAATATTTATAGGGACTTTAGAACGCGCTCACTGCCCCATGAATTATTGGATGCGAAAGCGGGTGCCGTGGTGGAGGGCCATCCTTTGAATTCTAGGACTGAAGAATCTCAGCCTCTATTCGAACTTGTGCTTGGTAATTTATCAGAATCACCACAGAACTATGAACACCATAACTGCGAAAGAGTGTAATCAGAACGTAACAATTTTGACCAATCTTTCGGAATACAAGCAAGGGTGATGCTAAATGTATAGAGCCGGCTGTTATTCCAGAAAATTTCCTCTTACCCTTTATTGCCAAAAAATACAAAAGGAATAAGGAACAAGGGGTCGCAATCAATGTTGCGTGTCAATGGTCGATATAGTCCTTGAAGGTCAACATTGACCACTATTTAGTGTGGATCGCAGGGGAAATCAGGGAGTATTCGCTTATCTCGCGTCATTAGGTACTCGTGATGCTGGCTTGAGGACAAGGGCGCGGGATTCGGAGAGTCTATAGGGAATGAGCCGAACTGGATGGTAAATCGGTTTATTATGATATTGGTGGCCAGTCAATGTATCCTGTATATAGCACGCTTATTAACATGGCCTCGTCGGAAAACATCCTCAATGGATTTATAATAAGACTCGGTTTTTTTACAGCGGATATGAGTGTCCAGTGTTTGATGTTATCTGGTATATTTTTTATTAAACCGCAAGTTTTTCTTAGCAGTTCTTCCAAGCCCGCCGTTTTATATCCCCTTAGATTAAGTGCACATTTAAATTGAATGGATACGTAAAATGTTCCCTTTTAAGGATTCCGCTGGAACTCTCATCTATCCAATTCAATTACGAAAGAAAATACCAGTGATGGTGCAGCGAAAGTTCCACTTTCTTATTCAAATAACCCTTTGGCTGCGCGAGGAACAAAGCGGGCTATTCATTAAAATAATCCGGTGCAACTTGCGCAGTAACCGGGGGTTATAATAATACGATATACACTGCGCGCTGGCGAATTACTAAATGGAGACGCGGTGGTGTTATGCACCGAGCTATATAAAATTGCTTATATGTATCGTTGTTGCATGAAGTACACACGACTAAGGAGTTGAGTGTTCAGGCAAATTAGGAACGACGACTGTGCAGACGACTGACATTGAAATGTGGTAATGAGCTCTACCAGTGACGCCGCATCTAGTATAAAAAATAGGCCCTAAATCATGAGAGGAAAATAGAGGTGGTTTCTATGGGCGTTAGGTTAGTCATTCACCATACGTATGTCTATCTTCACCACCCATTGCGGTATGAGGGGACTGAATATAAAAATTCAATATATTTTAATTCTCATTAACCTACATGGGCACTTATGAAACGTCAGAAACTAGGTGCACGGTTCCACTTGGTCGTTTCCTATGGAGAATAGTCGGCAAGAAACTCCACGGTTACTCTTTTAAAAATAATTGGCTTTTACCATATTTTCAAATAACAGTGTTAATAGGTATGGGAGGACAGTGTAGGCCTTTCAAAAAGTACCTGGTACTTAACGTGTTCAACGAATCTACAGTCCACTAAGCCTACAACGTTCTTACATTCATTCGTTGTCATGTCCACAAAAGCCTAATAAAGAGTTGAAATTAAATTGTAGGTATATAATGTCAAATAATAGGATGATTATGTCAATGGAGAATTAAAAAAAAAAACATGGTAATTTGGGAGCAGTTAATAAACTCTTACATAATCATGCCCTAAATGAGATACCAGGAAAGCCACATGTGCAGAAGGAATATGGACTTTAGAACTTGCTATTGCCTTACGTCTAACGTTTAAAATGCAAAACATTGTTTTTCACGACAGGTTTCTCTTTACAATACCAGCATATTAATGAACCATTGCAGGCCAAAGGCCCCTTCTCAAACAGAGAAGGCACGAACATTGATCACACACTTGCTCAAGACGGGATGGCAGTTTCAGACCTATAATGACTGTAAGTCCCGGTTTCCGTACGATGTTTTTCCTACACCGATGTCAGTAATGTCTAAGCTTAGCTCAGAAAAAACATAATATATGAATTGACAAAGTCACATTGGTATTTGACCCCACAACCTCGCATGAGAGGCGAGGCCTTTACCACTGAGCTACCACGACATGTTAGTAGACTTACCTACAAATTAATGTATTTTGCTTACTGTACAAAGTTCGAATATAATTTGTGCAAGTATTAAGTAATTAGGTAGGTAGACTGTTTAATAAACACTAAGCATTGGCTGCTATGAGTGCTATCCGTTAGAAGTTTAATTACTTTTTGTAACGTGTGTTGGATACGACAGTGTGATCAAGTTAATTTCAAATTTCTTCTCTAATTAAGACAGTACCTTGAATATTGATGTTTTAATTATGTTAACTCGTGTGCATAATGCTGGTTGCTAGGTGGCTATAGTTAATGGGTAGATACCAATCTTATCAGTACGGTGGATGCTAAAATGATGATACCTTGTGAATATTGTACAAAATAAAATTATGATGCTGGTATATTTTTTCATAACTTAACTGAAAAGGAAAAGCAAAATTTCTCTCTGAAATACGCTTCTACATATTTTGTTAAATTTAAACGAAACTAAAGGAAAAAAAAAAACACTGTAGGGCTCAAAGGTTTATGCAAAGTTTTTTACAGGTATATCATACTATACTGTTATAAAATTTCAGAGAATTAATATTTCAGGATTCCGTACTTCATTTTGAAACAATTTAAGACACCAACTGATTCTTCAACTTAAAAAAAAAACAGATATTTAGAAGGTGATTGCTTATAAAATTCTCTAAACTATAAAAATACACTTTTCAACGAACCAATTACATTTTCATGCATAAACCAGTCTAACGAGCTGCACCCAATGTCACCCCGATCTTCCTTTATGCTTTTATAGCAGTTCCACCGTCCTTCAGAAAGGACCTCTAAAGCTTATGCTCTATCTTTGAAATTGAGATATCCACGCTTGGCTTCACTAAGTAACTTTATAATAAAGACTGTGCGCTGGAAGCTGCCTGTCCACGGGTAAGATATCCTAGGGCCTTGATGGTTATTTGAATGTATACGTTTTAAATGCATAAATTACAACTATACGTTTATAACATTTTGTCTCGTTGGCCTCAGCGGGCGCGAACGCTGAGCATACGGTCTTGGGTTCGTATCCCGGGTCGGGCAGTGTTGTTGGGATTTTCCATCTGGACTTTGTCAGTGGCAGCCCGGAGTCTGGATTTGTGCCCGGACTTAAACATAAATGGCGAAATGTGAGTGTACCATGTAGGTACACCTCTGCCTAGCCCTTCTCGGAAAACAGGCGTGATGGTATGTGTTGTGTAATTTTATAAAAGTTTAATTTTACGATAGCATGCTAAATACATCACATGGTACACGCGGCTACACATCAAGCTATACATTTCCAGTATAAGCTGACCTCACATTGTACGGAAATCTTATACAATGCGAGATCAGCATAAACTGGAATTGTATAAGATTGATGTGTAGCCGAGGTACAAAGGTAAGAAAATTTATATTGGACTGTAAGTAAAGAAGCTTATATAGGAAAAGTTTTCCTTTGTCATAATCATCCTATAACGTTACCACTGCGAGAGGGAGCGGGCCGTTATCCACCACGCGGACCCAGTTCGGGTTGGTAGATGTCACATGTCTTCGATTTTTTGGTTCTAGGACATGCCGGTTTCCTCACGATGATTTTCTTCACCGTTTGGAATAATATTGAAAAATTATAATATTTCATTATTTATTTATCAAATAATAATATTTGATAATATTCAAAGTACAATAATTAGAGTAACTTTCTATATATATTTTTAGTAAATAGTGCATCTGATGCAACTATTTTCAACATCAAAAATTTCGAGGTAGACTAAATAAAAACACGATCATACACAACCACAGTTTATCTTTCGCGTCTGCCCAAGTAGTTAAACTAACTACACTCTCCTTGGAAACTCGGTACAGTCGATTGGTAACGTCGCCAGTAAAAGTGGATTTACAACTAAATAATACGCACTTGTAAACAACAGGAAACACTAAAACAATAATAATATACTCCTTCTCCTAGCTATAGTTATTTATGCATTGCTCACTCATACTGAAATTACGATTATTATTTTTCTTAATATTTTTTATATGGAGAAAGTAAATTTTTACTCGAATTCGTCGTAATTTTTTCAAGTGCATATTATTTATTTTTTAATATGTTATGGCCTTTCCAGAAATATGACCACAAATTATTTTAATTTGAATAATGGCTTTATATTAAAGTTGCAATTTTTTTAGCAACAAGAAAACGTGTCTTTGAAATTTAATTTCTGACTTTCCAAGCAAATAAATTTTCAACAAGACTGTACCCCGACACAGAGTATTTACCTTGAAGCAAAGAACAAACAAGTAAGCAAATAAGTTGGAAGACAATGCACAACACTAGCGCTGAAATGTGGTACAACACTAACTAGATACCTACGTTTATGTGATTATGCGGCTGAGAACTTGTAGATACGAGACGACTGAATGTGTGCTTTGGGCTGAGAAATTCTGAAAATAGTTTTTAATATCTACCTATTGTAGATGTTTGAGAAAGTCACTGAGATTTATGAAAATGGGCGTTTGAGTTTGGATTATCAGATGAGGGCTCCCTAAATGCCCTAAGGCGAACGTGTCGGCCCAAGTGGGACCTATTTGCAAAGTCTGCGCCAGATTTTCCTGTCAAAAGGTGCAAAGATCAACTTTGTGATTCTAGTACAATGATATCCAGATAAACAATGTCACCGAGTGAGGAAATAAACAGTGTGAACGGTGATATGGCTAGAAAAGGCGTCTAATAGAGAAGTATGGAAGAAAAAGACATGTGCAGACTCCAAATAAATTGGGATAAGCGCAGGAAAATGATGATGAATAGGAACTAAATAATAGGAGATCCTGGAACCCCCTTTGCGTTTGCTGCCGAGCAAATCTAACAAATCGTAAAGCTGTGGTAACATAACGGTGGCTGCCTAGCGACAGCCTGGACGATGTCCGGCTATAGGTGTCGAAGAACTTTATATCTAAGCAATTTGAAAACAAAATCCCGTGAAAACGATTACCACATCTGTTCCCGCCCCGGTTTTATAGCGGCCGAGCGCTGCAAGCAGAAATAGTCCTTACGTAAGCTTCTCTTTGCTTGCCTTAAATAAAGAGCCTAAACAATGGGCTAAACTTTTAAGTTAAACCTATAAATTACCCTAACAGCAGGTATCAATTGCTTTGAAAACCTAATTTATTGACTACGTTAAATAATTGTGAAATGTAGTCACTGCCTCTAATTTGTTCATTAAGGCACAAAATTACAGCTTCTATATTATAAAATTAAGACGAAATTGATATCATTAAAGCAGAAATTACTATTATTAAAGCATTACTTATCAATTTAATTTATAGTTAATGAAGTTCTTTAATTCCTGAAGAAGAACAAGAAGCAAAATATTTATAGGTTTTTTTTTTTCTGAAAATTTAATTATTTCAATAAACTTATTCTTGTTACATCAGAGAACTTAAAATCAAACTGTGTCCTATTTTGGAAGATCCAATTCTAACCGTAGACCAAAATTAGTATTAAAAAAAAATATTTGCACAAATCTATATTCACAGTCACAGAACCATGAGAACGTGCAACACATTCACATCTATATAAATGTCAACAGAGCTTCAATGTAAGTTCGCTAAGCTCTATCTATCCGAATCTGAAAATCCTATCTAGAAAACATTACATTTTACAGGATTAGACCATATGAACCTTCGTTGAAAACCGTTCAGTTTTACATTCGATAAGCCGCAAGGGATCTAACTCCATCGTTTGACAGCTGCACTTCGGAATACTTCGGT
The DNA here is from genome assembly GCA_963853775.1 of Xanthia togata. NCBI lineage: Eukaryota > Metazoa > Arthropoda > Insecta > Lepidoptera > Noctuidae > Xanthia > Xanthia togata. The sequence goes on from OY970802.1 coordinate 17,739,623, forward strand.
AAACATCGGAACTCCGCCCACACGCCGAAGTTAACCGATTGTAATTAAGAAGTGCTAGGTGGAATGCAAATTCAGTGCAGTGATAGTTTCAAGATAGTAACTTTTGACTGCCGAAGCGACGTGACTTCATTCGGTGTCGTGATTTAATATTTCACTGTAAAGGAATAGATTCATGAGAATTCTACTTAGTTACTAGAACTAGAATTAATAGCAGTTCTTAAAGTTCATTTTTGAACAAGATTTTTTCGACCCTTTGTGTCTAGATTAAGTCCACGAGCACTAATACGCCAGACGACAGAAGGACTGGGAGTGCTAGAATTGGTGATCGCAGTACATTTTAACTTTACGAATCACTAAAACCTTTAGACATAACGATCCACGAGAAATCGTGGTCTATTCTTAAAACAACGACCTATTTTTGCCGTCTGAGAGAAGCTTACTAACCCCTGCCCTCAATTCTAATACATCCAATACCTGATTAATATACCCTATACCCCCTTTAAGGCAATTTGCGGGGTACCCTATTTATCCAAAGACCTTTAAACCTTTATAGCCCATATTTAGAGGAAGGTTGTTGACTGCGATATCCCATCTCAATAATAACCTGTTTTCCTCACGATCGTTTACAATTCTCTTGGGATGTTAATGTTACTGTTAGATGTTGTGAATTTTCTGTAATAAGTTACGTGTTTCATATTGATTATTTGATATTCCAGGAAAAGGTAAACAAAATAATACGCAAAAAAAGATTAAAAAAATTAAAGATGGCAAAGTTTTTTCGGGAGCCAAAAAAACTGTCGGGATCCGGACCCACACTTCCAACTAAATAATCGTGCGTGCGAGAGTTATTCAATATTAATATTAATTTTCTGCTAATCAAGTCGCGTAAATATCACTTAATGACTCCTGCGTTTAATTTTGGAAAATGGTTGCTTTGAACCTTTGATATTTTTTTTTGACAAACATATACGTATATCACTATTCATACTCCAAAACAAATTAACATTTACCTGAAAAAAAGACATAAATAAAGCTACAGCCTAAAAAGAGAATGCGTACAAACAAAATAAAATATGCACAAGATCATCGGGTCATCGCCCTCTAAGCATCATTTTAGTGTCGCCGTGAGTCATTCAAATGCAGTTTTGAATTTATTCTTAGAAAATAAGAAATAGAACTGTGAGTCACACGTCATTAGCCAAGGACTTGTGCGAACGTAATTCCGACGCATGCCCGAGACGACACGACACGTTATTTTCGACGCCAAATAGATTCACTGACGAAATATAAACGTCTTTCTAAACAAGAAACGATGATGCAAAACTCATAAAACTCTTTTAAAACATTCCGTTGCATTTGTTTGATAAACGATTAAAATTATATTTGCATGGAAACAAAATACAGTAGAGCGGACAATAAATCTAATTCTGTCACAACCACAGACAAATAAAAAATAAGCCCATTTTTATATCCAAAATAAAACCACAAAGCCGCAATTTTAAGTGGCGAATCCAGCATGGCTGACCATTACGTAACAAATTATAACGGATATCCGAAATCGGCGTGACCAACGAAGCGGAGGCAATGCGATCATCCGTGAATGTCAGGACGAAATTCGTTGGAGTCGCCTGGGGACATCCGGACAAACACGTGATCTCTAGGACGTGAAATTTAAATGCTAGGGATGTGCCAAGTCTTATTGATAAAATCAATACAGTAGAAAAAAACTACGTATTCAGAGTAAAGCAGTTAAAGTTCGCATTTGGAAGGAGGGCAAAAGGAAATGCCTATAATCGCCAAGCGGGTTGGTGATCCCATATCGGATATTGAGTCACTCCAGTCGCCACGGGTGACGCTGTTACTGGCGTCAGCATTGATGGGTCAGTCAGATTCGCACTACTTTTCGACGAGTGCATGACTACCAGTTTTTCGACTGCATACCGCATCCTAACCAAAAGCAATCGTCGCGTTCGTTATTATGAATATGACATACACGCACGATCAATTTTTTTTTTTTTTTTTTTTTTTAAACGTTGCCCCACACTAGGAATTTCTCCTGTATCGTGGGTGCGCTTACAAACATTTACACTCACATGCACCAACAGCCAGACCCGGAACAACAACTTGTAGGTCATAAAAATATTTTTTTCCGCGCGGGAATCGAACCTGCCACACGCAGTGCAGCAGTCAATTGCTTAACCACTGCGCCAACCGTGCCATCATCAATTAAGTCGCGCATGAACGTCATTAGAATTTAGGTAATAGAATATGACAATATATAAATTTTACATAGTGTGATACGATGGGCGGTCTTATTGCTAAAAGCAATATTTTTAAGACAACCTTTGGATGGATTAAAGGGAGAAGGAGAAACAAAAGTAGTCTGTGGTGTACCATTTACATATACAGTAGATTCAAGCATACAGTAAGCATACACTTATAATATTTTTATATATATATATAATAAAAAGTAGAGCAAAAAAGGAATAAGTACATATAAGTAAAAATTATGATCTTTAAGGATAGAGGAAGAGCTTGTCACAATTTTAAAAGTTGTCAAAGTTTGAGCACGCTTATCAACACGTCATTATTCAGGTAACCGATCGCGGTATCGCACGAGCCGCTTTTAAGAGGGATCAGGGGCTGCGAGGAATTTGAAACATAGGTATTTGAAGAAACTATTGCCGTCGCGCTGCACCCGAAAAACCGAGTTAAACCCCGTAAAGTGCGATAGGGACAACTGCAGCTCAGACCGATTATATCACAAATTTTTTGACGAAAACGACGTTTGGCATTCTCCTTTTTTCTCCTCGAAAACTAAGCCGATTTAATAATTTTTTACATTAATTTTTTAAGAAAGAGTATGTCTAGGTTCCTATTTCTTTTATGCTAAAAACTTTTCCGAATTAGTAACGAATTAGTACTGGTAGTCCTCTAATCACGACGGTAAAATGGGGCATTTTTAAATTTTTGGAAGGTCATAGTTTCCTTACTTATTAATTGCTGAAAAAAAGGAAATGACAGGGACATGTCTATAGAGACCTTGATTTTATTTAAAAATGACAGCTCTAGAGGCATTATTCAGGAAGAAAAACGTTTGTATGGAGAATCGCGGGCCCTGTTCCCTCTTAATAAGGACGCAGGGTCGGACGGCTCTTTGTTACCGACTTGTTAACATGACAGCAAGCCAAAGCAGTATGAAAGTACTTTAACCCTATAAGTTAGCGTATATCGTCACCCTCCTCCGTCCCCGCTAACTGTCGTATCTCACAAACTGACGTATCTACAGACATTACCTACGTGTTCATAACTTTTCGAAATAAAAAGTTATGACCTTAGGCTTTAGGGCAACTCCCAGACTGGACCGAGCCGGGGCTGCCTTGAAGCGGTTCCTGCCCAATCTAGGGGGTCCAAACGCCTCCTGCCGGAGGCTATACGCGGGGATCGTGCGGTCCATGGCCCTGTACGGGGCACCGGTGTGGGCGCATTCGTTGAGGCGGCGGCCTACCCGCCGGTTGAACGCGTCCCAGAGGGTCATGGCCACCCGGCTGGTCCGGGGATACCGCACGGTCTCCGGTGAGGCGGCGAGCCTCCTTGCCGGATTGCCGCCATGGGATCTGGAGGCAAAAGTCCTCGCGCATATTTGGGAGTGGCGCGGGGAGGCGAAAAGCCGGGGCTTGACTCCGATGCCGCGAGAAATCGCGGCACAGCGGACAGAGCTCCGACGGGTTCTCATGGCGTCATGGAGAGTGCGATTGTCGCAACCCAGTGCTGGGCACGCCACTATTGCGGCGATAAGTCCCCTCTTTGAGGAGTGGCTGGAGAGGCGCCACGGCGTCCTCACCTTCCGCCTGACGCAGGTCCTCACCGGACACGGCTGTTTCGGGAGGTACCTGTTTCGGATAAGGCGGGAGGAAACGCCCGGGTGTCATCACTGCGTGGATCGCCCGGAGGACACGGTGGAGCATACGGTGGAGGTATGCCCGGCTTGGGCAGAGCACCGCCGTGTCCTCGTGGAGGCGATCGGTGGCAGGGATCTCTCGCGTCCGGCCCTGGTTCAGGCCATGGTACGGAGCGAGAGGACATGGGAGGCCGTCACCTCCTTCTGCGAAGCAGTAATGCTCGCGAAGGAGGAGGCGGAGCGCGTGAGGGAGAGGCAAATTTCGCGCCCTCACGCCCCTAGCCGCCGCAGGAGGAGACGCCCTGGGCGTCGGGAATGTATTGCCGATTCCCGGCCACCGTAGGCGCGGGCTTGCGGACGGTGAGCAATGGGTAGCTCGCCGTTCGGTAAGGACCAAGCCCGGGTCGACGGCGCGTTGTGTTCCACGCGCGCCTCAAAGAGTGTCAGCGAGTGAAGGGGTCCGATGAGACCATTGCCTGCCGGGGTTGCGGGAAAGTCCGAAAGGGATACCGTGGCCCCCTGGCATTGCACAGGCAAGAGAAGGAACACGGTTTAAAAAAAAAAGAAAAATAAAAAAAAAAAAAAGTTATTAATTCATTAATAAAGCCACAGCTAACGTAACCACAGTAACATTATTGTAGCGTCCGACTGAAATACTGTTGCCGTGCATAAATATCAATTGCTAGATAGGACAGTTAGCGGGGAGGGTGACGTGATGTTACATACCTAATAGTAAATGTTACATAATAAATCATGTTAACGTGCCGCAGTGATCTCTAACCTAGGCACGTGACACTCGTGGCTTAGATGCAATTCTCGATATCGACATAATTTTCTCACCGCGTACCTACTATGCAGATTTCTCTGTTCAGTCATAAGTCAGTTAGCTGTATAATAGTGGAAGACATGGTCGTGACACATATAATATTATGACGTGCTGTTCCTGGACGTCATAATGTTTTTTTTATTACCAAGGAGCAGACTCTGGATTTTGTCAGCCGAAGCCGTTCAAGATGATTAGAACCCAGTTGGGGTTGAAAGCAGCCCACATATACTCGCTTAACGCCTCCGGTCCAGCGTTCGCCTTTGTATTCATAATTTGACGTGACAGCAGTTTCCTGTTATCTCATCTTGTCACCTATAAAGTAATGTATCTAGTTAAAGGAAGAACTATCAGATAGTTGACTGTCAAGATTCACAAAACAAAAATAAAAACAATTACAAAACTTTGCTGTCTGTAATGGTCATGTTTGTCGGTAGTCGCTTCATGTCTCGGTTTCTGCTAGAGATACTCGGTATTTCATGGATGAAGGACCTCGTTAGCAAATGGTAGATTAATTCTTTTCAGCAGAATTTACCCGCGCTCTTTATCTGTGGTAAATACAATTTAGTCGAATAGTATTTTTGGCCATTATCTTGCGTTTGGTGGTTTAAGAGCCACCGTAAAATGGGAATGGTGGCCTTAGTGTTTCCCAGTAAGGGCGGCCCAAAAAGGCTCGGATGGTTCGGAAAAAAAAAATCTGGCTCATACTTCTGAAAATCACGCGGGTTATGCTCAGTAATGTGACATAGGTAAAAAATAAAATAGTATTTTAATTTCAACCCTTAGTGCCTTATCATACTGGCGATTTGCAAGAGTGTTTCCAGCGAGGCGATTGAGCAACGCGCTCGCTGCGCGTGCTAACGTACCACGCCGCGTGCGAGCATCGTGTTCGCCGCGTTTGCGTAACGAGAGCGATTAACGTGAGAATACCAGCAAGAGTGAGACAAACGATTGTACAATTTTGTGAAAACGCGGAGAAAATGTCGCGTAGTCGCAGCAAGCTCGCTTCGCGGAGATCACGTTCACATGGCCCGGCTGGAAACACGCTGGCAAATCATCAGTGTGGTAACGGTCTTAAGAACAATGTTTGGTTGACTACGAATGTGAGCCATCATTAACCTAGGCTCATTCAAATTATGTTATGGTTGAAAAGTTCGCTGAATGTGGCTGACCACCGCAAACCAAGACCCAATTACTAAGGGACACCGAAATCACAAGGACTTTGACCCTTTGCGGTTCTTATTACTTGCGGTAGCTGTATAACTCCAAGGCATAGATAATTCTCGATTTGTATAGAATATCCGACAGCAGACATGACAGCAACAATCATGGCTGCTACTCTTATTGGTTTATGAGCAAAAATTACCATTTAGCTTACCAATAAAAAAAAACATGTGAAAGGAGAAGTTATGTATTTTTTTCTGGTCCTTCATCTGCCATTACTTCATCTATAATAAGAATTTAAAAAAAAACACAATTTACACAAAGGCTACTATGACAATTTTTTTATATTTAAAATTGCACAAATCACTGAGAATTTACCTCTGCCACCGAAGCTAAAATTAAACTTGTGGTATATCCGTCCTCTTCTTCTTTCGTTTCAGCTCGAGGTATATCTACTTCAATAGCCTTTGGATGGGTGACTTGCAAAAAAAACTAAACTGCACATGACTGCGTAATGAGGATGCTAAATTCTTCTAAAAAGGCAATCATAACACCTCATTTTGATGTAAAGAGTTAATTACCGAAATCATCCAACACATCATGTTTCAGGTGAGCGAAAATAAATTGGAATCACACTTCGTTTCGCTAACATAATTAAAGTGTTTGATGCGAGATGTTCATAATTAAGATAACGGTGTGAAATAAAAGTGAAATTACTGTGTTTACAGGTCGGAAAATTACGCCATGGTGATATACGTATGGGCGGAAATGATGTGAGTGTAAGTTTATTTAGAAATATCAACAAGTGTCTACTGACAAAGACGTTTAGGTTGGTTCGAGGTTCCTCTTACAGAATTTAATGTGGCTAAATTACTGTTTCATTACTTGTACAACACGCCTGTAGATCTAGAACTAGAAGACATAAGTGTATAGGATACCCGAACTCAGCCAGTTTTGTTTAAGCCCTTATGCAATAGGGGGGCGTCTATTGTTATAGACACAAATCCAGAACCCAGGCTGATGCTGAGTGAGATACACAACACCACGTTCGAAGGCAGAGGTGCTTAGTACTTACATGCACATTACGCGTTTCTTTACGCATATATTTTACTCTAAGAGCTCATTTGACCAAATTCAGTTATAAATTGTATCATCTAACAGTTTCTGTATGGAGAAACTGTCAAAATTTCTAAATTTATTCGGAAAGGAACAATGGAGTAATTTTCTACAACATCTGTCAGACAGTAATTTAATACACGAACGGTTTTCCAATACTTTGATGTCTTCATATCTTTGGAGAATTAACATTTTACGCAATTAACTTCGGAGTTACGAGCATTTATTTTAATGGGTTTCTCGAATTGAAGATTGAAGCATTGCTGTGTAACTAAAGCAGCTTCTTCAAACTCGTAAAAACGAATTGGCATCTTAAATCCGCCTTTTTATTTTGTGAGAAAGTCCTCATTGATACAACCCTCCATCTGGGGAAAACAGAGAGTCATGAAGTCATGACCCATTCTAAAATTAAAAAATACGATGTTTCTCGTGCTACCTATATAAGAAATACATTTTGCTTTTAGTGTAAAGAGCACAAAGCGGTCCAGCACAGACTATGGATGAAATGAAATGAAATTGTTTATTCTGTAAATAGGATATTGGAATCACGTTTACACGTCATCTTAAAAAAATATAACAGATTTGCTAGATGAGTTCGGCGTTTCCTATCTGACTACTCTAAGAAGAAAGGCTGAAACAAACTCAGAGGTCACAGTCTCTTTTAAAGTCCAGACATAATCTTGGTCAGGCCATATGAGGACCATGTAGATTAGTCTGAAATGGTCTTTTGAGAAAAGAACCACACAGACTTGAGTGGACCTGTCCTGTCAGTGCAAGCATTTGTCAGTAATCGTGGATGTCTGTGGTAATATATACAGTCTGACATTACGCGACTCGCTTGTTATGGTGGTGATTATTGCACATGTCTGCCTCGTTGGTCTAGTAGTCGCAAGCGCTACTGCTGAGCATGAAGTCCTGGGTTCGATTCCAGGTTAGGCAAAGTGTTATTGGGTTTTTCAATCTAGAATTTCTTGGTAGCAGCCTGAAGGCTGGATTAGTGGGACCTATTAGTGAGTCCTATTACGTGGGACTTAAACATAACTAACGAAATGTGTGGGGACTAAAGGTGCACCTCTGTCTGTCCCTTTGGGAAATACAGGCGTAATGTGTAAAGTTTAACTTTAACTGTTCAATGTGGCGGTTACCTACTCACAAAGACCCCTTTGTCCGGCCATGACCGTCTACCAGCTGACATTTAGAGATGAACTTAGTAATAGCCGGAGTTCGAGGTTTACGTACAACTAGCTTCTGCCTGCAACTTCATTCACGTGGAAGTCATAAGATGCATAATATACTACAATAACAGCCACATTTTTATAAAACTCCCTCGGCCGCCATCGCATTGCATCGCCCACCCGCTTTAACGTCGTTTTCGCTAAGGGCCGAAACACATAACCGCGGTGCGGCGCCGCGCCGCGAGAATCGGCAGTAGCGGCACTGCCGATTGTAGCGGCGCGGCACCGCAGCGTGGCGCTAGTTCCAACGTTATGATGTCATACTTGTTGACAATGATTTAGTTTATTTCACAGACTACATAGAGATACTACGTATCAGACGACCCACTCCAATACAGAAAAATAGTATGTAGAGGTTGTCAAAAGTTAGAAGAATAGAACATGACAGTTCGTTTTTTTTATTTTATTTAGGTGTTATTAAATGGATGTATCCAGTATCTTCTTTGTCGTTTATTTAAAACAGAGTAATGTCTTTTTAATAACAAATAAGCAATAAGGTCCATGGCAGAGACACGTCTATCCACAATCAAAAATCACGAGGTACTGGATACCCTACCATACGACAATTTAAATGCTCTTTTTCGCGACGCCACAACGCTGCAACGCAAACCGCCGATTTTAGCGGCGCGGCGCCGCAACGCGGTTATGTGTTTCGGCCCTATGCGTTCTTTATTATTTAACAGCTTATGTACACACATATAAACAGAGAAACAAAAGGAACAGAAAAATACGTACAAAGGTTATGCTTATTTCTAAAGAAATCTCTTCCAGCATATTTTTTATTTTTGCTCGACTCCTAAGGGCCGTAGAGTGGTGTTAAATAGCCCTAAATACCTAGCCTTAAGAATTCGAATAACAAAAGCAAATTTTAAAAAACCGACTGGATTTTCCAGAGATCAGCGCGCTCAAACAAACAAACAAACTTTTCAGCTTTATTATTAGTATTTTCGTTAACGTATACAGATAATAAGAGATATTAATTTTAGGTAAGTATATATACAAAAAAAAAACAAGTTGTATTAGTTAATCTGTATTTATTTCATGGCCAGATCTTAAAATTGATAATTTCATGAAATGAACATCGACCACTGGTCACATCATGATGTGGCCTGGCCATATCATTTAACGATATGAACAGTTAAACGCACGACCACTTCATGTTGTGGCCGAATATTAGTGATCATATCGTAAAATATTTTTTTAATAATTGTTGTTGACGTTTAAACGATATGGCCAATGTTAGCTGGACATTTCATGAAATGGTCAATTCTAAGATCTGACGACGACAGATACAAAACGAAAGGTCACTCATTTACTAGTTGACTAAACAGAGAAATAAAATTCTCATTGCTATCGGGAGACCGCGTTGTCTCGTTGTGTGGACCACTTTTTAATTTAAGAGGTCCGCCGACTGCAATGACAATTTCACTCGGGATGTTGTAAGGATTCTAACGATACCCCATAGATTCAATTCTGTTCAGGCATTTAAGAGTTATGGTGGAACAAAAAACTCACCTGCATACATGAACCCTGAAAGCATTACACTCCTTTCTGGGCAGTCGTGTAAAAAACAACCAATGGTCCACATTAGCACTGGATCGCAAACACTGGAAGTCATGGCGAGAGGACTTTGCCCTGGGATGATAGAGGCTGAGGCTGGGACTACACGTCCCATTTTTTCATCAGATAGTCGGATCTGATAGTCTGATCCGGATATCAGAACAATGCAAACTATCGGCCTAGCGGATCGGACGTGTGTTGAATGTTCAAACAAAATACTGGCTCCAACGCCTTCCGACCACCGCCGGCCGGATCAAAGTATCGCATCCGACTATCTGATGAAAAAATCTGACGTGTATTCCCAGCCTAAGATTAATAGTAAGTAGATAGAAAGCAACATGATATATTCTTATGATTTCTAGTCCTAATTCTATATCAACGTAAATAACTCTCCACCTTCATAATTGTAGCCAAGTCGTAAATGTCAAGTTTTAAGGACCTATTTAATAACAAATTATATTTAATAACAAAAATAAATAATAAAAAACAGAGATGGTTAAAATAGTAGGACTTGACCTTTAGCGAGGGATAAATCATCATCTTTGTTTGACACTAGTATAGATGCAAAATGGATTTAAAACCTCGACCACATGGGCCGTACATAGATTACGTATTACTTTAACAGGAGGATGGTGCTGCGTATTCTTTTGATAAATTACCTTAGACAGCTTTAAAGGGACTGATACACCCCAAACGTCCCTAAAGGATGTATTCCCCCATTATGTCCAGAGTCCTGCATATATTTCTCGACACAGTTCTTGATGTCAGGCTGATGGCCCAAGGGGCCAAGCCAATGAATGGGTATAAAGGGAACGGTTTTTGCAATTACTGGCGGTGCACCAGAGGTGCGCCCAACCTAATGATCTGTTCCAACAATAACTAAAAAACTGAAGAAAATGCAGTTAGAAAAAGTACCTATCAAGCATTACACAGAACATTTATTTCAATTAAACCATGTACAGGCACTTTTTAATTGGTTAGGAGTTGGTTAGTCAGCAAGATGAAACTTAACTAGCTTCAGCTTTTATCAAGTATAAGACAACGAGGCTTTTGTTATGAGCACAAAGGAGAACGCTGCTGCCCATGCAGTATACACAATCTAGCAAGCCTTTCAGAACTCGCATAGCAACAGCTCAGTTTCAATCAAATTCATACAACCACATTGTCCGATAGCCTGTAAACCATGCCTCCTTTGTTCCAACCAATGAACTTCTAAATAAAGCATTCCATCGACGAACCAATCAACGCATTCCATTAATTTCGATTGTGTCAACTTCTGCATCGAACGTTATTAACGGCTAATTTAATAAAACAAACATTTAGTTCGCTTTAATTGCAGGTGGAGTGTGAAACGTGCGACCTGGTCACGGGAACTGGGTCATCCCCCCTCCCGCAGCCTTGATGGAGCTCCCCCACAGCCTCTATATGGCCTGATTTTAAATCGCTCTGGAACATCATAGAAGGCTAACGTGCATTTTACATGCATAATGACGTATGTCACCCCAGATGTGGTTAGGGTGAAAACAATTTTGGAAAGCACAGGTTACATCAATTTGTTTGACTTTTTGTATTATAATTGCATTTGACATTTCGGGGAGAATTAGCAACCGGTTGCTACGCTCTAACTTGGGACGCCATGCATCAGCTCAAGACCACTAGATCAATCAAGCTGCTTTGGGCTAGCTTGCACTCGTCGTCAACATGACACACGACTTATTGCATCAAATGACACGCAATTCCTTTGTCATTTACCGCCGGAATAGCATGTCTTTTTTCTCTCTGACAAAAATAAATGTCTATTCGACGAAATGAAGGGAAAAGAGATCTGTTCCCACGCAACTTGCGAGGATCAAGGAGGGTTACTAAATGACACTTACAGGCGGGAGAGGCTAACAATTTGTCTCTGTTTGTAGACGGTATATCTTCTGTCTATAGCTTAGGTATACATACATACATGTGTGTTGTTCTTGTTGGAGTAAACAAGCTTCCAATGGACGCCAATAAAGACTTCCGTACTCAATACCTAACGTATAGCTTTAGTAGACATTGGAAAATTGTAACCAACTCTGATTTAACTTGACCAATATTATTTTGTAACTTATTCACTATGATTTGTAAGTGCTCTGGTTCGCTGTGTATTTCAACAAACTTTTTCAACAATAAAGTATGAACGTTCTGATAAAAGCTAGTTGACGTAACGTTATTTTTATGATGACCAGGAGCAAATTCTTCTTGAGCTATTCCAATTTCGTACTGACGAAATTAATACAAGTAGGTAATCTACATCAACATGTGTGACCAACATTGGCCGCTATGTTCAGTAGTCATAAATGTGTGGCTAACCTTCCCCATACAACGTTTGGGATCGAACAGTTCAAACCTTGGGTCACGGCCGTTCTTGACGTGACCCAAATGTCATCAAAACATCGTGTTCAATCTATATAGTGTGTTTATTTTGGATAAGAAAAGTTTGATAAATTTTCAACACGACATGTTGTTTTTTTTGTTTTTTATGACGTAATAAGTAGGTTAGCGTGATGGGTGTTACTTAGCTTCGGTTTTAATGTAGGTAGCTTAAGGGTACACTAGTCGACAGCTCGAATGCATGCTAATGTGCAATGCATACTAATAAGTCTAATTATTTATTTATTTAGTTTTTTTTATATATTTTTAATAATTTATTTAGTGTCTTCTTCTTTTTAGCGTGTCTATAGCAATCTAAATGGACTCGGCCTAGAATTCGGCGCCTTGTTTGGCGCTATCACCAACGTCCATTAGTTCCTGTTACGTGCAGCTGACAGGACACGCAGGACACGATATTAAGTGTCCCATCGTTTGTGGAACAGCACCACATTTATATTCTAAGTCGGAGTCGTCTATGAATCTCCACCTGAACAGGTTTACCTTGCTTCGGCCAACCTGGGTCTGGAGTCTGATAAAAGACTTCCAGGTTACCCAAGGTAACTCATGTCCAGGCGGGAGGTCTTCAGCGGGTGGAACAAATGGATTTGGTAAGGAAGCAACGGCTCGCCACAGCTTCAGTCTTTCTTTGGATCGTTCGCCTGTGAGGACAACACACTTTAAAAACTGTTTAGACAGCTTTTTACTGTTTTGGCTTTTCAGCCTTTGTGGCACAAGGATATTGTCGTGCATAGGATGTCGAGAGATTTACTGTAATAGACGATGATTTATAACGAAAACGAGCGCGTAAAATTTTATGAATAGACCTTTTGGCGTATAGATATTATGAAAAAACTACTGGATGTATTTACTCAAAATAAAACTATTTGAACTATTGAATAAATTATCTATCCCTGTATTGTTTCTATTTTGGCATTTTCTTACTACTTATGTTATTTATTTACGCCCAAAGACGAGTTAAATTTTTTGTTGAAATATGGAAGTTTCGACGCTCGTTTCTTCCAAACCATTTTTTTCCCATTCTTATACAGGCATACAGGGCTAGGTAATGACAAGACAAATTGATATAATTTTTAGTTTTGAAAGTACACCTTCGAACAGGCGAGTAATCACCATAGGCACTAAGTTTGTATGGAAGGATCAGCGACTAGCGTACCCTTAAACTCTAGAAAACAAGTACCCGCTTTCAAAATAATATCTTTATTATGAGGTGACAATATAATAGCGAGAGTGGATAAAATGTTGTTTCATTAAACTTTTGCTGCTCCAAATGTATTATTATTATTAACTGATATTCTCGAAGAGAGCCGGCCTGTGTTCAGCCTAGGATGTTCCCAACATTATAGGCTGATAATTCAATATTCATTGATTGACACCTACCTCAGCCTTTTTTTCTAGCCAAGCGTGATTGGCATAACTGATAAATTGTTATGCCAATATGTCCAATAATGTCCATTGTCCAACATAAAAGTGGTAATTTAGTGGGAAAGTGGTAATTTGTGAATGTAATTTCGAAGCCAAAAATGCTTATACTAGCAGTTGACTTTTTCGGGATAACAAGAACGTAGTTGAAAAACATTGATACTCTCTAGTTATTTATCCAACATTTTCTCTAATAAAGTAATCGTAGTGGAGACGGTATTTTGATAGCAAATACCATATTCGCATCCTTCCAGCGCTCGTGCGGTTTCCGGCTGGATGTTGTGCGATACTTTTGTTTGACACTTCCCATCCGCTTTCGTCTCGCTAGCGATCCGCCCCCAATCCGCCCCCGCTCCGCCTACCGTGTGACGCTGGCTGGCGGGTTATTGAGATGCTTTAAAAAAAAATATGTTTTTCTAAGGTATCTTATTATTAATAGCTTTACATTTACATACATTTCAGCTGACCTACAAATGTTAGCTGTGCAAAAAATTCGTAGTCTCTGTTCAGTTCAACCAAGAATACTTTTCTTATTTTCGGTTTTTTGCTTCGCCTAATTATCTATTTTTTGTTTCATTAGAATCATTATTATTTGTTTTCTGGGTACCGTGATCATGTTTTTGCTTATTTCTTAGCTTTATGCCTTTTTGACCCCAGAAACAAAAAGAGGGGTGATAGAAGTTTGACTGCTGTGTATGTGTCTGTCTGTCTATTTGTCTGTCTATGGCACCGTAGCTCTTAAATGGGTGAACCGATTTGAATGCGGTTTTTTTTTTATTTGTAAGCAGGTTTTATAGCGATGTTTTATCAAAATCGGTTAATCCGTTTCAAGGACATTAGCTCTTTTCTAGTTGATGAATGGATGTGAGCATCAGGTCTCTGATCCATTTGTAATTTGGTATTCTGTTACTTCAATTATATTAGATGAACATAGTATCTAACCTTGAACTGACGCTACATCACCAGGAATTTGCAGGATACCCAACATCCTTACCAACTTACAGCACAGGTATCGTGTTTGGGATCATTAGAATGGTCTCAATGAATAAGTTGTAGATAGATGGTGAACAGGGCCTGGTGATGGAGTAGGAAAGAGAAATGAGGAATTAATGTTTGTGTCGGGGGTTAGTTAAATTTTTAATTTATTGTTTTTATCAGTATTTCGATTTGTGTCAGACTATTTAATTTTTTTGCTAAAGATCATCTGAAATCGAGTGTTGCTACTGAGTTTTTAGGGTTCCGTAGTAAACAAGGAACCCTTATAGTTTCGCCATGTCCGTCTGTCTGTCTGTACGCGGCTTAGCTCAGAGACGGTTAGTACTACAAAGCTTTTTTTTGTGGTTTCCTCCCCTACACGTAAAGTGGGGATGGTTTTTTTCCCGTCTAATTCATGGTGTGGGGTGTCGTTGGAAAGGTCGTTCAAATATTGTGGGTGTGTGAAAACCATTTTTCAATGCAGAGATCGATTTGCGAAATATTAAGCTTTAAAGTGCTAGTTTGGTCCCTCACCCCGCACCAGCTAAATGGTTGTACTTCAATTTGTAAAAAAAAACACAGCAGTAGTGTATATAACGAAGTTAAAAGGAAAACTATCACAGCTACAAGTTAACGAGTAATAATCGACCAACTTAAATTTGCAGTTTGAAAAACATTCCGTATGAGAGAACATGTTTTTCAACAACAATGTTAAGTTTGTTATTGGGATAAATTCATCCCAACTACGGAACCCTTCATTGTACTAGTCCGACACGCACTTGGCAGGTTTTTTGTTCTTGATTTCAGCAATCCTTTTTGATAATGCATATATTTTGTAATACCATTTAAAATCGGTGCAAAAACAGATTCTCAGTGAAATGAACAGTGCCAACAGTACTGCTGTTTAACAAATTGAATCGTCCATTAGTCCCGCGAGATTCAGTTTGTAGGTCGTCTCAATAATTATAGGTTCGTTTAAGTTGTCGTCAATCGCAATCAATCAGGCGGTAAGACTCGGCCGTCCTACAAAATTTACGAAGCTTCTGAACATGAACTGTTTTAGTTGTTTGATGATTATTTAGCAGGCGTATTTCGTTTTGTCGGGATTGAAAACATTATAACTAATAATGTATAAGTGTATTTTATCCGCATGCAGATTCGGTCAGGAACAATAATAAATAGGAAAAATATTGTCATTCGGAAATAGTATTCTACTAGTGAAAGATAATTCGTAATCGGCTCAGTATTTACACGGATCATTCTAACAACCGGAATCTTTATAAATTATTCATAATAATTTTATTTGCATAAACATGTGTGTGTACATACATAGAAAGTGCATACAAGATGATAAAGGAAGGTAAATTAAGTGCAAACATGTTTGTCACTACGTGACGAGCAAAATAATAGATATATACAATTTAACAAATATTTTAAAAAAATTGTTTCATCAAACAGAGTCTGGATTTGTTCCCAGTTGATGGCAATAAGCTAGCCCCCTATTGACTCGTGGGACTTAAACATTATTGGCAATATGTGGGTGTACTATAGATACACTTCTGCCTAACCCTTGGGGGATAAGCGTGATGCTAGTGTGTTAGCGTTAAGCTTTGTTATCCTAAATAAATGATCTCTTCATAAACTTAAATGTAAGTAACTAGAGACCCGCTCCTACTTCGCACGGTTTTACGACTTGACAAAACATTGAGTTTTCTTAGTTATACGTAACTTTAATAGTAACGTATTATACACATAAACTTTCCGGAATAAATTCTCTAAACGATGGTGAAAACCTCATCAAAATCCGTTGCATGGTTTAGGAGAAAAACGCGGTCATACAGACAAACACAAAAAACCACTTTAAATTATAATACGTATAAATCAATCTGCCTAGCCTTTTCCCAGCTATATTGGGGTCGGCTTCCAGTCTAACCAAATGTAGCTGAATACCAGTATTTTACATGGAGCGACTGCCTATCTGACCTCCACAACCCAGTAACTGGGTAATACGATACCTACCCCTTGGTAAGACTGGTTGTCAAATTTTCAGGCTTCTGACGACCCGTAACGACTGTCAAAGATCCACGAATGACAGCGGGGACCAACGGCTTAACGTGCTTTTCGAGGCACGGAGGAGTCTCGGTATGCAAAGATGGTCACCCATCCAGAGACCAACCCCGGCAAGCATAGCTTAACCTGATGGATCGACCCGTGCGGCAGTTATTACTTAGCCACGAGCAATTATAATACGTACAGAAGAAGTATAAAAGTCATAGTTATGGAGATGTAAAACTATAGCTAACTCTAAATAGGTATTTCATCATTTCCACTGTGGAGTGGAACTACCACTATATAAACAATGGATGTTCTAGCTACATGATGGATGACGATTGGAAAGTAGATTACGGTGGCCGGATTTTGTTGTTACCACAAAGGATAAAACCTTCTGCCTTTGACGAAAACTTTCAGTTTCCTTTTACGAGCCCCATGGGTCTCTCTAAAAGTAAGCACGAACTCTACTTCCTATCAACTTAGGTGGAAACAACACAACACAGCAGATATATCACACAAAAAGTTTCCGCTTCATTGGCTTTACTACATCAAATAGTCGTGATGACGTCAGAATACCAACGCTGCGACATTTATTAGTAAATGTCGCAGCATCATGCTGAGATAGGAGCCTTTTGGCCTCGCACAGGACCTGCTATTTTTTAATTTTACTTTGTTTTTATTTGTATTGTTTTTTTTTAATTTTATTTTTAACGAGTGTGTTTAGCCTCCTGTGCTTGTCCCAATAAATACTTTTTCTATCTTCTTTTTCTTTTTTTTTTCTGATGGCCCAGTGGCTAAGGCCTCGCCTCTCATGTACGAGGTTGTGGGTTAAAATCCGGCCAAGTACCAATGTGACTTTTTCAATTCATATGTACTTTCTGAGTTTATCTTGGACATTACTGACATTGACGAAGGAAAACCATCGTGAGGAAAACCTGGACTTATAGTCAATTTAAGAAATTGCCAGCCTGTCTTGAGCAAGTGTGGGGATCAATGCCCGTGCCTTCTCTGTATGAGACTTTTTTTTTTTAAACGTGCATTTACAAACATTTAAACACCATCCTGAACGTGCTCAGCCACAAGCTGGACAGCCCCCTTCTGGGGCACTGGGTTCAAGCACAAGTGCATGTGCCCGGGGGCCCAGAGAGCGGCAAATACTTAAATTAAGATCCTAATTTTAAATACTAACGTAGTTTTAAGTCGTTCTACTAACAATATGTATGGGCCAAATACGCCTGAAATAAAAAGATTTTATTTTTATTTAAACTCACATACACAAACAGCCAGATCCGAAACAACTAATTGTAGATCATACAAATATTTGTTACGTGCGGGAATCGAACCCGCGACATGCAGCGCAGCAGTCAATCGCTTAACCACATGCGCCAACCATGTCGTCAACAATGTCGTCTTTTGCCCTGCAATGGAACAATAATAGGCTAGTATTATTATTTATTATTATACATATATTTGGAAAACCGTAAAACTATAAAAAACTCGTCGGACCATAAATCATTGCTAAACAAATTGTAGGCAACATTTTTATTTTTAAGAAGCGATTCTCGTTTACTTGATGTGGCGTGAAGAAACGGAAATCGTTGTAATGCGTAAAGTTTCAACTGGGATCTAATCTGTATTCCCATGAAATTAGATGGAGAAAGTATAAAAATGCGTAGACACGAAGCGACGAATGCACTGCAAAGTTATTGTTAAGCAAATTGTCAACCAACCTGTCCATATTTTCTAATCAGAAATGTCATTCTTTGACAGTTTTACGAAATGGCTGACAAATTGATGTAAGGTGTCAATTTTCTTAATAAATAATTTCCCTAACTGTACCTTCCTACCCATTAGATGTACAGTCAGGGTTATTGCATGACAGAAAATAATCTACATAACAAACGCGTTCGAAAACAACCATATTTTGATTAAAACTTAGTGTTGTTATTAAACGATAATTCAATCCGTCGTCTGCGCAGACCTCAATCATACTCACATCAGCGCTAGACTGACACGCTTCCCCGTGCAGTTCGGCTGCACTCGAAATAGAGTTCGTGCATCTCCGTCAGCGCTCGGGCTAGATCGGTTATCTTTTTCAATCCGCTGTAACACAAACAAAAAGGTCAGAAGCCGACGACCTAGTTTCCGAGCGGCGAATCCAAAGGTCACCCAGACATCGGCCCGGGAAGCGTTGATAACGGCTGGCAAGGCTGCACTGCACGCGAATGTTTGCGAGTTATGTAATAATATGATTCAGTTCTAGCTGTGAGCACGCGAGCTAATGTCTATAGCTGGTCTAGTTGAATGATCTGCTAGCATTACTTTAAGCCGAATTGCGAAGCTGAATAGGTATTATATGGAATATATTTGAATGATAGAAGGATTGCTAGAGATTCAGTGCTCTATTTGATGTAAATTTAGGTCTATGTTGTTTATCTTGTAGACATTAGCTAAGCTATTTTGATCGATCTGGGCGTGGGTGATAAACATAATGTACTACATAAATACATATTTTATAGTGATAGATAGAATACATAATGCTTACAAACAAAGAAACTAAACTACGTGTCGTGTAAAATTTTTGCTCTCAGCATTCTTCATCTTTTCGTATGGTTAGTGACTAGCTTGGTGTCAGTTCTAAAGCCGCCCATGGGCCTGTGACTTGACTTCACATGCTGTCGAGAAATATCTCTCAGGCAGGCCGGTTTCCTCACGATGTTTTCCTTCACCGTTTTAGAAGCAAGTGATAATTAAACAATACGCACATGAATCCGAAAAGTCAATGTGCTTGCCTTGGGTTCGAACTCGAGACCTATGACTTGGCAGTCCGACGGTCACACCACCAGATTATCATTGCTCTCAGCATTAAAAATGAACTTGACTTGCGAGACAATTTATGAAGATGCTTCTTCAAATATCGCTAAAGAAAACAAAATAAAATCGACATCTCGGTCACTCCCAACTTTCTAACATAATATGATATTACTTTGTCTAGTGACAGGCTACCGTAAAGTGATGCCCTCAAAATTGTGAATCACACAATGGTTCCTCCATTTTGATTAAAATGAGGTTTATTTAATAAGTTACGAGCGACAACGTTTTTACGATTGTCCGCAATAACGTGATTTATGTATTTCCAATCACAATGGTATATTGTCGAAATTGAATACTGATTCGTTTCGCAAATAATTCATTAGTGATGATGACGTGATGATGGCTATGGATATTGCGATCAATACTGTTACTGATGTTAATGCAATTGGAAAATGTACTGGTGGGCACCGAATAAGTAAAATATGTTAACTAAATAGTTGGATGAAGGTATAATTATATGATATGTTTTACTTTGAAATCAAAGTCGGAGATGAAGTCTACATACGACAAACAAAACTAATCAAACAACCAAATGAGGATATTAGATTTTCACGGAATGATTATATCTATTCAAGGATGGAAACAAATTTAACGTGTTCTTCCACGTCCTTTACAAAGCGGACGATAGCAATAAGCCGGGAAAACGATAAGATGAAGAACATAAACGTTGGGAAGAAGAAGATTACAATGACACTTGAGTAAATAGAGATACACGATGTAAGTATCCAATTTGAGACTGTTTCAAATACTCAGAATGATATCATGCATAATCGTCAAATGAAGAGCAAAACTTTACGTTCTTTGACGACTACTTTTTGGAAGACAGTAGAAAGCATGTAGGTTTTCGACTTAACATACAGATTGGTAAAACCTCTTTTTCAAAAACAGTGTACAAAAATGGCTCATAGGTTTTCCTAAGTAAGTTAAGTAATACTAACAGATTGGCAAAGTCTCAGATATCATTATTTCTTCATTCATGCGTGTTGGATAACTAGACTAAGGTGTCACCCAGATGATAACCAGCAACTTCGAGGTCATTGGAAGACACATGTTTAGCAGTTAAGGTATTGATAATTCAATGAATTCAGAAAGCTGACACTAAAGAACCTCTCCTTTATTATGGCTCTGCCTTAGATGAGCAACAAGAGAGAGTTCAGAGCAAAATTCTTCTTTCAGTTTCTGTCCAAACAGAAAGAAGAATTTTGTTCTCAGTAAACATTAGATAAAACAGCCAGAAGGTCTTCATTCTCATCCAAACAAAATGAAAAGACACTAACTTGTACCAAGCAATTTGTTTACATATTTAATGTTAATACTAGTTGAGAACTCCTTCGTTTAAAGTCGATGAAGTCCAGGCGACCTTAAATTGCTAATGTAAGAAACATGTCGTGCAAACTTGGTATCGCGAGACAGAATCTTCATACTAATTTAGCACGTAGATTAAGCTCGTGCTTAAAATGTTGTGGGTAACACCGTCTGGTATTGACATTATGGACTATAATAGAGGGTAAGTCTCAAGGCAGTTAGTACCAAGTGCATCGATATTGGTCGTAGGTGTGAACAGTAATGGCTCTGCAATATGTAGGATTATTTCAATGTGTGTGTGCGCAATATGTAGAATTATTTCGTGTGGAGATGTCCACGGTCGCATGCAGGAACTATAAGAACATAGACAGTTTTCTAACGTATATTTTCTTTAAGAAGGTAATTCTTTGCCCAACTCCCAGACAGTAATAAAAATAAAAGCCAATCTAGATCTGAGATGCTCTCTTTTAAAAATAGACATCAATTGAATTCGTAGCTGTCGTCTAATGCTTATCTTACATTGTGAACTGCATTAGTTTGTTCGACTGCGACCTCGACATGAATCTCTTCCCAGTTTTAAGTGAAATCGGTGAAGGACCGGTCGATAAGACCTTGCATCTTTTATCTCCGAGGCAAAAATGTTAAGTTTTTTTTCGTATTTTGGAATAAAGGCATCATTGGGTCAAGTGGCCAACACTTGTCCCAATGATGCCTTTATTCCAAAATACGAAAAAAAAACTCATGTTATGGTTACCAATATAAATTTTGTTTTATTTTGCCAAATCAATAATGTTATAATCGATACTTTTTTGTGAATGTCAGAATAATAAAAATCTAATACAATTTGTCATGGACCTGTTTTTGTAACAAGATAACTTGTTGAAGCTATTAAAGCAGTGCCAAAAAAAAGGATGGTCCTAAATTTTTTATTAATGATTTATGTTATGTTGCGTTTTGATAAAATTAAATGTGGGATTTATCACAATCTTAAATTAGTAAATAGTTTATAAGGGGATTTTGATATCATCATAATAACATTTTTATCGTTAGGTTTACAACACGATTTAAAAATGGATTGGCGCTCGTAGTTTGTACCTATGTAGTTACGAACTATGAGCGCCAATATTTTTTTTTTTTTTTATATGTGTGTATAGCAGACGATACGAAGTTACTGACCTTACCCCATACATAGTCTCTTAGACCCTTGATATCTTGACATCCGCATGTTCTTTTCTAATCATCTTTCAGCTCTAATTTCGATCATGGTAAAATACCTACGTAACACGATTCATACGTACGTGTGTATGATCTGAAATCGGGCAGACCTAACCAGCCTTTGTTTCTCTGTCAGTCCGTCCCTTGTTCACCAACTATTGTTCCCTTGACAGCTTGATGAAGATCAGCCTCTGACAGTGTAGGTAGACAAGAATATTTAATAAGCTTGCAATCCTTCGCTTTTTATACCTGAATCAATGTTTATTTTTATTAAGGCTTTATTGTCTCGGTGCATTTGTAATCAGTTTTTTGCTGCATCATAATCATTTTGTAAATAAATTATAATCTCATTAGTGGTATTTTGAACTTGATGAATAATTCTTTCATATAATCGGTGAAATGCAAACTCACTAAAATAGGTATTCAATATTATATAGCTAAACGATTTTTGAAAACGTCTTTAATCATTATTCGAAACGCGTTTTTTTTTGGAATGTAAGGATATGTAAGCAAAACTAAAAAACTCATAAGTTTGATAGAAAACTGCAAAAGAAAAAAAAAACATTATTAAATAGTCTAAGATCAGGAGTTTTACTACTTTCAGCTTTCTGAGTGAACTTTTTGCCTCACAGTTCGTTGTTTAATCCCAGATACTAATTTGACAGGTGCAAATGTCAAACTCCAAATTGGAAAAACAAACAATCACTTGAAATGTCAAATTAGTCTGTGGGAACTTTAGGCCCTTAGCAGACGACCGGCTTAGTACGCGATCGTGACAATGGCACCAGTGCACAAACTTTCATTGAAACGAAAACGACAGTTTAACTGGTTTAATTTAATTGATCTTACGTCCATTTTTGAAACTAATATTTTATCTGAGATTAACTTTTTAATTTTGATCTCTGATCGATCAATAATTAAATTTGATATGTATTTCAATTATTGATCTCGTTTATTTTCTATAATAAAATTGCTAGCTTTTTTTTTATTAACTTTGATCTAAAAACTAAGTTGGTGTGATCCCAGCATAGCCCAGAATGATGATGAGTGGAAGCGATCGGTGGCGGGGATCTCTCGCATCCTGCCCTGGTCCAGGCCATGGTATGGAGTGAGAGGGCATGGGAGGACGTCACCTCCTTCTGCGAAGCAGTAATGCTCGCGAAGGAAGTGGCGGAACGCGTGAGGGAGAGGCAAACTTCGCGCCCTCACGCCCCTAGCCGCCGCAGGAGACGCCGTGGGCGTCGGGAATCACAAGCCGATTGAGCAATGGGTAGCTCGCCGTCCGATAAAGACCAGGCCCGGGTCGACGTCACGTTGTGTTCCACGTGCGCCTCAGCTGAGATGTCAGTGAGTGAAGGGGTCCGATGGGACCGATGCCTGCCGGGGTTGCGGGACAGTCCGAAAGGGATACCGTGGCCCCCTGGCAATGCACAGACAACTGAAGGAACACGGGTGGGTTTTAGTCAGTTTAGTCACTACGAGTCTGACACGCCCCCTCATTTGATGATTTGAAAGGCTTCAACGACAAAACCAAATCTGTTATAATTATTATTTCTTCAAAGTCATCTCCAAAACATGAGCGAATCACTTCACCTCAAGTTATCTACATAATCGGTTACAAAATCACATAGAACTAAGGTAACAATTAACAGACGCCTGTAATTCAATTAACACTACCATAGCAATTAGGTTGCTGAGCAGAAAATCTGAGTTTTTTTCCGTTCATTCTACTGAAAGATTTAAAAAAAAAACTAATGCTTATTACCTATCCAGCCGTAATATGGCTTGAAACTAGAGCTTTAGAAAAAGCTTGGCAAAAAGTGTGATGAGGAGGCAGGAAACGCATATGACTAAAAGAGTGATGAATATAAATGTTGATGGATGGAGAGGGAGAGGGAGGCCAAAGAAATAATGGATGGAGTGTGTGAGGAATGATATGAAAGAAGGAGTGAATAATAGCATGACAGTTGACAGGGGAGAGTGGAACGAGAAAACGTGTTGCGACAACCCCAAGTAACACGAGACAATGACAGGATGATGGAAGAATGAGAGGAATGATGAGAGCTTTATTTATTTATTTCTTTTTAGAGCACTATATAATTATTTATAAACAAATATCTAATCGAGTGTAATATTATTGCTACACATTTATCTATAGTATTTTTATTTATATATAAAACACTTACACACTATAAAACTGATTTACATCCGTAAGACGTCCTCGTAACTTAAGGTCCAGTTGAAAACCAGCGTCAGAAACTACGGCATTTATGCTGAACTTGGCCTATATGGCGCAACCGTGACGCACTCAATTCTATTTTAATTTATTTGTTATTTTTTTGTATTAATGTGAGTATTGTGTGCCTTAACCAAGTCAACTTAAAAAATTTAAAAAAAAAACTTTCTTGATTTCTTTAGAATAATACTGTCAGACAAGTAGGTATAAATGACAGAGACAAAGTTCTTCATAGCTGAACTTTTTTTCTAAAAGGAGACGTGCTTATGCTAAATATCGTAATGGCCAAGTAGTTTAGGCCTCGCCTCTCATGCACGAAGTTGTGGGTTCAAATCCGGTCTAAAGTACCAATGTGACTTTTTCAATTCATATGTACTTTCTGATTTTATCTTGGGCATTACTGACATAGGTGAAGGAAAACATGGTGAGGTAACGATTTATCAATACAAATAATTAAAATTGAAGTGTCTGTTTGCAATTTAAAAATAACAGTTTTTTACTAAATGAATATGAAAAAATGTATATACGGTACTAATAATAAAAATCTATTTTTAAAATTTTCGTCTTTTTGTCTGTTTGTTCCTGCTAATCTCCCAAACAGCTGGACTCATTTTGACGGAAGTTTCACTAGCAAAAAATGAAAAGAATTAAGGCCCACACGGGCCTGTGTTTCGGGAGGTTCCTGCGTTTCGGGAGGTTCCTGTTTCGGATAAGGCGGGAGGAAACGCCCGGGTGTCATCACTGCATGGACACGGGGAAGCATACGGTGGAGGTCTGCCCGGCTTGGGCAGAGCACCGCCGTGTCCTCGTGGAGGCGATCGGTGGCGGGAATCTCTCGCGCCCGGTCCTGGTCCAGACCATGGTATGGAGTGAGACGGCATGGGAGGCGGCACCTCCTTCTGCGAAGCAGTAATGCTCGCGAAGGAGGAAGCGGTGCGCGTGAGGGAGAAGCAAATTTGGCGCCCTCACGCCCCTAGCAACCGCAGGAAGAGACGCCCTGGGCGCATCGCAGAATGATGCCCATATCCCAGAATGATGATGAATGGAGGCGATCGGTGGCGGGGATCTCTCGCATCCGGCCCTGGTCCAGGCCATGGTACGGAGCGAGAGGGCATGGGAGGACGTCACCTCCTTCTGCGAAGCAGTAATGCTCGCGAAGGAAGAGGCGGAACGCGTGAGGGAGAGGCAAACTTCGCGCCCTCACAATATTAGCCCCTAGCCGCCGCAGGAGACGCCGTGGGCATCGGGAATTACAAGCCGATTCCCGGCCACCGTAGGCGCGGGCTTGCGGACGGTGAGCAATGGGTAGCTCGCCGTCCGATAAGGACCAGGCGGGCCAGGGTCGACGGCGCGTTGTGTTCCACGTGCGCCTCAAAGAGATGTCAGTGAGTGAAGGGGTCCGATGGGACCAATGCCTGCCGGGGTTGCGGGACACCGTGGCCCCTGTCAAAGCACAGGCAACTGAAGGAACACGGGTGGGTTTTAGTCAGTAATAGTCTGACACGCCCTCCCGCTCCAACCAGATCGGGAGAAGTCATTTGATGATTTCCCACCCAAAACAAAAGAAAAAAAAGGCCCACGCGGGTGAAGCCGCGGCTAGCAGCTAGTGTACACTAATATATATTATATTAGTAAAGATAAAGAAGAAAAGATTTGTATTTTTATTTGTAACGAATAAACTCAAAAACTACTGCACCTATTTTAAACATTCCATCACGATTAGATGCTATATTATCAGTATTACTCGTATCACTGAGTAACATAGGTTATAGGCTTGATTACATTTAATATTCAATGTTTATGAGGAACTTCGGTTCCTGAGATACAAGTATCTTTTTACATAGTTCGGGAGCCAGCTGTTCAACCTGATTTTTGACCATCATTATGTACTATCTTGTTTTAGTGTATGAGTAAATGTATTGTGTTTCTCTTTGTACAATAAACTAATTATTTATTTATTATATTGATTAGTATAATTTATAAAGATACTGCGCGGGTGAAGCAAGTAGTTAATATAAGTCTGAAATCGCCAACCCGTCTTGAACAAGCGTGATCAATGCTCATGCCTTCTCTGAATGAGAAGAGGTCTTTGCCCAGCAGTGGGGTAATAAAAGACTGGCATTATTATTAGGTGTGCTACATGGTACTCCCTTTCTTCTCCTAAAATAATAATTGTTTGTCCGAAAATCATTATCCATAACACGTTTGCTATAAACTAGTCACCATAATGTTCAAAATCCCGAAATTTTGTTCAACATAATTATCTTTAGTTCTAAAAGTATTCTGTCATAATATCATGTCATAGTACTATAATAATTGAATCTACTAATTTTACATGACCTAAAGTTATATGTCCTAAGTATTGTGTAATGTATGTCCTAAGTAATGTGTATTATTCCGAATATTCATTTATAATTTTTTTTTTGTCCTAAAACATTTGCTAAAAATTATGTTTTAGTGACAGAAACGAATCGCTGTAAATCCGACTCCACGCAGTCTTGTCTGCTCTACCCCTAGAGTGTAATTAAAAATTAATTAATTTAAAATCGCGTAGGCGTATTTTAAATTACACTCTAGGGGCGAGCCGTGACAGAAACCATGCATGCTGCATGTTGCATGCTTGCTTGCATTTTGCGTGCTTGCTTGCATGCTGCATGCTTGCTTGCTTAAAAAAACCACATGTTCACAATCAAGTGCTTTATTGAGTACATGTATAATATATTTATTTATGTATAATAAAAAATTATACTGCAAAATCAGATATTTTTAAGATAATTATTATTATAAATAAACATTATGTAATTTGAATTTAGGACTAATAACTTTTATTGAAAACGGTTTTATGTCTTTTGTATATTTATGACAAACGGATTGTACCTAATATTTATGACAAACGGATTTAGGACATGTTATATTTAGTGATTTCAATTTTATGGCATCTGATATTAAGTTTTCGTAAGTTATCATTCGGACAAATGATGATTAGGGCAAAAAAAATTATGGCACTTTAAATTATGGATAAAAAAGTTAGGTGACACAATTGAGAACCGTGCTACATTTACGGCCAGATATTATACATAATATAACTAACTATTAACTGGGCGACCGAGCTCTGCTCTGGTGAAAATAGAGAATGCTCATTTAATAGTACAGGAAAGTTCATTCTAATTCCATGTATAGTACATAAGTACTAATTCCATGTATAGTACATACTAATTCCATGCTGCCATGTCATTATTCTAAGGTAGCCATCTTGTTCTAAACTTTGGGCGACTGAGCTCTGCTCGGGTGAAAATACGGAGAGAACGAATTTTCCCAGACATGATGAGACCCAGCTAGATCGATTTTTCGCCCCCGTAAACCCCTATATTGCAACTTTCATCGAAATCGTTAGAGCCGTTTTCGAGATCGAGATAACAAAAATATATATAAACAAATATTGCTCAAACTCGAAAGCATTTATTTCAAATAAACCAATTACAGGCACTTTTTTAGTGTCAAGAATGACAATTCAAAAGATTGCTCGTTTATTAGTATAGGATCTAGGTTGTGGAATATACGATCTTCGTGGAATAACAGGACATTTTAAATTGCATATGTATAATATACGAGTATGACGGGCCAACGAAGTTTATGGGCCCATCCTGTCACCACAGGCTTTAAATAAGATGCCCATAATAAGTTCTCATAATATTCATGCTTTTTATTCGTTTCCCATCAAATTATATGTTGACGTGACTATAAATTCTGAATGAGGACGTAATATATGAACCTATTACTGGAACGAATAGTATTTTTCGATGCGTAGAGGTTTTTTACCGAATAATATTTAAAATAACCTCCTCCTTTTAGAAGTCGGTTAAAAAATACGAAAATCATTTTTTTTATTGAGTTGGTTAAAATGTACTGTAACAAATACAGCGAATACAACAAGTAAAATGATATTAAAAGCCCCCGGCACAAACATTTCCTCTTTTTGTCTTTCCTACATCATCACGAGATCCTGTTCATAATCTAACCTATTCATTGAGACCATTCCAATTAGCCCAAACACGATACCCGTGCTGTAAGTTGGTAAGGGATTTGGGTATCCTGCAAATTCCAGACGATGCTGCAGCATCATTTCAGGGTACTATGTTCTTCTAATATCATTGAAGTAACAGAATACAAAATTTCAAATCAATCAGACCTGTGGAAGACGCTCACATCCATTCATCAACTAGAAAAGAGCTGATAATCTTCAAACGGCTGAATCGATTTTGATAAAACATGTCTAAGAACCATCGCTAGAAAACCTGCTTTTAAATAAAAAAACCGCATTCAAATCGGTTCACCCGTTTAAGAGCTACGATGCCACAAACAAACACACACACAAACACATAGCGGTCAAACTTATCTTTTTGCGTAGGGGGTTAAAAACAAATGAAATTTCATGTTTGTCTGTACCAAGAGACCCTTAGTGCAGTCAATATGCAAATATTTTTTTTTCCGTTCAGTAGATCTACAAAATCGTGCCTCAGCCGCTTAGATAATGAATATAGATAAAATGGATACGTGAGCAACTCGCTAATTAATCACACCAGCTTCGAGCCGCCCGGCTCAGCTATTTCCTTAATTAAAACACTAGTTGATGTTTGCTAAGTACTAATTTGTTTATCAGACATTAAATCAAGTTAGAATGTTTTTGGTGGATATATGATTATGCGTCATGTTAACGTAAGTCAATTTATTCATAGTAATTTATATAATGTTACGTAGTTTTGAGCACATGTCAGCGCGAAGGGGAAATTAAAAGCATTTAGGAAAGGTGCGAATGTTAGAGTGATTAGTTTTAAAAGTGCGAGGTCATATGTCATGAAGGCTCCGTATATTATGAGTTCGTGATATTGCTGGTCACGATGAGGATCGTGTCAGACTGGAAGCGAGCAGTAAGATTTCAATAATGAGGTACAGACTCACAATTCGGAATATAAAATTATATTTATAATTGAAGAGCATTCTCGCCGTTGATTCTGAAAATGATGCAGTTGAAGCGGTTGTTTTTTTAACCCGACTGCCCCAGAAGGAGGGTAATGTTTTTCGAGAGTATGCTATGTATGTATGTCTATTTCTTTGGCACACTATGTAGCCTAAACGGCTTGATGGATTTCAACATACTAGTCTTAATTGTGGAAGTGACATAGGCTATATAATATTTATATATTTCATCTGGAAATACAAAAAAGGGGGGAGGTGTAAAAAAAAAAAACAATATCGGTATCAAATAAAAACTAGTAATGTTTCAATTTCAAACATAAATATACATATACCTATATAAAACGAAAAAGCTTGAAATAAATATTAGCCAAAATTCTAATAATTTTGCAAATTATTAGAATTTTGGTATTAAAGGCGGGATCAAACAAAAGTTACACCATCATTTCAGGTTATTGATTTATCCCCGCCTGCAATACCAAAATTCTATAGATAATGCTTGTTTTTCTCTTTTCAGTTATGTGTTTTTGCAGTCTGGTTTTTTGTTTCTTTAAATAATTAAAGTTGTTTCCAGAAATATGTACGTATACTGCTCACCTGTCTGTCACCGGGGTGAACCCGGCGCTCCTCTTGGCTGCCGTTATATTCTCCACTTTTCACTCTGCACTGAACCGCGGGCGAAATTTTACCTTACACTTAGGGAATTGACTGATAACTATATTATGACTACCACAATTTTACTTATATTAATTTTTCGATACACACGACTTTGAAACCGATGAATGTTTAAACCTGAAACAAACAAAAAAATCGTTAATAAGTTTCAGACTACTCACGATTCAATTTAGAAATGATAAAAATACAATTTCAAACGGAACACATAATAAAAATAAAACGAAAACATTGAATGTCATGCGAAGCATTCTGCGGTTACTTTTAATCAAGGCGAATGCAAAGCGTCTATTTCGATGCCGCCCCACGAAATATGTTGAAAGTGATGACGACCACGAAACAATGGGTTCGACCGCGAATTCATATCTGTTCGGCCGACAATCGCGAATAAGTCTTTCAGAGACGAAACGGTCAACAGATCCGAACGAATAATTCGTATCCTTGCCCTTGAGTACGAAATGCACAGTCATTATGAGCTGTGAGCTCGGGTATCGAATGCGATCTCCGGAGACTTTCGGCTCAACGAAAATAAACTTTAACACCAACAAGATTTGGGTCGCAATTCGTTCACAAGGATGTTGTGGACCTGCATTTGGCCGTCAAGTGGATACACCGATGCAATGAGTTAGTAGCTAGACCGTCTGAATGTCAAACCAATGATCGGCAGTGTCTGCTGCACCAACGCAATAAAAAATAATTTATTTGCGTCTGAGTAAATAACATAAAGGCGCGAACAAAATTTGGACTGGATAGCCACGGCAACTGGAGTCGCGTCGTAACCGCCGCTTTGTTCCAAATCGGATCACTTGGGAAACAGCCAAAAAAAGAAAAGCGCTGAATTCCAATTAAATTTGTTGCTTCCTACAGAACGAAACTGCGAATACACTGGAAAGCTACAAAAGAAAATGTATTGTTTCAACAAAAATATTTAAAGCGGTTCAAACAAAACGTAAAATCAAATAAAAAGTTGAATTATATCGTTCATGCTGTTAATAAATAACACAATTTATACAACCGTAGCAAACATCTCAGCAAACAACAAACAAATTATATAGGCCGTATCATGTCCATACCAAATTGGAGCGTAGACTTTAATGATGCTAAATATTTTATTGAACTCATTTGCATAGATTTATCGTAAGCAATAAATATTTCGAACGCCGTGAAAATGTACAAAAAGTTCTAAAAACATGATGTAGACATTACTTGTAAGGAAAGAATGGGGGAACTAAGTGCTAGGTGTCATCAATCACAAAAAACTTTAACTTTTGTGACATATCCGAATAAGATCGATGAATTTTACCCATCTACGGAGAGGAAGTTTCAGAAAAAGCGTTTTTATACACGCAGGAATTTCTATGTACTAAATGTACATAGACATGATACATGATGATATCAGTTACCTACCTACACTTACTAAGCCATAAGAGTTTAATTTTGAATGATATATTTCCAAATAAAGTCAATCAAATTAATGCCACACATCCTTTATTATAGGTACCTAATAATTATATTTCTACTTTTAAACACAATTTATAATAGACCAACTATTATTAAACATGTCCAATACAATACTGTTATTTAATGCTTAAACTTAATTATATACTAGCAAAGCCTGAAAGAAAACATAAAAAGTCGTACCACCTCCTAATCACGGACTTTGGAGATCTTTTCGTAAAAATCTTCATACAATACTGTCTTTGCATGTAAAGTTTTAGTGGCTTTTCATTCAGAAACTGCAATGGTGTTTGTATTTGTGTTTTAACTCGAATTTGTTTATGCTGTCGTGTGCTTCAAATGTGCTGAAGGTCGTGAATTGGGACTTGGTTCTAGCGAGGCATTGAACTATGAAATATAACCGGAAGACGGGGGCCGATGACTGATGAACGTTAATATGCGAATACTAGGGCTGCCACTGCCAGCTGCAAAGTTATTATCCTGCTTTACGACTGATAGACACTTGAATATTCATAGCACCAATTATTGTTTATGTTCCTTTACAAGTTTCTTATTTACTTTTGTCACTGATAGTATCTTTTCATTCGTTTTATGAGTCAACTGATTAGGGCTCGTAACCTTTTTAATATTGATAATTTCGAATGCAAATTTTTTCAAGTTCATTTACTTCATTAAGTCAATGGCAAAGTTTTTTCACTTGGCAACAATTAGCAGCAACCCTAAAGCGATTCTGTTTGTGTCAAAGCTGAAACGAATTTGAATAAGTAAGTCATGATGTCAGCGTTACACGTAGTTATTGTGTATCGAATCGGTAATAAAATACAATTGCATGAATGTCAGGTATTCAAATCGCGACCTGTTAAAGAACTTATCATCTTTATTTCTTCTTTCTTTGTATCGTGCAATCAAAGACAAACGTGCAACGACCGAATTATGCCCGTCGGGTTGTTCATGATCAATAAAATCGATTTTTATAATAGCTCATCCGTTTTTTTGCAAAGTTGAAACAGGAGCCGGTTTTCGAATTCGTGTCGAATCGAAAAGAGACGTAACATTGATTTCCGACCTGATCGGGCAAAAGCCCGCTTTCCGAATATTTTGGGAACGTTGACCGCGAGATCTTTTTTTTTTGTTCGAATTTATGTACCCACGGAACGAAAAAAAATTTAGCTCACCTACCTCGCGCATGTTTTCACAGAAATATGTCAGGTACAATGTGAAGTCCAAGCATTTCACGCAGAAAGTGTTAAAAGCGCATTTTTCCACAAAGACTATGGAATGTAAAGAATTTGTACTCAGTTGTGACTTGTGACCGGTTTGTAGGAAAATGACCGATGGAAAAACTTCACCGTCTAGTGCGCGTAGACGCAAGTTTACACGTACGACTGCCTTTGTCGGTAACTTGGATAATAATTGGTTAGGAGAAACTGGCTTCTATGTGCTTAATGGTTTGATAGATTAAGTGCCTGGATTCTGATGCCGACTTTAATTCGCAAAGTAAACGATGTGTATCTAAAAATAACTTTATTGCGTTAAATTCTGAAAACACTGAATGTAAAGTTATTTGATTAAGTAATATTAACTAGTTCTCGTAATCTCACAAGTTACCTTCGATTTTATTAGAAACAACCGCTATGAATCTATTCAATGCGCACGCGCATGGAACAAGTCTGACTCAAAGTTTAGGTATAGGCTGCAAGCGGCACGGTGCATTCGGTCAGTGAGTTACATTTTTGGTCGCTGCGCACTTCTGGTGAGTAGGTAGTACGAGTACAATTATTTTTTTGGACTGGACTCACAGGACGAATATAAGTCAAATCTACAATTACAAAGCAGAATCACGTTTTGGTTGTTGCTTCGCAGCCTCAGTTGAGCCCACATTGTTTTAAGTATCAATACACCCGAAAAGTAACCTTGGCGGTAAGTTAGAGGACATCGTGAATGGTTTTTTGGCTTTGAAACTTTTTGTCAGATACATTATTGTCTCACAATGGGGCTGAGTTTGAAAGGAATACATTAGTTGAGCGGTCGATGGCTCCAATCGTAGCGAGCCTCCTCTTGTTTAGGTACCTACAAATTGGATACTGATACCGGCAATGCCTCAATACTAATGGGCTGTGGATACAAGACAAAACCGGGCATAGGAACTTGTCCATGTGACATCCGTGCGTACGGTCAGTAAATTACATTTAGGCTCCATCTCATTGGTCGAATCTAATTTGCAAACGGACCGCCGTAATTGTGGGCAGATTAATGTGGAGATCTCGCCTCTTAAATCAAATAACAATGGAGAACAAGATAATTAGCGATAATTTATTAGATATCAAAGATGAGGGCGATGTCTTTGTCAGTTGAATTATTATTGGTACATAATATACGATTGGAGACTGAAAAACTAAAAAGATCAAGTTGTAGCGTCAACTTGTTTTTTTTTTAAATAAAAAATGCTGTTATTTAAAACTCTGTAGGTTTTTATTAATTCGCTTTGATGTACCTACCTATAATTAAAAACTAACCTAAGTTAAAAATCTTACTACGGCATATATATTGTATCAATTCCACACTTTTCAGGAAACTATTTATGACTAACTTCATTGCAGCAGATTATCAAAGATTTTATACGAACTTCAAGACTATTTATCTACACCACTAAGTTTTTGTTCTAAATGTGCCAAAATGAAATTCCGTAATTCAGGTTTTAACACTGTCTCCTGTGACCTTGACGTGGGTGGACCGCAGAATCCAATCAAGTTATTCACTAGAGATTGATACCAACCCTAGGTGCCTTTATTGGAAGATATTTGTCACTGTAATTAATCTTATCTTCCTGGAATTTATTGGATAAGGGATGTTTTGATGAAATTGTTGTGGCGAGTTATTACGAAGAAGCAAATAGTCTTGTTGGAAGTTCTAGAATTGATATTGATAGCACACAGCTCTCGGGGTTAGCTTGGACCAATCCAAATGATGTTTTAAGGACAATATAACTATCTACCTACATAATGGAAATCTTGGATAAAAAATAACTGCCGCACGGGTCAATCCGTCAAGTTAAGCTACGCTTGCCGGGGTCTGTAGATGGGTAACCATCTTTACATACCGAGACTCCTCCGGCAGTTGTCCTGGCTGTCTTTCGTGGATCTTTGACAGTCATTACGGGTCGTCAGAAGCCCGAAAGTCTGACAACCAGTCTTACTTAGGGTCAAGGGGGGGGGTGTTTTGTCAAGGGTCGTGTTACCCAGTAACTTGGTTGTGGAGGTCAGATAGGCAGTCGCTCCGCGTAAAATACTGGTATTCAGCTGCATCCGGTTAGTGCAAAATATGTAGTTGGAAAAAGGCTAGGCAAATTTATAACTATCTACCTACATATATTTTCTACTACAAAGTGAATGTGAATTTTCCTTTTCTTTTCAAAATCACCAACTTAATATTATCAATCAATTAATTGTACCTACAAACCGCCTTTTATGTATATTTCCATTCAGGGTGACTACGAATTTTCTTATGAAATCGTACAGGAACTGAACTTAGTTTCTATAGCAGTAAACCTTGAACCAAGGCTTTGTTTTCTTTCCTTTGAAAGTTCACAATAATTCTTAACAAAGCAATCTATACTTGTAAACTAAAAAGGGCTTCCTATTGTAAGAGTTTGACGAAAATAGCTACCTTTACAGGGTTTCCAATTTGGACGATTTTGGAGCAACAGTTGCGCGTTTGTAGGGCGACTGTTGCTGGCAACTTTTCTCCTACCAATGAGTAGCCAATTTGCCACAACAAAACTAGTATTTCTATGGTGGTCCGTACACAACGCAACCAATCACAAACTAGTAAATAACACGTTAGTTAATAAAGGTCCGCAGACAGGCGCGACGCGACGGCGCGATGACGTGACACCGCTAGAACAATTTTTGTGAAGTTTCCATCGAAATTGTTCCACTAAAGTCGCATCGCGCCGTCGTGGTCATGTCGCCCCTGTCTACGGGAGCACTAAGTCACGTAACTACTTACGGCTGTGACATTCTGGCTACTCATCGATTTGAGTATGTAACACGTTACTTTTGAACGGCGTCGTGGACGATGAGCCTAAGTCCTCTTACAAGCCCCCCATTTTCGAATCAACTATGGTTTAGCACGAGCTATTCAAATGTAATTGCCAGTCGCAAGGGCTAGGAAGGAAATGGATCTAAGTCTTTGTCTGAGATAAATTCGCGAGAATCTTTTTGTCTGCATTTATATAAGCGTCTGTTGGAATTAATTGCAGCTTTTATATAAATTGTTCTGTGCGGTATTATTTGTTAAATGCTGTATGTTACCTATAGACTCTGTCAGTTTTCTCTGTTACCACGTTTTTTTTTAATGTTTTTAGGGTTTCAGTATATTGTCTGGTTCTTTGTTTCTTCACAGATGACAACTCTCTTAGCTGTGTTCCTCATTTAAGTAGGTATTAAAAATGTTGTTTTTTTTTACTTGAATTGCTTTAACTGGCGAGATGTGGATACTATAGGTACTTAGACCTCTACCTAGCTCTTCGGTGAATACAGGCCTGATGTTATGTATATGTTTAGCATAAGCATAGCATAATCTGCCTGTAATGTTCCTACTGTTGGGCAATCTACCACAAATGTTTGGTTTTAGGCCACGATGTTTTCCTTCACCATTTTGAGAGCAGTGGTGATGAAATTATTTACACAAAGTATAACGCCTGGGTTCGAATCCAGGCCTTCGAACCCACGACCAACTCGTAAGTCATGGCCGTTACCATTGGGCTGCCATTGCTCTGTGTGTGTGTATATTTAATTTGATTGTAAATCCTCAGAATAATGGCCAATCTTTGCATGCTTGTATGCGTTATTATAAGATGCCAAAACTTCTATAACGCTCTCATATTACACAGGGCAATATTACGCATATTTCAAAGGTTTTTTGTTAGGCTCGAAGAAGAAAGAAAAATTGCTTTATTTGTCACAGAAACACGTGCATACAAAAAAATATAAACATAACAGAAATATTCGGCAGCTGAACACACATAACATGACAAGTAACTGTTTGTTCTTTTGATGTAAGAATCAATGACATTCGTCCACGTAGTTAAAGTTTATAAGGACAAAAACTTGGTCTGTGTTCGGGCATAATTCTGTGAAAGTTTTTGTAACGCCCACTGAGGGGTCGCAACTTGTAGCCTCGAGGACATGTCTTTCAGAAACATGCCGAATAAATACAACTTGAAAAAAGATTGATAGATCTTTAACTAACTTATAGGTAGTTTGGTAGCTCTTCTTTTTCGTGATACTATAATGTAGGTATTTCTTTAAGTAGTGTAGATACCTACCTATATTGCACAAACAAGAAAATTTAATAAATAAATGGATCAGAAAACGTATTATAGATGGAAATTTGTTGTACCACTTAGAAATTAGCATGTATTTAACGCGGCGACAAACTAATCTGAATAAGGGTTTTAAAAATAATTAAAATGGGCAAATGTCAAAAATAATAGTTTGGCAACTACAAGCAAGTAGCATTTTAAGTACAAAGTAGCAGCTTTATATTGAGTTGTAAGTTTTGTTTAATTTTAGTGAGTTTATTGTTAAGCGAACACTAGACACTGGTTGTTTGGGCACAGTTCTAACCTAACCTACCTTTCAGCCATTTTCATTATCAGCCAAAGTTTTATATGGACGCCTATAGTTGCCTATAATATAATGTTTGTTATCCCACTGTTAATATTAGTCGCCATGTCATTATTTATAGTGCCCAATAGAGTCACCCTTTAAGTTGTTAGTCGCCTGGAAAATAATTTGCCTTAGAAATTGAGTGCTTTGATTAAATTTTCTTTGATTTTTATCTTCAGTGTCAGTTTGTATCGTGATCAAAATACGATTCGCGACCATACAAAATATGTAGTTACAGAATTATAATCATTAGAAATATTAATACATCACTCTAGATTTGCTCCATAAGAACTTTTCCATAAGAGATTAATTTGATCTTATGGAACAAATCAAACTTAGAGAGATGTAATATTATTATTGATTATAATGATTATAATTCTGTAAATACAAAAAATAATAATTGCAATTCTTCTGCAAACACGAAAAAAATAAATGAATTAAAAGATCTTTTTCATTTGAAAATTAAGTTTTTTTTTTCTCAATTTTCGTCGATGTTTTTCAATAGCAATTTAATAATTTTATTCAGACAAAAATGGTTGAAAACAGCAGTGAGATATAAAGTTGAAACCTTCTTAATATATATAAATGAGTTACTGATTCCCTTTAGACTGTTTGCGGAAGAATTTAAGCTAAACAGGTTGCGTTCATCAGATACGTTTTTTGTATATGCTTTAGTTTTTTAAGATGGAGTTTATAGATATTTAAAGAAGTATTTTTATTAATATATACATATGTAGGTATTGGTGGAGCTGTAATTCTATTTGATTTATCCAAGGAAACTTATAAATTACTTTAAGCCGTTTTAAGTTTAAGCGCACTGACAGCTGATATTCGCTTACTAAAGAAGAAAATCAGGTTTTCTACAATATTTTCAAATAATTAATATTAACATAATAATTTATTTCGTATAAAAATTGTTCTCTTGACCTTAACAACAAAGGAATTATAAATTAACGTGCTTTCCATTGGTTTCCCTATATACTTACTGTTTATAGCCTTTAGCTACTGACTATATTTTTTTACGTAGTTAGATAAATAAATGGATTAAAGATAATAAATGAATTATATTATATAAGTAACTCCAATTATTTTATGTTATTAATGAATTAGTGAATCAAATAAAATTATATTAGTGACAAAACATATTAATCATATTCTATAATATATATTAATATACGATATTTATTAATATTTTCAATTATTTATATTATTATTTATATATTTATTTTAATTAATGAATAAATAAAGGCTATGATAATAATAACAATAAATTTGGCTGAAAATTATTTTCCAGACCAGTTGCTAAAGGTGGGATTATTTTTATTCTAACTTTTATTTCTGTGATTCATTGAGCAGTAGAACCCCTTAAATTCTTTGTATCTTTTAATGTATTACTAAGCTTAAATGGTCCGATACTCAAGTCAAGTTATAAACAAAATTGATTGTCTGTTTAATTTTCTGTACATTTTCGTGTATTTTTAAAGCTGTAAATCTGACAAGCATTAGTGTAGGTACAAGGCAAGATGGGCAATAAAATTGGTTTTATTATGACAGTGGTAGAGCTAGATCCAATGGTAGGTATTCTTCGACTTTGTTTTTGTTTTACCCACCAAATCTCCAAAAACATTCACAATGGTTATTTAAAACATCAGACCAATAAAAACCAAGACATACCGCTGACAAAAGTGACGTGAGGCCGGTTTCGTAAACATGTGTGCACTTAGTGAGGTGTAGTTTGATTGTAAATGTGTGTGTGTATGCACAGAGCGGAGGTGTAGCTTTGGCATGCCATTTTATTTTTAGTTTTTTGCGTGGGAAATTATCAAATAACTTCTCCCGCTCTGGGCGGAGCGGCAGGTCGTGTCAGACTCTTACTGATTAAAACCCACCCGTGTTCCTTCAGTTGCCTGCATATTGCCAGGGGCCACGGTATCCCTTTCGGACTTTCCCGCGACCCCGGCAGGTATCGGTCCTATCGAACCCCGCCAGTTCTGCTGAGATCTCTTTAAGGCGCGCGTGAAACACAACGCGCCGTCGACCCGGGCCTGGTCCTCATCGGACGGCGAGCTACCCATTGCTCATCGTCCGCAAGCCCACGCCTACGGAGGCCGGGAATCGGCCTGCGATTCCCGACGGACAGGGGAACGTCCTGTGGCGGCTAGGGGCGTCAGGGCGCGTACCATGGCCTGGACCAGGGCCGGACGGGAGAGATCACCGCCACCGATCGCCCCTACATGGACACGGCGGTGCTCAGCCCAAGCCGGGCAGACCGACGGGCCACCGTATGCTCCTCCGGGCGGTTATGTTTTACAGGTGGCTCGTGGCTAAATAATAACAGCCGCACGGGTCGATCGAAGGTTAAAAGCCACGCTTGCCGCGGTCGGTTCGTGGGTGGGAGACTGTCCATTACATATCGAGGCCCCTCTATGCCTTGGAAAACACGTTACACAAACCAATAAGTGTCGTGTTATCCAGCAACTGGGTTGTGGATGTCAGATAAGCAGTCTCTCCATGTAAAATACTGGCATTCAGCTCTGGAAAAGCTAGGCAGATGGACGTTTTCTTTCAGGTCATTCCGGTAATTTAATTACCTATGTTGAAAATTAATACATCGTTAGTTTTACCAACTAAAATATCGAAAAGTTCATTCATTTGTTATCTGATTAAGTATTATATTACATATTAAAATGAAAATAAAAGTCTATAAAAGAAAATAGAACTAGTTTTATTAAAGTCCTACCCTGCCTACCTGTAACTTCGTCGGTAATTTATTTTCCCATTTCCAAATAACTTTTTAAATATAAACTAAAGCAAGTCGTAGTAAATAAGATTAAAATAATTTGAATGCTGTGCCTCGGAGTCTGCCTATAAAAAGTTTAAACTGTAATCAATAAAGGAACTGGTTATTTAACGTCTTAACTTAAAATAAATAAATAATAATAAATTATATGACGGAGGAGGGGTATGACTCTTTCGTTATTATCAGCCATACTTTAACTACTGTGGGTAGTGTTGGTTATTGCGCAATGAAAAACCGCATTTCAGATTAAATTATAATTTACGATCACATTAATCACACTGTAATAGGTACACGACACAACTATTCGGAATGCGCGACAGTTTCTAAACGTCTTCACCGCTTGACCGCCACCCATGAAGTCTGCTCTGTTGAGCCCCGACCCCGACCGGCGACCGGTGAGAGCGTTACGTTGTAGACTCTGTCGAACGTCGCTAGGCGGCGCTTACGTTCCGATTAGTCAACTCAATAACGTTTTTCCGACATATATAACTTAACCAATTTCAATTTAATTGAAAATTTAATCACAAATACCCAATCGGATTTACTTATTATGGACGACTTAAATATAAATAGATAGACTTTACCTATCAGTATATTACAATTTCCACGAATTTCTGCTAAAATACAGTAGCCCTCGAAAATTTGGGATCGGGCTTAACAGATTTATGATGTGACGTGAGGAATTATGTCGATACCGATATTTTCGATTTACGTTACCTTTAAAATATTTTTGAAAACAAATTAATAAACTGATTTATATTTCAGCATTTTTCAGGCAGTTACCGAGGAGTATGCATTTAAATTGTCTGCTGCGTAATTGGAAAAGTTCTTTTAGTGAAAAACTACTGTGAACAAAAACAGTTGTGTTTCTAGGCATAAGATTTAATTTTAATGCGCATGCGTTAATTATAATTGGAACTATCAGTGAAGACTACATTGCTTGAAGAAAGAGAAATTGTGTCTGGCTGATTCAGATGCTTAGGTATGTATAGTCTGTGTTCTTTTTTTTTACTGGAATTAGACTGGTGCTCCAATAAGGCATACCTAAGCTTCCTCATTTTTTGTGAAAATGGAAAGTGATAAAATAATTAAGTAATACGAGTAGGTACATGTAGTTAAGTACCTGCATGGATACGAGTATAGAATTTGACACAGAACGAAAACCTCTCAGGATTTTCTGTGTGCTGGCGAGTTGTTCATTTAAATTTTACAACATAAATAATTACTACAATGATACATAATATAATACTTTTATAATGATGATAATAATTTATAGATACACTGGCTGCTCTCCGCGTTTTCACCCGCTTAAGTCTCGATCCCATAAGAATGTCGGGATAAAAGGAATTCTATGTCCTTCTACCCGTGCGCCAAATTTCATCCAAATCCGTTCTGCCCTTTTAGCGTGAAAGCGTAAAAAACAAAGAAACAAACTCACTTTCGGAGAAAATTTATGAAAGGAAACGTTTTGATTTTTTTTATAACGTTTGCTAGTCGATATTTATAAAATTATATATTTAATTAATAATTATAATTGTATGCCTACTCATCTACTCCGACCGTAAAAAAATAAATGGAACCTAGGCAATAGAAAGTCTAGAATTGGTCACGCTGGACGGTTGAAACCTAATTTCTTTTAGTAACAAGTAATAGTTTTTTATTCAGCGAGACAATAATTCCAACGGCCATATTGAATTCATTTCTTTTTTTTCACACTAGGTTCCTCTTGAAAAAGTTCTTTGTTAAAGCGAAATCATAATTTCCTTCAGCTTAAATGTGATTTTCAATAATGCTAGCTATTAATCAGCTTACGAATACCAATATGGAACAATGTGATCATAAATATATCGCTTCAGCAATTCATTACTTAAAGTTAAACAAGCGAATTGACGGTATTTGTAAAACGTGCCGTTTAACAAGGGCATTGCTCGAGGCTCAAGCTATGACGCGCTTCCTCGAAATAGCCCACGAGCTGCATCGAGCAATGACGTCACTGCTCAAGAGCTTCTATTACGCAAAATCATGGAATGGGCACAGAAGGCTCATTGTGATAACTTGACACATAGGCTGACCAACTGAAAACTAATGCGCCTGAAGTTGTGAGCGACCAATCTGTGACTAAAGGCAAGGTTGCACATTTAAGTTTCGTTTCATTGAAAATTTATTTGTCTTATCACAGAATGAATTCTATGTAACTTTACTTTTTTTTTCTTTTTTTGGCTTTCGAGCCGGTTTTTGTATTTTGAATTTTATTTTAAAGTTAACTTCTTAATACAAAATTAACACCTTAGACTCGTTGGTCTAGTGGTCGCAAGCGCCTACTGCTGAGCATGAGGTCCTGAGTTCGATTCCCAGGTTGGGTGAACTATTATTGAGTTTTTTCAATCAGGAATTTCTCAGTAGCGACCGCGTCTGGATTTGTGTCTGGTTGATGGC
This sequence comes from Xanthia togata, assembly GCA_963853775.1. Taxonomy (NCBI): domain Eukaryota; kingdom Metazoa; phylum Arthropoda; class Insecta; order Lepidoptera; family Noctuidae; genus Xanthia; species Xanthia togata. Next base: position 17,781,934 of record OY970802.1, read on the forward strand.
AATAGGCTCGCTGCCTGTTACCTAAACGGGACTTAAACATAACTGGGGAAGTGTGGATGTACTAGGTACACCTGTGCCCTACCCTACGGGGAAGACTTGTGTGATGTTATGTTTTTTTTTTTTTTTTTCTAAAGTGGCCCCTTCTGTATATTCTTACTTTATGGTAAAATTACTTCGCGAAGCGCCACTTCGACAACGTGAATAAAAGCTTCAATTAAGTGAAATTGTAAGTATAAAAAGTGTGTTATTGATTTTTATTGTTGCAGTTTTAATTAATAGAGTATTGAAACGGTGGCACCATTTCAATATTATATTAATTAAATACGTCAACAATTAAATTAATTAAATAATTTCACGCTTAGGTAAAAAAAAAAAAGAAAGAAAATACGTTTAATTGAGGTATATAAGACGCAAGCAAAGGAATAAACACTAAAAAAACTATTTGGGGAAAATATGCGTCACATCCACGCAAAACGGCCATCGCTCAGCATAATGCTGGGACCCTATGCGAGACAGAGCCACAGCGCTGGTTTTCAGTGACAGCCGGCGTTGACGTGATGACGTCAAACCGGTGCAGCATATACAGAAATAACAAAATAAGACAAAAATAAAATAAAATAAACACAATAGTTCCTAAATATATAAAATATAATACTAGGTACTTTACTATGCATAGTGTCTGCTGGAGAATAGTCTTTATACGTGCCTGGGGATAGACGGCACTGCCGAGGCTGGCCAAGGAAGACGTGGCGAGAAGACCTAGACGCCTACCACAAGGGTTGGATTGAGGTGGCCCTGGAAAAGGATGTTTGGAAGGATTTGGGGAGGCGTTTACTTAGCACTGGGACAGTGTCGGCTACTATAAAGTTAAAAATAAAAGTACTTTACGATTCATGGAGGAGGTCTATGTCCAGCTGGATCAGACATCTCTGGGCTGATAATGACATGATGAATTTGTGATAATGACGCTTTTATAAATGTATTCATAACCCAATGACCGATTTTATTTAAGCATACGTAGGGTTTTAAGGCATGGTACACAATTGCTCGGGTTGTCATGATCCGACACAGCCAGGCGGCAAGATTTTTATCAGTTCAATTTTGCCTCCCAGCGGTGCCGACCCGGACAAATCATGACGCTTTTATAAATGTATTCATAACCCAATGACCGATTTTATTTAAGCATACGTAGGGTTTTAAGGCATGGTACACAATTGCTCGGGTTGTCATGATCCGACACAGCCAGGCGGCAAAATATTAATCAGTTCAATTTTTCCACTCAGCGTGCAGCGGTGCCGACCCGGGCAAATCAAAGTCTAATCATTTAGTTCAAACTTGTTTATGCCCGCGTCTTCTCGTCTCTCTAGTCTTATTCCACAGGAACGTAGTACCACGATTCATAGTACTATCCTATGTCCTAACCCAGTTTATGGCATATCCGTATTCCTTGCATCTAAATCTGTTCAGCCGTTACGGCATGAAAGGTAAAAGACAAACAGACAGGCAGATAATAAATTCAAATAATCTTTTTTAGGGTTCCGTACCCCATAATGTTTTTTTTTTTTACCTTTATAGGAAGACTTATTTGTCTGTCAAAACCCTTTTTTTTAGGAATGCGTGTAGGTATCAAGTTGTAATACTATATCAAAAACTTACTCTACACCCCCTCATTTTCTGTACAGCTGTACAGAAAATCAAACTTCCAAGACAACGCATTAAAAAGTACGGGCATTTATGCCACATAATTATGTTGACACTCGCAGAGAAACCAAAGCCTATATCCCGTTGACTTAGCAGCATGAAGTTTGGCGAGAAGCAAAGTCTTACAGTTGAAGTAAAGAGTAAAATCCTAAAATTGGTAATTTATAGTTCATTTGTATATCGACTGCAAAGTTAAGTTTGTTTTTCAATCTGTCTTAAGTTCATTCAAACCGGTCCACTCCACTCAGTTAAAAGTTCTTTTTTCATCTGAAAATTTTAGTTTGCCCTTCAATCCGGAATTAGAAATTCGGGCAGGCGAGCGAGCACAGCTTTGAGATGGAACCCTTAGGGCGCGAAACTAAACTCACACTTGTCCGGTTTAAAAAAATAAATATAACAGGTTTTTATGATTCTAAATATTTTAAGGCTCGTGCAGACCAGCGCGACGCGACAGCGCGACGCGACACCGGCTATTGTTATACCGTAAAGTTTTCTTAGAAATTGTATTGTTCGAGTCTCGTCGCGCCGTTGCGTCGCGCTGGTCTGCACGAGCCTTAACTTAAAACAATAATTATTAATTTTAATATTATCACCAATTATTAATTTGTAATCGGTACCTACTCTAGTGCCACCATTGACTACGTAATGCCTACATGTCGTTGTGGTTTAGGCGTGCAAAGGTAACATACAGACAGGTAGACAGAAATAGTTACTTTCGAATTTATAATATAATATTATTTTATTATTATTTATTTTTACGTCTTTGACATTTCTCGGGACCCTAAGGTCCCGAGAAATGGCCCCTTTGGAAGGCTTACGAGAGCAACTCGCAGAGGCCTGTTAGACGTCTTTAAGGAAACGAGGCACCAACCTACGCACAACCCCCAGTTGGTGCAGGACTATTGCAAGATATGGAAACAAAGATATTGGATTATGGGTTTGTGTGGCTAAGTGAACTGGTTATCTAGAACTACGGAAAGACTATGGCCCTGCCTGACCAATATTTTATATAAAATATACAAATAAAATGGCATGGGTGACTTGCACACTCAATAATGGGCTCCCGAAAACGGCCGCTACCACAAAGTGTCGTAGCGACAAGGGACCAACATGTCCTGAGGTACTTATAAGGAGTGGAGCGGTATTCCACGGCTATCAGGACAATCCCGGAAGTACGGTCAAGATCCCTACCAGCCTCTTACTGGAATACTTCCTTTTTTTTTTTCTCCTGTGAATCTCCACTCAAACCGGTCAATAAAGGCAAGAAAGAGATGGGAGCTCTATTCCTCGTCAGTGTTCACTCCAGCCGGCCAATAAAGGCAAGCCAGAGATGAGGAATAAGAGTTCTCCCGCGAGATAGGGTCCGTGGGGTCGCTACTGTCCAACAGCTCGCCACATGCTGCCCTGCGGGTTTCTGTATCTCTCTTGGTCTGGCTCCTCATCCCAGACCGGTTCCGGAAAAAAACTCTACCGGCATAGACCTGGAGTTCGGAGCGCACAAGCCCCACCACGACTTCAACGTAGAGATACGGCGGTGGGGTTATTTATTTATTATTATTTATTTTTTATTTATTTAGATATGGACGTATGGATAGGCACTTAAAAGTCACTTTTGAACGTCAAAAAGATATAAGTGGTAGCACCCGTAATACCGACTATACATATACTACTCTACATTCTGTACTATTTCCCTTTCATTCGAATAGACCAAACTAAAGTAATAATACTTACACGTTTAATAACAATATTAGACCCAAACACATAATACTCACAGATTAGGTACGCTCCAACAAAAACTACTTTCACAGACGAAATAGATTCTTTCAATAGACTCGTTCCTTTCATAGCCGTAACTAGATCGCAATCTTTTCATAAAGAAAAAGATTCAGTCGACAGTAAATACTCGTAATAACGAAGGCAATTTGTGCTTCATTTCACACTGAAACCGGTTCTTAAGATTCCCTCAAATTCATATCGGAAATAAAGGGAATGCACTCATTGGGCAAGTACAATGGTTGCATCTGAACTTGGCCCATATTCTCACGATGCGAAGGGCAGGCCACAAAAGAATGAGTGTTGTGCATAAACGACATTAGTTTTATTTGCGCACAAAAGCTGCGATCGTGTGCTGCACTACGTCCCATGTTCTTGGTTTTTTATTGTAATCGTACGTAGAGGGGAGAGTTTAGAGAAAGTCATTACCTATGCAGTTCGAGTTTTTTATTTTATTAATATGTTTTGTTTTACTGCCTGCTATTTTTTCTGCGAATATTAATTTCTAATCAACTAGGTAGGTTTCAAATTCTAATCAACACTTTGAAAAGACTGTTATAAATATTAATGAAACAACTCGACAAAAATCTATTTATGGACGATTCCATGAACAATATTGGAGCGAATTAGATTCCAATAAGTCTTCCTTATACATACACAACCCACGCAGGTTCAAACACTGTAGATAAAGTAATTGGACTTTACGTACCTAACTCTTCTAATAACTGTTAAAATACCTCACGAATAATGTGCATACCTGACATACCAAGTATAGTAATTAAACAAGAAATAACCACGGCTTAATGAATTAAACATTGCGAGGATTGAAACATTCTACCGTGCATGCATTAATTTACACAACACTGGATGTAAGCAAATTGGATAAACATTTGAAAAATTACAATAAAATGGTCCGCTGACGTTCACGAATCGAATCATGCTCCCTTATACGATTCGCGTAGTGCAAACAGACATGGTATCTGTGCACAGCGCTGCAGGCATGCAGTTATTGGCTAGTTTTCGTAACACAAACTTTTTAATAACTTGCGACACGATATATTACTATATCAACCGCTTGCAGGTCTTAAATTGCAACCATATGCTGCACACTGTTTACACTGGTGCATTTGGCTCAACATAAACACTAAAACAATCAGCAGGCACAGTAACACGAACGTCTAAAGACAGGCATGTACGATGTTGCTGAAATGCCGCGGTAAAAATCAGAGTTTATTTTAGAGAGTGTCCTCATTCCTGAGCGCGCTGCCCAGCGAAAGTAACCACTCACATGCGCTCACATTACCTAGATAATACTTACCAGATACCCTGCTTCAGTCTCAGCACATAAACAAGCACAGGCTTACAATAACATCACTTGGTTCGTTCACACTTACCGTTTGTTAGCTTCGCGACGCCAACCCGGTTTACAGCAGCATCAGGAAATAAGTGTTTATAATGTAATAATAAACAATAACAGTGGAGCAGAGGCGAGGGAGATCGCCTGTTATTGACGTAATTGTAACGCAGTTTTAGGTTAAGTTCTAAATGATCGCGCGCGGTGTTCGTCGCGGCCTGTGATGCGAGCGGACGCGTCACGGCATGCGTTATCGAACAGGGATTTGGATAATTTTGGAGGGATTTGTTTTGAGGAAGAAATAAGTATTTAGATGGTGTAAATGCAGTATTGTCGCGGGGCACGGAGCGTGCGCACTCGAGTCTGGGCGGGTACTGGCGGCGGCCGACAGGCGGCGCTGCGCTCTTCGCGTATTGATAAAAGCGCAAAGGGCGCGCGACGGCCTGGGACGAGAGGATGCGGTCGCGACACTGTACGGTGTAGCGGCAGCGCTTTCAGCGCGACCAACCTTGAACCCGCCACATCGAATATTAGATAATGTGAGATTAGATAAAATAATACCGTAACAACATGCGAGCTGAGCGGAATGTCTTCGTCGCTACGTCTCTGTTTACATTATAGTGCGTTCGCGGCTGGGCTGACTATTCATATCGAATATAGTGCGTTTGTTCTCGGCCACAATACTGTAAGGACGATGGAGATTAATGAACTTGCCATTTGTATATTATTGGCTATTCACGGAGCACAAAATGAAACACACGACTGCATGTTGCAGCTAACTCGCTGCCGTTTTCAGAATAAGCAGTGTATCTACACTAAGCAGTGTAGATAGCGCGCTTTACTTAGTTCGAAAGTTATGAGACTAGATTGTAATATAGGTACGTAAGTACATAGCGTACAATCCTTTAACATACTATATGATAATTTCATGTACATTTTCGCAAGGATTTAGTGGGACTAGCTTGTTTATATTTATATCAGTAGATCGTGAGACGTCATTGACTTGCCGTTAGAATATTCATACGCATAGGTACAATATAATCTTTCACGGAGAACGTGACAAGAATTAATTGTGGTACCGACTGAATAAAACATCACTAGATAATTTTGTTAATTTTAATTTCTGTTAGCAAATTATAAGGTAATTTGCCTTTTATGAGGTTTCAGTTAAAAGTTTGTGTAAAATATGCGTAGGTTACAAGTTCCTATTCCTATTACAGGCTCTTAAAAATGTTCTCGAATGTATAGTTTTAGATTTTTATTTCAATGTCATAATTAAAGGGCTATCTTTAAGATACGTTGTCCTTTATCATATTGCCAACCATTTTGAGAATTCACTTTTATTTATAGCTAGAGATACCCTCTACTTTTTTAAAGTAAATCTTTTATTGAAACTCAAAATAATTCTGTTCTAAAGCTGTTGGCTTTAAAGTCTAGAAACATCTCCCAACATTTTTTAAGAGAACAGATCTGTGTTTTTACGCTGTAGATTTTAAACATATTAGCTCTTCTTTCCCGAAGTGCTCTGAAAATGTGACTCCCTTATAATTTCTCCATTATCTCCACTTTATAACATTATAACTTGTAACAAAATCACTTATAAATCGCGACACTTGTTGCCAGCACTGCTCCGTCGTTATGGACAATCCGCGCGTTTGCGCTGCGTGACCAGAATCAGTAATACTTTAGTTTAGCACATCATTCGTTTCTCGTTACGTCAAAATGTAGGTTTACTAATGATAAGCGTAAAATATTATTGTCATAACAGCACGCAAAATTCAGCATTATGATAATATTACGCATAATATTATAAGGCATAAATGTTTTGTCATAATATTTATTGCCATAAATACTGTTGGCATAATATTAATAAAGCATAATTTTATAAACGCAAATAATGATATTTACACAAAATATAAAAATAATAAACCCTAATTTAACTCATATAACGCGCCTACGCGGTCTTAAATTACACTCTAGGGGTAGGGCAGACAAGACTACGTAAAGTCGGTTTTGCAGCGATTCGTTTCCGTCAAAAACTTTTGTAGCACAACATATTGACTTTTTAAGACAATGTTTTAATTATAATTTGCGATAAAAAGATGCTATATTATCGAAATTAAAAGTATGCCAATATAAATTCGGACATATAAACATTCGGCCAAACAATAATTATATTAAATATTTTTTATGCATTTAAAATATTCAAGAAATAAATGCCAAATAAATTTCGGAGCATTAAGATTCTGCCAATTATAGGGAACCGTAAAAATGTATGTAACTCCAAATAATGCCAAAACAAATTAGACCAAATTACAGTTATGCTAAACTTTGCAATAGGCCAAACTATTATTATGCCACAGTATTATCTAATAAAAGTTATGCGAAAACGTTAAGCCTTAACATTTTATGCCAAGAGGGCGATTCCCCAAAATGTATCTAATTGTCGTCAATAACTTGCATTTTAACGTTGTAGAAATATTAAGCATGTATAATACCTACTAAGATCTTCACTGTTTCGTTTTAGTGAACTAATATAGAAGATACTTGAATGAGAGGCGCGAATTCTTATTCTTAAATTCTCGTCTCCACTCAAGCATCTAAAGTAAAGAAGGAAGGAAAGAAAATAAGTTTATTCTGCACATATAAACCTCACAGAATTCGACCAATAAACAGTTTTATAATAATTGTCTATTACTTGATGGTTTGACATGACTTGAAATGACATTGACAGGAGTTACTGGTAAACATTTTTATGAATTTGTATTAGGAAATAGTTTTGAAAAACAAGATGGCGGCGTAAGTTCCGATATTAGTCAGAGGCCAAAAAATCTGTGTACAAACACGGATATTATGATACAAATACATAATGACATTTTTTTTTCATATACAGGGTGTCCAAGAACCTGGCGTCCAACTGGATTCCCACGATGCCCCAAGTTCTAACAGTACTCAGAAAAATATTTTAAAAAATCCACCCCATGTACTTACAGAATTATACTGATTTCAAAAAAAAAGGGGAAATGAGCACCCTGTGACATACTTTTGAATGCTGTGACTGCTAATGCTGATAATTTCGATATTTTTTGGAGGTTTTGTAATCTAGGGTATTGCTGTGTCTAAATAGAATGTAAAAATAAAGTACTTATTGTACCATTTTAAAATAAAATATTATTTTAACTAAAGGTGATATGGAAAACTATTGAATTTCGCAACTTTGACCGACTGTAGTGTAAAAAAAATGTACCAAAATAGTATGGCAAGTGACGTCAAATTTTGACGCGTTTATTCCTCTTTTTAAAAAGGTATAATACTTACACATTAATTTGAAAAAAAAAAATTGATAATATTTTTACTCAACAACCCAATTTTTACGAAGTGCCTACCTACTAACGGTAACTGTCGGACCCTTTCTTATCTTAGAAACTGTTATGTTACTACTATTATTTACTTCGGTTCCAAGAGTGAGCAAGAAGGAAATACACACAGGTAGATGGGTTCCCAGTAGAATAAAAGCAAAGAATGTTAGTTTAAAGATATTTTATTACAATAAATGTTCAAAATGTTGACCACCCGCGGCAATACAAGCTCTCACTCTCCTTAAAAAGGACCGCTTTATGTTTCGCGAGTAACTTTTTTGACGTATCACCTGCACTGCTTGTGTTATCTTCTCACGAAGGTCAGCGATGTCATTAATGGGCTTCGCATAAACGAGCTCCTTCATAGTTCCCCAGAAAAAAAAATCCAGCGGATTTAAGTCAGGTGAGCGGGCTGGCCACGGGATTGTTCCTGATCGCCCAATCCACCTGTTCGGGTATTGCTCGTCCAAAAACTCTCTAACGGATACGCGAAAATGTGCTGGACAGCCGTCGTGTTGGAACCACATATCTGGTGGGGTCTCTTCTAGTAAGTTTGGCAAATCATTTTGAAGAAAATTTAAATATGATTCGCCAGTCAAATTCTCGGGCATCTCAAATGGACCAATAATATTCCCACAGAGAATACCGGTCCACATGTTCACTTTGAACCGGTACTGGGATCTATCTTCTCGCATCAAGTGCGGATTTTCCACATGCCACTCGTGCAAGTTGTGTAGGTTCATGTAGCCATCCTTCTTAAATGTTGATTCATCTGACCACAAAATTTTGTCGATAAAGTTTTCGTCTTCTCGATGTTTTTGCAGGATTGTTTCACAAAACGCGACTCGGCTCGGATAGTCTCGAGGTAAAAGACTTTGCACTCGCTGTACGTGGTACGGATGATATTCTTCTTTTTGGAGAATACTGTGTGCTGTGCTCTTCGGTATCCCCGTATCAGCTTCTATTCCTCGCACAGAGATGCTTGGATTTGCCGACACCGCCTCTAAAACTTCATCGCGTATGAAGTCATTTACGGGTCGTCCTTCACCAGCTACTTGAATGGGGAAACCGCCCCTCACTTAGTGATCTGTGCACATTAATGAAAACTCGATGGTCGGGATATCGCGTAGCCCTCGGATACCTTTCTCTGTAAAGTCTCGCTGCAGCTCGTCCATTACCTCTACATTCTCCATAAATGTAGTGCATATTTGCGTATTCTTGCGGAGTGTAGGTCGCCATGGTAGCACACACAAAACACAAACTGTCCAAACACAGGCAAAGGTCGTCGTAAAGAGTTCGTTTCAAAGTCCAGAGCACAAAGAGTAATCGAGTCCAATAAACAAAGCTTTAAATCGTAGTACGTGATCAATGGTAACAATAAGAGAGAGGTGCGTAGTAACGGCAGGAGGCAGTGACGCGTACTGACCGTACTGTTATCCTAAATAGCACGATCCCAGATAGCGTCACTATCTATCTCACTCGCACCTCTAACCTTTTTCTCCCTCACTCTTACCTGAATAATGGGGTACCATAAAGAAGAACCAGCAAATCGCAAAGATAGTTTCTGTCTTGCTCCCTCCTGTTGTAATAACGAATCACTATGGTGAGATGCATGCACATACCGTCCCTTACGGTCTAACCTGTTTTTTGAGAGGCCTGTTGTTATTTTTATGAGCATACAATAGTAATTCTTTAGAGGTTAGATTCAATTCGTCGTAAATTTTTCTTTCTAAGAATTCTGTAAGACATCGTAAAAATTGGGTTGTTGAGTAAAAATATTATCAAAATTTTTTTTTTTCAAATTAATGTGTAAGTATTATACCTTTTTAAAAAGAGGAATAAACGCGTCAAAATTTGACGTCACTTGCCATACTATTTTGGTACATTTTTTTTACACTACAGTCGGTCAAAGTTGCGAAATTCAATAGTTTTCCATATCACCTTTAGTTAAAATAATATTTTATTTTAAAATGGTACAATAAGTACATTATTTTTACATTCTATTTAGACACAGCAATACCCTAGATTACAAAACCTCCAAGAAATATCGAAATTATCAGCATTAGCAGTCACAGCATTCAAAAGTATGTCACAGGGTGCTCATTTCCCCTTTTTTTTTGAAATCAGTATAATTCTGTAAGTACATGGGGTGGATTTTTTAAAATATTTTTCTGAGTACTGTTAGAACTTGGGGCATCGTGGGAATCCAGTTGGACGCCAGGTTCTTGGACACCCTGTATAATAGTTTTCTTTTTCCTCTTGAGAATTCAGCGACAGTTCACCTAGTAATCAACAGTAGTTGCTTGAAATTATGAGATTAGATCAATCATATTTTTGTTTGTTTTACATATTATATAAGTAGCCATAACGCCTGTGTTTTTCGCCAGATAATTTAATTCTCCTTGTATAAATATAACTTTATGTAAAATGTAAATCCTATCCAAGACGTGCTTTTTAGCAGGTACCTACCTAATAAGTTTGCCAAAGTCTCATTGAATTGTGATTGTTATACGCAGGTGAGTATTATACTTCAAACGAATACTTACAAAGGCTTTTAGAACTTGTATTGGAAATCAATAAGTATCGGCTTAAATTCGTAGACATAAGAAATGTAATATGAGTGAAAATGTCATTTGAAAGACGGATTAATATTCTCGTTTCTGCAAACAAACTTCTAAAATGAGGTTCTTGAGACTCATATCAGGAGTATAAAAAAGGTGACTTGCCAAGAACATAGGTAGCTGTAGGCTTTAAGCTTTTGCCACTGCTACTTATGTTCTTGGTACTGTATCTGCTACAAGTTATTGCCACCTTTTGATCAAAAGAGAATGCAAATGTTAATATATATCCTTTTCTGCTGGTCTGCTGCATTCAAATTCAAAATATTTTATTTCACATAAACCTACAAGGGCACTTATGAAACGTCAGAAGCTAGGTGCACGGTTCCAATTGGTCGTTTCCTATGGAGAAGAGCCGGCAAGAAACTCCACGGTTACTCTTTTAAAAATAAATGGTATTTACAATCTTTTCAAGTTACAGTGTTTATAGGTATGAGAGGACACTGCATCTTCCTGTAAGCTCCTGGATATGTGATTAAACAATTAATTTGATTCTAATCAATGATAGGTCTGACCTTCAACCACACAGTCGCCTTACTATTTTATTGTGGGTTACTTAGGGATATACGATCAAATTGATACCGCGTTCAAATACAGCAGGGTCTTTCTTGACAAAAGTACTGTTTGTAAGTGCGATATATACGCGATACATAAGTGCCACGCCACATTAACTCTGGCGCGGTTTACAGCGTTGGCATTATCAAAGTACTCCGAGAATACTTGCGGAAGCATTATGCTTACCAAAAACACCATTTGACTCACAATACCACTTCGCTTACACGTCATCCACTTCACCACACCCGAAATAGCTTGAAAATTATCATACTCGGTCTATTTTGCCTAGTTACCATATGACCACATTACTATCTATACGCGGTGTAAGGGACATTGACGAGCGAACTGTTAAATTCAGCACATGATTCTAGTCCCACCAGCGTTGAAAAAACAGCTGTTCAAGCGGTTAAAATGTATGGCACAGCAGATTTTTTACCTATACGTGAAACAGAATGACCAGAAAATCTATGTAAAAGCATAATTCAGCATCGAATAATCATTAAGCAAACTTTCACCTTTTATTTAGAAAGAAGGTTCATTTATTTATTTAAACACTGTAAGCTTGTAGTATTGGATTGCACAAGTCGCTTTTAGTTGATTGTGGCCTTCTTTCGCTTCTTACAGCTCTTATTACAGATCTTTCATTTTCATTTTATAAAATACACGACAAAAAAAGTTCGACAAATTCTGAACAAACTACTTTCAGGGCTTGCGCCAATCCATGCTTCCATACTATAATAATTATTATAAATGTGAAGTTACTGTGCCTATATTTCTGTTAGTTGCCTTAACGAGTGAAATGATTTCGATGAAATTTGGCACATTTAATTCCTGTAGTTTGTTCCCGTGGGATAATTTTCGCCCTACACGCGGGCGATGCCGTGAGCAAAGGCTAGTTCTGCTAAACATTGTATATTATGCACCTACCTACTTAAAAGTAGGTGCGTCTAGTTGAAAGTGCGAGTATACTGGGCTAACGAGTAGGTCTAGCTTATCGCGCCGAATCGCCTGGCCTGCCACCGCGCCGCCGCCCGCGCCCTCCCGGTCCGGACATATGCATCGGCTAGCCTACCCTGTACTAAGGTATTTTTGTAAATTAAACGATATTCATCATCGTTCAAAATAGGTTCCTACATAACGGAGTCACCTTCTATTCCTATCAATAAAAGGAAAGTTAATTATGGAGCTATATTGTGTGTGATTTGCGACAATTGAAAATAGGAACAGGATGAATTTATATGGCTTATAAGAAAAACATCGAATCCAATAAATGTCAACCTGATATCATTAATATCAATCTGTCTGTCCACAATATGCAAAGTAAAGGTATCTTCTCATATAGAGATGGATCCAATATTACCTATTCACCAAAATAACTCACGGGCGTTGACGATTTCAATCATAGTTTCAATCGATTCCAATCAAAATGGCAAAAAGCGAAGATAGATAAAACACTTCAGAAAGCTATATAATCCAGAAATTCCCAATCGCGTGGCACAATCAAGGACGTCTGGATCCTTAATAATTGTTTTATGCTTTAACGGTAATCGACAAAGTTCCAATACAACAGCAATACCATACACATACAATATTGTAAACAGCTTAATATCATGTTTGGATTCAAAGGTCTTCTTACCAATCTCCATACTCGTCTGGCACAAAAAGTAGGAGGGTGTCAGATAGTTATCATTCCACATATGTCGTACATTTAATATGAAACGTGTTGCTAGTTTTAACATGTATTACAAGAATATGGAGATTGTCAATTTCAACATTTCCATTAAATGAACCAACTTATCGCACGGGTCGAACCATCAGGTTAAGCTACGCTTGCCGGGGTTGGTCCGTGGATGGGTGACCATCTTTACATACCGAGACGCCTCTCTGCCTCGGAAAGCCGGTCATTCGTGGATCTTTGACAGTCGTTACGGGTCGCAGAAGCCCGAAAGTCTGACAACCAGTCTTATCAAGGGGTATCGTATTACCAAGTTACTGGGTTATAGAGGTCAGATAGGCAGTCGCTCCGTGTAAAATACTGGTATTGAGTTGCATCCGGTTAGACTAGAAGCCGACCTCAACATACTTGGGAAAAGGCTAGGCAGATTGAAACCACTACTTATCAAAAAATAAAACGATCCCGAAACATACATACGAGTAGTGACGGCAAGGGATGAAAGGTCATACATGATATAAGATAGTTATGATGCAATACCCTGGTACAAAAATCTGACCTTTTTTTTTTTTTTTTGGGTGGGAAATCATCAAATGACGTCTCCCGCTCTGGGTGGAGCGGGAGGGCGTGTCAGACTCTTACTGACTAAAACCCACCCGTGTTCCTTCTGTTGCCTGTGCAATGCCAGGGGGCCACGGTATCCCTTTCGGACTTTCCCGCAACCCCGGCAGGCAATGGTCTCATCGGACCCCTTCACTCGCTGACACTCTTTGAGGCGCGCGTGGAACACAACGCGCCGTCGACCCGGGCCTGGTCCTTACCGGACGGCGAGCTACCCATTGCTCACCGTCCGCAAGCCCGCGCCTACGGTGGCCGGGAATCAGCGATTGATTCCCGACGCCCACGGCGCCTCCTCCTGCGGCGGCTAGGGGCATGAGGGCGCGAAATTTGCCTCTCCCTCACGCGTTGCGCCTCCTCCTTTGCGAGCATTACTGCTTCGCAGAAGGAGGTGACGGCCTCCCATGCCCTCTCGCTCCGTACCATGGCCTGGACCAGGGCCGGACGCGAGAGATCCCCGCCACCGATCGCCTCCACGAGGACACGGCGGTGCTCTGCCCAAGCCGGGCATACCTCCACCGTATGCTCCACCGTGTCCTCCGGGCGATCCACGCAGTGATGACACCCGGGCGTTTCCTCCCGCCTTATCCGAAACAGGTACCTCCCGAAACAGCCGTGTCCGGTGAGGACCTGCGTCAGGCGGAAGGTGAGGACGCCGTGGCGCCTCTCCAGCCACTCCTCAAAGAGGGGACTTATCGCCGCAATAGTGGCGTTCCCAGCACTGGGTTGCGACAATCGCACTCTCCATGACGCCATGAGATCCCGTCGGAGCTCTGTCCACTGTGCCGCGATTTCTCGCGGCATCGGAGTCAAGCCCCGGCGTTTCGCCTCCTCGCGCCACTCCCAAATATGCGCGAGGACACAAAAATCTGACCTGAGTTATACTCAAACTCAAAGCATTTATTTCAATTAAACCATTTACAGGCACTTTTGAATTGTCAAAGAGTCAGTCAGTTAGTCAGAAAGTTGAAGCTAGTTGCCCATTCCAAAACGTAGATCTCTATGAAGAAGAACGGGCAAGAAACTCCAAGGACACTCTTTTAAATATGGAAATGGCAAAATCCTGGGTACATTACTCTTGTTGATTCTATATGTGAGAACAATGTAAAAAAAAAAAGATTAAAAATAAGCCCTGGCAGATAAGAGATGACCAGTCTCAACTGACGGCGCCCGTTCACGCTCAACTATTTTGTAGGGAACCGAATGATCCAACACACTCGCCACCATCAGCGAGACATTAAGTAAGCATGACATACTCTCAACTACCCTGCTCTTTCAAGTCAAAATCAACATAATAACATAGAAAACGACTCATGGTACTCACATTTACAAAAATTTAAAATAAAAATGCGTGTTATACAATACATTTGTAACCTTTAAAGAATTTTACCACCAAAAGAAAGAAAATCAATATTATCTATTGGAGTATTCAATAATTAAAACTTGGTTAAATAAAAAAAATAAAAAAACATTATGTTCGTAGTCAGAAAAAATAAAAAGGGGAAGCAACTCTACCAATTTTTTTCCTTTTAACTAGTGAGCCCAAGTGGCTGTGGAGCAGGACCAGCAGTTAGCCAAGCATTTTTATCTACGATATAATCATCCAACTTATAGTATGCTTGTCTACACAGTGTGCGTTTAATGCAAGTTTTAAATTTCATCCATTCATTTCATTTTGTTGTATACTTATATCCCTGACCTTTATAGTTACACATATACTTGTATATGCAACAAACAAGCATACATTTAAACATTTAAGAACCCCCGACACAATAAAAAAACAGTTCAAGGTACTATGTTCATCTAATATTATTGAAATAACAGAATACCAAATTTCAAATCGATCAGACCTGTTATAGATATTCACATCCATCCATCAACTAGAAAAGAGCTGATAATCTACAAACGGCTGAACCGATTTTGATTAAACATGTCTAATATTCATTGCTAGAAACCCTGTTTTCAAAAAAAAAACCCGCATTTAAATCGGTTCACCCGTTTAATGGCTACGGTGCCACATACAGACACACGCATAGCGGTCACACTTATAACACCCCTCTTTTTGCGTCGACGGTTAATAAAAGGATTTTAATAAAGGACGCAAATCACGATAAAAAAGATTGTTGTACACGCATAAAATGAAGCCCTTTCTCATAAGATTTACGAAGGCGTTATCACAACGATTGGCTACCAGTCTATTTTAAGAGTTAACTCGTTCATACGAGTACACACACTGAATCCTGTTTACACGACTCATTAAAATTCCAACACGAAAGCACTAATCCCTTCGCACATTACTTAATCTCTGCACCCTTGAACTTGACATTTGAAAATCGTCCAAGAATCCATGTAAACGGTGTAAATAAAGAAATGCATCTATAAAAGCGATAGTGCAGGACCATTACCATTCGTTACACGTGTTGACTGCTCGTATATCCGCCGATACATATCTAGTTCGCGGCACATGGCAAACGGAGCCGGAGTGGTACCGGCCGAGACGCACTGACCTTGAGATGTTGCACTTCTATACTCCCTACCCTCTTGTCCCCCCTTCTCCCCCTTCCTCCTCGTCCAACCCCCCTGCCTCTCTTTTCCCCCTCTCCCCATTTAGCACCACGCTCACACCGCTTTCCTCCGACTCACGATTGCCCTAACTTACGCTTAGCCTGCTATATTTACAAGTTTTGTAATGGCATCTACTACGTTGTTGGCTGGGTGCTCTTTAAATTCAAGATGTTGCTCGTTCTTTATATTTAGATTTAGTTTACAATGCTTACCAATAAATTTTTGTATAGTACATAGCAATTTCACTTTTTCGTTTTTAATACCCAAATCAGAAAAGTAAGGAGTGTTGAAAGGATTGGATACTATATGAATAACTAATTTTGATACGACATTGTCGAACCAGACTTCGTTATAAAAATAAGTAAGTAAGTATAATTTATCAAGATTTGAACAGTGTTGAATCATTGTAATTTCGTTCATTAATTATCTTCTTAAGTCGGAGTAAATAAACGAGTTCAATAATTTGGATACCGTCCACACAATGCCTTTAGTATCGAACGGATATTATTCATCTTCGAACCCGACCGTGATTTAACAAGATTATCGAGTGGACACTCGGTGGAACGTTGCACTTACCTACGCGAATTTATCAAATTGATGAGGGTCCAAACTCAGGGGCTATTCTGGGTTGACCAGGCCAGGCGTACAGCACGATCAGTTTGACATTGAACATTAGCGCACAATGATTAATTATTATGAAAATAAAGGCCTGTTCTGTAGGACCGACGCGAACCCCTAATTTATCGCCTCCCAGGCTTTGCAAGATTGAAACACTTTTTATTTTGACTGTTAGAAAACTGAAGTTGCCATCATTCAGGACAATTTAATTAATTATAGCATGTGCTCCGGCGCGAGATAAGATGCTTACGGTTAAGAAAGATCTCGGATTTTCATCATTTTGAAGTGTTAATACGGATTATGCTAAAGTTAATACTTGTATAGGTTGTACACTTAGTTAGTAGATATAATTAGTAAATATACTTAATAACCAGTACAGTTTAGTTGGTTTTTTTTAAATACGTATTAGTTCGGTTTGGTTACATTACAGACTTTTCATAACAATAAAAATGTGTCTTCCAATATCTCGGGCTAATGAAAAATACCTATTCAATGAAAATTTCGTTAAATAGTAAAACGGGCTTTCAAAATTAAAATTCTTAAATATATTGAAAATATGAGGTCTTATTTCTCGGTGCTTCCCGTACCCGTCGAGCGGAATGCCAGGCAATTTGTCAGTCTGGCGGGCTGACCGACGGATAGTCTTTAGGCGTTGTTTTCACCTTTTGCGTTTTATTTTGGATTCATTTTGACGACTAATGGTCGGTCGGGTCTCGCCGATAAACTTATGATGCCGAAACCCGCAGTTTTTAG
Source organism: Xanthia togata (assembly GCA_963853775.1). Lineage (NCBI taxonomy): Eukaryota > Metazoa > Arthropoda > Insecta > Lepidoptera > Noctuidae > Xanthia > Xanthia togata. The sequence continues at coordinate 17,799,520 of OY970802.1, forward strand.
ATTATACCGACCAAGAGATAAACATGACACGTCATAAATATGCTTTAAGTTAAAACTGAAATACTTTTTTGGCATTTTTCGTTCGCAACTTAATAAGAAAGCTCAGGTGGGTGGTGCTTCTATTAAGCCCAGTTTTGTCGTGTGTTTTGAATAAAGTATATAATTTATTATGACTCTACATAAAAGGCACCTTTAAGCACTGAAAGTATTTATTAGCCGTCTAAAAATATAACTCAGTACACTATCAACTTTGTTAAGTACTTTATTATCGATCGTACACTAATTAAATATTCCATGGTACCGAGAATGTCGTCGAGTATTAAATTAATTGAGCAAAATGTATTCGCCATTTAATGATATTTAAAGGTGTCGAAATCCGTCGGAAACAATATTTTATAGCTATAATGATGGACACTTGGAGAGAAAGATGGAAGCAGTCCAAGGCAAACCGTTTTGCGAGATTCGTCAAATATGCATGGAGCTGTTACACGCCTCGCTGCGTGCACTTGTAAAGGGGGATTTTATGAAGTTGTATAGTTATTGAAGGGCCATGTTATGATGGTTTGTTTGTGCTTGCAGGAATATGCATCGAGTACATCGTCGCTAATGGCCGCTGATTGATATTTATGAGTTTGGATACGTCGTAACGTATCGCATGACACGGAGCCAGCTTCATGCTTCAATCAGCCAGGAATGGCTTAACTACACTCATTATTTTAACTTAGTGATTAATTTTAATGTAAGTGAGAATAATTGTATGCTAATCTTTATTGATTATGGTAATGATCTTGCTACGGCAAGAGAAGATGGATAGTTTTTTTTATTTATAATTTTCTTCTTGGCTTCCTTATTCCAAAGATTACTGTCGGTGACTGATTCATACGTTCGACATTTTGTGTGAGATCAAGGTATAAGTTGGTAGGTATCTGTAAGTACCTAATGAAGAGATGATTTATCACGAAAGATAACTCAATTATGACACATTCATACGACAGACTGGAACGTTTTATGTCTCAAGATACCTTAATAAATTAACTTATTCTATCTATCTATGTATCTACTATAGTGTATTATACATATTATTATATACTTATTATTTTACACCAATGACAACCCCATTTTTATGTCCACGCAATCACTGTCCTTTCCAAGGTTGCTAGAAGAGATCGCAGAAAGCGACAAAGCCGCTCATTGTATGTTTTAAAGTGTAAAAAATATTTTATTTACAATAAAGTAGGTAGGTATATAAATATAATGTCAATTATGTATTCGTGATTTGTAACTCAATTAACTTCAGACATGTTTTATTTATCAAATGTGTGAAGAATCCCCAATTCTTTTTTGAATAAATGAATGAAACTCATTATTTTGTCCTCGATCCTCATCAATATTTTCTTCACACTGTTCTCTATAACATTATTGAATTATTTAACTACGGATTCACTAGACTTGTTCCATATATCTATTCCGTGAAATTTGAGGTTAAACCCTATTAATTATGTTTCATGAATCCATTCTGTGGGCCCTTTTTTTTTTTTGGTTGTGAAATCATCAAATGGCTCCTCCCGCTCTGGGTAGAGCGGGAGGGCGTGTCAGACTCTTACTGACTAAAACCCACCCGTGTTCCTTATCTTGCCTGTGCAATGCCAGGGGGCCACGGTATCCCTTTCGGACTTTCCCACAACCCCGGCAGGCAATGGTCTCATCGGACCCCTTCATTCGCTGACATCTCTATTCTGTGGGCCCTAAGGGTGAATTTCACCAATGATTCAGAACGCTATTAGTACAACCAAGCTGTTTTCAAGACCGGTGTCAATATTCCTCATCAATGATGATAGTGACCGCTCTTGAACGCGGTTAAGATGTGCTAATCGAGTTCAGTTTCCTTGGTGATATCCGCCCTTCCTACTTCTACCAGCAAATCTTTTAGGTCTGGATCGGGCTTCAATGACATTTCACCGTCCATTATTTTAGAGACCTATTTCATCAGATGCTATGGTTCGGCAAGGTCAATTCTCTGAAAAATTAAAGTGTAACATAATACATTTTGCATAACCATTACACAAGGACATCCCCAATCATGTTCTTTCATATTCATTTCACATCAGTGGAACTATTTTATACGACCCAAAACAACTCTGATAAGAGAGGAGTCACTCACAGTACGTACCTAACTATATGGATATATTTTTGACACGTATAATTTAAAATAGATTGTTTCTTGCCGAAAATCTTTACAAACTCATCACTATCTAAATTCTTAAGGACAAGCAATTACTGAACGGAAATTTAGACTTCATACGTACCGCCCCTGTGGCCTAATGGATAAGGCATCGGCCTCCTAAGCCGGGGATTGTGGGTTCGAGTCCCACCAGGGGTACAAAAATGATTTTATTTTTTTAGCATTTTTCAATTTAACATAAAATATGTGTAAGGTAAGGTTAATATTTAAAAAATGCAGGTTTGATTTTACTTCACTCACACGCGGTGTAAATAGGTTACTAATATTTTAAAGATGGACAACAAATAAAATTATTACTACTTGTCCGAACCACCTTTTCATTGAGGTTCTCAGGGTGACAGTAAGGGATCACCAAAAAAGTAATCAAAATCATCAAGTAAATATAGTTTCTAGTCACTAAAGAAAAGCCTGTTGAAATAATGACGCAATAAAAATAAAGTATTGTAAAAACATGTATTTTATCAATTATATATATTTTTGTATTTTACCATCTACCATGTTTGTAAGCAAAAAAATATAATTATATTCTACGGTTATAGATCCGTAGTAAAATGCCATATACAGGGTGTTAAAGTAATTGCGTGCCATAGCTTAGGAGTAGGTTCAGTATCGATAAAGGAAGCCAGGAAAAAAAAAAGAGATTAGGACCTACTAACTTAAAATAGCAATCGTTTAGAATTAAAATTATTTTATTTGTTTAAATGCTTTAACCTACTATCGAACGCGAATCGAACTAACGCTACGACGGTATGTAAATTACAATTAGAATTTTCCCTTCGTACGGCGATGCGATGATAATGTTTTTATCTTGTTTCAATGCAAATTAATAATTTTCTAGAGTTACCTACATACTATCGAACGCAATGAAATACCTACGCCCGAACACTTCGATCTTCTTCTTTTCGTGTGGTTAGTAAACTAACCTGGTGTCAGAGTTTTAAAGCCGCCCACGGGCCTCTGACTTGGCTTCACATGCCGTCGAGAAATATCTCTCAGGCATGCCGGTTTCCTCACGATGTTTTCCTTCACCGTTTTTTGAGCAAGTGATAATTATATAATACGCACATGAATACGAAAAGTCAGAGGTGCGTGCCTTGGGTTCGAACTCGAGACCTACGACTTGTCAGTCTAACGGTCACACCACTAGGCTATCACTGCTTAGTACACTTCGATAACGCCGGGTGAAGGATAGGTACGTACAATTCCAAGTTTTTTTTTTCTGGCTTCCTTTATCGTTACTGAACCTACCCCTAAGCTATGGCACGCAATTACTTTAACACCCTGTATAATTTTACCTAATAATTTATAATTGAGAAAGTGAGTTTGTTTGTTTATTTTGCTTTCACGCTAAAATAGCTGAACATAGGATACTTTTTATCCTGATATCCCGACGGGATCGAGGCTTATTCGGGTGAAATCGCGGGGCGCAGCCAGTACAGGATAAATTAGGTGCAGCACCAAGTTTATTCGGTGGAATTATTATACGAGCCATAAAATCTCCATTTAAAGCTATGCATCACCCCGGTAGCAGTAGAACACCTCCGCTGCGAAACCATAGCAGTGAAACCATAGTAGTTATATTTAATAGACTCTCGTTATTTTCCGCTACTCGCATCTGATTCGAGTAGCGGAACATGACGCGAGTCTGAATCGTCGACCGTGAATTGAACTACTGCGGTTTCGCTGCTATAGTTTCGCGGCGGAGGTATGCTACCGATATCAATAGCGCCCTACTTGGACACCGAAGTTAAGGAATTTTCTTGACCCAATAGCCATAAGATATATATACAGCACATATGAGGAAATTCCTTAACTTTGGCACCCAAATAGTCCTACCTATCCCCCACTCGAAGGCTAGTCTCCGTTGAGATTGGCCGCCGTGGCCGAAATACGGTCTGGAGGACTGTAGTCCTACCTATTTAGGTCATTAGTTCCGAACTGACTAACAATTGGCAAAAAATCGTGTCAGTAGGAAAGGTTTCCCATGAAAAACTCTTTCTATTGGTATATTATATCTTATTTCTATTGGGCTTTAGGGCAGAAACCCTTATGTAGGTGCCCATTCTCCTCTGGGTGTGAATTGATCCGCAGTCGTTATCTACCTAGCCCTTTCTTAAAATATGTTGGGCTGTTGGGGTCGGTTTCCAGTCTAACCGGATGCAGTTGAACAACAGTATTTTACATGGAATGACTACATATCTGACCTCCACAACCCAGTTATTAAGTAACACGATACTCTACCCTTAGGTAAGACTGGTTGTCAGTCTTTTGGGGCTTCTGACAACCCGTCAAAAACTCGTCAACAAATATAAAAATGACAGCCGGGACCAACACTAATTTATCCATCGACTAAATATTTTACTTCTTACGCAATAAAACTACGATAGCTATGTCGTACATGATTCGTCCAACAAATTCGCCATATATCAGCGCACGCGCAGCCCGAGTCTTTAATTGCAGTATGCAGTAGCAGTTGCCTACTAATTGCAATAGTTAATACAGACCTCTGCAGGTAGTTATTAATCGATGTCTATTTCATAATAACGTAATGTTAATAAATCTGGGTATTTACGCAGCTGTACGCGCGTTGATATGCAAATTATTTTAATAACAGGTTACTGAGGCAAGCTGAAAATTATATCGGAAATTAATTTGAAGTACCTATCAGCTGTATTTTATGCATTGCTAATGCAAAGCTTTAAAAGCTGTTAATATTATGTGGAAATATGACATACAATCTACATAATAAAAATCTTAAATTTATTCACTGACTGTCAGCACAACCTATAACTGCTAGAAGTCGGCGGGTCTAGAAGTGAAATTTTACACAATAGTTCCCTAAGTATGTATAACGAAGGTGAAGGCTCTAAGAAAAGATTTTTGAAAATTCATCACCTAAATGGGGATGAAATTTTGTATGGATGTTCGCTATTTTTGCCGATGGGAAATCCCATCGAGTATATAACAAAAATAAAGCTAATAGATAAAGTTCACTTGTAGATAAAGTATGCTTCCTAAAGAAGGAGAGGAACTTTTGGAGTAGATAAGAAAGAAAATACGTTTATTTGCGGTACACGCAAGGAAAGAAAAAAATACGAAAATAATAATTTGGGGGAAAATAAATGCGTCACATCTACGCAAAATGGCCATCGCTCAGCATTATTCTGCGACCCTATGCGAGACAGAGCCCCAGCGCTGGTTTTCAGCGACAACCGGCGTTGACGTGATCACGTCAACCGGTGCAGCATAAAGAGAAATAACAAAATAAGACAAAAATAAAAGAAACATAGTCTGAAATATATAAAATATAATATTTAAAATGACAACATTTCGTAGAGTCGGCGACTCACGCGCCGCTGACTTAATGCAATCTGTGCGCGCAGCTGTCATAAAAAACTATTTAAGTACCTATGTGACGTTTTGACATATTGGATGACAAACTCTCAGTAACGATAGAGACAACAGAATAAGATGTAGTTAAAAATCTTTTTCCACTGATCTTCACACAAAAGAGTGGAAGACAAAAGAGGAAAATTGATACCCATCAATTGCAAAATATTATACCATATAAACTCGCAAAAATCGCATCCAAAACTGCAGCGTAAAATATTCGACCGGGTGGTTAAGCTAGCCATGATTTAATACTGCAGCATTTTCAAGTCTAAAAGGAGATGGATAATGGTATCATACAAGCTCGGCCCAGAAATGAACACAATAAAACAAAATGTATTGTGACGCTACAAATTAATGTTTGTAGTAAAACTTTGTGAAGGGACATATGCCAAAAATCCCAAATATGACGATACTAAAAAATTTAAACCTGTCGATCGCAGATTAATCCACTGTCTTCCAGCAGATTGAGTTTCACTCATATCTAACAACTCAAAAAAAAAGACCCATTTGCTATGCACCAGTTTATAGAACGTTGGATCTCCGTTGAAAACCAGGAAAAATCAGAGTGGTCCGAGATGCGAGTTACCATTGTAGCCGAGGTAAACTGAACCCAAATGACAAGAGGGTTATGTTAAAAACATGCAACATAAACACGGTAGTTATGCTATGTACTTAAGATTTGACTTTATTCTCTCGTAGCATCCAGACGTCTCGCTAGGTGCATTTAAATGATTGTTAAGTTTGTGGTGACCAGCCAGCGTAAAGCTCTTCACTTTCAATAGCAATGTAAAGGATGTCGAAGGAATTCCTAATCCAATAAGTGAAAGGTGACGTTTAACAAAAATCTATATGGCGGACTTTCGAACACTATAAGTAAAATCTTGCAAATAGTTTTTAGAAATAAAGGGCTCGAGGAGACGATTTCAAAAATATGACCTAACCCTGGAGTCATATATTTGGAAAAGTAAAGTGACTACGTCAAAAAAAAGGCAAATAAATAAGTATTCAAACTTAGGTACTCTTTCTTAGGTCTTTTCTAACACACAGGTTGTTTCTGTATAGAAAAAAGAAAAAGAAAATATTGTGTTGCATTGATTATAGGCATTAAAAAATGCCTTACTCTATGTAATTCAAATTCAAAATTCTTTTATTCAAAATAGGCTGAGAAATCAGCACTTTTCGAACGTCAAAATTACATAAGACAGTCCCCCAAAAACGCCCGCCCTTCACCACTTCCTAGTGCTTTAGCTGGGAAGAAGAAGTGGCGCAACAAACTCCCCAGCTGCACAGCTGTCTGAATTGTTAGAAAAACTTTATTCTATACAAAGTACTTATGCAAAATAATTTACATTACGTAACATAGAACATTAAATTAAATTTAATTATTTTCTTTAAGTCACCTAGCACACGCCAATATAACAACAAAAAAAGTGAAAAGTAAATACCCGAATGAATGCCAGGCATAAAGGGCGTGCTCGTTTACAGATAGCTATTAAAGCTGTAACTCGGAAATCACAAATGATAAACTAGGACTATCGAAGTAAAAATAAATAAACAGTTAATTACTAATAACAGCAACAAAAACCTTAGTCAGCAAGACGACCAGTCACCACAAGCAGCACCCTTTCACGAGCATAACGCAAAGACTGATCTTTGCGCCATTACCCCCCTCGCCGTATTTGAGGGAAGGAGGCAACCCGACCCCCGACGCTACCGCAAGCAGTGGCATCTAAGGGAGCATGACGAACTTACTGCCGGTTGCTCAGGCAAGAATAATATGATCAATTTTCAAGGTCGCTAGCTGACCATAATATTACAATACAACTCATTAAAAAAAAACATAACAACAGTGCAATGAGTCGATTATGTCAATAATAAAAGAAAGCATACAGTCAAATAAATTAAATTAGTATGGAGTTAGTCCCAAGCCTTTTTGTCGTCTAAGTAATCTTTAACTCTATAGAAACCTTTTTGACATAGTTTGTGTTTAATAAATGATTATTAATTAAATTTATTAGGGCTCAGTTCTTTAACATGGCTTGGGAGTTTTTTGTAAAAACGTATACTTTGGCACTTTAAAGAATTAATTTTTTTTTGGAGCCTAGTCCTGGGCACACTAAGTAAATCTTTCTAGTATTTATGCTATTAATGTCGCTGCGTTTTTAATGTAGATTAATATTCTTTTTTACATAAATCAGGTTCTCAAATACATATTGAGATGCGACTGTCATTATGTTTATTTCCTTAAATTTATCCCTCAGTGAATGCCTACAACTTAGGTTATAAATTGCTCGAATCGCTCGTTTCTGCAGCACAAATATAGCCTGAATGTCGGCTGCATTTCCCCACAACAAAATTCCGTACGACATTACACTATGGAAATAACTAAAATATACTAATCGAGCTGTTTCTACATCAGTCAAATGACGGATTTTATAGACCGCGTAGGCTGCAGAGCTTAGCCGCTTCGACAATTTGGTTATATGAGGGCCCCACTGAAGCTTCGAATCCAAAGTAATACCTAAGAACACAGTGGTGCCCACAAGATCCAATTCCGCCCCATTTACTGATACATTAGTTTTCACCTGCTTAACGTTAGGTGTCAGAAATCTAATACATTTAGTCTTTTTCTCGTTTAAAAGTAAATTATTAACACTAATCCAATGCACTATTTTAGATAGAGCATTATTTACATCGTCGGTAACTGTTTATTGTCGCTTAATCTTAAATATAAGTGATGTGTCATCTGCAAATAACACTATTTCATTACTGTTCTTTATAACGCATGGTAGGCCTAGAATTGAACCCTGAGGAACTCCAATAGTGACAAAAGAACCCGGGGGTCGCTTGCCGTTAACGTCCACTCTTTAGATCCTATTATCCAAATAAGAAATAAGAAGATCCAATGCAGTGTTTCTAACACCATAGTGATGCAGTTTCCTGACCAATGTATCATGAGGAACACAATCGAAAGATAAGTCACAAAAAATACCTCATCATCATGGCATCATGTGACTTCTCCCAGGCCTCAAAAATATGTGCAAGAAGCTCAACACCAGCATCGGAGGTTAAGCGACCCCTTGTGAAACCGAATTGTTTACTGTTTAATAATTTATGTTTATTACAATGTCTTTGCAATTGATCTAGCATCAATTTTTCAAATATTTTACTGAAGGTGGGAAGCACAGAAATTGGTCTAAAACTCGTGGGGTCTGATGTGCTGGCCGCTTTAAACAAAGGTATTATTTTACTAGTCTTCATTAAGTCAGGAATTACACCACAGTCAACAATTAATAATTACACTACAGTGCGCTACAGTGTTGATTATGCATTTTGCAACCGCTACGGAATTTCCCCACAGATCAGCATTTTTTTTTTTACATTGAGTGTATTGAAAGTTTTAAGTTTTGTAAGTTATCTATTGATTTAAAAATGAAATTGATACATTAATTAATTATTAAATATAATTTGTTGATTGCGGCCTAATTATTATTCAATACGCTTTAAATACAGTTTGTAGCGTGCCATGCGGGGATAATGCGCATGAGTATGAGAGAGAATGATTTGTCAGAATGGCGGTGACGTTTGATTTTCGTGTGCACCTAATAAAATAAAGTGTTTGTTATATTTTCCGAGGTAATATTCAATATAATCCACACTGGCGCCCAACTAGTGGCCACGAATCATCGAAGACATCAGTCGCCATTTTCATGAGTTTTTCGTTCGAACGACGCTTCAGCGACGCTGCAACTTCCGAGACGACCCGCAGGCCGACACCACGCCCGCGCCGATAACCAAGAGGAGAGCCACACGAACGACGAGGCACGTGAAGTTGGAAACGTCGAAGCGCCCGGCGCCCGCCACTGGCGGCGGGACCATCGCAGGTAGTCAACGAGCTCACAGAATTTATGGAAACCTTCGCCAGGTCTCAGGTGGAGGCCAACAAAAAGCTTATAGAAACGCTTCTTTCGCGCGGTCGCCCGCGCCGATAACTGCCGATGAGTGCGCCACAACGAGCTTGGGGGCCTACCCCTCACATGCAGGAGGGAACTTCATTCAATACGTATTCGGGCTGCTTCGTCGGCGAGACGAGAAAAGTCGAGTGTTGTGTAAAGTGCTGAGGAGCACATAGTTCCTCAGCGTAGTGAAGTGTAAAATAAGGGCTCTCATTACTTCATTAGTACCTTACTGTATATACGTTGTGTGAGGAAGCAAAAGTGGATATAGTGTACGGACTCTTATATAGTAGATTCGCAAACGTTTACCACAGCAGTTGGTAAACGTTTGCGAATCTAAGTACTCTCGACGAGATCCAAGCTGCGATACGTTGAGGAATCCATGGTGGAGGTAGAGGTAGTACAACCTACTACAATCATAAGTAAGCATACATTAAACTAGTAACGACTTAGCACACGATGCCACTAGTTCAAACACTGCTACCGTACTGTTATACATTCGAACATTAACTACAATAACAATAGTATAGATTGTTATACAAGGGACGAAAGGAATCAATTCCCACACGAGGTATTTAGACTCCCGAGCGCAGCGAGGGCGGCTATAAGGTCAAAGTCAAATAATTTATTTCAATTAGGCACAAAAATGCACTTTTGAACGTCAAAATTTACAAAAAATAATAATAACTGATTCTAGTCGCCCATTCCAAAAGGTAGTTTTCGTATGGAGAAGAATGGGCAAGAAACTAGAATAAGATTACTATACCACGATAGGTAAAAATAATGAAAAATGAAGGAATGACATAAATTAATTATCTGATAGATGCATGGTGCTATAGTCCGAGTGGGAATTGATGACCCATGTCCGAATAAAATGAAAGTGAAAGTTTTTAGATTTTCCAAAATATTTATTGATAACAATAACATATTATGTAGTAAGTATCTATTTAAAATTAAATGAGAAGATAGAACAATTTGTGGAATTTAAAGTTAAATTTTTGTTTGGAATATTTACGCTGTTTGATATATTATGGCAAATTTGGCTGTGCTGGATGTCTGTGAAATTGTGTGGCCATTTTTGTTGTAATCAAATACCAGAGTCTCCTACGACTCTGGTATTTGATTACAACAAAAATGGCCACCACGCGACACAAAACCCCACAAAAATGGTGCAAAAGTTCGCTAGTGCCCATCTTCGAGAATAAATGTGGTGTACAGAACTGCAACAATTATCGAGCGATAAAGCTCATGTCACATGGGATGAAGGTATAGGCGTGGTAAGAAAGTAATAGAGACAAAAAACTGCGAGAGGAGAGTGAGATTACCCCAAATCAGTTTGGGTTTATACCAGGTCGAGGTACAATGGACGCTACCTTTGCACTACGCCAATTGTGCGAGAAGAACAGACGTGAACACAAGAACTTGCACATGGTGTTCATTGATCTGGAGAAAGCGTATGATAGGGCACCTCGGGATGTGTTGAAAAGGTGAGCCTTGAAAGAGAAAGGTTAGCCCGGGAAGTATGTAGAGTTAATTCGTGGTATGTACAGTCAATCTCGTACGTACGTCCTGTCGGCTGCTGGCAATACCAATGAGTTCAGTGTGGCTGTAGGCTTGCACCAAGGGCCGACTTTAAGTCCTTAGCTCTTTTTGTTGATTATCGACGCTCTGACGTCAGGCATACAGGAAGAGGAACTCTGGTGCATGTTGTTTGCTGATCACATTGTTCTTGTCGGTGAAGATGAACCTGAGAGCAGATTGGAGAAATGGCAACAGAAGCTGGAGAATGTTGGCTTGAAAATCAGCAGATCCAAAACTGATCATATGTACGGTCTCTCCAGTTCTGGAGCCATAGCGCTTGATGGCACGCTTCTCCCAGTCTGCTCCGACTTTTGGTATTAGAAAAAGTCTGGAAGTGGCACTGGTGACCGAAAAGTTGTGCGGAAATCGGTTGTCATGGTACGGGCATGTGATGCGGAGGAATGAGAAAAATGTCGTGAGGAAAGTTTTGAGTGTGAATGTCGATGGCTATAAGAGTAGGGGAAGACCAAAGAGACGATGGATGGACTGTGTGAAAGATGATATGGATAGAAAGGGGGTGACTACCAAGATGACGACTAATAAAGAAGTGTGGAAGAATGTGACATGTTGTGCCGACCACAAATAAATTAGGATAAAGGCAGAAGAATGGGTAGTTTACAATCGGCATTTTTGTTTTTGTTATCATTTGCCAATGTCGCAACCACAGAGTACGTAATGTCGGCACAGTAATTACGCAATATTCTCTTTGGTCCGAGGCCTTGACATCAACCGATGAACAACATTCCTAAATGTTTATTTATTGGTTGAATGCGAGGCATTTAGCCGCTTTTGTATTTTTTTTGTATTTTTTCTTTGAATGTGCATTTTGTTTGTGCAGAATAAACATATTTCTTTCTTTTTTTCTACAAAGTGCTAATTTATAACCTGGAATATTTGAAGTATTTCAATTTGGTACATAAAAAGCACTTTTGAACGTCAAAATTTACAATAAAAAAGAAATGTAGTTTTCGTATGGAGAAGAATGGCCAAAAAACAGCCGTAATGTAAACAATTTTTCACAGAGTACATTTTATCTGGTGTCGGCGTCTGCGTCTCTTTACTTGTCATAACGATGCCACAGACACTAAAGGCATAGACAAGTAACTGATGTTACGTCGGATGCAGACACGCGGACTTTTTAATTTTTTATTAATTTTTGTTTAGTAGGTATTATTATTATGTGTTTTGTATTATGTCTTATATAATATTTTTATCTTTCCGTGACATCACTGCGGGCCCTATCAGAATACCAGCGCTGCGGCATTTATTATTAAATGTCACAGCATCATGCTGAGATAGGAGCCTTTTGGTCTCGCACAGGACTTTCTGTTATATTTTAAGCTTACTTGTATGTTAGCTATATTGATATCTCTTGTGCTTGTCCCAATAAATACTTTTTCTTTCTTTCTTTCAAAAAACTCCACCGTTACTCTTTTATTAAAATGATTTAAAATATTGTGCATACAAATATAATTATACTATAAAATATGTGAAGACGATGCACCTAGAATAAAATTACTATACCACAATAGGTAAAAATAATTTAAAATGAAGCAATGAAAAAGATAAATTAATTATGTGATAGATACATGGTGCTCACGTGCTCACATATTTACAAAAAAACTAAAAGTTACGATATTCCTAAAATTTTAGTTATAAAATTGCTAAAAAAAAACCTTAACATTTCACTATTTTCAATCCCAGTAGCACGTAGGGTATTTTCCGACAACCACGCGGGTTAAAACGCTGGCAAAAGCTAGTTTTTTAAAATATACCGAATTAACTGTTTGTCTGTGCTGGGCCAAACTTTATCCATGTCCTTTGGTTCATGGTGCACCAAATTTTACCATAACTCTGTATTAATTAATATATATAAAAAAATATAGAACCAAAGTATGAAGGCATAGTTTGCCCGAATTCGGTCAGTTCGGAATTTTTTGAAGTAGAGTTGCCTAAATTTGTAAAATTCCTTGGATGACTATTTCAATACATGTATTTATTGCCTGGTCAATTTAATTTAGTCGCAGTATCACAACTGCTGAGCTAGAAGTGTCAAGTCCCATCGAAAAGTGAAGAAACGTGTCTATAGTACTTTGATTAATTATTACTATATTGTTTGAACCCAATTGGTGGTCACGTTGATTGCGGCATCAGTGGCTTTCTTTAAGTCATCAAAGGTGCAGTTAACGGGCAACGGAAAACAAGCATATACAGCTTCCCAGGCGTGATCTGCATTGGCGTATATGGAAAGCTCTTAAGACTCAGATATATGCCAGTGACCTTGAGTGGTTAGCTTGCATGTTCTGTACTGAGCTCACTCAACGCGTCGTATGTCCAGCCAGTAATAGGACTCGCCCATCAAGGAGCAGATAAGTTATTAAACATAAAAAAGGTATTTTAATAAAACACGTAATAATAAGAGATCAACAATTTAATTATTCTTAAAATGGTGAGTTTCAGAAAAATGCGCTTGATAGATTTTGCGTGATTCTTGGTTTTTTTAATCCGCATTAGAGATAACTTTACAAATTAATTTTACCATGTATTATAAACATAATCTAAAATATTCCGTTATTAAATACTATGTTATTAAAAAAATGCTCTAATTGAACATCAATATTTATTCCAAATCATTAAAGCTACTCATTTAGACGTGATCTTCAGTTTCAAATCACTAAAAGTCGGCTATCGTCGCCTTACTCGGTGAGTAACCAAGTAGGCCGCTGCAACCACAATTTGATGAAGTCGAGAATTACTGACTCTTCCAACACCCATAGCGAGTGCGGTGCTCCTGATCAGACCATTTGTCACTTGCTGATATGGCCTAAAGTGTCCGTTTTTTAAAGTAAATTGACAATATCAGCGACTTCCACTCACTGGCGAACGACCAAAACAGAGACTGAAGTTGTGACGAGACAGTGCTTCCTCACCCAAACCATTCGTTCCACCGGCTGAAGATCCCCCACCTGGACATGAGTTGCCTTGGGTAACCTCGCAGTATTTAAACAGACTCCGGACCCAAGTTGGCTGAAGCAAGGAAAGTATGTTCAGGTGGAGATTCATAGACGACTCCGCCTTGGAGTGTAAATGTGGTGCTGTTCCACAAACGATGGGACACTTAATGTTGTGGCCTGCGTGTCCTGTCAGCTGAACTTTACAGGAACTGATGGACGCTAGTGATGGCGTCAAACTCGTGGCCGAATTTTGGGCCGAGCCTATTTAGATTGCCATCAACACGCAGAGAAAAAGATGAGAAGAGCGAAATATGGCTGTTGTGACATAGTTTCTTGTTATACCTAAACAGATACGAACGTATTGGCTGTATCCCTAACGGCTTTTACGTCTAGGAACCATTCGCAACACTGCAACAGTAGGAAAACTGCCATATAATTAATAGCAGAATAAAAGCGTACGTACCTACCCATAGACATAATACTTAGGTACATTATACCAACACATTGGTTTACAGCTACACGTTAAAATTTCGTTAAATTACTTAAGCTTAAAACCGATTAAAACTCGTCTTTATAGTCTCAGTTAATTCCTTAAACCTTAAAAGAGGAGTACCTAACGTTTCGTTACAACGTCATTCTGAAACTGTGTTGTGACTTCTGATTTTTGCACTTTTATTTATATTTTCAATATTGGCATAATACTTATGCATCAAGAGTTGCACGCTATCTATTTTATTATTTTATAAAAAATAAACCACAATAATCTATAGTCTGAGAATTGACCATTTTATGAAATGGCCAGCTGACATTGGCAATATCGTTAAAACGTCAACGTTTAATGATATGTCAGTCGACGTTTGGCCATATCATTAATGTAGGGTATCCGTGGTGTAAGGTGTGATCGCCGGCCGCATCCGCGGCACCGCTCGCTGCGCTCGCTTGGCTCATATGCGTTTGATCACAGTTCTAACCTAACCGAACAAAAAAATATATTATATTATATTTTAAAAAATACGCCACTTAAGTGGCACCCCGACCATTGGCGTATTTTTTAATTTCGAAAAGCTAATTTTAAGACCTTTTTTTTTTTTGTTTTGGGTGGGAAATCATCAAATGACTACTCCCGCTCTGGGTGGAGCGGGAGGGCGTGTCAGACTCTTACTGACTAAAACCCACCCGTGTTCCTTCTCTTGCCTGTGCAATGCCAGGGGGCCACGGTATCCCTTTCGGACTTTCCCGCAACCCCGGCAGGCAATGGTCTCATAGGACCCCTTCACTCACTGACACTCTTTGAGGCGCGCGTGGAACACAACGCGCCGTCGACCCGGGCTTGGTCCTTACCGGACGGCGAGCTACCCATTGCTCACCGTCCGCAAGCCCGCGCCTACGGTGGCCGGGAATCCGCGATCGATTCCCGACGCCCGGGGCGTCTCTTCCTGCGGCGGCTAGGGGCGTGAGGGCGCGAAATTTGCCTTTCCCTCACGCGCTCCGCCTCCTCCTTCGCGAGCATTACTGCTTCGCAGAAGGAGGTGACGGCCTCCCATGCCCTCTCGCTCCGTACCATGGCCTGGACCAGGGCCGGACGCGAGAGATCCCCGCCACCGATCGCCTCCACGAGGACACGGCGGTGCTCTGCCCAAGCCGGGCATACCTCCACCGTATGCTTCACCGTGTCCTCCGGGCGATCCACGCAGTGATGACACCCGGGCGTTTCCTCCCGCCTTATCCGAAACAGGTACCTCCCGAAACAGCCGTGTCCGGTGAGGACCTGCGTCAGGCGGAAGGTGAGGACGCCGTGGCGCCTCTCCAGTCACTCCTCAAAGAGGGGACTTATCGCCGCAATAGTGGCGTGCCCAGCACTGGGTTGCGACAATCGCACTCTCCATGGCGCCATGAGATCCCGTCGGAGGTCTGTCCGCTGTGCCGCGATTTCTCGCGGCATCGGAGTCAAGCCCCGGCGTTTCGCCTCCCCGCGCCACTCCCAAATATGCGCGAGGACTTTTGCTTCCAGATCCCATGGCGGCAATCCGGCAAGGAGGCTCGCCGCCTCACCGGAGACCGTGCGGTATCCCCGGACCAGCCGGGTGGCCATGACCCTCTGGGACGCGTTCAACCGGCGGGCAGGCCGCCGCCTCAACGAATGCGCCCACACTGGTGCCCCGTACAGGGCCATGGACCGCACGATCCCCGCGTATAGCCTCCGGCAGGAGGCGTTTGGACCCCCTAGATTGGGCAGGAGCCGCTTCAAGACAGCCCCGGCCCGGTCGAGTCTGGGAGCCAAACGTCGGAAATGTTCCACCGACTGTCGAGGACGAGTCCCAGGTACCTCATCGTCGACTCGACGCCGATGTGAACCCCTCGTACCGTTATTTGGGAACCCGACGGTGGCGCGTTCCGAGGACCATGAAAACACATGGCCTCGGACTTGTGCAAGGCCACCTCGAGTCCCAACTGCCGGATTCTGGCCACGATTGTCGCAACCCCGTGTGTCGCTAGTTCGGCCGCCGCCTGGTGCGACCTCCCCTGCGCCAGGACCAACGTGTCGTCAGCGTAACAAACGACGCTGACGCCATTGGGGAGGTCGGCGCGCAGCACCCAGTCGTATCCGATGTCCCACAGATGCGGCCCCAGGACCGATCCCTGTGGGACACCGCACGACATCTCTCGCCAGTTCCACTCTCCCTGGTGACCGGGGTAGATGATGGCCCTGTCTGCCAGATAGGCCTCGACCACACGACAGAGGTAGGTCGGGATCCGGTGATACCGGAGTGCCTCCCTGATGCAACTCCAGGGCAGGGTATTGAAGGCGTTGGCGATGTCTAGAGACACCGCCAAGACGACCCCACCCCGAGCCACCGCATCACCCGTCGTGAGGGCTTGCACGCGCATGATGGCGTCCACCGTGGAGCGCCCCCTGCGGAAACCAAACTGGCTCTCCGCCAAATCCGGCCCCACCCGCACCAGCCGCCCGACGAGGCGGTCTGCAATGACTCTTTCAAAGAGCTTGCCCACCTCGTCGAGCAGCACTATGGGCCGGTAAGCGGACGGAGAGTCCGCAGGGCGCCCCGGCTTCTTGATGAGGACCAGTTTCCCCGTCTTCCAACGAAGCGGGAACTGGCCCCTCTCCAAGCATGCGCTTAAGAGCCCCCTTAGTCGAGGCCCGAGAGCCTCTGAGGCCAGGACCCAGGCTTTCCCAGGTAAGCCGTCGGGTCCTGGGGCGGTATTTCTGGCATTCAGCCTACGTACCGCCACCCTCATCCTTACCTCGGTCACCTCCAGAGCATCGTCGTCGTCGTCGGCGGTGTGGTCCGCATCAGGCACCGCAGTAGGCGGAGCCATGGGCGGGGAGGCGTGTTCCCCTCTCGAAGGGAACAGAGCGCTCACCACGTCCCCCACAAGCTGCGGCCGGAGACTCTGCGTCAGCGGGGGAGCCCATGGGCGGAGTTTCTCCCGCACCATTTTATATGGGCGTCCCCACGGGTCTCTGTTCAGAGTCTCCAGCGACTCCTCGCGGGCCAGTGCCCTGGCCCGCAGGATTTCCGCTTGGAGGGCGGTCTTCGCCGCTCTGTACCCCTCGTATAGCTCCGCCTGAATGGCTTCCGTTTCCGGAGGTCGAATACGGAGCCTGCGGTGCCTAGTGTACCGGCGCCGCGCAGTAACGCACGCATTGCGCAGTGTCGTCAGCTGACGCGACCACCAGTACACCTGGCGCGAAGCACGTCCGGGCTGGACCCGGGGCATTGCCACGTCGCATATCTCGGACATGGCCTCCCGGAACCACTCCGCCTCGTCATTGATGTCGGCAGGCCTGTCCGGTGATGAAACCCAGGCCTGATCGAGGCTTCCAGGAGGAGCTCCCGGTCCAGCTGCTTCAGCGCCCACCGCGGACCACTCGGGGCCTGTCGGACCGGCGCGCTCGAGGTCTGGGCGGAGACGTCAAACCGGATGTACCGGTGATCGGAATACGTCTCCACCCCCTCCATGACGCGCCAGTCAATGACACGCGGCGACAGAGCGGGGCTAGCGAACGAGATGTCCACCACTGATTCACCCCGCATCCGCACACACGTAGGGACAGAACCCCGATTAAGGACGACCAGGCCTGTCTCCAGCGCCCACTCTTCCACCATCCTGCCCCGTGTGTCCGTATACCGGGAACCCCAAGCCACATTCTTGGCATTGAAGTCCCCGAGGACGAGCACGGGGAAGGAACAGAACCCGACGACGACGACTCTCAACTCCGCAAGGGAGTTGTGGAACTCGGCGAGAGTTCGGTTCGGGGAGAAGTACGCGCCTACCACGACAATCTCCCCGAACCGTGCTGCAACGCAACCCCGTCCTCTCTTAACAGCCTCGAGGGACGGGGTACCGGCGGCGGCCGACAAAATTAGGGCCACTGAGCCGCTCAGGTCCTCCACCCAGTCATCCCTGGGTGGGACAAAGTACGGCTCAGCAACCACGGCGATGTTAATCGACCACTGCGCCATGCTCTGGAGCAACAGATGCTGAGCTGCGGCGCAGTGGTTCATGTTCGCCTGGAGGAGGCAAAATGGGGCCATTATTGGCACTCCATGTCAGCCCCCTCCTTAGCCCCCTGTGAGGGCCCTGCCGCGGCGGCTGCGGCGGCGACGACGGCTGTTGAAGCGGCAACGGCAACGGTGGCGGCGGTTGCGGCTGTGACGGCGGTGGCAGGTGGTTTGCCTCTAGCCTTGGCGGGTGGAGCACAGGCCTTGCTCCCAATCCGGTGGCCGGCTGGCTTGCCAGCCACCGCACATACGACGCAATGCGACGTGGCTTCGCACGAGCCGGCCTTGTGACCGGGCTGATCACAGCGGTAACAATGACTGCTGCGGTCCACCTCCGAGGTGCATTTAGCTCCCACGTGGTTGCCCACATGGCAGCGGAAGCACCTCAGAGGTCTGGGTTCCAGCAGTTTGACCTGCGCCGAAACCCAGCCCACCAAAAGCCTTTGGCCCTCCCCGGCTATTTTCTTGGCCGCTGACACGGGGCAGCTCACCGTAATGGCTCGCAACCCCGTGAAGTCAGGACGGAGGGCGCCCGCCCTAACCTGCTCGGCAGAGCACCCTCCAGCCCTAACAACAGCGGCCACCACCTGTCCCTCCGTCACTGAGTCATCCAGGCCCAGAATACGCATGTCTGCGCATTTGGTGGGCCTGGACACTCGGGCCTCGTCCGCATCTAGGGACGCCCTAAGCCTTTCGGCCAGAGCGTCAGCGGCCGGGCCGCTTGCCGCACCGGGGACCTCCAGCATCCGGGCCCCAGTCGCAGTGACCCTCACCCGAATGCCATCAGCGGCGCCGATCTCTTTGAGGTCCACCGCCGCCCCCACCTTGGCGAGCACGTCGCGGTAGGACACGCCCTTCTTCTCCGCCTCTGGCTGTAGTGTAATCACTACAGCTGCGGACTTCGGGGCGCGGAGCCTAGCCGCGACGCTTCGCTCCTTGCGCCGCTGCCTCCTCTCCTTCTTCTTGGCCGCCCTTTTAGCCTTCGCCGCCTTCCTCTTCTCCCCGGCTACCTGCCATTCGGCGTCAGCCGGGGTAGAATTAGGAGGAGACGGGGGCAGCTGTTTCGCCGCTAGGGCTGGGGCCTTCGCCGCCTGGGCCGGGACCTTCGCCACCTGGGCCGGGGCCCTCGCCGCCTTTGTAGCCACCCCACCCCTGGTCTGCCGCGACGAGCCTGGTTTGGCCGAGGCAGCTGCGGTGGTGGCATACGAAGCCGTCTTCTGCTGGCCAGAGGCCGGCGGCATGCTCGCCGCTAGAGGAGGGCGCAGGACGATGGCTTCTATCGCGGAAAAACGGGACCGCAGAGAAGCCATCTCCTGCCTCACCAGGGTCAGAACCCGGTCCTCCGCAGGCACGGGCCGTCCCTGCCCATGCTGCTCCCTCCCCTGCGGCACCTCACGAGGGCCGGCTCCTCGGAGCCCAGCTAGGTCTGCTCGGAGCTCCTCGTACTCCTTTCGGAGAAGCTCCATGGCGGCTGTCAAGCGGGCGACCTCCGCTCGCATCTCAGACATGCCATCCGACGGAGGCCTGAGATGATAGGCCTCCGCAGCCGCCACAATAGAGGCTATGGCCGCAGGCATGGCCTTGTCTTTAGAGGACTGAGTCCTCTTCAAGACCAAAACCTTGATTGCGGCTGCCACAGCCTCCGCAAACCTGGCTGCTCGCTCTGAATTGGAGCCGCCAGCGACGCCCGGCTCACCACCTGCCGACTCTGTAGGGGCCGCCACGGTGCTGGTCCCTACAGGGTGGTGTTCCTCCTCTGTTGAGGGCCTCTCCACCTCAGCTGGGCTGGCCGGACTCGGCTCGCCTGCCTCCTTGGTGGTGAGCCCTCTACCCACACCTTTTCCTCTGGCCGAACCCCGCCGACTGGAGTGGATTTTCCTCCGGCCTTGGCCCGAGACCCCCTCGTCGGCGGACGACCCCTGGCCATCCCCCGGTTTGGGGCGCTTCCGGAGGAACTTTCGGTTCCTCACGGTCGCTCCCCCCACCACTTCGCGCTCCGAGCTCTGACCAGAGCTCATTGCGCCAGACGCAGCGTCGGACTCCGACTCCGCATCACTCCTCTCCTTTTGGTTTTTAATTTTTTTTTAATTTTCTTTCATTGTTGTTCCCACGAGTAAAAAACTTTGTGTATTGACTCAAAATATGTGTGGTTCGCACTAGCGACTAATTATCAAATAGCTACCCATTAGTCAAGCTTGCAACCTCCCTCACGGTGCGCCGCCGCTTGGAGGTTTGGGGTAATTTTTTATAGAGGATTTCTTCCTCGCGGTCCGGGCGGTTAAGCCAAGACCCTCGACCCCCGTCAAGTGCCAGAGACATGACCTTGACACTCTTTGGGGCTACGAGACCAACGGTGCCAGAAGGCTTCCTCCTGCCTGCCCGACGGCAGTGTTAGTGCACGCCGAGCCCGTACTCCAACGCTGCTCAACGTGTGCTCTCTCCGAGTACACGTTAGAGCGTTCCTCCGACAGGATATTGGCATACGGACAACGAGACCCCTTAGGCACATAGTACCTAATGGGGAGACATTGCCCGCATCCCAGGGTGCACCGTCCTGAAGACTGGCCTTCCCCCCGGACGCATCCGAAGGGAATTCCAGCCCACAGGCACACGGGGAGGTTTCCTGTCCAAGCACCCCTAATTTTAAGACCTATGTTGCATTTCATGCCGCGGCAGCGGCCGGCGAGCGCTACTTCCAAGTTGATCGCTTTCCATAATGTCATATTTGGAAACCCAATTTTTTTTTTTTTTTCATGGTCGCCCCTTACTTTGTTTGATTTGTTGTATGCCGCCGCCATGATGCACAACAAATATAGAGCGTCATCAACGCCCCTACCGGTGGATAATCTAACTATTTTACGATATGATCACTAATGTTTGGCCACATCATGAAGTAGTCGTGCGTTTAACTGTTCATATCGTTAAACGTTGAGTATTCAATGATCTGGCCAGGTCACTTCAGGATGTGACCAGTGGTCGATATTCATTTCATGAAAATATGATCAATTTTAAGATCTCCAAAAACAACTGCCTATCTACTTCTGTCATTAAATACAGACGGACAGGCGTAACCAATTATGCCCGCTTTATGTAACCATTAAAAAATGAATGCCTAGATAAAATCGCTCTATTGAATTTTCAAAACTCAGCTCAGCGCCGAGAGTTGAAAATCCAACAGTGCAAAAGTATTTAGGCGTCCATTTAGAACCATAAAAACGAAACCTAAAGAACATCTTTTCATAAATTCAGAACCTATTTATACCGTACCGTAATTGTGGATCAGCTAAGCTAAAGCTTAGCGTACGGTACGGTTACGGTTAGGATAAATCCTAAGGCCAAAGAGTGATCCTATCATAGGGTGGTCGAGGCATCTATAATAGTCGAGTTCATAATGTTTGTCTAATCTCACCATGGCGACCACAGCCCTCAAAGGAAATTCCAGCCTAATATTAGGTCTAGGACTTTTGAGCAATCAATCAGGCTTAAGCGCTTTCATGAAACTGGGGTAATCAAAATTAATTAAATTTCTCAAAGGAACTATCAATTTATTTCGATGACAGCGCCCCTTTGTGTTTCAAAATTAGATAATTAATAGTTAAATTGATTATGAATTGATTTTAATAATAGGTAGGTATGGCTCCGATTTATAATATTAAGAGCCCGTTGGCATCTAAAACCTCCACTACACTACTCGCGAAGTTGCTTTGACGAAGTCAGTACTCATCGAAGTTGACCGAAGTCCGAAGCACGTGACTACACACCCGTGCGAAGAACTACAGAAGTTTGAGGCCTTTGACTCGGGCGCAAAAACCGACGGTTGGAAGTCGCCCGAGGCGAGCGGAGGTTGCACGAAGCCAACCGAAGTACCCTTCTACATTCTCGTATTCGCTTAACTTCGATCAACTTCGCGAGTATTGTAGTGTAGGCTTTACATTAAAAGAGACTCAAACAGTGTTGATACTGATCCTACGAGTATATCATTTCAGCAAGAATTATAAAAATAACTCATAGTGACAAAAATATTAACCAATGAGCAAGGATGGTTACAGAGCTGACTATCGAAGGTATCCTAAACATCCTTGACAGATTATAAATGTGTTACCTACACAATTCCTTTAAACTTCGCTGGCTGAACAGATTTGGAAAAAGAACCACCATGTCATGATTAATTTTTATTCAGTACTAGTTGTGAAAGGCGTAGAAATCTTCAACTGCGTGCTATGCCTGACTTTGTAGACTGCAAACCATAGGTTGTACTGGATGATAACTCGGGACAAGAAATAACAAGACGATTCTTCAGTTTAACTAGTTGCGTGTAGAGTGTAGCGTGTAGAGTGTAGGGTAGAGGTGAACGGGATTCTTCTTGACTTGTTCTTCTGCTGGCGGTCGGGCGAGTAATACGCCGCGGTTTTCGGGCGTGCGGTTTTTATACCTTTTGTCACTAGCGCCGCGTGCGGCGGGGGCGTGAGCGAGTGACAGCTTTGCTCAGCCAATCCAAGGAAGCTAATTTGCTGTGCATGTGTGTGTGTGTGAGGTGTAACGCATGTATGTATGTGCGTGTGGTGCAACTTCATTTATTTATAAGCAAAACGGTTACATATACAGGCATTTACTTGCCACAAAGGTAAAAAGGTAACAATTTTATGTTAAGTCTATACACAATACATTAATTTAGCATAACTTATGTAATAAGCGTTAAACATCAAGCAAATAAGATTCTAATAGGAAATTAAACATTATGCAAATAAGATTCTAATAGGAAAAGGACTAACAACACAAAATAACGCGCTTATGTGGCTATTATTTATCTAGCTCTAGTCTTATATTTAAGCTGTTATTTACAATCTCCCCCTCGTGCGCAAGCACCGAAATATAACGATTTTAGTCCGCTGTTGGGATCAAAATGAGGCGGGAGGCTGGTCGACGAAGTAAGCCGGCTGTTGTTCGTATTTCAGTCACTCGAACTCGTCCATCTGGGCCTGGGTAGACTTTCATTATCTCACCTCGAGGCCACACTCCTCTGGGCATCGTGCCGTCGCATATTATGACGATGTCGCCGACCTTTAGGTTCTTGTGCTGAGGATTGGAGCTGGAACGGGGCATCAAGAGGGGCCTGTATTCTGCCGTCCATCTGGTCCAAAAGGCATCAGCCAACGCCTGGGTGGCTTTCCAGGAGTGTGAGTTCATCTGTACGTCTTTGAACGAGCCAAGCGGTGACATTCCACATGAGCGCCCAATAAGGAAGTGATTGGGGGTCAGCGCTTCTTCGTCTAAGTTGGGGTTCACCGGGATCAATGGCCTCGAGTTTACCATATGTTCGGCTTCTAGCAATAATGTGTGAAGTATGTCGTCAGGCGGGAACCTTTCTTTTAGGGTGACTCGTAACGCTGTTTTTACTGATCTGACCATTCTTTCCCAGGCACCGCCCATGTTTGGGGCACCGGGTGGTATCTTCTTCCAGGTGATCAGCTTCTGAGATGCGAAGGCTTTTAACTCGTGGTCGTTACTTTGTATGGCTTCGGTGATTTCTTTTTCAGCGCCCACGAAGTTGGTTCCGTTGTCACTGTATATTATAGTTGGCGTGCCGCGGCGAGCTATCATTCTTCGCAGGCTCATGATCATGGAGGAGGCCGAGAGGGTTGTGGCCACCTCCAGGTGCACTGCTCGTGTGGTGAGGCATGTATATAGCGCGCCCCATCTCTTTTCTAACCTTCGCCCGACATTGACGTGCATGGGCCCAAAATAATCCACCGCGGTTGCTGTGAAGGGCGGTTGGTTTTGGGCCAGCCTTTCTGCTGGTAAGTCGCCTAAGGGGATTTTTGAGGGGATCCCCCTATAGGTCCGACACCAATGGCATTTGTTGCATATATAGCGTATAACGCCGCGCAGTCCTATTATGTGGTAGCGTTGTCTCAGCTCATTCATAACAGTTTGATGGTTGCCATGATTGAAGACTGCGTGCGTGTGATGCACCAGCAGCTGAGTAAAGCCTTCTTTGGCGTGTAGGACTGGCAGGTTGTGCTTTTCTTTTATTCTGCTGTCTAGACACAGGATACCGTTGCGATCGATCTTCACGGAGAGTTTGTAGAACGGTGACTTCTTCGGTGGTCGCCGTCCGGCTTCAATCGTCGTGATGTCATCGCCGAACGATTTATATTGGCTTCTTCTTACTAGCAATAGTTCCGCTAGTTTTATATGATTTGGTGCAAGTTCTTTACTTGTGATTCTTTTGAGCATTTTGGCTTTGAATACCTCAGCGGCGAGCAGAACGGTGGCGGCAACACGTATTAATCGAGTGTATTTCGAGAAACGTTCTAATTGAGGTAAGTAATCGCTTACGTCATGCCTAATAGTCACATGGACTTGCTTTATTATTCTTTCTTCCCCTGAAGGGGGTAGCGGGGCCGCGGCTCGCTTTTCCTGCGGCCATAGTGCGGGGTCGCTTTTTATGAACTCGGGTCCAGTAAACCATCTATGGCTCGAGTTGAAATCTATAGGAATGCCCTTTGTCGCGTCGTCTGCGACGTTATCGGCACTGGGCACCCATCGCCAGTTGGCTGGAGTAGTTAGGCTTTCGATCTCAGCTAGTCTATGGGCTACAAACGACTTGAAGGTGCGCGGGTCTGATTTAATCCAGGCTAAAACTGTTTTCGAGTCTGACCAATAATGGCATTTTAATATTTTGTAATCTGACTCGCGCTTGATCGATTCAGCTAATCGACTGCCTAACACTGCGGCCTGAAGTTCTAGGCGGGGTATGGAGATAGGTTTCAGCGGAGCTACTTTGGCTTTACCTGCTATCAGTCGCGACGTTTTTGTACCGTCTGGACTTGTACCTACGAAATAAATCGCGGCTGAATACACTTTCTCACTTGCGTCACAGAAAATGTGTAACTTCCCTTCGTTGGGGAGCGTGGCAGGTACGTACCTATCTATTTCTAACTTTTTTAGCAATTGTAAATTTTTAATAAATGACAACCATGTCACGTGATGCTCGGTTGTGATGGGGTCGTCCCAGCCTATCCCGCTGCGCCATATTTCCTGTATGAGACATTTACCTATCATCGTAATCGGCGAGACCAAACCTAACGGGTCGAATACCGACATGACCGCGCTGGTGACTTGTCGCTTGGTAGGCAGAGTGTCTCCTTGTATGACGCTCGCGGGCGTACTTCTTAAGTTAACGTTAAAACCTAAAGTATCGCGTGAGTGGTTCCATATGAGCCCTAATGTTCGCTCTGTATCGCTTTTCCCTAGCGTGGTCGAATCGCCACTGCGCGTGTCAGTTACGCTACTTACTACTTCGGGCACGTTCGACGCCCATCCGCGTAATTCGAAAGATGCGTCTAAATGTACCTTGTACATGGCGTTTGTTACTCGCTTCGCTTCGCTTTCGGTGTTAAACGCGCCTAAGTAATCGTCCATGTAGAAGTTGCGTACTGTGGCTCTCGCGACCTCGGGGTGCTGTAGGCTGTGATGGTCTGCGTTTTTATTTTTAACATAGATGGCTGTACATGGTGAGGAAGCCGCTCCGAATATTAGTGACGTCATTCGGTACTCCTGAGGCGGCTCTTTCCTATCTTCACCCCTCCATAAAAATCGCAGACTATCACGGTCCTGCTGAGCGATTTTGACCTGTAAAAACATTTCCTTAATGTCGGCCACTACTGCTATTTTTCCTTCTCTAAACCTTATTAATACACCGAATAGCGACTGCAATAAATCGGGGCCTGCTAGCAACGCGTCGTTTAGACTTTTCCCTTCGTACTTAGCGGCTGCATCGAACACTAAACGTATTTTACCCTTCTGCGGATGCACTACTGAAAAGTGCGGTAAATACCAGCTGCGTGGCGATGTAGACGGGGTGTCTATCTTCTCGGCGTAACCCGCTTTCAATAAATTGTTTATTTGTTTGCTATATTCGGATTTTAAGTTTGAGTTTTTATCTAGTTTATTTTCTAAACTGTACAGACGACTGAGAGCTTGTTTTTTGTTATTAGGCATTACCTCGTCGTCTGTTCGCCATAGTAATCCCGTTTCGAACCTATTACAGCTTATTTTCTTGACAGTTTTGTCTAAGATCGCTAGGGCTCGCTGATCTGGGTCAGACGTCGGTCGGCGTGGCTCGATGCCTAGCGATTCTATGCTAAAATAATCTCTGATAAGTTCCAAAGCGGGGTCCTCTGTCGGCGTATGCCGCGCGTGGTTTACCAACGCTATCGTGTTGCGTGGGCGCGCGTCCTGCCCGTGCAGTACCCACCCTAGCTTGGTTAACGATGCTACGGGTTGGGTCTTTTTGCCGACACGTAGCTGTCTGGTCGTGATTAAATGCCAGTTGTCCTGGCCTATTAAAATAGTCGGTTTTCCCATCTCGTAGCATAGTTCATCCTCTAATTCGACTAGGTGACTGCATTGGCGCACTATATCTCGGCTCACTGTTTGCGGAGATAAATTTAAATTTTCTATGGTGTTCGCACTCATAGTTTCTAAGTTTCTATTACATAAACCGCGGATCGATAATTTAACGTTACACGACTCGGTTTCGTCTATACGGTTACCTCCTACCCCTTCTAGCGATAATAGTTGGCCGCGACCCCTGGGTATTACGCTGTCTGCCACGCCTCGTTCAACTAGCGTCATGGTTGAACCTTCGTCCAATAGAGCGTAAGTGGCAGTCGAACCTATGGGTCCGCTTAACTCGACCGGTACTATTTTTAAGTAGGTACTAGACGAATGTACGTGATTTATCGAGCTTACGTTACCGCGGGTAGGCAGAGATGTATTATCGCTGCCATGTAACATTTTATGGTGTGACGCTTCACACCCGTTTATTCCGCATGGTACATATTTACACCTAAACGTCCGTATGTGAGAGTTATTTAGGCATCTAAAACATAGCTTATCGCGTTTAGCCGTGATCCATCTTTCCGTAACGGTTAATTTCGCGAAGTCCGCGCATTCTGCGGCGCTGTGATTTCCCGCGCAAATTACGCATTTTTTATTTGTTTCTGCCGGTGACTCGTTGCTCGGTCGTGATGGGCGCGGCTTCTGCGATTTCGACGCTTGTTTTCGGTTAGACGATTTGCTTACGGTAGCGACTATTTTACGGGATGAGTTGGTCTCGATTTCTGAATCGTCATTATCGCTATCTGAGTAGGTATTATAGCTAGCGCGTTCGCGAGTTGAGTTTACCGCGCGTGGTTTTATGCGATTTCGTCTTTCGTCTCGAGCTGTTTCGTAGGCGAACATAGCGCCGCATTGGTCTGCCATGACATTTAGGAATCGAGATAACAACTCTAATTCGGGCGCTCCCGAGCGTTCTGAACGGAATTCGTACCATTTATATTTTAAAATTATGCTGAGTTTTTCTACGATTCGGCTTACTAACTCGGGTGAATACAGATATTGCGGTTGGTTGAGTGACTTTATTGCCGCTACTGTATTTGCTACCTTGCTCGCGAAACTACCTACATTGCGCCCGTCTTCGCCCATACGGGGCATGCGTTTTATGGTTTCGAGTTCCGATAGGACGAGTAATTCCGGTCGGCCGTAACGTCTTTCTAACGTGTCTATCACTTCATAAGGGTCCGATACCGTGAATAATAACGCCCTAACCGTTTCGCGGGCAGCACCTCTTAGTGCTTTTCTTAAGCGGGCCACGTTTTGTACGTCAGTAAACATGTCCACTGTGTCGCTAAAGACCGATTTGAAGGCCATCCACTCGGTAATCGCCCCGTCGAAATGGGGTAGATCGTGGATGAACTTCGGTGCCGCGGAGTCTGATTTATTGGATTTCACCGCCTGCATTATCGCGTTGGCCAGCATCGTCATGTCGCTGCTACTGTTCGGCATGTCGTTTCCAACGCGCGGTTCGTTCCTACTCGTGCTGGGTGGCTGTGGCGCGTGTCCCGAGGTTTGGGCGGTATCTAATATCGCGGGCCTTTTAGCTACAATCTGTTCCGAAATCCAACCCTCAACACGTGACTCTTCAACCCTAGGCTGACGCTCCGCGTCGTTGGAGCTTTCCAGTTCTATTCTGGCTATTTCCAACCGACTTAAGGCAGCTGCGGAGGCCGCCTGAGCCCGTGCTAACTCGGAATTATGCAACTCTAATTCGGCTTTTAATATAGATAATCGGCTACTTGCCCTATCCATGGAAACATTGACTACTGTGCCCGGCTCACTCCTAATTTGAGTATTATCTAAATCGTTGACTTGCGCGGACCTAGCTTCGATTACTCGCTCGATATTGCTCGTATTGCCATCACCGTTCGTGTCCTCTGTGCCGGTGCCATTACTCCACGTATTAGTTTCGGTCGGAGTCGTCTGACCGGACGTCGGTGTGACGTCTGTTGCAGGCGTCATTTTGCCTGAACGCAATACACGTGCGTCGCTCATTGCGCACGAGAGGGTCCCTACTCCTATCACTTATAACTAGCACTTTATCACTTTATCACTTTCACTTCACTGTTTTCTAGATTGACGCCTACCTTGCCTAGCAGCCGGGTTAGTAGTCGATTCGCACGAAAATTATTCGCACGATCGTGCGAATCGTCCCCTTTCAATAAAAATATTTTTTTAGTAGGCGATTCGCACGGAAGTATTTAAATTGCGTGCGAATCGACCCCTTCAAGAATTAGTAGTATGCGATTCGCACACACCTATACTTTATCGAAAAGTTTCAAGAAAAAAGTACTATCACGTACAAAATGCTTTCTTTTAATACAGGACACAAATAAAACGATTTTTAAGGAAATCAAGTTTTTATATTTTACTTTGTATCTATCAGAAAGTGATTTTACATCATTCACAGTTTAAATAACTTAAAACCATAATTATAACCAAGATTACAAATAAAATCACAGTTAGTAGGTACGATTTATAATCAAATATTTGGTTTTGCATTTTTACAAGTAAGTACTCTTTTTCCGTACACTTGCATTTACCTTAAATCATCACAAATTACTACTTATTAGAGTTTTTACCGAAATCAACTTTTTATGAACCCCTGAGTCTTGTTAAAAATAATGTTGTTTAGAAAAGGTAAGTCAAAATTAAATAATTAACGTTATAATGGTCTAAAAGCTAATTTTAAAAACAACGAAAAATATAACGAAACTATAAATATATAAATCTTTTTAAATATTCGTAATAACAATATAAAAATCGTTTTAATTAGCTAAGGTATGGTTTTAAATGTGGCAATTAAATAAACAAAAACAAAATATTTTTTCTCTATTAAGTATTAACTAGTACAATTTTGGAGTATTATAGTAAATGTAATAAAATAACAGTCACAAAATCACAGTTACTATAACAACAATATTTTGCTCTAATAGGTAAAAAATAACAATCAACTAATCAATAATAATATAATCTCTCATTTATGGTGTTCATATTATAAGTTTTCATATTAAATACTGACAAAACTTTTCATCTTACCTCTTAACTAGTATTTTGTGCCTGACTGCGATGCGAATAGAGAATTATTGAATTTTAATATTAATATTCTAGAATATTGTACATGACTGTACTTAGATTTATTATTCGCACATTTTGTTAAGTGTGCGAATCGCATACTACTAATTCTTGAAGGGGTCGATTCGCACGCAATTTAAATACTTCCGTGCGAATCGCCTACTAAAAAAATATTTTTATTGAAAGGGGACGATTCGCACGATCGTACGAATAATTTTCGTGCGAATCGACTACTAACCCAGCAGCCTGGCCGGACTCCTACCGCGGTGATGCCGGACCAGGAATGGGAATGTAAAGGGATGGAAAGGTAGGAACCACCCGGCATAGGGCGCAGGTTCTCACGGGTGCTTCAGAATGCGGCGGGAAAACCAACACTCGTCGTAGCGTGCCAACTTGTGGCCCCAGAGCGAGCCCACACCTTACCGGCGAGGTCTGACTGCTACACCAGGAGAGGTGCGTGGAGTCGTCAGATTTCACCACTGTGCCTCCGTACGTTTGTTGGCCTTTAACACCGCTAGGTGGCCACGTACGTGTGATAAATGAGGATTGCTTCCAAGTAATTAACAGCGGCTAGGCAAGGCCGACTGCTAACACTCGCGCGTACTTGTTTCTTTCTTGAATGATGAAACCGGAACTTATTCTTTCTTGAAAACTTGCTCAGTGATCCGGCCAAGAAGGACCATTGAAAGGCGTAGAAATCTTCAACTGCGTGCTATGCCTGACTTTGTAGACTGCAAACCATAGGTTGTACTGGATGATAACTCGGGACAAGAAATAACAAGACGATTCTTCAGTTTAACTAGTTGCGTGTAGAGTGTAGCGTGTAGAGTGTAGGGTAGAGGTGAACGGGATTCTTCTTGACTTGTTCTTCTGCTGGCGGTCGGGCGAGTAATACGCCGCGGTTTTCGGGCGTGCGGTTTTTATACCTTTTGTCAATAGCGCCGCGTGCGGCGGGGGCGTGAGCGAGTGACAGCTTTGCTCAGCCAATCCAAGGAAGCTAATTTGCTGTGCATGTGTGTGTGTGTGAGGTGTAACGCATGTATGTATGTGCGTGTGGTGCAACTTCATTTATTTATAAGCAAAACGGTTACATATACAGGCATTTACTTGCCACAAAGGTAAAAAGGTAACAATTTTATGTTAAGTCTATACACAATACATTAATTTAGCATAACTTATGTAATAAGCGTTAAACATCAAGCAAATAAGATTCTAATAGGAAATTAAACATTATGCAAATAAGATTCTAATAGGAAAAGGACTAACAACACAAAATAACGCGCTTATGTGGCTATTATTTATCTAGCTCTAGTCTTATATTTAAGCTGTTATTTACAAGTTGAGTCCAAATATTAATAATTCATACAACATTTTGCATAGGAAATTCACTTTCAGTTTACCCGAATTTTCCAATTTTCCTGCCTACTTTTCAATTTTTTATTTCCGTAAAAACCTTATTCGGACTATTACGAACATTTAAAAAAAAAAATTGCCAAATCGGACTAGTGGTTCTCAAGTGATGATCTTACCAACGAACATCATTTTGAATTGAAAATTTCTACTTTGTATTACTTGTACGTAAATTTCTCTTATTTCGAGCTAAATTATTGTATATTGAATTAAAGATAGGAAGATGATTATTTTATGTCGGAAAGAATATTCCATAACAATGAAAATTGCAAAAAAATAATGTGAAAACATCGTGTAAAAATAACGATAGAATTTTATTAAAGCGAATCCCAAAAAAAAAAACAAGAAATTTATAAATATGAATAAGTAACATCTCGAAAACTATCAAGAATCGCGGAGCATGCATGGGGTATTACCGGATACCCCTGGGCATGAGTTATCATTTTTTTTTATGTCGTCCATATTTGGACTAGTCTGTATTGTATATATGTTGATAATTTTTACTAAATAGAGTAAAAGATCAGTGCATGAAATAATAATTTTGACTTGTGTTTGCCATTGAGGCTAATCACAGAATTAACTGAATTTGAGACTTATTGTTATTACCTGCATAAATGATTTGTAACAACAATAATATCAATCTTCAGTCAGAGGGTCCTCCCTCAACATAGCATTCGAATTTTCATAAAAAATTGGTTTTAAATCTTGATTTTCTTCTGTCTGGAACATCTGTGTGCTAGGCTCACCAGCAAACCGCAACGTATTGGTATTCGGTAACTCGCATGTACTCCTTGAGCGAGAGGAAAATCTCCAGTTACAATGGTTATCACATAAATCAGTATCATCTGTTAGTTTTTGTAGCAAACCTTTGCGTAAAACATTATGTATTACGGATTCCGCATAAATTGCCTGGAGTGGATCCATTTTGGTCAGTTTTTTGGCCACATTCATTCCTGTAATGTCAAACTCTGAAAGTTCCTTGCCGTTGGCTTTCAGAGTATCTTCAAATTCTTCCCGGTAGTTTGATGTAGGCTTTCTTTTTCTTCGTCGAAGTGATGACGTGGCCGTCGCGATTGGAGCCACATCACACTGAAAATAATAATTAATATTATCTCATTATTATTTTTCTAACGTAACAAAGAATAGGGATATTCATTCGAGGAAGCCAGAGGTATTACAAACTCAGTGCAATATGGGGAGGGTTTTGAAAATTCTGTTACTGTTTAATTATTTAGGATTCAAGTGACTTTGGAAGGTTAACAAAACCAAGTCAATTATTAAAATTATTTTTTATTAAGACCCATGTGGAAGATCTTACACCAAATAAAGATTGATTACCTATACCTACCTGTATTTTAAAAAGGCGAATATTACAATATAAAGTACTTACTTAGTAATATTACATTAATACCTAAACGCTACGAAATTCAACTTACCGTATTTTGTTCATCCTCTGATAAAACATTGGTTTCATCGTCATTAGTAAGGCTTTCATCCTCTAGATCTTCATCGATGTTAGATATACTACGCGTAGGTATTTCCTGGTCTTTAGTGAACAGCAAATTATCGAAATACCAAAGGGTAGATTTGTATACGTCATCTGTTCCTTTTCCAGTGCGCTGGCTGTCAGTCACCTTCCTCAGTTCCTTCCGAAACGAGCCACGTAAACTCTGTATTTTCTTTGCTACTAAATCACGATTGGCATCGAGAAACCCTTTTTCCTTACAAAAATCAATAAGTTCATTGTAAGCTTCCTCTTTAAGGTATTTGTTTTTATACTCCTCGGATTTAATTTTCCACAAGCAAGGAAATGATTTGTATAGTGTAATTAATTCCGCTACTATCTTTTTGTTCCACGTGCGTATGTCCGCCATCTTGTATTGTAAGTGCGCGCGAAAGAATGGACTTGACGCTTGACGCGACTAGATGCGCGCGCCACGCGGGACTGATGAGCGCAATCCCATAGTCTTTCCCTTCCCCTCCGATATCTCGCGCGGGCTCTTTCACGCACGATTGTTGTTTCACACGAGATAACGCGAGTGTGTAAAGCCGGGTAAGTCTAGAGGAATTTGACGAAAAAAATCTACTGTGTAGGTAGCTCACGGTAGAAATAATATTGCCCCCAAACTAGTTATAACGAGTTCTACCTACTTAGCTATCGTCAAAGCCTCTAACTATACCTACTGTCGATTTTGTTAAGGCTATAAGCTAAGCTATTAAAATTAACGGAAAACGTCCGCATTTCTTTTGTTTACGCGTCAAACAAAAGAAATCTATCAAATGAAAATTCCCATGCAGCGAAAAAAGAAATCATTCAAAAACGGCCTATTGATTGACCTGAATCCGGTCTCTTTGAGTCAGGGATGCACCCGGCAAGCACTCTTCATTGAGAACCCTCGAGTATTGCTTGCATCGGTCGTGCCAGCCCTGGTGACGTCAGCTGCGATAAACCTGGACAACTTGACACTTTTTGTTTCAGTGCAGTATTTCTGGGAAATGTAGTAGGTACCTACCAACTATGTACAATTAGTACGGAATGTTCTGGTATATATAATAGCTATTTGAATTCCCTATAACTTGTATGTACCAACTATGTAAAAAATATCAGAAACAAACAAATACAAAATATTCCGTAGGTTACCTACGGATTCTATTCTACGAATTTATGAAGACAGACTATTTCACTAAATCATTATCAGAGAGGAGAAGCCAGGTTTCTTTGAAAAAAAAACTGAAAGATTAGCTGAACAACAATCGACTTGAAAAAAAAAACACAACGACGTGTCTTCGGTTTTATTTTCTTTTTTTATCACCGAATTTAGAAATATCACAATGCAGCTTTTTTTTTTGTAGTCGTTTGTTATTTTTCGTGAACAGTTATTATTTTTAAATTTTAGTGTTGGCACACAAATTCGTCACCACTTGCTAACTAAAAACGGTGACAGGAAATTATTGCATCATCAACATACACTAAGCGGAAAAATACGTATTTTTGAAGCTAACTCAAAAACCACTCATCAGAACATTCAAAAAAGAAAATAATTCAAATCGGTTTATAATTAAATGACAAAGTTCCAAGGAACAAATATTTAAAAAAAATATATACAACCGAATTGAGAACCTCCTCCTTTTTTTGAAGTCGATTAAAAATAAATCTTGTTTGAGAATTTTGCTACCAACAAATATCCACAAGTATGGATTATTTCTGATATTGGATTTTAACTGAAAGAAACTTTACTACTGCATAATATCGCCCTTGTGGCCTAATGGATAAGGCATCGGCCTCCTAAGCCGGGGATTGTGGGTTCGAGTCCCACCAGGGGTATACTTCTGTTTTAATTTTTTCGTGCCCAATTTATACGTTACTGCAATTTTTATTAAATGGATATAAATAATGTGGAAACACGACAAAGAAAACATTTCATCGTACCTTCAAAAATAAATAAATATTATTTCCAATTAACTGTAAAGATTTTTCTGATTAAAAAATATGTCTCTGCGAATCTTTTTATATGGTTCTTTAATAGAATTGATAAGCAGATTTGGAAGTGTTTGGGCTACTAAAAACTGTCCAAAAATAGGGAATCAAACTGATCTTTAAAAAGAACATTCAACTTAAATATTAATATACAAAATCATTTATCTACAAAATCCTGGCCTAAACATTACTAAATGTAAACTCAATTACATTTAATACAACCATTCAATAGATCAAAGCAGAAGTTACAGCAGCTATAACTATAACTGGCCATGGCTATTGAATAAAACCTCTTTGGCATAGGAGTGACATTCCGCTGTGCTAAACTGCCCGGTGTTCGCCAAATCCAGGGCAAAGTACTTCGGTAACCCAGCTATCCTACGTGAGATCGTAAGTAACACCAAGCCGTTGCTGGCCTTCCTTGAGCAGCTGGGGTGGATCGAATGACCGAGTTTCCCAACCCGTACGAAAATACGCGCTTTCACATAGAATTGCGGATACCACCGGTGACCAGCCCAGATTACGAGTATCTAACCCATTGCATTTAATAAATTTTGGCTCTACATCTCAGATCTCATATCAGAAATCTACTTATCTTCAAAAAGATGTTTCAAAGTACTTTTTTGTACAACAAAAATCAAAAACCCCGTGAATCAGACTCTAATTCATTCTATATCATTTAATATTTGAAAGTACGATCATTCATCTGACGTTTTCATGTTCTTTACGACTTTATATTAACAAAATCCCTTTCATCGTATGTATTTTACGCACACTACCACACCAGCAGGTAGGTAGAGTACAATGTATGTATGTAAGGGGTGTATTATGTTTCTGCCTAAAGTTTAACGGCCGACCACATGTACCGACGAGGTGCAGGTATATTGAGGCGTGCGTGTGCGTAACGCTGCGTGTGTGCGCACGCCGTCTGCGACCTTGGCGAGGGTCGTCTGATGCCTGAAATTCTGACTGAATAACAGCGTGCGGCGCTCGGGGAGGGGGAGGGGGTATAAAAGGAGATGGGCAGAGGTCGATATTCAAATTTTAATCACAGAACAACACGACGCTTTTAATTTTATTTGATTGCATCCTTATTTTGATTTTTTTACGGTTGGACCTTACTGTCTGGAATTTTTGTATTTATTATTTGTATTAGAAGAAATATACAATGAGGACATAATAAACTGATTTTTTAAATTAATATTTCTATTTTCTTTATCTCAATAGCCGCAAACAACTTCTTCTTATAGGTATTTATATGTCACAATTTCGTTCTCATTCATAGACCGTATCTTTCAACAATCCTGATGGGACATTGCCAGTCTGCCACAACCGCAATGCCATCTTGGCACGCAGGTCGGTAATTCGAACATCCGATAACAACGTAATAGAGAGAGGGATGGATGCTTTTACACGTTTTCCTTATTTTGTGTAGTAAAGTCAAAATAAAATAATTTATTTCAACTTGGCACTTTTGAACGTCAAAACTCACAAAAAAAATATTGATTCTAGTCGCCCCTTCCAAAACTTAGCTTTCGTATGGAGAAGAATGGGCAAGAAACTCCATCGTTACTCTTTTAAAATGTTTTCACAATATCTTGTATAAGTATCTACATTAATCACATAATTTTATGTGAAGACGATGCACCTAGAATAAGATTACTATACCACGATAGGTAAAAAGAATGAAAAATGAAGGAATGACATAAATTAATTATGTGATAGATGCATGGTGCTCACATAATTATTTACAAACATTGTAAAATCATACGATATTTCTAACATTTTAACAAGTAATACTAATAATAAGTTAGTGTGTGAGTTCAAGTAATCACAGAATATAAAATCAATGTTGTAAACTATATTAAAATTAAATTAGCAAACAGTTAGATTTTATCTAGATTCTAAATGGTCATATGGAGCAGAACCAGCATGTTTTCAAGCATTTTTATCTTGGATATAATCCTCTAATTTGTAATAGGTATGCTTGTTTACAAACGGAACTTTTTATATGAGTTTTAAATTTTCTTTCATTTAATTATAATATATCACAAGGTATTCTGTTATATCATGTAACACATTACCCCATCAAAGATGTATTTACTTTAGATAGTCTGAAAAATGGCTATTTTATCTTCATTTCTAGTATTAAAACTATGTACACTTATTATATTTTATTAAAAAGAGAGTTTAATAACATATCCAGAGATACCTCTGCCATCAAAAAAGATCAGGTAGCAGGAAAAAAGTTACGCTAGTCCCATACTTATATATTTAGAGTAGACTTAACCTGGGTCAGACTTGTACCCTCATTTTATACGTTGAATAATTTCATCAAAACCAGTACACTACTCCAAAACACAATTTTCAAGTTAAATTTTACAACAAAACAAACAAAATAAATCAATACGCCTCTTATATACAAACACAACGAATCCTTCTAAATGTGTCCTTTGTATACTGTAATGGAACACTCAAATTTCAATTACGAAACGGAGTTCCATAAACAAATCCAAAACTCACAATCAAACGGTTTTTGCGACAAATAAGGAAAACAGTACCTTTAAAATACTACAAACCCCTAAAAAAGTATTTATGTTCGAAAAACTCACATAAGGTATCTAAAAATAACAAAAAAACAGCAGAAATAAAGCATAAAGCTTGACTTTTAACACGAGGGTAACACACTTACAGGCAAAAACACCAATCATTTTGACAGTTCCACAACATTCCTTGCGTTAATAGATATATGCCAGCAACCTCGAGTGGTTAGCTTACGTGTTCTGTACTGAGGTCACGCAACGCGTCGTATCTCCAGCCAGTAATAGGACTCGCCCATCAAGGAGCGCTGTCCCAAATTAGACGCATTATTAATTTATTATACATAAAACAAAAATAAATTTAATAAAACACGTATACTAAAAGATCAATAATTTAATCATATTTAAAATGGTGAAGGTTACAGAAAAATAAGCTTGATAGATTTTGCGTGAAAATCAGATTTTTATCCACGTTTAAACATAACTCTACAAAAATAATTT
The DNA here is from genome assembly GCA_963853775.1 of Xanthia togata. Lineage (NCBI taxonomy): Eukaryota > Metazoa > Arthropoda > Insecta > Lepidoptera > Noctuidae > Xanthia > Xanthia togata. The sequence continues at coordinate 17,837,579 of OY970802.1, forward strand.
CACTTTGATATATAAATATAATAAAAAATATTCATATATTAAGTTATTAAGAAAATGCTTTAATTTTTTTCATTAACGCAATGTTGCTTTAAAGATGAATTTATCAAATAAGTTTAGCAATGGATTAGCAATTTCCTTCAAAACCCTTCAGATTGAAAGTGGATTACGTAATTAGGGTGCTGAAATCCAGTGACTGATGAAAATTGAGCCCTATAAATTACTTTTCATTAAAACACTAGACTGTCCCAGTGACCAGCCGCATGTTAGTCGCTGTACTGGCTTCATAACTACCCCCGTATTTAGACGTCCCAACATTGGATTTAGATTAAATTGATTGGATTGTGGTCCCCCCATATTGGATTCCAAGGCTTGATCCTATGACCATTAAAGAGATTAACACGAAAGTAATGGTAATCAATTTATCTAAGCTGATTAAAGTAAATGTAAATGGTAGAATGCCAAACAGCTCTGTGTTACTACACATTTATACCGGTTTTTATTAAAGAAAGACGTTTCGAAGTTTTCCTTTTAATTTAATTTGTCAGCGGGAAATAAAATAGAATTTCTATTCTTTTTTCGGGACCTGCGGAACCGTCGTCAAAAATATTTTACACGTCGAAACTGAAATTCAATACTTCAACGAAGATAGTTTCTTCGTTGAAGTATTGAATTTCAGTTTCTAATAAGGACATCAATTTAACATTTGCAAAGCTGTCACGCCAACTACTAAGCGTAGCCTTTCACTAACTCCATTAGCGCAGAAACTTCGGACATAGGTACCTAGTTACACTTCAGGACCTACATCAAATCGTTTTGTCTGTCACTTTCCAATGCATTTATCATTGTAACATCATCGTCTCTTTCAATTTTCTATACTTCTATTCCATTATAAATTCTAACTCGATTTGAATAAGGATCCAATTTAAATGCTGAAGACTTCTACATCGAAATATTGTTCGACTACTAGAGTTAGGTTCGGTCGACCTCTGAGGAGTTGAGGACGGCCAACGAACGCCTATGACATTGGCAGGGACACGGGTAGACCCCACACCCCCTAAAATATGCCTCTAACTTGCACTCCCTTAACGATCCACCCCCACGAGGGGGGGGGGTGGATTCAGAAAAATCGCCGCTGGCAGACGCATTGTATGCGTCGAGTAAGGGGGGAAAACAGGGCCCATTTAGCTGTATTTTACGTCAAGTTTATACCTATGTTACCTACTATAGTATCTCCCAAGTCCCTAGATTACTCGCGTTGCTATCTTTTTTTATTATTTTTCGAATATTTTACACGCTTTAACGCTTGGGATAAATTATTCATCCATGATGATGATAGATATGGGTTGTTATTTTACAAGCAAATGCCCATACTGTGGTGTGGTCGCTCAACCACAAAATGTTAGAAATATTAGATTTATTTTTCATTCGTAAAAATATCCTTTGCTCTATGCTTTATGAATTGTTCAATAGTTCCATCAGAAATTTTGGACATTTTGATAGTAGGTACCTACGTTCATTAATTGATTCTTAAGTGTAATATTTTTAGGTATTTTCAATGGCGATCCCACTTAGAATCTATTCTACTTAGGTATATATAAAGAGCGTATAATAACTATTGCCTTGTAGGTCCTTCAAACTTTTTATAACTCCCATTATTTACAAAAGAATAGAAGAAAAGTTTACGTGGGTACATAAACCTTTAGGTAAATTTAGTTTTTCTGTGAACAGTAGACTTCTTTATACAATATAATTTTAAACTGAATTTATTTTTATTAGTAGACAGGTAGCTAAGGATACCCAGGCGTAGCTTGAGTGGCTATCTCGATGCCCGCTGTGACTTTTTATGTTGTGAAGGTTGAAAGAGTGAATGAAAAAAAAATCTTCTCTCTTCTTCTTTCGTTTTTGTTCTTCTGTTTTTTTGTCTGTTTATATGTGTATACATAATCTGTTAAATAAATTATTTAGGTACCTACTCAAAATAGTCTACTCAAACCTATTACCTACTAGTTGACCCGACAGACGGTGTCCCGTCATTTTCCAATTTTTCCGGGCAACTTTTGCCTGAAAACTCTATACGGACAAAGACGAACATAAAAAAATTAAAATATATTTCTAGCCGTTCTCAATTAATGTGCTTACCAACGAGCAGCATTAATTCCTAACTTAATCCTAACTAATATTAAGTATAAATTCGAGTGTGTTTGTTTTTTTGTTTGTCACGCTTTCACGCTAAAACGGCTGAACGGATTTGGATGAAATTTGGCACATGATCTGAAGAAGGACATAGGCTACCTTTTATCCCGATATTCCCACGGCACCGATACTTATGCGGGTGAAACTGCAAGGCGCAGCTAGTAATAATATTTTAGGGGCATTAGGAACAGGGTGTAAAGTTCACTCATCCACCATAGAAAAGGGAGGATCCTCCAACCAGACGGGTGTTGTGTCTGGCGGGCCGACTGCCCGACTGTTGATGTCGGATAGTCTTAAATATGTCGTTCGCGCGGTAAACTCTAATTGCGCGATGCAGGATTTGTGTGACGTCATGTCTTTTGATGCGTAGTTCGTATGTGGCGGTTTAACCGCTACATCACTCCCGGAGACCGGAGGTCGATAGTGGGCTGAGTCTTGTATCTTGCGATGCTTCACAGTGCCAACTAAGGTTCCAGTGAGTCGGAACCGGGTGCCGTACAGTTCGCGGTGATTCGGTACTGTCTGCGGTGATTGCGGCGATTGTGGTGATTGAGGTGATTGCGCTGATTGAGATGATTGCGGTGATTCCCCAGTGAGTCGGGGTCCTATCGGGGTATTGGTCGGAGGATCCTCCGACCGGACAGGTGTTGTGTCTGGCGGGCCGACTGCCCGACTGTTGATGTCGGAAAGTCTTATATTTATGTCGTTCGCGCGGTAAACTCTAATTGCGTGATGCAGGATTAGTGTGACGTCATGTCATTGATGCGTAGTTCGTATGTGGCGGTGTAACCGCTACAATATTATAAATGCGAAACTGAGTTAGTTTGTTTGTTACGCTTTCACGCTAAAACGGCTGAACGGATTTGGATGAAATTTGGCACACGCACACGGTAAGACCATGACCCGGAATAGGACATAGGATACTTTTTATACCAGTAGTACGTTCCCGTGTGATAATTTCCGACGAAGCCGCTGGCAAAAGCTAGATATTTATAAACCTAGATAAGTACCTACCGCAAAAATAAACACTCTCTCTTACTCCTTCTTTGCCGTGGGTCCCGTTAAACGGTTAAAAGGGCTATAAGAATAGATGAGCATTCTCTTATTACTAATTATGTAGTAGGTACCAAATTAATAACAAACCAAGTACGATCATCAGTGTAAAGAATAGCGAATAAATATTGCAATAATCCCTAACCATAATAAGTTTTAAACAATGTTTTCAGCATATAAGATGAATTCACTCGATTACAAAAAAAGTAAACAAAATAGTTAAACTCATTCGTATAAGCGCTTGCTACCGGAGTTATGTGAAACTAAATCCACTTCTACAGTAACGCCATCTATTAAAGATACCGCGAACTTTTTTAAGTTGCGCGGCCATCCTCGCATTCGATAGTTTCTGTATCGCGTTCTAGATGGCCAGTATAACTACATTTAAAGAAAACAGAAAAGGTTAAGGTCGTCGAAAATCTAGTGTGTAGTGTAGCTGCTTCAGGCCCCTCTTTATTAATGCTACTTTCCTTAGATCAGTGCCAATTGCATCAAACCGATTATTATTAATTGCATTGTTGGACGATGGAACTTGATCCCTAGACTCGGTCGGCCGACAAGGGATGACAGTCGAATAAGTTGCAGAGGGTGGAGAAATCAAAGATCTTAAATCCTTGGACCAGTCTGATCAATACGAATCGGCCCCAATTTCAATGATTGTACCTACTTGACCATAGATCCAACAGCTTAGACGGGAAGCCAGACCCAACAAACGAACTTGGAATAATAAATGGTGCTTACTATTGTAGGTACATTTTTTTTCCGGTACAGTATATATACTACAATTAGTTGTTCCGGGTCTGGCTATTTGTGTATGTGAGCTTAAATGTTTGTAAACGCACCCACAATACAGGAGAAATTCCTTTATTCGTCCTAAAAAAAAAAAAACAATATATTAACAAAACCATTTTGAGGTCATTAGTGCAGTGACCGTTATCGCTTAAATGGATATGCGTTTTATGGATAATAATATACATATACACTGGATCGCAAAAATTCCAGGTCGCTAATAAATGGCTTGATAGTTTTTTTAAATACATAAGACTAATTTGCGAAACTATAGTATATTGTAGATGATTGATTAATATGTATAAAAAATGTGTAACACGTTTTGTACATTATTTAACTTTAATTAAAACCTAAAAAATAAGAAAATTTTGCTTCTGACAAAAAAACTTCTACTAAATCTTAAAAAATAAAAGACTTTTTGTCAATTTAATATTTTGTATTTCCTCCACGAGCCCGTATCACTTCATTAAGACGATGTGGCATGCTGTAAACAAAATTAATACGATTTTGGTCTATGTTTGCCTATTCTTCCACTAGCGCATTCCATAACTCGTGTAAGGTAACGGGAGCAGGAGAGCGTTGTCTCACGCATCTCCCGAGCTCGTCCCATGCATTTTCTATGGGATTTAAGTCTGGGCTGCGAGCTGGCCACTTCATGCAGGTAATACCGACGTCTTGAATATACATATTGACCAAACGAACAGTATGTGGTCGCGCATTATCGTGCATAAAAATGGAATTTGTCCCCATATTCACTAAGAAAGGACCAGCATGCTCATTTAAAACCTCTTCTACTCATCTGACAGCAGTCAGAGAACCGTTTTCTATGATCACTAACTCCGTGCGATCCTCTGAAGATATCCCAGCCCAAACCATTATTGCTCCTCCACCGAATGGCACCTTTTCTTCAAAACACGCTTGATGATACCGTTCTCCTGGTCGTCTAAATACTCTTCGTCTTCCGTCGTGCGTAGGTAAATAAACAAAATCTGGACTGAATGACTGAATGTATTCTCGAGCAAACCGTAACCTGGCAACTCGATGTTCTCTGAGCAGTTTGGGGCCGTTTGCTGGTCTATAAGGCTTTATATCGGCTTCACGAAGACGTCGCAGAATCGTATCAGAGCACACATTGTTGTGGTGAATTTCTTGAAGACTGTTTCGGACCTGAACAGCCGTGAGATGTCACCATTTCCTGATGTTCTTACCGGTCTCTTGAAATCTGTGGAGTACTCTTTGGACCGTTGATAATGATACTCCTATTGTTCTAGCAGTGCTACGCTGACTTCTTCCTTGTACCATGGTAATAATCCGTGTACATTCTTCAGGTGTTAAGGACATGATATTGCACTGAATACTCTAATCAATCCAAGGAATCATTTATAATGACAGCACGCTTTGAAACAAAAGCAGAAAAAATATTAATTCGTATTATTTAAATATTAAAAAATTTCAAAGCCCAGTTTTTTTTTTAAATCTGTTACTTGTACAAATGAAACCTCTTTAGAGATTTAGAACAAGCATTAGTAACCTGCTTACTACATATTATTTATTCTAGCGATCTAGGTATGTAATTTATGGAGATATCACAGTTTTTATTAGCGACCCGGAATTTTTGCGATCCAGTGTAGTTTAGTCATCAGCTCGCACTCCCATTGCCTTACTTGGGACTCCAAACAAAGAGGTGGATAATATAATGTTAAAAACTGTGTCCAAAATGTCCAAGTCACGAACCTAGGAAGGTTTCTTTTAGACTTCCACTGGATAACACATAAGCTCTTCTTAAGTAACAGCTATCAAACACTATTAAAGAAAATTTCTTCGACCACTCACTTTACGTAGATAATATCGATCCCGTAGGAAAGATTATCTTCACAGACTATCAGGAGCACGAAATCGGGTGGGTGATAATTATATTCTTCATTATCTAGAATATAATTAACATATCAGAATTATGATTCTGTTTATTATCTAGAAGTTGTTGGATCGTCATACGATCAATTTTTAATAATTAACTCCAAGGATAGTTTCTGATATTCTAACACTCGGACCATATCCATGCAGTGATGCGTACAGGTTTTGGTAAAGCATTAAAATTCACAGCCATAATTAGATGATACTTACTGTATCTATATTTATGAAATCGATGGTGGCACTTTTAATCATGCACGGTTACCAGAAGCCAAACATCAAATGACCAATGGAGCCACGGACGATTAACTGTAATGTAAACAACGCGGTAACGTAGGTCGTTCAATACACTCTGATAATAGAAAATATTTAATAGAAATGTTCTGGCAATGTTTTTTTTTGCTTTAAATTACCAAATGATCGGGATGGTAGAACACTTATTTGAATTAATTTTGCACGCTAGGTATGATTACGCCTACAAATAGGTACTTCAAAATTCGTATCTTTGTATTACCTGCCTAACTCTAAACTAAATACACAAGTGCTAGAAAACAAGTGGGTTCAAATACTTAATTAATGCAATAGGCGGGTTGATCACGACCTTACTGGCCTTAACGTGGACCCACTCCTACCACAATCCAACTGATATAACAAATACCTCAGTTATATGAAAAACTGTAGCTGGCTTTCTAAATTACCAACGCTTTCATTTCAGCCGAAAGACGTCCACTGACATAAGCCTCTGAGGAGGCTTTCCAACTCTACGTCTCCCGGTACGCGGCCGCCACTCCAAAACCTTTTTGCTCCATCGGCCATCTGTTTTGCGAGCAATGTGCCCTGCCCATTGCTACTTAGGTTTAGGTAGGAACGAGATATATTTTCCTTCCAACATTGTAAGAACGTACGAACTTACTGATCTACCTTACCTATAATCCGTTTATCTTCAAAGCAAGAGTGAGCCAGCATCTTCCGAGTACGCTCGTTTCAATGTAGGTAGACCTCATGCATTGCTTGTCTTCCGGCGAGATCGTGGGGACAAGCAAACTCATAACGTAATAAAAAAATACCTAACTAAAAAATAAATATTAAAAAAACTAAACTTACTTTAAACGTCATAATCCTTTCATTGCTGTCCAAAATATAACGATGGTATGCACCTCATGGTCTGCAGATTAAAGTATAGTGACGTAACAGCGGTGTGGCGTTTCGCAAACGAGTGTCGGTGCGCGGGCGCCGGCTCCACCTTATGCAACACTTTCTTTGGAACAGACCCGATTACCCCTACGTCATTTTAGTAATGTTCTGTTTATTTAGGTCATAATTTAATAGCTAACTGTGAGCTAGACAAACAACTTAATAAGGTTAAGCCTTGTAAAGTGGTTTGTCTCGATATACTTAAGTAGATATAATTTCGTTTATTTTTTTAGTTGCCTTCGAATGTACTGAATATTCCATGAAGAATCTAGCTAAGTATTAGCGATTAGTATTCCTAAGTGTCGTGCGTTCAGGTGAAAATGTCTCAAGTATTTGTCTTTGTCAAACTGTGGCGACCGCCTAAGGATTCACTACTTTGGACTGCCTTATAAGACCGTCCACCAACAGTTTCACTACATATTATAAAACAAAGTCTTCGTCGTCGTCCCCGCCGCGTCTGTCTGTCTGTCTGAACGCGATAAACTCAAAAACTGTCGAACGGAATTTCATACCATTTTCACCAATGCTGCAATGCACGGAGTGATTAGTGAGGAAGCTTTAGGTGTATAATTCTTTAAAGCTTCGCTTAAATTGGCTGAAACGACGATTAAAAAATATACTCCAAGTAGAATGAACATCACTCATCGTTCACACACACACTCGATGCAACAGGCTGATAAACACAAGGGCAGAAAAAAATGGCATATTTGCTTTGCTACCCGTGCGAAGCCGGGGCGGTTAGCTAGTTGCTTCGTAAATCTAACCTAATTTAATATTCTAGCCATTCAAACCAAACAAGCTAATATTTAGTATGACTAAGGCAAATAATGTAGGTATGTCTCGGACCTCAGATTACAGTCCAGACATGTGCAACATCCAGGTTCCATTAACGTCAGTCATTACGGGTCTCGTGTTGTCAATCTTCGCCACCAATTTCAAAGCATGAGTCATTTAGGTACCTACATAATTCCTAAAAGTGATTATCTTGTTAAGGCATCAAGATTAAAGGCGGAAATTAGGGCAGCAGAAAGAAGATCACGATTCGCGATAGTGTCCAATCAGTTTAATGACTGTAAGGACGTCCTGCTTCCATGTGCCGTCTGGAAAAGTTAGTATTAAGATCAGAAAAAAAAATATACTTACACGTTAGGTATGTCCCGTGATGTGCGTGTTTCAAGAATTAGGCCACTGGTTTTGCTGCTTAGGCCATTTTAAACTTCGTGCGTACAGAAAGTTTCAATCTTTAAATACCTAATAACAGTTCGAGTAAACTCTGAAAGGCACATTCAGTTTAATTAGTGTCATATTCAGGAAATCTATTATACATTGTAACAGTGAATCAATCTTCACACCTCCCCGTTAAGAACCTGGCAAAATATTTTTTGATATTGGGATAGCTCATGACCTAAAGAGGTGCCATCAATAATATGAATTAAAAATAAAAATAAAAAACGAACATAGATCTGCAATATTTAATAGTTCTTTTACAGCAAAACTGTAAGTATTATGAAATTACTTACCTCCGTCACCCACCACAAACAACTAGGATATACAGAATTTACAAATAGGGTCTATTATTAGTGTAGCACTATAAAAGATATCCCATTTCTATATTGCAATCTTCATATCGTGTCGATGGCCAAAATAACACGAAAAAATATATGTTCTTAGTTTTTTTTAAATTTTGTTTGGCCCAAAACTCAGCAACGCGAATACCGTTCGCTGACGCTGCCATTAGGTCCTCACGACCGTGTTCAGGTGACAGTCATGCGGTGCAAGATTGGTGAGGTGAGCCATCGTCTGTGGAGAGACGCTGCACACCACATACACACCGGAGATCAGAGCAAATAATGCAACCTCTTCATTGCGAACCACCACTAAATGTCAAACAATAAGGAACTGTTCCTTAATGCCATGAATCTTCTATCAACCACATAAAGCTCATTGCACACGTATTGTGACGAATCTACTACCTATATGGAATGCAATAGAGAGGTAATGACGTAACAAGATCGTTAGCTACCCACCATGTGTACATAATCTTATGAAGAAACGTAGTATTTATGTAATCGATAACAGGTGAACTTTATTTCGTTTTTTTTTTATAGAAATAAATCGTTTGCGGCTAATTGGTTATCTACTTGTCTTTTATAATTATAACTGCTAATTCAACGGTAGCTGGTTATTTAAAATTGCAGATCATACGTCAAAACTATTTAAAAAGTCAACTTGCATTGACTATCAAAAAAAAAAAATGTATTATTATTATGTATTTGTTTTTTATAAAATAAGTATTTTATAAATTTTGTGTTAAGATTATGTTAGATTATATAAGTTATGTAAATGATAAGTCCTCTTCTCCACATATATTTCTCTTGCTGTGCCCTACAGGGTCCATGATTGTTTCTTTTGGCAAATATTTACCACCTAAGCCTACATTGTGGAATGCAATAAAGAATTGAGTATTGAGTATCATGTTAAACCAAGATAATATTGATTTGGTTTGCAAGTAAACAAAAACCAATCATTAACTATTATCTACTGCGAATAAAAATCTAATAAAAATATATAATCAGAAAAAGGATTTCTTAAGGGGGGTATGCGCTAAGGCAGCCCACGAAATTCAAACGTTCATATCTTTTTTGCAATTTGCAGGTCAATGTCGGGTTATTATGTTGATTAAATTATGAAAATATGATTTGCGACCCTTACAAATGTGGCTTTACAGGATGATAATCATAAAAATCATCAATACAACTTAAGTTAGAATTGGCCTCAAATGTCATGATTTCATAGTCATTCAATAAGGTAATATGAACTTACAGAGTTGTACTGATGATTTTTTTTATTATCATTGTGTAAATAAATTCTTGATACGGCTGCGAATCATAATTAGATCAACATACAACCTGATAAAGACCTTCAAATTGCAAAAAAATAAAAATAAGAACGTTTGAATTATGCGGGTTACCCTGACGCATTCGCCTTAAATAAATATAGTTTTAGCGACTTCAATTATATAATTATTTTATTCGTATTGAAAATTTAAAATCAAATAAATCCTACAAAAGATCACCCAATAGGCCTTGAAATAAGAATTTCGGCCATTAGCTCGTCTTTATGTAAATCTGCTACATCTGCGTATGCTTGGACACGTGTCTCAAGATGACCACTTTCAAGACAACCGGTATGATCACTATGGAGCTGACGTACCTACACTCAGCATGACCTCTGCCTCTGATTAAAAGAAACCGAATGGAAACCTACACTCCTGAGAGAAATTTCTCGATGGCATGTGAAACAAAGTCAGAGGCGGCATAAAAAGTCTGACACCAGGTTAGTCACTAACCACACGAAAATTAAAGAAAGAAATATTTTTAAAAGAAAAATTGTCCAACAGCAAATAGGTTGTCACAGTTCCGTATACCTATTATTAGTAATACGACAACAGCTCCGTAAAAACAGGCGCGACGCGACGCCCCGGTAATTGTTCTACCGTGAAGTTTTCTTAGAAATTGTTTTATTAGAGTCGTGTCGCGCCTGTTTGCGGAGCCTCCATTCGTTATTTAGTTTTCAGGTACCTCTCATAAATATGTATTCTCAATTACTAATTGTTTTAATGTGTTCTCTGATATATTTTCATGCTCTAAGTCCTGAACAATCCGCAGTCCCTTAAGAAAACATTAGGTTGAAGGAAAATGAAACAGGCCAATGAAGATGATCAAAAGAGAACGAATACAAACAGAACTCAGTAAGTAAATACAAACATAAACATTACAGGTGACGGACATAAATAAATAGAAAATGTCTTGTGTGCTGGATAACTTTTAGAGACCTTGAAACAGCCTTTTCGGATCCCAACTAAAGAAAAAAAAGGCGAAAGAACTCCGAGGAAACTGATTATAACCAGTTTCTTTTTTATATGACACGCAGGCTGTGCGGTGATGCGATAATTAATAATATCAGTTTGGGTAAAAACATAAAAATGTAAAATATAATTTAAATAATGCTCCTTAATGAAAAGTTCGTCTAAGAAGCACAATCGAGCAAACATCTACCGCAGATCTGCGTTGGCATGTCCTACCTGAGAGTAAATGCACATATAAGAAAAGGTCGAACTGGGTACTGGGAGGTGAAGAGGAATTACATATGTAACTGGCACAGGTTACTGCATTACATCAGTTGGACCATCTTACCAGATTATGGAACAAAAATATGCACACAACATTGTGACAAAAAAGTAAACGTTAACAATACGTCACGGAAATGCGAGATCAGGCCCTTGCATGCTCTTCCTAACTGATTTGATTCTTCTGCAAACATACCGATGACATACTTGTATTGCTCAGCCCTTCAGCTCAACCTACATTTTTGCCACACTTACAGCGTTTTCATCAGTCATTCAGCTAACGCATATTATTTTTACAACTGTGTATGGATTCGTTGTTACCATGTTTTTCTGTTTCTCATTTATACTAATGTATTACGTCATCATCTCCATAAAAAGTAAACACATTCCTGTCCTTCCCAGTCCTTTCCTTATTCGTGACACATTCTATGAGACTTTCACTTCCTCCTGATATCGGCTTCTGTATCTTTATTTAGTGAGCTACTTATACTAAGGCTAATGCTCTTGGTATCACTATTCTATCTTTCTCTGCTTGTCTGGCACATTTATACATTGTCACCTTTCTCCTTATTATATGAGAAGGAAGCTGTTGAGTTTTGCTTTTGTATTTCACGTTATTCATATATAGTACCGAATGTGGTTAATTGTGGCAAAATGGCTTCATCAAACGTTGTTTTTATTGGCTCTAGATAGTGTAGATACGTTTGTCTTGTTAAAAACATGAATGAAGGTGTTTATGTCATCTTAGCGATTGAGTGGAACCTTCTTAAGAATCATCATCCTCTTTCAAATGTTTAAGCTTGTTAGGGCTCTAAAACAAAAGAGATACATAATATTCTTTTCTATCTAAAATCGGCAAGACCACGCTTCTTTCTTTCACGTTATGTAATACTGGCTTACTTATATTCAGATTATGACACTTCCATCTTAAGATTATCATCATTGACAGATCAATTTGCTTTATTTTGCTATAAAACTCCATTATTTTTATAATGTAACACTCAACTTGCATCACGTTACGATTGAATAGAATGGATTGCCAACTCCAGTTATAATGTAATTAGTAACAATAAGATCTGTAAGTTGACATATTTAATCTTTATATAAGTGGGTCTGTGTGTTGTAAATTTTGATGTTTGCGAAATAGACACTGGAGTGTAAGATGATAGAGTTTTCTCCTAAAAGATTTGATTAATAATATGCCGTAGTTTTTATTCATGTATTTTATTCATTTCAGTTGTCAGCCCCATCTCTATTAGTTTTGAAATGTAACAATATTACGAAACATATTCAAAGCATGCTAGGTACATTTAGTAACTACTCTTAGTATATTTAGTTCTTTTAGTTTCAATAAGCAACAACTAATTATTAATAGATAGGTAATTAATGGATAACTACACACACGTTCAGGACAATTTTATTTTAAATATGAATTATTAATGTTTTTCTGGGTAATATAATGTCATACTCGTAAGTTATTTAACATAACGTAACTCATTGCGCACACGCATGCATAAATAGACATAAAGTTGAGAACTAAAGTCGTTATAACAGATTATTTAATCGAAGCCGTTTAATTATCGGTTACAACAACATCTTAAGTCGATCCATTCTTAATAGAATCAACCAAAATACAATAAAAAGTAAAAGTTGAAAGCAAACAACGGATAAAACGAAAGTGATTTATAAAAAACAAAAATAAAAGTGATGTGGTCACGTCGTTCTCGTCAAAGTAAATTATAATATTGTTACGTTTTACATAACTAAGGGCCGTCCAACATCGACGGACCGGTCAGTGGGCCAGCGCGTACAACTGTGGACAACCGCAGTTGACCACTTTTTAACTTTAAGTCCTTAATAATAAGGTTGAAAATTGGCTCACCACCAGTGTCCGCGATGGCACGGTGACTGAAATCTTAGCCAACGCGGATCTGTGTCACTGGGTGCGCGTGCGCAGGTGGGGGCGCGGGTGCCACAATGCCGTTAGATAATATTATTCTGACCTTTGCAATGTTTGACAACACTGTGATATAAGGCACTGTCGCTGCACCCCTAAAATATGAAGGCTGTGCGAAATTTATGGTATTGTTTTAAAATTAGAATTATGTAGTAAAAAAAATGAGGTTATGTTAGTACGTACCGACCTTAGCACGTACCTATAAAGGGGCATGAGGGCGTCAGCCCACTTATCTGTATCCGGTTCGTATTCGATTCGTGAAAAAGACGAACGGGAAATTCGCATCCTAGCATTTGCGCACTTATCCGTATTTGATACTCGTATACTCGGTTTTGATCCGTCAAAAAACGACACGAAGTGAGAATTTACGAATGGAACACGAACCGTTTACGCATGAGTAATTACTAAGATGGCCAAACCGAATCAGAAAAACACGAATCGAATACGAACCGGATACGTATAAGTGCGCAAACGCCCTTACAAAAGGTACTGGGTTGTAGTAGTCAGTCCATGTAAATTGCTTATATTCAGCTGCATCTGGTTAGAATGGAAGCCGACCCCAATATAGTTTGGAAAAGGCAAGGCAGATGATAATGACGCTGTTAGGTGGTACTTAAGCTAGTTCTTACCTTTTTCATGTTCTACATAGGTACGGCCCTCCTTGATCCTTATGCATGTTCTCAGATCACATCAAGGCCGAGTACGTTGCAAATCTTAGACAGTTAAAGAAAAGTATCATGTCCCAACACAACATAGTAACGCAAGAATAAAATTATACTTGGTGATAGAAACCGGTTTGCTGCTTTCTCAAGAGGTGGGGTAGAGACCCACTTATTGAAATAGTCTTTTTTATAATAAAATTCACAGGTTTGGTCATTATTTAATCAATCTGCCTAGCCTTTCCCAACTTTCTTGGGTCCGGCTTCCAATTATGATTTAAAAGAGTGTCCGTGGAGTTTCTTGCCCGTTCTTCTCCATAGGAACCTACGCTGGAATGGGCAACTAGATTCATATTTGTGACTGACTGACCCCTTAACAATTCAAAAGTGCCTGTAAATGGTTTATTTGAAATAAATGAGTTTGAGTTTGAATCGCCGGAGGGACGGCGCACTCGGGGACGTCAACCACCCCCATCCAGCAGGACCCGAGGTGGTGGCGCGTAGTATTCCAAGCACGCCCCTTTTTGACGTTGTGGGGGGAGTCTCACACCTCACTCCTCCCGCGGGCATGAGGTGGCCTGTAAAAGCGGGCTGGCACCAGCCGGGGATCATGTAAAGCGCACAAGATCTCACGATCCCCGGTCCAAGTGTGGGAAGGGAACACCGGGGTGGTTTTTAGTCAGTAGGAGTCGGACAGACCCCATCGCCCGCCCCAGGGCGGAGGACATCTATGAGAATTTTCCACCCCGGAATTAACGAATAAAAAAAAACGGCTTAAAAAAATAAAGTCTAATCGGATACCAGTATTTTACAAGGAGCGGCTGCCTAATTAACCTCCACAAACCAGTAACTGGGTATACGATTCCTTGGTAAGACTGGTTGTCAGATTTTCGGGCTTCTGACGACCCGTAACGACTGTCTAATCATCTTGTCAGCATTCATGTCTAATCATCAACATCCACGAATGACAGCCGGGAGCAACGGCTTAACGTGCTTTCCTAGACACGGAGGAGTCTCGGTATGCAACTATGGTCACCCATCCACGGCCAACCAAGGAAAGTGTAGCTTAACCTGTATTCTAATCTAATTTATCGTTTTTTTTTTAATTCAGGACGCGAACGATAACCGCTTTAAAGTAATATAAATGACTTGATGTTTCTTGAATATAAGGAGTTACTTTAGAGTAAGCATATTTAAGTTTTGGATACATTTATGGAATAAATACTTGTATGTGGATAAGTTCATTCAATTTCCGTCAATTACAGTCAAATAAATCTGTACGCACTTTCTTTTCTCAGTGGGCGCACAGAAGCCTCACTCTGAGCGCCCGTGATCCCTAATTCCCGACTGCCTTAAAGGTGGGGTACCTATCACCTACCTACATTTGTTATAGAAACTTGTGAGAATCCTTAGAGATTTTCTTTTATTAACATTCCTTCCAATAAAATCTAGTCATATCACGTTCAGTTTACTCATTTACCTATCCGTATCTATCACTCAATCAACCTTCGTCTCCGTCAAAGCCTTATTCCGATCACAAACAAAGACCTAATAGAAAAGGTTTTGCCTCTTCAAATTACTACAATACAAGCCATTTTTACCGATTTAATCCCGTCGACAAAAATGATCAACTTCCATTCGTTATTTTCAAAAATATTTCCTTACTTCCTTCTACTTTCGTACGTATGTCACTGAATTCCTCTTAAACGGCTGGACAGATTTTGATGTTTTTTTTTTTTGTGTGCGTATTAATGGGTCCCGGTAGGTGACGCTGTTCGGGCAAGACAACGTCTGTCAGGGCTGCTAGTATTATACTATGTCGCCCAGGGGCATGTGACCGGCGTGACCGCCCATATTTTTATAAATAGGTATTAATGTAATATTTTTGAAAAGTAACTTTGGTCCATCTTAAATAATTTCATGTTATTTTTTTTTTTTTTTTTTGCGTAGCGTTTGCCATATCTCCGATGTTATTGGCTCGATTTGGATTCTGTTTATTATTTCTAATAGCCTATGTGTTATTTTATCGGATTAACTTAAAAAAATAATTAAAATGTGTTGACTATGAAAAAAAAACCGAGGTGAAGATATAAAAAAAGTATTTATTAAAATATACACAAGTGTTAGTCCATAAAATAAAAAGTTTGAAAAAATAAAAAATTATTAGAAAAAATGAAAAAAATAACAAAGAAATAAAGACCCCCCCTAACCCCTTTTAAAGTTAATTTTCGATAAATTTTCATGAGTATTCAAAAAAATACGGGCGGTCACATGCCCCTGGGACGCATTGTGGGTGGAAGGGACATCGACGCGAAAACTGATACCATGGATTCAGTACATGATTATGAACCCCCCTCCGTTGAAATTTTTCGTCGGTTATTAAAAATAAAAACAGCTGTTTCATAGAAAAGTGCAATACCTACGCGGTCAAAATGTATGGAACAGCTGGTTTTTTTCAGAACTCTTGAGCTTCAGCAGTTTAGGCTGTACTTTTTATTTTAATTAAGTAGGCTTTGCGTAACTTTTCTTATCTTATGTATGATTATGACCGACTGAAGTAGGTCGTTGAAGAAAGTACCTATTATCAACTTATTTATCTCTTTGCTTGTAACTGTCACTTTCAAAAAGCAATGGTAAACATCATCAGTCTTGCCCACTAAAATGTTTACTTATCACCTAAATTTGACTGAACTGTCAGTCCACAATTACTTTTAAAGGAATGGATGGACTGGTTCAAGCTGACAGCTTCATGCCTTATACGGTCAGAGAAAGTATTTTTAACCAAATTTATACCCAACGTCAATTTGCCGCGTTAGAGCCATTTCATACAACTGTGAAAGAATGACAGTTTTGAATATAAGGACAATTTAAGTTAGCAATCAAGCTTTTTCTAACTGTGTAGGGGTCGGCTTCCAGTCTAACCGGATGCAGCTGTATACCAGTATTTTATATGGAATCACTCTCAAACCCAATGTCAAAAAAGTCTTCAATTCTTGACACCCTGATAAAACCAACAGCAATCAGGTTGGTTCCAACAAAAAGGTTGGAAAAACATTGCCAAGATTAAAAATAATCCTTCACGATGATTCTAAGAAGATCTACAGCCCTATATGGAAGAGCATCCGTTTTTAAAGGATTTACCACGAACATATTGAAACAGGCAATTTCATTGAACGTAGTTCTCATGGATGACGTGTCTTGAAAGAATTGACGTCAATTCTTTCCTTGGAAAAGAAACTTTTTGAAGGAACTTGTTCCTTTTAAGTACCTACATGGCGACACGCCTCTTGTGTAAGCAACAGAGGCTCTTTAAAACCGTGGGGGTTTTACACTACTCGCAAAGTTGCTTTGACGAAGTATGTACTCGTCGAAGTTGACCGAAGTCCGAAGAACTAGACGTTCGTAGTACGTGACTACACACTCGTGCGAAGAACTACAGGGCGCCTGGAGTCCTTTGTCCTTTCCGACTCGTGCGTAAAAACAGAGAACGATTGGAAGTCGCCCGATGCGGAGGTTGCACGAAGCGCACCGAAGTGCCCTTCTACACTCTCTTACTTCAACTTCGCGAGTAGTGTAGTGCAGTCTTTAGAATTATTACAGACAAATGACTTCTTACTAGGAACTGGCTGGAAAGGAATCCATTCGGGATCGGCAAAAAATCTAACTTATATAATCCTGCAACAACGTGGCAACAAAATGACAGTAGCAGTAGATAATTATCCAGAGGGCCTTGACAAGTGGTAATAGCTTTCAAAGCGTTTCGTTTTGCTACAACGACTTTCAAACAGATTGACATAAGGTTCTCAGAAGCATATTGCAAATCCAACAGACTTTTCCATAATCGTTATCGCTGTGGCGGCATCTACATCGCCCCATGCAAACTACGCATCAAAGATCTGACGTCACACAAAATCCTGACGTCACACAAATCCTGCATCGCGCAATTAGAGTTTACCTCGCGATCGATATATATACAAACTTCCCGACTTCAACCATTGTCTCCCCACCGACCCTTGCTCGCAGAAGCGCCAGCCCGCGTTTTGCTGAGAAATGTAGTCTTAAATTCCCCGATTAATAATAATGAATCATCTTTGATCCAGCCTGTCCCAATTTGCTGTCCTCCCCCCAGCGACGCCCTAAGCCGAGGTCCGTACCCCACAGGGGGTGCCGTTAGCGAGCGTTCGCCTAGTTTTAATTTAGAATAGTTTTGCCCCTGGCTGGAGGCTTTAAGTTAGTAGCTTAAGGCAGCCGCAGGATTGACCGGTTAAGTAGTCATCACCTCAGAGGTGAGCTACGAGATGCCCATTAAAAAAAAAAAAAAAAAATTCAACCATTGATGAGTGAACTTTACACCATGTTCCTCATTCCTCTAAATCGCTGATAAAATGCCACTTAGTCTAGGCCCTCAGTCAACCTCAAAGTGCTAAGTAGGTAGTAACCTAATTAACGGATGGCCTTCCATATGATTAATTTTATGACATCAATGTTTTATATCTTATAAAATTAGACCAAATTAATATGCACGATGGATTCACTTTTTCGCTCATTAATTTTATACACATAACAGTTCAAGGTAGGATTAAAAGTTAAAGTTCTAAAATTGTAATTCTCCTTGCATACGTCGTCAAGTTTAAACTAAGCAAACTTCTACGTGATGCACATGTTACTAAGTAGCATCCTTATTCATTTATGTTATTCATTATAGAACCAATGAACTTAAACAGTTTATAAGATAGCATTTAGAAAGATAGATGAATATAGCTAACAGATTTTATTTAAATTGAAAGGTCAGTTGAAGCACAAAGTTTCATTTATTTTATGTTTATTTAACCGTTATTGAAATTACCAATGAAAAACACGATCTCACTTAAGAAGCTAAGTCAAATGAAAGGTCATTGATTTGAATATCGGAAGTATTCAATCAAAATTTGATGTTTTTAATTACTTATCTTATGTCCAGTCGTTGTTTGTAGAAAGAATCAATGATTGTCAAACATAAAAAAAACCAGCTAAGGCCATCATTATATCACCAGAGATTCCGTGACCCTGGCAACGTACAGGCAACTGAAGGAACACGGGTGGGTCAGTAAGAGTTTGAAACGCGCTCTCGCTCCACCAAGAGCGAGAGAGTTATTTGATGATTTCCCACACAAAAAAAAAAATAAGCCATCATTTCATCTTTTTCGATAATTGTGTTAACGTTGTTTCAATAATAACAGGATACAACTGATGTATAAATAAAATTCACGCTTATAATCTTTACATGTTACCTACGTCGCGTCGGTCGCCAGGTCAATTGAGGAGAATCTTGTTCGTTATACAGCTAGGGTTTAATGGTGCTATTGGGCCTTGCCCTAAGGCACTGACAGGTGAGCTAACAATAAATGCACAGCCACACTTCGTTTATTCGTTTCTGTCAGACCACACGGCACAAATACTCAAAGTCCCCACAAAGAGAACTTGTAAACTTAAGTGTTGGAAAGTATACAAGCAGGAAATTTCTACTGACAATTTATATAAATTTAAATCCCACTTAAAATGTTTATCTTTTAAACAGGTTTATAATGCTAATGATGCAAATCAATGTTACGATAGTTTTATGGAAGATTTTCTATTGCTATATAATCTATGTTTTCCACAAAAAATAGTCACCCTAAAAAGTAATAATAAAACTAAATGGATTTCCCGTGGGATAAAATTATGCAGTCAAAAGCAAAGGAAGTTACTTTGGGGGTATAGACACAACCCGACATCGCATAATAAACTAGTGCTAAAAAAATACTCTACCCTTTAAAGAAAAATTATAAAACTAACCCAGAAAGCTCAAAATAACCACTATATTAATACCTCCCAAAATAAATCCAAAGCTGCCTGGAAAATTATTAATAATTCAAAAACATGTTTGCCGCAAGAACAAATAACGTGTATAAATAGAGACAATTTATCATTTTCTAGCCCTAACGACATTGCTAACGAATTAAATAACTATTTTATTGACATAATTGAAAATAACCTTCAAACTGACAAATATCCGCCTAATTCTAAGTTTCAAAATTTGACATCACAATCATTGTTTATGACTCCCGTTTCAGCATTTGACTTATGTAGAATTATCGATGACTTAAAAAATACGAATACTGTTGGTTATGATGGTGTGTCTACCAAAGTAATAAAATACGTGAAAGAGATCATATCGCCTCCATTGGCACATATTGTCAATGTTTGTATACAGGGTGTTTGGCAGAACGTTGAACATACGAAAATGGTGGATAGATTGGGTCATCTGCTACTTACTCAGCCCTAATTTAATTGGCCCTGGACCCCAGGATATTAAAAAATTTTTTTTTTTGCTTTCTTCTAGTTTCACCACTTTCTTAACTTTAGAGTGTATTTTTTATCACAAATGGATAAAACAGGCATTTTTTTTTATCGTTAATGTTGGTAGATTCTTATAAAACTATTGCTTTATTCAGATGTTAGCTAGAAAAAAAGTTATAAGTCCTCAAACTTACAGAAATATGTAAAAAAATACTTGAAACTAAATTTCAACTTGCATTTAAAAAAAAAAAAATGGGTTGAGTAAGTAGCAGATGACCCCACCTATCCACCATTTTCGTATGTTCAACGTTCTGCCAAACACCCTGTATATGACGGTATTTTCCCAAATAGCCTAAAAAAAGTAATAATTAAGCCATTATTTAAACAAAATGACAAAACTGATGCAAAAAACTATAGACCGATCGCTAAGATTCCTATATTTTCAAATTTTTTTGAGAAAGTTATTTATAATTCGCTTTACACTTATTTTGAGAAATATAATTTATTTTGTGTGGAACAAAAAGGATTTCGAAAGAAATGTGGAATAAATATGGCTCTATATGATTTACTTTCCACTGTCATGTCATGTGTTGATAATAAAAATCCTGTTTGTGCTATCTTCACTGACATGAGTAAAGCCTTTGACTACGTGGATCATAAACTACTTATACAGAAATTACATGCTTATGGTATAAGAGGTAATATCTTCGACCTCATAGAATCATACCTAAGCAATAGATACCAGTGTACTGAAATTACTAGATTATGTCCTAAAACTAAAATAGAAACCACTTTCTTATCGAAACAAAGACTCCTAAGGTATGGCGTACCCCAGGGTAGCGTGCTTGGACCGTTATTCTTCTTGATATATATTAACGACCTCCCAAAGATAACACAACAAAAAATGGTTCTCTTTGCCGATGATAGCACAGCTATAATAGAATGCACTAATCCCAATAATTATGAAAACGAGATTAATGATTCACTGGCAAAAATAATAGATTGGCTTAATTGTAACAATTTAGTAATAAATTTAGATAAAAATAAAATCATGCAATTCCATCAAAGTCGGGCAAATCCCACTATAAATTTGGCTTATAAAAAATACAAAATAGAAACAGTAAATACTGCAAAGTTCTTAGGTATAATGGTAGACAATAAATTAACATGGAAACCACAAATAGAACACCTATGTAACAGACTGAGTAAATCTGGATACGCACTCTATCAACTATTTAGAAAAGTAAATATTAGTACGTTACTGACAGCTTATCATGGACTAGTGGCTTCAGTACTACGGTACGGAATTATTTTTTGGGGACAATCAACTGACAGGGAACTTATATTTAAGATGCAGAAACGCTGTATAAGATCTATGTGTGGATTAAAGATTACTGATAGCTGTGTACCATCTTTCAAATCACTGAAAATACTAACACTACCAGCATTGTATATTTTAGAATCTGCAGTATTCATAAAAAGCAACCCCCACTTGTTCGGAAAAATGTCTGACATAAAAAGAATGCCAATACGTGCTCAATATTTGTCACAGTTGTGTAATATAAAATGCAAGACATCTTTAATGCAAAAGAGTTTTTTTGGCATTGCACCAAAAATCTACAATAAAATACCTGACAATATCAAAAATATGCCTCTAGTAAAATTTAAAAAAGCTCTCACATTATTACTAATTGACAAATGTTACTACAAAATGGAAGACTTTTTGAATGATAATAATTTAATACCAAAGAAGATTTAAAGTATTGTAATTTAATGTAAACTAATTATCTAATTTAATTCCAATCTGTTAATAATTTTTTATTATATAAAGCTCATAACTACGCATGCATGCATGTTTTTCTATAAATATTTGTATGTCAAAATTGACAAAACATAGCGCGCTATCTAGTTCTTAAGATCCATCTAAAATGTTAATACCTATGTTTCACAAATAAATTGATTTGATTTGATTTGATTTGATTTACATTACAATGTTTTTGAGAATTTGATGATGCCTGATGCCTGAGTAACTGGTGTAGTAAGTTAAATTTAATTTAAACTTAAGTTAGCTGTTTGCCGGTTTTGCCAAAAATTCCAAAAGCGGCGATGGACGTTACTGGATTTTTCTGGTGCCATACAAATATGCAGATATGCCAGCTGGTACAAATTCGAAAAACGAAAGTGTTCTACTTCATGCCATACTTCATTTCGTTTCAAGACGCCAATGTCGAACAGCCGAATATTACCGGGTTTTCTTTGAAGAGCAATTTTTTTTTCAGATCTTTCAGCATTTTTGAGAACTATCTGAACAGGGAACAAGTGATTCTGCACAATAGAAAGACCTAAACGACTTGAGAAGACTTTGTATGAGTGGCAACGACTACTACCCTTACAAAGTTTCTAATAGCCTCTGACCCTCCTCTACCCTGACCGACACCACCTTCAAGAAATTTACCTATGTAGTGTGCACTTATATTAATTCTTTCGTAGGTACCCGAGGCCGCACGGCCAACCAATTGATACGTTCTAAGTAATTATTAACATTTGCTTGCGAAAGTTTTGATTTCCCTTATGGTAGGGTTATTGAGGTTAGTTAGCAGCTTACAGTAAAGCCTAAATGGGTTCATAACTATGTTTCTAATATTACGAGCTTGCCTAGGGATCAATTACGATAGTTACGAAAATTCTAATTCCTGCTAATATACAGAGTATAATAATTGAAATAGGTGAAAATATCTAACGGGGTCGTTTTACTCATATACAACTTTTACTGTACTACTTTTTACACGTGCAGCCTGTGGGCTAGATATACGCAATGATCGTACAGCGTTCGCCGCGTTCAATATAACAATGCGTTTAGGATACCGGTGGGGTTGCCCCATTTCTGCAGTGTGTCAGGGATGTTCACAGATTACTTTTACGCAACAATGCGTAAAAGATGCTCTTCCCTGGTGCGCAGTGTGGGGCGCCTCCAAAAATGCCTTAAGCATGGTTGTGAGTCATCTGGACTGTGTATACGTAGGTTACTGTTGTGCTATCTCTCACGGGATGTCACATCGGTGAGCAACCGTTATTTCTTGTATTATTTTCCTTGTTTTTGTTTAGTGTCCGTGCTTACTAATATATAATATAAGTTTTACTAACAATCTTGCTGAGTCATGGTTACTCTAATAAAGAAAATTTATATTCTATTTACTATAGGAACAACTCGGAGCTAAGAGAGGAGCTCGTGGCTAAGTAGTAACTGCCGCACGGGTCGATCCGTCAGGTTAAGCTACGCTTGCCGGGGTTGGTCTGTGGATGGGTGACCATCTTTACATACCGAGACTCCTCCGTGCCTCGGAAAGCACGTTAAGCCGTTGGTCCCGGTTGTCATTCGTGGATCTTTGACAGTCGTTATGGGTCGTCAGAAGCCCGAAAGTCTGACAACCAGTCTTACCAAGGGGTATCGTATTACCCAGTTACTGGGTTGTGGAGGTCAGATAGGCAGTCGCTCCATGTAAAATACTGGTATTCAGCTGCATCCGGTTAGACTGGAAGCCGACCCCAATATAGTTTGGAAAAGGCTAGGCAGATTGATTGACTATAGGAACAACTCTGAAATCACGAAACAAAATCAGGGGTCCCTACACTTAGCATTCTGAACAGTTCTGAGCGAGCAAGCGTTTGTTCGCGCGGTAAATGAAAACACTTGAGCGAGCGAACACATGTTCAGTAATGATCAGTTGGGCTCAACGAACGAATGCTCGCTCGCTCATTCTTTCAGTGAAAACGATGTGAACGAGCATTCATTTTCTCGTTGTGTGAAAACAGATGTTTTCTGTTTTGAGCGAACACCAGCAGAACGGCAAACATTTGCTCTAAACAAAATTTTCGCTCGGCAGGGTAGTGAAAACACGGCTTTATGCGAACATAAATGTTATTGAATGGTGGTGGTGTGGAGTTGGTGGTTTGGTGTTGGTGTTCAGTTATTTCGATTACACCTTGTATTGTGAATAAATTAAATCAAGACAGCTTATTTAAGTTTACTGCTAGTAATAATTCCTGCTCATATTCCCAGCGCCTTCTACCAACATTGGGTACAGGAGGCCACACGTCAGTGGGTACAAAGCCCAGTACTTTAGCCTAGTCGATGTTGGAGCCAATAAGAACGGTCGAAAAGGCAGGCACTAGCATCAAGTCTGGCTAATCCATGCCTGCTTCTAACAGTTGCACCTGGATTTAGAAGATGTCACTTTAGATACAGATCGGATCCTTATTAGAGCTTAGTTTGGTACAGGGTGCAATGGTATAAAACCTACACCCTAAATCATCTTGAAGGATATTGCTAATTCATTTATATTAATAATATTATAAAGAGGTAAAATTTGTTTGTTTGTAAGTTTGTATGTAGGGGGTAATCTCCGGAATTACCAATCGAATTTTAAAAATATTTTGCATTTGTAGCGGTTACACCGCCACATACGAACTATAAAAAAAGACATGACGTCACACAAATCCTGCATCGCGCAATTAGAGTTTACCGCGCGAAGGACATAATTATATAAGAATATCCGACATCAACAGTCGGGCAGTCGGCCCGCCAGACACAACACCCGTCTGGTTGGAGGATCCTCTTTTTTCTATGGTGGATGAGTGAACTTTACACCCTGTTCCTCATGCTCCTAAACATTGGATAGCCCAATTCTTAAGGAAATTAAGTTATAGGCTCGCGGACGAAGATGCGGGCAGAAGTTAGTTGCTTCATATGTTCGAAAAATGTGTCTCCTTAACAACGTAAATAACGCAATGGATTGTGATTGATCGTGTGTTACGCATTTAGGGTGCGGTATTTAAATCTTATTAAAAATAACTCCGGAATTTCAAATTAACAGTTTGCAACCTCTTTCCATTTAATTTAAAACTTAAGCTGGCACTGGTCATATGTTGACAAAATAATATAATTGTCAGATGCCAATAAGTTTTATTTTTATTTATTATTTTTGTTTCACTTAATTATACAGTTAAAAGCTACGCTTCTCTCGTAGAAGGCTTCTCTGAATCTACTTTCTGAACAGAAATCACGTTATCACAAACTTAAACTTTATTTCCTTTTTCTGATAAGCACGGAGCACACAAACGACACATTAAAAAACTGTGACGTCATTAAAAGAATAGGTTTTCGATAAAGATTTTCATTATGTAAAGTAATTACAGTGTTACACTAGATTAATATTCATTAAAAATTATCGTTAAATTCTAAATGTAATGTTTAGTTCTGTAGTTATTTCGTTGAACATTAGTACTGCGCACGCGCATAGTTGCGACACTACGGGTCCGCGGGTCAAACGTTCGCTTTTCGGGTCGATGTAGTCGTAACCGGTGTAATAAGAGTGTATTTTATGAAATGTACAACAAAATCCAGAGAACTAAGGTAAGAGTTATAATAATAAAAAAAACACTATAAAGTGAAAAATTACTTTTATGTCGGAAGTCGCTTTGGTTTTGTATTTTCGTTTTTTGCCACCGACTTCCGAAATCAACATTATTTTTTACTTTGTAGAGTTTTTTTGGAAGACGGTTGTATTTAATTTAATTTATTTGTTGTGTTTCACTTTTTAGTTGCCACTCAAATTCGAATACCACTGCGTGCCAAGTAAATATAATAAATAACCTCAAAAACACAAACAGTACAGGGCATGATGACATAAAGACTAGCGTGGTCAAATCAGTAGGACCTACTATAGCACCAGTGCTATGTGAAATAATAAATGCTTGTATATATAATGGGGTTTTTCCAGAAGCTCTAAAAATCTCGATTGTCAAGCCACTACACAAAAAAGATGACAAAACAAAAATGTGCAATTATAGACCCGTAGCGTTAATTCCTATATTTTCAAAAAATCTTGAAAAAGTAATTCATAATAGACTTAACAATTATTTTGAAAAAAACAAAATTTTTTGTAAGGAACAAATGGGATTCAGGCAAAACAAAACTATTAATATGGCAGTGTACAACTTCCTTGAAAAGATACACCACAACATGGACAACCGAAAACAGGCTGTAGCAATGTATATGGACATGACCCGCGCTTTTGATTACGTTGTTTATAAAATACTATTAAAAAAGCTCTATAGCTACGGTATTAGAGGTAATTTACTTGACCTTATACAATCGTATCTAGAAGGTAGAAAACAGCTTACTCAGATCAGCCAAGTAAACATTAAGACAAAAACTGAAACAATATACTCCTCAAGTACGAGAACAATTTCGTATGGGGTGCCACAAGGGTCTGTCCTAGGTCCATTACTTTTTATCTGTTACATAAACGATTTCCCCAAAGTAACCAGCCATCAGATGTGCTTATTTGCAGACGATAGCACTATGGTTTTCGACCAGGGTAATTTTAAAGAAATAGAATTAGATATAAACACAAGCCTGGTGTCAATTATAGAATGGTTAAATGCTAACAACCTTAAAATTAATTTGACAAAAACCAAAATAATGGACTTTAAACTTCGAAAAAAAAAACAAACACAATACCAAATTAGGTACAAAGGAGACGCAGTACTAGAAACAAACACTACAAAGTTTTTAGGATTTCACATCGACAATGACATGTCGTGGAAAAATCAAATTGATAGTGTTTGTTTGAAACTTTACCGATTCTCGTAGCCCTATATATGCTAGGTAAAATTGCAAACAAAACAGCCCTCTTAACGGCATACCACGGTTATGTAGCCTCCACATTGAGGTATGGACTTATATTCTGGGGTAATGCCTCAAATATATCCTCCGTGCTTTTGGCACAAAAAAGATGCATCCGGGCCATCTGCAAGTTAAGAACAACAGATACATGTAAGCCACACTTTAGGGATTTAAATATTCTGACGGTACCTTCACTGTATATCTACGAGGTTCTGATGTTTGTAAAAACCAATATACACTTGTTTACTCATGTGGAAAGTCAACGTCGCTCAGATAAGTTGAAAACAATAATCACCAGAACTGCCTTTGCTTATAAAAGTGTCTATGCAATGGCACCAAAATTGTATAACAAACTACCTTGTCATATTAGAAATTGTAAGAATAATAATAAATTCAAAAGCGAGCTCTATAAGCTACTAAATGACAAGGTATATTATTCAATCAAGGAGTATATGGATGACAAATTTTGAAGAATTTTTATTAATTTTAAATATCTGTGTTTTTGAAATCTATTGACATTGTGTATTTTTCATGACATCTTCCTTACATTATTATGACAATTTTATAACTTGACATGCCTAATACTATGTTTTTTGACATTGTTAATTTTGTTTAAAACTACTGCATGAATTCTTTTTTTTTTGTTTTAATTTTTATATAAGTTTACTATAACTTTAACTCGGATTTTGTATGCCTATCGGCGGAACATGGTTTGTGCACTTGACATTTTATATTGTAAAACACCTGTAATCACCTATGTTCACAATATAAATAAATAAATTACAGTGACAGGAAGTTATTATAACATAGACTCAGTGAAATAAATATGTATTATTTAAGTTAACTCAAAAACTACCCAAGCAAAAATAATAAAATGTGTATTCCCCTTATGAAGAAACGCCCTTTCAAACAAAAAAAGAATTTTCAAATCGATCCAGCCGCCAGAAATCGAGGAACATACTTACATTAAAAAAAAGATTTCGAAGATCTGGACACATCCTCCTTTTTTTGAAGTCGGTTAAAAAGGAATAAGTTATAAAAGCCTTTTACATATTAGGCTTCTAACTGGAAACGCACACACGATAGGTTCCCTACAAAACCCCATTTTTTTCTAGTTTATTGCCTGTGAAATACAAAAAAAATTAAGAAACAAATTACTTTTAACAATTTTGGTATAAAATTAATTCACACCACGTTGGCAAGTAACTTAAAATAGGCTTAAAAATCATATCACAATAGTAATAGACGACACAACTCAATAAAAAGCCTTTCTAATTAACAAACACACTGAAAACATAACAAATTGTGACTATATTTTCCTCAACTCCTCGAAAAGCGATATAAATCTGCGAGTTTCCTCGTATTTGCGACTCACGTTGTCGACCTTACATTACATACCTTTCTTGTCTTCTATATAATGCTACTCTGACCAAGACTGACTGCTAGATGTTTTTTTATAAATGACACAAATACTCAAGAAAAGTTTTAAATGTCTTAATATAGGTACTGGTAGGTACGGCACCCGATAATATTATTACTTAGTTGAATTCGATGGAATATTATCTGCTTAAACTAATATTATAAAGAGAAAAGATTTGATGATGTTTTGTATGTTTGTTTTTTTGTAATGAAAAAACTCAAAAACCACAGGACCGATTTAAAAAATTCTTTCACCAGTAGAAAGCTATATTATCGCTGAGTAATATAGGCTATAATTTATAGAGATTTCACGCGGGAAGCGAAGCCTCGTTATTTATAAGGTTCTTAATTATATCGCAAATATTATTGCACTGTTAAATGACTGTAAAATCTAGGATTTTTTTAGAGGACGTATTTCTAGTCAAGGCTTGGAACCGGCACCAAAACACAGGTTCTGTACTGGTAATTAGCGATTCTTGCCATTTCAGTAAGTCTTGAATCGGGACCAGATAGGGTACCGGTTCCAGATGGGTACCATTACTCCACCTAAGTACCGATACAGGTACATATCTCTTATTTGTACCTTGAAGTTTTTTTCTAACTATCCTTTTTACTTAATATATCTGTTTTCTCACTCTTACTCACGGAAATCATTGTTTGGTACTGGTATAGTAACGATACTGATCAGAAATACCGATAGTATAGGTACTACGTCTGTTACTGGTACCCACATTGCAGGTACTACACTGGTACCGGTATCACACCAAGTTCAAAAGTACCAGTTCCCAAAAATAGCGGTATCTCAAGCCCTGTTTGTAGTAGACAAATAACAGAACTGATAAAGCAACCCTTTGTCACACGGCGCCATCAACATCTCAT
Organism: Xanthia togata; assembly: GCA_963853775.1. Lineage (NCBI taxonomy): Eukaryota > Metazoa > Arthropoda > Insecta > Lepidoptera > Noctuidae > Xanthia > Xanthia togata. The sequence continues at coordinate 17,866,768 of OY970802.1, forward strand.
AGAAGAGTTTCAAGTCACACAACATTAGATAAGTTTGTGGCTTAACAGTACAATCCCTAACACAACTGTATCTAATCCGTGAAAGGGTCAGGGAGAGGTGTTCGTACCTGTAGTACACCCACATTTCGCTAGCTATGTTTAAGTTCCATGTAATAGGGGGCGAGCATTCTGCAATCAACCGAGCACAAATCCAGACTCCTGGCCGCTACTGAGAAAACACAACACTTTGTGCGAATTTCACAAAGGAAACTGACCGCGATCAGCACATCTAAACCGCGTTCAAGAGCTGTCAGTGTCAATATTCCACAGAAAATAATGACACTGACAGTTCTTAAACTTAGTTTAAGTGCTGATCACCCTTTGGTGTAATTCGCCCTTAGACTTATAGATGATTTTCCTTCGTGGCTACTTACCACCGTTATGGCAATTCGCCAAAACTACGGATACTAACCGATAGGTATAAAACAGTATACAAGCTACAGCTGAGATGATATCAGTTTACCTAACTACATCACTGAGCACATCTTGCATAACCTGAAGATTAAAACCAATGCTAACATCAATACACCTTTGCATAGCACAATCAGTATGTAGTATAGGTACACATGACTACACATCAAGCTATACTTTCGAGTATAAGCTGACCTCGCATTGTACGGAAATCTCATACAATGCGAGACCAACGTAAACTGGAAATATATAGCTAGATGTGTAGCCGTCTGTACAATGTTACCAAGCCGTCATATCAACTTGTTATCTGCGCCCTTTGTAACGGATGAATCAATAAAACTACATTTAATTAAACAGAATAAACGCGTGTGGCCTGTATAGGCATAAACTGGAGACTTGTCCTGGTTACAAATGTTCGTATTAGACTTCTTTGGACAGTATTTAAGATTAGAGAAACTAGAAGGAAAACAGATACAAATGAAAATACAACAATAATTGAAACAAACAGTTAATAATACAACAAGCCATACCTTCACTAAAATAAATTATCACTCGGAAAGTTTCCACGTTTAAATGAAATTGCTGACAAATGCAGGACACGTCTGCCGCATGTCAGACGGTCAGTGGGCCAAACTTAGGACCCAGTGGGTCCCGCTTAGTGGCAAACGACATCTCAGCTGGTCCAGACGGAAATGGTAGGATGAGCTGGACTCCTTTAATAATGATTGGTCCTTGGCGGCTCTGGACAGAGAGAGGTGGAAAGTGAGTAGGGAGGCCTTTGCCCCAGCAGTGCAGTGGGACAATAATGGCTAGTAAAAAAAATTATAACAAAATTAAAACTAATATAAGATCAATCATATTGCAATATTTGGAAAGAATAATCCAAAATGAAACGTGTTGAAATGTACCATGAACAGGAAGATAGATGATGTGGCGCCAGGATCAACTTCCGAAAATATAGTGACGTATTGCGATTTTCAATAGTTTTTCACTTTTAGCAAGCATTATATATAGGTCCTGGGTTCAATTCCCAGGTCGGGCAGTGTCATTGGGTTTTTCTTTCTGGAATTTCTTAGTAGCAGCCCGGAGTCTGGATTTGTGCCCGGTTGATGGCAATAGGCTCGCCCCCTTTTACATGGGACTTAAACATTACTGGCAAAATGCAGGTGTACTATAGGTACACCTCTGCCCAACCCTTCGGGGAAACATGGCGTGATGTTATGTTTTGTATGTATAGGTTCCCTTTACGAGTTCCTTTTCTCGTAAAAAGAAAGTTCGAAACTAAATATAGATAAATAAATCCTTCATTCACGTCCCCGTTTATGGTAAATAAAGATGCACCGACTTGTTTGTTGTGATGCAAAGTGAAAGTTAAAGCGTCGCCCTAAAGGGAAAACGTTAATGTTCACATACATAATGCAAACTCCGAAACTTTATTATAAACTTTCGTTATAAAAGGCGGTATTATTACTGTGATAAATTTTCTTCAAGTGGCAGAGTGTGGAGGACTTTCACAATATCATTTTACTTCGTGACAAAGTTTACCCAACTTTCAGGGACTCCAGAATATCTGGTGCAAAGTGCCAATATGGGTTTAGTGCCATTACTGTGTGGTTATAAACCTACTGGATAATTAAAAACGGATCCGGTGAAAAGCATTTATTAAGCAAATCAGAACAGTTTGTAGTTTGTCTTCGGGTTGCCAGCTACTCGAAAAGTCAGCTACTGAAAAGTCCCATCTCACCTATTTATTTATTTATCATTGGGCTCTTCAACAATGAGTACCTACACTATTACTTTATAATTTTTACATAGCAAACTTAATTCTAAGCGCCTCATTACTTATAAAAAAGCACAGCATGCACTACATTTTGCGCAGACAACACACACAATTAATTTATTAAAATAATATATGTAGATAAAAAAAATTTACTAAAAGCTATTTTTTTTTCCTTTTGTAAACTATCATAGCTAATGATACTTTATTCTCATTACAATCTAGCCAAGCTAGCTAATGAGTAAATTAAATATAAGTTAAACTACTAAGTAACTATAACTATATTTTTATAGTTACATAATATAGTTTATCTACATTAACATTAAATTAGATAAGATTTTTTTTTATTTTTTTATTTATGATTACTATCCCCACTTATTCAACAATATTTCTATCAACCAGCCTTAATAATAACATAATTTACGCGAGTGAACGTTGGCAATTATTAGTACAATTTTAGCTGATCTCCTTGAGGTTTCAATGTCGTACTTACTTGACCATGCTACTTGCAAGTATTAAGAAAACGACAAACCTATTAAGAAAAAACTTTCAAATGTAACGCAAATAGGAAGGAAGTATAATTTATGAAACTGTTAGGACAGCTGTAATTTTTGACAAACTTTTAGGCCGTGTCTTAAGAGGGAACAGGGCCCGCGATTCTCCATACAAACGTATTCCCCGTTTTTCTTCCTGAATAATACCTCTAGATCTGTCATTTTTATTTTATAAAATCAGGGTCTCTATAGGCATGTCCCTGTCATTTCCTTTTTTTCAGCAATTAATAAGTAAGGAAACTATGACCCTCCAAAAATTACAAAAATGCCCGCCGCCGTGATTAGAGGACTACCAGACTAATTCGGAAAAGTTTTTAGCATAAAAGAAAATAATAGGAGCCCAGACATACTCTTTTTTAAAATTTTAATGTAAAAAATTATTAAATCGGCTTAGTTTTCGAGGAGAAAAAAGGAGAATGCCAAACGTCGTTTTCGTCAAAAAATTTGTGATATAATCGGTCTGAGCTGCAGTTGTCCCTATCGCACTTTACGGGGTATAACTCAGTTTTTCGGGCGCAGCGCGACGGCAATGGTTTCTTCAAATACTTATTTTTCAAATTCTTCGCAGCCCCTGTTCCCTCTTAAGCTTCGTGCAGACTAGCGCGACGCGACAGCGCGACAAGACACCGGGACACGACACAATTGAACACGACGAAATTGTATTGTTCGAGTCGCGTCGCGCTGTTGCGTCGCGCTGGTCTGGACGAGCCTTTAACCAAAGCAATCCGTTGCGTTTATTTTGTTCGGCCTTCCGGTTTTCCGAACAAATAAGTGATATATGAACGCGAAGATCGCGAATTTGCGCGACCCATCGCTTTAGTGTCAATTCATAGCGCAAATTCGCAATAGGATGGGAGAGCACTATTTCTAGATTTTAAATAAGAGTTTTGTCATCTTGGAGCACCTTAGTACTTATACCAATGCAACTAGGAGTGTTTGTCGGCTAAGATAGCACACAATATCCTTGCAAATAAGATACCACGATACTAGGTCAGTGTTGCCTTGTCAAATATCTGAAATTGGATGTATTCATAATAATATAGGTAGTGTGTACAGATAGTTTTAGGGATTGTCAATATCTCGTATTTTCTTTAATATCAAAGCGTAGTCAAACCTTAGTCTTAATAGGGCAAATAGCTGGACGGCTATCAAAATCAATCAGAAAATGCTTCTATTGACATTTAATTTTTTTGTGACTGGAACCGGACGTCAAACGTTACTGTAGTCGCATCTCAGTAACCATATCCGCATTCAACTTAAATTCACATTACTCAATAAGATTAGATAAATTACAGCGATTATCAAAATAACTGTGTTTAGCGGAGAGCGACGCGTACTTGTAAAATTATGACTATTATTTATGAAATACACTGTGTTTATAACACAGTCATTGTGTAACGTCTCCATGTTGTGCAGCTCAGGCTACAATAAAGTAATAAAGCATTAGCCAATCTAGCAGCTAGCTTTATTTCCTAAGCCGTTGCTCTTAATAACTTCTAAAAAGATTGCCTTTTTTTCATTTCTCAGTCGCAAAACCAAGATTCAAAAGCATGAAAAAGTTTATAAAATATTTAATTTAAATAATTCACAATTTATTACTATTTTAGGTTATAGCTAGCTGCTAGTTTTATTTCCTAAGTTGTTGCAGCTGTTGCTTATAATAATATTGCAGAGAACTGTTTATTTTTTTCTCAGTCTCAAAACCTAGATTTGTAAATATGACAAGCTTTATCACATATTTTAACAAAATAATTAAAAATGTATTACTCTCTCTCAAACAAAATATTTAAAATTTATTACTCTGTTTCTTCGCCTCAAACTAAAATCACAAAGTTTTATCATCGATGTGAAGAAACCGACGGTTACTTGCAAAATATCCGCTTCCAACAACGACGCTTACTTTAAAATTACATACAATTTTTCAAAACGCTCATAAAACATTAAGTACACCAAAAATATTATCAAGGAAACCTTACCTCATCGGAACATATTTAAAAAATACTTAATCTAGTTTAAAATACTTTAATGGCAGTATATTCAATCGACGCCATGATTGATCAACATAATCCTAGTCTAAATACTAGTATATTAATTAATGTAATATTTAATTAAATTCTATCGCGTAGATAATTATATAATAATGTTAGTAAATAATTCGGGCGTAGTTGCGCGGTGTTGGGCAACCCTGCGCAAGGGCATGTGTACTTACGCACCGTAGATAACGACATTTATCGCTTTAGTTCTAACGTTTTGTATACTTATGATTGTTAGATAAACAAGCTTTGTGACTAATTACAATACGAGGGCGTAAACATCGAGCTTTAAAAATAGACTGTCATACAGGTAGGAGTGCCAAAAATGACGCTAAAACCCAACCTTTTTTAAACTAACCCTCGTATGTAGACGTTTTAGCAGCAGAGCAAAGTGGCGAAATAAACTAAAATCTCAATTTCGGAGAAAATTTAAACTGCATCTGCACTGACTTTTCTAAACTACGGATTCATTCGATTTAATCTTGTTGATTTGTTTCCTCGTATTTGTAACCAACACGCACATTAGTGCGTGTGTGTAGTGTATGTATGCATAAGTTTTACATAAACATAATTTTCAGCCTAAAACTCACAGAATTACGTACGGGCAGTAAGTAGCACTATGTAAGTGCGTAATAGCAGTAATTATTTATAATAATGTAGGTACATGTAATTTATATATCCGCACATCACTGTAATTGTTCGGTAATTAGTCATTATAAGACGTGGTATGTGCTACGCTTAGTGTGATTAAAACAAAGAAAATATAATTTAAAAAAATATACTCAAATTAAAAAATAGAAAAAGGAAAAAAAGGAAACGAGGAAGGAAAGGGAAAGGGAAGGAACAAAAAAAAGAAAGAAAGGGAAGGAAGGGGAAGGTTTAGGAAATCATAGAAAAAAGAGATCAATTAGAGTATTCAAGAATATAACTCCACGATATATTTCAGCTACTTGATAAAGTAAGGAATGAGAATATAAGCGGATGTTTGTAAGTGATGCCAGTGACAGAAAATTTGAAAGGAAATCGTTTGGCTTGGTATGGACATGTGATGAGGAGGGAGGAAAAGATGGATGGATTGTGTGAGGAGGAGGAAGAGAAGGGAATGATAGCGTGATGGTTGACAGGGAAGATAGGAAAGAGAAAACGTGTTCCGTTAATCCCAAGTAATATGGGACAAGGGCAGGGTATATTTCAGCTACTTAAAAAAGCTTATTTCGAAAAAATTCGTTTCATACATTGAAGGTTTCATATTATGCCATAAAGTTATAACTGACGTCGTCCTGAAAAATATGTCAAGGAATATCATTTCGGAGAATATCTTGCTTAATTCTTTAACTCCTTAACTGCCATACCTCAGATTTTTGACGGGAAAGTGTTATGGAGCTTTCGTTCGGATAGTACGGAAAAAAGTCCTGCCTGTCTTCCGTAATACCCGTAAAGAAAAGACAACAGTAGATGTCGTCGCTAATCGTTTGGCATGCTTAGGTACATCCCTTTCATAACAAGAATACAAATCATCAATGGAAAGCTTAAGCTAGCCCTATGAGTAATGAATAGAAAATTTCTCATTAGTGTTTCGTGTATGACCACGCGTATCTTTTAATGATTTAACTCATTTGTGTGGTAGACTTCCAGGGAGGGTATTAACTACTTACTTGTGACGAATTTTACGTCATTCAGTTCCTTAGAAAACGATAGATATCTTTATCGACTTATGTATTTTGCCTAATAGTAATGACATAGGAAATGCAAGCTAAAGTGAGGACTAGGAAACATTCATGAAAGAAAAGAAAATACGTTTATTTGAGGTAAACATAACGCAAAGAAAGAAAAGAACAAGTTGGAGGAAAATATGCGTCACATCCACGCAAAACGGCCATCGCATACTCCTGCGAGCGACCCTATGCGAGACAAGAAAAGGCGCAACACATGAGTTGTAGAAGACATAGGAGAAGACGTTTGCTCAGCAACTGAACTACTCTAGGTTGAAAAATATGAACATAAGTTCATGTTCTGGTGAATGATGATGAAAGTTTCAATAATTTAAAAACAAATCAACAACTTTTCAACATATTGTACGAGGATAAATCGGTCTCATTTATAATCGTTAGATAAATAATGCAATAACAAGCCAAAGGTGTTTGCTGATCTATCGTGTTGCGAGTTTATGTTATGTCATGGTACCGCTGTACGTGACCCTGTTACTGCAGTCTGATATTTTCCTGTTCTTGTAAGAAAGCTAACAGTGATAAAAAATGCTGGGAAAACCCTTTAAAGGATAAGAATTTTATTCAAAACCAAAAAGAAAATGATTATCGGGAAGACGAAGGTCAAAGTCAAAGAATTTACTAAATGCACTTCAAAATTGTCAAGGTGTCCGTCAGTTAGTGGATGTACGTTCCAAAACGTAGATGTCTTTAAAATAATAGCCAAATAGCCTTTCACGTTTTCGAACTTACAAGATTACTTTTCTGTAACAGGGCTTTATCGAAGTCATACAATAGTGCGTGTCCCCATTCAATATTATTTAGTTCGTACATTGACCGCAGATAAACAGTTACCAACCTAACTACCTACATATTACTTACACGAATAATATTTGCAAAAATAATTATAGTATCAGCGAGAACTAAATTCATTCAATAAATATAACGGTAATTTATGTTCTATTTGGTAAAAAAAGAAGATAAACCGCTAGTCACAATTAAAGCCTATTTCAGCAAAGTTTGATCGACAGATTGCAAATAACGGGTTTAGTAGTAGGTTGAGTTTTTTGAGTAGAAGGGGCTCGTGGCTAAGTAATAACAGCCGCACGGGTCGTTCCATCAGGTTAAGCTACGCTTGCCGGGGTTGGTACGTGGATGGGTGGCCCAACTGACCATCTTTACATACTGAGAAATTTTTACATGCCTCGGAAAGCACGTTAGACCGGCTGTCATTCGTAAATCATTGACAGTCGTTACGGGTAGTCAGAAGCCCTAAAGTCTGACAACCAGTCTTACCAAGGGGTATCGTGTTACCCAGTAACTGGGTTATGGAGGTCAGATAGGCAGTCGCTCCATGTAAAATGCTGGTATTCAGGTGCTTTCGGTTGTCGGGAAAGGAACTTAATTAGATAATATTAATGTGTTAGTCCTTTATTTTTATTATTTCTATTTTTGTTTACTGTTATTCTCATATAAGTCTTTTATTGTTGCTCGTCTTATTATTTTTTTAAAATGTATTTTAATTTAATTTTATGTATTTGTTATTATGTAATCATTATTTACTCATCTTATTGCTCATTTAGTGGCACTCATTATCATTTTTGTTTGTAATGTGCGGGTAATGTAGTGGGTCACAATATTGTTAATACTCCATAAATTATTTTTACAACTTGTCATATTTTATATTGTAGCTGTTTATTATCCCTCAATAAATAAAATAAAATAGTTTGAGAAAGGCAGATTGAGCTTTTTGTAAGCTCGTCAGGGGAAGTAACTACTACTACCATAAGTACCTAATTCCGCTGTCAAACAGCGTAGCTCATGTGTGATTTTATAATTTCTAACGTGGCAATATTATCGGGGACGTCCACGTCTGCGTCACGGCAACACGATAACACAGGAAAATAGAATGTATGGAAATATATGAAGACGCTTAAATTACTTAACTAATTATTTTGTATTAATTAAATATCCGTCCACGATAAAGTAATAACGTGCACGCATTTCCATACATTTAATGAACGTGGACGTCAAAATTTCAAAATTCAAAAGTCATTTATTCAAACTAGGCTGAGAATCAGCACTTTTCGAACGTCAAAATTACATATGACAGTCCCGCAAAACGCCCGCCCTTCACTACCTCCTAGTGCTTTAGCTGGGAAAAAGTGGCGCAACAAACTCCCCAGCAGCACAGTCCACGATAAAACTGTTACTTTAATGCGGGTGAACAGAAGACATTTCAGCTTTTATCTCTGGAAAGGCAACGCACCTGCGATACCTCTGTGACATGTGTGTGATTACATACTGCTAATGTATGTAGTATCGAAGAACTTCATATCTAAGCAGTTTGAAAACAAAATCCCGTGAACACGATGACCACATCTGTTACCGCCCGTTTTCTATAGTTACCGAGCGCTGCAAGCAGAAATAGTCCTTACGATGTATAGATATAAATTCTTCGATGCTACCTATGTGTTCATGTTCGTGAATTGTTTAAGTATGTAAAACTATAAACGACATGTTTACGTAGTCTCGGGTAGTTAGGAAGTGTTGAATATAGGAAGCCTAATACCGTTACTAAGTAACTATTTCAAGAACGATGTCTACATAATAAAACCGGCCAAGTGCGTGTCAGACCTCGCACAATGAGGGTTCCGTAGTTGGGATGAATTGATCCCAAGAAAAAACTTGACATTAAAAGTCAAAGTCAAATAATTTATTTCAATTTTGTACATAGAAGGCACTTTCGAACGTCGAAAGTGAGTTGAGGAACAAATTCTCCCATGCGGAATGTATGGGAGAATATATTTTTCAAACTGCAACTTTAAGATGGTCGATTATTACTCGTTAACCTGTAAAGCCTTCATAGCTGTGATAGTTTTCCTTTTAACTTCGTTATATATACTACTGCTGTGTTTTTTTTTCACAAATCCAAGTACAACCACACATGATTAACAAAAAATTGCATGGGTTCCTTGTTTACTACAGAATCCCAAAAATTTAAATGCTGTTCGTTGGTAAGTGGACCGATTTAGCAAATATTTATTTTAAAACGTTCGTAATAGTCCGAATCAGGTTTTTATGAAAAGAAAAATGAGAAAAGCTGCCGGGAAAATTGGAAAATTCGGGAATACTGAAAGTGCATTTTCTATGGGAATTTCGTATAAATTGTTTAAATTTTGACAGGACAACGTCTGTCGGGTCAGCTAGTTAATAATATAAGTATATCTACCTATGTACATTATAACAAACATGTATCTAATAGTTTGTTAGTAACGCGACCAGCGAAAGAGACGTAGGTAGGTACATTTATTTATTTATTATTGACAAAAAAAACAGTTACATGTTAAGATAAATAGTTAAACATATAACCCACACTATTGTCCACGGATTAATCAAATAAGTGAACAATAGATAAACAATAAACGGAAGCTGATTTTAAGAATATTGTTGTAAGGTCTAATTTAAAATTTTGATGCTAATGAAAATGTCTATATAAAAGGCCTAACATGAGGTTGGCAGGTATAATAGCTTTCGAAAATAATGTGGTTATCAAACTTGTAGACATGACTGTATCCCCTGCCTGGTGAAATTAACCGGAAGAATATTTTGGGCAGTTTATGACTAACACAGTTTTCGTCACTCCTTTATTTATTTAATACTTCAAGCACAGAAATTTACAGAGGCGAACTTAATGCCATAATGAAATGAAATGAAATATACAGAGGCAGAGGGCTAAAAGTTTTTCAGCCCACTATATAACAAAAGATCTGAAAAACGTTATACTTGTTTAGAATTACATCACGTCTATCGATTCGTATTATAATTGTATGGTATAAGTAGCTTTATTTGTACAGAATAAATTGGATTACCCATTCTGCAAGTGCATGTAAATCAATTTTATTCGCAATTTCAAATGAGTACCGCAACCCTGTCAGACTGTTGCTAATTGGTCAAAGCCTTGATGACAAATACTGATGATGATATAGTATACTGTCAATACTGGACATAATAGTATCCGCAAGTTGACGACGCGTGACCAATCTCCACAAAAGATTAGTTCGTTTTTGTGATAATTGAACAGGCACTGTTTATAAAATGGACATTCTTGGCAGGCATTTGCTTAGCAAGGCATTCGGTGGGGTCTCCCTTGTTTTATCGAAAAGAAATTGCCTAATTATCACTTCTCAAACAATTTCCCGCATAATTTCATTTGCCAAATTATTACCTAGCATAAAATCTCTTCACAAATAATTGTAACGCAAACCTAATGTTTGACAAGTGAACGTATAAACAATAACTTGTTTACCAACGAGTACTTTTACCAATTTTTATGTCGTCAGATATTTCAGTTGGAATAACTCATTTTACGCAAAATAAAATTTGCCAAATATTTAGTATCGTCAGTTTTCAATTTATCATTTTTCTATTCAGTCAGCTTAGTCAATGACAAAAAAATTGCATCTTTGTGTCAGTTGCACAGAATATTATATACAAATTTAATTACAATGTGTACCTACTGCTAAATTGGTAGATCTAGTCGTTTCTGGCGTAAGAGGTCACAATTTTAACTTAACCTCACCTAAGCATGTTTTTTTTTAATTATTAACTTCGTCTAACTAGTTCGGTTCTCCATAGCCTGTAAATTTAAAATTGTAAGTTACAAATATTATGTATTAAATAAATGATTATATTACGTCCCTATCTATGAAATTGGCGTTTTTTTCTCGCAAATAGAGAACCTCGTCACTTATATGATTTAAAATATTCATCAATTGCTTGATATTATATCGAATAATGACCATCATAGAGAACTACCAATAGTCAGAAAACCTTATTACTAAACATAAGAAATACCTTAAAAATGACTCCTCTTTTTGTTAGCAGAAATTACCACTATTTGTTTTAAACTTATTTTTGTCGCTTAATCTAAGTGGCACACGTTATCTTAGTTTTTAAACATAAGTGCATAAAAGTTTTAAAACATTAGTGTTTATGGTTGTTAATTAAATTAAGAAAATGTTAGTATGTTATATGCTACTTCTTTAAAACTCTCCGTACAAAACGCTGATTTCATAGGTACCTTGTATTACCTTGTACACCTAATATTAAAATAAAATTGCATTTTTTTATCATATTATTCCAAAAAAATCTTATTTTTGCTTTTATATTTTATGACATAACAAATCATTTGACCAAACGTTTATTGTCTAAAGATTTTTTTTGATATAATAAATCATTTGATTAAAGACCAAATGTCTAAATGACATTATCCTTGATAATATTCTGCCAAGTAAAAATTTTTGCAAATGAAAATGTGTGTATTAAAATCATTCCAAACATTGCATTGGTATAAAAAAAGGTTGCTAAAATTTGTTTGGATTTAAAGTGAATTTTTTTGGAAAAATCTTTTCGGCAAGACGGCAGGATCCCAATTCAGTGACATAACACCGGTTATCATATACGTGGTGGCATACATAACCGCGGGCGTTGATATGGCAACATCTAGGTATCCAGTATCAGACAGAGAACAGTCACAATGGTATGAGGTAGAGAGACAACGTTCGACAAAAACGACAAATTTCAAATATTCGATGTGTCATATTGTAACGGGCCATGTATTGTAACTAGTCCTATACTAGAGTCTGGCTAACGAAAGTTGGCCCCAGAATATTGGCGCAAATTTAAAAAATACATGCATGACAACACTAAAATTATACTATGAAAATTGGAATAACCTACTTTGATACTTGGTAATTCATTATTAAAATATATAGTTTTTCAATAAGGACGCTCGAACTTTAGCAGCGCATAGCGGCCATTTCGGTAATGCGATTGCTACCAAATTTGGCATGAATATATATTTTGTCGTGACATTTCACCATGGAACGCTACACGCTTCAACAACGCGTAAAAATTGTGTAAAATTTATTATCAAAACCAGTTGTCTATTCGCCTACGTTCTGTGCGTTGTGTTCAATTTATGGCGTTCATCGTGTGAGTTAACACCGCTCGATTACTTTCTGTGGGGTTACATGAAATCTTTAGTGTACGCAGATAAACCACAGTCAATTGTTGCCCTAAAGGCCAACATAACTCGCGTTCTTCGTGAAATTGACCATTTATGCGAAAACGTCCTCCAAGATTAGTCCACCAGAATACGCCATCTATAGCGGAGTCGCAGTGGCCATTTGGCTGATATTATTTTCCACACATAATGTCATTGAATATTCTTTAAAATTGTAGTATAAAAATAGTATAGTAATAGTATAAAAATTGTAGTAATATCACTTAAACAGATTGTTTTATTTAATTTCAAAGTTCGAGCGCTCTTAATGAAAAACCCTATATATAGACAGTATAAGAACATTATGTTAGGGAAATAAAGAAACAGAATTTATCTACACATGTATTAATTTTTGATATGTATCAGGTTTGTAACGGGATTTTAAGGATTTATTGATCTGGTATAGGTGTTAGTATATGAGGTAAATATGAGCGGAATCCGAAAATAAATAGACAAATAAAATACGATAATATTCCATACATAATAACTTAGTTTTATTCATCGTAATCAAAATCAGATTCTAACACTTCAATGCCAAAAGATTCATCACTGTCACTAGTATCGCTGTCTCCAACATTTATAAATAAAACTTTCTAAATTTTCTTCTGTTATTTTATCACGTTCTTTATATTTATTTTCAACGTGTATTACATGATCAGTAATTTTCTTCCAATCCTGTGAACTTACGTTTTCAAATGAATCTTTAATTATTTCTTCTAATGCAGCTGTAGTAACTGCAATATTTTTGCTAGCCACTTTACGTTTTGCCAAACTCCACACAAGCTCGATCGCATTTAAATCACAATGGTAGGGTGGAAGTCTCAACACCTCATGACCACAGTGATTTAAAATTTCATCAGCTTCATATATTGGATTAGGCGTATTTCGTTTTACAATACACAACAGCTCTGCTTTCGTGTGGTAGTCCTCATATTGAATTCCATTATCACGAAGCCACTCTCTTATATTACTTTTACGTGTTTGTGTGTTCGGAACCTTATTTATAATTACCGAATAGTAACTAGCATTATCCATTATGATTACACTTGGTTCTTCCAAATTTGGTATAAGTTTTTCTTTAAGCCATTTATTAAAATTTTCAGCATTCATGTCATGGTGATAATCAGCATTTTTTGATTTAGTACTAAATACTAACAAAGAGTTTGGTACGGGGCCTTTCTCTGATCCAGCATGAACTATAATGTACCTTTTCCCGGTCGAAACATTTTCAATTGCACCACTAGTTGAAGGACCTTGCCATGACTTCTTAGGCTTGTAGTTTCTATGGACATAAGTCTCATCTAAATAAATGATTGGCTTGCCTTCTGCACGTTTTCCTGCTATAGTTCTTAAAAATCTATGTCTCCAAGCAGATATGTCATAGCGTTCTATTAATACAGAACGCTCATTTTTATTATTTTTAAATTCATAGCCATTGGCTAATAACAAGCGGCGCAGAGTTTCTCTGCATCCGTTAAAATCAATACTTTCTTTTAACTCCACCAACAGTGTCCTCAGTGTAGGAACTTGTTTTTTAACAATATAAAATTCGTTTATCTTGTTACGCATAGCATCTATGTCAAAGTTATCTAGGTTAGACACAGTAGGTTTCCGTGGGCGTTTCTTCCCCGGGGTACTCCAGACACCTTCATTTACTGCACCTTCCCTTTTTACTCTCTTTAGTGTTCTGACACTCACTTCTGCAAAGAAGATATACAAAATATGTAATTAATTCTTGGTTTACGTAAATGCAAAGGTTTTTTTCGGCATAATTTCAAAACACCAGTGTATAGTAAAAACTTACCAGTGATTGAAGTTATTTCTTCTAAGTACTGATTCTGGGTTATTATCCTATCTTTCTGCTCTAATTCAGTGAGATTTTCAATAGTTCTTACTATTTCATCAACTCCTTCGACATCTTGCAGATTCTCTGTTAAAGAAAGTTAATCGTTTTAAAATTACCATTGTATGTATTTTAATTGTTTTAATTTAATTTTAATTTTTTCCTCTGTTATATATCGTTTTGTATGTACAATAAAGCATATAATAATTAATAAATTACTAACAAAAATACAGCAAAAATTCATTATGAGTATATACGTAAAACATAGGTGATTTTATTAAAATGAATACGTTGACTGATGCGATGTACGAATGAATATAATTAGTTTTATTCAATACGAAAAAGCGAAAGTAACTTATTTGTAAGGATACGTAAATTATAAATCAAAATTTTATTAAGACGACTGGATAGGTAGGTGTTCAAAGTATCAAAATAATATTGTCTACTAACCTATGAAATTCAAAATTATAAATAATAATTAAACCGTAATTAGAATCACAATTTACACAAACGCATACAATTTGACACCAGAAATACCGAACGACAACCTTGTCAAATTGACGTTGACGTTCATACAGAGTTGCTATATAAAAAGTTCGCAAATAATTCCAAGGCCTACTTTCGTTAGCCAGACTCTATATCATATACTATTAAATGAGCAATATTTGTTTATATATGTCCGGTAAAGAATGAATAACCTTAAAATAGCATATAATAGACCATACGGCCGTTAAAAAAAAAAAATCATAAGATACGATTTTTTTTTAAATACTGTGAATTTCTAGTCACATTATTTACTGCCTTTCTGTCGGCATAGTCAACGTACAATATTACAACAACAAATAACCAATGGAATTCATTCATTTGTGGTCGTGGTGAAGAAGAATGTAAAATAAGGTAAAAAGCTTAGGTAGTTAAATATCTTAGGTACTACTTGGGATATTTATTTTTTGTATTTTTTTAGAACGGCCATACGGTCTTTTGCGATTTCAAGGTTATCCTTTCTTATGTTTTTGTAATCACGTTCTCGAAAACGGCTCTAACGACTTCGATGAAAGTTGTAATATAGGGGTTTACGGGGCAAAACTCGATCTAGCTTGGTATCTAACTGGAAAAAATCGTTTTCTCTGTTTCCACCCGAGTAGAGCTCGGTACTTATAAGCAAATCTCGATATAGAATAAATAAAAGCAAATGAAACATATCAATTTCTGGCTTAGTTTTTTTTGGGGTTCCGTACTCAACAAGGAACCCTTATAGTTTCGCCATGTCCGTCTGTCTGTCTGTCTGTCCGCGGTTTAGCTCAAAAACTATTGGTACTAGAAAGTTGTAATTTGGCATGAGTATACAAATTAATGACGCCAAAAAAGGATTTATTCTTCGTTTGGCCCACTGAGTTTTGTCCTACATAAAAAAATCCTGGTTCGTCCCAAACAATATGCTTCCTTCGTCCCAAAATATAATTTTAATTTTTTATTCCCGCTTCGTCCTATTATATATTCCTTCTTCGGCCCATTTTTTTTTTGTATATGCCAAACTTACTTTTTTGTACAATCGGCAAAAAAGGTTTACTTAATATTAAATATTTAACATCAACTTTTTAAAACAACCGCTCCTCTCTGTCTTCTCTGCGAGAGAAAATTTGCCCGTATTATTTTATAATAACACTCTTTAGCCGCTTTTAGTGAGTTTTATGTTAATTTGTGCAGTGGATTGGAGCGAAATAAAAGGTTGGAATATAATTATTGCTTGTTTTATTTCTCAACTTACTTGATGGAGATTTTGCCTCGACCGGCATCCGAACACGAAGTGTGTTGCCATGCAATTAAAATACAAATGTTGCCCTAACCTTAAATTATTCAATACACCCCCTCAACATTATATTTTAATTTATAAACAACCCTATAAGTTTTACCATTTAGCAAATTTACATTACTCTGAACTACACCCCCTTAACATTAAATCTGAGATGTACCCCCCTTAAGATAACTTATGTAATGCACCCCCTTAATAACATAACCTCTAAACAAATAGGCAAAACCCTAAACTTAGGAACACTAAACTTAACACTTTCCTATGCATGTACCTACTTTAACAAACTTATGTTTAATACAAAATCTTATCCCTAAGTTTAACAAAAAGTATTTTTCCCAGAGGTTTGGTAAACAAATCAGCTATGTTGTTATTGCTTTCTATGAATTTTAATTTTACTAAACCTGCTGATATGTTTTCCATAATATACTGATACTTTATATCTATATGTTTTAATCTTTTGTTGCTGTCATTATTCTTTGCTATATTTATTGCACTTTGATTATCGTCTAGTATCTCATAATCAATATTATTATATCCAAAATCAATCAGCAACTTTTTTTAAAAGGAACCTTCCATTATAGTCATACTAAGAGCCACATATTCAGCTTCACAAGATGACAATGATACACAAGACTGTTTCTTACTGTACCAAGAAACTGGACAATTAAAAATATAAAATATCTGACCAGATGTTGACTTTCGGTCTGCAACATCACCGGCCCAGTCTGCATCACTGTAACCTTGTAATTTACACAAATTTTGGCTTTCACTGTTATATTTATATGTGAGAGACAAATCAATAGAACCTTTTATGTATCTTAATATTCTTTTAAGACATTTAAATAAAGTAACACTAGCACAATGAACATATCTGCTAAGGAAACCAACTGCAACAGATAAATCTGGTCTAGTACAAGTAGCATACAAAAGACTGCCTACTAAACTTCTACAAGCTTTTTCAACTTCTACATTTTCACTTTTATCTCTCTGTAACAATTCAAAATTAAAGTTCTGTTCTATTGGAGTACATACAGTTTTACAATTAGACATTTGATATGAATCTAACAATTTTAACAAATATCTTTTCTGATTAATTACAGTTACACAATTCTTAAGATCCTGTTTGATGTTTATTCCCAAATAATTACTGGCTAAACCCAAATCCTTCATTTTAAAGTTTTCACAAATTACATTTTTGAAATCATTTATTTGTTTTTTATTACTTCCAAAGTATAACAAGTCATCTACAAATAATAGCACATAAATGTAATCATTATCAATACGTTTGAAATATAAACATGGGTCATTCTTTGATCTTACAAAATTTTCATCTGTTATGAAGTTATTAAACTTAGCATTCCAATATTTAGGAGATTTTTTAAGACCATAGATTGACTTCTTTAATTTACAAATCTTATTACCTGGTAATCTCATAAACACCGTTTCATTGATGTCTCCATAGAGAAATGCCCCAGTAACATCCATCTGGTACACTGGTTGTCTCTTCTGGGTAGCCACAGCCATCATGGCTTTGAAGGTTGTTAGTTTGGCAACAGGTGAGTATATCTGGTCATCACAGTTCTTCTGCTCAAATCCTCGAGCTACTAAGCGAGCCTTATAGATACATTTTCCTTCTGTTTCCTTGATTTTAAATACCCACTTGCTGCTTACTATGTTTTCTCCATCTGGAACTTTTGTGACCTCCTCCCATGTATTATTTTCCTCTAATGTTTTCAGCTCTTTATTTATGGCTTCTTCCCATTTACTTTTATCAGGTCTTTTCATAGCTTCTTGGTAGGAAATAGGTTCATCACAGCAGTAACTCAGGAAAGTAATTTCTTCTGACTCTTCTCCTTGTACATAGTCCTTGAACCAAATTGGCTTTTTCCTGGCTCTTCTCGGTCTTTCGGTCACCTCTTCTGTCTGTCCTGAAGGTTCCTGTGAATTCTCATTTTCTTCTTCTACCCCTTCTTCTAATATTGACTGCTCATGAAAAGAATTAATAGAGCTCTGCTCATCTTCACTTTCTATTATGTCAGGGTTCATAGTATCTTCATACTGACTGTCCTCTTCTTCTGAAACTTGTTCTATGTCTTCTTGAATGTCAGCACCTGCATGACATTCCTGTTCTTGAGTTCTGTCTATCTTTTTGTTTTCTTTAGATTGTTTTATAAATATTACATCTCGCTTAATCTCCACTTCATTTCTTTCAGGTAAGTATATTCTGTATCCTTTTGTATTTTCTCCGTATCCAATAAAATAACCTAATTCAGCTTTGCCATCAAACTTTAACCGTTTTTGTTCAGGAACATGTACAGAGACTTGACTACCGAAGACTTGAAGATTGTTAATATCAAACTGTTTATCCCACCAAAGTTCATATGGTGTTTTATTTTTCACACGGCTCGGAACAGTCCTATTGATGACGTAGACAGCTGTATTGATTGCTTCAGCCCACAGGTTCTTATTTAGGCCACTCTCTAGGAGAATTGTTCGTGCTGACTCAACCACTGTCCTCATTTCACGCTCTACACATCCGTTCTGTTGTGGAGTGTAGGCCACACTTCTTTGGTGTAGTATCCCATATGATTTAAGCAAGTTTTCCATTTCTTTACCACAAAATTCCTTTGCATTATCACTTCTTATGTATTTAACTATGTGGCCAGGGTTTACTTGCATTTCTTTTAAATACTGTTTCAAATATTCTATAGACTGTCCTTTATTTTTCAGAAAATATACCTTTCTATATTTGGAATAATCATCCTTGATGAGAAAAAAATACTTTGCCCCTCCTAGTGACGTTTCTTCGACTGGACCTCCTATATCAATATGGAGAACCTCTCCTGGGTTTGATGCTCTATGTGTACTTGATGGGAAGGGAAATTTGTGCTGTTTTCCTTTCAAACACGGCACACAGGTTGCTTCTTGACTTTTTTCAAATTTTATATCATGCTTCATCAAGATGTTTTTCACTTGATTAATGTCTTGGTGACCAAGTTTAGCATGCCATTCCCTTAGATCTGATATTACTCTTCCAACCATGGCAGTAGAATCTGGTTTTCTGAATAACATTTTGTACATTTTACCTTGTCTCTTTGCTACAGCATGCACACTGTTGTTTTTGATAAACTGACACTCAGCAGCATTTGACGCGAGTTTGTAGCCTTTATCCAGGGCAGCACTCATGGAAAATAAGTTAGTCTTGAGGTTCGGCACATGCAATACATTTTTTATTGATGTTTTAATCCATTGTTCATTGTCATATGCTTCAAGGTCAACGTCACCATACCCTAATGCTTTTATTATTGTCCCATCTCCAATAACTACATCTTTTGGTACTAACAACTTTTTATAGTTTGTAAAACTATCCATTGAGAAGCACATATGCTCAGAAGCTCCACTATCTAAGAGCCAATAATGACTGGTTTGTCTATTATTGTTTTCACTTTTTGAGGTTAGTCCATATACTGACATAACAAACGCGTTTTGTTTATCTTCTTTCTCTGGCTGATTTTTCCTGTCTTTATTGAACCAACACTGTTTTTTAGTATGTCCCCGTTTTTTACACTGTTCACAAAATGGATTATTCTCGGTTTTATTACCCTTTGTACTTTTGTCCTTTTTCACTTTGCAGTCCCGTTTATAATGTCCTGCTTTACCGCAGTTAAAACACTTTCTTGAGTCTTTTCTTGTATCAGTTTTGAACGCCGTAGTTTGTTCGCCTTCTTCGTACATTTTATTTCTCTGCTCTTCTATTATGAGCCTGGCTGACAGTTCAGATAGGGTTCGTTTTTCAACAGGTACAGAGTCCCATGCAGAAACAAAATGACGAAATTTTTCTCCCAGCGAACTGATGATTTTAGTTATAATCATATTTTCAGGTATCTCACCTTTCGCTTGACGTATCTGTGACACGATTGCTTCTATTTTAGCAATAAAAGTTGATACGGATTCAGAATTCGAATATTTTTCTTCGAAGAAGCGCTGTTGTAAAATGTGCAATGACACATCAGATTTCTGCTCGTAAATCGTATTTAGTTTTTTTCCAAATTTCTTCTGCGGACTCGCAATTTTGGACGTGAAGCATTGCCGTATTGCCCAGTCTCGCAACAATTACTCCTTGGGCTTTCGCATCCAGCTTCTTCCACGTGGTGATTTTTGCTTCATCACTTTGCGGGCACTTGGAAGTCCCATCCACAAGGTTAAAGACATTTACCGCCTTCAATATAACCTTTACTTGAAATTTCCAGGTGTGCCAATTATTGGCACTTTCCAACAACATGCGGTTGGTTGAAGACCCGAACAATTCGATTTCGCCCTCCATCTTTGACGCCTGCTTGACCGCAGTACAACTGTTTTACCACAGCGACAACCGCAATGATTCCTCGTTATTTCGCTCCGGGCGACTGGGCCCATAACCTTTTATGTTAATTTGTGCAGTGGATTGGAGCGAAATAAAAGGTTGGAATATAATTATTGCTTGTTTTATTTCTCAACTTACTTGATGGAGATTTTGCCTCGACCGGCATCCGAACACGAAGTGTGTTGCCATGCAATTAAAATACAAATGTTGCCCTAACCTTAAATTATTCAATAGTGAGCAAGTTATTTGTAAACAACTGACGTCACTGGAATTTTTTCAAAAGAGCAGGTAAAAAAATGACCACCCCTTCTTTATTGCGTCCTTTGTTTGTTTGCTTGTATTGACTCATTTGGCCAATAGCATTAGTTTTCGTTATCTGCAAAATGGGATTCACGCTAGCTCCCGTGATGCACAGTGCATTCAGGTACTCATTCGTCACCTGGTTAAAGTGTGTGTAAAGTGAGATTGAGAATTGATCGAATTTGTTATAGGTAAGTTAATATTTTTATCTGAAGTATTATTGATAAATTAGAAGTTAAATATCAAATATTTGTTCTTATATTTAAATAATACTAATTAAGGTAACAATAATGTCAAGCTAATATGTAATTGCTAATAAAGAATAATAACAATAAACAAATAATAACTAAAAAGCTTATAACTAAATCATTTATGCTTTAATTTCAGTTGTTCTACAATGGAACCAAATCTTAGTTTACCATCTACCTCACGGGAGCCGATCACATTTATAGAATCCAGAAGAGGTGAACCTGTTCTGCTATATGGTGATTTTGAACACACACAAAAACGAAAGAACAAAAATGGCTCAATAATTTGGAGATGTGTGAACAGAAAGTGCCGTGGTGGTATGGTTACAGTGAATAATAGTGTTCAAAAGATTTTAAATCATAACGTTTGCACACCTAGTCAATCAAAAAATGACATTAAAGAGGAATTACATCGCTGCAAGAAAGAAGCAAGAGCTGCGGATGGGAAATCGATCCCATCTATCTTTAATGCCGGTTTAAGAAGATTAAAGGACAGAGGAACCGACATTGTAGAAGAAAAATTACCAAACTTATGTAATGTTAAGGGCAGTCTCTACAGTGCACGTAACAAATCGCAGCAAATCCAGAAATCTTCATTTCGAAAACCGTCTGATGTTCAAATTCCAGTAAGCTACAAATCTTTTCTATTTTTGATTATTATTATAAGAAAACAAGAATAATAGCATTTGCTGAAGAAGAAAGCAGAAGACTTCTCCAAAACGTCAAACATTATCTAGCGGATGGTACATTTAAATGTGTGGTGAAGCCATTTAAACAATTGTATGTCATTTACGGTGATCTCGGGAGTACCAGTGAAAAAATTAATGTTGTGCCATTATTATATGTACTATTAATGAACAAAAAGGAATCCACATATGAAACTCTGTTCTCTCTTATTAAATCGCAAATTCCTGATTGGAATCCCATTTCATTCAGAACTGATTATGAAAAGGCGGCCATGAATGGTATCTGTAAAATATTTCCAAACGTCACATGCAAAGGCTGTTACTTCCATTTCTCTCAAGCTCTTTGGAAAAGAGCTAAGGCATTGAAACTAAATAAAAACATATTGTGTCAGCGTGGCTTGATAATGAATATTTAAATGGAAAATGGGATTTTTATGGTGACACATACAGAACGAATAACCCAGTAGAAGGTGGTAATGCTAGATTAAATAGAACATTTTCTGGAAAACTGAACATGATTAGTTTTTTGAATGTAATAAAAAATGACGCTCAATCTCGAGTGTTAAGTCAAGGGAGACCACGACATAAAGACGTTATTATGTATGACAAAATCATTAATGATTCAATAGCAGCTTTATTAAATGGTTCTATTTCCTTGGGACATTGTTTGGAAAAAATAAGCCCGTTTGTATTTTAATTGCAGTGAGTTAGACGTTGATTTTTACCTAGTTATGTTTTTTGAAATTTATCTCTTAGTTTACTGTTGATCCAATTTTTATATTATTATATGAATGTTGATTTTAAAATGTTTGTTTTATCCATGATTGAGTAATAATCACAATTTTTGTTGATTTAATTTTAAATAGGGCATGGTGTTTTTGCAATTTTAAAATTATAAAAATGATTGCTTTTTTAAACGCTTGTTTTGATTACTCTCATTTAATTACTGGTCGGTAAAATTTTTGGTAATTAAAATAATATAATTGTCTTAAATATTGTTTATTACAGATCTGACTATTCTGTATACCTATTTACACTGTAGTAATGATAAGATGATTATTATACCATTTCTGTGATTTTGATTGTGATACTGGATAATAAAGATGATTTATACCTAAATGTTTAAAATTGTGTTATTATTGAATTATTATTGTTTCAAAAATTTCAAATAAGTACATTATTTTTTTGTTGACTGTACCTTTAATGTACTTGTTATTTGGGACGAAGCACAACTTTAATTGTGCTATGGGACAAACTAAGATTTTTTTGGAATGTGGGACAAAACTTCAGGACGAACGAAGAATAAATCCAAAAAAGTGGTAAAATAAAATTTTGAAAAAAACAATTATTTAGGGTACCTCCCCTACATGTAAAGTGGGGATGATAATTTTTTTTTTCGTCTTTGCCTTTATGTGGAATATTGTTGGATAGGTCTTTCAAAAATATTAGGCGTTTGCGAAGACCGTTTTTTGATTAAGTAAACCGTTCGTGACTTATCAAGCTTTAAAGTACCAATTTTCGTTAGAGTCAAGTGTTCTCCCCCTCTACCAACTAAACGGTTGTAGTTAGAAATTCAAATGTCACGGCATTAGTACTTATATATAACGAAGTTTTAAGGAAAACTATCACACTTGAGTGGGCTTTACAAGTTTACGAGTAATAATTGACCAACTTAAATTTGCGGTTGCAAAAACATGTTCTCCCGTATATTCCGTATGGGAGAACACGTTTTTCAATTACAAAGTTAAGTTTGTTCTTACGATAAATTCATTCCAACTACGGAACCCTTCATTGTGCGTGGTCCGACACGCACTTGGCCGGATTTTTTTAAAATAAATTGTGCCTGTAGTCTTAGCAATTTTCTTACGCTGGTGCATTTACAATGCGTATCAATTTCGAACAGTTCCCAAATACCTGCAGACATTATCAACTGAATCAATAATATCAATAATCACGTAGCCTTTTCATGGCCTCACTTAATAATACTATCCCAAAATTTTCTTACGGAGATAAGCGTCGTATCTACCTGAGTGTCATTTCACAGACACTGGAAAAAGGGCTACAGAACACCAATGTTTTTTATTTTCTTCACATGTTCTGCCCTACTTTGCCTTTCTAATTAAGCATCATAATACATTTTCTCCTCACGCTGATCAACGCCCTAGTTCTATTTCAGTCCTTCCTTCTATTGCGACGTAATATTAATTTATTTTCCAACCTATTAGTGTATGGGTGTATAAAACATGCCCACGCCTCGCCACGGCCCGACGAGGGGGGCCCTGCCAAATTGGTGATGTCCGCTCTTTCTAATCAAATTGGGCACATGTACGGGCAAACTACGCGACTACGCCATACGTACTTAAGGTCACAGTTGAAAATAACAAGCAGTATGCTAATAAAAGTGATATGCAGATACAAATTGTGTGTTTCACAACTTGGCGTGACTAAATCTAAATTAGTAGATTTGTTTCATCTACTTGAAATAGTTGATATGATAATTTTTGAGTGGTATTTAATTTTAATGCTTTCGGATATCCTTGATATTATATTGATAATTTAGTTTAAAAAAACGTCATTGCAGTAGTGTTTTTATTGGTAAACTGCATATAAAAATACAGATTTAAAATGATACAAATAAATTCAATGCAAAGAAACAGCAAATCGACCGTCATATCAATGACAAAAAACACGATTCTGATACAAATACCGATATTAAAGAAACAGACACGCCTAAACTTCGCATAACTGCACGTAAACATGCATAAATTATATCAAAGGCATTAAATAACAGAAAATATAACTACTATAGGAAGTAAAAAGTAAATCATAAAGTACACTGCATACCAAAGTTACGTAACTGAAATACATAATGTTATCAACTCAGAATTAAGTAATATAGGAATTGTGTTTTTTTTTTGTGAATGGATTCTGAAAGGCTGATCAGTAAATCTCCTGTCAAATCTTATTATAGTTGCTTTTGGTAGTTGGTGGGAATAACGTCAGTCCGTCCAATAAATTGACACGAGATTTTAAAAACAGATTATTCGGCTTCAAATAAATTGTCCGTTACGTTTTTATTCGACGTAGAATATAATATATCTAGTAGTGCATTCCAGTTATCGAGTTTACCTTACCAGTAGAGGTGTTTTCTAAAAGTCAAAACTCTCACAAATCCATTTAACTTTTATGAACACAATCGCAAAATAGAATTGATCTACGTGCCTTATTTGGTTTCTACTTCGACACATTTGGTGCGACGGTGACGGCAGGCAATCAATGTCAAACGATTTCACTTACCGATGGATTTAGATGAAGAAAAAGTGGTCACACCCCTTTAATTAACAGCCTAAAGGTACAGAATAATACAGATGGAACACTCCGTACTTTAGGTATGAAGCTACTAGAACGCGGCGGGCCCGTCTTGCTGGGCCAATTCAGTGAGGGTAACGTAGTCAGAATAAAAATAAGAATAATTTATTGGTCGTTTTTTACAAAATAAAATTCAGAAAATAATGATATTATATGCTTACTGTAACTAGAATATTTAACATAATATTAAAACAGTGGTCCCCGAACTAGGCAGCGCCTGTATCTTGGGGGCCTGAGTTGCGTGATCAATTCGTGTGTGTGTGCGTGTGGTGGTGAGTTGCAGGTGTGAGTTTTGTGTGGATGACTTGCTTGTATATTTTGGTGTTAACTCACCATATCCTCAGTGTCGTTGTATGACAGGGAGAGAAGCCAACTTAAGCTTCGTGCAGACTAGCGCTACGCGACAGCGCGACGCGACACCGGCTATTGTTATTCCGTGAAGTTTTCTTAGAAATTGTATTGTTCAAGTCGCGTCGCGCCCGTCGTGTCGCGCTGGTCTGCACGAGCCTTTATTGTTATTCTTTTAAACGAGTAGGTGTTAAGACCTTTAGTATTACTGCGCTTGCTTATTTTATTGTAGATATGAGTGTGTGAGTTAGAGGGGCATTGTCGGGCCAGAAGACTTTTTGCATTAGGAAGACGGACGTGTAAGATACGTTTTGAGAGCAGGTTTTGGTAGTCAGGTCTGTTTTAAATAGATTTGTGCGCATGCAGCGCGGTACTTAGTATGTATAGTTGACGTACTCGAAGCACCGGAAATTGGTTGTATAGCAGAGCTGTCGGGAACCTAAAAGGCTTTGATCTAAGACTCACGCGATAGAAAGAGAGGCAACTTCTAGGCGAATCTGACTGTAGGTAATTAGCGCTGTGCGATCTGAATTGCACTTTATTGTGCCGAAGCAATAGTCCCTTTTTTTTAATGATTTTGTGGAGTGTCCCATCTATACTAATATTTGCCAAAGGTAAGAAAAAGATAAAGATAATAAGAACCTAATTAACTAATCAGCTGACATTGCTGTTGGTACGAAACAGATGGCCGAAATGACGCAAGCGCATCGCGTTTTACGCACGAATGCGAATTCGGGCCAGTACATGTAGCGACGAAACTTCAACCGTTTACTTCAAGTTACAGTACAACTTATAGTTATAAGTAATGTATTCTATGATGTTGTTGATAAGGAAAATAGAGGTTAAAACTGGCAAGTTTCTTGAATGAAATATTCAAGACTTATGTACCATTGCACATACCTTTTCCGGTGCTACTAACTTAAGAAGGAGATTATGCATTAACTAATGAGGACATATTAGGCGTAAAACCTATGACCGTTGGGGTAGACGTTTTTTTGAGTGGAGACCGTGAATCGGCAAATGTAAGGTAGGATGCCTTCATTTTAGGTGGAGCGACGATCTTTGTAGGGTGACTGTGTAGCATTTGGATGAGATTTGGCGACAATCAAGCTGGCAATGGCCTAGCCTATAATTTTCCCACCACTGGGACCTACTGGGACCTCCTCTCGGTAAAAGGGAGCGGGCCGTAATCTACCACGCGGGCCCAGTGCGGGTTAGTAGCATGCATTCGAATTTTTGGTTCTAGGACATGCCGGTTTCCTCTCGACATTTCCCTTCTTGCAACATTTTGAGAGCAGTGGTGATGAAATAATTTACACTAAGTAAAGCGGCTGTCTGGGTTCGAATCTATGACTTACAACTCGTAAGTCACGGGCGTTACCACTGGGCCACCACTGTCTAAGTAAACAAATTAATTTATATTATCTAGGGCATCTGTTTACGGATTTAAAAATAATAATTATATAACGCTACTCCAGTAACCTCGATACATATTTGTACATCTCGTATAGTCTAAAATATCCTCATTTCTTCATCGAAGTTTTGATGAGAGTAGATTCCCCGCGCATTGCCGAGAAACTATGTAACAGTTGTTGCTAAAGACAGCTCTGTACTGGTATAATCTAAATCATGCTTTGAAATTCGAACAGTGCCAACGTGTGTCCGCAATGATACGTTTGAAAAAAATACGTTTCGTACAGACGTTTTTGAGAACATTGTGGATTTACAAACATGGATCCTTTACCTCTTTTGTTTACGTCTGTTAAAAAACAAGAGACTTTGCTTTTGATTTATATGCAGATCGGATATCTGATTACGCAACACACTTTCGTAAACGATTACGAAAAATTTGTTTCATTTTGACTGTTCAACAATATTCATTGCTTTATTTACGTTGTTGAGCAGATTTTTTTTCGAACTAATGAAGCAATGGATTAGCAGTTTGTTTCAAAACTATTCAAATTCTGATAGATCGCGTATTACGTGTTTAGATCGAACTGAACTTTAAAGAGCTGTACTACTATGGCAATAAGTAGAACAGTACCACTTGGTAAGACTTATATTAATCAGAAACTAGATGACGGAGTAAAAGACCGTAGACTACTTGGGTGGTTACACGCGACTGGTTTTAAGTGAAAATGTGGCGTTTGGTTTAGCCTCGATACATCTTAAGAGGTCAGGCAATGTTGCGATTGTAAAGTTCATATACCTACCTACGGGTTAAATGTTAACATATTATGACCTCTCAATGACAAGGCAACTGTTACTTCTTATTGGTGTTGCATTAGTATACATAACCTATATAACATAACATCACGTGAAGGAACCCTAGAATACCCACATTTCCCCATTTATGTTTGAGTCCTATTCAATAATTATGGAGTGAGTATTTATTTACTTACATTTGTTTTTACAGGTCCACCCAATACAAGAATTCACTCACAATTTCCGCACTCAAGAGACGTCAAGATTTTTTTTTAAACTGTTATATTTTGACTGACCGGTTTCAAATTTATACGTCGGTTATGAATCAATCTGCCTAGCCTTTTCCCAACTACGGCGATTAACGTGAGTGATTAATTAACAATCCCAAGTAACGATCCTGAGTTCAGAGGATAACCACCAGGTTAAGTGACACCCTCTGGAATTTCGTCAAAGAGCAAGTAAAGATATCCAATCGCAGATACACGCTGTTGAGTTTCTTTATTGCCCGCCTCACCACAAACTTTAACAAGTATATTGCCATAAACCGGACTCCGGGTTGTATATAAGATATTCCACCGGGAAAACCATAGCTCTAAGGATCGAACACAAGACTCCATGCTCGGCAGTTATACTTGCGACCACTAGACCCACCACGAGGCAAGCCCTCCGCTCGTGTACCATGACCACTTCTATCTTCTGCTCTACGAAGAACCGACATAAATATAAACATTGAGGCAGCAGACACCGCGAATAAATTTTTTGGGCAATATTTTGTTGTCCCGGACAACAAACGTCTCAAGACTCATCACAAGCTGAATACTCATAGACAGCGTTTGTCATATTAAGTTGGGGAAAAAGTCTTTTCACATTATAGTATGTATGAACTTGTAATTGTCTCTTTGGCTATACCTACTATTTGTATCTGGCTGGTTTTGGTATCATTGAAAGTTTAAATTTTAAAGAACATAATTCAAAATTCAAATTAGGAAAATGTGTGATTTTCATTTGTTTTTCGTACCGTCAAGATGAGTGAATCTAATGAAGAAATTCGATACATTTTAAAATTTTACTACAAAAAACAAAAATGCAACGCAAGCCGCGAAAAAAATTTGCGATGTTTATGGACCTTGTGCAGTGTCTGTGAGGGTAGCACAAATTTGGTTTAAGCGTTTTCAATCCGGAAATTTTGATGTCAAAGATGCACGTCGCTCTGGTATTACGGATAAAATGGATGCCATTTTTTAAAAAGTGGAGCAAGGTCGGTAGTTAGGGATATCAGTAGTTACGATGTAGCTGAAGAACTGTGAATTGACCACAAAACAGTTTTGTCGCATTTGAAAAAAACTGGGTACACAAAAAAGCTCGATATTTGTGTACCTCACAAGCTCACTGAAAGAAACCTAATGAAAAATGAAATGCTGTGTGTGTGGTGGGATTGGAAGGGCATTATTCATTATGAGCTGTTACTACCAGGCAGGACCATCGATTCTGAACTCTACTGCGAACAACTGGTGAGATTAAAGCAAGAAGTTGAGAGAAAACGGCCGGAATTAATCAACAGAAGGGGTGTGGTTTTTCATCATGATAACGCTAGACCTCACACATCTTTAGCCACTCAGCAAAAATTAAGAGAGTTTGGCTGGGAGGTGTTAATGCATCCGCCGTATAGTCCTGACCTTGCACCTACAGATTTCCACCTGTTTCGGTCTCTTCAGAATTCCTTAGGCAGTGTCAGGTTAACATCACGAGAGGACTGCCAAAACCACTTGTCGCGGAATTTTGATCAAAAGTCCCAAAATTTCTATAGCAATGGGATCATGTCCCTACCTACAAGATGGCAAAAAGTTAACGAACAAAATGGTACCCACATACTTTAGTTAAATGTAAATAAACTATATTAAAAATTGTTTTGAATTTTCTTAAAAAATGCGAAGCAACTTTTTCCCCAACCTTATTTGACATCCGCGGGGACAAATCTTTTGTTTATAAAAGCTCCTCTAGTTTACATTGAAACTCAACGTATAATATACGTTGAGTTTTGTAAGTGACATTTTATTTTAATCATTTTTGGCATCGCGCGAACACGAATACTTAGTCCGTTGTTAAAGTTTGACAGTGGAGACAACATTACGTCAAAGGAACAATTTGATGAAACGCACTCCAGTTATCTTTCTACAATTGTCTGTCATTTGGCCTTTCGTTTCTTCCGTTTCTATGGCGGTGGACCACAAATATATCACAGCTCCAAAATAGAAGAAAGATCTTTCTCAATAAAAACTTACATGTTCACTGTCGCAGCTGACCATTGAAACAGCTAGAGCAGACGTGTTGTTTTCTTCTAAAAAAGAAAAAACCGAATTCGTCGACAGTCCGCGTCTGCGCCTGAATGCACTTGCAATCGAGACGTGTGTGCAGCGGCGCGTGCGACGATCATTTCTCTACTCTAATTCCTATTCGTTTGTGTACTTTATAAATAACATTCCATTTCTTTTTGCATTAAAACATTCTTGTCAGCGGTGCAAGTAGCCTTACAGAGAAAATTGTTTTGTATAGGTACTTACCCAAAAATAACACAAAAATAAGATTAAACGTTTGTGTTATGTATGCTTGACTCTTGTTGAACAATTTTTTTTTAATAGGACCATGAATAGTAGGAAAATAAAGGAATTAGTATTTTCCAGCTTCATTTCTTCACCTTTCCTGTTTGATTTGAATTATCTATAGATATTGATTAACAGTTTAGTAAGCTCGTGATCATTAGAATTGATGATCTCAATAATAATGTTAACACGTTGAGCGGCAAGCCCAAAAACCATGTATTTCATTTTCCGACTTTCCGTCAGACTTTCAGATATAACTTTTGATCAAAAATTCGTACAAAAAACTGCCACCTAGACCGAAACAACCGTTGAGGCCAGAGGTATTAGAATTCATAGTAAAATGTATTAAAATGTGTTTCCTGGCGGACACACTGGCCTCCGAATAAAGAGCCGCGTGTTTCTCAAAGAAAACACGCGGCCTCTGAAGGTGTTACTTTGTGATTCCGGAAAGATATACATGGCGCTCAATGTGCATATTTAAAAATTGTTGATTGTTACTTTATTTATTTTTTAATTGTACCTTAGCTTTAAGCCATTGTAACACCTTCATTATGGAACGCAAATAAAGATATTAATATGAATATAAATTGCTCAAGTACAATTTCCTACTTTTCAACATATAATTTCCCATGTTTCCCTCGTCATTAAACATGTCATTTACATGAAATATAGCATGTGGAAATACACCGACAGACATAATATTCAAACACCACTTCCTCAAGTGTCTTCACTTATATATATTTTCCAACTACCCACTATAATAATAATATTTTAACTCATTGCAAAACTCAATGGTGTACGCAGAAAGGTGGTCAAGTAAAGTAATGTTATACTGACAGCTAAATGAACAAGTTTCATCGCTACGCACCAGGATTTTCCTCGATCACTTTCACTGTTAGACTGTGTGCGTGCGCGCAGCTCAGTTACAACAGAATACGCTTAATCTTGCTTGATCGCTTGATGGTCAAATCCACCTTATGGGGGTAGAGATTTGTAATATCCGTCTATATGTAGTTTTAGTGTATTTTGAATTGGGGAAAAACCATATTACTTATGACTAAGTAGATGTTTGTGTGAAATGTAAGTTAGAATTTATATCGAAAGCTTTAATTAATGCGCAGTTTTTGTGCTATGTTTGTGATACTTCAGTTAAGTCAGTTACAGAATTTACAGAGATAACTTCAGAAAAATCGTAATTAAAATTAAAACATTTATTTCGTGATTGATTAGCTTTAACTCTCGGTATGCAATATTTGAGTTTGAGTTTATGTGAGTGAGCTAGAAAATACTGCAATTCAGGCGGATTTATTGGAATCAGTTATTATTAGTCATTCAAATCCGCAAACCAAACTTTCCATAAAGGATAGGTTGACATTCAGGTTCAAAAGATTGCAACGCACTATTAAAAAAGAAAGAAAATATGTTTATTTGCGGTACGACATGACGAAAAGAAAAAACACAAAGACAAAAAAGAATAATTTGGGGGAAAATATGGGTCACATCCACGCAAAACGGCCATCGCTCAGCATAATGCTGTGACCCTACGCGAGACAGAGCCACAGCACTGGTTTAGGTACAACATACGTACACGCTGGTCAATTACTCATTCAGACTCATCATCTCCAAATAGATCAACTAATTTGAAAAGGAACTAAAATTGAAACAATTCTCCGAATGGCAATCATTCTATGACAAATCGTTCTAACATTGCTATTCTTACAAGATTAAGCAATTTAGACGTCCGATTCTAATAAAGATTACTACAGTCCATCGATCTAGAAAATTCTACACGTTTCGCATGCGAGAGCGCAGCGTGAATGTCTAGAAACGTCGTCTAATGCAGTTTGTCATTAGAGCGTTCGTTCGTGAGGAGTGAATGATTTAGGTGGCGACACCCGTCTAGGGTTTTTAAACGATGCATACTGTTTGTCATATTGAACTGTACACTTTTATTCGAAAAGCGAATTACTTACATTCTTGTTGTTTCAAGCGTAGCTTAACCTGATGGATCGACCCGTGGGGCTGTTATTACTTAGCCACTTAGTAAAAGAATGTATTTCTTATAAGAACTTAAATAACAGTTAACTTAAAATGAGATACAAAGTGTACATCTAAGTAGTTATATTTAATTAATTAACATATATGCCTCTAGGGCGTTGGTGACGTTACAGGGTACATACATGTTTCTTAAGTTTTGCTTTAAATATGTTTCACACATCTTTGAATCTTCCGGTAAATTATTGAAAAAATTATCTATAAAGTATAATGTCTAAGAAAGTTAATATATACTGGAAAAGGCACATTGGTGCTTGCCTAGATTCAAACCCACAACCTCGTGCATGATAGGCCAGGCCTTAACCACAACACAACACAACATTTCTAAGAAATTTATACAATTTTCAGTTTATATGAGCATATTGAACGTGATTCATTCACAGTGTCTGAGTTTATAAACCATAACATGAACAATATCTACCGAACAATACTAGTCAATACAGAAAACAGAATCTTATGGTCAGTTCACACCGAGACGTGACGCGAAGCGACGCTGTGCGCACTTTTTAAGATAGTGATACAAAATATAACTTAATTTACTACTCAAAAAGATACACAGTTAATTGAGATAATTGGAAAATGTCTCGCGACGCGTCACGAAGCAGCGAGGCGTGGCGCGTGCGGCTGCCAGCGACTTCACGATGCGCCACGCGACGTCGCGCTGCGTCTCACGGCGGCGTCGCCGCGCTGCCCAGCGCAAAACCACTGGCCTCCTCAAGCATCCTCGGGTCGCGTCACGTCTCGGTGTGAACTGACCTTTATTTGTTTAAATATCAAATGACACTATTAAATAATAAACTAACCCATAATATTGATAAAAACTAATGAATCAACCTTGATTCCATAAGAGGCCATAAAAGACTGAGCATGTAGAATTGAATGTAAATTGTAAACATAGCACCTTCTTTATTCTGAATTTCCAGCAAGGAAAGGCTTCCTATCCGTAGGGCCTAGACAAGTAGCAATCGCTTTCAAAGCAGTTCGTATTTCTACAAAGACTTTCAACAGGATTCACATTAAGCTTTTCGGTAGCTTATCAATGGATGGATCTAGATTTCTTTAGTTTGCATGATAGAATGTCACTTCGTCTAGGTACCTCTTAGGTAGGTCTTATTTAGGTGACATTGACACAAGCCTGGCTTCAATAGTACCTACAGTGCGTTCATTATAACTTGCCCCGTGACGCGATTGGTAGCACTGTTCTGTCAGTTGCCATTTTGAACTCTATAAGTATTGAAACTAAGCTTGATAAGCAATGGTGCCAGCATGACGGCAAGGGACAAGTTATAGTGAATGGTCAGTAGGTACTACGTACCTACAGTATTTTTATAAACCCGGAATGAGGCGAATACATTTACACAACATTTGCATAAGGAGGCCCAAGCTTGTCAATGACACTGGCAGATCATCATCATTAACCATGCACGTAGGGCCTTCCAAAGGCCGGTCAAAGGTGAATTTGTTATACTTAATCACTACTTTGAAAGTCTCATCGGACCCCTTCCTTCTTTCTTCGGACATCTCTTTGAGGCGCGCGTGGAACACAACGCGCCGTCGACCCGGGCCTGGTCCTTACCGGACGGCGAGCTACCCATTGCTCACCGTCCGCAAGCCCGCGCCTACGGTGGCCGGGAATCGGCAATCGATTCCCGACGCCCAGGGCGTCTCCTCCTGCGGCGGCTAGGGGCGTTTGCATGGCCCTGATAATCTCTTTGTTGATATTATTGTTATTGGGTGGCAACCAAGCTGGTGGCAACGAAAGTAGTGACCGACCCCGCCGTGGGTAGCCACAATACCAGAAGCATCGCAGTCGCAGGAGCATTGCTATCTTAGAGATAAAGCTGAACTATGCCACGAGTCTGTATTACACCTCCCTTCAAACCGGAACACAGAAACACTACCTGGTACCAAACATAATTAACAACACCCGGACGAGCTTATTTACAAGGCAGCTATCCTATCTGCTTGTCGAATTTCACGACGTATAGCAGCAGGTATAAAGAGCTTATGCGTTGCCGCAAACCGTTCGATACCGACCGACCTTGAGGGACCAAGGACACCTACACTCACTTCGACCAATCACTTTCACAACTCTTCATGCAATAATGGCGCCCAAAATAGGACGATCATTTCTCCATAATGACCAGCGGTTGTACACTAATGAATCAGCCAGACTGGCCTATCGTTCGCGCAATTTTCGTAATCCTATTACATAAAGCAGCCCGCGGTTAGTGCTGACAAAATATACTGACATAACACTATCCAATACCTATGAGCTTGAGAATAATTATACAAATATTGTACCAAAATATGAACCATAGAGAATAACAGTGATGGGTAAGCCGGATTAATCCTGGATTATCACAAAATTTTAATAAAATAAAACAATGACGTCAAAAAATTCAGGCTGCTGTTTACCGATGCGACAGCGCCAAAGGGTCAAAAGGGATTCAAACCTCTGGCTATAATAACTACACATTAAAGACCTACAAAAAATACCTACAAAATATAAACTATTTAATCAGACGTTGACCTGCAAACATCGGGAGGATACATTAATTCTCAGAATCTAAATAGTGAATAATCAAAATACCGTTAACTTGAATATTGGGAGTCAATTGCAAAGTTGACTCATGGCTGCGAGAGGAAAGCTTAATGCGTTTTTATCGTAATCCTTATATTAGGACAAAATTCAGGCAGCTTGCATTTTAATCTTACAAATTATAGGTACCTTATTAGTTTCTCAGAAGCAATTTTGGAGCACATAATAACTGAACTGAAAATTATCACTGTTTTTAGCAGGTTTAAGTCACAGATTGAACTGACAAAGGAGTAGGTAAGACAGATATGTGTAAAATTGATTATAGATAGATTACATTTTAGCTAGATAGCTAGGTTATCTATAATCGAGCTGTGTTCTACAGATGTCGAAGCCCACTGAATAAAAAGTTGTTGTTCGCTGCGCTGGTCGCTGATGCTCTCTAAGTCGCTCTCGATCAAGCTTCTGAAAAGTATAGCAACTACCTAAATGACCCTAATATAATGCTAAAGGTATGTAAATTTATAAATGTAAATGTAGTAGTGTAATGAAACCGTCGTATAACCTGGGCCAGGCAATGAACGAACGCAAGACAGACCGCCAACCCCAGCATCGCAATACATTTTGTGTAAATTATCGACCGATGCTACAACTCAAACTAAAAATTTATACTCAATTCAAACTGAAAGCATTGATCTAAATTAAACCATTTACAGGCACTTTTCAATTGTCAAGGAGTCAGTCGGTCAGAAATATGAAGCTAGTTGCTCATTCCAAAGCGTAGTAGACACCTATGGAGAAGAACGGGCAAGAAACTCCACGCCGGACACTCTTTAAAATAAATAAAAATGTTGCAAAATATTGGTTACATCATTCATGTTGAAATTATACATGTGAGAACATTTGAGAAAGACATGCACGTTAGAAGCGTTCGTAATAAAAAGATAAAACAAAGAACAATTCAAAAATTAAAATAAGCTATGGCAGCTAAGAGTTGACCAGTCCTAACTGTCGACGCCTGTTCAAGAACATGATGCATGGATCAACACCATTCAGCTTAACTATTTTTAAGGCTGTGGTTGTGGAGCAGGACCAGCATTGAGCCAAGACTTTTTTATCAGCGATTTAATCCCCCAGTTTATAATATGCCTGCCTACATAGTGTGCGTTTTATACAAGCTTTGAATTTCGTCTCATTCAGTTGAAGTATGTAGGAAGGAATTTTATTGTAATATTTTAAACAGTACCCAATGAAAGAAGCCTTAGCCAGTCTGAAACCTTGAACTAATAGGTCCTTATTACTTGTACTATAATTATCTCTTTTACTAAAAAGATGTAATTTTTTTCTAACGTTCATGATGTTTTCATAGAAATATTGACAAGATACCGTCATTATCTTAATATCCTTAAACAGTTCCCTTAGGGAGTCGGGCCTGCAGATATAATATATGACTCTAATCGCTCTTTTCTGCAGAATAAAAATAGACTCTGATGTCTGCAACCAGACATGATACTAAGAAAGTAACTAAAATAGACTAGCCTCGCGGTATCTACATTAGTAAATTGACGGATTTTTCTGACAGCATATGCTGCTGTACTTAGCCGTCCTGCAAGAGATGTTAAATGAGGACCCCATTGTAGCCTTGAGTCGAGCGTGATCCCCAGGAAAACAGTTTTATCGACAAATTCTAGTTTCTTTTGATTCAATACTATCTCACAATCACTACTTTTGCCAATCGGTAAAAAAAAATTATGAACTTATTTTTTTTTTCGTTTAATACTGAATAATTAGCAGTGAAAATGAAATGTTGAACCTGTGGTATAGCGTTATTTACGTCGTCAAAAATTATACGACGTCTATCTACCTTAAGAAATAAGGAAGTATAGTCAGCAAATAACACTATTTGTGGTTGATTTTTTAATAAATGGAGTAGATCATTAATATACAATAAAAAGAGGAATGGACCCAATATCAAGCCTTGTGGCACACCCATTTTTACTTTTAAACCTAGTGAATTGATACCGTTTATTTGGACTTGCTGTTTTATATCATTTAAATACATTGAGCGCAAGTTTTCTAAGTCTGAAATGCTCAAGTTTCAAGAATAAGGTTTCGTGATCGAAGCAATTTAATGCTTTGGTCACAAAAGATTCCTATGGCATTTTGGGCCTCTTTCCACGAGGACACGGTGGAGCATACGGTGGAGGTATGCCCGGCTTGGGCAGAGCACCGCCGGCGCCGTGTCCTCGTGGAGGCGATCGGTGGCAGGGATCTCTCGCGTTCGGCCCTGGTCCAGGCCATGGTACGGACCTCGCGCATATTTGGGAGTGGCGCGGGGAGGCGAACCGCCGGGGCTTGACTCCGATGCCGCGAGAAATCGCGGCACAGCGGACAGAGCTCCGACGGGATCTCATGGCGTCATGGAGAGTGCGATTGTCGCAACCCAGTGCTGGGCACGCCACTATTGCGGCGATAAGTCCCCTCTTTGAGGAGTGGCTGGAGAGGCGCCACGGCGTCCTCACCTTCCACCTGACGCAGGTCCTCACCGGACACGGCTGTTTCGGGAGGTACCTGTTTCGGATAAGGCGGAAGGAAACGCCCGGGTGTCATCACTGCGTGGATCGCCCGGAGGACACGGTGGAGCATACGGTGGAGGTATGCCCGGCTTGGGCAGAGCACCGCCGTGTCCTCGTGGAGGCGATTGGTGGCGGGGATCTCTCGCGTCCGGCCCTGGTCCAGGCCATGGTACGGAGCGAGAGGGCATGGGAGGCCGTCACCTCCTTCTGCGAAGCAGTAATGCTCGCGAAGGAGCCCGCGCCTACGTACGTTGTGTTCCACGCGCGCCTCAAAGAGATGTCAGCAAGTGAAGGGGTCCGATGAGACCATTGCCTGCCGGGGTTGCGGGAAAGTCCGAAAGGGATACCGTGGCCCCCGTACCGTGGCATTGCACAGGCAACAGAAGGAACACGGGTGGGTTTTAGTCAGTAAGAGTCTGACACGCCCTCCCGCTCCACCCATAACCGGAGGAGTCATTTGATAATTTCCCAACCAAAAAAATAAAGGGCTTCTTTCCACGCCTTAAAAATTTGTCTAAATACGGTTACACCGCCCGGCGTCAGTCGTAACCTTGCTGTATTTCATTAAATCCGGGAAGACTCCTTGAGGCTTAGTAAGGCACTCCGGTCTCAATTATGGAGCTACAGACTTTAATGGACATTCCCCAAAGGTCTACGGTCAATTTGATTTTGATTTGCTTAAAAGCTTACTACTATTTGCTTACTGTTATGGGGTTAATATGCTTTAAATTTAAATTCAATCGGGCATACTGAAATGTTCGCTCTTACTAAAACAAAAGAGAGCGAGGGTGAGGAATTTAAGGTTTCAGTAGTTTTAAGTAGGATATTGGTACACCACGTGAAGTATTTAGTGTGTAATCAGAATTATACTTTTTGTCACTGTGCAACTGGCATCGGTTGCGGACGGTCGTGCTGCTCTTCGTGTTCCTGATCACTCAAGCTTGTGGTTCCTGATATCAAGCCGGTGGTTCCTGTTCTTCGCGACTCTCCAGTTCTTCAGCTATTAATTGCTGTCTTTTTCAAGACACAATTAATAAAGTATTTCTGTTAGCAGATTAACAGTCAAAACGTAGCGCGTCACAGGCCCCTTCAGGGCAAAACCACAGTTTCGTGGTCCTCGGTGGATACCATACGGTGCCAACGAAACCGAGGGGGTGTTGACCCAATTACACCCGCCGAACCCCTTCAGGGCTAGGCAATCAATTGGACGGGTCCCAGTGTTCGGCCTTGGGGGGTCTCCTAGTCGGCATTGGTGGCAGTTTTGCTTCCACAGCTACACACCTAGAGTGGTTGGGTGTGTCTACACCCTTCACACTAGACTGGTCAGGACCCCGTTGCACAATAAGACAGGCAACGGGCAAAAGCAAGCTTAGGGCTCACATTAAGTACTCAACCTCCCTGCCTATACCCGGCAGGGAGGGTTTCACACATCCCCGGTAGTCCGCCCGGGGAGATAGGATTAGGGCCGTTAGGAGTTTTATAATTCTCTTTTTAATTTTTTAAATTCTTAGTTAAAATGAGCCACCTTAAGATGGAGGCCAAATTCAGGTCTATCAATGACCAGCTAGATACCCTCAGGAAAGACAACCTGATCCTCCTTCAAGCTCTGAGCAAGATCCTTAAGATCGACCCGTCTCTAAGCAAGGAATTCGGTCCAGTGATCGAATCGATTGCTGAAAAACACCTTCCCCCCGATCCTTCAGATCAATTAGAAACCTTCAGTGATGCACTCGCAGCATCGCAATCAGTTCCATCTACCATGATGGATACTAGAGAGCCCGCTTCCTCAAAGCGCGCCCCCACTCCCTTCCCCTCCGATAACGAAGAGCATGCCTCTTCTTCAAGCTCGCAGTCGGACGATGACGGCTTCACAGCTGTCACCTCCGGTAAGAGGAAGATGAAGAAGCAGAGCTCCTCTCAGGCGTCCAAGGTAGTCGCCATCGACGATAGCCCGTCTACCCACTATGTAGATAGGGATGCTCCACACCGTCACACTCGCGACGTCCCGCGACTATAGGGACTTCAATACCCTTCTGCAAGCGAGAGGTGTGTCATTCCACACCTACTCCCTCCCAGAAGACAAACAGATCCGTGTGGTGATCAAGAAGATCCCCAAGGAAATCTCCCCATCCGACATCCTAGCAGACCTTCAGTCGCAAAGGATACCCGTCGATGAAGTGCACCGCATGCACCGTTCGCGCGGTAGAGAGGCATACGACATGATCTTAGTCGTATGCTCCCCAACCGAGGGGCATCACCCCATCTTTAACGTCAAGACGATCTGCAACCTTATGGGCTTCACCATAGAGAAGCCCTGGAAAAACAGCGCTATAGGGCAATGCCATAATTGCCAGTTGTACGGCCATGCGCAGAAGAACTGCCATGCCAAACCCAGGTGCGTCAAGTGCCTGGGCGACCACGGCACTTCAGACTGCTCACGGCCAAAGGATCGCAACTTTTGCGATAGCCCACCTAGCTGCGTGCTATGCGGGAATGTAGGGCATACTGCCAATTACCGCGGATGCCCCAAGGCACCAAAATCAAACCCAGGCAAACTGACCCAGCGTCTCGACGCTCGGCAGACTAAACAGAGGGAATTCCTCATTCCCTCCTCCCAAATCCCCCAGCGGCTAAGTCCTCAAAGACCTAGCCCCTGGACTCAACTCCACCACCAGCAGGCTTTTCCAGCCATGGCCACCGCGAGGCCCCCGCTCCCTCAAACCCCCATGTACTCACTCATGGACGCGCGTAACCGTATCCCTCCGCCCTCAGCGGCCACCCCACCCACCGCGCCCGCCGCGCCCTCCGCGCCCACCGCGCCCCCCGCGCCCTCCGCGCCTACCACGCCTTACGCGCCCCCCGCACCCATAGCGCCCGCCTCGAAACCCGTACGTGCTCCTCAAGCACCGCACCCCGCGATCAACTATAATATCGCTGCGCAAAATATTAACATCATTGCCAGCGCCTTCGCCATATTCAGCACGCCCCGTGCGGCTCAAATGGCAAGCGATATCGTCGCCGCTAAGCAAAGCGGCGACATCCAATCTCTCCTGGCCGTATTAGTCGCGAACCAGGACATCACCCAAGCCCTCTCTGTTATCTCATCATGAATAACACGGCCTTAAGTAGATTTAAACCCAGATCCCTCAACCTCGGCGTCTTCAACGCAAACGGCATCCAAGGTCAACGAGATGAAATATCGGAGTTCCTCCGTGATCATCGAATTGACTTATTCCTCATACAGGAAACCTTCCTAAAACCTAGTCACCGTAATCCAGCCATCGCTAATTACCGTGTAATTCGTAACGATAGGTCGCGTGCCCACTTGGGCGGCACACTAATTTATTATAAAAAGGATCTGTACTGCATCCCTATTGACCCTCCCCCGCTAGCACAATTGGAATCCATCTGCCGACTAGCTATGACTGGCCATCAGCCGGTCACCGTAGTATCGGCCTACATCCCTCCCAACCCCGCAGGGGGATTCCAACCCATCGCGGACGACCTAAAAATCCTATTTGGCATGAGTGACTCTGTTATCATAGCAGGCGATCTCAACGCTAAACATCCCTCCTGGAATAGCTCCCTTACCAACTCCAGAGGGCATCAATTGTACAATCTCTCCTTCGCTCAAAACTTTGACGTCATCGCTCCGATGACTCCAACCCACTATCCCCACCAAATTAATCATGCCCCCGACATTCTAGACGTGGCGCTCCTTAAGAACGTCAACCTAAGATTAGACTCAATAGAAACGGTCCACGAGCTTACCTCGGACCACCGACCAGTAGTCATACGACTGGCTCCCCGCATAGGTCCCTCTGACCCCAACCAACCCCCAGCCACCAAAAGGGTGACGGACTGGAGGCAAGTAGGCGATAAGCTGAAAACCAACACGTCCCCCCAATTGGACTCCATCCCAAACGTTTTCGATTCAATCGCGGACACGACGGCTGCGATCGACTCGCTCACTGACCATGTGCAAACCGTCCTGAACGACAGTTCAAGGGAGGTTCCTGAAGCGGATAACCGCTACTTGAAACTCCCGGACGATCGGACGATGCGCGTGCTCTGTTGACCGAGAAGAACACGGCCACCCGTGCATACAGCAACTTTCCCTGTCCCGCCAACAAAGCCCACATGCGCTACTTGCAGAGATCTGTAAGGACACGCATGGCGGAGCTGCGTGACGCGAGCTGGGATAAGATGCTGAGCGAGTTACAGCCCACCCATCAGGCCTTCTGGGAACTCCAGAGAAAACTCAAATCCAAGCAGATAGCTGCCATGCCCCCCCTAGTACGCCCCGACAAAACCATAGCCTTCGACGACATCGACAAAGCGGAATGCCTAGCCGACAGTCTCGAGGCTCAATGCTCTCCGAGCTCCCTACCAGTAGACCAAGCTCACCTCTCAGAGGTAGACGCTGAAGTCGAACGTAAAGCTTCTCTGCCCCCTGTCGAAGACCCCGAAAGTCCTCTGCCTCCCGTCACTCCAGACGAAGTGCATGACATCATCAAAGGTCTCCACATCCGTAAAGCCCCCGGCTCAGATGGAATCACCAATAGGGTGATCCAACTCTTCCCCGCCCACCTTATTATGCTACTGACCACCATCTTCAATGGTGCTCTAAGCAACAATATCTTCCCCCAAGCGTGGAAAGAAGCCATAGTGATAGGTATCCCAAAGCCTGGCAAGCCCAAAACCGAACCCTCCAGCTACCGCCCCATCAGTCTGCTCAAGGTATTAGGCAAAATCTATGAGAGGCTTATTTATAAGCGTCTCAGGGACTACGCTGAAACCAAAGGCCTCATCCCCAACGAACAGTTCGGCTTTAGAGCCCAGCACTCTAGCGTGCATCAGGTCCACCGTATCGTCGAATTCATCGGCGGCGGCTTCTACCGTGGCATGTCGACAGGTGCGGTCTTCTTCGACATAGCGAAAGCATTCGACAAGGTCTGGCACAACGGCTTAATCTTTAAGCTCTACAAACTCGGAGTGCCCGATCGTCTCGTGCTCATCTTACGGGACTACTTGTCGAATCGCACTTTCCGCTATCGCATCGAGGGAGCCTCAAAAGTCAGGCGGTTTTATTCATAAAACCGCGATCTAGACCCCCTCACATTCCCCGACCACTCACCTTGTTAGGCAAGCCTATCCCCTGGGAGAAGCAAGCCAAGTACTTGGGAGTCATCCTCGATCATTACCTCAACTTTACAGAGCACATAAGGTCGGTTCGCTCGCGGGCCGCCTTCGCTCTCAGTAGACTTTACTACATCGTTAATGCACGCAGCAAATTGTCACTCAAGTGCAAATTGCGCATCTACACAGCGTGCATCCGCCCCATCATGACCTATGCGGGTGTCGTCTTTGCACACACATCCCCCAGAAATATCCATAAGATGCAGGTGATCCAGAACAGATTTCTTAGAAGAGCCACGGGCGCTCCCTGGTATGTCAGGAATATCAACCTCCACCTAGATCTCAAAATCCCCACAATCCTTCAGTTCCTAAAACGTATTTCAAAGCGTCATTTTGATTCCGCCGCCAATCACCGCAACCCTCTGGTTGTTGAAGCGGCCAATTATACCCCCTCCCGTATTAGTCGATTTCGCCGTCCTAGGCATGTCCTCTCCGATCCAGATGATCCAACCACTCTCCTCCAGGAGAGCAATAGGGCCACCAGTACAGTGCACAAACACACCCGACACCCGTCGTACCGACCTCGCCGCCGAGGTCCTCCGCGTGCGCGACCCTCACGAGTAAATAATACTCCCCCCCGACCCTTGTCCGATGAAGCGCCAGCCCGCGCCGCAGCTGAGCGCGTAGCTTTAAATTCCCCGTCTAATAATAATTTATCCGTGATCCAGCCTGTCCCATCTTGCTGTCCCCCCCTCAGCGACGCCCTAAGCCGAGGTTCGTACCCCACAGGGGGTGCCCTTAGCGAGCGTTCGCCTAATTTTAATTTAGAATAGTTGCTCCTGGCTGGAGGCTTTGAGTGTAGTGCTTAAGGCAGCCACAGGATTGTTCGGTTGAGCAGTAAATACCTTAGTGGTATACCTGCGAGATGCCATAGTTAAAAAAAAAAAAAAATACTTTTTGTTCCAACGCGCAACGTGTGGATAGTTTTAAATAACATCACCAATGAACAAGTAAGCATATTGCATTTATATGTTTTTCTCACGTTTTTTGATATTCAATTTGGATGACTTGCATGCATTCGTCGAAGCCGTAAACATTTTATGCATTCAATACAATGTTTTGTAACTGTATGTGATGAATGCATGTTTAACCGTACTTTAAGGATGATTACGTTTTAATGATTTCTCGCCCCAGAAAGACGAGATTTTACCTTTAATGATGGAATTCCTTATTCTTTACCAAGCTTTAAAACTGCGGGTCCCCGCGTAAAGTTGGAAATTGTACCACGGGAACTTACCTCCGCAATAAAATAGTATATATCCTACGTCCTTACCCAGGTCCTGGCCTATCTGTGAGCCAAATTTTATCCAAATCTGTTCAGTCCTTTTCAAAACTTACGTATTTTCATGTAAGGCACGAAGATGACGCTGAACAGATGATAATAAACAGAGCTACTTTCGAACTTATAATATTAAAGTATGATCCAAATAATTTGTATTAAAATGTAATAATTTGTATATGATGACGATGAATATTAAAGTATGAAAGTATGGTTTACGAAAACAGTAGGTAAATCTTGCTCGCGATCCTTTTAAGACAAATCATAAGTGGTCCTACGACTACTTGAGGTTATTGCAATAGTAACAGCACGTCGGATGATGTAATGTTACAATATGCGGTCGGCGCCCGGAAGCTGGTCATAAGCGGATAACTAAATAATCGAGACTTCGATGATGCTACCAAGATTCCAACTTACCATAGACCTCGTAATGCGATGCAAGTCCATTCAAAGAAGCACCAGCTTTTAATTTTTTAACTCACTGAATAAAAATATTGAAGTACCTATGTTTCCTTTCCGCATAGTAGAAGCATGTTACTTGTCAGAAAAATAATAAGTTCAA
This sequence comes from Xanthia togata, assembly GCA_963853775.1. NCBI lineage: Eukaryota > Metazoa > Arthropoda > Insecta > Lepidoptera > Noctuidae > Xanthia > Xanthia togata. Next base: position 17,911,340 of record OY970802.1, read on the forward strand.
TGAATGGCACAGTTTTTTTTTTTTACCACAACGGTGAAGCTCTTGGCTTGCATTTCACCTGATGGTAAGCGATGATCAGGCCGAAGGTGGCAGCGAGCTTCACGCGGAATCCTCAGTCTCAAACTACAGAGGAACTGGCTATCTTATATCTATCTGCCGAAACACAACAATGCTGTTGACATTATTGTTACGATGACCAAACTGAGCAGAAAATTTTGCCCCCCCATTGGGAATCGAACCCGGGTGGTCTTACCCCTAGATCACAGAAGGTTGAACTAAAAGGTTTTTCACATTTCACTTCGCGACTGTATGTTCGACGTATTTAATAATCCTGGTGGTTCATCACTTTCAACCTTGCTGGTAGTGGTAATATGTGTATAGGCCGCTGCGGAAGGAAAGGTTTATGAATGTAATTATTATTTGAAGATAGCTAACATTCTACAGTTAATCGGTATCTATTGTCAAATCTGTGGTATACCACTTTATTTAATGACTTTAATAAGAATGACCCGGACCTTAACAAGAATCGTGTGTTGACAGTGGCTCAAATTATGGCACAAAGACTTCGTGTGGATCACTATTTTAATTTTTATTTAGAAAACTCGAAGAAAGATTATGCTGGAGCTGAAAGGGTCTAGCAAAACTGGCTGACGGGGATAATTCTTCAAGTTTAGAGAATAAAAACTAAGGTTACACATTATTCCATATCTAAGTTTGCAAGAATTCACGTTTGCAAGGCGAGGTGGATTCGTTTCAAAGACGGCGTTCAAATTACTTTCATTAATATAATAAGTCAAATGTGTTCAAACCCTATGAAATAAAATAACAACGGGACATTGATATGCCCCAGTTTGTTTGTGGATCATTTACATACATGTGTTACTTGACCACATTACTGTGAAAATGGCCTAGTATATTTTAATAATTACCATACTTCAATTTTTTAGGGTTCCGTACCTCGAAATGGAATAAACGGAACCGTTAAAGGATCACTTTGTTGCCCGTCCATCATTCTGTCAAGACCCTTTTTCTCAGAAACGCGTGGAGATATCAATTTGAAATTAATATCAAATACCTAGGTCTGTGTTCCCTTGGAGCTCTAAAAAAATCAATAAGAACATACGGACGATATAGTGACATATGTTGATACTCGCAAATAAACCAAAACCTACTTCCCGAAATTTGGCACGAAGCAGCGTCTCACAGCACAAGTAAGTACGGGAAAAATTCCTAAAATTGTACATTTCTAGCTATACCACATTAAAAAACATGCGATTACAAACTTACATTTGCAGTTGGAGAATTTTCCGTGACGTGGAGAACACGTTTTTCAAATAAAAATTTAAGTTTGTTATTGCGATAAATTCATCCGACGAAACCCTTCATTGTGCGTGGTCCACGCACTTGGCCGGTTTTTTATATTATCAATGCGAAAGCTGCTTCTGATTACTACTACTAACCTTTTCACGCTTATAAACGCCTGAAATAATGTGAATGAAATTTGGCACACCGATAGACCATGACCTGAGTTAGAACATAGGATACTTTTTATCTCGGTAGCACGTAGGTACTATAGAAGGACTTCATATCTAAGCAGTTTGAAAACAAAATCCCGTGAACACGATGACTGCATCTGTTCCCACCCCGGTTCTATAGTGGCCGAGCGCTGCAACAAAAAAAATAGTCCTTACGGTGTATAGATATGAACTTCTTCGATGGTACGTGTGGGATAATTTCCGTGCTCCACGCCAGTGAAGCTTCAGGCAAAAGCGAGTACCAAATACGCCAGGAAAATCTGCCTATTGATGATAGACACACACATACATAAACTAATTTTAAGAGGTTGATACTTTTCATGTGGACGGTACACACCACTTTTTAGGTGTTTTGACGACGCAGTATTTGGTATTATTATTCGGGTTCAGGTGACTCGGGAAGAGCTGCCACTGACACAACCTACCTATTTAAAAAAAAAAAGTTTTGTTTTTTGTTTTTATACAATTCCTATGATTTGCAAGCATTAATCAATCAGTAAGCACCTAATGAATGAGTGGTCACTTTGTAGTCAAAACAAAAAAGTTATACAATACAGGACCATTGTCATTCATCGTTTATGGAAAGAATGTGATAGATAAATGTGAATATGTCACTTTACAAGTCTTACTAATGAAATGTTATTTCACTACAAATAGACGCCTCAAGAATGGTAATAATAAATTGAGGGGCTCGATTCAGAAAGCTTTACATCTGAACACGGAGGTCCTTTTCTCTGCACCTCTGACCACCGGTAACTTGGACCCTGTTTACTTTTTTGTGTTAATTTTTTTTTTAATCATAAAAAAATGGTCCTAAATTTCCTCATGGTTTCCTGCAATCTACAATCCGTGGGATCCTGCAATATGTGTGAGTGATTTCATGAAAAGGGACGAAAGTGTGTAACAAGAAGCCGAGGAAGCGCGCACGCTAATTGATTTGATCAATGAGCGCGCGCGGTGCTGGAGATGGCTGTCAGATGATACCAACCCATTTTCCGAGAGGTTGTAAACAGGATGATGATGATTTTTTATATCATTTAATCGTCAGCCAAGATGTCAGACATATGCGAATAACGCTCCCTCGTTTTTTATCTTTTTTATACTCTAATACATATTTTAAAATGTAATCTATATGTGTTCGAATGTACCCACAATCACACAAGCACATCTTCTAAAATAATCCTTCACAATGACACCATTTTTCAAAACTAAGCAGAGAAAGGAAGACAATACGCAAGAGCAAACAATAACTAAAAGATAACAAAGGGGTTTCAATTCAAGCTCTCTTTTGTTATCTTTGTACTTTGGAACCTGTGAGCTTTACTCTATTCTGTGGAAGAGCAAGTTTACGACCACGCGGACTCTAGGACTCTCGGAATTAAGATAATAACATAATAGAAGTTAATATTAGTAGACTCATGTGTTAAGCGCTGTATACATTTTTGTGTACTGAAAGATATTGAAGAAAAAAGCTATATTAGTACAATATTGCGTTCGTTCTGTCGTGTCTAATACCAAAATGTTGATAGTGTGATTTTAATTGGTAACAATTTTTTTTTTTCGATAATACTCGTATTTTAGGGATATTTAACCGTATGCAAAATACGCGCTATTCATCTATAGATGAAAAAGTTATCATAAAATGAAAATATTATTGAAAAAGTTATCATCATATTCCCACAATTAAAACTGATCTCTGAACGATAATCTAGTTAATATGATAATCTTGACCTATGTTTAAGGATGCTTACAATGTTTCATAAGTTCAAAGGGCTTCAATATTGTATAATAAACCACTCATGTGTTGTAAACCAGCATTTTGAACTTATGTAGTTTCTGTCATTATAATACCAACTATATGTCTAATTTACGCAACACATTTTAGTAAACGATTACGAGAAATTTGTCTCCGTTTGACAGTTCAACAACTTTCACTGCGGTATTTACGTTGTTGAGCGGATTTTTTTTTTCGAACTAATGAAGCAATGGATTAGCAATTTGTTTCAAAAATATTCAAATTCCGATTAATCGTGTATTACGTAATTAGGATACTGGTCTTCTTATTTTAATACTTAAGTTTTATTGTGTAAGACGCAACATTGAAAGTATTGAAACCCTTAAAAGATTACGTGATATACATAATTATTATTATATATTTATATTCGCAACAATTTCAGTTTTTGACCTAAATACATGAATATTTAATAGATTATATAATTCTGCACCTTCTTCTTCTTTCCGTGTGACTAACCTGGTGTCAGAGTTTTAAAGTTGCTCATGGGCCTCTGTTTTGGCTTCACATGTCGTCGAGCAATCTTTCAGGCATGCCGGTTTCCTCACGATGTTTTTCTTTACCGTTTTTGAAGCACGTGATAATTAATTATACAATACGCACATGAATCCGAAAAGTCAGAGGTGCTAGCCTTGGATCCGAACTCGAGACCTATTCTAAATTCTGCATAAAGGTACATGGGCCGAAAAGTTCAGGAAATTAAATATTACCTATTTGTGAAAGAAAGTCTCCAGTATAGTCCTCCAGACGGCCAATCTCAACGGAGACTAGCCTTCGGCGCGGGAGATATTATAGTGCACAAGTGTGTGCGCAGACACAGGTGCACTCTCTCTTCCCTCACTCTCATAGTCCGATGGGACGGCAATCCGACACGACCGGAGATCTCTAGTACCTAGTTACAATAGAGATTTGTATTTCATTATAGATTAAGTATTTGATTTGTAATCGATTCTTCTATGTTATTCTCCTAGATTTATAACAAATATTACAACGCCATTAAATCTACTAGCGAATCTTCAGCAGGTTTGAAGGTTATCGATATCAATGGACATTGAACCAAAAAAAAATAGACTCATAATTTCAAGTTGACCGCTGACCCCGTAGTCAGCTGTAGTTACTTGCAATTAAGTGAGTCAAGATTCTTTTGTTTCAATTTTCAAATACTTTGGTCTGGATCTTGGACACCCATCTTAACTTCCCATGTGGGTGTAGCGACCCTGTAGACGAAATATTAAATATGATTCAACGATTACAATAAACATTAGCGCATAGCTCCGCCAGTCAAGGCTGAAGATCCTAGTCTCCAGACAATTCAACCAAGTGGTAAGGTCAAATGTCATTTACTTCACTGTTTCTTAGTGCGTTTGGCAGACGTTTGATAAGAGAAGAAGCATTAAGATGATTCTGTGGCTACCTTGAATTTTAAATTAATATTACAGCAAATGTCTTTCTTCTATAGTCATGAGACATTGTCAGTTTTGTCTCAAGAGCTGCAGCCTTTGACCACTTAGCATCCGGATGGCATCAGGTTATGTTTTTCAAACAAGGGTTCCGTAAAAAAGACTATTTGAATTTCATAGGTTTTTTATTTTAATATTTTATAGGGTCTTGTATTTTACTTATATCTTCCTTGTTGTCGATTGTATATTGACTGTCATTTAACTGTGCAACACATTTGAGAAAAAGCAATTGTTTTTTTACTGGTAGCAGTTTTGGCAATGATCATAAAACCGAATGGTTTTTGCCAAATTTCTAACGGATCTAACAGTCTACTAACATAACACTAAGAAACGTTAACTATGATTGCAAACGAAGCAAAAGTGAGTGATTTAACCCATCCGGTAGACATAACAGCTTGTCAAGAGTTAAACTACGATTGGTATGTTCGATCTCCATGTAAAGAGGCTGACACAGTTAACAAAGTTTTTTACCTGTTTTTGTCCTAGAAAAAAATGTTCGTTCTAAGAAGTCATGATGAAATGAAGCGAGCGATTCAAGCCTGTACTAGTTTACCTTGCTTCAACAAGTAAGTTACGTTTGTACAGTGGATCAGTGGATATTTAGAGCGATATGGGTCACATCGTAAGTAACCAGACTTGTTGACGCGTAATCGATGTTACGCAACTCGATTTTGAATTAGGTAGGTATGCTACAATACACCCCAGTTTAGTGTCGTTTAAGTAGAATACATTTTCTAAGTTTTTGAGTGCTTTGGCTCATTTCCATTATAATGTCCATCAAATGGATTGATATCGTTTTTATTTAAATTAATTATTATTTAAAAATTATCAAGCCACTCATTACCATAGCATAATAATCCTATTAAACTAAGGGCTTCACTTGAAAGCCCACATGGCAACACTAGAGGAAACGACCCACAAAGGGCTAGTATCCAGTTTCCATTAGGCGGGCTCTTGATCACATTCCGCGTTTTCAAGCATATCTTTATTAGACACAAAAGTTTACTTAATTCAGTAATATCCTTTTGGTCGTTAAATAAAACATGTCAATAGATAAGAATACAAAAGTCTAAAAAGAACTTTTTGACGGAACTCGTATTTTCGACTCCCACAATCAGGACCACTTTAGTAAATCTTCACAATAATGGGTCAGTTAACGTCGTGATGCATTTCGAAAGATTGAAGAGAATACGTAGAATTCCACCGACAATGATACGACAAAAAATAATTTGACAAAGTTCATAGACTCCTCTCCCGTCTCATAAAGGATTAGGGCCCTCGCAGCGGGAAGCGGTAAGTGGAGGTGGTCCTTATCTGAGACTGTTTCAACAGCGCAGTCGACAGCGTAGTGGGGTACTGCCGCGCCACCACTTCGCGCTCCATCGCGACTGACGCAAGCCGCGCCCGCGCACACGACCGATACTTTCAAACGAGCCATTTCCGATATTCAACTTTTAAAAATGTATTCGAATGAAGTGAGGTGAATCGATCAAAACTGTTCAGTGAATAACAAAGTGAAAAAAAATAACAAGTGTTTTGGAACAAATTTTTGTGAAGGATTTATTTTTGTTAAGGAGCAACCCTCTACAAATCCAAGGTAATTTTCTTTGTTTTGTTATTTTAGTTGTTTGTCCGTTCGTGTGTTGCAGCAACAGCAACGGTGTCGAGGCGACTTATTGCAAATTGCAGTTTCGTTTGCGGCTACCTATTTACAACATACGTCGTCGGAATGTCCGGTTGTAGACAGACTTTCTCGCGGGTGTTCGCGAACAGTTTAACTATATCAAAACAAACATTTGTAACAAATGGGCCTCTTTACTAGCACATAGCTATAATTTTGTCAATCAATCTGCCTAGCCTTTTTCCAACCAAGTTGGGGTCAGCTTCTAGTCTAACCTGATGCAGCTGAATACCAATATTTAACATGGAGCATTGGGTATTACGATACCCCTTAGTAAGACTGGTTGTCTGACTTTCGGGCTTCTGACGACCCGTAACGACTGTCAAAGATCCGCGAATGACAGCCGGTACCATCGGCTTAACGTGCTTTCCGAGGCACGGAGGAGTCTCGGTATGTAAAGATGGTCACCCATCCAGGAACCAACCACGGCAAGCGTAGGTTTAATCTGATGGATCGACCCGTGTGGCTGTTATTGCTTAGCCACGAGCTTTTCTATAATTTAGTATGATGGGTAAATAAAAGAAAATGTCTCTTTTTATTACCAAACTAGTACAGCGAAATTGCGGCCATCTTAATTTTAGAAAATCAATTTTATCAATACTAAGAAAATGTTATCAAACAGTAATTATTTTACGTAATGTTACATATCTAAGTGCACCTAATTGAATGCTTACCTAATAGCTTGATTCACTTTAATAATTGTCAATTTGTCACGGGTAGTGACACGCTTTCTTGTATAATATAACTTTTTCTACCTAAAAAGTTATTTGTACTGTTTGTATAATAGGTAGATTAAAGTCCCTTTGTAAAGAGTGTCACCTACTCTATGCTCGGTTTCACAAGTAGGGTGCGCAATTCTCCAATTTTGTCGTAAGTGGAACTTTTTGTTTAGGCAACATTATCTTAATCGTGGTATTTACTAGACTTACCGACTGTATTATGTTAAGAGTATTTTTTCTTTTATAATAATAGGTTATATTTATAAATATTGCATACTTTCCTAACCGAAAATATACAGGGTGTTTGGTGCATCGTGTGCCAAATTGAAATGGTCGACTGAAGGGATCATCTGCTATCCTTTCAGACCCCTAAACGCCTCTCATGACCTGTGGATTTTTTTAAATCGTTTTTTTTTTTGTTTTATCTTAAAAAGACCCAAATTTTACATTAAAATAAAATTTTAAAAAAAATTATAAGGCATACACTGAAATTTAATTTAATTTAGATGTGTATTGTTTTAGATTACTTTTAAATGCAAAATTAGTGGCTTTAGTCACAAATTTTGGTTTAATTTTTCTATTTTAAATTAGCGACTAAAAATTGTATTTAAAAGTAATCTAATCGATAGCAGATGACATAAAAAAAACAATTCTTCCTTTCAAAATCGATCCTTTCTAAGAAAATAACCGTTTACATCTTTATATTAGACCCAATTCACGTTTGAGTGCACCCAAATGTTGAGTCTAGACTCTAGACCAATGACAATTAGCATTAAAAAGCAGTAGGTAATAATAAGTAAACAATCAATATTTATATCAAATAAACAATCAGTAAGTACCTACTCTTTCTAAAATTAATTATTGTTAATTTATAAAGAGTACAGGATTGTTACAGAGACATAATGAGCCATTATGTGGGAAAATAGAAGCGATATTGATTAAATAAATCTTCTCATAATGTCTTCGTGTTAGTGTCGATTTTCTCCAGTTTTCCATAATTGATGACTAGGGAAAGTTTCAGTTAGTTTCTAATGCACATCACTACGAGCGCATCCTTAAACATGTAAAATACAAACGGCTTATATTTAGAGGAAATTTTTAAACGGGTATCGTTTTACCAAGTAACTGGGTTGTGGAGGTCAGATAGGCGGTCGCTCCATGTGAAATACTGGTATTCACCTGCATCCGAGACTGGAAGCCGACTAAAAGCTATTTTAGAAATGGCAGCCCAAAATATAAAAATCCGGCAAAGTCGTCCATTTTTAAACCATACCAAATACTCTTTTAACTCTAGATTAAGTAAAAACTATTTCTGTTTTTAAAAAATCGAAAAAGATTTAAAGTTAAAAAAAAAAAAAAAGATTTGAGATCTCTTTTTCTTTGTTACTTTTATTCTTTGTATAAGCTCACTCATTTTATTAGTGATGTCCATTATTCGGAATTCAAATTAAAACACTAGAGATGTTCCTGCTGACTGGTGATATTCAAGTAATACCTACGTAACATACGTGGAAACTAGATATGAAATCTGAGATCACGATGTGTAGTTTTATCCCATCAGTTAGATCATAGAGAAAGTAGGCGATGCTATGACCGTGTGAACAAATGGTAAAAAAATACAATTGATGCCAATAGCGGTGGTCTACTTTTCATATATTTTTTTTCAAGTGATTTATTATCATTCCCTTCATTAATTAGCATACGTTGTGAATCGTTACTATATTTTTAACATACCGTCGTAATTAATATTTAAATATACAATGCATGTTGAATCATTTGTGATAATTTACACATTTATACGAAAAAATAGGTGAAGTTCATCCAATAAAATATTATTAATTTATAATGCCGTAACCTTAAAATAAGACATTAACTAAAATAATTGCTGAAAGTAAAAAAATATATATAAGTTACTGAATTCAAGTGAGTAAAATATTTTTCAAGGTTGTTGTAAAACTATATGGCACAGTTGAAGAACAGAGGCAACTCGGTAAGCGACTGTAAACTGTGGCGCTTTCAGACATCAATAGAAGGCACTTATAAAGTACAAGTCACTGAAGTAACTTTTATAACCTTCAGATTTACTCTACGTTGATTCAACAAGGTAAGAAGATTAGTAAAAAATAAATCGTAAGTGATTAAAATTACTACGATGTTCTTAAATTCTGTGTTTTTTCATAATTCACTATTTTAATGTAAGGTACATAACTGGGTTTCTAAATAAGGAAATTATTAGAAATAAACTAAATGCAAAATCAATATTTTTTTAGATCACGGATTTATCTATAAAAGTCGTAGTCCCACCACTATTTTTACGAAACGACAATGTACTTTCCCAGCATTTGTCCCACGTAAAAACGTGGTAGGTATTTGAAACTAAGACAAATTTAAAAATAATTAAGTAGGTATGGTGATATTGATAACAGTACCGCATGAAAAAAAAATGCATTAATAAAAAGAAAGAAAGAAAATACGTTTATTTGCGGTAAAATATGACGCAAGCAAAGAAAAAAAAACAAATAAACACGAAAATAACAATTTGGAGGAAAATATGCGTCACATCCACGCAAAACGGCCATCGCTCAGCATAATGCTTGTATGTACCTACATATTTCATTGCCAACATTGAGTAGTAAATAACTCGTATCAAATGTGCGAACAATCGTTTCTTTTTATTTCTTTTTTCATTGCCTTGCTATTGCAGATAGAATTATATATGAGGCATTTTCAAGCATTTTTCCTTACATTCACAGATTGCGAAAGAAAACTATACAATGATTTCATATATTTTACTAAGAATCATTAACACTTAATAACGTATTAGTTAACAATACAAAACATTTAATTGTATTTAAAATTGTGCCCATTTACGTTAAATCCTACAAATCAAGAATTTTCTGGATGATTAATTTACTTACCTGAGTTTATTTTTAGACCACGGTACCACATATTATGTTTTCTTCCATTTCAAAATATAAAAAAAGAAAGAAAATATATTTATTCTGCACAAACGAAACGCACATTAAAAGAAAAGAAAAAAATAATAATACAAAAATACAAAGTAGCCAAAAGCCTTGTAATCAACCAACAAAAAAAGTTTTGAAATGTTGGTATAACCACCAGCTATTCTGCAGATCTTATTACATTAAATTTTCTCAATACAAAAAAGGTTGTAAATCGATTTGAGAATTTACACCAGGGGAATCCCTATCCAGAAAGAGCCAGAGAAAAAAAAAACATCCCTCTGTCAAGTCAGACATGTATTTTTAGTTGACTCGTACCTGCTGAACAAAGGATTTTTTGTGCAACATTTAAGGGTGGCACCGTAGCACGTGGTTACCTGCGATGTCCAATTTTATCTTTATACCATAGTATTTTTTGCCTTTGCCATATTTTTTCCTAAGAATAAAGGGAAGGTCCAAAGTCCGAAAAGTGCAAGAATCAAATCTTGTAGGAGAGAATATAGACAGCGAGTAACAGATCCGGAAATCCATATGACGGTCAAAATCTCTATAAATAAGCTCATAAAACAATTCAAAAAAAACTTGAGTTACTATTTGAAAACATAAGAAAGGCTTAAAGGTAGAAAACCCTCGAAGGAAGTACTTACAACTGCTTCTTCGCCGTTCTAATTGTTGTGTGTGTATACCTAAATGTGTTATCAACCTAACTCACGTATCGTAACGGTGCACTCGCTGTTTTTCTCGTTCCCAAATTCTGATGAAATTTGTTGTATTGTCTTCTATTTATAACGTCAAATATATGTATTTTGTGCACCTGCACAGGCTAAATGAGTTCAAGATTCAAAAAAAATTTTTTTTGTCAGCCCTAATTGTTCCACTGTTGTGCAAAGGACTCCCCATACTCTTCAAATTTTCATTATGTTGGGTCAGGAGCGACTCCAAATCAGTGTTTCTTAGGCCTGACTCGGTGCCGACGCCCGTCTCAAGGCACCTACTGTGTGACGATTCGATATTTAGTGATCGTTTTTGCTCATGGTACAGTTATTAACATAATTAGTATATTTGTGAATACGTGCGTGTAAGTATTATTACTCATTAGTAACAACATATTTCGTAGCTTTAATCTCAATCATGTTAGTTCCACGTGATGTTAATTTAGAAGTAGAATATTCATGGATGTTAAAATAATTACTAGGTATTAGTAATAAAATTTTACAAAATAACCTAATTTTTTCGCTGGACATATTATTTTTTGTCGCTTTAATAAGTCTTCGCTAAGTATTTTCATGTAGAATTAATGAGATTTAAAAAATATTTCATTTATATACGGATGTTCTGCCACGCTAACATCATTAATGAATAGATAAACTTTGTTGTAATATTTCGTTGTTCCAACTGACCGACTCATACTTAGCTTAAGTTGATGAAGCATGAAATTCAGCAAATAAAACAGACGTGATGAAATGAATTGAACTCAGCCCGTACTCAGCCAAACCGAGGCCTATTGTAACTTAATTAGGTTCTTTGTCGGTACTTAGTAAGTACCGACAAAGACATGGCTGTATCAATAGTCGAGTTTAGCTTTAACCATCACGATTAAACCACCTTTGAAACAAACAAAACCACAATAACATCGGTTCATCCATTTAGGAGTTATGATGTGCCAAAGACACACGGAAAGTCTCTCTGCCTTCGTTTACGTTGGGGTCGTTGAAAAAGAGGTTCGTTTGTTCAAAATATTTATAGCAAAACATTTAACAGCCTTCCTCAAATATACCCACACCATTATGATTTGTAATGTCCCATACAATTAATGGAACAATACATCATGATCGGTGCCCGTGTCACGTCCTGTTGCATAAATTGTGATTGGTTAGTTAAGAGCTAACACGCACACCTGACCGTTTCGAAAACTTTAACTTCGTGAATCAAGGTTGGTGTTGTGAATTCGAGAGAGATCGCCTTCGTTTTGCGCCAAATGCATGAGGCATCTGTTGCGTGGATAAAAAACTCCTTTTAAGGCAAAGAAGTTGCGTAGTTGTTCACTTTTTCATTGGGAGTACCATCGAAGAACTTCATATCTATACATCGTAAGGACTATTTCTGCTTGCAGCGATCGGCGGCTATAGAACTGGGGCGGTAACAGATGTGGTCATCGTGTTCACGGGATTTTGTTTTCAAAATGCTTAGATATAAAATTCTTCGATATGACGTAATGTATACAGGTGTTTTTTCGAGCAAGTTAAATTAATTTTGGAACTAATTACAGTTTTAAATTGATCAAATACGGACGAATGGTACACACGGATAGCAACAATAAAAGTTGTATCGTCTAAACAGTGTTTAGGCGATTCGAGTCATATGTTGCTTCAATTTTACTGTAGGCTGCAGGCAAGAAACTAGCATCGTGTAAATGGTGTTTAAGTTTGCTGGCTTAAATTATAAGTAACTGATTATTATTTATTTACTTTAACTTGGAGGAAATTCCAAAATAGAAGTTATAGCCACCAGTCAATCAATTCTGACTAAATTGCACTGCTTTTAAATCCATCATTTCAAAGTATATCCTGTATTATTGTAAACGACATTTTACTTAATTATTTATATTTTATAAAAAACGATGCGTTGTTTTTTTTGTTGATATTCTAATTTAAATTCTCAAATCTTATACTTACGTCTTCCTAAGGTATCACCTACCTGTTCTACACACTACGCTAAAGTTGTGTAGAACAGGTAGGTGTCGGGTAACTCGTATGAACCAGTCCGTTTGCATTGCAAAATTAGTAAAAGGAGCCAAATATATTAGCGAAAGATTGCACTTGAGCTCTACCTCTTCAACCTCCTTATGATAAAGATGTTTTTAATATCTCACGCATCACTGCTATTACTATTATTATTATTTTTTATTCTTCTCTTACTCCTATTTAATTCTAATAGATTTTTTTAAATATAATCAATAAAAAAATTTTTTTTATGAAACTTACGTCCTTTTACATTTCTGTCTGTTATTTTGTTTTTGTTGACGCTTTGGAATGGGCTAGCTTCATATTTTTGACTGACCGACCCCTTGACAGTTAAAAAGTGCCTGTAAATGGTTTAATTGAAATAAATGCTTTGAGTTTGAGTTTGAGTCAGACTTGCCAGGGAAACCATCAAGTAATTTCATTAGTTGCTATTTCGCCTTTCTTTTTATATTTCTCAGCTATATTCTCAGGTAGTTCCAAGGTCTTCTTATTGTCATAATTCTAGATCTCGAGCGCTCTTTATCCATATTTCTCCGTAACGACTAGCTGCGCAACAAATATCAGGTTATACAAATAAAGCAAAACATAGTAACATTTTAAAAGACTTGTTTATTTGCAACACAGTGAGCGTTAAAATTGCTCAATAACTAGCGAAATAAGATCACAATGTCCGTCTGTCTACCTGTCACTATTTATTTAACGCTCGTGCGATAAGTCCACTCCATTTTGGAATAGAGGCCAATTTTTTAAAGGTATTGGTAGTGTTTTGGTCATACTGGATGGAGGGATTAATCCGAATTCCGGGATGGCTTGTATACCTGCTTAAATAGGAACACGGAAATGTCTTCAACTTCTTCATAGATTTACGAAAATTGTACAATTTTTTTATTTTTGATAGGTGTTTTTGGAGTACTTTATTGGGGTAACTGGGTTGTGGATGCCGTCCGTTACTGCGCTCCATGTACCTAAAATACTGATGAAATGAAATGAAATTGTTTATTCTCTAAATAGGATATTGGAATCACTTTTACACTTCATACAAAAAAAAAATATTTTGCTAGATGACTTCGGCGTTTCCTATCTGACTACTATTCAGCTGCATCAGTTTAGACTGGAAGTCTTCACGACATAGTTCAGAAAAGGCTTGGCAAATGATGATGATTTAGATCATTCTAGCCGTTTTGTCTCTTATAGGTACTTTTTTTTCTACTTTTCCAGTTACAGCCATAATTGTAGCGTTTCGTGTACTTACCAATCTTTTTCGAATTGCAATATTTGTAAAAACGCAAACTAAGGAATTGAATGAAAATTGTATACCTACTATGTAATTTGTTTAATATTATGACATAGGAACAGGTTTCAAAAATGTTATTTTGTTTGACTAAAGTGATTGACCCCATAGAAACTAGATTGTTGAGAATGTCATTGATTTCCATTTTCAAATTACGTAGGTATAATAAATTTATTGTGATTGTGGAGGTAGGTATTTAATGCCGTCTAGAATATACATATTTTTAAACAGGACTGATCAATTTCACAAATCTGTTTCCTTGTTCATAAATTCCTTATTTATTGTATAATTTTCACTTGCTTCAAAACGGTATCACTTGATTTCTCGACGGCATGTGAACCCAAGTCAGAGGCCCATGGGCGGCATAAATCTCAGGACACCAGCTGTCTAATTTCGCAACACATTTTCGTAAAAGATTACGACAAATTTGTTTCAAATTACTAATTTTTCGACAATTTATCTTGTCAACTTTATACCTTGATGTAATTTGTGGAGATGAAATAAACAGATTTTTATTTTTATTTATTTATTTATTTATTTTGACAGTTCAACAACATTCATTGCGTTATTTACGTTGTTGAGCAGATTTTTTTTCGAACTTGTGAAGCAATGGATTAGCAATTTGTTTCAAAACGATTCAAATTCTGATTGATCGTGTATTACGTAATTAGGGTACCTACTGGTTAGTCACTAACCACACGAAAAAGCAAGAAAGAATAAATTATGTGTGCTAGACGCTACCTAGACAAAACTGTCTACCACTCCATTGAAACAGTGGTGATGATTGTGAACGATAGGCAAAACTATCGTATGGTGTCTGCAACGGTGGTGGTGGTTTTTATCACGTTTATTCGATTTCAAAGATCCAAACAATTCACTACCAAAATCAATCAATCGACCTAGCCAGTTCCCAATTATATTGGGGTCGGCGGCGCCCAGTCTAACCCGACACTGCTTAATACCAGTATTTTACGTGGAGCGACTGTCTGTCTGACCCATAACCCAGTTACTAGGTAACACGATACCCCTTGGTAAGACCGGTTGTCAGACTTTTGGGCTTCTGACTACCCGTAACGACTGTCAAAGATCTACGAATGACAGCCGACCGCAGCAAGCGTAGGTTATCCTTCGATTGACCTCTGCGGCTGTTATCATTTGGCCACGAGCCCCTCAAACAATACACTACATCAATGCAATACGTATCGAGGTATCAATATATTAATCGGTGTAAAGTTATTCGCATAGGATTTTATCAAAATATCGTAACATCGGACTAAATTGCAACGCATCGATCGGAGCAACGCGTTCGAAGTAATGAAATTCGAACAATTTAGTTTCGCGGTAGAATAGGACACCCACTTACCAGTACTTAGGTACCTACTTCAGAGGAAAATCTCTTAAATTTCACAACATTACTACTTTCCCTAACTGAAATGAAATGAAATTGTTTATTCTGTAAATAGGATATTGGAATCACTTTTACACGTCATCATTTAAAAATAAAAAAATAAAATTTGCTAGATGAGTTCGGCGTTTCCTATCTGACTACTCTGAGAAGAAAGGCCGAAACAAACTCAGATAGGTCTCTTTTAAAGTCCAGACATAATCTTGGTCAGGCCATATGAGGACCATGTAGATTAGTCTGAAATGGTCTTTTGAGAAAAGAACCACACAGATTTGAGTGGACCTGTCCTGTCAGTGCAAGCATTTGTCAGTAATCGTCAACTCATTGGTCGTAACTCGTGGGTCTAGTGGTCACAAGCGCTACTGCCGACATGTGGTCCTGGGTGCAAATCCCAGGTCGGGCAAAGTGGTTTACTGGGTTTTTCCATCAGGAATTTCTCAGTAGCGGTGTCTGTTTCTGTGCCCGGTTGATGGCAATAGGCTCGCACCCTTTCACATGGGACTTAAACACTACTGGCGAAATGAGGGTGTACCATCTATTGGTACATTATCCAGGCTTGATGTTATGTTAGAAATGAAAGTACTGTGAGTATAGTAAGCACATAATAGTGCGATTCTTTTCCGTATTGTTGACTTACAACAGTACGTGTGCCGTACTTGTGGTACATTTAACAACGTGCAGTTACACCGTTGGGTAATATCGCTGCATTATGTAACACTATTGTTTAATACATTTTAAATGCCGTATTTTGCATTCGCATCCCAGATTGTTTTGTTTTACCGCATTGTTATTGTGTGATGTATTTTTTTTATTTTTGTCTTATTATGTAAGTTGGCTCTTTTTAAGTAAAATTGTAAGAATCATTTGTAATTTTTTTTTATATTTATACTTTTTCCTTTTTTCCCTAAAGTGGTGCATGTTTTGTGATATTGACCCCGAAATTAGTAAAGAATTAATTTTGGTAGCAAATTTATAAACTGTCGTGATAAAATCAAGTAATTAAGCATATTGACGTCATCAAAGATTTCGATTATATGAATTTTACTATAAAATATAAGTTTGAGGCCAACCCTTTGGGTTATGAACTATGATTTCAACATCATCTTGTAAGATGCGAATTAACATTTTTGCTTAATTAAAAATGACACGTATACATAATAAAAATATATCTTATTCTAAGAACTACGTCATCGATACAAAAGTTGTTAAGTAAATTCACAAAGCAATAAATATTTATAACGCAACTTAGAATAGAAAAGATAAAATTATAATTATCTTCTTTGTTTATTAATAAATTAGCTTCTGCCCGCGACTTCGTCCGCGTGAAATTTCTTGTTTTAACATAAAATAATTATACCGTATGACATTCGGCAATACTGCAGCTTCCCATTCGTGATAGAATTTTCAGAATCGGACCCATAGTTCGATAAATTTGTGAGTTTGTACTCGTATATAGGGGCATACAAACTCACAAATTTTACTTCTTTATAATATTATTATTGTTATATTATACTATCTTCCGCCCGCGACTTTGTCCACGAGCCAAGCGTCAAGAATTGGACTATCCGATGCAAAAAGATTTCTTCAAATCCCATTGGTAGTTCCGGAGATTACCCCCTACATACAAACTTACAAACAAACAAATTTCACCTCTTGATAATATTATTATCATCATATTAGATTAGTAAAGACTGATATTTTTAATAAGCCATAACACCTCTTTCGCACCTATTCTATTTTTTTTGTAATTAAATCATGGAATGCGGAAAACATACCTCACCTGCCTATGTATCTTTATGACTGCTATAATCAATAATTTAATGAAGTACTAAATTATAGGACCTTAGCATCTTTAGCCACAGGTACACACAGAAACAATGAACAGACACATATAAAATGAACCATAAACAATTCTGCAGTAAAAAGTAAAGTGTGTAAATCGTATACAAAGAAAAGAAAGAAAGAAAATAATTTATTTGGCTACAGTTCGTGATATGTAGGTCCCTATTTTATTTCGCTCGCCCCCTATTACAATCAATCTGCCTAGCCTTTTCCCAACTATGTTGGGGTCGGCTTCCAGTCTAACCGGATGCAGCTGAATACCGTATTTTACATGGAGCGACTGCCTATCTGACCTCCACAACCCAGTAACTGGGTAATACGATACCCCTTGGTAAGACTGGTTGTCAGACTTTCGGGCTTGTGACGACCCGTAACGACTGTGAAAGATTCACGAATGACAGCCGGGACCAACGGCTTAACGTGCTTTCTGAGGCACGGACGAGTCTAGGTATGTTAAGATGGTCACCCATCCACAGACCAACCCTGGCAAGCGTAGCTTAACCTGATGGATCGAATCGTGCGGCTGTTATTACTTAGCCACGAGCTTGCCCTCTATTACATGGGACTTAAACATAACTGGCGAAATGTGGTTGTATAGGTACACCTCTGCCTTACCCTTTGGGGACAACAGGCGTGATGTTATCTTACGGATGTTATGATGTTTTCACACAGCCGTATAGTATTTAATTTTTATGTTATTGTGTCTCGTCACGCTACGAAAAATTAAATTATAACGATAATAGTAATTTGTATTACAAAAAAATAATTCAAAATAAGTATCCAAGGCCATATTTTAATCTGTGGGTCCCTACACATTTTAAATGAATAAATGTTTCGCCAATTCGATTCGATCTCTAGTGCGTGACGTTTTCGCCTTTCCATATTCGAAATTCGATTATCCGCATTTATTAATTGAAAGAGGCCAACGTGTCATGACGTTTTCATCAGCGTACGAAGGTAAACAGGACACCACTATGCTATAGCATGAAGTATGGTGTGTATACTAACCATTGATACTTCATTTACACGGAAGCTCATACAATAGGAAGTAATTAATATTTAATGCTCCAAAAGTTTTCATATAAAATCTTAATAAGTGGTTAACAACGTTGATTGGTGTATTTTGAAGGGTAAAACGCCCTATGAAGTATGATGAGTACCTATACTACGATACTGCTCATTGATATTTCATGTATACGGAAGCTCATTCAATAGGAAGTACTTAATTATAGAATTCTCCATAAGTTTTCATATAAAATCTTAAACAGTTGTCAACAACGTAAGTTTATGCATTTATTTTGAAGGATAACGCCTTTCGTTTTTTTGACGTCATAAAAAAATATTCGAAAAAGTTAATCGCTGACAAAAGTGCCTCGTTTCCATGACATTTAGTTTGCGGTTCAACACATTTTAAGAGAATGTGGAAGTTTTCACCGTGTTTCCCTATAATTTATTATTTGAATGTCATATTTCACACCTGCTGCGGGGTAATTGTGTAACACACTAATCCTAACTATGCCTTTCATTTTAACAGTTTGACAACATTCATTGCGTTATTTATGTTGTCGAGCAGAAGAATTTTTCTAACATATGAAGCAATGGATTAGGAATTACTTTTAAAATTCTTCGGATTATGTTAGAAAGTGTGATACACAATTGGGTTGCTGCTTCACTTCACCCTCTAACCTCCATAATCTCTTTAATACGTACGAGAAAAAACGTTTTTTTTTTACCTAGACTTTTATAACTCTAGGTTATAAAAGTCTCTACATGTCTCTTTATTGCCTTGACGCAACATTCAATCTATAATACAGCGAATATATCAATATTTAAAAAAAAAAAAAACAGACGATCATATACATACCATGTCCTTTTTTGAACATGGTTAAAAACTGAAGTCACTTTTCGTGTCTGTCAGTGTGACCGAGTTGTTCTTCTAAACTACGCAAGAGGTTTTTGTGCAGTTTGCACCATCATTTAGGGAATTTATCCTGGCAGGTTTTGCATTTAAACTTACACATAATAATTCGTAAAAGCCGTGCGAAGCCGGGGCAAGTCGCTAGTTTAAAATAAATACATTTTCAGTTTTCTATCCGTTCCGGGGCTTTTACTGAAATAATAATTGACGATATTAAACCTATATGTAGCAAAAAAAAAATGGTCCAATTTCACGCTTGCTTACTTTCCGATCGACGTCAGATAAGCATGCGATGCAGAGATCGAAAACAATGACAGATCTCATTTAGATAGTATACATAAAGGTATGTACAATCACTTTTTCCATATACCACGCTACATACAATAACACGCTATTAAAATAAAACTATAAAAGTATTTCAGGTCATTTTTAGATATCAATGAGTGCAATGGCTATAAAAATGTCAGATTTCTACGGTTTTGAATAATCTACGTTTTCGATTGAATATAATTTTTTTTAATCAAATACAATAGGTTTTTGGTACTGTTTTTTTATTCAAATATTTTTAGTTATCTAGTAACTCAATTACCCTAATGAAGACTTTTCTGTTAAATTCAAAAGCCCTTAAGTAGGTAACAAAGATAAAAAAAGTTATTCATTGTTTGTAAATGAGTTCATTATACCTAGTGGAATAAAACTATAACCTTAAAAAAAACCTTGATTAAAAAAATAAAACACTTTTGATAACTGCCTGTCCAGTATATTAAAGAAGCGACACTAATAAACGTCAACCATGATTCAAATTCAGAACAATTTTAGTTTCGTACTTCGTCACTAGCCAAGAAATACTGGCAGCAACAGTCGGGTCATTTATTCGGGTCTTTCATGATTCGAAGTTCAAAAAAAAAAAATGAGCGCTCAATGTTGATAGGGGTGTCGATCATACAACCTTCCTATTTTCAATAAGTTTCAAAATAATGCAAAAAATGCTCGAATATTATACTTATTTTGGCAAATTATCAATAAACAGCATTTTACGTACTATAGCCAAGAAATATACAGCCCATTTTGTAAACTCCCTGTTAGTAATTAGGTACTACCTAATATATGATGAATAATAATAATTAAATAGCTATGCAAAAATCTCAAGACACACAAAGACTAACTGAATGAGACCAGTTTTTGGCTTTAATTCGCCGTAAGTAAAAGTACATTTTTATTATCAACACATGAAAGTGTTTTAAAAACCCAAGAAGTTCGGATTGTTTTCGGACGCCGGAACTAAATGTACTATCGAAGAACTTCAAATCTAAGCAGTTTGAAAACAAAATCACGTGAACACGATGACGATATCTGTTCACGCTGCAAGCAAAAATAGTCCAAGTACGGTTTATAGATATGAACTTCTTCGATGGCACGTATATGTACGACTAACCCGGAATCAGTCTGCGCGCTCCCTTAGTACTTGGAAGGTCGGGATCGTTCGTGCGTGTTCGTATGTGTTCGCACGAGTAAAATTCGTACGAAAACGCATCCAAAGTGAGCGCGGCCTTACTCAACTAACAATGTACCTATTTTACAAATATCTCATACAAAAATGAGTACCAAGACGATTATTACTTAAATACATAATTATCGTACTTATGTGTAATAAATGATGGTTTATAAGTTAACAAGCCTACTTACTTGACTTTACACAACAATAATGTTGAATAATCTCCATCATTTGAGACGTCTTGATTGCCAATACGTCATAATCACCAATGGTCGTGGTCTATGGTTACTTAGGTCAAACTTCAGCCACATGTTTGACTTTGTAGAGTCGTCTGACAAAAATATCCAAAAAAGCTCGATTATTTTTGAATACCTAAATTCAAGTTATCCGCTAAGCAAGGTTGTCTACAACCTCGCATGCTCGTTAGGTTTTTGGGCACAATGTCCAGCTTAATGTAATACCAAGTTAGGCTTGTCCCTATTCGGGCTATGCACCGGAAAATTCTACGCTCTTGGTTTACCAGCCTAATAAGGTTCTACGTGAAACCAAGCCTTTCGGCGTTTTTTTTTTTTGTATACCTAACTCTTTGGATTTTGCTTCTTAATATGAAGTAGCAGAAGGCATATTTTAAAATTTGCAAATAAATTATAAGGAACTCGTTTTATTGAACCGCCAAAAATCGTTTGCATGTCATGGGAATGATCCGTGAAATCAAATTTATGAAAATTATCCGATTCGCGTGTTTAGAGGCACGCACTAATACCTAACTTCTGTTATAGGTTATAGGCAGTGCGCAGACTTGAGTCTCAATGAAAACAGTCTCATAGTCAAAGTTGACAAAATGCTACAAAAAACCGGTTTTGACACAAGAGAAAACTGTTCTGTCAATAAACTTATAGATGGCACACTTTTTGTATTTGGTGTCCACAGTCTGAATCTACAAGGTGGATACGGCAATCCCTTCTTTCTAAACTCCGTGTACCATCCTAACTAATATTATAAATGCGAAAATTAGTTTGTTTGTTGGTTTGTTTGTTTTTACATTTTCACGCTAAAACGGCTCAACGGATTTGGATGAAATTTGGCACATGAGTAAACCATGACCTGGGTTAGGACATAGGATACTTTTTATCCCGATATTGCCATGGAATCGAGACTTATGCAGCTGAAACCGCGGGACGCAGCTAGTACGACAATAAATTAAACTTCGTAATCATGACATTCCCAATCTGTCAAAGATTGGCAAAATCAAAAAATAGTCAGCTTATCAGTACTATTTAGTTCGTTTGAGAAAATTATATTTTCAATTGCTATGTTAGGATATATTTGATAGCTCCTAGGCATTAATATTGTCATTGTTTTCATTTATTTTCGTATTGTTGTCTCTATATTGTACAGTTTGCGTCAAATAACTTTGCCGCTCTGAAGTAGACTACAAATGACTGCGCAGTAGTTAATCTTACTTACAAAACAGTAGCGCGCATGCGCAACCCAACTTCAGAGCGGCACGGTTATTTGACGCAAACTGGATATCAGTATAAAACGTCAAATTGTGATTCCGTTCTAAAATTCTCAGTAAACAATGACCAGTCGAACTGTCGAACTACAAGAAGATTAATGACCTACTCCTCTAATTTACAACCTTTTTTAAAAACATTTATTACTAAAAATGTACTTAAAACAATTTGGCATTCATACGATGCTTCGTTCGTACATTATGCAATCATAGGCATTAGCAGTTTCAAATGCAAATCTCACTTGAATATAATTAAGCTGTCGGCCTACACTGGCTAGGTAATATTTCGATAAAGGTGCAAAACCTATTTATATCAAAGGCCGTAATGGAGTGAACGGCATAGCATGTGCTTGGTTTCCTGAATACGCGAATATTACGCGATTTAATTTAGCGTGTAAATTACTAAGTTATTGTTCAGGTATATGATTCAGAGTCTAATTATCCTGTGATTTAAAGATCCAGTGTATGCTTGAATATTATTGTAGCGTAGCGTACAATCGATTTCTGTTGAAATAATAAAGAATCGTGTTGAATAATAAATGGCTTCAAATAGCTTCTGGCTTGAGATATCGTCACGATGGTTTAACAATTTAGAAATCTGATATATTAGAGCAGTGGTTACAAGTTTATGAATTTCTATAACGTGTAATAATAATAACGTAAAAATAACGAGTAATGTGTGGAAATAATTTGTTTTCTGTTTTCATAGTTTTAAGGAATATTTTTTGTAATGCTAATAAACGCATTTTTCTTTTTATGATAATAAAGATACCTCAGGCAAATTTTTCTGTAACATCTTCTAGCATAAGTAGTTTCTGTGATCACGGGATCGCCGGCAAAGTAGAAGGTAGGTATTTTTAGTTGAAGTAGGCAGTACATAAAGTCGGTAATGTACTACCGACTTTATGTACTATCGAAGAACTTCATATCTAAGCTGTCTGAAATAATGTGAACGAAATTTGGCACACCGATAGACCATGACCTGGGTTAGAACATAGAATACTTTTTATCTCGGTAGCACGTAGGTACTATCGAAGAACTTCATATCTAAGCAGTTTGAAAACAAAATCCCGTGAACACGTTGACCACATCTGTTACCGCCCCGGTTCTATAGCGGCCGAGCGCTGCAAGCAGAAATAGTCCACACGGTGTATAGATACGAACTTCTCGATGGTACCTAGTTAAATAAATAAACATAACATTACGCCTCGTTTTCCCGAAGAGTAGGGCAGACCAACATTTCGCCGTTATGTTGTAATCCCATTAATACGGGCGAACCTATTGCCGTCAACAGGGCATAAATCCAGACTCCAGGCTGCTACTGAGAAATTCCAGATAGGCAAAGACAATAACACTGCCCGACTACACTTTGCAATTTCCCGAGTTAAATAATTACCTACCTAATCATCATGTCCATACTAGAATTATAAGATTTAGACAATTAACCGTGCAATATTCAAATAAGATATTTATCTAACGTAATTCAGGTGTTAACTATGAACATAAATTGCTATAAATAAGTACTCGTAATAAATGCCTAAGGTCCTTTTAAGTTAACCTGTCCTCTCTGATAACTTGTTTTTCCCAAGTTTAGTTTAACCATTTGATTAAATCGGGTTTATCTATTTCGCCAACGCGAAAAATGGTCACGTAGATCAGTACCTATATACCTCTTTAACTATTTGTTAGAAAAACCATATTCAATTCAACATACTATAACCGTTATTTATACAAATTTGCTACTCTCCCATTCCTCTGTTAGGTATGTCAGATTTCGTCGTTTGCTAGTCCTGCGTCTATTTTGTTATTAAGAGGAACACCGTGAGGTCTTAGACGTAAGAAGTTCGGCATAAGAAACCTTAAGGGCTTCCCCTCGTATTTAAAAATCACGGAATAGATGAATAAGTTAAAAATGGTTCATCGTTCTATGGTAAAAAAATCTAGAGCTTAAGTTGAATCAATTTTACTTGACACACTGTCTGTTCTTCCCACTTTTAAGACCATTAACAGTGTACTGCGACTTACTTAGTCCATTAGAAAGATACATTGTGGTTACTGCTGCAAAATTGAGCGATTAGCGGCCAAGTCACAGAGTTTACGTTACATCACAACATTGCACCGACACCGTCGTAGCACAGCGAATTGCAACACCGCTTATTAGCCCTCCCGCCGGCACTATCTTCCTGGACATGGACACGACTAGACAGTAGCTGGTAGTGGTACAGCAGGTACCTGGCCCCTTAATAAATATGACAAATCGTGCAAAGAAAGAGACTGCCACTTACAAAGATATTGGATTTGAATTTGGAATTCCTAACCAAACGCCAATTTCATATGTAAGGATATGAAATTGACGTTTGGTTAGGAATTCCAAATTCAAATTATTTCAAATTTGTTGTTTTGAATTTAGTAATTCGTTTATATTCACGCCTTTTAACATCATGGGAAACTTAAAATATCGCGTCATTTACGAATACGAGTTCCACCGTGGCACCAGCACTGCAGAAACAGCTCGAAGAACTAATTATGTGAATGGGGAAGCTACTGTAAAAGAAAATACGTTTTTGGTTCCAACGTTTTCGTTCTAGAAATTTTGACATAAGTACAGAACAAACCCCGTGGACGACCGGAGACCGTAGTTGACATTAAAGAATTAAGTGATCGTGAAAGTGAACCCATCGCAAACTACGTCAGAGTTTGCGGCATACTTCGGTGTGAGTGATAAAACAATTTTAATTCACTTGAAACAAATTGGAAAAGTGAAAAAGCTCGTAAAATGGGGGTAAATAAAACGCCAATTTCAATTTGTAAGGACCTAATATTAAAAGTAAGAAGTAGTAGTAATCTTCAAAAACGGCACAATGTCACATTATTAAAAGACACGTGGAAGTAGGACAGCATGTGGTTATTATCGGGAGCGAAAAAGGGACAAGACGAAGAAAACTTGGTTAATTAGCCATGCAAGTTTTTATATGTCACCTGCGGAGCGCGAATAGCCTATCTACAAGTTTTTACTTATACTATCATTGGTCACACAGGTGTAAGTGAAGGAGACAATGATCTACAAAGTCCTGTAAAACCTTCTAGAACCATGAGTTTTAGAAGGCTTTAGAGGTCTTTGTTTGCCATTTTTACAACTAGGGCCCTATACCACAAAACTTTACAAGCCTACAATTCTACAAAATTGTCATATTGTAACACAGAAATTACAAATATGTGCCCACATATTACATATTTGAAAGGGTTTTATGGCACTTGTAAGTTTTATAAAATCGTAACTTGTAAATTGTAATTGTAAAGTTTTGTGGTATAAGAATGCCAATACACAGAAAACTGAAAAAAACTATTATTTCTTTCTGCAAGTGACATAGCAGTGCTAATTAGTCACACAGACGTAGCACTGTCCACATCTTTTGTCATACATAAATAGCAGGAAAGTATAACAAAGAGGTGGCTAACTGTGTTATTGATTTTGTGTAGAATGTATACAAAATACCTTGACAAACTTATGCTTGTGAAATATGACGTTGCGATTTTAAAACTAAAAAGTTATGGGAAAAAAACGGAAAATAAGAAGTTAGAGCCACTTACAGGTCAATGTCATCGTAAGCTGACTGGAACTCGACCTCGATTAGTCACAATTTTGAATAACATCTCAAACAATTGACGACCAAGAAGAATTGATTGAAGACACATTCCCAAATCTTGTGTCACTTGAATATTGAACGGAAACTGAACGTAGTTTAACGTACCAGCGACTAACAAGCGGAAACGGTTGGTGGATCGAATGTGCTGTAACCAGAGTTATCGCAACACTGCTGGTTGCTGCAATCGACGGCACACATAACCGATGGCCGTAAGCTTGTAGCTGCAATGAAAGGCATCTGCCAGATATTACACATAAAAGATTGATAAATACCTAATAAACTTGTAAGAAGTAGAATGGTTTGGATAGAGATAGTGAGTTCGGAATACGTCTTGCGAAACAATAAAGTGAATTAGGTACAAACAAATCACAGAGTTAATAACAAAATGATAATGTCCAACTCTTGGTACATTCTTTAACAAACATTCTTCAACAATTATTGCAACATCATCTAGAAAACGGCCGTGACCCAACAAAGAAAGGTATGAATGGCATACATGAGTGAGATTAACTTACATAACGTACGGTTAACAATGGACACAAATTCTCCAAGTTCGGGTCATTTCGGCTTCTTGGAAATCGCGTGCGCCGCCGGTCGTAGGTCAAGCAGGAAGACTTTCATTACCGTCGGCGGAGAAATTACACTTCACATGGATAAAAGTTAACAATTGTTAATTGCGAAAACGGTGGGCTAAATTATGAACCAAGGAACGTTTCAATACGAAAATAATTGGTGAATGCATTGCACGCATGACTAAGTCGAAACCCGCGATCTTTGTCCGGTATTTCGATCGTGGTGAACACGTGCATTTCTAGAACTTATCCACTTTCATAAAAAATACGATGATAAAATCCAGTATCGTTAATACTTTCATACCGTGATTAATTTGTGTTGAGTAAATATTATTTTGCATGGCATATTGTTCATATATCGGGGATAGAAAGCGATTGCAGCGTGCATGCGATGAAGCGCACACGCTCATCGACACGCGACGCGGCCCAAGCGCATTGCTCTATCGCGATTAAGAATAATTTCCGCGAAACAAACAAAGCACAATCAACATGTGTCAACAACAAACTATAACTACCGAATATTACTTGGGACAGTAAAGTTTCAAAAAAAAAAAAAAAAGCATCATTATTGACACGAATAATGAGATCTCATTTAAACATAGTAAACAGAGCTAATAAAAATATTTGTCAACATAAATTATAAGGTGAAAGTCTCATACAGTACAATTAAAGAGTTAATTAGAGCTCAGTGTTTAAGAAAGTTAACAGAAAGTAACAACCATTTTATAATCCGGTTAGGCTCTTAAGTGCGCTGCAAACATTCAAAATCATTATATAGAAACCATACTAAATAAATACACAACCTACTTTGATTTATATATTTTAAAGATGAGGAAGAGCAATGAAGTGACTTAAAGAGGAAAACCGAAAAGAAAATGATGATGTCTATATTTAGAAAAGGACACATGGAAATAGGGCTAGCGGAGCATAACAATCGCCTACAATTAGTGTTACGGAAGTGGTTGGTGAATGAGGAAAGTCCATCGGTGCGGAGCCTCGAAGCAGCCTCGTGTGCTCCATTTGCCTCGACTCAGCCACGACCCAGCCTTGGAGGTGGCCTCGTTCGGCTGGCTGTCTGAGCGACGGCGACGTTAGAAATTTTCGTGATGAAATTGCTGGAAAATACCCGAAAGCACATAATAAACTCGTACGTAGTCGAATCGACCACTTTGTATACAGAAAGATATATTTCCCTATTCTGCTGAAGCTTTTTCCGATAGTAAATCATATTTAGTTCTATCATCATCTGAGTGATATTTTTGGATCACAGATCCAAGATTTAAAATTCGTCCGGTGTCTGAGCATTGCATTGAGCACTTTGTCTAAAAGCGTGAGATTTGGCAATAACTTGAATATTATTCGATTAATCGATTTAAAAGCTTAACATGCTTTGGCCTTCGACATAACTATCACTATATCTAAAGTATAATGCAATACTTAACTGCCTGTTGATTACCTGTTAATGCCCTTGCGCATGCAATACTTGAGACTTCTGTCAAAAGCCTTCACGACATCAAGGTCCAAAAACAAGGCTTTTTATTATGAAAAATTATATTCGAAATAAGATGTGCGTGAGTTGCGAGAAAATTTAAGTATCATTGTACCGCTTAATTGTTGCGGTTTAAAATTTTCTGACAGCTTGGTGGACCCTCCCACTGCTAAATTGTACAGTAATTGTACAGTCATTTTGTCAGTCGGGTTCATAAACACGTCTTTGCCTACCTATCTCAATTCAGATCAATTAATTAATTTATAATGTCATCCAGATTATGACCTTTTTTATTTGCCATTATATAAGCAAAGACAAATCATCCAACACTGATTTGTTAAAATTAATCAAGTATTGATAAAAACAGTTTTTTTGTTCAGTATGTACCTATCCGTCTATAATCAATTCATGTGCTTTCTTCTCTTTTATTTAAATTATTAAATTTATAAAAATTGCAGTTTTCATTAATTTTTTGTTGCCCATTGTACCAGCAACAAGACAGTGTAAGATGGTTGCGAGAATATTTGCCAATAACAGTTTGTAACCGAGATTTTTAATACTCTCACGTAACAGATGATCTTTATACACATGCCAAATACTCGTATGTATTATGCAAAATATGTATATTTTCATTTCTTGCAGTGTTGTGTCTTACGTGCTTGTTCGTGACATAGTTGTATACCACTAAATCTTTTGACTTTGTTTTATAGTAAGACTAGCGACCTGCCCCTGCTTCGCACGGTTTTAACGACTTGTCAAAACATCCATTTCTTTATTATTATGTAACTTACAAAAACTTATTAAATTTTGACATAACAACGTCTTACGGGTCAGCTAACCCGTAAGACGTTGTTATGTCAAAATTTCAATTTAGATTTTTCTGTTTGTCCTTTGAGATTTTTCTTTTTCCTAAACCACTCCAGTAATGAGTGTTTAAAAAAAACTAATCTGACGAGCCATTTTCGAGTTTTTGCGAGACTAATGCACGGAAATTGATTTTATATATATATACAGATACACATAAACTTTCCGGAATAAATTCTCTAAATTATGTTTCCTTTATAAAAATAATTTTAGGAATAATTTATTTGTATTTACTGTTAACGAAATGTAAAAATTCTTTATTTGGTCAATAAACGATTTTGTTATAACTAGTGAAAAGCGCATAAAAATCGGTTGTGAACTCGGTCACACAGACGGGTCTCTCTATCTGGCAGAATCTTGATGCTCCGAAATTTATTTGGCATAACACACTTGGCATAATCTTCTTTATACGAATATTTTAAAGGCATAAAAATGATTTAATATAATTATTGTTTGGCCGAATGTTTATATGTCCGAATTTACAATAGCATACTTTTAAGATGGCAGAATTTTATTTGGAATAATTTTATTAGGCATATTGACATTTCTATAAAATAGCATTTTTATCTTAAATTAAATTAAAATATTGTCTTAAAAGGTCAATATGTTGTGCTACAAAAGTTAGTAACAGAAACGAATCTCTGCAAAACCGACTCCACGTCTCCACGTCTGCCGTACCCTTTTTTTTTGGTGGGTATTATCATCAAATAACTTGTCCCGCTCTGGGCGGAGTGGGAGGGCATGTCAGACTCTTACTGACTAAAACCCACCCGTGTAGGAACACGGGTGGGTTTTAGTCGGTACAAGCAGGCAATGTACAGGTAACTGAATGATCAGTTGCCTGTACATTACCAGGGGCCACGGTATCCCTTTCGGACTTTCCCGCAACCCCGGCAGGCATCGGTCCTATCAGACCCCTTCAGTTCTGGCCCTTATCGGATGGCGAGCTACTCATTGCTCACGCTTGACATCCGCTTGCCATGCTTGCTGCATGCATGGTGTATGCTTGTTTGCATGTTTGTGTGAACTTTCTGAGATATGATGGATCTGCTTTGTAATTATTATGAATATGAAATTTATGCCTAAATATGATTCTGACCGACAAAGTTATGAGTTTTGAATGTATGATAAATGAGTGTATGCCAACCGATTCTGTGCGAAATGAAGTTTATGCTATCCGCTGCTTTGCAAAATAATATTATGATATAAAAAGTTCTGCTATAAAGAGTAGACCCGTTTTTGGGAAGTATTTAAATCCAAATTTATTCAAAATCTTATTTATTATTAAGTACCTAAGTAGTATGTATTGCGTCAAGATCATTATTTATAATATATTCTGTATTTTTTTTGCAAGTCTTCATTTAATCATCACGTGGCCTTTTGGATATTTACTAAATAGTTGTAATATTACTACAACTTATTTATTTATGCATGTAAAATTGTAAATAAATAATTACATATCTATGTATTGCAGAAGTCTTAGCAGTATTTCTAGATGTAAATCAAATTTAAGATTGTATTTACATACATTAATAATTGGCATTCACAACTAAATTTACAGTTTCAAAAGATTTCTTGTAACATTGACTTTTGACTATTTATAAACTGGTATTTACCAGTTTATAAAATAGTCATAATTAGTAATACTAAAAAGTATCGGAGGAACTCACTTATCATTTGTTAAGTATGTTCCGCGATTCTTTCTAGTTAAGTATTAATTTATTCCTAATTTATAATTAAGTGCCTGAAAATGC
This sequence comes from Xanthia togata, assembly GCA_963853775.1. Lineage (NCBI taxonomy): Eukaryota > Metazoa > Arthropoda > Insecta > Lepidoptera > Noctuidae > Xanthia > Xanthia togata. Next base: position 17,942,027 of record OY970802.1, read on the forward strand.
AGTCCCTACACCTCAACGGCTAGTTCCAAAATGTTATTTTTGTTTTTTAGTTCTTTATTATAGATTTACAAGTGAAACGAAAGTAGTTCCCTTTTATTTTCTAAAATGGATCCGATTAAATACAATAAAAAATACATTTAGCCAGTCTGAGACCAGGTTGAACTAATAGCATCCTATTTCTAGGATTATAATTATCTCTTTTACTAAAAAGATGTGGATTTTTTCGTATATACATGATGTTTTCATAGATATATTGACTAGGGCATGTTTTCATATATATATATTGACTAGGTACCGTCATGGCGTTATTATCCTTAAAACATAATATCTGCTTTACGAAACATCTAAAACAATACAACTAAGTCCAAAACTGTGTTATGGTCATTAAAATTCTAAACAGCTAAGCACGCCAGTCGGCCTGCAGTTACGATTAGGACAGAAGCCTCGCCATTACAAACCACGTTCGTTAATATTGCGTGCGCATAATTAGAAACGCGTATTAAGAACATTGACAACCCTAGCCATTCTTTAGGAACGAGGCAACATCGCAGATGACACTATGACCCTAATCTTACATAATTTAGTTATTAAACCTGTTATTATATTTGATAAGTTGCTGTTGGAAAACTGCCTAAGTGCGTTTTGACTTGTTTGGTAAGGTAAGTTTCAATTTGCTTGGTATTTAGGTATTTTTTCTGTTATATAATCAGCCTATAATGTTCCCACGGCCTACTCTCTTCGAGAGAGGGCTGTAATCTACCACGCGGGCCCAGTTCTGGTTGGTAGATGTCACATGTCTTCGAATTTTTGGTTCTAGAACATGTCGGTTTCTTCACGATGTTTTTCATCACCGTTATGAGAGCAGTGGTGATGAAATTATTTACACAAAGTAAAGCGCATGCCTGGGTTCAAACCCACGAGCTACAACTCTTAAGCCGCAGCCGTTACCACTGGGTTTTTTAGTGTATCAAAACCGCTGTGCCACCAATGCCTTATTCTCTATTTTTTGTGTTGCTGGGTGGCAATCAAGCAGACGGCTCATGGTAAGTGCTCCCACCGCCTATGAGCATTTGCAATTGCAAAAGCGTTGCCATCCAAGAGATAATTCTTGAGTGTTTCATGTGGCTGTAAGTGTAATCACACCGTAACCAACCCTTTTTTTTTTTGTGAGCAATCATCAAATAACTTCTCCCGCTCTGGCCGTAGCGGGAGGGCGTGTCAGACTCTTACTGACTAAAACCCACCCGTGTTCTTTCTATTGCCTGTACTTTGCCAGGGGCCACGGTATCCTTTTCGGACTTTCCCGCAACTCTGGCAGGCATCAGTCCTATCGGCCTCTTCACTCGCTGACATCTCTTTGAGGCGCGCGTGGAACACAACGCGCCGTCGACCCAGGCCTGCCTTATCGGACGTCGAGCTACGCATTGCTCACCGTCCGCAAGCCTGCGCCTACGGTGGCCGGGAATCGGCGTGCGATTCCCGATGCCCAGGGCGTCTCCTCCTGTGGCGGCTAGGGGCGTGAGGGCGCAAATTTTGCCTCTCCCTCACGCGTTCCACGTCCTCCTTTGCGAGCATTACTGCTTCGCAGAAGGAGGTGACGGCCTCCCATGCCCTCTCGCTCCATACCATGGCCTGGACCAGGGCCGTACGCGAGAGATCCCCGCCACCGATCGCCTCCACGACGACACGGTGATGCTCTGCCCAAGCCGGGCATACCTTCACCGTATGCTCCACCGTGTCCTCGGGGTGATCCACGCAGTGATGACACCCAGGCGTTTCCTCCCGCCTTATTCGAAACAGGAATCTCCCGAAACTACCGTGTCCGGTGAGGACCCGCGTCAGGCGGAAGGTGAGGACGCCGTGGCGCCTCTCTAGCCACTCGTCAAAGAGGGGCCTTATCGCCGCAATAGTGGCGTGCCCAGCACTGGGTTGCGACAATCGCACTTTCCATGACGCCATGAGATCCCGCCGGAGCTTTGTCCGCTATGCCGCGATTTCTCGCAGCATCGGAGTTAAGCCCCGGCGTTTCGCCTCCTCGCGCCACTCCCAAATGTGAGCGAGGACTTTTGCGCTCGAGGAGGAGGCTCGCCGCCTCACCGGAGACCGTGCGCTATCCCAGGACCAGGCGGGTGGCCATGACCCTCTGGGACGCGTTCAACCGGCGTGCTGGCCGCCGCCTCAACGAACGCGCCCACACCGGTGCCCCGTAAAAGGCCATGGAACCGGTACCGCCCCTTAGCCCACGTTCGCACGGACGTAAAAATATCGCAGCGGGATTTTTTCGCACACTAGATTGTCAACGCTCTGCTTAGCGCGGAGAGTTGAAAACCCAAGTGTGTTTTTTCGACAAGCTGGGATGCACTCTGTTGAAAATACAGTGCGCGATAAAATCTCGCCGCAATATTTTTACGTCAGTGCGAACGTGGGCTTAAAACCAGAATTCAGCAACGCTGCTTGGCGACAGAAATAATTTACGTCCCCAAAGGAGCTTGCACCTTTACAAAGAACTCTAAAGCTCCTTTGTTTTATAACAACATCACGCCTGTGTTCCCTGAAGGGTTAGGCAGTTAGAGGTGCACTTATAGTCAATCAGCCTAATTTTTTCTTAACTATGTTGGGGTCGGCTTCCAGTCTAACCGGATGCAGCTGAATACCGGTATTTTACATGGAGCGACTGCCAATCTGACAATAGTAGGTAACAATAATAGGTACATAAATATAAACTCATGCCCTCCTCCCATGTGGGAAAGCAGAAACTACCGAACGCCACCTGCTACGATCATACTTACTTCTTTTGCTTTTTCGTAAAAATAATATGCATTATTAATAGACGTAGATATCTTACTAATTACGATTGATATACAGCAACAATGTATAAGTAGCTCCTGTACATTTATAATGATGTGTCAACAGTCAATATTATGTTTATTTACTCACGGTAACATTTGTTTAACCTCAATACTTATCTTCTGAATCATTAAGGAGCTTAGCAATTAACAATAGCATTTAACTGTGTACTAAGTGATGAAAAGTCCCCAATTGTTTGTACGAAAAATTAACACTTAGCAGAAGCTATTATGTTTAATCGTACACTCAAGTACGTGTGTAAGTAGGAACCTATGACTAAAGTTAAATGTAGGACGTCTGATGGAACAAGGGCGCGCATCGTCTATTTTTATCAGACCAGAAAGGGCGAGTCGAACATTCTAGAAGCTTCGACGCGCCCTTGGCCGACCGGCAACGAGAGGCGTTCCCACCAGAAGCGCACGGATTGCGACGGGAGTGGTTGAAAATAGGTTCGCGTTCGCGTCACGAGCCACCAGCCGCAACCAGGCCGCAACCCCCCGTGGCTGTCGCCTCTTGCGTTGTTGTCTTGTGTTGAGTACTGCTGTAGCGGGTGGTTGCCACCGGCCAAACGAGACCGACGAATCCATACAAAACGTATGAAAAAGCATGTGAACTGTTTGTCGCTGGTGGCTGTGAGTGGTGACTCGTTTGCGTTTAGCCTTATATCGTATAGTTCTATATATAAATTTAGTCATAGGTACCTACAGTCTCATGCAAAAAGGCTTCTATACGCACTCAACTCAGATTATAATAAAAATCTTGCACTAAAGCCTCCCCTTTACTGGCCTTTGGGCCCTTTATTGGCTATATTATTAAGTGAAACTGAAACTCATAGCATTTATTTCAAATAAACCATTTACAAGCACTTTTGAATTTTCAAAGAGTCGGGTCAGTTAGTCAGAAAGTTGAAGCTTTGGTACTAACAGTTACAATTTTTTGTTTAAATACTTCTAAATTATACAAAACTATAGTTTGCATATTTGTGAGATTAAAAGAATTTTACTACCAAAAAGAAAGAAAATCATTATTATCTATTGGAGTATTCAACAGTTAAAACTTGGTTAAATAAAAATATAAAATAAACATAAAGTTCATAAAGACATACAAAATAAACTCTTCCAAATGTAAAAAAATACTAGTGAGGCCAAGTGGCCGTGGAGCAGGACCAGCATTAAGCCAAGCATTTTTATCTACAATATAATCATCCAACTTATAATTTGCTTGTCTACATAGTGTGCGTTTAATGCATGTTTTAAATTTCTTCTCATTTAGTTGAAGAATATCGAGTGGTATTTAATTATAAAATTTTACACAGTACCGAATAAAAGAAGTGTGTACTTTAGACAATCTGAAACGTGGTTGATCTAATTTTTTCCTATTTCTAGTGTTAAAATTATGCCTGTCACTTATCTTAATATCTTTTACTTGAAACCAAACAGCTGTCATCTACAAAATAAGAATCTTCATATAACATCTTGGATATCTTGGACCTAATGACATCGACGAAGGACAATCATCGTGAGGAAACCTGGACTTATAGTTAATACAAGTCTGAAATCTCCACGCCGTCTTGGGCAAGCGGGTGGGCCTAGTGGTCGTACTGCCAAGTCATAGGTCTCGAGTTCAAACCCAAGGCACGTACCTCTGACTTTTCGGATTCATGTGCGTATTGTATAATTAACACTTGCTTCCAAAACGGTGAAAGAAAACATCGTGAGGAAACCGGCATGCCTGAGAAGTATTTCTCGGCGGCATGTGAAGCCAAGTCAGAGGCCCATTGGCGGCTTTAAAACTCTGACAACAGGTTAGTCACTAATCACACGAAAATAAAGAAGAATGCTCGTGCATTTTCTGTATGAGAACAAACCTTTGCCCTACAGTGGGATGATAGGCTGGTATAATTATATTATAGGCCATGGATAGTGACGGTACCTACTCTAAGTACCTAAATGTATCTGAAACCATATGCATCATGAATTACATATACTAGACCAATGCAGATGCACCCAAGTTATTAAAAGTCAACGACCTCGACAGATTAATCTTTTAAAGACAAGGCCGTCTACTTCTTTCCGGGTGAATGCATTTGCACACTTTATTAATTCGAAGTAAAACCAAGCTTCTCAAAGATTACCATCGTATTCATATCAATGCTAGTCGAAATGTAAATTCGCAATCATTTACTTAAATGTCAATTTAAAAAACCAGAGACTCGTTAGTCAATGTTGTTAGCGGTGACATGATTGAAGTTTGATGCAAATTGCACAGCATGCCGCCTGCACGCTGCTTCGTTTGTCTAGTTTTCAGAAGCGCTACTACTGAGCATGAGGTCCTGGGTACGATTCCCAGGTCTGGAAAACTGTTGTTGGGTTTTTTCATCCGGAATTTCTCAGTAGCAGCCCCTAGTCCGAATTTGTCCCCGGTTGATGGCAATTGACCCCCCTATTACATGGGACTTAAATATAACTGGCGAAATGTGGGTAGGTACACCTCTGACTGACCCTTCGGAGAAAATAGGCGTGATGTTATGTATGTAGCACAGCACGGAGCACTAATTACTACTCATCATCAATCTAAACTAATAATAAAAAGAGAAAATATTTGATTTTTTTGTGTTTGTAAGGTCTTGTTTGCTTGTATTGGATAAACTCAAAAAATACTAAATGGATTTTTTTTTAAAAGCACTTTTAGAAAGCTATCAAACATTATCAGCGAGTAAGTAACATGCATATTGCATATTTAAAAAAAAACGGAATCCCTGCGAGAATTTCAATAATATAACCCAAGGTATCAAAAATTTGCCTATAAAAGTCATTATTTGGTGTGCGGTGCGAAAAATATTGATGATACATAAAATAATGTACCACATGTTTATAGTAGTCAACATTACCCACAAAAAAGTCAGCGAGGCTATAGGTATGTCTAACTATTATAGTTATGTCACAAAAACCGTTGTGTGTTCAAATTAGTCAATCAAAAGGTAGAATCGAAAGATAATATGATATTAATCCACTAAGCGAAAACTCTCTGTTCTTTCTTTCAAAGCGAAATAACAGCGCAGGCGCAGCGATGCGAAGGAACAAGGAAGTCGCGGACAAAAGCTAGTCTTTTAATATATATTTACGTTTTTGGGCTCCACAACTGGGTTAAATCTTTGCAGGTTCTAACACAATTTCACAAGTTATGGATGAAAATAACAGCATTTATAATCTTACAACCGTTACGCAACTCCGTAAATTGCGAAAGTGTTGCTGTCATGTTTTATAGTCTACGATTATTTCAACCTGTGTCAAGGTTTAATAGTCTGACAATGACTTCTAACTTGTAATTAATCAAATATTTTACGCTGAAAAAATGTAAGTGGTGTTAAAATAAAAGACTGAAATCATAAAACCATTTGGAGACGGGTCAGGGTGAGTAAATGCCGAAAAGTGGTGTCTTTAAGAGGTCAAGATGCGTTAAGTGTCAATGTCAAAAAGATAGGTAAGGTATGGCACGTAGTCCGACGAAATAATGATGCCAGTTTATTAATAATGTCAACAAAATATATAATATTCTACCTGGATATTATTATGGTAAGTGGGGTTACCTTTAACTAAATCTCTAAGTATTATTTATCATTATCAAGCAAAGTCGCTTTTCGCGTTTGTCCGCGTACGCAACGGATTTTGATGAGGTTTTCAACATCATTTAGAGAATGTCATCCTGAAAGTTTATATATATAATTCTTATATTAAACGTAAACTTGACGTTTAGACAAGTCGTGAAAAAGGCACTTTTAGGGTTTTTTAGGGTTCCGTACCCAAAGGTTAAAAACGGAACCCTATTTACTAAGACTTCGCTGTCCGTCCGTCCGTCCATCTGTCACCAGGCTGTATCTCATGAACCGTGATAGTTAGACAGTTGAAGTTTTCACAGATGATGTATTTCTGTTGCCGCTATAACGAAAAATACTAAAAACAGAATAAAATAATATTTAAGGGGGGCTCCCAGACATGATTTTTTTGCCGTTTTTATAGATAATGGTACGGAACCCTTCGTGTGCGAGTCCGACTCGCACTTGGCCGGTTTTTGAGCGATTCTGTGTTTAATACATTAACACAGAAATCTCACTGTTTTGGCATGTCGCCACATCAGTACAATTCACCCGTGTGCAATAGGGGCAGCTCGCTAGTAGGTATATAAATGGGTGAAAATAACTAAACTTTATTTTAGTGTAAACATGCTTGCATGTTTTATTTTAAACCAAATTTTTATAAGTCTTATATGAACCAAGGGTTAAAGTAATTTGTAGAAAGTTGACTTGAGTCACAGCGCGTCATGCCCAAATAAATAATAATAAAACTGCCTCGTTGGTCTAGTGGTTGCAAGCGCTACTGCTGACCATGAGATCCTGGTTCCGAACCCGAAAAACTGAATTACAGTGTAATTCGGTTTTTCCATCGGGAATTTCCCAGTAGCAGCACATAGCAGCCCGGAGTCTATATTGGTGCCCGGTTGATGGCAATAGGCTTGTCCCTTATTACATGGGATTCAAACATAACTGGCGAAATCTGCGTTTACTGGTTGGTACACTAACCGTTCGGGGACTTTAAGCGTCATTTTATGTTATTTATTATATGTAATATTTTCTTGGTGTTTAAACTAGTAAATACCAAATATATATAATAGATTTAAAAGAGAACCTATTTAGTTACATTGACGTAACTATAATATAAGAGTACCAAATAAAATTTGTGATAGGTACCTATCGACATAAAGTCTATCAGTTTTTCCAATATGAAATCAATGCCTTACCGTTTTAATCGATTATGATAGACTGAAAAATTGTTTTGTAACTACGAGTACACAGACCGTAAAATTGGTAGGACTGAGATTGTCTCGATGTATTATAAAAGAAACTTATGTAAAATCACCTAACTACTTTGATTTTCTTGTTTTAGAAAAATCGATTATTAAAATTAGATTTATCGTTTATTATTCGTAAGAAAAAGACAATCCTACTAATACATATATATATATGTATACATATATTATATTTATATACTACTAATATTATATATATGAAAGTTTGTGTGTTGAATGTTTGTTACTCAATCACGCAAAAACGGCCTGGACCCTATACTTTTATCCCGGTAATATTATGTTCCCGTGGAATAATTTCCGACATCCACGCGAGAAAAGCCGCGGGCAAAAACAAGGAAGCCATATTTTACAAAGAATTATCTCAATCAATGTACCTAGCCTTTTCCCAACTCTGGTAACTATGTTGGGGTCACCAGTATAAAACATGGAGCAACTGAGTATTTCACCTCCATAACCCGGTTACTGGGTAATACGATACCCCTTGGTAAGACTGGTTGTCAGACATTCGGGCTTCTGACGACCCGTAACGACTGTCAAAGATCCACGAATGACAACGGCTTTAACGTGCTTTCCGAGGCACCCCCTCCGTGCCTCTTGGTATGTAAAGATGGTCACTCATCCACGGACCGACCCCGGCAAGCGTACCTCAACCTGCTCGATCGACCTGTGTGGCTGTGCTGTGTTACTTAGCCACAAGCTCCTCTTATTCTAATTATTTTATTAACTACTGAAGGAAAACAAACACAGGACAATCGCGCACCGCTGCGCACGATTCATTTGACACATGACGTAAACTACGTAAAGAGCCGTTGACCGGGCCGCACTTTCACAACACGATCTACTTCTATCAGTAGTTGCGAATATGTACCTATTTACTTTTTACTTAAATATCTCATAATTTATAGAAAACAAAGTGCAGGTGAAAAGTAGATTTTTTTACGCTATTTGTTTTGTTTCTGATGCAGTCGACCTTAATTTGAGTCGCTCTAAATGGATCCATGAATTTTCGGGTCAATTTATGTCCCAATCCACAATATTCTTTAACTCCGAACGCAACATATATTGAACTCATTACAAAGTGAGTGGACTTTTTCGCTAGGTTACAGTCGTCCTTTTCTTAAATCCCAAGTTTCTAAATCCAAATCAAAAATACAATCTGAACTGTTAAATCTCCAATTATGCTCAGCTCATGCGCGTTTGCGTATAGTTCCAGGCAATTTCCCGTAAATCCAGATTAAGTGTTCTAACAAAACCATTCACAAACGCAATCTCATCTCATCTCGCGTATTCGACATAACCTTCTTTGCCGCACGGTTTGACTCACCTTCCATTGTGCTAAAGAATAACAACCTCTTACATAACTAATTACGTTATAAGATTATTATGTAAACTATCGGTAGTTGTAGTTCCACTGTCCTTTACTATCCTTTCCTAATTATACCGCTTAGTATGACCTCATTAGTAGAGAATGCAGTACGTCAGTGAACCGTACAAATGTTTTCACGACCGTGGCGGAGGTTCACTGGTCAACTCAATATTTTGAATGATAATAATTTCAATATTTACTTATTTTGCCAAAAAAGGTCCGTATGAGCTTCTTCGAAACCAACTCAGACTCCTATGCAAACAAATTAATATTATTACGAACGAACGAATTTTTTATGATTTTCCTTATTCGATTCCCTAAAATGTTTCAAAATCAATCAGACTAACATTGCTGTAAAACTTAAAACTCTTTTTGCAATGTATCCCCTGCGATTGAATCTGTTAAGTCAAAATTAAGTTTAACTAGCCACCTTCAAAGCTCTCATAACTTCTGGATTTGACAGCTTCTAAATGTAAAGGCTCCCGCAGAAAGGGGCGACGCGACAGCGTGACTCGACTCTAGTAGAACAATATCTATGAAGAAAGTCTGCGGGAGCCTTTACTCGTCCTAGATTATCATAATTTTCGTAATAGATACATCTGTTTGAAATAGAACCCACCATAGTGAGTAATCCATTACTGTTAATGTTTTTGCATAAGCCTCATGTTAACGATGTTACCTTACTCATATCATTATTCGCACATTTTTTAAATGATTCCGTTCAATAATATTCCTTTTTCATTAACATAAGTTTAAATAACAATGGGTATGATGAATACTGGCTCAATTTTTATAACAAGTGAATGGTTTTCAAAAATATGTTGTGAAAGCCATTTGTCATAATAGATGGGAGGGTTTGCAAATGGTTATGTTCGGCGACGTTCGTTTAAAATTGGATCGAATGCAAGATTTTGCGTTGATGTCTTTTGTCCGGACGTTTCCCGTCCGTTTGTGAAAAACCGTTGTCTGGGAAAGTTGAATGGAAATACCTTGCTGAAGCGAAACACTGCAAACAGTAAATTTTGTCCTCAATAAATATGAACACTTCCTTATGTGCTGAGGAGATCCGAGGATAAACGGTTTTTGGCATAAGCTGGAGAAAACAAAGGTTTTTCTATCAACACCTACCTATTGTTAGATTACTTAACCTGTCAACAATTAATATATAATTATACGTTTCTTCCCGTGACTAAGCCCGCGATGTCGATAAAAAGTAGCCTACGTCCTTCCCCAGGGTTCAAAGTATCACCATATTGAATTTCATCAAAATCGGTTCAGCCGTTTAGCCGTGAATGATGCAAACAAACACATTTGCATTTATAACATTTGTTAGGATTTGGTACTCTTTATATGACTGCAGTTTGACCAACATCGAAAGGACGTAACTTCAATACGAAATGACATAATATCAGGTTGACTGTATTCGCGTTTGGCTGAAATTCCAGTTCCATTTATGATGATGCAAGTTTTCACCAGCACTAAGTGACACTTAAATGAATCCCTTAATACAAGTGCACTGTTGGACTGCACTGTTGTTTAGGGATTCATTTAAGTGTCACTTAGTTGTCGTTGAAATGAAATGGGCATTAGACTTATAAAATAATTCGTTTTAAACATCTATGTACTGATGAACTCAACTAAATGATACAATTCATCATAAAAAAATGAAGACACGGGCCACCGACACACATTCGGTCTCATATATTAACTTTTTTGTACAATATGACCGAGTTATGACCAGTCAGTGTTTTATAAAGTTTTACACTATATAAATGAAGTGTTTATAAGTGAAAGGTAGCTGTACGGTCGGTCAAGGAGGTCCACACCGATGGTCTACTTACATACTTATCAGATTTATGTTTTTAATCAGGGCTCATTCACACGGGCGGGCTCATTGAAGATTCGTCAAAAAAAACCGATACGTCATGACGGATGCACGTTCACATTGTATACGGAAACGAGTTTTTTCGCGATTCGTCAAAATATCCGAAAAGATGTTCACACTTGATTCGTGATTCAGAGTTCAGTCTTGGAGGACCGCTTCAGCGGATCCGTAACAAAAAAAAAAAACACGATTAATGTTTTTTGACGAACGTGATTTTTAAAAGACGATACGTGATTTAAGACTTGTCCATCATTTTTCACGATTTGTGATGCGTGTGAACACGGGCATTTAAAAAGCATTACCGCCGTAAAAAAAAAACTAATCGTGAAAAAAGACGATTCATCAAAAAGCACGAATCGTCCTCGTGTGTACGAGCCCGTAAAGTATAATTATTGCCGTTTGGGTTTGTGTTTAAGGAAAATTGAGAGGAAAATATGATAAAAACACAATTAAAATAAATGACTATAGGAATTTTCTTGATGCTTGAAGCTTACCGCTTCTGATATTATGTCCAATATAACCATAAAGATAAGTAGGATCAGATGTTTGTCAACAACACTGGAATAACAGTGATCATTTGGGCTTTAAAGCAATACCTTCTGTACATTCAGTGAAGTTAAGTGGCATACCACTTGTGAGGGTGGAGAAATTTAAATATCTGGGTCACTTATTGACCACTGGCCTCAAAGATGATGAGGATATTGACAGGGAGCTGAGGGCGCTGTGTGTGAGAGCTAACATGATTGCCCGCAGATTCAGGCGTGCCTCTAAGGAGGTCAGGCGCACTTTATTTAGTGTTTACTGCACGTCTTTTTACTCTTGCAGTCTGCGGGCTCATTATACTCAGAAATCATGCGGTGCCCTTCGCGTTCAATATAATAACGCATTCAGGGTGCTGATGGGGTTGCCTCGATACTGCAACGCATCAGGGATGTTTGCTGAAGCTTACGTTGACTGCTTCTACACTGTGATGTGGAAGCGGTGCGCATCCCTTGGTCAGTAGGGTGCGGGGCAGCACCAACAGCATCCTGTCTTTGGTAGCAAGCAGGCTAGATTGTGCGTTTGTGAGTCACTGCTGCAAGGTATAAGCTGGGCCTGTCACCTTGCAGCAGTGATGTCACTAATTGTTTCTGTGTACTGTTTTACTAACATATTTTGTAAGTTTATCTGTTACTAACACTTAAGTCTTGTTGCTTGATTTAATAAATAAATAATAATAATAATATAATTGTGACTTCTTGAAATAATTATGAAATTCGTACGATATTCATTCCAGATGTTGGTAGAGATAATGATTTTTAGCTTTATTTTATCCCTTTTTTTGGGTGGGAAATTATCAAATAACTTCTCCCGCTCTGGGCGGAGCGGGAGGGCGTGTCAGACTCTTACTGACTAAAACCCACCCTGTTCCTTCAGTTGCCTGTAGGTTGCCAAGGGTCACGCAACCCCGGCAGGCATCGGTCCCAGCGGACCCCTTCAGTTGCTGACATCTCACACACACTGAACACAACGCGCGTTATTTTATCCCTTACATGTAGTTCATATCTACTGTTTTGTGTTGTATTATTATTATTATTATTTGTTAGTAATATTAGTTATGTACTTAAATAAGGTTATTACTGTTAGGTGTAACGGCCGCTTTTTACGGTGAAAGCCTCCTCCAAACCGTTCCCGGTTCTGTTTCCGGCTCTTTGTACGATGTCGTCAGCCATCTTTTAAATGGTCGACTATTCCTTCTTTTTTTTAGGTATATTGGATACCAATTTGTAAATATTTGTGACCATCTTTCATCCATAGCTTTCTCAATATGACCTGACCATTTCCATTTCAGTGTCAGAACCTGTTTAACCGCTTCACCTTTGCTTTTTTCCTTATCACTGAACTTTTGACCCTATCTTTCAGTTTGATGCGTAGAGATAATGCTAGGCTAGTATATATTTCAATTGAAGTTGATTTCTAAGAGTATGTTAAATACATTGTACGATACCTAGAGCTGTGTATGTAAAACCACATGATAACTTACTTAAAAGGCAGGAACTCTATTCTAAAGAAATTTCTAGAAGAAATGTATCCTTGTGGCAACTATCTGTTTATCGAAATACTCGTAAACCACAGTACAAGGTTAATTCCGTATTAGCTAAGTATTAAACTTGATCTATAGCCATTGTAGGTAATAAACACAAGTTATAATCATAAATAGAAGATACGAGAAGTAAACGTCAATACAAACGAGTTATTGAAATATATTTCCGTTTACCTTATTATCGTAAAACCTAACTGGTTAAGGAAGAGCTCGTTGCTAAGTAATATTAGCCGCACGGGTCGATCCATCAGGTTAAGCTACGCTTGCCGGGGTTGGTCTGTGGATGGGTGGATGGGTGACCATTTTTACATACTGAGACTCCTCCGTGCCTCGGAAAACACGTTAAAAAAACCGTTGGTCCCGGCTGTCATTTGTGGATCTTTGACAGTCGTTACGGGTCGTCAGAAGCCCGAAAGTCTGACAACCAGTCTTACCAAGGGGTATCTAATACCCAGTTACTGGGTTGTGGAGATCAGATACGCAGTCGCTCCATGTAAAATACTGGTATTCAGCTGCATCCGGTTATACTGGAAGACGACAATATAGTTGGGAAAGACTAGGCAGATTGAAAATATGGTTTATTTTGCCTTTGATTTACTTAATGTATAATCATAAAATAAAATTTTGATTTTATTTCAAGGACAGTTGAAGACTAATGTGTGATTTTTAATTTTCTGGATATGGTGTGCTAATAATAATAAATAATAGGACAAAATACATTACAAGGTTATAAAAAAAATAGTTATTTGTGCAACAAGAGAGCAAAGTCGTTTTTTGCTGCGAGTGTTGATTTTGAATCCCGAGTAAGCGAAGGATTCTATAATTGAATCACGAGCGTAGCGAGTGATTCTAGGTTAGAATCCTGAGCGCTGCGAGGGATTCAAAGACACGAAATGCAAATAACTTTGCTCTCGTGTAACACATACAACTTTTCACCTCAGCAGCGAGAACATACAACATGTAAAAAAAACTTGTCCGATCCGTGGGGTGTTGTTAGGTATCGTACTGTTAGCATATTTATGTGGAAATTTTCAGGAAAAAAGAAAAAATAATCCCTAATTTTTTTTTCAATGGTGCATTTGACCGAATTTTACATTTGGTGCGGGCGGCGGCCGTCTTTTAGCGGGTGTCTAAAAGTCATAAGTTATGAATTTTGCATTTTTTTTATGGATTTGGGGTAATTTTGGAACTAAAAATGTGAATTTTAAATACCAATAACTTTTTTTACTATAAATAATAATCAAAAAAATACTGTTTTGTAATGTTACTGCAGTACCATAAGCCCATTTTCCCCAGATTTTCGGATCAGACAAGATTTTTTTTACACAATCTTCATCACCTCGTATTTTGCAGCCGCCATCTTGGATTTTTATTTTGACTTCACTATCGGCTTAAGCAACCTTGAAAACCATAGAAACGATACCCATGAAGAAAAATTTGAAAATTTTCGCAGCGGCCATCTTGTATTTACATTTTGACTTCACTATCGGCTTTAGCAACCTTGAAAACCATAGAAACGATACCCATGAAGAAAAATTTGAAAATTTTCGCAGCCGCCATCTTGGATTTACATTTTGACCTCACTTTCGGCTTTGGCACCCTTGAAAACTATGAAAACGACACCCATTATGAAAAATGTGAAAATTTTCGCATCCGCCATCTTGGATTTTCATTTCGACCAAATTCACACTTACTTTCTCTCTCTTTCTCTTTGAATTAGAAGAAGACAGTCGCAAGCGCCTTTTCGCGTGACGATATCGGCCACTGCCACAGAAATATTATCTATGGCCACTGCACTCTTACCGCAAGCCGCTTAAGGGGAGGTTTTACGAATTTGCCTGTTTTAAAATCAATTTTAAATGGTCAAACTAGTGTATTTGGGTCCTGAAAAAAATATATGTCATAGATACATCCTTGTTTGAGGGACGCTAAAGGTTAAAAACACGATAAATTGTAATTTGCTCGATCGAAAAAAAATCCGAAACAGGGTCGATTTCAAAACCATTTTTCGTTTCATTTCCTAATTACAGCACAAAACAATATGAAAATTGCATATATGATGAGGTAATCGTATTTTAGAGGTTATTTAAAGATTGGATTTTTAAGTTTAATAGATTTTTTTAAAAATAAACCCAAATATAGTAAATCGGGTTAAATCGGCTCGCGCTCAGAGTCCTGCGGGACGTCATCGGAGGTGGACCTGTGTCAAAATTTTTAAAAATACGCTCTCTCTGCAGTTACAAAAAATCTAATAAAAGAAGAACACATTATATATGAAATTGCGACAGCTCAGAAAAAATATTTCGTTATTTTATTATAGTTTTAATTCATAACATTGTTTTCGAAAGTGAGATTATTTCTATGCGATATGATGACGTTTAACTGTCATCTTACAATAGTGCTAGACACATTACAAATTATTATCGATATATAATTTTTTGTCGTCGTTTATGAAGAAGTCTTTTTTTGATTTTTTTATCAGATTCATCAATGTTACTATATTCACTCTCTATCGAATTGTCTTTGCTAATATCAAATCCTACATTAATAAACACATCATATACAATTTGTCCGGTTGTCGGTTGCATATGAAATATTTCAAACAACTATCACTCTCGCAAGAACAAAGAAAATTTAAAAAGAAATGGTGTTTCAAACAAAAGTGCTATACTAACATGAACAAATGTATGGAACACGATAAAAATCGTAATTATATTGTAATCAATTAAGAAGTAAGGAGATTAAATAAAGCACAGTGTTACTTTTCTTATTTCGTCGTTGTATTTTCTCAACAAATATACTAGCACTTGTTATTATTACTAAATAATGTTTAATTTGCAACGGCGCCATTTCTATTTTATTTATTAAAATGCGTAACTTCCAGAATCACTCATTTTACCAACACTTTAAATCAATTGATCAACTGATATGAAACTGACACAGATAAAACATAACACTCTTAATCAATTGAGAAACTGATATTAAACGTAAGACAAATAAAATATAACAATATTTTTCGAATAGCGGAGCCAGCAACACAATTTTTTTCTTGAATCCGTGATTTTATCGTATTGGCTCAGTATGAACAACTTTCAGTTTTGAATACAAAAAGTCACTGTTTACGATATTTTATACGACACATAAACGATAAAATGTCGTTCCAAAATTTCGATGTCCTAAAATAATAGATTCGATAAAACTGTCCATACGCTTGGTATTAGTCAAATGTTTGTGTACCGGGCTATTAATAGGTACAATGAGATCTTCTCTGTTTGTGACAGAAAAAGATCTGGCCGTCCACGTAGTGTTCGTACGAAAAAGGTGGTCAAAGCAGTAAGGGAAAGAAGTCGAAGGGAAAAAATTGTCTTACTGTTTCGAAAATAATAGGTTCGATAAATTATAGCTTGCTACAGCTATAATTTATCGAATCTATTATTTTAGGACATCGAAATTAGGTACGTCACTTGACAATAAATTATGGCAATTGTTACTTCGTATATAGCCGTCAATATTTACGAATCTTCATGAGCGGTGGGAAATATCCAAAACAAAAAAATATGGTCACAGTATAAGCGAAACAGTAAGACAATTTTTAGCCCATCCAACTTAACAAAAATCCCGACGAAATAAAGATGAAAGTTTGTATGGAAATTCGCCATTTTTTTTCTTAAATTCACTTGATAAAATTCTTAAATTCACTGACGGACAATGCACAACCTAAACCGCTGGGTCTAGAAGCATGCAATTTTGCATAATAGTTCTTTTTATAACGAACGAAATTATGACTTTGATATTTTCTATCAAAATTACATTTTGCGTGACCATTGAGATACCCAGTAGCACTATTATAATTTTAAACTTTCACCTTACTACCGCAAAGTCATGTTTATCTGAAACTAGTTTCTGTCCGTGACTTCATTCGCGTAAAAGTCATAAGACATCACAATATACTAAAATAACAGCCACATTTTATAAATCTTCACTGTACACTGTTTGTAGTTTTGGTCTCGGCGACCAAAATATACAGAGATTTAGGACTGGTGACGCGACTGGCTGGCTAGCGAGCAAGTAACAGAGTTATCCGTGTGAGAAGCAGCTCCTCCTGAGGTCGAAACGCGCAAGTAACACTCGTCAGTAGCAATTTCCCATTGCTTGCGAAGTTTTTCGTTTTAAGTGACTTATTAAACGTCTGCGTTCCTTCATATACTACCTAATGGCACAACACTGATACACGAACTGCTTCTTACAGATTATTCATGACTACCCCAGCTATCACTAAAAAAATCAGCAGTTTGTACAAGGGTGGCTATGGTTAGGTGACTGTTAATGAGATTTTTTTATTGATTTTTATTAAAACCATAGATGACAGAAGAGGCCTAAACTTCATGTTTTTCGTTGTACGTTCTACGATCTCTCCCATAACAGTAGGTATATGAAAAGGAAAAAATGTTGTTTATTTTATAAATAAAATGAATTGATTGTCACTAAACAAACACACGCACGCACACACACAATACATTAGCCGATAACGACACCGACCCGACATCGACACGATATTGGCGATCAGATGATCGGATACGTTTTTTGCCTTGTCTTGTTATCGTAACCTATATCGTCGCAGACAGCGACGAAACGGACTGAAAACGCCCATTAGGTACACAGGACATTTTAAGTAATCGACACCGTAGGTCCCATAAAATGTAAACTTATTGAAAAAATCGAATCTAAGAAAAACTAGTTCAGTTGATCAACTGCAAATATTTCATGCTGTGGCATGGATTTTCCGTGAAATGGTCGGCAGTGCATCGTAAATAGATACGTCACTCTGCATTTGGGGGAGGCGGAGGTAGCGTTTCAAAGGCCTACAGACACGGAAAACCTCGCCTTAAGAACTTCGTTCCAAAAATTAAATAAAACAGAATTTAAATAAAACCTTATCAGATGATTTGCAATGTATATCCGAACGTTTTGTTTGTTTCTTTTTTGGGCCTAGTAGGTATTTTAATTCGAATCGATTTGTTTCTATCTCTCGCTTTTTTCGTATCGAAGTGAAAGTGACAAAACTAATTGAAGTTCAAATCTTTAGAATTTTGTGAGTAGACCCAACGCTGCTCTCGGCATTTAAAAAAAATAATTAAAAAGTTACTTTGTCTCACGCTCGCAGCAAAATCGAATTTTGCTCACTGTTTTTTGACAGCAAAACCTGCTTGTTTGAGGTGCTGAGGTGAAAACATTATTTACCTCCTATGTTTTGTATCCAAGTTAAAAAAGTGGTTTAGCGACATGCAATTAGACCATATAAAGATATTGATGATATTTTTAAATGTTCAAAATCATATGTAGTTTCTTGTAAAAAAGTGATCAAACGTCAGTCTCGCGTCATTTTTCGGAAATCTTGTTGCGAATATTTGTGATTTTCCATGAATATTTAACTTATTTGAAAAATCCCTTTCAGCCACATGACAAACAAAGAACTCGACTTCTCAAATCACAAATACTTTTGTTTAAATTATTTTTCCCTTTCTCACAACTTATGAACAAAATTGATCAAAATTAGTTGATTTCGTGCATGGTCTCTTAACAAAAATCCTATACTTTAACACACCTGAAGCAAGTTTCTTCTATAAATGCGAAGAAACTTTAGAAAAATCAAGATCAAACCCGTTTTTAACTAACTTCAAAAACAACTTCAAAAAGGAGGTTGTTTTTATGGTCTATGTTGCACATACGAGTATATTGTTCCGGGGATTACAGGGGTAATGTTATGTTTATTTTGTCACTCGGAAATAAGTTCATTTTCACAACAGTGAAACCTCTGGTTTTCGAAGTCAGAACCTCAACCTGCGAGTTACATATTGTATTTTTATTTTTGCTTCTACGAGATCTGTATGCTAAATTCTTTTCTGAATTACCTTAACGGGATACTAATAGTTTAGTTAGTAGATTAAATAGCAACTATTAGTTCTTAACGCCTATTATATTAATCGAAACTAAGGTAAGGCCAGCGGATAAGGCCGTATCTAATTACCTAACTGCCTTAGATTCTACGATCTAGATTTATATAAGATAAAACTTGCATAATATCTATTTCTAATAGGTTTGCTGTTAATATACAACATTGTAAAAAAACCATCCAAGAGGATTGAAAATATTGTGTGCTTTTTTCGGTTTTATCGACGGAAGAATAGACAAAATGACAGATTGTGATTGTTTATCTGTCATTTTGTCTATTCTTCCGTCGACAAAACCCGTAGAAAACCCGTTTCTATGGTTGTCATGCTACGCGTGCTTCTGCCCATGGTGGGCATTTATTCCTCTTCATTTACTCGCTATCTACACAAGTCCAGTGCTAGATCGAGTATTGTGTTACCCAGTAACTGGGTTGTGGAGGTCAGATAGGAAGTCGCTTCCGCCTGACGTAGGTCCTCACCGGACACGATTGTTTCGGAAGGTTCATGTTCTGGATAAGGCGGGAGGAATCGCCCGGGTGTCATCATTGCGTGGATCGCCCGGAGGACACGGTGGAACATACGGTGGTGGTCTGTCCGACTTGGGCAGAGCATCGCCGTGTCCTCGTGGAAGCGATCGGTGGCGGTGATCTCTCGCGTTCGACTCTGGTCCAGGCCATGGTACAGAGCGAGAGGGCATGGGAGGGCGTCACCTTCTTCTGCGAAGCAGTAATGCTTGCGAAGGAAGAGGCCGAACTAGTGAGGGAGAGGCAAATTTCGCGCCCTCACGCCCCTATCCGCCGCAGGAGACGCCCTGGGCGTCGGGAATCGCAGGGCGAATCCCAGCCACTGTAGGCGCGGGCTTGCGGTCGGTGAGGAATGGGTAGCTCGCCGTCCGTTATGGGCCAGGCCCGGGTCGACGGCGTGTTCTGTTTCACGCGCGCCTCAAAGAGATATCAGCACAACTGGCGGGGTCCGCTAGGACCGATGCCTGCCGGGGTCGCGGGAAAGTCCGAAAGGGATACTGTGACCCTGGCAACGTAAAGGCAACTGAAGAAACACGGGTGGATTTTAGTCAGTAAAAGACTGACACGTCCTCCCGCTCCGCCCAGAGCGGGAGAAGTTATTTGATGATTTCCCACAAAAAAAACATTTTACATGGAGCAGTCGCTCCATGTAAAATGCTAGGCTGATTGAAATACATTATGATGGCAGACACGGTATTCTTCCAAATGTCTGCCAATTAATCACAATCAATCAATCATGCTATTTAACCTGAATACCTACACTCAAATATAGTAGGTACGACGCAATCTAATGTACCTACTCTATTTTGTTTCCACACTCGTCCTTCTCATAAACAGCTTTGCTTACGTACCTACTTCATAATTATATTGCCTTTTAATTTAATGATCACGAAGCAACAACCACAAAGTCATCAGTTAGACTGACAGCTGAACAACAATTACAAAATATCATCATTATGAGGCACTAGAGACTAGATGTTTTATAAATATGGTCAGAGAACTGTGTCGTCGCAGATCCTCGATAAGTCAAGCCTCATTTAACTTCACTAC
This sequence comes from Xanthia togata, assembly GCA_963853775.1. Classification (NCBI taxonomy): domain Eukaryota; kingdom Metazoa; phylum Arthropoda; class Insecta; order Lepidoptera; family Noctuidae; genus Xanthia; species Xanthia togata. Next base: position 17,962,599 of record OY970802.1, read on the forward strand.
ACACAAACTACTCAACACTGATTATTTTAGTGAGTTTCATAGACAACAAAGCGCATATGTTTACAAAAAAAAATTGCTTAAGCGCAAGCCACACTGGGAATGTTCATTCCCAGTGAAGCTAAACGAACTTAGCTTCCTAAGTTCGTTTAGCTTCGCTCATGTAGCTACCGCGTCTCTTCATACTTCAGTTCATAGTTCGCGGTGTGAACCTAAATTCAATGAAATTGTTTATTCTGTCAAAAGCATATCGGATTCACTTGTACACATAATATAAAAAAATAAAAGAAATAATTTAGATGGAGTCGAAATTTCCTATCTGACTACCCTTGAGCAGAAATGGCGAAACAAACTCAAGGGTCAAAGTTTCCATATGATTACCATGTAGATTAGTGTCTGAAATGGTATTTAGAGGAAAGAACTATACAGATTTGAGTGATGGACCTGTCCAGTCAATGCAAGCATTTGGTCAGTAATCGAGGAGATCGACTCAAAACTAAAGGTACGAAGTAAATTAACACACGGTAACTACATGAGCGAAGCTAAACGAACTTACCTTCGTTCCCAGTGTGGCCTGCGCTTAAAACACAAAAATATAAAATCTGTTGACCGAAACAGCCAAATCAAAGAAGCCGAAATTTAAAATCTATTGACCGTATTAGCCAAAATCAAAGCGAACCGCAAAACTAAAAACAAATGGAGCACGTTTGCTCAGCAGTAGGATCACATAGAATAGTCATATAAGTCTAAATGCAGATTTGTATAGTCGAGCTATTTGTTATACCTACAGGCCAAAATATTCATATTTCCATGACACTGCCAATACTAATTTTTATTATGTGCATGATGACTTCTTAAGCTTATGGCATACTTGGAAGTCATGCCTTCTCTGTATAAGCTCGTGGTTTCTCTGTAGGAGCTCGTGTCTTCTCTGTATGGGCTCGTGCCTTCTCTTTATGAGAAGAGGCCTTTGCCCTGCTGTAGGACAGTAATACGCTTGTATTGTTATACCAGTTTAGACATATGAGGGAGATGTAAAATAATTGTCAACTCACTTTGTTTAAAACTTGTTGCGCCCCGCGGTTTCAATCGCATAAATCTTGTTCCCGTGGGAATGTCATGATAAAGGTATTCGATGTCCTTCTCCAGGTCATGGTCTACCCATGTGCCTATTTTCAAATCCGTTCAGCCATTTTAGAGTGAAAGCGTCACAAACAAACAAACTCACTTTCGTGTTTATAATATTAGTTAGGATACATATACAAAATAGCTTGTTCGACTGTATATGAGATAAAATCACGACAATAACACTGGAAAATGAGTAATTTTACGTTGCATCTGATAAGGCCAATGTCATAGTTTGAAACGGCTTTGAATCACCATGTTCATCAACATAAAACTCAGTACAGTAATTCGTTTCGCATTTCACCAGCAAAACATTATCTAAAACCAAGCCGTACACCAAAATCCTAGAACTCAAATGACCCCGAATCCTAATAATTGTATGAACTAGTAATATTAAAAGGTAAATTATCGGTTGTTGCAACGATTACGACTCAATGTCCCAACAAGTCTGGCAACTAAGTCGGCGACCTCTGCAGAACGGATTATTCACGTTTTTTCTTAAAACACTAATTTTATAACTGTAAACTGTAGAGCTATTTCAGTAAAATCTTAAATTAGAGTGAACCTGTACATGGTTGTAATGTAATAGTGTAAGTAGTTTAACATGTCAAAAATGGAAGGTTATCTATCTAATTTCTAAGAAGGTCATCACATGCTCATCTGCTTCCGTGAAAGCGCAAATCTAACGAGAATGTTCTCAAACTAAACCTAGTCTAGTTTTTCATAGACAAAATGTACCCAAAAATACCATGTCTTCGTGTGGATAAAACCTTGCCATCAATAAAATAGGATCAACACCTGAAAGATCTGAGGCTCTGAAACTTCAGCTTTCTATTGACTGGATTGGTACTACGTACTTACGCATGTGTAAATAAAGGTTGAAACTCAGTCCAAGTTAGTAATAGCAGAAAAGATAAGATACGATCAGGAGTACACACACTCGTCCATACGGAGGTAAGGAGTATCGTTGAGTATCGAGGTAGGATGGGTGGAGACCCATCCTGATAACACAATAGGTTTCAAGTAAAAAGGACACACTAGAGTAGAAGTGTGTCCTTTTTACTTGAAACCTCGCAGTACCGCAATAGGTATGTTGAAACTTTTACCACCATTAGGCCAATGAGGCTGTTAACAGGTTTCTTACGGTTTATAACCAAGCATGTCTTAAGATTCGCATGTACCTGAGTACCTGCTGTGTTGTAAACCACAATGTAATGAACATTTTTGCTTCAACCGCAGGTAATCACAGTTATTGCTGGTCCTTTAAGAATCGCCGTAAATCATGATACTTATTCTTCTACGACATACGTGGTTAAAGGTCGTACTCGTAACTGGATATGTTGCAAAAAATATAACTCATTTCATTAAATTGCAATATTTATGAGCTAAGCCGCATTGAGAACAATCTGCCTCTTACTCGTGACGTCTGATTTCAAAATCATCTGTATTGACCAATCAAGACAATCACTTGAACTTATTGGTGTTTAGAAGACAGACTAGTTATGCTTAAATCGCATCGCCTCAGATGTTCTAAGGTGTTATTGTAGCTTCTTGTGGAATCTGTAAGGTTTCATACGTCCTTGTCAAAGAAATAATTAATGAAAGAACCTAACTGTACTGGATTGCTTTACCTACTTTGGTTTGAAGGTATTGATGCCGGTGAAACATTTCTTCTTTGACCTAAGGCTGGCAACGCCTCGGAAAACAACTTGATGACGCAGGTCGACAACCATTTTCCATCTGGTTGGCTGACGACATAACACGAGTAAACATAAAATAACATCACGCTTTGTTTCCCCGAAGGGTTGGGCAGAGGTGTGCACCCACATTTCGCCAGTTATGTTTAAGTCCCATGTAATAGGGGGCGATCCTATTGCCATCGATTGGTCTGGATTTGTGCCCGGTTGATGGCAATAGGCTCGCCCCAGCAGCAGCCGGGAGTATATAATATAAACAGATTTTCTCTATCTGTTTATATTCGGGATAAATTAACAAGCCTTATGCAACGAATACGTTAGGTAGGTACAGCTATCATGTACAAAATATTTCTTAATGGAGTGTTTCTATATTGCTTATCAATCGCGTCTTCTATATAGTTATATTTTTACTTGTCTGTTTCTATATACGTATACAGCCCGATTCAAACTTAATGGCGGCTCGGAACATGAGGCGAGTCGCTGCGCAGTAACAAATTCATGTGACCGCGGGGGTGAGGGGTGCGGTACTGCGCAACGAGCAGCTAACTTCCGAGCCGCCATTAACTTTGAATCGAACTATAATAGGGGGCGAGCCTATTGCCATCAGCAGGGCACAAATCCAGACTCCGGGCTGCTACTGAGAAATTCTAGATTGAAAAACCCAATGACACTTTGCCCGACCTGGGAATCGAACCCAGGACCTCATGTTCAGCACGAGTTACACGATATATATTGCCATTATTAAGTGGAATTACTCTACCTACTTACTCTACCATAATATGTATTCCTAGATGTAGAGCAAAAAAGCTTTAAACTTTAAGCTACTACTACTAGGTACTACTTTTTGCTTTAAACTTTTTGCTTTTTCTCTTTCTTTCTTAAAAACCTAAGATTTGACGTTTTCTGAGCGAAACGCTGAATTACCGCGCAGTACTATGAAACCACAGGCAGCTGTTATGGTGCGGTAACGTAAAGATAATTCGGAATTGAGAGACTTACATTAGTCTCACAGTGTTTCTACCACAGCATTAAATGAACTGCCAGTAATAATACTTACGTCCTTACGTCGGTGAAGGAAAACATCGTGAGGAAACCGGCATGTCCTAGAACCAAAAATTCGAAAACATGTGACATCCGCCAATACGCACTGGGCCCGCGTGGTGGATTTCGGCCCACTTGCTCTCACAGAGAGGAGAGGAGGTCTATGTCCCAGGAGTGGGTACATTATAGGCTAATGATTATGCTTATGCTTACGTCCTATAATCTTTTGTTTGTCTGTATTGACAAAATCCTGGGCAAAGGTATTATTGTATTCTTCTTTCTTCGTGGGGTTAGTAAGTAACTAACCTGGTGTCAGAGTTTTAAAGCCACCTATGGGCATTTGACTTGACTTCACATGCCGTCGAGAAATATCTCTCAGGCATGCCGGTTTCCTCACGATGTTTTCCTTCACCGTTTTTGCAAGTGATAGTTATACAATACGCACATGAATCCGAAAACAGAGGTGCGTGCCTTGGGTTCGAACTCGAGATCTATGACTTGGCAGTCCGACGGTCACACCACTAGGCTATCACTGCTTGATTATTGTATTGTTCATACTTCTACCTACCTAATACTAAAAATCTGGAGCCTTTTTTTTACATGTTACAAAAGCAAATGTCCATGTGTGAAATGTTTGTTTCGGTGTGCGAAATGACAAATTCTTTATTTGTTCTTCGTGTGTTAAAACTGTTTCTACTCAGTACCTTCTAAAATAAACTAGCAAATCTTCTTAGAAATATGGCAACAAATCTTTGCTTAAATAACTTTTTAAGGTTTCGTACCCGCAGTGTGCCAAATGAAACCCTATTACTAAGCCTCCGCTATCCGTCTGTCTGTCAGCGAGCTATATTTCATGAACCGTAGGTTGAAATTTTCACAGATTGTGATTTGTGTATTTCTACAAATACAAACAAATATAATATTTGTACAAATTATAACACAAGAAACGTGTTTTTTTCGTCATTTTGTTCGATCTCAAGCCCAGGTTCGCTCGGGCGTTTTTATATCGCGGCGATTTTTTTCGCGTATTGGATTTTGGACGCTCTGCTTAGCGCTGAGAGTTGAATTTCCAACAGTGTATTTTCTTGACGTGCTGGGACATGCGCTGGATGCTCTCTGTTGGATTATCAATGCTCGGCTCAATACCGAGAGTAGAAAATACAGTGTACGAAAAAAAATCGCCTCGATAAAAATACGTCCGTGCGAACCTTTGCTAATACGGTACAGAAACCTTTGTATGCGAGTCCAACTCCCACTTGGCCGGTTTTTACATGATTGGTTAATTCTACAATTTAATTAGAAGGAAAAGTAATGTAACTATCTACCTAATGATGTGCACTTTGCGTTTCTCAGTAACAATCGATCATCATTTTGCATCATCAATCAACATACATCAAGCCCTCGATGCACCTATTTAGAATAATTAGTCATTTATAATGCTTAATTAGTCGTAATGGCAACGTTAAGGCCTAGCCCGCACTGCAAATTTTATTTGCGCGGTTTAAATTCACGCGAAATTTAAATCACCGGTGCGTGTAGATACATAACATATTATGTATCTATAACGTGTGTTACAAAATTTCTATAAAAATTTCACGCGATTTTTATCGCAGTATGGGCTGACCTATTGCGACACACAGCTACCTACACATTTAAAACCCTCATTACACAATAGGACATGACATCTATTAAAGGAATTTAAATGCGTAGACTTATCTCGTTATCTAATAACTTTTCGACACATTATATTATAATGAACTAATAGGTACACAGAAAAATTCAATACCCAAGCGTCATTAATAGACAGGTTTTTATATGAATGCATATTCTTACAACCATTTTTAAATGGGGGCAGATTCTCGTCTATTGATTGACTAAGTACCTGTAATTACTTAGCCAGTTTTACCACGAAATATTGAACAGTTAGAACGTGCAATATGCGTAATTAGAGCAATTATTATGAATCGGTTTAACGTTTAAATATCTTGCAGGTCGGTAATTGGGTAGGTATGAATATTAGGACTTGATAACTCTCGGCTTACTTAGTGTAGCTTCGAAAATCAACCTCTTAAATGGTTTTCTCTACTTGTACCTTACAGGCTATAGTTTGTGCTTTATGTCGCCAAGATGTGTTTAAGAAATTTGTATCGTTGAATTCACATGCGAATTTTATAACCTAAATCTAACAACTGCATGTTTTGTTTAAAACCCGGTAAGAATCAATCTCTTTGTTGCTTTTGAGGTAAGAAATGTAGGAAGGTATTTTGTAAAACAAAGACTTCTACCTAATAAACACAAATGACGACTTTTACACATATTTAAACAATAGGGGTTTATTTTCCTATGTTATCGACAGCTAAACCATTCATAGATATGGAAATCGTTGTACAAAACCACAATTTTGTATTGAATGTTATTCGTCTTGGTAACTGAACTAAAACAAAGATGTCCTGGCTCGACAAGTGCACATTATTACCTTTTACACGACTATGTTCATCTTCTGCAGCCTAATCTTCATCTTTATCTAACTACTTGTCTCTTTGTTACAGATGGGTTGCAGACTTACAATAGTGGACGATGTCCTCAACAGATCCTTCTACAAACTCGGCCTGGTCGTCGGCAGACAGCCAGGCTACTTCATCATCATCCCCATTCTCCTCTCACTTCTCATGATCACAGGCTACCAAAGAATACACTATGAAATGGATCCAGAATACCTATTCTCTCCCGTCAGTGGACAAGGCAAATATGAAAGGAGGATAGTAGAAGAAAATTTCAAAGTCAACTATTCACATAGGTTTAATGTTGGAAGGATAACTCGAGCAGGTTGGTAAAACATACTTTGAGCCACGCATAACGCACAATGGTCCACCCGAAGGACTAAGTGCGGAAACCAAACCCTATTACATAGAGCACACATTGAGCTTTTGGTTTTATTGGTTTACCACAGGAACGTGAGTCCACAAGAAACCGGTCACATTAGTCATTTTAGTTGACACCTTCAGGCCTTAACTCATTTCGGTGTAGGTAATTTTTTGCCTAAGCAATTATTTAACAATTCGTTGAACTCTTACTCTTACTACCACAAAACACTGGCAATGTGATACCGACATCCAGAATCTGCTTAGAGACTGGGGTTAACATCCTTAAATTATATTCGAAGAGATTTTTTTCACTAGAGTACGATGACGAGTTTCAAACCAATTTTATGTCCCCAGGACGATTCGGCAGAGTAATAATCGTAGCGAAAGACAACACTACGAATATGCTGCGGACTGAAATATGGAAGGAGTTGCGACAACTAGACGAGCTGGTACAGAATATGACGGTCACAATGCCGAACGGAGACACCTTCACTTATAAGGAAGAATGCGCGCGATGGGAGGGACAGTGCTTCAACAACGACATTCTCAATTTGGACAAGATTATTGGCGAGGTAAGGAAAACTAACCATTTTAACACCATGATATCTAAACATCACATACTTCGATAAGTAGATATGTGATGTTTTGATATCATGTTACATCATTCATTGTTTTGATCGCAAAACAATGAAATTCTTCGCGATTCGTGATACTTAAGTACTATCGAAGAACTTCTAAAATTAATTAGAATATCTAAGCAGTTTGAAACAAAATCCCGTGAACACTAAGACCTCATCTGTTACCGCCCCGGTTCTATAACCGCCCAGCGCTGCAAGCAGAAATAGTCCTTACGATGTATAGATATGAAGTTCTTGTCAACTGGAATGTTGATAAGCGCATGTTACGAGGAAACAATGCCATTTTTAAACATGCCTCGCAAAGTCGCAAAATGTCCATACGAGAAATGTTCACCATAACAAAGTGGCAGTCTCGTATTAATATGGATCTAAACAATCTTCTGTTTCATTGAGCTTGTTAGTCGCGTCCCCCTGATAAAATTCTAGAATATATTCATACTATCATTGTATTTTTATATTGAAGTAGATTTATTTGTTAGTCACATCCAGCCACATGTTACCCATGTCTGTCCTCATGTCGACCCGTGATTCTCCTCTGTTCAATGTGAATTCGTCAGCAGCTACACTGATAGATTTTGAGGGAATACTGCCATAAACATAATTGACAAACGGATTATTTTTTGCAGTATATTACGGTAGATTACATTATGAACTAGTATGCTGCTGGCTGCTTCCCATGCAGCTTCTTTCGACAGAAGGTACCGTTTCAATAAAATGATAAACTGATAGCCTATTCTGAAAAAATCTCACCATGAAAACTTAGGTGAAGCGATGAGCTTGTGACAGCTCACTTCACCGTCACGGTGAGATTTTTACAGAATACGAGAAGGCCGGTTGTTATTACCACGTTTTACATTTTCCGAATTCCGTTTAAGTAGGTAAATGAAATTGTGTCGATAAAAACAACGTTTTATGCTTTCTGGATGGGGCATTGTCTTGTCAACCAATACTTATAAACACAAATAAAAGTATTTACTTAAACAATAAAGAGTGGTCAGTGCATAGTACCTAGTTGCCGGTTTAATAAAAACACGTGCAAATATGTCAAGTAAAACTGAAACCGACGCAATGTCCCATATACATACGTAAACATCAACATATACATACGTAAACATCAACATTATGCTTTCGATTTCTTTGGAGCTGGACTTTCTCTTTGAAGACGTTTCTTTTAAATAGGTGCCTACTTACACTACTTACATTAAATGTTAAGAATTTTCTTTATTAGGTAATTTGCACCAAAGTTATCTTGCATATAGTCTAAATTGGCACATTTATAAACTAAGATTCTTCTGTTCCGATTTTAATTAAATATTTAACTCAATAATTAGGATGCAAAAAACGAGTTAAAACTATTCAAATTTTATTTTGAACAAAATTTACTACACATTCGGAGACCTATCATGATTCCGAACCACCGGAAGCCGACAAAACTCGTAGGATTGCGGGATTTCAAATGGCGCAGTTCTAGTAATAACGCGGAACACCCTTGAGAACTAAGTAGTAATATTGTCAAAGTAAGAAGAAAATTGGACACCATAAAAGCGTATACTAATAATAATAACTACGAATGTTTCGTAAACCAATTTCAATTTTATGCAATATCGAAAAGAATAATAACTTTTACCCTACAGCAACCAGTACCCTAATTACGTAATGCAAAATCAATCCGAATCTGAATCGTTTTGAAACAGATTGCTAATCCATTGCTCCGTAAGTTCGAAAAAAAAACTGCAGAGCAACGTAAATAACGCAATGAATGTTGTTGAACTGTCAAAATGAAACAGATTTGTCTTTATCGTTTACGAAAATATGTTGCGTAATTAGAAAGCCGGTTCTATAACATTTCAAAGCAATTTAAATTGAGACGTATAGGTAGTCCTATCATCAAATTATACAAGAACACTCCTATACTTCATAGGTTTAGGTAGTTAAATAAAAGTAAACATCGTAACAATTATTTAAACTTGTTTAAAAATACGATAAACCAAACTACATTTATTTTAGATTTTTACAATAATTTCCTCTTTCATTTATGTTTGTTAAACTTTGTCATTTATGTACTCTTCGTAGACGTAACTGCTTGAGCACAATAATTTCTTTGTTATATTTAAAATAACAATATAATATTGTGTTATCTGTCTAAGAGCCCTAACTAAACTAAACGTCAACGGATTATAACGTTGCTAAATTGAAGAGTATAACTGTGACGTACAATGACAACTGAAGTCACAGGTATTACGTTTAGTCGGTTACTGGACAGCTGTGTCGTGACGTGCTTTTTTTTGTTTATCTTTATTTAACTACCTAAACCTATGGAGTATAGGTACCTATATTATAAAACTTCCATGATTTACATTGCATTCAAGATTGCAAACGGAAAATAAATAAAATATGTTTACAGCATTTTTACAGCGACCATCACGTTGAAATAGAGTTCACATTCAATGAACGCGACAATTTTATTGAATTTCAAATGAACCGAATTGATATCGTGTTTCGAATAAAGATTTAGTAGGTATGGAGTCGCAAAACTTTTGAAAAACAAACAAGACACAACTTCCACTGTTTTTATTTTCCGAACAATACAATGCTATCAATGGCGAACCATGTCAATGACATGGCCGCCATCAGGAAATCGCGTCAATACCATAGGTTTTTGACACCTACCTACTTTAAATTCAATTCATACCGAATTCTCACATTGCGCGCAAGCACATTCAAGTCAAAGCAAGTCAGAGTTCGTTCAATGATTCACCACAATTAAACATTAAAGTTTCATATAGGTACTTACTTAAAATAGAGATAATAAACAGTTCCTATCATTGATATTTGCGCTTTTAACCGCACACTGAGCTGTAACTAGTTAATATATGGAGGATAGCAAAAGTATGATTTGTAGGAACAGTCCAGAGTCAAGACTCAAGAGCTCATGAAGCTTTACACTTGTAGTGAGAGTATTACCTCTACGGCGCACAATGGGGCCAAAATCAACGCTAAATCGACGCTGGTGGACATTTGATTTTTGATAAACCAGTGTCAACTCTTCAAGTCGGTAGTCCCGCTATGAACTGAGAACAATAATAATTTCCATTTTCAATATAAGGATTGGAAACGGACCTTTCAGGTCGTTTTCCCCAAAACTATTCAGAACTGTAGAGCTGAAACCGTATAGGTATTATGACTGGGCCTACCCCCAACACATAGATACGAATTACGTCCCCGGACTCCGGATTAGACTCCGTTTAGGAGATATAGAACTTACCAAACTAACCAAACAAAAATCGTATTTCGTATTTTTATAGTAAATAAAATTTACTATAAAAATACATAATATCTAGTTTCTTTACATTAAATTGCCTTGTATTTGACAAATTTTAGAATTGTTGGATAGTAGGGAGGGGGGCAGGTGCCCCCTTTGTCCCCCTTGGTGACGCCCTTGTGTAGGTACTAGTTCACATCTTGGCGCACTTCCAGAAATCCTACTTCACTCACAAATCTACGAACAGGCACAATTCCACTGTGTATAAGACAATGCAACGTTATTCCCATAGCCCAAGTTTGTCAAATAGGTAGTTGCCTACATTATGTAGATAATTATGTACAATGTAACACACTCCCTCTTATATCATACCATCATAATGTCCTCTCCTGGCCATAAAGAGAACAATGACAAATAGCACCGTACGCAATTTTGTTACGGTATAGCTTTCAGTTACTGCAATATTAGGCAAATACACACTTTAAGATTACACAAATACTTTTGAGGCAATGTTTCTATTGTTATTAAAATTACAATAAAAAACACCACATCACAACACACATCAATTAGTCGGTTTCGAAGGCATAACAATAGTAACAATGTGTCATCCGTCATTTATATTCAAGCATCCTTCTCGAGAGATCTTATACCCACAAGGATTCGTCATATCTCGCGCTGTAGCCAATAGACATTCTAACGTGTGTTTAGACTAATGTGACGCCTTCACAAAACATGATTATCCTTTGAGGAACTAGAAGAACCTTTACCTTTGCATTGAGAAGTACTTTTGAGACTCTATTACCTTCGCAGAGAATCGTTCTACATCCTAGCGCTTTTCCGGCGTACCGACAAGGTCAGCAATGTAAAGGAACTAAGTACCTAGCCATGATCATCATAGCAAGCGCACGAAAACTACATTTATTTGTCCAGGTTTTGAAGAGCCCTTTTTGTCCAGCGATGATTGACTTCCGCAGACATTAAACAGGCCATACGAGCCTATAGAAATCGGAAAATGGAAATCGTGCTATCGTCCTAATGGACCTTCCATTAGGACGATAGCACGATTTCCATTTTCGCAGCCTGGTATATTTTCAATGTCCTTGGCCAGGGTTTTAGTTAAGAGGGGACGGGGCCTGCGAGGAATTTGAAAAATAAGTATTTGAAGAAACTATTGCGGTCGCGCTGCGCGTGTCTGCCCCCGTAGAGTGCGATAGGACAGCTGCAGCTCAGACCGATTATATCACCATTTTGTTTACGAGATCGACGTTTCGTATTCTCTTATTTTTCTCCTCAAAAACTGAGCACATTCAAATTTTAAGAAAGAGTATGTCTAGGTTCCTTTCATTTTCTTTTATGTTTAAAACTTTTCGAATAAAATTAGTCTGGTAGTCCTCTAATCACGGCGGTAAAAATGGTTAATTTTTTGTACTTTTTGGAGGGTCATATTTTCTTTGCTAAACTTTGATTTTATTTAAAAAAAACTATGATTGCTCTAGTTATTATTTAAGAAGAAAAAATGGGAATACATTTGTATGGAGAACCGCAGTTCCTGTTCCCTCTTAATTGGCTTCTCTTGCGTGTAAAAGGATCTATATTGTATTATTTACAAAAGCGCAGCGTAAAATAAATCTCTTTAGACAAACTGTGCAATTTTAAAGCATTCGCCTAATGACAGCGTCTATTTGTTTTTCGCCCCACAGGTAGAGCGCGGCGAGCTAAACCTGACGTTTCCCATAATGTTCAATCCCGTAACATGGGAGGCTCATGCGTTCCCGGTATTCTTCGGCGGCTCGAAGGTGGTGGATGACATCATAGTGTCCGTGCCGGCTGTCCAGCTAGTCTGGTTTGTAAGAACGGACACTAAATTGCAACTGGACGGAAGGTGGGAAATATTTTTATGATTATTTTGTATGCTTAAAATTCATTGAAAACGAGAACCAACAACTGATAAATCAGTATTATCTTACATGTAATAGAGGATATCCTTTAAAATAACTGTAAAATACCTACGCAGAATAGCCATGCATGCAATTCAAGGAAGAGATGATTGTAGCAGTGATTATGTTTTGGAAGGAAACAATGAGCGTTTCTATAGTTTACTTATTGGTAGGGCCTTATTACGCTCATTCTGATTCATTTAGTTTTTTATGACTTGTTTTGAATTTCAATAGCTGCACACTTTGTGTAAACACACGACACTATAACTTAGATAATAGACTTCGATCTTGACACCGTTTTAAGAAATCGTTTCGAATACTAAACACTGCGTAATATTGGACAAGAATACGAATGGAAAGGCAGAGAGTTTAACAAATTGTGGGTCAATATTTCGAAAGGTCTATAAGTTTCCTGATATGTTTTTGAAGAAATACATTGAGTGAACGGGCTGAAATAATGTGTTACATAAATGACTAGTTTGATAAGTATTTCTATCCTCCATCTCTATGTATAATAATGATTAAGATAAGTTCTTCTTTGTAAATTACAGAGGTGCAGCCTGGGAAGACGCCTTCCTGGAAACAGTCGGCATAGCGGAAGATACCGGCCGCTTCAAACACATCTCCGTCGCTCGATTCGCCTCACGTACCCTCGACCACGAACTAGAAAAGAATACAAGGACCGTTATACCATTCTTCAGTTCCACTTTCATTCTCATGGGGATATTCTCTATAGTAACCTGTATGATGGGCGATTGGGTTCGCTCGAAACCATGGCTGGGTTTGCTGGGCAACATCTCGGCTGTGATGGCCACGGCGGCAGCGTTCGGATGCGCCGTATATTTAGGCATTTCCTTCATCGGTATTAATTTAGCTGCACCCTTCTTAATGATCGGTAAGTTTCTGCAGTGTATTTTACCCTAATGATTTTATTGCCATCTTGCGCTATGAGTTATCTTTCAGAATAAAATCTATAATTTTTCTCAGAAGGTAGTAGGTAGGTACTCATTCATTTTTATTATAAACGTGTGGTTTATGTCAGTCACGTTTTCCACCTTTTGTTAACTTAGACCACATTGTACAACCTATTGTTTCGACCACATAATATTATTACAACCACATGTTTTCGACAAGTCTTCATAATCTTGTTTTGCAATGTTCCAGGTATTGGAATCGACGATACTTTCGTGATGTTAGCGGCATGGAGACGAGCCTCTCCTAAGCTCCCCGTGCCAGAACGGATGGCCATCATGCTGTCAGAAGCAGCAGTGTCTATCACGATCACCTCCGTTACGGATATGCTCTCGTTCTTCATCGGAATCTTCTCTCCATTCCCTTCGGTGCAAATATTCTGCATGTACTCTGGTAAGTTTGATGAACTTTGGATTTATACAAAATAAAATGCACAATAAACTATCAGTTCGGTGCTAGTTAAAAAGAAGTCCAACCACATCCTGAAGCTTGTAATATGGTCAAGTGGACAACAGGATTGATGATTAGGTAATAAGGCGATGATGCGAAGATTTCGTCACCGGTTATGGCAACAATAATATACTAAGTTATAATTTCTCTTCACATTCCAGGTCTCGCCGTTTGCTTCACTTTTGTGTGGCATCTGACATTCTTCTCCGGATGTGTAGCCATATCGGGCTACCGCGAAAAACAAAATCGACATACGATAACTTTTATGAAAGTTCTGCCGGAATCGAGGGCCAGGAAAGGTAAGACTAATGTATTAGTGTTTCACGAACAATAAATATACCTAAAACTTAATTATAGCCACGCTAAGTGGCAGGTTGTTGATAGATTAGTCAAGTAATAGGATAAAATATTGACTTAATTTTGCTACTGAGAAGTTTTTTTGACTGGCCTAGGACACAGTATGACAGTACCAAGAACTAGAACCACCCAGAACCTCATATTCTGTAGCTAGGCTAACAACCAATTGACCAAGTCAGAGTACTATGTATTATCTTCTATTCTACAAGTAATTAAAGTCGCTTTTCGTGTCTGGCTGTATGACCGAGTTGTTCTTCTACACTACGCAATGTATTTTGATAACCACCAGTTAGAGTTTATGTATCATTAGTATTAAAATTACATACGAGTATATTAAAGAAAACACAATGTTTTGTCAAGTCGTAAAAGCCGTGTGAAGCAGGGGCGGGTCGCTAGTCCCAACTAATATTATAAATTCGAAATTAAATTTATTTGATTGTAACGCTTTTACGCTAAAATAGCTGAACGGATTTGGATGACATTTGGCACATGGGTAGACCATGACCTGAGCTAGGACATAGGATATCTTATCCCGATATTCCCACGGAATCGAGACTTATGCGGGTGAAACCGCGGGGCGCAGCTATTTTATAATAAAATAATATGAACCAAATTATGTACTTACCTTTGTTTTCAGAAGAAAAATCATGGATGTACAGAATGTTCTGCAGCGGAGGCATAGATGCTGCCGATCCTGATAACCCAATAGACAACAAGGAGCACGTCATCATGGCCTTCTTCCGCACCACCATGGCAGATTTACTGAACAATGGCTATGTGAAAGCCCTAGTTATTGTTGTTTTCATAGCATACCTGGCAGGAGCAGGGTACGGAGTGACCAATCTCAAAGAAGGCTTAGAAAGAAGAAAACTGTCCAAAGTGGATTCATACTCTGTAGAGTTCTTTGATCGTGAAGATCTGTATTACAGAGAATTCCCATATAGAATTCAGGTAAGAAACTAAGAATATAGGTATAATATTATGTTACCTATTCTACTCAAATGCAATTCAATCTTCGCTTCCCTATGCCCCTTTTCTTTTACGCATATTACAATTATGCCATAAATTGTTAGTTACTCGTACTTCGCACTTGACAAAATTTTTTTTTGTAAGAAAATATTACGATCATAACAACTAAACCATTTACTTTCTTTTCTAGGTGGTTATAAGTGGCGAGTACAATTATTCTGATCCAAAAGTGCAAGATGAAGTGGAAGCTTTGACCAAGAGCTTGGAGAACACATCGTATATATCCAACTCGCTGTATACAGAGTCTTGGCTTCGAACCTTCGTTGACTACGTATCGAGAAATAACGACTACTTGAACGTGACTATCGATAATGAGGATGAATTCATTGAGAATCTTAAAGAGGTTAGTACAATTGGGATTGAATTGGACAATTTGAAATATAAGTATGATTATTGACGTCCCACGCTTTGTTCCTCTCGATCTGCAGACGGCACTGTTCCAACGGGTGCCATCTTTCAATAGACATGATTTTAATTTAGAATATTCCATTCATCCCCGAGGACACCCTATTTTTTTTTGTGCCTTTGGTTTAAACGATTCGATTATTATTGTATTTTTTTTTCTTCTATTTACAGTTGTGGCTGTTCCCAGCAAACCCATTCTCTCTAGACGTGAGATTCAACGAAGAAGGAAATCGAATTGTTTCTTCAAGATTCCTAGTTCAAGCAGTTAATATCAGCGGAACAAACCATGAAAAAGAAATGGTCAGAGCATTGAGAAACGTCGTTGCTCAGTCTTCTCTGAACGCCTCTGTATTTCATCCATATTTCGTATTTTTCGATCAGGTATGTTTGATCAATTTATATTTTGAAAGTAATATGCCATTTATATAACTTCCAGGAATGTCAATTAACTTAAATTCTTTTTTTATTTCAGTTCGAACTCGTGAGGCCGACATCTCTTCAGAATCTGTGCTACGGTGCGCTTATGATGATGATCACGTCTTTTGTATTCATCCCTAACATCCTCTGCTCTTTGTGGGTGGCATTCAGTATAATATCCATTGAAATCGGTGTTGTTGGCTACATGGCCCTCTGGGATATCAACCTTGATTCCATATCCATGATTAACTTGATTATGTGCATCGGATTTTCGGTTGATTTTACCGCACATATCTGTTATGCTTACATGGCATCAAAAGCCAAACACCCTGATGAAAAAGTCAGCGAGTGTCTCTACTCCCTCGGGTTGCCCATAGTTCAAGGGTCATTCAGTACTATTCTAGGTGTAATTGCTTTGCTCCTAGCTGACAGTTACATATTCTCTGTTTTCTTCAAAATGGTGTTCATGGTCATTTTCTTTGGAGCAATGCATGGCCTCTTCCTACTTCCAGTCCTTTTGTCCCTATTCGGGCCTGGCTCTTGTACCAGAAGGAAAGACGATATCAAGATGGTAAAACTAGATAAAAGTTTTCCTAATCCCTACTGTATACCTCACCCACAGCTAGTTCTAAATGACCAAATATATAACGGCAAGAATTTAAACCCGAACGGTATTTATAAGATTTATGGCGATGACAAAGATCTTGGAATAGGCACATCAGGCGAGGACACAAGCGAAAGCAGTTCTAACCAGTCGCAACGCCGGCAAATAGGTGACGATGAGACCGGCCAGAAGAAATACGACGTCGGGTGGAAGCGATCTAGTTATTGCCAGAACTCAGCGAGCCAGTTTCAGCCATCCGGCGAGTTAGATCTCTATGGCCACGATATGGATCGTAATTGGCAACGACAGCGCTATGAAGACAATCGCCGAGTTTTCGACAATTACCGGAAACCTCCGCCAGCGTCGAGGACGCGCGATGATGAGTGGGTATCATCAACGCGGAAAACGAGCGACGCAGGGCCGCGTCGTGAGGGCACGTACAGGGTGATGCGAGCCCATTCTCAGCACAACATCCACCGGGCGCGCGCTCCCTGTCGCTCCAACTCACATCACAACTTAGAACATTTAGATTACGTCGCAGAAATGCGCTTTCCCTGACAGTGACCGTCTAACCTCTCTAAAATAATATTTAAAATAAATCGAGTGCTCAATTTATGGACCAAAGTATAAAGCTACCTTCGTAGAAAACGAAATCAGTAGTCTAATTTCCTAGAAAATGAAGAACAATAAGTTGATGAACGCTTTTTCTTGAAGGTGTCAAGTGTTTTTCGTGAGTGATAAAACTGTTTATCATCGTGTAGTTAGAAATTTAAATGGAGCTTTGTCTAAAAGCCTTATGCCAAAATCAAAATAATTAATCTATTACAGCAGTCTATCTACCGAATCCTTACAGTTGTTCAGTTAAAAAAAAACCTTTATTTTATTACATGTACAGGGTGTTCACATTAAATATCTATTTATACCATAGTAGCCATACCATCACAGATAAACTACCATGTTTTTGTTCACATCTCAGCAGACTTTTGTGTTGACAATTAACTGTTTGGAGTAAGGTGTATATAAACTGCTATAACATTGTCTTCCTTATGTATGATTTATTTGAATAAATAAATAAAAAGCTCAGTAGTAGGTACACCAAAGTACGATCGGTTCAATAACGATATTATCTGTAAGTAAGTTATTGATTCGGGAGACAAAAAATATGTAATTATTATAATGTTAGTAAACGTAACTAGTAGTTTAATAAGTATTTCGAGATTTTGGTACAAGGCTGAATAAGGAGAGGTTCTGATTGTTAATCGCCAATTGCCTAATATAATATTGTGAAAGGCCGCCGAAAAGAAGTTCTATAGATACTTTTTGTTATACGACATTGAACTGTAATAGTAAAACATACAACCAAATATAATGCAATCCAATCTAAGGTCACTCTCTCATTTTATGTTTCGGTAATGGGTATCGTTCTACCAGGGGCCGTATTATAAAGTATTATTTCCATAATTATTCTATTGCGAAAAAAGGATGGTGCTATCGGTTTTGTATAGCTCCGTCTCTCACTCACACTGGAAAAGTGGTGCCATTAATATGTCATAATGGGGCCCCAGTACTGCAAACTTATCGCATCTACATTTTTTCAATGAGTCCGTATCAAACTCAAGGCAAGGAGACAAGGCCCATTGCAATATAGCGCTCGGTAAGTTTTCGGTACCAATTTCGGTACCTTATATAGAAAACCAACAAAATCGTTACTACTAATGAGGGAGCGGCTTAAAATCTACAGAAGCGTTAAATGTAAATCTACGCAAAGTTAAATAAATGCAAATATTTAAAGGAGCAATTGAAACATAAACTTTTACAAAATAATTTATTACAACTTATCTAGTTCCTACATATTATCAAATAAACTACTTTACCGATACAGTCAGTACACTTGCTTTCGACAATCATACCTAAT
This sequence comes from Xanthia togata, assembly GCA_963853775.1. NCBI lineage: Eukaryota > Metazoa > Arthropoda > Insecta > Lepidoptera > Noctuidae > Xanthia > Xanthia togata. The sequence continues at coordinate 17,981,309 of OY970802.1, forward strand.
TTGGCAATCATAGGGTCTAAATAATATAAGATGTCTATTTAGTGTGATATAAAATTGGGATGGGTGATATGATCTATTAAAAGGAGTGTAAATACGTGTGTAAGACTAAGGCGCAATAGAAACTTTTATTTATGACATTTCGGAATTATTCAATTACTTAAACATCGACTAAATACTAAATTTAGATGCAATTTTGGATTTCTCAAGGAGATTTACTGACTATTGTTCAATTTGTTACATACTGTAGTTCGAACACACAATTTGTGAAAAAATAAATTAGTAACTGCGCGACTCCGAAGTATTTTCCGTTCTTGACCTTTTTATTTCAGTCTAATTAAAATATTTTCAAACCCCTTTTTTAATAAGGTCGCTATTCGCAAATCAGTTTCCCAAAACAAAAGTTTATATTGTGCCAATTTATGAAACTTTTAAAGTCTTCATGTTTATACAAATAAAGCTTTAACAATTACATGTCTATATAGGTTGCTGTAAATATTAGTTGTGATATTATATCTCGATGCCATGTTCCATCCCTGTCTTACGTTTATATGTTTATGCTATTCTACAACTAATATTTTACTCTATGTCTTACAAATATTATTATGTTCTGTCTATGAAGACATGTTCCGTTATTGCATTTGTGGTGATAACAGCAAGTGACTCTAGTGTTTGTTCCGTGTGTTGTGTAAGAATTTAATGTTTGTGATCGCTAGCGGTCGCTCATCATGACTGAATAATGTAAATATTACCTGTTTTACATTAAATAAAAAATAGTTTTATTAACAGTTCATTTTTATTTTTTAGAATATAGATATTTTTATCGCAAATTAGGTACCTATGTGGGGTTAACTAAAAGCTAATAATAAAACATAACTCGCATTCAACGAAAAATATGCGTCTTCCTAAAACATACATACATACAACAGTATCATACAGTCACATCGTCAATTCAGCACAATACAATTTGCTACTGGATGTAAAACGTAAAAAAACAATGATATTACATTTTAAAATGTTACTGTTGTAATCAATCACGTGTTTCAATTTATGAAAAAAATATGATATGATAATACGTGATCAGAATACAGGAACATCACGACTAGATACGACCGGCGGTGGTAGGATGCAGTCTTACATTTGCGCTCTCTCTACGCATTGATGCATTCAGTCAAACGAGCCAGCTAACTCGCAATTCGCCACTTACCGTGAGCCATATCTAGCCAATATATAAACAACTCTACGACACCGTAGAGCCATTAACTAAGGAAATGCAGGCTTATCATACACAGATTTCAGCACCTCACTACAAAACAGAATCAAATGTTTGGGATCAAACCTGTCACACATGTATTCTCGAATAAATGATAATTCCTTACTACTACGGCTCTGTTCTGTGGTGTTATTCCACTGGTCTTCTAACACTCTGTTCAGAAGAGTCTTAGTGTCAGAAGGAGTGATCTTCTTCATTAACACTTCAGTTATAGCACTGAATGGCAGTTTTTCAGTAATCTGCTGGATAGAAGAATCTTCTAAATGTTCGCCTACTTGCTCCACAAAGTCTTGTCTCTGGAAAAATTCAATAACGAAAATGAGTTCAACATACATTGGTTTCAACCATTAAAATAAATAAGACATTTCGTCATACTCAATTTGATTTTAAGGGAATATAAGTTAAAATTATGTTCTAAATGCTTACCTCTGTTAAATACGATTTAACAATATCTGCAGTAGATTTACTGCCTGATTCGTCGGTCTGCACAACTGTATTTGCAGTTGGAGTGGTCTCAGTCTGTACGAACGTAACAGTGGTCGGCGTAGCAACTGTTTGTACTTCCATCTCGACGCCAACATTTGTAAATGTTTGCGCTGCGCTGTCAACATAAGACTTCAAGTCCGGGTCAGGCATAGGCTCGTCAAAGATAGCCTCATCTATCGTCACCATCACATCAGAAGGCGGTTTTTCTATGCTCTTAGAAGCATAATCTGTTAAGACTTTCCTTGCCACCTTCACTTTAGGCGCTTTGATGCATAACCTGTTAACTTCAAGTTCTGTCATCTTCGCCAAATCACCAACTGTTTCCACCATCCCTACTAATTCTTTAACGAGCAAGGACTTCATTGCAAATGACGATAATTCACCGGCAATGTTGTCTATGGCGTCCTTACAATCTACTAAATCTGGGCATATGGGATCAGTATCATTTAATTCGCTTGCTCTGACAATTTCAACAACGGGCGTTGCATCTAGTGACAATGGTTGAGTGTCATCAGGAGTACTAATCACTGAAGTGACTGTGAAACTTTCTACCGCTCTGTTCAACACGGTGTCTAATTTAAACGCATGGTCTAATCTTTTAGGTGATTTGAGAGGTGGGTGTTGGCGCATTTGTCTTTCAAGGCGTTTATGCGCCGAATTTTGTGGAGATCGAACACCTCCCGGTTCAATGTACTTCTGAACTGATACCGTCGTTGACACTGGAGGGTCATGGAAACTCACTCTCTTTCTCTGAAAAAAATAATCACGTTACCAACAAGTTCTTTCGTTTTTTACGTTTTTTTTTTTTGACAATCGTCGACAATAATACTCACTTTACTGGCTGGCGAAATCGTAGCTTCGTCAGCTATCTCTACTAGTTTCCTCTTCAGTATGGGACATGCTGGACTGCTATCAACCGCAGGCAGCGATCGCCTAAACTTGAGGAATTTGTCACTGTCTTCATTTTCACTAGTAGGCTCAAAATTTTCACTTACAGAGTTGTATAAGATTCGTAAGTTCCTTCTAGCAGGAGTACTTGACGTGCTATTCTTCTTGATCTCTTCTGTTTCAGCCTTTTCTTGATTAATAATAGCTTGGACTTTATCAGGGACGCAGCATAGCCCTAACATTTGTGCTGCTCGACCTCCTGCGCGCACTTGAGGTTTATTCTTCTTGAGTGACAAAGAAGAGCTAGGACTAGTGTTAGTCACAGTGACTTCAACTCTAGGCGGCGACTGATCCCTTTTATCAGGAGATATTCTGTCCTCAGTAAATACTTCAGGTGAACCACATTTTTCAAACGGTTCTCCATTACTGTGCACCGGTGACGACAATGTTATCACTACATATTCACCGCTAGTGTCAGGAGATGGTGACTTTTTGGTTCTTTCAGGGCTCATATTTTTTATCGGTGATATCTCGAGCGTGTTATTTAAGAAATCTTGTTTTCGTTTAGCGTCGTCTCCAAACGATGAAGGCGATGAAGCTCCGCTCTCCTTTTCTAACTCCACGACTGCAGAATCTGATAAAGTTATTGTTACATCTTCTGGAGTATATACAGATTTTTCACTGATAGATTTATTTTTAGTCTGAGATTTTCTCTTTTTGTTACTACAAATTTCATCAGTAGTAATGTCTACAACAGTCAAACTTGTATCTATATTCTTGTGTACCACATCTACCTCCATAAAATTGTTAGGATCGGTTGGTTGAGTATCAGCTTCAGCTGTTTCTTGTGTTTCTGGTCCTACTTCAGTTTCATCACTGCTTATAGTCAGTGGTGCCGGGACATCGTCATTTATTATTATAACAACTTCTGACAAATCTGCAATTGGTTCGGTATCCATATTCTCAGTGAGATCTGCTTGACTTTGTCCTTCTGAAGCTGTTTTGTTCAGAGGAAATTCACTATCATCTTTACCCTCTTGATTGGCTTTTGCTGATTCTGAAACGCCGACCATTACGCAGTCTAATATGCTCTGAGATTCATTAATTTTGTCAGCGTTATCAGAAAATAGCTTAATTTTTTCCAAAGTTACGACAGGAACCCTCTTGGAAGCCTTCTTTGTTGATTTTACTGACATAGTAGTAATTGTGGAGTCTTGTGAACTCTCAATAACATCATCCGAGTATGGCAAATCTTCTGTAAATGAACTCTGATCTTTTATTTCAGTATCTTGTCTTTGGCTTTCATCAACTGTTAGTGAGCAGTTTGAACTAGAGCTGTCACTGTCTTTGTTTTTCTCTTTTGTTTTCTTCTCAGTCTTGGCTTCAGATTTTGATCTGTTCAGCTTCTCTACTAAACTTTTTCTTCGATCAGTGCCAGCGGATTCTAAAGCTTTTCTGGTCAATCGTTTTTGTGACTGCATTTTTAAATAAGGGTGTCCCTCTACCATGTCAATAGCTAATTCTTTTTCAATCCTTGATTTTCGAATGGTCTTTTTAGTTGTTGACTTTTGTTCTTCGGTCCCTTTATTCTTTGATTCTTGTTGTGGCGTTGACGGCTCTATAGCATTGTTTATGCTAGCACTTGTTTGTTTTTCACTGGAATTATCACCATTTTTGTTATTGGGAGTTCCTTCCTTTTTATCAAAACTCTTATCCTTGTTATCATTTGCATTTTGGTCTTGGATGTCATTTGAATTTTCCCTCTCTTTGTTAGATTCATTAGGCTTTATGACATTACACGTTTCACCCTTCTTGTTAATAGAACCTTCATTTTTGTTGTCATTGAAACTTTCTACTTTCTTTTCAGGAGAACTTTCGACTTTTTTTTCAGTAGAACTTTCGACTTTCTTTTCAGTAGAACTTTCGACTTTCTTTTCTGTAGAACTTTCGACCTGCTTTTCAGCAGAACGTTCAATTTTCTTTTCAGTAGAATTTTCGACTTTCTTTTCAGCAGAACTTTCAACTTTCTTTTCGGAAGAACTTTTAGCTTTCTTTTCAGCAGAACTTTCGAATTTATTTTCAGCAGGCCTTTCGACTTTCTTTACAGTAGAACTTTCGACTTTATTCTCCGTTAAGCTTTCGTCTTTATTTTCAGTAGAAATTTCGAGTTTCTGTTCTGTTATTACATCATTTTGATCAGTATCCATACTGGCGTTTAAATCAAAGTTTGTAGATTTTTCTTCTATTTCGATGTCAATGTCTAGAGCGTCTTTATTTATATCCTTTTCATTTATAACATCACTTTCATCTTTCTGTAAATTTTCATTACTCTGTATAACCTCATTGTCACCAGAAATGTTAACATTTTCAGGAACTTGTAAATCAGTTAGTTTATTCACCTCATCTTTATCAGTAACAGCATCTATTGGAGCACTAGCATCTTCTGCCGAGGCAGTTTTCGAAGGAGTTGTGTCAGGATTAGGTTGCATTGATTCACATTTAGATTTTAAGTCTTGTAAAGATTGGCGACTCTTTTTAGCACCAGCAAGTAACTGCAGCTCATCAAATTTTTTCGGCTTTCTTTTAACTCGTGAGGGCCTATCAGCTGAAACCAGTGGAGGTGCAGAATTTACGATATTAGCCGTATCATCATTTTTAGGCTGTGTCGGTGTCTTCATAATGGTTTCAGTTTTATTTAGATCTACAGATGCACTTTTATTTTCCTTTTGAGCTCCTGAATTTTCTATTAAGTTTCTTACATTGCGAAATACGCGATCTTTCAAAGCCATACGAGGTGATTTTGTTATTTTAGGAGTAACAGCCTCAATTTTGTTTACCTTTTTATCTGCAGGTATCTGAATGTCTTTTGCAATAGTATGACCTTTCTTTATATTTTCGGCGAAGAAGCTTTCCAATATTTTTGGCACAACATTAGAGCTAGGTAAGTTTGAAAGCATTTCAGTAGCAGTTTCATTACTGCCTGACTTACAAGATTTGCTTTCTGATTTACTACTATTAGATGCGTCTTGTGAGTCTGTCTTCCAAGATACAAGTTTAAATTCATCTTGAGATTGTGATAAATCTTGATACAAAGCAGGAATATCTTCTCTCTTCCTTTGTAGTTTTTCTTTTTGGTTTTCTGTTAGTTTTCTAGGATTGAATTTCCAGTTTGATTTCACCACAACATACTCCTCTCCGTTTTCTACGACAGTATTCACAATACTTGCTTCTTTTTTCTTTGTCCTTTTTGGAACTTCTTTTGTTTTCGGAGTTGTGAATTTATTTTTATCTGAAGTTTGATTCTTTTCTTTAGCCATTGTTTCGTTTTCAATATTATCTATTACGGCTTTTATTTTTTTGAAAGTTATATCATTTTCATCAGCTATTTTTGACTTCAATGTTCTCATAACGTAAAGGACTGTAGTTTTAGTCAAAGCTTGTTGCGATAAAAACGAAGAACAATCTATTATTTCGTCAACAATAACTGGAATAAACCTTTGATAAGTTTCAACTTGAATTAATGAATCTAATGCCTTCAATAAACTATCAATGAGAGACAATAAGTGGGAGGCCTGTAACAATAATTAAAATGGTTGTATAACATGTACTGTATTCTATAACAAAAATGAAAAAAGCAAACTACATGATGATACTTACATCAGTCTCCTGCTTGCATGTTAATGTCATCACTTTCATCATTTTCTTCAGACAGAATAATATGTACCGTGCAGCAGTTTCATTAATATTTGTTATTATAATACTGATTGTAGCGACAACTCTATCAACCAGTAAAGGAAATAGTTGTTCATAGTTGTGGTAATTATCAATACGACTGGTCACAATATGTAACAGTTCCAATTCTTTTTCACATGCTGAACCTGCATAAAGATAAATTGCAATGTAATATATAACAAACAGATAATTAATTATTTTGAATGCTTTTTTGAGCAACATCATATTACTAAAGAATCATCAAACACCCGTCAAAGTAACTAGCTGAACCCAAGTTGCCTCATTAAGTAAAATACTGTACGACACATTGTAGATTCTAATTAGACTTTACATTAGAAAACGTCAAAATGTTGCTAACAGGAACAAGAGTATTGCATTGCCGATCAATATAATGAAAAATATTTATAAAAACTAGTATATTTAACATAAGTAAGCTATTAATTTCAAAATAAATGCAATAGTTTTGTTTAATTTGAGTTATTTCTGTCTCAATGATTTTACAATGATCAGTAGATTGAAGCTACAGTCACCAAGATTACAGTGAGCGGGTCTTGGGCCGAGTCTGAGCTTAGTTAGCTGTTGACAGGACTTTATGGATGCCTTTTCTAATCATTTGTTGCCTTTAAATAGAAAATACTTTAAGTAGACACACCTGCCGAAAATTAAGTCACGTAACTTGGCGCAAAAATGTAAAACGACGACGAATTCGATTATGTGAAACTCCATGTCAAAAATTACGCCGCGAAATTCCCATAAAAAATTGCAAAGGCGTTGTAGTCAAAGTTCCTCCCGGCCGATTTATATGCTTACGTCGAATTAAAGGCATCATAATTTCGGCCTGGTGTTGCTGGTAATTTTAAAAGGACTGAAAGCTTCATCTATACATCCGCCACGTAATTTCGACAGGTGTATCGCTACATTTATACTAAAATAATGCATGTTTTCCTGTACTTACAACCCTGTTCAGCCATTTTGTGCTTTAGCACGCAAAGCGAGACACACAGTTTGAAATATATTGTGGAATGAGTAACTTCTGTCACAGTAAAGAGGAATGTAGATATAGCATTTTCAAAGATCTCAATAGATTTCAGTTTTGGATGTAATAAGTTGTACAATGTGCACCATGTCATGGCAGGAATCTTTATCTGAAAATAATATAGGAAGATAATAAAATTCCTGTACATAGCAATAATAATACTTGATACAAATACAAATTGTAGAATAGCATATTAGCATGAGATCATTATACAGAAATATCAATGAAAATAGTTATACATACAAAATAATCAAGTTTTGTAAAAAAAAAATAGTATGTATCTATACAAAGTATAAAACAAAGTCGCTTTTCGTGTGTGTCTGTGTGACCGCTTAGTTCTTCCAAACTAGACACTGACAACCTGTCACAACCTTAGTGCCATGACATGTCGCAACCTTAGTGCATTGCACCCGTAAAAAACAAGGGTGGGTCTCTAGTAATATATAAGATACAATATACGTACTTCAGTAAATGCATTTATTGATTGCAATGGCCACAGGATGGTTTGACAGATAACTTTTTCACATTTGACATTTTGTGACTCACATGTTATTGACTCTGCAAGTGCAGTCCAAAAAATCAAAGAACTGTCATTTACAGTCAAGTTCTGTAAAACAAAGCCTACAACAAAAGTGGGCTCAGAGTATACTGGATCTAATAACATGTCTGTTACTCTTCTAAGTTTTGTTACCATCTCTTTAATGCTGCAACTGCAAATACAATAAAAAATATAAACATGAGGAAAACATAAGAGTTGAATGTATGAGATAATTTTAGTTTGCAGAATCAAGAAAATAACAGTGGTCAAATCTGCCCGATATTTGTAAAAAAAAAAAAACGAAAGTGAAATACATAAAACATAGCTATAATTAGACTCAAAGGAATATATATTTTTTTAATTACCTTTGATATGCCAGATGCAATGAGGGGTCCAGTATAACCATTATAATTTTGCACAGAGGATGATTTTCATCATTTACTCTAGTCTTTAGAAGTTGTTTGATTCTTATGTCTCCATCAAATAATGAGAGTAACAATGCATTGAACACTGTCTCAGAGTACTTGGCATTAGATTTACATTCCTGAAAAACCAATATAAATAATTAGTAAATATTTAAAATTTTGGTAAAAACTTTTAACATTAGTTAAGAAAAATTAAATTACCTTCACCAATTGTATTAATATGGCTAATATTTCAGAGAATAGATCTTTTCTAATGTTGTTTTCAGGTAGTTCACCAATGGTCATAAGAAATGATTTCCACAAACATGTCATTTGTTGTTTTGTCAAACCATTATCAGGATTTGCTGACATCATAATGGCCGAAGTTAACGAGAAGACCCAATGGTTCCAGTTATCCACTAAATTCTTAGTGTTAATCAATTTGCCACTCAATTTAGGTAAATCAGTGCAACCCCCACAATTGACATGGCCAACCATTTCCACTAGAGCCTGTACACATTGTTTTTTCACCGCCATGGAAATTTGTCCAGGTATTAACGGTGATTTATCTGTGATATTGTGTTTTCCAAAACAGAAATGCAAAAATGAAACCATAAAAGTGTCAATGAACTTATCTATTTTGTTTTGGAACTTTTCTAGTAAACGCCACCAACATCTGAACTTAGCTAGTGCAGTTGTTTCAACTTTAGCATTATTTGACTTCAGTGGAATTATTAGCAGCTTTATTCTTTTGTTAATATTACTTTCACTTGTTTCGGTGGAGAAACTGTCAATGAGTACACTCCAGCACTGGAATGCTTTACACCGGTTTGCCACATCTACTTTGAATGCTGCCTCAACTACTGGCAGCATAGAATTTATAGGAGTCCCGACATTACCCAGCGGCTGTGTCACTTGATGCTTTAGAAGTCTAATGAATAGTATCCATAATCTGTGCCAAAGATCACTTCCATTTTGCAAAAGAGTCTTCATGACAGCTGGGTACCTAGAAATTAAACAGTTAGAATATAGAATAGAGTGAAAATTTAATGTTCAAACAATCAACTGTCAAGGTTAAGTCAAACAAAAAGTTAGAAACAATCAATAAAATACTACAGCTACACTAGAAAAATAAATGTTAAGGTTGAAAAGCAAAATGTAATTTATAATTTCATTATTATTAAGTTTTTCAATACAAAACAGAAAGACAAAGATCTATAAGGTTTACATAATTAAATATTAGAAAAGCATGATAACCATTACAGAATTATTGCACACTTACTTTTGTGATCTACAAATACTCTCCAGAATATAGTGCCAATGTTGATTGTCAGTGTAGTCAATTGCAATGAGTTCTTCAGTCAAAAATTCAAGTAATTCTACTGACATTTCATGTTCTATAATTTCTGAATACATACAAGTAGGAATTATCTTCGAGAACCAAACTGATACTCCATTTTCCACAAACTGACTCCTTTTTTCTGGTGGCAGTATTTTTATTATTCGGTGCACTAGAAAACATGGCTGGAAAAATTTGTTTCACAAATAAAAAGAGTGATAAATTATTAGTGATGCAACTTCTCAGTTTTTATCCTACAAATACATACTTCAAAAAGGCTCAAAAATGTTGATATAGATAGTTCAATCCACGACGACGCGCCCCACTCCACTCCGCTCTGTACTAAAGTACAGCTTACAGTACAGTAATCGCGTAGTGGGACGCGTCGTCGTGGATTGCACTATCTGTAGTCATTTTGAAGTACGTATTCAAAATATTATGAAACAAAGCAAGTATTAACAAGTAATGAGTTTAATAAACTGAATAGTAAGTGAATAGGCTTTGCAGTTATGGTGACAAAAAAAAACATCAATGTACTGAAACAAACAAATAGCTGTTCATAACAATACTACCTATTTAAGTACAACACATAGCTTATCAGTTTGTCAACACCACTCATAACTTCCAACATGTACCATCAAAGAAGTTCATATCTATACACTGTAAGGAGTATTTCTGCTTGCAGTGCTCAGTGGTAAAAGATGTGGTCATTGTGTTCACGGGATTTTGTTTTCAAACTGGCTAGATATGAAGTTCTTCGATAGTACATACAAGTTTAAGGTTTGACATGAAGTAAGTGAATAAATATAATACCTGCAATCTCATTCCAATTGGTACCCTCATATGGCAGTACAGGTTGAGGATCTCCATGATTTCCTGATGCTGTTCTGCAGTTGCTATGAGTGTGTCATTAGGGTATGAGGACAGTGTGTCAAAGCATAACTGCTTCAGTGACTCCACTTGTCTGTGGAGAGCAGCCGTTTTTATGATATATATCACTGCCAAAGCCGATGGCAACAAGTCTGGATTGGGGCTATATCTGCCCATCTGGAAAGTTGTTTACAAACATTACAATAACGTTATGTGCTATAAGTGTAAGTACTTAAGTCTATTGATAGTGTGGTTCTCAATTACCTGGACTCTGGATATAATAACAGGTATAATGTTCATGATAGTGGCAGTGTACCTCATATCCTCTCTCAGGTCGTGTACACATATTGCCAGTAACCTCTCAGTTGCAGTTAAGCTTAAGTCTTCATCCTTCTCCAAAGAAGTAAGTATTTTGTTGTAATTATGGGTTCTACTTATGTGATTCTTTAAAGAATAGTTCTCCAATCTGTCCAATGCCGCTTTCACGTCCGTGCCAACGTTAATTTCGTCAGGCATTTCTGAAATAAGATTCCAATGAAGATTGGGCGAAGGAAGACTCTTTTGAACACAAACTAGTATGAAACAAGGACCTAAATATTATATATTCACACAAATGAATTCGTTGTGAGCAAAGCTGTTATACATACAGAGTTATACAAAATGATATCGACATAGATAAGTACGAAACAAACCATGCCACTGTACACTGCTATTTTGTGGAAGTCTGTACCCGGAACTAAAACAACCTAAAGAAATATCAAAAACAGAATAAGTACGTACTTGGTTACGTATATTTTACGTTAAAATATCCCAAAAACGCACGTTATCAGGCAAAATATTTCAACGAAATAAAACTAACACATTTTGACATATAACGCATTTCTGGCGCGAAGTATGCGCGAACCGCGAAGTACGACGGGTAAACTATTGCCATATAAAATATCATGTCATAGACTAAAATAAATAAAATTATTAGCTATGTAGGTCGGATCGGATTGAACTTCGGATGTTTAGATCCGAGGAACCCAGTGGCGTAACTACTAAGATGCAAAGTGCTGAGGCACCAGGGTCCGCGGTGTTAGGGGGCCCATTTCAGTGTAACGCCTGAGCCTTACACTAAGCACTCAGCAACTGGCATCGGTTGCGGACGGTCGTGCTGCTCTTCGTGTTCCTGATCACTCAAGCTTGTGGTTCCTGATATCAAGCCGGTGGTTCCTGTTCTTCGCGACTCTCCAGTTCTTCAGCTATTAATTGCTGTCTTTTTCAAGACACAATTAATAAAGTATTTCTGTTAGCAGATTAACAGTCAAAACGTAGCGCGTCACAGGCCCCTTCAGGGCAAAACCACAGTTTCGTGGTCCTCGGTGGATACCATACGGTGCCAACGAAACCGAGGGGGTGTTGACCCAATTACACCCGCCGAACCCCTTCAGGGCTAGGCAGTCAATTGGACGGGTCCCAGTGTTCGGCCTTGGGGGGTCTCCTAGTCGGCATTGGTGACAGTTTTGCTTCCACAGCTACACACCTAGAGTGGTTGGGTGTGTCTACACCCTTCACACTAGACTAGTCAGGACCCCGTTGCACAATAAGACAGGCAACGGGCAAAAGCAAGCTTAGGGCTCACAATAAGTACTCAACCTCCCTGCCTATACCCGGCAGGGAGGGTTTCACACATCCCCGGTAGTCCGCCCGGGGAGTTAGGATTAGGGCCGTTAGGAGTTTTTATAATTCTCTTTTAAATTTTTAATTCTTAGTTAGTTAAAATGAGCCTCCTTAAAATGGAGGCCCAACTCAGGTCCTTCAGTGACCAGTTAGATACCCTCAGGAAAGACAACCTGATCCTCCTTCAAGCTCTGAGCAAGATCCTTCTGATCGATCCGTCTCTCAGCAAGGAATTCGGTCCAGTGGTCGAGTCGATCGCTGAGAAGCACCTTCCCCCCGATCCTTCAGATCAATTAGATACTTTTAGCGATGCACTCGCAGCATCGCAATCAGGTCCATCTACCATGATGGATACTAGCGAGCCCGCTTCCTCAAAGCGCGCCCCCATCCCTTCCCCTCCGATAACGAAGAGCATGCCTCTTCTTCAAGCTCGCAGTCGGACGACGACGGCTTCACAGCTGTCACCTCCGGTAAGAGGAAGATGAAGAAGCAGAGCTCCTCTCAGGCGTCCAAGGTAGTCGCCATCGACGATAGCCCGTCTACCCACTACGTAGATAGGGATGCTCCCCCACCCTCACCCACCCCCCTTCCCGTAGGTTCCCCCGTTTTATCCCCCCCCACCCCCCGCCCGATCGCGAGTACGCCATCCTCCGCGCAGGATGCCCCCGCCAAAAACCCCCCCGGTACCAAGAAGGTCGCGCCCCCTCCCCCTGTCTTCATCCAAGACAAGGAGAAGTGGACGGCCATCTCCAAATGGTGTGTTGAGCAGAGGATCAACTACACCAACGCCAGATCGACCCAACAGGGTATAAAAGTCACACTCGCGACGTCCCGCGACTATAGGGACTTGAATACCCTTCTGCAAGCGAGAGGTGTGTCATTCCACACCTACTCCCTCCCAGAAGACAGACAGATCCGTGTGGTGATCAAGAAGATCCCCAAGGAAATCTCCCCATCCGACATCCTAGCAGACCTTCAGTCGCAAAGGATACCAGTCGATGAAGTGCACCGCATGCACCGTTCGCGCGGTAGAGAAGCATACGACATGATCTTAGTCGTGTGCTCCCCGACCGAGGGGCATCACCCCATTTTCAACGTCAAGACGATCTGCAACCTAATGGGCTTCACCATTGAGAAGCCCTGGAAAAACAGCGCCATAGGGCAATGCCATAATTGCCAGCTGTACGGCCATGCGCAGAAGAACTGCCATGCCAAACCCAGGTGCGTCAAGTGCCTGGGCGACCACGGCACTTCGGATTGCTCACGGCCAAAAGATCGCAATCTCTGCGATAGCCCACCTAGCTGCGTGCTATGCGGGAATATAGGGCATACTGCCAATTACCGCGGATGCCCTAAGGCACCAAAGTCGAACCCAGGCAAACTGACCCAGCGTCTCGACGCTCGGCAGACAAAACAGAGGGAATTCCTCATTCCCTCCTCCCAAATCCCCCAGCGGCTAAGTCCTCAAAGACCTAGCCCCTGGACTCAACTCCACCACCAGCAGGCTTTTCCAGCCATGGCCACCGCGAGGCCCCCGCTCCCTCAAACCCCCATGTACTCTCTCATGGATCCGCGTAACCGTGTCCCTCCGCCCTCAGCGGCCACCCCACCCACCGCGCCCGCCGCGCCAACCGCGCCCGCTGCGCCCCCCGCGCCCTCCGCGCCTACCACGCCTTACGCTCCCCCCGCACCCATAGCGCCCGCCTCGAAACCCGTACGTGCTCCTCAAGCACCGCACCCCGCGATCAATTATAATATCGCTGCGCAAAACATTAACATCATTGCCAGCGCCTTCGCCATATTCAGCACGCCCCGGGCGGCTCAGATGGCAAGCGATATCGTCGCCGCTAAGCAAAGCGGCGACATCCAATCTCTCCTGGCCGTATTAGTCGCGAACCAGGACATCACCCAAGCCCTCTCTGTTATCTCATCATCATGAATAACACGGCCTTAAGTAGATTTAAACCCAGATCCCTCAACCTCGGCGTCTTCAACGCAAACGGCATCCATGGTCAACGAGATGAAATATCGGAGTTCCTCCGTGATCATCGAATTGACTTATTCCTCTTACAGGAAACCTTCCTAAAACCCAATCACCGTAATCCAGCCATTGCAAATTACCGTGTAATCCGTAACGATAGGTCGCATGCCCACTTGGGCGGCACACTAATTTATTATAAAAAGGATCTGTACTGCATCCCTATTGACCCTCCCCCGCTAGCACAATTAGAAGTCTCCATCTGCCGACTAGCTATGACTGGCCATCAGCCGGTCACCGTAGTATCGGCCTACATCTCTCCCAACCTCGCAGGGGGATTCCAACCCATCGCGGACGACCTAAAAATCCTATTTGGCATGAGTGACTCTGTTATCATAGCAGGCGATCTCAACGCTAAACATCCCTCCTGGAATAGCTCCCTTACCAACTCCAGAGGGCATCAATTGTACAATCTCTCCTTCGCTCAAAACTTTGACGTCATCGCTCCGATGACTCCAACCCACTATCCCCACCAAATTAATCATGCCCCCGACATTCTTGACGTGGCGCTCCTTAAGAACGTCAACCTAAGATTAGACTCAATAGAAACGGTTCACGAGCTTACCTCGGACCACCGACCAGTAGTCATACGACTGGCTCCCCGCATAGGTCCCTCTGACCCCAACCAACCCCCAGCCACCAAAAGGGTGACGGACTGGAGGCAAGTAGGCGATAAGCTGAAAACCAACACGTCCCCCCAATTGGACTCCATCCCAAACGTTTTCGATTCAATCGCGGACACGACGGCTGCGATCGACTCGCTCACTGACCATGTGCAAACCGTCCTGAACGACAGTTCAAGGGAGGTTCCTGAAGCGGATAACCGCTACTTGAAACTCCCGGACGATGCGCGTGCTCTGTTGACCGAGAAGAACGCGGCCACCCGTGCATACAGCAACTTTCCCTGTCCCGCCAACAAAGCCCACATGCGCTACTTGCAGAGATCTGTAAAGACACGCATGGCGGAGCTGCGTGACGCGAGCTGGGATAAGATGCTGAGCGAGTTACAGCCCACCCATCAGGCCTTCTGGGAACTCCAGAGAAAACTCAAATCCAAGCAGATAGCTGCCATGCCCCCCCTAGTACGCCCCGACAAAACCATAGCCTTCGACGACATCGACAAAGCGGAATGCCTAGCCGACAGTCTCGAGGCTCAATGCTCTCCCAGCTCCCTACCAGTAGACCAAGCTCACCTCTCAGAGGTTGACGCTGAAGTCGAACGTAAAGCTTCTCTGCCCCCCGTCGAAGACCCCGAAAGTCCTCTGCCTCCCGTCACTCCAGACGAAGTGCATGACATCATCAAAGGTCTCCACATCCGTAAAGCCCCCGGCTCAGATGGAATCACCAATAGGGTGATCCAACTCTTCCCCGCCCACCTTATTATGCTACTGACCACCATCTTCAATGGTGCTCTAAGCAACAATATCTTCCCCCAAACATGGAAAGAAGCCATAGTGATAGGTATCCCAAAGCCTGGCAAGCCCAAAACCGAACCCTCTAGCTACCGCCCCATCAGTCTGCTCAAGGTATTAGGCAAAATCTATGAGAGGCTTATTTATAAGCGTCTCAGGGACTACGCTGAAACCAAAGGCCTCATCCCCAACGAACAGTTCGGCTTTAGAGCCCAGCACTCTAGCGTGCATCAGGTCCACCGTATCGTCGAATTCATCGGCGGCGGCTTCTACCGTGGCATGTCGACAGGTGCGGTCTTCTTCGACATAGCGAAAGCATTCGACAAGGTCTGGCACAACGGCTTAATCTTTAAGCTCTACAAACTCGGAGTGCCCGATCGTCTCGTGCTCATCTTACGGGACTACTTGTCGAATCGTACTTTCCGCTATCGCATCGAGGGAGCCCTATCCTCTCCCCGCCAAATCCGCGCCGGAGTCCCTCAAGGCTCCGTGCTCGCCCCGCTCATGTTCTCGCTCTTCACAAGCGACATCCCCAAAAGCAATACGGCGCAGTTGGCTCTGTTCGCAGATGACACGGCCATATATTGCAGGGGACGGTCGCAGACTCAGATCCACCTTCTCTTACAACGGGCTGTCAATAACCTTGGCGCCTGGTTTAAGAAATGGAGAATCGAGGTGAACCCCGACAAAAGTCAGGCGGTTTTATTCATAAAACCGCGATCTAGACCCCCTCACATTCCCCGACCACTCACCTTGTTAGGCAAGCCTATCCCCTGGGAGAAGCAAGCCAAGTACTTGGGAGTCATCCTCGATCATTACCTCAACTTTACAGAGCACATAAGGTCGGTTCGCTCGCGGGCCGCCTTCGCTCTCAGTAGACTTTACTACATCGTTAATGCACGCAGCAAATTGTCACTCAAGTGCAAATTGCGCATCTACACAGCGTGCATCCGCCCCATCATGACCTATGCGGGTGTAGTCTTTGCACACACATCCCCCAGAAATATCCATAAGATGCAGGTGATCCAGAACAGATTTCTTAGAAGAGCCACGGGCGCTCCCTGGTATGTCAGGAATATTAACCTCCACCTAGATCTCAAAATCCCCACTATCCATCAGTTCCTAAAACGCATTGCAAAGCGTCATTTTGATTCCGCCGCCAATCACCGCAACCCTCTGGTTGTTGAAGCGGCCAATTATACCCCCTCCCGCATTAGTCGATTTCGCCGTCCTAGGCATGTCCTCTCCGATCCAGATGATCCAACCACTCTCCTCCAGGAGAGCAATAGGGCCACCAGTACAGTGCACAAACACACCCGACACCCGTCGTACCGACCTCGCCGCCGAGGTCCTCCGCGCGCGCGACCCTCACGAGTAAATAATACTCCCCCCCGACCCTTGTCCGATGAAGCGCCAGCCCGCGCCGCAGCTGAGCGCGTAGCTTTAAATTCCCCGCATAATAATCATGAAATATCCTTGATCCAGCCTGTCCCATCTTGCTGTCCTCCCCTCAGCGACGCCCTAAGCCGAGGTTCGTACCCCACAGGGGGTGCCCTTAGCGAGCGTTCGCCTAATTTTAATTTAGAATAATTGCTCCTGGCTGGAGGCTTTGAGTGTAGTGCTTAAGGCAGCCACAGGATTGTTCGGTTGAGCAGTAAATACCTTAGTGGTATACCTGCGAGATGCCATAGTTAAAAAAAAAAAAAAAAAAAAAAAAAAAAAAAAAAAAACCTTACACTAAGCTACCAGGAGGTCTGCCAACCAAGTCAAGAAGGAACTGGCTTAGGGCTTCAGGCGGCGAGAGGGCTTTAGAATAAGTAGAAAGTGTCCTATTTCAAAAAGGCATAGCCCAACCCAATTCATACTAAAATGGCCAAAAGAAAATCTAACCTATCCGAGGCGGGATGCTAAACTTTCGAGCTCGCTTCGCTCACTTATCATTCAGTTCTCTAGTGCTAATAGGTACACTAGCACTAGCGGTCAAAAAGGGGGCCACATCGTAAGAACTATATTGTCGGTAAAACGGCTGCAAAAATTTAGATGAAATTTGGCACATGGGTAGACCATGACCTGGGTTAGGACATAGGATACTTTTATCCCGATATTCCCACGAGATCGAGACTTATGCGGGTGAAACCGCGGGGCGCAACTAATTTACGAATAAAATACAGTGTTAACGCTTGAAATTTCACTCCTCATAGAATTTCCATACCGGAACCATAAATGAAAATTGATATGAAACTTCAAAATGACAGCTTGTGATTGTTTTTCTGTCATTTTGTCTATTCCACAGAGCATATAAATAGTCTATTCTTCCATCGACAAAACCCGTTTCTACGGTGGTCATGCTAGATCCCAGTAGACTTGGACTCTTGTAATAAAAAGTGTATTTATCTATGACTTGGACATTTGAGTTAGTCTGTGCTTGGATCGAACCGGCGCGCCGCCGCCCGCTAGTTCAAATAGTAACTAAAAAGGAACTAGGTAGTTGGACTAGTTATCCGGCGAAATACACCCGTCCCGCATGCGACCGCATGCGTCATGGGGGGCTCACATATAACAGACCTGATTTTTTTGCTGTTTTTATAGATAATAGTACGGAACCCTTCGTGCGCGAGTCCGACTCGCACTTTGCCAGTTTTTTTTCATTTTTTTTCGGCCAGTCTATCCATCGTAAAAACAGAATAAAATAAATATTTAGGGGGGCTCCCATACAACAGACATGATTTTTTTGCCATCCGTCCGTCTGTCACCAGGCTGTATCTCATGAACCGTGATAGTTAGATAGTTGACATTTTCACAGATGTTGTATTTCTGTTGCTGCTATAACAACAAATACTAAAAATAGAATAAAACAAATATTTAAGGGGGGCTCCCATACAACAGACATGATTTTTTTGCCGTTTTTATAGATAATGGTACGGAACCCTTCGTGCGCGAGTCCGACTCGCACTTTGCCGGTTTTTTTTCATTTATTTTCGGCCAGTCTATCCATCGTAAAAAGTAGGTTGGATTCTTAGTTCCTAAAAAATGTTAGTAAGGGAGAAGTTTCTTTGTAATTTCTGAGTTTTCTAGTACTCAAACCTCAGTTAGTCCGATAGAGTTTTTTGATCCATATAGGAAGCAGGATCGATTGACATCAAATAGGTACTTAGGTACATTTTTTGGGAAAACTGTCTATACATGCTGACTCTACATTTTTGTCGATATTATGTGAATGCAGATCAAAATTGCTCAAAAAGTTAAGGACAGTCTCCGAAGACCGTTTTCTGTAGGTACTTAGCTACAACTACAACGGTTCATTTAACTGCACTTACCTACTGTCCCATCTCATAAATCCTGTATAAAGTCAGTCAAGTAATTTATTTCAATTAGGCACAGGCACGTTTTAACGACAAAATTTCCAAAAAATAGAATTGATTCTAGTCGCCCCTTTCAAAAGGTAGTTTTCGTTTGGAGAAGAATGGGCAAGAAACTCCACCGATGTTTTCACAATATTTTGTATAGTTACTTACATTCATTATAACATTTTATGTGAAGACGATGCATCTGGAATAACATTAGGTACCTACTATAGGTACCACAATAGGCAAAAAGAATTTTAAATGAAGCAATGGCAGATAAATTATATATGTGATAGATACATTGTGCTCACGTATAATAATAATAATAATAAAAAATATTTATTTCATGAAACAAGAAGACATTGCACTGTATGTACATAGGTATATCATTGTAGATTATAAATTTACATTTGTCACACTATAAGCACAATTATATAGACTCTATCCCTTAAACTAGGTCTAGCCTGTATCTTAGGAGATAGGGTAAATTACAATTAGGGTATGTTACAAACATTGTAAAATTATACGATATTCTTAACATTTTAACAACTATTCAATAATAAGTCAGTGTGTGAGCTCAAGATTAAGTCATTTTATAAAAAATAATAAATTAAGTATAAAAATAAATTAGCCACCAGTTTGATTTTGTCTAGACTATAAAAAATTGTCCTATGAAATTGGAGCAGGACTAGCATGTTTCAAGGGATTCTTCTCTTGGATATAATCATTTAATTTGTTAAACTTAGCTTGTTTACAGTGATAGGTACTTTAATATGAGTTTTAAATTTCTTACTATTTAAAATGTACCTAAGTACCTGCTAGCTAACCGGCTATATTAGATTCCTAATGTGATTAGTCACCATCCAGCAAGCAAAATAGGTAGGTACCTACTTACCTCTTTATCACCTTGTTTCTGAAACGAAAATAAACTAAGAAATTAGCTATCAAATTGTACCTAACCTGTGATTGGTTGAATTATCAACAACACGATGACTTGACAAGAGTTTAATTTTTACTCGTCGTTGATTTTTGTTCTAGAAATAGGGTCGTCTGCGTCTGTATCTCTGGCTCAAAATAATATTGATGAAAATTAAATTTAAAATTACCATAAAAATAAACTTTGACGCATCTACCTTTTTTCAGAAAATACAACCAATATCTTTGCGCAATTTACACAGCTGGCCGGCAGTGAAGAACATAGGTAAGTATAAGTACCTACTTATTAAAGGTAGGTATTTTCTTTAATAAAATTTAATTCCATGCAAGCTTCGCTATAACAGTGATTCACTTTACCTAGGTACCTACTTAATAAGTAGATACTTAGTTAACATAAAAAGTTAACATCTACCTACATGATAATAAATCATTAACTCTCAAGTTCAACCATTGTTTAAATTAGCAATTCTCTTTGATTATCCGCCTACAAGGAGGTATTTTAATGCCTTATGCCTCATCATCACCCACTACTAATACCTACCGAAGCAGACTCGAGTCGTCATCAGTTCATCACACGTCCTTGGGGTAGGTATTTATTTATTCATTGCTCCTTTATTTATAACAAACCATTTATATTTTAATCACGTTATTATTGTTAGTCAAATACCTACTCATCATAAGCATCAACCCCATCAAGCAATAATCAACCTTACTGGAAGCATAAACAAAACCGAATGTTTATCGTCTTGGTAGCAGACTATTTAACCAGCTTATCATTTTGAAGTAGGTAGCTATACTAGTACCTGTGTATACTACGTTAAAAACTGCTTTCAAAGTTTGCGTGTGAACCTCAGTTCGTTTACATTTCTAATATCTATTGCATCTTCTCTAGCGCTCGTTGCGGTGGCTCGCACACGCCTCGCCATTTGAAGAGAAGTGCCGCGGCGTGCGCCCGCGCATATGTGCCTCGTTACACTCCCGCCGATTGCATCGTCCTTTTGTCGAATGTCCACGCGATCCGTGCTGAGCATAACAAACAGTGTTTCCAAGCAAAGCATATAAATTACACACAACACCATATCTGGACGGTACTCGCGAACGTGTGGTGATAGTTATGTGTCCAAATGACTGGTGCTTCAGTGCGCAAAACATCCTAGAATCGATGTGACGGCTCACAACAGTCAGTGTTTGTGGTCACCTCGTTGTAAGCAATGCCAGGACACGCGGGGAGCCCCTACTGGGCCGCCGTAGATTTCGACAGCGAAGAAGAAGCTCAAACGCCTCCAAGTAATCACCGGGTGTATCTGGATCCTTGGGACAACGAGGCTTACGGGATGATGCAAGTAGAGACCGCGGAATCCAGTCAGGGAGACAATTTCAATTCGTTTGCCGGCGAGCCAGTCAGTGCTAGTTTTTACTATGTGCCTACGAAAAACTATGATTCTGGAGAAGAGCCGCCGCTGCCGCCGCCAAGGTGGAAGAGATCTCCCCCTGAAGAAGTCATTGCTCCGGATTACGCGATGTATGGTCGTAAAGCATCTCGAACAATCATGCCAGAGTTTCCTCCTGATGCAGCTATATACGGCGAGAGACCAATAAGTGAGTAATCATCAACCTGTTTAATTAACATTAGCAACAGACCGATATCATTCTAGCTCTCTTAATTTGGGTAGACGTAATTAAGTAAGTACTTGTAACGATCGATGAGGAATTAGCTGATATTTCAATATAAATTTTTGGACCAAACTTTCGTTTGTGGGTACCTAATGAAGACAGTACATAAGTTCATTAAAATATTTCTTAATTTCTATTAATTTAATTTAGTTTCTGTAAATTAATTAGGTACTTACATAGACGTATAAAAAAGGTTACGTCTATGGGTACTTAGTTAAAAATGTGTTCGTTAGCATTGACTTTTTGAATTGCTCCATGGAAAATAGAACCCGATAAAAACTGCAACAGATTTTCAATCACAATTGGAGACTGGAGCTAATCCATTGCTTCATAGGTTTTATAAATACGTCTGCTCAAACGTAACGCAATGATCGTGTGTGAACTATCAAAATGAAACTCATTGCGATCAATTACCATTTTCCCGCCGATCCACGTAATTTAGGTAGATAAAGCGTAGGTACCTAACACACGATCAATCACGTTATATTTCATTTTGACAGTTCAACAACATTCATTGCATAATTACGTTGTTGAGCAAACAAATTCGAGCAATAGAAGCATTGGATTATCACTATCCTTAAAAATTATTCAGATTATGATTGATCGTGTGTTGAAATAATTAGTTTTAAAACCCTAGATAAATAAGTATTTTCACCACTATGGCAGGTAATGTAATCAGCTTGATATCATTAAGAGTCCTATTAAATTTTTCATGATTTTTGACGTTGTAATTTTCAGCAGCAGTATGATATTTGAATTATCTGATTATGAATAATGATAGTGCCATTTTCTTTCTTGTAAGTTTGAGTTACACATTTTATCTTTTCTTGTCGTGTAATTTGCTATGAATATTTTATGAACTCAGCTTACAAGGAAAAACGTCGGCATTGGAACTTTGACGCTCAAATTCACATTGTTTCATTCAGTTCTAATAAAAGCGAAAGTTACTAAACGATAGGTAATTTGAATGTTTTACTTGTTTATTGGAGTTCTAGAATTTCTTTAAATTCCTTAAGTTTTCAGGGAAAAGTCGTAAATGTGAAAACCAATAAATGTCTTGATTTTCATGTCCATTATATTCCAAATAAACACAATTAAATCAAATAAACTAACATGATATAAAACTTCGATCTACAGCGAATACGTTTCATTAGTTTTTGTTTCTCAATATGAGACAAAATTACAATAAATTAAATTAAAGTACTGTAATATTCCGCGTCAATTCAGCAAATTACAACTAAAATAATGTGTAGCTCCAACTTACAAGAAAGAGAATGTCCCTATAGTTATTATAATCAAATAATTAAAATACCTTACTGCTGCTGAAAATTACATGGTAAAATATCATGAATTTCCGTAAAAAAATGTAATAGGACTCTTAATGTGTATTAATTAGTACATAATTTACATGGGAACTTATTTCAAATCTGGAATCTGGAACATAGGTAGACACGGTAGATACTTGACTTGGATTTTGGAGTTTTGTCGCTGACTGATGGCGACAAAAGTTCAAAATCGTTTTGCCCGATTTATTATGTAATGAATGTAAAGAATATTTTTATAATTGCACCAATACCTACATAATCTTGAAGGCATTATTTTATCAATAGGTAATCATTCGTAAATTACTTCTGAAACTTTTGGTAGTGTTAACCTACATAAAGTTGCTGGCTGTACCTACTGTGCCTTAATTTGACATTACCATAATATTGCATCAATCCGTTATAATAAATATTGGCTGATATATTATGGTATGGGTGACATAATAAATATTCCGTTTATGAACTAGGTACCTGTTCAATGCGAAAGGATCCACAACGTTACGCTCTTTCTCTAAACGCGGTGACCAGAACATTACTGTTTTTTGAACAGTGTTTTAAAATAGATACCAAGATGAGATAGGATGACCTAGATTACCAATTTATTTTATTCGTCTTTGCTGTTCACTTTCATCTCCTCTTTATTTCGCTTCCAGGGCCTCAAGTCTGCTATTACAATAGTCTCAGAACGGTCTATCATTGATTTCATAATTGTTGATTTTGACAAGTTTGGTAATCTACTAACATATTGGCGTCATTACAAAGTCAATGCGTCATTATGACTTTCCAATGGTCAGCCACTGACACTCCATTAAAAGAGATGGCATCTAAGTATTGGTAATCTCGTACATAATGAAAAATGAATGACTGTTGTTAGATAGACAATTGTTGATTTTGACAAGTTTGGTAATCTACTAATATATTGGCGTCATTATGACTTTCCAATGGTCAACCACTGACACTCCATTGAAAGAAATGGCATCTATTGGTAATCTGCTAAAATGTTGACAGTTCCTTTGATCAGTGACCTACCATGAGAACGTCATTGTGCAGTCATTCCTTTTAATTCGTTACGAGTATCGTGTTCAGTTTGTGGAATACAATGATCAACCATTATGAATGTAGCAAATTACGAAATTTTAGCAAAATTACAACGGGATCATGTTGGAATGAGGAATATATAAAAATAGCAGATTTGGGCCCCTGTACCCTAATTACGTAATGCAAAATCAATCCGAATCTGAATCGTTTTGAAACAGATTGCTAATCCATTGCTCCGTAGGTTCGAAAAAAAAAACTGCAGAGCAACGTAAAAAACGTAATTAATGTTGTTGAACTGTCAAAATGAAACAGATTTGTCTTTATCGTTTACGAAAATATGTTGCGTAATTTAGAAAGCTGGTCTTTTCCACACCTGCGTATACTGAAACTTAATCGGTTCCACAGGTCGGGTAGACACAGGATACAAACTGCCGAAAATCAAACTCTCAGATGCAGTACTGTCCAGCACTCTAGCTAAACCTAAGGCTAGATCAGTGATACCCAAAGTGGTCTATATCGACCCCCAGGGGTCGACGGCGATCCTAAAAAAATCCATTTCAGCGGGACAAAAAAGAATTGGGGGTCCA
Organism: Xanthia togata; assembly: GCA_963853775.1. NCBI lineage: Eukaryota > Metazoa > Arthropoda > Insecta > Lepidoptera > Noctuidae > Xanthia > Xanthia togata. Next base: position 18,005,885 of record OY970802.1, read on the forward strand.
TGAGATGTAAATGGGGGTCCATGATAGTGGATCTCGTGATTTTTTAATTTTGGCTTTTCATGAATAAAATAATCTATATTTACACAGATATCAAAACAATCTTGGCTGTATAAATATTCTTGATTCAAGGAAAAAGTTATGAAGCCCGAAATTTTCTTGGGCGAAGTAAAAAAATTATGGCTCAAGAAAATCTTTCACTATACCAGCTGTCAAAAACACATTTCAAGTTGATGAATTTGCAAGAATTTAATGTTAGGTAAGCACCGGATCAACACAAAATCGAAAAAAATGCCAAGTGGTCGACAACATAAAAAAGTTTGGGGACCTCTGGGCTAGATACTTGAAGTCTTAGCTAAGTCCAAGTCTGCACGCTACGCACGCAGCCGCAGGGACGACGCACGTGGACCTAGTTGCATCATGCATGGTGACCCTACTGAATTTTCATTCACAAGCGTTACGGACTTTGGGTGGACCTTAGAGGCCCACCTTTTTGGGCGACAGACGACCTAGTGCCTAAAGGTCCTCGTGGGAATTCGTGGGTCTTCATGGGAATTTGCTGGAAATGGTGCCTGCAGGATAGGTCGTTATAGCGATGTTGGAAGATGCAAATGTCCACCTGTGGTCTTTTTTGGCAGCTATCTGTGAAGTTCAATTTTTGGCCAACCGTTCTAGAACGGTTGGCCTGAGATCACGGTTTCATGTAGTATAGGTACCTAGAAAGTCAACTATAGTAGGTAGTTGGAGAAATCCCAGCTAGATGACCCCCTTTTTAATTCCTATTAAAAATGCACTTACCTATATAATGTAGGCACTAAGTTGTACTTGTACACTTGTGCCTAACGTTTCAGTCAAACTTATCGTTTATCGTTTTCTAACTTCTTTATCTTCACGCTTATTTTGAAATAGATCGATATTGTATGTACTGCGTGCAAAGCCCTCATATTATTGCACATTACAAAGGCTTGTTTGCCCTCATTGAAGATTATAGGACTTTTATCTTATTGAACCGAGTCGAATCCTCGACCCTTCTGTTACTCTGCCAACATCCCTAAGCTTTAGATCAGTACAAAAATACACCATCAAATTAGATCAGACTGCTCGGTTTATACTTATGTATACCTACTTGCTTAGCGGAGTCAAAATTGTAATTGCACCAGAAATTGATGCATCGCCTTGACATAATCTTTGTTACGAATTTACGATTACGAGACTACGAGTGGCTTACGATACAAGAAAAGAATAAAGAACTAGAACTACGAAAGAAAATAATTGTAAGTGTTGTTAAAAAAACTTTTCTCTACATTCCAGGAGATCGCAGAAGGTCCATGTTCGTGGAAGAGCCAACATACGTCCCACACCCGATGTTATACGAGCCACTCTACGGAGGTGTGGTACCGCCAGGGTATATGCCTCCGCCTCCCAGGAGTCGAATGTCGCTCACACACCCTCCGGAATATGTGATGGCAGGTCTTGGATATCCCAATAGTAGAAGACATTCCAGGTAAAGTCTCACAGTCATGTTAGGTCGAATATTATAAGGAGTAACTTCAGCTAATATTATTTTAGAAAAATAATTAGGGCCCACGCGGGTGAAGCCACGGGGAGGGCTAGGGTTCCCACACTTACATATGCATAATAAAAAACAGATAACTACCTACCGCAGATTAAAATGGGGTGCATAATATCTAGTTACAATGCATGCCCAAGGTAGGTAGGTACCTAGCTGATTTCTTCATTAATGCGAATGTAATTATGCTCTGAGCTCTCGAAAGTGCAACAAAAAGCTAAAAAAACGTGGAGACACATGCCATGTTCTATTCAATGAGAACTTTAATGTCTATTTACATAACCTTTAGCTAAAGCGAGTTTCACGATCCTGGCATTTATTTGGTTGTAGCGGATATCAGATCAAAGCAACTAAGCATCTGGAATCTAGATTTAGGTTTGACTGACCGACTAAGTAGTTGACCAGCAGTGCTATTCTGTAACCATCTCACCGTGAAAACTTAGGTGAAGTGAGCTCGAAGTGAGCTGTCAGTCCCTAGCAGCAGCAGTGCTATTCTGTAACCATCTCACCGTGAAAACTTAGGTGAAGTGAGTTGTCATTCCAACAGGGTGAGATGACACTGACAGCTCACTCCACGCTCACTTCACATGGTTTCACAGTGAAGTGGTTACGGGAATCGACATTCAGGTGGAATGACAGCTCACATCACGCTCACTTCACCTAAGTTTTCACAGTGAGATTATTACAGAATAGACCGGCTGCTCATGTGCAAATGAATCAATCGACCCAAATCTTGTATCAAGTCCATAATGAAGTTCAATTTTGAAAATGATAGCATCTTTACAAATTGAACTTGAAATTGAATTAAATAAAATAAATATGATGATACGCATAGATACAGATCTGAGTTACTGACCTAGCCAGTAATAAAAAATGCAATTGAAGATGTTCAATAAGCTTGCGTTACACTCGTCGATCAGCGGGATAACGAAGTGTAAAAATATTGTAAAAAGGCAAAGAGTTACGCATTATGGTCACGACATCGCGTCAATCCAGCCGCCAGGCACCACGACAAAACACGAAGACGTTTTCACACTAATGAGATAAATAATAGACATGCACGGGTAACATCTGCGGATTTCTACACTTGTTGTACATACTGCACGTAATTACTATACAGCCAACGGTGGTGTGTAATCATAGAATATGCTCACACTCTCCTGATAGTGAAACCAACTCGCTAATAGCCCCCAGCCAGTGCCGAGATATTAAAATGTAAGTAGATATATTGCTACATTATCTACGCCTCGAGTGGCCTCAAATTAGAGAGCACACCATTTAATTACTACTATCTTCTAACATAAACACTAACTAGGTACATCATTAATTTTTATGTTAAGCCTTGCATTAAGAGTTTTGTTAAAGTGCAATGTTTATTGAAAAATAATGGCGACTCGTGATTGCCACTTGCCATTTCAAATTGCATATTGTGAATGTGAAGTTCGCGTTCCCAGCACTTAGGCGTGACTTTAGGTTCCACGGAAAGTTCAACGGCAAAAACACCCATCGTTAGTAAAGGCAGTGTGAGGCGAGCGATTCTGTATTATAATAACAAGCATTGTACATCCGTCGTGTGAACGCGCACCAGTTTTTTTTTCCTGCAAATGAAAGTTGCACTTGTGAGAATGTAGCTCGGCTCACGTATGCGTAGGTACATAGGGAAACTTGTGCCCCTAACATTGACCTTTTTATGTAATTACTCATACTCACCCACAACATTTTACATAACAATAAGGAACCTTGCATGATTGCAGCCAGCAGTTACAACTTTACTATCAATTTTTGAAACGATGGTGGTTTACCTACATCTCGGTTTATGCTAATTTATGTAAAGTTGTAAACACAAACCAGTAGGTTAAGTCAGAAAAGCCTTGTATAATTAATTTGTTAAAAAAAAAATGTTTGCTTATTCATTTTGGCAGTCGATGCAGTTTCACTTTCCATTCCTGTGTTTGCCAACATATATTTTGTATGCACTGAGCCACTAGCTGATATCAACGATGTTGTATGTATGCGATAGGTGTGCGTTTCCTTATTCGCCTCAACAATAATTAGATACTTACTGTAAACAATTACGAAATAAATTATGATAGGCAGCGACTACCGAATAATGTTGCACGACAGGTAAAACCAGTAAAGAGTCTGTCAAACAACATAGCTTACCTTTGAAACAACAGGCATTAGAGCAATTATTCGGGTAACATACCACTTTCTAGTCACGGATTACGTGAACGCAGCTTTGTGAGGTAAATTTAGCGGATAACTAGAAAGTCAGTCATGCCACTCATGATGGGCGTATTCTTCATAATCGTCATATCGTGAAATAGTGCGAGGTGGCAAGTGACAGCGACGCTAGGAAATAGTTCGATTGTTATCTAATCCGCCTCCGATCGTGTATTGACACGGTTGGGAGATTGGAAGATTGCGTGCGTTACATTGATGTTGATTTTAACATTAATCCGTGATGTCCATTAGGAAGATGTTATCATTTCCGTCACGGACCGAACGTAAACAAGTCACATTACTGTCGCATTAAACCGAAATGAAAACAAGATTCTTAATTGCTTAATGAGGTAGGTCATCAAATTTTTCTTCTTTGTCGTTCCCTCCACTGTTGAGGATCGCAAACACATACGATGCGTCTCCAAGCTATGCGTTCTTTCGCCTCAGAAGCTCCTGTTTCTGAGGCGAAAGAACGAAAAAAAAGAAAGAAAACTTTTTCCAAGACGTTACACGAACGCGGATGCACTACTTGATGAATAGGAAAAACTTTCCAATGACATTATAATGTTTTGTCGACAGGATGACTGATGCCTACGAGCAATTTGGGTACGAGAGCCTATCTCCTGAATATGAAGACTGGGCGCGACCTTTTCCGAAGACCGCTCCGGATAACTTCCATTTATCCAGATACGGACACCTCCAGATTGACTACTCCTGCAGTTGGAACTCCCTCGACAGGCTTATTCGTAGCCAGCACCGAGGCTAAATGGTAACTAAACAAAACAAAACTGACTGAGACCCGGGGACTGAATAGGTACAGATACCAAAATCCATCGAAAACGGTGTGTATCATGCATCCATTCCTCAGTGTGTGCAAACACAATTATAGTTAATAGTGGTATTTAAAGTAATTTGTATGTTTCGGTCGCGGTAGAATCGTACGCATTTTTGTGAACCAACTAAAAATGTAGAATAGTTACGATGAAACTCGTGCGCTCGCTGTCAGACGGATGGAACGGATCGAAAGTTGGTTCCGGATTCTCTAAAAACTCCGAACGCATCCCTGCGCAAGCACATGATACTTTAGAACGAACAATAATTACGGATGCAATCGTTGAAATCCCGTTACGCGTAATTTAATGTACATCTTCCGCACTTCTACCAATTATACGCTCGTGTTTGGTCCCTTAAAAGGTATTTTAACTGCCATTAAGCCAGTGGGCACGTGACAATTACTCAATCTTACATAAATTTTATGATTTAGGAATGTAACTTCCACAATTTTCGCTCTGTTATTAATGAAGATCAATTTTAATCTGTGTACTTAAGGTATGTTATGGTTGTGAGTGGGTGCTCGCTTACGTAAGTAGTTTTGGACCGAATGGTTACATGTAAGGTGCTAAATGATAATTATTATCGTTCTTGTAATCTTGAGAAACTAAGTGCTAGCCAAAGATAATAAAATATATGCTTATGTTTATTTCAATTAAGTTTTAACTACTATTATTGTGCTTTAGGTTAACGATGAGGCTGAAACCAATAAAACACTTTTCTAGGTGAACAATCATGTACCTAAAGGTACTTAATTTATAAATGTGATTGTCATGTTAATATTTTGTAATATTTAAAAAAAAAGCTGGAATTGTACGTACATAAATGATACCAAAATTATATGTTTTCCTTTTAAATCGTGTTAGAAATTCCTAACTTTTTCCAATTTACTTGAGCAAGTAGGAAAGTCTTTTAAGAAAATTCTTGTTATTACGTGCCTCATTATAATAGAGCTAACATCGCGCTTTCTCATAGCACGAGCTGTCGTTTATGTTATATTGACAGCAATTTCTGTTTATTATCCTATGGTGTGGTTAACTTTCAACATTTTCATTAGATCGAGAGCCTAGACTAGATAAGCTTGGCAATACATCCATCTCTCCACACTTTCACTGTTGGACAGCATTGAGCCTATTTGAACTTAATGCCTGTATTTGTATAACTTTCCTGTGTTGTGTTTTTGTCTACCTCTATTGAGAGTCTTGTGAGTCTCCAGTGTTTTAAAGAATCATTGTATTGAGTTCAAACGTGCTTCGACATAAGAGTAAAACTGCAGGTGTTCAACTTGGTAGATAATAGACAAGTGACGTACCTACCTAGATGATACTGAAGCTGTGTATCTAAGTGGCATAAGTACGATTTCCCTTATTTAAAGTAATTTGTATTTATAATTCAATGTTATTTAATGAACCATAAATCGCATGTCCTAACAGTTTAGATGGCATACTAATAATTCGTGCCTACTTGTTATTACAGGGCATAAATTATTTCTAACCAAATAATGTGGCTAATAAAGCAATTCACGCTTCAGGGGAAGTAGGTAGGATTTAAACGACGAAATGTAGGTCATCTCGTGAGGTAACTTATGAATATTTACTATGTAGTCATGTAGTTATTTTCATAATCACATTCTTATTCGTTGTAACAGGTAAGTATCAGATAAAGCAACGGCTAAATTAGAAAGAGCCACCGTTGCTAACATAATTGCTTTTTCGTTACGAATAGTTATTGTGGCGAGACTATGTGTAATGAAATACTTAATTACTTACTGGTCATTTTGTTGTTGTATAATGGTTTATAATGTTTAATTTTGAAAGGTTTATTAATATTTATCGGTCGAGTTCTATTGAGTAAGTAACATCATTGTTATGAGGTAGGTACTGGTGAAATCTGGGAGTACTATGGGTACATCTCTCTACCCAACCCTTCGGGGGTACAGGCGTGATGTTGTTATGTTTATTGTTATTATTCACAGGTTGGTTGGTATTATTATTGTAAGCAATGCATCAGCACTAGACAAATACCACATACTTACCTGGATTGTCATAAGCATATCCTACTTGTTTAGTGACCCTTCTTGATTTTTTTGTTAACGTCCTAAAGAATGATCTTGGTGATCATAACTGCTGCACTGAACAGTAGGCGGAGGTGATATTATCTCAAAGTGAGTCATTTTCGTTCCTTCGTTCCCATCTCATATTAATATACATTACGATCCTATTGCCATCAACCGGGCACAAATCCAGTATCCGGGCTGCTACTAAGAAATTCCAGATGGATAACCCGGATAACCCAATAACACTTTGCCCGACCTGGTGGGAATCGAGCCCAGGATCCCATACTCAGCAGTAGCGCAGTACACCATAATAATTTAAAATTTATAATTAATATTCTATCATGAATCTATCGAGAAAAGGATAATGCATGCCCTAGATAAAATAAAAAATAAGTACCTACTTGAGGACGAAACGTGCAGTTTATTACAAATTACTAATTAAACCATTACAAAAAATTCAATTTCTTCCACTTCCCTGAGAAATTAAAAATCCTGAAAGTCTTTATCGTTGTAAAGTTTCCTTTTCTTCGTTATATGGAACAGACCTTTTTTCTCAGAACTTTTCGCTTTAGGAGTTCTATCGTTCGTATCGTAATAAATTACTTGCAGACTGTTTGTGGTCTTCGGGGCCTTATTTTGTGAAGGTAGCAAGGGATGCTTACTTGTCACATCTTGAACTGGGGCCGCGTCTATTTTATGATAGTCTGTGTACGGTTCCCTATTGACTGAATAAGGTCTTTCAACGTGATTTTCATACTGCGAAGGGTAACTGATCTGCAAGTATTGCTTGAATTGACTCTGTTTCAATTTCTCCTCTAATTCCTCAAGCCGCTACAAAATGTGTGTTTATGTAAGTGAAAGCGTTTTATAATCTTATGTTATTGCTAGTATTATTACCTACGATGATGTTATGTTTAAACACAGTTTTAATGGCCGATGACGGGAATACAGATATGTAATTATATCGCTACGAGCTAAAACTACGGCGTGTTACGTTAAGGTAAGTTATAATAAATGTCTGTGTTATTTAGGTAAGTGTAGGGGAACGCCGCGCCGGAAGCTACGGCCGTCTCCTCTCTCTTTAGACGCTCCATTACTTTAGAGAAATTGGTGGGGCGGTTTATAATGTTTCCCTGACTGCATGGAAGATTGCCTATGCATGGGTTTTGTATACTACATATATAATCGATATGAATACCGTACGATGGTGAATGAGGAAATGACGGATATGATACTGATAGATATTAAAAGACTGACAGGTATGCTGGAAGAGATTTCTTTAGAAATAAGCATCACCTTTGTACGTATTTTTCTGTTCCTTTCTTCTTGCCTGTTTATAAATGTGTACATAAACGGTTAAATACATAAATTCTGGTTACTAAAGGGTTGGATTGATTAGCACAACAAATAGCTGGCAACAGACTGTCTACGGTTTGTGTAAGATTCCAGCCGTCTAATTAGATACAGCAGGTTTGACAATGTACCTGTTAGCTAATTTTGGTCTTGATTATCGCCAATTACTTAAATAATAGAGTCGTTATTCAGGCATTAGTAAAAACAGTTTATACATAGTCAATATACCACGGAGCCACTGAAATCGGTGCCTACTAAGTACCTGCAACCCTGAAGCATACTTAATTACCTTCCTAGTTGCTACTAATCATCTAATAATAACCTCCCATCTAGATCCATACATAAGTGACACTTCTATAGCTATACGAACCCGTCTATAAGCGTCAATGTTCAGGTCAGTGCGCGCTGTCTCCCGCGCCAACTCTTCCTGTAACTGCGTCGTACGCGCAGCTTCGCGCTGTACCTTCTCTTCATACTCCAGGACTACCACGTTGATCTGGAACATTCTTTATAGAGAAATCATCGATAGATCTACATGTTATCACCATTTAGCCGTGAGGATCAGAGTTAATCACTGCTGGACATAGCTGCATGGGCTGCCTTGGCAATAATGATATACCTACTCGTAATTACCTAGTATATTAACAAACACACGGAGCAGTGCAGCTGTTAACCTAACCCACCCGTGACCATCACATGCAAATGCTGCGGGTATAAACTGCATCGTGAAAACCGTAGGCCTACCTGTATTTGCTGCATTATGTTCTACGAGAGCTGCGAGGAAAGCGCGGTCTTCCATGCCACCTTCAATCATATCTTCTCGGGACCACCCAAAATCAAGACATAGGTCGCTTTCACTAGGAGGTAAGGTGAACAAAAAGTATTTGGGTGCCCCAATTCGAAAAATAACTAAATCTAACTTAGGGATTTTTACACTGACAACGCCAGGCGCTAGAGCTTTTTTTTCTCTATCGACGAATGTCAACGATTTTTTATTAAGTATATATAATTATTATACCATAATTTTATGAAAGTAAAATATACTTAAGAGATTTCATAATAAAAAATCGTTAAGTTAAAGAATTGATGATTTTTATGATTATTTAAGTATTTGAAACTATATTACACTTCTCATCAGAAAAATCGAAACATGTTTTGTAAGGATTATCAGAAAAAATTGTATATTTAGGAATATAGGTAGGTATGTCAAATGTCGTTTAGTAGTGAATACGAGTAATAAGAGGTTTTCAAATCCTAATGTTCTAAATTCAAATTAAATTTTCATAGGTTTCCTAATATTTTGTTTAACAAGTCATTCTTACCCTATAGGGAGTATGAAGGAAATTGATAAAACAACACACGTAAATGAAAAAAAAGAAGCTTAGAAACGTTTATTTAATAACTTGTATTCCCTCTTCTGTCTTATTACTGCTTCCAAACGGTTCTTCACCGATCGGATGAGAGTCACGATCAAATGTTGTGCCATTCCATTCCATTCCTCTTGGATTGCATTTTGCAGCTGGCTTAGTGTTTCTGGGGCAGGATCTCTTGCACAAATTTGTCTCTTTAATTCATCCTATAGATGTTCAATCGGATTCATGTCCGGGCTTCTTGCTAGCCATTCCATGATGGAGATACCGACTTCGGTAACATAATCTCGTATGACGCTCGCGGTGTGAGCCCTAGCATTGTCGTGCATGAATATGGAACCGTTGCCAATAAAATGTGCATAACGCACCTAGGGCATCACGTGAGGCTCAAGACACTGTTCGATGTACCGATGACTGTTTAGTGCAGGCAGACGTGGCCCAGACACAAAGACAAGCTCTGTCTTACCGTCGGCGCTGATTCCTCCCCAAACCGTCCACGAACCGCCGCCATAGCTGACCTTTTCTTCAATGCAGCATTGTGCAAAGCGTTCTCCATCTCTTCTGTAGACCTTGTTCCATCCGTCGTTACCGTACAGCATAATTTTACACTCATCAGAAAAGAGGACTTTGTTCCACTGGAGGTATGACCAATTTAGGTGCTCACGTGAAAAGTTAAGGTGCGCTCTTCGATGGTAGGCAGTTAATTTCGGCCCATTTGCTGGCTTGTGCGGTACCAGTCCACGTTCCTTCAACCTTCTTCTAATTGTAGAGTCACTTACAGCCACCCTACGTACAACATGCTGCTGCTGCAGTTGAAAAGCATTAAAGCGTCAATTTCGTAAAGAAGTTGTTACAATAAATCGATCATCTCACTCAGAAGTGACCCGATTCCTGCCAGATCCTGAACGGCACGTAAACAAACCAGTATCCCGATAGCGTTTGTAGACTCTAGGAACAGACGACAGGCTTAGATGCAATCTTTCAGCCACAACACGCTGACTAAGTCCAAAATCCAGATGTTTAAAATAACAAAAAGCATATTTTTGTACTATGATTTGTTGGTATTTTTATTTCAGTAACACATTCGAGTCCTTTTCAGGATTTATTTTTGTGCTTGTTTTTCTCACAGTTCAGTACCTAAGTGAATAAATAGACTTAGTGATTTTACGAATTGGGGTAGATAGGTACCGAGTTACATAAACGAAGATAATTTCTTTTAAAGTTTTAATAGAATCATCCTTATCCTCACAGCACAGTATCGTGAACGTGATTACTTTGTTATAATAGGTAATTATACGAACCTTCTCTCTATGCTCAGCTTCCATATCTCTCATCTTAGCCCTCAGCTCTTCGATGACACACGTGAACTGTGCCACCTGGGCGTCGCATTCGTGTTGCATCTGTTGAACTAAATACTGCATGGTAAAAGTTAAAACTTCAATTGGCTAGGTACCTATTTCGAATTGGTATGTACAGACGGCAGCACGTCAACCTACCCGAAACTGTCAAATTTTCCCAATCAACTTTGAACCTTATAGGTACTATAGTGATAAAGTTGAAAATCTATCAAAGAAATTTGACTGATCGTACTAAGTTGATGTGCTGGCGTCTGTACAAAAAATACAGTGTAGCCCTAATATAATCCTACTTAGATGGGTCAGTGTGATTGGATGACATGATAGTGATAAGTTGTGTGAGTGACATATAAAGGCTCGTGCAGACTTGTCGCGCGATGCGATAATTTATTCTACCGTGAAGTTTTCTTAGAAATTGTTTTGTTACGAGTCGTGCCGGTCTGCACGATGCTTAAAGAAAGAAAAATGTTTTTATTGGCATTACAGTAGAAAAATACACCTTAAAACTATAAAAACAACTCTGCATTATGTCAGATGACAGCACAACGTCACCACCTAAAGCTGATTTTCAGCTGCAACCCACGAGTGCCTACTCTACTAGAATAATAAACACAAGTGTATGTCAATCAATCTGTATCCTCTAGAAGAAGGATTATTGATAAGATTCCCAATGAGTGTTTATCATCGAAGTTTATCATTTCGGCGGAAACCAACAGATCAGGAGACCAACAAAGTATAGTAGGTATCTACCTACTACGGCTACTACACGAACCCTCGTAGACAGGTAAATATTTGGATAATAAATCCTAGTTCCCACTGCTGAGACCTGGGACACAGGCCTGCTCGCTTCGAGAGGGAGTGGGCTGTAATCTACCACGTCTTCGAATTTTCGGTTCTGGGACATGCCGATTTCCTCACGATATTTTCCTTCACTGTTTTGAGAGCAATACCTAATCATGAAATTATTTACACAAAGTAAAGCGCCTGCTTGGGTTCGAACCCACGACCTACAACTCGTAAGTCGGAGCCCTTATCTACCACCGGGCCACCACTGCTCTCATATTAATATATTTGATTAATAATACCAACTTTCCCTTTTACTATCAGCCTTCAGCTCTTCAATCTGTTTGTCATAGGCACTACGCAATTTCGTCACATTTTCGTTCTGTTTCTGTAGAGTATTTTCTTTGTCCTGAAAGCAAAGGCTAACTGAATTTAAAAATAGTAAGTACTTAGTTTGTTTGCTACAGGGATGAGGCTAACCGAGCGTACAATACGACACAACTTAGATGTAGCATAAATTAGAAATTTTTAATTCATTCATTTCAATTTTACGAATGTTTTTGAAGACCTATCCATAGAATTAGATACCCAAGACGTACGGGCTTGATGAAAAAAATTTATTGAGTTTCAGTTCTAAGTATGGGGATCTCGAACCCCCAAAATTTACTGTTTTTTTTTTCTATTTTTGTGTGAAAATCTTAATGCGGTTCACAGAATACATCTACTTAGATACCAAGTTTCAACAGTATAGTTCTTATAGTTTCGGAAAAAAGTAGCTGTGACATACGGACGGACAGACAGACCGACAGACAGACATGACGAATCCATAAGGGTTCGGTTTTTTTTAATTTGGCTACGGAACCCTAATAAAACATAAATAGGTACCTATATAGAAATCAAGTACCTACGTACCTACGAAACTCTTGTCTCTGCATTAAGAGGAGTTAGGACCGTGGGTGGAGAAAACTTTTTCAAGTACAAAGTAAAATTATAAATTCGGTAATCAAAGGTTTACCTTTTCTATATCCGCAATATTAGTGTCCTTCAAATATATCTGTTCCTTCAACTTCTTTACGTCCCGCTTCAAGTATACCAGCTGTGACACAGTCTCCTGAAGGTTCTCGATCATCTCCCGCGATGTCAACAAATGGTAGCGATGAGACTTCTCCATTTCACGAACTTCTTTCAATTCCAGTTCCAACTTCGAATTAACATCACGTAATTTCTTGCACTCTTCGTTTTCGTTCGTAAAATCCTATGATATACACAGCGTTGCTAAGTCTTTTTATTTTAAAATATCTAACTAAGCTCTGTTTATCATAGGATTTATGATGATAGATTTGATTAAAAATTAATTAGTGTACGTGCTCACAATTTTACATCTTGTTAAACTATTCAGTATATTTTGGAGACGACCATCAAGAAAAGTTTTTTCGTCTTCTTCTGGCTTACAATCCATTCCATGAAATATTATTTCACTGTAATCACTAAAATGTAATGTGATCACTGTTTTACTAATAGTAGCCAAAATTACTTTTTGTTTTAAAAATCCCGCTCGAATTTCTTTTAGTTTTAATTGGTAGATGAAAACTGGGCAAAAGCACTACACCATGGCGGGCTTTGTTAGTTGTGCTGTGCACTAAAAATCAAATGCACTAAAAAAAACTATTGTTTGTAGAAATACCAAACACAATATAAAGCCCTAGAACAAGTTTTTTTGTTATTTCCAAGCAGTTAATATTTTATTTTATAAACAATGTTAAACTGGCTGAATTGGCCCAAACAAAAAACAATACAATTTGGAAGAAAATAAAAAAATGTTTTTTTTTTTTTATAATATGGCTGCCGTTATTCTTTCATTGACTTTGTTTTCTAAGTCAATGTATTCTTTTTAGTTAATTGAGGCGTCTTTTTATCTTGTCTATGGGTTTACGTTCATTGCCTTTTAATGTCACTGTCAAAGAATTGTCATAAAAATGTGTTTGGGAATGGTGTGTCAATAGAGTTAGGTTATAATAAATTTTAAATAAAATATTATTCCAGTGTTTCACACGAACTAGAAAATTTTGGTACTGTGATATAACTACTATTAATTTAACCCGACTAATGATAAGATTCCAATTATAGTACCAATTTATAAAATGGCTGCGGCATACGGAATTCATTTGGGAAACCATTCGGCATCGTTAGCTTTTTATTCTAATGGGGCACCATTAGTTATCGCCAATGATGCTGGAGACCGAGTGACTCCTGCAATTGTAGCACTAAACGGCACAGAATGGGAGATTGGACTGCCCGCGAAATCTGGACAGGCGTCCTCCAAATCGATCATAAAGCACAATAAACGCCTCATGAACAGCGACTTCAATGCTGATGACCTCGCGTACGTGGAATCATCCTCATCATGTCGCATCCAGAATGAAGACAAAGTGGTGTATGAGTTCGAAACAAGTGAAACTACTGTCTATTCTAACCCTGATACCATTGCTACTAAAATCTATGCTAAATTGTTTACTATTGCCAGCCATGCTATGAATAACGAAGGAGATTTGAAGTTAGTACTGGCTGCACCATTGCATTGGTCTACTACAAGTACAGAACGGCTTGTGAAGTGTGCTGAACTGGCCGGCTTTGATGTTCTACAAGTTATCAGTGAACCAGCAGCTGCACTCCTTGCCTATAACATTGAAGAAACAGTAGAGGATGTTAATGTCTTGGTTTATAGGCTAGGAGGATCCTCGTGTGATGTCTCTGTAGTAAAGGTGTCGGGTGGATTTATGACAGTTGAGAAGAATATCTACCGGTCAGATTTAGGAGGCCAGTGCCTCACAAAAGATTTGGCTGATTATATTGCACAAGAATTCAGGCAAAAATGGAAATTAGACCCTCAAGAAAGTAGAAGAGCTATGGGGAAACTACTAGTTCATGCTGACAATTGTAAACACGTACTGTCAACATTGAACTCGGCTCATGTGTTTATTGAATCACTATTAGATGGTGTTGACTGGAGTCAGAATGTGTCTCGTGCAAGATTTGAAAATGCGATTTCATCAAAGATAAATACATACACGGAGCCTGCCCAGCAAGTCATTGAAAGTTTTGGTGGAACAATTCACAAAATAGTTATTTGTGGTGGAAGTATGAAGATACCAAAACTTCAGTCTGCAATTGCAAATCTGTTACCTGAAGCTGAAGTACTTTCTGGGATAAGTCCAGATGAAGTGATTTCTGTTGGATGTGCCAGGGAAGCTGGCTTGCTCTTGGATATTCCAGAGTTTTCTCTGAGTGACTTGCACACAGAAGTTGAATTTTTAGGAAAAGATATCTATCTAAAGTATTTGGATCAAACAATTCAACTTTTCAAAGAAGGAACTGCACCATACGCACAGAATGTTCAAAGTATTGATGCAGGAGATGTTACAGACATCAGTTTTTCTTTGCATGAAAACCCTGAAAGTGAAGAGTTTGCTACTGAAACTTTCAATGTGGAAAGTTTAAATAAACCTTTTACATTAAAAGCCACATTACAGCAATCAAATGTCTTGTTACAAGTAGAATAAGATTTTTTGTATGTTGAGAAATAAAGCTATGTCAATCAATTATTGTGTTGTTCCTTTTACTTAACAGCAGATTTCATTCAGAAATTGACCCTACTCTGTAGCCAAGGAGTACCTACATTCTGGTAGCCATACCAGGCATTTTTCAAGTAATCTGCCGTATCGTAAATTAGCATCACAACAGATTTTTGCATCTGTGTTATGTGTTACGGGAGACCATCACCATACCCTCGATAATGTACTGTAATGAACTCAATGATGAAGGAAATAATATATAATTAATTAAATTAAAATATTAAAATTATAATTTCTTATTTTTTATAAAAAACCTTGAAAATGTCCGTGACCTCAGAGCTTGTTACAAAGCAATATTAAAAGATTTGAGCATATTTTGATTTAGCCTTGACTTTTAGGGCATTGACCTTGACCTTTGGGTGTTGACCTTGACCTTGCACATGTCATTGACCTCATTATTGCTTGAAAACTGATTTAGACCCGCCACGTGAACTTCCCCACCCTTAATACTCCCAATATCCCACCAATCCCGAAAGAAACTAATTTTTTTACCTCAACACCTAAGGTTTTGCTAGATCATAATAAGGTTTTCAAAACTACACCAATTTTGGTATTTCTACAAAAAAAAATTGCCATCTAGTACAGACGCCAGCACACCAATCTACTACAATCTGTCAAATTTCTCTAATAGATTTTTAACTTCATAATTATAGTGGTTCAAACTTGATTGGGAAAATTTGACAGTTTCGAGTAGGTTGACGTGCTGGAGTCTGTACAGTGTAAGCACAAGATTTCTTTTATCAGAAATCTATTGATTGTAAGTATAGGAGGAGCTCGTGCCTAAGTAATAACTGCCGCACTGGTTGATCCGTTAGGTTAAGCTACGCTTGCCAGGGTTGGTCTGTGGATGGGTGACCATCTTTACGTACCGAGACTCCTCCGTGCCTCGGAAAGCTCGTTAAGCCGTTGGTCCCGGCTGTCATTCGTGGATCTTTGACAGTCGTTACGGGTCGTCAGAAGCCCGAAGTCTGACAACCAGTCTTACCAAGGGGTATCGTATTACCACAGTGTAAAGAGCAACAGTGGACCGACGCCCTTGATGTTTACGTAAATGCCGACACCGCACAAGGCCACAGTACTTACCTAGGGTTGTCACAGACTTTACACAACTGCCCAAAAAAGGAGGGTAATGTGTTTAGGTTTCATGTATGTATGTACGTTTC
This sequence comes from Xanthia togata, assembly GCA_963853775.1. Taxonomy (NCBI): domain Eukaryota; kingdom Metazoa; phylum Arthropoda; class Insecta; order Lepidoptera; family Noctuidae; genus Xanthia; species Xanthia togata. Next base: position 18,022,218 of record OY970802.1, read on the forward strand.
TTTGTTCCGCCATAACTTCTATATGCCTCAACAGTACAAAGTACATTAAAAAAAATATTTACATTGTCCTGAGTGACGCTGGTTATTTTTTTTTTGTATGGCTCTTACACTTCTGTTGTTGAACATATCTATATAAAAATTTCTCATCCTATTTTAGCAAAAAATCTATTGGAAAGCATGCACATGGCCTGGTCTTGATTTCGACTGTGCTCAAATGCTGAAATAGTTTGTTTCCAATATTTTTTCCAGTAAAAATGCCATCTTGGATTTCCAAATTATGGACGCATTCTCAAAATTGATAATTTGATAGGTACAGAATCGAACTACTACATTGACACGGGCCATACACACAAGTGTACGCACGACTAACTGCGGGAATAATAGTAGTCAAATGAACTCATTTTGATACTATGAAATATTCATTTTTTTTACGTAATATGATACCTACAAAAAACATTTATTATTGCTGTTTATATTTTTACGAAGTATCTCCGGACTTGATGGAGTGACGTGAAGGTGTACTTCGGTGACTGCTACTGCAACTCCTCGACGTGTTGTGTACTAGGTGAGCCGAGATTGGGCTCGTTTTGTTAGTCATGATGAGACCTTACCTCCGGACTTGATGGACCGACCTGAAGGTGTACTTCGGTGACTGCTACTGGATCTCCTCGACATGTTGTACTAGGTGAGCCGAGTTTGGGCTCGTTTTGTTAGTCATGCTGAGACCTTACCTCCGGACTTGATGGAGTGACCTGAAGGTGTACTTCGATGACTGCTAATGGAACTCCTCGACATGTTGAAATAGTTTTTCCGAGTTTGGGATCGTTTTGTTAGTTATGATGAGACCTTACCTCCGAACTTGATGGAGCGACCTGAAGGTGTACTTCGGTGACTGCTACTGGATCTCCTCGACGTGTTGTACTAGGTGAGCCGAGTTTGAGCTCATTTGGTTAGTTATGATGAGACCTTACTTCCGAACTTGATGGAGCGACCTGAAGGTGTACTTCGGTGACTGCTACTGGATCTCCTCGACGTGTTGTACTAGGTGAGCCGAGTTTGAGCTCATTTGGTTAGTTATGATGAGACCTTACCTCCGAACTTGATGGAGCTACCTGAAGGTGTACTTCGGTGACTGCTACTGGATCTCCTCGACATGTTGTACTAGGTGAACCGAGTTTGGGCTCGTTTTGTTAGTTATGCTGAGACCTTACCTCCGGACTTGATGGAGTGACCTGAAGGTGTACTTCGATGACTGCTTATGGAACTCCTCGACATGTTGAAATAGGTTTTCCAAGTTTGTGATCGTTTTGTTAGTTATGATGAGACCTTACCTCTGAACTTGATGGAGCGACCTGAAGGTGTCCTTCGGTGACTGCTACTGGATCTCCTCGACGTGTTGTACTAGGTGACCCAAGTTTGGGCTCGTTTTGTTAGTTATGATGAGACCTTACCTCCGGACTTGATGGACCGACCTGAAGGTGTACTTCGATGACTGCTACTGGATCTCCTCGACATGTTGTACTAGGTGAGCCGAGTTTGGGCTCGTTTTGTTAGTTATGATGAGACCTTGCCTCCAAACTTGATTGAGTGACCTGAAGGTGTACTTCAGTGACTGCCCTGGAAATTCTCGACGTGTTGTATCATGTGAGCCGAGTTTGGGCTCGTTTTGTTAGTTACGATTACACCGAAGTACACCTTCAGGTCGCTCCATCAAGTCCGGAGGTAAGGTCTCATCATAACTAACAAAACGAGCCCAAACTTGGGTCACCTAGTACAACACGTTGAGAAGTTCCAATGGCAGTCACCGAAGTACACCTTCAGGTCGCTCCATCAAGTGCGGAGGTAAGGTCTCATCATGACTAACAAAACGAGCCCAAACTCGACTCACCTAGTACAACATGTCGAGGAGATCCAGTAGCAGTCACTGAAGTACACCTTCAGGTCGGTCCATCAAGTCCGGGGGTAAGGTCTCATCATAACTAACAAAACGATCCCAAACTCGGAAAACCTATTTTAAAATGTCGAGGAGTTCCATCAGTCATCGAAGTACACTTTCAGGTCACTCCATCAAGTCCGGACGTAAGGTCTCAGCATAACTAACAAAACGAGCCCAAACTCGGTTCACCTAGTACAACACGTCGAGGAGATCCAGTAGCAGTCACCGAAGTACACCATCAGGTCGCTCCATCAAGTTCGGAGGTAAGGTCTCATCATAACTAACCAAATGAGCTCAAACTCGGCTCACCTAGTACAACACGTCGAGGAGATCCAGTAGCAGTCACCGAAGTACACCTTCAGGTCGCTCCATCAAGTTCGGAGGTAAGGTCTCATCATAACTAACCAAATGAGCTCAAACTCGGCTCACCTAGTACAACACGTCGAGGAGATCCAGTAGCAGTCACCGAAGTACACCTTCAGGTCGCTCCATCAAGTTCGGTGGTAAGGTCTCATCATAACTAACAAAACGAGCCCAAACTCGGAAAACCTATTTCAACATGTCGAGGAGTTCCATTAGCAGTCATCGAAGTACACCTTCAGGTCACTCCATCAAGTCCGGACGTAAGGTCTCAGCATAACTAACAAAACAAGCCCAAACTCGGCTCACCTAGTACAACACGTCGAAGAGATCCAGTAGCAGTCACCGAAGTACACCTTCAGGTCGCTCCATCAAGTTCGGAGGTAAGGTCACATTATAACTAACAAAGTGATCCCAAACTCGAAAAACCTATTTCAACATGTCGAGGAGTTCCATTAGCAGTCATCGAAGTACACCTTCAGGTCACTCCATCAAGTCCGGACGTAAGGTCTCAGCATAACTAACAAAACAAGCCCAAACTCGGCTCACCTAGTACAACACGTCGAAGAGATCCAGTAGCAGTCACCGAAGTACTCCTTCAGGTCGCTCCATCAAGTCCAGGACGAATAGGCCTAATAAACCCTACTTACATACTTTTCTGTAGCGAAATAAAATAAAAATCTTAGCTTGTCAAGTATCAAATTTGGTCTACCGAATATGTTGTGTATGTACAGCGATCTTTTTCAACTGGAGTCGCTGCAAACAGGCGATACATGTCCACTCTCTACGGCGGCCACGCGCGGACTAAAGTTTCATTCAAATTTTCAAAATGCATGTTACGGTCTTATTTATAAAAATCTCGCTAATCACTGATTAGCCACTGTTTAGCTAAGCAAATGGTTAGCTCTAATTATATGATTAACTTTTCTTTATTTATAAACGCTAGTTAGCAAGTGATTAGTTGCGAAACGAAATAGAGGAGAAATTACGCGTTCGGCACAGATTATAATCAAAATAGTCGACTAAAAAACAGAATTTTAAGAATAAACTTGTCAAAACCACGACTTCTGTATCTGTCGTGACTTTGACAGACAAAAGTCAAAAATGTCATCGGATTTTTTTAAATAATACAATTATTTAATAAGTTTATTTCATTTTATTGCGATGCATGGTTGCAATGAAAATAATAAGCTCCAATAATTGGAGTAAACAGGAAAGGTATTTATCTCTGGATTTATATCTACTTACTAATGTGAATCATTATAAACTGACCTAGTTTAAAAATAGGTTTAAAAATACATAGCTATTGCTTTTTCATTCACTTGGTCAGTTCTTCTCAGTCGCTGCTTCTTAACATGAATATACTATGTATTTTAGAATTGTATGTTTTGTAAGTGTTATTGCGTTTTTCCATCTCGAATTTCTCAGTAGCAGCCCGGGGTCTGGATTTTGGCCGGTTGATGGCAATAGGCTCGCCCCCTATTACATGGGACTTAAACATAACTGGCGAAATGTGGGTGAACTATAGGGAGACCTTTGCCTAACGCTTCGGGGATGTTTTTTTTATGTTTTGTGTATGCTGTATGTTTTATTACTTCCTATTGCTTTTGCACCAGGGTTTCAGTATCTTTTAATAACAATTACTACTTATTTGACATTTCTTTACAGCAAGTTTGACTGCTGCTATGAGCCACTAGCACCTAGCACAAATATTATTCAACCTCGCAAAGATGAGGGAGGAGACCTTGCTCCATGAAAACGATGAAGAATGCGAGTGCCATGAGAAAAGAATGACACCCGTCTTTGGAGGAAGAATATTGGAAATCAATTATAATGAATTTATAACAATAATGTAGCTTTATTATTTATCAAAATAAATTATTTTCTATAAATTATCTCTTTGTTATTTCTGTGTGACTGCTACAACATAGCTTTTATTTAGTTCTGGGCCTTAGAGCTGGCTGGATAACACACAAGATAATAACAATTTCGTTGGTTTTCGTTGGTCTGGTGGTCGCAAGCGCTACTACTGAGCATGAGCTCCTGGGTTCGATTCCCGAGTTGGGCATAGTGTTTGGGTTTTTTTATCTGGAATTGCTCATTACCAGCCCGGAGTCTGGATTTGTGCCCGGTTTATGGCAATAGGCTCGCCCCCTATTACATGGGACTTAACTGGCGAAATGTGGGTGTACTATAGGTACACCTCCGCCTAACCCTTCGGGGAATACAGGCGTGATGTTATGTTTGTTTGTAACAATTTCCATTGAACTTCCTCACGAAATCGATTCTCTTCAAATCTCCTGAACACATTAGGTACTGAGCCCCCTCCTAATTGAACTTCACTAATTATCCTTTCATCATGAGTGTTTACTTCGAATGAAGAATGAAAATAATTTAAAAATTTAAATCTAATAAGTAATTATCCTGGTAGTGAGTTTCAATGAGCATTGTAGGTCTTCCTCTCCTTTGTCTAGTTCCCGCCAGAGCGTTTCAAAATGATTGTTTTCTTCTTTCTTCGTCAATCTCAAATCCCGTAAAAGATTGTTGAAATCAATATTTACTAAGGCACAACTCGTTCATAGAGAACAAAATAATATCGAGCACAGAAAATCTTGTATCGATCAGCTGATTCAAATAAAATCCGCCATCTTGCCGCTTAACATCCTCTTAGCAAGCTCTAAACAGGGTACCGGTGGTGTTTAATTTTGACAGATAATAATCATTTGCTTAGCAACCTCTTAGCGCTAAATAGCGTTTATGAATAAGAATTTTGCTAATCAATTGCGTAGCATTTGATTAAAATTTAACTAGCGTTTTTAAATAAGACCGTAAAGACGGGTATCAAAAATAAAATAACCCATAATGCAATCGATTAAGATTCATCCAGAATAGCAAAAAATGTGAAAGAATAAGTTTTGGTTTCAATTTTTTCTGCGACTATTTAAAGCATTTACATACAAAAAAAAACCCAGCATTAAGAATTGAATATGTTTGCCCACATATAGTATTTTTAGAAATGTAAAATATGCTAATAATAGCACAATAAATGCACCTAAACTCAACCAAGTATCGTTAATTTTGTGGGAAATGGTAACGATAGATCGATTTTGCATTATAAAAAACTAAAATTTTCTGTAATAAAGTACCTGATATTTGAAGATGAAGAACCAATCTATACGAGGTAGTGATTAGTTATATTGGATTTCGTTTGGTTATGCCATAAAATGTACCAAAAAAACAGCAAAATATTGCCTGATACGCAAACGCGCCCTTAATGTCATTTTGGTAATGAGCACCCCAAGGAACCTCGAAAATGACACCCGTATCATTTATATTTAAAAAATAAGTCCGCCATCTTGGATTCAAAAAATAATGTCATTTTTGTAATCAGCACTCCGAGGTACCTCGAAGATGACAACCATATCGATTTTTAATCAAAATGAACATCTTGGATTCCAACATGGATATTTTTTTCGTAATCAGCACTCCCAAAAACCTAGATAATGACAATCATATCATTGTTGAAAAAATCATGTCCACATGAGCACATGTCGTATGCACCATTTTGGTAACAAGTAAACATTTGAAACCACTAACACACGTCGGTAACCGGAAGATCAAAACAAATAAACAATTAATATTCAACGATACAACTAAAACTAATACACCTCCCCCAAGCCGGCTGGTCCCCGTGGGGGAATATGACCAACCCCTTCCAGCACAATTGTTATGGAAAAATAACATTAGTATCAAAACAAACGATAAAAGAAAACTTTATATAGTCACTTTAAACTGCTTAACCTTGCGTACAGAAGAGAGTCTAATCGAATTAGAACTAGCACTCTCAAATATAAAGTGGGATGTTTTAGGATTAAGTGAAGTAAGAAGATTAGGAGAAAGTATTGAAGACCGCAAGGAGTATATTTTATATTACAAAGGCGAAACAAAAGGAAACTACGGAGTCGGATTCATGATTAAAAAACATTTAGAAGGAAACATAGAAGAATTCAAGGGCATATCAGAGAGAATAGCTGTACTTAATCTAAATCTGCCATCGTACAAAAACAAGTGGTCGATTATCCAAATTTACGCCCCCACAGAACAGTACGAGGAATCTGCCAAAGAACTCTTCTATGAACAACTAACATCAGTCCTACAGCAATCGCACAAGAACGTAATGTTGATAGGAGATTTTAATGGCAGAATTGGTTCTCAACAAACTGGAGAAGAAAATGTAATCGGCAAATTTGGTTTTGGCAGAAGAAGCAACAATGGCAAAAGAAAGATCAATATGGCCTTTGAAAACAATCTTGCATTTATGAATAGCTTTTTCAATAAAAATCCAAGGAAAAAGTGGACATGGCTATCACCAGATAGAACATATAGAAATGAAATAGACTATATAGCAACTAATAATAGAAAAGCTTTCTATGATGTAAGTGTTATTAAACAACTAAATTTTAATACTAATCATAGAATGGTCAGAGCTATAATAAATAGTACAGAGCCGAAAAAAGCCAGAAATAAATTTAATACAATAAAGAATATTAGTAGACACCCTAATGAAGCAAATAATGAAACAGACGAAAGATATGAAAATGGAATAAACGAAATTTATGGACCACTATACTCTCAATTGGCAAAACCTAAGGCATGTTATACAGAAAAGGAAACCAAAACCCTAATAGAAGAAAGAAGACAGCTTTTAAAAAATAAAAAAGATAAACACAATTTAAGAGCTATTTCAGAAGTAAGTAAAAAAATAAGTAAAAGTATCAAGAAGGACAGAGCGAAAAGAAGATTAGACACACTCAACAATCACATAAAAAAGACAGGAGGAGTTAAGAAAGCCTTAAAAGAACTGGTGGAGTCCAAACAATGGATACCAAACATTAAGAATAAAGCAGGAAAGCAGGAGACCATAAGAAGAACTATAATCCAAATTGCAACAGACTTTTACAGGTCACTCTACGCAGCGTACCCCAATGTTCAGATTCCAACTATAAATCTAGAAGACGACGAAATTGAGGATATTCCAGTTTTTCTACAATCTGAAATAGAAAAAGCTGTTCACAGTCTAAAGAGCGACAAGTCACCTGGGCAAGATCAAATAACGAACGAGATGATAAAATCTTCAATAATTGCACCTGAAAACTTAAGAAAACTCACAGAAATATATAATACCATCTTAAGAACTGAGTCTATACCATCGCAATGGACAAAGAGTACAATTGTCCTCTTACACAAGAAAGGGGATCGGGATAACATCGAAAATTATAGACCAATTAGTTTGTTGTCAAATATATACAAGGTATTTTCAAAATTAATCCTTAATAGACTAACAGGGATAATGGACGAACAACAGCCAATCGAACAAGCTGGATTTCGAGCAGGATTCTCAACCATCGATCATATACATGTATTAAAACAGCTAATGGAAAAATCCAAAGAATACAATAAAACACTGTATATTGCATTTGTGGATTACAGTAAGGCGTTCGATTCCATTAAACATGAGTCACTCTGGAAGGCACTAACTCAACAAGGAATTCCCAAGAAATACATACGTATAATCAAAAATATATACAAGAACAGCACGGCACAAATAAAATTGGAAACAACCGGCGAAGTGTTCCCTATAGCGAAAGGCGTAAGACAAGGAGACCCGCTGTCCCCAAAACTTTTTTCTGCAATTCTAGAAAGTGTATTTAGGAACATAGAGTGGGAAAATGTAGGCATAAATATCAACGGGGAAGAACTCAACCATTTAAGGTTCGCGGATGACTAAGTACTAATCACTGACAGCCCTAGTACGCTGCGAAATATGCTGCAACAGTTAACAGAAGCTAGTAGAATAGTAGGTCTTACTATGAATAAATCTAAAACAAACGTAATGACAAACAGGAAAGAAATAGCCATAACAATAGATGGCGAAAGCATTGAATACGTGAAAATCTACACATACCTGGGACAGTTAATATCATTCAGAGATCAAACAGACATGGAAATCGAAAGAAGAGTTGCTTGTGCATGGAAAAGATATTGGTCACTCAAGGAGATACTTAAAAGCAAATACTTTTCCATGGCAGCTAAGAGAAAAGTCCTCAACTCGTGCGTCTTACCTTGCCTGACGTATGGGAGCCAAACGTGGGCCCTAAATCAAAAACATCTTTTAAAACTGAGATCATGTCAGCGGGGAATGGAGAGAAGCATGATTGGTGTAACTAAAAGGGATCGGTTAAGAGCAGTTGCAATACGATCCAGAACCAAAGTAGAGGATATAATAAAGAAAGTAAGACTGTTGAAATGGAGATGGACAGGACACATGACGAGAGATAGTAAGTTAAAATGGACAAAAATTATAACGGAGTGGCATCCACACGATGGCAAAAGGAAAAGGGGAAGACAGGTAAAGAGATGGATAGACGACATAAGAAAAATTGGAGGCGCTACCTGGTCTAGAATAGCTAGAGACAGAAATGAGTGGAAACAGCTGGAAGAGGCCTATGTGTCACAGGACACGCTGATCACTAAACCGGAAAACCCGATGTGTTAGATTTAAGTTTTTTTTTTAATACTATTAAATTATACTTGTGTTTAGTTCCTCAGCAATAAAGGCTTAATAATAAAACATTTGAAACAAGACACGTGTTAGCCCTGAAAGCACCTGAAAGTCATGTCCCGAGCTACTAACAATAGCTGAATAGCGACGTATGCAGCTCGGGCTCACCCTACCCGCCCCTCACACCCCGCACGATTGCCCTGTCTAGACGGCTTCGTCGAACGACTGTATTGGTATAAGACTGTGGTATTACCCAGTAACTGCCAACTGGGTTGTGGAGGTTAGATAAGTCGTCGGTCCATGTAAAATACTGGTATTCAGCTGCATCCGGTTAGACTGGAAGCCGACCCCAATATAGTTGGGAAAAGGCTAGGCAAATTGATTTTTATTGCTTGTTGTTTAGGACAAAAGAAAAAACAAAACTTGTCAATTGATAGTCCTATTAGAAACTTAGAAACGTCGTAAATAGTCAATAATTATCAATGTTGACAAGTGGGCAGCTCACACTTACTTTTTTTTTTTTTAACTATGGCATCTCGCATGTATACCACTAAGGTATTTACTGCTCAACCGAACAATCCTGTGGCTGCCATAAGCTACTACACTCAAAGCCTCCAGCCAGGAGCAAAACTATTCTAAATTAAAATTAGGCGAACGCTCGCTAAGGGCAGCCCCTGTGGGGTACGAACCTCGGCTTAGGGCGTCGCTGAGGGGAGGACAGCAAGATGGGATAGGCTGGATCAAGGATAATCATTATTATTAATCGGGGAATTTAAAGCTACGCGCTCAGCTGCGGCGCGGGCTGGCGATGGCGCTTCATCGGTCAAGGGTCGGGGGGGAGTATTATTTACTCGGGAGGGTCGCGATCGCGGAGGACCTCGGCGGCGCACAGTGGATCGAAAATCGGCTGTAGAAGACATAGGATCTCGATTTCTTAAATGTTATTTTTTTTGCTGGAAATGACTTCTGCTGATCATTACTGTTCTATAAAATGTCATATGAAGTAATTGTGTGCACAAATGGAAGAGTTATAATTTTTATAAGAAAAAAATGTATGGAGCTGACATGAAAAATGAGGATATCTCTGGAATCACAAGGTTGGCCGTTATATCCTTGCACATTGTTATAGTACTATTTATTTGTGAATTTTTGACATACTTAATAGCGCGGCATCACTTGCGATTTTTGTTTTAAAAATCTTCAAAATAAAAAAAATAAAAATATGATACATTTTGATGCTTAAATATGGCTATACCAAGTGTAACTTACAATATTTTTTATGCTTAGACCAAAAAATTCTAAGAAATCACAAAGTCGTATTACCTACTTTGTGATTTTCATTTGAAATGACATGGTAATTATGAATTACGTAATACGTAATCTTGTCTAATGCCAAGACCTCATTAGCTAATGATTAATAAAACTTAATACCTATTTAACTGTTAAAAGGATACGTACCATAATGAGGGTAATTAGATAAACGTGATCATTAGTCAATAACAATAAATGGTAAACTATTGTATGATTAAAAATAAAAGCAAATTATTAAAAAAAAAAAAAAACATAACCTAACATAAACAATAAAAGTTAACTTATTTTATACTTCGTCACCATCAGAATCCACTTCAGAATCAGGTTCTACAATAGATATAACTTCTAAGAACTCTGTCGGAGCTTCCTGATCCTGAAGTTTCAATAGTTCTACTGTTTCCTTAAAGTATGTCTGCCTCTTGTGGGCATTTAATTTTGGTCTTGTGGAAGAAATTAGAGGATCAGAAGAGACGATAAGCATATTGAGGATATCCTCGTTTGATGCTTGTCTACTCTTTTTCCTCGAATGGTGTTCTCTGAACCTCCTAAAGTCTTTGTTTCGGGCCTCTGAAGCTTCTTCCGAAAGACTTCCAATTGGTACAATAGCATTTTCTGCAATTATGTCCCCTCCGTGAATCATCAATTTGTGGACGGTTGATGACATGTAGTACCAATCGTACAGTTCCACGTATTTTTCAGCGGTCGTTCTAGCGTATTCTTTAAATTTCGGCACGTCTACAATCTCTCCAGATGTGATAGCTTGCAGAATCACAGCAAATCTGCGTATTAGGTCTTCATCTAATCCAGTGATCCTGATTCCTGTGGGATCGTAACCATCTCTTTTGAACTGCCCGTGTAAATCTTCGACAAAATTCTTTCACGGTAACACTGTCTTCATCTGAAAGGCTAGAGCCCAGTCGAATAACAAGTGTGTTGAACAATATTTCATGAACGAAAGACGAAGCATCCTGATTGCTCAGAATAACAAACAAATCCAAATTTGTAATAATGCTTTTCATTATTCACGATCACTGAGTAAAAATACACGGTAGGATAGATGTTAGTATTAGAAATGCTCTAAATGAACTGAAGTTGTGAATCCAATGTTTGACTATTTATTGTTATTGACTAATGATGGTATCACATTTATCTAATTACTTTAAGTTAATCCTGCACTAATTGCTAAATTAGCGAGTACCCCAAATTATTTTGGTACGTATCCTTTTAACTAGGTATATAGGTATTAAGTTTTATTAATCATTAGCTAATGTGGACTTGAGGCATTAGACAAGATTACGTATTACGTAATTCATAATTACCATGTCATTTCAAATGAAAATCACAAATTATGTAATACGACTTTGTGATTTCTTAGAATGTTTTGGTCTAAGCATAAAAAATATTGTAAATTACACTTGGTATAGCCATATTTAAGCATTAAAATGTATCATATACTTTTTTTTTTAATTTTGAAGATTTTTAAAACAAAAATTGCAAGTGATGCCGCGTTATTAAGTATGACAAAAATTCACAAATAAATAGTACCATAACAGTGTGCAAGGATATAACGGCCAACCTTGTGATTCCAGAGATATCCTCATTTTTCATGTCAGCTCCATACATTTTTTTCTTATAAAAATTATAATTCTTCCATTTGTACACACAATTACTTCATATGACATTTTATAGAACAGTAATGATCAGCAGAAGTCATTTCCAGAAAAAAAAAATAACATTTAAGAAATCGAGATCCTATGTCTTCTACAGCCGATTTTCGATCCACCGTGCGGCGGTCGGTACGACGGATGTCGGGTGTTTTTGTGCACTGTACTGGTGGCCCTACTGCTCTCCTGGAGGAGTGTGGTGAGATTATCTGGATCGGAGAGGACTCACCCTTACAATCTTAAACTGGTCTATAATGCGTTGACCAGGAGCGCTTTGGACTACTGATGCTTTCTTATTGAGCCCTGAAACAAAGAAGCACCGAAATGAAAATAATTAAAAATAAAATAAATATTTAAAATTTTAACTGGTACTTATACTAACTATGTATTTTATTTATATATTTTTATCTTTTATAGTATTTTATAAGTTTGTAAATTCGAATACATGTTTTACTAATCCTTGTCTTCGTCCTCGCAGCTACTAACATTTATCTACCCGTAAAGTACAAACTCCGACGGCCTTCCACTCTGCACTGCATGTCTCTACGTGACACTTGCAGAATAATCGACACTTTATAAGTCAAAGGTCGACACCGGCTCAATTGCCAAGAAGAAAGAAAAAAAAAAAACATTTTTTTTTGACAGATCTGTCATTCAACTGTCAAAACTATTATTTGTTTTGAAATTCACAGAGAGAAAGCCAAACTGTAAATCTAAAAAACGTTCCTTTTCAACTTTTTCAATGAATACAATTCTATTTTTGGATATAAATTATGAATGTATTAATCTCAGCTTTTCTCTTAGTTTTAATATACGACATAGCATCAGTGGGGTCTATAAAAACAAATTATATTCGGCACCATTTAGGTTCACGCACACCTTACAGGTTTAGAGCTAATAAGAATGAATCAAGAATAAAGTATCCAAGTAAGTTTAAATGAAATAGCTCTATTACTTACTAGTATTTTGTGAGTCTATCCTGCATATAAATATTTCGATTTGTCAACCACTAACCTACGTATCTGTTAAAGATACCGATTCCGTTTTTTTTAAACATTACGCCCATTTAATGATGCTATAAATGAAAAAAAAGCAATTTATGAACAACCCCAAACAATGCAGTACCGCTGCATTGTTTGGAGCTGTTAAAAAATGAGCATTCTATGACATTTGACTTTTCTGAGTAGCTGATAATCTTACAATTTGAATTTCAGATTGCAAAGATACAAAAATATGGATGGTGACTCGTCATGGCACTAGATTACCAAGTCGTAAAGATATACATGCTGCTCCACAACTTGTAGAGTTAAAGTATGAAGTGTTACTGCAACACAAACATGGCAAAGGTTTGAAATTATCTTGTTTGATGGAGCACTGTATTTTCATATAAAATATATGACTGACCAGTTCATAATTCTTTTCACTTGCTGAAATGATCTGACCAAGGTAATGTCTGGTATTTAAAAGAGATTGTGACCTCCGAGTTTGTTTTTTGTGTTTCTTCTCTGAGTAGTTGGATAGGAAACACTAACCTCATCTAGATTATAAATTAGAAAAAAAAAAAAAAAACATGTGTAAAAGTGTTTGTAGCCCAATTTACAGAATAAACATAATTTATCATTTTGACATAGTTAATTAAGAAAGAAAATCTTTTACAGACTACTAAAATGTTACTCATGTCTGAAAATAGCCTTGCTTGCTCACTTTTATTAGTCACTATTTGGTGCTTGATGTATGGGCCTTTTAAATTCTACACTGATGTTCCACTAATTGAAATAACCATTGTATATAATGCAACAAAGGGTACTTAAACTAAAATATTATTTATCAAATCATAATTTTCTGTTATTTTTCTACACTTCCAGGTCAATTAACAAATGAGCAATTAAACAATTTAAAAGACTGGAGAACAGATCTAGATGCTGATAAAGAAAGTTACTTGACATTGGAAGGTCGAGATGAAATGATACTGCTAGCTGAGAGGATGCAAAAAAGATTTCCTAATGCTATCAAACAGAGATATAGCAACAAGACATTTTTAGTAAGTTGAATTTCTGTCTTTAAAATAAACATATTCATTACACAAAATACTTGCTTAGTTGGGCACCAGTTTGTAGGCGAAACAATATTTATATACTTTTTGGCATAGAAAACATGATTTAATCCAACAACAAAATTAGCTGTAGTCTAGGGTGCAAAAGAAGCTTTAATATTATACAATTTAAAAGTCAAAATAAACTAATGACTGGAATAAACCAATTCCATGTAGGTAACAATATCATCAACAGATCCAACCCAGATACACTGCTAATAATTATTATCTCAACTAAACTTTCTTTTGTTTAACATATTCCAGTTCCGCTACACAGCAACACAAAGGGCTCAGCAAAGCGCAAGATACTTCACTAATGGCTTATTTGAGAAAAAGGAATCACAAGACATCATATTTGCACCAGCCACAAAAGTTGATCCAGTGTTACGGGTAGTGAATCAATTTTTTTTCTGAATGCGAAAGTGTGTTTGTTTTCACGCTAAAATTTGGCACATGGATAGACTATGACCTGGGTTAAGACATAGAATACTTTTCATCCCAATATTCCCAGGGGATTAAGATATATCTATGAAACCACGGGGCGAAGCTAGTAAAAACATTTTAAAAGATATAAATCTCATGAGCGCGAGCGTTTGTAAAGAGGGATCATTTTGATCATTACAGATCAAAATCATCCCTCTGTCGTTACAAACGCGGTGTACTGTGGCGGCGGGTGTATTTGCGACCATAAGCGTATTATACGCGTCCTGCCGCGATGTCTAGTGCCTGAATGCGATGACAATGCGCGAAACTAATAAAATTGCGCACAGCGCTCATGTGATGCGGCCATATGCGTGAATAGGAGTTTGTTTAAATAGAATTGCCGCGTTTTCGTATGGCCGTCACATCGCAATCACCTTACCTGTACTGTCGGCCTGAAACTGAGTTTCTTTATAAAATTAGGCCATTACCTGTTAACTTTAAGCTTCTCTCTTCACTCAGTTGCAATTTTTCAGTTTTACAAACACTGTGACAGGTGGCTAACACAAGTTAAGAAAAATCCAGAAACTTACAAGGAGACTAAATTGTTTAGTCATAGTCATGAAATGAATAAGACGCTGGAGTCTATTTCTCATAGACTGGGCCTCAATAGAGTACTGGAATTTGGTTTGTAAGACTATAACTGCTGCGCTGTATCGCTGAAGCATGCTTTCGTTTGCTTGAGTTTTACAATTATTCCATTCTTCATTATTATTTACTTTCTGACTTTTTTTTATTTTACTCTTCACTTCACCAGTGGAGCAGCGCATGTCGTTGTGATAGGGTGATTGTTGCGGCCTTAGAGTAAGATTCTCTGTCTACGGTTGCGGCCTTAGAGTAAGATTCTCTGTCTACGGTTGCGGCCTTAGAGTAAGATTCTCTATCTACGGTTGCGGCCTTAGAGTAAGATTCTCTGTCTACGGTTGTGGCAGTAGATAGCGTACTCAAAGCGATGCGTTGCGTTTGACCAAGTAACACAGCGGTTTTTTTTTCTGTTCAGTGCCCATCATGAACCAACGTATTGCAAGCACATTCAAAATAACACCATAATACACGCATAAACCAATCTACACTTGCACGCATATCTTGTCTTGCAATTTATCGCCGATTTTTTTTACTGATTTCGGTATTGGGTAAGCTTATCAAGTTATCACCCTAACATACAAAGACACTGTGGCCCTCGGTATTAATAAACGCGCTGCTCTGCCCAACTAGGACATAACCTTATTGGCATTATATAATTAATCCTAGCATTTACCTTATGTACGCAGTATTTTTCATGCTTAAATTATTTACAAGAATATTTTAAACAAAAATAAGACCTATATTTTCATTTACAGAGACAGTGAATTTGATGTATAAGTACTGTGGATATGAAACTTCGTGGGACAAACATCACATATCGCCCTGGTGTTACGCGTTTGATGAAAAGAGCATACAGGTAACTTGCACTCGTAGCGAAAAGTATTTTACACGCATGCGAATAATATGAGTTCGAGAAATTTTGTTCAGATAAAATAGAATTCCGAAAATATTCAAATTAAAAAAAGTTAGTTAATAAAAGTAGAAATATAAAACCTTAGCTAACTCAACTTGGATTTGCCAGCGTAATATGACACATTTGGTCAGTCAACTATGTATCTGGCTTAAGGTTGAACTAGTTGCGGGCTCGAACTCACTGGTGGGCGTGGCCAAAAAGCATCCAGGTGAGACACGATCTCTATCTCTGTCGGACATGATGCCAGCATCTTGTCCGACAGAGATAATATCAGTGATGAGCAGTTAGACGCTAGTTTGCACGCACACAAACACCGGTCCAAACTATTTTACAAACGAGCGCGTAAAAATTACGAAAAGTCCTTTGGAAAATCGAGTTTGATGAAAAAAAACCACTGCATAAATCAGTAAAAAATCAAGTTTATTGAACTCTTCGATACTTGAGCTTTTACGAGATTTTACGCTTCTTTTATTACTTATTTACGCCCCACATTTGTGTTAAAATTAGCAAGAAAAACGAATATTTGTTGGCTCATAACTTTTGAATAGCTTTTTATTTTACTATTCTGTTTCTGCACATACAAAATTAATATTGAGACAAAATGATATCATGGTTAACTTTGGATGTACATTGTCAAACAGTGGAGTAATACCCTCCCGAAAGGAGATGGATAACGGTCATATACAAGCATGGCCCAGAAATGAACACAAATTAAACTAAATGACGTAATATGAAGCTTTAATAGTGTTTCATAGCCCTAAATATTTTTGTTCGTCGTAATTTTAACCATTTGTACGCACTTGTACCCATCAAAATTTAATTATAATACTACAAATTTAAGAAGGCTGGCACAATGTACTGCGCGGCCGCTTTTATACAGTCATTCGAATTTGTTCGGTTACTCGTGAAATTTATTTTCCTATGGTTTTGGTCTTATAGCTGTGTAGTTACAAGGATTTTTCAGCTGAAACTTTAAGGATAAGCAATTGAATAAAGGTACTTTTGTCGAATCATAATTTCCGTCACTTAATAATAACTCATGTATTGGAGTGTTACATTTTAGCATAGCCAGATTTTAATTAAAATGGAATAGCTCTCTGAGGAGTTGGAATAGAAACATCTAATTTCGCATGATGCTTTGAGTTCATAAAAGGTACAAATCACCATAACTGGTAAGTTTCTAGGGTTTCTCATTGAAGCACAAGGATCGATTTTAGGGTTTTTGAAAATCAATTTCTTATTTTCCAACGGTGTCAATTATAGAAAAAATAAAATTGCACAGCATACGCACAAATTAAGACCCACCGTAGTAAAAAAAATCGTAGTTGTATGTCATGCCGTTTGGGCAGCGGCATCTTGAATAACTCTGAAACCTCAAGACGCACAAATTTTAGTTTTTGGGCACAATTAGGCACAAATATGATCTATCTAAGTAGCTAGTTTGTACTCAGCTACGACCACCGGTTAAAAAACATGCCGCTGGGGTAACGTTACTCCAGCGGAATCTGTTTTTCGTGAATATCTTTGGATCGGCTGGACGCACAAATTCTAAATTTCGGGCACATTTACACGAGATGGGGTACTAATTATCTGTCGAGCCGAAATCCTGAAAAGCGACAACATTCCGCTGGAGTAACGCACACTATGGCGTCGTCTTGGCAACATTTTACATGAAAATATTTTTGGTGGGATACATAATTATCTCACCGAATACTTGAATCAAAATAATTATCTTTTAAATTGAAATATTTCCTCCAATGAAACGAAAGCTGTGGTGCGATTACAAATATTATAAGTTACTTTTTAAATATAATTATCTCTGTCTGTGCTAGGTCAGACTTTATCCATGTCCTTTGTATGGAAAAAATATCGACTAGTGCAACCTTAAGGCATGCGAATAATATGACTGAGGAAGCTAGGTTATACATAAAAACCTCTAAAGAATTTTATTAGTTTAATAAAACAAGTAGAAATAAAGGATTTCGTCATATCTTTAAACCATTCAGTTTGAACGTTTTTGTTTATTTTCCAGGTGTTTGAATATTATCACGATCTGAAAGCGTATTGGCTCGATGGCTATGGACACGAATTAACGTATCGCCAAGCATGTTTGTTAATGAAAAACATGTTTGAATATTTTGGGTAAAAAAATATTCATTTATTATTCATATTCCAAATTTTTGTAAAAATAGAACCTTAGAAAAATGCTGTGACGCGGCATTAAAGAAATGAAGATTCAAAAAAAGAATGGTAAAAAAAAAGATAAAGTTTAGGTCATCGAGGGTTTGGCTGGTTTTCTATGTTTGAGGCCAACTCATATGATGAATACAGCTTGTAGAAAGTTACGAATGTGTTTATTTTTAGTGTTTTTACTTCTTGTTTATTAACACACTATTTTATTTTACGCAGCAAAGAGCGCGGCTATCGGTCAGTCTTCCTATTCAGTCACTCGGGCACTGTTCTGAAGATCTTAACCCATCTGAAGCTTTTTCAACCACCGTCGCCACTCAAAGGCGACCACATTTTGGAAGACAGGGAGTGGAAGCTGTCCGAAATAGACTGCTTTGCGGCTAACTTGGCATTTGTACTGTTCAAGTAAGCTATATATTATTATGTATTAATAATCCAAGTTATTGCGTGTTTGAGCAGAACCGGTCGAGTCGACCTCGTAATTGCTTTATCACCCTCTGATAGAATGTCGTTTGCACGTCATAAAACGTCAAGGTCTAGTTTTGCTTTAAAACCAATGTGACAGCACGACAGTACTTTACCTTGGAGCTCTATTAGACTATCATAAAATAGGATCACAGACGTATGAGTAATTTTTATATGAAGAACCTTTGACGGTATAATAACTACATATGATTCATATTGTCTATAATCATAGTTATGGGATCTTATTTCAAAGTAAGCGTACACATATGATCATATCCGTCTAACCTCAAAAATGGCTAAATCAAACACGGATAAATCGTTATCTACCTTGATTAAGTATGACGTTTATATGATCATAATTTGTGTAATAATTATAACGTGTAAAAATGAAGAACAGCATCATTTAACTACGATCATAGAATTTGACAGATATGAAAATCATAAGTACTTGTATGATAAATACCTATTCTTGCCATAAAAATTGTCAAGAAGAAAAAAAAAAAATTGCAAATAATATTTATTACTTTTACAGTGTGTTAGTTTAATACATAAATATAAAACAATTTAAAATATAAAAAGCTTATTCGAAGTGGTCTCCATTGGCTGCAATACAGTCATTTAAACGTTGAGGCCAGTTACCAATAGAAGCACGCACTCTTTCCATGGGAAAATTCTTCACTGCCAATCGTATGGATTGTTTTAGGGACTCCAAATTATCATGGCGTTTAGAGCAAGCCGTACTCTCTAAAACTGACCATGAATCATAATCCAGCGGATTAAGATCGGGACTAGACGACGGCCAGTCTTCAGCTCTGATGAAGTCCGAAACGTTCACTTCCAACCAAGACTGCGTGACCCGGCGCCGAGTCTTGTTGGAAGGACCATACTTGGTTATTGAGTATGGTGTTGTTAAGGACCATGTGTTGTCCTATGGACTCACCAGTTATGGACGCACATTTAAAACATACCTGGATAAAATACATAATTTGCAAACACGTTTGTTGAAACTTGTAGTACCAAACTATGTAAAAAATAAATACCAAGACAATTACACAGGGTTATATAAACATTGCAAAGTATTACCTGTTCTGGCGCGCGCTGCGTATCTGTTCCTCATAGAACATTTTGATAACAGTGATATTCAAATTCCTGTCAAATATAACGTGAATACACGACAAGCCAAATCAAAATCATTTCTAGTGCCACGCAAAAATAACTTTTATGGCAGGCGTACCGCTTCTTTCACAATACCCAATTTACTAAACCAAATACCTGTGGACATTAGAGACTCAATGAATAGTAAAAACATAAAGCGTAAGCTGAAAGAACATTACATCAACTCGATCATAACTTAACTGTTAATAGCGCGTTGATCAAATCTCAGGCCATGGCATGCTAAGACAGACCCCAGAGGTCTAATTGTGTGCTTTGTTTAAGTGTAAGGAACTTGTAATGTGTAAAATAAATATATAAAAAAAGGGGCTTAACTACCTTCTCAAGAATGGTATCTTGATACACTTGTGCCGATGTTTTGATACCTTTTTCACAAAAATATGGCTCTGTCACTCCTTCATAGCTAACACCCCACCAAACCATCACTGAAGTGGGATAATGCCCACTTTGCACTCTGTCGACTAATTGGGAAGCTCCCTTAGAGCTTAGAGCATAAATACGGTAATTTGTTTGTTAAAATGTTGCTCAATTGTAAAGATTTTCTCATCCGTAAGCAATTTTTTTCTGTGACCTCCCTTTGCGTACCGCTTCAGTAGTTGTTTCGATTTTACCACCCTATTCTTTTTTAAATTATCAGTTAAAAATGACCAGTGCGTCTCTTATAGGCTGCAAGTCCTAAGTCATCTTTTAAAATACGCGACATGGTTCTGGGTGCTATCTTCATCTCCCGAGATAAAATCTTTTGCTTTCGGACAGGATTTCTTCGAATTCTTTCCCTTACTGCTTTGACCACCTTTTTCGTACGAACACTACGTGGACGGCCAGATCTTTTTCTGTCACAAACAGAGGAGGTCTCATTGTACCTATTAATAGCCCGGTACACAAACATTTGACTAATACCAAGCGTATGGAGAGTTTTAAAAATTGCATTTGGCTCCATACCAACTTTGTGTAATGCAATCACAGCGATTCGGTTCTCTTTATCACCCCACTCCATTTTAATATCGCAAATTATTGTACAATGTATTGGCGCCAAAATTAGAAAACTCAATGAACAATCGTATAAAAATGACAGATTCCAAATTCAAATGTAATATCTTTCTTATTTTTAACGGTAACAGTATTTATGGCCAGACTATGATAGTGTAATTGGGGCCTTAGTGAAGTTTTAATTAACTGGGAGTATTGTCAAAAGTTGTAAAGTAATGACGAGGTCAACTATATTTACAATAGTGACTTAAGGTTCCCCTTATGTCACTATTGTAAAAAGTTATGTCCCAGTTTCGGTCCGTTATGTTATTGTCTGAATTCTAGTTACCTATTAGTAAATACAACTACACGCCAGCGAAACAAGTAAAGCATTAAAAGTAACAAATGACATCAAACCATTACGGTATCAAAGTAGCACTTAATCCAGATTTCTTAGCGTGCCAGTGAAATTCAGATTAATTGGCACTTTAGCGTTCTAATGTAGGCAACAAGTCATCATATAAATCTCAGACGAACAAAATAGAACCGCAGTTTTATTGTATAATGTTTAAAACTGTTGCGAGAACTGTTATGAAGAAATAGGTTAACATTTTGTTTTAGTGTTTCGTTGTAATTAAAAAAAAAACAGAACACTGACGCATTTCTGAACAATAGATTAAATAGAAAACTTTGTAGGTCAGTAGTTGATACTGACCTACAAAGTTTTCTATTTAATCTATTGTATGTTGATCTAATTATAAATATGATTCGTAATTATAATCATAAAAATTCGTATTGAATGACTTTTTCATGAAATCATAACATTTTAGGATTATTCTAGCATAGGTACGGAGTTGTATTGCTTATTCTAATGTCTATGATTCTGTAAAGCCATATTTGTTACGGTCGCGAATTATATTTGAATTACTGACACTTTTTTAAGAAAATTTGAATTTCGCGGGCCACCTTAGCGCAAACTTGACACACCACGCGCGTGGTTTGACTTGTGTAGTAGACGTTTATGGGTCTCTTTAGTGGTATGAGTTCTGCGCCAGAGCATCATAGGGGATGTCTCGGTTAAAACCTCATATGCGAAAAGGCAGTTCACCAGACAATCCGCTTCCGTCTACAACAAATTAAATACGGCGCGGCGCGCGGCGGCGGAAAAAGCGTGCGGGAGGCGCGGTCAAGTCACATCTTACGTGGCGCGTATTATGCCTACTACGCTTTAGAATGGGCAACTAGGTTAATATTTCTGACTGACCGAGACGCCTTGACAATTCAAGTGCCAGTAAATGGTTTAATTAAAATAAATACTTTGAGTTTTAACTTTCTAGAGACATTTGAAAAATAAATAATACATGGCTATCCAAAAGGTAGAGAAATTTCACCTTTGTTTCCTATGTGATTTATAAAAAATATTAATCAAACTTTTCTGTCCACAGATGCAAGGACGGCGACCACGTTTTGGCTCTCCACCAAGAAAAAATTATTAAGCTTCCGATGTGTGAACACGAACTATGTCCTCTGGAGCATTTGAAGGAATATTTTCACGATAGTATAAACAACTGCGACTACACCGATATGTGTAGTCTTGACTCGAATGTTACCGAGAGCAAAGGAGGGAAAAAACGCCTATGAATTGTTCACATTGTTGGAAAGAAGATGACCCCAAAAACCATTTTATAAGAATAGGGCTCATGACTAAAAAAAATATTTTTATAATCCGTCAGTTGTATATTTAATAGATATTGGACGCGTTTTTTTTTTTTACTTTATCAAAAGATTACGGCGATACATTGCGTTAAAATTTGGCATGACGTCACGAGTGTGTAGATTTTATACTTACTTGTGACGTAGCGACCCCCACTCCCCAACTTTAATGCGGTTTATCTAAGTAATTTCTTATTAATATGATAATGCAAAAAAATACGTGTCTAATAGTTTTTTTAAATATCTGACTGACGAACTAAATACAATTGCTTTTTTTGACCCAGTCATCATCCCTATTTTATGATAGTAGATTCGACCGTACATCCGTCGTAACAATTTGACATTAACAGCGCCTTTATGTCGAGGCCTTTAAGGGCGGTTTTCGTAGTGCAAGTGTTACCATGGATGTGCGATTAACTGTGCATGTGCTACTTTTTTTGCTTTTAACTAAGCATGGGTCATCTATAATGTGAAAGTTCTCGGTTTTTATAAGCTTTAAGAAGGCTTTATTTCGTCATGTTATGCGAATCGCTAAAAACAAAACGCGGTGCTGAAGCTACTGAGTAAAGTGTGTCATATTGCACAATTTTAATTCCTAGTACATAAAGTACATTTATGACGTCACTGTCCAGTGGAAACTGTTGTTGATTGTGAAATTAAGTTATCGTTAAAACTTCAGTATTATGACTGGAAAGGAACAATTTACAAAAATAATCGCTGACTTTAAGAGGGCGTATCCTAAAAGTTGGCAAAGTCGCAAATAGCTGTCAAATATTTACCTGTTTTGATTAATTTGGCAATATTACTGTATGGAAATATGAAATGTGGCTAACTAGCGAACTAAAATATTGGTAATGAAATGCAATAATTAATATCGTAACACCGAACATTTACTTATATATGTAAAAAAAGTATTTGGAAACTTTCCAAAAGCCTTTTTTACACCTAAAACGGTTACAACATCAAATTCAGTAATAAAATTGCAATTCATTATTCATATTCTAGTTCGCTAGTTAGCCACATTTCATATTTCCATACATTAATATTGCCAAATTAATCAAAACAGCGAATTATTTGACATCTATTTGCGACGTTGCCAACTTTCAGAATAAACGCCCTTAAACATTGCGACGAAAAGACGCAAGTTCTTTGAAAGGACTAAGCAATATTCCTACACTAAGCTTATGAAATTGTTATACGCATATGAATCGCTTGAAGTTGTTGTATTCAATAGTTTTACAATGAATTAAATGTTTACACTGTTATTTATAATATATCGAAATGTACAAACGACATTGTTGAATTGATCATAATAAACGCTACACACGCTTTAAGTATTCATTTTTTTTATTTGGAAGCATTGGTGTTGTTTCAATTAAGCCACAGTATAAAATAATATGGAAGTACCGAAACTAGGAAACGTTCGAAACGGCACACTCATACAGACGCGCTCATTGACGAGACCCTAAGCGATTGTCGCGACCCCAAGCGATTGTTGCGGTGCTGTCAGTTGCAGGCAAAGACTACTATAGTATACTGTCTAGTTTCGGGTGCCGTGTCGAGACGAGTGGTCGCCGCAATCTTCATAAAACTGGAGCGTAGGTAATTATTTCAACTAATAGGCCTAGTTTTCATACTGTCCATATCATAGGTGAGCATTAACTTGTTAATCCGTTAATCTTTAATTAACGGAACTTAGCAAAATGCTTAACGGATAAACTTTTAACTCAAAAAAACGTTAACGCTGTTGTTAACTTCCGTAGTCCGTTACATTGGTTGTTTGTTACATGTTGTCATTATTTGTTTGAATTACACGCCACGCGGGAACACCGGCGCGGCGCGGTGCTGTAGCTCAAAAGAGCAAGTATCCAGAGCCGAGAAACTCTTAACACGCAGATTTAAGCAAGAACTCAAACTCAAAGCATTTATTTCAATTAAACCATTTACAGGCACTTTTGAACTGGCAAGAAGTCGTTCTGTCAGAAATATGAAGCTAGTTGCCCATTCCAAAGCGTAGTAAGTAATAGGTCTTTACCTATGTAATTGGAGATTCTATAACCAGCATTTTCA
The DNA here is from genome assembly GCA_963853775.1 of Xanthia togata. Lineage (NCBI taxonomy): Eukaryota > Metazoa > Arthropoda > Insecta > Lepidoptera > Noctuidae > Xanthia > Xanthia togata. The sequence goes on from OY970802.1 coordinate 18,046,701, forward strand.
GATTTAATTATCTGTGGATTGGCGCGCAATTCGAAATTCAAATGAAAAAAATAATATTCGAAAGACTTGTTAATTTTCAAATCCAGTCATTTATTTTTAGATAGTTTTTTTGTTTTTGTGACATTGTGGTAGTTTTTGGCGCCATGGATAAACTGAGAATTCGTACAATTTTCGAATATGAGTTCCTACGTGGAAATACCGCTGCGCAAACAACACGAAACATTAACGACGTGTACGGACCTAACACTGCTTGCATAAACACGATCCATTATTGGTTCAATCGTTTTAAATCTGGAAATTTTGAGTTGAAGAACGAGCCTCGCGGTTGGCCAGTAACCATTGTAACCACGACGAATTGAAGGCGATATTGGAAGCGGATCCAACTCATTCTACGGCTGAGCTTGCTGCGGGCCTTGGAGTTAGTGTCAAAACAACACAATCACTTGCGTCAAATCGGAAAGATAAAAAAACTAGATAAGTGGGTGCCACACGAACTAAGTGACCAACAGCGAGATTTACGCGGTCGAAGCATGCATAGCACTACTTTTTTTTTTTTTTTGGATGGGAAATCTTCAAATGACCTCCCGCTCTGGGTGGAGCGAGAGGGCGTGTCAGACTTACTGACTAAAACCCACCCGTGTTCCTTCTGTTGCCTGTGCAATGCCAGGGGGCCACGGTATCCCTTTCGGACTTTCCCGCAACCCCGGCAGGCAATGGTCTCATCGGACCCCTTCAATTGCTGACATCTCTTTGAGGCGCGCGTGGAACACAACGCGCCGTCGACCCGGGCTTGGTCCTTACCGGACGGCGAGCTACCCATTGCTCACCGTCCGCAAGCCCGCGCCTACGGTGGCCGGGAATCGGCAATAGATTCCCGACGCCCAGAGCGCCTCCTCCTGCGGCGGCTAGGGGCGCGAAATTTGCCTCTCCCTCACGCACTCCGCCTCCTCCTTCGCGAGCATTACTGCTTCGCAGAAGGAGGTGATGCATAGCACTACTGAATCGGCATAGAAACGAGGGAATTCTTAATCGAATTGTTACCTGCGATGAAAAGTGGATCCTGTACGACAACCGTAAGCGTTCGTCTCAGTGGGTGGACCCAGGCAGCATACAGCACCTAATCAGTGCGCTAAAAAAAGATTAATCATAGGAAGATGATGGTGACTGTCTGGTGGACCAGTGCCGGAGTTGTACCTCACAGCTTCTTACCGAATGGCACAACAGTGACGGCAGATGTCTATTGCCAAGAATTGCAAACAATGATGGAGAAGCTCGTAATTCAACAACCAAGACTAGTCAATCGCTCTTCCCCATTGCTTCTCCACGACAACGCGCGAGCTCACACTTCACGACAGACCATCGCAAAGCTACAAGAGTTACAGCTGGAAGCTCTCCGTCACCCACCGTACTCACCGGACCTTGCCCCAACAGATTTCAACTTTTTTCAAAATTTAGACAATTTTTTAAGTGGGATCAAATTCAACACCCCAGAAGCAGTACAAAACGCTTTCGCTAAATTCATCGCCTCCCGTTCGGCAGACTTCTACAGTAAAGGGATACACAAACTGCCATCAAATTGGCAAAATTGTATAGGTAATTTGGGCCAGTACTTTGATTAGCAGAAATAAAAAAAAACTACCAAAATTTTTATATTTTAAAATTATCGTAAAAATCTCCAATTTCATAGGTAAAGACCAAATACCTATGGAGAAGGACGGGATAGAAACTCCACGGACACTCTTTTAAATCAAAAATTTTATACAAAATATTGGTTACATCATTCATGTTGAAATTATACATGTGAGAACAATGTAGAGACTCAAGTGACCTTGAGTGGTTAGCTTGCGTGTTCTGTACCACTGAGCTCACACAACGCGTCGCACGTCCAGCCAATAATAGGACTCGTACATCCAGGAGCGCTGTTCCAAATTAGAAGCATTATTAATTTGTTACTAAAAGATCAATAATTAAATTATCTTCAAAATGGTGAAGGTTTCAGAAAAATACGCTTGATACGAGGGCGGGATGATAAGTAACTAGCCTAATAAGAAAACACTTAACTTTCCGTGATAAAATTAATTTTATTTTTCGACATAGTCTCCGTGAACCTGTACGCACTTTTTCCATCTTCGTTCTAAAGCAGTAATGCCTTCCATAAAATGATTTCTTTCGAGGCCTGCAAAATACTCCTCTCCAGCGGCTATGACTTCATCATTTGTGGCAAATTTCTGTCCGCCCAAAAAAGTTTTGAGCTTAGGGAATAAGTGGAAGTCTGATGGCGCTAGATCAGGCGAATAAGGTGGGTGGGGCAGCAAATCGTACTTCAATTCGTTGATTTTTGCCATAGCTTTAACACATGTGTTAACCCTAGCGTTGTCTTGGTGGAAGATGATTTTTTTTTCGCCAAACCTGGTCGTTTTTGCTGATGTACCCGTTCTTTTGAGATACCTGTAGTGTCAGCTATTTCAGATAACTTCAATCGTCGATCTGCTAAAACCATATCATGTACTTTCACGACCATTTCCGGAGTCGTGACGCTTTTTGGACGTCCGGGGCGGGCTTCATCTTGGTCACATGTACGACCGCGTTTAAACTCAGCCACCCAGTTTTTTACTGTGGCATAAGAAGGAGCACATTCACCCAAAACATTCATTAACTCGTCATAGATATCTTTCCCCTTCATGCCCTTCATATGAAGAAACTTTATCACCGCTCTTTGTTCAATTTTATCCATTTTGAAAACAGTTGACGAAATATATTTTCAAATGACAAAAAATCTATAAAATTTTCACGCCACCAAATTCAAATTTAGAACACAGGTGGCTAGAGATACGAATTTAAAAATGACATATATTTTTTTTAATTTTAACTTTTTAAATAGCAGAGGCTAGTTACTTATCATACCGCCCTGATTTTGCGTGATTTTCAGCTTTATATCCGCGTTAGACATAACTTTACAAATTAATTTCACTATGTAATATAAACATAATCTAAAATATGCATTTAATAAGTTATTAAGAAAATACTCTAATTTAACATATATTTTTTCTACATCATTAATACCTACTTACTACTCGTTTAGACGTGATCAATCATTAAAAGTCGGTTATCGTAGCCTTAAAAATAAAGCGGCCCTGTTGATTACTTGCTCTGTGTCAGTGAATACGTCAAGTTATTATAACTTGTTTTTTTGCCTTTGCGCCGTTTTTAGCCGACTTCATATATTATAGTTTATCTTTTTCTTTTGTGTTGGTTGTTGGTGGAAATGGCTGAAGATGTAAATTGATTACCTACTTAAATTGACGTTCAAGTTCATTACATTTACAAGTTTACATCATGAACACTACAACTTCTACTCAAAGTACCTACGCAAAACACTGAAAGTGAAACGGAATCAAATCCTTGGCCAGACTTTATTTATTTAGTTAATTTTTCGAAATTTTATCGCTTTTGCGATTAAGGTAGTAATTTTTTTAAATTAATGAGTTAACGATTGACGAAATTAACTGGTCCATATTTATGTTGTGACCAAGCTATGTATTTGAATATTAAAGTCGACTGTCCTCTGGTACGTAGGATGATCACGGAGAAGTTACTCAAGTTGCTGCGCGGTTCGTTTGTTTGACAATCTCACATTCTTGTTTCTTGCGTAGCGCGGCCATGGTTCACAGTGGTCCCGCCTACATTTCTATACGAAGCGAAGCTAAGTACAGACGCCAGCACATCAACCGAATACAATCTGTCAAATTTCTTTAATAGATTTTCAACTTTATCACTAAAGTATAAGGTTTAAAGTTGAATGGGAAAATTTGACAGTTTCGGGTAGGTTGACCTGCTGGCGTCTGTACATACGCGTGTGTGGGCTGCTGTGGAGCAGCGCCGTGCATCATGGTTGTTACTGGCTACGGGTAACTATACTCCATAGGTAGGTTAGGTAGTTAAATAAAGGTAAACACGTCGTAAAAAGGGTTTTTATAGATGACACTTTCTTGTTTAAAAATACGACTTAACCAAATTCAAATTATTTTAGATTTTTACAATAGTTTCTTCTTTTATTAATGTACTTATGTTAAACTTTATCATTTAGGTACTCTTCGTAGATGTACCTAACTGCTTAAGCACATTTTTTTTGTTAGATTAATAATAATAATATAATATTTTGTAATCTGTCTTCTAAGTAGATAATTAAGAGAGAGAGAGAGAGTAGATTATGAGCCCAAACTCTAAACGTCAGGTAAAAGTGACAGGTATTACATTTAGGCCGCTTTTCGAATTACATAGAACATAATCGCTCACAGCGCTGACATCGATAATTGGCGTTCCGAGTAAGATATCACGATAATGACAGCTGAGGGTTGTCAACAATTCGGAACGCTCATAAATGCGCTCACAGTACTCACTCAACGTCAAAACTTGCATATCATATTTTTTGTGTTTATGCCACAAATTTCTTCTTCTTCTTTGTTTAGGTAGCGAAGGGTAGCCAGAAGCACAATTTCGAAAATGCCACGTTAGTTTAAAGATATGGTGCGAGTCAAAACAAAACAGCATAACTGTCATTTTTGACAGCGCTCACGGTGATGTTAGTAAAAGGCATGGTCGGCGCTATTGCAAGATGGCGCACGTCATGACGTCATCTATGACGATTCAAGACGCAACGTTATCGCGTCCACGTTAATTCGCTGTTAGCACCCTCAAATCGATTACATCGTAACTCCGAATGCAGGGTTAGTCGGTTACTTGACAGCTGTCTCGTCACGTGTTTTTTTACTTTACCTCTTTTTTTTTTACGATGTGTTTGCTCTTGAGTCTAGTCTAGGTCAGAGGTGGTAGAGACAAAGTCGACGGTGGAGTGAGCTTCCCCAGAAGAAGCCTGTTCACTCTTGCTTTGAATAGATTCGAGTTGTATGCGTTCGGAAACACAGACGCAGGCAGAGAGTTCCACTCCTTTGCTGTGCGCATTATACAAGATGTTTGAAAACGCTTAGTGCGAGTTGGTGGAATATTAACTAGGTAGGGATGGTAACCTGCAGTGCGTCTAGATGTCCGAAGGTAGAAGGGGGCCGGTGGAATGAGGTCGTGGAGTTCATGGGCACACTCGCCGAAGTACAATCTGTAGAAGACAGACAAGCAGACAACCTTGCGGTGATGAGCCAAGCTGTGAAGCTTAACCAGTTTAACGTCGCCAATGACCCTCTTAGCTCTGCGTTCCACCGAATCAAGCGCAGCAAGTTGGTACTTAGCTGAGCCGTCCCAAAGGTGGCTGCAATACTCCATGCAGGATCGGACTTGTGCTTTGTAAAGGGATAAAAGCTGTCCAGGCGTAAAGTATCGCTTCACTCTATTTAGGACGCCCAGTTTCTTGGCCACAGTTTGAGCTTTGTACTCGATGGTGGAGCCGAAGTTGAGACCAGATGTCAACTCCATGCCTAGGAGCTCGAGCCGATCAGTTACAGGAACAGATGTACCCCGAAAAGTAGGAGTTTGGTCAAAACGACTCCTTTTGGCGGTAAAAAGACACACTTGTGTTTTGGTGGCTTTAAAAAAGACCAGATTGTCATCGCCCCACCGGGAGACAAGGATCAAGGTCAAATCTGTCCGCTGTACCATGGCCTCTCCAAGGGAACGAACTTCAGCCCCGCCGGTTTTTACGCTGGACAAGCCTACCTTCATTTAAATGTAGATTTTCAATAGTGTTTACATAAACATGCCACGAAGTGTACCTAGTGTTAAAAACTACTTCCATTCTCAAAACTAATGGGTGATTATTGATTATATCTAGAGTAGAAGCTAACCATTTGCAAAACTTCAGGGATGAGAATAAATAAGAGTAGATAAATACTATCATATTTTATCAAAGGTTTATATTTCAAGAATAAACACTAGATTCAATAATCCACAAATTATATTATCACATATTATGTTCTCCATTCCTTAATACTTTTAATTCTATAAAAAGATTTACAATATAAACTAATAAGTTACCTTATTTTCTAGAAGACCTCTAACAATAATTATCACCAACCTAAACTTTCCACTGATCCAGTCACTTGGGACGACCTGCTCTCATGAAAGTCGGAATCAAAGTGCCCCCAAATTACCGTTCCCGCGGCTCGAGCCGTTATTCTACATCTTTTTTAAATCTTCGGTGTTGCCAGTACAGATAAACTGTTTTTACCGACCTATTTCAAAATATTATAAATACATGGAACTTTTTAATGTTGCCAATAAAAACTAACAATTAAAGAATAAAAACCTAACACTAGTCTGTTACCTACATGCGCTTCTGACTACCCTTACGGAGAATATCTAAATGTTGTTATGGTAATATAGGACCACAGTTTGTAGTCGTACCTCTACCTACTTAATAGTATTATGGTCTTATCTAAGTTTAAAAGGCGTTACCTACTTTATGCATAAATTACTTCTAATACCTAATTAATTGGCGTCCGCCTACATGCGGTTCAAATAATCTAGATCCGCCTACTTCCTACTTCTATTAAAGTTTGATCACTTGCGTGGGATGTTCATATAATATTCGGGGGGAGTTATCTACGCACAGTGAATGTCATGTGTTTAATGGTAGTTCATTCAATTAATTAAATATTTGCTTAATCTATGATCGAGTGGTTTTCCTCTCTGACAACCTACAACCTAGTTATGTTCCTGGAAATGCCGAAATTGTGAAATTGTGTATAAAAACTGTTCTTTAAAAACACCTGCTGTTAGAATTGAGTAAACAGCATGTAGATACTGATTCCATCATAGCCTGGGTTGATAATGTTGGTATCTACATATTTAGGTATGAGAATAGACTGCGGCACAGAATAAAAATAAATGAAAGTGGAACTCCCATACCAAACCCCCCGACCCTTGCCCGTTGATGCGCCAGCCCGCGTCGATGCTGAGCCAGAAGCTTTAAATTCCCCGATTCATAATAATGAATTATCCTTGATCCAGCCTGTCCCAACTTGCTGTCCTCCCGCCAGCGACGCCCTAAGCCGAGGTCCGTACCCCACAGGGGGTGCCCTTAGCGAGCGCTCGGCTAGGTTTAATTAGAATAGTTTTTGCCCCTGGGTGGAGGCTTTGAGTGTAGTAGCTTAAGGCAGCCACAGGAATGTCCGGTTAAGTAGTCATCACCTCAGAGGTGAGCTACGAGATGCCCTAGTCAAAAAAAAAAAAAAAACGCACCAAACTGCATGCATTAGGTATAAAGCCACCGACACATTACTGTATCGTGTTGTATCGTGACGCGGGGTACACCAATCATACGAATCTGTTCAGGACCCCGTCCAATCACAATGAGTTTTGATTGGCCACTGCGTCACAAACGTTCAACAGTCGTTGGTCGCAGCTCACGTTACGCGCTACGCTACGCCGTAGCAGCTCGTAACGTCAACGTCGTCAGCACCATCGTACGAGCTGTAGGTACCTAGAGCGCGTAGCTGCTACGTGCTCGTCATCGGGAAAATTCACCCCACAATAGTTGTGCGGTTTTAACAGGGTGGAGGCAGTGGTATTTCATCGATTCGGTGACTTCGGCGAACGCAAAAAGAAAAATACAACCTACCCAGACGAGTTTCACTTCTATATTATATCCTTAATCTACGGTAGGCATTAGGTACAAGAGACGAAGTGATAACGGCTCGGTAACTCGAGCCAAACTTCAATCAAACTTATGGCGCTGTAGTTGAAAGCTTTGATGGAGTCCCTTATTCTCTAGGTTATTACTTCAAGTTTCAATCCATCTTGATCGTGATCGCAGCACGGATCATTGGTTTTGTGACAATTGGTTTATAAATAGAATCGGTATAGTATTGCCAGCGTGGGTAGGTACAGAAGTGGGAAGAGAATTGCCGGATTTCGTTTTACTTAATGTTGATTGAGTGCTACGAGTGTTCGTAGGCGTTAGCTATAGGAAACAGGTACGATTAGATATTTTTTTACTCTAGGAATGGCCTGTAGGTATCATGGACTAATCTAAATTGCATAAACACACAGCCTAAAACATCTGAGTGTCTGTTGGTGAAAGCCAAAGAGATGGGCACTCATGCTGTTATTGATTTCTATGTTTCAGGATCGAGCAGTTATTGCTCTATCCGAAAAACGACTATCAAATTATTAGATTTTCGGTCGTAGATTGGGCGGTATTTTCGACTATTTTCACAAGCAGCGGTACAAAGTTAAAATATAGTTATTTACCTAAATACAAAATGGCAAAAGGGCATCAAAGTGGAATTTTAGTACGTGAACCATGACACGAGAATATCCGTCGTACGAACAGGCTGTATGTTAACGACGCCTTTACCGCTATAAAGAACATCGTTGCTGCAGCAAGACTAGCAACAATGTACTAAGAAGACGTGATAAAACCTCTTGAAAGGCTTTAGTACCCACTTCCTTGTAAATATATCGCTTTCAGACAAATTATCAGCATAAAACATACGTTAACGTCGAAACTTCACTGAAAGCTTCGGGAGTCATCGCTAAAGCGCTGAAAATGGCTCTAAATTAATGCAAGCTATTATGGCGCGAAATACTCGTACAACATCCTTCCTACAAAATAATATGTTCTCTCGGGAAATGTTACCGCTTTTAGCGCAGGACAGCTGCTGTGATAAAGTTAGAGAAAAGCAAAATACCTACCTGCTTACCCCCGAATAGCGAGACGGACGAACTGTTATAAACTACGAAACAATAGGTGTCTAGTTACCTACCTATTTCATACATCAGAGATTAAGAAGAGAAGATAAGACATGAATGAATGGAATAGTGTGCTCAAAGAGGTACAAGTAATTAAGGGTTTGGTGAGGGAAATTAGCATGGATGAAGTAAGAAAGGCAGTTCAAAGTATGAAAAATGGAAAGGTCATGGGCCCAGAAGATGTACTGGTGGAAGTGTAGAGGTGTTTAAAATGTGGTGGTGGACTTTATTTTTCAATATGTTGTTCTATGAAAGAGCGATCCCACAAGAATGGTTCAATAGTTTCATGGATGTAAAGGATTGCGACAACTATCCAGGGATAAAGCTCATGTCACATAGTATGAAGGTATGGGAGAAATGATAGAGAAAATATTGCGAGAGGAGGATGAGATTACCCCAAGTCAGTTTGGGTTTATGCCAGGTTAAGGAACAGTGAACGCCACTTTTACAATCCGCATATTGCGCGAGAAGTATAGACGTGCACACAAATACTTGCACAGGGTGTTCATTGATCTGGAGAAAGCGTATGATAGAATACCTCGGGATGTCTTGTGGTGGGACTTGAAGGAGAAAGGTTTTTGAAGTATGTAGAGTTAATTCGTGCTATGTACCTACAGTCAATCTTGTACCTACGTCCGGTCTGCTGCTGGCAACACCGCCGAGTTCAGTGTAGCTGTATGCTTGCACCAAGGGTCGGCTTTGAGTCCTTACCTCTTCCTTTTGTTTATGGACGCTCTGGCGTCGGACATACAGGAAGAGGCACCTTGGTGCATGCTGTTGGCCGACGACATTGTTTTTGGCGGTGAAAATGGACCTGAAATCCAGAGCAAATTGGAGAATGGCAACAGAAGCTGTAGAAGGTTTGTTGGCTTGGAAATCAGCAGACCCAAAACCGAATAATTATATGTTCTGCGCTTTCGGTGGTCTCTCCAGTAATGGCGCCATAGCGCTCGATGATCCGCTTCTGCTCCGACTCGGTATCTCGCTTCGCTCGTGCAAAGCGATGGTGAAGTAGATCGGATCGGTATTTACAATCTGCGACTCCCGCGTTCTCATTAAAAAGGGAAAGATTTATAAAACAATTATTAGACCTGCTGTCTTGTATGGATCAGAATGTTGGACCACAAAAGGGTTGAATGAAAGGAAATTGCATGTAGCTGAGATGAGAAATCGTCACGCGAATGGATAGAATAAGGAACGAGTACATAAGAGGAAGGCTGAAAGTGGCACCGGTGACTGAAAAGCTGTGTGAGAATCGGTTGTCATGGTATGGGCATGTGATGCGGAGGAATGAGAAAACAGTCGTGAGGAAAGTTTTGAGTGTGAATGTCGATGGCTATAAGAGTAGGGGAAGACCAAAGAGACGATGGATGGACTGTGTGAAAGATGATATGGCTAGAAAGGGGGTGACTAACGAATAGAGAAGTAGGGAAGAAAAGGACATGTTGCGCCGACCACAAATAAATTAGGTTAAGGGCAGCAGAATGATGACTTCCCACATATCAGAGAATGAAAATGAAGAACCAAATTGTTTTTCACCTTGCCCTTTTTCAAATCGAAAGCATTTGATGAGCATAATTATGTAGCACTTATTTAACCAATCTTCGGTGGTTTTATTTTTCATAAGGTAGGTAAGTAAGATTCAGTTGTTCCCTTCAGTGAGAAAGTTAAAAACTTGGGGATCTTCATCGATAAAAACTTTTCTTGGACTACCCAGCTACAGGAAGTTAGCCGCAAACTATTTGCATCCGCTGCATCTTTGAGGAGATTACGTAATTTTCTACCGACTGCCATCAAGATTGCGCTTGCACAATCGCTACTTCTTCCCATTCTTGACTATGCTGATGTCAGCTATCTTGACCTTACCCAAGACCAACTCGATAAACTTGAGCGGCTTCAAAGTTTTTGTATAAGGTTCATATTCGGTTTGCGCAAATATGACCATGTTTCCGAATTTCGTGTGAAGCTCAAGTGGTTACCAATTCGCCTTCGCCGGAATGTTATTCTTTCCCTTTTGTATAATGTGCTTTTTTTCCCTTCCACCCCTCTCTATCTCAAGAAACGTTTCCAGTTTCTTTGCAACTCCCACACGAAATTTTTAAGGTCATCGGATAATTTGAAGCTTAAAATGCCTATGCATTCCACAACTTTCCTCGACAAGTCTTTTACTGTCCAGGGGGCCAATTCTCGATTTTCGCCATTTAGCTCGAGTTCGAGATCGTAAGTCTATCTCTATGTCTATTAAAAATATCTCTATCTCTACCAAAAATGTCGAATTGAGCAGAATTCCGTATTCTCAGTCAAAATAGAAATAAATGTCACGAAAATGTCGAGTCGAGTGAAGATAATGTTACCATTATGAAGAACCGCACGTTCCGTTTTAGGTAGCTATGAGTTAATGAATGATTTTGTTTTAAAACGCTGACTAAACCTAATTATTTAAGTATAAAACGAAACGTTTAGTGTAAAAATAATAAGTTTGACAAATTGACAGTTGACTGTCTGTCAGTATCAGAATTTGCGCCTTTTTGCGGTTCCTTCAAAACTTTTGATATGTTTACATGTACTCTGTGTTACATCATTATTGGGTGCTGTTATACATTTCACAATTTTTACATAAGTAATTTAGGTATTTTAGGGTGTGCAATTAGTATTTTTGGTGGGTAAGGTTAGTTTAGTGAACAGTTATACATGACTAATAAAATTATGAAGCAGACGATTATTTACCTTCGTTTTCAGGTCTATTTTCGTGGTATCCTGAATTACAGGAGCCAATAGATCTATTAGAACCCTTATTAAATCTTTATCTAATCTGAAGTTTTTAATGACTTCTGTTTCGCTCAAGTCGTAAATATCGACGGTGGGATAAGTGCGCTGTTGTCGCCGTGTATTGGCCAGTTGCTCGCCACTTTCCAACAACTCCGAGATAAAAATGCTAATAAACTCATCCATCTTTCAGTGGTTTCAAGTCCAATCGTGGGTACACAAATTACAGTCTGTTATTTGCGCGAAGGTCGTCGTTTCAAGAAAACACAATGCACAAATCAAAGAGTATAAATCGAATTTCCAGTAGGTATGAGATGCCAAGCCGTATTTTATTTAAAAATTAAAGAAAAGAAAACACAGTGTACAATCCAAAACTCAACGAATTCACTCAGAAATGACGTATCTCTACAATCGACATGACATCTCTACTGCTCAGAAGCACTCGACATGAACTCTAACGTTAGCCTTCGACGAATGTCGAATTCGACATCCCCAGAATAGCAACTTTTAAAATTTGTCGAAAAAATGACGTCATTAGAAATTTTTGTCGAGTTCGACACCATCTCTAAAATCGAGAATTGGCCCCCAGGCCGCTCATTTTTGTGGAATGCATTGCCAGTTCAAATTAAACGCGCGCAATCGCTACCAATATTTAAGAGACTCGTGAAGGAACATTACTTGTCGTTGTGATCTTGTTCTCGTAACTGTAATTATCTATAGTCTTCATTTATTTTCGTTGTTTATATATTTAGTAAGTATGTATGTATTTATGTATCTATTATTTAGGATATGTATTTATCTGTGTATCTATTCTAGTATATTGTATACTGTTTATTTGCACCAACGACAGCCCCATTTTATGTCCAGGCAAATCACTATACACATCATATTCCATATATCACAATCACAGTCCATTCCAAGGTTGCCTGGAAGAGATCGCGGAAAGCGATAAGGCCGCCCATTGTATATTTTGTAGTGTTAATTTTTTTCTTTTTGTTAAGTATGTGTTTTTGTGGTGTACAATAAAGTAAGGTGCACTGGGGTAATTCTGACGGGATTTTTTATGAGATGACTAGAGGTCTACAGTTCGGTTATTTAAGCAAAGTAGTTCCATATTTACTGCCAATAGTATGCGACTTCTGTTATCTTATCGAAAAGATTTAACCTTTGGATATATTAGATTCTTGTATATGTAGTTGGATTCGCTAAATAGAGCATTTTGAATTATTGAGTTATATTTTTTTGATAAAGGGGAAATTACGTACTATCTTGGGGTTATTCCGAAATTATCTAAAACTCGATTTTATTGCACTTAGACCGAAGGTTTACATTTATTTTTCAATCGTATTTACCCCTTGCACAAAATATCATGAGTTTTCGTAATAGTATCGCTAATATAATTTCTCATAGTTTTGTATTTCCTAATTACCCCAGGAAGAGATTGTGGTTCTCAACATTTCAGTCTAACTACTGACGTTAGGGTTTTCGGTTTATTCCTAGTAATTGTCACGCAATTTTGTTTCTACTGAAAAAAAAGAAATGGGTACTTACTTAACATATCATAACATCACGCCTGTTTAATTTTTTGAATTCAAAATTAAAATTATATTTAAAAAACTTACTTCAAAAATAAGTTAAAACCGCCATTTAAAAATAATGTAATATGTGTGAAAGTAGATGCCATTTATTTGGTTTAAATGCTCAATAATATAAAATCACTTTCAAACACAAATTCTCCTAGAAAGACCGAAATAATAATTTAATTTTGCCCACTTCGTTTAATGTCGTGCAAAACATCTGATCGAACAGATTGAGAATCACTGTAAATTTCTATGGAAAAACTAAGTGGGGTTATTGTGTAATAATTATACATCTGAATCACCCCAGAGGGGTTATTACGAAAATAAAATTAAAATACAGATAGGACGTTGTTTTCCTTTCACGAATTCGCTAAAAACTACAACGTATCGTAACAACAAACACTTATTCAAATAACTTACTAGAATTCCGAGAAAATGATGTTGGGGTTATTGCGAATCAACAAAAATGGCGCGAAAAACAGGCTTTTGATAAATGTTGACGCTACGCACGTAATGTTGACACTAGCTCCTCACGACGACTGACGCGGCACGGACAGTTAAGATGGCGTCTAAATCAATGTTGCCAATAGGAAAATAAGGCTGTGATAAGTAGAATTTTTGAACTTTCAGAATATACCCATTTTCTGAATTACCCCAGTGCACCTTATATATAAATAAATAAATAAGTAGGTAGGTAACAGCCGGCAAGAAACTCCACGGTTACTCTTTTAAAAATAATTGGTTTTTACAATATTTTCAAATAACAGTGTTATTAGGTATGGGAGGACAGTGTAGGTCTTTCAACAAGTACCAGGTACTTAACAAAATAATTATGGTCAGCAAATATACAGTCCACTAAGCCTACAGCGTTCTCACATTCACAAAATAGAAAATAATCTATATAAAGATGAATAAATTATTAAAAATAAAAAAGTACCTATTATAAACGAAATGCGAAACCTAGGAGTAGTAAGTTGTCGGGCACGGGTTTACAATGTGTGTGTGTGTGTCCAATGTGTGTGGCAGTGGCTTCGTTTGAGCATTACAAATTGGAACGAACAAAACATTTCCCGTTTTTTACGTCAGCGCAGCACAGTCCGATACAGATAAAGAGCGGAAACCTTTTTCGAAAAGCTTTGAACTTTGAGCAGGCGAAAATATTTTGTTTTGTTCCCAAACGTATCTCCTGTCGAACGATACAATTTATTACAACACATTTTACTGGTAATTAATTATTTCTCCTTTGTAACGCAGCACGCCGATTCATCGCGTTAATGACGAAATTCTTGGTAATCATTGCGAAAACAAACACATGATTTGTGTACGTAACAGTTAATGAAGCGAGATATCTTTGCGCTGCATCTTAAAGCAAGCATCTGAGTAAGTGATGATGATGGATTTAGGTAGGTACCTAATGTAACCTACATATTTCTCTTCATTTCTCTTAGTAGTACCTAGTACCTACCTACGTTGAACCTGAAAAACGACTACAAACATGACTACAACGCATTGTTTTTCGGGATACGGATTCTCAAATTATTCTAACAATTTTGTTCCTAACAGATTCTCAGTTGTGGTTTTCATAATATTCTAGAAATATGATAAATCCACTGTTGTATGTATTTCTCCCATTCATCTGTTCGTTATTGAAAAGGCCGTGCCACATATATAAATAGCTAGTTATATGTATGTTTATACCTGTTAACAGCCAGACTCCGTAGATTTATGTTCTTGAATGCCACAAAGGACAAAGATATCTACTTTGTATAGCTCAGGAACGGGAGGAGAAACTCGTTTTGATGGTTTATTACAATAACAACAATACTGAAACTTTATTCGGGTCATGAACGACTGAACGTAGGTATTTAAATGCTTTGTAAATCCATTCGTGAACAATGCGCTTTATTTTATGGGCCATTAAATGAATACTGTACAAAATTGAGTAATGATAATTGAATAATATTAAAAGACACTCTTTTATGAACGGGATTCCATTGTAAGTCATTTATTCAAATAAATGTTTCATTTCGAACTTTTGTATCGATCGATCGTTAACACTCGTACTTTCTGATAGCAAGGTTTCAAATATTTTAAACTTTAGACAGAACATAATTTTAGGGATATCCAAAATAATCTGTTGCGTTTATTTTTATGAATGAATGTTTTATCTGCTATGGTAATAAAGTAGGCGTCGCGCCGTGGGCGTATTTTTGTTGATGTAGGTAGAAGTTCAACGTTTAAAGATCAGTTGTTAATATAAAAAACGAACCAATCATAAACCTTCTATAGTACGCTAGGAATCGTTATGAAATGAAATGAAAAGAAAATTATTATTCTTTAAATAGGATATTACAGCAATCACTTTTACACGTCATATATAAATAAAAGTATTAAAAAAATTGCTAGATGAGTTCGGCGTTTCCTATCTGACTACTCTAAGAAGAAAGACCGAAACAAACTCCGAGGTCACAATCTATTTTAAAGCCCACACAAGATCTTGGTGAGGCCAGATGACGACCATGTAGGTTATGTGTGTCTGAAATGGTCTTTTGAGAAACCATTGTTGTCTTGTTCGTGGAGCTCAACTCAACGAACAATACCAAAGAAAGGACATTTGGGTAGGCCGCATAAACTACTCAAACTGCCAGACCATCATTAAAACTAACTGAGAAAGAAAAATATTATGAAAGAGGAACAAAAAAATATCCACATAGTCCTCATATTCACAATAATTAAAACAATATAATACTTTACAAAGTAATCATGTCATTTTGTACCTATATAATTTTCAACAATTTCAATACGTACCTATATAAAACTGGTATATTTTAATGATTTTACATAATAATTAAAATGTCAAATTTTATGGTTTTATCACAAGGCTTAGCAGAGCGAGTAGCTAAATCCCACGCTTTTTTATGTTTTAAATCATCTGAAATTGTATAGTGTAATAAACAACTACCCTTGCTCTAAAATAACCAATTTAATACCGAATATAACTATTTAATCTCTAAATAGTTACTAATCCCTAAATGGATCTTATAGTCATTACCCCAATATCATAATCCAAAATTGTCTAATAAAACTACTTAATTACAATATTTCAGGGATAAGGAAAATTATATGAAACACCAAGATATTTTGTCATTCATTTATATTATAATTATTGGCAATATTCTACACCATACCATCACATCTCCTGATTCCTCACATTTTATTTAATATTCGAACATTTTCAATAAAACTAATAGGTTAACTTAATTTACAGTAGATCTCCAACCATCCTATACCAATCTATATTTTTAAACCGACACAGCCCCTAGAACGCCGTACCTACCCTCGTGAGCGCCTGACCCAGAAGGCCGTTGTTCCGCCATTTTGACACATCGAATCTTTCGGTGTTGCCAGTACAACATCCAATAATTATGTATTAATAAATTGAAACCTAACAATAGTACCCTTTATTACAAAGTTTGGTTTTAATACAGCTTTTAAATCGTTTAAGGGGTAAGTTTCGAATATCAATGTGAAGGTTATTGTAAAAGCGTATACATTGACCCATGAACGAGTTGCCTACACTGTGGAGACGTGTGCGATGTACAGCAAGGTTGTGTTTATTCCTGGTATTTAAACTAATAAATATCGGACATTTTCTTGATATATTTTTGTGTACATACATATAGGTTTTTCAAAAATATATTGTGAGGCTACAGTCGAATGTTTATTTCTTTGAATTTTTCTCGAAGGGAATCTCATGGACCTAGGTTGTAAATGGCTCGAACAACCCTTTTCTGTAGAACAAAGATAGTTATAATGTCCGCACAGGTTCCCCACTTACACGTTAATAATAGGTATTGTTGGGATGTGTAGAAGATATTGATATCTACCTAAGTACCTGTACCTACCAAATTTGTATAAAAAGGTAAACTTGTTTAGGTACATAATAGGACTATATTATGTACCTAAACAAGTAGAGTAGTAGTCCAGACCTGTATTTCGGTCATGACTAGCCTTAGGCACGGGAGATATTGTAGTGCACAAGTGTGTGCGCAGACACAGACCGTGCATTCTCTCTTCCCTCACTCTCATAGTTCGATGGGATGGAATCCGACACGACCGGAGAGAGATCAGGCGCAGGACCAACGGCTTAACGTGCTTTCCGAGGCGCGGGGCGGGGGGTCCTTTGTTCGATTCCCGGCTCGGGGAGTAGATACTATTAGGTACTCACTACTCAGTTTAAGAAAAACAAAGGATACAAAATTTAAAACTTATCTCCCCACCCACATACTACACAGGTAGCTATCTATTTAATATTCAGAATGCTTTAATTAATTATACTATCGTCACTAATTAATTAATCAGAACTACCTTAATATGTACATTATAATGATCCTGGAATGCTATCAATTCGATGCTAACACGATTGGCGACGGAATATTAAATGTCTGAGCGCAAATTGTTTAAATTCAGAAGCTAATTACATGAATATTATTATGCAGACGTTAATTAGGGTCTAGTGGCAATCACGTTCAGTTGCACAGCGCCTCTATCTAGATGTATGTCAAGCAAATTAGTTAGTTACTATTTGTGCAGGTAGTCAGGTTCCTACGAACAGATTCTTAAAATAATAAATAGGAAAAAAGATGAGTACGCAAAAAGGAAAGAAAGTAAATACTGCAATAAAAGGATCTTTATCAGATTTTTTTCAAGTCGTTGTAGATAGACCTTAAGTTTAGGAAGTAGGATATTAAAACGCTGTTTTATTTACTAGCTTCAGAGTTCAGACCGCGACTTCGTCCGACGTGAAATTTCTTGTTCCCCCGACCCACCGCGTCGCATCGCATCGCCTGCCCGTGCTATTACTTCGTTATCGCTTAGCGTTCTTTCTGACTTTTTTCTTTTTGCTCGGCTCCTAGAAATCATAACGTGATTTACCTTCTTCAAGAATTGGGGCTATTAAATGCAAAAATAATTTTCCAATCCGACTGGGAGTTCCAAAGATTAGTGCGTAAACCAACTCTTCGGATTTATTATAGTATCTTAACAATATTATACATATATGTGAAAGTGAGTTTGTTTGTTTGTTACGCTTTCACGCTAAAACGGCTGAATTGATTTGGATGAAATTTGGCACATGGATATACCATGCTCTGGAGAAGGAAATAGGATAGCTTTTACCCCGATATTCCCACGGGATCGAGATTTATTCGGGTGAAACCGCGGGGCGCAGTTAAAATAGCAGCGAAAATAAAACAAAAGGACGAAAATATAACCGCTTGTAAATCTGAAAAAGTTTTTTTGAAGCTGTATTTTCTATCTTTCTGAAACACCTTCATTCATTATTTAAATTCTTGTATTTTTCTGAAATCAAGTTCATCGAACAACGATTAAGGTAAAGCAGAAACACTTTTCCTATAAAAAAGATGATTTGAAGCTATTCGAAATTTTTATTATAACTGTATAATCTACTTAAGAGAAAGTTTGACAATTTATATAGAACCACTTTGCATAGATAACAACCGCGTCGCTTCTGAGCGCTCAATAGGATTAGAATCCTATCGAGCGCTCAGAAGCGTGTCCAGTCATCACACAATGACGCCGATGGATGACGGTATTAGATTCGTTAGCAATAGGGATGTTGACGGGGGAAAACATAACTATTTAGTCCGTCAGTCAGATAATAAAAAAATATTAGGGACGTATTTTTTGCTTTATGATATCAATAAAAAATGGTTTAGATAAAACGCAATTTAAAACGAGGGCTCACTATGTCACAAGTCAGTACCTATAAAATCTACCGCTGAGTGACGCCATGCCAAATTTTAACTCAATGTATTGCTGTTATCTTTAGATTACGTAAAAAAAAAAAAAAAACTTATCCAATATTTTTTAATAATCTACATGACGGAAAAAAAGTATAAACGCACTTTAAAAATAATGTTTCACACTTTAAAATGTTTACTTTTAAATATAAATGACTGAACTCTAAAAATAATGGTTTCCACTATAAAGATGCTTAGCTTTAAAATTAATTGAATTAACTATGAACTATAAATTTAATTAATAATGCCGCGCAGCAACTAATAATGCCTTAGAAGTGGCTAATATATTTTCAAAAAGGTTTGACAGCACAGTCCACTTAGAAGCTTGTGACAAGGAATTGGCAATGTCATTCTTAATTGAAGGTATAAGTCGGGTAGAATTTAATATGAGTTTTGATGCAGTCACACCTATAGAAATTTTTAATATGGTAAATAAAATGATCAACAAGCCCTCTTCGGGTTATGACGAAATTCCCTTAACCATAATCAAAGATAATATAGACTTATTAGCGACTCCACTAGCATCACTTTTTAATGAATGCATCGAGGAAAGTCTGTTCCCCGATCAGTTCAAAATCGCACGAGTGCTTCCAGTTTTCAAAAAAGGATCAAAGACGGACCCTGGCAACTACAGACCGATTTCTCTCTTGCCTATATTGTCAAAAATATTTGAAAAGATAATGAAGGATAGGCTCATTAAACATTTAACGATGTATGGTATCCTTAATGACCAACAGTTTGGTTACCAAACATCATTGGGAACCACCGATGCTATTGAGGCGTTGGTAGACGAAGTTATTTGTAACTTAAATAATAAACATAGAGTAGCTGGTATATTCCTAGACCTCAGTTCTGCCTTCGACACAGTAGACCATGGTATTCTTCTAGCCAAGTTAGACCATTATGGCATACGGGAAAATGTGTTAAAGTTATTTGGCTCTTATCTGCATAACAGACGGCAGATGAAATCGGTGGTAGATGGAGAAGAAAAAATGTATAGATCTAATCTAGTTAAGGTATGCCATGGTGTTCCTCAGGGATCCGTTCTTGGCCCTATCTTCTTTATTATTTTTCTAAATGATTTAATGGAGTATATCAAAAAACGTGTAAAAGACACAAAACTAATAATCTTTGCTGACGACACAAATGCGATAGTTACTGCAGACGATATGCTGGAATTAGAATCCAAGATCAATGCTCTCTTGAAAGCTTTTGAAAACTGGTTCAGTACTAATATTTTGAAACTTAACGTAAGGAAAACAAAGTGTGTGTTATTTAAGCCCACGGTACGAAATAACGATAAGTTGGAGATAGTATCTTGTGGCAACAATGTCGAAATAGTTGATAGTGTCAAGTTCTTGGGTGTGCACATTGATGCATTGTTGAATTGGAAGGTTGAGACATTGTCTATAACGAAGTCTATTAGCTCGGCATGCTATGCGATTAGAACACTCAGGGAAGAATTAAGTTTACCTCAACTTAGAAGCGTGTACTTTGCCTTGGTGGAGTCCAGGCTAAGATATAGCATCGAGTTTTGGGGCAATAGCTACAAGTACAACATACAAATGGCATTCGTGATTCAGAAAAGAGCTTTAAGGACTATGCTCCGCATGAAACAGATGGAATCATGTAAAGACCATTTTATTAGACTTAAAATCTTAACAGTGCCATGCCTTTATATTTTAGTGTTGCTAACGAGCCTAGTTAAAAATTTGCATAAAATTGAGACTGATGAGCAAAGACAAACTAGAGCTAGCACACGTAGGAAAGATTTGCCCAACAATATTCAACCGCAATTAAAAGTTGTCAAACATAGCCCGAGGTATCAGTCTGTATTTTTATACAACAAGTTGCCTATAGAATTCAAAACCATGTACAGTGTTAACTTATTTAAAAACAAATTGAGGACCTGTTTATTGAGGAAAGGCTATTACAGTATCAATGAATTCCTAGATGACATATGAAATTGTAACATGATTGATTGTATTACTTTGACATTTATTATTTATGATCTATTGTACTTGAATACTTAATTGACCGTAATTGTTTTTTTTTACTTCTATAAATGTATTTAATGAATTTTATTTTAATTGCAATTGTTTATTGTTATTACTTACTTTTTTTTAAAATTTTCAACACAATGTACCTATATTGTTATGAAATAAATTACTTATGACTTATGACTTAATTCGCACTATAACTTAAATGTGACCCCCTACGCACGAGCCGAGCGAGCGGTGACGCGGCTGCGGCACAGAGTGCAAACCATTATTTTATGGGTAGGTATTTTAATAAGTATGTTATGTATGTTGTTAATGAAATTATTACTTTATACTTTATATTTATTTTGTAAATTTGGTTCATGTTTATTGAAATGATAATATTAAATGTTTTCATCAAATTTAAAGTGCTAATAAATACAGCCCAATATTTTTTTGGTCAATAGTCCTATATTAATCGACCAAGGATCCTGCATCGAATAAAACGAGTTGTTCGAGTAGTAGATTATGATTCACTAAGGGGATAAAGCAGTTAGGAATAAGGTAGATCTTATGACACGGGTGCTATATTGAATTCCGAGCGCATCGAGGTAGTTAAGACTAGACCAAGGCGAATACACCTTTATCCCTGAGGGTAATAACTCTACTTTTCAAATCTTCTGCGAGATAATACAAAGCCGTTTATATTATCTATTTATATTTTTTTGTGAAAACTCTCACGAATGTTTTGAGGAGGTTCCTAATTCAAATTACATTATTGACTGTAATTTAAATTTTCAGTCCGTGTGTCCTCCCAAAGACGGTGGGACATGCCGCTCTGCAGTACTATACGGAATACCCTGGTAAACACGTCACCTAATACTGTTGAGTGTGCCCGTCTGCTGGTTGTGGGAGAATGGCAGTCAGGCTTGTGGCTTCAGGCGCTCCCGTCATCAACCATACGCACTATGATGGATGACTCACAACGTGTCTCTGCGATGAAGCTGTCTGTCGACAGTCTCGGACAACAATGGCCTGTCCTGCTATAGGAGCGCAGGTCGCTTAGCACAGCACGCCAACGATATTATTCGTCGAGCCCTTGTCACAGGCGGCGTACCAGCGGTATTAGAACCAAACGGCTTGGTATATGACGATGGAAAGAGACCAGACGGCACGACGTTGTTGCAATGGACGGTGGGACGCAATCTGTGTCGACACCATAGGTATAAGAAAGAAATTGTTTTTTATATTTCAATGGTCGACACCCTACGCCATTACATTTCCTTGCAAGGCGGGTGGGCTGGCGCCGCTGCTGCGGCTGCTGAGACCCTCAAGCTGCGTAAATACTGTAATCTTATGGGTAACAATAGTTTTGTGCCGTTTGGGGTCGAAACGCTCGGGTCACAGGGGCCGAGTGCGCGTCACCCTTTTAAGGAAATTCCACTGGTCGACACTTCACGTGACCAGAAGGCTGGCTCGTTCTTTGGCTAAAGAATTAGCATTGCCACTCAACCTGGCATTGCTGCCAGTCTGGGCACGTTTCCGGATGATAGCGATGCGGACGAATAGGTACTTCGACGCCTAAGAGTCCTTTTATTTTTGAATTTATTTGTATAGTTATTCAGTTAGTCATTTAATTTAGTACCTAGTGTAAATAGTTAATTGTGTTAAAACATATTGTAAAAGACAGAAGGAATTCATGAATTTAAAATATGTAAAGAATTATTGACTGTTGAGATATAATTATTTAAAACAATCCTTAGTATCATATTTACATAATTTGACAATATAATTACCCGGCTAGACCCTAAGGTTGACTTACCTACTTCAGCTAAGGTTTCCATGACATATCTACCTACCTATAATTTAACATCATCAAGCAGGTAGTGTGAAAACTCTATTAGGAATGCCTGTCATTGCGTATTTGCCTAAGTTTGATTAAGATTAGCAATAGTTTATTTTAAGCTACACTTAGGTAATGGTACATAATCCATATTCATAAACGTTGTTTAAAGTTACGAAACGTTTAAACGTCAAAAATGTATGGTTAAACAGGCGCTAATCATTACTTAACTATAAGCAGCGTTTATAATAATTATGGGGGTTATTTGTTTTTTTTTTTATTGTTTTCTTTTATGTGTATTTATAATTCTGTTGAGAAATAAATATGTTTAACCGTAAGTAAGAAAAATCCAGTGAGGTCCGTTTGCTACGAAAAATAGTGATGATTTGGCGACATTACAAATTCTCATACCTATTCTATGACTATACTCGTAATGAAATTTCTAGGTAAAATACGGCTAAAATAACCACAACGAAACTGTCGGCTATTTGGGCGGACACTCGCTGCGTCGCTGCGAATGCCGCGATCCTAAAATTACTATGTAGTATGAATGGCGGTCGTTCGGCGTGGTTCGGACAATAGCGTATGCAGTTGGCACGCACGCGGCACAGTTATGGTGCCACGGTGTTGGCAGCGTCCCCGACTGCACGGGCACTGTGCCATGGACCCGCAGTTCAACGGCACCGTACTAGCCCAGTTACTTTGCAGGAACGATCCGCAATTGATTAAACTTCCGAGACAAGATTTATTACGCATACTTACCTATTTATTTCTTGGTACAGTATGTACTCATTTTAAATTGATCGTGTTAGTCATAGGAATGCCGAACGCTCCATTTTCGATAGGTACCAATACATAACTACCTACCAACTTTCAATATCAAAGAAATAGGCTAAAATGAGGAGGATGTTATCAGTAAGAATTTGTTAATGATGGAGTCAGACTAAGTAAGTAGGTACACAGAAGATTTCAAGACAACCTGTGCCCTAATTACTTAATGTAAAATCAATCCGAATCTGAATCGTTTTGAAACAGATTGCTAATCCATTGCTCCGTAAGTTCGAAAAAAAAAAACTGCAGAGCAACGTAAATAACGCAATGAATGTTGTTGAACTGTCAAAATGAAACAGATTTGTCTTTATCGTTTACGAAAATATGTTGCGTAATTAGAAAGCTGGACAAAGTCATATCTACCTAAAATGGTCCATCCAGACTTCGAATTAGGGGAATACAAGCTAACTAGAATTATAGTAGAGGAGAACAAAAGAATGCAGCTTCGACAGAATATCACAAAATAACAATGATCATTTTATGGAGGGGTGTTAAAATTCGCAGACAAGATGCCAGACGTGTGCAGTGCTATAAAACCAGTTATAGATTGCACCTTATTGCATTGCATTGCGCATGCCTCATCGAGAATTCATAATCCAATATGACAGGTGGTGTAACCTATGCAGTAACATTTATATTTGTCGAGTGTCGTGTGCCAACTCCGAGTTATTGCGACGAGTGACAAGGACTCAAAATTCAATAATTCATTACTGGTAAGCGGAGACTAGGTACCTAAAGGAATAGTTCCAGAAAATATGAGTACGTTTTGATAAAAAGAGTTCAATGAAATATTCAGACATAGAAGGAGAGTCCATGGTGGACTACCATCATGAAATCTCTTTTTGACTACTTCTCTCTTCAAATCTGGAGTGAAGATACACGTTTTGGGTTAGGTATATGAATCATGTCAAACGCCAAACGTGTATCTTGTAACATAATTACGAAATTGGCATCACCAATAAGACGCAGATTTTAGCCAGTGGTTTTGAGTGGATAGCTTGCGTGTTTTGTATTGAGCTCACGCAACGCGTCGTATGTTCAGCCAGAAATAGGACTCGCCCATCAAGGAGCGCTGTCCCAAATTAAACGCATTATTAATTTATTATACACTAGCTTCTGCACGCCACTTCGTCCGCGAGCCTTTAACCTTCCTCAAGAATTGGGCTATCTAGTCCAAAAATATTTTTTCGAATCCGACTTGTAGTTTCGGAGATTACCCCTTACATACAAAATAACAAACAAATAAACACACAAACAAACAAATTTTACCTCTTCACAATATTAATATAGATAAAACAAAAGGTATCTTATTAAAAGACGTATACTAACAATAATTAAATTATCTTTAAAATGCTGAAGGTTTCAGAAAAATACGAGTACGCTTGATAGATTTTGCGTGAATTTCAGTTTTTTATCCGCATTAAAGATAACTTTACAAATTAATTTCACTATTTAATATAAACATAATCTAAAATATTTATATTTTAAGTTATCAAGAAAATGCTCTTATTTAACATATATTTTTTCCAAATCTTAACACGACTCATTTAGTCGTGATATTCAGTATAAAATCATTAAAAGTCGGTTATCATCGCCTTGAAGTAATTTAATTTTGAGCTGCAAATAATAGATGTTAGTTTCAAATGATCAATAATTATTTGTCCAATAAGGGTTTGAATTATTGAAGCAAAGCACCAAGTCGTGCAACATAAATTGTTTCAAAAGCGAAAACTTCTTAATATTTCCAAATGAGTTCTAAATTTTGTAAGTACATATTATTTCTGTAACTTTTAAACAAGTATTTAATTTTTAACGGGAACGATAAAGAAATATTTGTAATAAAAAGGTTTTATCTGTGATTAAATGGTCGCCTCGTATTGAAAGTGCCCCCAGCAAGTTAAATGATGGCCATTACTTACAAAGGAAAGCTTGCAATGATAGCTTAGAATTAGTTTTTAAATTGCTGTTTGTGAAACATATCTTAAAGAAAGAAAAGAAAGAAGAAAGAAAATACTTTTATTTGCGGTACAAGTGACGCAAACACGAAAAAAAAACACGAAATTAACAATTAGGGGGAAAATATGCGTCTTAAGATTTACCTAAGGAAAACATCAGGAAATTTACATCCCCATTAGAAAAAATAAGACTACAATCTTTTGAAAAATTCATTGTAGGTATAATACTCATATACGATAAGGTATATGTTATGAAAAACTTTTGCTCAATCATTTATTTTTCAAATCATCACCACTATCTAACCAATGACACAGCCATCACCCTACTCCACTATGCTTGAAATGGAATCGTCTTTAATACTAATCCAATTCAACTGAAATACCTACTAATGGAGTGCAGCTAAATATCAACAGTTTACACAGAGCGAGGCATTAAGCGGATTTTCAAACGAAATCCTACTACATATTGAAATCTGAAATAAGTTATTTGGGCTTCAGCCCGTGACGTGACCGTGATAGGTATTCGTATGATACCTGTGTAGTGTAATCTGCTCTTTGTAGTGTCAAAGTCAAAGTCAAATAATTTATTTCAATTAGGCACAAAAAAAGCACTTATGAACGTCAACATTTACAAAAAAATATATAATAATTGATTCTAGTCGCCCATTCCAAAAGGTAGTTTTCGTATGGAGAAGAATGGGCAAGAAACTCCACCGTTACTCTTTTAAAATATTTTCACAATATCTTGTATAGGTACATTAATTATGTAATTATATGTGAAGACGATGCACCTAGAATAAGATAACTATACCACGATAGGTAAAAAGAATAAAAAAAGTGACTAGTCAGATCAAAAACCAGGGAGATGATATTAGAAATAGAAGAAAACCTTATTTGGATAATTCCCATAAGATTCGCAGTGAGTGTAGGCCATCCTTGTGCCAACTGCACCGACCACCTTTGACATGGCATGGAGGTAGGTTCCGTTTTCTCTTCGCACATCAAACTGGGTTTACCTAGAACTTGCGAAAATGCTTATTATAAAAATGTATGCAGGTACTTAGGTATTTTACTAGATTTCAGTGAAGGAAAAACGTCGTGAGGAAACCTGGACTTACAGTTAATCCCCAACCCATCTGAGCAAGCGTGGTGATCAATTCCTTCTCTGTATGAGAAGAGATCTTTGCCCAGCAGTGGGACATTAATTATATTAAGTAAAATATTAAAGGGTAACGGTAAGATAGCCAGAGAAATTAAAATTTTCTTACTTTATTTGCAATTGCAGGTCGATTCTCTCGGATTAAAATACGAATATGATTCGCGACCGTAAAAATATGGCTTTATAGATAGTGCAATCCACAACGACGCGCCCCACCCCGCTCCGCTCCGCACTAAAGTACAGCTTACAGTACAGTCACCGTGGAGTGGGGAGCGACATCGTGGATTGTACTATCTATACAGAATTATAATCATTAGAATCAGCAATACAACTCCATAAGTTAGAATAATCGTAAACTGTCATGATTTCATAAAATAGTCATGCACTAGGATTATATGAACTTAGGGAGTTGTATTGCTAATTTTTATGATTATAATTCTATAAATAAATATTACGGCAACGTATCATATTTAGATTCGATCAACAAATCACCTGATACTCGTACAGTCCAAAAAAATTGCAAAAAATTAGAATTTCGCAGGCTACCCTGACGCTTTTGCTTTAAGGTCGCGTTCGCTTTATCATTTATTTAGGTACTACTTACTTTGAACGATTACAAGCTTATTAAGAAAGGGAATCGAGTACTCAGATACTTTTTTCCAACTCCAATAAATCAGTCAGCGTGTATTTCGAGTTCGCGTTAGTCACTGCGGTGTATTCGAGACGGGTACGACGTAACCTACTGCTTACATTTGTCTGCGATTTGTAGGTGACTCAACATTTTATAGCTCCTGCAGGTATAATTTATACACCAGGGTACCTAGTAAACAAACCACTACAGATCCAGCAGGTGTGCTTTGTTTAATAGCGGAGAGAATGGGTTGAATTTGCTGCAGTCATTTCTTGAATGATATTGAGGTCATGGCCATCTCAGAGCATGAAAGTCTAACAGTCAGTTTTCCTGTCTGAATTTAGGAATGACTGTTTTATTAAGAGAACATTCTAAGCAGTTTAAAAAATGAGTTTTTGAATGGACATTGTTTTGTTAGTACTAATTATAGAAGCTTTCTGAAAGTGTAGACTGGAAGAGCCATCTCATGTGTCTTTACGTTTTCATTCTTTTAAACCTCACAGCAATGACACCAATCCTAATTGAAATTCTACTAAACTTAATCTAAATGGTTTTTAGTTTTATTATTATTTGATTTCAAAAACGATTGTATGCATCAAAAACCCATAAAATAAATATTAAATGAGCAATTTTTGTATTTATATGCAAACACGTTCTCGAAACGTAATCTCGAATCGTATCACGTTCTCGAAAACGGCTCTAACGATTTCGATGAAAGTTGCATTATAGGGGTTTACGGGGGCGAAAAATCGATCTAGCTAGGTCTCATATCTGAGAAAATTCATTTTCTAGGTATTTTCACCCCAAAGTTAATATAATATACAATGTGGATCTGGACTTACGACATTAAATTAAAACGAGCACAGTACTAGTTCATAGAAACATTTTAAAATACGAAGATTAGTAGTTAATGGAAAATTGAAAAATTGCAATTTTCAAACAAAATAAATAGCAGAATCAACTGCATAAAAAGTAAACACGCTTTATCTACGAAATGTCACAAATCTGTTGCGCGGCCCGATGCGGGTCGCGGCGAGGGGCGGCGCCTGCGCTGCGGTACGGGGCGTAGGTGGACGTGGGTAGGTAGTTTAGTCGGAGAACAACAAATTAGCGGCATAAACTCACTAAGTTGCGCGTTGTTAATTAAAAGATCACTGATTGAATAATTAATCACATAATATCACATCACAATCAGAATTTACATCAATAGTCAAATTTATAAATTTTCAAGGTTTCCACCGTTGTTCATTATGCACAAGCGACATCGACACCTAATTAACTAACTAATATTAAACTAACACTGAACAAAAGTCACACTAAATCGTATTTAATCACAAATAACAACTAATTTTTTTTACAAAATCACAACAATGCGCGCGCGGCTCGTCTCGTGATAAAAAAAAGTAGCCATGTGCGCTCCTCAAAGGGCGCCGCTATGCACTGACTATGATCGAGTCCCGATACTGCCGAAAAACTTCCGCTCACACACACACTCGCAATTGTCTATGCACCACTAATGCATAATTTGCGTAAGTAATATTTCTTTTTCTTTCTAATTGTAGTATTATTTTGTGGGACTGGGCGGGGTGAGTCAGAGTGGAATCGTATGACACCTTTCTCTGTCTCTCAAGCATATTGAGACGTAGAGGATAGAATCGTACGTTTTGCACAGGTTCTTGACCTTACAATGTTTACCTATTATTACGGACTCAGATCTACATCATGTTGAAAAATAAGAAAATGAATAGTTATTTGTTATACAAGAGTGCAAAGTTGCTTTTTAACCGCGTGTTCAATTTTGATGACCGAGCAAGCGAAGGATTCTAAAATTGAATCACGAGCGCAGCGAGTGATTCAAAATTAGAATCCTGAGCGTTAGCGAGGGAATCAAAAGAGCACGAGGTGAAAAATCTTTGCACTCGAGTGCAACACGTAACTTTTCATTCCACCTCAGCGAGGAAATGACTAAATGCAAAAAAAAAAACGTTTGCGCATTATTAACAGTTTCAGTCAATTCTGTTGGCGTCAAGCAAACTTCCTCGTCGCTAGAATCACTCATTTTAGTTTTTTCACTTGTTTTCAAGTTTCTTGTTTTTAATATACCTAAGGTTTAACAATGACGTGAAAAAATGCCGCGTAAAGAACCGCGTACAAAGCAAATTGAAAAAAGAACACCAAGAAGGTTCCGAGTCTGAGTTTTTAACAAATTAAAAAAAAGTTGTATGATATATTCGGCACCATAGAGGTAGCAGTAAATAGGTTTAATGTTTTTTTTAATTCACAAACTTAGTGCACACGATGTTCTAAATTCAATTTACTTTATCCTCTAGAGAATAAAAACGGCTTTTCCACTCAGATACTGAAGATTAAAAATACTCTTTCCGAGATGGTGGGATGAAAAAATAATTTCCTGTGGCTAAAGTATTCATTGGATTTGATTGTTTTTTTGTATACGGGTAAAGAACATGACATTCTTTATGTGGTTTTGAGGAATGTCAATCGTCCTGCTCCACATTGTATAAAATAAAAGTATATTCACAAAAAAAAAATACAGAAACACATTTATAATTTATATTATTACAAGTTGCAAAATCTGTACAAAAAATATATAACCCTGTCCTTAAGACTAAGATAGCCTGTATTCTAAGAGATAGTGTTCGGCAAAATAATAATTTAAACACGATTTATTACAACAAATGAACGGTGGCGGTGTTTAGAACAAGATGGCTACCTTAGAATAATAAGTTAAAAAATATTATAGCTCATAGAATTACGGGTTCTCTCTATCTGGCAAAATCTTGATGCTCCGAAAAAAAAAAACAATTAATTGTTGTTTTGCTGAATGTTTATATGTCCGAATTAACAATGGAATACTTTCAAGATGGTAGAATTTTATTTGGAATAATTTTACTAGGCATATTGCCATTTCTATAAAAAAAACATTTTTAATCTTAAATTATAGATAATTAAAATATTGTCATAAAAAGTCAATATGTTGTGCTACAAAAGTTAGTGACAGAAACGAATCGCTGCAAAACCTACTCCACGTAGTGTTGTCTGCCCTACCCCTAGTGTGTAATTTAAGCCCGCGTAGGCGCGGAGGGACGAGGCGGTCCGCGAGCTGAGGAACAGCTTCGGCTTGCGAGCTGGCGAATCGCCGGCCAGCCTCAGCCATCGGTGAGCGTTAAAAGCATCTGCGACGATAAGCTCGCGTGAGACCATCGTAGCCCCCCAGCGCCGCGCCGAGGCCGTGACCGAAACCACGCCTGCTGCATGTTACATGCTCGCTTGCATGCTGCATGCTTGCTATTGCAAGGTGTATGCTTGTTTGCTGTTCTGCTTTTTAATTATTATGAATATGAAATGTATGCCTAACGATGATTCCGACTTACAAAATTATGAGTTTTCAATGTATGAGTGTATGCCATACGATTTTTTGCGAAATGAAGTTTATGCTATCCGCTATTAATATGCAAAATAATATTATGACATTAACAGTTCTGAGCAGTAGAACACGAGAATCCTAATGAAATCTATTGAGCCCTTTTTGATGTTGTGCAAAAAGAGTACCAATCTACTTTCAAGACTAAAACTATTAAAATCAATGGCACCTCCGTTGGCTTTAACCAATGCAATGGACCACTCCAGGTATTTATAATAGTAGAGCGTGACTATGTATACGAGTTATATGGTTTGAAAAAATACAGGTTTGATACTCCTTTCCTAGAGTATGTCAAAAATTATTTTAAAAGGTTAGTGTTTTTGCTTAATCTTAAGTTTTAAGCGATACAATTAAAAAATCCAACAATAAAGTAAAAACCACTTGGAAAATTATTAAAAATGAAACGGGTAAATCGGTTAAGCAAGATAAACAACTTGAGATTATGGTTGACAATAAATTGGTTACTAAAGCAGCTGACGTAGATGAGGCACTTAGTGAGTTTTTTTTGCCGACATACCTATAGCTACGACTCGCTCCTTAAATTCGTCCCCGTCTAAAGCTGAAACCTTTGGCTTAGTAGTGTGTCTAAAAGTAGTCGCTTATTTAGCTTGGAACATGTAACGACTCGTGATGTAGTTAATATTTTTAACACACTCATATCTAAAAACACTAGTGATTACTGTGGCATCTCCATTATGCTTTTAAGTAATATAATAGACATCGTAGCCCATTATCTAGCTGTTACTTTTATTATATGTGTTGATTTAGGAACTTTTCCTGACCTCATGAAGAGTAGTAAAGTCATACCATTATTTAAATCAGGTAATTAAAATGACGTTTGCAATTTCAGGCCTATTTCTATCTTACCAACAATTAGCAAAATATTTGAAAAGGTAATACTCAAGCTGTTACTAAGACATTTTAATTTAAATAGTCTCCTTCATAATGAACAATATGGTTTTACAAAGGGTCAGTCGACTAAAGATGCGGACGTTGCTCTGCTGAAACACATATTTAACGCATGGGACAACTCGTTAAATGCTGGGGTTTTCTGTGATCTCTCCAGAGCCTTTGATTGCGTGCACCATGACAAGCTTTTGCGTAAAATGCGTCATTACGGTGTGCAAAACGAAACTCTCAACGTTATAAATTCTTATTTACATAATAGGTTCCAATGCGTAGATGTTAATGGTGTGAAATCTTCCGGGCTACCAATTCAGTTAGGTGTACCTCAAGGCTCAATACTGGGTCCATTCTTTTTCTTAGTGTATATCAATGACTTACCATTCTATTTCAAGTTCTACTCTCTATTTTTAAAGTAGACAGGAATAGACAAGATTTTGACGATGCATTAAGAAATAACCTAGTTCTCAATGCCAAGAAAATGAAATGTGTAAAGATCGCCCTTCCAAATGATAGAAATCTAGGACACATCGTCTTAGATAAAGAGTTGCTTGAACCTATAAACTCGGCAGTTTTTCTGGGCATAAGAGTAGATGCCAAACTTCATTGGGGCCAGCATATACCGAGCCTAGCGGGAACGTTCAGTTCGGCCGCCTACGCCGTCAGGAAAGACAATACACTGACGTTGATACAGCTCGGTTAGTCTATTTAAGTTATTTTTATAGAGTTCATAACTCTATAAAAATAACTTAAATAGAATAATAATACCGTAGGACATCCTACGGTATTCTGCTGTGGGGTAAAGCTGCGGATATTCAAAATATATTTGTTCTTCCAAAACGAGCTGTTCGAGCAATTTACCAGCTAGGGGCCAGAGTTTCTCTGAGAGATTTTTTCAAAGATAACGGTATCCTCACAGTGTAATCACAATTCATCTTCGCCAACGTATTATATATTAGGAAAAATATACAATTATCAATTATAACTTCCAGTTACAGCTATATATAGCTAGGTATATGTAAGCGGGCACGCCCTTTATGCCTGGAGGCTTTTATTTAGATATTTTTTACGTTTAGTCTTTATTTTTTATTTTTGCGTGTTTTTGTTTTGTATGGCGTGTGCTAGCTGTCATATGGCTATTAATTTATAATTTAAATTATGTTTTGTGGTGCGTAATGTAAATTATTTGGCATAAAGAATCATTTTTTTCTAACTGAACAGACAGGTGTGCTGCTGGGGAGTTTGTTGCGCCACTTCTTCTTCCCAGCTAAAGCACTAGGAAGTGGTGAAGGGTTTTGGTGGATTGTCTCATGTAATTTTGACGATCGAAAAGTGCAGTTTCTCAGCCTAGTTTGAATAAATGAGTTTTCAATTTTAATTTGACAAACTGTCCTTCTAGGGCGTCCCTCCCGGGGCGTTTCCACTCACATCTGCCTTTTAATACCTTTTGTTAGTCGCCTTTCACTCATCCTCTCAACATGAAAGAACCATCTAAAGTCTATCTAGAACCTTGTTTCCAATTGATGTTATTTCTTCTTAAACAAACATCAACTTTACGCAAGTGTAATTAAACTTGATTTTAGACTGACTAGTACTGTTGAAAAACTCATAAAAAATGTGAAGTTGTAGCGCAAACTGAACCTTATGTGTATAAATTACGGTTATTTTTCCTAAAAATTCATGTTTGTTAACATGTTTGGCAAATAAATTGCGAACGCAGATTAAGGATATTCTTTTCAATTTTTGTCACTACATCTGCACCTTCCGCATCCGGTCTGTCCCAGCCGCTTTCTAATGCGAAAGCGTCGGTAGCTCGCGAAATTCGAATTTTCTTACATTTTTTTGAAATATGCAGGTCATCAGGTATCAGGTTGTATGTTGATCTAAATATGATTCGGGACCGTAACAAATGTTTATTTATAAAATTATAATCACAGAAATCATCAATACAACTCTCTTAGTTCATGTAATCCTATTGAATGACTATTTCATGAAATCATGACATTTGAGGATTATTCTAACTTGCTGTTTCTAATGATTATGATTCTGTAAAGCCATATTTGACCGACGACCATA
Organism: Xanthia togata; assembly: GCA_963853775.1. Taxonomy (NCBI): domain Eukaryota; kingdom Metazoa; phylum Arthropoda; class Insecta; order Lepidoptera; family Noctuidae; genus Xanthia; species Xanthia togata. The sequence goes on from OY970802.1 coordinate 18,080,391, forward strand.
AGGGGGATGCGCTAAGGCCATAAGGCCATAGCACATCCGCCTTAAGGTCGTCGGTCTATCTAGCTGGGGGGCGTCCCACGCTACGCTTGCCGATACGTAGTTTCCACTCGCGGTATGATAGACTTGATGACACACTATTTAGGCTTTATGAAGTATCTTACTCCTTATTTTAAAGCTTTCATGTATAATATGATGTACCTAACTAGGTGCCTATACATACATTTGTTGTTTTGTCCAAAACCTACGGTCAAAGTTTCTTGCGATCTGATATCTATAGAGAGAAACAATGTAAAATTGTGCGCCCTTTTAAAACAGCTCACCAATGAGTAGTTCAATGATGATTTTCGAAGCCCAGTAGGCTATGTAGCGCTGGGTTCTATATCATAAAGATATATTAAAAAGGACCCAGGTCTATATATTTATTAATTTGCTGACATGTAAAACACTGGTTAGTAGGCATGTATAAAAATTTCATGACACAGTATTAAGACATGCACCCTGAACACTGCAAATGTTTCATACCAAATTAATGATTAATTACATGATAAAATATTGATTCTAAGTATTACAATTCATTAAATTTTAATAAGCATTGGTTATTTAATTATTACATATTATTTCAAATAAATCATTAATATTAATTAGTTCATTCATTTTATTCGATAAAGGTAAGCATATGCAAGTAAAGTCATTTTCGCAAGGAGCTCGTGGCTAAGTAATAACAGCCGCACGGGTCGATCCATCAGGTAATGCTACGCTTGCTGGGGTTGGTCTGTGGATGGGTTACCATCTTTACTTAACGAGACTCCTCCGTGCCTCGGAAAGCAAGTTAAGCCGTTGGTCCCGGACTCCCGGCTGTCATTTGTGGAACTATGACATTCGTTACGGGTCGTCAGAAGCACGAAACTCTGACAACCAGTCTTACCAAGGGGTATCGTGTTACCCAGTAACTGGGTTGTGGAGATCAGATATGCAGTCGCTCCATGTAAAATACTAGTATTCAGCAGCTGCAGTCGCCAGTTAGACTGGAATCCGACCTCAATATAGTTGGGAAAAGGCTAGGCAGATTGATATTAAAGTAAAGTCATTTATTATTTCACATTTAAGTATGTCAATCGATTCACATTCTATAGAATACAAATATTGTCAAAAACTGTCAAAATTGGCAAATTCTCACAACAAGTGCTGTTTAATAAACATAATAGATATCTACTATGAAAGAAACTTATAAAATAGTCGGAATATCGCCTATGCTGTCCCTGCCGCCTGTCGGCTTTATTAGGTCCATACTTAGTCCTCATAACCATAAGAGAATGTTTTAACCTTTTCCTTCAAATATTATTAAAGAAGACCCAAAATGTCGAAGGGCAACGCTTAGGTAACGATTATAACAGACCAGTTACCTAAGTACCTACTCGCTCAAATGATTCCTTAAAGCTAATTAGTATCACTTAGGGGTTTCGGGTGTCACCGTAATTACACCTTTCTCAGGGTATTTTAGGTAACCTTGTTTTTTGGTGGTGATTAGGTAGGTACAGATTGTGTCAATACCCAATTGAGTTGTACCGGTTAACACTGGGATTTGTGGGATGTTAATAATATTACACTTATCCGACAAACCCCAGTGTAATAAGTTAATAACCCACTCATAATAACGGAAATAACCAAGTCAATCAGTTCTTACCAGTTTAAATATCGGAGAGGTCATTTTAGGGATTACTTTAGTAACTTCTGACCTTCAAAAAGTACCGATTCTCAGCTAAGATTTTTGAATTAAAGTTTCGTTCCGTATTTGATGCTCATCCACACGCCAGTTCATTTAACTTTCCATTTTATCGCCTTTTTCTCAAACAATGTATTGATTTTCAGCTGATACAGTTAAATAGTTAAAAGTTCGTCATTCTCTAGGCCTAACAGTTCAGTAAGTAATGGAAAACTTCGGAGCGTTTGTTTAACGGCGCGCGGCGTGTCGCTAGTACACGTCATTGACTTTAACGACGCGCCCCGACATTTCATTACAGCATTACGCGTACGTTATGTCAACTTTGCTGTTAGATTTTAATTGTAATCACAAACAAAGCTTCGTGATTTTATTTTATTGTGTATACTCGCATTTATTGAGTCTCTTGACCTACTAATCTTTATGTTTTACGTGAAGGTTCATTATTCAGATTGTAGAGTAACTCTGAATGATAGATTGAGCTATCATGTGATATGACACTGTTGTGGTTTAGTTTATTTAGATAGATAGATAGATAGAATACTCTTTATTAAGATATGGGTACCTAGTGGAACGTCCTAGAAGAACATACTCTGATCTTATTGATGTTGTTCTCAAAGAGGTTTTAGGGGCATGAGGAACAGGGTGTAAAGTTCACTCATCCACCATAGAAAAGGGAGGATCCTCCGACCAGACGGGTGTTGTGTCTGGCGGGCCGACTGGACGACTGTTGATGTCGGATAGTCTTATACATGTCGTTCGCGCGGTAAACTCTAATTGCGCGATGCAGGATTTGTTTGACGTCATGTCTTTGATGCGTAGTTCGTATGTGGCGGTGTAACCGCTACAAGGTCCTATGGGAAATAGGCTTGGTTTACAGTGTTGATATTTCCGAGTAGATATTTACATTACGGTCACTAGGACGGTTACGCTGAAAATACTCGTTTTGTCAGCTGTCCATTAGGTATTGTGTAATATAGAGGTAGGTACGCACCCGAATCTCAAACAATCATTTTCTTTGTGAACTACGGATCTGGACAGAACTAACAAGAAAGGCTATGCATGCTCGAAGCCTTGTGGTATGCATATCGCAAGGCTTCGAGCATGCCTTTCTTGTTAGTTCTGTTGGTTAAACTTTCTTTGAAATAGAAAATATCTTAATTTTATACGATACCTCAATCAATCTGCCCAGCCTTTTCCCAACTATATTGGGGTCGGCTTCCAGTCTGACCGGATGCAGCTGAATACCAGTATTTTACATGGAGTGACTGCCTATCTGACCTCCACAACCCAGTAACTGGGTAATACGATACCCCTTGGTAAGACTGGTTGTCAGATTTTCGGGCTTCTGACGACCCGTAACGACTGTCAATGATCCATGAATGACAGCCGGGACCAACGGCTTAACGTACTTTCCAAGGCAAGGAGGAGTCTCGGTATGGAAAGATGGTCACCCATCCACCGACCAACCCCGGCAAGCGTAGCTTAACCTAATGGATCGACCCGTGCGGCAGTTATGACTTAGCCACGAGCTCCTCTAGCGATACCCTATACGATACATAATAAAAGTTATAAAAAATAAAATAAAAACTGAGAAATCCGACTGCAAAACACATATCTGAAAAAAAAATTGCATTATAATTTATAATCAATAGAATTTCAGTATCGCAGGTCACAGGCGGGACTAACCAATAACCTGAAATATGTTGTACCTAATGGTGTATGTTATAAATGTTATAATGCTGTGTTTTAGCAGTCGGGTTCTTTTTTTGTTTTTTTAATAACATTTTTTAAAATGTTTTATTGGTAATTTCTCAATGCATAATAAATTTTAACATATAATTTATATATATTTTTGTAATCACCTTTTAAAACCCTTCATTTTAATACCCCACTATAGGTTTGGAAGTAATTTTTTTTTAAACATACATTTTGTACCTATCCAAAAATAATTTTACGGTTTAAGAAAATTTAAGTATATATAAAAAAAATATTTTAATTTTCATATACCCAGTGACTCGTGCAATTAAGACGAATCTAACGACATATCATTCATCAAAATTGGTTCTGCCGTTTAGTAGTTTCGAGGGAACATAGAGACGGACATACATACACGCATACATACATACAGGTCAAACACACAACCCTTCTTTTTTAGCTTCGCCGCAGTCGGGTAAAAATAGATCGTAAGTTTGTTAGGAAAAACATAGTCAACAGAAGTAGTTATAGTAAATTATGTTTAGCTGTCATTGACACCTGTTTACAAGTATATTTGTTACAAGGTAAATTAAAGATATTAATAGCACTCGATAGATCAAAAGCATTCCCCTGGCATAATAATTAATCAAGTAGGTAAGTGCTTCCCGCGGATCGATGGTAGCAGATAACAGTGCTGAGAACATTTTTACGGTTATTTCGACCTACTGAGTGATTTAATCTAACACCTCAAATATTAAAATCGACTGAAAACAATCTCGCGAATTCTTCGTTTTTAGCGAAATTCTTTTATAGTCAGCATGTGGTTAGCACAACCATAAAATTGAGATCTGGTAAGCTTCAGCTGCTGATATTTACGTGTTAGTGATTAATGGCATCATTGTTACGGTGTCTGGTGTATAAGGAACTATAGCGAGTATACCTGTCGAGGTTATAGACTGCTTATAGGGATTTACTCGTTTTTTAACGAGCGGAGCAAGCAAAGCGTGGAATGATTATGCAGTGGCGTTAATCCCGTCTGCAGTGTAGTCGTGCCCGCGTGTCGGTAATACGCGCACACGCAATCCGTGATTCCCGTCTTGTCATATTGTCGTAGTGCTCGCTGCGACATCGCTACGATCTTATATTCTGTGTTTATGAGTGACAGGTGTGTTGCTATAGTAACGCCATTTATTTTGTGGATATCAACCACATTTGGCGCACATTTTTAATAGTTCGCGGTAAAATCTTTTATTGGTCTCGGTGTTTTTTTTTCTAATAAGTCGTTGTTTTGTGTTTTAGAACCGACGAAACAATGAATTTGAAGCTGAACAATGACATCAAAGGTTCGATCACTACGGAGAAGTCATCAGAATCACTTGTGAAGGTAACGGAAAAGTTTTAGTGAAAAACTAACTTGGTATAAAAGCTTTAAATAGGTAGTTATGTGCAACTGTATGTTGTGCTATGTAAAGTAGAAGTTTTAACTTCAACATAGTTGTTTTCGTTAAAGTTTAAACTAACACTTGCTTTGGGACCGCAACAAAGTTTTACATACTTGATATGTATACTTGTAACTAATTATGGTTGACATTACTTGAGTTCATTAGCACTGTAAAATAAGATGAGCACAATATAACTTGAAGTCTTCTTAGAATTCGTTATTTGAATCCATTTCTTTTAACCATGCTTATTATAATTTAACATTATTTTATGAGAGTATTTAAGTATGTATTAAATATTTATGGTAAGGCATAAATTTCGCACGTTACAAAAAAACAGCTAAGAACTTAAAAATAGCTAAGTAGGTACCTACTTAATTACTAAACAGGTCTGTGTTTATTACTTTTACGCCTGTTTCATTAAATTGCTCTAACAAACAGTTTCAAAGAAAGATATATTTTCCGTGCCGTGCTTACCTATACATAGGTAAATAATAAATAGAATTAGGTAGGTACCTAAAATTGTTTTTCGATAACAAATTATTTTGTCTCATGTGTTTACCAAAATTTTCTATAAAAGAAATAGGAAAGTTGTTTAGGAGTAAAATGTGGATGAAAACTTAGTTCACAAAAAAAACTCTTTTACTACATATAAGCGAACTTATCATTTCGGGCAATCCAAACTCCGGGCTTTTATTGAGAACTAGCTGCATCCCGCGGTTTCACCCGCATAAGTTCCGATCCCGAGAATATCGGGATAAAAAGTATCCTATGTGTTAATCCAGGTTATAAACTATCTGTGTGCCAAATTTTATCCAAATCCGTTAAGTAGTTTTAGCGTGAAGAAGAGACCAACATCACACTCACAAACTTTCGCCTTTATAATAGTGTGATTTGCAAACCTTGCGATTATTATCTAGGCGTCAAAATCAGACCGGTGATTCTTTTGTATTCAGTTAGTAGGTACCTAAATCAAACATTAAATAACTCGGTTCGCTATTGTATTCTGCAGTTTATCGCTTCAATGCCTCTGAGTTTTATTAAAATTGTATTATTCCCCCGACGTTGTTTTTGCGAAGCACATCTTCAAAGATATTTAGAATAGACGTAACATGTGAATAATTTTCTTTCTACTAAATACAATTAAAATATTTTTATCGTTAAACATCATCTAACTAAAAGAGTTTACTTTTAATGACCTCGTAGGCAATGGTTTACTACATCAATAAAGTTTACTACATTTTTATTACAACAATTAATAAATGTCGGGAGTCACATTCATCATTTTGATTCTTTACGATTAGTCTCACGCACACGATCCAAGATATCCCGAATAGTTTCAAGTTTTTTTCCAGTAATCTTATCGATGTTTTCGTAGGAAACCGAAATTAGACGGAAATCCCGAAGCGTCCTTTTGAGAAAACTCGTTCGCAATCATGAACTTTTCTTGTTAAAAGTCGTTCGAAATTGTGTATGAGTTTGAGAGAAGAAACCATATTGCTGATAGATAATATTTCAATTTATGGAACATTGTTTTTTTATATAGAGAGCCTGCGTGAGCGTTGCATATACGTATTGAAACAAACTGCTCAATCGGAACATGAATAAGTATTTAGCCACCCATCATTTCAGTGCAAATCAATAAACTCTGACAGATCAAGAAAAATGAACGAAGTAACAAAAATCCTTTGTAAATAATGCCCTGTCTTTATTTTCGCCACAATACAGCTGCCTGGGTGGGTCGAAAGCGAATCAGAGGTAACATAAATATGGCGGGAGAAAAATGAGGGTTTGTGGAGAACTCAGAAGAATGGCAACAGCGTGGTAAAGTTAGTTATATAGGGGTTAGTTTCCCGAGACCGACACTATCCATTCGGATCCCAGGGGACTCCGTAAGCCGTCTGTCCAAGTCCCCGTCAGCTGTGGCCGGGACAACACTGAATAATCTTCTTTGTGGCCACAATACATATGACGGATGCTTCTGAAACGTAAACTTTACGGAGAGATCAGAATAATTTGCATTACCTATACTGTTTGCTGAGTACCATGTTGTGGGTGACAGGTGACAGGAGGGGTACCTGTTACCCACACCATGCTACACCGCAAACAGTTATAGGTACGATCATTTCAAGTACATGATTTACCGTTCGTTTATGTTAACATTATGAGATGTATGATAATGCTATGTATAAAGAATTAGCAATAGTATCCATGGTATACCTTGTTTAAAAGGGTCATTTAAGTATAGTAACACCATTGGTACCTTTAATTTCTGTGTTGCTTTTAAATCACATGAACAGTTTGGACTTATGGGCACTGCAAAAATTATACAGGAGGACAAAAAGAGACAAAGTATAAACCTGAGTATATCGCCTTGCTCTTCTTTTGCAGGATGAGCAGAACGCCAAGCGGTCTCAACGAGAGGTACGTTAGTACTACATGCTAACATACACAGTGCTAACTGTATTAAAAACACAATTGTAGTACCTCACGCTAATAACAATTTAATAGAACTTAACCTAACAAGGTTATGGTTCAAAGCTCATAACATTGCTTGAGACAACTCACTGAACATAACTAGAAAACTCACTGAATATAACTAGAAAACTCACTATTAATATAGCTTTGATACTATACATGCAAGAAGAACATGTTTCACTTCTATCCACTTACCTTACTGGTTAATATGGGGACACCTCTACCTAACCATTCGGGGAATGCAGGCGTGTTGTAAAAAGTACCGCATGAGTGAAGATAACTCGACAGCCAGTGCTCGCCTTACTGATAGGTTCATCTTTTCATCAAGACATGAAAGATAGAAAGAAAAAGAAAGAAAATACGTTTATTTACGGTGCACATGACGCAAGGAAAGAACAAAACACGAACGAATATACATATAATATATATGAACATGAGCTTTCTCGTAGTACTGCTTGTGCTGATATACCTACTCATAATCATACACACAGGCCATCTTTTGCGAGAAGGAACGACGTGTCTCCAAATTATGCAGTCTTCTGCAGTGTGGACCGCTTGGTAAATGCTGCCTCTAACAGCCTTCTTGATCGCGTCTGACAGTATTAGAGATCGTTTAATAATATCAATATAGTCCAGTAGGAGGTTTGCGTGTTTATAAACCACAAGTGTGTGGCGAAAATCCAACAAACTCATTACATACTTTATGGGTTGAGTTTCAAAATCACTTTTCTACGTGCACTCATATTTTCTAACAAACTTAGTTTGTTTATCTTCGGTGGTTAAGGATGAATGAGATAATTTGTGGATGTGTGTTCGAAAGGATGGTAAAACCACAAGTTTTTTAACTTTGAAAATGTTTTTTCGATCGCTTCAGTAGGGGACCCTTTTCCAGCGAAAGTGCGCATCTGCGTTTATGTTAAAAGTTATAAAACTACGTCAATAAAATGGATACTAAAATACGCAGAGTTTGATAATCTACAAGTTACAAAAAAAAAACCCTTTTGAAGTTATCTATAGAAATACGATTGTTTTTGGGTTCCTTTTTAAAACTTAGATAATTATAAAACTAAAAGGTATATCAGTTTACATCGAAAAATCCTTCTAGAAAATGACATTACGCAAGTTTTGGTATCAAAATCGTGATATCGAAAAGTGCATGAATATGTGAGAGACCGCTCGCTGGCAATATCACGCAAAATGCCGAGGCCTGAGTTTCGTATCCGTGACAAAGCGCGTAAAATGAACGAGCGTATGTCTCTGTTAAAGAAATAATAAGAAAATTAAATGTAATGAAGTGAACAATGAACAAAACTTCGAAAATAGTTAAATAATTGAGTTTCATTTAATTTCTTGATTAGTAAAGTAAATTTCTCGGTTTGTGCTTTCGAAATTGAATTTGACGCTGAACGTTTTGACGTAAACTGTATTTTTTGCGTGTACATTACTGTCGCGGCCTGCAACAAGGACTAGGAGGAGGATAGGCGATCGTGGAAATAGTAAAGCTTTTCTAAAATAATACGCGGAAATTCAAACTTAGTAAATTAACTATAAATTCCAGAATCAATGACGAGCAACAATAATTTTACAAGCGCCAATATGTTAATTTATTCCTTCTTTACTTTAAATAGCTCTATTTGCAAGCCAAATCCAAATTTAAATAAAATCTTTGGCTCCTAGGTTGCCATGTGTTGAAGTAAAAAATTCGTTCCATTTTTAAATAACACGACAGATATGAGTTTTCATAGTAATTTAGTTGGCCGCTAAACACGACTTATGGATTTTCATACAAAGATTGCCGGCCGGGCGCTCGAGTATTCGACCATTACTGAAATTTCGATTTATCTCGAAGAAGGTTGTCAAAATAATGTTCGATTTTCCAAGCATGTTTGAGAAAATAGTATTAATACTTTAGTTATGTCAAGCTTATCTTTTTTCTGTCTTAATTTTTGTTTGGAGAAATTATATATAAATTTAATGCGTTGTTTATTTTGTTGAGTTCATTTTCAATGTACCTCGAAGGTCTTATAATAAAATATTCCACAGTCTTGCAATACGTTTTTCCCAACATAACTGTACAACTATAGGAGCTATAATATATTGCTCTGTAACGCACCCGAGCTGTGCGTTAAAGATACCATGCTATTTTGTATATTTCTTATAAAGGATGAGCAAAAGTAATGTCATAATTATATGAATGTGGCATATTTTATACAAATGGCAACATTGAAGAAAACGTCACCAATTTGGAGGGTGTTTTGCGAGCAACAATTCAAAATCCCGTACAAATGTGCATCAACTCAGGATCATCAGTCATTTGGCCGATACCATTTTTTCGACTTAATATCCAAAATTTTACACTTTTATATAAACTTTCCGCGAAAACAGAGCCAATTTTTTTTCATTTCAACATAATGGCAGCCAATTCACATTCTAACATGTGTCCTACAATTGAAGAGGCAGTTATTTAGTCATGCTTTTCATCTTGATACAAATACTGTGATAAAATAACGGAAATAGGCACTCTTCTATGATAATTCATGACTTGTCTACGAGACCTTACGCAGTTCTGCCTCACGTAAAAAGCTCGAGATTTTACAAATAAAACTATTATAACTCTCCGAGTTCTCCAGTTATTTTTTTGCTTATAGTTTAAGGCTACTGACGCAAATAAAACTGCAGGCATAATCTATAGGTATATCTAATTCTATATCAATCTTCAAAGCTTCGCAACCGATCTTGACGCGGTTTTCACAATAATTTAGAGATATTTTACTGGAAGGTTTACCTATGTGAAAAATTCATAAATATTAAACTTACATAATAACTTCAATGTTTCATCAAATTGTAACAACATGCGAAGCAGAGGTGGGTTGCTAGTCTAGCAATATACGTCAATTAGCTACTAAAAGTGTTTCTCTTTCGATCAGCAGATAACACAAATATCGGTGTTTGATGTTGCATTAACCGCCTCGTGTAGGCGCTGTCTTAATCTGCGTCTGATTGAATCAGGTTCCTGATTGATAGCTGATGCGGTTCTCACACGAGACCCGTAGGTGCCCAGGGACGAACGCAATGTAATCACAACCCTAATATTGTTACGGGCTATATCGGCCTCATGTTTGGATTATACAGGCGGCGACTGAAAATAGATGGCACTTGTCTTCTTGTCGTGCTGAATTGATTACAAAGGTTCTAATATTAGATTTGATTCTTGTTTGTGATGAAAATAACGGGAATTGCCCCTCTAGTTTTCTAAGGTTACTCATAGAAAACTAGAGGGGCAATTCCCGTTATTTTTAAGCACAAGTCCGGATTCTAATCTCATTTCCAATCTGTCAAAAATACAATCAATTTACATTGAGATTTAATGTTAACAAGAGCAGACAGTGAACAAAAAATGTTTTTGTTTTAAATACTATTTATTTGGTAGATGTAAGTTTACATTTATATCCCAAACATCACCTTATATCACTTTATACTTTTATTTCTCTATTTTTAATTTGTTAATCAACCTTTAACATTGGTACAACAATGATACTGTAAAATTCTTTCTGAGTGGAAACCTGGTGACCTGTAATTCAGGTGTTTCACTACCTACCATAGGCATCAGTGATTCACAACCATGTAAATGTCTTGTTTATGCCAATAAATTATTACTTACTTATCACACACAGTTTTTATGGCTTTTAAAAATAATTAACAACGCTCATGGTAGAAGCAGGTATGTACCTACCATCGAAGAAGTTCGTAAGGACTATATCTGCTTACAGCGCTCGGGGCTGCTATAGAACCGGGGCGGTAACAGATATGGTCATCGTGTTCACGGGATTTTGTTTTCAAACTGCTTAGATATGATTTTCTTCGATAGTAGGTACCTACTTTACATTTCCTCAATCTCAGTATCTATTATCGGCGTTGACTAATCATAAATCCATCATGAAATCTTTTGTGTTGATGTTTCGGGCCATTTCTGTTTGATCAAGAAAGAAAAATATTTTCCACTAATTTAAAAGCAATTTAAGACCTGTGACGTCATAAGGAATAGAGTACAAACATCCAGAGGCACTCATCTCCAATAAATACGTATCATTATTTCGTATTTTTCATTTTGTCCTTGCTTGAAATTCTTTAAAATTTGTCTTCTTCGCGTTGTAAATCAGTCGTGCAAGTAAACAAACGAGCGATAAGTTTCAAAATTGTAGAGAGGAAACGTTTGTGTTTCACATACCTACATTATTATGTGCTTGTCTTTTGTTGGTTGTATATAAATTCTTTCAACGTTAGACACTTTTAGTCTCATTTTCTGGTAACGATGGTATAGCTAGAAAGGGGGTGATTACCGAGATGGCGACTAAGAGAAGTATGGAAGAAAAAGATATGTCGCACCGTCCACAAGAATGATGATGATAGGAACAGGCATTTATTTCTGATACATCATGGCCATTCTTCTGATGCTATTCAAGTGACGAGGGCCGCTAAGAGGACAGGCAGCGTATCTTGTTAAGGTGGATCCGTAGTTCTAGCCCGCGAAACTAAAATTTTCTTCCATTTTTTGCAATACGCAGCTAGGTCAGTGTCAGGTTGTATCTGGATCAAAATATGATTCGTCATGCTCCCTTAGATGTCACTGCTTGCGGTGGCGTCGGGGGTCGGGTTGCCTCCTTCCCTCAAATATGGCGACCGGGTAATGGCTGATCTTTGCGTTATGCTCGTGAATGGGTGCTGCTTGTGGTGACTGGTCGTCTTGCAGATCATGGTTTTGGTATTATTATTAGTAATTAACTGTTTATTTATTTTACCTCGATGGTCCTAGTTTATCATTTATAACTTCCAGTTACAGCTATATATAGCTATATGTAAGCGGGCACGCCTTTTATGACTGGAGGCTTTTATTTAGATATTGTTTACGTTTAGCTTTTATTTTTTTTAAATTTCTGCTCGAGTACAGTTTCCGATATTTTTGGTTGGTATATTGGCGTGTGCTAGCTGACATATGGCTATTAATTTATAATTTTAATTATGTTTAGTGTTGCGTAATGTAAATAATTTTGCCTAATATTATATAAAATCATTTTTTTTCTTCTAATTGAACGTTTGTTGCGCCACTTCTTCTTCCCAGCTAAATCACTAGGAAGTGGTGAAGGGTGGGCGTTTTGTGGGACTGTCTTAAGTAACTTTGACGTTCGAAAAGTGCTGATCCTCAGCCTAGTTTGAATAAATGACTTTTGAATTTTGAATTCGTGACTATATCATATACTACGAGTATGCTGATCAAAAAGCAATGACAATTGGTTCATATTTTCTATATACTAATAATAAAGCTGAAGAGTTTTTTTGTATGTTTAACGTGCTAATCTCTGGAACTACCAGTTGGATTTGAAAAAATCTTTTTGCATTTGATAGCCCAATTCTTGAGGAAGGCTACAGGCTATTAACATCACGATAGGATCTATAGGTGCTGAGCAAAAAGAAAAATAACCGATTATCATTACTTTTTGAACAGCCTAGTATTTATTTACAGAATTATAAGCATTAAAATCATTAATACATCTCTCTAAGATAGAATTGTTCCAAAAGAATAAATATCTTATAGAAAAGTTCTTATGGAACAAATCTAACTTAGAAATTGAATTTCGCGGGCTACGACTGCGGACCCTCAGTAAATAACGATCAAATTTCAAGCAGCTATCACCAACCAAGCCATCAGCCAATCGTGATGATTAACGATCACGGTGTACCTATATCTCTGAATATAAGTTTACAGGAATACAGTACTTAGGTACCGTACTTATAAACTATGTTACTATAGTGAATACAAGATTATAGTGATAATAATTTCCGTTGTCGCCCGTTACACGGCACAAAATCGCAGCGACACGTGTCGCGGAACATTTCGTTTACGAGTTGTCAGACCCGTCGAGCGAGGTTTTTCAGTGTTCGCGCCATATTGCAAGCGACCCGGGGCGTTGAGAAATTATTTTGTCGCGTTGTGGAGACGAAGCTACCTCCAGTGCATTTCTCCTTACATAGGTATCTTATTCAGTAAACAAACACGATACGAGTTTTCGCATCAAGAAGGAACCGCTTTGATTTTTGTAACACTCATAATACGGATGACTTACGTCATAAACTGCTTCTAATTAACAATTTGAACTCAAAATCTAAATGTCACTGTGTAAAAGAAAAGAAAGAAGAAAGAAAATACGTTTATTTGTGGTGCATGATGACGCAAGCAAAGAGAAAAAAACATAAACACGAAAATAACAATTTGTAGGAAAATATGCGTCACATCCACGCAAAACGGCCATCGCTCAGCATAATGCTGGGACCCTATACGAGACAGAGCCACAGCGCTGGTTTTCAGTGACAACTGGCGTTGACGTGATGACGTCAACCGGTGTAGCATATGGAGAAATAACAAAATACCTAAGACAAAAAAAATAAATAAACACTAGTTCTAAATATATAAACAATAATAAAATATAATATTTTAAGTGACAATTTTTATTTTGTTGTATGCAATATTAGTCTACTAATTAAGACAAGTAAAGAAAAAAAACACTTTAAAACATGATTAGAACCATTTTCATGCTCAAAAATATTATTTTGCGTTTGATTACAGACTATCTCACCTGATCCGATGGATGTGTACCTCCAACAGTGTCCAGCGATAGCTGTTATACTTAAAACCACTACCAAATATTGCAGGAAGAGCGCCGCCGTACTGGCCGGTACATGGCCATCCTGGTGGGCATCTCCCTCTTCATCCTGGCGCTGTACCACGCCTGGGTCCGGCGCATCCCCATCGTGGCCAGCCTCGTAGTGCCGGCCCTCATAATGTTTGTGTACGTCGCCTGGATACTCTACACCGCCTCCAGGGAGAAGAACAGGGTAATTATTTACTGCTAACTAACGTGTTATGTTTACCTAGTCATCTGATAGGGTGCTCCGTTGGGTTTAAATCAATGGTCACTGGAATATGATTGTAATATTAAGATATTTAGCGTGATCCATGGACAAGTTTTGATACGTTCTTAATTGAAGGTACAAGTACAAAAATCGTAATATTATAGTTCGATCTGCCTAGGCCTTTTCTCAACTATGTTGGTTACTGGTCGGTTTCTGGTCTAACTGGATGCAGCTGAATACCAGTATTTTATAAGGAGTGACTGCCTATCTGACCTCCACAATCCAATTACTGGGTAATACGATACCCCTTGGTAAGACTGGTTGTCAGACTTTCGGGTTTCTGGCGACCCGTAATGACTGTCAAAGATCCACCAATGACAGCCAGGACCAACTGCTTAACATGCTTTCCGAGGCACAGAGGAGTCTTGGTATGTAATGATGGTCACCCATCCACCGACCAACCCCGGCAAGCGTAGCTTAATCTGATGGATCAATACATACGGTTATTATTACTTAGCCACGAACACCTCTCTCTCCTCTATTCCATAAAATAATAATTATGTTCAGGTAATTTGGTAAGGTCTAAGAGCTAGCTAGGTTGGTGAGGGTAAATAAAAAAATAAGTACAGTAGATAGGTGGCAGAAAATGTATAATATTGAAAAATAAATAACTCATTATTTATATCACACTAACACTAAATATGTTTGCAAAAACTAACATAACATCACGCCTTGTCTCCCCGAAGGGTTGGGCAGAGGTGTACCTGTAGTAGGTACACCCACATTTTACCAGTTATGTTTAAGTCCCATGTAATAGGGGGCGAGCCTATTGCCACCAACCGGGCACAAATCCAGACTCCGGGCTGCTACTGAGAAGTTCCAGATAGAAAAACCCAATAACACTTGGCCCGACCCGGGAATCGAACCTAGGACCTCATGCTCAGCAGTAGCGACCAACGAGGTAGTCTTGTTTGAAAAACAGTCAGTGTATAATCATGTTTATAATGAAATCAATCATGAAATTGAAAATGGATCTGCAAACGTGAAAAACAATGTTTCGTAAAGACCTTTACTGCTCTTTACGGCTTCAGTAAACATTACTGTGTACTGTATGCTCGTGGAATCAACATTCAGGCATTGAAACACAAACAAAGACATTAAGCTTTCTTAATTACAACTTTATTTTAATGAAGGTTTTAATATGATCATTGTAAGATCAATTATAAATAGCTTATCTGTGACAGCTTATAGAAATGTGTTTACGGTCAGTGACGAAAAACTTAAACATCATTCACATTTTAAGTACATCTAAATCGACAGAATGAGACACCGCTTTTCAGCATTTTATGGTCAAGAAATTCTTGTGAATGTGTTATGAGTTTATATTAAAACTGAAGGGA
The DNA here is from genome assembly GCA_963853775.1 of Xanthia togata. Lineage (NCBI taxonomy): Eukaryota > Metazoa > Arthropoda > Insecta > Lepidoptera > Noctuidae > Xanthia > Xanthia togata. Next base: position 18,096,035 of record OY970802.1, read on the forward strand.
TCGGGAGAGTTTCATTGCTAAATCAATCTGTCTAGCCTATTCTCAACTATGTTGGGGCCGACTTCCAGTCTAACCGGATGCAACTGAATACCAGTATCACCTGACTGGTTTCGTTGCTGAAATAATCATAGGATTTGAGACGGATATTCAGCCTGACCGGATGCGGCTGCTTTGATTTTTTGTATGTTTGTTTGTTTGTAATGCATAAACTCAAAAACTACTTGACCGATTTTAAAACTACTGGTGAAAGAATTTTCACCAGTAGAATGCTATATTATCACTGAATACATAGCCTATAATTTATGAAGATATCACGCGGGCGAAGCCGCTGACGGAAGCTAGTATTTTATACGAAGCAACTGCGATGGTACCACATCCCAATTAGTGTTTATAAACCCGATATCCTAAGGCTAAACTAGCTGTTGAATTTCAGATTTCTGACCGGTTGTTACTTCTATTACAATTATATTATCTCCTTAGCGAGTTTATACAATACCGCCCATTGTGACCGCCCGTATTATTAATGAAAAATTATCGAAAATGAACTTGAAAAGGGGTCTGTTGTATGTTATAGTTTTTTTTTTTGGGTAACTGTTTGCCTTGTTTTAATTTTTTTGCCATATCTCCGATTTTATTGGATCGATTTGGATTCTGTATATTATTTCTAAAAACTTTTGAGTTATTTTATCGGAATAACTAACATTTCTTATTTAAATTTGACACCTATGAAAAAAAAACCGGAGGCAAAGACATTTTTTTCTAAAAAAAAAACAGTATTTATTTAAAAAAGACAAGTGTATGTCCATAAAATCCCACTATGATAAATAAAAATATGTATAAATATTGCATAACATGAAAGATATTAAAGAGGGTCTATCTTTAATATCTTTCATGTCACTCCTTTTAAAGTTATTTTTTGTTATTTTTCATGAATATTCAGCAAAATACGGGCGTTACATGCAAATGGACGGCATTGTATTAGTACTAGCCGTTGTTACCCGCGTTAGTGTAATTCACACTCAACTGTTTAGAACATATTGAAACGGTTCAAATGATGTTGTGTGGATGTCATTGATTTGCTTATTTATTCATTGAATACTTTAAGCACAGAAATGTAGAGAGTCGGACTCAATGAGTATTTTCTACCAGTCAACCTTTGGGTGATGCAGATACAAACAGAGGTAGGTGCGATTACGACTCGAAGGCAGGCCTTTTAATTCAAGTTTCCTCACGATGTTTTCTTTCACGGTAAGTCAGCCAAACGAATAGCTTGAGTGGGTTGAAGGATTTCCCCAGTTCTATAAACCCGAGTTTATTAGAAAACTTGAAATCATAAGGCGGATCACTCGGCACATTACTCAATATGTTGGAAATCAGACGTGACACAACATACTTAACGTAACTTAACATTACATATCCCCCGTGATCCCGAATATGTTGTCAAACAACAACTTTTGTACGACGAATTATTTATATTATGATTCGTCATTTCTCGAGTCCTTGTTGTTGTCTGTTCCGACGAAGTTTTCATGTCTTTTTTGTAACGGAACTCGTCATAAACTTCGGTGTACCGGATACTGAATTGTGTTTATGAGTGCTGCAGTAATTATTATTTTGGAAAACTATTAACCCTTCGTATCCTTCTGGGAACGTAGGTCCACGCGTGACGCAATGGCTTTTTAAATAGTTACTGTAATTACGACATACCTACTAAAGGTTAATTCCGGAGGGTGACGCATCATCAATCAATCTGCCTAGCTACCCAACTATATTGGGATCGGTTTCCAGACTAACCGGAAGCGGCTGAATGCCAGTAATTTCCAAGGAGCGACTGCCTATCTGACCTCCACAACCCAATAACTGGGTAATACGATACCCCTTGGTAAGACTGGGTGTCAGACTTTCGGGTTTCTAACGACCCGTAACGACTGTCAAAGCTCCGCGAATGACAGCCGGGACCAACTGCTTAACGTGCTTTCGGAGGCACAGAAGAGTCTCGATATGAAAAGATGGTCACCCATCCACGGACCAACCCCGACAAGCGTAGCTTAACCTGATGATCGACCCGTGCGGCTGTTATTACTTAGCCACGACCTCCCCCAGGATGTCGCATCATCAGAGAAGTTAATAATAGTTATTATTTTCAAAATACATTTTCCGAAACTTCTAATCGACTAAAACGGAAAACTCGTATTTAAGAAAAGCATTACCTATAGGTACTAAGCTTTAAAAAAAAGCTTCATGTGCTTATTTCTAATTTAAAGACAAGTCAGGCCTTAGATATCAGTTCGTCACGAAATGAATAAGAATTTGAATACATGACGTAATTCACAAATCTGAAAAAAAAACAACATCAAAGTAGTACTAGAGGGCGAGGTAAGGCGGCATGGTCGGCAGTAAACGTCTGAATCATCGCGAACGTGCGTTTATGCGAACTCAAACATCTGCGGTAGCCTCCGATTGATGCTACTTGGACATAATGTTTACAAAATGTGGTTCGAACGATTAAAATGTGAACCAGCCAAAGTCAAGACCGTGGTTAATGCGTATCTTAAAGCTAATAAATAACATGATTTTCACAAAACTAGACGCATTGCCTATTTAACGCTGTCTGCTTTCAGTTTTTTTCAAGCGTTCCGTTTTCTTGTTTGAATTTAGACCGATAGTTATTTTCAGAAATCTCGTTAATCGTAAGTGATTGACTCTTACAACTTTTACGTCAGTGTTGCATTATGCCTGATGGGTTCGTACTTTCAGGTTTTATAAAAATAAGTCTTGAAGTTTTATACTATTCACGATCTTCCCTGTAAATTAGGTTACCTAATGCTAAAATAAGCTTACTAGCTATAACCGGAATCAATAACTTAACGAAACGGATGAAACAAATCTACTTATATCATGTAAAACATGGTTAGGTCTGCTTCATCATAAACAGTTGAACATAAAAGTGTATTCCATAAATATTATACGACCCAATCAGGTGTAGGTTATGAAGAAGGTTTTATATTTCCTGTTGTGTCTGCTGTGCATCGATAAACCCTCTTTCCTTGGTGCAACATAAAATGTTGTTAAAGCAGTATAGTATCAGGTTTTACGAACAAGATAGTGCAAATAAGTAATACATATTATAAGTTTGGAGGTTTCTTAGAGCTTCGAACTGCAAAACTTGTTTTCATCTTTGTTCGTTGATTCCAGAAATACATATAGATATTAAAGAGGGGTTTATTATTATACTGTTTGCGGTTTAGCATGGTGCGGGTGACAGGTGACAGAAAGTTTTATTTAATTACTACAGTAATTACTGAGTCCGTATTATGTACACAATCTGTATGTAGGTACGGATCAGTCGTAAAATACAGAATCAGTAATAACAAGTAAATTATAATATATTTTACCCTTTCTGTCACCTGTCACCTGCATCATGCTACACCGCAAACAGTATAGGAACAGTCTGATGCCAAATCAGTAACCATGGACAAATGTTCTTGTGATTTGACTCATTACAATAGAATGAGATAGAAAATAAAAAAGAAAGAAGAAAGATATATGTTTATTCTGCACACACAAAACGCACATTAAAAGAAAAAATACAAAAGTAGCCAAAAGCCTCGTATTCAACCAAAAAAAAAACGTTTGGAAATGTTGTTCATTGGTTGATGTCAAGGCCTCGGACCAAAGACAATATTGCGCTGGGATCGCTTAGGCTGATACAAGTGTGATAGTAGTAGTTATAGGTTCATCGAATTTACCCTATACATTTAGAACATCTGTAGCTCTTATTACATTATATTGCGTGCGAGTATCGAACCCAAATTCAGCTCAGACTCAAACTGCCAACCTGGTCTTCAAACATATGACGAATTCAAATGTCTAAGAGAAACATCAATATTCTGGAATGCCCTGAAGGCTTTGAAAGCCCTGTGTTTAGTCTGAATCTATAAATAACAATGCGGGGAACATCGCAACTCGTAGCCAGTTCAATAAATATCGACGTTTACAAGGCATTCATATCCTTTGCACATACTCGAACCAGAGAAAATATTTAGAAAACTGTTTTAAATGCACTAATTAACATACTTTTTATAGAACTGCTGAAAACTTTCTGGTTCTTCAAATAAATTGGAATGTGCTGTTTATCTTAAACATCGTAATTCAGATATGCACGGTACCTACATTAGGTATTTGATTTATGTAACTTGTCTAAAATGTAAGAAATCATTTTTCTAAACTAACGAAAGATTGTTTACACAAAAACATGCGGTGTTAAAGAACTGCAAAATATTGTTATTATCGATGGATGGTGTTCGTCAAATTCCTCAAGGTTCACAATTATAATGGTTTCGTTCTTCACCACTCAATATCCGCTCCGCCAACGTTTTGACAGCGATAGTAAAGTTTCGCAGACTCCATTGATGAGTTGAAAGGCGCAAAGTTTATTTACCATCTCAATGTGTTGTTTATGAAACTTAAATTTTAATTATTAATAACTCAGCAAGGTTACGTCAAGAAAGTCAAGAGCGCCATTAAATTGGGTTGCTTTTCAAAATTAAATGCCAATAAATTTTGAATCAAACATTTACTGACTTTCAGAAATGAAGAATGGAGAAGTATAAATAAAAATTGCTTTGATTTGCGAAAATCGGCTTTTACTGAAAATAGATACATTTTTGCCATAAATTATGTTTCTGGACGTTATAGGTAAGCATTAACGGCTTACGTATTTATGAAAGCTGTGTGTTTGCTATCAATATATATCTTTAGCGTAGATAAACAAAAGAACAAAAGAAAAATTCTTACTTGTTTGTAAGTATGTTTACCTACTTATAACTCGATTCTTATAACTGTGCGCTTGGAGCTGTCAAATTCGTAGGTTGTTAGTATTGAATTCACCCGCCAGGTTACCTCCTCAGTGCGCCGAATCCTCTTAATACAATCTACACACCTTGAGTCATCTCCACAGTTCTGCCTTATTATTTGTTAAGTCGTTATTTTTATTATTTTAATCATCATACACTGTCATATTTTGACGTTGACAGGCGCACAGTTATAAAAATCGGGTTATACGTATGGTAAAGACGGAATCGACCTTTTCCCTTTAAAAATATATATTTATAAACTATACATTATGTGCACCGGCAAGCGGTGCAACCTCTTTTAAATCTTGGAAAGTTGTACGTTTCAAAATTCCATCATACTACATGAGAGTCTCCAGAATCCAAACTACATAGATACAGAAATCTTAAAGGCTCGTGCAGACCAGCGCGACGCGACAGCGCGACGCGACTCGAACAATACAATTTCTAAGAAAACTTCACGGTATAACAATAGCCGGTGTCGCGTCGCGCTAGTCTGCACGAAGCTTAAGGCATACGTAATGTTAGTATCATCACTTTGTTATTTTAATTCTTGGGCTCGGTCTCAAATAATTGTGACTTTACAGAATAGCAAGTACATATAAATATCAATGTCATTATTCAAATACCCAAGGAAACACTGCGAGTGTATAATCAAGCCCAAATACGTAACCATTCATCTAATAAAATATTACTTAACCTGCAAAATGTATTCTGACATAAAGACGAGCTACATATGGCTAAAAGAAAGTGCGCACAATCAGTTCCAATATAACAAATTCCCTAATAAATCACTGGGCTAAACGAACTTTATTATGAACGTGAGGAGAACGTCAAGTAACTCCCCGGGCGCTACCGGTCGTCACTGTATAGTAAGTCACGGATCACATGTTGGCTTCGGGCCAGCATGTATACTGACCGCTTCTAATCGTCTCCGCTTGTAACCTGCTCAGTTAATGATTGTTGAATATCTTTTTCAAAGTTCATGCTGTGCTTTATGCTCATACATAGTTCAAAAGTCATTTATTCAAACTAGGCTGAGAATCAGCACTTTTCGAACGTCAAAATTACATAAGACAGTCCCCTAAAACGCCCACCCTTCACCACTTCCTAGTGCTTTTGCTGGGAAGAAGAAGTGGCGCAACAAACTCCCCAGCGGCACAGCTGTCTGTTCAGTTAGAAAAAAAAAACAGATTCTATACAATAGTATGCAAGATTTTTACATTACGCAAAACATAATTTAAATTATAAATTAATTGCCATGTGACAGCTAGCACACGCCAATATACCAACCAAAAACAGTTTAGTTATGTGAAAAGCTGCAGCACTGATTGTAACTATTTTTTTAAACCACGGCATTGCTGTCATTATTATATTATAAAGTTAGCTTACTCCCAACTTGGTGGTGGTTAGCTCCCGTTCTGATTAAATGCAAATCAGTGACTAAGTTTTTAAGTGCTTTAAACTAGAGAATTCTAACGTCAAGTTTTTTCACCGCAGACACCAAAACTTACTCGGGATGAAACAACACCCCAGACAATACGTCCCGATTTTTCTTCTCCCTCAAGATTTCTTCAATTTAATGCAAAGCAGTGGTATATCTAGGACGAACTGGAGATTCTATTGATTTTTTTTGAAGTATTAAGGGACATCTGTCGTTTGCAGTTACAGTGGTTCACTGAAGCTCAATTTATACAAAAATCGTTTAGGTATCATGAATGGTGGCGTGCCGAGATATCTCTTTGTATATTCGTTTTATTTCTCATTGATGTTAACGAGAGTTATCTTTTTACACATGTTTGCTCGCGTTTCAGGTAATGTGTAAATATTTAGGGAAGCAATGATTTTTAATGGTATCGTGTTTTTGTATAGGGGCCAAATAAGAGGAGGGGGATTCAATTATTTGTTAATACTTTTATAATCAAAGTTATCTCCATATTGATTTGTATGTCGCAGATGGATCGTTGAATTCGCTGTTTTACATAACCACTAGCTAGCAATTCTGCGTGTCAAAGTTAATTAATTAAGGAAAATCGGAAACGGAGCTGTTTTATACAACAGCTAGTGGTTATGGAAAACAGCTTATAAGTTATCGATCTGTGACATGACATGCACATTTCTATTTAGTCGCTTTAGATAAACCCGTAGATGTCTGGTGTAATAAAATAAAAATTAAGGAAATATATTATACATATTATCAGGTAGGGCAAAGTGTTATTGGGTTTTTCTATCTGGAATTTCTCAGGAGCAACCTGGAGTCTGGATTTGTGCCCGGTTGATGGCAATAGGCTCGCCTTCTATGAAATGTGGGTGTACCTAGTAGGTACAGGTACACCACTGCCCAACCCTTCGGGAAAACAAGGCGTGATGCTATGTTATGTTATTATTAGTTTCATGGAATGATTACCTATATTGCCTATTCTCATTATTTATGAAATAATGCACAAATCAACTTTTGACGTATCTACTTAGGTGTTGGACGATAAAGATCAGACTATTCTACTACACCGAAAACCACATAAATCTTTAGGTATACCTTAATTACGAACTAACAATGGCCAATGAACCGTAATCAATAAATAATGAATGTGAGTAAGACTTAGCTTCATTATTCGCGTATTAACTCGAACCGAATTCGAGTAAATCTCGTAAATGGCGTTATACTCATGAGATTTTTTTCACACTACGGGTTTACGACGCCTTTTTGGCTTCCGACATGCGCGCACATGTTCATACAGGTTGGAAATGTTAGTCAATAAAGGCTTTTTCAGATATAAGCGATATTGCTGACGCACTCGGTAGCGATACTGGTCCATGGTGATTAACCAGGCCCGGCAGTTTCGACATTGATAGCGATCTACGACTTTGCGACCGAATTCGGTCGTAGTTATAGCGATCGCTCTATGACCAGACTGCCGAGTCTGGAGGCGGATCAGTATCGCTACCGAACGCCACAGTGATATCGCTTATATCTGAATAGGCCTTAATACTGGTATCGACAAACTTTGATTTTCATAATTTTGTTCCTTCCTAACGCACTGTGCTTTGTGATTTTTACTTTTGTCATACATTTTTCACCCTGTATACATGTATATTCTAACGTAGTTGTATAATAATGTATGTAGGTATGTGTATGTGGTATATTTACGTCTCAAACGAACTTGCTTGATGTTTGTTTGCTCTCAGTTCGACAATAGATTGTTCGTGAGTAATTACCTTCACAATGTTACTCGTTGTGATCTAAATATAAGCTGTAATGAGTTTTCATTACAATTTATACAGCGTTCTGGTTGGCATTTATAATTATTTTACATTTTGTTTGTACTCAATCTTCATAAAGTTATTTTAAGCTTTACCGATGGGTTATTAATTTTACATGTTCAAGAGGTTTTGTGCACTGGAGTTAAAATATTATTCTGCTTTTGTAAATATCCGTAAATGAAAAGGTATATTTATTTAAGGCACGGTGCCTGCTCCAGTACAGATTCCAGTTTACCTACCTAGCCTAGTGGTGTGACCGTCAGACTGCCAAGTTATAGGTTTCGAGTTCAAACCCAAGGCACACATCTCTGACTTTTCAGATTCATATGTGTATTGTATAATTATCACTTGCATCAAAAACGGTAAAGGAAAACATCGTGAGGAAACCGACCTTGCCTGAGAGATATTTCTCGACGGCATGTGAAGCCAAGTCAGAAGTCCATGGGCGGCTTTAAAACTCTGATACCAGATTATTCACTAACCACACAAAAAGAAGAAGACCTACCTATCTCTTTTAGAATAGCATCAAAATTCTAATTGGCAAGCAGGGTGATGATCATAGCAGAGATTACTAGGAAATACTCTCGTAATCTTTCATCGTTTTACTCTAGTAATTAAAGGATCAACGTCAGTAGTGTTATTTTACAGCATAATTACTCTTAGAACTCCGTAATAAGACCGACCTCTATCTAAAATAATAAGAAAATGACTGCTTAATTATCAAAATTGTTTGTAATTCCAGTTTCGCCTGTTCGATGTGGAGGTGGGACAGGGCGAGCTGGAGGATGGCGACGGTGATGTTGCCATAACTGAGCTGACACAAAATAACGTCGAGATCTCTATTGTGTCTGGCAAGGAGCCTTCCACCTCGAGTCCCGAGGACAGCGCTACCAACTGGACCGACATATCTACAGCCCTCATGAAAGGAGACAAGAATACCCGCACGGAAGTGGAACACATCCGTCTACCCATCATACTAGTGAACGACAAACCACCAGAAGATTTAGACCAGAAATGTCTGAACATTATCGAGTTGTCGAGCAATGATAAACTGAAAGTTTTTCATACTAGAAGAAAGTATAAACGGAAGTTCTGTAGGAGCAGAAGGCATGCTGCGTTTAAAAGATCTTACTCAATCGGCTGAATCAGATTTTAAGATTTTCCTAGATTTTAAGATTCCCTTGTGTATCTCGTGGTTAAGTACTGTGATTGTATTTTATATATTTTAAGAAGCAAATGAACTGCCTAATGCTATAGTAGAGTATTAAATCTGTTGGTACGTAAACAAACGACTTTCTTCTTCAAACTTTAAGACACAGCATTGCGTCTTTCCTACTGTGTTCACAAGACTACTACTGTGTAAATATTTGTGAAATAGTAGGACGTTCGTTTACATCTAGAAATTACACTTATATTTTGTATCTTCAACAATAATCTGGTTTTTGGAAGCCTGCTGTCGATGAATCGAATGAATTTACTAAGTTGCATAAGCTCAAGGCTGTATGAAACCAAGGCAAGGCAAAACGATTGATTGATTTGTAAATCATAGGCTTGTCGCACAGGTAAAAATCTACGACTAAAATTACCGTCTTATATTGTATTTATTAGAGTGTGAACACATTCCTACTTTGTGTTGTTATGAAGTAAAAATTATGGTGATTATTTAATATGAGATTGGTTGATAACGGAGATTCATAAAGCTGATTGAAGCAAACCTTTCGCCCTTCGTAATAAACTTATCACATTGCCTGTTCTCCGTAATTTTATGGTGAAAAAGTGTGCATTAGGGTGAAGCATACGGCTCATTCGTCACCGAGATTGTCGCTCTGCAGTGAGCTTTTTCAACTTGGAGCTACGCTCTTATCTGTGCTGCACCTTCCTTCCAGCTATGACACAGAGTTATTATTCGCTGGTTTTACATCCTTTTTTACTTTTTATACTCATTGTTTTCTTTCACTCTAAAACGTTTACTTTTGTCCAATGCTTGTTTTAGAGATGGCATTAAAAATTGGCACTTAGTGAAAAATTCGTTCGTTCAATCACAACTATTAAAATTAGTCGTTTGATGAGACGAATTTTTAAAAGCCTTGTCTCTGCTTACTTCCAGTTAGGTATTGAAGTGAGAGGACCATAAACCGGTATGGATTCATATGGAACAGTCCGACTGTAAAAACTGTCAGCGAATGCCATGCTAATAAATATAACCCGCATATGAACGTGGATGAAGCAAGAGAAAAATATTTTATGGATCCTCAAGGAAAAAGGCGTGAGTACATACGTATATCATTGTAATACTTACAATGTGTGGGTAGATATGTCAGACAGTGTTATTTGATTATGAAAAAATTCTCGATATTTCAATAAATACTGTAGCAAAAGAGTTTTGTTTGTATATTAATTATTATAATTCGACTAGCGAATGCGAGATTACAGGCAGAGTGGAGGCGTTTTTAAGAAAACAGCTACATCTCTATGGTATTTCGAATTTGTTTCTAGATATAGTATGCGATTTTGTGATAGAAATGAAGTTTTAAATAAACGGAAAGGAACGGTCAACCAATTCATTGTAGATTTTAACATTTTGATTCGAGACCAAATGAAAGTCACGTAAGTCTTTAAGAGCCCATATTACCTCAGCTTAAATTCAATTTTTATCTCGCTCGCACCATACTGCTCGCGGATTGAGTGAGAGCGAGACGGAGTGGGGCACTGGCGGCTCCAAGGCGCCAGTAGTTTAGGTAATTGCTTTTTACGGTGAAAATAATGGTAATTTAAAAAAAAACCACAAGACCTGATATATAGTTCGTTCAGTTAGTATGCAAAGTTTCATGATCTAATTTAAAGTATTTTCTGAATACCAGCGGTTTATTGTTCGGTTTGGAGGTAACTTTGGTTTTTTCTATAGAGAAAATTTTAAGGAATCGTGTTTTCGATAAACATAGTAGATACTTAACATTACTCCTCAACTTTACCATAGATTTATTTCAAAATTAATGTTGCAGTATTTTCGGCAAAAGGGAGGATCATGCTAAGCCATTTGAGGTAGTATAGGCTCTTAAACGTGTCTAATTCAAGTTAACAGTCGTTCATGGCTCCGTAGCTAGGGTACTAGGGGTGGGGTGGGTAGTGGTAGGCAATCCTTAATCGAATAGTTTCATTGGCTTTGCCCTTGGTTAGATTACAATCAATTTGCCGGAGTAGTACCATGTGTACCACAGACAGGCGTGGTCGTTAGAACGCGCCAATTAAAGCCTCTGAACGGCAGGCCCCACGAGGCTCGCTTTGAACCTGTTAGCCCTCGCAATAAATAGACAACCACCGCATTGTATCTTGTAGAGCATAATGGAAGGTAATAGCTCTCCCGTTAAGAGGCCAGTCCACGTATTTTTATTACCCCCCTGTGCCAGCCATTACGAAGGACATTTGTTCCAATCGTTAAACAAGTGCATAATAAATCAATTGGGATTGTTACCTTTGAACTTTCCCGGATTTTACGCCGATTCCGGTGATTGAGGTTAATTTAATAATCCTTGTAGCGTCATTAATCGTTTTCTTTACATTCCTGAATACCATTTCGCATTTTCCACTAAAACGTCAACAAATTTGCAAATACTAAAACATTATTAAATTTTACATGTAAAGAGACTGCCATCAAGTCTGCTTAAAAATACTCAGTTTTCAAACCTACTGGCATCTCAATTGGTCAGACAAGGAGCGGTCGAGATTTGGCCAATCAGAGGCACTGTTGTTTGATGCTCAAATATAAAGACACCACGGATATTTCGTTACCTACTTATTTGAATTCCGAACGTACTCCGAGGGGATTTCACGTCGTGATCGTGATCGTTCGCTCAGATTCCCACGGCTGTTCTACGAATATCAATGTTTTTTTTTTCATATCGATTCAGGACCTAGCACAGGTATAAATTGAAAACCGCTTTGTAAAAATAACACGTTGCGCATCGTGTCTATTTATGAAGAACGAGAATCGCGTTTTTCACAGAAATACCAATCATCGGGTAAATTAAAATGTTTGTTAAGATTTTTTTTTGCATTGAGACTTACGTGGGTGTTGGAAGTTATTCAATTAATTTTACCCACGTTTATTGAATTATGTCGTAATTGGATTTTCTTTTTGTTTGATTTACATTTCTCGTATACTTAAAACTTTTATACAGGATGTGTATGTGAGTGTGTTCTAATTTTAAAAGTACTCATTTTATTTCGTAATTTATCCTTTTACCATAAGTCCTGGATGTTGGCCTTCAAATGCCGAAACCACTTGAGTTTTTGTAGGCTCCACCTACTCCACCAGCTTCCACCTGAATAAAAGGTAAGATGAACTGATTACCATTTGAAGCTTTAGTCACAGTAAAAATTATAATAATCCACCCTCGATTATACATTCACCTCGCAAAACGGTTGTTAAAGATCTTAGGTCGTCCAATTTGCATGAAATTGTTTCCAATATTACTTTATGTCATAACGCCATAGCCGTCTGTTAGATGTTTATCAATATTATAAACAAACTTACATAGTTAGTTAATCTGGGTGAGGTGGGGGCTATGCCCATGTTAAATGTAGACCCGATGGTAATTAATAACATAATGTAATTGTATGATACACAGCTTGATGTGTCTTAAGTTTAGGTTAGGTAAGATCATTTATGTTTGGTTTCTATAAACGAAACGAATCGTTATTCTTACTAATGGTAGAACTTTTATTGCCAAACTGGGCATTTAAATATGTAGATTCGTAAGCTAATTTTACTTGTGATAGCTACTTCCATTTAAGGGGCAAATCTTTGCGTTCTTTGCTTCATTATTGGTAAAGATACAAGAGTCTTAAATTTAACCAATAACGGTCCATAAATTATAGGATTTGGCCATTAGCTAGCATTAGCCCTTTGTTATCGGAAATTTCAGAGCACGCAGGCGGCACTGTCGAAATTTTCCATACAAACCAAGTGTGTCACCGTTAACCCGCACATGAGTATAGAAACTGGCGGTTTTGAATAGCGAAGATGACAGAAGGTGCGCGCTCAACGCACTTTTAGCGCCACGAATTTTATTAGTAGATAATGGCTCTCTAGACGCTGCTGGCGGCGATTCCAAAAATATATTATGTTTAAATGTAACATTAAAGAGTTCCTAACACAGGAATTCTTTGCCTCAAAAGGAGGCTCCCAACACAATTAATTGTTTATGATTTTTTTTTTTAATTTTGTGCCCTGTTTTGAGAACCGTCGTTGCGTTTTTGATGGGGTCAGCGAGGCCCCGTGATGACGTCAGTTGCTACCTACGTACCTATTGGTATCGTGTTATAGCTATATGTATATATAGATCTGGTGGTCACTTTGTCGGCGTAACATCTTGCCCGGTGCCCCACCCCGCAATGTCTTGAAGCTGGCCATGGGTTGTGACAACTTCACCTTCTCCATGAAAATGTGTTCAGGTGGACATTCATACCGTAGGCGCGGGTTTGCGGACGGTGAGCAATGGGTAGCTCGCCGTCCGGTAAGGACCAAGCCCGGGTCGACGGCGCGTTGTGTTCCACGCGCGCCTCAAAGAGTGTCAGCGAGTGAAGGGGTCCGATGAGACCATTGCCTGCCGGGGTTGCGGGAAAGTCCGAAAGGGATACCGTGGCCCCCTGGCATTGCACAGGCAACAGAAGGAACACGGGTGGGTTTTAGTCAGTAAGAGTCTGACACGCCCTCCCACTCCACCCAGAGCGGGAGACGTCATTTGATGATTTACCAACCAAAAAAAAAAAAAAAAAAAATGTGGACATTCATAGATGACTCCGCCCTAGAGTGTAAATGTGGTGCTGTACCTAATATCGTGTTCAGCGTGTCCACTTGGCTGCACGTTACAGGAGCTGACACTCTAAGAAGATGGGAATGTCCTTGCCTATAAGGTTAAAAAACCGGCTCACTTGCAGCATTACTCTGAACAAAAAAAACATAAAATACTATCAACTAAATTATTTTTTTATTTATTAAATTTAAATACATAGAGATATCATTATAATTTCAGTACAAAGGTACTGTTTTCAAAGGTTTTGCTTGGTTTCATTTTGGTATTTTTCCCAATATTACGTAGCCCTTTTTGAAGAGATAATTAGCATAACACTAACGTAGTCCCTTTAAAAGTTTAAATAAATCTTTGTGTTTGTATAAAACATTATTATCCCACTCAAGATTAAATGAGATTTTATTTATGAACGTTTCATACCCAGACGTACGTATAATTATAATTCAAATATCTCTGTGGATTCCGTTTCGCAATAATATTTATTTTAAGCTCTGCACTGGCCCGTTGAATGAAATGAACGTGATTTTCCCGCCACAAAATCGAATGCATTACGAAAAATAAACGGTTCATTTTAAAACGCTTTATAATTGTCGGATCTGAGTTTGATAAATAGTGACAGAATATAATGAATCCTATACTATTAAATATATTTATATACACTGGCCTGCAAAACAAAGTATCACACTTATAAAATTGCATTAATTTTTATAAGTGTACTATACACAAGATATACTTTCGAAACAAAAAGGACTCGAAAAAGAGTTTCATTTTGTACATAAAAACTGCATCGGTAACCTTCTTTTAAGAAATGGCTGAAAAAAACTTTAAAATCAAAAATAATCCTTTTCGAATTACAATTTTACCATTTATTTTTGGTTTCTATTTTTGTTTTCAAATTTATCTTGATCGATGAGTCTTGTTACAAAAGCTAAGTTAGACAACAGCACATAAACTTATTTATCATGCCTCTTTCACCTGAAGAATGTACTAGGATCATGACTTTTCTGGAACTAGGCATCAGTATGCGTCGTACTGCAAGAATTGTGGGTGTGACGTTACGAGCGGTCTAGAAGGTGAAGCGAAGGTACGAAGAGACTGGAAACCATTTGAGGAGACCTGGTAATGGCAGGTCATGGCATTTATCCAAGTGTACTAGTACCCGAGAAGACCGTTATATTGTTTCCACTGTGTTGAGAAATCGCCACCTAAATGCAGTTGAAGTCCAGTAACAGCTTGTTCAGACCCGAACGGACTACATTAGTGACAGTACAGTGAGAAGAAGACTGGCTGAAGCAAACCTGAAACCCCGAACACCAGCGAGTGGCCCCAAACTCGAGAGAGAGCATCGAGTAGCGAGACTGTGATACGCCCGTGAATACATACAGTGGGATCAAGAAGAATGGTCAAGAATTTTGTTTACAGATGAGTCTCGATTCTCACTTTACACTTCTGATGGAAGGCGAAGTACCTATCTAAAGGCGACTTGGTGAGTGATACCTTCAACCCTGCTTCTCAGAAAGAGCCCAAGTACGGTGGAGGCAGTGTACATGTATGGGCTGTCATACCTTCAGAAGGTCGCACAGAGTTAGTGGCCATAGAAAACCGCACTCTGACTGGGGAAAGATATGCCCAGGAGATTTTCAATGAGTATGCAGGGCCGTATTTAGCAAATATGGGTGATGGATCGATGCTGATGCATGATAATGCCCGGCCACACACGACTCGGGTCGTGCAAGAGATATATAGGAGGATATTCAGGAGGTTGGTATCAGCGTGATGGCTTGGCCATCAAAAATCCTGATCTCAACCCGATTGAGCACGCCTGGGATGGGCTAGTCAGAAGCCGCAAACCACCACCTACCACCATCTGGGCACTTAAACAGGCCCTGATAAAAGAATGGGAGAATATTCACCAACATTGGCTGAGAAACCTCGTGTTTAGTATGCCACATAGACTCAAGGCTGTAAGCAGAGCCCGAGGAGGCAATACCAGTTATTAAAAAATAAATAACATGTAAAACATACTTGTAAATGTTTATTGAGTTTTATGACACTAAACTAAAAATGGCTATTTTTATTGTTTTATCTTTTGTTTAGATTTAAAAATGTTACTAATGTTTAATTTACTATAGTTTCAAAGAAGGCTGATATTATTGATATAACTCTTTAAAAAAAAAAAAAAAAAATTAGTAGTGTACTCGTAGTACTTATTTTTGCAGGCCAGTGTATATTTGTAACCACGTTCTCGAAAACGGCTTTACGGCGGCGAAAAATCGATCTAGCAAAAAGCTGTCGGGGAAAAATCGTTTTTTTGCGTATTTTCACCCGAGCAGACCTTGGTCGCCCAAAGTTAAGAACAAGATGGCTACCTTACATGGCAGCATGGAATAAGTACCTGCTATCATGGCAGCATGGAATTAGTATGAACAATCCTATATTATTAAATGAGCATTCTCTATTTTGACCAGAGCAGAGCTCGGTCGCCAGCCCATATCATGATATTATGTCATTACCGACACTTCATGGACATTTCCAATAACAAAAGCATCGCAGATGTGATATCTGAAAGAAAAAGCTGAAATGCCTGTATGTACTCCGGGCACCCACATCGTACAAACCACAACACAACTACCTTATTTGGCGGCAGAAATAGGTATGGTGGTAGGAACTCCCCGAACGTCAATCTAGCTCTTTCACAAAAACCTCTATTAATAGGTATTATAAAATGCCAATATGAGACTAACCAAAAGCGCAGTAGGTACATTCAGGGAAGTTAATTGCTAAGCAAACTGACACCCTACGTCAATTTGTCTGTTCTAACCATTCCAAACAACTGGTACAGTGAATATACGGACAATTTATGTAAGTTCGTAGTCAATTCGCTTAACAATTCATTTGCTTGACTTAACTAAAACACTACGTTTACAAGACAATCTCGTAAAGATTAAAATTGTCTAATAGTAGTACTAATCAGCTTTCCAGCAAGCGCTAGACGTATACCTAGGTAATAGTCCTAATTATATATCTAAGCGCTTGCCGGTAAATGTCAAGTGTTGTTTTCCAGCTAGAACACTTGGGAATGGCTTACTTGCGCTATTAAAAGAAAAACAATTGCCTTTATAGTTAAATCCTAACTATAATACATACTATAAATGCGAAAGTGAGTTTCATTGTTTGTGTTTTACGCTTTCACGCTAAAACGGCTGAACGGGTTCGGATGAAATTTGGCACATGGGTAGACCATGACCTGGGTTAGGACATAAGATACTTTTTATCCCGATATTCTGACGGGATCGTGACATATGTGGGTGAAACCGCGGGGCGCAGCTAGTTAATTATATTCGTTACAAATACGATCTATATCTATATCTAAACATAACATAACATAACATCACGCCTTGTTTCCCCGGAGGGTTGGGCAGAGGTGTACCTGTAGTAGGTACACTCACATTTCGCCGGTTATGTTTTAAGTCCCATGTAATAGGGGGCGAGCCTATTGCCATTAACCGAGCACAAATCCAGACTCCGGGCTGCTACTGAGAAATTCCAGATAGAAAAACCCAATAACACTTTGCGCGACCCGGGAATCGAACTCAGGACCTCATGCTCAGCAGTAGCGCTTGCGCCCACTAGACCAACGAGGCAGACCGTAGTAGTGTGTTGTGTGTAGGTTTTGGCCGTAATTTTCGTGTCAGTGTGTGTGACCGCATTGTTCTTATTTATTACGCAGCGGATTTTGATTCTTCACCATCATTTATTTAGAGAATTTATTCCGGAGAGGTCATAATAAACGTACATATAATAAATAATTTTGTCAAGTAGTAAACAGCGTACGAAGCTGAGGTGGGTTGCTACTTTACGATAGTAATTATGAAAGCTATATTTGCGCAGTTTGCTCTCCGTACAAACTCGTGAAGCGATCGTGCGAATTATGGGTGAGTAAGTCTGGCAAGGTGTTAGCACGACGCTGAATATTCATCAAACGCTCAGATGCGTAAGCCGTTATTAACCTACACAGATAACACACACCCACTTACATACTAAGAAGTTCCACTACACTAATATTAAGTGGATTTATAGGAATCTCCGTATACAATCATTTGCATTCCTGATCCCAAGTACAAGGAGGTGGTAGGAATAATTATATTATTTTGTCTATTTTTAGGACATTCGCCCTAGGCAACTTTTAGCTAAACTCATCTTCATCATTTCAGCCGAAAGACATCCAATGCTGCACATAGGACTCATCCAAGCACCGCCATTTCGACCAGTTCACTTCTCGCATCCAGCGGTTTCCTGCAGCCTTCACCAGGTCACCCGTTCACCTTGTGGAGGTCTTCCAATGCTACGTCTTCCGGTTTTCTAAAGCAAATCAGCAGCTATCTGTAAAGCATTTACAGCTAAACAACAACAAAAAATACTACCCGCAGTACTTTGTGTTACATCCCGATCGTTACGAGTATCTAGAACACAAGCTCCGGACACGTTCGACATTTCCGACGGCCTACGAGTTGTGAAGAGAGAAACGAAGACGACTAAGTAATTATTACTTTCAAAGGGTCTGTAGCTAACTACTACAAGTATATCATTAGTGAATACTCAACGAAGGGAAGCTCTTCTAACAAACCGTTTGTCACTGTCGTTTGCTACGAGAAATGCTACGGCGTAGCTCGTAGCTTGAACACGTCAAATTATATTCCAATTTCCACTATAGTTAAATTTTAAGGTAATTCAGTTATTCGGCACCCAATTAGAACAGGTTTATAGTCAAAATAAAGGAGCTACTAATTACTTTTACAATTTACTCTGAAGTTTATTAAAATTATAACTTTTTAAGTATAAAATCATGTTTTAACCAAGGCGAAAAACTATGCCTTTTTTTTTCTAGACTTTTAATCAAAACACTTAATTTAACTTCTAAACTCAAAGCTGTTTGTCTATAAAAGAAATCTTAGACTGTAAAAGGATACAATTTACAAGATTACATAGTGAATATAAATAATTAGGAAGAAACGAAGCGAAAACTCAGTGGTTAAGTTAGTTTCCAGTTGGCTGCTGTAAAGATTAATAATTGTGTTGCAGACGGTGCAGCTGTGCAGCTGTGTCGTTCAAATTTATTACGAGGTTGTCGGTGCACGCAAAGAGCGCATCAGATTTCTGACTGACATGTTCATTAAGCCCCACCCCACCCTCGTCGCAACAGCACTCATTACAGAGCACCCTCTATAAAGGAACAGAGAGGAAAATCCCCATCTGAATATTTGGGTCACTAGTTAAACGTATATATAAAGCTATATAACTGAAAAAGAATTATTTACTCATTTTTTGCAAATCCCTTTATAAAAAAGCCCGATTCCGAATATCCGATTCAAAATGGGAATCTTAATTTTAAATTGTTCGGATGTAATATAGAAGAACCTGTGACTGAACTGTTGAAACTGCTGAAAGCCATATAGAGATACCGCTTTCATGGCGTGACAAGGCGTGAAATAAGCTTTAAATCTAATCTGGCTGGGTGTAGGTGGAAAATAAATGGAGGAAGCAACAAACAGATGCTCAAATATGATTTGTTGCAGAAAGGTGAGCAAATCCAGGATATCTGATGACTCATTTCAACAAAATGTACCTAATATTAGCACAGTGCTTTATTTAATTAGGACTATTTACTTTAATAGTAGATTATTCTTTTGTGATTATGTTGCCGTGCGAAGGCCAACTCATTCTATTTATTAAAGAAATAAAAAAGACAAAAAGTAAGAAACTGAATAAATTAACAGACTTGGTTTTACATTAGATCTCACATCTTTTTACGGTAGAAGAATTGCGTTGCGTGACTTGCATTTTTTACATGTTATGTTTTTGATGGCATTTATTATATTATTCACGCATTCAAATTCTGCTCTAAGCGAATTAATCAATCGCTCCAAAAGGTTCAGAATTTTTAAATCTGTTTGACCACAGATAATCACATTTCAGCGGTTTAATGATACTTATACATATTTGAGTCCCTCGGGACTTTAATTTGCGGTACTTTGATGAGCAAAGGAGCGTGCCATACTTGACGAGGATTATATTTCAATTACGCATATACGTTTATCGTATTAATTTCATCAGTTATATGACGTCACTTGTGCCGATACGAACGGTACGCACGCTATAAACTAGAATGAGTTCATTACTAGAATGGTACATATTGGCTGGCTGTTAATGAAGTCATCAAATACGACAAAACGTGCTTAACCAACGATGCCACAGTCTGATAAACATGTTTAGAAACTTCCAAATTACTTTACGTTAATGAATTCAAATCCAAAACGATGACGCTCCAGAATGCTTATAGGTACTATCACGTACTTAAATCGGATTGTCGTTTATAATAATAATTAGGGTCAGGTGGGGTAATTGCAATAACGGGGTATTAGCAATAGGGTGTGTTTACGGCCTAACTACTAAAGAAAACTGGTGCTGCCATCTCTGATGTGTAAGGTACTTTTGGAACTTCGCGCCGATCAATTCGAAAGAGAGTTTGACAGATCGATGAGTGAATGAAACGTCATTAGTTGAGTGACGTCGATGCCACGTGTTACACACTTTGATAACGTAACCTTCAATCGGTTTTCATCTTGGAAAGAAACGTAAGTTTTTTAATTTATTTGTATTAGTATGTTAATATTCTGTGTTGGGAATTAATCTAAATGCAAATTTTTACTTAACTGGTAAAGGTTGTTTTTTTATGGCTATTATTGCATTTACCCCTTGAAATTTTGGTGTTGGGGCAATTGTAATAACATGGTAAGGGGCAAATGTAAAGTTTTATTACAATTACCCCTTTCTTTCCAGATGGTGCGAAATTATCTTAAAAAAAAAGGACCACCCAAATACTCTGAGGAAAAATTACAAAGAGCTCTTGATGAAATAAAAGCCGGTACGCTTACCATACACAAGGCGTCCGTTCTTTACGGAGTTCCATTTGCAACGTTGTATTGTCGTAACAAGGGAACTCGAGGAGCTATAAAAAAATGTAAAGGACGCAGAACTGCACTTCCCGAGAATGTTGAAAACGTTTTGGCAACATCTGTTAAAACACTGGCTAAATGGGGCTTTGGTCTTAGTCGAAAGGAAATTATAGAGCTAGTAGGCCAGTACGTTAACGTGAATAAAATTGAAACCCCATTTAAGGGAGGCATACCAGGGGAAGACTGGTTCCTTAATTTCAAAAAACGCCATCATTTGTCAATTCGAAAGCCAGAACCATTGGAGTATGCGAGAAAAAAGGCTGCCACGGATCCATTCATCATCTATGGCTATTTTGACCTTTTAAAAAAAGTTCTGACGGAGCTAAACTTAGAAGACAAGCCCAAACAAATATGGAATTTGGACGAAAGCAGTCTCAGTATAGACCCGTCGAAATCCAGAATAGTAGGAGAAAGAGGTGAAAGCTCATCCAGAGTTATCAGCACATCTGGACGAGAAAACACGACCTTTGTGCTGGCTGCTAATGCTGCAGGTGGCCGAGCGCCACCTCTAATCATTTTCAAGGCAAAAAATATCTGGGACCAGTGGAAGGCACCACCAGACAAGGAATATCCCGGTACAGCCTACGCTGCCACCCCGAATGGTTGGATGGAGACAGGGGTGTTTAAAAACTATTTTGAAAAAGTCCTTATACCAGCTCTGGGTGACGAACGGCCTGTACTGGTCATATACGATGGCCACTCCACACATGTGTCTCTCGACCTAGTTGAAACTGCTTTGGCCAAAGACATAACAATTCTTAAACTGCCAGCCCACACAAGTGACCAACTGCAGCCATTAGACGTTTCTGTATTCAAATCTTTTAAACAAAAATGGGACCAAACTGTTGCCACTTGGCAGCGTCAGAATATTGGTAAAAAGCTACCTAAAGCGCTATTCTCACAATTTTTGGGAGAAACTTGGATCAGTGTCAGTGAAGATGTTATCATGAGTGGATTTAGAAAATCAGGGATATTTCCATTCAATTCTAACGTCATTCCAAGAGAAAATTTTTCTAAGGACGCTTTAGAGCGCTGGGAGAGGCACCTGGTAGGAGAGCTTCCGAGAGATAATGAGGCGAGTCCTGATCCTCATCGGCCCACTTTTAATAACTCTTCACCATCAATTTTAAATCTACCAGCTTCCGAGGAGGAGGCCATTCCCACAACACCTCAATGGTCAATTGTCAATTATCAATCGTCACAGAATTCCGTACCAGCAAATCCTCAATCAAATGAGATGCTAGCCTTTAATACCGCGCCCACAATATCATTTGAACAGATGATTCTTTCAACTATACAACAAAAACATCTGCCTTTGAATAAAGAAAAGAAACGTAAGGTTGCCTCAGGTGCTGAAGTTGTTACGTCTGCTAGAATGCTTGAAGTGTTAAAGGAAAAAGAAAAGTTAATCGCAAACAAAAAAGCTAAAACAAACAAAAAAAATGGAAAGAAAGAAGGAAAAGTGAAGAAAAAGACTGAAGATTCAGAAAGTGACACTACAGATGTAGACTCAGATAATGAAGTGCACTATGCAAATTCTGACGAAAGTGAATGGGTGGAAGAGGAAGCTGAAGTTCTTATTGAGTCAGACAATGATGCAGCAATGACAGAAATGAATAAAGAAAATAAGGCAGAAGAGGAGACTGGGCTAGATATCCATATTAACAAATGGGTGATAGTTAAATATACTTTGGTGAAAGGACATAAATATTACGTTGGCTTCGTGCAAAAACAGATAGACAGTCGTTGGGAGGTAAAGTTTGTACGACGTAAGGGTGCAACTTTTGCATGGCCTATAATAGATGATGTTGATACAATCACCGCTGATTCCATCGTGAAAATATTGCCGAATCCTACAATAACCAAGCGTGGTATAATATACTTTGATTTCAAATTCAGAAATATGATTATTTCGTAAACCCTTTGATTGCTTTAAGTAGTCTGTAAGGAAAAATTCATATCTTTGTAAGCTTTCATGTGATCTCTTTGAAATAAAAAACCAAAGTTAATTCAATTTTCGCATTTTATTGCTATTACCCCTGATTTGCAATTGTCTAAAGCCCTGAGAAATTGACCAACATTATTACATTTGCCCCTGAACACCGGGTAAATGTAATAAGTGACCCAATTTTTTTTTAAATTTGATTATCTATATTATCAGAGTGATTTTAATTAAACAAATAACTTAAAACTTTAGGCTACTAAATACTTCATATACATGGCAATTATAAATTTTATACTGTTAAAAAGTAAAATGTTGTCTATGGTTGAATATGTCATTCTAGTTATGGTACTCGCATTTACCCCACCTGACCCTACTTTAGTTTTTAACTAAAAGGAATCTAACAATTCGTGGGTCGGAGTAATCCTAACTACGAGTATATATATACGGCCTGAACTTTTAGTCACCGTCCAAATTTTTATATATTAATCTTTGGCGAAAATCATTGAATAAGTGTTTTTTCTTTTAGTATCAATCAATACAAAAATATTGAGATATCACATCACAAAGTTATTATATACCACGCAGAGCGGATAAAGGCTCGAGCAGACAAGCGACGCGACGGCGCGACGCGACTCGAACAATACAATTTCAAAGAAAACTTCACGGTATAACAATAGCCGGTGTCGCGTCGCGCTGTCGCGTCGCGCTAGGCTGCACGAAGCTTAATTCTTTCGAGAAAATGATTTAATATGAAAATTTTACGTATCGTTTTTTTTTTTAATTGAGTTAGTGAATCATACCTAACGCCTAGAAAAATTTGGACGGTGACTAAAAATTCAGCCTGTATAATATATTATAATATAATAAATGCGAAAGTGAGTTCGTTTATTTGTTACGCTTTCACGCTATAACGGATAAACGGATTTGGATGAAATTAGGCACATCGGTAGACCACGGCCTGTCAAAGGACACAGGGCAACTTTTATCCCGATATTTCCAAGGCATCGAGACTGCGGGTCTGCGGACTGCGGCGGGTGAAATTATAAAATCTTAGATTAAATTCATGTTCCCACTGGGCACTGCTAGGACACAGCCCTTCTCTAAGTGAGAGGGAGTGGGCCGTATCCACCACTCGGGCCCATTGCGGGATGGCAGATGTCACATGTCTCCGAATTTTTGATTCTAGGACATGCCGGTTTCCTCACAATGTTATCCTTCAGTTTCGTTTCGTTAACACAAAGTAAACTGCCTGCTTGGGATCGAACTACAAATCATAAGTGTCGCGGCCGTTACCACTTGACAACCACCGTTCACACTCACACTTTACATTTTATTAGAAACGGGTACGGATTACTACCAAACTGCACTTGTCTAAAGAAAATAATTACCTATCCAAGAACCACGCAGAACCGCAAGATGTACTGAGTGAGATTGAATAATTCAAGAAAATCTACTATTTCTCATTTAGAAATTGCGTAGTTTTGCTTAGGGTGTCTCGAATAAGATTCGCAAGTAATATTATTTCATTAAACAGCGGAGGGATACTAAGATTAACTTATTAGGGAGGCGGAGTGGCGGTGGAGTCTTCAACCCAACCTGTTTGCGCCGAGGTCTGCGGCCTATGGATGGCGAGAAATAATTATATTGTTTCAATAAATATTGGATGTATTTCTGCGTATTTATAGCCTTAGGAAAATTGCTTAAAATTAATATAAAATGTAGTAAATTTTCTTCGTTTCCACACAAACTGCGCAGCTAAGATGTTTGTTATAGCCTCGTTTTTTCGTTTGCTTGCTTCGTTCGTATGTGTTTCCGGTTACTCGCTTTTATCGATTATTATTTGTAGTTATAAATGAGCTATAGTTGGCGAATAAAAAGTCTGACATGGGTCAAACCGAATATGCTTGAAATATCGAGATACTAGTACTTCCGAAGTTCTTGTTATAAAAACAATAACTAACGAGTCAGCATATATGTTTCCATTAAGATAAACGTTATTAATTGCCACACGCCGACGGCCATTCGTAAATGTCTAGTATTTCGTTCATCATTTCACAAAAACGCTGACGTAAAATATTCGTCGGGACGTTTGAGAATTTCACATAGTAATCTTTTCAGCTGTAACGCGCGACAGCCAGTTACAGAATGATAAATACTTGCGTGTTGAGTACGTCGGCGAACGCAGTGGGTTATCTCTTTTAGCGAAGACTTTGCGAACATGCTACAATGATCCTTATTGTGAGAACTGCATGGTTGATTCTGGAGTGCGTGGATAGGTGGTGATAAACCAGTGAAAAGTTGACGAATGTAGACATTAGCCTCCGCGTGTAAACTGGCTACACCGCTAATGTATGATGTACCCACCACATTTGTGTGAGCACCTTCGTCAAACTCACAATACATCATCCAGTGAAACAGGCTAAACACGTTAATACTAAAGAAATATTATTCTTAAAAGACGATCCGTTTAAGCTTCAAATGTTTTGATGCCTTTCCATATCATTGGAATTAGGCAATTTCCAATTTCCGAAGACTTCTGAAAATTAATAAAGCAATTTGATTTTCAAATAAATAAATTACGAGACGTAGATTAAATTAGCTCGTTTCTAAATGTATAAAGAAGGAGATTCGAGTTAAAGTTGTTGTTTTTGTTATTTCAATGTTAGAAGTTGTAAAATGGCCGGTACGGTAAATCTGTAGTTTTATTTGAAACGGAACTCGTCGCTTTATGAAGTTTGCAATAACTGCCATAAGCTATTGGCCAAAATGAATCAAGAAATCATAATGAGAGGCATTTGTCCTAACAGAGGCGTATGTATTAGGTATCTATGGCATTTAACTAATTACAAGAAGCCTTAGAAATGTGAACCTTTTAAGATTTTACGCGTGGATCTTAATTATATTAATACGCATTTAATAATATATTCTAAATTGCACATATTCTGAGAAACAACTTTGATAACAATTACGAAGTTAAGTTGTACTCGGTAACAGTGATCGCTTACTCATTTAACAAACTGTCAATTTAAATCCAATAGATTTAATATCCAAAACTCGTTTATTATTTTATTTAGATACGAAATCAAAAGTCACATAAGCACTGTTATGAAAATCGAAAAGTAATTTAAATATTCAATTTAAGCAAAAAACTCATGTTAGAATTGCCGCAGGTCTGAAGGAAATTAGGGCGGGATTACTTTTTCTATAGGTTTTTTTCGCAGCGACTGAAGTGGAAATGTTGAGTGCTTATACGCGTTATCTGAAGGCAAAAGGTTCTATTGTTCACAAAGGATATGTTAGAGATACTCGTGCGGTTAAGTTGGCGAGTTAATTTCGTAATGTGAGGAGTAAATCGTAGCTCATATCTAACCAGTAGGCTCTTTGTGCTCCCACATATTGCCTAAGCATAATCACCCGTATGTTCCTACTGCTTGGACTCAGGTATTCTCTCTTCGATCCGGTTTCCACATCACAATGTTTTCCTTCACCATTTTATTGCCTTGTTAATTATTTATTCAATTTCATATTTGAATTTAATCAATCTGCCTAGCCTTTTCCCGAGTCAGTTTCTAAAGTATTCGGATGCAGCTGAATACCAGTATTTTACAAAGAGCGACTGCCTATCTGACCTCTGCAACCTAGTTATTGGTTAACACGATACCTAATTAAATATTAGTTACTAAATGCACTTCACTAGTATAAGACAGTACTGTCGCCCATTAGTTGGACAGCACTGTCTTAAAAATCCTCGTTATTAACACTCTTTATTTTTATTGATGCAAATCATGTAAGTACTGTAATCCTTGCAACAACTGCCCTCTGTTGTAGCTATCTTCACGTGGATCTACCTCAATATCTTATAACATTTGGGTATTCTATCTCATTCCCACTAGGGATTAAGATAGACCACCCAAATATAAGTCAAGTACAAGTCATAAGATATTACACCCAAATGTTATGTTTATTAAAACAACGTAGCAGCTATTGGGAGACGTTACATCTAAACAACGAAACTCGTAGTTAATCTTGAGCGATTTCATGCTATTACTAAATTATGCCTGAAGTTGTTAACTTTCCCTTGCATTAATAATACCACAGTTTAAAGTTTCTAATTGGTATCTTAATTACATAATCTGTCTTGACTCCGCAACTTTAGGCAACTTGATCCCAGGATTACCGCGTCCGGTCAATGACCTACGGAGCTTAGACGAGATGAGCCATAATATTATAAAAGTTAAGTTTTTAAACATTTCTTGAGGATTTTGTGTAATTTCATTTATGTCTTAACTTTCTAGTCGTAAGAAATTAAAATAGAAACAAGGAACTACTAACACCACTTTGATATGGAGATCAGAATAGGAATAAAGGCACGTTTAGTGTAATAGAGGAAAGTCGAAAACAAAAAGATTGTTCACCTTTAGGAGTTCAATGTAAAAAGCTTCAGTACCGACTGACAAATATATTCAAATGTGGAATGTAGGGCTTACTGCCCTTTTGAATTTTAATATTTTTTAGTAAGTAGTAGGAGTTGGTTCGCATGTTTTAAACATAACCTAGTTATAAAGGGCTATTATTAGCTATACAATATTGTAATACACATACTGTAACATAATATAATATGTACCGCTGTTGGATTAATAACGGAAAAAAACACTTGTCAGTTCAGCGTTATTGTTTACTTTGAAAACGATATTCATCGTTTTAATATAAATATATTTCTTTCTTTATTGTTCTTGACGAAAATCTTTGAAGATATTGTAAGGCGGCCATGTTAAATCGTGACACGAGTGTTTTGTGAAAACCCGCTTATCATTCCGTCTTTTTCTAAGCTTGTTGATGGCAAAAATAACACGAACAATTATATGATTATTGTTTATTAAATTTGTTCGGTTCAAAATTCAGCAACGGGAATACCGTTTGCTGACACAGCAGGTCCTCACGTGTGCAGGTGACAGTGCATGCGCTGCAAGATGGAAGCCATGGTAACTTCTGCTTGTGAGGCTCTCTGGTTGAATAAAGAAATCAGGTGGTTTTAGCAGCACCTGCCAAAGATCACATTTTCCTGTAGCCCCCTCACAGGAACATGCCATCGGCTGGACTCACGCATCTAAGAAAACTTTTGCGGCTTCTAAGCCGCTGGGGCACTGGCTATAGTACTGCAAATTTCTGACGGCTTGTTGCCCTGCGGGCTTCACAAGGCCATCGGTCTTTAGAGGCATGAGGAACAGGGTGTAAAGTTCACTCATCCACCATAGAAAGGGGAGGATCCTCCAACCAGACGGGTATTGTGTCTGGCGGGCCGACTGCTCGACTGTTGATGTCGGAAAGTCTTATATATATGTCGTTCGCGCGGTAAACTCTAATTGTGCGATGCAGGATTAGTGTGACGTCATGTCTTTGATGCGTAGTTCGTATGTGGCGGTGTAAACGCTACAGGTCCACCTTGCGGCAGCCCTTCTAACGCTACGTCTTCCGGAACAAGTTCGCCACTCTTGGACCCTTCGGATGCAGGAAGGAGTCCGCTGGATGCGAACACATAACCGGTCAAAGTGGCGCTCCTTGGGGGAGGCTTATGTCCAGCAGTGGACGTCTTTCTGCGTAAATGATGACACCACTCAGTGGATACAGTATTCTCAACGGGGTCGGTTTTAAGTAGCCAGCAATATCATATGTTTCATTTAGAGCTGTATCTACTAATTTAGCGTGGGCAGATCGGCTCCTTATTCACATCGTATAAAAACACACTGAACTCGGAAGTTATACATATATACAATTACTTATACATATATAGTATTTTTTATACTTTCTTCTAATCATGAACAAGTTTAAGTTCCCTCAAATACTAAATAAACCTATGTAGTTAGGTTTTTAATAACTATATTATAACTCCCTCTGCTGGATAAGTTGTTAAGTAATTTATTCTCTATTTTTGTTTCGTAAAGTCGTGAACTCACTCTTATGTTCCGAGTGTGGGTTAAGTGAGTTCACTTGCTTTGGAACTGCGTGCACTTAGCTTTAACTTAGCTCCCGCTGAGTTACACTTACAGTACTCTTAAATAAGGGCAAGAAAGCGAACTGTCTGCGCTTAAAATAATTGTATTATTGACTTACATATTAAGTAAGCACACACAAACATACATAACTCGCGTAGGTACCTACTCCGTGATTAATTTTCCAACTTACATAAATATACTCTACTTTTATTTATATTGAAAGCAAAAAATA
Organism: Xanthia togata; assembly: GCA_963853775.1. Lineage (NCBI taxonomy): Eukaryota > Metazoa > Arthropoda > Insecta > Lepidoptera > Noctuidae > Xanthia > Xanthia togata. Next base: position 18,125,148 of record OY970802.1, read on the forward strand.
ATTTCAAAGTAGGTACCTAGTAAACGTAAGCAATACTTTTTAAGTTTAAAAAAAATCAAAAACCCACATTCGTAAAATTAAGAACGAACGCAGCAATGCATATACATAAAATTCGTTCATTTTTTTTGCGTATTTACTTTATTCGGGGACGTCATCATCATCATCATCATTTAAGCTGTAAGGCCTCCCCCAACTACGCCACTTCGACCGGTTCTGTGCTTCTAGCGTCCAACGGATTCCTGCGGCCTTCACCGTTATCGGCCCACCTTGTAAGAGGCCTTCCAACGCTACGTCTTCCGGTACGCGGTTGCTACCCCAGAACCATTCGGCCCCATCGGCCATCTGTCACTTAAGTTTAACAATTCTTCGGACTAAGTCGGTTACCTTGGCACGACTTCGGGCACGTGTTAGTTACAAAAATCAATTAACGTTATGCTATAGTACAAAATGAAAAGGTATAAATAACATCAACGTCTACGAAAAAGAGTACCTATGTATACTCGTACATGGTACTTTATTTGGCACGTAAACGAATGTTTCCAATATTAAGGTTTTTTTACGAGGTCTACCACGCTTTGAAAAACAAATACGAATACTATGAAATGAAAGGATATCGTGACGAAAGGGACGTCCCCAATTTGGATGAGATTAATTCATCAATAGAAGCTGCATGTAGCCATTCGAGGTCGGATTGAGCCGAAGACAATTACAAATAAATTGGAGGTATCCTATTTGCCCGTGATACGTCTAAGGCACCTGTCCCACAGTCAAAGAGGTAGCGACTAGCTATCGACGATTTTATCGTTCAAAAAACACACAAAAGGTTATTATAAGTCCCGTGTTAGTAAAAGATATACATACTATTAATAGTTGATCGCTGACTGTTTAAACTGCCGGCGAGTACTCGTTTGTTGTAGTGACAAGAGCTATCAAAGAGAGTACTCACTCGGCGACGCTGTTTGAAGGATAGAGAACACACGATGAAAGACTCACGCTTGGTGTACATACGTATCATCATCGTCATCATTTCAACCGAAAGACGTCCATTGCTAGACATAGCACCGCCACTTCGACTGATTCTGTGCATATGCAGCGAATAATCGTTCATAGCTGTCACTCGTTGCTTGGCCACTCGTTTTTAGTTCTACCAACTCTACTCGCTTCTCGTTGATCGCCGACGGTGGGACAGGTACCTAAAACACGACCCTCAACCCTCAAACTGCATGGTTGTACGAGAATATAATTTTGTGAAGATTGTATCTTTTCTCGATTGTACAATTTCAACTATCTATCCACTTGGAATAGATAGTTAAAATTACGCAGCAATTTCCACGAACTGGATGCTTTTCCAAATCTAATTAATGTTTACTTTAACACCAAAATAAACTTCTCTATCACTTTTTTGGGCCACTTATGACGCCAAATTGACAGCAATTACATTCCGTAAAAATTGGGTCATGCTTTAAAATTCAAATTAGACCACATTTTTCGAAACTACAAAGACTAAAGATCTTGGAATTGAGTTGCTCGCTCTGCTAACCACAAAACTTGACATTTTAATTATTATGTAAAATCACCTTTTTATAAACACATTGACATTGATGAATATTTGAATATTAGATACAAAAAGAAAATGAATAATTATTTACTTTGTAAAGTATTCTTTTGAAAGTACTGGGTTTTAATTTTTCTTTTTTCTTTCTCAGTTAGTTTTAATGATGGTCTGGTAGTTTGAGTATTTTATACGACCTACCCAAATGATCTTTATTTGGTATTGTTCGTCGATTCGTTGAGCTCCTTAAGTTCTGAGTTAAGCTACACGATTACTGACAAATGCTTGCACTGACTGTAGGTATTGATCTACTCAAATTGTGTGGTTCTTTCCTCAAAAGACCATTTCAGACACTTATCTACATGGTCCTCACATGATCTGACTAAGAATATGGCCTTTAAAAGAGGCTTCGACCCTTGAGTTTGTTTCGCTATTTCTTCTCAGGGGTAGTCAGATGGGAAATGTCGACTCCCTCTAGCTTATTTGTTTAATTATTAAGACGTGTAAAATAGTTTCCGATACAATTTTTTTTGTAAGGAATAGAATAATTTCATTCGATTTAATTTATTATTTTTGTCCCACTTTTTTATCTGTAAGCAAGCAATTGCATAATGCATTGTTCCTTTACGTTATCAAGTTACCTTCCTTTTGACTGCAGATTAACTAGTTCACAGTTTGCCAAGCGCTATTTATTGTGCGTCAACACATTATGGATGCACATACCGCGTCGTGCTACTTCACACAAACTATTATTATTGTTCGACTACTATTTCACTAGACTTCGACCCACTTTGACAGCGGGACAAAGTGGGTCGAAGTCTAGGGAAAAAAGTTACTGATGTGATTATCTTCTGCAGTTTTTGATAAGGTAAAGGGTAAAACAGCAAATTGATATGTCTATAACTAATAGTTAGAGACTTCGTTGATTTCAGGTTTCTTCAATACGGAGTAAATATGCTAAATTTCACGATATTGTTTACGATTTCGTGGCACGATGCCTACTTTTGCCGACACATAATTATGCTTATTCACATTTTATTATTGTAATAAATCAATATGCAAGAGACACTGTCTCAAGTACGACTAATCTCCATCTTTGAATTCTTTCAGACAAGCCGTAGGTAGATTGGTTTAGAGAATTTTTTGTACTCACAATGAATACAAAACGTTGCCCGGATTTAAGTTGAAATTGCTGTTTTAGGCAAACACAGTTGTGTTTAAAACTTTAAATCGATGAATCTAATTACACTTTAAGCTTCTCGGAACAAAGTGCACCGGGGTCGCAGGAAAAGTCCTTTGATCTATAAATCTTTTGAGCGGTTTCCGCCGACTTTTTCCAACAAATTGATTAAATCCTGTGAGGCGTTCGATCTCCGGAGCGCGTCTATCTCGCCGCGTGAAACCTTAGAAAAACATTTTATTATCTCTTAAAACATTTTCTCTATTTCAAGGGGAAAGTCGCCGACAGTAGGAGATAAGAGACTCTCGCAGGATGCGATTATAAACCACGCATCAATTAGCTGCTGTTCCGACAGCTAATATTATAAAGGCATTGTGATTATTTTCTGAGTATCTTCAAGAAACACGGTTAAACTTAGCTATCGCCGTCAGTGGCGTGCACAGAGTTTTTAGACAGGGTAGGCAGAAAATTTTAAAAGCCAAAAATACTTACTGCATGTTGGTTTTAGTCCGTCGTCTTGTCGATTAAATAATGATGTAGGTAATAGCCACCTCAAATATCCATAGATTGACTGATTTTATAGACATATCAATTTACGATTGATTTAAATCAGTGGAAGTAAATTCTTGATTTATTGTTGGAATCATTACAGACGCTACACTGGAGATTAGGTCATTTTGAATTCGATTTGATAAACTCGTAAATGAGCTAATGCAATTTTGCAAATGGTTTTCCAAAACTCCGTCGTACCTATTTCGCGAGCACGTCGACCAGCTCTAAATAATTTCCCCTATTCTCTGACGAAGCAGATTCGTCATGTCAACGAAAAGCGAGCTCTTATTTCGCCTAAAAGCAAACAATGTCAGTAAGTCGCTGAAAATATTTCGGTTCCGATCATGGTTCCGATCAACTTTCGCGTTAAGTCTATCAATGTCGATTTGTATCTGAGAATTTAAACGCTTCTCAATACGATTTTCTAAAGGTGTGATAGTTAAGGGAAGCAACTAGGTGTTTTTCAGATTGGTCACGTTTTTAGCTGCAGTAGGAAAGTTATGAATATCGATGTAACCGGTAGCGTTCCAGACCGTTTTATTGTTTGAAAATAGTAGACAAGGGAAAAAAAAACAAACTATTGCTGTGTATGCAACCTGTGAGCCAATAATATGGATCATATTGTTTTGTATTGAATTTACGATTGACTTTACCTTTAGTTTGTACTAATTTTAAATAAATAGTGTAAGTTATGATGCAATATAAATGAAACAATACGACTTTTTAAAATATTTGTATAGCTAATTTCGGTTCGGAAAACATCGGATAATTTCGTAATTTGTCGTGCTGTAAAACAGACACTGTCTATCATGTACGGTTGTGTGCGTTATTGTAACATTGTGTGCCACGTATTTATAGGAACGCATACCCATTCAATCCGCATGACCACGACAGCACACATATAAACATCTAGACCCGAATAGTTTGTGTCTTTCCCGAGGCACGCCTGGTACTCAGCGCAGCGGCGCTAGTGCCGCGCAATGCCACAATACTGAACGAGCTTGCTTGGAGCGATTTTTTGTTTATTGTTAGTAAGTAGGTACTCGTCGTACTCGTAGATAAAATAATAATAGATTACGCCTGGTTGATCGCAATAGTCTCGCCCCCTATTACGTGGGACTTAAACATAACTGAAGAAAAGTGCGTGTACTATAGGTACACCTCTGCCTAACCCTTCGGGGAAAAAAGGCGTGATTTTATGTTTATGTTATGTGTATTTTTTCTTTTTTTACGTGATCAAAAGATTACGTCAATATATTGAGTAGGCAATACGTTAAAATGTGGCATGACGTTTTTTTTTTTTTTTTTTTTTTTTTTGTCTAGGGCATCTCGTAGCTCACCTCTGAGGTGATGACTACTTAACCGGTCAATCCTGCGGCTGCCTTAAGCTACTAACTTAAAGCCTCCAGCCAGGGGCAAAACTATTCTAAATTAAAACTAGGCGAACGCTCGCTAAGGGCACCCCCTGTGGGGTACGGACCTCGGCTTAGGGCGTCGCTGGGGGGAGGACAGCAAGTTGGGACAGGCTGGATCAAAGATGATTCATTATTATTAATCGGGGAATTTAAAACTACATTTCTCAGCAAAACGCGGGCTGGCGCTTCTGCGAGCAAGGGTCGGTGGGGGGGCATGACGTCTCTGACCAGTAGATTTTATACTGACTTACGCATTAAAGTTGGGGAGTGGGGACTCTCCAACTTTAATGCGTTTTTTCTAAACCATTTTTTATTATATGATAAAGCAAAAAATACGTGTCATATTTTTTATTATCTGACTGACGGGCGAAAGAGATTTTTTTTGCCCAGTCAACATCCCTATTGCGGGTTAACGGGAACCCCTTTTGTTATTAACATACTGTTTTATGTTTATATTAATGTCATGTTTCAAATAAGAATTGAAAATAAATCTGTAAATATTAACAACAACTATAAACTTCACTCCCGCATGTTCCTGACCAAGTAAAAGGCATAAACGATCGATGTGGCTAGCATAAATAACCAAATAACTGACTCACACAACCCATCTGCAAAATTCAATGCTTTTACCATCTCTGCTCAAAATAATATAATCAATACACTTCGGTCGGTTTCCACGCCTTATCTGTAAAGATTTATGCAGCTCTGGTTTTGCGCCAGCGCCATTTCTTCCCATGCATATAAACAGGGAAGAAAATTGTTTATTTCCTGTTTCATCGGCTTTCGGAAGCTTTCGGAGGCTTTCGGAGGCTCTCGGCTCCATAATGCGCCGTCGGCTTCGCTCGGGATGTTTGTATTCGTTAACTGTTAATCTTAGTCATTAGTTACTACTACTTTAAAACATTTAATTCACTTTTGTTTTTGAGATACGAAGGTTTCAAACTTAATTTCGTGTACTATAATTACTATAAATATATATGTATTTGCAATACCTAGGCATATTATTCAAAAATAAAAGATGAAATCTTAAAACAGATATTTTATATCGTGGCTTCCATGAACGTACTAGTTTATAGGTACTATTTGATCTTATGTAAGAAACATCTTGCCTGATAAAGGGCAATATGCTTGCTTTCATTACCTACCCTTACTACATATTTACTTATTACATTAGTTACTATTATCTCACCTCACTGGGTATCTGTACGAGTAAAATAATCCTGCTAGTTTAAGAAATCCAAGCTTGAGGCAAAATGTTATGAATAAGAAGAATGTACGCCCACATTCGAGTATTATATCTTTAAAAATGTCATATTATATTCACACATTATTACGTAGTTTATATGAAGTGTGAAGGTTATTTACATTAAAAAAGGACTTCAGATACGTCTAGTAGTTTATGAAGCTTTAACCACCACTTTTTGCATAATGATAGGTATTTATAGTGGCGGTAGTAACTGCAATAGGCAAGAATATCTACTCCTAAGGCGAAAATACGCTTCCGAAAAAGAAAGCTATAACTGGTAGTCGTATTCGAATAAACTATCTACCTATATTATGTAAATTAAAGAAATTTTCGATATGCGCATATAGTGGAGGTGATCACACGGATGTCGCGCGGCGACGACTTGACGGGTGTCTCCGACAGCGAGCAGCGAGCGCAGACAACTTGCGTAATTGAGTTGTCTCGCCGGCCATCTTACTCCGTTACGGATACTGCAATCCACGACGACGCGCCCCACTCCGCGATTACTGTACTGTAAGCTGTACTTTAGTACGGAGCGGAGCGGAGTGGGGCGCGTCGTCGTGGATTGCATTATCTATACTCAGAAAGTTTCACTCCTGCTTATCCAACGTTCGGAATTCAATATCCCCAGGTAATACCTGCGGATTAAATACCTTGTGCTAAGATACTTAGGTTACTTCGAAGTTCACGTTTATTAATTAGGTACCGTTGTTAAAGCGTTCAACTTTCTTGCTCTAATCGTCGTGAAATCGGAGCCTTGAAACATAAAGTGGGTATTAGAGGTTGGCTCTTGTTTAATATGAGAATATTTTGGCTTAATTCTGTTAATAATAGATGAGAAGATATTTTGATTCGAAAACCAATCTCAACATATTTATATATACGTATGTATGTAAGTATGGGTTTTAGCTTTCATTTTATTCTCAAATTACCTAGAACTTTCATGGTTTAGTTTAATGTTTTTCGGCTTTTAGTAACATGTATATTCTTCAAAGGCCAAACCCTTTTTTTGTGTGGGATTTAATCAAATACCGTCTCCCGCTCTGGGCGGAGCGGGAGGGCGTGTCAGACTCTTACTGACTAAAACTCACCCGTGTTCCTTCAGTTGCCTGTACTTGCCAGGGGCCACGGTATCCCTTTCGGACTTTCCCGCGACCCCGGCAGGCATCGGTTCTAGCGGACCCTACCAGTTCTGCTGGCATCTCTTTGAGGCGCGCGTGAAACACAACGTCGACCCAGCCCTGTTCTTTATCGGACGGCGAGCTACCCATTGCTCACCGTCCGCAAGCCCGCGCCTACGGTGGCCGGGAATCGACCCGCAGCCCGACGCCCAGGGTGCCGGCTAGGGGCTAGGGGCAAGAATTTTGCCTCTCCCTCACGCGTCCGTTCCGCCTCCTCTTTCGCGAGCATTACTGCTTCGCAGATGGAGGTGACGGCCTCCCATGCCCTCTCGCTCCGTACCATGGCCAGGACCAGGGCCGGACGCGAGAGATCACCGCCACCGATCGCCTCCACGAGGACACGGCAATGCTCTGCCCAAGTCGGGCAGACCTCCACCGTATGCTCCACCGTGTCCTCACCGTGACACCCGGGCGTTTCCTCCCGCCAGATACGAAACAGGAACCTCCCGAAACAGCCGTGTCCGGTGAGGACCTGCGTCAGGCGGAAGGTGAGGATGCCGTGGCACCTCTCTAGCCACTCCTCCAAGAGGGGACTTATCTTCGCAATTGTGACGTGCCCAAAAGGCCAACCCCTTTGAAGAATATACATGTTTGTAAAAACCGATAAACATTTAAAATCATGAAACTAACCCTTGAAAGTCCTTTAGATGGGAACACTTGAGGATGCAATGCACAAACAGCTGCATAATCTCGTGGGACCTTGGTAGGAGGTCCATCGGCTTTAGGCGAGAGCCGCATGATCCACGGCCCTGAGACAGTCATGTAAAGTCAAACTGACTAGAAGATGGTCGTCGTCTCGTCGACGTCACGTATGTAAGTACTTAAGACGCTTAGGCGACTGAAGCGATAGTGCGAGCTTCAGAGGCGACGGCTTGAGAACCACAGCGATCCATTTCGTCAAATTTCTAAGCATCATTGAAGGTGCCTTGCTTCCTTTAGTAAGCAAGTCAAGTCGGTCAAGCCGCGTTTACTTAGCCATTTACGACGGTTGCCGTCTATTTCCCATTGTTACTATTCATATTCTTCGGAGAATATGGTTGTAAAAATACCAATTAATCCTACTATAAAATTTATGTTTAATAAACCTTAATGTTTTCAGTACTACTTGGTGGAAGACACGTTTTCATACATTTATGTGTCAAAAGGTGAGGATGGCGATCAATGGCAAGCGCAGATCAAATCGAGTATACGAGTATATGCTGGCTGGGGTATGTAAACAATTTTAGGTGTGTAATTTAGTGTTTGACCAAACATTAGTCACAAAATAAAGTTATTTTACGGATTGTTACCAGTGAAAGTATATATAAATGTAATCTATGTAAGAAAAATAATTTTTAACAAAAAAAAAACAAGCGTTTCCAAAAAAGGACTTGGTTTTGTATTTGAATTTTTTCATATTATTATTATAGCTACTCATTATTTATTTTGCAAACTTACTACTTATAACTCTGTAGAAAATGCAACTTTTTGCAACCTTTTGAATTTAACTTGCTTGTTAGTGCGCTGAAATGTACAATAAGATTCAATAAGGAGACTTTAGAAATAACTCATATTCAATCTACTATGGCATTCCACTGCTGGACAATGGACATAGGCATCTCCTAAGCTGTGCCACAACACCCTTTCCTCCACCTTTCGCATGCATCTATCCCAGCCACGTTTTAAAGGTCCTCGGTCCTTCTTCTCGTTTCCTCTTCTGGGGGGCATCCCACACTCAAATTATCCCACGTTATCACTGGGTTACGCACGCCGGATATGTGATTAGTCATTATCATATTGAAATGTTTTTAACATACCTATTTTTAGTTAATATTGCAGTTGAATGTTTGTTGTGATCCTTGACACTTGTTCAAAATAAAATTTAAAAAAAATGTTAGTTAATTCTGTGAGTTATTTCTTCATTATAGTGTTAACATTACTCGAAGTTCACTGCCTCTCCTGCAAAAACACAATGTAAGTAAATTATTTCACAGTGTTTTCTTCAACTAATGCAAATCGCCTTATTCCTTGATGAAATATATGGGCACAGAAGCCCCATGGCACTCTTAAGCTTCTATATAGTATAGGTTGAACTTAATACTCACCTTATAACTAATTGATTAGCATTTGAAAATACTGTTAGAGCTGCTGAAGACTGTAAGACCATCTTTGCATTGTATAAAATCAATCTCTTTTGTATTATAAAATTGCATAGCACAGGTGTGTAGTATGTATACTGTTACTACTACTATACAAAAATACAATTTACTGGGTCTTTCATTGACTTGAATGTAGTAACGAACTTATGTATTTTCATTTTCAGCGGAGAGGTTTGTAAACCAATATGTAAATCAAATTGTACTAATGGCTATTGCAAACATCCCGATGAGTGTGCGTGTAATGCTGGGTACACGAAACGTAACGATATCTGCGTACCTGTATGTGAAGGACTCTGCTTGCATGGCACCTGTGTCGCTCCGAACACGTGTCGATGTGACTCTGGATACAACACTGTGAACGACACATGCGTAAAAGAAAAAATCTCTAGGAGTAGCAACGAAGACACAACGACGACAACAAGGAATCCATTCAACACGATGAGTCCAGACAATTATCATTACAATCACACTGAAAATACAACAACGTCAACAACTACTAATCCTGTGCCATATTTTGTGAGCAGCAGCAGTTCTACAGTAACAGTTATTGACAATGATGCGAGTACTACTGTCACTTCGGGAGATCCGATAGAAAAGTCGTGGTAAGTTTATGTTGTTCATAACAGATTGATTTTAGTTTGAATGATAAGCTAATAATTGTGCTCAAATCCATGCACTTCATTTATCGCAGGCAGATATACAAATAAAATATCATTTTCAATATAGAATTTAGCATGACATTTATTGATATTAATTAAATTAAATATGAAATTTATCGTTGGCAGCAATATTGACATGACTATGATACTCACGCACTAAATGAATTTACAACATTGTTATGTTTCTGTCAATCGTTTGAAGATGGCAGAGACAGATTGATGTTTTAAACACATTTAGCGTGATGTTTTAAATAATATTGGGCGCTAAACGTGTTTCAAAAACATATTTAGTCAATAAATGTTTAATGATGTTTCGTGGGTTGTTGTGGGGCAAGCACAAGCAATTCAGATCCTAATGCTACGGCTACATAGTCGCGATAAGCCGAACTACACCTCACGCGCTCTCTACCCGCTCTTACGCTATGAGGGCCTGCGATTCTCCTTACAAATGTATTCGCCTTTTTTCTTCCTGAATAATGCCTCTAAAACATTTTTTTTCATAAAATCAAGTTCTGCTGTAGACATGTCCCTGTTATTCCCTTTTTTTCAGCAACTTATTAATAAAGAAAATATGACCCTCCAAAAATTACAAAAATGCCCCATTTTTACTGCCATGATTAGAGGACTACCAGATAAATTCGAAAAGTTTTTAACATAAAAGAAAATAATAGGAACCTAGACGTACTCTTTCTTAAAATGTTGATGTAAAAAATAATTGAATCGGCTCAGCTTTCGAGGAGAAAAAAGGGGAATACGAAACGTCGATATCTTCGACATCACACTCTATGGAGGTAGACTTGAGGTAGGACGACGGCAATAGTTTCTTCAAATACCTATTTATCAAATTCCTCGCAGGCCCTGTTCCCTCGTTCTCTTTATAGCGACAATGTAGCCGTAGCATTACAGACAGGTTGGTCAGCTTCCAGTACCATTTCGAGACGCTCAAACTAAAATTGATTAACTTTTTGTGTTTACTTTTCAGGATGCAACAACATGGAATGTTTATTTGGATACCGATAATCGTAATAGTAACTACTGGACTAATATTGCTACTCGTTTGGCGGCGGATACCAATAAAACTCATTCATTTCTTCAAAGGAAGGAGTTATAATGTTCAAGGTATGTTTCATCAGATACAAAAGATTTCAAAAGTAATAAATAAATCTGATTGCTGACTGTGGGTTCCTGGGATCCATCTTTAGATTGGGCAAGCATTAGGTTTTCTCTAAGCCTGTCTGTCTGCGTGGTAACGTTATTACTACTGATTTGTTTTTCGATTAAAAGTTCTTCATTTATTTCTTTTAATCGTGATAACCTGTTCAGACCGTAGTATTTTTTATTTATTTATTTTATGCATACAGTCTTAATACAGGTTCATGTTAATTTTGTACCACTAACCAGAAATGGTATCTTGTGTAATGTGTTTTTTTATTTTATTTCAGGTGCTTTTCTAAAAAGGAATGAGTCGAGTTCGTTTGAAAGCTTAAAGTTCATAATAGATGAATGAGAGGGAAGCGAAGTGTTACCTAACAAACTATATTTTCGGTTGCATCGATGTAGCACATAAGTATATTTTGTAATAAATAACATAACATCACGCCTTGTTTCTCCGAAGGGTTGGGCAGAGGTGTATCTGTAGTACAGTTGCTGTAAGGTTGATTTTATCTACTTTTATTCTACCTTATTCTTTAAAGCCAGGATTTTTTTAAACCATTCAAATAAATACGCAATCTCAGTAGAAAGGTTTTCCATGTCTTAGTGCATATAATTACGGTAATGCTCTCTCGCTATTTCTCATGATCGGATCGGAAAAGGTTTGGTTTATAGTACCTATATAATAATATTTTGTAACTTTGAACCGAACGAACTACTTACTTACTATAATTAAAATGGCAAGACTCACATAATTGTATTGCATAGAGTAAGTTCCTATACAATAGTCATATTGTTATAGCCTCTTCATAATAGGTCCCTTTTAGTAAAGGTCATTGAACCATTAGGCCAGGTTCGCGCGGACGTTTTAACTCGGTGATTTTTTTTCGTATACTGGATTGTCAACTCTCATTGTTGAGCCGAGCGTTGAGAATCCAACGCGTTGGAACGTACCAGCGAGCGCGTTGAAAAAATACACTGTTGGATTTTCAATTCTCGGCGCTAAGCAAAGCGTTGAAAATCCAGTGCACGAAAAAAAATCGCTGCGATTTTATTACGCCCGTGCAAACGTGGGCTTACTCAAACTCTAAATCAAGGGTGGCCTATTTCATCTTAATACTTTCCTGGACACTATAAACGCCCATAGACGTCATAACAATAAAACTTCTGTTGTGTATCGTTCAGTGTCCCGGAAAGTGTTAACTAATAAAATTATTTTTTGTACACATAAAATGATTAGATAGGTACACAGACCGGGCAACCTAGGTTTCATATAAATTAGACTTTGACATACATAGTAAGATAACCTGATATACAAACCGCCATCAACTCGTCGATGCGGGTCAAGAGCTGTACCTAGCCTTCCACAGCATTCATCCCCAGAGCTATATAAATTATTGTCCGTTTTCACTGACACAAGGCGACACTTAAATGATTGGTTATATGCGCTCTTGGACTTTCAACATTCAGCGTTTAACCGAGCGTTGAAAATCGAACAGCGTGTTTTTATTTAGGCATTCATTTCGGTGTCGCCTAGTGTTAGTAAAAACGTAATATATCTCCTATTTAACAAAGCGTCTGCAATAAGGAAATCCCTGGCGTTATCAAAGCGCTTGCGAATCTTTTCCTAAAAGAACTCGTGATAGATGAGAATCGTATCGTTTGCTCCCGGGTAATTTACTTTATCTTGCAATAGTATTGGCACACAAGTGATTTATTAGTAAATGTTGACTTTCTTTTATCTATGTGGTTTAGTTCTGGTCAGTTAATTTGGAAGTGTGGAATTTGTGTGGATACTTTGTATTGTCAATCTACCTAGCCTTTTACCAACTATGTTGGGTCAGGCTTTCAGTGTAACGGGATGCACCAGAATACCAGTATTTTACATGAAGCGACTGCCTATCTTTTTATTTTAATTATCAGATTTTAATATTATACCATTTTCATTTTTACATTTTTGATTATTTGTATAATCACTATTCTCATAATTAATTATAACTTGTGTCTTGCTGTGCTGTGTTACACTGAACTTTCGAATGCAATCTGCCTTTACCGGTGATATTGGGCTACCAAGATACAGGCTGTGCCTAGTTTGGGGCCCACGGCTACTTCAACATTTTTTTTAACTAACTATGCTGATTTGTCTTATTTCCTATGTTTGTATGTTACCTAACTTGTGTGTGTCAATAAATATAATTTAATTTAATTTATCTGACCTACTCAACCCAGTTACTGGGTAACGCGATGCCACTTTGTAAGACTGAAACAATATAGAGCTGTCACATTGGTCTCAATCAATCTGCCTAGCCTTTTCCCAACTATATTGGGGTCGGCTTTCAGTCTAACCGGATGCAGCTGAATACCAGTATTTTAACAAACAAACAACAACAAAAATAACAAAAAACAAAAACAAAAATAACAAAATCAAACCTAAACCTACCTGATAACAAAAATAGACCTTGACGTTTTATGACGATTTTAATTTAGGGTCGTAAAGCAATTAGGTACGAGGATGAATATACTCGTACGAATAAGTTTTATAGTTTTAAATTAGAGATGGGCGACTTAGGTCGACTAGGCGACTAGAAGCCGATCATTGCTTTCGGTTGAGTACGAGTGACATCGACAATGTTCGTGACTACGCTTGCGGCTCGTAGGCGCAAGCGCAGTGCGCTGAAAATTGATCTTCATAGACTTAGGGATCAACTCAGTTTTTTTTTTTCGGCAGAAATGAGTTTAGGTACCGTGTATTTATCAATTTAATGCTATTTCAGTTTTTCAATAAATGTTTTTCTTTACTTTATAGCAAATGGTTGAAAAAAATCTATGGAGAAATATGTAAAAATGGATATATTTCGACTTTGGTACCCTAATCTCCCTTAGCAGGATTATATCCCAAATTTTCCTCGATTTTTTGACATATCACGATGCGCGCACGAGTTAGATTTTAGGAGACAAAAAATATAAAAATAAGGTTTTAATCTGTTTATAATTGACAATTGGTACTTAATGGTTATAAATAATTATTATATGAACAAAAATGCTACCGGTTAAACATAACATTTTTTAGAGCACATAAACGCATTTGAGCTATGTGCGATCTGAGAACAAGATATAGCGGTATACCAATGTTTAAAATCTTTGAAAATATTAACACTTCCAGCTTTGTAGCTTCTAGAAGTTGCAAAATTTGTCAAAAAAATGCAATGCTATTTACAAAACTGTATCAAACGTAGGTCCTATACGTCCTCAATATAAAAAAAAAAATGCGCCAGGAAATGTTAGACAGCTCTAATGAGCAAAAGCTTGCGAATATATAATAATTTACCTGATTCCTCGAAGATACTAAAGATTACCTAAGATCTTTAAGACAAAAAATATCAATTTTTCTAATGCATACTTAAAATAATAAGATACTAAGATGAATTTCTTTATGGCAATAATAATAATATGTATCAATTTACTAAGTAATTAATGTGTATTGTATAATTTTGTATATTGAATTTAATATAAATGAATCTAAACTACTTAATTAAATTTGTAAATACTTAATTTAATCATTTATAATGTTTCTCAACTGAAATTTAAACGCCGTTGGCAAAACATAGAAGAGTCAACAATTTTTTTTACTAAAGACCAAATGTTTGTACCTGTTTTTTACAAATAAAATAGTCATTCATTCATATTTCATTCAAGGATTAGACAATGGAAGGACAGATCAGACAGACAGTGGGTAGACATACTGCTCCGATGGATAATAATTACACGGGTAGGCTACACTGTCTAATACCTTTGTCTTCCGTGTAGTGTTAGGATTTTCGTTTCACAGGTGTTGCGAGATATGCTCACAACTACCTATGCATATCTAAACGTAACAGCAGCGTCACAGTCAAACTATTTGGTATACATGTCGTGGCCAGATCTTAGAATTGATCATTTCATGAAATTACCAGCTAACATTGGCCATATCGTTTAAACATCAACGTTTAATGATATGTCAGTCGACGTTTGGCTAAATCATTAATGTAGGGTATCCATGGTGTAAGGTGTAGTAAAATTAGTCAAGTAACTGCGACCAACTTGGACGTAGCGCTCGCCGACCGCTCTGTCGTGGCACCGCTCGCTTCGCTCGCTCGGCTCGCGCGCGGTAAGTCACAGTTCTAACCTAACCTCACTTATTTAGTCGGGGTGCCACATAACTGCTGCGGCGTAAATTTTTTATTTTTAAAAACTAATTTTAAGTGCTCTGTTGCATTTCACGCCGCGGCACCAGCCGGAGCGCTACTTCCAAGTTAATCTATTTACATAATATCATATTTGAAAACCCAATAAAAATCCTTCGACTTTTTTTTGCGTGTTCTGACCACGATATACATACGAGTACAGTCAGCTAGCTTGCAATGTTGTAAGCGTGCTGAGCGTTCAATTATTTTACATCACTCTCTACTGCCATAACATTAATAAGTTATTACGTACACAATAAAAATACTTTTGCCTTTATACCGACCAAATAAATAATAATTTAGCGATCGAGTAATTATGAACTGATCATTAGACCAACAGTTTTTTTTTGCAGATCTGTGAGACTATGTTCTTGTGAAAATAATTTGCCTGTTAAAACCTAATTGTAAGGAAGGACTAGCAAACTGTAGAAATACGTACAACCTGTTGAGGGTCTCGTCTAAGAACCTTTAAAATCTATAACGTAACGTAATACAATACAAATTTGCATCGTCTGTTTCCTAGAAAGCTCAATTAATAAAGGTCCTGCCGAGCGACTGACTAATGAGAGAAGCTTGTCCCGATGCGGGAGGTCGCTTCCCAACACTGAAACTGAATTATTACATCTATAATACATTACTATACCACATCACGACACAATACAGCTCAATCAGGATTTGCTTAATTAGATAACACACTGTTGACAGCCGATGGAGTGTGTCAAGTCTATTTTGGTAACACAGAAATACTTGATGTAAGACACATTCAATTACACTTCGCTGAAACTAAGAGCCTATCTATACAATAGGAATTGAATTAACTTCCGAAACTGTCAGAGAGTACCGCTTGATCCCTTCCAAACAAACGATAAAACCTGACGAGAGAAAGAACTGATGTTTGCACTAGTTCACTACGCCGAGGGTAAAGAAACCTCGAGACAATAAGAAGTCAAGTATTTTCCCAAAGGTCACATCAAATTGAAAGGTTACAATCTCATTAGATTTCGATTGAAAATGTTACAGTAATAATACTAAAATTGCTGTAATTTCCACTTAAGCTTTCATTCGAAGTTCTGCCAACTCACGTTTCAGCAATTTCATAGATTTGTGCATTATATCCACGGGCAATAACCAATAGCTTGAAGTATCCTATTCAAGTTATTGAATTTTATAATCCACATTCAATAGCTATTCTCCTCCTCGAGTTTTGTAATAGAATCGAGTTTTGGAAAAGAATCACTACACAGGAATTATATCTTGGGAAAAAAAATTCTCCACATTTTTAATATCTTTCGATATACGACGATCGTAAAAATGTTTTACGGTTCTAAAGGTGTATTGTAAGCTATTTTAGGGAAAAATTCTGAGGTTTGTGTGCCCCAACCTGGGTCTTTATTGTCTCGTACGTAATGAATGTGGGCTAACCTGCGTATATTCAGAATAGGGACATATTATCTTTTTATCTTTGCGATTTGTCTTTTAAACGATGTCATTTCACTCGTGGTTTTGATACGGTAAGCTCGGTTGGAAAGATAGTTTAAGTACTTGTATAATACGACGGTTTAGTGGGTTCATTTCTTAGATCCGCATTAAAGTGAGGCTGTATTTCTTTATTATATTATAATCCGGAAGCACGGCTCGGAAACGTCTACGTAAATAAAGGTGCAGATGTAACGACTGAATGTGGGAAATAGCGATAGAGAATATTTAAAGAGACTGCAGTATGTAAAAATAAGAAGTAAATTGTTCTCTTCATTGTAGTCGGTAAACTGAGCGAGTTCTGCGGCTACATGTGCTAAAGTATACGAGCTCAGTGTCTCATGCACGAGTATGTAAGAACACAGTAGTTACTGTTCCTTTGTAACGATAGTAAACAAACTATGTTGTATGTTGTTCATCATCAAATCGGGTACTATTGTAACCTAAGAAAGAAAACTTTGTTATCCACAGAACGTATTGTAGCGTAAAAAATAATTATAATTAACGCTACGTTTTGATTGAATCGTCTGGAAAAAAAAACACACAAAAAATAAAATTTATAAAAGATAAAAAGGATGGTTCCTATATAAAATAAAAAAAAACTTTAGTCAGCAGTGATTTTATAAAACTAACAATGAACCAAATGCTTATAATTTTAAAAGAGGCGCTAGGCCCATCGACAGCCGATATTACACTCGGAGTTTGGCAATAGGTAGTGAACTACATTGATCAATATTTCAGAGTGCCGCCCGTGGTTTTTTTTTAAAAAGACCGCGATGAACCTGCGATAATATAACAGGCTACAAAATTAGGATAACTAAAACGACGAAATTTAGGAGTTGCTTAAAACAAGATATTAAATATTTTAAAACAAAGGGTCTGAAAAAAAAAAATGAGTGTAAGATTTAAAATCCGGACGATCCAATGGAGCGAGAAGAGGCGTGCTGGGAGGTGCTAGATGTCGTTGCAGCCTTAATCACGCATGTAAGACCAACCGTGATACCACTGGTAGTTTGTTGCGGCACCCGTATCCGCGAACTCGTGCGACAGCGCCGGAACAGGTGATGAGCAGAGCCCAGTCCAGCCTTAAGGCGGTAGGGAGGAGGGAGTGGCCGAAACCGGCCTTAATAAAAATAAATACAATAAGCTTGTTTTAAATAAGGTTCAAGAACCAAAAGTTTGTGGCTAACTTCACAGAGAAGCTATTGAACTAAGTATATTACTCTCACAATTATCAATAAAAAATCTGACACGTTTTTTATTCAAGGGTAGCTGACGACTGACTCAAACAAAACCGAATCTTTTTTCAGCATTTTAATGTCATCAAATTTTTTATTTGTGTGAACCATGCTAACCTTTTATAAATAATAACTGTTTGACCTTTTTTCGTGTAAGGAGGCTCAAATCGTAGCGGAATGCTGCAGTATGCACATAAGTAACTGCTAAGACTCCAGAGAGAGAGGGTCAGTAAACTCTGCTGTTAAACATCATGAAATAAACACTCACTTTTTGTGGAACAGTAAAAATAGAACTCGACGGAGAGCAAAGAATCTTAAAACCTAGTTTCACACCTACATTATCGTCGACGTATATAATACATATCTACAGCAGCGTTTTAACTCGTACACACAAATTGTTGTTGTAAACATAACACAAGAGCCGGGCCCGACAACTAACTTTGGCAAAAGTTAGTTGTCGGGCTTGACAGCTTGCTAGCTTACAATCAAAAAGCTTTTCTTTTAGTTATTTTATAAAGTTATATTTATTTCACAATTTGTCATCTAAATTCCGAAAGATGCTTCTTCCGAAGACACTATATTGGTATAAAATCCAGATGCGGAAATACCACACAGCATGCAACCAGGCCACAGGAATCCTCTGGATGCGAGAAGCAAGGAACCGGCGGTGCTTGGTGAAGGCCTCTGTCCAGCATTGGACGTCTTTCGGCTGAAATGATGATGATGATCCAACCACAACATAATACAATAAAAAAAAATACACTGTTACATTTACAAATAAATAACAATACATAGAAATATCACAATATATTATAACAATATTAAAAGGCCAAACAATTCAACAGTTCCCTTCGAAATCTTACTAAGAAACTACAATCCGATAAACATTATAACTTGCCTCTCAATTTGTTAGACGGAACTGTGGGCGAGCTGTTTTGATTTATTCAAGTGGGTCTTAAGCCCTAAGTCTCAAGGGCTAAGCACACTTTGAACTTAAATTCCGCAGTCAGACACGAATTTAAACTATTGTATAATTAAAACGGGATCTTATATAAGACTAACGAGTACTGGAAGGATTATTAAGTTACTGACTGTGTGTCTACTTCGTTGGTTTAGGTGTCGCAAGTAACTTCTGAGAGCTGAGTCCTGCAAATAGGGCAATAAGTAATTGGGTTTTTCAAATAGGAAATTCTTAGTAGCAGATCGCTGAATTGGCGAAATGTGGGAGTATTAAGTATTTATACATATGTACACCTGTGTTGTGTGTCAGGCCAAAAACATCACAAATACATTTAGATCGCATGAACAATTCGTTTGACCCTTAAGAACGTCTACGAATCTTTGAGAAACGTACTGTCGAAGAACTTCATATCTAAGCAGTTTGAAAATAAAATCCCGTTAACACGATTACCACATCTGTTACCGCCCCTGTTCTATAGCGGCCGAGCGCTGCAAGCAGAAATAGTCCTTACGGTGTATATTTATATGAACTTCTTCGATGGTACG
The DNA here is from genome assembly GCA_963853775.1 of Xanthia togata. NCBI lineage: Eukaryota > Metazoa > Arthropoda > Insecta > Lepidoptera > Noctuidae > Xanthia > Xanthia togata. Next base: position 18,144,666 of record OY970802.1, read on the forward strand.
TTGCGTTGAACTTCAACTTTTGATGATTTCGTGGTAAGTGCGATCTATCTATTAAAAAATAAATTGTTTAGTCGTTTCTTGGATCTTGTTATATTCATACTGTTTTTCCTTGAAATCTGTGTATTTCGTTCTATGCCTACGCGCCTAAGCGGTAATTTTCTTGTGTGCAAAGGCTACAACATATTGCATACAGCATAAACATATTCTTACTTCTTATCTACGCCGGTGATTGGTGCTTTTCTGTAATTTGCAAATCAATCAAAAGAATTTGTGACACAAATAAATAAAAAATATCCATTGAACTGTGTCTACAAATTTATTTTATTCATAAGAGTATCTATTGCAGTGGTCTCTATTCCCTTTCCACATAATAAAGTATAGTAATGATTAACGTTAAACCTTCTGAACATATAAAAGTAATCTGTTTCTGTTCTTCAGTTTATCTTTGTTTAATATAATTGTCTTATTATAGTATTAGTACGTGAACGTATTAAAACTGTATCTGCACTAGAAGCCTTCCTATATTATTTCCTGGAACTGCTTCTTGTGCTACCTACACAAGTATTCTTATCAAGGTCACTATTAATTATTATTAAGTTTTTATCGCTGATACTAAACATTATACATTTTATACATAGTAGCAAACTGTTTTAACTTATAATCTAACATATCGGATTTCCCATTTAGTGGTCAGCATGTCCGGTGACTCATAGGCCTCTTCCAGCTGGTTACATTCTTCTCGATTATTAGCTTTTCTTAGTCACTATTAATAATATAGGTTAATTCAATAATGGCTCTATTTACTGGTTCACAAGCCTTAACTTCTATACTATCCACGTGAGAATATTGCAGTAATAAACAAGTCTGTCATACCTATAAATTTGTCGCTACAAGAAAACGGTATTTGGAGACTGTCCTTAACTTTTTGAAACATTTCGATCTACATTCACAGATTAAGTAAAAAAATTACAGTCAGCAAGAAAATGGTAAACACAAAAACTTTCGATTCTGTTTCTTATAAGAATCAAGGAGGAGCTCATGGCTAAGTAATAGCAGCCGCAAGGGTCGATCCAACAGGTTAAGCTACACTTGCCGAGTTTGGTCCGTGGGTGGATGACCATCTTTACATACCGAGACTCCTCCGTGCCTCGGAAAGCACGTTAAGCCGTTGGTCCCGGCTGTAATTCGTGGATATTTGACAGTCGTTACGGGTCGTCGGAAGTCCGAAAGTCTGACAACCAGTCTTACCAGGGGTATCGTATTACCCAGTTACTGGGTTGTGGAGGTCAGATAGGTTGTCACTCCATGTAAATACTGGTATTCAGCTGCATCTGGTTAGACTGGAAACTGACCCCAACATAGTTGGGAAAAGGCTAGTCAGATTGATTTTCTTATAAGGCCAAAAAACCCATGCGACCAACTGAGGTTTTAGTACTACAAAAGTCATAAAACGCTGGACTGGGCTGAATAGGGTACGAATATAGCAGATAGTTACAGTTTTAAACCTTTTAAATATTATCATACCATTATTGAGCTAAGCAGTCAATCATGAAATATATAAAAACGGCTATTTTAGTCAACTTTCAACAAAGCAAATGGTTTAACGGTTCGGCGACTGAATTGTAAACCTAAGTTCGATTACCCTTATTTTGTATTTCTTTTTTTACATTTTGTGATACTTTTATGTGACCATGAGCATGAGGTCTTGGGTTCGATTCCCGGGTCGGGCAAAGTGTTATTGGGTTTTTCTATCTGAATTTCTCAGTAGCAGCCCGGAGTCTGGATTTGTGCCCGGTAACTGACTTAAACATAACTGGCGAAATGTGGATGTACCTACTACAGGTACACCTCTGCCCAACCCTTCGGGGAAACAAGGCGTGATGTTATGTTATGTTTTATGTGACCATTCGAAGAACGTACTTAGAAACAAATTAACTTTAGGCCGCCTTTTTCATCTATGGATATAATAAACATAAATATCTATGGTTAGGTGACTGTTAATGAGGAATACCGTGTGTTTACAATCTACTGTTAGATATATTATTTTAGTGATTGCTGTTCGTCAGAAATAATCTGTAAGAATGCCATAGTGTATCAGTGTTGTGCCGTTAGGTAGCACATGCCTTGCCTTGAAGCGGCTTCTGCCCAATCTAGGGAGTCCAAACGCCTCCTGCCGGAGGCTATACGCAGGGATCGTGCGGTCCATGGCCCTGTACGGGGTACCGGTGTACTCACCTTCCGCCTGACGCAGGTCCTCACCGGACACGGCTGTTTCGGGAGGTACCTGTTTCGGATAAGGCGGGAGGAAACGCCCGGGTGTCATCACTGCGTGGATCGCCCGGAGGACACGGTGGAGCATACGGTGGAGGTATGCCCGGCTTGGGCAGAGCACCGCCGTGTCCTCGTGGAGGCGATCGGTGGCGGGGATCTCTCGCGTCCGGCCCTGGTCCAGGCCATGGTACGGAGCGAGAGGGCATGGGAGGCCGTCACCTCCTTCTGCGAAGCAGTAATGCTCGCGAAGGAGGAGGCGGAGCGCGTGAGGGAGAGGCAAATTTCGCGCCCTCACGCCCCTAGCCGCCGCAGGAGGAGACGCCCTGGGCGTCGGGAATCAATTGCTGATTCCCGGCCACCGTAGGCGCGGGCTTGCGGACGGTGAGCAATGGGTAGCTCGCCGTCCGGTAAGGACCAAGCCCGGGTCGACGGCGCGTTGTGTTCCACGCGCGCCTCTAAGAGATGTCAGCGAATGAAGGGGTCCGATGAGACCATTGCCTGCCGGGGTTGCGGGAAAGTCCGAAAGGGATACCGTGGCCCCCTGGCATTGCACAGGCAACAGAATGAACACGGGTGAGTTTTAGTCAGTAAGAGTCTGACACGCCCTCCCGCTCCACCCAGAGCGGGAGGAGTCATTTGATGATTTCCCACCCAAAAAAAAAAATTAAAAAAAAATGTTGCACATGCAGGAACGCAGGCATCATTCATTCATTCACTAAAACTTCGCAAGCGGTGGGAAATTGCTACTGAAAGCTGCGACTGTCAACCACAGGAGTAGCTGCTCCTCATACAGACAACTATACGTCGCTTGCACGCTTGCAGTCCTGACCCTCTTTATATGTTGGCTGCTGAGACCAACGGGAAGTTGAGAACGCTTTCACGTTCAACGATTGAACGGAGTCCATGAGGCGCGGTAAAATTGCGTAAAGCACTTGGAATCACAATCTGAATAATTGTAAAGGCTATTGCTAATCCATTGCTTCATATTTTTTTAAAGGAGATGTTTCAAAATGTATGGAGCCCCGGCCACGTCTTTGTACACCATACTAAAAAATGGGGAAACACAATTATAACAGTTTTCAATCATCCAATTACTTTAAGTTGGCTTTGTTTGGCGGTAAAACACAAGAATGTACACTTGAAATTGCAACACACAACAAAAACCCATCATGGCGGTAAGCTGTCATGTTGATTAATGACGTTTGACATGTTTATTTGTCTTAATTGTCAAATCACTACGTTTCGTTCAGTCTTTTGTAGACTCGAGAAATTAACACATAACGAACATCAAACCGCGAACAACAACGAAAGCGACTGAAGTGACAGTAGACAGTTCACGATCTATGATTAATCGCCGATCTATGGTTTACTGTCATTGTTTTTAACCACAGAGTACCTAAATTGGCGAGACGCCATGTTGAAAGTCGATAAAAATAATTGATAAATATCAAATTATTACAAAAAAGTATGCATTTAAGAAATTTATCTGTATTTTTCCCGAATTCCATAGATTTTTCTCAATTTTTCGAGGTACTGTACACATACTGGGCCGGACTTGGAACATCTCCTTTGTCTCAACAACGTTAATAACGCAATGAATGTCGTTGAACCGTCAAAATGAAACCCATTCAAAATTCAAAATTCAAAATTCAAAAGTCATTTATTCAAACTAGGCTGAGAATCAGCACTTTTCGAACGTCAAAATTACATAAGACAGTCCCCCAAAACGCCCACCCTTCACCACTTCCTAGTGCTTTTGCTGGGAAGAAGAAGTGGCGCAACAAACTCCCCAGCAGCACAGCTGTCTGTTCAGTTAGAAAAAAAATAAAAAATGATTCTATACAACAGTATGTAAGACAATTTACAATATGCAAAAAATAATTAAAATTATAAATTAAATAGCTATAATTAATAGCCATATGACAGCTAGCACACGCCAATATACCAACCAAAAGCATCGAGAACTATACTCAAGCAGAAATAAAAATAACTAAAAGTAAACAATATCTAAAAAAAAAAGAAAAAAAGCCTCCAGGCATAAAGGGCGTGCCCGCTTACATATAGCTGTAACTAGAAGTTACAATTGATAAACTAGGACCATCGAGGTAAAATAAATAATTGTCGAGGTCGCTAGCTAACCACATATTGCAATAAAACTCATTAAAAAAAAATAGTAATGAGTTGATTATGTCAACACTAAATTAAAATAAAATTAAAATAAATTGACTTATAAAGTAAAATTATAAACAATTATATAAACTCATATAACCTGTCAGTAGGTAAACTAATTCTGGAGAAAGAACATTTAAACATTGTCTTGAGTTAATCACAGCGACCATATATTCTTATCATTTAAGTAGTCGTTGATAGAATAGTATGCCTTTGAACAAAGGTTGGACTTTAATTTAGTTTTAAACGCATTAAAAGGCAAATCTAGCAAAGAAGAGGGTAGCTTGTTATAAAAGGTTATACCAAGCCCAACAAATGAGTTATGAACCTTATGAAGCCGGTGAAAGGGAGCACGTAGTTTATCCTTACTTCTTGTGTTAACATTGTGAATATCACTGTTTTTAGTGTATAAGTGTATATTTTGCCTAATATATAAGATGTTGGCGAAGATGAATTGTGATGCCACTGTGAGAATACCGATATCTTTGAAAAAATCTCTCAGAGAAACTCTGGCACCTAGCTGGTAAATTGCTCGAATAGCTCGTTTTTGGAGGACAAATATATTTTGAATATCTGCAGCTTTGTTACTGATAGTGAGTTGGCAATCATCCCGCTGTCAATACTATTTATCTCAGTAGTACGTTGCATGCATACGGACGGACTGTTCTTCGACACGGTGTGCACAATTTCTGAGCAGTAACCTAACAAGAAGTACTAGGCTTGCATGAATTCATGATGAATTCTTAGCAATATATCAATACAAGTGTCCGCTAGACTAATCTCCGAGTTAGAACCCCTATTGTTATATCATCAAGATGAACCGCTTTACGACACTGCACCCGGCTGAAGCAGGAGTGTCTAATTCCCTGCCAAGAACAACACAATCAATATCAACCCAGAAAAAACGTCCAATTTACTTGGAACAAAAAACAAATTAATTCAAAGAAAAAATGGCTAAATGGTGGTAGCTGCGCCAAAATTTTAACTTTTGCCCGGCTCCGTGTGAGATGATATGCTGATCCAGACTTAATATTGAAAAGAATAGAAAAACTACCAGACTTAAAATAATAATAATAATGATATGTACTAGCAAGTCAACAAACGTCAGAATTTTCATAACTTATATTTTCCACATTTATTTATTTCCTCAGCCGCATTTAGTCTCAAAAAGTACGAAAAATTACAATAAAACCTTTAGGAATAACAGCAGAAGAAAAATATCAATAAACAAGATAAAATGAAAAAACCAAAGAAAAATCAAGCAAAAATGACGGCTGTCAAACTCACCCTACGAGTATAAAACAACAATTTCGAAAATGATGAATCCCAATTAAAACAGAATGTTGACTAGATCAGCTACGAGACGAGCACGCCTACCACCTCCGGACTCGTCGCTCAGCTCCGCCTCACCGCCGCCGGTACCCAGTCCCACTGTTGGCGCTGGGACGACACCAGCCGCGGTAGTTGCGTCGAGCTCGAGTGACGAGTATTTTTCCCCGCCGAGGTCGCCAACACCTATACGTCGGCAGGGGAGAGGCCGGCCACCGAGAAGCTTGGGACTTAGGGGCCAACCGGCCCCGAGCCGGGTCCCCGCTGCCGGTGGTTGTGTGCAGCGCATGAGATGGACTCAGTCTATGAACGAGAACGTCATGCGTGCATATTACGGGTCTACAGAGGGAGGAACTAACCTCACTGCGTACCGAGTTAGGATGCTGTCTCTGTTTCAGGAACTAGAGCCAACCGTCAACGTCTCGGCCCAACGACTGTCGGATCAGGTGCGGGTCATCCAACATAATCACAGGTTGGACGATGCTGTATGGCCGAAAGCCTCGACCAACATCTCTCGAGGCTCTCGTTAGGCGGTTGGATCAAGGGCCTGATTCAGAAGGCAGTACTTCTCGATACGGCTCGTATTGTGAGGAGGTTCCTATCTCTGCAGCCCTAACCACCGGTAGCTTGGACCCTGCTCCCGACACCGGCGGAACACTATTTTTTATATTTTTAAATGTTTTTTTATACCCTTTAAAAAAAAAAAAAAAAATTTAAAAATGTATTTTATATGTTTAGAAAAATAAATAAACGAAAAATAATATGTACAAGTTTAAATTATATAAAAAGTGGGGGGGGGGGGATAAATTATAGGGCATAGGCAACGTCCAGTTATACAATTATAATTAAAAATAAAACGGAATGAACATGATAAAGCCGATGTTAAAAGCAATATTCCTTGATACTCGTAAATGAATAAAATTGATTGTTCAACAATTCTGTACTATTCTTGATGTTGGTATCAGACCAAACCAAGCCCCCCCGGCCTCTGCTCCCGAGCATTCAATTACGACGAAGATAAACTGTTTGCATGAAGTTAATGAAGAACTAGGTAATGAAGAACTCTGATACTACGCAAAAAATAGTTGAAGAACAAGAATCTGTTAATCTGTGTTAAAATTGTTTTTCTCTCTTTGTACGGTTTTTTACAATGCCTTAGCTGAATAGATGTCTTTTTCTAGGGTTCTTTAATGTTACAAAAGTCGATTGTTTTCACTTGCTCTCATTTTTGTTCTTTGAGGGTGCCGAGAATCATTACTGTTATTGAACGTCTACGAGTGCGTCTATTTTCTGTGGTTTTTAGAAGATATTTTATGTTCTGCGATCTTTTCTCTGTTAATAATCATCGTTTCTATAAAATAAAATCGTTACGTTGCTGCCAAATGCCGTAAATAAGTTAGCTGTAATTTTCCCGAACAGCATTAAATGAAAGGTATTGATTGATAATAACTTGGAATATTTTTTGTTCATAAATCATTTACTCTACCTACGATTTTCTTTTGAAATTGAACATGAATCTGGGGGTACGGTAGTGCCGGCCAAGACGAGCCAAAAACAAAAAGCAGGAGTACTACCTACCTTATCTCGAAGTGTTTCTTCATATTTTCAAACTCTCATAGCTTCGGCCTGGATAATGCTAGAGAGCTCAAATTCTCAGGATAAGATATAGTTAGCATACTTATAAAAGGCACTAAGTTTCATTTGTCTAGCTTTTATGCTTTGGATTTAATTAATTCTTAAAATACGTCGCATTTGGTAGCAGGCTAGTATTTGCACACAAACAACAAAAAAATAAGAAGTTTGTAATTTCCGCCCTCCCTCCGGAAGCGTTGCCGGCATTAAGATATGCGCTATAGTTAACCATCGCGAACGGTCAACGGCAATAGGTTTAAAACCGTGTTAGAAAACTCAGTAAAACAAAGCAAAATAGTGTTTTTAGGGTGTCTTGTCGCTGGGCACGCCACTATTGAGGCGACAAGAAAAAAAAAAAAAAAAAATGAGGAGTGGCTGGATAGGCGCCACGGCGTCCTCACCTTCGGCCTGACGCAGGTCCTCACCGGACACGGCTGTTTCGGGAGGTTCCAGTTCGGTTTCAGGCGGGAGGAAACGCCCGGGAGTCATCACTGCGTGGATCGCCCGGAGGACACGGTGGAGCATACGGTGGAGGTCTGCCCGGCATGGGCAGAGCACCGCTGTGTCCTCGTGGAGGCGATCGGTGGCGGGGATCTTTCGCGTCTGGCCCTGGTTCAGGCCATGGTATGGAGCGAGAGGGTATGGGAGGCCGTCTCCTCCTTCTGCGAAGCAGTAATGCTCGCGAAGGAGGAGGCAAAACGCGTGAGGGGGAGGCAAATTTTGCGCCCTCACGCCCCTAGCCGCCGCAGGAGGAGACGCCCTGGGCGTCGGGAATCGCAGGCCGATTCCCGGCCACTGTAGGCGCGGGCTTGCGGACAGTGAGCAATGGGTAGGTCGGCATCTGGTAAGGAAATAAAACATATATAAAAATGCTTGGATCTTAAAACCAACCAACGCTATTATATATATACTAATAAATCTTATTATATAATATACACCAGATTTTATTTTCACTGTTTATAATGCTGTATTTGCTAAAAAAAAACCTGTATTAACGCCGCGAAACCTCAGTATTTCAATTCAACTGGCTGGCGTCATGTTCCGCTACACGAATCGAATGCGAGTAGCGGAACATGACGCGAGCCAGTTGAATTAAAGTACTGTGGTTTCGCTGCTATGGTTTCGCGGCAGAGGTGTGCTTAAAATAAGCCATCCGCCAGGGCTCCCGGCATCCCATATGCGAATAGGTGAAATCTCCAGGGGGGCCCCCGCAGCAGCAATGCTCGCGAAGGAGGAGGCGGAGCGCGTGAGGGAGAGGCAAATTTCGCGCCCTCATGCCCCTAGCCGCCGCAGGAGGAGACGCCCTGGGCGTCGGGAATCGATTGCCGATTCCCGGCCACCGTAGGCGCGGGCTTGCGGGCGGTGAGCAATGGGTAGCTTGCCGTCCGGTAAGGACCAAGCCCGGGTCGACGGCGCGTTGTGTTCCACGCGCGCCTCAAAGAGATGTCAGCGAATGAAGGGGTCCGATGAGACCATTGCCTGCCGGGGTTGCTACTCGTAAGACTACATCAATATCTCATGTAGGTTAAGATATCTAATACTTATAGCAAATGAGTATAAGGCTTAATGGGTATAAGAAAGCAGGAACTCGACGCAATCTAAGGATCTTTCGGTGACAATTATGTTCCGATTAAATAAATGGATATAGATATTTTATACGAGGAAATGAGAAAAACAAATAGGATTTGCGATAACAACTAGAAGATAAAAATATACAGGGAAAGTAGCGATGTGCAGTGCTGAAAAAAGGTTTGCCGAAATGCATTTATTTATCCTCTGCAAACTACCGATTTATTGACCGATCCACTGTTTGTAACACTTAAAACTCTGCATAGGAATCACTTTGTCAGGCTCTACTATACAAAAGTTTCAGCATACATCACGCCTTTCAGAAAGTTTTACTCTTGTACCAATTTTATTTATAGCAACTCATATCGGACTTACTCATACAGAGAACATAAATCTTTTAAGGCATTTCCCCCTTTTCGGGTGTGATTTAGCAGCGGTATGTGGTTTCGGAACGCATCTCACGCCCGTCCCATTATTTGTTTGTTTGTTTGTTTGAGAATTTATTCTGATTAAACTTGGATTCCATACGCGACACGGTCACGCATTCCTTAAATACTCGAACGATGGGAATAGGAAATTTTATTCGATTATCTACGGCACTATTTTAATACCTAGTATTGTAACATAAATGATCCTTGGAATTGTATGACCTGTCTTGCTGACCTATTTAGAGGCATACGGAACATGGTGTAAAGGTCACTCATCCTCTTTAGAAAAGGGAGGATTCTCCGACCAGACGGGTGTCGTGTCTGGCGGGAAACTGCCCAACGATTGTTGTCGTATAATATATGTCGTTCGCGCGGTAAACTCTAATTGCGCGATGCAGGGTTTTTGTGACGTCAGGATTTTTGTGTGACGTCAGGTCTATGATGCGTAGTTCACATGTGGCGATGTAGATGCCACCACCTCACTCCCCTCCGGAGACCGGAGATCGATAGTGGGCTGAGTCTTGTATCTTGCGATGCTTCACAGTGTCAGCTGAGGTTCCTGTGAGTGGGAACCGGGTCGCGATGAGTCGGAACAGTCTGTGGTGATTGATTGTTTGCGGTGATTTTGGTGATTGCGGTGGTTCCCAGGTGAGTCGGGGTGGCGCTGCGTTATGAACCAGTAAGTCAGATGCGGTACAGCCGGGTGTTGTGGCTGAATGTTGGCGTCGACCAGGAAAGGGTAGAATGGGCTCTGCTTGTGAGACCGGTCGAAAGTGCAGGTGCTGTGCCAAGGTTGCTGATGAGGCTGAGGGTGATGACCAGGAATGCGCGTTCGCTGCATGCTGGTGGTCAAGATACCCGCTTTGAAGCCGTGGGTGCTGGCTGGCTGTGTGACTCGCCTCACGAATGCTTGCGGGAATGATGATGATGATGACGTCACGTTGAAGTAGTTGCACGAAGGCAGCGTTGACGTTCATTACGTCGGGGTCACAAATTTAAAGGCATGAGGAACAGTGTGTAAAGCTCTTGAGAAAAGGGAGGATCCTTCGACGGTTATTGTGTCTGGTGGGCAACTGCCCATCGATTGATGTCGTGTAATCATATATAAGTTGTTCGCGCGATAAACTCTAATTGCGCGATGCAGGATTTGTGTGACTTCAGGATTTTTGTGTGACGTCAGGTCTTGGATGCGTAGTTGCGTATGTGACGAAGTTGATGCCGCCACACCTACATACGGATAAAGGTGTAAGTTAGTGTTACAAATGCCTAATTCCATATACAATCGAAGGACGTAAAATAAATAACAACCCATAAAATTTATATGTTCTCTGACAAAATGGACTGAAAATTATTTGTATTTTTTTGCGTAGGTAGGTACTTTAAACACCACGCTGATGAATACCAAAGTTTCTTAATTACAAAAGCCGTAATGAGTTTTGGGAAAGTATTTTTTTTAAACAATATTCCTTTTGCTTGAATTGACTAAAAACTGGAATAACGATGATACAGGAGTGGCGCTTCTTGTAATTTATTAGGTACGGTAGGTCGGTTGCCTGATAAAAGTATCTACCCTTACAAGCAGTTTACTAGGTTAGGTGGATACTTATCTGGATACACCGACTATACATGTGTTCTCTTTGTCAAATTCACGTACTTACTGGCCATATCTTTGTGAGGTTTATTTTGCTATAAGCATACTAAGTGGCTGAAGAGGAAGCCCGTGATACTGTGTTAGGAGATGTAAGTAGATCTTCTTTGTAACCCTTCTTATTTATAAAACAGATACTCCATACTAAGCTTACTGTCGCATTGCAAGCTTTACAGCAACAACATATTTTTAAATAACTAGAAAGATATCCTGAAAATAACTTCACAGATACTAAAAGTATTTCCGTATTGCGATTCGATAATTATGTTACGGCATTTTTCTGTTCAATATTAAATTTTAAGAACCAAATAAAATAAAATAATCTTTCGACAAGAAATTTAATAAAACGGCAGCAAAAATCTTGCACTCAATAAGACTAATACATAAACTCACACCTTCTTCCCATGGTAGGCAGGCATGGCAAACTATAGAACGCCACTAATAACTATAATAATACTCTAAACTTAACTCTACCCAGCTGTGCAAAATACTTCTACATATCCTATACTATTAAATGAGCAATATTTGTATATATATATATATATATATACTCATCATCATCTTCCTGCCCTTATCCCATGTTACTTGGGGTCGGCGCAACACGTTTTCTTCTTCCATTCTCCCCTGTCAACCGTCACGCAATCATCTACACCTTTTTCCTTCATATCACTCCTCACACAATCCATCCATCGTTTCTTTGGTCTTCCTCTCCCTCTCCATCCCTCAACATTTATATTCATCACTCTTTTAGTCACATCCGATTCTTCCCTCCTCATCACATGCCCATACCAAGACAGTCGATTCCCTGTCAACTTTTCTGTAAGTGGCGCAACTTTCAGACTTCCTCTAATATACTCATTCCTTATTTTATCCATTATTGTCACACCACACCACACCTCAACATTCTCATCTCCGCTACATGCAATCTTGTCGTCCATCTTCTTCACAGCCCAGCATTCCGATCCATACTATACGACAGGTCTAATCACGGACTTGTATATTTTCCCCTATAACTTGAGGTGCATCCGTGGGTCGCACGTTGTTCCAGTGACCTGTCGCCATTTATATATATATATACATACGTTCTCGAAAACGGCTCGAACGATTTGGATGAAAGCTGCAATATAGGGGGTGTACGTTAGCGATCGATCTAGCTAGGTCTCATTTTTCCATACTTTTACCAGAGCAGAGCTCGGTAGCCCAAAGTTTAGGACAAGATGGCTGCCTTAAAATAATGACATGGTACCTACTAACATGGCAGCATGGAATTAGTAAGTACGTACTATCATGGCAGCATAGAATTAGTAAGTACCTACTATCATGGCAGCATAGAATTAGTAAGTACCTACTATCATGGCAGCATAGAATTAGTAAGTACCTACTATCATGGCAGCATAGAATTAGTAAGTACCTACTATCATGGCAGCATAGAATTAGTAAGTACCTACTATCATGGCAGCATAGAATTAGTAAGTATCTACTATCATGGCAGCATAGAATTAGTAAGTACCTACTATCATGGCAGCATAGAATTAGTAAGTACCTACTATCATGGCAGCATAGAATTAGTAAGTATCTACTATCATGGCAGCATAGAATTAGTAAGTACCTACTATCATGGCAGCATAGAATTAGTAAGTACCTACTATCATGGCAGCATAGAATTAGTAAGTACCTACTATCATGGCAGCATAGAATTAGTAAGTACCTACTATCATGGCAGCATAGAATTAGTATGTGCTATACTATATACTTACTTAGATATATATGAGCATTCTCTGTTTTCACCCGAGCAGAGCTCGCTCGACCAGGTACTAATAATAAACTTACTTAATAATCACCTAATGTTGTTTAATAGCAACGGATCTTATTAACTAAGTTCAGTACTTCGGGTGTAAGGTGAGAAGTTAAGACTAACGAGCTGAATAAAAGTTTACGTTTGGGTACCTAGTATCGTTCTTTTACGCATGTTGTAAACTTAGATGAAGTGAGCTTCAATTGAGCTGTCAATAGGGCCAATCCCCAGCATCAGGTGGAATGACAACCCACTTCACTTAAGTTTTCTTTTTCAGTATAGATCGGCTGGGACACTAACCGTGTTTAAGCACGGTATGACGACCGACCTCACATGCTTTTCCTAAAATGTTCATATTTTACGTGATCATGAACCAAGTGGATTGCTACTGGTACGCAGCCGCTTGTGCTCGACGAATTGATAAATTAAATTAAAGGTAAACATGGTAAAAATAACATAATGATTTTTTTAAATTCATGTAAACAGATGTGCAGAGGCCGACTATGTTTTATGCGTTGTCTGCCAGTCAACCTGACTTCTATCTGACTTCCACCGGCTGCCAGATATTCTATGTATTTTTAGAGCTATTTATACAGTTAAACGTCGTGCTAGAAGGCCTATTTATACAAAAATGTACGTCGCAATATTATAGAAGTATCTGTTCCGTCTCTGTGGTCACGAAGGGTTAGAGTTCCTCACTTGTTGAGCGTAGTTTTTCGCTCCGAGCTCAGCAGGGCGTCTAGCCCCCTTCCCCCCTCTCCGACGCCGCACGAGCCTAATTTGCAATTCCCGGGCCTCCGGCGCCTCACCCCCTGCGTCTTCATACGACCACTTGCGGAAGACACCCTAATTCACGTTGTTTCACCAAGTGTTGTTTGACAACACCTTCACACAAGCGAGGGTTTAATTGTTTGTATAGGTTGAGGTCCGACTTTAATTTAACGAAACGAAACATTATCTATTTACATTTTTTTACATTTTACGGCTTGACAAGAAGACATTAGTCGAATCAAGGTAAGATTTAAACGTCTGTGGCTCGGTCGTCGCTGAAAACATGACCTTTGTCAGCATCTTCACTTTTAGGTATTGAAGAGGGCGAAATGAAAAAAAAAACTTAAATGTTAAGAGGGAACAGGGGCTGCGACGAATTTGAAACTTAGGTATTTGAAAAAACTATTGCCGTCGCGCTGCGCCCGAAAAACCGAGTTAAACCCCGTAAAGTGCGATAGGGACAACTGCAGCTCAGACCGATTATATCACAAATTTTTTGACGAAAACGACGTTTGGCACTCTCCTTTTTTCTCCTCGAAAACTTAGCCGATTTAATCATTTTTTACCATACAATTTTATATAAGAAAGAGTATGTCTAGGTTCCTATTATTTTCTTTTATGCTAAAAACTTTTCCGAATTAGTCTGGTAGTCCTCTAATCACGGCGGAAAAAATGGGGTATTTTTGTAATTTTTGGAGGGTCATAGTTTCTTTACTTATTAATTGCTGAAAAAAAGGAAATGACAGGGATATGCCTATAGAGACCCTGATTTTATATAAAAAAAATGACAGCTCTAGAGTCATTATTCAGGAAGAAAAACGGGGAATACGTTTGTATGGAGAATCGCCGGCCCTGTTCCCTCTTAAGTCTTTTTTATTTCGCCTCCAAGTTGTAAAGTCCTCATTACGATCAAATAACCGCGACAGGTGCTGATGGAGCTTTGTGAGAAAAAACCTCATTATCCTAAGTACTTACCCATATAAAACAAAAGAAAGTCACTGTCTTGTAGTCATAAATATTTTATTTTCTAAACGTAAAGGAATACGGCAAGTTTAGGCATGTTATTGTGAATTTTAAGAAGACAATGTTTATGTTCTTTCTAAGACAATGTTTATGTTCTTTCTCCAGAATTAGCCTACCTACTGACAGGTTATATAAGCTTAGGTAAATTGTTCATTTTATTTGACTTTATATGTCAATTTATTTTAATTTTATTAATATTTTGTTGACATTAACTACTCATTAGAATGATTTTCATGAGTTGTATCGCAATATGTGGTTAGCTAGCGACCTCGACAAACTGATCATATTTTTTTTTTTTTTTCCTGAAAAACTGGCAGCAAGTTCGTCATGCTCCCTTAGATGTCACTGCTTGCGGTAGCGTCGGGGGTCGGGTTGCCTCCTTCCCTCAAATATGGCGAGGGGGGTAATGGCTGATCTTTGCGTTAAGCTCGTGAACGGGTGCTGCTTGTGGTGACTGGTCGTCTTGCTGATCATGGTTTTGTTATTGTTATTAGTAATTAACTGTTTATTTATTTTACCTCGATGGTCCTAGTTTATCAATTATAACTCTAGTTACAGCTATATGTAAGCGGGCACGCCCTTTATGCCTGGAGGCTTTATTTTCTTTTTAGATATTCTTTACGTTTAGTTATTTTTATTTCTGCTTGAGTATAGATCTCGATGTTTTTGGTTGGTTTAATGGCGTGTGCTAGCTGTCATATGGCTGATAATTTATAATTTAATGTTTTGTGTTATGTAAATTATTTTGCATAAGTACTATTGTATAGAATCATTTTATTTTTCCTAATTGAACAGACAGCTATGCTGCTGGGGAGTTTGTTGCGCCACTTCTTCTTCCCAGCGAAAGCACTAGGAAGTGGTGAAGGGTGGGCGTTTTGTGGGACTGTCTTATGTAACTTTGACGTTCGAAAAGTGCTGATTCTCAGCCTAATTTGAATAAATGACTTTTGAATTTTGAATTTTGAATTTTAAGTGGAGGTATTTTCTAGGTTAAGTAGTAGTGGGGATATCGAACGTTCGTTGTCAGGGCTAGATTTTAGATTTAGAGAAAGGGTCGCTATTCTAGAGGGATTTCTAGTATCGGACGGACCAACGGACCAGATAATACTAATGCCAATATTAACTCTCATGTCAAAAATCCCAAATAGTCCCGATGTGTCGACCACTCTTTAAGATGACGATTGGATTCAAAGACGCCATCTCCCATATTATATAGAACGCCATTTTATATTAATAAAATAGCGTTATCTTACTCTAGTGACAATAATAATGAAACAAAACCGGCCAAATGCGAATCGGACTCGCGCACGAAGGGTTCCGTACCATTATCTATAAAAACGTGTCTGTTGTATGGGATAAAATAAATATCTATTTGATTCTGTTTTTAGTATTTTTTGTTAGAGCGGCTACAGAAATACATCATCTGTGAACATTTCAACTGTCTAACTATCACGGTTCATGAGATACAGCCTGGTGACAGACGGACAGACAGACGGACAGCAGAGTCTTAGTGATAGGGTCCCGTTCTCAGATCATATTTATGTTATTTTTACGTTTCACCCTTAGGATACGGAACCCTAAAAAGCAATTTATTACTAAGACAAGAGTTTCTAAATAAACAATATTTAGGGCCCATAGAACACTAAAAGTGAAACATAAAATTGTTCATAAGCGTGAAAACGTTCGGCTCTTAACAAAAATATATATTTCATTTTTCTATTTTTTCGTCACAGGGATTTTAACATATTGCGAAACCAGCGACACATAAAATTACTTGCGATGAATACGAAACAAATCTTACCCGATTACTTCTTGGTAAGTACTTACATACTAATAAAAATTCTTGGAAAAAAAATATTACGGTTCTAATAATTTACGTAATCAAAATCTTTGATATAAAGCCGTCAGATTCTGCCACCGACAGCAATTTGCGAAGATACGATTTGATAGCATTCCTTATATTACCTCGTACGTATTTTCATGACGCGTACGCACTTATAGGAAATTTATTTCTTTTCAATTATGACTCCCATGCGTTTGGAACTTTGCAATAAAAATCCCATCTACTGATGACAATAAGAGGCTGTGAAATATATTCGGGAGCACGTTACGTGTCGATGTAAAGTCACATCCAAAATATGTTCGTTACCTTAAGGGCGTTTTTTATCTGCTCATAGCACGATAGATTTTGCTTCACCGACTCAGCATTGTACAGGCTGAATTTTTTGTCACCGTCCAAATTTTGATATATTAATCTTTGGCGAAAATCATTGAATACGTGTTTTTTCTTTTAGTATCACTCAATACAAAAATATTGAGATATCACATCACAAAGTTATTATATACCACGCAGAGCGGTTATTTCTTTCGAGAAAATGATTTAATATGAAAATTTTACGTATCGATTTTTTTTTACAAAAATGGAGTTAGTGAATCATACCTAATGCCTAGAAAAAATTTGGACGGTGACTAAAAATTCTGCCTGTATATTGCGTGGTAATATCAGTAACACAGAAAGACATTCAGCCATCTTCTTTACACGTCAGATTAAAAATATGACACTGACAAACTGAAAATAAAATACAAGATTAATATTTCATCAAATTTCCAGGCCATCCAAAGGTTGATGCCAACTCAACATTGGTCAAATATCTTTGTTATCAAATAATTAATAAATTCTATGCAATAGTCTGCTCAGTGCCGTGGCTACAAAAGGTGTGTCCTGACTTGATAAAGGAAAGAATTTGAAAACTGACGAAGACATAAAGGACTAGACTGTACCGTCTCTCTAGTCACAATATCTCTGAGAGAAAGTTTAGGAAAACCCGCTGAACACTTTATCCACTTACTGTAGAGGGGTTTCGGGCGGGCGCAGCAACAGGCGTCCCTGTAGGTACCTCATCTACAGGTATTGTCTTAGGTAGGTACTTACGCTTTTCTTTGTGACAATGTGTAAAGCACAATATTTAAAGACAATAACAGCTGTGAAGTCTTTTGTAAACGTAAAAAAATGTCAATAGAACTGTTCCAATAATTAATTTCATTAATAAAGAGTCAATTATTCCAATTTATTTAGGGTCGGCACAACATGTCCCTTTCTTCCACACTTCTCTATTAGTCGTCATCTTGCTAGTCCCCCCCTTTCTAGCCATATCATCTTTCACACAGTCCATCCATCGTTTCTTTGGTCTTCCCCTACTCTCATAGCCATCGACATTAAAACTCAACACTTTCCTGAGGACATTATCCTCATGTATAAAGAGTATTAATAATATCTATTCTAATTTCCCTTTTTTTTTTAAACCAAATAAATTAAAGCCTTTTAGCCCTTTATCGTAGTATCACGCGACGCTCTGATGTTTCGTTGATTGCATATTGATTGGCTGAATGCTATCGTTTCAGCCCGATCGATACGCTTTATTGCAATAGAATTACAATTTTGATTCGGCCTGTGTCCAAATTGGTAATATAAACATTTACTGGTCGAGGATTTAATTTCATATATGTTTGTTCTGTTGAAAATCTATTTTTAAATTCGTATCGTTAATGAGATTTCATTTTCTTATTCAGCTATATAAAAGTGGATGTGGAGCTGTGTTGCAAACTATGCTCCGCCTCATATTCTGCCCTCTGTGTCCCAAAATATGCAGTCAAAGGGTCCTCTGCACTGTCACTGATGACGCTGTAGAAGTGGCTAAGATTTGGGTCAGCAAAATTTGAAATACTGTCGTGCCTGCGACACGAACAAGAAGAAGCTGAATAATTAGATGAGTGGTATATTTTCAATAGATTTCCGAAATATTGGTACGTCCGCGTCGGGTCGGCTGAAGGCACGAAGGCGTGCGGCGGCCGGGCAGGCGGGCAGCGCCTCAACGCCACAGCGCGGACCGACACTCGTCCTGCGACCGTCTCGAGCCGCGCACGTCCCGCGTCTCGCTACGCGCTGTCCGCACACGCACTCAAACATTGCGTTGTGAACTCACTGGAACTCAACCTAGTATGTGCTAAGTGAATTAACGATTGCCAATATGAAGGGTCGTCACCAGTTCAGGCGCAGATTCAGTCTGCAACCATCGTTTATGAAAGAGGATCATGAGGAGGAGCGGAGACCCCACAGGTGATCATTATCCTCAAATTATAATTAAAGAAAATTATATTAAATACAAAACTAAAACTAAGTAAGATTTAATCCTTCATCAAAAATATTCGTAGCCTTTTCTAACTTCGTAGCACCGTCTACGAAGACGGGCGCGTCTCGTAGCACCTCGTAGCTGTTTTGTTTGAGTTTGCTACGACAACTCACAAAATATTATTATAATATTACTGACCCAATTAGTAGCTAGATATAAAGGTCACGTTATTTAGAAAGACGAGCACACGACCTTTTATTGAAACGTTTGATAAAAGTTTATGTATTCTATAACAGAGCATTTGTTAAAGCTCTTGTCACAGTTTGTTTAAGATAATCTAATTTACGTGTTTGCTCACTTCGTATCGTTGATCAAATTTTAAAATAAGCGGCGTGTTTGTGCGTATCATTAATAAGTTTCTTATCGTTTATCGTTCGCAAAATGCGTTATGTTCATACGACAACCCCACTTTCTGGGAACTCGTTATCTCAGAAAACGGGAAGCCAATTTTCTGCAATTTACCTTCGGCTCAACTTCATCTCTACAATGAATATTCCGATAAGATCGCGACGGAACATGATGTGATTTAAAGATTTCGTTGTTAGAATATTTTCGGGAAATATATTTTTATTTATTGTACCTAAATGTAGCTTATTTCGCAACTAATCCGACTTCAACTTTGTTTATAGACTGTTCAAGGATTTATGCATAGTTTAAACTGCGTACTTTAAACATTTATGCATATTTGAAATGTTTATCTGCTGATAATAATACAGAAATGCAAACAAATATGAGAATCAACGACACTTTATGAAACTGTTCCCCACGATTTCGTTTGCGATCCAGGATAAAAAGTAGCCTATGTCCTTGCCCCAGGTCATGCCAGGATATTTTTGGCACACTGATCCACCATGGTCTATCAGTGTGATAAATTTCATCCAAACCCGTTCAGCCGTTTTTGACGGAGTAACAAATATCCAAACATACAAACTTACACATTTATAATCTTATTTATTTATCATAAGCACACCAACAGCACAGTCACTTACAATTCAAATTGAATAACATCTAAAATTAGCATTTCAGTAACCATGCAAATGACAGGAAATTTAGAGACAATGAAGAACAATATAAAGTGTGTCTAGTAGACATAAATCTACAACACTGCAAAAACAAACCAATTTGAACTGGATAGTCGGAACTCACCACCTCCTGCCGGACCTGTTTAAATAGAAAGCTTAACTTAGAAACTTTAATTTATACAAATATTAAGCTTAGGCACGCTCCATTTTATTTAAGTTTTGTCGCTTAAGGCTTTCCTCATAAGACCTAATTATGACTCTCTTCTCTTCAGCATTTAGCCGCTTTTTTTCTACATTGCTGTAGTAGGTTTTGTATTATCTCGTAAATACGTCTACCTATGCTTTTTAAGAATAGTTAAGTAGGTATAAATTACGCATAAACAAAAGAATGTAAGACTATTTTATCCTGTTCATTTGATAACGGTTACAAGGCATTATTATATACCCTTAAGAAACATTTTCGGTTTATATTTATACCAGGATAAGGAAATTGAAAAAGTCGAGGAGCTCTCAAAAATATTATTATTTAGCTCATAAAAATATAAATTCTATTAACCCACTCTAACAAAAACCAATAAACAAACCGTAAAATATTGATATTAAACAATATTTATTACAATCGAAATCGAAATAAAGCAATCTATCAAGATTATTATATATTTCAGTAAGGCTAAGATAATAACAGCCGCACAGGTCGATCAATCAGGTTAAGCTACACTTGCCAGGGTTGGTCTTTGGATGGATGACCATCTTTATATACTGAGTCTCCTCTGTGCCTCGGAAAACACGTTAAGCCGTTGGTCCAGGCTGTCATTCTTGGATCTTTGACAGTCTTTACGGGTCGTCAGAAGCCCGAAAGTCTGACAACCAGTCTTACCAAGGGGTATCGCATTACCCAGTTACTGGGTTGTGGAGGTCAGATAGGCAGTCGCTCCATGTAAAATACTGGAATTCAGCTGCAGTTACACTGGAAGCCGACCCCAATATAGTTGGGAAAAGGCTAGGCAGATTGATTGATAAGGAAATTGAAAAGGTAGGAATAACGTAAAATGTTAATATTTTAATAATAAACATATATAAAACAATACAAAAACATTTTCCGTTATTTTTAGTGAAGAAAGGTAAGGTAAAAGTAAGTAAGGTCGTAAGTTAAGGTATCGCAATCGAAAATAATAATTTAATAAGTACCTCTACCTACATGTAAAATATTGGAAACAGAATAATTATTTGACAACGTTTTGATATAAAAACTGGTTCACTGACCTATTAATTTTCTGATTTGTACTTTACTGAATAAATATTAAACGTTTAAATAAAATAAAGCTTGTAATAATAATAACCTTTATAAAACACAGTCGGAAAAAAGAACATTATATAAATTGAAGATGCTGCATAGTTAATCCTGATGCAGTAGGTACGCTTCTCCAAGATCTCAATTTAGCGTCAATGCAATATACATATCTCAGAAAAAAATAAAACAGCTGACGAGAAAGCTGAACAGACGGAATATCTTTTCAACTTTCTCATATATCCGATAAGAAGAAAATCTTTAGACTCGAATAGACGGTTCTACAATATCTAGAACCAGTTTTATTTCATCTGATTTTATAAATTTACGAACAAATCCTTGCGGTGCGCTTCTGCATCGATTTAGGATCAGTTCACACCGAGACGTGACGCGACGCGACGATGCTTGAAGAGGCCACTGGTTTCACGATACGCCTCGCGACGTCGCGCTGAGTCTCGCGGCGCCGTGTGCAGCGCGACGTCGCGAGGCGTCTCGCTGCTTCGTGATGCGTCGCGAGGCATTTTCGAATTATCTCAATTAAATGTTTATCTTTTTGGGTAGTAAATAAAGTTATATTTTGTGTCACTATCTTAAAAAGTGCGCGCAGCGTCGCTTCGCGTCACGTCTCGGTGTGAACTGACCCTTAACAAGTCAATTTTATCGCATTCCGAGACGACCTAACAAGATTTGTATCAATTTATTCAGTAGCCTCAAGTATAGCGTTTTTCTTAACAAAAAATCTGCCTCTGCGACTTTATTTGATAAAATTTATCGTTGGTCTATTTGATTCAAAAAGGGGCGCAATATAGAGCTATTTATATTTATAGTTTATTTTTATGAAGGGTATACGAAGTCGTTTGACCTGCCTTTCGCAGTACAATACATGATGCGTCAGCTTTTTGACATGGAAACTATCCGTTTTATGTGTGAATAAAACGAGGCGTCTACGGCGCACTCCCTTTCAGTACGCCCCCGTACTGAAAGGGAGTCCCACACATACCAAGTGAACCAAAATTATAAAATTTTCGTACCACTGGCTGATAAAACATAATTTATTATGTTTAAATAACGCTACCATCGTTCACCTAAACAAAATGTCCACACTATATTGTTTACCGAATGTCACTCTATATCAGGCACGCTGTATGCCCATTTTCCTTATCACGTATAAAACGCTGTATTTATTATGAGTACTTTCCTACTTTTTCCTTCCTGAGTACAGTTTCGAGTCCTACTTACTCTTACATAATGTGCTAATCTAATGTATTATATAGGATTTAAAGACGCGATAGTTGCGAAAGGGGTTTCTCGGCTATCGACCGACATAATATTACAATTTATAAAAATAAGTAATTGAACCATGTTCTCGGTTATTGCCTGAGAGGTGTGGCGGAGCAATGGACGCCATAAATTATGAATATTATAGCTATTACTCGCCAGACGTATTTAAATCTCACAGGGTCGGTAAACCTGTTAAAAGATGGAATTTATTAAATGTTGTCTATTGACGCTTATGCAAGTTGCTGAAGGCTAAAACTATTATACAAGATATTTTATCTAGTTATGGTTACATTTACGATTACAGGTCTCCTTGTTTATTACCTATAAGTTTATTTCTTGACATGCGTAGTACTTTTCATGAGTCATATCAGTTTCCATGAGAACTTGTTTTCAGATATCTAGAAATATGTAGGTATACCTATGCGTGTCATAAAACCTGATCATGTCTTAGTAAATAAAAACCTTACCTATTAAATTACTGATAGCCAATCACTCATTAGGTAATGAAAAATAAGTTACTAACGAAGTTAGTATTTCTCATAGACAACAAGTGGGCATACAAATACAGAATAGACTAGAGGTCATTGCGTCTCCTATTCCCAGAAATAGCACAACTATAGAATGTAGAAAGACTTGCCTTTATCACGATGCTTCATTTTTATTGCACGCCGGTATTTTTCTATTTCTATTCAATGTCAGTCTACATTGTATATTATAGCTTTTTTTTGTTAGATTGCACAGAACGCCACCGAACATTCCAGGCTTTATCAACTTACACTATCTTGTACGGGAGATAACATTGATAACGATACACAATCATTCATATAACTAGATATATACCTATACAAAGTATTATGTGCCCACATAAAGTACAATAGATAAAAAAGATTTTTGCAGGCTCTTGTAACATTAATTAGTAGGTAAGTAGACTTCAGCTTCGACGAAATATGGTGTTATTTATACATATAACAGCAAAGGTTGACCTTTTGTGATCATAGTAGATGAGTACATAACTTTTCTAGAAGTTTCGCAATATTCATCTTAATAAAGTGAACAGCGCCCGAAAAACTGAAATAAGAAGCTGTGTTATCAGCTATTCTTACTGATACATGAATTAATGATGCCTTGTTTGGGAATTTCTAAACTAACCAGTATGCAGTAGTATATTCTTATAAAAAGTTCTCCTAACAAAAACTTGAGAGAATATTTTGTGAAAAATCTTTAAAAGAAAAGTAGTGGTAACTTAGGTGATACTTTTATGAGGTTATTTTCTAAGGCCGTGTTGTAGATGATAACGTTACTGCAACATTAGTATGTTGCATGAAATGCCAATGTGGGGTGTAGTCACCCCACATTGGCATTCCATGCATGAATTAAAAAATATAACAGTTTTAAGGTCGTTTGCGCGTTTTTAAAAGACGGCTGCATTATTTTAAAATACTACCTTATCTCAATTTATTTTACTTAATTACTACTATACTTTTTTAACAGCTGTACCGGCTTTTCGATCCAAAGATTTTATTTACATTTTTTCGAATGTGAACACAGTTTTTAAGCGACATTCCTTTTGATAACTTTGTTTTTTGCCACTGACAATTCCCCAAAGTATTTTCTGATACCACATTAGTACACAGTCATGTCCCACAGCTGCGTAAGAATATCCCTCGATTTAACTTATAACTTGTGTATAATACTTAACAATAACTTAACTTGTGTATAAAACTTTCTAGTCTTGTGGAACAATAATTTGAAATAAGTACACCCTTCATAAAAGAATAAGTTTTATGGATCATTATTCCGCGACATTACAGAGTCTGGCTCTTTTATTCTCAAACACGTACACGAGTTAAGTTTCATTTTTCAATAAATTGCTATTTGATACATCGAGGACAGACAAAAAAATGACGCGTATAAACAAATCGATTGTTAGAAGTTTCATTCATATCTGCATCGCTCTCGAATTCGTCTGTATTTATAGCAGATTATACCAGCTTATTTGGTCAGCGACCATTGTTTTAGTTAATCATGTGCTTTAATTAACTTCGATGTTAGTTAAATGGTTAAAATACTCGCTAATACAAAATTTATGCGTTTATTTTATACTCCAGTAATTTGACAGTTAACGCCTAAGTACGCACGGACGTCAAAATATCGTGACGGGATTTTATCGCGCACTTAATTTTTAACTCTCCGCGTTGAGCCGAGCGTTGAAAATCCAATAGAGTGCATCCCAGCGCGTCGAAAAGACACACTTAGGATTTTCAACTGTCAGCGCTAACAGAGCGTTGCAAAACCAGCGTGCACAAAAAAAAAAACGCTCGTGCGTGTGTAAAGAAAGTAGCGAATGACTGTACTGGCATTTGTTTATTTTACAAACGAATTTGCATTACTGATTTTATTGGTTATTGAAGTGCTAAATACTTTTGTGTACTGATTTGAATAACATTCAACTATTGGAATAACTTTCTATTATTCAAAATATTTAACTGTGTATCTTAAAAATAATCATAAACAACAATGCGTCAAAAAACTAGTCAAATAACCCCCTAACTGTTCCTGGCGCAAAGGTGCTGATAAAACGGGTGACTCCCATTGCCCGAGAAAGGTTAGCCATTGCCTTCCAACGTGATAATGCAGCAAGCGTTATGCCCATAACGCTTGCTGGATGGCAATGGCTAATCTTTGCGCTAAGAACGAGCAAGAGCGGGAGTCACCCGTTTTATCACGGAACCTGTGCCCTATATCATTAATGAGCTTCTTGGCCTCAGTGCCCCAACACCCCATAGGCTCAACGGCAAAGGGCACAAAAAGATAACGGCCTACCAACGAAGCGTACTTCACCCTCTTCCTTACAGCATCGTCTTCAGCTGCTGCCGACGGCGAGAGGACTGTGCGACCAAGGTGGCTGGCGGCAACAGTGCTGACGCAAGTTGCGTCCCATATTTGGCACTTGCCGTTCCTCCAAGGCACCAGAGTCAGCCCTAACGGCCGCTTGCCGTCAGTCATGCACAGACCCGGCGGCTCCAGGATGCAGAGGACATCTGCCGACAAGAATACCCTCCTCACAATATCATTGAGCGCATGGTGACGCGGGGACCTTCCCGAGCAACGACGACAACTCAAAGCGTGATGGCCATCGGCCTCCACCATAGAACCGCAGCTGCATCTGTGGGGTTCACACACACCTTGCAGCCCAGGTGGAGGGTCACCGTCACACGCAAAGAGTCTTCATCAAGCAATGTGCCCAGGTGAGGCGAAGAAAGCGCGTGCAACCATGCCCCTGATTCTGGCTGCGACACAGCCCTGAGTTTGGCTAGATCAGCCCCCGAGGAACTCACTAGCATCTGCTCCTGGATTAGCTTAGAACTTATCTAAGTTATTGTTTAATTATTGATTTCTAGAGTAGAAGATGCAAACTTAAATTACCTTCTGCATTTGCAGACTTTAATTAGTTCCACGCTACCTCAGCTCTTACTACAACACTATCCAATTTACGAATCACTATTGTGCTACCCAATTTTTATTTTCCTTTGAAAATCGAATACTGCGGATTACTGCATGAAATCGTTTTAAATTGACACATTGTTCAGGATTTCACATTCAATGCTTTAGTTACGACGTATCTGTCGACTGATCGTAACCCTTAGTTATACCAAATTGCCACTAGGGGACGCTTTTAAATCAAATGTCAGACGTGAAACAAAATTGAACAAAAAAATGTACTAGCAAAAATGTTTTGTGCGTACTTTGACTTCGAGGGCCTTTGAAAAGGCTTTTTTCGAAACGTCACCGGAATGTAAAGGGGAAAACACTTTGTGAAGAATATGTGGAACAAAATCGTTTGTCTGTTTTTTATTTGTTCAAACTTATAAATCAGTGTGCGGCGTATCCTAGTAGCTAATAGGTATCTAATTTTCGTTTCTGAATTCTTTATCATTACTGGGATTGAGATCAATCATTTAAGAGAAGGTATACTTAATCTTAATTCTTCATCTTACTGCTACAACACTCCGTATAGACACAATGGAAATAAAAATAGGAATAATCTAGCCTGGGGTCGTCCTAACTTCATTTTGATGAGTCAGTACCTACCTACATCTGTACAATTCTTACCCAACACGACTCTATTGAAAATGTCACAATACGCCCGAAAGGGCCCAACCCATTCTTATTACTATCGCATAACTTTCTTTAAATATTTTCAATCTTTCTCAACTATCAAGTTCATTTACATCAGTATCAATGAAACTGAACTTTAACTTAAAACTTGATAATTATATTGGTACTCGTAATATTATAATAACGATTAATTAATAATTTGACGTTGATGGCTCATCAATGTCGCTTGCAGTTTCCCGCCTCTACAACTTTCCCATTACAGGAACGTAATAAATTAAGTAATTAAACAACTCTGATCTACTTTTCACGGAAATAATACTTCATCGTCACGCCGAAAGACGTTCACTGCTGGACATAGGCCTCCCCAAGCACCGCCACTTCAACCGTTTCTGTGCTTTATATTCTGTGCTTTTTATACGGCCCGTATTATACTGGCGTAGGTCGCTTTTCAAGGACTTAGAGATCCGTCTATTGAGGTGCCGGTACTTGAGCGCACCGTCTAAAGGCTGCAGGATCATCTCACGCCTCTCCTCCATGAGCTGTATGGTAGGATCAGAGAACCTCTTGTTTCCAATTGTACGATGGGTCTTGAACATCTTGGACCCGACCGTATGGATAGTTTCCACGAACCCATCGTTATAATAGTCCACTTAGCTAACAATTCTAAATAACACTTACGGGAAAATAAAAATAAAGTTTTTTCGAACAAATAAAATGTTTCTGTATTGCGTTTGTGGGCAATTAAAATAATGTTACTTTACCGAACTTCACTTGAAAAAAAGTATTTTTCATTAAGTAGACTACTAATGTTTCCAAAGTTTTAGGTAACTATGGCATTAAAAAAAATAGCAAAATAGAGAACATATATTCATTAACACGCTTGTGATCAAAATAAACTTCCACGGCAAACAAACTCCCTGGTTTCTTCTGTGTTTAGTAAATGATATACTTTTAAATGTGTGTTCCGAAATCACAGTTTCTTAAAGAAAAGATTTCTTACTCAGTCATTTATATTCACAACACAACATTTCAACTTTTATGTAGCTCCAAAATCCCTAGATAAATCGAACTCAGTCATTGTTTTAGTATAGCGTTCTAGCAAATCTCCAGGATAATAGTAGCTCGGAGCGAACGAAATGAATGAAATGAACGATCTGTGAACCAAATGAATGTTAGGCCTCTGAGGCGACGTGACAGGACAGCTCATTACTAGCAACTATCGAAGGTACTACCTTTTAAGCCCGCGAATTAGTTCCCATACAAACTTCAACTCTCCGTTTGAGCCACTTTGAAAACTTTCAGAAACTCCTTTGTTTAGTGTTTCTTAAAACCTTTATGGAACATGTTTTCAAAACGTCATATTGGTCAATTGTTGAGGCGTTGCCTAATCACGGAACTGGTTTATTTTGTAGATACAGGTAGAAAAACTATAGGTAAATAGCCATATTTTATTTAACTTACTCACTATTAATACATCTTTTTTACATTCGTTCAATTTAGGGCTTAAAAACTCCTTCATAATCTAAAATCAGTTTCGCACTTGATAACAAAGAGTAAGGAGTCTCATTTCTCCCTAAGGGCGTTGTGAAAGGTGATTAAGTCGCTTATCCGATGGATGGACACCCGCGATAATACAACCTGGGCTCTGATAAAATCATTTCGCGAAAACTGTTGTTATTTCTTAAACTTTGTCGGTAGATAAAACTCGTTATAACTTTTCTTGCTTGAATGGGACTGGCTAGTCCCGACACGCGCTTTTAGTTATTAGAAAGTAACGCAGACAGTGACTGGAAACATATCGTCAGGACGATTGTTTTAAAGGAAATATTAAGTTATACTAGCCCAGTACTTGTCAGTGTAAAGCCATTGTCTACAAACGTTATAATAACTTCTTCTGTCTCGCTGCACGATCTATACGAATCTAATTCCCGCGGTGATAAAATGATTAGCCAGTCAGTGAGGTTGATTGCTCAGGGAGCGCTGTAACCGACGCAGATATTTCTGAACAACAGTAAATTCATTACTATAGACGATTTAATAACTGAGTCTTTATCCAAAACTCCTAAAACCACTCGAGTAATTTCAAAAGGTTAACAAATTCAATTCAATGTAAAATTTACGTTGCTCCCGGATTTCAAGTTGTCTGTAAATCGTAATAAACCGACGTATCGATCGAGTCCAATCGCATTAACTGCCAAATATCTGGCTAGCACTGCGCAGTGGTTTGTGGAACTCGGTCGGGAGTGAGCCGTAATAATCCGACTATAACTGGATACATCCATCACGCAACTACGCCTCAACCTGAACTAGACCCAACTCGGAGTGACCTATGTCAGATTTGATTCCTAGTATTTAGGAGGATGAAATATAGGTTCTAGCTTTTACGCGAAGTCGTAATCTAATACCGAAATATGATTTAATTGTGGTCTTGCCCATTATCATTAGTAATTTTAGTAAAATTTATTCCTAAAAGAAATCGTAGAAATATTGGAATTTCGAATCTATTGGAAATGCTTTTAAAGTGATTCTATTCAAATTATTCGTGAAATAGTAAACATACTTTAATATTAATATAGTGCCTAGCCGTTGCCATCGTATCTACATTCAGGTTAGGTAAAATAGTTTTTTTTTAATGAAAAATGCATTTTTTTTTTTTTGATTGACGATATCCAAAATGAAATTTCATCTAACTAAAGTCAAAATCAAATAATTTATTTCAATTAGGCACACAAAAGGCACTTTTGAACGTCAACATTTACAAAAAAAATGATTCTAGTCGCCCCTTCCAAAAGGTAGTTTTCGTATGGAGATGAATGGGCAAGAAACTCCACCGTTACTCTTCTAAAATGTTTTCACAATATCTTGTATACATTAATTAAATAATTATATGTGAAGATGATGCACCTAGAATAAGATTACTATACCACGATAGGTAAAAAGAATGAAAAATGAAGGAATAACAGATAAATTATAAAAAATATAATTATGTGATAGATGCATGGTGCTCACATATTTACAAACATTGTAAAATTATACGATATTCCTAACATTTTAACAAGTAATATTAAGTCAGTGTGTGAGTTCAAGTAATCACAGAATATAAATTAAATATTATAAAAAATAATATTGTACAATAAAATTGGCAACCAGTTAGATTTTGTCTAGATTCTAAATTGTCCTATGGTGCAGGACCAGCATGTTTCCAAGCATTTTTGTCTTGGTTAGAATCCTCTAATTTTTTATATGCTTGTTTACAAAGTGGACTTTTTATATGAGTTTTAAATTTTCTTTCATTTAATTATTACAAGGTATTATGTTGTAACATTTAACACAGTACCCCATAAAAGATGTATTTACTTTAGATAGTCTGAAAAATGGTTGATCTATTTTATCTTTATTTCTAGTATTAAAATTATGTCTATCACTTATTTTATTAAAAAGATGTAGATTTTTTCTCACATACATAATATTTTCATAAATGAATTGGCAAGGTACCGTCATATTTTTTTTTTTTACTGTTCCCTGAGAGATTCGCGACGACGTAGATTATAAATGGCTCTGATAGCTCTCTTTTGTAAAATAAAGATGGATTCAATGTCAGCAGCCCGACCCCACAATAAAATGCCATACGACATAATACTGTGGAAGTAACTAAAATAGACCAAACGCGCGGTTTCTACATCTGTTAACTGTCTTATCTTTCTAAGAGCATACGCGGCCGAGCTTAGCCGCTCCGCGAGAGATGTTATATGGGGTCCCCATTGTAATTTCTCGTCTAGCGTGATTCCTAGGAAAACTGATTGATTAATAAATTCCAGTTTTTCTCCATTCAATATGATGTCACATTCGCTGCTTCTAACATTTGGTATCAAATCTAATGCATTTGGTTTTTTATTATTTAATACAAAATTATTTACCGTATACCAATCTTGGACCTGAACAATACAGCTATTCACGTCATCATGATTTTGTGACCGTCTCGGTTTACTACGACACTGGACTAAAAGTTGTAACTGCACTGAGAATTAAGCTAGCAGACTAGTGTTGTCAATTTTTTTTTTCGTGTGGTTAGTGAATAACCTGCTATCTAATTACGCAACACATTTTCGTAAACGATTACGACTAATCTGTTTCATTTTGACAGTTCAACAACATTCATTGCGCTATTTACGTTGTTGAGAAGACTTTTTTTCGAACTTATGTTGCAATGGATTAGCAATCTGTTTCAAAACGATTTAGATTCTGATTGATCGTGTATTACGCAATTAGGGTACAGGTGTCAGAGTTTTAAAGCCACCCATGGACCTCAGACTTGGAACTTGAAATATCTTTCAGTCATGTGTTCTCAGTTCTAGTAGTGTTTTGTTTTTCAAATAAACAGACGAACATAGTATCCGATATGTATTTGTTGATAGGTGCTATCGTACCTACTCTGCTGCTTTCTGTTGACTGCATTACCTACAGCTGAAACTTTACATAACCAGTCTCATACGTCTTCACATAATCGCCAACTGATGGGTAAATTTAGCTTCTTATACATATACTACTTATATAATTAACCATTTCTTATCGCTCACAACTCTTGTTATAATCCTTGACTGATGAAATATTAAACATTCATCTAACAATAAACTTCAAAATGCAGAGTACACTGAGATAATGAAATCAAGCGACTTAAACACTAGATTGTGATTTAGTTATATGTCAATGTCTGCTTGAGTTTGGAACTATTTGATTGCTCTGTTAAATATAATGTTATTATTTCGTGCCAGAATAGATTTTCCTTTCTTTTGTTTATCAATTTTGAAACAATTTTCGTAAAACCTTTACGTACGCCCACATCAATGTCTTTTATCGCTTACCCGCACTAATAGACCTTAATGAAGCGTTCATTAATGATCTTACGTAAACTTAAATATTATGGGCAAATTTTAACACTTTGTTACTTTCTGCACCTTAATAAGACCCTACATTTTCTTCTTTAAACATGAACTGACCTTAAGTAATGTTCTTCTAACGGTTCATTATCCTTTCAGAGTACGGACAATGTTTTGTTAAAACTTAAATTACTAGGGTATTGACCGCATACAATTTTACAGTAACTTCTTCTATTCTTTGAGATAAAGTACGAGTTTATAGTCTGGCACAAGTTCAAAAGTTGAATAAAATTTATTTGATGTTTGCATGGCTTCCTCTGTAGGTAGGCTTCCAAGCCAAGAGTAGCATTTACAACCGTTTTATAATTCCGGCCTTTGAGCTTTCCAAAACTTTTTGAAGCTTCATGAAAACATATAGTATTTACATGTAGCTTCAAAGTTTTTGGACTGAACCCTTTGTTTTAAGTTAGTAATCATTAAAATAACAATGAGATTCATTTGTTTTAGTCAAATGTTTCTCCAACAATTAGTACGGGACCGACATCAATGTGGAAACAAAAGAATTAGGCAGATACCTTCGTCGGCCGTATTCGCACAATTAAAGATAACATTGGTATCTGTATTGCGAGCGACGCCGGAAAATACGGTGCCCTTTCATTTTATGTGGATAATCAACAGATGTAATCGTTAGTCACTGGTTACGAGGTAACATAAGTACGTGTTTTTATCCGTTTTTAAATGCTAATGTATCACGACACGAGATAAGAGTATTTGTTTTTTTACGACATTGCGCATTTTCTCTTTAACATTTTTTTTGGCAAGTAAGGTTATCCTGGGATTAGGTACATTACACAATGATTCAAATATTATTCAAGATTGAATGAAGTTCGCATGTGCCTATAAAAGTTTCTTGCTAACATCAGACCAAATGAGCTTAACATATTATAAGATACTCACTCTGCGTATAAATAACATCGTAGAAAGCAGTTTCAACAATAATTACATGTCAATCTTTCGTGATTCCGAAGTCTGAAATCTTTCGCTTAGTGATTCGAATATTTTAATAATAAAACTGACAAGCTGCCGGCTTGTCTTATTACTTTATACATTTTCCTAATTATCCTTAATTGATTCCAGCAAGTTGCTCTAAAGATTATCGCGATCTTCATTTTCTTCTCTGTTCACAAAGCAATTGAGATATTTGTAATATACATGAAATTAATTATTAATGGGTAGGTACCTAACTTATATTATTTTAAGAAATGGTTGTACGTTTCTTAGAGCATAATGTTTGGATACAATTTCAGTATAGCATGTTAATAAATTACAGTTAGCAGAATTAATTACCAACTTCTTCAGTCTTACCAAGGGGTATCGTGTTACCCAGTAACTGGGTTGTGGAAGTCAGATAGGCAGTCGCTCCATGAAAATACTGGTATTCAGCTGCATCCAGTTAGACTGGAAGCCGACCCCAACATATTTGGGCATAGAAGCTAGGCAGCTAGCTAACTAGTTAGCAGCATTAATAATATACGTCAATGATTTGACTAATTTGATCTTCTTCTTTTCTTGTGGTTAGTGACTAACCTGGTGTCAGAGTTTTAAAGCCGCCCATGGGCCTCTGACTTGGCTTCACAAGCCGTCGAGAAATATCTCTCAGGCATGCCGGTTTCTTCACTAATTTGATCAGAACTGCAAAAGGTTTTTCTATTGCGCAATAACCAACCTTAACCTTTATCTCGCCCACAGTATCTATGTAGTTAAAGAATGGCTAATAATAACGAAAGAGAGATGTACCCTGCTCCGTCGTATAGAAGTTTAATATTTTAACATTAATTTATCACAGGTGTTACAAATGGTTGTGAAACCATGTGTTTGTTTGTCTTTAGTTAATTCATAACAAATATTGCTGGCAGTAAAATTCTTGCGAAAACCGCACAGTTTGGATTCATGAGAATCTGAAGTAATTACCTAATTCAGTCTCAGAATTCATAAAGTGATGTAACACGTGTTCGGGATGACGCCTCTTTGACTAGCAAATATCTTTTGCGAGATTTGAACACGTGCGGGGGTGAGTTTTAAACGAACGGATATTAAATTAAATTAAATAACCAAAGAATTAGGAAGGTACAGCTTTTATTAATATTTTAAGGACGAGTTTATTGTTTCATGATTTAAACTAAATAGTGAAATTGCCTTACAGGCGGGTAAATAAGTTGTGAGCACAAATAAAGACTTTCGATCCTATTTTTGAACGTTATTGAGAATACTCCTACTGTGTAATTTGAAATTTAGAAAAATGATCGCGAACAATTAATGCTAACTTCATCCAACTAATATTATAAATGCGAAAGAGAGTTTGTATGTTTATTACGCTTTTACGCTAGAACAGCTGAACGGATTTGCATAAAATTTGACACATGGGTAGTCCATGACAGGACATAGGATACTTTTTATCCCGATTTTCCCACGGGATCGAGACTTATGCGGGTGAAACCGCAGAATGCAGCTAGTCACTAATAAATGTTCAAAAATAGACACGACATAAAAATAGACACGACACAAAAATAGACACGACACAAAAATAGACACGACACAAAAATAGACACGACACAAAAATAGACACGACACAAAAAAGACACGTTCAACTGATAATCCCGTAAAAGTGATAACATTTCCCAGCGCGTTAATAGTATTCGATTCAGCGAGACTGAAAATAATCGCCAAATGTTATTCATCCGAATTGAAAATACAGAGCCATGTTTTTTCGTAATCGATTCGTTTATTTTATAATAGACTTGCTGTTGCCCGCGACTTCTTCTGTACTTCTGGATGAAAAGTAGCCTATGTCCTTCTCCAGGTCATGGTCTACCCTTTGTGCCAATTTCATCCAAATCTGTTCAGCCGTTTTAGCGTAAAAGCGTAGCAAACAAACAAACTCACCCGTATTTATAATTTTAGTTAGGATTTGATATTTGGCATTCCGTTTGAGCTTAAATCTTACTAGCCGACTTCAAAACAGGAGGTTATGCACACTCGGAGAGTCGGTGGAGGAAAAATCAGCTATAAAAATTGTTGTCGTTTTGCAAAACCAAAATTAAATCCAAAAATGAAGCCCCTAATTATATAACGAAGTAAAGTACTAGTTCTAGGTTAGCTCGTGGCTAAGTAATAACAGCCGCACCGGTCGATCCATCAGGTTAAGCTACGCTTGCCGGGGTTGGTCCATGGTTTGGTGACCATCCTTACATACCGAGACTCCTCCATGCCTTGGAAAGCACGTCGGTCCCAGCTGTCATTCTTGGATCTTTCAGTCGTTACGGGTCGTCAGAAGCCCGAAAGTCTGACAACCAGTCTTACCAAGAGGTATCGCGTATTCCCCAGTTACTGGGTTGTGGAGGTCAGATAGATAATAGCTCAAAAATAGACAAATGATAGGTTAGACTGGAAGCTGACCCCAACATAGTTGGGAAAAGGCTAGGCAGAGAACCTAGGAACCTACCTAGGTTCAGAAAATGTTCTGAGTGAATGTTCACTCTCTTCTCTAATCTCTACTTTTTACTCTATTTAAATATTAAACCCCCGTGTTTTTTGACATTTAAATGTAGGTAACTCTTAACTTAAACTTCTAAAACACTGCAGTGCCGATATTTTTATGAAACTCGTCACATTTTGGCAAAATAAAAAATCAGGCCTTTCACCGCCACCGTTTACTTTGCAGGAATAATAACATAAAATCACGCCTGTAATACCCGAAGGGTAAGACAGAGGTGTACCTATAGTACACCCACATTTCGCCAGTTATGTTTAAGTCCCATGTAATAGGGGGCGAGCCTATCAACCCGGCACAAATCCGGAGTCAGAAATTCCAGATGGAAAAACCCAATGACACTGCCCGACTCAGGAATCGAACCCAGGACCTCATGCTCAGCAGTAGTGCTTGCTACCATTAGACCAACGTGCCAGAAATAATATTAATGTAATATTAAGTAAAAAAATAGTTATAAAAGTTATGTAAAAAAAAACGTACCTAATACTTATTTGGTTAAAAAAAAAAACGTAATATTTAATAATCTCAGTAGTTGTACGAGTATTTTAATTTTTTTACAGTGGCTAGTCGGTAACAAGAATTCTTGAATTAGAAAAATAAAGTCTATACATTTTTTTTTGGCAGAACCATTGCTATATTTCTGAAAACACCTTTTTATCTTACTTTTACTATCTTTAAGTGAAAAAATTTCGGATTTTTCTTTTAAAGGGCACTCGTTGTCAGTATTCATAACTAGCTTGGGCCGCGACTTCGTTCACGTGGAAGTCGATAAAACAGCCCATGTTACTCTCACTGATAATGTAGCTTTCAAAAGGTGATATTTTTTTTAAGGTTAAGTAATTTTTGAATTTATCCATTACAAACAAACATACAAAAAACCAAATTTTTCTCTTTTTATTATAATATTAGTTTAGTTATAAATGTGAAATAATACCTAACAGCGACAAAACTTTCCTACGCGACATTTACTCAATGTTACAATGGACCAATAAAATTAATATTATGCCTCCCGCTGCTAAATAAAGCGCTTCGATCGTAAAGTGCCAATAAGCACGTCCACGACAGTAATGCCGTGCTCAGGGTAATTTACAGCAGCTCATCTACGATCGTGTCTCAAGCATTTTATTTATTTTTACGGTCTCAAACTACTAGCGAAACAGCAAGCGATACTTTAACAGTTTTACAGCAAAATATATAGACACGTTAACGTCTACTGAAATATTTTGTCACCAAATACTTGATATTATAAATGTTGGGTAGCACACACTACGGCACGCGACAAAAATATCCCTTTGAAATATAAAACTTTTTAATCGTGAAGTGAAACTACGTCAGTTCGCACCATTCTTTGTCCCAGGTGTACTGTTTACCTGTCACAATCAAACCAC
The DNA here is from genome assembly GCA_963853775.1 of Xanthia togata. Lineage (NCBI taxonomy): Eukaryota > Metazoa > Arthropoda > Insecta > Lepidoptera > Noctuidae > Xanthia > Xanthia togata. The sequence goes on from OY970802.1 coordinate 18,181,016, forward strand.
AAACTTTCAAAAGTGTTTGTAAACGGATATATTGTTTTTTTTTACTACTCGACTGTTGACCGTGAGAATTTAGTACCTACTCGTAGTTTCGTTTATAAAGGAAACTTATAGCTTATATGTAGATAGAACTTTTTTTTGCAGTTTGTAGTTTCATTTGAGAAAACCTAAAAGTGGTATTTTCAAAATAACTTTCGCTACGCTATATTTATCTAAACATATAATAAAATAGTAACAAACTCAAAACTGTATTGCTTCTTTGATTTTTAATCTTTATTTTTATTCAATTTAGTATCAAATGGTCAACATTAATAATATATTAGTGTATCTATAATATTATTATATAATTTTTTGTTTGTTTCTATTGCATGATGTGGTCTCCTATAATTGAGGGAGCACATAGATTTCTGTCTTTGTTCTTTATAATATAGCATGAAAGGTGTATTCTTTGTTGTAGATCCTAATAAAATTAATTAAAATAAAAACTGTACATTGTTTTTTTTTTTTAAAGTATGTAATTGCTCTTATGTGGGCGTCTTATGCCGAAGATATAGTTTTTTAGAGTTTTTGTCTGTTTGTCTTGATGTATGTTGCGGATTGGCGCAAAAACGGCTGAACAGATTTGGATGAAATTTGGTACACACATAGTTTATAACCTGGGTTAACACATAGGGTACTTTTAGTCCTGGTAGTACGTTCCTGTGAGATATCTTCCGACATCCACGCGGCCGAACCCGCGGGAAAAAAGCTGGAATTAAATACACCAACACTTTGAATCCCTGCCACTGCACACTGGGTAAAAAGATATTCAAACGAAACACTACGCCCTTACATCCCCAAATCATCAAAAATTCCTACAATTGCCTTGAAGGACCCGGGCAGCTTTATAATTGTTCTTTACAACCTTTGAAGCTAAGAAAAGTGATCTTTGAGAGCTCAACAAGGCAGCGGTTGCGTGATCCTCTGCCATTTATTTATTTCTAGGCGTGTACCACTATTTGTGTGTATTTAGACGATCTACCCAAGTAATCGGTCCATAAAGCTATTTAGTTAACCGATTAAGCGCGTTCATACTTTTTGTGTAGCATTTGGAACTACCTAGGTTGGTACCTAAATTTACCTAATACACACTTCAAACACGCAAAAACAATGTTAATAAATTAACCACTTCTGTTTGTCCTATGATCAGCACCCTAATTGTGTGACACACGTTCAATCATAGTCTAAATCATTTTAAAGGATATTGCTAATCCACTGCTTCATATGTTACACAGTGAATACTGTTATACTGCCAAACTGAAACATATTGTGATTGATCGTGTGTAAGTCCTTTTGGTGTTGACTCTACAAAACATTTTAGGCATACCTATCAATTGTTTTTTTGTAGTATTTACAAAGAAAGTTTATAAATTAAAACTGAAAAATACTCCCAGTTCCAATACTATAACATAAAAATACTCCCAGTTCCAATACTATAACATAAAAATACTCCCAGTTCCTATACCATAACATAAAAATCACAAAGGACCAATAACATTAAATTTTCCTTACATGCTCACATTTTAGTGCGTAGTTGTTTCTCGAAGTTCTGGTTATTGAAACTCGATGCTGCGGTCTTCGTAGGCCGAATACTGAAAAAGTGAACTTCCTACCTAACATCAACGTAACTTTTTAGCATGTGGTGTACCTGCGTGTTGTCACATAGTGTACTATGTAGTACCGTAGTATTAGTATGGTAGTAGGTACTTATGTTTCACATTTTTACAACCAGGGACCAGTAAAGGCAGATGTTTTGGGCCTTCAAAAAGCTGCAACCTAATTATATTGATTGTAGATTATTTTCGTGTTTTAAAACTTTCTTCTTGACATATTATTTGTTATTAAGTACTGTTGAAACCATCGGCGTCGAGTCGACGATGAAGTACCTGGGACTCGTCCTCGACAGTCGGTGGAACTTCGTGGAGCATTTCCGACGTTTGGCTCCCAGACTGGAGCGGGCCGGGGCTGCCTTGAAGCGGCTCCTGCCCAATCTAGGGGGTCCAAACGCCTCCTGCCGTAGGCTATACGCGGGGATCGTGCGGTCCATGGCCCTGTACGGGGCACCGGTGTGGGCGCGTTCGTTGAGGCGGCGGCCTGCCCGCAGGTTGAACGCGTCCCAGAGGGTCATGGCCACCCGGCTGGTCCGGGGATACCGCACGGTCTCCGGTGAGGCGGCAAGCCTCCTTGCCGGATTGCCGCCATGGGATCTGGAGGCGAAAGTCCTCGCGCATATTTGGGAGTGGCGCGAGGAGGCGAAACGCCGGGGCTTGACTCCGATGCCGCGAGAAATCGCGGCACAGCGGACAGAGCTCCGACGGGATCTCATGGCGGCATGGAGAGTGCGATTGTCGCAACCCAGTGCTGGGCACGCCACTATTGCGGCGATAAGTCCCCTCTTTGAGGAGTGGCTGGAGAGGCGCCATGGCGTCCTCACCTTCCGCCTGACGCAGGTCCTCACCGGACACGGCTGTTTCGGGAGGTACCTGTTTCGGATAAGGCGGGAGGAAACGCCCGGGTGTCATCACTGCGTGGATCGCCCGGAGGACACGGTGGAGCATACGGTGGAGGTATGCCCGGCTTGGGCAGAGCACCGCCGTGTCCTCGTGGAGGCGATCGGTGGCGGGGATCTCTCGCGTCCGGCCCTGGTCCAGGCCATGGTACGGAGCGAGAGGGCATGGGAGGCCGTCACCTCCTTCTGCGAAGCAGTAATGCTCGCGAAGGAGGAGGCGGAGCGCGTGAGGGAAAGGCAAATTTCGCGCCCTCACGCCCCTAGCCGCCGCAGGAGGAGACGCCCCGGGCGTCGGGAATCGATCGCGGATTCCCGGCCACCGTAGGCGCGGGCTTGCGGACGGTGAGCAATGGGTAGCTCGCCGTCCGGTAAGGACCAAGCCCGGGTCGACGGCGCGTTGTGTTCCACGCGCGCCTCAAAGAGTGTCAGCGAGTGAAGGGGTCCGATGAGACCATTGCCTGCCGGGGTTGCGGGAAAGTCCGAAAGGGATACCGTGGCCCCCTGGCATTGCACAGGCAAGAGAAGGAACACGGGTGGGTTTTAGTCAGTAAGAGTCTGACACGCCCTCCCGCTCCGCCCAGAGCGGGAGACGTCATTTGATGATTTCCCACCCAAAAAAAAAAAAAAAAAAAAAAAAAAAAAAAAAAAAAAAAAAAAAGTACTGTTGAAACAATTACATTTTAATTAATTGATACAATATAGTAGTGAAAGATTTCAGCCGGAAATTATTGTGAAACAAACTAGGACACTTGTAGATAGATATTTAACTCTTCACAATTGATCGAAGTCTTCACAAGTATATTGTGATTAGGCGATCGAAAGGTGAACGGATAATTATGTCCAAAATGGTATTCGGAAGTGAGTACCTATTTTTAGTGCAGGTTAGTAGATATCGAAATAAAATTGCGAACTCGATAACTTAATGCTATTGTAAAATTATAAGGATTATTAACAGACAGCCACTCAGAGCTTACTGATGTTTTTTATTTAATTGTTCGTTCAACAATACCGGTAGAGGCCCCTGTGCTAGCGCGGTCACGGCAACTCGACATACTTCGAGCACGAATGTGACCCTGCGGACACGCAGGTACACGCTGTTTAAATCTCTACTTTTACAATCAAATAAGGGCTAATATGGTCTGTGAATAATTTTACTTTATGGCCTGACGGATTGAATAATCGACTAAATCATTCGAACAAACGTATGTCTTGCCGTGACCGCGGTAGCACAGGGGCCTCTACCGGTTAATTTCTTATTTATTCTACACTGCGCCTGTAAGAGATCAAACCTTATTAAATTTTAATTGACTCACCCCCGCTGTATTGTTCTGACATATTTTCTTGTAAACAAAGACTGTTGTACTCATTGGAATAACTATTACGGTATTTTTAAAATGTTGCAGGGTTTTGATGAAATCGAGATTTTTCTTTGATTCAAAGTCCATGGTTTTAATATCGAGAACTTTATGAATTTCGTAGAAAATCCTCCTCCTCCTCCATCGAGTACAAGAGTAGAGTGGGAGTAAGGCCTGCAGTAAGGTCGTAATTAAATTTACATTTCAAAGAAAATAAAAATTGCAGACCGCCTACGTTTCATCATTGAAATATAGGTGTACTTCAGCGATGTTGGGATTACGTCCTACGAAATAAAAATCCGGGATGATACATAGGTACCGGTAATATAGTTCAACAGAAAACCCCAATAAAATAATAAAATATTGGAACTGACCGATTGTTCCGTTTCCAAGGAATAATCCTACTACTAACTAACTGTAATATTATGTGAAAGTTTGTATATTTGTGTGTCGTGGGATAACTTCCGACATCCATGTGGACGAAACCGCGGGCGAAAGCTAAGCTAGAATAAAGACACACAAGTTTTTCAGAGAACAAAATTATTATTTTCAACTTATTAAGCGTTATACCCAAATCCGTTACATAAAATATGGCTCTTTATATAATGTACAGCCATTTAGACAGGCCTGAAAATCCAATATCTTGACTCATTAATTAGGATAGTATAAACTTTACCGTAATAAATTGCAGGAGAAAGCAATCAGCTTAAGGAATTATGAATTGGGCGAAAAGCACTAGGAAGTGGTGAAGGGTGGGCGTTTTGGGGGACTGTCTTATGTAATTTTGACGTTCGAAAAGTGCTGATTCTCAGCCTAGTTTGAATAAATGACTTTTGAATTTTGAATTTTGATTAGAGAGGTTATATTTTAGTAAAAGGGCAAGGATATGGGCCCCTACTCACCATGTAAACTACTTAAATTAAGTAGGTACAGAATATATGCGCTCGTTATTACAATACATCCAGTTTTGTCCTCTCTGTCACTCACACTGTGTCTTTCCAAAACTTGGAGCACCATGTAAAGGTCCGGGTACTGTACCTAAAGTATATTAACATCCTTGTTTCCAATAGATGTTATTTCCACTAAAACAAACATCAACTTTATGCTAGTGTAAAAAAAGTTGATTTCAGACTGTCATAGAAAATGTGAAGTTGTAGTTCAAACTAAACCTCTTGTAGGCATTACAGTTGGTTTTCCTAAAACTCGTATTTATACATGTTTGACAACTGAATTTCGAACGCAGTTTAGGTACCTATTGCTTTTTTAAATCAGAGGTCATCACTTTCTTCATTATGTTTGCTGTCTTATTTCGTTCACTGCGTAAAGCATCATAACACAATAGGAATACTCACTATCTCGGACAGGCCACTATCTTATAATGTCAAGTTTATAAATAAAATTATGCAATGTAAATGGAACTCGTAGTTATGAAAACAAATAACTACCTACCTATGTATGTTCCTATGTACCTACGAGTACTACATACACATTTATTGTCAAAAAATTCAAAATTCAGAAGTAATTTATTCAAACTAGGCTGAGTACACACATCATCAGATTCCACCATAGCAATACAGCGTAGTGCAGCTAATAGTGAAGTTAAAACTCGCTATCATGGGATCCTAGTTTCCACTTTACCTCGATACTTTGCAGAAACACAATTTAAATTCCAAATGGAGTTTGCAATGTGCTCTATTCTATACATAATAGTTATTCTGATAATAAAGTTACTGTACAAATTGTTATAAACTTGGTATCCATTAGCCAATTTATGTACAGAAAGCTTAGGGTTACTTTTTAATCGAATGAAGTGGATGACGATTCAATTAGTATTATAGGTTACCTACAGATTTACTTAAGCTTCGATTTATTATTTTTATGAAATCTTCTTTCTAGTTTTCTATAGTTCAACAAGGTTGTATTCATTCAGATTCCGACAGGTGAAAAACAATTATTGAGAAAACGATCGTCTTTTAAAAGTTGTAAACTACTGCTATTGTCGATTCTCAACAAGAAATCCTACTACAGTTTATTCCATTCGAACCGATCATAACATTGTTCCGTCCTCCCCGACTCTGTTTACACGAAGGTGCGAACACAATGGCGCAATCAGCACGAGCGGAAACATTCTGATAATAAGCGATTTAAATGGCCGCACCGGGGCTGGGAAAGGAAATAACTGCTCAAAGTAGTTCTATTGTAACTGGCGTCACTCGAACACAATGGTGGAAATAGTTTCAATAAAGATAACTTTAATGATTATGAATAGCTTAAGGGACTTTAAAACAGCAGTTCCGTTTGATCGCCAGTCATTAAAGGTATTTAGGCTTGTTGAGAGGCGATACTTAAATGACGCACCCTGGGTAGCCGAACTCGCTACCACCTTGCCGACGCGCTAATTTGTTACCATATCATGTGCTTTTCTCAAATAGTCGATGCTTTGTTCTTCAACCAGTTCATAATCAGTTTCTGCAACTCTTTCTTCAACAAGGATCATCTCCTTATTTCTATCAAAATGTCGGTAATTTAAACATGTAAGCATTGAATCGGCAAATAATGTTCCTCTGTAAATCAATATAACTATTGGTCGTCCCACGCAAGAGGAAGAGTAAACCCAAGGAAATGGGTCAATGCGTTGCAGATTACGGGTTAGAAGCCACAGTGTCTCTGTTGAATCGCTCATGTATAACGCTCGAGCATCGTTGCAAACTCTGAGCAGATTGTTTACATACCTGACTTAATCCAAGCCCACAATTTTCCAAGTACCGATAAGTATTTGTCGCTATAATAGCTTGTCAATAACTAAAATCCAAACAGCACGTAGTACACGCCATTATTGATCGATTTGTTTTCCGATAAGCTGATGACACATCTAATTTATATTAATGATAGCAACACGTTGACACTGATATTTTAGATATCAAAATTCAGATAAAAATTCATACGACAGAATTTTTCCGTTCAGAAAATATTGTACAGCACTACACTAATTACCAATGCTTACCCGATCTGTTTGTCAATTAGCTGTGCCATATGCGGCCAAGTTCCGTTGATAAGGGGTCTAGTGCCCTTGCTAGTTATCGAACACCTACGTGAATGTATTAGCTAGTCATGTCATTCGCAAGGTTATTTCGAACAACCCCGATATATCGTAACCCTCAAACTTGATTTGCATGATTATCGTTCTGTTTGCAAAATACGCTATCGTAAAATTTATGGCCCGATTTATTTCAACTGTTAAATTAGGTCTAAATTCAGTGAACTGTTTTCATGAAGGTAATAATGTTCACTTGTGTTATGATAATAGCACCCGTATAAATCGTTCGTGAAATTGGATTTATACCAAATCTCATATTAACGTAATTAGATATTCGAGGAAGTAAGTAGCTTTTTATTTTCAGGACCGAGCGGACAGAGGACACGGTGTCAAGCAGTGGCAACCTCACCAACAACGCGGTGCGACACAAAATAGTAGTTTTAGGAGCTGCGAAAGTTGGCAAGTCGTCGCTCATTACACAGTTTCTATATAACACATTCTCACCAAAGTACAAGCGAACCATAGAGGAGATGCATCACGGGGACTTCAACGTGTCCGGAGTGAGACTAACGCTGGATATATTAGACACGTCGGGGGCTTACGAGTTCCCCGCGATGAGGACGCTGTGCATGCAGTCCGCAGACGCCTTTATACTTGTGTACGACATCACCGACGCCAACAGCTTTACTGAAGTGAGGCTCTTGAGAGATCAAATCCACGAAACGAAAGATAGCACAGCCGTCCCTATTGTCGTAGTTGGCAATAAGGTGGACCTGGCGGAAACGGGCGCGAGACAGGTAAGCGATTCTTTCCTTCTTTTACAAAGGTGAATCATAATAACTAGAAATGAGGGTATTACCTCACATGATATTTCCTCCAAGTCTTTTCTGTGAGCAATCTTAAATACTTACGACAGGTTTTTTGCCTCATGTTCTTTCTTTTCGGTGTTAAATAGCTACCTCTCATGTTTGTTGACTGTGTGTACTAAGCTACACAGTTTAGTGCGATGAAGGTTGGATAACAAAGTGATGGGTGAAGCGGATCAAGTGGGTGTCACGTATCACATAACCCGGAGGGATATGTTCAAATATTCCAAGAAATCTATAGGATGAAAACAGTCGAAAATCCGGTGATATGCGTATGTAAATACATAGACAAATAAAGAATTTATCTGGATAAAAGCTTGCCTTTTTCAGGATTTGCTACAAAATGGATTCATAAATCAGTGTTTGCAATATAGGAGCTATAATAATTGAATACCGTGTATCACAGGCGAGTGCAAATAAAATACTATTACAGTCACAAATCTCTTAAACAGATCTGGAGCATTTGACTGCCCTTTTACTATGAACTCGTTTTCAACGTGTTGTGAGGAAAATTGAATTTCCGCGATGTCACAAGTTGCAATATGTGGAGCGAAAGGTCGCGGGAAACCTAACAACCAACGTCGGTGCCCCGACAGTAACCGGATGTGACGAAATCGGTTGCAATGCTTCTCACAATGTGATAAAATGACTCTCATTTCTTTGAGTATTTTCCTCTACTTATTGTTATGGGAAATCAGTTCTTTTTCCTGACGGTATTATGCTCTTCTGATTTTCAACCATTACTCAGTCTAATGGCTGCAATGAAAATGGAACCAAATTCGTATTAATCTAACTTGAGTTACAGTCAGTAGGGAAACTGTGGGTGATTTGGGACCGACTTTTATGTTGGAGATGTTCAAAAATTACCAATTTTTGGTTAAGAGCTGTTAATTTTCTAACGTGAAACATCTGTAAACAATATTATGTGGTTTCTAACTATTACAAAGTGCCGGAACCAGTACATTAACAAACAATACGTTGTTAATGTTTCCAACAAAGGATTTATAACGTTTGCAAAATGATTAAGCTGACGTGAATAATGTAGTTTATCTAAACTAATATTATAAAGGGAAAAGATTTGATTTTTTGTATGTTTATTTGTTTGTTACTCTTTCACGCTAAAATGGCTGAACGGATTTTGATGAAATTTGGCACATGGGTAAACCATGACCCGGGTTAGGACATAAAATACTTTTTACTCCCATATTCCCACGGGATCGAGACTTATACGGGTGAAACCGTGGGGTGCAGCTAGTACTTTATAGCAGCTATGAAACGGAATTTATAATGCTGTGTAACAAATTGTAGGAATAATACATGGTATGGGGGTAGGCAGAAACTACAGAACGCCATCTGCTATGATCCTTACATACTCCCTTAGTAAAATAAGGTCACTATATATCCTCCTAGGGCGCCCTCCCAGGCGGCGTTTGGCGGAATGGCTCCACTCACATCTGGCTTGTAAAAAATACCTTATACCTAGGAATAATAAAGTACTCAAAAACGTTTAACTCAATTTGTTGAAGGTAATTTATATTTTTTAAATAATGGCCCACAAAAGCACCTATTTCAGAGACTCTATGGTCAGATAATATGAATCTCTAAGAAAAATCTCTCTTAGATTTTTGCGAAAATAAAGCGGAAGAACAAGGTCACGTACCGAATCCTTATAACAAAACGGAAATTTTAATTGATTACTTTCCTTTTTAGAGGTATGAAGAACAGGGTGTAAAGTTCACTCATCCACCATAGAAAAGGGAGGATCCTCCAACCAGACGGGTGTTGTGTCTGGCGGGCCGACTGCCCGACTGTTGATTTCGGATAGTCTTATCTATGTCGTTTGCGCGGTAAACTCTAATTGCGCGATGCAGGATTTGTGTGACGTCATGTCTTTGATGCGTAGTTAGTATGTGGCGGTGTAACCACTACATCACTCCCCTCCGGAGACCGGAGGTCGATAGTGGGCTGAGTCTTGTATCTTGCGATGCTTCACAGTGCCAGCTAAGGTTCCAGTGAGTCGGAACCGGGTGCCGCACAGTTCACGGTAAGTCGGAACTGTCTGCGATGATTGCGGCGGTTGTGGTGATTGAGGTGATTGCGGTGATTGAGGTGATTGCGGTGATTGAGGTGATTGAGGTGATAGCGGTGATTGCGCTGATTGAGATGATTGCGTTGATTCCCCAGTGAGTCGGGGTGATGAGGCTGAGGGTGATGACCAGGAATGCGCGTTCGCTGCATGCTGGTGGTCAGGATACCCGTTGAAGCCGAGGGTGCTGGCTGTCTGTGTGACTCGCCTCACGAAAGCTTGCGGGAGTGATGATGATGACGTCACGCTGAAGTAGTTGCACGAAGGCTGCGTTGACGTTCATCACGTCAGGGTCACCAATTTAGAGGTATGAAGAACAGGGTGTAAAGTTCACTCATCCACCATAGAAAAGGGAGGATCCTCCAACCAGACGGGTGTTGTGTCTGGCGGGCCGACTGCCCGACTGTTGATTTCGGATAGTCTTATCTATGTCGTTTGCGCGGTAAACTCTAATTGCGCGATGCAGGATTTGTGTGACGTCATGTCTTTGATGCGTAGTTAGTATGTGGCGGTGTAACCACTACACCTTCGTCATAATAAAAATAAAATGGAGAAATAGGAAAGTTTTATTATTATTTTATGAATATTTTGAAAAATCAGTTTATTAGGCAGGTAGGAACTACGATATTAAAACAAGAAATATACCTAGTCTTGCCATAAATATATTGTCACAATGATTTTTTTTTTTATTGCAAGTAAGATTTATTATTTTTACAGTGCGTTAGTTTAATAAATAAATATAAAACAATTTAAAATATAAAAAGCTAATTCGAAGTGGTCTATTGGCTGCAATACAGTCCTTTAAACGTTGAGGCCAGTTATCAATAGAAGCACGCACTCTTTCCATGGGAAAATTCTTCACTGCCAATCGTATGGATTGTTTTAGGGACTCCAAATTATCATGGCGTTTAGAGCAAGCCGTAATCTCTAAAACTGACCATAAATCATAATCCAGCGGATTAAGATCGGGACTAGACGACGGCCAGTCTTCAGCTCTGATGCAGTCCGAAACGTTCACTTCCAACCAAGACTGCGTGGACCGAGCTTTATGACCCGGCCCCGAGTCTTGTTGGAAGGACAATACTTGGTTATTGAATATGGTGTTGTTAAGGGGCTTAACTACCTTCTCAAGAATGGTATCTTGATACACTTGTGCCGATGTTTTGGTACCTTTTTCACAAAAATATGGCTCTGTCACTCCTTCATAGCTAACACCCCACCAAACCATCACTGAAGTCGGATAATGCCCACGTTGCACTGTCGACTAATTGGGAAGCTTCCTTAGAGTTTTGAACATAAATACGGTCATTTTGTTTGTTAAAATGTTGCTCAATTGTACCTAAAGATTTTCTCATCCGTAAACAAAATTTTTCTGTGACCTCCTTTTGCGTACCGCTTCAGTAGTTGTTTCGATTTTACCACCCTATTCTTTTTTAAATTATCAGTTAAAAAATAACCAGTGCGTCTCTTATAGGCTGCAAGTCCTAAGTCATCTTTTAAAATACGCGACATGGTTCTGGGTGCTATCTTCATCTCCCGAGATAAAATCTTTTGCTTTCGGACAGGATTTCTTCGAATTCTTTCCCTTACTGCTTTGACCACCTTTTTCGTACGAACACTACGTGGACGGCCAGATAATTTTCTGTCACAAACAGAGGAGGTCTCATTGTACCTATTAATAGCCCGGTACACAAACATTTGACTAATAATGGCTCCATACCAACTTTGTGTAATGCAATCACAGCGATTCGTTTCTCTTTATCACCCCACTCCATTTTAATATCGCAAAATATTGTACAATTTATTGGCGCCAAAATTAGAAAATTCAATGAACAATCGTATAAAAATGACAGATTCCAAATTCAAATGTAATATCTTTCTTATTTTTAATTGTAACAGTATTTATGGCCAGACTAAGTTTTTATTATGCTGATAAAGCACAATGGACAGTTTTATCGTTCTCCTTATGCATAATGAATAAACAATTAAGCAATGCAAAAACCTGCCTGCCGATTTACTTCACAAAAGTATAACATTTGTCAAGTCTCAACAGTAATTGAAGCTACACAAAAGTTACTAAGACTAATAGGTATTTTATTGAGTTAGTAGGTACTTGGAGGGCAAAATACGATTTAGTTGAGTCGTGTTGAGTATCTTATATCCTAGTGTTCTAGGGAACAAAGTAAGGTTCGGTCTACACAGATTAATAAACCTCATAAAACTATTTGGGTTTTTGAATTTCTGGCCTCTTCTCACAGTTGGTCGCAATAACCGACCAAGCGGGTTAGATTAGGTTAGAACCGTGCGCGAGCTGAATTGATCGCAGTAACTAAGCTAGGACACCCCGACAAAAAAGGTTAGGTTAGGTTAGAACAGTGACGTACTGCGCGCGAGCCAAGCGAGCGAAACGAGCGGTGCCGCGACGCGAGCGCTACATCCAAGTTAGTCGCAGTTACTTGACTATTAAGTATTTTTAGGAACCCAAAATAGGAATCATTAGAGGTTCACAAAAAGAGGTGCATTCATTTTATTACATTTTATTTATTTGAGATTCGATTAAATACATGCCAAAATTAATTACGTTGGATAACAAATGAAATAGAATGTTCTCTGTTTCAGTTCGAACTCTCTGTCTGTCTAACACAATACCCAGTGTGTAAAACAAAGTTAATTTTAATTTGTTAAAACATGCTTACAGTACGGAGTACAGGCACAATAGCTACAACTTTTCTCGCCAGTATTGTAATTGTAACTTTGTTGGTAACAACATGATGGAGGGATTTTTATGTGTTGTTCTGCGAAGCTGGCTTTTTTTTCTTTTTTTTTTCCTGAGTTAGGCACACCAACGACATATTTACAAGAATAAACGATAGGTAATCGTAAATCTTCAATACTGTGTAAATACATCATTTATAGGCATGCACAAAATTCTTATTAAAGGATGAACAACTATTAAATTGGCGGCACGATTGGCGCAGTGGTTAAGCGATTGACTGCTGCGCTGCGTGTCGCGGGTTCGATTCCCGCACGGAACAAATATTTGTATGAGCTATAGTTAGTTTTTCCGGGTCTGGCTGTTTGTGTACGTGAGTTAAAATGTATGTAAACGCACCCACAATACAGGAGAAATTCCTAGTGTGGGGTAACGTTTAATTTTTTTATTTTTATTAAAACATTACCAAATTTAAAAAAATGGTATATAAAATTGATTTGATTATAGAATAAAATAATAAATAATACATTCCTTCACATTGCATGAGGGCAATACAACCATACAAAATCATCCATTATATGTCGAGACCCCTCCGTGCCTCGGAAAGCACGTTAAGTCGCTGGATCCAGCTGTCATTTGTAGATTTACGTCAGGTGTTACGGGTAGTCAGAAGCTCTAAAGTCTGACAACCAGTCTTACCAGGGGGTATTGTTTTACCCAGTAACTGGGTGGTGGAGGTAAGATAGGCAGTCATCACTAATAAAATACTGGTATTCAGCTGCATCCGGTTTAACTGGAAGCTGACCCCAACATAGTTGGGAATAGTCCCGGCAGATTGATTGATTGATTTATGTACATCCAGATATCAGTCTGACTGTGTTGCGTATGTACATATGTTAACTCATTACCATCAGCAATGGTCACTCGGTGGTGATTAAGTAAAACCGCTTAGTTTTGCTATTGTCCGTCAGGCTTTCGGAGAAACAGACTACGAAAATTGAACAGCACTTCTTCGATAACATAAACAATGTGACAGTCGAGCATAATCAGCTTAATTTCGTATCAGCGAACTTCCAAACTGTATTCGTAGTTAACTAGAACAGCGTATTACCGCTTTGCCCGCAGCATGTATATTACATAAGCTGCATGAGCGTGATGAAGTTAGTTGGTCGTGCCGGAACACGTCTCGTGCTGGTGCGATAGTGTCCGGAACACTGAGCACAATAGCCGCAGGCGTCCGTTGGCTCTCAATATCCGCACCGCCGCGCACTGCACTGTGCACTACCATAACCTTATTTTTATTGAAGAGAGAACGGACACTCCAATAAAGATTCATTACCAACTGTCTTTGGTTTTACTGGCGATTATTGCAATAACTCTTCACGTTGTTTCGTTGTTTATGGTCATGTCTTTTGTGCTAAGTAAAACATTTACATTTATAAAACAGAAATATTTGATGAAGCTGAATAAACCGAGTAAATGTCTTGTGTTAGATATTCTAATTCTCATTATTAATACTACTTACCAGACTTGAGAGTTGGGTATCTGCCGCGTAGTTCGGGACACATATTTGGAGAATACTTTAAACTTAACTCATAAAACAAAACTTAGCGTAATAAATCTGTACGAAACTCATTTGGGTTAACTAAAACAGAAGTCGATTTCCCGACAAGGATATTATGCTAATTACTGACGACTTATTGGTGAAAGTTTGATGAGTGAAAATACCTTTATGTGGTTTTCACGAAAATTGCTCACATTTTTTTAAATCTGGCTTTTAGTCCTTATAACATAATTATGTTTTAAATCATCAATAGCTAAATGAATAAGAGCCTTAATTCAAATAAATGTAGTTTCAATTTTGATAACATTTCAAATTAATGGACCAATATTTCATTTCGGAAACAAACTCCCTTTTCATTTATATTAAAATTACTTGTAATGAGATACCATGGACGACATTTTCTGAGCTGAAACTGAAATTGTAAGCAAAAGAGCCTCGGGAAATGTTGACGCAGCGGTGTAGAGTCTTCAATATTTGCTTCATAGGTAAAATGCTTCTGAAATATTGTGGAAACATACGTATTATCAGAAGGGTAAAGTTGTCCGTAATAACGCACACGTGTGCACCCTCACCCCACTAACTCAAGTCACAGTCAAGCGAAGAGATCAGGGTATTAAGTTCAATGCAAACCAAACTATTTCTATTATAACTTTGATTTCTTTTACAGGTTGAATTTCACACAACAGAATCCGTGGTGACAGTGGACTGGGAGAACGGTTTCGTGGAAGCTTCGGCGAAGGATAACCTGAACGTGTCGCAGATTTTTAAAGAGCTCTTGGTTCAGGCGAAGGTGAAGTACAACCTGTCGCCTGCGCTGCGCCGGCGGCGGCGGCAGTCACTGCCCACCGGCCCCCAGGGCCCCCCGGGGTCCAGCCCCACGCCGCCCGCAAACGCGCCACACGTGCCGTCGCCGGCGCAGCTCGCGCACCTCCAGCAGATCCGCGAGCGACACAGCAATAAACGCAACTCTTGCGTCATCTCTTAGGTCGACATGGTCGGCGGTGTTTCACGGTATCACGGTATTACCGCTAATTAAGGACTTCGGGTAACTTTCGATTTTTCTATACGTACCGATAAAACTATTTATATAAAATCTAATTAAGGTGGACTTTGTATTAGATGTTCATGAAAATTCGCTGTTATCGCTATTTTCTTCAGCCAGCCTTCTAAATAAATATCAGTGATACAGTAATAAGTATGAATTTAAAGTTTTGGGTATTTTGTTTTGTATATTACAAAAACTTATACCTACTAACACTTTTTGATGTGTCGACGATTACAAATGATTCATAATATTAATGTAAGTAAGTTTATTGAACACAAAACTGGACAAGGTTCCACGCTAGGTTCATTTTTAAACTTCACATATTTCCCATGTGTCGTTTGTCATGTGATGTTCACAAGCATACGTCATCTGTCTGTCCCCGCCCAGGTCATGGTTCCACTAATTTACGATTATGTTACGCAATAAAAACGTTTCTTACGTGATATAATAACTTAGATCCATTAAGATTTGTCCATTCCTTCGTGATGTTTCTACTTTATATGTGTATAACTAGATTAGTAGTGGAAATAACGCCAACCTTCAAAATATACCTTTAGAGTTAAGTTTCTAGTGTATTACAGAGTGACAATGTAGAGAAAGTGATAA
Source organism: Xanthia togata (assembly GCA_963853775.1). NCBI lineage: Eukaryota > Metazoa > Arthropoda > Insecta > Lepidoptera > Noctuidae > Xanthia > Xanthia togata. Next base: position 18,196,833 of record OY970802.1, read on the forward strand.
TGTAGAAGTGACGGGTATTCGTGACTGGTATACTGTAGGTTAATAATAAAGTTATTTTAACTTATAGGTAAGATAAGTGCGAGTTGTGTGAGAAAGGCGCCACAAAACGACTGAGTGTTCCACAATATATCAAATCAAATAAAAGATAATTAGTGTTGGTATTGGATCTGTCTTCGATAATATTTGTGAGAGGTATGTATCAGCCGTAAGGGTAGTGATCTCGTTACACAAATTACTTCGGAAAGAATAATGACCTAACGAGGGAGTGTAACAACCCTGAATGGTAATAAAGTCTATCCGTAATATAATGATAAGAATCGTCTGTGTACCTAATACATTCCGTTTGCCAAAACAGTATTAATGAATTTGTGGATCTTACATATATCAATGTTGTGTGTGATAAAAACTTTCATTCAAAGTGTATTAGAGTAACGTGACTTGTAAGTTGTAATTGTTTAAATACTTACTGTACTATTTTCTGACTTCAACTGTGCGTTATAATGTAGAAATAACTTTTATCATAACTTTGACTTAAGGACAAAAGTTTCTCTCTCGAACAGTTCTTGTGTCAGTCGGGATGTAATATGTAACGAAAATCATTTTTCATTTTGAATTCCGAGAATAAAATATTCGGATGTGGAACTGTAAATCAATAGGTATTTTATTTAGGTAGAAACAACATGGAACTTTTTTAAATACGAAAGAAAAAAATACAATTGTGCCGTCAACGAAATCGCGATTCATGAAAAATCATATATAACCGTTGAAATGTGAAATAAATAAATGTATGTTTTTTATTGCTTGTATTATTTTTCTAGTATATGTGTTTTATAGTAGTAGGTAGGTTAGTCATAAGACATTGTGGGTCGAAAAAAAATTGCATTGCAATGATTTTTTGGGATGTACTAGGATAAATACCAGCAGTGTAAAACGTAGTTTGCAGCATCAGATAGAAAGATCTGTTCTAACTACGTAGTGCTCGAAAAACCTCAACATTTTCGGAGTTCTTTCAGTTTTTGACTTTTAATTTCTAAAAGTTGCTTCCAAGTTCCTACGTACCTATAATTTCAAAGTTTTTTATTTTTTCCTTTTTGGAAAAATGTCCAATGTTTGAAGTGCGGTATCTCATGTTTTATTGGAACTTCAGAGCTACGGTTCTGACTTCTATCAACATCCCAAAAAAGTCATTGCAGTGTATTTTTTTGGGGCCTTACGTAATTTTTGCGTCTACGGTGACTGGCCTATACTTATGTTATTTTCAATTAACTTAATTAAAAAATCTGTTTGTTTAATGTAAAAACTGTTATGAAACCAGATCGGGCACTATTATAAATTGACCACTTTAGCAAAGAACAATTACTTTAGCATAAAAATGAACAACCACTTTGAGATAAACTTGTGAATATCTACCTTGGTTGGATAAGGGTTGACAAAAAATAAATAATACTGAACACTAGTAAAACCATATCTTCAAATGAAATAGAAGGCTAAATAATGTTATTTAATACGTTTGCCAGTAACAGCTGCAACCCTAATCATACCGCAATCTCTTGAGAGTAGTTGGTAATTAATTATTTACGTGACACCTAATTTTGTTACTGTAATCATAAGTATAAAGCTGTAATTGTGGTCTTTTTCTACGAGTTTACTTCTTTCTTCTTCATTTGCACTTTTGAGTAGTTGTTCTTCAAAATTGATTTTAATTTCACACTGTTACGTTTCATAGGAACATAACTTTATTACAACTCTACTTTAGTATTTCAAATTATATGGATGTGCCTTTTTTAAAAGATTAGTCTTCTTAGTTAGTAGAAATTGTAGCTTTTGTTGAATGTATTTAAATATATTTATGACAAAACTGTATTTCACATTCCATTTAAAAAAGAAAAATGTGTTCGCTTCCTTCAATTGCGTTAGACATACAAACGTAGGTTATTGTTAGTTTATTAGAAAAGATAGATAAAAATCTATACATTTATTATACATTTGAAAAATATTAGATAACATTTAAAAAAAATATGTGGTCTATCAATGTTTGTACTTTGACGTACTTTTAGCAGCGTTCTACATTTAAGTACAAATGAAAATAGGTACATAGCAAAAAACTATGTAAGACATTTTTTTATGATCCTTTGTATAAATATAATGAAACTGTTCGTGAAACTTAGCACAGAAGGATTTGAGATGTGTAGTGTGTGTATAGATGTTAATTTTCCATTCAATTTAATAGTCGCGTACATAACTTTAGTAAATTAATTTAAATATTTAAATTATATGTTTCAAATACAGGTATTTACTTCAACATTTATACCGATGTACCTAATGAAATTATCTCTGAATAAAAATAACTAACTTCTGAAACTTTGTGATTTTCTTCTCATAAATACTTAGGAATCTTACTTTTAAAGAAAATGTCGAAAAAAAATAAAAAGTTTTTTTTTCTAAATTACTAGGGAAGGCTGTTCAACTTTTTAATTTAGTTTGTAAAGACAAAGTGAGACGATCGTGTCCAGAGTGCGTAACTAGAATGCTTTCTAAGAAAAATAATACAATTAATGGGCTTTTATTTTTCAAACGCTCCTTTCAAACTCTAATTTTATAAAGTTAAGTACGGCTGAGCGTATCAAGACAAAGTGGGAAATGAAATGTTTAGGTTATGAACGTGAAAATGCAGCGCAATGCAATGCAGTGTGTGTGTGTAGCATAGCATCATGTGGATCTGCGGTAACGTTACGCTACTTAACAGCGGGTTAAAAAATTACTTTCTAAACTTTTTCCGAAGTAATGGGCGCGCTACATGTCGACGCGATGGGTTGAACTGGATTTTCACCTATCATCTATCGTTTTGTAGAACGTTGTTAAACGCTTTGTTGCGCAATGCTGCACACGCGTGGGACGAGTGCGTCGCGCATGCGGGCGGCATGCGGGTGGCATGCGTGCGGCGTGGCGGCGACACGCGGCGACCACCTCGCGGCACTTGTTGCGCAGCGCGCGCGATCGATATCCCTCCCCCCGCCGCGCCCACCTGCCGCCACCTCACACCCCGCCCCACAGACACTTTCCATTCAGCGCCGAAACCATCCTCACACCCTTTGTCACCAACCAATTCAACCAAGAGAAAAATCTCAACCACATTTCTATTTTGAAATTCATCTCGTTTCGTTTTTTCTCAACAACAAAAAAAAATGACATCCATTTTTAAATAACAAGTTGTTATGAAGGAATTCAGCTGCTTTTAGATTCTGTTAAGTGGCATTGTCAGGTTTATATTCTTCACAAACCGTCCCCGGCGGGAGGCAATTCCGGTCGAGGAGCTTTCACTTCGCACTAATGAATAAAAGAGAGGAATTATTGGATTCGTTGGGAAACTTGAACGTGATACCTACTCTTTTCAAGTATCAACAGGTTCTGAATTCCAACTCATAGACATTAAAACCATGTTTAGGTTACTCACCTGAACACTTTTTTCATGTCATGTCAACGTTTAAATCGCTTGCTAGACCGTGTAGAGTTAAGGGTCCGTATACCTCAATATACGTTCACGTAGCTCTAAATTATATTTTACTGTGTAATATACATAATAGCTAATCGCCTCATTATGAAACTCCGCACGAACTGCGGTTCGCGCGTAATATCCGAACATGTGCTACAGCCGCCTAGCCGATTAGCGCGCAAATCCGTAGCAAGGCGTAGCCGCGTAGCAACGTAGGCAGCGTAGACCCGCGAGCAATGCCTCCCACATTCCAACTCATTAAACCCTAGCGTTCGATACAAATGCTTATAACAAGTTCTACAGTAACAACAAAAGAGTTCTATCTAATTGAATATATTGCACAAGCACATAAATCTGGCATTTCACAATATTGTTGAGCATAACGCGCGTCTTCACCGAGTTTGTCTTCATAAACTTGCATGCATAATAAACAGCGCGCTTTGTGGTGGATGACATTGCTGTAGGTACTCTGCACTCCGCTTGCTTTTACCATCTCGGAAGGTAATTTATCTTTGCCAAGAATTCTCTTGTATTGTGACAAGTTAAATAACTTGGTTGATTGATTCAGTAAACCTGCCACCTTCACGAAATACTTTCAATCTTCAGAGCGCTTCTGTTAAGTTGAGTATTTAAATTGAAACAGTTAATTGTGTAAATCTTATTGAAATGGCGTAATAACATTTGCCCAAAATTTCCTTTACGTCTTATATATAAGGTTTCGAAAAGGTCGTAAAGATTGTTTACAGCAACTATTCAGTAATAGGTACAAATAAAAGGATATCAAAAAAAGGGTCAAAAAAATAATAAATATTAAGAGTTCTTTAGACGTACCTCAAAGTTTAGTATTGAGAAACTCAATACTAAACTACTACACTACTACTAACATATTTATTTACTAGGTTTTTTAATTAAATTACCCTTGTCAGAGGGGTTCCGCGGAAAGTTTTCACCGAAGTATCGGCTGATACCACACTAAAACGATGTTAACAGAGCAGCCGCGCCGTTACAATTAATGTTGCTATCAATTCTAATATTATGACGTTTATATCTTATTTTTAATAAAAGAAGAAATATTTTATGAGACAGACTAATCCTTCACACAAAATTGTAGTTGAGTTCAACCTGAAGGCACCTTCACAGTTCACACCTTGAATACTAATCCTAAATCAAATCTGCCGAGAAATACAATGTTTGGAACCTCCACATTTATTTCGACAGCGAAACTAATAAGAATAACAGCGTATTTAATTGACAATAAACTCAATTAAGTACATCAAAACGTTGAACAAGTGGTTTGCGTTTAGTTCAAGCTGAGGTTAAAGTGGTCTTCTTCAATTTAATTATTTTTTGATATCAGAAAGTGCAGAACGATTCCAAATCTTTGAGGTTCGTATACTGTTGCCAAAGAAGACTGTTCCTATAATACAAGTTAGTAGGAACTTGTATTGTTTAACACATGGTATCCTCATACTTATGTTGACGTCTCAATACTTGTAAGCCCTGCAGCATTTCGCAATAGTGCGAAACGTAGTGGTTTTCCTGTAGCCTCGAAGCTCGATGTAAATATAGGACTGCAGCACGATGTAGTTAGCACTGCCACTTTATATTATGAAGGAATTTATTTATGCGCTATAACAGTCTTATTATTCAAAAAATATTTTATTTCAAAGTGAACTGTACAAATTACTCAAAATGTTTTATTTTTATAATTAATAGCTTTCTTACCAGCTTCGTCTAAAACCGGTCGTTAGGTTCACCCTCAAAGGATTGTCTTCTTAACAATGACGGCGACTAATCTTTATTATTCTTTCCCTTTGAATTAATATTAAATGCTAAATAAAAGCAATAAGGCGCTACTTTTTTTAACTAAATGAAATATTTCAGTCGCGTTTTCACATCTTCAGGACAGTTAATTACGTTTTTGGTTTTATTTTAATTTGGCCTTCTAAAGTTTAGTACCTGGTCAACCGAGCCCTTCTCGGGTGAAAATAGATAATGCTAATTTAATGGTATAACAATAATACCATTTATTTCAGGCGACACCGGTTCATTTATTTTAATACAAACAAAAACTTGTGTTAATAAATAAGGCTTAGACTATGTTAGTAGCACTTCACTTTGCACTAGCTAGACTTTGTGCTGTCCTGTGGAACTTGTCCACGCAAGTGACGGAACACCACGTCCTGACGAGGGGCAGATAACAGTTCGGTACTAGCACGACGAACGCCTTGAAGTTGACGTTCCACTGCGATTCTAGTAACTACTCCCTCGGCGTGTACCTCGTCTTTTAGCGCACGTACTCCACGATGAGCTCTGCCTTAGTGGTATAGCGCAGGCGGGAGATGTACACAGGTTTGTTCGGCTTTGCGTTGACGTTTGACGCATCGACAGGTGACCTAATTACCGCCACGCTGTTGCACAAATCACTAAATTATTTACGCAAATCAGCGACGGTGTTTTGGGATGCATCTAATTTCGTTAGCACATCCGCGAGGTGGGCCTTCAGAAAGCTTGACACATCGACGTGGTCGAAGGTGACGGGAGGAAGCTTGTGTAGCTCCTTTGCCACAATCGTCAGCACGTCGTCAGCACGTCGTCAGGGTCGGTCTCCTTGAACAGCGTGATTATATCCTGCAGGCTCCTCTTAGTCCCGTCACGTCGGCGGGACACCATCTGGACGCGCTTGTTCAGTAAACTGTACAACAACAGCTTGGTGGCAGCTATGTCGAAGTTCGTTGCTCAGATCCGGACAGCGGACACCTCGTCCATCACATCTAGCTTTTACTGCAGAAACGCCAGCAGCTCATTGGCCACTAGTTCATTAATCATGGCTGGTAAATTACGAGCGACATCTGGCGCCGCGCTAACCGAAATAAAGAATATGCAAACACGTCCGCATCGGAACGCAGCACAAGCGAGACCCATAGGATACAACAACATTATACAACGTTTCAAGCATTATAGGCTGATTATGGTTATGCATAAAGACTTTGATATCTAAAAGATAAATCTACGTCAGCTGCGTATAAAAAATGTAGGTACGCTATAAAGATATTAATACAACATACTTTCGTTGACGTGAAACATAGTAATGGTTACAGTACACTTGAAAAACAACATACAAAATGTACGTATGAAAATGGTTTGTCAGTGTGAATTGTGGGCTCATTCATATTTAGGTAAAAGGGCGGCGGTCATTACAGGGGGTTTTAGTCATCCAAGATGTTTACGGTTGGCAGGGTCATAATTTAACTTGGAACCGTCATAAATGTCTAAATAGATACGACATCGTTTATGATACGGTCTGACTGGAGTGCTTGATGATGTGATCATAAGACTAAGTACCTAATAAGATACACATAAACTGACGCCTTCTTCCTATAGGGGTAGGTAGAAACTATAGAACGCCTCCTGCTACGATTCTTACATACACGCACGTCGGCTGCGAGCACTACGCACCTGACCTTCTGAAGAACATCACCAATAAGGTCATATATGATTATGTCCTCCTAGAGCGTCCCCTCCCGGCATTTCCACTCACATCTGCATAGTAAATACCTACCTTTTGTTTGTCGCCTTTCATTTATCCTCTCAATATGACCAAAGGATCTAAGCATACCTACTCTTTTAAGTTTTTGTCACTAAATCTTCTTTTAAACCGCATCGTTTCCGTAACATAAAAAGAGGGTATATTTTTTGTTCAAACACTTTTACCTCCTTTTTAATGTTAAACACATTCAAATTTTTCATTGTTCCCTAAACCTGCTCATCACTGGTTGCTGTCAACTGATCGTTCAATTTCTCACCAGTTGCTACTGACATAAAAAGCACGACTTGGTCACACCACCTCCCTCACCGACCACTTATAACCTCCCCAGATATTAAATTCTGATAGCAAGCATTTCCTGTTCACCTCATCTCAAAAGACGCTACTTTGCAAAATGGAATTTGCCAAGTAGGAGACAGAAAATTACTCCCACTTTAAATCTTTTGTAAAATTCTTAGAGTTATTAATAAACCCGTCGTTACTGTCAGTGCCAGCAAGCTGTAAAATTCATTCTCATTCTCGAGCCATTCGAGCAATATATAACCTAAGTTGTAGGCATTCACTGAGGAATAAACTTAAGGGAATAAACAAAATATCAGTCGGTCGTATCTCAATATGTACCTGATTTATGTAAAAAAGAATATAAATCTATATTCTAAACACAGTAACTTTCATAGCATTAATACTAGAAAAAAATGATTTACTTATTGTGCCCAGGCTCCAAAAAATATTTATCCATTTATGTGCCAAAGCATACGTTTTTACAAGAAACTACCAAGCCATGATAAAGATCTAATTAAACAGAAACTCAGTCAAAAAGGTTTCTATAAAGTTAAAGATTAGTTGGTTGACAACAAGGCTTGGGAATAATTAAGCTACTCCAATGTACCCAACAAACTATTTTATTTTAGAATTAATATTGACATTTTTATTTTTATTGAATTACGTGACGTAACACAACTCATTATATTTAGATGACAAAACTAACTGTGAGTACCATGCAGGCTAGATTGAATACATGACATGAAAGAGACCATGACCTCTGAGTTAGTTTCGGCATTTCTTCTCGAGGATCAGCCAGCTAGGAAATGCTAGTGCCATCATGTTTTCAAATATTGACGTGTAAAAGTGTCTTTAAAGAGCTACTTAAAGAAATAAACATTTAATTTAATTTCTTTATACTTTATCAAAGAGACAGTACATTCATTTCGCTCTAAATCTAAACAAATAGTTATTGCGATGCGTGGAAGACGCATTATCTCGAAACCTAAAACCCCTAATCTAGAAAGAAAATATATTACCTGTGTAACTCTCCATTTGTATTTTTCCTATAAGTTCAATGACCATTTGATCGGACAGATATTACTCAAAAAACTTTAAAACATCAAGCTCTCCTCTCCTGATTGACTCACAAAGTTTTTCGCCCACCGAGAGAGCAATACAGAGATCAAACGAGTATTAAGTCAATTTATTGTTAGCCTTTGCTCTCTGGAGTAGAAATGTAAGATGGGGATACGGAGGCGTTTGCGTTCACGCATGATGTTGTATTCGCAAGACGTGTTCGTGCATCCTGGTTTTGCAAGCGTAGATTGGTGCGAAGTGAGACGCTGCACATGGCGTGATGCGTGTGCAATTTCGCAATGACTGCGTACGCTTTCTCGTACCTACTTGTCGGAAATATATTATGTATCTAAATCGTAGATCCTAAGGCGACTATGGCTGAGTGTCTCTTACAAACTAAAGAAGTCACAAGGTGAATCGATAATACAGTCACTGGTCAACTCTTAGCTGCCACGACATATTTTAATTTAATTTAATTTTTTTATTGTTTTTTTTTTATTTCTATTACGGTCGCTTTTAATGTTTTGCATCGTTCTCACATTTATAACTTCAACATGAATGATGTAACCAATATTTTGTAACCATATTTTGATTTAATCTGTCGCGCGCGCAATTAGCAGACACAATAGAATTTTATTGTTATCTGTCTCCAATATGAGACACCAGTATTATAAAGGTTAAAAGAGTATCCGCGGAGTTTCTTGCCCGATCTTCTTCATAGGTACCTACTACGCTTTGGAATGGGCCCCCTTGACAATAAATTCAGAAGTGCCTGTAATTGGTTTATTTGAAATAAATGCTTTGAGTTTGAGTTTTAGTGAGTGAGATTCGAATCAAAACAGAAGAGCTCTTTACGTAGGTACCTACTTTAGTTTAAATGCTCTCTGTATATAATTTAGGTTGCTAATATTATACAGTAATTATTACAGGCACCTATTTTCGTACGAAATAATTAATGTGGATATTTTTGGTCACGGACGTTCTAAAATGGTGCTTTCGGTAACTAAAGTTGAAGTAAAATTATAGCAACAGTGAAGCTCATTAATTGTTACATATATAATTTGCATAGCTATATTAAATACACATTAAATTAGAGGCAGTCTCGCATGACTCCCTGTAAGTATTATTATTATTAGATATTGTAAAGGAAACAATATACAACAGGTAAAAGGAGAGCTGACATTGTCAATTTTCACTGCGTTGAAAGTCCCTTTTCACGTGCCTATCAATTTTCATTTTCCAAGCAGGTCAATGAATTTTATATGTGTCTACATCGATCTGCATTATCTTCGATTATCGAAGTCTCTGTCGATTGAGGTAAAGTGGCAATTTCCCATTTGAACGCTGCTGAAAATAAATACCTCCTAGATAATCATAGGTTCATTATTATTTTGTCTTATTAGCCCAGATACAGTCTGCTTGTGAATCAGAGGCGTGCCGTGTTCAGTTAAGTAAGTAGGTAAGTATACCTACCAGATTTGTCGCACAGATATGGCTTAGTTGACAAACCGTTATTCGGTGACCGAATACCGACCTCACCACCTTTCAGCACAAATAGCAGTCGACCCGTGACTTATTAAACAACTAACGTTACAATGAGATAAGCATCTAAACATTAGCGTCGCAATTATTTGCCTTATCCAGCCCAATCGCGTGTGGCATGCGAACAGGGTGTTAGGAGCCTGCCCAGCCCTCTTGACGCCTGCGCCGGTACCTATGCGTCGTGTTAATAGGAGATTAGCTGTAATGTAACACATGTCTGAAAAAATGTACTCTTGAACTTTGGCTTCCCAAGGTCGTAAGGTTTTGCCATAACTATCACGGTTTGGCTAATAGATTCGCGGGATAGGAGATTCATCTATGCTGTAATTTTTTATGGGTGTAAGTTTTATAGATTTTTTTTATCTACCTACGCATGGGCAGCGCGGTCTTTTTTTTCAAAGTGCATGGCCCTATAAAGAATCATACAAGTAAAATTGATAGGTGGTCGCAGTTTAATTTGAAGTGTAGAAAAATACTGCTCCCTATAAGTATCCTGCTATATATAACCTTAATCGCTCGGGACTCATGGGTATTAAAAAAATTCTTCGCTCGAAGTAACAAGGATGAGGTAATAAAGTAGAAAAGTATATTATTAAAACATATAAATTTATAAAACAAACATATATTAACTGATTGCAAAATCTGCTGACGATCGTGAGATGTACCTGTTATTTTAGTTGCAGATATTTTGGGAGCAGCGTGAAATTCAAAAATATCCCTGTTAAATAGCAATAGATTCACGTTCTAATAACGTGCAATCGAACTACTAATAGTGTCTTCGATGATATGTGGGTGTTACACCCACTATACTCCTCTGCCAACACCTCCGGGGTATATGTGACGTGTATTTATATACCTACCTAAAATGACAAGCTTAGGAACGACTCCCATAAATCGTGTTAATCGTATTTCGTAACTATTTCACAGATGAGCGCTTCGAAAGGGTGAATTAGGGCGAAAACTAAAATCTATGAGCGTTGATTTTAATTTGCACAGAACAAACCTCATTTAATAATTATATTGTACTCTTATATTTACACATAAAACCTTAAAGGGACGAAACCAACATCGAACTAAATAAAAACGCGCTGCGAATTTTATACGTGTGGTTTATATTCAGTGCATGGCATTGGAATGAGCGCGAATTTTAAATCGCCGATGCGTGTAGATACCTACATAAGATGCCATGTGTTACAGAATTGCAATAATAATTTCACTCGACTTTTAATCGCACTGCGGGCTAGGCTTTTTTGTGTAAAACAGGTTATGTGAGTCTACTACCGGCTTTTCAGTCGATATTGGCCGTCCTCAGCACGCAGCCACTAGAAAAAACCTAGAACTAACCTAAAGTAGACTTACGGTCTACGCCAACTACACTGGCCTGCAAAACAAAGTATCACACTTTTAAAATTGCAATAACTTTTTAAGTACCTACACAAGATATACTTTTGAAACAAAAAGGACTCGAAAAAGTTGTTTTTAATTTTTTTCTTGATCGATGAGTCTTGTTACCAAAGCTAAGTTAGACAACAGAACATAAACTTATTTATCATGCCTCTTTCACCTGAAGAATGTGCTAGGATCATGACTTTTCTGGAACAAGGCATCAGTATGTGTCGTACTGCAAGAATGGTGGGTGTGACGTTACGAACGGTCCAGAAGGTGAAGCGAAGGTACAAAGAGACTGAAAACCATTTGAGGAGACCTGGGAATGCCAGACCCAGGTGTAGTAGTGCTCAAACTCGAGAGAGAGCATCGAGTAGAGAGACTGCGATACACCCGTGAACACATACAGTGGGATCAAGAAGAATGGTCAAGAATTTTGATTTTGTTTACGGGCAATACCCGATTAAAAAATAAATAACATTTAAAACATAATTGTAAACGTTAACTGAGTTTTATCACACTAAGCTAAAAATGGCTATTTTTATTGTTTTATATTTTTAGGGTTCCGTAGTCAACAAGGAACCCTTATGGTTTCGCCATGTCCGTCTGTCGGTCTGTCTATCTGTCCGCGGTTCAGCTCAAAAACTATTGGTACTAGAAAGTTGTAATTTAGTATGAGTATACACGTTAATGACGCCAAAAAAGTAGTAAAATAAAATTTTGAAAAAAACTTTTATTTAGGGTACCTCCCCTACATGTAAAGTGGGGATGATATTTTTTTTTTCGTCCTTTCCATAATGTGGAATATCGTTGGATATGTCTTTCAAAAATATTAGGGGTTTGCGAAGACCGTTTTTTGATTAAGTAAACCGTTCGTGACTTATCAAGCTTTAAAGTACCAATTTTCGTTTGAGTCAAGTGCCCCCTATATAACGAAGTTTAAAGGAAAACTATCACGCTTAAGTGGGCTTTACAAGTTTACGAGTAATAATCGACCAACTTAAATTTGCGGTTACAAAAACATGTTCTCACATATACGAGTATTCCATATATTCGGGAGAACATGTTTTTCAATTACAAAGTTAAGTTTGTTCTTACGATCCATTCATTCCAACTTTTCGATCCATTCATTTAGATTAAAAATGTTACTTATGTATAATTTATTATAGTTTCAAAGAAAGCTGATAAAAATTGCTGTAAAAAGTTTTTTATTTTAAATCTCTAACTTCTATAGTTTAGAAAAAAATGAAATTTTAAAAGTGTATTACTTAAATTTGCAGGCCAGTGTATATTATGATCCTGCCGGTACGGTAGCCTAGAGCTATAAATTACGAGAGGATAACACTAACACGCAACAATTCTTTTCATAATATTTTTAATCTTGGTTAGTATATAATATAACGGTAAGTATGACCTTTACCATGCATTATAAGGTTGTTATGAGAATACACAAAATTCAAAATTCAAAATATTTTATTTCACATAAACCTACATGGGCACTTATGAAACGTCAGAAGCTAGGTGCACGGTTCCAATTGGTCGTTTCCTATGGAGAAGAGCCGGCAAGAAACTCCACGGTTACTCTTTTAAAAATAATTGGTTTTTACAATATTTTCAAATAACAGTGTTATTAGGTATGGGAGGACAGTGTAGGTCTTTCAACAGGTACCAGGTACTTAACAAAATAATTATGGTCAGCAAATCCACTAAGCCTACAGCGTTCTCACATTCACAAAATAGAAAATAATCTATATAAAAATAAATAAATTATTAAAAATAAAAAAGTATTAAAAACGAAATGACGTGATTGATATTACAATTCTGAATAATTATCATGATCACAAAAGCCACTAATAAAGATTTAAAGTTAAATTGTAGGTACAATAGTACACAAGTATATACAATAGTACATTAAACATTTCGAAACTTAGTTTGTGCATCCAGCTTGACCAGCTCCCTAATTGCGTAACACACGATCAATCACAATGTGTTTCATTTTGACAATTCAACAACATTCATTGCGTTATTTACGTTGTAGTGCAGGCAAATTTTTCGAACATAGGAAGCAATGGATTAACAGTATCCTTAAAAATGATTCCGATTATAATTGATCATGTGTTACGCTAATGGTGCTGATATAAATTCATCTGTATTTTTAGAACAAGTGACATCCTGATTACTAGCTGGCTTCAAACTTTTAACGAGCAACTAGTCAACCAGCACCAAAAAGATGAAACTGACACATAAATGTGATCTTCAAGAGACGACAATGACCAATTTTGTCAAAAACTATCACTCATACAAAGTATGACCGCAAGACCGTTACAAACTGTAACGAATCTACTTGCCTATTAAAAATAAAACAGTAAGTAGACAAGTTAAATATTTATATTATTAAAATAATCTAAAAAATACAGAAATAATTAAAAAAATAACTAACCTACCTAAAATAACCTACCTACTCTCAGAAATAAAAAGGTGGGAGGTTTTATGAGGGAGGTATGATACGGCACTCTGGTCAGGCCTTCGTTAGAAGCATCATCGTTAGAAGAACATTGTTAGAAGCATCGCAATGTACAGAGAAAGGGAGATCATATTATTCGATGGAACATTAACAACATCCCCAAAAAGTATCGAAAAACGGCAGTGCAATCCTATTACTATACAAAATAAATGTATGACTATATTTTTTATTTTTATTTTATTTATTTGTTTAAATGCCTTAAAACTACCATTACAGGTCTTAGCCTAATGCGATAGCCAAGTCACACACACCAAATTAAAATTAAAGCACCAAATACAATATAAGATCATTAAGATCATTGTTCATAACACAGTGTAAACAATACTACTTTTGCGAATTCACCCCAGTGACATGTAAATATATCAGTTTTGATTTGAATGTAATTTATGGTGCGAATTGCTCGAGTTAGAGGGGTTTTGGCTATCAAATTGGTCCTAGCTGATGGTACGACCAGGAGTGGCGGGGGCCGTCGCCTCCACACATAACGGTCGGGTACGTACAAGTGCAACCGTTGCAGCACTCCCGGGTTGTGCTCTATGCCTCGGAGCAGTTTCACAATGTACGACACCAGCGCAAATTCCCAAACCAAATAAACATATACATAAAAAAGCACGATACCTAAATGTACAATGCCCTCTCACTTGTTGAGCGGCTGATAGGCCGCAATCGATAATCACTCCTGTCGCACGGGACGATTGCGGTTAGCCATATTAATTCACGTTTGCAGCATTTCCAATTTAATTAATGTATTCCTGTGAACTAAACTTAGTGAAAACATATGTTTCTACGTTGGTATACTATCTATGAAGGTAATTCACAAAAACAGCAGTTTCGAGTTTAGAAATTATCTGAAGAAAATAATTCATGTTACCGACTGATTGTAAAGTGAAAATTATTTTCAAAAGCACAACGCGAATTTCGTCTGTGGTTCATAGATGAAGTTCGCGTTGTGCTTCTCTGAGTAACAACAAAGCACTCGGTGCAACTGAACAGCCGCAAATATCTCAACGAGGTACCATTGTTGCAGTAACAGTCAAAGTCAAATAATTTATTTCAATTAGGCACAAAAAAGGCACTTTTGAACGTCAAACTTTACAAAAAATAATAAAACTGATTCTAGTCGCCCATTCCAAAAGGTAGTTTTCGTATGGAGAAGAATGGGCAAGAAACTCCACCGTTACTCTTTTTAAAAAAAATCATTATATCTTGTATACACTTATTATGTAATTATATGTGAAGACAATGCACCTAGAATAAGATTACTATACCACGATAGGTAAACAGAATGAAAAATGAAGGAATGACATAATTATGTGATAGATGCATGGTGCTCACATACTTACAAACATTGTAAAATTATACTATATTTCTAACATTATAATAAGTAATACTAATAATAATAAGTCAGTGTGTGAGTTCAAATAATCACAAAAATAAAATAAAATAAATGTTTAAAAAAATAAAAAAAAATAATTATACAATTAAATTAGCAACCAGTTCGATTTTGTCTAGATTCTGAATTGTCCTATGGAGCAGGACCAGCATGTTTCCAAGCATTTTTATCTTGGATATAATCCTCTAATTTGTAATATGCTTGTTTACAAAGTGTACTTTTTATATGATTTTTAAATTTTCTTTCATTTAATTCTAATATATCACAAGGTATTCTGTTGTAACATTTAACACAGTACCCCATAAAAGATGTATTTACTTTAGATAGTCTGAAAAATGGTTGATCTATTTTATCTTTATTTCTAGTATTAAAATTATGTCTATCACTTATTTTATTAAAAAGATGTAGATTTTTTCTCACATACATAATATTTGAATAAACGAAAAAAAAGTCAACGACCATATTCTGTCACTTCGAAATAATTTATTGTTTATTGACAGCAATAAACAGCACACTCGAGCTATAATAATAGGGGTTAAAGTATGAAATTGTCGTTTTATTGTAATAGGTACTTCGAATTGACATAGAACCTTCATGGTTTGAGAATTTTAGTGAATTTTTTTTCACACCTACCTACCGGTAGGTACCTATGAAGTTCTTCTTTTAAAAAATGTACAACATTTGATTATCGACTTTCAGTTGTTTTTTTTATTCAGCTTAGTTAGACAAGAAAGATGGATACTTCGAAAATTTGAGTTATTTTTTAATACGAGTTCCGACGCGGAACTAACGCAGCAGAAACAGCTCACAATAGCAATGTTGCGTTTGAAGAGGGGACTGCTAATGAACGCACCGTGCGATTTTGGTTTAAACGCTTTCATGAAGGAAACTTTGATTTGAAGAACGAACCACGCAAAAGACCGCCCACACAGGTGAATAACAATGAATTATTGAAAGAGATGGTGGAAGCCGATCCGAGCCAAACTACCCAGGGATTAGCTGCATGGTTTAACGTTACCTTACCAACAATATTGACTCATTTGCGTCAAATCAATAAAATAAAAATATATGAGAAATGGGTGCCTCATGATTTGACTGATCTGCAGAAAGAAACGCGTGTTGAAACTTGTGTTGCCTTGTTGAATCTATACAGAAATGAAGGAATATTGGATCGAATTGTGACATGTGATGCAAAGTGGATTCTTTACGGTAACCGTAAGCCAAAAATGCAATGGCTGACCCCAGGTCAAACGCCGCAACAGTGTCCTAAACGATATCCGTGGTCCTAAAGCAAAGCTTACCAATAAAAAGGCAATGGTAACTGTTTGGTGGTCTCAGCATGGTGTTATTCACTATAGGTTTCTCCGATCTGGTCAAGCAATAACGGCAGATGTCTACTGTGCCGAACTCCGAACAATGATAGCAAAACTAGCAGTGAAATAGCCCCGACTCATGAATCGATCTTCACCATTATTGCTCCATGATAACGCGAGACCTCATACAGCACGAGAAACCGTTTAAACTCTACAGGAACTGCAATTATAAACCATTCGTCACCCTTCGTATTCGCCAGATCTTGCTCCAACGGACTACCATTTTTTTCGTGACTTGGACAATTTTCTACGTGATAAAAATTTTTCTTCTCAGGAGGCAGTACAAAATGCTTTCACACAGTTTGTCGAATCTAGATTACGAGAGTTCTATCGCAAAGGCATAAATGACCTTCTTATTAGATGGCAGCAATGTACCTATAGATAATAATGGTAATTGTTAAGATTAAATAAAAATGTTAAATTAAAAATAACGCATTTCGATTGTTCAGTACAAATCGGCAATTTCATACTTTAACCCCTAATATTCAAACTATCGCTGCGACCAGACACACACTCATAAAAACTGAAAACAGTATTGTATAGTCACAAAAAAGCCAGTAAAACGTTGAAGTGAATCAAACCGAGAAAAACAAAATGTTACAGAACAGAAAGTAATGACCTAAAAAATCACTGGAACAAGAACTGCAATCTAAATTAGAAGCAATCTGGAAAATTTCAAAGCAATTCAAGCAGTTCTTCAGAAAAAACTGATGCTTAAGAAGGAATAGGTTTTAATCTTGACAAGCATTCAGACTGGAAGTCGGGTAGGCAATCTCACCTTTTAGCTAATCAAATTTGTTTTTCGAACAGGGAAAGGTAGATATTATAACGGGTCTCTAACAATCACTTTGAATGTAAGGGCCTTTTAAATGAATTAAATCATATACCTGCTTATACCATATTACAAATAGGTATACTAATCGAGTACTTACTTAACAATCTCATTACTTTAAGCAATCGGTAACTATATTCGTCTACGCGTAATATTTATGAGTCATGCGAATAGAACAACAATGAATAACTGAATCGATATGAACAACACACACAGTACCTATCATCAGTATGTACATAGGTAGATTTCCTGTCGCCGCGATTATTTCCCGCGACTCGTTATCGGCTGTTAAGCTGACACGGGAAGTGAAGTTGGTAGAATGTCTCAACTCGCTATAAATCTACGTCTGAACTTTGACTACTGTTCAACATCAGTTTCAAAACGGTACTGAAATTTGTAGCTGTGTTTTTAAAATATCAGTTCAACTACTTTAGAGAACAAATTACCTTTTCAGACTACTTACCTACCCAGGCGTGTATTCAATCTCGGAGTATTAAAAAAAAGTAATTGGTAGAAAAACACAGTTTATAAAAAGCTTTACGAAGGTAGTAAATTAAGAAATATATTCTTACGTAAAACATCTTTCTGCCAAGATGTTTGTGTATATTAAGGTGCGCACTCAGCTGCGCAATATTAGCACAGGACTACGACTTATGAAACATCTATTTTTATAATTAAAGTTTCTTTTAAACACATCTTCATTTTGTAGAATGTGATTAAATTAAAAGGATTTTTTTTTTGTTGAAAAAAAGTATTAACACCTTGGTTATATCCTATACTATTAAATGAGTAATATTTGTATATATACTATATTTGTTATCACGTTCTCAAAAACGGATCTAACGATTTCGATGAAAGTTGTAATATAGGGGTTTACGGGAGCGAAAAATCGATCCAGCTAGGTCTCATATCTGGAAGAATTCGTTTCTCCGTATTTTCACCCAATCAGAGCTCAGTCGCTCAAAATTTTGAACCTTACCTTAGAATAATGTCATAGCAGCATGGAATTAGTATGTTCCCTATTCTATTAAATGAGCATTCTCAATTTCACCAGAACATAGCTCGTTCGCCCAGGTACTTAAATATCTATAAAAGTAGTAGTAGAAGTGTTATAACATATTTAATATTCAGACAATGTATCAATACTTAGTGCACCTGGGTTCCTAATAGCCTACTTAAATCTAGAGAGGTGCACCTGCTCTACCTCACGTTACATCTGTCTACTTAAATTAGGTTAACATGTCCGTGATCTCATTATACTGAAAGGCTAAAGCCGATAATGTGGCGTACGAAAACTAGGAGAAAATAAATGGATACAATTCGTACGAACGGTTTCGAACAATTTAGCGACAACACCTAACAGTAGAGATTTTTCGATCCTGGGAAAAAATTTTGTGGTTGGCTTATGGGCATCAAGCACCGCAAACAGGCCGATAAAAAAGGGTTGGCTGTACTAGCATTTGTAAAAAATATTAAATAGACTAGCTATTCTTCTTCTTTTCGTGTGGTTAGATTAAAGCCGCCCATGGGCCTCTGACTTGGCTTCACATGCCGTCGAGAAATATCTCTCAGGCATGGCCGGTTTCCTCACGATGTTTTCATTCACCGTTTTTGAAGCAAGGAATAATTATACAATACGCACATGCATCCGAAAAGTCAGAGGTGCGTGCCTTGGATTCGAACTCAAGACCTATGACTTGGCAGTCTGACGGTCACACCACAGGCTATCACGACTAGCTATTGATAGCAATCTAGTGTTAATTTTTTTAATAATTAGGCTTTTTTCAAACTGAGTACTTAATGGTGATCAAAAAAGCATTGTACTTATCCTAGCCTTTTACCTGCTGCTGCTGGATTTTCATACACTAAACGTAGCAATGTATTTCTGATTACGAGTACAATTATTTATTTTTGTTCAAGAATTTGTACCTATCGGTAAACGAAACTTGAATGTAAATTTTCGAAGAGATTTTTTTGATGGATTTTTGTGCCCACACGTTAAAAGATCCCAGGGATTCTTTGTCAACTGTTTCTTTTCAAGTTACTTTATATGAAATATAAATATATTCTTCTTGCAATATGATCATATAGAATATAATATATATATGATCATATAGAATATAAATATATTCTTCTCGCAATATGATCGTCTAATTCTATTTAACTGTCTTATAAAATTATGTTACCTCTGTTATTTGTAGATGTGACATGTATGACCTATATGCACACCAGAAAACTAGAGAGCACTTTAATTCAACCACTTCACATTTTCAAATTAAAGTTTCAGGAACAAAACCATTATATTTCAAGCGTCAAATTAACCTCATAAAGTTATAGCTAAGCTTTATGTGAACATTATCACCGCAGTACCTACCTCATTTGATTTATAAACTTCTGAGAGGAGACTTAAAGTCAAGCGTTTTTCACACCTAAAACAAAATGTATCTTTAAAATGAATAAGGGCTTTGTCAAGACTTTTGTAAGTAAATTCAGTTTCGCCTTCCTTGCAAAGCGAGGTGGGATTAAGGTTTCAAGAGAAAGTTTTAAGACAATTTGCCCACGTGTTTGGTACATTGTTGCAAAGTGTGTGCATGCGAACTCACTGGCTTGCAATTTATTGCTGTCTGTTAGTAGAACTTAGTACACAATTATGCATGTTTCATGTATTCAAATTGTCCAAGTTTCCAACGCATGAATCATGTGTCTTATTCATGCCGTAAACAGATTTCTACTTAGATCCGCGTGTCCGTATGGATTGGGGAGCCATGTCTCATATTTAAACGCGGGTACACCAATGTTTAGTAGTAAATTAGCCGATTTTGTAGGCCCGATCCTGGATCTTGTAGTTAAACCCTTAAAAAGTTACAGGAAGTTTAAGGTGGCTGTAAAATCCTGACGGTCTATAGAAAATATATTATGTAGCTACTAAAGTAGTTGATCAAATCGAATAACAATAGCACCAATATTACATTCAGTATTTCAAAAGATATTAATAAAATAAACATTCCTTTACAATTTAGTGTGGTACGAGAGCCCACGACCAAAACCATGTCACATCCTTTTACGGGCAAAACTGTACAATATCGTAACCTGACTCGGTGGGAAGTACCGGTCAGAAACGACACAGTTTTACGGCAGCCCATATCTGCTATGTATAAAAAAATTGGCAGGTGGTTTCATCACAATATGTCCCGTAAAACTGGGGCGTTTTGTACCGGTACTTCCCACTGAGTCGGGTTGAGAATCATCTACACTAACGATTTTAAACGGTTTTGGCCGTAAAACGATGTGAAATGGATTTGGTCGTGGGCACTCGTACTACACCAAATTGTTAAGGAATGTTTATTTTATTAATATCTTTTGAAATACTGAATGTGCAGGATGTTGGATTACGCCAATATTTAGTAGTCATTTCTACTAATTATTCGATTTGATCAAATTCAGCCCTACAAAATCAATCCATTTTTTTGTACATACTACTAAATCCTACCAAATTTTCAAAAATATCCGTCGGCTAGTTTTTGTGTTCTAAGGTGGCTCCTCAATTGAGACGTCTGAATTGAGGAGCCACCTTAAACATCCTGTAACTTTTTAGGGGTTTTACTACAAGATCCAGGATTGGGCCTATAAAATTGACTAATGTACTACTAAATATTGGTAGTACCTGCGTTTAAATATGAGACATGGCTCCTCAATCCATACGGACACAGATCCGCCTGTTGCTTTAACTCTAATATACATATTATAACGTTCATTTAGTAACGCAATGAAATACATAACAACAGGACTGTTAAACACAAAGTTACACATGACACGGTTTATTTCTTCATTTTACAACAGTCCTCCCCCGTCCCCTCGTTTACCTTACTAATGAGTACCAATTAAAAACGTTTATAATAACAAATAGCTAGGTGCCGCTCCAACCCTGAAATATGAATAATTAGTTGCGATTTTAAAACGTAATCCGCTTACATCAGGGCGGACATCACATGAGCCTTTTTCGTCCAACCTTGTTGAGCTGAGTGGGTCGATTTTGGCTCTAAATGACTGTCAATCGGACGGTATTAAATAAATACTGGGAGCGCCGAAAAAGGGTTGTGCCTACTTGAGTGATATAATGAATACGTGTCAAGTATTCGGTAATCCATTACCTCGCTATGTAAACATTTTTCACGAGGATGATTTATTACCACGGAGGCTGCAGCACCAGCGAGCGTCGGTTAAGTCACAGCTCATTAGTCAAAGTGTTATGATGTAATATTCTCACACACATTTACCGTCAGCAACGTATCGATGAGCGCTCGTCCTGCCCGCGCCGGGCCGTGGGGCCGCTGTGCCAACCCTAACGGCTGACACTCGATTAACTATCTAGTATTTTCTAATAATGCTAACGAGAAACCATGTTACATCGTACCCTATGCGTGATCCACCTTTGGTAATATAATTTATTGCTATACCTTGTATAACGTGCTCTGTGCCTAGTAACATATTTAGATCATAAAGTTATATGGTACACGAACCAAATAAAATTAAAAGGTTTCAAGATAACAAGACCGTCTATTTCAGGCTCCGGTAATGAGAACATAATATTATGTTATTATTATATGTACATACCTACATACCTGTAATGGCGTCCCAATTCTGATCGCATGGATGAAAATGTTATAGACAATGTTAAATCATATTATAGCTAAACATTGTTATAGTCTATTTTCTGTTTTTTCTATCTTCCTCTGCTAAAATATAGTACTGTATCTGCATGAGAGGTACAGATAAAACATCGCTGCAAAGTTTTAATTTCAAACACAATACGGGAACAAACCTACTTGCACTACACAGACTCTCTGGAACAAGCTAGCAAAAAGTCCATCAGAGCGCACAAAGCTTGCTAACTCGCATGTTTGACAGAAACGTTCTACGAGAGCGGAGCGCCATCGCCACCCAAACACGCCAAAAGGATTAATATAAAAATAGCAAGTCTACTTTTTTGTATTCGGCCGATTCACGTTATGCCGTTAGTAATTTGTTTCTCGAAGAGAGTGAAATAGGTACGTAGTGATGTAGTGAACAGTGAGCTTTAGAAACGCTTTCTTTAAGAAAAATGTAGACTACTGTATGAGTTATTTGTTATATAAGTATAGACATAAAATTAGCAAAATTATATACAAACTTAACTAAAACTATTAAAAAAATAAAATATAGCATCGATTCATCCGCATCGCTGTCGACTGGTAATGTACCCAAGAGACTGGCCGCATTGCCACGTTGTATGGCATTGCTTCGCCTCTGCCCGAGGTAAAAACCAGCCCTTGGGTCACGGGAAGTGTCAAATAGCCGTTTTGAGATATCATTGAAGAGGCCGTGAGCACTCGGACCCCACGGTCCGAGGGTTTCAACCCCAAACGGCTCAAAAATATAATTACCTGTAAGGTGCTTACGCCGCTTGAGATTTTCTGCAGCCGCAGCAGCACAGCTCGCCGAGCCAGGAAGATGGGATGGCGCAAGAGTGTCGACACAGATTGCATCCCACATTATAGGCCTACCCACCTTCCATGGAGATAAAGACATGCCGGTCTCTTGCCATCGTCGCGTGCCAAGCCATTGGGTTCTAATAAAGCTGGAACGCCCGGCGGTGACAAGAGCTCGTCGGATGATGTCATTAATGTTCGCGTACCGCGGTAACCGACCCGCACTTCGGCTGCAAGACAGGCCATGATATCCGAGGCTGTTGACAACTTCGCCATAGTGACAGCGATGAGGAGAACAACAAGGAGCTCCTAGTCGTAGCAGCGAGAGTATTTGCAGTGTACACCATAAAAATTACAGACATAAATTTAGAAAATTTACATAGGGTGTCATAATGGGCGGTCTGTCAATGTCGGTTCACAGAGGACCAAGTTCATACTCTATCTACGAGAAGACATATCGCAGCGGTGGTCGCAAAGAAAATGTGAAAAATGCTCGGAAAATGTCAGCACTGTGTCAAATTCAGCACATTTATATTTCACAGCCTGACAAGAATTGGACACTTTCTTTTAATTACTGGTGGTTACCATTGTTTACGCCTTTGTTTTTATCTACGAGTTAGATTTAATGTTCCATGAAAATGGCAGCGTGGGTGGAGGAAATTAAGACATTCGCATATATTACGATGCTGAATACGAATATTCTGAAGTAAATTATTCTTTTCATACAAATAAATGAAAAGGGTTTATTGTGCTTGTATTTTACATTCACCTATTTAATTTACAATATGGGATGTACCTACTACTCGTATGAATTAGAAAAAATGTCGTAAACCTACATTCTCTTTATGCTGACATAAAAGGCTATATAGGGCTGCTGCGCTTGGGGTACTAGACTATAACAAGGGACATAAAATATACGCCATTAATTTAACGATGCTCATTGAAAATTTTAAAGGAAACTTTACTCTATGGATTGTTTGAACGTATTTTTTGTCACGCCCGGCTGGCCTCATCTATATTTATAAAGTAGTTCCGTTTATTAAAACAGACCAGTGACTGACTGACTTAGGTACTGATTGATCGATTGACTGAGTGGCAGATTACGGGCAGCCTAAATAACTAAAAATAGAAATTCGTTTTACCAAACTAGGTTGTAGGAGGACCCATGTTCAGCTCAGGTAATGGTGGCTGAAATGTAACGTTACAGAATAGATTTTGAGTATTACGTTACAATACTGACGAGCACTTGCCTGTAATCTAACATTTCAGGTTAAATATTACAGACATTGCGTCCTGTACCTAATTCTCGGTTCTCCTCCCTCACTGATGTAATGCTCCCGGTGTGGAGCACCTTTAGAGACAAATATGTTGTCTTAACCTATCACTTACACTTTATGAATATAATTGTTATCTCAGGGCTCAAGCCGCACTAGCCCTTTCTCTTTATTATTGTTACCTTCTTACCAGTTTCTGTGGGCAGCCGCACCAATTAGTTTATCTTACCACACTAATATTATAAATGCGAAAGTTTGTGAGTGTGTATGTTTGTCTCTTCTTCACGCTAAAACTACTGAACGGATTGGAATACAATTTGGCACACAGATAGTTTATAACCTGAAATAACACATAGGATACTTTTTATCCCGATATTCCCACGGGATCGAAACTTATGCGGGTGACACCGCGGGGCGCAGATATTAAAAAAAAAAAAACAATTTGTTTCGGGTTCTCCCATACATAAAAATCACAAATTACGAAACTCGAGATAAATACAAAACACATCATCATCATCATCATTTCAGCCATAGGACGTCCACTGCTGAACATATGCCTCCCCCAATGATTTCCAAATTGGCCGGTTGGAAGCGACCTGCATCCAGCGGTTTCCTGCGACCTTTATTAAGTCGTCTGTCCACCTTGTGGGTGGACGTCCTACGCTGTGCTTACCGGTGCGTGGCCTCCATTCCAAAACCTTTCTGCCCCATCGGCCGTCAGTTCTGCGCACTATGTGCCCCGCCCAAAAATAAATAGTTACAATGTCAAAACGATTGTCTTATAGATTAACGCCAAGTAGAAAAAAAGTTTACGAGAAAAACAATTCTGAAAATTTTACTCAAAAGGCTTATCCTAATTAAAAGATCCCTTTTAATTGTTTGAGGTACAAGTTAGAGACCTAATGCTTGTTATATTATTATAAAAGAGTTTTTTTGTTACTCAATCACGGTTTTCAGCATTTTAAAAGGTTTTTAAGTTTTTTTCTTAATTAAAACGAAACAGAGCGTGATTTTCATTTAGCCAACCTAATACATAACATCACGCCTGTATTCCCCGAAGGGTTAGGCAGAGGTGTACCCAATGTAATACACCCACATTTCGCCAGTTATGTTTAAGTCCCATGGAATAGGGGGCGAGCCTATTGCCATCAACCTACTGCGAAATTCGAGATGGAAAAACCCAATAACACTTTGCTCGACCTGGGAATCGAACCCAGGACCTCATGCTCAGCAGTAGAGCTGGCAACCACTAGACCAACGAGCCAACCTAATACTTCATATAATATAAAAAAACTAGGTGTAGCACTCCTATAAAATTTATATTTCATGTAAAATGTATTTGTTGCCTGTTGTTATTTCCTGACGACAAATTTCTAACAGCAGACATATTTACTGATCAGACGCTCGATAAGCCTTTAAAAAGAGGCTTTATTATTAAAGCCTCTTTTTAAGGCTTATCGAGCGAACAGCGTTCCATCAACATTTGCATTGGTATGATATCGTTCCGGTGCGATTTCAGCGCAATTTATCCGGAAACGATTACCGCACCCAAGAGAAAATATGTTATGTGCCAGTAGAAACAGAAACGAAAGAAAAGAGATGAAACGGCATGGAATGGAATTTAATCTTCTACTGCATTGCCGTAAAATAACTGTGCAGGGAATATATTTCATTGACTAGCAGTACACACGCTTTGATATTACAATACTGTGTTTCTCTAGTGGGATGAATAGTGGTGGACACTATCGTATCATGATAAATGGCTCATGATGCTTGTGGTCCTAGGGTCTGTGTTTACATAAATAAGGTATGTAAAGAGGTTCGATATATCTTGAGATGTCTAACAGGGTTGACACTGCTGGCCGAATGACGAGAGAACAACAAAAATAAGCCTATTACTGTGAAAAAATAAAACTTTAATGGCATCACTTAAATGTTTTGACCGCTTCGAGCCAGTATCTGTTGTAGCATTAACTAAAAAGTTTGCATATTTCTGTGAAAGCCATTATCATAGAGAATGATGAGACGACAATTAATGGGCAATTTACTGATATTTTTACTACACTGCGCTTTTAGCGCTATTATATCTTTGAAGAACTATCGTTTGAAGCATGCATCAATCTGCGTTGTGAGCGATGCAGGCAACTAGTGCAAGCTATCGTTTATAACTACGTCTAGAGATAAAGTCTTATGGCGACCTCTCATCATCTCACCACACCGCATCATCACCTTACCTCTGACAGCAACCCAAGCAGCACCCAAAATCAACCCTATAACAACGAATATAAAGATCACTGTGATTTTGAAAGTGATGAAAAGTCCGAGGAAAAATAACTGTGAAGAGACTGTAACTACACCTGTCATCATTCCTTTACAGTGACTGTATGTCGAGACTATATATCATAAATGCTATAATTATCAGATCCTAGGTACCGTGACTATTTAATATGCATAGCGCCAACGCGAAGATAGCAATATTACTCCTCGGCTGTCCGCGCTGACGTTTTTACAACATTATCCAGCGGTATGACGTAGATTTTATCCACCCCTGTTGTTTCCAGGCGTTGAAAACCTTGTTAAAATATTAATAATTTTGCTCTGTTTTTGCTTGTACCTAATACCTATATACTATGTTTTTTTTTTTTAATTAGAAATAAGTAAAATAAACTTGCATAATATAAATGGAGGCAACCTGTGATATTATAATACTGATTTGCTGAAGGGGTGTACACTATCTGTATGTATACAACGATGAATAGATCTTTAAAAATGAGGATTCTAGTGTTTGGAAATAGTTTAGTTTGTGTACAAAGAGATTCAATATCTCTTGAGTTGTATGATAGGGTTGAAAGTGCTAGCTGAATTGCACAAGAAAAATAAATAAAGACTATTTATTTGTGAAATGTAAAAAAAAAACTTTAATGGCATCTTAACAAAATTTTGACCGCGTTGAACTAGTATTTTTGAAATATCCAAAGAGATTGGAATCATACGATTATTTTAGTTTGTAGAATGTTTTTTTCCTTCTCTACGTAGGTACACTTTATTGTTCTCAAGCGTCATATGCATATTAGCATCTCGCTCAATCTAACCTTTCACTTAAAATTCAGCCTACACTGTTACACATAAATTAATATTATTTACCCTCCTAAATAATATTGAATTAAATATTACTCTTACCTCTGGACGTGGCAGGGTCAGGTTTGTACCTATATAAAATGTATACGTATATTGTATTATGAGATATCCAATAACATATACAAACACACAAAAGGTCTCGATATAGGATATAGGAGCAGACTGTTCGGGTTAGAAATCATAACCAATATATAATTTTATCTTAGGTAAAGGTATATTATTTTATTACGATAAATTATGTTCCCTTTTGTTCGCCAAATATCTTTTCATTATTCGCTATAATTTCTATTGTTTCACAAAACAATGATCTCGGATGCTGTTATTCTTATCTCGGTGATATATCTACTTTTTTTAACCCTTTTGACAAAACCAGACTGAATTGATGAGCTGTCTCTGATAATATCTGTATTTTTATGCCTTATTAAGTTCTTGAAGATTGAAACATAATACTGAAAAATATGCTGTTATTCTATTGGTCGGTTTAAAAAAAAAATGAAATAAATACCTTTAAGTGTCTGCTTAATGGTATACAAAAAACAAAATTCCTAGTTGATTTCCGAAAAATTATATGTTGAAAAAGGCGTCGGAATTTTCTTATTAAAACGGTAAGTAGGAAATCAAACTCCGATAAGAGGGTCCGGTGTTCGTTTAAAAATCTAGCGATGAAAGTAATTTTCTAAGAAAACATTGTTAAGGTTCCATCGTAATCAGCGTGGACTTTGATGCAACCTGTCTGTAGACCACATGAAAGGTTTATTTACCCATATTTCATTCTCATTTTTAGGGTTTCTTAGTAAACAAGGAACGTTTATAGTTTCGCCATGTCCGTCTTGTCTGTCTGTCCGTCTTTCCGCGGCTTAGCTCAGAGACTGTTTCTACTTGAAAGCTGTAATTTGGCATGAATATACATATTAATCACACCAACAAAGTGGTAAAATAAAATAATGAAAAAAAACTTTTTTAGGTTACCTGCCCTGCACTTCAAGTGGAGATGTTTTTTTTTCTCATCTATCCCATGGTGTAGTGTAGTTGGAAAATATGGTGAGTTTGTTGAAACCATTTTTGGATTCAGGCATCCGTTTGCGAAATATTAAGCTTAAAAGTGTTAATTTTTGTTAGAATCAAGCGTGTTCCCCCCTGTGAGCTAATTGGTTGGTTTTAGATATGTGAAAATATTCACGGCAGTAGTAGGAATTAAAAGAAAAACTATAACAGCTAAGTAAGCTTTACAAACATGTTTTTCAACTATAAAGTAAAGTTTGGTATTGCGATAAATTCATCCTAAATTCGGAACCCTTCATTGTGCGTGGCCCGACACGCATTTGGTCGGTTTTTTTCCAATCTGGTTTTGCTAGCTTAAAGATCCTCATTGAATGTCCTTATTTTGCAACATTCTTACATCAGAATACGTTCACCAACGTTTTTTTTACAGTCTTCCTTAGGACTGATCAGCGACTCGATTCCACCTTCCGATGTTGAAGATCCTTACGGTCCGGATCAACTCCATGTTCAGACACCAAATTAAGCTGATTGATTTCTTATCTGATGTTGTGAGTAAAACAAGCCAGAATTTAAACAAAGCTATCACAATTCAGTAAAAAGAAAGTAAGATTAACTTATTTTCCTGAAAATCTCTCAACTACGCCCAACAAACAATTCTGAAATCCATCATCCAATCCATACATACACACTTATTCATTCCAACAAACTTCATTTGACAATCACACAAACGACCTGAAAAGGGCTTTTTCATTTTTCCCTCGCGATCCTAAAATACCTGCCACTTCACAATAGAGGGATCTCGATGAAAAGTTTTATAAAAAAAAAATTGACGTAGTTTTGACGAACGATACGTTTCAACAACGCTAACTAACGATGAAGCGCACTCGGCGTGCGACCGGCGGGCTCGGACGCACACCTCGCTGCACCTGCCACCATAATTCTCCCTCGTCATCCCCTTTTGTTTACCTCTGTTTTAAATATACTTTTTTTTTTACTAATTGCAGGACATGTTTGGAATATCTATTGCAGTAGGTCGGTGATAATTTTGCTTGACATGACAGACGTTCTGAATGGAATGAATAGCGCTACTGGATTGGATACAGCGGAAGGAGTTTCCATTGAGATATGGACAAAGTTACAAGGGTCCCCGAAAAATCAATTGCAATTCTCAATATTAACGTGATTGATAATTGATATTCATTGATGCGCAAAATGATCGTCTATAAAATGCAATTGAAGTGATTGATAATATTACCACAATCTCAATTGATTCACATTGATCTTTTCGGTGATCCTTTACGTTAGTTTAGTCACGCACCACACGGCAAAGATAATGTTATTACTTAGAGCAAACGATGTTACTTCTTCTACACGTAGCAACATCTATGACATATATATTTAAAATCGTCTCAATCAGCTGATAATGATCCCACTGCTGCTGTTACCACTTGGCCACCAGGGCTCACTTGGCCACCACTGGTCAATAAAATTTATAATAAAATCGTAGCGAAGTAAAAACTGTAGGTACATTGAATATTTTTGTCTGGGAACGATTCTAATGCCGAAAATAGAATTTTATTTTTGTCTGTTTGTCTTACTGTATGTTCCAGCGTCTTACCGAATAGATTTAGTTCAAGTTTTGCATAGATATTCCCTACTGGTCAGTCTGCAGGCTATAAATTATTACGCTATTTGCCATCGTATTTTTTCTTTAGTTTACCGCAAATTGTAAAAATACCAGAGCCAAAAGGCAGAACTATCTGTAATATTCTCATCTCCATAAAGATTATCATCACGCTATATCTATAAGGAGCTAAGCAGTCAATCATGACATATACAGGAAGAATTTTAAAAATGGGGCAATAACGGTATACCTCAACCGTTTTCGCTAGAAGAGTATGGTCTTAGGAGACTGTCCTAAACTTTTTGAAATATTTTGATCTGCATTCACAGATTAAGAAGAAAATGTCCAGCCAAAATGGAAATTGACAATTACTCCAGAAACTTTTTTTGATGCCAATCGATCCTATTACTTAAGGTTTGGTACTTTAAAATTCAGAAATCGCAAAAAAAAATAGAGAACGAATAGTTATAGCAGATATAATAGTTAGCGGGCCTGCTGTGCAAACCTATGTTCGATTCCCAATTTTTGATATATTTTGTACTGGTTTTTTAGGGTTTCATACCTCAAAAGGAACCATTATAAGATCACTTCGTTGTCCGTCCGTCAGTCTGTCTAGACCCATTTTCTCAGGAAGCGTAAAGGTATCAAGTTAAAATTAATATCTAGATCTATGTTCCCTTGCAGCTCTAAAAAAATCAAGCAAACAATTAATCTATACTATAATATATAGTATAATATAATATTATAAAGAGGAAAGATTTGATTGTTTGTTTGTTTGTATTGAATAGGCTCCGAAACTACTGGACCGATTTGAAAAATTCTTTTACCATTAGAAAGCATGGATGTAGCGGAGATGAGAATGTTGAGGTGGATGTGTGGTGTGACAAGAATGGATAAAATAAAGAATGAGTATATTAGAGGAAGTCTGAAAGTTGCGCCACTTACAGAAAAGTTGAAAGGGAATCGACTGTCTTGGTATCGGCATGTGATGAGGAGGGAAGAATCGCATGTGACTAAAAGAGTGATGAATATAAATCTTGAGGGATGGAGAGGGAGAGGAAGACCAAAGAAACGATGGATGGATTGTGTGAGGAGTGATATGAAGGAAAAAGGTGTAGATGATTGCGTGACGGTTGACAGGGGAGAATGGAAGAAGAAAACGTGTTGCGCCGACCCCAAGTAACATGGGATAAGGGCAGGAAGATGATGAAGATGATGATTAGAAAGCATGGTTCTCAGGGAGTAACATAGACTCTCTCTCAATCTTTTCATCCCGGGAAAAATAACGGGTCCCGCGGGAAAGACCACGGGAGCGAAGCCGCGGGCAAAGTGCTAGTGTGACATATTTCGCAAATAAATCCAAAACCTACATGGTACTTTCCGTAGACCTAGAATCAAGAAATGTAGCAGGAAGCAAGGTCTCACAGCACAAGTAAAAAAAAAGTCCAAAAATTGTTAATTTGTAGTTTTTTACATATATTTTTTTTGCGATGTCGAACTTACATTTGCAGTTGGAGAATTGACCGTGACGTATATCGATGTAAGGGAGAACATGTTTCTCGACTACTAAGTTAAGTTTGTTCTTGGGATAAATTCATCCCAACTACGGAACCCTTCATTGTGCTTTCCGACACGCACATGGCCGGTTTTTTTACATTTTGTAATACTATTAAGCGATAGTTCGTAGATCGTACATAGAAAAACATTCTGTTTCTCATTAACAGTCTAGGCCTCTTTTGTCATCTATGCTTTTAATAAAAATGAATGTATATATGGTTAGGTGACTGTTAATGAGGAATCCCGGTTGTTAACAATGTACTATTATATTATTTTGGTGTTAGTTAGAAGAAAATAAAGAAAAATAGTTGTATTTGTCACAGAAACACAGGCATGCTGACTGTGAGATGTTCGTCAGGAACGATCTGTAAGAATGCAGTGTATCAATGTTGTTAGGTAGTATATGCAGGAACGTAGACGTTCATTAATTCACTAAAAACGACAAAACTTCGCAAGCAATAGGAAATTGCTACTGAAGGCTGCGGGTGTCGACCTCAGGACGTGCTGCTTCTCACACGGACAACTGTTTGTCGTTTGCTCCTGTGACACGTTTAGTCCTGACTCTCTGTATATTTCGGCTGTTGTGCCCAAAACTACAAACGTAGCATACCGAGAAGTTTAATTTATAAAAATGTGGCTGGTATTTTAGTATATTTTGGTGTCTTACGACTTCCACGCGAACGAAGTCGCGGGCACGAGTATGTAAATAATATTCGATGTGAATGTAAGACAGTTTGGTTTATTTTATTTCTCGCAGGCTGTGCTTTTCACAACTTGAAGCACCATTACCCAAACCCATTGTAACATTTTAATGTCACATCTTTTTTCAGATTTAATTATAACAAAAGAGATGGTGTCTGAAAAAGACGGGATGTGGGTGGATGAGGGATGACCGAACTTGGAGAGACCTCAGTTCAACACTTCAAAAGATTGATATAAAACATCAAAAGTAAATGCGACTGTGTGAAAACAAAGACCTTTTTAGATATAATTTTTAATATTATTCCATTTTAATCTTTATGACCTTTAAAAGAAAATCTGTGTTGAGTTTTCATTTTATGAAAATGCGATGTTTTTGTTTTGCGAATGTTTTGACTAATTACCTTTTTTCACTATACATTCTCATTCGCATGGCGTGGTAGCCAGTCTGTCAGCCTGCCAGTCTGCCAGCCTGCCAGCCAGCCAGCCTGCCAGCCTGACCGTCCATGATGCGATTAAAAAGAAAAACGTCAGAGAACACGCTAATAAAATTTCGCACAATGTTCACAGTCGTATTTTGTTAGCTTTTGAAATTATTATGATTGTCTTGTTTGTTGAATGTTTGTGTTGGACTTGGAAAAATAAGCCTGAATTGAATTAGGTGACGCGAAAATATTTTAATTTATTTTCGGGCGATTGTTTGGCAAATATGGAATAAAGCTTTTTTATTTTATTTAATATGAAATGAATAGTCATGTACCAAGTAACTATAACGAATCTGTCATTTTAGTTGGGGTTAACATTGGTTTACTAAATTAGTCAATGCAAAATGTCGATTTCTTAAATAAAATATCCTACAAATCGGTAGAAATTCGTACCATTATGAGTGAAGTAAATTGTCGCACGTTTACTAATGAGCACACTACATTTTATGTAGCGAGACTTCGAAATAGGGCGGGAAAGCATAGAATGGAGTTAAAAATTAATGATACCTACTTGGCGTCATCCTCACCTCTAAAATATTTTATATTTATGCCAGAAACCAGAACATTGACATCATTAATGTGAGAGTTGCTTGAGGAAACCTGAAAATTAATGAGTTTTTTTTTTGTTTTGATGTAGTAAAAATGTTTTTAAAAATCTGGTTGCACCCACGGCTCTACCCACGTGTAGGCAAAACTTTTCATTTGCGAAATGAGTCCTATAAGCCGTGTCTAAGGAGTCATGTTCATTTTCTGCCAAAACATATATCTAAATCGGTTAGTTGTCCTGCAGTCGAAATATAGGCTTACTTGACCACACATACTCGTAAGTAATAATGTTTATGGCTGGTTTCCAGACATACACTACACATGCCCCTGGGATCTGATTCTGCACTCAACAGTGAATAGATTCAGGCAGCTGATCCCTGAAAATTGGGGCATAAATTTCCCGACGACTATACTTTGCAAATTATATTATGGAGTACACGTTACCCAATTAATCGCTCTTCAGGTGGCTGTGTAATAAGCTTCATTATTTCTACATAAAGAGCCCTGTTTATAATTTTGTAGCGATAGGGTATAATAAATTTCATTACATGGATAGTAGAAGGTATTGGCTCACTGAGATAACATAATTTTACGAAGAAAAAGCAATAGATTAGCGGCTTTATTTAAAAAAAAAAAACGACGCTTCAGCAGAACAGCTTCAACTTAATTAACCTGTAGCGCTGTTTGTGCTCACATTCGTAAATGACTATTTCTTTTATGAAAAAAATAGAACATTTAAATTCTAACATCTTCCAAAATGAACGTCATTGAAAAGAACTTGCATAGCCGCGTGTATAACATCAACGAGGACTCTTCAGCAATTACGTGATTGAAAAAGTTTCTTTGTCCGTTGAATTTCCAACGTTATTATGTTTGAAAATGATCACATTGTTGCTATTTCCTTGGATATTATGTAAAGCTAGGAACTGACCGGTAGAAGATGGTTAGGACATCGATCACGCTTGGCGGGTTGGTAATGCAATGAGTAACAAATATTTGGTTAAAGGCAACAAAATTATCAAAGGGCAAGTTGAAACAACAGCATGAAGTAACAATGTTTTATTTTTAGTGAGATCTTTATTTATATTACATATTTATAAAACAAACAAAAAATGGCTGCTTTTAATACGTAGGTAATTATGAAATCTCTTTGCTCTTTTACAGAGGGCT
The DNA here is from genome assembly GCA_963853775.1 of Xanthia togata. Lineage (NCBI taxonomy): Eukaryota > Metazoa > Arthropoda > Insecta > Lepidoptera > Noctuidae > Xanthia > Xanthia togata. The sequence continues at coordinate 18,231,227 of OY970802.1, forward strand.
TATTAATAAATATTATGACGTTGAATTAACTTGTGATAATTAAAACACTTTAACGACAAAGTACTTTATTATAAGGTGCCTACTTTCACACCCGTCCGTGGTTATGAAAAATACTTTACATATTCATGCCTGTATTGCCCGAAGGGTTCGGCAGAGGTGTACCTATAGAACATCCACATTTCGCCAGTTATGTTTAAGTCCCATGTAATAGGGGCGAGCCTATTGCTAACATCATCATCATCATTTCAGCCATAGGAAGTCCACTGCTGAACATAGGCCTCCCCCAATGATTTCCAAATCGGCCGGTTGGAAGCGATCTGCATCCAGCGGCTTCCTGCGACCTTTATTAGGTCGTCTGTACACCTTGTGGGTGGATGTCCTACGCTGCGCTTGCCGGTTCGTGGCCTCCATCCCAGAACCTTTCTGCCCCATCGGCCGTCAGTTCTGCGCGCTATGTGCCCCGCCCACTGCCACTTCAGCTTGCTAATCCGTTGGGATATGTCAGCGACTTTAGTTCGTTTGCGGATCTCCTCATTTCTGATTCGATCTCGCAAAGAAACACCGAGCATAGCCCTTTCCATAGCGCGCTGAGTGACCTTGAGCTTTCTTATGAGCTTATTGCCAACAACTGTTCAACAACAATCGTTCTTCATTGCCAACAACCGGGCACAAATCCAGACTCCGGGCTGCTACTGATTTCCTAATGGAAAAACCTAATAACACTTTGCCCGACCCGGGAAACGAATAAACTACATATTATACATAAATGGTTTTTAGATTTGTGTTTTTAGGTTTTTAAAGTTCTCTTAATCCTTTGATTTCTGCTGTTTTTGGCGTTTTTTGAAGAGTCATATGCACCAGTGGAATCTACTATATCTATGGAATCGAATCTAATCTACAAGCCTATTAATTAATCTTTCTTTTTCTGCTTCTACCTATAACTACAAACTGATAAATTAAAAAACCATTATAATTATGTAATTATCACAATTAGAAGTCATTAAAACCATCTCGCCTTTTAGTTGGCACCTTCTAAGCTAGCATATATTCGTAGAATACCTTCGTAGATGTGCAACCACCGACGCTAGGATGGAATGCGCCCAGAATGGATTTATGTAAGCACTGCTATGTACAGCTCTGGTCTAAATCAGTTGTCTACGGCTTAAAATAGTGTTACGCAGACGTCCATCGCTGACGTCGTCGGTCGCGTACCAATTTATATGGAGTCGCGGTCGCTGACCGTCAGTGCTACACTATACACGTCCATTTATCGTCAGCGTCTTGGTACGCGTGAACAACGGTACGCGACCGACGTCAGTGTAACATTGTACACTGTAGACAACTGATTCAAAGTGATGAAAAGTCCGGTTTTCAGTCTAGGTAAGAGTGTATGGATGTATCAATATTTTTAAGTTAAACTCACGACTAAGGAATTAGATCTTGAGCCTTTCTTCCAGATTCAATCTCTTGGGAAGACAATCTCGTTCGAGATGTCGAGACTGAGTGCGCGTGATTTAGCACAGTATGCTTCCTGAGAAGCTATTTAAAGCTGGTTTCCTAAATCTTTACAATAAGAATCGTAACCTTCCATCTAAGGACCACCTTATCTACATCCGCGGTTTCAGTTATAGTCCAAATATTAATACTGCCAATAAAATTAGCTTACAAACGCACGACGTACACATAATGTACATAATATTAACCCAGTTTAACTGACAAAACACCATTAAGAAACATAGGGACTGTATGCATAACTAGATATCTGTACCCAACGTCTGCTTAAAAAAAAGAAATGTCATCTTATCTTTTAATCCGTTCAGGTCATTGCTACGCTTCGGAGAGCCCGACGTTTTATAATGTTATGGTCCAAACTCAATTTTGGAACAAATTAGTTTTTCCTAAGCTAACCCGATTTATCTGCAGCGGGTTGGCATCAACCAGTTTAACCTAAACCAATCTAATTATGACGATATAACTGTCTAGGATAAAATGATACAGCTTTGTCTAAAATAAAACAAAAACAACATTAAGTAGTATGTATGTAGGTGATTTTCAGATCGATTTTTCTTTATCATTCTTTTGTAGCCGAGTATTTTGCTCAATAAATGGAAGCAGGTTCTTTACCTACCTACTTCGGAAAAATGTTCATTGGGGTTACAGTGAATCTGAATAAGACTGATGTCGGAATCCGGAACAGCCAATCTTTTCACGCTATATAGCTCGTGCAGACAAAAGAGATGAACCCTTCGGAGAATCCATCCATCATTCTTTGCGATTAACATTTCCTTTGCAGCTCGTTCACACGATACATCACAAGTCCACTATTAAAAGGCACATCTCCGTAAACTGTTACAACTGACGATGTTAATATCGCGCGTGGTGTGGATATTTATCCTATACTATTAAATGAGCAATATTTGTACCTAGTAGGTAATTATCTCGAAAACGGCTCTAACGATTTCGATGAAAGTTTCAATATAGGGGTTTACGGGGGCAAAACTCGATCTAGCTAGGTCTGGTCATAACTGCGAAAATTCGTTTTCTCTATTTTAGAACAAGATGGCTACCTTAGAATGGCAGCATGGAACTAGTATGAACTAGCTGTCCTATACTATTAAATGTGCATTCTCTATGTTCACCAAAGCAGAACTCGGTCACCCGGTAGTCAGATAGAATTAGCGAAAAATCTTGGAAAGTCCATGAAATTCCTATTGGACCGGATATTTTTTTTGTGAAGACTCATGTGTCAGGAATTGATTCCAATAAAATTTATAGGTGAAGAGAGGGCGGGCCCGAGTGGAGAGAACAGACAAAGTGAAAAAATACCGTTTTAACAATGAAAAATTAGTTTATCAAATTTTTCACTATTTTTCCCCTAATCAGCGACCTTAAACGTCTAATATGACAACAACATAATTTAAAAAAAAAACATTACCGCGCGACACCGCGCCACCGCGCGCGCTAAAAGTACCTGAACTTCATTAATTATTTAAACAACTTTATTCTTTGTCAAATGATCTAAAAATTTTAAAATTTATAGTTCAACTCCTTAATGCATAAGAACCGAAATTATTACATTTTTCGAAAATTAATATAGGGTTCCCAGTCGATTTAAAAAAGGTCCCTTTTTGCAAAAGTCGACGGTTTGCAAAAATCTTGCAACATTTTGATCTAAAAATTTAACTATAGTTAGAAGGCCACAAAACTGACATCATAACAAAATTTCAGCTCTGTATCACTTCCGGAACGCGAGTTATTAAATTTACAAGATTTGCAAAAAATACGTGGGTTTTTGCAAATTGCGGACAATCCTCTGGACCGATTTTGCTCTACCGGGGCTCATTGTCTTTGTTTTTTTACTGCGCAAATTTGTTACATTAATTTTTGTCCGAACTGTAGTTTTTTCTCTAGAAGTTAAAAACTGATTTTTGCCATTTTTTTTGCCACCCAGCCTCCTACATTAACCTATATTTTTTTTGGAATCAAATCCTGCCATAAATTTGAATCTTCACAAAAAAAAAAAAATGCCGGTTCAATAGGAATTTCATGGGCCAAAAAGCTAATTCTATCTGACTACAGGGACTATTATTTAAAATCTGAATTCAGTTAAATTGCGCTACTCAAAAAACTCAAAACTTTTGTGTTTTTATTTTTACAAAAATAGTTTTACCACATATTTCCCGCTCGCCTGAATAGGATTTCTTTCATATTCCCATACACAACAACAGCAGCCAAGCGTGTATGGTGCAGGGCGGTGCCAAGATCCGTTCGTTCACAGTCCAGTGGACAGACGGGCTTTCGGGGCCTCCGCTTGTATGTCGAACTGAGCTGAGCCATCAAAGCCCCCGATTCTATTGACCTTTACGTGCTTCCGTCAGTGGCGTTAAGAAATCGGGAGATGTTGAAGCTTATCTCAATGATTTTGTTCGTGTAGCTACATAGTTGAATGATTCCACTATGAGGCCCATGTCCAGTCAGATTTTCCCGTTATGGTGATAATAATGATCATTTAATTATCCAATAATAGTTATTTGTTATACAAGAGTGCAAAGTTGCTTTTTAACCGCGTGTTCTGTTTTGATGACCGAGCAAGCGAAGGATTCTAAAATTGAATCACGAGCGCAGCGAGTGATTCAAAATTAGAATCCTGAGCGTTAGCGAGGAAATCTTTGCACTCGAGTGCAACACGTAACTTTTCATTCCACCTCAGCGAGGAAATGACTAAATGCAAAAAAAAAAACGTTTACAATCACAAGATAGGTACACTTTTATTTCAGTTTAGGTATTAATTACTACATTATGACAGGTAAGTATTACAGAATAATCTTTAAATTATAACAAAATAATACTAAGGTATAATTAAGAAAATTTTAAAGTAACGTTGCTACAGTTATTTAAATTGAGTGTAATATTTTTGTTTGGTACTGTAATATTGGTGTTAGTCACTTGTGTACTGTTTTTCGGTAAACTATCTGTCATACTTAATAGTTGTACCGATTCATCGGATTCCCTTGGCGTGAATGTTGGAGAGAGAGGGAGATGGTTAGGTGTTTCATAACGGCTTATTTTTGATGTAGAAGGGCCAGTACAAGGATCCGATTGAGGCTCTTTCAGTGTAATGGCTCCTACGATGCCTTCACATATTTTAGACTTATTTTGGATGGAATCCTCTATGTATCCCTCTACAACTGCATTGGACTTCCAGCCTCCGTGGCGCTTAAGGGACAGCAGATCAGCTCCGGAATCAGCCAAAAGTGTGGCTGAAGTTCGTCGGAAACAATGACCCGTGTACAACAGGGGTTCTGGAAGTTCAAGAAATGTTGCTATTTCTCGTGGGATACTGCCAATTTTATTAGTACCCATAGGCTGTCTAACACACTTTCCATTGCGATACTGTAGAAAAAATCGATTGATTGGAGTGTTAGGCGGGCGTAAGGCTTGATATTTCTCAACAATCGTTACGTATTCCTTGCGAATGACGAAGTTGCGGTCTCTTTTTGTCTTTGTATTAGGTAAATTAATTAATAGTAAGTCATCTGAATGTTTCTCAATGTTTTTGACATTAAGTTGTGTTAGTTCATTAGTTCGACATGCTCCGTTTATTCCAATAATAAGAACAACCTGTAACGTAAAGAGTATTGTAGTAGATAAATGAATAAAATTGATATGAACGCATAATTATGCCTATCAACATCTACTAAGTATACTATTTAATTGAGATTAATATACTTAAGTAGATACTGAATGTGCAACTGACTTACTTTTGCCGCCAAATATACGGAATCGGGTGCTTCGTTAAGAAACTTTTCAATATCAGATACTGTGAAAACCTTCGATTTTTTTGGTTGATGACCAGATGAGGCTCTTTTTAAAAATGCCACTAATTTAGGATAGGTATCGATATGTTTGTCTTTTTTCATCTTTATTGTTGCTTTTAGCATCGAATACGTACTCCATAGAGTGCTTGCTTTCTTGTTCTCGGATAATTCTATAAAATATGCCAGCAAAACGTTTTCTGAGAAAGTTTTGGCTCCTTTTGCTAGTCGCCACGTGTTGAACATATCGTACTGTTTTAAATACTTCTCGCGTGATTGTTGAGGGAGAAAGCTCATTTGCGCATTATTAACAGTTTCAGTCAATTCTGTTGGCGTCAAGCAAACTTCCTCGTCGCTAGAATCACTCATTTTAGTTTTTTCACTTGTTTTCAAGTTTCTTGTTTTTAATATACCTAAGGTTTAACAATGACGTGAAAAAATGCCGCGTAAAGAACCGCGTACAAAGCAAATTGAAAAAAGAACACCAAGAAGGTTCCGAGTCTGAGTTTTTAACAAATTAAAAAAAAGTTGTATGATATATTCGGCACCATAGAGGTAGCAGTAAATAGGTTTAATGTTTTTTTTAATTCACAAACTTAGTGCACACGATGTTCTAAATTCAATTTACTTTATCCTCTAGAGAATAAAAACGGCTTTTCCACTCAGATACTGAAGATTAAAAATACTCTTTCCGAGATGGTGGGATGAAAAATACTTTATTTTAGTTATTTTAAAGATTCAATTAATTTTGGTTTACTTCGCCCCAGGAAACACAATCATTATTTCCTTTATTGTACAAATCGTTCTATACAATATTTGGTAACAAAACTGATTTTGCAAGCGACCCATTTTGCGGCCAATTCTTGGTAAAACCCAAATGTTTGTTTTAATTAAGTAGTCATTTACTTCGGATCGACACACCCACAGTACGAAACGGTCACGTCACCAATTTCCTTTTTCCGAATATTTTGCCTAACTTTTTACACTTCTAAGAACGGGATTGAAATTGGGCGCTTTGGGATCACGACTCCAATCAGTTACGGACTTTTACGTAAAAACGAAAGGTAGAATGTAAACGTTGTAGCAATGTACAAAAGCAAAATATTTATAGCCAATTCATCTAAGCTATTCCATTTCTTTCACGTTTCAGAGGATTTTTGGAAGGCCCAACTTTGAATTGTGGACAAAGCCGTAGCCATGTACATATTATATAAAACAGGAATAAAGCATCGGCTTTATTACGCGGAAACTTGACTGATCATCGGATCAGTCAAGTTTCCGCGTTACGAGTACATGACACGCAGTTTCCCAACGCAGATGACTTTGAGGGCTCTTCAATTAATATTATTTACGCTTTGATATATGATTTCTACAAAGTTAATTATAACAACGTAGAATACAGGAACAAGTCGAACGTCGATCAACATATTGAAAGCTCTTCTTATTGCTCCATCCAGAATATAAGTTCTAGGAACGTTTTCAATTAGCGATCAATTTTGTTGCATTTTGCTTTAAAGAAAATAGAGGAAGGTTTTGATTTGAACTCTATGTTGGTAAGTATGTGTTCTACTTTACAGATTTAATTTTGTGTTATTCTGTGCCGGATCTTGATCGTACCTACATAAATAAGGTGTTAAAAAAATAACTTTAGAAACTTTAAGAGGTGTTTTAGACCATCGAACTCAATAACTTTTACTATAGGACCAACTATGAAACCGCGAAAAAATAACAGCTGTCCCATACAGTTTAGAACAGTAGATATTAAACTTTACTATGGAAAAGCTGTTTTTTTTCGCGATTTCTATGTTTTTCCCATAGTAAAAGTTATTCAGTTCAATGGTCTAAAACACCTCTTAACGTTTATAAAGTTTATTTTTTAATACCTTACTTATAAGATACCTAGCCGGACAATCTTTTATAGATAATTCTTTTACAATCTCCACCTAAATTCTGCCAAAAACAATCAAAGTTGTTCGGTAAAGGCATCAGACACACATATGTAGATAGGTGGTAGGCTCGTTACGTAAGTTTAACTGGAGTAAAATATACAGGATGTCCAGTAAATAACACGACATACTGCAGGGGGTGATAGCTTGGTTCACTACCTATCAATACAACACAATATATGTTCAGCAAAATCTTACGGATTTACAGTTTTACAAAATTTTCCGAAATATCGAAAAATCTCTACCTTGAAACAGATTTTTAAGCATCTCGTAATGAAAAAATATTTTTTTAGAACTTTTTTTACATCAAATTATTCGTGAATAGTTACTCTACTCATTAAATATTTTTTTTGATCAAAAACAAAAATGTTTTGAAGAAATAGTTGTTTTTGTTAAAATTTTCACAGAACAATTTTCTTTGTAAAAAATTTGTAAAACTGTAAATCCGTAAGATTTTGCTGAACATAATTGTGTTGTATTGATAGGTAGTGACCCTAGCTATCACCCCCTGCAGTATGTCGTGCTATTTACTGGACACCATGTATATTGAACACTTGTAAAAGTTTAGTTGTAACTTCGGAAGGACCCTGCCGAAATCTGGGATTAATCACATAAAACACTCGTATAGGTAAATTGAAAACCATTTCAGTTGGTTGTACTGTAGGTAGATTTGGTGATATGGAATCATAGTAAGTTCAAGTATCGCTGTATTGAACTGTTGAAGACTTTTGATTAATTTTAACGGATACATCGCCCGTAAAACAAATGTAATGGTAGGTAGAACAACGAATGTAACTCTGTATGTCTGTAGATCTGTTACTTTTTCACGCCTAAACCGCTGAAACGATTGTTATTAAATTTTACCTATTACGGTTCATGAGATACAGCCCGCTGACAGACAGACAGACAGACTTAGTAATAAGGTTCCGTTTGGCACCCTTTGGCTATGGAGCCCTAAAAATGATGAAATACAAACATATGCAGACGAAGTCATGGGCTACTATTTTTATAAGTGCAGCGAAAAATCAGAACGTTTTATATATGCCTTAATCACTTATCAAGATAAAAATGGCGGGTAAAGGAAGGTGATGCATTGTTGCACAAAAACCGCACATAATTGGTAATCCAGGGAATCAAATTAATAATATACATATATAACATAATCTGCGGCCGGAATACGTCCGCTCAGCACATTGGTGCGCCACCGACCGCAGCCGCAGCATTGATTACTGTACTACCCCTATATTAAACACGAATTAGTGAACAACAATGTAATTTTAGATGAGGTAACCTACTAAACAAACAGATCTCTGCTGCTGTCTGTACATGAATACACAAATAGTCCCCTAAAAGTGTTTGTGTAGGCTATTATGGGCATAGAATAGGTCCTCCCGAAAATGCCGTAAAAGGCAACTAAGGGATTATGTCAACAGGTTGGTCATTGGCATCCTTACGATCATGATTTGAAGGGAGCAAACGGAACGAAAAAATTTGACATTATTGTTATCGAAAAGGTCTGTTCCAATCTTATTAAAATGATATGCCCAGTTATCTTCTCCCTATTTCACCACAATTTTATTACGTATTACAATATAATGGATCATCTATGTCAAAGTTTCACTGTTGTGTGAACCTGACCCTCCCCAACGGAAGTCTTACAAGAGATTTGCGAGATCAATTACTATTAGTTGAAGACGAACATATTTGGCTTATTGTACAAACTTGATTTTGACCCAGAACTTTCAACTGCTACCAATATTAGATAAAAACCAACTTTAAACTGCCTTTGAATACAATTTCCATATTCCTTTCATAAAACATGAAAGTTTTGCAAAGTTTGAAGAGACATTAGTGTCGTTTCTTGAAGATTCCGCGCTTGGACTTGGAATAAAAAGTTGGTGCCTCCCTGCCGAACAACGAGCACAGATAAGCTCAGCCACAGGGGGTAAATCTTTTAAGAAGTTACTGATGGCTCCGTTCAGAGCGTGGGCTTGTTTCATTGAAAATTTGGGCACCTTCAAAATGTAATTTGCATGAGGAGCGACTTAAGTGTATTCCGATAGGAGTGGGACGATGTTTATTTAAATTAAGAATGTATTGTCTTTCGATTAAAAGATTTTTATTAACAGTATTTACTTAATAAAGTGCCTTCAAGGACCTACCATTTTCAAAGGTCAGATATTACCATTTTAAAATAGGCAGATTTCACAGCTCATTGATCTGCTACAAGAAACCTCTACATAAATGCAGATAAAAAACTTTTCTAATTCCGGTTCTGAATGTGAAAATTCAAAGGCACGGTGTACAGAGGCGTGCAAGGGTATGAAAAGTCAATCAGTAATTGTAAGCTGAATGGACAAGGGGTCGAGTCGATGTGACACTGGCTTTCAGCGGCGAGCTACCGACCGGCCAGGTAAATATTTGCTGGCCAGTGTAAATTTACGCCGGCCACTCGCAACGCAGTAAATTGAACAGCAATTCGGCCCGACACGGAAATTATACCTACGTAAGTAAGTAGTGATCAACAAATATTTTTATGCGACTTTACAGTTCAGTTGACTTTCATTGTAATAAAATAAATGTTTAATGGTAATTTGTTCATTTCGGTTAAGGTATAGGTACCTATATCTTTTACACTTTAGTGGAACTCAGGGTACAATTAATGCTATAAGGCATATCCGTATTAGTTCTGTAGTTTATGACTATATGCGATATGTTTAACACAAGTAAGTACTTTCATCATTTTTCTAAAAATAAATCTATAAACAATCATAAAAGTAATCTAACAGTAGAAAACTATAACTATATAATCCGAAGTAATTATACGATTACTTACAATCAAGCTCTCAAACTGTAAAATAGAATCAACAGCATGCCTCAACAATTTGTAAGTGTTAATCTAATTAGAATTATGCTAATCACTCGAACAAAGTTATCGTTGTTTACGCCTGAAGCATGAAAACATCCCTGAGAGATATTCAATTGTGTCCTCTAGCGGCCATCTTGTGGAATATTTGAATAACACGAAGCGAAATAGCGCTCGAACCGAGTCTACAGTCGGGAAACCGAACGTGCGTTCGTCTGTAGCTGAGTTCGCCATCGCCTTGAGTATTTTGGTATTTTTTTTGTAGATGGCGCTGAGCGTCGTGAGTTTTCTTGAAAACCGAACGAAGTTTACTGTTGAAAATAAATAAAGTTTGTTTATTTTGGTGTAGATTTCACCTCTCATTTGTATTGTATAGAATACTTACATAATTGTTTTTTTTTTACTATGTTGTTGCTCTTGACTCTAGTCTAGGTCAGAAGTGACAGAGACAAAGTCGAAGATGGAGTGAGCTTACCCAGAGGAAGCCTGTTCACTCTTACTTTGAATACATTCGGGTTGTATGCGTTCGGAAACACAGACGCAGGCAAAGTTCCACTCCTTTGCTGTGCGCATTATAAAAGATATTTGAAAACGCTTAGTGCGAGTTGCTGGAATATCAACTAGGTAGGGATGGTAACCTGCAGTGCGTCTAGATTTCCGATGGTAGAAGGGGGCCGGTGGAATGAGGTCGTGGAGTTCATGGGCACACTCGCCGAAGTACAATTTGTAGAAGACCGACAAGCAAGTAACCTTGCGGCGATGAGCCAAGCTGTGAAGCTTGGCATCCACCAGTTTAACGTCACCAATGAGCCTCTTAGCTCTGCGTTCCACCGAATCAAGCGCAGCAAGTTGGTACTTAGCTGAGGCGTCCCAAAGGTAGCTGCAATACTTCATGCAGGATTGGTCTTGTGCTTTGTAAAGGGTTAAAAGCTGTCCTGGCGTATCGCTTAACTATTTAGGGCGCCCAGTATCTTGGCCGCAGTTTGAGCTTTGTACTCGATGGTGGAGCCGAAGTTGAGACCAGATGTCAACTCCATGCCTAGGAGCTCGAGCCGATCAGTTACAGGAACAGATGTACCCCGAAAAATAGGAGTTTGGTCAAAACTACTCCTTTTGGCGGTAAAAAGACACGCCTGTGTTTTGGTGGCGTTAAATTCGTCAGACCAAATTGTCAAGCGATTGCGATTGCGATTGCTCAAGGTCAAATCTGTCCGCTCCACCACGGCCTCTCTCAGGGAACGAACTTCAGCCCCGCCGGTTTTTGCGCTGGACAAGTATCTCTCTGAAACGGTACTGTCGTCCGCGTGCCCAACAATACCAGGCAGAAGCAGGTCATTGATATGCAGCAGGAAAAGAATTGCAGAGAGAACAGACCCCTGAGGAACTCCGGCATCAATATCCATAAGGTCAGAGGAGCAGCCGTCCACGACTACTCTGATCGACCGTATACTAAGGAAGTCTGATATCTAGCTAAAAAAATCCGCAGGGATGTCATAAGCAGGAAGCTTGCTGAGTAGTCCAGCGTGCCAGACCCTGTCAAAGGCCTTCGAGATATCAAGCGATACAGCAAGTGCTTCACCGTGTTTCTCGATGGCTTCGCCCCAGCAGTGCGTGACATACACAAGAAGATCGCCAGTGGACCGTCCCCGGCGAAAACCATATTGACGGTCACTGAGGAGATCATTGTCTTCAAGGTAGGTCAGCAACTTACTGTTCAGTACCCTTTCCATAACTTTGCATAGAATGGAGGTAATGGCGATCGGACGGTAATGGGCAGGGTCTGCAGGGTCGCCCTTTTTGGGGACTAGTTGTACATTGGCAAGCTTTCAGGATTTTGGTACCGTTCTTTTTAAAAGAGAGAGGCGGAACAAACGTGTCAACATAGGAGACAGTTCAGGCGCACACTGCCTCAACACTCTCGCTGGAATGCCGTCAGGCCCGCTGGCCTTTTCACGTCTAGACTGCACAATACTCTTCGGACCTCTTTAATGTGAACTGTGATTTCCTGCATCGAGGAGTCACAATGAGGTATAGTAGGTGGTTGTTTGGAGCCAGCGTCCATACGTGAATTGCTTGCAAAGAGAGAAGCAAAAAATTAGCTTTCTCACTCGCAGAGTGAGCCAGCGACCCATCAGGTTTCATCATTGGAGGTAAAGTGGGGCGGAGGGGTCACCTGAGGAGAAGTACAATTGCCGCCATGGATAAGACGCAAAAAAGTGCCACATCTCATCCCAGTCTGCCGACTCGTATCGCCTTACTCGCCTCGTGCCTCTAGGACTCTCACCTGGAGGAGAGCAGGTCGATATGGATTTCACCAGACAGAGGTCAGAGGTTCCCAGCGGGGCTGAGACTGATACCGAATGACTGTCAGGATTAGATGTCAGCAGGAGCTCCAAGCAATTGGGTGTATGGCCATCAAGATCCGGTACCCGCGTTGCCACATTCACCATCTGGGTTAGATCTAGCGTTAAAGCAAACTTGCGCGCCTCTAACCCTTCATGGTCAGTTTTCTGATACGGGAACAGCCAGTCTTCATGATGGGCATTAAAGTCCCCCAGAAAAATAAGCTTCGCTGATGGGTCTGTTGCTAGGCTACGTCAGTTACGTGATTACTTTCAAGAACTGACCATTTTCCGATAAGTAATTATTAACTTACTCGACTGCGGCGAGACCCAAGCGGAGGGTAGTGTTTTCGCTACTGTCAGAGTATGATGGGTCGGGACGGGACGGGGCAGGTGACTAAATCGCCATATTTATAAGCTACTTCCAACAAAAGAATTTCCTTAAATTCCTAACTCCAAAAAACTGCACTAGGTCGTCTTTTCCAAAGATAAACAAGTGTAGGTACCATTTATGTGTGTAATAGTAATCTTAATAAGTAGAGATATACCATGCAAACGGCAGACGTAAACGCGTGGTAGGGGGCAGCAACAAATAACTGGTGAATCGAAAGAGCCTTGATCGCAGTCACGCAGTAACCTGCGTAACTCATTATTGAATGTCCTTGAGCTCCTTTTTTGGCGAAAATCACACGCAGACCTTTACTGCGGAAGTTTCATCAGCAGTGTGTCAAAGCTTTAAAGTTTGTTCCTTAAATGTCACCTCATATAAAAATAACCGTAAAAAAGTTAACTTTTAGTGCCGCGAAATAGTTTGAAAATATCAACCTACCTACAGATTTGGAAAAAAGAGTTCGTTTTTATGAGGTCCTATGTAATATACCGATATTAACGTCAATTTTTACATTACAATATTTCACGCTAAACCTTGGTCATATCGAACGCCTAGGGAATAATAAAACCATGACCTACCCATCAGCTGTGTAAACTAATGGATAATATAAAAATAGCACATCAAATATTTTGCGTCTAGGCTATCTATAACACCGTACAATTTACATATTAATATAGTTATTCTAATTTTGGAAAGCCGTCTATAGAGCTCGCAATATCCGTACATTATACATTACTTATTGCTTTGTCTGTTGTTCGCTATATTTGGATTTCATTCAAACGACTCGGGAACAATTTTATTGTATATTCCTAGAGAGGCGTGTTCTTCTAGGTTTTTGATACCAATAAGAAAATAAGTGACCAGATTACCTTAACATGGACTCCTTTAAAGTTTTAACTAGCAAATCATAATCAATAACAAAACATTTCAAGACTTGGATTGAGTGATTTAAGAATTGAATTGACGGTAGTATGGTTCCGTGACTTCAGACATTCTGAATTGGTGATAGGTAGAGAATACCTATCAACTCAGCCTAGACACTCCCAGGCTGCACCTCAACACTCTATCCGCCGCCTTCAGCATCCAGTCTGTCCCAGTCACCTTACACACCATAGATAAGTAAAAAACCTATAGACTGATAAAAATGATCAGCAGCAGAAACCGTTAGGTATACAAAAGATTATAAAAATCTGTGGGTCGTTTAACAATCGCTTAAGAAACCGCTAAAGAATGGTCATTAGTGCAATGGTTTATAAAATTATTGGTTAATGTGATATCGATAATAGTAGATTGTAAATGTACCTACATGGGTAGATACAATGTTTTCTAATAAATGTGGACTTAATTCTTAAAATAATCGTTTTTATGGTGTGGCAAATGCGTCTTTTTAACAATATTTTATGTTGTGTAAATAGAATATTTAGGTACCAAGTTTGAATAATTTATTGATTAGTCATCTACTATCTTTAGTTGTTAGTTGGTTTAGATAATTATATATTTAAATTACCACCTTACTTAGATATAATATGTACATACCAAAATGGAGCGAATTGTTTCATCGTACAAGTATATTTCTTCACCTTTTGTATTACCGCGTTTAAAGCAAATTAATGACTTTGACTTCGACTTTGACTTTTTATCTCACAAGTTTAAACCGCCTCTGGGTCTAGTGGTTAGACTACCTGTCTCAGACCCAGAGGTCCCGGGTTCGATTCCCAGTGGGGGCAAAATTTTCTGCTCGGTTTGTTTGGTGCTTAGTATTGTTCTAAGTCCACCTTTCTTGCTCTCACCATCTTATCTAAATCTATCGCCATAACAACAATGTTAACAGCATTGTTTTGTTTCGCCAGTAAGAGGTAAGATGGCCAGTTCCTCTGTGGTTGGGGATTCCGGGTGAAACCCGCTTCCACCTTAGGCCTGATCATCACTTACCATCAGGTGAGATGCAGACCAAGAGCTTCGACGTTGTGTATAAAAAACCGGCCAAGTGCGTGTCGGACCACGCACAATGAAGGGTTCCGTAGTTGGAATGAATTTATCGTAAGAACAAACTTAACTTTGTAATTGAAAAATATGTTCTCCCATACGGAATATATGGGAGAACATGTTTTATCAACCGCAAATTTAAGTTGGTCGATTATTACTCGTAAACTTGTAAAGCCCACTTAAGTGTGATAGTTTTCCTTTAAATTTCGTTATATATAGGTACTACTGCCGTGACATTTGAATTTCTAACTACAACTGTTTAGCGTCTAACGAAAATTGGTACTTTAAAGCTTGATAAGTCACGAACGGTTTACTTAATCAAAAAACGGCCAAACCCCTAATATTTTTAAAAGACCTATCCAACGATATCCCACACTATGGGAAGGGCGAAAAAAAATATTATCATCCCCACGTTACATATAGGGGAGGTACCCTAGATAATTGTTTTTTTCAAAATTTTATTTTACCACTTTTTTGACGTCATTAACGTGTATACTCATGCCAAATTACAACTTTCTAGTACCAATAGTTTTTGAGCTAAACCGCGGACAGACAGACGGACATGGTGAAACTATAAGGGTTCCTTGTTGACTACGGAACCCTAAAAAGAGGTTACGTTTCATGAAGTTTCATCTTCTTCTTCTCTTGTGAATATTAGATTTGTAAAAGAAGGCGAAGGAAATTCAAAGACCATGACAATAATTGTAAAGTCAGTGATGTCGTGACGTGGTGTGATCGCCGTCAACTGTCGGAGTTCCCCTTTACCTAGGAACATTGCTTTTAGTGTACTTTTAGGGGTATGAGGAACATGGTATAAAGTTCACTCATCCACCATAGAAAAGGGAGGATCCTCCGACCAGACGGGTGTCGTGTCTGACGGGCAACTGCCCAATGGCTGAAGTTGTGAGCTTGTATATATACAAGCATCTAGATCGCGCGGTAAACTCTAATTACGTGATGCAGTATTTGTGTGACGTCAGAATATTAGTGTAACGTCAGGTCACACGGTAGACGATGTAGATGCCACCACATACTTACTCTTTATTAATGCTTCTTTAAACAATATACCTTGCTCTAGCAAAACTATATAAGAACATTACGGGAGCTGTGAGGCCCCGATTATGAAAAGCTTCTGTTACGTACCCAACTAGTAAATTATGACAGAAAATATTTCTGCGATAAGTTTGCTAGGTGAACCCTCCAGGAGGGCTCCCGGCACTGAACGTGGTAAACTTTGATGTCGTGAGTCATGTGCATGCTGATGTTTTTGTTAATATTAGGGGTTAAAGTATGAAATTGCCGATTTGTACTGAAAAATTGATATTAGTTTTTTTTTTTTTATTTAACATATTTATTTAATCAAAATAACTACCATTATTATCTATACATTGCTGCCATCTAATAGGAAGGTAATTTATGCCTATGCGATAGAACTCTCGTGATCTAGATTCGACAAACTGTGTGAGAGCATATTGTACTGCCTCCTGAGAAGAAAACTTTTTATCACGTAGAAAATTGTCCAAATCACGAAAAAAATGGTAGTCCGTTGGAGCAAGGTCTGGCGAATAAGGAGGGTGACGAATGGTTTCTAATTGCAGTTCCTGTAGAGTTAAAACGGTTTCTCGTGCTGTATGAGGTCTCGCGTTATCATGGAGCAATAATGGTGAAGACCGATTGGAACCCGGCCCTTGAGTAGTTTACAGAAATTAATTGGAAACAAGCTGATGATGGTTTCTATTTGAACTATACTACTCACCACCGTGCTAAAGTAAATGTATAGGGTATAATCTGCTAAGAAAAGATTCAATTAAACAAGTACACAAAACACAGTTTATTGGAATTATACAAAATTAAGGCACACATACAAACAACGTGGCAAGCCACTAAATTAATATACCTTTTCATCCCACCATCTCGGAAAGAGTATTTTTAATCTTCAGTATCTGAGTGGAAAAGCCGTTTTTATTCTCTAGAGGATAAAGTAAATTGAATTTAGAACATCGTGTGCACTAAGTTTGTGAATTAAAAAAAACATTAAACCTATTTACTGCTACCTCTATGGTGCCGAATATATCATACAACTTTTTTTTAATTTGTTAAAAACTCAGACTCGGAACCTTCTTGGTGTTCTTTTTTCAATTTGCTTTGTACGCGGTTCTTTACGCGGCATTTTTTCACGTCATTGTTAAACCTTAGGTATATTAAAAACAAGAAACTTGAAAACAAGTGAAAAAACTAAAATGAGTGATTCTAGCGACGAGGAAGTTTGCTTGACGCCAACAGAATTGACTGAAACTGTTAATAATGCGCAAATGAGCTTTCTCCCTCAACAATCACGCGAGAAGTATTTAAAACAGTACGATATGTTCAACACGTGGCGACTAGCAAAAGGAGCCAAAACTTTCTCAGAAAACGTTTTGCTGGCATATTTTATAGAATTATCCGAGAACAAGAAAGCAAGCACTCTATGGAGTACGTATTCGATGCTAAAAGCAACAATAAAGATGAAAAAAGACAAACATATCGATACCTATCCTAAATTAGTGGCATTTTTAAAAAGAGCCTCATCTGGTCATCAACCAAAAAAATCGAAGGTTTTCACAGTATCTGATATTGAAAAGTTTCTTAACGAAGCACCCGATTCCGTATATTTGGCGGCAAAAGTAAGTCAGTTGCACATTCAGTATCTACTTAAGTATATTAATCTCAATTAAATAGTATACTTAGTAGATGTTGATAGGCATAATTATGCGTTCATATCAATTTTATTCATTTATCTACTACAATACTCTTTACGTTACAGGTTGTTCTTATTATTGGAATAAACGGAGCATGTCGAACTAATGAACTAACACAACTTAATGTCAAAAACATTGAGAAACATTCAGATGACTTACTATTAATTAATTTACCTAATACAAAGACAAAAAGAGACCGCAACTTCGTCATTCGCAAGGAATACGTAACGATTGTTGAGAAATATCAAGCCTTACGCCCGCCTAACACTCCAATCAATCGATTTTTTCTACAGTATCGCAATGGAAAGTGTGTTAGACAGCCTATGGGTACTAATAAAATTGGCAGTATCCCACGAGAAATAGCAACATTTCTTGAACTTCCAGAACCCCTGTTGTACACGGGTCATTGTTTCCGACGAACTTCAGCCACACTTTTGGCTGATTCCGGAGCTGATCTGCTGTCCCTTAAGCGCCACGGAGGCTGGAAGTCCAATGCAGTTGTAGAGGGATACATAGAGGATTCCATCCAAAATAAGTCTAAAATATGTGAAGGCATCGTAGGAGCCATTACACTGAAAGAGCCTCAATCGGATCCTTGTACTGGCCCTTCTACATCAAAAATAAGCCGTTATGAAACACCTAACCATCTCCCTCTCTCTCCAACATTCACGCCAAGGGAATCCGATGAATCGGTACAACTATTAAGTATGACAGATAGTTTACCGAAAAACAGTACACAAGTGACTAACACCAATATTACAGTACCAAACAAAAATATTACACTCAATTTAAATAACTGTAGCAACGTTACTTTAAAATTTTCTTAATTATACCTTAGTATTATTTTGTTATAATTTAAAGATTATTCTGTAATACTTACCTGTCATAATGTAGTAATTAATACCTAAACTGAAATAAAAGTGTACCTATCTTGTGATTGTAAACGTTTTTTTTTTTGCATTTAGTCATTTCCTCGCTGAGGTGGAATGAAAAGTTACGTGTTGCACTCGAGTGCAAAGATTTTTCACCTCGTGCTCTTTTGATTCCCTCGCTAACGCTCAGGATTCTAATTTTGAATCACTCGCTGCGCTCGTGATTCAATTTTAGAATCCTTCGCTTGCTCGGTCATCAAAATTGAACACGCGGTTAAAAAGCAACTTTGCACTCTTGTATAACAAATAACTATTTCATCCCACCATCTCGGAAAGAGTATTTTTAATCTTCAGTATCTGAGTGGAAAAGCCGTTTTTATTCTCTAGAGGATAAAGTAAATTGAATTTAGAACATCGTGTGCACTAAGTTTGTGAATTAAAAAAAACATTAAACCTATTTACTGCTACCTCTATGGTGCCGAATATATCATACAACTTTTTTTTAATTTGTTAAAAACTCAGACTCGGAACCTTCTTGGTGTTCTTTTTTCAATTTGCTTTGTACGCGGTTCTTTACGCGGCATTTTTTCACGTCATTGTTAAACCTTAGGTATATTAAAAACAAGAAACTTGAAAACAAGTGAAAAAACTAAAATGAGTGATTCTAGCGACGAGGAAGTTTGCTTGACGCCAACAGAATTGACTGAAACTGTTAATAATGCGCAAATGAGCTTTCTCCCTCAACAATCACGCGAGAAGTATTTAAAACAGTACGATATGTTCAACACGTGGCGACTAGCAAAAGGAGCCAAAACTTTCTCAGAAAACGTTTTGCTGGCATATTTTATAGAATTATCCGAGAACAAGAAAGCAAGCACTCTATGGAGTACGTATTCGATGCTAAAAGCAACAATAAAGATGAAAAAAGACAAACATATCGATACCTATCCTAAATTAGTGGCATTTTTAAAAAGAGCCTCATCTGGTCATCAACCAAAAAAATCGAAGGTTTTCACAGTATCTGATATTGAAAAGTTTCTTAACGAAGCACCCGATTCCGTATATTTGGCGGCAAAAGTAAGTCAGTTGCACATTCAGTATCTACTTAAGTATATTAATCTCAATTAAATAGTATACTTAGTAGATGTTGATAGGCATAATTATGCGTTCATATCAATTTTATTCATTTATCTACTACAATACTCTTTACGTTACAGGTTGTTCTTATTATTGGAATAAACGGAGCATGTCGAACTAATGAACTAACACAACTTAATGTCAAAAACATTGAGAAACATTCAGATGACTTACTATTAATTAATTTACCTAATACAAAGACAAAAAGAGACCGCAACTTCGTCATTCGCAAGGAATACGTAACGATTGTTGAGAAATATCAAGCCTTACGCCCGCCTAACACTCCAATCAATCGATTTTTTCTACAGTATCGCAATGGAAAGTGTGTTAGACAGCCTATGGGTACTAATAAAATTGGCAGTATCCCACGAGAAATAGCAACATTTCTTGAACTTCCAGAACCCCTGTTGTACACGGGTCATTGTTTCCGACGAACTTCAGCCACACTTTTGGCTGATTCCGGAGCTGATCTGCTGTCCCTTAAGCGCCACGGAGGCTGGAAGTCCAATGCAGTTGTAGAGGGATACATAGAGGATTCCATCCAAAATAAGTCTAAAATATGTGAAGGCATCGTAGGAGCCATTACACTGAAAGAGCCTCAATCGGATCCTTGTACTGGCCCTTCTACATCAAAAATAAGCCGTTATGAAACACCTAACCATCTCCCTCTCTCTCCAACATTCACGCCAAGGGAATCCGATGAATCGGTACAACTATTAAGTATGACAGATAGTTTACCGAAAAACAGTACACAAGTGACTAACACCAATATTACAGTACCAAACAAAAATATTACACTCAATTTAAATAACTGTAGCAACGTTACTTTAAAATTTTCTTAATTATACCTTAGTATTATTTTGTTATAATTTAAAGATTATTCTGTAATACTTACCTGTCATAATGTAGTAATTAATACCTAAACTGAAATAAAAGTGTACCTATCTTGTGATTGTAAACGTTTTTTTTTTTGCATTTAGTCATTTCCTCGCTGAGGTGGAATGAAAAGTTACGTGTTGCACTCGAGTGCAAAGATTTTTCACCTCGTGCTCTTTTGATTCCCTCGCTAACGCTCAGGATTCTAATTTTGAATCACTCGCTGCGCTCGTGATTCAATTTTAGAATCCTTCGCTTGCTCGGTCATCAAAATTGAACACGCGGTTAAAAAGCAACTTTGCACTCTTGTATAACAAATAACTATTTCCTGACACTACGGCATTCGCCCACACAACTAGTCTCCGTTCCTAGTGGTATCGGTGATGCCTGCAATGAGACAACAACAGTTTCAGAGTCGCTATAGCGAGTCCGTGAGGCGAACCAATTAATAACCTCTAGCTCAACCGTACACGTATGACCTATTTGGACTGTGTTCATAAGGGGAAAAAAACTAATATGCTAGGCAAACCCGAGACAAATATCCTTACAACAACTGGTCTTAACACAAAAGGCCTAACTCTCTCATAGGTTAAATTATAATATTACACAGATTTAACGCTCTCATCAAACCTTGAGTTGAACTCTCGTATGACTCTCTCAGTTGACGGATTCTCCGTCCTTGGCTTCGCTGACAGGAGAAACCTGCCAACACACGCGAACGTGGCCTACGGACAAGATGGTGACGCTTTCGTTACCTGGAGTGACGAACTTCCCTCATCACCTGGATTCGGTTAGGTTAGGCCTTCCTGAACTTCGGATGAGCACACCGCAAGGGATAACCTTAAAGCCGCCTGCGCTCTGATGGATTTCCACTCACACAGTGGCGCAACACCAAGGCATCTAATGGCGCATAGCACCAATTTCAATAGAGGCTAGTATAACAGCCAGATCTGTAACAACTTCCTCGTGTCAGAACACACATGCAAGACCTAGGCTATAAGCTATCCAGCAAGAACAAAGCAAATGGTTGGATACTCACAGGATTCAGCTTCTAACAGGACTTATAAACCCCATCGGGTTATTTGGACATATTCAGATCGTCTTAAGATTCAGTCCCCCTCAATCAGCCTTTAGGCTCGTGTCCTGGATCGTCAAAGACGGACGCCGCTTTTCCAAATCAATCTGACAGGTTCTAGAATAATCTTTCACAGACTATATAGACTTGTTATCGATTTTTATCTTCAATTAACCAAACATTGTTTATGTTATAAGATATGGTAAATTATGTATGATTGTTTATTTATTTTAATTAACTAATAAACTTGTAATTAATTTATTAGAACACAAAGACACCAACGCCATCCTGTGTCACGTAAACAACCATGACACCAGTCTGCCGATAACCACGACAGGTGTTGTTACTTGGTGCCATCAATGTTTACTTTTGCAACTTCACACGATTCATGAGTCGGGGCTGTTTCACTGCTAGTTTTGCTAGCATTGTTCGAAGTTCAGCACAGTAGACATCTGCCGTTATTGCTTGACCAGATCGGGGAAAGCTATAGTGAATAACACCATGCTGAGATCACCAAACAGTTACCATTACCTTTTTATTGGTAAGCTTTGCTTTAGGACACTGTTGCGGTGTTTGACCTGGGATCAACCATTGCATTTTTCGCTTACGGTTATCGTAAAGAATCCACTTTTCATCACATGTCATAATTCGATCCAATATTCCTTCATTTCTGTATCGATCAATGTAACACAAGTTTCAACACACGTTTCTTTCTGCAGATCAGTCAAATCATGAGGCACCCATTTCTCATATTTTTTATTTTATTGATTTGACGCAAATGAGTCAATATTGTTGGTACAGTAACGTTAAACCATGCCGCTAATTTCTGGGTAGTTTGGCTCGGATCGGCTTCCACCATCTCTTTCAATTCAATGTTATTCACCTGTGTGCCCACACGGGTGAATGCAGTCTTCTACGTGGTTCGTTCTTCAAATCAAAGTTTCCACCACGAAAGCTTTTAAACCAAAATCGCACGGTGCGTTCATTAGCAGACCCCTCTCCAAACGCAACATTGATATTGCGAGCTGTTTCTGCCGCGTTAGTTCCGCGTTGGAACTCGTATTCAAAAATAACTCGAATTTTCGAAGTATCCATCTCTCTTGTCTAAGCTGAATAAAAAAACAACTGAAAGTAGATAATCGAATGTTGCACATTTTTTAAAAGAAGAACTTCATAGGTACCTACCATGTGAAAATAGTTTCACTCAAAAATCTCAAACCATGAAGGTTCTATGTCAATTCGAAGTACCTATGACAATAAAACAACAATTTCATACTTTAACCCCTATTATACAATTTCAACGAATAATCAATGAGTGGCAATCGTTTGGAACGGCTGGTCCTGCGTTGTAAACATACCTTTGACTTGCTTAACTCTCATAAAATTAATATCGTAGCTTATAGCTGCACATACCTTAGCCTTGGTCAATGCGTCATCAAACTGCTTATGAATTTAAACGAAAGGTTTACTGAAGGTTTGAATAGGTATTCTTCTAAAATTAATAAAATCAATAAGCTGATGTGAGCCTCGTGTCAGCGAGATGTCAGTGAGGCCACTACCACAGAATTATTTTAAAGTTCAATTTGGTGAATCAATGCCAGTGCCGGCTGCCAGCGAGATACGAAAGGTCTGCCTTCATTTACTTATGGAGAAATATGGCATTGGACGACGAAAATATAAATTCGATAAATGCGTTTTGTTTGCAGAGGGAAACAATCCAAATATTGAACTTTTTATATCTAGTTTTAGCATTTGCTGCAACGATACATGTGAGTTTCGCTGTTTGTTTTTCTTATATCTGCACAGCATATACTATACAAAAAGGTTTTTCTTGAAATTTCGCAGAGAAAATTATTTACCTATGCACATACCGGTAAATAAAAAAAAGTGCCTACCGTTCTTAAGTAGCCTAATAAACTAACATAACATTTTCCTCATACACACAAGTTATTCATCAGGTAATTTATGGGCAACATAGACCAGTTAGAAAATTCTAATGTAATTTGAGTAAACACGCGAAATGGTTCTAATACCAAGCATTGTCAAGGACGACAAGTGAAGGGGTTCGCGGGTTACGTCACTGACGTATGATTAACAATATACAATATTTTCCGTAAACGTGTATGGAAATAGTTGCCTGTTTTTTTCTGCTTGACCGTATTATAATGGTCGTAAATTTTTGCCACATGCGATCCATAAGTAGGTAGGTACACACACTAGGTACCTAGTAAAGAGGATTCTTTGCAAAATGAAAAAGGTCTTATTATGGATGGATATGTTTTGTTAATATGGTATCGCAAGACAACGATGACCCTAGCCATACATTTGTGAGAACAGATCTAGTTAATTAATTCCTTAGGTATTAGGCGAAGAAATTATGGCGTTGCTAAGGAGGCGCCTTGAAACGCCCTCAGAAAATATTATGAAAAACAACTTAGTCGGATAGATCAATGTAAACATCATTAAACCAACCAATATTTCTAATCTAATTTCTGCATCAATCAGCCAATCAAAGGACTCCCCTTCAACCTACTTCTTGAAACAAAGGACTGCATCGTATTGACATGCCGTGACCCAGTTCCTTATGCGTGGAGACCGTGTCCTCACTCCATGAAAATAACGTCACTTCCAACTTTATGGTCATGCAACATCGACTAACAAGTAGATACGTCTACTTCGAAGATCGTATCATGGCACAATATTGATTTTCAGGTTGTACGAAAAGATAAGTAGACCGTCCTCTTATATGCTTAATATAGGCATGTAATTATCAATTTTTCGGTATTTGGATGACTGGTCAACGTAACGGGATAGAGGTGTTCAGCAGCAGACGTTTACGTGCTGATACATTACAAAATATTTTTAATTCCTAATGATCTCAGTTAAGTTTCAGGCTATGCAAGGCCACTGAAGAAATTTATACGATACAGGCACTTTTACTGATCTAGCCGGCTGCTTGAACATAGTTAGGTAGGAATACATCTAGTTCAGTGGTTCCCAAAGCTTTCTAGAGCACGGCCCATCTACAAAAAAATACAAAGTATGGGGCCCACCCCACATCTAATTGAATTGAACATATCATATGAATTGAAATAGTATTAAATTTTCATTACTACATGATCATCATTACTGGAGATGTATTCTATTTCAGTGAGAAAAACGTGTTTGTTTCATAGTTATTGCCATTACAGCTTGAGCATCGAATTCGATTTATCAATGTTGTCGGTCGGTCGACCTATCAGGTACATTACAGGGCTCACTCATTATTCTCTCGCGACCCTTACTTTGGGAAGGACTGATTTAGTTAATAAAAATCCTAAATTCACTGAGAGACCACGCATAGCCTAAACTGGTCTAGATCACAGGGCCCGAACTTTTTTATGCTGTCGACCACTTGGCATATTTTTCGGTTTTGGGTATATACTTAGTCTGGCCATAAATACTGTTACAATTAAAATTATGAAAGATATTACATTTGAATTTGGAATCTGTCATTTTTATACGATTGTTCATTGAGTCTAGTTTTCAAATTTTGGCCTCAACGTTTAAAGGACTGTATTGTAGCCAATGTAGACCACTTCCAATAAGCTTTTTATATTTTAAATTGTTTTATATTTATGTATTAAAGTAACACACTGTAAAAGTAATAAATATTATTAGCAATAAAAAAAAATTACAAAAATCGTGACAATATTTATGGCAAGACCCCTGCTTACCTAATATTGAATTTTTGCAAATTCATCAACTTCTAATGTGTTTTTGACTGAGACATAGAAGGGGTTCCCTCTATTTGGCAGAATCCTGATGCTCCAAAATTTATTTGGCATAACCCACTTGGCATAATCTTCTTTAAACGAATATTTTCAAGGCATAAAAATTATTTAGTAGTATAATTGTTTGGCCGAATGTTTATATGTCCGAATTTAAAATGGCATACTTTTAAGATGGCAGAATTTTATTTGGAATAATTTCGTTAGGCATATTGCCAATTCTATAAAATAGCATTTTTAACCTTAAAGTAAAAATAAAATATTTTCTTAATAAAAATAAAAAGTCAATATGTTGTGCTACAAAAGTTAGTGACAGAAACGAATCGTTGCAAAACCGACTCCACGTCTACCCTTTTTTTTTTGGTTGGGATTACAAGCCAAGCGTAGCCCAAGTCCTTGACAGCGTGCTTAACTCACATCTAAATAAGCATGTGCGGCTCTGCGATGCCCAGTTTGGATTTCGGCCTGGGCTGTCAACGGAGACTGCTATTGTTAGTTTGAAGCACGCTGTCAGGTATTACACGGATAGAAATACACCTGTTTATGCGGTTTCCCTTGACTTGTCCAGGGCCTTTGACCTTGTCCCATACGATCTTCTCTGGCAAAAGTTAGAAAAAACAACGCTGCCGCCAGAGTTCGTATTACTCCTCAAGCACTGGTACCTGGAACCAAGAAACTCAGGTGCGATGGGCGGGAGAGCTGTCGGAGCCATGCCGGCCGGAGTGCGGGGTGAGGCAGGGGGGCCTGTCCTCGCCTTTGCTATTCGGTCTGTATGTTAATGCTCTGATTGAGCGACTCAGCAGCACACGTGTCGGCTGCTACGTAGATGGTGTTTGTTTTAACAACATTAGCTACGCAGACGACATGGTGCTGCTGGCTTCATCGATCGGTGCTCTCCGAAAGCTACTCAATGTGTGTGAATCGTACGCTGCGATTCATGGATTAGTTTAAAATAGCAGTAAGACAGAATTCATGATCTTCAGGTCTGGCACCAGGTGTCCCTCTACTGTCCCTCCTCTCCTAATGAATGGTCACCGGATTAATAGGGTATATACATTTAAATACCTGGGCCATCTGGTTCATGATAACCTGAAAGATGACATGGATCTAGAGAGGGAGCGCAGAGCATTGTCAGTTAGGGCGAATATGCTGGCCCGTAGATTTTCTCGATGTACAGACGCAAGTAAAATAACCCTTTTTAAGGCGTACTGCACCGCACTGTGCTCGGGAGCCCTGTGGTTCACATATACCCAAAAGGCTTACAATGCTCTGCGTATCCAATACAATAACGCATTCAGGGTATTGTTGCGATTGCCGCGCTTCTGTAGTGCCTCGGCAATGTTTGCAGACGCACGCACTGACGGCTTCGATGCACTGTGGCGTATGAAATCTGCCTCGCTACTCCGCAGGCTGCGTGGCAGTCCCAACACTATCCTGCAATCAATAGCCGTCCGGGCAGACAGCCCGCTAGTGTGGGCGCTTGCAAACCGGACCCGTTCTCTTTTAGTTATTAAGTACTAACATAGGCTAAGCTATTTTGTTACTAACACTATAGACCACTGTAGTCTGATTTAATAAAGATTAAAGATTAATAATTACATCAAATGACTTCTCCCGCTCTGGGTGGAGCGGGAAGGCGTGTCAGACTCTTACTGAATAAAACCCACCCGTGTTCCTTCTGTTGCCTGTGCAATGCCAGGGGGCCACGGTATCCTTTTCGAACTTTACCGGAACCCCAGAGTCTTGTATACCCTAAGCCTAGAGTGTATATTATATTATTAAATAAGCCTGCAGCGCTGGAGCCATGACAGAAACCATGCCTGCTGCATGTTGCTTGCTCGCATGCATGCTGCATGCTTGCTTGCATGCTTGCTTGCATGCCTGCTGCATGGTGTATGCTTGTTTGCATGTTTGTGTCTCAACTTTCTGCGATATGATGGTTCTACTTTTTAATTGTTACTAGCTGCTGGCCTCGGCTTCACACGGGTAGCATTAAGTACTTATCTACGGCGCACCTACCTACCCTACCTAACCTACCCTACCCTACTCTACCTACCCTACCCTACCTACCCTACCTACCATACCTACCCTACCTACCCTACCTAAAACCTTCTCCTGGCAATAACAAACACAACAAAAAAAGAATTAGCGAAATCTGTCCAGCCGTTCTTGAGTTATAAATAGTGTAACTAACACGACTTTCTTTTATATATATAGATATACACTGGATCGCAAAAATTCCGGGTCGCTAATAAAAACCGTGATATCTCCATGAATTACATATCTAGATCGCTAGAATAAATAATATGAAGTAAGCTAAGCGTAATGCTTGTTCTAAATCTCTAGAGAGGTTTCATTTAGATAATTTTTTCCATTAGATAATGGTATGCACACAATTGGGATTTTTCTAGACCTTGCCAAGGCCTTCGACACTATTTCATGTTCTTTACTTTTGCACAAGCTTGAAACACTTGGGATAAGAGGAGTACAACTTCAATTATTTTCTGAGTATCTTAGCGATTGTCATCAATGTGTAAAAATTGATCAGTATACAAGTTGTGAACTTAAAAATAGTTGTTTTGGAATTCCTCAAGGCAGCATTTTGGGCCCCACGTTATTTTTAATCTATATAAATGAACTGTGCCTGGTACCCCAAAATGGTGTCATAATGTCTTATGCGGATGACACCGCTCTATTGTTCTCAGCTAAATCAAGAGTTGAGGTCTATGAACATGCTCAGAATGTTTTTAACATTGTGTCAAATTGGCTTCATAATAATCTACTAACATTAAATACAGATAAAACAAAATATATTTTATTTACAATGAGAAATACTAACATACCGCTTACTAATATAAACATTTACGCACATAATTGTAGCATGTACGCTGACACTGCATGTGTCTGCCCCACTTTAACTAAAGCTGACCATTTAAAATATCTAGGTGTCACTATTGACTCCAATCTAAATTTCCGTAAACATATTGATTTATTATGTACTAGAGTGCGCAAATTAATATATGTCTTTAAGAATTTACGGAACATAGCCGACTATAAATTTATTAAACAGGTTTATTTAGCTTTGTGTCAATCCATTCTTACCTATTGCATAACTTCTTGGGGTGGTGCAGCAAAAACAATTTTACTCCCTCTAGAGCGTGCTCAAAGAGCAATTCTAAAGGTTGCTACCTTTCGCCCCTATAGATTTCCTACACACCAGCTCTACATAGCATGTAATGTACTAACAGTACGGCAATTATTTATACTAAGCATAGTACTACACCAGCACACTGCACTTCCTTTTGACCCAGTACCTTCCGACAAGAGAAGGAAGGACTTAGTTTGCATAAACCCTCAAACTAGACATGCGTTTGCTAATCGATTTTATGTGTTTTTAGGACCTTTTCTGTATAATAGGCTCAACAAGTTACTAACCTTCTATAGTGTAAGTTATAAAACATGTAGTAAAATGTTATCAGAACATTTAGCGATACTGAATTACACAGACACAGAAAAACTTATAGAAAATTTGTCATGATGATAATTTATTTCTTCGAATATTTACTTTTGTATATTTACATAGGTTTAGTTTTAGATAATAATGTACCAATATGCTTTTTCTCGTAGTTGTTAATAGATTATTTTATATAGGTTTAACTTAAAATTTTAGTGTTCCAATTTAATTGAAATGTAAAGTGATGGCCTGAAACACAGGTTTGAATTAACCTAGATCGGGCGGGTCGCTACCTAACTTTGTAATTCCATACCATGATTACTTGCATCTGTTATTAACATATTTTAGTTTTAGTTTATTTTTAGGCATTATAATTATTGTTTGGGAAATCATACTGTTGACTAAATGTACACTTTTTGTGAACGTTTTATTCAATAAATAAATTTATTTATTATTATTATTTATTATTTGTAAGTAACAGTTTTTTTTTCTCTTATTTCTATTTGCAATCGGTCGACAGACCATAAGCGAATTCGTTCCAAGTCAAATGGCGTTGTGGTGGAGCTGCCAGTGCTGCGCCTCCCACTTATAGATGGTGGTTTCTCTTCAGCCTTTTTACCACCGCTGTCGGTTTAACAGTTCCGTAACTAGTGGGTTTGGATACATGGTTAGGCGTGCCTTGTGTTGTATATGTATCGCTCGATTTCAGAGTTTACTGATGGCATTTGTAGATAGTCGTGGATTTCGTCGTTCCTAGCGAACCAAGGTGCATTTGCTATAGATCTTAGGATACCAGTTTGGACTCTTTGTAGGCAGAGTATGTTGATTTTGCTGGCAACGCCAGCAAAATCATTCAATCATCAACAATTGGGTCCCGTAGGTCCATATTGGCTTAAGGACCGAGTTATAGATGAAGAGTTTATTGTCTACAGAGAGCACAGAGTTTCTTCAAAATACTTTACACAATCTGTGTGTGGTAGGGTATCAGGATCAAGTCTAACAGGAGGGGTGTTTCCGTGCCTGAGCGTGAAGGTGATATGGTGAGACTTGGATGCGCTTGCACGAATCCGCCACTTACAGAGCCATTTGTGAGTTTTGTCTAGCTGTTTCTGGAGTCTATTGCTGGCCATTTCTGGGTTATCATCAACTGATAAATAGGCTATGTCATCGGCATATGTTGCTATTGTTATGCCATCCAATGTGGGCAGATCTGATGAAAATATGTTATACAACATTGGGCCAAGAACAGCAGTGCTATTCTGTAACCATCTCACCCTGAAAACTTAGGTGAAGTGAGCTCGGAGTGAGCTGTCAGTCTCTAGCAGCAGGTGGAATAATAGCTCACTTCACGTTCACTTCACCTAAGTTTTCACCGTGAGATTATTTCAGAATAGACCGGCAGATCCCTGTGGTACACTAGCTTTCACTTCAAACAATCTTGATCTTGCTTCGTCCTGTTTGACGTGGAAGTAGCGCTCGGATAAATACGACTGGATGAGTAAGAACATTGAGTACGGAAGTTTTTCTTTTACTTTAGCCAGCAATCCTTTGTGCCAGACAGGGTCAAAAGCTTGTTGTACATCAAGAAATACGCCGCTGAGCAATACTTTTTGGTAAACTCGGTGAACCTGTTCTATTGTTGAGTGAGATTTTTGAAAGCCAAACTGGTGAGACGGAACAACACCATTGGTGTCCATGCACGGTTTTAGTCGGTTTAGGAATATCCTCTCCCACAGTTTGGAGAGTACAGCCGAAGCTTTATTCTTCTAAGTCGGCGCTTTTCTTGTTTTTTTTAGTTATGTCTGATGGATGAGAAGGGTTGGTGAAACGTTTGGGCCGAGAGGGTGTATTGATAAGCAGCCTCCTGAATGGCGTGAGTGAGATATACTCGTATGCATTCGTTATCGACATTATTTGGGTTATTCAGTGGTATAGCAGCAGTAAAGTTTTCATTGAGTTAATTCTTGAAGCCGTCCCAGTCAGTTCGGCTATTCGTCAGAGACTCGGTTATTTCCCGAGTAAGCACACTAGTGCTAATTGTGAGGATCACCGGTGTGTGGTCTGATGACCCGTCTAGACTCGATTCGATAATAGTGTCTATGCTATCTATACCCTTATTTATGAAGAAGTCCAAGAGATCCGGGAGTTTCTTTGGGTCGCTAGGCCTTGGTTTTAAGTGATTCTCATCAACACAGCGTTTCAAATCGCGTCCACGAGTGCGGGTACAGCGGGATCCCCAATATGTATGTTTGGCATTCCAGTCACCACCCGCAATAAACCTATGGCCACGAGTATTGAAGTAGGTTGTGAATATGTCTGCAGTTATTTTGTGTCTTGGTGGACAGTAGATTGAGGATATCAGGGCCTGCTCGGTCCTCCAATCTAACAGAAGTAGCTTGTAAATGCACTGTAGAATATGGTTATATCAGTGAGTGTTTCAGGTTAGCTCGAATGGCCAGCGCTGAGCCAGCATGCGCACTATCATCGGGATGTGGAGATTGGTAAATATGACTAGTTGTAGTGACGTTGTCTGGTGGAGGAACCCTGTTGCGTCCAGCGGCAATATCCGAGTATCTTTGGTCCGATCTTCGATAGGAGTTTCTTTGGGTTAAGGTGGAGCTTTCTGGAATTGTATTGGTGCGGATTATCTCAATTGGAAAGTTAGAGCTGCCAGTTGGAATATTTCTTTGTTTAATTTTTCTTGACAGTATTTCTTTGTAAACTTTACAACCGTTGTAATTTGCAGGGTGATCGCAGGAGCAGAGAACGCATTTGGCGGGTGTATTTCTGTTTTTTTTGGGGCATTCTAAGGTTTTGTGGCCTTCCCCACATTTGAAAGAAAGAAAGAAAATGCGTTTATTGGCATTACAAAAAAAAAAAACACCTTAAAACTATAAAAACAGAAAACAAATTATTATTTGACACATCTGTATGGCCTCATGCAGTTTTTTTTGCAGTGGCCATATTGTTGGCATCTTTGACATTGCACGATTGTCTTAGTTCTGCGTGGGTCTTCAATTTTGATGCGTTGGTGATGGATATATATAATGGATAGTTTGTTATGAAATGAAATTGTTTATTCTGTAAATAGGATATTGGAATCACTTTTACACGTCATCTTAAAAATTAATAAAATTGGCTAGATGAGTTCGGCGTTTCCTATCTGACTACTTATTTGGACTAGGTTCCAAATTAACAAAAAATGTTTTTCCTGGTTCATAGCTGTAATTGATGATTTCACCTCTAACCTTGTTACCAAATTTCTCAAGCTCCTGTATGATGGCATCATGTGGTGTAGTATGATGGAGGTCTTTTATTACTACACGGTAGCATTTCGTATCCATTCAATCCCTTCTGTCGACTTGCTTGTAATCATCAGTAGTGCTAAACATTACTCGTAGGAGGTTTTTATTTATTATTCTATACCGAAACTCTTCCGGGCGAATTACGGACTCAATTAGTTTGGTGAGCTCGTTTAGATCCTCAATCCCATACAGAACAATAGGAGGGGGCTAATTTTGTGGTTTAGGCTCAGTATCTGTGTCCTCTGTTAGGTCAATCGGTAGGTGTGATAATCAGTTTTCTGACTCAATTGGTGGAGGCGAGTTGTCGCATATTTTTATTTTCTTAGATGTAGGAACTCGTTGCCATGGTGGAGGTTGTGTTAGATCTGAAGATTGCTGTGCGGGTGGTATTGGTTCTGTTGCTTCATCTGAGTCTTTCTCACAGGCGAATAGGATGGAATTGTTGAAAGAACCCAACTGCTTA
The DNA here is from genome assembly GCA_963853775.1 of Xanthia togata. Lineage (NCBI taxonomy): Eukaryota > Metazoa > Arthropoda > Insecta > Lepidoptera > Noctuidae > Xanthia > Xanthia togata. Next base: position 18,263,763 of record OY970802.1, read on the forward strand.
CATGAAATTTCGCTTAGTTAGTTAGATCGTTGTCTATTGAAAAGGCTTGGATGAAAGATTTGTTGAACAAGTTTTTTAGGCGAGGTTTTGTTTGTTTGAATTGGTAACATTTTTGTAACTCATTGTGGTAATTAATTTCTTACAGTAGACCCCTTTGAAAGATTTAAATTTCTAACTGTAGTGAACAAACAACTTGACATGTGTTTTGTCAATTTATTAATTAAATTTGATTTTACATTCTGTGATTACTTGAACTCATACACTGACTTATTCGTATTACTTGTTAAAATGTAAGGAATATTGTATAATTTTACAATGTTTGTATATATGTGAGCACCATGCATGTATCACACAAATAATTTATCTGTCAATCCTTCATTTTTCATTCTTTTTACTTATCGTGGTACCTAGTCTTATTCTAGGTTCATCGTCTTCACATATAATTATATAAATAAGAGATATTGTAAAAACATTTTAAAAGACTAACGGTGGAGTTTCATTCCCATTCTTCTTCATACGAAAACTACCTTTTGGAAGGAGCGACTAGAATCTTTTTTTTTTGTGAATTCTGACGTTCAAAAGTGCGTTATAAGTGCCTAATTGAAGTAAATTATTTGACTTAGAATTTGAAATTCAAATTAAAATGAACCAAGTATCTTTTACATAAAATAACTATGCAAAAATAAATGCTTTGCTAAGTGGGAGGGACGAACCTGATGCTTTAATAATAATTTTTTAACATTTAGGTTTAATCTCAAATCTCCACGATTAGTGATGTACAGTTTGTTAGATTGACATCGCGCTGAAAACCCTTTCCACTAGGTATGATGATGAATAATCAATTTTTTTTTCGCGATTTTCCATAATACGGAATTAGTAACAGGCAGGTCTTTTTGAAGCCAGAATTGCTGATATCTGTTTCTAAACTCTGCTCTCCATTTGTGCTTATCCTCTTGTAATATGACATCCGTTTCTTCAATGTAACCGTATGGATTAATTTATCCTCTGTATCTTAATAAAAACGTAACATAAATAGATAGATATTTGTTTTTATTTATAAGAAAGTATTATGGAAGCAAATGGGTACCTATTATCTTTGTATAAATATGGATTATTCCATTCATGGAAAGCCAAAATTGAAGTCACGACTTACGTGAGATCCACTATCGTGGGGTCCATTTACATCTCATAAACCCCCATTTTTTCCGCTCAAATGGACCACTTGCAGGTCGTCGTCGACGCCTGGGGGTCGATATAAACCACTTTGGGTATCACTGGTCTAGAAGCTTGGTTTCGCTTCAGCTTGATTTTTAATTTTACACGAGAGTACCCTATAGAACCAAGATAAACATTGAGGAAGGATTTATGAAAATTCATGCCCTAAAAGGAGATGAAATTTTGTCTCAAAGTTCGTAATTTATGCCGAGGGGAAATCCCAACTGGCATGGCTTGTAGTTATATAATTTTGATCAGTGCAATAGTCACAGGTACCTTGTACATATACAAATAGTATTGTCTTGTACTGGGCGGCATTTCTGACCTTCTTTCAAAAGGGATGATTGTAGAATCGCTAAGAAAATTTCTACCGACAGAACAGCGTTTTTTTGTAACGATATATTTAAGAAATTTGAATTAATGCTGAGACTATGACTCAAACGTCATAATATCCTCTTTTATGCTCATTTTCCAACACCATGTTCCATTGTGTTGCTGGTACAGGGGACTTTCACAGAAAACCATTAAGTTATTGTTATCGAAAAACTTAAGCCAGCTTCTATAACAATTAAAGAGCTATTCCCAGTCAGTAGTAACATAGTTGACTACGAGTTGATAGTATCAACGGTAAAAGTATTTGTTTTGAATCCTAAGCATTGTAAACTTCGCAATTCACTGTAGTTTAGTCACGCGATCTTAACAGACTTGGTTATAAGTGTCAGTACCGATAATATATTGTTAGTTGCAACTAGGAATCATTTAAGTAATAATAATGTATACTTAGTCATTACGGGGTTTTTCTCTACATAATTATGAAAATTACCATTGTTTCATTCCGCATTTGATTTGAAGGCGAATCTTTGTTGAGTTCTATAAATATTTTGAATAAATACTACGATGCTTTAACAAATGTTTACATCATATTGACAAATGTTTAGACAAATATTCTTTTTTAGAACATAACACATCACAAGGGCGTTTCAGAAATATTTACTAGTTGATAAAAATACTTCCAGTAAATTATATTTAACTGACATTTAAAGCTGGTCAATGCATTCCAGTTTGAAGCCAAATCCTTGTGTCGACCGCAGAAACAAGGTTGGGATAATCCATCCAAATGAGGAAAAAAAATCGGCTCATGAAATCTTTTTATTTTCATGACCCACATGTTTATTTTATTCATAGCCTAGCTAGTCACCTGGTTTCAATTGCAATAAATAACTAAAATATGTATGTAATAATAATAAATTCTACTGACCCGATTAACTCAATACATAAATAAGAAAAAATAAATTAGTTATTGCTCGTGAAGAATTAAATACCAAATCTAATCGGTAGACAGAAATTTGCATAGGTCTTGAGTAAATCATTACGGCAAGGTGATAAACAGGAAAAAATATTATTTCAGAATTTATTCCAATTAATTTTTCATTCTGTGGAAACAACAAATCATTAACATAATATGGCTTTGTAAAGTGTCAATAATATTCACTTATGGTTTTACAAATTAAAAGTGAAATTGATTGAGGCACCATGATTATAAAAATTAAGGTCAATTTGCTTTAATTAAGGTCGTCATGATTATAAAAATAATACAATCGACCGACGCCGACGCCCAATCAAAACCCCAGTCTAGTTAAAAGGGGGATTCAAAGCTGAAGGTGTTAATTGTCGCACATCTGTCCGGTTTACACCGGTTAGCGGTAAGTCGCAGTGCTCTCGCGCATTGCCCGGGCGAGCGGCTGGCGGCGCGGCGGGCGGCGGCGGCGCGCGCCCGCTGCTGCGACCTGGCACTGGCACACACTCGCATGCCGGATTTATTTTGATCACCCGCTACCAACACCCAAATAATTACATTTTTTGAATACCAGACGACGTTACGCAATTTCAATTGACACTTTTTAACTTTCTTGCAGCAAACGATATAACTGAATGTTGCACAAAAACAATAAATCACGTTTAAATAAGTAATTCCGTTTCATTCAATTTTATGGGAACATAACCTTAAACCTAGGCAAAGCACAGTTAGTTATGGTGCTCGTAGAAAAGTTAAAGAGGGATAAAGAATTATAACTTTATTTGCATTTTGCAATAAACACGATAAGGTAAATAGCTTCAAAGGGCGTGCAATTAAGCGATGTCGCTAACCTCGACTGAAAACAATGCGATGTAGGGTATTAATAAATTCAACATTGACAAAGACCGCCAAAACACCTGGACGTCCGCCAGACGAGAAAAAAACCGGCCTACGCACTGAGCCACGTCGTGAAACAATGCCCGTGACGTGACAGCCATCGACACGACTGAGCGACCGCTGAAATGTTACGAAAAACAAGCGGAACTGAAAATGTTAATTCCGATTAAGTTAGGTTTAGCAAAATTAGTCAATAGAATTCCTCGAGTTTGTACCATCTCCTCAAGCTATTTGTGCAGATCATAGATGACTATAAAGATTTCCAGAATGCCCAGTTTCAGTCACACTAGTGATGTAGTTTGTCTGCTGTTCTTCAAACTGATCACAAAAGTTAGTTTGACTCAATCAATTTACTCTGGAGCATACAGCAGTCTTTTCATCCGAAACACTTCAACAGGATGTGCAATAGCATCTTTTCGCAATAGATTTCGCACCAAGTCGCTCCATCGCACTTGTTCCTCCACTTTCATCATCTGGATCAACCTTGGATCAAATTAAAAACCCTGCGTTACATTCAAATCTCTAAAATAATTAATGTCACAGTGGATAGATGTACAGCATCACGTCTCAACGTTCGGAGCACCGGAATTCCTTTATACCGATGTGACGACACTGGAGAGTTGCGAGTTTTTTTTTATGTCGACCTAGAAGGTTGTGGGCTACTTAACCGGACTTTCCTGTGGGTGTGCCTCAATAAATTAAGGCCTCCAGCCAGGGCATAAAACTTACCCAAAGGCACCCCCTGTGGGGTACGGACCTTGGCTTAGGACGTCGCTGGGGGTCGACAGCAAGGAACAGGCTGGATCGGGTAAAAAAAAAGTAAAGAGTGGCGGAAAAACTACTTCATGGCTATTTATAGTAGGTAGGTATCGCGTTGAATCGTGTTCATGCCCAGTCGATCCCAGAAACTGCATCGATATAAGACACTATGCATCATCATTGAGCACCATGCATCTATCACATAATTAATTTATGTCATTCCTTCATTTTTCATTCATTTTACCTATCGTGGTATAGTAATCTTATTTTAGGTGCATCGTCTTCACATATAATTATATAATTAATGTATCTTGTATACATTACTGTGAAAATATTTTAAAAGAGTAATGGTGGAGTTTCTTGCCCATTCTTCTCCATACGAAAACTAGCTTTTGGAATGGGCGACTAGAATCAATTATTATATTTTTTTTTTTTGTAAATGTTGACGTTCATAAGTGCCTTTTTTGTGCCTAATTAAAATAAATTATTTGACTTTGACTTTGACACTAGACACTTATATCTGTATGTGCATTGTACAACTACGTAATGCCCGCAAAATGTTCTTAAGAAAGCTAGCGTTTTAGAGGACCGGCTCCACGCCAATCGTTTAGTGCCCTTTCTCAATGATGGAATAAGCTACCTATTATAGCAGATCTAAAAACCCAGGACCTATGACACAGTGCCAGTGGGCAAGCGCAACTGAACGCACCTTAATTTATTTTTTGGAACTTAAATTTGGTCCCTACCTAACTACGATAACATTAAGTATAATATAGTAAATAGTAATAGTGGTAATTATTGGTAAAGGTGCCTATTTTCATCATTCATAACCTCTCCAACATATTTATACACAGCCAATGACAGACGCAGTACCTACTACAAACAAATGTTGCCGTCGTCGCAAACCGTAAACAGGCCAGTCATAAGTTTACGAGCGCCGTCATTTGGCGAGCAAATATATTTATTGTTAACAATGCAGGTTATATAAGCTGCTTATCAGCCAACCGTGAAACAAATGAGTACCTTCATAATGTGTATTATATTGATGGTGTACAAATTGTGCTTATTAGACGAGATGAGGTGGTGTATGAGATTACACCTTACAAATAATAGGGGAATAATAATTAATTTCTAGAATTTTATTCCGAGCAGGATATTACTTATACTGACATAACATAACATAACATCACGCCTTGTTTCCCCGGAGGGTTGGGCAGAGGTGTACCTGTAGTAGGTACACCCACATTTCGCCAGTTATGTTTAAGTCCCATGTAATAGGTGGCGAGCCTATTGCCATCAACCGGGTACAAATCCAGACTCCGGGCTGCTACTGAGAAATTCCAGATAGAATAACACAATAACACTTTACCCGACCCGGGAATTGAACCCAAGACCTCATGCTCAGCAGTAGCGCTTGCGACCACCTTTTACTTTTATTGATTACTGTAATTTATCAAAACTTCTGAACGTAACGTTAACTAATATCTAATATATAAAAAGCCTTTATTCGCTACCAAATACAATAAGTTTTAACTTAAATAAATTAAATTTTTAAATTTAGTTTAATAAAAATAACTTAATTTGATTAGATAAGTAGGTATACACACATTCTTCATTTGTTCGTCAGGTTGTCCTTCGACATAGGCCTCCCCTAGTTTCTTCCACTCACTACGGATGGAGAAGATTAGCTCGTGACAGAACGAAATAATCTTCTCCGTCCTTTTGGTAAGTCATCTTCCCACCTCTTGATTTGACGAAGAATTGAGAAAAATGGATGAAAGACGTAATGGATACGTCTTTCATCCATTTTTCTCAATTCGTTCTCATAATGTGACCAGTCCAGTTCCAATTGATTTATTTTTATTTTTAGTGGAACATCAGTTACTTTTGTCCTTTTCTTTTTTTTTGAGGTCGTTCGACCTGTCGCGTAGTCTTTAGTTTAGCAATTAGCACCCTTCGCTCCATATTGCGTTGGCAATCTATATATTTTTGTTTGTTTTTGCTCGTAACAGGCCAAGTTTTACACCCCTTATGGGTGTAAAACTTGGCCTGTTACGAGCAAGCGGGCAGCGGGGCGGCAGCGGCGGCGGCGCGGGCGATCACCGCTTGACTGGAGTGCACCGCTCGTTGCCCGCCCCCGCGCCGCTGTTTTCGAGAACCGGTCCATTTGATTTTACGCATAAGATCCTGCCGCTAACGCGGCGCGGCCGCCGCCGCCCCGCTGCCCGCAAAATTCGAGGCAGAGGCCTTAGTGAGACATGGGAGAATGCAAGTTTTATATAGTTTGCTTTTCACCGACATTGGGTTTCGTTTTTAACTATTTCTTTTAGCGAACAATAACGTTTCCAAGTGTTGCTTATTCTTCTCATTTTTTTAAAATAAATATTGGTTTTTTATTGATATTAGCTGTCCCAAAATATATATATTCATCAACACATTCGATAACATACTGTCCTATTTCTTTCTACCTAGTCTTGCCATAAATATTGTCACGAAGATTTTTTTTTTTATTGCAAATAATATTTATTACTTTTACAGTGTGTTAGTTCAATACATAAATATAAAACAAATTAAAATATATAAATCTTATTCGAAGTGGTCTCCATTGGCTGCAATACAGTCCTTTTAACGTTGAGGCCAGTTATCAATAGAAGCACGCACTCTTTCCATGGGAAAATTCTTCACTGCCAATCGTATGGATTTTTTTAGGGACTCCAAATTATCATAGCGTTTAGAGCAAGCCGTACTCTCTAAAACTGACCATAAATCATAATCCAGCGGATTAAGATCGGGACTAGACGACGGCCAGTCTTCAGCTCTGACGAAGTCTGAAACGTTCACTTCCAACCAGGACTGCGTGGACCGAGCTTTATGACCCGGTGCCGAGTCTTGTTAGAAGGACCATACTTGGTTATTGAATATGGTGTTGTTAAGGGGCTTAACTACCTTCTCAAGAATGGTATACACTTGTGCCGATATTTTGATACCTTTTTCACAAAAATATGGCTCTGTCACTCCTTCATAGCTAACACCCCACCAAACCATCACTGAAGTGGGATAATGCCCACGTTGCACTCTGTCGACTAATTGGGAAGCTCCCTTAGAGCTTAGAGCATAAATACGGTAATTTGTTTGTTAAAATGTTGCTCAATTGTAAAGATTTTCTCATCCGTAAGCAATTTTTTTCTGTGACCTCCCTTTGCGTACCGCTTCAGTAGTTGTTTCGATTTTACCACCCTATTCTTTTTTAAATTATCAGTTAAAAAATGACCAGTGCGTCTCTTATAGGTTGCAAGTCCTAAGTTATCTTTTAAAATACGCGACATGGTTCTGGGTGCTATCTTCATCTCCCGAGATAAAATCTTTTGCTTTCGGACAGGATTTCTTCGAATTCTTTCCCTTACTGCTTTGACCACCTTTTTCGTACGAAGACTACGTGGACAGCGAGATCTTTTTCTGTCACAAACAGAGGAGGTCTCATTGTACCTATTAATAGCCCGGTACACAAACATTTCACTAATACCAAGCGTATCGAGAGTTAAAAAAGTGCATTTCGCTCCATACCAACTTTGTGTAATGCAATCACAGCGATTCGGTTCTCTTTATAACCCCACTCCAATTTAATATCGCAAAATATTGTACAATGTATTGGCGCCAAAATTAGGAAACTCAATGAACAATCGTATAAAAATGACAGATTCCAAATTCAAATGTAATATCTTTCTTATTTTTAATTGTAACAGTATTTATGGCCAGACTAAGTATATTTCTATTTTCTCCTTTATTGCATTCTTCATTACTTCTCTGGATTCAATGATAAACCTGCTTTCCTCCTTTCATTATCTAATTGATGTAAAATGGTTTGTTGTTTTTCTGGTGTCTACGTAAGTCTCTCTTAAGGTACGTATTATTTAAGCATTTATAATGTAGGTATTATGGTACGTTTTATTCGTACTTATTTTCTCTCTGCAAATATCACGAATCTCAGGTGATTTAGGTTAGTTCCATTTACGTTTATTCCAAAATCTTCCCAGTCTATATTTCTGAATAATATATGTTTTTCTAGAAGTGCCGTGATTTTTTTTGGGGAAATTGGATCCGTAATTTATTAGACTAACATAATTATAAAACATCTGAAGTTGACAATGATGTAGTTCTGTAGTTTCTGCCTACTTCCATAGGATGAAGGCGTGAGGTTATGCAGAATATGCTTTACGAATAATAAGATTTTCTTTTTTAATAGGCCTTTCTCTTTTCTGTCCAGGATTTTATCTTTCACCCATATAGGTACCGTTGCCCCGTGTCCTTACTTATCATATTCGGTTATTTATAGTAGGTATATCATTACTAAATACTATATTTAGTTATGATATATATCTACTATGAATCTAATAAAAAAAAAAACGTAATAAGATATTCTATTCAACAAATTAAAAGTTAATTAAAACTAATTAAGATATTTTTATCTGCAAACCAAATCCAAAAACTACATTATTGCAATCATAGTACCATCATCATCGTCATCATCATTATCATAACACGATCATAAGTTACAGTCGGCAACAAAAGTCGATTAAATATAACTTTAACATAATATTATCTACATTATTACAAAATAATGCGATACATTGCTTTTCAGCATTTCAAGCAAATCAGATTTTTTTTATATATATTGCTCAATAATTAAGATTTAAAAAACTGAAGTGTTCATTGATTTCTCTTATCTTTGCTGACCGTACCTTGAGCAAACAAACATATTGTTTCCCCTTGGAGATAATAATCTAAAGGTTTCCTACAAGGACTCGGGTATAGTTATCAGGTTAAATAAACCCTTGAACTAAGCTGAATATCATTTATGATCAGATTTGTCTTCATCATACCATAAAACGCATGTCACGTAGAGAAAATGTGATCTGATACACTTTGGAGAGACCAAAGAAACTCTAGATTTAAGTAAATAGATGACCATGTTTTTAATTTAATTTTATTATTTAGAATGACATTTTTGTTATTGTTACGCATGAAATACCTAAAATTATTGAATAACTTTAGTCGTCAATATCCTTTTTAATATTATGTAAAACCATTAATGGTGCATGTTGTGTTAGTGAGAGTAATTGTTGCATTTAAAAATGAACCTACTATTAAGGAAATTATTTTAAATGTATTGTGTAAACAATTGTTGGCTTACTAAATTGTTCTTCTAAACCATGCAACAGATTTTGATGAAGTTTCACCACCGTTTAGAGAATTTATTTCCGGAAGGTTTATGTGTATAATACGTTAGTATTAAAGTTACGTTTACCTAAGAAATCTATATGTTTTGTCAATTCGTACAAACCATGCGAAGCAGGAGCGGATCGCTAGTAAATAATAAATAAAACCAAATATGGATTGGAGTCCATCAGGAGAGAGAATTCATATTTCCTTATAGGAAAGGTATATAGGGAGGATATGAAGGAAAAGAAAATGATACGGTTACGGCTATATCAGGGACGAATGTTAGAGAAAATAATCGGAACAGGACAGGGAAAAGAACCCTAAGACTATATAGCATATTGTGATAAAGGAGCTTATCAGGAGCTTTGGGAAATTTAGTGAGCCACAATGTAAAACATTGAAAATACAATGTTAAAAATGCAAAATTCTCTATATCTGAAACTGCACAAAGATGACTTGGTCTCATTGTAGCTAACACCTAGGTTGTGCACAAAATAGTCTGCAGGTACGTTTACCTGAACTTCCGAACTGACATAAACACACGTGTAGTAAGTGGATCACACCGGAAAGTATCGAGCACCGGTTATCTAACAACTAACAGCTAGGACGAAGGGAATCCGATCAAGTGCAAGTTTACACCGCCACTCGTGGCATGCTCCACTGCCACTTGGATAGCTAGTAAGTACTGTACCTAATAGTAGGTACCTAAGTTTATTTATTTAAACTTCTCGCACGCAATTAGGTACAAAGGCAGACTTAATGCCTTAGGCATTCTCTACCAGTCAACCAACGATATTAGATGGCAGGTGCTCTGTTTGAGAGGAGATAATAATAATAAAAAATATTAAAAAGACAACAATGAATTATAAATAAAATAGGTACACAAGTGCATAAATAGGTTATAAACTTATAATACACACATTATATATACATATATATTTATTTCGCAACACATAATTATGTTTATTACGAAAGGGGCAAATAGTGATACCATAATGTTTAGACAGGCGGCCTGCATAGGCGGGCGCAGAGACAATGCCTGTTTTGTGATCAACATCAGGCGCTGGCGGCGATGCCTTTCCGAATTTCATATTTTATTCACATTATCTTCTAGAAAGCCTTCTTAACGTACGCATACTATACTACTCGTAACTGATACACTGTAATATTCGTGAACAGGCGCCGTCAGTTGAGTCATCTCTTATCTGCCAGGGCTTATTTTTAATCGTTTTTTTTTTACATTGTCTCACCTATAAAAGCAACAAGAGTAATGTACCCAGGATTTTGTAATTTCTATATTTAAAATAGTGTCCTTGGAGTTTCTCGGCCGTTCTTCTCCATAGAGATCTACGTTTTGGAATACTAGCTACTGAAACTAAACTACTACGAAAATTAGCTTCAACTTTCTGACTAACTGACTGACTTTTTGACAAATTCAAAAGTGCTTGTAAATCGTTTAATTGAAATAAATGCTTTGAGTTTGAGTTTGAGACTGTTGACAGTAGGCCAGTTCAACAACATAGTCCTACGATGCAGAAAGTGCCTTGTGAACTGAACCGTGTGGTACTGGCAGACATAAAAAACAAACATAAGCTTACTCTCTACTAACATGTCATATAGAGTTGCTTGTCCTAATCCTCATGTAGGGTACGTAACTAACATCTCTCCTTCGTGCCAATACTATATGATGCACTGATTGCATCGGTCTTGCTAAATTGCCCAATTCTACCAATACATCGCTTCCTATCGCGTAACAATATCTATCATTTCATAGAGCTGACTAATATAAGACACGTGAATTGAGTTGAGAAAAAACTTCATTAAAGGGATATGTTTCACCTGCTCGCGAAGCATCGCGAGCACATAGCAATGTTAACCAAGTGTTTGATAACAAAGCATCTGTTAATTCACTCCCTGTTGAGTAGAATATAGTACGGTTATTATATAACACCCAGTTTTATAAATAAACTAACACTCCTATATGGAGTAGTGCAGTTCTGAATTCAAAATAGTGGGATTATCATGAATAAATAATACGGAGCACATCCCGTGTTGGAGCGTGTCCAAACATGTCAGATAGTGTAAGGGCTCTACGTAATTATGTACTTATTAAACGATGGTAATATATTCATTTTTTACTTTTATACGAATGTGAATGGCTTGCAGCACGAGGTCTGTAACGAAAGTGTCGAAGCTGACGAGAAGAAACGTTCGTTCTTCTTTGAATTTAATTGAAGGAGTACTAAAGGTCACTGAAAGCTGTAATGTTTTGCAATGAAAATTGTTAACAAACAACATTGCGTTTTACAGATTAGGTTCAAACGTGGTATAATCCATGCGGCTCGATTGGGCTCGATAAAGCTTGATCGCTTTGAATGGTATTCGAATTTACCATCGGTACGCGGCGGCGTCTCCTCACGATTCACTCTATTTGTGTACCGCGGCTGACGTTGCGATCAAATTAAATAAATCCTCAATGTTGCACGCAAACCACGACCTGATGAGCACGGCTGATAGCTTCCCTAATTTACTGGTTATACCCCAATGCTGCTCATGTGAATGCTCTCATCAAAATATCGTAAACAATGAATGAAATGTTGCTGTATTTGCACAGCAAAACGATACCAGTAGGTAGTTTCATTACTGTGGTAAACTCCTGTCTTTATGTGTGAACACCAATTATATGTGGTATTGTAGGTACTTAAAGTATCATTTTTGCTTTAAAACTGTTATTTTTACTCACAAATATTTCGCGCGATAGAGAACGATACTTGTACAGGATTTAATGCAGCCGAGAGATCGAAACTTATGAATATTTTGAAAAATATAACAGGCATAGCGTTGCTTGCGGTTTTATGCCCTTGGAAATTAATATCTTGTTAGCAGTTTATTCGCTTTTGTTACAGTCACTCCGAGTAGATTTGCGAAAGTCAAATGTTGTCTAACGATTGGGCACGGCAGGCTCTGTCACGCGAGCTCGACACGCTGACTACCCGCAAACAGCACTGAACATCGGCTTTATCAACATTATACTTTGTTGTAATTACTCGTGTAAGTTTGATGTGTAAAATTAGTTACGAGTACCACAAGTTAAGCACGTGGGTCAGCCACGTCACGGCCAACGTGTCCGGTCAGTGCTCAAATATGAATTAACTAGTTAATGGTCGTTGCATATCGTCGCAGACGCCGATCGTAGTCGGTTGCGTAGCGATAGTTTCTCTCGCGTCGCGCGTCAGTCGCGTCACAGGGTGAGATCGCGCGGAAGCGAAGGTCGCGCCCGTGACCGCGCCCGCCCGCCGCCGCCGCGGTATCGGCCACCCGCCGCAGTCGCGCAGTATCGCGCCGCGCTTGCTGATCCTCGGAGCTCGAGCCTCGCGTGGAGCCGCTCAGCGCCTGGAGTACGAGGACTGTGACTGTGTTGTGATGTGTGACCATGTGTAGCCGGCGAGTGAGTGCAGTGAGAGTATGCGCGCGAGGTGACGCCCGGCCCCGGCCGCGACCGTAGCCCGTCATGTGGACACTGCTAGCGCCGCTGCTGGCGGTGGTGGTGCTCGCCGGAGGAGCTGCCTTCACGCCCGACAGGGACCTGCTAGAGTGTGCGAGGTTCGTTTACGAAGAATACTTACAACTCTGATCAAACCACCACCACATACACACCATAAAAATAAACAAAAGTACAAAAAATGTTATCATCAATCGCGAAGTTTTGCTGAGAACTAGAATAAGCTACAAAAATAATTTTAATGAGCACGCAATTTATGACGTCTGCCTAATGTTAACGTGATACTACATAACGATTACAGAAACATTGTAACTAATTTACAAATAACTAATTTAATTATGTGAGCGATTTGGAACGTAGGGTGGAGAATTTCCCTCTAATATGAAAATGAAAATGTTTGCACGGAAAGCTCAACGTTCCATTCCCACTTTAACTTATGAGGACTTTATTTCTTACTCAACTGAACTGAAGTATTCCAGAATAAAGAAACTACTTTGACGACTTCTCAGAGCTAGGAGTGTAAAAAAAAACACTCACTTTGTTTGTCTAGTCTAGACTATATTTGTGAGTTTAAAATTAAACAAAGAGTTCGAACATGATATAAATTTCTAACAAATTGAGATCAAGAACATTACACTCCCTGGTCTCCTTCGTAACAAATCATGATGCGATTAACCTGAAACATGGAGGTGACAGCTCATAAATTAGCGACATCCAATTGAAGAGCTGCAAATTACAACTATGTCTACCAGGTTTGTCTCAGCATGTCCTCCATATAAAACGAGATTCTGTGTTCCCATATAAATATAAATGTCGGGTATATATAGGTACTTGTGTATAATCTGGCAAGCGCGCGAGACGTTAGACGCGTGCGCGCGCGCCGGTGTCACCGCCACGGCCAGCCGCGTCGTCGCTTGGCAAGGCTAGCTGGCCACTAGGTAAACACCAAGAGATCTCACTAACACACAGGTGGAAATATCTGACTCCTCAGAAACATGCCATTATCTGTCAATACCAAGTTTTGTCAAACAGCCAAATCAGTTAAGGAACCTTGGTTTTAAACTGTCTCGTCCTATTTTCTATGCGTTAGACTAGACTATGTTTAATTATATTTAAACTAGCTTTCGCCCGCGTGGAGTTCAGAAATTATCCCACGAGAACGTACTACCGAGATAAAAAAGTATGTCCTTATCCAGGTCTTGGTCTACCAATCAATCTGCCTAGCCTTTTCTCAACTATGTTGGGGTCGGCTTCCAGAATTGGATGCAGCTGAATACCAGTATTTTACATTGAGTGACTGCCTATCTGACCTCCACAACCCAGTAACTGGGTAATACTATAACCCCTGGTAAGACTGGTTGTCATGGTCTACCCACGTGCAAATTTCATCCAAATTCGTTCAGCCGGTTTAGCGTGAAAGCGTAACAAACAAACAAAATCACTTTCGCATTTATAATAACATAAACATCACGCCTTGTTTCCTAGAAGGGTTGGGTAGAGGTGTAACTGTAGTACACCCACATTTCGCCAGTTATGTTTAAGTCCCAACTAATAGGGGGCGAGCCTATTGCATTTAAAATATTAGTAAGAATATCTATCTATGTAGCTTGTATTGTCCAACAGTAGGCCAAAGACCTCCCTGTTCTAGACACCTGCTAATGTAGGCCTCGATCTTTGTCTTGTTCTGCCACGATGTCGCCTATCATTCAGTGGGACCCTTAAGTGGTTCTTTTTGCTCACAGCTTACCTAACATGCTGCAGACATTATTTCATTTTGTTTATTATATACATGACCTGCCCAATTCCACTTGTAGCGGTTACACCGCCACATACGAACTACGCATCAAAGACATGACGTCACACAAATCCTGCATCGCGCAATTAGAGTTTACCGCGCGAACGACATATATAAGACTATCCGACATCAACAGTCGGGCAGTGGCCCCGCCACACAGTGGATCGAAAATCGGCTGTAGAAGACATAGGATCTCGATTTCTTAAATGTTATTTTTTTTTTTTGCTGGAAATGACTTCTGCTGATCATTACTGTTCTATAAAATGTCATATGAAGTAATTGTGTGCACAAATGGAAGAGTTATAATTTTTATAAGAAAAAAATGTATGGAGCTGACATGAAAAATTGAAATGACATGGTAATTATGAATTACGTAATACGTAATCTTGTCTAATGCCTCAAGTCATTAGCTAATGATTAATAAAACTTAATACCTATATACCTGTTAAAAGGATACGTAACATAATGAGGGTAATTAGATAAACGTGATCATTAGTCAATAACAATAAATGGTAAACTATTGTATGATTAAAAATAAAAGCAAATTATTAAAAAAATATAGTAACTTTACCTAACCTAACATAAACAATAAAAGTTAACTTATTTTATACTTCGTCACCATAAACTCAAACTCAAACTCAAATCATTTATTCCAAATAAACCAATTACAGGTACTTTTGAATTGTCAAGGGGTCGGTCAGTCAGAAAGATGAAGCTAGTTGCCCATTCCAAAGCGTAGTAGGTTCCTATGGAGAAGAACGGGCAAGAAACTCCATGGACACTCTTTTAAATTAGAATATTGTTACAAAACATTGGTTACATCATTCATGTTGAAATTATACATATGAGAACAATGTAGTAAATCGTGCACGTTAAAAGCGACCATAATAAAAATATAAAAACAAAAAAAATTAAAATAAGCCATGGCAGCTAAGAGATGACCAGTCCCCACTGACGGCGCCCGTTCACGAACATGACGCATGGATCAGCATCATTTAGCTCAACCATTTTGAAGGGAACTTAATGATCCAACACACACGCCACCACCAGCGAGACATTTGAGTGAGCATGACATACTCTCAGCCGCCAGGGTACATTCAAGTCAATGAAAGACGTACTCAGTAAATGTTAAAGTAGGTAAACAGTGCTCACATATGTGCAATGCAATTATATAATACTAAGAGATTGAATTTATACAATGTAAATATAGTTTTTCAATCTTCAGCAGCTCCAACAATATTTTCCAATGCTAATCAATTAGTTTATGCGCCCTTGTGGAGCTGGACCAGCGTTGAGCCAAGCATTTTTGTCAGCGATGTAATCCCCCAACTTATAATATGCTTGGCAGCATAGTGTGCGTTTTATGCAAGATTTAAATTTCGTTTCATTCAATTGGAGTATGTGGGGAGGTATTTTATTGTAACATTTTACACAGTACCCCATGAATGATGAGTCTACTTTAGCCAGTCTGAAACCCGGTTGAACTAATTGGTCCCTATTTCTAGTCCCATAATTGTGTCTATCACCTATTTTACTGAAAATACTTAGATTTTTCCTTACGTACATGATGTTCTCATAGATATATTGACAAGGTACCGTCATAATGTTAATATCTTTAAATAGTTCCCTTAGGGAATCGCGTCTGCGGAGGCCATATATTGCTCTGATGGCTCTTTTCTGCAGAATAAAAATCGATTCGATATCTGCAGCCCGTCCCCATAGTAAAATACCGTAAGACATGATACTATGAAAGTAACTGAAATAGACTAGCCTCGCGGTATCTACATCAGTAAATTGATCATCACCATCAGAATCCACTTCAGAATCAGGCTCTACAATAGATATAACTTCTAAGAACTCTGTCGGAGCTTCCTGATCCTGAAGTTTCAGTAGTTCTACTGTTTCCTTAAAGTATGTCTGCCTCTTGTGGGCATTTAATTTTGGTCTTGTGGAAGAAATTAGAGCATCAGAAGAGACGATAAGCATATTGAGGATATCCTCGTTTGATGCTTGTCTACTCTGTTTCCTCGAATGGTGTTCTCTGAACCTCCTAAAGTCTTTGTTTCGGGCCTCTGAAGTTTCTTCCGAAAGACTTCCAATTGGTACAATAGCATTTTCTGCAATTATGTCCCCTCCGTGAATCAACAATTTGTGGACGGTTGATGACATGTAGTACCAATCGTACAGTTCCACGTACTTTTCAGCGGTTGTTCTAGCGTATTCTTTAAATTTCGGCACGTCTACAATCTCTCCAGATGTGATAGCTTGCAGAATCACAGCAAATCTGCGTATTAGGTCTTCATCTAATCCAGTGCTCGCTGCAGTTTTATCAGGAAATTCAAAAAACCGCCTTGCTGTGTTCCCGTCGTTAGTTGTGCCTGATCCTTGCTTAACGATGTCAATCAAAAGGTTGAGATCATCTTTGAATCGATCTTGAATGAGTTTTTTTCGTGAATGCAATAACTGTTGATGACCTTCTCCTCTTGCAGACCACTTTTTGAAGTCGAGACGATACGCTATGTGTAGAAGACATTCCATCACATTAATGCGGGCATGAAGTGATGATAATCCGAACTCATACACACCAGAATAAATGGTTTTTGACGCAATGACATCTAACTTATTCATTTCTGTAGGCTTAGCCAAACACAAGTAGCAGGCCGCATTTGACTTAGCTTCAGACAGATATGTACAAATTTTGCCGTCAATCATCGTCATTATTAATTTGTGACTAATTTCATGTCCTTGACATTTTGAGGGAACGAGAGCTTCAATTTCGTTATCCATTGCAGTTTTTTCATTTATGACAACGTCTTTGGTTTCTTTCACAAAACTAAACTGGACTGGACGGCAATACCTAGGTGAGCAGGGTTTTGGATTCACCCATACGGTATCACCGTCAGCTGTCAACTTTAAAGGAACCAAAGAGGTCATAAATATGCTGGAATCATCTTGACCACTCTCTATGTTTTGCTTATATCTACTTTGGTTAGATGCACCGTCAAATCCCCACTTTGATATTAATATCAATTGTTTATCTTGTATCGCATCAGGACTACGAATAGTTTCAAAAATTCGGTTCACTGTTAAATCTAGTAACGCTTGTAGTGCAATCTTAGCAGATGAATCCGTTACAGTCACAAATGTCTTCGGAGGGTAGCACTGTAGCTTAGCTTTTTGCACTTTATAGTAAGACGGATATATCTCCTTTGAACCTTCTCGAATAGTCGTTTCCCTTAATGTGATATATTGCCATTTCGATAGCTTTAATGAAAGTAGCAATCCCAGTACTTTTTCTGGTGAAAATATTGTTGAAGGAGCTGGTTTGTTCAACATTTCCTTGATTTTTGCTGCTGCTTCTGGATTTTGGAGCATATGTTCAATAACAGATGCAATATCCTCACGACCATCTCCTTTCAAAAGTGCTGCAGCTGAATAAGCTACTTCATTAGGGTCATCGCCTATATGTTCATCAGATCGTCTCTTCTTCTGCTTGTTACTTAGATCTTCAAACGGCTTTCGTGATCTTTTTGTCATCGTTGAAGTTGATTTCATTGTTGAAGTTGATGGTACAGGTTCAGGTACAGGTTCAGTAGAAATATTTTCACTTGTTGATTCTTGAATGAGCAAATTGGTTCGCACGCAGTTTGGCCAGTTAATATTTGCCTCAAGCCAATTACTGTAATCACGTCTAAAAACTTCACTTTTCCTGTGGGATCGTAAACATCTCTTTTGAACTGCCCGTGTAAATCTTCGACAAAATTCTTTCACGGTAACACTGTCTTCATCTGAAAGGCTAGAGCCCAGTCGAATAACAAGTGTATTGAGCAATATTTCATGATCGAAAGACGAAGCATCCTGATTGCTCAGAATAACAAACAAATCCAAATTTGTAATAATGCTTTCCATTATTCACGATCACTGAGTAAAAAGACACGGTAGGATAGATGTTAGTATTAGAAATGCTCTAAATGAACTGAAGTTGTGAATCCAATGTTTGACTATTTATTGTTATTGACTAATGATGGTATCACATTTATCTAATTACTTTCATTAAGTTAATCCTGCACTAATTGCTAAATTAGCGGGTACCTTAAATTATTTTGGTACGTATCCTTTTAACTAGGTATATAGGTATTAAGTTTTATTAATCATTAGCTAATGTGGACTTGAGGCACTAGACAAGATTACGTATTACGTAATTCATAATTACCATGTCATTTCAAATGAAAATCACAAAGTAGGTAATACGACTTTGTGATTTCTTAGAATGTTTTGGTCTAAGCATAAAAAATATTGTAAATTACACTTGGTATAGCCATATTTAAGCATTAAAATGTATCGTATACTTTTTTTTTTTAATTTTGAAGATTTAAAAAAAATAAAGTCGCAAGTGATGCCGCGACATTAAGTATGTCAAAAATTCACAAATAAATAGTACTATAACAGTGTCCAAGGATATAACGGCCAACCTTTCGATTCCAGAGATATCCTCATTTTTCATGTCAGCTCCATACATTTTTTTCTTATAAAAATTATAACTCTTCCATTTGTGCACACAATTACTTCATATGACATTTTATAGAACAGTAATGATCAGCAGAAGTCATTTCCAGCAAAAAAAATAACATTTAAGAAATCGAGATCCTATGTCTTCTACAGCCGATTGTCGATCCACTGTGCGCCAGACACAACACCCGTCTGGTCGGAAGATCCTCCATTGTCAATGGTGGATGAGTGAACTTTACACCCTGTTCCTCATGCCTCTAAACACTTATGTTAAGCAGCTTTCCGGTTATCATCTTCAAAATCAAATATAGGTAGATATAAAGGAATATTATTTATCATCACTACTACATTAAAAACATCTCATCTATCACACAGGAGGAAATAAAACATCTAAAAATCATTTCAATGCAGTTGCAGAGAGATACACATTCTCTCAGCAACTGCTTTGACGTGATTTTTAGATGTTTTATTTCCTCCTAATAAAAAAACAATTACAATTTGTTATCAGACAGGTGTCTGTCTGATAACAAATTGTAATTGTTTTTTTATTGTCCTACATATTTACTATCTTGATAATACAAAATAATATATTTTGCTTTTTTAAATGTACCCACACTTTATCTTTTAATCCCAGAAGAACCTACATGTTATAATGATTCTGAGAAGTGTCGCTATTTGCTACGATGTCAATATTAACATCTCTACGTATTTTATGTCAATATTAACATAGATAGAACAGGAAAGCAACAGAGACTGTTTCCTACTTACATACTACCTACATACATACAAAAAAAAAAAAAACCTTACTCAACGATTTTTTTTTTAATTCACATTTCAAAAGGCTGAAAAGTCTGGTAAAATGTTAAAGTTTACTCTATCTTTGGAAATCAACTCACAGTGAACATGGTTTTTGACACAAAAATACCAAAAATCACTGTGATGTTTTAAATGTAAAAGATTAGATACTTATGTTGTGATCCATGTTGCCTTTGCCCCGAATCGCCACTGCTCCATCATTGCTACAGCATTATTATCAAAACTAACTAGTGAATAAAGATTAAATGTTCAAGAGTCTTACATAGCTAAGTTCAAACAACAAACGCAAAACAAAACCAAAAAAATCGATACAAAATATTGCTTAGTAGTCAGGTTCCCATTTCGAATATTGACGTTTTCCCTGAAACACCTAGAAACCTGAATAAGACGGAAACTATCATATCTAGAACAAGGTCCAACTTGGGCACTCGATTGCCTCACTTACAACTGCACCTTCTTTTACTAGGTATTCTAGTATGAAACCTTCGTATTTTACATACTATAAATTGGACCATGAACCATTGCGTGTGAGGGGAAAAGTCCAGCGTGCCGAATGGTCTCAGACGATGTTGTGTTAGTAAACATTAACAGGCTATTAATAACCAATATGTTTACTATACAACTTACTATACCTACCTGAGCACAAATAAAATCCGAAAGTACCCCGTGTAAAGTATAAAAGCAGGTCACTAATGATTGAAAACTTTGAACGTGCCAAAAATAATTTCACCCGCACCTCCATTTGTCATCTAAAAGATAATCTGAATTTATAAAATACAGCAGATATATGCAAACATTGAAACATAATGTATTGTTACCAGTTTTACCTCAGAGCTAAAAACTGATCAGCCGAAATAAAAATGCCAATCAAAAAGTCAAAGTGATGGCCCCAATAAATCCATCTTGGACATAATCAAGGAACCTTGGCGTCCAATGTATCTGAGAAATGACGTTACATTTCACCGAAGTAAACAGCATCATATACATCAAAGGTAATCCAGATAGCCAACCTTGTGGAAGAAGACACTAATGACCTATTGACTACAATAGCTTTTGGAGAGTGGCGCGCCAAAATTAAACCCGTTTATCACAGCTATTTGCGTCACTAATAACCCAAATATAACCCAAGTGCTCGGTTGCGGTAACTGTGACAACAGAAATAAACCTTTGCTCTAAATACCTCTTTGCAGTGGCTAGCATTGCGTCTGTCGAGTGTCGGCCACGATACGCACACGTTCGACGCACACGCACTGTACCAAGTACAGTGCGTGTGCGTAATGTAATATAATGCGTAATGCACCGCAACGCAGCCTACCAATACATAATATAATATTATTATTGCATCTATTTGAACATAATTCGTGTAAATAATGTTGTACACGAATCGTTTTCCATTCAACAAACTTTGATTGTGACGTTGCAGTTTTGTTTTTTCTATTATGATAGATTGTTTTATTTATATCATTGAAATATTTTGTATCAAACACTCGAGTGTTTCTGTCATCATGTGATCATAAAACAGCACCGGACGTGATACAATGTAATAATATGCCATTTATTGTGTCACAAGAGCGTCTTTCGTGTAACATTTTAATGATGCATGTCAGATGCTATGTCTTTCACGTAGATATAATTATCGAAAAATTAAACTTATCTAACGCTTTCTACAATGGCAATGAAACTGTAATTAGTCCATCAGCTTGTCTTAGGTACATCTACTGCGATTGCTTTTAAAACCGTGGTCCTTCACATTTGCATCACATTAAAGTTTCCGATGCCTCTTCCGGCGCCAAAGGCCAAAGTAAATATATTTAATCGGCACGGCATCAATTTGTAAATTTAGGAAAATTTATTATACCTACTCGATTATTATAAACGAGCAATGATGTATCAAAATAATCATGATGAAAATTATTTTAATCAATGAATATATTTTATTTGATGTATCAATTCTAGCAAAATCATCTCATTTCAGCCGCAGAATGAACATCATTGATAATTAAAATACGTCAACAACAGACTTTCATCCAAGCCTCAGTAGCCTCCATCCCATTGAATAGAAAAACCCTAGAAGAGAAGTCCATGCACAGACTATTTTCCACTTAGTGATCGAGTTGGAACCTTTCAGGCCCAAAGGTCAACATCAGGTCTCTTAGCAATATGTAGGTATCATGTAAGTTAGTCGCTACGGTTAGACGTCTCGATCGGCGCACTTGCTGAGCTATTGGCTACTACTCGTACTAAAAGCGAACAGAACAACGTTTGTTAAGCCTAGGGAATGGTCGCAAGTTTAGGCGTTGGTGCATTTGAGATTTTGTTGGTGTAAAAGGAAAATCGTGACGAGGGTTTTTTTCTCTATTGTTTTGTGGTTTTCACTGTTACATGATTATATCTATACCGTTAAGATTTATTATATATTGACTATAGTTAATTGATGATATTGCCAAGCAGTAAAACGACAGTAAATTAATGTGTAGGTTTCTTAAGACTGTGTAAACGCGAGAGCACTAGATTTTCTCATAGTACAAAATCACTATGAAACAAAAAGGTATATTATCAACTTTCATCATCACTTATTTCATTCTATTTCTATTCATTGGTTATAGCAATTGTTACTTTAGATGGTTGCATAATTTAACAATGTATTCAAGCGTCTATTATTTCAGCAACCGATTCGTCACTCTACAGATTTCAAAGGGGTAGCCCTTTGAAATCTCTAGAGTGATGAATAAGGTATAGTTATTTGCTTCTAAATGCTGATTTTGTACCTGAAAACATTATAATCCAGTGCTACAATTGTTCAATGAATTAATTTCATACATATAGCCTGCATAGTCAAAATATCTACATATGGTTTGTTCCAAAAGTATCACATGAAAATGTTTTTTTTTTTTTTTTTTATCCGGAAACGTACCTGTGGATCACCAACTTGTAGTGCCACTTACAAATTGATTGTTTTGATTTAAAATTCTAATTTTTAATCACACTAAATGTCTTTAATTTGACAATTCAGGTTAATTTCCTAAATTTTTGTCGATAATTTTTCAATTACAAATAAATAAAGTTATCTACACAATAATTGTTAGAAAAAGTGGTGAGATATGAAATTAAAGTTAGTAAAAATAATTAATTTCCCTTGCGCAACTGCGTAAAAGTTTAAACTGTACAGGCTTTGTTTACACTGTTATCAGATACTTTTGGAACAAACAGTAGATTCAGATATTTCCGGTTGTATCAAGCTATTGCTACGAAGCATTTACAATGAATGAACAAACGTCTGCTAGCTGACGTGATGATGATGCTATGATTATCAATCACCGTGCTTGACCAACTAATTGGTAATCATAGCCTGCTGTTACTAGAAACCGGCCTAAAATGCCTAATGAATATTAATGTAAAAATCAAAATAGCCTAAAATACGATCTGTTTTAGACTCATAAAATTAATCAGATCATTTATGTAGTCCGTCAACCTCTTGCAGTGACATGAACAACAATGTTGATATTTTTCCATCACACGCTAGAACATATGGGGCGGGCTCCGGCAGACATCCTGGACACTTGCCAGCACCGCGGCCGTCGCGACGTCTTCGTCCGACCGACACTTACAACACGCAATTATCAAACGAATACGTTCACCGCTGATGTTCACCAGATTCCGTAAAATTCATGTTTCCGTCCGATCCCAGTTATAGAACTTGTTACATTTTATATTGCATCTAAAATTACTGTTTGCCAACTTTAAACTGAGAGAGTAATGTTCTGGACATGCGGAATCCGGGAAACAGTTTTCCTAATAAATTTGAAAGTAAGAATAACCTCTTATTTTAGCATTTTAATTTGTTGAATAATTGCGCTGTCTCTGAGTCTTGAAAAGTGTGTTTCGGAGGTTCAAAGAGAATGAAGTATATTATGTATTAAGTGCGTTTAATAATATGTTGTTAAATTGCGTGCTGCTATTATTTCATCCGCTTTTAACCCTAACTTTCGGGTATCGTCATAGAATACACTGTCATCATGAATGCCATAAAAACTTCCGCATTGATTTGGCAATTAAAGAATCATACTTACTCCGCACATATGGTATTATTTCCTTTTGAACTCTTTGTTATAGAGGCCCGGCAAGTGGACGTAAGTACATGGTCTATTTAGAGAATGATGAGAAACCTGAACTATGTGTTTGGGAAACATATTATTTTTGAAAAAAGATTAACACATTACATAACATAACATCACGCCTGTAAGCCCCAAAGGGTTAGGCAGAGGTGTACCTATAGTACACCCACATTTCGCCAGTTATGTTTAAGTCCCATGTAATACGAACCTATTGCCATCAACCGGCCATAAATCCAGACTCCGGGCTGCTACTGAGAAATCCTGATGGAAAACCCAATAACACTTTGCCCGATCTGAAAATCGAAACCAGGACCTCATGCTCAGCAGTAGCTCTTGGGACAACGAGAACAACGAGGTAGAAAAGGTTTTTTTATTTTTATTATTAAATATTACCAATAACATTCAAAGCATCCATTTTTATCTGCTTGTCTTATGATTGTCTTTTAAAAAACTGCTCTACTCTCTGGTTTGTCCCTAACTTGTAGCCCAGTGTTACTCAAAGTGTGCTCCGCGGAGTCCCTGGGCTTCGCAGCCTGTATGGGAGTTTTTCTAAAATACTGGTTAATTGTGACCAGTATTTTCGCGGAGCCCCCACAGGGGCATTGTGGAGTCCAGCTTCCTCAAGACCTAATTTTAGATTGGGTGACATTTGCTTAATCACGTGTCTACGCTGGATACAATGGAATTACAACTAAGCGCTTTACTTTTAATTCGTGATATGTCTATACGTCTAAAAAAATGAAACTTGGACCCAGTAGAACAAGTTATGCAACATCTGAAAAAATAGTGATTAGCAAATGCCGCCAAATCTAAAGTTAGCTAGTTCTTGAGGAAGTGGTAAAAATAATGAATTTCGTCAAAACTTGTCCACTGCAATCCCGATTTTTTCAATATTATGTGAAGATTATGGCAGCAAACATAAAATACTACTGCTCCATACAGAATTAAGATGGTCATCTTGGTGTAAATCTTTAACAAGGCTATTTGAACTTAGGCCGGAGTTACAAACTGTGCGAAACAGGATTCTCATCTCAACCTATGCAGCTCTATATAAACAAAATACCGCAATATGCGGATGCCGTACCTGACAAGCAACTTCAACTCTCTTTAATCAAGCCCGACATAAAAAAAAAAATGAAAAGTAAAAATCTATTTCATCCCCCATTAGATGTGTCAAGTATTATGATTATTAAGGAAGAATAGATACACATAAAATCAGGTTTTGATTATTTTAGGGCTCCGTCAAATAAAGGGTTCCGTCGCCAAAAAAAGTTTAAGAACCGCTGTTGTAGTGTTTAATTGTATAAGTGTTTTACCTAGATTTGAAGATTGACTCATATTCAGATTAGCGCTGACCGTCCTCTTCCGTTTCCACTTCATCGTTTTTTTGCAACACCTATTAGAACCGTTCTAATAGAATGTGTTTATTTTGGCGGAGATCAACAACATTGACAGTTCCATCAGTATTAGGTGCTATTCACACAGCTGGTGCAGGAGAAAAAGTTAGATGACACATGCATCATAAACAACGATCAAATCATAGACAATTATGAGCCGAGAACCAAAAATAGAACAATTTATTAGTGAACATCTTTATAAATAGCCTAGTAATGGTTCCTAGCGCCATAATGAGTCTGCTTTGAGATTCATCTACAGTACTGAAACAAACTGAATCATTGTAATTGAAGCGATTGAAACAAATTGTAATTTAGCTGGGTACGAGATTGTGTTTTGTTTTTTTTTTCTATTTCGTATCTAAAGAAATAATGAGGTTAACGCTCTTTCAAAATTCTTTGCCGCTATAAATCTGTGCCACTTTGAAGATATTATTGTGAGCATTGTTTGCGAGAAGAATTCACGACGCAATAGAAACATATGCATATTTTATAGATCGGAAATATCCGTAAATATAAAATATTTTAGTATGTAAACAACAGCTCGACGATTGTGAAAAAAATCTGGTGGAAAAGGATCCCATAGTAAAAATGTTCAAAGTCTTGACTTGACACTTGTAAATAAAGTGCAACAGAAAGATTTCTCCTGCACTTCATTTACAAGTAGGTAGGTAGCTAATAAAGTAAAACAATTTCTTGAAAAAGGCTTGTTTATTTTCGTTTAACAACAGATTTCCATACATCAGTTCCTCTGTATTTGCCTAACACATTTAGCAGAAGCCAAAGCGCTAATGCCACAAACATTTCAAACGCATATGGAAACAAACATTTGAAAGCACTAACTGTTTGGTTATTCCAATCTTTAGATTTACCTACTTCAAAGAACAATCCATCAGTGGGTATCGCAATAGGCGACTAAATGATTATGTCAAGACGATGAGCAGCAGTTTTCGTATTATAATCCGTAACACATTGTGATCTTCAACCCTAAGTATAGGTAGACAGATTCTTAGAATGTACTGTCATTCTAAGAATCTGTCTACATATACGGTATAACCTACTCTACATTCACTCGACGGTCGAATCTCGTCTGACAGGAAATCGATCACCCCTAGGTTATGGCCAGGCTGGTGATAACTGCGATCACGAATACGTTCATTGATATGATTGTACTGTACCTATTGGTAATTGAGAAGCTCTCCACTTGGCTCTGACTGTAGGCTGATAATGTATTCATAAATGTAAACTTCATTTACTTTTATATCCACATCCGACCAGCATTTAAAAAAAAATCGTCTATTTTACTAATTTTGATGGACAGCATGCTTTTGACCAAAAAATAAGTATACCTAAACTGTTTTTATGAAAAAATAGCTCATGATTCCTAAAACAGTTTTATATGGATTAGGATTTCCCATACTGTACCTACACTATGCATAAAAAAATACCAATGTATATTTAAATAATCAAAGTAAAATCAAAACGATCTTCTCACTGTGAGTTGTGACGCAGAGTGTCACAACTCACTCTCACTCACAGCAGAGAGTCTAAATATTCAAACACAGTTGGAACAGGCGTTGATAGAGCAAGATAAATGATATAAGTAATTGATATTGGCGAGCCCTGCCATCCGTATAGTACTTCCACCTGACGAGCCCTTATATCCGAGGCAGTTGACAACAGCTCCACTCCACATCAATGCACGTGCCATTTTACTCATGTTATCGTCACACAGTAGAAGCAATTACAGACACATGAGTATTTCAGACGTGTACGGGAAGGAAATTTATTGACACACCTCTTTCCATAATGAATACATGTCAATGTGTTTTAATAAATTTACTAAAAATAAACCCCAAGCCCAACCCAATTACCTGTATTAAAATACATTTATACAATCTCTAAAACGAATCTTCGATGTAAGTAAGTCGAATTACTTTGTCTTTGACTATTCGTAAAATTTAAGATTGCCTGTATTATATTAATTAACCAAAGCAGGAATATATAAGAAGAAAAATAATAACGCAAGATATTTTTTTTATTTTAATAATCTTAAGCTCACACTTTTTCTCAATCATTATAAAAATGAAATCTGACACATACTAACTTTTACACTTAAATAAAACTTTTACAATAGCTCTCGCGTGACAAATATATAAGCAAAAGTATATTATTGTTGAACACATAAGTTGCACTGATGACCTAGAATGATAAAATATACTTAATATTATTTTAATTCGTCTTGTGTTGTTCCGGGTTATGTTGTACATGCGACTTTCATAAGTCACGGTACCTAATTACCTTCAGCCTAGTTGGTAGCTAATGCACACAAGGTTAATTTGAAGCCAGTGCAGTTTGATTACAGTTTTTCAAGGAAACTCATTATTTAAAATGCCATAAAAATATGTCGTTAGAATACTAATGATGACCGGCATGAAAGTATTAAATTAACAAATTTACTCGTAAAATATAGAACAAAGTTTAAGTATTTAAAACTTATATAAAATATTATATAAGTTTTAAATTTCTAATCTCGTTTTGTAAGCCCTATTTCATTATTCGATTACAATCACTCATCAATCAACGGTATATAATAATTACCCAACATTTCCAAAAGCCCTGAAAAAGAACCGCAGCCGAAAATAAGCAAAAGAAAAATTGTATCACATCCGTATTCTTATTCCGTGAGTCACTAAAAACTATAAGTATATAATTAATTATTTTTTATAAACAAATCACAAATTCACGTATTTAGTACCTGTATTCAACTTAATATACCTATTAAATAATATTTTAAATACATACAAACACTATTGTAGGTACATCGCATCCATGAGCGTACGATGTACCTCCTATAACAGTCTTTATTAGGTCAAATATTCTGCGCCCACTGACACTATAAACGGCATCTGCTACAACAAATATTTATTTTTCTTTTACCACAAAAAGCCCTATAATATCACACGAGGCTATTTCTTTAATAAACCCGCTTGTTTATCTAGTGGTGCGGCAGCCGAGTTGTAGTGTCGATGCTCCGGAAAAAGTTTTATGGATTTTTTCTTTGGTGACTGCTATTTTAATTGATACTCCATGGACTGGACGCTTACACATGCGTTTTCAATTCATCTTTTTGGAGAGACTGGTGGATCCCCGCTGAAATGTGTGTGTCACAACAACGAATACGGTTTTTTTTTTTTTTTTTTTTTGTCAGAATTATTTTACGTTGGACTAAAGACTCAGTTAGATGAAGTGATAGTGGGCTAATTGCACTACCTACCTATCTATCGCCCCTGATGATGCACACTTGCCTAGAAGTTCCTAGGTACAGCGGCAATCCAACATTAAAATCTTCACGTTTACCTACATTGAAAGAGGATAGAGGATCTCGTGGCTAAATGATAACAGCCGCACGGGTCTCGGTCGCGGTCGGTTCGTGGGTGGGTCCATCCATTAGATACACCTCTTTGCCTAGGAAAGCAATTTCAAGCCGTTGGTCCCGGCTGTCATTCTAAGATCTTTGACAGTCGTTACGGGTAGTCAGAAGCCCAAAAAGTCTGACGACCAGTCTTACCAAGGGGTATAGTGTTACCCAGTAACACAGTGGGTTGCGGAGTTCAGATAGGCAGTCGCTCCATGTAAAATACCGGTATTCAGCTGCATCCGGTTAGACTGTAAGTCGACTCTAACATAATTGGGAAAAGGTTAGGCAGATTGTTAACCTACATTGAAAGACGAAGTCATTAACTCTTCATAAAAAAAATAAAGGCAAATATCGTCACAAGATATTTGTCTAATTAATTATCTACTATGGAACGTGTCTAAGCCACAGTACAAAAGCGTCAAAGTGGCAATTCCAAGAGATTAGATCCATTATTGGGATTAAACTATTGGCTACAGGTGTGTGTGTGAGTATTAGAAGATGAAAATTATCGTTTGGGCGCTTGGATAGAGGCACATACTGCAGTGCACCACAAAAGCGATTTTTATTAATAAATATCTGTGAGCGAGATATATCTGTGAGTGCAGTCTAAAACTGAGATTATAAGTTAGTGCCCGAAGGTTCATACCACGTTTCAGTACCTAGACAAAACGTCTCCAAGACTTCTCACTAACCTCACAAAAGTTTTCACCAAATTTTAGTTTGTATGTGGGGTGGATTTTTGAGATGGGGCAGTAAGGGCAGCTACCTTAACCGTTGTAGCTATAAGAAAACGGTATTAGGAGACTGTCCTTAACTTTTTAGAAATTGTGATCTGCATTCACAGACTTTGAAAAAAAAAATACAGTCAGCAAAAAATGGGCATTTTTCACAAAAACTTTTTTTTATGCAAATAAAGCCTGTTTCTTATAAGGATCAAAAAACTCTTGAACTAACTGAGGTTTCAGTACTAGAAAAGTCAGAAATCGCAAAAAACTTTTCCCATACATTAGGTAGGAAAAAAAAATCAACTGACTTTTTAAGCTAGACAGACTAGCAGAAAATAAACAAAGAAACGAACTAAGGAGTCTGGACAGAGTCTACAACATAACGCTCGGACCGGCCGGAGCTGAGCAATGAAAGGCGTTCAAGCAATGAAAATGTTTTGAAACTGTCACGCGTTTCGAATAGTTGTGTCGTGTACATACAGTGTGTGAAATGCTAGTGATCTATGTGACCGTAAATTATAATTTGATCTGAACTGCAAACGGTTTTTCTATTGCGCAATAACCAACACTACCCATAGTTCGCTCACTTTAGTTCAAATATGGCTGATAATGACGAAAGAGACATAAATACCCTCCTCTGTCATATTTAAATTAGGTATATTGACAAAGGTTGTTACAGTTTACCCCAAAAAGTAGGTACATACCTCCCATACCTCCCAAAATACAAGCCCAGGCTGAGTTTGGTTATCAGATTCTTGTGAATGGTCTCAATTGTGACCAAACCTTTTTTTTTAAATTTTTTTTTTACTCATTTTGCATTTCTGAACCAAGGTCCGAATACTGAAAAAATCTTAAAAATCGGTTGAATTGTTTAGCCGTTACGATTTACAAAACTGACAAGTGAGCTCGCTCTTGTATGAGTAAGGTTTCAGCGCTTCAATTATACGTACTAAACTTATATTTATTCAGTACTTAATTTAACTATAACTGAACTAGTGATACAAGGTGGAAGATTATCTTTAACGCACACGTGCCTCCCCCTTTAAGGTTTCGTACATACCAAAAGGAAGGACAAAAGGAAATACATTAAAAAGAACCAAAAACTTGAACAGTTTGTCTTTTCTTAAATGATTTGGGAGGGGCAGTAGGTTGCAACAACTCCTGGTTCTCCACCACATCCAGTCTGTCCCGGTTGCCTTCATAAGGTTGATCCATATCTAGCCTGGAAATGTCCCACGACATGGCTTGTTAGCTCTGCAAGCTATGTCAGTGACTCCTATTCATACATTTTTACATTCTTCTATTACTATACCTACCTACCAGCCTTTTAGTGCCCTACAGAGTAAACTTTTCACAACTATAGAAGGAACTAGGTAAATAGATTCGTTGGTTGTTCAAATCGCCTCACGATGCTTTTCATAACCATTATTCTATGATTACCAGAGAAGATTAATTACATACTTAGAAACTACATTAAGAAATGGAAAAAGTCACATTGTTACTTACCGGAAAGTTTTTTATGTAAGTTAGTTAAGCCCTTAGGCCTTGCCCGCACAGCGAATAAATATCGTGCGAAATTTTTATAGCAATTCTGTAACACATGGCTTCTTATTTATCTACACGCACTGGTGATTTAACATTGGCGCTCATTGGATTTGTTATACACTGTACATAAACCGTGCGAAATAATATCGCGCGAGTAAATTTCGCAGTGCGGGCTGGGCCTTATACGTACTCACTATGACTTTATCATAATCCCATTACCTATGCCTACTACAATTCCGCCATCAGAGCCGGCACGTGTATATAACGTGTAGATTTTTTATTTGAGCTTTTTCTCATTCTCTTTGCGACAATATTTTTGTCAACATAGTATCTAATGGTTTTCAAACCTTTAGTGCTTCTTAAGTCTCGTTCAGACTAGTGCCACGCAACGGCGCGACGCGACTACTGAACAATACGATTTCTAAGAAAACTTCACGGTATAACAATAACCGGTGTCGCGTCACGCTGTCGCGTCGCGCTAGTCTGCACGAAGCTTTACCCGTATGCTTGGGCAACATTCATGTACCTACATTATTATTTAAGTAGAGTGATTAAGCTGTGTACAAACCATTTCTAGTTAAATGGTAAAAATATAGATCTGTATTAATACGTAAACATTAATCAAATTTAAAAAACTACCTTATCGCCTGCATTATTATTTAATACTAGCTTCCACCAGCGGCTTCGCCCACGAGATATCTTCATAAATTATAGCCTATGTTACTCAGTGATAATATAGCATGCTACTAGAATCAGGGCGACTAGAATCAGTTTTAGTAAAGTTTGACGTTCAAAAGTGCCTTTTTTGTGCCTAATTGAAATAAATTATTTGACTTTGACTTTACTGGTAAAAGATTTTTTTTAAATCGGTCCAGTGGTTTTTGAGTTTAAAAACAAAAATACAAATCTTTTCTCTCTACTTGAAATTTTAATAGAACATCTCTCTTCATGTAGGTAAAAGAACCATGTTGTAAGTACCTAACTGATATAATTTAGGTGTCTAATTTATCGTAACTTTTTTCCAGCCAGATCCTGTACATGGACCAGCATGTATACGATATTCCAAAGAGCTACAACAGAAACATTCCACCCGGTAAGTCATACTTCATACTTCATATTTGTAATTGTAATTTGTATTTGCGTTTAAAACTAAAGTAAAGTCCAACCTTTGTTCAAAGGCATACTATTCTATTAACGACTACTTAAATGATAAGAATAGTTGGTCGCTGTGATTAACTCAAGACAATGTTTAAATGTTCTTTCTCCAGAATTAGTTTACCTACTGACAGGTTTTATGAGTTTATATAAAAGTCTATAATTTTACTTTTTATGTACATTTATTTTATTTTTATTTATTGTTGACATAATCTACTCATTACAATGTTTTTTTTTAATGAGTTGTATTACAATATGTGGTTAGCTAGCGACCTCGACAATTATTTATTTTACCTTGATGGTCCTAGTT
The DNA here is from genome assembly GCA_963853775.1 of Xanthia togata. Taxonomy (NCBI): domain Eukaryota; kingdom Metazoa; phylum Arthropoda; class Insecta; order Lepidoptera; family Noctuidae; genus Xanthia; species Xanthia togata. The sequence continues at coordinate 18,296,438 of OY970802.1, forward strand.
TATCAATATTATTATAACTTCTAGTTACAGCTCTATGTAAGCGGGCACGCCCTTTATGCCTGGAGGCTTTATTTTCTTTTTTTTTTAGATATTGTTTACGTTTAGTTATTTTTATTTCTGCTTGAGTATAGTTCTCGATGTTTTTGGTTGGTATATTGGCGTGTGCTAGCTGTCATATGGCTATTAATTTATAATTTAAATTTTATTTTGCGTAATGTAAATTATCTTATAAATTATTGTATAGAATCATTTTTTTTTTCCTAACTGAACAGACAGCTGTGCTGCTGGGGAGTTTGTTGCGCCACTTCTTCTTCCCAGCAAAAGCACTAGGAAGTGGTGAAGGGTGGGCGTTTTGGGGGACTGTCTTATGTAATTTTGACGTTCGAAAAGTGCTGATTCTCAGCCTAATTTGAATAAATGACTTTTGATTTTGATTTTGTATACAGCACGCAAACATTTCCGAGTTTCCCTTTTAGGCAAAGGGGTTTTCTGAATACATTTTATGAGATACCTGAAACTAAAATAAGTAATAGACTAGGAGCCTATAGTAGACAGACTACCTACCATTTATTACTTGATAAGTTGTATAATACATTGCTTTCCCTACGCTCATTATCGGTAAAACAAGTTGTAGGCAACTGTAAGGGAGCTGTACACAAACGTAAGGAAGTACCTAAGTATGTACCCTTGACATGTCATCATCATTTTTAGTCTAAGTAAATGGTGATCTACTATAAAAACACTTAAATTTTATTTTAGGTAGGTCGTATTTTTATAAAGTCACGTGTAGATACGAGCTCGTCCCTACTCAGCTATCCACTTAGCACCGGACATTATTCAGCACAACCGCGCTGTTGCCGGCGCTTGCCGCAAAACCAACCATTAGTCAAACCGTAGGTGATTGTCGTACGTCAACGAACGGTGCTAATTATAACCCGCCTCCTTACGAAGCAACTTAACAAACCTTATAGCTAAAAATCGTATCTATTAAAATACAGACCGTCTGTTGACTGCTTCGGAAGGTTCCTGTTCCGGATAAGGCGGGAGGAAACGCCCGGGTGTCACCATTGTGTGGATCGCCCGGAGGACACGGTGGAGAATACGTGGAGGTCTCCCAGCTTGGGCGGAGCACCGCCGTGTCCTCGTGGAGGCAATCGGCGGAGCGGATCTCTCGCGTCCGGCCCTGGTCCAGGCCATGGTACGGAGTGAGAGGGCATGGTAGGCAGTCACCTCTTTCTGTGCTAGCAAAATAGGAGGTGGAACGCGTAAGGGAGAGGCAAATTTCGCGCCTTCACGCCCCTAGCCGCCGCAGGAGACGCCCTGGGCGTCGGTAAGCGCAGGCCGATTCCCGGAAACCGTAGGCGCGGGCTTGCGGACGGTCAGCAATGGGTAGCTCGCCGTCCGATAAGGACCAGGCCCGGTTCAACGGCATGTTGTGTTCCACGCGCGCCTCAAAGAGATGTCAGCATAACTGACTGGGTTCGCTAGGGCCGATGCCTGCCGAGGTCGCGGGAAAGTCCGAAAAGGATACTGTGGCCCCTGGCAACGTACAGGAAACTGTAGGAACACGGGTGGGCTTTAGTCAGTAAGTGTCTGACACGCAATCCCGCTCCACCCAGAACGAGAGAAGTTATTTAATAATTTCCCACCCAAAAAAAAAAAAGACCGTCTATTGACGGTCAGTAGACGACCGGTAGTTTTTAAAATCTATCGATCCATTTTCAAAATCACGGGTTCAAGACCCGCTGCGGAGTGAGACAAAATTAATAGAAAAAGACCATGACCATTTCTTTTACTCGCGCCTAACTAATTTTGACGTATAATTTACCGAATCAGAATAATTATCATATTTTATAAGCGACTAGACATTTCTGTGTCTAAAACAAAAGTAGTAAAACTGGAATCCAGTAATCCTAATGGTTTTGCATCACGAACCTTCACGGACGTTCTTTTACCTATAGAGACTTGCAATATCTAGGTGTATAGAACGACGTCGAATCTACTCAGAAATCAGAATAATATTTTGTATGTTATGTTCATAAAAGTCGCGTCAATAAAAAGCAACAGAATCTAGAACAACTTTATTTTCAGTTTCATTTTTTCTCTTACGGGACGGATATTTCCACTAGTTTTCCTTAATCCTTTCATGACTGTCCTATAGGTATCAGTATTGAACAAGTTTAGAACGGCACGCTGTTTAGCCGTAGTTAGAGTAGCAACGTTTGGCAACACTGCCTGTGACCGATTTCATGGCTCCAGCAGAGAATAGGTACTATACAAGAACAGACAATAAATTCTGTTATTCGTGCACATAGTGCCTTGCGGTATTCATATTATTCTTTCTTTATTTCTGTTTTCTGTGAATGCTTACTTACATAAATATAAGTAGGTTGGCATTAAAATGCATTACGAACTAGATTTTTTTTTAAATATAGGTAGCTTTAAAGGCTTCGTTACCTCTCAATACAACTTCTACACTAATTACAAACTGTTACATGTTAAGGGTGTTGGATCAGTTTCGAGGGCTAAGTTTGGTGGCATACACAGCTTAGCTTATATTGCTGTTTTCGGCCGTGATATCTCCGCTGTCGACCGCCATGAAACCTTTGATTAGGAGCTATTATATCCCAACAATGTGTCATTATTTCATGGAACGCAATGTATAACTTTTCCATTGTTTTCCAGACAAAAACACGACAGTATACGTAGGGGTGAATGTCAACCGGGTATCTGGAGTTGATGAAAATAAAGAGGTAAGTTTAAAACACCGTTCCTACTATATTCAATCGTGTTAGCATCCCTATTGGCTAAGTATGTAGTCCTGTCATTATTGCGCTTTCATTAGCACCATTTTCATTTGTATATATTACTGCAATGATCATTTATTTACTTATCTATAAACCAATAGTCCGCATGGTCTCCGCAGGAGATAACGCTGGACGTATTCCTGCAAGTGTCGTGGGCAGACGGCAGGCTGCACGTGCCGCCCAACATACCCTTCATCGACCTGCCGTGGGAGTTCCGCGCGCTCATCTGGACGCCAGACCTGTACATCTGGCAGCTCCAGACCATGAGGATACTCTCCGTCCTTCAAGAGATGGCATCGCTGAGGCTCTACTCAAACCGCACCGTCTCAGTCAGTATTGGGTTCGTCCATCAGTTTATTATATTCTCTATTTTTATTACACTGTTCTCTACTAAATCTTGAAACATAAACATACGTCAAATTAACTTCCAAACATCATCATAATAAAACTCTCGCCTTCAGTTTTACAGTTTTATCTTACGTGGTTTATTTATAAACTGTATTTAAAAACAACTCGTATAAAACGCATGGTCGACAATAAGTCGTAAATTGTAGTCTTGATAAATGACGTCTATTTTGATATACATGATGAAGCCAAAAAGCGACACATGTTTTCGCATGGGTGCATTGCTACATGTAGATAATATTATATGATGTTATGATACAGCTCTTATTGAAATTCAGCCGCATTTGCCTTGACAGGAACCGACCCCAAAATAATGAGGAGAAGGCTTTACTGCTGTGCTATTGCACAGCCTCTACAAACTGTATGAATCAAATAGGAAAATTTCATAAGCTTGGTTCTTTTAATGGGCGAGTCATTAAATTAAACACGGTTATAATTTACTTTTACAGAGCGACAATAACAATCAAGTGCGAGATGGACTTCGTTCTGTACCCTTTGGACGTTCAGAACTGCGCCATCGACTTCAGTAGTTGTAAGTACACTTTGATGATTTGTGTTGAGTACCTACCTACATCTGAGAAAATATCTTAGAGGTACTTAACGCAAAGTAGAGAAGACAATTCCATTGTTCTCTCTGATTAAACAAGGCCAAAAGTTTTTGGGGATTTCTCTTGAGTTGAGAAAACGAAATCTTCATAGTATCTAACTCGTAAGAAGCACCATGCCAGCTATAAAAATGTATAGCAAACAATTAACCCAGTCGCAAAAAGTCTTCAAGAAACCCAGTGCGAAAAGTTTCAGAATCGTAAAATATGTTTTAGACAAAATTACTTGTTTTGTCTACACGCCAGTTGTTCGACTTTAGATTCTGAAATGTCTTTATAGATTTTGTCGAGATAAAACTGAAATCGTTAACGATTGCACTATTGCAAGTTTACGATGATTAAGTTGGCTTTGTTAATTTGAGTGTTGATTTTTTCAGATAAATACACGACGCAGGATGTCCGTTTCGAGTGGCGAGAGGTGGCGCCGTGGCTGGGCATCGGTCCGGTGGGCAGCGAGCAGCGCAGCCAGTTCCGACTGCCCAAATATGTGGTCTCCTTCGTCACGGACAAAAGTAATCATATTCGCAATTTTGGTGAAGGTAAATGTATATTTATTGCTTTGCGCTTGTGTTTGCGCCTCGTAACTAACTATGTACCTATTAACGCTAACGCGCTGTTGCTATACGCTGGCATGCCGCCCGCACTGCTTGGCGCGGATGATCACAATGGATCGTTATTGAACAACGTTTTAAATACCTACAGAAAAATATCTCAACATCTCAAAAACTTTAAATTGGTTATTACATCCGTGCCTCGCAACATCTTCCTTTCTGTGAACGTCTGTGACGCACGATTTGTATTTTGTCGTTGTTAAGTGGATGTCAAATGTTCTTGATGTGATAGAAAAGAGATTATCTACAAATTCGAGCATATTTACTCGTTAATTGCAATAATTGATGACAGAGCAGACCAACCCGAATAGTGATGTATTCCGAGTTGTTAATACACATGCTCAGTGCTGCCTGTGAGCCAAAGTACTGTCACTGAGGCCTAAGCTGCGGTAAGTGTAGAAATAGAAAACACTGTGTTTAGTACTCTTAGCAGATAGTAATTGTTAGATATTAGGTAGGTACCTACTCACTTGCACTGACCACTAAACACGTAGGTTGGAAAATATTAGAAGAGTTAAATGTTCAATATTTTTCGCATCGTCAGGCGAGCACTCAGCGGCGCGGCTACAGATCAGACTGTCGCGAGAGCTGCGGAGCTACCTTCTGGAGAGCTACCTGCCGTCGTCGCTGTTCGTCATCATCTCGTGGGGCAGCTTCTGCGTGATCCCGGAGATCGTGCCGGGACGGATGGTGCTACTCGTCACCACGCTGCTCTCACTCGTCACCATGTTCGATACAGTCAGGTACCTATGCACTTGCAACCGTTCTTTCATCACGATATAATGTTGCTGAAGGAACAGTCCTTCATAAATCTTATCTAATTCTAAATGGATCTGTCGTATGACCAAGCTTTGGAGATTCTCTACAGAAGGCATCGTACTAAAGTTAAAAATTTAGGGTCGTATTACATTCCAGCACAAACTCGCCAGACGCGCTCGAGTTGAAGTGCATCGAGGTGTGGTTGATCTCGTGCACCATCTTCGTGTTCCTGGCGCTGATGGAGTACTTCGTGGTGCTGTTCGGCATCCGCTACGACAAGAGCTGGTCGCGCCGCCGCGCCGACCTGCGCCGCGCCGCCTCCGCCGCGCAGCTCGCGCCGCCGCCGCTGCACATCAACCACTCGCAGGTCAGTCCCGACTGCTTAGGACGTAGAATCATTCCACCACAATACGAGCCACTTTATTACTAACGACCTACTACAACACATACTAATAGGTAATACAAACCTATTCACGACACTAAAGGGGGTTTGCCTCCACAGAGGCTGAGCACGCCGGTGACGGGCACGCCGCAGGGCGGGATGTTCTCGCCCACGTTGAGCGTCGAGGAGGACGGCTTCAAACAACAGATGGAACACCAAACCATACAGAGGGTAATTACAACCACGCCTGAACTCGCTCCCAACATAGAATATCTACCGTAACTTCTCAGTACCCCAGTGTAGCATTACACTGCATGTAAAATACTTAACGTACCACGTATTATTTAGGTGCATTAATTTTTAAACTTAGGCCACCAATTTCTAGTCTCTCTCGGGAAGGAATTGGAGACAAAATAAGGTTGGATGTGAAACAAGATCAGTCAGCAAGGTAAAATATGAATTTAAAGCAACAACACCGCACAGTGTGGCTATCGTAAAACGCTGCAAATTACACTATTATGTACTTACAACAATACCTAGTTTAGACAGTATTTTCCTTGCAAATCCGATGTTTGATTAAATATCTAATAGGTACCTACCTAGCAGGCAAGCATAGTGCATGCCAGTGAAACAAACAACAACATTATTTTTAAGTATTGGTGGTAATCTATTGGTGGTGGTATGATTTGTAGAGTACTTAGATATTGAAATCACCGCAATAATCAGTAGTTAAAGATACTCGGCTAACTTGAGCTAGTAAAAAAAATCAGTACGTAGGTAAAGGTATTAGAAAAAGCAAAATGAATTCGCACTGCTTAAAATCACTGTGTTATTACAACGGTAGGCGTAGGAACCTTGATGTCGGAGTACTTTAGAAATAGCTACGGAACCATAGTCTGTGTGTAGACCGTGTTAATAAATTGGAGGATTATGTCTCAAGAAGAAAACGCAGCAAGACTATTGTGAGAACTATTTGTTTGTTATTTTGTAGGATTCGCCAATATTGGAGTCCATGCCGTCAGCGAACGGCGGCCCGAGCAGCTTCGTGACGCGCCTGCGCCAGGCGGTGGACCGCGGCGTGATGTTCTGCGGCGCGCAGCACGGCACGCTCGACAAGTTCGCGCTCATTCTGTTCCCCATGTGCTTCTGTCTCTTTACCGTTATTTACTGGACCACATACCTCAGTGAGGCGCACAGAGCTTCACGACTCAAGTGATCGTTAAGTGAACTACGTTTTAGCACCATAACATCACCAAGTTTGTGATCATAGTGCCTATGCAGACGATTTGACGTTGTTGTACATATTAGACGAATTACTAGTCGAATTATAAATATTAACGTGTGACCCTGTATTTGTAAGTTACATACCTTCTAATTAATGAACAATGTTGAACATTTTTAGCGCAACGTTATATTATTTTTAAGGGTTTCTTCGTACGGGAACACGCACTGTTCAAGGTTCCAACGAATAACGAAGTTTTCTTTGAAAGAATACGTTTGTTAATGTCCTTAAGCAAAGTTAGAGCTGTAAATGTGCCTTGTAAGAATACGGTTCAACTAATTAAGATTGAGTACCTACTGTGACGCTAGTAAATTCTAAAATTAGTAGATATCTTAGAAATGCTCAGAATAAAGAAATCATTTCGAAAAATGTAAAAACGAATAGCATGAAATGGATACAATAATATCGTTAAGTACGTAGGTATGCGAGAGCATGGGGACCACAGTTGAGCTCAATAGTACAAAAACTATTCTAAGAAAAATGCCTTTTCTGACTCGGGTGCCTTTTGCCTTGTGTTTTTCCAAAGAATTTTATCGAAGTTGATTTTCTCTATCTGTTTATATTCGGGATAAATTAACAAGCCTTATGCAACGAATACGTTAGGTAGGTACAGCTATCATGTACAAAATATTTCTTAATGGAGTGTTTCTATATTGCTTATCAATCGCGTCTTCTATATAGTTATATTCTTACTTGTCTGTTTCTTTAAACGTATACAGCCCGATTCAAACTTAATGGCGGCTCGGAACATGAGGCGAGTCGCTGCGCAGTAACGAATTCATGGGTCAGCGGGGGTGTGGGGTGGAGTACTGCGCAGCGAGTAGCTAACTTTCGAGATGCCATAAAGTTTGAATCGAACTATACCTTTATTGATTTTTATTTAAATCATAGCTTTCTTGATTCTTATATTTTTCTAAAAGCCATTTTCCTTATCAAATAGATCATGTTTGTAATTGATCCCAAACTTGTTAATGGCATTTAGACAAATGCCTACCAGTAGGTATACATTGTAATTTAATGTTATGTAAGCCTAGGAACTAAATATTTAATAACTAAGGCCTAATAATACCGAAATCATAGAGATTGTAGTGCTCATTTAGTTTTATTAACTTATTATAAAATAGCTTGTAGGTGTCATCCTAAGATAATTTTATACCTCACACCTAGAATATTAATTTTATAAAAACAAACCGTTAATATTTTTTACCGAAAATGGAACTATTCTGGATGTTTATAACTTTTTACCCTATCAACTAATAATAATTGAGGTTGAGATTTATTTTTATTAAAAGCTTTTTTATCGATAAATGTGATTAGCTCAACCATCATTTTATAAAGGCGTGATAAAAATTGGTTCGTATAGAAAGTAGCAGAATGTTTTTTCTCTTTTTTGACACCTGTCAGTTTCATAATATCGAATGTGTTTTATGAATTTGATCTGTAGAGTTAGGTACTAGAAATTGTCCAACTGATAGCTGTCCGACCGGCCGGACTGTAGTTTGTTCTAGGCTTTGTGCCTCCTGAGGCCCCTCTTGAGGACAAGATTGACAGACCGCACTCTGACTTTACTTTGCTAAGTAAAAGTCGTAGGTATACGAATGAGAACATTGGAACTCTCTTGTCACAAATGCCTCTAAACTAGACTAAAAATCACCAAAATTTAGTTTATTCCTGTCGAACGACGATTTCCAATTCTGAAATAGACTAAAGTGACACAACTTAACTATAGATATAGATAGTGCAATCCATGACGACGCGCCCCACTCCACTCCGCTCCGTACTAAAGTACAGCTTACAGTACAGTAATCGCGGACTGGGGCGCGTCGTCGTGAATTGCACTATTGTACTTTAGTTTGACAGCACTACGATGGCACTGAGTTATTAATTTAGTGAAAATGACAATTTTGGTATTCTGAATTTGACGTTTCTCAAAACCTGACTAAACCTGACTATTTTTAATCGCGATTAAAAAGGTGTGGGATAAAATAAGTTGTCATGAACTAAAATTCACACCATCACCTCGACTTCAGGAGCAAAAACAGTACTGTATCTTTTTTTCTTTCCTTTTTTTCTCGTCAATCGTGAGTCCTATCGCAAAAATAATGAAAATTTGGACACCCTATAAAAACTCATAAACCCCTACAACTCAACATAATTTTTCATGTTATCCATACAAAAAGTGAAAATTCCATATAAAACACGTCGAGGCTGCCCCCAGCGCGCCACCAACTCTAAAAAAAAAACACGGGAAAAGGGAAACAAGTACCACGTGGAGTCGCGATTGTTAAATTAGATTTTAGTTGTGTCAAAAATATTTTTTGCAGAATAGCTTTATGATTCTCATAGCCAAAAGGCATTAATGTTCATATTCGAATGAAACGCTTGATCGCATTCGCTTACACAAAAATGAACATTATCCCCACAACGATAATGTTCATATTCGTATGGAACGCTTACTGTACTTAGTAGTCTGTGAATCTTGCCCTCAGAATAAACATACTTTGTAATAGGTTAATACTTGTACCTAAGTACCTACTGCTTACCATTAAATGTACTACCACAGTTGATAGGCGAGATAGCCTAATAAGTCCGCCGAATCAACTGGATTATGATTTGTTATCAAATAAACCGCAGTCAAATTAGAAGAATACGACATTTTGAGATTCAGGTACGATTATCAGAAAAATCAATTATTTCGTAGTCACTGATCACTAGAGATCGGATATTCGGAACGGATGCATATTTACCTAAAGTTGAGGTGTTGGCTATTATGGAAAGCACTTTTGTATCGAAAAAATCCCGTGATTCCGGGATCGACAGATTTAGAGTTCTGATTATAGAATGGAATGTATATTTACTTACGTTCAGGTGTTGGCTATTATGAAATGCACTTTTGTATCGATCGCAAAAAACTCGCGATTCCAGAATTGATGCATTTTGTACTTTTTGACGATAGCAATGCTAGCTAATTTGTAAAGCAGGTTGCCAAATTGTCACAGCACACAGTGACAAACAACTTGGTGCCTTGAGTTTCAATAAAAAATGTTTACAGTAGGTATATAATTTTTATGTTAACACCGCAAAAATAACGTTCACAAGAGGGCTGATAAGTCGTTTCCATACCATATATCCGGTTAGTTTTGCATTCCCGGATTTTATTGAATTCCGGGATTTAAATTAAAAAAATAATAATTAAGAAGCCACTTCCATAATTTCTTAGCCAAAAATTAACTTCAGGTAAATATGCATCCGAATATCCGATCTCTACTGATCACGAACAAAAACCAAACATGCAATAAATTTCATTAAGTAAGTGTGACCAACGAAAACGCAACCAATTTTTATCATTGGCAATTAATTAATAAATTAAGTAGGTAAGTACGGTCAGCAGCGATGAACGCTATTACTTTTACATTTTATCTCAAGTGTCACAAAATTGTTCAATACACTACTTTTCAGGATTTCTTTTAATAGCCGAGTTTTTACCTGTATTATTTTAATTTAACATCAATACCGATGTTGTTTTTGGGTATCGTCCTTTGTAGTTAATAATGATTTAAAAAACTAGTTTTAATCGACTTTCGTTACTGACTGTAGTTAACTACCTAAGTACCGTACTTATAATACAAAGATTTTATTTGTCCCATCTAGTCACGTGCGGTTATGATCTTAGATAATAATTTAAATTGTGTACGCCATTAACTCATTATAAGTTCACATTTTGCTCATTAAGAGGTCATTATAATGTAGCACAAATCAGTTTTATGCACAAAATGCTTGATCAAATCATTTTGGTCACAATCCTGTTCTCATTGCTGTCATAATAAATCATAGTTTAAGAACGAAGCATTGTGTGATAAATCAATAAGATGTAAGCATCATGTGATCTGTTTGTCTTTTTACCGCCACGGATGTACGCTTGTGCTAAACGTTCCGATCGAACACTCGACACTAGACCGATCTTTTTAGCCACTGCTTCGGTGTTTGATCCCTAATTACTTGGAAGACCACCAAGTAATTAGGGCTTTAAGTGCCGTGCCTATGAGTTAGATATTTTATTTTCCATCCCTTTATTTATTTATTTAAACTTTTCACACTCAAAAAAGTACAAAGGCGGATTTAATGCCTTAGGCATTCTCTACCAGTCAACCAAGGGTGGTGAAGAGATTAGATGGCCTTTAAATTTTTATAAAGTTGATTAGTTGAATTAACTTTATTAATCCACGTTATTTCTGTGAGTTTCGTGGTAGTTTAATTAATTGTGAGTTGCGTGGCGGATACAGGATGAACGTCGAAGTTCAATTTCATAGTATTAACTTCTATTATCTACTGGACAAAATTTGTGCCTTTTCAGTCATTTACTTGCCTAATTAAGACATAGGGTTACGCTTGTGATTCATATCTGTTACCTTAACAAAACTGTGGAAAGGCAGTATTAAAAACCTTACAAATCTTAGTTAATACATAATAATTAAGTGAATAAAGAAAATAATGAAATAAAAGACATTATTTTAAATCATTTCCTAGCTGTTTTATTTTTGTAACGAGTTTGATCCTGTATAACTTTGTACATAAATTACACTATCTATATAAGTATTCTACACAATAAATTAACAATGATTTCTATTCATACCCATAGTAAGCTGCTTCCTTAAATGCCCTGAGCATGTCATCAGAGTTCCTTCTTATTCTTCGTCCTATTGGCTCCAGATCGTCGTAACATTTTGGGAATACTCTTTCTATGATTTCCACAGCCTCTTTCATTTCTATTTGTCTGACAGCAAGGACGGAATATAATGCTTTGGTTTTCACACAATCCTGAAAAAAAACATAAATAAAAATAGTAGATTGTTTGCCTAGGGAGCAAACAACTATTTTTAAGGCGAAATGTTTCTTTGAATCCAGAGCGGAGCGAAGGATTCTAGAGTAGAATGCCGAGCGTAGCGAGGGATTCTAAAGTAGAATCCTGAACGCAGCGAGGGATTCAAAGTACGTCACTCGATATAAAATAGTGTTGCTCACGAGAAGAACACTCTACTTTTCATCACCCTCTATGAGAAAAAAAACGTGCTGTCCTACCCTCATCTCTCACGTGTGATTTAAAACCAAAACAAAATTTTCACAGCCGCCATCTTGGATTTACGAATTGACCTCTTTATCGACTTTAGCAGCTTTAAACTATAAAAACAACACCCATGACTAAAAATTTTAAATGTTCAAAGCCGCCATCTTGGTTTGCTTTGTTCATACAATGTTCGTGATTGATCTCTTTGGTGATTGGAAAATTTACCAACAATATCCACATTCCAAATTCAAAACTATTTTGCTCCCTAGGGATTAAAGAGCTATTTTGGTCCCTGTTCACGAAGAACAAACTAGCTCTTTTTGAATAGATGTTACCTTCAGTACTTAGAAGAGTTAGATGATACAAGTACTACTTTTAAATGAATACTTGGAGGTTACCTGATGAGCCTTCTTGATTTTGCCCCATGACGCATCGCCCTGTGACCAAGCACTCGCAAAGGAGCAATGCGTGAGATTGGCAGCTCTTATCTCTGTGCAAGCCAGATGTTCCATGTTCTTGAAGTCCAGCTGATTCCTACAGTAGTCAAACATATGGATCATCTCGTGAGCAAGCACTCCTTGTACCATTCCTTGACGAGTTGATACATTTTGGCAGACTACTATCTGTAACAGATATGATGTAGTTATTTTATTAGTATAGTAAAAAAATAGAAATAGAAAATAGTTTATTATCCAGGTAATACAATAATTAGGGACATAGGTAAAACATAGGATGAGACAACATGAGTAACTTAAAGTATTTGTAGGTTACAAAGTATTAGATTATTTGTCAGTGAGCCCCAAACTAGACAGTTAGTCCGTATCTTGGGACTCAGGATTAGATTTCGAGAGTGGATATTATTTATGTATTTATTTATATATATACTTTATTGTGCACCAGAAAATACATAGCAAAAATAAATTAACACTACAAAACATACAATGGGCGGCCTTATCGCTTTCTGCAATCTCTTCCAGGCAACCTTGGAATGGACAGTGATTGAGTGGACATAAAAATGGGGTTGTCATAGGTGCAAAATAATAAGTTTATATATATATGTGTAAGTATGGTATATAATAGATACATAAATAAATACATACATAATAAATATATAACAATATTTAGGCTTGATTTCCGTACGTATTTTTCGGATGACCACTGAAAATCAGCGCTGTGCTGTGAGTCCCCCATAGCACAGCATTATGCTGAGTGGAAGCCTTCTTCTCACAGTTATGACGTGCAGCTGCCGAATATTTGTTATGTTTATATTGTTGTTTATTTGTATGCATGTGTTTCTGTGACAAATAAACCTATTTTTCTTTCATATAAGCAACGAAAATAAATGACGACTACAGATTAATACAGCTGCGAGAACAAGATCACAACAACAAGTAATTTTCCTGTCTCTTAAATACAAGTAACAACAATGCATTATTAGTAAGTTGATAAGGTGACTTCAGGTTTGGATTGTATTTGTGGTGCATGTGTGTGTATGAGTAGATAGCAAACTATTGTTAATGAAATTATGAGGAGTCTTGAGCATATTAAAAATAATATTACGACTCAATTTCGCAAAAATTTTGAAGCATAGTAATTTTTCATGTAATTCTTTTGCTATTAGTAGATAGTCTTATTATTTGCTATACAATCTTTTAGCATTTTTTCATTTATGTTTTTTCTATTTTTATTGACATTGATTTTCATTGCTATTTATTATTATTATTAATTAATTTGTATTATGAAATTTTTAATCTTTTATTACTATTTTTTTTACTGTATCGGCTTATTTTATTTAATTATTGGGAGTTGGTTGACTTGATTGCTTACTTACAATCATTTGTACTCTCTCTGGCTTAACATAGCGCACTCTTTATTATCTTTATATGCCATTATTATTGTATTGTATGTAACAATGAATAAGTAAATGTCTTAAGGCGCTACCCCGAGCTAAGTGGCGCCCTCATTGAATAAAAAATCGTAGCATAGCATAGAAAAAAAAAATGGAATCTGGGAGTTTGTTACAAAGAGAATAAAGTATTTTTACGTTGTTAAAACAGGTCTCAAGGTGTTTCGTATCCAAAGTAGATAGCAAAAGTGTCAAAAGTGGCCGTTTTTGACACTTTTGCTATCTACTTTGTACTACGATTTTTTATTCAATGAGGGCGCCACTTAGCTCGGGGTAGCGCCTTAATAACATGACTTATTTATTAAGTATGAAAATACTGAGAGAAGTGAAAGGTTACCTGATTCAGTTCTGGATCATAGCCCCCACTAACAGAATAGTCACATACTTCACATGATATATGTCGCCGAATATCAATGGGACTGAAAACAAGAGTTGAAAGATATTATTAAATTAATATAAACTTGATTTTTAATTCAATTGAAGGTGGATATTTAAAATGACTATTTATTATTCAATTATAAACTACAGTTGTGGACATGTTGTCTATATAATATTATAAAGAGGAAAGATTTGATTGTTTGTTTGTTTGTATTGAATAGGCTCCAAAACTACTGGACCAATTTGAAAAAATCTTTGACCATTAAAAAGCTTAGTTTTCAGGGAGTAACATAAGGCTACTTTTTATCCCGGGAAAACTAATCCCGCGGGAAAGACCACGGGAGCGAAGCCGCGGGAAAGTGCTAGTAATAAATAAGCACTTACCAACCAGAACTTTTAAGAGCTGCCATCATAACCTTAACAATTGAACCTAGAAAAAAACAGAAAGTTTAACATATTACTCAAAGTTAGTGCTGGATATTTTCAAACCAAAATATAGAGATGCTTACTGTTTTTAACACATTCATAGACGTGCTGCTCGCACTTGAACTTGTCAATATTCTCTTTTCCTTCTTTACCAATTAGAATATTACCCAATTTTGCTGTAAAAGTACCTCGCCTTTCAGGGTACAAATCGTAACCCCACGCCTCATCTTTCTTCGAGCCAGTGGCCGTTTGGCTTTTATTAGTATTCTCTGATGTAGCATTAGCTTCTGGTGGCGGCCTTTTATTCTCTCCAGACATTTCTCTAAGATAACCAGCTGATTATTGTACCGAGTTAGGTTATATCCTCTTCTGTGTAATAAAGATCAATGAAAAGTTGATTAGTCTGAATTATAAAAGCACAGATATATTTGTACAAATGTAATGGTGACTATTAAAACTTAAAATTAGGATTAAATAGTTAAATTTTGTGGAATTGCACAAGAATCTTTTGAAAATCGTAATATTATTGTATAATTTGACAGAAGGAACACCATTGATAATTGACAGTGACAGTTTTTTTTTTAATACATTTTAACCGTATGGTCTTTTGAGTAAGACTTTGAATTACCTAAACTTTTCAAATTATATTTTTGATGTTCTCTCTTCATGCCGCATCTACTCAGCGATCAAATTTTCGCCCTGCGTCGCCTTCGCCTTTCGTACCATGATGTTATTTTCCTAATTCTTGTGCCGATGGCGCGGCACGAAAGAAGGCTGGTGCAAAATAGGTGTTTTTTTTTTTTAAAGTCAATGTTATGTAATGCTTTTATTGAGCTATAATAAAGAGCAAATATCGCTCAAAGATTATTGTGGAGCAAGAAATTAGAACAGCGGTGTCACGCCTTCTCCCACGCCTTGAAAAACTGTGTGAACGCAAGCTCACGCCTCACATTGACTGTTACCATTGATTTTATTTTCTATTTTTCTTAAATAATAAAATAATGTATTCTAGTGTCAATTTAAATATAAAAACTCAGTTTCGTGGATGTTTTCATTTTTGTGCCTATCTACTCTATTTCGACTAGAAAGGGCGTCGACACAAAATACTAAACTTACAAGTGCGCCACGAACTGTAAGCATTTGGGAACCCCCGACATAGACACTAGCGCCATGTCAAATGAACTTCTGTGGTGTGAAGCAGACTATAAAATGCTTAGATAAACTACGATTTCCTAGAAGAGCGGTGGGCGCTCCCTTATTATTATTATACTCTTTGGGTAGCCGCCACTAACAGCCGCAGTGACGGCTGTCATGAAAATGATGGCAGTGGCAAAGATTTAAATCGTTAGATTCCTCCATAATCTGTGGATGACATCATGTCAAAAGAGCAAAAGATAGTCTCATTATAATTCGTTATCGTTTTGACTTTCTGAGGTTTGACATTTAACTGTCACGGAAACTGAGCTGAGCTCAGTGAACTCACTCTTCTCTGTAGGACACTTTTTCTTGTGACTGAGTACGCTGTTATGAGAAGGAAATCTAGCGATTTAAATCTTTAGGCAACAGGATTTGACATATTTTCATCAGGTGAAAATTATAGATTTTCATAGCGGCAGTTATATTAATGACGGAACCGCTTTCCTAGGTAACCAAAGCTTTACTAATATCATGGATAGCACAACTTCAAAGTGCCAGCCTATAGCAGATTTTTCCAAAACCACAAAAATAAACCAGTTTTCATTTAAATTTAGCTTTTATTTTTAATAAACACATATTTATACTCTCATCCCATTCAATGAACACACTCTTTGCTAGTTCAATTTTTTTGAAATCCAGTTCCATCTCGCCTGAAATTACAAATAGGATTAGTTAACTTAATGCAACTGTTTTACACCAACAGTTTTGATGAATCTAAACCATGCTCACCTAATATTTTTAAAAATTCTTTGAAGGTTTCTTCATTCCTTATAACACTTGCAATGTAAACTTCTAGATCCTGATTCCTGGTACAGAAAGTTTGTATAACATTGGACAGGGGCTGTAGTATTGAAGGATCATAAACTATATCTGCTCCTATCAATACGTCTGGTACAATGCTATCAGGCAAATCTTCAAGTATATTCCAGTCCAACATCATTATACCTTAAAAAAGAGTAAATATAAAATAATGTTACTTGAAATGGAGAATATATATACTATAATTTATATAATATAATAGAAATAATATATTTTTTAGCTTAACTGTACCTAGCTCTTTTTTTTTTTCATGCAGGTTTTTTAGGTGTTTTTTTATCTACATCTGTTGCTCGCGACTTTGTCTGCAATCGAAAAGAAGCCAATACCCAGGCCATGGTCTACCCATGTGCCAAATTTCATCCAAATCCGTTCAGCCGATAAAGAGTGAAAGTGTATCAAACAAACTCAATTTCGCATTTATAATATTATTAATAAGGATTTAAATACCTACCTAAAGATTTATCCTGGGCTTTGAACAATGTGATATTTCCGTCCTTCTCTTGTTTGATATGTGGAAAATTAATATGAATATTTTCATTTATTGTCTTCAATACATCATTATGGCAGTCAGTTAGCAGTAAAGATTTGATATTACAAAGCTTGCCAGTAGTTATACCAGTGAATCCCACACCAGAGCCCAGTTCTAAGACATTCTTATTTGAAAATATGTTTTGATTGCAGAGTACCCAGTCTGATAACATCAATGCAGCCTGAAATAAACATAGTTTAGACTGTAATGGATGCGTTGTACATGAGTGTCACATGTGTTGGGAGCTTGCCCAATTTAATAAAAATGTGTAAAGTTGGTGTGTTCTCCTATATAAAAAAATACAAATTAAACAATAAAATAATTTCGGGCGCCTTGGAGATGCACACAATATGTTTTAAATAAACCAAACTTGCCAGATAGAACACTTCGGAGAGTCAGACTTTTAATCTGCCGGTAGGTAGCTAATTAAATGAATAAAAGAATGGAATTTCCTTTGCTAATACCTTGTTTAATGTTTGCCAGTAGCTTCAGAGTAATAAAATTATGAAATTAAATACAAAAAAATATAAAGAAGAATGTTTTGATCGGCACAACTCCACCAATATTCCGAGCACAAACACCTTCGAAAATAAATGCATATTGTGATCGGCTCAACACCACCAATATCCCGAGCACAATAGCAGAACAAGAGATGCATATTGTGATCGGCTCAACACCACCAATATCCCGAGCACAGAAGCAAAAAAACAACGAAATCAAGGAAAAAAATATACCGAGATCCGTAAAAAAATAGGTTAACCACTACAAGTGAAAACAACGCGTACACAAGCAGTGGGTAACAACTAAGAAATTTTATACAAAAATGTATACATAAAAATCGTATACAAGACTGTATAAAAGAATAATAATAATAAGATATGTATAAAAATATTAATAAGATACATAAACAAAATATTAATAATAATAATAAGATCCTTTGATATGAGAAACGTATTCGTGTGGGTAGAAAAGTTATTAAAAGGTCCTAAGTTGTATTAAGAAATCAAATTCAATAAATTTATAAGATACAAGGAAGCTACTTCAAGTCCCTGTCGCCTTTGAATAATAGTGTGAATCTAGCCACAGATTTTACACCTAATTTTTTGAAATAAGTCAAGCGAAATAGTCGCTGATCAATATTGTATAAGAGCACAACAAGAGTATACTGAATTGAGTATGGTTAGGCACCATAGCCACCGACTAACATACAGTATAACTCTAGAAACAACAACAAAAAAATACCAATTTGAGTTCGGTTAGGCACCATAGCCACCGACTAACAAGTATATAACACGATAAAAATATTAATTTGAGTACAGTTAGGCGCAATTGCCGCTGTCTAACGAGAATAATCCAAAAAAATATGTCTATATGAGTGCAGTTAGGCACCGTCGCCACTGACTAGCAAGAACAAATTATAACTGTAAGACACAGTTTAAAATCTCCACATCTCTACAGATACAAAAAATATAAAGAAGAATGTTGTGCCGATCACAACATTCTTCTTTATATTTTTTTTTTTTTTTTTTTTTACCCAAGATTTATCCCGATTGATTTTTTTTTATTAAAGTTCAATACTACATCAGGAATGTTCGTCGCCAAAGTGATAACGTCAAAGTTGACAGCTTCCACCAAACACAATCGATGACAGCAAAAAAAATGTTCCGAAATCGACTAACTGACGAGAAGCATGTAACGATATTTTAAACTCGTTACAAGACTAAAGATGGAAATATTATGAAGGAAACATTTAGCTACAAAATTATAGTAATTATATGAAAAGGCAATTTTTTATCATTATTTTCACAATCACAGCTTTTATTTTTCCCACTGTTGGGACTCGCAAATCCTTTCTGTAAGAGGGTAAGGATAGAAGTACACCATGTGGGCCCAGTTAAATCATTACTTGTCATTATATTTTTACATACACCAGGGAATATCTAATTATTACTGAAAGTGACAAACCTACAAGTTTAAAATACCTCCCAAGTCTTCAACCCTGTTGTACCGTTGACCACCATATTCCTGGTTTCTTTTATTGTAATAATATTATTAGTATCATTCCCTATCACATAATGTCGATAGCTAAACCCATCTGCATTCAAATTATTCATGCTCTTGCACAACTGTGAATATAAATCATCATGGACCTCTTGACTTGGTTCCAAAAACTGAATTATTTTCTTTAGAAATGAGCTGGCAAATTTACCACATATTGGGTATTCTTGAATCAATTTACTATTAACAGTAGCATCCAAGAAAGTCTGCTGCCAATCCCAATCCATATTTACGAGATCTTCGCTCTGAAACAAATAACATGTTACTTTAAAAATTAACTAAGAGTAAGAAATCAGAAGACCTGACATGCATGTGCTTGCAGCAGCTGCACATGTATCTTGTCTTACCATCAGGCAAAAGTTAAGATTTCCTTTAAAGAAATTTTGGGTAAGCTGTCTTAGTAATGAAACATTTGGTTCAAATTTAGTTGACATTCTTGTTCGTATTATTTTAAAAACCAAAGTCACGTAATCAAACTTTACACAAACTTTACAGTTTCACAATCACAAGTTCACAAAAAGTTTATTCAATTCATCTGTCATTAGTGTCAGTCAGTGTCAATTGTGTCAATTCTCACTGTCAGAGAAATGACAGTGGTGTTCAGTTTCCTGCCTTTTTGGCAGGATTGGCCTCTTATTTTAGCCTCTGGCATGTTTGGCAGTTTTTGGCAGTATTGCAATGTAGAAAATAATTCATGGCATCTCAAAATGTTGCTTCTAACCGGCCGATTTGGAAATCATTGGGGGAGGCCTATGTTCAGCAGTGGACGTCCTATGGTTGAAATGATGATGATGATGATGATCTCAAAATGTTGAAAATGGCAATACTAAAAACAGATCGTAGGGGATTCCCGCGTGTTCGAAAAAGATATCTGTTCAACAACGTAATTAACGCAATGAATGTTGTTGAACTGTCAAAATGAAACAGATTGTGATTGATCGTGAATTACGTAATTAGGGTGCATTATGCAGCGATCTTTAGCTGCGATAGTTTCCTAATAGCGTATTCGTGAGTACGTTTCACATATCCAAAAACAACGGTTTAGCTGGTAGGGGGACACTTGACCCTAACCGAAATGACCACTTAAAGCTGAATATTTCAAACAATTTATATACATACAGAATATATGAAAGAAAAAAAGAAAGAAAGAAAAAGTATTTATTGGGACAAGCACAGGAGATATCAATAGTGCCCGATCGTCTCGTGCTCATCTTACGGGACTACTTGTCGAATCGTACTTTCCGCTATCGCATCGAGGGAGCCCTATCCTCTCCCCGCCAAATCCGCGCCGGAGTCCCTCAAGGCTCCGTGCTCGCCCCGCTCATGTTCTCGCTCTTCACAAGCGACATCCCCAAAAGCAATACGGCGCAGTTGGCTCTGTTCGCAGATGACACGGCCATATATTGCAGGGGACGGTCGCAGACTCAGATCCACCTTCTCTTACAACGGGCTGTCAATAACCTTGGCGCCTGGTTTAAGAAATGGAGAATCGAGGTGAACCCCGACAAAAGTCAGGCGGTTTTATTCATAAAACCGCGATCTAGACCCCCTCACATTCCTCGACCACTCACCTTGTTAGGCAAGCCTATCCCCTGGGAGAAGCAAGCCAAGTACTTGGGAGTCATCCTCGATCATTACCTCAACTTTACAGAGCACATAAGGTTGGTTCGCTCGCGGGCCGCCTTCGCTCTCAGTAGACTTTACTACATCGTTAATGCACGCAGCAAATTGTCACTCAAGTGCAAATTGCGCATCTACACAGCGTGCATCCGCCCCATCATGACCTATGCGGGTGTAGTCTTTGCACACACATCCCCCAGAAATATCCATAAGATGCAGGTGATCCAGAACAGATTTCTTAGAAGAGCCACGGGCGCTCCCTGGTATGTCAGGAATATTAACCTCCACCTAGATCTCAAAATCCCCACAATCCATCAGTTCCTAAAACGCATTTCAAAGCGTCATTTTGATTCCGCCGCCAATCACCGCAACCCTCTGGTTGTTGAAGCGGCCAATTATACCCCCTCCCGCATTAGTCGATTTCGCCGTCCTAGGCATGTCCTCTCCGATCCAGATGATCCAACCACTCTCCTCCAGGAGAGCAATAGGGCCACCAGTACAGTGCACAAACACACCCGACACCCGTCGTACCGACCTCGCCGCCGAGGTCCTCCGCGCGCGCGACCCTCACGAGTAAATAATACTCCCCCCCGACCCTTGTCCGATGAAGCGCCAGCCCGCGCCGCAGCTGAGCGCGTAGCTTTAAATTCCCCGCATAATAATCATGAAATATCCTTGATCCAGCCTGTCCCATCTTGCTGTCCTCCCCTCAGCGACGCCCTAAGCCGAGGTTCGTACCCCACAGGGGGTGCCCTTAGCGAGCGTTCGCCTAATTTTAATTTAGAATAGTTGCTCCTGGCTGGAGGCTTTGAGTGTAGTGCTTAAGGCAGCCACAGGATTGTTCGGTTGAGCAGTAAATACCTTAGTGGTATACCTGCGAGATGCCATAGTTATTGTTTTGGCTTTTAGTCATTTTTTTTGGGTTTAAAGCTCCTAGGGTCGATTTTTTTAATGTAGGTACCTATCTGGTTAGAAGACACGTCCATTAATAAAAATGATCAACAGAAACTGAACCTACTACTAACAGCTTACAAAAACTGCTCGACAACAGTTAGAATTAAAGAATTTTCTTGTTCTTAACTTTGAAGAGCTTTTAATAGTTATTTATTCAACTGTTGAGGGGTACTAAAATCATGTGATACTATTGCCGAGTGTGATAATAGTATCATATGAGTGTTTTAATACCTACTTAAGTACAGTTGCACACCCATGTTATGAATCCTCTACAAAACGTTCCTGAAACCATAGGCTGTTGTACAGTGTTGTAAGAACTCTATGTAAATTCATGGAAAGTTTAATTGCTGAGTATTTAGTACCTACAAACAAACTATTTAAAGGTAATTATAGAATTATTTATTGTAATAATTATTTACATTTTGAATCGTACAATTATTGAAATGCACTTGAATATTTGCACCTTGTTGAATGTTGGCAGATCTTGATGTACTCGGAATATGTATTATGGCGCTATGGTAGTGAAACGCGCGGGCATGACAATGTTCTTTTTTTTTAAAGGAGATGCGTAATGAAATTCAGTACAACATTATAACTCCCGTTTGGATGCTGTTATGGTTAATATGACACTGGGTGTTTTAATGTTGGCAATAAGCTAACTGTTTCAGAAACATTTATAAAAGATTTATAGCATGGGCGTAGATAAAAAAAATATTGTATGAAACTTAATCTGCAAATAATTTTAAAAAGTTCTACGTCTCTTTAGCTATTCAAAAAAGTATAAAACTTGCTATTAAACAGGGAAAACATTCACTAAATAACAGTTAAAGTAGCAGAGGGTACATTTTTAGTTTGAGGTAAATGTAGCTAAAATACCTAAATAAAACAAAAAAGAACATTACAATATTTTTATAATTCATGTTTGACATGGCCGCCCCTATTTCTTACACCAATTCTCATTCTTTTTCTTTAATTACTTTTCACGACAGAAGTTCGTAGGTTCCGCCGGATTTCCTCAGCCAAATCAATATTTGTTTGCCGAATATCGACTTTTGCGGTCGGTGTCATTTGGTCGTATACTAGGCTTTTACGCAGGCGCACTACACAGGAAGTGTTCGAGTATGGTTGGACGAGAATTACCCAAACCAATGGATTGGAAGAGGTGGATCCATAGCATGGCCAACAAGGAGCCCCGATTTAACGCCAATGGATTTTTATGTGTGGGGTCGTATGAAAAGCCTGTTATACGACCAAATGACAATAGCTACAATACCTCAAACTAAAAATGTATCCTCTGCTACCATAACTATTATTTGGTGAATGTGTTGCATATTTAATAGCAAGTTTTTTTTTTTTTGAATAGATAAAGAAACGTAGAACATTTTAAAATTATTTGCAGAATAAGAATCATACAATTTTTTTTTAAAGTTCTTCAAAGTTAAGAACACTAATAGAAAATTCTTTATTTTTAATAGAAAAATTTTTATTCTCATTTTTTTTCTTTTTTCTGTGTTGTCGAGCAGTTTTTTTAAGCTGTTAGTAGTAGGTTCCGTTTCTGTTGATCATTTTTATTAATGGACATGTCTTCTAACTAGATAAATATAAAAAAACCGACCCTAGGAGCTCTAATCCCAAAAAAACGACTTAAAGCCAAAACATAACTTTAAAGATTTTTAAAAAGAAATCTTTAAAGTCAATATCTCCATAGCGGTTAAGTTTCGGACACCTTATTTAATACACAATCTAATCCATCAAAAATGACCTGAGTAATAACGTCCTTTAATATTCAGCACGACTTTCTCTGTAACTCTGTATAATGTGTCTGAGTGACATCGCTAGGTATTCATGTCAACAGTTTTTGAAACATTTTCGGTTACAACCATTGACATATAAAACATGGACTTGGCATACCTACAAGAAAAACGTGCCATACCTACACTTTACTGAGAGGATAAAATGGCGTCTACTAGGGCAGCCCTTATCGATATTTATATGTTATAATATCGATAAAAGATTATGAGAATGTTTTCATAATGTCACAGTACAATATTTACGGGTAAAAATACCCCAATTTATCTAACTGATGCCTTTCATTTGTTTGTTTAATTTAATTGCTTCGTGGGCAAGCTGGTGATCTTGTTCTTTCCTATCTATCAAACAGGCATCAAAAAGTAAACATTAACGGGGCGACATCCTTGGGGTCTCTAGTTAAGATGGGCGTGCCTCAAGGATCAATTCTTGGCCCTTTTCTATTCCTAGTTTATATTAATGACCTTCCTTACATGATGGCTAACTTATCAGACATAATTCTATTCGCTGATGACACTTCTCTTATTTTTAAAATTGATAGAAAAGATACGGATGTTATACATGTCAACGATAGTCTAGCAGTTCTTTCGAAATGGTTCGCAGCTAATAATCTTTTACTTAATGCGAACAAAACTAAATGTCTTAAGTTCTCATTACCAAATGTACCTCAAGTAGGTCTAAATTTAAAACTTGATGGTAAGAAACTAGAAGCTATTACGGAAACCGTATTTCTAGGAATTACTTTAGATTCGAGATTGCAATGGGGCGCCCACATTAGAGTTCTTTCAGGTAGATTAAGTTCGGCTGCATATGCAGTAAGAAAAATAAGGCAGATGACTGATGTAGCCACAGCTAGGTTAGTATACTTTGCTTATTTCCACAGTATTATGTCTTATGGCGTTTTGCTGTGGGGATCGGCAGCTGACGTAGATTCCATTTTTATTTTACAAAAGAGGGCTATTCGCGCTATCTATAAAATGGGTCCTCGTGAGTCCCTTAGAAATAAATTCAAAGAAATTGATATACTAACTCAGCCTTCTCTTTATATCTTAGAAAGTATTTTGTATGTTCGGAAAAACTTAGGACTTTTCAAAATTAGAAGCGATATCCATAATATAAATACACGTAGAAAACATGAAATTGTGATACCCAAATTTAGGTTTGCTAAAACTAGTAAGTCATTTGTTATAAACAGTATTCGATTTTATAACATGTTGCCAAAGTCGGTTACAGAACTTAGTGATGGAAAGTTCAAAACCCACATTAAACGTGTCCTTATCAAAAAAGCATATTATAAGATTAAAGACTACGTTGAAGACAAGGAAGTTTGGCAATAATTCCTTCTGCACATGTGGCTTCCCTGGTACCTCAATAACGGCATTACTATGTAATTATGTCTATTAACTGCTCCCAAATTAAGATGATTATTTGATTTTACCTATTTTTCTTTTTTTTACATTTACGTACTTTTTGACACAATCTTTTCATTATTTGACATTATATAACTTCACGATACTATATTTTTTATAGATTTGTTACAGCTTTAGTGGCAGTCATGCCATTTAGTTTAAATAGGTTTTTAATTGGTTTTTTTATATAGATTCTCTTTTATATTTTGTGAATGTGAGAACGTTGTAGGCATAACCGACTTTTAGATCTGTCGATCGTTTTCTATCTTGCTAAGTACCTGGTACTTGTTGATAGGCCTACAGTGTCCTCTCATACCTATAAACACTGTAACTCGAAAAGATTGTAAATACCATTTATTTTTAAAAGAGTAACCGTGGAGTTTCTTGCCGGCTCTTCTCCATAGGAAACGACCAATTGGAACCGTGCACCTAGCTTCTGACGTTTCATAAGTGCCCTTGTAGGTTTATGTGAAATAAAATATTTTGAATTTGAATTGAATTTGAATTCGTCATTATTTCGCGGCTAAACAGTAGAACTTATTTTGATGTTTCCCATTATAATACCTAGGTTGAAACCGGACAGATATTATATACTTACAGCTTTTTATCGAACTAGTATTCTGTAACTGATTTCAGTCCATTGTATACCATGCAACAAGTTCATCTCATTGCCGATATATCTATGTACATATATACACAGTATACATTTAGCTCATAGGAAGTGTGCGATGATGATGACACGAGTTTCACGCATTTTATTCACCCAAAAAGTACACATATATACACAGTATACATATAGCTCTTGGAAAACGTCCGGTGAAGATGACGGGACTTCCATTATTTTTGCTCACCCAAAAAGTGCTCAACGCGCCTAAAGAAGTTTTCACTTCAAAAAATCTATCGAACAGTTGCCCGCCAGACACGACACCCGTCGGTCGGAGGGTCCTCCCTTTTCTATAGAGGCTGAATGAATTTTACACCCTGTTCCTCATACCTCTAAAAGGTGGCTCCGTCAATGGCCCGCAGATGGTAATTTTTATATGAAATATTGTAATTTATATTATTATTATTTTATCTTTGTTTATCTCATTTTAATCAACATAAAGATTTGAATTTCACGGATAACCAGTGAAAAACAAATTTTGAAAATTGGCGGAGCCACCATAATTAATATTTTTGATGCTAAGTTTCTAACAAGCAAATGATTGTGGGTTTTAATTAAAAGTCAACACTAATTATAATTAAGTTATATTAAAGAAATCAATCTCATTCAGTTCTGAACAATACAATTTTGTTCAGGTAATTTCTATGTGATATGCTTTCAGTAGATTTCTTCCCATAATATTTGTATCTCAAATTCATATATAAATCTTTTAAATTGTGAGTTTGTCTGATTTTGATCATTCTCATTTAAAATGCCAGATATTGCCACATATTTGTTCAAATCGCAGGCTGTAAACAAGCAAAAAAAATATTAGTATTTTTATTGTTTCTTGATTTTATTAATAGAATGTTTAATTGATCTTAAGTCTTAAGACCACACTCAAACATATTCTTTACATCACTCTTTGCTACCAAACAAACAAATATTGCAAATGAGGACATCACCATCATTTTCAACTCCAGCCACTACAGAAGTACAGAATCATGTTGGACAAATTTATAACATGTTACTTACCAATAAGGTTCGTGAAGGTAAAGTATCGTCACATAATGTTACTTTATTGAGTATCCGGTTGAAACATTATTCTTCAAAGTGAAAAGAACAAAAATATGTGGCCTTCTTTAAACTTTCCACACCAATAGTTTTTCTTTTTTCGTTTATTAGCAGGCAACCTTGAAAGTAAAACATAAAACCAATAAAAAAAAAAACATAAAATAGCATTATCGATAAATAAAATGTCTAAATGCACTACTCTATCCCTTCAATAACAAGAAAATGATTTCGTGAAGTAAAACTGTTGAAAATAATGGCAAAAGGGAAAATATGAATGCTTTACTGTTGAAGCTCTTCAACGAATGCAGAATCTTTTGTTTATCGTCTAAATCTAAAGATATTTCAGCTGAAATGTATGTACATACTGGTGCAAAGTTATTTTCGGGTGATGTCCGCTTCTTTAGATGCCACATCCGATTATATTGCAATTGGGCATCTTGCTATTGATGATTTCCACCATAGGGCCGAGTTTAAACGCAATAGTACAGCAAATAACTCCAAAATTCACAAATTTTAACCACAACACAAGATCATTTGACAGGTTACGTACCCAACTTTGGTACCAAACACCGAGAGGATAAAATGGCGAACCGGCCGCAAATAGGTATTTCAATGACTAGAAAATGTAGGGTTGCCAATATAGTAACTGTCAAAAACACTATTATCCTTTTTCACTTAGGCAAATTTATTAAAGTTAAAAAGAGATAGCAGTATTTTTTTGATTTTGGCGTCGATATGCCTCGTATTTGTATAACTGTTTTTTCTATAGTCAAACATTTCAAGTCCATGTTTTATAAGTCAATGGTTACAACCGCAGAAATAACTTTGTTTTACATAATTTTAACAAAAAGTAATATTGTACAAACGCCAGCAGGTCAACCTACCCGAAACTGTAAAATTTTCCCAATCAGCTTTGAACCTTATCGTTTAGTTATAAAGTTGAAAATCTATTAAAGAAATTTGACAGTTTGTAGTAGGTTGATGTGCTGGCGTATATAAACATACGAACTTATTTTTGCACTCGAATAAATCAATACTGTGTTTGCATACCAAATTCATCACTACTACAGAACCCTTCACTGTAGGTATGTGGTGCGATACGCACTTAGCCGAGTTTAAAAAAAAAATATTTTGCGGGGTGCCTCTAATAAGTTCTTTACACATAAATTACTCCCAGACATTGAAAGTGTTGTCTAGTCTAATTGGATTATGATCCGCTACATTGGAAAAAGCTGACTCCACCACCACCATTTTACCTAAAGAGTTGCAAAATGGGACCGGGAGGTTAACTGAAAATAATGTTTGTTTGTTTCATAGAAGTGACTAGTGAGGCGTAAGGTGAGGCCAACGGTTGATGGCCAATACATATCAATCAATAGACCACTCGATGGTCAGTCGATTTCAAATAGTAAAACCATAGACTACTTTAACTGGTAAAACAAAAACAGCTGTCGCAAATGCTACCTGTGAACTCTGTCAACTAGTTATCTATGAATTTTGTGGTTATGTCAGTTAGGGTATCCCTATGTAGTCTGTGCAGTTAGGTGTCAATGCCAACAATTCAAAATACCGTTTCGCGAATTTGCGCTCTAATATACTATTTATTTTTCAAATACTTCTTTTTCTGACTGACCTCTTCACCGTCAAAATTTCTTATTGCAGAACAGACTCCTGCATTTGATGGGCTACCACGTGATATTGGCAAAATTGTGGTGACTTCAAAAACCGCACAACAAGTTGAATATTGTGCAATGTGCATGCATATTTTGTAGTTTGTACCTTTCTACGGCGCGAAATTGAACATGGAAACTGCTGCTGCACCAAGGCTTAGAAAGCGGAAAGCTGTAGAATATGCTGAAGATATTGTTGATGGTGATGATACTACTCCCAAGAAAAAAGCCAAGACTATAGCGAAACCCACAAAAGCTAAACCAGGGACAAGTTCGAAAAGTGTTAAGAATACTGAAAGTAGTAAGAAGATACCGAAGAGTAAAGATACCAAGGTTTCAAAGAGCAAAGTACCCAAGGCTCCAGAAAATGATGACGTAAACCTGTTTGATAATAATGATAATATTCCAAATGTGTGGAATGAAGCTGAAATGTTGGCCCAAGTGGAGAGAATCCCCCTTCAATTAGCACAAAATTTGATAGGACTTCTCACAGAAGGTTGCACTTTGCCATTTATTGCCAGATACAGAAAAACTGCTGTGGATAATCTAATGCCAGATCGGTAATTATTATACTTGATGTGAATTACTTATTATATTTATTATTCTTTTTGTGTCACATTTATTGCAAATAAATGCATTTTTTTTCTATCATACGTTCATGCTGATTTGCACGATTCTTCTACATTTTATTTACTAAACAAACAGCATTGATTGTCTACAAGAATCATTCATGCACAATTCTAATTCTTGTAGATAATCAATGCTAAAAATGATAATTGTATGTTTGTACCATTTAAATTTTACAACATTAGATTTGTAACATTTATTTGTTACTTAATATCAGTTCAATTGATTCTTAGCCTCCAGGAATTACATGAGAGTTATGAAAACATATCCCAGCTTAAGAAGAAAGTGAAGTCTGTTATTGAGACTTTAAAGAAGTCTAAAAAGTTAACACCAGAAATTGAGAAAGGTATATTGAATGCCCGTAACTTGTCTGAACTTGATTTGATAGTAAGTTTTTTTTCATTTGATTTTTCTACCTTTCCAATGGCTTTTATTAATGCTGGCTGGTGCAAGGTCGCAGTTTATATATAAATAAAGAACAATAAATGATTTAAACTTTCTGGTCAAGCTGTTACCAGAAACATAAATCATTTATTTTATTATATTTTTTTTAACCTGCTTATATTTCCTTTTTTATTTTGTTGTATGGTGAAAACTACTTGCTACAATAATATATTCTAAAAGAAGAATAGATGTTAGTTTTAAAACCATTTTTGTTTTCAAATATTTTTTTGATTTAAAAATGTGAAATCATAATATTTCATCACAGTTTCTAAAGATCACTCGTTACCCGTGGACCCGGTGGATCGACCCATTACCGGGTCCATAGGTAATTTTAATTACCCGTGGTCCCATGCCCATGGCATTAGGGATTTCTTCCGGACTTCTGACTATATCGATAGAAAATGAAAACCATCAGTTACATAGCTATATGAAAGTTTACTCATTCAAAGCAAATAAAATAATTCTATCCTTGGGAACAAAAACATACTCCTAATAACAGCTATATTGAAAATGAATTCATAACCGATACACTAATGACTTACGACAAACTATCCTAACATTTCTAATGCGTATCCAACTGACATTCCGCCATTAATTAATTCCATTTGTGTATCGGTTATGAATTCATCATTTTAAATTACTATTTTTGTTCTGGTTATATCTGGATTATTCTTTTTATTTTTTGATAATTTGACCAAAACGTTCAGGAGACGCATTATGTTTGTGCATTTAAAAAAACAAAAAAAATTGCTATGCTAAGACTCCGACACGTTATTGGTTCGATGCCTTTCTCCGAAGATACTGATAGTTTTAAGAATATCATTCTTCAGCCAAAAACGTTGCATGTAATTAAAAAATTCTGGATTTTAATATTTTTGGTGTTGCACCGTGATTCGAACATATTCGCAACCTTCCAAAAGTCGTTCACTTGGTAATAATGACAATATTGAACACAGTGACACAACTCTGGCTTGAGGTTTCCTTTTTTAATGCCGAATATGTTTTTGCCCATCCTCACATAGCTTGCTGCCAGTGATAATAGCACCCTATAATCTCAATGTCATGGCAGGATAAACATTATATATGGAATAGTCCGAATAGTCCAAATCACAGTGATACTTTAATGGCTGCCAGTTTGGAAACTGGAATTTTATTATATTGAAAAGGGCTGTATACATTTCGGTTTTCTTATCACTTACTTAGTAAAGCGTAAATTATTGGTTTTGTTTTAGTTGTACTAGTAGTACTGCCTAAATCAGCATGTATAGTAAAAAAACGTATGGTGGGGGGCTACAATTGAATGTTGCGTCACCAAATATTTCCTTTGTTTGCTCAATTTTATCTCTATCTTCTTCCATACACAACACCAAAATTGTTGTGTCTTGATGATAATATTCTGCCAAAACTAAATTGCGGTGTTGCAATGGAACCTGTACTTCATGAAATGTTTTAAAATTCATTTTAGTAATAAAGACGATACTGTTGAATTCCGGAAAGACAGTCAATATATTGTTCTGTTTATCCATAAAACTCTCTTTCACCTCTTCACACAATTGTGTATAGATCGATCAGTTGTTCGTGCCTCCGATGTTAAACTGTCTAGAAATTCGGTTAGTTCATTTGATATAATATCCGGACATGTATGAGATATGTTTTTTATTACAATCTGTTCCTGTGAGAATGGAAATACAAACGTTAAAGCAAATTAATGTTAAATTATACTACTTTTACGACAGCCACCATTAAAATTTCCGAAAAAACTAATACTCACTTTATTAATAATTATAGATCCCTTACACTGCGCTTTTACTGATGATTTTGAACAGCAAATACTACCATTCTTTCTTTTCATTATTTTTACCTTGTTTTCCATGTTTACTAAAGTTTTCGCAAAAAATATTCAATTTGGTGCGTACTTGCTTATAAATAATTATGTCAAAGTGACAAAAGAGAATGAAATAAATAAATAAATAATAATGAATAAAGATCCTAATAATTATGACAAAATGACTAATACAGAAAAAAGATTACACTCTTTGTAACATGTGATCTCTATTGATACGTATTTGTGTGTACTTATACAATGCCTGAAATAAAAATTATTATATAAATACCCATATATATATGATTTTGACGTACCTAATAATGCTTTTGTTATGGATTTGTATTAAATCATAAGTAGGTTCTTTGATTGTAATAAATTTTCTATCGATATAGTCAGAAGTCCGGGAACAATCCCTAATGCCATGGGACCACGGGTAATTAAAATTACCCATGGACCCGGTAATGGGTCGACCCACCGGGACCACGGGTAATGAGTGCTAAAGATAACAACCATTTTAGACAATTGGTTGGGAATCAGGGAAATGTTACAAGGGTTTTTTTTTTTTTTTTTTAATAATTTTTCCCACTGAAGTGAAGTTTAAAACAATAATTACATTTTCTAAAGCTGTTGATACTTTTTTCTATTTTAGTATGCACCACTAAAATCACACTCATTATCCCTTGCTGAAAGGGCCCGCAACCTTGGTTTGGAGCCACATGCAATAAGACTATTAAATGGAGAATTCATTGACCTACATATGCTTTGTAGCAATAATGATGAATTGGGGACAGTTGACAAAGTAGAATCTCATATTACTCATATAGTAGCAGATATAATGTACAAGGATACAAGGGTTTTAGAACAAATGAGGACCCTGTAAGTTGATTTAGATCTGAGATATAGAATGTCTTGTCTAGAAACATTTCCGTCATTAAACATAATATTTTTTTTCAGTAAAGAAGAAACTAGGTTTACCATACAAAGTGGTAGGACAAAGAGTTCAACTAAAGAAAAGGTAGATGATAAGAAAAAAGTGGACAACAAATCAGACCCTGAGAATTATAAATTGTATTTTGACTGGAAGTGCCCCAGTCAGTTTGTGAAGCCACATCAAACTTTAGCATTGAATAGAGGGGAAGATGAAAAAATACTTTCAGTAAAAGTAGTTATTCCTGACTGGTTTTATAATAAACTTGAAAGGTACCCAAACCTCATGATTAAAAAAAAAATAGGGCTTATAAATATTGGCCATAATCTATTGTGTAGACTTGGCAAAGTTGGTAGTTGACCACTTTTTACTATTAGGCTTCCTGTACATGATGCCGGAGCCGCACCGGCCGGCGCACTGTGTATTGAAAAAAGCTTAAATATTATACTTAAATTATCATAGGATAAAATCTGGTAGGCAAATTGGCAATTTAAATTGTTTGTTTGCAAAATAAATATGTATGGAGCTAATGCTTAAAACGGAGAGAATAGCCGTTATATCCTTGCACATGGTGATGTAACTATTTATTTATGATTTTTTGACGTACTTGATTATTTCAAAAGAGGTGTGGTGTTTTTCTAAAAAAAACGCATTAATCTCGTTATATGAAGTATGTCCGTTCCGAAGTTAAAAGCATTAGTAGTTTGACGAGTTATTTGCCGACTGTACATAATAGAGATGTGGAGTAAAATTATTTTTTTGTCATACATGACGCAAAAAATAAGTGTCTAATATTTTTTATTATCTGACTGACGGACTAAATAGTTTTATTTTTTTACCCAGTCAACATCCCTATTATGTTTGATGATCACTCTATCTAAGCTCTTTTTTTAAGGTTTTGTCTATCTTTGTGGAAGAGTCCTGTCTGGGTTCGCAAAGGTCTGGGCGATGCTTACAACCGCCTGATCAAGCCATGGCTGTCGAGACACATAAGGTCCGCCCTTACAGCCACTGCACAAAAGGAAGCAGTGAAAACATTTACTACAAATCTAGAGAAGTACCTCTTGACAGAACCTATCAAAAATAGAACCATTTTGGGCTTAGATCCAGGATTTAGAGCTGGCTGCAAGGTAAAATATTATATTGTACTAAAATTCTGAACTTTTCCTGCCCAAAATAGATGTTATTGTAATGATTTGTTTATTACAGGTTGGCATAATAAATTCTAATGGGCACAAACTGGATGCGTGCACTATATACCCCGATTTGAGACAGCATAAAGCATTTGATCCAGCTGCCAAACAGCTAAAAGACTTAATTAATAAATACAAGTAAAGATACTCTATTAAAATCATAATACACAATATTATAATAGGGTTTGCTTCATAATGATATTTACTATTACTTATTTTGTTGTTTACAGTGTAGAATTAACTGGTTTAGGAAATGGTACAGCTTGTCGTGAAACAGAGCTATGGCTGAAAAGTAATAATATATGTGATAATGTTCCTATTATTATAGTGCCTGAACAAGGCGCTTCAATTTACTCTATAAGCAAAGAGGCTCAAAAGGTATGTCCAGTTGCCATAGGTATATATTTAGTCGCTGATATTTCCTTCCATTACTTATTATTATTAATAGTTGTTTTTTGCTCTTCATTATCACCAAATTATAACTATCTATCCAAATGATGATTTGTTAATTAAAAATACTCAGGAACACCTAAATATGGATCCAAACCTGATATCAGCTTTATCAATCGCAAGAAGAGTATTAGATCCTTTGGGAGAGCTTATAAAAGTGAGTATAATTCACATCACAATTATTGTATTAAGCCTCGCGCGGACAAGCGCGACGCGACTCGAACAATACAATTTCTAAGAAAACTTCACGGTATAACAATAACCGGTGTGGCATCGCGCAGTCGCGTCGTACTAGTCAGCACAAAGCTTAAAATGTGCTTTCACTAATGAATCAATTTTATTCTTAGGTAGACCCCAAAAATTTGGGCGTTGGCATGTATCAGCACGATATTCCTCCCAAAATGCTTGAAACAGCCTTAGATTGTGCTGTCGAAAAAGTAGTTAGTTTAGTGGGTGTTGACATAAATACTGCATCTCAAGCAATGTTAAGGTAACAGCATTTATTGTTGTAGAATCTTATTTCTTTATTATTGTGCGTTATTACTATGTTGTAACTTTTTCTCCGTCGTATATTTTCAGGCGTATATCAGGCCTAAATGAAGGGAGAGCTAAAAAAATCATAGAATACCGTCAAGAAAACAGTGGTTTTGAAACAAGGGCCGAGATCCTGAAAGTTGCAGGAATAGGAAAAATTACGTTTCAACAATGCGCCGGGTTTTTGACAGTTTTAGAAAGTTCTGAGCCCTTGGATACCACTATTATCCACCCGGAGAGTTATAAAATAGCTAAATCGTATGTGTGCTTTTATCTTATGCATAATATTAGAATTTATTAAGATTTTACGAATAGACTACCCCATTTAAATTCAAATTAAATGTTTATTGCTCAGCACAGTAGATAATCATATATTTCTAGATGTCAAGTGAATGCGCATTGCGCAGTCCACTATGTTGCACCAATTCAGGCATGCAAAATTATTATTAAAATTAAAAGCTCCATTAAAAATGTAATGTCAGAATACATAATGTCATAAGTCTAATACAGTCAAAACATAATTGGCAATACAAATAAGATAATTATTATATATATAAATATTTTAATAAAAATAACTCGGACTCCAGTATTCACCCTAATTATATGTATTATTATTATACATCCAAATTTCTATCAGGTATTTCGACAAGTATTCATTAATTGTGTAGTATATCATTTACGATTATGCTTTCAGGTTTGCAAAAAAGATTGGCGTTAATCTTAAAGATCTCACGAAACCGCATTTCCCTCAATTAGTTGAAAGTAAAATTGTATCGATAAATATAAGACAAACTAGTGAAGAATTAAAGACTGACGTGTGTACCTTGGAGCTCATAATAAATGCATTTAAACAAAAGAAGTATGAAGATAACGTGATTACATTTTGTAAACCGGTTTATTCCCTTGCTGTGCAAAACATGGATCAACTAAAGGACGGAACGACATTAACAGGTAAATAAAAATTCTAAGTGCATATCCAGACAAGTGCACGAGCAGCACACGCCTCTGCCGTTGACGCGTGCCGCTCGTGAGTATGAGAACTAAGCCGGTTTTTAAGCATGTATTACACAAATGCATATTGCACGCAATCTGGGTGCCCCCAGGTATTCCAATTCGCTAATATGACGCGCATATTGCACATGAACTCATCAGTAGCATTTGTATAGCCATCCTCGTAACTGCTTTACCACTTTTGATGAAAACTTTAAAATATGTCCCTGGTCCAAAAGTATCTGATGAAAATGTAAACGGATGAATCAGAAAACTTATCAGTGAATGCCAATTACATAAACCCAATTTTTTTTTTAACCACTTTAATTATCGTAGATTATTTTTAAATTACAGTCTAATAATGATTTCAAACAATAATTGTTGAAAAATGTGGCACAGGCCCAAAACATTAAAAAAATACAGATTAATGTTTTACTAATTCGCCTTAGTGAGTGTTTGCGTAAGTTTTGGACCTGAACAGGTCTGTCAGGTTAGTTAACACTTTCATCAGTTACTTTTCGAATAGATCATAACTGCCACATTGCTCTTAAAGCAAAAATGAGCGTAACGTCTTATTGAAAGAAAGAAAGAAGCCTGTGGCATTAAGTCCGCCTCTGTACATTTTTGTGCTTGAAGTATAAATAAATAAATAAATAAAGAAAATATTTTATTTGGGACATGCACAGGAAATAAAAAACAGCAATAATAATTTAAAAAGATATATACAATGTGGATCTGGACTTACGACATTAAATTAAAACGAGCACAGTACTAGTCCATAGAAACATTTTAAAATACGAAGATTAGTAGTTAATGGAAAATTGAAAAATTGCAATTTTCAAACAAAATAAATAGCAGAATCGACTGCATAAAAAGTAAACACGCTTTATCTACGAAAAGTCACTAACCTGTTGCGCGGCCCGATGCGGGTCGCGGCGGACTTTGACTTTGACACTAAGTTGCGCGTTGTTAATTAAAAGATCACTGGTTGAATAATTAATCACATAATATCACATCACAATCAGAATTTACATCAATAGTCAAATTTATAAATTTTCAAGATTTCCACCGTTGTTCATTATGCACAAGCGACATCGATACCTAATTAACTAACTAATATTAAACTAACACTGAACAATAAGTCACACTAAATCGTCTTTAATCACAAATAACAACTAATTTTTTTCGCAAAATCACAACAATGCGCGCGCGGCTGATCTCGTGATAAAAAAAGTAGCCGTGTGCGCTCCTCAAAGGGCGCCGCTGCACTGACTTGACCGAGTCCCGAGACTGCCGAAAAAATTCCGCTCACACACACACACTCGCAACTGTCTATGCACCACTAATGCATAATTTGCGTAAGTAATATTTATTTTTCTTTCTAATTGTAGTATTATTTTGTGGGACTGGGCGGAGCGCGTCAGAGTGGAATCGTATGACACCTTTCTCTGTCTCTCAAGCATATTGAGACGTAGAGGATAGAATCGTACGTTTTGCCCAGGTTCTTGACCTTACAATATTTACCTATTATTACGGACTCAGATCTACATCATGTTGAAAATAAGAAAATGAAAAATAATTTCCTGTGGCTAAAGTATTCATTGGATTTGATTGATTTTTGTAGGGTAAAGAACATGACACTCTTTATGTGGTTTTGAGGAATGTCAAGCGTCCTGCTCCACATGTGCGTGTCGGACCACGCACAATGAAGGGTTCCGTAGTTGGAATGAATGAATCGTAAGAACAAACTTAACTTTGTAATTGAAAAACATGTTCTCCCATAAGGAATATATGTGAGAACATGTTTTTGTAACCTCAAATTTAAGTTGGTCGATTATTACTCGTAAACTTGTAAAGCCCACTTCAGTGTGATAGTTTTCCTTTAAACTTCGTTACATATAGGTACTACTCCCGTGACATTTGAATTTCTAACTACAACCGTTTAGTTGGTAGAAGGGGGACACACGACTCTAACGAAAATTGGTACTTTAAAGCTTCATAAGTCATGAACGGTTTACTTAATCAAAAAACGATCTTCGCAAATCCGTAATATTTTTGAAAGACCTATCCAACGATATCCCACACTATGGGAAGGACGAAAAAAAAAAATATCATCCCCACATTTTACTACTGTTTTGGCGTCATTAACGTGTATACTCATTAGAGATGAGAATATTGGTTGAAATTGTTTATTGGTTAATGGTTAAATAAAATTATCGATATTTTTATTGGTTGAAAATATTAGTTAATATTTTTATTCAAGTATCTGCAACATGTTGAAAAGTTGAATATTCTATTAACTAATGCATGTTGAAATTGTTAAGTTAAACTTCCCTTCATACTATTTTTAAATACACACTGAGGTGCTTCAGTCTTAAGTGTGTCTTCAGATTCGTGGTAGTACCTTTATAAGAAAGGTCTTTTTTTACAATATTTACAAGTTGCGACTTTTTCCACCCCCACGACCCTATCGAAATGGTTCCACGTATCATTATTTCGTCTCGGCATTTTGTAAAACAAAAAAAACAACAACAACGCAACGACGCGACTTTGTTATTTGAGTAATATATCAAAACTAACTAATAAAATAAACTTATATCAAAAATCAACCATTAACCGACCGAAATATTGGTTAAAAATATCAACAACTTGAGCGAGCGAGCGAGAGACAGCGCGTTGTTCGAGCGAGACAGAGAAATATTCGTCCTTGCCAATTTTGCGCCGAAGAAGTTGATATGATATTTTTATTCGTTAATGTTAATTTTATTTATTGAATATCATGGTTAATTTTAAATATTAGTTAAATTTAATGGTTGATGGTTATATTCATCATCTCTGATACTCATTACTAAATTACAACTTTCTAGTACCAATAGTTTTTGAGCTAAACCGTGGACAGACAGACAGACAGACGGACATGGCGAAACTATAAGGGTTCCTTGTTGACTACGGAACCCTAAAAAAGGAGCATAAAAAACAACTGACAAAAATAAAAACGACCTGTGCGAGGCCAAAAAGGCCCCTCTATCTCAGGTTATAGGGCAATATTAAAAAAAAAAAAACCACCGCGCAGGTATTCTGATAGGGCCCACTGTGATACCACACGGACACACTTACGGACGTATCTATCTTATGACGTGAAAGTATAAACCTCAGGGTGATAAAGCAGTTACGAAGGCGACTATACACTATACGCGCTTTTACTCTCTGACCTGAGCAGTTAGCACCTTCCCATTTCTCAAATGAATATATTCTTTGGTAACAAATGTTTGGGCAAATGCAAGGGCAGAAATACCTTTCCTAAATACTTTTGTAAACGAATGTTGAATGTATATGCTGTTGGTGTTCTTCTATACATGTCCGCGTTGTTCTTCTAAAATACGCAACGGATTTTGATGAGGTTTTCAACATAAACCATGTATACAATGTTTTGTCAAGTCGTGAAAATCACTAGTTAATAAATAAATAAATGTGCATGAATAAGATATATTTATACTATCAACATTTTAGGTGTTGTTCGCAATGTTGTGCCCTTTGGCTGTTTCGTTGACTGCGGTGTGGGAGACAACGGCCTTATCCACCGAAGCAATTTAGGAGGCAACCAGACGCCGAAGTTGGGCGATAGAGTCGCTGTCACAGTGATTGGAGAGCCAAAACCGAAAAAAATACAATTAAGGTTGGACAAAATCCTAGATTGATACCGATAGGTAACTATTTTATTTGTAATATTCGTTAATGTAGACTTGAATTGTTGATTATTATTGAGTGAGTAAATCGTATCCACAAATGAACGTTTTTATTAAATTAACAAACAATCAATTAGGTAAGTAAAATTATTCGGCCTCCAGTATGGGAACCTGTTTAGGTTTGAGGCCGTAAGTGTGGAAGATTGCTTTATTTACCAAGGCGTCACATATCCCGGAAGTAACCCTGAAATTACAACAATAAAAAAATTACAGATTCGGCAAAACGAAAAAACCCACATAGTTTTATCCTTTTTTAACAGAGGCAATCCGACTTATGATGGCGGGTGTCATGAACCGCTTTAATAAAACCCCATTAAATGTTCTACTTATTTATCTCTAAAATACTTAAATGCATGCAATCAACTACCATACCTTCGACTTAATTTTGGCCTTTTCTCACTATTCAACACTCTCATGACTTGTCTTAATACTGGTATTTCTTCCTTCGAGTAATACTGTATTTGACTTCGGAACATTTTACTGTGCATTGCGTCCCTAAAATTATATTTAAATATATCGGAAATTTGTTCCACATACAATTATCAGAAAGTAGACAGGACCGGTAAATGTCGTTGCTTTTCCTGGTCCCGAATAAAACCTTATAATATTGAATATCATACCATAAAATTCCGTCTATAATCCTTAGAATATCCGTCAAAGTCATGCCATTGCCACCCGAATGTCGCTCAACCATGGAGTCGGGCAGGTCCGCAGACAATAAATCGTATGGTGGAGGCTGAAAATAATCGTGTGATTCTCATTTGGGGATCTGTTACTTCTGCTGTTATTGTATTCGCATAAGATGTTACCTGTTCCCACATTTGTCTCAGAAGCATTCTCGGATATCCATCCCGCTGGCCTTTAGATGATACAGAAATGGTCATCGCCAAATACATTGGCTGTGGTTTTTGTAAGTTAAGCACGTAAGGCGGCGAATCGTTAATTCCCTGTAAAATTTGATACGCTTATTCTGATCTCCCTATTAAGGTACTATTCTAAATCGTACTTATCTACTAACCGGGTGGAACATTCCTTCTTCGGTTATAATAAACTCTTCATTGCATTTGTCAATTCTATTCCGTCTTAAAAGTTCATTTTGTTGGTATATTTTTCGATCTGTTAAGTCCAAAATTTCGCACGCCACTGTTGTCCTATTGATGTTTTCAAATAAGTGTAACAATTAGTATTCTTAATACAGTTAGAAATTGCCAAAGCTCTGTTAAACGATCACTTCACAAATGTGATGCGGTCTTGACCAAATAGAAAGCCAGAAAAAAGAGTGCTATGAAGTTATCGTCGCCTTGCATTTTCATCCTTATCTACATGCATCCGAGGTTAATACAAGAAAATTGTGTCAAATAATATTCAAAGACAATAAGTAAACTAATCTTACGTGAAAGTGGCAGGCTCTTGAAGCGTGTAGACAGTCATCGTTATCCATTCTGCAGTTTTTGGCTGAATCACGCCCCAACATGGAGTCATCACTACGTTTACAATATTGGCTATTCTTTCCCTACAATGTTTGCCAATACATTATTAAGCGTTTTTTGCAAGCGCTACTGCTGAGCACGAGGTCCTGGGGGTTCGATTCCCGGGTCGGACAAGTGTTATTGGGGTTTTCTTTCTAGAATTTCTCAGTAGAAGCCCGGTGTCTAAATTTGTGCCCGGTTGATGGCAATAGGCTTGCCCCTTCTTAAATAAGACTTACTAGCGAAATTTGGGTGTGTAGGTCACCTCTGCCTAACCCTTCGGGGAATACATAAGGCGCAGTGGAATGTTATAATCTTGCTGTTGTCATAAAAAATGCCATTCTGTTCAACTTACGGTAGCCAGATGAACCTCATGACATGGTCAGTGTCGTTGCAAATGCTTATTATGTCTCTGGACAGGGAATGCGTCGGCATGACCCGTATAGTCACGTGTTCCACTGACAAGTAAACCTGGAGAAATGATTTTTGTTACTGTTTTCTTTTCAAAATGTCTTCTAACACCTTTGTGATTTGCCAAACAACGAAAATACTTGTTGGAAACAAAGTTTTCATTACCTTCGGGTCCACAGAATACTTGTATGATATTTTATGTGAATAAAATGTTTAATGTTTTGAAAGAAAAACAGCGACTGCTAAAACAAACTCGTATTTCTTACCACTTCTCTCCTGTGAGCCTCTCTGATGACCCTTTCGATATAATATGGAATATCCAGCCTTGTCTCGATACAGTTTGGTAGACCTCCTTGTCCTTTTACTAAGATCTTAACGGTATCATAACCAAATGAACACAAGAATACCACCTGGGAAATATAAAATAGTATTTTTGTGTTAGACATAAACCCTCAAATTCGTACAAGTATATGAACTTAGGCGAAAGCGTCAGGGTAGCCCACGAAATTCAAATTATCTGACATTTTTTGCAGATCAGTATCAAGTTGTATATTGATTAAATCACGAGGGACCGTCACAAATATGGCCTTATAGAATTAAAATCATTAGAATCAGCAATACAACTCCTTAAGTTAGCATAATCTTCAAATTTCATTTCATGAAATAGTCATTCAACAGATTACATGAACTTGAGAGTTGTTTTGATGATTTCTATGATTATAATTCTATAAATAAACATTTGATACGGTCGCGAATTATATTTTAACTAGCACTTTGCCCGCGGCTTCGCTCCCTTGGTATTTCCCGCGGGCCCCTTTTTTTTCCGGGGATAAAAATTAGCCTATGTTACTCCCTGAAAACTAAGCTTTCTATTGGTAAAAGACTTTTTCAAATCGGTCCAGTAGTTTTCAATACAAACAAACAATCAATCAAATCTTTCCTCTTAATAATAATAGGTCTTTACCTATGTAATTGGAGATTCTATAGCCAGCATTTTCAGATTTAAATATCAGTGGATTGGCGCGCAATTCGAAATTCAAATGAATTTTATTCGAAAGACGTGTTAATTTAATTTCAAATTCAGTCATTTATTTATAGATAGTTTTTTATTTTTGTGACATTGTGGTAGTTTTTGGCGCCATGGATAAACTGAAAATTCGTACAATTTTCGAATATGAGTTCCTACGTGGAATTACCGCTGCGTTATCAACACGAAACATTAACGACGTGTACGGGCCTAACACTGCTTGCATAAACACGGTCCATTATTGGTTCAATCGTTTTAAATCTGGAAAATTTGAGTTGAAGAACGAGCCTCGCGGTCGGCCGGTAACCATTGTCGACAACGATGAATTGAAGGCGATAGTGGAAGCGGATCCAACTCAATCTACGGCTGAGCTTGCTGCGGGCCTTGGAGTTAGTGTCAAAACAACATTAAAGCACTTGCGTCAAATCGGAAAGATAAAAAAGCTAGATAAGTGGGTGCCACACGAACTAAGCGACCAACTGCGAAAAATACGCGTCGAAGCATGCATAGCACTACTGAATCGGCATAGAAACGAGGGAATTCTTAATCGAATTGTTACCTGCGATGAAAAGTGGATCCTGTA
Organism: Xanthia togata; assembly: GCA_963853775.1. Classification (NCBI taxonomy): domain Eukaryota; kingdom Metazoa; phylum Arthropoda; class Insecta; order Lepidoptera; family Noctuidae; genus Xanthia; species Xanthia togata. The sequence goes on from OY970802.1 coordinate 18,339,073, forward strand.
CGACAACCGTAAGCGTTCGTCTCAGTGGGTGGACCCGGGTACAGCACCTAATCAGTGCGCTAAAAAAAAGATTACTCATAGGAAGATGATGGTGGGCCAGTGCTGGACTTGTACATCACAGCTTCTTACCGAATGGCACAACAGTGACGGCAGATGTCTATTGCCAAGAATTGCAAACAATCATGTAGAAGTTCGTAATTCAACAACCAAGACTAGTCAATCGCTCTTCCCCATTGCTTCTCCACGACAACGCGCGAGCTCACACTTCATGACAGACCGTCGCAAAGCTACAAGAGTTACGTACAGCTGGAAACTCTCCGTCACCCACCGTACTCACCGGACCTTGAATTTTTTAAGTGGGAAAAAATTCAACACCCGCGAGGTAGTACAAAACGCTTTCGCTGACTTCATCGCCTCCCGTCCGGCAGACTTCTACAGTAAAGGGATAAACAAACTGCCATCAAAATGGCAAAATTGTATAGATAATTTGGACCAGTACTTTGATTAGCTAAAAAATAAAAATATCATTCAAATCTCCAATTTCATAGGTAAAGACTTAATTTTAGTATAGATCAACATACAACCTAATTACTGACCTGCAAAAAACACAAGAAATTTTGAATTTCGTGGGCTACCTTAGCGCATCCCCCTAAAAGAAATACAGTTAGCAGAATGTAAAGTAAGTAAGAGCAAAATTGACTCAGCAGGAGATTACTCGCAAAATATACAAACAAATGATGTCTCTGTTAGACATAAGCATATCAGACACTTACGACAGTTCATATCTGGGCTTTGGCTACTTTGATTACAGTATTCTATATTTATTTTTTACCTCGTAATCGATCATTTCCATAGGCATGAACGCAAACGGTATAGCTAGTTTCCCGAGGGGCGGCACTTCTGCAAAGAAGAGTAAACAGCGTATCACGGAATTAGGGGGAGGGGCAGTGTTACCGCGAAGTAAACGCCAAGTTGTGAACACATCTGTCGGGTTGTAAAACCATACGATCTGAAATGTAATATGATTTTGTGTGTTAGCACAAGTAGTGTTAGGTAACAGAATCTAGTTTCGCAAAGGCACTTTGTTGCTGATTTAGATGATTGACATGGATTCTTCTCTCGTGTGGCGTGAAAGTTTTTTAGGTTCTTGCATCCAACTTCTTTTCTTCCTATTCTAGGCTATATTCTTTTTACTGGGAGACCAGTATTTTAAGGAAATACTAACACACCCTTATGACTGGATCCAAATTATTGATAGGCACACGACCACAGTCCAGTTGACCCAGGAACTCGTGATCTAAGGGACGGCGCAACGGCGTCAGTAAGCCCCTAGTGTTCAAAAAAGCATAAATATGCAAGTATATAAATATAGTTCTTTGGTTTGGCATCGTCATTACATAGCATAGTGTATTTAATCCTTTGATAGAATAGTTGAACTTCAAATACAGGAGGTTAGGATTTTCTGGCTGTAAAAAAAAAAAAACACTTTCTAACTCCTGCAGCGATAAAAATGTTTGTAAATAGATGTTTCAAGTTCAAGCTCAAAATAACAAGGAGATTACCGAAACGATGCCGCTAAGCGGATACAATTCCACCAGCGCTCTGTGTACACAAGTGTGCCTCATTTCGTACAAGGAGGTTCCAGTTTTGACCTGTATCATTTCACATTCGCAAATCTTCTCTCTGCGAAGGTTCCATGGGACCGGTGCCCGGTACACACAACCCATTACAAATACCAGTTCGACACAGTCGTGCCGTATACATAAATCGGGAGCGAAAATGTTAACATTTAGCGGGGTATTTGGTCGACAGTCCACGAAAGCTTGGTTTAGTCTGGAAATTATACATACATGATTAGCATTTCTGGCGTAATTAATTTGGTATAATTAGGTACCCAATGTATTTCGTACGTAGAAATAGAAATAATTTATTTGCTTAAAATGTAGTACCTAACTATACAGATAACATATTTTTTTTATAAATAGTCCCGATACATAGATATTATTTAACCATACATGCAAAATTTTCCAAAAAATATAGAATCGATTAATATTATTATAAAATTAATGCCTAACTATCCTAACTAATATGATAAATGCGAAAGTGACTTTGTTTGACTTCGCTTTCACGATAAAACGGCTGAACGGATTTGGATACAATTTGGCACATAGTTTATAACTTGGATTAACTTGGATTTTTACTAAGCCCTTTTGTTCCTCGCATTATATTATTTTTAGTTATAAATAGATTCATATATCATATATATGAATCTATAACTGAATCTTGAACTGTTATTATAAAACCACAATATAAAAAATAGCAATCAGGAATATATCTCTTAAAGGTATGAATAGATTCATATAATATATATGAATCCATTCATACCTTGTAAGAGATATCTATTGCTATTTTTTATATTGTGGTTTTATAATAACAGTTTTAAATTATCAGAGAATAAACAGGATTATTTTAAAAGGAAAACATTTTATATAATAAACGAAAGAGATTAATAACGTACTCCTCCACATTGACGATATTCCAAACGCAGTGATTGCTCAAAATAACTGGGCATTTATTTGATAGCGTGCGCTTTATCTGAAAAATTAAAAAATGATAGACTGGATTTCACTGATTTTTAAATATAAAGTATAGTAAATATATCAGATTACATATACATGGGCACAGTATTACAATCCATACAGTAGTGGTAAGCAGTCAACGTATGCTAGTATAGATAGTGCAATCCACGACGACGCGCCCCACTCCGCTCCGCTCCATACTAAAGTACAGCTTACAGTACAGTAATCGTGGAGTGGGGCGCGTCGTCGTGGATTGCACTATCTGTAGGTACTGTCTTCCCTCCGCTCTTTTTTTACCACTTATTGTATTACCTCGACCGTTTATTATCTCGTATGATCTTGTTCCATGCGCTTCACATTACAAACACTGAGCCCACATCTAGTTTTGTATTTTGCTCCAGATCTTCCACCTACATAATGTTGACCAATTTACCCAACTCCTGCTTGGGTATCCCAAGAGAGTATCTACGTCATCATCATCATCATTCTCCTGACTTTATTATTTGGGGTCGGCGCAACATGTCTTTCTTCTTCTTCCGTTCTTCTCTATTAAGCCGGATCCAACGGTGTGTATGGTGATACGTTACGTAGGTATTGGGTAATGTAATGCGAATTCTGCGAGTGAACGGCATTACGAGCATTAGATACATGTAACGCTCGCGCTGTGTGGACGGCATACAAACTCAACGCGAATCCTTGTGTTCGACTGTGAGAGTGTTCACGCTAAAAACGCGTGAGCGTAGACGGGAGGAAGGGACGGAAGGAACGCACCTTGATAGTAGGATAAATCCCGTCGTACCATATAATACAAATTCTTTTCTTTATTGGTTGTATCTCTTCAATTTCGCCGTGTTGCGTGCGAAAGAGGACTGAGTACTTGATTGACAGCTGTCGTGACCCTGCCCCATCGGGCGTCACCCTCATTCGCACCTCGCAGTGATGTGATGGGCCTAAACAGTTCTGAGTGTGGAAAAGTAAACATTTTGATCATATCGAAATATTAAGTCAGTTACATGTGGGTCAAAGTCAAACTTATACATGCATACGTATACATGGTATATACGGTCTCTAGAACTAGAACTCACCACTGAAGTATCGATTTCAAGTCTATCACCGCTGAAATCATCACCCATGCCATCGATGATGTGGTACAACTTAGACGTGAAGAAACAAGAACCATTGTTGTACAAAGTCACTGGGAGCGTCAAGGTTTCTCCAACAACTATGTCATGGAGATTATTTTTTCTTGGTAATATCTGTAACATTATATTTTTCATCAATACAAGCAGTTCAGGTTTTCGACCCCAATAATATAAAAGAAATAAGTATTAACCCTCAAATCCGGCAGTTCGGAAAATCCTGAAATGGAAATGAATACCTCTGATGGTTCTCCAACTGGCCTAAAAAAAGTTGTTTTTTATATTCTTTGAATCACAATAATACTCCAATCTAATAGTGAATTGTCAAAAGCTTTTCACCTGCCATCGATCAAGCACACACATGATAATGTAATCGTGGTTTCATAGACTTTTTCATGTATTTTGGGTAAGAACCACCAGTGATAATAAAGTATCTCTTTGGGAGGCAGCACTATAGATCCACATTCATCTGCACCCAACCAATCGACGCTACTTAAAACTCGTATGCTGAAAATCAAATAAAATTAACGGATGAGGATTATTCTGTTTCTTCCATACCTTAGTCCCAGTTCTATCTGGTGTCGTGTCTTCTTGTAAAACGGCGCCAGGACGCTCTGTCCTGGGTTGTCATAGGAGTTAGGTTCTGCTCTTTCAATTCCCTTTCGATACTGGACCACCATGTAGAGAGGGATGAGGATTACTATCATTATCTATCATTTGAATATTATAAGAAACGCACAATATTTTCTAAAGCTTGCTTTCCATATACATATAATATGTATGTGTATGGCTTTTCGTGGGTTTAGTCCCAAAATCGACTATAAGTAGTCTGAGTCGATCGAATCATGGGCCCAACCCAAAATGGAAAAAAAAACTAATGGTTAGGAATACTTGCTCGAGAATCCTGAACCGTTGCAAATTCCGCGGAAATAGTGCCGTTTGAACGGTTGATGTTTTCGTAAAAAAAAGGGTACCTACCTACTTAGCACGGAAGAGTTTATACTACACAAGCGGCATAGAGGCTCCTTTGAACAGAACCTTCGCGAACAGCGAACAGTCATCTTTAGATGGTCATCACTCGCTCCAGTCATGATCTCTATGAAGAGTCAATAGTTTGAATATGTGAGAAATATCAACAAACTGTATGTCCATCCTCGTCAGGTTGTGAAGATATGAGGTGCAGTAGTTAGTGCATCCAGTGATGGTAGGAGGGAACTCTAGCATCGCGTTCATGCCCGGATGGAAACCGTGCGACATCACCTCCACTTGACTCATTTCTGCGTTACCCGTGAAGCTGATACGGGTCTGTTGGAAGTAGAAAAGTTTAACTACCTTCTCGTAACAGCATTATCTGTAATTTAGTGCACTTCAATGAAGAGTATAGAGAGGAATCCTAGGAATAAGATAATTTCCCATTCATAAAAAAAAAATATCCGGTCTCAAAAAACTGCATCAAATGATGAACGAAAACTAATCAACTAACTTTTTGTACTTTGTTTATAATGAGATCCCAAGCTTCACAGTACTCTCCGAAACACTTTGGTTCTAAAGCCACCGATATTATTTGCCATCCTCGGCTCGGAACAATTCCACAAATAGGCATTACCACGAAATTCCTGTAATAAAAGTAATGTTCTAGTCTGTATAAGGCGCCCCGAATATCTAGACTCGCGCGTAAAGCGCGCCAGCATTTGGATGGAAATATGGTTATACATAGGACTGATTCTCCCTTATACATATATTTGCACTAGCACTAGGCGCCTAAAGCTCTTTGCGCTTAAAGCACTAGAAAATGGTGAAGGGCGGGCGTTTTTTGGGGACTGTCTTATATAATTTTGATGTTCAAAAAGTGCTGATTTTCAGCCTAGTTTTAATAAATGACTTGAATTTTGACCTAAAACGCCTTATCTGCGCCAACGTCTATGAATAATTATTATTTGCACAAAAGTTAAGTAGGGATTTTGATTCCAAAAAAATTTGGTATTATCACATACTTATGTAATAATAATGATTCTTACGTGCCATATGGTGGATCAAACTTGAAATGCATAGGAACTTCAAACTTGTTCGACAGCATGAAATTAGTGAACGTCGATCTTGTCGGTACTGTTGGTGGTAGAATTACCTACACAACACCAAATTTCTTAGAAATTAACTGGTAAGTATTCTGATTTCACGTTGTAATATTTTATAGGGTGATTATAATTATTACTAACGGGTGTAGAAAGACGCATAACGAAGCCGAAAATCACACATGAGAGGAAAAGCTTCTTAAAAAAAGCGTGCACAACTTATACCTACCTATTTTGGTGGGGTTGGAGCAGTATGTACCTGCGTATTGTTTAAATTTATAAACATAATTATTCCAAAACTAAGTAGGTAAGAAATGACTATTACTTCAGTAGGACAATCCCATTCAGTCGTCCATTCGGTGCAAGGCAGCCACGTGTTCCCTGTACAAGGAATACGGAACAATGTGTGTTTCAACTTTAGCTTCTGAGTAGTGTTGTTGAAGTTTTTGAATTGATAATCCCCGCACATCAGGTAACCGTATACTTCGTTTTCTATCTTGGGCCTAGTAACATGTACACCAGCAATTCATTTTTAAGAGGGTAGTCAGAAATAATCTTACTACGGCAGAATTGGTTCTTACCTGAATCTAACGGTAAATAGTCTTGATTCATTATGAGGTATAATAGAAGCGATAGGGTCAACCAGAAATATGTTATCTGGATCTGAAAATTGTACTTTGTCTTTAATAACCTCTGAACAATTAAAACACCAAAACATAGAGCTGCGAACAATACAGTGAACCATGTCAAAACTACACCTCCGCTCTGTGCATACACGCTCACACGCACACATTTACAATCAAACTAACCCCACAAAGTGCACACATGTTTGCGGAACCGGCCTCACGTCACTGTTGACAGCGCTATGTCTTGGTTTGGGTTTGGTCTGAGTTCTTATCGAAATGTTTAAAACAAATTGAAAATCCACTTAGACCACAAGGTAGATAGAATTTACAATCCTTTGTTAAAAAAACTACATAAGTACCTAAATTATGTGATAGGTGCTCGGACCTGCTGCTAGTGACCTGTGTGTAGAACTAGGGCTTGCAATTATCGTAGATGTTTTTTACCGGTAAAATAACGATTACAGATCTTTTTTTACCGGTAAACCGATACCTATAGATAGTGCAATCCACGACGACGCGCCCCACTCCGCTCCGCTCCGTACTAAAGTACAGCTTACAGTACAGTCATCACTGAGTGGGGCGCGTAGTCGTGGATTGCACTATCTGTAAAGGATGTATATTTTTAAATTCGATTTGCTTAAAAAGTAAATAAACTACACATGATGCGTTCAACTTTATTAGATAATAATGTTGAACGCATCATGTGAAGATATGATAATGTAAATATAAATTTTAAACAGAGTTGACGCTGTATCCAAAGGGAGCAGGCGTTTATCATTCATGCCTGCCTGTATTGCACGCGTCAGACATAGTGCAGTGTGTGTGACCTCTAGTGTCTTGTTATGTCATGTGTACAGTACATATATACCTACAAAGTCAACTTCTACAATAAGGACTAAAGTCATCTAACTAGTTTTATGAAAATGTAAGCAGACCTGGCATCCATTGAATATAGCCCTCTTGTTGTTCATGATTTGTCACACAAATAGTTTGCGATATATTCCTTGTGACATCCACAACACTTCCCGTGCCGAAGTCGAGATATCTCTCAAACACAGAAGCTGACGGTATATTGCTTAAACGGTTAAGACTATTCTCCATTAAATGGACGAAACGAGACTTATGCTTCCAATTCTTCTCAAAGACATGCTCTTGAATACAAAATAATGGATTTCCCGGTAATACTACCGTTGCAAACACGGTCAAGAATAAGGGTTCCTGGAATTACGCGTTAAAACTGCCATTGACAATACAATAATAGCCGCAAATTGGGCTCTTGACAATAGACGAGAAAATTGCACAGTTTTATTCTAACGAGTCACTTGGAGCTCACTCCAGCCAACATCTAGGTAGCAGATTAAAGGACCATGCGTCATTTAAGACCCAACTCTCAACAGTGATGTAACTTATGCCATGTGAAAGCTTTTGGGGTATTATTTAATTTATACTAATGCAGCTAAGTCGAAATTGAGCGCGAACATGGTGTTTTGGAACATTTTCAATACTGACAAACCATAAAATAGAATTCATAGTACAGTACAACTAAATTCTTAATGTCCCTCAGGAATTATGCTGTGAATTTTTTCACGAATCCAAGTACAACCATTTAGGTGACAGGCGGGGAGGAGGGCACACATGACTAACAAAAATGAGCACTAAGCTTAATATTTCGCAAACGGATCTCTGAATCGAAAAATCATTTGTCAGTAAGTAAGTCTCTGAGCTAAGCCGCGGAAAGAGAGATAAACGGACATGGCGAAACTATAAGGGTTCCTTGTTTACTACGGAACCCTAAAAACCTAAAAAAACCCTAGCAAAATTTTGTGATTTTGAAAAAACTTTTTCCAAACAAAAGTTTTTTTTGCGTGTTTTTTGTAGCGGAGTCTTTTTTAACGTTTCCTATAGTCAGGGCGCCAAAGGTGCCGAGCGTGGAAGTGTTTTCCAAAGGAGCTAATTTGGGCTTAAAATTACAAGAAAAATATAGAGAACAACATCCTAAAGTCTTGACATTGAGCGAGGTCGGGAAAGTTGTTTTTTATTGTATTTTTTTTTATTTTTGCAGTACTGATTTGTTGTTTCCCTTAAACAGCACATATAAAAATATGGAAAAAGTTTTGGTAGGGCGCCCCATTATTGAGTGTGCAAGTCGCCCCCTGCCATTTTATCCGTGTACATATAAAACATTGATTAGGCAGGGGCCATAGTCCTTCCATAGTTCCAAGTCACCAGTCAACTTAAGCTAAAAGAAACCCATAGTTCAATCTATTTGTTTCCATATCCTGCAAAAGTCCTACACCAACCGGGGTTGTCCTTGGGTGCACCTGTATAGTGCATACAGTGATAATCTTCGGTTGGTGTCTCATTTCATTAAAAACGTCTAACGGGCCTCTGCGAGTTGGCTTCGGCCCCTCGTACGCCTTCTAAAGGTCCGAGAGATGTAAGGGGACCCCAGGGTCCCGAGAAATATCAAACACATTCAAATCTATATATATAAAAGCGAAAGGTCACTCACTCACTCACTCATTCATCACGAAATATCGAAAACCGCTTGACGTATAAAGATGAAATTTGGCAGGGAGGTAGTTTATAAATAGTAGACGTCCGCTAAGAACGGATTTTTGGAAATTCGACCTTTAAGGGGGAGAAAAGGGGGGATTTTATTTGTATGAAAAATCTTATTCCTTGAGTTAATAAACTTGAAACTTGGTACGAATACTTCTGTATGAAAATTATAAACTTTGCCATTTTTAGTTTTTCTAAACTACCCCCTAAAGCAGGATTGGCTCAAAGTTTGTATGGAAAAATTTTAACGCGCGGTCTGATTAACTAAAAACTGTAAATAAATAAAAACACATAACAAGATTTTTTCAAATTTTACCCCTAACGGGGTGAAAAGGGGTATTCATTTTTACAGCGGAGGATTTTACTGTGCGGCTTGATTACCTTGAAAATTGGTATAAATAATAAAAACGTTACAATTGACTTTTCAAAAAATATTATCACGCTATATGCTATGGGGGATGAGCAATATTGCATTATGTTCGTATTCTTCTATAGTTTACCGCAAATTGTAAAAAGGCTAGCCAAAAGGTTAGAATATTGCAGATAGTTACAGGTTTCACCTTTTAAAAGATAATCATCACGCTATAGCTTTATGGATCTAAGCAGTCAATCATAACATGGGTCCAGGGTCGACGGCGCGATGTGTTCCACGCGCGCCTCAAAGATATGTCAGCAATTGAAGGGGTCTGATGGAACCGATGCCTGCCGGGGTTGCGGTAAAGTCCGAAAGGGATACCGTGGTCCCTGGCAATGCACAGACAACTAAAGGAACACGGGTGGGTTTTAGTCAGTAAGAGTCTGACACGCCCTCCCGCTCCGCCCAGAGCGGGAGAAGTACCTAATTATGATGATTTCCCACCCAAAAAAAAAAAAAGCGTGGATTTTGAGATAGGGCAATAAGGGCTACGTGCCCATTAACCGTTGTCGCTACAAGAAAACAGTCTTAGGAGACTGTCCTTAACTTTTTAAAACATGTTGATCTGCATTCACAGATTTTGAAAAAAAAAAAAAAAACAGTCAGCCAATTTTCACAAAAGCTTTCTTGATGCCAGTCGAGAGTCAAAAAACTATATCGGGCCAACTGAGGTTTGAGTACAAGAATGTCTGTCTGTATGTTACCTTTTCACGCCTAAACCACTGAACGGATTTCAATAAAATTTGGCAAGGAGATAAATCACATCCTAGGGTAAGACATAGGTTACTTTTTGTCTCAAAAATAATCCTAAAGGGGGTGATATACAGGTTGACAGGAAGGTACGTTAAGGCTGGTAGTTAGTGGACGTCCGTTAAGAATTAAATGAAATGAAATTGTTTATTCTGTAAATAGGATATTGGAATCACTCTTACACGTCATCTTAAAAAAAAAATAAAAAAAATACCTAGATGAGTTCGGCGTTTCCTATCTGACTACTCTGAGAAGAAATGTCGAAACAAACTCAGAGGTCACAGTCTCTTTTAAAGTCCAGACATAATCTTGGTCAGGCTATATGAGGACCATGTAGATTAGTCTGAAATGGTCTTTTGAGAAAAGAACCACACAGATTTGAGTGGGCCTATCCTGTCAGTGCAAAATGAGGTTTAATGGCTCTCGCAAGTTTGTATGAAAGTCCATAATTTTTTGGGCTACAAACTTAACATTTGGCTGTGAGGTAATTAATAGTTAGTAGACGTTTGCTAAGAACGGATTTTGTGACAGGGCCGGATTAAAGAGGTCTAAGCACTCGCAAGTTTGTATGATTCTGATTTTTTATTTGTACTGCCAACCTGAAATTTAGCAAGTCTAGAGTTTATGAGTAGGAGACAGTAGCTATAAAAGAATTTTGTGACAGCCTGGACTAAGGGCTCTTCTTTTTGTACCTGAAAATTGGTAGAGAGATACGAGGTGCATTCAATAAGTACCTAGCCTCATCGCCAGAGGGCGCTATAGTTTCAAAAGAGTTTTACCACAGTGTAGCACATTCTTTTTTAATTCCGTTTTCAAATTTTCATTCCAATCCCTTCATTTGTTTTAATTTGACAACTTATGGAAGCGAACGTGTCGATCGGTTTTACAAAAATGAAAAAAGAGCAATATCGTTGGGTGATTCGATTCCTATTTTTGGAAGGGAAAACGCGCATCAAAATCAAAGAGCGCTTGGATGCTGTGTACGGTGACTCTTCTCCATCGATTCACACGTCTGCCGTTGCCATGGCCAAATTGGTCGAATTACGCTACGAATTGCTGCCCCATCCACCGTATTCTCCAGATTTGGCCCCTTGTGACTTCTTTCTGTTTCCTAATCTGAAAAAATCACTCGCCGGGAATAGATATGGATCGAATGAGGAGGTCATCGCCGCCACGGAGGCCTATTTTGCAGAGTTTGACAAAAACTATTTTTCGGACGGGTTAAAAAAGTTGGAGCATCGCTGGGCTAAGTATATCGAACTAAAAGGAGACTATGTTGAAAAATAAATTGCCACTTTTCCAAAAGTTTCGTTTACTTTTTGTAGGCAAGTATTTATTGAATGACCCTCTTAGAATATAGTTAAGACATGTCAGGTAGGAACAGATTTTATGACAGGGCCGGTTTAAGGGCATATAATCGGTTTCGCAACCCTATGTGTTCAGATAACATGTAGGTATTGATGACTTATAATAAAACCAACTGAAAATACAACTAAATTAAATTCAAACGAAGATAGAGTTTTATATATTTTTTTTACAATAGCAATAACGTAGGTAGGTAAGTAGTTTCATCAAATTATAGCTCGATTTTTTTTTGTTTGTCTTTTCACGCTTTTCCGTGGTAAAAAGTATCTTAAAGTACGGTGAACGTGGTATTCACATATCACCATATTAACTACCAAATTCCAAACTATATTTTATACCTACATGTTTGTTTATCACACATTCACCATCGTTTTCTGTAAAAATATAGATTAAATTTTCGAAAACCCCCATTTAAAATCTTTATTATTACCATTATATAACCACGCGGACGAAGTTGCGGGCAACAGCTAGTAATAATAATAACCCCACCGCCGTATCTCTACGTTGACGTCTTGGTGGGGCTTGCGCGCTCCGAAATCCATGTCTATGCCGGTAGAGTTTTTTGCCGGAACACACGGACCCTATCTCCCGGGAGAAATCTTGTTCCTCATCTCTGGCTTGCCTTTATTGGCCGGCTGGAGTGAACACTGACGAGGAGCTCCCACCTCTTTCTTGGCTTTATTGGCCGGCTTGAGTGGAGATTCGCAAGAGCAAATGTGGTCGGAGGAAGGAAGTATTCCAGTAAGATGCTGGTTGGGATCTTGACCGTACTTCCGGATTGTCCTGATAGCCGTGGAATACCGCTCCATTCCTTATAAGCACCTCAGAAAATGTTGCCCCCTTGTCGCTTCGACACTTTGTGCTAGCGACCGTTTTCGGGGGCCCATTAGGGTGCACTAGATTAGTGCGTACAGGGATAATCGTCGGTTAGTGCCTCATTTCATTAGACACGTCTAACGGGCCTCTGCGAGTTGGCTTCGGCCCCTCGTACGCCTTCCAAAGGTCCGGGACCTAGGGTCCCGAGAAATGTCAAAATAAAAATAATAATAATTAGAAAGTTTATGCATGGGCCAACTGTATCCGTCGGTAAAAGCGAAGAGTGGATCTCACTCAGAACCGCATGTTTCAGAACAATGAAAGGTGGATACAGAGCATGGGAGCGAGCTATTCCCACTCAAGGTGTGCCTGACACGCGTCCACCGGATAATGATGCCATGAGTGCTTCTAGGTGAAGCATTTGGTCGGTGCCCGTCAGTGCGTCAGTCACATTGGATACGTGTTGTTGAGCAGGCGTGTGATTCAATTCCAGACATAGATGGAAATCTCCAGGACCGGACGGACTGTTTCTATGGCTACAAAGGTCAAACGCCTGCTTAGCCTCGCAATTTCAGTCATCTTTAGACACTGGGTCGCTCGCTACCACAGTTCTTTACGACAGGAGATACCCACCTTTTTTTTTTCTTCTCCCGCTCTCGACCCCTTCACTCGCTGACATCTATTTGAGGCGCGCGTGGAACACAACTCGCCGTCGACCCGGGCTTGGTCCTTACCGGACGGCGAGCTACCCATTGCTCACCGTCCGCAAGCCCGCGCCTATTACGGTGGCCGGGAATCGGCTATCGATTCCCGACGCCCAGGGCGTCTCTTCCTGCGGCGGTTAGGGGCGTGAGAGCGCGAACTTTGCCTCTTCCTCACGCATTCCGCCTCCTCCTTCGCGAGCATTACTGCTTCGCAGAAGGAGGTGACGGCCTCCCATGCCCTCTCGCTCCGTAACATGGCCTGAACCAGGGCCGGACGCGAGAGATCCCCGCCACCGATCGCCTCCACGAGGACACGGCTTTTGCTCTGCAAAAGTCGGGCAGACCTCCACCGTGTCCTCCGGGCGATCCACGAAGTGATGACACCCGGGCATTTCCTCCCGCCCGATACGAAACAGGAACCTTCCGAAACAACCGTGTCCGGTGAGGACCTGCGTCAAGCGGAAGGTGAGGATGCCGTAAATAGGAGACTTATCGCCGCAATAGTGGCGGCCCAGCACTGGGTTGCGTCAATCGTACTCTCCATGACGCCATGAGATCCCGCTGGAGCTCTGTCCGCTGTGCCGCGATTTCTCGCGGCATTGCAGTCGATCCCCGGCGTTTCGCCTCCTCGCGCCACTCCCAAATATGCGCGAGGACTTTTGCCTCCAGATCCCATGGCGGCAATCCGGCAAGAAGGCTCGCCGCCTCACCGGAGACCGTGCGGTATCCCCGGACCAGTCGGGTGGCCATGACCCTCTGGGACGCGTTCAACCGGCGGGCAGGCCGAAGCCTTAACGAACGCGCCCACACCGGTGCCCCTTATTGGGCCATGGACCGCACGACCCCCGCGTATAGCCTCCGGCAGAAGGCGTTTGGACTCCCTAGATTGGGCAGGAACCGCTAACTTTTGTAGCATAACATATTAACTTTTTATGACAATATAATAATTTAAGATTAAAAATGCTATTTTATAAAAATGGCAATATGCCTAGTAAAATTATTCTGTATAAAATTCTACCATCTTAAAGGTATGCCATTGTAAATTCGGACATATAGGTACACATTCGGCCAAACAATAATTATATTAAATATTTTTTATGTCTTTAAAAATATTTGTTTAAAGAAGACTATGCCAAGTGGGTTATGCCAATTAAATTTCGGAGCATCAAGATTCTGCCAGATAGAATAACCCAAATTAAATTATACCCCAAAACCTTTCACATGGCATAAGTTTCATCACTGTTGAGAGTTGAGGCTGAGACCAGACTCCATACTTTGCGCCTACTTTGCTTTTCTTTGAAATTATTTTGTAACTTCTATATGATTGCGAAGTCGGTAGGTACCTAGGAAAGACTTAATGTGGGAAGTACTCTAAAATACTTCACCTGATTGAGGACCAAACAAACTAATTCCGAAGTATATATTCCAAGAGCAATACCAGTGAATATGACTGTGGTGGTGATATTTTCGCATGCTCTGATGAGACCACAGTTACCTGTCGAAATCTAAAAGCAAAGTTTTTAATCAAAGTACCTATCTATTGAATTTTAAGTAAAGTATTTTATTTAAAGTAATCAAATGATGTAGGTCCTACTTGAAAGCACCCCTGACCACAGGCTGGCATGTACCACTGGTATGTCGTATCCACTGATGATTTGTTTACTATGTTGATCACTTCTTTTCTTTGGTCTGATACATTTTTGCATATTCGAAACAATATTTTTCTTTTATCTAGTGATACTTTTGGACCTAAAATGAAAAGAAAAGTTAGGTACAGACGCCAGCGCGTCAACCTACCCGAAACTGTCAAATTTTCACTATCAACTTTGAACCTTATACTTTAGTGATAAAGTTGAAAATCTATTAAAGAAATTTGACAGATTGTAGTAGGTTGATGTGCTGGCGTCTGTACTACACAATATGCATAAAAAGGTCACTGCACTTTATATCTTCTGTGTTTAATTTTGTGATAGTCTGGGATTTTTTAGTTCTTATTTAGGTACCTATACCTACATAGAAATACATTGCCTGATTGCTTAGGATTAAGCGAAAATTGAAACTTGATCTTCAAACGCCAACAATGATATTTAGATACGTATGTTTTGTGAATACAGCAAAGACCAAATAATGTGGCTTGAACCAAAAATGAGTCTAGCTCAGATGTATTGTACTTTATTATACCTACCTACATTAAAGCAAAAATACAGCTCACCATAACATTTCCCAGTAACGGTGAGCCTATAGTTGTTGCCACCAGTGTCATCCACAAGGAAATATTCAGTAAACGACTGCCCAACAATGTTGGGCTTGAACACAATCCTGATTCGGGCGCTGTCACCCGGATTCACAAAACTCGACGTAATGTACAGTTTGAACACGCGGTCCACGCTGTTCAGAATATAAATGTTTGACACCGTGTATGTTAGACTATTCTGTAATGTAAATAAATTACCCTGTTGGTGGTGTAACAATGGTAAAATATACAATTAGAAGCGCTCACTCCGACGTAAATTCATACCTCGGATGCTTGTAAAACTTGATAGTTACCCGCCCCTAAGATGACCCTTCATTTTTTGGTCAAGGACCTTCACATTTGGCTGCAGAAATGCAACAGTAGGTAACTGGATTGTAAAAATATTGTAAAATAAATAATTAGGTACTTGCAAAACTGAAATGTCTTTAGCAAATTTTGCAAGCAATTACTCTATCGAATTACACAGAGTACCTACCTTCCTAACTTCGAAAAAGCATCGTCTAGTCCAGCGGGTTGGCGGTGTACCTACCCTAGGTACCGTCTCTGCCGTATTTAAATGGACACCTACATTACATTCACTTACCTGACTTGTATTTTCAATTGAAATAGATTTTTCTACAACGGTGTCTACGGGTACACATCCGAAATTTACTACTTTCACTTCAGAAAGACTTTCGTCTGAAGCATTTTCCAAATTCGGATTACATTGCACTGCGGTGCTTGCCATTGTTTTATAGACAATATTTTGTGAATAGAAAATAAAACCTGTTTCCTTTTGATTCGTTTCACATCAGTCTGAAATTCTGAAATATTATTCAAATTTCTATATTTTTTAAAATTTAAATTTGCCCCTTTTCCATAGAGCACTAATCAATAAACAGATAGACAGTGTGCCGTAGTATCTAAACGTAGTATTCCTATGTAGTCTGTGATCTATATGTAGCCATGGAACTAGTATGTACTACGACGTAGTACATACCAGTTCCATGTATGTAGCTGAGTGTGCCATGGAACTAGTATGATGTACGTAGTACATACTCGTTCCATTGAGTGTGCCCAGTGCACAGACCACTGTCAAGTTAGAATTCTACCTGTTGTTATCGCCAAAGGCACAGAGTGCTTTTTTATATACTGGCCAAAGGTAATTATAGTACTTTGTTGGGTGTGTTTACCGGTGTGACCACAGATATAGATAGACAGTGACTTTCTTCGTGTCTTTACTATGCGTTTGTTTGAAGTTCCATACAATATTTGACAGGAACTAGAGATTTTAACATGTTTTGTTGTGATGTTTGGCGAAACATCACAACAAAACATGTTGAAATCTCTTGCAAACGCACAGTTATACTTTCATTCTGTGGCGTTGACGTTTAATTAACCTTTTAGTCGATTATAGGGTAGAGTTGCCATGCTTTACAGGAAAATGAATGAGTCTACTACTCTATTTTCAAGAATAATAAAGTAACTGTCATTTACGGGTAAATAAAAAAGAAATAAACTTGAAATAGTTCAATCGAGTCTCATTATTCAATAATATTTTATAATTTTTTTCCCAAATGTGAATTTATAATGAACATAAAAATAAGCATTCTATGCCGTATTAGCTTCCTCTAATATGTGACATCTGGATCTGCCATAAAAACTTGTAACCATAATAATTCTGGTTTGTGAAATAACAGACTAACAGCCATTCGGACACATCCTTCGAAACTACTACTTCCTGCTCGGGATCAGAGATGCGTTTATTCTATGTTAACCCAAAGTATAGTGAATAATAATCTAAAATGGAATCGGGGACTGATTGGCTCTGTGATATTCTGCAGAATGTTCAACTTGAACAGTTTTATTTACCAATCAGAGATCAGTTGCAGGTAAACAATAATTTATAATGCAATTATTTTACACATTGTAGTTACTTACAGTATACCTTCTGTACTTTATGTTATATTCCTTAATAATACAATGTTGTGTACTTGTGTTGTGTATTTTCAAACAAACAAAATTTCTCATTGTTGTTTTTAGATAACAAGACTTGCACATTTTGACTATGTGCATGCTGAAGACCTTGAAAAGCTTGGCATCAGTAAGCCTGGTGTGCGCAGGTTATTTGATGCTGTCAGGAAAAAAAAGTTGCAGCTGTGGAACCGAAAGTTTTGGAACAAATTATTTGGTTCATCATCAAGCTCAGTTTCTAAAGAGAAAACTGACTTAGCAGTGAGAACACCACAGTCAGAATCAAGAACAACTTGTATTATACTGGAGAAGGATATTATGTGAGTACATACTTAAAAGACTCCCTTATCAAATTAATCATCTTAAAGAAAAAGCCCATTGTGTGGTTTTTCCACATCCTTTACTTTATTGCTTCTATTAAACCTCAAGGAAATCTGCAACTTGGCTGATAGTGACCTTCAATTGACAATTCCAGTCAAGTTGTCAGGTAAAATTTACCTGTTTCCTGCCCAGACATTGTAGTCATGATATAAACTAAAAATAATAATGGAAATGTGTAAAATTTTAAAAATTTGTTTTCACAGTAATAAAATAAGAAACTGGCCTTGCTGTGCATTGTTATGAGCTATGTGAGTTAAATAATAAGAAAACTACTGGCAGATTCCTAAGCATAAAGAACATCAAATGACAAATTTAAAATTACGTGTTTTATAAAATATTTACTTAAATAATAAATATCATGCCTCCGAAATCACCGCTCTCGACCCCTTCACTCGCTGACATCTATTTGAGGCGCGCGTGGAACACAACTCGCCGTCGACCCGGGCTTGGTCCTTACCGGACGGCGAGCTACCCATTGCTCACCGTCCGCAAGCCCGCGCCTATTACGGTGGCCGGGAATCGGCTATCGATTCCCGACGCCCAGGGCGTCTCTTCCTGCGGCGGTTAGGGGCGTGAGAGCGCGAACTTTGCCTCTTCCTCACGCATTCCGCCTCCTCCTTCGCGAGCATTACTGCTTCGCAGAAGGAGGTGACGGCCTCCCATGCCCTCTCGCTCCGTAACATGGCCTGAACCAGGGCCGGACGCGAGAGATCCCCGCCACCGATCGCCTCCACGAGGACACGGCTTTTGCTCTGCAAAAGTCGGGCAGACCTCCACCGTGTCCTCCGGGCGATCCACGAAGTGATGACACCCGGGCATTTCCTCCCGCCCGATACGAAACAGGAACCTTCCGAAACAACCGTGTCCGGTGAGGACCTGCGTCAAACGGAAGGTGAGGATGCCGTAAATAGGAGACTTATCGCCGCAATAGTGGCGGCCCAGCACTGGGTTGCGTCAATCGTACTCTCCATGACGCCATGAGATCCCGCTGGAGCTCTGTCCGCTGTGCCGCGATTTCTCGCGGCATTGCAGTCGATCCCCGGCGTTTCGCCTCCTCGCGCCACTCCCAAATATGCGCGAGGACTTTTGCCTCCAGATCCCATGGCGGCAATCCGGCAAGAAGGCTCGCCGCCTCACCGGAGACCGTGCGGTATCCCCGGACCAGTCGGGTGGCCATGACCCTCTGGGACGCGTTCAACCGGCGGGCAGGCCGAAGCCTTAACGAACGCGCCCACACCGGTGCCCCTTATTGGGCCATGGACCGCACGACCCCCGCGTATAGCCTCCGGCAGAAGGCGTTTGGACTCCCTAGATTGGGCAGGAACCGCTAACTTTTGTAGCATAACATATTAACTTTTTATGACAATATAATAATTTAAGATTAAAAATGCTATTTTATAAAAATGGCAATATGCCTAGTAAAATTATTCTGTATAAAATTCTACCATCTTAAAGGTATGCCATTGTAAATTCGGACATATAGGTACACATTCGGCCAAACAATAATTATATTAAATATTTTTTATGTCTTTAAAAATATTTGTTTAAAGAAGACTATGCCAAGTGGGTTATGCCAATTAAATTTCGGAGCATCAAGATTCTGCCAGATAGAATAACCCAAATTAAATTATACCCCAAAACCTTTCACATGGCATAAGTTTCATCACTGTTGAGAGTTGAGGCTGAGACCAGACTCCATACTTTGCGCCTACTTTGCTTTTCTTTGAAATTATTTTGTAACTTCTATATGATTGCGAAGTCGGTAGGTACCTAGGAAAGACTTAATGTGGGAAGTACTCTAAAATACTTCACCTGATTGAGGACCAAACAAACTAATTCCGAAGTATATATTCCAAGAGCAATACCAGTGAATATGACTGTGGTGGTGATATTTTCGCATGCTCTGATGAGACCACAGTTACCTGTCGAAATCTAAAAGCAAAGTTTTTAATCAAAGTACCTATCTATTGAATTTTAAGTAAAGTATTTTATTTAAAGTAATCAAATGATGTAGGTCCTACTTGAAAGCACCCCTGACCACAGGCTGGCATGTACCACTGGTATGTCGTATCCACTGATGATTTGTTTACTATGTTGATCACTTCTTTTCTTTGGTCTGATACATTTTTGCATATTCGAAACAATATTTTTCTTTTATCTAGTGATACTTTTGGACCTAAAATGAAAAGAAAAGTTAGGTACAGACGCCAGCGCGTCAACCTACCCGAAACTGTCAAATTTTCACTATCAACTTTGAACCTTATACTTTAGTGATAAAGTTGAAAATCTATTAAAGAAATTTGACAGATTGTAGTAGGTTGATGTGCTGGCGTCTGTACTACACAATATGCATAAAAAGGTCACTGCACTTTATATCTTCTGTGTTTAATTTTGTGATAGTCTGGGATTTTTTAGTTCTTATTTAGGTACCTATACCTACATAGAAATACATTGCCTGATTGCTTAGGATTAAGCGAAAATTGAAACTTGATCTTCAAACGCCAACAATGATATTTAGATACGTATGTTTTGTGAATACAGCAAAGACCAAATAATGTGGCTTGAACCAAAAATGAGTCTAGCTCAGATGTATTGTACTTTATTATACCTACCTACATTAAAGCAAAAATACAGCTCACCATAACATTTCCCAGTAACGGTGAGCCTATAGTTGTTGCCACCAGTGTCATCCACAAGGAAATATTCAGTAAACGACTGCCCAACAATGTTGGGCTTGAACACAATCCTGATTCGGGCGCTGTCACCCGGATTCACAAAACTCGACGTAATGTACAGTTTGAACACGCGGTCCACGCTGTTCAGAATATAAATGTTTGACACCGTGTATGTTAGACTATTCTGTAATGTAAATAAATTACCCTGTTGGTGGTGTAACAATGGTAAAATATACAATTAGAAGCGCTCACTCCGACGTAAATTCATACCTCGGATGCTTGTAAAACTTGATAGTTACCCGCCCCTAAGATGACCCTTCATTTTTTGGTCAAGGACCTTCACATTTGGCTGCAGAAATGCAACAGTAGGTAACTGGATTGTAAAAATATTGTAAAATAAATAATTAGGTACTTGCAAAACTGAAATGTCTTTAGCAAATTTTGCAAGCAATTACTCTATCGAATTACACAGAGTACCTACCTTCCTAACTTCGAAAAAGCATCGTCTAGTCCAGCGGGTTGGCGGTGTACCTACCCTAGGTACCGTCTCTGCCGTATTTAAATGGACACCTACATTACATTCACTTACCTGACTTGTATTTTCAATTGAAATAGATTTTTCTACAACGGTGTCTACGGGTACACATCCGAAATTTACTACTTTCACTTCAGAAAGACTTTCGTCTGAAGCATTTTCCAAATTCGGATTACATTGCACTGCGGTGCTTGCCATTGTTTTATAGACAATATTTTGTGAATAGAAAATAAAACCTGTTTCCTTTTGATTCGTTTCACATCAGTCTGAAATTCTGAAATATTATTCAAATTTCTATATTTTTTAAAATTTAAATTTGCCCCTTTTCCATAGAGCACTAATCAATAAACAGATAGACAGTGTGCCGTAGTATCTAAACGTAGTATTCCTATGTAGTCTGTGATCTATATGTAGCCATGGAACTAGTATGTACTACGACGTAGTACATACCAGTTCCATGTATGTAGCTGAGTGTGCCATGGAACTAGTATGATGTACGTAGTACATACTCGTTCCATTGAGTGTGCCCAGTGCACAGACCACTGTCAAGTTAGAATTCTACCTGTTGTTATCGCCAAAGGCACAGAGTGCTTTTTTATATACTGGCCAAAGGTAATTATAGTACTTTGTTGGGTGTGTTTACCGGTGTGACCACAGATATAGATAGACAGTGACTTTCTTCGTGTCTTTACTATGCGTTTGTTTGAAGTTCCATACAATATTTGACAGGAACTAGAGATTTTAACATGTTTTGTTGTGATGTTTGGCGAAACATCACAACAAAACATGTTGAAATCTCTTGCAAACGCACAGTTATACTTTCATTCTGTGGCGTTGACGTTTAATTAACCTTTTAGTCGATTATAGGGTAGAGTTGCCATGCTTTACAGGAAAATGAATGAGTCTACTACTCTATTTTCAAGAATAATAAAGTAACTGTCATTTACGGGTAAATAAAAAAGAAATAAACTTGAAATAGTTCAATCGAGTCTCATTATTCAATAATATTTTATAATTTTTTTCCCAAATGTGAATTTATAATGAACATAAAAATAAGCATTCTATGCCGTATTAGCTTCCTCTAATATGTGACATCTGGATCTGCCATAAAAACTTGTAACCATAATAATTCTGGTTTGTGAAATAACAGACTAACAGCCATTCGGACACATCCTTCGAAACTACTACTTCCTGCTCGGGATCAGAGATGCGTTTATTCTATGTTAACCCAAAGTATAGTGAATAATAATCTAAAATGGAATCGGGGACTGATTGGCTCTGTGATATTCTGCAGAATGTTCAACTTGAACAGTTTTATTTACCAATCAGAGATCAGTTGCAGGTAAACAATAATTTATAATGCAATTATTTTACACATTGTAGTTACTTACAGTATACCTTCTGTACTTTATGTTATATTCCTTAATAATACAATGTTGTGTACTTGTGTTGTGTATTTTCAAACAAACAAAATTTCTCATTGTTGTTTTTAGATAACAAGACTTGCACATTTTGACTATGTGCATGCTGAAGACCTTGAAAAGCTTGGCATCAGTAAGCCTGGTGTGCGCAGGTTATTTGATGCTGTCAGGAAAAAAAAGTTGCAGCTGTGGAACCGAAAGTTTTGGAACAAATTATTTGGTTCATCATCAAGCTCAGTTTCTAAAGAGAAAACTGACTTAGCAGTGAGAACACCACAGTCAGAATCAAGAACAACTTGTATTATACTGGAGAAGGATATTATGTGAGTACATACTTAAAAGACTCCCTTATCAAATTAATCATCTTAAAGAAAAAGCCCATTGTGTGGTTTTTCCACATCCTTTACTTTATTGCTTCTATTAAACCTCAAGGAAATCTGCAACTTGGCTGATAGTGACCTTCAATTGACAATTCCAGTCAAGTTGTCAGGTAAAATTTACCTGTTTCCTGCCCAGACATTGTAGTCATGATATAAACTAAAAATAATAATGGAAATGTGTAAAATTTTAAAAATTTGTTTTCACAGTAATAAAATAAGAAACTGGCCTTGCTGTGCATTGTTATGAGCTATGTGAGTTAAATAATAAGAAAACTACTGGCAGATTCCTAAGCATAAAGAACATCAAATGACAAATTTAAAATTACGTGTTTTATAAAATATTTACTTAAATAATAAATATCATGCCTCCGAAATCACATGAAGCCGTTGGTCTCGGCTGTCATTTGTGGATCTTTGACAGTTGTTTCGGGTATTTAGAAGTCCAATAGCCTGACAAAGTCTCACCAAGGGGTATTGTGTTACCCAGTACCTGGGTTGTGGATGTTAGGCAGTTACTCCGTGTAAAATTCTGGTATTCAACTCCATCCGGTTAGACTGGAAACCAACCCCAACATGGGAAAAGGCTAAGCAGATTGATACTAACTAGTTAATCAAGTTAAAGCATTTTTCCTCTCCTTCTTTGCTGTGCCCGACACGACAGGATCCACAGTGATCATGTCTTTGTAATATCTACCACCCAAGTTATCACTATCTATGTTCTATGTTATGGGGTTTGGTTTCACGTTTTAGAGCACGCATGCTGTTGTTTGTGAAGTGGTTTTACCCTGAGAGGTCCGTCTCGGATGTGCCTGTCACAGAGTCTCGAGGGTTTTCAGTAGTAGAGCTTATGGGCCTATAAGCCTTTGGTTGTGTCGGTTGACCTTGCCAGGTTGTAGTAGTCACACACATCCTGCATCGCGCAATTAGAGTTTACCGCGCGAACGACATTATGTGACTATCCGACATCAACCATCGGGCAGTTGCCCGCCAGACACAACACCCGTCTGGTCGGAGCACGTTCCCTTTTCTATAGAGGATGAGTGAACTTTACACCCAGTTCCTCATACCTCTAAATTAGGATCTTGCTTACCGTTTTTTTTGGTTGGTAAATCATCAAATGACTTCTCCCGCTCAGGGCGGAGCGGGAGGGCGTGTCAGACTTACTGACTAAAACCCACCCGTGTTCCTTCAGTTCCCTGTGCAAAGCCAGGGGCCACGGTATCCCTTTCGGACCTTCCCACAACCCCGGCAGGCATCGGTCCCATCGGACCCCTCCATCTGCTGACATCTCTTTGAGGCGCGCGTGGATCACAACGCGCCGTCGACCCGGGCCTGGTCCTTAGCGGACGGCGAGCTACCCATTGCTCACCGTCCGCAAGCCCGCGCCTACGGTGGCCGGGAATCGGCAATCGATTCCCGACGCCCAGGGCGTCTCCTCCTGCGGCGGCTAGGGGCGTGACGGAGGTGACAGCCTCCCATGTCCTCTCGCTCCGTACCATGGCCTGGACCAGGGCCGGACGCGAGAGATCCCCGCCACCGATCGCCTCCACGAAGACACGGCGATGCTCTGCCCAAGCCGGGCAGACCACCGTATGCTCCACCGTGTCCTCCAGGCGATCCACGCAGTGATGACACCCGGGCGTTTCCTCCCGCCTTATCCGAAACAGGTACTTCCCGAAATAGCCATAGAAATAGTGAGGACGCCGTGGCGCCTCTCCAGCCACTCCTCAAAGAGGGAACTTAACGCCGCAATAGTGGCGTGCCCTGCACTGGGTAGCGACAATAGCACTCTCCATGACGCCATGAGATCCCGTCGGAGCTCTGTCCGCTGTGCCGCGATTTATCGCGGCATTATGTGCGAGGACTTTTGCCTCCAGATCCCATGGCGGCAATCCGGCAAGAAAGCTCGCCGCCTGACCGGAGACCGTGCGGTATCCCCGGACCAGCCGGGTGGCCATGACCCTCTGGGACGCGTTCAACCGGCAGGCTGGCCGCCGCCTCAACGAACGCGCCAACACCGGTAAAGGCCCCGTAAAGGGCCATGGACCGCACGACCCCCTCGTATAGCCTCCGGCATCTTCCTTACCCTTGCGATTTCATTATTTGTCTTGATGGATTCGCAGAATTTACGCCATGCTGTCCTCCTGGCGGTTCTGATCTGCTTTTTGTTGATATTGGGTCTCTTTGTATATCTCCCAGTCGTCCGGGAGTCTAGTATTTTTGGCTCTGTTAAATTGCTTACGTAGCGCATCTCTGAGTTTACTAAGTTTCGCGTTCCACCAGGGGTTTCTCTCGTTCTTGGTTCGTGGCGGTCTTAGTTTGCAGCATGCGTGGTATGCTTCAGTTAGGTATTCTGATAGTTTTGTCACTGTGTATTCTATTTGTGCCTGGTCTTTTATAGTTACTGGCCAGGAGGCGTTTGTACCCGGGAACATTAGTGCGTCACATTCTGGGTCAGACAGATCAGGCCGTTGTCATCTTCACACCACATCTGCACTGTGCCTTCCGCTAGCCGTGGGTATCCGCGGAAGGCCGGTAGTGGTGTCGACGAGTCTGTCCATCACTAGGTTTTCTAGGTCAGCCTTGATGTGCTCGGCCTCATCCTTAGTCAGTTCTCTGCTGGGGTGGGGAAAACAGATTGCTACGGCCAGTCGCGCAGGACAATTCTTCGTGGCCCACGCGTAGGTTCTCTGTGACCACGCTTGGCGTCCCTCTGAAGCGTACTTGGCGAAGCCATGTCGTCAGGGCGCTACCTCTTCGCCGGCCCTTTACCGCTCGGTCCAGGCGGCGGCTTGGAGGTGCCTGCCAGGGTGTTAGTTGCCGGCAACGCCTGGTGAGGCTCTAGATTAGAACACTTGCCCCTTGCCTAGGTCGAGGTCGGTCGTGGGTTCTATCGGCCAAGATTTTGCCGTGCTTACTCAGCGGGCGTACTTTATCAACTTCAATCGGGGGAGTGGTAGAGCTGCCAGATCTGGCATCTTTCCCCGTATCTGTCTGTGCTCTTCACGCGGCGACGGCGACGACGCGGCGTCGTGTCGCCGTGCACTTAGTCGCAGCCGAGGTCGGGTTTATGGGTGCGCAGCCTGTTTTGCGGCATGCTAAGTCAGCATCCATCAAGGTGTCAATACTGCAGCTTGTTGCCCCCCCCCATAATACTATGAAGGCTAACCGTCGGAGCGGTGTGGGGTTGGCCGGGGGCCACCTGGGTAGTTGATTTGTCACTTTGCATGTTCATGGTTGTGGGCTTTTTTGGAGTCGAGGTTACTCTTCCTCTGGGACCGACGGGAGTAAAGGAATAGGAGGAAAGGTATTTGGCAGATGGAGGGTGTGGGTTCCTTGAGGGTCACCCTAAGCTTGGGAGGTGGCCTAGGGATTTAGGATCAACGGGATATGTATGAATAGGGAGGGATGGCTTGGTCAGGTGATGGGTTCATAGGAAGGGGTTACCCTAAGCCTGGGATTTGGCTTTCGGAATCTTCTCTTGTCCGGGATCTCTCGAGTGTGGGTTCGCCCACTAACGGTCAATGTAGCCGTCAGTGGTCGGTCCCGCAGCCGGAGTTGGCTATCCGCTACCTGTCCACGCGCTCGGTTCCATGAGACGAAGTGCCTGGCAGTCTGGGTCGCCCCACCACGGATGTACGTATACATTCGCGTTGGAGCGATCCAGCCTCCCCCGAGTTTACATTGTGGAATTCAATCAATTTCAGTATTACAATTATTAAACAAGGTAAATGATCTACCAAGAAACAGAAATAGTTGTGCTTAGTGTGTGTGTGGTGACACATGTAAGACATGTATCTGATAAACAAACTTCTTTTCAGATTACACAACGAGTTAGGCAATGGGTCGTTCGGAGTTGTCAAACGTGGAGAATGGAGGGTGTCTGAACACCCATCTCAAACAGTTCCTGTAGCTGTTAAGGTGTTAAAGGCAGACGCATTCTCACAACCAGGCATCTATGATGACTTCAGAAGAGAAGTAGAAGCCATGCACAGCTTAAAACACCCAAACCTTATCAAACTACATGGTGTTGTGTTCCATCCATTGATGATGGTTTGTGAACTAGCAGCTATGGGTGCTTTACTGGATTATATTGTAGCACAGAATGGCAAAGTGTCTCTGAACTACATTTACAAATGGTCAGAGCAAGTGGCTTCAGGCATGGCTCATTTGGAAAAGCATCGGTTCTTGCACAGAGATCTAGCTTGCAGGAATATTTTACTGTCTACATTGGAATTGGTGAGTGATTTTTTTCATTCAATATTAATTTAGCTTTTAGTCTTTATATAATTAGTCTGCTTATGTTGTATGTTTTAAGAGGTGACTAAATTGCAGTTTTCCATGGGATGGCCAGATGCATATCCTGTGGTTATCATTCTGCTATCTCCAATATTATTTGTGTGATAAGGTGATTCCGTATTGTTTATTTTGTATATTATTCAGTTTGAACCATGTGGGTTTGGCAGTGATATTTGAGAAACTGAGTAAATAATTTTTTAAACAAATTGGGATTGTAATAACTTGTTGAAAAAACTATACATGAACTTTTTGTGCCATTCTTCTTCATAAGAATCAAACTTTTTAAAGAGTTTTGTGCCCTGTCACCTTGAAACTTGAAAGTGCATAGTGAAGTTAAAGGTGTACTTATTAGATAAAATAAAGGCATGGATTTTGATTTTAACGTTTTGCTATGCAAAATGCTCGATCAATAATTGATTTCAGGCTTTAGAATATCATTGTTCTCATAAACCAGGTAAAAATAGGCGACTTTGGTCTGATGCGCGCCCTGCCCGACGCGGACGACTGCTACGTGATGAGCGAGGGGCGGCGCGTGCCGTTCCCCTGGTGCGCGCCGGAGTCGCTGCGCAGCCGGCAGTTCTCACACGCTTCGGACGTGTGGATGTTCGCTGTCGCGCTCTGGGAGATGTACACCTTCGGAGAGGAACCTTGGATAGGTAACCGTAACACATGCCTCAAAAATGTTTTTTAATTATTATTGAGTGATTTTGTTTTACCACAATCTCTCTATATCTCTATGGTAATCGATAATGCGGTCGACTTTATGAGATGGGGGTTAGATAATGTCCTCTTTATTGCCGTTGTTTGCATCTTGCTCACACACGTTCTTTAAGAGTGAAAGGTGAATACGTGTAATAAAAGAGTCACCTCTCCAATACTTCTTCAAATTATTTGTTTATTATTTTTTTAATGCAAATTAACGACACCATTGTTCTTCTAAACAATACAAAAATCTATCACTGTTTTTGTTGGCCAACATATTTTATTATTTAGTTACTACCAATCAAATTGATGTGATATTCATACTTGGTGTCCTTTAGGTTTAAACGGTTCAGAGATACTGCGGCTAATAATGCGTGAAGGTCAGAGGCTGTCGGCGCCCAACGCGTGTCCCCCGGACGTGTACATGTTGATGATGCAATGTTGGGACATCAACCCTAAGGAACGGCCAACGTTCGCCGGCATACAGCGGTACATCGATACCAATAAGTTCGAAACTGCTATTGCTGCACTTAGGTAAGCAAATGTTGGAATTTTATATGACCTTGTTGTTAGAAATCATTTTGTATTGCCGAATCAGGGGTTGTTATCGTGTTTGCCAAGTGTGAAGTCTTGGGTTAGATGCCTAGGTTAGGCAAAGTGTTATTCAGTTTTTATGCCAACCCGTCACTTGTTGTAATAATTATTTGTTTACCACATTAGGAAATACTGGTAGAATTTATAATTCACAAAATCTTATGGCAGAAAACTTTTCCCTTAAAGAAAAGTCGTGTCTTTTAATTAAGGTACATAATTATAATTGTAACAATAACACTTTTTTATTGCCTCAACAAGTCATTGTATCGCGATATCGGTTCTCACATAATCAGATGTCATCTAAAGAATAGATTGCTTACAAACTATACTTCCATGTGACAGTTACCGGCGGCCGAGTAAGATGACCATCGATGCGGGAGACCCTATCATATTGATAGACAAGCGACCCGAGTTGCACTGGTGGAAGGGACAGAACCAACGCACCTTAGAAGTTGGACTTTTTCCATGGTAAAGATATTTTAAACGTGGTAATAAAAATAAATAACTACTATTTAGTAATTATGCTTTAAGATATAATTGTATTTTTTTTTATTTTTAGCACCTTGGTAACAACTGCATTAAAAAGTAGTAAAAACAATCAGGTAGTTAAGAAATCTCGGATGTTATCACCAGTACATAGAGGTAAGTGTATTTTTATTATAAAGATCTTTATATTGTCAACAATACAATTATAGAATACTTAATATTTTTTCTTCAATGGTATTCAATACAAACTATGCCTGTGTCATTGAGCTAGTTGAATTAGCTTGCATAATCCCATTTCCAGTAACGTCTTGTCCGGCGAATTACAATTAAAAAAAACAAAAAAATCTATCTGCCTAGCCTTTTCCCAACTTTATTGGGGTCAGTTTCCAATCTAAGCGGATGCAGCTGAATACCAGTATTTTACATGGAGCGACTGCCTATCTGACCTGTACAACCCAGTAACTGCGAAATACGATACCCCTTGGTAAGACTGGTTGTCAGACGTTCGGGCTTCTCTTCTCTTCAAAGATCCACGAGTGACAGCCGGGACCAACGACTTAACGTGCTTTCCGAGGCACGCGGATCTAACGAAAATACAATCACACCTAATTTGCATCAAAACAGACTGATCCTTAAACTTGGTGCAACTTAACTTTATGGTGTACAATAAAGAGTATTCTATCTATCTATCTTAACAAATTAGCACACTCCTAGGTTCAGTACAAATAACCATAAGTCGTCTAAACATCTCTTAATTAAATTCTAGCAGAAATTTGCTCTAAATTAACTTAATTAAATGTAAACCTTTGACGTCTTCATTAGCCATATTAATAAACGCGTTCACTTTTATGATACGTGCGCGTAATTGTGGCGTTCCTACACTTTTACTTTTGTGGAGGAAAGTAAAACTATTGCACAGTTGGTCTACGAAACATACCGCATGATATAATTGCGTATTGTTCGGCAACACCCAGCGGTGATTAGAATCATCGCGTTATATTGCGCTGAAGAATAAAGACATGCTTGATATTTCATTGTTTGCACACAGATTAATACAGATCACTCCGCAAAATCAATTTAATAAAAAGTGACTCTTGCTACGACAAAATACGGTGTAATTCAGGTCGCGCAGCACTCTTATATCTTTTGAAACGTTACGCTCAATGAACTGACCCGCCGCGTAGCTTCATACCTAAAATGTGGAGTGCGCATTCTGTACTAGTACTCAGTTTGTACAATATTGATATGCCTTATTGAGCGATCTGGAATCAACGGTAAACTTGGAAAATAAATCACTGATAAAAGGCTAGTTTATTCTCAAAACATTTTCTACCTCAAGACGGCTAGAGGGAGTGGACAAGCCTTCAGTCTTTTTTTTAAGCTATTCGAATCAAACACGTTAACAACTGTTTGTAAGCTTGGGAAAGCTTACAAACAGTTGAGCTTGTGCAAATGTTCATATCTGTGGGATCAAGCCCTGTACATACTTGAAATTGAATTACACAAATATCAATACTTACAAATATTTAGATACCTGGGGCCGTATTATGAAGTATTCCATCATTATTCAACTGCGAAAAAAGGATGGCGCTATCGGCCGTGTATAGCTTCGTCTCTCACTCACACTGGAAAAATGGTGGCATTAATACGTCATAATACGGCCCCTGATTGAATATGATTCACAATAAAATGGTTATTCAAATTATTTATGCATACATCTTGCATTGCTCTAGAAATCGTATTATGAACATTGTAGGAGCATATTTATAAAGGCTGCGACGTAATATTGTCGTGTGAGACGCCCTTAGCATTGAAAATCGCTAATCTATGACTAAATGAATATTTTATCGCCTATGAGTAATGAAGTCTGTATGGTTAGCACAAACATGTCGCACCTGGACATGTTACAGTTTGGTTTGTGAATATTGATTGTTAAAAAAACGTGATGTAGGTATGTTTGTTTCGTATCTTGAGTCAAGTCTACATCAAATTCACGGAATTTTGATATTATTTTTTGACCTACCGTTATCCTTAGCATGCTATGAGTCACAGAATCATAGTCTTTATTGTCATACACTGGATTCAACACCAACTCAATTTAAAGTATGTAAAACATTGAAATGTGATATTTATATGGTTTGACGTCAGAGTACGACGACGCTTCGGCAATAGGTCGTTGAACTATGCTCATTTAATTTTGGAAACGTTATTTTATGTCGCACTGTATAAAGCTCACATTTCAATGGCTTACCTTGAGTCGAGTTGCTACAACATTCAAAAAACATATCTAAATTCTTAAATCGTCTCAACATTTCCAGCCCAATCAGCCTCCAATACATCTCTACCTACTAACGGCGTGTCTGGCGACATAGCCGTAGTCCTGCGCAAGCGCCGTACGATCGAGTCCACTCAGGCGCCGACCACGCGCGGTGGGAATACTGGCAGCAAACATTTCAACTATAACAAGCTCACCAACGATAGAGTGGCAACACTGGCCCAGGAACGGGCTAGATACACCAGGGAAGCCCATTCTAAGAGTTTGAATCAAGGTAAGAATGAGAAGCTATAAGCTGACCTGAGTTCAATCCCCTGATCGGGCAAACAACAATAAACATTTCAGTAGCAGCCCAGTGCCTGAACTTAGCACAGTTAATCGCGTTAGACTCATCCCTGTAGCATGGGCTAACATAACTAGCGTAATGTGGGTGTGCCTACTCTTTGCCAATGCTTTCGAGAAATATAAACATGATTTTGTTTGTTTTATAATACACTAGCTATTGAACGCGATTTCGAGGTCTTAAGTTATCCCACTGAGGGATATTTTAAGACCTCCACGCGGGCGAAAAGTTTACCTGTGTGCTTAATGTTAATCGAAATCCGTTCAGCCAGACATACAGAGTTAGTTTCGCATTTATAATATGCATATTAAGTATGGATTGAATGTATATTAATACACAACGTGTAACGTTAAATGCGAAAAACCTGAATCAGAATAACGAGCAGAATCAATAAAAACGTTGCCGTGTATTTTTAGTCAAACCATCACATGCGCAAACCCGCCAAAATAGGTAAACCAACACAAATTGTTGTCGACCAATTTAAATTTTCTCATACGCGGGATAATAATAGCTTTTATTTCAATGCAAATACGAATCTTCCATACACTACCACCCCTCCCTCTATAGAGCCTCGTCGCAAGAAACGATCAGAATTGCCAATAAAACTAAAAACAGCACATAAAACCTTTACAATTTTTGTAATGATTTTTTTCTCTCTGAAATAGGCCAATTGAATTAAAATCAGTTGGAGTGTTTGAGGTTTTGCTCAAACTCAAACTCAAAGCATTTATTTCAATTAAACCCTTTACAGGCACTTTTGAATTGTCAAAGAGTCAGTTAGTCAGAAAGTTGAAGCTAGTTGCCCATTCCAAAACGTAGATCTCTATGGAGAAGAACGGGCAAGAAACTCCAAGGACACTCTTTTAAATATAGAAATTACAAAATCCTGGGTACATTACTCTTGTTGATTCTATATGTGAGAACAATGTAAAAAAAAAATATAAAAATCAAAAACGATTAAAAATATAAGATTAAAAATAAGCCCTGGCAGATAAGAGATGACCAGTCTCAACTGACGGCGCCCGTTCACGAACATGACGCGTGGATCAGCACCATCCAGCTCAACCATTTTGTAGGGAACCGAATGATCCAACACACACGCCACCATCAGCGAGACATTAAGTGTGCATGACATACTCTCAACTACCCTGCTCTTTCAAGTCAAAATACAACACAGTAAACGACTCCATGGTACTCACATTTACAAAAATTGAAAATAAAAATGCGTCTAAGTTATACAAAACTATAGTTTGCAATGTATTGGTAACCTTTAAAGAATTTTACCACAAAAAGAAAGAAAATCAATATTATCTATTGGAGTATTCAATAATTAAAATATGGCTAAATAAAAAAATAAAAAATAAACATTATGTTCGTAGTCAGAAAAAAATAAAAAGGGGAAGCAACTCTACCATTTTTTTTTTTTTACTAGTGTGCCCAAGTGGCTGTGGAGCAGGACCAGCATTTAGCCAAGCATTTTTATCTACAATATAATCATCCAACTTATAGTATGCTTGTCTACATAGTGTGCGCTTAATGCAAGTTTTAAATTTCTTCTCATTTAGTTGAAGAATATTGTTATTTATTTAATGCGCATTTAACGTTACACGTTGTATACAACTGTAATTAGGTATTGTATAGACAGTTCGTAAAATATCTGTACTTACCTACGTCTGATATGACGTCACGAGGCGCTAACTGTAAGGTCAACTTGGCAGTTTATTGTGATATGTGACCGTGCTAAAGGGTAATCGCTATGGATCACGAAGTCATACGCGGCGTATCTCTCGGATTACTCGCAGTGTATCAGTCTGGTAGAAGGTTTCATGAGGAAACATTGTATTCTATACAATACGCGCAATATTGTGGGCAGAGGCGTAAATCATACTGATAAGGTAATCTGTGACTAAATATTGTTGTGATTCTATAAGCTTAGTGTCGTGCTAACACATTATACTAATGAAGAACGAAGATACAACTTATTTCGAAGTTTAAATAGACTGAAAAGTGTATGTAGTCTCTGTTGTAAAGGGCGACGAAGGAATATCGTGAAGTTTTCACTTTGTGCTATCCACGGACTTTATATATCGAAATAAAATAAAAATATGCAGTGGAAGTCTGCTGTGAATAAACACAACACACCATGTGGGCCATCCTAATTCGAATAACTTTTTTAATCAATTGTTTTTTTGTTCTTTTCAGTAAAAGAAGACATACTAATCGATTTGGATCTCCCACCTGCCACAAGATTGAGTACACCTGTCAAAAAGTCTTCACCCAACGGTCAGAATGTTGTATCCATACTCGATGAGCCAATAGATGTGCCGGAAATTGGTAAGTGTGGAAAGTGCTTAATACTTTTTTCATACTCAATGAAAATAATACTAGAATAGAAATAAACTGGGTCTATCAGAAGTTTGGTCAGTTCAGCAGTCTTGCTCATTTGTAACAGATCAGCAAGTCTGCCAGGCGTCAAATCGGTACCCATCGGAATCGTGTGACGAAGTGAATTAAGAGATAGTATCGAAATTATTGTGCAGTATTAAAAAAAGCTTCAAATAATATTGTGATGACTACAGTATTATTTGACAAAATAGTTATATTTTGTTGTTTGTCTTTTATACTACTTAGTTTTCCCGTTCTTACAGGACTCGACGGTGACTGGGGCGAGCAGAGCATAGAGAGCTTACCAGGACTAGGAAGCTACAGTATCCAAAACTACTCAAATCTCTATGGCGCTAAGTCTTTAGACAATCTATCGAGTCCCCTACACATGAGTACATCGCAGGCGGCCGCCACACAACCAGACCCTTTCGACACGTCGCAGTTCTGGCCCAGCACCAATTCAACTAGATCTAATTACGAAATATCTACAAACGAATCTCAATTAAGCCAACAAATACAAGAACTTCACAGATACTCTAGTAACAACCACTCGGCGTCCACCAGTGCGGACGTTTCTTATAATTATAATAACACGCCATCAACAAGTACTGCTACAAACCATAATAATATTTACGGAAACCTACCGTTGTCTTACGCAATGAATAATGCTCTCTCAATGGAAAGAAATGTGGTACCGAGCGTATCGGCATCACTAGCAGAATTGTCGCTGGACGACAAAATTTCAGAATCTCTCAATCTTAGATCTAAAAGCAATAACAGTGATTATCCGTATGGTGACCCTACGTACAATGCACCATCGACCTCAGCTGCAGCTGCAAATAATGGAACAGGAGATAAAAGGTATAACGACATTCCTATATACAAGAACTACGACATCACTCCAGTTCAACAGCAGTTTATATTAGAAACAAAAGATTATTACACGAAGTTATCGACGCCTTTGAAAGCCACCACGAGCAATGATTACGAGAAGAACATCTACGTGCCGAAGTATGAGGAAGAAGGTGAAAAGTTACGGAACTTCAGCGATTGTGTGGAGAATTCTAAGAATTACTCCGCGTTCAAGTATCAGAATGTTGATTTTGGTAATTATTCGGATTATGGGATCTACGGCGGCAGTATCGCGTCGACGTCTCGCGGGGATGCGCTGTATGACGAGGTGAACGACTCGGCGAGTAGCTTCTACAGTGAGATAGGTGAGCCTTCTGCCCGGAGCGTGTATGCGACGCAGCCGGTATACTCCAACTCTAACCTATACGACGAAGTTTATGTGGAGTCGGTCCCGCGGCCGCACCGGCCCGCGCCGCCCTGTCCTGCGAAGCCTAAATGATTATAGTATAGTCTAATAGCCCCCACAAATCAGTTTAGAAAAATGTTGCAAATTAAACCTATGTTAAGTTACCATCCAATGATATTATTATCTTTGTGCCTTTTTAACAAAATTTCGACTGATTTACAGGTTGACATTTCATAAGCCTCGTTTAGGAGTTCCATATAGATTTAAGAGTTCTTTGTAAAGCCTCGTGCAGACTGGCGAGACGCAACGGCGCGACGCGACACCGGTAATTTTTCTACCGTGAAGTTTTCTTAGAAATTGTTTTATTCGTTTTTATCGCGCTTGTCTACACGAGGCTTAAAGCATAGTTTCCAAGACATGGTTTTAATGCAAGGACATCGAAATTGTAATTTATTTTTCTTGTAAATTATGTTATAGTTTTCTAAAATGTTAATTTATATAAGACTGACAACATTTCGAAATTATCCCCAAGAATATCGTCAGACGATCTGTCCTTCCAAATAACATAATATTGTAATTTTTTTTGTAGTATAGGTTAAATGTTTGATTGTTGATCCTGAAACCAAGTTCCATTACCATTGATCTATAACCGTTTCATCCACGTTTTTATGTAAACTAATGACGAGATTTTCGTCGACCAATCTGAAACTCGATATTTAGATAACAAATGATAAATTGTTATGTATCTGTAAATATCTATTTAATGTAATATCAAAGCGATTTATATGCGGAGTGTTATTTTTGTATCTACTTTATTTCGTTAGTGCACAGTATTAATATTATGTGACGGACGCTAATAGAAAGACTGGTAGCTATCTTATTTTTCTATCCAGGTAGCTAAATGTGCATTATAGGCAATGTTGATTATTAGTAGAATTTTATCACTGTGCTAAAATGAAGAAAAATAGTATTTAATTTTATTTAGAAGCTACATAATGTTATCTTATGCATAATAGCATTTCTAAGTAGATATTGGCAGCATGCAACGTCCACTCGAATATACATGGTTCTAGTATTTATAGGACCCGGAGCGTTTACAATTTTTGTATGTATAACTCATTTTTATTAGTTTTAATATTTACCCCGTATACTAAAGCCTGTTCAATTTAATCTGTGGTCAGATCCCAAGCAGTGTTGTGATTGGTTGTGGTTATTTTGGGTGAACCAATCAAAACAGGGATCATGATGAATTTGAAAATTATTTAGAGGGTAAAGAATTGTCAGTCATCGTGATTCCTGTTCGAGAAGAGATGGAGCTTTACAGCACGCTTAGCAAGACCAAAATAGAAACGGGATTTGTCGACGGAAGAATACACAAAATGACAGATAAACACAATCTGTCATTATCTGTAATTTTGTCTATTGTCTGTTTCTATGGTTGTCGTACTACGCATGCAAGGCGTATAGCACGATCCCTTTTTTACAGTGAAAAAATGACAGACGACACTTCTTTACGGCCCCCTTTGAGATGTAACAACCGATTAAATTAAATAAGCCCGGCCCTAGTGTGCTATTTATTTAGGTTATAGTCGGACAACATCACACGGTGCCTCACCAATAAGTACCTGCTAGTTTAATTAGTTGGACAAAAACTAAGTTATTGCGTCACTGGCACGTTTTTAAGTCATTTTTGTAATTATTTATTTCGTCTTAAGGCTCCGTAGACAGGCGCGACGAGACTGGTGGAACTATTTCTATGAAAACTTCACGGAAATTGTTGGTCTGTCTGACGGTGCCTTTATACATATGTAGTGATTTTTAAGCTTGCCTCGTATTGCCGGATCAAGGGACATTACTTTCCAAAAAAATAATCTTTTTGAGCATAATTTGTGCTTATTAGCTATTAGATACTGCTTATATTCAAGCTACATACGTCGAAAAGAAATGTAGTAGTAATTCGAAATAAGCCAGTGTTAATGTTCTTAATGTTATCAAACGACATGATTTGAATTTATGATAAAAAAATCTATGCTTGAGATACTCGCCACCGTCTTTTTCGACATTTTGAAACATAAAATGTCAAATAAAAATAAGTACGCCATGCTGGTACTGTACTTTATATGTGAGTTACTGATATTCAAGTTCATTGTCATGACGATCCGGTTTAAGTAATTATTCTATGTTGATAAAAATGTAGATTTAAGCAATTCTAAGGCAAGTTTTACCTAAAGTATTTTTCTATTCCACGTTGTAATTGGCGTTTAACACTTTTGTACATGTTGGAATAAAACTTGAATTTATTATAATAATACTTCACTAACATTTGTTACAGATAGACAATCCACGACGACGCGCCCCACTCCGCGGTTACTGTACTGTAAGCTGTACTTTAGTACGGAGCGGAGTGGAGTGGGGCGCGTCGTCGTGGGTTGCACTATCTATACGTGAATGATGACACTGAAAGGGTGGGGACAGTCGAGCTTAACCCGTAAATATGTTGCTCAAAATGAGTCACTCATGTGTCATTTGAGTCTTAAATATGTTAATAACGTAATTGTTACTTCACTCAGCTGCCACCATCTAAATAGTGTCTGCTCTGAGCGTATGTCTAACTAGCCGTTGACTTCGCGTTTACGCTGCGTAAATTCATTCGGCGCGTTCGACGAGATTGTATCGAAGCAACGTCGCGTAAACGCATCATCTACTCTGTGTAAGCGTTCGACCAACACCTACGATAGACTAACGCCAGTTGCGAAGGCATCCTAAGATATTCTGTTGTCATAAAACTGTATGAACAGCAGCCGTGTGTATTATATCAGATATTAATCCGTCGGAGTGTGGAACCTGTACAAATGTACAGCCCTTGTAAATAGGCTTCAGCATCATCTAAGTTTACTTGGGTGACTAATAAAAAATCTTGTTGGCATCCTAATTTATGGTTTTTATTTTGTGTAACCTTAAACTTTTACCACAGTACAGTATAAGTAAGCAGTATTTTGTCTCGGCAATGTCCTTGAAATAATTACCTGCGGCCGCTCGGTAGATATACACGCACCACGGCTGCCCACTGACTGTCTCTGGTTACGTATTTGAAATTTCATTAAAATATATTACTGCTTTTTGCTTAGTTTAATAAATCAAAAACATTTTAAATTCTGTAAAGTGATATAATTTTTCATTAAGTTGTGATAAATTAGCTACAGAGAAATATTTTCGTCTTACTTGGAATTTAACTTCGAAAAGCTTGTTATTTAACTTTGGAGTGTAAAAAATTCGCATTCTGATAAAGTGAACTTCATATAGAAAAATGTTGGAAAACATAAACTTGGAGAAGAATTAGCATAACTTCGTGCCATATTTATTTTGACGACATGGTTGGCACAGTGGAGGGATTGACTGCTGCGCTATGTATCGCGGGTTCGATTCCCGCACGGAACAAATATTTGTATGACCTACAATTAGTTGTTCCGGGTCTGGCTGTTTGTGTATGTGAGTTTAAATGTTTGTAAGCGCACTCACAACACAGGA
The DNA here is from genome assembly GCA_963853775.1 of Xanthia togata. Lineage (NCBI taxonomy): Eukaryota > Metazoa > Arthropoda > Insecta > Lepidoptera > Noctuidae > Xanthia > Xanthia togata. The sequence continues at coordinate 18,377,570 of OY970802.1, forward strand.
GAAACTCCTACTGTAGGGCAACGTAAAAAAATAAAATATATATTATGTACCTAAATAAATGTGTGAGAGCGTCTCGTATCGTTCGCGTCCGTACGTAACTGCCTAACTTTACTCGCGACTTGTATTACCGAAGTAAAGCGAGATTATGAAGCGCATCGTTTCAGCCGTTTGTAAGAAGATTTAGTACTGCTTACTTTGGGTCTAATATTTAGATAACTAGCACTGGATTTCTTGAGAACCTTTAAGGCAGGTCTTATGTACGTTGAAATCGATTCGTTTTGATGACCCTTTTAAAGCCTACCTACCTCTGTTTAAAATCTTTTTATTGTATTTGAATTGCAAGCTTCAAGAAACTCTTATTTAGGTAACCCAATTCTTACAATTAAGTATTTAAATTAATTTCGTAATAAAATCTCAGCCTCCGTGCTTAATTACGACACGTGTTACTTTTACGTGTCACGTATCTTACTAATTAACAAGCATCCTTCTCCCTGAAAATTTTATCACGCGGTTTAAAGGTCACAATAATTATCTTGGTAATATAAAGAGGACATCGTCACTTGTTGAATGTTCATTCATATTGCCAACATTGCGGGGGAGACCTACCTACCCCTCAAGCACGTATCTAGAGGGGGGGATAGTTGGGATTTATCTCCCCCCGAAATGTGGCTTAACACACAAGACTGGACTAATTCAAACTTGGCGGGCAACTCTTAAAACAGCGGAAGATGTCTTGCATGTGGACATCCAGCGTCCTCAAGTTACTGGACATAGAAGCGCTGTATACCGTGCGTAAATGATTTAATTTCTGGCATGAAAAACCAATGCCAATAACAGAGAGCGAGCTGGTTTTTTTATTTCTTGTTACGATAATATTGGAGCTTCATTAATAAAGGCGAGGTACAGTCTGTGGTGTGCCAAGTGGAAGAATACAGAAAAGAAACCAGTTGAAACGATGCTAATTTGAGCAGCAAGTTTACGTATAGGTACATATTTTGGCCACCCGTTTTGTTCCTATGGCGTCGGTCGAGTGATCATTTTCGTGCTTAAAGAGAATATTACAAATTTTACTGAGAAACTGGATGGCGAGCGGTTGACTGGGCTTGCTTTTTAGGGTTCCGTAGTCAACAAGGAACCCTTATAGTTTCGCCATGTCCCTCTGTCTGTCTGTCTGTTCGCGGCTTAGCTCTGAGACTCTCAGTACTAGAAAGCTGTAATTTGGCATGTGGTATACCTACATAATAATCACGCTGACAAAATGGTAAAATAAAATCCCAAAAATTGTTTTTTTTAGGGTACCTACCTCCCGTACACGTAAAGTTTTTTTTCTCGTTTATCCCAATGTCTGGTTGGTAAGTTCGTTCAAAAATATGTGCGAGTGTGAAAACCATTTTTGGATTTAGGGATCCGTTTGCGAAATATTAAGCTTTATAGTGCAAATTTTTGCTAGTCAATTATGCCAGCAAAATTTGTATAGGTACCTATGTGAAAAAAATCAAGGCAGAGTAGTATACAAAGTGTTTATATCCCATAACTAGGGTATGAATGAGAAAACAAGAATCAACTGGCATATTATGATGAAACTTGGATAACTACACACATCGAGAGTCTAGAAGTAAGTAATCTTAAAAAAAATACAAAATTTGCTAGTTGACTCTTTGACATGGTCTCGTTAATTCCTACCCTAGATTTATGGGATAAGTATCAAAATGAACAAGTTGATTATAACGAAATTAAAAGAAAAACTATCACAGCTAAGTAGGCTCTACAAGTGAACGAGTATTAATCGTCCAACTTACGTATACAGCTGCAGAAACATGTTCTCCCATACATTCCGATTTCGATTTTTCAACTACAATGTTAAGTTTCTCTTTGTCTCTGTTCTTTATTATATTCTCTGTTTATTGGGATAAATTAACTACCTACACATTCATTACAAAATCAACAACGGAACCCTTCATTATGCGTGGTCCGACACGCACTTGACCGGTTTTTATCAATTCATTCCGCATAAGCGGTACTAGATGTACCGCCAACATTTAAAATAATTATACTTGTATTACCTATACTTATTATATTGTATTATGATTACAGTAACTTGACTACTATCACACACTGTAATTTTAATGAAATAATGTCCTCCCCGAATTAAAATTCTGGATATGTGCCTGCTACCCTTACCTATTTTAAGCTTCGTAATTGGACCTGCTCGTAGGTAGGCCTACTCATTATAACGGGCTGAAAAGAAATTGTAGTCGTTATAGGTATTTTACAAGAACTAAAATGAGGAAGGAGAAGCCGAGTACCTAGGTACCTACCTACTTATAATGACTAGTTATAAGCCGAGTCGAGTTTCCCCCTTCGGGGATGTTAGGTTTTTTCCATCTGGAATAATAATTTCTCAGTGGCAGCCCGGAGCCTGGATTTGTGCCCGCTTGATGACCTATATTTATGGGAGTTAAAAAATATAACTGGCGAAATGCGACTGGTGTATAGGTACTATAGGTACACCTCTGCCCAACCCTTCGGGGTATACAGTCGTGATGTAATGTGTGAAAGCGTAAATGTAAACATTTATCCAAAAAAAAATGTCCTAGATTTTCATCTTAAAAACGATTCTGCCTCCTGGCCACTCCACAGTTACCAACTTTTTCAACGGGTCAACAAAAAATAATCTTTAACTCATAATTTCGTGTCTCTTTAAAAGAATAAAATAATTCTTCCGGGAAGTTCGCTAAATAAGTTAAGTTAAGTAAATCAAATTGGGCGATCCAAAGCCCAAATTAAGTGTTTTAAGTCCTACATTACATGGATCATAGTTTAAAAAATCTAATGAATTTGATTAGGTAGGTACCTACGCCTGCCTCCAATTTATCGTGAGAACTGTAACTATTCTACCTACGTTTAGTTCTCGTTCCTGATTGCTTCTCTGAAAAATACTAGTCGGGTTTTATCTGCGTTCCACCTCACGATAAGTAGGTAGGTAGGTACTCAGTAGATCCGTAGATATAGGTACCTAAAATAGAGATGTCCATACATAAAATATTATGATGTACCTATCCACATAACGAGATGCAGACGATATTGCATACCTATCTCGGATCTCGGAGCAGCGACATCTACGGACTATAACCTAATCTATTATGATTGTTGGCGCGAAAAACGGTAGGTATCCTACATACCTATTACTTGCCATGTTTTAAATTATTATTATTTATTTACAATAAATCAGCCAAGAATTAAGAGAGACAGCCTAGATTCTAAGAACTTTATTTTCAGCCCGGAATTTTCTTTCAATATGCAAGTACCTCCTTAGATCTGCAGGCATTATTATTTTGTTCATAATAGTCTAAATCGTATATAAATATATAGTCTAAATAAATATTTTTCTGTTCTTGTGCGGCTATAACGTAGCAGTGATATGTAAATGAAGGTAATGCGATTAGGTAATACAGTGCCAGAAATCTCTAATACGACTGATAATTCCAAAGAGACTATACGCTAGTGAATAGGTAACTACTAATAAGTATAAAGCTATCGTAGATCCTGCCACGGTACAAGGGATTTGTTTGTCGACTGGTTTCAACATTGTTTATTTGTCTAATTTAGAAGCTGAATAATATATAAAATTATACCTATGTGAATAATGTACCTCACTAACTTTTGTCATCAATTGGTGACTATTAAGGGATGACAATCACAAAAGTGATATTCAGGTGGTGTGGTAAACATTAAACGAGTATATACTTGAGGAGGCCTGTGTCCCAGAAGTAGTAACATTTACGCTGATTACGTGATTATGATGACTGTTGTTGAAGAGCTAACGGTACAAACGTGATAATGTGTAGGGGCAGAAACTACTTTCTACATTAAAGCAATAGTGCTCAACAGTCCACAGAGAACATTTTCATTAACTTTTGACCCAAGTCCTCTAATGTCTTAGCAGTTATTAACTGTGCGGTCTGCGTCTGACGAACCCATGGCCATGTGCAGGAAATGTGTCGTCAAATTACGTATGCATGTCACAGCGTGGAAGCTGCTTTGTATATCTGTATCTCTGCTCTACTTATAATGTTGAAGACCAAGTTCTTCTGTTTGTCATACTATATCTATCTACCTACCTTCCTATGTTGAACTGTGATGAGATGATGTATAATTGGATAAAGACACTTACATTATGATGACACGGAGGCACTTTTGGAGTAAGTACCTACATAAAGTAGCACTCTCACATACACTACTCACAGGTACCTATTCACACTCGGATCATACTCTCACTAACACACTTATTCTAATTTTTATTTGATATTTTTGAGTACCCTACTTGGATTTGCTTTAATAGATTAAGTATTTATGCTGTACTATGGAAGAGCGGAGTCTCCTAGCACAGGCATTGTTTGCTTAAAAGGAGGCTCCAAACACGAAACCCTTTTTTTGTAAACTGAAGCATATAAAAAACATTTTTTATTTTATTTATATGTTTATGATGTACACCTACACATACTCGTAAAGTATTCGTATAAAGATACGGGAAACTTGCCAGGAAAGGACGTCTATATGAAGAAACCCAATTTATATTAAAAGCTGTAATAGATGCAGATGTACGCTCATTAGCCTAATGTGTTGTCCTCTACTTTAGTATTTATCTATTCAGGATTAATTACATAGCAGGTAACAGAAGATCTACGAGTAGCGAAAAATAAATGGCGACAAATGTGATGTCTATTGTAGTGGTAGTAGTTAGAACGACATTGGCGCGGCCCGAAGCCGTGTTATCGTAACTACGTCATTTACATGCAGGGTGGCGCCGATAACTTAGCGTGGGCGACTGCCGCCTCCTAACATGTTCGTATTTACTCAAACGTGATACTTCGAATAAAATGTACGCAGCTCTAAGTGCATAGCTAGCTAGCTAAGCTGGATCTAGGCTGAAACCATATATCGTTACGTAATAGTCGAGACAATCAAAAACTAGCTTTTTCATGAAAGCTTTATAGATAAAGTCTTAATTGTAGTTGGAGTGAAGTGGCTCAAGTGTGAGGCTCGGAGAGTCCAGAGCTAATATCGCGTTATCTAATGATGATTGGTGTGTAACATCGCGTCGGTGCGTCGTTATGTAGGCGGCGAAGTGGCCGCACGTGAATGGACGGGCGCAGGATCGATAGAGCGGAGTGCGCAGGCTCGCGCGCGGCACACAGCTGGCGGCTTCGCACCGCCACCGCTCGCTCGACCTGTGTCTCAGTGTTCACAGTGAGGGGGCTAAGTGTATCAGCTGTATATCGAACATGTTCCAGTGTTATCGGCGGCTCTAAACGGTGCGTAGAACAACCATTACACATAGCTCTCACAACCAGCCTTTCAGTTTACCTAAATGTTTTCAGTCGCCGTCGCCATATCTGCTTTTAACGGGAAACCTGTTACACGAGTTCAGATAACAATTCATTAAGACTGTGAGTGTTTGTTTATAAACTAAAGGCTTGAAGTGAATTCTTTAATGTGTTCCTAAATCACCTACTATTTTTTTTTCTCCATGTTTAATTTTAGCTACCGCAATCGATAAAGTGTCATTCGAACCGAAGCAACCCCTCGCTGCACTGTCAGTCATTCGCTAATTAATTAAATATGGTCATTTTCCGGAAATAATCGCTATCTAATAACGATAATTACAGTTGATGTTCAATAAATTTAGTAATAAAAATGGTATCAAGATACAATTCGCGTGGGAGGCAAAGGGCATGAGTGCCTACGTCAGTGGATCCGACATAACAAACTATAGAACGTTATATCAACGGTCTGCGCAATTTTCGCTTTTATTATATAGGTGCTTGGGGTTGATATCAAACAAATTGTTTGTGGAATTACATTTCTAAAGCCCAAACTTATTCGTGGTAAACATAGAAGATGTTTTAGTCGTGTAGGTAGAACCTAAAAAATAGGAGCTATTAGCATTTAGAATTCTTCAAATCAATAGGTAATGCTTACTTATTGATGTGAAGAAGTTAGTAGTTCCATATCAAAGGCCATTTCTGCACCTGCTTAACCTTTTGCTAGAAGGTGGGGATGATAAAACCTTTTGTTAACTAAAATTAAACATTTTTTAATTAAGTGAAGTGTTGTTTAATTGGGCCCTTCACCAATGAATTTTCAAAATGCAATAAATTAGGTAAATACCTAGATTTGATTTGATTTCTTAATCCAATAAACTCTAAGGTTAAGGAAACGAAATATAGGTACTATTCCTCATAATCACTAGTCAACATTGGAAGGGTTTGCTTCCACTAAATCTCGATAAACAAATTCTATAAACACAATATAACAGATACCTCTCCTTGACAATTCAAAAGTGCCTGTAAAAGGTTTGAAATAAATGCTTTGAGTTTGAGTACAATCTTGAATCTGTGCGTACTTACTTGATGCTATCATCAAACAAAATGTAAGCACATAAAAGGATCAAAGGATCATCAGGAACCAAAACGGATCTAAGAAGAACATCTTTTAGCTTTAATTATTTTCTAATTTTCATTCACATTTTCTCTACTAATCGGTGTAGATGTACACTTATTGGCCTTCAGAATAAGCCTGCAATCAGATTAATATTCTAGTCCATGCCTGCAACTCTTGATATCGATTTGAAAGTTCCTAATAATTTATACCTACGGGCGTTTTCAGCGACTTTCGACGTTGAATCGGTATTTTGAGAACTCGTTTGGTCGTGTCAATAAGAAAAGTAATGTTAGGGGCATTTTAAATTGTAGAATATTTTATTAAATGAGTTACATATGGATATTTTAATCGTACCTAGGTAGTAATATTCGATTACACAAAGAAGTATTTTTTTAAACTTGAACTTTTTTGAAAGAAAATCATAGACAACACGAATGTTTTACCCTCAGATCATAAAAAATGTTCTGAGCATTTAGCTAACCATTTTTGTTCTATGTAGGTACCTATTAATAATAATATACGAGTGACTTGTAATTTGACGTATTCCTTCCAGGGTGTGATAGTGTGACCCATTTGCAACCATTTTGTACCCTGTAAAGCCTCGGCAAAAATTCATGGGATTAGCGAAAACCCAATTTTCATGTATTTTTGAAAATTTCCCAAAATTCGTCACTAAATATCAATTTTCTCTAAACTCTCAAATTGATTTCATTGCTTTGGAATACTTCAAATTACAAGTCAGCCTGTATACCTACCCACGCACACGATTACCTCTTGGTCTTTCGACTAGCCTATCAGTGACTATCTCTTTAGTCTAGTGGTCGCAAGAGCTACTACTGAGCATGAGGTCTTGGGTTCGATTTCCAGGTCAGACAAAAAGTTCCCAGTAGCAGCCCGGAGTTTGGATTTGTGCCCGGTTGATGGCAACAGGCTGGCCCCCTATTACATGGGATTTATACTGGCGAAATGTATGCCTAACCCTTCGCGGATTACAGGCGTAATGTAATGTTATGTCATTGGACCAGTAAAAGTTTTCAGGAGTTCAGTCGTACCTAACTGTACGTAAGCTGTTCAGTCGGCACACACGTGACCTTTTACATTACAAATTTAATTCAACTCTTTCAATCCAATCTACCTGGATTACTACCGTACCCTATGTATCTAACTACTGTGTTCGTACTTCATTTGGCTCTTACAGTACCTACTGCAGTTTTCTGTAGTTATGCAATTACTTCTACTACCTGTTTAAATATTTTTGGTGTTAATTCCTTTTCCAGTGCACGTTCTTTTCCATACCTATTCAGTCGGCGTACCTACTTTTCTTTTCAGTACAGGGATATTACTGTTTTTAACTTTATGGGGAAACTATAGGATAATTCCGGAAAAACACATACACACATCAAAAAAAGTTTGCGATCAGTTTGAAAAATCGTTTTTTCACTTCTCATGCTCTGAAAGTGCTTATTTGTGCAGGATATAAGCTGCACAAAATCGAATTTTGTGCACAAGTGCATTAACGTATCTACTCATAAATGTATCTATATTAAGCCAAAAAAAATGAACCATACAGCCAAACACAATAAGAAGTTCATAGATAGAATTTGTTATTTTATAATATTTACTTTAATTTATTAGCCTTCTAAGTTTTTTAAGACATAAAAGATATTAAAATTTAAATTCAAGTAGGTACGGTAGGTTATTTAATTAATTTAAGAAAATTATTATTACAAAATTAATGTAATAGTAGGCTGTATAGGTCTTTCCTTCAGTGTTTAAAACTGTACTAATTTTACTTTGAATTTTAATTAAAGAAATGTTACTGTTTTATTTCCTCGCAATCGAAGCGAAAAGCAGAGTTTATAACTCGTGCACAAAACCATTTTATCCTCGACATTACTATCAGCCCTCGCCTTCGTCTCGGGCTGCTAAAAGTTTCGTATAAAAATGGTTTCTCTTGTACACTTGTTGTAAAATCTACAATTTTTTTGTTACTGTTAACTATATTATAAATTCTTTTTTTTTAGATTCTTAACTTAATAATATAGAATTAGAATATAAAACAAAAAAAAACAATTGTTTTTCCATGTAAAAAGAAATTCAATCCAAGCTTACGCTCGTTCAGAAATCTGACTTAGTTAATTTTAACGGATTTATAATATTTTTTCGAGGAAAGTTGTTATTGATAAAATGTCAAGAGGATCATCAGATGTTTTACGAGCAAGAACTGTAACTTTGAGGGAAGAAGGATATTCCACGAGAGAAATAGCACGCAGAGTTTCTGTAATCCTGTGTCGTGGTCACGTTGCAGAGGTACCACGGCATGGATAATTTAGCTGACCGACCCCGTGTTGGTCGCCCAACTGTTCTGACTGCTGCTCAGAAGCGTTATATCAGATTGCTGGCAGCCCGTGACCCTACTACAATAAAAGCAGAAGTGCGGGCCGCCTCTGGACTTGAAGTTAGCACTCAGACCATTCGAAATTGCTTACACCTGGCTGTAGGTACTACAAACACGGAGGTCTTGGCGAGCATTTCTGAATTCACGGCAACGGCAACGACGGAGATTGCAGTGGGCTAGGCTCCGGCAAAATGAAGAAGATGAGGAGGAAAACTTTTAGCAAAACTGTATCTTCGTTGACGAATCGCGAATCAGTACACATCCTACGTGTCCGTGACTGGAGAAGACCTGGAGACTCAAAAAAGCAAAGAACTGCCACTGAAACCGTTCAGCAAGACGGGATAGAGGTGTCTTTTTGGGGTGGAATTATGATTGGAGCTAGAACGCCTTTGATCCCGTATCGAGGGTCCATGATGGCAGATGGGTAACAAACAGACCTTCCGAGTAAACCATGGGCACCAATTCGTACTGGTCGCACATCGAGGTCAACGAGTCAATGCTGCTCTCCGAGAATACGACATCACAAGGTTAGACTGGTCTGCCGGCTCGTCTGACTTAAATCCAATAGAGCACGCGTGGGATGCGCTTATGCGAGCTTTTTGAAACCGTCAGGCAACATGACAGAGGACATTCAAGAACATGACAGAGGGGACATGTTACCGCAAGAAATGCTGTATAACTTGGTCCTCAGCATGCCCAGGATGATCTCCGCATGTACTGTGCGAGCCAGGGGAGGAATTATATTGTATTAAATAAAAACCTTCTATTAATAAATTGTTGTGTAAGTTTGGTTAAACGATCTTTTTCTTTCCATAAAATGTTTGTAACAATTACATTAGGATTGAATTACTTACTCAATTTTTGTTATTAAACAATTTAAATAACGTTTTATTTTTTTATTTCAAACAGTCTATTTCTATTTTTTTTAAATATATAACGTTTGTAAACACTTTTTCTTGATAAAGTTATATTTAAAAAATATATCAGCTTTTGCTTGTGATCACGAACTCTTTTTGATGTGTGTACATCGGGCAGGAGACATTTATATTAATGTGAATTGAATATGACTTACTTTCTGGGTTGAGCAAGAAATACAAGATTTTCGTCAAACATATTATTCGTCTAGAAATCAAACATAGAAGGGACGGTAGCTCACAGCCATTTTCTAATAACAAACTCAATAATTACTAGGCCACTATTGATCATAAATACCTATCCCTTTTAGTAGAAGCAAATACCTACATGTTTCTATAAATAAATAGAAGCTTTAAGGGTGGATGCTAGCACTCAGTGTATATTGCATTCGGCGTTTCCCGACGTGTACGTAAACTACGTACAAGTCTGAAGCAATAAGTATAAGGTGGTTCTACGAATAGAATTCTCTGTTTGCTTTACTACGGTTCAACTTTGACTTTATAGTTTATTACACTCTTTGAAATGTAATTCAATTTTATTGATGTTATAGTATTGTATACTCGATGAAGATAAACATTATTTAAGTTATTTGTTATGGAAACGGGATTTGTTTGTCTCTCATTCTTGATGAATAAATTCTAAGTAGGAACTTAAGGAGCTGCCTAATTTAGTCCAGTTTCAACAGCTCTTACCTCATTCTTTAAGTTTCGGGCTGCCTACACATATCAGGAAAAGTATAATAACCCTTCGTCGATTTATCCAAGTACTTAAAAACAAAATTCAACGGATTATTTTACCTCTGTTTTCGTAAAATAAAATCTATTATTGTGTTCATAATTATTTCGCAAACAGGACCTAAAGCGGAAATAGCTGAAACTTTATTAAATTAAACTTTGCAACACTTTCGGCACTTTTGTATAAATATAGGTTTGTTGTTCGTCGAATTCGAGATGTTAGATTTCAACTCCCTTGCGACATGGCTGAGTAAGTATAAATACGAGTACATAACATAACTGAAGTAGATTACCTAACAAGAATATTAACTTTTGTTTAAAAATAAATACTGTTCTAAAGCTTACCTTACACCTACTGAGTACCTTCCAGGCTAAATACATAGCTAGTTTGTGCTTCCAGTAGGTACGTACCTACCTATTTAATTAGTTACCTGCAGGCACGCCTGTCACTCGCACAGCGCGGCAAGACCGCCCACGTCCACATTGCAGCGTTCAATGAATCGCGGCGACTACTATTATTCGCAATTTACTCTCAAACAATGCCCTTTTCAATTAATTGTTGTACTGATGCTGGCCTTAAATTATGTACTGGTAACATTGTATTGTAAGTGTGGATATTTTTAGAAGCTACTAATATGTATGGTAAAATAAAGTAAGTAAGTACCTACATAATTAAATAAATTCAGTCACTACACCCCACTGTGGTATAACAGCCGGTCGATTCTGTAAAAATCTCACCGTGAAAACTTAGGTGAAGTGAGTTTGTTGTTGCTTGGAATTGACACTATTGACATCTCACCTCACCTAAGTTTTCACGGTGAGATGGTTACAGAATAGCACTGCTGCTGATTAGATGTTATTAAACGACATTGAATTAAATAGCCATTTTCAATATGAAAGCAGGGTAAGCAAGTCTCAAGATAATTTAAAATAAATGATCTCGGTGTGTGGAGTATTTCGGACGTTCAAGTTGAGAGTTTGCCGACCATTACCTCAGTGGTCGGCAAACTCATTGGTCAAAAGAGCCAAATATCAACACTATAACCACTAAGATTTCTTATCGGAGGTAATCCTTTTTGCGTGTCTAAACTGTTTTTCACTTTTGTTGATCCTTAAAACTCCCTTCCTCTTTCACTTCACAACGCTTCCTAAAATTAACTTGCTAATAAGTAGCCACATCCCCTTCCTGGTGCCTTCATCATCATCATCATATCGATATGAATAATATGATGAAGGCATCTTACTTATTAACAAGTTAACCTTGGAAAACTGAAAGAGTAAATGATTAATTTTCGATGTCCTGTTAATTTTTGGTGAAAATACTTCGGAAATAAAACTTTGAAATATAGTTTGGATTTTGAATAATATTTTACAGCTTAATTAATGACCGAAACCCCGACCCCCGCGTACCTACACTCGCACTCATCGACATTTGTACAGAGCCGCACTCTGTAGGCCAAAGAACCGCATGAGGCTCGTGAGCCGCGGTTTGCACTGCACTACCTCAAACGTTTCGCGTTATGAGGCGTGCAATTGACTTAGTATTTTAGGAGTATGAGGAAGAGGGTGTAAAGTTCACTCATCCACCATAGAAAAGGGAGGATCCTCCGACCAGACGGGTGTTGTGTCTGGTGGGCCGACTGCCCGACTGTTGATGTCGGATAGTCTTATCTATGTCGTTCGCGCGGTAAACTCTAATTGCGCGATGCAGGATTTGTGTGACGTCATGTCTTTGATGCGTAGTTAGTATGTGGCGGTGTAATCGCTACAGTATAAAATTAACGTTTGAAATTAACCAAATGGTTTCCGCCCTGAAAATACATATTTGCAACGTTTTTATTGCCGATGAAAATCAAAATCTTGTAATCGAATATGAACCCACTTCCAATTAGACAATTTTAATTATGTTACAAGGAGCTATAACTTGAGTTTTACCGCTAGAAGTTTTTTGTGACTTGAACCAGCACAGCACTTCCCGCCCACGCCCCGACCATACGCCCACGCTTACCGACGTCATAACTCAATACTGAATGGAGGAAACACATCCAAGTTATGGCAATGTAAACACGCTTCGGTAATAAATCGGAAGCTAGGCATATATGAGGAATAGGCACTCAACACTCAACGGAAAATCTAGATTATTTAATTTTGAAAGTTGAATAAAAGTCTTCTGTTTAAAAAAAATGTTTGGTAACTTGTTTTTTTGTCTTTGTTTCTTTATCGAAGATTTGAATTTAGATTAAGGTTGATATTAGGTCCGGTCCTCAAATAAAGTATTGCAATTGTCATACGGTATCACTAATAGTTTGCAGGGTGCGATATTATAAAAAAATCAGGACTAATGTCATCATCGAATCATCTCTATATATCTACCTACAAACTTTCCAAAAGTTAACTGTGTAACTTTTCTTTTTACTTCGTTCCATAAGGTACATATTTAGGTACTTAAAGTGTTACCATCAGAGATATGAATCGTCACCATCCAAATACCCAACATCTGTGTCTCGTTGGATTGTTTTCAAATATTCGAAAATATTTTGTTTTGAGGAATTGATTTAGCCTTGGAAATTGAAAGATACGAACGCCTATTTACTATAATTACCTATTTTTGAGATTAATATATTAAAAAAAATTGCGTCACATTTCCACTGCTACGCTGTAGTACAGTTTCTAATGGTTTTAGTTTATTATTGAAAACTGCTAGTTTGATTGCGTTGGTCATTCTCAGATACCGTCGAATCTTATAGATAGGAACTTCTATATTATGGATTTACTTAAATTTGATCCAGTCTCGTCCTACCTTCCGAATAATTTAGGTGCTACGCCTAAGTGAAAAATTCGTAGCACATTGCTACGAATTTCTAACTAGACGTACTTATTCGTTTATTTTATCGTGACTGTTTTTTCAATGTCTATGTACAACTTTATGTTTTTGTTTATTGCATGTTCTTGCCGAAAATGCGTCATTTCACGACAGTTTGTGTTTAATATTCTCTTAAAACCGGGCGACATTTATAAAAAGGGAAATTTCCTTGTTTTGAGAGTCAAAGATATCTAAGTTTACGGTTAGGTGATAAGCCGACTCGAGTACCTAATTAATGTGTTTAGTATCAAGCGCGACATTTCGCTAACTGGTTACACCAAGCGTTAGTGGTGATTTGTTTGCATTATTTTCCAATTTAAGATATTCCGTTCCAAACAGATGGGAGGTCATATAAATTATAACATAACTTCAAAAATATTTTAAAAGATTTATTTTCAAACTTTCATGAATAAGTAATTTTGTTCTAATTATAAAAACCTCAAAGTGGCCATCAGTGTTGGGAACGTTAATATCAAGACGCCTGCGGTCCTGTTTGTCCCTCCAGAATTAATTCGCCGGTCTGAGGTAAGGGATGTGGGTCGTGTAGCTCCAAACAAAGATAGATGGCTCGAAGGCTTTATCTATCACACTGAGTGTGGATTCAACCGCATATTTTGTTTTAAAATTGAAAGGGGATTCTGTTCTATTCATGTTATACAAGGTGACTTTTTAAGCGAGAGCCAACCTATAGCTATAGGACGAGTTGATATAATAAATCTAGGGTTTTTCAAGGTTTTACGAATTAGATAAGTTTAAGTTTTTTTTTGGTACCGAAAATTCAAAATTGAATCGTGAATTACAATAACCCCAGAGCCATTCGTTTAGAAAACTTATCACTGCGGGCCCTATCAGAATACCAGCGCTGAGAAATTTATTATTAAATGTCGCAGCATCATGCTGAGATAGGAGCCTTTTGGCCTCGCACAGGACTTTCTACTTTATTTTAATTTTACTTTGGTTTTATTTTATTTTTATTTTTAATGAGTGTGTGTTTAGTTTAATTGAGGTCTCCTGTGCTTGTCCCAATAAATACTTTTTCTTTCTTTCTTTCTGTAGGTAACAACTTCGCAAGTTAACAATCCACACAACTTGCTACACTGTGTTTTTGCAACTCCAAAGTCCCACAGCCCGATATTGACGTAGATGCATAGGTACGTCGCCAACTTATAACAACGTACCTACTGTGTACCTAGCACATAATATACCTTTGAGCTGCTACCGATCGAAGTCCTCCTCACAATACAAACGACGTACTGCGCCAGCAGACTGCAGTTGGTTTCCCACTCCAATTACTGTATTTTTAGGATCTCACAAGATTTTATGTGCAACTATGTATGTCCCCTGAAAAATGGCTCATCTTAGATTTGGTTTTTTGTGATGTTCTACGCGAGCTGATAGTCGATGGCAACCTAAATTGTGTTGTGTCAGCACAGAACTACAGTCTAAATTACTTTGTATATTTTAGCTACGTCACCATGTCTTAGCATTCATTTTGGACAGGAGTCCACCATTATAACTACGCTCCTACAAAGAGGGTTTTACCCTAATCGCTTTACGTTGCTTGTCAGGGGAATGGTAAGGGTAAGTGTAGGTAGGTTTGGGTAGGTTTTTACTTTAGTCGTTACTTTATGTCCTTTGCGGACTAGGTATATAGGTACAATAGTTTCTGTGTAAAGACGTATAAATAGGTCATTTACATATTCCAGAATGTATAAGAATTTCGGTTGTAGCTATCTACTAATGAACGGCGTACCGACTTTACAAAAAATAAAACATGATGAATTTTTATTTGGGTTTTGTGTAGGTACCACAACTAAAAAGTGAAAAAGAAAAACAATTTAGAAAAAAATAAAACCGAGTTCCAAAAAAAACACTACAAAGTGAAAAATAATTCCGAAATTCTTCCGAAATCAAAGTTATTTTTCACTTTGCAGTGTTTTTTTTGGAACTCGGTTTTATTTTTTTCTAAATTGTTTTTCTTTTTCACTTTTTAGTTGTGGTACCTACACAAAACCCAAACAAAAATTTGAATACCACTACCTGCTATGTAAATTACAGTGATAGGAACTATTAGAACATCATCCACATAAACTAGGTGGGAAAAATACGTATTATTGAAGCTAACTCAAAAAACTTATATGGGACCACTTCTGGAGTATGCCCTACCAAACACAAAAAGAATGATCAAAATCAATTCATAATTGACGGAGTAGGTAATCGCGCAACAAACACAAAAAAAACACAACCGAATTGAGAACCTCCTCCTTTTTGAAGTCGGTTGAAAATGTATTAAAGTTCCATACATACATATTTATAAACACGAAGTTTCACGCCAGTTGAAAACATTTCCCGAACTTTTTTGTAACTAATACCTTTTTTTTTTTTTTTTTTTTTGGGTGGGAAATCATCAAATGACGTCTCCCGCTCTGGGTGGAGCGGGAGGGCGTGTCAGACTTTTACTGACTAAAACCCACCCGTGTTCCTTCTCTTGCCTGTGCAATGCCAGGGGGCCACGGTATCCCTTTCGGACTTTCCCGCAACCCCGGCAGGCAATGGTCTCATCGGACCCCTTCACTCGCTGACACTCTTTGAGGCGCGCGTGGAACACAACGCGCCGTCGACCCGGGCCTGGTCCTTACCGGACGGCGAGCTACCCATTGCTCACCGTCCGCAAGCCCGCGCCTACGGTGGCCGGGAATCGGCAATCGATTCCCGACGCCCAGGGCGTCTCCTCCTGCGGCGGCTAGGGGCGTGAGGGCGCGAAATTTGCCTCTCCCTCACGCGCTCCGCCTCCTCCTTCGCGAGCATTACTGCTTCGCAGAAGGAGGTGACGGCCTCCCATGCCCTCTCGCTCCGTACCATGGCCTGGACCAGGGCCGGACGCGAGAGATCCCCGCCACCGATCGCCTCCACGAGGACACGGCGTGCTCTGCCCAAGCCGGGCATACCTCCACCGTATGCTCCACCGTGTCCTCCGGGCGATCCACGCAGTGATGACACCCGGGCGTTTCCTCCCGCCTTATCCGAAACAGGTACCTCCCGAAACAGCCGTGTCCGGTGAGGACCTGCGTCAGGCGGAAGGTGAGGACGCCGTGGCGCCTCTCCAGCCACTCCTCAAAAAGGGGACTTATCGCCGCAATAGTGGCGTGCCCAGCACTGGGTTGCGACAATCGCACTCTCCATGATGCCATGAGATCCCGTCGGAGCTCTGTCCGCTGTGCCGCGATTTCTCGCGGCATCGGAGTCAAGCCCCGGCGTTTCGCCTCCTCGCGCCACTCCCAGATATGCGCGAGGACTTTTGCCTCCAGATCCCATGGCGGCAATCCGGCAAGGAGGCTCGCCGCCTCACCGGAGACCGTGCGGTATCCCCGGACAAGCCGGGTGGCCATGACCCTCTGGGACGCGTTCAACCTGCGGGCAGGCCGCCGCCTCAACGAACGCGCCCACACCGGTGCCCCGTACAGGGCCATGGACCGCACGATCCCCGCGTATAGCCTCCGGCAGGAGGCGTTTGGACCCCCTAGATTGGGCAGGAGCCGCTTCAAGGCAGCCCCGGCCCGCTCCAGTCTGGGAGCCAAACGTCGGAAATGCTCCACGAAGTTCCACCGGCTGTCGAGGACGAGTCCCAGGTACTTCATCGTCGACTCGACACCGATGTGAACCCCTCCTACCGTTATTTGGGAACCCGACGGTGGCGCGTTCGTTGTAACTAATACCTAGAATTATTTCTGGACATTAGTTACAAAAAAGTACGTTTGTACCATACATATGTACGTATCAATTTAGTAATCAAAACCATGCTCCAAACTCTATCCACCCATTATTTCTGAACTAGAATAAAATAACCAAAGTGTTAAATGATCTTATTTGCAGATGTAATGTTCCGCGTGTCCATACGACAGGCTTTTTGGGCGCTGGTGCTGCTCTGCACGCTGGCGCCCTCGCATGCCGATGGGAACATAGGTGAGTCAGCTACAATTTATCATCAGTAGGATTAGCAAAACCACCATAGAAACGGGTTTTGTCGACTGAAGAATAGACCAAATGACAGATTGTAATTGTGAATCTGTACGCGTGCTGCCTTTTCCAAACTATGTTGGAGTCCTCTTTCAGTCTAACAGAATACAGTTGAATACTAGTATTTTACATGGAGCGACTGCCTGTCTGACCTCCACAACCCAAGTCATCGAAAACTGAAGGAATCATAAACTCATCACCGTCATAACAAGGTACCTATAAAGGTCAGTGGTTCCGTAGGGAATCCTCTTCAGACCGATTTGAATTACTCTGCTGACAGAACGATGCCTAAAATACTTATTCAGTTGGATGATGCTGACCTTCTTAATAAATTTCGCGACACAGAACACAATTTAATTATTCCTTGGAAATACATACTTATACTCGTACTCGTACACTTACGAACAATATAAAAAAGCCACTTGCAAAGTGCCAAAAAAATCTAGATATCTCCTAAACCACACAAGTTAGTTACATGAAGTAAAAAATCTGGAAAACAGTTTCATAGGTGTTTTTATGCGCTAATGTTGAACACTTGAATGTTACTTTTTATTTCAAGAAGCTATCTTGCGTGATTTCGGAAATATTTCATTATTGGCTTTTTCATATTGCTCGTCAGTGTATAATGTTGTGTCTAATATCTATATCTGGGCCCCAAGTCTACACGTGTCAGAATGGTCTATCATTGATTTCATAATTGTTGATTTTGACAAGTTTGGTAATCTATATACTAATATATTGGCGTCATTATGACTTTCCAAAGGTCAGCCACTGACACTCCGTTGAAAGAAATGGCATCTATTGGTAATCTCGTACATAATGGCAAATGAATGACTGACTTAGGCGGCAATCTGCTAAAATTTTGACAGTTCCTTTGATCAGTGACCTACCATTAGAACGTCAATGGTCATTGCTGTTAATTCGTTACGAGTATCGTGTTTGTGGAATACAATGATCATCCAATGATCGGCCATTATGAATTTAGCAGATTACGAACTTTTAGCAAAATGACAATGGGATCGTGTTGGTATGACGAATTTATAAAAATAGCAGACTTAGGCCCCTGGAAGGACACAGAATAGTATATACGGCAGTAACTACCCATAAATAAGTAAGTAAGTAAGTAGCATCGCATTGTAATAAGACTCTTGATTCTGGTACAAATCCTATACTTACCTGAACGTAGCAACAAGATACAATATTCAACCCGAGAAAGTGTGTAAATCTTAGGTACAAAATACACGTCTACGTTATAGTACCTACCTCTGAACTGGCAGAGCTTGTTTAAATCTCGAGTAAACCTGTAAAGCTGACGCAAGGATCACTTAGAGCTGTTGAATCTGAGATTTTCTTACAAACTCAACACTTTGTAGTCATCTTACTCCGAATTGATCTTCATTGTTGTCCGTTTCTATGAAAATGCTACAGATGTTTAAAATAGAAATACGAGTTACAGTTTATTTACGATTACGATACGCGTTCAATGTTTTATTGGTAACTCTGGAGTTTACTCCGGGAAAATTTTATTGATGATAAAATTTTAAACGTCTATTATGGTTTAAAATGGATTAATTGCACTATTTTATCGTACCAACCTAAATTAAACACATTATTACCTATGATAACTGAGCATCTGAACTTTTAAAAACCGGATAAATAATCAGCATTGGATTTATTTATGGGTTCGATATTGTGTACTCTTCTTCTCTTATTGACGATTTTCTGTAATTTGAGATTCTCCTTAAATGTCTAGGTTCCTTTTGACGTTTTCTCAAATTTTTAGATTCTATATTAACAACACGTTTCATTGTTCAGGTTGCTTATTCAGCGCATCATTATGCGTGGAGGGGGTGGAATGGTGCTACGACGGTAAGTAAACTTAGAATTGGATAAACTTTTTACAATCATCTTTAAAAGTTTAAAACAAACGCACTAACTTTGGTATGGTTTCCAACATGAAATGAGAAGACACCTATCTGAAATTCTATTTTATGGTTCCTCAACTTTTTTACTTGACTGTCTAAAATAGTATTTTTGGGATATATTAAATTATTATCTTTATCCATGATATACTTAATAACCTGTAATGTAATAAGAGATGCCAATTTTCTTTCATAGATTTCGCCTTCGGTAAATGTATACCGGTGTACGAAAAAGAAGTGGAAGAAGGATCACTTTATCAGTAAGTTACCTTTGAGAGTCGAGTTTCTCATTCACTTTATGCAACTTAATTTCTACCCACTCTCTAGAGATTTCCATGCTAAATCTCGTCAATTTTGGGTTATCTAGATTCCTCTGTTCTTCACCATTTAAACGATTGTGAACATATTGTTTAGTTGTCTTTCTTGAAGAGCTATTAAATCCTACAAATATTCATCCCTGTACAGATATGACATGAGCTCGGAGCAGCTGCAATGGTTCGAGGGCGAGCTACAGCGGCTGGCGACTCGAGGCTACCGCTGGGAACATGCGTACACGCAGTGCGTGTTGCAGGCTATGCTCTACACGCTGCGACAGGACCTGTTAGTTGTCTTATTTTATTTAATATAAGTTGTTTCACAGTTTAACCTTATTTCACAAAGGAACCTCCGAAAATACGGGTGGCGACCGTAGTCTGTCGAGTTGTTGATCAGAAAAAATCACAACTTCCTACTTGTTTGGCTCTCACAAAACATCCTGCTTAGGATGACAAGATCACGCACACAATGAATTTCAATCATCAGTATTTACAGATTTTCTTCCCTTATCAATATTCGTTATATCTATAGAATGAAGCATCCTAATCAAGTGTTTCGTCAAATGTGCAACTACTTTCGGGTATGCCTGTGATTTCCCGGTGACTAAACATTTTCTATGAATTATTCCAGTGATCCAGCTACTGTCAATACAAAAATATGTGACCATTTTGCTGATCCTAAATTAAGTACCGACACCAAAGAAAACCCCGAAGAAAATGCCGAAGAAGTAAGTTGTACTTCATTATTATGTATCCGCTTGCCTTGATCGATATGATAACAAATTACTTTCTTAAAATACAGATTGAACCAGATGAGACAGCGTATGTGCGCTTTATGCCTAACTCACCGATCTCCGACTCAAACTTTGCTAATGAGGTGTACAATCCCCCGTTGACACCTGATGACGACCCAACTCCCTACATACCCAAAGGTAAAAATATTATACACTTTGATTGCTCTTTTCATTGAATGAAGTAACTAATGAGCTCTTTTTATTTTTCATTGAAGATAATGACCCAACGGATGGCGAAACGCCAAGTGACAAAATACGTGATTTGATGTTAATGGGAGGAAGCGAGGAATCTCCCATTATACTGCCGTTTTCAGGATTCAGAGAACGCATTCTAGCTGAAAAAGAGCGAAAGCCAATAAACAACGCAAATCCTATGCCTAGGGTTATTGTTGATAAGCAGAAGAAATCCATGTCTGACATGCTTGGAGAAAATGAACCTAACATGGCGTATGCTGACGAAGAACGTGTGGGAGCTCATTTCCGCAAGTACAAAACTAAAGCTCCACCATTCACTGCGGAATATATCACGAGCAATAGATTTTCACCGCTAGATGAAGAAATTCGTTCCAATGCTTGGAAGAATTACAAACAGAGTTTTGCTGAGAAACACTTTCCCTTTGAATACGAGAATCCGGGTGAATTACCCGAACCAAGGGTCTATATAGATGAAGACGGAATAGATGAGTTTCCAATTGATGCTGGCAGTGGAGAGCTGGACCCTTATCATATCAAAGGTAATACAGGTGTAATAAGGATTTGTGTATTTAAATGAAATAATTGCTTTGTTATTTAATTCATTTGTTCATGCTATTATGTAACGCTGCAGATAATTCGCCCGCACTAGACGCTAAACATTCGAAACAAATGGAGGAATACTTCATGAAGTACTGGCGAGATGTCATTGATGCTAAACAAAAGCCGCAAGGCGCCCTTTACGCTGAAGGAGGGCCGCTCAGGGCAGACGAGTTGCAAGGTGAGTCACATGTATCGCATAACTTGAGAACATAGAGTTACCTTCGTGTAAAGACGGCAATTTGTGTTGCTTCCTGCTTCGTTTGCATTGTAGGTACTACAGCAACATTATCTCACTCATTCTGTTAAACTATTGACGTAATAACTTTTTAATTAATTTCTCTTATTACCTCTTAGTTAACCAATGTGTTATTTTAGTTCTTGGCTATTTTTTTTCACTTAGGCCCCTTGATATCAAGAACCCGTAAAAGTGATTCAAACCAGACTGAGGGTGTTACAAATACCGACGATGTTTCAGGTGAAAGTCCCAAATTTTACCCCGAGGATATTCAAGATTTGCTTAATAACGAATGGGGCTTTAAGCGTAGGGAAAGAGACGATGTTAAAAAGCCCGGGCCGCGCCTGGACGCAAAAACATTAAAGATTTTATACCACAATAAATCAGTGACAGGTTAGTGTCACAGCGGCCTGAGATAACTGTTTTAGATACTTATCGATGTTCGCTCGAATAGAGTCAGGCTACAGGCTAGAGCTGCATCTCAATTAAAGTATACTTTTTTTCTAATCGCACTTCCTCGTCTTGTATAGAACACCGCACTAAGTGTTTCCCTCAGCACATTTTAATTTATTGTGACACACGAAGCATGGGCTGTAATAGTCCTCCGTATGAAATGTGTTGCCTATGTGTTGATATCTAAATGTTTTGTTTTAAATGTCGTTTCCTTTGTACTCTTCGATGTATTGATTTTGGGCTATAGCCCACTCTGTGTGTCATTTATGTTGTCATTATGTCAGCTTCAATGTTTATAAATATATGTTTTTATGTCATATCTATTTCAGTTTTATGGGCTTAACTATCTCTACAAGAAAAATGTATTCCTTAAATACCTGCTTAATGACCATAATCCAATGTTTGTAAATCTTGTCTCTCTTGAATTCGATCTGCTATTTTTATTCCTTTGGCAATTAATATTGTATTGATTCAAGACTGCTCTTCACTAAATGAAAAACTATGCATGTTTCGAGTTCTATATCGGTGTTGTCTAAAATCGTTTGTCGTTTTATTGCCCTATTTACAGCATCGGTCTGATTTTATGTTTCAGCACAAGGTGTGCAGCCCATAGAGAAAGATGAAAAGCCTGGTGACCACGATCACAATGATTATGACTATGACCCATCATACGCGTATGTCTTGTTCAAAAACAGGTGAGAACTTTCACGTTCCCAAAGTGTAAAACAGAAAATATATGTTAAGGTACTTTCCCATTGATATTATAATCGGTTTGCCTCAGGTTCCTAACTGACTGGGAGAAAGGCATCTCATTTATTTCAAGACTAGAAGAAATGCTTGGTTTAGAGAAAAACACTTTTACAAACCCCCGGTAACTTAATAAAGTCTACTTAAAAATCTATAGTTTTATCTTTTTTTATCTATTTTTATTTATATAACTATTGTATAATGTGGTAATAATATTAGAACAACACAACTTTTTGTTTCAGAGTCGATCCAAGTGAAGTTACTTTCAAAGTTGAGAAGAATAATAAAGGGTATGATGCTATGGCCGTAGCGCGTCACGTTGGTAAGATATTACAAGATGGCAAGACAGATCTTTCCGACTTCCTTAACCTATAAGTCCTATAACTACTGACACATATTATATATTTCTATATATTCCTTTCAGATGAAATAAAAGATGATTTGCGTCGCGAGACTGGAGCGCAAATTCTGTCTACTGGAATCGGTGACAGAGTAAGCATTCAAACAATATTTAAAACAAACAAATGAGCGTCTGTGTCCCCACTTTATCCTGAACTTATGATTGCAGAGTAAGCGCCCAGTGAGCCATCACTTGGACGCACCAGAGCCCATACTTGGCCTAGATCTGCCAGTACTGTCGGCTCTCATAGGCAGTCTGATGGTCCTGGTGGTAGGAGCTGTGATCTTCGCTGTGCTGTTGAGGCGAGACATGAGCAATAAGAGGAAGATGAACGGCCTATCCTCGGCAGCAGAGATTGACGCTGAGGCTACTAGGGACTATCAGGTAAGTTGATATACTTTGCAGTGTAGGTACTTAATTTTTGTCGCCAATTGTTATTACTCGTGAGTCCTAACGTTCATTGAGCTCGTGACATTGCAGGAGTTGTGCCGAGCACGTATGTCGGGCAAGTGGACTGGACAGCAGCCGGCCGTCGCTCCCACGCATTCCACCGAGCCCCCACAGCGCATCACGTCGCTCTCCAAGGAACCAGCTGAAGGCAACTCTCCTTCGACTCGATCTAGCACTTCGTCATGGTAAGAACGACTTAAGTATTTAGCTACCTTAGCTTAAGTTGCCTTGAAATTGTCTTTTGGAGTTGCAATAAATTATGTAAAAAAGGCGACTTAACGTGTCGTTATTTTATTTCAGGAGTGAGGAACCAGCACTAACTAACATGGACATCTCTACCGGACACATTGTTTTGGTAAGTAAAGCTATATTAAATAGGTTGTACAAAACAATTTGCGTTATTGCGTTATATTGCATTTTATTGCAAGAATAGGTGCTACCACAGTTCATACAAAAAGTAAAAGAAGGAGAATGTTAACCAACTTCCTCAACAGGCATACATGGAAGATCACCTGCGCAACAAGGACCGTTTGGAGCAAGAATGGCGCGCCCTGTGCGCGTACGAGGCAGAGCCCTGCGCCACCACCGCAGCCCTGAAGCAGGACAACACCGGCAAGAACCGCTATGCTGACGTGCTGCCCTACGACCACTCCAGGGTCACGCTCAACACGCTCTCCAACCATCTCGGATCTGACTACATCAATGCTTCGACTATCGTAAGTCAATTGTTTTATACAATGTGGAAGGGACATCGACGCGAAAACTGTTGCCATGGATTCAGTACATGAATCTTAAAATTATTCGCCGGTTATTTAAAAAAAAATCTGCTGTTCCATACATTTTGACTGCGTGGGTATTGAACTTTTCTACATATGAAACAGCTGTTTAGTGATCTAGAAAGCAAAACTGTTTGCCATAAATATAATAATTATAATGATTGTATGTTTTTAACATAATTATCTAAATATATGTAGCCACTTTCTTCTTGCCTGAAAGGACACTGACAATGTTTACGCAAGGAAACAGAAACAACTGATGTCTTACCACATAATAATTATTAATTTTATAAGATCCTATACTCCATGTCCCGTTGACACTTCGAGCATCTTTCCATATTTTGCTCCATTTAACACGTTCAGTGCCGGGAGCTCTCCTGGAGGGTTCACCTAGTCGCTTAATAGGATGCCACAGAGGGCTCATTTGAAATGTAGGTTTTTCCTTATTTTTTTCTTAGCGAATACAGCATTATTAACCGTGAAAATAAAATCTGATGTATATTTTGAGAAGATTTATTAGTGTATGCGTTGGTTTTAGAATCAAAGTATTTTTATTTCACTGTTACATTTAATCACAAAAAATTTAAAAGGTAGGAAACTACATACATAAAGCGGCAATACCTCCTGAAATAGTTATTTGTGCAACAAGAGAGCAAAGTTGTTTTTTGCTGCGAGTGTTGATTTTGAATCCCGAGTAAGCGAAGGATTCTATAATTGAATCACGAGCGTAGCGAGTGATTCTAGGTTAGAATCCTGAGCGCTGCGAGGGATTCAAAGACACGAGATGCAAATAACTTTGCTCTCGTGTAATACATACAACTTTTCACCTCAGCAGCGAGAACATACAACATGTAAAAAAAAACCTGTCCGATCCATGAGGGTGTTGTTAGGTATCGTACTGTAAGCATATTTATGTGGAAATTTTCAGGAAAAAGGAATCCCCACATTGTTTTTTCAATGGTGAATTTTACCAAATTTTACGTTTGGTGCGGACGGCGGCCGTCGTAGTATGTTTTGCAATTTTTTTTATGGATTGCGGCAATTTTAAATACCAATAACTTTTTTACTATAAATAATAATAAAAAAATTACTCTTTTGTAATGTTACTGCAGTACCATATGCCCTTTTCGGATCGGACAAGGATTTTTTTTTACATAATCTTCATCACCTCGTATTTTGCAGCTACCATCTTGGATTTACATTTTGACCACACTATCGACTGAAGCACTCTCAAAACTATGAAAACGATACCCATGATAAAAACTTGAATATTTTCGCAGCCACCATCTTGGATTTATATTTTGACCTCACGATCGGCTTTAGTACCCTCGAAAACTATGAAAACGACACCCATGACAAAAATATGAAAATTTTCGCAGCCGCCATCTTGGATTTTTATTTTGACTTCACTATCCGCTTAAGCAACCCTGAAAACCATAGAAACGATACACATGAAGAAAAATTTGAAAATTTTCGCAGCCGCCATCTTTGATTTACATTTTGGCTTCACTATTGGCTTTAGCAACCTTGAAAACCATAGAAACGATACCCATGAAGGAAAAATTGAAAATTTTCGCAGCAGCCATCTTGGATTTACATTTTCCCCTCACGATCGGCTTTAGCACCCTTGAAAACTATGAAAACGACACCCAATGAAAAATGTGAAAATTTTCGCATCCGCCATCTTGGATTTGCATTTTGACCAAATTCACACTTACTATCTTACTCCGTCTTTCTTTCTCTTTGAATTAGAAGAAGACAGTCGCAAGCGCCTTTTCCCGTGACGATTTCTGCCAGTGCACTCTTAACGCAAGCCGCCTAAAGAACTTCGTTCCAAAAAAAAAAACAACAGAATATAAAACCTCAGATGATTTGCAATTTTAAGGTTTTATGTGAATCCGAACGTTTTATTGTTTTTTTCTTTTTTGGGCCTACTAGATAAGGAATTTTGAAATTGAACTTCGAATCGACTTGTTTCTATCTCTCGCTTTGTTCGTATCGAAGTGAAAGTGACAAAACTAATTCAAGTTCAAATCTTTAGAATTTTGTAAGTAGACCCAACACTGTTCACGGCATTTAAAAAAAAATAATTAAAAAGTTACTTTGTCTCACGCTCGCAGCAAAATCGAATTTTGCTCACTGTTTTTTGACAGCAAAACCTGCTTGTTTGAGGTGCTGAGGTGAAAACACCATTTTACTTCGTTTTACTGTGTTTTATAACACGGGCTTTATCGAAAACGTAGGGTACTACGTTTGCGCTAAAGCGGTCGGTCGGTTACTGGTAAGTAACCCTCCCGGAGGGTTCACTTCCAATATGTATGGCGGCATGGCGTATGAGTTCTATGAAAAGTGGGTGCAGTCGAAAGTGGGATGGGATGGAAGTAATTGGGATGTTACCCATTTGTTCTCCAGACGGACCATGACCCCCGCAACCCGGCGTACATCGCCGGCGCTGGCCCCATGGCCCACACGGCGCCCGACTTCTGGCAGATGGTGTGGGAGCAGGGCAGCGTCGTTATGGTCATGCTCACGCGCCTCACCGAGAACGGACAACAGCTCTGCCACCGCTACTGGCCTGAAGAGGGATCTGAACTTTACCATATCTATGAGGTACGTTTTGTTGGTGTTGGATAAGACAAGTTTGGATAGATGCTAGACCTACTACTACTTTATCAAAGTAAAGTTTCAGAAAGAGTACTGCTCTTGATTAGTCCTGTATAGCTTTTATCTACGCAACAAAAATAGGAAGCGCACAATCGCACATATTGATTCTGAAATCTCCGACCCACCCCTGGGCCTTGTTCTCGTAAGTCCGTTGTAAGTAAAACAAAAATAATACGTCATGTTTCAGGTGCACTTGGTAAGCGAGCACATATGGTGCGATGACTACCTGGTGCGAAGCTTCTACCTGAAGAACCAGCGCACTGGCGAGACCCGAACTGTCACGCAGTTCCATTTCCTCTCCTGGCCTGAAAACGGCGTACCGTCATCCACCAAGGCTTTGTTGGAATTCAGGAGGTGAGCTATATAAGTATTATTACTTATTACAATAGCCAAATGATACTTAGCGCATTTATTAACAATCCTAGGTCATAATAAGATAAATAATAATAAAGAAATAGTACATTGCAAGACGAGATAGATAGTACACTGACACAAGAGAGTACATTGCTGCGGCAAGATATACAGAAGACCGAGGAGTATAACTTGCCACTTGACTTGACTATGAGAAGGCCTTTGATTCGATCGAGACCTGGGCAGTGCTACAGTCACTCCAGCAGTGCCGTATTGACTACCGGTACATCGAGGTGTTGAATTGTTTGTACAAAGACGCCACTATGTCGGTCCGAGTACAGGAACAGAGCACGAGAGCGATTTCTCAGCAGCGAGGTGTAAGACAGGGAGATGTTATCTCTCCGAAACTGTTCACCGCTGCATTGAAAGACGCTTTCAAGCTTCTGGAATGGGAAGGATTTGGCATCAACATTAACGGCGAGTACATCACTCACTTTCGGTTTGCCGACGATATTGGCACAATGCTCGAAGGCCTCAATAGAGTCTCCCAATATGTAGGGCTCCAGATGAACATGGACAAAACGAAAGTCATGTCGAACGTCCGTGTTGCGCCCTACCCAATATCGGTTGGGTGCTGTACTCTCGAAACTGTTGACAACTATGTCTACCTGGGTCAAGTGATCCAGTTGGGTAGGTTCAGTTTCGAGATGGAGGTCAATCGTCGAATCCGACTCGGCTGGGCAGCGTTCGGGAAACTACACAACATCTAGTTCTCGTCCAAAATAACCTCAGTGCCTATACGAAAGTCTACAACCAAATGTGTGTTACCAGTGATAACATACGGAACTGAAACGTGGCCTCTCACCATGGGCCTCATAAGAAAGCTCAAGGTCACTCAGCGCGCTATGGAAAGGGCTATGTTCGGTGTTTCTTTGCGAGATCGAATCAGAAATGAGGAGATCCGCAAACGAACTAAAGTCGCTGACATAGCCCAACGGATTAGCAAGCTGAAGTGGCCGATGGGGCAGAAAGGTTCTGGAATAGAGGCCACGTACCGGCAAGCGCGTAGGACGTCCACCCACAAGGTGGACAGACGACCTAATAAAGGTCGCAGGAAGCCGCTGGATGCAGGTAATATATAGGAAATGTTACTATGAAAATCCATGTCTGTCGTGTCTAGCGGTCGAATAAATTACTATGAAAACTCATATCTGTCAACTAATTTGAACATGGAACGAACTTTTTACTTCGACATAATAGCAATCAAGGAGGTTACTTATCGTGCGGTCTATGGCCCTTTACGGGGCACTGGTGTGGGCGCGTTCAATGAGGCGGCGGCCAGCCCGCTGGTTGAACGCGTCCCAGAGGATCATGGCCATCCGGCTGGTCCGGGGATACTGCACGGTCTCCGGTGAGGCGCCGAGCCTCCTTGCCGGATTGCCACCATGGGATCTAGAGGCAAAAGTCCTCACCAGACGGTTGTTTCGGGAGGTTCCTATTTTGGATAAGGCGGGAGGAAACGCCCGGGTGTCATCACTGCGTGGATCGCCTGGAGGACACGGTGAAACATACGTTGGAGGTATTCCCGGCTTGGGCATAGCAACACCGTGTCACGAGGACACGGTCCTCGTGGAGGTGATCGGTGGCGGGGATCTCTCGCGTCCGGCCCTGGTCCAGGCCATGGTATGGAGCGAGAGGGCATGGGAGGCCGTCACCTCCTTCCGCGAAGCAGTAATGCTCGCAAAGTAGGAGGCGGAACGCGTGAGGCAGAGGCAAATTTCGCGCCGTCATGCCCCTAGCCGCCATAGGAGACGCCCTGGGCGTCGGGAATCATAGGCCAATTCCCGGCCACCGTAGGGGCGGGCTAGCAGACGGTGAGCAATGGGTAGCTCGCCGGCCGATAAGGTCCAGGCCCGGGTCGACGGCGCCTTGTGTTCCACGCGTGCCTCAAAGAGATGTCAGCACAATTGAAGGGGTCCGATAGGACCGATGCCGGGGTTGCAGGAAAGTCCGAAAGGGATACCGTGACGTAACGTACAGGCAACTGAAGGTACACGGGTAGGTTTTACTCAAGTCTGACACGCAGAGCGGGAGAAGTTATTTGATGATTTCCCACCCAAAAAAAGGAGGCTACTTATCAAAGATTTTATTTAAATTTCGATTTGGCTTGCAAATAGAGCTGTTTAAAGTGTAAAGAAGCTGAACAAACTCAAAATTAAAAAAATTCAATTCAACATATTTTTATTTCACTTATACTTATTTCCTACTCCCTAGTAGGTAATAGTATAAGTGAAATATATCTTATGAAACGTTAGAAGCTAGGTGCACGGTTCCTATGGAGAAGATATAACTGGTCGTTTCCTATGGAGAAGAGCCAAGAAACTCCACAGTTACTCCGTGGAGTTTCTTGCCGGCTCTTCAACTTTTAAAAGTAGGTAAATGGTTTTTACAATGTTTTCAAATGACAGTGTTAGGACAGTGTAGGCTCAAAATGAACTAATTAGCGCGTGAAAAATTATCGTTGTTCGTCATTGATTCTGGAATTTATTTTAATTTACTTAGTTTGAATTTAATCGCATTATTTGAGAAAAGTACAATACAAGCTTTGGCCGCAACTAGATATTGATGGAATCACGTTCGTCCATCAATGTTTATAGTACATTACATAGCGCTATACCTGCTCTAACTTTGTAATAAGTAAAACATTTAAGGAACACTGGTTAGTTTCGCAAGAAAAATTGGGAAAAGCTAAATATTATGTACTAGCGACTCGCCCCTGCTTCGCAACGTTTTTACGACTTGATAAAACATCGAGATTTCCTAATTATTTATAAGTTTAATATGAATGATTTATACACATAAACCTTCCGGAATACATTCTCTAAATTATGTTGAAAACCACATACGAGTAAATCTCAAACTCATCCGTTGCTTTTTTTTAAAGAACAACGCGGGCATAAGGTAAACGAAGTCGTCAGTGACCCAGAACTCGTAAAATTATCTAGAAACATCAATATCTTGAATTATTCCGCTTTTAGGTAGGTATTCCAATTTGCAACTGCCTAAAATTTTGCAGTGGACTCTAGCCCACTAGTTTGATTTGGTGGGGCAGATACCACTAATCGAAAATCTTATGGATTCTGCATCGCGGAGTGGGGCGCGCCCTCGTGGATTGCACTATCTGCATCTTTCTACACAAATTCTAAGTTGCCAACCCTAGTCGGGCAGAATCCACAAGATTTTCGATTAGTGGAATCTACTCTACTAAATTATACCTGAATCACGTGTAAGTTTTTTTAAGTGTATATTGCAGCCCTTTGAATCCTTGAAAACATTACACCTACACTCTTACATTCATACAATCATCATGGGCGATTTCAATACTTGATTACTGAAAATCGATTCCCGCTCTTCCTCTCTTCGATCAATAGCTCAGTCGTCGAATTTATCAATTCTCCCTTTAAGTGCCACACACCATTTTCCAAACTGTAATCCCTCACTTTTCGACCTTCTCATTGTTTCCTCTCCTCAACATGTCAGTAAGCAGTCAATGCTCCACTGACATGTTTTCTTACCATGATCTATTATTCCTCTCCTACAAAATTCGCCCCCCTAAGGCAAAACCTAAAATTCTCCTGCAGCGCAACTTTAGTGGTATGAATTCAGATGATCTCCGAAGAGATGCTAACAGCATCTCCTTTAGTCAGTGTTCAGTCGATTGACGATAAAGTCAACCTGCTGACAGACAACCTTGTGAAGCTGTACGATGTCCACGCTTCCCATTCATGCTGTTAAAATTAAACATCTTCCGGCACCATGGATTACAGACGGTATAAGAAGTATCATGCACAGGAAGGCTGTAACAAAAACTAAAGGACATTGCCCGATTTGTAAGGAAAGTTGGGTCCCACTGGAAAATTGTTGTGCCCTGAAGATTTTTATTTTAAATAATAGTAAAAACATAGTATTTTCATAATCAGAAACCATTTTTCATTTATTCACCCTGGTTCAAGAGATATCATTGTTTTTCTGTTGTAGCACTAAGAGTCAAATATCTCACAAAGAACAGCACTATTAAGAGTCAAATAACTCACAAAACGTAATGCACTCCAGGAACTTAATAGCTCAACTCGGTAGTAGCAGAAAAAGCACGTATCGTAAATAATAACTAAGTAAAAGATTACGGAATTCAAAACTCAAAGTATCTAAACAAAGCAATGACGCACGTAACGTACCACAGAACATACGTAAGTATCTCTATGTAGTCTGTGCACAGAACGAAGTCTGCGAGTTCTGTGACATGCACAAGTAAATGTTGCCAGATATTTTTATTTTTATAATTTATTAATAAATCGTTTTAGATCAATCGATAAAAACTATTTTTCTACTAAGGAGTTATCTAAATAAACATGGCTATTATTTTTGTGTGTATTACTTTTCTGAACATATATTATTTATCAATGAGTAATATGAGTTTAAGCAACCTATTATTGTCATTGTTCTATCGGTTTTACTCGCATCGGCTATGAGCATTGTTTATTTATCCAATAGTGTTCGTCATCAAGAATACTTTACATAAACTCATATTTGGTGTACACGTATTGTTGTTCATTTCAGATATATATGGTACAATAATACGTATAAAAGGACAGGGATAACATCATTCTATCTCATCGTCCTAAAACAAAATACTAACTCAGTAGCGTTGAAGTTGTCAAATGTTGAGATCTAATTGAGATGTAAACTGCCCATAGGTTATATATAATTAAATAAAAAATAATAGTTTTTTTATTATTTAATATCGTTTTAATTAATATCGATTACTCAATTGATTAAAAGATAGCTTTAGTTATTAAATTCTTTGATACCTGGCAACTTTTTTTTGTATGCCAATCAAACCACAGACTACATTGAATCAAACGGATGTCGACGTAATGTTTAACTATTAATTAACTTTATCTTTATTCCCAGGGTGAAATAAATTGTATAAAAAATACCCTGTACACAAAAAAACTAGTTATATTTTTTGGTTATTATTAAAATCAGGCACCCGATACCACAAAAGGGACCTGCTCC
The DNA here is from genome assembly GCA_963853775.1 of Xanthia togata. Classification (NCBI taxonomy): domain Eukaryota; kingdom Metazoa; phylum Arthropoda; class Insecta; order Lepidoptera; family Noctuidae; genus Xanthia; species Xanthia togata. The sequence continues at coordinate 18,409,918 of OY970802.1, forward strand.
GTGGCAATCTCCTTTAAGTGTCGGCCCTTGTCGAACCGGGAGATCAAATAGGTATAGGCACGAAGTTTTTTTATTTTTTTATTGCAAATAATATTTATTACTTTTACAGTGTGTTAGTTTAATACATAAATATAAAACAATTTAAAATATAAAAATCTTATTTGAAGTGGTCTCCATTGGCTGCAATACAGTTCTTTAAACGTTGAGGCCAGTTATCAATAGAAGCACGCACTCTTTCCATGGAAAAAATCTTCACTGCCAATCGTATAGATTGTTTTAGGGACTCCAAATTATCATGGCGTTTAGAGCAAGCCGTACTCTCTAAAACTGACCATAAATCATAATCCAGCGGATTAAGATCGGGACTAGACGACGGCCAGTCTTCAGCTCTGATGAAGTCCGAAACGTTCACTTCCAAACAAGACTGCGTGGACCGAGGTTTATGACCCGGCGCCGAATCTTGTTGGAAGGACCATACTTGGTTATTGAATATGGTGTTGTTAAGGGGCTTAACATACCTTCTCAAGAATGGTATCTTGATACACTTGTGCCGATGTTTTGATACCTTTTTCACAAAAATATGGCTCTGTCACTCCTTCATAGTTAACACCCCACCAAACCATCACTGAAGTCGGATAATGCCCACGTTGCACTCTGTCGACTAATTGGGAAGCTTTCTTAGAGCTTTGAGCATAAATATGGTCACCTTGTTTGTTAAAATGTAGCTCAATTGTAAAGATTTTCTCATCCGTAAACAAAAAAAATCTGTGACCTCCCTTTGCGTACCGCTTCAGTAGTTGTTTCGATTTTAACACCCTATTCTTTTTTAAATTATCAGTTAAAAAATGACCAGTGCGTCTCTTATAGGCTGCAAGTCCTAAGTCATCTTTTAAATACGCGACATGGTTCTGGGTGATATCTTCATCTCCCGAGATAAAATCTTTTGCTTTCGGACAGGATTTCTTCGAATTCTTTCCCTTGCTGCTTTGACCACCTTTTTCGTACTAACACTACGTGGACGGCCAGATCTTTTTCTGTCACAAACAGAGGAGGTCTCATTGTACCTATTAATAGCCCGGTACATAAACATTTGACTAATACCAAGCGTATGGAGAGTTTTAAAAATTGCATTTGGCTCCATACCAACTTTGTGTAATGCAATCACAGCGATTCGGTTCTCTTTATCACCCCACTCCATTTTAATATCGCAAAATATTGTACAATGTATTGGCGCCAAAATTAGAAAACTCAATGAAAATGACTCCATATTCAAATGTATCTAATATCTTTCTTATTTTTAATTGTAACAGTATTTATGGCCAGACTAAGCCTCTAAACTCGTCATATTGTAAATATTTTTATGTTCTATGCCACAAAATACGAATAATAACTAATATTGGGAACGTTTCATAGTTTTTAACTCTCGTGTACAAATAATTATATGGTTTGGTCTACATTTGACGATAAAACTGGGATTCTCTTAAGCTGTTTTCGCTTCCACCACTTTCGCTTACCTTACCAGATAGGTATCTGATAATCACAATATCATTTTATTCGCAGATGACACTACTCTCATTTTTTAAATCAACGTGAGTTTCTCAACTTAGTGAATAAGTTAACGATGCACTCTCTAAAGTTGTGCATTGGTTTTTGTAAATAATCTTCTCCTGAACGAAAAAAAGTTCAACGCCAAATGTCAGGCAGCTAACTAACAATGTTAAAGTTAATGGAATAGAGTTGGACCCTGTTGAGTCAACAGTTTTTCTTTGAATAACTATTGTCGGTATATTACAATGGGGCCCACACATAGAAAAATTGTCAGGATGGCTTAGTTTGGCCGCCTATGCTGTTAAAATAAATTGACAGATACAGCCAGAATGGTTTATTTTAGTTATTTTCATAGACTTATGTCGTATGGGATTCTTCTCTGGGGAACCTGTGCGGGCATTAATACTATCTTTATTCTACAGAAAAGGGTTGTTCGAGCCATTTACAACCTAGGTCCAAGAGATTCCCTTCGAGAAAAATTCTCTCTCTCTCTGTCCTCACAATATATTTTTGAAAACTTATGGTATGTACACAAAAATATATAAAATTTTAAGAAAATGTCCGATATTCATAGTTTAAATACCAGGAATAAACACAAACTTGCTGTACATCGCACACGTCTCCAAAGAGTAGGCACCTCGTTCATGGGTCATTGTATCCGCTTTTACAACAAACTTCCCATTGACATTCGAAACTTACCCATTAAAGGATTTAAAAGCTGGATTAAAACCAAACTTTGTAAAAAAAGGGTACTATAAAATGTCAGATTATTTTTAGAATGTAAAAAGTGTGGGATTGAGCTGCTCGCTCTACTATGCCTCGTGATGAAACCTGTGATAATTACTGTGAATGTGAGGACTATGTGGATCTGCCAGGGTTGCGGGAAAGTCCGAAAGGGATACCGTGGCCCCTGGCAACGTACAGGCAACTGAAGGAACACGGGTGGGTTTTAGTCAGTTAGTCTGACACCCACACACAAAAAAAAGGACTGTGGATATTTTTTTTCTCTTTTATTAATTTTTTCTTTCTCAGTTACTTTTAATATTGTTCGTCGAGTTGAGCTTAAGTTCTGAGTTGAGCTCCACGATTACTGACAAATGCTTGCACTGACTGGACAGGCCACTCAAATCTGTGTGGTCCTTTCCTCAAAAGACCATTTCAGACACTAATCTACATGGTCCTCATATGGCCTGACCCGGATTATGTCTGGACTTTAAAAGAGACTGTGACCTCTGAGTTGGTTTTGGTCTTTCTTCTCAGAGTAGTCAGATAGGAAAAGCCGAACTCATCTAGCTCCTTTAAAAAAAAAAAAAAAAAGAACTGTGTAAGTGATTGCTATATCCTATTCACCGAATAAACAATTTCATTTCATTTCTTCCCTCGCTCATTGCTTGAATAAGCGCGCTTTGCTTAGCCGTGGCGTCATTGGGCTCGCTTCGCTCGGTTGGCACAAAACTATGCTCGCGATTTTCTTTTCATAGAGAAAATTGTAATCAATATATATAATTGCATTGCAATTTGCAATATAATTGTAATTATAATCATTAATAAGAAGAATTTGTAATCCATTGTTAGACGAAAAGAACTGCCGACAAACAGTTAGGTATGCAGTTTGGCAGACTTTAGTTATGTAAATATTGTTAATACAGATTTTAAATAAATGAATAAAAATATATTAAAAAAATCTAGTAGTCATTAGCGGCTGAAACTTGATATGTTTTTGTCGGTCAGAAATATTCAACTTACCGCCAATATAACACCGCGCGAGCACACGTTTTCACGTCATAATTGATTAATTGTGATTTTAATATGACTGGAAAATATAAGAAACAAAAGGTACCTAGTCAAGAAATTATTAAAGTAATATAGGTACCTATCTAATAAAAACTAATTTTGTGATTCTGATTTCTTTATTTTTTAAGCAAAAGTAAGTAGGTATATTAGAATTTAATTTATCTTGCTGTTTCTATTGCTTACTTGCTCTGCTAAATTAATAATAATTTAAAATATTAATAATTAATTATATTATATTATTTATATTAATTATTAATAATTTCTTGACTAGGTACCTTTTGTTTCTTATATTTGCCAGTCATATTAAAATCACAATTTGTTTTAATGTGTAGGTAGTTCAAGACCTGAAACTTCATATTAGCATCTAAAATGACGACTATTAGGTCCTTTTGATGAGTAATACTACAAATCTGACGACTATCTGATAAAAAATCGCCCTTTTTGTATTTATTATCACTCAATATTAGAAATGAACTAGTTACTTAGAATAACGGATACATTTCCAATTTAGTTATTCAAAAAGATTTGTTCTAAATTAAATACTTTTCACACAGCTTCTTTAAAGTCAGTGAATTTTCAAACCCGACGAGTACTAGTACAACCTACAGACAAACGCGAAAAGCAACTTTGTATTATAATATATACCTACTAGCGCACTCCTGCTTCGCACGGTTTTTACGACTCGACAAAAAATCGAGATTTCTTAGGCAAACGTAACTTTAATATTAACGTATTACACATAAACCTTCCGGAATAAATTTTCAAAAAAATTGTGTCATAAGTAACCTCATCAAAATCTGTTGCGTGGTTTAGGAGAACAATGCGGACTTACTGACAAACGCGAACTGCGACTTTGTTTTTTTTTTTTACACTTGTTATTTACAATTATTTGATGATAAGCAACGAGTTCTGATTAATTATGTTTTAACCTTTTTTATACAGGAAATAATATATATTGAATATAATGAAGGTTTTTGTAATGAAGGCCACACACGTTACGATATACTTGCGTAAAATTAGACTTGCACAAGTATAAATTAACGTGTGTCGGATGAATGAGCGCAAGTATACACACGCAGACTTGTACAAGTCTAAACTTGCACTAGTAGGTACCATAAAGTACACACCATTATATTATAAGCAATATTTATTTTGTTTCCAGAAAAGTGAACAAGTCGTACAGAGGAAGATCATGTCCCATCGTGGTCCACTGCAGGTAAAACCTAATTTACACTTTTGAGTAGATCGATAATTTAGATTATTGAACCATTAACCACGGAAAGGGTAACTAACTAAGTATTATCTACGGTAATTAATAATTTAATCACGATTTGTTTCTGATTTGAATTAATTGAATTAGAGAAAAAAATCAAATCATTTGCATATCGCGTCCCTAACGAATGATAACACATATCATCAAAGAAATATCGAAGATATTTTCGATTGACTGATTAGTGAGCAATATCAAGATACAAGAATACAAAGTCTAGATACCTACCTATTCAACTGATTTTATGTTATTTTTTTTTCAATTGTTTTAATTTAGCCTACATAAACACATACATAAAAAAGTATATTATGCTTCAGCTTAATATGCTTATAAAAAGGAACTTATCGTCCTTTTCACTACTTCTCACAATTTCCATATTGATAGATCAACAACTATATTAGGCGACTTTACATGGGTCCGAATAAAACCTCCTCAAAAATCCTTATATTCCAGTGATGGAGCCGGTCGCTCGGGCACCTACTGCCTCATCGACATGGTCCTGAACCGCATGGCCAAGGGCGCCAAGGAGATCGACATCGCGGCCACTCTGGAGCACATCCGAGATCAACGCACTCGCACTGTCGCCACCAAGCAACAGTTCGAGTTCGTGCTGATGGCCGTCGCTGAGGAGGTAGGCGTTTTATACGCTAACACATTATAAATGTTATTCTTAGACCAACAATCCCGAAGCTACAATTTTTTTTTACACGTACGTTGTGCACAACTCACTTCGTGTTATTCTCCGAGATAAGCATGCGGCTGATGCCGCCTATTCAGTAATATAATAACAAGCGTATCCCAGGGTTCGATATTCGGCCCTATCCAAAACGAAACAATTATTCCACTATTATTATTGTTTCTAAATACGTCCTAAACACTGATTTTATTTTCGATCCCAAGGTCCACGCAATACTGAAAGCTTTGCCGGCGCACCTACAACAACTGCAAGAGAAAAAAGACAAAGATAAGGAAAAAGAAAAGGAAAAAGATGGCAGTGACAAGGAAAAGGAGAAGCCTAACTAAACCGCGCACCCGACACGACCACACGAACACGTTACGTTACATTATTTAACATATATTAAGTATTCTATCATTGTGGAATTGATGTATTTCTATCAACTCCGAGTTGAGAATTTCGCTACGCAAAACGAAATTTTGAGCTAAGTAACATTCATGTCATTATTGGTAGGAACGTAATTTTCTTTTTAATTGTAAACATTCGGCTGGTATATTAAACCCCAACAAGACATCTCCTGGACTGCATTATTTTTATCTCCAAATTGGAAATTCTTAACTTCGGATTGTCTTGTTGACGATGATTACTTTACCGATGGATATGCTGTAAATGGTTCATCTACGGCTTAAAGGATAAAAACTGACTGTGTCTAAATGAGGTGTGCCGCTAACTAGGTACGGCATTTATTTTTTAAAGCTTTTAATATTTTCGTAAGGTAACTTCACATGAGCCTATTTATTATATTTAGAAATTAAAGAACACAAACTACGAAGTTTCTTTGTTGTGGGAGTTATGTTAGCTTTTTATCGGGGTGATGGAGACATGGTCAATTCTTAGAGTAACAATTCTAGTGGGTTCATCTGTGTTGCGTACATTTTAGTTTATTTATTTCTACTTATAACTATTTAATTACGATAATTGATGAAATAGCTGATTTAAATGAATAGTGTTCTAATCTTTTTGAACTGCGTTTATTAGTTTTTACGTTGGGTTTCGTTTTATGTTATTGTCATGCATTTAATGCGTATCCTGTGAATTGATCTAGTCAGTTAAAATGTTACTTAAGCCAGTTTATAGTGGGTTTCTATGTAATAAATGTTTATTTAACTTGTACTTAATTAGTTATTTTAACAATGGTCAGATGCCAACAATGATTAAAACTGTAGCGTTACTTTAAATAATATAATTGAAGTAGTTATTTTCAAATATTGTTAACAATGAACGTAGTTGTGGTACTGACCATAGTTAAAATATGTACCTATATCGTATTTAATTGCTTTCTGTTTTGTCATCGTGTCTAAAAGTTTATAAGTCATAATGTAAGTACATTGTTATATGTATAGTTCTACATTTTGCAACTTATATACCTAGTACTTATAACAACAAAGATAAGAGATCTATGTCTTTCCCAATCATATCCTGAATTAACGGAATACCTGAGAAAAATCATCAGATTTAAAAAATCAAAATAAAATATTTACAGAATGTAGCAGAAACCATAGATACATACTAATACGTGTTATGTACGAGATTTATATAAGATATATTTATTGCATATTATGTGGAAAATGTAAAAAAAAATAAAAACCTACCCACGAAATTATGGATGTAGTATTAGTTATAAGAGAAAATATATTTAACCGTATTTCTGTATGAAATTATATGTAGTTTTTATGTGAATGATTGAATAATGGATTTTGATTAAATTGTTTTAGGGAATAAGATAGAAGTATCCTAATTTCCCAAACAAAAGATCCTCTCTTCTTATCGGCAGACGGTCTGCCAGATAGCACTTTGGACGCTGTTTATGAGTTACTTACTCAACCGCGTTTAGACTGAAAAATACGTCGTCGGAGTCTACCTACTTGCATTCGGCGTGCATTTTCAAAAAGTGCGCGTAGTTAGTAGGCATAGTGGACAGATTCGATGCAGCTGCTCTGAAACCGCATCCATTTGGATGTGGAATTAGGCTCTACCGACTAGATAGTTACTATCTACACAGCTCAACCTATTCATCTGCAACCACAGTTAACACCACAAACGGTTTTTTGTGGTACATCTACTATAAACCTTTAATAATTAACAAACATACCTAAGTATCACACAGCTAGGCTGGTGTAGAGCAAAGCTACATAGGCCAGTAAATTCTTCCTATCAGTAAGGCGTGCTACACACTTTTTCGGGTCGGCATGATTCGGCACAATCAGGTGGCAAAATATTACTTAGATTACTAGATTTTGCCGCCCGGCTGTGCTGAATCATGGCGACCCGAACAAGTGTTCGTGGTAATAATACTTATATTTTATGGCTATACGGCCCACTGCGATGCGAAGCTAAATCGTCTGCTATTCTTGAATTGGTAGGTACAGACGCCAGAACATCAACCTGCCCGAAACTGTCAATTTTTTCCAATCAACTTTGAGCCATATGCTTTAGTGTTAAAGTTGAAAATCTATTAAATAAATTTGACTGATTATAGTAGGTTGACGTGCTGGCGTCTGTACCTAAGTGGTATGATCCTAACACCGGCTTTGGGGCAAAAAGTTTCTTGATTATATGTAGAAGAATATATATACATATTACGCGACGAGTGTGGGTTGGTTTTAAAAATATTATGGTTAACTAAATGACTAATCACAACTACTTAATTTGAAACATACCTACTTAGCTATCTAATAAAATAATGGCTAATAGACTCGATTGCCAAATAATAACGTCCTAAATTGATAAGTGATACCTACGTAGGCAGGTACGTGATCTTCACTAGGTGTACCTACCTACCCATGCACGAACACATATTTATTGAAACAAAAATGGTTTTATCAGTAGCGTTTGAATAAACATTATCACATTGCGCAACCTTCACTTTTATAATCTGGTTGATGGCTATGCTGTGATAATAAATCAACGTGATTACACTTCTTGTTTTTTTATCCCATGCAGCTAGTTACTGTCTAGTGCAACCCTCGAGCTGGAAATACAAAATCAAGTTCAGTGTTATAATTGCAATTCTTTATTAATATTCTAGTTCGCTAGTCAGCCACATTTCATATGTCCAAACAATAATATTGCCAAATTAATCAAAACAGCGAAATATTTGACATCTATTTGCGACGTTGCCCGCTTTCAGAATATCCTGGACGATAATCAAAAAAGTGTGTAATAAACGTCAGTAAACCAATACGGGTTTAGGCACGGAAAATCTACAGAACAGGCAGTGAATAATCTTATTGAATTTATTAGTTTCTAACTTGGACAAAGGGAAAAAATGACTTTTTTTTTTCTTGACCTGGCAAAGGCATTTGATACGATTTCTGTATCTCTCTTAATCAACAAATTAGAGGCACTGGGCATCACGGGCACCTAGCTTGAACTTTTCAAAAGCTCAGTGTGTCCGAGTGGATAAACACAAAAGAACACACCTTCCAGTTACACACGGCCGGCGTGCCTCAGGGAAATATACTGGGGCCCACCCTTTTCCTCGTATACATAAATGAGCTTAGGTACTCGTCTTAAACTTACCAAAGGTGAAATTATCTCTTTCGCGGATAACACCGCGCTGGTGTTTGCGGGTGATAGTTGGGATGAAGGAGGTTTTCACTATCGCACAAAATGGCTTTGATATGACTAAGGGATGGCTGCAGAAAAACATACTTACTCTAAACGTAGATAAAACTAAATATATTTGTTTCAGTACTAGACAGGCGGTGGGTATTCGCGGCGACCTACGAATTGTTTCACATGAGTGCAATTCTGCGGATAGTTGCGCATGTTCACCTTTGGAACGCGTCAATACTTTAGAGTACCTTAGTTTTACTTTAGAAAATAACCTCAAATTTAAAGAACGTGTCAAAATTCTTTGTAATGGAGTACGAAAATTAATTTATGTTTTTAAAAACCTACGTCATGTCGCGGACCCTGCTCTGCTAAAGCGAATATATCGGCCCTGTGTCAGTCGCTTCTTACCTACTGCCTTTCATCCTGGGGAAGACACACACACCTACATACATATACATCACACACACACCCACACATTCTTATATACATACAATACACACACACACGCAGGCATGCACACGCACCACGAACTCAAACACGCACGAACACATGTACACTCACTCCATTTAATTTATTAGATTAAAATTCTAGACTTACTTATTTGCAAATTACTTACCTAGATTACTTATTAATACTTATCCCTCTATTGCTTGGCACCTATTCTTATATTATAATACTCGAAGGGAATGGTGCTGATAGCCGAAATACAGGCTATTACTATTATTATTTTTACGTCTCTTGACATTTCTCGGGTCTCGGACCTCTGGAAGGCGTACGAGGGGCCGAAGCTAACTAGCAGAGGCCCGTTAGACGTTTTTAATTAAATGAGGCACCAACCGACGATTATCCCTGTATGCACTATGCAAGTGCACCCAAGGACAACCCCCGGTTGGTGTAGGACTATTGCAGGATATGGAAACAAAGATAGGCTATGCGTTTGGGTGGCTTAAGTTGACTGATAACCTGGAACTATGGAAGGACTTATGGCCCCTGCCTGATCCATGTTTTATATGTACACGGATAAAATGGCAGGGAGTGACTTGCACACTCAATAATGGGACCCCGAAAACTGTCGCTAGCACATAGTGATGTAGCGACAAGGGGGCAACATGTCCCGGGGTGCTTGAGGTTCGCGGCTTTCAGAACAATCCCATAGCCCGGAAGACGGTCAAGATCAATACGAGCACTTACTGGAATACTTCTTTCCTCCGAGCACGTTTGCACTTCCGCATCTCCACTCAAGCCGGTCAATTAAGGCAAGAATGAGGTGGGAGGTCTGATCCTCGTCAGTGTTCACTCCAGCCGGCCAATAAAGGCAAGACAGAGATGAGGAACAAGATTTCTCCCGGGAGATAGGGTTCGTGGGGTCACTACTGCCCAACAACTCGCCACATGCTGCACTACGGGTTTCTGTATCTCTCTTGGTCGGGCTCCTCATCCTAGACCAGTTCTGGAAAAGTAAACTCTACCGGCAGAGATCTAGTTTGGAGCGCGCAAGCCCCACCACGACGTCAACGTATAGATACGGCGGTGGGGTTATTATTATAATACTGACAATGTCACGATTTTGTCATGACCAATATTTATTAGCCATTAGATTATTACCACTTTTGAAGTGTCTAAACAAGAGTGTTATCTAAAAAATCAGTAGAATATTTGTTCTTTTATAGGGAATCATTATTTAATTACATCCGCAGATATACCTATATAGTATAATTCACAAATGAAATAATGTTTTAAGAACTTCCGAGTATCACGTTATAACTGTGACTATAGTGGATTTCATATTTGACTACCTGTAGTTCGTACGCCTTTCGTCACCGATTACCGCGTCACGGTTGCCCGATGGGTAAAAAGAAATGGCTGATCTACCTTAAGTAATAACGTTACCATGAAAATAGAATAACTTGTTTTGGTAGTTTTGTAGGCTTGATGACAGTTACACATTGACATATAAACATGGACTTGAAATGTTTGACTATAGAAAAAACAGTTATACAAATACGAGGCATATCGACGCCAAAATCAAAAAAATACTGCTATCTCTTTTTAACTTTAATAAATTTGCCTAAGTGAAAAAGGATAATAGTGTTTTTGACAGTTACTATATTGGCAACCCTACGTTTTCTAGTCATTGAAATACCTATTTGCGGCCGGTTCGCCATTTTATCCTCTCGGTGTTTGGTACCAAAGTTGGGTACGTAACCTGTCAAATGATCTTGTGTTGTGGTTAAAATTTGTGAATTTTGGAGTTATTTGCTGTGTTATTGCGTTTAAACTCGGCCCTATGGTGGAAATCATCAATAGCAAGATGCCCAATTGCAATATAATCGGATGTGGCATCAAAAGAAGCGGACATCACCCGAAAATAACTTTGCACCGGTATGTACATACATTTCAGCTGAAATATCTTTAGATTTAGACGATAAACAAAAGATTCTGCATTCGTTGAAGAGCTTCAACAGTAAAGCATTCATATTTTCCCTTTTGCCATTATTTTCAACAGTTTTACTTCACGAAATCATTTTCTTGTTATTGAAGGGATAGAGTAGTGCATTTAGACATTTTATTTATCGATAATGCTATTTTATGTTTTTTTTTATTGGTTTTATATTTTATTTTCAAGGTTGCCTGCTAATAAACGAAAAAAGAAAAACTATTGGTGTGGAAAGAAAGTTTAAAGAAGGCCACATATTTTTGTTCTTTTCACTTTGAAGAATAATGTTTCAACCGGATACTCAATAAAGTAACATTATGTGACGATACTTTACCTTCACGAACCTTATTGGTAAGTAACATGTTATAAATTTGTCCAACATGATTCTGTAGTGGCTGGTGTTGAAAATGATGGTGATGTCCTCATTTGCAATATTTGTTTGTTTGGTAGCAAAGAGTGATGTAAAGAATGTGTTTGAGTGTGGTCTTAAGACTTAAGATCAATTAAAAATTCTATTAATAAAATCAAGAAACAATAAAAATACTAATAAAATTTTTGCTTGTTTACAGCCTGCAATTTGAACAAATATGTGGCAATATCTGGCATTTTAAATGAGAATGATCAAAATCAGAAAAACTCACAATATAAAAGAGTTATACATGAATTTGAGATACAAATATTATGGGAAGAAATCTACTGAAAGCATATCACATAGAAATTACCTGAACAAAATTGTATTGTTCAGAACTGAATGAGATTGATTTCTTTAGTATAACTTTATTATAATTAGTGTTGACTTTTAATTAAAACCCACAATCATTTGCTTGTTAGAAACTTAGCATCGAAAATATTAATTATGGTGGCTCCGCCAATTTTCAAAATTTCTTTTTCACTGGTTATCCGTGAAATTCAAATCTTTATGTTGATTAAAATGAGATACACAAAGATAAAATAATAATAATATAGATTACAATATTTCATTTAAAAATTACCATCTGCGGGCCATTGACGGAGCCACCTTTTAGAGGTATGAGGAACAGGCTGTAAAATTCATTGATCCTCTATAGAAAAGGGAGGACCCTCCGACCGACGGGTGTCGTGTCTGGCGGGCAACTGTTCGATAGATTTTTGAAGTGAAAACTTCTTTAGGCGCGTTGAGCACTTTTTGGGTGAGCAAAAATAATGGAAGTCCCGTCATCTTCACCGGACGTTTTCCAAGAGCTATATGTATACTGTGTATGTATGTGTACTTTTTGGGTGAATAAAAAGCGTGAAACTCGTGTCATCGTCATCGCACACTTCCTATGAGCTATATGTATACTGTGTATATATGTACATAGATATATCGGCAATGAGATGAACTTGTTGCATGGTATACAATCGACTGAAATCAGTTACAGAATACTAGTTCGATAAAAAGCTGTAAGTATATAATATCTGTCCGGTTTCAACCTATTATAATGGAAACATCAAAATAAGTTCTACTGTTTAGCCGCGAAATAATGACGAAGCAATTAAATTAAACAAACAAATGAAAGGCATCAGTTAGATAAATTGGGGTATTTTTACCCGTAAATATTGTACTGTGACATTATGAAAACATTCTCACAATCTTTTATCGATGTTATAACATAGAAATATCGATAAGGGCTGCCCTAGTAGACGCCATTTTATCCTCTCAGTAAAGTGTAGGTATGGCACGTTTTTCTTGTAGGTATGCCAAGTCCATGTTTTATATGTCAATGCAGTTACAGTAGTGACTAAAGTGGAATGTCTACCTTGGTGGTATTTGATTATCATTATTTTATGAATTTTATTGTAATACATTAAGATTTGTTTATAAAATTAATGTTATAATTTAAAATAAAAACTTTTTCACAAAAAATAAAACCGACTTCCAAAAAAAAACACTGCAAAGTGAAAAATAACTTTGATTTCGGAAGTCGGTGGCAAAAAAACGAAAATAAAACCCCAAAGACACCGACTTCCGAAATCAAAGTTATTTTTCACTTTGCAGTGTTTTTTTTTGGAAGTCGGTTTTATTTTTTGTGAAAAAGTTTTTATTTTTCACTTTTTAGTTGTGGTACCTACACAAAACCCCCACAAAAATTTGAATACCCATTACCTGCTATGTAAATTACAGTGACAGGAACTATTAGAATATCGTCCACATATCATAGATGGGAAAAATACGTATTATTGAAAAAATAAAACCGACTTCCAAAAAAAAAAACACTACAAAGTGAAAAATAACTTTGATTTCGGAAGTCGGTGTCTTGGGTTTTTTATTTTCGTTTTTTTGCCACCGACTTCCGAAATCAAAGTTATTTTTCACTTTGTCGTGTTTTTTTTGGAAGTCGGTTATATTTTTTGTGAAAATGTTTTAATTTTTCACTTTTTAGTTGTGGTACCTACACAAAACCCCCACAAAAATTTTAATACCAAGTAAATTACAGTGACAGGAACTATTAGAATATCATCCACATAAACTAGGTGGGAAAAATATGTATTATTGAAGGTAACTCAAAAACCCCTTATCAGATCTTGACCAAATTTATATGGGACCAATTCCGAAGTATGCCCTACCAAAAAAAAAAGAATCATCAAAATCAATTCATAATTGGCGGAGTAATCGCGTAACAAAATACAAAAAAAAAAAAACATACAACCGAATTGAGAACCTCCTCCTTTTTGAAGTCGGTTGAAAACGAAAATACCTAGACACCGACTTCCGAAATCAAAGTTATTTTTCACTTTGTAGTGTTTTTTTTTGGAAGTCGGTTTTATTTTTTGTGAAAAAGTTTTTATTTTTCACTTTTTAGTTGTGGTACCTACACAAAACCCCCACAAAAATTTGAATACCAAGTAAATTACAGTGACAGGAACTATTAGAATATCATCCACATATATACTAGGTGGGAAAAATATGTATTATTGAAGGTAACTCAAAAACCCCTTATCAGATCTTGACCAAATTTATATGGGACCAATTCTGAAGTATGCCCTACCAAAAAAAAAAGAATCATCAAAATCAATTCATAATTGGCGGAGTAATCGCGTAACAAAAATACAAAAAAAAAAAAAAAAAAAACATACAATCGAATTGAGAACCTCCTCCTTTTTGAAGTCGGTTGAAAACGAAAATACCTAGACACCTACTTCCGAAATCAAAGATATTTTTCACTTTGTAGTGTTTTTTTTTGGAAGTCGGTTTTATTTTTTGTGAAAAAGTTTTTATTTTTCACTTTTTAGTTGTGGTACCTACACAAAACCCCCACAAAAATTTTAATACCAAGTAAATTACAGTGACAGGAACTATTAGAATATCATCCACATATACTAGGTGGGAAAATATGTATTATTGAAGCTAACTCAAAAACCCCTCATCAGATCTTGACCAAATTTATATGGGACCACTTCTGAAGTATGTCCTACCAAACAAAAAAAGAATCATCAAAATCAATTCATAATTGGCGGAGTAATCGCGTAACAAACATACAAAAAAAAAAACTTTTGAGAACCTCCTCCTTTTAGAAGTCGGTTGAAAAAAACAGTGTTCTTTAGAACCTCACTAAAAACGCTGAGCGTGTGTCTTAAAAACCATGAACATCGGTTAGTTAAAGCTAGCGACAGGAGGTGTGACACGCTAAAATTGACTGTTTTGCTTCTTATTTTTAATTTTTAATCAGATAAAATATTAGCAACAATTGACTCCGTTATACATTTTTTTAAAGAATATGAACTAAACATTAAATTTACAAAAAACTGCATTAATAGAGAATAAGAATGTCTTGTAAATTGTTTGTAAATGTTTGTGACAGTAGGTACTTTTTCTTTACAGTCAATTTTTCTTGGAATGGCTCGTTCACGACACGTGCAAAATTTCTGAGAGTAACTTAGCAAAAAGTACTAGGCTTGCATGAATTCAAGATAGTAATCGTTAGTATTATCCCTATAATTTGGCGCATAAATAATTTATAACTAACAAACACTAATAGGCTGGGATCATAGATATCCAGAGATATGCCTTCAATGCGGAATAGTAAGGAATCCTAGTGCGGCCGCCTACCTCCCACCAAAATAATTACAACATTAACAAATAGTGTACTTACGACACACACTTAAAATTTGAACTCGCACACTAAGAAGAAAGCAGCTACACAAAATCAATTTCTAATAGCACACATACATAGAATGGGCGGGGCATTCACTTGTAAACACTTGCTATTTGCGAACATTCAATGCACACGCATGCAATTAGGGAGTCGAAAGCGATGGTCGATAATTTTTATCGATATTTACTTTAGCACATTCTTGTATTATTATAACTTCGTTTAATTTTCTTAATATAATTTATTTTGTTTTTATATACCTATCCGTAAAAATTTGGGTTATTTTTACTAAAAATAAAATGAGTTTTTTTTTTAAATATTGTATTACTGGGTAAAGGGAACCCTCTCTGTTAAATATTATGCTATACACGAGTAACTGTATTGAAATAACAATGTCTTTATTTGCTTCAAACAAAATTAAATTAATAACAAATTTAACTCTTATACTATACATGTAATACGAGAATATCCATTGACTTCTGTAAAAAAAGATTCGATTGCAATAATACGCATGTCGATAAAATCAGCCGCACGCACTCGATTGCACCTCTCTAAATCCAAAACGTTCGTTCCGTTCGGAAAGATTCGGGCTAGTTCGGGCTAGTTCGTATCGCTCCGGACGTAAGTTAGTAAATGATTTAAAAATTGATTTAAAATATTAAACAGTGACTTAAATGTTTACTTACCGGTTATAGAACACGACATTTGTCTTCAGGTTGATGGTACTAGACCTATTTTTACAAATTATTACTGCACAGCTCGGCATTTTGGTTTTTTACGCATCAATAGTACACTGTACGCAGTTGCAAAGCGACTGAATGAAGCGTACAGCCGCCGTTCGAACATAAGCCCAATTTAGCAATGTCGAGGCGCCACGTGCCACGCCTCCAAGGCATATCCCTCGATATCCGTGGCTGGGATGAATTCACGTTTAGTTTATTTTGAGTAGGTATGTACATAAAAAACATGCCATATAAACATAAACGAAAAGCTATTTCCGCATTTAACCCATCGATGGTCAAAGGTTGACAACATGTAACTGCAATGTGTCAAATTTTACAGGAGAGGAAAAAAACTGTATAATTTCGATAATATTTTCAAAAAAAATAAAATAAAAAAGTAGTTGGTAGGTAATCGAATTATTTATTGATATAATTTAAAACAATAAAATGTGGGCGTGTTAGGTTTTTCATTAAATAATTAATACACAAACAGTTACGAATAAACAATATTGAAAAAACCTCACTACTAACGTGTTACGAGTAGTCAACGATTACATTACGAGTTGACAATTTAAAAAAAAAAACACTATTTTACTAGATTGAAACAATTACAAGTGCGGCAAATTATCATAAAAAGAGTGATAATCTGAAGGTATTACAGTTTTAAGAGCTTGCAAGTCATTAAATTTGCGTGAAGTAAGTTTAGGCGAGTCCTTAAAAAGTTGCTCGTTGGTTGTTATGGAAAAATTCGTATTTCTTGGCCTACTTGGCAACAAATAATAGTTTTCGTCGCAAATGTTAATTTTAATAGTTATTTATCCAACATGTGAGGAAAGTTCGTTTTTCCTATGAGTTTTGATTTTGAGTCTTGAGCGAACGAAGGATTGAAAAATAGAATCACGAGCGCAGCGAGTGATTATAAATTTCAATCCTGAGTAAGCGAAAGACTCAACAAAACGAATAGTAAATGAACTTGCTCACATGTTGCATACAAAACTTTTCACCACTCCCAGCAAGAAAGTATTCAGTCATCATAGGTAAATAAATTAAATAGACACAAAGCAAATCAAATTAATTCTTTATTTTTTTTTTATATATTTAAAACTTAACATAAAAAAATCAGGCAAGGTTAGTTTCGGAACGGGATCATTACTTTCCTCACTGTTAAACAGTGAGGAAAAACCAACTTTCCTCACTGTACAAGCAGTGAGGAAAAGCCAACTTTCCTCACTGTTTTCGTAGAGGAAAGACACTTCTTTCGTGCGGGAGTGGTGAAAAGTAAATTTTGCCATCTGGTTTGTACAATCAAACTTTAAGATTTGTGACAACAGGATCTTCTTTTTTCTTTCCAGGCCTAATACCTACTTTCATATCGCATGACTTTTAGATCATCAAACTTTTTGAAAAAGTCAAATTTTTACATCTTGACGTCATAAGGATCTTTGCGTGATTTCCTAGTTATGTCTGCCTATTGCGATGGAACATAAATAGCGTCATATTTTTGGATGCCACGTTCGATGGCAGCATGAACGCTATCCACTTCCATCTGAGTATGTCCAGGTTCTAGATATTTGTGGTAAATAACCACATTATTTACAGCAGCAAAGTTGGATAGAGCATTTGCTAATACTGCATTTGCATTCCTATTTTGATAGGTGCAACCGTCACTTCAAATAATGATAGGCTTTGTTTTGTTACAAATGCGCCTTGTCTCCTGCTCAACAATATGAGAAGTTCCAAATTCAAACTCTTAAGAATTCAAAATTGTTCTGCACCAGGTAAGACTTCTATAATACTCTCGATATTTTCCGAGTTATGACGTGGCCTGGAAGGTGGCTGAGGCTGGTTTAAAAATGATGAAGTAGTACTTTCGTTTAAAACAATAAGTGATGAAGCTTTCAAAGTACTGTCCCGTCATTATCTTGCCAGCTCTGGTTGGCGCTAAGAACTTCCAGGAGAACATTCTCAAGTCGATCTGATGAATAACTTTTTGTCAAAAGTAACATTTCTCCGTTTCTATTTACCTCGTAGGTGTACAACTGTATTTTGAAGAGATCGGTGACTTTCGAAATGATTCTTGTGATTAACTTTCATAGACAAACTCACTCCTCTTATTACGAGAAACGTTAACAGCAAGTCCTTGCTTCTTCAAGCCAGTTACAACTTCATTAACTAAATAGGGACCTACATTCATTCTTTGGTAAAGGAATTGTTTTGATCGCCGCTTATTTTTAGGTACTTCGTCTATTATTCTTTATCAACTAAGATCCCTGCGATAAAGTTTCAACATGGATCATAAAGGTAGGCCATAGGATAATCTTCTTTTGTTTTAGTGTTAACATGGAGAAAAACAGTGAAGAAGAGCATTTTAAATCTTGTATAAAACGCACACTATGCTGCAAAGCATATTATAAGCTTGGAGATTATATTGCTGACAAAAATGCTTGGCTTAACGCTGGTCCAGCTCCACAAGGGCGCATAAACTAATTGATTAGCATTCAAAAATGTTGTTGGAGCTGCTGAAGATTGCAAAAACTTTCTTTGAATTGTATAACTTCAATCTCTTTTTTATTGTATAATTGCATAGCACATGTGTGAGCACTGTGACCATGTACCTTCTATAAAGCTACCATTTACTGGGTAGGTACGTCTTTCATTGACTTGATATGCCCTGGCGGCTAAGAGTATGTCATGCTCACTCAAATGTCTCGCTGGTGGTGGCGTTGTGCGTGTGTTGGATCGTTGAGTTCCCTTCAAAATGGTTGAGCTAAACGGTGCTGATCCATGCGTCATGTTCGTGAACGGGTGCCATCAGTAGGGACTGGTCATCTCTTATCTGCCACGGCTTATTTTAATTTTTGAATTGTTTTTATTCTTTTATTACGGACGCTTTTTACGTACATGTCTTTCTACATTGTTCTCACATGTATAATTTCAACATGAATGATGTAAACAATATTTTGTAAGTTTTTTTTTTTTTTAAAAGAGTGTCCGTGGAGTTTCTTGCCCGTTCTTCTCCATAGGAACCTACGCTTTGGAATGGGCAACTAGCTTCATATTTCTGACTGACTGACTCCTTGACAATTCAAAAGTGCCTGTAAATGGTTTAATTGAAATAAATGCTTTGAGTTTGAGTTTGAGTTTATGACAGCTAGTTCATAGTAACAGGAGATTAGATAGCTTGGGCTTTTCCACTGCTGCACTGTAGTGAAAAATTACATCATCACATTTTTAAAATACGTTAAAAGGTGATGAAAATAGTTGGCAACTCTTTTTTGTAGATTGTAGATACATTCTTATGTCAAGTTGACATTGCAAAAGTACGGCCGCTTTCCGAATTAGAACATAATCTTTTTCAGTACTGACATCGATATTAGGCGTTCCGATTAAGATATCACGTTTATGACAGCTGAGGGCTGTCAACAAATCGGAACGCTCGTGAACGCGCTCGCGGTACTCGCTCAACGTCAAAACTTGCATACCATAATATCTTTGTGTTTATACCACACATTTCTTCTTCTTCTTCGGTTAGGTGGCGAACGGTAGCCAGAAACACAATTTCGAAAATGCTACGTTAAAGATAAGATGCGAGTCAGAATAAAACAGCACAACTGTCATTTTTGACAGCGCTCACGGTGATATTAGTAAAAGGCATGGTCGGCGTTATCGTAAGATGGCGCATGTCATGACGTCATTGGTTAGTATAGCGTGGTTAGTAGGGCTACATATGTCCTACTAACGTGCAGTGTGCTTGTACATATGTGGAATGCAGATGATAAAAACTGATTGATAAAAATAAAATCAAAAAATAAAACGCAAAAGCTTGAAGAGCTTCCCTCTTCCGTTTTGGATTATCAGGACACTCATGTGGTTTTTGTGGTCCATCACAAATAAAGCACTTGATCTTTTGTTTGATCTTCTTTGGTGTACTCTAACCATTATGCTGATTTGACAGTAGTGCTGAAGTCGGTTGGGTTGCACACGTGCTTGCTGAATAGGTATCCTCCATTTGAAGAAGCTTCATCTTTACATAGTTGGTTGTAAGAACAACGTTACTATTCTCTATGGCTAGTCACATTGGTTTGAACTCTATGGTAAGGCCTTGAAGAAGTAAAGCAGCCAACAGTTCATCGTCAACCTCCTTTCCTAGGTTCCTGAGATACCATCATCACAGATGTGACATATTCCCTAACCGATGGGAATTGCTCGAACGCACTCATTAATGCTTCCTAAGCATCTTTCGTTGTTTTCGCTTTGCGTACATGCACCAAGCAATGAGGTCTAATCATCAAGCAAATATTTGCTCTAGCTTTCTGGTCTTTTCTCATACCTTTCACATCGGTCGTTTCAGGTGTAACTCTTGTATACTCCCACAAGTCATCGTGAACAAGATATAACCCCATCAAAAACTTTCACGTGGCGTAATTGCTGTTACCATCTAATTTCTCTATAGAGGGCAACCCACTACTGCCTTCTGCTTTACTGAGTTCTGCTCTGTGAGAACTCTTGTTACCATTAGACCACTACCAAGGCCAACGTTATTTTGTTTCCTGGGCACATAAACCTGTTGGTATACCCTTTTATTCTGACACATTGTTTTCGAACCCACGTTAATACGGTACGGTTGTTAGCACGCTCAAATCGATTACAGCGTAACTCGGAATGCACCCGTATACTAGTGAGTGACTCGACTCGACTGCTTGACGTTAATGACAGAATAACAGTGCGTGGCTAGATGCAGGGTGTTTCGTACCTGTTTTCGTAATTTAAAAAACTTTTATCTTTTATAATAAATAGTTTTATCTACGTTTATAGTAGTAGTACACAGTACTTACCTTTTATATTTCTTCAGTAATCTCAGTAATTTGTAAGAAACTCAAGATGATTAACGGCCGTGCTTTACATTTCGTGTTCAAAGTCGCCGACAGAACCCTGACTGCGAAATTCTACAGGGAAATCTTAGGAATGAAGGTAAGAAATAAGAATAATACCTACATTGAAAATAATTTGTTAAAGTTTAAATGTTTTTTTAGAAAACGAGAATTCATAAAGCATTAAGTACTAAATACTGGATTCATGATTTAATCTGTGACCAAGGTCAAACAGACATACTTCTACACTACTATTATATGTTGTACCTACCTCGCCGGCAAGTTTAGACTCATTATATGTATATAAGTACTGTAAACTTGAACTAAAACTTAAGTGTAGCTAAGGACTGGACTATTTCACATTCATTGTTGCAGCTAATTAACTAATACTCTATTCTATGTAGTTTACACCTGTTTCTTTAGGTTTGAATACATATAAGTCGACCTACTGACCCCTGTTCCCTCACACAAGTTAAGTCTAAATCTTTGGATCTAGGCCTGCAATAGTAAATATATCAGTTGGTTGCACAGAAGAGTTGCTACCAAATCATGTTGTTACAATTTAATTTTGTTCTATTAGTTTAGAATTGGTTTAATTAAAGTCATCAACAATAGGGCAATTAAGAACAACATTTAAAAGGAGATTAGTTTAATTAACTTTAAAGTGTTTTAGTAAGTACTACACAATCAATAAATATAAACCTTATTCTTTTTCATTGATCACAGACACGTCATGTAGTTCGGAATCTTTTTATACACAAACGCTTAATGAAATAATATTCCTTTAAATAAGTATCTAACCAATTCAATTAGCAAGCAATAATAACATTTGAATTAGAAAATGATGTGTCAGACAAATATATTATTATTAGCCTCCCAGTGACACATTCAACACGAGTCCAGAACAATCAACATTGAATTGCCTTTTATTCAGGGATTGATAGGTTCATCCACTTCATGTGCCTACATAGTAGCTAAGCAATTGTATAATCTCTAGAAAAATAATAAAAAATAAAACCTGCTAAAACATGTTACAGAGTTCAATAATCAAAGCAATAATAAATTTTAATAAGAAAATGACAATGTGTCAGACAATATAATAAATTAGCCTCTAATGTCCCAGTGACACATTCATTAGTCTAGAACAATAAATAATGAACTGCGTCTCATTAGTAAGGGATCGGTGGGTTAATGGTTTCCTCCAATTAAATTCACATAATTAACCCTTTCACAGTCCCATGACAGACATGGGTCATAGTGATAGTACACTTTTTGTGTCTGCTACAGACAGTGAACCTGTTAAGTTAATTTCTTAATTAGGTTAATGTGTAAACTCAAACAAAATGTAATTAATGTCATGTTATCTTTAATATTATTAACTAGTAGCTAATACTCAGCATGAGTTTCAATGCCTTTTTTTTTGTCGTCGTTGGTTGAGCCATTTTCGAGTTTTGGCGAGACTAACGCACAGACATTGATTTTTATATAGAAAGAAAGAAAGAAAATAAATTTATTTGACTCAGGCCAAGGCACACAACATTTACAAAAAAACAAAACAGAAAAAAATATAAGTATACTAAAAAATATATAAAAATAACTAATAATATGTTTAAATGATACTAGCTTCTGCCAGTGTGGAAGTCGATAAAATACAGCATGCAGCAAACATAGCATGTTAATCGCCGATAATGTAGCTTTCTACAGGTGAAAGATTTTTTTTTATCGGTTTAGTATTTTTTTAAATATTAGTTTAGATTTCGATAGGCTGATATTATTTTTCTGGGGTTACTATGGCATCTGTTCTGATTGTTAGAAGATTTGCTTTTAGGAAAGCATCTTGAATTTTTCAAGAATAATAAGAATAACTGAATTCAAATATTTATCAAAAATAATTTTTATAACATTAGAATGCAAAAAAAATCTTTATTGATTAAGTTCGTCAGTATGGTAGGTAGGTACTTTTAGCAAACATTAACTGAGTTTTTAATATGTTCTTTTTTGCAGGTCCTAAGACATGAGGAGTTCAGTGAGGGATGTGAAGCTGCTTGCAATGGGTGAGTAATAATATTGCAAAAATATTTGGAAAATATTTTAACCAACATAACTGGCGAAATGTGGGTGTACTATTAGGTACACCTCTGCCCAATCCTTTGGGGAAACAAGGCGTGATGTTATGTGTGTGTGTGTATTTGAATAAGAATATATTTGACAAAAAAAAAAAACATTAAATTTCATGAAGCCAGAACATATTAATTCTATGCCATGAAATTAAACTTAATGTATGTTATATATTTTATTAATGTAATTAAAAGCTCTGAAAGACAGCATATTAAATTAATATTTTTATTTCTAGACCATACGCAAACAGATGGAGCAAGACCATGGTTGGTTACGGACCAGAAGACTCGCACTTCGTAGTGGAGCTTACATACAACTACGGTATCACACACTATGAAACAGGCAATGACTTCATAGGCCTCACAGTCCAGTCCAGCGAGAGTCTCAAAAGGGCTGCTGCTAACAATTGGCCTGTAAAGGAACAAAATGGAGTCAAATATGTTGAAGCTCCCGGCGGTTACAAGTTCTTCATTGTTGACAAACCACAGCCTGTTGACAGAGGTGAGTTACAGTATTGAAAGAAGATAAAGCAAAGAATTGATTACTTAAATTTTTTTATCCAGGCATAAATCCTTGCTGAGCCTAACTATTCTTGTTTACCATACAGTATGAGAGTGATCGTCATCTATGATAATTATTGTGTATTGATAAGATAAAGCACTTATCTGCTAAAACATCACTGTCTGAGATGTTTTTTTATCATGTTATGATATGATTGTTTTGTGGATAAACTACCGACCGGTAGGTACCGACAGTAACTATGCGTCGAGTGCGAATCATGTGATGGGCGCATGATTCCTCAACAGACGCTTTGATAACAAAAAAGAGAGTTTCACGCCAATGTACAAACGAAACGATCTTTACCTGAAAAAAACAAATTATATGGCCAAACCATGTAGACACTTATTTCTGTCCTAATGAAGAAAAAAAGTCGAGGTTTTTTTATAAATACTGTCAGTATTTAGCTACGACTTTGGCACCCTCAGTAGCATCCATCAGCGTTTAATTAGATTATATGATAAGTAAAGCAGCATGAAGTCAAAGTCAAATCAACTATTTCAAATAGGCCCTAAGGCCCTTTATAAGGCACTATGGAACGCCAAAATTTATTAAATAAAATAAAAAATTGTCATCCCTTCCAAAAGGTACTTAGTTTTCGCATGAAGAAGAATGGGCAAGAAACTCCATGTATTTATTGAACCTCTAATAAACCTAAACTAACAACGTGAGAAAACTCGAAGAAGTTAAAGTGGCTCAATTATTTTTTTAAAGCGTGCATCATTAATAGCGCAAAAAGTTTTTAGAGGTTCATTAATTTAAGTAAAAAAAAACAAAAATCCCGACTGAAAAAACACGAAACTGTAAAGGGAAAAACAAGCATTATTCATTGAACGAATTTCCCAGAAAATGGTGTTACTTATAATATTTTTTAATTAAAAATTTTAAATGATAAACACCGTATTTATATTAAAAAAAAAAAAAAAAAAAACACCTCATAAGGGGAATTTTACCGGGATAGTACCTACATGGGGCGCGGGCGGCCGACGTTTAGCGGGTGTCTACAAGTCATAACTTATGCCCCCTGATGAAAATTTGCTATTTTTAATAATAATATATGTTTTTATTGCTTTTTGGTAATATTATTGCAGTACCTATGTGTCCATTTTGAATCGGACGTGCCCCTTTCGGATCGGACAGGGTGTTTTTTACATATTGTATATTTCGTGCCGATTCGAAAGAAGGGTAACCTATTAATTGTAAAAATCATCATTCACAGATCCAGTGGTTAAGGTGTCCCTTGCCAGCTCAAGCTTGGAGAAGTCCATCGCCTACTGGAGTGGTTTACTCAGTCTGAAGATCTTCGAGAAAACAACTAAGACAGTCACTTTTGGATTCGGCGACCAACAAGCTAAATTAGAATTAGTTAACATTGGTAAGTTCTTGTGAATTCATGCAGCTAACATGTTTTGTTTTAGTGAATAATATCTTGCTACGTGTTTTCTTAGAACAAACAGCGGAACAAAAGATGATTAGGTATTTTTAAGAACCATAAGTAAGCGTGATGTTGGTATAACTAATGTTACAATATTTATATTTTGCATGTGACCGATAAAATGTACACATAATTCTATCTCATTCTCGATGGTTAACAAAAATTTTTTCTTTGCATATGTGATTGTTCTTCCTTCCATGCAAAGAGGAGGCCATTTTCTGATTTAAAATCCTGTTTGTGTCTGCTTCTAACGTTATACATTATGCCTTTGAGCAGTACTTTTCCATTACATAATATTGCGTCATCCGTCCATATTAAGTTGTATGTAAGGGCGCTTGCATAAATAAGCGGGATTTCGAGCACGACTCTCGGTGTACAGGATCAAATTAAATGAGCCAATGAAGCTCCACAGACGTACTATACACGATAAAAGAAAAAGAAAGAAGATTTAATTTTGATGTTTTTTTCTGGGGTCAACGACCGCTAGTAGTGTAGTTACTTGAAGTATGAGTTGAGTAAATAAGTTTTTTTTTGTTTTAAGATATCGATACCCATTACGCCTGTGAAGTTTACACAAAAAAAAAGTAACTAAACTACACACTTATGGTCATTGACTCAAAGGATATATTATTTTTTTACTATTTTATTTACACACACGTATTTACATGATACGAACAGACTTAAAATAATATTAATATGTACAAGTATATATAAAAAGGGGGAGGGGGGGATAATTATAGGGCATCAAAAACCGTATGTATGTGACATAGTCACATATACATACATAAAGTATAATTTTTATAACCACTAACCTAATAATAAATATGACTGTAATGATGACCAAACATATTTTATCACGACAGTAGCATGCGTTCCTTTGTTAGATTGACGCTATCTTCAGGTGTTTTATCAGACGAAACACAGAGTCACAACATGAGTTGTCGACAGAAATTGGGTACCTATCTACAAATCTATTTAAGATGATGCACCTGTTAACACTATCACGTTGCGTGGCAGCCGTGTGATACCTAGATTTACATATCCACGCTTCCATGCATTTGACAAAGGAAAAGATTAGAAATCGACAAATAATTTGGGTCTGTACCAAATTATTTAGCCAGCACATCAATCACCCTACCCGAAACTGTCAAATTTTCCCAATCAACTTTGAACCTTATGCTATATTAATAAAGTTGAAAATCTGTTAAAGAAATTTGACAGATTGTAGTAGGATGATGTGCTGGCGTCTGTACATTCGTACTTGAAACTTACACATGTAGAAGTTGATAAAATCTTACATGTGGAAAGTAATTGATATTCAAGTATGTACCTAGGAAAATCTGTTATCTATGTTGACTATTTCTGTCGACTTTGTATAACGTAGTATCACCGACATACAAACAAAATATGGCCATACCTGCCTATTCATTTATACAGGGTTAGTCGGATCCTAACCCATTCTCTTTACGTCTAGTCCTGTGTAAATGAATAGCCGAAAACTGAGAAATCTTTGCACATTTTTTATTTTACCAGCTTTTCTTGTAAAAAAAACTATAAGTAGATACTCGTAGCATCTGTAAATAATATTCTATTCTATTCTAGTTTTATTCTAGTTTTGTTCTATTCTAGGTTCTATAGCAGACTTTAAAAATCAAAACTCGAATTTTTACGTCAGGATATAAAACTCGATATACGAATGTATACAAAATGTCCAACGTTTACTTTAAAGTATCTGAAAAACGAACCTCGATGTTAAAGCTTTTAAAGATCAAGCTTTCATAGGTCAAAACTAGTTGACCCACTCTTAAAAGTGTGTGATATGTATTTGGCCAGTTTTTCAAAAGTATTCAGATCAAGGGCACCCTGTATCAATAAACTGCAACTTCATTCTACACATCCAATGACCTCTCAGAATAAAACGGTTCATCTATTTTCGACTATGTAAACTAATGTATAATTTAATGCAATTCCAGGTGAGCCAGTGAACCGCGCGAAGGCATACGGTCGCATCGCGTTCTCAGTACCCTTCGATGAGCAGCCAATCATCGACCAGAAGATCCAGGCGGCGAAGGGCACCATCCTGACCCCGCTGATATCGCTGGACACGCCAGGCAAGGCCACTGTTAGAGTCATCATTCTAGCCGACCCCGACGGCCACGAGATCTGCTTTGTGGACGACGAGAGCTTCCGACAACTGTCCCAGGTCGACCCCGCTAGTGACGCAGACCTCGACAAGTTCATCAAATCAGACAAGTCGCGAGCGTAGAGCCATCCATCCATTTCTTAGCTATCGGGCAAGGGTACTCATATTCTTTTATATTATTTTCCCTAGTACTTAAGTTATTCCTCGCTTAGCGTCACAATTTTATTGGTTCTATGTATACTATGTATGCAAACACTCATCCTCATTGTTCTGCATATAGGAGTGTTGATAAGTATGATATTATTGTACAAATTATATCAGCTTCATACAATGTAAGGCTGTATTATCATCTGTCTAAATTATTTACTATATTGAATTTTCATCTTTATGTGTAAGTATTAAAGTTCATTTTACACTGATATGTTGTCAATTGCCACTTCATTTTTGTGATAAGTTTGTCTTAAAATAACCCTTCAGAGTAGTTTAGCATTCCAAGTTGTTTTGAAAGTGGCAGTATTAAGTATTATTATTTTGAAGTTTGTTCAAACATTGTTATAAAGTGATATGTTTATTGTATATTATGTATTTTTACTATCTATTGTTACGGTAAGTACACAGTAATATGTTAACTAAGTAATAAGAATATATAATTTGAATTTTATTTACTTCTTATAATTTATCGAAGACCTAGAATTGTCGACTTTTGAGGAAGACAGAATGCTTCTTGAACTGTTAAAGAATCGCAAAAAAATTAATAAAAAATAGGAGGTAACTTACAGCTCCCAGGTACCTACAGTCATAAGTAGGCGCACGCCTGTTGTCACGAGAGTGGGTAGAAATTACAGAACGTTGTCTTAATTTGAGAAAACTGAAGTCTAGATGTCGCGAAAATCAGTTGACTCGTTTCGATATTTATTTTTATAACAATTGCTTGTTGCACTTACAGAAGCCATATGACGGTAGGATAAGAAACACAATTCGAGTAAAAAAAGCTCTCCCCTAGCGCAATCAACTTCTTGAATATGACATAGTTAGTCCAATAATACGATCTAACGTCCTGTCTACGTTTGCCATGTCTTCGGTATGTTGGCACTTCTCTTAGAGTATCAGTACAAATATTCGCGTTATTTAAGCAATACAAAACATTCCCTATTTAGGTAGTAATAAAGTTCGTTTTGTAAACGCGAATAGTTTTTCGAACTTAAAGCTAAAGAGGCTCAAGATGCCTAGCGAAGAAGGCAAGAATCTGGTGAAAATTAGATCTTGACCTTATTTTGCTGAATACTGTTTTCGTCTACTTACCGATTATTGCTTCATGAACTCTGCTTCAACAGATAATCTTTGTATCGGCCAGTCTAAGTAACAAATTTCTTCACGTTTTGGTATATTAAATTTCTTCAAAGACATCCTAAGTATATAGCCTGTTCTTCAACTCATTGAGCAATTTCCTGACTGTTATTTTGTCAATTTTTTACTGTGCTCATCAGGTCCAGTTCAGGTCGTCAGGTGGCGGCCCTGGCAGGTGAAAACTCTTGTCTGCACGATGTTTACTATGACAGCACTTAAGCTCATGGCTATCTCTCTAGAATGCACATAACCATAAAAATGCGTTGAACCAACCAACGTTTGCCTAAATGCTGTGAGAACACTGTATCGCAAAAATTCTGGGTCGCTAGTAAATGGCGTGATAGTTTCTTAAATACATAAGACTAATTTGCGAAACTATAGTATAGTGTAGATGACTAATTATATATGTAAAAAAAATGTATAAACCGTTTTGTACACTATACAGGGTGTTTGGCAGAACGTTGCCAAACAGCCTGTATAGTGTACAAAACGTGTTATACATTTTTTTTACATACGAAAATGGTGGATAGGTTGGGTCATCTGCTACTTACTCAGCCCTAATTTATTAGGCCCTGGCCCCATGCATATTTAAAAAAAAATCTTTGCTTTCTTCTAGTTTCACCACTTTCTTAACTTTAAAGTGTAATTTTTATTAAAAATGGGTAAAACAGGCAATATTTTGTTTTTATTTTAAATCTTTAATGTTGGCAGATTCAATGTGACATTACACAACAATAATACTAATGCTACCACCACACTGATTAAGCATAACAATATAATAAATACACCTATCACTCAACGGTCCGTTTCGACTGTATGTATTCGATGTAACGATATAATCTACCTTCGTTCACATAATCGGAATTACTGTACAATAATCTATACGCCCTACTCATTAAAATCAAAACCTTTATGTACCCAAATTAATATCGAACCCCAATACACATTTTGTTGCCATAATGTGTCTAATAAATGGCTGTTTTAAATAACATATCTATCGACTTAGATCGTATCGAAGTATCTTCTTCATACACATGTCAACCAGACCGTTGCAAAGATTATTTACACACGTCAAATGCACTAACTGTTTTACACCTAAATATCAGAAGTATCACTAAAAATTTTGACGAACTTAGATGTCTCCTAGTCACAATGAACATAACATGCGACGTAATTGTGCTATCTGAATGCTGGCTTAAAAAAGCAGGAAACATCCCTATTTTGGATGGATACTCATCGCACCAAACCCAAAGTTTAATTAACCAAAACGATGGCCTAGTCTTATATATTAGGAATAATCTACGTTACACTACAACTGAACCGATTTTCCCTGACGCCAGTTGCCTAACCTGCTCCATAGAAAACAACCTAACTATCATTGCCTTATATAGACCACCATCACAAAGAAACATTGACCCATTCCTAGACCAGCTAAATAATGTTATTCTTGACCTTAAAAATCATAATCAGACCACAATTATCGGAGATGTAAACATCAATATCAGCCCTGATAGCAATGACCCACGCTCTTTGCAATACCTAAACATGACTGCATCTCACGGATTTCTCCCAGCCCACCTTCTTCCTACTCGCCTGCATAACTGTTTAGATCATATCCTATTAAAAACCAACAACAAAGCGACTACTTTAATATTAAAAACATCGATAACAGACCACTTTGCAGTCTTGCTAAATCTAGAAAATAAGAAACCCAAACCTATTAACAATAAAGTTAACACATCTTTCCTTAATATTTCAGGCGCCATCTCTGATATCGAAAACTGTAACTTCTCTATTCTAAATGCAACGAATGAGCCTAACCTAGCAACCAATGAATTTCTAAATATAGTCTCCCCCATATTAATAAAAAATACTATTTATAGAACAATCCCATGCAAACAAAGAATTATAAAGCCCTGGATAACTACAGGTCTTTTAAGATGTATACGTAATAGGGACAGAATGCACTATAATACAAGTAAAGAGCCGAATAACCAGACCTTAAAATTAACCTATTTACGATATCGCAACTTCTGCAATGATTTATTAAAAAGAATAAAATCAGACTATGAAGAAAAGGAATTTCACAAATCTAAACACAACCCTAAAAAAATGTGGGAAACTGTCCGCAGTGTAACTGACACCAAAAGCGTGCGTTCGACATCAACAGAACTCCTGTCAATTGAAAACTGCCCTACTAAGTCCGTGAACAAAATTAACACGTACTTTGCAAACGTTGGTATAAATCTTGCAAACAATATACCTAGCTTAAACTGCCCGCAGTCAGTCGACATCCACCAACAAAATACAGCCAACTCAATGGTTCTTCTGGAAACAGACGAAGAAGAGGTTAACTCAATTATAAACAGCCTCCGGATTGACAGTGCTACCGGTTGGGACGGCATCCCACCAAAATTGCTAAAACACGCTAGCCATATCCTGGTTCCACCTATCACACGTATTTGTAACCTGGCCATATCTACAGGTATATTCCCCAGCGCTCTAAAAAAAGCCATCGTACATCCAATATACAAGTCGGGTGACAGAAACATGGTCACGAACTATCGCCCAATTTCAGTCCTTCCAGCAATCTCCAAAATTCTGGAAAGAATAATGTACAAACGCCTTAATAACTACCTAAACAAACACAAAATTATCTCCCAAAACCAGTTCGGTTTTAGACGCGGACTATCCACAGAGGACGCGGTGACATCTTTACTAGATTTTGTAGTTGACAAAATCGACAATAAGTTCAAGTGTCTAGGAATCTTCCTAGACCTTTCGAAGGCATTCGATACAGTGTCTGTTCCTCTACTTCTTTCTAAACTTGAATCCATCGGAGTGCGAGGAATCGCTCACGACTTATTTAAAAATTTTCTTACTGATAGGATGCAGTGCGTTAGGATAGGGGAGTACGTTAGCGAAGCAAACCCGGTGATTATCGGAGTCCCACAAGGAAGTTTGCTCAGCCCTCTCCTTTTTCTGATCTACGTCAACGAACTCTGTGAACTATCCCTTCCATCCACAAAAATAATAGCCTACGCAGATGACACGGCAATTCTATCTTATGGCCGTGATTGGGCTTCAGCTAAAGAGACGGCCGAAAAGGGACTCGGTGAAGTGATGTTATGGCTAGAGCAAAACAGTCTCACACTAAACGTTGCGAAAACTAATTTTATCACCTTTGGCTCAAGACGTTCCACTCTACCACAAGACGGTTCATTACTAATTAAAGCCCACAAATGTTCCAACCTTCTCCCCATTTGCACATGCCCCGTTGTAACTAGAGCACCAGTGGTACGATACCTCGGCCTTCAATTAGATGCCTGCCTGTCCTGGAAAACACACTTACAAACAGTGTCCGCACGAATACGAAAACTTATTTTTCTATTTAAGAAGCTAAGGGCAAACATAGAAATCCTTAAGATTGTTTACTCGGCACTAGCCGAATCAGTACTGAGCTATTGCATCACTGCCTGGGGAGGAGCCGCCAAGACCGACATTATACAGGTGGAAAGAGCCCAGAGAGCCGTAATTAAAGTCATTTTAAAAAGATCCTTCAGATTCCCAACGCGGCAACTTTACAGGGATTTTAAAACACCAACGGTTCGACAACTATATATACTACGCGCAGTCATGCGAAAACACGCGACTCTTCCATACAGCATAAATAACAGCCCGACAGTAAGAAGAAGACCCAAACCGGCTTGTCCCACAACACATACAAAAACTACATTCGCTAGACGTCACTATCCCTACCTAAGTGCCCTTATATACAATAAAATACATCAAAAACATAATATACATACACTAAATACACACAAATGTAAAAAAATTACTAAAGAATTCCTCCTCACCCTAGATTATGATGAAACAGAAGCACTGATGAAACCCACATACAAATAAATAATTATTAGTATCACGAACGCTTACACAACCACAGACATAATCACACACCTTCTCTACACACACACGACACACATTACACATCACACACTCATACACAACACACATCACACACTCATACACAACACACATCACACATTCATACACTTTCCCCATAACACCACATCACACGCGCTTACTCACACACAATTTGCTGCTGTTACACTTTTTTTTTTTTTTTTTTGATTTCCTAATTTTGTAAAAAATCTTAGCGGACGAATGGATGGCCCCTATAACACAGGATTGTCCTAGCATCGGGGTCATTATTCACAAAAAATGAGCACAAATGTAATATCATAATAACGTAATATGCATTGTATTACTTCTTTTTGCTGAATAAATTATTCTTATTCTTAAAAAAAAAAAAAAAAAAAATGAAAAGCAGAAAAAAAAATTTTTCTTAATTTTAAATTTTATAAATTTTCAAAGAGTGGTTTAAAAAAAATCTGTTACTTGTACAAATGAAACCTCTTTAGAGATTTAGAATAAGCATTAGTAACCTGCTTACTACATATTATTTAATCTAGCGATCTAGTTATGTAATTTATGGAGATATCACGGTTTTTATTAGCGACCCGGAATTTTTGCGATCCAGTGTATTTGATATTAGCTTCGCCCACGTGGAGGTCGGAAATTATCCCATGGGATCGTACTACTGGGATAAAAAGTATCTACTGGGATATGTTAATCCAGGTTATAAACTATCTGTGTGCCAAATTTCATCCAAATCCGTTTTTGCGTGAATGAGTAACAAACATCCAAACACACAAACTTTCACATTTATAATATTCGTGGGATTAAATGATGGCTTTGTTTAAGAGTTTTTAGTTAATTAAGCTCAGACTTTAATACAGACGGGCAATAAAGCGTCTTTAAATGCTCATGCGAATGCTTATAAGCGAAAATATGACAGTTTGTCTAAGCGGAAGTGCTGCTTAGTTACATCATCCGTTAACTAACCAAACAGCAGTTGATTTGTTGAATACAGTCTGTTCTAAAAGTCTATAATGAAAATGTAAACAAATGGATCAGAAAATTTACCTGTGGATGCCAATTTGTAGTGCCACTTACAGATTGTTTTGATTAAATTATTTGAATACTTAAATCACCTTAAATCTGTTTTTCATTTGACAATTATTGTGGTTAATTTATAACCTAATTTTTCGTCGATGATCAAGAACTAAGCATTCGTAATTAACAGAGTGTTTAATGTGGCGCGGAGTAGTGTAGCAGATTTCAATTTTGAAAGCCCATTGTCCCTAGTCACTTTCTATCGGCAATCCCCTGGGTGTTTTAGGCATCCATAGAAGGAAATCACTATTGTACGCCAACTAATTCTAACAAAACTATCCCAAAATATAATTGAGCCTATGCCATCGCCAAGCTAAGCTAATATTAGGGGTTAAAGTATGAAATTGCCGATTTGTACTGAAAAATTTAAATTAGTTTTTTTTTTAAATTTAGCATATTTATTTAATCATAATTACCATTATTATCTATACATTGCTGCCATCTAATAGGAAGGTCGTTTATGCCTTTGCGATAGAACTCATGATCTAGATTCGACAAACTGTGTGAAAGCATTTTGTACTGCCTCCTGAGAAGAAAACCTTTTATCAAGTTGAAAATTGTACAAATCACGAAAACAATGGTAGTCCGTTGGAGCAAGGTCTGGCGAATACGGAGGGTGACGAATGGTTTCTAATTGCAGTTCCTGTAGAGTTAAAACGGTTTCTCGTGCTGTATGAGGTCTCGCGTTATCATGGAGCCATAATGGTGAAGGTCGATTCATGAGTCGGGGCTGTTTCACTGCTAGTTTTGCTATCATTGTTCGGTGTCAAGCTTTGCTTTATGACACTGTTGCGGCGTTTGACCTGGGGTCAGCCATTGCATTTTTTGCTTACGGTTATCGTAAAGAATCCACATTTCATCACATGTCACAATTCGATCCAATATTCCTTCATTTCTGTATCGATTCAACAAGGCAACACAAGTTTCAACACACGTTTCTTTCTGCAGATCAGTCAAATCATGAGGCACCCATTTCTCATATTTATTTTTATTTTATTGATTTGACGCAAATGAGTCAATATTGTTGGTAAAGTAACATTAAACCATGCCGCTAATTCCTGGGTAGTTTGACTCGGATCGGCTTCCACCATCTCTTTCAATTCATTGTTATTCACCTGTGTGGGCGGTCTTCCACGTGGTTCGTTCCATCACGAATAAAAGTTTCCATCACGAAAGCGTTTAAACCAAAATCACACGGTGCGTTCATTAGCAGTCCCCTCTCCAAACGCAACATTGATATTGCGAGCTGTTTCTGCCGCGTTAGTTCCGCGTTGGAACTCGTATTCAAAAATAACTCGAATTTTCGAAGTATCCATCTTTCTTGTCTAAGCTGAATAAAAAAACAACTGAAAGTCGATAATCGAATGTTGCACATTTTTTAAAAGAAGAACTTCATAGGTCAAATCTCAAACTATGAAGGTTCTATGTCAATTCGAAGTAGGTACTTATTACAATAAAACGGCAATTTCATACTTTAACCCCTATTATTCAAGCCATCGCCCACGTTGCTTAATTATAGTTATGTCCAGTCCGAAAGTAAATTTGCGTGTTACCGGCTACTTAGCGATAAACGCCTAGATATAAATCGCGAAGTGAATCGCGGTCAGCGGTTAGCGTACTAAATGACTTGACCGTATCTATCAAATTGCTCTTGGAGTTGCGAAACTGCAGGATTGCGTGACGCTGTGGGCCTCGCCTACATCCGCGAGGGAAGTCGTGAAGTGTTGCCTATCTTCAATCCGATAACAATCGATTTACCTAAATATAGACAAATTCAAAGTTGCCTTAGCCTCTGAAAATACTGTTTTCATAGTTCCTTAGAACAATTTTCTCTAGTTTCAGATTTGTCTGTCAGGACCCATCCCAACAGATCACCCTGGAAACTGGCCATTGCTAACGCTGTTGAGGTAGCAGAGATCTAGTAAAGTCGGACTACGCACAATGAAGGGTTCCGTAGTTGGGATGAATTTATCCCAAGAACAATCTTAACATTGTAGTTGAAAAACATGTTGTCTTATACATTCCAAGTGCGTGTGAGTAAGTTTGTACGCACAATATTGGGAGATTTATCATGTCATCGACTTTTTATAGCTTTTCCTGTAATTCTTCAAAATTTTTGGCTCAGTATTTTCGGAGATAAGGGGAGGGGAATGTTCAATTTTCTTAAATATTTTTTAAGAAAAAGAACTTCGCATTTATCCCTTTCATGTGATATGTCACACGGTACAGTCAGCAAAACTATTTTTTTAAATTTTCTTTTTCTACTTGACTTGACTGTCATGGAAACTTTATATAATAATGTGTGAGCTCACTGAAGAGTATGGACACTTTCGCGTGACTAAGTACGGGAGGGAAAATCTAGCGATTTAAATCGTTGGGCAGCGGGGTTTGAGTTTACGATGTCAAAAACACTAGAAAAACATACCAACTTAAAGTCCACGCCACCACTGAAGACCGGCGGAAAATTGTGGAACTACATTTAAAAAAATGCAAATTGATACAATGACATAGACACTAGCGTCGCGTCAAAAGGACTTCAGTGGTAGCGCGGACTCTTTCATAACTAACGTTTCATTGACGCTATGTGGCGGCCACCGCTCTTCTAGGAAACCTAACCCCACATTTAATTAACCTATACAGTATGGAAGGGAAATCGACGCGAAAACTGATACCATGGATTCAGTACATGATTCTGAACGGAACGGAAAATTTCAACGTAGGGGCCGTTGAAATTTTCCATCGGTTATTAAAAAAAAAATCTGCTGTGCCATACATTTTGACCGCGTAGGTATTGAACTTTTCTATGAAACAGCTCTTTTTTTTTAATAACCGACAAAATATTTTAACAGAAGGGGTTCAGAATCATGTACTGAATCCATGGTATCAGTTTTCGCGTCGATGTCCCTTCCACCCTGTATACAAATTCATGTCGAGTACTTATTTTCGACAAGTCTTGTAAAAGACTTCAAAAACATGTTTTATACCTTGGTGTAAAAACGGTGTATCCACACTAGATGCAGTAGGTACTGTTGCATAAGCACAAGCAAGCAAGCAAGTATTGTATCAATCACTCGTAGAACAATGTTTACCACCATAATTGCCACGTAATTACTAACATGTCAGTTTGTGCGTCTACACAACTGTCAAGCGTCGTAAATTATAGCATCGCTGGGAAACGTCAATGCATTGTAAATTCTACGACATTAGTTAATTAAGGAGTACTTATTCACGATATAAGACATGACTATCATTCGACTGCAGGAAACTACGTTCAGCGTTTTAAATTACAATGTACGAGTACGTATTTGTTTTAAATATAGTGAAAATATCCTAGGATTTTCTAAAATGTTTAATGTACTTGTACATATTATTATTATTATTTTAAGTCTTTTAACGTATATATTACGAAAATATATATTTAAAAAAAAACATTAAAAGAAACATTGCAATAGACGAGAATCTTTTGGAATTAAAAAGAAAAAAAAAATAAGATAAAAAGAATGCAAATTAGGCGTCAGCACCACCTCCGCATCAGAGAAAAGAACCACTAGAATCACGCTACACCGTCATATACTTTGTTTTTTTTTTTTAAATATATAAAAATGGACAAAATCAACAAAAAAAAAACAAAAAATAATAATATAATTGAAATCTACGGAAGTCTTATCCAAACATTTCGACCATCTCTGCAAAATGTCGGATTTCGGGTCGTCGACCGCAAATTCAACGGTCAGTCATGACATCAAAAACAGTCATCCATTTCTTAGCGTATTCTTCATTTAAAGGCTACGCAAATTCCTTACGGTAAAAGTTAAAATAAATGCTTGAAAACAATAATAGGATAAATGGCACCATACATAATTATTATCGTCAGTTTGTTATAAATAGTAGAATTATTAATCGTAATACGAGAAATGCGACGACGGCCGCGGCAAAATGGCGGCAAAATGGCTAACGATAATTTTTGAAATAACTATTTCTTTGCAAAATCTTTATCAAATACACATTCTTGGAAATAAAATCTGTTTATTACTTACCCATCCATGATTGACGCCGATTTATTTCCTTTATCTTTTAACTTCACTCTCACTATAACTTTTATGACCACGCACGACGCTCTCGGAAACGGACTGCGGGGGCATTCAAAAAGTCTATACCAACCGCAGTTGGCGCGTTTTAGGGAAGAAATATGCGATTTTATGGCATCCTTGTTTAATTCTCTACACTTTTGTGCAACTTTGAGCATGATTTGTATTAATAATCTATAGTAATATGGTCAAAACAAAAGTCAGTCGCCAAATGACTGAACTTGATGTCACGACAGATGAGGTCCGTTTTGACAGATCTCCAAATCAGTCATCCTGACAGTCAAGAGGGGGTAGGTACTGTGTATAATGTTATAATAAAATACCACTCGATATTCTTCAACTAAATGAGAAGAAATTTAAAACATGCATTAAATGCACACTATGTAGACAAGCATATTATAAGTTGGATGATTATATCGTAGATAAAAATGCTTGGCTTAATGCTGGTCCTGCTCCACAGCCACTTGGACTCACTAGTTTAAAAAAAAAAAAATGGTAGAGTTGCTTCCCCTTTTTTATTCTTTCTGATATTTAAGAACTGAATGGTTTTAAATTTTATTATTTAACCATGTATTGATTGTTGAATACCTACTCCAATAGATAATAATGATTATCTTTCTTTTTGGTAGTAAAATGACTAAATAATAATCTCTCAAATGCATTGTTGTAGTTTTGTATAATTTAGAAGCATTTTTTCAATGTTTGTAAATGTGAGTACTATGGAGCCGTTTATTATGATAATAGGGGTTAAAGTATGAAATTGCCGTTTTATTGTCATAGGTACTTCGAATTGACATAGAACCTTCATGGTTTGAGATTTTTGAGTGAAACTTTTTTCACATGGTACAGTCTGTTGTCAACATTATCTGACCCACCCTAAAAACAAACAAATTTAGACCCTGTGCATGTAACATTAAGGTTTATTCAATTTATATGAGCTTATCAGACAGTGCTGATTTACAAATACAATAATAATACAGACACGCAAATTTGATCTTTAACACGTAACGTTAAGGTAAACCCACCCAACATTGTTGGAGCCACCGGCATTATATATCATTTTGTTAAGCTATTTTAATCATTATCTCGTTGACATTAAAGTTGAAAGCTATTAGTCACACTACATAATTACAACCAAATCTTTAATTTCGCTTATTCAAAACAAGTTCTTGTGGCTTAACGGTTTGATGCTGGATTGGCAACGAAAAACATGTGGGTTCGGAAACAGTCCACCTATTATCAGTTCCTTTTTAAATTTATTGTAAATGTGATTTACGCCTAATAACTTATTTTGTAATCAGGTGGGTAAATTAAAAAACTTTAAGTTAAGTTTTTTCAATTTAGTAAGGCAAGGTTATAATATATGTTTGCGCGTAGTCACTGCATACCCTTAGGTTTTATAATGAATACGAATATTTATTTTTTGACTACCCACTTATTACAAGTTATGCGAAAATATTACCATATTAGAAAGTTTATATTTGAAGGTTATCTGTCTATAGTTCTTTACAATAATACAAGAAATAGTTTTGGAATAAATTCTAAATTGAAAGCAAAACGATATCTTCAACGCAGGATTTGATCTCGCAACTTGTTTTCCTCAGTCTTATACACAGACCACAAGACCAGACTTACTTAAACATGATTATTAAAATAAGCTATTACACTAAATATATTATAACAAGTAGTTATAACATAAACCTAATGCTAACGTCTTAAAGATCAAATTTGCGTGTCTGTATTATTATTGTATTTGTTCATCAAGTCCTAGCACTCGCCTGATAAGCTCATATAAATTGAATAAACCTTAATGTTAATGTCAGAGGGTCCAAATTCGTTTGTTTTTAGGGTGGGTCAGATAATATTGACAACAGACTGTACATACCTATGAAGTTCTTCTTTTAAAAAATGTGCAACATTCGATTATCGACTTTCAGTTGTTTTTTTTTATTCAGCTTAGACTAGAAAGATGAATACTTCGAAAATTCGAGTTATTTCTGAATACGAGTTCCGACGCGGAACTTTCGCGGCAGAAACAGCTCGCAATATCAATGTTGCGTTTGGAGAGGGGACTGCTAATGAACGCACCGTGCGATTTTGGTTTAAACGCTTTCGTGATGGAAACTTTGATTTGAAGAACGGACCACGTGGAAGACAGCCCACACGGGTGAATAACATGGTTTAACGTTACCTTACCAACAATATTGACTTATTTGCGTCAAATCAATAAAATAAAAATAAAATGAGAAATGGGTGCCTCATGGTTTGACTGATTTGCAGAAAGAAACGCGTGTTGAAACTTGTGTTGCCTTGCTGAATCGATACAGAAATGAACGAATATGGGATCGAATTGTTACATGTGATGAAAAGTGGATTCTTTACGATAACCGTAAGCGAAAAAAGCAATGGCTGACCCCAGGTCAAACGCCGCAACAGTGTCCTAAAGCAAAGGGTAGTCTCAGCATGGTGTTATTCACTAAGCTTTCTCCGATCCGGTCAAGCAATAACGGCAGATGTCTACTGTGCCGAACTCCGAACAATGATAGCAAAACTAGCAGTGAAACAGCCCCGACTCATGAATCGACCTTCACCATTATGGCTCCATGATAACGCGAGACCTCATACAGCACGAGAAACCGTTTTAACTCTACAGGAACTGCAATTAGAAACCATTCGTCACCCTCCGTATTCGCCAGACCTTGCTCCAACGGACTACCATTGTTTTCGTGATTTGTACAATTTTCAACTTGATAAAAGGTTTTCTTCTCAGGAGGCAGTACAAAATGCTTTCACACAGTTTGTCGAATCTAGATCATGAGAGTTCTATCGCAAAGGCATAAATGACCTTCCTATTAGATGGCAGCAATGTATAGATAGATAATAATGTTAATTATTTTGATCAAATAAATATGTAAAAAAATGTCATTACAAATCGGTAGTACCTACCATATGTAGACTTGAAAGAGCATGGCAGTTGGGAGTATGACATGCTCACTTCAATGTCTGGCTGATGGTGGCGAGTGTCTGAATCAATTGGTGGGCTTGGTTTTTGATATTTTTTTGACATTATTCTCACATAAAGGAGCAACAAGAATAATGTCCCAGGATTCTGCAATATCTATATTTAAAAGAGTGTCCTTGACTTGAGTTTCTTGCCTGTTCTTATCCATAGAGATCTACGTTTTGGCATGGGCAACTAACTTCAACTTTCTGACTAACTGACCGACTCTTTGTCAATTCAAAAGTGCCTGTACCTAAATGGAAATTTAATTGAAATAAATGCTTTGAGTTTGAGAATATTAAGAAAGAAAATTATAGTCATATTCACATTCAGTTTTTAAACGTTTCATACCTGCTTTATTCGCAGTTTCTTTTAACTAAATTAAGCAGTCACAACTTTTTGTACAGAGCACGCGAGTTAGTCATTTTTGTATGGACTTAAAAGGTATCCATATTTATGTAGTTTGATTGACAGCTTTTTCTTGCTAAAAACGTACGCGACAGTGAAAGTGATACCTAATAGGCTGAACGGATTTTTCGCTTTTCCACTCGTTCTTGAAACAGTAGGCATTGAATTGGTAACTTTGGAAGTAACATGTACAGAGCGATGTGCTGGCGACATCAACCTACTACAATCTGTCAAATTTCTTTTATATATTTTTAACTTTATTACTACAGCATAAGGTTCAAAGTTGATTGGGAAATTTTGACAGTTTCGGGTAGGTTGACCTGCTGACGTCTGTACACGTAAGTACTATCGAAGAACTTCATATCTAAGCAGTTTGAAAACAAAATCTCGTGAACACGATGACCACATCTGTTACCGCCCCGGTTCAATAGCGGCAGCTAGTAAGTAATACAGCGTGTAACAAAAACCCTGTCCGATCCGTGAGGGTGTTGTTAAGAATCATACTGACAGTCTATAATCTCTATACCTATATAAGTACCTACATATATATGTGATAATGTTCTAGAAAAAAAAACAAAAAAATCCCCGCTTTTATTTTCAATGGGGAATTTTAGCGAGTGTCTGCAAGTCATAGCTGCACTGCAAGTCACCCTGTTGACAATTTACCCATTTTTAATGGAATTGGGATAATTTTAGTACTAAAATGTGAATTTTAAATAGGAATAACTTTTTTATTTTCAAAGCTTATTTAATACTTTTTGGTATTTTACTTAAGTGCCTTTTCCAGATCGGACAGGGTTTTTGTAACTCATTATATAGGCTGGATTTTTGAGATGGGGCAGTAAGGACAGCTACCTTCGCCTGACGCAGGTTCTCACTGGACACGGTTGTTTCGGGAGGTTCCTGTTTCATATCAGGCGGGGAAACGCCCGGGTGCCATCACTGCGTGGATCGCCCGGAGGACACGGTGGAGCATACAGTGGAGGTCTGCCCGGCTTGGGCAGAGCATCGCCGTGTCCTCGTGGAGGCGACCGGTGGCGGGGATATCTCGCGTCCAGGCCATGGCACGGAGCGAGAGGGCATGGGAGTCCTTCACCTCCTCAGTAATTCTCCCGCTCCGCCCAGAGCGGTAGAAGTTATTTGATAATATCCCAAAAAGAGCTATTTAAAAATAAATGGAAATCGAACGAATACGCGTTATGTACTTAGTCTGGCCATAAATACTGTTACAATTAAAAATAAGAAAGATATTACATTTGAATTTGGAATCTGTAATATTTATACGATTGTTCAATTTTTGTTTACGGATGAGAAAATCTTTACAATTGAGCAACATTTTAACAAACAAAATGACCGTATTTATGCTCAAAGCTCTAAGGAAGCTTCCCAATTAGGCGACAGAGTGCAACGTGGGTATTATCCGACTTCAGTGATGGTTTGGTGGGGTGTTAGCTATGAAGGAGTGACAGAGCCATATTTTTGTGAAAAAGGTATCAAAACATCGGTACAAGTGTATCAAGATACCATTCTTGAGAAGGTAGTTAAGCCCCTTAACAACACCATATTCAATAACCAAGTATGGTCCTTCCAACAAGACTCGGCGCCGGGTCATAAAGCTCGGTCCACGCAGTCTTGGTTGGAAGTGAACGTTTCGGACTTCATCAGAGCTGAAGACTGGCCGTCGTCTAGTCCCGATCTTAATCCGCTGGATTATGATTTATGGTCAGTTTTAGAGATTACGGCTTGCTCTAAACGCCATGATAATTTGGAGTCCCTAAAACAATCCATACGATTGGCAGTAAAGAATTTTCCCATGGAAAGAGTGCGTGGCGTCTATTGATAACAGCCGGTCGATTCTGTAAAAATCTCACCGTGAAAACTTAGGTGAAGTGAGTTTGGTGTTGCTTGAAATTTACACTATTGACAGCTCACTCCACGCTCACTTCACCGAAGTTTTCACGGTGAGATGGTTACAGAATAGCACTGCTGGCCTCTAATGTTTAAAGGACTGTATTACAGCCAATGGAGACCACTTCGAATAAGCTTATTTGCAATAAAAATAAAAATAAATCTTCGTGACAATATTTATGGCAAGACTAGGTATATAAATATAGTTATAGGTACATAACGCGTATTCATTCCAAATTTGAAATTATTATTTTTTATTTATTTATTTTATTATTTGTAGACACAGAAAAATAGATACAGATAAGACATAATCATAATTATGAGTACAAAAATACTGCTTATTTCTTAAGACATTTCTTCCAGCAGACCTGCGCCAGGAGAAATGAGAAAGAAATGTGAATGAATGAGATGTGTGAATGTGTGTGGGTGTGATGTGGGTGTGTGTATTTTTTTTGTTTATTTTCAGCCATCTTTCCATCGTGAAAAGGAGGTTGTAGTCTCATTTCCCATGAAATATAAGTAAGTATGGGAAAAGATTTTTGCGATTTCTGAATTTTCTAGTAATTCAAACCTCAGTTGATCTGATAGAGTTTTTTGATCCTTATAAGAAACAGGATCGATTGGCATCAAAAGAAGTTTTTGTGAAAACTGCCTATTTCCTTGTTGACTGTACCTACATTGTTTTCAAAATAAGTGAACGTAGTTCAAAATTTCTCAAAAAGTTAAGGACAGTCTCCTAAGACCGTTTTCTAGTAGCTACAACGCACGGTAAGGTTAAGGTAGCTATCCTTACTGCCCCATCTCAAAAATCCACCGGGTGTATCATATATTTGGCATTTTTAATTTTTAATTGAAGGGTTTGATACCGACAGACCATCAAACTAAACAACTTTCTCCATGGCATCAATATCGTAATCGCGAGAAAAATTAGGTTGAAAAAAAAAATAGTGGGTATGAAGTTTTGTACGGGAGTATAAAACTTCAATACCTACTCGATTCAAATTTATGGGACGGCTGATTATTTTTTTGCCATTACGAAGTTGGTTCCATGGAGAGAGTTGTTCAGTTTAAATGTCTGTACCCACACCCTTAAATTGACCACACCTTTCTGATACCTAAGTACAGTCAGTTGGTCTACGTCAGTTGGTCTACGTCAGTAGTAACACTACGAATACCGCCCTTACTACTACGAAATAAAGACACTGTCAAAGTCAAATCATAGTCATAAATTGGATATTAAGCCTGGTCTTCCCGTGAGTGTTGGGGGTGCTGATCAGCTGTCGTGATACTGATCTTGTTCGTTTTTCTGCCAAACAAGTGTCCAACACAATCAGAAAATGACTGGAGGAAAGTCTCCGGGTCACGACGGTCTCAGCATTGAGCACTTGCGGTACGCGGCGTCCACACATATTAAGAGTTTTGGCTATGTTTTATTCGCTCTGTATGTGTCACTCATACCTCCCCCAGGATCTCATGCGAACTATCGTAGTGCCGATTATTAAAAAATAAAAATGGCGACGTGGCTGACAAGTGCAACTATCGGCGCATCTCCCTGGCTACGATTATCGCAAAGACCCTGGACAGTCAGATGGACGCGCGTTTAAACAGCTATTTAAACATACACGATGCACAATTTGGGTTTCGTAATGA
This sequence comes from Xanthia togata, assembly GCA_963853775.1. Lineage (NCBI taxonomy): Eukaryota > Metazoa > Arthropoda > Insecta > Lepidoptera > Noctuidae > Xanthia > Xanthia togata. The sequence continues at coordinate 18,454,638 of OY970802.1, forward strand.
CTTAAGTACTGAAACTGCGATTCTGGGCCTCAAGCATACGGTGCAATCATAGATATCCAGAGATATCTATGATTGCACCGTATCTATATAAAATAAAAAAATAAAAATAAAAACAGTTTGGAAAGTTATAAATAATGAAACTAGTAGGGAAAAAAAACGAAACACTGATTACACATTGGAGACTTCACGTGGTGCAATAAGCTCTAACTTAGAAGTAGCTCAAGAATTTGTACATTTCTTTACTAATATACCATCTAAAACGACGGAAGCTTTAAATTCTTCACCCGATGTCTCAATTGATTTATTAAGAGCGAATGTCCCAGGCTGTCCGGTTGAATTTCAATTTAAACATATAAACCCTATGATAGTTATTAAAGCCTTTCGGCAAATTAAAATCAAACTGACCGAGGATCTATGGGGACTATCTATCAAAGTTTGTACATCCATAATCGAGACTATAGCACCATACTTAGCTTTAATATTTAATTTGTGTGTGGATCAAGGAGTCTTCCCGGATTTAATGAAATACAGTAAGGTTATACCACTTTTTAAATCTGGGGACAGTAAAGACACCAACAATTATAGACCAGTATCCGTGCTGCCGGTATTCAGCAGTGTTCGAAAAGGTAATGCTAAACCAAATGCTTAATCATTTTAACACCAACCAAATCTTACACGATCAGCAATATGGTTTCACCAAAGGTCGTTGTACAACTGACGCCGGTGTCACCTTATTAAAACACATATTTACAGCGTGGGAGGAGGCTCAAGATGCCATAGGAATCTTTTGTGACCTCTCCAAGGCATTTGACTGCGTAAATCATGAAACCTTACTCTTGAAACTTGAGCATTACGGACTAGGTAAACTTGCGCTCTGTTTAGTAAAATCTTATTTAAACGATAGACAACAGCAAGTTCAAATTAATGGGGTAAATTCACTCGGTCTAAAAGTAAAAATGGGTGTTCCTCAAGGCTCGATATTGGGTCCTTTCCTCTTTTTAGTATATATTAATGATCTACCCCATTTATTAAAAAACCAACCACAAATGGTGTTATTTGCTGACGATACTTCCCTAATTTTTAAGATAAATAGACGTGCATCAAATCTTGACGATGTAAATAACGCCCTACTGCAGGTCCAAAATTGGTTTACTGCTAATAATTTAGTATTAAATGGGAAAAAAACTAAATGCATAAGATTTGCTTTACCGAATGTTAAAAGTAGTGATTGTGATATAGTATTAAATAAGGAGAAGCTAGAATTTGTAGATAAAACTGTTTTCCTGGGGATCACGCTCGATTCAAGGCTGCAATGGGGTCCTCATTTAACATCTCTTGCAGGACGGCTAAGTTCAGCAGCATATGCTGTCAGAAAAATCCGTCAATTTACTGATGTAGATACCGCGAGGCTAGTCTATTTCAGTTATTTTCATAGTATCATGTCTTACGGTATTTTACTTTGGGGACGGGCTGCAGATATCGACTCTATTTTTATTCTGCAGAAAAGAGCCATTAGAGCAATATATTGCCTCCGTAGGCGCGATTCTCTAAGGGAACTGTTTAAAAATATTAACATCATGACGGTACCTTGTCAATATATTTATGAAAACATCATGTACGTCAGGAAAAATCTTAATCTTTTCAGTAAAAGAGGTGAAAGACACAATTATTGTACTAGAAATAGGGACCAATTAGTTCAACCGGGTTTCAGACTGGCTAAAGTAGACTCATCTTTCATGGGGTACTGTTTAAAATGTTACAATAAAATACCTTCCCATATACTACAACTAAATGAAACGAAATTTAAATCTTGTATAAAACGCACACTATGCTGCCAAGCATATTATAAGCTTGGGGATTATATCGCTGACAAAAATGCTTGGCTTAACGCTGGTCCAGCTCCACAAGGGCGCATAAACTAATTGATTAGCATTCGAAAATATTGTTGGAATTGCTGAAGATTGCAAAAACTATCTTTGAATTGTATAGCTTCAATCTCTTTTTTTTTATTGTATAATTGCATAGCACATGTGTGAGCACTGTGACCATGTACCTTCTATAAAGCTGCCATTTGCTGGGTACGTCTTTCATTGACTCGATATGCCCTGGCGGCTAAGAGTATGTCATGCTCACTCAAATGTCTCGCTGGTGGTGGCGTGTGTGTTGGATCGTCGAGTTCCCTTCAAAATGGTTGAGCTAAACGGTGCTGATCCATGCGTCATGTTCGTGAACGGGCGCCATCAGTAGGGACTGGTCATCTCTTATCTGCCACGGCTTATTTTAATTTTTGAATTGTTTTTTTATTTTAATTTTTTATTACGGACGCTTTTTACGTACACGTCTTTCTACATTGTTCTCACATGTATAATTTCAACATGAATGATGTAAACAATATTTTGTAAGAATATAATTTTTTTAAAAGAGTGTCCGTGGAGTTTCTTGCCCGTTCTTCTCCATAGGAACCTACGCTTTGGAATGGGCAACTAGCTTCATATTTCTGACTGACTGACTCCTTGACAATTCAAAAGTGCCTGTAAATGGTTTAATTGAAATAAATGCTTTGAGTTTTGAGTTTTTTTGAGTTTTTATGCCTTTTACGGACTAGGTAAACTTGCGCTCTGTTTAGTAAAATCTTATTTAAACGATAGACAACAGCAAGTTCAAATTAATGGGGTAAATTCACTCGGTCTAAAAGTAAAAATGGGTGTTCCTCAAGGCTCGATATTGGGTCCTTTCCTCTTTTTAGTATATATTAATGATCTACCCCATTTATTAAAAAACCAACCACAAATGGTGTTATTTGCTGACGATACTTCCCTAATTTTTAAGATAAATAGACGTGCATCAAATCTTGACGATGTAAATAACGCCCTACTGCAGGTCCAAAATTGGTTTACTGCTAATAATTTAGTATTAAATGGGAAAAAAACTAAATGCATAAGATTTGCTTTACCGAATGTTAAAAGTAGTGATTGTGATATAGTATTAAATAAGGAGAAGCTAGAATTTGTAGATAAAACTGTTTTCCTGGGGATCACGCTCGATTCAAGGCTGCAATGGGGTCCTCATTTAACATCTCTTGCAGGACGGCTAAGTTCAGCAGCATATGCTGTCAGAAAAATCCGTCAATTTACTGATGTAGATACCGCGAGGCTAGTCTATTTCAGTTATTTTCATAGTATCATGTCTTACGGTATTTTACTTTGGGGACGGGCTGCAGATATCGACTCTATTTTTATTCTGCAGAAAAGAGCCATTAGAGCAATATATTGCCTCCGTAGGCGCGATTCTCTAAGGGAACTGTTTAAAAATATTAACATCATGACGGTACCTTGTCAATATATTTATGAAAACATCATGTACGTCAGGAAAAATCTTAATCTTTTCAGTAAAAGAGGTGAAAGACACAATTATTGTACTAGAAATAGGGACCAATTAGTTCAACCGGGTTTCAGACTGGCTAAAGTAGACTCATCTTTCATGGGGTACTGTTTAAAATGTTACAATAAAATACCTTCCCATATACTACAACTAAATGAAACGAAATTTAAATCTTGTATAAAACGCACACTATGCTGCCAAGCATATTATAAGCTTGGGGATTATATCGCTGACAAAAATGCTTGGCTTAACGCTGGTCCAGCTCCACAAGGGCGCATAAACTAATTGATTAGCATTCGAAAATATTGTTGGAATTGCTGAAGATTGCAAAAACTATCTTTGAATTGTATAGCTTCAATCTCTTTTTTTTTATTGTATAATTGCATAGCACATGTGTGAGCACTGTGACCATGTACCTTCTATAAAGCTGCCATTTGCTGGGTACGTCTTTCATTGACTCGATATGCCCTGGCGGCTAAGAGTATGTCATGCTCACTCAAATGTCTCGCTGGTGGTGGCGTGTGTGTTGGATCGTCGAGTTCCCTTCAAAATGGTTGAGCTAAACGGTGCTGATCCATGCGTCATGTTCGTGAACGGGCGCCATCAGTAGGGACTGGTCATCTCTTATCTGCCACGGCTTATTTTAATTTTTGAATTGTTTTTTTATTTTAATTTTTTATTACGGACGCTTTTTACGTACACGTCTTTCTACATTGTTCTCACATGTATAATTTCAACATGAATGATGTAAACAATATTTTGTAAGAATATAATTTTTTTAAAAGAGTGTCCGTGGAGTTTCTTGCCCGTTCTTCTCCATAGGAACCTACGCTTTGGAATGGGCAACTAGCTTCATATTTCTGACTGACTGACTCCTTGACAATTCAAAAGTGCCTGTAAATGGTTTAATTGAAATAAATGCTTTGAGTTTTGAGTTTTTTTGAGTTTTTATGCCTTCATTGCGGAATAGTAAGGAATCCTAGTGCGACCGCTTATCTCCCACCAAAATAATTACAACATTAACAAATAGTGTACTTACGACACACACTTAAAATTTGAACTCGCACACTAAGAAGAAAGCAGCTCACTAAATCAATTTCTAATAGCACACATACATAGAATGGGCGGGGCTTTCACTTGTAAACACTTGCTATTTGCGAACATTCAATGCACACGCATGCAATTAGGGAGTCGAAAGCGATGGTCGATAATTTTTATCGATATTTATTTTATCACATTCTTGTATTAGTATAACTTCGTTTAATTTTCTGTATATAATTTATTTTGTTTTTATATACCTATCCGAAAATATGGGTTATTTTTACTAAAATAAAATAGTTTTTTTTTTTTTAATATTGTCTTACCGGGTAAAGGGAACCCTCTCTGTTAAATATTATGCTATGCACGAGTAACTGTATTGAAATGACAATGTCTTTATTTGCTTCAAACAAAATTAAATTAATAACAAATTTAACTCTTAAAATATACATGTAATACGATAATTTCCATTGAGTTCTGTAAAAAAAGATTCGACTGCAATAATACGCATGTCGATAAAATCAGCCGCACGCACTCGATTGCACCTCTCTAAATCCAAAACGTTCGTTCCGTTCGGAAAGATTCGGGCTAGTTCGGGCTAGTTCGTATCGCTCCGGACGCAAGCTAGTAAATGATTTAAAAATTGATTTAAAATATTAAACAGTGACTTAAATGTTTATTTACCGGTGGTAGGACACGCTATTTGTCTTCAGGTTGATGGTACTAGACCTATTTTTACAAATTATTACTGCACAGCTCGGCATTTTGGTTTTTTACGCATCAATAGTACCTACACTGTACGCAGTTGCAAAGCGACTGAATGAAGCGTACAGCCGCCGTTCGAACATAAGCCCAATTTAGCAATGTCGAGGCGCCACGTGCCACGCCTCCAAGGCATATCCCTCGATATCCGTGGGTGCAATATTACACAAAACGGCGTACACCAGTGTATGCTTGTTTTCTAGATTTCTCCCGTGCCTTCGACCTAGTCTCGTATGATATCATGTGGGAGAAGCTACGGGAGAGAAAAGTGCCGGCAGAACTATTGCGTATCCTCCAGCTTTGGTACCTACTACAACCAGATAAATAGTGTGAGGTGGGCCGAACAAGTTAAAGTACCTAACTCTTTATAAAGCTTAGGTACTGCCAGGTGTTCTACACGTGCAGCCTGTGGACCATTTATACCTTGCGGGCCATCAGCGCCCTACGAGTGCAATATAATAATGGTTTCAGGATGCTGTTGGGGTTGCCCCGTTTCTGCAGTGCACCTGCTATGTTCGCGCAGAAGCTCGTTGATGGCTTCCATGCCATCATAAAAGAGAAGTCTGCCTCATTGCTCTGCAGAGTGCGTGCTAGCTCCAACTCCATCCTGAAAATCATAGCTGGGAGATACGACTCTTCGATAATGCATAGCATTACTAAGAGATGTATCTCTCAGAATAATCTTGTCGCAAAATAATTACTATAATATGCTTTACTAACATAGTCATAAGATTTCTGCTTAGGTACTAACCCAATATGGATGTTACTTGTCCGAAATAAAGGTTATTTTACTTTATTATTTTCCTTTATTCCACTATAATACATATAAATTATATTTTTAAATATTAATTATTAATAATTAGAATCAAAAAAATATAAAAACATTTAAAGATATAAACCGGCGCGGCGGTCAGGGCTCCAGAGAGAGGAACCTCCTAACAATACGAGCCGTGTCCAGGAGTACCGCTTTCTGAATCAAGCTCTTAATCCGGCTGCCCAACGAGAGCTTCCTTATGTGTTGGTCGAGGCTCTTGGCAATTAAGCTATTGGCTGATACGACTATAGGCACAATGATCACTGAGCCCACATCCCACATGTCAACAACCTCGCCAGCCATGTCAAGATACTTAATTTGTTTATCTTTCTCGGCTTTCACAAGGTACCCGTCATTCGGGACCTTTATGTCAATGATCATTGTGCGCCGCTCTCCTCGATCCACCACCACTAGGTATATCAGGCCTATAGACCTGTCAGTGATGATGGATCGATCAAGTACAATGTGATATTTCCATTTTCGAGAACTGGGTCGGGCACATACCTGTAGTACGGTACTTCCGATTCCACAAGGCTGTATTTCAGAGCAAGTTGCTGATTAATAATCCTGGCTGCAAGGTAGTGTCTATGCAAATACTCTCTTCGTTAGCTAGACGAGAACACCCGGAGATAATGTGTCGGATTGATTCTCCCGGACGGTGGCATGCCCGACAGATGTCAACCGTGCCGTCCTTCACAATGAATCTCCAGTAATTGTTCGTCATCATAACTTCGTCCATAATTGCACAGACAAAACCTTCGGTTTCCCTAAATAGGTCACCAAAACGCAACCAGGCTACGGACGCTAATAAATCAACATCGGGTCCATGTAGGGCCCGGAAGTAGCGTCCGTGAAGCTACTTACTCTGCCATACCTCCTTGCGATCGTTAGTGTCAAGCACTATGGGCTTGCACCAGTTCTCTTTAACTAATGAGAGCGGGGTAAGGCCCTTGTCCACCGCGACCACATCTCGATGCATCCCCACGTCGCATCACTTGATAACGTCTGGATCCATTTGGCTATTTTTTGTTTTAAAATGTTCGTATATATACTCCGTTAAGGTTTTAAGGGAATGGAAAATTGGAAAAATCAGAAAGTCTATTTTTCAATGGAATTTTTGTATGAACTACTGTTTGGACTGGACAAAGTCTGTTGGGTCAGCTGCCATGATTAGATATAATTATTCGGTATCATTAAATAAAAAAGTTACCAAGTCGTGGTCGTTAAACGTACTTGAGTGTCAGGTCAGTTAAACATAAATTTTATTTGGTTTAGGTTAGCCGTAAGTTATTTACTCCGGGTTTATCAATAAGAAGCTCAGCGTTCAATAAAATCATAGCTGAAAGGTTTCGGTCATTAGAAACACACGCTCTGTTTTCTTATCGGTTTACCTTTTTATCAGCTGAATTTTCTCAAAGATGTCGAGTTATTCAGGCGGCTCTATGTAAGCAAAATGTATATGTAAGCAAATCCAAAACTATAGCGCTGGTTTTATAAACTAGTAGGGTACAGTACTGTAGGTACCCTACTAGTTTTGCTTGCTGAGTTTTATTGCCTCAGTCGATCGACGGGAACTTTGTCTCGTCACACTTCAAACTGTCGTCGTCGTTTAGATACACATACCTACTTCCTAGAATCCTAGAAATAGAGATTTTCATAACTGAATTAGATTTCGAAAGACGCATCTCCTTGCTCCTTCTCAAAATTGTCAATGATAATATATCCGTAGCATCAGAGTCCGGACGTTATCCACTTCCGATCACGAAATCTGTGCGTTTATCGTGCTGGCTCCAATTATTATCCGCGGCTTGGGCCGTATCACGTCGATAATAGATCCACGACCTGTCATAAATTTCATTGCAATCGAGGATCCGGCTGATCAATTTGGCTCGCTGGGCGGGCGGGGGCGGCTCTGGGGCGCGTGCGCGGGCCCGGGAGCGGCGGGCGCGGCCCGGCGGCGGCAGTGCGCGAGTCGTCGCCGCCTGCCGCGCCGCCGCCATGGCCGCGCCGCGCCGCGACCGCTGACCGCGAACGACCGCGCCCGACGGCCCCGCACACCGCGCTACGCCGCGCTCCGCACAGTATCGCCGCTCGTCGCCTGTGTCCTCGCCCGTAGTGCTGGGCCGCGCTCGTCCTGCGGAGTAGGCGCCGGGCCCGGGCGCCGCGCGCGCCTCGCCTCGCGCCCCGCGCGTCACCCGCCGCCGCCTGGTTCATGACGATACGTAGGTAACGTTGCCGACTACGAAAACAGTTGTCTTAAAATCTTTGCGGACTCTGCTATACTTCAGGACGCAGTTACGATCCCTGCGACTATCTGGACCCTGACTGTCGTATTCAACCCCGGAGTGCACCCGTAACCGACGGTCGTGTGTTGCGCAGCTGACTGCTCCGATGATCTATCGGTTAGTTTTATTTTTTTCTCTTCTTAGTTTTAAAGTAGAGCATTGCTAGACGTTTAAATATCATAAGCACAAATATTTTTCAAGTTGCTAGTTAAGTTTTCAAGTTAGTGCTTAAGTAGCGGACCTTAGATGGGTGTTACATAATGGAATATCGGTCGATCTCGTCGAGCGAGCGCGCCACTACGTTACGGCACAAGAAACTGTTACGGAACGCTGATTTTCTTCACACTGATTCGCTGCCACTGTTTAGGTACACTCGTTGTTCATATTCTATTAGGTTTCTATGTTTAGTACATAAATGAAACTAGCTTTGTCCCCGCAAAGTCAAATCGGAGGTTTAGACTGGCAATAGAGGTTCAGGATCAAGTAGGTAGTTGTAATTATCGATTAAGCCCTAGAATTTTAAGATGTTAGTCTTAGTGAATAGAGATACAGCTGCTTATTATTCCAAAGGCAGTCGAAGAGATGCACACAATGGAGACACACAGAGGTCGAGTTAGCGGTAATCAGTGTTAATTGAGTGGTAACTCGTCGCCCGGGGCCGGGTGTAGAGATGTGCGAAAGTGTCCATGGGAAGAGACGTCCCTCTCGTGCGGCGCGTGTCGCTGTGCGGGATCGTTGGCACGCCTCCCAGATGCGAGGTACCTACCACCACTTACTATCTACTGTGTGTGCTGATGTTCCTTTCTTCTCTGTATCATTAACTACACTCATACTGCTTAAGTGTTCGCTGACTGGTGTATGGATGTACCGAGTACAAGCGAGGTTTTAGTTCTCACTGGATGTTCAATATGTATATATGCGGTCTCCACATCCATAGGTATATGTCGTTAACTGGATCTTTATGTAAATTGCTTCAGTATTTGGTGGTTGAGGCAATTAATGGACGGTAGTTGGCCCCGTCCAGGCTTGAAACTCATTTGTTTATGTGTGCATTTAATGTGCTTTGTGCAAAATGTCAGAATGTTTAGTGATAGTTTACTGAATTTAGGTAAGTACGACTGAGATTGACGGAATGATTGATTTTGGTATTATGCTACCTACTTGATACTTTTGAGAAGTTTGAACATGAATAAAAAAAATGTAGGTAAATTTGAGTGATTTTGAATGAGTTGTATGAATGAATAATGATACCTCAATGAACGAAACGGATTCAAAACTTATTCCGCAGAAGAATCTTAAGAATCTCGCTCAAGTTGCGGATCTATCTGTCTTCAGACTTACGTATTTCTCAAGCATCGAGTGTAATTTACATTGGCAGTTAAAAGAAAGTGTTTATTAGGATTATTTACGGTTTCCCAGCTACGCGCCTGATTTACCCATACGTAAACATTGCGTGAATAAACATCAGTTCAATCTTGGCCCCGTAACCACCGCCAGTGTGTACCTACTCGCAGTACCGTAACGCAATGTATTTTGTATTTGCAAAATACCAAACATTTTATTATCTGGTTAATAACATGCTCTTTTTACGATTCTCACTTAAGATTTCCGGTGATCAGCCACCAGAATCGTTTTTACTTCACGCCGTTTGAGTTTATAGGTTTTTGGAAATCATGCAGAGCCGAATTTAATTTTTCATTTGTATTCTGTTATAAATTTATATTACAATATGATGATAATCATCAGCTTAGGTAATTAGACTTTTCCGAATTATGTTTGGGTTTATGAATTGCATAAGTAGGAATATAATATAATGCATATAAAAAACCGGCCAAGAGCGTGTCGGGCCACGCTCAGTGTAGGGTTCCGTAGTTTCCCGTCCGTCACAATTAGTGTTCCTGCTTGCATATACGATTATACTACAAACTTAGTCCAGAAATTATTTTGTACAGCTTTCTAGTGCTAACGTTCACAGAGATTAAGCGAGGACGGACGGACGGACGGACGGACAGACAGACATGGCGAAACTATAAGGGTTCCTAGTTGACTACGGAACCCTAAAAAGAGGCATTACGTTACATCGTTATGTCTGTTTGCAGTCAATCAAACAACACCATAGAGTTCACCAAATACCGACCGACCGATGCATTAACACTAAATAATCCTTCAGAATTCCTAAGATCGTGATAAAACCCGCGGTATTTGTTCTCGCAGTGTATCTTGATTTATGTACTTACCCGTATAAGTACATATCTAATGAGGCGTGGATGCTCTTTCACTTTCTATTTCCACTCTACATAACATTTCTCATAACTCTCTACTTACCTACTGATTATCTATATATCTACACTGGATCGCAATAATTCCGGGTCGTTAATAAATGGCGTGATAGTTTCATAAATACATAAGACTAATTTGCGAAACTATAGTATATTGTAGATGACTGATTAATATATATAAAAAAATGTGTAACTCGTTTTGTACACTGCATAACTTTAATTAAATACTAAAAATAAGAAAATTTCGATTCTAACTTATGACAAACAAAATACACTTCGCAGTAAATCTTAAAAAATAAAAGATTTTTTTACAATTTATTAATTGTAAAAAAATCACTTCATTAAGACGATGTTGTAAACCAATTTTTTTATACGATTTTGGTCTATCTTTGCCCATTCTTCCACTAGCGCATTCCTTAACTCGTGTAAGGTAACGGGAGCAGGAGAGCGTTGTCTCACGCATCTCCCGCGCTCGTCCCATGCATGTTCTATGGGATTTAAGTCTGGGCTGCGAGCTGGCCACTCCATGCAGGTAATACCGACGTCTTGAATATACATATTGACCAAACGAACAGTGTGTGGTCGAAAATGGAATTTACACCCATATTCACTAAGAAAGGACCAGCATGCTCATTTAAAACTTCTTCTACGTATCTGACAGCAGTCAGAGAACCGTTTTCTATGATCACTAACTCCGTGCAATCTTCTGAAGATATCCCAGCCCAAACCATTATTGATCCTCCACCGAATGGCACCTTTTCTTCAAAACACGCTTGATGATACCGTTCTCCTGGTTGTCTAAATACTCTTCGTCTTCCGTCGTGCGCAAATAAACAAAATCTGAACTCATCGGAAAACATAACCTTGGACCAATCTTCATCTGTCCATCGAATGTGTTCTCGAGCAAACCGTAACCTGGCAACTCGATGTTCTCTGAGCAGCTTGGGGCCGTTTGCTGGTCTATAAGGCTTTATATCAGCTTCACGAAGACGTCGCAGAATCGTATCAGAGCTCACATTGTTGTGGTGAATTTCTTGAAGACTGTTTCGATCTCTTAACATAGTGCTCACGATGAATCGGTCTTCTCGTGTAGTTGTGCACCTTGGCCGGCCATTTCCTGGTCTCCTGATGTTCATCTTGAAATCGCTGGAGTACTCTTTGGAACGTTGATAAAGATACTCCTACTATTCTAGCAGTGCTACGCTGGCTTCTTCCTTCTTGTACCATGGTAATAATCCGTATACATACATTCTTCAGGTGTTAACGACATGATATTGCACTGAATACTTTGATCAATTCAAGAAATCATTTATAATGACAGCTCGCTTTGAAACAAAAGCAGAAAAATATTATTTTCCTAATTTTAAATTTAAAAAAATTTCATAGAGCATTTTTTTTTTAAATCTGTTGTACAAATGAAACCTCTTTAGAGATTTAGAACAAGCATTAGTAATCAGCTTACTACATATTATTTATTCTAGCGATCTAGGTATGTAATTTATGGAGATATCACGGTTTTTACTAGCGACCCGGAATTTTTGCGATCCAGTGTGTATAAATAAATAAATATCGGTCGAAGTGGCGGTGCTTGGGGGAGGCCTATGTCCAGCAGTGGACGTCTTTCGGCTGAAATGATGATAAAATATATTAAATAAAAATGAAATACTGTTCGTTGGTAAGCTCATCGCCTGAAGAACGGCTGGACATAATTGCATTTTTTTTTAAATGTTCGTAATTACGTTCCGAATTACGTTTTAATGGAAAAGAAATTGGAAAAGTTTTCTCAAAATCGGAAAATACGGAACGTCTTTTTTTCTGTTGGATTTTTGTATGAACTCAAGACGACCAGGACTACCTATCGGGTCAGCTAGTTTCTGATAAATTTTAGATGAACTTAGAAAATGAGGTTTATCACAAATCTCTGCTACAAGAAACTGCTACAAGAAACACTCCAAAACCTGGTAGATATAGTCAAACCTACATCGACAACTCTCCCCAATTCGTCATAATCACCAATCGTGTTTACTGTTACCCAGTGTGGTGACCGTATGCGTAGACAGCTTAAGGATTTAAAAGCTTTCAAAACACTAGTACTAAACCATAGTACTAAACATGGACATAAAAAAAAAAACATGAAAAGGAGCTTAAATTCGCAAAACCTGTAATGATGATGCCGTAATTGGAGGAGCTCGTGGCTAAGTATTAACTGCCGAACGGGTCGATCCATCAGATTAAGCTACGCTTGCCGGGGTTGGTCTGAGGATGGGTGAACATCTTTACATACCGAGACTCGTCCGTGCCTCGGAATGCACGTTCAGCCGTTGGTCCCGGCTGTCATTCATGGATCTTTGACAGTCGTTACGGGTCGTCAAAAGCCCGAAAATATGATAACCAAGGATTATCGTATTACCCAGTTACTGGGTTGTGGAGGTCAGATAGGTAGCGACTGCTCCATGTAAAATACTGGTATTCGGTTAGACTGGAAGTCGACCCCAATATAGTTGGGAAAAGGCTAGGCAGATAGATTGAGATTAAGGTGCCGTAATTAAAGTCTCATTCTCACATATGGCATTCTTTACTGCTTTATATTGTAACTTCATACTTATATACTTGGGTACACAATTAATGTTGTTCCTTAAAAGCGAGTGCTAGAGACTGACGCAACTCCGACAGCTCCATAAAAGGCGGGTTTTATTTAATGTGCAGCATTTACTCGTACTACTGCCGAACCATATCCGTATGAGGGACGTGATTGTGACTACAGAAAATCATTAGGCAATGGAGCCAAAGATAGAAAACATAAAATCATTTTAACCACAGTGTCCAAAGAAAGAAACAAAATGCAAAAAAGAAAGACAACTGTAGTACCTAACAAGGTACACCTGCTGTCATTTTCAAAACCAAATAATTCCTAGACTTGTACTTGACTCGTTAATCTGCGAATAAACCGCGTAATGAGTAGCCTGCTTGCTATTCAAAATCGAAGATTTTCTAGATAACGCATTAATTGAACACGTTCTAATACCTAAGCACTTAGAAGTTGATATGCTTACTGCGTATAACATAGTATAGCTTTAGCTAGGTACATTAGAAATAAATAATAAACAAGGTCATGGTTTCCAATGCCATGTAAAAGTCAGATGAAGTCATGAAATCTGAAAATCTACGTTGAGTTATTATTCATACGGGGAGCCTCTCGCGTACGACTGCGACGTCGACCACTTATCTCACTTATCTAAAGGTGCTTAAGCCTCCCAAAATTCCCCTATGACTCTAAAATTTACGACTTGAGGTGAGATTTAACGGACGGAGCGTTATCTGTTTTATCAGAAGATATTGTGAGTCAGTCGGCGTCTGTCGGTGGTTAAACAATAGCGAGTTGTCGAACGGTGCGAGTGGAGGCGCACCGAGTCGACAGAGATCTATATTTATGTCAATCGTTTAACTCGATCGCGTATAAACAGCTAGTGCACATGTTTACATCATGGCCGAGGTGCCGCGGATTTGTGGGCACGTGTGTTTAGATGCGATCAATGAGCTCTATCACGGTGACGCACGGTGCGCCACATATTTATGATCTCAATTGTTGGATGAGGTTAGTGATATTTTTTTTGTATATAATTCAATGAAACATGAATGGGTTTGTTTGTAAAGGATACACATTCTAATGTATTGTTTGATAACTTTTTATTCATGTGCTACCCGTCTACCTAAACACTAAAACGCAAATTAAATGCAAATTATTTAGTTTTCACGGGAAACTGAGGAAAATAAATTTCTAAAGAATCCGAGCATAGACAAAAACCTGCTAGTTGTACATTATAAAAACCTACAGATATAACTTTTCAGAGAAACAATCAAATGAGTTTAGACGAGTTCGTGAATTCACCGGCATGGCTTGTCAAGGTACAATACTTGGTTTATTTTGGCTTCATAATAGGTGAGTATGGGTGCATCTCGATCAGGTAGGAACAGAATATTGGAAGGAAAGAAAGATCAAGCATCAAGCTACGTAACCAAAACAGATGATGATTCATGAAGCAATCAATATTGATCTTCCTGATGCTATGTTCGGTCTGTTCATAGATTTCTTTTGACCAGAAGAATACCCCCGATAGGAGACAAGTCATAGAGTTGAGAAATTGGATTAAGGACATTGAACAGTCACAATCATTATAATAAGAAATAACCCAGAAAGAAGAAGAAGGTTAACCCAGCAGTAGCAGGTGTAATGCAAAAATGGCCCCATACAAATCTCGTCAATACTCGATAGGAATTCCCTTGATGAAAACATTGCACGGCAGTTGCGCCAAAAAACAAGGAAATTCCAAAACAACTGCGATAACTGCACACATCAACCAGTCAGTCGTCGAATAATATTTCAAGCGTTGACTCATTAGTTTTATATCTGGCCACTAATGAGGTTGGATACAATTAGAGCACTTGAAGCACGCAAACATGACTCCATGTCCGTTAGCTAAGTTTAGCCGGTGTCGTAAACACGCACTTGGCCATGGTTAATAATTTTTCCGCGTGTATGTACTTACTACTTGGTACAAATCTAATTTGGTCACATACCGACATGCCCGACATGTGTAGGTATGTGCCCACTGTTAAATAAACACTGGTTTAATTATAGGAGTGAGGTATGAGCGGTGAAGGAATGCAGAAAAATTAGAGTAGAGAAAAAGGTGGGACATAATGTGAGGACAACTTGGTGTCTTTAGGCTCAACTTTTTTTGCGAGCAAGTTTGTATTTTGCTCTTTAATGCCTCTGAAATACACATGTTCTATAGTATCTACAAGAAAGGCAGTTCAGTTATCAATTAATATGCCTGCTGCTTTATCCGCGACCTAGAATTTGTTGGAAAAATCCTCAATGCCTAATCCTCTATAGACATAGTTTGATAATATTCTTCCTACATTCTCGTCCTAAAATATTAGCAATCACCACCATCACAATATGCACAGTAGTTAGTGACACAGAAATAAAATAAATGCTGAAATGTATTTTGCTGACCCCGATTTAAAATTATGAACATCCTTTAGACTGGCTCTTCGTTTATTTCCAACCGAACATGATAATAGCATTCATGCTGCAGAATACTGTCTATTAGGTAAGGAAAATATTATGTGCGAGTACACCCAAGGTTCCGATTAATTGCTTGTAATTCCTCTAGTGACACTATGATTAGCATGACTGTATTGTAGTTACGCGGTAATACATCTGTTGCTATGCTTAGTGCCTCGACTAACGAGCGCACGGACATAATGCAAGTGATCGATGCATTAATACATTTTAACGACCTGATCTCATCAATCGAACGGTCGGGCTGTGGCGGACAGTGTCGTGCTCGCGGCCGCACGGAGAAAGCTAGTTTCATTTGGCTATGAGTGTTTAGTTGGTCCTGGCTGAGTGATGGCGCTTGTCTAACGAGTAGTGGTGTGCGGCGTGTGTTGGGCAGGTGTCGGGGGCGCAGCGCGGGCGCGAGCGGCATGCGGCCCCGGCGGCAGACGCCCATGGAGGTCGGCTAGCGGCGCGCGCGCACCCCCCGCGCCCGCTCCCCCTGCTCCGCCCCACCGACACCATGGAACTCGCTGACGTGCCTAGACACCGACCCCTCGCCTTCGATAAGGTTAGTATACCACATTATATGACGTTTTAAGATTATAAATTTCTATATTATCATTCCATGCCTCACTTAATATTTATTTCGTCAAATAACTACACACTTACTTACATTCTTTTAACAACATACTGTACGATACTCGAAAAAAATACCGGTCGAAAATAACGGTAGTTACACATTCTGTACGAAGTGAGTAACAGCAGTTGTTACATTATGCAGCGTGGAGGAGGTGGGCAGTAGGCAGTGCTTTAACCCGTTTATTTTTAACACAATCGTCGACAGGCGCCGGGCGCCGAGTCTACTGCTGCTGTCTGAAAATCGATAGGGTTTGCTTCCGACGAAGCTGCTCGTAGCCTGGCGCTCGCTACACAATACTTATAAGATAATTGTCGGTAGATCTGACAAAAGAGATATAGATGTAATTAATAATGAAACCGTTGAATGAATTTGATAAGTATAATCAAAAGCAAAGCAGGCCTTCCCGCTATTGGTGCTATTTTAGACTCTATTGCTTAAATACTTTCAATTAGATCAACAAGGCAAAAGCATCAAAGTGCGAACAGGCAATATTTACAAACACTAAGCACTTTCGGCAATATTCAGTCAGATGATCGGTTTATATCCTCTCGAAACGGAGAATAGGAAACTTCAGCTGAAATGTTCTATAAATAGGTATCAATTTCAGCATTAAGAAACTGCGTTATTGACAGCAAATATTTCCATTTCGAGCGATTAACCTGCGGAATAAACAGAAAATTTCTCCTTATACTCTAAAATGGACAGAAATGTGGTCATTTGTTACAACAATAGTAATTATTCGTGCTAATGACTTTGATTTACAAGCTAACTACTGTATAGTCGATTGTAATAGAACCCCGCACGCGCCATTACTCTTTGTCACGGTGTTGGGACGCCCCTAACAATAGAGGGTTAAATAATAAACAACGGTGTTTCCACGAATCGTATTATTCGTTGCTAGTATGGTTTCGACGAAGTGTTAAAGGCTTAAACCCCCCCCTAACTAAATAAATGGGGTGACCTGACTGAAAAAGTTTGAGGCCTTTCATATTAGCTATTTTAGTGAAAATAGCTTAAAGAAATACTCAGCACAGTATGACAGTAGTGCTCAGTATTTATTTGTTAAATAACATTCTCATCAGTTCTATTTAGGGCATGTTAAATACTGAAAATCTCGTAGAAATACCATGGTGTCCTGGTTCCTCAACACAAAAAACGCTGGGGCAAAAACGTTTTTTTTCCTATCTTGTTAGGCCCTTCCACTTTTGGTGAGCGTTCGTTTTTATTGGGGATTTTGTTCTGGCGGGTGAAAATATTTTATTAATTAAACAAGACTCAGCGAAAATGCAAAAAGTTCGCGTCGCCCGCCCTCCTCCCGCCCGCCCACGCGCCGAGCGCGCCGCCCTAACCCTTAATGCATTAGCGTAAAAAATGTACTCTATTTTTATGTCACTCCCTTCTTTTTATAGAAATTTATAAAGACCTACTTTAAAGTCATGAATGAATGAGTTAAACATGGAATAAATGGTTTTGATGTGCAGACGTGAAAACTGCAAATCCCACTCCGATTTTTATTTCCATTTCTGGCAGTTCTGTACATTTTTATAACCTAGTATAAAATAAAAAGTCTATCAATGTATCAGTGTTAAAGGTTTATTTGAAAGGCCCTACTTACTTATAAATAAAGCTTTTCTACCTACCTACAACACGTACATACCAGACAATCTGTAGGTGTAATAAATCGTACGTAAAACCATGGCGAAGGTGGCCGAGGTGGCGACGAAGACGCTCGGGCTTGCGAGATGTGACCCCCCCCCCCCCCACCACACTCCTCGCCACTCCTCCTCGGCGCCGGAGAATCGATCGCGCCCGTGACGTCACCCACTTAGCCTTCCAGCTCTCATCTTCGAGGACGAACGGACAAATCAACGTCTACCCCCCGTCAGACAGTGCTCCATAACAAATATTTTGCCAACTGATTGCCCGGTCCTTGGTTGAGATGATCCGTATCAAACAAACACAATATTCATTACGGTATATACCGTTTTCCTATATAGAAAAAGACAGAATAGTCTTCGATCTTGTAGAGATACACTTTTCTTAATTCTATAAAACTAATTTATGTCGCAATCTTGACAAGACATATATATGTATGACATCACATGAGTACCTAATAGATGTCTGACATTATCGAGATGACACGTTCGCAGCCCGATGCTTAAATAAGAACCCTGAGCCGTGAAATGTGAAATTTGCTTACTCCGCGTTTTACTTAGTGAGTCACCGTCGTCGTGTGAAGAGTGTCTAGATTTGAGTCATTTTATTTTCGTCAATATAGCATTTTATTATGGGAAAGGCACAACGATTTAATTCTGGCGTCAATCCCTCTCACCGCCCAATCCCTCTCACCGCCCCTGTCACATTGTATGAATTTTATATCATCTTTGACACAAGTTTGATGCCCAGCTATTTCTATATACAATTACCTAGTTGAAATGTTCTTAAATCAGCCTCGGATATAACAACCTAATTGGCAACTCTCTGCTGCGTTTCAAATGATCTCAATTGCCTAGTCACGAATTTCAAAGCACTCATTATAGGTAGACTAGACGTATATAATAGTTGACGTAAAATTTTGCGTTTCAATCGCAGTTTTCTGCCGTATCTCTTGCATCGTGAAATTATGTGGTAATAAAATCAATCTCGGTAGGCAATAAGCGCTCTCGATCACATTAAATTTAGTTGAGCGTGGCTGCATTGGCTTTGTCCCCGATGGAAGCGCCTCTTGAGAGAGTCGAGGGCTCTCGGCTCCCGGGCGGCATTCACCGCAGGGTCAGCCACTTGCGACGTGGACGGCCCTCGACGCCCCACAGACCAGCTCTAGTGCACGTTGACCTAAAAGGACGCGAATGACGTCATCAACGAGCGATGCTTTAAATCTTGCTACAGATTTAGCTTTTGTTGCATATGTAATCATTTTTTAAGTGGAGCCTGGGTATACCTAAGCTCTCCAATATACGAGTAGATAGATGTGTATGCTCATTTATACAAGTAATAGGAATGTTTTTCAGTCAGTGCTAATCAGACAAATATTGTGTTTATTATCTCAGTAGTGCTAATAGTATCTGCACTGTTAGACTAGAATGAGTTACACACACTTAGAGAGCACTATATTAAAACTGAAACTAGGATTGTTTACTATTGTAGATTGCCAAATGAAGGCAACTTGGGCGATTTTGGGTCATCATTTCAGCCGAAAGACGTCCACGGCTGGACTTGGCCTCCCCCAAGCACCGCCACTTCAACCGGTTCTGTGCCTCCCGCATCCAGCGGATTCCTGCGGCCTTCGCAAGGTTATCAGTCCATCATGTGGGAGGCCTTTCGACGCTTCTTCTTCCAGTACGCGGTCGCCACTTCAGCCTGAACCGTTCGGCCCCATCGGCCATCTGTTCTGCGAGAAAAATGCACCACTTAAGTTTGGAAATTCTTCGTATGACGGTTACCTTGGTTCTCCATTTCTAATTCGATTACGTAGCGAAACTCCAAGCATAGCCGTCTCCATTGCTCTTTGGGTGACTTTTAGCCTTCTAGGCCCATTGTGAGTGACCGACCGATTTCGGGTCAGATGATAAAAACAGTATGGTAACAAAATTAGATCTCGTTCGAAAGTCGCGCCTGCGACTACAACGAGGCTATCAAGACATCAATAATTGTTGGCAAAATAACATGATATACATATTGGTACCAAATTTCAGCTTTCTAGTGCTAACGGTCACAGAGATTAAGCGAGGAAGGACGGACGGACGGACGGACAGACAGACATGGCGAAACCATATGTTTATCATTTTAACAGAACTTACTGCAATCTCAGAAGCCCGAATTTCCATAGTATGTTAAAAACCTACCGTCTAACAGCTACGGAACCCTACTCTATTATAAAAGTTGTCTACACTAAACACCCACTTTTTTGTTTTTGTTTCCCCAAAACTCATACAAAACATTGAATTGCAGATGGAAATGTTGATCAAAGAAATGCAAAGTACAGAAACGGGGATACCAGTCAGAAGTCAAAAACTTTTTCTCACTTTTATTCCGTCTGCCTTTATGGGTAAGTTACATGTATATACTAAAATATGATAACTACATACGATAGATTACTTTAATTAAATCCTATCCTCCTTATAACCATACGAGCCAGCACCATAATTGTGTAACACACGTTCAATCACAATCTGAATAATTTTGAAAGAGATTGCTAATCCATTGCTTTATAAGTTCGAAAAAAAATCTGCTCAACAACGTAAATAACGCAATGAATGTTGTTGAACTTTCAGAATGAAACAGATTAGTCTTAATCACTTACAAAAAATTGGTACAATTAGAGGTGGTTCAACATATTTTATATTGTTGCTTTACTGCTTACCTTTCAGTCAATCAAATGATTCCAAAATTAATTGGTCCACTGTCGCATTATGAAGCTGGTCTATATTCATTCATGTCATTGAGCGGCAATCAATTTGAACTATGACATGATTAACCTCATGATTAATGTCTCATAATGCGTGACAGTTGCCCAAGATACAGGTTACGACAAAGTCAAAGTCAAATAATTTATTTCAATTAGGCACAATAAAGGCACTTTTGAACGAGAAAATAAACAAAAAAAAAAGTGGGGCGACCAAGCAAAAAGGGTCGGTATCTAGAATAGTCAATTGATAGTAAGGATTGAATAAATATTCAAAAACTGTCACATATTGTTATATCAAAAATGTCTGTTGAAGTTGAAATTCAGAAAAAGTCGTATATAGTCATTTACTATATGAATTTGTAGATAGTTGAGCATTTATTAATAATCAAATACAATCGCGAAATGCAATTTTTTCACCCAACTTTATAAAACTTCTTATATCTCGGAAACTAAATGCCGAGAACTGCCTTTTTGCTTGGACGCCCACAAATAGATTCTAGTCACTCCTTCCAACCTAGTTTGGGGACCACCGTCCAAATCATAGGTCCAAATCAGTCCAAATAAACTGTTTCATTACTAAAATAATGTTTTTACAATTCATATATTCTGTTCATAATTACATTACAGGTACATATTTTGTAGATAACTAATACAGTTAAATTAATTAATTTATATTTTTCATTCCAGGTTATGATGTTGTCGAATGGTTAATGGATCGGTTTGATTTTGAAGATGGCACCAACGGTGAGTCTGAGTGTATCATCGTCGGCACCGGGCCCATGCTGGCCTGGGTCCGCAGGCGCACTCTGGTAGTTGACTCTAGTGATAACGAGCGAAAACACACAATGTTAGAGTCATGTATGTAAACAATAAATTACAAGCATGTTATATGTACTGCTGATGTTATTTGTTTACTTACATCGCCTTTTCTTGCTTTATGGTCGCTCCTTTGTCTGTTGGTGAACTGTTGACGGAACAGTGTCGGTTCAGAAAACTTGCTAAATGTAGAATTGTAGAAGTGTTTTGTAGCTACATTCAAATGAGCCTGTCTCCTGTGGGAACAGGGATAAGGCTCTTTGGATGTTTTAACTTGGTAAGGCTTTCGTATCGATCAAACTGACATATCAAGGAGCGCTCTCTGTATCATGCTTTAATCATGCAGCTATCGCGCCTTTGATGTATTACACAGTTCATATTACATGTAGATATAAATTAACTAACTTAACGTTCTCCAATTTACAGTTGAAGCAATAAATTTAGCGAATCAACTCTGCCAATACGGTTACTACTTTCCTGTCAACGATTTGAAAAACCTTGTCTTAAAGGATGATTCTTCTCTTTATAGATTTCAAGTAAGTTACTGTCGACAATGAAAAAATAAGTACCTACCTGCTCACAGGAATACAGTGTTTTTATCTCCCGAAGCGACGCGCGCGTTACTTGTGGTTACCAACTGTACAAACACGCTGTGTACGCATAGGTACGCAAAAATGAAAGTAGATGCCAAAACGTCAGTGGCAACTATACTGTACGCTAGAAATACCCATTAAGCCAGCAAACTTGCATGCCTTACTTAGCGAACGAGGTAACTTGCGGAAATAAGTAACCATACTCATTTGGGAGTCTTATTCGAATAGGACAGTGAGCCTATAATGTTTTTTTTGCGAAACCTTTCCTCTACGCATAATTTTAAATCTTATTTTTCTCTGGCAGAGTCCGTACTACTGGCCATGGCAAGCGCCTCGTGTGGCCGGCAGCTCGAGCGCGCCTACCCTTGGTCCGGACAACGTGGAGTACGCCATCTACCTGGTGAAGCGGACACTACGCAACAAACAGAGACATGGTCTCGAGGACTACGAGCAAGAAGCTCTTGCCAACCTCAAGAAGAACCTCGCCGCCAAATGGGACTTCATCAATATGCAGGCGGAGGAACAGGTGATTACTTTCTGATGAGTTTTTCACAAGTACCAGATATAAAAGAAGTAATAATTAGTACACAAGCAAACTATATCGCTTCAAACGTATTAAAAATCGTGGTTTTAGGTACTGTTTAGTTAAGAGGCGTACCGATAACCCACAGAATAGATACTTCTTTATTCCGTGGTTAAACCAGCCAGTATTGCCCAATTGTTGTCAACATCAAACTAAATAAATAAGTTATGTGTCCTCTTAGCTTCCAAAACTGTTACACAGACAACTTTGAAGTCCAGCAACACTACGGAAGATACGCGATGGATTTTCGGCGTACTTACGCCTGCAGTGCTTTTTAAATTGCCAGCAACATAAATTGGGCCGAAATGACAATCGCGAAACTCAATTTTTTTCATCTTCGTCTTCAGGTTCGTCTAGCAAAAGAGAGGAAAAAAGGCGATAAGATCGTGAGTGACAGCCAGGAGCGCGCGTACTGGCGCGTGGCGCGGCCGCCGCCCGGCGTGGTGGGCGCGCTGGAGCCGTGCCCTGTGCCCGTGCGCGCGCGCCACCACCGCGTCAAGAAGCGCTCCGTGTACCAGGTCACACGGGAGGTACGTATACCAACTGCATAGCGGGCTAAGACATAATGACTATAGAAAATTTTATCTCTTTGCTATAATTCCATGCTTCCAACTCGTTAGAATCCGCTGTAACGTAGACATCTGTTACTTTCTCTTGTAGCATCCCCACCTTCCGTATTTAGAGGTAACTAAAATTCTTCTTATTAACTTTCTACTTCTAGATTGAGCATCTAAAAGCGAGTCTGGACCGTACGAGAGTGAAGACTTCAATTGCCCTTGAGGCCTTCATCGCCTACTCGGAGACCTTCACTCCCTACGATCCCTGGCTCACCCAGCCGCAGCCCTCCAACCCTTGGGTCACCGACGACACCCTATTCTGGCAAATTAACCAGCCTCTGTGAGTTTAGTACTACGCCTGTACAAAGTAGACACTACTTACATGCCTGATTTCTTTACATTTCAGTATTTCATTATCTAAAAGTTGAACAAAATATACGAAACTATCTTTCTAGAGAATTAAGAACTTACCTAAAGTAGTGTACCTTATATTGTAATTGAACACATTTAGATAGATGATGATATTGTTACGCAAACATATAATTTCGTTATTTCCGGTTAGTGTGGAGGTACCGGGTGAGAGGCGGGTGCAACGCTGGGCGGTGTCCATCGACGAGCTGGTGTCGGACCCCACGGGGCTACAAGAGTTCACCAGCTTCCTGCGTAAAGAGTACTCGCATGAAAACATCAGGTTCTGGCTCGCGGTCATGGACCTGCGACGCAGCAGCACCAAGCAAATACCCAAGAAACTTGAAGATATCTATGAGTATGTTTCTTTAAGTGAAATTGTAGTTTCTTCTTATAAAGTAAATAATCTAGATAGTAAAAAAAAAGTATTGTCATTAACTTGGCCAAAGCTTTTGACACTGTGTCTAGCTGTTCCAACTTACTAAACAAGTTGAACAACTTGGTTATGATGGGTCTACCATTAAAACCCTTACAAGATTACCTATTTAATATCACATTCTAAGGGTTAAAATTTGAAATGATCTAAAAGTGAACTTACCTATCAGTTACCGTGTGCTACAGGGAAGTGTAACCGGGCCTTTCCTCTTTCTTTCCCACATAAATGATCTCTACAACCTACGGCTATTCATGGTCAGATCATATATTTTGTTGATGACACAGCACTACTTTTTATTACAGTATTACGATATATCGATTCGAACAGAATTGCTTTGATACGGTTCTGGCTTAGGTAAACTTCCAACCACAAATAGACAGCCTACCGCTGCCATTATTCAATAGTTTTTCAAATAAAGATTTGCAAAGTAGAATCATATTAATTCACGTAAATAACAATCACAAAATGGGCTGTTAGAAATCATCGTTCCGTCGGGCTATGGTCTCGTCTATCCAACTATAACCATGTATTTCCTAACTGCAGTGTACTTGCTTAAGTTTCCGTAACGTTTGTCAGAGAGTTTCTGAAGCCGGGCGCGCCGTGCGAGATCAACATCGATGGCGCGACGGCCGAGCGCGTCACGGAGGGGCTGCGCAGCGGCTCGCGGTACGCGCTCGACCACGCCGCGGAACACGTGTATGGACTCCTGCTCAAGAAGGACTGCTACCCGCGATTCGTGAGATCAGACCACTTTCAGCGGCTGCTGACTGAGGGCAGGAACGTGCACCAGAAGAAGGCTAAGTTAGTTGGGCTTGTTACAGACGAGGTTCAAAAGTGAGCACCAGTACTTGTAGTTAAATATTTAATTTAAAGATGTGCCGTCCACCCTTACCAGGTCCCACAGCATGCATGTTTTGGATTTCATATGTTAATTTCCTCACAACACATTTTACATTTTAAACACTGAGTCCCATAACCATGCCTCATATTTCTTGGTTCGACCGTATTACGCAATTAGGATCTTTACTGAAACTTTTGCTGCGTAGATTTTTCAACTTCGGTGGTCAAGTGAAGAAGAAGCCGGGCACGTCGGGCGGCGGCGCGGCGCTGTGCCGGCGGCGCGGCTCGGACCGCTCGCTGTCGGGCTCGGCGCACGAGCTGGCCGTGTGCGCCGCGCAGCCGCCGCGCGCGCCCGACCAGCCCAGCCACAGCCACTCGCAGTCCAACCTCTGCGACCTTACCACTTTCAGGTAACGACGTACAGCAAAACTTGCTGATCAAAATAGAATTGACGATAGTCAATCTGCCTAGCCTTTCCCCAACTATGTTGGGATCTGCTTCCAGTCTAACCGGATGCAGCTGAATATTATCGTATTTGACATGGAGCGACTGTCTATCTGACCTCCACAACCCAGTTACTGGGTAATACGATACCCCTTGGTAAGACTGGTTGTCAGACTTTCCGGCGACCCGTAACGACTACAAACGCGTCTATTCTAGGTGATTCTAGAATATATAATACTAGCTGTTGCCCGCGACTTCGTCCGCGTGGTTATGAAGATATCAAGTTAAATCATTTTTAACGTTAACTATTTTTTATTTCAGTCAACAGAAAATGCCTATCACACTAAGCAACTTTCTTAAATGCACCAATAATAAAAAAAATAGATTTTGTTATTCTTGTAACACCTCTCTGTACACAAACATATTTTGTTTTATATTCAGGCTGCAGTATGTATAAACTATCAGGTGAACTTACTCTAGAGCAGGCCACATACAACTGACCGTGAGAGAAGCAATCGTTTCTTAGATCTATGCCAGCTACTTTTATCGTTTGGCCCTGCGCCTTATACCTCTTTAATCCAGCCCTGTCACAAAATCCGTTCTTAGCAAACGTCTACTAACTATTAATTACCTCCCAGCCAAATTTAAAGTTTGTAGCACAAAAAATTAAGGACTTTCATACAAACTTGCGAGAGCCATTAAACCTTCTAAATCTGGCCTTGTCGCAAAATCCGTTCTTAGCGGACGTCCACTAACTATAACCTACCTTCGTGCCAACCTATATATCACCCCCTTTAGGATTATTATTGAGACAAAAAGTGACCTATGTCTTACCCTAGGATGCGATTTATCTCCTTGCCAAATTTTATCTAAATCCGTTCAGTGGTTTAGGCGTGAAAAGGTAACATACAGACAGACATTCTTGTACTCAAACCTCAGTTGGCCCGATATAGTTTTTTGAGTAATAAAAAATTGGATCGACTGGCATCAAAAAAGCTATTGTGAAAATTGGCTTATTTTATTGCTGACTGTATTTTTTTTTTCAAAATCTGTGAATGCAGATCAACATGATTCAAAAAGTTAAGGACAGTCTCCTGAGACTGTTTTCTTGTAGCGACAACGGTTAATGTACGTGCCCTTATTGCCCTATCTCAAAATCCACCCAGGTCATGTTATGATTGACTGCTTGGATCCATACAGTTAAAGCGTGATGATTATCTTTTAAAATGTTAAATCCGTAACTATCTGCAATATTCTAACCTTTTGTCTAGCCTCTTTACAATTTGCGGTAAACTAAGAAGAATATGAACATAATGCAATATTGCTCATCCCCCATAGCATATAGCGTGATAATATTTTTTGAAAAGTCTATTGTAACGTTTCTATTATTTGACCTATAGATTATTTATACCAATTTTCAAGGTAATCAAGCCGCACAGTAAAATCCTCCGCTGTAAAAATGAATACCCCTTTTCTCCCCGTTAGGGGTAAATTTTCAAAAAACCCAGTCATACGTTTTTATTTATTTTCAGTTTTTGCTATAAATACTGTTTTTGAGTTAATCAGTTTAAAATTCAGTTAAAATTCTTCCATACAAACTTTGACACCCCCCAATCCTCCTTTAGGGGGTAGTTTAGAAAAACTAAAAATGGCATAGTTTATAATTTCCATACATAAGTATTTGTGCCAAGTTTCAAGTAACTTCTTTTATAAAATGTAAAATGTTATAATAAAATACAACTCGATATTCTTCAACTAAATGAGAAGAAATTTATGCATTAAACGCACACTATGTAGACAAGCATACTATAAGTTGGATGATTATATCGTAGATAAAAATGCTTGGCTAAATGCTGGTCCTGCTCCACAGCCACTTAGGCTTACTAGTAAAAAAAAAATGGTAGAGTTGCTTCCCCTTTTTTATTTTTTTTGGCTACGAACATAATGTTTATTTTTTTATATAACCACGTTTTAATTATTGAATACTCCAATAGATAATATTGATTTTCTTTCTTTTGGTGGTAAAATTCTTTAAAGGTTACAAATACATTGCAAACTATAGTTTTGTATAACTTAGACGCATTTTTATTTTAAATTTTTGTAAATGTGAGTACCATGGAGTCGTTTACTGTGTTGTATTTTGACTTGAAAGAGCAGGGTAGTTGAGAGTATGTCATGCTCACTTAATGTCTCGCTGATGGTGGCGAGTGTGTTGGATCATTCGGTTCCCTACAAAATGGTTAAGCTCAATGGTGCTGATCCAAGCGTCATATTCGTGAACGGGCGCCGTCAGTTGAGACTGGTCATCTCTTATCTGCCAGGGCTTATTTTTAATCTTATATTTTTATTCGTTATTGATTTTATATATTTTTTTTACATTGTTCTCACATTTAGAATCAACAAGAGTAATGTACCAGGATTTTGTAATTTCTATATTTAAAAGAGTGTCCTTGGAGTTTCTTGCCCGTTTTTCTCCATAGAGATCTACGTTTTGGAATGGGCAATTAGCTTCAACTTTCTGACTAACTGACTGACTCTTTGACATTCAAAAGTGCCTGTAAAGGGTTTAATTGAAATAAATGCTTTGAGTTTGAGTTTGAGTCAAGCTTATTAACTCAAGGAATAAGATTTTTCATACAAAAAAAATCCCCCCTTTTCTCCCCCTGAAAGGTTGAATTTCCAAAAATCCGTTCTTAGCGGGCATCTACTAACTATAAACTACCTCCCTACCAAATTTCATCTTTATACGTCAAGCGGTTTTCGAAATTTCGTGATGAATTAGTGAGTGAGCGAGTGAGTGAGTGACCTTTCGCTTTATATTAAAAATGACGTTATACCTACTTATGGTCTGAAAAAAAACCAGACACCTCGATTAATACTTTCTTATGCTTTGTAACTTTGGTGAATTTGTAAATAAGTTCAAAAACTATGTCCTGTGTCCCATCAGTGAACGGGGCAAAAAGAAAATATTTTATTCAATATAGTAAAATATACCGGAATATAGTTATATATGAACGCCGTACGTATAACTATATGACGCCTTCAACTATGCGAACTGCGAAACATCGTATATAATCGTATAAATAAGTATTTATGGTTCTGTATTTTCGTTTTTGCCACCGACTTCCGTTAAAATTATTTTTCACTATTAAGTGTATTTTTGTGGAATCCGGTGGTTTTTGTTTTGTAAAAAAGTAATTTTAGTGTTTTTTTTAGAAGTCGGGTGTTTTTTTTTAACAGTTTTTATTTTTCACTTTTTAGTTGTGGTACCTACCCCTCACAAATTCGTATACCAGTCGAATAATGGAAACATAACAAAATATTTTCAAAAATTAACGAACCTTGCCCCACCAGGCCGCCCGCTGCGCTGGTAGGGCAATGACGAATGCCTAAAATTTTTCAGTGGAATCTGCCGCACTTGTTCGATTTGGTGCGGCAGATTCCACTAGTCTAAAATCTTAATGGATTCTGCCCCACTGGGGTCACCTTAGAAATGTGTAGGTAGGTATCCTCGTTTTTTAAGAAAGTAAACGTATAGTTTAGTAAAATAAAACTACCCTACCGAATAATCCATGCCATGGGGCAGAATGCATTTGCCCCACCGGTGGGGCGACTTGGTGGGGCAAAGTGGAATGATTTAAATTAACCCGTTTGTGAGTGAAAAGGGGGGGATAGAGTTTGTATGAAAGATCTTATTCATTTGGTTTAGTAAACGTGGTGTATCTTACTTATCTAGGTAATAATAGAGATGAAATCATACATTTTTTCAAATCTAGCTTGATAGTTTTTTTTTTTTTTTGCATCTCTGACAAAATGGGCCAAAATGGTACTAATAAATACATTATTGTAAATACAATTTAACAGAAATAACAATTTTTAAATTTAATTACAGGCTAGTTTCACCATACACTGTTAGTTAGTTTTAAATAGAATATAACCACGTTGTAACATTTAGTTTTTGTTTCATTGCAATGGTCCAATAAAAACATATGCTAATTTAAAGTTTTCAAAGTGATACCCATACCACCAACATGCACTACCTACGTCAAGGCGGTAAGCGGTTACGGAGATGTGGAGCATCGTATGCTGCCTCTAATATTAAGCTGGGCGGTCACAGTCCATAAATTATAGGTACCTAACCTACCACCCTCGAAAGAACTATGATCGACCTTGGTAAAAAATACTTTGCAAAAGGGCCAATATACATCGCACTTAGTCGTGTCAAAAGTTTGGAAGGCATAGTTTTATCAGATTTGGACGCCAACAAATTATTAAAGCGACCACACGGTGTCAGATCATTGACGGAAATAACGAGGCTACGAAATCTGTCTTCTGACAATCAAGGCCACACATAACATACGACTCAAGTAGCGCAATTTGATGCCGGGATATTACCATTAAAATCATTTATAGCCAGAGTACCTACATCTCGCATGGCAATTCCAATAAGCACAAACACGGATAATGCCACCCGTGAAATACTTATCATGGAGGAATTTCAGTGGCCATCTGTGATCTTCTTTAACAGTTCCACTTCACTAAATGATACTTTCTGAATGCAAATACTTAACTTGTTGCTGAAAATACCAAAATCGCTATGTGTATGCCTATAATATTTGAGGAGTTCCTTCAATTCCTCATGGATTCCATCATCAGAATTAAATTTTGATAAAAATGTAATCAATCGGGAAGTATATCCTTTCAGATAAAAAAATAATTTTCAAAATCGGTTCATAAATGACGGAGTTATGAGGTAACACAAACACAACCGAATTGATAACCTCCTCCTTTTTGGGAACTCTGTTAAAAAATAAGATAGATTGTGATGGTACGGAACCATTATGCAAGTCCAATCTCGACCAGCTAGGTATATGTTATGTTGCTGCAAGGGTCATTCATCTACTATTTTTTTATCATTACAGAGATCCTCTGGACGACGACACTGCCGATGTATTACCGTGGGAGTGTTCGTCCCGAGAGGTGGTGTACGGCAGTGCCAACAGGCGGCGGCAGGACTCGGCCGCGGACTCGGGCAGCTCGTCGTCCGACGTGAGCGCCGCCGTAGTGAGCGAGCGCACGCGCCGTCTGCCGCAGCAGAGTACGCTGGACGGCGGCCTGCGCGGCGCGCCGCCGCCGCTGCGCCGCCTGTCGGCCGTGGAGCCGCGCCACCTGGCGCCACTGGCGTCGCCGCCACACGAGCCGCGTCACCTGGCGCCGCTGGCATCGCCACCGCACGAGCCGCGCCCGCCGCGCGCCGCGCCGCCGCCCGCGACGCGCGCCATCGCGCCGCCGCCGCACCCCACGCCCACCATCAGCGTCAGCTCCGCGCCCGACGACGAGTCCGCCTACTCGCCGCCCGGCACCGGCTCGCCCGAGGACACGACGCGCTCCCTCGCGCACTCGGACGAGCCTTCCTCTGTGTTCGCATCGGCGGACGCGACGCCCACGGAGCCGATGCGGCCCGTGTGCAAGTTCGGCGAGGATCGACCTGAGCCCTTCACGGTAGGGCTCGAACCGAAGCCGCCCGACACGGGCTGTGACATCTTGCAAGAGGAGGCGCCGCATGAAATTGTAAGAATTCGGTCCGCGCTGGAGTCTGTCGTCTGCGCGCCTTCGGTGGATTCCTACGACGACTCGTCCGCTTCCGGCGCCGTGTCTGACTCGAGAGATTCCGACCGAACGAAATCGTCCGAAGACGACGTTGTGTCGGTGCAACGTGTGCTGTCCCGAGAATCGTCAACGATAAAAGAAACCAGTCCGGCCTCAAGTAGAGATACGAGTAGCAAAATCGGCGATCTTCCGGAGAATACGTTGGAGAGTGAGGATGCTGCAACGAGCTCTGTTCGAGAGGTCAAGCCGAAGAGCGCTCGGGAGTCGGAGCCGGCCCAGGCAGCCGAGCGCGTGGCGCCGGAGCCGAGCTGCTCGGCGGCGCTGGAGCCGACGCCCGCGAGCGCGGCGGGGCGGGCGCCGGTGGCGCCGCTCGCCGTGTGCGAGGACATCGGGGTCGACGACGACAACGTAGACAAAGTGCCTTCGGCGCCACTGCAAAGGGTCTCGGGAGATTCCAGGGCGGCGTCCGACGCGGACGCGACGAAACCAATTGCTCATAAAGACGAACTGACGTCGGTCTCTGAAACAAATATTGTTAAGCGTGATAATAAAAGCGGCATCGTTGAGCGTAAGCAGCGGAACGACATATGTCCATGGGAGGACGAGTAAGTACTCGCGAGTTTAGTTAGTGCATAGTAGGCCGCCGTAGTTTGTGTATGGATATTGTTTCGTATCATGAGATAAGTCTCAAGCAAGCCATGCATGTACCTTCGGCAATGGCGGTGCTTTTTAATAGACAAGTATTAGTATGTGTAGTGTTCTCTCCAGTTCGATGAGCCGTGATGTAGGTGTAGTGTCACGAGAGTGTCGCATCACATGCTTCAGCATGTTGTAGGACTCCTGCATGACAATTTCCGCCAAATTATAAAACTTTTGTTCATATGGTGAAATTATTTCCAAAATCACGCACAATATTATAAAGGTTCCGTTACTGTATCTAACTATAATTTTATTCGCTTTATGTTTGTTATGTTTTATTTACTTTAAACTTTATTTGTATATAGTGACAAGTATGTAGATATAAAAATAAAATGAAATATTTTTTTATGTCCACTATCATTTTAGTTTGTATTATTTTCTTACTAATTGGCACGCAGACACATTATATTATCGCCATTTTTGTAATGCTGCTGTAATAGTTGACCTTTTAATTTATCGTAATCAATTAACAATCCCTGATTTTGAATTATTCATCATGCATTCATACTTTAGAAGACTTTCACTTACGATATTCAAAACAATGTTGATATGTAATTAAGCATACAAAGAGAAATCGAGCACTATAACACGAATTTCCGATTGTAAAATAGGAATAAGTAAATGTAAAATATATTAATTCGTAAGATCTTCAGATTTACAACTAAGCAAGTTAAAGTTTAAAATAATAAGGGTATCCTTTCATTCCTGATGGAATCATGAATCACTAAGATGAGACAAACAATGACCCATTAAAGTCGTCCAAACTTTTCAAGTCAAATTAAGCAGTACAAAATCAGGTGACAATTTTCTTTTTTCGCGTGGCTAACCACCTGTCAGAATTTTTATGCCGCCCATAGGCGGACTTGGCTTCACATGCCGTCGAGAAATATCTCTATGATAATATCCTGGACCCTTACTCGCTGTGACAACAAGCAAGTAAAGCGTTGGGTACCATTAGTAGCAGTCATCATCATCATTTTAGCCGAAAGACGTCCACTGCTGGACATAAGCCTCCCCCAAGCACCGCCACTTCGACGGGATTCTGTGCCTCCCGCATCCAACGGATTCCTGCGGCCTTTGCAATTTCATCGGTCCATCTTGTGGGAGGCCTTCCAACGCTACGTCTTCGCGATCGCCACTCCAGAAACTTTCAGCCCCATCGGCGATCTGTTCTGCGAACAATATTGCCCATTGCCACTTAAGTTTGGCAATTCTTCGGGCTATGTCGGTTACGTTGGTTCTCCTGCGGGTCTCTTTATTTCTGATTCGATCACGTAGGGGAACTCCAAGCATAGCCCCCCCCCTTTGGGTGACTTTTAGCCTTCTGATATAGCCCATTGTGAGCGACCAGATTAGTGTCAGTATTTACTTTAAAAAATGCAATAAGTTATGTCCGTTACAAAAAAGCAATGAAAATTGCAACGCGTTTGCTTTGCTTGCGATTCTCATAGTAAGTTGGGACCTTCTCCATCCGCTGAATGGCAGTAGCAAAGAAAAAAAAACACTCCGACGGCGTTTAAGATCACACTATTGCCATTGTCACCAGGATTCGGTTATTCAATCCTGACTGGTTGAACGTACCATACACTCCGAAAGCATTTGAAGTCACTTCAGTTTTGGGGCGTATGATACGCCCAGTTCCTCTTCTCTATACCTAGTATAACTTCCTGTTCTATGGTAGTCACTAGTAGCCTGGATTGGGCAGGTAGGTCACATGTGTTAACGTTGTTCTTTTTCTTTTTCAGGAATTCCTGCGAAAGTGATGCTCCATTTGTTAAAACTTACGCAACGCTCGGTTATTTATAATTTTTGTAGGCGAATATCAACAATATTTTACGATGTCAGGGTTATAGGAAAAAAATAATATTTAATTTTTTAACTTAGTCCCTATGTTTTAATTATCACAAACAAAGTTAGGCCATTATTATGTAATTATATGAATATTTTAAAGTAAATGATCGTTAATTATTAGTAAAACAAAATGGGTTTTATTTGACATCTCAAATTATAAATGAACAGTTCGCACTGAAAATTACTAAAATGTGCTTATTTATTGAAGTTAACAAAGTTGGTTCAGATAGGAAAAATAAAGATTGAATCGGTATAGAATATAATTTAGGTAATTGCTTCGGTACTTCGCTGCAGTCTGCATCAACGCTGAACTAACAAGTTCGACGTGACTTCCTCTTCGGGTGTCCTCAGCGGCTCGACTAAGGACAGCTTATCCGCATGATAGTATCGACAACGACACTTCTGCAACACAGACAATATCATCCGCCTTCGTTTAGCTGCACATGGTAGAAATTAATAATAAATAATAGTAGGAAATTAAATCGTCTTTTAGAATAACCTATTCTTAAATGGCTACTTGCAATAATGGTAGTGGTACTACCTACCTTTAATTTTGTATAATTTTAAATGAAACCCAGGTCAAGAAACAATTTGTAAAGCTCTGTAGACAGAGTGGTCCGTAATAACACGAGCGAGTGGTTATTCAAAATTCTGCTTCTAACCTACCTTTTACTAATTATACAGGTGATCTGTTGATATGGGTCAGTTAAGACAAATCTGAAAGTTTTTCTTAACTCTAAAATCGATTAAATAGTTCTTTCTTTAGAACTCTATTTTAGATTTTCCCAGACTGACATGACTGTGGATGGTGAGAAGTGGTCAGAGATTTATGATATACAATGTGTTACAAAAACCCTGTCCGATCCGAAAAGGGCACATAGGTACTGCAATAAAATTACCAAAAACTAATAAAAAAACTTATTATTATTAAAAATACAAAAGTTATTTCTATTAAAAATTTACGTTTTTTGTACTAAAATTATCTGAATTACATTTTAAATTGGTAAATTTTCAACAGGGTTCATAAGTTATGACTTGTAGACACGTTGCTAAACGACCGACGCCGCGACGCCCGCCCGCGCACTCTCATAGACTCAGTGCAATTCTTAAATACACCCTCACGGATGGGACAGGGTTTTTGTTACACGTATAAATCTCAGACTACCCTACAAGTAATAGGGGTGAAAGTATGAAATTGCCGTTTTACTGTAATAGGTACTTCGAATTGACATAGAACCTTCATGGTTTGAGTTTTTTGAGTGAAACTTTTTTCACATGGTACCTATGAAGTTCTTCTTTTAAAAAATGTGCAACATTCGATTATCGACATTCAGTTTAGACAAGAAAGATGGATACTTCGAAAATTCGAGATATTTTAGAATACGAGTTCCGACGCGGAACTAACGCGGCAGAAACAGCTCGAAATATCAATGTTGCGTTTGGAGAGGGGACTGCTAATGAACGCACCGTGCGATTTTGGTTTAAACGCTTTCGTGATGGAAACTGATTTGAAGAACGAACCACGTGGAAGACCGCCCACACAGGTGAATAACAATGAATTGAAAGAGATGGTGGAAGCCGATCCGAGCCAAACTACCCAGGAATTAGCGGCATGGTTTAACGTTACCTTATCAACAATATTGAATCATTTGCATCAAATCAATAAAATATAAAAAAAATGAGAAATGGGTGCTTCATGATTTGACTGATCTGCAGAAAGAAACGCGTGTTGAAACTTGAACCGATACAGAAATATAGAAATATTGGATCGAATTGTGACATGTGATGAAAAGTGGAGTCTTTACGATAACCGTAAGTGAAAAATGCAATGGCTGACCCCAGGTCAAACGCCGCAACAGTGTCCTAAAGCAAAGCTTACCAATAAAAAGGTAATGGTAACTGTTTGGTGGTCTCAACATGGTGTTATTCACTATAGCTTTCTCCGATCTGGTCAAGCAATAACGGCAGATGTCTACTGTGCTGAACTCCGAACAATGATAGCAAAACTAGCAGTGAAACAGCCCTGACTCATGAATCGATCTTCACCATTATTGCTCCATGATAACGCGAGACCTCATACAGAACGAGAAACCGTTTTATCTCTACAGGAACAGCAATTAGAAACCATTCGTCACCCTCCGTATTCGCCAGACCTTGCTCCAACGGATTACCATTTTTTTCGTGATTTGGACAATTTTCTACGTGATTAATAGTTATTTGTTATACAAGAGTGCAAAGTTGCTTTTTAACCGCGTGTTCAATTTTGATGACCGAGCAAGCGAAGGATTCTAAAATTGAATCACGAGCGCAGCGAGTGATTCAAAATTAGAATCCTGAGCGTTAGCGAGGGAATCAAAAGAGCACGAGGTGAAAAATCTTTGCACTCGAGTGCAACACGTAACTTTTCATTCCACCTCAGCGAGGAATGAAAAAATGCCGCGTAAAGAACCGCGTACAAAGCAAATTGAAAAAAGAACACCAAGAAGGTTCCGAGTCTGAGTTTTTAACAAATTAAAAAAAAGTTGTATGATATATTCGGCACCATAGAGGTAGCAGTAAATAGGTTTAATGTTTTTTTTAATTCACAAACTTAGTGCACACGATGTTCTAAATTCAATTTACTTTATCCTCTAGAGAATAAAAACGGCTTTTCCACTCAGATACTGAAGATTAAAAATACTCTTTCCGAGATGGTGGGATGAAAAAGTTTTCTTCTCAGGAGGCAGTACAAAATGCTTTCACACAGTTTGTCGAATCTAGATCATGAGAGTTCTATCGCAAAGGCATAAATGACCTTCCTATTAGATGGCAGCAATGTATAGATAATAATGGTACATTAAGTACCATTATTTTGATTAAAAAAAAAACGAATTTCAATTTTTCTGTAGGTACAATGCGGCAATTTCATACTTTAACCCCTAATATTTATACTTTTGCTGTCGATTAGAGTTTTCTTTAGCCTTCTCAGAAATTAAACGATAGGTATGATATACGACATCGCCACCTCTGCAAATAATAAAGGAAATACCGGAATACCTCGTCGGATAAAGTAACGCGATCAAATGCAGTGCCAATGTCAAGAAGGAAAATTAATAGCGTACGAACTGACGTAAATACTTTTTCAGGGAGACTCCGCTGTAGAATTCTCAGTGAAAAAAATCAGTTACATTAGCCATTGGCCTCTCCTATTTGGAATCGTTTATCAGGACCATAAATAATGTAGGTAACAAAGCTATCGTTCATAAACATTTCTGATAATTAATTCAATAACACATCGGGCCATTAACACAAAGTCGTATCATACTAAGCGGCTAATGGGATTAAGAGCATATACCTCATTAGGGCAAACGAGGAAACCCAGACGGGTTTCCTCGTTTGCCCTAATGGTTTGCTCTTGATTTTTTTCACAAGTAGACACTCGGGAAAAAAATCATCTGATAAACAAATTAAAGTAAGTAGGAAGTACACCATTATGTCATCATCACTCTTAATGATCTTGAATTCTTGAATCTAGTATGTACCGTATCGCACATTTTTTTGTTTACCTCCTATTCATCGATAGTTTACGTGAAACTACTTCATGGAATTCGATTCGACTCACCTTTAAGTTGGCTTTTTTATCTTAACCCTGAACGGTAACGTCAACAGTTATCTAGTACCGATATCTAACAAGGAAAGTACTGCCAATAATAGAGATATGTAGTGTACTAGTAGACTCTACGTTAGTCTACGGTACCGGAGAGAATAAAACACTTCTTGTGGAATAGGACAATTATTTCTAGAATTGGAGCTACGTTTTACATTATTATATTTTATTCTTCTAGCTCCCGCCCGGACAGCCCGTAGGGCTGACTCCCTATTCTTAATATAAATTAAATGTTTGTCTTGTATTCATGCCATCTACTTGAACACACTGAAGTTTTATTCTAAAACCATATGAAGTAAAGCCTCTACAGTACCTACCTATGCTATGAGGTAATTACAAGTACAACATTTTTGACGCTGTTGGGTGCAGGCTGAGGAACCAAGTCTTAGTCATAGCTTGTCAAAGTGTGCCTTACATAGGTACGTTAAAACCTAATTAGAACTTAGAACCTAGGCTACTATCGAAATTACCATATGAATATTTCCTGCGTAGGGCAAATATGTTGCGATTTCTTGAGGCATAGGTATAGTACCTTACCACGGAGTAGAGCGTGTACCTTCTCTTTCGTTGACTGAACACAGTTACTAACCGGTGTAAGGATGGCGTTTATTGCCGAGGATATAGTTATACATACACAAATACCTTAAAAGCTTGTAGAAAACTCGAACTCTAACAAGTATTGAGTATCTGTCCTATCCTAGGTTTTATTCCCTAGGTTCCTTGGGTCCTTCACCAGCTGAGTTCGAGAGAAGCTGCTGATCTGAGATGTCTGCAGCGGTATTTTCCCCTCTGATGTGTAGGTAGCACTATGTAGGTATTAAAAGTAATTTATGAGTCTGTCGTATGCCTTGACACTTAGGACACGGTGGAGCATACGGTGGAGGTCTGCCCGGCTTGGGCAGAGCACCGCCGTGTCCTCGTGGAGGCGATCGGTGGCGGGGGCCTCGCGTCCAGCCCTGGTCCAGGCCATGGTACGGAGCGAGAGGGCATGGTAGGCCGCCACCTCCTTCTGCGTAGCAGTAATGCTCGCGAAGGAGGAGGCGGAACGCGTGAGGGAGGGGCAAAATTCGCGTACTCACGCCCCTAGCCGCCGCAGGAGGAGACGCCCTGGGCGTCGGGAATCGCAGGCCGATTCCCGGCCACCGTAGGCGCGGGCTTGCGGACGGTGAGCAATGGGGAGCTCGCCGTCCGGTAAGGACCAGGCCGGGGTCGACGGCGCGTTGTGTTCTACGCGCGCCTCAAAGAGATGTCAGCAGTTGAAGGGGTCCGATGGGACCGATGCCTGCCGGGGTTGCGGGAAAGTCCGAAAGGGATACCGTGGCACCTGGCAACGTAAAGGCAACCGAAGGAACATGGGTAGGTTCAGTAAGAGTCTGACACGCCCTCCCGCTCCGCCCAGAGCGGGAGAAGTAATTTGATGATTTACCACAAAAAAAAAATCTTTAAGCCTTTACACTTGGGTTTTTTTCTATCGATTGTATTTTTTTTTTTCGATTGTACACCTGTAGAATGTAGATACTTACCCCGATTTCTGAGTTAAGGTTCAAAAATCATCAGAATTAAACAAATCCCGCGCTGGTCGTGAATCTTCATAGCAGCTGTATGACGCGTTCCACGTCCTGCGCATAATGCACCTCAATGTCGATTCAGCTTTAGGGAGAAAGAGACCAACAACGTTCTCGGTAGCCCTCTTCAGTACCTGACTACATGTGGAGGACCTCCTCTTGCCTGAACCTTGAACTACTAGGTACCTACATGATTGAATGCTCTCAGGATGCAAACATCAGTCAAAACGCACGTTAAGTTGTAAATCTATCACTATACTCAAAAATCTTTTCAATTGTTTAAACGTGTAGTTCTAAATCAAAAAAATAAAAATATAAATTAACTCATTTTAACATTTTATTGTCTCACACAACTGCACAAACACAACACTGAATGATTCAGGTAAAAAATATAAGTAAATCATCCGATTCAATCTCATTAATACTGCTATGACATAATTTACGTTGTTAACCTAAAAAGGTGAATATTCGTAGTTCTTAAACCTAAAGGGCCGTTTACACGTTACGGGTTTTAGCTGCGTAAACTGACTCGACGACACTATAACGTGCGCAAACGTAGAGCAGTGACGTAAATAACGGTCCCTAAAACACTTAACACTATATTTTCTCGTAAAAAACAGATGATTATTTGAAAACTTCGCGGCAGACGCCGTCGGCGCCCATTGTGAAGCCAGGGGGGCAGTTGGAGGGGACTGTGATCATGTTCCTCATGGTGATGCCCACGACTTCCTTGGGTGTCTCTTCGACGGTGTTGCTGTCTCCGCCCGAGGTCTTGTCCTGGGCCTCCGCTGCAGCCACGGCGTTAGCCTTGGCCTCGACGACCTCGTCAGGAAATACGATGCGGTTGGAGTCAGCCATACTGTAATTATAAAAAAATTACACATTAGTAAAGTAAGCCTTTTTACCTTTATCAGAAGCTGTGACACGTTAAAATGTTTATAGAAGAACAAGATAATGTACCGTGTTATAAAAACCTTTTGGGTTGTCGTGGACGGTTAGATTCATTTATAAATAACGTTACGATATAATATGATGCATTAATTAATGGAACCCGTCTAAAAACACAAAAAAGAAATGGGAGTGTACCTGTGATAGGCTAAATTGACATGATTAGAAAAAATATCTACTAATTATGATAATTATAATCTAAGAAATTTCGTCAATGCAATCGAATTGTAATTAGCTGTAGATAATGCACCAGACTAGTATCTATACTAGGCCATATGAAAAAATACATAAAAATGAATACATAATTTCATTGTAACTGTATTTTGATTGTTAAAAGTTGCTGCGGATATGGCATGCGAATTCCAAAAGAAAGATCCCCAGTTAGCAAAAAAACGAGTCGTCACGACCTCTGAACACGCTCAAGTTAGCCTGGCCTTGAAGGAGATCAAGAGCAATAAGTACTACAATACAGTAAGAAAACTACACACGGTAGACTCTCAAGATTATTTTGACATTTACCTATGTTAATAGAGGTTTATGTGCAAACAGAACTGAATCTTGCGCTTACCAAAGCTCAATGTCAGCCTTGAAATTAAATTCCAAGACATGCGTAACGTAAAAGTCACGTTAAGTAATGTTTAAATGCCTATTAGTGTCCCGATGCAAAACAATGTAACTTGTACTCACATTGTATAACTGGAATATAGGAAAATTATGCGATTGGTTCACACACACGCTCGCGTCTCGATGCAAGACAGGACTGATGCGGACAGCCGGCCGGCAAGCAGTTTTATACAAACTATTCCACAGAGTTTTATCAGACGTGCACAGTCAATGACGCCACGCTCCGTCCAGCGTGATTCACTGATTATCTCCTCGAAAAATACGTTTTCCCTCGAATTGATCCGCTATCTATATTTTTCCAACAACTGTCTACGGTCTTATCAATACGTACCTTTATACTTCAAAACACACCTGAATAAATTGTTATGTACCTATATTTGTTTCCGTGACAAATTAATTAGTTAATGGCAGTAAAAGTTTAGCTTACGATACACGATGTAGAGAAATCGTAGCGAAGTCAAAACTGTACTTTAAATATTTTGAAAAAACTTAATTCCTACGAGGTCTGGGAACGATTCTAATGCGGATTAGGAGTCGGTTAAAAACATACTTTATAGTTTTTTTTTCTTCTTGTCTAATTATATATTCCAGCATCACGCAATTATCACGCTATTTGCTATAGAGGATAAGCAATATTCTTCTATAGTTTACCGCAAATTGTAAAAAGATGAACCAAAAGGTTAGAATATTGCAGATAGTTACAGATTTATCTTTTTAAATGACAATCAACACGCTATACCTTTATGGAGCTAAGCAGTCATGATATACATATATAGAGTGAATTTTTGAGATGGCAATAAAGGCAGGTATAATCGTTGTCGCTACAAGAAGACGGTCTTAGGAGACTGTTCTTAAGTTTTTGAAAAATTTTGTTCGGCATAAAATTTACAGATTTTGAAAAAAAGTACAGTCAGCAAGAAAATGGAAAATAATCACAAAAACTATTTATTATGCCAATTGATCCTGTTCTTTATACCTAAGGATTAAAAAACTATATCGGACCAACTGAGGATTGAGTACTAAAAAATTCGGAAATCGAAAAAAAGTCGCGGGACCGGCCTGGATAGGGATCGAATATAGCAGATTACAAATTTTACCTTTTAAATTTTTGACTATTTAGTCCTTCAACAAAGCTTAGCGTTTCAGCACCGCTTTGCAATCCTAAGTTCGATTCCCAATAGTTGATATATTTTGTGCCTTTGGTAATATTTTGTAATATATTGAAGAAGTGATAGTTCGTAGAACGTACACAGAAAAACATTAAGTTTAGGCCTGTTCTGCAATGATCTATGGTTTTAGTCAAAATAAATATGTATGGTTTGGTGATGAGAAATCCCGTGTGGTTTACAATCTACAGTTATATTATTTTAGTGATAGCTGTTCGTCAGGAATAATCTGTAAGAATGCAATAGTGTATCAGTGTTGTGCCATAAGGTATAGTTTGACCGAAACCACTGTACTGCGCCATAGGTGTGTGCGCGGCGAGACGGGGGAGCAGTGCCGGTGGCTCATAGACACGGTATAGCGGTTTCGGTCAAACTATAGTAGGTATATGCAGGAACGCAGGAATTCATGTATTCATTAAAAACGAAAAACTTCAGTAACAATGGGAAATTGCTCCTGAAGGCTGCGGGTGTCGACCTCAGGACGTGCTGCTTCTCACACGGACAACTATTCGTCGCTTGCTCGTGTAGCAACTCATTTTTTTTTTTTTTTGATGTGAAATTATCAAATTTCATCTGCCGCTCTCGGTGGAGCTAGGGCGTGTCGGACTCTTACTGACTAAAACCCACCCGTGTTCCTTCAGTTGCCTGTACGTTGCCAGGGGCCATGGTATCCCTTTCGTACTTTCCCGCAAGCGGCACCACTCCTGACTCCGTATATTTTGGCTGCTGAGACCAAAACTACAAACGTATAAAAATGTGGCTGTTATTTTAGTATTATATATTGTGGTGTCTTACGACTTCCACAAACCCAGTACAAGAAACAATTGTAAGCTGTGAAGCTCTGTAGACAAAGTGGTCCGTAATTTATCGAGCGAGTGGTTATTAAAATTACTACTTGTTTACTTATCTGTTACTAATTTTACAAGTGATCTGTTGAAATGGGCCAGTGCGGAAATCTACGATAGAGTTCTAAAGAAAAAACTAATTAGTCAATGTTAGAGTTTAATAAATCACAACGCCTTCCTAAGATTTTTTTGTATAATTTTGAATACAGTTTTTCTTAACTCGAAAATCGACTAATTAGTTCTTTCTTTTTCAAATTCAAATTCGAAAGTCATTTATTCAAACTAGGCTGAGAAATCAACACTTTTCGAACGTCACAATTACATAAGACAGTCCCCCAAAAACGCCTGCCCTTCAGCACTTCCTAGTGCTTTAGCTGGGAAGAAGTGGCGCAACAAACTCCCCAGCTGCAAGCTTTAGAACTCTATCTTAGATTTTCTTACCCATGGCAACGGATGAGGGGCTATGGTACACGGATATCTATGATATATAAATCTCAGAGTACCGCAGAGTACCCCTCTTGTAGGGGCTACTTAAACTTTTGTAGTTTTATAGAATTTTCTCTATCCTTCTCATACTTTAAACGATAGGTATAGGATATAGTTACGACATAGCCACCTCTGCAAATAAAACATCTACAAGGAAATACCGGAATACCTCGGACCATGCGTCAGAAA
Source organism: Xanthia togata (assembly GCA_963853775.1). Taxonomy (NCBI): domain Eukaryota; kingdom Metazoa; phylum Arthropoda; class Insecta; order Lepidoptera; family Noctuidae; genus Xanthia; species Xanthia togata. Next base: position 18,497,619 of record OY970802.1, read on the forward strand.
AAGTAACGCGATCAAATGCAGCGCCAATGGCAAAAAGGAAAGTTAATAGCGTTCGGCGTCGCGTCGTCCTAATTGGCCATCGCTCGCGCGATGATGCGATGCAATTTTGAAAGAAACAATTAAATATTAAAGATAAAATCGCATGATCATGTTAATTTGGACATTCAGTAGATACCAGTATGTTCGATTGCACGGCCGTGCTAAAATTTTCATCGAAGTGACGTAAAGACTTTTTCAGGGAGACTGCGCTCTAGCAGAAATCAGAGTGAATAATACAGATAATCCGCTAAAAAAATTAGTTACATTAGCCATTAGCAGAGGCGGGGATTGTAGCAAATTTTACCTATGATAGAACTTGATTAATTTTAAATTCTAAAGTTTAGGAGATAAACTAATCAAATCACTACATTCTGTTCCTGTTCCTGAACAGTCAAGTAGGGACTTCAACCAAATGACTTTTTTCAAAAATGCTAACTGTAGTAGGCACTTTTTGAAAACCTTTATGACACTTTTTTAGAATAGCTGTTGGTGGTAGTGATTTAATTGTAATTCTTTTATGAGAGCTTGATTGCAAGAGATTTTTTTTTGCACCTTAGGCTTCATTTTGACCATTTATACTGAAATAGGAGTTACTTTGTCGACTAACGTAGAAAAGTTTATGAACGAAGAGAAACTAAGATGCTTGAGCGAACGTTGATTGTCGATTTTTTTTGGAGCGTCCTCTTTGTTAGTTTACCTCTTCACCATTTATTTTAATAGCTTATTTGAAAAAAAACTTTATGAATGAAAAGAAACTTGCTAGAAAAGATGCAAGACCGAGCACAGAGCGTGCACGAAAATATTTAGCACCTCACCTCGGAGAGGTTCTTTCGACATTACATGCAGAAATAGGAGTTGCGTTGTTGACTTATGCAGAAAAGCTGTAGAATTGCAAGAAACTAGGATTCAATGGGTTAAGAGTTATCACATTAGGGTAAATGAGGAAATTCGTCTACTTATGAAAAAAAGTCGAGACGTGTCGTGGGGTACCCGATAGGAACGAAGTTTCTTTCGCTGTATACTATGTATTAAATAACAGGAACAATTAAATAAATTAACAACGTTTGAGAGAAACTAAATAATGACAAAAAAACTTTTGACACTTCAAACTTGAGACCTTGAAACTGACTTTTTTTCGAAGTTTCTTTTAGCTCGCATAGACTGTTTTACCCATCCAAAGATGTAGGTACTCGTACCTACTTAACGCATTTATTGGCAATACCTTCCTTCAATTCCTCGTTAGATATCGGTTCATTACGGCCGATATAACTTGGCAGGTCTGAACATAGGCACTACGAACTCGCCGCATGTCACTATTTGGTTCCTAAATAATGTTATTCGTTAATTAGAAGTTCGGAACTGCCAAGATATAACGGCCGTATTTGTACTACATAAGTGCTTACGTAACAGTTCAGGGTTTAGATAACAAAGTCACTTCAAAGGTGACTCGAATGGATTTCCGTGAAGCCTATCAGATATAATTAACTTTTCACGTGTCTTTCGATGAAAAGGAGGTAAACACCAAAAAAATATGTGCGAAATGGTACACACTTACTTCTCAAGATCATTTAGAGTGCTAATGGCATATGGTGTTCCTACTTACTATAATTCGTTTATCAAATGTTTATTTTTGGACAACCTTGGCCTTTTTAGCTGGTAGAAAACATGGACTCTAAGAGGGATTGTGAATCTGTCCTATCCTGGGTTCTATTCCCTAGGTTCCTTGGGTCCATCACCAGCTGAGCTCGAGAGAAGCTGTGTAGTGCTGATGTCTGCGGCAGTTTTTTCCCCACGGATGTGTAGGTAGTAGTAATTAATGTGACTGACGTAAGCCCTCACTACACTAGGGTTTTTTCTATAGCTTGTATTTTTTTCCGATTGTACACCTGCAAAATGTGAATATTTACACGATATCTGAGTTAAGCTTCAAAAATTAAACAGACTGAAATGTCGTGAATCTTCATAGCAGTTGTATGGAGCGTTCCACGTCCTGCGCATGATGCACCTCAGTCTTCTTCTTAGCGTGTCGATGGCAAAAATAACTCAAAATAAATATATAATTAGTTTTTTTTATTAGTTTGGCCCGAAACTCAACAACGCGAATACCGCCCGCGGACGCAGGCATTATGTCCTCACGTGTGCAGGTGAGAGGGCAAGCTGTGCAAGATGGGAGGTGAGCCATTGTCTGTGGAGAGACGCCGCATACACTCCGGAGATCTGAGCCATCCATGAACCCCCACTTGGGTACGAAGTCTATTTAAAATGCACCTCAGTGTGAGTCCAGCTTTAGGGAGAAAGAGAGCAACAACGTTCCCGGTAGCCGTCTTCTGTACCGAGCTACATGTGGAGTACCTACTCCTGCTTGAACCTTGAACGAATAGGTTAGGGAATAGGATTCAATGCTCTCAGAATACAAACATCAATCAAAACGCACTTTAAGTTGTAAACCTTTCACTTAATTTGAAAATCTTTTCGGAGACTGCAAGTTCTGTTGCATTACAGCACAGCGTCATTTTTTAATTACTTCTAAGTATATACAAAGCCAGAGATCACCTTAGTACATGCAAAAGTCTTCCTACAAGGCTAGTCATTATTTATGACGTTATGAAAATAATTTGGTACTACGAAACAGGTTTCATTCTAAGTCACACATTAGGTACGCTTAAACCGTTCCGAACTCAAAATAACAAAATTAATTGTTTACTCATTTTAACATTTTATTGTCCATAAACAACTCAACAACACCAACACAACACAACACTGAATGATTCAGGTAAAAAATATAAATACATCATCCCATTCAACCTCATTAATACTGCTGTGACATAATTTACGTTGTTAACCTAAAAAAGTGAATATTCGTAGTTTTTAAACCTAGAGGGCCGTTTACACGTTACGAGTTTTAGCTGCGTAAACTGACTCTACGACACTATAACGTGCACAAACGCAGAGCAGTGACGTAAATAAACGGTCCCTAAAACACTTAACACTAGATTTTCTTGTAAAAACTAGATGATTAGTCGAAAACTTCGCGGCAGACGCCGTCGGCGCCCATTTTGTAGCCAGGGGGACAGTTGGAGGGGACTGTAATCATGTTCCTCATGGTAATGCCCACGACTTTCTTCACTTCCTTCTCTTCGACGGTGTTGCCTTCTCCGCCGGTCTTGTCCTGGGATTTTGCTGCAGCTACGGCTGCATTAGCCTTGGCCTCGGCAACCTCGTCAGGGAAAACGATGCGGTTGGAGTCAGCCATTCTGTAATAATCATACGAAATTGTCACGTTAGAAAAATAAGTTATTATTTCAAAAGCTGTGACATGTTATTAAGTTTTATAGAACAAGATCATGATTGTATAATATTATAAAAACCATTTTCACCACTCCCGCACGAAAGAAGTGTCTTTCCTCTACGAAAACAGTGAGGAAAGTTGGTTTTTCCTCCCTGCTTGAACAGTGAGGAAAGATGGTTTTCCCTCACTGTTTGAACAGTGAGGCAAGTAATGACTCCGTTCAGAAACTAACCTTGCCTGATTTTTTTTATGTTAAGTTTTAAAGGTATTTTAAAATATAAAGAATTATTTTGATTTGCTTTGTGTCTATTTAATTTATTTACCTATGATGACTGAATACTTTCTTGCTGGGAGTGGTGAAAAGTTTTGTATGCAACTTGTGAGCAAGTTCATTTGCTATTCGTTTTGTTGAGTCTTTCGCTTACTCAGGATTGAAATTCCTTACTGAGAGGACACAATGTGTCAAAATTGGCACATATGTTAGTGATGAACACATGTTGTCTTTTGGAGTTCCTCAGGGCTCCATTTTAGGACCCACTCTCTTTTTAATCTATGTAAACAGTCTTTGTAATCTGACCATCCCAAATAGTAACATATACACATACGCGGACGATACGGCTCTACTCGTATATGGTCTAGACTGGAAGGAAGTCCATGAGCGAGCTGAATCAGCTCTAGGCGTCGTCATGGCTTGGCTATCTGCAAACACCTTAACTTTAAATGTTGATAAGACAAACTTTATCCCCTTCTCAATTAAACAATCTTCGCAACCCGACGAGTCGTTTGCCATCAGGGCACATATCTGTAGTCAACAATTAGACCAATGCTCCTGCCTTCCCCTGACCAGAGCAACCAACGTCAGATACCTAGGCATCGTTATTGACTATCTTATGTCGTGGAGTATACAGATGAAGGCGTTGTCTGGCAGAGTGAGGAAGCTTATCTCAATCTTTAAAAATCTACGATGTAGCGCAGATTTTGATACCCTGCGAATGGTTTATTTCTCACTGTGCCAGTCAGTGCTATCGTTTGGTGTGACGGTTTGGGGTGGCGCTCCAAAAACAAACATTTTACCATTAGAAAGAGCGCAACGAGCTGTCCTTAAAGTTATGACGTTTAAACACTTTCGGTATAGCACTAAGCAATTGTATAAAGACTGTCAAGTCATGACCGTTAGACAGCTCTTTGTGCTCAATACCATTTTGCGCAAACATGTATCTTTGGAATATGGTGGCGATCATCTGGCAAAACGAAGATCGACTGATGTCTGTCCCATAGAAAGACATAGAACCAAATTTGCTGAAAGAAATTTCCGAATTCTGGGAAGCCGCTTGTACAATGCAGTTAACAAACATTGTGGCATCTATAAAATAAATAAATTTGAGTGTAAAAAGTTAGTGAGTAAATGGATCATGACTCATACGTATGAGGAAACAGAAAACCTATTAGGAAAGTTACTCTAAAAAAATAAAATAAAAAATAAAAAAAACCGACTTATTTATTCTTGCACTCCATATTATAAAATCCTTTTAATAGCGCAAACTTATACAGTAGGCCCGCGCACACACAAACACGCACACATACACACACACGCACACACACACATACACACACACACACACACACACACACACACATATATACACTTAGAGAATGGCTACAGTTTATAGTTTTAAGTTTTATTTTATATAATTTTTATTCTATTCTTTTGTTTTGTATTAAACTATAATAACCTTGCAGCTTGCTCCGGCAATCGCTAGTGACAGTAACCACTATGTAACTCCGAACTTGTATAAATTATCTGGTAAATGTTTATAGAGAGAGCCCTGTCACCCATAACACAAGTTTAATCTTAGCTTGGGTGCCAGAGGTTTAAACTCAGTGGTATTTTTACAATTGTTTAGGTTTTAAATTCTGTTCTACATAGTGCTATTCTGCTAAATTGTAAACCTGGAAATAAAGCATATTATTATTATTATTATTATATTAATTCCCAGGATGCAATTGGCATTTTCTGTGACCTCTCGCGTTTGACTGCGTTGACCACAATACACTGATCTATAAATTACACCACTACGGAATTCTTGGACAAGCTGCTGACCTTGTTCTTTCCTATCTATCAAACAGGCAACAAAAAGTAAACGTTAATGGGGCGACGTCCTCGGGTCTCTAGTTAAAATGGGCGTGCCTCAAGGTTCAATTCTTGGCCCTTTCTTATTTCCTTAAATGACCTTCCTTATATGATGGCAAACTTATCAGATATAATTTATTTACAGACGACACTTCTTTATTTTTTTAAATAGATAGAAAAGACAGTGCCTTACATGTCAACGACAGTCTAGCTGTTCTTTTGAAATGGTTCGCAGCTAGTAATCTTTTACTTAATGCGAACAAAATTAAATATATTAGGTTCTCATTACCAAATGTACCTCAAGTGGGTCTAAATCTAAAACTTAATGGCAAACAACTAGATGCAATAACGGAAACTATATTTTTAGGAATGTCTTTAGATTCAAAATTGCAATGGGGCGCCCACATTAGAACTCTTTCAGGTAGATTAAGTTCAGCTGCATATGCAGTAAGAAAAATAATACAGTTGACTGATATAGCCACAGCTAGGTTAGTATACTTTGCTTATTTCCACAGTATTATGTCTTATGCCATTCTGCTGTGGAGATCGGCAGCTGACGTAGATTCAATTTCCATTTTACAAAAGAGGGCAATCCGCGCTATCTATAAAATGGGTCCTCGCGAATCCCTTCGAAACAAATTCAAAGAAATTGATATACTGACTCTGCCTTCTCTTTATATCTTAGAAAGTATTTTGTATATTCACAAAAACTTAAGACTTTTCAAAATAATATAAATACACGTAGTAGACAATTATGTAATTTCGTAGGAGCCTTTTGGCCTCGCACACGACTTTCTGTTATATTTTAAGCTTACTTGTGTGTTAGCTATATTGATATCTCTTGTGCTTGTCCCAATAAATACTTTTTCTTTCTTTCTTTCTTTATTTCTAATTGTGATACCCAAATTTAGACTAACTAAAACAAGCAAGTCTATCCACTTTTATAACAAGTTGCCTAAGTCGAAGTCGGTTACAGAACTTAGCGATGGGAAGTTCAAAACCCACATTAAATGCGTTCTTAACAAGAAAGTATACCTATTAAAAATTAAAGACTAAGCTGAAGACAAGGAATTTTGGCAATAATTACTTCTGCACATGTGGCTTCCCTGGTACCTCATTGACGGCAAATTATGTAAGAGTCTATTAACTGCTCCCAAATTACCATGTTTTTTTTACGTTCTTCCTTGACATAATCACGCTATTATTTGACATTATACACCTACAATTTAATTTCAACTCTTTATTTGTGGCTTTTGTGGACATGATAATTATTCAGATTTGTTACAGCTGTAATAGCAATCACGTCACTTCGTTTAAAATACGTTTTTATTTTTATTATTTATTTATCTATACATAGATTCTTTTCTATTTTGGGAATGTGAGAACGCTGTAGGCTTAGTGGACTGTAGATTTGTTGACCATCATTATTTTGTTAAGTACCTGGTACTTGTTGAAAGACCTACACTGTCCTACCATACCTAATAACACTGTTATTTGAAAGTATTGTAAAAGCCAATTAGTTTCTTGCCGGCTCTTCTCCATAGGAAACGACCAATTGGAACCATGCACCTAGCTTCTGACGTTTCATAAGTGCCCATGTAGGTTTATGTGAAATAAAATATTTTGAATTTGAATAAACCATGAATACATTGAAGCTGTAGGTGTTTTAATAGTTAAAGGTTGATGCAGACAAGACAAGTATTATGCGGATGCTAAAAGAATACTCCTGGGTTTGCAAAAAACGTGTCGTCACGACCTCTGGGCACGCTGGCCTTGAAGGAGATCAAGAGCACTGAACTTACTACAATACTACATTTATCAGGAATAGCTAAAAAAAAAACGTTTAGACCGTATCGAAGCTCGGTATTGTCACTTTCTTTAATCTAGGTATAAAAACATAAGGTAGTTAAGTACATGGGAGTTAACACCATGGTACTTAACACCAGGTTAGATCAACACCATAATTATGTGAGAAAGCGACACATGGTAAACACCCCAGATTCTTTTAGCATTTACCTGTAATAGTGGTTTATGTCCAAACCGAGTTCTGAATCCTGCTCCTGCTAAAAGCAATGTCAGCCTTGAAATTAAATTCCAAGATCTACGTAACTTAAAAGTCAGTCAAAGAAATGTTTAAATCCCTATTATTATCCCAATGCAAAATAAATATTTAAACGGGAATGTAAATTGTACTCACATTGTATTTAAAACTGGAATATATATATAGGAAAATTCTCAGGTTGGTACACACGGTAGAGCGTCTAGATGCAAGACTGGACAGATGCGGACAGCCGGCCGGCAAGCAGTTTTATACAAACTATTCCACAACTGTTGATTTGCCTTTAGAAGTCGATAACAATAAAAAATCTATTGTGTCTCGTTAGTGATGCGTGTTCCCTACACCACGGTGAGTCTGGCCGCCGGCTAACCGATACTCGGCGACCGGACGCACAGTGGTGGATCCGATGTGCACCCGACGACCGCTTACCGGGCAAATTACGCCTGTACGTGACAAAGATAATGTACATGCCCATACACTACACTTAGCCGCCGGGTACCCGGCACCGGATACCCGGCAACCAGGACGTACGAAAAGGCACTTAAGTTCTTATCAGACGTGCACACTCAATGACGCCGCGCGCTGTCCGCCATGATTCACTGATTATAAAACCCCTCGAAACATATGTTTACTCCCTCGATCGATGCCGACGTCTTATCAATACGTACGATACTTCAAAACACACCTGAATAAATTAGTCTGCATACTCGTTTCCGTGACTAATCATTTAAAATGGCATTAAACTTTTAGCTTGTGATAGATAGTATTGTGTCGATACCAAGATGTAGAGTAATCGTGACGTGTACATTGAATTAAAAAAGTATTTGTCTTTTTGAAAGAAGCTATTGCCTCAGGAACGATTCTAATGCTGAAAATATAGTTTTTAGAATTTTTGTCTGATGATCTTTTTGTCTGTATATATGTATGTTCCAGCATCACGCAAATACTACCGGATAGATTTTGTTCAAATCTATCTGTCGGACTGCTAAGTTGGTCTCGAGTTCGAACCCAAGGCACGCACTTCTGACTTTTCGGTTTCATGTGCGTATTTATTGTATAATTTTATCACTAGCTTCAAAAACGGTGAAGGAAATCATAGTTAGGAAACAGGCATGCCTGAGAGATATTTCTCGACAGCATGTGAAGCCAACTCAGAGGCCCATGGGCGGCTTTAAAACTCTGACACCAGTACCCTAATTACGTAATGCAAAATCAATCCGAATCTGAATCGTTTTGAAACAGATTGATAATCCATTGCTCCGTAAGTTCGAAAAAAAAAACGGCAGAGCAACGTAAATAACGCAATGAATGTTGTTGAACTGTCAAAATGAAACAGATTTGTTTTTATCGTTTACTAAAATATGTTGCGTAATTAGAAAGCTGGTTAGTCACTAACAACACGAAAAAGAAAAGAAGTCTGGTCAGCCTGTAAGCTTTAAATTATCACGCTATTCGCTATGGGGGATGAGCAATATTGCATTCTTCTATAATTTACCGCAAATTGTAAAAAGACGAGCCAAAATATTCAAAAGTCATTTATTCAAACTAGGCTGAGAATCAGCACTTTTCGAACATCAAATTTACATAAGACAATCCCCCAAAACGCCTACCCTTCACCACTTCCTAGTGCTTTAGCTGGGAAGAAGAAGTGGCGCAACAAACTCCCTAGCAGCACAGCTGTCTGTTTAGTTAGAAAAAAAAATTGATTATATATAATAGTATGCAAAATAATTTACATTACGCAACATAAAACATAATTTAAATTATAAATTAACAGCCGCCATACAGCTAGCACACGCCAATATACCAACCAAAAACATCGAGAACTATACTCAGGCAGAAATAAAAATAACTAAACGTAAACAATATCTAAAAAAGAAAAAAAAAAACGGATTATACAAGTTAAATAGAATTATACAAAATTAAATAAAATAGAATAGAATTAGGATGGAATCATTAATAGTGTTCAATTAAAATGAATAATCATTTTATTTTATTTTGTATAATTGCGTGTATACGAGTATTTAGTTTTGTCTTGTTTTCATTTCATGATTGTCACATAATAGCCTATAACTTGTATGTTTGGTATCTTACTACTGTTAGTGCAAGTTGGTGATTAATAAATAAATTTAAAAAAAATCAATCCATACGCAGCAGAGAGTGAATTATTCCACTTCACATAGTTTACTTGATTACCATACCAGTACTGAAAAACACGTATAATTTCAGCTGGTACGTATTATTCCCCGAGCTTTTTCCATAATATGTCAGAAGAGACGAGGTCGAAAGCTTTAGAGAGGTCGAGGAAACAAGCATACACAGGCGTGCTTCTGTCAGTATAATATTGGACAGTCTGTTTAAGACTCAATATTGCGCTTTCTGTGGAAAGTCCAGGCCTGCACCCGAACTGTGCGTCGTTTAATTTCAACCATTCGTTGAGAGTTTTATTTGAGAGTTTTTTTTTTGTTTTTTTTTGTTGAGAGTTTTATCTAACAGACTGTCCAATACTTTAGCTAGTACTATTGGAACTATTACTACTACTACTATTATTTACTATTGGGACGACTAATGTTCATGGCCTTCATATATTTGTATTCTAGTTATTTTAGTTAGTTTTCTAGTTAAAGATAATTAAATTTGTTACTTTTAGTTTATAAGCAGCTTCTGTCCAATGTCTTTTTCTTTAAATGTTATGTACACCCAGTAGTGGATCCAGGATTGTCGTTTGGGGCTTGACTTCGCTGAGGGTAGGTTACTAGATATTAGCAAAGTAAACTAAAAAAAAACGGCCATGTGCGTGTTTGGACCAAAATGAAGGTTTCCGTAATTTCGATGAATTTATCCCAAGAACAAACTTAACATAGTAGTTGAAAAACATGTCCCCATACATACCAACTGCAAATGTAAGTTTGTACGCACAATATTGAGAGATTTACCAGATTATTTGAACACCATAGATTTCTTATAGGTTTTCCTGTAATCTATGAGCAAATAACCGCCCTCTGTATAATTTTTTTCAATTTTTAGGCTCAGTAAGTTTCGGAGATAAGGAAAGATAAAAAGAAAAAAAAAGAAGAAAAATTAGGATAATAAGGGGTGGGGAATGGTCAATTTTCATTTATTTTCTTAAATATCTTTAAAAGTATTTAGTCTACTAGGTTCGGAGCAAATTGCCTTTGACAGACGAACAGACAGACAGACACACGAGTGATCCTATAAGGGTTCCGTTTTTTACTTTCGAGGTACGGAACTCTAAAAAGCACACTACATTTTATTTTACTTAACGCTTATCAGATACTAGATTACTCAGATTACTTCTCCCAGCATCCTCAATGACTTCGCTAGGTTGTAGACTACCAGAAATATCTCGGTGAATATACATGGCGGCCAAACAGAGCAGCGTGAGTGGCGCACGGCGACAGTGGCATTCGTCACGTTAACAAAACATCGTATAGAAATACTTATTAAGTTATGGATGATTGATAACAATTGTACATACCCTCTCTGTAGTAAATGCTTGCTGCAATATTTATTTTTGTAACCCGATATTGAATGTATATGCTATTGGTGTTCTTTAATAAATAAGTAATTAGCAGGAACGCAGGTGTTCATTAATTCACTAAAAGAGAAAAAACGAAAAACTTCGCAAGCAATGTGAATTGCTACTGAAGGCTGCGGGATGGGTGTCGACCTCAGGACGAGCTGCTTATTCTCATACGGGCAACTGTACGTCGCTTGCCCCGCGTCACCACTCCTGACTCTCTGTATATTTTGGCTACTGACACCAAAACTACAAACGTAGTATACAGAGAAGTTTTATAATAATGTGGCTGTTATTTTAGTATATTGTAGTCTTATTACGACGTCCACGCAAACGAAGTTGCGGGCAGAAACTAGCTTATAATACCTGATTGTACTTTTGGGTTTTCATACCATGACACTAACATTCAGAAAAAGTCGCTAGCGAAACTTTTCGAACTTACTACATTATGACTCTATCGACATACTCATAACGGTAGCCAACTCCCGTAAACTCACCAGACGATTATCAGACAGATGGTAACTACATACATGGCCATGTTCATTAAATGTATGATACAATATTTATTGGAAAAATTTGATCCTGAAGGGACGGACAATGAAGAGTTCCGTAGTTGGGATGAATTTATCCCAAGAACAAACTTAACATTGTTGTTGAAAAACATACATACATTCGTATGGGTTGGTCGATTATTACTCGTTTATTAGTAGAGCCTACTTAGCTGTTATAGTTTCCCTTTTAATTTCGTTATATATGCTACTGCTGTGAATTAATAGACGAGATAAAAAAAATCTCCACTTTCCGTGTTGGGGAAGTACACAATTTTTTTTTTCATTTTTTTATTTTACCACTTTGTTGGCATCATTTATATGTATACCCATGTTTTCTTTCATTTTAAATTGGTGTCCACCCTGTACCTACTTATGTAAAATGCCGTAGAAATTCATATTTTAAATGATTGTCAAAACTTTTATTTAAAACATTCATAATTTTAATTTTAAGATTGGCCTAAATCGCGCGTGGTTGAATAAAAAATGTTCACTTTTTCCAGACTTCGCGGCAGGCTCCATCGTTGCAAACTTTTTCATTTGGCTTACAATTAGCCGGCGTTTCGACCATACTCCTCCTCTGTGCATCTGGTAAAGTGCAGTTACCGCCTTGCATTGTTTTATTTTTGGGATTTGAGTCAGCCATACTGCAACAGAAATTAAAAGGATTTTTCTTTGTTTCATACGACCTTAAATATGATTTTTGTCTTTTTGTATATGCCTAAACTTTTATACATGTTAAAGTTTAGGCATACATTTTTGCTAAAGGACCCATAATAAAATTGAAAGATTTACTCACTTGTTTTTGACTGGAACTGTTGATTCACTTGATCTTAACAACTCGGATGTGGCAGTCGATTGTGTGGATCACCAGATTTTTCCATGTTAATACGAACAATTCTGAAAACCTTATCACACAATAAAAAAATACGCCGACATGGTTGATAGATTATTCAATGAGGCCTCGTTAAAATATATTGTTACTTTTCAATGATCTGCCTATTAAGTTTAAAAGACCATATCCACATAAAGCAAGTGAGCGTTATAAAAGGTTTTAGGAAAGACACCATAATATTTTATTTCTCGTAGTTCTCTAAAAGAGCTTTTTCTATTGACCACACTAATTATCCTGCCAACTTTGGATTTAGAGCAAAATAATTATTTAAAAGAGAAAATTTTCTGTATTAAAAATAATGATCGTGCACAGAACACATTCATCTCTCTTTTGAACAGTCACTTGATTACATAAAAAAACGAGCAAATCTGGCAGCCTATCGTCGCTCGATGTGCTTTTTAGCTTCTTACAGATTTGGTTGATTTTATCAATCGTTAATGTGCTTGTTCATTTATCGATCGATAAAAACGACCCAAAGGAAATAAGCTGCCAATCGTCCGTGGCTTTCACATTTTGTCCATTTTGTTTGATACGTCTCGGTCGTCAAAAATCCAGCAAATCTGTAGGCACCATAAGTAATAACTGCTCCTTGTTAAAAAAAACAGAAATCAGTAAAAAATAGCATGACATTAGATAAATTATACACATTGTGTAACCATTATTTAAATCAGGTAATAAAAATGACGTTGCTTTTTCAGGCCTATTTCTATTGTACCAGAATTTAGCAAAATATTTGAAAAGTTAATACTGAAGCAGTTGCATGGCTTTACAAAAGGTCGTTCCACTACAGATGCTGGTGTTGCTCTGCTGAAACATATATTTAACGCATGGGAGAGCGCGCAAAATGCTATTGGGGATTTGTGCGCTCTGTCAATGCTGTGATCTCTCCAAAGCCTTTGACTGCGTGCACCATGACACGCTTTTGCGTAAACTGCGTCATTACAGTGTGCAAAACGAAGCACTCAACGTAATAAATTCGTATTTAATTCGTTCCAATGTGTAGATGTTGATGGTGTGAAATTAGGGTGTACAGTTAGGTGTACGGGGTGTTTCTCAAGGCTCAATACTGGGTCCATTCTAGTTCTTAGTGTATATCAATGACTTACCATTTTATTTAAAGGGTATCTGTGAAGTCTGTTTGCAGATGATACTTCTCTTATTTTTAAAATAGACAGGAATAGACAAGATTTTGACGATGTAAACAGTGCAATGGTTACGGATTGGTTTACGACAAATAACCTAGTTCTCAATGCCAAGAAAACGAAATGTGTAAAGTTCCTCCCAAATGTTAGAAATCTAGGACCCAACATCGTCTTTGATAAAGATGTGCTTGAAACTGTAAACTCGGCAGTATTTCTGGGCATAACAGTAGATGCCAAACTTTAGTGGGGCCAACATGATATATGTTGGCCTCCCCCCCCCCCTTGAGCCTAGCGGAAAGGCTCAGCTCGACCGCCTACGCCGTCAGGAAAGTTAGACAAAACACTGACGTGGATACAGCTCGTTTAGTCTTTTAGTTATTTCCATAGTGTTATGTCCTACGGTATTCTGCTGTGGGGCAAAGCTGCTGATATTCAAAATACTTAGTCTGGCCATAAATACTGTTACAATTAAAAATAAGAAAGACATTACATTTGAATTTGGAATCTGTCATTTTTATACGATTGTTAATTGAGTTTTCTAATTTTGGCGCCAATACATTTTACAATATTTTTCGATATTAAAATGGAGTGGGGTGATAAAGAGAACCGAATCGCTGTGATTGCATTACACAAAGTTGGTATGAAGACAAATGCAATTTTTAATGATAATGATAAATGATAAATGATTTATTTCTGCAAGTAGGTTTGTACAAACACTTTTACACGTCAATCATATTTTAAAAACTAGATGAGGTCGGCGTTTCCTATCTGACTACTCTGAGAAGAAAGGCCGAAACAAACTCAGAGGTCACAGTCTCTTTTAAAGTCCAGACATAATCTTGGTCAGATCATGTGAAGACGATGTAGATTGATGTCTGAAATGGTCTTTTGAGGAAATAACCATTCAGATTGAGAAGACCTGTCCAGTCAGTGCACGCATTTGTCAGTTATCGTGCAGCTCAACTCAGAATTTAAGAAGCTCAACGATTCGACAAACAATACCAAAGAAAGGACGTTTGGGTAGGCCACATAAATTACTCAAACTGCCAGACCACGATAAAAACTAATTGACAACAAAAAAAAAATTAAATAAAACAAAAGGGAATATCTGCATAGTCTTCACATTCACAATAATTAAAATAATATAATACTTTAAAGTAAATATTCATGTCAATGAATATATAACATTCATTAATGTCAATGTGTATATAATAACCCGGAAATAATCTTGGTCAGAGCATTTCAATTTGAGGACCATGTAGATTTGTGTCTGAAATGGTATTTTGAGGAAAGAACCATACAGATTTGAGTGGACCTGGCCAGTCAGTGCACGCATTTGTCAGTAATCGTGTAGCTCAACTCAGACCTTAAAAAGAGCTCAACGAATCGACGAAACTCTCGATACGCTTGGTATTGGTCAAATGTTTGTGTACCGGGCTATTAATAGGTACAATGAGACCTCCCCTGTTTGTGACAGAAAAAGATGAAGATAGCACCCAGAACCATGTCGCGTATTTTAAAAGATGACTTAGGACTTGCAGCCTGTAAGAGACGCACTGGTCATTTTTTTACTGATAATTTAAAAAAGAATAGGGTGGTAAAATCGAAACGGTTGTTTACGAATGAGAAAATCTTTACAATTGAGCAACATTTTAACAAACAAAATGACTGTATTTATGCTCAAAGCTCTAAGGAAGCTTCCTAATTAGTCGACAGAGTGCAACGGTGCCCCCGTTGTTATCCGATATCAGTGATGGTTTGGTGGCTGTTGGAAGGGCCATATTTTTGTGAAAAAGGTATCAAAACATCGGCACAAGTGAGTATCAAGATACCATTCTTGAGAAGGTAGTTAAGCCCCTTAACTACACCATATTCAATAACCAAGTATGGTCCTTCCAACAAGACTCGGCGCCGGGTCATAAAGCTCGGTCCATGCAGTCTTGGTTGGAAGTGAACGTTTCGGACTTCATCAGAGCTGAAGACTGGCTGTCGTCTAGTCCCGATCTTAATCCGCTGGATTATGATTTATGGTTAGTTTTAGAGAGTATGGCTTGCTCTAAACGCCATGATGAGATTCAGATCCCACTTCTGATGACGGCGCCAGCGATGGCTGAGCGATAGCGTCGTCATCATCTTGATTAGGTGGTACAGGGTTCATTTCGTAGTTAATAGAGAATAATAACTCTAATGCCATAGTTGAAAAATAATCACATTTAATTATTTTAAAATCCACAAACTGAACTGGGTAAACCGACAGTTTCGTTTTAGAGGAGTGTTCCGGTCGGTGTCCGAATTTAAAGTGAACTCTGCATCAACCCCACTCTCCAACACGACTCTGTCCACGTGCCGCCATTACAATAACAACTGACGTCACGGTGTTTACTAATTCCTTTACGTATACTACAGTAATCAAATGAGCAACTATTTAATTAAACAATATCATTTTCCACGAATGTTTAAATAATTGTTTATTTTATTTGACTTTATATGTCATTTTTTTTTATGTTGACATAATCTACTCATTTGAATGATTTTCATGAGTTGTATTGCAATATGTGGTTAGCTAGCGACCTCAACGACGACCTCGGCTTTTATTTAGATATTGTTTACGTTTAGTCTTTATTTTTTTATTTCTGCCTGAGTACAGTTCTCGATATCTTTGATTGGTATATTGGCGTGTGCTAGCTGACATATGGCTTTTAATTTATAATTTAAATTATGTTTAGGTAGTGTTGCGTAATGTAAATAATTTTGCATACTATATTATAGTTTTTTTTTTTTTCTAATTGAACAGATGTGCTGCTGGGGAGTTAGTTGCGCCTTTTCTTCTTCCCAGCTAAAGCACTAGGAAGTGGTGAAGGGTGGGCGTGTTGTGGGACTTTCTTATGTAACTTGGACGTTCTAAAAGTGCTGATTGTAAGCCTAGTTTGAATAAATGACTTTGAATTTTGATTTTTTTCGCGGAGTCTGGATCTGGGTTTATGTCTCGCTCCCTTTTAAATGGGACTTAAAAATAAATATATGTAATAATATAAAATGTTAGGTTAGGTTAGGCGTGAGTGATGTTATGTAGGATATTTCATAAAAGTACGTATACCTACGAGACACTATAAAAAATATCAAATATGTAGCTGACGGTACAGTCTGTGGAACAGTTGAAGTACAGCGCCAAACTATTGGAATTTCGATAACGAATCAATGAATTCCTTGAATTATTATGTTTACACGTAAGTAAATGTTTGTAGAGTGATAAATATAGTGAATTTTGCGACAGTAATAATATTTAAAGGGTGTGGTTACGACGTACGTTCTACTAAATGGAATGTCCACATGGTTTTATGACGTACTTGGGAATCCGCAGTTTATAATGCTATCGATTGTCGCCATCTTAGAATCTAGTTGGCATAAAAACAAATTCTTTAGAAGTAAAGCGATACGACAATTAAAAAATTCGCTAAATAAGCCCAAAGCTATTTTGCGTAATTTCATGCTCTCACAAATCTTATGACAACGGATAAGTTAATAAGAGCGTTCATCCAAAAAGTTGGCAACGTAGCAAATAGCTGTCAAATATTTACCTGTTTTGATTAATTTGGCATTATCACTGTATTGCAATAAGAAATATGGCTAACTAGTGAACTAGAATATGAATAATGAATTACAATTTTATCACTGGATTTGATTTTGTAACCGTTTTAGGTGTAAAAAAGGCATTTGGAAAATTTCCAAATACTTTTTTTACATCTAAAACTAAATATTCGGTGTTACGATAATAATGATTGCATTTCATAATCACAATATTTTAGTTCAATAGTTAGCCATATTTCTTATTTCAATACAGTAATATCGGCAAATTAATTAAAACAGCTAAATATTTGACAGCTATTTGCGACGTTGCCCACTTTCAGTTTATACGCTCTAAAAACAACAGTTAGGCTGAGATCACGATATTAAGCAAGTCCAAGGAATCAAGGGACATAGAGTTGAAGCAATGGAAGTACCTACGGATGCACGAAATCTTAGCTTGTAGGAGCCCTATTTACGAGTATTTGTAATATTGTGTAATCAAAGAGCTTTAATATGTTGTTTGAATTATCACTTTATATTTTAAACTGTTAGGTACTGATAACAAGGTTCTTTTTTACTTATCTAAAAGCTGACTGACTGTGGATGGTATTATTTTGGCAAATTGAACGATTTACGTCGCCTTACGTAAATCCTTGGCATTAAGATAAAAATATTGATTTAAAAAAACTCATAATCAGTCAAATGGTTTTTTATCGTTAGGCTTTTTTTCCCCATACTTCAGGAAGGAAAGACACAACTGTTCTTAGTAGGTACCTACTTATTTTATTGATAACAATGAACCAATTTTATTTTTATTTTGTATTTTATTTATTAGGGACAAAAAACAGTTACACGCTGCAGATTACAAAGATATACTTAAACTAAGATTTAACAAACATGTAACCCACACCATTGTCCTCATTTTAACTAAAGAGTAAACAGCAGTTCTGATTAGTTCAACATAACTTAAATCACCTCGCCAGTTAAAACATCAAGAGCCATTTTCTTAAATAATTGCTCGATTAAGAAAATATATTCAGTTCCATAAAATACGTCTTTTATGTATCAACAAGACGACGAAGAGGTGCGTACAATCCAATCGGTTATTAATGCATACGTATGCCGTGTAGCGTGATGACATCAAGAAACAGCTATATACAATAATGATATGTAAATGTCTACAAAACTGCTCGCAAATTAGGGATGTTTATTTTATTTTACTTTTTTGTGAGAACATCAGATTGTAGATTTGTAGACCACTTTCTATTTTGTTAAGCATCTGGTACTTGTTCACAGGGTTAGACTGTCCTCACAAACCTATTAACTTTGAAAACATTGTAAAAGCCATTTATTTTTAAAAGAGTAGGTAATCGTGGAGTTTCTTGCCGGCTCTTCTCCATAGGAAACGGCCAATTAAAACTGTGCCCTGCAGCTTCTGACGTTTCATAAGTGCCCATGTAGGTTTATGTGAAATAAAATATCGAAGAACCGCATAATAGTGGTGCCACCTAGACCAGTTAAAGTGCCGTAAGAATTGCATTGTCGCTGTCACTTGTTCTATTCTATTCTATTTTCCTTTATGGTAATGGTGCCGATGTCGACAATATTTTGGTTGAGTATTGAGGTGGGTGAGTATTGAGTATTAGAGACGTTGGTGATGGCGCCAAACAAGTCGCCGAATTCTGGGCCGAGTCCATTTAGATTGCAACCGACACGCTAAGAAGAAGAAGAATTGAGGTTAGATCGCTGCCTATTGATTTTCAAAAATTAAACTTAGTTACGCAATAAAGTTGTCATTTTGTGTATGCACAAAAGTTAATGCTACTACTACTGTTACTAGGAGAACGTAGGATGCAAGAGCGAGCGAAGCGAGCTCGGGACTTGGGACAACTCGAATCGGACAGGTTAGATTCGAAGGGGATGGCGGGATCTCGTAAGCGAGCGAAGCGAGTGATCAAAGACCAAAGAGTGAGCAAAGACCCCGCCATCCCTTTCGTGGTTACTTTTTTTAACCATCTAGAAACTGGAGGGAGCTTCGTCGACTACACCGGAAACAAAAGACCCACAACATGATCTTCCCCAACCTTAATACTCCCACTTTTCTACAAATCCCGAAAGTAAATTTGGCGATTTTTTCCGTGGGACCTATAGTTTTCGCACTTTGGGGTTTTCAATTAGACACTAAAAATAATCACTAATCTCAACACTCAACCAAAATAACAAGTGACAATGACAGCGCAATACTTACAGCAAATTAATCGATAGTGATTGAATGCTGCTAGCGGCACTCTAAACACTGCCATAAAATATTTTGATTTGATTTGAAATGCAGAATTTATTACAGTGAGTAGTAGGTATATAAGTAGGATTCTAAAGGTTTCCATATTCCCACTATTTGCGGGATTGGATTTTCAGAAGAAAAATAAAGGTGTACTTAAACATTTATTCTGAAAATGTAAGTTTTTTTAACGGTTTTGTACAAATTCGTTTAGGTACACTCATTGCCGTCTTGAAAAGAAATCAAGATTTAATTAAAAAACTTCCCGGCACACTCCGTCGACCCCCATCTTCTCGCCCTCTGGGCAGTTGTATGGGACCACTATAACATTCCGCAGTGGTTGCAATGGCAGTGGTAAAGGTGCTTTGTTGGAAGAGTTGCTAGACTTCGCAATCAGAGCAGGGGCAGCGTATTGAGGCATCGAATTTATACAGCTCTGGAAAAGTAACTTTTATTATGGTATACAGGGTGTAAGGGACACCGACGCGCAAACATGTCACCGACGAATTAATATGATGTTTTAGATGTCACACCATGTATAAAGTAGTTGTAACATGACATTGCGAGATCGACTGAAAACGATATGCAAAAAGGACTAATTTGGTATATGAAAAGGTCACAGGAAAAGTTAAAATCATCAATAACCAAAACAAATACGATGTGATGTAGGTAAACATTGGTGCGAAAGATTTTCGCGTTAAACTGATTGGTGAACTAGACATAAATTACAACCTCAATGGGTGAACTTCTGATACTCCACGTAGTCATGGCAATACAAAACAATGTTTGGAATACTTTCAAGATTGACAAGACTTCTAAAACGACATGAACATCAACTGTCAAAAATTTTAAAGGAGTCTTGTGAATTTATATTAAACTTAAAAACATTCGTTTCTACAATATGGTTCATGTTCTTGTATTACTCGTTTAGTGTAGTTGAAATGCTAAGGAGTGTTAGTTTGGAAAAAGTAAGTAGAAATATCAGATAAGCACTTACACCAACAATCAATAAAAAGAACGTGACGCTGACAAACTTTTGATCTACCATCTTGGTTGACTTTTTTGAATAATTTTGAATCAAGTGTTTCACGTTTGCTTCGCTGCAGATAAATGATACAGAAGTGGTGTCTAATGCAAGAAATACTACACTCAGACATAATTCACCAGAGTAAGTACTGATTGTTGCAGAAATAAATTGATCTTCAAAAAATAATTGCCATACATAATTAATAATTATGATTCTTAGTGGTATTGGAATAAATAGCACTTTCCTTATACCTTGCTCCACCTTGTGTCGTCAAAGGAAATTACCTATTATGATAAGGAACCACTTGTGTAAAATACTTATTGATAATGAGTGTCATGTTTAAGGAAAATCTGGTTACAAATAATGTAAGTCGCAATAGGGAATGGAAAATATATCTACTTACTTTTCCTGTTTGTACCTACAAATAATAAGGAATAATCAGTACTCTTTATGAAGTATTTATTTAGCATAAACTATGCATCGGTTTCGCAAAAAAACCCTTGTTATAAATAATAAAATACAAATTTCAGGATTTTTTGTAAATCTATTAGATATGCAAGAAATACTACCCCAAAAAAAAAAGAAAAAAGAATACTGTCAGTAAAATTTATTTGAAAAATAGTTAATTATTTATCATGTAGAGCCAAGCTTTTTTTGTGGGATTAATATGTTTTGAGTTCTCGGTTTATATATTATAATAAATTGTATACTTTATGGTTCCTTACAGCTTGTCTTTGAACAGCGATAAGTAGATAAACAGGTCAGTACCTACTACATACATTCGTCAGTTCGTAACAAAAAAAATGTATTTTCCCCAGCATTGTTACACCCCACAGAAGAAGATTCAGGCCAGCAAGGAGCATATTCGAACAATATTGTATCACTATCAAGCCGAAACTATTCAGAAGCAGTTCACTGTCCGATTTGACACCACATTCAAGTGATTTCAGTGAGTGACTTATTTGTTAGTATTGCCATGATTTCTTTTGAGTTTTGAATGCTAAACTAGGTATAGTATTTTTATTTCACCAAGCGACGCGCGCTTTACTTGTGCTTACCAAATGTAAAAACACTGTGAATGTGTGTGTAAGCGAAGGAGCTCTCGGTAGTCGGTACCCGCGTCCGAGACAGTGGCGAACTCGGAAGTGTGTGTTATGTGTGCTGACGCTACTCGTCTTGACGCACATATTCTCATCGAGTTTGTACAATTCGTTATCACAAGTTAAGCGCGCGTCGCTTCGTGAGATAAAAGCACTATACCTACCTAGGTAAATAAGGAAGGAAAATAACAGAATATCTACCTCTTCTGCAACTATGTTGTACCTACATAATGTAAACGAGACGCAATCAAAATGTAATCGTCGCCTATTAAAACATACTTGTGATTTGTGATTCATTGAGGATGGGTCAGTATGGAACTCTATATTATAGAATTTCTTGTCATTTATGTTGAAAGTACCTCCGTTTTTAAACATCTCAAACTCTTAGCATTTCCAATATTTTAAGGACAATGTTAGGTTATTTAAGTTAGTTAGTTAAAAGATTAATAACTTTAATAAAACAAGAATCATAAAATGCAAGGTTTAAGTTGCTATACATTATAAAACAAAGTCAGTTTTCGTGTTTGTCTGTAGTTGCGTTGTTCTTCCGAACTTCGCAACAGATTTTGATGATGTTTGTACCATCGTTTGGATAATTTATTCCGGAAAATTTATGTGTATAATACGTTAGTATTAAAGTTACGTTTGCCTAAGAAATCTCGATGTTTTTTCAAGTCGTAAAAACCGTGAGTATCAGGGTGTCTACTCCCGAAGTGCCATCCGCAGTTTCGGCCGACGTTACGGGTGTTTTGTAGTCCGTCTCACTTACGGTATGTCCGTAAGTGAGACGGAGAACTAGCGACCCACAGGAGCGGGTCGCTAGTACATAGTATAAATAAAAGTCGCTTTTCCTGTGTGCCTGTGTGACCGTGTTGTACTTCTAAACTACCTACGTAACAGATTTGATGCGGTTTCCATAATTTAGAGAATTTATTCTAGAAGGTTCATGTGCATAAACATTTTTATTAAATTTACATACAATAAAGAAATTGCAATGTTTTAATAAGTTGTAAAAACTGTGGGCAGTAGGGGCACTAGCTAGTAAATTAACAAAAGTTTATAGTAATGATTCACCAATATTGTCCAGCATTAGACTACTTCAAGAAAAGAGTTCACGAGGAAAAGAAACGCAAGGAATCATATAACTATAGTTCTGGTGACGCTGACACAAAACATCATAGAAAACATACCGAACCATTAATGTCGTGGAACTTTAAAGGAAAGTAAGTAATTAAGCCAAATACAAACGCACTAATGATTGCAGTACTTGTAAGTAGGTCTTTAAATTGTTTATCATTCAAAACTATCACCAGAAAGCCGAAGAAGAAATCCGAAATGTCTCCTGAATCTTATGCCAACAAGTTTGCCGTCGAGTACTTAAACGGTTTTCAGAAAGACGGTTACCCAAACCCTTCGTCTTGCGCAGACAATTCCAGGTAAACAATGTTTATGAAAACATATCTATTTATAGCACTGACGAATATTAGGAGTGTCCAATTGAAACAGCATAAAGTGAATGTCTACAAATACTATTCTTCATTTGTTTTCCAGTATTGATAGCACAGACCTGTTGGGCCTTCAGAAAGGAGCTGCTTTTCCTTTCAAGTCGACCCCTAGCGGTAACCTGAAAGTTCAGTCGAATCAAGTAAATGACCCGCTATCTTTTTGATGTTGTAAATTTATGGTTTGTATGGTTATTACAATTTTGCTTTGATTTCATAGGTAGTGTTTCAATCTTCCACGGTTGGTGTATTATTAGCGGATCCCACGCAAGCTAAAGTGAAGGTAAAATTTGAAGGGAAAGCATCAGGCGAACCTGACGATGAAACGTCACAAAACGATGTTAGTTCTCTTTAAATTGCCGCTAATTGCTTTCAATAACTTACATCTAGATAATCTATTGCTTTCTTTGGTGTTAAGGACCATGATATAGATTCTGAACCGCAAATACAATTTAAAGCTAGAGAAACAACCAATGCAAATATTCAAGTAAAAAACACTTTAGCCGATCGGACCGGAAAACCGAAATCGCCATGTGTTAGAGAAGATAAGGGCAAAGACTTGGTCAGTCTCGGGTACGCGGTAGAAGAGCCCATAGACTGGATGCGAGTACAGCTTCCTAAGAAACAAGATCTATTTCAAGAGTTTTATCGCAGAGTTCATAATTATATGTAAGGCTCAACTCATTTCAATAATAAAAGATTTTTATAACAAAGTCTACAAAGTCAAGAAAAATCCCCAAGCGAATCAACCCAGACAAAGGATTTATTTTAATTAGCATTTTCGTTATCATCAACCAATTTTGTCAATGTCATGTCTACGACGTAAAACATGATACCTGCAACATAGTAGTGCATACAACATTCCTTTCTGCGATTGTGTATCATATACTTAATCTGATAAAGCTACTCGTAATGTACCTTATCTAACGCTTTATTGATTTTATTTGGTACCTATGTTGAAACTGCAACTCGTGCCAAGTGCCAATCCCTTTGTTTCAATATAGATTATGATTTCCAGAAATACTGACACCATTATACATATAGGCGATGAGGAGTTCCACTGCCACTACATAGTGTTGCAAGTCTACTCTTCTTTCTTTGACATGAACCCACACAGAGAAATTGAGCTGCCTACTGTAAGAACAATATTAACATTGATTTTCACAATTCATTCTTACATATTCACATTTGTTTTGAATTTTAAGAGTATTATCAATTTCCAGGCCAACGTGTCAGCTGAAGCTTTTCAGACCATATACGAATGGATGATATTTAATGGCAACGAAAGTAACAAACTCCTAAAGAGAGAGAATATCTTAGATTTATTTTATGCTGCGCAGTACCTTGCTATAAAAGGTAATTCGGTAACATTTAGAACTTCGCTAATTGATATCAGATTACAGACAAATTAATTTGACAGTTATTATTCTTAAACAGATCTAGAAGATCAATGTTGGTCTTTTATTGTGAATGAGGCCCTCTTTACTGAAGACACCGCATTCGCTTTATTCAGAGAAGCAAGAAAAAAGGGAATGACACATGTGATGGATTTAATGGTAAATAACTTTATATCAAAAGCCTTTCATAAGTAGAAATCAATTCAATCAATGACTAACATTTTCATGATGTGTAACATATTTCCTCTCGCTTTCCTGCAATCTGTGGGAGTGATTTCGTGAAAAGGGACGGAAATGTGTAACAGGAAGCCGGGGAAGCGCGCGCTAATAGATTTAGAGTAGGCCGTCAGAAACGACCTTGATGGGGCCCCGCCCCTTTAATATTGCTTTTGCTTATAACCAAGGTGAGATGTCAGATGTTACACATCATATGCGAGTACTGAGAGGCTCGCTCGTTTTTAATTCTAGGTCCCTCGTGTGATGAGGTTTTTCCTACCTTTAGTCGCGTCGAAAGACTTCATTGAATTGGAAACGGACGAGTTAATGATATTTCTCAAATCAAACTACATATCTGTTACAAGGTATATTATTCTCCTCTGTGTTTAGATTAACTACTATTAGGTACTAGCTCGTTTATGTCACCATCTTCATCGTTTTCATTTCCATTATTAGCAATAAAAGCATCACGGAACACCTTAAAACAATACAACAACTATGATCGCTATTAGGTAAACATTATATTTATTTATTTTATTATTTATGTTCACACAGTAAAATACATAGAGATAAGACATAAGTATAATTTGAGTACAAAGGTAATTTCTTCCAGCAGACCTGCGAAAGGAGAAATGAGAAAGAAATGTAGACAATAGTGTGTGAGAAGAACAAAAAGAGAAAAATATGAATTTGCGAAGTCTTATACTAAAAAAGATTAAAATATACCTACAATTAAAACGTAATAAATTAACATATACTTAAATAAACACGTAAAGCTTATATAATTATATAAAAATACATACACACATCAACACGGTCTAGGGATATTTCATACTCAATTAAATAACTCGAAAAGTACTGGCCGCATTGGAATCTTTTATACACCGATTTGTTTGTAATTTATCTCAGACTAATTCCAAATTAAAATTTTTGAAAATTCTTTTGTTTCGGTGGCATAAAAATGTCTTGATGTATAGGAGAGGGAATTTTCATTTGTGCGAAATTTAGAAAACAATACGAATTACGTTTAGTTACAGTTTTTTTTCATTTTTAAACGAAAGATAAAGTTAAAATTGAGGTATTGTAGCCATGCAACGCCGACATTTGACGAGGGCGGAGATGTTACGAGCTGTGGGAATGCTGGAAGCTGGATCTGTTCAGCGTAATGTTGCTGAGGCCATAGGGACCCATCAAAATGTAATTTCAAGATTGTGGACACGCTATCGTGCCACAGGTGAAGTAGCGGAGAGGCACCGGGGGCCAAGTCGCATCACTACCCCCAGACAAGACCGATTTTTGCAAATTACTGCGCGAGCTCAACCAAATGCAACGGCGACTCAATTGGTCCAAAGGCTGCGAGTGGAACACCAAGTGCTTGTGAGTGACCAAACTGTAAGAAGGCGACTGCATGAAAGCAATCTACGCTCTCGTAGACCACTCCGGGTCCCACCTTTACGGAGAGGCAATCGTGGACGACGATTAGAATGGGTTCGGAACCACGTGGACTGGGGCCGTGAGCAATGGTCCAATGTGCTGTTCACGGATGAATCCAGGTTCGGCTTCCATCCAGATTCACGAAGGACGTGTGTTTGGCGAGTTCCTGGACGATGGAGCCGTCTCCAGAACCCTCAGGAAGTTCACCCATACCAAGGAGGAACAATTATGGTTTGGGCAGGAATTCGTCTTGGAGGACGGACGGATCTCGTTTGGGTGCGGGGCAATATGACGGCAGAACGATACGTCCAACAGGTGCTGGGGCCCGTAATCTTGCCCCACAGAACACAAATGGGGCAAGATTTCCTGCTCATGCACGACAATGCCCGGGCACACACGGCGAGAACGGTAGCAGCTTGGTTACATACACATAATGTTAGGGCCTTAGACTGGCCTGCTCAATCGCCAGATCTAAATCCCATTGAGCATGCGTGGGATATGCTGCAAAGAAGAGCTCTGAAGGAAGTTCCTGAAAATCTGGCTACAGAAGATCAACTTTTTGCGCACCTCAGAAGGACATGGGACAATATTCCGCAGCAAGACATTGACAACCTTGTTCTGAGCATGCCGAATCGTTGCCGATGTGTTATGAACATCATGGGCGCTTTCTCAGACTACTAAATTCAAGTTTATAAACACAAATTAAATGATTTTTCTATTTTTTTCAGTTTTTACTCACAAATTAAAAGTTAATTCATATACGGTTTCCGTCTATGCTTCATTTTTTTTCCATAAAATCCTGAAATTTTAATCTAAGTACCTTAACCATTATTAAAAAATGGTAGAATATTAAATAACGTATCTTTTAAATATATACATGTCATATAAATAATTAACACATTGATAGTAATTCGCTTTTTTAAAAATATCCCTAGACCGTGTTGATGTGTGTATTATAGGTACTCGTAGGTATATAAATACTCACAGTTGAGAGAAAAGGTAATGCTCTTTTACTCGATATTTGAATTGTGGAACCGTTTTAAATCACGAATGCTAGGCGGTAGTGAGTTCCACAACCTTATTGCATGGACAGAGAAGGAATAGGAATAGTAACTTGATTTATGAGGATGAGATTTGAGGAGGGATCTGAGGTGTAATCTACACAGTGCGTCGCTAGGGCGAGAACGCTCACGCACGTAGGTAGGAAGGATAAGACGGGTTGTGTAAGATGTTGAAAACGAGACATAAAATCCGAGCGTTCCTGCGAAGGCGGATTTCGAGCCACTTGAGTTCCTTGCGAAGGTGAGAAACTTGGTCATACTTTCGAAGACCGAAAAGAAATCGAATGCACAAACGCTCAAGCTTGTTTAATAACTCCTCAGTAGCATCCAGGTAGCAGGCGCCGGCATAATCATTAATCGGCTATATTTAATTATTCATTTGGATCCGCAGTTACTTTATGTATAATTGTAAGGATCGTGATGTATTTGCGTTAATTGAAAGTAATATTAATGACGTACATGCATTGTGTGGGCTTCGGTAGTTTTCCGATTTGCATCATTATGTATATTGATTGTGCATTTAACATCTCAACATTAAAAGATTTAATTTCATTAAAAATTACCCACTGTCACGCCTGATATCTTATATCCGTTTCTTATCATTCCTAACGTTCCGTAACATGCTCTGACGTATTAAGATCACTTTGCACGGAAGACCCCGACCCGGAACTGTGTGGGTAATGTAGGCAGGTTTAAATCTCTATGTAGCACAGTTTGGGGTTTGAGCCTACCGAGAGCCGTCCCATCCGGGTTTTGTTTTCGTGTACGAACCCTACCCTAAAAATAACCTGAAATACACCCTAAAGATTACATTTTAACAATTTATGATGACTACGCGATAGACATTTCTATAAAAATCCTCCATTATAAGCACTTACTTTTGAAATCTAAAAGTGATCTATGTAACGTGTTAAACTGCACGTTCGCGTCTGGATTGAGATGTAATTGATTCATCCCGTTAACTGTTCAATCATGTTTTTACTATTACTGCAATTTACCCACGGTGCCACTTTTTCCTAAGCAAAACCTGCTCTTATAATATGACACTGGTCCAGACACTTCTGACCATATTGGGTTATCCTAATACCGGTGTACCTTTAGAAAATTGCACGAATTAAGGCCATTTCGTTTTCTTCCAAGTTTTCCCATTATGATCAATTAGTACCTCTTTTTAACACTCATTCTGTTTCGGTATTCACCTTGTTTGTTCCTAAAACAAATTTTCTAACCGACACGATAATCAGACATAATTGGGTATAATGAATGCCAGGAAGTCAAAACATTGCAATAAGTATTCCATTGCACATATTCTTCTCCTTTTCTCGTGCTCAAACGAGGTATACAAATACAGCGTGATTTCAATATTAGGCAGTCATCAAGTTGCATAGCAAATAAGTGGCACTGACTGCCCAAGGTACTGCGTACTTGAGTGTCGAGACACTGGGTTCTAAAAAATTAGCGCTCGTTAAATTCCTGGTTATCAGCTTTCAAAATCATAACACGAAACCTGTTTGATTTCACTGTGAGAAGTTCGTTTTTGCCATTGAAGTCAGCCTTCATTGCATTAATAATGTCAATACACTCACTGGTCTCTTTAATCCAGTATACTACGGTGAAGTGATCCGGCTTTGTGGGTTTACTTTTATTTTTATCCTCTGCCTGAGAATTTTAGTAAAGTATTATCATTGAAACTGTTTCTAACACTTAATCAATTGTATTTCAGATACCTATTTGTATATTCCTTCTAGTAATGCAGTGTGTACGGGTTCTTTAGCAGTATAGTTAGCCTTAACTTGCTTATGATCTACTAGCTTTTTCCCGCGCCATCAATCTCGTTTTGGTCGGAAATTATCCCACGGAAACTTACTAGCGGCCTAAAACGTATACTATGTCCTAAACCAGTACCCTAATTACGTAATGCAAAATCAATCCGAATCTGGATCGTTTTGAAACAGATTTCTAATCCATTGCTCCGTAAGTTCGAAAAAAAAAAACTGCAGAGCAACGTAAATGACGCAATGAATGTTGTTGAACTGTCAAAATGAAACAGATTTGTCTTTATCGTTTACGAAAATATGTTGCGTAATTAGAAAGTAGGTCACTGTCTCTCCGTACTTGCCAAATCAGTTTTTCATCCAAATCCGTTCAGCCGCAAAGTATGAAAAGATAACAGACAAAAATTTGGTACGTTTGTATGGATTATTCAAAAGTTCATCTTCTTTAGCGAGATTGAAGTCCTTATGGCTGGGGTGCGATGGCTGTACGGCGACTGGTCGTCCCGCCAGCGGTTCGCGGTGGACGTGATGCGCTGCGTCCGGTTTGGCCTAATCTCGCCGTGGCAGCTCGTCGACATCAAACGTAACCCCGATAACGCAGAGGTACTGGAGATCGTCAACGAGGCTGAAGTACAGCAGATGGTCGATGATGGACTCGCGTAAGTTTTCCGAATGCTGCTGTGGTCAGGTACAGCATTGAATTATAAATGACAGGTCGCCCTGAATCGAGTGCGTTACGATGTGCGTAGCTGTTATATTCAATTCTTAGAAAAGCACCACCGTACTGACTGATCATAATGATTAGGTATCGCCAATCGCCATATTACATTATAATGATATTATGCGTATTTAAACTTATCTGGCCTTCAATTTACCCGCTCGCGTGTGATGGTGGACTGGTTCATGTGCTTGACCATGAGCAAATCAACTACAACTGTTGGTTCAAATGTTTTATAAAACCAATGTGTTAAAACTATACAGACATAAATTAGCTGTAATTAAATGCAAGTAAATTCCACGAAACATGTGAGATTAATATAAATATAAATGGGTATGCTGACGTTAACATTGTAGGTGGTTCCCCAACAGGACACAAACAGAATATTTACCGTCTTTGTTTATACATAATTTTGTCATATTCATGTACCTAAATAACATAAAAAAAACGAATTACTTCATTAATCACTAACAGTTTTATTGATTCGTGACGAGTAATTTCAAACTTTTACTACTTTACTGAAATAAAAACTAAATAGGTTTTATTAGTAGGTACCTCTAATGCATTTCATAGGTGTTTTTCCGTAGCACAGCCAACATTATAAATCAATTATTTACCTAAATCATCAAGAATCAATAATTCACAAAGCAGTGTGAAATATTACTCGTTACCGTAGCATAGCAATAAAACGCCAAGGTTTAATAAAAACAACATCACACTTCGTTGCAAACAATGCGTTCAGTACCGTTAGCCCACGTTTGCACGAGCGTAATAAAATCGCGGCGATTTTTTTTTCTTGCACTGGATTTTCAATGCTCTGCTTAGCACCGAGAGTTGAAAATCCAGTGCACGATAAAACCCCGCCGCGATATTTTTACGTCCGTGTTGGCTTTTAAACTTTATTTAAATATCAAGTAAGTAAGTACTTTTAAGCTTTAAAATGCGCTTTCTTATCCACAGCTATGTTATAATAAAATATTGGTATGGCAATAATTCTAAGAACTATTATCACTGGATCGATGTTCTCGGGCTAACCGAACCTGCTGAGAGAAACTGGATCGGCGAGGAAAAGGTACGACACGATTACATACTTGTAGAAATAGAAACGAAATTGATGACAAAGACATGTGTACTACGTTGGCTAATAAGTACCTATTTATTTATTGGTCGTTCAACTGTGCAAGGCTATCTATCATCAAGTGGTATAAGAAAGGAGGATAATAAACCTGTAGTATATCTATCACCCAACAAACATTATAAGCTAAAACGGTCGTGGTACGAAAATAGCAGGTGATGCGTTCTAAAATTTTATTTTGTTGTAGAATCATGTAACGTACAAGGAATTTCTTAATTATTTGGAACAGTTCATGGTTCCAAAAGACCAGATGTACCAACAGATGGCCATGATGCAACCCCCGAGGAGGAACGACGATAACATACCAGGTACGCACAAACTCTGTAGGAGACATTGCATACATACTAGTTTTGTTCTACATCAGTGTTAAGGATTTCAGGACAGGTAGTATTTATCCTGAATTACTATGTAGTCACCGCCATGCCTCGTTGGTCTAGTGGTTACGACTGCTGAACGTGACTTCCTGAGTCCTATATCCTAGTCCGGCAAAGAGTTATTGGGTTTTCCATCAGAGATTTCTCAGTAGCAACCCGGAGGATTGCGCTCTGTTTATGCCACCACTCACTAGGCTTCTTCTATTTCTTGATTAAATATAGATACCTACAATACACTTCTGCCTACCCTGTAAAGTGTGATCATATATTTGATTCGAAGCATTCGCGCTGTGATATGGAAAATAGCCTGCTAAAATGTTTACGGTGTTTAAGCAAATCGTAAAATTAAAACAAATTCAATGCGAAATAGAATTCGCAGAAATAGCAGAATAATAAATACAATTTTAAAGTACACGCGTCTGTTTGTGTGTAGTATGGTGAGGTGTTTTTTCCGTGGAGAAGTTGTCATGGATATATCCTCCGTCTGGGGAAAACGAAGGGTTATGTCTGACTCCTACAGACCAAAACCCCATTGTTTATACTATTACCATGAAGCTTCGTACAGACTAGCGCGACGCGACAGCGTGACGCGACACCGGCTATTGTTATACCGTGTTTTTTTTTTTTAAATTGTATTGTTCGAGTCGCGTCGCGCCGTCGCGTCGCACTGGTCTGCACGAGCCTCTAGTCGGCGGCCCGGGAGATACATGTACTTGCGCTGCTCGCCATGCCTAGCTGGCCCCATCATCAAGTGCTGCCGATCCCACGACCGCACGTCCTCCCATAAAGGCGCGTATGGATCACTGCGCGCCACCTCTTTGAGCTCGTACACCTAGAAGCACTTTTACAAAAATAAACCGAAGAAATATCCGGACACCTGATGGACGTATTAGAAAACCTTACCTCAGGTTATATTTAAACACCTGCTTTCCTTTAAAGCCGCCTACGTTTCCTGTATCGGCAAGTTAACAATATAAGTTTTTGTTATAAGAATTTATACATTATCAGGCAGTATGCGAGGCATGGATACCGAAAAAATGGAAATGCGGAGACCTAAAATGGACTTCCCACTACCAGCCACACTGAAAGGACTGACTGGTGATAAGGATAAATCCTTTCCAACGATGAGTGAATTTTTTGAGCATCGGAGAAAGGTGTGAAGCTAATATTTTTTTAAATAAAACTTTCAACAGCGTTAAGGCTCCCGCAAACAGGTGCGATGCGACGGCACGACGCGACACTGGTAGAACAAGTTCCGTGCAGATTTTAAACGTTACGTGATTCTAAACTGCATTCAGTACATTATTCTAGACCCAAAAACGTTGAAATTTTTGTCCGTTATAAAAAATCTGCATATATCATAGAAAAGAAACCTTCACGGTTAAAATGTATGGAATAGCAGGTTTTTTTCTTAATAACTGACGAAAAATGTCTACGCTCGCTAGTGGGTCTAGAATCATGTGATGAATCCATGGTAACAGTTTGCGTATCGGTGCCCCTGTACTTACTTACCACACCACCACCTTATTTACCATCTGTTTTACCTCAGCCTAACCCTTTGGGGGTTACAGCCGTTATGTTATGTTATTATTTGCTAACAGAATCTATTTCAGACTCAAGAAGGCCAACCATCAGTGTGTCCGTCAGCCAGATCGCCAACATCGCTGGACCAGGACACTTCCACCGCACCTGAAATTAGAATGAGAGCTGCTGAACTAGCTTCTAAACACCAAAAGCAATTTGAGGTATTAACATGATCAAGTTCTCCAATTTATTTGTGGTACAACTCGTCATCTTCTTCCATATTTCTCTAATAGTCGCCATCTCAGTAGTCACATACGAACTACGCATCAAAAGACCTGACGTCACACAAATCCTGCATCGCGCAATTAGAGTTTACAGCGCAGTCAACATATATACAAGCTCCCGACTTCAACCATTGGACAGTTGCCAGTTGCTATAGAGGATGAGTGAACTGTACACCCTGCTCCTCATATCTCTAAACCCTCCCTTTCTAGCCATATCATCTTTTACACCGTCCATCCATCATTTCTTTGTTCTTCCCCTAGCCTTACAGGCATTCACATTCATGCTCAAAACTTTCCTCACGACATTTTCCTCATTCGAATTCGAAGTTTATTTTAATGACAACTAATAATTACTAAACTACTAATACATTTTTGTGAACGTGATTATTTTTATATTTTTTATAAACTATTATAGGAACAAAGGAAACATTTAGAAATACAAAAGCAACAATTGGAGCTGGCTCAGCAAAAACATCGCAAACAGATCCAACAGATTCATATGTGCAGCATTGATCAAGATCATGTTCGTACATATTTTTTTGTATTTTTTTTTTAAATTATCTTTGCCTTTTTTATTTTGGTGGTTTTTAAAAATTAAAGGGGAGGTATCAAAGCTCGGTTGTGTTAATACATTTTTTCCACTGTTGTAAAACTAAATACAAAACAGCAATCGGACATATTGCAAAGAGCATTACTTTTTAAACTTTCTGACCAAAACAATTTCACTTTTGCCAACAGCCTTCACCTAAAAATGATCATAATATGTACGATCCACCAGAAAAGGACTCTGCTGAAGACCTGAACACATCTAACAGTGACTCTTGTAGCACTGCGGAGACCAGCCAGACTGAAAAAGTATGTGAATAAGCATGCATTTGGGCCTCAAATTCGCAATGGCGGAATTTGTAGCGTTGCAGCATGACGTTTAATAAAACTGCTCATGTAATGCCTCCGCTGCAAGCTATGCCACTCCGAATTTGCGGCCTAAGACAGATTTCATAATAATCTCTCTGATTGAGCCAGTGGTTTTTATACCCAGACAGGCACGCACACAATGGTGAAGGAAAACAGCGTGAGGAAACCGACATGATCTAGAATCAAAAATTGAAGACATGATTCCCAACCCGCAGTGGGTCCACGTGGTAGATTAGGCCTGTGCCCACAGATTAAAACTGCCTGAAATGCGGTATCTTTGGGGGCATAGATATCGCATTGAAGGCAGTTTTCATCAGCCACTAATACGTTTTTACCACCTATACAGTCTCGAGCACACCTTCAGTGTCATCTAAGAGTTTCGTTTGAAGTATAAGTTTTATTTTTCCTTAAAAATCAATAAATGTTTAAAAACTGTAAAAAAAGTGTCCAGGACTTCGTAGTCAAAAATATAGTATAACATTTCACCTTTCTAAAAGTGTTTGTTAAAAACTTCGGAAATTTTGTTACGTTTTTTGCAAATTGCAGGTCAGTGTCAGATTGTTTGTTGATTAAGATTCGCGAATCCTCTTTACAGATTTTCGTTTACAAAAGCATTTTTTATTTTATTTAATCGTTTTCTTTTACTTAAAAAAAATGTAACAAAGTAGGTAAATAGAACAATAGATAGAATAGATAGGTAGAATACTCTTTATTGTACACCATCAAAATTACAAACATAAATTTAGAAATTTTACATAGGGTGACAATGGGCGGTCTTATCGCTTAAAGCGATCTTATACAGACAACCTTTGGATGGATTAAAGGTGACAGGAGAGACAATACTGCAGGTAGTCAGCGGTGTACCATCTACATATACAATAAATATGTACAATAAATATGTATATACATAAAGCATAAACTTATTCATATAAATATATATACATAGATATACTTATAGAAAATTATAAACATAAAATCAGAGCAAGGAACTATATGTAATGATGATGTTTATGGAGAGAAGAAGTGTTTTTTAATAAAATAGTTTGTAAATAATTTTATTAATTTTCAATAGGCTTAACATTTTTTTCGTATTGTCGACATTTCATGTCTCTTTCCCATCACTACAAAGTGGAACGTTTTTTGAAATTATTTGAAATAGCCAATCGCCGCTCTCAAAATTTGCCGAAATCGAATCAAAACAAAATTTTCAACAAGCGGTAACTAGAGGGGGTGATCTGCCCCATCAGCGGAAGCGTTATAGGCTCATGCTTATGCTCTCTGATTCGAATCCATACCAAAAAGTATATTTCTTTATAATACATCGTGTTGAAAACGGTAATTTGATCGCTTTAAAATATCTTAGTTTCCTACACGCAAGCCAGCTTTTGCCAGCTGGCATTGTTTTCACAAATTTCTTATAAAATTATTGGATTCTAATATTATATGTTTCTTGTGCCAACTTCGAGAATTCAATGAAATATCAAAATAAAAATCTGCTTCTATTCCGTGAATGTAAAAGCGTACAATTTAGTCGTATGGCATAATTGTTTACACAACCAAATTAACTTCTGATATTTTACATTCACGTAAATATTGATAACAGATAGTTTTATTGATTTCCTCAGAATCAGTACGCAATGCGACGATCGGAGAAGAGGCATAGTGTGGCTGCCTCGTACCTTGCCGCTGCCACTGCAGCCTTGTCGGGATCTAGAAGGCAGGATTCTTAGTTTATTCTGTTTCATTTAGAACTTCCTCGGAAAGTTTTAAAAAGGAGGAAATCAAGATTGCAATCAGACATAACATAATACTGATGCACAAATTTTTTTTTAAATAATTTACATGTCATTGTATTATAGTGGATGCTTGTGGGAGCCCTATGTCCAGCAGTGGACGTCTTTCCGGCTGAAATGATGATGATGTATTATGGTGGAATGTGTCCTGCGCTAAAAATATCTGTAACATCCTAATAAGAAAAAAAAAAATACCACATTTCATGCAAATAATATCTTTATTTATTTACAAGTAGAGTAGTGGTGGCCAAGTGGTAACGACCGCGGCTTACGAGTTGTAGGTCATAGGTTCGAACCCTGACAGACGCTTCACTTTACTGTGAATTGTCATCACCACTGCTCTCTAAACGGTGAAGGAAAAACATCACGAGGAAACCGGCATGTCTTAGAACCAAAAATGCGAAGACATATGACATCTGCCAAGCGTCATCTGCGCACTGGGTCCGCGTGGTAGATCACGGCTGACTCTCTCTCACAGTAAGGAGGCTTGTGAACATTACCTATAGGGTGATTATACTTACTTACAAGTAAGTCCAAACTGAATGATATTGAGTTCTTAATTCTTCCCACAGCCCCACATCAGGCCCTCGTGCGCAAGCTGCGACGAATGCGTCGCGTTCAGAGCCGACGCCGCGAAACATCATGCCCATGTCCAATAACATCAGGAGCACGGAGATATCACTCTTCAACCAGTCCAAAGAGTCCCTAGCCAAGATGAACATGTGAGCCTAGTTATAATAGAAGATCATGTTTATAGTACAGTGGTGTGAGCAGGTGTTCAAAGGGACAAACACTTCCTCGTTTGTCCATCTGTGAACATAGCATAAACATAATCAGCGTATAATGTTCCCACGCGGCCCCAGTACGGGTTGGCGGATGTCACATGTCTTTTAATTTTGGTTTCTAGGACATGCCGGTTTCCTCACGATGTTTTCCTTCACCGTTTTGAGAGGAACGACCTACAACTCGTAACTCATACTGTGAACATACTTCTACCATAATCATTTACAGGGCAAGGCAAGATTAATAATTACCTCGCACATGGTACAAAATTGCTTGTCACTTTGCAGGCACACTTGTTATATTAACACTGATTGTTATTATTCTAATAATATTGACCATTTATGTAACCCCCGTTCGTATTATTGCCGTTGTTCCATAAACACAGTTTTAGAAGTTGGTCATCATGATTAATATTAAGGTTTTATATCGTCAATTCTACACTACATAATTACTGACGTTATTATTTTAGTTTATTGAAGCCTAATGTAGGAATTGCTATAATTTCCATATCAGGAACAAGTTGTCTACATCTATTCTGGGCCCTTCAAACAAGAACTACATCGCTGAAGGGTCCTTGTTTAACTGGGACAGGGAAACTGTTTTAGTTTTCGGTGGAATTGATCTCCTCACTCCATATGGATTCGGAGGAAACACTGGAAAATATATTTGTAGGTAAGATCGTCTCAACTCTACCACTATCACCAATAAGCCATAATATTCACAAATCACTACAATATAAATAGGAACTCATGCTAGAAGAAGTAGACCTGTAGAAGGTGTTTTAATAGCTTTAATTTTATCATTTTCTTTCATTCCCCATCACCTGACAATATCTCCTTGATGTCTTAAATCACATAATAACATAACATTACGCCTTGTTTATATACACCCATATTTCGCCAGTTATGTTTAAGTCCCATGTCATGTCCATGTGGTCTTAAATCACACCTTTAAAATTTGGTCTCGTATATCGACCTACAGGGTGAAAATCAGATTTGCCCGTGAAACGAGGTCCAAAGCCACCATTTTGGTGGAAGCCTCTCTCCAACAGCTTCCCGAAACATCCCCATTTATGTTCAGCAATTATTTTTAATTTAGGTGGTAGACATTTTTTTTATATTTTTAGAGAAATTCTCATTTGACTTGACTTTTTTATTTTTCACTTCATGTTGCATTTTTTGGAAATATTGTTTTTGATCATAAATTCTTATTTTGGTCTACGATCGATAAAAAATACTATCTGTCTAAACATCATCCAAAGTGACTACAATTTAGATCAAAGTAAAATTCTTGCTTGACATAATTCGTTCTAGAAGGGTGGCAATTACCCCAAAGTAGTTTTAAAAACTGCCCTGGACCCTCAGCTTTCCTAAGCAATACAAATAATAACTACTTTCCGGGACATTATTTGGAGAAATTTAAGTTCGAACATGGTGGGTAAGGCAAAGCAATTTTTTTTTCATACTTGGTACCTACTACTGAAGTATTGTATGTGTTTCTGCTTGGAGTAATCCATTTTTTATGTACTTCCTTTCCACTTTGGGTGATGTTTTCATCGATCGTAGACCATAATTTAAGATATTACAAATTAAAAAAAAATGTTCAAAATATGCAACAATTTAAAAATGCAAACGAGTATAAAATTCTGAAGTGAAGTGAGAAATTCCCAAACAATATTAAACACCGCACACACATTTAGCTCCTAGACTATAAATAATCGCTGAACATACATGGGGGTGTTTCGGGAAGCCATTGGAGAAAGGCTTCTAAAAAAAATATTTGGACTTTGTTTCACGGCCCATCCTGTATATCCGTAACTATCCAACAATACCTTCTCGTTCTTTATACTGTAGGCATACAATAGTTATTTTATTCATAGTCGATTCAACATTGTTTCAGGTTCGACCCGGTGACCAACGTTTGGGACTATGTGGGAGATCTGCCGGAGCCAAGACATCACCACTCAGTCGGCTTCTTGAGGGGCCGGGTGTATCTTGTTGGTAAGGAATTAGTCAAATCATTTATTTCAAATAGGCACATAAAAGGCACTTTTGAACGTCAAAACTTTCTTGACTCCACTCCGACTTATAATAGACTAATGAAACATTCGACTACCCCGCGTAAATATCTTTATAAATTATAGCCTGTGTTACTCAGTGATAATTAGCATTCAACTGGTGAAATATATTTTTAAATCGGTCCAGTTTTGAGTTTATTCATTAAACTAGCTTTTGCCCGCGGCTTCACCCGCGTTGATGTCGGAAAATATCCCACGGGTACAAAGGTACTACTGGGATTACATACCTTATAGCCGTGGAAAAGGTCATTGACTCCTACCGCAGCGCCCGCGTTGTCGTTAACCATAATTATTTGGTTACGCGTAATTTTGAATCTGTGATATCTTTTAAAGTATTCATTTTAATGATATGATGTCAGGTCATATATTAATCTAAATTCAATGTCCAGTTTAAATAACATATTTTATTGGATAAGGATAAATATACCGGTCAAAAAGCTTCGGAATTAACAATGAAATTTTTATCAAATTCTGAAAGATGAAAATGGTCATCCTTAGAAGACTATTGTGGATATAAATATGCTATTGCAGACTTTTTTGTTGCACTTTATAGGATCTAAAATTCTGTAGAACAAATTTAATATATTTCTTACGGCTCACGCGGCGCGCGCCAATAAAATTCCTAGTCTGCATGCAATTTTTTTCCGACATCTTCGACAATAATCGTCATATTTCAGCCAATTTATACAAAACCTTAATAAATTATACACAAAAACCTTCCGCTTGAATCACTTCGTCCATTGGTGAAAACCGCATCAAAGTCCGTTGCGCAGTTTTAAAGATCTAAGCATACATAGGGACAGACAGC
The DNA here is from genome assembly GCA_963853775.1 of Xanthia togata. NCBI lineage: Eukaryota > Metazoa > Arthropoda > Insecta > Lepidoptera > Noctuidae > Xanthia > Xanthia togata. Next base: position 18,537,031 of record OY970802.1, read on the forward strand.
GGGAAGCGACTTTGTTTTATATCTTCCCTATATTTGTTTATGAAAACTATGCGTACATGCAATTTTGCAAAATATGAAACATGACAGGTCAGTCTTTTATATGATTTTGTGACAAGCAATGGCGGCGAAGAGGTGGACGGTCAGAAAACGTTAATGTGGCTAACTTATTATTTTATGACTTATTTCCAAAACTTCTACAGGAAAACAGTAATAAGGGGTTTTTACTAAAATTGATATAAGGTTTTTCATAAATTAACTCATTCTGTACAGGTAAATGTTGTGTGTGGTATGTTGTTGGTCTTTTTTATTTAATTTTTTGTTAGTTTTGGTGCTCATTTTATTTAGGGTAATTCCAGGATAGGTGCCCCAATGGGATAGGTGCCGCGACTTTGAATACTCAATGTTAGAAATATCGTAGGCTAAAATCGTACTATACAATAGGAAGCACCCCCCCGGAGACCCCAGTGCCACAACAACCGTAGGGGATACGAGCACGCGATTCGTCCGTGTGTGTAAAAATCATCCGCGGCGAGACCTCAGCAAGCGTTGAAATTATAATCGCAAGTACTTACTATTGAATATCTTTTTACACAGTTATAAATTCTATTTTTTTTTAATTTATCTGATGATATTACAGTTTAAAGTACACGGAATAATGCTTTAAATTATAGATTTATTTTTATCTTATTTTTAATTTAAAAAGGCATCTATCCTGTGCCAAAAGTATAGTTGCCCCATCTGCTGTAGCCATAGATGCCCTTAGGGGCATCTATCCCTAACTATTTCTATTAATGTTTTCATATCACAGGTGGAAGAAATGCCTCGGAAATATAAAAGAAAACCAGGCGTGGCTTTTCAAGAAATTACCAAAAATGAGGAATGTGTAAAATAAATAGCCAGAACTTACAGAATACCCTCTCGGACATTAAGACGATTTGCAAAAAATAACAAGGAACAGTTAACCTTAGTTAGTTTTTGACTAAATCGGCCGCTCTTAGATAGGTACATCACAGATTGAACTTAAGTTATAACTTAATACTATTTGTTAGGCATAAAATGATTAAGAAATAATAAGGAGAAGAATAGTTAAGAAGATTAATAAGAAGAAGAATAATTAAGAAGATTAATAAGAAGAAGAATAATTAAGAAGAATAATAAGAAAAAGAAGAATTAAGAAGAAGAAGAAGAATAAGACTGATACAATTATCTATGTTAGTTCTGAAAAGTAAGTATATAGATTGCGTTAATTAGATGTATAAGATGATCATTATTCCACAATAATTTAAAAAAAAATATTTTATAGGAGAATTCTGGATTATAAAATTATAAAAGATGTCACAAATTAATGTTAAAACATTGAATACAAACTGATTACATTGAAACTAGTCTGTTTTATTTCAATTAGCATCTAATATTGAAGCATTCATACAGCGAGTCTTCTATCCCTCACGGTAGGCTTCTATCCCTTGACGCATTTTTACTACGAGTCTTCTATCCCTCACGGTAGGCATCTATCCTACTTTTGAGAGGGTCAAAAAGACATAATTTCCTTAAAATCTATGAAACTTATGTACAAACAAAAGGTGTACCATCATAGATTAAAGATCAAAGTTACCATATGCAAAAGACGTATTGCCAATAGATTGTTAATTAATAAGTTATGGCTTCCTATCAAAAAGTGGGGCAGCTATCCTGGACTTACCCTATTTTATATAATTTTGTTCTTTTAAAAAAAAAAATATTATTACTGTTTGTATTTCCTGTGCGTGTCACAAATAAAATATTTTTCTTTCTTTCTTTCTTTTTTTTCATAGGTACAGTAATATTTATTACTTCCGGGGTAATTATTGGCCACCTCCTTTATAGTCAATCTAACGTAACGTTAGAGCTCAATCAAATGCTTTACTTTGTCATCATTTATATAAATGTATGTCTAAAAGGCGGTGCGGATCCCCGCGATGACGACATCCGAGGCAAGTCGGCGGTAGTGTCCACTGTGTGGAGCTTTGAGCCGGTGTCACGCTCCTGGTACAGCGAGAGTGGACTCATGACGCCACGGAAGAACTTTGGACTGGTTGTGCACCGTATGGCCCTATACGCCATCGGTGGGCTGGATAAGAAAGGCAGGTAGGTATCAACCACATAGTTAAGTTGGTCACATCACTATTTTATAGACACAGAAAACACTACCTACGTAAATGTTAAGGGTTAGAAAGAGATCAAAGGCTATGCGGTAGATTATACTGGGTCACTGGTTGTCATTGCAATTTAGTTTTATCACCTGTTTCAGGGTTCTCCGTTCAGTTGAGAAGTTTGATCCTAAGACGGGTTCATGGAGTGAGGTGCGTTCGATGAGCGTGTGTCGAATGGCCGTGGCTTGTGCGAAGTACCGCGATTACATCTGGGTGGCAGGTGGCATGACCGGTGAGAAGAAGAAGCCAGTCTGCAAGATCGTCGAATGCTACAACTCCAGGACTAATGAGTAAGTTATGATCTCTACACCTATTAGCAACATCAATGCTAGTAAAATATTATGGAAAGCGAAAGGATTTCAATTGCTACCAAACGGCTTCCTCTTCATCCACTGCTGGATGGGTACTTCCCAAATCAATCAATATGCCTAGCTTTTTCCTAACTATGTTGGGGTCTTGGGGTCAGCTTCCAGTCTAACCGAGTATTTTACACAGAGCGACTGCTATCTGACGCCTATCGGTCTCTCCCAATAGACACTACGCTAATATTAATTCTCGCTGCTTCTAAGTTTCCGTCCATAAAAGGGCTAACGGAAACTTTATTTTTATAGTAGTTGACTGGTATACTTGGTGCAAAAAGCTACTCTTGCAATTTACAAAATTCTGGGATTTAAAATACGACCACTAGATCTAGCATTACTCCAAGATGTACAGATAATTATATTTCTATAATAATATGACTAAATGCAGGTGGACAGAAATACACAGTCTGCGGTTTCCCAGATGTTTCTCCACGATGTTTGCAATGAACGATAAATTGTACATTGTCGGCGGAGCTGGCAAGGTTTCGGAAAAGGTTGGTGTTTCGAAAGCAAATCTGGGAGTAAAATATTTATTCCCTTGAATAAATATTAGACTTCTCGATGTGAATATGGAATTATTTCCAGTGGACTTGCAGGAGCATCAAACCGCATACAGATCTGACTGATCATTTCTTCTTGCTTTGTGAAAAATAAACACCACAGGTCCTCCGCGAGGTCGGCAAACACATAAAATAATGGTTTTATGGTAATGAACATTGTCATGTTTTAGGAAAAGACAGTAACCAGCGTGGGTGCGATAGACGTGTGGGATTGGAAGCTACGCAAGTGGAAGCAAGAGACGGAGATGTCGATGCCCAGACATGGTCACGCACTGGCCTATCTCGGCACACAGCTCATCATCATCGGTACGTAAGCTCTTGGTTATGAAAAGCTTATTCAATCTAGTCGCATTATCAAAATAGCAAAACCATCAGTTAACAAGCCAAAACTATAAAGTCAGATGAAACTAGTTGAAGCCACATTGGAGAAAAAGTGGATTTGTTTTCTGATATTCTAACCTTTCGCATTGTTTGCAATAATATGCAGACTGTACTGGAGATATTTAAATGGAATGAAAATATGTGGAATGTTATCTAAGACACTACAAAAAACTGCTCTAAACAAATGTTAAAATTATCTTAATGGTTGTTTATCTTCAACGCAATCATTTATTTCGGCCAGGTTTTACTGTAATGATGGTCGATAGATGGCGTCATTACCAGGTCATTAGCGATAATAGACTCATTACAATCAGCAAAACATAAAGATGTTCTTAAGAAAATTGGTAGCTTTTTGTTCATATTAAAGATTAAAAACATTTTGAAATTACGTAATGTAAATATCTGGCAAAAAAAACGTTTTTTTTTCCGCATTTGCGTGATAGTTACCAAGTAGAAGTAGCAGGATTCATAGCAGGTAAAACATACTTCTATAAACATGAGTATTTCTTAGAAAAAAATGTGTTTTCAACTGGGTCACACACGATTGTTAGAACTGCTAGAAAAGTGATGACTGGGCGGTAAAGTTGTTGGCAAACTAGATTATTGGAAGTAAACCATACATTTTTGCCTTGTCCACATAAATATGTAGGTAATATTTATGCTATCAGCACTTTTGGCCCCTAATCGGTTAATTGATAAACTAAGCGTGCATTAAATGCAATCAAAATTTGCGTCTAAAATTAATTTTATCATGCTAAAGTACGATTCGCTAACATGTTTCGAACTGAGAAAAATATGCCAGATAGACGGTACTCAATATCTGTCAACTAGAAACACGGTTTCTCCTTAGCAGTTCCTACTTTATCTTATATTAGCTGCATCGATAAATACTTTGTTTCATTGATATTTAAAATTGATTGCTTGAAGTTATCCTGTCCATTCTGTTTTTTGAATATGGTTATCAATGAGTCTCATTTTTGCAGTGAATTACATTTTATCTCCACCAATCTTCTTATGAATATAAGCGATCGGCGCTCACGCCTGGCTCCCATGCTCCACATTTCACTGCATCAGCTGACGACCTTTCCACCAACATAGAACCATCTGATGTTTTTATTTTAAACTATCATCTGACACATTTTCAAGTGATAGTACATCACTGAAAGTTTTTTTTTTTTTTTTTGCTTGTTCGTGTGACCAGCTGACGTATAATCCACCACGGTACGGCCAGCTAATTTTTTTATCTTCTAATAATTGCGTTAACTATCATTTAACAAATTTTCAGTCGGGATTGAAATAGTTATTTGTTATACAAGAGTGCAAAGTTGCTTTTTAACCGCGTGTTCAATTTTGATGACCGAGCAAGCGAAGGATTCTAAAATTGAATCACGAGCGCAGCGAGTGATTCAAAATTAGAATCCTGAGCGTTAGCGAGGGAATCAAAAGAGCACGAGGTGAAAAATCTTTGCACTCGAGTGCAACACGTAACTTTTCATTCCACCTCAGCGAGGAAATGACTAAATGCAAAAAAAAAAACGTTTACAATCACAAGATAGGTACACTTTTATTTCAGTTTAGGTATTAATTACTACATTATGACAGGTAAGTATTACAGAATAATCTTTAAATTATAACAAAATAATACTAAGGTATAATTAAGAAAATTTTAAAGTAACGTTGCTACAGTTATTTAAATTGAGTGTAATATTTTTGTTTGGTACTGTAATATTGGTGTTAGTCACTTGTGTACTGTTTTTCGGTAAACTATCTGTCATACTTAATAGTTGTACCGATTCATCGGATTCCCTTGGCGTGAATGTTGGAGAGAGAGGGAGATGGTTAGGTGTTTCATAACGGCTTATTTTTGATGTAGAAGGGCCAGTACAAGGATCCGATTGAGGCTCTTTCAGTGTAATGGCTCCTACGATGCCTTCACATATTTTAGACTTATTTTGGATGGAATCCTCTATGTATCCCTCTACAACTGCATTGGACTTCCAGCCTCCGTGGCGCTTAAGGGACAGCAGATCAGCTCCGGAATCAGCCAAAAGTGTGGCTGAAGTTCGTCGGAAACAATGACCCGTGTACAACAGGGGTTCTGGAAGTTCAAGAAATGTTGCTATTTCTCGTGGGATACTGCCAATTTTATTAGTACCCATAGGCTGTCTAACACACTTTCCATTGCGATACTGTAGAAAAAATCGATTGATTGGAGTGTTAGGCGGGCGTAAGGCTTGATATTTCTCAACAATCGTTACGTATTCCTTGCGAATGACGAAGTTGCGGTCTCTTTTTGTCTTTGTATTAGGTAAATTAATTAATAGTAAGTCATCTGAATGTTTCTCAATGTTTTTGACATTAAGTTGTGTTAGTTCATTAGTTCGACATGCTCCGTTTATTCCAATAATAAGAACAACCTGTAACGTAAAGAGTATTGTAGTAGATAAATGAATAAAATTGATATGAACGCATAATTATGCCTATCAACATCTACTAAGTATACTATTTAATTGAGATTAATATACTTAAGTAGATACTGAATGTGCAACTGACTTACTTTTGCCGCCAAATATACGGAATCGGGTGCTTCGTTAAGAAACTTTTCAATATCAGATACTGTGAAAACCTTCGATTTTTTTGGTTGATGACCAGATGAGGCTCTTTTTAAAAATGCCACTAATTTAGGATAGGTATCGATATGTTTGTCTTTTTTCATCTTTATTGTTGCTTTTAGCATCGAATACGTACTCCATAGAGTGCTTGCTTTCTTGTTCTCGGATAATTCTATAAAATATGCCAGCAAAACGTTTTCTGAGAAAGTTTTGGCTCCTTTTGCTAGTCGCCACGTGTTGAACATATCGTACTGTTTTAAATACTTCTCGCGTGATTGTTGAGGGAGAAAGCTCATTTGCGCATTATTAACAGTTTCAGTCAATTCTGTTGGCGTCAAGCAAACTTCCTCGTCGCTAGAATCACTCATTTTAGTTTTTTCACTTGTTTTCAAGTTTCTTGTTTTTAATATACCTAAGGTTTAACAATGACGTGAAAAAATGCCGCGTAAAGAACCGCGTACAAAGCAAATTGAAAAAAGAACACCAAGAAGGTTCCGAGTCTGAGTTTTTAACAAATTAAAAAAAAGTTGTATGATATATTCGGCACCATAGAGGTAGCAGTAAATAGGTTTAATGTTTTTTTTAATTCACAAACTTAGTGCACACGATGTTCTAAATTCAATTTACTTTATCCTCTAGAGAATAAAAACGGCTTTTCCACTCAGATACTGAAGATTAAAAATACTCTTTCCGAGATGGTGGGATGAAAACTTTTTTTTTTACGTGATTGAGAGGTTGCCGCTGCCTCACCCACCCACGGAGCGGCAGCTGTCGTTAACCATGCTGTTAAATAAAACTCTTTGAAGCATTTCACAAGTTATCGCTTGAGAGGAAATGACTGCTAAAATATACTATCTGGCTCGCGCACCATTCGGACATCTCCGCCCATCTCCGCTTTAGTGGAGTCCGGGCCTTATTCCTATCAACAATTCATAGTTTGTTTAACCAAGATTACTATGAGCCAGCCGGTTTTTAAAACGACTAAATGCATAATCTACAATTAGTCAGCTTAAAAAAATTGATGATACAAGAATCGCGTATAAGTCATCTGTTAGTTACATACCAGGAAAGTGACGCAGCTCATTCATAGAAGAGTAGAAATATTTCAAGTTAAGGCTGCAGTCTCGCAAAATGCACTCGCGGCGAATTATTTGCGTAACTTTGTATTTTTATTTTTAACAAAATAATGAAATAACATGAAATATTTTTATTGCACATAAATAACCATAATATAAGTAATAGCTAGTTATTTTTTGTAAGTTCATCTAGGTGGATTATGTTAGGTAAATCAAGCATTAAATACAGCTCTTTCGCGCCCAACATCACTTCGAGTTCTGTTTGCGCGCTTAGTTTATAGCAATGAAGAATTAATTTACAAATCTGTTCAGCGCTTAATTAACTCAATATTCTCGTCTTCAAAATGCGTTGATTAGTTTTTTCTAATTATGTTTCATTTTCTTAATTCAGAGGTCACAATTTCATCAAAATTCTCTGTTTTTAGCTCCTAATAAACGGTTTGTTACATAATAACTATGCATCTTATGTATGTAATAATTAGATTATTTTAAAGCCAAGAGTTTATTTAGCAACTACTAAAAAAATTGCACCTAAATCACACATTACACTAACAATAATAATAATCTCAAAATACCTCTAAAAAAAAACAGAATTTCTCTCTCAATTCTTGTTTTTAAACTCGTTTTTTGGAGGTCTTTTAAGATGATTATTATTGTTAGTGTAATGTGTGATTTAGGTGCAATTTTTTTAGTAGTTGCTAAATAAACTCTTGGCTTTAAAATAATCTAATTATTACATACATAAGATGCATAGTTATTATGTAACAAACCGTTTATTAGGAGCTAAAAACAGAGAATTTTGATGAAATTGTGACCTCTGAATTAAGAAAATGAAACATAATTAGAAAAAACTAATCAACGCATTTTGAAGACGAGAATATTGAGTTAATTAAGCGCTGAACAGATTTGTAAATTAATTCTTCATTGCTATAAACTAAGCGCGCAAACAGAACTCGAAGTGATGTTGGGCGCGAAAGAGCTGTATTTAATGCTTGATTTACCTAACATAATCCACCTAGATGAACTTACAAAAAATAACTAGCTATTACTTATATTATGGTTATTTATGTGCAATAAAAATATTTCATGTTATTTCATTATTTTGTTAAAAATAAAAATACAAAGTTACGCAAATAATTCGCCGCGAGTGCATTTTGCGAGACTGCAGCCTTAATATTTACTTGTTAATATTTGCTTACGGATATTCCTATGCGCTTAAATAAACGTTGACGTCAAAAAATCCGCAGTAACGGCAAACAAGTTTCTCTCACTGACAGAGGACATGGGGGAATTGGGGAGTCACCTTGCAAAGAAACGTATTCGGTGTTAGCCTAAAGTTCATAATATCTTATGTCACAATTCTGATAAACCTAATGTGCAAAATACTTATCCAGACTGTTCTTTGGATATTTTCTGGGGTAACCCGGGAAACTTTGGAAAGATCTACAGATTGACGTATCTTGGTATTTATTAGGTATGTTGAAGCTGTTTTTGCTCCCCGTCACTTGTCCATAAGGGTTCATTAGAAAACCAGCGTCGGACAGCATCTGTCTGGCATTAATGCTGAAATGAACCTTTTTAGCGCAGCCGTGAGGCACACATATACACTATTACTATTATTGCTTTAAGATTATTTTCATTTTATTATTTTGTTATTGTGTTTCACGACCTGTGTCCAAATAAATATTATTCTTTCTTTCTATATCTCGGATATTTGAGCCGTTTTAGATAGGGATATTTTTAGCCTCGTCTGCATAACAAAATGCGCCTCAGACACATAATAAACAGACCAAAAATAGTTGTATAATTATGCTGAAATGTCGATTCCGTACGATGTGGTGTATGTATGATATGATATGATTCCCTGTGGATCGATTCTTTTTGTAAAGAGTGTTTACAGAATACCTACCTACCACGTAATTCTTCCCAAATTGCGCAGTTTATTGTTTTGGGGAAAAGGATGATTATTTCCTGGCTTGGGGCTCAATGAGATGGTTATATTTTGCCATCAGTCGCATGTATGTAAACCGTGGTCACCAGTCTATGGAGAACTATGCGCACCAAACTAAGAAACGTGATCAATCAACAATACTAGAGCTACTTGCCTCAGACAAATGTTGATGTAGGTATCTACCTACTCGTATGGTGACCGTGCAGTCAGTCTCCTCGTAGTTAAGTTGCTGAAGGGGCCTTAACCAATTATAGGACTGAATCGAAATTGGTAGTTGGCTAAGTCTAACTTTAAGGTCAATTTTATCAATAAAAAATAGGGTCGTTTTCAAAATTAATGTTCATTTTGTTGTAATTATGTGTCCATGAAACTTATTGGTAATAAATATAAACTAAAATTCAGTTAGAAATGTAAACATATAAACAAACAGAAAGTTTTTTATATGGAAATTGGTTCTATGGTTTAAATAAACTAAATTTAATTCCTGTCGTAATTTGTTTCCCATACAAAAGTGAAATGTTCACAGTCGCGCGAATAAAAAAAAACCTAAATGCGAATCGGACTCGCGCACAAAAGGTTCCGTACCATAATCTGTCTGTTGTTTAAGGGGGGCCTTAAATATACATTTCATTCCGTTTTTAGTATTTTTTGTTAAAGCGGCAACTGAAATACATCATCTGTGAAAATTTCAACTATCTATCACGATTCATGAGATAAAGCCTGGTGACAGACGGCCGGACGGACAGCGAAGTCTTAGTAATAGGGTTCCGCTTTTACCCTTTGGGTACAGAACCCAAAAAATGCAGCAAATAATAAATAATGCACGCAATAATTAACCTGATTCAACAATATTTTTTCAGGTGAACGGGTAAGTTATACGGTTAAGTATATGGAATATACTATAAAATCATGTTATTTTAATAAATCATTTATTTATTTTCCCGCAAACACGTGTCTCATATTCCATTGCTTTGTGTTATTATTTCTTGTTTTATAACAATAGAAGTAAATTCCAAAAATAGTATGTTAACTCTATGCGCCAAAATAGTAACAACGAGAGGGCGCTAGTTTCTTTTGGGCTAGCCATTTTGTTTTATAACTGATGTTTCACTTCGTGCGCGTCGTGGAAAGGACAAAAAGAATTTGTTTTAAAGTTCCAATTTACGTGAATTCGGTATGTACTATACTTTACAGTGCGGCGTGTAGGTAAGTGTGGTTGATGGTAAATTATAGTCAAATGCATATTTCACGCGTAACTCGAGGAAGAAATTACAAGAACATTATTATTTGTAGGTAAGGGACCATGTGAATAGTAATTCCATTTCCGTTTTAGGAAAGATGCGGTTAAGAGGGAACAGGGCCTGCGATTCTCCATAAAAACGTATTCCCCGTTTTTCTTCCTGAATAATGCCTCTAGAGCTGTGTGTGTGTGCATTTTTTTTTATAAAATCAAGGTCTCTATAGGCATGTCCCTGTCATTTCCTTTTTTTCAGCAATTAATAAGTAAGAAAACTATGACCCTCCAAAAATTACAAAAATGCCCCATTTTTACCGCCGTGATTAGAGGACTACCAGACTAATTCGGAAAAGTTTTTAGCATAAAAGAAAATAATAGGAACCTAGACATACTCTTTCTTAAAAATTTTATGTAAAAAATTATTAAATCGGCTTAGTTTTCAAAAAGAAAAAAGGAGAATGCCAAACGTCGTTTTCATCAAAAAAATTGTGATATAATCGGTCTGAGCTGCAGTTGTCCCTATAGCACTTTACGGGGTTTAACTCGGTTTTTCGGGCGCAGCGCGACGGCAATAGTTTCTTCAAATACCTATTTTTCAAATTTCTCGCAGCCCCTGTTCCCTCGCTGAAAGGTAAAGATGCGAGAGCGTTTACAGTCAAATCATCCACAAAAATGGAAGGAAGTACAAGAAAATAATTTGATTATATTAGTTGATTTTGTTGTGACTCTGCCCTTACATCTTCATTTTGTGTTACTTTTGTGTCACGATAACACAAAAAATATGTACGTTAATTTTGAAAAGGACCCTTAAAGTTAAACTAGTCGAGTGATTACTAGCGCAGTACACATTTCGTTTCTGCCCTTTAAAGGGTCATGTAAGTCTTTTACATGGATAAATATCTCTCACTGCTTTTTTGGAGTGGAAAAGTCACCGTAGAACCGCAGTCACCGCAGTTAAAGTTACTGTTTTGTAAAGCGAGGTATTTTTACCATTTTTAAAACTTATACCTTTATTTTTAGGTTTCCGTAGTGGAGAACATGTTTTTCAACTACAATGTTAAGTTTGTTCTTAAGATAAATTCATCCCATCTAAGGAACCCTTCGTTGTGCGTGGTTCGACATGCACTTGGCCGGTTTTTTAATCTAGTTCTGATGGCTCAGGTGGCGTGACAACCATCTACATGCGAGCGTTGAACAACGTGGAGTCGTTCTGCTGCGAGCGCGGCGCGTGGATCCGCGGCGTCGCCACGCTGCCGTCGCCGCTGTCGGGACACGGCGCCGTCACGCTGCCGCCCGCCTCGCTCATGTGACCACAACAGGATATTTCGGTAACCTCTCTTATCTATTGAACTATGTGGATTCGTTTCGTCGCGTGTAACCGAGGCGTGGACACGCTGCCGTCACCACTATCGGGATACTGCGCCACGCTACCGTTCGCCTCACTCATGTGACCACACCAGGACATTAAGTGGTGCTAATCTCGTCTAATCCGTGTATCTTCTGACAGATATTGCCTCGAAGTGTATCTGTATCTAGAATGCTATGTTATGAAGGTGGCATTGCATCTTCTTCTATAAACAATAAACCTCTTGTAGTCAAACAATAATAAATTCTTCTTATAGATTATATATCGCCAATTTTGAATCGGAGCATGCTAGCGACCCAAATATCAAATGTCAAGCTTAGACACACACTCGCTATTATAAATACAATTACACATGCAATCTACAAAATAATAAACTATTTACAGAAAGTTCTTTCTGACCTCTGATGGAAGTAAGTAAGAAAGAAAGAAAAATAGATTTAAATAGGTATTGTGTCACAGAAACACGTGCATACAAAAAAAAACAACAATATAAACATTACACATATTCGGCAGCTGCACGTCATGACTGTGAGAAGAAGGCTTCCACTCAGCATAATGCTGTGCTATGGGGGATACACAGCACAGCGCTGATTTTCAGTGGTCACCCGAAAAACACGTACGGAAATCAAGCCAGTAAATAAATAAAATAAATTAATAGATCCAGTTTATAAATGTGAATAAATGCAGTGTGTAAATATTGAGTAAATAATATAATATAAGTAATATATAATAATATTGGGTAATTATTGTGTTGAGTTGTAAGGTAATTGTGAGTGGGTGATTGGGATTGGGTTGTTGATTTGGTAATTGTTGTGTTATTGTGTTAAGTAAACTGGTATACTATGTTTAGACATAACCCATGACTTTTTGATACCAGGTGGACATCCTCGTCGGTCGCCGTAACTCCAGCTCGACGAGAACTAAATTGAATTCTTTGTGATGTGAATAATGTTTGCCGCGGACTATGTAGGATACTTTAAGTGCACTGTAACTGTAGTTTATAGTTTGCGAGTTTTTTTTTAGTAAACTATGACCTATCTTAGTGAGTGTCCTGTGAATGTTAGCTGAGAAAATTGTTTGTACGCGTTAAATTATTAATTAAAAGTTGTTCAATCGTTTTGTGATATCATTAAATACTCGGCTCATTACTGTTATTACTTGTTTATGTTACCTCACTTATATTAAAAATAAGACTTATTTAAATCCAAGTAAAACCCGGATTGTCATATAAGTTTTATTTATACAAAATTTATAATCTCTTAATCTATCTTATCCACTCTAAAATTAGATCAAATTTAATGTCAACTTATCTTTATTATCACACGGTTCAATACAAAGAATGGTTCGCTCATACATTTCATCGATTGTTTGGCCACATGAATCACAGTGTAACTCCATACAGCCGACCATCTGTATCGCGATGGGTATTGTAGGTTGCTCGGAGAGATGGGCGGGGTTATGTCCCGAATTTCCTTCTTCATTATCCCGAGCCCTACTCCACTCACTCAAGGCTACCAAAAGCGATGAAACTCCATACAGGTTACGCTGTGTTATCATTATTCTAAAGGTTACTCCCAGACCTCCCTGCAAACACCAAGCAGGTCGCGGTCGAAGCCCTCATCACACGGAGGATACCTCATGAAGAACAGCACGTTGTTGACTGGTACGAAGCGACTAGGCTTGATGTGTCGTATGACTTCCTGAAATGAGAAACGTTCATAAGTATTTATGAAAATAAAAACTACTTTAATTGACCTTCGGACGAGAGTGGGATTTGGGGGTGGGTCTCACTATGCCCGTTGAGCTTTTCCACTGACGGTAATACTGATACTACTTGTATTCTTCTAATCCTGTTGCGTTTTTATACCGTGACTATTCGCGACCAAGAAAACGCTTGTTTATTTCAATAATTCTCGACTCGATATTATGACCTCTTTACCGAACTGACCACTAAATATTGTTTTGATAATACAATATCTTTTCACAAAATTTCTTTATGTGTATGATCCGTAATTTGATACTGTTTGTTACATTCATTATAAATGTCTTGTTCTGGCCATTTTCTGTACCATATCGTGAACTATGATTTTTCACCAGGCGTTTGTAGACGCCTGGTGAAAAATCATAATTCACTCTAAATGGGAATACGGAGACGTTTTGTAGAACGACATGAGTGTCACAATTTCCATTCGTCGTTTCTTAAGTCAATGGGTATAGTGAGACTGATTTGAAAAAAACGTGCAGAAAGATAGATAGAATACTCTTTATTGTACACCATAAAAATTACAGACATAAACCAGCAGTCAGTGCAAGTCTCAGTGCTACCATTGCAATGGTAATGGGAATAGTGAGACCCACCCGGATTTGAAAATCATCCTCCTTCTCTCTTTATCTACTTGATGATTAAAATTGACAATGTTATCGTGAGTTTAAGTACTTAAAGATGTCACTTTATATGTAAAGGGGATTTGTGTGACACAAAAGATAATCGTTGCTATGTGTAAGCGAAAAATATACAACAAAGCGACAAAGACTGAAATGTAAAAAAAAACAACTCGTATGGAAAAATTAAAGTAAGGCCATCATTCAAGGAATTGATTGAAGGCAATAAACAAGATATCTTAGTCTGAATGAGATAGTACCTAAAGGACAAGGTATCCACTGTTCTGTTATCAAAAAGTCAAAGATATGGATAAAGTTGAAGAATTATTCAATACACATGTCCATACACATGTCCATTGGTCTGATTGGTATCTACTAGACTAATAAAAAATAAGCATGTCTTCAACTGCTATGAGGGTCCTATATCTTATATGTTTTGGACTGCCTCGTTGGTCTAGTGGTCGCAAGCGCTACTGCTGAACATGAGGTCCTGGGTTCGATTTCCAGGTCGGGCACTGTCATTTGGTTTTTCTTTCTGGAATTTCTCAGTAGCAGCCCGGAGTCTGGATTTGTGCACGGTTGTTGGCAATAGGCTCGCCCCCTATTACATTCGACTTAAACATAACTGGCGAAATGTGGATATACTATAGGTACACCTCTGCCAAATGCTTCGGGGAAACAAGGCGTGATGTTATGTTATCACTACCACAGATTTCACGAAGTTCATAGTCGTAACTCGTACCATAGTAAGTTGGGATCATAGAATAAGAAGACTTGCGTATCAAGGGAACCCGCAGCAGCATCCATCCTCTAAACAATATCATCGTACTGCGATCACCACACACAACATCAAAGTATTCGGCTGCTCCCTTAGATCTCTGACTTTTGGAGGCAATCTGTGTTTGAGTTGAGTTCAGCTGAAGATTTAATATAAAGGAAACCTGTACTCACAATTGGCATGCCATCGATTTCAGTAGAAATGGTATCACTCTGGTTAGCTGCGTCCTCGTCCGTGTGAACTATATTCCTCGGGTGTATATGCTTGGCGTAACCAACAGTACATATAGCAGACAATACTACTAATAACACTAACTTTGCCATTGTTTTAAAATATTTTTTGGAACTTTGGACGTGTGTTTCCTATCAAACGCACTGAATTTGTTTGGTGCTCGCTATACTTTTGCTGCCTTTTAAACGTTGTATTGTTATCTTTGGGCTCGTCGTTTTACGTCACAGATCCACAAGAGTCAAACTGGCTGGCTCGCTGTTTGTTTAGACTCAACGTAGAAGTAAACAAACGGTCCCCCTGCAGGGGGACCGTTTGTTTGATGACACCGTGACGTATGATGCACAATTGAACAGGGCCCTGTTCAATTGTGCATCATACGTCACGGCAAGCTTCCCAAGTCACAGTTATTCTTCGGTTAACACAAGTGACGTCGATCAGAGGAAGGATAATCCCAATATTAAATACGAAATACGTGCAGCTTCTCATGTTTTCTTTCTTCTCAAGAATTCTTATTACAAATATTGGTAGTATAGGAACAGATATACTCAGGGGTAAATGACGCAAGGCCCATTTGTATCCTAATTGAGTGCCATAGAATTGAATTTCCTTTGTGATATTATTTAGAGACGCTTACGGATCCAGCCAGCACATGTATGTGGCAAGAATGTTGCTATAACTTTTTCTTTCCCGTAGTCGAGTAGAAGTACCTATAACTTGACGAACATAAAATCAAACGGTGCACCTAACCTCGTTAAATAGACCACCAGTATGAGGGCTTGTATAAAGTCATTATCGCTATCATAAAATTAGAAAATAACCTACCTTTTAAGCATAAGATAATAAGGCTAATTCGATTATGTATAGGTGCTACAAAGTAATGCCCTACAAAATAGTGTACCTTTGAACATAACGCATTTATTATAAGTAGGTTGTTGATAACAGGCTAGCCCGATTGCAAATTATGTATCCACGCGATCGCTTGTTTGATTTAAAACTGCTATATAATTACGCAACACATTTTCGTAAACGATTACGAAAAATTTGTTTCATTCTAACAGTTCAACAACAATCATCGCGTTATTTACGTTGTTGAACAGTTTTTTTTTTTCGAACTTATGAAGCAATGGATTAGCTATTTGTTTGAAACCGATTCAAATTCCAATTGTTCGTATCTTACGTAATTACGGTGCTGGTCGAATCATCGCATGTGAAATCTATGAAAACTGGATTTTGTACAGAAAAGGAGTATATTATTTCAAGGATCTGGCAATCGGATCAATGAGGTCCTATATTCGCACTTTTTTTTTTTGGATCTTATGAGTTTTCGTATTCGTTTGTCAGTAGGTATGTACCTAAACTCCGAAGGGCAATTATTCCGCGGATAAAAAATATCACACGTTGCGAAAAATAACCAGCTTAACAGCTAAGTACTTACGCCAGACGCACAAGCAGCTAAGCACGCTTAGCTCAGCTAAGTACTTTTGTACAGACGCCAGCACGTCAACCTACCCGAAACTGTCAAATTTTCCCAATCAACTTTGAACCTTATAGTTAAGTGATAAAGTTGAAAATCTATTAAATAAATTTGACAGATTGTAGTAGGTTGATGTGCTGGCGTCTGTACAGTGGTACAATTAAATAAACTTTTCGGTAGAGCTTATTAGTAATCATTAATAATTCATTGTTATCTGATAAATGCGACCTGATACAATTTAGCACGTGTATCGAATCAAATAAATATTGCGCATTATTACATGATGGTTGTAATCTAATGCGAATTCGTTCAAGGAAATATGTAAACTTGTAAACACTAGAAATGTTCGAGGAAGGTACTGTTTATTTTTGTATGTATAATTCTTAGAATTACAATCACGCCATTATTGTGTTACTAACCTCGGACAAAGTAAATAAAGGAAAAACTTTTTGCATTAAAATAATATGAATGGATGACGGATCGATGACTTGAAGAATGAATGAGAAACCTGATATTTTTAGATAATATCTGATTTAGGTACTTATTTATTAGATAAATCTACCATGCAGTTGGGCTTCATAAGGTCATAGATGACGCGATAAAGTATAATTCTTTGATCGATGTTCCTTTTATAACTAGATTTATTTTGTTTTTCTTTATTCGGAATTTAAGTTATGTGATGCTTGTGTTCCAAGCGTTGAAAAATGTTTTTATTTTTTTCTACCCTGAGTGATAGTCACATTGTATCAAGTACCGGTACCTTTGCCAAAACCTACACACAACACACTACTACGGTCTGCTTCGTTGGTCTAGTGGTCGCAAGCGCTACTGCTGAGCATGAGGTCCTGGGTTCGATTCTCGGGTCGGGCAATGTGTTATTGGGTTTTTCCATCTGGATCGCAGAAGTAGCCCGGAGTATTTGTGCCCGTTCAGTGGCAATAGGCTCGCTCCCCATTACATGGGACTTAAACATAACTACCGAAGTATGGGTGTACCTACAATAGGGGTCACTGCCCAACCCTTTGGGGAAACCAGGCGTGATGTTATTTTATGTAACATACTACTAAACGAACTAAGTATATAAGTAGAACCCACTTTCTGTCTCTAAACTTAATGTAGTCATTTTAATTTTAAACCTTTGTGAATTGCTGAAATATTTAGGTTCCAGTTTGAACGTAGGATAAAAGCATACCTAATTATTATGTTTATGAAGTCTCAAAACAGAAAACTATACACGGTCGTTTATTTAGAGCCATATTATTTTATTTAGATATTCCTTAAAACAAAACAAATATTACTTATCAAAGATATTTAACGCCAGGTTCCTATGGGGCGTCGTAGTGCTGCCAATGGGTCTCATTGGTGTTGGTGACGTAGGTACCTGCGAGTGATACACTGCAGGTTCGAGCCCAGGGGGCCTAGACAACTGCCGGAGGCTATACGCGGGGATCGTGCGGTCCATGGCCCTGTACGGGGCACCGGTGTGGGCGCATTCGTTGAGGCGGCGGCCTGCCCGCCGGTTGAACGCGTCCCATAGGGTCATGGCCACCCGGCTGGTCCGGGGATATCGCACGGTCTCCGGTGAGGCGGCGAGCCTCCTTGCCGGATTGCCGCCATGGGATCTGGAGGCAAAAGTCCTCGCGCATATTTGGGAGTGGCGCGGGGAGGCGAAACGCCGGGGCTTGACTCCGATGCCGCGAGAAATCGCGGCACAGCGGACAGAGCTCCGACGGGATCTCATGGCGTCATGGAGAGTGCGATTGTCGCAACCCAGTGCTGGGCACGCCACTATTGCGGCGATAAGTCCCCTCTTTGAGGAGTGGCTGGAGAGGCGCCATGGCGTCCTCACCTTCCGCCTGACGCAGGTCCTCACCGGACACGGCTGTTTCGGGAGGTACCTGTTTCGGATAAGGCGGGAGGAAACGCCCGGGTGTCATCACTGCGTGGATCGCCCGGAGGACACGGTGGAGCATACGGTGGAGGTATGCCCGGCTTGGGCAGAGCACCGCCGTGTCCTCGTGGAGGCGATCGGTGGCGGGGATCTCTCGCGTCCGGCCCTGGTCCAGGCCATGGTACGGAGCGAGAGGGCATGGGAGGCCGTCACCTCCTTCTGCGAAGCAGTAATGCTCGCGAAGGAGGAGGCGGAGCGCGTGAGGGAGAGGCAAATTTAGCGCCCTCACGCCCCTAGCCGCCGCAGGAGGAGACGCCCCGGGCGTCGGGAATCGATCGCGGATTCCCGGCCACCGTAGGCGCGGGCTTGCGGACGGTGAGCAATGGGTAGCTCGCCGTCCGGTAAGGACCAAGCCCGGGTCGACGGCGCGTTGTGTTCCACGCGCGCCTCAAAGAGTGTCAGCGAGTGAAGGGGTCCGATGAGACCATTGCCTGCCGGGGTTGCGGGAAAGTCCGAAAGGGATACCGTGGCCCCCTGGCATTGCACAGGCAAGAGAAGGGACACGGGTGGGTTTTAGTCAGTAAGAGTCTGACACGCCCTCCCGCTCCACCTAGAGCGGGAGACGTCATTTGATGATTTCCCACCCAAAAAAAAAAAAAAAAAAAGGGGGCCTAGACAAAATCCGTTTTCTGTAAGCGTTAACGCTTGAGGAAAAATCTAATTGTATGGAGTTGACATTTGCTAACCAGATATCACGTGATTGCTGCTTAAATGGTAGACAAAGTCATTATTCCTCTTGCGGAAAGGAACGTCGAAGTGAGCGTGACACGCAAACGACAAAAATGTTCATCAAAATGGTAGACAAGTGCCACTTTTGACAGACGCCAATGATATTTTGACGTTTCCGCAACGCGCTTTATTAGCGGGAGATCGGATCAAGACGCCCCTCGCCCGGGGGACAGCTCGGTGTGTCTGGAGACAAAAACAGCATACCACATACAAAGTGTAATTGAAATAATAACTTAAGTGATCGTTTTACTCATGATTATGAAGATCTTTTATCTATGGGACCAAACCAGAAATCCCGAAATAAAATAAGCAGCTCCAGTCATTCGTTCGCATAACTTAAAATGACAAGATGTAGGTAATACTTGTAAACTTGTAATGTCATCATTATGAACAAGTTTTACGAGTTCAGTTATGTCCATTACACCTTTTATGAAACAATCGGTGTCCTGTCCGGCTGAGAAAGCACAGCCACTGAAATGTGTAGTCTCCATCATTTATGTAGGGGCGAACCTTAGCCTTCAACCAAATAACACTATAAACAAGCTGGGAATCGAACCCATCGGTCAGTAGTCGCGTTTGTAATGAAGAAAGCATGTACAAGTTGTTGATTTATTAAAAAAACTTTAAAACGCATCTCGGAGTTGAACCTGCATGACCCTACGTTTGCAGCCCCACTTGCCAATCATTACACTTTGACACTAAGTTGAAAGTATAGATAGCGCAATCCACGACGACGCGCCCCACTCCGCTCCGCTCCGTACTAAAGTACAGCTTACAGTACAGTCATCGCGGAGTAGGGCGCGTCGTCGTGGATTGCACATTTGCACTATCTAATCTGTAATATAGTATTATATTTATGTAATTTTAATTATTATGCAAAATCATCACATTACACCTTTCTAAGGTTCCGTAGTCAACAAGGAACCCTGTGTGTCCGCGGCCGCGGTCCGCAGTTCAGCTCAGAGACTCTTAGTCCTAGAAAGCTGTGATTTAGCATGGGTATATTGATTACGCCGACAAAGTGGTAAAATAAAACATTGGAAAAAAATATTTGTAAGGTCCCTTACATGAGTTGCACGTAAAGTATAGAGATAAGATAGTAAGATAAGATATAAGATAATTTTTTTTCTCATTTCCCACAGAGTGGGGTATCGTTGGATAGGCCGTTCAAAAATATTACGGGTCTGTCGAAATCATTTTTCGATTCTAAATTTACACTTTAAAGTGCAAATTATTGTTTTTGGTATATGAAAAAATTCACGGTAGTAGTATAAGTATATAAAGAAGTTAAAAGGAAAACTATGACAGCTAAGTAGGCTTTACAAGTTAATAAGTAATAGCCGACCAACTTATATTTGCAGTTGTTGTTTCTTTGCTTTTAATTTATATTTGATTACTATTTAATAAATTTATTTATTTAGAGGTTTTTTTATTATTTATTTACTTATTATCAGTTCCTTACACTTAAACAAAGCACACAATTAGACCTCTGGGGTCTGTCTTAGCATGCCATGGCCTGAGATTTGATCAACGCGCTAGATCAGCAGGATGCAAGATGCAGGTTCACAAGAGGATGGTTTGTATCCGTTTGTACACACCAGTACCTATCTGCAGCTCTGAACCCCGTGCCTCCGGTTCACACTTTGCCGCCAGTTTACGCAACACACATTCATGAGAAGATGCCTTCTCTGGAGACTCGTGGTGACTTCGACATTGACGTGTTAAACCCCGAAAACTCAGAACTGATGCCTGACTCAGAACTGATCAATCGTTCGAGAAGAGATTTTTTGAAAGACTTGGCTCATGACTCGATGCTGGACAACCTCCTGCCAACGATGCCTGTGCCATTCGCGCGAGGTGCAGAAAGGTCTCCGTCCTACCAGGTGTCGAGGCCAACGGTGTCGCAGAGAACGGGCCAGGTGATGGCAGTCTTCCCAACCAGACAGTCAAACGACTGTGCTATACCGATTCTTCTGCGCTGTTCCCCAAACTTGGTTCGTGGAACAGTATCCGGAGCATACGCTGAACATTCGCCGCAGGTGACGCCAGGAGCTACTTACTGAGAGGACGTGGAGCAATTCAACAATAATGCGTTTGGACAAGCTAACATGTAAATGTATTCGCCTTCATACCATACAATTCTATTACTATTTCAAAATTAATTGTCTGAACACAGTAAATAATGAGTGAATGTCAATCGATTGTTTTATTATCCTGCCTGAAATTGTATAAATGTATGTTATGGGTTAAACTCTCAAACTTAATCATTTTATCTGATCGATATTTTACTTCCAAGTAGTTTTCTGTCAATAGCGCATGTTACTATCGAATAGTAACAAGTATCTAGTAGTAAATAAGTTTTATGATAGATTCCAAATCAATTGATGAGCGGTCTCTTTGAACGAATAAACAAAACTCTTGAACATGTTTTTAAAACAGGCGCGACGCGACACTAATATAACAATTTCTAAGAAAACTTCATGGTAGAACAATTACCAGTGTCGCGTCGAGCTAGTCTGCACGAGGCTTTATCCTGTGTGTCCTGTCACTCTCCAGTCTAAACGTATAGTTTAGACTGGAGTGTGACAGGACACACAGGATAAAGCCATGTAGTTTAGGATATCACACACAAGTACGAAGTATTGGTTTGGGTAGAGTCAGTCAGCTCGTCAGATTTGATTTCTTGAGTATAGTACTCAAGAAACTTTTACTTAAGAAAAGTAAAATACTCAATAATCAGTAGTTTTTATTCATTGAAATGATTTTTTTTATTCTGTAAAGAGGATATCGGAATTACTTTTAAATGTCATATAAATAAAATAAAAAAGGGAAAATAATCATAAAGTAATAATAGTGTGCGCCAAAAAGGTTCATTTCAGCATTAATGCCCGACAAATGCTGTCTGACGCTGGTTTTCTAATGAACCCTTATGAACAAGTGACGGGGAGTACCTACCAACAGTTTCAACATAACTAATACATAATTTTACACAGCTCTTGCTGAGTCGATAATATCCTATGGACTCACCAGTTATGGACGCACATTTAAAACCTACCTGGATAAAATACATAATTTGCAAACACGTTTGTTGAAACTTGTAGTACCAAACTATGTAAAAAATTAATACCAAGACAATTTACACAGGGTTATTTAAACATTGCAAAGTATTACCTGGTCTAGCGCGCGCTGAGTATCTATCTGTTCCTCATAGAACCATTTTGATAATAGTGATATTCAAATTCCTGTCAAATATAACGTGAATACACGACAAGACAAATCAAAATCATTTCAAGTGACACGCAAAAATAATTTTTAAGGCAGGCGTACCGCTTCTTTCACAATACCCAATTTATTAAACCAAATACCTGTGGACATTAGAGATAGCTGAAAGAACATTACATCAACTCGATCATAACTTAACTATCAATAGCGCGTTGATCAAATATCAGGCCATGGCATGCTAAGACAGACTCCAGAGGTCTAATTGTGTGCTTTGTTTAAGTGTAAGGAACTGATAATGAGTAAAATAAATAAATACATAAATAATAATAAATAAACCTCTAAATAAATAAATTTATCAAATAGTAATCAAATATGAATTAAAAGCAAAGAAAAAACAATTGAAAATATAAGTTGGTCGGCTATTACTTATTAACTTGTAAAGCCTACTTAGCTGTCATAGTTTTCCTTTTCACTTCTTTAAGCCTCGTTCAGACCAGCGCGACGCGACGGCGACTGCGCGACGCGACTTGAACAATACAAATTCCAAGAAAACTTCACGGTATAACAATAGCCGGTGTCGCGTCGCGTTGTCGCGTCGCGCTAGTCTGCACGAAGCCTTATACAGAGTGTAACGTAAATAACGCAAGACCTCTAAAGGGGTCATTGTACATGAGTACAATGACCCCTTAAGAGGACAAAAAGGAAAAAAAAAGGTGGTGGTGTGTAAAGGTTGTTCATAATTATGATCATTATGTTCATAACGAAAAAAAACAGCTGTTCAGTACATTTGTGTTCGTATAATTCGTCAAAATGTAGTGAACAGCTGATTTTTTTTTCGCGATTTCAGGATTGGTCCCATAGTAAAAGTTATTCATAATGATGAGTGAATGTGAGGACTGAATGTGTGGTATTTATTTTTTCATATCTTATTAATGGTCTGTCAGTTTGAGTACTTTATGCAGCCTACCCAAATGTCCTTTCTTTGGTATTGTTCATCAAGTCGTTGAGCTTCTTAAATTCTGAGTTGAGCAACACGTTTACTGACAAATGCTTGCACTGACTGACTCAAATCTGTGTGGTTGGAACCATTTCAGACACTCATCTATATGGTCGTCACAGTCATGATCTGTCCAAGATTATGTATGGACTGTAAAAGAGACTGACGCCTGAGTTTGTTTCGCTATTTCTCTCAGGAAAGGAAATGTCGCCTTCATTTAAATATATTTTTTTATATGACATTTTAAAAAATCATTTCATTGAATAAAAACTACTGATTATTGAGTACGAGTATTTTACTTTTCTTAAGTAAAAGTTTCTTGAGTACTATACTCAAGAGATCAAATCTGACGAGCTGACTGACTCTACCCATACCATTACTTCGTACTTGTGTGTGATATCCTAAACTACATGGCTCTATCCTGTGGCTGTGTGTGTGTTTAGACTGGAGTGTGACAGGACACACAGGATAAAGCCTCGTGCAGACTAGCTCGACGGGACACCGGTAATTGTTCTACCATGAAGTTTTCTTAGAAATTGTTTTATTAGAGTCGCGTCGCGCCTGTTTGCCTTAATACGAAATAAAAACATGTTCCAAGAAATCATTACATTATAATAGTGTAGAAAGGTTCAAGAGTTTTGTTTATTTGTTCAAAGATACCGCTCATCAATTGATTTGGAATCTATCATAAAACTTATTTACTACTAGATACTTGTTACTATTCGATAGTAACATGCGCTATTAACGGAAAACTACTTGCAAGTAAAATATCGATAAGATAAAATGATTAAAGCTTCGTACAAACTAGCGCGATGCGACAGCGCGACGCGACACCGGTTATTGTTATACCGTGAAGTTTTCTTAGAAATTGTAACGTTCGAGTCGCGTCGCATCGTCGCGTCGCGCTGGTCTGCATGAACCTTAAGTTTGAGAGTTTAACCCATAACATACATTTATACAATTTCAGGCAGGATAATAAAACAATCGATTGAGATTCACTCATTATTTACTGGGTTCAGACAATTAATTTTGAAATAATAAAACAATTGTATGGTATGAAGGCGAATACATTTACAGGTTAGCTTGTCTAAACGCATTATTGTTGAATTGTTCCACGTCCTCTCAGTAAGTAGCTCCTGGCGTCACCTGCGGCGACTGTTCAGCGTATGCTCCGGATACTGTTCCACGAACCAAGTTTGGGGAACAGCGCAGAAGAATCGGTATAGCACAGTCGTTTGACATTCTGGTTGGGAAGACTGCCATCACCTGGCCCGTTCTCTGCGACACCGTCGGCCTCGACACCTGGTAGGACGGAGACCTCTCTGCACCTCGCGCGAATGGCACAGGCATCGTTGGCAGGAGGTTGTTCAGCATCGCGTCATGAGCCAAGTCTTTCAAAAAATCTCTTCTCGAACGATTGATCCGCAAGTCAGGCATCAGTTCTGAGTTTTGGGGGTTTAACACGTCAATGTCGAAGTCACCACGAGTCTCCAGAGAAGGCATCTTCTCATGAATATGTGTTGCGTAAACTGGCGGCAAAGTGTGAACCGGAGGCACGGGGTTTAGAGCTGTAGATATACTGGTGTGTACAAACGGATACAAAACATCCTCTTGTGAACCTGCATCCAGCCCTTGATCTAGTTCGTAGGCATCGGAATCAGTCTCATAAGATGTCCGTAAATTGTATTTACCGTTCCAAATCATTGGTGACGGCGGGTTTTGGGTGATCAATCCGTATTCCAGGGGTAGTGCAGCTTTAATGCCATGTTCAAAATATGAACTCTTTGGTAAGGGATCCAACACAGCCAAATCATCTGATGATAAAGTGGGCATTCTAATGAAATCATTTCTCTCTCGGTATACACTTGCGTCGTCGGCGTCGTTTGAATTACTGTTAACCTCTAAAGGTCTCAGGAACACAGATTCAGGAGCTGGTTGCGGGATCAGGTTACGCGTTGCTCGAACCACTTCATTGTAATCGAGACTGTCATAGTTCGAGAAAAACGGATTCTTGAAAGTTAAGGGAGCAGTCTGAATGAAGCCGAAGCTCACACAAATTATAACACACGCACTTAACATAGTGATTTGTCACTGAATAATGTTCTTTAACAAAACTGTTGTTTAAAATGTGTTGAAATACTTCAGCGCGATGAACTGAGAACGTCGCATAACAAAAATCAGCAAAATTTTGAAGTCATTGGCAATTGAATGTATGGTTTCAAGTTACCATTTCTTATGTTATTTGAATTTTGTTTATTGTCGTGTTGCAATAATTGATTTGAATTGCAGTCTGGCGTACATTTAATTAAGTTTAATTTTACCCAACGAAACCACTAAGCATGTCTTCAACTTTTATGAGGGTCCTATATCTGATTTGTTTTGGACTGCCTTGTTGGTCTAGTGATCGCAAGCGCTACTGCTGAACATGAGGTCCTGGGTTAGATTTCCAGGTCGGGCAGTGTCATTGGGTTTTTCATTCTGGAATTTATCAGTAGCAGTCCGGAGTCTGGATTTGTGCCCGCTTGATGACAATAGACTCGCCCCCTATCACATGGGACTTAAACATAACTATCACGTATAACGATCTTATGTGTTTTCGTATTCGTTTGTCAGTAGGTATGTACCTGCTCTCGTAAGGGCAAATTTTTCCAACGGCGGATATCTTTATCCAAGGATTCATTTAAATTTTCGTCAATTTTATTCCGTGGATAAAAAATATCTCACGTTGCGAAAAATAACCAGCTTAACAGCTAAGTACTTGCACAGTGATACAATTAAATTCGGTAGAGCTTATTAATAATCATTAATCCTTCATTGTTATCTGATATACACGATCTGATACAATTTATATCTCGTTAAATGCAGCAGGTGTATCTAATCTAATAAATATTGCGCACTATTATATTACATGATGGTTGTAATCTAATGCGGATTCGTTAAAGGTTATGTGATGCTTGTGTTCCAAGCGTTGAAAATGTTTTTATTTTTCTTTCTACCCTGAGTGATAGTCACATTGTATCAAGTACCGGTACCTTTGCCAAAACCTACACACAACACACTACTACGGTCTGCCTCGTTGGTCTAGTGGTCGCAAGCGCTACTGCTGAGCATGAGGTCCTGGGTTCGATTCTCGGGTCGGGAAATCTGTTACGTATACCAAGATATAATAAACATACACATGACGGGCCTGAAGAAGGCGTCAGAAAGCATAAAACCAGCCTCAATAATATTTATTTCTAGTTTAGTTTTGTTATGTTTAATAAAATAATGTGCATTGTGCATTGTTATTGGGTTTTTCCATCTGGATCGCAGAAGTAGCCCGGAGTATTTGTGCCCGTTCAGTGGCAATAGGCTCGCTCCCTATTACATGGGACTGCCGAAGTGTGGGTGTACCTACAATAGGTGTCTCTGCCCAACCCTTTGGGGAAACAAGGCGTGATGTTATTTTATGTAACACACTACTAAACGAACTAAGTATATAAGTAGAACCCACTTTCTGTCTCTAAACTAGATGTAGTAATTTTAATTTTAAACCTTTGTAAATTGCTGTAAATATTTAGGTTCCAGTTTGAACGTAGGATAAAAGCATACCTAATTATTATGTTTATAATGAAGTCTCAAAACAGAAAACTATACACGGTGTTTATTTAGAGCCACATTATTTTATTTAGATATTATTCCTTAAAACAAAACAAATATTACTCATCAGAGACTATATTTATCGCTAGGTTCCTATGGGGCATCGTAGTGCTGCCAATGGGTCTCATTGGTGTTGGTGACGTGCCTGCGAGTGATGCACTGCAGGTTCGAGCCCAGGACCTCGCCCAGGGGACAGCTTGGGGTGTCTAGAGACAAAAAATACATACCACATACAAAGTGTAATTGAAATAACTGAAAAGTTATTAAGTGAGTGTTTTACTCATGATTGTGAAAAACTTATCTATGGGACCAAACCAGAAATCCCGAGATAAAATCAGCTGCTCCAGTCATTCGTTCGCATAACTTAAAATGACAAGATGTAGAAGGCTTCTTCTGGGTAATCTAACTCTATCGACGAATTTGTCTCTGTCACCTCTGACCTAGACTAGAGTCAAGAGCAAACCCATGGTAAAATAAAAAAAATGTAGGTAAAACCTGTTCATAATGATGAGCACTTTTACTCATTAAGAGGGTTTCAGTTATGTCCATTACACCTTGTATGAAACAATTGGTGTCCTGACCGGCTGAGAAAGCACAGCCACTGAAATGTGTAGTCTCCATCATTTAAATAGGGGCGAACCTTAGCCTTCAACCAAATAACACTATAAACAAGATGGGTATCGAACTCATTGGTCAGTAGTCGCGTTTGTAATGAGGAAAGCATGTACAAGGTATTGATTTATAAAAAAACTTAACAAAACACATCTTAGAATTGAACCTGCATGACCCTACGTTCGCAGCCCCACTTGCGACCACTATAACGATGAGGTATTTTATTTAAAAGTAGATGTGTCATGTTATGTATAGTCATTATGAAAAGTTTTACAATCATTACACTTTGACACTAAGTTGAAAGTACTATAGTACTATATAATTTATGACATTTTAATTATGCAAAATCATCACAATATACCTATTTAGGGTTCCGTAGTCAACAAGGAACCCTGTCTGTCTGTCTGTCCGCGGCTCAGCTCAGAGACTCTTAGTACTAGAAAGCTGTGTTATTTGGCATGGGTTATTCACGCCGACAAAGTGGTAAAATAAAACTTATTTGTAAGGTCCAGTTGCACGTAAAGTGGAAATGATATTTTTTTTCTTATGTATCCCATGGAGTGGGGTATCGTTGGATAGGCCGTTCAAAAATATTGTGGGTTTATCGTAATCATTTTTCGATTCAGGGATCCGTTTGCGTAATATTATGCTTTAAAGTGCAATATTTTGTTTCGAGTCGTCCCCCCCCCCCTTTTTTTTCTCTTTTAGGAGTGCATCATCATCCTCACCTTCCGCCTGACGCAGGTCCTCACCGGACACGGCTGTTTCGGATAAGGCGGGAGGAAACGCCCGGGTGTCATCACTGCGTGGATCGCCCGGAGGACACGGTAGAGCATACGGTGTAGTGAAAGACATAATTTTAATACTAGAAATAAAGATAAAATAGATCAACCATTTTTCAGACTATCTAAAGTAAATACATCTTTTATGGGGTACTGTGTTAAATGTTACAACAGAATACCTTGTGATATATTAGAATTAAATGAAAGAAAATTTAAAACTCATATAAAAAGTACACTTTGTAAACAAGCATATTACAAATTAGAGGATTATATCTAAGATAAAAATGCTTGGAAACATGCTGGTCCTGCTCCATAGGACAATTTAGAATCTAGACAAAATCAAACTGGTTGCCAATTTAATTGTATAATATTATTTTTTTAAACATTAATTTTATTCTGTGATTACTTGAACTCACACACTGACTTATTATTAGTAGTACTTGTTAAAATGTTAAGAATATCGTATAATTTTACAATGTTTGTAAATATGTGAGCACCATGCATCTATCACATAATTAATTTATGTCATTCCTTCATTTTTCATTCTTTTTACCTATCGTGGTATAGTAATCTTATTCTAGGTGCATCGTCTTCACATATAATTATATAATTAATGTATACAGAATATTTTGAAAATATTTTAAAAGAGTAACGGTGGAGTTTCTTGCCCATTCTTCTCCATACGAAAACGACCTTTTGGAATGGGCGACTAGAATCAATTATTATATCTTATCCCGACGCCCAGGGCGTCTCCTCCTGCGGCGGCTAGGGGCGTGAGGGCGTGAAATTTGCCTCTCCCTCACGCGCTCCGCCTCCTCCTTCGCGAGCATTACTGCTTCGCAGAAGGAGGAGGTGACGGCCTCCCACGCCCTCTCGCTCCGTACCATGGCCTGGACCAGGGCCGGACGCGAGAGATCCCCGCCACCGATCGCCTCCACGAGGACACGGCGGTGCTCTGCCCAAGCCGGGCATACCTCCACCGTATGCTCCACCGTGTCCTCCGGGCGATCCACGCAGTGATGACACCCGGGCGTTTCCTCCCGCCTTATCCGAAACAGGTACCTCCCGAAACAGCCGTGTCCGGTGAGGACCTGCGTCAGGTGGAAGGTGAGGACGCCGTGGCGCCTCTCCAGCCACTCCTCAAAGAGGGGACTTATCGCCGCAATAGTGGCGTGCCCAACACTGGGTTGCGACAATCGCGCTCTCCATGATGCCATGAGATCCCGTCGGAGCGGCATACCGTGGCCCCCTGGCATTGCACAGGCAACAGAAGGAACACGGGTGGGTTTTAGTCAGTAAGAGTCTGACACGCCCTCCCGCTCCACCCAGAGCGGGAGAAGTCATTTCATGATTTCCAACCCAAAAAAAAAAAAAAAAAAAAAAGTGTCCCCCCATGCCAGCTAAATGATTGTTTTTGGATATGTGAAAAAGAATGTAAGTTAATGTTTGATTACTATGTGGTTTATTTATTTATTTAGATGTATAAAAATTATGCATTCTGAGTTGAGCAACACGTTTACTGACTTGCACTGACTGACTCAAATCTGTGTGGTTCTAAGAACCATTTCAGACACTCTACATGGTCGTCACAGTCATGATCTGTCCAAGATTATGTATGGACTGTAAAAGAGACTGACGCCTGAGTTTGTTTCGCTATTTCTTCTCAAGGAAATGTCGACTCAATCTAGCTTATTTTATTTATATGACATTTAAAAGTAATTCTGATATCCTATTTACAGATTTTACAATTTCATTTCAATGAATAAAAACTACTGATTATTGAGTACTTATACTCAAGAAATCAAATCTGACGAGCTAACTGACTCTACCCATACCAATACTCCGTAGAGTTTTGTTTATTTGTTCAAAGAGACCGCTTATCAATTGATATGGAATCTATCGTAAAACTTATTTACTACTAGACAATTGTTACTACTCGTATAATAATTATTCGATAGTAACATGTGCAATTGACGGAAAACTACTTGCAAGACGAATATCTATACCCATAACATACATTTATACAATTTCAGGCAGGATAATAAAACAATCGATTGACATTCACTCATTATTTACTGGGTTCAGACAATTAATTTTGAAATAATAATACAATTGTATGGTATGTAGGCGAATACATTTACATGTTAGCTTGTCTAAACGCATTATTGTTGAATTGTTCCACGTCCTCTCAGTAAGTAACTCCTGGCGTCACCTGCGGCGACTGTTCAGCGTATGCTCCGGATACTGTTCCACGAACCAAGTTTGGGGAACAGCGCAGAAGAATCGGAATAGCACAGTCGTTTGACTTTCTGGTTGGGAAGACTGCCATCACCTGGCCCGTTCTCTGCGACACCATCGGCCTCGACACCTGGTAGGACGGAGACCTCTCTACACCTCGCGCGAATGGCATAGGCAGGAAGTTCTTCAGCAGGAGGAGTATCGCGTCATGACCCAAGTCTTCCAAAAAATCTCTTCTCGGACGAGTAATCCGCAAGTCAGGCATCAATTCTGAGTTTTGAGGGTTTAACACGTCAATGTCGAAGGCGCCACGAGGCTCTAGAGGCGGCAAAGTGTGAACCGGAGGCACGGGGTTCAGAGCTGCAGATATACTGGTGTGTACAAACGGATACAAACCATCCTCTTGTGAACCTGCATTCACCCCTTGATCTAGTTCGTAGGCATCGGAATCAGTCTCATAAGTTGTCCGTAAATTGTATGTACCGTTCCAAATCATTGGTGCTGGCGGGTTTTGGGTGATCAATCCGTATTGGAGGGGCAGTGCAGCTTGAATGCCATGTTCAAAATATGAACTCTTTGGTAAGGCAGCCAGCACAGCCAAATCATCTGATGATAAAGTGGGCAATCTAATGAAATCATTTCTCTCTCGGTATACACTTGCGTCGTCGGCGTCGTTTGAATTACTGTTAACCTCTAAAGGTCTCAGGAACACAGATTCAGGAGCTGGTTGCGGGATCAGGTTACGCGTTGCTCGAACCACTTCATTGTAATCGAGACTGTCATAGTTCGAGAAAAACGGATTCTTGTAAGTTAAGGGAGCAGTCTGAATGAAGCCGAAGCTCACACAAATTATAACACACGCACTTAACATAGTAGTTTGTCACTGAATAATGTTCTTTAACAAAACTGTTGCTTAAAATGTGTTGAGATACTTCAACGCGATGAACTGAGAACGTCGCATAACAAAAATCAGCAAAATTTTGAAGTCAGTGGCAATTGAATGTATGGTTTCATGTTACCATTTCTTATGATATTTGAATTTTGTTTACCATTTCTTATGATGTTGCAATAATGGATTTGGATTGCAGTCTGGCGTACATTTAATTAAGTTTAATTTTACCCAACAAAACCACAAAGTAGATTAATATATTTATGATCGACCTGGCAATTGAACCCAGGGACCCCATGTTGCGCAGTCTCAATTAGATTTGTATCTAGGTGCTGACAATATAATATCCCTATAACATGGGTTTTTCTCTACACCTCTGTGATCCTTCGGGGAAATCAGCATGATGTTATATTATGATATTAGATATCATTACGATCAACATCGACGGCACGGTTGGCGCAGTAGTTAAGCTATTGACTGCTGCGCTGCGTGTCGCCGATTCGATTCCCGCACGGAACAAATATGTATTTGTATGACCTACAAGTAGTTGTACCGGGTCTGGCTGTTTCTGTATGTGCGATTAAATGTTTGTAAACGCACCCACGATACAGAAGAAATACCTAGTGTGAGGGCAAGGTTTAAAAAAAAAAACATTAGCCTACTGAGTGAGGATTTCACCAATGAAATTGAACGCGTTCAGTACATCTAAACGCGTTGAAGAGCTGTCGGTGTACAATATTCCATAGCAACTTTGACACTAACAGCTCTTGAACGTGTTAGAAAGTGGATGAAAGACTACCTTTAAAGGCATTGATATCCACATAGCTTAGCTTAGCCTAAAAGGATTTTAAGTAAAGCACATGGAGACAAGACTAGGCATTTATTTAAATGAGACTTGTCAATAAATAAAAGGTATCGTTAATGAGAAAGCTAGTTATCCGTTCCAAATCTAGGTCTTTGTGGAGAAGATGGATAAGAAACTCCACGGCAGCTTGTTTTATAGTATTTTATCAACATATTTTACATTAGCATTTAGTATTATCACATTAATATCTCTTGGACCATTTCTCAAAGCTAACAACTCCATCAATGAAAAGAAATAGAACATGAATATTCCTTAATCCGATTCAACACTTATGTAGCAATATTAGCCATATTAAAATACATATTGAACAACATAGTTATCAGCAATAATGAAGATATAATGACGATTAACTTACATGAACATTTGTCGAGTCGATCTTTCACCAGAAGTGATCTGATGATCATTATTTCAAACGATTTTACAATAATAGCAGAACTCCCGCAATGCAACATGATTTCCTTATGTTAGCTTTTAGCAACTTAATATTAAGGACATGGACACCACTCAGAGTCTGTCCTGTAAAAGTCGGAAGTCTTCTCTCTTCCAACAGCTTAACCCAGGTTCCCTTTAAAATTGCCTATCATAGGGCCTATCAATCCTCTAATATTGCCGCCCTTTCTCCCGCCATTTTAGACGAATCATAGATGGTCATACATACCTAAATACTAAATAACTTCTAACCTGAGTAATAATTAACAAATCTTATGTAGTGGAACTATCTTAAATCTTAATAAGATTATTTAGCAATTTAGTATGGATTTATTTGTAATCTTTATGTAAAATCTCATAATATAATAACATCAACTGGATGTTCCGAAAATCGTTTGAAACAACATGTTACTATAAAATTGCATTATAAAATCGTAATAAATGTTATTAGTATCATATTAATTATTACTTATTCATTATTAATTATAGAGTGTACTGCTAAGATAATAAACATTTGTTTTGATCTATAAAAACCACAATCATGACTTGTTCAAAAACTCTAGAATCGTTGTTTTTGAAACAGCCTTTTAGACATTACATTAAAAACGATTTATAAATAATACATCTGTCTATGAAATATCAATCAGAGAAATGCAAATAACAAATATTATTACAACCTTTATAATCTTTTATGATATTAATTTACGTTTAATAAAATATTGTTGAAATGGAACGTAAGAACGTTTCTTTATGTCAATGTCATCTATCATTCTGAGTTTCTGACAGCTGACGTTCATACTGTGATAGATTGTTGTAAACAATCTTATGTGATCAATACAATTAGATATTCTCCTGTAGACATTAATAATCTCACAAACGCGTTTTAGAAATGCTGTTTTATTGGTGCAATCAGCCCTAAATAAATTACTTTGTGACCGTTTTTTTTTTTTAAACTCCGGTTTCATTTGTAGATTTTTGACAGACGTTAAAGCTAGTCAGAAACCCGAAAATCTGACAACCAGTTTTACTAAGGGATACCGTATTACCCCGGGTTGTGGAGGTCAGATAGGCAGTCGGTCCATGTTAAATACTGGTATTCAGCTGCGGTATTCAGCTGCATCCGGTTAGACTGGAAGCCGACCTCAATGCAGTTGGGAAAAGACTAGGCAGATCATGGCAATAATATTATCTTCACGCCAATTACTGTATTAGCTAGATAGGGACATAAGAGTTTAAATTATACAAGAAAGTTGAAGAAAATGCTTTATTCTTTTTGTGATGTTCTATAAACATAAGTAAAAAAAATGTAATAAATAATTAAATAAGTTAACACGGTCCATTATTTTCGATTGCAGATACTGTCAAGTCCAAGTTACATTTTGTTTTCTAGAGCGATTGCAGAATTTTTCTGTTTTACAATAGTAGGTGATTGCAGAACGTTGGTGGTTCTCATGTCGCTCGTCTTCTTGATGTCACGCTTGTTGTGGAAGCCGAAATCCTCCTCCATTCTGTAGGAGGGGGAGCTGTAAGAGGAGGGTGAGCTGTAAGAGGAGGGGGAGCCGTAAGAGGCGGAGCTGTAAGAGGAGGGGCTGGAGTGACCTTTAGCCAAGCTGCCCGACACCACGGACGGCGAACAACTCAGCAGCAAGGGGATACTACAGCCTCCAATATTTGCGTTGGGGAACACACCAACCGCACCCGTTGAACCAGTGGAACTCGACAAGCCTGATCCATATGCCCCTCTAGCGGATTCCTGTGCAGGCTTCCAGCGTAACATGTGATCTGAACCAAAACCTTCCATCGCATCTCTCATGCTTGGGTGGAAGTGGGAATGCATACCCATACCGCCCATCTCGTGCATTTGTGAGTGCATTATCGGGTTGTGATGATGTCTCGCAGGGAGGTGGGGGTGAGCTGGGACGTGTCTTTCCATCTCAAAGTCATGAGAGTCACCGATTTTGCTCGGGATCTGATGTTCAGCTGACTGAGAGTTTCTCAAATGATCCATGGTATGCTCGGGGATGATACCATGTCCATGTGCTTGTGCGTGAGCCATACGAAACTCATTGTCAAATTCTTCAGCAGCTTTCATTGAAGACAGATGATCCAAATGTGTGTTTTCCTGTGCCCAATGTGCGTTGTGCATGTGCTGAAGATGATGCAAATGTCCTTCCGCTACTTTCATCTCTGGTACAGTTTCCATAGAAGACAACTCTTCGTGCTGCATCATTTGCTGCTTTTGGTGATCTAGGATGGAGGTATGGTCCACAGATTTTTCCAACATAACATTTTCATTGTGTTCACCAAAATTTTGAAAATGGGTGTGTTCAAATTGCTCTGGAGATTTAGGGACGCTATCAAGTTGTTTAATTTCACCGGCTTCTTTCGGTTTCATATCCCAGTTTTCAGTAAGATGTTTATTCTGCTCCGGTTTTAAATTTTCTGCAGTTTTCGCTAGTTTCATTAAATGTTGTTTGTGCAAATCATCTTTTTCTATTTTGTCTTGATCTAAATGATCCGCTGACTTTGCAAGAAAATCAATCATACCATCATCAGCACTTTTTTTCTGTTCCAGATGATGTTTAATTTCGTCTTCAATAGCTATTCCTTCTGCGCTTTTTTTATGTTCACTGAAGAAGTCTGAAGTCAAGGGTTTAATTATGGTGCTTGATGTGATAGGAGCCACAGGAATATTTTCAGACGTTTTAAATGCAGTAACCTTTTCTACATTCAATTTGCTTTCTTTTCCGTCTCCAACTGCTTTCATGGATGGTAGCTGCATTATGTGATGCTCAGATTGACCTGTTAACATGTCCATATTAAGTTCAGATTTTTTTTCTTGATGTTGATCAACAATATTCTCTTCGTTTAACAAATTTTTGTTTTCGGTGGGTACATTGTGATTTTCTAATTTGGTTTCAGTACTTTTTTTGTGTTCATGAATTTTGTGGTTCTCACTTCTTAAAGGTTCTTGGTTTTTAATGTTGTCTAATTGAATTTCAATCATTTCAGAAGGAGCAGTCTTCATGTCATCTTCAGTATTTTGTTCTACTGCAGCATTATGTTCACTGAAATGTTCAGTTGTTTCCTTATTCAGGATCATTTCTTCTGCAGCTTTTTTTTCTTGATGATGAGTTTTTAAAGGTTCATCCTGTTCAAGATGTAAATTGTTGACTTCAGATAACACTGCATGCGAACTAATCATTTCTTTAGATTTTTTATCAGCTATTTCTGATTGATCCAAATGTAACGTCCTATCCTGGTTGCTGGCAGCTTTGAAACTATCCTCGATATTTCTCGCTATTTCAACATTTTTCTGGATATTTTCGAGGGCTTCTTTCCACTGGGCCATTCTCTCTTCTTCCGTTTTTGCTATGGTGACCTGAACATCATGCATGTCCTCTGAGTTCCTTGTAGTTGTAGCATGTAAACTCATCGATTCTAAGGTTCCAAAATTTTCATGGATATGTTTCAGGGTTTGTCTAGCTACTTCAATATCTTCATGTAGTTCAGTGTCAGTTTTCGACTCATGTGCCATTTTCATGTCAGTCTTCGTTTCTATTTTCTTAAGATCTCTTTGCAAATTCTCTACAGCTTCCTTCGCCATTTTGATGCTATGTTTCACATCATCTTCGGTGGTATGAATGTCAGAACCTTCATGGGCAGAACCTGTCACTGAAGTCCTGAGTTTATCATCTTCATTACACAATTTGACCTTGACTTGTCGCCCGCATGTTTCATTGGAGTCAGCTTGAGCTTTTTCTTCTTCAGAATCACGATACACTTGGTACCCATATTTTTTCTTCACAATCAATGGCTTATTCAATGTGAAGCTTCTTCCCGTGGGAGTTGAAACTCCAGCGTCGTTGGGTACATTTTTAACTTCACTGTTTGAGAATCCATTACTTGAAATGGAACTGGTTCTGATCTCCGATGGTGACTTCTTTTCTCTCTTCAGAGTATCTGGTAAACTTGGTTGAGTTGGAAGGTGCTCATCTTGAGTACGATCCGTGTTCTTCAAGCCGTCCCCGGGTAGAGCGGGGGCCGCGATGGCCAAAGCTACCAGAGCAGATACCACTACGAGTGTCTTCTTCATGTCTGAAGCCACGATTGATGCTGGGATCAAACTGTATGGTTATTTTATACTAAATTACTGTCAGGAGATTTGTTCGATCGAACGTAAAAGAAAACAAAACGTGATTATAATAATTGGCTCACTAATGCTGAAACAACGCCTTCCGGTTCGAAACATATATTCCGAGAATGTGACTTAAAAATAACTCACCTAGTACAACAAGTAAACTGCAGATGCAAATCTGATTTTAACATTAAAGAATTAAGTATGATAAACGTGAAAATCATGTGACAGTATCAGTCTGTAATACTTCTGTATTATTAAACTTGATCCCTAACAGGGTAAAGCAATTGAGTCACTATTTGAAAACGGATTGAGGAACTATACAAACAGGCATTATATACATGTATATAATTTCGATAGCATACTAAGTCAGCCTCGTGAATTTCCAAAATATAGTTGGAGGCGTCTTACGGATCATACGTAACAAAACTTTTGTTAGCCGAGTTATGTTATTCAAGTAAATCATTTTCCTGTATCCTAGGTCCGTTTACAAACAATGATGAACTAATCACGTCAATATACGAAATTAATATTATATAGAGGGCATAGAGGCATTGCAATTAGATATCTGTTCCGTGTGAAAATCGAACCCGCGGCTGATCAAAGAGCCACTACGTTTAACGACCTGTTAAAATGTTATAACGATCATAATGTTGTTTAAATATAACTAAACATAGCATATATTAACTCTGTATTCCTCGAAGGTGGTCAGTGTGTTCACCCGCATTTCGCTATAGTTATGAATAAGTCCTAATGAAATAGGGCGAGCCTATTACAATCAATCGGGCGTAATTCCAGAATCCGGGCTACTACTGAGAAATTCCTAATCGGAAAACCCAATCACACTTTGTGAATATACCCAACTACTGAATTTTAATCAAACCCACGCTCGTCGTTTAGCAGTCGCGTATACTGCCACGGAACCAACGATAGTTGGATTTTTCGCTAAATAAATATTTTTGTTAAATGACGCAACTACCAATACTACTATAGTGGTAAAGTTACGATGGAATAGATTGACTGTCGTACGGTGGGTTCGATTTCCACGGAACAATTATTTGTATTATAATCAACTAACTATACCTTAAAGTAGCTAGCTAGTCTATAGGAATTAACGCTTTGTATTGCTTTTTTAGGGTTCCGTAGTCAACAAGGAAAACCCTTCAAAACCCTGTTTCCTCATGTCCATCTGTATGTCTGTCCGCAGCTTAGCTCAGAGATTCTTAGTACTAGAAAGCTGTTTGTGTTGTAGTATTAATCACGGTGCGGCGACATAGTGGTAAAATAAAACTATGAAAAAAAATTGTTTGGGTACCTCCCCTGCACGTAAAGTGGAGATGTTTTTTTTTTCTCATCTATCTCATGGTATGTGTGGTTGGGTGTCATTGGAAAGGTCGTTCAAAAATAATTTTGGTAATGTGAAAACCATTTTTCGATTCAGGGATCCGTTTGCGAAATATAAACTGCTACAGAAGCTAGATAATATAGGTGTTACAGGTACAGCACATAAAATGTTCAAATCATACTTGGAGAACAGGCGTCAAGTTGTTAAAATAGGAAATACTCTCACTAGCTCGGTCCAACATATTTCATACGGCTGTCCTCAAGGTTCGATTATCAGTCCGTTACTTTTTCTAATTTATATAAACAATATTAGTAAAATAGAGTTAACAGGACACCTAACACTATATGCAGACGACACCTGTCTCGTTTACTTTTACGTTTACAAATCAATATATAACATTATAAAGGACGCTCAACATGACCTTGATCTATTAAACGAGTGGTTAAAGTACAACCTTCTTACAATTAATACGTCGAATACCTCATTCATGATTTTTACCACAAAAAAAAAGCGTATACCGGACTTCTCACCTCTTAAAATAAATAACGAAATAATTAAACGATCAACCAACGAAAAATATGTGTCTTAAGATGTACACATGTATGTACATTATAACTTCTAATACTTTTGAGGAAATTGTATTGTACTGTATTATCATACTTATTACTTGTATCTCATTATAAGCGGACTGTGAGTTCTTATGAGAATAAATTCTTTCTTTAAACCGATATATTAATTTTAATGTACAAATGTTTTTAGAGTTGAGTGTCCCCCCCTGCCAACTAAATGAATGTTTTCGGATATGTGAAAGAATTCACGACAGTAGTAAGCTATCACAGCTAAGTAGGCTTTACAAGTTAGCGAGTAATAGTCGAGTAACTTACATTTGCAGTTGTAATGTATGGAAGAACATGTTTTTCAACTACAATGTTAAGTTGGGATAAATTCATCCCAACTACGGAACCCTTCATTTTGCGTGGTCCAACATGCACTTGGCCGGTTTTTTTAGTATAAACAATTTGTGTGTACATCGTGGTTCGCCATGTGCGAGCCCTGACGTCACCAAAGTACTTAAGCCATACAAATCGAGAAAATTCTTGTCATTCCTAAATCCTATCTGTAAAAACTGATAACAGGAATCATCTACCTATTTATCAAAACATAAATTTTAGAGACAAACATGAATTTTCAAGTAGATTAGATGATTTGCATAATTCTGATTATCAGCATTCTTCAGTAATGTTACGACAAACATTTTATGTTCACGTACGGCACAGTTAACATGATGTTTGATGGACTAACTTTGCCCGCGACTTTACTGCTTTAGAAGATTTTTTGCACCGTAACATTTGACACGCTGACGCTTCAAAAAAAATGTTTAGTCCGTCAGTCAGATAATAAAAAATTATTAGACACGTATTTTTTGCTTTATCATATTAATAAAAAATGACTTAGATAAAACGCGTTAAAGTTGGGGAGTGGGGGTCGCTACGTCACAAGTAAGTATTAAATCTACATACTCGTGACGTCATGGCACATTTTAACTCAATGTATCGCCGTAATCTTGTGATTACGTAAAAAATACGTGTGCAATATTTTCTAATAAACTGCCTGACGCACAAAAAAAATTTATTAATCATCCCTATTGCAACAGGAATACATTCGTATCCCTAAATGTAAAATGTGTATGCAGTATGTATTGTTTGCTTTTTGGTATCTCTTCTTATACTGCATCGGTTGACGTAATCGTATCAACACCGGCTGTCGCTGAAAACCAGTGCTGTGGCAGCATTATGCTGAGCGAGGGTGAGCGTTTTGTGTGTGGATATGATATGACGCATATTTTGCCCCAACTTATTCTTATAGTGTTCTGGAGCTTATTTTTTTTAAATTCTATATGCGTCACATTTATAGTGCAAATAAATGTACCTATTTTCTTTCTAGTTTCAATTTTTTTTAATATCGTAGATAGAAAATTTAAAAGAAATCAGAGAGTAACAAACTACAAGTAACCACTCACTTAAAATACCTCACTATATTTTGATAACGATGAACAGGTGAAATGTGATATGATGGCGTTTAATATATTAAATAAATTTTTATGATAGACCCCACTCTATTAAAAAATTTAATTTCATGAAAAAACAAACACAACTACAGTTTTACATATATGTATTTATAAATTGGTTAATACTGCACTTCTGTGCGGTCTCTACGTAATGTAATGACAAGTTTGCAGTTTATTTTAAATTCTTCGATTCGTGATTTTATTATTGTACTTGTATGTAATTTTGTAATAATTGACAAATTATTACGTCATACTATGTGGTATGCACCGGTGTTTCCGTGTTGAGAAAAAATAATTGTACATACACACATAACATCACGTCTGTAATCCCCAGAGGGTTAGGCAGAGGTGTACCTATAGTACACCCACATTTCGCCAGTTGTTGTCCCATGTAATAGAGGACGAGCCCATTGCCATCAACCGGGCACAAATTCAGACTCCGGGTTGCAACTGAGAAATTCCTGATGACAATAACATAGCCCAACCTGGGAATCGACCTCATGCTCAGTGCTTGTGACCACTAAACCAACGAGGCAATCAAAAATTGTATTCTTCAGATAATATTATGTCAAGTTTCTTACATACAAAATAATCATCGGGCTACAACAAAATCTAAAAACATAAATGATAACAGAAATTATTTCAAATGAATCTATGCCACTGCGCACTGATTCATTTGGGTTATAAATGTTTTGCTTACATTATTTATCTAATGAACAAAGATATTTTGTTCTATGCCATTTCCAAATGATGTATGGTATTGTAATTTTCAAATTACCTTATTTGAATGAACATGAAAGGCCCAAAATTTTTTTTGTTTAACTGTGTCAAAATGAATCTTGTTAACGGCATGCTTGTAGCTGTTAGTTGTAGCTTGTAGCTCGTAGCCCGCGTAGCAGTACTACGATACTACGACTGTCTACGATAGTCTACGAGTCTACGACATACGATAAGACTGAATACCAAAATGATACCGATACTTAAGGCGCCGTTTTCCTGGCCTGTGGGCCTTTGAAACGCTACCTCCGCCTCCCCCAAATGCAGAAAGACGTATTTATTTACGATTCACTGCCGATCATTTCGCGAAAAATCCATGCCACAGCATAAAATATTTGCAGTTGACCAACTGAACTAGTTTTTCTTAGGTTCGATTTTTTTCAATAAGTTTACATTTTATGGGACTTAGGTACGGTGGCGGTGTAGTGAACTAAAATGATTACTTAAAATGTCCTGTGTACCTAATGGGCGTTTTCACATTAACAGATAACGACACCAGCCCGATACCGATAATATGTCGGCAGCTATTACACCGACATCCATATAATTATTATCGGCCCAATGATATTGGTAACCATCGCGACGCACCAAACAATGTGGTTGTTTGGTGCATCGCGATGGTTACCTACTAAGTATCGCCGTCTTGAAGTCGGCAGTGCAAAAAAATGTTTTCAAGTGATAAAATGCCGCTACTCTCACCGTGTCTTCGCCGATAGATATCGTACCTATATCGGTGTCGGTCGCTGTCTGCGACGATATAGGTGACAATAGCAAGACAATGTAAAAGCGTTTGGTAGGCACTAAACGTATCCGATCATCAGACCTCCGATATCGTGTCGATGTCGGGTCGGTGTCGTTATCGGCTAATGTGCTGTGTTGTGAACTTGTGACAGTCAATTCATTTTATTAATTAAAGAAACAACATTTTTACCTTTTGATATAGTGTTATGGGATAGTTCGTAGAACGTAGGTACACAGAAAAACATGAAGTTTAGGCCTCTTCTGTCATCTATGGTTTGAATAAAAATCAATATTTATGGTTAGGTGACTGTTAATGAGAAATCCCGTGTACAAACGGCACACGGGATTTTTTTAGGTGATAGTTAGGTAGTCACGAATAATCTGTAAGAATCCATTAGTGTATCAGTGTTGTGCCATTAGGTATTATATGAAGGAATGCAGGCGTTTAATAATACGCTTAAAATGAAAAACTTCGCAAGCAATGGGAAATTTCTACTGAAGGCTGCGCGTTTAGACCTCAGGAGGAGCTGCTTCTCACACGGACAACTCTGTCGCTTTCTCGCTAGTCCAGCCAGCCAGCCAGTCGCGTCACCAGTCCTAACTCTCTATATATTTTGGTGGGCGAGACCAAAACTACAAACCTATTGTACTTACAGTGAAGATTTATAAAATATGCCTGTTATTTTAATATATTGTGGTATCTTACGACTGCCACGTGAATGAAGACGACGCGGACAGAAACTAGTTTCAGATAAAAATGGCTTTGCGGTAGTAAGGTGAAAGTTTAAAATTGCAATGGTTCTACTGCGTATCTCAACGGTCCCGCAAAATGTAATTTTGATAGAAAATATCAAAGTCGTAATTTCGTTCGTTATAAAAGGGACGAACATCTGCAAAATTGCATGCTTCTATACCCAGCGTGGTTTAGGTTGTGTATTGTATGTCAGTGAATTTAAGAAAGAAAAAAAACCATACAAACTTTCATCTTTATTTCTTCAGGATTTTTATTAACTTGAATGGGCTAAAAATGGTCTTTCTGTTTCGCTTATACTGTGACCATATTTTATTGTTTTGGATGTTTCCCACCACTCATGAAGATTCGTAAATATTGACAGCTCTATATGAAGTAACAATTGCCGTACTTTATTGCCAAGTGACGTACCTACTGCTACAGCTATAATTTATCGAATCTATTATTTTAGGACATCGACATTTTAGAACGACATTTTATCATAAACAGAAGTGTCGTATACGATATCGTAACCAGTGACTTTTTGTATTCAAAACTGAAAATGGTTCATACTGAGCCAATACGATACAATCACGGATTCAAGAAAAAACTGTGTTGCTGGCTCAGCTATTCGAAAAATATAATTACGATTTTTATCGTGTTCTATACATTTGGTCATGTTAGTATAGCACTTTTGTTCGAAACAGCATTTTTTTTCTAATTTTAATCGTTCTTGCCAGAGTGAAAGTTTTTTTAAATATTTTTTATACAACCGACAACCGGACCAATTGTATATTATATGTTTATTAATATAGAATATGATATTAGCAAAGACAGTTCGATGGAGAGTAAATATAGTAACATGGATGAATCTGATAAAAAAATCTTTAAAAAAAATTCTTCATATACGACGATTAAAAATTATATAAGACTCGCACTTGACTATAATTTTATCGATAATAATTTGTAGTGTGTCTAACACTATTGTAAGATGACAATTAACCGTCATCATATCGCATATAAATAATCACACTTTCGAAAACAATATTATGAATTAAAACTATATTAAAATTACGAAATATTTTTTCTGAGTTGTCGCAATTTTATATCTAATGTGTTCTTCTTTTATTTGATTTTTTTTTAACAACTGCAGAGAGAGCGTATTTAAAAAAAAATTGACACAGGTCCACCTTCGATGACGTCCCGCAGGACTCTGAGCGCGAGCCGTTTTAGCCCGATTTACTATATTTGGGTTTATTTTAAGATTCTATTTGCTGTTACATTAAAATAAATCCATAATCCCCTAAAGTCTTTTATGGTGAACGTATAGACGAAATTTTATTGAAATTGCTTTAATTACAATCGAATAAAACCATTTTTTCTCATAAAAACTCTACATTTTTTGGAAACTTTGCGATTTTTTTGTATCGAGCCAAATTATGTTAATCGTGTTTTGGCCCTCATAATTCACTAAAAAATATCTTCAATTTTAATAATCATGAAAAAAAATAAGGCAAATTTGTAGTTTTTGAGGACAAAAATTGATTTTG
This sequence comes from Xanthia togata, assembly GCA_963853775.1. Lineage (NCBI taxonomy): Eukaryota > Metazoa > Arthropoda > Insecta > Lepidoptera > Noctuidae > Xanthia > Xanthia togata. Next base: position 18,581,335 of record OY970802.1, read on the forward strand.
CGTGCAGCCGAAATGCGTCAAAACCTCGTCTTTGGGACCCATTTCGCCTTAACTGAAAACCAAAATGTGCTATTGTTCGGATGCTGATGCTGGTTGAATTAGATTAAGGCGCAGCATTCTGAAAACGGGGTTTGTTAAAGCAGTGTATCTTAAACCGTAAATAATTTTGACCAAAAAAAAAGAATGATATTTTCAAGTCTTATTTTAATACAGTGATGGAACTCAAATCATAATTAAACATACATTAATGCTTCAAAAAAATCTTCAAACGCACCTCTTAATTGTCTTTAAAAGCAGTTTATACCTTCACTAACAATTTATTATAATTATAGTTAAAAATATAGGTACCTTAAAATGCCTAATGCCAAGCTGCATTGAGTGATGGATTATGATGAGTAATATGAGCAATATGATGAAAAAAACAACGAAAAGCATTGAAAAAGTACAAAAGTTTGGTTATTTTCTTTACTCTTCACACGTAAAGAAAAAGATAGAGACAAAGGCAAATGGTCGGTGTTTGCGAGACAAAAATAATCATAATTAATTAAATTATGATTTTATGGAAAAGTCAGCAAATCTCAAAGCATTACTAAATAGATTAATTAATCCATTCATTCATTTATTTATATTTTCTATAAATAGATTTATTAATGAATCTATTGAATATTGCTTCGTAATTTACTAAGGAATGAAAACTTGGTAATTTAAAAATAATATAATACATCAATTTTGTTTATTTATTATAATTACATTATATAATATACCTAATTAAAAATTATTACTAACATAAAAACATTTAATTAAGTCTAGAACTGTTCACGAAGCGGAACTCGCACTAGATTCGGCACAGGATAGTCCTTGGAAATGACATGACGGTAGCCTTGATGTAGCTCAGGGTAATCTTCCGACACCTTATAATGGCTGACGGCATGAACCGTATCCATCCAAATAGTGTTCCTCCTCTTTCTCGGAAAATTTTCGTTAACACAAGCTGCTTTGGATTCAGACAAAGGCTTTGTGATAGCTTCTTTCAAGCCACTGTCAGAAAGCGGGACTTCCCATCTAGGAATACTGGGTTCCTGGATTTGGCTAGGTCCATTGGTTGTAAGATCTTGGATGGCCTTAGAAGCCGTCACGATCAGCCCCACTTGTGGCGAATTAAAGGTGCTTGTAACCTCATCAGCATCTGTCTTCACCATCTGGTCTTCACTCTTAAAACACACAAGTTGACTGTCAGTTTTTCTGGAAGTCACATCCCTGGAAGCAGATACCAATGGCTCTTCAAAAAAAGGAGGTCTCCTTCCATCCAGAATATCTATCCCTTCTGAATTGACAGAATTAATATCTTGAGTTTTATGTGATGCAGATTCCTTTGTGTTTTCTATCGGTGCCGTGAGAACTGAACCGATTGTAATAATAAGTATTAACGATATCTTCATTTTAATTTAATTCAGAGTAATTATAAGATAATGATTTATAAACAGCGATAATGCTCTTATTTATAGATACTCGTTTACTTTAGAAAATGCGTTTTATTTATTGCTGCATTTTATACCTATACAAACGTGTCTTTTTGTTATGCATCATTTGTTTAGTCTTGTAGGTACAAGTGAGTAAGGCACATTAAGCTCTGCATTCGTCGCCTGAAGTGGCTGTACTATAGCCACTTCAGGCTTAGCTGATAACCTTAATAAAGGCTTGGTGAATATCTTACGATGATGCCATATAATGCCCATCTATTTATTTTACTACTCACAAATTAACGAGGTCGACCCAGTACTGATGGCCCCAAATTACGAATTGTAAATCGCCTTTCAAACCATGAGTCCCAGACCGGCTGTATTTTGTGCAGTTTATTTCATCACCGATATCCTAGAAAGTCTAGAAAAAAACAAATAAAGACATATTATGACTTCCACCAACCCGCACTGGGCTTGCATAGTGGATTACGGCCCACTCCATGTCACATGGAGGAACCCTGATTCCCAGCAGTAGGTACGTACCTTTTGTGGGTATATGAGAATTTGGAAACCAGCCATCTTTGCCGACCAGGACTTTATTACTAGGATGCATAGATGGAATAATCTGCTCCCGCATCATACCCATAGGTCTGTGGAACACCACAATCCTTACCTATCCGAACGCATCGACAATCCAAGCCTCCTAAACTGGATGTTAACTTCATGATTAGTGTGTATGTTGAGTGTACGTGTAAAGCTTCGTTTAGACTAGCGTGACGCGACACCGGTTATTGTTATACCGTGAAGTTTTTTTAGAAATCGTATTGTTCGAGTCGCGCTAGTCTGCACGAGGCTTTATTTGGCATGATTAGGTACATTTAATAATGGTAAAACAAAATATTGAGGTACTTATAACTTTTTATTGAAAGAACATTACAGTAGGTTACAACTAGGTTAATCTACACTATGAAATTCACTATTGGTGCGTGGCGTGACTGGGTTCATGGCTCATGTGCTCGTGCGTGAGCGCCACCGCCTCTTGTTGGCCGTGCGCTTCGGTTGTCGCCCGTGTTTCGTGCTGCACGGGTTCATCCACCAGCCGGTACGAGCCAGCCGTAGTGGCAGCAGCAGCGTATGCAGGAGCGCCGTGACCTTGAGATTCCACGATGTGTCCCGGCACTATCGTAGGCGAGCAGCTGAACAACAGGGGTACGCTGCAGCCTCCGACGTTGGCGTTGGGGAACACGCCAAGCGCAGTCCCGGACGTGCCCTGCGTCAGAAACCGCCCACCAGCACCAGACAGAGCAGAAGACACACCTGCTATTCCAGCAGCGCCATATCCTCCGTTCCTTGCCATCGGCACATGCCCCTGCATTAACTGATCCATGTCGGAGAAGCCCAACAACTCAGACTCCGGCTCGTCTACGGAGCGGTAGTGCGGCGCGGCGTATCCGTATTGCGGTACAGCTGCATATCCATGAGATGGAGCGGAGTAGGCTGCGACTGGCACGGAGCTGAAGGGATGCTGCACGGCGCCGCCAGACGCGCACGGCGACACGTACTGTTGGCTGTACGGCGCCCGCCGCTCCCGCAGGAACTCTTCTATTTGTTTTATTTGTTGCTTGTTCACGTATCGCGGCTGTTCCCCTTCAGAGTACGTAGGGGCTCCTGCGACCGACAGGGCGACAATGGCGAATACACCAGAAAATAATATCGAATTCATGGTGACTGTGTGCTGTGCCGTGACCACCGAGACACTAATATTTATACATAAGCTGCAATTGACTTTTTGATCAAATATAACTACTTAGGTTGCAATATACACAAGTATACTAAACGAGTTCTTGACCGAGATATTTCTGCAAACTCAGATGCTTGATCTCGCCAAAGTGCAACGAATAAGGTAATTCATAATATAATGTACTAGATAAATAAAACTAAATATGATCAATAAAGTTTTAAATAAATGCGTTACTGAAATATACAATGCATTCAAAAACCAACATTCCCATGAATTTTCTTACTTCACAAAAATATTTGGGATAAACGTAATAACGAAACTGCATATTATTTTCAACGAGCACTATGCCAACGACTTCGTCCGCAATCCTGTTTATTCTGTATCTCGTGTGAATTTCGAATAATCCTTATTCCTTGTCTACGTCATAAAACCCCTATGCGAAATTTTAGCTTTCCAGGTCCATGGACTGGACGTTGATCAGTCAATCAATGAGTGCCGAGTCAGAACTAACTTTTATATATTAGGATGAACATATTTTTTTTTTTTTTTTTGCCACACACGTTGATAAAATGATTAAAAAACGCTTCCAAGGCACTAGGTTTCATCATGAGAATATCAGCCGACTTTAAAAATATAAAAACATTCAAAATTCTTTATTGTGCCTTTGTCATCTCGAATATTGTTCACCAGTATGGAATCCTATTTATGTTACTTACGTTAATCGCATTGAAAGTATTCAAAGGAAGTTTTTGAGGTACATTCAGTATAGATCTAAAATCTATTTACCTGACTATCATAGTCGTTGCAGGAAGTTTCACATTCTTCCACTAATCGAGCGGAGAAAAATTGCTGACATGGCTTTTCTGTTCAATTTAGCTAATGGTTCAACCGATTGTTCTGAACTGCTTGGCAGCATTGGGCTACGTGTTCCATCATTTACCTTTAGGAATCATGATTCTCTGTGTGTTCCCTCTGTACGGTGTATATATAGAAAAAACTATTATACTATTACCTAGAGCTAGCAGATCATACAACTCGATGAGCCAGAATGTTGATGATCTGGACTTATTCACCACCAGTGTCAGTAAATTTAAAAAAACTATGTGTAACCGCTTCTTCGAGGATCACTGACACTTCTCAAGTTCTATTTTTTATTAATCGCTCCGAGTTCTTTTACTTCTTACTTTCTCTTCCTGTCTACTGTCTCTTGTTCTATCCTAATTTTTGTCAGTGAAAACTTGTAATTGGCCTTCTTTCACTTTTGTTCACCTACGCATAACCTAGCTGTAAGTTTTCTTAAAATAAAAAATAAAAATAGGTCGATTCCGCCCCCGGAATCTGAACTATTTACATAGAAAAGGATTTCATTAATCTATCCACCTAGATAAACCTGTTTCTGTATTACCAACTGTACTCCGACCCCTACGGGGAATTACTGGCGTGATGTGATGTAATAATGATATGTTATTAATGTCATCGGTCCTACGAGCGAGCCGATAGAATCGAACCGACGATCCGCAACTAGAAAAACCGACCAGTCTGCTACTGAGCCATTAATTCGTTTAATTACTTTGCGGTACTTACATTTAGTACTAAATAAATACCTACTGTCGTCACATACAAAACAATACACTTGCTAAAAGAATAAAATGTATGTAACATAATTATTATACAATGATAAGAATATTTACTTTGTATTATATTATTTTAATTATTGTGAACTACGAGTGGCTTAGCGCGAGCAGCGGTGGCCCAGTGGTGGCGGCCCCGACTTACGAACAGTAAGTCGTGGGTTCGAACCCAGACAGGCGCATTACTTTGTGTAATTTATTTCATCACCTCTGCTCTCAAAACGGTGAAGGAAAACATCGTGAGGAAACCGGCATGTCCTAGAACCAAAAATTCGAAGTCATGTGACATCTACCAATCTGCACTGGGCACGCGTGGTGGATTATAGCCCACTCCCTCTCATTGAGAGGAGGCCGTGTCCCTGCAGTGGGAACGTTATAGGCTGATGATGATGATGATGATGATGATGAACTAGCTTCAATCCGCGAATCGCGGATATTACATTATTTTTTTAGAGTTTTAATTCAGATTCTTTATGGTACCTCTTTAGGTCATGAGCTATCAAATTAATAAAAAATATTTCTCCTAGGGCTTAAGGGGCCGGCGGAGCATGCGTAGTTCACACAAACGTAATACCAAAATAATTTGTAAATCAGACATATTCTTAAGGTAGTGTGTATTTATTCCGATTGGATTACAGAGTATCTAGGCTCCCAAATAAATACACACTACCTTAAGAATATGTCTGATTTACAAATTAATTTTGGTATTACGTTTGTATGAACTACGCATGCTCCGTTAAGGAGAGCAGTGAAAATTGAGTTGCTCTGCTCTGTTGCAGTGTATACTAAATGTGAAAACTATGTGGGTCAATGTTATTTTTGGTGTGCGTTAACCCAGCCAGATAAAGTCGAAAATCGTCATCTAAGTGCAATAGATAATTAGACATACAGCTTCTGTAATTGGTAAGCAGATTTTTAAAGAACAATGCCCACTTCCCATACATTTAAAAACCTGATAATGAACGTTTATGTATAGTTACGAGGTATAGTAGAAAGACTACCTGTAAGTTTAGAAAATAATGTCTTATAGTCATTTTTATAGTTTAAACGCTACGAAGTCCAAAGAATATGAATGTTACTTTTTAGGTTATGATTTGCCGTTACATACTAAATATAGAGAAATAAATGTGCTAGACCTAATTATTAACACTCGAAGTATAGTCTCAAATAGGAAACTGGCTATGTATATGCATCAAGCAGACGTTGCAGTTTATGCAAAGTATACGTCGACTTTTTGCTGACGGCAGCATTGTCAAGAGGACGGATTTACAACGGTATGGTAAGCAAAGGTCGTGAGGAAGATATCGAGGTCCAGGGGCGGTAAATAGGGTCGTAAAAACACAGCACAGTACACGAGACGCAAGCGCAACAACGAAAGACTGCACCGATGACCGATGCCAATCGCAGAACTGTCAAATAGCCAAAAAATCCGTTTCACTCTTGAAAACTCAATTAAATACTGCGTGATTAATTAATTAAATTATTATGTTATTTTTTTATTAATCTGTATTAGGAAAAGACTAATATAGAAATACTGATTAAATAAAACGTAAAGAAATATATAAAACTCAGGAACAGAGTTGAATAAACTCAAGTAGCGGTATGTAAAATAGAACGTTGTAAAAACAGGGAAGTTGAGATGCGTTCAAAACATGGTATACGTTTACTCTTACGTAGAATAAGCATAAAGAAATATTATTTTCCTGTGTTTCTTTTAACATTGTGATAAGCGTAATTAATATACAATTAAATTCGCTGAATTTTAAGATTTATTTCATTACTATACATATTCAGGTGAAAAATGGGCATTCTTCTTTAGTAAGCTGATAGTTTTTTAATTATTTGATAAAAACACTTCCGGCTGGAGTAACGTTACCCCAGCCAGATCTTTTGTTTTCTAATGGATATTATGAAATAAATTTTATCTAAATTTGAAATAAATGGTATAACTTAATTTGTATTTGTATTTGCTATGGTTGCGAAGATATTTAAAATCCAGCTGGAGTAACGTTTGCACGATTGCTGTATCTCGCAATTGACTATACGGATGATTGTAATATTTGTACATGAGATCTGGCTAATTAGTTATAATTTGTTACGCAATAAACGAATCCACTATAATGCACCGTTTTGAAGTTATTTTTAGTAAATAGAAAATATGCTTTAATAGGTCCTAGCACTTCCAATATGCGCCCCAAAGACTAAACTTAAACGTTATTATATAGATAATTACTGTCTTTAAATGGTACTGAAGTTTCATTAGTATCATAATATACGTAATTTAAAAAATAAGTTGATTTTTCCGGATCAAATTAATATTTGTTTCTATAGCCTAAAAATTGTTGCATCTTGTCTAGGTTCGGTGAGATAATTTGTGTCTGTAATAATGCTACTATGGGAAATGGTGATGCAAATGTAATGCTGATTATTAAGGTTAAGTACTAAATCCAGGTTATATGAAGCAATATATCCCGCCTGTATTTCGCGAGGGATAAACAGAAGTCTGTGGGTGGGAAATAGGTGAAATATGAACCCATTTCACCCTTTTAATAGTGGGCAAGCAAAATCTATTGAGAGCGGTAATGGCCCAGTGGCAACGGCCCTGATTTACGAGTTGTAGGTCGTGGGTTCGAACTCAGGTAGGCGCTTTACTTTGTGTAAATAATTGCATCACCACTGCTCTCAAAACGGTGAAGGTAACATCGTGAGGAAACCGGCATGTCCTAGAACCAAAATTTCGAACACATGTGGCATCTACCAACCCGCGTGGTAGATTACAGCCCTCTCCCTCTCGAAGGCAGTGGGTACATTATAGGCTGATAAGTAAGCAAAATATTTAATTATACTTTTACCGTAGTCGTTCTGCCCATCCTGTCATAGATTGCAAGCATGCAAGCATGCATTATGTACTATTCACAGATAAATAACATTAATCAGTTATAGTTACTAAGTTCCAAAGTACAAATTTCCTTATTGCATACTAGCATTAAAATTTCATAATAATCACGTACCTACCGCGGAATCAAATATTGTTGCGTCAACAAAACTCGTACTAAGTATTTTTTTTAAGTATAACACATGATTGAATTTACATGTTCGCCCTAGATTTTAAGTGTGCCATTACAATATTATATCTTCACGCTTCCACTTAAGATTCGTGGTAAGCACGATTTGAAACTTCTATCAGTATGGGTATCCGTTTCGCCGAATTTATATAATGTAGGTATCCTTCCACACACACACGTGAACCTCTTCTCGTACCAAGAAGGCTTGCTACCTTAGTTGAATGGCAGGCGAAAAAAGCATGAAGCCTCAGCTGTATAATTACGCAACACATTTTCGTAAACAACAACACATTTTGACAGTTCAACAACATTCATTGCGTTATTTACGTTGTTGAGCAGTTTTTTTTTGGAACTTAGGAATCAATGGGTTAGGAATTTGTTTCAAAACGATTCAAATTCCGATTGATGGTGTATTACGTAATTAGGGTACAGATTTCCTCGTAATATTTTTCTTCACCGAAGTACAATTTTTACGACTTTATTCCACAAATCTTGACGGTCTCTGTAGAGCATTATTACCTAGATACGCCTAGAACAATATAGGCTACCTGAATGAATCTAGATGAGACTTCTAGCTAGTAGAGACTGCCTCGTTGGTCTAGTAGTCGTAAGCGCTACCGCTGAGCATGAGGTCCTGGGTTCGATTCCCAGATTTTTCTATATGGAATTTCTCCGTAGCAGCCCGGAGTCTGGAATTGTGCCCGGTTGATGGCAATAGTCTCGCCCTCCATTAAGTATAATGAGACTTAAACATAACTGGCGAAATGTAGATGTACTTATAGGTAGGTACACCTCTGCCCAACCCTTCGAGGAAACAAGGCGTTATGTAATGTAGAACTTCTCGTTATTAATGTGGCTGATCTTTATGACTTATGTTTTTTTAGATACTTATACTTATGAAGAGATTAATATTCCTTAGGTTACTGTTGAAGGAGTTTATTTATTTTACCTGGACAGTTTTGTACCAGAACACATTGTTTGGAGAACTCGTCCCTGACGAATCCCGCTGAACATCGGCAGCCGACCCGACAGTCCCACGTCGATGGGCACATATCTATAATCATGTTATTACATATTTTAGGGAACTGTATATTCTTACAGACTACACACGTAGTGTTAAGTGTAGTGGCAGTAGCAGGTAAGACCACAAAACTTTACAATTACAAGTTACAAATTTGTAAATCTAACAAGTGCGTGTACCACAAAACTCTAAGCCACACAATTGTAACGGAAAATCCTTACAAATATGTAAATTGTACTTTTTTTTTTTTTTTTTTGGGTGGGAAATCATCAAATGACGTCTCCCGCTCTGGGTGGAGCGGGAGGGCGTGTCAGACTCTTACTGACTAAAACCCACCCGTGTTCCTTCTGTTGCCTGTGCAATGCCAGGGGGCCACGGTATCCCTTTCGGACTTTCCCGCAACCCCGGCAGGCAATGGTCTCATCGGACCCCTTCACTTGCTGACATCTCTTTGAGGCGCGCGTGGAACACTACGCGCCGTCGACCCGGGCCTGGTCCTTACCGGACGGCGAGCTACCCATTGCTCACCATCCGCAAGCCCGCGCCTACGGTGGCCGGGAATCGGCAATCGATTCCCGACGCCCAGGGCGTCTCCTCCTGCGGTGGCTAGGGGCGTGAGGGCGCGAAATTTGCCTCTCCCTCACGCGCTCCGCCTCCTCCTTCGCGAGCATTACTGCTTCGCAGAAGGAGGTGACGGCCTCCCATGCCCTCTCACTCCGTACCATGGCCTGGACCAGGGCCGGACGCGAGAGATCCCCGCCACCGATCGCCTCCACGAGGACACGGCGGTGCTCTGCCCAAGCCGGGCATACCTCCACCGTATGCTCCACCGTGTCCTCCGGGCGATCCACGCAGTGATGACACCCGGGCGTTTCCTCCCGCCTTATCCGAAACAGGTACCTCCCGAAACAGCCGTGTCCGGTGAGGACCTGCGTCAGGCGGAAGGTGAGGACGCCGTGGCGCCTCTCCAGCCACTCCTCAAAGAGGGGACTTATCGCCACAATAGTGGCGTGCCCAATGTAAATTGTACCTAGTGACAAGTCTTCAATTTATACTTAGTCCTCATGCTTTGTGTTATGCTTTTAAAAATGCGAATTAATTGGAGATTGTAACTCTTAAGATCTACAATCTTAAGAGTTACAATCTCCAATTATTATTATCCATGACGACGCGCCCCACTCCGCTCCGCTCCGTTCTAAAGTACAGCTTACAGTACAGTAATCGCGAAATGGGGCGCGTCGTCGTGGATTACACCAGTTTACAGTACAGTAATCGCGAAATGGGGCGCGTCGTCGTGGATTACACCATCTTTTGTTATTTCTGTGTTATGCATTTTTTTCTACAATTTTACAATATTGTAGAATTTTAGACTTGTAAAGTTTGGTAGTATAGGGCTCTGCTCGCTTAGCATGACAACCATAGAAACGGGTTTTTTACGGACTTTGTCGACGGAAGAATATACAAAATAACAGATTTTGATTGTTTATCTGTTATTTTGTCTATTCTTCCGTCGACAAAACCCGTAGAAAGACTCACACAAACCTGGGAAGCATGGTAGAAAAGAAAGGAGGCTCTTACTCAGTATTATGGAGAACAAGACTGCCAATGATGTGAAACCTTATCAATTGCTTGCCTACATATAATATAATTACCTGTGTCTAACATCCTTAGGTTAACACAAGTGGGAGGACACTTCCACCCGCACAGAGAGAACTCTTCATTATCCCGCAAACACGTAGAAGTCCTGAACAGCATCACTATTCTTGTACAAAATACTAACAAAAAGCTAGCCGTTAACATGGACGTAGTTATCAACAAACAAGTTACGAGTTATCGCTAGATTGTTATTGATTTATGTATACAAGTGTAAGAAATAATAAAAAACTGAAGTGGCTATTTGTCAGATGACGTTCGTCCAATCCAATGAAGGATAACGGCACCATGATAAAGAGTTTCATATTCCACGAAATGTGACTTCGACTTCCAACAAAAAGCGTGGAGATTAAAATTAGTGATCCTCTTCTTTAGGCTTTAGTTAGATAGAACTCCAATATAATATATAAATAACAGTCTATAGGTGGGTTTCCATAAAATCAACATTTTTTAAGTAAAACGTAATTATGTAGGTAATTCTTGTTGGCGCACCCTTTGATTACCGCAATGGAACAGCGATTGGCTTCAGCACAAATGAGTTGATAAATATCAAACGCCAATATGTCCATGATAAGTGAAAAGGAGATATCATTGTATTTTCATTTGCAGGAGCTGACAACGTTATTTCTTAGACCGTAAGGTTTATTTTGACTTTGTTTGACAATGACTATTCCTGGCAATGTAGAAATATAACGAATCAAATCAAATCTTGCCACAATCGTTGAAACTTGTTTGGACATTGGTCAGACCATTTAATGGTCTAACCATTTTGGTAATCAGGCCCACGATACACCGGTAGATTATTGTGCGGGGGAACTTTTGAAAAGTAAGAACTGTTACTTTCACAGTTGTGTCTTTTTGGCTTATTCCATCAGTATCTACTGTTCATCTCGCTATCAAAAAGAAGCGTGAAGATACAAATTCATATCATACATTGGCATGCAACATAACTGCAATAACCTTGGACGTATGGTCGGCAAAATATGTGTGGACGTGACAATAAGAAATAAAAACTGAAGATGTCCACTTTTCCAAGGAATGATTTGTCATCGTTGTTTGTAATGAAGCATTTCTCAACCGCATAATTCACCTACATTATAAATAAACAATTTATTGTACTAAACATTTTTAAATGCAAATGTTTTCTAGATTGATTTCGATACGTTGGTATGAATTTCCGTACCTTTGTAAACAAAGTTATAGGGATGCGAACGAGAATGCATTTAAAGAGATTCCTGAATGTTTTAATACCTCGTTAGCGAAACACTAGTTTAGGGTATATCTGCCCACTTTTTTGTGGAGGTTGCCCCCACCCTATATTAAATGACCCCTTAATTAAAGCTAACTTAGGTAAAGCATAAATTCGCCGACCATTGTTTAAGTGTGTTTAATTGACGCTACTCATTACATATCTACGCAAAGTTTGTAAATAAGGGAGTTAATGGTGATTTACCTCTTACAATAAATTATTTTATAGATCGGTTGGTATTTAACATATTATAGAAAATTTACTGAAACATATTCAGTAAGCAATGGAAAAATAGGTACCTAGATATGCTAATAGATAAATACATGTGCCTACATAATGTTAAAGTTTTATCTAAGAATTTAATCAAAGATAGAGCAGACCATCTTTATCGGCATAATCAGACGAGATAACCAAACTCTTGCAACAAGAAAACTGTACGTGTTATACCTATGTGAAATGGACACGATCTTCATTGCAGCATGATTAATTTTTCCACCACTTGTCTCCCATTACTTTAAATTAGTATAAAATGAACCTCTTTAACCTAAGCGCCATCAGTTATTAACGTAAAGCATAAGAATCATAAAGTACTAGTTAAAATAAACTTTAATAATGCACGTGAACTGTGCTGCTGTCGTTGCTGCATTAGTCGTTACCTGTGTGAGTGGCTATCCAAACTTATGGCATAACAACCATCTCACTCCGGTCCATGGACTCTACGTAAAGCCTTCGACTGATGGCACCACTGGGGATCTGTTCGTCGCAGCCACGGAAGAAAGCGGAGCCAAGTCGCAGTGGGCGGTTGATAAACCGATCAACTTTTTGCCCGTTTCAGGTACAGCTCAGCCACAAGCCACTGCGATTCCAATAGCTTATGCGTCAGGATACCCAACAACACACGACGAAAGTGCTACTCAAAAGCGTGCCGTGATGCCCAGTTCGATCCCAAGTGCACCAGTTCAGTACGCCTACGCTATGCCCGTGCCATCTGGCACTCAAGCTGAAGGTAGCCAGGTAGCTTCGTACCCCTACGCTTATACAATCCCTTCAACTCCGGCCGAAACTCCTAAGTGTGAGCATCAGGCTAGTGCACCACAATACCCCTACCAGTTTCCCTTTCAAATGTTTTATCCGCAAATGATGTCTGCGTACACCAACGCAATGAGCATACTCAAGGATGCAGGACTTAGTGAGGAGTCCGCCAGTACAGTGATGTCCCAGGCTGCACCAACGTGTTCCCCTGCTTCCTACGCCTATCCTATGTATGTGATGGTAGACCCCAATGCGTGGAAACAGAACCAAGCTACAACTACTTCAACTCCTGCAGCACCACCATCAAACACGCAATCGGAAGAAAACACTCAAGCATAGAGAGTTATATTATAGACTTAAACTGTAACTTATGGTAATTTATTTTCTTATGTAATAAAATGTGAAATTATTTGGTTTTCTTATTTTCTCAATAGTTTATACCTACTTTACACTTACCAAATAAGGAGCTTGTCGCATCCAGTTAAAGCATGTGCAAGAAGGATCATTTTGCATCCCACTTTCGCATGTTGCATGGATTTAATATTATGTTTTTTATCACTGAACATAGATGACTACAATCAAATATTTCATGTAATATGGTAAATCAAATGTACAAGAATATCGGTGTTGTCAGGAACAACAGCTACATATGCTTTTCTTTTGTCAAGGTCATAGCTGTTTTTACAATAACAGTGTCATCATTATGACATCCAATAGAGCACTTATGGGATGAGCTGAAAAGGTGTGTAAGAGCTAACCAACCAGCTCCAGAAACTTTGCAGAAGCAGAAATTTAGAATAATGACAAACTGAAATTATTGTGAGTGACTGGATTCAAAACAACTTTTTTTTTCTTTGTACTCGTATTATTTAAAAACAAAATTATGCAGGGTGGCACGATTCAGGTGTCCGGGAGTGAATCTTTCGCAGATAGATTTTTGAATCCACTGTTTTACATAACCGATAACTGTTTATTTAAAAATAAAAAATAAAAAAACAACCGAGTTTTACTTCAGTTTGAGTTATTTTTACTTGGTAGTGTTTTTTTGGAAGTCGGGTTTATTTTTTTACATTTATTTTATCACTATTTACTGGGTTGGTTTGTAATATATCTAAGTTACAATAGCCTAATGTCAACTGCTCATCACCTTTTACAAAATATTGCTTTTTCCCGATCGATGCAGGGACGTTAATTGTTGACGAATTCTCCTGTTACTTTAGCATCAGTTCCACTTCACCATATGCATTGTGACGAGCATTAATTGGCAACCATAATAAGTAATCGAATCGAAACCCAGGATATAGATAGATACTTACTTATTATTGTGTAGTTCTGGTGACCTTCCGTGGTCTTCATCTTCTGTTCCACTTCACCAAATAGTGCTTTCCAAGATGCACAAGTTACTATAAAAAAATACCCTAATACGCTATAGATGTGCCTATAATATTTGAAAAGTTCCCTCAATTTTTTCAGGATTCTATCATCAGATCCTGAACTGATGACAATGAGACCACCTGGGAAGTAAACACAGAAAAAGAATTTTCCAAATCGGTCGAGCCGTCTTCGAGTAATCGGGGAACATACCTACTTATAATAAAATAAACCGGCCAAGCGTGACCACGCACAAAGAAGGGTTCCATGGTTGCGATGAATTTATCCCAAAAACAAACTTAACTTTGTAGTTGAAAATTCTCCAACTGCAAATGCAAGTTTGTAATCGCAAAAAAAAAGTGATTATATGTACTATAAATAAAACCATTTTTAGACTTATTCCTTTACTTATACTGTGAAACCTTGCTTCCTGCCAAAATTCTAGGTCAATTTTATGTTGATTTATTTGAGAGTAACAGAATATGTTACATAAATGACCGTATTTTTTTATTGCGTTGACTTAGAAGCTTGATTTTTTTTAGAGCTCCAAGGAGCCGTAGACCTTCGTATTTGATATTATTAATTTCAACTTCATACCTCCACGCGTTCGTAAGAAAAAGAGTCTTAACAGACTGACAGCCAGACTGACAGACAGACGGGTAACGAAGTGATTCTATAAGGGTTCCGTTTTTTCCTTTTGTGGTACAGAACCCTAAAAACAAAATAAAAGATTCCGACGAACTAAGAACCTCCTCCTTTTCTTAAAGTCGGTTAAAAATGGATGCCATTGTGTAACGTATAGCAAAACTGCTAGCCACGTAATGCAGAATGCCTAATCTACACTCACAATTAAGCGTTAGATGTGGCTTCCAATGTGTTCTCTTCTAGTGTTAAATTCGATCAGTGGTACTAATCTACAGACATCATTACCATCTAGGGATATTTTGTATATAGTTCTTAAACTAAAAGCACTAAACTAAAAACTAAAAGCACTAAATATCAGTTATTTATAGGAGACTACGTTGCTACCATGTCCGCTCTTGTTGACCTTAACTGGAACGAGTTGTTGAGTGCTGAGCTACTAGATAATGCTATCAGTCATTTTTATAACAAAGTCTATGAAATCAGAGATCAGTATTTCCAAAAAAGTCTGTTAAAAATTTATCACACCCTCCCTCCCCACCCCAGAAGTATGCCACTTCTGCACTAATTATGATAAATGGTGCCGATTCTCTTGTACACCGGACTAAACTAACTCAACTATCAATAAAATTCCTTACTTTTGGCTATGAGAATCTTAACGCTATTCTGTAGTAAAAAATCTCTTTTATAATTTGACACAACTAAATCGAATTTGAAATTGCAACTCCACGTGGTACATACTTGTTTGCCCTACCCCGTGAATTTTTTTAGAGCCGAAGACGCGCAGTGGGGGCAGCCTCGACGTGTTTTATATGGAATTTTTCACTTTTTGTATGGTAAAAAAAAAAACCTACGTGTTGAGGATTAGGGGTATAAGGATTTCATAAAGGGGGTCGAAATTTTCATTATTTTTGCGATAAGACACACCATTTTCGAGATATAAGCAAAAGAAAAGAAAAAATCCAGTACAGTACTGTTTTTGCACCCGTAGTCGAGATGTTCGTGTGAATTTTAGTTCATGACGACTAATAATATTCCACACCATTTTCAGTGGTGCCGATTCTCTTGTCACAAATGCGTCTAAACTAGACTAAAAATCACCAACATTTAGTTTACTCCTGTCAAACGATGATTTCCCATTCTGAAATAGACTAAACTGGCACAACTTAACTATATTTTAGTTTGACAGCACTAAGATTGTACTGAGATTTTAATTTAGTGAAAATGACAATTTTGCTATTTTGAATTTGACGTTTTTCACCTAAAATTTTAATTTTCTGACTAATTCTGACCAGTTTTAATCGCCACTGAAAATGGTGTGGAATATTATTAGTTGTCATGAACTAAAATTCACACGAACATCTCGAGTTCGGATGCAAAAACAGTATTGTACTGGATTTTTTTCTTTTCTTTTGCTTATATCTCGAAAATGGTGTGTCCTATCGCAAAAATAATGAAAATTTCGACCCCCTTTATAAAACCCATAAACCCCTAATACTCAACACGTAGGTAATATTTTTTTTTATTTGCCATACAAAGTGAAAAATTCCATATAAAACACGTCGAGGCTGCCCCCACTGCGAGCCTCCGGCTCTAAAAAAAATCACGGGGTAGGGCAAACAAGTATGTACCACGTGGAGTCGCAATTGTCAAATTCGATTTAGTTGTGTCAAAATATTATTTTAATTTAGAGACTTTTTACTACAGAATAGCGATACGATTCTCATAGTAAAAAGTAAGGAATTTTAGTGATAGTTTAGTTAGTTTAGTCCGGTGTACAAGAGAATCGGCACCACTTGGCGATTAAAAATGGTCAGAATTACTTAGAAAATTAAAATTTTAGGTGAAAAACGTCAAATTCAGAATAGCAAAACTGTCATTTTCACTAAATTAAAATCTCAGTACAATCTTAATGCTGTCAAACTAAAATATAGTTAAGTTGTGCCACTTTAGTCTATTTCAGAATGGGAAATCATCGTTTGACAGGAGTAAACTAAATTTTGGTGATTTTTAGTCTAGTTTAGACGCATTTGTGACAAGAGAATCGGCACCATCTCTGGAAAGGAGATTGCCCGAAATCTAAAATGCTTTGAAGAAAGAGATTATGGACATAAAAATATACTCATAAATTATAAAATATATTTAACATTTCTTAGTTCATTTTATGGAAATTTTACGTAGGGTTAATATTTTGTATTTCATTAGTTATTTTTCGAATTTTGCTGCATACATTTTTAAATGGTGTATTTTAGTGATAGCGGTGTTGCCAATTTTAAGAACTTCTCCATAATCGGTCTTAACGGATAGTGCAAGGATAGACGCTGATTTTTATGTTTAATTGACATAATTAAAATAATATTTCTTTACTTATTAAAAATCTTTCTTTAGTTCACAAACAAATTACTTATGTTCAGGGTGATTTAGATTTACTGTTGGTAGCCCTATCAAAGGTGCACTGTTAAAAGTGTAGGTGCCTTTGCACACGTCCCGGTTGCCGGCTAGCTGATTCCGGGTAGCCGGCGGCCGGACTCACCATAGTGTATAAAGGCATGTAAGTTATCGTCACACGTAGGTTTCTTGTCCGATGAAGCGCCAGCCCGCGCCGCAGCTGAGCGCGTAGCTTTAAATTCCCCGTATAATAATAATGATACATCCTTGATCCAGCCTGTCCCATCTTGCTGTCCTCCCCTCAGCGACGCCCTAAGCCGAGGTTCGTACCCCACAGGGGGTGCCCTTAGCGAGCGTTCGCCTAATTTTAATTTAGAATAGTTTTGCTCCTGGCTGGAGGCTTTGAGTGTAGTGCTTAAGGCAGCCACAGGATTGTTCGGTTGAGCAGTAAATACCTTAGAGGTATACCTGCGAGATGCCATTTAAAAAAAAAAAAAAAAAGTCACACTTAGGTACTAGCCGGGTCGCCGGGTGCACACCAGATCCACCACTGTGCGTCCGGTCGCCGCCAACCGGTTAGCTGGCGGCCAGACTCACAGAGGTGTATGGAACATGCAACAAGCTTTCATACGCGCACCTGATAATGTTTATCAGTTTTAAAATTAGATTCTTTATCACACTGTGTACAGTAAAGTCTAAAATGCTATATCTGGGTACTTATTCTTTTTAATTATGAAAGTCATTTCTGAATTAAAAATAACAATGTTTATATATGCCCAGGTCATGTCCAGCCAATTCATATTTTTATGCATTCTTCATTAATTCAAACTATATTTCTGATAATAGTCTAGAGTTAATCAAAGCATTTGTTTATGATTGAATAAAAATATATTTTATTTGTAGTTCCGGTTGCTTTTTCACAATATGTACACATGTGAACATTGATCTGTAATCTTTCAAGCGAAAGATTACAGATCAATGTGATCAGATGAGTGATTGGAACTAATCTTGTTTTTGAGGTAGGATAACCACAGAGGCCACTATTTTACAGAGAAGTTTTATAAACATTACCTCTAACAGTTTAACTAAGATAATTAGTACTGTACGAATGCCTTTTTGTAATTTAAATTACTTTTCAAAAGCACATTCTTGAAAAGATTGTGGGTAAAAATAATCAGTCTGGAAAAAACTGTCTGGTTTGTAGTTGTCACTCGGTCATTCACTGACTTCTCACTCGTCGCCTACTGTTACTCGTACGTTCAAACGTTGTGCTCTTTGCGTGTGTTATTGTTTGTTTGTTTATTTATTGTTTACAAAGCTTAAGGATGGAGAACAAAACAACATTATGTGTTGGATCATTCAGTCCCCCTCAAAATGGTTCAGGTAAATGGCGCTGATCCACGCATCTTGTTTGGACTGACCGTCTCTTCACTGCCATGGCTAATATTTATTTAGTTTTTTAAATAATTGCATAAAGATTGAATAAAGAAGGGTACCTGTGTTGTTTTTGAGAGATTTGTTTTATTTTCCGTTACACAGATCGCCTTACTAGTATGTGGAATTCTCTCATAAGTAATACGCATCTGGTAGGTTTCAGATGTTTTTAACTGATTGATGTGTATCCAATAGGATCGTTTGATTTTCATAGCATAGTCTGTTTTAATACTGCTGTAAGAATTTTAAATAAAACGAAGTACCTACACATATGTAGTCTCGTCACTTAGCTTCGCCGCTTAGCGACCTCACACATTCTTTAAAAAAATATTGTCTAATTCTCAGGTTTCAAAAAAATAGGTAGGTAACTAACTACATAGTTCTCACCACAGTTGGTACATTGTAAGCTAGTTTCAGCCGCTGTCAGATTTAGTGGTGAGTTGTGCCACATCATGTAGTTATTGACGTTGCTAAATCTAATCAAGCCCTACTAGGTTAGAAGCCAATTGTTATTTAAATCGAAATAAGATACTCAACTAATTGTGTATAAAAACGCCTGACAGAAAATGATTAGCAATCAATAGTTTTTTTAAGTATAAAAATCTAGTAATGTAATAACTAATCTAATATAAATTAGTAAAGGGAAGAATTAAGTCACGAGATATTAGCAGTAAGGTGTACTACCCCTACATTTTAGTTAATAAGGCTACATGTAACTCGATAGCTGATATTACTGCCTATTTATACAATTGTTTGGTGGGTTATTGGACAGTGTGATGCTGCGCTCTACATTAGACCTAATTTTTGAAAGAATTCCTCTATTTTAATTTAATGAGCAGGTTTTTGTATAATTACTTCATAACAAAAAAAAAACTTTTCCTTGCAAACAACTTATTCGTTACAAATCGGACTCACCGTGGTGTTTGGACATGTACGTTACATGCCCAAACATCACGCGTCCGGCCACCGGCTACCCGGCATCGGCTAGCTGGCAACCGGAACGTGTGAAAGGCACGTATAGTTCACGCGGTGTAGCATGGTGCGTGTGACAGGTGACAGAAAGGGTAAAATATATTATAATTTACTTGTTTTTACTGATTCTGTATTTTATGACTGATCCGTACCTACATACAGATTGTGTACATAATACGGACTCAGTGATAACTGCCTTTCTGTCACCTGTCACCCGCGCCATGCTACACCGCGTGAACTATAGTTTACACTTTTGACAGTGCTACAGTAAATCTAAATCACCCTGACCATAATTGATTTGTTTGTAAATTAAAGAAAGATTTTTAATCATAAAGTAATATTATTTTAATTATGTAATTTCAAAATAAAAATATTATTATCAAGGAAAAATGACACACTTCTAATTATTTTTAAAACTAAGTGTCTGCCCTTTCTTAAAATTGGCAACACCGCATCAGTAAAATACGCCATAGAAAGCATACAGCATAAAGCAAAAAAATAAATCAATTATATAACTAATTAAATACAAAATAGTAAGGGGCTAGCGGAGCATGCGTATTTCATACAAACATAATACCAAAATAATTTGTAAATCAAACATGTATTTATTCCATTGACATAAATAAATCATAAGTCAATGATTTATTCCGATTGGATTACAAAATATCTAGGCTCCCAAATATATATTTTGAATGGACACTGGTTTAAAGACCAGTTATGAGAAAAATACGTTTTCTATAGAAATTTGAAGTTCTTCATTATCTCGTCTTGTCAGTATCCATTCAAAATAATTATGTCATTTCGCTTCTAAAATTCTTATTTTTTTTCATGTCTGGACTCTAGTTTTTGTATTTTTGTGTTGTTGTTGGTAACTCTGTCTAGAAATGTCAGGTTGACAAGCGAAGCAACATGCTTTTGGAACTGCGACGATGAATAAAAATTAAACTAAAGGTCGTAGATATATAAAACGAGTGAAGTGCTAATATTGATATTAGCCAAGAATCAACTAAATAAGACAAAATGGTTTCCAAGAAAAAGAAGAAGGTATGGAATCATATTTCATAATGTCACAACACGTGTTTATATTATTAAGTATAACCAATAAATTTTGCTTTTCCGCAGTATTCATCCGGAGAAGGAGCACAGTTTATGACCAGGAAGGCAGCCCTAAAGAAACTACAGTTGTCTCTCAAAGATTTCAGACGTATTTGCATATTGAAAGGTATTTACCCACGAGAACCTCGCAATCGTAAGAGGGCTCAGAAAGGCGCAGGCGGTATCAAAACATTGTACCACACAAAGGATATAAAGTTCTTACTACACGAACCTATAATATGGAAGCTCAGGGAGTTAAAAGTAAGTACTTCAATACTTATCAACATTATTGAATTCAAAACTTCTTTAGCGGCGTTGTGCACTTTTTTTGTGATGGGTAAAAAATGTTAAACGCGTCAGGACACTTGACCTTATCGAAAATTCGTAAGACGGAGGGAGAGTCGACTGTTATATTCATATACGTTAATATTCAAGTTTTCACTTCTGCAGGCACTCCCGGAGTGCAACCTGTTGTTTTTTTTTTAAATTTATTACTTTGTACAACATGGATCATAACGAATGTAATGTTCTTCTTTTAGGTGTACCAACAAAAAATTCGCCGCGCAAGGGCTATGAGAGAGTACAAAAACATGAAGAAGTTCTTACGGGACTATCCAGATATAAACATAGATCACATTGTCAAGGAAAGATATCCTACATTTGTAGATGCATTGCGAGACCTGGATGACTGCCTCACTTTATGTTTCTTGTTCAGCACGTTCCCATCCCTAAAGAAAGTACCCAGAGACCAGTCAATGCTTTGCAGGAGACTGACAGTTGAGTTCATGCATGCAGTAATAGCTGCAAAAGCACTCCGTAAAGTATTTGTGTCCGTCAAAGGCTTCTATTATCAAGTTGAACTAGAAGGACAGACCATCACATGGATTGTGCCACATCATTTCTCATTCCAGGTTATAATTGTTTATTTCTTATGCAATTATTTTGTCAGCTTGTTCTAACAATTTTTATTAACATTTCCATCCCTTTTTTCTGCAGCCTCAAAACAAGGATGAAGTTGATTTCAAGATCATGTCAACATTTGTTGAATTCTACACAATGATGCTGGGCTTTGTCAATTTCAAACTGTATCACTCTCTCAACTTGGTCTATCCACCTAAATTGAATGCAGCATTCACAGCTGATGACAAAGAGCTTATAGATGAGCATGCCTATGTGGCTGAGAGGATAGCAGCCATGAACTTGTCTTTAGCCAGAGTTGTAGGGTCCAATGATGCTGAAGAATTGCCAGAAATTGACGTCTTCAATACAGAGGATGAGGATCCTCAGAAGTTAGAGGAAGCAAAACTTGAAGCAGAAAAGGTCCAGAAACTGAAAACAATGTTCAAAGGCCTGAAATTCTTCATAAACAGGGAGGTACCCAGAGAGCCATTAGTTTTCATCATCCGTTGCTTTGGTGGTGAAGTTTCCTGGGACAAGGATCACTTTGTTGGAGCCACATTTGATGAGTCAGATGAGAGCATTGCATACCACATTGTCGACAGACCCACTATGGACAAACAGTATCTTTCCCGTTACTATGTGCAGCCTCAATGGTTGTTTGATAGTGTCAATGCTAGAACACTCCTGCCTATCAATCAATATTTAATGGGAGCTGTTCTACCACCTCATCTTTCACCATTTGTTGATAAAATTAAAGATCAAGTTTATATTCCTCCTGAAGAGAAGGCGCTCAAGGATCCTAACTTCAAACCTTTAGGTAAGTTTTTATGTAAAACAATATTTTTTCTTAAAAAGATTAAAAAAAAAAAACAATATATTGTTTTTTTTACTATTTCGTTTTTTTGTACTACATAATCATACATTTTATTTCTATTCACCAGATGATGACCAATCTGGCACTGACATTGAAGAAGCCAGTGATGAGGACAAAGAAGATGAGGAGGAGGCAGATTCTGAGGAGGATGGTGATGCTGAAGCAGTTCTAGCCAAGCAGTACCAACAGGAGGTAGAAGAAGACTCCGACTCTGGTGATGATGATGATGGTGTGGACCCAGAGAAAAAGAAACTGGCTAAAGAGAAGGTAAAACGTCAAGATTCTTTACAAATTTTTGTTATTTCAAATGAGTATGATTGTAAATGAATTGAAAGTCATTCATTTTAGTTTGCAGAAATGTTTTTCCCTGAAAAACATTATTTATTTCTTATACCATCTTTTCATTTACATTTGTTTTCTTTATTTCAGAAAAAAGCAATGGCTGTGACTGCTGGTGTGCCCCATAAAGATCATCCCTACCAGAAAGAGATAGAAGACAAACAAGCATTCAGGCTGAGAGAGAAGCTTGTTCGCAAGAAGCACAGGAACCTTTACAAGAGCATGAAGGCTGGACAGGAGAAACGCAAGAAGGAAATATGGTTACTAAGAAAGAAGAGGCGTCTTCATGACGAGAAAGTCAAGGAAGACAAGAAAGCAGAAAAACGTAAACAAAGAGACCAAGCATTGGAAGCTTCTGCTTAAACCATAAATAAAAACTTTATTTCAAAATAATCATTTATTTTTATTTATTTCTGTATTGTGCTAATTAATTTACCGTATAAATATTTACATCACAATATAAAAAGTTGAAGACATTTCCTTCAAATAACAATGAAACAAGACAATCATAATAATATTAGTCATTTGGAAGCAACAAAATTACTTTGGTACTATTAGATATGGCTTAACAGGCTGTTTTATATAAAGTTAGTACCAACTTAGATATGAAGTACCAGACATACCTATTGAATAAAAATAAATCTAGTTCTCTCTAACGTAAATAATCTTTTTCTACGTAAATATGCTATATCGCACGAACTTGAGCAGATCAATATCTCTATTTGTTGTGGATTTCAAACAAAGGAGTAAATGTCCATTCACATATAATATTGTTCATAAATTTATGTCCATTCATATAGCGCCCTATTGCTCAAGATTAATGATAATTCTTTGTTTTATCAATATCATGAGTGCCATCCACGAAGCCGCACCCCACTCCTCTCTGCTCCATACTAAAGTAAAGCTTACTGTACACTACCTGCCTAGCCTTTTTCCCAACTATATTGGAGTCAGCTTTCAGTCTAACCAGTAGCAGGTGAATACTGGTATTCTACATGGATCGAGTGCCTAAAGCACGTCCACATCCCAGTTACTGAGTAATATGATACCCCTTAGTAAGACTGGTTGTCAGACTTTTCTTTTTGGGCTTCTGACCACCCATAACAACTGTCAAAGATCTACAAATGACATCCAGGACCAATGGCTTAACATGCTTTCCGAAGCATGGACAGGTTTCAATATGTAATGGACGGTCACCCATCAGCGAACCATCTCGGCAAGTGGAGTTTAACCTTCGATTGACCCGTGAAGCTGTTATTATTTAGCCACGAGCTAATCTTGTATTAAACGGTACATAAAACTTTAACAAACTAGCACGATACGTAAAACTTTAAACAAGTATAAACTGAGTGAATGATTGTAGCCCCACATTAGCTTAAGTTTGCTTCAGTGTGGATACCAGGTATGCACAGACTGAAATCAAGAAATGAATAATATCCTAATTAGAATCACTGTCGGAATCGTCTTCAGCGTCGCTGTCCTCAAGCTCAGGCATCGGGAAGCGCAGAATTGCTGCTATGCCAGTCACCTGGTCTAGTTCTGAGGAAGAAAAGATTACATACAAATTGACATAATGTAACAATGTTAGTAAATTAATCAGAGTTATCAGCAAAAGAACCTCCTCGTTTTTTTCGTTGGTTAAAAAGAAACATTTAAGTTAAAAATAGTTTAGCTATTTGATTCGAAACGACGTTACATCTACACTAATATTGTAAAGAAGTAGTTTGGATGTAGGAGGTAATCTCCGAAAAAAATCATCCGATTTCAAAATTTCTGTCACTGACAGAAACCTACATATTACCGAGTGCCAACGAAATCGCGGGCAGAAGTTATATCAACTAAAACAGTATCAATTAATTTACATAAATTATTATAATTCACACTTACGTTCCCCAGACACGTGCATGCTAGAGAAAATCCTCACTTCGCCGCCATTTTCCCGAACTGAATCAACGATGGCGACATAATCTTTCCGTTGTTGTATATCTTGACTCCTGCAAAACAGAGAAACTTTATGTTATTAAAATCAAAATCGTAGCAGTGATATAAATAGTCAGTCACGGGAATCAATTAGGTACGAACCATCGATATAGCGATGCTTGGGGATCGTCTTTCGGCTGAGATTAGTATGATAATGAAATTAAACGATCAAGCTCTCTTATAAGGCTGGATCTTTCAAATGAAGATTCTTGGAGGCTCTGCATACTTCATAATTTGCCCGACAGCTAATTTTCCCTTTTTTATACTTTCCTTCGTAAATTAAATGGAAATTACCTGAACAATCTATCAGAAATCATAAGGACCTCAATAGCTTGGGCATCGTTCGCACATTCAATGTGTTTCTTCCCGTAGAAAGCTTTAGCAGGTTCTAGTTGCAGCATTGTGTAGAAACTCTCCAGTAGCTTCACCTCACTGGCAGCTTTTGTGTCTGAGATCTTGACCAATACTGCTGGCTCTTGTAATACTTCTGTAATAATTAATTAATCCATTTATATAAAAGAACACGGTATGTTTGTAAGACTTCCGTACAGCCCAAAATGTTCTAGATAGAAACTTGAATTTTGGATAGTAGTTGTAGTTCAAAACGAAGGCGTGTACGTAAAATGCGGTAGTGGGGCGCGTTATTTCAGACTGGACAAGCTATACTGTGTGTGAAAAGGGGGAATTTGTTCATATGAAAAATATTCTTGGGCATGTAAACTTATAACTTGGCACTTATAAGTACACTGTACAGCTTGGCAAAAAAGAGTGAAATGAGGGCGCCACTATCGCACTTAGATGGCTTCGAATGGGAAATAAATTGTTAAATAAACAACTATGCAACAAAAAGCGCTGCTTGTGGGTGACTCAATTCAAAACCTACTAGCACTTGTCGGCAAAGTAGTGCCATTATCATAGGTCTGCTTAAAGAGACGAACAACGCTCACAACTGCAAGTCGAGACGCGTGCGATATCCGTTCGAAATATTGCTATCTCTGTTTGACAAAAGATGACGAGCGGGGGACGCGGTGCGGAGCCGTGTGTGCGTGTATGAGTGGGTAGATATTAGGGATGCATCGATACGCCGATACGATACCGATACAAGTAGAAAAATATCGGCGATACCGATACGCTTACTGTGAATTGTGAATTATCAATTGTCGAAATTTCAAAATGATTCCATATCGCACTTTTGTGTTTTGAAGTTGACATGACTGCTGATTATTTTATTTCACTCAAACAACACGAATGTATGACAAATTCTAAGCGCGACAACGGTCAACCTAGCGAAATATTACTGATATGCGAGTGCGAGGCCACAGCGGGCGGGAGAAACAGGACACGGGGTTTCCCCGAGCATAGTTCGTGCCTCGTATGCAACGAAATAGACGCGAGGCCAAAGCGGGCGGGAGAAACAAGACACTCACAAGCACGGGGTTTCCCCGAGCATAGTTCAAGCCTCGTTTGCAACGAAATAGACGAGACAACACGCTCGTTTACACTACATTTTTAAATTAAAAAGTATCGTAGAATCGGTCATAAAAATATCGTCGATACCGATATATCGGTATCGGTATCGGATGCATCCCTAGTAGATATCTATTTTATTAGCTGTACTTACTTGCCATTTATTCATAACGACTCAACGGCATTTATATTTATTAGTAATTAGGTATGTCCAAGATTCGCTTTATTTTTGTTGACTACTTTGGGGAATCGTTAGTGAATGTTCGGACTGGGACTAGTAATGCGTTTTTTAGAAATATCTTTACCATGCCGATATCAAAACATATAAGGTTATCTCGAGAAATAGGCCTTGTCCAGAAAATCTAGTAGATAGGTACGTAATACAAATAAGGTAGGTACCTACATCGTTATCACGCGTGATTTTGGGGGCAAATCGGCCGACGAACGGCGCTAGAGTCACAGTGTAAATAAGTAACAGTATTATGTCTCGGCAGTGAACTTGAAATAATTATCTACGGCCGCTTGGTAGATAAACCTTCCGTGTCCATGCGTAACAGCCGTGCACCCGAGACTGTTGCGTACTACTGGTATAAGTACACTAAGATTTTGAAATGCGTCGTTTCGCCCGTTTTCTATGAATACATAATACTGTTACTTATTTATACTGTGATGGAGTTGTCACAAGCACGTAGTGGACTAAATTATTAGGATAGTTATTATTATTGTCTTTATTTATGTTTATTTAAATCCTTTATATGGTGGTCTCAACTCTCAATTTTTTAAGAGTCCTATTACATTTTTTTACGGAAATTCATGTTTTTTGACCATGTAATTTTCAGCAGCAGTAAGATATTTTAATTATTTGATTATAATAACTATAGTACCATTCTCTTTCTTGTAAGTTGGAGTTACACATTATTTTCGTGCAATTTGCTGAATTGACGCGGAATATATAGTACTTTAATTTAATTTATTGTAATTTTGACTTATTATATTGAGAAACAAAAACTAATGAAACATATTTACTCTAGATCGAAGTTTTATATCATATTAGTTTATTTGATTTAATTGTGTTTATTTGGAATATAATGGACATGAAAATCAAGACATTTATTGGTTTTCTTTACGACATTTCCCTGAAAACTCAAGGAATTTAAAGAAATTCTAGAACTCCAATAAACAAGTAAAACATTCAAATTATCGTTTAGTAACTTTCGCTTTTATTAGAACTGAATGAAACAATGTGAATTTGGGCGTCAAAGTTCCATTGTAGACGTTTTTCCTTGTAAACTGAGTTCGTAAAATATTCATAGTAAATTACACGACAAGAAAAGTTAAAATGTGTAATTCCAACTTACAATAAAGAGAATGGCACTATCGTTATTCATAATCAAATAATTCAAATATCTTACTGCTGCTGAAAACTACAACGTCAAAAATCATGAATTTGCGTCAAAAATGTAATAGGACTCTTAAGAACCCTACTCTTT
This sequence comes from Xanthia togata, assembly GCA_963853775.1. Classification (NCBI taxonomy): domain Eukaryota; kingdom Metazoa; phylum Arthropoda; class Insecta; order Lepidoptera; family Noctuidae; genus Xanthia; species Xanthia togata. Next base: position 18,609,139 of record OY970802.1, read on the forward strand.
TTTTTTCTTAGGCGGGTAAAAAATACATTTATGGTAATCAGAATCACGCCTGTATTCCTCGAAGGGTTTGGTAGAGGTCTCCCTATATTATTTCACCAGTTATGTTTAAGTCTCATTTAATAGGGGGCGAGCCTTTTGTCATCACCGGGCACGAACCCAGGCTCCGGACTGCTACTGAGAAATTCCAAATGGAAAATCCCAATAACACTTTGCCCGACCTGGGAATCGAACCCAGGACCTCATGCACAGCAGTAGTGCTAGCGACCACTAACGAGGCAGTCAAACCAAATCGTAATTAAATATATAAAAGTCCGTAAACAAAACAAGACCTTTGATTTGTTTAGTACTGACTTGAATATATTTATTTACGATTATTTTTGTAAGAATGTAGGTTCCTCGATACCAAATCACAAGACAAACCTAAATCCAATTTCATAGCATAGGTTGAGATTTCTGAACATTGCAGCTACCCGATATCTGGAGTCCATTGCCACTCCCAGTACTTTTTATTAATAATTTTATTCCAATTCTATATAATTTTGTCTTCTTTTATCTAATCTTGTTTAATTTCAACTAATTTTGTATAGTTTTATGTAATTTTATGATTGTTTGTTAGTACATATCGCTTAATACAAGTATATTGACCAATAACTTGTATGTGTGGTGCAAAATGTAAGTAGGTATAAGTAATTTAGTTTTTAAAAAACCTGTGCGGTCTGGGGACCCCCGTCAGGAACGAAGTTCTTGTTCACGTATAATTTAAAACAAAAATAAAATTTAAACAGCCAATCTCTTGGATTTACATTTTGATCATACTATCGGCTTTTGCCACCCTCAAAAACTATGAAAACGACACCTATGACGAAAAATTTGAAAATGTTCGGAAAATGTTTTGGATTTTAAGTCCATAATAATATTAATTATGATGTGACAGAAAAGTTGAAAGGAAATCGTTTGGCCTGGTATGGGATGAGGAGGCTATAACGCATGAGACTAAAAGTGTGATGAATATAAATGTTGATGGATGACGCGGGAGAGGGAGGCCAAAGAAAAGATGGATGGAGTGTGTGAGGAATGATATAAAAGAGTGAATTAAAGCGTGACGTTTGACAGGGGAGAGTGGAAGAAGAAATGGTGTTGCGCCGACCCCACGTAACATGGGACAAGGGCAGGTAGATGATGATGAATATTAATTATGATGTAAAGGAAGTATGCAAACCATATCATAATAGATTACATAACATTTAAAGATGATAAGACCTACTTTATCTTATATAAGGATTAATGAAAATAGCCCAGCATAATAATAATAATATAGACAACAATAAATTTACCAAAAAAACTTTGCTGACTATTTAACTGCTATTTATTACGTAAATAAAAAATCAATAGAAATATAATAAAAATAAAAATCAGCCAAGTGCGAGTCGGACTTGCGAAAGAAGGGTTCCGTAATATTATCTATAAAAACGAGCATATAAATCACATTTGTTGCATGGGAGCCATCTTAAATATTTATATATATATTCTCAGAATATATATATAAATATTTGAGGGCTGACACACAGAATATTATTCTGTTTTTAGTATTTGTTGTTATAGCTGCAAGAGAAATACATCATCTGTGAAAATTTCAACCGTCTAACTATCACGGTTCATGAGATACTGCCTGGTGACAGACGGACAGCAGAGTCTTAGTAATAGGGTCCCGTTTCACTCTTTAGGTACTGAACCCTAAAAAGAGTAACAATGGCATCAACTGGCAGCATGGAATAGAAAGGAACTTTTAGCTGTTGAAACATAATGCATCATAAACATCACATGTTTCATATTTATAATAATTAAATTTACTAATAATTATTATGATTCACACCTATGTCTGATCAAGGGATTTTCCTTTTGAGACAGATGTTGGACTATGGATTGAACAGAAAATTACAAATATACGAACCCTTTAAAGAATGTTTGAATCCTGATGAAGCTTTGGCCAATAAGAACTTGCTTTTATTATCAATAAGGAGTTTGTTATCAGTTTTAACTGCTTGCTGCATCATGTACTCAAAGAACTGGTCTTTAACAAATCCTGGTGATGCAATAATGACACACTTGACTATGCTGAAGTCTACATGCCTCAGGATACCTTGCATCACAGCTTCATAGAACTTATTTAGACCCTGTAATAGCAAAATGCGACTAATTAAAATGAAAGAAAAATGTGATTACCCATGGAGAATATAAATACTATCTCACGTAACCTATGTATTACATGCCACTGCTTGCATAGGCTTCTAATAGTTAAACCACAGCACTTAGACCTATTATTGCCTGCTGCTTGCAGAATATACAGGGTGGCCAATTAAGAAGTATACCACTTTTTTTAGCCCCCATTTAGATTTGACTCCAAATTTTGCAAAATGTGTCTATTATTTAGTTAAAATGCGGCAAGTTTGTTATGCACAGTCTACAAGACCATGACCACAGCAATACTTTCAATGTTATCCTGAAGCTCTTAAACTAATTATAAAATGATCCAATTTAAAAAAAAAAACATTAAGCATTTCGAGACACATCCGGACTGTTTTTCAGTGGGGTTATCTAAAGGAATGTGTCGTGGTCAAGTTTGAATACGAAAATCAGAATATTAGTGACTTTGTTAGGGGGGGATATCTAATCAAGTATGTGAAATTGATGAAATTTTGAAAAACATGTTAAGAGCGATCGCATTTTTTAAAATAAAACAGGAGCAGATTAGGCAAATCTTATTCACTGTATAAAATAGCCAAGCCTGAATAATATACTTATAGAAAAATATCTGGTATTTTCGTTTGTAATAAAAATAATCTTAATATTTAAAGTTGTATACTTTCTAATTGGCCACCACATTCATTCATTCAACTACAAAATTGAATGCCTAATTTCAACAATAAAATTATTGCTGTAAAATAAGCAAAAGCATACCTTATCATGTTGTTGCACAAATCCTTTTCGCTTCCTAGGTATAGTGATATCAATTTTAGATCTCACTAGTGTCATGGAGGGTGTGATGAGACAGACGTGTGCCAGGCCTTCCTGCATCACAACGGCACCTACATCAGCATTGGCTGCTGGGTCACAAGCCTGTTCCACCCTCTCTAAAGCCACTGAATCCCATAGTGGCTTTTGTAGAATGAACTTCCTATTTAGTTCTAAATCTAATGTGTGATAGGCACCCATCTGAAAAAGATTTAGTATTAAAGCTTTCAATACAAAAAGTTCAAAGTAAAAGTTTTATATTATTTGTTAGTCTAGGGTCCTAGACTACATTTTAAAATCTAAAGATGCTGAAAGGTTTAGTTTCTAACTACTTACATAATTATTACAAAAACAGTCATGAGATATTATTTACCTTTACATACTGATTCTCAACAATATTACGGCCTTTCAGCCTCAGTACACATGCTTGTGTATCAAAATCAATAGTCGCGACAGTGATAGTGAGGGTGGTCCTCACTCTGCTGCTAGTTGACGAGCCTGTTGCAGACTCGGTCTGAACCTTGCGCACTGTGGACGCAGTCACCGCATCAGCCTCCGCGACGAGATTGAATGCGTGCCACATGTCCTCAGGTTCTTCGGGGATGAGGCCGATACTCCTTAAAAATAACCGCAAGGTGAATAGAAATTATCACCTATTCACTGATATCTGATAGTCTTTACTTGGTTGGAATCGAGCAATATGTTAGTTTGCAACTTACCCGCAGCCATCCCTTTCGATATTTTTGTGAACGAGCTTCATCTTCCTTGTATTGTTGTTGATTATTTCACATTATTTATTCACAGAGATATCGAACGTCTAAACTTTCTTCTGAGTGCATCGGCTCGATGATGAACGGAACACACAGAAATCGAATTCTTCTGACACAAGATTCTGAATGAAGACATTTTTTTTGTCTAAAACGTCAAATTTTGACTATGTAGTGGTAGCATGTTTTTAATTCGATTTCGAATAGTGGTCTTTCTGCTCAAGTCACTCAAACGAGGGTTCACAGCATTGACTGACATGACATGACAGTCCTGTCATTCTGTGCTTCTTTTTAATAACATTGTAATCATAATCATAAATTGTAGTCTGTTTATGCTTGGCAAAGTTGTCGGTTTTCGTTAGTGAACTATTTAGCCAAATATTGCGTTGCAAAGCCATTTTTTTTGTTTGGTATGTGTACCTTCTCCGACGCGCACACAACAACTTACCAAAGTTTCATCACATCACATCACAATCGCAATTTGCGAGACTAATGCATGGCAATTGATTTTTATATAAACAGATTGTTATAAAGTTAATTTAAAGACCTGCTTGTGTCGTAGAACGCAAAATACGGTCAATCATTAGAGCAATAGAGGAAGATGAAAAATCTTTCGTCCTCCGCATAGTTCACTCCAGTGTAAATCACGATAAAAATATATTACAAAGTTTATAATTTGTTTTATATGAAAAATTCAGCCGAAAAAATAATAAAAAAGTAAAATAGGAGAAAAAAACAAAAGCACAGCAGAATCACATAGAAAGTAAAAAAAAGAAAAAGCAGTTTGTGAGAGGAAGAAGCTAAACGTAGCTCATCTCTGTTAACAAACAGAATGGTTACGAATGAGCAAACGAAACGTAACTTTGAAGTTTTGAACGAAGGGGAGGACGGATGAGTTTATTGTATTGCATTTGCATTGGTTTAATTTGTTTTCTGTTAGCCGACAGCTTGTTTCATTTAAATGTGCTTTCAACAAACAGTGTACATACTTTAAATATTGGTGTTTAAAATATGACATTCGTCCATTAGTTATAATTAGATAATGTGTGTGTAGTGGCAGTGATAACGTCAACGGTCAAGCTCAGCTGGTCCCGTCCGACGAGCGGTAAAAATCTCGCGAGTTTTTCTTTACCTTACACAGGTAGCACCTTTCGTGCTCCATTTCTTCAAGGTATGCCGTTATATTTTTTTCTAGATAACACGCTTGCTTAGATACACTAAACGTAAAGGATACAAATAACACGTAGATATGTAATTATTTTCAATTTGTGTTATTTATTTATACACGTGTTAATATATCTATGGTGCTTATTTTATAATAACGATAGGGGTTTATACACACGATCGCGAAATTTTGTTTATCTTTATTTACAACGACCGACGCACTGGCCGTGATCCAGATTACGTGTCGTCTTATTGCGCGGGAACTCGCGATATTTTTAGTATATTAGTCGCACGATGATTTAGAATGCGTCGTGCAACTAACATTACTATAAAAAATCCGTTTTTCAGTAAAAGATAATGTAGCTTAACTCTGAAGTGTCAGTTTAATAAGTGTTTTAAGTGATTTAAAAAATGAGTGAGACCCAAGAGACCCTGCCGCCGGAGTCGGCTTCTGCCCCCCCTGCACCACCGTCATCCACGTCTTCAGAAAATGCATCACTTGCCAGCACAGCAACCTCCCCTGTCACCAAGCCAGCTGACTCCACAAGACCAACTTCTTTGCTCAAACCATCCGGCTTGAAGCCACCCTCCAAGATTGGCCGGCTCTGCTCCAACTCTACGCCCAAACCTGCTGTGCCCATCTCTCCCAGAACTGGTGAGTGTTAATATTATCAATCCTTAGTACGGTAGACAAACCTTTCTCTTGTTAATACTGCTATAATCTCTTCTTACCTAATAGTGATGTCATGACTGCCTCTTACATAGTGATTATTGATTATCCTGAAGACACAGTAAGCACATTGTTATGCTTTATTAACAAACTGCAATTGACAAGATTTCTAGTCCTGGTACATTAATATTTTATATTAGAAATGGTAATTGCCTGTTTGCCTAATTTATTTTCTGTATTTAAGCAATATTCAATGTTTCATATAAATCATTAATATAAGGCAGAGTTTTAAAGTAATTATTTGATGAGCTATCAATTAAAATTTGGCTCTAGGTATTGATCGGACTGACAATCCCATTACATTTAATAAAGTTCAAGAGAGACAAGGCCACTGGGGAATGGCTAATTAAATGCCAACAGGCTCACATCCTGTCTGAACTTCACATTTGAGGAGGCTTGATAATAATCTTTTATTTTTATCACCATTTGATAAATAATAATCTGGAGAATGTTTATTTTAAAAATATTGAGTATTGATGAAGTGGTTTGAATGCTCATGTATTTGCTATTCATGTTGCAATGTGCCTGCCCCAGTTACTGCAGGCGCATTATCACGATAAAACGGCGCAGTGTGAAGTGCGCGTGTGTAGATTATATTGAGCTATTTAACACTGGCCTTTGTGGAAGACCAACCGTGTACATAGTTGGAAATGTCATGCAGGGACAAGTAGGTAATTTCTTTCACATCTTTTTATCAATAACACGTTCTACGATGTTTTGGTTGCGCGCGAGAGGTGCACTGCCAAACAAAATCACCTACCTATGTATTTTAAATTAATTTTTTTATTTCTTAAATTATTGCCAAAACCGAAAAGACTAGGTATCTTCAAGCTCAAATGCTGCTACCGTTTACGTCAGTCATGATTCGTTTCACTACAAAAAACTTTCGTGGTTTCCAAAAACGGTGTTTTCCAATAAGGGAAAGTCTGACATGGCTTTTCAATTTATTTACAATGATATCATCCAATCCTAAAGATACGAAAAGTTGGTATCTTTTCATATCCTTAATCATTCATTATAGGTACCTACCTACTCACTTAGATCTACCATAAAAATGTGAAAGTTTGTATGTTTCAATGTTTGTTACTCAATCACGCAATAACGGCTGAACGGATTTGGACGAAATTTGGCATACAGATAGTTTATAACCTGGATTAACATATATTGTACTTTTTAACCCGTTAGTACGTTCCCGTGGGACAATTTCCGACACACCCGGGCGTAGCCGCGAGCGAAAGCTAGTAGTAAAATAAAATGTATTTACGAATAAGATAAGTAAAGTACACGGCACATAGTTTAATCGAATAATAATAAGTGTTGCGTTAGGTCATCATCGCTTATTATATCGATGAGAAGCAAAATGACCTCAGTTCTCCCAGTTTCATCGGATAATCACGAAGAGACATCAAAAATATACGGCCTTGAGCAAAGTGAACCAAAACCAGTTTTCTAAATAGTTGTTTACCGTCAATGGCGCGCATCGTTTTATCGATTAACGACTCAAATTAATATAAATCGACTCATCATCATCAATCAATTTCAAATTAAGTTGAAATGTTTGTTTAAAATTAGGTATGAATTCGGCTTGAAAATAGGTATCAAATTGTTCTGTTGAAAGTGAAAATGTTGTTAGTTATATTGTTTAGTATTTCTTCTCATGCTATGATGTAGTTGTCGGCGAGTTTCACCGGTGCGCGGTGTTATGTCCGATGGTCGATTGGCGATGGTTCGTGACTGCGCGCCACCAAGCGTCGTTGTCCGATTCGTAGCAGTAATCACCGTTTTCACTTGAAGGTGCAGAAGTAAGCTTTTAAAACTACTTACCTTCTAATATTTAATTTACCTACTAGGAGCGTATTGGGCCTTTAATAAGCCTTTTCTTTTCTTTGATAATAAAAAACCGGCCAAGTGCGAGTCGTACTCGCGCACGAAGGGTTCCGTACCTTATTCTATAAAAACGGCAAAAAAATCATGTCTGTTGTTGGGAACCCCCTTAAATATTTATTTTATTCTGTTTTTAGTATTTGTTGTTATAGCGGCAACAGAAAAACATCTTCTGTAAAAAATTCAGTTGTCTAACTATCACGGTTCATGAGATACAGCCTGGTGACAGACGGACAGTGGAGTCTTAGTAATAGGGTCCCGTTTCACCCTTACGGGGTACGGAACCCTAATAAGTAGGTACTCATTCAACCTTAGTACTTTTTCTCATTTAAATTGAGCAATTCTATGTACCTATCCTACTACACTAATGACAAGGCAAAAGGTTAATGAATAAAATGCGCTTTAATGGTTCTGAATTGAAGGTAATCAATTGGAACGTAAGCCAAAATGAGAATGACGCAGTTTACAATGCTATCAGGCTTTAGTTCCGGTTGCTGCAAAACTTTACAGAATTACAATTTTCATAGTTGGAATTATTTTATTAGTTAAGTAAATGAATCAAGGGAATCTTATATAAAGACGTGATGCAAACTAATCAAATTATTATCTCCTGACTAAACTCTCTAACCAGCTGCGCTGGAAGGTCTCCCTAGGCATGACATGAGGCTGCTTTAGGAAACAGGTTAAAAAAATATCAATTTCACACGTTAATTTAATCCGACATTTAAAAACATGTGAGGCGGTAACTACATGTTTTCGCCAAAACCAAGCAACCAAGTAAAAGTAACAAAATACTTAATTCTTTGTTATCTGATATCACATTTCAACACTAACCGTGACACACTTTAACAACTAACTGCCTGGCCGTTAGTCATATGTCAGTCTCCTCTCACAAAAAAAGATCCAGTTTTTAAAAGTTAACGTCCAATGTTTATTGTTTTTACGATGCTGCCAAAAAAATATTTCTGTTATAGCGTTACCGGTTCTTAATACGACCTTCACAGATTACTGTTAAATACTTACTGCTGTACCTAGAAGGACCGTTACTTTGATTGCAGCTAGAAGGAAGCTGACAACCACAATTATTTTATTGTCTTACAACGACTAGGCAGTGTAAAAACTAATTGTTATTATTCTTAACTAGGTGTTGCTCGCAACTTCGGTCTGCGATCCAGCATGATAAGTAGCCTTGTCCTTCTCCGTAACAAACGAAATCACTTTCGCATTTATAATATTAGTTAGGAGTCTTAATGACTGCCTGGTTAAAAACTGCCATAAAACCAATTTCACTGAAATTACGATGAGCTGTGTTTCGGACTGAAGTAAAATAATTCGTTAATTGACGATAAACGAAGAGTACGCAAAAACGATAATTAAGTGCTGAGCAATTTCCTTTTTATTAGTGTTTTTGTTAAGGATGGTTGTGTTGACCGCGGCAGAGAATAGCGTTTCCATGTTCTGTTTGTTTGGGTCTTACAATTCGTCTTCCATTGTCCGTGTAGTTGCACTTTCACCGAGGCGTGACGTGCGCTTGCGCTGCGTACCACGACTTTTCATCTTACGACTATTTGTTACGATATTCCGAAAAGAGAATCACTCGTAGAAGAGCTTTATGAGAGTCGCTAATACAGGAATATAATACTTTTGATATCCAAAATCTTTACTTACCGGCCACAACTCTAATCAAAATCAATATCTATAAATTCAATTTAAACTAAAACAAACCTATTTAATAAAATTATATTTATTTATAGCTTTCAGCATTGATTTATTCATCGTGTCTAGTTTCAAAGATGGAATATAAATCACGCGAAGGTTAAAAGCAATGTTAAAGGTAAAATTTGCTTAGCCCCAAGAGGCAAGAGGTTACTTTCAAACCTCCGGCCCGTTACCTGTGTGACCTTATTTGTCACCCGCAGTTACAGTAACGACTTAGATTTACGAGTTAAGCTGCCAATTTGCTATTTTAATTGCTTATTTAGATTTGCAATTCCACTTACCAGGCACAATAAATTAAAAGTAAGGAAATGATGCTAATTAGGATAAGCCCTAACTCATGGTGGAATTTGGTGCAACAATCAAACTAGTCAAAAGGAAATGCTTTCTTTTAGGTTACAGTGCAAAAAAAGATACAGCTTTGAAACCTCGCAAGACTAGGAATTATGAAATATGTGTGCTTGAAGTAAGCAAAAATGTGTGTGATTATCTCTTTATTTGTGCTGTAGTGTAGAGCACACTGCACCAGTTCTTATTATTCAGCACCAGTCCTGATAGTTAATAGGGTTAACCGTAGCAACAGACCTAACGAATGGGCTATCTTCCAATCATTACTTATGCACCGTCGCTGCCTTTTGATCGTTAACTCCATAAATGGCCTCAAGAAGTGATAATCTGTTTGATGTTAGTCTTTGTGCCGTTGGAAGTCCTCCCACTCTACGTCTACGGAAAGTAGAACTCATTGTGGAAGTAATGATGCCATTTTTGTGGATGGTAGAGTAGTTGCCTCTTTATTCGGAGCTAAGCTTGTTTTTTCTTGGCTTATCACTTACTTAAAACCGACTCGCAAAATTAATAATATACCTACTATAAGAACTGTTAGCATTATTTTATATGATCAGTTAAAGTTGGTAGGCTACTATCTAATCTTGACAGCGCTTCACAATGATATTATCACCTTTTACTTATAATATCGTTGGCGCTTCAAAATAAACTCATCGGCTTCAGAGATAGCATCGGAACACCAACATTTGGGCGCAGTTAACGATTGCTCCAGTGGCAGTAAGTTCTTCAGTAATGCTTTCTATTTTCTAAAACCAGCCTATTGTTCAAGGCGTCGCATCAATCAATTGTCATGACCGACAGTTCGGCGCTGGAGCCACCATTTACGTCACCATGTCGGTGGCAGAAAATGCGTGATGGAAATAGTTTTTTCTTCGTAAAACTTTGTCCGTTTATGACTGCTTATTCAGCTTCTAATGGTGCCTCATCACAAGTTATTAATTCAGCTGAAATACATAAATATCATTTAGTTTCAATACACGAACCAAGAACTACATGTTACGAGACACGAAATGTTGGAAACCTTTCCAAGCCCTTTATTTTGTCTCTGTGGAATCCACACTAAACAGTACTAAAAACCCATGCCAATATGATGCCAATACACAATATTGGCGGTCCGAGTATTTCACCATCAATCGTTAGGCAGCGCTTATTATCCGTTACGATTATTAGCATCCGTACGGATGTCGTAATCAAGTTCCATAAGCCGGTACCGCTTTGATCGTAACCGACCGACTAGTATTCCATCATGGTCCATAGGTACTGCTTAATTTATTTACATTCCTAGCAAACTGGCACGCATACACAGTCGAATTTCAAGATCTTTAGTTGGTTTATAATTAAATTATCTATTGAACAGTCTTCGGTAACGGTGCGTGCCTGCAATCAAAACAATATTATGGAAGCTGCAAGTGGTCTGCCTTGAGCGTAAACATTCTAGGATTGGAACGTTTAGTCTGACATTTCCACAAAATGTCAGCTTGTGCACTTAGGACAATCATAATACAAGTTGGTATTGCAAACCAATAAAATGATAATATAAGCAATAAAAAAATCGTCCTACGTCAATGTTTGTCAAACCAAATGCAAGCAGAGGTTACAAAACACAACCATTCTGCAGATATGTATCGTGATCTCATAACGTGTGAGGTGATAATGATTGTATTCCCTTATTCCTCATCCCCAATTCTAATCCTAACTAATTATCCTATATGCGAGAGTGAGTTTGTTTGTTTGTTATGCTTTCACGGTAATACGGCTGAAAGGATTAGGATGAAATTCGGCACATGGATAGACCATGACCTGGAGAACAACATAGGCTGCTTTTTATCGTGGATCGCAGACGAAGTCACGGGCAACAGCTAGTACACAATAATTACATCGCGCTTGAAAATAACCAACTCTTAAAAAACATAAAAGATAAATATTAAATAACAAGTGCTTATCAGAGTATATCCCAGAATTTAGAGATCGACTAGAACCAAATGAAGCTAAATCTCTTCGATCAATAATAGCACAAATCTAATCAATTTCAATGATAGTTTTTATCCTGATCTGATCTTCCAGGTCGACTAAGAATTGTCTCGTACTGTCATCATAATTCTGAGAACAATGTAATTTATACAGCAATTATGACTAAATTGCGAAAATAGAATAATAAGCAATTTAATGAGCTTGTTTTGTTTGATTACAATTGAGTTGAAGCTGATTTTGCACTGAAATAACAATGCTCTGGTCACAGTGACATAATTTGTTGCGATTGCCCAATGTTATATGAGAACAACTGATTTAAACATTGCACGATCGAACTCTACCGGGAAATATTACGGCCATTCAGTTTTTAACGTTGCAACAACTTCGCGTCATCGATGCAAATCAATTAACTGGGAGGAAACAATTTCTTTCGAAATCTTTTTTGTACGGTAATTCTGTTAACTTTAATAACTAGACACCGGGGTTCTTACAAAACCTAACCCTGTTATTCTTTAAAAAGCAAGCTTAACGTTTCAGAAAGATAATTTATTCTCGTTCAAACTTCAAAGTACGTAGCTTAAACAATTGTGACATTAGTTGATCTTAGCTATTCAAGGTCGGCGTTGCATTATTCATGTCTGCTAGTGATATCATACTCAATCCTACATAATATTCAATGTACAATTGAGTACATCCACTTGCTCAGATTAGTCGGCAAATGTTAGAAAGTAAATTACTGCGGCCAACCATGAAGAATTGGAAATGTTTGGCTTTGAAATCTCTATTTTATTCATACTTTTGTAACTCTAATTTTATATTCGTCACTAGTTTCTTAAGGTCTGTAGTAAAATTGTCTATACCTACTTCATAAAAGATAGTTTGATCTCTGCGACAGCTGTCAGTAAAATCACCGCCTATGAAGTCCTGAATCCCTACCCTAGGAATGTCAGTTTGACATAATATTATTATGTCGCAGAGATCAAGCTATCTATTATATAGTAAATGATATCATACCGATACGTCTAAACGTTTCTCAATTCTTTGCAATCGACACTGGTCGTTATTTAACTGGTGTAAGCTAATTCTGCGTACGAGTTGGCAACATCCTGGTGTTTCACTGAGCAGCGGGTGTTGCTCACAGGTGATACGATATTCCTGTAACTCGAGTATGTTGAAACCATTACTGGAAAGTGTTCCGGTCTGGCGGCTGTCGTCAGCGACGCGCAGGCGCAGGTGTGAAAAATCGTCACAACAATAACTATATTCAGATTCTACGTGTCTTTATGCGCATAATTTCATTGTTTTTGTCGTTGGCGGCGGATGTATAGAATTTTCATGAGAATGAACATACGAGATAGAATCTAGAATATCCAGTAACCAACTTGTTTTGAAAACAAGTACCTATTCGGTAGCCTAATCCGATTTGGATGTGTTTTTTTTAAATTGGAAAATAGTTTTAAAGTTTGATTAATTTCATCCTAAGCGCTAGGGCAAAACGTTATTGGTGGCCCCAAAAACCAAAATAATTTCGCCATTGTTTAATCAGAATTCACTTTTTGTTACAATCAGGCCCAAAAGTTGAACAACGAATTTACATTAAGTCAAATATTGTAATAGTCACGAAACTTTCACAATTGCCACAAGTTAACTTGTAGGCTACATAAACGCCATTCTTTGCCAAATACAATAAGGATTTTCTTTTTAAATCATTGGTTATGCATGTCAATTGCGTAGCCCTGAAGGTCGGTTAGCAGAAGGTAATACCCATTTGCCTGGAAAACCGGGATTTCCCCATGTACACACGGCTACACATCAAGCTATACTTGTCCAGTTTATGCTAAACTCGCATTGTATAGGATTTCCGTACATTTCGAGGTCAGCTTAAAATGGAAATGTATAGCTTCATTTGTAGCCGTGTGTACCTCTAATACGTATTTGTAATTCAAGTAGCATTCAAGTGGCGCCACGCCGTTCACCGCTATACTTATTCGATTTAATTTGCTAATAAGGAAATTGATTTTTTTAATAGGGTCTATCAAAAACAACAAAACAGTGCTATTTCGAGACTTAAATATATTTTTTATTTACCCAAGGTTTTTGTACGTGACTTGGTGGAACAGGATATCGGCGGAGGTTATTCTCCAGTGCGCGACGACACGGCGACGTGCCAAAAGCAATTTGGTGTAAACAGTCCCACGGTAATGCGACACCTAATTTTTCATTAGCGCCTGGGAATTTAATAATGTTCAGTCAAAAGTAGAATTGATATGAGGTTTTACCAAGTCTCTGACATTTAGAATTCAAACATTCCCGCCAAACTGAACGATAAGTCAAATTGTTAACACATTTTTAAGAGTGACCCCTTGTTTTCGATTCATAATTTCTGGATCTTATGAAGTGCAGGAATCTTACGTAAACATCCTGATTTTTTTTCATCATTCATTATCATTTATTTCAAAAATATGTGACATTCTGGTTTCAATCAGTTCCTTGGTTGATTTTACTCCAAATAGCTGCTTGATGATATTCCATTCTGTTTTCAGGGAATGCATAATAATGTTTGTTCTAGAAAAGTCATACAAACCCGAAATTTTTAATGCGGTACGTGATGTTTACCTTCTCTTCAGGTAGCAGCGCGACCTATTCGCAGTTTGTTATGCCGAACTTTTCAACAACGGGTTATAAATTAATCCTCACAGGGCAAGGAACACGAGAGCTACGTGCCTTCCGCTGTAAACTCGCTCCATGAGCCAGCTCGCGGATTGTTTGGATTCCAATTTATCGGTCAAAGCCCCTCTTTTAAGTCAATAATTAACCGCACAATATTGACTGTCTTACTTAACACACATAATAGTTTGGAATTTTGTTCAATATTTTGCTCGGAACAGAACTGCACATTCTCTATTAAAATATTCGTTTCGTACGTGCAGTTTTTATCGTGTTTTCTGTTTTTGTCATGCCTCGTGTGTTCATTAGCAAGTTAACATAAACATATTCTGTTGTAACCGTTTAGTTCGTTGAACGTCTAGGAAATGTTTAGTGTCAGACAATTTGGACAGTAAAAATTTCCAGTGATTGGTTTTGCATGACCAAAGCACAATCGACGTATCTAAATGCATAATCACGTATCACATAAACGTGGCTATCAAATTCTTACTATCCTAAAGGAGTCTTAAAAAACTGCACGATTAAAACTTTCGCGGCATGCCAAAGTGTGTCGAGAGGTCTTCCCAAGTTTGTGCACAGTTAACTCAGAAGCCCTGCGTGCCTCGAGGGGCATATATCTCGGGCCCCTAAGTCCTGAGTCAGCGCTGCCTCACGTCAGTTCGTGCCTCCGGGACGTTGGATAAAATCACCGACTTCCTTTCAGAAATAACAATTTGGTTTTTGTGCTAAATTGACCGTCCCGCGGCTAAACCCGCACGGGTCATTCACTTCTCAGATATAGCTAACGTTGGGTGGGTTTGCAGTTTTTAAATTACTTGAGGACATAATGTATCTCTAAGATACAAGTTAGCCAGTCAAGAGTTGGCGTAACGTAATAGAATTTTACACAATAACAGAAGTATTGAATGCATAGGTGCGCATTACAAATCGGCACGATTGGAATTCTCAGACGAACTATGGAGAAAGGAAGCTTAAACTTTATTGTCTAATGTTACATAAGACCACTCTAAAACATGACTGTTCCATAATTCTTATTTTATGGCTGTTCCTTCTGCCTTGTTAATAGTATACCTACTTTCTGACTGTGAATTATTTTTATGTTAGGTCATACGTTGACCAGTGTAGTGAAAGGTAGGTACTTGAGCTGTGTTTACTAAATTGTAACGATAAATTTTGTCTCTTCGGACAGGTGTCTCGCAACCACAAAAGACAAACGTTTCTATGAGGATGCGGTGACGTGTGTGAATCAGTCGACCTCCGGTCGCTCACTTTCTTTGACCTATTAGAAATCATGGCTCGTTCAACCTTCATGCTCCTTACCGTCACGATGGTCGTTTAGTTTTATATGAATGCCGCATCTTAAATCCCTTTCAGTCCAGTTTCGAAGTGGCTGTTTGAGGTTATCTATTAGAGGATAATGTAACAAAGCGATCAAGTGCTCTATCTAAACATCATTTTGTTTAGATAGAGCATTCCCTGTTCTAGTGCGTGGCCGATGAGTAAGAACACAGCACGCTCGTGCTATCGTCCTTAGTGATACGTGCATTATCTTATCACTATTTATAGAAAAGACAAATAATTTCATTGTTCCTTTTATTACATTGCCCAGGCGCAGATAAAGTTAAATGAGTAACAGTTAAGGGTTAAATTTATATTGTTCTAAAACGAAAATGGATTTCTTAAATCTTTCAGAGAGGGCCATCAAATCTCGGGATGGAAGTGTCAAATGTGTCATGTTCCGATAAGGAATCCTGCTGCAATACCGAGTCTCGGACAGGAGTGTCAACGAATTTGGGGCTGACCCTCCCCACTTTCAGCCGTTTTCTTTAGTTTTCTTTACGTCGTACATACATGGTATTAGCAATTTTAGCCTACCTACTGTCATATTCTCAGGAATCTCAGGCTACAATCCAGTCCATTGCAAATCTCCTAATTAATCGTATCCTAATCATATCTCAGTCTACCACTAACCTGTACCCTAATAACGTAATACACGATCAATCGGAATTTGAATCGTTTTGAAACAAAATGCTAATCCATTGGCTTCATAAGTTCGAAAAAAAAATCGACTCAACAACGTAAATCACGCAATGAATGTTGTTGAACTGTCAAAAGGAAACAAATTAGTGTTTGTTATCCCAATTTAATCCTAATTATTATTTACAAGTTCTTCGAGTAGTTAAAATGAAATTGTTTATTCTGTAAATAGGATAATGCAATCAAGTTTACACGTCATATTATAAAAAAATAAAAAAATATGCGGGGCAGTCTTTGGGGACTGCCGATAGAAGTGAAAACTAAGCGTGCGGTGACGATGACGCGATTTTCACGCTTTATGTTCACCCAAAAAGTGCTTAACGCACATAAAGAAGATACACTTAAAAAATTTGCTAGATGAGTTCGGCGTTTCTTATCTGACTACTCTAAGAAGAAAGACCGAAACAAACTCAGAGGTCACAGTCTCTTAAGTCCAGACATAATCTTGGTGAGGACCATGTAGATTAGTCTGAAATGGTCTTTTGAGGAAAGAACCACACAGATTTGAGTGGACCTGTCCAGTCAGTGCAAGCATTTGTCAGTAATCGTGTAGCTCAACTCAGAACTTAAGGAACTCAACTCGACGAACAATACCAAAGAAAGGACATTTGGGTGGGCCGATAAACTACTCAAACTGCCAGACCATCATTAAAATTAACTGAGAAAAAAATATGAAAGAGGAAAAAAAAATATACACATAGTCCTCACATTCACACTAACGTATTTTATGAATACTTTACAATGTAATCATGTCATTTTGTATATAATTTTCAAAAATGTCAATATGTATATAAAACTGTATATTTTAATGATTTTAAATAATAATTAAATGTCAAATATTATGGTTTTATCACAAGGCTTAGCAGAACGAGCAGCTCAACACGCTTTTTTATCTTCTAAATAATCAGAAATTTTATAGTAAGTACTCTTTTTTACAAAGTTTAGTTTTAATACAGCTAAAGTTAACTCTAGCTTTCGTCGGAATATCCC
Organism: Xanthia togata; assembly: GCA_963853775.1. Taxonomy (NCBI): domain Eukaryota; kingdom Metazoa; phylum Arthropoda; class Insecta; order Lepidoptera; family Noctuidae; genus Xanthia; species Xanthia togata. Next base: position 18,626,422 of record OY970802.1, read on the forward strand.
AAGGGAACGAACTACCTGGATTAAAAGTACCCTGTGTTCATCCTTTACCGTAATTGCGTAATACACGATCAATCAGGATCGTTTTGAAACAGATTGGTATTCCAGTGATACGTAGGTTCGAAAAAAAAACTGCGCAACAACGTAAATAACGCAATAAATGTTGTTGAACTGACAAAATGAAACGGATTAGTCGTAATTGTTTACGAAAATATGTTACGTAAGTAATTAGATAGCTGGTTATAAAGTACCTGTGTGCCAAATTTCAGTCAAATCCGTTCAGCCGTTTTTGCACCAATCTGGAACATACACCAGGCAAACAGACAAAAATTCTAAGTAACTAATTAAATAATATAATGTACATACATACATTGAGGACTAGACCGGTCCGTGAGGGAAGAACTCAATATCCGTAAAACAATATCTTACCTGAAGTCAACGCAGGAAAAACAGCTAGGGAATAAAAGAATAATATTGTAAAAATATTAGGGGTTAAACAATGATATTATATTAAATATCATTGGGGTTAAAGTATGAAATTTATTTTAATAGGTACTTCGAATAGAGCCTTCATGGTTTGAGATTTTTGAGTGAAACTTTTTTCACATGGTAGCTATGAAGTTCTTCTTTTAAAAAATGTGCATTATTCGATTATCGACTTTCATTTGTTTTTTTTGTTCAGCTTAGACAAGAAAGATGGATACTTTTAAAAATTCGAGTTATTTTTGAATACGAGTTCCGACGCGGAACGAATGCGGCAGAAACAGCTCGCAATATCAATATTGCGTTTGGAGAGGGGACTGTTAATGAACACACCGTGCGATTTTGGTTTAAACGCTTTCGTGATGGAAACTGATTTGAAGACGCCATTAGATCTGAGCCAAACTACCCAGGAATTAGCGGCATGGTTTAACGTTACCTTACCAACAATATTGACGCATTTGCGTCAAATCAATAAAATAAAAAAATAAAAATATGAGAAATGGGTGCCTCATGATTTGATTTTCTTTATTAACTTGGAATTCGTCCCTACATAGTTAAAAATACATTTTTATCTAAAAGTTAATGATGAGGAAAACCACAAAAGAACCAACTACAATTGTAGTAGATATGCTGGTTTTTACAAAAGGTGCCTCTTTTTCCTTTCATGTATGACCTTGATGAGGAAGTTTGAAAAAATCATATTATAATGAATTTGACCGAGCTGCACTATAATAATTACTGGCTGGACCTGACCTTTTCCACACACCTTCATCACATTTTATAAACATTTCTCTCATCACGACTAGTTGACTTACCAACAGGTACTGAAACTAAAAAATGAGAGCCGAATTCACTGAACCCATAAAGAACTCGATCCCAAATAACTAGAGCCCCAATACCGTATAAATCATGACTTACTTTACCATCAGTCTATCCATCTTAATTCTTTTCGACCTAATCCAACTATGTTAGGGTACCCTGAATTTGGGCTGCAGTTATTTGGGATAGCTTTCTTTAGAGTTACAGTGATTTGGGCTTTCGTTTCGAGACTGTAGTGTAAGAAGTGCCCCATACGTAAGCTTGCTTTTTCATAAAATTTGGCAAGGCCAGCCCGACCAGAGGGCCCAGTCCCCTGCGCAAATATTTCTGTCTCTAATAATTCCTTTTCTTGAGAACTCCCTCTACCTGTACAGAGCAGTACCTAACCAGCCGCAATTACCCGGAATAGCAGAAGTAACGTTGTGAATTTAGTGTTTGACGCGTCCACCCGGCCTGGGGGTGGCGGGTGCGCGCCGGGAAAACAAAAACAAAGCAACGTAGAGATAGGTATGAGCGAGGGCGGCGGCCGCGGTGGCGGCGCGGCGTAGGCCGGCGCCGGCCGACAGTGCACGCTCGACGACCGACCCCGACGCGTGTGAACACTACAACCGCGCATCTGCAACGCGCAGGATCGCCGAACTTCCAATCGCTATCGCTTCGCATCCCAAACCTCCACCCCAAGTATTGAAGATTTTTTATTCAAAGAGCAGTGTGAAACCAAGATGCCCGTTGAAACCAAAATTAGCTTTTCCGGTGAGTCTAGATTCTTCAGTAACGTTACCTTTAATATTTAGGTGAACATAGCACAAAAGTTTACTACAACTTTACTCCCTTAATGCCATAACACCAGTTTGAAGCCATTGACGACTTTGTATTTTTCATAAATTTAAACATTCGCTAATTTATTTTTATTTGGAATTTTAATGTTATTATTATATCGACGATAAAGAGAATATATGATAACAAATTAAATCTATGATATCATCCGTTGATTAAGTACCTGCTTATTATTACAATAATTTAACGATTCGATGTAACTTGTCCATGCACAGCTTGGATAACTTAGGTAACTTGAAATATGTCATGCAAATATCTCGACGATGCGATGTGCGCATTATTTTTATGCGATTTCAAATTCCTTGTATACTCTTAAGCTGATATTATGTTAGAATCGTGAACCGCCGGCACGCTAATAGGAAGGTGCTAAGTGTTAGAAACTACAACAATAGAACCATACTAAGTAGCCAAGAGTCCCCGGATAGAAATAGAATTCGGCTGGTTGCTAAATATGAAGATGCATTTGGTCCTGAAGAAATTGAAATCCACATTACATGTAAAAATGGTCTCGCTGACCATTGGGGGTTAAATGATTATGCAAATTATAATGATGGTAATGACCGTTATTATATCCGTCGCACAAAAACTGAAGATGCTCCAAAAACTATACGCAAATATATAACAATGGCTGGGCAGAAGGAATCTATTTGATTTTTCAAACCGTTGATCAAGTAAGACTCAAGCAAAGATTTGATAGACTGACAGAAATCATCGGAGTTCGGACATAATTTAACAATACTATCCGTGATGCTCCAAGCTCGCATATCGAAGACCTTGTAAACAAAAAAGTATCGAATTTGTGGTTAAAGTGTCGTCTAGACGTAGATTTTAGAATCCAAACAAGTGACAAGACTCTACAACTGTAGAATGTATTGCAGTCAAAACAATGTAGTTTTCATATTTAGATTTAAGCAGGCTCGTGCTTCGTGACTAGCATGATCTCATGGATTTATTGTCACGTAGCTGTTATTCTAACTACTGTTTTCATGTACTAGTGGCATATTAGGGTCTAAATTTATATTTAGAGAAACCACTTTAATAATAGTGTCAATGTTGACATTTTAATGCTCATTATATACCAATCCTTAAACTTTTATTTCTTTTTTTGTTGTCAACTTTCTCGATTTCTCTAGCATCCTGGCGTTGGAGTGGTCTTTATAATTTATTTAATTTCCTTTGTTCCAACGCTTGCTCGTACCTAGATAATTTGTTTTACTGTTTATAGGGTATTATCATTTTAGATATTATCCTGACGTGAATACTGAATGGCAGAATAAATATATTTGAATGTATCTGTCTAGGTGTTGATTTGAAAGATATATTGTCTATTCTAGAGAGACTTACTGAGTCCGATGAATTCGTCTACAAATATGACCATAAAAAATAAAAATATTTTATTCATGAATTAGGGGAAGATAATTATGTCCCAGAGAACGATACCACTTAATAAGAATAAGCTACTCGTCTAGAATTTTTAAACGCTCATTGGCCTAATGAGTATCCTTAGCTCCAGTTTCATGATACAGCGTAGTTAGGACAATTGCGTAATGGATAAAACATTTTTGGGCATAAACTGTGTGGTTTAAAGGCGTGTCCGTTTCCCTCCCTCACTCTGCCCCCCTTGTACTTGTCCTTGCAACCCCCCCGAGTCGAGCTGTAAGCACTGCCTAGTAAACTTCTTAACAATTTACATTTTTAACTCAACAGGAAGACAGCTTTCTTTCTTGCTCAGTTATTTTATCCAATTATTCAAGCAAATTAGTTATTGTGTTTTCACTTTATACACGGACCGTATTCGTTGCACTTGAATAAAAACTGGTTCTAATGGCTGTTTTACCTTTTATTCAATCAATGTTGGTGGTCGGCATTAATTTCCTAAGCGTGCGTTTATTGTTAGAAGTTTACCATGACCGCTGGTCCGATGCACTTGTACTTGTTAGTCACTTAATGATTTTACTATTGCAGTGTCGCGCGCACTTAACCTTGTTTGGCTAACTAGTTGACATGCCACATCGCAAACCATACTTGCATCCTAGCCTCGTCGCAGCCACATACAAATCATATCAGCGAAATCGCTGTGCGCTGGAAGCACTGCACACTGGGTCAATAGCAACATAATATGATTCTATGATGAGTGAATTGTTGAAACTATTTGTTTCAGAACAGGAAAAAGGATATGTTAGTATCGCGTAATGCGTTACGCGTTCATTTAAAAAATTACTTCTCATCCTACTAAAAAAATGTCAGTTGTCATGCTCTCCTTTGTTAGTGAAATTCAAAGCCAAAACGTGCAAAATAGTGTTTATATCCTATTCATGGTATTTCAGTATATCTATTTACTTTACAACCTTGTTAATACTCGTAGTTGCGTAATAGTTTTGTTTCTTTATCATTTTCTATTCTGTAGCATGACACACGTCATGTTCCTCGTTAAATAACACAAGCTACACTACATTATTATTTAGTCAATGTGGCTATTGGCCATTAGTACATTATCTAAGCCTATAAGTGCGATAAAAATGTTACCAAGAACTCAAGGTCATCCTTACCTTAACGGACTAAAAATACTAAAGGTACGATATGAGTAATAATCAATGTTAATTAGTTTAGTTCGAAGTATTTGTTATTCCACAGCAATACCAGCAACAATATTAAACAGTCATGTTCTTCCATTAATAAGAATGATTTATCGTACAGCCATCGTAATGAATACATCATTATACTTTCTGTACTTATCTTGTTATAAATTCTCTTCATAGTTGTTGATCTTTCCAAGAATCTTCCTCATTTCGCGAATCTACTCTTCGGTGCGCAGGTCACGTTCCATATGCTTGTGGCGATAACATGTCTCTGTCATTTTGTCAGCAATAAAGTAAACGAAGTACCTGCCTGCCCTGTCAACTTCCTGTCTCTTATCCTTATCGGAGATGCTCTTCGAGTCGAAATTGCTCAATTACACAGCTAGCATTGTTGTCGGTCAACCGTGGCGAAACTACGGAGCAGGTGTGATCTTGCATCCACGTACTAGAATGTTCGAGGCTGTCGATATTTTCCTTATTTTGTCTTCAACATATAATCCTTTCATGTATTGTTTTTGTCGTAGCTATAAATCAACCTGTACAGGTGCTGCCTTGAACCATGGATTCAATTTCGCGTCAATAGCGATTCTTCTCGAGCGTATCAGACCGAGCCAAACATGTCTCGGTAATCAATCGTCACTCAGCGGCTTGTCTTACATGATATTTTTATTTTGAAATTGAGATGTATGCTTAATCACAAACGGAGGTATCACGCCCCCGCCATCCCGCAAATAATGAAAAATGGCCTGCTCATGTTATATCATCGTATAGCATAACACGTTATTACGTGCTCCAGGACCATGTCCTCCATCTTAAACTTATGTTGCGAAAGATACGGCAGGATATCCCGTTTTTACTATGACATCGTTACCATGACCATGTGGACGGATAGCTCTTATTGTTAGTGACGGGATGCATCTCACGTGGCAATATCTTGTGTGGTTCTGGTGGTACATCTTTTGACGTAGTTTAATGTTCATTATTTTAACCTCTGTCGGAGCGGTCGTCAATCACTTGACCAGTTTTTTTGCTGTCAGCGGCGCCAATTGATATGATTAAGAAACATTACTTAGTCAGCCAATTTTTATTACTGTTGTGTGACTTGTTACGAAATTTCCTCGGACTTTCTTTATTGGTAAAGTTAGCACGAAACTGTTACAATTCTGAGGAAATTTAATTAATTATGAAGTTTCAATAGCACTTGAAATAATTATTAGTACCTACGTTTAGGCACGTTTTATACAGTGCATGAAGGTTTTCTTTGGAAGCAACGTCCAGTTTTATCAATTATCGTACTAACTGAACTATCACGCAGGTATCAGCTCAGTCATAAATAAAAGTAATCACGCGACAACAACTTGTACACGCGGCTACATCAAGCTATACATTTTCAGTATAAGCTGACCTCGTATTGTACGGAAATTCTAAACAACGCGAGATCAGCATACACTGGAAATGGATGGCTTGATGTGTAGCCATGTGTACAAAGGCGGTTAAAATGAATCGTATGCCTCACTGAAGTCTAAACAACATTGCAAAACATGTTTTTGCGCAGCACAATACGTAAAGGCTGAGATCATAATTTGTGTTGAAGTATATTTGTTAGTTGACACTGTTTTTAGAGAATTCTTGTCATTTAATGCACTAGTTGTTACTACACCACTAACTCATTAGTGCCAATAACTAACTGAACTTTTATAACAGCTTCCAAATATTCAATAACTGGGTATTCTTCAAGTTTTTTAAATAGCAGTTAGATCTGGAGATCGGCCAAATATGGCTCTATACTTTGAGATAATGCTTTACAGTAAAGCACTTTTATAGAGTAGGTCGGAGACGTTCGGCTTATTTATAGTCGACGATACCGGCGCCTGCCTGTCTAGACCATCCCGATTACTTGGGGAATTTCCTCTGATCCCTCTGTTTGTGCAATTGCATTTCTCCATTGAGAATAGGATGAAAGAATAAATCTCTGCTGTCTAGGCTGTAATTCATATTTTAGTAAGCCCGGAGCTTTCCAATTGCGTTAACTTTCTCGTCTTAACGAGTAATTTGCTTAACAGCCGATAACCTAATAGCTACGAACTGGAGCACTATCTACCCAGATTTATTACTCTTCCGTCTCTATCCCCATGAGTCATGATGGCTCATGGGCCCATTTTCTTATCTAGGGATTATTTAGATGACAACAAAGTTGGGAAATCGGCTTTGGGCTTGATAAGAACTTAATAGATCAAGTTTATACTCACAATGATGGTGACTACAACGAAAATGAAAGAACGCATTGCAATTAGTACAAAATTTCAACCGGTGTAGTTGCAGTAGCTAAAAAAGCTAAGGCTAAAATTGAATTTCATATTTTTTTAAGTCCATAGGTATTTCAATCCCTTTGATACACTACCCGTTTAATTAATCAACCAGTCTACTGAAGGACAGACTTAACGGTCCAACTATCGTGAATATGAATCGTAACCCATTCAGCTATCCGTTGTGTCTATTTGTAGCACAAAAATAATAAACATTTAGTTGTTGAAGCATTACGTGTCATTATTAAGAATAATATTAGCACAATACATGACGCATTGCAAGACTTTAGAAAAATAATAATAAATTATAATAATGTTGTAAATACTCCAAGGTTTCATTAACAAAAGTATTAATACGATGTTTATAGCTATTCATAAGCGATTCATTAAAGCCTCTCTGCTGTACTTCATAGACATTTCTCTGATTTTAAAGAAGCAGAGGCGTCGTTTTAAATATTCTATCAATCGTTTAACACACAAGTTCACCTTAGCACGAATTAACAGCCATGTTAGGAACGACAATACGCCTCCGTAAGTTATTGTCAATATTGGTCCAAGTATGAAATTCATATCGACCGTATCGGAGCGTGCATTGTATGTACATAGTTCCTCCTTTATTCTTTTGACTAGTTCTGCTTAGTTATCTAATAATTAATTATGATCAGCTTTGTTTGTTCTATCTATTATTTGTTCTTCATAATCAGTGATAACTTTTTGATTGATAGATTCTTTGTCCTGTTCCTTACCAATATTATTCAAACCCATAACCAATTTCTGCAAGTTTTGAATCTTTTCAATAATGGATAGGGAATGTCATAGAGGAAAGAAATAAATCAATACTTCATTATTTTTGTCATTGAAGTTATCGAACCATGTCTGATTTACATTATTGTTATGTTACATAATTCATATCTATACATATACATGTATCAGCTTTGGTATAGTGATGTTTGTAATCTATTATCTATGCATAGTGTAGGCGGGTGTTCATGTAGACACGACAGTGTAAATTGTCCTATTGACAAAGCACTTACGTCAGTAGAGTGTTTGAGACGCTCTCAAGTTCAAGGTACAGTGTTTGTGAATTCCAATTTGCTCTCTCTTGTGATGTTCCTTTCAATGAAAACCTGCGTTTTATATTTATCAGAAAATCTTGATCCTATCGATAAATTAACCGTATTGATTCTCTACTTGACACGTAACGTATATGCGACTTTGTGTATACAGATGGCAGCCGAGGTTTCATTTCCATGTATCCATACTTCGAGCATGTAGTAACACCACTGATTCACCTTGTTTACCTGCAGTACACATATGTGCTAACGACGCTTTAGCTATGGCTACAGGGTTTGCCCCAGAATCTGCTCCGACAAGATATGTTTATGTACACAAAGTTGATGTCATCATCATTCCATCCGCGTGGTTTAAAAATTGACACGCGGGCGACTGTTTTGCATAGTTACCAAAATAGTAGTAATTAGCACTTATACGTTAACAGAAAGCATTAGGTTATGATAATTTGATGACAAATCCAACATTAAAGGTATAGCATCGCGTGATAATGAAACCTGAATATCAGTGTCTTAATAGATAGGTTTTCCAGCAGCGTACTGTGTAGTAAATAAAGATAATTTTCAGTAATTTGCACGCCCTGTAAGCTGAGCATTATTTGATGCATTTATCATGAGCCGAGATAGGCATCGGTATATCTGCAGCCGTGAGAACTTCGTGACTAGACCCACACCTAACTGTTTCGTTTCTAGTAATGCCAATGCCAGTTGCATTGCAGATATCAAGCGTAATAATGCTATTATCTTTTTAAAATGGTATCCGTATTACAATATAAATTATGTTTTCAGAGTACCTTACAAACCTTTTTGTTGTCACGTTAAAATCGGACTAAAAGGTAAGAAAAGTTAAAATTATACAGACGTGTTTGTTATTCTAGGAGATTCTTAAAATTCAAATCTTTTGTCAAATTTAGCTATGATGGCATATTCTCCGTTAGTTCTATTATTGTAAATTCCTAAATTGATGCTTAGGTCGTGACTCGTGTCTTTTGTCACTGACAACCAGTTCTCCAACCGTATTTGTTTCCTTATTCTTAATCTTTTGGCAACAACTTGTTTAAGGTAAACGACACTTATTATATATGTCACCATATCAGGAATAAATGCTATTCGCAAACGATTTTTAGCTTATTCACATGCAGTATTTCATTAAGAAGTTTTCGCATCAAGCACCACTACTATTTCAAAACAAAAGCGATCTCCGCCGTTACTTAATAAACAATTGATATTTTCCATATCGTATCTGGAGCAGCAATGATTTGGTGAAACTACGTACAACTATTTAAGCCGATTCTTGAGTACAACTTTCTACGTATTTATGAGTTTTCGTATGGAGCGAAAGGCTCGATCTTCATTGCCGGATTGGTATTCCTTACACTCCACTTATTGCTTCTTTCGGATTAATTATCATCATTTAGCGTGTGTGACGATCCACAATTAGCATGCCAGGTGTGGTGTTGTGCGGCTCATTACGCGCCATTATCGTAGCGGGAGCGAACGTGTCCTGATTGTAGATCGAATTTCATTCCAAATGCGCTCCTATTATAGGAATCCTATAGGGCGGTGGTCTCGATCGATCTTTAATACTACATTATTTATTGTAATGGGACTAATTATTTGTAATGGCTATGTTCATCTATTAAATAGATAACTTCTACAAACGAGCCACGTTCCGTATAAGCTAATCAACCGTGACAGTCGCATTCTATGTAAACACTAGATTTGCATTCAATTTACTCTATATATATGCTATCTGTTAACTGACCCACTTTGATTTGATACAACTACGAGTCCGTTATCTAGCCACAGATATCGCGAATACTTGAGTGATCTTATTGATAGCATTGGCATCTCCATCGTTGCCAATTACCAAGATTAAAACAATGGTTAATAAATCGTGAAAGAGTTTCGAGTGGTAATAAACTTCAGAGCGGTGAGTGACATAACTTATCTGTTATTTTGGTCAGATGTTAAAGTGGAGTCCTCTTTTAATTCATGAAATACTGCTTTTGGCTTATAATATGCCGTATATGGTATGATCAGTCTTTATTGTCATTTGCCAGTGAATACAAATTGGCGTTTCGCGTCTTTCTGTTTACGCGACCTGTTGTTATTATATGGTAGGACCAACGTTGTCCCCATACCTGCTGATGACTCATGTATACGCCATATTTTTTTCACATAAAGCATCGCAGCCAATAAATATTTCAGTTATGATAATGTTTCCACAATTAATTGCTTAAAATATGAGGTCGATGATTCATTGGTGTTTATTGACATCGCTATAGATACGATCTTGTTGCCATTTCTCATTGTTGCGTTATACATAGCGAGGATCGCGGCAGCAGTGTGTCCGCCAACTCGGTCACACTGAGTATTCCCGTTTCAAAGTTTAGTGAACCATATCTAATTTAGTTCCTAAATATCATAATTGACATGATAGTAATCATTTTTAAGTTTATTACCCTTGATTTTTAACTCAGAGAAAAGGTTTTCACTTGCGATAAGAGAAAGGTAGGAAATGAGAATACGGAGTGATATCCGATCATCACGCAACAAGTGGCTATTATACCGTGCGTGAGATATAAGCATGAGTAAATGCATTATTTTATCAATGAATTGACTTCAGTTACTCTGGTATCGTTGTAAAAGTTGGTGCAATTTAGAGACTACACATCGCTATTCGGGTGTAGGTACATAGATCTTAACTATCGTGAAATCTTTTAACGAAGCCAGATTCACATGTCCTATTAACTAAACTATGTAATTGCCATTGAGAATTGCATCTGTCCTGCAACAGCTCGTTGCATCAATTGCGCGGCTGGTCTTCATGTTGACCGCAAAATTGTCCTTAATTGTCGAATTAGTGTCTATTCGGCGGGAAAGTGTGATACCTACACATAGCTCGATTAATTGGAACACTTGATGCTAACTACATTTTAATTTGCGGCCCGAACTGAGGAGTGAACCAAAAACATGTAATAAAAGTAATTTAAGTTAATGGTTATTCAAGTGTTTGTAATTTAGACTAGGTATACAATGCCTCTACTGTACCAACCGTTTTTCAAAACAACATGTTATCAATATCGGACGTTTTAGGTACTTATTTCAATTTAAGATTACTTATATTATTTTGTATTTTAGTATTATTATTAATTTAATATGGACTACCTCGTTGGTGGTCGCTAGTGCTAATGCTGAGCATGAGGTCCTGGGTTCGATTCCCAGGTTGGGCAGTGTTATTGGGTTTTCCATCAGGAATATCTCAGTAGCAGCCCGGAGTCTGGAATTGTACCCGGTTGATGCCAATAGGCTCGCCCCCTATTACATGGCATTTAAACACAACTGGCGAAATGTGGGTGTTATAATGTATGTTATTAATTAAATATTTATAAAAAAATGTTTGCATGAAAAAACTGGCCTATGTGCACTAGTGGACGTCATTCGGCTGAAATGATATAAATATGTATGAAAAAAATATCACTATCGGACTATTATCGGCGCTATAATGCAAATTGACTTACTCACTGATTAAACTCTATAGAAATTCTTGGTTCACACACCGCCTGGTGACTTATCATTATCATGTTGTTATTGTGTGAGCCTTTGTAGGTACCCATGTAATGCCTTGAATTTTATTTACCCAACCACCGTACATTGTACTAAGGTGTACATACATTGGTACAAAACCTACAAGAAATTAAATAAATATTTAATTTCTAATCTGCTTGTTTTTATCTCGTATACGAGTACATCAACTTGAACTTGACCACAAAAACCAATGTCGTACCAAAAAGTTTTTCGTCGCACTTGGTTGGCGAGTATTCACGGTATGCTAATAAAATTGATAAATAATGACGTTGCTTATTATAGCAGTTACATCATATTTATGAACCGAAGTATTGGCAGCACGATGTTAATATCGATGGTACATAATATTAGAGTATTTTCCACACCCTGACAGCACATTATCACGAAAATTTCCTGTGGTTTCGTTATCGTTCCAAGACTAATCACATCAGCGAACATGCCAAGAACCATATCTAAATAGAAACAGAAGTTTTTTTCACCTAACGAAAATAATTTCGCGGCCCATTTTCGACTACCTTTTGAAATTTTAAAATTGTATGTTTTTTAGCCTCAGGCAGTGCCCCACTTTGGTCGGTCGAAAAATTGCCGATATGGTCTGCAATCACAAGAAGTAAATAACTCGCGGAGTTCAAAGATCGCATTAGTGCTGCAAATACTGGTTGCCAGAAGCGCCGTGGTAACCCGTTTCCCGTACTCGACTCCATAACTTGCGTGCAATAATAAACACTATATAATGTCAGCATGTCCTTTTCTATACCACAAAAATGTAGAAATAACGCAAAGGCAATCAGAACTGGAATCCCCCGAAGAGTTTTTATAAGCTAATCAATCAGTCATAAACTTACACTTTGATGACGACACCAAAGTGTGGTAAAAAGGTCATGAGGTAATAGGGATAAGTCTGTATCTGGCAAGGTTTACGCGTTAATACACAATATTCAAGACTGTGAACTAGAAAATTTCTCGTTGATGTTGTATCGTTTTCAGAAGAATTGTTTGAATTTCTTGAAACTTCTCAGTAGAGACATAAAAGTTGTAACTGTTCGTATTACATGATAATTTAAGCGGTACACATGATTCACAAAAGGGGAATATTCAGAACTAGATTAGGTCACCCCCTCGGTGAGGTATGGCGGGAGAACACGAACATTAGCGTGGGATCAAACTGTCACATAATAGCACCTGCTGTGATACCATTGTATTAATAATATGGTTGTTTTTAAAAAACGCTATCGAAAGGTTATCTCTCGCTGTTTATTGCATGAACATTAATTTTGTCTTTTGTATCCAACTGTTTCTTATCTACTTCGCACAGTTCGTCCTTGCCACAATTGAATCACAAGCTCATTGTCAAAGTATGGTATTCAATAATAATGACAAATGTACCTCTTAACATGACAAAAGAAGTCCGTCATTTGTCCGACAAACGCGAAAAAATCCTTCTTGTTATGTTAATGCAGCCAATTAAATTTAATGTGACCACGAAATATGGACAAATAGCTTAAATACAATGTTTCCGCATCAACACCGCGTGTATGCCAACGAGACAATATTTTTAACAATTACGAGTATTTTTTAATATTTTGTTATCGCGATGAACACGTTGTATGAGTCGCCAAGACACAAAAGTGGTTAAACGACGTCCTTCCGAAGGTCGGGGCTGATAAATCACTTGTTTTTATTGTATACTTCTACAAGTTAACAACGCAATAAACCTTATTGCCATAAAGAAACACACGCAAAATCTATAAGTTATACTTGATAGACTGAAACCGTTCGTAGTAATAATGGGAAAACTTGCAACTGCGAGTATAATCAAAGGAACCCCTCGTCGCAGCCTATTAAAGAGTTCATAATTTATTAGTGTCTGCAGTGCACTGTGCTCTAGCGTTAATTTGCCCAGTCAAGTTTCATTTGAATCATCATGTCACGATGTTTTATTACAGCCATACGTTTGGTTAGGAAATTATTGTCATTAGATGATATGATCGCATGTATAAAACGACCAATCAAATGCAATATAAACCTACGCGGAAAAGCTTCGGGGTTTACGAAACGGGTGCGCGATGATTGCATACTACGAGTATGCATATTTTAATTATAGCATGTAGTTTGATTGATCACTGTTATTGATTATATCGTAATCGGTCGCAAATTACTGCAAATTATAGTTCACACGACAGTTTATTTAATTTGCAAAAGTTTATATTAAATTGTATGTACCTTTGCGAGCGATAAACTGTCTCTTCTTTTTTTGTCCGTCTAAATTACGATGTCGTTTACATTTTAGTTACGTCGTCGACATAATGCATGTCTATTGAAGAGAGTTCACTTTCTTATCGTGCTTTACTTACTTCCTCGTGCAGTGTTAGGAGATGAGCCACTTGTCACACCACTCAGTTATGATGTAAAGCCCACGCGCGTCCACAAGGTCGCTCCGCTGCGCAATTGTCTGATGATTAATCAGGCTTCGGACGATCAGTGCCGGACATACGCTACTACCAGTCGGCCGGCTTCACACGTGTCACACATAGTTCGGATCAGTGCAAGTAAAGTGTTGTGACACCATCGGCGTCGATCCAACGTAATATATTGGAAAATATTACTTGTCAACTCTACTTCTTTAAGACTATTTAAATTATTCAAACAACTTGATGGCGTGCTATATTTCATACCTGATCAATAGCACTAATTGAGCAAATAACAAATCGAAACAGTAATCAATTTTCATGAGCAAACAACTTTGAAGTTATAACATTATCATCACCCACATCAGTTTGTGAGCCTACTCAAATGTGTGGACGTAGATACCAGTGGTGCCTTGGGTTTATAGTCTACAGTGGGAGTTTCACACGCTCCTAAGTTATGACTTGAACTTATCAAACTCTGCCTAAATGTCGCAAACCATCTCTATAATATCATTAAACATATCAAAATGCCATCGTTTTCTTGTGATCATGTCGAGTGCAATGTACATACTCATGTTGACTAATTCTACCATCTGTGTCAAGATAATTCTATATCATCTCTGTATTTTTTGTCGGCATGTTTTTATTTTTTGCTTTATGTGTATTTGTTTTTGTTGTCGTAGACGGCAGTTCCACGGACACGCTGAGGAAGCTCAGTGACGACTCTTCGAGAAAACTTTTATCAGGTGAGTTCCAGCATGTCCAAGGTTAAAACTATTATGAAAAATGTTCTATTTATGATTGCATGAGTGCACAGTGAGCGTGCATGGTCCATGCTTCTCGTGTATGAACTTCAAGCACGCACAATACACGATATCATCACTTCTCATTATCGTTCTATCTGTACATAGTTTTAATGTCACTTATTCATAATGTCACTCTTCTGTCTCGACGAAATGGGGCAGATTTAATTGAAGCTGAGGAGGACGAAGTCTCTAACAGTCTGCCGGAGAGACCGCGATCACACCGCAAGGCATCTAGTAAGTTGTTCACTACTAATAACAGTAGAGTAACTGTGGAGGTGGAGGCATGATCTGTTAATAATGTACATAGTAACATGGTGATGGTTCTTAGCGCTCATTACCACAATACATGTTGTATATAAGGAGATATAACTAGAAGTAATTTGGTTTGACACAACATAACCATTAAGAAATCT
The DNA here is from genome assembly GCA_963853775.1 of Xanthia togata. NCBI lineage: Eukaryota > Metazoa > Arthropoda > Insecta > Lepidoptera > Noctuidae > Xanthia > Xanthia togata. Next base: position 18,641,731 of record OY970802.1, read on the forward strand.
AATTTCGTAGCGAAACATTCTATTGATTTCTAGCCTGAATTCAAACTTACATTCGACCTGAACATAAATCAGGTTCAGTGCATGAAGTGGAGTAAAATATTAATACCTAGGGTAGAATGGCTAATATTGATTAGTTACTAATGAATTAATGAACTAGCGCCGTGTGCGATGCATCCGTAGCACGTCGGGACTCGGGTTAATCAGTCATCAATAATGTCGGTTTCCGCGTTTTAAATAATTCGCGTTTCAGTCGCATTGCATCGATAGCGTGTCAACAAGTAGAGGCGCTCGCCTACGAGCAATTAGTGACATTGTTTTACAATCGATCCATAATTCTAATCTTTTGTTTAGCTTTTTTTCTATAATGGTCTCACAATTTGCAGACAAAGAAACAACAATTAATAACATAATGAGGACAAGCTAACTAATAACATTGGTGATTTAGAAATAGAAACAACTTGACATTTTAGAATTGATTAATATATTTCAGTTTGGTTCCGTGAGTATCCACTCGTTATTATTGCAACAAAAGTTTATAAATTGACACGACCAAGTTTCCTCAGACGTAAAATTTCTGCCAGTAGCTACCTACAGAAACGGAGCATTTTAAAATTACATAATTACTAGTAAACAATATGCAGTAACATAATGAGTGTAATAAACCGTATCTTGCTTGTGTAGTCAGATGCATGTAATCTAATTATTAAGTAATACCTAGATGTCAAAATTCTCATAATGAGCGGAACTTTTATGAAACCTAGTGAGACGTGTGAAATAGGAACAGTAGGAGCACTTGTCTAATAGTTAGAGGCTAATGTGTATGTGTGTGTCGCTTGTGTGTATCGCAGCCAGCAGCACGTTCAGTGTCACCTCCATGGACGCGCTGTGGGAGAAGCACCCGCGCCGCCTCAGCGAGGCTGGCCTCAGGAGGTCATCAGGTAACTAGCACGGTATCTCTGGCCAACATTATCGCTCCACGACAATACGTGAAATTCCTATACCTATCAGTAATTTAATCTACGTTACTATTTTTGTATTACGCCTCAACTCACGATGTCGTGGAATTAATTTTGGTTCCGTATCTTAAGTTTCACTTAGATTATAGATGGCAATCAATCCATGCACCATAGAACGCACCCATCACATGCTCTTTATATGTTCGAGTATTTTGATTTCTTGTGCTTGCCGTGGTGTTTGCGCAGTTTTAGGATGGTTGAAAGCATGAGCTTTTTGTTCTTGGATTTCTATTACAGCGCGTAGTGGTCACCGAAGTCAACTGCAGTTTGTTCAGAGTTTCAAACGAAACGAAAGTCCGCAATGTTGATCTAAGATATGCAAACGAGTTAGCGAGTCACCCCGGTGGCCATGCACTTGCATTCAACGGTACATATTCAGTTCATATTATGCCCGATATGTGTGATTGGAATAGTGACGAAGGCCATGCATATTCAGAGGGCTATATATATCAATCCTCGTTAGACATCAACTTTCATCTACTCTATTTTCTCTAGAAATCTCAAAAGATTATGTGATTCTCACAGGATTTCTAGGTATGTTTTTTGGGGTTTTCAGGAAAAATATAATCGTCTATGCCTACATTTTAAAATATTTGGTTTATTATTTCAGATCATAGTGTTATATTAACAGAGGATACTGACAGCTTCATAATTGGCGAACGAGTTTGGGTGGGTGGCACCAAACCTGGCCAGATCGCATATATCGGCGAGACACAGTTCGCTCCCGGCGACTGGGCCGGCATCGTGCTTGACGAACCTATTGGTATGATTTTGATTACCATAATATTGGTCACTTTTGAAATGCTCTACGTTTGTACCTTTTTCTAACTTGTGATGACTTTTTACAGGTAAAAACGACGGCTCTGTAGCTGGAGTCCGCTATTTCCAGTGCCCAGAAAAGCGTGGCGTATTTTCTCGACTTACTCGCTTGACCCGCGTGCCCCTTATCACTCATGCTCCTCACGATGCATCTCCGATCTCAGACGCGGGCAGCGTCTTCGAACGCCCGCCGTCCGGCACCAGGCAAAGACGCGCACTCTCACCAAACGGCAGCATACGCAGCATGGTCAGCAGCAAGATGAGTGAGTAATAATCAGCCACCATGCATGGTCCTGCATAACACTAACTAATTCTAGAAGAATGAATCCATGTTTTCTTCCATAGATGCATCAATATCGACAACGACCAACGGAGATGTTCGTGTGGGAGACCGTGTCATCGTATCTAGCAGCCGGGGCAGTAAAGCTGGTACATTGCGTTATGTTGGTGTTACCGATTTTGCCACTGGTGTCTGGGCGGGTGTAGAACTCGACGATCCTCTTGGAAAAAATGATGGCTCAGTAGATGGAAAGAGGTATAGTTTCCAAACCAATTAGGAGTGTAGTCAAAAGCTCATGTCTTGAGTCTCATATCCATATCATACCGATATCGATTCCTCTTTCAGGTATTTCGAATGTTCACCTCGCTTCGGCTTGTTCGCGCCCGTCTCGAAAGTCTCACGGTCACCATCGAACCGCAAGCCAGGCGCGTGCGCCATCCACAACAACGGCCGTGCGACTCCTCTGCGGCGCTCCAACTCGCGGGAATCGCTGACGTCACTGGGCACGTCTATCGCGTCTTCCCGCGTGGGGGTGAGGCTCGGGGTGACGTCGCTGGGCGCTCAGGTAGGCTAGCCCCGCGCGCGATCGGCTGAACCTCGTTCGCCGCGATCCCCGCCGCCCCCGGCCCGCGCACGCCCGCACCGCAGCGCGCCCAGTCTGCTCGACAAGACGCTGCTCGTCAAGCACGTCGAAAACGACCGCTGCGCCATTATTGCTCTACCGAAGCCGCGAGTCTATTACGATATAGTATTTCGGTCGAACGATAAGAGTAAGGAGCTAAACCCTCGACGTTGGGCTAGCGAGACGCTGCCGAAATCTTGGCGGTGCTCGGAAAGCGTGCTGAGCTTCGACAGTCGGTCGGAGCGGTCACGGCGCAGCGAGTCGAGCGGCAGCAGCGCCAGCGGCTCGGTGGCGCGGAGTGCGCGGGGCGGGGGCGGCGAGGTGGTGCGGTGGGGGGGTCGGCCGGCCGCCGTGACTCGGGCCAGCCGCGGGGTCGCCTCAGCTACAAGTAGCGACATATTCGTGGAGATGCCGCCGCCGCGCACTCACTTTTCAGGCTTCGGGAAAAGCTACCATTTCTCTTGCGTGTCACCCTTTCAGTTCACGTACCCCTATGTGGTGTACATTTGAGTTTAATGCTACAGAAATTACAATTTCATTAATTGACGCAGTATCGATTCTTGGCTTGTCAATTTTTATTGATTGTTTCATAGCTTCTTTTAGTTGTGATATTTTGGTGTTGGGCGAAAAACTACAAATAAACCAAGATCCAATGCACACTATGCCAAGAATCTAATAGCCGGCCCTACAGCTAGTCGCATGGCATGTAATGTGCAGGTTAATTGTATAAATTGCACTGTTATGCAGCGAGCAGTAGTCGGCGTCACGAAGGGGACTGATCTATGTTCAATTTCAAGTACAATCTGTACAAGTTATTAGATGCAGGTAACCTTCAAGCCTGTACTTTGCCATGATACAGTACGTGAAAACAATTTACGTGAACGAGACTCTGGATAACAAAATGACATGCAAAAGTGATGGTATCTATTCATCTAGAAATTGCTTATTTTTGCATGACAATTGGTTTGAGTATATACATGGTCTGTAGCTGGCACTCCTTGGTTTGGCCCTTGTGTTAATTATTTTTTATCTGTTTTGTTTTTATTTCGTTTTCGATTCACTAATTATTAGGTACTTTCATAAATTCTTTACAATTTTATTTTACTCTTATGTTTTATATCTTTATCTACATAGTAGTGAATCGAAGACACCGTTTGAACGTAGTAATTCATCTCATTTGGCTTTTAGTATGCCCATATTTAGTTCCATATAGTTTTCAAGAGACTGCAATAGTCATATCGTACTGTCTAAAAATATGTTTTCGGACTGTGATATTATTTTTAAGACTACTTTTGGGACTGTACTATACGACAAAACTACGTGTTATGTGAATTAACAATTGTTTTGCCTATGATCATTAACCTATTTTGCGATAGGTGCCTTTTATTTAAAGAAGGTTTGGAGTCTGTCAAGGGCTTGACTGCGCTCCATTGAAAGACTTATGTATCCAAAGAATTCGTATATTAAGTGCATCATATGCATTCCATTTATCCTAGTAGTTGTTCGGTACACTCAAGTCCTTACTTAATAGAAACTTTTCTATGACATCTACTAATTCTAAAATATCGAATATAGACACGATTCCTACTTATCACTTAAAATATAATTATACAATTTACATTTTTATACATTAGCACCTCATTAGTAGATTTCGTATATCTCTTTTTCATTACTTCATTAGTTTAAGTATTTAGAGCTTTTTATAATTTGCTAACACGACAGTTGGTGTGTCACAGTCACACACCGTCTATCGCGTTGTGTTGTTTCACTCTATGGTGTATCAAAGAAACCAATGGACTGGCAATAGGAGCCACTGAAACTCATTAAGGTTTCAGCTGTACTGATAGATGTAATGAATTCATCTGAATCTTATGAATTGTTTATAAGGCTGTCGACTAACAGTCTCATTCATAGCAAATTATTTGGGAAGGTTACGCAGATTGTCTGAATTGACGAATCATTGAACTCCTCATCTGCCAGTACAGTGATATACACCATGCAGTGAGTTGAGTGCGTTAATGCGTGTTGTTTTCCCTCATGTTTGTTGCGTATTGGCACTGTCACTAACGGCACGGCAGCAGCGTGTCGGTGGTCCGCGAGCTTCCTCCACCCCGGTATCCGCGAAGAACGCCCTGCAGGTACAGTACCCCACCATCGCCGCGCGGTAGGCTGGCTACGCGCGCGCCACACGGTGGATCGAAAATGGGCTGTAGAAGACATAGGATCTCGATTTCTTAAATGTTATTTTTTTTGCTGGAAATGACTTCTGCTGATCATTACTATGTACAAAAATGACACCCGAGTTAATTCTGCCCAAAAACGAAAGAAATATAATTTTTTTACGAAAAATTTGTATGAAGCTAGTATGAAAAATCGAATTATCTCCTAAACGGCATGTTTAACCGTAATATCATTGGAGGTGGTCATAGTGCTAATTATTTATAATTTTTTGGTTGCGGATTTGACGAAAAATTTAATGCCGTTTTTTTAAAAAAAATCGTCAAAATATTTTTTTTTATTTTTACATGTAAAACGATCCCTTTTAGTGTCCAAGTTAAAAAGTTCGATATGTTATTAACCCAAATATTAAAAACACACAAAACAAGAAAAATTAAATAAAAAAATTGCTGTTTTTTGACACATTTTTATTAATTTAAATAAAAAAAGATTACCAAACTCTTATTTAAGTAACATATAAAGTTATATTATACACAAAATAATTTAATTGAAGGAATTAATACTAAGCATTTGTAAAATAAAGTAAAATAAATAAAAAAAAAGACAAAATATCATTAAATATTACAAAAAAAAAACCCAAACAGACTCAAATACAAATTTACAAATGTATAATTTTTTTACAAATTTTCCTTATCACTCTCGTTGTCAGACTCCAATTCTGAGTCAGCATCCAGATTGGATATGTCCAAAAACTCGAACTCAGTTTCCTGAAATTGAATTAAGTCGAGAGTTTCAGCAAAAAAGCTCTGCTTTTTCTTGGCATCTAACTTAGGCCTTTGTGCACTTAGCAAAGGATCCGAAGAAACAACAAGCATATTTAAAATGTCTTGATTGGAATCCTGCCTGCTTCTTTTCCGCGAATGATGTTCTCGAAACCTCCTAAAATCTTTGTTTCGAGACTCTGAGGCTTCTTCCGAGAGAGTCCCAATCGGCACAATATTATTTTTCTCGATTATGTCAGCCCCATGGATTAATAATTTATGAACGGTTGACGACATGTAGTACCAGTCGTATAATAATACGTACTTTTCTGCTGTTTTGCGGGCATAATCTCTAAATTTTATTATATCGACCTGCTCTCCAGATGTAATTGCTTGTAAAATTACAGCAAATCTTTTGATGAGGTCTTCATCCAAACCGGTTATAGCTGCGGTTTTATTAGGAAACTCAAAGAATTTTCTTGCAGTATTCCCGTCATTGGTGGTTCCCGAGCCTTGTTTTACTATATCAATCAACAGATTGAGTTCATCTTTGAATTTATTTTGAATTATTTTCTTCCTTGTCTGTAGCATTTCTTTGTGCTCATCACTTCTCGCTGCCCACCGTTTGAAGTCGAGCCTGTATGCAATGTGTAACAGACATTCCATACAATTTATACGGGCGTGTAGGGATGACAAGCCTAATTCATAAAGGTCAGAACACACAATTTTTGATGTTACAGCATCTAAGCGGTTCATTTCTGTAGGCTTTGCTAAGCACAGGTAGCACGATGCATTTGATCTAGCTTCAGAAAGGTAAGTGCAAACTTTAGCGTCGATCATCGTCATCATTAGTTCATGAGTCACCCTATTATTATTATTGCACTCTGTGGGGATAAGGGCCTCAATTTCTTCATCCATTTGTTTTTTCAGCTCAAGGACAACTGCTTCACTCTCCTTTACAAAAGTAAACTGAACTGGACGACAATACAAAACTGAGCATGGTTTTGGGTTCGTCCATAAGATGTTGTCTCCATCTGTCAGTTTAAGTGGCACCAAGGAGGTCATAAAAATGCTCGAGTCATCTTCCTCACCCTCCATTTTCTGCTTGTATCGGCTTTGGTTAGAAGCACCATCAAATCCCCACTTGGATATCAGCTTCAACTGCTTGTTATGCTCTTCCTTAGAAAGGCTTTGAAGGATTCTTGTAACTGTGATATCAAGTAAAGCTTGAAGTGTAATCCTAGCCGATGAATCAGTAACTGTCACTGATTGCTTCGGAGGGTAGCAATCAAGCTTAGTTTGTTGCACTTTATAGTAAGATGGATAAATATCCTTAGCACCTTCCCGAATGGCAGCCTCTCGCAACGTAATATATTGCCACTTTGAGAGTTTTAGCGAAAGAAGCAATCCAAGCGCCTTTTCTGACGTAAATATGATTGTTTTCGCTGGTTTCTTAAGCGTTTCATTTAATTTAGCGGCTGCTTCAGGATTTTTCATCATGTATTCGATGACAGAGGCGATATCTCCATGCCCTTCTTCTTTTAAACGTGCTGCAGCTGCATATGCCAATTCACTGGAATCTTCGCCTGTGTGTTCATCAGATCTTCTCTTTTTTTGTTTACTTCCCAGATCTTCGAATGGTTTACGGGATCTTTTCGTCATTGTTCCAATGGACGTTGATGTCAACGGTTCTGGAGAGACTGAGGGCGCTCTTGGTATCTCATCAACACTTGGTTCTTGATTAACTAAAGTTTGCACAAAACTCGGCCAATCAATATTTGCTCCCAACCAATTCTCGTACTTTCTCCTGAAATTATCAAGGAATCGGTTGGATTTCTGCCACCTTTGTAAAGCGGCTCGCGTAAATCTCCGACAAAATTCTTTGAGAACAACACGATCTTCGTCAGACAGGCAATCGCCTATGCGGGATACAACTGCACTGAACAATACTTCATGATCAAATGAAGTACTCTCACTTCGTAGAAGAACAAACAAGTCTAAATTCGTGATTAAACTTTCCATTCTAAGATTTTATAGTCGCAGATTTAGTGTTAGCAGTTACACAGTTGTGAACAAACTAAATTATAAAACAAAACTTTAGCCCTTTTATTGCAAAACGCCAATAATTAGGTAACTACCCTCATTCGTTATCTTCTCATTAGCTAATGAAAATTTATAATTGTCACTAACTATTCTTAGAACTCATAGCACTGCTAATTAACAAATTAGCTTACTTATCAAGAAAAGTTGAATGTAATCCATAGTTGGCATTGTCGTGAGATATTGAAAATCATTAAATCACCTATAAAGACTCATTAGAAGACCTAATCAGTGTAGTTACTTAATCACTTCTTTTCGGACTCATTAGAAGAGTAAACAATTGGTAATTTGGTTGTATGAAAGGTTTTAAAACTCATGATGTGTTGATAAATATCTAGCTCAAACATAGTTGTCTACGTGTGGGTGTACTATAAACCTCTGCCAACTCCTTCGGAAATATAGGAGTGATGCTATTTTATGTTACGTGTAGTTAAAAGTCCGTGTTCTTCAACATAAACACTAAAATGAATAGTTTCATATGAAAAAACAAATAAAAATATTTTGACGATTTTTAAAAAAAAAACGGCATGAAATTTTTCGTCAAATCCGCAACCAAAAAATTATAAATAATTAGAACTATGACCACCTCCAAGGATATTACGGTTAAACATGCCGTTTAGGAGATAATTCGATTTTTCATACTAGCTCCATACATTTTTTTCTTATAAAAATTATAACTCTTCCATTTGTGCACACATTTACTTCATATGACATTTTATAGAACAGTAATGATCAGCAGAAGTCATTTCTAGCAAAAAAAATAACATTTAAGAAATCGAGATCCTATGTCTTCTACAGCCCATTTTCGATCCACCGTGCGCCACACGTGTGCCAAACGTCACAACTTACACAAAACTACTAAGGACCACAGTGTACAGCCGTCCTTAGTGGTGTTCTGAAGTTCAGTACACGTGTGGCGCCAGTGTGTTCCAACTGCGCCGGCGGCGATACGGGGCTTTCTTTGTTTTAAACGTTCAAAATATTGAGCAGCTTAATTATAAGATTGTTTCTTTCATACTAATGAAAACGACAACGAATGTACGTAGTAGTAATTTATTGGTGTTTTTGACGTTGATTTGTATACTTACAAACTAAACTCTTAACAATTAATGATGTTAATGTCCCAAGCCGTCCTGTTGCCCAACAGGGTCAATGTAGTAATACATAAAAGACACTATTTGTCAATTCTAGCGCACTTACAAGTACAAAACACACTTATTTTAATGATGATCATGTTCCGATAATATACCTGCAAATTGCTTGTAACACACATAATTATTTTAATATTAGGTAGCTATGTCAGAATATCAGTCCTTTTCATAATAGCAAAGCTGTGATACTTTTTTGGTTTATTTTCTATTAAATATTTAATTGAAAGAAAAATCATTAAGATATTGAATTACATTTATGTTTTAGATGCATTTTATTGTTTTCATTTTTCCTTAGTTTTTAATACTGACCAGTGCCTGTAAGTAATGATGATATTCATAAATATAAAGACTCATTTGAAACAAGCATTCCATTGCTATTAAGATAAGTTTTCACTTTTAATATTAATATATTGTTGTTATAACTAGTAATTAAAATCTCTATTGAGTAACAAAAACTTAGACTAGTTTCTAAATGTAAAACCTTGTAAAACGTAATTTTGTGAGAACGAAATAGTGATTAATAAACATTAGTTTTAATAAACTGTACTACTTTCTCTGTGTATTATTGTCCTACCTTCATTATCCCTCGTTTTATGGCGATAATAAATAATTTAGATTTTCCTAACTGTTGTTTTATTGCATCTATAACGCTGCTGTACAAATAGCTTGTGAAGGCATGTTTGAATTACCGGATGGTTTGTGAGAAATATGAAACAACTTGGTAACTGTACGTAACACTTTCGCTGTTGTGACTTCTTCGCTTCCTAAACTGCCCTGGAGCTGACGGTGCCCTTGACTGAGTAATTGTGGTAAAGTAATTTGATATTCACAGCCGATACGATATATTTATGGCGCTCGACATAACTGAATGGTGTTGCGGGCCAACACTCGTAAATAATTCCGTTTGATGGCTTATTTTTACTTTTGTTATTTATTTTTGCACCCCTCCAATCATAAAACTGAAACCTTAAGGTTTATGCTTTTGTAAATCTTACGTAAGTATAATAAAAGACACGTGTTTTTAATTCTTACATTCGGAATAATATTATTTGGTATTTCAATTTCTAAGAATTTATCAATTCATGCGCAAGTCTGTCCTAGAAATCGGTAGAGTCCGCAATCTTGATAATATAATGTTTATAATAATTTCATATTATTTTCTTAGAATAGTTTTACAAGCAAAGTTGTTATCTTGATGATAGTGTGAGGTAAATAAAATTACTGTAAACCTAAGATTCTTATCAAACTACTTTATCAAAAGCACTGATAATAAAAAAGAACGTTGTAAAAATCATAAAGTTAAAGTGCGTACCGTTACACATATAAATTCCTTAATATCTCTACGGTACCTTATTTAAATAAAACTGAATTCTCGAGGAAGTAATAACGCCCACATAATTTTTAATAGCGTTGTCAGATGGCCGATTTAGGTTTATTAGCAAGTTGTTTCATATTGCTGTCAAGTCCATACGATATGCATGAATGGAGGTGTGGTTATTAGAATATCTTTGTATGTAAATATGAGTGCTGGTGCGGGGTATTCTCTATGTAAATCTTGTTTGGTATTTATCTGATTATTGACGCTTGTTCTACAAGGCTGGGGTATAGATCCGTTATATTACTTGTAGCTATTTTAGGTAGGTTATGCATTTTTCGTCACGTATTTTGTCTAAGATAGTTTTTTATCTAGACGGACATTTTTTCTTTCACCGTTACATGTGGTACCTAAGAAAATTCAATTAATTATTTAGGCAGACACGTACCTACCTACCACCTACATCAAGCAAGCGAGTCTCGAATACATATTCCAAGATGATCTCCAATTTGAAAGCTCTGCGCCGTCTCACCGTCCACAAGTTGAATGTCCGAATTATCCCTTTAGTCATGCATTAATCTCTTCCATAACATGAGTTCGATGACCCAACCAAATCCACTTCCAGCAGAAATATGAAAATACAAATATTTCTATATCCATCTTCGATAGTTTTTCCGATTCACTCCAATGCGAAACCCAAATTCCGGATCAAAGAGTATTCAGTCAGAGCTCAGAGTACCGTGGATTTAATATTAAAACCTTTTGATCCCCATTATTTGCGTAGGCAGCTACTATATTATGTAATACGCTAGTTACCATAGGCAGTCCTAGATGATGGACAAGACCCCATTAATATTACATGCCTAGAGGCTCCTCGCGTACCAGACCCTAACATAACAAATCTCTCTCCCGGGACTTTATGAGCTTCATATTAAGGTCATCATATTACTACTTCTATTTTCATAATTTGTAGCGAGTACACAAATGGAGTGCTCGATATTACAGCTGAATGCTACCTATAAATATTTCTGGGACGGCTATTATTTCATAGCTAATTACACACCCAACTTTGAGTCTTGCACCAGTGTCCTTAATAGGTATCAACCGTATGCATATTCATTTTGTTGAATCAACATAGGAATGCTAAATTAACTAAACGCATAGAGTACTTTAGCCACCTCGTTCCTGCATATATGCCATCCTTATATGGAGATAGTATTTGCTCAAGTGAAGCTCGTATTCGGAAATTGCGATGTCGTTTCCAGACAGTCCCAGCCGGTGGAACATTTCCGCAATCGATAACTGTATTTTCTCTCATGCGGGTGGGTGGCCGATCCCTACATTCAGAGCTTGAGCGCGCCATTTATCTACTGAGCCGGTACAGTAGGAGATCTATATAATTACTTACCGTGTGTTTATAATTCTTGGATGAAATTCAACTTCGAATTATACTTTTAAGCACCTCCTTTTGCCCCAACATTATGCAAATAGCAGAAAAACTACTTAAGTAGCCAGACAAGCCTACGCGAAGAAATATCGTAAATACCATTTTAGCAAATGATAGTCTTATAAATTACAGTTATTAATACGTATTAGCCAAGGAATGGACATGACATGACTACATGCTGCCTACGTGGTGTTAGGTCATGCCAGATCTCCGTCACCGTCACCCACAGCCTCTGGAGAATACCTAACACCTCGCAGACCTTGGGAAGGGACTGACGCAATTGTTTAATATTCTAATAAACAGGATCTGTCACTGTATGTGAGTGTAAAAAAATAGGTTTTGCAAGCCTACAAAACAAATAAGTTAATCTAAGTTAGGCGAAGGTTCGACTTTCTCGGGAAGAATAAAGAAGACAGCTAACGTTAATGATGCGAAGTTTTGCACAACACTGGTTTATAATATGAATGAGGATTTAGTTTATCGCAGTTCGCAGCCCGACTGTGCTTGTTCATAGATACAATGAAGAGGATTAGATACCTCCCTGCGCAGACACTTTCCCCCTCTTTATAACTTGGATAGGCAGATAACACAGCTGTACCTAAGTCGTTTTAAAGCAAAGTATGGTCAATCAATGCGGCGCAATTTGCACTCTTAATTTATTCAAGTTTTTCTTCATAAAAAGACAATAACAAGTAATGTATTGAAGTGGTAATTAACGTGCCGGCGTCGTCAAGGCCACACAGTCATGTTCGCATGTAAAATTAACTTCACTTTAAAACTACACGGTGCCAGAGACTAAAGAACGCAGCGATACAAAAACATAGCTAAGGCTCTATGATAAAATGAATCATAAATAAGTGCAAATTATTGTTGTTCTTATCTTATTAGTTTGATAACTTATCAGTATACGGAAAGTATAGTAGTGTATGATCGGAAATATCATTACATTTATTTATAGATTTGGGTTGGGTGGGTCTGCTATCACAAGCGTAATTAATAATGCTGTACCTACCTAATTAATTGTAAGTCTAAACACAGTAAATGTAGGGATTTTATTGATTAATGACGTACCTACAGAGTAGTTATCTACGTATATTTTTAGATTATTTTATTATATGACTAAGCTGAGCCGCCCAGCGTGGAATTCATTTTGACAGTTCACACGCGTCCATTGCGTTATTTACGTTGTTGAGCAGACGAATTTTTCAAACCTTTGAAGCAATGGATTAGCAATATCCTTCAATACTCTCAGATTGTGTTTCAAAGTGTGTTCCGCAATAATAGGGAGCTGATTAGGTAATAGGTGTACCTATAACGCGGATCTAAATGATTAAAAATACTGTCGTTATCGTTGATAGTTTTAAAAAAATAATGTCAATCTATCTAGTTATTAGGTACACTAGCTAGACATATAGGTTAGACCTGAGACCTGTAGTCAATTAACAAAAATAACTAAGTACTACAAATATGAAGAATTTCAGTGGAATTTAAAAAAAATTCTTTAAGCTTCGTGCAGACTAGCGCGACGCGACACCGGCATTTGTTACACCTTGAAGTTTACTTAGAAATTTTATTGTTCGAGTCGGGGCGAGCCGTCGCGTCGCGCTGGTCTGCACGAGCCTTTATACATTTTGATTACAATACAATCTAAGAGATGCTGGTTCTGAAAAGGAGGTACACCAACAGAATATTTTTATACGGGGTGTAGTGTAGACCAGAGTTCTCACGAAAATTCTTCTGACTTAGAATATCCCCGAAATTACAAAAGGAATAAATTATACGAGATGCAGATATATGAATGCGAGATGTTGATTCAAAATTGAAATTGAAATGAGACGACCCTTGAACTGTAAACGAAGGCAGTATAGGCAGCACCTACTACAAACTGGAGCGGAAAATTAGATACCTATTGCACCCCGAAGGCATTATTACATTAGGGAAATAGGGACGGTCCCTTGCTCCTCCAGAGAAAGTTATAACAATGTATGTACCTACATATATGCAGATTATGTAGTACATCCAACTTCGCAACAATGATATTGATTTTGCTAGAATAGAACTGAGGCTGCTCTGAGGTATACAGATTCTGACTAATCGTAAACAACTTGGTAAATGTTCTGGTTAATTTAATATGACACGACTTGTGGTATTGAAACTAAATCAATAGTTGGGTACCTACGACATAAGTAATATAGGTACGGTACCTTATTAGGTATTGCGTGTAAAATAATTGTGAATAATTCAAAAGAAAATAACATAGGCATAGGCATGAAATTAACGTATTAGGGCTTTATATGGCCATGATTATGGCCTTTCCTTTCTACCCTTCGCCATTATACCTATTTATTTATGCATGTGCCTAATAGCAGTCGGGTATTGTTTTTCAGCAGCCTACCTGTTTATACAAATTGCATATACTTTACTTACGTAAAAAAATCTTATTAATGAATTACCTCCAGCCATACTCTAAAAGTAAGTTGTCCTTTTATAGTATGGCTGATTTTATGAAGAAACCAAGGAGGTAAGTTGGATTTTACTGATGTGTACCTATGAATACTCATATCCAGTCAGAATGTCGTAAAGCCTGCTGTTTGGATAAATTATTTGACTTTGTTTGTAATCTTGCAACTCCTGTAACGCTTCTTCAGGTTGGTTGGCTACATAGAGAATACAATCCCGAGCATATTATGGGATTACGGGATGATTTTTTATGCGTAATAAGGCTGTCCCGCGATTAGACTATGTGGTTTCAAATTGGGTTAAAATGAAGAAAAAAAACTTGAGTAATTTCTTTAAAAAATGCTTTTAAGGGTATTATTGTATTGAAGTATTCCGAGCGGGTGAGTCCTTTCTATCTAAGTTCTACGACAAACATATTATTTGGGCTGTACCTGTGTACTGTTGTAGTACGTACGTATCGTACGCGGCGTATCTAAGGGTTGTTTTTTGTCATTATGTAATAAATGTTATTATAGACCATTTTACACGGCCTTTTAAATTCCAGTTTTAGGTAGCTCTAGAGTAAAGTGACTGGTATATTAATAATTATATTCTAGGCAAGATCGTTTTCAAGGCACAACGGACTACGGAATGCAAACTAGACCTGTTTGTGGCAATGCCGAAAATCCCGAGTTTAGCCAAGTACAGTCCCGGGATTTTCGGGGTCAGAAAACGGCCGGGATGTAGGGATTCGGGATTGTATTCTCTAGCTACCAACCACCGTACAGCTATTTAATTACGCAACACATTTTCGTAAACGATTACGACTAATCTGTTTAATTTTGACAGTTCAACAATATTCATTGCGTTATTTACGTTGTTGAGCAGATTTTTTTTTTCGAACTTATGAAGCAATGGATTAGCAATTTGTTTCAAAACGATTCAGATTCTGATTGATCGTTTATTACGCAATTAGGGTACTGGTCTTCAAAACTTTATTAAGTATCGGAAGAATGGTTCGAGGGCAGATTGCCAGCTCAATTAGCATGCAATTTTTTATAATATACGTTACCCTTCGTTAAAACGCTGTATTGTAACTTGTTTTTTTTTCAGATGAAATTAATTTTTATGTTTGCGAAAATAGACGCTGTTTTTTCCTGAGAAAAATGATACTCCAGATCTGTCACCGCCAGGAATGGGCCGTGAGGCAGAAAACCGCTGTTTATTATTTTATAAGTTCGAAGAATATTATTTATTTGTAAACAACTTGTAATAGGTATTATTAGGTGATGAATTTATTTTGCGGTCTAACCTACTAAAGGTTATTTTTGGTTCTATTAGTTAGTACAGACTGCAAATAGCATTGATGTGTTAGGTATATTGTGGAACATGATCTTTTAAGTTTATGTTTAAAATTATAATTGTGAAATATTGCACATTATTGTTTTATAACTGCAGGGACACCAAAATAATGAATTGTTCTAATATTAGGAGCTTCTTCGAGAGAAGCAGCAGCATTTAGAGCGATTGATGCGAGAGAGGGAGCTGGAACGAGCAGAAATGGCCAAGATATCGCTGCAGGCTGACCGCGCCGAGAGCGCCCTCTCACAACTCAAGAAGGAGGCCACACAGGTATCTACTATTTAAATTCATTAACAGACAACGCAATCTAAACCTTTGGGTCTAGAAGCATGAAATTTTGTACAAGAGTTCCTTAAACAAGGTCCCATTAAAATAGATGGACAAATTTTAACACAGCGTTCACTAAAAACACTGATTAAAGTGATTTTATTTTGACCTAAAAAAATAAATGGCATTGGGTAACCCTCATTCGTTACCTGATTTATTTTTCTAATGCATCTAATGCGGTTTTCTTATTATTTTGTTACCATTGTCCTTATTTTGGTGGTCTGAATGATTTCTAAAAGTTTGTGCATCTATTTTAATGGGAACTTGTTTAGCTACGAAAGGATTTTTGATGTGTAAAATTTTTCCTGCCGTCTGTAGAGTGGGAAATCTGTGTGAGTGATTTCATGAAAAGGGACGGAAGTGTATTACAAGAAGCCGGGGAAGCGGGCGCTATTTGATTTGACCAATGAACGCGCGCGATGCTAGAGTTGGCCTTTAGAAATGACCTTGACGAAGCCCCGCCCCTTTTATGTTGCTTATTACCAAGAAGAGATGTCATGTTACACATCATATCAGACTACTGTACCTAAGGCTCGCTCGTTTTTTTTTTATATTCATCCCTAAATGGGGTTAGTGGGGGATATTTTTTTTTATGGAAGTTCGTCATTTTTGAAGTACCTATAAGAAACATAGAAGTTGATACTTAGACTGTTTATAAGTAAAAGTTAGTAGTATCATCGTTTCTGAGAAATTGCTGATGGGAAATTCCATTCCATTAATACCTCCTTAGATGAATGCTCTTTTGTTTTATGGATTGTGCTAAGTCTTACTTACGAGCCTTTCAAGACAAATGGCCGCCAATAGATGGATTGGGGTTAAGGACTTATGGCCCGTATTCTAAAACGATATGCGAGCATATCATTTATAAAATATTGTAGATAAGTATGAAAGCTCTCAGAAATGTTATGAAAGAGAATGTATATCAACAAACGAAATTAGAATACAGTATGTCTTTGAGACAGGATCAAGATTATAGGTCGCTGTCGCAAAATGATGCTATTACGGTTAAAGATAACGTTTTATCAAAATGCCGACTAATTAAGTATTTGTATATTTACTCATAATGACTATAAAACGCACGAGCAATTAAATAATAATATAAGAAAGCAACTCAATTATCAAATAAATAAAAAATAAAATCGCCAACAAAAAAAACACGAAACGACCACGAACCCCGAGTCAAACAACGGTCGGGTTTTTACGAAGATCAATAAACCCGCAGAAATAGCACTTTTGATTCTTATTACAGCAATAACTTGGGGAAAAGGAAGGAAGAGGCACTTCAAATATTACCTGCCCTTTTCTACGAACCTCTTTGCCTCTTTGAACTGACTTTGAATAAAAGATCGAGTAGGGAGCTTTATTGCCATCTCTTTGAGAACGTTACACTTTTCTTTCATGATATCTAGACTGGCATCTATTCACGCGGTTTACATAAGGAACCTTGATGGTCTGATCGCGAGACCCTACTTTTAGAAGCTTTTAAATATTCTCTGAGGCTTTAGATACTTATCGATTTATGCAATAGACTTTAAGACAAATGTTACGCAAAGTACAATGAGGAAATAAAGTTTGTGATATAAAAAAGCCAAAAAATGTGTCGGGTGGTCCCTAGTAAAAGTCCAATCAAAAATGATTTTTTTTTTTCCGGCCGCAAACGTAAATGTAATTCGGCCTGATTTACATCTTCGGCCGATAAGCAAAAACGTTTTTTTTTTTAAGGTAAAAGTAAAAGTTAAGTTTTTGTTAGGTAATAGTAAAATAAATAAGCAGTTTTTATTATTTTCCGTTTTCAGGCGACTTCTGAAAACAGTAAGCTAAAAGCGGAGTTGGACAAGATCAACAAACTGTTGGAGGATGAGAAGCAGAAGGTTGAAGATCTCATGTTCAGAACAGAAGAAGAGAACATTAATAGAGAAGATTATAATGTAAGTTAGAACATTCACTGGAACTAATTCTTCGGCGACTTAGTTCAACAGGTTCCATCATTTATTGATTTCATGTATTTTTGTTACAGAAATATAAAGACGCGATGGAGGTAAGTTTCTGCGCACCCTCTTTTATCTACGAAATACTTTAATTTAAAAAAAAAAAGATTTTCTCTGATAATTTGCAGCGACAGTAACCAAAATAATCCAGCAAAAAAAAAAAAAAACCTAAAGTTTTGGTCCATCTTATTTTTCGTATGTTCAGCAAGAGAAAGCAGTTCGCGAGCATCGTATTCGTGAGCTCGAAGCCGAGCTGGAGCTCCAGTCGGCGCGGGCGGAAGCCACGGCCGCCGCGCTGCGCCTGCTGGAGGAGCAGCGCGCCGCCGACGCCGGCGCCGCCGCCGAGCAGCATCGCGAGGAACTGGCAGCTGCGCACAGTGAGTACTTCTGGCAATAGAACTAATATCTGTTTGTTCTGTTCCCACAGACAAACGGTTTTGCAGGGCATAGTTCTTAAGTTAAGATTTTTATAAACTTTGTAAATAATCTAGCTAAAACAACGTCTCACTCAAGACTAGACTATGTCTTGGGTGTGACGTTGTTAGTACTCTTGAAACATATTTTGCTTCAGTGCTTAAAATATATAATTGGCTATGACTGTTTTATCGCTGTTGCTTATCATACTTTAAATTAGTCCTGTTTTCAAATTCCCTTATCTTATTTCAGCTTTATCGTCGGAGCTGCAGAAACTATTAGATGAAGCTTACGCTCTCCTTAAAGAAAAAGAAAGCGAAAAAGATTCATTAGGAAAGAGCATGTCGGAGGAGCTGACTCGATTAAAGACTGATTCGGAGAAGGCACTAACCGAAGCCAAAACAAAGATGGCGATCGCGCAGACTGAATACGAAACACAAGTGTCTGTATTGACTGCGAAACTGCAATTAGCGGAATCAAAGTTAGAAAGTGAAAAACAGAATTTAGAAAGATTAAATAAGGAAAACAGCCAAATTATTATAGACCTAAACACTAAGTTAACTCAGCTGCAAGCTGCCGTAGATGATAAAACGTTAGAATTAAATAAAGGTAATAATAATATTTAAAACAGTATTTTCCGTTAAAACAATTTGTTTCGTTATATAATTAAAAGTTTATCTTACATTAAAACGGTTATACGATTTTTTTTCAGTTGTTGGCGTGAGTAAAGAACATGAAGTTAATCTTAATAAAGAAATCACGAAACTAAAAATGGAACTTAGTGCTAAAATACTAGACTTAGAGCAACTAGAGGACTCTAAGAGGAAACACGAAACAGTATTAAAATCCTTACAGGATGAATTGGGCCGTGTTAAAGATGAATACAATAGCAAAGTCAACGAATATGAAACTTTGTTAAGTGAAGTCTCGCAACAACACGAAAAGAATAAAACAGAAATGTTAGGATTACAACAAAGTTTGTCTGCGAAGACCAAGGAGTATGAAAAACTACTCGCTGAACTAAGTACATCCACAAATTCTTCAGAGCAACTTGTCAGTGAATATAAACAGACTATTCACGAAAGAGATAAGGAAATAATAAAACTCAAAGACGACTTTGAGCAAACAACTGCCAATTTCAATATTAAGCACAGCAAAATCGCTGAAGAACATAAGAAAGAAATTGATGATCGTAACACTAAAATAGAACAGCTCATAAAAGAGATTGAAAGTCACAAAGTAACCTTAGATCAAAGTAAAGTGGAATTCGAAGCTCTGAATTCTCAATTCATTATAAACGTAGACGAGTTGAAACTTCTAAAAGAGGAGAACGAAAAACTGAAACAATCCATCAACGATTTAACACAAAGCAATAATGATCTTAAAGCAAAGATGTCAGCAATGGAACTGGAAGTTGGTGAATACAAGCGCCAGTATGATAGCGCCAATGAAAAGTGTGCTGAGCTACAAAAGGCTAAGGAAAAAATTGAGTCAGAATATATGAATTTGACTGGTCAGACGACTGATTCCAATGAGCAATTCAATAAGTTATCACAACACCTGAAGGACACTGAAAAAGAATTGCAGGACTTAAAGGACAAGCACAGAGAAGTTGTGAACAATCTTGCACGAACAGAACAAGAGTTGAAACAAAAACTGTTTAAGATTCAAGAAGATTTCTCTGTTGAACGTGGACAGTTGGTGGTATCAGTAAATGAAAACGTAGAAAAACTTAAGGAAGCAGGTAGTAAATTAAAAGAATTTGAAACTCTAAATGCCGAAATTAATAACCGTTTGAGGAATCTTCAAACTGATAATGATAAACTTCTTGATGAAAACTCAATACTAAAGAATGAAATTGAAGCTCTTAAAATAAAAGAGCATGAACAGAATAGTGAACATGAATCTATTTGTAAAAAACTTGAAATTGAAATAGACAAGTATAAAGAAGAAGTATCCATTTTAAAAGCAGACGGTGCAACATCGGAAGTGAAGCTTATGGAAAAAGTAGATCAACTGACAGAGGCACAAAATGACCTGAACAACAAACTCGAAGAAGCAAGAAAACATGAAGATAGTTTACAAAAAATATTAGATGATATGACTGCCCAATTAAATAATCAAAAATCCCAATTCGAAAAAGAAATATCTCAACTACAAAATAATTTAACAACTGCTTGCGAAGATGCCAGTAAGTTGAAGACCGAAGAAATCCGTCTTAAAGAAGTATTGGAAGAAAAGCAGAACAATGTTAAAGATCTCACATTGAAGTTAGAAATGCTTGAAGTAGATTTCAAGTCTAACGTAGAAATTGTCACAGAGAAAGATCGCCAAATAGCGCAGGCTAATGAAGAATTACATAAAGCTACAGAAAGTAAAAAGCAATTAGAAGATAAATTAAACGGAGCTGCCTTAGAAACCTCCACACTGAAACAACAATACGAAAGTCTTATAGCTAATTCTTCTGCAGAAGAAACTGTACTAAAAGAACAGCTTGGGCAGCTAGAGGTATTAAAAAAAGAAATGTCTGTTTTAGTTCAGGAAAAGACTTCGTTAGAATCGACGTACAGTGAAACATTGGCAGAATTAACAAACCTTAAGAAAAACTATGAAGACGCCGTAAACAAAATTAACGAAAACTTAACTTTTAACAACGACCTGAAAAAATCTTTAGAAGAGAAGGATAGCCTACTGAAATCTCAAAATGAAAAATATGAGACTGATTCACAAAAAACGACTAAGCTAGAAACAGACGTAGTTCACTTAAAACAAGAAATTTCCAGCAAAGATGTTATAATCCAAGAGAAAGAATCACAACTTACGAAGATGAATGAGGCCTTGCAGTTAGGTTCTAGCGAAACACAGCAACTAGTCGCCCAACTTCAATTCGAAAATGCTAAATTAAAAGAAACGTATAAAACCGAAGTAGAATCTCTTAACACTAGCACCAAAACGTTACAGTCTCAAATAACGGAGAAAGATAAAGAACTCGAAGAACTCAAGCAGTCGAAGGAAAAGCTTGCCGAATTACAAAAACTTGTAGATAAGTCCGAACAGGACATCAAGCAGCTAACGAACATCAATGAGGCTCAAAAAATGAACTACGAAGATTTGAACAAACAGTTACAAACTCAGTTTGATGAATATAAGAAAGACAGTAAGCGCGCAAGACATGACTACAAAAAATCACTAGTTGACTATGACAAAGAATTAAAAGAATCCAAAGACAATGTGACAGCAGAAATAGAAAAACAAAACCAATTGCAGCAAAAACTAATGGAAGCTGAAAATAAAATATTAGAATTGACACAGAAATTGGAATTAGTAGTTGTTCAGCAGAGTAGTGACGTAGAGAAAGATAAGCAGCTAGAGAAATTGACGGTAGAACTACAATTAGCTAAACAGTCTTCTGCAGAAACTGTGGCAAAGAGTGAGACTTTAGTCAAAAACCTAAAAGCTGATATTGAAAATAAAGTCAAAGACTTGAGACTGAAGGGAGACTTGATAGGGAAATTACAAGAAGAAGTCAAGGTAAAGGAAGTTCAAACAGACAACTTAAAAATTTGTCTTTATGAGAAATAATATGCATAATCTAAATTTTTTGTTGTCTACTTTTCAGAGCCAAAAAGCCAAAGTAGAAATAGCGGAGCGCGAAAAGCTTCTTCTACAAAAGGAGATGGCTGTAAAGGGTCAAGATATTCGAGATAAAAATGACAACAGTGCTATAGGAGTATTAGGACAAGGCGATTCTGTGACTGAAAAGTAAGTCAGACTCAAATTCATAATAAAAAACATAACCCTGTCTTTGTCGGTCAGTCGGGTAATAACCCAACTATAAAAAAAATACATTGGCCTCGGCCATATTTTATTTATAGTCTATTTGTCTACTTCATTAAAAGTTTAGATGATCATCATTATTATTATTATTATAACCCTGTAGTGACCCGAAGGGCGAAGACCTCCTTCCGTTTATTGCAATTTTGGGCCAATCCCCAAAAAATGAGTAGCTCATCCCACGATTTCTTTCTGGGCCTGCCGCATGGTCGTTTGCTGGCGTTTGGGATCCACTGAATGATGAGGAGTTATATTATAAATGTATAATGTTCAATAATATTTTAACAGGGTGACGGACGAGAAGGAAATGATTGACGGCCAAGTGAGCTTCCTCAATTCAGTCATAGTGGACATGCAGCGCAAAAACGAACAGCTGATGGCAAGAGTACAGGCGCTCGAAGGTGGCTCAGTAGCCAGTGAACCACCTCTTTTGTAAGTAGATTCTTCATCTGTCTAGCCTTGTCCCAACTACATTGCTGCAGGGATCTTTTGGCTCTCGAGTGACGTTGACACGAGGCTGTTGCCAAACATTTGTGCTCTTGTTTTGTATGTCACTGAAATGTATTCAAAAAACAAGATAGCGGCGTTAGAGTGCGTGCAAGTTAAGTCTGCGCGCGCGACTGGTGGCGTGCTTAATTCTATCTGTAATATCTAACCTAACACAAGCAAGTTAAGCATGCCAATTTGCTACAGGTACTACATCCTAATACACAGCAACGCCTCATAATATTACTTAAAATATTGTGTTTTTATTATTTTGTACCCTATAAATTCACTGAATTATGAAATACGCTCCACAAAATCAGTTAACCGAAAAAATCGTACAGTGATAGCAGTTGACAGCCATTGACTGTTGGACCACAGTCTCTTATTATTATACATATATTTATTTAATTTGACAACATTGGTCCACTGGTTAGTGCAACAAACTAATCGACTAAGGGTCAGTATTTATTAACTTATCCCTGTCGCACGAGCAACCGGACAGAGTGTCTTAGCAGTGGTGCATCGTGCTGTTCAGCTAGGGTTTTCAAAATGCTGTTGCTGCTAGCCCTCATTCTGCTTAATAACGATGCGGCCTTCTTCCTCATAATGGCATAAAAGTCGTCAGTTCGCGCTACAGCAAACATGCCAGACGCGCTGCAGTACCGGGGCAACCTCAACAGCACCCTGAAGCCATTATTATATTGCACACGCGCGTACCGTTGACCCACAAACTGCACGTGCAATAACTTTGTTTAAAGCTTATTTTCAAGGGTTCTAACCCTTGACAATAAGCTTTAAACAGAGTTATTTTGGCCTCATTACTACAACGAGCGAATCTGTGAGCCAACATGTTGCGTCTGGCTGCTAGCGCCCTTTTTTTTTTTTTTTTTTTTTTTTTGGGTGGGAAATCATCAAATGACGTCTCCCGCTCTGGGTGGAGCGGGAGGGCGTGTCAGACTCTTACTGACTAAAACCCACCCGTGTTCCTTCTGTTGCCTGTGCAATGCCAGGGGGCCACGGTATCCCTTTCGGACTTTCCCGCAACCCCGGCAGGCAATGGTCTCATCAGACCCCTTCACTCGCTGACACTCTTTGAGGCGCGCGTGGAACACAACGCGCCGTCGACCCGGGCTTGGTCCTTACCGGACGGCGAGCTACCCATTGCTCACCGTCCGCAAGCCCGCGCCTACGGTGGCCGGGAATCGGCAATAGATTCCCGACGCCCAGGGCGTCTCCTCCTGCGGCGGCTAGGGGCGTGAGGGCGCGAAATTTGCCTCTCCCTCACGCGCTCCGCCTCCTCCTTCGCGAGCATTACTGCTTCGCAGAAGGAGGTGACGGCCTCCCATGCCCTCTCGCTCCGTACCATGGCCTGGACCAGGGCCGGACGCGAGAGATCCCCGCCACCGATCGCCTCCACGAGGACACGGCGGTGCTCTGCCCAAGCCGGGCATACCTCCACCGTATGCTCCACCGTGTCCTCCGGGCGATCCACGCAGTGATGACACCCGGGCGTTTCCTCCCGCCTTATCCGAAACAGGTACCTCCCGAAACTGGCTGCTAGCGCCCTGCGCTCACGATCCATATCTACCTGATCCTTGAGGTCCTCGGTGACATAATGTCCCAAGTATTTAATTTGGGCGACCCTTTAAAGTGCACGTCCATTGAGGGATATTAAGGGCTCATAATTTAGATGTCTCCCAGGGGCAGCAAAGATCAGGTATTCACTTTTAGTCACATTGTATACCATGCCGTGGGCTGCCGCATATCTTTCACAGACGTTCAGCGTCTCCCTAATTGAGCCAGCCGTTGGACCCAGGAGCACCATGTCATCAGCGTAATTCAAATGATTGTCGCTAGTACCATCTATTTTGCTCCCAACTGGTCTGCTGCTGAGTTCAACGATCAACTCATTTACATACAGGTTGAAGAGCTTAGGTGAGGTCAACCCCCCTGTTTCACCCCACACTCCAACCTGTATGCTTCAGACAGAACGTCTCCCCGACGAACTTGGTTTAACTGGTTAGAGTACCAGTACTGGAACAAACCCGTCAACTCGGGTGGTACACCTGCTCCCCGTAGCTTATCCCAAAGGACATCATATGACACAAGGTCAAATGCCTTTGAGAGATCAAGGAAGCAGGCGTACACTGGAGTACTTTTATCCTTATAGTATTGGACTGTTTGCTTTAGACAGAGGATAGCACAAAGTGTTTCTTTCAGGTACTACTCTGCCTTACGTTCCAAACGCCGTTCCAATAGCAATAGGTTGTCGCTCGCTCACTTTCGCGCGTCTACAGCAGATTTACGTATATTCGCGACGAATATCCCTACAATTTGGCAAATTATTTAAACCTGGTATCATTTTAGAGCTGGAAACCCCTTATTGACGTGCCACGTGGCACTCAATCAGCCAATCAGGAATTGGGTAGTGCATGACATATTATAAAAGTAGCCCATCAGAAACCAGAATAGCGCCTAGAAAGAACGACACACTTTCGAGAATATCGCCATCCCCATCCCTTTTCCTCTAACGCTATCCTATATAGCTCTCCCACTCTAAACAGTTGTTAATAGATAGTAATTTCGCGAAATTTGTAGAACGAAAATTATAGCTGTGTCCTTATCTAACTAACGGTAGTCCCATAAGGCCGTCTTAATCGAACACTCTCGAGTGTTAGTGGCGGGGTGGTGTCGCGATTACTCGATATTCGCGAAAGTTCGCTGCAGAGTATTTATAGCGAAAAATATGAATAATAATTGGAATTGATTTTAAATATTACTTTGTTTCCTTTATTTAGTCCCCCCGCCCCAGATCTCTTAACCCCCTGGAGAATGTTGCCTGAAAGAAACACTGATAGCACTCGGTGGAGAGTCCAGGCCGAAACCCAAACTGTGCGTCATGTAAAGTTATCCACTTGTCAAGTTCCTTGTCCAGCAAACCATCCAACACCTTAGCAATTACAGTAGCCAAGGATATCGGTCTGTAATTCGCCTTGTCAGATACGTCCCCAGTTTTATTTTTCACGATTGGTACCACTATTGTTTTCAGCATATTGGGTGGAAGATATAAGTGGCTAATGCACGTCGTGAAAAACAGCGCCAGCACTCTCGGCAGATGTACCCCAGCACCCCTGTGGGGCTCAATGCTGAGACCTTCGTGAACCGGAGACTTTCCATTGGCCATTCTTCTGATTAGTTCAGCTACATGCTTGGCAGAAAAACGAATCGGTTCATAATCACGAGTAGTCTCCTCATTGATCACCCCCTGAGCCGGCCCAAGTGGAGATGATACCATAAATCGTTCTTTGAACATGCGGGCTATGTCCTCCGGCGAACCACATTCCCACGGTCACAGGGCGGCCCGGTCCAATCTTCAGCTTATTGGTTGACTTCCAAAACTCCGAAAAATTCTTAGACTAGTCTATGGCCACAAAAGCTTTACAAAAATTTCGCATACGGAAAGGAGATCATCTCGTTTCTCTCACTACTGACTGGGCCCACAGAAGTCACTGGACCTATAGGCCAACCGCTTAACTAGTCCGCGCCTGAGGTAGCTGCGCTGTGCGGGAGGGGTGACAGTTGTCACAAGTTGACTAATCACTGAGCTCTCGCTTATCGACCCCTCCATTTTTTACTAATAATAAAAAACAATAAATTTTTTTTTGCTTTTACAATATTTCTGTTTTTGAATGAGCATTAAGAGGCGTGCACTTGGATTTTCCAAATATTATTCGGTATTTGTATACCCGAATTCTACCAAAAGCAATGATCTGTTTGGCCTAGTCGGTTGCAAAAAGACCGACTAGGCCAAAGCGATCATTGCTAACTTTCACCGATGATTCGGCCAGTCATAGTGGGCCATCTCTAATAATTATAATTTCTTTGACACAGTAACGGTCGCAAGTCACGTGCAGTGGCCCCGCGGTTGTTCTGCGACATCTGCGACGTGTTCGACGCACACGACACGGAGGACTGCCCCAAGCAGGCGGGCGAGCCCGACGCGCCGCCGCCGGCCGCCCGCCGCGCCGCGCCGCCGCCCAGACCCTACTGCGATATTTGTGAAGGTAAATCTTCTTGTGTGTTGATGGCAAATACCCTAAAGTTGAATGACTATTTTTATAAGACCAATGTGGCAGTTAGTTATATAGTTTCAACTTTAGTGAAGTATCAATTTATGGGAGTTTTAGTCAAATGTTGATGATGATATCTGAAAAGAGCGTCGCCAGCCGATGGTCCAGGGGACGGGGCAAGTTGATATATGGATGATGGGAAAAGTATGATTTGTAGGTACAGTCCAGAGTCAAGAGCTCATGAAGCTTTACACTTGTAGTGCGAGTATGGCCTATACGGCGCACAATGTAGCCAGAATCGACGCTGGTGGACATTTGATTTTTGACAAATCAGTTCTCGGTAGTACCGCTACGAACTGAGAAAAATAATTATTTCCATTTTTAATGTATATATTGGAAACCAAATTATTTTTCAAAATATTTTTTGGTATATATTGAATCTTTAAAAAACCAAAATTGGCTTTATAGATAACTAGCTGCGCCCCGCGGTTTCACCCGCATAAGTTTCGATCCCGTGGGAATATCAGGATAAAAAGTATCCTATGTGTTAATCCAGGTTATAAACTATATGTGTGCCAAATTTTATCCAAATCCGTTCAGTAGTTTTAGCGTGAAGAAGAGACAAACATACACACTCACAAACTTTCACCTTTATAATATTAGTGTGATATAGTTTGTTTACATTATTTTTATTTGACAAAAAAAATAACCTCTAGGGGGAGCAGCTGCCCTCTTCTCGCCCTTGATATCTGATGTTATTTTTCTAATCAGTAGTTTTTTTTATTTCCAGTGTTTGGCCACGCAACAGAGAACTGTGATGAAGAGGAAACTTTCTAATTTGCCTACTTATTGACGGATTAGTTTTAATGTTACCGTTATTGTTGTTACTTACATGTTTTAGTTGGCTATTATTTATTATTGTTTACCATAGGCATGGTATCACTGTTTTATTGTTAATATTCTAGGAAATGTTTGTAAATAAGTACCCTTGATCTTTTATATCTAAGAGAATCATTGCATGTTATATTTTTCTTAATTAGGTGAATGGTAATCAACTTTTCGTATGCATTATCTGGTCATAATGCATATTGAGAAATGTTCTTTTATGGCACAAATTGGTCTTACATCACAATCATGATTCTACGATAACTTTATTGCAATCTATTTTAATTTATTTTAAAATAATTAGATGAACACCAAAATATAACAGTTTTATAACAATAAATTATATTGAATTAAACTTGTGTTTTTATTTATGTGACAATAAAATCCCTGATCCCAACAGTAGTAGTTCTGTAGCCAATAATGTAGTAAATTATCTCAGAAATAAAGCTAAAATTGTGCTACAATTTTATATCTCATTGATATAGAATTCTCTGTAGCAGCCGACAGTAAGACCTGGGTTCAAACTATCATTTAAATCTGAAGTTAGGTTTAGGATCTGTTGGGCAGAGATTCCTAAAGTGGGATGCATGGAAAAGACACCAGGGATCCGCAAAATTATTTACAACTCTCGGACATAATACCGAACTATAAATCAATTATTAATAAAACAGTGAAACAATTTCATTCTTCACATTCATAGGTAGTTATTTTTTTTTTTCAAAAATCCACTTTTTATATATTTCAAGGTTGTGTTCTTATTTAAATTAATTCTTTGATTTATAATCATTTGATGTGCGATCTTCATAAAATTAAAGGGATTTAGTGAGTGTTCCACCACCTTAAAAGTTTAGGAACCCCTGCCGTGGGGCTCATGGCTAAAGCTGTGTTCCCACTTATAACATGTTTCCTAAATAGTTCCAACATTTGCAAGTGCATTTCATTCGAACTTGGAATCCTTAGATGGTGGTGAGGTGAGATGAAACATCATTTTTGACATATATAATGTGTTGTTGAGATATTTGAACGTAAAATTCCAAGTTATCAATTTTAGGACACAACTTCCACTCCCACATGTCTAATTTAATGATCATTGATTATTGATACGAATATGGACTAGACTTTAAGCACAATTTATAAAAGTATGACCTGGGTCTTAAACCACAGCTGCATCCTCTATTAAGTAATCCTTTGGCTAGACAAGAAAAAGGGAAAGATAGAAAAACAGCAGACTATTTTCCAATAATTTCTTTATTAAAATATCACTTAATCATATTCTTAATCTAAACGATTCATATTTCATAGTTATTTATTATTTAGTCTAATCCTTCCTTCTTCTCTTTGATGGCTTCCTGAAACATTTTTTTTTTCACTTTAAAAAAACAAAATTTATAGGACAATGCAAACATTTTTTACTAATAATTAATTCTTGAAAAGCATCCAAAGAATATCAGTGAAAATTAAAACCTTTCTGTTCAGGGCCTCGATCTAGGCCAACATACAACTTATGGCTTGCTCCTGGGATTCCTTTGGCTTTCCTTTTCAGGAACAGGTATGAAATTATGTTTAAAATATGGAAAATGAGGATTTGAAAAATATATACATTATACTGTGAAACATATTATGTACCTTAAATCGTTCTTCAAACAGTGAGAGTTCAGAGGTTAGGTCGGTGATAGCATTCATAAAAGCTTCTTGAGGAGTGTAATCAGAAGTTGTTTGGATGCGCAGCACAAACTTGTGTTCTAGAGGGTGAGGCACCTTGTAACCGGCGAATAGCACTTTCGGGTCCTTCAGCAGCTGGCTGCATAATATACATTCACGAACATAAATATGAAATTCACAAGAAAGGTAAGATTCACACAGGGTAATTTAAGGCAAATACATACTGCCTTATCATGTTTCCGAGTGTGTGGTCTTCCTTATTAACTGTAAATATAGCTGCGTTGGTCACCTTAGTATCTTCTTCTTTCTGCACCCTAAAAATTTGTAAAAGCGTAAACAATAATATCATTGGAAGCTACAGTATGGCGTGGGGCTAAATACTTACTTTTTCTCTCCATCATATAAAAGGAATGATTCGAATGTTGGTGGAGCGTTCATTTTAGTTACTTAAATATCCTTACTTTTGTTTAAAATATCTTAAATTCTATTGCCGTATCGAAAGTATTTCAACCACCTCTTTGTCGACAACATAAGTCATTGGTCGACAATGACACAGTGTGACCAGATTAAATTTTACAAAAAAACCGAAGCTCCTTAAAAAAATACTGAAATATACCAACTTGCACATGGAAAATATACCAATAAAAATAATGATTTTGAAAACATATTATGTTGTGTTCTGAAAGAAAACCGCTTAAACGCAGTTCCGCTTTCTTGACTTCGTCTTTCAATGGTGCCTTTTTTAAAAATGTGTCAACCTGGAAACAAGTAAAAACATAAATTATACAATAATTATGATCATACACTAAATAAAGTACCTCTGAACTTCTCGACTTTAGGTAAGTACAGTAATTCTAATTTTACTAAAAACTAAAAACAAGCTTACCTTTGACTATCCTGTATATTTGTTCAAGTTTGATTTATGCTTTTCAGTATTTGTATGTTGTTTTATAGATGCTAATCTACTTTGGAGTTTCGTACAGCACGCTTTACAAAACGAAAATAGTCCGGAATTTGTTCCCATTTAGCCAAATAACTTTGCTGAAAACTAGACATGTTTTCTGGATTCTGAATTGCGTATCAGATAACAGCGTAATAGCATGAAGTGAACCAAAAAAAAATCGCGCGCTCTATTTACATTACGACGAACACGTACAATATAAACTTAGAGAAAATCCCGAATTATTGAAAGTTTCAATAATTCGGGAATTTCCCTAAGTTTCAATTTGAAAGTTTGAAACCAAACCTTAAAGATTAAGCCAAGTGCAGAACAGAAATTCATTTTGTGACTAGATGAGATCGATACTATTTGTAATTCTAGGGGGCCCACCTGTCATGTCCTATCTGTAACTTACTGATCTTTGCTCCAAAATGAAATATAGATTAAATCCGGAAATTCCCCTGAACATCAATGTACGCAGTTTTTTTTTTAAATAATTTTATGACATAGCTATGGTATTGCCATAACTTTTTTCCAAAATATACCCTAAAATACTGGCTTACGCCAATATACCTATAAAAATACTGACTCTTGGAAAACTTACTAAAATATACTCAAAAAGTATTAAAATACTGAATCTGGTCACACTGCAATGACAAATGACAGACAACAACAAGTGACAGATAGTCATAGACAAATTTGTGATATAAACTCGCATAGTGCGACGCGCCGCTCTGCCAAGAATGCATAGACTACATAGGGATACTAATGTTTTACATAGTACAAGCACGATTGAAAAAAAAAACAATCAGTATTGTCACAATATCCTTAGCCAGCTTGGCAAAAAAGAGTTTCGAAAAAATGAGGGCGGGAAATAAATTGTTCAAATGATTGTGCAACAAAAAACGCTGTGGCTTGTGAGAGCCATTCCGAGAAAAATGCCCCTAAGGAAAAATTTATCACAAGTCACAAACATTTACAAACAATTTGGAGGAGACTCAAGACAAAAGACATTCTTATTCTAAGTAGGTACTGTTAATTAAGTTTAAAAAAAAAACGGGTTGGACTCCGGGAGTGCCGGCAGAAGATACGTAGTATCTCTAAGTAGTCTGTGGGCAGAAGTGAAAACTTGAATATAACGTTGTGCATTTTTCCGTCTTACGAATTTTCGATCAGGGGGCCAATTCTCGATTTTAGAGATGGTGTCGAACTCGACAAAAATTTCTAATGACGTAATTTTTTCGGCAAATTTTAAAAGTTGCTATTCTGGGGATGTCGAATTCGACATTTGTCGAAGGCTAACGTTAGAGTTCATGTCGAGTGCTTCTGAGCAGTAGAGATGTCATGTCGATTGTAGAGATACGTCATTTCTGAGTGAATTCGTTGAGTTTTGGATTGTATACTGTGTTTTCTTTTCTTTAATTTTTAAATAAAATACGGCTTGGCATCTCATACCTACTGGAAATTCGATTTATACTCTTTGATTTGTGCATTGTGTTTTCTTGAAACGACGACCTTCGCGCAAATAACAGACTCTGTAATTTGTGTACCCACGATTGGACTTGAAACCACTGAAAGATGGACGAGTTTATTAGCATTTTTATCTCGGAGTTGTTGGAAAGTGGCGAGCAACTGCCCAATACACGGCGACAACAGCGCACTTATCCCACCGTCGATATTTACGACTTGAGCGAAACAGAAGTCATTAAAAACTTCAGATTAGATAAAGATTTTATAAGGGTTCTAATAGATCTATTGGCTCCTGTAATTCAGGATACCACGAAAATAGACCTGAAAACGAAGGTAAATAATCGTCTGCTTCATAATTTTATTAGTCATGTATAACTGTTCACTAAACTAACCCTACCCACCAAAAATACTAATTGCACACCCTAAAATACCTAAATTACTTATTTAAAAATTGTGAAATGTAAAACAGCACCCAATAATGATGTAACACAGAGTACATGTAAACATAACAAAAGTTTTTAAGGAACCGCAAAAAGGCGCAAATTCTGATACTGACAGACAGTCAACTGTCAATTTATCAAACTTATTATTTTTACACTAAACGTTTCGTTTTATACTTAAATAATTAGGTTTAGTCAGCGTTTTAAAACAAAATCATTCATTAACTCATAGCTACCTATAACGGAACGTGCGGTTCTTCATAATGGTAACATTATCTTCACTCGACTCGACATTTTCGTGACATTTATTTCTATTTTGACTGAGAATACGGAATTCTGCTCAATTCGACATTTTTTGGTAGAGATAGAGATATTTTTAATAGACATAGAGATAGACTTACGATCTCGAACTCGAGATAAATGGCGAAAATCGAGAATTGCCCCCCAGGTCACGTGTCCTGACGCGAGAATAACATTTTTTAACCATCACTTAAAAAAATAAGAAACATAACAGGTAATTTTAGCGTGTCACACCTGTCGCTAAAATTATTGACTTTAGAATCCATCACTTGCTCGTGATTCACATAAGGCCCTCTCTTTAAATCCGTCCTTTATTCACTAATTGCATAGGTACTTAATATACTATTTTCCTCCTTTCTGCAACTGTTTATTGTTACACTGCCAGTGGCGGATTTACCAGCAGGCTGAGTAGGCTCAAGCCTAGGGCGGCAGATTTTGGGGCCGGCAAATTTGGGGAACTCTTTTGTGCATAGAGTCGGAATTAATGAACAAGATTACTTACGACGACATCATCGATGATTTTGCCAACAAAAAACCGCGCAAAAAGGCATTGTAACGAACTTCTATTTCGTCGTAAGTAATCTTGGTCATTAATTCCGACTTGACTGAGTCGATTATTTTTAACTGTTTCAAAGCGCAATAAAGATTATTTATTCACGTTTACCAAATGTTCATTATTGTGTAAATAGCATACATAACCCCGCCCATACATGATTGAGCTTCGATTAGCTCAAAAATATACCGAAAAATTATTTTACGTGCAATTTCAACGAAATTGTTGGATTGTAAAAATAATGTATGATAATGAAAATTGTTGAGGCAAGGGCGGCAAAAACTATTCAGCCTATACCTTGAAAATTTGTAAATCCGCCACTGTACACTGCTACTAGTAGGTACACAGAACCTACTTCATATAAACAGGATGGATTTTTGCGATGGGGCAGTAAGGGCAGCGGCAGCTACCTCAACCGTTTTAACTACAGGAAGAGACTGTCCTTAACTTTTTGAGACTTTTTGATGTACATTCACAGATTTTGAAAAAAAAAAAACCTGTTTCATAGGATCAAAAAACTATCGGACCAACTGAGGTTTGAGTAGTTAACGACTGAAGCACGACCAATCACGACCGTAGAGAGTGATTCATGATGATTGAATCACGAGTGTAGCGAGTGATTCAAGTGTTAGAATCCTGAGCGACGCGAGTGATTCATGGTTCTCGATATAAATCCGTTTTATTAAAGAGTTGCATACTATACAGTATGCGCAAAACTTTATGAGCTCTCGGAAGTTGCACGCGAGTGGCTGCGCAGTAAGTTAAAAATGTTTCACAGCTTACAATAAATGAATTTGCACTCATCTGTGCCCTGCGCGGTTTAGTACTCGGGCCTACGTTCAGAGGGCTCATAAAGTTTTGCGAGAACTGTACTTTACACCATGACCACTAGAAAAAGAAAGATTTACGCGAAAATAGACATTTAATGAAGAAAAAAGGAAAGTTAAATTAATTAAAATGCACATTAAAATTGGAACAATTGGTGTTCGTACAACTTACAGTATTCAAAATAGCGTGCGATAAAAGAACACAAAACAGTTATTATTCTAATGTCCCCCCTTGTTGTATAATAAATTGTATAATAAATAATGTAAACCCCTTGTCAAAAATGTCGACCAATCAAATTTCGAGGAGTTATTGCAAAATTACACTCTAGGGGTAGGGCAGACAAGACTACGTGGAGTCGCTCGCGAAGGAGGAGGCGGAGCGCGTGAGGGAGAGGCAAATTTCGCGCCCTCACGCCCCTAGCCGCCGCAGGAGGAGACGCCCTGGGCGTCGGGAATCGATCGCGGATTCCCGGCCACCGTAGGCGCGGGCTTGCGGACGGTGAGCAATGGGTAGCTCGCCGTCCGGTAAGGACCAAGCCCGGGTCGACGGCGCGTTGTGTTCCACGCGCGCCTCAAAGAGTGTCAGCGAGTGAAGGGGTCCGATGAGACCATTGCTTGCCGGGGTTGCGGGAAAGTCCGAAAGGGATACCGTGGCCCCCTGGCATTGCACAGGCAACAGAAGGAACACGGGTGGGTTTTAGTCAGTAAGAGTCTGACACGCCCTCCCGCTCCACCCAGAGCGGGAGACGTCATTTGATGATTTCCCACCCAAAAAAAAAAAAAAAAAAAAAGGGGTAGGGCAGACAAGACTATGTGGAGTCGGTTTTACAGCAATATTTCAACATGCTATTTTAAAGAAATGGCAATATGCCTAATAAAATTATTACAACCTTTTACAAGACTAATTAGTGTAAGACACGACAAAACCAAATTTAGATTCTGTCAGTAACATAAAATTCAAAAAAGAACTATTTATCTAGTTTTTTTTTTTAATTTTAATTATAATATTATATACAATAACTAATATTTTATTGGATAATTTGTGGTGTACAAACTACAAAGTAGATTGTTATACGAGGGATGAATGAAAGGGACCTTACTTAGGCACGAGGTGGCTTGTCGTACGAGAGTAGCGAGGGCGCCAATAGTTCGAGTGCATAAATATTGGTAAGGTATTAATCTAAATTAATATTAAAATTAGAGTAATAAACGTAAGGGAAAGATTCTTTCCTGATATATTAATGTTGGATACTTTCTGCGAAACTTGCATTTCTTGTGTTTCTGTAAATGTCGGAGAAAGCAATATTTTGTCATTTTCTTCAGCTAGAATAGAACGGTTTTTACTTCGCTCCGGATAGTCTTTGGAAGTACTACCTAGGTAGCGAAGAGAATTGCAAGGAATGTAGATTTATCGTTCTTGTGATGTTTTAGTCTTGTTTTCCACTAATTCTTCTATGTATCCTTCGGCTACAGGCTTAGGAGCGGGAGTCACCCATTTTATTACGGAGCCTGTGCCCTATATCATTAATGAGCTTCTTGGCCTCAGTGCCCCAACACCCCATGGACTCAACGGCAATGGGCACAAAAAGGTAACGGTCCGCCAACGAAGCGTATTTCACCCTTTTCCTTACAGCAGCGTCTTCAGCTGCTGCCGACGGCGAGAGGACCGTGCGATCAAGGTGGCTGGCAGCAACAGTGCTGACGCAAGTTGCATCCCATATTAGGCAGTTGCCGTTCCTCCAAGACACCAGTCAGCCCATCCGGCCGCTTGCCATCAGTCCTGCACAGACCCGGAGGCTCCAGTACGCACGGCTTCTGAGGACACGAATGGCCCTCCTCACAATATCATTGAGCGCATGGTGACGCGGGAACCTCCCCGAGCAACGACGACAACTCGAAGCGTGATGGCCATCGGCCTCCACCATAGAACCGCAGGTGTATGTGTGGGGTTAACACACCTTGCAGCCCGGGAGGAGGCAATCGGGCTCGAAGGACCATTTTTATGTGGCGGACACTGGTAATAAAACCACATACATAATAAGAAGTATAAAATGGACTGTATTAATAAGATGCACAAGGTACATAGAAATAGCTATATGTACCTACGTGTTATACTGGCAGATTCCGAACACAGAGCATATAAATAATTCCGAATGATGACTGACTTATGTTCATTCACTTGAACGGAATGAGTTTCCATGTCACTAGGTCGAAGTCCTTGGTATTTTTCTATTTGTACAAATTAATTTTTTACTACGAAGGTTCGGTTAACTTTTGTTTTAGTACCTCTTTACTTTACATACACATACATAAACTCACGCCTTCTTCCCATGGGGGTAGGCAGAAACTAAAGAATGCCACCTGCTACGATCCTTACATACTCCTTTTGCCTCGTTTACGTTCATACATCTGGTCATACACGCACGCCGGTTGCGAGTACTACGCACCTGTCCTTTCTGAAAAACATCACCAATAAGGTCAGTATATTATGTCCTCCTAGGGCGTCCCCTCCCGGCGTTTCCAGTCACATCTGCCTTGTAAATACATTTTTCATCCCACCATCTCGGAAAGAGTATTTTTAATCTTCAGTATCTGAGTGGAAAAGCCGTTTTTATTCTCTAGAGGATAAAGTAAATTGAATTTAGAACATCGTGTGCACTAAGTTTGTGAATTAAAAAAAACATTAAACCTATTTACTGCTACCTCTATGGTGCCGAATATATCATACAACTTTTTTTTAATTTGTTAAAAACTCAGACTCGGAACCTTCTTGGTGTTCTTTTTTCAATTTGCTTTGTACGCGGTTCTTTACGCGGCATTTTTTCACGTCATTGTTAAACCTTAGGTATATTAAAAACAAGAAACTTGAAAACAAGTGAAAAAACTAAAATGAGTGATTCTAGCGACGAGGAAGTTTGCTTGACGCCAACAGAATTGACTGAAACTGTTAATAATGCGCAAACGTTTTTTTTTTTGCATTTAGTCATTTCCTCGCTGAGGTGGAATGAAAAGTTACGTGTTGCACTCGAGTGCAAAGATTTTTCACCTCGTGCTCTTTTGATTCCCTCGCTAACGCTCAGGATTCTAATTTTGAATCACTCGCTGCGCTCGTGATTCAATTTTAGAATCCTTCGCTTGCTCGGTCATCAAAATTGAACACGCGGTTAAAAAGCAACTTTGCACTCTTGTATAACAAATAACTATTTCATCCCACCATCTCGGAAAGAGTATTTTTAATCTTCAGTATCTGAGTGGAAAAGCCGTTTTTATTCTCTAGAGGATAAAGTAAATTGAATTTAGAACATCGTGTGCACTAAGTTTGTGAATTAAAAAAAACATTAAACCTATTTACTGCTACCTCTATGGTGCCGAATATATCATACAACTTTTTTTTAATTTGTTAAAAACTCAGACTCGGAACCTTCTTGGTGTTCTTTTTTCAATTTGCTTTGTACGCGGTTCTTTACGCGGCATTTTTTCACGTCATTGTTAAACCTTAGGTATATTAAAAACAAGAAACTTGAAAACAAGTGAAAAAACTAAAATGAGTGATTCTAGCGACGAGGAAGTTTGCTTGACGCCAACAGAATTGACTGAAACTGTTAATAATGCGCAAATGAGCTTTCTCCCTCAACA
This sequence comes from Xanthia togata, assembly GCA_963853775.1. NCBI lineage: Eukaryota > Metazoa > Arthropoda > Insecta > Lepidoptera > Noctuidae > Xanthia > Xanthia togata. The sequence continues at coordinate 18,679,053 of OY970802.1, forward strand.
ATCACGCGAGAAGTATTTAAAACAGTACGATATGTTCAACACGTGGCGACTAGCAAAAGGAGCCAAAACTTTCTCAGAAAACGTTTTGCTGGCATATTTTATAGAATTATCCGAGAACAAGAAAGCAAGCACTCTATGGAGTACGTATTCGATGCTAAAAGCAACAATAAAGATGAAAAAAGACAAACATATCGATACCTATCCTAAATTAGTGGCATTTTTAAAAAGAGCCTCATCTGGTCATCAACCAAAAAAATCGAAGGTTTTCACAGTATCTGATATTGAAAAGTTTCTTAACGAAGCACCCGATTCCGTATATTTGGCGGCAAAAGTAAGTCAGTTGCACATTCAGTATCTACTTAAGTATATTAATCTCAATTAAATAGTATACTTAGTAGATGTTGATAGGCATAATTATGCGTTCATATCAATTTTATTCATTTATCTACTACAATACTCTTTACGTTACAGGTTGTTCTTATTATTGGAATAAACGGAGCATGTCGAACTAATGAACTAACACAACTTAATGTCAAAAACATTGAGAAACATTCAGATGACTTACTATTAATTAATTTACCTAATACAAAGACAAAAAGAGACCGCAACTTCGTCATTCGCAAGGAATACGTAACGATTGTTGAGAAATATCAAGCCTTACGCCCGCCTAACACTCCAATCAATCGATTTTTTCTACAGTATCGCAATGGAAAGTGTGTTAGACAGCCTATGGGTACTAATAAAATTGGCAGTATCCCACGAGAAATAGCAACATTTCTTGAACTTCCAGAACCCCTGTTGTACACGGGTCATTGTTTCCGACGAACTTCAGCCACACTTTTGGCTGATTCCGGAGCTGATCTGCTGTCCCTTAAGCGCCACGGAGGCTGGAAGTCCAATGCAGTTGTAGAGGGATACATAGAGGATTCCATCCAAAATAAGTCTAAAATATGTGAAGGCATCGTAGGAGCCATTACACTGAAAGAGCCTCAATCGGATCCTTGTACTGGCCCTTCTACATCAAAAATAAGCCGTTATGAAACACCTAACCATCTCCCTCTCTCTCCAACATTCACGCCAAGGGAATCCGATGAATCGGTACAACTATTAAGTATGACAGATAGTTTACCGAAAAACAGTACACAAGTGACTAACACCAATATTACAGTACCAAACAAAAATATTACACTCAATTTAAATAACTGTAGCAACGTTACTTTAAAATTTTCTTAATTATACCTTAGTATTATTTTGTTATAATTTAAAGATTATTCTGTAATACTTACCTGTCATAATGTAGTAATTAATACCTAAACTGAAATAAAAGTGTACCTATCTTGTGATTGTAAACGTTTTTTTTTTTGCATTTAGTCATTTCCTCGCTGAGGTGGAATGAAAAGTTACGTGTTGCACTCGAGTGCAAAGATTTTTCACCTCGTGCTCTTTTGATTCCCTCGCTAACGCTCAGGATTCTAATTTTGAATCATAGAATCCTTCGCTTGCTCGGTCATCAAAATTGAACACGCGGTTAAAAAGCAACTTTGCACTCTTGTATAACAAATAACTATTTCACCACTCCCGCACGAAAGAAGTGTCTTTCCTCTACGAAAACAGTGAGGAAAGTTGGTTTTTCCTCACTGTTTGAACAGTGAGGAAAGTAATGATCCCGTTCAGAAACTAACCTTGCCTGATTTTTTTATATTAAGTTTTAAATATATTTTAAAAAATAAAGAATTATTTTGATTTGCTTTGTGTCTATTTAATTTATTTACGTAGGATGACTGAATACTTTCTTGCTGGGCGTGGTGAAAAGTTTTGTATGCAACATGTGAGCAAGTTCATTTGCTATTCGTTTTGTTGAGTCTAAAATCAAAACTCATAGGAAAAACGAACTTTCCTCACATGTAGGATAAATAACTATTGTTAGTCGCCTATCATTCATCCTCTCAACATGACCAAACCATCTCAGCATACCCTTCTCAATTTTTGTCACTAAATCTTCTTTTAATTCACACCGTTGTCTTATCACATCATTTCTCAGCCTATCATTCATAGTTAGACCACACATGCTTCGCAAGGAACGCATTTCCACAGCATTTATCCTACTTTCATGCTTCTTTTGCCATACCAAGCATTCACTTCCATACATAAGCGTGGGCACCAGCACACCATTATGAACAGCCAGTCGAGCCTTTTTGGACATCAACTGCACACATTACAATAGTATAATAATAATAATGATAAAGTACTGTACAATATAATAATGATAAAGTTAATTCTGTCGGTCCTTTTCGCGCCTAATAAAAATAAAACGACATGTACAGCAGAAAACACCGTTTATTTTATAATTATGAGAGAATTTCAGATTGATAACCTACATACAGAATATAATATGACTATAAAACCAATCTAACTTGAATTTTACATATTGTGTGTCCAGAACCTCACTGTTAATATTCGTAATACAAGATTCTGTAATTATTGTAACAATGATTGTAGGTATTCAGTTTTCCTTTACAAGAAGATTACGAGACAACGTTGTCATAGGGAATACAACTTTAATATAAATTCTGAAATACTTATATAGGTACAAGAAACATCCGTAAAACGGTACTAAACTATTTTAACATTTTTGTCTAAACTAAATTATGAAAAATAACATGATTTAAAATAAATTATAAACTCTAATACAATATTTTAATAATGTTTCACATTATTCAACGCCAAGCAACATCAAAGAGTCAGAAAGAATAAAGCACAATTGTGGAAATTTGATAATTACGAACATTTAACTACAAATTGAAGTCTAGCGACTCTACTGATAAACAATATAATTTGTAGAATATTATTTCGAGTGAGTACCCCGTCAGAGGGTATGACGTCGTTCCGCGTCATGACATGAGGGCACCTCTAGCGATGTGGCCTCTCTACCGGCAGATAGCAAACTATAATACTGGCATTAAGAAAATGGTAGCTTTTCCTCCTTGTGTTAAAAGTGAAGACAGTGTCATTGCTTGCACGTTATAAGCGGATCATGATATTGCTGCTTATACGTTGATTGAGTACCTACCTACACGATGACTGTGAAATTACTTCATCTTATAATTCTTATAATTACTTCAGCTGAAAATATATTTAAGTATAGTAACTTGTTACCTACTTCGCGTGGCCAGAACTTGCCGGTAGATACTTGGCTTGACAAGGTACCCCATAATTTATTTGAATACCTAATGATTTTCAGGAAGAATATTCACATGACACAGACAATATATAATTCTGTCGTTCAATAATTAACATTAGTAACTATTAAGGAAAAATGTTGAAGACATGAGGCGATAGAAAATTGTTCTTCAAAGGTTGCATTCATGACTGGGATCTTAAAATTACATTTCAAAATGTTCGTTGTTTCACAATTATTCTTACCAAGCATTACTTTGATTCGTGAAGTGTTAATTTATTTTAATATATAAACAGAGCTACAGGTTAGATTCAAGATGCATCTATTGTTTCAATGCTGGTTAACGGTTATTTAACTGTGATACAATTACATATACATTCAAGATTGAAGAATACAAGTTTAATCAAACATAATTCATTTAAAAATAACATAAAATAGTTTGAATAAGCTTAATAAACAGCACTGCAATCATTTTTGGATTACGTTTAACACTTACTACCTATCGTCTGTTATGTAATAAAACGCTATGAGAATTGACACATAAGTATATAAACTATACTAATTGTGTACGTACTTATACAAAATTAGCAATCCAATCAACAATATGCATACTATTGATTATGCAAATATCTATGCTTTCCGATAACATTGAGTTTTGTTAGATCGAACGGTCGGACGCGCCGTTCCTGGAGGGGCGCGTCCCGCCGGCAGGCGCGTAGGTACTTGAACACGAGAACGTCACTTATATGTACACTAGTAACAGAAGATACAATTGCAATATTACCATTGATATTATTAGAATAATAGAGATTATTAAAAGCTGACTAGAAGTTCGGTTATACCTACTATAACGATTTATTTTATACAAATTAGGATTGGATGCGAAGTGTTTCGCAGGTCGCGCGGCGTGTGCGAAACGCTTCGCGGTCCGGGCGCGCCCCGCGGTCTCGCGGCTTGTGCGAACTGTTCCCGGAGCGCGGACTGCGGGGCTCGCACGGAACTACCACTAACGTTAGATTGGTGTCAGCTCAGGTACTCGGCCTCGCTTCGAGACCTTTTACTATAATACTTATACTAAGATACGATGAGATTATGCAACTAGCTGGTGTCAGCGCGACGTGGGACGGCGCGGGCGGCGTCGGCGCGGAAGACAAGCGGCACAATTGACTGGCGAGTGGAGAAACGCGGCTGACCTCCATGACTTTATAATGAAGCTACTCAGAGAAAAGGTATCACCTAATTTCTCTACTGTTACGAAGGCAACTAGATGAAATCCTACTCTTAGGGATAAAAATCTAATTATGCTATATAAATGTTAAAATTAACATTGCTTCATGTTCTTAAATATTGAACTGCAGACGTGCGAGCGCGCGAGGCGGGCGGGGCTCGCGGGTGTCAGTGCCTATCCACTCGCGCGCCGCTCCGAGACACGTTATAACAATATGCCATAATATCATACGACTACATAATAATCCTTCTTCGCGACAATCGTTTAATTATAACGTTATTTTCTTATAGGAAAATGCTAATACATGTTGGTGCTTAAATTTTCGAGTGACTCTCTACAATTTATTATTACAAACGGAAAATACTGCTCAATAACTATTCTTACATTGCTGAAGACTCTGTACTTCAAATTTATTAAAAAAGTTACCCTAGCTAAAACGGCTACATTATGTTTTACTGTACAACGAAGAGCGTCTTAAAAGGTATCAAATTAAACTTTATATTCACTCAACTATAAATTTGATCGAAAAGCGCCAAAAATTTCTATGAGTCGTTTATACTATGTATTATTTGAAAAGTTCAAAGTACTCTTACTGTTTATTAAAAGTTACATTCACAATAACAATTCATTATTATTATAAAGTTAACTAAACAACAACTGCATCTACTATCACACATTCGAAAGTTTTAAACAATTTTACAATTGTAATCGAACTTTATTATTGCTACGGCGACGGCACGCCGGCGCGATATGCAGCGTGCGCGTGGGCAGCGGCGTGACGTCACGCGCGTGACGTCACGCGCTCCGCACGCCGGCACGACCCGCGAGGCGGCGCGGTGGCTATTCATCTAATGGTGAGGTAGAACCTAACGATATCGCACCTACCCGCACACCCTCCCACACGGATGTCACAGCCCAACACTCGTCTCCTCGCAACATGGCCACACTTGTCAAGGGCGCACGGGCGTTACACTCCACCATTCCCTCTATCCTATCAACGAGGTTAAACTATTCAAGATCAAACAGAAATTATTTATTGAGACTTAATGTTTACATGAAAGAGCTTTCTGTCAAATCTTGGTATCACTTTACTTAAAAATACAAACTATATTCACAATATGGCGTCTAAACAACCACATTGTGAGGATTAAAAAAACAATGTTTAATAATGAATTCAGCTTTCACTAGCAGATATTTAGATACTATAAAATATATATAGTAAGGAATAATATTATAGTGGAAACCGAGATTTATAAGACTCTAAATACTGTTATGCGTGTAGATACTAGTTATATAATTTACGTATAACTAACATATGTATATTCATTGATTATTGCGCACTAAATTATTATTTAGTTTATTTTTCATAAATAAATACTAGTTTTTTGTGTGATCGCTATGAAAACCGATTTTAGAGCCAGCGGTTATGATGTAGTTACGGCCAGTATATTGTTACAAACGACGATAATATCAAACATTAATTTGTTCCTATGACGTATCTCAGATGATAAGTAATTGAATATATGTAGTTTGAATCTTACAGACGAACTTCTAACAACAAATAAGAGGTGTTTATACGTGTTGATGATTCGCTCTGTTATAGAATGTTGATTGTTGCCGGGCGGGATGCAGGCACCGAAGTATGCGCGACGATTTTTCTTTGCATGACGGTCCTGAAAATTTTAAATAATACGCTATAATCAAAATAAAGCATAGCTCTACTACATATCGAATATCTCTTATATCAATAACAGTGTGCCACATCTGGAGTGTGTTCATAAGGTAAGGATAGGAAAAAAAAGTTTATCGTAGAGAAGTCTCACGCCTCTTTCCTATGGCAGAAACTACAGAAGCCACCTGCACGCGTAGCATGGGTTTTGTCGACGGAAGAATAGACAAAATGACAGATAAACTATCAATCTGTTACAAAACACGTTTCTATTTTGGTTAAGCTAAGTGTGCAGATACGATCCTTACACACTCAATTTGTGCGTAAGTCTCTGGCTTCATAGCTCTCCGACACTCCTGGAGTGTCGCACACTGTTATAACTTAATTTATTACACTAAATACCTAAATTATTGCTACAAATATTGTGGATATAAAATATGAATGATTATTCCGTGTCTGTGGCTAATGTTAACCGAAACTATCTTAAAAGGTCGTGTTAAACGACCTAAATAAAATACGTTCATAATCTGGAGGTCTTCCGGGGATATTTCATTTTACAAAATAATTACAGGTTCATAAAAAAGGAGTTTCCTTTACGTATAAAGCAAAACAAGCAGCGACAATTGTCACAATTTTGGTAGGGACCTTTAGATTATAATGTTGATTAAATGAGTAAAATGTAAGTACCTAGGTATGTGTGTATGGCTCTCGAATAATTTGCACTGTATGACACCTAAATAAATAAATTGAAATGAAGTGAAATGAATCAACCTATCGATAGAATAGATAAAATATTGGAATGAAAAACCTAGGTAGGAGTAAAATATGAAACAATACAAGGTGCGAAAATATAAAGTAGTGCTTGGATTATAAAATAGAATAAATACATTTTAAATAAACAAATAAGCGGTCAGGCAACTTCAGGATATACATTTTTTATTTTGTTTTAGGATATACATAAGTTGGAAAAATAGCGGTGTCATATTTCTAGTAGTGTAGTAAGTTTGTTTCCTAATTGCAGATGTTTCTAGGGCGTTATATCCTGAACTAATAGCAAATACTTAACTTAGGTACAGCAAATTTCAACACTCAATATTCCGTGTAGCAAAATATAAATAATTAAATTCTATAGTATACGAGTACATACGAGTGTATCCTAGTCAAATATTATTATGCAACCGAGTCATGCAAATTTCAAACCCCAAATTATATAAAATACTTTTTGAATTTGTCTCGAATAAGATGGTAGATCGATTTGATCGGCGTCTAGTTAATAAAGCATGGCTTTATCGAATGATAAATCTACTCAAGTCTCGATTCTAACTAGGGATGCGGTCTATAAAGCCCAGTTAAATGTTGCGCATCAAACCTGCCCCCGTTCACCCGTTTAGAAGAATGTGTTATACACGTAGCCAGTCGCAATGAGGCCGAGCACGAGCAGACACAGCATTATCATTATCTTCTTCTGCACAGTGGACAAACACAACACGCATTAGTGGCTAGCGGTGACAGCGAGCGGCGAGGCTGCGCACTGCGGTGCACGGGCCGGCCGCTCGCCGCGCACTTACAAATTACCTTTGAGCATTTGGCGATCGATGTATGAATGGCCGCTCAAACCAAATAGCTGGACACGTAGCCCACGATGACGATGCCCAGTATGAGCAGGCACACTAGGATCATGATCTTCTTCTGTAGGCGGCGAATGTCGAGTGGTGAGCATGCAACAGTACGCTTTATACGTGTCTCGCGACACCGGCCGCCCGACCACTCGGGCCAGACACTTCAAACTCTTATTACAATGATTACCATGATTATGACTAAAAATACTGCATTTATGTAGTCATAGGCTTCGTTTCGATACAGTAAGGTGGGTGCGTCATTTGCCTTGCATAAAGAATCAATTTAAAAGAGGAGTAACAAAAAAAAAAAAAAATGAAATAATAAATATAAATGTAATTTTCGAAATTATAAACATATTTACAACATGAGTAGTTTTACGATTATAGAATTAATAAACAGCTTTGTAACACGCCCTTATCTGGACGTTCATCTACTAATTAAGATATTTTAAAGAAATAAAACATAACTTCTAATAAGGTCTCAACATAATTAAGTAATTAATCATCAATAATAATGAAAATGGCATTAAATTATATTTCACAGTCTTTTGATTAAATAAATAAGTGCGCAAGCTAAGTCGACGTGAAGTATAACGATGAAGTTGAGCTAAAACATAAATTTTTCACTTTCAAATAAACAAATATTACAATTGAATCACAGATAACGTATTGTGCTATTCAAATATAACTTACTAATACACACCAAAGTATTTTTAGTGCTCAAAGTAGTTCAAGTATGCTATCTGTTTAATTTGTGACAATATCATCAAAATGCTATTATTAAATGCAATAAGTGTAACAAGTAAAATGATAATCAGGTGCCATATTCATTGTCTTAATCCACTGGAAAAAGCATTCCAGCCAAACCCAACACAAAACAATTCAAATATAAAATGAACTAAACGAAAAATATATTTGATTGCAACAATCCAATGAGAGCGTTCTGCATCACAAACTGAACACAACAATGAACAGATCAGCTAAGTAAACACTTCAAAAGTATATATTAGCGACAAATTATCAAGTAATATTCACCAAATAAACTTGCAGGCCGACAGTAAAATGAAGCCTCAAAGAAATACTAGGATATACATGTATAAAGTATGAGAACTTAAACTAGGTAAAATACTGGTCACTATATTTTTGATACTGACTGTTTGTGGACTAAGGCCCGAGATCTATAAACGTTGCTTGGCGCGTGCTTTGACTTAAATATGTTCGCTTCTCTGTCTTGCATTTGTAGTTCGACAGTTGTGCGACAGTGACAGGAAAAACGCTTAGCCAAAGTTCGTGGTAAATGTCATTTGTAGATCTCGGCCTAAGACAGCTAATAATGTAGTGCTGTCCTTGGTTCCTGTTCTTGTACCATTATAAATATTATCAAAACTCTCTCTTTTTTCTCAAATCACAATATTATATTAATTTGCGAATATAATTTTAATGTGTTTGATATTATTATAAAGATTTAAATTTTAATAATAAGATATAAACTGCGAGCAAATGGCTAACAATAAATAGAGAAAAAGCTAATATAATATTTATCAACGATCGGCATTAAATAAACTTTAATAAGTAGTTAACAAACCGCATATAGCTATTAAATATATTATTTAGTATTAAAAATGTTGTTATTTCAGTGTAACTAATAGTAAATACTATTAAGGGCAGAAGAAAGATTAAGAGATAAATCTGTGTACTCCAATGATAGTGCCCTGTATAATAATTGTGATGTTTTGACTAACAAATTTAAAAGTTGAGTTGTATATTACATACAGCCATTAATATTAAATATGTTTAATATGATATAAGACAGCCTGGTAATACCAGTAAAGCTAATATTAAATAACTTACAATTCTAAAGCACAATCAATCTTATTGCACTTTACACATATTGTCTTCGAACTTCTACCGTGACGGTAAAACAATTATTTATATTCCTGTTTGGTTATCAAATTATACAACGTTGCTAAAGTATTCAACAAAAAGGCTGCGTTATAAAAAAAACATTTTGATAAAAAAAAAACACCTTACAGATGGCGCTGCGTACGACTGTCCCTAATGATTTACCATTTAGTTTCTGAAAAATATCGAAATGTTAGAATTTGCTATGTATATCAACTACATAGAAACTAGGATGTATTTCTGTACTGTTTCGCAATTGCATTTTTGTTGTTGTTAAAAATGCAGGTAATATCTTGTTGCAACGACCCCAAATAAATTGTTTTAAGGGCTAGAGAATGATGATTGATGATGATTAAGTAATATCATAACACAGCCTTTTTAAAAAACCTTAAAGCACAATGCACTTGCTACATCCATGCATGTCTTGTGACATTAATAACAACAATGTTTGCCGCATTAAAATAATCAAGCAATTACATCCAGTTATACGTCGTGTTAATGTAGCTACAGTCTACATTTAATTCAATGGTATACAGACGAATATCAGTGTTGGGTGTTTGTGATCACAAACCAACTGAATTCATTCACTTAGTCCTTGGGGGCCGACGGTGATGACGTCACAAGCCGGTAGTCTTCGCACGAAGTTTAACTCAGCACAATCGCGAGCACTATTATTAATATAACCAGCGTAACAGACAGGCATATTATGATGAAGATTTTTTTCTGCAATGATAAAGGAAAAACAAAAAGAAAATAAAAAACGCTGCTATGAAAACATTCAAGTACAATCGACAACTTTGGCTAACGTTAAACTGGGTGAACATAATTGCAGGGTGGAATAAGATTCTAATTTTCCAATAATTAATATGCCATTTATTCTTCCTTGCAGTCCTATTCACCAACCCGGTGTTGTTCTACCGGTAGGTACTACTTACACAACTTCAGGCATAAGTTATAAAATTTTGTAATTGTTATTGTACTTAATTCATTTAATATTTGCATGACAAATAAAACTAATTTGTCGATCATACTTTTTTTGGATATGAGGATTGTCATACTACATTATTGAAATTGTTTTAAATCATGCATTTCATACTATGTTATTGAATGAAAGTAATTATTATATTGATGTCGATATATTTACAAATCCTTGCTTATATTTTATATGTTTGTCAAAGCAGCCAACCCAACGGTAGGTCCATACTTCAACTAGGTTTGCAGAGAAAGAAATCCTCTTACCATTTAGAATTCGAAAGAAAACACTAGCCGAGGTATGATGACGTATGACGCACAACTTATATCAAAACCGTAATCATAGTACTTTCACTAAGATAACGATAAGTAATATAATCAGCGTAACAGACAGGCATGCTATGATGTACATTTTTTTCTGCAATGATAAAGGAAAAACAACAAGAAAATATATACGGTACGCCATCACCAACACATTCAAGGCCGGATACGGGACAATTCTAATCTTGAAATACCACAAAAAAAACAGGCTGCATGGTTATCGACTACGGGGGACTTACGCCATTAAGGTCTCAAAAATCCTGGGAAAAGACATAAACCGGTATACGACCTTGTTCACAACACCAGCAGTCCATTAAATTAAAGCTGCGAACTAGATTTATGCAATGCAAGCTTCCTTCGTTCCGTTATGTAACATTACATGCGGCCTAAATGCATGTTAATATCGGTGTTTTTACACAAGAAAATGTATACGACATTTTATGAGTTCATGTCAACAGGTTCTAAAAGTTCTAATCGATGGATTTGTCTATGAATACTTAATTTTAAATGTCAATTTATAAAGGAACGAGAGAAACTTAAGTTTCAACAGAACATACAGCATATTCTATTAAAAATATTTTGGATATGATTTACATTGAAAGCTTTTTTTTTAATGATACTATTTATATTATGTACAATTTAAGTAAATAAAATAGAGGCCTTAGAACCGTGCAGTGACTCATACAAATAATACTGAGTGCTATATTATGTTATGATTCACATGCAAACTAGGCATGGTACTCAGATATTTACATCGTTCACAAGCCAAGGCAAAAACAAACTTCACGATTTTTTTTACCGTTTTGTTAAGCCTATTTAGAACAGGATGATATTCTATTGGGAGTATTCATACTCGATGTTTGCTTGTGATTAGTTTTGAATACCTTACAAGGATTTGGCATAGTAATGTTGTGATGTACTGTGTGCCCTTAAAAACATGGGGGAAGTTAATAAATGCCTAAACGGCATAGAAAAAATATTCAAGCACAAAACTTGCTTTAATTTTCATTCGTTCATGCAGCATGCCTTTTGATAAGCTACAATTTTAGCGGAATTCTTCTCGTGCATTATTCCTGCTAATTTTAATCTAAGATGGAAATGGAAATTATGTTATAAAAAGAAGTTTTCTGTGGTTGACAGTCGATACAACGTTATAGATTTGAGAATAGGGTTTGTTAGGTAGCGCCTCACCCCAGATATCCGTATAGTGGCGGAAACGTAGAGTTTCGTAGTTTAGTAACAGGAGCCGGCTGAGCCGTAGTTTAGTTGGTATGTGATGCATTACCTTCCGCGCCTTGGCCGCGTACTCGCCGGCCTTGCGGATCTCGACGCGGCCGTAGTCGACGAAGTCGGTGGCTTGCGTCACATGGTACTCGATGCGATCTACCAGCTCGCCCTGCTGCGCTAAGGGGACGGCGCGGGGAGGGGAGGGACACAACGTACCGCGGCTGACACCGACGGACGATTGGTTCATACGATTTTATAGAAATCCCCAGAGTCAATATCGTGTTACAGGAGCCGACCAAAGCGCTGCAGTGAAACGTTAATAGATAGTTAGAGAGTATTATTATTAATATTAAATCCCTTTGATTAGCCACGTATAAGTCCTTATAAACGAAGTTAAATAAATGTTTTAAACTAGAAGCACAAAAGGACACATGTGTTACAATGTTTATGAGATTCAGTGTTAACCTAGTTATTGCACGGTATGTTATATTGTAAGTTTATGACAGTTATTATTTATGATACACCAAACACTTGTTACATAATAACATGTTTCAGAGGTTAGTAATATTTAAAAGCGGATTACAGTTATTATATAACAAAGACCACCATATACAAAAGGCAAATTACGCACACACCAATGAAGTCATAGATTAGTGATACAAATAGTCAAGTACAAGGTTAGGTTAAGAAGCCCACTTTTACCGTATGTTAGTCGAGCCGTATGAACACAACAGTCAAAGCATATAGTGTAGACACAAGAATGGAAGGAATGAAGACACAAACACAAGTGTGAACCAATCACCGTATCATCAATAACAAAATGCAGGGGTCAACGAATCAAGTCATCACAACGTAACAAAACAGGGCGATGTAGGATCAGGAACGGGGCGCGGACAGACGGACAGGGAGAAACAAAACAAAAACAGATTAGTAAGAATGAATCTTCATTGAAATGATCACTCACCCGTCGAGCTTTGCTCTGATATTTTAGGGCCTTCTTAGTGTCTTGTGTGGCAGTTTGGACATAGTCCACAGCGTGCTCTACATGATACTCAATGCGGTCGATCATCTCTCCCTGTATCCATACGAACAAGTTTAGTATGTTTTCTACTAGGATACTACTACGGAACTACTCGCTACATACCACATGTTCATTAACAGGTAAGTTTCAAGACTCAAAAGTCATTTTGAATAAGTGTTCGTAAACTTTTAAAGCGATGTCGTGGCTTTTGCAGGCCCGAATACGCGCTAATGTATTACATGAAATCCATCGAAGGATTCCACATGACACACAAACGACTCGTCTGATGTTAGTCACCATACATTCGACGAGCATACGCCACTACAGACAGCAGAAATTGCTTATGTCGAATTCAACAATCGCTTGAACAGCTTGTACAGTAGGACCATCATGATCGACGTAAAACCATTAGTAAGTCATTGCAATGTAACTCTTATCTCGGTAAGGTATAAATTAGAATTTTATCAAACTCACGGCAATCTATCATTCCAATTTATACTTTATAACAATGAGATACGAGTTACATTGCAAAGAAATACTAATGGTTTTACGTCATTTAAATGTAATCGTGAAACCGCTGCTTAAGGTAGTAAGACATAGCGTAAGTGTGACCTGGCTTTCGACTAGCATCGCCATGTCCATGAACATGTCGTGCAGCTCGCGGATAGACGTCTCCAACTTTATGATGTCGGCATGCCGCGCTTCGATGTCTGCCAACGTCTGCTTAGCCTGCTGGGTCTCCATTATTATCTGGAAAATATTAAAGAGCAAAATAAGTTGTTGTTACATAACAGTTATAATGTATACATACATATTATTATTTAAAATGGCGTTTCGCGCTGTGGGTAGCTTCATCTTTCGGACTGACCGACACGTTGTCAATTCAAAAATGTTCGTAATTGGTTTATTTGAAATAAATGCTGTGAGTTTTGAACGCGTTATTCTTCCAAACCACGCAACGGATTTTGATGTTTTTTTCACCACCATTTAGAGAATTGATTCGATATTAAACTTACATATTATAAAGAAATCTAATCTAACCTAACGTCACACAAAAACCCTGCTTCGCGCAAACAGGGTTTACCGCGCGATCAGCATATATACATATTATATAACTCTCCGACATTAATCGTTGAGCAGTTTCCCGCCAGACACGACACCCGTCTGGTCAGAGGATCCTCCCTTTTCTATGGAGGATGAATGAACTTTACACCCTGTTTCTCATACCTCTAAATGCCCATTCTATCTCATTACAAGACAACAGTCTCCCATCCCACTGTCCAGTATCACCAGCCTACTGTCATTTTGAGCCAAACCTTTTAAAGGAAGTCCAGATTATCCCTCCATCTCTTTCTGGGCCTACTGCGTTCCCGTTTCCTGCTATTTGGAATCCCCTGCGTGGTGGTTTTTACTCAATCAGTGCAATCATTACTTACGAATCCTAAGTCATAATTGGAAGATTGGGATCTAGAAAGAAGCTTTAATTAACTCGAGACTGACATCATAACTATAAAAGTCGCTGGCGAAAGATATTAACATTTGATATTAGTCATAAAAATAAAAATGTATCTGTTCACCGTCTACGAACATCATGGTACGATTTTTTGACTCATGCGTCCGAAGATATACCCGGTTGAAATCTCTATTGTCTGGATCCCTATGTATCTAAATTCTATACGATCTCCGATCGAGACAGGAAAATCCTAGCGAAGCTATTACAATAAAAATATAATTCATCCACTTATACGAGTATCTAACGTTTTTCAGCCAAAACATTTTACTGCAATGCACGCTATCGATTGTATAATTACACTGTTCGGAGGACACCACTAATAATTATGCAGTTACAGCTAAATGTTAGCAACATATAAAATATAGGAGTGCATTAAAATTATCAATTCCGCCTTGAAATAATAGTTTAAACTTCCATGAACCCAGTAAACAATTTGAGGAAATATCGAGTAGTTTATCGAGTACTGTCAGTTTTATTTATCGATTGTGAATTATAAATAGATTCCCATAAACAAAGTCGTTCATTAAGTGACGTAACAATAGTACCAGTAACGCCCCTCAATACTGAGGATGACTAGGACCGTAAGTTATTGAACTACGCTACCATATCCGCAACAGAAATACTTGCAGAAATGGATTACTTTCGTATTCATAAGCGTAGATATAGCAATTTGTTATATGAATTGTAGTGTTACCTGAACAGACCCGGTGTATACGCGTACCTTTACTTCGTAGCATTTTACTTGACATTCCAACTTGCGCTTGTATTCAGAGCCTGGGATTTGCTCCTATGGTAATCCCGGTGCGCGTAATTGCTAGGCTTAGATGTCGCGCAAGGTTTCGCAATACAATCATAAGAGATTTTTCTGAGTAAGCTTTTAACTTTCTGGAATTGTAGTCTAACAAAGTGGTAATGTCGCCCAACAAGTTTAGATAATGTGCGTGATAATGTAACACCTGCCTAGTTATGCCTTAAGCCAATAACATTTTGTTAGTGTGCGCGCAGGCTTGGCAACGCCGCGTATCTCCCGCAGGCAATTTGTCAAGTTTTGATTTAGTGCTGCAACTTGGCAGCAGTTACAATGGTAATCCTTAAGGGTTTAGTAGGTTTGTAAGTTTGGAACGTGGAGCGTGAGTTAGGTACTTTGTGGAAAATATGAAATATCGGAAAAACGAAACACACTATTTGTGTTTCTTGACACCAAGAAACGGATTTTGTTATCGTCAGGCGTAACGTTTGCTAGCATTTTATATTATGATTATTTGCGGTATAGCACTTGGACAGAACACAAAAGCTCTTGGGTGCCTTCTCTTGGCCCGTTTTAGTAGAACATAGTAAAGTTGCGTTGCGACAAAAGTCGAGCGCAGGTCCTCAGTTCTCGTTTTACGTATGGAACAAACCCCTATGCATCTGAAAAGTATTATAGAGTAGCGAGTGTACTGACCCCCTGCGTGAATACTGCGGAGTTGCCCTGCTCCAACATCTCCTCGAGCTCGTCGTCGGTGGTGGCGCGGCCGGTGATCTCCAGCTGCCGCTGTATCCTGCTCTTGCAGCGGTCCCGGTAGTCCGTCTGCGTGCGGTTGTATTCCGTCATCACCTCCACGAACTTGCGCGACAACGTCGAGTGCTGCGTCTTTCTTATCCTCAAATCCGCTGACGATTTATTCGAGTGCTCTTCCTGCTCGATGTTCTGCTCTATGTCTGTGAATCATTAGAGCCAGAATAAACAGCTGAACGCCAACTAGCGTCGCGAATAAAATTTATAACAAAGAAAAGCACTAACGCTAAGATGTAGCTCACTTACGTTTTAACTTTCCTCTGACTTTGTTGGCAGTTTTCTTAACGTCAGCCATGAGATCTTCCAGTTCATGCTTTGTTTCTGTAAAATAAAATAGGCTTTGTTCAGAAAATGTCGGTCTTGTAAATAACAGAAACATTGCAGTTTAAAATGTCTTGGTAGTTCATGCATAATACAACTCGCTCTGTCAGCAATAATAACATCAATTTTGAGAGCGACTGCGAACTGTGCCGTGTGGGCGGCCGGTCTAATTGCTGTCCACTAATCGAATTCGCCAAAACGATCTATAGTTTTATATAACGGTCATTGGTTTTGCATGGATTGAATAAATATTGAATACATTCTGGAAAGCATACAATTTGTATTTTATTTAAATTCAAATACACTCGAGAGCAATGAATCCGGGTCACTTAAAGAATGTTAAAAATCTCGGAAACTAAAAATGATAGGTTAATGCAATAAATTGTATTTAATAGACAATGTAATACTCCTTAAATGAAAGTAAAAAAATTATGAGTCACCATACATTTTATTAACACAAAATTACATAAAGAAAAAAACTGCTGATCTCTCCTTAAAACAAAAATAGGAAACATGAAATTTTTGAACTTCATTACGATTTTCTTGAATTTTAATACTTCGTATTGCCTCCTCGTGCTTCCATTACTGCGTTTACGCGGTTTGGCATGCTGTACACCAAGTTCCTTATACGATTTTGGGGAATATTCTCCCATTCCTCTGTGAGAGCAATTTTGAGCTCACGAAGCGTGATTGGGGGAGGGTTTCGTTGTTTTACGCATCTGCCTAGCTCGTCCCAAGCATGCTCGATCGGGTTGATATCCGGGCTGCGCGCTGGCCACTCCATACGAGTAATGTTCATCTCTTGAAGGTAGTCATTCACAATCCTACCTGTATGAGGTCGGGCATTGTCATGCATAAATATAGCATCCTCAGCTAAATTGACCATAAATGGACCAACGTGATCATTGAGCATTTCTTCCACATATCTTTCGCTAGTTAAAGAGCCGTTTTCTATGATCACCAGCTCTGTGCGACTTTCAGAAGAAATTCCGGCCCACACAAGTACAGACCCACCACCGTAGGCTACTTTTTCTTCGATGCATGCTTGCTTGAATCTTTCCCCTGGTCTTCGATACACTCTGTGTCTTCCATCGTGCTTGTAGAGCATAAATTTTGATTCGTCGGAGAACATAACTTTTGACCAATCTTCAATACTCCAATTTACGTGGCTCTGGGCATATCTTAGTCTTGAAATACGATGCCCACGCTCCAGTTTAGGGCCGTTTGCAGGTCTAAGGGGTTTTAAGTTAGATTCAGCAAGCAGACGTCTTACTGTCCATGCACTTGGGTTACTTCCTCCGAGGCGTCGAAACTGATTTGTGAGTTCAGTTCCTGTAAGAAAGCGATTTCGAAGCATGGTGTTCACCAAGTATCGGTCTTCTCGTGCTGTGGTACACCTGGTTCTGCCTGTTCCTGGTCTGCGTAGGTTAGAACCAGTTTCTTCGTAACGTCGGAGAACTCTTTGTACTGTTGACAGCGACACACCGACAGTCCTGGCTGTATCGCGCTGACTCCGGCCGGTTTCCAGCATTGTAAGTATTCTGGTGCATTCTTCAGGCGTAAGCGACATAATTTCAGCTTGAATAATGAATATAGAGCACTATCAACATGGTTTATGTACCCACATAAATGACAGATTACAAACAAAAGCAAAACCAAATGCTGTAATTTCGTAGTTCCATCTTCGAAAGTGGCCCTTTTTCAAATTTGATTTTTTTATGATATAACTTTACAATAACTAAGAAGTTTTAATACCTTCATTTAAGGAGTATTACATTGTCTATTAAATACAATTTATTGCATTAACCTAGCATTTTTAGTTTCCGAGATTTTTAGGATTCTTTAAGTGACCCGGATTCATTGCTCTCGAGTGTAGATTTTTAAGTTGTGCTGCTTTAAGGCTCGTGCAGACCAGCGCGACGCGACTCGAACAATACAATTTCTGAGAAAACTTCACGGTCTAACAATAGCCGGTGTCGCGTCGCGCTAGTCTGAACGAAGCTTTACCTATATGGCTGCGGAAGAGAAAAATGTTGTTCACTATTGTACAACGTTTTTTGCCAGAAAACATAATTTTAATATACCTACTGACTAATGGTTGTTCTGTCGATCAATCATAATTATAATTTAGCTCTTATATTATTTAGCTTGTTGATTACATAATTATTACAAAGGTAGAATTTTATGACTTAGTTTACTTATTGCCCCTCTACCTGTACTCAGTCTCAAGATTCAACCAAAGAAAGGTGTACTAAAAATAAACAATCAATACAGACCGACCGAAAATCTTGTACGAGCAGTTATTTGGATATCAATCAAAGTCGTTGTTCCTACGTGACATTTGTACGTGAGCACGTCTGCTCAAGAGGTTAATCGGCTTAATAACAAGCCGCGTTCCCGTCTAATAGCTGCTTAGAGGAGGGGACCAATACAATTAGCAGGATAGTCGATGGGATAAGTGAACGATCTGTACCATATTGGAAACATTATGAGATAACGACAGGATGTTTTTCATTTACGAAAGGCATCGAAAATCTTTTTGACTTTGAACGCTTCTTTGGCTCATTTTAAAGACTCATATTTGCTCCACCAATTAGTTAAACGTTTCATGATATATCGCTCCAATTTAAATAGTCCAAACGCTTATTTTAAACCTTTCTTCGTATGAATCATGTAGGTACGGTTCATGAAATATATATTTATTTCGATACACTTGGTATCGGGAACGATTTCCCCAGGCCACCATAACGACTTTTGCTGTGTATCGCGACCCGGATATTGCACTTCCTGAACGAGTGAGGGAATCAATATTTACCCAAAACCGTGACTAATCGATAACTGAGAAACAATACGTGTAGGTGTTGATAATTTTGCATGCTTTGATACGGCGACCGGACAGTTTCCTTGAGCATAGGATTTAGCGCAACTCGCCGCCAATTTGCATAAACTATTTGGTGTCCATATTCGAAAACACGCGAATAATTTGTGTATAGCTGTGTAACTGAATATTCAGTTAGCTTTTAGTTGAATTTTGAATGTCCACTAAATAAACATACGGCGCGGCGTACGTATAGTATACAAATTGTCGCGTGTAGAGGCACTTTCCCTACAATGTTGTTTCAGAGCGGAATCCCTTGGGTATTAGGTATCACCTGCCGGTGCCTAGCATTATGTTGAAAAAGTATACACTTGAGCTCGAATCCCTTTCAAGCTCGAAATCCGGGTCATTTTAACGGCATTTAGATTTAGGGACTTCAGTGAATATTAAAGTTTGCGTGCACTGTGGGTAAATTTTTGGAGAACATCATGTTGAACTAGAGTTCGATTTAGCTTGATAAAAGAGCTAATGGATAGGAATAACAGATTTTAATAGCAATTTCTGTTTACAGCATTACATTTCTGAGTGAAATTATTGTAATTGAAATAAGAAAAAGTAGATCTGAAGTAAAATCTAAATGAGAAACGGCGACGGAGAAGCTAAGACGACTTCTATCCTGAAAAATAGGTAGGTACTAAAGTTTCCGTGGTATTAAAACAATATTAATGTAAAAATAAATGAGGCCGGAACATAATATTGTACCTAACTAGTTATCTAAGTTACAAAGTGCTCACCGCTAGATACGAAAACCATTTTATGCAGAGCACAAAAAATATCTCTAAAATTCCTTTTCATTGAAGAAAGAATTCCATTGAAATAATTTACCTGGCCTCTCCTGTGTAGCCAACGCAAAAAATACTTCTAAAAGGAAATCCAATTTTTCCTATCGCGTCGCGTCGATCTATTTTGAAGTTGATCTTTTCTATTCTTTTTGGAAATATTTAATAGATTCTGTCTATGACAATATATAGTTTATACTTACGACGTTAACATAATTTTATTGTAGTTAAGTATGTTATTTCAATATAATTTCTCTAGTCAGACTTGTGAGATACTTATAAACATTGGCCTAAGAATCACACACTTAAAAGAAACACTAAACAGAACTCGCCTGCTACGTATCATCCTGGGAGAATCGTAAATGTCGTTAGAAAGAATTGTTACTGCTGTAATTGTAGGCTGGGAGCATGTAATTACTGTTATACATAAATGTATTATGCAGACCCAGTTTAATAATAACATTTTCACAGTGTGTAATTATTTCAACCAGATTACGTTATTGTAAGTATTGTAACTCAGCTCCTTCAGGTCCATGAACGTGTTAGCATGTCGTAATTAAAAGTGTAGGAAAATATAAAGGTTCGTTAATGCGATAAAGCACGGCGGGCGACGTTCAACATGTATCACTTGCACAGATTACTACAGATGGGACAGTCCGCAGTTTAAGAGCCCACACTACCTCAGCTTAAATTCACTTTTTATCTCGCTCGCACCATACTGCTCGCGGACTGAGTGAGAGCGAGACGGAGTGGCTCCAAGGCGCCAGTAGTTTAGGTAATTGCTTTTTACGGTAAAAATAATGGTAATAAAAAAAATAAAAAAAATAAGACCTGCTATATAGTTAGTTCAGTTAGTATGCAAAATTTCATGATCTAATTTGAAGTATTTTCTGAATACCAGCGGTTTATTGTTTGGTTTGGAGGTAACTTTGGATTTTTTTTCTATAGAGAAAATTTAATGGAATCGTGTTTTCGATAAACATAGTACTTAATATTAATCTTCAACTTTACCATATATTTATTTCAAAATTAATGCTGCTGTACCTACTTTCGGCAAAACGGAGGATCATGCTAAGCCATTTGAGGTAGTATAGGCTCTTAAGTATGAAGCTACAAGTACGCGGCGGGCGCCCGTCTTGCTGGGTCAATTCAGTGAGTGTAACGTACTCAGAAGATCTAAGAGTCACGCCATAGAGAGGCAACTTCTAGGTGAATAGAAGTGTAGGTGATTAGCGCTGTGCGACCTGAATTGCACTTTATTGTGTCATAGCAAGAGTCGCTTTTTATTTGAATAATTTTGCGGAGTATCCCATCTGTATTATTCTGTGCCTGCAGCTAACCGTGTCTCGTTCACACCAGATCGATTTCATTCACTGAGCACACAGCTCATTCATAGCCACACCATCAATCGTGGCTTGTTTGCCTCTTTCATTCGCCGACAAGTTCATTTTCCATCATCTTTCATACAAAATGTTTGTTATTTCCTGTAATTTATTTTACGAAGCAACTTTTACCAGTATATTTATAACAGCATTAGCATATTTACTTTTGTTATGAATATAATATTGCACGAATATTTTAATATTTCTAAATTGATGCAGATAAAAGGGCACACAGCCTCACACAGCCTGCCGCTCGTGCTCGCATGATGCGAAATAAATGGAGCAACATACGGTCCCAAGGGAATCTCAGAAATGTTCAGATAAGGCATTCTTATAGACTTTTGTGACGATGTTGCCTTGGTTTACGCTACTTCAGAATTAAATGTTAGCCAAAAAATATTGAACACGTATTTTTTTACATAGGTAATCAAAAGATTACGGCAATACATTGAGTAGGCAATACGTTAAAATTTAGCATGACGTCACTCCCCGGTAGATTTTATACCGACTTGTGACGTAGCGAGCCCCCATTCCCCAACTTTAATGCGTTTTATCTAAACCATTTTTATTAATATGATAAAGCAAAAAAATACGAGTCTAATATTTTTTTCACTTCTCATGCTCTGAAAGTGCTTATTTGTGCAGGATGTATGCTGCACAAAATCGAATTTTGTGCACAAGTGCATTATCGTATCTACTCATAAATGTATCTATATTAAGGCAAAGAAAATGAGTCATAGAGCCAAACACAATAAGAAGTTCATAGATAGAATTTGTTATTTTATAATATTTACTTTAATTTATTTGCCATAAGTGTTTTTTAAGACATAAAAGATATTAAAATTTAAATTCAAGTACGGTAGGTTATTTAATTAATTTAAGAAAATTATTATTACAAAATTAATTTAATAGTAGGCTGTACAGGTCTGCAGCCCAAGCCTAATATCAATGCCGAGAAAAACAAATTCCTTCAGTATTCAAAACTGTACTAATTTTACATTGAATTTTAATTAAAGAAATGTTATGTTATACTACTGTTTTATTTCCTCGCAATCGAAGTGAAAAGCAGAGTTTCTAACTCATCCACAAAACCATTTTATCCTCGACATAAAAGTCTCGGATAAAAATGGTTTGTTTTGTGCACTTGTTGTAAAATCTACTATTTATTATCTGACTGACGAACTAAATAGCTTTTTTTTTTTCCCCAGTCAACATCCCTATTAATTATAAAAACGCAACTGTAGTAAAACGTCCACTTCGTACAGTTGAATAAACGATTAACGCATGAATAAGTTTGGAGTAAAATGGACTCGTAACTAAGTTTCAAAGGTACAAATTGGACTGTTTTATTACAATAAACGTATACACTGTTATCGTGAGCTTGTTCGATATTAACGACAGCAACGATGGCTTATTCGGGGCTATTTAGGTCGGGTCAATGGCTAATCGTGGCTATTCGTGACGCTCCTGCTGAGGGTCCCTTGTTGTCGAGTCCTGTAAAGGCGCCGTGTTATAACACCTAAAATAATATCGCCGCTAAAGAACTTTCATATTTTTCCTTTGAAATAAAATATACCTTAACCCTTCCCAAAATATATTCAAAAGAGAAAAGAGCTTTATTAAAATTTTCTAACTATAAACCTTTTGCGCTTGGAATGGAAGGAACACGGAGGAATTTTTAATAATTAAAGCTGAAAATATGAATAGGGTAGAAACGGGTAAAGTATTTGAAGTCGAGCCAACGTCACCGGAATAAACTCGAACTAATCTCGCGACAAAATCAACAGTGCTATCGCTTATAATTCATTTGGCTACCATAAATAGGCTAAAAAACACGAACAAATTTCAGAATCAAAACTATGTACTTCAGCTATTTGTTGGAATAATAAATGAAACTTACGTACGATTAAAAACAACGAACGTTTGATTAAAAACTAATATACACGTTATACGCAAACTAATGATAGCATTGAAAACTCAACAGGAAACATGATAAAACAATAAGCGTGAATACCAAACGTTTTTTTGTATATCCAGTCATGCTGGTAGGTGTACTATTTAGGTATATTGTATGATGTCGACATTATCGCGAAAAGAAATGTCACGTCTCCAGAATAAAGGCAGCTTCACTTAATCTGAAGTATCCCCATGAAAGCAGACAGACAGACCGCCCCCACGTCTACGTAAATGCCACCAACTTCGCCCTTTCAATTAGTGTGTGGGTGTTCTGCGAGCTAACTTCCAGACCTACCCACGCCCCTACTAACAGCAATAACGGCGTAACCATGGCGTAGTCCATGGAGAAACATATATATTTATAGACAATAAACTTTCTGAAGTCGTGGGTTTTTCACAGATTCAATCATTGAGATTCATTTAAGGAGTGGGCGGATTTACGGGGGCTAAATAACACAAATCTTTGACACGAATTGATAAACATTTTGTGTTGGAAATTGGAACATAAAGAAAGTAAAAACAATGAAAATGGAATGTAAGAAATCCTTATATTACCTTTAGATGTATAATATGTTTTGACCCTTGGCAGAAAATATAGCATAACGACATGAAAGCATGTATTGCACGGCCACGCTCTTCTAGATACGCTCACAATGGGCCGGCCTGGCAACCCGTCATGACTTAATGAGAGTTAATAAGACCCTAAAGAGCTGTCATTACGGCCACTTATTACTTCATTTATTCCAGCTGGGTAATCTCAGCTACAACAGCCAGCACATTACTTCGCAAAGATTTAAGTAGGAGGTTGAATTCCAGACAGGATCCTACGTACGCTAATAACATTAAACTGTGTTCCCTAACTGGGGTACCAAACAACGAAGATAGCAATTTAATATCCCATACGGTCGTCCGTCGTGTCGACTACGAAGAGAGTTGAGTACTGACCTAGAGCTTTTTGAGGAGCTTTTAGGAGGAAGTTTTACCATCATGCCTTTTTCTGCCGTCAAGCACAGTTGCTTATGCAGTTGCGTCTTCGTAACATAAGGTCCAGTTGAAAAGCAGCGTCACACTACTAGTTGTCTGGCATTTATGTAACTGGGCCAATTTGGCGCAGCCGTGAGGCACACACTACTATTCTAAGTTATTTATTTTTTTCTGTTTTTTTTTTGTTTTTCTGTGAATATTTGTGTGTCTTGCGGATAAATTTATTTTCTTTCTTTTAGCTTTAATTTTTTCTAGGTTCTGCGATTCCTCTAATACTGCAGATGTCCGTAGTCGGTATTCGTCAATGAACATCATGAGGGCCGTCTCGGCTTGTGTTGTGAATTGTGATAAAACTTACTTTCATCTGATTGCGGTGCTGATAGGATGGCACTGTGCTTCTTCTTCACTTCTTCTACGTTCGCCTGAATCTTGTCTATCATCTCTCGTATCTCTTCAACCTAAACAAAAAAATAAATGCGATTAGGTTTATTAAGTTCCATCTGAAGTTCATAATTGTTGGCATCAAGAGAAATTGGCTTTTTTCATTTATTGAAGACAAAGTTTTCTTTATTCATTAACATACAAACTTAATTATTTTTCTCCCTGCCAAAAATACATAATGAACTCCGGAACAGCATGAATTTTTAGTAACACGATTTACTTGCGTGTCTTTTATTATTTTAAAATAATACTGTAAACAGAAATATTTGTTTATTTGTAGTTCTCATGAATGTTTATGATTAGATTTCATATCAAGCTGATAAGTGATAAGATAACTTATCCGACTGATATAAAATTTTCTCTATCTGACAGAGCTGACTAAGACCACACAAAGGAAGCTTAAAGTGGAAATATTTAAATTAATCATAGTATATTTTGTTTGAAAAGAATCAATTTAAAATGAATTAAAAATGTTTTTTTTTTTTTTTCGTTTTTTGTAACTTAACTAGCTGCGCCCCGCAGTTTCACCCGCATAAGTCTCGATCCCGTGGTAATATCGGAATAAAAAGTATCATATGGTGTAACCCAGGCCATGGTCTATCCATGTGCCAAATTTCATTCGAATCCGTTGACCCGTTTTAGCGTGAAAGCGTAACAAACAAAGAAACAAACTCACTTTCGTATATAATACCTATATATACTCGCTGTGCCCCGCGGTTTAACCCACATAAGTCTCGATTCCACGGGGATATCGGGATAAAAAGTATCCTCTGTCCTAACTCAGGTCATGGTCTACCCATGTGTCAAATTTCTTCCAAATCCGTTTCGTCGTTGTAGCATGAAAGCGTAACAAACCATAAAACAAACTCACTTTCCCATTTTTAGTATTAGTTAGGAAGTAAAGATTATAGTTAGGATTTAAGCTTTATTACCCGGGAAACGATAAGTGTCTAATTGTATTCTTTCTGAGTGAAATAAAGTATCTTAAACCGTAACTATGGGAGACCTTAACAATGGTCAGGAAAAATCACGCAAGGCAGAAAAGAAGGAAGAATGACGAGGAAAATGCGCTCACAAAATTTCATTTATAATTTTCGCACGTTTTATGAAGCGTTTTGTCTCAGCTCATTAATTCTTTAGCGTCGCCTGACTAGCCATCTTTTAGCACAAAATGAATTACTCATCAAGTTCGAGCGATGGGCTATTTTTTCCGAAGCAGTGCAGTTCGCCGTTTATCTCTGTATCAGGCGAAAGAACGTCTCGAAGTCTAGCCGGGGTGGCGCGGCGTTGGTTCGGCTGGCAGCAAGCCAGCTGATACACCCTTTTTTTTTTTTTTTTTTTTTGGTCTCGGGGTGGAAAATCCTCATGGATGTCCTCCACCCTGGGGCGGGCGGAGGGGTCTGTCAGACTCGTACTGACTAAAAACCACCCCGGTGTTCCATCTCACACCTACGTCGGAGGTCGCGGGAACGCAGATACTTCCGCGACAGCTGATACACCCTGACCTAACCTATTTTGGCTAGTTATGTTTTATACCTATAGGTATCACAAAACTTTCAGGAAGGACTTGAAGAAATTATTCTATGTGGTAGGAACAGAACTTGGGGTGTCGCCGTTATAGAATATAATAGTAATGCAATAGAAATGCAAACCTTATTCAAAACACATCTGCCATCAAATTTTTGTGACTGTCTATAAACATAAAACAAGCAATAATCAGACAGTAAATCAATTGTTGCTTTTGACCTATCTAAGGCAATAATATTCGATTAAGGTTTGGGGTTAAGGTTTAATGGAAGTTTTATTTGTGTCTTAAACTGTGTTTATATTCTATTTACAAAAGGAAAAGTCCACAATTAATAAGAAAAATATTTTGGTAGGCGGAAAATATACAAACCCTACTTAATTAGCTGACCTACATTACCTCGCGCCTCTTTCCGTTGTCATTAATTAAGAGTACCTAAAAGGCCTAAAAGGTGAATGCAATAAAAAAGAGTAATACAATGTTAAGTCGGTTTCATTTCGAGAACTTTAATGTTGTTGATTGTGCATCAACAACATTAAAGTAAAAAAACGGTAACAAGGTTTAAACAAAGTCTAGGCTGGTGTTAGCTAATTGGTTGAGAGAAAGCTTTTCGGGCCATGTTCAGCGTTAAATTTGCCTTAGGGATATTACTGGCTATAGTCCAACCACAGAACAAACGCTCTCGCCAAGTAAAACTGCATTCAGTTTAAAAGAAAATTATTTTCTAGTAAGTACCTACTAAACGAATTGAGGACTAGTCATCGTGTAAACATTTTATCAAGATTCAATCGGTAAACACAATAAGGCAGCATTGAATCACCGGAACAGGCTGATAACTGATTCAAAAGAATATATAATTAAGCGAAAACTGAACGAAAGGAAACCCGTTTTAGTGTTTCAAAGAGTTTTGTCTTGCCTCATGCCATGTTCAATCAGCTTGCGGTTCTAGAAATGCATCGAGTGTAATTCTTCGTGTAGGTACTAATCTTTTACCAAGCTCTGTGACTCTAGACGCTGTACAGGCGAACAGAACGATAAATATCTTGCGAAAGACACTGGGTTTTGAATCTCAAACACATCACCGACTGTTTAGGATAATACGTAACAATAATAATATGTGTTTAACCCAATTGTATCGGTCATTGAATCGAGCACATTGATAACTCAAAGTACGGTTCAGGGTCGGGAATGCGGTTGAGTCGATAGGAGGACGTCCGTACCCGGGTCGTGCGACACTTCACATCATGACTCACCAATTAATCAGATTAGCCCGTTAACCGATATCGTCCGGCGGCCAGCCGATAGCAAACTTAACGATTAGTCTGTGATACCATTGTGATGTTAAATAAACTTTATACTCGGATTCTAACTATACTCGTCCAGGGCCCCTACCACCACCTCTTTTAGCAGAATTATTTTAATCTTACTTGTGCGTGGGAAAGAGATGGAGCTAGACGTCTTGTATAGCTCCACTTCTTTCTCGCACTGAAGTAAAATCAAAATAATACTACTTAAAGAGGTACTGGTTGGCCCCCAGACTAGCAGCTATGTACCCATTTAATCTGGCGCGTGGCGTCGCTATAAATTTACAGAATCTACATTGTTTTCATGAAAGTGAGGGCTTGAGAGATTCATGACATGAAAATTTTATTACGAAGCCAGATCATAAGTGTTCAACAACAAATGTCGAGCTAGCACAAATAAATAACAAACAGGACTAGGTATAGGTTCTAGGTATTCGCTGCCAGGATTTGAATACATGTTTGATCATTACTGTAATCCGTTTTGTTATTACGACTGTACTTTCTGCTTTCGATTCGATTGGTAGAGTGAATAGAGTAAAAAAGGTCGCTGCCGCCACCGAAGTAAAAACGTGATCCATTAATTTTGCGAGAGTCGCAACTGTTAGAAATACGTATGTAAGCTGAAATGGAGTTGCAAATGGGGCCACAGCGTAGGCTCCGGCCAGCTTTTGGTATTAATATGAGGCATGTTACTCATTAGACTGCTTGTGTACGCCATTTAGCAAAACTAACAACTGTTTTAGTCGTAATTACACAAACTTTATGTTGGATGCTGCATGTTATATTAATTTTACAGTACATTTTGTTATTTAACTTTAACGAACAATTATGTTACATGTTCTAAGTATAATTTTAGATACCCACTTTATTGATATTTTGTACGCCGTCAACGGCAATACAAGTGATCTTTGCACATTTTTTTATTTACAAAACCTGTTTATACACCCACCTATGGTTTACAAATAAATACTTATCTTCGACTATCTATGTAGAACTACGAGTAGTTAATAGTCCTCTGGATTTAAGAAATTCCTCCGAAATTGAGGCTCTCCTTCAATTTGAGTTAACTTAAAACGAATCCAATACCAAATTCAAAATTCCGCTTCACAGTACATTACGCGCCTTACTCAACATAATCAATGAATTTTATCGAAGTATAATTGCTGAAGGAACGCAATGGAACGTGAACGGAAACTCGGTGCTTTGTGTTCGCAACATAAAAATCTTTGTTTCATATTTTGGCTAAACGAAACTTCCTTTAGCCAAAATATGAAACAAAGATTTTTATGTTGGGAACATAAAGCACCGAGTTGCCGTTCACGTTCCATTTCTTTATCAATTGACCTTATCAAACTTTAAATTGTTTCATACGCAGCTTGTGAGCTTTTAGTAATCAAGATATTATGCTTTTGGTTTAATAATATGATTGTAGAATGAGCCATACCAGCTGTCTCGTGATAAACACGTCATCTATTAATTAATACTGGACCACGAACACTACGAACAACCTATAAGAAATGTATGTGTGGTAATGACGTAATTACGTTAAGTGCTCGCCCCCCGTCGCGACCACCATCGTTCCACCACGAGCGACATAAGCACATCTCTCATCCACACATAATAACATGTAAATGAATGGCATGATTATGATGAATACCAAGCGCAGCCTGAATATTTATGACAGTTGTGTGTTGTGTTGTGAATTAAATGAAAACGCGTGAAGAATTCACGTCACGAATGAAAACTGGCGACGACTCGTATTTTTTTATTGTATTCTGTATCAGAGAGAAAAATTAAGGACGGGAAGGAAAATTAGATATCTCCCTGGGGCCGCCTCATTGGGGAAAGTCGACGCCCCGGTTTAGAATATACCTACCATTAGCATTTTTATACAGTTGTCAAAGAATTAAGATACTAAAATCGAAGGGACGTTTACAAATATGGGACGTTTAAAAATAGAACTTATATTTATGATTTTAGGTTTCATATTATAGAAAGAAATACAGAAGAATAAAGTATATAATTTGATATTATGGTACATATTTCTTATTCTGCAACAAATTGAAAAGTTTACGTTCGAAATGAACGTTGAAACTCGAGAGATAGACAAGTTAAAACGTCTACAAACACAGTATACAACATTTGATTACATTCGACCATGTTCTAAGCGGTGAATTACGTCTCTATTTTTCAATGCACATGCCTCCACAATACTGTATAAGAATTCCACAACATGTCTTGTTCCCACCATTTAATATAAGTAGTCGTACGATAATATCGATTGCAGTAATCGTTCACCCCTTTGTGAAGCTTAAATGTGGGAGTTTGCGGAAAATTACCTGACTGCTTAGTGCTTAGATAATTACCAATTAGCTGCAGGCATGACCTATTAAGAGTATTAAGACTCAATATTATAGTAGCAGTAGTTAATTCTAGCGAAATCTGGTTAAACCTGTTTTCTATTTAAGTACTATTGTATTTTGTTCTTGACTACTGTTCGACATAATAATCTTACATAACAGCAGTTAGTACACAATTGATATAGATTGATTAGTACACAATTGTAGTCACTCTTTATGTGTTCAAGACATGAACCTGTATTGTAATATTTGCTGTAGCAGCCAATGTTTATAGGAAAGAAATGAATTTTTATTCATCTTAAACGTAGTGTGTTTTCGTATGATATTTTTTTTTTTCGCTAATCTACAGACTGAATAATGAAACGTTTAGTAAATATAATTAAGTTGCTATTTTTCAAACAAACATACAATAAAACCTTGACGAGGTCAACGAGTCTGAATTAAACTATTCAATTAAAATATTTTGAAAACCTAATATAAGTTTAAGTACATACTATCAAATTCCGATTTAATTGAGACCATATTTTATTCATATTACTGCGTGCTATAAAATATGATCCTAAAATAAAAATAGGTATAAACTGTATAATGAATAATCAATCAAACACAAATCATTGAATATTTTAATGGTGTTTGTGGTATCGGTTTTATGAGCTTCGGAAACGCGAAAATATCTATATAATTTACAGCCATTTATAAATATGTTCAGGGTTGGTAGGCTGAAAGACATTTCGAAAAAGTTATCGGTTGAATAGGGTGAACATTGTTCGTTATATTATGTTCAGCTTATCGCAATTTGATGGGCATTGACCTCTCGTAAAGGGAGTAAATGCTCATAGAGTGACCACGCTGCGCAAGCGGGGTTAGCGACCAATATACGACCCAGTATTATTTTTGCATAAATATACATAATGTATACACACTGCCGCTCCACAGATTTATAATGCTGTAGAAATTTTATTTATAAAGGTAGCTGTGCTACGAAGCGGGTCATGTTTGCGGGCACCGGATTAACTAGGATTATGTAAGCGACGTCAGTACCGTCACAGTTCAACGAAGCTATACGAATTAAACCTCCACCTTATACCAGCGCTAACGAAATACTTCAGAGAAAAGGGGAAAAGTTTATTCTACGTAGCAACGTAATAACAAGACAAAAGCTCTGTTTTCGAAAAGTAACCAACTTTTATGAGTGTGCTGTAAGTAGGTACTAACTTTGTTATAACTTTCACAAGTTTCGCCACTTATAATTCTGGGAGATAACTAAAACAGATTTGTCATTATGTAAGTAAAAATAAGTACACGGTTCAATATTCTGGTTCGTAGCGCTACGCTACAGCTGCGACAGCTATGCTACGCTAAATGCTCGGAAAAGTCCGCCGTAAATGAGCTGGTAATGCCGTACGCATATACAACATTGTTTTGGAAATATATACGTTGAATAGATTTGTTATTGTGTATGTTATTGACAAGGTTAAAAAGGTATAGTTTAATGCGCGTAGTACGCGCGTTCGTAGCGCTACGGCTACGTCGCGACGGCTACGCTACGCCGAATTCTTGGAAGAGTCTGTCGGAAATGAGCTGGTTATAATAGGGGATAAAGTATGAAATTGCCGTTTATTGTAATAGTTACTTCGAATTGACATATAACCTTCATGGTTTGAGATTTATGAGTGAAACTTTTTTCACATGGTACCTATGAAGTTCTTCTTTTAAAAAATGTGCAACATTCGATTATCGGCTTTCAGTTGTTTTTTTCATTCAGCTTAGACAAGAAAGATGGAAAATTCGAGTTCCGACGCGGAACTAACGCGACAGAAACAGCAATATCAATGTTGCGTTTGGAGAGGGGACTGCTAATGAACGCACAAAGCTTACCAATAAAAAGGTAATGGTAACTGTTTGGTGGTCTCAGCATGGTGTTATTCACTATAGATTTCTCCAATCTGGTCAAGCAATAACGGCAGATGTCTACTGTGCCGAACTCCGAACAATGATAGCAAAACTAGCAGTGAAACAGCCCCGACTCATGAATCGATCTTCACCATTATTGCTCCATGATAACGCGAGAAATCATACAACACGAGAAACCGTTTTAACTCTACAGGAACTGCAATTAGAAACCATTCGTCACCCTCCATATTCGCCAGACCTTGCTCCAACGGACTACCATTTTTTTCGTGATTTGGACAATTTTCTACGTGATAAAAAGTTTTCTTCTCAGGAGGCAGTACAAAATGCTTTCACACAGTTTGTCGAATCTAGATCACGAGTTCTACCACAAAGGCATAGACCTTCCTATTAGATTGCAGTAATGTATAGATAATAATGGTAATTATTTTGATTAAATAAATCTGTTAAATTAAAAATAAAACTAATTTCAATTTTGCAGTACAAATCGGCAATTTCATACTAAAACCCGTAATATTATTGTTATAGAATTAAATACGTAAAACAGATTTGTTTTCAAGTAAGTAAAATAAGTATCTACAAGATTTATAGTAGGTACTATTACAATATGCGTAGTTCTGGTTCGTAGCGCTACGGCTACGTCGGCTACGCTACGCCGATGTTTGGAAAAGACGGTCAGAAATGAGCTGATTATATTAACGCCTTTATTATTGTTTTGGAAATAAATACGTAACATATTTGGTATCATATAAGTACTATAAGGTATAGTAGTGCAATATGCGTAGTATTCGGATTCGTAGCGTTACAGCTACGACGGCTACGCTACGCAGAAAGCTCGGAAAAGTTGGCCGGATATGAGGCGGTAATATCGCCTATAACATTGTTTCGGAAATAATACGCCATTCCATAACCTAACCTATTTCATTATTAGTAATTTCTATAACAATGTCTCGCCGTTTTCTATTGATTGCTAGGATGTGTATGACGTCACCTGCCCTTGTATCCGAACGTCTATAACGTGTCCTTATAGGGGCCACTTAGTAACAACAGCTCTAGGTCAGTGCTCTCCGAAGGCCCAAATAGATCAGGTGTCTTAAATCTTCAAGCGTACGATTGATGACCTAACCCACTAACCTCTTTATAGTCACCTAAAGACTTCTCACCTACAAAAAGATAAGGGGCGAAGAACATAATATGTGTTCATTAACTTTTAATGACTCTAAATGAAATTGTTCAGTTTTCCTGGGTGATAAACAGGAGGTAGGTTACATTATAATTAATAAATAGAGTGTGTTATGACCGCATATCCATTTATCTTGAAAGCGTTCATGTACACTTTACGTAATCCCAACCACAAAATGCTGCCTACGTAAATGTAGATTGTTTTGTGGGCTTTTGAAATGACGTGCAAATTGCAAAATATACCGTTCAACACATACATCGCAACCCCAGGATTCCCAGTTTCATTTTACATTCAAACCGTATTACAAAAACAATATTATTACTTCATATTACGAAAGATAAAAAATTGTCGTCATGCGGGAATCGAGCTCGAATTGCTCGAAACATTAATCAAAAAAAGCTGACACTAGGCGAATGCACCAGTCGGCTCGCTTGCGTATTATGTCACTGATATACTGTGACAAATTGACACGGACTTTCATTGTTTTCGTAAGAACGGAAGAGAATCATTGCTAATTCACAAATTGCGCTGTAGCTCAATGGTAAATTGTAACAACTTAACTATATTTGCGAATTATGACCGACCCCAACATAGTTAGAAGAAGGTTTTTAGAGGTATGAGGAACAGGGTAAAAATTTCACTCATACTCTATAAAAAAGGGACGATCCAGACGGGTGTCGTGTCTGGCGGGCAACTGCCCAACGATTAATATGTGGGAAGTTATATATCTATGCTGTTCGCGCGGTAAATTATGTTTGCGCGATGCAGGATTTTGTGTGAAGGTAGATCTTTGATGCGTAGTTCGTATGTGGCGATGTTAATTACACCACAGGTTAATTAGAAGAAGAAGAGATAAAATAATTTTTGGAATTATTTAGTTCACAAAGAATCAAAATCTCAAATTATGTTGTCCATGTGAACTTTAACCTAAATAAGTATAGCGGCAATCTGAATCGATGCAGTCATACTCATGAGTCACGTCACTACTAAGTCACTGGCGTTTTTTTAAGGGAAAACACAGTGACTAATCTACCCATGAGCTATTAATCAATATCAATGATTAATAGGCTGTGTCCACGGTTTAAAAAAATAACTGAGTGGGACGGATAACACGAACCAATTAACTATGCAAAGCCTCGTCCTCTCCAATGAAAATGCTTTTACCATCTCGTTCGTAAAAATACAACAATAACACTTCACTACTTCGGAGAAATTGTAAACGTGAGTAAATAAAATATACTTTTCCAAAACACAAGTAAAATCTATCTATGAATCGATAAAAATTGGATTTCGCATTCACCATCCAATAGCTCCAATTAAGCAGTTGACTGGGTCTTAGGCAACCGTGAAAGTACGCCTTTTGCATGTTCCCCCGTATTTCAGGACCCCGTACAATAAACACTGTACGAAAAACGTTAAGGGCAAGTAAATTGAACGAAAGCTTCAATTTACTGTTAAACGTTGGAATTGGTTCAAGTAATTAGCATTGCGAATTGATAATGCAAATAGGTTTAGAACATAGTAGGGACATAAAACCGATAATGTCGTTGTTAGGTACTATAAAGTAAGTTTATTGACGTTTTACAGTACGCTTACATGCTGTAGGCCATGCTACGGACACGCGAATGCGTTTATCTCGCACGCCATCATGGCTTTCATTTCACGCAGTTTGTGCATGTGCAGTATTTAGCTCCCTATTTATAACTTTAGTTTTCAATATCTAAAGACCGCGGAAGTTTTGCCAACGTAGCACATACAAAGCTAGTCATGGGCGTACCCAGGGGCAGGGGAGGGCAGCTGCCCCCTTCTGGATTTTGTAAGTGTTGGTAGGTGTTGTCGATAAAAGTTATGTTAGAGTCACGTTCAGACTTACTGTACAATTACAATATAATAAATTATAATTGTGTTTGTGTATTGTAAATTGTATTGTAGTCTTAACGCATAATTAATATATTATTATGCATAAACTTTAGAAAAAAACCGGCAGGTCATGTTATTGTATCATGCAAAATACGCGAACGCAGCAAGCAAGCACACAATTTATTTATTTTACTACCTATAGCTTAGGATCTCCTGCAGGTGTTTCTCCTAAACACTACATGTATGGTAAAAGATGTGCCCTGGCCTTAGAAATTTGTTTTGCCCCTTGAGCTAAAAGCTGGGTACGCCCATGAAGCTAGTAAATAAATAATCGTTAACCGGCTTTATCCTGGTACAAAGAATTCGGAGAATCTAC
Source organism: Xanthia togata (assembly GCA_963853775.1). Classification (NCBI taxonomy): domain Eukaryota; kingdom Metazoa; phylum Arthropoda; class Insecta; order Lepidoptera; family Noctuidae; genus Xanthia; species Xanthia togata. The sequence continues at coordinate 18,714,521 of OY970802.1, forward strand.
CGTACCGAACAATGTCAGTCTCACTGACATTGTTCTTCTCTGAAGCATGAAATACCACAGATGAGGGTAAACATAATTAAATACCTATGGCGACACGCAATAACGTAATACACACTAGTAAAACAAACAGAACAACGCTTACAATACATGCACGACGCGAAAACAATAGGGAGAAACACGCTGAAACTTTTGCAGAACTATGCTGATTGAAAAACTCGGGCAGACAGAATAGCCGTATCAGTGGAGCTTGCAAAATGGAATTGCTGTTCTGTCTATGAAAGCATCAAAGGTATGATGTAACGTTACAATCTTTATCTATTCAAGAAAGGAATTCTTATCACAGCAAAATATTTAATCCACTTCGCTAGCGCCAAATCTAGCGATAAATCTCGCAACGAAAAAGGAACGTTTTTCTTTCTAGACTTTATAACATATATTGGCATTCCTTTCGACATCAAAGAGAATATATCTGTAATGTCGAGGTTAAAGAAATTCCTTAATGGCAATAATGTAAGCAGCTGGTGCTGAGGAAATGAGTCATACTATCACGAGTTCATTATGCGCTGATTACCGGAGCCGAGCGCTAGAACCGACAAAACTGACACGTCCCAGTCGCGTCAATCTTTGCGTAATGACGTCACCGTATGATTCATATTCCTTAACATTAAGACTGTATATCTCTTAATACATAACAACGACTATGTTATGCCTACTCGTGATGTGCTCGATATTGAATTGCGAAGAAATTCATAATATCCTTCTCATCCTATGACATCATGAAGTCATTGACCAGCAGCATAGAAACTGGTTTTATGAACTCCTTTTTAATCTATGTAAATATGTATTATATAAAGGCATATGGCTTATGTTATTTAATAACCGGAATTATAAGACTTTATTAATAGCATTTTAAAGACTGCATGTTTGCTAGAATTTAATATGTATAAATTAAGGCTGCATCCGGTTAGACTTGAAGCCGACCCCAACATGGGAAAAGGCTGGGCAGATTGATTAAAATTAAGAGTAGTTATCACTGTCCGTTTGAAGACGATGTAATAAGAAAAAAGGGCTGAGTAACCAAGTTAGCTGCAGAATTTACACTACAGCTGTAACAAAGTGTTAACAAAGCCTTCAGAATATAATCTTGGTACTAAAAAGCCAGTTGTAGACCAGCAGCCCGGGGTTAATTAAAGCGGATTACGCGTTGATGGAGTGAAAACAAAGGATTTCTTACCTCACTGAAGAATTCATCCATAAAACCTCCTTCGACGGCGACGTTGACGTCGTCGGGCCCGACGTCGTCATCGTCGCTTTGCGCCTGCACAGAAGAAAATTAAATATTAGCATAGATTCAAAATAAATGTTCAACAATAAATGCATCAGGGAAGATTGCAGGCTTGCAGGCAACCGCTTTCGAAAGTGTTTTCAACAAGATCGAAGTAATAACTTCAGGACTTCAGGAAAGTTTCGTACGAAAAGATAAAAGTACAATTGAATGAATGTCGTATCTTTCACATACGACATTCAGTGTACAGTAATTAGATAATTCAATATGAACGAAGCCGCAGGCGGTCTCATCATATAATAAATCGTTATTATATAAAGACGTTAGTTAATTATAATTATACTTTAGCAGTTGTGGAATAAAAAGAATTAATGAATGGCTCGGTGTCGTAGACGGCCGACACTCCATTTATCCACGTTGCACTAGTAACTCAAGCTGAGGAGTGGCGCAACATGTTACACTTCTCAGGACTTTTACACTCTGCGCTCTTTAGCTGACTCGTAAAATTTTCATTTGTAGAAAACATGAGTAACTTTTTTGGTTATTTTATCCTTTTTTTGTATAGGAAATGTATAAAACTCTCCATGTTATTAAACGTGAACCGCATCTCTGTGGCAATCATTTCACTTTGACGGTGCCAAAACCGGTCAATTGCGTGTCTGACCACGCACAGTACCGTAGTTGGAATGAATATTTACGCACGCACAGTATTGATATTATCGAACATAAAAATAATTTTGTATTTATGAAATAGGTACAACATTATTTTTGTGGACAATAAAAGTATTTCTTGAAAAACTTATGAAAAACATAGTATAGTACTAGTATATTTCTGCGTTTGTAACGAAAAACATCCCATACCTCAAAACACTTTGAAACATCATTGTATTTTTAACTAGCTGTTACCCGCCACTACATCCAGGATGAAAAGTAGACTATATCCATACCCAGGTCATGGTCTATCAGTGTGCCAAATTTCATCCAAATTCGTTCAGCCGTTTTAGCGTGAATGTGTATAACAACAAACAAACAAACTCACTTTCGCATGTATAAAATATTAGTCAGGATTATGGAATCGATCGCGAACGCTATGTCTCGCATTGTTTTTTTTTAATTTCATCTATCGTTTACATGCATGGGGAGTGCCACCCCTAATTATTTTTTTCGTAACTTCACTAAGTACACCGTTGATTACCAGTGCACAGGATACAACTTTTTACAATTTCCATCGATATAGTGCCAAAAGTCTTCGAGAAAAACGGCTGGGTGAATTTCGGTCGTACGAACATGAAATTATTTATACGAAATTATTTAATGACTACTTATCTATAGTGAAATCAAATAACGTGAGGTGATAAATGATAATAGAGTATGATTAATAATGTTTTTCCTCCATAGTACTTTGAACCTATAGCGATTATCCTTATTAATGATCAATTCCATTGTGACATTCACACGTGTTCATAATAAAATAATTATTCAGTACAATACTTCTAACTAGAACCAGGACTGTCCTTTCCTATAAATTCATAATGAGATCAACTCGACTCCACAAAAGACAACGTATTATACGTCGCTAATGAAATTGTATATGAAACGGTGAAATACAAAACCCAAGGAATAATAAATGAACGAGGGGGCAAACTGTGGTTGTTTTAGCAAGTCGTGACGTAAGCAGGGGTCGACATCGGACGTACACGAAAAGCAAAATAGAATCCACTTAGTTGAGGCGAGCTAGCCATTATTCAATTTATACAGACAGTTCGTGGATCCACAAAGGCCTACCGTTGCGCGTTGGGACTTCACGGGGACTATGCAGCTAGATAGGCCAACCTCACTACATTAAATTATCTCTAAACCTCAACTCAAAACATACTTAATTTACAGACACGACGACTGGTTTTTCAATCGATGTAATAACTTGCAGAACACAAAACAACGTGTGATTAAAAACATTTCTTTCAGCGGAAGCTTTGTTAACTTATCTTCTGACCAAAATATAATTTTACCATTATTATGACAACAAAGCGTGAATGCAGGTGGCTCGTTGACGGTCATAGTCAGGGGTCAGGCCGTGCTGTGTCGCAGTCAATATAGGTCACTGTGACACTGTAACACGGACCAAACCTTATCGACATCAACACATTAATTTAGACAAGCTTAACGACAATGGTTTCCATTAGGACACCTCATTATCAGCTTTTTTTTCTAGAAGTTACCACTCCAAGTATACCATAAAAATAAAGTTTATTAAATACCCGATAAAAACTTGATACATATTATTATATAGTGGTCAAGACTTTCACACACTGTTGATCCAGTCAGGTTATTTTATAATTGCTTTCTTTGATTCAGTTAATAAAATGTACTGCAAAGTTTATATTCAGACAGCGTCATAATGAAAGCGACATTATGTTTAGACGCAGCAAAGGGAAATGAGATTTTGAGATTCATAGGTTGGACTAGAACCCTTTTCTCGGTTGTGGGTGCCACCATATTGCTGTTATTTTTATAAGACTGGAAAACTGGCCATCACACAAAAGTCAGTATTTTTAAATGGCTTCGATATGATACTCCTCAATCTCGTTTTACATTGCTGCTAAAAATAGTCGATGGCATATTACGACTATTTTAAAAGCAATGTTAACATTTAACCTCTTATCACAAGAAGCATTTACTGAATGTATTAATAGTTTGACCTTATAACATCGGCACGGGATACGGCGTCAACACGTGTGAGGCGTAACTCGGCGTTATAATTGACACGTCGGCTCGTCTCGACGCCTACAAACAGCCAGTACCCCGTTCATACGCATGCGAGCATAAAACGGATTTGTATTTACGATACAAAACGTAATTGTACACATTTGTACCGCTCGTTATCCGTGTAGTTAGCCTGATTTAGTAGCGCAGGAAACGGCCAATTGTTTACAATGATTATGAAACCTCCTGACACGGCGTGCGCAAATCACATTTACAACTGTTCCTATTATTAGTTTACCATAGCTTTCATTATACAAACAAAATATTAGTGAAGTGAAGCCGTTGGACCCCCGCCCCCCCCCCCCGCTGTCATTCGTAGATCTGTTTACAGTTTCCAGGTGTTCGGCCATATATACACAAGTCCGGCTTTTCTTACTTCTCTTCAACCCTTCCAAAGATGCCTGATTATTGATTATTTTAATTACTTTCACTGTAAAGAAGTTACAAATTACTTTAGTAAGAACCAAATGTGATTTATTAGATATTAAGAGTAGAGTAAGTCTCAATGAATAACAGTAACAAATACCCAAACAAAAGTATACGACATATATATATACCTATATATTTTTTACTCTTGTGTTAGGCTTTCAGGGCAAAATATCCGGCTAAATATGAATGTGTCCGGCTTTTATATTTTAAGTCCTGGCAACCCCCTATCGTGTTACCGTAACTGCGTTGTATGAGTCAGATAGGCAGTCGCTCAACATAATCGGATAGACTGGAAGCCGACCCCAACAGGTGGGAAAAGGCTAGGCTTCTTTAGCAAACAAAATAACAAATAAGTTAGTCTTGATGAAGTTACCACAATAATATTATTTGTTAGATATCAAAATGTTATTTACATGTTATCTACATGACAACTTGTCGTAACTTTATGAATCAGTATCATACTCTTGTTCTTACGATAAGAATTCAAGGTTTGACGATTCTTATTATCTTCTCTCGGATAGGAACAACCTTTTATCATCAGTGACAAATTCGTAGCTAGTATTTTGAAATATCTTGTCTGAGACACTTCTTTATATCAGGTTTAAGAAGAATAATCATACCAGCTTTGTTAGCTGGTACTTTTAATAAGATTAAGAAACTGAAAACTATAGATAATACTGTAGAACTTCTCAATATTCGATAGAACAAAGGTAAAGCGAGCTGATTTACAATTTGTTGAAGGTCCTATCCCAGTCGCGTAGTAACAGGATTACAGAAAGCAGGCAGAGAGTTAATTTCGAGCCGACCGACGACGCGGTCATGGTCGCCACCGGCTCAGACAAAGGGCTCCGGATGACCGCCTTAGTATATAAGTAGCTATGAACTGCTTAGAGTAAACCGAACAAGGTATTACGTTTGTTCGATATTTTTAGCGCTTTTCAATATACAGGGCCGCAGGGCGATTGAAAAAATATTAACAAGAAAAGAACTAACTTCCCGCAAAAAATAAATATATTCCGAAAAATAATCACATTCTTAAACTAGTAGAAGAAAATTCATGATCACATTCTAAAACTAGTAGAAGAAAATTCATGTATCTGTCGTGGCCCGATCTTAGAATTGACCATTTCATGAAATGGCCAGCTAAAATTGACCATAATATCGTTTAAACGTCAACGTTTAAAGATATGTCAGTCGACGTTTGGCCATATCATTAATGTAGGGTATCAATGGAACTCCTACACCTTAAGGTGTTGTAGAAATAGCCAAGTAACTGCGACCAACTTAGAAGTAGCGCTCGCCTGCCGCTACAGTGCGTTTCACGTAAAAAGAACGCTGGCCGTTTACCAGCGCACTGAGCGATTTATCGATTCCAGTCTATTCCATAGTAGTAAGTAGCTAATAAAGTACCTATTATGATTCTACAATAAAACAATTACACTTATATTATAAAACCAATAGCCTAGTATTTTAGGATGCGACTTTATCCGTGCGCAGACAGATTCCCTGCACTGTCGCTCAGCGTTCTTTTTACGTGACACGCACTGTACCACGGCACCGCTCGATACGCTCGCTCGGCTCGCGCGCGGTTGGTCACAGTTCTAACCTAACCCATTTGGTCGGGGTGCCACATAAGCGGCGTAATTTTTTTTTTTTTTTTTTTTTAATTACGCGCATTTCACGCCGCAGCACCGGCCGGCGAGCGCTACTTACAAGTTGATCGCTTTTCATAATATCATATTTGGAAATTCAATAAAAGTCCATCGACTTTTTTTGCGTGGTCAGCCTACTTTGTTTGATTTATTGTGTTGTGCCATGATGCACAACAAAAACAAAGCGACTTAACGCCTGGATAATAAATACCAGTGGATAATCTAACTATTTTACGATATGATCACTAATGTTTGGCCACATCATGAAGTAGTCGTGCGTTTAACTGTCCCAATCGTCAAACGTTGAGTATTCAATGATCTGGCCAGGCCACATCATGTGACCAGCGGTCGATGTTCATTTCATGAAATGATCAATTCACCGACATATCTACCGAAGAGATGTTCGAATTTTTCAAAATTCTATTACATAATCCGTAGCAGTTCGCTGGAAGAACATTACAAAGAAAACCACAATTCCGAATGTTCAGTGAAATGGCCGCACACGAGTCTTGTACTATTTTCGTGGCATGAAGTGTGAGGCAGCGAATTGGGAGTCACGTCACGTATTTCAATCGAACCCAGATCTGATAACGTCAGCTGTATTGGCTTCCTAGCAAAGGTCGGTCTGGAGCCGAATTTATTTTTTGTAGCCTGAATATTATTTTTTCATTCACTCTAACTTTTCCTGTTGCTTTCATTAAATAAATAAAAAATTTGCACTTCGGAGCTAGGTTCTACGTCGGACGTTCGCTGATACTGAATTTTTTTGGGACTAGAAATTGTCTTCATACCTACTAGCATTTTATTTGTGTAAATAACTTATTTGGTTTAAAAAAAATTGTAACAGCATTTTGTAAGATATATTTAGAATCAGATAAGATAAATTAATATGCCTCGGGACTTGAATATTTTTGAATTCATTAGATTTATTGAACTATTTAGATCATAGAGATAGGATGAGTATTTTCTTGAATAAGATAAACTCGAGTAAATGTATAAAAAACAAATTTGTCAAGTTATCTAGCTTTCAAAGTATCGACAGATTCGAGCTTTCAGCAAAACTAACTTTCTTTGCTTGTTTATCAATTTATTTGAATATTATGTAAGTACTCGCCTACACTTATTCAGAGACCAAATTGAACTAATAAACGGAATAGTGTTCGTCCCTATGTATTGTCGAAACGGTAGGAAAACCAGTAAAAAAATAAACCACTAACTAAACAAGGTACTGATTTAAGTAGCGTTCGTATAAAATACATTTAATTAAATATTCAGCAGAATGGCCCCTCGCACAACCCAGAAACCAGAACAAATCCTGCTCCTACATCACGTTTGGTTAAAATATTTAAAAGTTTAATCAGTTAATTGTGGTTGTTCGCGTTTAAAATTTAACAAAGTTTAATTAAACAGCGTCAAGCGGCGCTAGTACGAACATCCGGGTATACCAGGAACCCAAAACGTATTCCAATTTAATTGCAGGGGCGGCCAACGCAGCGATTTTCGTTAACCCTGTATATCGTGTGTTGGATTAAACCGTCCTAATTGGTTATAACTGGTTCGTCAACCTTTTCGGAATACATATTGATATGATTTTCAAGTCATCCTTGCGCATACAGTTTGCGTTGCGTACCTAAAGTTGAGCTGAATTACGCAATCCTGGCCTTCACCCCTCAAACTAAAGTAGCCTGCCGTCTCGCTCGTCTAGACTACACCTCAAGGATAATCCTATATTTCAGAAAAACTTTAAGTAGATACTTAATTAAGTAGGTCCAAGGTAATTTATATTAGCTACGGTGGTTTTAACGCAATATCTCTATTTAATACTACTTATCATGTAAAACAATTCTCTTGAATATAAATTAAAGAGAAGACCAAGTTAGTTACTAAGATAGATTAAGACATTTATAGTATATCTTTATTAAATTAAATTACAGAGCTAGCACACTCCGAAATCAATATTTCAATGACCTTCAACAGACGTTACAGCAATCCGAAATGCAATGCGCAGCAGATTTTCATTGTCATGATAATTTCGAATATAACGCTGTTCAAATATATTTTTCTCGTGTTAGGTATTTTAGTTTATTTCTGGAACGCGAAAATCCCAACGTATGTAACAAGATAAAACAATCCCTGGTAGTACGAGTCGTCAAGGGGATTATTTAGATCTGGGTCAATTGGAGGCGGCATCCCTAAATCTCAGCACATAATTACGGGCGTGGAACGCGTGGCGCATCTAGATCGCTCGTCACCACTTACAACTTTTTGACCCGGCCTATTTGTGCCCCCTTCACAACCTCGACGATGCAATTATTTTTTAGTTACTTTGTACGTATAAATTAAACACTAGATCTAGCAACAGGTATGATTTTATGGCTGAATCCTATAATTTACGGACCGTTAAAGATTAAAATTAAGAATCTAATATCTTTACCATGAAGCAAAGACCTCATAGCTTTGCATAGTAGACCCTCCTTTATGGAAGTAGCTATATCAGGTAAAATTAGCTTACGAATCTATTTATATGCCCAGTTTGCCAATAAAAACCGGCCAAATGCGTGTCGGACCACTCACAATGAAGTGTTTCGCGTAGTTGGGATGGGATGAATTTATCCCAAGAACAAACTAAAGCTTCGTGCAGACTAGAGCGACGCGACACCGGTTATTGTTATGGTTTTCTTAGAAATTGTATTGTTCGAGTCGCGTCGCGCCGTCGCGTCGCACTGGTCTGCACGAGCCTTTAACATTGTAGTTGCAAAACATGTTCTCCCGTACATTCCAACTGCAAATGTAAGTTTGTACAATTTACATCAATTTTCTTAAATATCTTTAAAGTATTTATTTTAAAATTATTAGATCTCCGCAACAAGCCCTTTCATTTGTTAGGTCACACGGTGCAGTAAGCAAAACTGTTTTATTATATTTTCTTATTTACCCCCATATTCAAAATTCATTTATTTACGATATATACATCCGTGTTTGGGTCACAGAAATACATTTGTGTACCAAATTTCAACATAATCGGTAATTAGATTCGGAGCAAATTGGCTGTGACAAACGGACAGACAGACAGACAGACACACGAATGATCCTATAAGGGTTCCGTTATTTCCTTTTCAGGTACGGAACTCTAAAAGAGCTACCATTGGTAAGAATAACGATTCATTTTTGTTCATAGGAACCGAGCATTAACAGACGAAGTCCACACAAAACAGACAGTCGTCTTTAGGAAACTGTTTCAAGCAGTCGTGCAAAAACTCGCACAGGCACTCTAAATTCTGCTTTGACTGATATTAAGACCATCCAGTTGACATACATATTTACATTATTTAGATAACTAGTTACCTACACAGATAGCGTTATCTAAAATTAAATGTACTTTAAACATTTGATTACACTGCGAACTTTCCTTTTAAAGCATACGTTCAACGTCCTACTTGTAAAAACATCTAAACTCTTGGGAAATGCCCATCATTTACCAAGTCTGTCTGAAGATTATTACCGAGAAGGACGTAACTCCAGCGCTGGTCCGGGCGGGTAGACTTGCCCTGAGGCAACTGAGAATTGCGTTATTAACAAGTTTTTCCACTTGAAACAGTCTCGGAACATGGAGCGGTATCCCTAACCACTCAATTCACTACAGTCGGATGTCGGACACACTTATCTTCTTTGAACATTAATTTGCTCTTCTTGACATAGTTTTATTGACTTGATTCATGCAGTTTTTTTGTTTCAATTCATATTGTCGCGGGCAATAAACGGGGTCAGTCTACTCAGAGTGCTCGTTCTATGAAACGCCATTGTGTAATAAGATAAGATGTTATTGATCAATCAAGTCAAAAAAAGACCAGAGATTCCACTGTAATACTTCCCAATTTGAATAAGGTCCGGCAGGGTCAGTGATCTATGTTTCATTTCAAGTAATGATCTGGAGCAGTGTTGCCGAAACAGCAAAATTTTGTACAAGATGACCGAGCCGGTTCAATGAGCTATAACATTTTATATTGCCCCATACTGCGAACTATAAAGTCCCTATAAGAGAAATGTCATCTAAGTGGAGATTTATAGCTCAGTACATCCATATCTACCTGGTTCTATAACATGAAGTTCAACATTAAAAATGATTACCTTTTAAAAATGATTACTTTGCCGACTGTTCGACGTAGGTATTCGAATCGAGAGTAAGCAATTTATAGAATCAGAAACTTATCCCATTACCGTTTTGATTCCTTCCTTTGATGACTATGTATACTAATCACTGTTTTCAGTGAAGCTTTACGCACCTGTATAAATTACTGTTTGAATAAGAAATTAAGGTATTCAATTAATATCTTGGCTGATGTGTGGCGTAAATTTTCAAAGGATAAAATTCAATATTTTCAGTAGTGAATTTAAAAATCACATACGGCCCGGAAAAAACAAATCTGGCTTAATTAAAAATCATGTTTACACAGTCCGCTTAAAATTTTAATTAAAATGTTATGTGTGTTTATTGGCCAGATTGAGTGGTATGACCTATATTATACAAGGTCACAAATGAAAAGTCGCGGTTTTACGCAGCCCACGAGTTTACAGACGGTTGGTCATAAAGCCCGACGACGGGTGCCCTTGTACCCCACCGCTGATGCCCCTTATTTACGACCTCTACGCCATATCTGGGATTATTCCCAAAGCTGTTCTTCTGCGGATAAATATTTAAAGTCAAAATGTTACGAGTTGTTTTTTTCTTCGTGATAGTCAGATGATCAGATTATAAAGTTAATGCTCGTTAAATTACGTCATTATTTTGACCAACTATAAACTTAGAGGATTATATGATTATGGCTGCAACGGATGTAAGATAGGAGTAATATTTTATTTTAGTTGCTAAAGACATTTTGTATCAAAACTTAAGTGCGTACTTTGTGTATGCAGTAAGCGCCACAACAAAACTTGATGTTCCTGCACAAGCCGGTGTAATAAAAACTTCACTGCAATGACGAACAAGCGGGACGTCGTCGTCGCCCAATAAAAATGCTGAGCTGAAATGCAAGCAAGCGTGTGAGCGACAACAATAGACACCACGACGTGCATTGACGGTAGCGGGAGAAGGCGAGGAGCGTTGCGGACTTGCGGCAGACTTTACGTAACCACCCCAGTTCGCCTCTGCCGCAGCCTGCCTTGACACTTCCGAGAGCGCTTGTCACTCGGTCGCATGTTTCAATTGCAGCTGATAGCGAAATGTATTTGCACAAATATGGTGCTGTCCAAAATGATAAATGTCTCTTGAAAACTCGCCTAGTTTCAGCAAGTTAGATACCTATTTATTATTCTGTTGTTCTCGCTGTTTAAGACATTCGGCTTTCCATTCGCTTATTTTGTTTGTCTTCGGAAGATAAGCCGGAAAATGGTTAATTTCCATAGTAAATAACCGACCAAGTATGGGTTAAACAGCTGCATGATTGCGGTTGTTTATCCTTCAAAGAAAGACCTTTAGGCCGATAAAAAATATTGGACGGTCGGTTACTATGTTGATGTAGCGATCTCCAAATTACGTCAGATTGTGATAAAGGTTAGCCCCGTGGGATACCCAATAACGATGAGAACTAAGAAAGTAAAGAAAACTGAATAATATAAATAAATGGTCGTCAGGATATCACGTAACTCAATTGGAAAGAGTATCCGAGTTGCGTATCACCAGCGACAAATGAGCCGGGAAGGGCTCGCGGCTGTCGGACGTCTTATGTATCCTCAAAAGTTACTCGACCCACATATTGAACAGCCTTTGTTGGAAAACGCTGCGTCACTGACCGTATCTAACAACACCAACTATCCGAAACATGTCTGAAATATTTACCACAACATTGCCTAATGAACTTCTCAATTTTAGAAGTTGTAATTTATTTTAACTTCTCCTTTTGATTTGGCCGTTCATACTGAAATAAAGTAAACCTGTGTCGGTTAAATCAATTTCATTTAGCCGTCACTAGTTTACTTTATTTTGGGTCCAAATAACTGAAACATGATGAATGAAAATCTGAAAATATTTTATATCCCAACATGATTTCGTCATTTTTATTCATCTCGACTTAGTTTTTACAAAGCCGTATTCCAGGTCGCTTTAGGCCGGGGAAATTAGGTTTGAACCCTGCACTAAATCCTAACAGCGATTTTTAGAAAACGGAACCCATATAGGATCACTCTTGTGTCTGTTTGACTGTCTGTCTGTCACAGCCAATTTGCTCCGAATCTAATGGACCGATTAAGTTGATATTTGATACACATTTGTGTTTCTGTGACCCAAAAACGGACGTGAAGCGTAAATAAATGAATTTTAATTACGGGGGTCACTTTTGGGGGGCAAAGATCAGAATCAGAAATTTCTTTAAGGCGTATCCGCAGTTGTAGCCCGCGAAATTCAAATTTTCCTACCTTTTTTGCAATTTGCAGGGCAGTGTCAAATTGTATCTTGAATAAAATATGATTCGCGACCATAACAAATAAATGTATTTACAGAATTATAATCTTTACAACCATATATGGGTCATTCTAAGTTAAGAGGTACTTTCGATGGCCAGGACAATAAAAATACTTTTTTAATATTAACTTCATAATTAACCTATTCATTACTTAAAACTAAGTGTTTTCTACGTGGTCACTCAAATTTATTACATAAATGTACGTAGTTTAGTCACAACAAGCTCTAATATAAGAAAAATGTATCTCCCCTGGTCTGTCCCCCAAACGACTTTATTTGTAAACCAGTAATTATGAATGTATTAAAATTCAAAAATTACTTCAGCATCATTAAATTTATACAGAAAGATAACTTAGTAACAGTATATTACAAGTAAAATTGCTTATATTTCAATTTTTCATAAAAAATATCAACGTCGAAATTTGTCCTCCGTGTTTCGTGTCTCGTCCCCTGGCTTTTTGTTTTCGTTTAAAAATCAGTTTTGTTTTGCTAATCTGTGGAAGTTGTAACCTAGAGTACATAGGATGTAACGTGAAGTAAGCAGCAAGTGACGCAAAAGCCGACTGCGTAGCCATTATATCGGTCATTTTAGTCACGCCACTCGCTGGTTGCAGAAGTGTTGAGTGAATGCAGTCTTTCCTCTGGTAAGTTTTATTTAGCAATTATTTGTTAAAATACTAATATATACTCAAATATTCACTATGAATAGTGCATACATTGTTACGTTTGGTTGTGAATTGCGTACGAGAAACACTTTTACAGCTATTTTAGATATCAATCGAAAATGTATCTCCCCTGGCGTATTTCCCCTGGCTCTCTTGATGGCAGGGGAGATACTTAATGTCCAGGGGAGATACATTTGTACGTGTTTTCATTAATACCTCTACCGTGTTCTCTGAAACTTTACTTGGCATTATGTCTATCTTAGCTTTACAATGTAATATGACTTTTTTTCAGAAAGTTCACATGGAATTATCATGAAGCAGGTCAAGGCAAGGGAGCTCCCGTTTGAGTGGGTGCTACTTGCAAAAGAACTGCAGATAGATTAGTTCCGAGTGGCACCGATATTTCATCAATAGATGATTTTGCTAAAGCCCTTAAGAAAACCTGCCCGGTTATTAAAATTTTCATCGTAGATGATGTAGACATATCTGAAAAAGCAGCAAAAATGGGATCTGCTGATAAAGACTTTTTCAGGCACCCTAAAGGTACGGAGCGAGAGGGCATGGGAGGCTGTCACCTCCTTCCGCGAAGCAGTAATGCTCGCGAAGGAGGAGGCGGAACGCGTGAAGGAGAGGCAAAATTCGCGCCCTCACGCCCCTTGCCGCCGCAGGAGGAGACGCCCTCGGTGTCGGGAATCGCAGGCCGATTCCCGGCCACCCTAGGCGCGGGCTTGCGGACGGTGAGCAATGGGTAGCTCGCCGTCGCTAAGGACCAGGCCCAGGTCGACGGCGCGTTGTGTTCCACTCGCGCCTCAAAGAGATGTCAGCAACTGAAGGGGTTCGATGGGACCGATGCCTGCCGGGGTTGCGGGAAAGTCCGAAAGGGATACCGTCGCCCCAGGCAACGTAAAGGCAACCGTAAAAAAGGCACCCTAAAGGTTCACCAAGTTACCATAGTTTAAGTACAGACGCCAGCACATCAACCTACCCGAAACTCAAATTTTCTCAATCATCTTTGAACCTTATACTTTAGTGATAAAGTTGAAAATTGTAGTAGGTTGATGCGCTGGCGTCTGTACAAGCAAAGTTTAATACTATTATTTAAAATAGATGCTTTTGTTTATTTTTATTTAATTAATGTCTATTGATAGTAAAGTTATTTTTTTGTTTTGATGGAAAGGAAAAGTTAGAACCTTTTCATGTTTTGTACGTAGAGCTTAAGAAACATTTAATTTTATAAACAAAAACTGCTAAGAAATGAAAAGCCTGATTATAAATAATTCATAATTAAAAATAAAAATTAATAAATAAAGTTGATTCTTTAAAATAACCCTGTTTTTATTATGGCGTATCTCTTCCCTGTTCATAAAGTATCTTCCCCTGTGTATCTTGTCTCTCCCCTGTACTGAGTATTTCCCCTGGTCACTTATAAAACGAGATAAAACCAACAAATTGACTGCCCACTTTGTAAACATTTTCAACTTAAAAGTTTCTATAAAAAAATGTATTCATAAACAAAAATATTTAAAAAAAATGCCGTGCCGTGGCTTCATACAACGTATTACCTCTTAACTTAGAATCACCCATATCTCTAAGTTAGATTTGTTCTGAAATGTCATGATTTCATGAAATGTCATTCAATGGAACACATTTACTTACCTTTAGACAGATGTATTAATGATTGTAATGATTACAATTCTGTAAATACATATTATTAGTTTGTATGATCGGGAATCATATTTTGATCAAGATATAACCTACCTAACCAAAGACTGACAGAGCGAAGCCCTGACAGAGCAACGCCCATTTAACCTGTCTTTGACCATTGTTGATCCCAGACATGTTTTTACGCGTCTGAGTGTACTAAATGACCATTCAATTGTAGCCGTAGAATAAGGCATTGCTAATAAAATTTACACCGTCGCGTAGTCGCGAAACGGCGTTTTTTTTAAAATTAATGCATTATATATTGTAATTGTGCAAAGTAGGTACGCCCATGGATGCAAAATAGTTAACAGGAAAATTTTGGTTACATACATTATGTAAAAAATTGGTAAAACTAATATATTATTTGAGAATTAAACATTTTCCTCTACAGAAATATATATTTTTTTTATTTTTACGGCTAGACATCAAGCTGTACATTTCCAGTTTATGCTGATCTCGCATTTTATAGGATTTAAGTACAATACGAGGTCAGCTTGATGTGGAGCCGTGTGTACTTTAAGCAAAAGTGTTAACAACGAGTTTTTGTACAAAATAATATTTTAGTACGTACTTATCCAACAAAATCAAACATATTGTACTAGCGCAAGATATTATTAACAGTTTTTTTTTGCAATAGCAGTTCAGGCAAAATAGTTAATCTTTTATTTATATGCTCTTTCCGACCTAATTACAAGAAAATTAAACACATAAAAATACTTTAAATTTTTCAATTTTCTTGATAGTTAAAAGTTAAACTAAATTTGTTATTTTGCTATTGCAATTAAACTTTGATCTTGCGCTAGTACAAAATGTTTAATTTTGTTGGACAGAGTATTAAAATATTTAATTCAGTAAGTTAATGCAAAAATACAGCTGTTAACATTTTTGCTTGAAGTTCAACTAAAAAAAATCGTAATTTTATTTTATCGAAATTTCCGTGGACGTAAAAGTTTTTTTTTTAAATCTACTTGTAATCGCTTCGACAAAAACTCCATACAAACATGTCTGTTATTTTTTAATTTTTTTTATCTCAACTATTAAAAATACCTAATTAAATATCCGTAAACAGGGATTAAAATAGCTTTTTAATCCCTGGGGACTAAAAGTGATTTGAATTTGGAATGTGGATATGAATAGTGTTAGTAGTTCCAATCACCAAAGAGATCAATCACGAACATCGTATGAACAAGTAACAGGCTCTCTCTTGCCAGAGAGACAAAGTGTGAATTTGGTCAAAATGAAAATCAAAGATAGCGGCTGCGAAAATTTCAAATTTTTCGTTATTGCTGTCGTTTTCATAGTTTTCGAGGGCGCTAAAGCCGATAGTGAGGTCAAATTGAAAATCCAAGATGGCGTGGCTGCGAAAATTTTCAAATTTTTCGTCATGGGTGTCGTTTTCATAGGTTTAGAGGGTGCTAAATCCGACAGTGAGGTAAATGTAAATCCAAGACGGCAGCTGCAAAAATTGTAATTTTTTTATCATGATAAGTTATAGATTTTTCGAAACTGTAGTAGAGTCCCTTATATAATAACAGTAATTAATTCTGCCGAAAAAGAAACTGTATTTCGTGACGTCGGAAGTTAATTTCATACCTCCGATATTCCAATGTAACATTAACCATGTATCGAGGCATTACTTAAGAAAACTGAAAATATCGAAACCAGGAGCACAATTACTATTCTTAAACTTCGTATTTTTTAGTTCAAAGTAAACTCAGGATAGTCACGGGCTCAGCCGTGAGATAATTTGCACGATAACAGTCAAACAGGCGGCCTTGTTTCAGCATTCAACCCATGTTACAACAACACGATCCCCCGACATCCCCCAGGCGAGGTCGCACTGTTTACACTAAATTACCAGAGAAATCCCATTACACAGCTTATCGCGATGTGCCGAACTGTTTCGGAGTACATGTTATTGTAACTGTTAACAAGGGTCATAAACCCGTGTGTCAAAATATTAATTACTCGTGTTTTACGTCAATGTTTGGTGGAATTGTAATAGCCCAGTAAAATAAGGAATTAAAGACAATCTGTGAAAAAAATCCTGGTGATGGTTTTTCACTAGAATTATGTTAAACTAGCTTATACCAGCGGCTTCGCCCGCGTGATATCTTTATAAATTATAGCCTTAGTTACTCAGTGATAATATAGCATTATACTGGTGAAATACGTTTTTAAATCGGTCCAGTAGTTTTTGAGTTTATATACATACAAACGAAAAAAAAATCTTTTCTCATTATAATATTAGTTTAGACACAATGGTAGGGGTAGCAATTTTCTGTGAAAAGAATTAAGCACAATAAAAAATTGCTTCAAAGGTCCAGGAAACCATTTCATTGCAAAAATCTCAAAAAGTTGGGTGTACGTCACTTAAAGCTTCGTCAATTTTATTCCTTTTAAATTCTGCGAAAAAATGTTGCAAGTAAGGTTGATTTAGGTTCAAGTTCTCGTGTCTACAAATAAAATTATGTTTTTATGCTCCACTGATATTTTTTGGTATGTGTGTTTCCTACCTACTTACATTACTATACAGATTGGATTTTTGAGATGGGGCAACAAGGACAAGTACCTGTACGCTGTAGCTATAGCAAAACTGTCTTAGGAGACTGTCCTTAACCTTTTGAGAAATTTTGATCTGCATTCACAGATTCTGAAAAAATTATGTCAGCAAGAAAATAGGCAGTTTACACAAAAACTTTTGCTTATCAAAAAAGCTCTGTTAGACCAACTGAAGTTTGAGTACTAGAAAAGTCAGAAATCACAAAAAACTTAGTATTATTCCTTTGGTAGGAAATGAGACTGCAACTTACTTTTTAAGGTTCCGGACGTTCGCATGAAAAAACGGAACCCTTAGGCTTATAGGATCACTCGTGTGTCTGTCTGTCCGTCGGTCACAGCCAATTTGCTCCGGATCTAATGGGCCGATTAAGTTGTTTGGTACACATAATGAATTTCTGTGACCCAAACACGGACGTATAACGTAAATAAATGTATTTTGAATTAATGGGGTTCACTTTTGGGAGGCATTTTTATTTTATTTTAAGTTTTGTGTACTGTGTCGTGTGACATAACAAATGAAAGGGCTTACTGTGAAGGTCTCAAACATGTATTTTTTATAATTATTTAATAAATATTTTTATAGTTATTTAAGAAAATTGATGAATATTGACTATTCCCCTTATCTCCGAAACTAGTGAGGCAAAATTTTTGAAAAAATTACAAAACATAGTTCTATAGTTATAGACTACAAGAAAACCTATTAGAAGTCTATGGTCTTAAAATAATATGGTAAATCTCCTAATGTTGTACGTACAAACTTACATTTGCAGTTGGAATGTAAGGGAGAACATGTTTTTCAACTAGAATGTTAAGTTTGTCCTTGGGATAAATTCATCCCAACTAAGGAACCCTCCATTGTGCGTGGACCGACACGCTCTTGTTTAAATATAATCAACTCTGTCTGTGCTGAGCCAATTTTGACATTTTGTTCAATATTAAGTACGGAATAAACTTGTAGTAACAAATTCATGTAAATTGAAACGAAACAGACGTTACACACACTCCCACACACACATACGTCCATACACATTACATTACTTTACGAAATATTAACAAAAAACTGATTTTCGGGACTTTCCTTTGACAGTAATTTAATTTTTTCCGCCCCTGTTTTCGCAATGGACTTTTAATATAGTATTTCTAAGACCTAAAGCCTCGCGCAGACTGGCTCGACGCGACTAACAAAACAATTTCTAAGAAACTTCACGGTAGAACGATCACCGGTGTCGCGTCGCGCCAGTCTGCACGAAGCTTTTTTCGCAGACACAATCTTATTTTCCTGGGAATACTAGCGCTATTTACAACAGTTTTTGAATGCCATAATAATACTATATTGTCTTCAAACTGTCAAGGATGTTGTTGTATAGAAAATGATAGGATGCACATTGCATTGTTTCTTGTGGCGTTCCATTTTGGATAGCATTCAGACATCTGTGTTTATATTTCTGCGGCTAGTTAGTTTGAAATCACGTTTCAATAGAGTGACGACTGCCGGTCGGTACTACCAACAATGAATTCCATATCCGTCTTAAAATAAAAGTAGCGGTTGTCTGGTTCTACCTATCTATGAGAGTCCAAGCCATTTGTACAATAATCTGCTCCTTTTTTAACATAGGTTAAAACACTACGTTTTCTCTATAGGGTGGGTATTCTTGTAAGCATACTTTCTGAAGAAAAAATTGTGATTTTTATACCGTCGCACATATAAGAAAGAATAACCTTGGTTATTATATATTACTTAATTTTAAAAATGTGGGTCTGCAAACCCTACATAACAGCACAATCTTATATTATGTATCTATTCAATTAGTAGTCACACTAAAAATCATACATGTTGTATATTAAGAGAGGTGATTTAGCCTATTTTACATTTAGAATAAGATATAAATTTATGTTAACTTGTTTTAACCATTTTCTGTTAATAAAGACCTTTAAAAATCAATAAATCATAATATGATCACGTATGGATCTCAGCATAGAAATGGCAACTTCTGCGGGCATTGTTAGAGGCAATTAAAATTATGAGATATCCCAAAATTCTCAATGCGTTTTTGAGTTTGCCAAGCGTGATAATGGCGTATCTCATTATGACTGTTAGCAGTGGAAATGTACGGGCTGATAATAATTTCTGGCGAGGAATTATTTTAATGTTTTAATAGCAATTCGATTTTTTAAAGTTCTAATAGATTATGAATATATATTGGGTACATATCGTGTGTCCCACAATCAAATGTACCAATTCCAATTAAAAAGTCCAGCCAGGACGTTTTGCTCGAATCGTTTATCGGTATGCACCGTTTGAGTTATGTTTCGACTGCGGAACGAGCTGTTCCAAAACCGGAGCACAGGAAATGCATAACGTAGCGCCAGACGTATTATAGGCACTTGCAGCCACACGCTCGTTTGGTTTCCGATGTATCGAGACAGTTGTGTGTGATAACGCAAATTCAATTGACTGAACATTGTAGGTTGTATGATGTTCATTATACGGTTCTTTATCTTCAATGAGGCTAAGAATAACCTTAACTGACTGAATTACAGAAATCAATAATATTGCCAAATAAAACCCGTTTCTGATAGGAAATCGAAGTACCTTTAACAAATTATTCAAAAACCCAATGACGACGGCGGCGATGGTCTCTTGGTATCAATAAATCTGAATAGGATAATTTGGCATAAAGTCCCAGCGACCTCAAACAGCTCGCCGAGTGAGGCTTTATTTGGAAAGATGCCAGGAACATTAACACAAATAATATTTCGTAGACTAGGCTCAGGTCAGACGGAGCTTGAATTTGATGGTAGAGCTACGCAGAACAACATCGTGTGTGCATCGATAGCAAAAACCGCTAGAACAGTTAAAGCAAATTGAATATCACAATTTTCGATAACAGAAAACTACGAACGAAGCGTGCAGTCGACAGAACAACACTTTTATCTATGGTTTTATCGGACTTTCGAGGAAATTAGTCGAAATTTTGTCGAAGTAACCGAATGCATAATTATTGGAAGCGAATTATGGTTCTAATTTTTGTTCTGAAAATCTGATAGTGCCTTATTTATTGCTTTAATAAGTCTGGTTTGTTGAAAAGGTTGCTATTCAAAGAAGACTCATTCATTCAGTCAGACACCAAATGAGACGTATGCTAAAAATAGACGCGACGCATAACGTGAATCAGCTGTTGCAAGTGCATGTGACGTGAACGCCTCGAATACATCAATAGAACCTTAGCCCCAGCATACTATGCTTGGCTTTCATAGATTGTAAAGTTATGTGTTAGCTTTAGTATTTATTATTATATTTTATTGTTTTTTTTTTATTTAGTTTTGTTTTTTTATTCCTCTAGTGAGATTTATTTTATGTCCGTAGGTGTGTCCGTCGCATCCGGCCCTATGAGAATACCAGCGCTGCGGTATTTTTTTGTTTTTTCAAATATCGTAGCATCATGCTGAGATAGGAAGGAGCCTTTTGGCCTCGCACAGGTCTTTTTTGTTTTCACATATTTGTTAGTTTTAATGTTCTTTTCATAAATGGTGTATTATTGTTTTCATGATTTTGATAGTTTTATTGTTCTTTTTTTAATTGTTGTATTTCCTGTGAGTGTCCCGAATAAAATATTTTTCTTTATTTCTTTCTTTCAAATATCATCTTCTTGCTGCCCTTGCTCCATGTTATTTGGGGTCGGTGCAAAATGTTTGTATTGTTATTTAAACCATTTAGTGTACAGTCCAAGTTTTTAGTTCTTTATCTTAATGTCGATGGCAATCTACATGTAATTAGCCCAGAAAGCGCAATTAGTAGCGTTCATAAGTTATCAGGGCACGATATCAGGAGTCCTATTGTTTGTGGAACAGCACCACATTTGCACTCCAGAGCGGAGTCGTCTATAAATCTCCACCTGAACAGGATTTCCTTGCTTCGACCAACCTGTGACCTTTTTAGTTAGTCAAGGCAACTGCATGAGGTGGCCCGCAAAAGCAGGCCCGGCACCAGCCGGGGATCATGGAAAGCGCACAAGATCTCACGATCCCCGGTCCAAGTGTGGGAAGGGCACACCGGGGTGGTTTTTAGTCAGTTGGAGCCTGACAGACCCCCAGACATCTATGAGGATTTCCCATGGGACGGGTGTGGCACTATCTCGTTACAATTTTAACTTTCCTTGAGACCGTTCGCTCCGTTGTTTTTATGGTTTAGTTAAATGAACTGATTAACGGATACTACCTAGCATCATTTCACGCCTAAACCACTGAACGGATTTCGACAAAATTTGGCAAGGAGATAGATGGCCTCCTGGGGAAGGAAATAGGCTACTTTTTGTTTCAAAAATAATATTTTAAGGGGTGTTAAAAGGGCTAAAAGTTTGTATGGGAAACCCTTTGGCAAGGAGATAGATGGCCTCCTGGGGAAGGAAATAGGCTACTTTTTGTTTCAAAAATAATATTTTAAGGGGTGTTAAAGGGGCTAAAAGTTTGTATGGGAAACCCAGCTACACTTAGGCATTGAAAGTTTAAATTTATGCTTTTGGTAAGAAATATGGAATTATGTCTTACAGCGTTTTTGTCATCATCCCCTAAGGGGGTAAAATAGGGGATTACTTATTTTAGTATACTTCATTAAAAGAGATTTAAAGGATGGGAAAATAGTCACAGTCCGTATAACTTTTAGTCTTTATTTCATTAAAATCGGTCCAATGGGTCAACAGTTATTACAAATTTATTATCTGTCTGTCTGTTACCTTTCACTTCTTAACGGCTGAACGGATTTGGATGAAAGACATAATATAGTGATACGCCATGATATATATATATTTTTTTTTTTAAAGAGTAACGGTGGAGTTTCTTGCCCATTCTTCTCCATACGAAAACTACCTTTTGGAATGGGCGACTAGAATCAGTTTTTTTTTTTTAAAGTTTGACGTTCAAAAGCGCCTTTTTTGTGCCTAATTGAAATAAATTATTTGACTTTGACTTGGGTTAGGACATAGGGCAAAAGCTAGTCCTAAATAAATGTGAAAAAAATATACTGGCGTGTAAAAAAAATATTCATTCTGGACAATAATTAAGGCTGTTGAATTAGGTTCTTAAGAAAAACAACACGCAAACAATCTAAATGGATTACGGGTCGCTCAGCCCCCATAGCCTTGAGAAACTTACAAGATTTGAAATAGGCACACATTTCTTTTTCAAGGCCTTTGATTTAAACGTGAACAAGGTAATTGGTAATTAGTACGTTTGCAACTGTGTTATGTGTACGATCAGAGATGCGAATGCCATGATTGATGATGCAAATCTGACGGCTGTTGTGTTGGTATGAGTCAAGTTTAGTGAAGGTCGCGTGCCGGATGCCCTCGTCAGCTGATAACAGCGCCAGCCAACGTATTCAACTGCTCGGTGACATAAACTACAGTCCACAAAAACACTTTTCTGTTAATCAAACTAATATTTGTATGACATAGACTGGGAAGACCTGGAAAAGTAGCTTAATCTTTCAATGCACGCAATATGGATGTCACGACACAAAGCAAATAAGCAATAGTCGTCGGCTTGTTGCAAGAAAATGCCCCATTATTTTGATATCCATCTTCCTTGTGTTTCATTCCAAATACCAACTCAGAATTTGAACGAAGAACGTCGTTGCCGAAGTTTTTTTTTGCCGTTACTATATTCTACGTAATCGTGAAACTTTCAGTAAAATATAAATTAAGTTAACAACCGTATCAGTTTGGAATATAAATAAAGTTTGATAAAACGATGACGGCACTTTTGTAGCAGCACCATTGTGAATACATTTGAATATTCAATGCTCGTGTGAATATTTTTCTAAAACGGGAGGTGTCGTCTTTACCAGGAAGAAAGTATTCTCTTGTCGGCTTTATGGAAGTGCATTTACCGTACTTTAAAGGCAAAAGCTTTGCAATACGTTATTTGAATCGACCGTAGAACAAATATTGCTTGCTATTTCCTATACTAACGGCACTTAACGCATGCTGTTGTATCGTCGAGTTCGAGCCGAACTTGGAAGCAAAAGTTGGATCGATAGGAATCGCAAGTTGAGGGTTCTTAGTTGATGACTATTGGATAAGATTTTACGTTGTCTGCGTACTCTTGGCTCTTTTTTTATTGATTTTGCCAGTTTCACAAAATAGATTGGAAGAGCGATGATCAGTGTTTCCGTATTATACCTACGTATTCTTCTCACCTACTTAAATAATACATGTAGATACGTAAATCCGCACGCAACACGCTCTTGCGTTTCATAGTTTCGGTCGTAATTTTGTACTTAAATCCATAAATTAAAATCGACATCGATTTATGATACAGTATTTCGTCATTTATAAGCCGCATTTACGAGTCATGGTACAAGTATAGGTCACGGGAGAGTTAAAAAATTGCCACAACGGGACTGGAAATTCTGGATTCTTTGACGTCAATAAGAAAAGGTTTTTACCTCCTTAGTGACGACAAAGAAACCAGAATCTAAAAAGAATATTATAAATTAATGATCTATCAACATTCATACTTTTTTTAAAGGAATCATAAGAATTAATTTATGCTAATGTAAAGAGATGATGTCACTAACATACTAGTATGTCTCACATTAATACTTATTTTAATTTGCAAAGTACATTTTAAATACCTCAGTATTTGATAAGCTTGGGTTGCTTTTTACTAGAACAGAACTACTATTTTAATAGAACAATGCACAAAGCATTGTTCTATTAAAATATAGGAAAACATTATAATTTGGTTTGCCAAATAGAAGAATAGAAACAATAAGGAAAAATTACTCAAAGATACAGAACTTTACATACTAGGTGGTAAGTACAGTTGAAAAGTTCCTCAGTTTTGTAGATCAATAGGCTATGGATGAAACATGTTAATTGATCGTCTAACAATGTTACCTTTTAACACACAATGTACTCGCATCTCAATAATAATTGGGATAATGATCAACAGAGAATATAATGAGGTTGTTTTATAATAATGTTATAAGTATAATATTGCAATTTTACCCAAAGAAAGCGGTGTGTTATGTATTTTTGTGATTTCCTGACACTGTTCGATTACAGAAATAATTGTTTGTTTAGACATAAATTATTGTAGTCAGCAAGGTTTAAAATCTAGTTTTGTATAACCTTGCAGATAATAAGATTTATTACAAGTTGCCTAAAACTTTTTACTCAGTTGGCAAAAAGTATTGGTCAGATTACTTTTCAGTGTCATAATAAAGATAGCACTAAGAATCATGCTACATATTTAAATAAAATAGAGCTATGCAGTAAGTAACCTAGTAAAATGTTTTGTAAAGTTGAGTGGGCAGATAGCCTTTCCAATGAGGTTATCCAACTATGAAGCTTGCTAAATTATTGATAAAAAAAACAATGGAAAATGCAGATAAAGTAGGTAGTTGGTAAAACTGCGGAACGCAACAAATTGTCTCGCTTCAATGACAGCTATCATTCAGCGGTGTCAAGTCCGGGGTGGGGCGACAAGAATAAAGAACACCATTGGAAGTAGAACCCTGGAAAGCGATTCCCTGGATCTGTGGGACCCCAGACCAAGGTCTTGATCGTAGATGACTGATATAACACATGATTTCAATGCTGTTTCTTTATGAATTCGAGGTCATCACTAAAGGCTTTGGTTATAGTAGCGCTGAGAAACTAAGGAAAACTAACTTACCGCTTGGAGCGCCGCTAACCTATCCTTCGTCATCCTTTACAGAGAATCACACACCAAGTAAACGTTTTATGTCGTTACACAATCCCATTCACAGATATTTTTCTAACAAACGTCACTAAACTAAGGACACGAACACTACGTTCACTTCACTCAAAAAATCGATACACACGAAACGAACAAAACTTCACTACCTGTCTCATGTACTGTGTGAAATTTCGCAAAGTTGTAGATGGCGCAACTGCTCGATACAGTATGTGACGTCAACAGACGTGTCGGTAAAGCAGTGAAGGCGCTAATTTTCAGTTGATGGTATTTTAATTTGTTGGATTTAAAATAGCTTCTTATATACAATATAACTTTACACAGCAAAGTATTTTAATTGAAAAAATTGTTTAATCTTATATAAAACCCTTTAAATTGTAGTATGATACGAGTTGAACCTTTAAAAAAATCTCTCAACTGACTACAGGAGTCATTGCGCCTGTCGTTGTCAAAGAAATCTTCCGCTTAGTCAAGTGACGCCATTGTGAGCCGTAACGACTTTTAGCTGCAACGAGTTTAATCTCGATTTTCTTATACAATCTTGGTAATAAGTGCATAGATTTTGTGTAATTTGATTCTATACTTGACACGCTTCTAATCTTATATTATATTTATGTTGTTACTTGTGTAGTTTTAGTGCAATAAGTGTTAATGTTCGGTACCATTGAGCTAAATTCCTGTGAGCCTAGTTGAGCGCCATTCGGTGAAAAGTTAAAGCAAATTTAAGTTGTCAGTTTCATAGGGTCACTGAATTTGTTAAATTCCTCGCCAAGTGTTCGTTTTCAATTTATCCTAGCATACCAAAACAGTTCATGGAACATCAAAGAATCGAGTTATTTGCGCCAAACTTCTATAGGTCTAACGTCACGAAGTCTTTGTCAGTTTTTTGTTAATTTTGAACTTTTCTGTTACTTTTCAGAATTAGAAGTATAAAAACAACAAAAATGGCAGATGATATGCCCACATTCAAATGCGTGCTGGTCGGCGATGGTGGTACTGGCAAAACTACATTTGTCAAGCGACATTTGACTGGAGAGTTCGAGAAAAAATACGTTGCTACACTTGGCGTCGAAGTGCACCCATTGGTCTTCCACACAAACCGTGGTCCCATCAGATTTAATGTATGGGATACAGCTGGTCAAGAGAAATTTGGAGGACTAAGAGATGGCTACTATATCCAAGGTCAATGTGCCATCATCATGTTCGACGTAACCTCTCGTGTCACCTACAAAAATGTACCAAACTGGCATAGAGATTTAGTTCGTGTTTGTGAAGGCATTCCTATAGTGTTGTGTGGCAACAAAGTTGACATCAAGGACAGGAAAGTCAAAGCAAAAACAATTGTGTTCCACAGGAAAAAGAACTTACAGGTGAGACCACATTGCCACTCGTATTTATCATGTTTTGCCACTCATATTTACCATGTTTCTTACAATAAAAAATAACATCTGAAAAATGCTGCAGTGCAGTACATGAGCATGTATCTAATTCCATAAATTTATTTTCAGTACTATGACATCTCAGCAAAATCTAACTACAACTTTGAAAAGCCTTTCTTGTGGTTAGCTAGGAAATTGATTGGTGATGGTAACCTGGAGTTTGTTGCGATGCCTGCTCTCCTGCCTCCCGAAGTTACAATGGATCCACAATGGCAGAACCAAATCGAAAAGGATCTCAAAGAAGCCCAAGACACTGCACTGCCGGAGGAGGATGAAGACTTGTAAAAATAGCAATAGCTAAAGCAAAATTTCAGTGCAACTGCATTGATTGTGCAATGTGTACATGATGTATCAATTTTAAATTTCATTCCATAAGTTCAAGTGATCAAGGAGTTGGTATAAAATTCGACACTTATTAATTGTTCATAATATCTGTATTTGCTTTAATTAATTAATTAATCTATGTTCAAAATAATTTTAGATATAACATAAACATTTGTTTTTATTGTAAAGACACTTGCATTAGTACGTTGATATTGCTGAACAACAATTTATTAGAGTAACATCCCTGTATTAAATGAGGCATCTTTTCCAAAGAGCTGAACCCATTATTTATTAAGTGTATAGGAAACACTGTAATCCTACGCAAATGTGTTAACCAGCATGCTGTGTAATGTAAATTCCTGATGGTACATACATTTAAATTAATGCATAACTGTTTTATCAGTGGCATGTACATAACCAGTGAGTATTGTATTTTGATTTGTACGCATGACTGACAATATTACACTGTAAAATTGTGGTGATAATTTTTGAAATAAAGTTGGAAAAAGATATTTTGTTTTTCATTCAACCCTGAACCTGTAGAAGATTAAAGGAGAGATGCTTCTTCTCAAGAAAAACGTTAGGTTAAAAAAAGACGTGCGCATAACGCGGCAGCGCCATGCGTGGCGGCGTGTAGTACGTTGGCGCGAGCGTGTCGGCGTGGTGTAGCACGTTGGCGTGAACATGTCGACGTCAGCACAATGATGAGTGTGTGACTCATTTTGTTTGTGTAGTGCTGCGGCCGCATCTGCGTCTATCGAGAAAACAATGCGTGCCGAAGCTTTGTATGTTTTGCTCGTTAAAAATTTATGGCGCTAATGCGGTGGTCACATACAAAAGCGGCTTTGCCACGCTTGCTTATTATGTACCGCCACCTGGGCGATAAATACTACGCAGCCCGAACTATTGTGACGATAACCGATAATGGTTGGTCACATCTGCGTGTAGGTATCGTATCACTGTGCGAAGCTTTGTCACAGTTCGTAGGCAGAGGTGAATAAATTTGATATATACTGTTTCATTTGGCTCCTACAAAAAAATTACCACCGATTGTAGGCATACAATCGGTGGTAATTTTTTAACAAATATCATTAAGAGCGTTCGCAGATTTGTTATTCAATTAGCGATATTTCCCATCCCTAAAAAAAATGTTTTAGATCTTTTACCATCACCACAGATGGGATAGTCCGCACCTACGCGGCGGGCTCGACTTGTGAATTCAGTGGGCGTAGCGTAGTCAAGTTATAAGAGTGGCGTGTCAGAGGCAACTTCTAGGTGAATTTAACTGGTAATTAGCGCTGTGCGTCCTAAATTGCATTTTAATGTGTCGTAGCAACAGTCACTTTTTATTTAAATGATTTTGCGGAGTGTCCCATCTGTACCTACTAATCTGTGCCATCACTCACCTGAGTGAGATGGGGCTGTTCAATTTTGGAGGGGTGTATTTGTCTTCTATTTTTGGCTCATTAACAGTAAACTGGCTTTATCCTTACGGCCACGACGTTACAATTCATGTGCTGTCACATACAGTAAGTACTTACTAGGTTTTGCCCGCGGCTTCGCCCGCGTGGATGCCGGAAAAAATCCCATGGGAACGAACTACTGGGATTACATACCTAATAGCCGAGGAAAAGGTCACTGACCCAGGGCCGTCTTAGACTGTGCTGGGGCCCTTGGGCACACAAGAATTTGGGGCCCTTTTGGAATGTAAAGAAAGTGAAATACATTTTTTTACTGTGATCTGCTTTATTATGGGTAATCTAATCTAATATAATTAATGATATTAGTATGATGCGAAATTACGGTAATAGTTTCTTTCGAGATTTCTGTTGAGCAAAATCTTCTATTAAATCCTCGAACTCAGTTTCCTGAAGAATATCACTTTCTATGCTCATAATTGACAAATTATTTAGTCGTTCTTGTAGCATTGATGTTCGCAATTCATTTTTAATTCTCTTAAGCTGCGAAAATGAGCGCTCCCCACTACAATTGGTAACCATTAGGCAAAGGAATATTCTTGTAGCAACTTCAACATTTGGAAAAGTTTCTTCTAATTTATCAGTCTTTATTAAGTTAAGTAAGACTGAGATATTTAAATCCGCTGATGGCTTTGCTATATTTTTTAAATATTGGCTTAAATGAAAACATTCTGTTTTGAGCTCATAAGCATTAATGTCTTCGTGATAAAATTCTGCAAATTCGTTGCATTTTTTGGTCAATTCGTCAGATTCGATTGTTGTTAACTGACAAAGAAAACTAAATCGATTATCAATTTCTTTGTATGCTGCCGAACGTTTTTTTAAATGTGTAATTAATGTGTCAATTATGGGAATGAAAGTATCTACACGAAACTTTTCCTTGCCTCTCAACTGGAGAGTCTCTGATGATGATGGTCCTTCAAAAAAAGTGAGGCGTGAGCTGCGAATTCTTTTTCTTTCAAATTTATCTTTGTAATCAGCACCTGAATTTTTTTCTTTAGCAGCCGTTTCATAATGATCAAAATTATTGCGTGCGTTATTGACATAACTGATCAGAGATTCGTAAAGTTTTGTCACAACGTCCATAGTCATAGTGCTATTCTGTAAACTTAGACTTGTTTTATTAATAATTCCCAAAATATCATTCCATATTTCCGTCAGTAGAGCAGTCTCAAATTTTTCCATTTTTTTTACTAAGCTTTGGGCTTCGTTTCTAGTGTCTCCTGGTTGATTGATGTCACTTGCGATGAAGGATAATGCTTCAGAAATATTCAAATAACCATTTTGCAAAGCATTAATAGCATTGGCATGTGCGGACCATCTGGTTTGCGAAAGGGACTTCAGAACTCTATTTACACCTAAATGCTCTGTCAAAATTTGCCAGCGTTTGGTCGAAGCTGAGAAAAAATTATACAATTTTTGAACAAATTGAAAGAATGCTACTGCTTCAGTAATACATTCAACAGCTTGAACACCCACTAAATTAAGCGAATGTGCCGCACATGGAACGTAAATTGCATATTCGCATAGTTCTCTTATTCTAGACTGGACACCAGAGTACTTTCCAGACATATTTGACGCATTGTCGTAGCTCTGTCCGCGGCAATCTTTTATGGGGATATCAAGGCTTTCAAAAAAGTTTAAAATGGTATCTGCTATATATTGCGCATCATGTCCATCCATAGGCAAAAATTGCAAAAATCTCTCAATAGGCTGTCCATCTTTTACGTATCTAACGATGAAAGTGAGCTGGTCAACATGGGACAGATCAGGCGTAGAATCTACGCTAATAGAGTAATATTTCGCTGATTTCAGTTCGTTGACTATTGTTTTTAAAACTCGCTGTCCCATTAAATTAATAAATTCGTTACAAATATTTGCAGATAAATATGATACACTTCCTTTTCCACGATTTCCGCAGTTTTGTATGTGATTAGCAAGAAAAGGATCAAATTCACTAATCAGTTCTAAGCATCCCAAATAATTTCCATTATTTTGCGATCTAAGTATCTCATTATCACCACGAAAAGCAAGACCTCTTGAAGCTAAAAATTTTACTACTGCAACAACCCTCCTAAGGACATTTTTCCAATAGCTAATTTCTGTATTATATTGGGACAACAACTCACTATCAATTCGTCCAGTAATTTTCATTCTTGTGACATAATTCATCATAGATTGCCTGTGTTGCAAACTGTTCTCATGCTCCATTAATAAGTTACTTATATGCTTCCAATCCTTATATCCATTTGGAGAACTCAAATTATTACCAATAGTGGTATTAAAGAGACGGCAGCAATAACAGTACACAGATTTCTTTGTTGGAGAATAAAGAAGCCATTTTCTGTCCAAGACTCACCATTCTTCAATTTACGAGTAAAAACATTTTTTGTCAAGTATCTAGTTTTGGTTTTACCGCTTGAATCTGGAAAACTTGTAGAAGTTTCGGAGAAATCGCAATGTTTATTTTGGAAAAACTCTGGCCCTTTTCGAATCCAAATATTACGGACTTCTTCCGTTAAAATGTCATCACAGTACTGACCAGGGTCATTAGATACAGATACATTCTCCAAGTTTGCAATTATTAACTCACAGTTGCTCGAAGTCGAGAGTTCAGCGATTGATGTGTGTTTGTCATTTTCGTTACACGTAATAACCTCTTTTTCCTGGTTATTCTCAGAGGTATTTTTATCTTGAGGTGATGATGATGAACAACTCCCCGACTTATTTGTTTCTTCCACCGTAAAAAATGACGTAAGCTTTGGAAGTTTTTCCGTGATTTCTTTTTGAGCTAAAACTTTTTTTCTCTTTTGTGAACCACTTAGATATGTTCTTTTCGACATAATGAAATCATATTTAAACGAACAAATCAATAGTTCTATTAATTTTACCCAAATTACATTAAACAAAATTAAATCACGACACTTCTGTGAAAATAAGTGATATAATAAGTAATAACTTTAGGTAAAAAGTTCCGACTGAAAGTTTTTCATAATTTATCCGGGGATTCCCCCAAGCCCCAACCATAGACAAAGTCGACATTTTTTATGGTCGCTTGAATTTGGCATTGGAGCGGTTTGCATGGATGATCGCTAGATGGTGTTCTTAGTAAATTAGGTAGGATGCGTTCAGAAATACTTTTAAATTACTGAATAACTGAATAAAAAATCAAATGATATGTAACTTGAAAATAGACATTATAGACTCTAGATTATAAAATTTATAAACTCAAGTAAATGTCTGGTAAGTTATATCAGACCAAAAACAGCCCTTTAGTACAGCCAAAAAGCGCACTAAGTTTAAATTAAGCAAGAAGCTACCGTGTCTATATACCGCACACAACCGAGACCCTGTAGGCTTGATGTCACTCAAATTCATATAAATATATTGATTCGAATAAATCTGGAAATAATCGATATTCGGGCATTGAGAAAAGTGTAATGAGTATTTTGAGATTAAATGTGAGAGAAATTGTCAGCCCTTCGGGGCCCTCTGAGGATGGGGGCGCTGGGCACTGGCCCCTTGTGCCCTTATGGTAAAGACGGTACTGCACTGACCCCTAGCGCTGCGCCTGCCGCCATCAACCATAAAAAAATTGTTAAACGTAGTTTTGAATTATGTGATACTTATCTTTAGTTTTCATTTAAATATCATAATTTTAATGAATACTTTCAAGGCATATTTTAATCTAAATTAAATGCCCAATTTTATAGAATAATTATTTTATTGTATACTGATTCATATAATACCGGTCAAAATTGCTTCGGAAATAACAATTAAATTTTTACACGTACAGTTCGCGCAAAACTTTATGAGCTCTCGGAACATGCACGCTAGTGGCTGCGCAGTACGCATATTATAGGTATCCGAGGGACGGGACAGGGCGTCGGGGAGGGCACCGGCCCCCGCACCCCGCGCCGTACCACCGCTCGCGTCCCTTTGCGCCGTGCCTTAGTGTGAGTGCTACGTTCGTACACAACACTGGCGCGCGTTGTAGACGAAAGTACAGTCGAGTGCAACAATTAACTTTCATTGCTTTTGTAAAATTTTGTTACTGTTTAATTTGTTTCTGTTAATGCCGTTGTTAAGTTTTGTCACCGTTATATTGTATTTGTTATTTGTTTGTTCTATTAATGTGGTTTCTTGCTGTTATCGAACTTTTTGGTTTAAATATGCCTCGCGGACGCTTTACGCTACGTCGCCAAAAACGTAAAATGGTGTTTGATGTTTTCAACTTTATGAAAAAGGAAGCTGAAGACGGTCTACAGTATGACCTGAAAATGGTGCAAAAGCGAACTGCGGCAGCTACAGGTGTCTCTTTAAGTACAATAAAGAGAATTTTAGCGGCTGCAAGAGACCCAAACATGCCAAGTGTCAGTATGGCACCAGTTTGAAGAAATGTATATGGAAGGTGTACTTAACTCCGTCATAAATAAATAAATGCACAAGTTTTATATTAATATTTTACTTTACTTAAATAAATACCTACCTGTTTGGTCTAATATCTTGCTGCACGTAAAAAATACCTAAAATCTAAATACTTTTTGATATGCATAAATGTACTATATTTTTTTTTTAAATCTTCCAATAATGATTGTGCGTTCAACTGTACCATGCGCGGTTACGTACTCGGGCCTAACTTCAGAGGGCTCATATACGTAGTATCTCTAAGTAGTCTGTGCATAAAGTTTTGCGCGAACTGTACGCACGGACGTAAAAATATCGCGGCGGGATTTTATCGCGCACTGGATTTTCAACTCTCGGTGTTGAGCCGAGCGTTGAGAATCCAACGCGTTGGGACGCACTCTTGACCCAGCGCGTTGAAAAAACACTTGGATTTTCAACTCTCGACGCCAAGAGTGTAATCATGTCCGTGACTACTACCAACGCCAATCGCTTCCATATTTGGTAAACAGGTAATTAGTGCTCGAACAACAAAATTAGTATAATAGTTTTCGAGACAATCGACTTTGAAGGTGGTCCGGCCATAGTCACGCTCCGTTCAGCAGGACCACCATGAGCGCACAAAAAGGGGGCATGCTACAGCTAATCTTTCTAAGTATACAAATAATTAGTGCCCCTAGATGTGATTCATTTGATTAAAAAAACAGAACTGAAACATTTGTATAAATACACCGTCTGTAAACCGAGAAATCAACGATGATAGCTTTCGCGCGCTCGTTCAGCAAGACCAAGACTTTGAATGTTGATTACAAGTATAAGGAACTTGTCGCTATCCTCAAACTAACATAGAAAATTAGTGCCCAAAATTCAAAATTAGTACTCCAGTAGTTTACGAGAAAGTAAAATGAAAATTCGGTGAACGTTAAATCGCCGTGATTTTATTACGTCCGTGCAAACGTGGGCTGTCTTTCTACAAATACTTTTTTATGTAGGGTATGTACAGTATGCGCAAAACTTTTTGAGCTCTCGGAAGTTGCACGCGAGTGGCTGCGCGGTAAATAAAAAATGTTTCACAGCTTACAATAAATGATTTTGCACTCATCTGTGCCCTGCGCGGTTTAGTACTCGGGCCTACGTTCAGAGGGCTCATAAAGTTTTGCGAGAACTGTAAATGGGCTACAAAAAAATCAAATGGTGTTAGATTTTTAATTTATTGAACTTTACATTGGTAAATGCATACAATAATAATTTGAACTACACTTCTAAACTTAACGTTTTAAATCTAACAAAATTTACTTCTTGGAAGAAGCCTTTTCTCGGGCCTTCTTGCCTTCCAAGAGCTTCAGCCTGTCTTCTTCAGACAAGTTGTTATTGATTTTGGTAATAACGCCAGTACCGAGCGTCATATCACCTAAACGCAAAGTAAATCTTTGACCAGTTTCACATACCATGGGCTTCAGAAGACGCAAGCGCAACCTGAAAAAGAACAAATATTTAAGTTAGAAACCTTTAATAATAAAAATAAAAAAAACTACGTATAATACCGTCACTCCACGTCATCTAACTCCAAATAAGCGCTATTTGGAGTGCAGCACGACCACCATAGAACCGGGTTTTGTCGACGGAAGAATAGACAAAAATGACAGATTTACAATCACTCACAAACAGTCATGCTACGCATGCAGGTGAGAAAAGGTGGTTATTTAAAGTGCTCAGAAATACTTACGAAGCGTCTTCACCAGGCATAATCATCTCTTTATCAGGAATAACTACTTGTGAGGCGCAGTCCCATGTCATGGAGAACATTTGTAATTGGATGAAGGAAGTGAATGGTTTTGACCGACCACCCTCTTCTTTGCTCAGGATGTAGACAGCAGCTTCAACATTATCATGTGCTT
This sequence comes from Xanthia togata, assembly GCA_963853775.1. Classification (NCBI taxonomy): domain Eukaryota; kingdom Metazoa; phylum Arthropoda; class Insecta; order Lepidoptera; family Noctuidae; genus Xanthia; species Xanthia togata. Next base: position 18,749,303 of record OY970802.1, read on the forward strand.
TAACTGTGCCCGGCTTAGCCATAACCATGCCACGCCTTATCTGTTCTCGTTTTACTGAACGGACGAGGGCTCCCAACTGATCGCCAGCCTGGGCTTCATCTAAAGTCTTGTGGAACATCTCAACACCTGTTACTGTAGTCTTCATAATTTTACCGTGTCCAACAATTTCACATTCCGTACCCTTCTTTAGGACACCTGTAATTAGATAATGGTTGAATCAAAATCAAAGTTTTGTTGTGAGCTGGATGTAACATGTCATTTATTTTGTTTAAGCCTCATTGATACAAACCTCTGTGCAAACGACCAGTGACCACAGTGCCACGTCCAGGGATGGAGTGTACAGACTCAACTGGCAAGAGGAATGGCTTGTCTAATTCACGAACAGGTGTTGGGATGAAGGCATCAACTTCTTTCAAGAGCTCTGAAATAGCTTCTGAACCAATTTCAGGACTCTTACCCTCCAATGCACACAAGGCTGATCCTGGAAAAAAGAATATAGGCATGTGTTTAATATGCTAACACAAAGACTAGTTTTTAACAGACTGACCCACCCAGGAGTACATTATGGTGAAGTTTTTAAATAAAACATTGAATATTGATTACCTTTAATCACAGGTATTTTATCACCATCATATCCCATCTCAGACATAAGCTCTCTGATTTCCATTTCTACAAGCTCCACCATTTCCTCGTCAGCAGCATCCACTTTGTTGATGAACACAACTACGTGTTGAATGCCAATCTGTTTGGCAAGTAGCAAGTGTTCTCGTGTTTGTGGCATGACACCGTCTGTTGCTGCAACTACAAGTATGGCACCATCCATTTGGGCTGTTCCTGTGATCATGTTCTGGAAAACAAATAGATCTTTTCTGCATTTAATGATTTCTTATTTTATTGATTATGAAATCAGTCATAATCAAATAATTTATTTCATTTAGGCACATAAAAGGCACTTTTGAACATCAACATTTTCAAAAAACAGAATTGGTTCAGTCAACCCTTCCAACCAACCAACCCTTTCAACCCTTTCATATGGAGAATGGGCAAGAAACTCCACTGTTACTCTTTTAAAATGTTTTCACAATATCTTGTATACATTAATTATATCATTTCAGGTGAAGATGATTATTCTAATATAACTGTCTAAAAAATATAAAATAAAAAAGATAGAATAACATTTGCGTTTGAGTCATTTATGAAGATCCCTGTGTCTTGGTTGATTTGTTTGAAGCTAAGACATTATTAGTATTACCTTGATGTAATCCGCATGTCCTGGACAGTCAGTGTGGCCATAATGCCTGGATTCAGTTTGGTACTCTACATGGGCAACATTGATAGTAATACCACGAGCTTTCTCTTCTGGTGCATTGTCAATATCAGCGTAACCTTTCTTTTGGGCAAGGTTGACATCTGCTAATACTGTAAGGAGAAAATGGGATATTATTTACAATAATTATTAAAGACTCGGTCACTACCAATTTAACTCTTTACAATCACAAGCCTGAATTAGTTTAATTAAGGTCATAAAACTAGAGAACTTGGAACACAACAATACCTTTAGTGATGGCTGCTGTAAGTGTGGTCTTTCCATGGTCAACATGTCCAATAGTACCAACATTACAATGGGGTTTTGTTCGCTCAAAAACTTGTTTCTCTGCATAGTTCCTTCTGAGGATAATACTCAATGGTGTCAAGCCAGGCAGGCCAGTGCTCCTAACGTGTGAGCAATTATTCTGTTTGAGAAGTAATTTCACAGCTGAAACACATACAAAAATATTCAATTGTCTGCACTTCAGAAGATAATCAATAACTTAACCTCAAAATTCTCGAGTTGATTTTTTTAAAGGGGTTAACTAATATATAAGTTGCTTTTACTGTACACTAACAAATGGTATGATCACGGCTTAAACAACTGCAATATATAACCCTTGAGTGTAGGTACAACATAGTTTTACATAATCCTCTGATAACCGAGTGTGGTATAATTACAATGGAAAGAATACTCTGTAGCTCATCCAAAGCTGAAACTAAAAATTTATAGTAGAACACAAGGCCACAGGCAGACTTTTTAATACGATGAACTCAAGCGATAATAAATATCTAATATAGCTTGCGGTACCTGGGTTAACCAAACTTTTTGCGAATGATATGCTAGCCATTCTTGGATATTATCTACAGCAGATGCTGCAGGTATTACGAAAAACAATTCACTCAAATCGTGATTATATTATTATTCCAATACGAATTTTATTCGTCTAGGCGCACGCCGAAGTTCTCGATTTCCTCAATTTTCTTCTTTTTTACTTGACGTTAGGCCAAGTTCGACAAGATCTAAAAATGTCTATGCTCTTGGAAAATTACGAATATTGTTTATGAATATAACTAGTGCCGCACCCTAGCCAAGTCGGCCAAGTAGTTTTAGTAATTTATAGATTTTTTGTGTCTACAGACAATCACAAAAAATCTGGGCAAATCAGGGCAAAAACGCGCCTTTGCCCCCGACTTTTGAAGTCCCTTGGCATCTTCCCAGCCCTGCTGCAGTGGGGGATGGACTATCTGACACCATGGCTGGTGGAGATCTATCGAGCCTGCATAACACTCAGGCTCGTACCTCTCGCATGGCGCGAGGTGACAGTCATTTTTATACCCAAACCTGGTAAACTGACTACACACAACCCAAGGCTTATAGGCCCAAAAGCCTAGATTCGTTGGGGTCCATTCTGGTTCAGCCTCCCACGTCCTGTCCTCCAGGACTCTACAGTCTGGGAACTGAGTTTCGAGAAGGACCTTACTGGTTTCATAGTCAGTTAGTATGTATGAGTTATCGGGCTTTATAAGCGCACCGAGGGTTCGATCCTGATCGGTTGACAGGATCTCCCTTACCCTTGCGGCTTCATTATTTGTATCGATGGATTCACAGAATTTACGTCATGCTGACCTTCTGGCGGTTCTGATATGCTTTTCAACCGACTTCAAAAAGGAGGAGGTTATCAATTCGGTTGTAATTTTTTTTTTTTTTTTTTGTATGTTTGTTACGCGATTTCTCCGCCAATTATGAATTGATTTTGATGATTCTTTTTTTGTTTGGTAGGGCATACTTCAGAAGTGGTCCCATATAAATTTGGTCAAGATCTGATGAGGGGTTTTTGAGTTAGCTTCAATAATACGTATTTTTCCCATCTAGTATATGTGGACGATATTCTAATAGTTCCTGTCACTGTAATTTACATAGCACAGGTAATGGGTATTCAAATTTTTGTGGGGGTTTTGTGTAGGTATCACAACTAAAAAGTGAAAAATAAAAACTTTTTCACAAAAAATAAAACCGACTTCCAAAAAAACACTACAAAGTGAAAAATAACTTTTATTTCGGAAGTCGGTGGCAAAAAAACGAAAATAAAACCCCAAAGACACCGACTTCCGAAATCAAAGTTATTTTTCACTTTGTAGTGTTTTTTTGGAAGTCGGTTTTATTTTTTGTGAGAAAGTTTTTTTGTATGTATATTGGGTCTCTTTGTATATCTCTCAGTCGTCCGGAAATCTAGTGTTTTTGGCTCTGAATTGCTTACGTAGCGCATCTCTGAGTTTACTAAGTTCAGCGTTCCACCAGGGGTTTCTCTCTCTTGGTTTGTGGCGCTCTTAGTTTACAGCATGCGTGGTATGCTTCAGATAAGTATTCTGATTGTTTTGTTACGGTGTATTCTAATTGTGCTCGGTCTCTTATGGTTACTTGTGTTAGATGTTTAGTTAATAGGGAGGCCTGGAGGCTTTTGTACCCGGGGACATTGGTGCGCCTCGGATCGGGTTTTCTAGTGTTAGTGTTAGTGAGGAGCGGATCCTTCTGTGATCTGAGCAGAAGGTTCGTCCGATACGTGCCAGTTTGTAATACGGTTCGTCGCGTTTTCTGTAGCAAGTGTTAGGTCTATAATAAATAGATATTATATCAAATATTATTATTACTCCAGCTGGAAGTGTTTTTATCAAATAATTAAAAAACTATCAGCTAACCAAATTTAAAAATCTGCTTACCAATTACAGAAGCTGTAGGTATATCTAATTATCTATTGCAATTAGATGAAGATTTTCGACGTTATCTGGCTGGGGTAACGCACACAATAATTTTAGTGTGTAAAATGAAACAATACAACGAGCTTAAATCAAAACTTTATTTTTATGTGCTACAGTTATGCTGTACTTAGGTAGAATTAGGAATATAAATAACTTCGTTTACTTTATAAATTAAAAATCAAAGTCGCTACTTGGTGTATCTATCCTGATACTGAAATCTCTCGACGGCTGAGTTGCGTTCTCGGGCACGTAAGTTGCAGAAGTGTCTGAAAACAAACAATTAATAGTTTCAGTGAACTTCATCACATCCTCGTTTGTCTTAAAGGTACACACGGCTACAAATCAAGCTATACATTTCCAGTATAAGCTGATTTCGCATTGTATAGGATTTCCGTACAATGCGAGGTCAGACTGATCTTAAACTGGAAACGTATAGCTTGATGTGTAGCCGTATATCTATGTTTAACATGTAAATAGATAGATTGTTACCATTATCGATCGATTCTGCTTCTGTACTTCCTACGTGAACTGCCATAGAGTTAGATGGCATAGCAACGGATTCCTCAGTGTTTAAATTTTGCGGCTCACTGTTATTTGGCAAAGCGTTATTATTTTTAGCGGGTGCATTACGAGCATCTAAGCTATCGGGGTTCTTCAAAATGTGACTTTTGTCTCTCTTAGCCCTTTTCGGAGTCCCCAGCATGATAACGTTATTATTATTTTTTTTACTTTTCTTCTCACTATCGTTCACGTTAATGTCTTCGTCGGAATCAGAGCTCTCAATAGGAAAATCGATGTTAAATTTCCTTTTAAACAGCCTTTGATATTTCATGACATCATGTTTCTTAATTTTCTTAGGACTTTTAATAGTTCCCTTATGTCTAGCTAGTAAGCTGAATCGCGCCAAACGAATATCAAGTGGTATTTTATCGGCCTCATTTGCCTGTGCTATAGCTGCTTTAAGGCGACTGTTGTACTTTTTGTTTTTCAGCGAATGCTTTGACATATCTTTATTGGAAGAAAATGGCATTAACTGGTCAGGAGCAATCCACGCTCGAGTAACTTCCGTGTTATCAAAAAATACAACATTGTAATGAGTCTGAAAAGTGACATGGGTTTAGTGACCATTCTTTTATACTAACCATTTTTTTTTATAGTGTTCATCATCCTATAGTAGGTAGTCTACTGCTGGACATATTCCTCTCCAATCACACAACATTCAGCATCTGAGGGTTTCGATACTCTCTTCTCTTTACGCATCATTTAGCTAAAATTTCCTAATTAATCTCAAAAAAAATTATAAAAATTTACGGGTATATCAGAGAAGCCATCGAGCCAGTAGTACTGCTCGGCGTCAGGACAGTCATCCACCATTGCAGGCCACCACGGCCAGCCAGCTAGGCGGGCCCAAACCAGCGACCCCGCTGCATACTCGCTATGAATCAAGTCTTCTTCATCATGCAGACGCAAAGGAGCTTCGGGCACAGAACAACTGGCGAACTCTTTGTCTGCAAAAGAAAAAAACTGTGTATCGACTTTTCAATATCTTCTAACACATCAAAGCACACACACAACTATTAAAATCTACCTACAATATATTCCAATAGAAATAAGGTGTTTCAGAGCGAGTTCACCCGCTCTGAAACACTTTAAATCCAAACTACATAAATTGCTTATTGGTAAGTATTGTTATTAAAGTGTGAAAGAACGTATATTGATAGAAGAGTAAGCCCGCATAGGCACTAAACTAGCGGTTAACCGCGCGGCTAGCTGCCAGTGGCACATGGCGTAGGTACTATCGGAGGGCTGGGCGTGTCGCGCCGGGCCCTGGGCCCTCAAGCTCAGGGAGGCCCACGGACCCTGGCCAGCAAACCTCAAACTGAAATTTCGAAAATTCCTCCCTTCAGAATATCAATAGGTAGGTATACTTATAACAAGTTGCAACACGACTTTAATCATGACAACTCAGTTGAAAGAATTTATACCGCTATCCTGCTCGGAAGAATGGAGGTATAGGTAGCTACAATATTGAATAATAATTAAAAAAAATACAATGTTTGAAGTGCTGTTATCTCGGAATGATTGGACCTACAGAGCTACGGCTACGCTCAAATTGTAGTAAATTTTGTTTATTCTAAAAATTTAGGTAACTATTGGACTTTATACTACAAAAACTCCGAAAGAAGTCCAAAATTTAGAAATAGAGACATTATTAATTTTATTGTAATCTACGTCGTTATTGTTTATTGTTGTTATTATTTACTACGTTACTTTTCGTCTTCCGATACCGGCAGTTCCTAAACTCTTCACAGCTTTTCTGGTCTGTCTGTCTGTAGGTAGTTTATAAGGTATGTTGCAATTAGCTTTGCTTTGCTGATTTTTACTTGATAAAAACTAAGAAATGTAGATACTTAGAGCCCCATTTTTTCTTTTTTTGCCCCAGAGCCTTTGGTTGCCAACTAGCTACGCCACTGCTAGCCGCTTTTTCTTTTTTTATTATGCAACCCCGCTTATGGTTGATGAACCGCGGCTAACCGCTAGTGCGTATGAGAGCTAACCATATAAATATGGTTAAGTACTGAGTTTTCATTACCTATATTACTTTATAGGTAGGTACATTTATATAACTATTATTGTTAAGATTTAAAATATAATAAACGAAACCTTAAGACATGTTATACGACATACATGACATGACATGTTCATGTTATGTATTTTTGTACATTAATCCATGGTGAAACATGTAAGATCCTTATTCTATTAATAAAACCATAATGAACAGACCATGTTTCACAACTAAGTATATCCTATTCTATTCTAACTTTCATAGTGATTTATCAGTGCCAACCTGTATTCATCCAACAATACCACTTCTTGGGCAGTTCCTGCCTGTCGAGGACATCATGCAAGTAGCGCCAGCGGTCACAGTCATCACATTGTGCCCACAGACCGGCTGTGCGGCGTTTCTGCAGCCAAAGCATTTTCTGCATGTGAGAGATCTCGGACGGCGGCTGGCTGAGTACATCTTTGTATGAGCTACCAAAATAATGTATGTTAGCATATTCATAATTGATCGTAAAAGCTTTGGCTAAATAGAAATCAGGATCGACGTATTTGTTTGCCAACTTGGTTTTTATTGAGCTAGAGGCCCTAAGTATTATTGCGAACGGCCCTAAGTCCCAGAAGACTAAAATAGGCTGAATAAATTGTTTTCGAAGGATTTTTATATTGTTACTCTAACTTAAGCGATTGGAACCTAAAATTGTAAACCATTTCCCAGTGTACGTATTGAGAATTTGTTACCTGCTTCTCTGCGAAGATGTAGTGAAGTCAACGTTTTCGGCAAAAGTAAGTTTCTTTGGGTTTTGCCCGTGGGGAGGCATTTTAGCTCCGGCCTGTAATCAAATTGTACTACTTACTTACTTTTTCTGTGACTTACAATATTTTTATTAAAGGTATACCTACAGAAAAAAAAAATGTAAGTAGGATTTTGAATTCCTACGGGTAGTTGAAAAACATTTAAAAAACAAGATACCTACGAAACATTTAGCCAACGATTGGTACAACAAATTAATATTATAACATGAGTGATGTCTCTAACTATGCTATTTATTAATTGACTGTAGAAATTACTCCATATTGTGGCATTTATTCTATTAATTTTGACATACCTACCAAATAATTTGTGTTTACCTCTCGCATGATTAATATTGTTATTTTTATTCTCTCATAATTTGCATGCAACCATATTAAAATTTGTACGCTTTTTGGCATAACATAGCGACCTATGAACTTTAATTTAAGAACTGTATTCACTACCTATGTTACACAAATAAAAATGATTATGATTATGATTATGATTATTATGGGTAGGAACAGAATTACAGAAAATCGAATGACATACTGGGACTTCAGTAAATATTGACTATGTAGCTATGTAGTATATTTTGTGAAATAAATAAACACATGAAACCGTCATCGCTTGGCAGTGGCACATTATTTTCAGTCAAAATTTTGGAAATTATCATGTTTTAACGATTGAAATAAAGTATTAAAATATACTTTAGAACAAAACAATGCTTACTGTTGGTTGGCGCGCTTCTTCTTTAGGCTCAGAAGCCTTTTCTTGCGGTAAATCAGCACTTTTCATCATGATGTGTCAAACTATCGCGAAAATGGAAGAAAACACGAAACCACAGTTTTTACAAATATTTGGGTTTCGCGCCAAAATGAACAGTATTCTATTTTTGGAAAACCTTGACTGGATACAGGTCTTTTTCGTTTCACAAAAATGTATTTGTATACTATAAATAAAAATTCAAAAATAAAATTCTGTGCTTTTATGAATTAACAATTATCTTAAAGATTTTTAATACTGAATTACTGAATTAAGAATTGCTTAAATTTATGTAAAGTAAAAAATAAAATTACGCCTAAAAAGAAAAATATTGAGTCATGTCAACAACTTTAAATTAAAAATTATTTGTTTATCGAATTTTAAATAACTAAAAACGAAAACATTTAAAAAAAAACATTGCGATAAGTTAGTTTTTAATTTTATTTATATATTAGGTGAGACTGTCTGAAATAAATATTGTAGCGGAAGTGCGCATCCGAAAAATCGGCTGGCTGCCGGTCGGTCGCCATATTTGTGGCGAGCTAAAAAGGATTTCGTTCTTCAAAGTTTTCGTCGTTGTCGACGAAAGGGAGTAGTTATACTCCCTTTTTTGTGTTCAAAGTTACCTATTTGTGTATTTACCGCGTGGTAAAGGTTATTTGTATAGGAAAATATATTTTTCTTTATTTTGAATTATAAACATGGCTTTCTAAAATGTCTGCCTTGCACGTAATATCGTTATCTCCTTGCGGAGTCTCCCGCTCAGCTGTTTGTGTGGATGTTGGAGGAATCCAGAATGGACAAAAAATCTTTAAATCGATCTTCTCAGCCTCAGTCGAGGGCATCAGCCATCGACTGTAAGAAAAATACTGGTGAGTCTCGTAGTCATTTCTAGTAATACATAACTACCTATTTGGAATAGGATAAGCTGTTCTTTGCAGTGCGTGGGTGGTGTGATGATGATTATCTTATCTTATTTTGTTTTTCTAACCACGTGATCCATTTCATAATAGTTGAGCTAAAAAAATATGCATGAAAGTACGTTTTAGTAGGTAATCTAGCGCCATCTCTGCGTGCTTGATAGGCGATAGGTATTTGACTATTTGTTGATAATGTCATGTCATGCTCGTTGCTACTTTTTTGTTGTTTGCCGACACTGAAAGAAACTACAGTTGACTACTCTTTGTTTTTAGATTTGACGCAGAGGCCTTGGCCACGTAATAATAAGAAACGTGAAGGACCTGGAAGTGCTCTCAAAAATGAACCTGGCAGGAAGAATGTGCCGGCACAGCGTGGTAGGGGACAGATTGACAGGAGACCCCGCGCTCGTGGTCCCGCCGGTTACCTTGTGGGTGGAACGACGAGCCCCAGGTATGAACATTAAAATTTCACCATTCAAATGCACCTAAATCAAACTTATTATTAATTTGTTGGCCATAAGTCACTTAATAGGTTGGGGAAAAAGTTGCTTCGCATTTTTTAAGAAAATTCAGAACGTTTTTAAATATAGTTTATTTACATTTAACTAAAGTTTGTAGGTACCATTTTGTTCGATAACTTTTTGCCATCTTGTAGGTAGGGACATGATCATGAGCATGACAATTCTATAGCCATCATGCTATAGAATTTTTGGGACTTTTGATTAAAAAATACAGCGACAAGTGGTTTTGGCAGTCCTCTCGTGATGTTAACCTGACACTGCCTAAGGAATTCTGAAGAGACCGAAACAGGTGGAAATCTGAAGGTGCAAGCTCAGGACTATACGGCGGATGCATTAACACCTCCCAGCCAAACTCTTAATTTTTGCTGAGTGGCTAAAGATGTGTGAGGTCTAGCGTTATCATGATGAAAAACCACACCCCTTCTGTTGATTAATTCCGGCCGCTTTCTCTCAACTTCTTGCTTTAATCTCATCAGTTGTTTGCAGTAGAGTTCAGAATCGATGGTCCTGCCTGGTGGTAACAGCTCATAATGAATAATGCCCTTCCAATCCCACCACACACACAGCATCACCTTGTTGCGAGTTAAGTTGGGTTTCGCCACAGTCTGTGAAGCCTGCCCGGCCTTTGATCACGACCTTTTTCGCACGTTCTTATCGTACGTGATCCACTTTTCATCACCAGTTATCAGCTTCTTCAAAAATGGTTCGGTTTCATTATGTCGTAATTAAAAATCACAAATGAGTACACGGTTCATTAGGTTTCTTTCAGCGAGCTCGTGAGGTACCCAAATATCGAGCTTTTTTGTGTACCCAGTTTTTTTCAAATGCGATAAAACTGTTTTGTGGTCAATTCCCAGTTCTTCAGCTACGTCGTAACTACTGATATCTTGCTCCACTTTTTCCAAAAATGGCATCCATTTTATCCATAATAGGGCGATACAACGGGCTCGTTACTCCGTAACGGGCGGGCCAGATACAAATAGTATAGCCAAAGAGATATTATTACAAATTCATACATTATAATGCGAAAAGACTTTTTCCCCAACCTAATAATAGCCTGCTTAATCATTGTTTCTTTAAAATACCACTCTCATTCAATTACAGGTTAGAAGGGGATGATGAGCCAGAAATTGGCTCAGTTTTTGTGCCCGGAAGCAAGAAGCGAAACTTGAACCATTTGCTGAACTTTATGTATCCCACACGTGGGGTACCGGAGCATAGGGGTCCCCAGCTGCGGCGTCCAGGCCAGCAGTACCGTGGTCCAAGCCGGCATGAACATGATCTCTATTTGAGGGCTTAGTAAGTTCACACACAATTTACTAATGACTCTATTGGACACATTCAAAAGTTACCAGCTGTTGATTTACCAGACTTAGTTTCTTCACAGAATAAGTAAGTTTAATCAATGAAAGTGGTTTTTGGTATAATATTGGACAGTGGCTGCACATCGAAACCTCACTGCTTAAAGGTTACATACAAGCTTAATCGTTTCGCTTTTGCCTTATGCAGACTGTGTAAAATAGCTAACCTCAAAGCAGCCCTCTTAGTGTATCATGGTTATGTAGCATCTAACTAACTAGATAAGGGGAAATTCTGTTCTTATAAATAGGGTATTTATAGCCCAAAAACAATGTATCCGTGCTCTTTGTGATGTGCTACCATTGACTTCATGTAAACGTCTTTTTAAAGATTTAAAAATATTAACTGTTCCCAGTATACATATTTGAATGTTTTAAATTTGTTAAAATGCACTCGAGTTATTTCAACATCTTGGAGACTGTTACGTTTAACACAAGATATGATTTAATATAGACTAATTATTCCTCTAATGAAAAGCCACTTATATCACAGATGTCGCTTTTCAATGGTTATAAGGATATATAATAAATTACCAAAATCATATAGGGAACTGCCAATTAATCCTTTAAAACAGCATTTTTTCAAATGGCTTATAGAAAAATCATTTTATTCTGTGAATGAGTTTAAACACACTGATATTTTACTTTTATAATGGACTAATGATTGACATTCTTATTCTTAGCATAATTTCATTTATTTAATCAATGTAATGTTTGCATGCTAGTTTTAGTGTTTTTTTTTAGAAACTGTTAAATAACCCAACCAACTGTAATGTACTACAATTTTTGCAAATAAAATTCATTTCATTTTACTTTAGGTTATCTAACCTTGAGAGATGGGCAGCTAAATTACGCAGTATTGTGGAAATATTGGCAATTGTAGTAGCCACAACACAACATACCAAACAAGTATCGAAATGCCAAAATTGTACAGGAATTGCAAAGTATCATGCAATTTTAGTGGCCTCTGTGCCACATTAGCAAATTATTTTGTTCTCTTCACTATTTTACAGTTAATCATTCGTTTTTGGTGTCAACAATCTAGTAGCTGAATACAACTCAATTTGAAGCTGCTGTTAAATTCTCATGCAGTATTTCAGTTATTCTTTATGTTACAGTTGCCAATTTGTGGTGAAAGAAGATGGAGATTATAAGCCAAACATTTTGGACCCCGATATCCCAATAAAGTGGGAGCATATTGAAGAAATTGTAAGTAGATTATTATAATGAAGCAACTTGTTACATAAAGATATTAAAAATTCAGGTTTATTTGACTATTATATCCATATAGTTATGACCTTTAAATGTGCAACTAATGAACTATTGACACAAATGACAACACATTTAATTTATTATCATACCATTTTTTTTAAATTACTAATGTAATACAACTCTAGTATACTTAATCAGTATTTATATCTCTTCTTCTTGTATTGTGATAAAAAAATAACTGCCTACCACTGCAGTACAAAGGCTTTTCATACTCAGAATTAATTAACAATGATCGTGCTGTTCAGGTGGTTAGAGGCACTGGTCGCTCTGAGTGCCCGATATGCCTGGGCAGCCCGGCGGCGGGCCGCGTCGGCCTGTGCGGCCACGTGTACTGCTGGGCCTGCGCGCTGCACTACGGCGCCAGCCACGAGCGGCAGCCGCCGCCGTGCCCGGTGTGCAGCACGCCGCTGCCCGTGGGCGACATGAGGCCCAGCCGGGTCGTGCAGTGGGGCGCACCTGCTGAGGAGGTAAAGTAATGTTCCAGCGTTAATTAGCTGATAATAACAGCATAGTAATTGACGAAATTATAACTCTGCAAAATCGAATCAATTATTATGCTATTCCTTTATATGTGTTGTTTCCCTTATGCACTTTCTGAGGTATGTTGTTTTAGGTAACAATGCGACTTGTGCGTCGTCTGAGAGGTTCCACAACGGTGGAAGTGGCGCCGGCGCGCGGACAAGTGACAGAGGCACTGCCTTCCATCTTGCCTCTGGAGAATATCAACGATGCACCCTATTGCAAGATGTTTTCTGCCACTAAGCAACAGGTATATATTCTCCTATCAAGTGTTTGAATCAATACAACCAGTAATTGCGGTCCCATATTAAAATCAACATAATTAAAATTATTCCAGGTCCATGAAATTTTGAAAAGGGAGAGGGATGAAATAGAAAAACAAATATTAGCAGAGATTGATACAACTGAAATAGTTTTCTTGGAACAAGCTCTAGAAATGCTCAAGTTTAAGGAGGAAAACATTAATGTTAGGTTTGATGTACCAAAGGTTTCTGAAAAATATGAAGTTGAAGATGCAGTTCCTACTGTGTATGAGAAGCAGGAAGTAAACCAGAATAAACTTGACTGGTTCGACGTAAATGATGAAGGAGGAGCTGCTTGTGTTGACATAATGCCCAAGTTTAAGGAGGAAGACGTTGCTGGAAATGACGATGCTATTGCTCCTGTGTATGATAAACAGGAAGAAAACCAAAATAAACCAGACTGGTTTGACGGACGTGACGAAAGAGGAGCTGCATGTGTTGATATTATTCATAATAATATGGAAAAACTAAATCTGAATGCAGTTGATTCCAATCTGAACCCAAATGCACCAGCATTTGAACTTGACGATATGCAGCCAGAAGAATTTCCATTGACTGAATGTCTACCTCAAGAAGTTAAACAAATTGAGGATAATGCTGTTACAGACATAGACAAACTCAATCAATCAAAATACTTTTATTTCTATCAAGCTGAAGATGGTCAGCAAGTATTTCTGAACAGTTTAAATGTGCGCATTCTGAATGCATCATGGGGTGCATTAGCAGCTGCTCCGCAAGTTATATGCGGTCGCGTATTACACCGTGAAACTTTCTCTCTCAATGAACAAGTAAGACAACTGCTATTGACTGATAACATGTTATTAACCACATGCAGCTATGAATCAACTTGTATTTTGTTTACAGACTAGAAAACACATGCCATGTACTGCGCATTTGCCTCTCTTCTGTGCATATGATGTTGTTGAACTGGAGTTGCAGCCACCATTTGTCACTCCTTCAGCATTGCAAAGTTTCACAGGTAATTGTTTTAAAATAGAGGTATGTTAGAGCTCTAGTAAAATTTCAATTCATAGTGGAATACTTACGAATGAATTCTAATCACAATCTAATAACAATGCTTTTCTTGATTTTAGGTGAATTGGATCGTCGTGCTCAGACGCGCGCTCGTCAGGAACGTGATGAGAGACGCCGTGAACGCGCTTACCGCCGCGCTATGGAGGGTCCTCCAAAGCCCGACTTTTTCTCTGATGTAGTATTCCCTCCGGCTGCGCCTCCGTTTTCCAGCCCGCCACTAGACCCTGGGCCTTTGACCTCTTTTGTAAACACCAGCCCTTCCACCAGCGTCGGATCCCCGCCCCCAGGACCATCTTTTGCCAAGGTAAATTTATTTTATTCAAACAGTATAGCTATAGAAATTAAATATAATTATAATAATGTACTTAATTTTTGTTTTATTTATTAGATGGCGAGCACTAGCGGCACGTGGCGCGCGCGCGCGGCGCCGGGCGACGCGCCCGCCGGCGAGGCCGCGCCGCGCTCGCTCGTGCTCAGTGACGCTATAGAAGCCGCTCTTCACGCCGCCTCCTCGCCTTCTGGCAAGAAAAACAAGAAATCTAAGCAGAAGATTCTCTTTACCACTGGGATGCAGCGCACCGCTTAATTTGCAATGTGATTTTATGTAGTTACTTCCTTGTTAACTAATTTAATTTTGTTACTAAATTGATTCTAAGTTTGCTAATGCGAAAAAAAAGAAATTTATTATGTACTATATTTTGCTTTTTGTAAATTGTAGACGAATTTTACGAGTCAGGGTTAAAATGACGTGCTAAGAGCGTTATCACATTGTCGATTTGCCAGCTTATTTCCAGCGAAGCGATTTGTGAACATGCTCCCTGCGGGTGCGAAGCGATTTGTGAACGTGCTCCCTGCAGGTGCGAAGCGAGCTAGCCGCAGTGTTTTCACAATATTGTACACTCGGTTGTGCACTTAGTCAATCGCTATCATTCCACAGACGCGGCGAACTCGTTCCGCACACGTGGCGTGCTCGTTAAACGATCGCCTCGCTGGAAACTCGCTCGCAAATTGCTAGTGTGTTATGGCCCTACTGTTTATTATGGATCTTTATGGGTGGTTTCAGACTACGTTTTGTTTGCACACGCGCTTAAAAAATCGCTGCGTTTCGCGCTTCAACAAACCGAAGGCTCGTGTTAGGACGAACCGTAGCAATATCAGTAACCTCCAGTCTGAAACCGCTCTATAGTATGATTTGATTACTTTCTGTTAATGTGGGAATAAAATTTTATTATAGGGCATTCAAATGATAATGTTATACTATATTTTATTACTAGCAGCTTTGTTCTCCATGTAATGGCAAGATATAAAGCTTTGCCCAACATTGTATCGACAAGTTTTTTGGTGAAATAAAGTTAAACACTTTAATTTATGAACAACTATTTTACCGATAATACGCTCGTCCGTATCACAATCACAAGGCTGCATTTCCAGTTCTTCCACAGTACCTATCTGCGTCAGTTTATGCATCATTGTCAAAATCAGAGACATCATCACAGCCCTATAACCCCTTTTGAAAATTTAAGGGAGGGATTCAATGTGACATGTGTGCGTATGTGACAGTGAACCACCTAAAGTTTGAACGAGATTTTTTGTCAACCCTGAAGTCTTAGAACTACTCTATGTGGCTTTAAAATTGCAACTATGAATTTATCATTTTTATAATACGTTTATTTTTTTAAATGGGATTTTCTCACCGTGTACTGGGGGGTGTGCACAGTGAACCTATCTGCCTATCCTAGAAGCATATCTGCTCAGTGATACGAGATATATGAAATCAAAATGCAACTTTATTATAAGTAGGTGTTTAGATTTTAAGATAACACGGCTAATATTTCAAGTAAAAAACCTTCTCTCTAAACATACCTACATAGGTTATATAATAATTATTAGTCTTAAGTTTCATCACAGTCTCAAAAAGTTTAAAATATTGATATCAATCAACAACAAAAAAATGAAATAAAAGCTAACATCTTCGTAGCATAAATCTTATCATATTTCGAATACCTACTTAATCATAGAAAACAAGAAACAAAAAATTAAACTGGCAAAAATTCTTCTCTTTGACCATACTAAAGAATGTAAAATCTCTTTCAAACAGTCTTTCTCGGATTTTGTAACAAGCGCTTGTCTATTCCACAGGTCTATTCGTAAATTTAGAAGCGACACGTCAACGTCAAATTGTAAGGTTACATTTTTTTTTTTTTTTTTTTTTTTTTTTTTTTGTGGCTTCGCACGGTTTGTGCATTTAGCCAATGTCAAGTTAATTAAATTTCGGAGCAACAAAGGTAGGGAAACGAAAATATTATTAAATTAAAACGGGATTTAGGATAGGACGGATATATAAGATCAGTATATTTATAATGAATAATGAGCAAATTACAATGACTAAAATTTACAACTTAATATTATTTAATGTAATGAACGAGACTATACATTTATATACAGGAAAGCTATTTGTACAAAGTAAAGAAAGTATTGAGGTAGGAAAAGGAGTACGGAGGGACAAGAGATTACTGAGAAAAGAAGAACGGTCATATAAGGGACAGGAGAAAAAAATGTGATTTATGTCGCCTACGTCTGTGCCACACAAACAAATGGGGTCGTCGATTATATGAAGTTTGGCAAGATGGGCTGGGGAGCAAACATGACCCAGTCTCAACCGTATAAGAACGGATGTCTCCATCTTGCCAAACTTCGCCCTGCTAAACCACAGTTTTTCCGGAACGTCGGGTTGAATAAGCGAAAAATATCGGCCCTTTGATTGACTCCCGATATCCCAAGCTACCTTCCAGGTATCCCGAAGGAAAGTTAATGGTAATGTCACGAGGTCAATATTAAAGTTTGTATAAGGTACTAGATCCCCACACTGCACCGCATCACCGGCAAGTGTGTCAGCCACTTCATTGCCATGGATTCCAGCATGGGCCGGAATCCACGCAAATTCCAGCGTATTACCCTCAGAGATGGTTCTGAACGCAAATTCTCTTATTAAATATATGATAGAAAACTGTGATTTCTGTTCAAAAGGGGATTTATTGATGGCTAGAAGAGCACTTTGAGAATCGGTAAAAATTATAGTTTTTTTGAGCTTAAAAACACGAGTATATTCTATGGCTTTTAAAATACCGAAACATTCCCCGGTAAAAACAGAAGTCTCCGGAGGCAGTTTTATTTTTTGTACGATGTTGTATTGTGAATGGTAAGTACCTATCCCAACACAACCCGTCGGAGAGCGCTTGGCAGCATCCGTAAATATATGGTGGTATTGTAAGTGTTCAGACAAAAAATGATTAAAACTTATATGACAAACCGGATCTGATTTACTTGCACAGTTAAATTTAACACTGACAGCCGAAGATTTTAAAACGCGGATTCCATGGTTCGCCGGCGATTTTCGCCGATATTGCAACATTTATAAAATGAGAACTATCAATGATAAATCTATAATTATTTTTTTATTTATACTATTGACTTGTTTATTTCTAGGATAAAAATAAAAAAACAGACGTAAATTAGTTTTTTTTATTTAAAAATGTAGAATAAAAAAGAGGTTTTATGGAAAAAAAAAAAAGTCGTGTACGTGCACTCGCAATAGCGGCGCGGGAACACTGGCGCAGCGCGACACTCGATAGCTTGTTCCGCTCACACCAAGCGCCCCACCACGGTTATTCTTACATGTGTGCGTAGCTAAAGCACTACACTATTATATCAATGCACGCCAAACACGGACTACGGACGTCGTTTTAAAACAAACACTAAGAAAGTCAGTCACGTACTGAGAACGTGATCAGCGTCACAATACAATCAACCTGGGACGTACTCTGCACGTGATCGGCTGTGAAAGTGTTAATGATGGGGCTGAAAAGCAAACTCTCATAACTACTGTTAAACATGGGAAGTTTATTGGAACGGTGAATAGGAGAAGAAAGTGAAAGGAATTTTTTATAACTTACAACTAAACAAGGAGCACGTTTATGGGACCAGTAATCAGAAGTCAATGTCGGCGATCCACTTCCTCGGCCAGGCTAAAGTGCCTTACACATTGCATTAATAATGTCATCCAGGACTGCTAGATGTATCCCATGAGCCAAACACAATTGGTGGTGGCCGTCAAAATTTCTACCCATTTTGACCATTATACTTGCTCCATCTGTTGTGAAAGCAATAATGTCATCTTTCAGACTTAAACCGAAGTCACTCAAATGCTGCTGTAATAATTGAGTGCCTACTTCAGCTGGCATTGATCCCTGTATCCGTACAAGTCCCAAATTTTTATAGTTACTTGTCGGCGATCATCACAGGCGATCATTGACTAAGTCAATGTCGGCGATCCACTTCCTCGGCCAGGCTAAAGTGCCTTACACATTGCATTAATAATGTCACTGTCACTTGTTATTTTGTATGATTGTTGAGGTTAGTTCACTGTCCTACCGCAATGGGTTAGTTTGGTGCCAGAACAAAATGTCACTAAAATGGCTGAATTCACGTCACAAGGATTTAGGCCCGTATTACAGAACCTCACTCAACACTCAAGCATTACTTAAAACTAGTTTCAACCAATCAAAAGGCTTTAAACGAGTTTTAAGTAATGCTTGAGTTTTGAGTGACGTTCTGTAATACGGGCCTTAGTGTCATATATTGCAGTTCGTCCAATCTTTCTGCAATCGTCCGTGCAATCTTTCTTCTTGAAAATGTGATCTCATAAATGACAAGGCATTTAAAGTTTTGTCACCCAGGGAACTTCTTATTTTATTACAAAAATACCCGGCGGATGAAAAGGCTCGCTCGGCTTCAACACTTGTAGGTGTTAACGAAACCAAATAATTATACGCTGCAGTCAAAAAAACTTCGTGACCGCCGCCAGCGCTGTCGTAAATGCACATTTTTACCCTATTATTGGAATGGAGATCTGTGTTTACTGTTGAAATTGTTTTATTTACAGTCACTTTGTTTATTTCTTTGTCTAACTGTTGTGCGATTGTCAACTCCTCGTCATCATCGTCACTGGTGGCAATTGCGTCCGATACACTCGGTTGTGGTTTTGAATTTGTACTTTTTTGAGTAGAATTATATTTCAACCGTTCCAACAGTTCCAATAGGTACATTTGTATATCATCAGACGTTGGTTTCGTGAAATATTCTGTGGCAGCAGTTTAAAAAAATTCCTCATTGTTATACAAATATTGCAAAACACCGAATACATTTGTTCGCCTTTCCTTTATTCTCTTTGATATGTGGCTAGTTTCCCACTGAGATCGTTTGACTGAAGATCCATAAATCAAAGCGCAGCGTCGGCCGTCAATAAGTTTGAATCCCGGCGACATAATGACAAAACTGTAGTTTTTATTACATCCAAGGTGTAATGAATGTCATGAAGGTCTTGGATCTTTTCGTCTGTAAATTTTGCATTTGATTTCAAATCTAATAACGCCATAAAAACGTATGATTTTAATTTGGGAAATCGGCCTACCATATCTGACAAGCTGTTCCATCACGTTTTACAGTCTAGCTAGGTCAATATTTTTACCATGTTCTTCTAAAATGTACTTTTGCAACAAGTCGTTTTTCAAAGGGGAGTTTTTAAAAGATTTTAATAGATCTCTTATTTTTTTTATAGTACCTTTGTATAAAAACTCCGATTCTGGAACTCTGGTCGATTCTTCAATAAGCGCATCCTCATCTTCTTCAATTTCCTGCTTCTTCAGCGCGTATTTGAGACATCCTCCTGGACTTCAGGTTCTGGAGATTTTTGTGTTTTATATAAAACATCCAGGACTGCTAGATGTATCCCATGAGCCAAACACAATTGGTGGTGGCCGTCAAAATTTCTACCCATTTTGACCATTATACTTGCTCCATCTGTTGTGAAAGCAATAATGTCATCTTTCAGACTTAAACCGAAGTCACTCAAATGCTGCTGTAATAATTGAGTGCCTACTTCAGCTGGCATTGATCCCTGTATCCGTACAAGTCCCAAATTTTTATATTTGGCCATATCAAAGTCTGTATTGTGGATATTTATGTTCATATACCTTTTATTACGGGTAGACGTCCACTCATCAAACGTGATTGTAAATCTTTTATTTTCTGTGTTATAGTCGTAGAAGATTTCGGCACATCGTAGCCAGAGTTTTTAAAAAGATATCTCAGATCTTCTGAAGTACAAAATGTGCTCCATGGTATCCCATCCAATGCAGCCATTCTGGCCACTCGAACTTCCATATTTGAAAAATAATCAGTGTTTAATTTTCTTTTGTGATGGTTCATTCGTGTTTGAATTTGACCACTATTAGACGTTGATGTACTCGGCCTTTGCGACTCCTGCTCTTGCGGCATCTCTCCGATATGCTTGGCACGCATGTGTGTGTAACGCTCCAGTTGCGCCACCAGGAGTTTTCAATTTTTTTTGCAATGCTTTCATTCAACACTGTCCATTATCAGCTCTCAAAAAATGTTCCCAGAT
Source organism: Xanthia togata (assembly GCA_963853775.1). Taxonomy (NCBI): domain Eukaryota; kingdom Metazoa; phylum Arthropoda; class Insecta; order Lepidoptera; family Noctuidae; genus Xanthia; species Xanthia togata. Next base: position 18,769,878 of record OY970802.1, read on the forward strand.
AGAGCTTTGTGTGCGTTTGTTCAAAAACTCCTTGTATACAGTCTTATTTGAAGAAGACCTGAAAAAAAAGGAAGTTAGGTTAATAATAATGATATTGGTTACACATAGTTTTTTTTTTTTTTTTTTTTTTTTGTGTGGCTTCGCACGGTTTGTGCATTTAGCCAATGTCAAGTTAAATTTCGGAGCAACAAAGGTAGGGAAACGAAAATAATATTAAATTAAAACGGGATTTAGGATAGGACGATTATATAGGATCAGTATATTTATAATGAATAATGAGCAAATTACAATGACTAAAATTTACAACTTAATATTATTATAGTTGCCAACTCATTACAAATGTAAACACTTCTAAAGTCAATTTTTTTTTCTTCTAGGCGACAGAGCATGCTTTTTCATTCATTCCTGATTTAGAGACGAGCTATGAAGAATTTCAAATTTTGATAGATAACTTATTTTTCTTTAGGTCAAATTAATAAAAAGTTGGTGGTAAATGCGCGCAAATATTAACAATTTGTAGCAGTTGTATCTTTATCGTGAGTGACTTTGTATGTGTGGATTAGGGTTGATGAGAAATCCTCTTCCTTATTAACCTCATAATATGGAAGTTCCTCATTTTTTAGCGATTCCTCATCCTCTTCCACATCCCCAAGATTAGGCATAAAATATTCCTCTTCCTATTCCGCTTCCTCATTCATTAAGAGGAATTTATGAGGAAGAAGAATTACCAATCGCTTTGGTGAACTTCATAATAATAAAATTTACACAATCGCTACCTATTTAGATCCAAAATATAAATCTAAGTTTTTCATTGAAATCACTAAAGAAAGTATTGAATCCGAACTGATTTCTTTACGTCAACAAGGCCATGCGCACAAATACAGTCAATTGGACATGATGTTATTCAAAATATTCATCATGCCGAAACCACCATCAACGAGTTCTGGAGCTAACTATTCTTCAGGCAGATTTTAACAATCAATGTTCTCTGAGATGCTGGCCTCATCAGCTCCTAACAGTGACGATGAAGAAAGTCAAGTCGCACCTATCAACAGATTTGTTATCCTGAAGTCACTGATAATGAATTATACTAAAGAGAAGAGAATAGGCCTTCAAGAAGACAGCCTTTTGTGGTGGAAATTGAACCCCAAATATTTTGAAATTTACGGAGCTGTGCGCCAGTATCTTTCAGCCCCTGCATCAAGTGTCCCTAGTGAGCGCCTTTTCCGTTGCGCCTTTTCCGGCGCCACGGAAACCATATAACTGGAGAAACAGCTTCAAAGTTACTTTTCATTAAATTCAACCTCGGGATATTGTGAATTTTGACTATTAGATTGTTTTTTTATGTTTATATATTGAAAGCATTCACAATTTTTCTTTTATTTAAATTTTCAATTTGAAGTTCTATCTTCCTCATCCGAATCCTCTTCCTCCTCCTCGTATCCTCATCCTCATCCGCATCCTCTTCCTCATAACCACTTCCTCATCAACCCTAGTGTGGATGATCTCTTGAAAGATGTAAGTACTTAAACAAAAGCCTTAATCAGTCTATTTAGTATTAAAATGGCATTAAAAACCCCGTGGAGCATGTATAGTTCATACAAAATAACTTGTAAATCAAACATTTTCTTTTTTATTCCGATTAGATTATAGAATATCTATCTAGGTTCCCAAATATATATTAAGTAATCGGATCAAGTGTCAACTGTGTCGATCGAGAGTCTAGCGATGTGAACTGAACAACCGACAATTGAGCAATGAAACTACTTTATTTTTAGTTAAGAAAGTGAAGAGCATATATTATTTCCCCTAAGTTCGACTAAGTTAAGACTTTTCGTCAGGGACTCCCCGGCCCTGCTGACTCGCCAAGTTGATATATTTGAACTCTAATCTGTACGTCTTAGAACTATTTTTTGCAAGATTTAACAAACGATAAAATAAACCGCGGGGAATACCCTGTTTTTACAGTATCGATGTAGTTATATCGTATAATAGTGCCGCCACATTATAAATGTGTACGTATAATGCTTTTTTATTGGTTGACTATTTTAATTGATTGATGATACCAATAATTACGTAGTAAGTACAGAATTGACATCTTCAGTTATGGAATTGAAAATACTTTAAAATGAGTTCGTAATTACGTAATGGAAGCCCTAATTGCAGAGTATGAAAATCAACATTTCATACAGTTACAGTTATGCGTGATACACGTTATATAGAATCAATGAAAAAATATATGAAAAAAAGCGTTTATTTGTGGGGATATACAAATTTTTACATAATTTTACTACTGCCAAACTGCAAAGCAGTTTGTTAGCAGATGTAGCTCCACAGTCTTAAATAGTCGTAGTATATTCGATAGCATCATGGCCGCTTGTGAAAATGTGAAGTAGGCACCAAGCGGTGTGTTCACATTTTCGCATGTACATGTCTTCACAGGGGTGTGTTCATTTACTACGCTCATTCGCGTTCGATGGCGCACAGCAGTCACCACATTAGGCTGTACGATCGGGTAACCAGTATCGTCGGGCGTTAGCGAGCATACTGAATAATGATGAAACGCACCCCTGATGTCGAGCCAGCAATGATCTAAGCGTGCGTTTGCACTGGCGAAACATCTCAACAAAACATGTTTGAATCTCTACTTCCTGTCAAATATTATATGGAACTTTGACAGAAACTAACGATTTAAACATGTTTTGTTGTGAATGTTTCGGCAGTGCAAACACAATTATGGCCCACCGATTCAGTTCACTGGCCCAGCCGTAGAGATGTGTCCCTCACTCATGAGGTGCCTCGTTTGAGGTACTCGTGATCGCAAATTGAAAGAGTTACTCGAATTTCAACATTGAACCACCTCACTCGTTCACACGTCCTCAAAAATTGACATTGACAATATTGACGCATCGCGAGTACTCGCGAAGTCAATGCTCGCGGTCGCGAGTGAGTATTGAGTGATTGAGTGAGCTTAGTGAGCGAATGAACCGACTTATTACATAATTAGAGGATGAGTGAGGTGAGTTCGCGAAATTTTGAAAACACAGTAAACATTATGAACTCTAAAAACATTAGCATTAGATTGGTAATAAAGTGTCATTGATTCGTTTATGAGCGAAAGAAAAAAATGTGTGTGAGGGAGACGTAAAAATTGGAATCATGAGTACTCGTGAGTCGTCGCGCCCGTCCGCCTCGCTGCCTCGCCTCGGATGAGTTCGGCTCGGGCTCGGCTCGTGAGGTGAATACAGCCGAGGTGCGATTACTCGCCTCAAATGAGGGGTACCTCGTGAGGACCTCACGAGGTAAAATGAGGTACTCCCTCAACCTCATATAAAAATGATGAGTTACCCATCACTACCCAGCCGGCCACCCAGCTGAATAATTGACATTGACTGTCATTGACAAATCTGACAAACTGTCTGACAGTCACAAATGTCATCATTGGATATATTGTCTCACACTAGCGCACGTTGAATGAATCCAATCAAAGAATTTAATGTTGTGAAGTGTATATTTACTATTGTAAATGGGATTTGTTTAAATTAAGTTTATGCTACTTTTGCAATAAATTAAACATTTGGTCTCCAAATATTATGACGTCTAGAAGAAAAGATTACATCTTCGAGCCGTTTAAGGTTAATGAAGTTAGATGTCGGGGTTTTGAATGTCCCAGACCTCGTAGCGGACACAGGATAGCTTGTGATGATGCCAATATCTATTGTTTTGGTGGTTATAATCCCTCGTTACCCCTAACCAATATTCAAAGGGACAATCCGACCTGGACGCCGGCGCGACCCCTGTTTAAAGAACTTTGGAGTTTTTCGATAGCTAGTCGAAAATGGAAGCAACACAGAGTAATTGAAAATATGCCGGAAGAATTAGCGTCAAACGCTATGTGTATGAATGGCAGATATCTAATGGTCTGTATAAACAATATTTCGATTTAATTTAAACAATTTGAGTTATATTGTCAAAAAAAAAAATGCGTTTCGTTATAGATATTTGGAGGCACAGGTGCACCCTTTGGCAACAAGTGTAGCAACGATGTGATCGTGTGGCGAACAAGCAACGAGGATGCCAGGCTGCAGATCCTAGATGTGACTGGTACTAGACCTCCTGGACAGTATGGTCAAGCTATATTGTGCCACGATGGATGTTTTTATACAGTTGGTGGTACCAACGGATTTGCATATAACTGTGATATTTATAGGTATTTATTTTATCTTAGTATTTGTTTCACAAATTATTGCTTTGTGTAAAATAAAAACAATTATGTATTGTGTCAAAACAATAATAATTGGTTTATTCTACAGGTTAGATCTTCGAACACTAGTCTGGGAGCCCATGTTTGTTGGTACAGGTCAAGAAGGTGAGCCCTTGGGCAGATACAGACATGAAATTGCCCGTGTTGGTAATAAACTGTACATAATTGGAGGAGGAACAGGGGAGTGGGCATTCGAACTTATGGAGATACCAATGTTTGATTTTGAGAATAATACTTGGTCAATTTTAACTCCAAGAGCTGATGATAGTGGGAAAGATACTATTACACCTCTGCCGAGAAAATGTCATAGCGCTGTACAGATTGATTCTCCGGAAGGCCCGCAAGTGTTTGTGGCTGGGGGTTCAGACGGAAATTCAGTCTTTGAAGATATTTGGAGGTTAAACATCTCCGATTTACAATGGACTATGATGCAGAAGACAGAGTTACCGCATCCTCTTTATTTTCATTCATCGGCAGTTACATCATCTGGTTGTATGTATGTTTTTGGTGGTATTGAACCGAAAGAGGATGCAACTTGCAGAAATAATATACTGTATAAGGTGTGGTTATGTCTGCCAAAATTGAGTGAAATGTGCTGGGAAGCATTATTGCATTTTCATCCAAACTTGGATCAAGTAGATGGTAAATCATTATTAAATATTGGAATTCCAGGTCACTTTGTGCAAAGGTTACATATGCAGTGAAGGTGTATTTTTTTTTGCTGTGTTCTATTTATGTATTTGTCCATTAATGAATTTGATTTTGTGCAGGTGAACATTTATTGACAAATATAACTTAATCATTTGTATTATAATTTTACATTATTTTTCATTTGCTTGATGGTTCATGAAATGTGTGTGACTTGTGTGTGGGACTGTTTTTACCATTCTGAAATTCGAAAAGTCCTGACAAATAGCCATTTTCAGAAAAGTAAACAGCGTTTTACTTTTTTCACAACTGAAATGAAATGAAATTGTTTATCCTGTAAATAGGATATTGCAATCACTATTACACGTCATATTAAAAAAATGTTGCTAGATGAGGTATCTGACTACTCTGAGAAGAAAAGAAACTCTGAGGTCACAGTCTCTTTTAATGTCCAGATATAATCTTGGTGTGGCCATATGAAGACTCTGTAGATTACTGTCTGAAAGAAACAGATTTGAGTGGACCTGTCCAGTCAGTGCAAGCATTTGTCAGTAATCTTGGAGCACAACTCAGAACTTAAGGAGCTCAACTCTATGAACAATACCAAAGAAAGGACATTTGGATAGGCCGCATAAACTACTCAAACTGCCAGACCATCATTAAAACTAACTGAGATAGAAAAAATCAAGGAAAGGAAAAACAAAAAATATCCACATTATGTAGTCCTCACATTCACATTAATTAAAACAGTATTTTACAAAGTAATTGTGTCATTTTGTATATAATTTTCAACAATGTCACTGTATGTAAAACTGGTATAATTTAATGATTTTACATAATAATTAAATTGTAAAATTTTATGGTTTTATCACAAGGCAGAGCAAGCAGCATTATCTTCTAATAAATAATCTAACATTTTATTGTACCCTTTTTACAGTTTGGTTTTACAAACTTTTAAATCGTTTAAATGGGTAAGTTTTCGACTCATTTAAGGACACACAACGCCTAAATTCCTGTCGGATAAACTCAATAACACTGCTTGACCTGGGAATCCAACTCAGGACCCACCAATGCTCAGTAGCGCTTGACACTAGACTACCGAGGCGGTCAAAACCGAACTACTACAGACTACTGGGGCAGTAAAATTATAACTATCATTATACTTTTTGGCGAGAGCAAGTTTAATGTCGTAGCCAGATCTTAGAATTAAAGAAAGAAAGAAAATACATTTATTTGGCACAGACTAAAATGCACACAAGTAGAAAGAGAAAAAAAATAAGGTAGAAGGAAAGAATACAAAATAAAAAGTGTAAAACTGCGTTGCATGATAGGAATTGATTTTTTTCATGAAATGTTCAACCATTTCATGAAATGGCCAGCTAAAATTGACCTAATGATATTTCCGTCGACGTTTGGCTTTAAGATTAATGTAGGGTATCCATGGTTTAATTTATGGTGTAGTAAAAATTGCCAAGTAACTGCGACCAATTCCAAGTTGGTTGCTGTCCATAATTATAATATATTTAGAAAATCCAATGAAAGCCCATCGACTTCTTTTGCGTACACCCTACTTTCTTTGATTTGTTGCATGCCGCCGCCAATCCGCCATGATGCACAACAAAAACAAAGCGACATCAACGCCTCTACCGGTGGATTATCTAACTATTTTACGATATGGCCACATCATGAAGTAGTCGTGCGTTTAACTGCTCATATCGTCAAACGTTGACTATTCAATGATCTGCCACTTTATGATGACCAGCGGTCGATGTTCTATTTCATGAAATACAACCGTTTCATGAAATGAAATGTTCGAACACTTTATGAAATTATCAATTCTAAGATCTGGCCACGACATAGGTATATTTGGCACTAATAGTCGATCGCCCGCTGCAACGTAGGATGTGCACGGAGAGGTTAGCCACGTTAGCTGCGCGGTTCTTTTGTTTGCCAGCCACATTCGTGCGTAGCGAGGTCGTGGCTCGCAGTGGAACTGCAGGGCAGGGCTTCTTCTCTTATTATAGAGAAGGTACGAAGTCTAATGTCCTCACCGATGTCAGTAGTATCTAAGATAAACTCAGAAAGTACCTACACCTACATTATTCATCCCGAATTCCCGACTACGGGAACCACCCGCCGCGCGCCGTTTATAAAAACAAACGGGTCTCAATTTAATAACCACGGGTCGGCTAATGATAATGAGGCACTATTGATTATAAATATCTATTGTTTCGAGACACTCAGCGGTTAAGTGCCGCTTACTTAGAGCATTACTTAGTCTAACATTGTACCTACCTGCGCATACCTATAGATGGGTACTACTTATATAACCTACCTACCTACTTTCTAAGCAAATAAATAATTATGATTACGTAGAGTCGGATCAACGATAAAAGTCGAATGGTACCTACCTACTACTTCAGTTTTTTAAATTAAAATCAAAATGCTGAAATACGAGTATTTACATGTATCGTATAATTTTGTGTAAATTTATTTAGATAGGCGACTGCACTGATCTTCACAACCCAGTAACTGGGTAAGAACCCAATAACTGGCTAAGTACGATATCCCTTGTTAAGACTAGTTGTCAGACTTTCGGGCTTCTGACAACCCGTAACGACTCGAAGATCCACGAATGACAGCTAGGACCAACGGCTTGGCGTGCTTTCCGAGGCACGGAGGAGTCTCGATATGTCAAACTCAAAGCATTTATTTCAAATAAACCATTTACAGGCACTCTTGAATTGTCAAAGAGTCAGTCAGTTAGTCAGAAAGTTGAAGCTAGTTGCCCATTCCATGTAAATATGGTCACCCATCCACGGACCGATCCGAAAAGTCGGATGTGCGTGCCTTGGGTTAGAACTCGAGACCTATGACTTGGCAGTAGAAAGAAAGAAAGAAAATAAATTTATTTGACTCAGGTTAAGGCACACGATATTCACACAAAAAAACAAAAAAAAAAACTTTAAATGGTATTGTGTGCCTCACGGCTGCGCCAAATAGGGCCAGTTCAGCATAAATGTCAGACAACTAGTGTCTGACGCTGGTTTTCAACTGGACCTTATGTTACAAGTAGTGTTGCCCAAATGCAAGACCAAGGCGAGACTTAGACCAGTCTTGGTCTTGCGTCAATGCACCTGGTCTTGGTCTTGCGCTCTCAGTCTTGGTCTTGCAGCAAGAGTCTTGCAAGTTCAATTAGATAATTATAGTTAAAGCCTATTGCTATTTATTATACACGTTAGTTAAGATCTTAGAACAACGTAACAGAGTAAGTACATTTTGAGCTTAAATTGACATAGGCATAGTGAACTTGGTGGTTCACTATGCCTATGTCAATTTAAGCTTAACCTAACTTAATTAAATGAACTTGAAAATAATGAAAAAAAAAATACGCAATTTAATACCTACGCGTAATTACTTACTTTAGATTCGCAATTCAACAAATGCGATAAGTACCTACTTAGTTATATTGTTTTATCATCAACAAGTTTTGTAAAAGATAACATACATAATTATCATCTCGCCGGACAGCTTTAAACGCTGTAGTGTTCGAGTTCGAGCTAGTGTGAGAATGTATGTATACAAGAAACTCAGAGCATTCAATTTATACCTACCTACTGCTGAGACATCTTCAACGTCATTTAATTTTATCCTCCTGTGCCAACACTATCAAAATAGGTGAACATTTTGTATACCTCAGTCCATTCTCTGTGGTGGCGAATGCGGCGATCAAACAGTATCAAATGTTGTGACACACTTGTCGCACAGTCTTTGATAAAGCGCGGCGTCTTAGTCGGTAAATTATAAAATAAGTACACCGACCGACCAACGGTTTTTTCGCGTAATGTACGAGTACCATAACATTGGCTGGCGCAAAAACTGTGTTACTAGACCTATTCGACTCGCTGTTAGTTTTAAATTTTGCTGAATAGAAAAATAATATAAACTTTGAACCATAAGTACCTACCTACATAATGTTTGTATAGTTTCATTGGTGAATAAAGGTGTTCAAATAGTTGAATTGAATGCTAAGCGCCCCTCGAGTTCAATTATTTAAATAATCTGCTGTAGGTGCGCCAAGCCTTACCATATTTAAAATTTTAAGCACATACCAACCTACTAACGTTAGATCTGCACATAAGACTTATACAAGCATATATTATTATAGGTACGAGTAGGTAACTATGGCTATAAGATCTATGGGGATTATCTATCAAAGTTTATACATCCATAATCGAGACAATAGCACCATATTTAGCTTTAATATTTAATTTGTGCGTGGATCAAGGAGTTTTCCCGGATTTAATGAAATACAGTAAGGTTATACCACTTTTTTTAATCTGGGGACAGTAAAGACACCAACAATTATAGACCAGTATCCGTGCTGCCGGTATTCAGCAAGGTGTTCGAAAAGGTAATGCTCAATCAAATGCTTAATCATTTTAACACCAACCAAATCTTACACGATCAGCAATATGGGTTTACCAAAGGACGTTGTACGACTGACGCCGGTGTCGCCTTATTAAAACACATATTTACAGCATGGGAGGCGGCCCGCATGGAAGATGCCATAGGAATCTTTTGTGACCTTTCCAAGGCATTTGACTGCGTAAATCACGAAACCTTACTCTTGGAACTTGAGCATTACGGACTAGGTAAGCTTGCGCTTAGTTTGGTAAAATCTTATTTAAATGATAGACAACAGCATGTTCAAATTAACGGTGTCAATTCACTTGGTCTAAAAGTAAAAATGGGTGTTCCACAAGGCTCAATATTGGGTCCTTTCCTCTTTTTAGTATATATTAATGATCTACCCCATTTATTAAAAAAACGAACAACTATGGGGATAGGCTGCAGATATCGAATCGATTTTTATTCTGCAGAAAAGAGCCATCAGAGCAATATTATGGCCTCCGCAGACGCGATTCTCTAAGGGAACTATTTAAAGATATTAACATTATGACGGTACCTTGTCAATATATCTATGAGAACATCATGTACGTAAGGAAAAATCTAAGTATTTTCAGTAAAATAGGTAACAGACACAATTATAGGACTAGGAATAGGGACCAATTAGTTCAACCGGGTTTCAGACTGGCTAAAGTAGACTCATCTTTTATGGGGTACTTGCATGGTGCTCACATATTTACAAACATTGTAAAATTATACGATATTCCTAACATTTTAACAAGTAATAATAATAAGTCAGTGTGTGAGTTCAAGTAATCACAGAATATAAATTAAATATTATAAAAAATAATATTATACAATTAAATTGGCAACCAGTTAGATTTTGTCTCGATTCTAAATTGTCCTATGGAGCAGGACCGCATGTTTCCAAGCATTTTTGTCTTGGATATAATCCTCTAATTTGTATTATGCTTGTTTACAAAGTGTACTTTTTAAATGAGTTTTAAATTTTCTTTCATTTAATTCTAATATATCACAAGGTATTCTGTTGTAACATTTAACACAGTACCCCATAAAAGATGTATTTACTTTAGATAGTCTGAATAATGGTTGATCTATTTTATCTTTATTTCTAGTATTAAAATTATGTCTATCACTTATTTTATTAAAAAGATGTAGATTTTTTCTTACATACATAATATTTTCATAAATTAATTGGCAAGGTACCTACCGTCATAATATTTTTTTTTTTGAAATAGCTCCCTGAGAGATTCGCGACGACTTAGATTATAAATGGCTCTGACAGCTCTCTTTTGTAAAAATAAAGATGGATTCAATGTCAGCAGCCCGACCCAGTAAATTGCCATACGACTTAATACTGTGGTAACTAAAACTGTCTTATCTTTCTAACAGCATAAGCGGTCGAGCTTAGCCTCCCCGTGAGAGATGTTATATGGGGTCCCCATGGTAATTTCTCGTCTAGCGTGATTCCTAGGAAAACTGTTTGATTAATAAATTCCAGTTTTTCTCCATTCAATATGATGTCACATTCGCCGCTTCTAACATTTGGTAATTTAAATCTAATCCATTTGTTTTTTTTTATTATTTAGTACCAAATTATTTACCGTAAACCAATCTTGGACCTGAACAATACAGCTATTCACGTCGTCAAGATTTTGTGACCGTCTGTTTATTTTAAAGATCAGATGTGTCATCTGCAAATAACACCATCTCTGGTTGATTTTGAAATAATTGGGGTAAATCATTAATATAAGCTAAAAAGAGGAATGGAGCTAATATCGAACCTTGAGGAACGCCCATTACCATTTCAGACCCTAATGAGTTTGTGCCGTTGACTTGAACTTAAACCTTTCTATCTTTCAGGTATGATCTTAGCAAATCATAAACTGTATTCCTAATCTCATCGTGCTCCAGTTTCAGCAGAAGTGTCTCATGGTCTACGCAATCGAACGCCTTCGAGAGGTCGCAAAATATTCCAATGGCATCTTGTACTTCTTCCCAGGCGTTAAAAATGTTCTTTATTAGGGTGACACCAGCGTCAGTGGTACAACGCCCTATGTTGAAACCGTACTGTTGATAATGAAAGATGGATTTTTTTATTAAAGTGGCGTAACATTTGATTGAGTATCAACTTTTCAAACACCTTACTGAGAACTGGCAGAGTTGACACAGGCCTATAATTGTTGGGTTCTATCACCGGATTTCAGCAAAGGAACTACTTTACTGTGTTTCATGAAATTCGGAAAGACTCCTTGGTCTACACTAGTGTTAAATATGAAAGCTAAATAAGGCGCAATGGTTTCGATGACAGATCTACAGAATTTTACAGACATTCCCCATAGATCTTCTGTTGATTTAATTTTAAGATCTTAAAAAGCTTGTATAACAGCCTGGGGGTTTGTACGCTGAAACCTAAACTCCAAAGGGAGGCATGCCCTTTGGAGTTTAGGTTACATTCTTTCTAAGTAAGGCAGCAGAAAGCGCGGGTGAGGAATTTAAAGCTTCAGTGGTTTTATGGGGAATATTAGCAAAACAGTTTTCAAATTCCTGAGCTATTTCTAAATCTGAGTTGATGGGGCCATGTGCAGTCTCTAAATTAAATACAGTATTACGCTGTTTTTTCCTACCGGTTTCATTAGTTATTATTTGCCAGGTAGTTTTTATTTTATCATCAGCTGATTGTATTTTATTGCTAATGTGAAGAGCTTTAGCCATTTTGCACACACTTTTAAAAGTTTTAGAATATTTTGCAACATACTGATGAAAGATTCATGTGTTGCTTAAGGCCATAAAGTTCAACAAGTTTTTCCCTGCTTTTGCGAATACCTGGAGTCGCCCAATCAAAAAGAAATTTGTGTAAATAGTTTTGGTCTTTAGTGGAAAAGTGTCAAAACATTTTTTTTTTTTGCGGCTGAGTTCTAAAAATACGCGTATTATGTACGATGAAATCTCACTTTAGAAAGAGGAGATTTGAGTAGACGAGCTTCGCTTTCTGATCGTTTTGGGTTTTCAACCGACTTCAAAAAGGAGGAGGTTTCTCAATTCGGTTGTTTTTTTTTTTGTATGTTTGTTACGCGATTACTCCGTCAATTATGAATTGATTTTGATGATTCTTTTGTGTTTAGTAGGGCATACTTCAGAAGTGGCCCCATATAAATTTGGTCAAGATCTGATGAGGGGTTTTTGAGTTAGCTTCAATAATACGTATTTTTGCCACCTAGTATATGTGGACGATGTTCTAATAGTTCCTGTCACTGTAATTTACATAGCAGGTAGTGGTTTACAAATTGTTGTGGGGAGTTCGAGTATGTACCACAACTAAAAAGTGAAACATTAAACTTTTTTATTAAAAATAAAACCGACTTCCAAAAAAAACACTACATAGTGAAAAATAACTTTGATTTCGGAAGTCGGTGGCAAAAAAACGAAAATACAAAACCAAAGACACCGACTTCCGAAATCAAAGTTATTTTTCACTTTGTAGTGTTTTTTTTGGTTGAAGTGAAAACTTCTTTACGTGCGTTGAGCGATTTTTAGTAGGGGATAAATGTATAGGTTCGCATCACCGTCATGCTCGCACCGTAGTGCTGTACTAAGTATAGAAGCTAGATGGCGCTAATACCAGTATTAAGTTTTCATCTCTGTCGGCAGTCTACATGACTGCCTTTTTTAAAAAAATATTCTCTATACAGTGTTTGCAAAGATGCGGCAACAACTAAAGTCCGTATTTTCCTATATCCGTATAGTACCTACTCGACAAATGCATTGAATTATATTATTTCTATTCTGCTGAGCATGAGGTCCTGGGTTCGATGCGTTAGGACAAATGGTTTTTACATCTGGAATTTTTCCAGTAGCAGCCTGGAATCTGGATTTGTGCCCGGTTGATGGCAATAGGCTCGCCCTCTATTACTTAAACATAACTAGCGAAATGTGGGTGTGTACCTACGAGTACTATAGGTGCACCCATAGATATATAAGAAAGATGGGTGCACCTCTACCTAACCCTTCGGGGAAAACAGGAGGGTCTTCTATGCAAAGCTTCATTATTGGGAAAGATAAGGGTCTTAATTTTAATCAATAATGGTCCGTATGTGGTGCGTATAGGAATCGGCCATAAGCCAAGACCGGCAGAAGTTCCTCTATGGACTTGAGCAGCGCTCGCCCAAATGTTCCGGCTGTGTAATTTTAGTTCTTAGGCTCAGTTAGTTTAGTAGTTTAGTTAGTTACTTAATTGAAACATTAGCAGTTTTATGATATGACCTGCGGCTGCTAATTAAAATTATGTATTTTGCGCTGTAAGTAGTTCTTCATGAGAGAAAATGTAGCTAGACACCGTAAAGTCGTAACGATGGTTAAGAGTTCATTAAAATAAATGAGCTGTAACTTAGATCTCGATGTCGCATGAGCAACGTGAACCTGACTCCCATTTCAAGGGCAGGTGGTGGCGGTCGCGAGTCGCAACAAGTGCTAGGCGGGTCGGCGTAGGGCGTCGGGACGCGCCGTCCGTCGTCGCCGCGGTTTCGCGCCAATTCGCGCCCGCAGTGATGGGAAGTACGCCTCACGGGCGGGACACGCTCGCCTCGTTCGCCTACGCTCGTGATCCGAATGCGGAAAACTGTTAATAGTTTCCAACTCAACAGTTAACACTTGGGTTCTAGAAAATTTACACGTCGCTTCACGTCTGCTCATTTGGACAGCAATATGATTATTTTTCGTTTATTACCAGAAGAAGTAGCAGCAATCATGGTGCTTCCGGATGCATTCCCGAAAAGTGTAAAACTTCTCAAGAATAAAACAATTGTGCGCTCATTTTTAATCGGAAGTGGTAGTAAATATTATTCTCGAGGTGGACACTTGTAAGCGATGACGGATACCACCGAGGATATGGTGCCGGAGGTATCGACGGTGGCGTCGGCACCTCACCGGACACCTACTCCTGAACTTCATGCGACATACACTACTTTTGAAATCTTGGTGGCGTTGGTGGCGGTCGTGGGGAACGCTATGGTGATCTATGTGTTCCATCGTGAGCGTAGACTGCGACGACGCACTAACTATTACATTGTGTCATTGGCAGTGGCTGACTTTTTAGTTGGTCTACTTGGAATACCGTTCGCGATCCTGGCGTCAGTAGGCCAGCCGCGGAACCTCCATGCATGTTTGTTCACGGTGTCGTTGTTAGTGATGCTGTGCACTATTAGTATCTTTTGTTTGGTGGGTGTTTCCGTGGACCGCTACTGGGCAATCCTGCATCCGATGTGCTACTCGAGGAATGTGCGCACAAGAACAGCTATTAGTGAGTATTCCTCAAAATTATCTACTTATTTATTATGTTCTAGGTACGTTCATTGAAATGCAAAAAAGATACCTGCTCTGACCATTTATGACAGTTTATTACATTGGTATGATCTCAAAATTGCCACCGTGTTGCAGTGATCACATTATTGGATCTTTTATTGCTAACTACTTGATGATCATCGCTTTAACACAATGGCAATCAATCCATACGCGAGCATAGGACGTAATACACGTTTAATGTACAATCAATTTATATAATACTTATTTGTCTTCAAAGAATTTTCCGATAGTTAGCATTGACAAAAGATGGAAGAGGAAAGATCAAATACGATTCCTAATCGTTTTCCACAGTTTTCCACATAAGTACTTATCTGAAGCTCACGAATTTCATGAATGAACATTTATTTATATTGCAGCACATTTACCTAACGTTATTTACGCACCGCAGCAACGATGGTTTCTGTAACATTTACCTAAGTTTAACTAAGACTTTCGACTGATGTTTACATTAACGAGTTGATTAATGAACGAGCGAATAGCTGTAGGTTTAAATAAAATAGGAAGAGAATTCACTTTGAAGTTCAGAATGGACTAAGGTAGGAGATATACCTACATACATCTACGTATAGTTTCCTAGATGACAAACAAAGGAACAAGAATGCTTAAAAGGATTTGTATTAAGACGTCAGAATCGTCTTAGGGAAGTATACGTAAGCCGACAGTTTGCACGAACATGAACAAACGTTTTCAGATTTGTGTAATTTCAGTTTACCTAAGGTCATCTGTGGGTTCCAAATAAACGCAGATTAAAGGAGGCTGCCACAAAAACATTTAAACCAAATTATAACAAACGTGAATATTGTTACAGTCACGTGTTTCATGAAACAAACAACATTGTTTTTTTCACGGTTGTACCTAATACACATTGACCCAAACCAACAAATGAATTGGTTCATAAAAAGAAAACGGAAGAAAAGGCTTCTAATTGCGACCTTAAAAAAAAACAAGTTTTTATAGTAGGTACGTAGTACCTACATACAATCGTGACGTGCAATGAATTTAGGTCTCTAATAAACAAAATTAATTTCTCTTTTTTGGTTTCGATTTGATTAGATTGCTAGCTAACCTATAAATAGGACTAAAGCCCAATTTACACGATGCAAGTTTCTTGCCTGTGGCATACAATAAAATTGAAGTAACAAATAACTTGCACCGTGTAAACAGTGTTCAGTACTGTTCAGACGGTGCACCATACCATAAGTTATGTTTAATCAGGTTTATACGTAGGTATACCCATTTCATTGTGTAGTTTGATTAGGATAGCCTGCTAGGGGCATATGGCTAAGTAATAACAGCCGTACAGGTCGATCGATGAGGTTAAGCTACGCTTGCCGCGGTTGGTCCGTTGATGGGTGACCATCTTTACATACCAAGACCCTTCGGAGCCTCGGAAAGAACGTAAAGCCGTTGGTCCTGGCTGTTATTTGTAGATCAGATTTAATCGCGATTAAAAATGGTCAAATTTTAGTTAGACAATTAAAATTTTAGGTGGAAAACGTCAAATTCAGAATAGCAAAATTGTCATTTTCACTAAATTAAAATCTCTGTACAATCTTAGTGCTGTTAAACTAAAATATAGTTAAGTGGTGCCACTATAGTTTATTTCAGAATAGGAAATCATCGTTTGACAGGTGTAAACTAAATTTTGGTGTTTTTAGGGTTCCGTAGTCAACAAGGAACCTTTATAGTTTCGCCATGTCCGTCTGTCTGTATGTCTGTCCGCGGTTTAGCTCAAAAAGTATTCGTACTAGAAAGTTGTAATTTGGCATGAGTATACAAGTTAATGACGCCGAAAAAGTGGTAAAAATTAAATTTTGAAAAAAAAAAACAATTATTTAGGGTACCTCTCCTACATGTAAAGTGGGGATGATAATTTTATTTTCGAGCTTCCCATAGTGTGGGATATCGTTGGATAGGTATTTCAAAAATATTAGAGGTTTGCGAAATTCGTTTTTTGATTAAGTAAACCGTTCGTGACTTATCAAGCTTTAAGTACCAATTTTAAAATCTAGTTTAGAGGCATTTGTGACAAGAGAATCGGCACCATTGTTTATTATTATGTTGTAAACAATTATCGAGATAGACCTGGTACCTACTGACAAAACCTTTCAGCAACCTATTCACCTACATCAATTAAATTATGAGACGAATGGAACTCATGATTTAATTGATGTAGATAAGTAGGTTGCTGAAAATGTATGCTTTACGACAGAAGCTTTTATAAATATACGTACTGACTTTCGCGCCGATTTCGATAGAATGAAACAATTAATTGCAACTTGTTATGTTTCACCGTTATACCTAGATACCAATCATTCTTTTTCATTTTCAGTTTTCCTAAACAAATATTTGTCATCAATATTGTGGCAATAGCTAATATTTTGACCAAAAAGCTATTAAAAGCGTTCGATACCACGGACTTTCTTATCATGTAACTCCTACTCTATCTATTATTCAGTTAAGGCTTATCATTCAAACAAATGCCTGATAATAACTTTATTTGCACCTATCATCAATACTAGGTAGTTCAGCCTTCGTTATGATGTCTTGTGGTCAGTATCAGGTTATATTTGAACAAGTTATATAGTCGGACGATCATTGCGGTTTCTCTTTTGCTTCTTTTCCTCATTTTCCAAGTATTACTTTTGATTGATTAAGGAACGTGCTTTATCATAACCGGTTATCTGATCATCATAATTTTCTTTCCCTTCATCATTAGCCCACAGTTTAAGCGTTCTTATAAGTTTCGGGAATTAGCGTATTTATTTATAAAGTATATGTTTTTATTTATGTACAGACGCCAGCACATCAACCTACTACAATCTATCAAATTTCTTTAAAAATTAGAACTTTATCACTAAAGCATAAGGTTCAAAGTTCATTGGGAAAATTTGACAGTTTCGGGTCGGGTTGGTTTGACGTGCTGGCGTCTGTACATTTCATTTTAATTGTGCGTTAACAAGATAGATAGATAGATGGATAAATCGTTTATTTGGTGCACACAAAAGATATAGCACAACGTACAAAAGCACAACATAACGTTTAGTTAAGTAAAAATCATCATCATCTGGGAGAGGCAAATATTATCCAGCAGTGAATGTGGTAGGCTCTTTTCTTCTTATCCCCGAGTCATGGTAGCAGGACGAACCGTCGTCGGTTAGGAGTCCGAGATAGCCGTCCGTAGTGACGTATGACGTGAGTTCTTATCTAAATAGGATTTAATAGACAGCCTACAATCTGGGATTGTTATAAAAATAAAAATAAAAGATCTTTATAATTTACTTAACACTAGCGTTTGCCCGCGGCTTCGCCAGCGTGTGAGTCGGAAAATATCCTATCGGTATAAAAGTATCCTGTGTGTTAATCCAGGTAAACAATGTATTAATTCCGTAATACATTGTTTTCCAATAACTCTATTGGTTTACACGGCGTAGGTACGCCAGTAAAGCTCCCAGTCGGCATGACCTTTTTCCGACATCTTCTGGTCCTGCTCCATAGCTCCACAGTCACTTGGGCTCACTTTTTAATATTTGGAAGTGTTGCTTCCCCTTTTTTATTTTTTTCTGACATCACGAACTTAATGCTTATTATATTATTATTAGTATTACTTATTATAATGTTAGAAATATAGTATAATTTTACAATGTTTGTAAGTATGTGAGCACCATGCATCTATCACATAATTATGTCATTCCTTCATTTTATATTTCATTCTTTTTACCTATCGTGGTATAGTAATTTTATTCTAGGTGCATTGTCTTCACATATAATTATATAATAAGTGTATACAAGATAATATATAATGATTTTTTTAAAAGAGTAACGGTGGAGTTTCTTGCCCATTCTTCTCCATCCGAAACCTACCTTTTGGAATGGGCGACTAGAATCAGTTTTATTATTTTTTGTAAAGTTTGACGTTCAAAAGTGCCTTTTTTGTGCCTAATTGAAATAAATTATTTGACTTTGACTTTATTTTTTATTTCTATATATCCAAGTTTTAATTATTGAATACTCCAATAGATAATAATGATTTTCATTCTTTTTTGTAGTAAAATTCTATCTCTCAAATACATTGCAAACTATAGTTTTGTATAATTTAGAAGCATTTTTATTTTTTTTGTAAATGTGAGTACGCCGTTTATTAGGTATGTTATTAAGATGTATGTCGACTTGAAAGAGCATGGCATGAGAGTATGTCATGCTCACTTAAATGTCTCGCTGATGGTGGCGAGTGTGTTGGAGCATTCGGTTCCCTCAACCTTCAAAATGGTTGAGCTGGATGGTGCTGATCCACGCGTCATCATGTTCCTGAACGAGTGCCGTCAGTTGAGTCTGGTCATTTCTTATCTGCCAGGGCTTATTTTTTAATCATAAATAGAAATGAATTGAGAGCTCGTGGCTAAGTAGTAACTGCCGCACGGGTCGATCCGTCAGGTTAAGCTACGCTTGCCGGGGTTGGTCTGTGGATGGGTCACCATCTTTACATACCGAGACTCCTCCGTGCCTCGGAAAGCACGTTAAGCCGTTGGTCCCGGCTGTCATTCGTGGATCTTTGACAGTCGTTACGGGTCGTCAGAAGCCCGAAAGTGTGACAACCAGTCTTACCAAGGGGTATCACCTCCACATATATATATGACCTCCACAACCCAGTAACTGGGTAATAGACCCAGTTACTGGGTTGTGGAGGTCAGATAGGCAGTCGCTCCATATAAAATACTGGTATTCAGCTGCATC
Organism: Xanthia togata; assembly: GCA_963853775.1. NCBI lineage: Eukaryota > Metazoa > Arthropoda > Insecta > Lepidoptera > Noctuidae > Xanthia > Xanthia togata. The sequence goes on from OY970802.1 coordinate 18,789,316, forward strand.
CGGTTAGACTGGAAGCTGACCCCAACGTAGTTGGGAAAAGGCTAGGCAGATGATGAAATAGAAATGAATTGTGTTGATTATTGTTTGTACATTGTTCTCACATATAGAAGCAACAAGAATAATGTACCCAGGATTTTTAATAACTAGATATGTTTAAAAGAGTGTCCTTGAAGTTTCTTGCTCGGTCTTCTCCATACGCTAGCTTCAACTTTATGGCTAATTAACGGACTATTAGACAATTCAAAAGTGCCTGTAAATGGTTTAATTGAAATCAATGCTTTGAGTTTGAGTTTGAATCTTCGTCAATTCCACAAACCTTGAATGAATTATGTTACACCAAAACCTTCCTCATGCATCAATCCGTCCATTGGTGAAACAAAACGAAAAACCGTATGAAAATCCGTTCGGTAGTTTTTGAGTTTATCGCGTTCAGTCAGACAGACGCGGCGACTTTGTTTTATAATATGTAGTGAAGCACCTCGACTCGACACGGTCGACAAGCAAAGTAACTACCTATGTCTGTCTGTCTTTTACATCGGAGGCACACGGAGAGACATGGGTTAGAATACTCTTTATCGCGGATGTACCTACGGAACGCGGACAAAAGGTAAATTATTTGCGATATGTCAGTTAGCACACGCCAATATATCAACAAAAACAGACAACAACAACATTGTAAACTATTAAATACTCAATCAGAAATAAAACTCAAAACGTACATAAACATAACATAACATCTTTATTGAAGCCTCCAGTGAATGCTGGATTATGTTCATATATCTGTAATTGTTTCCATTGTGCTAGCCGCATAAAAACCAAAATCATATAAGTAGTTGTATTTTCGATTCAAAAGTCATTTATTCAAACTAGGCTGAGAATCAGCACTTTTCGAACGTCAAAATTACATAAGACAGTCCCCCAAAACGCCCACCCTTCACCACTTCCTAGTGCTTTTGCTGGGAAGAAGAAGTGGCGCAACAAACTCCCCAGCAGCACAGCTGTCTGTTCAGTTAGAAAAAAAATAAAAAATGATTCTATACAACAGTATGCAAGACAATTTACAATATGCAAAAAATAATTTAAATTAAATAGCTATAATTAATAGCCATATGACAGCTAGCACACGCCAATATACCAACCAAAAGCATCGAGAACTATACTCAAGCAGAAATAAAAATAACTAAAAGTAAACGATATCTAAAAAAAAAAAAGAAAAAGCCTCCAGGCATAAAGGGCGTGCCCGCTTACATATAGCTGTAACTAGAAGTTACAATAAACTAGGACCATCGAGGTAAAATAAATAATGATTAAAATATCGTTCCGATATAATATGTTACGTTAATATACTCATGCGCATTTTCAAAATGGTAGCTTTGTAAGTTACATGCCATTGACAGCAGCCCTTGTAGCCTTTAGAATAATTATTGTTTCACTTTCAAACACACATCATAACGCTTTGAAATGTGTCTGCCACTCGTTAATTTTCATGGGCTCTTAAATCGGTTCAGTGGGTGCGAAGAAGATCTTGGTACTCCTTTAAGTTTTTGGCCTTAGCAATTCCCGTTGGATAGTCAGCGTCAAGCCAAGGTAACCGATATAGCATGAAGAATTATCTAACTTAAATGGCAGGGCACATTGCTGGTTCTGGACTGGCGAACCGGTAACCTCGTGGAGGCCGCAGAAATTCGCTGGATGCGAGAGCTTTGGGGGGGCTATCCCCAGCAGTGGGCTCTTTCAGTTGAAGTTATCATGATGATGATAAGCCAGCGACAGCTTTCCTTGAAAAGAAGGTGTCTTCGGAAACCAGTGACTGGATTATAGATTTGCAAGGTCCCGGTTTTTCGCAATCGTTAGTTTCCAATATTTTTCAGTGTGGCGTTCTCCGGAGTAACTGCTTAACTTCATCCTTGATATCAATAAATTGATGCTACTGTAGTTTGCCGGAGATAGTAATCTGAAAAAACGTAAGAAAACGGAACTTCCCTCATAAAATTACAATTTGGTAACCAATTCATAAAAACCTCGTATATTTTTGGGTAAAATATTTAGGGGTAGTATTTGTCGTTGAGCGCCATAATTTCCAGTTCAGAAGATTGATGGGAAACCATAAATGGTTTGTTTGTCTCGTTTATTATATCTACCATAAATTAGAGGTGCGCCGATATTTTATTGAGTTTAGACGCTGCAGTAAATTTATTTGAGAGATTTATGCGAGACTCATCATCACGGAGGAGATTAAGGTACTTAATTTACGTCCAATGTACGAAAATTGGTTCATCAGACATCACATTTTTGTCCTTTGGCATTTTTGTCCATGCGGTTTCCGCAAAATTTTAATTTAATCTGAAATCAAAATTCTCTTATATTCTGTGCATAATTGGCTAATGTTATTTTGGTCAGCCATTCACAAATACCATGTAATTTAACAGCAGATTTAATTATCAGAGGCTTGATTGGGCTTTCATAAACCAAGAGAAATATAATTTCGGACCGGACTATACGACACCAAAGGACAGTTAATTAGGTAGAGGAAACGAAACCCTTGTTTTCTTGTCGTCTACTTAAAGACAAGGCAAGCCGAAGAGACGCCATGAATCGCCTTTATTATCTGAAAATAATAACAGTAATAATCTAATCTGACCTTGAATAGAATTTTCCTCCCCCTAATGACTTTTAGCGATGTATCTTCCAAGAAACCCGATACTTTGATATGGCGGCTGTGGCTAATAACGATGTAATCTAACAAGTGACGATCAACCCACTCGATGCGACATTTTGGAGTAACATGACCTTTACCCTGACGATGATACCAGACGAAGTGAAGTTGATCGTCTTTACTTATAGCTGCTTCTTTAGTAACAACCATTTTCGAATATAGTGTGTATTATAGTTTTCCTTCAGTACGAATTTTAACCCTCGACGAAAAGAGGGGTGTTACAAGTTTAACGTGTGTATCTGTGTGTCTGTTTGCGCCATCGTAGCTCCCAAACGGCTGAACAGATTGTGTTTTTGTTTTTTTTTTGTTTGAAAGATGACTTGGTCGAGAGTGTTCTTAGTTATGATTTAAGAATATCAGTTCAGCCGTTTGAACATTATCAGCTCTTTTCTAGTTGATGAATGTATGTGAGCATCTTCCATAGGTCTCTGATCGATTTGTAATTTGTTATTCTGTTACTTCAATGATATTAGAAGAACACAGTAACCTTGAACTGATGCTGCAACATCACCTGGAATTTGCAAGACCCAACACCTTTACCAACTTACAGCACAGGTATCGTGTTTGGGGTCATTGGAATGATCTCAATTTTATTAATAGGTTATAGATAGATGGTGAACAGGGTCTGGTGATGGAGTAGTAGAGAGAAGTAAGGAAATGTTTGTGTCGGAGGATTTAATATTTTTTTATTTGTTTTTGTGTGTTATAGCATACTATATTTATTGATAGTTTTGGAATAACGATAGGCTAATAACGATGTAATCTAACCAAGTGACGATCAACCCACACGATCCGACGTTTTGGAGTAACGTGACCTTTACCCTGACGATGATACCAGACGATGTGGAGCTTGATCGTCTATTACTTATAGCTGCTTCTTTGGTAATAACCATTCTCTTAATTTGAAATGTAGTGTGTACTATAATTTTATTTTCCTTCAGTAGTTATGTTGGCTTACTTCATTAATTGATAGTTTTGGAACATGTTTATTTTCATATGATATCTAATGGATGAAAATGCTGATACGTAGTTTTCCTTTGCAGTAGTTTTCTCCTTCGCATTAAATTAAAAGTGATGTCTTAATTTTTTATCAATGTTTAGGTACTATTTCAACTGATCAGCAAGCGTTGTGAATATCTAAGTAGAGAATATAAATCGTGAAATAAACCATTGTATATGAATTCTCGTTACGTACAAGATAGATGCAGATACAGAAATAATACAAAGAGTGCTCGTATATTTCGGTAATGTTATTTGCGGTCACTACTTTAATCGTTCTGGAATGGAAGCTAAATACACACTGGCATATATTACACCTGTCGTTTGGAGAATTTATGCTTTACAGGTGTGATACGAATTGCGCTATGAATGTATCGTAGTAAGATTTATAAAAAAAGAAGATAATTTACCAACAATTTTCAGTATTGGTCAAGACTAGACGAGCAGAGTTAGCTTGTGTACAAAGTAGATCAGGCGATGCTCGTATCTCAGAAATAATCTCAATGTCTCGGCGACAATGCTCAGGAAATCGTTCATCGTGTTATCTAGCAGGAAGAGCGCGCTTTGTAGGAGGCGCGTATTGTCCGCGAGCCGTACTGTGGCGTGCGTGGACGCAAGTACGCTCAACTAACTCACGAGTCCATGACCACTCATGACATAATCCGCGTCTGTTTTATAACACTATAATGACTTTATTCCGACACACATTAATCTTCGTTAATTTTACTAGGACGTCATATTTGAAATAACGATCGTGGTAAGAAAATATCAATAACATGACAGGACACGTGTGCACGATGTCTGCAACCTTTATTTTGATACATTTCGTTCGCGGACTTTCACCCCAGTGTTATGTCGAGGGCGACAGACTGGCGCCGGCAAGTCTACATGGCGGCCAAGCGACCTCATCTCCCGAGCTGCGGCAGTCGCGCGCCGGGACCCGCCCTTTACGCTGTACCATGGATATTATCCACGGGATATTTGTTTACGTCTTTATTATCAATGTTTGTGTAGTTGCAAGAGGAGGACACGGAGGATCACACGGAGGGTCACACGGAGGGTCACATGGAGGGTCGCACAGTTATGGACACGGTCACCATGTCACCTCGAGCCACACTCACTACTCGTACCATCCACCCCAGAACGTCCATTTCACGTGCCGCTCCTGTTCCTCCACGGAGCTGTACCCTGTGTACCGGCCCATGCCTCCAACCTACGTGTACACTTACAAAGAGTCCGGCAGCAGGTATAGCGATATACTCACTGGCCTCTCTCTCTATAACTTAGGACGTTCCTCTAACATGGGCTGGTCCCACACGCATCAGTACAACTCTCGTCCAGGTGAAGCTTGTTCTCTACAAATAATTGAAAAGTCACACTTCGAAGAGACGGAGTTGCCATGTTTTATGATATCTTCATTTATTGAGTCAACGACGACGGACGATTCGCGTCCGGTAGACATAGCGTCGTCAAAGATTGATGTGAAGCCGTTTGTAAAGGACACGGGGCCAGCATTACAAGTGACAGATGAGCAAGAGTGCGTGTTGTGGCATAATTTAACGATGCATAAAGAGAGAAATCATGTTCCTTGTGCCTTGTTGAAGGAATATGCGAGCTCTGTGCGGCAGTCCGGCGTTCCCACGTACATTTGGATGCCCACGCTGCTGGGAACTATCATAGCTTTGTACTTGTGCTGTGCGTGCTGTTGTAAAGACAAGGAAAAGGAGAGTGTTAAGGAAGAAGCTCCACTTAATGAGCTGCGTGTGCCAGGATACTGTTCTAATAATTGAAGTGATCATTTTAAATTAGTGGCGTTTTTGCAATTTTCGTTGCTTCGTTTTACGAATTCAATGTTTGTAATTATCTACTTATTATAATACGCCAGTGTACATTATCTTATAAAAGTTGCCATCATATTGTACTCAAAATGTTCATTGTACCTATATCTGTAGATAGGAACATGTTATGTATGTAGTTAACGGGCCTGCGGAGCATGCGTAGTTCATACAAACGTAATACCAAAATAATTTGTAAATCAAACATATTCTTAAGGTAGTGTGTATTAATTCCGATTGGATTACAGAATATCTTGGCTCCTAAATATATATTTTGAATGGACACTGATTTTAAGACGAGTTATGAGAAAAATAAGTTTTCTATAGAAATTTTAAATTCCTCATATCTCGTCTTTATATCAGTGTTCATTCAAAATATATATTTGGGAGCCTAGATATTCTGTAATCCAATCGGAATAAATACACACTACCTTAAGAATATGTTTGATTTACAAATTATTTAGGTATTACGTTTTTATGAACTACGCATGCTCCGCAGGCCCCTTTTCCTAGTTATATTAAGTAGTCTGAGTCTTCATATCGCCGTAATTTAATTAACACGCGACATTTTGTACTGTGAAAAAAAGATTTTAATGCTGTTCGATTAATATCTTTTTTGTTACTTAATACTTTGATCTCATTAATTTTAAATTCGTTATTGAATAATCCTGCCAAGTGCCTGTCTTATGATTAGTTTTAGAGCGTTGTGTTGTGGTTTTAAAATTACCTAAATAAATAATACATAAAATTTAGGTGAGTCCACTTATTTATCTCTTTGTCTTCTGAGGCAGTATTTTTGATAATTTCATAAATATCAAGCGCCCTATTAATTTGTGTAAAGATCATGCAAGTCTATGATCAGTAATCCTGCTTTTAAATCAGGCCGTGCGCCATTGTATCAAGACATATTTTCGCTCAGTGAAAACAATGCTGGCGCGCAGACTCACGGTCAAAATTATAAAAAATACTGAGTTGAAACAACACACAAGCAATACCTAAATTGTTAACTACTCAAAACCCTGAAAATGTGTTTATAACCAGTTTACAACGGAACTACTTTATTTATCAATTTTGTACGACACTTCAAATAAAGACCCGTACGTCGAATCGACGACGTACACTTCAAACAGAATTAAGAGCTTTATGTTATGGTACTTTAAAGTACATAACATAGTGTTTGATGGCCGATAACTGAATGACCGGAAAGGTGTAAATCTGCCATGGCATGTTTCGTGGCGGTGTGTAGTTATAGATGATTATAGGGCCTCAGCCCCATCATTCAGACCTGTTGCTTTATCATTCTGTAAATAATAAGGTACTTAGGTACAGCCGCAAAAGTCTGTGCCAAAATGCGGCACAGACTTTGACAAAACAAACCATTTTCTGTTCTATTCGGCCGCTGAATAGAACAGAAGATGGTTTGTTTTGTTTGCGACCGAATTCTTGCGTAAAGCGATCGCAATCAATGTCGAGACTGCAGTCCCAGAATTTGGGTGTACCTTTCAGTATAGTATAAAGTACTCTGTGGGTGTACCGTAATACAACTGTCAGCGTATCAAATGTTGGTGTTCTAGTAATTTTTTTAAGGACTTTATAAATAAGCAAACTTATAATTTTCATGTTCTCATGACTTGAATATTTTACGTTTCAGTACCTATAAGTTTTTAAAATACATATTTTTCTTTCTTTAATGCCGTACCCTAATTGCGTAATACACGATCAATCAGAATCTGAATAGTTTTAAAACAGATTGCTAATCTGTGGCGGCATCTACACCGCCACATGCGAACTACGCATCAAAGACCTGACGTTACACAAATCCTGCATCGCGCAATTAGAGTTTACCGCGCGAACAACATTTATTTATGACTATCCGACATCAATCGTTGGGCAGTTGCCCGCCAGACACGACACCCTTCTCATTGGAGGATACTCCCTTTTCTATAGAGGATGAGTGAACTTTACACCCTGTTCCTCATGCCTATAAAAGTCCATAGCTATACAAGTTCGAAAAAAAATCTGCTCAGCAACGTAAATGACGCAATGAATGTTGTTGAACTGTCAAAATGAAACAGATTTGTCGTAATTGTTTACGAAAATATGTTACGTAATTAGATAGCTTTACCCCACTGCACGGACAGAATCAAGTACAATAAAATAGATAGACAACATAATAAAATGAGTTTATATCTCACTGTGTTTGTATGGAAGTACCTAATCATGTTCACTGTCGGAAGTAGCGTGTCGGTAGTCTGTGTTCCATACGGTATTGATTTACTTTGATCACGTTTTATCGCTGGGATTCCGTGTTATGCTGACGAAATCAGTTTCTTATTACGAATTCATACATTTTATTTATGTCTGTAGTCAGTCGTGGTGTAGTTACGCAGAGGAATAGTTTTGAAACTGAGGCAGAGATCTATCTTTCTGTTTAGCATATTGATGGCAACAAATTCAAATATTCAACATATTTGAATTATTAATTCACCTTCCCGAACTGACGAATGTCATCAAGTGCACAGGTGACAGGGCAAGCGTCGGAAGATGTGAGATAAGCAATTATTTGGCTTCTTTTGTTTGTGCTAGCGACCGTTTTCGGGGGCCCATTATTGAGTGGCAGTATTTTTATAATTTCATAAAAATTAAGCGCCTATTAATTGTTATACAAGTTCGAAAAAAATCTGCTCAGCAACGTAAATGACGCAATGAATGTTGTTGAACTGTCAAAATGAAACAGATTTGTCGTAATCGTTTACGAAAATATGTTACGTAATTAGATAGCTTTACCCCACTGCACGGACAGAATCAAGTACAATAAAATAAATAGACAACATAATAAAATGAGTTTATCTCACTGTGTTTGTATGGAAGTAATCATGTTCACTGTCGGAAGTAGCGTGTCGGTAGTCTGTGTTCCATACGGTATTGATTTACTTTGATCACGTTTTATCGCTGGGATTCCGTGTTATGCTGACAAAATCAGTTTCTTATTACGAATTCATACGTTTTGTTTATGTCTGTAGTCAGTCACCGAAGGGTTACGCAGAGGAACAGTTTTGATACTGAGGCAGAGATCTATCTTTCTTTTTAGCATATTGATGGCAACAAATTCAAATATTCAACATATTTGAATTATTAATTCACCTTCCCGAACTGACGAATGTCATCAAGTGCACAGGTGACAGGGATGCGTGCGTCGGAAAATGTGAGATAGGCAATTATTTGGGTTCTTTTGTTTATGCTAGCGACCGTTTTCGGGGGCCCAGTATTGAGTGTGCAAGTCACCCCCTGCCATTTTACCTGTATATTTTGTATAAAATATTGGTCTGGCAAGGGCCATAGTCTTTCCATAGTTCTAGATAACCGGTTCACTTAGCCACCCAAACCCATAATCCAATACCTTTGTTTCCATATCTTGCAATAGTCCTGTACCAACCGGGGATTGTCCTTGGGTGTCCTTGGAGTATAGTGCGTACAGGGATAATCGTCGGTTGGTGCCTCGTTTCATTAAACACGTCTAACGGGCCTCTGCGAGTTGGCTTCGGCCCCTCGTACGCCTTCTAAAGGTCCGGAACCCGAGAAATGTCATACAAATATTAATAATATATTTATTTGACGTAAAAGTACGACACACAAGGTGCACAAGGTGACACTTAATTAAACATGGAAATAGCCTGGTACAAAAATGTTGTTCAATATTTTTGTACCAGGCTATTTACTCGTAAATGGCATGCTAGGAAAAACCTGTGTTACAGGGGTCATCCATCCGTCCATTATGGATGTTATAATAGTTCATTACAATTTAGTAAAGTGCACTTTAGAAAACAAATAAACTAGACTAATATAATTGATATATACTATAGCCATTATCTTTAAGATAAGTAGAGCAAACACACTCAAACTCGAAGTCAAATCGTTTATTTCAAATAGGAACCTACCTTTTTTTACAATAGGTATATTGTTTACATTTATTATATGTGAAGACGATGCGCCTAGAATAAAATTACTACCTAAAAAGAATTAAAAGTGAAGCAATGCCAGATAAATAAATTATGTGATAGATACATGGTGCTCACATATTTACAAACATTTTAAAAGTAGACGACACTGCGAAAGAAAGCAAATGACAGTGTGTGAGGTACCTAATCACGGAATGTAAAATCAATGTCAACCCAACTTACCCACCTGCCCAGCTTACAAAACACTGCCGTTCGATTTATTCATTGATAGCACGTGGCTCAATTAACCGCGTGCAATAGCAAAATAAACAAACTCCTTTTAAAAATATGCCAGAGTAAAATAATCCGTGAAATACGATTAGACATAAACACATCGCCCTCCATTTTTCTTACAGTTGAAAATAGCTTTTGCTTTTGATGAACATTACAAGATTAGTAGTTGCCAAAAACGAGTTCTTCTTCATCTTTTCGTGTAGTTAGTGACTAACCCGGTGTCAGAGTTTTAAAGCCGCCCGTGGGCCTGCCTCTGGCTTGGCTTCACATGCCGTCGAGAAATATCTCGCAAGCGGTTTCCTCACGATGTTTCGAAAATCGAGTTGAATAGCGTGCAATAGGAGAGGGCTATGTCCAGCAGTCACTGCTGTACATTGTTGATCATGGTGATAATGAAAACACATTATTGACCATAACATGAGCTGTAAAGGATCAACTACAAGAAAAAAAACACCATCTGTAATGAAAAGTCACATATTAGTGAGGCACATGTTATTATCCAATGTAGATACGAGGTTCATATTTCATTATATTAATAACAAGTAACTCGAGATAGGACGATTTAGTCAGCGTTATTGATCCCACGATGAAAATGTTTCGATACCTACATGAAGTTATCGCACGTCGTATCCAAAGAGAGTCGACCGTCCACTGTAAAAGGGGTTAGGACTTAGGACGCACGAGCAAGTACGCGTACTTATGGCTCGGCGACCTTTCTCACCCGTGTGTCATACTAAGTACGCGTACTTTAAAACCGCTGACTAGGTTTGTCGGCGACCTATAGGTTTGAAATTTTGCTCGTAGTCTGTCTTGGTTTGTAGTTTCGTACGTCTGTCGTTTCTACATTTATGTAATGTTTGTTTAGTTTATTTGTTTATTATTTTATCTATATTCACAATTATGGTAAGTATAACTTATAAACTAAGCCCCACAAAACCGTAGTAGTGGTTTGACTGTGGGGTCGGTGAGTCTCTTTACACTCAATAAACTTCGTACTTAAAACTAATTATTATTTATTGGTAGCACTTTAACAGCGTATGCGTGTGTGTTTTTATATGTTTTGTTTATAGTTTGGTTCAGAAAATACGACAACATCGCGATACAGTCGTAGCAAGCTTCATGTGTGTCACCGACAGCGACCCGAGTAAGTTCGCGAAACTTAAAAATCGCGTACTTTAAGTTCGCTTGCCTATCACCCACTTAAGATGTGCACGGAGAAATAAAAAAAACAAAATCAAAAGTAATTTATTCAAACTAGGCTGAGAATAAGCAAGAAGAAGTGGCGCAAGTTGCACCACAGACAGCTGTGCTGCAAACTCCCCAGCAGCACAGCTGTCTGTTCCGTTAGATGAAGAGGATTGTCACCGTAGCAGAGCTGCGACGTTTATTTGTTTGCCAGATGCCAGCCACGCACCCGTGCATAGCGTGGCTGTGGGTTGCAGTAGACAATCCCTCCTACATTTTCATACCAAGTACAGTAGCTTAGCCGTGGGCTGCTATGGTGTGGAACAGTGCCTTTGCTGTGTTTTCAGCGAATATTTCTTTAGTTTTCTATACCAAGACTTTACCCATATCTTAATACGTTCCCAGTATTATGTCGCGAGAATCTTTAAACATGATCATTTTTACGATAAAATTAAAGTACATAGGTAGTCATTCGCTAATTATATCAAGAAGGTTCGGATTGCAGTGCTCATCTCTCAAAATCAATAATATTATAAGGTTCAAACTCAAACTTAAATCAAAGCATTTATTTCAATCAAACCATTTACAGGCACTTTTGAACTGTCAAGACGTCGGTCAGTGATAAATATGAAGCTAGTTGCCCATTCCAAAGCGTAGTAGGTACCTATGGAGAAGAACGGGCAATAAACACTGATTTAAACCAAAAATTTGATACAAAATATTGGTTACACATTCATGTTGAAATTATGCATGTGAGAACAATGTAAAAAGACGTGCACGTTAGTAAAAGCATCCGTAATAAAAAAAAAACAAAGAACCATTACAAAAATTAAAATGCCATGCCAGCTAAGAGACGACCAGTCCCAATTGACGGCGTTCACGAACATGACGCATGGATCAGCACCATTCAGCTCAACCATTTTGAAGGGAGTTAAATGATCCACACGCGCCACCATCAGCGAGACATCTGAGAATGCATGACTTACTCACAGCCGCCAGGGCACATTCAAGTCATTAAATACATATTAATGGTAGCTCTTTAGTACATAGCACTCACACCTGTGCTATGCAATTATAAAATACAAAAGAAATTAGTTTATACAATACAAAGATGGTCTTACAATCTTCAGCAGCTCCAACAGTATTTTCAAAATGTTAATCAATTAGTTGTGGTTGTGGAGCAGGAGCAGCAATGAGCCAAGCATTTTTATCAGTGATATAATCCCTTAACTTATAATATTACCTACATAGTGTGCGTTTGCGAATAAATGTTGAATGTTGCGTGGAGGTATGTGGGGAGGAATTTTATTGTAACATTTTAAACAGTACCCCATGAAAGATGAAACTACTTTAGCCAGTCTGAAACCTGGTTGAACTAATAGGTCCCTATTTCTTGTACTATAATTATGTCTATCACCTATTTTACTAAAAAGATGTAAAGTACCGTCATGATGTTAATATCAGCCCGTCTCCACAGTAAAATACCGTAACACATGATACTATGAAAATAACTGAAATAGACTAGCCTCGCGGTATCTATATCAGTAAATTGACGGATTTTTCTGACAGCATATGCTGCTGAACTTAGCCGTCCTGCAACAGATGTTAAATGGTGACCCCATTGTTGCCTTGAGTCGAGTGTGATCCCCGGGAAAACAGTTTTATCGACAAACTCTAGTTTCTCTTGATTTAATATTATCTCACAATTACTACTTTTGACATTTGGTAATAAATAATTATGCACTTCGTTTTTATCCATTTAATACTAAATTATTAGCAGTGAACCAATTATGGACCTGCAGTAGGGCGTTATTTACGTCGTCAAATCTACGTCTATCTACCTTAAAAATTAAGGAAGTATCGTCAGCAAATAACACCATTGTGGTTGATTTTTTAATAAATGGAGTAGATCGTTAATATACACTAAAAAGAGGAATGGAAGAGTCCATTCCTCTTTTTACTATGACTATTTTCATATTGAGCCTTGTGGCACACCCATTTTTACTTTTAAACCTAGTGAATTGATACGGTGTAAAACTCATGTGGGTGAATTCATCGACGCTTTCTCCTTAACACTATAAATACATCGATGAAAAACTGCTGCTTCCTTGATACATTACGAGCACTGTTTTGATACTTATATTTCTGGAAAAGATGTTTATTTCAACTGAATTCCGTAATTTTGCAGAATAATTTATGGAAATGTAACTTTTTAGAAAAGTGTTCTTCTTATTTATGAGAGTTTATGGGGTTTAAAATGTAAGGGAATTTAGTATCGTCCTCTTTCCATAAATTATCTTCAGAAGATTTTGAAACACTTATGCATTTCATGTGGACATAAATTCAAATTAACACTGTCATGTGGGCTCTACCAACTCGCACTGGGCCCGCGTGGTGGATTACAACCCAGTCCCTCTTGAGGAGGGGAGGCCTGTGGCCCAGTAGTGGGAACATTGTAGGCTGATTATGATTATCAACCATTTAAAAATCATTATTGTTTAAAATCTATATCCTAGTTGCTTTCTCACAACGTTGTTTTCAAGCCCAGCCAGCTGAAATTCACGGAAATAAATGCATGCTTAGTTACTTGTTGCAAGACCTAGAGAACATAATTCAGCGGAAATCCGGATTTAGAAGAGAATGCATTCTAGCTGAAAAATACTTTTTCATCCCACCATCTCGGAAAGAGTATTTTTAATCTTCAGTATCTGAGTGGAAAAGCCGTTTTTATTCTCTAGAGGATAAAGTAAATTGAATTTAGAACATCGTGTGCACTAAGTTTGTGAATTAAAAAAAACATTAAACCTATTTACTGCTACCTCTATGGTGCCGAATATATCATACAACTTTTTTTTAATTTGTTAAAAACTCAGACTCGGAACCTTCTTGGTGTTCTTTTTTCAATTTGCTTTGTACGCGGTTCTTTACGCTACATTTTTTCACTCAATTTAAATAACTGTAGCAACGTTACTTTAAAATTTTCTTAATTATACCTTAGTATTATTTTGTTATAATTTAAAGATTATTCTGTAATACTTACCTGTCATAATGTAGTAATTAATACCTAAACTGAAATAAAAGTGTACCTATCTTGTGATTGTAAACGTTTTTTTTTTTGCATTTAGTCATTTCCTCGCTGAGGTGGAATGAAAAGTTACGTGTTGCACTCGAGTGCAAAGATTTTTCACCTCGTGCTCTTTTGATTCCCTCGCTAACGCTCAGGATTCTAATTTTGAATCACTCGCTGCGCTCGTGATTCAATTTTAGAATCCTTCGCTTGCTCGGTCATCAAAATTGAACACGCGGTTAAAAAGCAACTTTGCACTCTTGTATAACAAATAACTATTTCTACCTATTTCATCATTCATAAAATCATAACGGAAAGTGTGTAATGGTCTAACCGGATGGAATAGAAGAAATAAATAAATAACTCAACGTACTGTTATACCTAAACAGTTTGTTTTGACATCACATTCCATTGCGCGCGGGCAAAATTAATGCCACGGATTAAATATAATTAGTTTTACAATAGCTGTGCATTTTGATTAACGATCCATTATTTTTATAGAAAAGGTCTCACACTTAGGTAGGTTTAACACTTTCGACTCTACCCACTTTCCATAGAGCTCATACGCCATACCGCCATTTGACGGACAGAGCCGTCAACTACCCCGGTCACCAGGGAGAATGGAACCGGCGAGAGATGTTGTGCGGTGTCCCACAGGGATCGGTCCTGGGGCCGCATCTCTGGGACATCGGATACGACTGGGTGCTACTGGGTGACGACCTCCCTAGCCGCGTCAGCGTCGTTTGTTACGCTGACAACACGTTGGTCCTGACGCAAGGGAGGTCACACCAGGCGGTGGCCGAACTAGCGACACACAGGGTTGCGACAATCGTGGAAAGAATCCAGCAATTGGGACTCCAGGTGGCCCTGCACAAGTACGCGCCACCGTCGGTTTGCCAAATAACGGTAGGAGGGGTTCACATCGGCGTCGAGTCGACGATGAAGTACCTAGGACTCGTCCTCGACAGCCGGTGGAACTTCGTGGAGCATTTCCGAGGTTTGGCTCCCAGACTGGAGCGGGCCGAGACTGCCTTGAAGCGGCTCCTGCCCAATCTAGGGGGACCAACCACCTCTTGCCGGAGGCGATTCTACGCGGGGGTCGTGCTGTCTATGGCCCATAACGGGGCACCCGGTGTGCGGGTTCATTGAGGCGGCGGCCAGCCCTCCGGTTGAACGCGTCCCAGAGGGTCATGGTCCGGGGATACCGCACGGTCTCCGGTGGCAGCGAGCCTCCTTGCCGGATTGCCGCCATGGAACCTGGAGGCAAAAGTCTTCACGCACATTTGGGAGTGGCGCGAGGAGGCGAAACGCCAGGGCGTAACTCCGCTGCCGCGAGAAATCACGGCATAGCGGACAGAGCTCCGGCGGGATTTCATGGCGTCATGGAGAGTGCGATTGTCGCAACCCAGTGCTGGGCATGCCACTATTGCGGCAATAAGTCCCCTCTTTGAGTAGTGGCTAGAGAGGCGCCACGGCGTACTCACCTTCCGCCTGACGCAGGTTCTCACCGGATACGGTTGTTTCGGGAGGTTCCTGTTTCGGATAAGGCGGGAGGAAACGCCCGGGTGTCATCACTGCGTGCATCGTCCCCGGACACGGTGGAGCATACGGTGGAGGTCTATCGCCGCAGGAGACGCCCTGGGAGTCGGGAATCAATAGCCGATACCCGGCCACCGTAGGCACGGGCTTGCGGACGGTGAGCAATGGGGAGCTCGCTTTCCGATAAGGACCAAGCCCGGATCGAAGGCACGTTGTGTTCCAGGCGTGCCTCAAAGAGTTGTCAGCACAATGGAACGGGTCCGATAGGACCGATGCCTGTCGGGGTTGCGGGAAAGTCCGAATGGGATACCGTGGCCCCTGACAATGTACAAATTCAAAATTCAAAATTCAAAAGTCATTTATTTAAACTAGGCTGAGAATCAGCACTTTTCGAACGTCAAAATTACATAAGACAGTCCCCCAAAACGCCCACCCTTCACCACTTCCTAGTGCTTTTGCTGGGAAGAAGAAGTGGCGCAACAAACTCCCCAGCAGCACAGCTGTCTGTTCAGTTAGAAAAAAAATAAAAAATGATTCTATACAACAGTATGCAAGACAATTTACAATATGCAAAAAATAATTTAAATTGAATAGCTATAATTAATAGCCATATGACAGCTAGCACACGCCAATATACCAACCAAAAGCATCGAGAACTATACTCAAGCAGAAATAAAAATAACTAAAAGTAAACAATATCTAAAAAAAAAAAAAAAAAGCCTCCAGGCATAAAGGGCGTGCCCGCTTACATATAGCTGTAACTAGAAGTTACAATTGATAAACTAAACTAGGACCATCGAGGTAAAATAAATAATTGTCGAGGTCGCTAACTAACCACATATTGCAATACAACTCATAAAAAAAACATTGTAATGAGTAGATTATGTCAGCACTAAATTAAAATAAAATTAAAATAAATTGACTTATAAAGTAAAATTATAAACAATTATATAAACTCATATAACCTGTCAGTAGGTAAACTAATTCTGGAGAAAGAACATTTAAACATTGTCTTGAGTTAATCACAGCGACCATCTATTCTTATCATTTAAGTAGTCGTTGATAGAATAGTATGCCTTTGAACAAAGGTTGAACTTTAATTTAGTTTTAAACGCATTAAAAGGCAAATCTAGCAAAGAAGAGGGTAGCTTGTTATAAAAGGTTATACCAAGCCCAACAAATGAGTTATGAACCTTATGAAGCCGGTGAAAGGGAGCACGTAGTTTATCCTTACTTCTTGTGTTAACATTGTGAATATCACTGTTTTTAGTGTATAAGTGTATATTTTGCCTAATATATAAGATGTTGGAGAAGATGAATTGTGATGCCACTGTGAGAATACCGATATCTTTGAAAAAATCTCTTAGAGAAACTCTGGCACCTAGCTGGTAAATTGCCCGAATAGCTCGTTTTTGGAGGACAAATATATTTTGAATATCTGCAGCTTTGCCCCACAGCAGAATACCATAGGACATACAGGCAACTGAAGGAACACGGGTGGGTTTTAGTCAGTAAGAGTCTGACACGCCCTCCCGCTCCGCCCAGAGCGGGAGAAATTATTTGATAATTTCCCAACCAAAAAAAAGGGTGTCCAACCTTTTAAATTTTTAATGAATATTTGTAACCGTGAAAATGGTTTTCCACACCTCAAATACGGTCTCCGGACACAAACATTTTTTTCACGATTATAAATACTATAAATTAAAAAAAACACAAACAAACAAACATGTGATAAATATAAATAGGTACTATAGGTAAGCTTGTACTATTTATTTTCTCGCAGTCAATGGTAAAAAGTAGAGTACACAACACGTGAAAAGAAAATTCATTTCGGTCCTTGTATCCATTGCTCCGTTCAGGATTCTAATCTAGAAACCCTGTCTAAGCTCGTGATTCTACTCTAGAACCCTTCGCTGCTCTCGGGATCCAACTTAGTCCCTCGAATTAAATTCCTTATTTTTTCACTTGTTGTATAATCTACTATTTTAGCACTGAACTCATTTTCTTTTTTTATTTTCAAAACCAATTTGGCCAGGGTACTAATGCTGACTGAAAAACTAGGTACTCATTCGTTTGTATCCTATTGTTTTTAAATATTTTCAGTAGGTACGTTTTTTATATTGGTTTTGTTCTCACTTCGCCCCTCGCCTATAAATTTGATAGAACACTCAATGGATTTACGATTTCACTCGACTTACCTAAAATTTAATCCTTTCATAATCCGACAGAAAGTGGGTTTTCGTGCTTTGTGACTGTAGTATTGACTCAAAATACCTATATATGTGTAAACCCGTGGTAAAACCAAATAATCACAGCATTTAACAATATCAATATCATCCCTGAATGAGTTAGGTCTGGGTCATGTTCTTACTAATTTTAACTGTTATAAAAGGAAAATGAAGAGGAATGTTTTTCAGGATAAATTCAATAATTAAATCAATATGAAACGAAAACAAATAATTATAATAATAATAACCATGCCTATTTATTTAGTTTGAATAGCAAATAGGAATGTTTATAAGTTTAAAATAATTATTTTCACTTCTCATGCTCTGAAAGTGCTTATTTGTGCAGGTTAAAGGCTGCACAAAATCGAATTTTGTGCACAAGTGCATTAACGTATCTACTCATAAATGTTTCTATATTAAGGCAAAGAAAATGAGCCATACAGCCAACACGCAAATTAAGAAGTTCATAGATAGAATTTGTTATTTTATAATATTTACTTTAATTTATTTGCCTTATGTGCTTTTTAAGACATAAAAGATATTAAAATTTAAATTCATAAATATTATATTATTCAAAAATATTATTACAAAATTGATTAAATAGTAGGCTGTATAGGTCTGCAGCCCAAGCCTAATATCAATGTCATAAGATTAAAAAAAAAAAAATACAGCGGGAAACAGCTCCTGTTTTTTTGTGCGTTTATTAATTTCTTCAATTTGCTCAAATTGTTAAAAATTTAAGAAATGTTATGTTGTACTAGTGTTTTATTTCCTCGCAATCGAAGTGAAAAGCAGAGTTTATAACTCGTCCATAAAACCAGTTCGTTTTGTGCACTTGTTGTATAATCTACTATTAAAATATTAGTTAAAGTAAACAACTTACAAGTCCATAGGCAATCACTGAAAATTAGATTTAAATCATAAAGGTTTAAATCTAAATAAAACATAGCAGACTGATTTTGTTGAAATAAAATTTACCAAAGCCATATTTCACGAAAAAGAAACAGGAATTTTGACAGCAACTGGCCAGTTCGTTTTTTAGAACAAGTAAAGCATTCCATGTTTAACCTTTTTGTTCAGTAAAAAGGACTGTTTATCTATGTTTTATCTAGGTATCAGTATTTCATGTTCCGATGAGTCAGCTCGCATTACAGACGCGTGAAAACTATACGAGTATATCAATTTTGATCAATGTATATGGTTCCTCGACAAATACCTATGTCAGCCCAACAGTGATTAATATGGCATGCTCGATCTGACGTCACTATCACTGTAATATGTAGTAACCCATGTTGTTTGGCAGACAGTACCTACTAATTACCTATTATCGTCATATCAGCTGTAGCCAGCGTAATCCTCGGGCGGATTGATAAAGCCTTTGATTTTAATATAGAATCGAATAGGTAGTCATATGTTTGATGGTACAACGCTTTTTGGTTAAAGCAACTCGTGAATTGTACGATAACCGTAATCTGAGGATTAACTGTGTTTCACTGTCCTGCTGTCACATAATGATTTACGGCGATTGTTTCACCTACCTATCTGCGTTGCAAATAGGGAGTGTTAGGTACTTCAAACGACTTGACACAATTATAAATGACTAGCTGCGCGCCGCGATTCCACTCGCATAAGTCTCGATCCTGCGGGAACATCAGGATAAAAAGTCCTATGTCTTAACCCAGGTCATGGTCTACCCATGTGCCAAAGTTTTAGCGTGAAAGCGTAACAAATAAACAAACTCACTTTCGTAGTTTTATAATATATTATTATAGTTACGATATATTTGTACTAGCTTTTACCCGCGGCATCCTGCTCGTTAAAGTCAGAAAATATCCCACAGGGACGTACTACCGGGGTTCAGAGTATCTTATGTCCTAACCCAGGTCATGGCCTATCCGTATGTATTTCAACTAAATCCGTTCAGCCGTTACGGCATGAAAAGGTAACAGTCAGATTTTGAAAAAATTAAACCCTTAAAATATGATTTCGTTGTCTGTTAAGACCCTTTTTCTTAGGATCGCGTGGAGGCATCAAGTTGAAATAGATATAAAAATCGGCCATTTATGCAGCATATTTTGACACTCGCAAATAAACCAAAGCCTATTTGGTACTTCCCGTAGGCCCAGCAGCATGAAGTTTGGCGAGAAGCAAGATCAAGTAAAGAGAAAAATCCAAAAATTGGTATTTTATAGTTATTATTATGAACTGCAAAGTGAAATTTTTTCATCATCTGGGATCAAAAATTCATAGGCCGTATCTTGAAGTAACGATATTTTTCAATTGAAAAGTTAAGTTTTTCCTTCATCATTCCCGGATTTGAAAATTCGGGCAGCCGTGCAAGCACAGATTTGAGACGGAACCCTCAGGGCACAATTCCTACTCCAACTTGTCCGGTTTTTTCGAATAAATAAAACAGGTTTATATGATTCTAAATTTCTTAAAATTCTACCTAATTTGTTATCACCATTAATTTGTAATACCTACTCAGTGCCGCCAATGACCACTTAATACCTACATTAGAAAGGTTAGTTTATGACTTTAAATTGTAATAACTTTTGATAGTCGGCGGATTTTATTTAAATAAAGACTAAATGTTAATTCAAGATACGGACTATGACTACCTATAATTTCCAATCCCTTAGATCTCTTGAAAAGAAAACACAAAAAAAAAACATATTACATGTGAATTTTAAAATCAACCCTTATTTTACCCCTTTGGGGGGATGATTTTACAAAAAAGCTGATACGCGTAATTCTTTATTTCTTACCAAAAGCGTAAATTTAAATTTCATATCCCTAACTTAAGAAATGCTGGGCTTCCCATACAAACTTTATATCACGCCTTATGGGTTATTTTTGAGACAAAAAGTACCCTATGTCCTTCTCCAGGATGCCATCTATCTCCTTGGCAAATTTTATCGAAATCCGTTTAGTGGTTTAGCCGTAAAAAGTTAACATACGGACAGAGAGACGGACAGACAGATAGACAGACAGACGGAATTACTTTCGAATTTATAATATAAGTATGGATAGTTAGGATATATATGTATAGCTAGGATAAATTAATGATCTAGATAGTGCAATCCACGCTTCGTCTTGGACTCCGCTCTGCTCCGTACTAAAGTACAGCATACAGTACAGTAATCGCGGAGTGGGGCGCGTCGTCGTGGATTGCACTATCTGTAATTGATTTTATTTTTGTAATAGATTTGGACAAACACTTTTACACTTCAATCATATTTTAAAAATAAAAACTAGATGAGGTCGGCGTTTCCTATCCGAATACTCTCAAAAGAAATACCGAAACAAACTCAGAGTCCGCAGTCTCTTTTAAACTCCACACATAATCTTGGTCAGGCCATATGAGGACATGTAGATTGGTACCTGAAATGGAAAGAACCACACAGATATGAGTCGACCTGTCCAATTGTTATCAAACTTTGGTGTAAAAACGTTTAGTCAAACGCAATTTTATCGTTATCACTTAGGTATCTTATGTTGCTATTGTGGTTATTCTAATGTTAACCAGAAAATACCTAAATGTTGATCACAAAAAAAATATGTTGTAGTCCTGTCATTGGTCTGATATTCTCTGGTTTAATTTGTTATCACTAACTTCTAATCAAGTGAAACACAACGCCATCTCTAAACTAAAAACCACGCAGTAAACGTAACTTTTCCAGTTAATAAAATAAAAATAAAACAGTAAAACCAAACTTCCTCTTGTTTATATTCCTAGCCTTGTTAAAGGAGTATATTTAATGGTAGCTAAAGAAACCAGCGGTCTACAAACTGACAGTTATAGCTAAAGTGTCCTCGTGTTGCTTAATTAGCTTCTTCTAATTAGCGTAAATCTGTGACAAGACGTTTCTCCGTTGCGCTCAATTAACTACTGTGAAGTTGGTAGGTAAAGGAATGGTATAGGATGATAATACCGGATGGTATTACATAAAATCGGAAAAAAACTTTATTTATTTGTATGTAGGTACTTTTTTATACAGGCCAACTCGTAATTTGACGTATTTCTTCTAGGACGTGACACATTTGCAATAATTATGCACCCCATAAACCCTAGGCAAAAATTTATGGGATTCGAGAAGATTATTCTTTTTAAGTACTTTTTATATTTTCCCAGTTTTCGTCACTAAATATTACTTTTCTCTAAACTCTCAAATTGAATGACCTTAATTCATTCCATTGGGTACCTAATACTTTAGTAAACTTTTCGATGCAACTAAAACTTCTAAAACATCAAACAGGGAAAAAATAAAGGAAGAAGTTTATTAATCATTTTCAAAAAACATCTACGCACTTGAACTTTGACACCAGTTATCTCAAAATTTTACTAATGCACAAATTACGGCGAAGATGTCGTATATATTTTTTTGGTACTTACCTTACCGCAAATAAAAAAAAAAACAATTTTATTATTTTCGCAACTCGGTTATTAATATGAGTTCCTTGTTTTGTCTGTTCTGTGCTTCTGGTTTTAGATAATTTAGTTTTTCTAAGAAACATAAATTTAAGCGAACGTGATTTTAATTTGTTTATTTTCTTTACAAGTATTAAGAAAACATGTTACTTATGCATGTGTTTACAATATCAATACAAACGCTGATTCGTATTCTAAACGAATACCACATCTTTCACATTTCTGTTCCAAAATATAAAAGTATCAAGCTATTTCCATTTGAATGGGTACAATAACATTTGATACATCACAAGTATTATGTATTATATAAATGGAAGTATTGCAGTTCACTGAATAACTAAACGACGTTGAAATCAAGCCAAGTGCATAAATGTTTTTTCCAAGAATCGAGATGCGTTCCATTATGTCGTATAACCAATTTTTTAACTTTTTTATTAACATTTGGCGAGTTATTACAAAACGATGATTTATATAAATTAATGAATTAATATGACCTTACAATTAAATAAATCTGTAAAATAATAGAACATTTTGTGTAAACGTGCACGTTATAATGTTATCGTGGACGGAATTTTAAAAACGACTTCATAATATTTCCATACAGTTTACTTGGCTGTGTTATCGTGATGCCGTGCGTGACGTTGACGAGGTTGTCCACGATAATATCGTCACGTTAGAAATTATAAAAGCGCACAATCACTGACATCAACGTCAAGATTTCACCTAAAAAGTAAACTTAATACCTACTGAGTGAAAGATGACTAATATGCTGTCAGTACCACAGGGAGGCGAAAAAAAAATATAAATGGCTGCGATAAGCTCAAATGATATATATAATGAGGAGCAATTCCTAGTACTCTCATCATGTTGAGTTTTTACGCCAAAAGCTGTCTTTCACACACAGTCCGCTTGTCATCTTTGTTGCCACTATTTATATTGATTTTATTGATGGATAAAATTTGACGAAATTCTTGATTTGTCTATGCCATTAGTTTGTGTAGAAATAAACACAATTGATATTGAATAAATAACAAAACATGCCCATTTGTATGATAGCTACGATTTTGCCACATAGTTTGGTTTCAAGCAACTGTGGTTCTGTTTGTCATCGTCAAGATGGCTGCTTTAATTGTGAAGTAAAAGAGTTAGGTACTCTTTTTCTAAAGACAAAATGATGATTTTATGTTTTTATATTATCCATATGTGTGTGTGTGTATACATGCATTACGCATCGGATTTTGATCTGGTGTTCACCATCATTGTAGAGAATTTATTCCGGAAGATTTAAATGCATAATATATTAATATTAAACTTACATTTAATTTTTTTTAAATGGTGTTTTGTTAAGCCGTAAACACCTTACGAAGCAGGGGCGGTCGCTAGTTTAGAAACTCGTAATATTTAAGTATTAGGAAAGAGTAAACAATTCGAAGTGTGTTTATTCGGACGGCCACACATTTTATAGCCATTATAATAAAATATGACTGATGACTCGAGGAAGCCTATTAACTAAATAGGTGTTGATTAATTAATTCAGTTCTCTAACAACAAAGTGAAACATAAAATGATTAAGTATTCGTTTGAAATAACAAACGGTTAGCTTTTATTAAAATAATAGAAAATCTTTGATGGTTTCAATTCAAATGCTATTGAAAAGAATTGTGTTGTGTTGTTTACTTTACATTTTGGTCTTAATCAATGAGTTGTTTTTGTTTTTCAGCATTTGTAATTTTTGTGATTATATAAGAACAAAAATATATCCTATTGAATCAATCAACGCTTACCGCAGCCGCCTGTTGAAAATAGCCAGGCCCATATTGCGTCTTATCATCTTGTTTTCCGCAAGTATGAGCGAGGCGTAATATCTAACGAAGTGTGCCATTTTCCTTAAATTTTGACGATGGCTTCAAGGAGGTCTTATTTATGACATCAGTGATATTGAATGGGCCATTAATTTTACAACTATGAACTGGCGTCATGAATACCGCGGCGACGTTGACAAACCTCAGGAAGATAGTTTATAGTTCTTGTTTTAATAGGTTTATTTTATAGTCCTTACGTTTATGATAATTGTTATGTGTATCGCGAATCACACGTAGGTAATGGTAGCTTAGGGAATAGACAAAAGGGATCGTGGGGTAACGAAGTGGTGTGTTACAAGATCTGTCTTGAGAAAAAGCCAGTCAATCGGTTTAGTTACAAAACCATTCTGATTTCGGTTTCAGTAAAATACCGCCTCATTTGCATCGGGCTCCTAGCAAGGGTGGGCGTCGAGCGAGGGGCGAGAGTGAGAGGGTCGTTACCATTTTTTAAGTGGGGCAAAGTGCTATTTGATTTTGTTTTTCTATTTTTTCATCGAACTTCCGTCTATTTCCCGTAGGCTTAGATAGAACCGGCTGTTTCGGGAGGTACCTGTTTCGGATAAGGCGGGAGGAAACGCCCGGGTGTCATCACTGCTTGGATCGCCCGGAGGACACGGTGGAGCATACGGTGGAGGTATGCCCGGCTTGGGCAGAGCACCGCCGTGTCCTCGTGGAGGCGATCGGTGGCGGGGATCTCTCGCGTCCGGCCCTGGTCCAGGCCATGGTACGGAGCGAGAGGGCATGGGAGGCCGTCACCTCCTTCTGCGAAGCAGTAATGCTTGCAAAGGAGGAGGCGGAGCGCGTGAGGGAGAGGCAAATTTCGCGCCCTCACGCCCCTAGCCGCCGCAGGAGAAGACGCCCTGGGCGTCGGGAATCCATAGCCGATTCCCGGCCACCGTAGGCGCGGGCTTGCGGACGGTGAGCAATGGGTAGCTCGCCGTCCGGCAAGGACCAAGCCCGGGTCGACGGCGCGTTGTGTTCCACGCGCGCCTCAAAGAGTGTCAGCGAGTGAAGGGGTCCGATGAGACCGTTGCCTGCCGAGGTTGCGGGAAAGTCCGAAAGGGATACCGTGGCCCCCTGGCATTGCACAGGCAAGAGAAGGAACACGGGTGGGTTTTAGTCAGTAAGAGTCTGACACGCCCTCCCGCTCCACCCAGAGCGGGAGACGTCATTTGATGATTTCCCACCCAAGAAAAAAAAAAAGGCTTAGATAGAAGAAACAGGTAATGTTAAATTTGTACATAATCTGCGTTCACAATTTATTTGCCCAGCATGTAAACAAAAACGAGTTTTAGGAAAAACAACCGTAATACATTACATTTTCATAAATTTGATGTTTGCTTAACTGGAAATAACATCAATAACATCAATTGGAAAAAAGGACCTTAGACCTTCTGCTTTGCAAACTGGCCCACGTTAATAAATTATTTTCTTGTCAAATGCGTTTCTTATAAAAAAATCCTTTTCTCGGTTACTCCTAGCTAGGAGCTGGTGAGAATGAAAAAAGGCTCAACTTACTGATTTATTGGCGTGGATTAACCACATCTAAATAAGATAAAACTCTTAAGCAGGTTCAGTTGGAGTCTCATTTTGAAGAGTAAGTTCAGTTCACAGAAAACATGTAAGTGTCGACTTTCTTAGCCCGTGCCGTCTCCCAAAGGACTTGACCGGAATATTCTATAAATAACCACTCAACTTTTGATCTTCAACTGCGGAAATAGTTTATTGCGTGCGGTTGCTATGCCGAAGAGACAAAAAAGGCAAATAAAAATGTGCGAGCAAGCAAGTCGATTTAAGGAAGTCAGGAATTTCATCCCCGAATGATTAGGCCGAGTTGAATCGTACACCCACATTTCACCAGGTATGTCTAAGTTCCCATTTAATAGGGGGCGAGCCTATTCCCATCAACCAGGCACAAATCCAGACTCCGGGCTACTGAAATGAAATTGTTAATTCTGTAAATAGAATATAGGCATCACTTTTACACGTCATCTCAAAAAAATGTATTAAAAATTAGCTTGATGAGTTCGGCGTTTCCTATCTGACTACTCTGAGAAGAAAGGCCGAAACAAACTCGGAGAAATTAATTCCTGAGAAATTCCAGATGGAAAACCTAATAACACTTTGCACGACATGGGAATCGGACCCAGGACCTAAGTGATTATGTAACCTTATAAGAGATAGATAACATGAATGACAGTTATATCGCAACTAATATGGCATGCATCGGGAATGTTTACACATTGGTATCGCGCCTTCACATGGCACGCAAAACTTTAATCACTTAATAGTGGGTCTATAATAATTGTAATGGTGTACCTACTACAGCTACAATTTAAAGTTTGTTATTTCGACGCAATATCATAGAAAGGTCAACAGTGAGTAAGTACTTGATTGTACTGTAAGTGTATACTCGTATTCAGTCTGTTACAAAAGTATGTGACAAAAATGTAAACAAATTTATAAGAAACGTACTTGTGGATGCCAATTTGTAGTGCCACTTACAAACTGAGTGCTTCGATTTGATGATTTGAATACTTATTCTAATTTTAAATCTCTTTAAAGATGTTTTTCATTTGACAATTGATGTTATTTTTATAACCTCAATTTTATTTCTTTAGACCATAATTGTTAGAAAAAGTGGTGAGATATCAAGTTGAAACCTTCTAAATACAGATGAATGTGTTAATAAAAATAATATCCTTTAGGGAGTGATTGTGTGAGAATTTAACTTGAACAGAATTAGTAACATCAGATTCTTTTGGAAAATATCATAGTACTTTGGGTACGTGTCACTGACCTCCATCTATACAAGTACGCTGGACTTACGATACCCTATGAAATGACAAATCTTTATTGTGCCTATTTGAAGCGCCCCCAATGGGTGGGAAGAGAACTAAATCTGACGTAACTTGCAAATAGCCGCTGTCTCGTTTGAATTGTCCCCCGTGTTTTTGGAGGTTTAACGTGATTAAGCTTCTTTGTTGTGTCGTATTCATTTAGTTAATACATTTAAAATAAGTGGTGGTCATTCATAGGTCAACTATGAAAGAGTGTTTGTTATGCAAAACTCGTTACCAGAAAGGAAGTGGGGTTGCATTCCACAAGTAAATGATTTTACGGCTAATATTCAACAAATTATACTTCTATTGGTATTATTAGACATTTAAAAAACTGTCACTTATCTTATTATACGTAATAACAATATATTTGTCTTTGTTTAACCGGTTTTTTATAAACCACAAAATTTAATAGTGATGTAAAAGTTACCGGTCGATAAAAGTTATCGATATTTTTCCTAACGATATCTATTTACTTTCAAGAACGGAAATCGCCGATGGCCGATTTTTATTATCAAATACATATAATTTTAAAATAATTCACAGGTTTCCGACTGACAAAAGAAGACTGGAATTATGGCTGAAAAACATTGAAAAGCCTAGTTGGCGTCCGAAAAAATATGATTACATCTGTTCAAAGCACTTCTCCGATGACTGTTTTCATTTTATTTTCTATAAATACCTTACCTATTCCACTCCATCCCAAGAAACCCTCATTTCTATTTAAAACTCACACTCAGGGATAATGTAACAATCCAACGGTAAAAGAACTTATGAAATCGGTCTAGCAGTTCCTGAAATTTGCGCGTACAACCAAACAAACTCATCAGCTTTATTATACAATGTGGATCTGGACTTACTACATTAAATTAAAACAAGCACAGTACTAGTCCATAGAAACTTTTTAAAAGACGAAGATTATTAGTTAATGGAAAATTGAAAAATTGCAATTTTCAAACAAAATAAATAGCAGAATCAACTGCATAAAAAGTAAACACGCTTTATCTACGAAAAGTCACTAACCTGTTGCGCGGCCCGATGCGGGTCGCGGCGGGGGGCGGCGCCTGCGCTGCGGTGCGGGGCGTTGGTGGACGTGGGTAGGTAGTTTAGTCGGAGAACAACAAATTAGCGGCATAAACTCACTAAGTTGCGCGTTGTTAATTAAAAGATCACTGATTGAATAATTAATCACATAATGTCACATCACAATCAGAATTTACATAAATAGTCAAATTTTTACATTTTCAAGGTTTCCACCGTTGTTCATTATGCATAAGCGACATCGATACCTAATTAACTAACTAATATTAAACTAACACTGAACAATAATTTACACTAAATCGTCTTTAATCACAAATAACCACTATTTTTTTTCACAAAATCACGACAATACGCGCGCGGCTCGTCTCGTAATAAAAAAAAGTAGCCGTGTGCGCTCCTCAAAGGGCGCCGCTATGCACTGACTGACATAGTGACCGAGTCCCGAGACTTTTTTCCGAAAAAATTCCGCTACACACTCGCAATTGTCTATGCATAATTTGCGTAAGTAATATTTCTTTTTTTTTCTTATTGTAGTATTATTTTGTGGGACTGGGCGGGGCGCGTCAGAGTGGAATCGTATGACACCTTTCTCTGTCTCTCAAGCATATTGAGACATAGAGGATAGAATCGTACGTTTTGCACAGGTTCTTGACCTTACAATGTTTGCCTATTATTACGGACTCAGATCTACATCATGTTGAAAAATAAGAAAATGAATAATAATTTCCTGTGGCTAAAGTATTCATTGGATTTGATTGATTTTTTGTATACGGGTAAAGAACATGACACTCTTTATGTGGTTTTAAGGAATGTCAATCGTCCTGCTCCACATTGTATTAGAATAAACAACCCGGCCGAAATATCTGTATCTGTCGGAAACATAGAAATACCTAGTATTACCTGATGGTCGGAAAAGCCTTTTATCGATGTATTTTATCTTACTGTCCCATCCCTATTATTAGTTCCGTTCCCACCCACTTCTGCGATCAGCGCCAAAATGGCGAAAATCAAATAGCCCCACTATGGCTCGGCTTATCATAGGTCCAGCGTACTATATGGAGGTCAGTGGTACGTGTAGAATATGTAGTTCTATTTTGTATCCGCTTAAAAACAGAAACAGAGTGTGAAAGTGTTTGATGGTAACTAATAAAATACGTCCGACCCTTGTCGGTATATTGCGGATTCCACTAGTCTACCGGGTAGGTACGTTGTTTTTTTACTTACTGCGCAATTCGTGGAACAGCTATACTCAATATATTATACTTGTTTTTGTAGTACACCCACTGGTATATCCAATGTATTTATTTTATTTTATTGTGTTTGAGTGGCTCACAGACAATACAAAAGTAATAGTGAGGTAATTCACGACAAGCCGTTTACAATCCTCCACAGTTAGCAATAGAGTATTGTTGTACAAGTTTTGAAATTGTTTTCAACTATTAATTAAGCATAACACTAACTAATACCCAGTTGCACAAAGACAAACATTAATGGCCGATTAATTAATGGATCATTAACGCTAAAGATTTCATTAATTTCATCAATAGACCATTAAAATCGAGTCTAATGTTGCTTTCTGAAATAATTTAATGGAAGGTTAGTATTTAATGACAGCTTTAAAAATTAAAGTTATTTTCTGCAACTGGCTGTAAGTACAGCATTAAATTAGTGCATAAGCAGAAATGCATGCGCAATCACTATAAGGATGCATCAGAAACAAATCAGTTTTGAGATAAAACTGTAATAATGGATTCAAAGCTGCTTGCAAACAAATCGATTGAGGGGAGTTCGTTCTTTATAATTTGGTTAAAGACTTTGACTGAGCGAATCATATAAGAATTGCTACGGTAAACTGTGCGAGCGTAACCAGCAAAAGCTTTCAACGAAAATATTTTCTTGTGATTGGTATTTAAGTGGTTTCATTAAATGGACGAAAAATATTTTATACGAGTACCACGAAAAAAATTTACAAAACAAGGAAGGATAAAGGGAGATTCGTTCACTTCCTTTAAACCGTAAGGCTCACCATTAGAGTTAAAAATTTAATATATTTTTTGTAATAATACATTGCCATGCCTAAATGATAAATGGTAGGACGTCGGTCATAGTCATGACACTAATTACATTTTAGGGGCACCCTTAATTTCATTAAAGGCTACGTGGGTAGTCTGTTTACACGTTTGTTTGTATTTTGATCTTTTATTAATTTAGACAGTTTCAATTAACTATCTGTTCAAAGCTTTATTGTATTATATTTTATTTTATGTTATTCTGAGTTTGACATTTTTATTATTATGTTGAGCAAGAGTGGTAACAAAATGGAAGTAAAACTAAAAGCACGTGGCACCATAAAAATGTTACAAATGCTACGAGCTTTACATTTTTCGTAGCACTGCTGCTACGGCGCTACGCCACTTAAAACTGTTTTTTTTGATACCTTGGTTTTAAGTATAGGATTTATTATTTGTTGGCAACTTACTCGTATTATTATTTCCTGAAAACATGTGTTTATATTTTCGTTATCATCCTAAATCAGTGTGAGAATTAACAGATATCCCAGAAGTGGTAAAATCATGATAAAACTGATTGCGTCATATCATGTGCCTCTTTAGTATGAAAATACTTGATTGGTTATTAAAATAAAACTATTTACGATGATATGTAACATAACGGGAATATATTTTGCTTTCCTGGCTTTACACATAATTTCACGGTGAACACGCTTGATCTCCCTAGAACTATATGAATTTTCTCCCACAGCTCTCTGTAATATAATATTAGGTAATGTTCAATGGAGATCTGACAAACTGTTGACCTGAAAATGCGCTTTAAATACAGGGTGGCAGGGATATCGATGCGAAAACTGATTCCATAGATTCAGAAAAATGTACTGAATCCATGGTATCAGTTTTCGCTTCGTTGTCCACCATCATCCACTACGATGGCCATCCTGTACAGTGTTTTTTTAATGAAAACTATTTCGAAGAGCTACTGCAGGCATAGAAAAACGTCGACGGATTAGTCGGTCAGTTAGAATCCTAAATAATATTATAAATGCCAAAGTGAGTTTATTTGTTTTTTACGCTTTCACGCTAAAACGGCTGAACGGATTTGAATGAAATTTGGCACACGGGTAAATCATGACCAGCAGCCTAATTACGCAACACATTTTTATTTTTGATTGCAATTCTGAATCGATATCAAGTCCAATTTTAATCGCATGCCATAATTGGAATTACGATACACATTTTTTACCAATCGACCGAAATTGTATAGGGTTGTTCTTAAAAAATGCCTGTTTAAAATACCTATATGTTTTGTTCCACCATATAGTCATGATTAATTTCCAAATTATTGTGCTATAATTTAATTTTGTTTTCACCTCAGCACCTCAAACAAGCAGGTTTTGCTGTCAAAAAACAGTGAGCAAAATTAGATTATGCTACGAGCGTGAGACAAAGTAACTTTTTAATTATTATTTTTAAATGCTGACAGCAGTGTTGGGTCTACTCACCAAATTCTAAACTTCAATTAGTTTTGTCACTTTCACTTCGAAACAAATCGATTCGAAGTTCGATTTCAAAATTCCATAACTACCTACTAGGCCCAAAAAAGTTAAGCTGTTAAGGTTTTATTTAAATTCTGTTTTAATCAATTTTTGGAACGAAGTTCTTAAGTGGCTTGGGGTAAGAGTGCAGTGGCAGATATCGTTACGCGAAAAGGCGCTTGCGACTGTCTTCTTCTAATTTAAAGAGAAAGAGAGAGATAGTAAGTGTGATTTTTGTCGAAATGAAAATCCTAGATGGCGGTTGCGAAAATTTTCACACTTTTCATAATGGGTGTCGTTTTCATAGTTTTGAAGGGTGCCAAAGCCGACCGTGAGGTCAAAATGTTAATCCAAGATGGCGGATGCGAAAATTTTCAAATTTTTCTTCATGGGTATCGTTTCTATGGTTTTCAAGGTTGCTAAAGCCGATAGTGAAGTCAAAATGTAAATCCAAGATGGCCGCTGCGAAAATTTTCCAATTTTTCTTCATGGGTATCGTTTCTATGGTTTTTAGGGCTGCTTAAGCCGATAGTGAAGTTAAAATAAAAATCCAAGATGGCGGCTGCGAAAATTTTCCAATTTTTCTTCATGGGTATCGTTTCTATGGTTTTCAGGGTTGCTTAAGCCGATAGTGAAGTTAAAATAAAAATCCAAGATGGCGGCTGCGAAAATTTTCACATTTTCGTCATGGGTATCGTTTTCATAGTACGAGGTGATGAAGCTTATGTAAAAAAAACCTTGTCTGATCCGAAAATCTGAGGAAAATGGGCATTTGGTAGTGCAGTTACATTACAAAACAGTATTTTTTTGATTATTATTGATAGTAAAAGTTATTGGTATTTAAAATTCACATTTATAGTTCCAAAATTACCCCAAATCCATAAAAAAATTGCAAAATTCATAACTTATGACTTTTAGACACCCGCTAAACGACGGCCGCCGCCCGCACCAAATGTAAAATTCGATCAAATTCACCATTGAAAAAAAATGTAGGGATTATTTTTCTTTTTTCCTGAAAATTTCCACATAAATATGCTAACAGTACGATACCTAACAACACCCTCACGGATCGGACAGGGTTTTTTTTTTACATGTTGTATGTTCTCGCTGCTGAGGTGAAAAGTTGTATGTGTTACACGAGAGCAAAGTTATTTGCATCTCGTGTCTTTGAATCCCTCGCAGCGCTCAAGATTCTAACCTAGAATCACTCGCTACGCTCGTGATTCAATTATAGAATCCTTCGCTTACTCGGGATTCAATATCAACACTCGCAGCAAAAAACGACTTTGCTCTCTTGTTGCACAAATAACTATTTAGTTACAACTGATGCTCTACTAGTGCTTATAAATGAAAATGTACAATGATTGCCGAAAAAGGAAAAACCATTTTTTTAAACACTTCATCAATAACTACCATAATTGACATACGAGGGTGCGTTTTTAAGTTCGCGGAATGGGGGGGAGGGGATAACAATAGGTCATTATCGGGATGGCCACAACTTCAGCCACTCAATATTAGTATAAATACCAGGTTTTATCTTAATTGGATCATTAGTCTTTGAACTATCGTCAAGCAAACAACTCAATCGGGAAGAAAATGTGAATTATGGAAAAAATCGAGTACCGTGCCGTAATAAAGTTCCTTACCAAGCAAGGAAAGTCAGTTCAAAATATACTGGAAGAGATGGAATCCGTTTATGGGGACTCTTGCCCGGGTAAAACCATGGTTTACAAGTGGCACAGTCTCTTTAAACAAGGCAGGACCTCACTTGAAGACGACCCACGGCTCGAACGGTCGATCGAGGTGACTACTCCGGAAACCATTAAAAAGTCGAAAAAATCATATTGGAAGATGCCAGACTAAAGAAGAAACAGCTTGCAGAAATGGTTGGAGTATCGGATACGACAATTTTCAAAATTCTACACGATCATCTTGGCATGACAAAGGTCAGTGAAAGATGGGTGCCAAGAATGCTCACGCCGCCTCAAAAACAACACGGCGTGGAGTGTTCTCGTACGTTTTTGGACCTCTGTAACGGAAGATAAGGATGGACTATCAAGTCGAATTGTTACTGGAGATGAAACTTGGGTTCATCATTATGAACCTGAGTCGAAACAGGACTCTATGCAGTGGCACAAAAAAGGCACACCACCACCCAAGAAGTTTAAAATCTAAAAAAAGACTTAAAAGACAAAACATTTTTTTATGAAGGTATACATAAGCTAATTGAAAGATCTGAAAAATGTATAAGGGTAGCAGGTGAATATATTGAAAAAGAAAAATAATTTAGTTTTTTTTTTTTCACTTCTCACCCTCCATTCCGCGAACTTAAAAACGCCCCCTCGTACTTAAAAAAACGTTTTTCTTTTCACGTTTTGGTTATCTGTGGCCAATGACAAAATCGTAGAAAAGCAGTGTTGTCAACTTAGTGGGATTTCCACTAAACCTGGGGGTTTGGACACCCCTACTGGCGAAGAAATTTTGCTTTTAGTGGTTTGTGGTTTTGTCTAGTGGTTAGTGTAGCGGTTACACCGCCACATACGAACTACGCATGACGTCACACAAATCATGCATCGCGCAATTAGAGTTTACCGCGCGAACGACATAGATAAGACTATCCGAGATCAACAGTCGGGCAGTCGGCCCGCCAGACACAAAACCCGTCTGGTTGGAGGATCCTCCCTTTTCTATGGTGGATGAGTGAACTTTACACCCTGTTCCTCATACCCCTAAAGTTAGTTTAATTCAATTTGTAGAAAACAATACAATCAATTACTAAAACTGATTCGAGAAAATATAAAAACTTTTCAAAAAAAATAAAACCGACTTCCAAAAAAATACACTACAAAGTGAAAAATAACTTTGATTTCGGAAGTCGGTGTCTTGGGTTTTTTATTTTAGTTTTTTTGCCACCGACTTCCGAAATCAAAGTTATTTTTCACTTTGTAGTGTTTTTTTTTGGAAGTCAGTTTTACTTTTTGTGAAAAAGTTTTTTTTTTCAATTTTTAGTTGTGGTACCTACACAAAACCCCCACAAAAATTTCAATACCAAGTAAATTACAGTGACAGGAATTATTAGAATATCATCCACATATACTAGGTGGGAAAAATATGTATTATTGAAGCTAACTAACGATAAGATCTTGACCAAATTTATATGGGACCACTTCTGAAGTATGCCCTAACAAACAACAAAAAAAACATCAAAATCGGTTCATAAACGACGAAATTATTCGCGAACACACATTAAAAAAAAAAAAAAAAATCGGTCGAATTGAGAAACTCCTCGTTTTTTGAAGTCGGTTAATTAAAATAACAAGATAATGGCATGTTTTATTGTTTGTCTAAAACCTGTGTAAGTGATTTTTCGATTTATTTCTTTCAAAAGCCGAAACCAATGAAGATTCGAACGCTGATTTGGAAAACCTGTTCACCATGATGAATATGTTGAAACCAAACAGAGGCTCCGCCCGAGTCGAGATCGCAAAACGACGTCATTTCTAAAAAACTATCCCACGGGAAAATACTACTGGGTTAAAAAAATCTGCCGCTAAGCCATTATTATGTATCTAACAAACATCCAAACATCTTCACTACCTTTTCATTAATTATTGTAGTGTGATATTAAGTTGGATGATGTTAAAAAAAATACTTTGATTACCTGTTATGTTTTATTTTCATTCTCAAATCTTCAAATGGACCTCCAAAACAGCGACCGAATGTCGGTCACAGAAAAACAAAATTAAAAAATTGTGACTAATCTACTATATTCTATTTGAAATAAGATTACATATTTATAAGTAAACCGTTTCGCGTTCGGTTGAACATTAAAAAGCAAAAAAGTGGTTACAATACCAAGGGTTTACTGAAGCTGCCATTTGTCATGCCACCAACGCAATAGAAGTCAAAATCGGTTGAACGGATTATATAAAAGTCTCATCTTATTTCGACGCATGTCCTATATCGGACTCGGGGAAAAAAATGGCAACACTGAATAAAAGACAACATAGTCAACGTACAAAATTATAATGTATTAAATTGTATATTTACTATTCTCATACAGAAACATGGGCCTATGTTAGGGAGGTTTCAAGTATTGGAACATTTTTCTTGTGGCTTGTATAAGTCGGAAGAACTGGAAACTTCTCTCATTCAATCAAGACTGTTTTGCTCAATAGCGAAAAGTACCTACGTCGAGATTATCACTACAAGTAAGTACCTAAGCCAATATAAATAGGAATAACAGTGAGTTCCTATGTCCGTCAACCTCACTTCTATCTACTATCTACTCTAAACTAAAGAACAGCAATATTCTGCTATAAACAAAAATTAGGTTCAATGACTTTTTATGAAAGAAATATTTAAATGTATGAAAGTTTATGTTTGATGGTGCATTTCGTATTCACCAACATAACATTGTTGCTGTGCTAAACACACATTCAATGTTCAACACTTAGAAATAAAATAATATTGTTATTACGTAGGTAGGTACCTACCTTAAACAGATTATGATGTGGAAATAATAAGATCGAATAATGGTGCTGTGGTGAGTATGTTCATTGATGTCCTTACATAATCCACTATCATAAAATGCTTCAAACTATGCTTGTTTTTGTTACATTTGTTTTTCCAATGAAGAACAAGCTCCATCGGGTTGCATGAAAGTTTGATACAGTACGCGGTACGAATTTGTCTTTCGATAAAATGGCAATAAAATACCTCGTTTCTGAAATATCATAATATTTATCTTTAGTTTAGGTTGTAAGCACTTGTAACAGAAGAGAACTTGGTCAGTGGGTCGTCTTAAGGGCGGATAACTTTCACAATTATTATTATAAATCGATCTCTCTGCTTCGATATTTAACATACCACTATTATTGATTTATCATTGAGGTTTTACACAAAAACACATTCACAATTTATCAAAATCATGTTCACTTACATGATTTCGTAATAATTAACGAAATTATATGAGTAAATCCCAAAAATATTACAAAGAACATCCAATGCAACGAGTACATTGCCTTCTAGCCTTCTATTAGATCTGACAGAAGAAAGAAATTGCTCGTTGATTTTAAACAAACTGACCGTTGTCAAAATGGTTACGTAATTCGATTATAGCCTTTTTAGACGCTTATCGTTCACTCTTGAGCGTCTCATTCAGACTGCAGTTGCTATCAATGATTTTAGAGTTACGTAATACGAAAGTCGTAAAAATTTTCAATTTCAAGTTTAATTGATATCAATTCCACTCAAATTCTTATTGAAAATGTGTTGCGTAATTAGATAGCTGACACAGAATAGTTTTTATCCTGATATTCCCAAGGGATCGAGACTTATGCGGGTGACACCGCGGGGCGCATCTAGTTAACAATAAAACTTTTATAGCGGAGCGTGCTGTTCAGATTCCTGGTTTCAGTTTGTTGAGATAACGCTATCTGTGTTAAAGTAATAGGCAGATATTTATTACGCTGACTGTACTTTACTTTATTTTTAACAATACTTTGTAGTTTGTCGAGTTATACAGGGTCAAATTAAATTAGTTAGCGAAACTGCAGACGTGACGAGACGAGTATCGGTATACATTAGATCGCAAAAATTCCGAGTCGCTAATAAAAATCATGATAATATCTCCATATATTACATACCTAATAAATAATATATGTAGTAAGCAGGTTACTAATGCTTGTTCTAAATCTCTAAAGAGGTTTCATTTGTACAAGTAACAGATAAAAAAAAAATGCACTTTGAAAAATATTAAAATTTAAAATTAGGAAAATAATATTTTTTCTGGTTATGTGCGTGTCAAAGCGAGCTGTCGTTATAAATGATTCCTTGGATTGATCAGAGTATTCAGTGTAATATCATGTCGTTAACACCTGAAGAATGTACACGGATTATTACCATGGTACAAGAAGGAGGAAGTCAGCGTAGGACTGCTAGAACAGTAGGAGTATCTTTATCAACGCTCCAAAGAGTAATCCAGCGATTTCAAGAGACCCGGCATGAACATCAGGAGACCAAGAAATGGCAGGCCAACGTGCACAACTACACGAGAAGACCGATTCATGGTGAGCACTATGTTAAGAAATCGACATCTCACGGCTGTTCAGGTCCGCAACAGTCTTCAAGAAATTCACCACAACAATGTGAGCTCTGATACGATTCTGCGACGTCTTCGTGAAGCTGATTTAAACCTTAATGCCTTATAGACCAGCAAACGGCCCCAAACAAAGAGACATCAGCTCAAAATTTGTTCATCGGCTCAGAGAACATCGAGTTGCCAGGTTACGGTTTGCTCGAGAACACATTCGATGGACAGATGAAGATTGGTCCAAGGTTTATGCTTTCCGATGAGTCCAGATTTTGTTTATTTACGCATGACGGGAGACGAAGAGTATTTAGACGACCAGGCAAACGGTATCATCAAGCGTGTTTTGAAGAAAAGGTGCCATTCGGTGGAGGATCAATAATGGTTTGGGCTGGGATATCTTCAGAGGATCGCACGGAGTTAGTGATCATAGAAAACGGTTCTCTGACTGCTGTCAGATACGTACAAGAGGTTTTAAATGAGCATGCTAGTCCTTTTTTAGTCAATATGGGTGCAAATTCCATTTTTATGCACGATAATGCGCGACCACATTCTGCTCGTTTGGACAATATGTATTTTCAAGACATTGGTATTACCTGCATGGAGTGGCCAGCTCGCAGCCCAGACTTAAATCCCATAGAACATGCATGGGACGAGCTCGGGAGATGCGTGAGACAACGCTCTCCTGCTCCCGTTACCTTACACGAGTTAGGGAATGCGCTAGTGGAAGAATGGGCAAACATAGACCAAAATCGTATTAAAAATTTGGCTTTAGCATGCCACATCGTCTTAGTGAAGTGATACGGGTTTGCTCGAGAGCACATTCGATGTCGATATCGATGACCATCACATCTGAGAAGTTAACACAAAAATAAACAGATAAGTGATTAAACTCACCCCACAAAAAACTTAATCAATTTATTTTTACATGTTTAGATATCGATTAGTCTGCGGAGTTTTACTAGCTAGTTTAATTTGACCCTGTTTATCATAAAATACGGATAAAATTGTTGAAACTGAAATTGTTGGACATGAAAATTGTTGAATAAACAAAACTAAATTGGTACATTTTAACATAAATAAGATGGTTATGTTAAAATGTACCAATTTAGTTTTGTTTGTGCAACTTCGAAAGCTGATTCTTCGTCCAATTAATGATTATAACCTCCTATAACGATTGTTAAAATGATAACACCAACCGTCTGTTGTTCATACCTCATGAAGGTGACCGAAAATTATTCTGAAATTTACTTGGAAGTCGGAACGAAGTAATGACCCAGTTCCTAACAATGTCATTGGAATGTTAGTGGCGAAAACAATGGTATACGTGACCGCCATCCAATGCCAAGCGCGAAATGTTAATTAATTTCCTTCTGAAGTAACTTTTAATTAAAACTGATGTCAGAAAACTTGCTACAAATAGGATAAATGTTTATAACTATTACTTAACTTGGAAGGCGGTGAATGAGGGTTTTCTGAAATGACGTTTGCTAGGTGGCAGCACTGAGACTTCAGGTCCGGGCACCTGTCAAGTGTCAAAGCGCCTATATTTTCTTTAGTCGTGACTGACTGAATGATGAGCGAATGAATGAAATGATTGATGAACGTCATCAAATATTTTATATTCATTGTCGAAATGAAAGACTTTTTGTCAAAGTGGCGCCAACTAGTGCCTTGATTTTCATGAGGATTTCATGAAAATTCATTGAGGGAGCTAAATAAGGCTGAAAATAACAAATGAAGGTGCCTTCGTAAACCTTGAGGCAGGTTGTCTAGTCATAGTACAGTCATGAAAATTATTACTAAAACTACATACATTTTCCGACTATAGCCATTTCATACAGCTGTCACAAAATGAAAGTTGTGATTTCATAAACAATTAATTTACCTATAATCCCAAAGATAATTAGATACGATGACCCTGTACAAGTCGTATCATAAAAGTTGAGACTTGACGCACCACGTGTTTTGATTTCGGCAGTAGACGATTTAAGGGTCTCTTTAGCAGTATGAAGTCTCCGATCGGGGCGGTGGAAAGAGCGACGGGAGGCGTGGTCAAGTCTCAACTTTAATGGCACGAACTGCACGCTCATCTAGATATGGCAAGCAACAAGTGAGTAGGTACCTCGTCAATTGTGTGATGAGCTGTTAAACACGAGAATTTTTTAAAGCACCATAAAAAGTTCTCATTAACTGCATGTAAAGCCACCTTGAGTGGGCGAGGTTTGTTATTTAATTACTGCTTTACTTCTCTCTCTACATAATTTGATAAAAAATGCAAAAGTGGCCGATATTTAATTAACTTTTTTCGTAGTGCGTTGATCTAAACAACCTAATGTTTACAACCTAGTGATTACCTATTGTTATAACTTGATTATTGTAGATATGTATGATTAATATGTGATTAAAAGCAACTACAGTGAAGAAAATCTTGATTGTGTGTCCCTAAAAAAATATCACTTCAACCAATCTGCCTAGCCTTTTCCCAACCATATTGGGGTCGGCTTCCAGTCTAACAGGATGCAGCTGAATACCAGTATTTTACATGGAGCGACTGCCTATCTGACCTCCACAACCCAGTAACTGGGTAATACGATACCCCTTGGTAAGACTGGTTGTCAGACTTTCGGGCTTCTGACGACCCGTAACGACTGTCAAAGATCCACGAATGACAACCGGGACCAACGGCTTAACGTGCTTTCCGAGGCACAGAAGAGTCTCGGTATGAAAAGATGGTCACCCATCCACAGACCAACCCCGGCAAGCGTAGCTTAACCTGACAGATCGACCCGTGTGGCAGTTACTACTTAGCCACGAGCTCCTCCTAAAAAAAAATCACTTATCTACTAATAAAACCACATTGGAAATGTGACCGCCAACCCTCTCATCGCGGCCGTAAGACAGACAGCGATGATGGGGTTTGGCGATCCAGGCCGCAATGTACAGCGACCACCCGGTGGCAACTGGGATTTTTTCCCCAATTGCCACCTGGTGGCAATCAATGCGGGGGCGACTAGGAATATACGCATAAAAAAGACAAAAATTTAAAAATATTGGTGTAGCCGTGTTACATCGGCTGAATTTTGCTAGGCCGAATAGAGCACTGCAATCCTACACCGCGGTAATGATGTCAATTTGACACTGACTGCCCAATTAAGTACTACACTTTTTCTCATTTTTATTAAGTTTATTTACATGTGTAACATTGATAAATTCTGTTGACATGTAAAAAAGCTTGCCATCTTATTATTAATACTCCTGCTGAAATAATTACTTAAAAACATTTTGTATGCAAATTGCAAATCCCTAGTATCTTACCAGTGCATTTCACTGGTTATCTCATCTCTTTATGTGTTGTGGGTGGCAACAGTGTTGTTTTTTGTCAGTAAGTGTCTGACATAGGTAGCTAGCAGGGGCGACAGGTTCAAACAACCCGATTCCTATCGGCTTCCCTTCGGAACAACGACTCTACTTGAGTTTACTATTACTAAATATAATATAGTACATAAATAGTCGCATTACATGTATTTAATAAATAATAAGATAAAAAAAAAAAACATTACAAAACAGAACAGAACGCAGTTCGCATTTTTGCCTCCGCAAAAAATTCCGACGACACTAGCGCCAATCATCCCCACGTCGTGTGTCAGTTCAGTATTAATCGTAGTACGGACCACACCTACTTCGGGCACACTTCGATGGGAATCGGGAGTTGCGAATCACCGCTCATAACGGTGGCAGGTATGCGAGTTATTATCGGGACATAAAGAGAAAAATGCGTAGGCAAGAACGAGATAGAATGAGTTGTCGTAGACGTGTGTCGACTTGTTGATAGATAAATTACCTTTTAATTTGTTTTCTTTTACATTTGTTTGGTTAGTTGCATTCTCAACATAATTTTTAAATCTATAGTAGGTACCTATTACAGCTGGTTTTTTTTTATTACAGCTGGATTTGTGTGCCATAGTGATAAATTTTTGATTTACGAGTTATGTTTATAGCGGTTTAATTAAACCGTTGTCATTTCGATGAATAGAGAGCTAGTAACAGTGAACGAGCTAGTAATGTTCCATTTCGTAGATTTGTTATTTTGATTTTCTTGACAGATTAATTCACGTGTTGTTGTTGTTTTGATTTTCTTGACAGATCATTTTTAACCTGTTCCCTCGCATTTTATTCGTTATAACATAATCTATATGTAATACTGTTTTTCAAAAATAAAACTATAATCGATAATTTAATACCTATTTTAGTTTTATTTCTGAAAAACATTGAACATTTTATATAAATATATCGTTATTTCAGAAAAGTGACAACATTTTTACAGAAATTTACAACATACAGAAGAAGTGCCTTAAACATAGGTCCCCTAGCTCCCAAACTGAGTTTATAACTGTGAATTGGGAGTCAGTGTTCCTCTATTATAAAAGCCGTTACGTATGTCGTAAGTTATTAAAAAAATGTAGTGAAAAAGAAACAAAAACGCTTATTTTTTTACAATGTACAAAAGTAACAATCGTTAAATGAGCAGGAAGGTGTTGTGAGAGAGTGTATGTGTGTGCATGTGTTTGCGGAGTGTGTAAGTGTGTCTATGTTTGAGGAGTGTGCGTATGTGTGTCTGTGTGTTTGAGAAGTGTCAAGTGTTATGTATGGAGATGAGATGTTTGTGTTGAATTATAGAGTAGGAGTGAATAGAAAGTATGTATAGTACATCTCTTTAATTCTACTACTTGACTTAATAGATGCGTTAAATTGAAAAAAAAAATATGACTAAAATTTTTGAGGTAGGAAATAATTTTGATGTTATCTTGTGTTTAAGAGAACTAAAAAATTTTTTATTCGGCTTCACTCTTATGGAATTAGTAGCTGCGCTACTGCTAGCTAGCAACATAACGATATCCCAAAGAAAAAAGGTTTGCGATAACCCTCAAGCTGAGGCTACTACTTTATCTACTTCCTTAGTGACATCGTTAATACCTAATATCAATGTTCTTTATGTAATTGGAACTTTTCTCTCCTCTACATACACTACACACTTTACCAAATCATTAGTGTGAAAACATATAAGGAGAAACAAGTAAGTGCACTCTAAAATGCATTTACTTGGCTCTGTCGCACGTTACTCTGTAATAATAACAAGGGTCGTAAACACAAACAAAATGAAAATCTGGAGAATGAATAGTGGCAAATAAAAAAGTACAAAGAGTGATCGGTATTGTTAGGCGAAGCTTATGAATTATTTTAACTTTTTGGGTAAAAAATGAAGCAATTAACTATGTTTTAGAAAGAACGTTTTAAGGGTTTTAAGAGAGTCTGGTCGACCCTATCATCAATAAATAGTTAACTCTCTATTGCCCGCGGTTTCACCCGCGTCGAGGTCGTAAATTATCCCATGGGAACGTACTAAACTCAAACTCAACTCAAACTCAAAGCATTTATTTCAATTAAGCCCTTTACAGGCACTTTTGAATTGTCAAAGAGTCAGTCAGTTAGTCAGAAAGTTGAAGCTAGTTGCCCATTCCAAAACGTAGATCTCTATGGAGAAGAACGGGCAAGAAACTCCAAGGACACTCTTTTAAATATAGAAATTACAAAAACTTACTAATACCTGTACCCTAATTACGTAATGCAAAATCAATCCGAATCTGAATCGTTTTGAAACAGATTGCTAATCCATTGCTCCGTAAGTTCGAAAAAAAAACTGCAGAGCAACGTAAATAACGCAATGAATGTTGTTGAACTGTCAAAATGAAACAGATTTGTCTTTATCGTTTACGAAAATATGTTGCGTAATTAGAAAGCTAGATAAAAAGTATCCTATGTTCCAAGTCAATGGTCTATCCGTGTGCCAAACTTTTATCCAAATCGTTTAGCCTTTTAGGCGTGAATAGGTAACAGACAGACGGAGTTACTTTTGAATTTATAATATAAATACAAGGTCCCATTAAAATAGGTGGACACATTTTAACACAGCGCGCAGCGTTCAGTACGTCTAACCAAAGATCACACTGATTGAAGCACAAAAAAAACACAGATTAA
Source organism: Xanthia togata (assembly GCA_963853775.1). Lineage (NCBI taxonomy): Eukaryota > Metazoa > Arthropoda > Insecta > Lepidoptera > Noctuidae > Xanthia > Xanthia togata. The sequence continues at coordinate 18,832,969 of OY970802.1, forward strand.
TGTGATTTTATTTTGACCTAAAATAATAAATGGCTTTGGGTATTTAACATTTTTAGTTTAGGTATTTTCGTTAGCAGATTTTTTTCCTTGTATCTGATGCGTTTTTCTTATTTTTTTTTTACCATTGTCCTTATTTTGGGGGTCTGAATGATTTCTAAAAGTTTGTCCATCTATTTTAATGGGACTTTATACAATATTATAATATAAAATATTAGAATAAAAAATTATAAAATAATTATTAAAATAATATTTTAATAATTATTTTATTGATATCAAGTACAGATTAAAATATTGATAAAGCTGCTGCACTTACTAATTCCTATTAGGTAGTTGTTTTAGATCAAACTGTCAATACATACAGTTTGATGTTAGTCTTCACACGTTTCCAATTCCTTTGCGAGTGATACATAGACACGAATTTGAATTGAATTGCTTATTAATGACTTGCTTTCTACCTTATACAGCTGTATTCACGCAAAACGCATCTCAAGTGGACATTTTCGTGTATTTACGACTATTTAGTGTTCACCATAATAGTTTTGACACATAAATTTAAGTAACATTTGTATCATGTGGGCAAAGAATTTCAAATTACGCTTTGATATTCGAGTCACATTTTCTCCGGAGTAAATACTCGTAGAAGCCATTTAGAGCTTACGTAATGAGGATGTGACTTATTTTATTACTTTCACTGTTATTTCTATAGATGTATTATAATTATCCACCTATGGTTATTTCATTATAAATGTGTATTCTCAGAAAGTAGCATTAGGTCGGGTCCGTAAAGCAGATAAAGAAATGGAAGTCGCTAGTTTTTTTTTTCTTCTTAGACCCTTAAGGACAGTAACTCCTATTTACCTATCGGGGGCATTAGAAGCGGAACATACACACAACGCCGGCGCCGCACCGTCGCAGCGCCCGCGCCACGCCTTTTGTGTATGTTTCGCGCCAAGTCGTTCCTATAAATTTTGAATGAAATATGAAACGGGCGGCGCAACGCCCGCGCCACAGCGTCACCACGCCCGTGCCCCTTGCCACTTGTGTATGCCCCGCACCTTAGGTAATGCGTGTAACGTAACAATGCAAAATTCAGTAGCCACGCCAGCCCAATCATATAACAGCCATTTTTCCTAACCTTCAAATGAAGAAAGACGTTTACTCATGTTGTTCTAAAATCTATATTTTTTTCCATCAAAGAGCAAAACGATATAAATAATTAATCAATCAAAATCAATGTATGTTGATTGATTAATTATTTATACCTATCATGTAGTTGAATCTAGACAAACGGAATGTTTGACATCGCGATGATTGATGCAACATTCTGACGAAATAAACATTACGCGTCTGGCTATATCGACCACGTCTTTCAGTTTCAAAGTTAGAACAATAACAAAGTTACTTTAGCTTACGTTTATTTTGGACTAGCTTCTACCCGGGACTATGTCCATGTGAACTATGTCACGCGGCATTACTGTGCTTACCATTTGTGAAAAAAAAATTTCGAAGTCAGACGAATAGTTCCGAAGATCACCCCTACATACAAACTCACAGATTTTACCTCTTTCTAATATTATTTATAGATGTTTATGCGTAAATAGAAGGTTCAATTACGGCTATCATGGGCTTATTAGTCCCTATCTCCTGATTGCGCTGGAGCACTTTTCATTATTAGTAGACCATAAGGGAGTCAGGTCTTGCCCAACATAAATGTTCCTTATGTCTGATGGGTATTTCGTATTCAGTCACTGATAGAGTTAAAAAAAAAACTCAAGTTTGCAGACAATGTTTTTGTTTTAATTACGTTTAGCCAATTTGTTTTAAATGTTACCTATACATATAAACATCAACACACACCTACTCCTTTTGCTTAGATTGCATTCATATATCTGGTCATACACGCACGCCCGGATCATAAAAGATAATATGAAATGGATCACATATTATATTTTAACTAGTTTTTGCCTGTGGCATCGTGGCCTTGACCTTTCTGAAGAACATTACAAAAAAGCAAAGCAATATTCTATACCTAATTGAAGAGTAACTAGGTTTGTATTGTTTGTCAACAACCACAACATAAACTGCAGGAAGTCGTGTTAAAGATAAATATACGTAGATTACTCTTTTATATTAACCAGGCAAACATATAGGTACATAGATCGAATCGAAACTCTTTTCTAATCGAGTCCCAAGTTTCGCATCTGTGGCTGCCATATAAGATTTATCAGAAAACTTGTACAAGTGCCAGTATCAAAGTTTGGAACACGTGCTGCAAGCCGCGCCAGTTTTATTACTTGTATTGGCGGAACAGTTCGGATATTAAACAATTTTTCCCAACAGACAACGTATAGATTGTTTGTATGCAGTTTCACTAAAGCTAATATTAATGTTATTATTGGCTAGGACTCTTTTTTAATGTTTGCAAAGTTACACAGTATTGTTATCTAAAGGGTGTAAGAGGAAATAGTTATTTATGCAACTAGTGAGCAAAGTTGTTTTTTGCTGCGAGTGTTGATTTTGAATCACGAGTAAGCGAAGCGAAGTTATAATCCTGAGCGTGGCGAGGGATTCAAAGACACGAGATGCAAATACCTTTGCTCTCGTGTAACACATACAACTTTTCACCTCAGCAGCGAGAACATACAACATGTTAAAAAAAAACCCTGTCCGATCCGTGAGGGTGTTGTTAGGTATCTTAGTGTAAGAATATTTATGTGGAAATTTTCAGGAAAAAATAATCCCCAAATTTGAAATTTTAAATGAAATTGTTTTTTCTGTATTGTGGATATTGGAATCACTTTTACACAATGGTGAATTTTACCGGGTTATTACGTTGGGCGCGGGCGGCCATCGTTTAGTGGGTGTCTAAAAGTCATAACTTATGAGTTATGAACTTATGACCCCTGTTGAAAATTTGAAAATTTTTAATGCAATTGGAGGTAACTAAAAATGTGAATTTTAAATACCAATAACTTTTTTATTAAAAATAATAATAATAATAAAAAACTCATGTAAACTCAAAAAAAGTAATATTACTGCAGTAGGTACCATAAGCCCTTTTCGGATCCAACAAGGTTTGTTTTTTACATAATCTTCATTACTTCGTATATTTTTCTCCAACATTGTCTTTATTTAATAAAATAAATACAGTTCGATTATTTCGAAAAAATAAAAACGTTTGCGCTGACGGACCACCGTCAGGCACGAAGTTTCTTTCTCACATATGATTTAAAACAGAAACAAAAATTTTGCAGCCATCATCTTGGATTTACATTTTGATCTCACTATCGACATAAGCACCCTCAAAAACTATGAAAACGATACCCATGATAAAAACTTGAAATTTTTTATAGTTGCCATCTTGGATTTACATTTTAATGTCAGTATCAGCTTTAGCACCCTCGAAAACTATGAAAAGGACACCCATTACGAAATTTTTTAATATTTTCGCAGCCACCATCTTGGATTTTTATTTTGACTTCACTATCGGCTTTAGCAACCTTGAAAACCGTAGAAACGATACCCATGAAGAAAAAATTGTTTATTTTACAGCCGCCATCTTGTATTTAAATTTTGACTTCACGTTCGGCTTTAGCGCCCTTGAAAACTATGAAAACGACACCCATGACGAAAAATGAGAAAATTTTCGCAACCGCCATCCTTTTTTTTTTTTTTTTTTTTTTTGGGTGGGAAATCATCAAATGACGTCTCCCGCTCTGGGTGGAGCGGGAGGGCGTGTCAGACTCTTACTGACTAAAACCCAACCGTGTTCCTTCTGTTGCCTGTGCAATGCCAGGGGGCCACGGTATCCCTTTCGGACTTTCCCGCAACCCCGGCAGGCAATGGTCTCACCGGACCCCTTCACTTGCTGACACTCTTTGAGGCGCGCGTGGAACACAACGCGCCGTCGACCCGGGCCTGGTCCTTACCGGACGGCGAGCTACCCATTGCTCACCGTCCGCAAGCCCGCGCCTACGGTGGCCGGGAATCAGCGATTGATTCCCGACGCCCAGGGCGTCTCCTCCTGCGGCGGCTAGGGGCGTGAGGGCGCGAAATTTGCCTCTCCCTCACGCGTTCCGCCTCCTCCTTTGCGAGCATTACTGCTTCGCAGAAGGAGGTGACGGCCTCCCATGCCCTCTCGCTCCGTACCATGGCCTGGACCAGGGCCGGACGCGAGAGATCCCCGCCACCGATCGCCTCCACGAGGACACGGCGGTGCTCTGCCCAAGCCGGGCATACCTCCACCGTATGCTCCACCGTGTCCTCCGGGCGATCCACGCAGTGATGACACCCGGGCGTTTCCTCCCGCCTTATCCGAAACAGGTACCTCCCGAAACAGCCGTGTCCGGTGAGGACCTGCGTCAGGCGGAAGGTGAGGACGCCGTGGCGCCTCTCCAGCCACTCCTCAAAGAGGGGACTTATCGCCGCAATAGTGGCGTGCCCAGCACTGGGTTGCGACAATCGCACTCTCCATGCCGCCATGAGATCCCGTCGGAGCTCTGTCCGCTGTGCCGCGATTTCTCGCGGCATCGGAGTCAAGCCCCGGCGTTTCGCCTCCTCGCGCCACTCCCAAATATGCGCGAGGACTTTAACCTCCAGATCCCATGGCGGCAATCCGGCAAGGAGGCTCGCCGCCTCACCGGAGACCGTGCGGTATCCCCGGACCAGCCGGGTGGCCATGACCCTCTGGGACGCGTTCAACCTGCGGGCAGGCCGCCGCCTCAACGAACGCGCCCACACCGGTGCCCCGTACAGGGCCATGGACCGCACGATCCCCGCGTATAGCCTCCGGCAGGAGGCGTTTGGACCTCCTAGATTGGGCAGGAGCCGCTTCAAGGCAGCCCCGGCCCGCTCCAGTCTGGGAGCCAAACGTCGGAAATGCTCCACGAAGTTCCACCGACTGTCGAGGACGAGTCCCAGGTACTTCATCGTCGACTCGACGCCGATGTGAACCCCTCCTACCGTTATTTGGGAACCCGACGGTGGCGCGTTCCAAGGACCATGAAAACACATGGCCTCGGACTTGTGCAAGGCCACCTCGAGTCCCAACTGCCGGATTCTGGCCACGATTGTCGCAACCCCGTGTGTCGCTAGTTCAGCCGCCGCCTGGTGCGACCTCCCCTGCGCCAGGACCAACGTGTCGTCAGCGTAACAAACGACGCTGACGCCATTGGGGAGGTCTGCGCGCAGCACCCAGTCGTATCCGATGTCCCACAGATGCGGCCCCAGGACCGATCCCTGTGGGACACCGCACGACATCTCTCGCCGGTTCCACTCTCCCTGGTGACCGGGGTAGATGATGGCCCTGTCCGTCAAATAGGCCTCGACCACACGACAGAGGTAGGTCGGCATCCGGTGATACCGGAGTGCCTCCCTGGTGCAACTCCAGAGCAGGGTATTGAAGGCGTTGGCAATGTCTAGAGACACCGCCAAGACGATCCCACCCCGAGCCACCGCATCCCCCGTCGTGAGGGCTCGCACGCGCATGATGGCGCCCACCGTGGAGCGCCCCCTGCGGAAACCAAACTGGCTCTCCGCCAAATCCGGCCCCACCCGCACCAGCCGCCCGACAAGGCGGTCTGCAATTACTCTTTCAAAGAGCTTGCCCACCTCGTCGAGCAGCACGATGGGCCGGTAAGCGGACGGAGAGTCCGCAGGGCGCCCCGGCTTCTTGATTAGGACCAGTTTCCCCGTCTTCCAACGAAGTGTAAACTGGCCCCTCTCCATACATGCGCTTAAGAGCCCCCTTAGTCGAGGCCCGAGAGCCTCTGAGGCCAGGACCCAGGCTTTCCCAGGTAAGCCGTCGGGTCCTGGGGCGGTATTTCTGGCATTCAGCCTACGTACCGCCACCCTCATCTCTACCTCGGTCACATCCAGAGCATCGTCGTCGTCGTCGGCGGTGTGGTCCGCATCAGGCACCGCAGTAGGCGGAGCCATGGGCGGGGAGGCGTGTTCCCCTCTCGAAGGGAACAGAGCGCTTACCACGTCCCCCACAAGCTGCGGCCGGAGACTCTGCGTCAGCGGGGGAGCCCATGGGCGGAGTTTCTCTCGCACCATTTTATATGGGCGTCCCCACGGGTCTCTGTTCAGAGTCTCCAGCGACACCTCGCGGGCCAGTGCCCTGGCCCGCGAGGTGATTTCTGCTTGGAGGGCGGTCTTCGCCGCTCTGTACCCCTCGTACAGCTCCGCCTGAATGGCTTCCGTATCCGGAGGTCGAATACGGAGCCTGCGGTGCCTAGTGTACCGGCGTCGCGCAGTAACGCACGCATTGCGCAGTGTCGTCAGCTGACGCGACCACCAGTACACCTGGCGCGAAGCACGTCCGGGCTGGACCCGGGGCATTGCCACGTCGCATATCTCGGACATGGCCTCCCGGAACCACTCCGCCTCGTCGTTGATGTCGGCAGGCCTGTCCGGTGATGACACCCAGGCCTGCACGATCGAGGCTTCCAGGAGGAGCTCCCGGTCCAGCTGCTTCAGCGCCCACCGCGGACCACTCGGGGCCTGTCGGACCGGCGCGCTCGAGGTCTGGGTGGAGACGTCAAACCAGATGTACCGGTGATCGGAATACGTCTCCACCCCCTCCATGACGCGCCAGTCAATGACACGCGGCGACAGAGCGGGGCTAGCGAACGAGATGTCCACCACTGATTCACCCCGCATCCGCACACACGTGGGGACAGAACCCCGATTAAGGACGACCAGGCCTGTCTCCAGCGCCCAGTCCAGTCCTCCACCATCCTACCCCGTGTGTCCGTATACCGGGAACCCCAAGCCACATTCTTGGCATTGAAGTCCCCGAGGACGAGCACGGGGAGGGAACAGAACCCGACGACGACGACTCTCAACTCCGCAAGGGAGTTGTGGAACTCGGCGAGAGTTCGGTTCGGGGAGAAGTATGCGCCTACCACGACAATCTCCCCGAACCGTGCTGCAACGCAACCCCGTCCTCTCTAACAGCCTCGAGGGACGGGGTACCGGCGGCGGCCGATGAAATTAGGGCCACTGAGCCGCTCAGGTCCTCCACCCAGTCATCCCTGGGCGGGACAAAGTACGGCTCAGCGACCACGGCGATGTTAATCGACCACTGCGCCATGCTCTGGAGCAACAGATGCTGAGCTGCGGTGCAGTGGTTGATGTTCGCCTGGAGGAGGCGAAATGGGGCCATTATTGGCACTCCATTTCAGCCCCCTCCTTAGCCCCCTGTGAGGGCCCTGCCGCGGCGGCTGTGGCGGCGACGACGGCTGTGGAGGCGGCAACGGTGGCGGTGGCGGCGGTTGCGGCTGTGACGGCAGTGGCAGGTGGTTTGCCTCTAGCCTTGGTGGGTAGAGCGCAGGCCTTGCTCCCAATCCGGTGGCCGGCTGGCTTGCCAGCCGCCGCACATACGACGCAATGCGGCGTGGCTTCGCACGAGCCGGCCTTGTGACCGGGCTGACCACAGCGGTAACAATGACTGCTGCGGTCCACCTCCGAGGTGCATTTAGTTCCCCCCAGCCCTAACGACAGCGGCCACCACCTGTCCCTCCGTCACGGAGTCGTCCAAGCCCAGAATACGCATGTCTGCGCATTTGGTGGGCCTGGACACCCGGGCCTCGTCCGCATTTATTGACGCCTAAGCCTTTCGGCCAGAGCGCCAGCGGCCGGGCCGCTTGCCGCACCGGGGAACTCCAGCATCCGGGCCCCAGTCGCCGTGACCCTTACCCGGATGCCATCAGCGGCGCCGATCTCCTTGAGGTCCACCGTTGCCCCCACCTTGGCGAGCACGTCGCGGTAGGACACGCCCCTCTTCTCCGCCTCTGGCTGTAGTGTTATCACTACAGCTGCGGACTTCGGGGCTGCCACCTCGCCTTTCTTTGAGCCGTCCTGTTCTTCTTCCCCGCCTTCCTCTTCTCGCCGGCTACTTGCCATTCGGCGTCAGCCGGTGCAGGGCCTAGGGCCGGGGCCTTCGCCGCTAGAGCCGGGGTCTTTGCCGCCACGGCTGGGGCCCTCGCCGCCTGTGTAGCCGCCCCACCCTTGGTCTGCCCCGATGAACCTGGATTGGCTGGGGCAGCTGCAGTGACGGCATATGAGGCCGCCTTCCGCTGGCCAGCGGCCGGCAAGCTCGCCGCTAGAGGAGGGCGCAGGACGATGGCTTCTAGTGCGGAAAAACGAGACCGCAAAGAAGCCATCTCCTGCCTAACCAGGGTCAGAACCCGGTCCTCTTCAGGCACGGGCCGTCCCTGCCCATGCTGCTCCCTCCCCTGTGGCACCTCACGGGGGCCGGCTCCCCGGAGCCCGGCCAGGTCCGCTCGGAGCTCCTCATTTTCCTTTCGGAGAAGCTCCATGGCGGCTGTCAAGCGGGCGACCTCCGCCCGCATCTCAGACATGCCGTCCGACGGAGGCCTGAGGTGATAGGCCTCCGCTGCCGCCAAAATAGAGGCTATGGCCGCAGGCATGGCCTTGTCTTTAGAGGACTGAGTCCTCTTCAAGACCAAAACCTTGATAGCGGCAGCCACAGCCTCCGCAAACCTGGCCGCTCGCTCCGAATTGGAGCCGCCAGCGACGCTCGGCTCAACACCTGCCAACTCTGTAGGGGCCGCCACGGTGCTGGTCCCTACAGGGTGGTGTTCCTCCTCTGTAGAGGGCCTATCCACCTCAGCTGGGCTGGCCGGACTCGGCTCGCCTGCCTCCTTGGTGGTGAGCCCTCTACCCACACCTTTTCCCCGGGCCGCACCCCGCCGACTGGATTGTATCTTCCTCCTGCCCGAGACCACCTCGTCGGCCGACCCCTGGCCATCCCCCGGTTTGGAGCGCTTCCGGAGGAACTTTCGGTTCCTCACGGTCGCTCCCACCACCACTTCGCGCTCCGAGCTCTGACCCGAACTCATCGCACCAGACGAAGCGTCGGACTCCGACCCCGCATCACTCCTCCCCTTTTCTTTGTTTTTGTTTGTGTTTACCATATTTGTTCCCACGAGTATAAACTTTGTGTATTGACTCAAAATATCGGTTCGCACTAGCGACTAATTATCTAATAGCTACCCATTAGTCAAGCTTACAACCTCCCTCACGGTGCGCCGCCGCTTGGAGGTTTGGGGTAATTTTTTATAGAGGATTTCTTCCTCGCGGTCCAGGCGGTTAAGCCAAGACCCTCAACCCCCGTCAAGTGCCAGAGACATGACCTTGACACTCTTCGGGGCTACGAGACCAACGGTGGCAGAAGGCTTCCTCCTGCCTGCCCGACGGCAGTGTAAGTGCACGCCGAGCCCGTACTCCAACGCTGCTCAACGTGTACTCTCTCCGAGTACACGTTAGAGCGTTCTTCCGACAGGATATTGGCATACGGACAACGAGACCCCTTAGGCACACAGTACCTAATGGGGAGACATTGCCCGCATCCCAGGGTGCACCGTCCTGAAGACTGGCCTTCCCCCCGGACGCATCCGAAGGGAATTCCAGCCCACAGGCACACGGGGAGGTTTCCTGTCCAAGCACCCCGCAACCGCCATCCTGGATTTTAATTTTGACCAAATTCACACTTTCTATCTCTCTCTCTCTCTTTCTTTCTCTTTGAATTAGAAGAAGACAGTCGCAAGTGCCTTTTCGCGTGACGATTTCTGCCAGTGCACTCTTACCGCAAGCCGCTTAAAGAACTTAATTGATTAAAAAAAAAAAAAACAGAATTAAAAAAAACCCTAACAGATGACTTGCAATTTTAAGGTTTTATGTGTATCCGAACGATTTATTGTTTGTTTCTTTTTTGGGCCTAGTAGGTATGGAATTTTTAAATCGAACTTCGAATCGACTTGTTTCTAGTATCTCTCGCTTTTTTCGTATCGAAGTGAAAGTGACAGAACAAAGTGAAGTTCAAATCTTTCGAATTTTGTGAGTAGACAGCTCATGCACGCTTGCAGCAAAATCGAATTTTGCTGACTGTCTATAGACAGCAAAACCTGATTGTTTGAGGTGCTGAGGTGAAAACCTCAGCACCTCAAACAAACAGGTGTATTTGCGTAAGTAATGTGGCCATTCTTCTGAAAAGAAGAATGGCCACATTGCTTACGCAAATACGTTGTGTACCTTTCAGCTTACAGCAATCAAAAGATTTAACCTTTTAAATACAAAGTTCAAAAGAGTTCAGCTGACTTTATTTAATTCTACTTTTTTAAGTCGCACCACGAAGAATGTAAAGAGCAAATACGAGATGTAATTGGCGGTAGAATGTTTCCCTATCCGTCTTACAGTGAATTCTTCGGGAAAAATGTGTCATAGCGGTGACGAAGGACAAAGGATAGACGAAGATGATAAATTATGTTTTTCTGAAGAAGAAACTCGTATAACATATTGTTCGTGCGTGTTATAAAAGTGACTATTAGTTTATGTAAGCTCTATAATCTTTCTGTAATGTTTGGTAGCCATTGAAGTGTCGCAGAGATAGGAACGGGTGACAATTAATTTATAGGATGAAAGGACGGTGTTACACTTGTGTAGCTATTATAATATGTTAATGTGTAACTTTAAATTAAGAGGAGTTATGCAAGCTCTAGCTAAAACATAAATATCACAGCCTAGGCTTTAACTGAAAGGATTCGGTGAATTAAACATACCATAACATCACGCCTGTATTCCCCAAAGGGCTTAGGTAGAGGTGTAAAGTAAATTAAATATTGTAATTAATTCCGATTAAAGGTACCATTCTGTACCCGACCGCAGGTGGCAACTGCAGGCAACGTGCCGCGGCGCCATGTCGCGGCGACACGTCACGGCGTCATGTCGCTGCAGTCATGATTCCCAACCCGACCGCAGGCGGCAGTAACCCGTATTCTAGTCGGTAGATAGAAGATAGAAAAACGTGTTATCGCTTGAGCGCTTGCGGCACTACTGGTCTGCAGTCGGGCTACACGTGTCGCCTGTCGCCGGTAGCTGCCAACGACGTGTCACTAGCTACGGAAGGTATTTCATGGAAATCAGTTGTGTCGCGGCGACACTCTCTGCAGTTGCCTCCAGCGGTCGAGTACGGAATGGTACCTTAAGTAGTTTTGAAATAAAAAAAACATTGAAATTACAAATTGCTCTAATGTTGAATCTAGCTTCTAGAATTCTACTTACTTTCGTTACTCGTACATCAACGCGTTCTGCGTTGATGTACGAGTACGAGAGTCACAAACTTCAATCCGATTGATTGAAGTCCTGACAAATCGAGCTACCCACATACACGTGGCGATCGTATTTGGTTACGAGTCTGTAACCACACTGTAACTACACATTCGCGTAGCTTTGAGTGATACCCGTACTGCTGTTCGATACCGATACCAGTTTAATTTGCGGTATTCGCAGAATAATGTTAGTTCGTTCCGATCAATTACGCTAGACCCCTGGCTGTTACCATGTTACCCATTTGGGGTCAACAAACCGGTAATTGCGCTTGTATTACTGAGCTTCTAAGGCTTTTGCACTTTCTCGTTATTGCTTCTGATTGTTTGGTTGAGGTTGAGTTCAAATGGCTTACCCTGTTTGTTCTGGAAAGCAAATATGTGAGGCGGGTTTCAGTAAAGTTAAGCTTACTAGTTGAGCTGCTTCGTAAAATGGTTGTCTTTGTAACAAAAGCAGTTGTATTTTTTTTTTGGCAGCCTTTTCTGTTCCATTCGAGGATAAGCGTCTCACTCCATTCCATCCTTCTTTTGTGACCCCGCGCTTCTTCCTTCCAGTGTTAGTATATAAGTATGGATATATGATTTTGCTGTACTTTTAAAATGTTACACGAAATGTAGCTCAGGCGCTGCAGACAAGTTATTATTAATCCTATGAATAAGCAAGTGGATAAAATCAAGAATGAAGATTACGTACATGTCAAGTAATTTCTCATGAAGGGACCGAGCTCTGCTCTTACAGTGGCACACAGGCTAAAATATATTACCTACATATTATATATACTCGTACATGTAAAACTAGGACACACATCTTAAGAAAGTTCTCTATTTTCATTCAAATACTGTCCTCATTCGTTAACCGTTGCACTTCTGCAGCACTTTAGAGGTGACTAGTTGTCATCCATCAAGCATACCCATGAATAATGACACCATCCCGCTTCCCGTTCTTGTAGTTTATTTCCTACACTGTAAATGGATAAATCAATCACTTCATAGGTGACAGAGAAGACCCTTGCTTGCCTTGAACTGATATATTCTAAATTTACGAGACGACGTAATAAAAATGGAACTTCTACTGTATCTCGTTCACTAAACTAAATTCGAAGAAACCTAGTACGATAATTCGTAACCTTTATGTTCATCATCATCATCATTTTAGCTGAAAGACGTCCACTGCTGAACATAGGCCCCCCCTAAACGCCGCCCCTTCGACCGGTTACCTTAACTAACCTACATATTAATTCCTAGAAATACATTACGATAATTCGTAGCAAACATTTATGATAATTCGTAGTAACCTTCGTAATAATTTGTAGCGTGCCATTACCATAATTTTTGTAGTTCGTAGTGTAAACCTTTTTAATAATTCGTGGCGCTCTGTTACGGTAATTTTTGTCACAGATTGTAGGAAGGTTCGCTACGAATTATCGAACTTCTTGATAATTCGTAGCGAACCTTCATGATATTTCGTAGAAAACCTTCGTGATGATTCGTAGCAGTCCGTAACCCTTCATGACAATTCGTAGCACTTTCGTAGCGCTCTGTTACGATCGCTTGTAGAGGAACCTTCATGTCGTAGTAGTTTGTTGCGGTTCCATTCTCCATTCTACAAATGTATTGCAACAGTGTCATTAAAGTTGCGGTTTGTGAAATGGAAAGCTATCTCAGATTCATTAGTCAGTGATTTTGTTCTATTTGTTGGCATAGTTTATCGATTGTGTTTTATCATTTATTTTACGAAGCTAATCGATTATATCAGATTAGGTAATTCTCAGCGTCTATCTGTCTCACAATGATTACCAATTTTTATTCCAAATTGTGTAAATTCTAGTGATTTCTGCAGTTATCTCAACTGGTTTATTTATGCCGCCTAAGTTAAACTCACCACTGTCCGAAAAGCGAATTATCACATATTTATCACTTAGAGGTGTTTAATTAAAACAATGAAGTATTCATATCAGTTTATGTAAATAATATGTCGCAAGGCGCCATATCACGTTTTGCCAGCTATGTAAACAATTGGAATGGTCACTTAGACATCAGTTTGGGAACAAATATTGAAATTGTTGCCTGAATTGGCTTGAAGTCATACAAAATTTAGTCGGTTGGCACGTTTTCTCACTTCACTGTGAGTTTGTAAGTTTAGAGATAGTGCTTAGTTTATGTGTGAGAATTTTAGGATTTATTGAGGAATGTGGCATTCATTTCGAGCACAAGTTATTTGTTTTAGTTAACCTCAACAAAGTTCTTAAACGGTTTAAAGGTCAACGCCCCCGCTCTCCTTTTTATAATCCGATCCCATATAACTTAGCTTAGGATTTCGTCCAATCTCATAAGTTGTAGCTCAAGGCAATTATTTACCTGAGCAAGCTAAACCCCACGGCTCACTGTAAAATAAAGTAAAAGAAAACAAACTAAACTAAATTTAAATTAGGTGAAGAAAGTAGTGCTGCTTAATTACAGGTTTTTTAAAGATTGAATAAATACTGACCTACTTACTTCTATCATGTGCGGTTGAGATGCGAAAGTCATGTATAAAATGGATATTATGTTAGGTGCTTAGATGTTCATTTCTTAAGCACGCCGTCCAGACACAACGGATTTACCAAATTTAGTACCTACAGAGGAAGAATATGTCCAGGATTAACACATAGGGAGCTACCATCCGTAAACCAAGCAGTTAATCATGTAGAACACGCGAGGTCGCGGGAGATAAGACCTCACATACCTTATTTTCCACAATTATTTTACAGACTGTGGAAATTCCTTTGAAGTTACTTTTTTAAAGTTGATAGAAAATATAATTTTTATCTACTCACTCCTAACGGGTAGGGTCCTCTCACATTACTCGTAAAAAGATAACGCAATGACTAATATTTGACGAAATAGTGACCAAACAGTATCACGCACTAATCCAGGTGATAGTTTCAGTATAAATGCCACAGGATAACAAATAGTCGTCACGTTCAGAGCTCAAGGTCGTGGTAGCCTTTAATTTCCGCAGTTTGGTGGAATGGCAATAAATAACTAGGCTATGACATAAGGCGTTATCTACTCCAACAGAAATTGCGTCTTTGTGTTTCTTTAGTCAAAAGTGGGGTCTACCCGCGGAACTTGCGTTTTGATCTGATGATGTTTGCGTGTTTGTATTTATATCACCCAGCTGATCCATCATACGTTGTCCTGTCCAAATTTCAATAATCTTTACAAAATTCCCATGGAAAATGCTCTTCCAGTTTTTCCAAATTTTGCATCTTTTCTAATTTTACTTTCCGAAAGAACGATTCGGACTATTACGAACATTTTAATACAAAAGAAATCCGAATCGATCCAGCCGTTCTGAAGTAATGCGTTTACCAACGAACGTCATTTCATTTTTAGGGTTCCGTAGTCAACAAGGAACCCCTAATAGTTTTGCCATGTCTGCATGTCTGTTCGCGGCTTAGCTTAGAGACTCTTAGTTAAATTAGAAAGCTGTAATTTGGTATGGGTATACATATTAACCACGCTGACAAAGTGGTAAAATGAAATCATTAAAACATTTTTTTTAGGGTAACTCCCTACACGTAAAGTGTGGTTTTTTTTCTTGTCTGTCCCATGTTGTGGGGTGTCGTGTGGGTGTGTGAAAACTATTTTCCGATTCAGGGATCCGTTTTCGAAATATTAAGCTTTAAAGTACTAATTTTTGTTAGAGTCCCTGCCAGCTAAATTGTTGTTTTTGGATATGGAAAAACAATCATGGCGATAGTATATATAACGAAGTTAAAAGGAAAACTATCACTGCTAAGTAGGCTTTACAGTTTACAAGTTACCGAGTAATAATCGACTTACAACTTACATTTGCAGTTGGAATGTATCGGAGAACATGTTTTCCAACTACAATGTTAGGATTGTTCTTGGGATAAATTCATCCCAACTACGGAACCCTTCATTGTGCGTAGTCTGTCCGACACGCACTTGACCAGTTTTTTATATAAAGATTACAAAAACGCAGGAGTATGATCTTAAGCCCAGAATAACGAAATTTTTCAACCTTATTTCTTAGGAGACAATGCTTAATATTATAATAAAGTTTTAAATTCCGGATCAAATCTAAGTTAAGGCTGCTGTTTTTCGAGACCTTTTCATTTCTTACATCATTTTCCTCATCCTGTTTAATTGCGCGTTAATTTAGATTACAAAGTCGACACCTAATATTCTCTTTAGAACTTTATCTTGGTCGCCATTTTTACGAATACCGTGACCTTTCCACCCGCGCAGGGTCGCAGAGGTCAAACAAATCACAATCTATACTGCGTCACTCGTTAACCACTACTTCTCCTGATTCTTTAGATCCCACTTAAACTAGTGATTTGTATAGTTCCTTTGGGTCTCAGAACTCTTTTGAAAATTTAAATGGATCACGTTGGTGTAGAATTGAAGTTGTGACGTTGTAATCTTGAGTTAAGTCGTGCATGCTTTTGTCATTAAGTACATTTTATTAATGATTTAGATAGTGTTAAAAGGCACCTTCAAAATTGAAGGGTGGTCTTGGACGGGCGTTTGTTTTTGATAGTCAAGAAGGTCATTCAAGGACGAGTGGCAACAACAACGACTGTAGTTGATACGTTTTATATATTTTAAATAATATTTCAGTAAGTCGCATATTCGTGAAAGAGTTTGATTGTTATTGTGAATGAATGTCCTTGTTTATGTAGGAGTTATTTCATACGTTCCGAGCTACTTATAATTTTTCTGACCAAGTTTATCCGCCGTATTCAATTCAAGACGACAAATTACGTAAGCATAATGAAATACAGCTTTAAGCGTGCTGCGGAGGGTGCTAAATTGCTAATTATCAAGTAAAATTACTCTCCAAACACGTAATTTGATTTGTAACATCCCTTTTCAGTTTTAGTTGGATCTACTCTATGTTGAAGGTTACTGAACGAGTGACACTAATTTCTCAGATGAGTGCATATAATGATTGCATATTCTAGCCCCAAGATTGATGCTTGAATCCCAAATATACAGACATTCTTCAATTTTGTACTCGGGTGGAAGAGAACATTTTAACAGCTACAAAATTTCAACAGTATTCCTTGAGAATTTTAGTTTAGCAAAAGGAAACTGTGTACATAAACAAAATTTAATATTTCCGATTGGACTCGTAAAACTATTCATATTTAGCATACGGTGTACGACAGCCACACATGGTTGACAAGGCTATCTCGTCGCCTTGGGCGGACGTTGACTGACGTGAAGTTTAATCAGTTGGTGGGTTGGCGCTCCGGCCGCGAGAGGGTTAGATACATTAATTACAAATTGAGAGTACGAATAACTGTTTACCACGATGAAATTACTTAGGTTGTTTGGAATAGTTGCGTATAGTTGGGAGACGAGTGTACAGGTAACAGGCCTTCCAATTAAAATTTGTCCGATGGCATTGCCTTTCCTGGATGCCTATCCAAGGTACAAAATCTCTATAGGGGGATTCAGAATTGACATATTTTCTATTGGAAAGCTTTTTTAAAAGGCCAAAGCATATTAAGTTCAACAATTTATCACTGATCTATCAATGCGTCATTGCTTGCCTAAAATATAGTTTTCAGTGGCGATAGCAAACGACTAATGCTTTTTTAATGACGGACTAGGTTAGTCGATAGTCTTTTGCGCACTTCAATTTCGGTAGTGGTCACGCAATAGGTGGACAAATTTGTAAGTAGTACCTACTTTAGTACTTCTATTTTTATATAACTAGATCTTAAGGCACACATACATTATCAGTCTGCACGCTGCACAGGTGAATGGGATCCGATCGATCTGACCAGAAGCGTGCATATACACGAAACGTTAAGCCGGTTCAGTTTCAACGATTTATTTCTCGCATAGAGCACGTGCAGCGTCGAGAGACGGCCGACCTAATACAATTCTTGACGTCAAAAGTTGTCACGGACCGTCTTAAGAACCATCAGTTTCCGAACGTTATTTGTGTCGTGGTGTGAGTAAACGGTGACACGCTTTTTTAGCATGGAGAAAGTGTTGACAATACCAACCTCCAGCAGCGGCTGCTGAAGCGTCTCTGTACTCTGTGCTTCTCTTCTTGACCACTACGTCTGGTTGGAGGGGATCGATCTTGAGGCCGTAAATGGTCGTATCCGACGGTTCTGAAGACAGAACGTACCGGTTGTACCATGCCTTTACAGTATAGTAGAAAGAACAAACAGAGGAATGCAATGTTTGTCGTCAAAGGGGGCGACAAACAATCTGCGAGTGTTTGAACTCTGTTCACTCACGACACCCCTGCACTGAAACAGGAAGACGGAAACAAACATACATTATGTTTTCTTTGGTCTAGATTTAATATAGTTAGTTGTGTTTATCTGAACTGGTATCAGAAAGGAATTTAAGGGTATACGCAGACATGCCACTTGTAATTTTAGTAATCAACAAATTAGTTACTTTTCAGAAGCTTGATACAGCGACTGAACGCTATGCTCTGAACATATTCTGATGCGACCGAAAGCGTGGAAGCGTGAAGCGTGGGAGTTGCTAAAACTTTCAGCAGCTGATGAAGTGGCAAAATAGTAAAAAGTTGTAGGTACTAACTAAGCTACTAACGAACTAAATCTGCTGTCGGTATACCTACAGCTGACTTAGTTTTCGCACCTTGATTTACTGATCTGTTTTTTTACTGATCTAAAATATAATTCCTAATAGTCCTAAGTCTGTTGACCTTTTCAACACGGCTTATCCATACACGCGAAAACATTGTGGTTATTCTATAATCACCATCCATATTTTGTGTCCACATTGTGCTGAACAAAGCTGGAACATACAAATTGGTGTAATACATTTTATAGCAGACAATGAAACAGATTAGCATCACCGACATGACCGTGGCCTTTTTCCCAGTATTTAATCCATTAATTCATCACATATGAGTACACTTACATATAATATATTATGTGTAAGGATTGTACGTTTTTGCTCTTTGAATGTAGAATTATTTATTGAATAATCGAAATGAATAATGATAGCTTGAAATAGGGTTCCCTCTATCTGGCAGAATCTTGATGCTCCGAAATTTATTTGGCATAACACACTTGGCATAATCTTCTTAAAACGAATATTACATATTTAATATAATGATTGTTTGGCCGAATGTTTATATGTCCGAATTTACAATGGCATACTTTTAAGATGGCAGAATTTTATTTGGAATAATTTTATTAGGCTTATTGCCATTTCTTCATTTGAAATCTTAAATTAAACTAAAATATTGTCTTAAAAAGTCAATATGTACATAATTTAGTGACAGAAACGAATCGCTGTAAAACCGACTCCACGTAGTCTTGTCTGCCCTACTCATAGAGTGTAATTTAAAATCGCGTAGGCGCGGAGGGGCGAGGCGGCCCGCGAGCTGAGCAGCAGGTGGTTTCAGACTTTCAGTCAGCCAAAGCTGCGGTGATGAGCGTTAAACACGTCTGCGACGATAAGCTTGCGTGGGACCGCCGGAGCCCCGCAGCGCCGGAGCCGTAACAGAAACCATACCTGCTGCATGCTCGCTTGCATGCTGCATGCTTGCTGCATGCATGGTGCTTGCTTGTAAGTTTGCATGTTTTTGTGAACTTTCTGCGATATGATGGTTCTGCTTTTTAATTATTAGGAATATGAAATTTATGCCTAAAGATGATTCTGACTTACAAAATTATGAGTTGAATTATGATAAATGAGTGTATGCCAAACGATTTTCTGCGAAATGAAGTTTATGCCATCCGCTGTTATGCAAAATAATATTATTAATATTAATAATATTATTACGGTATCGGAGGATATATTTGGGCAAAACTTGCCGAAATTCATGCAAATGGCTCAAATAATACTTGAAAGAAGTATGATATTATAATAATATGTAAGTATATGTATAATTCTTTGGCATTTTGCTTACAGGCTATTTTTATTTTATTTTTTGTAAAAAAAGTGTTACAGACCTTGTAATTTATAACATCGCCTTGGATGAATCTGTAAAGGTGTTATAATTGTGATATAAATAAATAAATAATTATGCCATAAAAAGTTCAGCTATAAAGGGTCCCTTGAAATATGGATTAATGATTACTTATGTTGTCTAAAATGATTGACGTTTTATTAGAGGAATTTTCTTTCATCTTGAAAAATATTAATAAAGGTAGCTTCTCTTATATACCACCATAATAATAACACCCTGGTGTAGTTAGGAGAAAACGGTCGCTGAAGAAGCACTTAACATTGTAACAGACGATTTAACACAGGTTTTATAATAAATGAAATCCAAACAACCTCAGTAAATAATTTCAATCTTTAATATTTAAACTCAAATCCGTTATAATTTAGTCACAAGAAAAGCAAATTATCAATCACTAATTACTACTGTACATAAATATTGAACTACAATCATTTTACTAGGTAGAACATAAATCAAAAGATTAGATATACTTAACGGGTTTTAATATTAGCAGCACACACAGCAATGCAAAATGGAATTAAAATAGCAAGTTGACGGAGATTCGACCTGGTCAGTTGTTCTTGTGGAAAAAGGGACGAGTTTTTTTTTTTAACTATGGCATCTCACTAAGGTAGTTACTGCTTCACCGGACTGTCCTGAGGCTGCCTTAAGCTGCTAAACTCAAAGCCTCAAAGTCCCCTCCCAGGGGCATAAACTATTCTAAATTAAAATAAGGCGAACGCTCGCTAAGGGCACCCCCTGTGGGGTACGAACCTCGGATTATGGCGTCGCTGAGGGGAGGACAGCAAGATGGACAGGCTGGATAAAGGATAGATCATGGCTGGCGCTTCATCGGGCAAGGGGGACGAGAATGACGTGCAAGCTTATTTATGCACCATTTCCCGTCATGGCGTCTTGAAGTGGGTTGACAGCGGCGAGGGCACGCCGACAGTGTTGCCAGCGTCTTAGCGGGCCAGTATAGATGTAACAACATCATATTAGTCTTTGACAAAACTTTCGCGTCTGAGGATTTGATGCTGATTTTCTCCACTGGAATGAAAACACTGTTAAAAACCAGCCAAGTGCGTGTCGGACCACGCACTATGAAGGGTTCCGTAGTTGGAATGAAATTATCCCAAGAACAAACTTAACACTGTAGTTAAAAACGTGTTCTCCGATACGGAATGCATGGAAGGCCATGTTTTTGCAACTGTAAATGTAAGTTGGTCGATTATTATTCGTTAACTTTTAGAACCTACTTAGCTGTGATAGTTTTCCTTTTAATTTCGTTATATTTACTACCGCCGTGATTTTTTTCACATATCCAAAACCAACCATTTAGCTGGCAGGGGCAGGACACTTGACTCTAACAGAATTAGCACTTTAAAGCTTAATGAATATTTCGCAAACGGATCCCTGAAACCAAAAATGGTTATCAAAAACTCAATATTTTTGAACGACCTTTCCAACGACACACCACACACCATGGGATAAATGAAAAAAAAAAAGATCCCCTCTTTGCGTGTAGGGGACCCCCCCTACACGCAAAGAGGGGATCTTTTTTTTTCACCCTAAAAAAATGATTTTATTTGGCGTAATTAATATGTATACCCATGCCAAATTACAGCTTTCTAGTACTAAGAGTGTCTGAGCTAAGCCGCGGACAGACAGACAGACATGGCGAAACTATAAGGCTTCCTTGTTGACTACGGAACCCTAAAAAGGTCCTATTTACAATACCTGAAATTTTGTAAATAAATCTTGCTTAACAAGAAAAGTTTTACAAACATGCATTAAATGGAACTGTGGCAATTAAAACTACGAGAACACACATATCAGTCATAAAATACCGCTTGTGAATTTACCTAAATGTGTGAAAGAGTGAAAGATGATATGGATAGCAAGGGGGTGACTATAATAGAGAAGCATACCTATACTAGAGAAACATATATTGCGTCGACACGAAATAAATTGCGATACGGCCAAAAGAATGATGATTTGGGAATTTAAGTATCTCTGTTAGTTACCGTCTATTGCTATGGTAACATGGAGTACCTAAGGTCTATTTAAATCCTTGTTTCCAATTGATGTTAATTCCAATTAAACAAAAATAACCTTTATATTAGTGCAGATAAAGTTGATTTTAGACTGACTAATACTGTTGAAAAAGTCATAAAAAATATGAAGTTGTAGCGCAAAATTGAACCTTATGTATAGGCATTACAGTTGTTGTTACTAAAACTCGTGTTTGTTTACATGTTTGGCAAATAAATTGCGAACGCAAATTACCTATCTTGTGGTGGCACATAATATTGACAGCGCCACATAAATGGGAATTAGCGACTGCCACATATTGCTCTTATTGGACTTAAAGGCGTTATTTTTCATCCCTTATACAGGTTATTTATTTATTTTACGACATCTAGCGTAGGTGGAAGTTCGTTTTATTCTTGCTGGGTTCGCGTAGGAATTACATAGTAATTGATCATATAAAGTGCACGATTAATAACGAAATTTTAAACTGACACTTTTCGAAGCTGTTTCTGCGAACATATCTACAATTGTTACCTAAAAAATACCTACATCTAAACCTCTGCTTGGCGTGTTAGTATATACTTACTATAGTGTTAGCACGTTCACTACGGATCACACAAAATTGGCCCGATACGGAAATTACCGCTGCCTGATGCGCATAGTGAAAACTATATCTTTCTCGGTGATGCGGAACGTTTATCTGCGGTATTTGTAGGAGTTCGACAGAGACAAATATAGATTTCGGCTCGTTCAAATATAGCGACGGGCCCTTTTCGACCACCCAGTGACGGTGAAAGACACACGATCCAGCGGTGGCCGGCCTATAGTGGTATATGACCGTTGCCAACCTGTTGCCGCACGAAGCGCGCGCGCAAGCGTCGACCTGCCAGTCAGTGTTGTACCCCCTACATGACAGTAGGTACGTGCTCATGTTTTATCGACTGGTATTTAATTAAGGCGCAACGTAAATGTAAAAGGAAAATAACGCTGAACAGTGATAGTGAAGGATTTGGATAAAAATGCACAAACATTTTATCCTGTAAAAAAAAAACAAATGCCGTCGACCAGCAAGATTATTATTTTAGAAAACAAGTTGATATATCCCGCAAATAATGTCCGAAAATATTACAGAAACAGTAATTTTTCCAAGGGTAAAATCAAAGATTGCGAAACTCCATTTGAAAAAAAAAGGCATGTTCCAAAACCAAAACTCCAACCATTTTGCTAAATACACACTTTTTTTTTTTTTTTTAATAATCCTGTTTATTTTCGATAACCCTTTATTTGGCTATATTTTTGATTACTCATTTCCTGTTTGGCAGATCCAGGGGCGAAAAGAACGTAAGAAATTGAATACAGGATCATTTTAACAGTATAAAAAAAAAACAGTGTACACCATGTATTCGCAAATTTATAGCGCTTTAATCTATTCTAGTGGTGTCAGGTTAAAAAGGACTGATACGAACTGTCGAAAAGGTCGATGGATGCGCATTTCGACCGCCACACCACCAGATGAAAGTTTATGATTTTTTTGCCGTAGCTAGCGTGTTAATAGACATAAATTACACAGCAGAAGCAGTCGCTGCCATTAGATTGTCGGCCAGCAATGTCCTCTCTAACGTTGATTAATTGTACGACGCCGACGCCTCCAGCCGCGGAGCGACGTGATGGCTCTGATGGCTCCCCGATGCGCTGCCAGCAGTTATAATTACGAGAATTGCGCTTATCAATCAATACTTAACAATAACGATGCATGTGTTTAGTGGGTAGAACCTGAATAAGTAGATACACAGACAAACAAGTTAACTTTTCAGTAGCGCTCTCAAAAGTTTCGTCATGAAACTATTTTATGTTTAATTAATAATAATGATAAGCTGCACGCATGACAACCGTAGAAACGGGTTTTCTACGGGTTTTTTCGAGGGAAGAATAGACAAAATACTGATAGTGCAATCCGCGACGATGCGTCCCACTCCGCTCCGCTTCGTACTAAAGTACAGCTTACAGTACAGTAATCGCGGAGTGGGGGTGGGTAGTGGGGAATTGCACTATCTGTAACAGATTGTCATTGTTTATCTGTCATTTTGTCTATTCTTCCGCCGACAATACCCATTTCTATTGTGGTCATGATAAGTGTGCTGGTATAACACTTTTAGTACGATACAGTTTCCCCACTTGATACATTTTTCATAATACACTGGATCACAAAAGATCCGGGTTGCTGATAAAAACCGTGATATCTCCATAAATTACATACCTAGATCGCTAGAATAAATAATATGTATTAAGCAGGTTACTAATCATTGTTCTAAATCTCTAAAGAAGGTTTCATTTGTACAAGTAACAGATAAAAAATTTGCTATTTGAAAAAAAAAAAAATTATGATAATAATATTTTATCTGCTCTTGAGCAAAAGCAATTAAGAAATCGACATCTCACGGCTGTTCAGGTCCGTTACAGTCTTCAATAAATTCACCACAACAATGTGTGCTCTGATACGATTCTGCGACGTCTTCGTAAAGCTGATATAAAGCCTTATAGACCAGCAAACGGCCCCAAACTGCTGCATCGAGTTGCCAGGTTACGGTTTGCTCGAGAACACATTCGATGGACAGATGAAGATTGGTCCGAGGTTATGTTTTCCGATGAGTCCAGATTTTGTATATTTACGCACGACGGGAGACAAAGAGTATTTCGATGACCAGGAGAACGGTACATCAAGCGTGTTTTGAAGAAAAGGTGCCATACGGTGGAGGATCAATAATGGTTTGGGCTGTGATATCTTTAGAGGATCGCACGGAGTTAGTGATCATAGAAAACGGTTCTCTGACTGCTGTTAGATACGTAGAAGAGGTTTTAAATAAGCATGCTGGTCCTTTCGTAGTGAATATGGGTGCAAATTCCATTTTTATGCACGATAATGCGCGACCGCATACTGCTCATTTGGTCAATATGTATATTCAAAACGTCGGTATTACCTGCATGGAGTGGCCAGCTCGCAGGCCAGACTTAAATCCCATAGATCATGCATGGGACGAGCTCGGGAGATGCGTGAGACAACGCTCTCCCTCTCCCGTTACCTTACACGAGTTAAGGAATGTGCTAGTGGAATAATGGGCAAACTTAGACCAAAATCGTATTAAAATTTTGGTTTACAGCATGCCACATCGTGGTTAAGTGATACGGGCTCGTGGAGGAAATACAAAATATTAAATTGACAAATAATCTTTTATTTTCAAGATTTACTGCGAAGTGTATTTTTGTTGTCATAAGCTAGAAGCAAAATTTTCTAATTATTAATTTTTCATTTTTTTTTTTGTATTTAATTAAAGTTATACAGGGTGATTGGAAGATGGGTGCTAAGCTTTAAGGCGAAGATAGTACAGACAATTTAGAACCATTTAAGCCATGGTTGTCTGAGACGAAGTCTTACCATTTTTTTTAAAATAAGGTTTCAAAAACGTATTGATACAAATTTTCTGAATTTTAAATGTCTGTAAAAAATGTCTAATGTTCACAGAAGCCTAATAATGTTTTGCTTACACATTACTTTGATTAAATAAATAAAAAATGAACTCATATATCGTTCAGTTTGGCCATAATTATGCAGTTTACATAAAATTTTGGGAATTTCCGAAAAAAAAAAAACAAAAATTAGGTTAAAAAATTGGTAAGACTTCGTCTGAGACAACCATGGCTTAAATGGTTCCAAATGGTCTGTACTATCTTCGCCTTAAAGCTTTGCACCCATCTTCCAATCACCCTGTATATTGTACAAAATGTGTTACACATTTTTTTATATATGTATATATTAATCAGTCATCTACAATATGCTATAGTTTCGCAAATTAGTCTTAGATAAGTATTTAAGAAACTATCACGCCATTTATTAGCGACCCGGAATTTTTGCGATCCAGTGTATTTGGAAATGGGTTTAACGCCAAAACAAAGAATGATTGATGACCGCTGGTCAACTCTAAATTAAACCAAGTTCGATAATTGAATAAAGTTTAATAACACCTTTCATCAAATTAAAATGCTACATAATCGTTTCACAAAATTACGTAAAACAGAACTTTGGTTAATACAAGCAGGGCCTCAAGTCTGCTATTACAATAGTGTCAGAATGCGATACTGGAAATATGAAATAACGTAAGGGACATTTTGTCGAAAATGGGTTATATATATCGTTGGGTTTGGAATTTCTTGCTCTATCGATTGGTATATTTAAAATATCGCTATCTCGAAAAAAATGTCCCTGACATCACATATTTTCCGTAGGCTTAAACCTTTTGTTTTCTAGAAACTGGCTGTAAATGACATTTTAAATTAATATTTTTATAAAAAGTAATGTAAGTCTCTATAGTCACAGTATTTGATACTTACAGGTCACAGTTATTCCATAATTTGAGATATTTTGTATTGTCTTATACATTAGTGTTCCCTGAGAAGGTACACATACCACGTCCCTTACATTAAATTGTGACTCAAATTATCATAATCATACTGGAC
Source organism: Xanthia togata (assembly GCA_963853775.1). Taxonomy (NCBI): domain Eukaryota; kingdom Metazoa; phylum Arthropoda; class Insecta; order Lepidoptera; family Noctuidae; genus Xanthia; species Xanthia togata. The sequence goes on from OY970802.1 coordinate 18,858,610, forward strand.
ACTTTTTAAAATTAAATTACTTATTAGCTGGCCATACATACATGCCAGTAGATAGCATGCATGCTATCATTGAATGGAGATAAAAAAAATGATTGTTTGGGGACCTTCCCAGTGGCCAAGCTTGGGATTGAGCTGCTCGCTCTGCTAAGCCTTGTGATAAAATCAAAGTTAAAGTTCGCGAGCATATTCGTAAGAAGCTGGCAGTATCATCACAACGTTAATGTTTTGCCATTGTTTGTCATATTTGTTTAAGTATATTCGTGTATTTATGTATATTTATTTGTGCTTATATTTATATAAGTATATGCTTAGGCATATATATTATGTTTATAGTTTGTTATAGGTATATGTGTATCTTTATAACTACTTTTAAAATATTCCTCAATTTCTCGTAATTGCACCTACCACTGTTTGTCTCTGCATCGCCCAAAGGTTGACTGGTAGAAAATGCCTATGGCATTAAGTCCGCCTCTGTACATTTCTGTGCTTGAAGTATTAAATAAATAAATAAATAAAATCATAAAAATTAATATTATACCTAATTATTCAGTAAAATCATCAAAATATACCAGTTTTATATAAACATTAACATGTTGATAAACATTAACATTAAAATGACATGATTACTTTGTAAAGTATTATATTATTTTAATTTTTGTGAATGTGAGGACTATGTGTTTTTTTTTTCTCAGTTAGTTTTAATGATGGTCTGGCAGTTTGAGTAGTTTATGCGGCGTACCCAAATGTCCTTTCTTTAATATTGTTCGTCGAGTTGAGCTCCTTAAGTTCTGAGTTGAGCTCCACGATGACTGACAAATGTTTGCACTGACAGGACAGGTCCACTCAAATCTGTGTGGTTCTATGTGGACTAATGTACATGGTCCTCATAAGGCCTGACCTAGATTATGTCTGGACTTTAAAAGAGACTGTGACCTCTGAGTTTGTTTCGGCCTTCTCAGAGTAGTCAGATAGGAAATGCCGAGCTCTCTAGCATTTTTTTTTAAGGTTGCGTGTAAAAGTGATTCCAATATCCTATTTACAGAACAAACAATTTTATTTCATGTCATTTCATCATTTATGGAATCAGCCAGAAAAAGACCTCATGCTTATCGAGTGAATGTGTTAGGATATCAGGATTTCTTTGACTTCAATGATTTTGCTGAATCAGTTTTTACTCCCGCTACTCTCAAAAACAAAGACCTGCATTTCAAGAAAATTCGAGTATGTACATTTCTAAAATCGAACTTAAAGATAGTGTAAGTAAAATATACGATTTTAGAGGATGGCACAACTCACAAAATAGAACTTTGCAAAGAAATGCAAACTGGAAGAAGGACAGTGAAGGGTAAAGGGAATGGCAAGGGCATTGCAAAGATTGATTAACCCGAATTAGAAAGTAGCAGTAATCTAGCTGTGCCCAGTAGCATAGACAGCTTACCATTTCTGTATAAGGAAATACTACTAATTTCAGTTCCAAAGTTCTCAAAAAATTATGTGACAATGGTCTAATTCCAAATAGGTTTCACAATGAATATTTGAATCTTCCTAATAAGAGTATAACAAAAGATAAGCTCAATGACACCAGTGATGCTGAAACTGATAAAGATAATGTAAATTTTTGAGACTTTTTCAATTTAACTGTAGGGTTTCTATTGAGGAAGAAGTTAATTTGTTTTTTGTTTAATGATTATTATTTACATAAAATACTGATTTGTTGATTTTGTTTTTTTTTTATTGTGTTTTTATTTTCTCTTTAGACAATACCTAAGTCTAAGTATAATATTAAACCATAATAGCGATTTTGTATTGTGACTTAAAACAGAACTTAATTATGTTGTACTTGACATTATTATGAGAGTAAATTTCATTTATAAAAGAGGATTAGTGAGTACAAATAAAAGTTTTGATCTATTTTATTCGTTTATTATTTATCATTCTATGTCAGTAAATACTTTTAAACTAGCATAGGCATAGTAGGTCACGAATGTATAAAATTATATTTTTTAATTTTTTAACAGCATAAGCATCATAGAGTACACCATTAAGAGAACTTTACTTTGAAAAACTCTAAATGTTTATTTCCTTTAATGTCCCATACATCAATGCTGTTCATTTACATCAAAAAATTTATTAACTTATATCACCCTTATTAATTATTATTTAACGTAAGGGACATGCTATCTTTAAAACTATAGGCTTTATTGATTTTTTGCTATTTTAGCTTCAAAGAATGAAAATATCTAAGAAACTTTGTCCTAGACACTTTTTACGTAAAACTTATAGTTAATAATAATAAAAATAGTTTTGTAAGAAAACTATCTTATTTTTGCTTTTCTGAAAACCTTAGTTTTGTCCCTTACGTCATTTCATATTTCCAGTATCGAATGGTCTATCATTGATTTCATAATAATTGTTGATTTTGACAAGTTTGGTAATCTACTAACATATTGGCATCATTATGACTTTCCAATGGTCAGCCACTGAAATTTCTCCATTGAAAGAAATGGCGTCTATTGGTAATCTTGTACATAATGACAAATGAATGACTGACTTAGACCTAGTTTCACCATACACACTGTTAGTTAGTTTTGACGTCCCGTTAAATAGACAACGGCCCGTTAAGCGTAGTGAGTGTTTCACCAAGTACTAACGAATGGTTAATCCTCTTAACAAGGCGTTAAACTTAATCACTGCTCCAAAGGTCCGTTAATGCTTTTAACGGCTGTCAAAATTGGTTGTCAGTTGGTCAAATAAAATGGAAGCGGCGTATAATTTTATTTTTGAACAGGAAAATGATGATACATTAGAAAATTTACAACTTTTAGATAATAATGTTCGACGTCCTAAAATATACAAAGACCGACGTGACTATTTCGAAGAATATGACGATCTAGATTTCAGGACAAGGTTTCGTTTATCGAAAAAATCTTGTATAGAGGTCTTGCAAATGATTGAAGATAAACTTGAATATCCATCAAATCGGTTAGTATCTACCTTAAAATTGCCATATTGGGTATTTGAATTGTAATAAAAATATGCCTATGATTCGTTTTATAGTACCTACTTACAACTTCTTACGTAGGTACCTACCCATGATGTTTAATATTATTAGAAATGTTTGTTACCTAACCTAGTGTAAAAGCTCACAGTGGTTCCCACTAGTAATAGGACCGCCCCATCATCTCTACCGTGAATTTTACACAAAGCGTCTAGAGATGTCGTATAAAATGGGCATGGATGAGCTAACCTGAAATTTTGTTTGCTTACAGAAACAAGTCGATTTCGCCAATAAATCAACTTCTTTTAACTTTGAGGTATTATGCCACTGGTTCACAACAAATCACTATGGGTGATTACTGCGGAATGAGCAAGTCCACTTCTCACAGAATTATACACCGAGTTACAGCGGCTATAGCGTCTCTCGGTCGCCAGTTTATAAAATTTCCTGTCTCGGAAGAAGAAATAAGAAAAGAACAGCTACAATTTTATAACATTGCACGCTTTCCAAAGGCACTGGCTGCTCTGGATTGCACACATATACGCATTCGTTCTCCTGGTGGGGAAAATGGAGAATATTTTAGGAATAGGAAAGGCTACATGTCTATAAATGTGCAAGTGATAGGAAATGCTAACTTAGAAATTTTAGATTTGGTGGCGAGATGGCCAGGAAGTAGCCACGACCAAACTATTTGGAACGCATCATACAGAAACACTATATTTGAAAGTGGTCGATACGGTGATGGCTTTCTTTTAGCTGACAGTGGGTACATGAACCGACCATACATTATGATGCCACTGCAGAATCCTATAACCCCTGAGGAGAGATTGTACAATGAATCTCAAATAAGAAGCAGGAACCCCATTGAACGCCTTTTTGGAGTATGGAAACGTCGTTTCCCAGTACTTGCATTAGGCATACAAGTACAGTTAAAAAATTGCCTTCCTATAATGGTTGCTACGGCTGTGTTGCACAACATCTTAATAAAAGCAAAAGAAGATTTGCCATCTGATGATCCGGAAATACAACTTCCCGCTCCTTGGGAAGATTTAATAGGACAAGGACATATTAGAGAGCACAGACTTAATGATAACATAACCACAGATATAAATCCTGCACGCAGAAGTCTTATTAATAATTACTTCAGAAGTTTGTATTTACAAACATCTATTTAAATAAAAGTCATTATACAGTGTAAACTACTTTTTATTTGTTATGTAACCTATGTATGTCTAAAGTAACTAATTATGTTTTTGATTTTTTGCCAATGATAATTGTAGTTCTAAAAACTCAGTCTTTATTTTTTCTTGTTTAAGTTGCTCATCAAGCAATAAATTTTTCTTCTCTGCCTCAATTTCGGCATTTCTTTTTAATATTTCTACTAGCTCCACCTTGCTAGCTACTAAATTGTAGGCCATTGAAGCCCTTGGTCTTCTTCTGTGAAGCCATTTCGGGCTTCCCTTTGTTTTAGCAACCAGTGCATCCGACGTTTTGGTTTTTAGTGCAGCTGGAGACCAACCAGTCCAAAGATTATCCTTATCCTAAAACAAAAAGTAGGTATATTTATTCTGTCATCAATCCATAATATCAGTAGTCTGTACCCTAATTACGTAATGCAAAATCAATCCGAATCTGAATCGTTTTGAAACAGATTGCTAATCCATTGCTCCGTACATTCGAAAAAAAACTGCAGAGCAACGTAAATAACGCAATGAATGTTGTTGAACTGTCAAAATGAAACAGATTTGTCTTTATCGTTTACGAAAATATGTTGCGTAATTAGAAAGCTGGTTTATCTTCCATGCTAACCAATTACACCCATTGTACATTTTACAGTAAACAGTCCAAACTTCATACTCATGTGATAAAATCCACATCAACAGTTTGAAATGGCAATGCACAGGCTGTACCAATACCCGTTTATGATGAAAGGGTAGTGAATATTTGTGATGAGACACCTGAACTTCACGACGACTTAAGCCATCAATTTCCTCCTTATTTAACTCCTCCGCTTCAGCCTGAGAGCTTTTCAGTCCCGAGGAACCAGCTTGGTCAATCTGGAAATGAAATAAATATTTAAAATTAAAATTATCAGTATTCAATTACATCATAATATAAATCATTATAAGTTTTTTCCGTTAATCTGAAAATCTTCTTTAATTTTGTTAATTACGTTGTTAAGCTCATGCATGTTTTAGTATGAATTTATATAGTACTATCAGGTAGGTATTTTAAGATGTACTACTTCTACTTAATGGTGTCAAGAGGGACCTAAAGCACCTACCTACATATTTAGTGTTGAAATATTATACATAAATTGAAAATGACATAGAGAACTGGTTAGTATGCATATAATTACCGCAGTTAAACAGCCAGGATTTTTATCTAATAATATAATGTTTGATAATATTTCTTCTGTATCATCATTTAATTTATTAGACGCAGTACTCTTAACTAAATTTTCTTGAAATCGACCATCACTATCATATTCGTTAGAAAGGCCATCTAATGTTGGGCCAAGTAATATTTCTACTTGTCCTTGAAAAGAGCCTGGTGGTGAATGATTTGGCCTGCCTCCACCTCAAAATAGCAAAGTTAGATTATGAAAGAGTATAAAAAGGAGCGTTAGTAGTCGCAGGCATCACTACAATCACAGATGTTTTTTTAGACTAGGAAATGAATGAATTTTGGTGAGAGTTTACTGTCAGTATAGTTAGGTATTCCAAATAGAAGCCATACATTATAACTGTTCATTACATGTTTGAAAATATAACGTGCTTTAAGTTATAAACAGATCGTACCTGTTAAGAAAATCTCCTTCTTTGTCGTAGCTTTGTTGTTCCTTGTTGTTCTTTTAAGGTTATCCCAACACGTTTTAAGTTGCTCGGTATTTCGGACATTGAAACTGCTCAGGGAGTTGAACTCTTCCGTGAGCACCTTCCAACCCTCATTTTTATGAGCAATCGTCACTGCATCTGTTTTTTTGTTTTCAATTACATGTTTGTGTTTTGCAATGAGTCCTATTAGAATTTCTTTTTCACTAGCGCTGAAATTGGGTCCGCGACTTTTTTTCGACATTTTAACACACAAAATAAGTAAAATTACAATTTCGAAGAATCAAAAATTTGAAAACATGTTGACAGATTTGACGTTTAAAACCACTAATAGAGAATTACACTGTCTAAAGAACGTTTTGCTTAGACGCCATGACACTTTAATTTGGTTGCTTATAAACGAGAGTGAATGAAAAGTCAGACCGGTCGTTTTTGTTCACTCGATAATTGATAATATCTGCTAGATGTTTGATTTAGCAACGCCTTGTTAAGATCCCTCCATAGAACGTAAAACTTTTTGACGACTACGTCAATTTTAACAGAGCATTTACTGATGGCTCGTTAAGAATTGTTTGGTGAAATCGGGTCTTAGGCGGTAATCTGCTATTTTGACAGTTCCTTTGATCAGTGACCTACCATTAGAACGTCATTGTGCAGTCATTGCTTTTAATTCGTTACGAGTATCGTGTTTGTGGAATACAATGATTAACCAATGATCGACCATTATGAATTTAGCAGATTACGAAAAAATTACAATGGGATCGTGTTGGAATGACGAATTTATAAAAATAGCATACTTGGGCCCCAGGTATCGAATGGGTATATGAATAGAATTAAAAAAAAATTAAACATCCTGTCAGTTTGAAAGCTTTTCATTCAATCAACGTCAGTGGTTCAGCTTATCAATGAGCTTATCACCCCATAGGTATGTGCTTACTTGTGTTACGTAACAAGTGGGGTTTTATTACAATTTTATTTTGTACAGGTCACCTTAACAAGAGAATTTCAGGGTATACGTACATTGATATTGTTATCGAGGGCACCCTTTATATTTGTTAGTGAAATATAAAAAAAATATCGATTTGTTGTGTGTTTGTTCTTTATTTTTTTGGTGGTTTCACTTTGTTTAGGGACCTACAAGGAATAATACTAGGTTGGTAGGTACCGTTTTATATTAGCTTCTCACCTAGTTTTAGTAGCAATTCCGAAGACGGCGGCTTTAAGTCGAATAGGTAAAGAAAGCCAACGAAATCATCGTATAATTTAAAACTCCTGAACCCTTAATCTCAGTTCATTAACTTTAAAGTTTAAAGTTTAACTTTCACACACAGACTTTATAAAAATCATCGAGGAAAACTGAATAGCAATAAGTATACAAATATATGTTGCTCTTATATTTTTAAAGGCGCGCGTTACATACCAAATTAAGGCCGCCACACCGTCGCCACGCCCGCACGAGTGGTGCGGGCGTGGCGACGGTGAAGCGCGGGCGTTGCGTCGCACGTTTCATATTTCATACAAAATGTATAGGACACACACAACGCTCGCGCCTCGCCAGCGCCCCTAGACAGTTTTGTATGTCCCGCGCCTAATGAAGGTTATGAATATAAATACTATTATAATAAATATATGTTATTTATTTTATTATTTATGTACACACTGAAAAATAGATACAGATAGGACAATCATAATTATGAAATTCAAAATTCAAAATATTTTATTTCACATAAACCTACATGGGCACTTATGAAACGTCAGAAGCTAGGTGCACAGTTCCAATTGGTCGTTTCCTATGGAGAAGAGCCGGCAAGAAACTCCACGGTTACTCTTTTAAAAATAATTGGTTTTTACAATATTTTCAAATAATATGAGTACAAAGGTACTGCATATTTTGTTCTTAATTGTACATAGGTATTAAGCATCGGACGAGTTGGGAATGAGTCGAAATACAGCATGAAACGAGTTAAGAAAACTGACCAGATGCACAAGGTGATGTATTAGTGAATATGACCTATTAGGGATAGCGACGAAATAGCGAATGTAAAGAATGGTCATCATATGCTTACAAAGAACTTTTGTTATAAATGTATCACCTCATGTATCACCTATATTGCAAGCAATAAATAAGAGTATAGCTCCAGTGGTTATTATGGTCACGACTCACCGAGTTGTAGGTCGTAGGTTCGAACCCAGACAGACGTTTTACTTTGTGTAAATTATTTCATCACCACTGCTCTCACAACGGTGAAGGAAAACATTGTGAGGAAACCGGCATGTCCTAGAATCAAAAATTCGAAGACATGTGACATCTACCAACACGCACAGGGCCCGCGTGGATGATTACGGCCCAATCCGTCTCAGAGAGAGGAGGCCTGTGTGGGAACATTATAGGCTGATTACGAGTGCAAATAAATTATTTGAATTGATTTGCTTATAAGCATTGACGTGTTTTTCAACACAGTATATCGAATCGAAGAATAAGTACCAATTGCATATTGTAGCAAAACAAGAAATTGTATTGCTACATATAATAGGGATGATGCCTGGGTCAAAAAAAAGAAATTCTATTTAGTCCGTCAGTCAGATAATAAAAAAATATTATACACGTATTTTTTGCTTTATCATATTAATAAAAAACCGGCCAAGTGCGTGTTGGACCATGCACAATGAAGGGTTCCGTAGTTGGAATGAATTTATCGTAAGAACAAACTTAACTTTGTAATTGGAAAACATGTTCTCCCATACGGAATAGGTATATGGGAGAACATGTTTTTGAAACCATAAATTTAAGTTGGTCGATTATTACTCGTAAAGTAAAGCCCACTTTAGTGTGATAGTTTTCCTTTAAACTAAAAGTTATGTTTTCCTTTATATAAATACTAATGCTGTGACATTTGAATTTTTAACTACAACCGTTTAGTTGTTGGGGGGACACACACTTGACTCGTAACGAAATTTGGTACTTTAAAGCTTGATAAGTCACGAACGGTTTACTTAATCAAAAAACGGTCTTCGCAAACTCCTAATATTTTTGAAAGACCTATCCAACGATATCCCACACTATGGGAAGGACGAAAAAAAAATGTATCATCCCCACTTTACATGTAGCGGAGGTACCCTAAATAATTGTTTTTTTCAAAATTTTATTTTAAAACTTTTTTGGCGTCATTAATTTGTATACTCATGCCAAATTAAAACTTTCTAGTACTAATAGTTTTTGAGCTAAACCGCGGACAGACAGACGGACTTGGCGAAACTATAAGGGTTCCTTGTTGACTACAGAACCCTAAAAATGACTTAGATAAAACTCATTAAAGTTGGGGAGTGAGGGTTGATACGTCACAAGTATGTATAAAATTTACATACAAGTGACGTCATGGCACATTTTAACTCAATGTATCGCCGTAATCTTTTGATAACGTAAAAAAAGAAAAAATACGTGTATGTTATTTTTTCATAGTCCACATGACGGACAATAAACATTTTTTTAGTCATCATCCCTATTGCATATTGTAGCAAAAGAAGAAATTGTATTGCTACATATAAAAATGTCGCCCGGCGATCGAACCCTGGCGAGATAGGATGAAGAATGGAACGTTAAATATTGTGGTAAATTAGAACGATACATTTTAATTTCATCATCATTTCAGCCGAAAGGCGTCCTCTGCTGGACATGGGCCTCCCCCAAGCACCGCCACTTCGACCGATTCTGTGCCTCCCGCAATCAGCGGATTTCTTCGGCCTTTACAAGGTCGTCGGTCTATCTTGTGGGAGGCTTTTGACACGTGGTCGCTCACAATGGGCCTTATCAGAAGGCTAAAAGTCACCCAAAGGGCAATGGAGAGGGCTATGCTTGGAGTTTCACTACGTGATCGAATCAGAAATGAAGAGACCAAGGTAACCGACATAGCCCGAAGAATTGTCGGCACGGTTGGCGCAGTGGTTAAGCGATTGACTGCTACGCTGCGTGTCGCGCACAATACAGGAGGAATACCTAGTGTGGGGCAACGTTCTTATTAAAAAAAAAAATTGCAATACTTAAGTGGCAATTGCTCACAGACAGGGCACATTGCTCACAGAACAGATGGCCGATGGGGCCGAAAGGTTCTGGAGTGGCGACCGCGTACCGGAAGACGTAGCGTTGGAAGGCCTCCCACGTTTAATTTATAAAAATAATATACCGAATACGTTTACATAGTAAAAAAAGGGTTAAAGAGGGTATTGCCAAAACCAAAATCCGGCTGAGTATTAGTCCCGCCTGCTGCACCTGAAGTGAGTAACAGTAGTCAGACACGGTCAATACCAGCAGCTTTTAATAATAGAGAAGAAAACGATAGGTTTAAGACATGGGATGAATCTAAATAGAATAAATATAATATCAGGAGAAGGAATGAAGAATGGGAACTTGCGATAATTCGATCGAGAAATTGTATAAAGATGGAAAATACGTATCAAATTCGAAGCACGACAACTTTTAACCGCACTAGGTTCATGAATCACCAAATAGGCGTTATACAGCGAAAACTAGCCAACTCGAAATTTTGTGAAAAATGACATGTCATCCTACTTTATTTTTCGTGCTCTTTGCATTTATTGCAAAACTGGTTTATGCGTCTTAATTGATTTTCGCTGTATAACGGCGAAATATAACGGCTAGGCAACATATCACTAGATAATTACATTTCGGCGTTTATTTTGTCTAGAAGTAGTTATTCATTCTGAAGATTTTTCTGCAATGACATCTGCCGATCGATTCTGTAAAAATCGTGTATTGGCCATGGTCCACCCGCCTGGTTCACCTAGGTGGACTATGGGAAATTATTTTTCCCATAGTCCACCAGAAAGTCCATATTATGTTTTCTAGGTGGACTATGGGAAAAATAATTTCCCATAGTCCACCAGAAAGTCCATATTATGTTTTTATCGTAATATTACGAATGAATAATAGTGATATTAAATTGCAAAGCCAGTTAACAGATATAGAAACCGCGCGTTTGGTCTATTTTAGCTACATCCACAGTATTATGTCGTATGGCATTTAACTGTGGGGTCGGGCTGCTGACATTGAATCTATCTTTGTTTTACAAAAGAGAGCCATATAAAATCTACGTCGTCGCGAATCTCTCAGGTAACTATTTAAAAAGATTAATATTATGACGGTACCTAGCCAATTCATTTATTCAAATATTATGTATGTGAGAAAAAATCTACATATTATTGATAAAATAAGTGATAGACATAATTTTTAAAGATAAAATAGATCAACCGTTTTTCAGACTATCTAAAGTAATTACATCTTATAAGGGGTACTGTGTTAAATGTTTCAACAGAATACCTTGTGATATATTAGAACTAAATTAAAGAAAATTTAAAACTTACCTATATAAAAAGTACACTTCTTAAACAAGCATATTACAAATTAGAGGATTATATCCAAGATAAAAATGCTTGGAAACATGCTGGTCCTGCTCCATAGGACAATTTAGAATCTAGACAAAATCGAACTGGTTGCCAATTTAATTGTATAATATTATTTTTTATAACATTGATTTTATATTCTGTGGTTACTTGAATTCACACACTGACTTATTATTAGTATTACTTGTTAAAATGTTAGGAATATCGTATAATTTTACAATGTTTGTAAATATGTGAGCACCATGCATCTATCACATATTTAATTTATTTCATTCCTTCATTTTTATTTTTTTTTACCTATCGTGTTAAACTAATCTTATTCTAGGTGCATCATCGTCTTCACATATAATTATATAATTAGTGTTTACAAGATATTGTGAAAACATTTTAAAAGAGTAAGAGTGTAGTTTCTTTCCCATTTTTCTCATTTCTCTCTCCGAAAACTACCTTTTGGAAGGGGACTAGAATCAATTATTATTATTTTTTTTAAATTTTGACGTTAACGATACGAAACCACAAACGTTACACCCTTAATATTTTAATTGTTACCTAACAAATCACAAGCCACGTACAACATATTATTTAATCTGCATTAAGAAATTTCAATCCTGTAAAATACCATTCTGATTTTGAAAAAGGAGACATAAATGCCATTCAAGAAGTTTACCCGGTGATAGAAATACGCGGATGCTATTATCACTGGCATAAAGCTTTATGGCGTCAACGCAAACCATTAAAACTAAAATCAAAAGGCCAAACGAGGATAATCGGTGTCTCTGCAGCTCTTCCTTCTCTTTTACCAGCTGAAGCTATGTTGGATGGCTCTGAGTATATAAAAACGGAGACCTGCGAATTGAATATGAAGAAAATAGTATTTTAGCAAAATTTTATCATTTTTTGGGGACACATAACGTATTGGAGGGGTTTCATTCAAAATTGAACAAAAACACAACTATTCTACTCAGGCTATTAAATGTCCTGCTCGAAATTAAAAATCTAAATTCAAAAAGACGAAAAATTTACATCGTAAATGATGACTACATTACTGGTATTCAGATGCAACTCGTATCCGGCGAAATTACTGTAGGAGAGGCTTTGGAAAAACTCCGTTCATATGACACAACACATGCAATTCTGAATTTTATTTCAATTTTTGATGGCAAAAGGCAAGCCTATATAATTAAATTAGCAAACTTTTTTTTAAATGTCTAACGTATAATGAGGTACAAATAAATATATTTAAACATTTTCACGCTGGCTTTGCAATTTAATATCACTATTATTCATTCGTAATACTACCATAAAAACATAATATGGACTTTCTGGTGGACTATGGGAAATTATTTTTCCCATAGTCCACCTAGAAAACATAATATGGACTTTCTGGTGGACTATGGGAAAAATAATTTCCCATAGTCCACCTAGGTGAACCAGGCGGGTGGACCACGGGCAATACACGGTAAAAATCTCACCGTGAAAACTTAGGTGAAGTTAGCTTAAGTGAGCTGTCATTCCACTCATGCTAGGGATGTACACTATTGACAACACTCACCTAAGTTTTCACCTTGAGATTTTTACAGAATAGCACTGTAGTTCTATGTAAAAAAAAACATGTCGGCAGAAAATTCAAAATTTAAAAAAATGGAATAATATAATGATTTCCAGTAATCAAAAAGGTTCAATGAAATGGTTTTAAACATAAAAAATATAATTATGCAAGCTTAATACGCTGAAATATGCGTTTGGATGTCTACATAACTACTCGTATTTATGCAGATTACAATTTAAACTATAGGTAGCCAGCGGCATTTACCTACTTCTTCCTGCTCTTTCCGTCAGGGTCGGGTTCCATAGCCATAGCTAGTGCATTGATGAAAGTGAAATAAGCTCGGTTTTTTTCGTCAAACTGTGTTGAACAACATACACAGAAGCGATAAGATTATTTTGGGCAAAGGCCAAGCCACAATTTTTGTGCAAAGATTAAAAGGGGTTAACAAGTTGATAACTTTGCAAATGTTCAAAACATGACATTTTAGGTTACTTTTTAGGGTTCCGTAAGTGCGAATGCTTATGGAATGCTTATTGGATCAATTTTGTGTAGTAGTAGGTAGGTAGGGTAACTAGGTAGGTAGGGTAAGTAGGTAGGTAGGTAGAGTAGGTAGGTGGGTAGGGTAGGTAGGTAGGTAGGGTAGGTAGGGTAGGTAGGGTAGGTAGGGTAGGTAGGGCAGGTAGGGTAGGTAGGGTAGGTAGGGTAGGTAGGGTAGGTAGGGTAGGAAGGGTAGGTAGGGTAGGTAAGTTGGGTAGGTAGGTAGGGTAGGTAGGTGCGCCGTAGATAAGTACTTAGTGCTACCCGGGCGAAGCCGGGGTGGAAAGCTAGTAGATTATAAACACGGTAAATCTCAATATTGTGCGTACAAACTTACATTTGCAGTTGGAATGTATGGGAGAACATGTTTTTCAACTACGATGTTAAGTTTGTTCTTGGGATCCGAAACGCACTTGGCCGGTTTTTTTTAAAACAAAAGATAAAACATATTCAGTACCCAGATTCTGTAGCAAAATATTTTTTTTATGGTTCAAGGTAATGCGTATTTCACTGTGTAGGTAGGTAATCCTAAACAGCTGTATCTAATAACAAAATATCTTTTCATCTTATACAGACAAAGTAACTTTTTAATAAAAAAAATTAATGCCTAGAACTGTGCTGGGTCTACTCACAAAATTCTTAAGATTTGAACTTCACTTTGTTTTTGTCACTTTCACTTCGATACGAAAAAGGCGAGAGAGAAATCAGTCGATTCGAAGTTCGATTTTAAAATTCTATACCTACTAGGCCCAGAAAAGAAACAAACAATAAAACGTTCGGATACACGTATAACCGTAAAATTGCAAATCATCTGTTAAGGTTTTATTTAAATGCTGTTTTATTATATTTTTTGGAACGAAATTCTTTAACGCGGCTTGCGGTAAAAGTGCACAGTGGCAGAAATCGTCACGCGAAAAGACGCTTGCGACTGTCTTCTTCTTATTGAAAGAGAAAGAAAGACAGAGAGATAGAAAGTGTGAACTTGGTCAAAATAAAAATCCAAGATGGCGGTTGCGAAAATTTTCAAGTTTTTCATCATGAGTATCGTTTTCGTAGTTTATGAGGGTGCTGAAGTCAAAATGTAAATCTAAGATTATGGCAATATTATTCTGTTTTAAATCATAAGTGAGAAGGAATTTTGTTCTTGACGGGGGTCGCCCGAATGCACACATTTTTTTCGAAATAATCGACTTAGGTACTATATACTTATTTTTTATAATCAATTAAAGAGAATGTTGAAGAAAAAAATACGAAGTTTATTGTATGTATTACCTTTAGGGATATACAATATGTAAAAAAACCTGTCCGATCCGAAAAGCGCATATGTTACTGCAGTAACATTACCAAGAATATTTTTTTAGTGATTATTATTTATAATAAAAAAGTTAGGTATTGGTATTTAAATTCACATTTTTGTTCCAATATTACCCCAAATCCTTTAAAAATTAGAAAATTTTCAACAGGGGTCATAAGTTATGACTTTTAGATACCCGCTAAACGACGGTCGCCTGCTCCCAACGTTAAAAAAAAAATCACCATTGAAAAAAAAGGGAATCTGTTTTTTTCTTTTTTCCTGAAAATTTCCTCATAAATATACTTACAGTACGATACCTAACAACACCTTCACGGATCGGACAGGTTTTTTTTTACATGTTGTATGCTGCTGAGGTGAAAAGTTGAATGTGTTACCTACACGAGACCAAAGTTATTTGCATCTCGTGTCTTTGAATCCCTCGCTGCGCTCAGGTTTCTAACCTAGAATCACTCGCTACGCTCGGGATTCAAAATCAACACTCGCAGCAAAAAACAACTTTGCTCTCTTGTTGCACAAATAACTATTTCTGATCACAATAATGATTCATACTAATGAGAACCAATTACTGTTATCTGCAAAGATGGCCGAGAAACGGGACAAGTATAGATGTTATTTATTTTCGAACTAAAATAATAAATACATAAAAGGTCGAAAAATATTGTTGATACGAGTAATACGTGCCCGAAGGGAACGAACCCTGATTATTTTGATTGGGCCACTTAAACACATTGATATAGGACAGTCTAAGGAGGTATGAGGAATATGAGACAAATCCTAATTAATTACAAATCCGTACTGTCATTACAACTCTCTGGGGCCTTATTATGAAGTATTCATGCCATCATTATTACACTGCGACAAAAGGATGGTGCTAGCGGCCTTGTATAGCTCCGTCTATTTATTATTTATTTATTTATTAACAAAATTCACAGCTTTTTAACAAATTCACTTAGGATAAATAAAATTACGTAACTACACATGCATCAGAAACAAACAGGATGTCATGCTAGCACCTTCTAAGCATATCTAAGTGTGCAGTGAGTGAGAGTGGGTGGGTGGAGTGGTCTCTCACTCACACTGGAATAATGATGGCATTAATACATCATAATATGGCCCCTGGTGGCAGAATAAGACGATGCTATTCTATGGGCTATTAAGTAGTCGCGGCGACTTATTGAATTTATTTCTTGTGATGTTCGGTTTTCTTCGCAGTATTTGTTTTAGTATGCACGTCTACCTTAAATTCATTTTGTTCTAATGCTCTAGATGAACAGACAGCTGTGCTGCTGGGGAGTTTGTTGCGCCACTTCTTCTTCCCAGCGAAAACACTAGGAAGTGGTGAAGGGTGGGCGTTTTGGGGAACTGTCTTAAGTAATTTTGACGCTCGAAAAATGTTGATTCTCAGCCTAGTTTGAATAAATGGCTTGATTTTGATTCATCCACTGGCTGACCATGCCCGCTGGGTCTTGAAGCATGAACATGCACAACCGTTCCTCATACAGCATGTATCATCAAGGTGTGGTCACATTTACGAGTAAGGGTGTGGTACAGACCATCAAACGGTACCTTTTCTATGGGCACATGGTCGTTACGTTTGGGTCGAGAAATTTTGTATGGGAGAGAAGATAATTTTATCGCGATTACGATACCTATTGGTGCCTATGGGAAATCCCATTGGGCACCCGGCTTGTTATTAACATAAAATTGTAATATTTGCCTTGTAACTAGTAGGTTAGTAGTACTAACCTACTATAGTTACCGTAGTACCTACCTTTTAGTACTAACTTAGGTACTGATTCTTTTAATTATTATTGAGGCCAAAGTTCACTAGTAGGTAAACCGCCTTCCATACTAACATTATAAATGCAAAAGTAACTCTGTCTGTCTGTCTGTTAACTTTTCACGCCTCAGCTAAACGGATTCAGATGTTCACCTGTCTTAGGTCATAGGATATCCCGGTAGTACATAGGTCCCCGTGGGATAATTTCCGAGCTCCACGTGAGCGGCGCCACGGGAAAAACCTAGTTAAAATATGTATGATCAATATCATATTATTTTTTGTGATCTGATGTGCGTGTATAACCAGATGTAACAACCCCGTGTTTAACTGCCCCGTTGGCCTCGTGAATGCAAGCGCGACTGCTGGTCCAGGGTTCGATTCCCGGGTCGGGCAAAGTGTTATTGGGTTTTTCCATTAGGAATTTCTTAGTAAGAGCCCGGAGTTTGGAAGTGGTCGGTATGATACCCCGTGCCTCGGAAAGCACGTTAAGCTGTTGGTCCTGCGCCTGATCTCTCTCCGGTCGTGTTGGATTGCCGTCCTATCGGAATATGAGAGAGAGGGAAGAGAGAGTGCACCAGTGTCTGCGCACACACTTGTGCACTATAATATCTCCCGCGCCGAAGGCTAGTCTCCGTTGAGATTGGCCGCCGTGGCCGAAATACGGTCTGCAGGACTATATAACCAGATGTCTGAACATACGCGAAGCAAAAGGAGTATGTAAGGATCATAGCAGGTGGAGTACTGCAGTTGCTGCCTACCCCAATGGCAAGAAGGCGTGAGTTTACATGTATGTGTATGATCGACTACACATAATATTTATCAAGATCTATTCTATATATATCTATTTATCGAAGAAAAAATCGACGGGCAATCCCAAAACGTAGCAGTAAACATTTGTCATTGATGTCAAGAAACCTATAATAGTTAACAACAATTAAGGGTATTTATTTACAAAGAATATGGATCTTACTTGTCATTCAGAATTTTCAGTACGTTTTAACTAAGGTTATCAGAATTGACAGGGGTGAGCAAAAAGTGAAGATAACCTCGTTGGCGTATATACGAGTGTTGGTTGGTTGGTCGTACTAACTACTGATATTTTCTGAATGATAGATGAAACATAATCTAATTTACTTAAACATTGTATGATATCATTGTAGTGCCAAAAACAGCAGGTCGCTTGGAGAATTTTGAAAACAAACTTGCCCTACTTGCCTTATTGTGCTGATCCTAATGAACTGTACAATTCCTTTTTTGCCATGTTGTATAGAATTTAACTCTTCATTTATACCAAAGCTGATGTCAGTTAATGGTTCTCCAACTTTCAATGAACGGGCAACTAAAGGGATTTAAGAGTAGAATCAAAGTCTTTTAACTGTACGAAGAAAGTAAGAAAGAAATAATAAAAGTAAAGAATTATATCAATATGTTAAGAACTATTCCAAATTATTTAAACAAGTTTGTAGCGAAGCTAAGTATGAAGCAAGGAAGAAAGGTAGTCTAAATAAAATTAAAACCACTTGGGATATTATAAACGATGAGACTGGAAGAGACAGAAAGCGTAGTAGTGACTACAGTCTTAATATTAACAATACAGTTATTAAAAAGGATTTAAAAGTTGCCAAACTTTTTGAAAATTTCTTTGCAAATATTCCAGTGTCAATCACTAAATCTTTCAATTCTTCACCAACTGTTGCCGAGTCCCATGAGTTTAATTTCGACTATGTTAGTGCTCGAGATATTATTTTAACTTCGATAAACTCAATTTAAAAAAAAAATGCTGATCTATGGGAAAATTCTGTAGAGGTTGCAAAATGCATAATGAACACTGTAGAGGCTGAATTAGCTATTATCTTTAATAATAAGAAAGAAAGAAGAAGTAATTCCTGACTTAATGAAGAGTAGTAAAATAATACCTTTGTTAAAATCGGACAGCACATCAGAACTTTAGACCAATTTCTGTGCTTCCCAACTTTAGTAAAATATTTGAAAAAATTATGCTAGATCTATTGCAAAGACATTTTAATAAACATAAGTTGTTAAACAGCAATAGCGCAGTTAGTAAATCCTATAGAGGGAAGCCGAAGAAAAAAAATAGTTCTCATACAAGTACCTACGCAAGATAACATCAAAATTTATTACCTCAAAAATTTAAGGGATTCCTTTATTTTTCTTAATTTAACGGCATCTATGGTCAAGTAGTAGAACCAAAGAGACGTATACAAACAAAATGATCAATATTTTACAGAAATAAAACTATAATACGGTTCAATAAAGTTTCCCCAAAAGCCACTGACAAATTTTCATTTTACAACTAACGTTTCGTATACTATTTATTTCGAAAACAACTTATTCCGCAAATGTATTATTTTATAAACACTCGTTTTACAAACATTTATTTGGCAAACAATTATTTTAATTTTATTATTTATGTACACACAGAAACAAATGCATCAGATGATATTTAATCATTACACCGATTATTAAAATACCGATTAATACAATTCCGAAATAAAAACGGCTTGTAAAACTGAATAGCAAGACACATTTTACACACGCATTTCCATAGTGTAATGTCGTACGGCATTTTGCTGTGGGGAAATGCAGCCGACATTCAGGCTATATTTTTGCTGCAGAAACGAGTCATTCGAGCAATTTATAACCTAAGTTTTAGGCATTCACTGAGGGATACATTTTGACATTCATAGCATAAATACCCAGCCCAGGACTAGGCTCCAAAAAATAGTAACTATATACGTTTTTACAACAAACTCCCAAGCAATGTAAAAGAACTGAGCCTCAATAAATTTAAATGATTGATGAGTTAACTGTGTAAGTCAATTTATTTTCATTTATTATTGACTTAATCTACTCATTACAATGTTTTTTTTAATGAGTTGTATTGAAATATGTGGTAATGTAAGTTATTTTTGCAAAAGTAGTATTATATAGAATCAAGTTTTTCTAAGAACGTCTTTTCAGTTAGAAAAACTGTAACATGTCAAAGGGACAATATGTGCGGTGGAGCGGTGAAGGTTGGACATCTAATATTCGCATTGTGAAGTACGAAGGGCTAACCATCCGCGAGCGCTGTTTGTTACATATTTTCTTGGTATTCTTGACAATGGTTGGTGTATGTATGTTAGTCATAAGAATTTTCATAAATAGGATGACAAATGAAATTCGTTAGGGCTTTTCTTGTTTGGGTCGCTACAGTCTGTCAAATAATTTCAAGGGTGTAAGCATACATAAACAAGGACAGCATTTAGTAGGAAGATACATAGAGGAGCGAATCCGATCGTTTATAGCGAGTGAACGAAAATAAATAGCTGTTTATTAAAACATTTGCGGTGCAAAAACGGATCTTTTTACACACCTACATTAACAGATGTAACGCTATTATTCGACAAGATGTGAATAAAACAATCGACACTCAATGGTTATTCTTTTTTATTTTTCAATCTTCGGTCGGACCTTTGACAAGTCGCTTGTACCGCTGGTTCGATTTTCGTGTTTAACTGTACAGATAGTGCAATCCACGACGACGCGCCCCACTCCGCTATTACTGTACTGTAAACTGTACTTTAGTACGGAGCGGAGCGGAGTGGGCCGCGTCGTCGTGGAGTGCACTATCTATAAGCACAGTCTATAAACTCTTTACACTGACTACTCTTTACACTGTGCTATAGGTAAGTAGGTATATTCAAAAGGACTGGATAAAACTGTAAGAGGATCCCTGAAGATCACGATTGCCTGCCAAGTTCGCAGGCAAAACAATTAGATTGAGGAAAATGCAATCATTCATAAATATACGGAAACCGGTCAGGCATGAATAATGAAATGGTAAACCCACAAGACCGGTCAGATACACGCACATGCTAAAACGTGAGATAGAACACACAAATAGCTCATTTTTGGAGTACCTTTATTGAGTTACTAGCGACTGCTCCGCACGGTTTTTACGACTTGACAAAACATCGAGATTTCTTCATTATAGGTAACTAAGTTTATTTTTAATGTAATATACACTTACAATATACAATATACATATAATATACATAATCATTTCGGAATAAATTCTCTAAATTATGGTGAAAACTGCATCAACATCTCTTGCGCACTTTAAAAGAACAATGCGGTTACACAGACTGAGACGAAAGTGACTTTATTCTATAATATTTTTAATAGCTATAGAATAGAAAAAAATAGTTCAACGTACAAATCCGGATTCCGGGCTGCTTTCATCCCACGCGCTTGGGACCGCTATGCTAATCATGTCAATACTATGATCCATCATTGTAATCACCACGCAGACACATCTATATAGTAATCACAGGATACAAATGTAGCCTGAGCTAAAAGGATGAAACCTTTTACAATTTTGATTTCACTATATTATAATAACTGTACCCATGTAGAATTTGCCATTTTGAGCATAAATCCTTATTTGCGAGAAGATATGGTGAAGTGCAGACTATGTGTTCAAACTTTGAAAGAAAGCAAGGAATAAAGAAAGAAAGAAAAAAGAAGAGAATAATGAAAGAAAGAAAGAAATTATGAATAAAAGAAAGGAATAAATTCATTTTCATAATACCTTTGTCACACATCACAAAATTGTAGGTGTAGGATGTATTTGCGCTCGGGAATCGATAGCCGATTCCCGGCCACCGTAGGCGCGGGCTTGCGGACGGTGAGCAATGGGTAGCTCGCCGTCCGTTAAGGACCAAGCCCGGGTCGACGGCGCGTTGTGTACCACGCGCGCCTCAAAGAGATGTCAGCGAGTGAAGGGGTCCGATGAGACCATTGCCTGCCGGGGTTGCGGGAAAGTCCGAAAGGGATACCGTGGCCCCCTGGCATTGCACAGGCATCAGAAGGAACACGGGTGGGTTTTAGTCAGTAAGAGTCTGATACGCCCTCCCGCTCCACCTAGAGCGGGAGAAGTCATTTGATGATTTCCCACCCAAAAAAAAAAGAATGTATTTGCGCATTTGAAGCTATAATTATGTGGCGTCACGTCAGACTAAATAATATTGCCGTGCCCTTATTCTATAGAATGCAAAACAATCGCAAATAGAACCGATAGACTTGTGAAGGTAATTTCCTCCGTTCAATTGTTTTTCATCGCTCACGGTTACTGCATTTACCTTCAATGCCGTTTGTTTCAAGCCTAGTTTGATGAATCGTGACAGTAATTAAAATGATTTACCTACTTGTATACATAAATTACAAAAAAAATATACAACAGACTTCCAAAACAAAAAAAACACTACAAAGCGAAAAAACTTCGGAAATCGGTGTCTTTAGTTTTTGGTTTTGAATTTTAATATTTTTCACTATGTAGTGTTTTTTTCGGAAGTCGGTTGTTTTTCTATACCTATTAATAATAATATAATATTATAAAGAGGAAAGATTTTTTGTTTGTTTGTACCGAATAGGCTCCGAAACTGCTAGACAGATTTGAACCATTTTTTCACCAATAGAAAGCTAAATTCTCAGGAAGTAGCATAGGCTATAAATTATTTTCAAAAAAATTAGAGATCCTTAAGAAAATTGCAGTAATGTAACCCAAAGTAGCAAAATGTTGCCTATAAAATTCATTATTTGGCGTGCGCCGAGAAAACTATTGATGAGACATAAAAATTATGTAGTACATGATTAGAGTACTTACCTACAAAAAAGTCCGCGACGCAATATATCTAACTATAATAATAGCAGATATTGTGTTCTAAAATTTAATTAGATCGCCGGTAGAAACAAAAGTTGGTTACATTCGTATCGTAGTATTAACTATTATTCAAATAAATAGTTTTATCTACAAGGGTATTTATGTAGCAGTAAAATAATTTTAAATTCATTCCAATCGGACATTAAATTTCGAAGTTATCACGAATATAAAACTGCAGTACGCGAACTTTTCAACGCGCCGCGCGCCGCCCGCCGCGAAGTTCCCTACTCTAGTTTAGGTTAATTGCTACGAGGTGTAGGTATGAGTCTGATGCCGCAAATATAGTTTTTAGAATTTTTGTCTATTTGTCTGGATGTATGTTCCGGATTGGCCCAAAAACGACTGAACGGATTTGGATGAAAGGACCATGCTTCATTTTAGCCTCAACTCTCAACAGTGATAAAAGTTATGCCATGTGAAAGCCGGTGCCGGCCCGCCTCTGCGGACCACCTCGAGTTAGGGGGGAGTGATCTGTTAAACTGGAACCATTTAGGGGGGCTGGAAGAGGGCGTTATCCGCCCTCCGCCGAAGCCCGGTGCGTCTACTGCGGATCGGGTTAGCGGAAGCAATCTCCCGCTCCCTTTCCGCAGCCTTCTTCTGCGAAATTACTGTTTCGCAGAAGGATACCACCGCCTCCCAGGACTTCTCGCTGCCGACCATCGAGTCGACAACTGCCGGAAATAACCTAACCTTTTTTTGGATGTTCCAAAACACCATGTTCGCGCTCTATTTAGATTTAGCTGCCATAGTATAAATTATATACTATAAATTATATACATATTACCCAAAAAGCTTTCACATGGCATAAGTTTCATCACTGTTGAGCGTTGGGACAGACTCCATACAGAGTTACCCGTGGTCTTTTGGCACACATATAGTTGGTGTTTTTAACCTGGATTAACACATAGGGTACTTTTAATCCCAGTAGTATGTACGTTGCCTTGGGTTATTTCCGACATCCACGCGAGCGCAGCCGCGGGCAAAAGCTATTTGCAAATAAAATTGATATGGCACCATCGCAAAAGATTCCTCTGCCAAATGACAGAGTATTTTCAAAATCGGTCCACAATTGACTAAAATATCGATGGAAAAGGCATAAAAAAAAAGAGAAACAGGTTAACATAATTAGAACCTTTTTGGAAGTCCGTTAAAAACTAACAACAACAACAAACTTACGATTTCGCACCCTATTAAAATATTTCTTAATGAAATACATAGGTACATCTACTCACGCATTCATACAGAAAATACTGAACTCCACTTGCTAAGATCCTTACGGTTGCGAGTAGGTGCACCTGACCTTTCTAACGAACATCAACACATTTCTAAATGATTCCTAATACAAAATTTAAAATAGAATGAATTCTAATACAATTATTAAAAATTAAATAATATAAACATGCTCATTTCAGTAATGAACTACCCGGAATCGGACATAATAAATTGTTCTGTTGTAATTCTATCAGTTTATTAAGTAACTAATATAGTTAAACCATCATTTCGTTGCATGCAATAAGGTTATTGCCCAATACCCATTAATATATTCAAAGTAACTGCGAATTTCTGAACGAAGAAAGAATTTCCTGACTGAAAAATAATAATAAAATAAAACAGCCTGGACCCTGATCACACGATCAATCATAATCTGAATAATTTTCATTGCTAATACATTGCTTTATATCTTCGAAAATTTTGTCTTGTTAAGAGGGCTTATCCTAAAAGTTGGCAACGTCGCAAATAGCTGTCAAATATTTACCTGTTTTGATTAAATTGGCAATATTACTGAATGGAATTAAGAAATGTGGTTAACTAGCGAACTAAAATATTAATAATGAAATGCAATAATTAATATCGTAACACCGAGTATTTAGTTTTAGATGTAAAAAAAGTATTTGGAAACTTTTCAAATGCCTTTTTTACACCTAAAACGGTTAAAACATCAAATTCAGTGTTATAATTGCAATTCATTATTAATATTCTAGTTTGCTAGTTAGCCACATTTCGTATTTCCATACAGTAATATTGCCACATTAATCAAAACAGCGAAATATTTGACATCTATTTGCGACGTTGCCAACTTTCAGAATAAGCGCTCTTAACAACGTAGATAACGCAATGAATGTTGTTGAACTGTCAAAAAGTGACAGATAGCGATTGGTCGTGTGTTACGTAATTACGGTGCTGGGTATGAATACCAGGCTTCTGAGTTCTGAAACTTTGCTTTCAGTAACACGATTTAGGTGTACAACGCAGCTATAGTGATTACCGGTAGTAAAAAATACCATTAAAATAATATTAATTTTGATGTTCTTTTAAAATAGCTACCTATCTAAAGTTTGTAAGCACGTGTAAAGATATTATTTGCATAATAAAATAAGAAAAACTCGTGACTGCAAAATAATTAAACCTGTTATAGGTATCTGCGATGTTAATATTGTTTAATTTTAATGAATGTGATGAGTATATTTACTAGGTACCTGCTGTATGACCATTATACATACATAATAAAGTAAGTTTATGATGCTTGGCAATAGGAAATGAAGAGCAATCTGATTATAATAATATGTTTAAAACTTCGGTGAATGACTGACTGACCAATAAACAAGGCACATTCCGAATAACTGTAGCTATCTACAGTTAACTCAACAACGTAAATAACGCAATAAATGTTGATGAGCTGTCAAAATTACAGCCATTGCTACTGTAAGTGTGTTATGCAATCACCTCGCTGTTTGTTTCTCATGAATTGATATAGAGCTCCAGAATGCACAGTTGCACTAAGAAAAAAATGTTTAGAAAATCTTTTCCAGAAGGGTAAATTTTTTCTCAAATATTGCCTACCATGTTTCGTATAAATGAAGTTGAGTAACATACAGGGTTATTGATTATATGTCGGCAATATTCGTTCTGTCAAATTACTCGAAAATGGTTGACATTGGCATAGGGGGTGTTATTTGGTTGAAATTGACCTCTCCTACATCCCCTTAAAGGATTGCCCACAGTTAACCAATAACCCTGTATAATATAATACGTAAATGATATACCTATACTCGCTGTTTTTTTTTCAAACAATAGTACAGCTGTGTTAATATAAACATGGGGAAGACACGGTTCGTTGGAGCGCTCTGTCGCAGTCTGTAGACCCAGCTAGTTAAACACCACGCAAAAAGTATAAATAATGAGCTAATTCACTGTATTTTACAAATACTGCACTGTCGCCAGACAGCGACAAAATTCGATGGTCATTTCGCAAAAAAATTAAGAACCTACTGGCTACCTAATTATTGTTTTAAATATATCTTAAAAATTGTAATTTTAAAAGCCACTACTTAATATAAGTTACAAACAAGAAATTATCAGCAAGTTTTCATTCATAAATCTCTTCTGAAACTTTGGATAGCGACTGCAGATAAAACAAAATGGTGATAAATAAAACAATGTGGTGAAAAAACCTTTTGACCCCCGACACTGGGACGATGGGACACTTAATATCGTGTCCTGCGTGTCCTGTCAGCTGCACGTTACAGGAACTGATGGACGTTGGTGATGGCGCCAAACAAGTCGCCGAATTCTGGGCCGAGTCTATTTAGATTGCTATCGACACGCTAAGAAGAAGAAGACCCCCGACGCTAAAATAGGGGTGTTATAAGTTTGACCGCTATGTGTGTGTGACTGTGTGTCTGTCTGTGGCATCGTAGCTCTTAAACGGGTGAACCGATTTGAATGCGATGGTTTTTAGACACGTTTTATCAAAATCGGTTCAGTCGTTTGAAGATTATCAGCTCTTTTCTAGTTGATGAATGGATGTGAGCGTCTTCCACAGGTCTGATCGATTGTAAATTTGGTATTCTGTTACTTCAATGATATTAGAAGAACAAAGTAACCTTGTACTGATGCTGCAGCATCACCTGGAATTTGCAGGATGCCCAACTACCTTACCAACTTACAGCACAGGTATCGTGTTTGGGTTCACTGAAATGGTCTCAATGAATAGGAGATAGATGTACTGGTGATGGATGGTCTGGTGATGGAGTACCTAGGATAGAAAAATGAGGAAATGTTTGTGTCGGGGTTTTTTTTATATTTTAATATAATTTGACTTGTTGATACCTTTATAAACTTGGATCATGGTTTAAAAAGTTTTCCTCAATAACCTTGTCGCGAAAGGTTTACAAGGAACAAAGAAATATTAATTTACAAGGAAAATACTTCGTCTTTAAGGAAATTCTGGTTTACTACCTGAACTTGTCTTATTCATTTGGTATTATTTTTACAAAGTGACACACAGTGTACCTATATATTATTTTATATTATTATTATTTAGTATTGAATATTATTGTCAGTCCGACGCCATGCTTTAATACCTATTGTTGTATTTTGTTTAGATTTTTTATGCTCGATTGTTTGTCTTTATGTTGTCACAATGATCACTAGGTACCATCGCGGACAACCAACCACTTTTCTACCTTATTACTAAGGGCGTAAGGGTGAAAAGTGGTTCACCGCAAATGTTCGCGGTTGTACATATTGGTTATAAATAATTCTACTACTATTTTGGGAGCTCAGTTAACTGTCAAAGACACTCGGCGTTGCTGTCTTTAATTAATGCAAAAAAGTTAACAAAACGATTTTGACAGGACATAAAACCGGGCATAACAAATGTTTTGAATAGACCATTGGCAAGTGAATACCAAATGTTTGTCATGTTCATGAATATTCCCAAAAACATTTTCATTCTCTTCTGTACGGTGTAAAGGTATAAAAGAATTTATACTTAGTAATTGTTAACATTCCGACCTTCACGAAGCAGATAACACGGTCTTATTGTGCCAATTCTGAACCAAGTAATTACCATTACATTAAAGAGAAAATGTAACACTTTTTAAAAACAATTTACTGTTTACGACATAACTATAAGTAACTAGTTTGTAAACAAAATAGGAATAAATTATACTCAACGTTATCAACACTACACAAATAAATACACCAGGAAAATACTTGCTAGTAATAGTCTTAAGTTTTGTTCTCGGGAAAACACTGCACTTGCACTCATACGGATATTGATAAAATAAAGAATCCTTTCACATTCCGCTTGGTAGTTGGTCATTCCTTCTCTGCTGTACATGATCAGTCTACAGTCCGCGTTCCTGGTAACGTACAGTCGCATGTGAGTGATGGGGTCCAGCACCGTAGCCACTCGCCAGTCTTTGATCTCGTGCTGAGAGCTCTCTGGAGGCAGGATATCTGCATCACGACTCCTGGGCTTCTCGCTCCACAGGCTCACATCGACACCGTCCTCCGTCATCTTCCTCGTGTTGTAGTCGTGAATATAGTTGCTGAGAAACGCATGAGCGATGTCACAATATATGGCTACGGTCTCCACCAACTCGACGTCTTCTATTCTGAGCCAACACTGGTCCGCGCGGTCGTTCCGGTTCGGCAATTCGAAAGGGATAGGGAATACGTAGGGTTTCACATCTTTCACGGCCACTTCGGAGCAAAACACAATTGCTTGCAACAGAGTGACGCCGATGACTTCGAGTAACATTTTAAATGTGCTGCTGTGACGACGTCATGATTGTAACTAAACGACAGTCGTGACGGCTCGGTGTCGCTACAAAGCGTTGCAGAATGGCTAGCTGCCTTCATAAACGTGATTACAGGTTAAAAAACGATTATTAGATTGCAATTTACAACTCATTGTTGTGGGAGCGAAACCACGTGATTGAATGGTTGCCACAAGTAGAACAATTCACCATAGTTATTTTTAATTGTTCTGATCGTATTAACAATATAAGTATGTTGTTTCCGCTGTTAATATCAATATACGGAGGCTTTGTTCCTTTACGACAAATTCCGGTACTTATAAGGAATCTTGACAGGAATGATTGTTTACTAGAAGGTTGGTGGCACTGTGTACTAACTTGTATAACAATAATAAAATTGCAGTCTAAAGAAAGAAAGGTCAGGTGCGTAGTACTCGCAGCAGGCGTCCGTGTATGACCAGATGTATGAACTTAAACTAGGCAAAAGGAGTTTGTAAAAATCGTTTCCGGTGGCGTTCTGTAGTTCCTGCCTACCCCCATGGCAGGAAGGCGTGAGTTTATCTATGTATGCAGTCTACTTACTTATTTAATATTTTATGGAAACGTCTACATTAAATTCGTCAGAGACAAAACCGATTGCTGGAAAAATTATTGTATGCATTTCCGACCCATTTAATCGTCATGACGCCCATGTTCAGCAGGAGACGATTACGGACTCTAATTGTCGATGACTCCTTATTGATCTAAATGATGCTTCATGCTCCGTGCTTCGTTATAGTCAGTGCTGCAATATTTATCTGCAAGTTGCTCATCCTGCTCCATATGCAAATAGTTTCAGTTTAATACGGCAATGATCCAATGTCCCACCGTCGAGGTGCAGGCCGCCGGCGGTGAAGAGATCTAGAATAGGTACGAACCCCAGCCGTTGCATTATTGAAGTTACCCCACACGTACTTAGCACAAGCATATAAATATTACGTAGGTAATAAGTCTAACAGGTAATTATAGTAAACAAATTTAACAACGTTGTCCGTTTTCCTAGAACAATATCATGTAAAGAAACAAAAAAAAACAGGTAAAAATACAATAGGCGACATATATTTAGTAACCGCTTAACTGTTCTTAAAGAGCGATCGACACGTGTTTCACCTCTCAACGAGATCCTCAGGATGACGATTGACTTGACAGACGGGTGAATAAGCATATCCAAATAAGCAATTTAAATAAACATGAAGTTAAAACTAAAGTACAAAACTGGCTGTATGATCAGGACTATTCTCGTACAGAAGCTCTTATTCACAACATAATGTAGGCACTATTCGTAATAATCACTATTCTACAAAGCCGAATACAGAAACCCATATAAGACCACAAGACAAGAACATACCCTCAAAAAACACAACCCCCCCCCATCCCCCCTTTATATACCAAATCACACCACACCACAAACACAACGCACTATACCACAACACTACACACTACACCACAACATAACATGCCACACCACACCACAACACACCACTCCACACAACCACATCGCCTTCCTTTAACACACATACTACACATTAATAGCCGTAGTTCATTATAGGTTCATACACACATAAATAAGGGATTTATTGTACACGAAGTTACAGTAGAATACTGACTCCTAAGTCACAGGGTCCCCCCTAGTTTAGGAGGCAGGGTTTTCACTATTAATGCAACCTTTGTTTCCCAAAGTTGAATGTTCCTATGTTTATATTGTATGAGCTTTGTGTTTTAAGGTTTTTTTGTGTTAATAAACTTATTTTTATTATTATTTATTTTACTTGTTCCGAACTCGGACTTTTTAATCCGGTTTTCCTGTAATCTATGAGTAAAGAACCATTCTCTGTATTTTTTCAAAATTGTAGGTTCAATAGTTTCGAAGATAATGGTCAACACAACAGTATATATATGAAAACATTATGTATGTTCGAAAAAATCTACATCTCTATAGTAAGATAAGTGACAGGCATAATTTTAACACAAGAAATAGGAACAAATTAGATCAACCACGTTTCAGATTGTCTAAAGTACACACTTCTTTTATGGGGTACTGTGTAAAATGTTATAATAAAATACCACTCGATATTCTTCAACTAAATGAGAAGAAATTTAAAACTTGCATTAAACGCACACTATGTAGACAAGCATACTATAAGTTGGATGATTATATCGTAGATAAAAATGCTTGGCTAAATGCTGGTCCTGCTCCACAGCCACTTGGGCTCACTAGTTAAAAATGAAAAAATTGGTAGAGTTGCTTCCCCTTTTTTATTTTTTCTGACTACGAACTTATTGTTTATTTTGTTTTTTTTATTAAACTAAGTCTTAATTATTGAATACTCCAATAGATAATATTGATTTTCTTTCTTTTGGTGGTAAAATTCTTGCAAACTATAGTTTTGTATAACTTAGACGCATTTTTATTTTAAATTTTTGTAAATGTGAGTACCATGGAGTCGTTTTACTATGTTATTATGTTGATTTTGACTTGAAAGAGCAGGGTAGTTGAGAGTATGTCATGCTCACTTAAATGTCTCGCTGATGGTGGCGAGTGTGTTGGATCATTCGGTTCCCTACAAAATGGTTGAGCTGGATGGTGCTGATCCACGCGTCATGTTCGTGAACGGGCGCCGTCAGTTGAGACTGGTCATCTCTTATCTGCCAGGGCTTTTTTTACATTGTTCTCACATATAGAATCAACAAGAGTAATGTACCCAGGATTGTGTAATTTCTATATTTAAAAGAGTGTCCTTGGAGTTTCTTGCCCGTTCTTCTCCATAGAGATCTACGTTTTGGAATGGGCAACTAGCTTCAACTTTCTGACTAACTGACAATTCAAAAGTGCCTGTAAAGGGTTTAATTGAAATAAATGCTTTGAGTTTGAGTTCAATGGTTAATTTTCATCAATTTTCATAAATATATATACATACGTAACTCACGTCATCTACTCATGAGGGGAGGCGGAAACTACAGAACGCTACCTGCTACGATCCTTACATACTCCTTTTCTTCTATCCTCCTTTTAAACTCAAACTCAAACTCAACCTCTAACTCCTCCTTTTTGCCTCGTTTACGTGCATATATCTGGTCATACACGCACGCCGGTTGCGAGTAATACGCACCTGACCTTTCTGAAGACCATCACCAACAAGGTCACTATTATATGTACTAGGGTGTCCCCAGCAGTCCCACTCACATCTGCCTTGTAAATAACTTTTGTTAGGCGCGTTTCATTCATCCTCTCAACATGACCAAACCATATAAGCATACTCTTTACTTATTTTGTTACTATATCTTCTTTTAAACCGCACCGTTGCCTTATCACATCATTCCTCAGCCTATCATTCATAGTCGCACCACACACGCTTCGCAAGGAACGCATTTCCACAGCATTTATTCTATTTTCATGCTTCTTTTGCCACACCCAACAAGCGTAGGCACCAGCTTCCATTAAAAACCAAACAACCACCATTTCCATGTCTTTAAATCCATATAACAAGCCCTTTCTGATATGTCACACGGTACAAAACAATTTACGCCAAGAAAAATGATCCCATATTCAAAATTGATCCGAGTCACAGAAATTCACCAAATTTAAACAAAATTGGTCTAGTAGATTCGGAGCAAATTGGCTTTGACAGACGCACGAGTGATCCTATATATATAAGGTACGGAACCCTAAAAATAAGTTTTTAATTCCGTATTGATTTTATGTTTGGATATACATATTTATTTTAAAGCTTGTTTGCTTTGCATTTAGTGAAATTTAGACTGATTCTTCTATATTTGGCTAGAATATATGGAATATATTTATATGGCTAGAATTGAGTTTTTGATAGAATGCAATATTCTGGGGTGATTTAATCCAATTTTATATTTTTGTTACTGAGTCTATAATATTACTCCTTCTTCAGTTGTTTGCTCATTGCTGAGCGTCGTGATGTGCCCAAATAAACTTTTGACGATCTCCCTCCATTTGTGACAATCTTTCGCTTATTGTAATGCGTTGGAGATCTTGGTGTCTAGGTGTTGCTTCACTTGGTCAGACCACCGTATAGGGCAGGGCTACCTCACCTGTGTCTGTTTCCTTTCATCTTATCGTTAAATATAAGTTTCTCCAGGTTGTCACATCAAAACCCGTTGCTTAGTTTAGAAGAAAAACGCGGTCACACATAGATTCACGAGCGTCTTGTTTAGATGGCATAGGCTACCTTCCTAATAATAAATGCCCCTTGTAAAAATAGGACCCTGGGATGACAAATAAGTTTTATGTTTCGTTTGAATAGGCTTTTTTATTATCAGACGTTTTTCGGAATGATTCAATTAAAACGGTAACACGTAAACGATTTGTGTGCGCAAACGGGAACAACAAACAGATTAGGTATGAGGTTAATAATAATTTCAGTTAATTAAATACTGAGGCGACAAAGTTCAGTAATTCAGGATAATATGTCTTAAAAATTCTACTAATTCTGGGCTGTTATTACTAATGTCTAGAATTTTGTGTCAGTATGACGGAAATCTAGGAATAACTCTAATGACGCCATTATTATCTTTCGAAGTTTCCTGGAGTGGTAGAAATAACTGAAGACCTGAAAAGCGGTCCTTATCGGGCCAACCTTAACACTTTGAAGGGTACTTAATGTCCATACGCTTTATAACAATAAAACTTATATTGTCTCGTTCAGTGACCTTGAATGCGTTAATATCGTGAAGAAAACTCTGGTTGTTCCCTACATTTAGTTGAGTTATAATAATAATAATAATAATATATTTATTTATTCAGACAACTACAAAGATCCATTACAATTACATTTATATTGTTAGTATGAACTTAAAAACTATGTTAGTACCTAATAACTAAAAGAGACTTAGTCCTCTGGGTGAGGCTCCACACCAATGGGCTGTCCAACTTATTAGCTATTACCTCCAGGATGCTGTTACTGCTCCCACGCAATCTACTTAGCAGTGATGCTGTCTTTTTGCGCCAGGTGGCATTGTTGTTATGCATGGAGCAGATTTTTTCACGATATCGGATTTGGTTCCATTGTAAAAGTTGTTCATAATGATGAGTTTACAGGTTTTCGGTTATTTTAATTAAACCTTGTAAGACCACGACGACGCGCCCCACTCCGCGGTAAGCTGTACTTTAGTACGGAGCGGAGCGGAGTGGGGCGCGTCTCAGTGGATTGCACTATCTATACCTATGTGATGATTTTATTCCACCTGTGTTGTTTTTAACTACCTAGCTACTGTTTGGTGTTATCATTTTTTGTGTCGGAAATGATAGCCTTACGCACGTAGGCATCCTCAAATTAATTTCATATTATTTGTTAATGTGGCGTTATATTAGGTTTCCACCTATGAAGTTGGCGTGTTATAAGGAGAATTTTAAAGAAGTTGCATTTTTCATACTAGCAACTTAATTTATTTAACAACCATGCACACTAATGTTTTAAAACTTTTATGCATTCATGTTTTAAAACTAAGATAACGTATGCCACTTAGATTAAGCGACAAAAATAAGTTTTGGCTAAGTTTTAAAACAAATAGTGGTCATTTTTGCTAGCAAAAAGAGGAGTCATTTTTAAGGTATTTTTTATGTTTAGAAAACTATAAGTAATGAGGATTTTTTGTTGTCTATGATGGCCATTATTCGATATAATATCAAGCAATTGATGAATATTTTAAATCATAGAAGTGACGAGGATCTTTTGTGAAAAAAAAAAAAAAAACGCCAACTTCATAGGTGGGACCCAATATTTTAATCTCCAATTTTCAGTAGCACCACTAAAAGCACCTCTGAAACATAAAATAAAATATAGTATACTTTAATTCGTAATGGAAATAATGTTTACTCATACATGCACTAAGAAAATTAATAAAAAAAGGATTTTCCTATTGCGTATGGGTTCTAGGCTCCACATATTGCTTTTGTTTTGACATCTTCCATTAATCATAGAATTGATTAGGAAGCCTCTTATCACATACCGAACTACCTGGCTCACTTGTTAGAGTCTACGTCAGTGTGTCTGCGCATGAGTCACATATTGACGTCTGAAACAAACCTGTTTCTTAGTAACAGGTAAGTTTCTCACGAACCGTTGGTTGTTCTAAAAAATTCGCAACTGTCTGTGGTTAAACCATGTATTTTGACCTATTGAAAATTGACTACTCTCATGATTAATGTTATCCTAGCTACACTATCAAACTAATTTGGCACTTTTTGACAACAATACATTCATTATGGACTTCCCATTGCGCAGCATTGTGTACAAAAATAAATATAAAACCGGTTCCTTATTAAACTAAATTCTGCTTAATTGCCTGTTGTGCTACACTTATCTGGCCAAATGTAAGAATTAGTTTGATGTTTACTTCACCTCTAGCCTTCTCTTATCTGTTGTCTGCGTGAGTGAAAGAGACGGCAATTGAGGTTCCCTGAATAGTCGTTTACGTCATACACGCACACTGATGCACGAACTTGTTTTAAATAAAACCAATCAACGGGCATGGGATCAAACGCGTCTGAGCTCTCGCATGTTTACGTCATGCAAAATGGCCAACAGAATATTTCTGTTGTGCCTTTTAGTTTCGGTACTAACTGTGAGTTATATAGAAGGGAGAGGCGGCTCAAGAGGCAGCAGCAGGGGCAGCAGCAGTAGGAGCAGCAGCAGTGGAAGTAGGAGCTGGGGAAGCAGCTCCTCTTCCTTCGGCAAGAGCTGGGGGTCATCAAGTCACAGCTCTAAACCCAGCTGGGGTTCGAGCTCGTCCAGCTCGAGTTGGAGTAAACCAAGTTCATCGTCATCAAGTCACTGGGGAGGCTCATCATCACACAGCTACCCCTCGTCGTCCTCGGGTCTCTCAGGATCATCAGGATCTCACAGCTATCCTTCATCATCGTCAGGATTATCTGGATCAGGATGGAATCATGGTTCTTCAAGTTACCCTTCATCATCATCAGGGCTGTCCGGATCTGGATCTAGTTCTAACAATAAACCATCGTCATCTTCAGGCTCGTCGTGGCATTTTGGTTCGTCTAGTTACCCCTCGTCGTCATCAGGACTGTCTGGATCTGGATCAAGTTCATCACACGGGTATCCTTCATCTTCCTCTGGACTTTCAGGATCTGGAAGTAAATACCCAACATCATCGTCTGGATCATGGGGATCTCATAGTTACCCGTCTAGTTCTTCAGGAATGTCTGGCTCTGGATCAAACTACAAACCACCATCTGGCTCGGGAACTCATTCATATCCATATGGAACCGGATTGTCGGGATCTCACTCAAGCAACAATAATAATTATAAACACACCCACACGTACAATACGAACAGTGGAACTTCAGTTCATCATACAACACATTATTACCATAACACGGTGCCGTACGCTGTGCCTACGTACTACACCTCACCACAGTACGTATACATCCATGAGTACAGGAACTCCAACAGTCGCTATGGAGACTTACTGACAGGTTTGTCTTTGTACAATCTTGGTCGATCAAATAGTCACTATCATGACCATTACTACTATGACGACTACTACAGGCGCAGGTACGACAACCCGAGCTCTTCTTCTTACGGGCAAGAAAACAAACCTCAAGACCAAGCTAACTGCATATTGAAAGTGAAAGAAAACGGCCGTGTTGAAGTGTTAAAAATTCCATGTGAAATTGTTTCTACTTTCACCCAAGGGAGCAAAAAGGTGGCTCCATCACAACAAACTCAAGTGAACAAAACAGTGTGTATAACGACCACTACAACGATTAACAATACAATGTCCTCGGCACCAGCAGCGCCTGTGGCGCCAGTGCTATCTGTGTTACCAGCCGTGGCAATTAATGGTTCTTCAATTAACTCTACGGTGTCAGCGATGTCTAACAAAACTGGGTTAGTAAACGGATTAGATTCTAACATAATTTTGGCGGCGTTGAACAATGTTTCCTCTATAACCGATTTGATGGCCACTTTGAACAGTACAGTAAATGATAAATCTGTGACAGGTATGAACCTTACGGTGCCGACTAATGTCTCGTTTGCTAACCCTAAGGTGACTACTACGTTACCAGTCAATGGCTCATCAGCCAACATTACGAAGACTGTGACAACAGTTAATGCTACTACAGTAAACGTCACGGTGTGTACTACAAACTCCACACTCGTCGATCCTCTGACCGTGCAAGGGCCGCCAGTCAATGCTAAAGACATGGAATGTGTCGTAGAGATCCAAACAAGAGATGGTTTCTTGAGTAATGTTATTGATTGCAGCACTCTAATAGCGTATGCGAAAATGCCTGAACCAAAGAAAGACACCGGAATACTACCACAAAGAGCTAAATTGAAGTCATGGTTAGCTAACCCGCCCTGGTGGATGTCCTTATTTATAGCTGTGTAATTTAAGTACAAAACGTGTTGTTATTGTATAATTGATTATATCTTAATTTGTGATGTTTTATGCAAAAAACTATGTATTTAGTTTTGCCATTACTATGTCGATAATGTTGTTATTAATCTCAGCACAATTATAATACATACAGTCTATATACTTGAAAAATATTTGCATGTGCAAACTTTTAACTTTTGATATTGTTTTTTTAAAGATTTTTTTTTGTTTTTTGTGTTCAAATAAATAATTTAGTTATATAAGTTCTCTAAGATGTGCCATTTGCTGCATTTATGTATCATTATATTTCGTATGGAAACTTTCTTTATGTTAATAAAGATATTCATAATATAGTGTTTGCCTTTCACTTCAATCTTTTTGTTACGAATGTTTTCACAAAGAATTCATTACACGCCAAGTTTATTACAAAATAATATGTAGGTATGGCTTCTGTTCTATGGTTCTCTATGTTCTGTTCTATTATTTATAACTTCCTTTAGATACACTCATACAAGGAAAAATAACGTGTGTATTAATAAATGTACAGATGAAAAATATAGAATAATTTAATAATGTTGAATACCTCACATTATTTTATACAGTTATTAATTGACTTGAGTTAATTTAGGTGGTCTGCGAGGTTCTACGCATTAGGTTAATTAACAAGTAACGTGCTGAAAATGTTTTGAGCATGCACATTGATATCGCTTATGGCCGATTTTTTTATATTCCCAAGAATGTAAACAAGAGATCAACAGATCAAGAGAGAGCTCGTTTTATGAAGATTATATTATTATTATACTAGCTGTTGCATTTCATGCATGTAATACAAATATCTAGGATGAAAAGTATCCTATACTGGCTACCTATCTGTAAAATGTCTAATTGGTTTGGGCGTAAAAAGGACAGACAGAGAGTACTTTTCAAACGCAAACTCAAAGCAGTTATTTCAATAAGATTTACAGGCACTTTTGAATTGTCAAATAGTCGGTCAGTTAATCAGAAAGTTGAAGTTATAGTTGCCATTCCAAAACGTAGATCTCTATGGAGAAAAACGGGCAAGAAACTCTTTTAAAAATAGGTATTACAAAATCCTGGGTACATTATTCTTGTTGCTTCTATATGTGAGAACAATGTACAAAAAATATCAAAACAATTCAAAATATAAGAATAAGTATAAGCCCTGGCAGATAAGAGATGACCAGTCACAACTGATGGCGCCCTTGATTTTATGATAATAGTATGATTTTTTTACAGTACCTTCGAACATATTTTTATTAAAAACCGTATTTGAGATATAATAATACCTACCTACCTATCCTGTATTATGATTGTGTGAGACACAATTTTTTTTTAATAACCCCTAACAGTAATTGTAGCCAAAAAAAAAAACATTCACACATCTGCATTTTTATACAGAAATAGTTTTGGTGGTCACCTTGGAGAAAATATCTAGTTTTTGACATTCGCCTCAGCGTCTACGATTCGAGTTTAATTGGATGTGAATGTCCGATGTTCGCACTGTCCTTGAACAGATGATTGTTCTTATTTTATGATCACGTGTAAGGCGTCTGCGTTTCAGTAACATGCACAGTCTGTAGTGGAATGAAGGCTAAGTGCTGAAAAACAAGCAGGCGTTATTATTATAACCTACTTTGTCGTCGAATCGTCACTGGTCGGCCGATATTAATAATTTTCTGTAAATAGATTATTATTACATTCCAATTTTACTCGTTCCACAAATGTCAGAAAAATGTGGCTACTTGTGGAAGTAGCTTTGAGAAAAGTCCTGAGATTCAGTCCCTATACCTACATGGTCAGATATATCTGTTGGTCGGAACGTGTTCGCCTCAAATCATGAGCATATACCGCTGTCTTCAAATATGAAGGTGAAAACTACGTAGGTACTTCTGTCTTTTTCGAGGCGAAATTTAAAGCAGAAAATAAGCGATAAAAGGAAGAAATTACTCCGAAGGCGAAAAAAAGGTTTGGCTATAATTATTTATTAGAACGCCAGATGTTTACAAGAATCCGTTTTAACAAGTTACAGCTGACATGTTTAACATAATATTTAAGAGGGAACAGGGCCTGCGAGGAATTTGAAAAATAGGCATTTGAAGAAACTGTTGTCGTCGTCTTACCTCAAGTCCGCTTCCGTAGATTACGACAGGGACAGCTGCAGCTCAGAACAAAAAATATTGAGATAAACGTTTCGCATTCCCCTTTTTTCTTCTCGAAAACTGAGCCGATTCAATTATTTTTTATATGTAAATTTTAGTAAAGAATATGTCTAGGTTCCTATCATTTCCTTTTATGTTAAAATCTTTCAGTTTTTCTCTGGTGGTCCTCTAATCACGGCGGAACAAATGAGGCAATTTTGTCATTTTTCGAGGGTCATATTTTCTATACCAATAATATTCTGAAAAAAAAAGGAAATAACAGGGACGTGTCTACAGTGTAGACCTTGATTTTATTTAAAAAAAAAAAGATTTCTCTTGCGGAATTATTCAGGAAGAAAAAAGGGGAATATTTGTAAGGAGAATCGCAGGCCCTGTTCCCTCTTAATCATTAAAACACGGCAGTTGAGTATTGCGCCTAGCGGTTCTGTTTTGCTATAGTTCTGCTTACGTGGTACTAATAGCTAAGTATCTTCCGACAGCCAATGTCTGCTTTATTTCGGTACTTACGTAGGCCCAAGCTACGATTGGGTGCAATCTACTGATTTCAATACATCGAGGTTTCTGTGCTATATCCAAGTTAATGATTAACATATAGACATAAACCTTCCGGAATAAATTCTCAAAAAAATATCAAAAAACACATTTAGTTTAGAAGTAATCACACATACGGTTCCGAAACGCGACTTTGTTTTGATATTGATGTAATTAAACGTATGTACTTATAATATAGGTAAGGTTTATTATAAATAAAATGCTTGATACCCTATTTGCAATCAAGATACCAAGCTTTCAAAGCTACTCAAAATTCTTTGTGGTCAGAAGGCGAGGCAAAAGTGGAACGTCTTAAGTGATGCAATATACTTACATATCTTGCAAGTCTCGAGAATTAGATTAAATTGTTGCTAAAATCTATCAAATACTGTTTCTCGGAGATCTGTAATATAATAAGGAATAACAAATAATGGAACCTAGCAATAAAAGCCAAGCAATCGAATTATTAACAAACGATAGCTCACAAATAACTCACAATAATCCGACAGGCGCCTTTCTTGAAACTTGTCTCATTCGATAATTCGACCAAAAATGCTACTGAAATAGACTTTTCGATTTCGATCTTTTCAGAAGATTTGCTCCTTTAAGAAACCCTTTCGCTCCATTACCCCGGTCTGTTAATTTATCAATTTCTTTTGACCGATGAGCTTTATTTGTAGCTTATCAGCAAAACCTGAACGTGGCAGTTTTTGGTCAGTTATTGACATAGACCTTAGTTGTTTGTTTTTATGGACCTTTCTCATGCTTTTAACATCCATTTTATGGCGTCCCTAGTCATTACTGTCACTTTAACGCCGCGCCTAACGTTTCAATTAGGATATATGTTTGGTACGTTGGATTATTTTTGGACTGATATAATTAGTTACATGCGAAACTTACCTATATAAGCATAAACCTAGACATCATTTCATTACTATTGTGTCGTTAACACCAATTTACTACTCGACACTCGACGTCCGCATACCCGGATCCAGGGAGCATCTAAGGGGCTCATGCCCCCCTCAAAAACGTCAGAGTTCTCCCGTGACAAATCTTAAAGTGAACTTGATTATTTTTCTAATTAATCTTTTTAGCAAGTATACTACTAATATACTACTACCTAATGTACAATTTTCGTAAAATGTACTTAACTTAATTAACTTATTATGTAAGTATGTATTATGTTTTCAATAATTTTTCTATAAGATATTTTGTTTACCTGAAGAATTTTGAATCCACGCGCCATTCATTCTGCCACTCACAATGCCCGGTTTGGTCGCCATGTATCTCTGGTAATCATTCACCAAGATATCTCTGGTAATCTGCCACCTAACGAAGTCAATCAGGAATTTGCGAAAAATAATCCGAGGAGGCTTGTAAAATGTAATGTTGTGTGCTTTTTAGGGTTCCGTAGTCAACAAGGAACCCTTATAGTTTCACCATGTCCGTCTGTCTGTCTGTCTTTCTGTCTGTCCGCGGTTTAGCTCAAAAACTATTGGTACTAGAAAGTTGTAATTTGGCATGAGTATACACGTTAAAGACGCCGAAAAAGTTGTAAAATTAAATTTTGAAAAAAACAATTATTTAGGGTACCTCCCCTACGTGTAAAGTAGGGATAATTTATTTTGTTTTAATAGTTATATCGTTAAAATATTAGGGGTTTGGGAAGACCGTTTTTTGATTAAGTAAACCGTTCTTGACTTATCAAGCTTTAAAGTACCAATTTTCGTTAGAGTCAAGTGTCTCCCCCTCTAAAAACTAAACAGTTGTAGTTAGAAATTCAAATGTCTCGGCGGTAGTACCTTTATATAACGAAGTTTAAAGGAAAACTATCACAGCTAAGTAGGCTTTACAAGTTAACGAGTAATAATCGACCAACTTACATTTGCTGTTGAAAAAACATGTTCTCCGATACGGAATGTACGAGAGAACATGTTTTTTCAACTACAAAGAAAGTTTGATCTTGCGATAAATTCATCCCAACTATGGAACTCTTCATTGTGCGTGGTCTCCGACACGCACTTGACCAAAACCTACCTATGTTCGTAGCATGGCCAGGAAAAAACCGGCCAAGCACGAGTCAGACCACGTACTAGCAAGGGTTCCGTAGTTGGGATGAATTTTAAGAGATTTGACATGTTATTTTAAAACCATAGAATTCTTATACATTTTCATGTATTCTTTTTTCAAAAATTTTGTCTTGTAGTTTCGGAGTTAATGGTCGATTTTCATCTATTTTCTTAAATATCCTAAAAAGTATTTATTTTATAATTATAAAAACATGAATTTGAGAGTATCACAGCAAGCACTTTCATTTGATATGTCACACGGTATAGTTTAAAACTTGTTATTTCAAATTTTCCAATTTGCCTCCGAAAAGTGATCCCATATTCAAAATTAATTTGTTAATGTTATGCGTCCGTACGTATTTGGGTCACAGAAATTCATATCCAGTATTCAGTATTCAGAGAGATTCCAAAATAAAATTGGTCCAGTAGATTCAGAGCAAATTGGCTGTGACAGCCAGCCAGCCAGATAGACACACGAGTGATCCTATAAGGATTCCGTTTTTTTTATAACATACAAAATCTATTTTAGATTTTAATCTCCGGCGGTAGGTATCATGATTATGAATAGTGTGCTGATCAGAATTTATCGTGATTGTAGTTAAACAATACCTAGTTATTATTGCAAAAAATACTGATTGGCGTCTGGCTTAGTAAAAAACTGGTCAAGGGCGCGTCGGACCACTCACAATGAATACATTCCGTATGGGAGGACATGTTTTTTCAACTGCAAATGTAAGTTGGTCGATTATTACTCGTTAATTTTTAGAGCCTACATATCTGTGATAGTTTTTCTTTTAATGTCGTTATATATACTACTGCTGGGAATTTTTCCACATATCCAGAACCAACCAGACCTGGCAACTTGGCAGGGGGGGGTGGGGGAGAATTGACTTGATTAACAAAAATTACAATTCACTTTAAAAATTAATATTTTGCAAACGGATCCCTGAATGAAAATGGTTTTAACAAATTCACAATATTTTTGAATTACCTTTCCAATGATACTCCACACCATAGGATAGACGAGAAAAAAAACAAACATCCTTACTTTACGTGTAGGGGAGGTAGATACACTAAAACATATTTTTCATGATATTATTTTACGACTTTGTCGGCGTAACAGACAGACAGACGGACATGACGAAACTTTAGTGGTTCCTTGTTGTATACGGTGTAGATA
Source organism: Xanthia togata (assembly GCA_963853775.1). Taxonomy (NCBI): domain Eukaryota; kingdom Metazoa; phylum Arthropoda; class Insecta; order Lepidoptera; family Noctuidae; genus Xanthia; species Xanthia togata. The sequence goes on from OY970802.1 coordinate 18,900,684, forward strand.
TACTGGGGTCTTGCAAAAAATTGTTTACTCCCCAGTAAACAATTTTTTGCAAGACCCCATTATATCTTGGAAAATGATCTATAAGTACTAATAGCAATACCCACATTGCTATTAGTACTTATAGATCATTTTAGCGGATCTATCAAATTCATAAACTTAGCATACAACCTGTGTTGAACTTCTGTGTATGTCTGTCTGACTCTGTACTATGATTGTAAGATCGAAGGATCCTTACTATTCAAAGGCTTATTTTCAACGGTTCCCTATCCATTTGCATACAATTTTAAGGGGTCTCCCTTGTTTCATCGAAAAGAAACTGCCAAATTATCACTTCCCAAACAATTTTTCGCATAATTTCATTTGCCAAATTATTACTTAGCAAAAAATCTCTTTACAAATAATTGTAACGCAAACCTAATGTTTAGCAACTAGAACTTTTACCAATTTTTATGTAGTCAAATATTTCAGTTGGAATTACTCATTTTACGCAAAAAAAAAATTGCCAAATATTTAGTAGATTTTTTTAAAATAATTAATTTCGTGTAGGTAACTAGTTCAGTTTCGGGCCTGTTTTTTTCCATAGTTTCTTTCTGGGTCTCCCTTGTTTCATCGAAAAGAAATTGCCATATAATCTAGTCGTTTTTGGCACTCGCCGGCCGCTGCCGCGGCACCGCTCGCTTCGCTCGCTCGGCTCGTGCGTAGGTCACAGTTTTAACCTAACCTAACCTAACCTTTATATTTTTGTCATACCAAATCGTATGACGAAACGTTTATTGTCTAAAGATTGTTTGCTGTAATAAATAATTATATTAAAGACCAAATGCCTAAATGACATTATCCTTGATAATATTCTGCCAAGTAAAAATTTGACCAAATGAAAATGTGCGTACTAAAATAATTCCAAACATTGCATTGGTATAAAAAAAGGTTGCAAAAATTTGTTTGGGTAGTGATTTTTTGGCAAAATCTTTTCGGCAAAACGGCAGGATCCCAATTTTAAGACCTAATATAACTTAGCATAATTTTATTTGGCATAATTATATTTTCGCATAATATAATTACGCATAACAGCTTACGCATAATTTTTTTAAGCATAATTTCTCTAACCATAATAATGATTGAGCATAATATTCTAAAGCATAAATTTATTAAGCATAAAGTTCTAAAGCATAACTTTTTTAAGCATAATATCCTAAAGCATAAATTTATTTACGCATAATGATATTAAAACATATTTTTATTGAACAACTTTGTGGGTTTTTTTTTCGCTGTAGGAAGCATGAAGCAAGCAAGCATACAGCATGCAAGCAAGCATACAGCATGCAAGCAAGCATGCAAGCAAGCATGCAAGCAAGCCTGCAGAAAACAAGCAAGCATGCAGCATGTAAGCAAGCATGCAGCATGCTGCATTCAAGCGAGCATGCAATATGCAGTACTTGCAGCAGGCAGGGTTTCTGTCACGGCTCCGGCGCTGCGGGCCTCCGGCGGCCCCACGCGTGCTAATCGTCGCAGCCGCCTGCTCCTCAGCCCGCGGGCCGCCTCGCACCTACGCGCCTACGCGATTTTAAATTACACTCTAGGGGTAGGACAAACAAGACTACGTGGAGTCGGTTTTGCAGCAATTCGGTTCTGTCACTAACTTTTGTTGCACAGCATATTAAATTTTAACCAACAATATTATTTAATTGTTACAGAAACTATAGCAAATTGGTTTGATCAGAATTATGTATGGGGCACTACAAGTTCACCACCACCATTTCCACCCAAAGTCTAGTTAGTACGTATCTACTAGAAAAGGAAAATATATGTATTATTATTATGCTAATAGTCATTAGACCTACTAACGTTATGCGAATCAAATTTATGCCAAAAAAAATTAGTCTTTAAGATGATTATGCCAACATAAAATGTATGCCTAAAAAAATTATGCCAAAGTATTATTATGCCAAAACAAATTGTGCCAAGATCGTTATGCCGAAGTATATTAGGACAAAGAACATTATGCGAAAAGAAGGGATCCCATTTTCAACTATTCCTAAATTCAGGCTATTTAAGCCCACACTTTGATCTGTGCCTTTCCAAGTTGCGCTACAACAATCGGACTTCTTCCATTTCCCGCATACAAATAGTAGGTTTGAGAATGCACTTTTGGATGTAGTTGAGAGCCAAAATCTGTGGCCGTAATAGTGTGAACCACATAACTGCTATATTATTTTAACTTTTCCTTCAACATGTTCTTTCTCGTTCCAGGTATAATCTCAGTCTGCTGGGTGTCGGGCGCTGGTGTGGGTCTCCTACCACTTTTCGGCTGGCATGCCGGTAACAACATGCCCGGCTGCTACTTCGTCGAGGTCATGGACTACAACTACCTGCTGTTCCTCTACTTCGCCACCATTGTGACGCCCAGCGTGCTGCTCGCGGCCTTCTATGCTCACATCTACCGCGTTGTTGTTAAACAGGTAATTTAAGTATAAACATTTAAATTGGAAATACAGCGTGTATCGTAAATGTGTGGTCATATTTAAGGGTACATATTCAAACTGAACAACTTTCATCCTAGGAGCAACATCGTAACCGCGAAAAAATAATCTGCTGTACCATACAAAACTATAATACCTAAAAATGTATATTGTTACCCCGGAGGTCCCTTTAAAATCAAAGGAGAGAGATTCGTCCGGTTTTCACAAGGGATGGTGGCTATGGCGAAGCTTTCTAAATGAGGAGTGTTTAAATAAAGCTTAGAAACATGAATATTTATAGAATATAAAATAAATTATCAAAAAATGTGTAATAACTTTTTTTTTGTACTAGAGTTAAAATGAGATGAGTTAAAACCGAATTGCTAGTCAGAACGCATTGATTATGGAGATAGTGAAATTTATTTGAACCACGTGTATGTTTTCTTAAAATCTTAAGATTAAATATATGTTTTTTTATATTTTCAGCTAAGTGAGGTGATGACAGTGGATGGCTGCCGGGGGCGAATCCCCGGCGGTGGCACCATGCTCAGGGTGCTAGGAGCCGCCCAGAAACGAGAAGTCAAAGCCACACAGAATCTCGCCATCATAGTATTCTTCTTCATCATTTGCTGGATCCCACTCTACACTGTCAACGCGATCAAAGCCTTCATGCCTGACCTGGACATTCCAAACCCTCTCACATATATCTGTATCATAGTCTCCCACTTAAACTCTGCCATCAATCCCTTCCTGTACGCGTATCACTTGAAAGATTTTAGAGCGGCGCTGAAAGGTCTCCTCTGCTCTATTGCAGGCAGAGGGGTGACCATACAAGCAGCGTACAGACCACCGATACCTGTCAGGAGACAAGCTTTAGAGAGATGTAACGCTCTGAGAGAGAGACCAAAAGTTTACGTGAATTCACCGGTGTGGCTGCGGCAGAAGGAAGCAGAGGTGAGCACAACAGAGGAGAATAGAGCTGTGGCAGTAGCAACCCCGGTAGTACCAGACGTGGAACCATTTATTAACAGAGTAGCTGACGGTTCTAGCGGCTGTCACACTCCTGACGGCAGAGATAGCGAGGCTGGGCCGTACCTTATAGAAACTAACGAGGAGAGGTGCCAAAGTCCGTACAGAAGGGTTGAGGAATTGATTCGGCGCGTACGAAGCGTCAGTGCGGATCACAGCTGACAGGAGCCTTGCCGGGGCTTCCCGGCGTATAGTGTCAATTGAGGAGACGTCAGAAGAAACAAACATTCCTAAGAGTAGAAGAAAGTAGAATGTAAATATTTAAAGTCGCTTGTAGTGATTTTTGCTAAGCATTAGAAAGTCACGTTCTCTCGAAATAGATAATTTTGTAATTGTTAAGATTTATCGTATTTAAATATGATGTTGAATGGAATTTTTATCTTAAATAAAAAAATGTGCTGAATGTACCTATTTGTTGCTCGTATGATTCTAATAAGTTGTTGCTTCAATGGAAATATCAAATTAAATCTTCTAAAAGTGTATCCGTTTACTTTAATCCACCGTACCTAATTTCCACACTCTAACCCTATTTCTGAGAAAATACTTAGTTTTTGGCAGAACGTAACATAGGGGTGCACTAGGGATTGTAATTTTATTTTGCTGGAGATAGTTTGGCTGACATAAAATGGACGCCAAATATTTTTTGTAATTGTAGTGCGGCAGCTATTTCTGCGCAAGCTATAAAGGCCAATGAAGTTATAGACAAATATACGATGATAGACAAACAACGCACAAAAGATCAATCTGCCTAGTCTTTTCCCAGGTATGTTGGGGTCGGCTTTCACTCAAAACAATACTTCCTCGAGATATTCGAGCGTTGCTTCAGAGAATTGCGCAGTGTCATCCTTGACTGCGACTGGAACTAAAAAGAAAGTGCAAATAATGCACATCAATGTGATGTGTAAAAACATAGTCAAAAAAACCACCATCGGCGTAAGTGACGAATGTAGGTAGGTACAGAAATTTATACAACATTTGATCCGCTCGATCAAACATAAAAAAATCGAGCTCAAATTAGCTCTTAGACGCTTCAAGAACAACAAAACCCCTGGACCCGATGGCATCAAAGCCAACATACTCCAACTGGGCGGCGAGACTATGATCGCGATATTCAAACGTATCATGGACTACGTGGCGTCAACTGCCCTAACTTTGAATGGCGTCCTATGTTTGCCTATAATGAAAAATATGTAATGTAGGTGTACTTGTTTGGCAATCGAAATTTAAAGCTCTCTATGAAAACTCGAAGTTTCGATTGCTATAAAAGTAAAATTAAAAGATATTACAGCTTTTTCATTATAGGCGAACGTAGGACGCCAGGCGAAGTTAGAGCAGCTCGACTGTCTACTTCCCGAAAGGATGGATAATCAGTACATATATCTTTCTGCATAAGGTGGGTAAGGACCACAGTGATCCCCAGTCGTATAATCGTATATATCCATCAGTCGACTAAACATCATGGGCAAATGGGCCGAGAGAATAATACTCAATCATATCGAGACTGAGTTGAGCGAAATAATACCCAGCCACCAGCAAAAGAAACAGAAGCACCGACACCCAAATCCTTCGCACAGGCAAATACATCACCGACGCGCTGGACAAGGGCCAAAGCATTGTCATGATATCGGCAGAACTTAGCAAAGTCTTCGATACAATCAATCGCAAAGGTCTCTGTTGAAAGCTGATCGACGCTAGAGTACGCAACAATATCGTGAAGATGGTCTAGAGCTATCTGTGCGACAGCACAACAGGAGGTAGCTTCAGAGCTACTTTAGGAACGGAGTAAAGTGTGCTACACGGGAAGCCCCAGGGATCAATACTTGGTCCAGCGATTTTCAATCTGTATGAGGCAGACCTACCAAATGAAAGAATAGCAGGCCAGATGCTGTCACAGTACGTCGGTAACCTATGTTTACTTAACGCAGCCACCATCGAAATAGTCGACTACTACAAGAAATGGGGCCTCAAATGCAACATTGATAAGACAGAATGCATAATGTTCTCGCACAAGAGACCGAGACTCAAAAATCTGAACACAGGTTACCGTAACTATGTACGTTCAAATACGTGGCGAACGCATCCCATTCTAACAAGCAATAAAATACCTAGGAGTCTGGCTTGACAAACGGCTCTTAATGAATAAACAGGCCAAGAAAACATCCTCGGCTACCGCTTCAAGCTAAGTGTCGATGTTGAGCTGCTAGTCATTCAAGCATGCTGACTACCAGTGATAGACTACGGAGTAATACAACTGCGACCGAGGTACAGCAAAATAAACCTGGTCAAACTTGAGAGATAGTATAAAATGGCATTGAGGAGTGCTGCGCAGTTACCCAGATGCACTCACACCGATCTACTCCGGGAAATACTACAACAAGACGCGTGGCACATTCGTGCACAGGATCTCCACGGCGACATGATAGAACGTCATAAATCTCTGTCGATCGAAAGGGCTACAAGAACAAAGTCTGGCGTATACGCGCTACAGGGACAACAATCCATTTATATTCGCTACTAGAAAATTGAATATATTAATAAAAAAAGATAGGGACAAGCAAGCCGCTCTTCAAACGACTGGTCCTATTCCCTCAGCGTAGGCTATGACCGTAGCATCACTCGGCGGCTAGCTGCTGGGGCTAATCCCCATTGGTTCATCGTTATCCTAATATAGATTTATATAAAGACGAGGAAACAACCAGGATGGGTTTCAAAAGTTCACTCTGCGGACGAAAATAAACACGATCTTTTTTGTAAAATGAGATTTATTTTAGTGACTTGCTATATTAAGACTAGAGTAATAAATTAATTCTGATTCAGTCTAACCAGATGCACCGGAATACCAGTATTTTATATGGGGCGATTCCTATCTGACCTACACAACCCGGTAACTGGGTAATACGATACCGCTTGGTAAGACTGGTTGTCAGACTTTCGGGCTTCTGACGATCCGTAACGACTGTCAAAGATCCACGAATGACAGCCGGGACCAAAGGCTTAACGTGCTTTCCGAGGCTTGGAGGAGTCTCGGTATTAAAGATGGTCCCATCCACGGACCAACCCCGGCAAGAGTAGCTTAACCTGATGGATCGACTCGTGCGGCTGTTATTAATTTCAATTTATATTTATTGCAATGCAATCCATACACATATCGATGGTAAGAATAAATAAATAAACACAACGTATACTATCACTTAGCTACGAGCTCCTCCAAAGCCAAAAAACGCTCAATAAAATAAAATTCTTTAAAGAAAGAAAGCATATTATGTTCACAGCTAACAAAATAACTTATTTACATTATAATTAAATTAGGTTAGGTAACAAGATAAAAGTTCAACAGTTATTAGTATTACTGGGGTACCTACTTAAGAGATATCCACATACCACTTAACCACATAATTACCTTTCTTTTGCTGTGCCCGACAGGGTCCATGATTGTTTCCTTTGGCCAATATTTTACCACCTAAGCCTACTACATTGTGGAATGCAATAAATAATTGAGTATTGAGATAATTATAATTATGGGACTCATTACTTTTAAATACCTATTTGAAATAAATAAGAACGTAAATTATTGTAAAAACAATCGGCACTTTATCAATATTTGAAGCTATAGAGAGAGACCTCTGCCTCACTATAGAGCGAACGCTCCTGCAGTGTTCGCTGCGAATGGTACCGGTATTATAATACCACTTTACTATTCGGCTGCTGATAGACGTGGTAGTTACATTACAATTTCGCATCGAAGCCGCTAGATGTCACTACTAGTCTACAACACACTATCAATAATTACTACTATTTGTTAGTAAACAGCCCGGGGGAAATCCGATACAATATCATCACGTCATGAAAAGGGGCGAAAAGAGCAGGACAGCAATATCTACGCACTGTTCTAAATACGTCTCACGGTAACTGCCAATGACGACAATGGATTTACGAAATGACGAATACCGCGCTAGGGTAGTACTAAGCCACCTTGGTGTTTCTCTTCCGAGAAGTTGGCATGTTGGCCACCTGCGTCTGTTTACCTGTCCCGGGCGCTCGCGCTGCAACGAAACTTTTTTTAAATGTTGACTCATAGATTTTTTTATTTCTCCTTAAATTTGGGGTAAATTCACATCTGTAGTTGGTAGAAAATAAATGTTTTACATGAGATGATCAAATAATCGGACTACAGAGATATGATTAAGTGCTATAAATATGTGGCTGCGTTGTTGGTCATTTTGGCGTCCATGCATTGACTAGAAGGCACATTTATAATGATATATAATGATGATAATGATGATGAGGTGACCAGCTTTCTAATTACGCAACATATTTTCGTAAACGATAAAGACAAATCTGTTTCTTTTTGACAGTTCAACAACATTCATTGCGTCATTTACGTTGCTCTGCAGTTTTTTTTTCGAACTTACGGAGCAATGGATTAGCAATCTGTTTCAAAACGATTCAGATTCGGATTGATTTTGCATTACGTAATTAGGGTACAGGTTGTTTCTTGTTTTAACGATTAATTTAATGCTCGAACATTTTAAGTCCATATATAATTTTTAGTATTTTCAAACTTAAATAGCAGCGGAAGGGTTAATTTATACTCTCGTTGTAGTAGGTAGTAAAAATAAAATAGGGATTTTTACCATAAGAAAACCCTATTCATTTTTCTGACCGAACATTCATGTTTGGTAACTAAATTTTCAACACCTGAATGTTGCCCTTTCAAAATCGTTTTGAAAAATTATTGTTTTTTTTTCTAAAATATGTATCTATATAACTTGGTATAGCTGAAATACCCTCTTTTGTATAGTTAAACTGATGTTAAAAGGCTGGAATGAGGACTATCGCGCTTGAATTCGCTAGAGGCGCTAGTGTAGAGTGAGGTCTCCAGAAATGCCGTATGTCACTGAACGTTCACTATTTGCGGGATTTTTTATCGCGAATTTTTGCATTATTCATATTCCATTCCTGATTAATTATGGCTTAAGATTTTAAGTAACCACCTAAGATCTAATTTGGTAGCACTTGGAGGAAGAATAATATTTGTCTACTTCATGCTTGCTATTTTTAGGAACATTATAATGTAAATATTCATTTGAAGTTTTAAAATGTAATAAAATAAATATTAAAGAAAGAAATAAAGGTACTGACACCTTTATTTGATATGTTTTGGATATTTTTAATTACCCAGGTCTTACTCTCCAGTGGCGCCAACTGGTGAGTACAAAAACGCTGGATGGTTTTGATCGCAGACTTTTCTATTTGACCAAAGAGTATAATAGTAACTATATGCAGGAGTGAATTTGACTTACTGTCAAAGTCAACTGTCATCGGTAATTTACGGGTAAAGCCAAAACAAAAAGAGCAATATTTATCTATTTCTTATTTGAATATGTTTCCTACTCACCAATTCACCATAGAGCAAAAATTAAATAGAATATGTTTTATGGGAGCATCATATCTAGAGTGTGGAAACACTTTTACGAATAAAACGAGTTAGTATTCGTGTCGTCATCCAACTATCGAAGCGCAACAAGACGCGCGCGCCCGCGCCTCACTTCAGTTCAGTGCGCACGAGTGTTGATGGTGGACGTGTCGTGTAGTGATTGTGGTTATTGTGACTTTCAAAATGTTTAACCCCAAGCGTGCGTTGTTGTACGCTTTTCTACTAGGTGTGCTATTAGAACCAATATCGGGGCGGAGAGGTTTTAGTGGTGGTCACAGTTATCCTAAATCGGGCGGCTTATCCGGCGGAGGTCACCGCTCAGGAGGGCTGTCTGGCGGGGGACATGGGTACCCTTCGTCAGGGGGTGGACATGGGTATCCCTCGTCAGGGGGTGTACGCCCCAGCGGCGGAAATCATGGATATCCGTCAAGTGGAGGCTTGTCTGGAGGTGGGTCTTCATATCCATCATCTGGAGCAAAACCTGGTTATCCATCTTCTGGCGGCGGTCTATCTGGTGGCGGTCACGGTTATCCATCTTCTGGCGGTGGTCTTTCTGGTAGCGGACACGGACAAAACAAACCTTTTGTACATCATACAACGAATATTCACAACTATCACTACAGCCCGCCGCAGCAGATCTCCTACAGTCCTGTCCGCGGCGGACCACCGCAGCACTACCCAGTGTATCATGGCACTCCCCCGACTTACGTTTACCAATACAAAAACTCGGGCAGTAAATATGGCACATTGTTAGCCGGTCTAGCGCTACTTAACCTTGGAACTCTCGGTGTCGCTGCTTATGCAGCCAGCGGGCATTCAGCGGGCAGAACGCAATATACACCACAACCGGGCGAAGTGTGCAAATTTGCGGTGAAAAAAGACAACGGTGACTACGAGGAGACGAAAATAGATTGCCAGATCATAAGCAGCTTCATTTTACAAGATCAAGCTCAAGCACACACTTTAGGCACCAATACAACCACATCAGTGGTCTCAGTGACAAATACGACTGTTATGAATATGACTAACATGATGGCGGAACAGCCGACGACGCCGGGAGCCGTGACGCCAGCGATAGGTAACGTTCTGTACGCAATGTTACCTAACGGAACGTTAGTCCCCGTGAATGCGACAGGAGTAGTTGGTGTTCCCGTGGTACCTGGAAGTCCTTTAAATGTGACCCAAAATGTAACAGGGGCACTGGCGCAAAATGGGGTTGTGACTTCTTCAGTAGTGACGACCACTACGACAAATACGACACTCGTGAATGCTTTGGATGTGAAAGGAAAGGCCGTGGAAGTGACACCAGGGATGCAGTGTTTCCTGATTCGTAACAGTTCAACACACAACATGAGGAAGAGTGTGCCATGTGGTCTATTACAGACATACGCGGATAAGTCAATACAACGTAAAAATTCGGCAGCTCGCAATGGACCTATGTTTACAATAGTAGCTGCTATTTTAGTTTTTTGTGTAGCTTATTAAGATAATTTCTTGGTGTCTAAAACACTACAATCCTTTGATATGTTTAACTACAAGCAGCTGAGTTGTAGCTGAGTTGTGTCTGACTTGTATGTGAAAATAACTTTATCTACCTATTTGCATTTTCTGGTGTTAGGAATTTTATTGATGGTATGAATGTTATTAGCCTTTTTCAAAGAGATCTTAAATAAAAGCATGATTCAGTTTCTTCCAATGAGGTAATTTACAAAGATACTTTCCATACAATGATGTTTGCTATGAACATTCGAGATCTCGATAGCAAATCGTTTTTTTATTATTATGAAACTAAGACTTAGAACAGATCTGTTAATATAGTATTTTGTGTACCAGTACTTTATTTATTGTGTAGTATTCTATAGTTATTTCGTTTACTGAACATTTCTGCCAGAAATAGCTCAATTTAGGAGGTACTTATTAACACTTGAAAACTTATTTTGAACTAGCTACCCTCAAAAATACTACTCATTTGAAACTGAAATTCCACGGCTGACATATTTTTAATTTATTAAGAAGTCTTAAGAAGAAAGTTACTAATTTGACTAGAAATTACGAATGTCTAAAAATGAGAAGTGTTATGAATGTCATGTTGAAATATTTGTTTGTACTCTGGGAGTCAAGAGACCTTTCATACAAAGTTGTGATAATGTCAATTTTATCTTTTTAAGTAACTTTTTGTAATTATTTCCTGTTGTTAATGTGGAACTTTAACTTAATGAGCGTCTTTTCATTTTACATAATTCAACTTTTGTATATTTTTAGCTCACTTTAAATACATATATATTCAATACCTTTATTTTTGGATATATCTTATCTCTGACCATTAATGCCAAAATTACTAAAAACTAATCCATATTTTACAATTTTAAAAGGTGATTCCTGTAAGAAACATTTATTGTGATATTTATGTTTATAATTAAAAATAATTTAAATAGATTTATTTTTTATTTACATTCTGAGCTACGTATAAACACATCTTGAATCTTGTTATTCCCAGAAGTGGTACTACTCACCAGTTTGTGTGAATCAACTAAGGAAAATACTTTTTTATAGGCACTCACTGGTCAAATGATATGCCAAGTCTGACTCTAAGGCCCGTTAAACACGGCACGGTTTCTTTACGGTACGGCGGCGGCGTGCTAGCCACACCGCAGTATAATCGTATGAGCTTGTATATCACGGCAAACCACCACACGGGTTCTATGGTATAAGGCGACGGTGGGCGCTACCGTATCGTCAACAAACCTCCAGTCATCCATACAACACCTTGCCAACACAACCTTGTCTTGTCTAACCGAACCGAACTTATATTATTATACCTTGTCATATTGATTCCTTATCGTATTTCATTGTTCCTGGTGTTCATAAACGACCTGTGCAACATGCACCTGACCTCTGGTAACATTGTCTGTTTTGCTGACGATACTGCAATTACATTTCATGATGAATCCTGGGCTAAACTAAAGGCAACTTCTCAAACTGGATTTGATTTGATTTATAGATGGCTTATCTCACATTCACTCACGCTAAACACTAGTAAAACTAAACTCATAACATTCACTCTAAACTCTACTACGCAACCCTTGACACCCATTACTCTAAAAGCTCACACCTGCCAAGCCAACTCGCCGTCTTGCAACTGTCCTAAAATTTCTTCTGCTGATTCAATTAAATACCTCGGCATCATTCTAGATAAACACCTTAACTTCAAAGCACATATCAATCACCTTACTGCTCGAGTTCGTAAACTTATATATATTTTTAAAACACTCAGACACATTGCAAACACTCACGTGATACGCACCGTGTATCTCGCCATGTGTCAGTCAGTTATCTCGTACTGTATTAATATTTGGGGTGGAGCTGCGAAAACTACACTAAAACCTCTGGAAGTAGCTCAAAGAGCCATTCTTAAGGTTGCTACTTTCCGACCAATGCTCTACCCAACCTTTGATCTATATAAAGAATGCAAAGTTCTCACAGTCCGACAAACATTTATTCTCAACATTTTACTACACCAACACACCAAAACTCCTTTTACACAAACTCAATCATCACTTAGGCGAAAGAATGAAATTTGTAAAGTACCCTTCGCACGATTTGCTTTTACTAAACGTTTCTATTTCTACCTTGGGCCATTTTTATATAACAGAATCAACAAAACTATCCCTGCACATCAGTCCTCTTACGAAATGTGTAAAAACAGATAACACGCTTTCTAACCACTTTAAACTACGATGACACTGAATATCTGCTTACTTCACAATCCTAATGGCAACATGTACACATACCGCTCCGTATCTAAACTCAACCACTTTCCATTTCGTTTGTATACACACACCACACCTACATCATAAACACATACACAGCACACCTACATCATATAACACACACACACACCACACCTACTTCACAAAACACACACACGTACTAACACTTCACACACTTAGTATAAGTTATCATACGTTTGCAGCTAAGTCCTAAGCAGTCTCTTATATGTTGTACTCCTTCTGTGGGAGCTTGGGCTGGTGAACCTTAATACAGGTTACCATGTAACCTAGCGAGGACGCCTGATTCAACCCTGTAAATTGTTACTCTCTATGATTTGTCCCTGAATGCTGTAAAATACCTATATTTATTGTAACAGACTGTATACCACTTTTTTGAAATAAATAAACTGTATTTATTCAATACGCGGAATTTCCTAACAGAATAATTCAATTAGCATTCTTTTCTACATTCCTCACTTGGCTTCATTACACGGAAGCAACAACAGTTCGATCAATAAAGTGGTGAAATGTCATAATTTGAGTTATGTAAAAGAAAGTAATAAGTTCATGATTATTTTACAACGGGTTGCTGGTTGGGTTCCAACTTAAGACATCTCGCTATCCAGTACAATGCCCACGTCACTGGGCTATTGAAGCTATGTAACAATAATTAGATTGGAGTGCCTACTGGTTTCGTTCTATACTTTTTTTTGGGTGGGAAATCATCAAATGACGTCTCGCGCTCTGGGTGGAGCGGGAGGGCGTGTCAGACTCTTACTGACTAAAACCCACCCGTGTTCCTTCTGTTGCCTGTGCAATGCCAGGGGGCCACGGTATCCCTTTCGGACTTTCCCGCAACCCCGGCAGGCAATGGTCTCATCGGACCCCTTCACTTGCTGACACTCTTTGAGGCGCGCGTGGAACACAACGCGCCGTCGACCCGGGCTTGGTCCTTACCGGACGGCGAGCTACCCATTGCTCACCGTCCGCAAGCCCGCGCCTACGGTGGCCGGGAATCCGCAATCGATTCCCGACGCCCGGGGCGTCTCCTCCTGCGGCGGCTAGGGGCGTGAGGGCGCGAAATTTGCCTCTCCCAATTCTCGACTGCCTTGCGTTCTATACTGACTTATCAATCAAAATAAGGGACGCTTTTAATGTAAACGTCTTTCCACAATGTTCTCGAATGTATAATTTTAACATGAATGATACATGATGATAACCAATATTTTATAACAATATTTTGATTTAAAAGAGTGTCCATGAAGTTTCTTGCTCATTCTTCTCCATAGGTACCTACTTGAGTTCATTCTTCATCTTTCTGACTGAGTGATCCTTTGATAATTCAAAAGTGCCTGTAATTTGTTTATTTGAAATAAATGCTTTGATTTTGAGTTGAGTTTGATAAGATGTAAAAATCAACTACAATCAATACGTATTCTTAAGTATTGCTACCTAGTCCTAACCTTTTTTTTTTTTTTTTTTTTTTTGGGTGGGAAATCATCAAATGACTCCTCCCGCTTTGGGTGGAGCGGGAGGGCGTGTCAGACTCTTACTGACTAAAACCCACCCGTGTTCCTTCTGTTGCCTGTGCAATGCCAGGGGGCCACGGTATCCCTTTCGGACTTTACCGCAAACCTAGTCCTAACCTGTATTTGTTATTTAAGACTTTTTGTTTCTCTCTGCTTTAGAGGTATTATTATCATTATGCCTAGTTTATACGATGGCAGTAACTAGACCCAGTGACTCGGAGATCGGCAGTATGTCAGTAAGTCAGGTGGGGGAAGCTAATGGGCCCGAAAATAGACGGATAGTCAACTGGACTGACTCGAGGGCGCGAAGTCAGCACTGGACTGGGTTGAAACTAGTGTCTATACGAGCCCAGTTGCAAGCCAGCGCTGCCTGGACTGACTTACTGTACTTCACATTACTGGGCTCGTATAAACCTGCCTTATAGTTGGAAAAAGGTTCGGTGAGTTTTATATCAGACAGCTTAGCTAAGCCCCCTACCTCCTCTTTCCTCTTTGTAGCAGATAATCATAGGTATAACATCAATCAATCTGCCTAGCCCTTTTCCAACAATGTTGGGATGTTAGGGTCGGCTTCCGATCTAACCGGATGCAACTGAATATCAGTTTTTACATGGAGTGACTATCTATCTGACCTTCATTGTAGTATAAGAATAACATATATCCAGGAAATGTAACTTGATAACAGCTTTTGATACCTACCTAGTTCGTATATGAGTATACTGTGTCATTAAAATAAATGTGCAAACGGCTATAGATACTGAAAAGGAAAACGTTAATTTTCATTATGGGTGCTTATCGAGTTTTTGCAGTACCATATAAGGTTGGATAAAAAATGTGGTACCAATGCTGCGAAGTGATTTACCCAATGATATTACGCATTCTCTCAGCGGCTGAACTTGTAAAACAAGAGGTAGATAGGTTACCTACCCAACATTTGATTTTTGAAACGGCACAATTTCATACTATTAGCACAGTCTATACGCCAATACTATTAGACACACGGAAGAAGGCATTTCGTAATTATTATCAGGAGCAAATAAAAATAAATAATTTAAAAATTTCAGACAACACTGCTATAACAAAAACGAACTCGGGGGGACCATTGTGTTGTTGGGAACACTTTTTAATCTAAGAGGTCCCACGACTGCAATGACATTTTTTTAAGTATCTGTTTAGTATTAACTAATAAGTAGAACTTATTTTTTACTTTTTAGTTAGTTTTTAGTGGGGCAGTTATGTTTTTCAATTTTTTAAATTTATTATTTATTTTCATTTAATACATTTTAGTGATACTTTTTATTTGAAAACATGTCATGCTAGGTGGCTTTAATTTTTATTTTTGAACATTAATGTTGGTTTTATACTCTCACAGCGAGGCGTGGATGGCGTGGGGATGAAATGTTTGTTTTGCATGTATACCCTACCTATGTAAAATGTATGCCAATAAATTATATTTATAGTTTTGGGAATGTGCTCATCAAGGCCTTCAATTGGATACCCATATTGAATTTTTTTTTTTTACACAATTGAATATTGATTTAAAAAAAAAAAAATTCAATATGGGTATCATCTGGATAGCTATCATTCAAATCTGTTCAGGCATTTAAAATTTATGGTAGAAAAAACAAACTCACATAAGTAATACATGAACCCTGAAAACACTCCTTTTTGAGCAGTCGTGTAAAAAGAGACAAAACGGTACCGTAACTAGGCTAATTAGCCAAGTGTTGAAGTGCCACTTGCGAAACGTGTATAACGTATTACCTCTTTTTATTTTACTTAATAATATCGTTGGATTTACCCGAAAAATCCAGTATGTTATAGCTCTTGGTTCATGAAGGTAAAACAAAATTGCTATGTCGGAAATCAGAATGTGGCAGTATTTTATTAGAATGACCCATTTGTTCTAGCCCCCCCCCCCTCCCCCCTCACACACCGCGGCGGACTCAACCACAATGTTGGGCCTCGTCTGACTCTCATTTATGCCCACCACTAATTTAATTAATTATTGTTATATTAAGATTAATACCATGAACTTGACAACATTTCAACCACGTCTAAATCCAGTAGAAAAGTTTACATTCTTCTTCAAACTCAAACTCAAAGTATTTATTTCAAACTAGTTTTTGCCCGAGGCTTCGCCCGCGTAGAGATCGGAAATTATCCCACGGGAACGTACTAACGGGATAAAAGTAGGTATTCTATGTCTTAACTAACCCAAGTTATGATCTACCCGTGTACCAAATTTCATCCAAATCCGTTCAGTTTTAGCGTGAAGGCAAAGGGAAGCTAGGATAAACCAATTACAGGAAGTTTTGAATTGTCAAGGGTTACCGTCAGTCAGAAAGATGAAGCTAGTGGCCCATTCCAAAGTGTAGTAAGTTCCTAAGGAGAAGAACGGGCAAAAAAACCTTTTTAAAGTGTTCCCTTTTCAAGACCCAAATAAGAGTGTGCTGATAATTCAAGCTTTGGTGTCATAATGAAGGGTTTTTAGGGTTCCATAGTAAACAAGGAACCCTTATAGTTTCGCCATGTCCGTCTGTCTGTCTGTCTGCGTCTTCAGAGATGGTTAGTACTAGAAAGCTGTAATTTGGCATGGGTATACATATTAATCACGTCAACAAAGTGGTAAAATTAAATCAAGTAAAAAATTTTGAAGGGTACTTCCCCTACACGTAAGGGCGTTTTTTTTTTCGTAATGGTGTGGGGTGTTGTTGAAAAAAAAAGATCGTTCCAAAATATTGTGGGCGTGTGAAAACCATTTTCCAATTCAGGGATTCGTTTGTGAAATTTTAAATGATACACTAGGACCATCGAGGTAAAATAAATAAACAGTTAATTACTAATAACAATAACAAAACCATGATCAGCAAGACGACCAGTCACCACAAGCAGCACCAGTTCACGAGCATAACGCAAAGATCAGCCAGTACACCCCTCGCCATATTTGAGGGAAGCAGGCAACCCGACCCCCGACGCTACCGCAAGCAGTGACGTATAAGGGAGCATGACGAACTTGCTGCCGGTTGTTGAGGCAAAAAATAATATGATCAATTGTCTAGGTCGCTAGCTAACCTCATGTTGCAATACAACTCATAAAAAACAACATTGTAATGAGTAGATTATGTCAACAATAAATTAAAATGAAATTAAAATAAACTCATATAACCTGTCAGTAGGCTAGGTAACTATTCTTATCATTTAAGTAGTTAGAATATCGTTGTTAGAATAGTATGCCTTTGAACAAAGGTTGGATTTTACTTTAGTTTTAAAGGCATTAAATGGCAAATCCAGCAAAGAAGAGGGTAGTTTGTTGTAAAAGATTATACCAAGCCCAACAAATGAGTTATGAACCTTATGAAGCCGGTGAAAGGGAGCTCGTAGTTTGTCCTTATTTCTGGTGTTACCATTGTGAATATCACTGTTTTTAGTGGGTCCCCTATGTTGTTTCGAACGCCGCTGTTGCGAGACACGCTGTTGCGAATTATTTTTCCACTGCCTCACAGGTTCGAAAGCTCATGGACTCGAATGAAGTAGTCGCGAAAGACGCTGTTTCGAAAAACATTTTCACTGCCTCATACGCTCGAATGCTTGTGATTTCGATTTATTTAGTCATAAAGTGTACAGAAAAATATTTAAGCAGTAATTAAATAAAATCAACAAATTCGGTGTCAACATCAACATTTAATATTATTATTAACGTACTGTTTTACGTTTGTTGTTTACATCGTACATCAAACATTATTTACCTATTCGTGAGTCTCGCGTCCTATACCTATTTATAGGTTTTATAATTGCGCAGTTTTGCTTCCCATTCCTGCCTAGATAATAATAATGCATAGAATAAACGCAACGCATTCAGTTTCATCGATTTCAATAAAAAACCAAACGCAATCATTTCAAAATGTGAGTGTAGGTGGCCACCACAAAGTATATGTATTTTCTAAATACGATTTTAGATGTACCCACGAATATGTTTTTTTTTGCAATATCTTATTCCAACGTAAAGTGTGATGTAGAAAACATTGAAAGATGAGCGTTAATAGTTTTATTCGTCCTGTGACTACTCGATATGGAAAAAGTAATCTAATTATAGATGGATATATTATGTCTCACAATAAAACTGTAAAAAAACGTACATTATTGGTGTTGCGTGAATAAAAATGCCGCTGTAAACTGTCGAAGTACTGTTAGTAGCCGAATAGTTAGTGAAGAACATTTTATAATCAAGGAAATGTCCAGTCACAATCATGCTCCTGAACCAGGTATGTAGATTATTTTTTTCGTATATATATAAACGTATATAACCTCAACGAATTTATTTTATTATTATTTTTTTATTTTGTAATTTGCAGATCGCGTTGACGAATTGAATTTAAGGGAAAATATAAAAAAAATCTGCCGTTCAGAGCAATGACTCACCAGGTAAAATAATTCGTGAAAACTTATCTTCGTTGCCTTCAAGTAGCACAACTTCGATACCTAACCCTACCTGAAATAAACATACCGGATGATTTAAAGAAAATAAATGGAGTAAAATTTTTGGCTCGCAACCATGAATATGGGAATAACCAACGCCTGTTGTTATTCACCACCGAATCGAATCTGCGGAGGTTAAGTTAATCAGAAATGTGGTTTGTCGATGGTACCGTTCAAACCTGCCCTACAATATTCACTCAGCTTTTTTCTATTCACTGCATAGTAGGAACTCGTGATTGCAGACGCATAGTTCCATTAGTGTACGGGTTTCTAGATAAAAAATCAGAAGAATCATATATTGTTTTTTTTTCTCAACTGAAAGAATATTCTGCTGAATTTAACATTGAGTTGAATCCAGGGCAAATCATGTCGGATTTTGAACAAGCTATAATAAACGCTATTCGAATCGAATTTCCAAACACAATTCAAAGTGCTTGTTTGTTTCACTTAGGTCAAAGTATATGGAGAAAAATTCAAGCTTGTGGTTTAAGTGCACGATATGGTGCAGATAGTAATTTTGCGGTACAAATGCGATGCTATATAGCGTTTGCCTATCTACCTGCGGAAGATATACCAAATATCTTCAGACAATTTAAACATACTCTCTTCCCAGAAGAAGCCGAAGAAGTTACTAATTATTTTGAAGAGTACTATGTTTTAGGACGACTGATAAGCCGCAACATAGATGACAAAATTCAAGTTTTACGCTTACAACCACTTTTTCCACCTAGCCTATGGTCCATAGAAAGAAATAACAACTTGTTCCTTCCACGTACTCAAAACAGTGTAGAAGCCTGACATCGCCGCTGGAATTCATTGTTAGAAAATAAGAGACTTGGACTGTATGGATGTATACGAAAACTTATCGAGGAGCAAAGTGTCACGGAACAAAAAATCGAGAAGATTTTGGGTAATTTACCTCAGACACCACCAAAAAAAAAACAAAGAGTTGCAGAGAATGCTATTTCAGCAATTTTGAAAAAAAAAGGACAATGGGCACGCCTGAATTTATAAGAGCTTTAGCGTTAAGTACTCGTATATACTAACTAATACTAACACATGTGCAATTGATTAATTTCTGAAAAATACCACTAATAATTAATACCACTTAGGTACCTAGACAATTTTTTATAAAGATCAGTCTTAGATTTTGTGTTCAGTACTCATAGAAAAAAATGTACAGTTGAGGTACTAATATTTTTGATTGTTACTTTGTTAATAATAATATTAAATGATGATGTTGACACCGAATTTGTTGATTTTATTTAATTACTGCTTAAATATTTTTCTGTACACTTTATGACTAAATAAATCGAAATCACAAGCATTCGAGCGTATGAGGCAGTGAAAATGTTTTTCGAAACAGCGTCTTTCGCGACTACTTCATTCGAGTCCATGAGCTTTCGAACCTGTGAGGCAGTGGAAAAATAATTCGCAACAGCGTGTCTCGCAACAGCGGCGTTCGAAACAACATAGGGGACCCGTTTTTGGGTCCCCTATGTAATATCACTGTTTTTAGTGTATAAGTGTATATTTTGTCTAACATACATATGAGATTTTGGCGAAGATGAATTGCGATGCCACTGCTGTAAGGATACCAATATCTTTGAAAAAATCTCTCAGGGAAACTCTGGCACCTACTTGGTAAATTGCTCGAACAGCTCGTTTTTGAAGGACAAATATATTTTGAATATCAGCAGCTTTGCCCCACAGCAGAATACCTTAGGACATAACGCTATGAAAATAACTAAAATAGACTAACCGAGCTGTATCAACGTCAGTGTATTGTCTTACTTTCCTGATGGCGGCGTAGGCGGCCGAACTGAGCCTTCCCGCAAGGTTAGATATATCTTGGTCTCACTGAAGTTTGGCATCTACTGTTATGCCCAGAAAAACTGCCGAGTTTACAGTTTCAAGCACCTCTTTATCTCAGACGATGTTGGGTACTAGATTTCTAACATTTGGAAGGGCAAACTTTACACATTTCGTTTTCTTAGCATTGAGAACTAGGTTATTTGTCGTAAACCAATCCGTAACCATTGAGAGTGCAATGTTTACTCGTCAAAATCTTGTCTATTCCTGTCTACATATATTATATTCCTGATACATTCCGTATGGGAGAACATGCTTTTTAACTACAATGTTAAGTTTTTTATTGGGATGAAATTTATCCCAACTACGGAACCCTTCAACGTGCGCGGCCCGACACGCACTTGGCCGGTTTTTTTAAATATAGCACAGGTATAGCTATGACGATTGTGAAACTTTTGTGCATTTCACTCACTACAACTGCTCACATAACAGTTAACACATGAATATTGACTTCAAGATTTCGAAATATTTAGAAATGAATGGGCCGGCCATGTTTGCCATGCCGATAGACCCGATGACCGTTGGGGTAGACGTGCTCTCGCTCTCAGGCTAGGTGGAGCGAGGATCTTCGTAGGGTGGCGTAGCAGCTGGATGAGAGTTGCTGAGAATCGAACCGAATGGCGTGCAATCCAACAGTGGACTGCTGTAGGCTGGTAATGATAATGATGTTGTAATGAATGTGATATAATTTGTGAAAACAGTTTGTGTTCCTGTTTCACTTCAAATAAGAAATATTTGGTTTTGTTTTTTACTATGGATCACTTTGGATTTTATTATGACACCGAACCAAGGGTAGGTACCTATAAGCTCAGACCAAATAAAAAACCAAGAAAAAAAACAGTGAAGCATGCCAAAACTACACCGCCGTTCTGTGCATACACACTCACACGCACACATTTACAACATTTTACAATTACACTATCACACTACAATCAAACTCCACCACATAAATAGATAGATAGATAGATTTATTTATTTGCATAGAATGTAGGTATTAATACAATTAGGTGTTACAATGTTTTGGATCCTTATACATTTTTTTTTTAAACATAAACTACAATAATTATTCTATTTACTTAAAGCTAATATATAATATACTTATAATTACTTAATCAATGAACATTGCAAGCTAAATAGTCTTGTCATTCAAAAAATGTGTAACAGAGTAATAACATTTTTCAACTAGTATTTTTTTAAAGTACTTTTTAAATCTTCCTAAAGGTTGCTCTTTGATCACTTTTGGTACATGATTATAAATAAGAGGAGCCATGCACATAACACTCTTTCTCAATAATGCAGTTTTATATCCACCAATGCATAACTTGTCTTCGTATTGAGTTCTTAAACTTGTAGTCCTGTTTCTAGTATTTTTCAAAGTCGGGAATAAGTGATCATTGGTTTTAACAAAAATGGCTATTTCTAGGCATACAAAAGTTAAAAGTGCACACATGTTTACGAAACCGGCTTCATTCTTCACTTCACTGTTGACAGCGCTCTGTTTTGTTTTTTTATTTGGTCTGAGCCTATAAAGAGTTGCCTTCTTGAAAAAAACATTTTATTACAGTAAGATTTTTTGAGGTTAGTCTCCGATTTTTGTTATGCAAGATGTTATCAAGGTTGCGCGACGCGTCCGCAAGCAAACATTCACAGTCATCCGAGCCCGTTTGCTTATATCTTATAAATAGGTAGGTATAGCAAACGTACTAAATCACAGACTATTGTTAACCATTGTTGACTACCTCATCAGCAAACTGGGTAGTCGTTTGCATCTGATATGTACTGCTTATTTGATTATATGATTTGATTTATTATGTAGGCATATCTTTACCTGCACTTCATATTACAGGAAAGGCGGACGAAGTAATATTAGGTAGCTACGTCTAATAGTATTTAAAATTCGTAGAAGCTGGTGCGGCATAGTGACTAAAACAAGCAGACTAGATCGATTTATCAAATGTCTTTCCGCATAATACTTGCGCATGAGTGTCACTCGTGGTGACCAAAGGGAAAGTTGTCTTGCTCTGTGACGTAGGGGCCACACACATTCGCAACCATTATATTGAATCATTCATTGAACAGTGGAGATCCCGCAGCGAGGCGACATTATATCAATTATTGTGACAATGACTTCCAGCTAAATGGTGATTTTGGGTGATTCAGCTTTGTCACCAACTACCAATTGAATGCTCAAAGTGTAGGATTAGGATTTCAACTATTATTACTAACAAACAGGGTGATATAATAAAATAAAAAAAATAGGATCTCGTAGTAAAATGAACATCAAGCACTTTTGATTTGAGTGTTCCCACTTACATTATTGGCTGATTTTGTTAGTAAATAATGCATATCACATTCATATTAATAGAGAGGGAATAATATCAATTCATATATGCAATACCTGAGTAGTCGCTTTGAAACGACTCACAAAACAAGTGTTGAGTAGCAAAGTAAATAGAGAACATACTGTTGTCACTAAAATATGATAATATACATCAAACAAATAGTATCTACTTAGCCAGCTCAGTGAGTGAGTCACCAGTATAATATGAAATGCCGTGTGTAAATGTATAAACAGCTGAAAACAGACTTTACATTGTATTTTATGCTGGATAGCAGATACCTACTAAATGAGACTTCGGTGTAACCCAACTATATTATGAGCTACGACAGTTTTTGAGTTACGTCGCAATCAGTATTTTTTCTTGTGACTGTACTCGTAGGTAAATCAAATAAAAAATCATTACTAGAACTATAGGTACCTATAGTTCTAGTAATGATTTTTTATTTGATTTATTGAGAATCTTATCAATGAATGAATGCAGCACAGACTATGATAGCAACGTATAAAATTCTTTTTGGTAAGAAGAACGTGGCCACGTTCCAATAGGAGTTCTGAATGGGTTACAGGATTCATTCGTAGAGTTCATGTTGGAATCCTGGTTATAGTTGTTTGGGTTGATCCATCAAAGAAGCAAAATCATTTGGCGAGGAAATACGAAAATCATTCTTTAACTATTTGAAAGTTATTTTAAATGGTTGTACCTGTTTTAGAATCCAATGGCTTGGCACGCGACGATGGGAAGATACCAGACGGAATAACCATAATGCCTTGGAAGGTTTTTTTTTGGGGTGGGAAATTATCGAATAACTTCTCCCGCTCTGAGTGGAGCGGGAGGGCATGTCATACCCTTACTGACTAAAACCCACCCATGTTCCTTCAGTTGCCTGTACGTTGCCAGGCGCCACGGTATCCCTTTCGGACTTTCCCGCAAACCCGACAGGCATCGGTCCTAGCGGACTCCGTCAGTTGTGCTGACATCTCTTTGAGGCGCACGTGGAACACAACGCGCCGTCGATCCGGGCCTGGTCCTTATTGGAAAGCGAGCTCCCCATTGCTCACCGTCCATAAGCCCGCGCCTACGGTGGCTGGGAATCAGCCTGCGATTCCTGACGCCCAGGGCGTCTGCTGCGGTGGCTAGGGGCATAAGGGTGCGAAATTTGCCTCTCCCTCACGCGTTCCACCTCCTCCATCGCGAGCATTACTACTTTGCAGAAGGAGGTGACGGCCTCGCATGCCCACTCTCTCCATACCATGGCCTGGACCAGGGCCGGACGCGAGACATTACCACCACCAATCACGACACGGCGATGTTCTGCCCTAGCCGGGCAGACCTCCACCGTATGCTCCACCGTGTCCTCCGGGCGATCCACGCAATGATGACACCCGGGTGTTTTCTCCCGCTTTATCCGGAACAGGAACCTCTCGAAACAACCGTGTCCGGTGAGGAACTGCGTCAGGCGTAAGGTGAGGCTCTTTGAGGAGTGGCTAGAGAGGCGTCACTAGCCACTCCTCAAAGAGTGGAATATCACCGCAATTATGGCATGCCCAGCACTGGGTTGCTACAATCGCATTCTCCATGACGCCGTGAGATCCCGCTGGAGCTCTGTCCGCTGTGCCGTGATTTCTCGTAGCAGCGGAGTTACGACCCAGCGATTCGCCTCCTCGCGCCCCTCTCATATGTGCGTCTTGCCTCCAGATTCCATGGCGGCAGTCCGGCAAGAAGGCTCGCCGCCTCACCGGAGACCGTGCGGTTTCCCCGGATCAGCCGTACCTTGACCCTCTGGGACGCGTTCCACCGGCGGGCTAGCCATCCCCTGAAGGAACGCGCCCACACCAGTGCCCCCTAAAGAGTCATGGACCGCACGACCTATGCGTAGAGCCTCCGGCAGGAGGCGTTTGGGCTCCAGCCCAATCTAGGGGAGATTGGACAGGAGCCGCTGCAAGGCAGCCCCGGCTCGCGCCAGTCTGGGAGCCAAACGTCGGAAATGCTCCACGAAGTTCCACCGGCTGTCGAGGACGAGTCCTAAATACTTCATCGTCGACTCGACGCCGATGTGAACTCCTCCTACAGTTATTTGGGAACCCGATGGTGGCGCGTTCCGAGAAAACACATGGTCTCACCTTGTGTAGGGCAACTTGCCGGATTCTGTCGACGATTGTCGTAACCCCGCGTTTGGCTAGTTCGGCCGCCGCTTGGTGCGACCTCCCCTGCGCCAGGACCAACGTGTCGTCGGCATAACAAACGATGCTGACGCCGCTAGGGAGGTCAGCGCGCAGCACCCAGTCGTATCCGATGTCCCACAGATGCAGCCCCAGGACCGATCCCTGTGGGACACCGCTCGACATCAAGGCAGCAGGTAGGCCTTCGATGTGGGATGCAACGTGTGTCGACACCCTTGCGCCATCCCATCTTCCTAGCACGGCGGGCTGTGCCGGGGCGGCTGTTGCACTTGCAACAGCTGCCCCGGCACAGCCCGCCGTACGGAAAGCCTCAAAAAGCGCAAGTACTCCAATCTTATTAGGACTTAAAATGTTCGAGCCGTTTGCGGTTGAAACACTAGGGCACAGGGTCTGAGTACCCACTTAGTTTTTCGAGACATCGCTAAGCGGTTGGTCGACTCTTCACGTGACCAGAGGGCTGGCTTTTTGGCCAAAGTGGCGTTTTATGGCAATGCTGATTGCATTGCCATAAAACGTGGAATTGCTGCCAGCCTTTTGGGCACTTTTCATGCGGACGAATTTTTTGAAGCCCTATGAATATTTTCCTTTTTATCATATACTAGCTTTTTAAATTATGTAAATACTAGCTTCCGCCAGCAGCTTCGCTCGCGTGATATTTTTACAAATTATACCCTATGTTACTCAGTGATAATATAGCATCGTACTGGTGTTTTTTTTTTAAATGATTCCTGTAGTTTTAACAAGCATACAGAAATCAAATCTTTTCTCTTTATAATATTAATTTAGATTATTTTGGAAATTGAAATAAACCTAAGAAGCAAAAAAAAAAAAAACATTTATCTACACGTGTCTTCGTTCAGTTGGAAGATGTTTTCAAATGTGGTATTTTAGCACTTCAATGTTTTAAATATTCTTTTGTTCTGTTATTTAAATAAGCTGTAACTCCCATAACTTGAGAATTTGTAATAATTAAATAATATTGTTTTCTTCATGCAGCTTGTTCACTCTTTCCTGTTTGCTTGACACGTTCGATCATAATCTAAATTATTTTGAAGGAAACTGCTAATTCATTGCTTCATGTTCGACAAAATTGTCTGCTTAGCAACGCAAATAACGCAATGAATGTTGTTGAACTGTCAAAATGAAACGAAAAGATTACGTTAATATTGTTGTTTGTTGTACAAACATTTACGAAAATATGTTACGTAATTAGGTAGACGTTCAGCGTGAAAGCGACACACAATAAACAAAAAAATTTACTTTCACAAACTTAGTTTTATAATATTAGTAGTTAGATTGAGCATTTCGTTTAGCATCCGTTGGTGCAATAGTCAAGAGGGTGATTCTACTCGTCATACTGAACATACTAACTAATATATTATATTAGTTAGTATGTTCAGTCGACTGATGCTAAACGAAATGCTCAATCTAACTACTAATATTATAAAACTAAGTTTGTGAAAGTAAATTTGTTTGTTTATTGTGTGTCGCTTTCACGCTGAACGTCTACCTAATTACTGAACATACTAACTAATATAATATATTAGTATACTATATATAATATAATATATTAGTATAGTATTACTGAACATACTAACTTATATAATATATTAGTTAGTATGTTCAGTATGACGGGTATATAAATGTATAGTTACCGGCCTGTATAGTTTGCTTAAAATATCTTTGACGTAACCATAACAAGTCGTAAATAAAAGTACACAGTATCTCAATCTATTTTCAGTAGCTTTAATCTACGGCATTTTTGAACAGTCAATTCACTTCAATCGGCCTGACTCATTCGCGTCAAACGATTTGGTTCACTGCCACGCGCATGACGCATTGGGATGATTGGGGAACAGTCTGACATTAGCCATCCGGACTGATTGTGATTACATAAGAGAATTCAACACTTTCTTTATATCTAGGATTATATCTTTTATCGTATACGAAATATAAAAAAATATGTATTATACGAGCAAGTGATTCATAATTATATCTTCCTATGTTAAATTATTTTTAGTACCGACCATTTACAGATAATGCTTACTACAACAGTAAATTATTATACATGAACTATGTACAAAATGAAATAGCCTACGCATATACAGGATTAACGCACTTACAAACACCAAAATACTGAATTTTTACTTTTATGTATAAAAATATTATTTATTTATTAAATTAGTTATACCGATTGTGGGAGAAAATTGTGTTCACATTACAAATATGCGCATGCACAGTCGTATACAATGCTGACCTTGGGCATGTGACCATCCGTATTTTTCTGAATATTCGTGAAAAATTATCGAAAATTTACTTTAAGGGGGAGGGGGGGGAATTGAAACAGCGGAAGTGTATATCTGCATCCGGTTGGACTGGAAGCCGACCCCAACATAGTTGGGAAATCAAATAGGCAAATGATGACAAATACATATAGGTACAAACACAAAAGGACAAAGATTCGAAGTACTTCTCCACATCGCTGTCATATATCTGTGACTCGTATAATTATCCTAGTTATGCTAGTGTAATATCCCCCTTACATCCTAAGTTAAATTAGTAATAGTTATTATTGTATTTACACACACTATCAATGAATAGGAAACAAAACTGAAACAAAAGTATTATGTCCCTACACTATGCCTTTACTAGAGAATGGAATATATTCCATTCACAAGATATTCATAGAGAATGATGAATGGGTGTTGTTTATATCAATGGAATTCAAATTCAAAGTGGATCCGAGTCAGGTAGAATTTTTGGTTCCTATGCTGCCAGATTCAATTGCAGCCAGGAATTTGGAATTAAGCCCGATAAGAGCTCAACACGATCAGTGCCGAGAGCCCTCGCGGAGGGTTCATTTTAAATGTACGTTGTTCTTAGCGAATACAGCATTATAAACTGAAAATAAAATAAGTTGTATATTTTAACAAGATTTATTAGATACCTACTCGTTGGTTTTGAAATACGAGTATAAGCCTTTTTTTAAATTGTGACACAATTTAAAAAAAGGAAATGCTGGCCGTATTTTAGGGTTGGAAAACCATTTTTACGGTTAGAAATATTATTTATTATAAAAAAATTAAAAGGTTTGACACCTCTGTCTCGGGATCAGAGCGAGTTATTATACAATTCTTAATTTTTGGGCTTCCGTACTCAAAGGGTAAAAAAGGGCCCCTATTAATAAGACTTCGCTGTCCGTCCGTCCGTACGTCCGTCCGTCACCAGGGCTGTTTCTCATGAACCGTGATAGTTAAACAGTTGAAATTTTCAATTTTTCACAGATGATGCATTTCTGTTGCCGCTATAACAAAAAATAGAATAAAATAAATATTTAAGGGGGCTCCCATACAACAAACATGATTTTTTGCCGTTTTTAAAGATAGTGGTACGGAAAATTTCGTGCGTGAGTCCGACTCGCACTTGGCCGGTTCTATATTTTTTATTACTTCACGTCCCCACCCCACTAGTAAGCTATTATTATTAAGCAGACGCCAGGACGTCAACCTACCCAAAACTGTCAAATTTGCCCAATCAACTTTGAACCTTACGCTTTAGTGATAAAGTTGAAAATCTATTAAAGTGACAGATTGTAGTAGATTGATGTGCTGGCGTCTGTACATGAAAATATCCCCAGAGATACTACGTGTAGCGGGAAGACCCCCTGAAATCACAATTTTACTTCGTTGTACAGTGTTTTATAACACGGTTTTAAACCTAATGCCGTTACCCGTCCGCAATGGTTAACTTTAGTGCAAACGTAATGTCGGTAACCCTCCCGGAGGGTTCACTTCCAAAAGCATCCGAGTTATTCCGTGACAAATCTTATAGTGAACTTTATATTATTCTAATTAAACTTTTTAGCAAGCATTACTCTACCTAAGGTATAATTGTCATTCATTATCCTTAACTTAATAAGTATTATGTTTTCAAGTCGTACATATTTGACGAATTTGCGAAAAGTAATCCGAGGAGGCTTGTTATGTATTAAGAAAATCAAAATATTGTGTGCTTTTTTAGTGTTTTCTTTGCTAAAACCTACCCTCCCGTGGTCAAGCTCTTCCCAAACGACAGTCCTGGATCCGCCACTAATTAGGTACCTCCTATTTGTATCTGCTCCATTGCAATTACCTAGAAACTATTGCTAAGCCTGGGAACGTTCCAACAAACCAATCAAGATATTAGTGTTTTGTGAGAACCTAAATGAACACGTGGGTTCTACATAATTATTTACTTTAACTGGCATGTCATCAATGTCGGACAGGAGAATTTTATCAAAGTTCTCCTAAAAATGTTAGCTGATAAGTTTAGTAAATATTTAGGTTTCGGTCGTGTTGAGTATGACTAACATATTGATAAGAATGAGAAAGAATTTAAAAAAAATGTTTTTGTTATAAGTAAATATTGCTTCCAAATAGATTGGTGAAGATAACGGGTCGATACTGGGGATACGAGTAGGGTTGCCAACTTTTGTATAAGAAATAAAGTATATTATGGTCAAAGTGGTAAAATAAACAGTATTTCGGAAAAATAAATAATGTCTCGGAAAAATAAACAGTATTTAATTTTCGTTTATGCTATTCGCGCAACTCATCAATTTAGCACCAATTTTGAAGGCTTCGTAAGCATTACCGAATAAAGGAGGAGCAATTTTTTTAAATTAAAATGTATTGAAGCTCTATTTCTGTCGTCTGACCACTACACCACGGGATCCATCATTGAAAAAAATCATTCTGTGAATACTGTTAAGGCAGTAATAACTCTATTACTAGTATCTATAAGGTATTCTGTTTCTGATAACTATTAAGTATCTATTAAATTTGTCCCAAAAATTCGAGACATTAACAGTTTATTTATTTATTTAGGTACATAGTTTCATAATGAAATGAAGGCTAGCTGAACAACCGCACCATGCCCAGCTGCATGCATGATGCGCTACGTAGTAAATGAAGCTTTTTATTTAGGTATCTGGATATCAGTGAAAACGGTATATTCCAATACCTTATTTTTCTTGAACAGTAAACAGTATTTTTAGAGTGAAAAACAGTGGTTGGCCACCCTAGGTAGGTACAAGCGACGCGACGCGGCCGTACCAAAACCCAAAGGGAAAATCTTTGGGAGATACTGGTTTTTAGCACTGAACGTCAATCCCGCAGATAAAATGACACTAAGTACCATGTAATTGCTAAATCAATAACTATTCTTACAAGTCAACCTAAACTTGACTCATTATTAGCCTTTATCTTGCCAAGTATGGTTCCATACTGAGTTTAATTTTGTGAATCAATGGGTAGCTATACCGTGGCTATACTAATTCAATTGTTAGGTTATTAAACTTCCGAGCGTCGGTGTAACGACTCACAATCGGAACCCATTGGGGCTCGAACACCTTTTTATGTACCTCCCAATAAATATTTAATTCTGGTCGAAGCTTATGTAAAACATATACCTACTTAAATGGAATCATCGATACGACGAAAAGGAATATCAATTTGGTTTTTTTTTTAATTCATGTAAAACTTCGTGTAGTCCTTGATGTTCCTATGTATTTTAGAAATCCTCACAAATATTCTTACGGCGCGGCAGCGGTGGGGCGGGACTAGGGTTACCACCATGTGACAGGCATTTGCCGCATTTGACAGGCTTTTTGCGGTTAAGACAGGCGTGCGGCCGGCGCTAAGCTGAGACAGGCATTTTTGAATTTCCCTAATAAATGCACAGTTGAGTAAAGAAAGTAATCACTTGACAATAGAGTCGGTAAAAGCATTATTAGTAACCCAAAAAAACTATAAAACTTTACTTTGATTTTTATATTTTTTTCAAAAAACAACTAGAAAAATATCACTAAAAGTAGTAAGTTTGTTTTTTTTTTCTAGTAAGTTTAGTGCTCGTAAATTGTTCATACTTTTCATTTAGAATAAATGTCAGTCTTTAAAACTATGTATCTGTTGCATATTATTTATTTTAAGACTTACCTACAGTTTTTTTTACAACAGAAAAGCATTTTTTTGGAAAATCAGGCATTTTGTACATCCTAGACAGGCATCCTCCCTTACATAGATGGTGCCCCTAAGCGGGATGGATTGACTGTCAGTCTGTTACTGAAGCACACGGTGTTCTTCCTACAACCTCTCCTGACTGGGGAGCGGGAGACGCTCGCACATTTATCCCCACCTCTATTAGATAATTCGACTAGAAAGAACATTACCCGACACTTCATGTCATTATCTATGAGAATACTTATGTTTTACATACCCGTATTTGCTCCTCTGCTCCCCCTTTGTTCATAACTATCTGCCTTTATTCCTTATCATCCTTGCATGTGAGTTTTAATAATACCTACATTTGGCATTGCAAAAACTACAGATGCACGCAACAATGCGTGTTTTGTACATTTAAAAATTGATAAATTATTTATTATTATTATTGCCATTGACCTATGTCGATGGAATGTCATACTAGGTCACACAAAATAGTCAACAAATATAAGAGATAACTAATATTATCACATATAGGCTGAGGAATTCACTGAAGCACGGAATTGAAATTTTGGTATTGTTAGATGGCTAGTTGAAAAAACGTGTTGGTGTTCCCAGGATCTCAGGATAGGGCTTAAAAGGGTTAAACTGAATTCCAAACGTCGTTGTGCCCGCTTAAATAACGTAGAGCTACACAATGAGAATGACTGATGCATGTGCGCCGTCTGTCGGGTCAGGTCAAGTCAAAGCTGAAATGGCTCTTTCTTCAAATGGCCCTTCAGCCATGGCCCTGCATTGTTAGACTCAAATAATATCTTAAACTTAATATTAATGTTAGGACTTTAAAAAAGACCGTGACCTCTGAGTTTGTTTCAGCATTTCGGTTTAAGATACTTTATTTCACTCAATTATTCACTTCTACGAGAGAAAACCTAATAATTACTAAGATAAACCACGGTTTCACCAGGAAAAAAAACTAAAGTTAAGTTATAAAAAACAAAAAACCGTTGATAAAAACTTACAATTTAAACATTTTTAAAGCATGGTGCTTTAATAGTTTAAAAATTGGAAGAGATTTGATTCATCAATCACTTTAGGTAATTGATTATAGAGTTGAGCCCCTCTTAAATGGCAGTCCTTCTACCGTAGTTTGTAAGTAGCTTAGTTTCTTCTCAAGGAGTTAGCTATTGACCAAAAAATTTATGCGTGTAAAAGTGTCTTAGTACATCTATACAACATATACAACAATATTATACACCATGGTTTCATTTAATTTCACCCCTAATGTAGGTATAAAACGAAGCAAAAACGACAAATAGTTAAAAGATGTGAAAAATAAGCTATGAAAATGAGAAAAATTAAATAATTTCACCTTGCAAGAAACGGAAAAAGTAAAGCGGAAAAATAGTTGATGAAAAAAATATGGATTTTATGAGTAAAGATCGGATAGAACCAGGAACTGAGTAGATCACGAGAGTAGTACAATAGCTTGATTATTTTATAAAACGTGTTTACTGGATCAATTGGAGTTTACATGAAACGAGTCATGGATACAATGGCGAGGCCGTTGTAATTGAACACAGGATTAAACAATAAAACACTAAACCATATAGACCTACCAACGACCATGATAAATGAATGGTATCACTACTCTGCGGTATCACTGATCCATTCAATGAATGAACTATAAATAAATACAAGCGTAGAACAGGCGGCTCCGTCATCACGTCAGCAAATTAACATGATATTGGTGTAACGAAATTATACAAAGGAGTTAAATGAATTTGGACTAAATTATGATAGGTAAGTGCTCATGAAGTACACCCTGGGTTCGCGGGAAAGTTCGAAAGGGATACCGTGGCAACGTACAGGCAACTGAAGGAACACGCGTGGGTTTTAGGCAGGAGTCTGACACGAAGAGCGGGAGATGTTATTTGATAAATACCCACCCAAAAAAAAAGTACTGTGTATCCACCAAAGCAAAGGCATGATCATTATCACTAAGGCACCTATCCCACCACTAGCAACTAACGAGTTGGCGAGCAACGAGCAGGGAGTGTGTCGACGAGTGCGACGAGTTGAATGACTATGCAGTCACTCGCTGGTGATGCGTAAGTGAGCAGTCCAAGCGAAATTTTCTCAGCGAGTGTTCTGCCTGCTGCCTCTTTTTTTGATGAGAAGTTAATTTATTTGTAGGCGAATCTATTTCTGGAGTTGTCGATTCGCCTACAAATAAATTAACTTCGTGCGAATCGCGTCAAATAAAATAAAAAATTACCTACCTATGATAGTACAATTTATTACGTTGTAGGATTTATTACTTCTTATTATTCACTGTCGTTTTTTTATGTATTAACATATTTTTAATTATTACATGACAGGTTTAGGAAACAGACATACAGGGCCTCAAGCCTGCTATTACAATAGTGTCAGAATGGTCTATCATTGATTTCATAATTGTTGATTTTGACAAGTTTGGTAATCTACTAATATATTGGCGTCATTATGACTTTCCAATGGTCAGCCAATGACACTCCATTGAAAGAAATGGCATCTATTGCTAATCTCGTACATAATAACAAATAATGACTGACTTAAGTGGTATTCTGCTAAAATTTTGACAGTTCCTTTGATCAGTGACCTAGCATTAGAACGTTATTGCTTTTTATTCGTTACGAATATCTTGTTTGTGGAAAACAATGATCAACCAATGATCGACCATTATCAACCGACTTCAAAAAAGAGGTTCTCAATTCGGTTCAAGTACTTTTTTTTTTTTTTGTATGTTTGTTACCCGATTACTCCACCAATTATGAATTGATTTTGATGATATTTTTTTAGTTCCGGACACCGACTTAAAAGAAATCAAAGTTATTTTTCACTTTGTAGTGTTTTTTTTTTGGAAGTCGGTTTTATTTTTTGTAAAAAAGTTTTTGAATTTAGCAGTTTACGAACTTTAAGAAAATTGACAATGGGATCGTGTTGAATTGACGAATTTAAAAAATAGCAGACTTGGGCCCCAGGCATTGTGCAAAGGACAAATCATTACTTTCGAAACATTACTGTGTTCAGCTATCTGTTTTTTTGCGACACAGATGAAAAGTTTAACTTGAGATTTTTTCCGTTGCCATCATCGGTTAATCTGCTCACAGCGTGAGTAGATTAACCAGTCAGCACCAGTCAGCAAGATAGGTAGTGTGTCACTCGAGGAAGATTTATTAATGCACCCAAAGTTATTGATTAGTGGCCAGTTTTGGTTAAAATACCTACTGAAAGTGCCTACGTTAGGTATAACATTTAATTTGTAACACTAACACGTAATGCGAGTTACCCATGACGTCGGATGGATTCTACTACAACTCGACCCGAGACAGCTCGAACCTGACATCACGACCCCGACAACTGCCCGGAAAACTCGACTCGGACGCGTAATGCCAGACTGTATATTCCACAGACATGGGTTGCTCTGTGCTCGTAGGTAGTTTGCTTTAATGAATGAAGAGCATAGTACATACCAGCGCTGACAATATCTGTGTCGAAATACATTTTTCTTTAGAATATTGGAGCAAAATACATACGAACTCGGGACTTGGGGCACCCCGACTCCGACAGGTAAGGTTCGAAGGCGACAAATACTATTTACAATAATAATATATTTTATTTATTTTTTATTTCAACTTCGTGGTTGCGTGCGTCATGCGTATCTATTGTATGTTACTAACATCAACATAACTACTTAAAATTACCGAATTGATGATAGTAAGTTGGTCCTAGAGAGCAAGCAGTACTGACTACCTAAATAGTGATTCAATATTTGAATACGTTGGTTATCTTGGATGTACCCACCTTATAACTGTAAGAAGTTGTGTAAATAAGTTGATTATCTGTGGTGCATAATTTTGAGAGAATTATTGTGAATTTGTTGCCTGTGATTCACAAATACTGTACCAAGTGCATCAGTCTTTTTAAATTATTTTTAATAAAAAAACATTGTTCACTCTTGCTCAGAAAGTTGTAATTAAAACATTTTAACAATCCGTGAAATCTCTTATTGAAATCCCCAGTATTGCATTTTGACTCTCTCGGTCTATAGCGGAACGAGTGGGAAATAAAAAGTTCCAATCGTCACCACTGGGTAGGAACGAAACTTTTTTTCCCACTCGTGCCCAGCGGAACGACGCGACGGGCGGGGACGACCGGGAATAAAGGATAAACAGTCTGACATTACGCGATTTAGACAACTCGACCCCGAACACTAAAAACAGCTGATTGGTGTTTGCAATAAAAAATAAATAAAGTTACCAGTTATTTCTATCTTAATATGTACATTATCTATAATTATTATTTTGTGAATATTGGTATCGAATGACGTTTGTATAATCTAATGAAATCGGGTTTACCTTGATCGTTCTTTGCATTTTCGATAAATTTTCCTTATAAATAAGCGATACATCGAAGTTTAGTATGTAAGTAAGTATACAATTGAAGAAGCAGTTTTCCGGTTGAGAAATATAGGTACAGTAAAATTTTACGATTGACGGATTACAATTTCTACTCTCCACTAGAACTTGGCACTAGTACCGAATGGGTTCTATTTATGTATTAATTGAGTGTTGAAATAAAACGAAATAAATACAACCCACCGTTTTCACGAACCCACAGCGGTAAGCATTGCTTAACATTTCGGGATATAGTATCATTCATTTAATCACAAGCCCGAAAAACCCGTAGGACGAATAACAATTGATGTCTTAACAGAACTAATTACTCTGTTTTCGTCTTCCAATGATTCTTAATTGGGAATTTCATGTTTCTATGAGTGTTCTCATTTGAACTTTAAACAGCTGTCATAAGATATCTGTGAATTATGTCACTAGACAGCACCAGTCCCACGCAACAATTTACGTGCATATACGAGTACAAGACAATTATATGCCTATTAGGTTGACTGGACACTCTTTGAAATTGAAAGAATACTTTACCTAGTACACGTAAGTCTAGGTTGTTTGATATCAATACCACAAACCACACGAATTCTTTGTATTGTAATGGTAAAAACAAAGCTTTATATTCACGATTGTGTGGTTGTCCTTTTGGAAACAACCTTTCAAAATCACTTATTTATTGTGAAAAACTAGCGACCCGCCCCTGCTTCGCACGGTTTTCACGGCTTGACAAAACAACGAGATTTCTATAGAATTTCCTATGTAAGTTTAATATGAATGTTGTTATTATTATTATTATTTATTTATTTCAGAGAAAAAACTCCATAATAGGTTACAATAAAACATAAAATCATAAAAAGTTAGTGTGTTAATACCAGAACTGTATCAAAAATATATTAGTATTGTTAATATCTATACCTAACGCATGCCTATGGCTGTCCTTATCCACATATTTTGGAAAGGACAGTCAAAACGGGCAGCAATAGCATTTAGGATGCTGTTGCTGCTGCTACGTAGACGGTGCAGCAAGGAGTTTGCTTTCTTGCGCATGATGGCTGGAAAATCATCCGTACGCGCTTCAACAAACATAGCAGATGCGCTGCAGCGCCACGGCATCCCCAACAGGATCCTAAAAGCGTTATTATACTGGGTTCGCAGGACTCTGTAGGTTTGCTGTGTATGTTTCACCCACAGGCCGCTCGAGTAGAACGACTGGCAGAATGCCTTAAAAAGTGTTATTTTCACCTCGGCGGTGCAACGTGCGAAGCTGCGAGCGAGCATGTTGCCTCTCACCGCCAAAGCCCTGCGCTCCCTCTCTATGTCCTCGTCATCCTTAAGGTCTCCTGTTACTATGTGACCCAGATATTTAAACTTGTCCACTATTTTTAAGGCTGCACCGATCAGGATGACAGGAGGAACACATGCGGGATAGTATTTACCTGCTCTAAATACAAGTAGTTTGCTTTTTTTGGAGTTGTATTTTAGCCCGTGTGACATCGCAATTGCCTCACATTGAGACACCAGATTCTTTAATCTACTGATTGAGGGGCTCAGCAGCACCATGTCGTCTGCATAGCTAATATTACTAACACATTTGTCATCAATGAAACAGCCGACATGAGTACTACTGAGCCGCTCAATCAGTTTGTCTACATACAAATTAAACAAAAGTAGCGAGCTTAACTCCCCTTGCCTCACACCACATTCCAATTTATAGTCGTCCGACAAAGTACTGGCCCATCTCACCTGATTTCTCTGATTTGAGTACCAGTAGTTGAGAAGAGGTACATTCCGCCGGAACACCCGAGCTTCCTAGCTTCTCCCATAGCACGTCAGGACGTATACGCGTGTTTCCTCGACCTATCAAAAGCTTTGATCTCGTTAAAAAAAAACATAATAATTAAATGAAGGTTACTAAAATAAAAATAAACTAGCACTGCACTAAAGCCTTTAAAGTCGCTCACAAAGCTGTTGAAAATATATTATAAATTAAAGTTGCATTTCGTGTCCGTCTGTATGACCGTGTTGTTCTTTTAAACTACGCAAAGGATTTTGATGCAGATTTCATTATAATTTAGAGAATTTATTCCGGTAAGTATATCTGAACGAGATCAAAAGCTTTTGATAGGTCGAGGAAACACGCGTATACGTCCTTCTCTCTGTGTAGTACCTGACAGTATGTTTCAGGCAGAGTATGGCGCTCTCCGTCGACAGACCGACTCTAAGCCCGAATTGCGCGTCCTGCACTTCGACGTGCCTCATGAGATTACCATTCAAGAGACTGCCAAGCACCTTGGCTGTTATTGTAGCAAGTGAGTGTTATACTCATAGACTTTCCGGAATCAATTTTCTAAATGATGGTAATACTGAATCAAAATCAGTTGCGTAGTTTAGAAGAACAACGCGGTCACACAGAGTCTGTGTAAAGTCGTTTATCGTGCTTGTCTGTGTCACAGAAAGACACGAAAAACGACTTTAACCTTTATAATACTGGTGTCTCATATTGGAGACAGATAACAATAAAATTCTATTGTGTCTGCTAATTGCGCGCGCGACAGATTAAATTGTAATACACACATCAAAAGTGTCTGGGAGAGGGACAAAGTACGTTTTTAACTATGAAAAATTGACCAATTACTGTAAATATTAATTTGATAATTTTTCAAATCTAGTCTTCCAGACTTTCTTCTTAATTAAAGTATATTTCCTATGTATAAGTTAAAAACATCACTATATTTTGTAAAAATTAAGAATAATTGCAATTTTTGCAAATTGTCGTCAATTAAATGACAAAAAAAAGGCAAAAATGAGGATTGTTATTTTTGTTATTGTTTAGATAAAAAAAAAACTGTGTTTCCACCATTGACACGAATCACACAATCACAGCGATTTGGCATGCTGAAAATCAGTTCATCAAAATCACTTTGAGGAATGGCCGCCCACGTTCTTTCTAACAAGGTCAAAAAGTTATTGTGAGGTATGCACGGCATCCATACTCGGCAGAGCTCTTTTTTGGAGCATATCCCATCCGTGCTCAATTGGGTTGAGTTCTGGTGATTGAGCAGGCCACGGCAGAACGTTAATGCGAGCATCGGCAAGAGTGCGTGTTATTTCACTAGCCTTGTGTGGACGTGCATTATCGTGCATTAGTCGAAACGAATTACCCAACCAGCTTCGCAAAGGGATGATCACGTCAGAAACAATCTTCTCCGCATAAATCTGAGCATTGAGGTTGCCCCTGATCCAAATAGGATCGTTTCTTCCACCGATCCAAATACCGGCCCAAACCAATATTGTTCCCCCTCCATTTATGAATGAACTTCCTGCCAAAATTTCAAACGTTCTTGACGTCTATAGGTCCTCCAAACTCGAGTACGTCTTGTATTCGACCTCATACCAAAACGAGATTCATCGGAAAGCAAACACAACGCCAGTCTTCTTCCTCCCAATTTCTGTGTTCGCGAGCCCATTACAAACGGGCCTTACGATTGCGAGGTGCTATAAGTGGAACTCTCAGCGGCCTTCGGGAATGCAGGTCGCTAATCAGCAAGCCTGAAGAGCTGTTGACCCTTGTAGCCAACATCATGGCGGTCATGATACGATTCCGTCCAACAGTATTTTGGATCTACTGGTCCTGTCTGCGAGTGGTGATGCGAGATCGTCCTCCATGTCGCTCGGTCACGCTGCCCGTGATACGATAGCGTGTCCAGAGGCGGCTTATGACGCTACGTGTAGTGCCAAGAGCGACCGCCACAATACGTTGCCTGGAACCAGCTTGCAACATTCCGATGGCTCTCATCATCTCTTCTCGGGTCAAATGATGTCGTCGCTCCATATTGATGCAATTTTTTTTCAGTTCCGATGCAGTAATTGTAATGGTTATGTAAAAACGCTATTACACACTTTTATAGGAATCCTGATTGACCAACATGGTCAACATGAATAGTAATTTGCATTCAATTTACCAGAAGCTAGTTAATATGTAAATGTCATTGTGACAAGGTTGCCCTCAGTCCAGATTTGATTCGAACCGTCCAAATGTAGGAACTATTTTTGTCCGCTTCTCTTTCCCAGAGGGACACGGAATGTCGTTGGGTTCATATTATGGGTACTCAGACTGTCAAAAATACTGGAAATAATGCTTTCGACTGAATAAACTCGGCAATGATGATTAATGACAGAGTGAAGAATGTGAATATTTAGAGTGTATGATTGCAGATTATAAAAAAATGCATTAGATGATTCGGTCGTTTATTGACTATAAAAACTTTTTTTTTTATTGCTTATATTGGTTTTGATCTGATCCCAAGACTATTTGATACGGTCGTTAAAACTCAGCACTGTCAAAGTGCCCAAGTACACATGGTATCGTAGCAATCAAAAATACTATGCAGCTGCGGCTCTTAACACTGAGATTGTCAATCTATGGCTCTCATTGTATTTAAAACCAAATTGACAGGAAGCTGGTTGACCATTGTGTAACCAAGCGCAGTGGTCCGCGGTCCACTTGGTCGCGCTTTCCACCGTGACGTCACCAACGGCAGCTACACTTGATGCTACAATGAGAATCAAGGTTGGCAACCCATTTGCGACTAAATCGTTCACACTATAATTAGATTTAATGATCTAATTGTATTTGTTGTGTGGTCTAGCCGGCTCGCGTACCTACTATCTGTTTGTCAATCTAAATAATGCTATAGAGACGTGATTTTTTTTATAGATAGATCAGACGGGAAACACAGATTCGATTCTTTATGTAACTGGTATTGCTAGTATGGCAAGGTCTGTTGCATCCTTAATTCTAACAACATGAAAGGTCAATAATCAAGTGAGACGGAATGGAATAGAGTGCAAGAATCCATCGCTCGAGTAGACAGTCATTCAGAGCAAACTTGGGATAATGTTGACTTTGCTACTGATAAGAAAGATACCTACTACAACCACTGATCCGCATGCTAATGTAAGTTCCTCGAAGCGACGATTACTCGTAAGTAGTTAAGTTAATCGAGTAAACACGGCTACATATCAAGCTATAATTTCCAGTATAAGCTGACCTCTCATTGTATGGAAATCCTATACAATGCGAGATCAGCTTATACTGGAAATGTAGCTTGATATGAAGCCGTGTGTTCATGCAGGAAGTACCTAATGAGGTAATTAAATAAGAAAGCTTCATGTTCTCTACGTTTGCTATACTACCTGTATATATTATGTACCATTGTATACCAGGCTGTATATCTGCATATACTTATGTATAGATTCACACTTCCTCTGCAAGATGAGTTGGTTTGGTTGTAAGCTTACTTACTTGTTACACATATGTTATTGACTTGTAATACTAATAATCACTAAGAAGGTCGGTAAACTGAGTGCCTGTACGACTAATTATAATTCTGAAGGTTCTTTGCTAGTACTCGAGCAGTTCGATGTAGGTTTGTTGTTTTTACAAGCAATTGTTGAATGGAACTCCTCGACAAAACTTCGGAAGATGAGTAATTTATTTTTCTAAAAGAAAACTTACAGGTAATATCAGAAATGAGTAAAAATTTGTTCAAAAAATATATTCGGCTCACGAAACACAACAGTCACCAATGAGTAAAAAGTACGGTAGGTATTTAACTATTTATTCAGCCGAAAACAAACAGTTAGGAACCGCTATTAATTACACGTGCGACGTCACAGTCCGTCGGACTGAGTCCCGTAACCAAGCTACGTTATATTATGAGCCACGGAAATTGAGGAAAATTCAATGAGCATCGAGGTAACCGCAGCAACCATTTTCCTTAAGTGTTTGAATATAGGGACTTTTGGATCGTCTTACATACAATATATTGGAAAATTGTGTTTGGACGTATCTCACAATAACCTACTAAACAGAAAACCCTAATGCTTAGGAAATAGGTCGTTGGTCTAGAGGTGGCAAGCGCAACTGGTAAGCATGAGGTCCTGGGTTTAATTCCCAGGTCGTGCAAATTGGCTTTTTCTGTCAGGAATTTCTCAGAAGCAGCCTGAAGTCTGGATTTGTGTCCGGTTGATGGCAATAGGCTCGCCTCTTTTACGAAATGGTTGTGTTCTTAGAACACCTCTGCCTAACGTTTCGGGGGAAAAAGGCGTGATGTTTTGAAATAGGTAAAAGTAAGAAAAAAAAACTGCACACAAAAATTGTAAATGGGGTTTATCCAAGAGTACTTAGTGAAAACTTGAATGTTTCCTCGACAGAAAGTAGGTCCTACATATAAGTATACATACAGCATACTCATTATGATACATTATAAGCACTACTTAACAAATAAGACGTTAACGAAGAAAGAAGAAAGAGTGTGTACGTTCAATCTGGTTCCAGCAGCTCGGAAACTTGTTGTGAAAGAGATTTCACATCCACATCCACAATCCCCTGAGCATAATGCCCAGTGGATTATACGCGTTTGTTTTATAAACTGAAGAGGTTTTAATAGCTGGCAACGTACGATAACAATGGTAGTACAATATGAGCCGTGTAATACCATACTTGATTTACTCAAGGTAATTATTTCCGATAGTATTTTTCAACGAGGTCGTACGGTTATATTTAATTATATCGAACTTTAAAACTGTATTTATGAGAAATGAAGAGTTCGTGACTGACCACGGGGTTTTTGTACACTAGAACCTAACATAAAATGTAAACTGTCAATCGTTTAGACCATTTTTCAAAGGACATACACACACAAACACATACACACATGAAGCACATTTTTATGTCCGACTGTTTTCGCATCGCTGAACATATTTTTATTCAAGTGTAATTTTCATGGAGTATTTATTTACGATTCGCTGCGCTAGTTCTACGACACCATTTGTGTTATTGAACGAATACTAATGTAGAATTAATTATCTGTTGTCCATTTATGGTGACTAAACTTTTGTAGAACTTGGTTTGGTACATATGTTTTTCCAGTAGTGCAAAGAAGCGTGGTGAAGAACAGGCTCGTTAGGCAATATGAAGGACAAGAGGAAATAGGTAGTGCATGGAGCATTCCGCACTCCCGAGTTACGGTAGCAGGAGAAACATCGTAAATATAAGTTTGTTATTCCGGTCGAACATGACTCTAACTTCTCCCCACTTGGAGCACATCAATGAGAATTTCCACACGAAAAAATAAATTAAATAGAATAGGTTTCTACTAACTGTACTCGATTATCCAGTTTCCTCATAACTATAACGTATTTACATCTAGTGTTTTCCTCACAGAAAATGGTAGCGGTGGTTTCCCCGGTCTTGTACAAGAGTTGAAAAAACACTATCGACAGACCTTGTTGTTAGTTGTTGCAAGCTGTATTCATGATTATATGTTGTTTATTTTTATGATGCTGTTGTATATTTATCAATTTGCATGGTTTTGGAAACCTAGGCAGGTAGGTTTTCGCAATGGATACGGATGATCATTACCGTGACTATTTCTAGAAAATGTATACAGTAATACAATCAATTTTTTACTGCATTTATAAATATACCTAAAGATACTTTAGTGTGGTCTGATCACCTTTAAACTTCATCCACAAGGACCGCTACTGTGTTATATTATGAGCCCGGAGTCATTCTAGACTCAATGCAAATTGAAGAAGAAGAATGCAAATAAACTAAAGTAAAAATACACCTTTTATAGCAAGCCAAACTAAAAAGTAAAAATATTTTTTAAATACGTAGAGTTTGTTCTGTAACGATATAAAGTCCACTGGTTCATTATGACTTAAAAAAAAAAAAAAAAAAAAAATAAGTAAAAGAAGAAGAAAGAAAAGTAATAAAATAATAAATTAAATGTAAAAAATTACTTCTCCGGGATTTCCATATTGAAGAAATGTATAATATTGATGACGCAATTTTATCTATTTCTTCAACATGGAAATCCAGGTAAAGTAATTTTTCGTCGTCAAAATTTCCAATCCTTACGAATTTGTAATTCGAGATACACAGGGTTATTGGTAAAACACTAACAACCTCTTAAGGGGTAATTGTATTGTACTCATCATTATGAACAACTTTTACTATGGGATCAATAGGAAATCGCGAAAAGAAAATCAGCTGTTCCCTACATTTATGGGGTCAGTGACAGCTCTTTCAGAGTCAACTCAACCCAAATAATAATACCAGATATTTCCTGGTGATCGTCATCGGTTTTTACAGTTACGTGTGTAATTTTCAAGATAATCGGATGTCTTGAAGCTCGTGTAAATTACGTTGAAAGATTCCGTTAAATATAGATACAGGTCAAGCTAATAAAAGCTTGTTAAAAAAAAGAAGATAGATTGATAGAATACTCTTTTTTAGTGTAGCTAATTACAGCCTAAATTTAGAAATTTTACATAGGGTGACACAATGGGCGGTCTTATGGCGTATAGCAATCTTTTACAGAAAACCTTTGGAAGACCTTTTTTGAAGAGTATGTATATTGACTTAAGAGACATCATAAATATCATTCGACTTTATGCATTATATTGATAATGTCTGGATAACACAAAGGTCATCTCTGATATGTTTTGGGGATATTGTGCATATTCACAAATACTCGAAGTATTTGTAAATCCGCACTGAATACATTACGTGTGCGCCGAGTTGAAGCGATCTATTACGAGGCCCATCTTTACTAAACGTTTAGTAGCTGATTAAACGATGAGGAGTTACTTT
This sequence comes from Xanthia togata, assembly GCA_963853775.1. Lineage (NCBI taxonomy): Eukaryota > Metazoa > Arthropoda > Insecta > Lepidoptera > Noctuidae > Xanthia > Xanthia togata. The sequence goes on from OY970802.1 coordinate 18,944,869, forward strand.
ATAATGAGGATGACCACTCCTATTATAGTTTTAATTTATACAGGGTTTCTGTTTTTAATCGTGAATATCAACGGCCTTTTCTGTGTGCCCGGTTGATGGCAATAGGCTCGCTCCCTATTACATAACTGGTGAAATGTGGGTGTACTGTAGGCACACCTCTGTTCAACCCTTCAGGAAACAAAGCGTGATGTTATGCGTGTATTATGCAATTCGGAAAACTCAAAATTATAATGCTGCAAATGTAGGTAAGTTCAAAAAGCAAGTCAAAGAGCATTACCTTTCTTCTCTACAGTAATATTCTACATATATATGTATGTATATTATAGATAAATATTTACTAATACTAGTTTTTTTTTTTAATATATGTGTGTATGTATGTTTATTTTATATAGAATAGTTTTGTTTTGAGTTTTAATTTAAATTTTCTTGTTTCGACTTTTCTACACACTGTGTCTACATATCCAATCCTACTTTCCTCTCGCAGGTCTGCTGGAAGAAATTTTGTAAGAAATAAGCAGTACCTTTGTGCTCTTTTATGTTAATATTGTGTCCTGTTAAGTGTTTTGTGTGTACAAAATAAATAAATAAGTTACAAAGGCAAGGGTAGTTCTGGAACGATGCAATTTGAATTAGGTACTATCGACTCACGAAGAAGTTTCCTTAACAAGAAATAAAAGTTGATACCTCGGCTTAGTACTCGTATAAACCAATCTATGAAAGAAATATTATTAAAGTGCATGTTGCATCATGAAGCGAAACCAGTGAAACTGCGAAGGCAATGACGTATTTCTTACGTTCTCTTTGACTCATTGTTGGCTTGCGTAGTTTTAGTCAGCTGATGAATAGGTATATATTATTTACTTTCGAAGCTAGGACGCAACAGCGTTGCATTAATGAAAGATTTATAGTATACAGGTTGTAACTGAAATAACTGTAAACCTCTTATGGGGTCATTGTACGCATCATTATTAACAACTTTTACTATAGGACAAAACTGAAATCGTGAAGTTATGCGATCATAAATGACCCCTGAAAAGGTTTCAGTTATTTCAATGACACCTTGTATAACACTATTACGCTTGAACTATTTTATCTGTAACATTGAACAGGACCTCATTCAAAAGAAACCTGATCAACATTTTTATATGGTTCATATCACGTTTCCCTTTAGAATTGCTTTTATCCAACAACAGTCTGAAGAGTACATGAGTACAAGGGTACGTGCATACCCTTGACATCAATAAAGCCAGTAGTAGATATTCAACAATATACGTTGGATCACGAATAGATACTGAAGGATCCATACATTTATTGAATCAGGAAGCAAGTGCGATCGACGGCGCGTTGTGTTCCAAGCGCGCCTCCAAGAGATGTCAGCAGAACTGACGGGGTCCGATAGGACCGTTGCATGCCGGGGTCGTGGGAAAGTCAGTACAGGCAACTGAAGGAACACGGCTGGGTTTTAATCAGTAAGAGTCTGACACGCCCTCTCAGTTATTTGATAATTTCCCACCCAGGCTAGTCGAAATAAGGCTTGAAATACAAAAACTGACTAAAAGGTTTAGGCACCGCACCGGTCTCTGCCGGCTGCGGCGTAACTAACAATGAGTTAGCGAGCAACGAGCAGCGAGTGCACCACGACGGGCAAGAGCGATTACTCGCTGGTACGCGCATGTACAATACGCGCCACGAAAGATGAGACTTGACCGCGCCTCCCGCGCCTTTTACGCCGCCTCAATGACTGCGCAAGTCAAACCACGTGGTTTGTCAAGTCTCATCTTTAGTGGCGCGCACTGTACCAATCGTGAGTCTCTCTCAGCGAGTGTTCTGCCCGCCAAGCGAGCGTCGCCGTTGCTGAGCGAGTAGGTACTCTCTTTGATAGCTCTTATCGCTGCGACGAACGAGTACATTGCCGGCGGAGGCAACTAGTCAGCGATCAACTATTGTTTAGTAAATACCTATATGTTTTATTTTTATTGACACGGGACTTACTTACAAACTTTTGTACGTTTCTTGAGCGTAAAAATCGTTGATAGCTGCTCGTCTGAAAATTGAGCTCCTAGCTCTTATAAACTTAGTCAGGAATAAAAAAAAATTAAAATTTAATGTCTGGTCTACCTCCCTTTACGTGATATTAACGTACCGTAGACCGGGGTTACTTTGATCAATATTAAACTTTGAAGGTTCATATCTTTTAAATTTGTGTGTGTAAAAAAATACTAAATAAATCTAGTGATCGGTTTTTTTATTACTCTCGATTCCTGTAATAATAAGTGAAAAAAAATGGCTTGATTTTGAGAAAAAAAAATTTAACTGCCTGATCAAAGTTATACGTAGGATGGGGTTACTTTGATACCCCTTATTTTATTGCGTAATTACAAAATAATTATTGCGTAATTGCAAAGTGGTTACGCAATTAAATAAACCCAATTACAATGCCAATACAATTTAAATATAATTACCCAATTATAATGCTAATAAAATTTAAAAAATAAAAATCTATCAACTCGAAAAATAAATATTGTCGCATGGGGTAACTTTGATCTAACAATTGATTTGATTGTTTGAATGACAATATATTTACCTTTTTCAATTAAAATGATTGGTGGATTCCCAGCGTGTCCTCAGGAAAGGATTAAACAGTTGTTCAGTGTTCATAACTCAGAAAAAAAACTACCTAATTGCGTTTCGTTTTAAGTAATTCACGATTTTATATGAAATGGAAGTTTCTATCAAAGTTACCCCGCGATTCAAAGTAACCCCGTTTTACCGGTATGTAGGTATGATAGTATTAGCGTCACGCGTGAGAAAAAAAGATTTGTTTTCTCTTTGTATGGGCGAAAACACTTACAGTATTTTTTTTGGAATTTAATGGAACTGAAGGGCTGGTGCTCACACGAGTTATTGTACCGTACACGGCGATCAAGATGACATCCAAATTATGCACCTTTAGGTGTCGCTTTGCACGGAGCAAATTTTTGAAGTTCATAATTTTCAATATGTGATTTTTTAAATCTTTGAGGTGGTTAAATGAAGTTGACGATCAATTTACTTATACGTATTATCGTTAGTTTATAGCCTGCTAATGACCTTTATGATGACAATAATTAAAAACGATATTGATAATAAAGTTTTTTTTTACAGAATTGCATTCCATCAGTACTGTTGTTAATCACCGTAATATTATCATTGAGTTATAGACTAATGTCATGAGCATTAATGTAATGCACTTTTGGGTGCCGCTTTGCACGTAGCAATTCCTATTTATTTATAATAGATTGGTCTGAAGAACATTGTGGAAGATGTCTTTGGATTCTCCCATACCTTATCATCGCTACAAACTACCCACGATTAAAATAAAACACGACTAAACTAACCACGATTTGAAAAATCACATATTCATAATCGAAAATTCAAAATGTCAATGTTACCCGCAAGGCGGCACCCAAAGGTGCATGAATTGGATGTCATCCTGATCGCCGTGTACGGCACAATAACTCGTGTGAGCACCAGCCATTCAGATCCATTCAATTAAAAAAAAAATGTACCCACTTTAAGTGTTTTCTCCCATACAAAATGAACACAAATATTTTTTTCTCACACGTGGAGCTACATAGGTTAATATCATGTCAAGGTAGGCAAATCAATGGCATCAATGACAATCCAATGCTTACGGCACTTTAGCCGGGCCGAGGCAACGCCACTATCATGCCGCTAGCGGCACTCTATACACTGAATTTTTTTTTGCAGTTATTCTACCGTTACGTGTCACTGAAATTCTCGATTTCATCCTCTTTGATAGAAGATAGCATCTCTTAATGTTCCGAAAATGAGTGTGACTAATTAACCGACTACCAAAAAGGAGAAGGTTTTATATTCGAATTTAGGTATGTGTTTTAAAAAAATTATTTATGTTCGTCGATATTTTTGCCAATTGTGGACCGATTTTGAAAATTATTTTTTCATTTGGTAGAATGAGCTTGCGCGGCCATATATAAATTTTATTAACGTTGCTTTGTGTAGTTTTTGAGTTAGCTTCAATAATACGTATTTTTCCCACTTTTTCCGGTTTGCCTGTGGATGATGTGTCACCGTTATTTACATAGCAGGTAGTGTAATTACTTTCATTTCGGAAGTCGGTGGCAAAAAACGAAAATTCAAAACCAAAGACACCGACTTCGACTCACGCTCAAGAAATCAAGTCATGAGGTTTTTCAAGGTAGGTAAGGTCGCCGTTACAAGAATTGAATACTGAGCTAATATTCATTGAATAGGAGGAAAAATGTAATGAATTGAAAAACAAAGCCAAGTCAGACAAAGGCAAACCAGCTCGGTTAATCATAATAAAAGTAGATGTTACGCACAACATTTTTATCGTCATTACTCACACGAGTTTGTTTTTCAATACTAGAGGACGTTTTCGTTTATATCCACACTGTCTTCTGTGTCTGACGTTACGAGGTTCTTAAAAAAACTGGTTTTCAGGGCTTTCGACTTTCGAAAGTGACAGTTAGTCGGTGATTCAGCCGGTCACGCCAGTTATCCCCAGTCACTTTTAAGTTTAGCATAGGACAGGAAAATATTTACTTTCGTACCCACATGTACACACACACGGCTACACATTAACCGGAAATGTATAGCTTGATACTGTACATACAACGTGTAACAAAATGTATAGCTGGATACTGTACATACAACGTGTAACAAAATGTATAGCTTGATACTGTACATACAACGTGTAATAAAATGTATAGCTTGATACTGTACATAGAACGTGTGACAAAATGTATAGCTTGATACTGTACATACAACGTGTAACAAAATGTATAGCTTGATATAACTGTACATACAACGTGTAACAAAATGTATAGCTTGATGTGTAGCCGTGTGTATATATAACGTTTAACAAAATTCCTTTCCGATCCGTGAGGTGTTGTTAAGAATCGTATAGAGAGACTATTTATGTGATAAATTTCAGGAAAAAAAAAATTGCCGCATTTTTTTTCAATGGAGTATTTACCGGGTTGTTACTTGGGGCGAGGCCGTTGTTTAGCGGGTGTCTACAAGTCTTAACTTATGATTATGACCCCTACAAAAAAATTACCAATTTTTCAAGGATTTGGGATAATTTTGGTACTAAAAACGTGAATAGCATTTTTTTTTAGATAATAATAAATTGGTTTATTACTTTTAGGTAATGTTATTGCAGTAGGTATCTTTGTGCCCTTTTCGGATCGAACAGAATTTTTGTTACAGATTGTAGGTAGACTGCCTTAAAGTAAACTTACAAGTAAAACATATACCTAATATGGAGGTATATATGTATGTACCGGTATTACCTACATGTCATCAAATTATCATCTTGCATGCACTTTCTATGTATGTACACACAAATTTGCAAATAAATTATTATGAATTAAGGGCGTAACCCAAGTTTGTCAACGAATTTCCTCCCTTAATAGTTACCTGTTAAGATAAGAAATGCGTTGACAAACTTGCTAAAACGATATGTGTGGAAATAAGTACAGTTCAATTCAAATGGCGGCTCAGAAGTGCGCTACTCAATGCGCAGTACCTCACCCCTCACCCCCGCTGACCCATGAATTCGCTACTGCGCAGCGACTCGCCTCATGTTCCGAGTCGCCATTAAGTTTGAATCGGGGTTTAACTACCTAATCGTTTACTGGCAATAAAAAGTGCAAAGAATCTTAATAGTCTTAAGTTACGCTATATGAGAACATCATTCCAATAGCTGTGTAGACGGGGACGATTCTACAAGGGTAGGTACGGGTAGGTGCCTATTAAGATTCCCGTTTTGTTTGTAACAATAATAAGAACAAATAATTCAATGTTGTTAGACAAAGACTCAAGTCTATGTTTAGAAAGTTTATTGATATAAAACCTATCTTTTATGAGCTCATTTTTGCATTTATTGCAGTTACTTCGTGCCGAGTAAAACGATTAAAACTCAAGTAGCACGGTAATAATATCAAGTAAACACAACCTTGCTATCTAGAAATTTCATTCTGCAGTATTTTTACCTTAAAAAATGTAAAGGATCTTTGATATGAACACTGGACGGTATTAGATTTGGGTAGATATTATTATTCTGCAACGTAGCTTACGTAGCTTCCATTTCGCAGAACAAAACATCACACATTCAGGTTCACGAAACTAGTTGCCCTGTTGATAAAAGTTTATAAGTCTAAAACCTCTAAAATAGATGACCTTCTGTTGTCATGTGACTTAAAAATATTTGTTTTGTCTTCGTGTAAGACAACGCCATCTCTGTAAGTTTATCGAAATTACTTTATGGTACGGTTTGCAATGCGCTACGGTCTCGCTTGAAATGGTTATATCGCTACTAAGCTAACACACTTGATAGTTCAACAATCGTGGCATAGACAGCAGTGTTGAACATTTTTGGTCTTAATAATAGTCTTAGTTAGTAGTTAGTTAGTAGAATAACTTGAATAAGATATAAATAGGTAAATCATCCCGCAAGATCACTACTGTTAATAGGTTCCTAATACAGAGCCATTACCAATGAGCTCGTTGAATCAGCGTTTTGAACTCGGAAATGGGCTCCCGCACTAAGGCCTCATTTACGGAGACGCGGGGCGTCGCGCGTCGCGTTGTGCGGCGCGGCTGGCCCGCACTTAATTCAAACATATGGCGTTGTATGAGTGCGTTTACGGAGAAGCGATTTTAGACGTGTTTGCTTGAAATGGAGCGTTTTTGCGGCCGAGCCCACGGTTGGCACCGCCGCGTCTCACGCGGCGTTTATCGCGGCGGCGGCAATTCTCGATGAAGCGATGCCCGCGGCGGAATCTTCTGCCAGTCAAACTGGTCGGTTTAGTTGAGTATCCCGCGTGCGTCGCAGTGTTGCCCATCGCGTGCTTTGCTACACGCTTGAGGATTCGCCGCGGGCGCAGCGGCGAGCACCGCCACGCTTACCGCCCGCATCTCTATGAACAACGTCTTATATTGCCATACGTTTGTGTTTACGCGTGCAATGATAAGTGCCGCTTGACGCGCCGCCGCCGCCGCTCCGAACAGAAAAATTGTACGACGCGCCGCGTGAGCCACGCCGTACGCGACGCGCGACCCCGCGTCTCCGTAAATGAGGCCTAAGACGTCACAGGCTGTCACCACTCTGAGATGGATTGTATGATTGTATCTACGGAAGATACGACTTAATATAATTATTTTATTGAATTTTACAACTAACACATCAGCATTTACAGTTTTGCAGTTGGTTGCTTCCTACAATAGACCAAACACTGAGATCGAAGAAACTGGGGATAATCAGTAGAAGGTACCTAGATGGTGCTTAGAGAGTCACTTGAGTTTTAAAGGCCAACCATGATCAAATAAATACTTTTATTACGAGTACCTACATCAGGAAACCAAAAGAAGAAAATAAGTATGAAGAAAGACAATGAAGGCGACACGTCATTTACAATAAATCTTGCTTAGGTACTGCACGAATTGCACGTTGCAACATGAGTGCAAGTCACAAGAAATACATCATAGATAAGTTGCATATAAATTTATGCAATTTCGGGACGACAATAATTTAAACTTCGTTCCCATATCGTCGTTCGTTCGTTTCTAATGACGTTTCCAGTCTGCATACCAACATTCAATCAAATATATCCAATAGTTTAGTCACAATCAGATATCAGTAAAACCCATAGTTGGCCCCATATTATTTAGTTTGAAAACCATATTTTTATGTGAATTTTAAGTTTTGATTTTGATAGTTTCAAAATACACCTATTTTAATTTATTGCGGATTGTTGTCTCCACATTGTACAATACGGCCGATATAACTTGACAGGTCTGAACATAGGCACTACGAACTTTCGCTCATGTTCTCTCACACACTCGCTTCATATCACCATTTGGTTTTGGTTCCTAAAAAATGTTATTGCGCAGCCTTCTGCGCGTAGTTGGGAACTGCCAAGTTATATCAGCCGTATTGTTTATGGCAATACGCAACTTACCAAGTTACCAATAAAATAGAAACGGGTAGTGTCGTTTAGCAAAAGTCGTGTGCGTATTTTTTGTAGGACATGGGGGTATTGGTCTTCTTCTTGCTGTAGAAGGATTACTGATATTTAATGGAGTGTTTGCGGATTAGTATGCGGTAGATAAAGAATTGTTGGACTGTTAAAACCTTGTACTCCATATATAGTAGTTGTGTGGGAAATCTAAAAGGCTTACTAAGAAGCACTTTAATTACTGCTCTTTGCGCCCGCTCCACCTGTATAAACGCAGTCTTCGCTGCTCCACCCCAGGCTGTAATGTAATAATATGTTAAGATGGATTCACAAAGAACACAGTAAGCCATATTTTAAACTTCCCTATGGGCGGACAGTCTCAGTTTTTTTAAGATATATATAAGTTTTCTAACCCGCGTGTCAAGGTAATAGTGCCAAGATAGACAGGCGTCAACCTGAAGGTCTAGATATTTAACGACCGGGGCTCGGGACACGAAGGGGCATGTGCATTGCGGACCACTGAGCGCGCATAAATGCGCTTTGACTGCCATTGAGTTTACTGGTGGTAGGAGAGAAGGTCTGAGGCCAAAGATGACAAAGTGTGTTTTGCTAATATTTAATGTAAGACTGTTATTAGCCAACCAGAACATTGTCTCGCTCAGTGCTCTTTCAGCAGTCTTATTTGCCGTGGCCCAATCATTGCCATGAGTTAGAATGACGTTGATGTCATCTGCGTATGCCAGGATTTGGGTGGATGGCAGAGAGAGGGTGCAGAGGTCATTCACGTATATCTGAAAGAGGAGAGGACTGAGGAGGCTTCGTTGTGGGACACCGTAATTTATAGATTCTTCGCTACAACACATATTACGTACGGTTCAGTAAAAAGTCTTTAAATATTTTGTTGGCTGATGCCGTGATCCGCGCACGCCAGAAGGATGGGAACAGAGACGATATCAAATGCCTTAGAGAGGTCCAGGAAGATGCCTAGGCATTTTTGTTTACTGTCACGTTTATTCACCACAATATCCAGCAATGCGGTCACTGCATCCTCCGTAGATAAACCTTTTCTAAAACCAAATTGGTTTTTGGAGATTATTTGGTATTTGTCGAGAAATTTGCTGAGATTTTTGTAGATAATCCTTTCCAGTATTTTAGAGATGACTTACCAGTCACCGTCGATATTTAGTCCCTTGGCGGCAATTAGTCCCCTGACTTAAAAAATGGGAGTACGATTGCTTTTTTCAGCGCCTTTGGAAATGTTGCTGTAGACAACGCTAGGTTGCAGATATGCGTAATGGGTTTAACTAGAGCATGACTGGCAGCTTTTACTAAGTTTGGGGGTAATGTCCCAACCAGGCGCACTGTCCACACGGAGATCTTTAATAACGCAATCAACTTCTTCCTCGTCAGTCGTGAGGAGACCCATCGAATTGACCATGGATTGTTTACTGTCTGTGGTTGGTTGGGGGAAGACCTTGCATTTTCTGGTATTTTACTGGCCAGAGTTTGACCCACGTTTGCAAAGAATGCATTAACAGAGTTGGCAGATTTTGAGGGGGAATGTTCTATTTTCAGGAGTTCAATGTGTGTAAGCGACGAGCGTTGCGAGTCAGTCACAGTCCGGATAGCATTCCACATTTTTTTTGGATTGGTTTTAGCTTTAAGGAATAGTTGTTTCTAGTGATCGATTTTTAGTTTTTTCAGTAAATTGTTGCAATATTTCCTGTAACGTAGGTAAGTTAATTTCAAAATAGAGTTATGGGGTTTCTTATTTATTTTCCTATGCATGTAATCTCTGTTGCGAATGCATCTCAATAGTCCGTGTGTAATCCACGGCTTGATGATTCTAAGTTTACATGGGAAGCATGTGCGAATGTTATTCCTGTATATTATTGGTGACATCACTTCCAGTAATTTGTAAGTGGCGTCATTGGAATCATTCAACGCAATGATGTTGGAGAAATCATACCCTTCGAGGGCTTTAATAGCGTCCGGGAGATTGAGGCAAGATTTATTGATTTTATGCGTAGCATTAGGGGAACTTTTAGTTTCTATGCTAAGTATGACTGCCGAATGGTCGGTAATGGTAGCTTCCAGAACGAGCGTGATTACATTATTGATAGATTTGAGGAGAATATGGTCTAAGCAATTGTTTAAACGGGTAGGGAGGACCGGAGGACATGTGCAGGCAGAAACCCGTGGGATGCAGTCAAATTTAAATAATGATGAGAGCGTTATTCGTTATGACTGGGACTAATACATATAATAGGTTGGGGAAAAACTTGCTTCGCATTTTTTAAGAAAATTCAAAACATTTTTTAATATAGTTTATTTACATTTAACTAAAGTATGTAGGTACCATTTTGTTCGATAATTTTTTGCCATCTTGTAGGTAGGGACATGATCCCATTGCTATAGAAATTTTGGGACTTTTGGTCAAAATACCGTAACTGGTTTTGGCAGTCCTCTCGTGATGTTAACCTGACAATGCCTAAGGAATTCTGAAGAGACCGAAATAGGTGGAAATCTGAAGGTGCAAGGTCAGGACTATACGGTGGATGCATTAACACCTCCCAGCCAAACTCTTAATTTTTGCTGAGTGGCTAAAGATGTGTGAGGTCAAGCGTTATCATGATGAAAAACCACACCCCTTCTGTTGATTAATTCCGGCCGCTTTCTCTCAACTTCTTGCTTTAATCTCATCAGTTGTTCGCAGTAGAATTCAGAATCGATGGTCCTGCCTGGTGGTAACAGCTTATAATGAATAATGCCCTTCCAATCCCAACACACACACAGCATCACCTTGTTGCGAGTTAACCTGGGTTTCGCCCCAGTCTGTGAAGCCTGACCGGCCTTTGACCACGACCTTTTTCGCACGTTCTTATCGTACGTGATCCACTTTTCATCACCAGTTATCAGCTTCTTCAAAAATGGTTCGGTATCATTACGTCGTAATAGGGCGACCAGAGCGACGTGCATCTTTGACATCAAAATTTCCGGATTGAAAACGCTTAAACCAAATTTGTGCTACTCTCACAGACACTGCACTAGGTCCATAAACATCGCAAATTTTTTTTGCGGCTTGCGTTGCGTTTTTATCTTTTTTGTAGTAAAATTTTAAAATGTATCGAATTTCTTCATTAGATTCACTCATCTTGACGGTACGAAAAACAAATGAAAATCACACATTTTCCTAATTTGAATATGGAATTATGTTCTTTAAAATTTAAACTTTCAATGATACCAAAACCAGCCAGATACAAATAGTATAGCCAAAGAGATTTTATTACAAGTTCATACATACTATAATGCGAAAAGACTTTTTCCCCAACCATATGTTTAAGTCACCGATTACAGTAGTATTGTTGTATGCACTGTAATTGGAGAGAATATTATCGAGATTATTCAAAAAGTTGTCAATTTTCCGTTGCGATGGAGGTCTATACAGCGCAATGATGATAAACTTGTTGTCTACAGTACATACAAGACAGCTAGATTCAGTTAGGGCCGGTTCGGTGATGTTATAGCATAAACTTTCCTTGATGTAAATTACTATTCCGTCGTTCTGATTTGATAAAGCCTTTGTCTGATGCGATGTGTACCCCGATAAGTTAGGGATGGATATGGCTTTTTTGAGCCAACACTCCGTTAGAATCAGAATATCACACTCTATCTTAATAGCGACTAGCAAACATGCAAATTCATTGAATTTTTTATTAATACTCAATGTTCAGATGTATGATATTTAACGATTTTGGGAATGTTATATACTTGGGGCAGTCTTCAGGTGGGCAAGTAAACGACGTAGACACATGTATGTTGTCTATATCATTATTTAAATTATTTGTCATAGCCATTTGTATTGAGTTGTAACTGGTACACGGAATGTTATTGTACAGTGAGTTGAGAAAAAGTGCCTAAAGTGCCCGGGGAATAAAGGAAAAATAACACGTCTTCACACAGCGGCGATGAGGTTATCGTATTAAAATATTAGCATAATTAGCCTATAATGTTACCATAGGACACAGGCCTCCTGTCTTCGAGAGGGAGTGGGCTGTAATCCACCACGCGGGCCCAGTGCGTGTTGGTAGATGATGTGACATCTACCGTCGTCGTGGTACGTCTTCGAATTTTTGATTCTACGAGTGGGACATGCCGATTTCCTCACGATGTTTTTCTTCACCGTGCCACCACTGCTCTCATTTCTTGAACAACCATCTACAATTTACAGAATAGTTTTAAGTGTTTTTATTTGAGTACAATCTAATGAAACAATATATGCGCAAATATAAATCAATGATAATCATGTAAAATTATGATGGCTAACAAAAAATAAAACTAAGATAAAACTAAACACATGGCTTCAAACACTGGAATACCAACAGACAGAAAACATACTTAAAGAACAATACTCGTGATAATTAGTAAAGTAGGCAAACAAATCCTCACATATAACCCAAAGTCAAGCCACCAAGAACAATCGCTCACACTCTCTCACACGCACGTATACATACATACACACACCACACACACACACACACACACACGACATAAACACACACACACACATACACGACAAACACATACAAACCACTTAAGCGCTTGCATGCACTAATTTGGGTTTCCTGCATGTTATTTTATTTTTAATTTTATTGCATAAATTGTTAATGTTCGAAATACGGGTGAAGACACTGACTCCTGTAACACAGGTTCCACCTAGCTCAAGAGTCAGGGCTTCAAATTAAAATGTAACAATTTTTTTATGTCAATAAAACATTTATTTATTTATTTATTTATGGTAATAAAATGACATTACAAGTACCTAGGTAGGTACTTATTTTACCGAATTGGTAAGAAGTAAACTTATCTATGTTCGAAATATGGAATACACGTAAAAAAAAAAACAAAAGTATTACAATTTTGTATGATTTGCAATACCTCTCAAAAATATCCATTTTCCCTTTACTTTAATATAACCTGATAGAGAGGATAAATATAGCATTCCTCGAGTAACAAATCCATAAACCAAGGACACGCGATTCTTTGATAATCACCATCGTCGATATTACCATGAATAGAATACAGCCTTTTAAAGAATTGTGGGCAATTCTGAAAAGTTCCGTCCATTAACCATAAGATATTAAAAAAAAAAAAATTTATATATATATATATATATTTCGTACCTACATAATGTTAACTTCCTACCTATATTTGGTAAAATTACTAGGTAAATGTCTCACACCAAATAAAAAACCAAGACATAACGCTGTCAACAGTGACGGGAGGCCGGTTTCGTAAACATGAGTGCACTTAGTGAGGTGTAGTTTGATTGTAAGTGGTTGTAAATATGTGCCTGTGAGCGTATGTGCACAGAGTGGAGGTGTAGTTTTGGCATGCTTGACTGCATTGTTCGAAGCGCTGTTATATTCCAACCTATAATTTTTTCATTATATTGAATTCAAAGTCAAAGTTAAAGTCAAATAATTTATACCAAATAATAGTAATAATTTAGTTTATACTCGGTGTCACTAATTTAGAGATATGAGGAACAGGGTGTAAAGTTCACTCATCTTCTATAGAAAAGGAAGGATCCTCCGACCAGACGGATGTCATTTCTGGCGAGCAGAGCAATTGTCGGGGAATTTATATATTATATGCTGTTCGCTTGATAAACTCTTATTGAGCTATGCACGATTTGTGTGACGTCAGGATTTTGTGTGACGTCAGGACTTTAATGCGTAGGTTACAAGTGGCGATGTAAATGCCCCGCCACAGACCTTTTATGCGACGCGATTTTTTTATGCGATGTTTTTTTATCCAGCACTGGATTTTCAACTCTAGCCGAGCATTGAGAATCTCGCGACTGAGACTCTAGCCGAGCATTAAGAAATCGCGCGTGGGTATGCTGAGGAGTTTCTAAGAGAATAAAAACAACAGAGTCTCACGGGTCTCACGATATCAGAGAATTTTTGTATAAACCTAAATTGCTTGTATCCTTCAATTGAAATAAAACCCAGAGTTTATCAGATTTTAAGAGGTTGATATTACAGGCTCAAGCAACAGGGTAGGATATTAATATCGCGAGGCAGTCCCGTACATAAAGTAAATTAGTTTTTGACCATAAAAATGATTAATATTTTTCTATTGACCAGCAACAGAAAAATATTAATCATTTTTCATCTGCAAAAATATATTTGGTTGCTGTTTTTATGAATTTATATTCTATGGTCCGCATTACGTCCGACACCTTCTTAGTGATTAACTAATTTATTATGCCGTCTAACACCCAGGTACAATTGACACAAGGGTTTAACCACATATCTGCCACCCTTATTAGTTGCCGATGCAACTAACAAGACTTTATTAATTATTCAATTTATAGTCACTTTTACAGCTGTGAAAGCTTTTTCATCGTGTTCATTGTGTGCACTTATTTCGTCAAAAACGAACATACATTTTAGCTAAAATGGTTAACAGTATATGCGATTGGGTCAAAAATTTTAGGATGCGTTTGAAACAAAATTCGTGTTCGAGTTTGGTCTGGCTTATAAATTTTTTGCCAACCCTTGCTGGTTCTCCTCTGCTGAGTAAAAAGTTTAGCTGTAAGTTATTGGCCCACGGTGGTTGGGTAGATATCTATCAATGAACATACAACATTAACCACCACTAGTCCATTTTTCAAGTGCCAAAAGGATGTTGAATTTAAGATCTTTTTACCTGAGTATCACTTATACTCAGTGCCGAAAAAAAATCTAAAAGTCCCACCAAGATAGTATATAACCATTTTCAATACCTCAATAGATCATTTTTTCGCATCTGTTTTTTAATTATTGCAGTTTTATTTTGGATAATCCACTGGGTCCTTCTCTGCTACGTGTGTATTTTGGGCACTGTGAAATACCAGCTGTACTTTGCTGCGGGGTTTGTCGACTATATCAACGGCTTATTACACCACATTTCAGTGTTCATTCTCATCGCCAATAGTAGCTGGTGGCTAATTTATAAAAGGTAGATAATTTTTCTAAGTGTTTCTTCAAAAATCTTGCTTTTGCTTCATTTAACTTTTTAAATATTATGTTTTCCAGAAACGGCTTGAACGATCTCTTGAAAGTGGTGAAAAAGAATGACGAACTGATTATCGAAACGGGGAGGTTTCTAGATGTGTATGAGAAACTGTTACAGAGCATCAAAATCATTGTTATCATCTGCCACATGTTCCATTTAATCAATGACGTCATGATCTATATACCTACTAAAACAATCGGAATGGATGACTTCTCAATTGCTTCTTGTGTTGGTATGTTTACTGAGAGAGATTTTTTAGGATTTAATTATCATTTGATTATCTTTTATCATCATTTAATTGTTTATTCTAGGTCTAGAACCAATCAGTGCTAGTCCCAACCGCGAAGCCTGCATGCTGTTATTAGCAGTTCAAGAACTAACAGCGATTGTGGCAGTATGCAGCTATGACGTCACCCTTCTGTTCTTGTTCTCTCACACTACTGCAGTATTTCAAATCCTTTGTGAAGACATGACGAGCTTTAGCGTCATTGCAAAAACTTGTCAAGGATCTCATGAAGCTTATTGCGAAATCGAAGATCGTCTGAAGAACATAATTTTTCGTCATGCTCTAGCTTTGCACACTGTAGGAAAACTGGAAGCTATCTACAGTGTCGCTGTCGGTATTGGTTTCGGTTTGAACGTCTTTTCTTTGTGTTTATTTTTCGTGTTGCCACTGGACGTCTGTCTCAACATTGCTCCGTTGATTATCCACAGCCTTTTCATATTTTTCTTGTATTGTTTTCAAGGTCAGAGACTTACGACAGCTTCGGAAAAGTTTGAAATAGCGGTGTACTCTTGTGGTTGGGAGAATTTGCGTTTGAAAGAGCAGAGACAAGTGCTCCTCATGTTGAAACTAGCTCAGATACCTGTTATAGTGTACGCCGCACGCATCATTCCAATCCGAATGCATACTTTCGCGAGCACTATGCAGTCTATTTACAAGTTTGTTGCTATATTTAAGGCGTAGCTTAAACATATTCTGTTTCTTTATGATCTCAAATGTTGTATTTAGATGTTTGAACATATTATGTCTAGCCCCAAGAAAGTAGAGTAGGACATAATAAATTATGATAAGCTTTCGTTAATTTTTGCTTTTTAAAGCACAATATTAGCAACATATGTACTCTATTAGAATTAATCTCAGTAAAGAACAGTTGAAAGTGCACAAACATAAATAAACTCTTACAGTACTCGTATGCTTTTTTTTTGTTTTCCGTCTTCAAGACATTTTACCCTTTTTATCCCGTTCCCTAATATAAGCGATCGTCGCGTGAATCCACGTCGTATTCATTATGGTTGGTAGTAGTCTGGCAAACCAGACCGCATCGTCTATTCGACAGAGGGGTGCCTTTCAGTTTTCCAAACATATGAGTGACAAATTAACGCGACGATAGCGCTGGGATGCGACCTCAGATCATAAAAACTTTTTCACAAAAAATAAAACCGACTTCCAAAAAAAACACTACTAAGTGAAAAATAACTTTGATTTCGGAAGTCGGTGTCTTTGGGGTTTTATTTTCGTTTTTTTGCCACCACTTATTTTTTACTTTTTAGTTGTGGTACCTACACAAAACCCCCACAAAAATTTGAATACCCATTACCTGCTATGTAAATTACAGTGACAGGAACTATTAGAATATCGTTCACATATACTAGATGGGAAAAATACGTATTATTGAAGCTAACTCAAAAACCCCTCATCAGATCTTGACCAAATTTATATGGGACTACTTCTGAAGTATGCCCTACAAAACAAAAAAATGATTAATCAAAATCAATTCATAATTGGTGGAGTAATCGCGTAACAAACATACAAAAAAAAAAAAAAAAAAACATACAACCGAATTGAGAACCTCCTCCTTTTTGAAGTCGGTTGAAAAGGAAGATGCGACGCTCGGTTTTATTAGAACACGAGATTACACATTGAAGTATCTTTTTATGACTAATTAATTGTAATCTAGGTAAAAGTAACCTACATTGTTCCAATGTCTATAATTAAAAGAAAAAGATACCTGTTACAATATAAGGAGAACAGATTTTTTTCATGAAAGAGCCTTAGCATTTAATTAGAGTTTCCGTTGGCTTGGAACAATAATTGATTTTAACACATTGTAACTAAATAAAATCTTTAGTTTAGGATTGTCTGTTTATATTCCTTCAGCTGATTAAACTGACGATAAGTATGGAAATTATTAACAGTTTGGAAACATTTGGTTTAGTATTAATGTTAGTAGTAGGTAAGTACAGCAGCTCCATATGAAGTGTCTCGTGTATGCGGTCCTAAGTACATAAAACCATCATGCCTATTTCGCAAGCAGTATTGATGCGTTGTCAGCACCCCAATATTGCATCACACAGTTCAATCACAATCCGAAGGATTTCGAAGGAAATTACTATGTTTGAAATACTGTAATTTTAAAAACCAGCGTCATCATTACTGCGTAGAATTATTTAACAGTTGCTATACGGTATCCATCCCCGAGAATTGGTGGTATTTTTTAAGACAATCGCATTCTGTCACATTTAATTAGGAACAGATTACTGACATTTCGCCTGCCTGATTTAAACGCGAACGGAGCAACGGACGCAACTATGTAGTGAGAAAATAAAAAGAATACCAATTAATGTTAATTCTACGTTATTGTAGACGGCATATCATTATCACCTTTGATTTTCCATGTATGTTTTCTTAATAATGTTTGTTTCGCTAGCCGACTAGCTCATATTTATTCCAGTTTGCTTTCTTGTTCCCGTGAAGTCGTTTCTTTAACAATGAACTTATTCAGTACCCTGAAAGAAACAGTACGGGAAGCAAAACGTCTTATCAAAGAAAATAGTTTTGATAGTTTACTTTGGATTGTTAATGTAGTTCCGAATATTGTTGGATTTTCTTGTAGGAAGGATGGAAAAATATCTGGTTCGTATTTATGTATGTATATTTACAGGGTGGCCAAATCAAAGGTATACAATTTTAGTCAAGATATTTTTCATTACAAACGAAAATTATCACATAAAATTATACTCTCACCAAAGCTAGACACCGGTATAAAATCAAACTTGACGAAGAAGCAGTCGCCAGAGAGATGAAAAACATAGTTTGGTCTAACGTCTTAACGGGTTTGACGCAGAATGTGCACTTCGCAAAATGTGTACTTGACGCAAAATGTGCACTTCGTATAATGTGCACATTGCAAAATGTGCACTACTCAAAATAGCACTACTCAAAACGAGCACATCTCAAAATTAGTGTGAATTTTATCAAAAGGGGTCAAAATAAAAACCGTTTGCTTAATTTTTTTTTATTTATTATTTCGCACGATTTTTATTACGATAACAGTAGTATCTTTGTAAAAAGTAATCACGTTCAGGAAATGTTTGATTATTTATTTTCAGTACACGTCAGTTATACACATAATAAGTACTCCAGCCATTCATTGTAATATGCTCTGCACTGCATCAAAATGAAAACTTAGGTGAATTGAAAATAATATATAATAAATTATTATTATCTATTATTTTAACCTTCTTTAAACTAATCGTATTGATCACGCTTACAAAGAATACAGTAGTGCTATTCTATAACCATCTCACCGTGAAAACTTAGGTGAAGTGAGCTCGGAGTGAGCTGTCAGTCCCTAGTAGCAGGTGGAATGACAGATCACTTCAAGCTCACTTCACCTAAGTTTTCACGGTGTAATGGTTACAGAATAGCACTGCAGTTCTCTATAAAAAATATAGGTATCGCCCCTCTTTTGTTTCAAAATGTTAGGTAAAACCGTAAACAAAAAGATAATTATCCAATATGACAAAAAAATAATGATGTAACAGTGCCAATGTTCATGAAAAAGATTATTTTCTTACAATTCTTTATGTGCAAGTAAATTTTTTCTAAGTGTAGAATTATATAAATATCTCATTTTGAGATGTGCTCATTTTGAGAAGTGCTATTTTGAGAAGTGCACATTTTGCGAAGTGCACATTATGCGAAGTGCACATTTTGCGTCAAGTGCACATTCTGCGTCAAACCTGTCTTAACTACTAATTGCATTAACTTCTCCGTTAACTCACTAATTGAAACTATTTCCAACTCAATCGCTTAAAACTCACGTAGAATTACCGTCAGTTGAAATCAATACAATATGTATAAAACCCTGAATAACACCAGGCCTCAGATGCATACGGCACCATGATAATTTTCATCTAGCCTTATTATTTTATGCAAATGACAAAATACGCCGCCTCGTATACACCAGGTACAAATAAAATTGTAACGACTTGCTACTTATACTTAATACCGGTTATAACAGTCATCTCATAATCAAAAACCAAAACAACCCCATAGCTCGGGAGCATTATCAAATCTATTTACAACCCAAAAGTAATTCTTTCCAGCTATTATTTAACACACTGGGCCCTCTCGATTCTCTCAAACTGAAACTCAGAGCATTTATTTCAATTAAACCATTTACAGGCACTTTTGAATTAACAAGGGGTCAGTCAGTCAGAAATATGAAGCTAGTTGCCCATTCCAAAGCATAGGTTCCTATGGAGAAGAACGGGCAAGAAACTCCATGGACACTCTTTAAAAAAAAAAATTCTTACAAAATATTGTTTACATCATTCATGTTGAAATTATACATGTGAGAACAATGTAGAAAGACGTGTACGTAAAAAAGCGTCCGTAATAAAAAGATAAAAACAATTCAAAATTAAAATAAGCCGTGGCAGATAAGAGATGACCAGTCCCTACTGATGGCGCCTGTTCACGAACATGACGCATGGATCAGCACCGTTTAGCTCAACCATTTTGAAGGGAACTCAACGATCCAACACACACGCCACCAGCGAGACATTTGAGTGAGCATGACATACTCTTAGCCGCCAGGGCATAGAAAGTCAATGAAAGACGTACCCATTAAATGGTAGCTTTATAGTCGTAGAAGGTCACATGCACATGGTCACAGTGCTCACACATGTGCTATGCAATTATACAATAAAAAAGAGATTGAAGTTATACAATTCAAAGATAGTTTTTGCAATCTTCAGCAGCTCCAACAATATCTCTAAATAGGTGAAATGCTTATTTCAGTTCACTAGGCATAAATCTTTCAGATCTTGTACTGACGCGACTGTCCGGGACATTTATACATTAGCGGGCAAATATAAACCACGTGAAACTTCACCACAATCTTTCTTCTTCCACCCAACCGGAGACACCACTACCACCGTCAGGTGCATATGCTCGTGCTCTGCGGGCTTATAATCGGGCTCGACCAGGAGTTTCCAAATAACATGTTTTGTTAAATATTTATTTTATTTTTAAGATTATGCTTTAGCTTAAAGGGGAGAAAAGTACTGATATTGCGGGTATGATATTTGTATGGCGGAGGGCAGATTGATAACTTGCTCAATAAATTAGTGTGTTGCTAACCCTCGCCTTTCATTGACACTGCATTTGAAGTTCAGTTAATATTATGTACAGATAGTGCAAACCACGACGACGCCGCCCGCTCCGCGATTACTGTACTGTAAGCTGCAGTGCTATTCTGTAACCATCTCACCGTGAAAACTTAGGTGAAGTGAGTTGTCATTCCAACAGGGTGAGATGACACTGACAGCTCACTCCACGCTCACTTCACATGTTTTCACGGTGAAGTGATTACGGGAATCGACATGCTGTACTGCAGTGGGGCACGTTGTCGTGGATTTCACTATCTATATATTACCAATCGACACCATATTTTAGTTTGATAATAGTTTTAGATACTTAGGTAAGGATATTATATTTTTATTTTATTAAAAAAAAAGAATTTATTGAGTTATTTTTGCATTAATATTGCAAGAGTCATTTAGTGGATTCGTATTGGACTTAATGCATCATAACCGCATTAATTTAAAAAAAATATTCAACAGACTGTCTTCTTCTAATCTTTTACAGCTTGGTTTTGGGTTCTCCACCTGTCTCTTCTATTTTACGTGTATGCAGTCGGTAGCTTCTGGTTCCAGTGGAAGCAAGCCCAGGGTGTTGGCGACTACGTCAAGAGTTACGTTAATATCTCCATCTTGGTCCTCATTACTAACGACAGCTGGTGGTTTATCAAGCAAAGGTTTGGTGTTTATTTGTGTCTTATTAATCGAAAAATCTAGGTGCAAACTATTATAGACAAAAAATATGTGTGTATGTTGCTTCAAGCTGCTGGGCTACGCTTGTTGAGTTGTTAAAATGGTGGTCAAATTATGAATCATGTTATTTCTGTACCTACAATGGTTGTTTTTTTTTTGCATGGTGTTCCTATTGCATAATATTATGCACTTGGCTTGTATGGTTGTCATGGGAACGGTGTAACAATTGTATGGAGACCAATCAATGAGACCAATACATAAAAAAATAAAACATGATAATAACTCTTTTTTTACAGACCTCTGCTAAGAGCAGTCTTGAAAAAGATGGACCAGAGCGATCGATTAGCTCGACGCTCAATCCCCCTCCAGCAGAAACATGAGCAGTTGATGAAGATCGTCAAATGCATCGTGTTTATTTTCTACGGATTCAATTATTTTGATGCATTTTTCATATACTTTCCGCACCGAATTGATATACATAATAATTATTCAATGACTCCTTGTGTTGGTAAGTTACTTAAATTGATTGGGTTATGTTGAATAGATAATTTTAAATTATTTTGGCTATTTCTCCCTATGACCAAGGGGTTTATTTATAAACGTTGCTTAAAGTTAAGTGACATTCAAACGCAATAAATTTATTGGGTGTTTAAGAGGCCGGGGAGCAAAGCTTTCAACTGCAACTCGAGATATGTGCAAAATTCGTTTGGAATATTGCTATCTCTGTTTGACAAAATACGGCGAACACGGTGTGTAGCCGTGTGTGTGTGAATGGATAGATTGATGGCTATTATTAGCTGTACTTGCAACGGCATGGCGGCATTTATGTTTTTTATTAGTAACTAGGTATGTTCATTATTTGATTTATTTTTGTTGACTACTTTGGGGAATCGTTAGTAAATGTACAGACTAGTAATGTATTTTTTGGAAATTTCTTTACCATGCCGATATCTCAACATATTAAGATATCTCATCTAATCTCAAGATCTAAGCCTTGTAGAGAATATCTAGCTAGTAGATACGTCATACAAATGAGGTAACTACCTTATTTTTTTTTTTCTCGGGGTGGAAAATCCTCATGGATGTCTTCCGCCCTGGGGCGGGCAGAGGGGTCTGTCAGTCTCGTACTGACTAAAAACCACCCCGGTGTCCCATCTCACACAGGCCTTGGGGGCAAATCGACCCAAAAACGGCGCACGTCACGTAAATTAAATTTATTGGGATATTTATTAGTATTGTCTTTATTTATTTTAAGCCCAGATTCGCACGGGCGATTTTTTGCGGTGATTTTATTTCGTGCACTGGATTTTCAACGCTCTGCTTGGCGCCGAGAGTTGACAATCCAACAGTGTATTTTTTCAACGCGCTGGGATGAGAGTGTGTCCCAGCGCGTTGGATTCTCAACGCTCGGCTCAATACCGAGAGTTAAAAATCCAGTTGCGATAAAATCCCGCCGTGATATTTTTACTTCCGTGCGAACGTGGGCTAAGCCTGTTAAAGTTTTTTTTTTTTCAAAATTCAAGTCATTTATTCAAACTAGGCTGAGAATCAGCACTTTTCGAAAGTCAAAGTTACATAAGAAAGTCCCACAAAACGCCGCAAATGTATTTCCTTTGGATAGTCTCAAAATTAAAAAAAATGAGGCTTTTACTGTCTTATTGCAGTAGGTACCTATTCCTTTTACTAAACTTTAAATATTGTTATTATTAAATAATGAAAACAAGTCAATTAATTAAAATGTAACGCAAAGTACGTATTTAGTAAAATATTCGTGTTGCGAGCGGCACAGGTACCTACAGTACCACAGTCGCTCTAGGAGGATCTCCCTCTGATGTTTGATGTGAAATAAAATTTCCTTACATTAAAGTAACTATATGCGTTTATTGCGTGGACCGATTTTTATAAACTAAACGTACAAATTAGTTTTGAACCTTTCATTTAAGACCAACATTAACAAAATATGTCTTTAAACGGAAAGTATGTTTTTTTAAGTTACGTAAATTATTTTACCAAGAAAACCAATGACGAAAAATTTGAAAATTTTCGCAGCCGCCATCTTGGATTTACATTTTGACCTCACTATCGGCTTTAGCATCCTCAAAAACTATGAAAACAACACCATTGACGAAAACTTGAAATATTCGCAGCCGCCATCTTAGATTTACATTTTGACCTCACTATCGGCTTCGGCATCCTTGAAAACCAAGAAATACCTACTGTCTAAATCCGAATATCAACATAATATGATGGAAATATGCTCAAATTGCAAATGATTTAGGTATTACGTTTGTATGGACAATTCATGGTCGCCGCATTCTTAAGGGCCGCTCGCTACTATTCTATAAGTATTTTCCCCTTGTTGTCACCAAATTTACATTAATACATTTGCAGTTTTTTATAGGTCTGGAGCCTCTGACAGTATCTCCAAACCGGGAGGTCTGCCTCACAATCCTTGCTGTGCAAGAATTCACAATCAATATCGTGGCCCTCAACTATCAGGCCCTAGTGCTGTTCCTCATAGCGCACACCGCCGCCATGTACCAAATGATGGCCTACGAGATGTCGGATCTTGAAGACAAGTATAACAGAGAGGAGAACAAGGAACTGGCTAAGGAAACGCTATCATCACTGATTGACAGACATTCCTTAACCTTGGACGTGGTTGATAAGCTGAAATCTCTGTACAGCGTCCCCTTAGGAGTAAACTTTGGCTCAAACGCTATCGTCATATCCTTATTCTTTTATTTACCACTTCATGAATGGCTTCAATTCATGCCCGTTTTGGTTTATTGTTTCCTAACGTTCTTTTTGTACTGTTTTCTTTGCCAGAGGTTGATAAACTCTTCTGAAGTCTTTGAAAGGTCAGTGTACTGTTGTGGGTGGGAGAACTTCGATTTGAAGGAGAAGAAACTGGTGTTTGTGATGCTGTGTCAGTCACAGAAGCGGGTGGAGCTGTTAGCAGCGGATATCATACCGGTCAATATCTATACTTTTGCAACTACATTGCGAGCAATGTTCAAGTTTATAACTGTAGTAAAGTTTTAATAAGTTCAGGGGGAAGAATATAAAGAAAAATACATATTTACAATATTACAGTTGTCCTTTACACATATTGTGTGCTTTATTAGTTTGGAGTCAAACATACATACATAAATTTGAATGAAATTGTCATAAGAGTAAAAAATAAGAATAAGGAAAACAAAGTGGCTGCTACTGTTCTTGATGAAGTTATATTTAAAAAGCAAAGAGCACTACATTTTTTTTTTTTTCTTAAAATCGCATTATTTCAATGTTTCAAAAAGATGAGGAGAGCATAGAATAATTTACCTGCACTTTATAATGGCATTACATTTGGCACTAGCATGATTTGTATAGATGGGTAGGAATGTCTACAATATATTAATATTTTTGGTGATTGTGTGTTACTATGATCGTTGGCTGTGTGTGTGAATTTCACGTTGCAATTTATCTGGTTTTTCTCCTTGAAACAGAATTATTTTCTTTTTTTTATATATGATTTCTATTATTTTATATATAATGAATTTTAATTATTAGTAATTGCAGTCATAGTTGCTATAGAAAGGGGGGCTCGTGGCTAAGTAATAACAGGCGCTCGGGCTGATCGATCCGGTTAAGCTACTGTTCCTGCGGTTGGTCCGTGGATGTCATTACGGGTCGTCACAAGCCCGAAAGTCTGACAAGCAGTCTTACCCACCTAGTAACTGGGTTGTTGAGGTCAGATAGACAGTCTTTCCATATAAAATACCTATTGGTATTAAGCTGTATCTCGTTAGAATGGAAGTCAAGCACAAAATAATTGGGAAAATCTAAGCATAAGATGATGAGTTGCTATAGAAATATGTTTTTTTCTGTAATTATGTATTTATTTTAAAACGTGAAAGTAACGTTTACTATCCACTATGATAAAAGGCAATTGGAGAAGTTATGATTGTAAGTCTATTTGTAGCATCAATGATACATATAAACACATGAGATAAATGATGGTTTGGTTTTATTTACCCAATGAAAATCATTATTGTTGTCCGGACTTTTATTTTGTTGTAAAGTTACCGATTATTCAAAATTTGAACATACATAATCATAATCATTTATGTGTCAGAATATGGTACAGTATATTATAGTCATAAGATTAGTCAATGGTAAGGTACCTACATATATTTATTACAGGATAGAGATTATTAGGTCAGTATTAACACTATTGATTGCATAATTACGAATTAAAGTTACAATTTGAGGTATGACAGTTACAAATAATATCATAAACACACACAATTCATTTATGATGTCAAAGTATCATTTAATGACAGAGTATTAAAGGGTTAGATGTCACAGTATAAAAGATTACAATTCAATCAGGATGTGAAAGAGTCTTTAAATTATAATAATATTTATAACATAGCAAGTCTATTAGTATAATTTTAATCCATTAAAAATGAACTCTAAAAAATGAACTCTGATTGATTTTGGAATTTTGTTGTAAACTTATGGGGGCTATGCAGAATAAGCTTTTCCACGTTACGGCAGTTTGGGTTCTCCGCCCGCGTTACATATAATTCCGCCTATTACGTTTAACAGTGTCCGATAGGTGGGTAAACAAGTGTGCATTTAAGTTAACAAATAAATCAGTTTCATAAAATATATACTCGTACAAAGCCGGGAGTGTCAGTATTTTGTATTTTTGTAAGTATAGTTCACAACTGTCGCTTTTGCGCTTTAAAAGCAGCTTCTCTATTTGAAGGATTACCCCAAAATATAATAATTATGAACCTCCATTTTCGAAGTGGGTTTTTTTATGGCCAAAGTGCAGTATTAAGATTTTTCCAAATTTAATTCTTAAATTATTGTTATTAAGCCAAGAGATTAATTAATAAAACGATTTATTGACATCAAATTCATATAATTCAGATTTATTGCAAAGTACTGTTACCGGACGTTCATTAGAAAAGGGTGTTATGGGAACGTCTATGGTGTTTGGGCAAGTCATTCATATAAATCAAGAATAGTTAGGGACCCAATACACTGCCTAGTGGTACTCCAAAATACACTGTGCGTTCTTTGGACAGGGAATTCTTCTGTAGTCTTTCAATTTAAATCTGTTATAGCAGTAAATTGTATTCTTTTCGAAAGGTAAGTGCAGAATGTTACCTGTTATTTATACCATAGGATTCAAGTTTTTTCCTTAAAATATTGTTGTCAACTTAGTCAAAAGTTTGTGTCATATCACAGTAAACAGTACAAACAGGTGTTTTATCATCAATATTAGTCATCATTTTATTTTTAAAAGTTATAAAGAGCCATATTGTTCCGAAAACCTTTTTGCTCGTTACAGAGATTTTTTTTATAGGTTTAGCTATGGAGATCTTAAGACAGTCAGGAAAAACACCCTGGCTGGTTACGAATATGAATCGTGTTTAGAAATTAAATTGCAACATATTTTATAATCTTAGTTGAAGTTTCGTAATACCTTACGCTACTAGATTACATAATGCACCTGCAAGACAAAAATACAACTACGTTTAGGTATTGTAAAGTGAACACAACAAAATACGCTCCAACCCATAGCGAGTCAGTTTTTCCGCCTCGAACAAAGGCGATACGATATGTAATAGGTAATACGGGCGGGTTTCCGCAACTCCACGTCAAAGCGCGTATTTTGCGTACGGGTGGGAAATATCGGTTATTCGAACCCCCCCAGCTCTTCAAAGAAGGCCAGCAACGCTTTGCTGTTACTGGCAATCTCGCGTAGGGGTTACCGAAGTACTTTGCCCTGTAAGTGGCAACCACCGGGCAGTTTAACAGCACTTGAGCTGCTGTCTCGTCGTCTTCCATGCAGGCCCTGCAGAGCGGACTGTCTGTGACTCCTATGACAAAGAGGTGTTTATTAAATGACCCACCATGGCCAGTTATAGCTGCTGTACTGTGCGGAGAACCTGTTTCGTGAGGCGGCCATCGATTGAAGGGAGTGCCTCATTAGCCTGCCTGCACTCGCCTTGGTCCGACCATAGTTTGTTGCTGATCCCTAGTTTGTTTCCTTACCAGAGTACGTAGGAAACCGAAGGCGAGTGGCACATTGGGTTCGGGCCCCATTGGTGCCAAGCTCGACCCCCTTCGGTCAAGTTCGTCGGCAGCATCGTTCCCCAGCGAACCGCCGTGACCTTTGCTCCATTGAATGGTTATTTTATTGAGGTCACCTACCTGGTTAAGGCGCTGGTAGCACTCGTATATCAGCCCAGAGTCCACAGTGCGCTTGCAGAACAGCCATGCTGTCTGAGAGCATACGTATCAAGTGGTCCTTAACTTCCCTAGCCTGAATAGCTGAAGCGGCAAGAGAAATACCCATGCATTCGGACTGGAACACTGTGTTATGGACTCCCGATGGTGAAGTGGATGTTGTAGTACTCCGAGAAGACTCCAGCACCTGTACCACGATACTAGTAATATATATTTGTATATTATTAGTATCGATATTTAATTTTTAAGATAAATGACGAGCATCAAATCTTGACGACGTAAATAACGCTCTACTGCAGGTCCAAAATTGGTTCACTGCTTATAATTTAGTATTAAATGGGAAAAAAACTAAATGCATAAGATTTGCTTTACCGAATGTTAAAAGTAGTGTTTGTGAAATAGTATTGAATAGGGAGAAACTGGAATTCGTCGATAAAACTGTTTTCTTGGGGATCAGAGATAAAAGCAAGATGCACGTCCAAAAAAACTATATGCCCTAAGTGCACAGTAGAACACAATAACTGTGAAGTTACAATATTTAAATGCGCGAACTGTCGGGGTGACCATAAGGCGTTGAATAGAAGTTGTCCAGTATATGCTCGTGAGAAACGCGTGAGGGCTTATGTCAGAATACAACTGTACATATCACGTAGCCTGTAATATGTATGTTAGACCCAAGTCACAAGTTGGTTTACAAACAGTGAGAGATATCGCTAAGCCGCAGATCGATAACAACAGCTTCAGTGGCTTACTATTGGAAGAATCGGAAAACATTCATAAATATACTCCGAGTTTATTCTCACCCTTGTTTACGCAGAATCGACCGAAATCACCGCAAGCAAGTAATAAAAATAAGCCGTCACATTCGCAAAACATAGGTAATACGGAGTGGTGGGAGTCACCGGACGGCATTCCACAGCAACCAGCTGCTACTGATAACGATCTCGGTGACAACGTAAACAATAAGCGGCAGGTAGTTAAGTTTCGGGAGCGTTGCCGGAGGTTATTTTAAAGCAAACGAGGAGTCTTGCTTAGATGATGGTTTATTGAAGACTGGAGTTTAAAATACAATATTCTTAATCCTAACAGTGCACTTATCGCTATGGTAAAATTTGAGTTATAGTCTACACAATCTGTAGACTAAACAAACTTATTAATATAAATCAATGTCAATCCAACTACTTTATCGCTGTGGTGACACTTGAGTATGGGAACGACCCTCCACAGCGCACCTGATATAAACAAAAATCTGAGTACCTAATACCTAAGAAATGTACTTTACATAACTCTTACCCCCCCAAGTTCGAAATTATCGGAGGAATGATTACCACTGGAGTGCTTATCGTTACTTCGATTATTTCGATAGAGACCACAATTTTTAAAAACACCTAAAATGCTTAACCTAAGTATGTACTTATGCCTACGGATACATTCACTATTACTACTAGGGTGTTAACGTTTAAACTTTTGACGTTATTAACTTTTTCACTTTGTTTTTCACTACACTTTCACTGAATTTTAGCAGGCTATTTACTTAGGTGACAGTCCAGGTCAATAGTAACTTTCGTTATTCTTCTTGGTAGCGCGGTGAGGTTACAACGTTTCAGCAATCTTCACATCATGCATCGTAGCGTTCAAACATGTGCCTTTTATCTTGTCGTTAGTTAGTTCGCTATTGTAGATTTTGGTAAGCATGATATATTAATTTATACTTCATTGTACAGAATATAATGTCCTCTTCTTATAGGCTTTATCTTGGCAGATTTAATGTTCACTGGTACAGGGTAGCAAGAGTTGGTGTCGGTGGAAAATCTCATCAATGTCTTACTGCATGTATCTTCTATTGGTAGCTGGGGCTCGTCCTCGTAATACGAGTACAAGAATAACGCCTCGTAGAGCTCGTTGCAAGGCCGGGAGAGCAAAACCATTTGTAGAACCTTTTACTGAGAGGTAAGGATATTTAGGAATGATAGAGGATATTGTTGTTTGGTTAAAAGGATTAGTTAAGGTATGAGATTGTTCTGTAGTATGTATTAAATTCATAATTTCTAATAATGAGCACTTAAATTTAAAAATAACGTTATTCGACTTCTTGTAAAAATGAGTTTTTATCTCTATTATTAGATTCTAAATTATGTTAAAATATAAAACTTAAATATAAATCCTTAATAATAATCCACCTATTATTATTAGCTTGATCTACTCTCAAGATCATGCTTGTCAATCTTTTGAAGTTGAAGGATGCGGATCATGGTAACCAGGGCCAGAAATGTGACGAGAGGCCTTTGTAGGTCGTTTAATGTCTCTTATTGGTACTTTTGTTTCACGATTATTTATTTTTACGGGACAAATGTTCCTATTAATTTCGCTAGAAACTAGAGCTTTTTGGAAACGAGGCTTATCTTCGCCATTACTTATGTCAAAAGATGTTTCACCACTGCATTTTTCTTTTACTTTTTTCTTATGCTCTATTTTTTTATCTGTTAGATATTGGTAGAGATATTTCGTTCGCCTCATATGATCTTTAACTAGTTGTTGGGTGTATTGTTTATTAAAATCTACTGCGAAAGTACTGCTAGAGTCAGTATGTCCTAAGACAACTTCAAAAGGCGTAAGGCCTGTCGCTGAGTGAATACTATGGTTATGAGACATAACTGCGTATGTCATCACATCGGCCGCGTCCGTAATCCGCCGTTTATATTTAGCAATGCGATATACTCGTATCTCTAATATCTTTTGTTTATCACGTGATGTATCTTTAACTGATATTTTATTTCTATTCCAGGTAAAGACAAGCACTTGGTGCGGTTTGGTGTCTATAGCTTCTTCCAAAATAGGGATGCCATCAGTATCAATATCTTCTGCAGAATGTATTGTTTCAGGTAATGAATCGGCATTGAGAGTACTAGAAGAAGCAGATTGAACTGGATAAGGTAGGGTGATATCCGAAGGTGATGGAGCGGTCAATGTTTCTGAAGAGTCTATGTTTAACACTGGGCTATCGACTCTTTCAGTATTATCTACATTATCCTGCATAGATGTATTATTATCATCATTGATAAGTACTTTATTACCGAAATCTTTGAAGGCAATAATTTCATCGCCGTTGTGCATCGTTTCTGTGCGGGGGTCTAAAGTGATTTCACATGTGGGGCTGTATACTATAGGTATTTCTGTATCTCGAGTTTTTAAAATTTGCGCTTTCATGTCTATTGTTACGTCCAACAATTTTAATAAATCTGAACCTATTAATCCATCGTATCGCCTATCGACATCATATACGTAAAATTTATGTTTTAGTGAACTTTTAAAAGTTTGTAGTAAGGGTATATTTATAACTTGATCGTGTGAACTACGCGCGTGGGTACTAATGACTTCAAAAGGTTCACTATATTTATAAGCGGAAAAAAATCTGTCAGTTTTAGCTGGGCTAATGAAGCTCCGAGTACTTCCGGTGTCAATCATTAGCCGTGCGTTAATTTCAGGTATAAATATATGAGGTAATCGATTAATACTGTTACAATTTACATGTATTACCTCGGAATGTCGTTCATCGACGCCGTTGACTTTATCAGACTGGAAAGCTCGGCCTTTTATGAATACTTCAGGATAATTATTATCATTAAAGTAAAATATATTATTATTATCTGAATTACGCGTCATGTTATGTCTAATGGGACGAGCAGTACGCATAGAAACATCATTGTCTTGTGAGTGGTTTTGTGATTGGTGTTGTGGTGGTATACCGAACTTAAATTGCTGGTTTGGTGCGTTATAATTATGTATATTTTGTGCATTATTAAATCGTGGCACAAATCCTTGTTGAGGTATAAGACCAAACTTAAAATTGTTCTGGTTCTGAGGGTAACCCAAATTTGTTCTAAAACCTTGCTGATTTATTATTCTTTGAGGTGGTTGTACACCAAATTTAAAGTGAGTTTGGTTTGGTACACTACCCCTATAATTATTGGTATTAAAACCCGACCTAAAATTATTTTGGAGCAATTGGGGCACTCCATATTTAAAGTTTTGGTTAGCAGGATACCCGAAATTATTAGGCAACACATTAGGTTTCGAAAGAGACTGAGATCTAAAACCTTGAGGGTTATTAGTAGAAAAGGAATTTTGCTGAGGTGGTTTTGTAATATTTTTATTTTTTGAATTGTATTGAAATTGGAAATTAACCTCTTCCATGACGACACTAAGAGCGTTTTCTAAGCTCGTGCAATTCCTGAGCCTTACAATTCGAATTAAATCCTCTGGCAAATTATATAGAAACACGTTAAGCGCTAAATTATTATAAATTACCATTTTTGCTACTTTCATTTCCTCACTAGCAAGCAAGTTGACCTTGGAGAAGAGAGTGCTGCGAACTTGTTGAATTCTATTACAGAATTCCAAATATGTTTCATTAGTTTTAATTTTTAAATTTTCTAGCTCAATAGCCACGCAGTCCTCTGATCTAGGGTCTCCAAAATGTTGGATAAAAAGAGCTCTCAATTGATCCCAAGTAATTATATCCTCCCTTTCGCTAACCAAAGCTGCTGCTTTACCACACAACCTACTCGTAATAGCATGAAAATTATAAATTGACTGAGCAACGTTATTTGGTCCATTAAAATTACTTAAGACGTATTCACATTTTTTCAAAAACAAATTTAATATATTTTGATCTCCATCAAATCTAGGAATTAAGGCTAAGATTTCTTTAGCAATCATCTCAACCTGTCCAGCTTGTTCCATTTTTATAATAATTGATTTATCAAACTAAGTACAATAACTAATATATCTTACTTGAATACTTATTAACACTTAATAAGTATTCATTAATTAATTAATATAGGTTAACATATACTACTAATCTTATTCAATAAGCCTGCCGATTTTAGTGCAGAAGTCGAATAACTTTCAGCGATTTTGTCTAAAAGTTATACGCAAATAAATGTATAATATTCTAAAGTAAAGTCCTACAGGAACAACCACAGGAAATAACAAGGACGAGACGGGAACAGTAAAAAGGTTTACTTACAGTCTTTTCGATCCAATGCCTACCCGTACAGCTGCTCGTGTCGTGGACAGGAACCTCCAGTCAGCACGCGAAGTGTAACTAATTTATTTGGTTCGAGGATACCCGGTGCTGCGAGCAAGACCGATTTTTGTGTACTTGGACATAGCGTTATTTCGCGGATATCCTACCGGCTGCGCCAGTTAAGTTTCGGGAGCGTTGCCGGAGGTTATTTTAAAGCAAACGAGGAGTCTTGCTTAGATGATGGTTTATTGAAGACTGGAGTTTAAAATACAATATTCTTAATCCTAACAGTGCACTTATCGCTATGGTAAAATTTGAGTTATAGTCTACACAATCTGTAGACTAAACAAACTTATTAATATAAATCAATGTCAATCCAACTACTTTATCGCTGTGGCGGCGGTGACACTTGAGTATGGGAACGACCCTCCACAGCGCACCTGATATAAACAAAAATCTGAGTACCTAATACCTAAGAAATGTACTTTACATAACTAGGTACGTTTTGACGAGTTTATTACACGATTGAAAGATATTATTTATATGCGAGATATGAGATAAAAGAAAAGTTGAACAATGTTATTAAGTGTTGTTTTGAATGGTTAGTACTAGTTTTGGTAGATCATATTATGTCTGACTGGCCTATTTTGAAGTGTTTAGAGTATGTTTTCGGACTTAGTAAGTAATGGACCCTAAAAATAAAATTGTTAAGAGTCCTATTACATTTTTTTACGGAAATTCATGATTTTTGACCATGTAATTTTCAGCAACAGTAAGATATTTTAATTATTTGATTATAATAACTACAGTGCCATTCTCTTTCTTGTAAGTTGGAGTTACACATTATTTTCATGTAATTTGCTGAATTGACGCGGAATATATAGTACTTTAATTTAATTTATTGTAATTTTGTCTTATTATATTGAGAAACAAAAACTAATGAAACGTATTCACTGTAGATCGAAGTTTTATATCATATTAGTTTATTTGATTTAATTGTGTTTATTTGGAATATAATGGACATGAAAATCAAGACATTTATTGGTTTTCTTTACGACTTTTCCCTGAAAACTCAAGGAATTTAAAGAAATTCTAGAACTCCAATAAATAAGTAAAACATTCAAGTTATCGTTTAGTAACTTTCGCTTTTATTAGAACTGAATGAAACAACGTGAATTTGAGCGTCAAAGTTCCATTGCCGACGTTGTTCCTTGTAAACTGAGTTCGTAAAATATTCATAGTAAATTACACGACAAGAAAAGTTAAAATGTGCAACTCCAACTTACAATAAAGAGAATGGCACTATCGTTATTCATAATCAAATAATTCAAATATCTTACTGCTGCTGAAAATTACAACGTCAAAAATCATGAATTTGCGTCAAAAATTTAATAGGACTCTTAAGTTAAAATTGTTTAAAGTTTAAGATCTAAAATTAAAGTAAGTAAGTAAGTAAGTAAGTCTTTATTTGCCTTAAACATGGTATAAAAGGTGTTACAGTTTGGTAATATAATATAGTCCACATGTTTAGCTATACAACATCGTGTATCAATTGCATGCAAAATACTTAGAATTAATTAGTAAATAGAAATAAAATGTCAAAGCTATAAAACATTCTCCACAATACAATCATCATAACATAATATTATTTAATGTCAGAAATTAATCTCGACGAACAAAATCAAAAAGTCACAATAAAAGAAAACATTATAAAAGTAAACATTATTCGCAACAGTTCCATAACATTACATAACATAACTTAAAGTAAAAAAAGGAAATCAATAAAATCAATAAATATAAAATTAAAAATGTCAAAATTATAAACATTATCGACGATCCAGTATGTCATTATTTGTGAATTATAATTTAATGTCAAAAAAATCCTTAATGTCATAAAAATTATGTTCATTCAGCCATTTAAAGAGTCTGTTTTTAAAATAATTAATATTAAGTAACAATTTCATTTCTTTTGGAATTTTATTATAAATGCGTACACACATAACCAGAAAACTTTTAGAGTACTTGGCTGATTTAGGAGTATCCTGCCATACAAGTCTACATGGATCCCTATTACGAGAGTATATTTGATCGACTTTCTTGAATAATTCCTTATTATTAAATACAAAATTACATATCTCGTAGATGTACAGTGAAGGAAGTGGTAATAAACCAAGCCTTTTAAAATGCGGTTTACAGGAAAAAAGCGTCTGAGAATCTTTTATTGATAGGTAAAATTCACATATGTATTATATCTGAGACCTGGCTTGAACCAGACATTAATTTGAAAATGGGTAATTATAATATTTTTAGACAAGACCGGGCCGATTCATATGGCGGGATTGCAATTATAGTCCATAATTCCATCAAAGCGCAGTTCACTAATTTTAACTTACGTAATCGAAACATTCAAGTTCTCCATTTTAAAATATTTAACTGTAACTTTTTAGAAAATATTGTTGCGTTGTACTTAACTGTCCTCCTAATATTTACGCTACATATGAAGATTGGAAAATGCTTTTTTCTAAAGGGTCAAATAAAACTTTTATAGGAGGAGATTTCAACGGGCATCATACAAATTGGTCATACAAAAGCAACCGCAGGGGTTTACAAATTCACGATGCAGCTGATGATTGGCAGTATGTTACCCTCAATACTGGAGACCCTACCAGACTTAAGTTAGTATTAAATAAGCTTCAAAAAAGTTCGCCTGACGTCACGTTTGCTTCATCAGATATTGCACTTCGGTTCAAGTGGAGTGTTTTACATGAAAACTTGGGTAGTGATCATTTAATGGTTCTTATAACCACAGAAATAACATGATTGTGATAACTTAATAAAATCGAATCGTAATTTTAAAAAGGCTGATTGGCAAAAATATAGGGAAATAATTTCAAATAAAATTAGTAGTATTAGTTTGACAGGCGGCAACCAACAAATGTATGATAACATTATGGATTTAACTAATTTCTCGGCACAAGCATCAATTCCAGACATTAAGATTTGTGAAGACCCCACCAGTAAGTTTATTCCAAGATCATATTGGTCCCTTGAGTTGTCTAGGGTAGTTGCGGAGCGTAGATTAGCATTAGCACAAGTGAGGAAGAACCCCATCCCCAGAAATTGTATTATTCTTAAACAGAAGGTTGCTACAGCATAGAAACTAATTCGTAAAGCTAGTGCAGAATCTTTTCATCAGTTCTGTGACAGTGTGAGTGAGATGGTGTCTTGTAGCGAATTGTGGAACAAAATGCGATGGCTCAAAGGATATCGCACTAGTAGAATTTGTTTGGATGCTGAGAAGGCTAGTGAGTTCTTAAGACAATTGACACCAAATTACGTCCTGCCACTATGTCATGTCTTTACTTCAACTAATTTACAGTTGGAAACACAGATTTTAGAACAGGAACTATCTAATGTACTAAAGATGAAGGATACCGCTCTAGGGGAGGATGATATTTCCTATTCGATGATTTATAATTTTCCCAGCAAACAGTTGATAGTTGATTTATTTAACAAATGTTTGTCTAAAGGTGAGGTTCCAAGAGAATGGAGGAATGTTAAAGTAGTTCCTGTACCGAAACCTGGACGCGATCCGAGCAATATTACATTATTTAACATAGTTACTAGAGATATCTGCAAAGAGATTATAAGTGTATATAATATATCCCAGTATGCCGATGATTTTGTCCTCTATATTTCTGGACAAGACATTAGATTTATGACCACAACTCTTCAGGAAGTCATAGATAGTTTGACAAATTTGTTAGGAGTATTGGGTCTGGAACTATCCCCCACGAAAAGTAAAATATGTTTATTTTCTAGAGGAAAGCCTTTACAGCCACCAAATGTCAATATCAACATTGTCTGTTTGAGAAATGTTCCTGTTGTTAAATATTTAGGACTGTGGTTAGATTCATCCTTGAGATGGCGCAAACAGATCAATGAAACCTGTGAAAGAGGTATGAAATTATTAAATGTTTTTAAGGTACTAGCTGGTTCGTCATGGGGAGTTCATCCATTACATTTAAGACGACTATATTATATTGCAATCATTCGAAGTCGGTTAGGTTATGCAAGCTTTTTGTTCGATAATAGCGCTAAGACCAATATTTCGAGATCAGACAAAATTCAAAACCAAGCCATTAGAGTAGTTGGCGGTTTTTTAAAAAGTTGCCCAATTCACGCGATGGAATCGGAGTTATGTCTGCCACCATAGTTTGTTCGACGGAAATATTTAGCTGCAAAATTTTGTTTAAAAGCTAAGTCGATTTACGGTGACACTATTTCAATGATATCGAAATTAACATCGATATGTGAGCAGGAATCGTATTGGCGCAATAAGAAAAAACTGTTGCTAACTATCGTATACAGTGAGATGTCCAATTAAACTTTACATCGTTCTAAAGTTCTAGAGATGTTCTCACTATCGACATGGATGGCAAATATTGATATTAAGTCACACATTAACCTGAATATTGATGATATGATAGGCCCTAAAAAATCAAATACCTCTGTAGCACTTTTAAGGAAATCTGTAGAAACTATTGCACGAAATTATGATGGATTCTATCAGATTTACAGTGATGGGTCTAAGGACGATAATGGAACAGGAGCAGCCTTTTTTGATCCTCAATCTAACACGGAACTGCAAGGTATCCATAATGGCGGCGGAATTGTATACTATGTTGGAATGTCTGTCGTACTTGATGTCGTGCAGTTGTACTGAGGTAGTGATACTTTGCGATTCAAAAAGTGCTTTGCAGCATATAGCTCGGTGCACCTCAGGCATACGAGGTCTGCCCGTAGCTTATTCCATACTAGATTTATATTTAAGATTGAAAGAAAGTGGCAAAACTGATAATTCCAATGGATTCCCCATTGGAATTTAACAGTTTTCTTTCAATCTTAAATATAAATCTAGTATGGAATAAGCTATCACATGTTAGTTCTGTTGGGAAACGAACAAGTAGATAAGTTGGCAAAAACAGGAACCTATGAAGGCATATCTGTTAGTTATATACCCTTAGTTATATTCACAGATATATTAAGAGATGTTAAATGTTAAAGGAGCTCGTGGCTAAATAATAACTGCCGCACGGGTCGATCCGTCAGGTTAAGCTACGCTTGCCGGGGTTGGTCTGTGGATGGGTGACCATCTTTACGTACCGAGACTCCTCCGTGCCTCGGAAAGCACGTTACCATCTCAGCATTTGCTGGGCGTCAGACACCCAGCGCTGGTTTTCAGTTGGCACCCCGCTGTGACACACGGACGTAGGTAAATAAAATAGATATATACTTGAATATTAATAATAAAAATATTTCAGAATACGTAAATAAATAATGCAGGTAAAAGATTTTTTGTGTGCTACTTAGTTCAGAGTTTACCATATACCCTTCTCTTCGGATCTTTTATCAAAGTATGCCTTCATAGGTTCCTGTTTTTGCCAACTTATCTACTTGTTCGTTTCCCAACAGAACTAACATGTGATAGCTTATTCCATACTAGATTTATATCATCATCTGCCTAGCCTTTTCCCAACTACGTTGGGGTCAGCTTCCAGTCTAACCGGATGCAGCTGAATACCAGTATTTTATATGGAACGACTGCCTATCTGACCTCCACAACCCAGTAATTGGGTGATACGATACCCCTTGGTAAGACTGGTTGTCAGACTTTCGGGCTTCTGACGACCCGTAACGACTGTCAAAGATCCACGAATGACAGCCGGGACCAACGGCAACCCTTTCGGTACGGGCACGCTCAACAAAATTTTACTGCAATTTTATTGTTATGTTTTTTGTTCTTTTTTTTTTAATGTGTTTGTTGCTGTTGTGTTGTGTCTGTGTCGAATAAATGTTTTGTATTGTATTGTTTGTATTGTATTGGTACAAGACAATTCAGTCTGAACCACCAAGGATTCTTTGGTTCTCTGAAGTACAGATGAATAGACGATTGTTAGTAACAAGCTTGCGTCTGCGATCCGGGCACATTTCATTGAATGCGTTCGGACATCTTATGAGGGTGGCTGATACCCCGAACTGTCTGATTTGTAATATGAGGGAGGACGCCTATCACGCTTTGGTGGAGTGTGCTCGGGTTGGGGCAGAACGAAGAGTTTTCGAATCAGAAGCAGGACTTAAATTAAGGGATGTTGGTATGTGTAATTTGATCTTGTCTAAACCTACATCCAAATTAGCTATTAAGTTATATCATTTGGTGGTTAAATTAATTAAGTTAAGATCTTAGTTATTAGTTTATTAGGTACCTACTTTCTATTTACTCTGTAAAACTATGAGGCTGGTATAATCGCTTCGCGATTAAAGCTTTTTTTTTCAAAATAAAGATATAAAAAAAAAAATGCAGTTAAAATGAATATGCTAAAATCGATAAAGCATACGATATATACTCAGGAAGTCAACAAACTAGTCTTGAATAGAAACGATGATAAAAGACAAACTCTTCCCGATAATTCTCATACGTTACCTTGGGGGCATTATAACACTATATTTTGAATGTTTAAATTACAATACTAGTATATTCATTGAAAGTAGATTGTAAACTAGATAATAAATTATATATTTAATGATTAGAAGGATCATCAATACTTTAATTTAATTTACTAATTCAAAATAAATATATCGAGAATACATTTGGTGTTTTATTTATGTCTTTTTTTTCAAACTGGGTATATAACTTAAGACTTAATTATTATATAAAAGATCGCTTTTTTTAACGTTTTCATACGTTAGTAAATACCATACTAACTTTATATTTACAGCCGGTATAATAAAAACGAAATGGATAAGCACTTTAAGTAGGTATACTGAATAATACGTAACTTTAAGCCAATCTCAATCATTTGTTTGTTATTATACTTAGGCTTTATATACTCGTACTCGTATCTATGTATGGGTAAAATTTAATTAATACTCAAAATGAAGTGGATCAAACAACACACATCACATAATATTAATGATATAAATCTTGGTGACTCTGATAACACACACATTAGGCATAGCATTCTGTTACCAAATACAATTCGTTGTATACTACGGCAAAGCTCCTAGGGACCCTGAAGTGAGCCTGCATGCCGCAAAGCCGAGCACTCCGGTGTACATATCCCGCCTGCACTACACCACTAAGGTGGAGGACATCGTGGAGTACGTGCTCCGAAAGACGAGGTACACGCCGAGGGTGCAGTTACTAGAATCGCACCGGAACGTTATCTTCAAGGCGTTCGTCGTGCGAGTACCGAACTGTTATCTGCCCCTCGTCATGGAAGAAGACTATTGGCCTCAGGACGTGGTGTTCCGTCGCTTCCGTGGACAAGTTCCACAGGACAGCAGAAAGTCAAGCTAGTGCAAAGTGAAGTGCTACAAACATAGTCTAAGCCTTATTTATTAACACAAGTTTTTGTTATTAGAATATGTATGTTTAGGTTAAGGTATCTTTCTATGGGCCTGTGTCGCCTGAAATAAATGGTATACTATTATTATTATTTCCTTTATTTAATATATATACATATAATTTACATTTTTAAATATTTTTATAAAAACGAGCTAGGTCAAGATACTATATCTGCATCTTTTTCAGCTTTCACGAGGTTCTCGTCATGCGGGACCGCTATATCAATAATCATTGTGCGACGCTCTAATCGATCTATCACCACTATGTCCTATTATTCTCCTTTATTTTACATTATTACACATAAATTATATTTTTAAATATTAGAATAAAAGAAAATATTAAAACATTTAAAAATATAAAAAATAGTAGTAATTATTATTATTTCCTTTATTTTACATGAATACATATAAATTATATTTTAAAATATTAGAATAAAAACATATAAAAACATTTAAAAATATAAAACATAGTAGCCCACCGGTAACGGGAACAGGGTCCAAGCTACCGGCGGTCAGGGCTCCAGAGAGAGGAACCTCCTAACAATGCGAGCCGTGTCCAGGAGTACCGCTTTCTGGATCAAGCCCTTAATCCAGCTGCCCAACGAGAGCCTCCTTAGGTGTTGGTCGAGGCTCTTGGCAATTAAGCCATTGGCAGATACGACTATCGGCACAATGATCGCTGAGTCCACATGTCGACAACCTCGCGAGCCAAGTCAAGATACTTAATTTGTTTATCTTTCTCGGCTTTCACGAGGTTCCCGTCATGCGGGACCGTTATGTCAATGATCATTCTGCGCCGCTCTCCTCGATCCACCACCACTATATCAGGCTTATTGGCAACAATAGTCCTGTCAGTGATGATGGATCGATCCCAGTACAATGTGATATTTCCATTTTCGAGAACTGGGTCGGGCACATACCTGTAGTACGGTACTTTCCGATTCCACAAGGCTGTAATTCAGATCAAGTTGCTGATGGATAATCCTGGCTACAAAATTGTGTCTATGCAAGTACTCTTCGTTAGCTAGACGAGAACACCCGGAGATAATGTGTCGGATTGATTCTCCCGGACGGTGGCATGCCCGACAGATGTCAACAGCCGATTGCCTAGTCCTGAATACTCCAGCAGTGTGCTAAGAGGATTCAGGGCTAAGCAGAACCAAAGTGGACTTAAACTATCGCCCTGAAATATACCTCGCTCGATCTTTATCGGTTCGCTACCCCTCTGGATATTTCGACATCCTGGATAGCGAAGGACCATCCTCCATTGCCCCATATACGACATCAGGAAGGTGCGCAGAGTTGCATCTACTTTATACAACTCCAGCACCCTCATGAGCCATGTATGTGGCACCGAGTCATAGGCCTTCTTATAATCTATCCAACATGTCGACAGATCCTTTTGGGAACGACGAACCTGTTGGCTAATGGCCATAGCAATGAGGAGTAGCTCCTTAGTACCGCGGGATCTGTTCTTACATCCATTTTGAGAGGCAGACATGATGGAGTTGGTGTCTATATGTTTGTTAATTTTAGCTCTCAAAATAGATGTCACTTTATAGACCGTCGGTAAACATGTGATCAGTCTATAATTTTTGGGTTCCGCGGTGCTACCAGATTTATGGAGCAGGTGGGTAACTCCTGTCGTTAAGAACTGGGGTAGTGAACCAGACTCCAATGCAGTCTGGTACTGAGCCGCCAAGCGAGCGTGCGATCCTATAAACCATTTAATCCAGAAATTGTGCAGCCCGTCCGGCCCTGGAGACTTCCAGTTGGGCAACGGACGAACTGCACGAGCTACATCTTGGGGGCAGATGGTAATAGCCCCCATTTCTGGTATAAGATCGCAGGCTCGCTCGACTTCCCGAGTCCAATCACCTTCGGTGTGACTGACAGGCGCCGACCAGATACTCCGCCAGAAAGAACACATGGCATCATCATCCGGAAGGCGCGTGTCAACCACACCTTGGGCCGGTCGCTCCCAAGCCCTATAAACCCACCTTTCATCACTCTGGAAGGTGCGATTCTGAGTGTATCGCTCTACTCGCCGCTTATACCTACCAATACGGTTCGCCCATGCATACACTTTCTGCTTCAGGAAGTCGATGCGCTCTGTGACACGGGACACATAGTCCTCAGGGCCGATATCAATCCCTGAGAACGCCCGTCTCACAAAACGCATCACTCTAGGGCGAGTATTGCCCTCCCTGAAGCAGATAAGTTTGCCAATGAGCGCTCTGGCCCCACCAATACGTCGCTCAATTCTGCACTGCCAAGCTGGTACTGCTGTTTTCGGTCGTGTAGCTCTAAATTCATTTGCAAATTTGACGTGAGCTACACGACATGCCGCTACAGCCACGCAGTACAGAATCGAATGAGTAGGTATCGGTGAGGTCTTCGCAGTTATCAAAATAGTTTGATAGCTGCGAATCCAGAGCCGCCACCAGCGCCCTATTTTTGTTATGCATGGGCAAACGAGGTAAGCGTGGTCTAAGTTCGGGCGACATGAACCGATATTCCTGAATCGCACCCTCCAAAGCACTCCTCAATTCCTCATTGCACTGGGTACTTACGTTTGTAGCCCTGTCATCAATCCCCTCGTCAGCTTGACTTGTAGTCACCTGTGATGGTACTATAACACTCTGCGACGGGGGGGCAATGACATAGCTACTCCGCATTTTATTTCGTAGGCGATCAAGTACAGTGTCATCCAACATATGATTACGCTGGATGACCCGCACCTGATCCGACAGTCGTTGTGCCGAAACGTTGACAGCTGGCTCAAGCACCTGAAAAAGAGAGAGCATCCGAACACGGGACGCGGTCCGGTTGTTTCCCCCCTCTGTAGCCCCATAGTATG
The DNA here is from genome assembly GCA_963853775.1 of Xanthia togata. NCBI lineage: Eukaryota > Metazoa > Arthropoda > Insecta > Lepidoptera > Noctuidae > Xanthia > Xanthia togata. Next base: position 18,987,611 of record OY970802.1, read on the forward strand.
AGCGCATGACGTTCTCGTTGATGTATTGTGTCCATCTCATGCGCTGCACACTTCCGCCGGGAGCTGGGATCCTATCAGAGACCGGTGGGCCTCGAGGTCCTAATCCGTCCGGCGGCCGGCGTCCTCCCCGTCGACGAACAGGTGGTGGCGTCGTGGGCGGAGAGAAATACTCGTCGCTCGAGCTCGACGCAACTACCGCGGCCGGTGTCGTTACAGCGCTCACAGTGGGGCTGGGTACCGGCGGCGGCGAGGCGGAGCTGAGCGAAGAGTCCGGAGGTGGTGGGCGTGCGTTACGTGCGGCTGATCGCGTCAACATTTCTCTTTATTTTATATTTTTCCTGTTTTTTCGGTGGTGACATGACAGCTGATGTCACCAAAATTAAATATGATAGAAATCGGAAAAATAAAATTTCGAGATGTTTTGTTGACGTTGGTGTTGCTAGTTATTATTAAATCCAGACAAAAACTCTGGACGCCGTATAAAGGCCGCCAAGGCGATACGATACGGGCGTCCAGAGTTTTTGGATCGCGACGCTGATACGAAAATGAGGTACGGTACAGACAAAAGAACATAATAATATCTGGACGCAGCTTTAGGACAGGGGGTTACACAGTGAAGTTTTTTTTATGACAGATTAATTTCAGTCAAGGTAAAAGTAACCTAAATTGTTCCGATGTCTATAATTAAAAGAAAAGATACCTATTTAAAGTGTAAGGAGCTCAGATTTTAATGAAAGAGGCTTCGTATTTAATTAGAGTTTCCGTCGGCTTGTAATAATAATTGATTTTAACACATTGTAACTAAATAAAATCTTTAGTTTAGGATTGTCTGTTTATATTCCTTCAGCGGATTATACTGACGATAAGTATGGAAATTATTAACAGTTTGGAAACATTTAGCTTAGTATTAATGTTAGTAGTAGGTAAGTACAGCAGCTCCATAAGAAGTGTCTCGTGTATGCGGTCCCAAGTACATACAACCATCATGCCTATTTGGCAAGCAGTATTACTGCGTCGTCAGCACCCCAATTGCGTCACACAGCTCAATCACAATCCGGCGGATTTTAAAGGAAATTGCTAATCCATTGCTATGAAGCAATTTTTCATAAAGCGTTTCAAAAACTTTTCTCGCCAACGTTAATCACGCAATGAATGTTGTTGTATTGTCAAAACAAAAGTGATTGCCTTTGTAAGTGTATTACGCAATTACCCCGCAGCTGGTTTGACAGTTTTGGTTGTATAGGTAATTTAAAAAAAAACAGCATTAGCATTACTGCGTAGAGTTATTCAAAAGTTATGCATAATATTATGCCAAATGCGACCTCGAGAATGACACAAAGTGGTATTTTTTTCACTATACCACTATAGGTGCTCTATAGATACACCTCTGCCTAACCCTTCGGAGATTACAGGCGTGATGTTATGTTATGTTATTTTTTCAGTCAATCGCTTTCCATCACATATCATTAGTAATTTACTGACAGTTCGGAATGCAACACTTAATTATGTCCGTTTTACACGCGGACAGAGCAACGGACGCAGCTAGTCAGAAAATAAAAACACTTCCTCGTTCTATCAAAAATTACCGTTAATTCTAAGTTTTATAAACAGCCTATCATTATCACCTTTGCTTTTCCATATATGTTTCCTTTATAAAGTTTCTTCCGCTAGCCGACTAGCTCATATATAGTATTAATTCCAAGTAGTATTCTTATTCCCGTGAAGACGTTTCTTTAACAATGAACTTATTCAGTACCCTGAAAGAAACAGTACGGGAAGCAAAACGTCTTATTAAAGAAAATAGCTTTGATAGTTTACTTTGGATTGTTAATGTAGTTCCGAATATTTTTGGATTTTCTTGTAGGAAGGATGGACAAATATCTCGTGCGTATATATATTTACAGGGTGGCCAATTCGAAGGTATACAACTTTTTTTTTTTTTTTTTTAAATAATGAAATAACTTTTTCCGCTCTGGGCGGAGCGGGAGGGCGTGTCAGACTCTTACCGACTAAAACCCACCCGTTCCTTCAGTTGCCTCTATGTTGCCAGGGGCTACGGTAATAATTACTTTCGGAATTTTCCGCGACCTCGGCTGGCATCGGCCCTAGCGGACCCCGTCAGTTGTGCTAACATCCGCAAGCCCGCGCCTACGGTGGCTGGGAATCGGCCTGGGATTCCCGACGCCCAGGGAGTCTCAATTAGGGTCACTGAGCCGTTTAGGTCCTCCACCTAGTCATCCCTGGGCGGCTCAAAGTACGGCTCAGCGACCACGGTGATGTTAATTGACCACTGCGCCATGCTCTGAAGCAACAGATCCTGAGCTGCGGCGCAGTGGTTAATGTTCGCCTGGAGAAGGCGTAATGGAGGCATTATTGGCACTCCATGTCACCCTGGCCTCTATGAGGGCCCTACCGCGGTGGCTGCGGCGGCGACAACGATGGCCAGTGGAGGCGGTAGCGGCGGCCGTGGCGGAGGGCTTGCCTCTGGCTTTGGCGGGTGGGGCGCAGGTCTTGCTCCCAATCCGGTGATTGTCCGTCATTCCAGCTGCCGCACATACAGCGCAATGCGGCGTGGCGTTACACGAGCCGGCCTTGTGACCGGGCTGACCACAGCGCAGCTCACAGTAACGGCTCGCATCCCCTTGAAGTCAGGACGAATGGTGCCTGCCCTCACCTGCTCGGCAGAGCACCCCCCAATCCTAACGACAGTGGCCACCACCTATCCCTCCATCACTGAGTCGTCCAAACCCGTCTGCCCGTTTGAGTGTGCATTAAGCCCACGTAGGTGCGGAGTGGTGGGGCGGCCCGCGAGCTGAGGAGCAGGTGGTTTGAAGGCCCGCCGACGCGGCTGAGGCAAGCCGAAGCCGCGGTGGTGAGCGTTAAAACCATGATATGCGACGATAAGCTCGCGTGGACCCGCCCAAGCCCGTGCCGCCCAAGCGCTGGAGCCGTGACAAAAACAATGCTTGCCTGCATGCCAGCTTGCATGCTTCTTACTGGGACCATTTAAAACCACTTTTGTTTATAATCAACTGTTTTATTAAGTGCCAGTACATTTAAGTAATTAATGAAACAAAATAGTAGGTAAATTAGTTCCTGTTGCCTTAATCTGTAACACCAGTGTGGTATAATTAATGTTCGGAAACATAATACTTCGAACAAATGTTATTTCGGCTAAGTGTAAGCGCGGTAAAAAGTTTTTCGACCAAATGAAACAAACAGAGTAACGAAAAAAATCGGGTCTACCCTTTATAGCAGAACTTTTTATGTTATAATATTATTTTTCATAACAGCGGATAGCATAAACTTCATTTCGCAGAAAATCGTTTGGCATAAACTCATTTATAATAATTCAAAACTTATAATTTTGTAAGAATCATCTGTAAGCATAAATTTCATATTCCTAATACTTAAAAAGCAGAACCATCATATCGTAGAAAGTTCATGCAAGCAAGCATACACCATGCATGCAGCAAGCGTGCAGCATGCAAGCAAGCATGCAAAATGCAGCAAGCATGATTTCTGTCACGGCTCCGACGCTGCGGGGCTCCGGCGATCCCACGCGAGCTTATCGTCGCAGATGTTTAAAAAAAAAAAAAAACACCTGCTCCTAATTATATTTTATAGAAATGGCAATATGCCTAATAAAATTAAACCAAATAAAATTCTGCCATCTTAACAGTATGCCATTGTAAATTCGGACATATAAAAATTCGGCCGATCAATCATTAAATTAAATATTTTTTATGCCTTTAAAATATTCGTTTAAAGAAGATTATGCCAAGTGTGTTATGCCAAATAAATTTCGGAGCATCAATATTCTGCCAGATAGAGGGAACTTAAAAAATCGAATTGATCAACTGATACAGTGGCAAACGTGACTTCGATGAAGTAAAAAAAACGAAACGATAATAGTTGTAAAGTTTTAGGTCAAATTCAAATTCATTTATTTATTTTTTCTGATCATCATAAACAGTACAAAGTCTATGTTCAATATAAAGAGACTGGTGTCAGTTTTAGGTAAAACCTGTATTACAGATCACCAGGCTGACCCTCCGTCGGACATTTATGTGACCGAAACGAATGGCATGGAATGGAATGAATTTATAATATAAATTCATTCCATTCCATGCCATTCGCCATATTATGGCGAAACGGGTCTCGCCACGCCTGAAGGGTCTGCATAAATCTTTCGTACAAGATGAATTTAATATAAATAAGTAAATTAAAATTAGCTATTACATTAACAATTTTAGATAATCAATTAATTAATTAAATAAAACATAATTAGGGTAAACATTTTCAATATAAAATAAAAGTAGAAGTAAAAGTAAATATTTGAGATGACAAGAATGGGTTATTTTTGATTTGGTGGAGCGTGTATGTAGGAGTGTGTATGTGTGTCAATGAGAATATGAGAGAAATTATTCTTCACGTATTAATCAAATAGTGTGAAAAATAAATCGTGTATGTATATATCGTTCCATGCATTAGCTCAGGGTTTTCAATAAGCGTTCGGTTGCATTGTAATCAATGCCTTGAAACCACGAGAACACTTTCTTTTTGCACTCTACCCTGGAAAGAGGATAGATCATCAACGTTTAGTTTATATTATTATATAAATACGAACCCAGAAAACCACAAAAATTATTGCCAGACTGGTCCTATATTGCGTTGTCGCACAGACAGTGGTTTTTCTCCTTTTCCCTGAAAATGTTTTCGGGTCGTAGGGAAGTACAGCATGCTTTTTTGTAACAGTTACTATAATAAAAAGTTGTCGAACAGTCATTACCTTACTTCGTTTATACAAGTCCACTGTAGGATAGCGCTTAGGAAGAAAAGAGGCCACTTTTAATATGGCTTTTTGAGCTCTCTCCAATTTTAACAGGAGCGTTTTAGCGGCCCCAAACCAGGAAGTTATACAATAGGACAGTAAAGATTGACACAAAGCGAGATTGACTGATTTGATTACAGATGTGTCAGCAATGTGTCGAAGAGATTTAAATATATAAATAAGCTTACGAATCCTGGGAACCAAGGCCTCGATGTGTTGTTGGAAATTTAGTCGGTTGTTAATTACAACACCCAGATTCTTAATAGCGTTCGTTTTTGACAAACGTGGACATTCACAAGAGCTGTTGGATAGAAGGCTACAATTGTGCGAGACAATTGCGAGGTTAGGTGCGTCTTGTTTCCTGATTGTGTAGGTCATAAAATTTGTTTTATCTACATTTAGTGTAAGGATGTTGTCACTAAGCCATTTAGAACCCTTATTAAATCCATTTTGGGCGTGCGTATAAACCTCTTCCCAAGTGTCACCATAGAAAATCAATGCAGTATCATCGGCGAATGTAATTACTTTCCCATTGGTTTAGGTCTGAGTTACATAAGTTATTTATGTACACTAAGAACAAGGTGGGACCGAGGATACTGCCTTGTGGGACGCCATATTCATTAGGTAGCTCATCACTTACCCATCCATTAATTTTAACTACCTGTATCCTACCCTTTAGATAATTCGCAAACAAATTCAGTGTTTCACCCCTAACACCCAAGTGCTCGAGTTTGCTTATCAAAATGGGAATAGACATTGTGTCAAATGCTTTGGCTAAGTCCAAGTAGATTGCCAGTCTTTTTATTAGTATCTAGCTTAGAAATAATAAAATCCGTCAATTGATGAACAGCATCTGAAGTTGATTTAGTAGCGCGAAATCCAAATTGAGATGAAGATAAAAGTTGATTTGTCTCCAAGAACTTAACCAGTCTGATATTTTAACGTAAGATAATATGTAGGTAACCGATTACTCCACGTAACCAGTCAAAACCAAAAAAAATTGGGTTCCTGCCTGGATCAACAAAGCTTGCTTTTCTTCTCCACACAATAATGAAAATGTTGTTTGTTTACGAATCCTCTGTGATAAAAAGGAATTAGTTGTTTAATTTGTTGAAAAAAATTAAAATGTCGTTTTTCAATCCGTGTAGGAACTTTAGGATTAAATTTCTGAAATTAATGCGGTTGTCCTTGTAAATGGTGTGACTAATAAATTTGACATATTTTAACTAAATAGCGGATATCAAAGAACCTTAACATTTTGAGCCAAATGAAAATAGTGGCCAACAAAAAGTTGTATACATTCGATTTGGCCACCTTATAGGTACATAGATCTTTAAAAAAATATGCAACTTCATATTTTATTTTGCATCGATCTTGCAAGAGTTATTCAGTGGAGTCTTAATGGACTTTATGCTTCATAACCTCATTCATTTAAAAAAGTTATTCATCAGACCGTCTTCTTCAAATTTTTCACAGCTTGGTTTTGGGTTCTCCACCTGTCATATTTTAGTTTGTTAATAGTTTTAGATAGGTAAGGATATTATATTTTTTTTTTATTTAAAAAAAAGAATATTATTATGTATTATTTTTGCATTAATATTGCAAGAGTCATTGAGTGGATTCGTATTGGACTTAATGCATCATAACCCCATTCATTTAAAAAAGTTATTCAACAGACCGTCTTCTTCTAATCTTTTACAGCTTGGTTTTGGGTTCTCCACCTGTCTCTTCTATTTTACGTTTATGGCGTCGGTAGCTTCTGGTTCCAGTGGAAGCAAGCCCAGGGTGCTGGCGACTTTATCAAGAGTTACGTCAACATCTCCATCATGATCATCACTGCTAACAACAGCTGGTGGTTTATCAAGCAAAGGTTTGGTGTCTATTTTATTAATGATCAAAAACCGAACTTTACAATATTTATCACAGCTATTTACGAGTACACTAGGTACTAAATTAATTGACTAATTACAAGACTGACTCTAAACTCTCAAAATGAATGGCCTTCATTGCGATTCTGTTGGGTACCTAATACTTTAATAAACCTGTAACCAAATTTTCTATAATATGTAGTTGAAAAATAAAGGAAGAAATTTAATCATTTTCAAAAATCATCTACGTAAATGGTAAATGAACTTTGACACCAGCTTTCTAATTACGCAACATATTTTCGTAAACGATAAAGGCAAATCTGTTTCATTTTGACAGTTTAACAACATTCATTGCGTTATTTACGTTGCTCTGCAGTTTTTTTTTTCGAACTTACGGAGCAATGGATTAGCAATCTGTTTCAAAACGATTCAGATTCAGATTGATTTTGCATTACGTAATTAGGGTACAGGTATCTCAAAATTTTACCATGGCATTAAACGTACAAAATACGGGGAAGACATCTTCATTTAATCAGCTATCTAACAAGGTACGAGTACAAGATTAAAAAAAATATTTTTAGAGGTGAGGATGAAAATGTCGATACTGCTAGCAAAGTTCGAATTCGGAAATTTTTGAAATTTAAAAAACAAATTGATATAATCGAATTAATTAACTGATTTATGCCATCCCACTACTTAATAACCTCCCGGCAGTCCATCAAAAGTTAGGCATTCAGGTCGTAAATTTTTCCGTTGTTTTCAGTGCCTGATTAAGTCAGCGCAGGGCCTGTCACAAATTCTACCTAGGACTCTATGTTAGAACTTGGTTTATTTAATTTCTAAAGTTTAGGAGATAAACTAGTGAAACAATGCTAACTGTAGTAGGTTATTTTTTAAACCTTTATGATTCATTTTTAACCGACTTCCAAAAGTTATGTATTCGAATGTTATACTGTTTTTTTTTTTATCTTCTGGCGTAACTAGCAAGCAGTACGCAGTAAATCTTTAAAAATAAAAGATTTTTTGTCAATTTAATATTTTGTATTTCCTCCACGAGCCCGAGAAGTGATACACTTCATTAAGACGATGTGGCATGCTGTAAACCAAAATTTTAATACGATTTTGGTCTGTTTGCCCATTCTTCCACTAGCGCATTCCCTAACTCGTGTAAGGTAACGGAAGCAGGAGAGCGTTGTCTCACGCATCTCTCGAACTCGTCCCATGCATGTTCTATGGGATTTAAGTCTGGGCTGCGAGCTAGCCACTCCATGCAGGTTATACTGACGTTTTAAATATACATATTGACCGAAGGAGCATGGTATGGTCGCGCATTATCGTGCATATAAATGGAATTTGCACCGATATTCACTAAGAAAGGACCAGCATGCTCATTTAAAAGCTTTTTTACGTATCTGACAGAAGTCAGAGCACCGTTTTCTATGATTACTAACTCCATGCGATCCTCAGAAGATATCCCAGCCCAAACCATTATTGATCCTCCACCAAATAACACCTTTTCTTCAAAATACGCTTGATGATACCGTTCTCCTGGTCGTCTAGATTTTCTTCGTCTCCCATCGTGCGTAAATAAACAAATTTGGCCTCATTGGAAAACATAACCTTGGACCAATCTTCATCTGTCCATCGAATGTGTTCTCGAGCAAAACGTAACCTTTTTTTTTTGTGTTGGAAATCATCAAATAACTTCTCCCGCTCTGGGCGAAGGCGTGTCTCTTACTGACTAAAACCCACCCTTGTTTCTTCAGTTGCCTTTCGGTTGCCAGGGGCCACGGTATCCCTTTTGGACTTTTCCGCAACCCCGGTAGGCATCGATCCCATCGGACCCCTTCATTTGCTGACATCTCTTTGAGGCGCGCGTTAAACACAACGCGCCGTCGACCCAGACCTGGTCCTAATCGGACGGCGAGCTACCCATTGCTCACCGTCTGCAAACCCGCGCCTACTGTGGGCGGGAATCGGCCTGCGATTCCCGACGCCCAGGGCGTCTCCTCCTGCGGCGGCTAGGGGCGCTTCGCAGAAGGAGGTGACGGCCTCCCATGCCCTCTCACTCCGTACTATGGCCTGGACCAGCCGCAACCCCGTGTGTTGCTAGATCGGCCACCGCCTGGTGCGACCTCCCCTGCGCCAGGACCCAGCAAACCGTAACGTGGCAACTCGATGTTCTCTGAGCAATTTGGGGCCGTTTGCTGGTCTATAAGGCTTTATATCTACTTCACGAAGACGTCGCAGAATCGTATCAGAGCTCACATTGTTGTGGTGAATTTCTTGAAGACTGGTTCGGACCTGAACAGCCGTGAGATGTTGATTTCTTAACATCGTGCTCATGATGAATCGGTCTTTTCGTGTAGTTGTGCACCTTGGCCTGCCATTTCCTGGTCTCCTGATGTTCATGCCGGTCTCTTGAAATCGCTGGAGTACTCTTTGGAGCGTTGATAAAGATACTCCTACTGTTCTAGCAGTACTACGCTGACTTCTTCCTTCTTGTACCATGGTAATAATCCGTGTACATTCTTCAGGTGTTAACGACATGATATTGCACTAAATACTCTGATCAACCCAAGGAATCATTTATAATGCCAGCTCGCTTTGTAACAAAAGCAGAAAAAATATTATTTTCCTAATTTTTTTTTTTTTCTTATAACAGTTTTTTTTTTGGACAACCAAATGAAACCTCTTTAGAGATTTAGAACAAGCAGTATTAACCTGCTTAATACATATTATTAATTCTAGCGATCTAGGCATGGAATTTATGGATTTATTGGAATTATGTCACGGTTTTTATTAGCGACCCGGAATTTTGCGATACTCGGTTATTAAGTGGAGCGACCTGCATCTTATTTAGATAAAATGATAATTACTTCTATGTCGTAATAATAAAAATACTTCTTTATATGAGATTTTTGATTTCATGAACCGTACAAAACACCCACAAACAATATTCCTACTACATATTTATTACTGAACAGTGCACTATTTTACTAAATTATAATACCGATGAGCCCAGCCTACTCACTAAACTCATAAGCTCTTTTAGTATTTATATATTATATTATTTATTTATTTTATTTAGGTTATGATCGTATTTCTCAGTATTCCCGTTAGACGAAGTATAATTATTGCTACCACTGTAATCTAGAGATCATAAGGATCAAATCAACATGCATTTCATTAATATACGCCACAATTTTTTGTGGGCCTAATCGCTGAACAAACAAAACTGTCTCCTTTGATGTTTGTCTAAGTGGAAATAACATCAATTGGAAACAATTATTTAAATATACTTTATTTATTTATTTAGATGTATAAAAAATATGTATTACTTAGGTATGTTGAAACTGTACTGTGTACTGTGTGTACTCCCCGTCACATTTCCATAAGGGTTCATTAGAAAACCAGCGTCAGACAGCATTTGTCGGTCATTAATGCTGAAATGAACCTTTTTGGCGCAGCCGTGAGGCACACACTATTATTGCTTTATGATTATTTTCACTTTTTATTTTGTCATTATATGTTTCACGAACTGAGTCCAAATAAATATTATTCTTTCTTTCTTTTCTTTTTCATCCTGGTAGGTAGGTATGTGGGGTAGATATGAACGCCGTAGATAACCGTGCGAAATCAGTCCGGGCAAAGCATCTTATCTATAAATAAATCTGTGTTTTTTTTCAAATATTCATATTTTTCAAATAATTTAAGGTTAAAATCTTAAATTTTTAGGTTTTCCTTTCATGTAATTTATCATGTTTTATAGAGAGATTTGATCCTTATGACTGACCCTATCGATTGATGCCATAAAAGTATAATATTGTGTACTAAGCACTTGGCTTGTATGGTGGCGTATGAATGGTGTAAAAATTTTAATGGTGTAACCAATAAATAAATTAGTAAAACATATTTTTATTCACAGACCTTTGCTAAGAGCAGTCTTGAAAAGGATAGACCAGAGCGATCGAATGGCTCGACGCTCAATATCCCTCCAGCAGAAATATGAGAAATTGATGAAGATCGTCAAACGAATCGTCTTTATTTTCTACGGGTTCAATTATTTTGATGAATTTTTCATAAACTTGCCGCACCGAACTGATGTACTGAATAGTTTTGCTATGACTCCTTGTGTTGGTAAGCTACTTAAATTTTATTGGGCTATAATGAAATAAATTACCTATTTTAAATTCTTTTGGCTATTTCCTCCATATGATCTCAATTATTTCTAGTCTTTAATTATAATTTTGTAATGTTCTTCATCATTAATCAATTTTGTGTCTTCAAAGCTTCAGACAGCTTTAGATTTAATATCAAACAGAGTTTATTACAAATTGTGTTATTTAGTCACTTTAGTTATGCTACTTACATTTCAACAATGTTTACGTTTTATTTACAACCCAATTATTAAACGTTTCCTAGTCACTGGTATCTCGCAAACATGTTATTTTTAGATGTGACTTTCTTGAAAATCAATTAACCAGTTGCATAACACCAAAATTAAAATACCTCTATTTGTCGCGTAATAAATAAATTAATTTTATCAATTTAAAAAAAACTTAAATATTTAAGAGATCGATACTTTTCATGCCGACGGTACACACCATTTTTTTAGGAATTTTGACGACGTAGTATCTGGTATTATTATCTGGGTCCAGTTAACTCGGGCCGAGCTGTCACTGAGCCGTATTGACACGACATTAATAATTAAATAAAAATCAATTGTAGGTACAAATTTATCCACAAAAGTATTTACAATTTTAGCTAAAAGCTAAGCTGTTCGGTTGTGTGCAAAATTCCTTTCGCCAGTATTCCACATGATTTTCACTTTGTTTTAACCAAATCTAGAATAAGACATACCTTTGCAATTTGTTTTAGGTCTGGAGCCACTGACAGTTTCACCGAACCGGGAGGTCTGCCTTACAATCCTCGCTGTGCAAGAGTTAACGATCGCGAGCGTGGTCCTCAATTACCAAGGCTTACTGCTGTTCCTCATAGCGCACACCGCCGCCATGTACAAAATGATGGCTTACGAGATGTCGGCTCTCGAAGACAACTACAACAGAGAGGAGAACAAGGAACTGGCTAAGGAAACTCTATCATCACTGATCGACAGACATTCCTTAACCTTGGGCGTGGTTGATAAGCTGAAATCTCTGTACAGCGTCCCCTTAGGAGTAAACTTTGGCTCAAATGCTGTCATCATATCCTTATTCTTTTACTTACCGCTTCAGGAATGGCTTCCATTCATGCCCGTTTTGGTTTATTGTTTCCTAACGTTCTTTTTGTACTGTTTTCTTTGCCAGAGGTTGATAAACTCTTCTGAAGTCTTTGAAAGGTCAGTGTACTGTTGTGGGTGGGAGAACTTCGATTTGAAGGAGAAGAAACTAGTGTTCGTGATGCTGTGTCAGTCACAGAAGCGGGTGGAGCTGATGGCAGCGGATATCATACCGGTCAATATCTATACTTTTGCAACTACATTGCGGGCAATGTTTAAGTTTATAACTGTAGTAAAGTTTTAATAAGTTCAGGGGGAAGAATACAAAAAAAAAATACACATTTACAATATTAAAGTTGTCCTTTATAAAGCACACAATATGTAGCACGATTAAGTAATGTTTAAGTTAGTTCCCATATACAGCATGTTTCTAAAGCATATTTTCACATAATTTAACACTAAAGCATAACAAAACAGTAAAGCATAGCATAACTAATATCGTGGGAACATATTATGTTTATTAGCACGATTGTGCATGTTGCATTGAATAACTAACATGAATAAGGCTTAAAAGAGACGGTTTAGAAGAGAGGAATTTGATGTCATTGTAATGACTTAATATCATCGTTATTTAAAAGACCAAGAATGGTTAAAAAGTCAAGTATTAAGCCAAAGTATTGCTATATAGGTGGATACTAGCAAATTGGATAAAGAAACGTGAGAGGAAATTAGTTTGGAGACAAAAATACCTAAATTCGAATGAAATTGTAATAAGAGTAAAAAATTAGAACAAAGAAAGCAAAACGACTGATGATGCTGTTCTTGATAAAATAAACGATACAGAAACTATCAATCTTGTTTTTAGCGTAGCATGAAAGTTGGAGTTGTAGTTGTTGGAGTTTCCAATTTACTAAACCAAATACCTGTGGACATTAGAGACTCAATGAATAGTAAAAACATAAAGCGTAAGCTGAAAGAACATTACATCAACTCGATCATAACTTAACTGTTAATAGCGCGTTGATCAAATCTCAGGCCATGGCATGCTAAGACATACCCCAGGGGTCTAATTGTATGCTTTGTTTAAGTGTAAGGAACTTGTAATGTATAAAATAAATATAAATAAATAAATAATAATATTAATGAAGTTTTATGTATATAGCAAAGAGCACTACATATTTTTTTCGTAACATTAAAGTTAAGGACATATTAAAATTGCATTATTTCGATGTTACTAATAGAATGCACTTTCTAATGGCATTGCATTTGGCACTACCAAGATTTTTATAGATGGGTAGGAATATCTACAATAATATAATAATAGGTTTGGTGATTGTGTGTTAATATGATTGTCGGTTGTGTTTATCTACCGGCGAATTTCACTGTTTTTTTTTTATCACATTTATTCAAAAAGACCTAATTTATTCCTTCTTATAGTAAATAGACTACTACGTTTAGGTATTGTAAAGTGAACATAGCAAAATATGAACTTGAGGTCACGGATCTGTACCTACAGTGCCTTTTATTGTAGATACCTACATGCCTAATGATCATATTTTTTATCTTCAATATACTTAAATGTCAACAATATGAATTTGGATGACGCAAACGAATTTTCCAGAACCATTTTTAGGATTCATCGTTATAAATAAAATAACATCACACCTGTATTTCCTGAAGGGTTAGACAGAGGTGTACCTAATAGTACACCCACATTTCGCCAGTTATGTTTAAGTCCCATGTAATAGGGGGCGAACCTATTGCCATCAACCGGGCACAAATCCAGACTCCGAGCTGCTACTGAGAAATTCCAGTAACACTTTGCCCGACATGGAAATCGAACCCAAGACCTCAGGCTCAGCAGTAGCGCTTGCGACTACTAGACTAACTAGGCAGATCGATATAAATGTTAACCACAATACGGAACCCCTATCAAGACAAAATAGCAATAACAATTTCAATATATTTTATTTTATTTTTATATATATTGTTTAGATTTTCCTCCCGTTATTTGACATAACTTGGTGCTTATCATGGAACTAGTATGTAATACGTACAATGTAGTACATACTAGTTCCATGGTGTTTAAATACTCGTATTTAGTCAAATGTTACATGTCAACCCGAACCTAGGAGAAACCTTGGATAAAGATGCACAGGACGTTCTTTTACTCCCAAGAGTAAAAGAAAAAATATCTCCTTGTTTCCTTCCGATTTCAGAGCTACAGATCTCCAAAAACGTTAATAACGTTCCTTAAGCTCTCTAAGTTGACCTTAACACACATTATAAACTACATTGAAAGTTTTGAAATGGTTTCCTTCAAAGATTGCAAGTGCGGAACGAACGTTGCAAAATGCGTTACATTTCATGTTCCACTGGAATTTGTGTGTTACCCGTCGACAGTCAGATACTCAAGAGTACTCAAGACCCACCTGGATAAATGATGTTTGAATTTTCTTTGCTATTGTCATATTATTACATCGTAAAAATTCTTATATACAAATTTGACTAAGTATGAAGTCGCTTTAAATGTTTGTTCAAAAAATGTTAACCTTATTCCTTTCGGAATTATATAATACGGAGATATTGGACACGATGAAAATCTAATTGAAGATCAATTAAATAGAACCGTAATTCTTGGAAGGTGTTAAACAGTGAGGTGGTCTACATTACAAGTTAACAAGTTGAGTTTATGTTATGGTAATTGGAATGTATGAAAAAACCCTCACCATGATCTCTCTCTCATTGTATTGGTACAATGAAACAGTTGAACAACTTTTTCTTTAGTTTAATATTTCAGCAATACTAATGGCAACGTATTTGGGTCCACGGTGCAAGCAAACGGAACGGCTTACAAACAGTTCCTGTCCTCCTACCAATAAAGTTTGCCAAGGAACTGTATTTTTCGCGTTATGTCCGCTTGTACTGTTATTCCAAGTTGTTTGATGCGAATAGTGAGCAGCGAGTACGGATTCAATTTCGTGGTAAGGGGTCGAGAGCACATGTCTGTGGAACCGCTTTTTCGTCGTTTGGTTAGTTGCGTACAAACCGTCTGTCGTAGCGTTCGCGCACGGACAGCGACCGCTAGTGTGGTGACAGGAACTATTTATTACTATAATAAACAATAATAAATGTTGAGGTAGTTGACAATTTAGATTTTCTGTGAAAATGAAAGTGATTGTTTGCTGCCTTTTTATCATAGTCAATATTAGCAATAATGGAAAAGCCTCCCTTGAGAGTTTTGCGCCCAGTGGGGCTAATATACTCTTTGAGGATACAACGAAAAACTTAGGTAAGGGAACTTTTGATTTATTTATTAAAAATTGGTAAAATGACATCATTTAGTCGCAGTCCTAAATGATACTGAATATTTTGTACTGTAGGTGGTGTTGTTGTTGTTCCATTACTAAGTAGTAGACCGGTACACATTAGTATTAGAATTGAATTTAAAACATTCAAGTTAATCATCTAATCATTTGCATCGAATTATACAAATTGAAGAAAAAAAGATCAGAACTAAACAAATTAATTTAATCATAAATCATAAATCTAACACTACAAACAAACATATCAAATTAATCAAAGAACATGTTAACGTTGCAGACAAAGTATCATGCTACCGACCTTGCAAATTCAACGTCAAGCCAAAACGATGTCACTACAATTTCAAAGTGGAGCCAACTATCCAAGAAGATGGTCGACCAGCTATTACTATCAATGGGATGACTCCAGGACCACCGATACAAGCTTGTGTAAACGACATCATCGTTGTAGAAGTACGGAATAGTATCCTGAATCAAGATATAAGCATCCATTGGCATGGAATTGAGCAGAAGGGAACTCCCTATATGGATGGGGTTCCGATGGTGACTCAGTGCCCCATTGGATATGGACAAACGTTCAAATATGCGTTTGTTGCGAGTTCACCTGGAACTTTCTTCTACCATGCTGATTCAGGTAATATTACCCTTGCCTTAATTATCGAAGTATTGTTTACACAAAACTACAGTAACTGCATTTAGGTCAGATGTGCGATGACGTAGGTATAAGACGGGAAATGTTGGATTGTTTGTTCTGACATGTATGCTGGCTAGCATGCCTCTAAATCCGGCCAACATTTGTTTTTGTCTACAAACCCTGCTAAATCAATAGAAGCACAAAATATTATCTTATGGTTTATCGGAAACACTGCAAATACGACAGCAGGTATTTAATAACATAAATGCAATGTACATTTTTGTTTTCTAACATCAATCAACACAGCCTATTGAAATCCCTTCACACATTTACCCCTCGTCCTTCCGACTTTCTGGATTCAGCCTTTATAAAGTCCTCTGTCCATCAAAACATCTGTTTCCAAATATACCCTGTTGTTATTGTTTCAAGTGCTGTTTAAGACATGTTTCATTTATTTTCTTCAATGTCATAGTGTTTTGTTGCAGTTGCTCATCAGAGTGATGGTGTTTACGGGTCACTGATTATCAATCAGCCACAGCCACTGGAGCCTCACTCGTCTCTGTATGATTACGACAGAAGTGGCGAGAATACTCTTACTATTGCTGCTAAATTCCCTGAACTGTTAACTGCTAAACTGGAAGATGTTAGCCGACTGAAACCTGATGCCCTTATTATAAATGGTGAGGGAGATATTTCAAAGTAAGTGGTTAATTTATTCTTACTTTATGATGATCCGAAATAAACAAAAAAGGATAAGGCTAATGTGTTGTCAATGCATAACTACCGATGATCATGAAAAGGCTAGGTGAAGTGTATGTTATCCAGAACAAGGAATTCGCACATTTAATCATATCTTGAACGTACTTACACAAAAGCAAACATTAGACCCGACAAACTATTACGTTAATGATAAATTATACAAAATAATTGAGTGCAAATAGTTCGTAACGTACCTAAACAAAGAAAGGTAACTGGTTTGCAGGTATTCGTAATTTAGTAAATAAAACTGCTTGCAACACAGACAAGTAATTTTCAAGTTTTTATAAATCCATAGTAGTTCCATGTGTACTTAGTTTTATTGTTTCAATCTTCAACCACTGCCGATAAGTCTGACAACCAGTCTTATCAAGGTATTGTGGCGGTCAGATAAGCAGTCGTTCCATGTAAAATACTGGTATTCAGCTGCATCCGGTTAGACTGGAAGCCGACCTCAACTTAGCTGGGAAATGACTAGGCAAGAAACCACTGCCGATTAGCTATCCTGCGGTAAGAGTGACAGAACCTATAAATTTTCACTGTAATGTTAGTAATACATTACTAGAATTTTGTGATTCAAGCTCACAATCACGATGTTATTATTAGTACATTACAGCATTAGGTACATGAAATTGCATTCGGCATTGAATTATTGTGGTTTGCACATTACCTTGTGTTCAGTGTCTGCCAACAGTTGGCCTTTCTATTAATATTCCTTTCATAAACCGCTTTTTGGTCTTCACCAATAGCTTCTAAGTCTTTTATTTCTTGATTCCCAATGCATTTTATATATTTCAGGTTATTCGTCATGGCAGGATTTGCATATAGGCTGAGGATTGTAAACGCTATTGCAATCGAGTGTCCTATCATTGTGAACATAGAAAACCATGAAATGATAGTTATTGCGACCGACGGGAAACCCACCAAACCAGTTTTGGCTAGAAACGTGGAACTATATCCAGGTACGGCTGAATTTATTCAATATTAAACACAACAACATCGGATTGATGTTGCAAAATTATCACGTTTGTCACAATATTCGAATTGCGCAGGTACACATTATCATACTGGGAACACCTTTCAATAGACCACCACTGAAATAGAAAAATCTTAATTTAATTGTTATGTGGGAATTTTGATACATTCAAACATTTGTCTCATATTACAAACAACACAGAGATACAAACTCTGTGTTGCATGTTGGCGTACGTTCGTGATGAACCAAAAGCAGTTTTTTTTTTGGTTATTCATTAGCTTGACAAATTATATATTCAGTTCCATCCACTGTATGTTTAGCGGTGAAATATGAATTATTCCTGGCAAGACACGAACACTAACAAGCTGTTAATATATGTTGACCAGTACGGCTGCAAACACTAAAGTTTTTCCATACATCTATAAATTATCAATTACATCGGAAATGAACCCAACCTTACATAACATAGGAAAACTACCTTTTATTGCTTGTTTTACGGCCTATGCAACATGTTACAGACACCATCAACTATATTATTTAAACCTTTGATAGCGAGTGAGTGAACGGAACGAGCTATCTAGTTATACGATAAAAAGCTTTTACTTCGGAGAAAGTGGCATCTACTACAATTGGTTAGATGGAAGGAATGCTAGTCGCGACAGCCATTTTATCTGTATTAATTTTTAAAAAACATCACCGGATGCTTCATGATTTATGTGTGAATGACAAGTGGACATGTGGATTGAATTTTTATTGAAGTTTTGTTGTATAAGGTTTTTATTTTGCATTTCGTAGGTACTTAATTTGCATTTGCGAGTGCGACTCCTTAAATTACATGACACGCCTTAACATATTAAAATAATGATTTAATAATCTCATCTCCTGCAGCTTTATTGATAACTAGCCTCTGCTCATGACTTCGTCTGCTTGTTTTAACATATTCTATGGCACTCGGCAATAGCTTAGCTTTCTATCAGTGAAATATTTTTTGAAATCAGATGAGTAGTTCCGAAGATTACCCTCTACATACAAATGTTTATATGATATCTCTCTATATAATATTTTAAAGTACATATAAGAAAGAAAGAATAATATTTATTTGGACAGTTCGTGAAACACAATAACAAATTATAATGGTAAAATAATCATAAAGCAATAGTGTGTGCCTCACCGCTGCGCCAAAAAGGTTCATTTCAGCATTAATGCCCGACAAATGCTGTCTGACGCTGGTTTTCTAATGAACCCCTATGGACAAGTGGCGGGGAGTACAAACAGTTTCAACATACCTAATACATAATTTTTATACATCTAAATAAATAAGTAAACTTCTTAGTTAAGGTCTATTTAAAAAATTGTTTCCAATTTATGATAATTCCACTTAAACAAACATCAACTTTATGCCAGTGTAAATAAAATTGATTTTAGACTGACTAGTACTGTTGAAAAAGTCATAAAAAAAAATATATATGAAGTTGCAGCGCAAACTGAACCCTATGTGTAGGCATCATAGTTGTTTTTCCTAAAACTTGTGTTTGCTTAAAGTTTAGATGCTTTACGACTGCTTAAAAAAAACACACACACACATGTACATAATATGTTCATGTTACTGCGCGATTCGATAACAAACATTTTGAAGTAACTGGTTTTATAAATATAGCTTCTGTGGTCTTTTTTTAAATATTGTCTCGGTAAAATCCGTAGTGGCTTGGAATGAGCATAAGATTCATCATAATTGTGATACGTGCTTTCTGTCCTTTCGGTGGTGTTGGATTCGATCGAATAAATCCATGGCTGTGTAGTTGCAGGCATCACCATCACCGTTCATAATTATCTAAGCATTACTTATTTCATTATTATTCTTGCCTTTATCTCAATTTATTGAGGGTCGGTTCAACATGTCTTTTTCTTTTATACTTATCTATTAGTCTATATCTATATGTATCTTTATGGTCTCATGTCTAAATAATAACAGTCCACGGGTCAATTGAAGGTTAAGCTACGCTTGCCGCGGTCGGTTCGTGGATTGGCGACTATCCATTACATATCGAGACTCCTCCGTGCCTCGGAAATCACGTTAAGACGTTTGTTGGTCTCCGCTGTCATTCGTAGATCTTTACCAGTCGTTACGAGCGGTAGTCAGAAATCCAAAAGTCTGACAACCAGTCTTACCAAGGGGTATCGTGTTACCCATTAACTGGAAGTCGACTCCAACGTGGTTGGGAAAAGGCTAGACAGATTGATTGACTTGTCTATAGGTACATCACTTACTCATTACTTACTTCCTTGTGTGGTCATTACTTACTTGTCAGTTTAATTTTTAAGTGCCGTCATCTTAATGAATAGAAACCAACATAATTATCTTGCCTAAAGCCACTGTGGTCAGTTGCGGAACAAGTTATTTTGTTTGACGTTGGTCGAGATAGTTTTTAATTTATTTTCACTAGAGGAGAAAGGTGCGTCTTGGTCGCGTTACTTTTCTTTAAGGTCACCACTAGTAACTAGTTTCGTTTGTTATGATATCACTTTCTATTCGTTTTTGTTTTAACTTTTATGGAATTTAACGGTTCATTTAATGAAGAAGAATGTCTGAAATATAAGTCGTCTGGTTCTTTGCGTGAGCTGTTTGATTGTAATGTTTAAAATGAGTACCTAATCCTACATAATAATGAGTTACTTTGATAATGTAGCGTCTAATGTTTAGTGTCGCGCAAAATTCAAATTTTCTTTAGTTTTTTTGCTATTTTCCGGCCAGTGTCCGGTTGTATGTTGATTAAAATATGATTTTCGACCGTAACAAATATGGCTTTAAATAATTATAATCATTACATAGTCCTCAAATGTCATGATTTCATGAAATAGAAAATTACATGAAGTTAGAGAGTTGTATTGATCATTTTTTATGATTATAATTATATAAATAAGCATTTAATACGGCCGCGAATCATAATTAGATCAAAATACAACATGATACTGACCTGCGATTTGCAAAAAAACTAATAAAATTTAAATTTTGCGGGCTACCTTGACGCTTTTGCCTTGAAATATATGTTTTCAACAGAATAGAAACGAATTCACTGGTAGCGTTGAAAGAAAATTCAAGATCACAAAATGCATAAACATTAATAGATTTATTCTCTACTTTATCCTTATTATAAAGTAACTATTTCCTAATAGTTAATAGTATATTATTTTGGTATTTTAAATTCTTTTGTTTTAATGTTTGGTTTTATTTTTCAGGGGAGCGTATGGACGTGGTAGTTCGCGCGACAGAAGAGGGTGGCGGCTACTGGGTGAGGACGCATGGTATTGGTTCTTGCGCAGGTCTCGTCGCCAATGCGATGCTCATCTATTCTGGCTTTAACTACACCGCCATGTTGCAAGAAAACCAGGTAACTATGTGATTTTGTATAGTTTGAAAATGTTGCAAGAATCATTCTTTGATTGACCCAATTATTACAATTATCTAATTACTGATTGAGGGACATGACCCATGTTTCATATTACATGTACACATTGACACTTTTAGGCTACTGATTAGGTATACGTGAAGGCTTTTCCCCAAGAATAAAGTTACCCAAAAAAGCCTTTCCAATTATTATGCCTAACCCTTAAAATTCCAATTTCCTTTTGCAGAATGATTATATTAAAAGAAACTGGGAATCTGACTTAGTAGTAGGAGGTCAAATGTTGGAGTCCCTTCAAGATCAGAGTCATACGTCAGAAGTGAAGTCAGTGTACTTGGGTATCGACAGAAATGTAGTCAAACTCAAGGATGGCGATGTCGACTTTAGATACATTAGTGATGCTATCCCTAAGAAGCCTTTCTTTCCTGCTGCCTTTGGTAACTATGTTTTGAAATTAAGTTCATTTTCTTACAAAATCAAAGTTGCATTATGTTTTTGTACCTAGATATATGAAAATAATGCATAGGAATATCAATGACTTGCATGTTCGTGTACTGCTAGTTGGATATTCATGCAGCTAAGTGTTTTGTCAAGAACAGCACGCTAGGCAGTTTATAGAGGTGCTGAAGATAAATACTTATCTGCCTTTCCAAACTTCCACAGTGAATGAATGAACTAATGGACTACAGTTTATTAAATTATGATTTAGAAATTCAACAATATTTCTATATTTTAGATACTTATGATTCTATTAAGTTATAGTAAATTAAATAAAGCCGTAACGTTAACTTCCAGCATATTATTATATACTCGTATATAATATATATAGTCGGCAGGGTAGGCGCAGTGGTTAACAGATTGACTGCTGCACTGCTTGTCGCGGGTTCGATTCCCGCACGGAACAAATATTTGTATGACCTACAAGTAGTTGTTCCGTGTCTGGCTGTTTGTGTATGTGAGTTTAAATGTTTGTAAACGTACTCACGATACAGGAGAAATTCATAAAATGGGGCAACATTAAAATATATATATATACCTATATAGCAAGCCCACCCTAACATAGTTGGGAAAAAGGCTAAGCAGATGATGATGATACCGCAGTGATCTTTTTTTGATCTTGACTATACATTTTTCTTTTCCTGAACATTTTGTATTTGAAGTAGGTAAGTGCATTTCATTTTTCATATCCATTCCAGCTCTTCAAGAAAACGGAGTAGTTCAAATAAACAGCAAGAGTTTTCTGTTCCCAAACGTACCGATATTATTGCGACCTCGTGACGTCAGACAGGACATGTATTGCAAAGTCGGGGAGGAAGACAAGCAGGTGGAGACACAGTGTGTGCAAGTGTTAGATGCTGTTGAAGAAGAAGTGCTAGAAATCGCTCTAGTAAATGAAGGTGAGTGTCCCTTTAACACCTGCCTTTCCCGAGAGATTGCTTAGTAATTCCTGTAGGTACGCAAAGAATATATATATTATTATAGGTCATTCGTTTTTTTTTTTTTGCAAAGAATGGAAGGTTTAAAAAAAGCGTCCTTTGTGCCGATTGTAGAAATGATTCTAATACGCAGGGGTTAATTTGTGTTCCTGATTTGAAATACTTTTAATTTCCAGGTTTCGGTAGCAACGACTCGTACACATTCCACATGCATGGCTACAACATGCAAGTTATCGCCACGTGGCAGAATCCCAAAGATAAGCCAATTTCGAAGGCAGACTTCCAGAGGATGAACAAAGATGGCAAAATTTTAAGGTAAATATTACCAATTTTCGTCTTTCTGACTAACGTTCGATATAAAGTCAATTTCTAACGGTGTACATCAGCTCGTGATAATTACCGATCTCCTAAAGTTCAGAAGCCTTGGAATGGACTAGTGGAACCAAAGAGATTGCCTTCCTGAGGTGTAATAACTATCTGAGGGTCATTTATGAACCCATTATGCAGAATTTTCTTTGGCGATTATGTGGTTAATAAACTTTCCTAGGGTATCTACATATTTATTTATTTATATATTTATTTATTATTTATTTATTAAAACTTTATGCACAGGTAAAAAAAATACTGTACAAAGGCGGACTTAATGCCTGAGGCATTTTCTACCAGTCAACCTTAGGGTGGTGCAGAGACAAAACATGGCAGGTGCAAAATAAGTGCTAGCAAATTTGAAAATTAATGCCTATTATTACATAGATACATAGATACATACATATAAACCGAATAAACTTTGTCAGGAGAAATAACGATTGGTAGAGGAGAAAACAAATCCAGCAAATCAGCGCTGCAAAGATTCTGCCAACTTTTCACGAATATGTTCACGTGCCTTCAACTTGAAGGATAACCGATTATTTAATGATATAGATTAGTGATCGCGGATATTGTTTTTCTCGAGCTATGGAGGTTTATGTTTTAACATAGGCCTCCTTAACTCGGGAAATTGCTATTAACTATGGTAGGTAGACTTGGATTAATGATCAATGTTTGCTGTTATTAGCAGAAAAGATAATTATCCTACATCCGCACACAGTGGCATATTCTATTAACAATTAGAGCCAATTATAGCGGTATCTACAAATGCAACACGAGGAAAAATTCACGGGCAATTTATTATCCAATTAGCATGAAAGCTTCTGGAAACTTCACAAATAATAATATATGAAGTTGTAAAAGCTTTCTATGGCTTGCATCTGATTTCTAACACTTTCTCTTTTATGGTAAAGCAGAGTCGTGGTGATTTGAACGATCATTATAACTCAACAGTTTCTAATACCTCGTGTTATAGTTATCTACTGGAGTTTCTACTCAATTGAGGGAAATTATTGTGTGGTCTGTATAAGCGACCACATTATTAATAACGACAAATGGAAATTAAGTGGTCGTGGTCTTCTAGCTCCAAGCTGTGGGTTCAAATAACTTCATGACGTTATAATATCGACGCAAGGTTTAAATTTCAATGGTCTATAATCAACATTCAAATTGTAAGCACCATTAATTTACTTCTACGTAATCGAAAAAGTACTTAACTCGAATTCCCTTAGCAATGAAATGCTTGAACGCTATTGCAATGAAAAAAATTCCCGGCGTGGGAGTACCTACTAGTCAAGCTTGTTGTGAAACTTGATTTTTAATAAATCAATAGTAAAGTACGATATCATTGAAAGCACATCTGAAACTCTCGAATCACCACGATTGGAAGCGATAAAATACAGTCGTTGTGACCGAAATCGATTAGATGGCATCATTATAATTAGTAGTAATAGCGGTACTAATCTTAGATTTGTTATTATTTCAGAAATCTTCAAAATCCATCAGTAAAAGACACAATCACTGTACCAAACAAAGGCTACACGATCGTCAGGATAAAGATAGACCGTGGTGGAACCTGGCTGCTGGAATGTAGATCCTGTGCCCTCTCCTCGATACCTGCCGCCATCATGATCCGGGTACCCGAAGCGATACCCAAAGCTGTGGTCGACTCGTTACCTAAGTGTGGGAACTACAGACCTCCTGATGTCCTTCTCAACTAAATTTTCGAATAGACTGATAGCGTACAGTTGGTCTCGTGATTTTAGAGTTAGGAATTGTTATACATAACTTAGGTTTAGTTTAGAGCTGTTGTGTGAATACTCAATTACTTAAGAATATAGTTGATAAATCAAAGGAGACTTTTAGGAGTCTCCTGCATCAAGTATTAGTCAATATCCACAGTAAATTCCAAATGTTATAAGACAGTGCTGTGGTATTTAGACCGTGGATATAATAAAACGCTATTTAATGCTCAATACAATGTCGTTAACCTAGCTACAAATAATGAGTGCTCGTAAGAAGGTTAAAGAGTCCCGTAGTTATATGGAATATAGCTGTATGATACAAACAAATACAGATAATAATGGAAGATTATGGAAGTGAGAATGTTAGAAATATTTCATAATAACATGTTAGAGTAGGTCCAAAAGATATCCAGAAGTTATGTAAATATAAAAATGAAAATTATTTATTGAAATGAATTAAAGGATAGTATAAACAACATTAACTTTTATTAAACATCCTTGATATTGTAATGAATAAAATCAAGGTAGGTGGACACATTAGTATAAATCGTGGGTGCACCTACCTCCCCGCAAGGAGACACACCCCATGATACTACGCCTATTACCAAAGGAATGAATTCTTCCGCATACTGTCTGTCTTGAGGTGTTGCATCTTCAATAGTTTCTGTTGCTTGTTCATTACAACAGACATAGTTACTTGCATTGTATTTCTCCGTATTGTCTTCTACCGGATCGTTAGGATCGAAGAGGCCATTTGGAACGTATTGTATGAGAGGACCACCTGAGTCTCCGTTGCAGGCTGCGACACCTCCGCTAGTGGGTCCTGTGCATACGTTTGCGTCTTTGTCCAATGGGTTGGATTCGTCACCTTCTTTCAAATTTTCGATAGCAGCGTAACATTCTACGAAACATAAGTACAATTTTTTATGACATCCTTTGCATTACTCTGAGGTGAGTAGGATAATGATGTCATATTATGTACAAATAATACAAATAATGTTAGCAACTTTTTCTACTAAAGTAGTTTTAAAAACGTGGCTGACTTACCATCATATGGGATGTATGTCACTTTTACTTCTTGTAGTCTGCTCGGAAGGTCAGGGATAAAAATTGTTGTTTTCAAAGCACCCCAACCAGCCAATTTCATTTGGTCCCCGCGAAGTTTGTAATTACTGGGCAGTTTAACAGGCTGAACCCACTTCGTGTAGAAAATAGGTGTTACTGTTCTGAAAACAGCTATGTCGTATGGCCCAATACCACTGAAAATATGCAAATATTGAATTATAAAATGTAAGTGTTGTTTAATAGTTCATTGGTAGTTGCTGAGATATCAGAAACTAAATATTTTTAAAAACTTTTAAATATTGACTGTAGGTAATTAAAATAAGAATATTACTCGAAGATAAAGATGATAAAGGGAAATTAATATGAAATTGTTACCCCTCATATCTAGGATGGTGTATTCGTTCGCTGATCTTAATCACTTGAGACTGAGTTCCAAAATTATTGACGTCATGTATACCGGCAACGGCTTCTAGTGGCAGCCATCTTGTCAACCAAGACTCAACGGCACAGTGGGCAGCAGATAAGATCTGGAAAAGGAATTTAATCAAAATTAGAAAAGTATAAAGTGACGATGCCTAAGACTTAATCTAGCTAGCCCACAGCAGATAGGCCGTAATATCTATCTAGGTGCTAGATATTTCGTGTTTTTGGCCAGACGGCACTACTACATATAGTTAAATCTATACAATATGTAACTGAATTAATGCACATTATGAAAGTAGTTTGTTCAGAATCGTATACTGAATCGATTTCGGTAATTTAAAAAATATGTTACTTTTTTTCCTAATAATAATTAGAACTACGTAAATTACAGTCACGCTACCAAACTACAGACAAAACAAAGTAGAAGTACCTACTACGCTAGACCCTTACAAGTTTGACCACAATTTTCTCCTACAATCAATATAGCTAATTTATTAAGTAAATAACGTTGAATAAAAATTCAGTATTCTAATTGCTGGTGTGCGTTAGATCCGGGACATGTATAATAAAAATGAAATGCTGTTCGTTGGTAAGCGCATTACTTCAGAACGGGTAGACCGATTTGGCAATTTTTTGTTTTAAAATCTTTTTAATAGTCCGTATCATCTTACCGAAAGAAACATATGAAAAGTTGTCGAGGAAAATCGGAAAACCTGAAAGTGCATTTTCTATGGGAATTTTCTCTCTATGAATTATTATATGGACAGCACAACGTCATCCGTCGGGACAGTTAGTATCTTAGTAAAATCTATCTTCAGCAATAAGACCATTCAATCATAGTGACAACTGTGTATCTCGTGTCCGTTCGATCTATGTTGTTGAGCTCCTTAAGTTCTGAGTTGAGCTCCACGATTACTGACAAATGCTTGCACTGACAGGACAGGTCCACTCAAATCTGTGTGGTTCTTTTCTCAAATGATCATTTCAGACTAATCTATATGGTCCTCATTATGGCCTGACCAAGATTATGTCTGGACTTTAAAAGAGACTGTGACCTCTGAGTTTGTTTCGGCCTTTCTTCTCAGAGTAGTCAGATAGGAAACGCCAAATTAATCTAGCATTTTTTTTTTAAGATTACCTTTGATAGTGATTCCAATATCCTATTTACAGAATAAACAACTTCATTTCATTTCAACAATTTAATTTAATTTAATTTCTACATCGTTTGACGATCCACAAACCTCCTCTTCAAGCGAATGTAGTGTTAATGAGGATAATCATTTTGAGTGTGACAAACTTCGGGGATTCCAGTTGAGCCACATCTGATAATTCAAGGAGATTTAATTAACTCAAACTCAAGAATATGTTTTGTTAAACTATTTACAGGCACTTTTGAATTATCATTTATCAAGGAGTCCAGTCAGTTTGACTTAGAAAGTTAAGCTAGTTGCCCATTCCAAAGGTTTCTAAGGTTACATATCTTTCTTGACTTCATACAACTTAGCTTTTATTACTTGTTTGTAAAACAATTTGAATTCTAGTTTTTCAACACAACTTCCATTTCTACCAATACGTCGCAAATAGATGACAAATATTTCGCTGTTTTAGAAATATAGAAAATGTGGCTAACTAGCAAACTAGAATATTAATAATGAATTGCAATTATAACACAAAATTTGATGTTGTAACCGTATATTGTCGTTTGTGGTTTGTGTAGTATTCGGTGTAACGATATTTTAGTTCGCTCGTTAGCCACATTTCATATTTCCATACTCGTACAATATTATTACCAAATTAATCAAAACAGGTAAATATTTGACATACGACTGTTTGTCAGTTTGTTTGAATATCACGCAAATACTACCGGATAGATTTTGTTCAAATTTTGCATTGATATTCCCTATAAGTCGGGTCAGGCTATAAATTATCAAGCTGTTCGCTATGGGGGATGAGCATTATTGCAATTTGTTCATGTTCTTCTATAGTTTACCGCAAATTATAAAAAGCTGATCCAAAAGGTTAGAATATTGCAGACAGTTAAAAATTCAACCTTTGAAATGGTTATCATCACGCTATACTTTTATGGCGTTGAGTAGTCAATCATGACATATACAGGGTGGATTTTTGAGATGGAGCATGTAGTAGATAAAGGTAAGCGGACACCGTCCTTTACTTATTGAGAAATTTTACAATCTACCTCCCGTGGAGCGACACTGTAAGTACCTAAGCTTTTACTCAACAAAAACAGTAATATAATATTCTTAATTATTCAATAGAAATGTCACCTTGAAGGCTAATGGCAAACTGAACTAATTGAACTTTCTATGGCTGTCAGTTCGTTCTTCCAGTTTTTCACACTGTCTACTATATTATTCTATTAAAATTCAAAGTTATGCCAATTGTATCTTTTTCTAGACGATGTTCTTAATAACATGACATTCGTTCGTTTTATTTGTATATAAAATACGATTGTTGATGGTAAACCAAGAATAAAAAACATTGGAAGAGCCAGAGCCTTATTTATCATACTACTTAGAGTTTCTATATCTTATGCGCCCTGCGGCTATAATAGCATTCGTAACGTCAGCAAAAAGAACTAGTTCAGTCTAAGTTTTAGCATATTATGTAGTTGCTTAAATCATTAATAAGATGAAAAACATTGGTCCTAATATTGACCCTTGTGAAACTCATTTTCATTATTAGCTTTAGTCCCGATTTGTACACTTGTCTAATTTTTCTGTACCGAGTTACTTTTTCGAATTATTTTTACGCACAGAGTCGCCTTTCTGCTAATTTGCTAAAGCGAGCGTATAGGAGCTTTCGATGAGTTGTCCAAAATAAGAGGCTAGTGCATCTCAACCTTTATATGACAATATAATATAGTCATTATTAAAATATAATTTTAAAACTTACCCATCTCTCATTGAGGATCGCTCCACCACAAGTGTGTACTCGTACCCATAGGAATCTGGTCTGCAGCGACACGAGATAGGGATGGCTGTGCGGTCTCGCCTCGTGACCACCCACTATTTTACTTTCAGGTTTCAAACTTTTTGAGTTCACTAGGTAATATACAAAGCAATTTATTTACTGAAGAAATGTCGAGAGGTTCAACATTAAAATGAATATATTTTGAACTATGGAAACTGGGTTAAATAGAATGATATCTATCGGGAATCACCAAATGAATATTGCCACGTGAGTGTGGACCACGTCATTCATGAATTTCTGCATTTATAAGTTTAGGGAAAATCTATTTATATTCTTCAAACCGATTATCAAATTGTATAAATATTTACGTTATTGATGCCTTGATCTTCATGAGAAACTGAATAAACAAAATAAATGACCTACCTGTGGCAAGAAATGAATATTTTATTAAAATCAAGAAGAGTTTCACAGTGAACTTCATAGTGATATATTCGGAGGATGAGTTGTTCTATGAAACATTGTTTTTTTCGTATTATATAGCATTGAGCTTATTTAAATCCTTATCGGTGTTCATATTTGCAGAAGCTCAACCTTTTGTTTGTTTACATTTAATACATTTCCTGAAAATGAGTAGTGTTGCTTAGTAGTTTCTTATGTTGTCGAACTGATAAGAATTTTCTTTTCTCGTATGAGTACGAATAGAGTTAATGCTGTGCCAAGGAAAATTGCTGTCTGAGAGATAGTAGCCGGGCTAACCAACCGGGGTGCACCAGACGCTCCTACATTTAAGCATCTCCACTTGTGGAGGTTTTGCATTTTTATGTTTTACTGGCTAACCCGTCAGACGTTGTCCTGTCAAAGGAGACGTCTCATCTCCCATAGAAAATTGCCCCACGTCTGGTAGTAGCGAGAAGTGTTATAAAAAAATCGCAAAAATGAATTTAAAAAAAAAACTTCCGGTTTTAATCCTTACAGGCTAACATAATAAAAATATGCTCAGAATATTCGTTCAGGGGAACGCCCCCCATATTGATATATCCCGCGTATTGATATATATGGAGTAATATCATATTTTAGTAAAATCTGCAGATTATAGTTTTAAAACGACTAGAAATGCAATAAAAACATACTTTCGGTTTTAATCATACATACATAACATTACGCCTGTATTCCCAGAAGGGTTAGGCAGAGGTGCACCCACATTTCGCATCATTGTCCCATAAAATAGGGCCATCAACCGGGCACAAATTTTCGACTTCGGGCTGCTACTGAGAAATTCCTGATGGAAAAACCCAATAACACTATGCCCGACCTGGGAATTGAACCCAGGACCTCATGGTCAGCAGTAACGCTAGCACATACTAGACCAACGAGGCAGTCGTTCTGAAACTAAAATCTCCAGATTTTACTCAATTATATACTACCCCTGAATTAATATTCAGAGCAATTTTA
Source organism: Xanthia togata (assembly GCA_963853775.1). Taxonomy (NCBI): domain Eukaryota; kingdom Metazoa; phylum Arthropoda; class Insecta; order Lepidoptera; family Noctuidae; genus Xanthia; species Xanthia togata. Next base: position 19,018,045 of record OY970802.1, read on the forward strand.
TGTATTTGTATGTTAGCCAGTAAGGATTAAAACCGGAAGTAGGTATGCAATTTGTGTTTGTTGCGATAATTTTAGTTAAGTATTTTTGAGCCTTCTCCTTTCAATTTTAGGCTGTTCCTTTGGGTTTTTCCTAATTTTTTATTTTTGTAAGCCATCCCAGTATTGATGTGAACCAAATAAAAGAATGAATATCTATTTTGCGAGACTAATGCACGGCAGTTGAATTTTATACATATAGATAAAAAAGGCTCTGTGTTTGGACAGCCGTTTTGTGTGACCGTTCACCGGTTCTTAGGTGCTGAGCTTTAGAAAAGGCAACCAAATATACCTGACATGTACTTATAATTCTTAGATGTAAAGAAACAATGTCTAGTTCAGAGCACCTGAAAAAGTGTATGTACCTTGACAATAGTATTTCATCATACATACGGGTTATTACAATATTGGAATAGGTCGTGCTATCGCTATCATAGGTAATTAGTTTCTGTACGTTGTCAATGTGAACTGATTTGTAGATTTATGCTCAGATAATCGTCTAAAAATGTAAATAATTAGTCGTTCCTAGTAACCATACCAACTAACTATATTTGCATTTGTTAGTGTGTGTTGTGTCTGTTTTAGTCTTACCAGGGGGTATCGTGTTACTGGGTAACTGGGTTGTGGAAGTCTGATTTGAAGTCACTCCATGTAAAATACTGGTATTTAGCTGCATCTGGTTAGACTGGAAGCTGACCCCAAAATAGTTGGGAAAAGGCTAGGCCAATGATAATGATGAGTATGTATGTTCGTACCAACATACGTTAAAAAAGGGGTTCATTAATCTAGTGTCATCTATAATGTTAGTTGGTCACTTACTGTATGTTAGGTAATTCGTGACATGCTGCGGCTAAATTGTGATCTGGGGCCTTATTATGAAGTATTAACTACTTACTTTCTCAAACTTTCTTTTATTACTTTTTCAAAGCTGCTAGAAACCGGTGTAATCAGATGATACGCAACGCTAAACGCCGCCATATTCTCGAGAATATATCTTCTTCTTCACCTGCTGATATCTGGAAGTTCCTTCGTACTCTTGGTATCGGCAGACCACGTCAAGTGGATTTTCCTAATACAATTGGCCTTAATGATATCAACCGTCACTTCACAACCACTTGTCAATTGGATTCCCAAATATTGTCCCAGACGGTAGATTACATTACTGGCCTACCCAGTCCCATCATAGAACCATTTCACTTCTCTCCAGTCACTTCGGACGAAATTAAAACGATCATCTTGTCCATAAAATCCAAGGCTATGGGCCATGACGGCATCAGTCGTAGTATGGTCGTTTGGATCCTTGATATCCTTTTCCCTCCGATTACCCATATCATCAACTTTTCTCTTGATTCCGGACAATTCCCATATCCCTGTGGCGTATGGCCTATGTACGTCCACTCCCAAAAATTTGAAATCCCTCTCTACCCAGTCACTTTCGACCCATTTCCATTCTCCCATTCCTGTCTAAAGTGCTCGAGGCCTGCGTACACAAGCAGTTTACAAGGTTTGTTCACCGGAACAACCTTGTTAGCTCCTTTCAGTCTGGCTTCAGGCCCGGGCACAGTACAGCCTCCGCTCTTCTTAAAGTGACTGGTGACGTTAGAGAAGCGATGGAGGATACTAAGGTTATCGTTTTGGTATTAATTGATTTCTCCAATGCCTTTAACGTTGTCAGTCATGATATTCTCCTTTCTATCCTCTCTCATCTTATGGTTTCGCCCGAGGCTCTGGAGTGGTTCTCTTCTTATCTTCGGGGACGTCAGCAGTCGGTTCGCGTTGATGAGCGCTCGTCGGGTTGGCGTGACCTGGATGCTGGTGTTCCACAAGGCGGTATTCTCTCTCCATTGTTATTCTCCATCTTCATTAATTTTATAACTAATTGTCTTCGGTGTTCGTATCATCTTTATGCCGATGATCTTCAATTATATACAGCTGGGCGGGTTGAAGGTTTGTCCGACGCTATAGCAGATGTAAACCGAGATTTAGATGTCATCAAAAGGTGGTCTGATAGTTTTGGGGTCTCAGTAAACCCTTCAAAGTGTCAGGCCATTGTAATTGGGAGCTCACGCATGATAGGTAGGGTGACGCTTAGTTCTCTTCCTCCTCTTATTTTCAATGGTATCGTCATACCCTTTACCTCTATTGTGAAAGATCTCGGTTTGCATCTTGACTCAACGCTTAGCTGGCAACGCCAGGTCTCTAGTGTTAGTCAAAGGGTCAACGGTACTCTGCGATCCCTGTATCGTCTGAGAAACTTTTTACCCGCTAAGACGAAAACTATGCTTGTGCAGACTTTGATTTTCCCTATCATCGACTATGGTGACGTGTGCTACTTTGACTTGAATTCGGTTTTGCTGGATAAGCTCGACAGACTGCTCAACAATTGTATCCGGTTCATATTCAACCTCAGGAAATATGATCATATGTCGAGCTATAGGTCTGAGCTCAAATGGATGTCCATTCGCCAAAGAAGAAGTATGCGCGCTTTGACCACGCTTTTCTCCCTTCTCAACTCTCCCACTCCTCCTTCTTATCTTACGTCTCACTTCCAATATCTATGTTATTCACACACTAAGAATCTGCGTTCTTCTAACAATCTTCTCCTACTTTGTCCTTCTCATACTTCTGACTTTGTTCATTCTTCCTTTCATATTAAGTCCATTCTTCTATGGAATGCGCTTCCTCTTGATATCAGGACGGCCACCAGCCGGTATGCATTTAAGCGGAAATTGCACAGCTTTTTGTCAAATTAAATAGAGTAGAGTCATCTCAACACCTCTCTCCCTTGAATTTGTATATAGGTATATATATATAATATAGGTATATATTTTATTAAATATGTATGTATGTGTATTATAACTATTTCTAATGATATATTTTAATAAAAAATGTTTTTTTCTTTGTTCCTCTCAAACAGAGCACCTGCCATCTTATCTCTTCACCACCCTTGGTTGACTGGTAGAGAATTCCTAAGGCATTAAGTCCGCCTTTGTACTTTTTTTGAGTGTGAAAACTTTAAATTAATAAATAAATAACGCCATCATTATTCCCCTGCAAAAAAGGATGGTGCTAGCGGCCTCATATACCTCCGTCTCTCACTCACACTGGAATAATGGTGGCATTAATACGTCATAATACGGCCCCTGCCTTATTATGAAGTAGGTATTCATGCCATCATTATACCACTGCGAAAAAAGGATGGTGCTAGTAGCCTCATATATAGCTCCGTCTTTCACTCACACTGGAATAGTGGTGGCATTAATATTATACGTCATAAAACGGCCGCTGCCTTAATATGAAGTAAATGCCATCATTATTCCACTGCGAAAAAAGGATGGTGCTAGCAGCCTCATATAGCTCCTTCTCTCACTCACACTGGAATAATGGTGGCCTTAATACGTCATAATACTGCCCCTGATCAGAGTATCAGGTTACAGTAAAATAAAACTTCTATTTTAGACCTATTGTTTTTATTTTTATTTATTTTTTTGTAATGAAAGAAATCGAGGAGAACATTGAAGCAACTATATTTGAAATGTTTGTGTAGGTATTATTTTGTTAAATTTTTCACAACAGTCTTATTTCGCTTTTGTAAGAGGTGTTGGGATATTTCTAAACGTAATGGGTATTAAAGAAGAACAATTGGAAATATTTTATAAAACATTTATTTTCAATATAAAATGACTGTTTCCTAAATATACGAAATTGTGTTCGTAGAGTTTAATGATAATAAGTTAAAAGAGTTAAGATGGAAAAGAGTGGAATCTTTCCATGTAACATACCTAACACAGGTGTAAAGTTTACAAAAAAAGATTACCCTGTGCCTTGTTGATAATAGCTTAGAGTTCATCTTTCAATTAAGATAAATACAACGGAGTAAACCTACTTCGTTTATGTACTAAATGTTAACCATTTACTTCACTTATTTTTTAATGGTACATACTCGTATATTATAAAATAAGAACATTTTAAATATTGTAGTTATGTTGTTTGTTATATCCGTCTACTGATCTAAAATTACGAAGAGAGAAGAAAAGTAGCAGGACCCAAAATAGTTCAGCGTAATAAGAACAAAACAATTTGCAATTTCGGAAATAGATTAGTGATGAATAAATAAGTAGTAATTGAGGTAAAAGCAATTACAAGTTAAAAAACAATTTTAGAGAAAACTACAATAAATCGAAATAAATAAAAAAAATTAGACAAGAAAGAAACAAAGAAATATTTGATTAGCATAAAGGAACATACGTCACTTAAAAAATGACTTAGCACATTTTTTTATAAACATTCTTCTAATAATTTATTAGAGATGACATTGTTGGCTATGCTATGAAATTTTAAAAATATGCAGGTCTGTTTTTGATCAGGCGACCCACTATGCGTGAAGATTTTTTCAAGTGTGTGATTTATCTTAAGTGAAAGACTATCTCGTGAGCTCGTTGCATCCATCTCAAAGAGTGAACATGGATTGTTTGTGCACTAAAACACTATGAATGACGATACAAACTTACGATATCATTGCAACTGTGGCAGAGAGATACATACAATACCGTAACACGAATTACGGTCTCAAGTTAGAAAGATGTAAACTAACTTGAGGTAAAATGATTTTAACACTTTCCGGGACACTGAACGAGACACAATAAAAGTTTTATTGTTATCACGTTTATAGGCGTTTAGTGTCCCGCAAAGTGTTAACATGCTTATATAAAATTAAAAGGTCCATCAACACCCACCGACACCATGATGGAAATAGAAAAATTTAGGCGAAGTGGTTTGTAGTAGATCCAGACAAAAAAAAACTGTGCAGTTGTGTCGGAAGGAGCTCTAATTATTATAATCAATCTACATATTGCGAGTTAGTAATTACGTATTTGCACTTAACCCCTTTATGTTTAAATTTATTTAGGAATAACATTACAATTACGATCGTCTCGATTCTAATGAAAAGCTTAACTTATTTTAATCTAACTTTATGTACAAAATTATAAAACGAGTAACAATAACATTTAACTATATCAAAGGAATTAAATTGAATGGCGAGTCTAGCCGCCATTTCGATCACAAGGCTGGTCGAATACTTAAATCTATAAATTATTATAGTGATCTGATTAAATACTTTGGTCTCTAATGCGATACATTTGAAGTTTAGTTATTTAGAACAGCACCTAAAGTTTAGAACATTATTTACAAGATAACATTAACAAATAATTTTTATCCCATTCGCACGTTGTTCATATTTCAACAACAGAACAAAATATGGCAGTACGCGATGCTTTTCACTTCTGTTTGGTTTTCACAAATCGATTACGAATATCGATTACATTGAATTCTCGATAGTGTCAGTGTATCGGGAAGAATGGCGGAGTGATTGTCGGTAGGTGGTCGCCGCATCGAGGGAAGTTCGGAGGCACGGGAGGCAGGTCCCCCTGCGTGCCGATGTGAAGAATCAAGTTCATTCCTATTACTATGTGATAGATGAAATGACAGTGGAACAACCAGTATCCTGAAAAGAAAATATAAAGTTGAGAAATCGTGGAAGTATTCCAGAATCGTATTTGATTAAATGTTATGTTGTAGTCGGAACACACGTGTGTTTCAGAGTCCGCATTTTCAAATTGAATATAAAGAAAAAAACAGGAGCTATTTTATGAAGAATCTTACCTGGGTTATCTGCCTTTAGCCTTAAAACGACGTAACCGTTATTGGGTACAGCAAGAGTATCCTTGAAGGGTGGAAGGTTGTACTGCCTGTGCAGCAGACCCTTCCTGTCCAGGTCCAGGGCGTGTTTCAGGTTAATCTTCTTAATGTTCTTGTCGGGAGATCTGCCGATACCGATCACGTTGTATGGAGTACCGTGAAGGTGGAATGGGTGGGACAAGTTTGGTGATTGCACTGGAATTAAAAGTATTGTTTGTAAAGAAGCCTGTTGTCATTTTATAAATAAAAATGTGACGGTTCGTTACTGTAAGTTTTAAGCGTGTTGTAAAATGGAGCTGGTGTTCAGTTTTTGGGGTCAAAAGCTGGTCTGCTATTCTTTTGAGAGTCGTAGGCCATAGACACAGGATTGTCTGACTATGTTCGATAAAAAATCTTGATGTTAAGTATTTCTTCGTATCTACCTTCATCGACCAGCACGATTTCCACGATGGAGTTAAGAGGCACATCGATCATGTGTGTGCAGCGGCAGTCGACGGCGCAGTTGGCAGGTCTGTTGTCTCCGTTACAGAAGAGATCCGGGGATAATTCATGCATCTGCGAGAGGGGCGGCGCGGGGGCCGCTCTGTAGGAGATCTCGTCCACCAAACTCAGCACGTGGTCACCACCGGGAGCCACTGGATATAGGAATTGGATAGACGTAAAATTATTTTAATTATATATAATATTAGCTTTTGGAAAATATCACGTGAGAACGTAACTGCATTGATAAAAAGTACCCTATGTCCAGGCCCATGTCTTGATCTATCCAACTAAACTAATATTATAAAGATTTGATTTTTTGTTTGTTTGTATGATTGTTTGTAATGAATAAACTCAAAAACTACTGGACCGATTTAAAAAATTCTTTCACCAGTCGATGCCATATTATCACTGAGTAACAAAGGCTATTATTTATAAAGTTATCACGCGGGCGAAGCCGCTGGCGGAAATTAGTGTGACATATTCCATGTCACATCTTGTATTAACCGTTGTACTGTTTAAAGGCTCGTGCAGACCAGCGCGACGCGGCGGCGCGACGCGACTCGATCAATACAATTTCTAAGAAAACTTCACGGTATAACAATAGCCGGTGTCGTCGCGCTAGTCTGCACGAAGCTTAATGTGATACCCTCATCGCCATTCTGTATACTATATGGTGATGCATGACATTATTATGAAATAGGCAGAATTAGTGTACACTGAAAAAAGTTTAGAAGAGGCAAAGGCATAGTGTTAATAAAAAATGAACGTCATAATATGTCTGAACTCACCTCGGTTCAAAACCACAACGAAGCTGTCAAATAAAAAACATTCTAGTGACCTCAAAATCTTACCTAAGTAGTTTCTGTACGTATTTTCCTTGAATAAGTCCTTTGGCTTGTAGAAGTGGAACCTGAATGGCAGGAAGATCTTGACATCGGGCCTCTCTTGCAATATGGCCGGGTCTACCGGCCTCGCTGACTTCAAGTTGCTAACGCAAACGGCGTCATTTCGTTTTACATTGCAGATAGCGTCCAAGGGGTTAAGAATCTATAACATTTTGAGGGTTAAAGAAATAGTTTAAAAAAAAAACAAAATGTGAAGCAATGTGTGCGAAATTAAAAAACCAATTCTTAAAAAAAAAATTGCATTGCTTTTTTTTAAATTCTTGAGTAGATAAGCAATGCGCTTTATATTTTGTTAGTTCAGCCGCATTTTTAAAGCAACTTTTGAATCTTGTGCTGAAAAGCTTTACAAAAAGAATTTGTTTAGTAACGACATTATGTACACAAAAAAATAGAATATACAAGGAAATAGAAAAGATGTACAACCTGTATGTTTGGTGCCAATGCCAAGTAGGAGTCTACGCGATGCCCTCCAAATTCATGCACAAGACATCTCAATGCGAGTCATCTACATATTTTCTAAAATAGTAATTCTATTGTGCTATATATACAAATATATACAATAGCTTTTCAACTGATGGGTGTATATATTATAAAATCAACGTACCAACTAATTGTACTTTCAAATCATTAAACTACTCATGCTTTCAAGGAAAATAAAATAAACCGCTATTTTTCATAGATTTTATTAAAGGTATAAAATTTTACATTCTTATAGTAATTTTATATTATTATGATAAATCGTACTGTTTTGCTTATCTTTACTTTATAGCAAAATATACCTACTTCGCTGCGAGATATGTTCGTTGTAAGCTGTGCTGTCGTTCTCAGTCGACTCCACATATATACACTCCACATTTACTTTTTGGAATTTCCGTTGGCACAATCACACTGACTTCTAGTAGCCATAATAGTTAACATCTCTTAATTAGTGGTAACATCAAGTGTGCTTCTCTATAATAGTATACAGCCTTCGTTTATGTACGGAGTGTGCTGCAGAGTGATCAAACTACTGTGTATTTACATAGGTTCCGCTGTACGTTATTTACATTTTATCATAAATGGTAGTGCATGCAAAATTGGGTTGGGATCATTTCAAATGTCTTAAAATTCTAAGCAAGTAGGTCTAATAAGTAATTTTTAAATATATACAAGTAATAAATATATCATTGGTGAAAATAACATTATAATGGCAAGTTGTTAGTTACAGGACGAACAAGTCTTGTTAAATCTATACTCAATACGCGAAAATAAATTGTTGGTTCAAGAGCCTCAAAGTACATATTATAGGCGATATCAATAATTAAAATGTAATTAAGAAAATATCACCGAATATGGCATAAAATTAAAATTGAAGTCAACTCGTAGAAACAGTGCATCATCGTTAAATAACATCACAAACCATCATTAACTCCCATTGAATCACTCTTGTAAAAAAATAAACACAATCGGCAGAATCGAGCACTTCGAATCTACCGGACACATCACACAAAACAAACATAAATTTACACTTAGTTAACATATTTAAATCAACTGTACATAGCTGTGTGCTGTGCTTTTATTTGCACATCATGCAAAAACTGGGCAATTTGTCTAGGAACCAATTTAGTTTAGCGCGATGGGAGGGAGGTGGTCGCCACATGTGGGGAAGTTAGGGGGGACGGGCGGCAGGTCGGCCTGGGTGCCCACTTGCAGCACGAGGTTCATGCCGATGACGATGTGGAACAGGAAGTGGCAGTGGAACAGCCAGAAGCCGGGGTTGTTGGCTCGGAAACGGACGATGACGTAGCCGTTGTTGGGGACGGCGATGGTGTCCTTCGCCGGCGGGAGGTCTCCCTGCTTCAGGTGACGCTCAAGCAGACCTCTCCTATCGAGGTCGAGAGCGTGCTTCAAGTTGATCTTCTTCACGTTCTGGTCGGGTGACCGGCCGATACCGATAACGTTGAAGGCATATCCATGCAAGTGGAACGGGTGAGATAAGTTTGCGATTTGAACTGGAAAATGGAAAGTACAATCAAGAATATGCATCTTAAATTACCGTAATCTATACGTGATGTATAACTTCCCGTTATTGTATTCAGCGTGGTATAATTGCCGAAGAAATAAATCGATTTACGTGATGATAACATCGGCAAATAAGGTTTAAATTGATCTACACACTGTTTATATCTAAGTGGATTGATTATAATTATACCGAGCTGAAAAAGCCAATTTTCGCGGGTCATTAAATGTGACGTGTAATGTACATACCTTCGTCTACAAGAACAACTTCGACCACAGCATTCAGCGGTATATCGACCTTGTGGGTGCACATGCAATTCTGTCCACAGTTAGCGGGGCGGTTGTCACCGTTACAGAACTGTTCGGGGTTGATGTCATCATACTGACTGATCAGGGGTGCGGGCGGGGCCATGTATGAAATTTCGTCTATCAAACTGATTACGTGATCTCCTCCAGGGGCAACTGGAAAGTTGACATAATGTTATTGTTGGTTCCTCCTTTATCATCTCATTGAACTAAAGAATACTATTTATATGAATAGCTTACCTAAATATCTGTTATAAGTATTAGGCTGGAACAACATCTCAGGCCTATAGACGAAGAAACGGAAAGGCAAGAAGATTTTAACATCAGGCCTTTCTTGAAGGATGGCCGGGTCAATATGCTTGGCGTTCTTCAGCTGACTGACGCAAATAGCGTCGTTCCTTGTTATATTACACCTTGCGTCCAACGGGTTCATCACCTGGATAGTTAGTGAGGAGAAAGGTACGTGCAATTACTAATATTACGTGCAAAATATACATTATTCACTAAATTGACTACGGCCACTAAAACTACAAGTTGGAAAATTATTTGCACTCTTGCAGAAATTCAATCAAAGTGCAGACACACACCTTATAAATTATAATAAACCGTTACATTGGTATGTAGTCGGTTTTAAAATTGCTACTGAGACACGTTGGTACTAATTATATATTTACAGAACCGGTAAATGTACCGGTAGCTATTTCACCTGACTGTACTTGGTCTAATTCGTCAACAGATATAATTTGATTTTTCGTTTTAATTTATTCGCTGCTGCGAAATTTGTTTCATATCGGCTCTATACCAGTATTTAAGTTTGAGCAACGACTTGGTATAAAGTCGACACTTGGACGATGTTTAATCGAGGTTGTCGTGTCGGCACCAAGAATTCAGTATGCAATATCCGCTGTTTAATAATTGAGGCGAGTAGTCTCGTGACACGGGTACGTACTCGCACGGAACACCAACTAGAACTCAGCACCACAATTACGTGTTCTTCATTCGTCTCAGTTAAATTACTACCAACATACAGGAAATGTAAGAATATTTACATTATCATAGTATCAATCTTCTACTGAATCTACTGGTGGTATATAATATATTACAGTATCGCAGTATGTTACACCGGCCATTACAACTCACCACTCCTTGAGGGATGCCGACATCGTAGGTGGGTGGCTGCGAGGAGGGCTGATAAGGTCCTCTCGCGTATCTGAGGATACCTAGCTGCTGAGCTCTCTTAACACCGCATTCGCCGAGACCTCGGACCTGGATCCAGTACGCTCCAGGAATATTGTTCGCTTCGATTACAAAGTCGTATCGTTCGCCTGTAACACGAGTAATAACATTTTTGCAAGAATTTCATTAGGATCTAGATAATTTGCAAATGTTGTAAAAGAGGAAGCACGTATGTTATATAATGTTTTTGCTCGACTGGGCGCACTACCTAATTAGACATTATTACAACACATAGGCGTGTCTTACAAAAATCGCAACCGATTATCATAAATTATATTATGCACCCAATATTACAATTAGGTACATTCTTTTGTAAGCACAAATACTTTTAAAATCACTAAAATATTCATAAAGCATGATGAAATTGAACGAACAAAGTGTCCCATATTCTGTTCATCTTTGGTAAATGAAATGAGCGTAGGTGTCAAAAAGCCGCTTCGAACAGTCGTGAGGAAACATCCTCCACACATTACAACTTGCCATTGTTCGAAAGCTAAATCGTAAACAGGTATGTTTATTGCTTCCTTGTGCTTAGCTCACCTGAGAACGAGATGATGGTGTTTACTTGTACCGGATGCACAGGCTCGCCGTCAGTCGCAATAACGGTTAAATTGTGGCCTTCGAAAGTGACCTGCGCGGGGCACACCGACGCGAAAGCGTTGATCATTCTGAATCTGTATCTCCTGCCAGGTGTGATCGTGAACACTTCCAGGGGGGTGTTGGTCATGAAGCCAGTGTTGGGGTCTCTGAACTGACCCTTTCCGTTAATCAGTACGTTTTCGGGATCTTGTCCGGTGTTGACGGCCAGACGACCAGGATATCTTTCGGCCGCATCTTCGTGCAGCCAATCGCTGAGCAGCATGACGTGGGTGGTCAAGTCGTAGTCGTACAGGTGACTGTTGGGGTCTTTGGAAGGAGGCTGACGGACGACGATGCTTCCGTATAAACCGTCAAGCTTTTGGAGTCCAGTGTGAGCGTGCCAAAAGTGGGTACCCGCGTTACCTTGCCATTGATATCTGTAATAATTTGTAGAGAATATTAAGCATTGCTATCAAATTGATACTAATACATAGTATAATAATTACGCATCCAAGGATTATTTGTACCTGAAAGTATTTCCTTGCTGGATGGGGCACTGCGTCACAAACGGTACACCGTCGTAGTACTGAGATCCTCTCTGCCAGATTCCGTGCCAGTGGATGGTCACCTCCATACCCTCCATGTGGTTCTCGACGTCGATGACTACCTTGTCGTTCTCGCACACTTGGATGGAAGGTCCCGGCAACATTCTGTTGGCTGTGAGGATTCCTCGCTCGACACCATCGGCCAGCACACATTGGCAGTGAGACCACACCACGTTCGTCGCGTTCGGTGTGCATACTTGACACGCCCTGCAATAATTTGAATGTATTTAAGTATGACATAAGCTATGCTCTATTTCCTTATCAACATACTCGTACCTTACACCACCATTTCTTCAGACAACACGTACCCTATCGTGAAATAACCTGTTTGCATAAGTCCTGTCGTCATCTATTAATTACGTGGCCTGACGGAATTTGGATCACTCATTGTATTTAAGTACGGCATTGAATCCGATGCCGCTAAGAGTTCGTGTGAAACAAAGCGTAAAATGTGCGAAATGGAAAAGTCGGTCGCTGGGTCTGTTTTTTTTCGGCACGACTTTGCGTGAGCATCTCGAAAATATTTGGACTATCTCTGGATCTTGGCGTGGATAGCGCAGCTCTTACAAAATACTGTGAGGTAAGGAGTTACTCAAGCTTTAAGCCTTTTTTTTAAACTGCTGTGATATAAGTCAATAACAGTGATTGTAAAGTAAACGTCTGATCCGTGCAATTATAATGGCAATTGAATAGAGTACCGACTTCGTTAGCGGCAACTTGCATTTTAATGAGAAACGACGAGCCTGTTATTACGATTGTTATTGTCATTCAATGTCACTGTGTGATCATCGCAATTTCACAGCTCGGTTTCGAAATTAGTCTATTTTCGATGAACAAACACAATGATTCGTTTGTATTTTGTATCCGAAGGTGCAAAGGAAACAAACTTCATTAGTAGAGCTACTGTCTACGAATTTTCCTCATTTGTTTAGGTGAACAGTTTTCCGAACTAGTTTAAAATTAAATAAATTATGTCGAAATATAATTTACCTTAGTAAGGTTCGTATTTTTTAACTTTTTGGCTTGATTTAACTTGTGAGATTCATAATATATACCGTGAAGACAGAAAATAAATATGCATTACGTATTTGCAAAATAACATCGTAGCGCATTATATCGATAAAGATACAAATAAAAATAAAAATACTTACGCTCCCAAAACCGTGTACAGTTCCAAAGTGAAGTGATAGTAGCAGATCCTGGGTGGTTCGTTCTCCCTGCAGGCGCGGGCGCACTCATCAGGGGCTGACAGCGCCGGGTTCCTCCTCAGCTCAGCTGTGGCACTGCTCGTGAAGTCCAAATGCTTCAGGGAAGTTTTTCCGTTAGCATTTCTCGCCAGCGAAGGCAGAGGGTTGCTCCGTACATTACCGCTTAACGGACCTTTGCCGCTCGACGCGAATGGGTTGGATGCGGGTCCTGAGGTGCTGCCGATGCTACCGAAGGACGTGAAGGGATCACTGCCCGAGGGGTGGGTCTGCACGAGGCCATGGGTGGAGGCGAAGGCGCTGCTGGAGCCCTCGCGGAACGGTGTGGCTGTGCCCGCCTGCCACCATGACGCTGACGTCGATTGGTCGTCGGCTGTGCTGATGGCTTCTGCGCAACAAAAAAAAAGCTGTTGAGTTTCGTTTCAATGGGGATTTTCGATGATTTTTTTATGTTAATCTTAATGTTTTCTTACTAGAGAATAATGTCATCTCTATACTTGGCCTGAAAGTTGGGCACAAGGTGACGGGCGGAGGTCGTCTCGGTCTGTTTGGAAGTTCATTTAAATGACCAATTTTTTGTCTTTACTCAGTGGTCAGAATGTAAACATAATAGATTCGAATGATAATTTTCGGTTAGTGACCACAACATAAATTGGTGCAGATCCTAATTTCCTCTTTTTATCTAAAATATTTGCATCAAGGCACAGGTCAATGTCACTTTCATAAAATATTTTACAAAAAAGATTATATTAAATGTTATTAATAGATATGTTAAATTAGCTATGTTTTACTAAGGTATAATTTTAGCAGGTATAGAGCATTCTCCACAAGTACAACCAAGTACAATGTGGAAGAATATACGAGTAGGCCAGATGAATACCACAATTGCACACAATCCTACACTGCTATTTCTCACAGCCTACTCGCCAAAACCTAAATATCCAAGTAAAGCTATCATAAAATCAAACCTTACAACGAAAGGTAAATGGCTCACAAACATTACTCATGAGTCGACACTACACAATAAAGATAAAAGATGTGTAAATTACAAACGTTCAGAAGCTATTTAAAGTGGAACGAATGATCGCGAATCTGTAACGATTTTCCCAAGAACTGACAGTAGCTGAAAGTAACCAACTATTAGTTTATTAGATAACTTGGTAGTAGCTCTCGACAGGTGCATTAATGTAAATTCTGTAGTGCAGGCACCTTGTAGGCACTCGTATAATGGTTACAAGACTGTGTTGTCACGAAGTTTTCGCAACACTGGACCAGGACGGACCGCGTCCTTAAATTAAAGGACTTTTACTTCCCTGTCGGCTGTTACAGTTTTCTCAAAGAATTAATTGAATATTACGCAGTCTAATACGATCGCACAGTTACCACATTATTATAATTGCTTACTCAATATTTGTAGTGATGTGTACCGGCTTTTGTACGATACCTTTTAGGGTCCTGTGCAAATACGTGCATCGCAAAATTGTTTGCGTACCAAAAACGTTGTACTTGTTTGCATTTTGCAACAACAATATTATAGGCTATTAGCTCGTAGATATGCAACAAAAGCGTTCAATTTTATTCTGGTTGCGGAACATAACAATACGTGTTGTATACGAACTTGGCCGTTTTTTGTGAGACCGTTTAGGATTGAGAGCCTTGAGGTCACTATACTTTTATTTCCTTATTGGTAAACACTAACATTGGCTGGCGATTCGTTACGGCGGCGCCGCCGATTACGGGCGGGTTATCAGAAGGGTTATTATTTCAAATTACGAGTCGCGTGTTTGGTTTTCCAAATCGATATATCGTGTATGTTGTTGCAATGTTAGTGAAGATTACTTCTTGTATTGCATAGGCAATTAAAATCTGTGTGTGAAAAGATCTGATTCTGGCTAATTATCAATGAATGAGCGTTTTAAACATTCTTCTGAACCTATTAGTGTCTATCACATGAACGCAATGTATTAGCACTTAACTCACTCACTCCTTAACTTGCACCTAGAGTGCTGCTCGCAGCGTTTCGTTGCAGAAACTATAAAACGCTACAGATTTACACCTTTTGAAAGTACGAGTAAGTTATCAGAATTCTGAAACTATGCACCACAACCCGCTCATTAGTCGCATAAATATGCCACCTAGTTAGTTTGTTACCGCTACTTAGACCTAGTTTATTGCTTATTTATAAAGCCCATAAATTATTGCTATCTAATCACAGATAAATTTAGCAGCAGCTGCTGCGGTTGCTCTGTGGTTTGCAATCAGCCCCCGAGAATTTCTCTTTTCAAGTAAAACAGTAGATGTAATGTGTAGCAGCATAATGTGCGTAAAACATACCACGGAAATGTTTAAAAAATGATTACGGCATGATTACGGAAAAATTGCACATGACCAATCTATAATACTCTAGTTACTTAAACATCTACAATTTTCAAACATACGTGTTCACGTCACACATTTCAGTGTAATAGCACATCATTTTCAGTGAAATGTGTTCGATTTTAAAACGTGCATTCATTTTTTAAGCAACGTTTTTGAAATTTGTTTTGTTTCTGTTTCTGATTTTCTGGTTTACAAATTCGTTTCAGTGCTAAATTGATTAAGACACGATTGATTAGGTCACTAACTTGCAAAATGTTGGGTCTTTGTGGTAATGTTTTGAAACTAGCGCTTAAAATAATGAAACACATGAAAAAATGAATTTTAGAAATAGGTACTTAAATTATTTAAAGAATACATACATTATTTAAAACAATGCACTGAGTTGGTATTTGGCATTTAAACATTGGTGTATTGGCGCTGTTGGTGCAACTCAATGGTCTCACTTATAGAATCGTGTTTGCATTCAATCATGTTGTTTGCGATTCGCCGCGGCGATGACTCGTTCCGTTCATATAATCGCCTTCGAGAGCACATCTGTTCACTGGATTATTAACATTATTACTGTTCCGTTGCGCGATTACAGTATGTGTTTAGTTAAATGATAACATTACCGCGTGCGTGTATCCACAGTTATGTTTTTACGTACTTAGATCGTTTGGAAATACAGAAGAGTATGTAGCTTAACATTATGCTTTATCTGATGCTGTCATGCTTTTAATTTCATGGTTTTAAATGAGGTTGAATGATATGAAAGCTATACTAGGTACCTATATATATAGTCGTCGGTTTTTTACACTCTAACTACTAATATATCATTGACGATTCGTAAAAAAAAAACGATACGTCATGACGGATGCACGTTCACATTGCATACGGTTTCTTCGCGATTCGTCAAAATATCCGAATCTGTTCACACTTGATTCGTGATTCAAGAGTCCAGTTTTAGACGAGTGCTTCAGCGGCTCCGTCACAAAAATGTTTTTTGACTAACGTGATTTTTAAAAGGCGATACGTGATTCATTTTTCACGATTCGTGATGCGTGTGAACACGGGCATTTAAAAAGCATTGCTGCCATAAAAAAAAAACAACGAATCGTGAAAAAACACGATTCGTTAAAAAACACGAATCGTCCTCGTGTGAATGAGCCCTTAGAATAAAACGGGACTTACAATATTAAGTTGGACACAGAATGACAAACATTATTTCAGATTCAGACACATTGCTTGTTCGTACCGTATCTGATAATTAATTAAACCTACTATATGCTAATGGCAGCAGTGACATTATTTAGTAGTAATAGATTAAGTTGAATGCAACTTTGTTCTCTATCTTCAAAGAATTATGTAAGTAAGCAGAACCATTAAAGACACATTAAATAGCCTTAGGACAACCTAGTATTTGGCAAAACTAGTTGATAAATGGACTTAAAAGTGTGACTATAAAAAAATTAATTGGTGATTAAATCGGTAATATATTTTCGTATTCACGCTTAAGATCATTAATATTATCAATTAAATGATCATAAGTGCGATTACCGCGTGCATAAAATCGTAGGCGGAAATTGATTGATATCAGTTTTTAAGAATAAAAGGTCGTAACTTTGTTATACCCGATTTTCAATTAGCAGCCCACTTAGTGACGGTGCGTGATGAAAAAACGTAAGTAGCGTGTATTTTGTGCAACCCACTTGTTGATAGAACAATATGTTTGTGGAGTTTGTGCAATGAATCAATCATCGATCGTTACACACGATTGTTTCGATCAGCCCCTTTATATACGCTGTTAACCACGTTGGTTTATGAGGCGCGGTGTCGAAAAAATATAGGTAGAAGTTACTGAATGTATTAGACACTTGTTGGCTTATATCAAAGCATGTGTAATGTACTGAAATCTATGAAATTACAACCACTTAGAGTAGGCTAGGTTCTGCTAGGTTTAATAAGATGAGAAAACAACAGATACAAACTTAAAACTTTTAGCATATTAAGTCATCCAGTCACGTATAAAACCAGATTCTGTGGGCGGTTTTGTCTTTATTTGACAGGCAGTGAGTGGAGCTAGAAGAGCGGGGGAATGCATTAACAAAATAATTTGGATGATCCTCTGGATTATTATTTACCTACTCTGTGCACGGACTGCAGATTAATTACAACATAACTACTAATTTATTATAGTTTAGCTTTGTTATTAGGATTACTAAGCTAGTTACCTAATACGGAACGTTTTATTACATGCCTTTTAGCTAAGATTACAATAGAGAATAATGAAGTAGTAATTAGTTCGCTTCAAACGAGGCTTCACTATTTAATCTCTTGTTGTAATTATAAAAAGTAATTTCAGTTTATTGTCATTATTTCCTGGATTTTATTTTATAGGAACAAAAATTGAAAATTATATAGGTACAATAACTTTCTTTGGAAACTGTAATGTTCCTTTATTTCATATTTCTTACTATCTATCTGCCCACGGCTTCGCTCGCGTTGAAATCGATAATTATCCTAGAAACCAGAAATTAAAACCAGACCAACAAGATAACGTCAAAAGTTAATTAAAGGGTTGGTTTAACGTTGTATAACGCATTGAAACTTTGTATATCAATAAGGTATTTATTGCACCATGGCGGTAGTGCACTACAGATAGTGCAATCCACGACGACGCGCCCCACTCCGCGATTACTGTACTGTAAGCTGTACTTTAGTACGGAGCGGAGCGAAGTGGGGCGGGAGCGGAGTGGGGCGCGTCGTCGTGGATTGCACTATCTATACTTGTGTCGGATTTTCGCCTTACTTGGTTACTGGTTGATATTATGAAAAGGTAATTAGGAAATGATCTGCGTTTGGGAATTTGTTCACTTATTTTTACTCATTAGTTTCTTTAGTGTTTTAGTTAGATGATTCATCATCTGCATAGCCTTTTCCCAACAATGTTAGGGTCGGCTTCCAGTCTAAGCGGATGCAGCTGAATACCAATTTTGACATGGAGCGACTGCCTATCTGACCTCCACAACATTTAGTAGATGATTATGTGAAGGAAATTAATAGAGTAGGTACAAAGTACGAGGCATATGATTGAGTCTTTTGGCATGGCATGTAGACCAATACACACAGATTTACAATTTGCGCGGAGATGAAACGAGGAAATGATAACACAGATGCCAAGAAATTTTTATTTTTATTATTAAAGTTGGCAGAATCTTTGCAGCGCTGATTTGCTGGATTTGTTTTCTCCTCTACCTATCGTTATTTCTCCTGACAAAGTTTATTCGGTTTATATGTATGTATCTATGTATTAGTAGGTATTCATTATCAAGTTATCTTACACCTGCCATGTTTAGTCTCTGCACCACCATAAGGTTGGCTGGTAGAAAATACCTCAGGCATTAAGTCCGCCTTTGTACAGTATTTTTTTTTACCTATACATAAAGTTTTAATAAATAATTAAATAATTAGTTTTCTTTTATAGCTCAACATTGATATCTTTATAAAAACGCCAGTCATTTTGGAAAATCCAATGTTTATAGAAAGTCTATGTTTATACACTAAAAACGCCTCGATTTGTTAGTAGTCATTGATTTGGGATTAAATGTTATAAGTAGTAAGGAGTAGGAGTCTCCCCGCCGGACACCTAACAATCGAGCTCGTTGGTGCAGAAACAGTGAAAGTTAACTTTAACAGTCGCTTTAGACGCAAACGGAGTAACTCTCGGCTAAATGACATGTCCGTAACGTGATATATTTGTTCGCTGTCCCATGTCAAGCGACTGTCACGCCGATTGGGCACAAGTACTGTATCGATTACAAATAAACGATTTAAATCACAGCCTCACTAGCGAGAGGTGTATTTAGATCGGTTTATGTAACAGAGAACAGATCGACACGTCTCGGGAACTTTGTTTATTTTATCTGTTTATTCAAGTTCTTGCGTTTCGGAATTGAATGCGCATGCTAGATTGTCATACTTCCTTATTTAGGGAATGATTTACAGAAATCGAAAAAAAAAGAGTAGTTTCACAATTCTAAAGATCTATGCTGTTGGCACTACACTCATTCAAGTCAAGCGGGGCTGTAATAGAAAGCTTATGTTCCTTCACTTATCGATAACCTGCTTGATTGCTTCTGTCGAAATAAAATTAAATATTATATAAACCAGAAGCCAATTTATTAGTGACTGCAGCTGTCAAAATCAGTATTATAATCTGACAGACAGTCTTCAGACCCTTATTAGTGGGCCTACAAGGTGTAGCTAATAAATTATGTTTATATGTAAGAATACGACTTAATCGCACGCATTGTGCTGGAAGTGGCATAATAGTCCAGTTTCATCGACGTGTATGATCGTTAGCATGAGGGAATGTTCCAATTATGAATTAATATTAGTTTCTTAGTGATATTAGTTGGTCCGCATAAGAATATGAGTAACAACAACGGAAGTCAATATTTTTCTTTAATAGCGTGAGGAAAAAACTTATTTTGGGCATATCCTAATATACTTAATTATTGTTTGTAAGTATTTAGTGCTTTGTATTTAATACTGATTGTATGTTATTTTCACTTTTTGTATGTTTTTTTTCCTTTTTGGCGCAGCCGTGAGGCACACACGATTTTTATGATTATTTACCTTTTTATTTTGTTATTGTGTTTCACGAACTGTGTCCAAATAAATATTATTATTTCTTTTTTTCTTCCTTTCACTATTATATGTTGCGTAAAAGCGTAGGTTTACCTAAAACTGTTCACTTGAATTTAGAGATCTATGGTTGCAGTCTTTGAATGTCGTGCTTTTGGATTTTAATATTCAATATTTTCCTGCTTTATTCTTCGTGGTATTCAACCTTAAAATGTCGTTATTTATGTTGCTTGTAAACAAAATGAATGCATTCTATCTCTAATCAACAGGATTGACAGTTCATAAGTAATACTTAGTCAGTAACACAATATTATTTCAAGTCGGTTTATCTTACATCTATGTGTGGAATTCTGTAATCTGATACGAAGTAGTGACCTTAGCCGAGTAAGTTCATGATCTGCGCACGAGCAGCGTTGGGCAAGTTTACACGTCAGATCGTGTACTACAAGGTTTAACTGATAAGTTTAGGTTCAAAAGAATGCTGTAACTACGTATGTTGCCTATGCGCCTAGGGTTCATATTGTCAGGAATTGAGAATATTATCAGGGCTTAGGTACGGTACTCAGGGACCCGTCAGCCCCGTTAAAGATATTGCTGACAGATTTGTCAATCTAAGGCCATCAGCTTTGTCTTCATCGGACACGGCTGTTTCCGGAGGGTCCTGTTCGATATCAGGCGGGAGGAAACGCCCAGGTGTCATCACTGCGTGGATCGCACGGAGGACACGGTGGAGCATACTGTGGAGGTCTGCCCGGCTTGGGCAGAGCACCGCCGTGTCCTCGTGGATGTGATCGGTGGCGGGGATCTCTCGCGTCCGGCCAGGGCCGGACACGACGCCGTACCATGGCCTGGACCAGGGTCCAGGCCATGGTACGGAGCGAGAGGGCATGGGATGTGGAGTGGGCGGAGGTCACCTCCTTCTGCGAAGCAGTAATGCTCGCGAAGGAGGAGGCGGAACGCGCGAGGGAGAGGCAAAATTCGCGCCCTCACGCCCCTAGCCGCCGCAGGAGCAGACGCCCTGGGCGTCGAGAATGGATAGCCGATTCCCGGCCACAGTAGGCGCGGGCTTGTGGACGGTAAGCAACGGGTCGATGGTGCGTTGTGTTCCACGCGCGCCTCAAAGCGATGTCAGCGTGAAGGGGTCCGATGGGACCATTGCCTGCCGGGGTTACGGGAAAGTCCGAAAGGGATACCGTGGCCCCTGGCATTGCACAGGCAACAGAAGGAACACGGGTGGGTTTCAGTCAGTAAGAGTCTGACACGCCCTCCCGCTCCACACAGAGCGGGAAAAGTCATTTGATGAATTCCCAAACAAAAAAAAAAAGGCCATGAGCTTTTCCCATAAAGCTCGTGAACTTTCATATTGTTAGGAATTGACAATATTAGCAGAGTACTAAAATCAATTTCGGAATTCTAGGGAGTCATCCCTGCTGAAGACATTGCTGACAGATTTGTCAGTTCAAAGCCATGAGCTTTTCCCATAATAGCTAGTGAATTAAGGGCTCGTGTAGACGGCACCGCAGCCGGGCTGATACTGCTTCGCGTAACCATGTAGACTGAGCCGTAGCCGCGCCGCTTAATTTTGCTATATTACTCTACAATCCGAGGCGGCGGCGCGGCGGCGGCGGCGGTGCGTCAGCGGGCTGGCACCGTTGCATGTTTACAAGTATGCGGCGCGGCGCCGACGCGGCGACGGGCGGCGTCGTGTCCCTGTGCACTAAGTCTCTTGTAGTTCTTTGCTTGCTTCTATCGCAACTTTTTAGTTTAAATTTAGTGTTTCATGACCACTTGCGTTTCTAAAATATTTAGAGCTTAACTAATACGCACTAAGAATATTTCGTATTCGTAACGTAACATTTCACAATTAAATGTGTCATAAACTAGAATAAATTTAAGATCGACTAACTCCTTGTTCTAACCAAATTTAGAAACAGTTTGTTTTGCATACTAAAGGCTGTCTTGTCAAAATACCGATAGTTAAGCAGATACGCATAAATGAATCAGCAAAATTATGTCAGCATAATTTAACAGAGAGTTAAATAAACAAATTAATCGTCAGTTTACTGTGCAAATAATATGTAATTATCATGTCGCTAACGAAAGGTGAAATCAAACAGGGCTGACACACTTTGATCACATTAAATCTTATTTCATGCATGTTAACAATTAAATTGATTCCGATCACAATCGAGAGAAAGTTAAGATGGCCGCTTTCCTTTTTAATAGTTTTTCTTTTTTTCATTACATTGTGGTTCATGTAATGTGGTAGTATTAATAGGAATCCAGTAATTATGTGCGTTATACCGGATGTAAGTTTATTATGGGAATGTTCCTTCACGATTGTCAATTGTCTATTAGAGTGATAAGTTCAACCGCGGAGTTTTATAGATGAACTTCAGTTATATTATTAAGACGAAAGATGGAAAGCTATATCAAAGCATTTTAATTTATAATTTCAAGTGTACTGGTGCGTAAAATTTATTACAAATAAAGAGGAAAGTGTAGAATGAACGACTAGCGGATGTTGTAACGGAAGTTAGACTTTTTCCTATATGGCGAAGAGTGTAATGTGTTAGATTGTAAGTGTAAGTGTATGCTATTTATAAACTTAAAGATAGGAGTACAATACGAGTTATTTTGTTATCATATTAAGTTGGCTTATTAATCAAAGAAAAGTACAGTACGACTATTTTCTTAACGGACGTTAAACTCGTGTTTAACGTTAATAATTTCGTGTTTCGTCGGCATAGTCTATTACAAATAATACTAACAACTCTATATACTTCTAGTGCAAAGGGAAACTGATAGAAATCCGAACGAACGAAACAAGAAGTTTGCCGAGGGACATTGAGACAATAGTTGTACTGTAATAAGATGTGCACAATTTAAGAAAATCAACATTAAGGCGTTACCCAAGCAGAGACACCGTAAACGTCCACTTTTTAGTCGCACTGTTAGCCGTTATTTCAAGCCTAAAAAATACAGTGTAATTAATAGTCAAGGGTATAAACGACTTATATAAAGATATATAATAGAAATGATCCAGCAGCTTGAAAAAAAATCGCATAAAAGACCTCGAAATGCTCAATATTTTGAGCGACAACTACTCATTTTTCTTTAACTATAAAAAAGGAAAATAAGTCAACAAGAAACATGTAAAAATGTTTTAACTTATTGTTGTTATATTGTTTTTTAAATTAACTTAAAACTGCGAAATATCTTTCATTTTATTGGCGTAAACGAGATTCAACAAAAATCAAACGCATTACCATTTTCAACCGTATTTGCATACCGCGATGCACTACTGTTGCTTCACCTCCATCCATACTTAAAGATTTGCTTATTACCGCGCCTTAATCTAGGTAATACGATTACTAATAATGCTAACCTGCGGGTAACTGTTCCTTGTCCAGCCGGACGCCTTTTTCTCACACAGAAACGCTTCTAGAATTATTTACCTGTTCTCACAATAACTACCTAAATTGTAAACAAAGAAATTTACACATAAAAAGAATAGAAAACACTCAAATACTCGTAATAAAAAGAAAATACATATTTTCCTACTCCGCTGTCTACGACTTATTATATTCAAATTAATTGCCGGCGAATATATCACGTGTTTATGAGCTTACGTTTAATGACGCCATTAATATTCAACGCAAACAGCATGGCGCATAATTACGATCTGTTAGCTGCGCACACGCACCCGGTGGCTGTTTACTATCATCACCGTACTTTCACTAGAATAACGTTTCTTGTTAGCGCATTGTTCCAAATTGCGTAAGGTTGCTTGAACGTGTTTATAAGTGAATCACTTAATATAGTAACTAGTTGAGTTATTTTATTTCTTTTTACTTTACCTACACTGACTAAAGCAGTTTCAGTAAGAGGTTGAACGTAACTCTGACTGTTATTGACGATGACGAGTAGTACTTGCTACGCCCGTAGCTGCAGTGTAGCAACTTTTCAAGTTACATGTTTTCCAAAACATGCATTTAGTTTTTTTCGATTTTTTAAAGCGATAGTTTTGTCTAATTTATTTCCAAGGTTATGCTATTAAATTATATTATACTTACTAATTAAAAAACAAAGTAAAGTCTAAATTTTTTTATTTTTGATTTTAGTATAAATTTTATAAAAACAAAAAAAAAGAGAATGGTGAAAGTCTATCTAGACAGGTTTTTTGTGATTCTGATTGTGCTTAGCCAGTATTTCCAGTTCAGCCATCCAGTTAATTTCTGCGTACATAGTTGACGGACGACTACATCAAATCAAGTATGACATATTTAGCTGTAGTTTTTTATAAAGCATGTATCACTTTCATCCAATTTATGTGTCTGTGCCGTGTCTAGTGCATATAAACTTAAAGCACGCGATTCTGTTACATTGCAACAAATTAAATGTAACATTTTTGATAGAAAGTTATTGTACTTTAGTGTAGACGTCAAACTGTTGAAAGCAAGCCAATGAAAGTGACTTTTAACATAAAATAAATCGATACGAAAACGTTACAAATTTAGAGGCACGTGGTCTATAATTGTTGTCACATATCTGAAGAACTTAGTCTTATAGTTTTCATTCATGGCGCCGAATCACGGTGTGGTCTGAAAATATATCATAGAAATTTTGTCAAGAACTAAAAAAAAAAAAAAAAATTTCTTTGGTATCCTTGTCTCTTTACTTCATATTAACGTATGGATGATTTATGTAGACCCACGCGGGAGAAAAGATTGTTTTTTTTTTGTATGGTAGAAAATACATAAAGTACTTTTTTTTAGAATTGAATGGAACTGAAGGGCTGGTGCTCACACGAGTTATTGTACCGTACACGGCGATCAAGTTAAAAACGATATTGATTAAAAACCTTTGTTTTACAAAATTGCATTCCAAGAACTAAGTAACTTATTTGTTAATCACCGTTATTATGGTTTAGTTATAAATATACGCGCAAAGAAAAAAAAAAATATAATTCATATTTTATTCTATTTTGATTTATTCTGTTGCATTATATTGTAAATTTTATTTTATGTAATATGGGTTTCGCCTTAATTAAATGTTTTTTTAAAAATATAATTAGACGCGCAAAGCGGCAAACAAAGGTGTTTGTATGGAAAGTATTGCAGCGGCGGCCGCACAGGCGTGTCCATGTTCTATCTAAGGTACAAATCCATGTCATTGGAGCAGTCTCCTCAAAGTAGGTTTTACTATCAGATCTTAAAGGTTGCTAAATAGTTTCTTAAGATTATCTGAACTACGTACGCACGAATTGTTAGGCATTTTGTTGTGTAAGTATAAATATTATTAATTTTACCACGCAACAGTATTGTGGTTAGGTGGGGAAGAATTACGTTCCGTTTTGGAAATATTCTATTAATATTTGGACCATATTTCAACTATATTTCAAGACGAAGTTTCACTATGGTTACACATTTCATAAACATTGTTTCATCCATGAAATATAGTGCGATATATAGCTTATGTATTAGACTGATGTTGTCCCCTGTATAATTAGTGCCGGTACTTAGAGTCGTTACTTGGGACTTGTTAATTATCCACGTTAATCGACGGATATAAATTTGGACCCTGTCAGTCAAAAGAGGACAGTTTAAAAATACTTAATTTTAGTTGGTAGTGGTGTTTAATCGGTTATTAGGTGACGTCTCTGAGTGTGAAAATTGTGACTACATTGTTGTATTGGGTTTCCATCTGTAAAAATATATGTAAGTGGTAATAATAAATAAATAACTAAACATAAATCCATATAAATCAAACATTTTATGTGGCATATAAAATTCTTATCATCTGTTATAAATATATCAAATATTGATGTTTTATATCCCATAGTGCGCGATACTTTTATTCAGCTGTGAGTAAATATAATACTTATTCATTGGGCAACTCAATTCATTAATAATATATGCACTATTTACTTGGTGGTCACTAGAGCGAGTAATTATAGCTATAATACATGCATATATACTATTCAAGGAACCAAATTATACAGAACAAATCTTTAATAAGCATGGATTATGCGCGTGAGTGTTTTGTGCCGAAAAGGTAATAAGCGTAGCGTTGGAAAATTCATTTTGATCGTTCAACTTTTCGACTGACGGAAGTGTATTCCATGGAGGTGGAAATACTGAAAATGATCAATTTTATATTCAGTAAAGGTCAGCCAGTAAAATTATTTGTTATGCAAATTGATTATACTACGGCCATTTGTGTTATTATAGCCATTTCATACAACTGTTAGAGAATGACAGTTATGATTTCAAAATAAAAAAAGGCAATTTGCTGGAAAAAAAATCCTGCCTTTATAATGTTATTTCACCTTTCAGACGGTGTAGCAGCTCTACAAATAAATCCTTGTAGGTGTTATTGATCTAATAAGAAATGTATTCTATGATGCTATACTGATATTTGATGCCAGATTCACGATTAGATTTAGATTTAAACATTTACAAGATCTAATCTTCAGATCGAAGGAATTCAGTACCACATTAATCGTGTACAAATAACCTTTAAGCAAGGTTCCTGAGAATGTAATCGTATATAAATGTTATATTACTTGTGAAGACGCGCTACATAGGTACATTGCAATTTAGTATTTTGTAGACTAAAACACAAATTTAGCCTCTTTCCGTGAGTCGATGCATTTCCATGTTTTTCGAATCGTAGACAAAGGGATTAAGAAAATTTTCTTCATACTTGATTAAAGAGTACATAGACGGTAGCAGCATCCATCATCATCACCAATTATAGGTTAACAGCACTGAAATGGCGTCTGTTAAAAATGGTGATCTTAATCATTATTCTTGTGCATCTCAGCGATTAAAGAAAAGCCAGACAAAGTACAGTAATGGACGTTTACTCGCCGTTACGCTATCTTCATAAGTCATCACAGGTCTTCAATTTAGCTAAATGTTTTCTTTAGTGGAGTTACTCTCTGCTTTTTTGTCTCTTAAAGCTACACGGTGAATGAAAGCTGAACTATGAAAAGATACCTAAGTGAGTCAATGCCGTTGATACTAGCAGGCCTCCCTCGTACCGAGCCAAGTCGAACATAGCATAGCAACAGACTGTTTAAACAATAGTTTAAACAGTCTGTTGCTATATTACTTCCACTGCTGTACCGAATTCGTTTCGGTAATTGCTATTATTAACAATTTTAAGGTCGTGAAAATGTTTATTCTGAATAATAGGCAGGTCCGAACTCTTGACGGGCAATTTCACGCCCCGACATAGCTCGGAGCTCTAAATTATGTGCAAACTTCGAAACGAAGTAAATCTTCATTTCCGGGTCGAAAATTGCTGAAGAATTAGCTTTTATTTATAGATTTATTTAGTTTATTTTTAATTTTTATTGGAACTTTATGTTTGTAGTTTGGTTGTTTATCGTTAGATGTGGATTAGTTTGTATGCATTTATTTAATAAATGTTGTAAACTAAAGTATTTATGTGTTATGTCTAAGAATGGTTCATGGTCTACTTCATATTTGTTGAAGTGAAATTAACATAATCTGTTGTAATATAATAAAATATGGTAACATAAAATGCCTACTTACAATATTCTGCTCTCTTAAACTCAAGCTTATTTACTCACGTGCAATTAAATATTTTTATGGAAATTCATAAGCTTGCAAAACCTTGCTTTCCATTAGCTAACAGGCAACTTTACTGATAATATAAATCCGGAAACTTGGGTGTGTCAATTTGAACAAGTTTAGTATTGAACGCAATTTTCGCTATCGTATTTTACCTACCAAACCGCATAATTAATAAACCTACGTAAATTTACAGGATACGTTGACTCAGATTTTTTTTTCTTGTTAGATTAATTTACCAGAATGCTGTTTCATAAGCAAGTCATTTAAAAGTTATTTATAGTCATGTACCTATAATGTCCCTTGACGATTAGCAGCAAAAAAGGAATACCTATTTTTTTTTGCAATAATTAAAAATATATTTCACAGGACATTAATTTCCTTAATAGGTTTCCGCTACACCTTGAAATATTAACCAGTATTTAAGGATATACCTAATTACACTACCGTATCAGAACTTAGGTCAGCCGTGTTTAAAAAGTTTGATCTTAATAAATTTAAACTTGGCAATCGTACAATTTGTTCTCTACAAGGCCACCGCTGTGTTCTCACGGGGCCAACAATTAGCAGGGATACGTCGAATTAATGCTCGCTTATTTGGTCTGACTTGCTACTGTTTTAGTTAATGAAAATGTCGGTATGAGAACCTGGTAGTTTAGTGGTTTCTCGGAAGGCGCAGCTCTATTGCGGCTAATGTCAATATTATGCGTTGCGGAGCGATTAGAATGAATGATACATGTACTTGCGAGCTTGTGAATGAAGTTGTGCGCTGAATGATGATGGAGCGGTATACTAAGTAAGTGTTTATACTTTCGTAGCGTTAATTTAATATAGGCTACCTGCAAATATTTCCTTTGGTAACCGTCATGAGAAGGATTTTAGTGGTTTTAAATGAAAGTATTTGAGTATTTATATACTAAGCAAGTGTTTGTACTTTCGTAGCGTTAATGTAATATAGGCTACCTGCAAATATTTCCTTTGGTAACCGTCAATGAGAAGGATTTTAGTGGTTTAAAATGAAAGTATTTGACGGTTATCGTTAGTGAAAGTTTGTATTCCAAATGAATAATTTGCTGTAGTCATGGTATGATCTCACCAAAAGCTGCGTATGGTTGGGATGCTGGCCACAAACGTACCTGTAAAAATTAAAAAGTTTCATTAGATATTTATTCAATTTATGAATAGTTTTTACCGAACATAATTTACAGTTCATATTTAGAACTTTGGTTGTCTAGCGAGCTGAATGGAAAAATGTAAACAAGTCATTCAATTATTTCCATGGCTGAATAGTTCATAAAATTGTTACAATTAATCGTTATGATTACTATCGCGCAGATAAATTACCTAAACTCATTAGTTTAATGTGAACTTGCTTCTTATTTATTTAACTTCTCAAACGTTGTTTTGTTAACACAATGGATTCGCAGACATTACCACCATAATTATGCGGTGCTCTTGAAGTAGATTAAAAAAGGCACATTACCACTTATTTGTATTAAAATGTTCCTAATTTTACGCTAATTACTTCAAGTTCACATTTTATTGTAATAATAAATAGTGAAATGTTTTGTGTGTTTATGAAATCTTGAGCTGTTAATTTGCATGTTTATATAAAGGTGTTAAAAGTGGGTATTATGATATTTTGTAACGAGCGGCGGTAGGTAGGCGTGCGTACGCGCAACATGCGTAAAATTGTGGTCGCGCACTGTGTCCGAGCAGACGGCGCAAGCCATGAACGGTAGCGGGGGCGGGACGGTGTACGAAAGAAAATAATAAGTAATAAGAATACGTATTTATTTATTCAATACTTCAAGCACACACATGCACAGAGGCGAACTTATGCTGCGTACCCAGGTAAGGTGTAATTAAGAATTAATTTTTGGAGTTATAGATCAGGTTCATTTTTATTTTACTGTCGAAATAAGAATAGTCTATTCAGTAATAAAATTAAAACAAAAGCTTAATTTAATCATTGTATTAAATAAAGCCATAACGAGACCTTCGGCTAGAACATTACGAAATTAACGAGGATACGAAGATGTAAGCTCTCTAAAGATGATTAATTCACACATTGTCGCTTGCCACCTTTATCTTGGCTCTCATTGTACAGAAACAAAGGAGTTAAACTGTTTGGAAACATAGGTATAAAGGGAAGCGCTTGCATCAAGTAATGAGCTTTAAACCCATTATGGCGCTTAGCAATTTTATTGCTCTACTTTGTAATAAGAACACTTAATAATTGCCAACTTTTAAGTGATTTCGACACTTTATTGTACTTATAAGGTAGACTTATGAGGATTAATCTCCTAAACTTGATCGTTCTCTTTGCTTAGTAATTGTTTTGGCAAAACAGAAAACGTTCAGTTTAATACGTTTTCAGGGAAGAAACAATTCAGCTCCGCGATAAGAACGTGTGAGAAAACTGCCAATGATTATAAAATGGCCCAGCTTAGGTAAATGTTATGCTCGTTTAATTTCTTCCAAATGTCCCAAGGTACACAAAAATCACGTTAAATTACAATAATATAATTGTAAAAAAAAATTGCTCGTGAGTTGAGGTCGACTACTTTTTACTAACAAAAAATAACTAGCTTGTGTTTCGTAAGACCACCGTCCTCAACCTTAATTCGGTTTTCGTATATGTAGGATTATATGTTCAATAGCTCCCAAGCCATTGTGGAACGGTGCCGCGGTGGTCGACTCAGTAAATGACTGCGTTATGCAAATAGTGCAGATTGCGAGGGCACCGTTTTCATTGTAGTATTTTTAGGACGCCATAAAGCTTTGATTAAATGAGATTAGGATATTGTATGGTGTTTGCTCACTTCTTTTGCGTGATTTCGCATGAAAACAATGATATTTAAAGAAAACAATGCGCGCCATTAGCATGCGCTTCGTGATAAAACTATGAAGTTTTGCAAGGAACAACATTCTTGCAGACAACGTTTATAAAAATCATACGTTTGTGAGTTTATTCATGATATCAAAGTAAATACAAACCGGATCTAGCCGCAACCAATTCCTGGTTTCAGATGACTGTGTATTGTGTCGGACAAATTAATTGACAATACAAACATTTAGGTAAGCGATACGCTATCGAATCGAAATATCGTCCAATATCAATCGTTTGTCATAGCGATTGTATCGCGACCATGACACGGCAGCCATTGCTTTCGCAACTCACGGTCACCCTTATATTTGCGCCAGTCTTATACAGTATAAGCAATTAATGAAGTCGCTTATTAGTAATTATACGGTTTGGTGATTCATGGGCATTGTTTTATGGTCACCATCGATTCGTCGCGCCCTCGACACTTGCATGGGAAATGTGCAGGAATGTGAGTGGCATGCAACACCGCTTTTATCTTATCTGCTTAGGACTGACGGTAGTGTATAATGTGTCTGAAAATTTTGCGTATGCTGTGATCTTTGATGTAGATTTGTCTGCACGCTGTCTGGAATATAATTATTGTGGATTAGGAAGCTGTTATTATATTAAGGAAAAGATACCTTATCTCTTGTGTATTTTAAAGATAAGTTTTGAACGTTTTCGTAAGCAGACAGTGCCAAGAGAATTTAAAAAAATATTTTAATACAGATTGTGTCCACGTCGATGGGAAAGCCATTTCGAAGCTGAATCTGAATGAAACTAACTAGGCGTATCAATATCTTTACTTACAAGTCATTGACGATATAATTAGCAAAGTTATATGCATATCATGTTCCTCGATTCGCCTTCACTTTAAATTGTCTGGTCATAACAGTTAAAAATACATATTTCATAGACGGCTTCGACGTAATGTAGATAATATTGTTATGTGATGTATCGATTTCTCTGACTGCTTGCGTTCTGTCCGTCATTCAATTTATAATCGAGAGAAATGTTGAACCATTTTCGATATTAATTGAATCCGCCCACAAAACTAGAGTGAATACATAACAAGATAATGGTGTTAGGAAACGGTTTAAACTTAATAGCTTTTCGATATAAAGTTCACTTGCTATCAGTATCAGGAATCTGTATCGGACAGTGTTCGGTCCATTTTAATTTAAATCACAATTCTGTAAGTAGCGACACGCCCCGAGCGAAATATTTAATTCAGTCGTGATAAGTCGATATCAAATTAACGTCACAGCTTTAGTCCATTTGGCTATCGATATAAAATACGGCCCTAGCACGATAATAAAATAATGAGCGCCTTAGTGTTCGTATAACGACATAATAATATTAAACGTCCTTTGTATAGGGCTGCCTGTAAACACTATTTTGTGGGGTTCGATCCAGTTTTGAGGTAATATATTTGAATTTTAGATTTGCGATATGGTATATCATTATCTCATAAAATAATAGGTAATAATTCTCCTTTGTCTTTGTGAGATATTTGGAAATATTCAAATCTAAAAGCTCCTTGTCTGTCTTAGTGGGTGGTAACCTTAGTTATGCAGGTCTGTGTTCACACAATTACGCCTCGCAGGCCTGCAACAATTAGCCGTGGGTACTGGGTTCCAATATGAAAGCCTTTGCAGTGATTCATAGTAAGGAACCCCGTTGTTGCCGTCGGCGATCTAAGAACAAATAAACAATTTTGTTTTCGCTTCCGCTACTTTGATGTAATAAGTATGGGTACACGTTCTTTAGATCTTACTATATAGTATAATATATATAATCTTAATCCTATTAATATTATAAATGTGAAAATTTGTGTGTTTGGATGTTTGTTATTCAATCAAAAACGGCTGAACGGATTTGGATTAAATTTGGCACACAAATAGTTTATAGCCTGGATTAACTATATGTTAGGGTATAGGATACTTTTTATCCCGGTAGTACGTTCCCATATGATAATATCCGACCTCCACGCGGGCGCGCAAAGCCGCGGACGAATAGGTACTAGTTCATAATGGTTGCATATTAGAAAATCAAAACTTTCTCGAGCAAATTTCAAAAGAAAAATAAACGAAATAACAAAATTTAAATGACCAAATGTTTTATTTAGATTTTTTTTAAATCCCAATGTATGTGACATCTAATGAACGATTGATCAAAAGTTGCTAGATGTCATTTTAAAATATCAAATCATTACTGTGTACTGAGTCGGACTCCGGGTGTGCTCCCGCCAAAATCTCTCGGTCACCCCTGAGTGTCGCTACAACACACTCTACCTTCGCATCGCTATGGAGGTCGCCGGCTCGCTTCGCTCGCCACCACCCTCCTTCGCTCTGCTCGGCCTCGTGTGGCTTGCTCCACTCAGGAGCTCCCTCCAGCTTCTGGCTTCCGCCTTTATAAAAACAGTCTAGGGGTAGGGACCAAAAGACTACGTGGGGTCGGGGTGCCCCGTGTCGGTTCTGAGGCTAAGTTCTGTCTACGTAGTAAGTAAATGCATTAGTATAACGCCTATATATCCAGTAATCCATTAATAATTAATAATTTATCCAGTAATCCATTTTGACCTTTAAACGATTTGGTCAATAGTGTAATAAATAATTTAAACATTGATATTCCAGACTTTGGTCAGCTGAACTTTTGATTAAATGACTATCGTTATTTTAAACTTTGTTGATTTGTACGTTGTTCTTTTGAAATTTGCTCAGGAAAGTTTTGATTTTTTAATATGCAACCTTCATAAATCATAATAAAGGCCGCATTGAAAAATTGATGATTGTTTCACGACATTGTTCGCCTTTCATAGTTATTCTTATATGTATTATGTTTCTTATTAGGAGAGTCCTATTATCCAGAATGGAATTGACTAACAAGAGCAAGAAAAAATAAAAAATCTTCGGTTCGTTAAATAACCCGCCCGTACGTAGGTACATTAGCGGCGGTCCTCTAAACTAAAATGTTATACAATTACGTTTTTTTTAAGCCGGATGCATCGGTAAATGTACGGAAATATATAATTTTCATTATCTCGTAAATAAATTGGCGAAAAATAGCAATTAGATTATTCGTTAAAAGCAGCTAACATAATTTAACACAAAAATATTTGGTCGCAGTGAAGCGTGGAGGTACTAACACTGGAACTCAGTTTTAACCTTGTAGTATATTTTCAAAGTTACTAAAATACAGTTCAAGAATTCAGGAAAAAAGTAGTATTAGGTAATTATGAGTAACTTTGGCATTGCTGGTATGTAAGTACGTAAATATTGCGGTGTTCATTTATTGTTATACATATTTTGCAAGCTGTTACCACACGCTCTACCAGCTATTCTGACTATTTTTAAATATATAACTTTTCAGGATTTATCAACCAACCAATGGTTCAGGTTAATTTTAAGATAAACTGAAAAAAATAAAATGATGTAGAGACAAAATAATATGAACAGCTAAATAATTAGCAATTAATAGAGATGGAAATTGCTTGAATTGAAAGTAATTAACTGGTCAACAGCTTTGAAGATTATTTTTGAGTAATAAGAAATAGAAATATCATTTATTTGCTAAAAACCATGGTATAAAAGATGGTAATGTTATTAATGTGAACAAACATGTTTTACTTAATAGATATAAGCGTGCATGTTAGTAAGTAGGTACTAAAAAATAACCAAAGAAAACTTTAACATGGAATATTATTCGATTGCTACAGATATTGACAATTATTTAGCTTGCACTTTTAGGAACTGTGCTTGAGCACGTATACCTCAATACTAATGGGAATTTATACGACATCTCAGACAGAGAAAACGGTGATCAAGGGTCTAGATTACTATGGTTTGTACAATTAGTTGCCCGTTGTATGGGAGAGTACGATTTATGTAGCAATAATTCTTGTTATCTATTGGAATATTTAATTGTCAAGATAAAATACAGAAATGGACTATTGATAGAGGAAGAATGATATCAACAACGACTGTTAAAAAAATAGAAATAGAACAAGAAAAGATTACAAAAATTAGAAATAAGAATTATATGACAGAATTCATAAAGGACTTCCAAAGCGGGGATGAGATCCTATCAGCTACAGTCTTCAAGATTTCGTTGCGGCTGCCAGGAATTTTGCAGAACAGGGGCACCGACCTATTGCAGTCATTGATGGACTTAGGTATCTCTTTAAGTTGCGCCACAACATTAATTCTTCGCTTTCCGCATCTAGTGTGTCCCAGCCACCTTTATGAGTCATCATTATTCTGTTACAGTTATAAATTAAACATCTATTTTAAAAGACGCTTAAATTGAAATGTCGACCTAATGTTGTAAATTGAAGCAACAAGTTCAATATTAAACCCACTGTAACTGGTATTGCATTCGCACTCTTTGTGAAATTAGTATGAACATTATATTTATATCATCAGAACAAATCATAATTTATTTATATTTATTTGTGTAAGAATAACCACAACATTCCATTATCTTGGTTAAGCTGATTTTTTGCACTAGTGTTGGGTCAGAAGTTCTAATTTATAAGGCATAAAGTAAATGTCATGATGCTGATGTAAACACAATCACCACATTAGTAAAGATATGGTTATGTACTCTGTGCAATCACTGCAACAGTAAGTCAGGTGCAAAACTCATTTATTGTCTTCAAATTGCAACAGAAGTTTCAACTGTTGAACTACAGAATTATTTCCTTACAAGTTATGATGTAATTTTATGTTTGGTTTCGTTGCAAACAATGAAAATGCAAGCTTTACTGAAATGGATCAAAAAGTGTTAAGATAACACTTTAACTGTGTTGAAACACAAGAAAACAATAGCGGTCATGGAATGACGGAAAAATCTTGAACTTGTCATAATGAGTTTTCCTCGTTTTCCAGCAAGTTGCGTAAAACAATGGGCTTACGAAAATATGCCAAGTTCATTTATCATGAAAAACGACACCGAAACTTGATTTAGTACATGAAGTTTAGTGGTAGCAAATTAGCTGACTCATGGTAAAACCAAAACTAGCTATCGATCTAAAAATGAAAGCACACGTTACTCCAAATGATCTAAGACTAAAAAAAATATCATATCACTGGTCATTGAGAAGTGACATACATTCCGAACAACGTGGGCGTTTTGCGAAAGCACATTGATTGTATCGACTTTATTGGCACGATCATGCATAAATTTGAGTATCTAGAACACCAGTGACATAATTATTAAGTAATAATACCTACATGTCACCAAATAAGACAATGAGCAGGATGTTTACTAGGTCAGACGCGGATGTAAATATAGCAATATCGATACGTTTATTAATTATCTAAGTTTCAGTCCGGCGGTATTTCAGATTCCTTTTTTTCTAGACACTGACTCATTGACCGGATACAAATAAAAAAAGTGGTCACATTAGACCAAATCGATTTGTCATTTAACTCATGAATCACGCAATAAATTATACCTGGTCTACGTAGACACTAGCGAAGTTAAGGATCTAGTGATTTTTAGACGTTTATAGACCAACACAACGAAGCATCCAAAGGACAGAACAATGAAGACATACATAATGATAATGACGAACTTACAGATCAAATATGAATTAAGAGGCGGCATGCATTGCGTATAGAGCACGCACCGCTGGACGATATAGCAACAGCGGAAGATGTCATAACGTTGTCAACCGCTTGGCGACACCACCGGCCGTGGGCTCCTTGCCTCGCCAGCGAAACACTGTGAAGACATTAGTTAATCTGCTCGATACAGGCATCAAAGTAATCGGGGTTAACTACGAGTGACGCTGGTTGGTGAAGGCATATCATAGAACATAGAAGTACGCATTAGTTGGAAGCGTGCGCACTGATATGCATCACGATAAAATGCTTGTTTAGTGTGAGATGTGAATGTTAGATGGGAGCATAGGAAATTACGTTTTTATAGAAGGAAGGAAGTGGAAATGAAAGACTGATACTGTCTTGGAATAATGTTTAAACTTTAAACCGATTAGCTTCTACTTCTATCACAAAGCTTGTTGCGTTGTTAAAGATCTGCGAGGGGTTTTCAAAGTAGCCAAGTTGGTTTTGAAACTAACTAATTAGAGGCTGTACATGATCAGCAATAAGGAAAACCAATACAATTTACAATCCTGAATATTTTCTAGCCCATAATCTGCAGTAGACATGCTACCACCTTGAAGAACGCACAATAACACAGTTGCAAACCCATTCACACGTTATGTATTATATGAAAACAAAGCGACCATAAGTCGGCTACGAAGGCCACGGACTAAGGCCGGACTTAGCCGACCAATTTTATTAAAGGTGATGAAATGATTACCTACACATGGTAATTGGCTATTTTCTGTATTGTAATATTTGTAATTCAAGTGGTTTTTGTTGTTTCCTTTTCCTTTGGAGCGTGGGAAAGTGTTGCAACGTTGTTATTAACACTGATAACTTTATTAGTTCCAAAGTCGTCTGACGGGCTACTGTTTGATTCGAATGAGATAATGTCTTTTACTATCGACATAGTTGGTTCGTGTTTAATTATTGTGGGTTTATTAAGTAAGTAATTACCAATTGCGATATTCCGTATCAGTTTCTTGGACTAACAGTGAGGCATTCATGTTAATGGACCTTTTAAGTATTCAATAAGGTGGTTTAGAATCACTTACAAACTTTGTCTACATCCATTCAATCGTCGCGAGGAAATCGAAAGCTAACTCACTTATTCAAATCAAATTCTCATTGAAAAGCAAGTCGTGAATGCGACTACTAAGTCATGTGAGATGGTCGCCGACATTCGGCCGACACCAACGCGTATATATTACGGCAGTGCGTGTAACCACGGATACTACTAACGGAAACTAGTTTTGCAATACATGTATTTAATTCACTCTTCCCTCAATATACTCAACTTAATGAACTTGTCTCACCTTTTAAAGACGTGACACTTGCATTGACATCAATTCTAAACCTAACCACGACTCATTCAAGACTTACTACTGTATTTAAAAAAAAATATCGCAATCAAACGTTATGGTTTCACCTCTTTTGAAAGCGGAACAAACATAATCAACTGAAACAAAATTGCGGTAAAAATAGGAGCACATAACCAGTTATTTGATATGTAGGTAAAAAAAGAATTATTGCGTAAGGAATTACGAAATAAGCGCTTTTGTATAAAAAGGCAAAATAATAAGTGTAGCTAGAAATCTACTAATGACGCATGTACTTGAATCAATCGTAATACTTATCGACGGTTCAATAATCACGCCAAAACATAAACGCTACGTACAATTAGTTTGTTAAATGCGCTGAAACTGGCTTTAATCGATTTTTTAAATGTGGATAATATTATGACAATGAGTCAATTTCATTATTGCGGGTACAGGCTCTATTAGAAAAAAAAATTGGCTGGCTATTTGGTTATTAATTACAGAAACGGGTCGTAAAGAGGAAAAATCGAATGAAACAATTACGAATACAATGCAATGTCATTCCGGTGTCGGGGAGTCAAGTATCTGACTGTTGAATTGAAGTAACCAGCGTGACGAACATTGTAACTGCATTCTGATCACTGTAATTAGATCTATAGGATGTCGAGGTCTATCTTTAACAAGATCATAGTTTTAATCAGAAGTCCTCAAATCCGTATTTGTTAATCTATTTTTCCAACATTGCCAATTAGGAGTTTTGCAACTGTTGCGTTGCTTCAACTGTTCGGTTAACTAGCGTCAGACTAATCGGTTGCAAACTGGCAACACAATCTTTTCTTTATGAAGTCGGATAGCAATTAGTATTACTTAAGTCGAAATAATGAACGTTTCACGCCCGAATTACCACATGATGGCGCTGAGGTAGAGACCATATCGTGTTACTCTTGGATAGTACGTATCGTTTTCACCTATGTTAGTCTCAGTACGAGTTACTAAACAATACTATTGTTTCCGTATACCTAGTATTTATGTTTACAGTGGCCATTTAAGCTTACTCAGTAATGGAATAGTTGCTATCTAAATGACGTTACTTACATACAATAGATTTCCTATTCCGCATTCAGTATTCCAGCTTTCAATAAATTGCAAGTCTGATAAATACCTATTAAACTTAAACTAGCTGCATTGTAAACATGTTTCTTATACAGAATGGGCACACAAATTTTATTGGTTTTCGTATATGGTGGTAGTAAACTTTGCTGAACGATTTGAACTTTAAAGCATTACTCGTAGTTCGAATGACTCGGTTCTTTTAGTAAATTAGCCACGTATTCGTATGTTCTCATGTTCAAGAGCAGCCGCAGAACGTGACTGGCACGTTCACCGTATAGTTTAGTTTTCTGAACGCGTTCTTAAGCCAAGTGGTTTCACTGTTCGATAGACACATTATTTTTGTATCTGGAGCGAGTACACTTTCGCTGTAGTGGTGTTAAGTGTGGCCCGGGCATAGACTCTGCGGCCCTTTTTTGGTCATTTTGTAATAACTCCACGAAGATCAGATTTTATTAAGCTCATTGTTTGTTTTACTTTCACTCGACCTGGTTTGGTTTACAACATAAACTATGAGATAAACTGCTGATAAACGGCAACTGATAAAGCAAAACAGTTTTCCTGAAGCTTAGCTTCTTCAAATAATAGCATAATTTCCTCGTAACTGACATGAGTTGAAATATTAGAAAATAGGAAGGAAAACGTGGAGTTAATGCTGTGGGAAATAGAATTATGTAAATTGTGACGACGTGAGGGATGTGGGACGGATGTGGACGCTACTGTTCTTACTTTACAAACTCACTAGTCACCGCAACCGCGCAGAGTATTATGAAAGTTAACGACGTTATGTTATGTTAAAAATATTTAACATAATTCATAGCACCTCTTACGTTTTCTTTATAACATAATTTCTAATAAATTTAAGCGTAAATTTATGACTTATAATTACCGATATTTTATGTCAGTCCTGTATAAATTTTCTCTCTGGTTTTTTTATTGTCATATTACGGAGTTTATTTTTATTGTATGTTAAGATTGTTTTAGTCTTTCTCTATTAATGTTTTAAGTTATATATTATTTACTTTCACAGCGGTTGCTACACTGTTTTTTTTCCTGATACTGGGTATATTACGAGTTGATATAAAAACTGGTTCCTGTTTGTAAGTACGTTACATCTGAGTAAGTTATTATAAAAACACTAGTGTTTCACACAATTTATCGCAGTCAATTGTGTTTCAATTTAGGTGTCATAACTCTCTGTTGATTGATTTTGCAAAAATGTGTTATAAGGCAACAGTGTTGCATCGAATTTATAGTTTTTCTTTTAAGTTTCTGCATTCAATCATTGTGTTTAATTTTCGTATGCTTAGCGTAGATTATTAAGCTTAATGGCAGCTTGTTTTTTTCACTGCTGGGAAGGTTCTGCCCTATAAAGCGGATATCTAATACTAAGAATCACACGACTACTAAATACTGAAGTTTAAATAACACAATTTTAATATACATAGTTTCCATTCCTTGCTCCAATAAACAGCTGTTGGTTCCTTAATTGACAGTCCAATAAATCTCGAACACAATACATGATCGATCGGCGCGTACGCAAATGTTGAATATTCATGAGATTATGTTATTTACGACAAAACATGAATAAAGTTATCCGATAACGGTATATTATTATTAGATCTACATTGATCCGGTCTTGTTCGGCTAATCAGGGGACGTCGGTTATAAATTATTGATAAATCAATAATCTGTGAATATCAAACAGTGATTTGAATACCGTTTGTTTCTTTTTAACGAGTCTTGATAACTTTATGTGTCAATTTATAAGTGCTAATCTACATTAATCATTCACTTTACGATCATGTCTTTTTAAAAAAACACGATAAAATTCGTGTTTTAAATGCCGTTACTACCTCAACACTCAAACAGTTCTAGAAATGCATTTATTTATTTTGAATAGTGCTGTTTATACTATCGAATCAGTGTAACAAAATCAATTAAATTGGTTCTTAGAATTTCGTCCGTGACTGACAGTGAGAGGATGATGTCGTACAGAAAGTGTTTCTTTTTGCCAACGGTCAAATATGGAAAAATAAGTCTACTCGGAACGACCTCTAAAATCATCAGGCAAAAAGTGTCACGATTAGCTACTTGAACGAGCACTCAAACAAGTCACCATGGTTAGACATGCCGTGTTCTAGGCGCCGTTTATAAGAATACTAATTAGTTCTAAGTCAACTAACAAGCTCAAATGGAGCAGTACCTCCCAGTTTAGGTGGCGATAGTAAAAGTTGTTCGTATGTCACCGATCGACTTGAAACAGGTCGCTTGACATGCTGCTGAGTGCGCAATGTCCGTACGAATTACTGTTGTTATGGTGAAATTTCGATCAGACGAAAAACTGGCGTAGGTAAGAACCAAGGAAAGAGTTGGACGCATTTAGTTCAGCTGATATCATAAGACAAGATGTCAATTATAAATAAGAATAGTCAATGTGTGTTATATTCGGCTATTACCGCTATGATAATCATCTCACAAACGCACTCTATGCGTCAACAAACACGTCTATGAAATTCCAATCTATTTTCTTCCGCCAAAGGTTGGCAAATAGGCCTCCAACTATGTGCTCACAGTAAGTAGGCTTTCGACGCTTGCATTTAGGACGAATTTAGAGACAAAATCAATCTGCCAATCCTTTTCCCAAATATGTTGGGGTCGGGTTCCAGTCTAACCGGATACAGCTGAATACTAGTATTTTACATGGAGCGACTGCGTATCTGACGAATTTAGAGACAAAGTTGAAAGTTCCCATTTGCTTGTATTGTCACTGGCCTTCAATACAAAAGACATCAACGCATGGTGAAATAATTATGAAGTTAAATTGGGACGATCTTCTTTGAGGAACTGGAGAATTAATTAGTAAGGGGTTTTGTAACAAAAAAAAATCCCCGTTGTTTTATATTAATTTACAACTAGGTAAGGATATGAAGACCAGAAAGCAGTAAGAAGGTCTACGGCTGGTCATAAAAAGTATCCTACCGCACTGGGCCCGCTTGGTGGACTCCCTCACACCGAGAGCAGCAGTGCTATTCTGTAAGCATCTCACCGTGAAAACTTAGGTGAAGTGAGCTCGAAGTGACCTGTCAGTCCCTAGCAGCAGATGGAATGACAGCTCACTTCAAGCTCACTTCACCTAAGTTTTCACGGTGAGATGGTTACAGAATAGCACTGCTGGTCTGTATCTTTGCAGTGAGTTCACTATAGGCAGAATATGCCCTTAATTTTGTCATCACCGTGTTTCTGCCATTATCCCAAATAATTTGGTTTCTCCGTGGCATGTCTGCTTCTTCTTCCATACATCAGCTGTCATCTCTGCATTAATATCATATGGCAGAAAAAGGGTACCTACGCCTAAGATTAATAAGCTTCAAGTTAAAAAGCTGTGCCACACGACTTATTGTGCAACATTGTATTGCTCATGTAGTGTTTTTTTTTGTCTTTCGGTTTCCACTTATAATTATCTCAACCATATGTCAAGGTTGCATTTGTTAGGAATTCGGCTGATCGGATTATGGTGGCCGGTTGCTGCAAGTCAAATTATGCCTTATTTGTTTATTTCGAAGTTGGCCTTTTACATGCCGCGGCTTTTTTCCGCATCTACCCAAAAGCCCATAAATATTCGTAGTATCTGCTTTCAAAATTTGCAATTTTGTCAGTCTTTTGTTTCGCATTCAGAGATTTCTCCGTATTGCATTTAGGTTGTAAAATTATGTCCAAGAAGTTCAAAGACCATTCTGTACATATCCGTTGTGTATTTTTAAGTTCATGTGTGGCTTATAAATTCATGTCCATAATCAGCCTGTTCTGTTCCCACCGCTGGGATACAGTGAGAAGGAATGGGCCATAATCCACCACGCGGGCCCAGTGCGGTTGGTAGATGTCACATGTCTTCGAATGTTTGGTTCTAGGACATGCCGGTTTCCTCACGATGTTTTCCTTCAAGTTTTGAGAGCAGTGGTGATAGTAATAATTTACACAAAGTTAAGCGCCTGTGTGGGTTCGAACCTATGACGTAAAACTCGTAAATCGCGGCTTTTACCGCTGCTCCCAAAATTCATATGATTTATATCCGTTTTTCATGGTAGGGAACGCATAAAATATGTGCGCTTATAGCATACAAGCAACTTATAATTTATAGTTATCATCACGAGATTGAATAACTAAACATTACGGAATATTGACATAATCGGTTATGCATGGCTGGGAAACGTTTCTTGCTTATATTCTTCCTGTTATAATATAAGTGTAGCTTCTTCAAACTAGTTCTTCACTGGCCAATTATCGCTGAGGTATTGCAGAAAATCTTTCACGTGTGCGTCGCTCATCAGATAAACTCAATCTTTATGGTTGTTATATAGGTATTATGAAGAAAGATTGGAAAGTGTATGCAGGCTTAAGAAACAGTTATTTTTATTGGCAATAATTAGTAATAGATGATTACTTTACTTCACTACTAAAAGCAAAATGTATTACGGAGATAATTCTGGATTTCAAAGATTACGTTAATACTATTTAGCACCTCCATGAGAAATGGCGGAAAGATTTTCTTGGACATTTTCACTATCAAGACGTAATACTAATTACGTACATCACAGTGTTATTATTTTGTGAAATAACATAGAAAGTTTGTCACATTCTCTGTCAGTCGTGTTCACATCAACTCGTGAACGCATTTCAAATAATTCGCGATTCACATGTCTTCATCATGTGATATGAATGTCAGTGTGCAATGGCACTGCCACTTAGCATGGCGCAATTGTTAGACTATGACATATAACCCATGTTGACATTTGATTACAAAGTGCTTTTAGATATAACATATAACCATTGTGTTCGAGGTGAAGTTGATTGTTAAGGTGGAGACTGGCTGTAACAAATGTTAGTCAGTCTCCACCTTAACAATCAACTTCACAAAACAAACAAATGTTTGTAATGTATCGAGTTT
The DNA here is from genome assembly GCA_963853775.1 of Xanthia togata. Lineage (NCBI taxonomy): Eukaryota > Metazoa > Arthropoda > Insecta > Lepidoptera > Noctuidae > Xanthia > Xanthia togata. Next base: position 19,061,565 of record OY970802.1, read on the forward strand.
TTGTAAACGCATTACAATAGTCAGTGCAGCGAGCCAAACCGCTTGATTCGATCACCGGATCCTCCACTCGACTATCGGCTGTTTCGTGAATTTCTTTGAAACGGTAATATCTGAAACGAAAATTTCATGGTGCTCAAAGCGAGCGTCCGCTGAGTCTTGTGTATCACTGTATTGTAACCAAGCTCGCCGCGAATGATACATTATTGATACATTACAAAAAAATGTTACAAGTCAGTCTCCGCCTTTAGGTTTCCAACCCACCTTGAATTTTTGTGAACTTTAGCATCCTTGTTTATTTATTTTAATAATGTTAAGCTTGCTTATCGTCTATGTTTATACTTGAACCTATCATCGAACAATTTAATAAATAGGTTCTTATAGAAAGAATGAGGATAAGTAATTTTAGTATTTTAATACATAAACATAATTGCTATAAATGTGAAAATGAAAAACGCATATTTTACAAGAAACGTAGACAAAATGTTTGAACTAATATTTCAGCCACAACAAAACCAATGTTCCAATTAAAGGTTCATATAGCTGTCACCTATATCGTCATTTAGTCGATGAAATACCTTTCAAACGCAGATGGCCGTGTTATCTACTAGATAAAATTAAATTTATGCAAATAAATGCCAGAACAAGGTAAACAAAAAGGATTGATTGCATTCCCAATGGTGTATTTTATATTAAACAATGGTCAGTATCTTAATCAGAATGTCAGAATGAAATTAAATATGGGCCCTTTTGCTAATAGAATATTAGCCGTTTGATTTGTTTTAATGGTTGAAGCCTTTGAATGCATATTTAATAGGACCTTTGAATTATAAATGGGATACCGCGTTATGTGGTTGTAAGCAAATCCGAGTGTTGGGAACGTAGGTGTAGAGACGTCACGTCATATAAAAAGGTTGGTTTCCGTTTTAGGCATGTAGGTGTTTAAATATTTTTAGTTCGCACCATGAGTACTAGCCCGCTAGCTGGCTAGCCCACTTTCATAAGACACCAATCGAAAAAATATTTCAGTAATTCTTAAGAAAAGTACCTACTCCTATCGCTGTAATCGCATTAAGAAACTCAGAGGTGTTACTGAGGCTGAGCCAGTATCGAATACATTACAATCGGTGGGCCGCGATCACGTTCTACTGAACTCGACCGAATGTTCCGTTTCCATAATGAATCATTACAATTATCAACCAGCCTCCGGTTTTCCACTTAATTGAATTTAATTCTCGTACAATAAATCCTTTAAAAGCGGTTTGAATAATCGTTGAAATGTTTGCAAATTGTAATAACAATGGAATCGAATTACATTTGCTTTATGAATAAGGTGTAAGGTAAAATAGAAATTAAGGTCCAGTTTGATTTAGCAGCGAGTGGGTGCTGGAATCTGAGTGAAGATAAATTCTCAAATCTTTTGGGCATTTGTTAATACGAATTTTTCGAAAACTTGCTAATATTAATTATTTTAGAATGATTGGTATATGTTATTGCGTCAGCCAGGTGCCGCTAGTTATTTCCTATTAATATATTCAGAAAGTTCCGATACATATCACGGTTATTTAGTTGCAAAACTAGCATATCAGTGATCTAAATGACTGTCAGTAACGACGACTGATCTGAACAGCTCTGAACAGATCAAGTCTGATCGATATTACTTTGACAAGGGCGTTGTCGACATCCGTATCTTACTTTTGTTTGCGATCACAAATCGATTAGATTCGCTTTTAAAATTGTCATACAACGAAAGGTTTCGATACCGTGACGTGTCGTAATAAAAATAACTTTAACACCTGAGGTCGAGTTGCTAAATTTGTTCGTGGAGAAGTAATGTGGAATGCAATTTGTCGTGAACCGCGGCCGGCACATTCACGGTACGTGGCCTTGTATACAATGAGCTACACCATTAATGGTCCGGAAATTATAACGCTTTTGTCGTGTACTGTAAATTCGGTATAATATAATTTTAGTTTTTGTGGTTGTAGTTGCGCCCGCGCCGTCCGCCGCCGGAATTGGATAGGTGAACGATTTCGTAACCAAACTAATAATTGTATTAGTATGCTCTGAGTTAAACTTATCATTAGCATTATTTTTGTACGCCTCAGTATTCATTGCTAGACATCAACTGTTTTCTTTACGAGATCGTATTCGCCGGAGGAAAATTCTTCAAATGAAAACCTAGTTAGTTAATAGACTAAAAACTAAAGTTAATTAGTAAAAAAATCATTAAAGAGCAAGTATGTCAATACTGTAAACATTTCAGATAATAACTTATTTCTATAAATTCTAACGGCTTTTCAATGAATCAGAAAAAGTAGTAAATTTCTTGAGTTCTTATTTTTAGTTGGTTGCGTTAGGAATTAGTAAATTAAAAGGTACGGTACCTAACGTTAACGTAACATGCGTAAGACCAGTTTCATGTTATTTCTCAACCTTGTCACCAGTGCTCCAGTGCTCAAACCCGTTGCGACACCAGTCATTGCACTCCAGTGCACCAGTTTGGCGAAAGTAAAAGTCACTGTGAACGCACTCGTTCTTGAAACAGTGCTGTAACTGTCCACTGCACTACACTTTACGTTATATATATTTTTTTAATTACAAGTCCATTTCAAAATATACTGGTTCCATATTTAACTACTTCTCATCTCGCATAAATTACAAAACGTGCACAGGAAATGGGTATCCTACAGTTGGTCAGTAAACTTTACGCATTGACTATTATGGTCTATGAAACCAATACGTTCTCACCGCTGCATTGGATCTTGACTTTATATTGGAGAGTTATTTGCATGAACTATCTGAGCTTGAGTTGTATTTTATCATTTTATTTAGGATAGATAAGTATTTAAAGGTAAAAGGAAAATTCAGATATGAAGAAATGAGAATTAACCAGGATACTGCCGGAACATTACTAGTCATTCTTTTTCTGATGTTAGCTATGAAAAATTATTCGTAGAAGACCATCCTTAACCCCAGTTTTTTCTCCAACCAGCACCAGATGCGAACCAACCACGAAAGTTGAAAAGTGATTGATTTATAACGCGTTGAAATAAATGTACTGCGACTTTCATACTTAAGGCGCAACCCGTTAGACCAGTGCGCCTTAAATGGAAAATAAAAAGTAACCAGACTAGTCAATTAGACACTTTCGTAGTCTAAGTATAAGAAATTAGATAGGGACATATTTTCAAAGACATTTACAGGTTAATAGATCGATGAAATTGTACCTGCAGCCCCCGGTAGCTCACGAATCAGATGTTTTAAAGTAACATAAAAATGATTTACAATAATTTTATTGACGACGTTGAATAATATTTCAATAAAATTTTCGGTAAATGAATAAATATAAGGCTGATTTATGTCATTTAAATGTGCAATTATATTAAAAAATGCTAATGGTAATTGTTTTATACCATCGATAAAAAATAATTTTATTTAATTTAATTCTAATGCCTACTGTAGGATGCCTTAATTATGTAGTAATAAGTCATAATTTATATCCAGTAGAGATAGAGAAGTTAAAACAGCCTAATTCGTCATTTAATGATTTGGCACGAAAGAGTGCGTAACTTACTCGTAACTTTCAGAATAACATTATATTTAATTAAACCAAATTAAATATTATCAGTAAAACCAAGCATATAAATAATAATGCCTACGAATTTTTAGAATGGCTGAGAAAGTTACGAAACAATAATGAATTATTATTTTGTTTGTTAAAATTATGAGAAATTCTTTATAATTCCACTCGTATAGAATAAGAAACTTTCTCGACTAAGTTAACTTTCAATTGCACCGGTAAATGGAACGTTTTTCCATTTAGAGGTTGTATGGCTATGTACCTATGTAATCATGCTAATATTATGAGTACAAGTTATAATATGAATTATTATTATTTAAACTAAAATTGTGTTTTTTATTAATTATGCAAATAAAATACACAGCCAAATTACCTATGGGTTTTAGCTTTCCTTCGATTTTAACATAAAAATCTGTTTTTCTTGAATGGTTATGCAGAGGTGTAAAACATAACTGGCGAACTATGGATAAAGGCTAGGCCTTTATCCACATTTCGCCAGTTATGTTTATGTCCCGTATAATAGGAGGCGAGCCTATTTGACATCAACCGGGGACAAATCTAGACTCCGTGCCACTTTGCACGTTCTGGGAATCGAACCCAGGGCCTCTTGCTCAGCAGTAGCACTTGCGATCACTAGACCAACGACGCAATTAGCAATAAGTAACAGTACAGTTGGTATTACTAAGGCGTGATCGTTAATTTTTTTTTTCTGAATAAACTACTAATTAGGTACTTTAACTAATTAATAAAAACAGTTTAAATACCTCTTTTGTATCAATGGTGAACAAGTTTGCAAATTGGTTTTAAAGTTTTTAGTTAACGCAAAAAAAAGCTATTCAAACTTTCCAATAAAACGTTTCATGCAGTTTCGTTTCTAACAATCGAGTCATTTAATCTTAAAATTGCGTTTCGAAACTCCTTACATTTTATTTGTCAGTTTTTATATCACTTTCGCTTAACGGATCAGAGATGACGTCACCGTGTTATGAAAACAGGTCAATAAACATAACATAGCATCACGCCTGGATTCCTCAAAAGGTTAGGCAGAGATGCACTTCAGCAGAAATAGAATCAGCGAGGCGAGCCTATTGCCATCAACCGGGCACAAATCCAGTACTTTGCACGTTCTGGGAATCGAACTCAGGACCTCATGCTCAGCAGCAGCGCTTGCGTCCAATTGACTAATGAGGCAGTCATATTGTCACCCTCCCAAGCTGACTTATCTACAGAGACATTACCTAAGTGTTCATAACTTTTCGAAAAAAAGTTTTATAACCTTAGGGCTTTAGGGCAAAATTAATAAAAGTTATTCATTCATTAATATAGCCACAGCTAACGCAACGACAGTACCATGATTGTAGCGCCGACCTGAAAAGCTGTTGCCCTGGAAAAATATCAAATATCAATTGCTAGATAGGACAGTTAGTGGGGAGGGTGACGATATGTATCGCCCTTAAAAGGTCTTTGATCTACTTCAGAGAATTTAATCGACAAAATTAAAGGAATTGTAGTTAATAGATCTATTTAACCAGTTGATAACATCCAAGTGTTAACCAACACTTAAACTAATGTTTTCGTTTCCCTACACATTTACTTGACCGTTTTATATTTTCTTGATAAAGACTGCAAATTTCCATTGTTTACTTCTGATAACACGTTATCACGCCAAATTCTAGAACATTAAGTGGTGAAAGCGTTAATAATAATACTTGTAGTACCTACTCAATACAAGTTGAATTGCCTACGAATAGTCGTAGATTGTTGCTACACAACACAAAGACCTAGATTTGATACCTATCAACAAGTTCCCATAGTGTTTTAAGACATGTTCGCTATCCATTACGGTAGATATCGACTTGTCTATTGCTTTCGATAAGTACAGCAGGTAATGTACGACTCAGCAGGAGATTGTGTGGAATGTATGTAAGTTAGTAATCATGGGAACAGCGTTCTAGCGCACCAGCTGTTCTCAATATTGTAAAGCAAGTAGATCACTCCAATAAATACCGAATCGCATTACTGAATTGAATGTAATGCCTTTTATGTGGCCAGATGCCAATTACGAAATAAACACATGTCAGTATGTTTGACTTAGGTGTGCATGGTTTCGGGAATACTATCGTTTTGAGGAAGTATTCCCGTTTGATCAGGTATTTTTTGAGCACCAATGCATTGAGCACCACAGGTATTCCCATTTGAGCACCAGTCAATATTTTAACATGGTGTTCAAAAGGGAACAAAAAATAAATTCGATTGTTTTCCCCTTTGAGCACCTACGGTGCGGGTAGCTTCTAGTGATGGGGTGTATAGTAAATCATATCGATAAAAATAAGCAGTTTTATTGCAGAATGTTTGAAGTGTGGAAGTTGTTTTGTAACAAAATCAGACTCACAAAACTTCAACAAATTTATTTTACGTGGTGGTCACGATTTACAACGGCCTGTCACTTAATTTTCTGTCTTGTGTAGGTAGGCGCGCTAAGTACTGTCCTGGCATAATGCGAAGGTGGTGACGTCGCGGCAGCCGAGGAGTTGACCCTGAGGTAGAAAGACCTGCAGGGTTGAGATGTTCAGATGCGCTGGCAGGCTGGGTGAGGGCCGCTAGATGAAGCCGTCCTCAAAAGTACCGAAATGTTGAACTAAACGAGGAATTTAAAATCAACGGGAATACTTCAGTGATTGAAGTATTCCCGTTGATTTTTGGTTTCCTATGCTTATTTTCTATTCGCTTACAATCATAAATAGTTCTGTATTGGCTTCACACTTATTTTATTCTTATAATTTCCTATGTAATCTTTGCTTCTGATGGTGACCGTTACACACAATCACACAATCGCCTTAAGCGCCATACTTCCTTACGCTTACGCTGAGAGGTCACCGTCAGTGGAGGGTCGCGGAGGACTCATTATTTACCCGCTAGACATCAATTCCAGGGGACAGAAAACTAAGTGATGGGCTGTTGTAACCCGCGGCGTTTAAGGCGATTGTGTGATTGTGTGTAACGGCTTTATATTGTTAAATACTTCAAACCGACGAGAGAAATCGCGCGTTTACTGCCGACAGTCCTCTACTGTATACACGGCTTTATGCTTCAAGAATTCGTATTACGTGATTCTTAATCTTTGATTAAATGTAAACAGTTTGCGCAAAATTACCTAACCTAATATTTATCCTAAATAAGATCTGGTCTACATGCATATAATTTATCTGCATTTCCGATACAAATTGCGACCGAGTCTCAAACTGTTTACATACGCAATCGCAATTATGTTGTCGTTTCGAGTTCGATGACAGCTGAGACGAGACGACGAGAACTATAGCATTCGATGCCACGGCCGAGCCATCGATCTTGACCTACACCACGCCTGCACTGATGCGTAGGCACAGAAAGAATCGTACCATCCAATCGTAAACAATTGATTCAATCCGCAATATGATCATAATCGATTCTTCAATCGACAGTATGGTTGCTGAACTTGACATTGCTTTCTAAGATTATTTTTAATGTGGACATTAAACGGTTATCTGTATAAAATTATAAATAGATGCTGTTATTGCTTTCGAGTATTAGACAGAATATATTTTGCTGAATATTTTAATTTACAATTCAAAAACTCGCTCTACATAAGCACTCGTAAAAACTTTAACTTATTATTAAAAAAACAGGCACGAGACGTAAAATGTTTCAGAATCTTCTATTTGCGGAAACCTTTGATGTTAAACATTTTTACCTACCTATAGTCTAGTGTAACAAAAAATATATTAAGTAGGTAATATATTAAGTAGGTAATAGGCATGCTTTTAGACAACATATTTCAGAATGCAGCTCGAATAACAATCATAGTAAACGGTTGGAATACGGAATATCTACCTATGCCCGCTCATATCTGCATGTATGCACACAATTAATAAATAAAATAATAATTTTAATTAACTGTTATAATTTATAATATCATATATTTTATCTACTCTATTATATTTTTTATTCTCTATTATATTGTTATACAACAGTTTCATAAACTACTATTATTGGATAGGTACACTAAATGAGGTACGAGTCTTTTATTCTACTTCCACCGTTTTGTATTTTTTTTATTTAACATTCGTTCAATCAATTAGTTAATCGATTTATCAATCTGACCTGTTACAAAAACAATTCTGACAATAAAATTAATCGAGTGTTGGTACCTACAGTACAAAATCTGAAATTATAAATATAGCAGAGTCATACGACAGGCTACGGCTAGTCGCGTACAGGCACCAGGTTTTCTCATTTCATAGTTTCTCACTTCTATTCACATTATTCGCTAACTGGTTATCAAGATACGAACTTGGGAACATCGTATTATCGCTTAACTAATAATATTATAATAATGAGCCGATGAAGCTTGTCGTACGAAAGGGAAATCTGACCGAGGCAATGGCAGCTACTTACCTAGCTGGAGCGGTCTCTTTAGAAAGTTTTAAATTATACGTAAGTAAACTGGTAACATTGACGGCGACAAGACCACGCTCAAGTGACGGATGCTAACACCGCAACTGATGCCATTCGAAGCTCATAACTATTCGAGACACTCTATAAATATACTCGCTCAAGAATATTAGCTCAGACAAGAATATATTCACGTAGGCGTGAATGAAATTTAATACCAATGATTTCACGCTGGTCGGTTTCATTAAGCTTGACTTTATCAATATTAAAAATCTAGGCTGCTTGCAAATCGTCAATCAACAATTTGTTACTGAACCCGGAAATATTCTAAACCGGAATAACTACATATCACTTCATTAGACTACTACTCATCAAGTGGAACGGAATGCAAATCCGGAATAAAACTGATGCGTAATCCACTAATAATTTCACTGTACCTCACTAAGCTTGCAATGTTCGTTAACGCGTAGAAAGTCGAGATCTCGATGTTATGCGAGTTGCTCTTCTGCTTGACACGCGTTAGATTTATGTCCTGTATCAATTCGTAACATAAATTAACGAACGAACGCCTAGTTAATACCCATTCTAATTAATGATGTTCCAACAAAAATTCAATCGGATATACCTAACAAATAATAATTATAAAAATAAACACAAACGATTCTTTGATTCTCTTTGAAAATGCATCATCCTGTTTTAATTAACTGCATTCAATTAGAAATAGTATCGACCGCACCGTCGCGCGTCGTCGTTTTTGGACTTTTTTTTTGTTATTTTTTATAATGTTTTCTAATAGAAATAGTATCGACCGCACCGTCGCGCGTCGTCGTTTTTGGACTTTTTTTTTTGTTATTTTTTATAATGTTTTCTAAACTACATAGTTTAGACAAACATTTGTCTATCGAGGTTTTTGTGATGTTTCTGTTTATATAATTTTTTGTTTCATAATTAAAAAAACAATAAACAAATTAAGCATCCGAATAGACACGTTTATAGCGATATTGACTTTGTTGTATAACTTAAAGATATATCGCATTTCGTGCGTTAATGTAGGCCAGGCGTACGTCACGAATTATGTTGCTGCGTACGAAACTTGACAAAAAATGCTCGTGTTTTTGTTTGTTACGTGATCCGATGTGACAGTAAGATTGATGGATGCGTTGTCTGGTCAGTGACAGTGAGCCACACTTGATTGAGAATCTTTTATACAATGTATGCCAGAATATTAATGCCTAAGGTCTTTTTTGATGGCTACCGAAACATAAACCAACAGTATTAAAGTATTTTAGCTTAACTAACATAACATAACGCCTTGTTTCCCCGAAGGGCTGGGCAGAGGTGTACCTATAGTACACCCATATTTCGCCAGTTATGTTTAAGTCCCATGTAATAGGGGGCGAGCCTATTGCCATCAACCGGGCACAAATCCAGACTCCGGGCTGCTACTGAGAAATTCCAGAAAGAAAACCCAATGGCACTTTGCCCGACCTGGGAATCGAACCCAAGACCTCATGTTCAGCAGTAGCGCTTGCGGCCACTAGACCAACGAGGTAGGTCAACTAGGCTTAACTAGGTTCGTAATTGTAATGCCAGTCTTGATACTATCGATATAATTAAATCAGGAAACGGCAGTACTTACTGCTATAATTCTATTGTTGTCGCCACCTCTAGTTAGTTACATAAACGCGGGTTACATTGCACCATGTCCAACATCAGTGTTAGTTACGTTAATTGAGACGAATAAATTTATTCAAAAACGCTCATAAATCTTATTAGGAAAGCAGATGTTTTAATTATACATATAATTTACGTTTGTTACGTCACTAGATTTTCTCTTTCAGCAATGAGTCGAAAATAAAAGGGTTTAATGAATCAAACGAGTGTTTCATCAATCTGCATATGTTGACACATGTTATGATTACGCGCGTTGCGCAAGAGTAGCCGTTCGGCTGCGCCCACGCCGCCCTGCGCTGACCGCAGCGCCATTGTACGTTCATTCAGTAGCTTGTGCAATAATTATTTAACGATAGAATAAATATTTTTATTATTTCGTGTCCCTTTAGACTAGAGTGACTGCTCTAGTCTAAAGTCAAAGATACGGCCCGCGGGCCGTATATATTTTATCAATTCTTAATATAACTACCACGAATATGATACCTGACATCAATGAGATCGTCAAAAACAAGAGAATCTGGATCCTCGAGCTCAAAATAATTACCGTCTTTCTTACTTTTGTTATGATTTGTAACAACTATATAAATAAAGATGTTAAAATAATTCAGTATGTTTTAGTTTTTTAATTTGAACCTGGCCCGCCTACACATTCTAAATCTAATATATGGCCCTCTGCAAAATTGAGTTTGACACCCCTGGACTAGAGAGTAATCTTTTCGTAAATTGATTTTTTACTGGCACGAACAGTGGAAATCCTACTTTTCCTAGAGTTATTCGAACGAAGTCTCAAGTTATCTTGAAGATTACCTACTGTCTATTGCCTAGTAGCTAGGTACTTTTTAAAGTAATTAATTTGTAAGCTAGGAAGGATATTATTGATCAAGTGTTGTGATAATCTTTCACAGATATTAGACACGCCAATTACTTCTTATCTGCAAGGTATTTCTATTTATTACTAAGCCGTGAAAAGCTGATTATTATCCTAATTAGAAACTATAAGCATTCTTTAGATTAATCGGAAGGAACGATGCAATAAGTACCGCAACATTGTTCAGGAAGCTTTACATAATTTGTATAGATTTTGGCATACTAAAATAATAATACTGAAGATTTATATCATTGGACGTTTGCGGATTATGTATCCAATAAATATTTATAAAATATGTGTTAAGAAATATATAAATATATTAATAATGTAAATTATATATATATCAAATATATAAAAGGCTAGGCAGATTTATTGAAGAATTTAAAAAAAAAATACTCGTCTATAAATTACATGGTGTTATATATCAAAGCTATAAAAGTGAAGTTCATCTAATAGTCTTTTTAAAACGAATTAATTCATATTAAATAGTTGGCTCCATAATTAATGTACCTATTTACGTAAGATAGTGTGTGCTCTTTAGATAGGTAAGTACGTAATTATTGCTGAAATTATAGAGATGCCTGAACAAACCAGCACTTAAATTGGAAAACGCAAACAATTTTATACCAAATTGATTTATTGAATTCAATTTCCATAAACTATTTACCTTGGATTAAGAGTTCAGGTTACTAGGTCGTGTCGATTAATACTGACTGAAAAAATGGTTAGCTTTGAAGTTTTTGTCCTCTGTAATAGATTAATTGTTTGTGCTTTTAGAGGATTTATCGAACAAATAATATAATATATACAGGTTGTCCAGTAAATAGCACGACATACTGCAGGGGGTGATCGCTTGGGTCACTACCTATCAATACAACACAATATATGTTCAGCAAAATCTTAAATTTTTTTTTCACCACTGTAGGTTAAACTTAAGTCATAAGAAAATAGTTCAGTAAAAATTTAAACAAAAAATAGTATTTCTTGAAAAAATTCTTGTCTTTGATAGAAAAAAGACTTATCAATGAGTAAAGTAACTAATCACGAATAATTTGATGTAAAAAAGTACTAGAAAAGGATTTTTTCATTACGAGATGCTTAAAAATCTGTTTCAAGGTAGAGATTTTTCGGTATTTCGGAAAATTTTGTAAAACTGTAAATCCGTAAGATTTTGCTGAACATATATTGTGTTGTATTGATAGGTAGTGACCCTAGCTATCACCCCCTGCAGTATGTCGTGCTATTTACTGGACACCCTGTATATTATGTGGATAATGCAGTGGACTGCAGTATTACTACTTAACATTTTGTTAACTATACGTATTATATATTATGTTGTAGTTGTTTATTATCCCTTAATAAATAAATAAAATAAGGATCTGTTATTGTTACTACTGTTCGATATATTATATTCGTTTTCGAATCTATTTTCGTCTGTTTTAGAACACACACATCCTGTAAAAGCTGTCTCGTATCATAACGTTAGCGGCAACGAGCGATGAATAACCATTAACTAGAAAGGCGTATTTTTATCAGTTTTTCGGTGAAAACGCGAAATGTGATTAGAATATCGACATCGATCAAAAGAAAGTGTCTAATTTGTTGCTTCGAGCATTACGTGACGAATTACCTAGTCAAGTCTGAATGAGCCATTCATCTGGGTTTTCGTGTAGACGGACTAATAGCTTATTTACATGTACGTGTGTGGAGTAAGACTTAGACCATTATTTGACCACCTCTGTGGACCAGTTGCGAACTCTAAGAACAATAATTACCGTGATACTGTGTCGCAAGTAGTCATTGAGGTAATGTCCAGTATGAATGTAAGAAAAATATAGTGGATCAGGTTGATGTTGCATAGTTTGCGAATTAATTGGATATTCTTGGTTGCTTCATGTACCTACGTACATTTTAACTGGAGTGTCGGTAATAATGGTCATCCAGCTAGTGATTAAGATTCCTCTTCAGTATTTTGTGTTTCACAAAATGTTCTGTCGGATTTTATAGATAGATAGATAGAATACTCTTTATTGTACACCATAAAAATTACAGACATAAATTTAGAAATTTTACATAGGGTGACACAATGGGCGGTCTTATCGCTTAAAGCGATCTTTTACAGACAACCTTTGGATGGATTAAAGGTAACAGGAGAGACAATACTGCAGGTAGTCATCGGTGTACCATCAACATATACAATAAATATGTACATACATACACACACACATGTGATTTTATGAACTGACTGACCTTATTTTTCATTCTGATATAATGCATTACAAAGTTTTGGCAACATTGTTGATTGATTATGTCCTGTTCAAAGGATATTGGTTATACCTACATAACCTGTAGTTATAGTTATTTAGTTAATGATTACATAACGAATTTCTTATAATCTTTTCTGAAACTGATCTCTCTCGTCAATAAAATGATTGATTGATGTACATAATACAAACATACAAACAGATTTACTAACGTGTTATTAATGTTTGATATAATAATGTTAATTGGAGTTGGAGTGAATGTTATCATTACTCAATTTACGACATTTTTGAATGAAGTTGCACAATGAATGCCGAAAATAATATTCCATCTGATTTTATGATTTCTGCATTTAGTGATAAAATGTTGACAGCAACATAAAGAGAAAAAATGTAATCGTTAAATGTACATAAAATGTCTCTGTTTAATATCAAATGCAATGTTGAACAGCATTTTCCATTTTATTTATTTTAATTTTTAATTCTTAGTAATTGTATGATAAAATGTAATTATACGCTTGTCAAGTAAGAGTTACAAGTTTTCTATGCATAAATAAGTAATTAAAATATTATTAATTTATTGTGTTTTAGTTGTGAAATGAATGACTGAAATGACCTCATTAAATCAAAAAAATATTGATACGAGTATCGTTTAAAGATGATACAAACACTGCATGTTTCTTTGGCAGGAATACATGTGATGATATATGATTGAACATAGGTACACATAGATAGATAGCAATTAGTGTTATACATGTAATTATCAAATAGATCAATTACGATGCGGTTGGCTGGAGAACATAAACTGCAACCGACAGGTACTTAACGTAACGAGGTATAGTCGATCTCGTAATTGATCTAATACTTTTGACAAAAAATTCCAGTAAATGGAAACTTTAAATGTAACTATCGAGCCGTTTGCGGTTGAAACCCTCGGGCTGTGGGGTCTGAGTGCTCATGGTCTGCTCAATGAAATCTCCAAACGGCTGACGGCAATGCCGCCACGACAAGGAGATTTTTTTTTGGTCGGCTTATTTTAGTTTGTAAATAGTTTTAGTTATGGGGACTACGTGAGTTAAACTCAAGTTTTACAATGCTTATAAGTATATGATCCAGTGCAATAAACAAAATCAGAAAAATATATGATATTCTTCAGTATATTATAATGCTACTTAGATAGTGTGTTGAAAACATAATACAATTAATTTGATACGATAGAAAAAATTACGAAGATACATAACGTAACATACATAATATCACGCCTTGTTTCCCAGAAGGATTGGGCAGAGATACCTCTAAAAAATCTTTTAGCGATTAGAAAACCTGCAATTATTCTGATTTTTGTCAGATTATTCTACAAGCAACATATTAATGTAACAGTGTTTTATTTTTTTAGTCTTATCAATTGATTTTTTGTAAATAGATAATTGCTTCATATTTTGCAATCAATTAGGTACCAGCGTTTTGTCATTGTGCTTCTATTTATTTTCTATGCAGTCATACAGTGAACTTAAGAGTTGGATATATTTAATTTTATTAAGTTGGTATAACTTGTTATTTTAGGACATTTAATTTCCAAATACTGTCACATAGATAAACGAAACTTGTCGTTTTATGACGCGCGTTGAGACAAATGTCTCAATGCGCGTACGATACTCTTCCCATGGTGCGTGCGTCGCGTCGGTGCGGGCTGGTCCGTGTCTGTCCGAAATATTACGCACCGTGGGGAACCGTCTTTAGAGTAATAACTAATTACGAGGTCGACTGTACCTTTAAAAATTTATAAGTTATCAAGATTCCTATCAACGGCAGTCTTCACAAACACTCTCGTATCTTTTCAATGAAAGATTCTTTTCCTAGTTTTGTCTTTTAGTTACAGTTTTTCCTTATCATTTTAATGACATAGAGTACAACAAACAGCCAACCTGATGGGAAATGTTCAAGGATGTTTATGGCTTCACATTTTTCTATAATACTTGCTTCTGCCCGCGTCTTCGTTTGCGTGTTTTTTTTTGTTTTACCTCTTTTTAATAATAAGTATAGATTGAGAAAGACATAGGAAGGAAAAACACACATGCAACATGCATGCAATTGCAACATGTGTCACATGTTGAAGCCATACTACATCTTTCAATGATTTATCTGCTTTTTGCACGATTATTTTTTTACTAACTTATCTACACTACATCACTTATCTAATTAATGTTACACTAATCGTTCACTCGGAATTTATCACTTGCGCTGGGTTGTGTGGTGATAACGTTCAGATATTAATCACTAACCACGTGATAATGATCACTGATATTGTTATCAGTGTTCTTAGTATCTCTTTTAATTTTTTAGGGGGTAATCTTACAGTAAGTATTTAAATATTCATTAATGCAAGGCTTCTTGTTCCAATATTTGACTTAATTTTAGGTTTTTTTGTATTTTATCACCATAAGGTGATAACCTTAATCGGTGATCATAAGGTACTTCATTAATGTTACCAGCTTATGGTGGTAACTAAATGACATTTAAAAACAATGTCATAAACTAAATTGAATGTCATAAACTAAATGACATTAAATTAAATCCCAAACCTCAAACTAATTCAAAACAATTGCTTAGACTGAGGCTGTTTGTAGTGCTATTCTTAAAAACATCAAGGTATTTCCTAAAAGCTACCTATTATGAGCCATCTATTAATTTGTTTTGCAATGTAGAATAATTAGATCGAAGCATTTACTTCTCAAATGACAGACACATTAAGAAATATTTGTTAAATCGCAAGGGCAAGCTAGGATTGTACGATCTCTTTTATAATAAGTATTTAATCCATTCGAAGATATCCATACTTACGAGTATACTATTTATTATTTACTATAAAGTATATAACATGTCAAAAAAACCCTAACCGATCCGTGAGGGTGTTGTTAGGTATCGTACTGAGAGTATTTATATTTCTTTTTGGTAATTTTCAGGAAAAAAGAAAAAACAAATCACCGCATTTTTTTCATGGGGCGCGGGCGGCCATCGTTGATCGGATCTACAAGTCATAACTTATGACCCCTGTTGGCTGTCATAACTTATAAGCCGTTAAGGTGTGAAAGGTAACAGATAGAGTTACATAAAAAAAGTGATTAAATAGCAATCACTTTTTATAAGTAACTCTGTCTGTTACCTTTCACACCTTAACGGCTAAACAGATTTGGATGAAATATCACACACGGATAGACCATGACCTGGCTTAGGACATAGGATACTTTTTATCCCAGTAGTACGTTTCCCTGGAGATAATTTCCGATAACCACGCGGGCGAAGCCCCGGGGAAAACCAAGTAACGAATAATATAGTTACGTGGATACCTTCCTACTAAATCGTGTATTAACGAGGAGCTCACATTTGCGTGCGCACACCAACCTAACCCGTTGGGTTATTTATAGCCTATCACGACCCATCACAACATAAGTTCAGGTTTTGAATCGTCCATTCAGACGTTAAACCTAATTACCTGATGCTTATCTAATATTGTATGATCGATCGGCCAAAACGTAATCGTTTTTTAAACTCAATTTAAAGCCTACTTTATGATCAATAAATTCACTTTCCTAGACTGGTAAATTAAAGGAAAATAGTGAGCCGACGGCATAAGGAACATAAATTGTGAACGTCATCGTTAGAATATAATTATGGCAGGTTTATTGTTTGTTGGTGTTATAATTATTGTAATTAATGTTAATTTAATAAAATATGGATATTAAGTTATTTTTTATAAATGGCGCTATAATACACAATATAACATCACCTGTTTTCCCCGAAGGGTTAGCAGAGGTGTACCTTTTAGGGGCTTGAGGAATAGGGTGTGAAGTTCACTTATCCACCATAGAAAAGGGAGGATCCTCCGACCAAACGAGTGTTGTATCTGGCGGGCAACTGCCCAACTGTTGATGTCGTTCGCGTGGTAAACTCTAATTGCACAATGAAGGATTTGTGTGACGTCATGACTTTGATACGTAGTTCGTATGTGTCGGTGTAACCGCTACAACCTATAGTACACACACAATACCTTTATGTTTTGATAAAAAATAATTATTTCTACATTAAGATTTATGTGTATACTTACTTTAATTAAAAGAATATTATCAAGCAAAAAAATGGTCTTGTAAAAAAAAAAGGTTTTAATTAAATAAACTAAATTAAACTTTGTTGACATAGCGAGAGCCATTAAAGATCCTGCAAGTAGGTCAGTAAGGCTAATCCAGTCGGTTCGGTGATCTGTGGCACGCGGCCGGTTCTGAACGGATACAGAGGACGTTGCTCAAATATCAGCAAAAACCATTCCATTAACTATCGCCACACATTAATAATGACGTTAGTTCACTGGGTACAGTTATTATAACGTTTTTGCTAGACGAAATGTGATTCTAGGCGTGTTTTTGCTCATAAGACTAATTGATTATTAATTTTGAAATAATTAATTAATTTATTTTAGTACTATTAGCGATGGCCGTTTTGCGTGAATGTGACGCATATTTTCCCTAAACTTGTTTCTTTTTTTATTTTGTGTTCTTTTTTTTGCGTCATGTTTACCGAAAATAAACGTATTTTCTTTCTTTCTTTCTTTTTTTACTATCTTAACATATTTCGTAGCAGTTTATTTTCCATTCTATTTGCATTATATACACAATTTAACCGTGTTAGTAAAATTGTGTCAGTGTATTTTCAGTTATTTCTTTTTTCAATTGCTATTTGAATTCAAACTGATAATATGACCTATAAAATTTTTGTCCAATTTTATTTCAACTAGAGCAAAAGTGATCGGCCTTGTGACTGATAATTAAATTAAAAATAGAATTTAAAAAACGATGTATGTCTATTTTTGGTATTCGATGCAATTCATTGCATTGAAAATGAAAGTCAATGAAATGAATGAAAAATACGGCCAAGTGCGTACATGTCGGACCATGCACATTTAAGGGTTCTATTGTTGGGATAAATTTATTACAATAACAAACTTAACATTGTAGTTGAAAAACATGTTCTCCGATACGGAATGTATGGGAGAACATATTTTTCAAACTGAAAATTTCTGATGGTCGATTATTACTCGTTAACCTCACTTGACTAACAAAAATTAGCACTTTAAAGCCTAATACTTAACAAACGGATCCTTGAATTGAAAAAAGGTTTTCACACACCTACTATTTTTCAACGACCTTTCCAACGACACCCCGCACCATGGGATAGACGAGAAAAAAACATCCCTACTTTACGTGTAGGGGTGGTACCCTCAAAAATTTTTCTTTCTTGATTTTATTTTACTACTGAAGCGTGATTAATATCCCATGCCAAATACAGCTTTCTAGTACTATCCGTCTTCTGGCAAGCCGCGGACAGACCGACACACAGACAGACAGACGGACATGGCGAAACTATAAGGATTCCTTGTTTACTACGGAACTCAAAAAATTAAACATGAAAGTTATTAACTCCGCGGTTATACTTTTAGTCAAACTTTAGCTTAATTGCTTATAGCTACACAATTAAATCATCGTAGGTATCTGGAAATCGATTATGTGGCTGAAATAATTGTCACTGAGTACAAAATGGAGGCCACAATTTATGAAGGCATCACAACATTGCTCGGTTAGGCAGCCAAAAAAAAAAAAGTGGCCGATCTTAAAACACTATCACTGAAAAGGAAACCCAAGGAAAAACTTCTGGAGAATGTGGAAAAACTATGTTCCACATAGTATTGAAATTTTTTCTAATACCTAATGTATCCAACATTTTCATCGTCCATAAACAATAAAAAGGCGATTCCATCGTTGGTTTGCAAAGTGAATCCAATTGGGTTGCTCTCAGACCCACACGAGGTCACTCCGGATACTGATATTACCCATATAAGCCAGCTGACAGTTACGACGCGTTGGATAGAAAAAAAATGATGCGATTCAACAAATGACTGCTGATATTTAGACTAGGGCTAGAATTTTGATGTTTTGTTGCTAGGTCATAGCAACAAGACTAACCTAGTTATTGAAGCAGTGAAGTAAAAGTAAGGGGGGAAAAAAAACACAATTTCATTGCCGTCAGTAAGGACCTAGAGCAGTGATAGCCTAGTGGTGTGACCGTCAGACTGCCAATTCTTAGGTCCGAGTTCGAACCCAAGGCACGCACCTCTGACTTTTCGGATTCATGTGCGTATTTTATAATTATAATTTGCTTCATAAACGGTAAAGGTAAACTTCGTGAGGAAACCGGCGGCAGGCCTGAGGGATATTTCTCGACGGCATGTGAAGCCAAGTCTGAGGCCTATGGACGGCTTTAAAATAATTACACCAGGTTAGTCACTAACCACACGAAAAGAGGAAGAAGTAAGGAATTCAGGCGGCAGGCTTCTCTTAATAAAAGTTAAACTGTAATTTTGTTTATGCAAAATAAGATTTCTTTACTCTATCCAGTATTGGTTTGCTGTGACGACGTGCTCCTTAAATGACTTAATTTTTTGTACATTTATCGGTTATTCGCTTATTTATCTAATAAGTTTCCTCCACGCCTGATTAATTTCTTGTTAGATACATAATGATATAATATAATATCCCAAGCACGCTGCTCGACGATGTCATACAATGTAAATTCATGTTTACTATCTGTTTTATGTACGGAAAACGTATCTAAGTAGCATAGGCGCGTTTTCATTTAATTTCACTTTCGGATTACACAATGAGGCATTGGTAACTTCATTAAAATAATGATGAGCCCATGGCGTAATGTGGAAAGAGGATTCCTTCTAAATTTATGTGTGTAACGCTTATAATTATGGTTAAATTTATATTCATAATATATTATATTATATATATTTGTAACAGTGTTGTAAGGTCTTTTTAATTTGTTAATTAACTGAGAGCTACAAAACTGTGTGGAAACCCGAAAACAGAAGAAAAAGTTCTAAAGAACTGATATTTTTTCCAGAAAAGAAAACTCGTTTTCATATCATGATAATCAAGTCCGGAAACAACTCTACTTAAAAACTTCTAAAACATCAGGGTAACAATGTAAAAGATAAACGCAATTAACAGTTCGTTAATAATTATTTCTAAACATATTAATTAAGCTGGAATTTAGTGGCGTCAGCACAGATAGCGCACTAATGGCTATTTTATGCGGGCAGCACTTCTTTTATTGCCTGCCAGGCTTCCGGCTACGGAACTAGTGATTGCTTTGGATTTGAATAAATTAGCGATTTCATAATATCGTCGAGGTACGGTAACGCCCTCATGATTAGCATAACACAATGTTAGAAGATGGTGTCGGTTTAGGCGATAATTGGAAGCTAAACGTTTAACGGAACTTATTTGAATGCAAAATATTAGAGACCCTTTAGTATGTGCAACCATGGCTAAGATTAATAATTATGCTTCATGATGTGCAATAAATTGTCATTAATCACTTAAGGGGAGAGTCAGAACATCAGATGGCGGTGTTTTCAAAGCTAGTCTCATACTAATTTTCCAGTAGTTGCGTAGCGAAGATGCAATTGAGACTAATTATTTGGAAAACGTAGAAAATCGGACGAGACACGCGAGACCCGTTCATGACATCAACATTTTCTCTCTCTCACACTTTTGCAATAAAACTTGAGAGATGTCACAAGTCTTACGAAAACTGAGCTTGATTAGTCGCCGGACGCTAAGTTCCGGACAAGGGATATAGACCACCGGACACCGGACGCATAGCTGCCACAGTCTGCTCTAGAAACTAGATTAAAAACTAGAGTTTAAAAGGCCTGTCACAGATGTCTGTGAAGGACGTTTTCTACTATACATTTTCGCGAAGTTGGTGAATGAAGTTGTTATAGAAGAAAAAAAGTGTTTGAACAGAACTGGAACGAAATAATGCTGGTCATCTAGTCCATGGAATACAGCCAGAATATATGGGAAATTCTATGCTAATAGAAAAAAATAAAGACTAAATGGTAAAGGGAACTAAATACTCCATATATGTCGAGAGATTTTGAAAAATGTGAATTGATTGATTACTGTTGGAAATGTTGGCTCAAGATAATCAGAACATATATTTTTATAAGCCACTCTCATTTTTTTTTATCGATAGGTGTGATATAGTTAGGACCACGTTCGTTTCGCAATAAAAGCGAGAGTGAACCATATTGAACGCAGAACCGGTAATTTCGCGCAGAATTTGCTTAACTACATTAATTATTAAGTACTCTCGCTGGTATTATACCGAGAAACTGATAATTAAATCGGAAATTACGAATCTCACGAGCATGTAGCAACGTTCAATCGATACAGGATGTGTGAGAACTGCCGTGGAACTTGAGAAATCCGAGTTGCCACACTTTGCGCGCAACCTTGCAGCGTTCATTAGTGAAGTGAGAAAATGGGAGTAACGTCAAAAATTCACCATTAATTATGGTGGGACTTGAGTGAATAAGACAAGTTATTTAAAGTTATACTTTGGGTGGTACGAGTAGCTTGCGTAAACTTTGGTACAGGTATGGACGGTTATTTTGTTGCTACTTCTTTAGACGCTACTCATAAGTTTTTGAAGTTTTTAGTTCTATTTACGTATTTCAGCAATTAGCCTCCTTTGAATGCTACTTTCCTTTGCTGAACATAGGCTAGTTTTAAATACTAAAATCGGGTGTTGATTTTAGTCTCCCAAGTTACTGCGCTTGGAAAAACTGACAATCTATCTTTCCGCGAGATATATTTATCTTAAATGAATACAAACACTGATTGCTTCTGATCACGAGTTGAGATTTTGGATTATTTGAGATGTTTTAATATATTAAAGCTTGTCTTCTTACTTTGCAGATTTTTTATGTAGGCATACCTGCTTTTGCCATTCATTTAAATATACATTTCCATTAAGCGTGCTTTCCAGAATGTTTCTTTTAGCTGAATACTAAAGCAAAGTTCCAGTGCGTATGCGCCACATGTGCATTCTTTATATTATGTATATAGAATTTCTTACTAGAAACAAAAATACTAAAATGTAGGCAAAGTTTTTGCATATTTCGTGCTAAGTTACCGTAAGTAAATAATTAGTACTTTAATTTATTTTAGAGTTAATGTTGACGCTAGTTTGTAGAGCACTGCGGTTAGAAAATGAATGTAGGTGGAATTTTACATGTTTTTTTGTTAATTTGGAAACTAATTTAAATTAATTTGTTGGTGTAGGTTTCTTCGTGTGATTGTGTCAAAGTGGTTTTTAGTTGCATTCAATTAAAAATAATTGAAGATGTTTTTAAAAATATTGTGTTTTTTTAGCACATCCGTGCTTAAGTACCTACTGCAGTAAATATGAAGAAAAATTGGATCTTGTTACAATCTTAAAAGTACCGGAATAGCAGTTCGAAAAAATACGGAATTGAGAATTTAACTGTGACAGTTAGTCACGCATTCCGTGTGAAGCAAGCCTATTGTAGTCATTTCTATAGCTTGTATGGAGTAACGATTTTATTCGGTAACCTAATTTTTTACTTCCGAACTCTACAATCCAGATAAAATCGCAAAAAAAATATTAAAACTCAACAACAGCTGTTCATAGAACGGTAATTTACTATGAGCATTGTTTTAAAGTATTTTTATGTGAAAAAAAAACAATGTTAGTTGTCAAGGTGAGTACACATAATTTGGATCTCGTATAATTCGGACAGCTAACGGCAAATTGGTGTACGCAGAGCTTTTATAGTTTTTTTTCTTCTCAATATTATTAATATTATTAATTATTGAGTTAAAAGTGGCTTGTTGTGTTATTCGCTAGTTTCGGCAAGTCATTCTAGGTACATTGACATTTATTTTAAATTTAGATGAATTTAATTTTTTTGCTTACAAAACATGCAGATAATGATTTCAGTGTTATTCTGTACATCACCACAGTGTTTGTGGTCGGGGCCTTATTCTTAAATGTGGAAAAGAAATCGTGATTAATAAAATAAATATTTTTATTAATGCACGACTTTTACCGATTAATTTATATGACTGCCTGTTCTTTCTGTTAATGTTCTATAAAAATAAGACAGTTAATGTTTCTATAAAGTTAAAGTTCATGTATAATATTTTTGGAAATGAGAATATTTGCATAGAAAATCTCATTAAAATTTAAATAACTGTATACTAATGCACGTGATTTCAAACAATTCTGCAACTTTTGGAGATAGAAGATAAGTAAAATAAATAAAATAAGTTTATTGATCCAAAAATAGTAACTTTAATAGATAGGTATTGTAAATTTAGTTGTAACGCGTATTATGAATATTATGTTTAGTTAAATAACGAACCAAAACATTGTGTAAGAATGGCCGCATTTGGTTCATACAGCTGCAATATGAAATCTGCACATTTATCTACAGCCTGAGTACATGTGGTAAGGCTTTAAAATACGTTTTAGTGCATAACGAAGAATTTATAGCCTCTCATAATAACATTACAGCAATATTATTAAACTTTACACAATGAGAACATAATTTTAGCGCAAATGTAGGGAGTTTAACTATTAGTAATAATAATTAATTTTTATTTACCTTTCTTTCTCTTGGGCACCACTCTCACACCGGTTGCACGTTCAGTCACTACGCACAAAACCAGAGTCAGAAAAATATATCTTCCACTGCACCCCATGTTATCACACAAAGTCTGATGCCTGTTTATAACAAATGACTACAAAGGCCTCCAGAGCCCGTGCATTGGCCCGTTGGCTGAGTGTTCAGGACGCGTATAATCCCAGCTCGCGATCACACGAAGCACTAACTTGTCGATGAAGACGTCGGTACGGACTCATGCGCGTCGAGTGCTCCACGAACGAGTCAACCGCCCGACTACCCTATATTTTGACTTATAGCAATTTGGCAGTGCGAATTCCACTTGTATATAAAACCTTTCGCCGGGCCGGGGCGGGCGGTCATTGGTCGCGCGCGGCGTGCGGCCCGAAGGTGAAGGGAGCTGGAGTGGCCCCCTCCACCTGTAGAGGGGGCACGCCAGGGTCGGCAGACACTTTTGCTATCGACGGCGTGCGATAGCTATCATGCTCTAGAGGCTGTACCGTTGTGCTCCGATTATTACGTCACTCGAAGCGACTGACGCGCTAATGCGAATCGATTGAGGCATCTGAATAAGAAAAAAAAGTGAAGCTGGATGTTGAAACTCTTAAAAAAAGGAATTGAGTGACTACTTCTCACTATAAAAAATATGAAGCCTGAAATAAAGTCTGCTGTTTTAAACCACATTTTTTTTATTTGAAATACGAAATGCAGAATAAAAAGTAAAATAGCCACACTGGTGATTAAACTAACTGCTCATAGGTGAACTTAACAATATTCAATAGAAGCAAGACTATCCTACAACCGTAGAAGGACCACAGTCTTTTTCCTGTTCCGAAATTTAACAGAATTTCCTGACGGAACCTGACTCCTAAAAAATTTTTAAGTCTCGCAGGTTATTAAGTACCTTCAGGAAATAAACGATGCTGTAGTCCACTTATTTTACTAAACATAGTGCTTATAAATATACATTATACAGGTTTTGACAAGACCCTTTTGTTCCATAATCGAGTCAAGAAGGATAGCCAGTCTAGTGGGTCAGTGACAGCTCGGCCCGAGTCAACTGGACCCGAATTAACATCTTACTGTAGTCGTCCAGATTCATGACAAAATTCTTTAAAAGTTAAAGGCAGTTTAGTAGGCTTAACACTGATAACATTTCTTCAAACTACACTAATATACCTAAGTACTTATCTTTTATGTCTCCCGCATGGTCTAAAAAAATACGGAACCAACATACTAAGTGAACATTTTAAATCAATTAGTGCTCGCAAAACGATGTACACAAAATCGTAAAAACACAAAAACCAGGAAGTAATTTTTACGTAATTTGAAGCGTAAAATGCGTATGCGCAAAGTAAGACGAGATGTTTCGTCTCCTCAACAATAATACTTTAAAAACCAGATATTATCGCGAGTAAATAAATTCACTTCGTCATCGAGTAGTTTTACTCTAAAATAGTGTGCTCACGTAATCAATGTAATTAACAATTAATTGTGTGAGTAATTTAGAAGTTTTTACCCGACTGCCTCAGAAGGAGGGTAATGTTTTTCGAGAGTATGTATGTCTTTTTCTTTGGCACGCTCTGTAGCCTAAACGGCTTGATGGATTTTAACATATGAGGTGTCGTCAGATTCGTTTTAATTGTGGGAGTGACATAGGCTATTTAATATTTATATATTGCATCTGCAAATACAAAAAGGAAGGGCCCCTCCGGTATTAAAAAAAAATTACAACAATATTAATCAAATAAAAGCTAGTAATGAGTCAATTCTAAATATACGAGATATATATAATTATTATGTATACAGGTTTTAATAAAACTAAAAAGTTTGAAATAAAGCAAATAATTTAATTTAAAAAATAGGCCACAAACCAAACAAAAGTTACACTATATTTCAGGTTATTGGTTTGTCCCGCCTGCGATACCAACATTCTATTGATTATAATGCTTATTTTTCTCTTTTCAGTTATGAGTTTTTGCAATCGGGTTGTTCTTAATTATTTACGCTTTATTACTTTTATTTTTATAAATCTTTATCAGTTAGGTATATTTCATACATGATAGACAAACTCACGCATTTTGCTGTTGCAGTGGACTGAACTATTGTGATAGCCCAACGTAGTTTTGATTTCAGGAGCAACTTAGGGCATTAACGCGTAAATAAAGCCCTCATCTTTACGCAGGTGATCGCAAAAATACAACATAAATGATGTTGCTTTCCAACAGGACTTATTTAAAAGGATTATTTCCGGATACACAAGGCTAGTTTTAGCTAGCTAGGATAGCAAATTAGTGTTACTAGCACTAATTTGCTATCCTAGCTTGAAATAAGCTAGTCACTCTGGCCTCGTGTGTACAGAACTATCCTCATTTTTGCATGTATCACGTCAGGATAGGATATTACTTGCATACGGTCTACTATTCTAGCCTGAAAAACTGTCCTCGTGTCCCGGGCATTAGGTGTGGGAAGAAAAAGTTTTTATTTTTAATGCACAGCCAACGTCTGTAGATGCTCGCTCTTTTATGGTTCATTTTAGTTTTACTTATTTTAATAATTATTTTTATTTGGTTGAAGTTTTAATCTTCATTCTTAAGTTCATAACAATGGTTCATATTTCCGCGATGATTTAATTGATATTATCAGTTTTAATTGAATAAACGTGAAACTCGCTTCGTCACTGTGTTATTTTAAACAATATAATGGATGGGTTCAGATGATATCTTTCTAAGTTAATAATAATATCAGCTTGTAATTGTCTACTGTAACTTGTATATCAGTGACTGCGACGAAAATATTACGTACAGAGAGGGCGAAATGCAATGCATTTGCAAGTAATAATGACGGTGATGAATTCTTATTGCATTGACCATACCCATACCCCATCGTTTTCGATGGTGATGAATTAACACTGCATTGATCGCCCCTTTTCTTTGTTGGGATCTCCTCATTGATGCCTTACGTTCTGTGAGAATGAAGAGTGAGACTTCTACTAACTAGACTCCCATGGGGTTCCATCTATAACAGATGGAACCCCATGGGAGTTACCATGAGTCTAGAGCGCGAAATTTCACATCATGCTCTGCGCCCCATCGCTATTACTTACGCTTTCTTGCACTAAGACACATCAAAGTTCTCTATAAAATTAAAGTTAATGTCCATTGCGCTCAATTTGTAGATACCAGGACAAAATAGAGCTAAAATAAGTACATTCTTCACTGTTGCTAGACAAAAAGGCGCTACATAGCATCATTCAATGCCTGTTGTGATCTAATCAGCTCGTAATGACAGTGCAATTAGCCTTCGTAGCTCTCGTATTATGCACTAACATACAGATAATTGTGCTCGAATAGTGCACTCATTAATATAACTATAATAATGTTATGATACTGCATAACCTTTGTTTTTTTCGTGCAATTAGGTAGCAATGAATATTGCTAGCTCACTGTTCTAGAAATGTTCAGCATTTAATCAACACTCGTTTTTAGGGTTCCGTAGTCAACAAGGAACCCTTATAGTTTCACCATGACCATCTGTCTGTCTGTCTTTCTGTATGTATGTCCGCGGCTCAGCTTATAGACGGTTAGTACTATAAAGTTGTAATTTGGCATTGGTTTACATATTAATCACACCGACAAAGAGGTTAAATAAAATCTTAAATCAGCCAAGTTACATTTTCAGTTGAAAAAACATGTTTTCTCATACATTCCACATGGGAATACATGTTTTTCAACTACACTGTTCAGTTTGTTCTTGGGAAAAAATCATCCCATCTGCGAAACCCTTCATTGTGCGTGGTCCTACACGCACTTGGTTTTTAAAACAAATATCAGTTTATGTAGACACTTAGGATTAATTGTGACAAGGTTTAGTGCTGTGTAGCTTATATTATTATTACATAAACACAAGTGTATTTATTTTAATTTAAAAAAAAAACATTAACTAGATGTACGTGGTAAGTGGTATTCAAATAAAAGTCTTACTAACTAAGATAGGTTTGATTAGCGTGATAAGACAATCTTTCCGATAGTGCCTCAGAAATAAATTAATGTAAAGATACTGCATTTAAGCTGTAATCAAATTAAAGAACGAGAAAGATGTCTGCAGAATAGACTTGAACAGGTCCATGTTGAAGACGATGAGGCCCATTCCGGTGACGATCATTCCCTTCTGAGCCCTGGCGATCATGAATATAAGCAGTTTGGTCACCCCGTTGTCTGCCCAGGCTTCCCATGGTACCAAGTACAGGTCCAGCGGTATCTCTTCGCTCGTCTGAAATATAAAAAATATAGAAAACAAGTTTGTAGGTGTAATAGATCTTGAGATTTCGTTTTAGTCAGACAGTGAATGGTATTCCACGCTTAGGGCTGATTTCATCGATGAAACTGAACGCGTTCGTTGAAATTCTAAAACGCGTCCAAGAGCTGTCAGTGTCAACATTGTTATTAATAGTATAGGAATATGACTGACAGCTCTTGAACGCATTTAAATGTGCTGAACGCGTTCAATTTCATTGGTGAATTCCGCACTTCATCATCTGCCTAGCCTTTTCCCAACTACGTTGTGGTCAGCTTCCAGTCTAACCGGATGCAGCTGAATACCAGTATTTTATATGGAGCGACTGCCTATCTGACCTCCACAACCCAGTAATTGGGTGATACGATACCCCTTGGTAAGACTGGTTGTCAGACTTTCGGGCTTCTGACTACCCGTAACGACTGTCAAAGATCCACGGCATGACAGCCGGGACCAACGGCACGGAGGAGTCTCGGTACGTCAAATTACTTAGCCACGAATTCCGCACTTAATTTATATATATATTTAGATTTATGTTATTTAAGAAAAAATATATAGATCCATTAGCCGAGAACCTAACGTTTAGGTTACAGGAGTGGTCTGTCTTCTTGTTGATACGAGTCACAATAAACTGCTATTCATATTATATTTATCGATTCGATATTGATTTCTTCTTAACTTTTGAATGGTACGAGTAATTAGGAAATCCATAAACTGGCGAATCAGGCCTTATTTTTCGTGATGCGTTTTTAGAAAAAATATGTTCGACAAGGTGTAACAAACGTTTCTGTGTACCAAAGGCTCGTGGCCAAAATGATAACAGCCACACGAGTCGTTCGAAGGTTAAGCTGCGCTTGCCGCGGTCGGTTCGTAGATGGGTGACGATCCATTACATATCGAAACCCCTCCGTGCCCCAGAAAGACGTTAAGCCGTTGGTCCCGACTGTCATTCATAGATCTTTGACAGGCAGAAGCACGAAAGTCTTACCAACAACCAGTGACAACCAGTCTTACCAAGGCGTATCGTGTTACTCAGTAATTGGGTTGTAGAGGTCAGATAGGCAGTCGTTACATGTAAAATACTGATATGCTGCATCTGGTTAGACTGGAAATTGACCCCAAAATAGTTGTAGTTGGGAAAAGGCTAGGCATATTGATTGAGGTACCATCGAAGAACTTCATATCTATACACCGTAAGGAGTATTTCTGATTGCAGCACTCGGCAGCTATAGAACCGGGGTGGTAACAGATGTGGTCGGAACACGGGATTTTGTTTTCAAACTGCTTAGATGTGAAGTTATTCAATACAACCAAACACCAAGCAATATAAAAGGGTACTTAATTTAATAAATCACGGCTCGAATAAAGCTGGTTCTCACATCTTGATAGTCGTTATGAACACATAGCTTACGGTCTCGCTAATGTTCTCATTACCAGCAAGTAATCATTAGCTACTGGATAAATACTATCTATTTGATCTAACAGCGCTGGGTTCTGTAGTACTATATCCTTGTCAGTCTGACAATGTTTTTAGTGATAGGAAATGATGAATTGCGTGTGTACAATTATTATAACCAGAATATGATTTGTTTTTGACGTTATTTGTGATGTAAAGTAAATACAGGATGGCGATTTAGTGACCTGCATCCGTCAAGGTGATTCTACTTATCATACTGTATAACTTTCGCTATGAAACACATACTATATGATTCGTAAAAAAAAACTTTTCATACATGAATCGAAATAGTCTGTCGACTGTTTAATAGGAATTTGTTTTTTTTTTTCACGAATTGGATATGAGTTTCATGGTAAACGTTTTTTAGTATGATGGGTAGAATCACCCCCTTGACATTAAGCACAGAGTTGCTAGAAAAAATCACATTGGAAAGATCGTTTATCCAGCCTCTCTTCCAAACCTATACTCAGAGCTAACGTTGCGCGTACGCAGCCAATGTACCATATATGCGTCGATTGCAGAGAAATCGCTGTTTCACCGAAAAGTAGGAAAAACAAGGTCATTTTTAACTACCTAAATAAACGTCCAAGGTCACGGTATCAATTACATTAAATCAATATTTCTGAGAAAGGCGCCGACTTCCGCCGATTAACAGTTGCCTACGGGTAACATTATAATACAAACAGCACACGAACCTAATTAATAAAGTAAATCAATCACTTTACCTTCGTCAATTCACTCGCATAGTGACAGGGCAAGTAAATGTGTAGGACACCGACCACTCCGAACGACGTATACTTCGGGTCTATCCGTTGCAACAGATATATTTGGTACAAATTAAATGATATCATGAAAGACGTGAGCATAAATACAGCAAATAACCAAGGCCCATACACATTTTGCAGTTGAACATAGAAATCTAGCGCGTCCTGGTGATCTCTGATTGCTTCATTCATTTTCATCCGCAACTCATGACGGCTCCTCGAATTTTTGAAGGCCTTATCTACTTTAAGTGTCAGCAACTTCAATTTGAGTCGAAGATGCGTCGTAGCTATGCAGAAGGAGCCGTCAAATCCACAGTAGTTAGGTACAAGAACAACGCATTGCACGCAATTGTATGCGAACATGCACTGAAAGAAAGGAGTTTCACTCTGGATATCCTCCACGAAGAGTAGCTCCATATCGTGCACCATGCGTCTCTCATAGTCATCAGTTTGAATACTCTCTATAGTCATCAGGGCTCCAGCATATATAGGAAACAAGGCGCTCATGATTGTCGGAATCAACAACCATGAAATCTCACCAACTTTTGCTATTTTAATGTGATCATCGTATAGCGTCTGAAATTCTTCTTCAAGATTGTTAGCCTCTAAAAGGTCTTCAGATATTTTGTCCAGCAATGGCGCGAATTTGCTCGTCGCATAGATAACGTAATACGTTTTGATAAAGAACAGAACGAGAACGACGGCCAATGTCATGTTCCTGGCGAAATTGTAGATGTCCAAGGTGTAGAGGCATTTGAAAGTGTAGGTGATGAACCAGAAGAGCTGGCCACCGCAGAAAGTAACGATGGCAGTGATAGTAGCACATCTCCTGATAGTGGTGGTCCTATTTGGGTACAGGAAGGCAAAAGCAAGTGAGAAAGCGCACAATTTGAACGTTTCATTGAAGCCTTTGTATTTCTTTTCTGGAGCTACGTCTGATGACGTTTTGATTTCCATTTTATCAGCAGCAACACGACCCGTTCCCAGTAAAAAAAACTACTTATGAAGCTTATGGGAAGTTCTCAGGTACCTATCTAAGGAACGTGCCGCCACATTAAGCGTAATCATGCTATAAATTACTGAGCAATTTATCAGAGTTAAATCACCACCTACGGAGTAACACCTCATAATTTAGATACACTTGTTTTCAGTACTCAGAAGTTGCAATAATAATTCGCAGCACATTTTTCTATACAATGTTTTCGTGTTTCTCTGCTTCTTTTATTTTTTTATATGTCTTCAAAGTTGATATTATTATCTTTTTGGATTATCTAATAGTTGTTTTTCTGTATTCACGTCAAATGCAACCACAATAAATCAGACGCCAGATGGCCATAAATGCATTTTTTTCTAGCATTTCTCATATTATAATAGGAAAGTGGACATTAGAATAAAAATTTCGTGACTATACAGACTTGTAATACTTTGGCATTTTGCAAAATTGGGCATTTTTGGCCACTTTCCAAATTCTCAAAACGGCTTAATTCACATAAAATATTTCAGTCATATCTTAGGTGCTCTCAAGTTCAAGATGTCGTCAAGCGTTTTAAGTAGTCATTTTAATGAGCTGTATTACCAGAACAGTATGATGTCTGTGCATTCTATGTAATGCATTAAGTTAATTTTTAAGTGAAAGCGAATTTAGCAATTTGTATTGACGATAGCTTCTAAACCCAGACCGATTAAGTAAGCCTTTTTTTATGGGTGGGAAATCATCAAATGTCTTCTCCTGCTCTGGGTGGGCCGGATCTGAGTACCCAGATTAAGTAAGCCTTAAAAAAGGATATTGATCCATAACAATTATTAAAATAACTAAGTGTTTTACGTACTTTTCGTCGTCGTTTGCGTCTTCATCTGATTTCGAAAATATAGGCCGTCATTTATAAACCAAAATGTGTATCTATAAATGAACGGTGCCGATGGTACCGCCTATATATCCCAATTTTACTGAAGCAAGCAATTTTTATATATCGATTAATCTTCCTTGTCATCATTCTCCTATACTACCTACATATTGCGCCGACCACATATAAATTGGAACCAGGATTCCAATGTATATGTGGTCGGCGCAATATGTATTTTTAATTCATACTTCTCTATTAATCGTCATCTTGGTAGTCACCCCCTTTCTAGCCATATCGTCTTTAACGCAATGCATCCATCGTTTCATTGGTCTTCCCCTATTCTTATAACCATCGACATACATACTCAAAACTTGTCTCACGATATTTTCCTTATTACTCTGCATCACATGCCCATGCCATGACAGCAACACTATGCTAGTAGAAAATAACTTTACGCCTTACACAAAATGATGAAATAAGTCGCAAAGTTTGGAAGAAAACCATTTTCGTAAAAATCTGATCAATAACAATTGCGTATGAATACATACGTAACACCTGCATATGTAGGTATAATTAGGTTTATTAAACAAAAGTCAGTGAATGTAGTAGTGTCCGGTTTTTCGACAACGCAACAAAAAACTTTCAACTGCTCGAGATTTTTGCTCGAATTATTATTTTAAAACAGGAACTCCGTTACGAAATAACAAAACGAGGTGACATGAAAGAGCAAGGGCTTTTGAACGGTCGGTTTTATAATTTCAAAATCAATCTTCGAAATTAAGGTTGTTGTAATTTGTGTGCTGAAATTAAACTTTCAACCTGAAACAATTTATCACCTAGACTTCTTTGCATAATTACTTTATTTCAAAAATCATTCTTAATCAATAATAGTAATTATAAAGTGTGTTCCGGCAAAACTCAGACACTAAACAAATATGAAAATTATTCTTGTAGTACTAATAGCGATACTTACGTTTATTTCGTAAAACACTTTTGCTTTTGTTGTAATTTTAGTAATATCTCTATAATTAGTATAAGTGTTTTATAATACGTTTGAGTATAAATTAATTAGATAATTATAGAGTTTCAACTCTATAATTAGATTGACAAGCACCTCCTGTGAGCATTATTAAAATAAAATATACGTGTCTTTAGTTAGAGTTTAGAGGTATGAGGAACAGGGTGTAAAGTTCACTCATCCTCTATACAAGAGGGAGACCACCAGATGTGTGTTGTGTATGATTGTTTTCGGATAGTCATATATAAGCTGTTCGCGCGGTAAACTTTAAGTGCGCGATGCAGGATTTATGTGACGTCAAGATTTTGTGTGAGGTCCGTGTTTGAGGCGTAGTTCGCATGTGGCGATGTAGATGCCGCCACAAGAGTAACTAAATCTAAATACCTTTTAAATAGAAGCAAGAAATGAAAACAAACATTTTGGTAATAATAAAATAAAGTTTATCATGCCTCGGGACTTTTTGTTTTTTGAAGATTTAATGTTTATTCCACATTTCCCGAACTCTTGAAATAAGTTTAAATTGAACTGAAAACAAAACTGCTGACTTAATACGATTATTTTGTAAAGTTTGTAGCTCCGGTAAAAAAAGTAATGAACTTAACTGCTACGCTTTTGACTTCGTTTATTTGCATATCTATCATTGAGTCACCTTTTATTTACGATATTGTAATTACGGCCATGAAATGCTTTGCATATTTTGCCGCTGATTAAACTTTAACTATCTGAATGTAGTGTTAATAACAAAACGGCTATATTCAAAAATACAATAAAATTAAAAACCAACTTATCTACAGCTAAAGTATAAACTAATAATAGGGGTTAAAGTACGAAATTGCCGTTTTATTGTAATAGGTACTTCGAATTGACATATAACCTTCATGGTTTGAGATTTTTGAGTGAAACTTTTTCACATGGTACCTATGAAGTTCTTCTTTTAAAAAATGTGCTACATTCGATTATCGACTTTCAGTTGTTTTTTTTTTATTCAGCTTAGACAAAAAACTGGATACTTCGAAAATTCGAGTTATTTTTGAATACGAGGTCCGACGCGGAACTAACGCGGCAGAAACAGTTCGCAATATCAATGTTGCATTTGGAGAGGGGGGGATTGCTAATGAACGCAATGCTCGATTTTGGTTTAAACGTTGTCGTGATGGAAACTTTGATTTGAAGAACGAACCACGTGGAAGACCGGTGAATAACAATGAACTGAAAGAGATGGTCGAAGCCGATCCGAGCCAAACTACCCAGAAATTAGCGAAATGGCTTAACGTTACCTTACCAACAATATTGACTCATTTGCGTCAAATCAATAAAAAAAATAAAAATGAGAAATGGGTGCAGAAAGAAACGCGTGTTGTAACTTGTGTTGCCTTGTTGAATCAATACAGAAATGAAGAAATATTGGATCGAATTGTGACATGTGATGAAAAGTGGATTCTTTACGATAACCGTAAGCGAAAAATGCAATGGCTGACCCCAGATCAAACGCCGCAACAGTGTACTAAATCAAAGCTTACCAATAAAGGTAATGGTAAATGTTTGGTGGTCTCAGCATGGTGTTATTCACTATAGCTTTCTCCGATCTGGTCAAACAATAACGGCAGATGTCTACTGTGTCGAACTCCGAACAATGATAGCAAAACTAGCAGTGAAACAGCCCCGACTCATGAATCGATCTTCACCATTATTGCTCCATGATAACGTGAATTGGACAATTTTCTACGTGATAAAAAATTTTCTTCTCAGGAGGCAGTACAAAATGCTTTCACACAGTTTGTTGAATCTAGATCACGAGAGTTCTATCGCAAAGGCATAAATGACCTTCCTTTTAGATGACAGCAATGTATAGATAATAATGGTAATATGATATTTTGATTAAATAAATAAGTTAAATTAAAAAAAAAACGAATTTAAATTTTTCAGTTCATATCGGCAATTTCATACTTTATCCTCTATAAAGAGAAAAAATTAGATTTTTTGTAAGTTTGTTTGTTAAGCTTTCACGTTAAAACGGCTGAATGGATATGGATGCAATTTGGCACATGGGTAGACTATAACCTCATATATATTATGTACCTACAAATATAGATCTTAAGATTTTTTTTACTAACACTTACATAGATTCTGTCCGAAATAAACGGCTAATAAATTAATAAATTAATATTCCTGCAGTAGAGTCAAGTCGTTTTAAAATATGTTTCTTTGAAATGAGAAAGATATTTCTTCCGGATTGAAGGTCGTCGTGGGTTTGAAGATAACGACCAAATGGAACATTATAAGTTTGTGTCAAAACGATATATTTCCACAGATCAGGTTTGATAGGCAATATTTCCATGTACCAATTTAATATTCATTGCACATCGATAGAAATTAGGGACACCGATGATACATGTCCACATCTTCAAGACGAGTTCGGTGCAATATCTCAGGAGCACATCAGCTATTAAAGATGGCATCACAGTGCTCAATTGAGCCAGTGAGCCAGTGAGCCATTGAGCCATAGAGTATCCTCTGTTGAGCAATTATGAGGATGTCTGACGTTCGTGTGACCTCTGCGTGCTACGTCATAGATGCATTGGTTTGGGTGTAACCTGTACTATTTTTTTAGTCTGTGTCGTTGAAGAGAAATATAGGCTTTTCTAACAATATGGAACCTATATATTTCCCGAGGTTCATAGTCAATCCGAATACTGAATATCGCTTCATCTTCTAGAATGGAACTCACACTAAAAAAGTTGGCTACTTAATGTCGCAATCAAATCTCATGTTCTGGCGGCGATAAAATTAATTCATCATCAATCCATTGTTTTCTTTGCCAGGACGGACCGTCACGAACTATATAAGTGTTGCTAGTGATAAATATAGCGTTTGTTATAGTAATTAACGTGATTTTTGTGAATGGCTCTTCCAAGTGATTGCACACACTAACTAGCTTTTAATTTCCTCTGTAAAGTATGAAACTTTTATTACTTACAAATTGTTGCAAGTAGATGAGTGGCTCGTTGCAAAACTGAGATGAAGGTTTGAAAAGTTAAACTCCGACCTATTAAGTAGGGGGTACTTGCGAGTTCGATGTTTAGTTCGTAAAAGATAATAATTGAATTTAAAATATGCTTATTTAGTTGGCATTAACTTAGTTTGAAAACAATGTTTATACCATTCCCCCTCTAAAAAGCTTGTTTTATTCACTGAAAACAGTGAATTGCGTTTCGCTCAGGATCTCGCTTTAAATCCGTCTTTTATTCACTAATTGCGAACGAACTAAACACCGAACTCGCAAGTACCCCCACTTGCAAGCTCGGTGTTTAGTTCGTAAAAGATAATAATTGAATTTAAAAGATGCTTATTTAGTTGGCACTATTAACTTAGTTTGAAAACAATGTTTATACCATTCCCCCTCTAAAAAGCTTGTTTTATTCACTGAAAACAGTGAATTGCGCGTCGCTCAGGATCTCGCTTTAAATCCGTCTTTTATTCACTAATTGCGAACGAACTAAACACCGAACTCGCAAGTACCCCCACCTTGCAAGTTCGGTGTTTAGTTCGTAAAAGATAATAATTGAATTTAAAAGATGCTTATTTAGTTGGCACTATTAACTTAGTTTGAAAACAATGTTTATACCATTCCACCTCTAAAAAGCTTGTTTTAAATCCGTCTTTTATTCACTAATTGCGAACGAACTAAACACCGAACTCGCAAGTACCCCCACTTGCAAGTTCGGTGTTTAGTTCGTAAAAGATAATAATTGAATTTAAAAGACTCTTATTTAGTTGGCACTATTAACTTAGTTTGAAAACAATGTTTATACCATTCCCCCTCTAAAAAGCTTGTTTTATTCACTGAAAACAGTGAATTGCGCGTCGCTCAGGATCTCGCTTTAAATCCGTCTTTTATTCACTAATTGCGAACGAACTAAACACCGAACTCGCAAGTACCCCCACTTGCAAGTTCGGTGTTTAGTTCGTAAAAGATAATAATTGAATTTAAAAGATGCTTAATTAGTTGGCACTATTAACTTAGTTTGAAAACAATGTTTATACCATTCCCCCTCTAAAAAGCTTGTTTTATTCACTGAAAACAGTGAATTGCGCGTCACTCAGGATCTCGATTTAAATCCGTCTTTTATTCACTAATTGCGAACGAACTAAACACCGAACTCGCAAGTACCCTCACTTGCAAGTTCGGTGTTTAGTTCGTAAAAGATAATAATTGAATTTAAAAGATGCTTATTTAGTTGGCACTATTAACTTAGTTTGAAAACAATGTTTATACCATTCCCCCTCTAAAAAGCTTGTTTTATTCACTGAAAACAGTGAATTGCGCGTCGCTCAGGATCTCGCTTTAAATCCGTCTTTTATTGACTAATTGCATATATATACTATTCTACCATTGCCACTCCAAAAAGGGCATTTGATTCATTGATAATAGTGAAGAAAAACATTTTGAATTTGCAAAAATCACGAATTATGTACAAAAAAATAAATAAAACGTGCTGAAAGTACCTACTGGCTGGCTAAATGGAGGTATTCCATAGAGCTTTGCAATTAAATTTAAAAATAAATATCCCGCGAATTTTCGGAAGGTTCTTTTCTATCAATAGGGTGTCAAAGTCAAAGTCAAAGTCAAATAATTTATTTCAATTAGGCACAAAAAAGACACTTTTGATCGTCAAACTTTACAAAAAATAATAAAACTGATTCTAGTCGCCCATTCCAAAAGGTAGTTTTCGTATGGAGAAGAATGGGCAAGAAACTCCACCGTTACTCTTTTAAAAAAATCATTATATCTTGTATACACTTGGATGCGTGAAAAAATTACAACTTGGTCGTTGTATCCGTCGCTCCGCTCAGGATTCTAATCTAGAATTCTTCGCTGTACTCGGGATCCAACTTAGTCCCTCGAATTAAATTTCCTTTTTTTCACTTGCTGTATAATCTACTCGTATCGGTATCATAATAAATCATTGTTCAGTTTTAAGCTGATGAATATTTTCTGTTACTTTCAGTACTACTAAGTGAAAAACCACTTGAAAAAAAAAAAAAAAAAAAACATCATTTCTTATTTTTTTAAACCGCAAAAATACATATTTTCATAATTATCATGATTTATTATTTGGCTGATAAAACCTCTAATATCAATCAATCAAATATTATTAAAAACTAAGATACTTATTGTCGTATATTTTAAAATATGCTTTTTACAACACCTGCGAAAAAATATTGTTCCTGAAAGACATTTCAGCGCTCTGAAACTTCAGTAAAATCATCATAAATTACAAATCACAAACTAAAGTAAATCATGTTAATTAAGTTTCATGAAGTGAAAAGGCGTATTAAATAATCAATTCACTTTATACATCCAGTTGTTTTTAATTATGTAAATACATTACGTACGTTACGCCCTCGATAAACGGACGAGCCTAGTTTATGAGGGAAATGTTTTCAAACAGGATTCCGCACGTCAAGGCTTATTATCGAAAAAATATTGCATATTATTTCAGTCGTAAGGATTCAGTACCTTGGTTTTAATCAGAATGATAAATATTTGATGTGTTCAGTTGTCTATTATCATAACTGAGGGATTTGTATGGGAAGTGTTTAGAAAAAAGGACTGAGAAAATTCCCATAGGCCAGTTTCAGTGGAATAGGAAAAGATCAAAGTCCGACCGACGGTAAAGCAACACAATAAATATCTGTAGTCCAATATTTTGTACCCATACCCGTCAATAGGTAAGTTCACATTTATCACCAATGTTACTACTTACATAATTAGGTATGTTTTCAATACGACCATACCAGATTAGTTCCTCTATCAATGTAAATTGTAGGTTTTTAGATTTTTTTTAAGAAAGAAAGAAAGAATAATATTTATTTGGACACAGTTCGTGAAACACAATAAAAAAATAAAAAGGTAAAATAATCATAATACAATAATGTGTGCCTTACGGCTGCGCCAAAAAGGTTTATTTCAGCATTAAAGCCCGACAAATGCTGTCTGACGCTGGTTTTCTAATGAACCCCTATAGACAAGTGACGGGGAGTACCAACAGTTTCAACATACCTAATACATTATTTTGATACATCTAAATAAATAAGTAAATTATATAAGGTAGGTTAGGGTAGGTTTCTAACTGTATTTTACGATGAGCAAAATAATAAAAGGTTTTGAAAGATACCAACTGGTCTTTGCCCTCCAAAAAATATATATAAATGTGCGTCAATCAATTAATCAATCGCAGTCCACTGCTGGACCTCACCCAGGCTGCACCTCAACACCCTGTCCTCCGTCTTCCTCACCCAGTCTGTCCCAGCTATTTTCTTGAGGTCGTTGGTCCATCTAGCTGGGGCACGTCCCACACTATGGTTGCCGATACGCAGTCTCTGCTCCAGGACTCGTCTACTCCACCACCCATCGTTTCTTCGAAAAACATGGCCAGCCCACTGCTACTTCAGTTTGCTTATACAAACGTGCGTATAATC
This sequence comes from Xanthia togata, assembly GCA_963853775.1. NCBI lineage: Eukaryota > Metazoa > Arthropoda > Insecta > Lepidoptera > Noctuidae > Xanthia > Xanthia togata. Next base: position 19,100,792 of record OY970802.1, read on the forward strand.
TGAAAATTCTACAATTCAAATAACTATATGACTCACACGGGCTTACCGAAGTACATAAACACAAGTACATAAGTGGCTGTGCAACCGGTACTGTCGATTAATTATTAATTGATAATGTTCGTAGGTCGAATCAAAGGAACCATTTCGATTTATTGTTGTTCGAAGGCTGTTCAGACATAAGCGTTGGCGTTATTACAGGTGCCCGTGAGGTATGCGTTTTGAATTGTTAAAAACAGTAATTAATGTCATACTGAGAGTCATGCCGATATGTTCATTGATACTGTGCCATACATTATATATGTAGCTTGTGTTACAAGGTTGTGTTGTTACACAATAAGTAATCTATGAGCTTGTGGATCTGTTGTTATGATTTGACGTAAGCACCTAAGCACACGAGCTGATTAAATTTTATGAAGATCTGAAATTACTGGTTATCCTTAATTGTAATGATGGTGTAACCGCTACAGTACAAAGCCAGGTTGTATTGATACTGACGCTGCGGTAAATACGTGGTGTAAATTCTCATTCATTAATTTTTCATTACCCAAAGGTAGCAACTGCATGATTTCGTCTACGTGCCCATAGTAACGTAACCTAAACATGTTATCATTAAAGGCAACATGCCGACTGTCGATAACCGGTCGACATGTCCAGTTGTCCACGGTACAGGTCACTATTACTACTTCAAGGTAAGGCGCCAGATTTGATCTTCGGCCGTAGATAGTTGACCGCGGATCTAAGTGTTTTCATTGTATCGGGTATTTAAGTTCCGGCTCCGTAGGTAATCCGGAGTAAACGTGTAGAAATTATGCAGTAGGATGTGTTTTAATTACTAGAGTGTGTTTTAATTAAGTGTGTATATAATGTAGTAGCTAATAATGATTCGCTTATGTTCTTAATGTTGCTGCTTTTTGTCACTCATCTTTTCACGTCATTCCTGAAAATCGATATGCAGGAGGCATTTTTTCTACGATTTCTACTAAAATAGCGTAGAAAATCCGAAAATCGAACCACACTGCTTTTACACCTCATCGAAATTGACATCAAATTATCCGACACATTGTATTTCAGCATTTCATATAGTGGCTAGAGTTAATTTTATTTTTGTTTGACCTCTGTTCTGATTTTATTTAAATATTTAGATCAAGATTTAAAAACAGTCCTTGATAACATAACATAAAAAATAACATCGTGCCTTGTTTCCCCGAAGGGTTGGGCAGAGGTGTACCTGTAGTACACCCACATTTCGCCAGTTACGAGTATGTTTAAGTCCCATGTCATAGGGGGCGAGCCTATTGCCATCAACGGGACACAAGTCCAGGCTCCGGGCTGCTACTGAGAAATTCCAGAAAGAAAAACCCAGTGACAATTTGCCCGACCTGGGAATCGAACCCAGGACCTCATGTTTAGCAGTAATGCTTGGGACCACTAGATCAACGAGGCAGTCCTTGATACATCTATTAAAACAGTCTTCTGTTCATTACTGACCTATCTCTTGGACACGTTCGTAGGTAGTCGATCGACAGAGACCCAAATGTCGTGCACTTAGTACTGGTAAGGTTACCGACTTCATAGGTACTATTAGCTCGCGTGATTCACTACAATATCAGTACAGTATGATAGACAATTAAACAAGCCCTTTGTTTAGGTAGACTGCTTCCCATGGTGCTATAGTTGTTTCCTTCGAAATGTTTACCCTTTAAAACCCGTTGTGTATGTCTGTGTTCCTATATCCATTGGATATTTTAGAACTTCTTTGAATACGGTTTGATAGTTATAGTAAGTAGTACTTGATAGTTGGAAAAATAATTTAAAGTTAGAAATAAAATTACGTTTATTTGCGATACAACGACGCAAAAGAACAAGTGGTGGGAAAATATGCGTCACACCGGCGTATCGCGGTCATCGCTCAGCATAATGCTGGACACTATGCGAGACAGCTACAGCGCTGGTTTTCGGCGACTGCTAGAGTTGACGTGATGACGTCAACTAGTGCAGCAAAAAAAGAGATACAAAAAGCAAAATAAAAAATAAAATACATACACAGTGAAACTGAAGCCAGATTTACTCATCCCATGTAGGTTAGTATTAGAGTGCGTGTCGTGTGGCCTCTGATTAAATATTTTTGACAAAAGGCTTGTCGTCAACCAATTTAGAAAGTATTATTCAGTTAATTAAATGATTGTTTACACGCTAGGTAGGTACCTCATTTTTTTAAATTGGTTTACTTTATTTACGTTCGTGACGTTACGCTTAGTGAAAATATTTTCTGTTCAATCAAAACATTACAGTTTAAACATCAATTTTTAATTACTATTACCTTACCTTTCTAATAATGTAAGAAAAGCTTAGTTGATGATGTTAGCTAGAAAAACTTTCGGCTGTTAGTTGTAAATGCCAGCAAAGTTTATTCTAATTAAGCTACCTAATTGAACACGTCTGGTCGTTTTAAAACTGAGTACTTTGGAAGACCTAGGACACTTCATGTGCACATTATATTTTTGATAAGGTCACATACTTGGAATAGTTTCGTGACGTAAAGCAATGGACTGGAACAAAGGCCGAGTGACGTTAAGGTCGGTGCCACTGCTAGCGATTAACTGGTAGATAGGTATTTTGCCAGCTAGAGGTGATATTAAAAAGTTTTGGTTCCATTATGAGAGTTTGTTAGTCTTGAAGGTCTGGTGGTCGCGCCACTGCTGGGCAGGGGTGTCCTGGGCTTGATTCCGAGGTTTTTCCATTACAAAATCAATAGCAGACCGAAGTCTGTGTCCACTTGATAGCAGTAGGCTTGCATTTACTGAACTCTGCCTTCTTCTTTGTAGAAAATAGACGTGTTATGAAAGTTTTTCAATCTGCAAAAAGAAACCAGTAGATTCAGTCAATTCAACTCTTTCATGTTATTTATCGGATAAGTGATTATTTTTAGTTCAAACTATGCCATTATGTTTCTAATGCCATATACATAACCCTTAAGATTTTTATCAGTGATTCATTATACACATTTTCTTACCCTAGCCAAGAAAATTGCCGTTCCATATCACAACCCACGTTATAATTGATCGCGTAAACTTGGCAACTGCGCCTGCCCCGATTCCATGATCTATGTGATCAATTTGGAGCTAACAATTGATTATCACGACCACGAGTGATTGAATTATGACGTCATAACGTAAAATTACGGCTTGTCAGGTCTACATTGTTTCGTTAATAGCCGGCTATGCCTGGACAAGGCTCTCTGAGAATAAATTATGTAATTAAAATGAATGATTGCCTTTTTATTTTCAGTAATTTAATACAGGAAATAAATATTTGTATGCTAATAGTAGGTGTGGTTTTGTAGATTTTTTTCTACTGTTTTAAGGAAATAATAGATAGTGTGTCTTTTGAAATTGCTATTATTACGTGGCTTTAAAAATTATGTTCTGTTTATCATAAATATGAGAATCTAGATCAAATACACTCGAGAGCAATGAATCCGGGTCACTTAAAGAATGTTAAAAATCTCGGAAACTAAAAATGATAGGTTAATGCAATAAATTGTATTTAATAGACAATGTAATACTCCTTAAATGAAAGTAAAAAAAATATGAGTCACCGTACATTTTATTAACACAAAATTACATAAAGACAAAAACTGCTGATCTCTCCTTAAAACAAAAATAGGAAACATGAAATTTTTGAACTTTATTACGATTTTCTTGAATTTTAATACTTCGTATTGCCTCCTCGTGCTTCCATTACTGCGTTTACGCGGTTTGGCATGCTGTACACCAAGTTCCTTATACGATTTTGGGGAATATTCTCCCATTCCTCTGTGAGAGCAATTTTGAGCTCACGAAGCGTGATTGGGGGAGGGTTTCGTTGTTTTACGCATCTGCCTAGCTCGTCTCAAGCATGCTCGATCGGGTTGATATCCGGGCTGCGCGCTGGCCACTCCATACGAGTAATGTTCATCTCTTGAAGGTAGTCATTCACAATCCTACCTGTATGAGGTCGGCCATTGTCATGCATAAATATAGCATCCTCACCTAAATTGACCATAAATGGACCAACGTGATCATTGAGGATTTCTTCCACATATCTTTCGCTAGTTAAAGAGCCGTTTTCTATGATCACCAGCTCTGTGCGACTTTCAGAAGAAATTCCGGCCCACACAAGTACAGACCCACCACCGTAGGCTACTTTTTCTTCGATGCATGCTTGCTTGAATCTTTCCCCTGGTCTTCGATACACTCTGTGTCTTCCATCGTGCTTGTAGAGCATAAATTTTGATTCGTCGGAGAACATAACTTTTGACCAATCTTCAATACTCCAATTTACGTGGCTCTGGGCATATCTTAGTCTTGAAATACGATGCCCACGCTCCAGTTTAGGGCCGTTTGCAGGTCTAAGGGGTTTTAAGTTAGATTCAGCAAGCCGACGTCTTACTGTCCATGCACTTGGGTTACTTCCTCCGAGGCGTCGAAACTGATTTGTGAGTTCAGTTCCTGTAAGAAAGCGATTTCGAAGCATGGTGTTCACCAAGTATCGGTCTTCTCGTGCTGTGGTACACCTGGTTCTGCCCGTTCCTGGTCTGCGTAGGTTAGAACCAGTTTCTTCGTAACGTCGGAGAACTCTTTGTACTGTTGACAGCGACACACCGACAGTCCTGGTTGTATCGCGCTGACTCCGGCCGGTTTCCAGCATTGTAAGTATTCTGGTGCATTCTTCAGGCGTAAGCGACATAATTTCAGCTTGAATAATGAATATAGAGCACTATCAACATGGTTTATGTACCCACATAAATGACAGATTACAAACAAAAGCAAAACCAAATGCTGTAATTTCGTAGTTCCATCTTCGAAAGTGGCCCTTTTTCAAATTTGTTTTTTTTACGATATAACTTTACAATAACTAAGAAGTTTTAATACCTTCATTTAAGGAGTATTACATTGTCTATTAAATACAATTTATTGCATTAACCTAGCATTTTTAGTTTCCGAGATTTTTAGGATTCTTTAAGTGACCCGGATTCATTGCTCTCGAGTGTACCACAAAGTTAATACCACTACATATGATTCATTTATTAGTTGTAAGCTGTCTATTATTGATATTTTAATAGTTTTGGAATATGAAGCCTGATTCGTGAAGGGTTTCTTGATCTATGAAGAAGTTAGTTTTAAAACTTTCACATGTAGGCTGAATGATATTAGAGCTTGATATTTTATGGCATTCACACGGTTAGTATCTCTTGTAATGTTGGTCTAATTGATAATATGTTACGCTGAACTGTGCTATAATTTTAAGCATTTCCATAGAATCCATTGTGAATCATTTTCGACAAAGGTATTATTAAATTAACCAAACCATACAGTGCAGGTTTCATTCAGATCCCGTCACTTAATTTATCATTGAATCAAATTTTTCATACCGAGAGAAAGTTAGCAACACAGCCTCTTTTTGTTATTAAATTATAGTGGAAGCTCAGTTTTGTATTTTTTTCAGCACAGAGCCAGCCTACCTAGAACGAATTCACAATTATCTATGCTCTGTTTCTTACAGTCTAACCTGTAACACTTCGAAACTCGAAACATTTCGATAGTGTAAATACCATGGTACGATCAATAGCGGAATTGGTTCAAATAAAGTCAGTTAGTATTAGTAAATTAGTTCCACATTAACATATCCTGGCCTAAAGCGGAGGTATAATCTGTGGAGGGGTCAATAATAGGGTCAGGTATTGACATTTGTAAACCGTGTACACTTGCTCCTTATCGGGCTGTACGGACCTGCCGCCTCGTATTGTATGCTGATTTAGTGGGGTATATAAGTATATACAGAATTGATTGGATAAGGTTATGTGAGAAAGTTTGTGTCTAGGTAAAGGATATTAGGATAAGAGTTTTGGAGGATATAGTCATAAAGTGCAAGGCTATCATTTGAGTAAACGCTGATGATCATCTATTATTCGAAAAACGAGTAATTTGAAACATGTTTTTAACTTTTGTAACATATTTAAATAGCTCATACTATGTTTTTATGTCTTTACTCATGAGATAGAGACAAATTGCAATTTTTCATATACCTAAATAAATGATTATTTATTACGTTATACGTGTAGGTATATTTTAATATTTTAGTTTAAGACTTCGCATATTCATATTTTTCTCTTCTCATTTTTCCTTTTGCAGGTCTGCTGGAAGAAATTTCTTAAGAAATAAGCAGTACCTTTGTACTCAAAATATAATTATGTCGTGTCTGTTTCTATTTTACTGTGTGCTCATAAATAATAAAATAAAATAGGTAAATAAATAAACCATTCCTTATGGGAAGAAGGCGTGAGTTTATGTATGTATGTATGTAAATAAACCATTGCTACGAGTACGCTCAAACTCCCAGCATTAAAGCTGACACCGTATAATTTCCTTCAAATCTCTCTATTGTCTTATTGCAAGCATTCAAATTATAGCATAAACTATTCAACATTGATCCCCAAGGAAATAACAATCAAAATTCTTGAAACGGTTATTAAAAAATCAAATATATGTAACCTTTAGGCAAATCTCCGCGGCTCGCGTGACCACCGCACTTATATCGACAAAGGTAACTGTTACATTTATATACTTTAGAGGTTCAACTTTAGTCAACCACAGAAAATAGTCAGTTTAATTATACGTTTGTTGCTAAGCACATTTATTCAAAGTTATATTACTTCCTTAGTAGAAATTCGTGAGGTATAACACCTTTATGTCGGCGAGACCTGTTAATTGTAGCTGTCGCTACATTGCTTTAATTTTAATTAAGATAATATTTTACTAGCATAAACATTCCAGTCAATGAAACTTTTCATGCTTCATATGCGGTTACGGAATGTATGTTTTGGGTTCGTGAACTCACCCATCATACTGGTTTATCGGAAAGTTAAAAAATCTGTGACTAGAAGATGACATCACAATTCGAATTGGGTTTCATGACAACCAAGTATCAGTAAAAGTACTCTTTCAAATCCGAAAAATTGGACCTCAAGCCACAGTTAGATCTTAACTCCAAACATAATAGCTCGCGTCACCAATAAAGTGCCTTTAAACTATTTTCTAATAAATTACCTTAGCAAAGCAGTAGGTGTGAGACCCCCTGGCGTGCGGTTCCTAGTCCTCCGATGGTATCACTGGCTGGGAGCCGCGGGGGCTGTTACATGCACCACGACCATTATAACACCAACACTTTCGCGGAATGCGGTTGTATTGAAGATAAATTGGTTCTACCGTGTGGCTTGTTACATTGGGATGCTTGGGGTTAACTCGCAGTTTTGTTATGAAGTTGATGGTGACTGATAGGTTTCATTTGACGCAGTAATTTTTTGAATTTCGATAGTCTGAATATTAGCAACGAAACGAAACGAACGAGTTTTGTTTGTCTTTGTCCGCCTTTTGCAAAAGACGACTAGACCGATATGTTGGACAGAAGCAGTAAGGCATAACGTTTAAAAATGTTTAAGCATGCACAAATAGTATGTACATCATTATTCCATTTGTTAAACATTGATTTTAAGGACTTGGTCCCACGCCTTTGCCCACCAGTGGACCAGTAAGATGAAACAGAAAAAAAAACATGTTGAGATTTTGGGATAAATCTGACAATTGATACTACTATCCGTGATATTCATTCGTTGGCAGAAATAAGGAAGAATTTTATCACGCTCTCATTTCGAAAATATTTTGTCCAAGTATAAAATAAAATAGCCGACGTTTGTTGAAAAGAAAAGTGTCGTAATTGCAGCAAAGTGAACTCGAAAACGACGTACAAACTTTCAGATATTACGCAGTGAATTTGCCCCAGTTTGCACCATGTTTCGAAAAATAAAGTAAACTAAACTAAAACAAGTTTTTAATTAATGAAATGATCGATATAATTTTTTGAGGTTAAGTTGAGATTAATTCAATAAAGGTAGATTTGGAAAAAAAAATGATTATGAAAAATATTTATGTTGTTGTGAAAATTAATTTAATTACAATGAAGTGAGAACATAAATTATTGCAAGACGTATTAATGTGTTGATTTCCATTGACAAGGAATCTGTGTACGTACAGTGTGTACTAATTATTTATTTACTCCGTTAAGGTTGTTCGATTTTAACATACGTACGTACCCTGGCTTTGCTCATTGAGTGCAATAATGGGGATATCAGTAGGTATGTTGCCTATAATAATAGGATTGAGCTGGGGCCGTATTATGACGTATTAATGCCACCATTATTCCAGTGTGAGTGAGAGACGGAGCTATACAAGGCCGCTAGCACCATCCTTTTTTCGCTATGGAATAATGATGGCTTTAATACTTCATTATAAGGCCCCTGTAGGCTGTAAGTAGTCGGTTTAGAACTGCACTTCTATCGCTTGATATAAATTTCCTCAAAAATGATAATAATTTTCCTTGTTTAATTGAAGGTTGGAAGGATGTAAATTTGTTAAAGATTTTAGCAGAATAGCGCATCCTGTTAAAATCTTTAACAAATTTACATTTTTTTCGCATAATCAAGCACTAAACATTGCATTCTGTTGCCATTTTCAACTGAGAGAACTTCTTCTTTCGTGTAAAAATCTCATATTAAAATTATTTTTACCTGAGATGTATGTTTTTAAAACATTTCACTTGAAAAGTTTCGTTTAGATGTAATCAGACAATCTCTGCTTAAATAATGAACGAATTGTGAACTTTTTATTAAACAAAGGTATATTGTTTTGTGTGAGATCTCTCTCACAGGTCTAAATAGAAATGTACTGGTATATTGGATATACTATAAATGTAAACGTACAATACGTATTGTAGTTTATTAGACTTGTTAAGCTGTCGTGGGTAGTGTGCAATGTATACCAAATCCGTGTTCTTAGGCGACTCGCGACTCAGATTTATATTATTTACGAGTTTTGTTTGAATTTAAGGAATGTTCTCTGACATTTTGATGAATGTTGTCTGAATTTCGTTTTCACAGTGTTTAGCATTATTTTGTTAGAAAATAAAAGTGGAAGCTGTGCTGTATTGTGTGTTTCGTATGGATGGATGGGAGTCGAAGATTTCGCAGCTGCTTTCTGTACGCAATAGGGATGAAGCCTGGGTAAAAAAAATAAAAACTATTACGTCCGTCAGTCAGATATAAAAAAAATATTAGACACGTATTTTTTTATTTATCATAATAAAAAAATTACTCAGATAAAACGCATTAAATCCGTGTTCTTAGGTGACTCGCGACTCAGATTTATATTATTTACGAGTTTTGTTTGAATTTAAGGAATGTTCTCTGACATTTTGATGAATGTTGTCTGAATTTCGTTTTCACAGTGTTTAGCATTATTTTGTTAGAAAATAAAAGTGGAAGCTGTGCTGTATTGTGTGTTTCGTATGGATGGATGGGAGTCGAAGATTTCGCAGCTGCTTTCTGTACGCAATAGGGATAAAACCTGGGTAAAAAAAATAAAAACTATTACGTCCGTCAGTCAGATATAAAAAAAATATTAGACACGTATTTTTTTATTTATCATAATAAAAAAATTACTCAGATAAAACGCATTAAAGTTGGGGAGTGGGGGCTGGTTACGTCCCAAGTAAGTATCAAACCTACAACGGGACTTTATGCCACATTTTAGCTCAATGTATCGCCGTAATCTTTTGATTACGTAAAAAAAGACAAAAAGTGTCCAATATTTTATAATAATAATATACATGACGGATTTTTTTTTATGTGTAACATATTTCCTCTCGCTTTCCTGCAATCAAAAAACAAAAAAAACTAAATATTCAAATTTGTGGGAGTGATTTCGTGAAAAGGGATGAAAGTGTGTCACAGGAAGCCCGGGAAGCGCGCGCTATTTAATTTGACCAATGAGAGCACGCGGTCCTAGAGTTAGCCGTCAGAAATGACTTTGACGAGGCAGGCCTTTAATGTTGCTTATCACCAAGGTGAGATGTCAGATGTTACACATCATATGCGACTATACTGTAAGGCTCGTATTGTTGACATCATACTTATTAGAGGATTCTATGTCTTTTATTTTTGCTGATGTGTGCTTTGTTTTTATAGGGTAACTGTAAGGGTAACATTACCCTATATTAAATTTGTATAATTCATGACAGCCTTGCTTAGTTTGGTCTGAGACTACATCATGATCAATCGTTCGACATTATAATACCGAACTATCATTTTCCGAGTTAAATCTGCAAAATCATACATATTTCGTTGTTTCATCCCACTTTAGATCTAGCCGCCACTGTTACATAAGCTCTAACAAAATGCTTGATAACATATTCTAACAATAAAAAGTAATAAACAGCAGTCAAGCGTCGGGTAAACACATAAGTAAGTAATCATATGTTCACAGTTTCATACCTAGTTATGAAACTTGTACGAGGAAGTATGTAAGTAAACGTTTATTATTGTTATTTGTTAGTACATGAAGCCGTATAAGTTAGGAAAATCGGAAACAAAGACGTTATAAATTGGTAGTGTTGGGTCCCGAGGCAAGCGGTAATCGGAGATTAATTAACGTTCCAAAAATAAGGTCCTGTGCTCTTTTAAACTCCATTAGTAAAAATAAAAAAAACATTCACACAAATCATTTGATGAAAATGGAACACAAAATAGGTGTGTATAACCTAACAGTAGAAAAGGGTTCCAAAATATTTTTTCAACAGTTCATGAAAATAAAATTAAATGTGTCAATGATAAATAAGCTACCCCGTGACTAACGAAAAAAAAAACGGGTTAAGCCAGTTCGTCTAAAAACTCTTTTGTTCACTAACAATGTTCTTTTGACTGAAAATGTCATTCTAGATTTTTATACATGAAGATTGAAAATTGATAGTTTTTGATGGCGAAATACATAACGAAGTAGTACAATTTTATAGATCATAAATACCTATGTAGAGTTTGTAAAAACTATTACCTAACTGTCGTCACGCACACTTAAACAGAACCTCCTCCTCAGCACTTAATTGAAGTTTAACTACACTTTTGTTATTCAATACCTAGTAACAACAGCTTATAGTGACGTCGAATATGCAACTCATACACATCTCATAAACAAGTCACGGCAATAAATGTGAAACTAGCCATGATCGCTACTTTCAGAGCTGTACAACATGGACGCTCTTACTTAAAAGAAATGGCGTATTATTTAATGTCGAAAGTTTTAATTTTAATTCGTGGGACAAGTCACTGAAGTCACAATGTAATCAGTTTAAAATGATGTAAATGATGTGATACTTTCTTTTGTTAATGAATAATTCGATTGTAATTACATGAATTTTCACAGGCAGTAACGCGTTTTTTGATATGTCAGATAATTTTAGGCTTGTCATGCAAAAGCTAGAACATCACTTTCTTCTTACTTTCGGACTACATATTTATTTGTAGGTAGTTTGTACAATAAGTTGCTGGAAATCATAGAACTATGCCATGTTGACCCAGGAAGTACAAAAGTCTTCAGAATAAAACGCTGCGGGAGGTCCTAAGAGTGGTTTGTAAGCATAATGTAATAATAGGTGACTGTGGATTAGGAATTAGCGTGTGGTATGAATGACTTCAAAACAGTGCGGTGGATACATTCATCCTATTTCTGCTCAGGATAAAACTAACTGCAGTAGTCTAAGGGGATGCTCATGGCTGATTGACAGTAGCTAGTTTTGAAAAGGAGGCTACAGAATAACATTACTATGTTACAATGTAATGTGTTATTTATTTTCATACCTATAAAATACATTTTTATAAAAAAAACATACATTAAAAATATTAAAAATAGTGGTCTGCCGGAATCGGGAGCTGGGTGCAAGCTACCGGTGGTTAGGGCTGCAGAGATAGGAACCTGCTCATAAAGTTGTGAGCCGTATCGAGGAGTACTTCCTTCTGAATCAGGCCCTTGATCCAACCCCCTAACGAGTGCCTCGTTTGGCCGTTGGTACTCATGATACGTTATTATTTATCAAGACCGGATCGGATCGGATCGCCAGAACCGTAGCCAGTGGCTTCTGTAGCTTCTGTCTACCCTTGGGAAAAAGGCGTGAGTTTACGTATAATAATAATAATGAAGTTTATAATAAACGTCATTATTACTATGGAATAAGGAAATAATAATAAACGTTTATTTGGACTCAATAATATAGCCTAACACAGTTATATTCATAAGAACTAAGGGTACAAATAATGCAGGTAAGTGAGTAGAAGGCTAAAACTATATGAACTCTGAATTCCAACTAGGTAAAATCCTGTATCTTGGAAATCAGTGCTCTTCCGGCTAAATTAGGTGTAAAAACTTACAAATCACATACATCAAAATTCTAAAATTAAATCAGAAACTAATGTCTAAAACTTGACGGGTGAGTGATGTAAGTGAGTATGTTTATTGTATGTAGTATAAGTATAGGGTGTGGTGCATGTAATGTAAGCATAGGGTGTGAGTGTGTACGCGAACGTGTGGTTGCGTTTTCGGTATGTTAATTCTTTTTTTAAATATCCAGTATTTTTTCCGTATTGATATAGCCAAGACTTATGTGCCATTTGTAATTGTCGTATGTCTATTATTATTATTATTTATCTATTCATACAGACTCCAACGAACTGAAAGTATAAAAGTTATTTGGTGCATAATGAACTTTGAATATACAACTGAGTAGGTACACCAAGGGAATTATCTTGACACTCGACTGAGACAATAGAGTTAAGTTATAAATTAAGCTCTTTGCTGTTAGTTTTTCCTCAGATTCTCAGATTAACCATTTTGAATTAAAATTCATTCCTCATTTGTCTCACTAATTTGATCAAGATAATGACAGTATCATAATAAATGCTAACCATTCTCAAAATTAAATAGCATATTGTGGCATCATGCTAAAATCACTATTGCTATAAATAATATAATACCAGCCTGTTACTGTCCCACTGCTGGGCAAGGGCCTCTTCTCGTACGCAGAAGGCACGAGCACTGATCACCACGCATGCTCAAGACGGGTTGGCGATTTCAGACTTATATTAAGTATAAGTCCAGGTTTCCTATCGATGTATTTCTCCACCGATGTCAGTAATTTCCAAGATAAACTCAGAAAGTACATAATAATATGATTTGAAAAAGTCATAAGTATTGGTACTTGCCCGGATTAAACCCGAGGCGAGGCGTTAACCACTGGGCAATGCAGGTTAATTTATATCTTTACTTACGATGTTATTGTGTACATTACTTCGACGAAATAATGTATTTTTTGTGTACATTAATAAACTCACGTTATTTAAGGCCAAGGCAATAGAATGGTATTTCTTTGTTTCAATATCACATATCCTTTGTTTTTTTTCTATCATTCTTAGACTTAGATTTTTTACATTAGCAATGACCGCAACTTTATACTGGAAAGTTGCGGTCATTGCTAATTGTTTTGACTGTGCCGGATGAAAAGTACCAGCAAAATAATTGCGTAACACACGATCAATCACAATCTGAATCATTTTGAAGATTATTGCTAATCCATTGCTTCGAAAAATTTGTCTGCTCAACAACGTAAGTAACGCAATTAACTGTCAAAATGAAACAGATTGTGATTAATCGTGTGTTACGAGTAGGGTGTTACTCTATGTGCTTTTCCAAGTCGTATCTCTTATATTAGTATTTATGGGACTTAAACATAACTTGCCAAATGTGGGTGTGCTATAGGTACACCTCTACCTAACGCTTCAGGGAATACAGACGTGATGTTATGTTATCTGCTATGTGATTATGAAGTTTAGCTGTAAAAGTATATTTACATTAGAAATTGACAGACATACATGGCAGTTACTGAAATATTTAAAGTTTACAAGAGACGAGAGATAAAATATAAGAATAATTGATAACTTCGACCATAACTCATAAATAACATAACTGAAGTTGTCCATTATGAAACAAATCTTGATACAATTTTATTAATATCGCATTATATTATATCTGGGCCAGTACAATAAACTCGTTGACAAAACGCAACATATTATACTTAAAAGGAAAGTTAATATAAATACAGATAATTATGATATTAATAAATCTCAAAGTAGCTCATAATAAAAACCTGGTATTCGCTAAAAATAGGTACTGCAGTTACATTATATATAATACTTACGTAATATATAGGTATATAAGTACAGAGTAAGGTCGTTTAGGTTTATGGTAATACATACTTGTTACAATCACTAGTGCCCAGATAAATCTTAAGGCGCACGAAACAGAACAGAATAATTGTGTCACCGCATTTGTATCCTATTTAAATTATTTAAATATTTATGAATGTAAAAATATTTCTGTTACTATGTTGCTACAGTGGGTTTTTGGAATTCCGTAGTTGTTATACGGTTGCAACAATCATATTAATTATTAACTAGACTTCTATGATTACTATGATTGGCATGTTAATTTAAAGTAGGCTAGTTTTATGATAGTTTTAGTATTATAACTAATAGTAATTGCTTGTCCTTATCATATCAAACTGTATCAAAACAACTTGCCAAGCCCAGTTTTATTTGCCTACTGATTATGGAGAAGTATCATTTACTTGCTTTATACTAGATTTTAATCATATCCCCAACATAGTGATTTGTACTTAGATGACTTGTATCTGAAGGTATAGCAGAATATTTTTATTTCATATTTTTATTTTGTTTAAGAAAATCCGAAACTAAGTGATGTAGCCACAGCTAGGTTAGTATACTTTGCTTATTTCCACAGTATTATGTCTTATGGCGTTTTGCTGTGGGGATCGGCAGCTGACGTAGATTCCATTTTTATTTTACAAAAGAGGGCTATTCGCGCTATCTATAAAATGGGTCCTCGTGAGTCCCTTAGAAATAAATTCAAAGAAATTGATATACTAACTCAGCCTTCTCTTTATATCTTAGAAAGTATTTTGTATGTTCGGAAAAACTTAGGACTTTTCAAAATTAGAAGCGATATCCATAATATAAATACACGTAGAAAACATGAAATTGTGATACCCAAATTTAGGTTAGCTAAAACTAGTAAGTCATTTGTTATAAACAGTATTCGATTTTATAACATGTTGCCAAAGTCGGTTACAGAACTTAGTGATGGAAAGTTCAAAACCCACATTAAACGTGTCCTTATCAAAAAAGCATATTATAAGATTAAAGACTACGTTGAAGACAAGGAAGTTTGGCAATAATTCCTTCTGCACATGTGGCTTCCCTGGTACCTCAATAACGGCATTACTATGTAATTATGTCTATTAACTGCTCCCAAATTAAGATGATTATTTGATTTTACCTATTTTTTTTTTTTTTTTTACATTTACGTACTTTTTTGACATAATCTTTTCATTATTTGACATTATATAACTTCACGATACTATATTTTTTATAGATTTGTTACAGCTTTAGTGGCAGTCATGCCATTTAGTTTAAATAGGTTTTGAATTGGTTTTTTTTATATAGATTCTCTTTTATATTTTGTGAATGTGAGAACGTTGTAGGCATAACCGACTTTTGGATCTGTCGATCGTTTTCTATCTTGCTAAGTACCTGGTACTTGTTGATAGGCCTACAGTGTCCTCTCATACCTATAAACACTGTAACTCGAAAAGATTGTAAATACCATTTATTTTTAAAAGAGTAACCGTGGAGTTTCTTGCCGGCTCTTCTCCATAGGAAACGACCAATTGGAACCGTGCACCTAGCTTCTGACGTTTCATAAGTGCCCTTGTAGGTTTATGTGAAATAAAATATTTTGAATTGAATTGAATAAGTGATAATCCGATCTAGTGCTTTCGACACAGTATGGTAATCCATTTTTATGTTGACTCTACTTGGCCAAACACTTCGCAAAATATATATAATATAAAAATATACCTAAGTATAATAAACGAATTTGATAATGCATTAAACAATTTAAGGCGTGTCTTCATTATAATTCTTTGTTTTTTTTCTCAAGTTCTTTTTTTTGTTTTCAATCAGAACAAACGAAACAATTTGTTAAGTGTTGTTTCAACACACACTTTGAGATTTATTAATTTAAAACACTAAACAATCATTACGTGTCACAATATTTAATGTTTACAAATGTAATCTCAATAATGTAAGTACGGTAGTTATTTTTGTCTTAAAATATTTTAAGATGTGGCGCACACTCATCGGACTTATATTTTTTTTTAATATTTCTGCCAACCATACTTTATTTGACAAAAGTTATACGTTATGTCATCTGCCTCGCCTTTTCCCAACTACGTTGGGGTAGGCTTCCAGTCTAACCGCATGCAGCTGAATACCAGTGTTTTACATGGAGCGACTGCCTATCTGACCTCTACAACCCAGTTACTGGGTAATACGATACCCCTTCACTGTCAAAGACCCGAGAATGATAGCCGCGTGCTTTCCAAGGCACGGAGCGTTGTCAATATGTAATGGACGGTCACCCATCTACGAAACGACCGCGGCAAGCATAGCTTGACCTTCGATCGACTCGTACGACTGTTAGCCTATACCGAAGTTATTCGACCAAAGTTATTTCTCAAGTTTTTTTTGTTATTCCATAAATTAATCAAGTTACATAAGAAGACAAAAACACCTGCTAAGTTTAATTCAGTGAAACATTTTGCAATTAGATTCTACACGAGTTGTTAATGAACTACGAAACCTCATGAAAAATTGAGTGTAGACCGTAAAAGTTACGAAGCAATGGTAGATTAAACAAAAGGTTAAGGTTAACCAACGTTTTTTGCTTACCTGTTGGTTGCAAACTAATCTAATTCACAGACAATTTAACTTATCAATCTTATTTATAGCAAATATTTTAATAGCTATCGTGATGAAGTAAATAAAGTGTTATTAAATGATACGTTGCTGAAAAGAAAAATTAACTAATTTTAATAAACCTTCAGATCCATTTAGTGAGCTTTTGTAAGCATTGTGTAAGAATGTGTGACTATGAGTGCTCTTATGTATGATTTCAACTACGTACTTTTCTCAAATATGAAATCTTTCATCTTTTATCTATACAGTCATGTACCTAATGATGATGTAGGCTGCACTTACTGCTAACCCCTGATACGCTTTTAAGTGTAATCAAAACATCTTAACCAAACGTGGATTGACGCTTTTACTGATAAGTGTGTCCATGCCCTAAGGCTTTCAGCGGTACCGTTTGAAGACAGATGCAGCAAAAACATGTAACTTTAAGTACGCAATAACGAATAAGTGAAACATGTACATTGATATTCATAACTATTTGTGTAATACAAATGTCAAAACTGAAAGGGGAGCTAATCAAACATTCGGGTAATAAAGTTTATTTTTATTACTTGGCAATACATAAGCTATGTTCTAGACGCAGTCTGTTGGTTGCAAAACTTTGTTTTTATGATTGCCCTAAATTGTGTGACTTGTAGGTACCTTTTTATGATTTTCTTCGTGGTTTATCGGCAAGATCCGTTGGAAGAGATTAAAACTAAATTACTTAATTATTGTAAAACTTTGGGTTGCCATGAGTTCATGAATATGTAACACGTTATTTATTTTTCGTATTGGTAATACAGTGAAAACCAATTTTCTGTGATACGTAAGGATTCACAAGATTCATTGCTTCAACTACGCAGCCGATACTAACATATATCATAAATTGTAACTGGAACCAATTTATATGCAAAATAACATAACTAACGACGTGCAAATTCGTAAATACGTCAAACCAGCTGTCAATTGACAGCTTGACGTGATCACATTCTGTAAATACTCTCGACGTGAATCAAATTCAGCACTAACTGGTACGATCATTAAAATATTAGTTCCGCACACAGTTGTGAACATTATGTATTTATAATGACCGGTTGTCCGGTGTATTGTTTCACGCGGGCATTCCACTCGGCGGCTAATGGGGCGGCCGAGTGTATGGATTATTCACTTCCCAACCTCACACCCAACTTTCTCACTTATTTACGTAACTATTGCTACAGTTTTTTGGCCGACTCCGTCTTTTATTATATCGGCCTTGGTGCGCCTGCGCTGGCGACACGAAAATGTACGACAGCGCGAAATCATAATTTGACGAAACTCGCTGATATAGAGCGCAAGCGCGGTAACGTTTTATAGTACTCAACTACAATGAAACTGTGTCTCCCTTTTAGTTACGCCGTTGAAATCAGATTTCTATGAATATAGGTGAAGGATTGGGTTCCGTAGCTAATTACTTGCTTAAGTGCATGCAATTCCGAGTGGTGGACTGAATGCGTAGCTATTGTGTTTTGTATTCTTTCTTCAGCACTGACAAACCATTTTGTAATTTGTTGTCTTGTGGATTGGTGTTAAACATTTGTAGTAGATAATTTGATTTCGTTCTTAGTCAGTCAGATCGAGAAATAAAAACCCCGAATTTTTTAACAAAAAGAAAAGTAGTATACCAGTAAATCGTAAAATCATGAAACCCAACCCTACCCTGCATAATATACGTAACACCGACATAATATCGCATTCACAAAGTAGATATCAACTCAAGTGTTACAGTCTCTGCGGTCAAATCAAAAGTTCAAGTGTCAATTATTCGGTCGTGCAGTCGTATTCGAGTGTTCGATTACCCACTAGATACTGCATGTAGATACTATTTTATCATTATGATGTAATGCTTATTAAATAATCGTAATAAAACGAACCTACTTTATTTTTGGAACCACGTTGTTTTGGCCTTTCGGGACTGAAATAAAACCTCGTTTATCGCGGTTTGGAATTTAATTAGAATCTTTGTTTGAATATCATAATAATGTTTATTATTTTATTGATTGGCAGACAAGCCTAAGGCGGTGCACCGCATTGAAGTAGTGACCGCGGCTTATGGACCACCATGTTCATTGTCCTACATCCATTGTACATTTAAAACTCTGGTAAAAAAACACTTCCTCTCTCCTTAAACATCATCATTACATTTAGTTCCTTGCTCTTGTTTCATGTTTATAGATTTATATTATAAGTATATATTTATATGAATAAGTTTATGCTTTATGTATGTATGTACATATTTATTGTATATGTAGATGGTACACCGCTGACTACCTGCAGTATTGTCTCTCCTGTTACCTTTAATCCATCCAAAGGTTGTCTGTAAAAGATCGCTTTAAGCGATAAGACCGCCCATTGTGTCACCCTATGTAAAATGTCTAAATTTAAGTCTGTAATTTTTATGGTGTATAATAAAGAGTATTCTATCTATCTATCTAATGTCATATTCATGGACCATGTCTGTTGCCATCCCAGAGAAAGAGCTGAACTATCTCATGTGCCATACCTGTACCCGTACCCTTCAAACCAAAACACAGTAAAGGCTCCCGCAGCAGGTACATTCATAGAAATTGTTGCACCAGAGTAGCATCGCACCGTCGTGTCGCGCCTGTCTGAGGGAGCCTTAACGTTTTTAGGTACCTGAAATATGTAAGATGGTATGATGATCATAGAACCCAAATATTCCAGCATCTATTAGCACTACTTTAAGTATTCATTCGCTGCCAACGAATAAACCCTTGTTGGCGTATTTATATAGCCAAGAGGGACTTTAGTAATCAACCACTTCTCAATTCTACTAATTAAGATTGATCCTTTGACCAATCTTGAAATTATACTGACTTGAACAATAAATCTCTACCTGACACTGGCATGAAATTGACAAGAACCGAGTTAAATGCGGTTAATTATCATTTACCTAGGACTGTATCTGGACATGAACCCCTAATATATATAATATATCGATATACATAGATAGTGCAATCCACGACGACGCGCCCCACTCCGCTCCGCTCCGTACTAAAGTACAGCTTACAGTACAGTAATCGCGGAGTGGGGCGCGTTGTCGTGGATTGCACTATCTATACTACTCGTATTCTAGTTCGAATGCTTCGTTGGTCTTGTGATCGCAAGCGCTACTGCTGAGCATGAGGTCCTGGGTTTGATTCCCAGGTCGGGCAAAGTGTTATTAGGTTTTTCTCAGAAATTACTCAGTAGCAGCCCGGAGTCTTGGACATTCAGGATTTGTGCCCGGTTGATGGCAAAGCCTCGTCCCCTATTTACATGGGACTAAAACATAGTTGGCGAAATGGGTGTACTATACTTAAGAGGGAACAGGGCCCGCGATTCTCCATACAAACGTATATATATTCCCCGTTTTTCTTCCTGAATAATGCCTCTAGAGCTGTCATTTTTTTTGTATAAAATCAGGGTCTCTATAGGCATGTCCCTGTCATTTCCTTTTTTTCAGCAATTATTATTAAGGAAACTATGACCCTCCAAAAATTACGAAAATGCCCCATTTTTACTGCCGTGATTAGAGGACTACCAGACTAATTCGGAAAAGTTTTTAGCATAAAATAAAATAATAGGAACCTAGACATACTCTTTCTTAAAATTTTAATGTAAAAAATTGTTCAATTATTAATTGCAACATATTTGCCTCATGTTTTTCATCTGTTTATAACACTTCTATTGTCAATACTGTTGACGATATGGCTAAATACGGGACTGCGCAAAGTCAGCAATCTAATTTTCAGGCCCAATTGACACTAAACACGGAGTCTGTAATTAAAGCTTTAAAGAGACTTGACCCTTATAAAGGGCCAGGACCTGACGGACTGCCTTCCATTTTTGCAATAAAATGTTGTGACTTTTTGGGGAAGCCTCTCTCTATGATTTATAATAAATCATTGAGCACACGTTGTTTTCCGAATACTTGGAAAGAAGCACGAGTAGTACCGATTTTTAAGTCAGGTGACAGGTCCGCCGCGAATAACTATAGACCAGTATCTATTTTGTCTGTTTTTGGGAAGGTGTTCGAAGCTTTAGTATACCCTATAATTTTATGGCATGTGAGACAAACATTGATGCCGGAGCAACACGGCTTCATGAAACGCCGTTCGACTGGAACCAATCTTGCGTGCTTTGTATTGGATTTGGTCAATGCCGTAGACAGTGGATCACCTGTAGATGTAATCTACACCGACTTTAGCAAGGCGTTTGACAGAGTGGATCACAAAATGTTAGTTAACAAATTACATACGATCGGAATTGCAGGAAACTTGTTGCAGTGGTGTGAGTCTTACCTTGTTAAACGCACTGCTAAGGTTGTGGTCAGTGGTTACTCGTCAAACCTGTTTCTGACACCCTCAGGCGTACCCCAAGGCTCCCATTTGGGTCCGTTATTTTTCAATATATTTGTAAATGACGTGGCGTCTTGTTTTGTACACTCGAAGATATACTTATACGCGGATGATCTAAAAATTATAAAACGAATTGAGTGCAATCAAGATCCATATAAACTCCAAGAAGACTTAGACCGTTTTGCCCAGTGGTGTTTGGATAATAACATGTTACTTAATGCTGACAAATGTAATCACGTGCATTTTTCTAGGAAAAAAGGACCATATTTTCGCAATTATAAAATTGATGACCAAATTATTTACGAGAAAGAAGTTATTCGTGATTTGGGGGTTTATATTGACAATAAGCTTAGGTTTAATATTCACGTTGATAAAATTGCTACTAAAGGGTTTAAGATGCTGGGTTTCATTCTGCGTAGCTGTAAAGATTTTAAGCAGGCCTCAACTAAAATAGCAATCTTTAACTCAATAGTCAGATCAGGCTTAGAATATTGCAGCATAGTTTGGACTCCATTCTACGAAATATATAAACGACGTTTAGAATCAGTGCAGAAAAGATTTCTTTGGCACTTGTCATATCACTGCAATATGGCCAGAAATATAACTAGCAACAGCTCACACTTGGGGCATTTCAAACTTATGAGTCTGGAAAATCGCCGTGTGTTTCTAGATCATCTGTTCCTATACAAGATAATTAACACTCATATGGATTGTCCGCGGTTGCTGAGTCAAATAAATTTGAATGTGCCTTACAAGCTTGCTCGTGGGTCTAGATATCAGTTGCTCCGCGTTAAGGGCTTTAAAACCAATCTGGGTCATTTTTCCACCATTAACAGAATGCAGATTCAATTTTGTCGCCTGTCACGCTCACCCAGCGTAGATATTGATATGTCTTACTCTTTACATAAAGTCAAGGCTATATTGCTTGAGGTTTTATCATAAAAGTGAAAAATTAATATTGTAGTTTCTATTGTCTTTTTAATTTTCACTTAAATCTATTTAAATGAGTATAATATGTTTTGTTTTGTAATTTTATTTTTATTTGTAACTCTTTTGTAACTGCATTTCCTACTTTTCAATGCATGCCGTGGCAGCCTTTAATTACTACACTATTAAATGTAAAAATAAGATAGTACCTATTATAACATGTATTTTTGGTGTATGCTTTGTTGGTTGTCCTTAAACAAATAAATAAATACATCGGCTTAGTTTTCGAATAGAAAAAAGGAGAATAAATCTAAGAAAATTTGTGATATAATCAGTCTGAGCTGCAGTTGTCCCTATCGCACTTTACGGGGTTTAACTCGTTTCTTCAAATACCTATTTTTCAAATTCCTCGCAGCCCCTGTTCCCTCTTAACGCCTCTGTGTAACCCTTCGGGGATTACAGGCGTGATGTTACGTTATTCTAAAGGTATCATTCCGTACCCGACCGCAGGCGGTAACTGCAGTTGCCTCCTACGGTCGGGTACGGAATGGTACCTTAATTAGTCAATGATACTCTACCAATTGTTTCTAAGCATAACGATACATATAATTTGCTGGATTACAGTCTTACTAACTCGATAACTCGATACATAGCTGTAAGCAAACGTAATCGATTATTAAATGGTCCATCGACTCGGTACGAAGAGATGTTATGTGATGCTTGACGTAAATACTCTATCGCCATGTTGTTTTTTTTTATCGAGTGTAGCTAATTAACTAATTATGACAGTTAGGTAATGGTGAACTTATAATCGACTAGGTTTGGGGGAGGAGCTAAAGCCAGTAATTTGAACTGATTACAGCCGTAATCCTAACTCCTCACTATCCTAACTATATATTTTTTTTAATTTATATCCCACTAATATTATAAATGTGAAAGTTTGTATGTTTGGATGTTTGTTACTCAATCACGCAATAACGGCTAAACGGATTTGGATGAAATTTGGAACACAGATAGTTTATAGCCTGGATTAACCTTTATCCCGGTAGTACGTTCCCGTGGAATAATTTCTGACATCCACGCGAGTGAAGCCGCGGGCGAAAGCTAGTAATATTATAAATGCGAAAGTGAGTCGGTTTGTTTGTTTGTTTGTTACGCTTTCACGTTAAAAAGTCAACAGATTTGGATGAAATTTCGCACACGGGTAGACCATGATTTGGAATAGGACATAAATACTTTTTATTCCGGTAGTACGTTCCCTTGGGATAATTTCTGACATGCACTTTGGCGTAGCCGCTGGCAAAAACTAGTCTTTCATAATGCGTTACCACTAATATTCACGTACGCTCTTTATGATAAAAACGTTATAGAAATTGTAGCGAAAAGTTGTAAGAAAGATTGAAAGAAAGAAAATACGTTTATTTGCGGTACATATTTATGACACAAGCAAAGGAAAAAAACACGTAAATAACATTTTTGTATTTTATCTTTCCTCTTTAATATGTCAAAAAATTACCTAGGTTATCCAATAATGTTCACAAGGTAGCTTCTTTCGTTAGCTTTTCAAAGAATAATAAATTCTGTAACTTCTCACACCCGTGATTATCTAGTTTTCTTTACAGTGGTTCTGTCTTTGATTTCTTATCAAATCCTATACCTACTATTAAATGAACAATATTTGTAGGTATAAGTCGTAGGATGATTTAATAATTCGAGTTTTCGCGAAAACCAGGGATTTTGCGAAAACACGGATAATTAGACAGTGGTGAAAACATTTCTGCGAGCAACTTGGAAGTAGCACTCGCTCGGCTCGCTTCACTCGCTCGGCTCGCGCATTACCTGGTCACAGTTCTAACCTAACACATTTCAACCAAGTTGCAGTTGTCACGTACGTTCTCGAAAACGGCTCTAACGATTTTGATGAAAGTTGCAATATGTATAGTGGTTTACGGGGGCGAAAAATCGATCTAGCTAGGGCTTTAGAAATTACATGGCAGCATGGAATTAGTACCTATGTACTATCATGGCAGCATAGAATTAGTATGTACTATACATGGAATTAGTATGAACTATCTTATACTATTAAATGAGCATTCTCGTTTTTCACCAGAGCAAAGCTCGGTCACCCAGGTAGGTACTATCTAATAATATAACACAAAGGTCACCATGAACGTTCAGTTAAATAATAGATAATCAATATTGTAATGTATTCAAACTAATGAAATAATAGTTAACACTGTATACTTTATTATTAATTGTATAATCTACTCGTTGATTTATTTACTAAACATTTAATTTTCATTTAATTGAGTCAGGTATCATTTACATGTTTCTAATTTAAAACTTGTTTATTTTAGTGTTCAACTAAGTAATAATTAAATAAAGCAATTAGTAATATATTATATTGAGTGGTTTCCGGTCACTCTGAAGGTATGTAAGGTGTGGATTCCTTGACGAGGAATAAATCAATGGAATGGATAGCTGCAATTATTAATTAAATGCAATTGTCTTCACCGTTGTGATTTTTAAATATAAATTGTAATCAATTGTAAATCAATATTTTAATTATTATCAGTACCTAAATATTTTTTTGTATAAAAAATAATGGTAATGTTTTACTAATACTTCGTTAGTATCTATTTTTATGATTTCTACGTTTGAATATCCTCATAGTTCATGCAGTAAGTAGATAGTAACCTTCCTGTAATCAATTTATTTTTCAGAGATCCACTTTAAATGTCTCAAGGTACAGAATAGTTTGATACTAAATAACTCAAATAAACTAAAAAGCAGATACCTACATACAGGTTAAGTAGGTCGTCGTCTAATAAAGAAAATGTAACACACAACCGTTGTTACCCAATGCGGAGTGGCTGGAAGGTAATAGTATGTGATTTAAATAACCATAGCGGTAGTGATAAATTTCTTCTGGTCGGTAATAGTGACTGAATTCGCCAAATTGCCAGCGACGTGGAGCTACTAATCATACATGTAATATTTGTGCGTATGTGGTAATAAAGTATTGTTTTCTAATGGAATACTTGTAATGACAGTTTGTATAATACTTGTAATGACAGTTTGTATAATACTTGTAATGACAGTTTATATAATACTTATAATGACAGTTTGTATAATACTTGTAATGACAGTTTGTATGATACTTATAATGACAGTTTGTATAATACCGGTAAGCAGTGGTGGCCCAGTGGTAACGGCCGTGACTTACGAGTTGTAGGTCATAGGTTCGAACCCAGACAGGCGCATTACTTTGTGTAAATTATTTCCTCATCACTGCTCTCAAAACTGTGAAGGAAAATATCGTGTGGAGACCGGCATGTCCTAGAATCAAAAATATGAAGACATGTCACATCTATCAACCCGCACTGGGCTGCGTGGTGGATTACGGCCCACTCCGTCTTACCGTGAGCAGTCTTGTGTTCCAGCAGTGGTAATAATATAGACTGATTATAATACCGAATCTGCAGTACTAGTACGAAAAATCTCTCCTATCATATTTGGTTCCTCAGTTTTTTGGGACAGGACATGTGTAAGTTTTTGGTTCTGAAACCAAGTGGCTCAGTGGCCGCCTTCAGGCAGAGGGATTTCAGGGACTGTGAAGGGATGCTGTGGCTCTCCAAGCTTTCCCTCAGAAGTTTCTGTAACTGAACAGAAATTTCTACTTATAACCAGACGAGATCGTTCGTAGCACTCGAACGAATGGAGGAGGTTCGCTATGAACTGCGGCGTTTCCACCTATTTATCAATTATCTGGGTACCCAGACCACCCATCCAATAATTTATAGTTACCATAATTCCAATAAATCGAACAGCTCGGTAGTCATTAACCACGCACGAGCCTCATCCTCCAACGACATTAGCATATAAATGTTGGAACTGTTGACAAAAACCCGGTAATTTGTTTCATGTAACGATCAATATTGTTTTCCAACAGGTGTTTAACATACATGCTTACACGCATGTGCGCGCGCGCTTGTATGCACGACACATTTGAGGAACATTTGTTAAGGAAATTGACAACACATGGTCGTGTTCGACACATTCATATAATGTCCCCAGCGTGCATCGCAGACGTATCGTCAGGAATTATTGATTGATCGTTATTTGTAGTAGGCTTAGGAGTATTATTGAAGAGCTGTTAAGTATTAAATAGTAAGTTTCTTCATGCATGAAGAGCTGAACTCGATCTCGAATTATATATTGTGTTTAATATTACTACAAAGGGTACAGCCGCACTGGTCGATCCGTTAGGTTAAGCTACGCTTGCCAGGGTTGGTCTGTGGATGGGTGACCATCTTTACATACCGAGACTCCTCCGTGCCTCGGAAAGCACGTTAAGCCGTTGGTCCCGGCCGTCATTCGTGGATCTTTGACAGTCGTTACGGGTCGTCAGAAGTCCGAAAGTTTGACAACCAGTCTTACCAAGGGGTATCGTATTACCCAGTTACTGGGTTGTGGAGGTTAGATAGGCAGTCGCTCCATGTAAAATACTGGGATTCAGCTGCAGCCGGCTAGACTGGAAGCCGACCCCAATATTGTTGGGAAAAGGCTAGGCAAATTGATTGATTGCTAGAAAGGGTTTTGATTCCAACACAATATAACTAAATTCAGATTCATTTACACTTAACTCTTAACACTGTGCTTTATTCATTACAATTGTTTTTTTAACAAGCTACTTATTCGGCTTACATAAGTCTTAACAAACAATGCCGGTTTTAAAAAGTGGACCATTTCAGATAAAAACTTTATATGAAGAAACGACTTTTTACTTTTGGGCCTTGTACTTAGAAGGCAAGGTTAAAGGGCTGGGCCCTTTATGGAAAAATACGCCGTGAGATTTCTACCAAGCCAATGATGCTTGACAAAATATTACCGTAACGTGGCCGATGGTGTATTTTATGGTTTGCAATTAGGTAAGCGGAAAATATGAATTTTATGTATTTAAGATACTTTCGTGGGAAAAAGGCGTGAATATAACTTGTGGCAGATTACCCTTTAAATACTTATACAACACATTCTGTAGTGAGCAAGGCTAATTAATATTCACTATCATGATTATCCACAGCCTTTACCCACTGGCCTCTCTTTTCTTGTGCTAATGTTCAGAAAACAGCATCTAAGTCAGATAAGTTAGAAATTGGGAACTTGAGATGTGATGTGCGCCTTAGATGATCATCCCAAGTTTCCAACTCCGCAAATGACCTAGGGTGAAAATCACAATTCACTCCTTGGGTATGTGGCGGCATCTATATCGCCACATGCGAACTACGCATCAAAGATATGACGTCACACAAAATCCTGCATCGCGCAAACAGAGTTTGCCCCGCGATCAGAGTTTGCCGCGCGATCAGAGTTTGCCGCGTGATCAGCAAATAGTATATAACTTCCCCGACAGCAATCCTTGGGGCAGTTGCCCACCCGATACGACACCCGTCTGATTGGAGGATCCTCCCTTTTCTATGGAGGATGAGTGAACTTTACATCCCCTCATACCGCTGTAGGTAAATCGATAGGCACCATCCTGCTTTATGAACATAATTTTACTAAGGTTTGTGAAGTACGAGCACAAGGAGTGTTTCAAATTAAACTGTCAGTTATCATCATACATTAAATTAAATATAATTACCTACATGAAAGAACCCGGTTATTTATTTAAGATTAATATTATTAATCTTAGGAACAAATTAAGCCATATAAAAGTGGAAATACCTTCCGAGAAAACCACCATTTTTGGAAATATCCAACTTTTAAATTGTTTCATAGCTGATTGTAATAAATAACGTGTAAATCTCGAACGGGTTCATTTTATAACAAGCCCGTTGATCGCCGGCGCAGCGTGATATATTACAGCGCCTGTTTTAAACTAGTTAGTATCATTTAAAGCTATGTCCTTATCGCGTTTCGTATCTAGATATTTAATGTAAGGTAAACCGAGTTTGACTTCATTATTGTACTGGTAACTTGCAAATTTTGCGAGTTTTATTTGTGGAAGGCCGTTATTAAGTTTGCCATCTTCTGGCAGAAATTGTTACCATTATTCAAAATAATTACCATTATTATCTATACATATTGCTGCCATCTAATAGGAAGGTCATTTATGCCTTTGCGATATAACTCTCGTGATCTAGATTATGATCGTGATCTGAAAGCATTTTGTACTGCCGCCTGAGAAGAAAACTTTTTATCACGTAGAAAATTGACCAAATTACGAAAAAAATGGTAGTCCGTTGGAGCAAGGTCTGGCAAATACGGAAGGCGACGAATGGTTTCTAATTGCAGTTCCTGTAGAGTTAACACGGTTTTGTCGTACTGTATGAGGTCTCGCGTTATCATGGAGCAATAATGGTGAAGATCGATTCATGAGTCGGGGCTGTTTCACTGCTAGTTTTGCTATCATTGTTCGGAATTTGGCACAGTAGACATCAGCCGTTATTGCTTGACCAGATCGGAGAAAGCTATAGTGAATAACACCATGCTGAGACCACCAAACAGTTACTATTACCTTTTTATTGGTAAGCTTTGCTTTAGGACACTGTTGCGGCGTTTGACCTGGGGTCAGCCATTGCATTTTTGCTTACGGTTATCGTAAAGAATCTCGTTTTCATCACATGTCACAATTCGATCCAATATTCCTTCATTTCTGTATCGATTCAACAAGGCAATACAAGTTTGAACACGCGTTTCTTTCTGCAGATCAGTCAAATCATGAGGTACCCATTTCTCATATTTTTCTATTTTATTTATTTGACGCAAATGAGTCAATATTGTTGGTAAGGTAACGTTAAACCATGCCGCTTAAACCATTCCTGGGTAGTTTGGCTCGGATCGGCTTCCACCATCTCTTTCAATTCAATGTTATTCACCTGTGTCAATCAAAGTTTCCATCACGAAAGCGTTTAAACCAAAATTGCACAGTGCGTTCCTTAGCAGTCTCCTCTCCAAACGCAACATTGATATTGCGAGCTGTTTCTGCCGCGTTAGTTCCGCGTCGGAACTTGTATTCAAAAATAACTAAAATTTTCGAAGTATCCATGTTTCTTGTCTAAGCTGATTAAAATAAAATAAAACAGCTGAAAGTCGATAGCCGAATGTTGCACATTTATAAAAAGAAGAACATCATCGATACCATGTGAGAAAAGTTTCACTCAAAAATCTCAAACCATGAAGGTTCTATGTCAATTCGAAGTACATATTACAATAAAACGGCAATTTCATACTTTAACCCCTATTATAAAAAAAAAATGCGAGCGAGCCTAACAGTAGTCACATAAGATGTGTAACATCTAACTTCTTGGCCGACAGTACCAATCTCTCAGAAAATGGGTTGTTACCATCTGACGGCCAACTCTAGCACCGCGCGCACTCAGTGGTCAAATCACGCGCTTCCCCGGCTTCCTGTTACACACTTCCGTCCCTTTTCACGACATCACTCCCACAGATTGCAGGAAAGAGAGAGGAAAGATGTTTCACATAAAAAAAATCTTTCGTTTATTGAGTCGCAAAAATCTTAGATTCCACAGCATCGAATATGGTGTTCTAACTTGATTAGAGTTTGAGTTCTTCCAAAGTATTGCTACAATATTACTAATAATTACAATTAACTTGCTAAAATTAATAACGAAAATAAAACATTGCAGAGTATACACCAAAACTATTCTCGTTACAATAATGGATATAATTAAGTAATTGCATGTGGGAGACCTCTTAGCTTAATAAATAGTATCGGTAACTTATAATACATAATATTTAGGTCAATTGTAATATGTCTGCTCTAAATTGTTGCCATTACAATCAAATTAAAGTTATTAAGTAACACATAATAATCGAAGAAAACGTAACGAATACTTACATGAATTAATTTAAATGACATTACATAAGTAAAATAAGGTGCAACAAATTGCCTTACATGATAGGCACAAAACATTTCAGTTCTTAGTGCTTTTAACGAAACAAATGTACCTAACAACTTAATGACAGACGTCTCTTCAGCTTCTGCTTAACTTTTTTTTTAACTCCTATTTGACCTATTATATTAGCCATTCATTTTAAACTACCTGCCCTCTACGGTTTCACCCGCATAAGTCTCGATCCCTTGAGAATATCGGGATAAAAGGTATCCTACCTAATCCTTTTCCAGGTCATGGTCTACCCATGTGCCAAACTTCATCTAAATCCGTTTAGCCTTTTTAGTGTGAAAGCGTAACAAACAAAAACAAACAAACTCACTTTCGCATTTATAATATTAGTTAGGATACTTACTTACCTACTTTGTGAGGGCTCGTGGCTAAATAATAACACCCGCTCGGGTCGATCGGAGGCTCAGTTACGCGTGCCGGGATCGGTTCGTGCACCATCTATTACATATTGAGGTTGAGGCCCCTCCGTGCTTCGGAATGCACGTTATGCCGCTGCTCCCGGCTGTCATTCGTAGATCCTTGACAGTCATTACGGGTAGTCAGAAGCAAAAAGTCTGACAACCTGTCTTACCAAAGGGTATCGTGTTACCCAGTAACTGGGCTGTGAAGGTCAAATGGGCAGTCGCTCCATGTAAAATCCTGGTATTCAGCTGCATCCGGTAAGACTGGAAGCTGACCCCAAAATAGATGGGACCCTCATACTTAATATATTATTAAGCACTTATAAATAATTGTGCATTTGTTAGATGTGTTACCGTGATGTGCAATTGATAATGTTATTTTTTTCGGAGGGAATTTTTATCATCTGAAATACACTTTACAGTGTCTAAAACTTACCTAGCCGTTCCATATTGATGGAAAAGAGTATAATACTTAGCAGTACCTTAAATAAAATATAATGCAACAACACTTTTTTTGATCAAACGAACTTTTAAACGAACTTTTATAATAGCATACGATGAAAGTTTTATTCAATAAAATGTTACAAGTCTAATTCGTTTTCTTGGATATTATTACGTTATTAATACAGAACGTGACTTCATTGCGTTTGTTACAAAAGAAAAACTTTATTAAAGTCATACTGTACCTTTAAGATTAATGGAATGAATAATAGAAATAATCTCTAGAGTCACAAAAGTTAAACGACTTAAGTTTAGCCGGTAGATACCTATATTTTGTAATACATACAATTAAAAGAAAATGTCAAAATTATGATCCAGTAAGGTGAATTTGGTTCCTCATTTCACTAGAGTTCCTCATTTCAAGAGAAATTAGTATGTTATCTTGTGATATACTAAGTACTCTTGAGTGTTAGATAACTAAATGCTTCTTAAACGTTTATGGGTATCTGAGAGTATGGCACTTGAAGTCGTAGTACTCTTACTTACATCATTTAATTACAAAAAGTGTACTGACTCCTAACTCAGTTTCATTAAAGTCTTACACAGTGAACTTTTGCAGAATATAAGTAAGTAGTTCAGATCTCAAAATAAATTTCTATAATTTAATTCCGTTTTGCTCCTTCGGAACAAGCAACTAATTTTAACATAATGACGATTCTCACTAACTGGCTGATCATTTGACAGTTCAAAGTTTGGTAGCTCACCGATAAGGACCAGGCCCGGGTCGACGGTGCGTTGTGTTCCACGCGCGCCTCAAAGAGATGTCAGCAGAACTGGCGGGAGGCTGCCAGAGTCGCAGGAAAGTCCGAAAGGGAAACCGTGGCCCCCTTGTAAAGTACAGGCAACTGAAATTTTTTTTTTTTTTTTTTTTTTTTTTTTTTTTTTAACTATGGCATCTCGCAGGCATACCACTAAGGTATTTACTGCTTAACCGAACAATCCTGTGGCTGCCTTAAGCACTACACTCAAAGCCTCCAGCCAGGAGCAACTATTCTACATTAAAATTAGGCGAACGCTCGCTAAGGGCACCCCCTGTGGGGTACGAACCTCGGCTTAGGGCGTCGCTGAGGGGGGGACAGCAAGATGGGACAGGCTGGATCACGGATATATTATTATTAGACGGGGAATTTAAAGCTACGCGCTCAGCTGCGGCGCGGGCTGGCGCTTCATCGGACAAGGGTCGGGGGGGAGTATTATTTACTCGTGAGGGTCGCGCGCGCGGAGGACCTCGGCGGCGAGGTCGGTACGACGGGTGTCGGGTGTGTTTGTGCACTGTACTGGTGGCCCTATTGCTCTCCTGGAGGAGAGTGGTTGGATCATCTGGATCGGAGAGGACATGCCTAGGACGGCGAAATCGACTAATGCGGGAGGGGGTATAATTGGCCGCTTCAACAACCAGAGGGTTGCGGTGATTGGCGGCGGAGTCAAAATGACGCTTTGCAATGCGTTTTAGGAACTGATGGATAGTGGGGATTTTGAGATCTAGGTGGAGGTTAATATTCCTGACATACCAGGGAGCGCCCGTGGCTCTTCTAAGAAATCTGTTCTGGATCACCTGCATCTTATGGATATTTCTGGGGGATGTGTGTGCAAAGACTACACCCGCATAGGTCATGATGGGGCGGATGCACGCTGTGTAGATGCGCAATTTGCACTTGAGTGACAATTTGCTGCGTGCATTAACGATGTAGTAAAGTCTACTGAGAGCGAAGGCGGCCCGCGAGCGAACCGACCTTATGTGCTCTGTAAAGTTGAGGTAATGATCGAGGATGACTCCCAAGTACTTGGCTTGCTTCTCCCAGGGGATAGGCTTGCCTAACAAGGTGAGTGGTCGGGGAATGTGAGGGGGTCTAGATCGCGGTTTTATGAATAAAACCGCCTGACTTTTGTCGGGGTTCACCTCGATTCTCCATTTCTTAAACCAGGCGCCAAGGTTATTGACAGCCCGTTGTAAGAGAAGGTGGATCTGAGTTTGCGAATAGCCCCTGCAATATATGGCCGTGTCATCTGCGAACAGAGCCAACTGCGCCGTATTGCTTTTGGGGATGTCGCTTGTGAAGAGCGAGAACATGAGCGGGGCGAGCACGGAGCCTTGAGGGACTCCGGCGCGGATTTGGCGGGGAGAGGATAGGGCTCCCTCGATGCGATAGCGGAAAGTGCGATTCGACAAGTAGTCCCGTAAGATGAGCACGAGACGATCGGGCACTCCGAGTTTGTAGAGCTTAAAGATTAAGCCGTTGTGCCAGACTTTGTCGAATGCTTTCGCTATGTCGAAGAAGACCGCACCTGTCGACATGCCACGGTAGAAGCCGCCGCCGATGAATTCGACGATACGGTGGACCTGATGCACGCTAGAGTGCTGGGCTCTAAAGCCGAACTGTTCGTTGGGGATGAGGCCTTTGGTTTCAGCGTAGTCCCTGAGACGCTTATAAATAAGCCTCTCATAGATTTTGCCTAATACCTTGAGCAGACTGATGGGGCGGTAGCTAGAGGGTTCGGTTTTGGGCTTGCCAGGCTTTGGGATACCTATCACTATGGCTTCTTTCCACGCTTGGGGGAAGATATTGTTGCTTAGAGCACCATTGAAGATGGTGGTCAGTAGCATAATAAGGTGGGCGGGGAAGAGTTGGATCACCCTATTGGTGATTCCATCTGAGCCGGGGGCTTTACGGATGTGGAGACCTTTGATGATGTCATGCACTTCGTCTGGAGTGACGGGAGGCAGAGGACTTTCGGGGTCTTCGACGGGGGGCAGAGAAGCTTTACGTTCGACTTCAGCGTCAACCTCTGAGAGGTGAGCTTGGTCTACTGGTAGGGAGCTGGGAGAGCATTGAGCCTCGAGACTGTCGGCTAGGCATTCCGCTTTGTCGATGTCGTCGAAGGCTATGGTTTTGTCGGGGCGTACTAGGGGGGGCATGGCAGCTATCTGCTTGGATTTGAGTTTTCTCTGGAGTTCCCAGAAGGCCTGATGGGTGGGCTGTAACTCGCTCAGCATCTTATCCCAGCTCGCGTCACGCAGCTCCGCCATGCGTGTCTTTACAGATCTCTGCAAGTAGCGCATGTGGGCTTTGTTGGCGGGACAGGGAAAGTTGCTGTATGCACGGGTGGCCGCGTTCTTCTCGGTCAACAGAGCACGCGCATCGTCCGGGAGTTTCAAGTAGCGGTTATCCGCTTCAGGAACCTCCCTTGAACTGTCGTTCAGGACGGTTTGCACATGGTCAGTGAGCGAGTCGATCGCAGCCGTCGTGTCCGCGATTGAATCGAAAACGTTTGGGATGGAGTCCAATTGGGGGGACGTGTTGGTTTTCAGCTTATCGCCTACTTGCCTCCAGTCCGTCACCCTTTTGGTGGCTGGGGGTTGGTTGGGGTCAGAGGGACCTATGCGGGGAGCCAGTCGTATGACTACTGGTCGGTGGTCCGAGGTAAGCTCGTGAACCGTTTCTATTGAGTCTAATCTTAGGTTGACGTTCTTAAGGAGCGCCACGTCAAGAATGTCGGGGGCATGATTAATTTGGTGGGGATAGTGGGTTGGAGTCATCGGAGCGATGACGTCAAAGTTTTGAGCGAAGGAGAGATTGTACAATTGATGCCCTCTGGAGTTGGTAAGGGAGCTATTCCAGGAGGGATGTTTAGCGTTGAGATCGCCTGCTATGATGACAGAGTCACTCATGCCAAATAGGATTTTTAGGTCGTCCGCGATGGGTTGGAATCCCCCTGCGAGGTTGGGAGAGATGTAGGCCGATACTACGGTGACCGGCTGATGGCCAGTCATAGCTAGTCGGCAGATGGAGACTTCTAATTGTGCTAGCGGGGGAGGGTCAATAGGGATGCAGTACAGATCCTTTTTATAATAAATTAGTGTGCCACCCAAGTGGGCATGCGACCTATCGTTACGGATTACACGGTAATTTGCAATGGCTGGATTACGGTGATTGGGTTTTAGGAAGGTTTCCTGTACGAGGAATAAGTCAATTCGATGATCACGGAGGAACTCCGATATTTCATCTCGTTGACCTTTGATTCCGTTTGCGTTGAAGACGCCTAGGTTGAGGGATCTGGGTTTAAATCTACTTAAGGCCGTGTTATTCATGATGATGAGATAACAGAGAGGGCTTGGGTGATGTCCTGGTTCGCGACTAATACGGCCAGGAGAGATTGGATGTCGCCGCTTTGCTTAGCGGCGACGATATCGCTTGCCATTTGAGCCGCCCGGGGCGTGCTGAATATGGCGAATGCGCTGGCAATGATGTTAATGTTTTGCGCAGCGATGTTATAATTGATCGCGGGGTGCGGTGCTTGAGGAGCACGTACGGGTTTCGAGGCGGGCGCTATGGGTGCGGGGGGAGCGTAAGGCGTGGTAGGCGCGGAGGGCGCGGGGGGCGCGGCGGGCGCGGTGGGCGCGGCGGGCGCGGTGGGTGGGGTGGCCGCTGAGGGCGGAGGGACACGGTTACGCGGATCCATGAGAGAGTACATGGGGGTTTGAGGGAGCGGGGGCCTCGCGGTGGCCATGGCTGGGAAAGCCTGCTGGTGGTGGAGTTGAGTCCAGGGGCTAGGTCTCTGAGGACTTAGCCGCTGGGGGATTTGGGAGGAGGGAATGAGGAATTCCCTCTGTTTTGTCTGCCGAGCGTCGAGACGCTGGGTCAGTTTGCCTGGGTTCGACTTTGGTGCCTTAGGGCATCCGCGGTAATTGGCAGTATGCCCTATATTCCCGCATAGCACGCAGCTAGGTGGGCTATCGCAGAGATTGCGATCTTTTGGCCGTGAGCAATCCGAAGTGCCGTGGTCGCCCAGGCACTTGACGCACCTGGGTTTGGCATGGCAGTTCTTCTGCGCATGGCCGTACAGCTGGCAATTATGGCATTGCCCTATGGCGCTGTTTTTCCAGGGCTTCTCAATGGTGAAGCCCATTAGGTTGCAGATCGTCTTGACGTTGAATATGGGGTGATGCCCCTCGGTCGGGGAGCACACGACTAAGATCATGTCGTATGCTTCTCTACCGCGCGAACGGTGCATGCGGTGCACTTCATCGACTGGTATCCTTTGCGACTGAAGGTCTGCTAGGATGTCGGATGGGGAGATTTCCTTGGGGATCTTCTTGATCACCACACGGATCTGTCTGTCTTCTGGGAGGGAGTAGGTGTGGAATGACACACCTCTCGCTTGCAGAAGGGTATTCAAGTCCCTATAGTCGCGGGACGTCGCGAGTGTGACTTTTATACCCTGTTGGGTCGATCTGGCGTTGGTGTAGTTGATCCTCTGCTCAACACACCATTTGGAGATGGCCGTCCACTTCTCCTTGTCTTGGATGAAGACAGGGGGAGGGGGCGCGACCTTCTTGGTACCGGGGGGGATTTTGGCGGGGGCATCCTGCGCGGAGGATGGCGTATTCGCGATCGGGCGGGGGGTGGGGGGGGAAACTACGGGGGATCCTACGGGGAGGGGGGTGGGTGAGGGTGGGGGAGCATCCCTATCTACATAGTGGGTAGACGGGCTATCATCGATGGCGACTACTTTGGACGCCTGAGAGGAGCTCTGCTTCTTCATCTTCCTCTTACCGGAGGTGACAGCTGTGAAGCCGTCATCGTCCGACTGCGAGCTCGAAGAAGAGGCATGCTCTTCGTTATCGGAGGGGAAGGGGGTGGGGGCGCGCTTTGAGGAAGCGGGCTCGCTAGTATCCATCATGGTAGATGGGACTGATTGCGATGCTGCGAGTGCATCGCTAAAAGTGTCTAATTGATCTGAAGGATCGGGGGGAAAGTGCTTCTCAGCGATCGACTCGACCACTGGACCGAATTCCTTGCTGAGAGACGGATCGATCTGAAGGATCTTGCTCAGAGCTTGAAGGAGGATCAGGTTGTCTTTCCTGAGGGAATCTAGCTGGTCATTGATAGACCTGAATTTGGCCTCCATATTAAGGTGGCTCATTTTAACTAAAAAAATTTAAGAGAGAATTATAAAACTCCTAACGGCCCTAATCCTAACTCCCCGGGCGGACTACCGGGGATGTGTGAAACCCTCCCTGCCGGGTATAGGCAGGGAGGTTGAGTACTTATTGTGAGCCCTAAGCTTGCTTTTGCCCGTTGCCTGTCTTATTGTGCAACGGGGTCCTGACCAGTCTAGTGTGAAGGGTGTAGACACACCCAACCACTCTAGGTGTGTAGCTGTGGAAGCAAAACTGTCACCAATGCCGACTAGGAGACCCCCCAAGGCCGAACACTGGGACCCGTCCAATTGACTGCCTAGCCCTGAAGGGGTTCGGCGGGTGTAATTGGGTCAACACCCCCTCGGTTTCGTTGGCACCGTATGGTATCCACCGAGGACCACGAAACTGTGGTTTTGCCCTGAAGGGGCCTGTGACGCGCTACGTTTTGACTGTTAATCTGCTAACAGAAATACTTTATTAATTGTGTCTTGAAAAAGACAGCAATTAATAGCTGAAGAACTTGAGAGTCGCGAAGAACAGGAACCACCGGCTTGAAACAGGAACCACAAGCTTGAGTGATCAGGAACACGAAGAGCAGCACGACCGTCCGCAACCGATGCCAGTTGCTGAGTGTGGCAACTGAAAGAACACGGGTGGATTATATTCAGTATGAGTCTGACACGCCCCCCTCCCGCTCCTCTCAGAGCGGGAGAAATTATTTGACAATTTCACACCCAAAAAAAAAAAGGCTGGCATCATTACCACGTTATATGGCGATACTGATTCTTTGTCTAAAAAATAAGCTCTGGTCGACCAACAGCGTGGCGAAGTTTGGTGTCATTTTATTTCTAATTACTTTGCTTCGGTCTGCTGTCATAGAAGGTGTATTGACAAGGCCACCAGGAGGCCAGCCGGATGTTGGTGCATATTTAGAAGTACCTAAACAGTTTTATTATAAAACCTGATTTAATTGTTGCAAGGACTTATCATAGTTAGCTTGACAGCCAATGTCGTGTCGCGGATTTGTCGCGGCCCTTAGAATTTGCAGATCTGACTGGTGATAGGGCAAAGTTAATCTGCATTATAAAGGCACGATGAATAAATAGAATAACATATAGATTTGGAGTTGAAGCTGAACTGTCATGAATTGAATGATGATGTTTTTGTTAAGGTTTCACGACATGTTGGATGATGTTTGGTGCAGATATTTCTAGGTGTAGGCAAAACAAGGCAGGCCTTTTTCTTAGTGGAATAATAGATACAGGATCAATCTATAGGTATATAATATAATAAAGCTGAAGAGTTTGTTTTGTTGGTTGAACATTCTATAATACAATATCTGGACTTATCAGTCAAATTTGGAAAAAATATTATTGTATTTGATAGCCCAATTCTTGAGAAAGGATGCAGGCTATGTAGTATCACGCTACTAACATTAGGAGTAGATAAAAATGCGAGCAGAAAACTTCCAGTATAAGCTGACCTCGCATTGTATGGAAATCCTATACAAGACTGCCTCCTTCCTGCGAGATCAGCATAAACTGGAAATGTATAGCTTGATGTGTAGCCGTGTGTACATGTAATAAACATTAGGAGTAGATAAAAATGCGAGCAGAAAACTTCCAGTATAAGCTGACCTCGCATTGTATGGAAATCCTATACAAGACTGCCTCCTTCCTGCGAGATCAGCATAAACTGGAAATGTATAGCTTGATGTGTAGCCGTGTGTACATGTAATAAAATCTTATTCGATAAATAGTACGTATACAATAATAACAATAAAACATGTGCAACCGTTTATATAGTTGGATTAAAAAGTAGAACAATTAAAAAGTAAATTTACGGCAATTCTGATAATTCCTTCCTTAATTAATAGACATAGGAACTTTTCTACTGTGATACGCATAGATATAATAGGCTTTGCAAATTGCAATGCAAATATGCCGCCCATTTATTGTTCTAGAATAATAGCTATTAGTCAAGAATAATTACAGCTCGGAGATAATCAAAATAATGTGGGTGTATAATAGAAACTTTAATTACCTTTATGTATTGGTAGGGATATTCAAACAAGTCCTTTATTCAAACTAGGCTGAGAATCAGCACTTTTCGAACGTCAAAATTACATAAGACATTCCTTCAAAACGCCCACCCTTCCCCTCTTCCTAGTGCTTTTGCTGGGAAGAAGAAGTGGTGCAACAAACTCCCTTGCAGCGCACAGCTGTCTGTTCAGTTAAAAAAAAAGATTCTATATAAAAGTATGCAAGATAATTTACATTACGCAAAACATAATTTAAAATAAATTAATAGCCATATGACAGCTAGCACACGCCAATATACCAACCAAAAACATCGAGAACAGAAATAAAAATAGCTAAACGTAAACAATATCTAAATAAAAAAGAAAAAAACATCCCTCAGGAATAAAGGGCGTGCCCGCTTACATATAGCTGTAACTAGAAGTTATAATTGATAAACTAGGACCATTGAGGTAAAATAAATAATTTTCGAGGTTGCTAGCTAACCACATATTGCAATACACCTCATAAAAAAAACATTATAATGAGTAGATTATGTCAACAATAAATTAAAATAAAATTAAAATAAATTGATTTATAAAGTAAAATTATAAACAATTATATAAACTCATATAACCTGTCAGTCTGTAGGTAAGCTAATTTTATAGCGTGGCCATTTAAAAAAATCAAATCGACAACTCGAAAAAATATGTATTTAGACAATTGGCACATTTCGAATTTTATGCAATTCAAATGAAGAAAAAATAATAAGCAAATATAGTTCCTTGTGTACTTTATCTTAACTTTATTGCATATAATTTTAAAGTTGTCTATTCGCCCGCAAATAAATGAATTTTGTGCGAATCGCCTATAGAAAAACTTACTTAATTATTATTATTTTTAAAGTGATGATACACCCGTTTCGGGCAAGTAAATTCATGTGAATCGACCAATAAGCCAAAATGTCAAGTTTCATTTCAAATACAATACCTAATTTACTTACTAAAGGTTGGACCAGAGATCATAATCTGGCGTCATTTTCCCACTCAAAATCAGTCGATGAAATTAATGGCGTCATACAGCAAGTACTTAGCGCCACATTTAACTCATTTTGAGCGAGACCAAATAAAGGTACAGTAGGCCGCACGTCAGTGGTAACAAAATCAGTATAAGCTGGCCTCTCATGCTATTGGCACTCCGTACTACGCTAGGCCAGCTTAAGGTCAATTGCGGTTGACTGTACCTACGACAGGTCACTGTCGTCTGGTCCTACACTGTTTCCTTATTTCGTTGTCTATCAAATCTACTGGACACATTGGTGCCGATTTTCTTGTCACAAATGCCTCTAAACTAGAATAAAAATCACCAAAATTTAGTTAATTCCTGTCAATCGACGATTTTCCATTCTGAAATAGACTAAAGTGACACAACTTAACTATATTTTAGTTTGACAGCACTATGATGGCACTGAGATTTTAATTTAGTGAAAATTGCCATTTTGCTATTTTGAATTTGACGTTTTCACATAAAATTTTGATTGTCTAACTAAATCTGACAAATTTTTAACGCAAATAAAAATGGTGTGGAATACTATTAGTTGTCAAGAACTAAAATTCCCACCAACACCTCGACTTCAGGTGCAAAAACAGTACTGTATCTTCTTTCCTTTCCTTTGATTATATCTCTAAAA
The DNA here is from genome assembly GCA_963853775.1 of Xanthia togata. Lineage (NCBI taxonomy): Eukaryota > Metazoa > Arthropoda > Insecta > Lepidoptera > Noctuidae > Xanthia > Xanthia togata. The sequence continues at coordinate 19,141,318 of OY970802.1, forward strand.
AAAGTGAAAAATTCCACATAAAACACATCGAGGCCACACCTGCGCGCCTCCGGCCCAAAAAAAAAAAAAAAAAACACGCGGTGGGGTAATTCGGTGTACTTACAATTAGTTTTTCAATACTTGTTTTAGAATATATCAACAAAAACCTTTGAACACTTTATTTATGTCTAGTCATTAGTCTACCTACCATACCAGTTTAAGTAGAATAATTAGTAATTATTTGAATCATGGGAACATAAGCCGCTCTCAATCATAATAATGCACATGCAAATAACAATAATAATATGGTGTCATTGGCTTGTGTGTGCTTGTGTGACATAGTGACGTTATTCAGTGGAACTCTTTGGAAATCGCTCAATGATTGCAGGTTTGATGGTCCATGTGACTTATGTAAAGTATGAACAAAAAGCTAATTTTCTTCAGCTATTGGTAACTCAAGGAGTTTTTTATAGTTTTTGTTGTTTCCTCAGATGTTCTTTAGTGCAAGTACAATGAAATCATCATCATCGGGATGATTTAAGGTAGGTACATAATTATATGATTTCTGTTCGCTAAGCTGTTAGTATTTTTTCATGCTATTATAGGGTGACAAACAAGTACCTAAGTAGACGGCTCACCTGCCTGATGGCAAGTAAAAAACACAAAAGAAAAATACACAAATAATAAAACTAGCCACTGGTGACCTCATTGGCTACTTTTATTATTTGTGTATTTTACTTTGAATGTGCGTTTTGTTTGTGCAGAATAAACATATTTTATTTCTTTTATTGCCTAGCAATGCTCAACTGCGATTGCATTTGGGTTGCAGTCCTGGAGGGAAAACTGAAATGTCACAAGGGACACCTGTAAAAAGTTCTTACTAATTCCATGCCTGTGCCTACTATACACTTACCCGTACGGTACCCATCTATACTAAAATAAAACTGAAGAGTTAGTTTGTTTGTTTGAATGCGAAAATGTTTGTAACCACCAGTCTGATTTGAAAATTAACCCAACTCTTGAGGAAGGTTATGGCTATGTAACATCACCCTACGTCCATTAGGAGCAGAGCAAAAAGAAAAAAAAGTCAGAAAGAACTGAGCAAAAAATAAATAATAGGGCAGCCGGGCAATGCAACAAGAAATTTCATGCGGACGAAGCCGCGGGCATACGCTAGCTCCTTTATAACTGGCAACGGTCTGCTTAGCGGTAGAAATATGTGGGTATGGTAGTAGTAATTCTTCGGAAGAAATCCCCTAAAAATCAGCTCGACGACAAAAACCACCATCCCAATAGCATGAAGTTGGCTGGTTATTGACCGTTCTCATAAGCCTTCTTAGTCACCATTTCCGATATTCACGATAATGAATGTGCTGGGTGGCCTATTTTATTTACTCATAACCACAAATCTCTATTTAATCAGATAATCAGCAATTTATCACATCTTGTCATCAGAAGCTATAATTATTTTGCAAGCGACGCCGCAGGCAAATCCGTATTTTTTTTTTATGCAGCCGTTTTGATATCGTGGTATCGTGACCACATTTCAACGTTGTTTCAATAGATCCTGTTCCGTTATGCAAAAATAAAATCGCCATTGTATTAGGGATGGTGTGGTCGTTTGGTGTTACAATGAAAAATAATAAATGCGTACACTTCAAAAATTGTGTTGTAATGTTCTGTGTACGAATATTAATGTTTTGGGATCAGTTTAGCAATTTTTTTAAGGAAACTAAACATTTTTCTTGGTTTCCTAGAGTTACTCGGCGAATGTGCTCTACTATTTATCATATTTATATTATTAATCAATATTATAAATGTGGACGTTTTTATGTTTGTGTGTTTGTTACTCAATCACGCAACAACGGCTGAACGGATTTGGCACACAGGTTGTTTAATACATAGGATATTTTTTATCCCGGTAGTACGTTCCAGCAGAAATTGGTTAATTGGCTAATTGGTTAATTTATAACATATTATGTTTATATCATCTTTTTACTGAGTGCAAATAAGTTAATCGTAGTATCTCTTACTTGGAACGTCAGTTGTCGTTAAAGCTGTGTTGTTATCATTATGGCATTTCAAATGGTTCAAAACGTTTTGTATTTAATGGAACGCCGATGATTGTATGCATTGCTGCGATATAACATAGAGCCTAAGCCTACAATTTCGAAAATGGCAATTCAAAATAACTTAACCAACAATACAGTTTTGCTAATTACCCACAGTTTGAACCAAAGCCAATTGACTTAATAACTATATTAGCTCAGTAAATTCAAGCTTACTAATTGATCGCAGTTTTGAACCCAATTTACTAAATAAGTGTTTACAAACCGTTGGTCTCTCTTTAGCCATTTGCCATTTAAATGAAAGAAAACTATAAATTTAAGGCTAATACGCACTTAGAATTTAGTGTAATCGTGTAATGAAATTAAGAGCACTTGTAAATTAAATGTCTTGAGCAAGCGCATGTACTTGTTCGCAATTAGTGACGATAAAAAATAATAATACAGTGCCATTAATTTTATATTAAGTGAAATAATGTCTGTTGTCGTTGAGCAAGATATTGGACGGTAGAAATAAATGCAATAGTTTAAACGAATGGTAATTAACGAGTTTATGATTGTGTTCAACAGCTAATTTATTTCTTCGACCAATTTATTCCTACATGCCTGCCCAACATACTTATCTGCCTCGTTGGTCTAGTGGTCGCAAGCGCTACTGCTGATCATGAGGTCCTGGGTCCTGGGGTCAGGCAAAGAGTTATTGGGTTTTTCCATCTGGATTTTCTCAGTATCAGTACATGGAGTCTGAATGTGGGTCCAGTTGATGGCAATAGGCTCGTTCACTATCACATGGGACTTGTTAACTTAACTGGCGAAATGTTTTCTACTAAGTATATGTACACCTTTGCCTAACACTTCGGAGTCAACAGGCATGATGTTATGTTATTAATACATGGAAGACTTCGTTTTGGGTGCCCTTACATAAACTTAAGCACGTAAAGATGTTGATCACCCAGTCAATAAAAGGATTACTGATGAAAATCCTATAGGGTAATTCCGGGAAAGATGGCCGTACGGGAGAGATGACCAGTCGATCGTATTGCAAGTTATAATACACAGATGGCGTTCGTAAAACTTTAGTTCGCTTCGTTGTGAGGCTGGCGACAAGTGGCTGTGTGTTTCTTTTGCAAAAAAAAAATCAAAAGTAAGTAAATTCCACATTGTTTTTATAACAGATGCATGATCTAAGATAAGAGGTTAACATATTATGTGGTCACTAAAAGATTTTTTCAAATTCGCTTGTTTTTAATGTTTTATTGGGAAGTTCATAACTTTTTTCGTATTCTAACCTAAAAATTACCGTTAAAGATTGCATCATACTTTTTAAAAATTATATGGCCATCTCTCCCGGGCATTTGGGATAGATGACCCTATTTTTTCAGGGAGTGATGACCATAAAATTTTAAGCGGTATTTTAGCTTCACAGCTTACATCACTCTCCTAGAGAGGTTAGCAGGCTATGGATTTCCACATGCTACGATACTCGCATACGTCCTTACCTTTTTCTTTGCCTGCTTTCCATTCATTATCTTTCTTGTCGCCTACATTAAATATTTTTTATAGATGCCAAATAACTACGTGCGAAAAGCGACGTCTACCAGAGGAACGTGGAATGAGGCAGACCTAAAAATGGCCGAACAGGGATTTTTTTTTGCCACCAGCAAGCATAATGAAAGGTCAAAGAAAAAAACCAGAGTTTGAAGACGGGTTACCACCTGGCTCTCGCGTTTTTATGTCCCAAAAGTCTGCCTACATAACATCTGACATTTTTTTGGAATGGATGAAGGATCAGTTTTTGCCTCGAAAACCGCCAGGAAAAGTTCTTCTTTTACTTGATGGTCATTCTACCCACTGAATCTCAGACAGTAGTTGTGAGGAAATACCAATCGATTTCCCTGATTCCTCTGGAAGTGAAGTGGATGAAAACGAAGAGGACAACTGCAGAGGCTCCGGTGAGAATTATTATAAAACTCAACTGGTCGAAGATTGGCTACAATGTAGTATATGCAAGCTGTGGGTACATGAAAACTGCACAGACTTCGAGGACATGTGTTCAAACTGCGGCAACAAGGAAAAACAAAGACTCAAAGACAAGAAGGGTAAAGGGAAAGGTAAAAAAACTACTGGCCATCTCCCCCCGAGCCCTGTGGCCATCACTCCCGGACACTCCGGGTGAGATGGCCAGTCGAAGTTTTTTTTAAATCTATAATAAATCTAAGTTAAACTGATTCAAAGACTGATTTCAATTAAAATTTTATTAGAAATATAAATACTGTTACGTTTGTGATTAAAATGGTTGTTTTATTGTACTTGGTTTCCTAGCTGAGAATCCTTAAAGTTAGTAGGGCCATCTCCCCCGGACTTACCCTAGTATTAATTGAGCAATACTACATACATACATAAACTCACGCCTTCTTCCCATGGGGGTATGCAGAAACTACAGAATGCCACCTGCTACGATCCTTACATACTGCTCTGGCCTCGTTTACGTTCATACATCTGGGGCCAAAGTCTGCTATTTTTATAAATTCGTCATTCCAAGACGATCCCATTATCATTTTGCTAAAAGTTCGTAATCTACTAAATTCATAATGGTCGATCATTGTATTCCACAAATACGATACTCGTAACGAATTAAAAGCAATGACTGCACAATGACGTTCTAATGGTAGGTCACTGATCAAAGGAACTGAACTGAACTCAAAATTTTTGCAGATGACCGCCTTAGTCAGTCGCTGTGTCATTATGTACAAGATTACCAATAGATGCCATTTCTTTCCATGGAGTGTCAGTGGCTGACCATTGGAAAATCATAATGACGCCAATATATTAGTAGATTACCAAACTTGTCAAAATCAACAATTATGAAATCAATGATAGACCATTCTGACACTATTGTAATAGCAGACTTGAGACCCTGGTCATACACGCACGCCGGTTGCGAGTACTACACACCTATCTTTTCTGAAGAACATCACCAATAAGGTCAGTACCTATATGTCCTCCTAGGGCGTCTCCTCCCGGCGTTTCCAGTCACATCTGCCTTGTAAATACATTTTGTTAGTGACCTTTCATTCATCCTCTCAACATCACCAAACCATCTCAGCATACCCTTTTAAATTTTTGTCACTACATCTTCTTTGAACTCACACCGTTGTCTTATCACCTCATTCCTCAGCCTATAATTTATAGTTAGACCACAAATGCTTCGCAAGGTATGCTTGTCCACAGCATTTATCCTACTTTCATGCTTCTTTTGCCACACCCAGCATTCACTTCCATACATATATTGAGCAATACTTGTATATATATATATATATATATATACTAGCTGCCCGCCCCGGTTTCACATGGGTAGCACTAAGTAACCTACCCAACCCGGGTGGGTTAGGAGAAGGTTTTAGGTAGGGTAGGTAGGGTTACCTACCCTACCTAAAACCTTCTCCTGACAATAACAATCACAACAAAAAAAGAATTAGCTAAATCGGTCCAGCCGTTCTTGAGTTACTGACTTGTAATATAGGGGTTTACAGGAGCGAAAAATCGATCTAGCTAGGTCTCATGTCTGCGAAAAATCGTTTTCTCTGTATTTTCACCCGAGCCGAGTCACCCAAAGTTTAGAACAAGATGAATACCATATAATAATAACCTGGCCGCATGGAATAAGTAAGTCCCAACTATCATGGCAACATGGAATTAGTAAGTACCAACTATCATGGCAGCATGGAATTAGTAAGTACCAACTGTCATGGAAGCATGGAATTAGTATGTACTATACATAGAATTAGTATGAAGTATCCTATACTATTAAATGAGCATTCACTATTTTCACCAGAGCAAAGCTCGGTCGACCAGGTACTGTTAATTAATACTGACTTTGTGGATGGGTGTCGTGTCAAAACTGAGTTAGTTAGCCTTTTATTACGACTATCAATAAAATTGCAAACAAATCTCATAACATCTTTTCAATTCGTTTTTTTATGACATCTAAATGTCATTAAAACATTTTATTAAAAAAATCAAATGCCAACTGACATTAGTTAAAAATAGAAACCCCCTTTATTGCTTGTTGTAAGAAAGGCCTAACCGAATTGACATTTTCGAAGCCAAAAAATTAAGAACGACCTTGTCTAGTGAAATTCTAAAAACTTTTATCTCTGCCATTAATCTTTTACAATAACTGTGCAGAAACAAAAATTAATATAAAGGATAAAATATTTCGCCACATAATTGCTTCGTGCTCATGACATTAGCTTACTATGCCAGCGCCATAGTTCACACAGTTAACTCGTTTATTTCCCACGAAATGACAAAATACATTACTCTCTTTATTTGCACATTATCTGTATTGTGTGTAAATAGAAATGTGGCTGATGTTATCTGTGGTCGGAACGAGCGGACTTCGTTGTTCTACCGGTCATACAATTATTGTATTCAAATTTCGAAAACGCCTTTGATACCGTTTTATTTCACGAAATATTTTGATGGCTGCTCGTATTGTTTGGCTTGCTGCTGTCAGATTTTTGATAAAAACAAATTACGAGACATTTTTATTTTTATTTTTTACTGTATGTGCCTTCTTTTGTTTGGAAGCTTCTTTAACAATTTAAGCTCAGTGAGACAGTAAAGCGAGCCATCCACCCCCATCTAAACTAAGTTAGTTTAAGGTTAGCTTAGTTATCTCGCCACTTTTTTATATACATGTGCGTCCACCCTCATGTATAAAAACTGGCGAGCTAAACTAACTTAGTTCAGTTGGTGGTGGCCGGCTCGCTTAGTGCTAAATAAATCTATATCATGATAAAGATTTCGTTATTGGTTTAAAGAAGTGAACCCTGAAAAGTGGTTCCATTTTTAATCTGAAAAAATCAACCTAATTAGTCACACTGTCTTGTAAACGTTTATGTAAAAAGTAAAAGTAGAACCAAAAAAGAAATACAAAACTAAACTTAAAGAATAGTTTTATCGAGTTACGAAATATTCAAGCAAGTCTGCTACAGTTTTCTTTAATGACTCCAAACTGGTGCGCGTGCGCCTGAGGGTAAAATGCTTACGTCAACATAACTGAGTGATTGGCGTTACGTAACCAAGGTGAAGTGCGTGTTGAGTTCGGCTCGTTCTTGATCGCTTTATGAACTCTTTGTTATAATAGTTACATTTCTACGAACTTCGAAGGATATAGAGAATGTTGAGTTGTGGGAATTTGTAATTCTTTATTTTTGGTCTACTGTTCTACTGATTCATTTTGAGTATGAATGCAGTTACTGTATGAATTTTCCCTGTAGGCGCTGACAGCAAAGTCCTTGGGAAAAGCCGAACTCATCTAGCTTACATTTTTATATGACGTGTAAAAGTGATTCCGTTATCCTATTTACAGAATAAACAAAATATTTTTTTTTCTTAAGGAAAATACCCAAAAGTTTCTTTAGTGTTTGTGTTTTACAAATTGAATTCGATATAAATCAGCACTTTAAAATAATAATACATCTATAATTTAATATAATCGCTTTAATAAATATGAACCAAATTTCTGCGAGCAACTTGGAAGTTAGCGCTCGCTCGGCTCGCGCGCGTTTTGTCAAAGTTCTAACCTAACCTAACCTATATCACCCAGCTCAAAATGACGAATCATACAATCTGCCTGCTACTAGATAATTAGACAATCCTACGACATAGTAATAAGCTAAGCATATTTATTGTGGAAAGCATTATTTTTATAGTTCAATTAATTTTAAAGCTAAACATTCTAAAGTGTGAAACATTATGTTTAAATTGCGTTTATATAATCCACATTTCTTTATTCCGTAGCACACATTATGATTTTCATTTTAACTCGCGTCATTACACTCAATACTTACTTACCTACACGGTCAAGTTAAACTACATCACCAATATCAGAAGGACAATCATTGTAAGCACCTGTTCGAACCACGTTTGAATGATAAACGACTGGCCATAAACAGTTTAGCTACTAATTATTAAAGTAAAATAATTAACTTGTTGCTACAGGCATATCGTGGCACGCATCCTTGGCGGCAACGGAAACCTACGCAACGTTGCCTCAGATATCAATTACCAAATATATTTTTACATTACTTGAATGGGAAACGATATAACTATTACTTGTTATATTCCATACATTTATGATACTAAGGGTGTACACCCTTATTATCATAGTCGACGGCAAAATGCAGGAAATTTATTTAATTAGTTTTATTTATTTATATATTTATTAATTTATTTAGTGTAATAGACGACGATTTATAACGAAAACGAGCGCGTCAAATTTCATGAACAGTCTTTTGGGCATATAGGACCTATTATTGAATAAGTTTTGGAGGTATTTACTCAAGATAAATATACTTATATTTTGAATAAATTATCTATCCCTGTACGGTTTCTATTTTGCAATTTTTTACTACATTATTTATTTATTCACGCCCAAAAACGAGTTAAAATTAATGTTAACACGATACGAGGCGAAGCATGACATATTCTTTAAAATATTATCATACTTATGGAACCACAAAAATTATGCAAGGAACCGGTAAAATGCAGCAAAATATTATGAAAATCATTAGGTGCTTATCTGAATATTATACAAGATATATTAATAAAATTACAAGAAATTCTTTAGTGTGACTAAATGGAAATTGCTCTGTAACTAAATATATGACATAAGGAAGCGATTGAATGTATAGCTAGTCCACTCTGAAATGACGCGCGCACTATCGCATTATACGCACACGGTAAGGGTGCGTATCCACCAGAGATGAACGAGGATGCGTAGCGAAGAATGTCCGTAAAACTAACCAATAACAACGCAACTATGACAGTGAAGCGATATTATTGGTAAGTTTCACACACTAACCTCGCTACGCCTCTATCCCTCACTCCTTCTTCCTCGCTCATATCTGGTGGAAACGCAGCCTAATGCGGTATTGCGGTAGTGGGACGCGTCAAACTTAAGGGTACGCTGGTCGTTCATTCTTCCGTTAAAACTTAGTATGGTGATTACTCGTCTGTTTGACGAGGAACGTTCAAAACTAAGAATTATATCAATTAGTCTTGTCATTATCATTATGGAAGCAAAATTGGAAAAAAAAATTCTTGGAAGTTATGAGCGTCGTAACTTCCATAATTTAAGTCAAGTTTTGGCTCTAATTGCATATATTTTACTTTTACTCTCAAAGTTTGGTATGTGAATGCAAATTCATTGAATTGCAAGTTTTTGCTTGTAACATAGCTAATTACCTAACTGTTAATGATAACGTTACAGGATATATTGCTACTGTGCCTAAAATAAATATCGTCACTTAAATTTTAATTTAATTAACATTTAGATGAAATTTGGTGTACACTTCTGCCTAAACCTCCGGGGATTACAGGCTCGATGTTATGTATTGAACTGAGCTTGACTAAAATTGGGGTCTCCCTTGTTTCATCGAAAAGAAATTGCTAAATTATCACTTCCCGAACAATTTTCCGCATATTTTCATTTGCCAAATTATTACTTAGCAAAAAATCTCTTCACAAATAATTGTAATGTTCACTTGCCAAACCTAATGTTTGGCAAGTGAACGTTTAAACAATAACTTGTTTACCAACTAGTACTTTTACCCATTTTTATGTAGTCAAACATTTCAGTTGGAATAAATAACTCATTTTACGCAAAATAAAATTTGCCAAATAAAATTATATATTAATTATATTTAGTATAGTCAGTTTTCTGTTGATGATGTCTTTATTTTCCAAATTTTTCTCTATATAATCTAGTCGTTTCTGGTCATAGTTTTAACCTAACCTAACCTAATCATTTTTACCCTGACCAAACGTTTATTGTCTAAAGATTGTTTGCTGTAATAAATAATTTGATTGAAGACCAAATGCCTAAACGACATTATACTTGATAATATTCTGCCAAGTAAAAATTTTACGAAATGAAAATGTGCGTACTGAAATCATTCCAAACATTGCATTGGAATTAAAAAAGGTTGCTAAATTTGTTTGGGTAGTGAAATTTTGGTAAAATCTTTTCAGCAAAACGGCAGGATCCCCTAAAATTGCCATAATAGGGATGATGCCTGGGTCAAAAAAAAGAAATTCTATTTAGTCCGTCAGTCAGATAATAATAAAATATTAGACACGTATTTTTTGCTTGATCATATTAATGAAAAATTACTTAGATACAACGCATTAAAGTTCGGGAGTGGGGGTTGATACGTCACAAGTATGGATAAAATCTACATACAAGTGACGTCATGGCACATTATAACTCAATGTATCGCCGTAATCTTTTGATAACGTAAAAAAAGAAAAAATACGTGTGCGTTATTTTTTCATAATCTACATTACGGACAAAAAACATTTTTTTAGTCATCATCCCTATTATGAAGGACATTTTTACGACACCTACTATCTACTGCTACGGCGACTATATAAAAGACAACCCGAAAAACGCTCGCAAGCACTGTGCATGATCAATGATCATCGATTACAAACGGCTTACTTGCTATCTGTGTTTCCATTTATTAAGTTCTTAAAATATAGGACCGATTACTTATTTAGCGCAATAAATAAGAAGTCTTACGTTGTATCTGTATTTCTATAATTAACGCCTACACGTGGTTTACAATAATAAAACCATCGTCACCAGGGTATCAGGACAATCTCTACTAACAGTTAAAGCAAGCGAAATCATAGTGCGCGGAATAAATTGCGTATCGCGTTACGTGTCCAGTTTAATTTGGAATTCATAAAGAAATTCTAGAGCGTATCGGAGGGTAAGGCGATGCTCTACGGTAAACGGAGCGGAAGGAAAACTAAAAAGAACTATTTTACGTCGCTCTGTTTTAAATTTAGTTATTTCAGTAGTGCTATTCTGAAAAAAGATGACAGTGAAAGGTGAAGCGAACTTGACGTGAGCTGTCAAAAGTGTCAATCTCTAGCATCAGATGGCATGACAGCTCACTAAGGACTTGTGGCATGCTAAGTTTCGCATCTATGACTTTCTGGAAAACTAACCCTTAAATTTACCGCACACATACACAGCTACAAAAGTAACTATGAATTTATACAAGAAAATAATAAAAAATATAAAAAAATAATAACCAAGATTTTTTTTAGATTAATTGTGTATTCCTTGTCAACAATATGTGATGTTTTGTGTATGTAAATATGCAACATTTTATATATTTATTATAGATATTTACTACCGTTTAAAAAGTTTCTCACAGATGGATCAAGCAACTTACTAAGCTTGCGATGAAGACTCGCCCGTACACTTCAAATTAAGTTATTATATAGTACTTCACCTATGAATTTACAGAGCAGAATATTAACAACCATAAAATTTATTCTAACTCCATGTGCCAGTGTGTTGCAGTTTTTAATTGGTCAAACCATGAATTTGCTAATTGAATAAATTAAGTAATTTAAGGGGCACATTATAAGTAGCAGTAATTAATTATGTTAACTTCTATTAACGTAATTAATTACTGCAAAGTTAGTGTTAATGTACCTACTCTTTTATATTACTTACGTATATTATTCATATCGTAGGATGTCGAATTCGGTGAGGCGGCGACCCTCCTTGCCTGATTGCCGCCATGGGATCTGGAGGCAATAGTCCTCGCGCACATCTTGGGAGTGCCGTGAGGCTTCCACTGCCGCGAGAAATCACAGACGAGACGGCACAGCGGACAGAGCTCCGGTGGAATCTCATTACGTCATGGAAAGTGCGATTGTCACAACCCAGTGCTGGGCACGCTACTATTGCGGCGATAAGTCCCCTCTTTGAGGAGTGGCTAGAAAGGCACCACGGCGTCCTCACCTTCTGCCTGACGCAGGTCCTCACCGGACACGACTGTTTCGGGAGGTTCCTGTTTCAAATAAGGCGGGAGGAAACGCCCGGGTGTCATCACTGCGTGGATCGCCCGGAGGACACGGTGGAGCATACGGTGGAGGTCTGCCTGGCTTGGGCAGAGCACCGCCGTGTCCTCGTGGAGGCGATCGGTGACGGGTATCTCTCTCGTCCGGCCCTGGTCCAGGCCGGAGGGCATGGGAGGCCGTCACTTCCTTCTGCGAAGCAGTAATGCTCGCAAAGGAGGAGGCGGAACGCATGAGGGAGGGGCAAACCTCGCGCCCTCATGCCCTCATAGCCGCCGCAGATGACGCCCTGGGCGTCAGGAATCGCAGCCCGGTTCCCGGCCACCGTAGGCGCGGGCTTGCGGGTGGTGAGCAATGGGTAGCTCAACGTCCGATAAGGACCAGGCCCGGGTCGACGGCACGTTCTGTTCCACGCGCGCCTCAAAGAGATGTCAGCAGAAATGGCGGGGTCCGATAGGACCCAGCCAGGGACGCGGGAACGTCCGAAAGGGATACCGTGGCCCCTGGCAACGTATAGGCAACTGAAGGAACACGGGTGGGGTTTAGTCAGTAAGAGTCTTACACGCCCTCCGGCTTCGCCCAGATCGAGAGAAATTATTTGATAATTTCCCAACCAAAAAAAAAAAGGATGTAGAATATATATTTACTTACCTTTAATTTTTTTTTTTTTTAACAAATTTTGCGAATTACGGACTTATTACAATTAACAGTTTTGGGGCTGCAACTACGAAAATTCTTTTCTAGATTTCGAAATTGTGAATTAAATCCTTTTAATTTGTTGGCTTCGTCCGCCGTGGTGGGAGTCTGTCTAGCATTTAATAAAATAGGTATCGTTGTTATTATTTCATTAGGTTACCTAAACTACTCAATATTTTTGTTTAATTTATTCAAAACATTTGCTTTATGGAACTGATTGAATAATTATCATTGAATAACTACGTATTGTTTCAGAAAGTGATAGTGGAAGTTGTACGAAGTCTTTATCAGAATAATTTAGAGGAATTTTACATAGCCATATTTATGCAACTTCGATTTCGAACGATTTCTCTAAGCGTTATCAGATATCCTCCTAAACATATTCAAAACTAATAAAATTGCACCATATTACATTTGGACTGTTCTGACGTCAATGTTTTAGACACATTTCAACTTTGGCGCATATTTTTTTTAAATTATACGGTGGCATAAAAAAATGGTGGATAACCCTTGAACGTCGGTTGGGTTAGATAATACTCATCACATAACATTGCTTTTATGGAATATATAAACAGGAATTTTTACGTATAATGGAAATGACATGGTTAGAAAATGAATATAATAAATAAATCAGAATAAAATTATAAATTCGAAGCCTAAAGGCCCATTAATTGGGATATTGTGTTAGAAAAGGTAAACTTGAAATACTTTTATTTGTCGAAGTGATAGTTATCAATCTAGCCTATGGACCGTTCAAACGTTATCTACACGATCTATACCACGCTGTTATTCTGTAGGTTTATTTTAACATACTGTTGTTGTTTTTCTACAAAACTACCGTAACAAACTAAACACTTACCTACCTGTTTTTTTTGGGGTTCCGTAGTACAAGGAACCCTTATAGTTTCACCATATCCGTCTGTCTGTCTCTGTCCGCGGCTTAGCTCAGAGACGGTTAGTACTAGAAAGCTGTAATTTGGCATGGGTACTTATTAATCATGCCGACAAAGTGGTACAATCAAGAAAAACATTTTATTTGAGGGTACCTCCCCTACACGTAAAGTAGGGATGCTTTTTTTTTTGCACGTCTATCCCATGGTGTGGGGTGTGGTTGCAAAGAAAGATCGTTCAAAAAAATTGTGGGTGTGGGAAAACCATTTTTCTATGCAGGCATTCGTTTGCGAAATATTAAGCTTTAAAGTGCAAAGAGTCAAGTATCTCCCCCCCTGCCAGCTAAATGGTTGTACTTGGATTTGTGAAAAAATTCCCAGCAGTAGTATATATAACGAAGTTAAGAGGAATACTATCACAGCTAAGTAGATACAGGTTAACGAATAATAATCGATCAACTTAAATTTGCAGTTTGAAAAACACAACGTTTTTCAACTACAATCTTAAGTTTGTTATTGGGATAAATTCACCCCAACTACGGGACCAAAATTCAATGTGCGTGGTCCGAAACGCACTTGTTTGAAATTATGTAGACCTCATGACATTATCATAATACCTACTCTTCTATCTTGGTTTTTTTTAAAATAAATCGACGAGCATTATACTAAAAGCGTCCAAAACTTTTATACATTTTTATAACTAATACTAAATTGGCTGTATAAAATGCCGGTAGGCTTAACTAAACGTTCCCTAAACTGTCAGTCGTTATATCAATCTTATCGAAGCGTTTACGGATACAGCTTGAAAGCCCAGACCTTGAGTCTTTCCTATTTATTCTAAATTGATACTTATCTTTAAGTAGGAAGCTTGTCAAACATGATTATTGTAATACTTAAATCTTATAGCAGCAAGAAATACGCTTATTAATAATGTTGCCAATGTTATACTGAAAACTTTTTTATTTGTTTAGCCGAAGGGGGCTTTAAAAGGAACTTGGCTAATTTTTAGTTCGTATTAATTTAAACTATGCGTTACCGCGTCACAAAGGGTTAACAAAATTGACGAAACTTTTTCCTTTTTATGATGACTTAGTTTTATTGAATTACTTGGTGTTGCTCGCGAGTTCATCTGCGATGCAGGATGAAAAGTAGCCTATGTCCTTCTCCAAGTCATGGTCTATCCATGCCGATAATCCGTTCAGCCATTTTAGCGTGAAAGCGTAACAAAGAAATAAACAAACTCACTTTCGCATTTATAATATTATTTATCTATATTATTATTATATTATATTTATTTATATTTTTTTTTTTTCCTTCTTTAGGTAAGTTTGTACAAAATTGGGTAGGTACTTCTCGCGCTGTCACGCTTGTGTGTAGCCTTAACACCTGTGCCAAGTTTTCAAACGCTTCAAAATGAACCTATAGTTAAAGCCTAGGTGATTATGTTAATTTTCAATCTAATTAGAAACGACATACAATTTTACACGCCTACCTAATTATTATGCAAAGCTCGCATAATTCGTGTATGATTGACTTGTTTTTACGCAAGTCGCTGAAAGGAAAGCAAGTATAGGAAGCGGATTGCGTTTAAGGTCACCATTGGGTTAACCTGTTCTATGTAGATCAATGATTTGTGCCAGGCATGCTTTAAATGCGCTGTGTAAAAAACTTTTTGTTGCAACACTACAAAAAAAAAGTAGGTGCAAATGTAGGTACGCCCTTCGTCTCCAATACAACAACGCTTTCAGGGTATTGGTGGGGATCCCGTTTTTGTAGCGGATCGGGAATGGTCGCGGACGCACATATAAATTGCTTTTACACAATGATGCGAATGCTCCTTACCGACCCAGATGACCCCATAACCCTCCTCCAGGAGAGCAATAGGGCCACAAGTACAGTGCTCAAACACAGACACCGACCCGCATTCCGACCTCGCCGCCGAGGTCCTCCGCGATCGCGTCCCACCCGAGTAAATAATACTCCCCCCCGACCCTTGCTCGTTAATGCGCCAGCCCGCGTCGATACTGAGCCAGTAGCTTTAAATTCCCCGATTAATAATAATGAATTATCCTTGATCCAGCCTGTCCCAACTTGCTGTCCTCCCGCCAGCAACGCCCTAAGCCGAGGTCTGTACCCCACAGGGGGTGCCCTTAGCGAGCGCTCGCCTAGTTTTAATTAGAATACTTGTAGTACTTGTTTGGCTTTGAGTGTAGTGTTAAGGCAGCCACAGGAATGTCCGGTTAAGTAGTCATCACCTCAGAGGTGAGCTTCGAGATGCCCTAGTCAAAAAAAGATGCGAATGAGGTGTGCATGTGCAACAACTGAAAAAATAAATTGAATAAAATGAACTAACATAGTTCTTAAATTTATTATCACAATAAGTCCTTCTTACTTGATTAAAGAAAGTTTTACTATTATATCAAAAAAGTATGGCAGGATTTTACTATTGACATCAAACCTCATTGCATGTTTTGTGTACCTACTAAAATTCCATCCATGATTGATTTAAAAAAAATGGGATTCGAATTCTAAATCTCAAGAAAAAACAAATGAATGTGGATTAGCATTCGAAAATTTCTCTAATTTCATTGTACGAGTATTGTGTACTTGAGTGTGTAAAAAATATTTGTGGAACGTTTCGATTTCAGCTCGTGTTTCTGTGGAACTATAAGCTACCATGTAAGTAGGTTACAAAATTTTATTTGCCTTTTAAGCCTAGATTATTACGCACCAGTAGAATTTCACCATAGATCGTTTACGGCACCGCGGTATTCGTGAATGCACCAATTCTCCCGCGAACCGTCCTAAAAAGGCGAGCTGAGTGAGATTGTATCACTTTCCATTGGCATTTGAGCTATTTTACTTAGTGCGAACGAATTCTTTAAATTTTTATTAATTGACTAAATAACAGTGTGCTAATAACGACGTGGGTGATTCGGATTACTGGGATCACGAGAAGTTGTCGATATCGCAATTAAAAAGTTAATAGCTTAGAAGAATGATTGGTCTCGGTGCGCTCGACCGCAACGAGACCAATCATTCATCTAAGGTTAATAGCATATCTCGTATCATTTCAACCGAAAGATGTCCACTGTTGGACATAAGCCTCCGCAAGCACCGCTACTTCGCCGGTTTAGTGCTTCCCGCATCCAGCGGATTCCTGCGGCCTTCACAAGGTCATCGGTCCACCTTATCCACCTATAGTATATCGTATACTTATTATTTGCACCAACGACAGCCCTTTTTTTATTACGGGGGGAAATCCTCATGGATGTCCTCCGCCCTGGGGATTGCGGAGAGGTCTATCAGACTTTTACTGACTAAAACCATCCCGGTGTTCCGTCTCACACCTGCACGATCACGGGATCTAATGCGACTTCCGCGATCCCCAGCTAGTGCCGATCCGCCTCTGCGGGCCAACCAACGACAGCCCTATTTTATCTCCAATCTCCAGGCAAATCACTGTCCATTTTAAGGTTGCTTGGAAGAGATTGCAGAGATCGATAAGTTCGCCCGGTGTATAATATATTTTGAAGTGTTTGATTTATTTTGTGTTATGTATTTTTGTGTCAATGTGGGAAAATAAATTTCTCAGTCATATTGGCAAATTAAGACGACCCACTGACCAAAGCAGCGAAATATTTGACAGCTTTTTGTGACGTTGCCCACTTTCAGTATAAACGCTCTTTAAGTTCCATAAAACAGGGGCGAGCTGCTATCCACCGGGCACAAATCCAGACTCCGGGCTGCTACTGAGAAATTCCAGATGAAAAACCCAATAACACTTAGCCCGACCCGGAATCGAAATCGAACGCAAGATTTCATCAAAACCAAATCTATTACGTAGGTCTTTGCCGTCATCAGATTAAATCACAAGAGGCGTGCATTGAACACTAGCGGTTATGCGCAAGAGTGACACAACAAATACTAAAAGATAAATCTTATCTCAAACCAGTTATTTGCCCTCTAGCAGCACGTGGGTTGAGTTTTCAATAATATAACTTCTTTCACACAGTTTCGTACCTACATAGGCACCTAAAGAATATATTAAGATGTGTTGCATAAATCTTAGAGCAGAGCAGAGAGCAGTGATGGTAATGGCCGCGATTTACGAGTTGTAGGTCGTAGGTTCGAACCCAGACAGGCGCTTTCATCATCATCATCATCATTTCAGCCATAGGACGTCCACTGCTGAACATAGGCCTCCCCCAATGATTTCCAAATCGGCCGGTTGGAAGCGACCTGCATCCAGCGGCTTCCTGCGACCTTTATTAGGTCGTCTGTCCACCTTGTGGGCGGACGTCCTACGCTGCGCTTGCCGGTACGTGGCCTCCATTCCAGAACCTTTCTGCCCCATCGGCCGTCAGTTCTGCGCGCTATGTGCCCCGCCCACTGCCACTTCAGCTTGCTAATCCGTTGGGCTACGTCAGCGACTTTAGTTCGTTTGCGGATCTCCTCATTTCTGATTCGATCTCGCAAAGAAACACCGAGGATAGCCCTTTCCATAGCGCGCTGAGTGACGTTGAGCTTTCTTATGAGGCCCATGGTGAGAGGCCACGTTTCAGTTCCGTATGTTATCACTGGTAACACACACTGGTTGTAGACTTTCGTCTTTAGACACTGAGGTATGTTGGACGAGAAGATATTGTGTAGTTTCCCGAACGCTGCCCAGCCGAGTCGGATTCGACCATTGACCTCCATCTCAAAACTGGACCTACCCAACTGGATCACTTATCAGGCGCTTTACTTTGTGTAAATTATTTCATCACCATTGCTCTTAAAACAGTGAGGAAACCGGCATGTCCTAGAACCAAAAATTAAAGACATTTATGACATCTATCAACCCGCACGAGGTTTATATGGCCGGCCCACGCCCTCTCACCAACAGGAGGTCCGTGTCCCAGCAGTGGTAACATTATTGACTGATTATGCATAAATCATACCCATTTCTTTCTTTGTAGGTAATTTTAATATGTTTATCAGAAATAGGTTATGAAATTAAACGATTGTTTATTCTGTAAATAGGACATTGGAATCACTTTTACACGTCATCTTAATAAAAAATATCTAGATAAGTTCGGCGTTTCCTATCTAACTACTCTGAGAAGAAAGACTGAAACAAACTCAGAGGTCACAGTATCTTTTAAAGTCCAGAAATAATCTTGGTCAGGCCATATGAGGACCAAGTAGAATAGTCTAACTCATAATAATTTGTAAGTGCATTTTCTACCGTATCGTTGTAGAAGATTATGGAATGTGTCGAAATTAAGCATGTAAAATTATAATAATTACCTATATACGCATAATTTGGGCGTCTAACGATATATAACTACTACTGTTTATTACTACGATATAACTAGTACTGTTTGTTTTACAGTTGTTTTTTTTTTTGTTGTCTTATTTTGTTATTTCTCTATATGCTACACCGGTTGACGTCATCACGTCAACGCCGGTTGTCGCTGAAAACCAGCGCTGGGGCTCTGTCTCGCATAGGGTTCCAGCATTATGCTGAGCGATGGCCGTTTTGCGTGGATGTGACGAATATTTTCCTCCAAATTGTTATTTTCGTGTTTATGTTTTTTTCTCTTAGCTTGCGTCATATTGTTTCTTATGTTTCTTTCTTTTCTTTCTTTATAAAAAAAAAAACCTTGTTTCAGGTTTCCAGTACTGTATGAGAAGAATATGAAACTATTGTTGGATTCATTGTTTCAATTACTTAAGAAATCTCAAAGAATAAACCTATAACAGAAAGATGAAACATTTTTGGTTAGAAGCTACGAGGAAGTCAGCTACTGATTCATAAGAAGGAGGAAACTTGTACGTGAAGGTATGTATTAACTGCTACATTTTCTCCCTTATGACTTGATTAGAATATTAAATGGCAGTAGGTTCTATTACGAAGTCACGCCTGTGAGTTACACTCTCAATGAACAAACAGTACCTTTGAACACCACCTACTATCGTATGAAGCCAACTAACCATGAAGGTGTTATGTATACTGTGCACTTACATACATACATTCTAATAGAAATAATACTGGACTGGCAAAGAGTGCGACGTCTTCAACGCCAGGAATATTTGGAGTTAAGACTTCCTATCAAAACAAAAACCATTAGAGAGAGGGTGCTATAACGGACCAGCACGCGTAGTGTGACAACCATAGAAAAGGGTTTTCTACGGGTTTTGTCGACGGAAGAATAGACAAAATGACAGATTGTGATTATTTATCTGTAATTTTGTCTATTCTTCCGTCGACAAAACCCTTTTCTATTGTGGTCATACTAAGCATGCAGGTAGACTGTCCGGTGTTCAAGCATTTACTTCAAGCACTTAAATAGTTTAAAGCACTATTTTACAAATAAAATGGATCGATATTGTCTGAATGAATAAAATATTAATAATAATTAAGTACGTAAAACAAACTATCAATCTCTTCTGTACTTTAATAAATGTCGATTTGATTAAAAATCCTGTAGGAATAGGTAGTTTTTTTGAGATATTTTAAATAGTTACAGTCTGGGAAATTAACTGTGTAAATAACAAAAATGAAAATGTCAGTTGTATTGCAATATACTACGGACAGTTTGAGTTGGTAGGCTATTTGCTTAACAATTAATTTCGCAGACTTTACATGGCATTAGCATAAAATATTTTAATTTCTGCCCCGTTAAGTATCCTATTTACCATGTTGTACAACGACTCAACAGATGGTCAAATTGCAATGCTGTACTGCACAATCATTTGCTTATATCCTCAGACTGCATTCTTACGTGTTTATGCAACTCGAGCATTTCTTTTGTATGTAGTAACTGGAGCAACATAATCGCATTGCATCCTAGTGACATCAGCCAGGCGAGTGGCAATTTCTAATCAATAGTACAGATCGTGCACAACATTTAGATACAAACGAAAGTTCTAACGGATCTAGATGATGATACGTGTGCTTTATACAAATTAAATGGGCTTGTATGTTTGTCAGTGTCTTGCTACAATGCGTTGCCGTTGGGTTGCATAAAATGTTGTGGATGATGCTAAAAAGAGGTTTTGTTTCTAATAGACTCGTTTTCTTCAATCTTGTGAACTTAAGTTCGTTTTTTAATCCCAGAGACTAATTTGACATTTCAAGAGGTTGTTGTTCGTTTTTTCAATTTGGAGTTTGACAGTTGTACCTGTCAAATTATTCTCTGGTATTCACAGACTACATAGGGATACTACGTATTGAAAAAAAACTTTAAATGCTTGTTTCTCACCCTAATATTATCTATCAATCAACTCAGCCTATCGGAGTGTACTGCTGAACATAGACCTCTCCCAGGCTGTGCCACAACACCCTGTTTACCGCCTTCCACATGCAGTCTGTCCCAGCCACCATTTTAAGGTAGTCCTCTAGTTAGGCGGCGTCCCGAACTAGACATTTACTGCTGGCTCCACACTATCGTCCAAAAGTCCAACTGTTCGTCCGACCTTCCACGTGTATAGAGATAGTTCGTGCATGTTTGAGGATGTTGGATAGTCTGTTTTCATCGATCGTGAGTTGAGACAGACTGGAGTTAAGTTGGAGTGCTGGACTTTTAGACGATAGTGTGGAGCCGGCAGGATTAAGTTTTAACGAAGAACATATTTGATTTTTATTTAGGTTCTTTTCTAAACATCCTGAAGCCAATATTATTATGATAACATCTGTGTAGTTGTGTGTGATAGTATGATCTGTGAGAAAATCATGATTTACGAAAGCATTCATCACGATGATGTTCCGGCAAAGAGTTATTTACTTAGAAGCAGCAAATAAATCAACATTACTGCCGGTAATGCCATGTTTGCACGTTACGGAATCAATAGGTGAGCCTCACAATGAAAGCTGAACCATACTCCACCATTCTGAACTCGGTTTATCGTGTCAGTGTATAATTGTATATCTACAAGGTATAATCAATAAAGCAATTTCTCTAATAGCCAGTTTTACAAGCGAAACAATAACTTTTACATCGTGACTAGGGTCATGTAAAAGTGACGTGTACCAATCAGTTTTGTGCTAATGTGATCGAAAATGTCACGCTGTCAGTGTTGAGAAAGGGAAAATAACTATGATCCATAGAAAGATATTTCTCTGAGAAAATATGATGTTGTTTGATTGCCGTTATTATCTGAGAGTAATAGAAAGGCAGGAATCATCGATGGAAAATAAGCTTCAATCAACTTTGTGGCTGTCCTCCGCTGGACTCGGTAGTCGGCTCCCTCTGACGCAAACGACAGTGGTTTCACTTTACAAGTCCGTTTTCAATAAGTAACTACTAATTAGCGGATAAAGGTGGTAATTCAGAAGTCAAGTTAGCTAATTGCCTTTTCAATACCATCTTTCTATGGATGTTTTTGCTTGCTTGCACGCACACGTTTTACGCCACATACCGACCACTCAATGCATTTGCATCCTATTCATTACCAGTATATAAAACAAAGGGGTTTTTCTATAATGCCCAGCATGACATTAGTACAATTCTGCTTAGGTAAAATAAATTCTTAGGCGTAATCTGTAATTAAAATCATTGTTTACCCACACGTTTTCGAGCTGAACAACAGGTACAAGTCAATAGTCCTTGGTCCAATTGTAAAGGAAACGAAAGCTTTTAATCACTATTATTACAGAATGACAATAAATTATAAGATATAATAGTCTAGGAGTCATTAACGGGCTTATTGGTTGATTCGCACGAATTCGCTCGCCCGAAACGAGCAAATCGAAGCTTTTATATATATTTTTTTGAGACTATTCTTACGAAGTTAATTTATTTGTGGGTGAATCGACAACTCCAGAATAAGGCAATAAGGCAATTGGGACATCAGTAAAGTATATGTATTTTTCCTTAACATTACTGTAACTTCGTATAAATGGCCTCAAGAAAAAAATATATTTAAAAGCGTCGATTCATCCGTTTCGGACGAGTAAATTCGTGCAAATCAACAAAGTTAGTGTAAATGGAAACATTCAGTAGTTTAATAGCGATACTGTTTTAGCTATTTAATTTGGTAGGCAATCTGATTTACATAGAGATAAACTACTATTATGTAGATATTGGTTGTTATTGCCAACTTATATGGATTCAATAATTTTATTGTTAGTTCAGTATCTAATAAGTATGTGCTTTTGTCTTGCTTTAAAGATACCGTGAAAGTTTTAATATGCTGCAGCTTAATAGAAAGCTCTAAATGTTATCATAGCATTAAAAGGCATAGCATTGCCAAGTTCTATAAGTGCTAAAAATATCTTAATCCACAACAAAAGGTCTGGTTTTAGTAAAACTTAATTATTTTTATATGGTTAGCTACCAAGAGTGTTACTGTCTCCGCGCCTACTCTGCGATATTATGTAGTCGGTATTGTTCTGTCGGCCATTTGCAGCGGTATCGTAGGTATCGTTTGGCATTTGTTCCGCGCCCTTACGAAATGCATTGACATATTGGCGATAATGTAACTCATTTGTTTTACCTAACAACGCCCTATATGTCGGGGGACACGTAATAATATGCTGTCATCAAATCCCTTGTAGAATTACTATGTGATAAGTCATATGTCTGTGGGAACATGTTTGAAATTTCAGTTATATGTATAAGGACAAGTGTGATGTCTTGTCTACCTAACTTTGAGGAAAGCACTTTAGTTTCCGTAGCTATTTTCAGTTTCAGTAATTTAGGTTTACCTATTACATTAAATATTAAAGTTGACGTTATGTAAAATGTGCGAACTTGTTAAAGTTCTGCAAAAGCCCAGGAAGTGTAACGCACCCATCAGTAAATTTCCCAGTAACTTACGTTTTTTTTAAAAACATTTAAAATTCTATTCTTTATCTCTCTAAGGATAGAGCAGCAACAGGGGTCGCATATAAAATATTGTGCAATACTTTTAATTTCAAACGACTTTTATTTGGAACTAAAAAGATTCCTTGTATTAGAATTTCAACAGAGTTCAATACATTTATGATAGAAAAGCGATGACATCACAATATGATAACATTAACATTCAACGGTTAGTTACCAGTTTTAAGGAATTTCTATATGCAAAATATGAAGACGAGAACATAACCTACGGTAACCTAGTCCAGGTTGACCGGTTATTATTAATGGTTGTCGCAACTGAAACGCTCACATAATATAAGATGTCCTTTACGCATTTAAATTAATTTATCGATAAAATATTATATTAAGTGTCATAATCAAGGAGATATTACTTTCGAAAATAGTGGAGCAGTCTCTCATAAATTTTTCTCTCATTAGTTTCAGATATTATGACTGTCTTGTTGACTTGAATTTATAACATGTGTCCACACAATGTGATTTATGTTTTTGTATCATTTCGCAACTGATATTTAAGTAGAAATTGCTAAGCCGCTTTCCAACCTTCGACGTTACTAAACTTAAAAATGTTATTTTATTAACGTAATAATAGTACAAGTCTGTCTAAGCACCTATTACTTTTAAAATGGTAGAGCACAAGGTTGTATGGTATGTTTAGAGGCTTATAAGCTTTACAGATTTGTGGTGGCATGAACAAGAACAACAATATCACAGTAGACTCTGCAAATTCCGTGCGTACCAATAAATATTTGCACGTACGGTGCATAAGTCATTTATAATTCAATGTCTATTGCTGCTGAAGGCTGGTGCTTCTCGTCACCCTGTCACCTGTCTGATCGCAGTCCAGATAAATCAAGTCATTTGTTATAGAATAATACATTTCGCAAATATTCTGCGAGTACCAAAGTCGATCGATTTGTCGATATCAAATCGTGTCGACGAATCGAGATTGTTATGATTGAATCGTGTCTCAAAGTTCGTAATTGAGATTTCAGTTAAATTTAAATAAAATTAGGAAAGTATTTAGTTTTAGTATAAACTTCGATTTAAGAACCATAGTCATTTAAACAAATATTAAATTAGAAGGTAATCAAACAGATAATAAAACTGAAATAATGTGTATGAAACGTCTGTGGGAAAACCGAGTAGAGGTTACTGCTCATCGAGGCTTAAACTGCTAGCAATAAACGAATACATAAGATTGATTTTATGAATGAAAAGTTTTATAAAAAGTTTGTCTAACAAAATATCAATAAAGCGTAACATAAAGTTTGTTTTATAATAGCTTCTAAACAAAACAACTAATATTACAAAAAACTTATTAACAAGATGTCACGAAAAGTGCGAACGAGTCGTCAAGTGTCGCGAATCTGTGTTTTGTGAACCACAATGTAGTATAATATAGGTTTTATCCACCGACCGTGTCGAACACGTAGAATAAAACCCAGAAACACGATATTCAGTGTCCGAGCTCGTTTAAATTGACAATTGCACAACTGTTGCAGTTGACCGTTCAAAAACAAATCCGTGGTAGGCCACGACAGATAGGAAGCTTTGACCACATTGTTTTATCGAGTTACGAACAGTGAACGTAGTGAAACAATGGTAGGGCCCAAGCACCATTGTTGAGTAACAATCCTTTATGTATAACTACACTATTACTAGATTGCTTACTTACTTTCAATTTAAAGGTTTTTATTTGCGAAACGTTTCGCAGTACGAACTTGACTTTATATTTTAAAGTAATGCCGTTTTTATTCATTTTCAGTTCGATTGTTAATTTATAATATGACAAATGGGTAACGTATTCGTCATATTAATGAATAAAATATTAATTAATCATTTGGTATACCCATTAATTCGACAATTATAGATAGTTTCAAGTTTGAATGGTTATTTTATATATTTTTTCGGGTGTCGGTTTGACCACTATTTCTCATTATACTACGTGCGGATGCGGTCGACAGTGACACTTTCCGACAATTACTGCTCCTATGAAGATATTAAATGTAAAAGAAGAGTGAATGCGGTAAAACGGTAGAAATTAAGGCTTATTTTGTGTAAGTTTGCTTGAAAGCTGCTTCTGCGGAAGCAGGTTTCAAGAATAATAAGCTGGGAGGACGCATGGACGATGCGGAAAAAAATTACGAATTATAAACGTTTATATTTTCCGTTGCCAAGCAAGGCTAAAAAGATAATATTATCTTACCTACTAACAGTTCAATATGAACCACGAGACATATTTCATTGCTTCGACTATTTTACGACCCTAAAGGCGTGTAAAATCGAATCTATTATAAATTATCTCAAACGGTTCGTAAATAATAATATTTTTGCCCCGTTCCTAAGTAAATGCGAGCAATGCCGCGAGCTGAACTTAGTCACAATTAACTGTTTATGTACTTAGGTACTCGTACATTCAATGACTATAGTCATTACTGCTATTAGTGCTGGTCCCTGGTAAAATATGCTCTAATTCTGTGCTAAACTAAACTTATGCTGCTGTGTTTTAACAGCCCGCACAGGATGATTTTACCTCTTATCTTAATATTATAAATGCGAAAGTGATTATGTTTATTTGTTTGTTACGCTTTCACATTTAAACGGCTCAACAGATTTGGATGAAATTTGGCACATGACCTGGCTTAGGACATCAGATACTTTTTATCTCGATAGTACATTCCCGTGGGATAATTTTTGACCTCCAAGCGACTGAAGCCGTGGGCAAAAGTATTAATATGTCTCTTTTTTCAGCGTTGTTTTTTTTGCGTTTTTCAAGACTTATAGAATTACAAGTAATGACAACTTTCTTGGACCAATGGTTTTTAGCAACCACAATAGCCCGACAAGAAGCCTTTTAGCCTTCAGCAATAGGTAAAAGCAATATGGCTGTCGGTTTGAGTAAAATGATAAACAGGTAAGAAAATTACCTTCACCTGGACATTACCTATATTACCAACGAATTATATTCTATTTAACATCCGTGTTAACAAACCAGATAACCATAACTAGTTCCTAAAACATTAATATTATGATGACCGCCCTTTTTCCAAGGCAGCTCATACAAAATTAAGCAATATTTTATAATATGTTAGATATCGTAAGTGATATCGTACTGGAACCTGTCGATATGTGGCAATCTTTTTATCACCGTATAATAATCATTTATGAGGAAATGTATACCTACCTGTATATGTGTACCTAATGACCGAGGGTCACACGACATATTACACTCCTATTTATAAGCACATTAACTTACCATTAAATATGGCAGTTTTGTAACGCTCCCATCAAAGAACCTCTGCCAAATGACGTCATATCATAACCTACATTTCTGATTTGATCATAAAGTCGTCTTGTTTTAATAAGGTATTAAAATCTCACCATATGCTTTCATAATATTAATAATAAGGTGTTCCGTGTCATTAATATCCTATTAATTAGGTTGGTTGTTTCCGTTATTTGAAGGTAGCCGCTCCCGATTGTGTAAGTGTGTATTGGTAAGTTATTCATTGACACACATAGGTACTTTGATCAAAGTGACATTGTATACCACGTCGTAAATTATGTGTTGTGACGTAACTGCTCCCGAATATGTGGTGCTGCGGTCATCAGGTGGCGCGTGGGAATTCTAATGCTAGCGTTTCTTAATGTGTGAGAGTTTGGTCTCACTGTTAGCGGAAAATTGACAACATAAATGGCAATAATAATTATGGATTAACTTAATTGGTCCATTGTTTGTATCTCACTGAATAATTTAGAAACGCAAATATTACCTACTTTTCACGTAGCTTAACATTTTTAGTGGCAGATCAGGCATGTTGTAAGTAGATGCGAAATCATAAGATCAAAAGAATGTATCGCTATCATTGGGGCATGTCCCCAGTCGTGCACAACGCGGTTAAACTGGTAATTATTACCACATACCTACCTAAATGCTCCATTGACACTGCCACAGTTAACCAAGGTCTTTGACAACGCCCGATTGAAACCTACCCGATCACTTTTAAGTAATGAGCAAGAAATATGTTTATTTTGTTACTTATATGGATCAGATAAACATTTATACAATATTAGTTAGGCTTTTAGAGAGCTTTGAGTGTTTTTTTGTTACTAGCAACACCTGCTACTTTGTCTGCTAAGGTATAATTATTAGGCTGCCGCAAACAGGCACGACGCGGTGTTGTAACGGGACTCTGGCGGAACAATTTCTATGAAAACTTCATGAAAATTGTTCTACCGGAGTCACGTCGCGCCTGTCTGCGGCTTTAATCGTTTGACAATCAGAGTAATGTACATAAAGTAGTACCTACATAAGTCTTGCGCAGTTTTGTATCAATCAGCAATGAATTATGAGACCCTACTTTTTACAACATTTCAATTAATTAAATCCTCTAAATTGCTCTTGACAAAAACTTAATTCAATTTAAATTGATTTTTAAATGGACACATGATTGATATTTTCATTAAATGGCTATGTTATTTATTGTTAATTCACAATAAATAACATAGCCATTTATTGAAGGGGCAGCCATATATTGCAATAAAACATACTAAAGCATTTAACCTCAACCACATTATTATGATATGATATATTTATTTTGCAAGAATATAGGTAGCTAACATAAGTTCTTAAGATCTATGGGTTTAACAATATTCAGCATTTCAGCCGTGCAAATATTCATTTACATCTTGGTCATACCTACATATTTTATTTTATTTTATTTATTGAGGGATAATAAACAACTACAACATATATAATACATATGGTTAACAAAACTTAAAGTAGTAATGTTGCAGTCCACTGCATTATCCGCAGATAGACAATTTAAAGATCAGTGTTTGCCACTAGACGAGCATTACCAAAGGAGATTGCCCGATTTGTAAGGAAAGTTGGGTCCCACTGGAAAATTGTTGTGCCCTGATGATTTTTATTTTAAATAATAGTAAAAACATAGTATTTTCATAATCAGAAACCATTTTTCATTTATTCATCCTGGTTCAAGAGATATCATTGTTTTTCTGTTGTATAAATCTAGGTTATAATTAGAAATTGACATTGACATTTCCTCCTTATTCTATTTAGATTATGTACCTACTTCTACTACCTATCTGATATACATCACTATGGGGATGGGATTATGTCTCTATTACTTTATGAACATATAATAGCAGCACAATAAAAGGTAAATAGGTACTCATAGAAGGTGTAGATGCGCCGTTTAGATATGATAAAAAATGTATAATTAGTTAACAGGTTCGTAAAAGAGCTGTCATTTGCTCGTTCAACTCCTCAACTGTATAACGGCGTAAATTAGGTGATAATAAAATCGAACAGTTAATACAGCGTCGTCGGGAACGCTGACGCTGTGTCCGACTTCTAACTGGGGTAGACATGGCTCTGACAATAACGGTTCGGGAGTCCACTATCTCACCAAGGATAGCACTAAGAAAGAGTCAAATAACTCACAAAGAACAACACTAATAAGAGTTAAATATCTCACAAAACGTAATGCACTCCAGGAACTTATTAGCTCAACTCGGTAGTAGCAGAAAAAGCACGTATCGTAAATAATAACTAAGTAAAAGATTACGGAATTCAAAACTCAACGTATCTAAACAAAGCAATCACGCACGTAACGAACCACAGAGTACTTTTTATTATAGTAACGAACCACAGAACGAAGTCTGCGAGTTCTGTGACATGCGCAAGTAAATGTTGCCAGATCATTTTTTTAATAATCTATTAATAAATCGTTATAGATCAATCGATAAAAACGACTTTTCTATTATGGGGTTTTCTAAATAAACATGGCTATTATTTTTGTGTCTATTACTTTTCTGAACATTAATTATTTATCAATGTAGGCCTATTATGAGTTTATGCAACCTATTACTGTCATCGTTCCGTCGGTTTTACTCGCATCGACTATGAGCATTGTTTATTCATCCAATAGTGTTCGTCATCAAGAATACTTAACATAAACTCATATTTGGCGTACACGTATTGTTGTTCATTTTAATTTTTTAATGATACGTATACGTATCATTAAAAAATGGAAATGGAAAAGGACAGGGATAACATCATTCTATCTCATCGTCCTAAATCAAAATGCTAACACAGTAGCGTTGAAGTTGTAAAATGTTGAGATCTAATTGAGATGTAAACTGCCCATAGGTTATACATATATACGTAAATTAAAAATAATCGTGTTTTTTATTGTTAAATATCGTTTTAATTGATATCGATTACTCAATGGCATTAGTTATTTAATTCTTTGATACATACCTGGCAACTTTTTTTTGTATACCAATCAAACCACAGACTACATTGAATCAAACGGATGTCGACGTAATGTTTAACTATTAATTAACCTTAACTTTATTTCCAGGGTGAAATAAATTGTATAAAAAAACCCTGTACACAAAAAATATTAATATATTTTTAGGTTATTATTAAAATCAGGCACACGATACCACAAAAGGGACCTGCTCCGTGGCAATGTCCTTAACAAATATTTTGAGATAAATAAATTAGTTACTAAAAGATAGTTAGAGCTGCAAAACCAAATCAGGTCATATACAATTGCATTAACTTAAATAATGCAATAAATATAGCATATAGCATGCATCAGGTATCAATTTAAACACCAAAAGATTTGAGGCAAAGATTTTTGAAATTAGCTAATCCGGTGAATGCGGGAGGCACAGAATCGGTTGAAGTGGCGGTGCTTGGGGGAGGCCCATGTCCAGCTGTGGACGTCTTTCGGCTGAAATGATGATACTTAGTTAATTACTTACCGTATCTTTTTTTTTAATCACTTACTTTTCAGGATTCACCATAGGATTAACGAGTGTTTATTCTGAGAGTGGGCAACGTTGCAAATAGATGACAAATATTTTGCTGTTTTGATTAATTTGACAATCATTATTACTGTATGGAAATATGAAATGTGGCTAACTAGCGAACTAGAATAATAATACCAGCCTGTTACTGTCCCACTGCAGGGCAAAGGCCTCTTCTCATACACAGAAGGCACGAACACTGATCACCACGCTTGCTCAAGACGGGTTGGTGATTTCAGACTTATATTAACTATAAAGTCCAGGTTTCCTCACGATGTTTTCCTTCACCGATGACAGTAATGTCAGAGATAAACTCAGAAGCGAAACTAAGCGAACTAGATTATTACTAATGAATTGCAACTATAACACTGAATTTGATGTTGTAGCCGTTTTAGCTGTAAAAAAGGCATTTCCAAATACTTTTTTTTTACATATACAGCTAAATATTCGGTATTATGATGTTAATTATTGCATTTCATAATCAATATTTTATTTCGCACATTTCATATTTCCATACAGTAATATTTCCAAATTAATCAAAACAGGTAAATATTTGACAGCTATTTGCGACGTTGCCAACTTTTAGGATAAGCGCTCTTAAGTTAATTTTTCATTCTGGGCTAGACGAACTCCTGTTTTTAACTCCGATCATTGTTGTT
Organism: Xanthia togata; assembly: GCA_963853775.1. Classification (NCBI taxonomy): domain Eukaryota; kingdom Metazoa; phylum Arthropoda; class Insecta; order Lepidoptera; family Noctuidae; genus Xanthia; species Xanthia togata. The sequence continues at coordinate 19,172,190 of OY970802.1, forward strand.
GTATTTATTGGGAAACTCACAGATAGGTACAAGAAAATTCACAAGAAACCAAAAACAAGTCTATTTAATTTGTACCCAGCGTAGTATCTATGCGCAAGAGTCGATCGCGTTTAGTGTCCTTTCATGCGAATACCTTTCTATTTAAATAAATCATTTCCATTCACGACAAGTTCTATTGAGTCTTTAGTTAAAACTAAGCTCAGCAATTGCTAGTTTGAAACTAAATTATAAATTGAATGTCTACAAATGAATTTAGTGTTACTTGGAACAATCTCGTATATCCTGAATTCATGTTTGCCTTCACTAGCCGATAATTCTGCGCTTTATTAGTGCATTCATAGAAAAGGTAATACAAGTTTAAATAATGATTTACCTCGACCTATTTATATAATCGATAGGTAAAAAGATTCTTTAATTACTTTTATTTGAAACTAGATGCCCTGACAGACGTTGTCCTATCCAAATTTCAATAATTCGTAGAAAAATTCTATAGAAAAAAGCAGTTTTAATTTTTCCGGAATTTGAACATTTTCCGAGAAACTTTTCCAATTTTTCTCTCCATAAAATTCCTAATTCGGACATTTAAAAACAACAATTAGCCAAATCGGTTCTCAAGTATTGCGGACAGCATTTCATTTTTATTTACATTTATATACAACAATTAGCCAAATCGGTTCTCAAGTATTACGCACAGCATTTCATTTTTATTTATTATAGAAGATATTTACAATATATGTCCAGCCTTAGGTGGTCTAATTATATTCGACAAGCTTCGATCAATAATTCGACAAGTGACAACCGTGTTAATTGTGGAAACACACACTAACACTCCAAATTTCTTGTCGTATGTCGATTTTATAAAGTATTTGAGACATATACATTATAATTTCAGTCAAACAGTTTGCGGTTTACTTATGTGCATAACTTAGAAGTCTATGAATCAAGAGCAACATATGGTTAAATACGATGTAAAAAGCATTTAAAAACTAGTTAAGGTCGTGTCTAACCATGGATGGAGTAGGGTGCCGCACTATTTATTCATTTAAATAAAGGTATGCCGGAATGAGCAGTGGTAGGTGATAACGGCCTTGACTTACCAGTTGTTGGGTTCAAACCCAGGCAGGCGCTCTACTTTGTGTTAATAATTTCAAAACCCTAAACTCAGACCCTAGACTAAAAACGGTAAAGGAAAACATCGTGAAGAAACCGGTCTGTCCGATATGTCCTAGAACCGAAAATTCGAAGACAATGTGACATCTACCAACCAGCACTAGGGTCGGCGTGGTAGATTACAGCCTCCTCTCGAAGAAAGGAGGCCTGAGACTTCACATATGAATACAACTGACTAAAAACTCGACACATCATCATACTAGGTTGAAGTATCTGATTGCTCAACTGTAATACTTTAGTTTAAGCCTATGTTGTCCCACTGCAGGGGCAGGACTTCCCTTTCTCCTTTTCAGTCAGTCCTCTCGTGTCTTGAGAGTGTGGACCAATCCTGTCTGTAGGCGTCAAGCTTGTATCGCCATGTTCTATGTTCTCCTAGGTCTGCCTCGAGGTCGCTTGACGTTTTCTGGGCCCACGTTGTAGTGGATTTGGCCTATGACTCATTTGAAATGCAGCTAAATGCTACAGATAAAATAGGAAAATGAGTTTGACTTGAGTGACACGTTTCTGTGAGAGATAGCGAAACCAACTAGGGTGATTCTTGCGCGGAATACGGAACCTCAAAAACGAATTCAAGTACCTACGTATAGTTTTTAAGATTTATCTGGTCGTTCTTGAAATAGTTTCGGTCTAAGTTAGTATATTTATAGGATTGGTTGTTTAATGATATTGTGCTAATCAGAGTGTAAAAGGCTGTGGTATTGAATATTTATAATTATAGACGCACTTTTTAAGTTTTTAGGTGTTTGTTTTTGGTAAACGCATAATTTTTAATTGAAGGTAATACTGGATCAATGTATGATTATAAATGAATCAGTTTTTATATCGCATACATTATGTATTTTTTGTGAGAACTAGGTATTAAAGTATTTTCCAATGACCCAACTTCTATTTATAAATTATCAAACATTAATTCAAGGCTGCTTCTTTATTTACTAACAGGGATGGAGGGGGGGAGGGAGGGTTTATTTGGTCTTTATAGATAAAGGTACTATCGAAGAACTTCATATCTAAGCAGTTTAAAAACAAAATCCCGTGAACACGATGACCACATCTGTTACCGCCCCGGTTCTATAGCGGCCGAGCGCTGCAAGCAGAAATAGTCATTACGGTGTATAGATATGAACTTCTTCGATGGTACATAGTTTATTGTCTCTTACAATGTCTTTCGACGAATTCTAAAATGTTATAAATTTCAAACATGAAAAGCATCGAGCTACAATTCTGCTAGTCTCATAAAAACTGCAATCCTTAACAAACACGACAGGAATGTTGGAAGTATATCTCCAGAAAATATCAGGAAAATATCTCCCAGTCCAGAACAGCTGCTGCAGTATCTAAATACATATTCTGTCGGCGTTGCTGCATCAGCTATCGTTGCCGGTATACTTATCATAACTTTATAACAAATGATACTCTTAACTAAACGTTCTGTAAATTCGATATCATCTGAGTAATAGCAACTAATGAAATAAGACAAATAACATGAATTTGAAATAAGTAAACAACACATTTGCCTCGAGCGGCGTAAATGATAAATTGATATGCCGTCAGCGGGCTCCTAAAGGTAGGTATTATTAAGTTAGTATTAGGTGCTAGCGATAGCTGGTTAGATAAGCGGGTGCTTTTAATCATAGCAAACGTTATTTGTGTACTAACTAAACACATAGTGGTCATAATGTAAAAAAAATATATACAAACAACGGTTTCTAAGTTGAACGAAATACCAAAAGGAGGCATCAATTAGGTACTTACATTTTATTTATTTACATACGCCCGTTACTCAGTAAATTTTATTACTGTAGGCTCAGAGTAAACAAAAAACCAAGACATAGCGCTGCAAACAATACAGAGAAGCATGCCAAAACTACACCTCCGCTCTGTGCATACACGCTCACACATACATGTAAAACCATTTACAATCAAATTACACCTCACCAAGTGCACATATGTGTACGAAACCGGCCTCACTTCACTGTTGACAGCGCTCTGTTTTGGTTTTCTATTTGGTCTGAGACCACTAATATTGCTAACTTCGCTTTTTCTCGTTTACGAGAAGCTTCGTTTGCTTTAGCTTTTAAAGTTTCTCTATCAACAAATAATGACCATTCTTTACCAACATCATTATCATCGACTTACTTGGGGTCAGCCCAACACGATTTCTTGTCTCAGTCTCCCTTGTCAGTTTTATCTAAGTCAATAACGAAATAATAAAAACTGATACATTTGTTTCACAACATCATAGATACAAACGGTTTATTTATAAAAACTGCATCTAAACTATGTCGAGTTACAAACGTAGGTAATTGTTGGCCTTAGCCTGTTAGACTCAATTTAAATAATATCATTCACACTAAATTGTATTAGTATTTCACTAACTTCTGTAGTCAATATTATTTAGGATGTTGCAATGACAGCTCTGAAAAGAGTTAATAATACGAAAAGAGTTAATGAAATATTTCGTTCAACTAAAAGTTACAACAATTGGGTCTATGATTGATACTAGATCTTTCTGAGCATGTAGCCTAACAAATGAGGTGATAAGCTAAAGCAATAGTCAGACGTAAAGCTATGCAGTTCTTACTTTTTTTTGTTTAGGTATAACTTTCAACATAAGAATTTGATTGTGAAATCTACGCAAAGATGCCTTTGCTCCTTCGATTTGTTTCATCAATCCGTTTAATCAATCATCGTAATTGTATTTGATCGAAATGTAATTGATTGTTGTAACTTTTCCTCGTGACCTCAAAAAGAATGGTAGATAGTAGTTTAATTAAATTACCTTTGTTGTTTTTGGTTATCAAGGTCATTAAAACGGTTTTTACTAAAAATAAATTCATGATTATCCCGTTTAATAATTTAAATAAATATTCTAATCCGATTAATATGCAACGGCAAAAAAAACGGTTTTATACATAAATATAAAACCGTTAATTAACCGGTAATTGCCATAAATATATATATTTTTAAGTATATATTATAAAAATTGTGAAATACAACCACTCAGATACAGGTTCCAGAATTTAAATCAAAAGAGAGCCCAATTACAAAATAAGTTCGAATTAAATAACTTTGTAGGAAACAAGTTCTATTAAATTGGAACTGGTGTTGTATTCAATATCAATGTAATCAACACAATATCGTGATATACGGAACCAATGTTATATAAAACTTGCGTAACAAGTAATGCGTTCATAAAATGCATACACGATTTCAATTTATATTTCAGGCAATATTGCAAATGTCAAATAATACACGGTTTTAAAGCGAGAAATTAACTTCAAATTCCGGAACAGTTTTACAATCAACTGTTTAATAATCATAGTAAAAGTACACTTTTAGGGTCTACCGAGGTCGAACGGTGAGCAATGGGTAGCTCGCCGTCCGGTAAGGACCAGGCCCGGGTCGACGGCGCGTTGTGTTAAACGGGCACCTCAAAGAGAGGTCAGCAATTGAAGGGGTTCGATGGGACCGATGCCTTCCGGGGTTGCGGGAAAGTTCGAAAGGGATACCGTGGCCCCCTAGCATTGCACAGGCAACAGAAGGAACACGGGTGGGTTTTAGTCAGTATGAGTCTGACACGCCCTCCCGCTCCACCCAGAGTTGGAGAAATCATTTTATGATTTCTAAATTTCCCACACAAAAAAAAAAGGTCTACCGAGGTGACATACGCAATATAAAGTGAAAAGGCCATTAGACTTGCACCCAAACAGAGAGGCACACATTCACTTGCCAAGTACGTATAACTAGAAGTATATTGTTCCAGTAAGGTATCCTTTTAGACTTGGGTATGGGTACCTACCTTATATATTAAACCAACAAAAGTGGAGATGAACAGGCCACATGTTAAGAGGCACTCAAGACAAATGGTGTAAAGTTGTGACAGAAAGGTACCCCAAAGATGGCAAAAGGATCAGGGAAGACAATACAAAATATGGAAGACGAATCAAAGCTCACAGCGGGTACTTTGTCAAGAGGAACACTGAGCTCAGAACTCTACTGAAAATACAACAACGCAAAATTTTCCAAATTAAAGGGCTTTTAATACAACTAAAACCAGTTTAATCAAAGTTGAAAGAGCACAGAGAGCTATATTAAAAGTAATGCTACGTAAGCCTTACCGCTAATCTACAACACAATTGTACTCGGAATGTAAGGTGCTTACTGTCCGTCAGCTTTTTGTGCTCCGATGGGTACTTAGAAGACACGCTTGCGTTCCCTCCTTCTGATTCTAACAAACGTACCAACATTCCCTCAGGCATACATCTTAAAACATCATCAGACGCCAGTTCCACACACTTAGCGAATAATACAAAAAAAAACTCACAAAGACCTTAAAATTCGCGAGCTCAACAGATATCAAGTAAAGTCTAAGGTGACGGAATGGCTTGGGCACGCCACTATTGCGGCGATAAGTCCCCTCTTTGAGGAGTGGATAGAGAGGCGCCACGGCGTCCTCACCTTCCGCCTGACGCAGGTCCTCACCGGACACGGCTGTTTCGGGAGGTTCCTGTTGGGTATCACGCGGGAGGAAACGCCCGGGTGTCATCACTGCGTAGATCACCCGGAGGATACGGTGGAGCATACGGTGGAGGTTTGCCCGGCTTGGGCAGAGCACCGCCGTGTCCTCATGGAGGCGATCGGTGGCGGGGATCTCTCGCATCCGGCCCTGGTCCAGGCCATGGTACGGAGCGAGAGGGCATGGGTGGCCGTCAACTCCTTCTGCGAAGCAGTAATGCTCGCGAAGGAGGAGGCGGAACGCGAGAGGGAGAGGCAAATTTCGTGCCCACACGCCCTTAGCCGCCGCAGGAGGAGACGCCCTGGGCGTCGGGAATCGCAGGCCGATTCCCAGCCACCGCAAGCGCGGGCTTGCGGACGGTGAGCAATGGGTAAGGACCAAGCCCGGGTCGACGGCGCGTTGTGTTCCACGCGCGCCTCAAAGAGATGTCAGCGAGTGAACGGGTCCGATGGGACCAATGCCTGCCGGGGTTGCGGGAAAGTCCGAAAGGGATACCGTGACATTGCACAGGCAACAGAGGGAACACGGGTGGGTTTTAGTCAGTAAGAGTCTGACACGCCCTTCCGCTCCACCCAGAGCGGGAGAAGTCATTATGAAGATTTCCCACTCAAAAAATAAAAAAAAGGTGACGGAATGGCTACTTCCACAAGACTATTTTTACAAAACGAGTCCCTACTTACATACTAATAATAACTATTTCTCACTGCACACTTATAATTACACTCACCCACATGGGTATACCATAATACACATGGGTGTGCAGTTACAGTTACATACACACCCTCCTACATTCTTGAGTTAAAAATAAAATAAATAAATAAATCTATGTTTAGGAAAAAATACATACCTACTAATATAAAGTCAAAGTCAAATAATTTATTTCAATTAGGCACAAAAAAGGCACTTTTGAACGTCAAACTTTACAAAAAATAATAAAACTGATTCTAGTCGCCCATTCCAAAAGGTAGTTTTCGTATGGAGAAGAATGGGCAAGAAACTCCACCGTTACTCTTTTAAAAAAAAAATTATGTCTTGTATACACTTATTATATAATTATATGTGAAGACAATGCACCTAAAATAAGATTACTATACCACGATAGGTAAAAAGAATGAAAAATTAAGGAATGACATAATTATGTGATAGATGCATGTGCTCACATACTTACAAACATTGTAAAATTATACTATATTTCTAACATTATAATAAGTAATACTAATAATAATAAGTCAGTGTGTGAGTTCAAGTAATCACAAAAAATAAAATAAAATAAATGTTTAAAAAAAATAATAATAATAATTATACAATTAAATTAGCAACCAGTTCGATTTTGTCTAGATTCTGAATTGTCCTATGGAGCAGGACCAGCATGTTTCCAAGCATTTTTATCTTGGATATAATCCTTTAATATAAGCAAGATACATATACTTAAGTAACATATTATATAAACACAAACATAGCAAACTTCACACACTTCACAAGTTTTGTTTATTTTATAAGATACCTTATAGCTGATCACTGTCTCTTAAGATACAGGTCACCCTAGTTTAAGAGGCAGGGCTCCACGCAATTCATGTACAGACCTTGTGGTTACAGCATAGTTATGTAGTACCTGTCTTTACTCTTAAGCCAACCAGTTGTAATACATCTTTTACCTAATTTTAACCATAACAACTACATATGTATTTTTGCGTCTGTAACTTGGTTGAAATATATAATAGCTGTCAATGTAAAATCAATGTTATAAAAAATAATACATAACACAACATCACGCCTTGTCCCCCCGAAGGGTTGGGCAGAGGTGTACCTACCTATAGTAGGTACACCCACATTTCGCCAAAATTTAAATTGTTAATAATTAATTTTGTTTAAATCCCATGTAATAAGGGGCGAGCCTATTGCCATCAACCGGGCACAAATCCAGACTCCGGGCGGCTACTGAGAAATTCCAGATAGAAAAACCCAATAACACTGCCTGACCCGGGAATCGAACCCAAGACCATCATGCTCAGCAGTAGTGCTTGCGACCGCTAGACCAACGAGGCAGTAGTAAAAAAATATATTATACAATTAAAAATAATATTTATATTATACCTACATAGATTAGATTAGTTATAGATTGTAAAAAGTTGCATTCTTTATTAAATTACCGCAGATAATGGCGGGACGATGAAGGATGATGAGCTAGCTGTAGGAAAGTCCACACATAGCGACGACGCGACGACGCCAGCTGAAACTCACCGCGGGCCCATACCAGTTGGGGTGCGGCACCCCGCGGACTCTCCTACTACCAAGTATATGCCACATACATAGTGGTAGCTGGAATCCATGGAGGCGTATTCATGATGGATAAAGGTAAATATGAGATTGTAATATTAATCTATCATAGCATGGCTTTGTTATTAATCAAAAACTCTTTCTCTTCGAAACTATGAACCCATTCAGTTCCATCATTTATTTGTTTTTCATACAAAATGTCAATTTATCAAATCAGCGTGTCAAAATGATCAAAAAATCAGTTCAAAATTGGTTAAAAATGTATTGATATAGGTATTATTTCTGGCTTTAGTACAAAAAGGACAGTTCACTTTCACATTGTGCCATTTACAGGCATCGTGATGCGAATACACCACTATATTATTAGTCGGTTATCTGTAACTCTTCCGTGATCTATTTTATGAAGGCACTCATGCATTCTGGCATGCAGTTGCAAGCAGCATGCGCTTGAGCATTAGTATCTGAATTGTTCTCAATGATCTAATCTTTGGTTTCACAAATGTAAAACTTAGACAAAAAGAGGCAATGTTAAAAAAAAATAGCTTTGCTGGAAATAACAATAATACTTCTAAAATTGCTCATCCTGGCATTAAAGCAGAATGTGAATATGTTGTTCTATTTTATCCGCAATATTTAATACCAACTAAACACACACAGCATTAACCCAAAGTCTTTGTCATAATATAGATCTCGAATGTATTTTAATTACAGGAAAGCACGACACTATCAACTAGGCATGATATAAATTATAATCAATCAGTGTATTCTAATTAACAAGTTATTAACGGAACACTAAATTAAAACGAGGAAGTGCTTTTGCAACTGAATCGGAGCAAATTAATTTATAGGCGAATCAAATACTGCGATGAAATGTTGAAAATTAAGTTTTGTAATTAACCAATTTAAATCATTTGGTATTCGTACGGCGGCATTGGTCAGAGGCGTCAGATAACATTTTACATAATTTTTACGTCGATTCGATAGAGTCACAAATCGTTCTTTATATGGTGGAAAGATATTGCAACAAGAAAGACAGTTATGGCGCCTCGGCGCAAGTGTTGATGAAAAGTAAAGGAGAAGACATTTACATAAAATATTAGTTTTAGTTTCCACTTTTTAGTTACCTATATTTATGACATGATGTAAAACTTTGGTCACAATCGCTATAATAGAATAGGGATGATGACTAAAAAAATGTTTTTTGTCCGTAATGTAGATTATGAAAAAATAACTTACACGTATTTTTTCTTTTTTTACGTTATCTGAAGATTACGGCGATACATTGAGTTATAATGTGCCATGACGTCACTTGTATGTAGATTTTATACATACTTGTGACGTATCAACCCCCACTCCCCAACTTTAATGCGTTGTATCTAAGTAATTTTTTATTAATATGATAAAGCAAAAAATACGTGTCTAATATTTTTTTATTATCTGACTGACGGACTAAATAGAATAGTTTTTTTTTTACCCAGGCATCATCCCTATTGCCTGATACTATTTTGATGATAGGTTTGACTCACAAAATTAAAAAAATGCGTCCTTAATTAATTAATACTTGATCAATTAGTTAGAAATTGATGCCATTTGTAACACTTTGTATTGTTAAATATTTTTGTTACGAGGTAAGTTTGCGTGAAAAAGGTAAGTGTTTTAATACAGTTAGCGTGGGGAAATGTTTCGTAAAAAAGCATTAGTAACTTCAATAATTATGTGCATACAGCTGCCAGTACTCAGATAATAATCAGCGAGCGTTTACACCTTATTGCAACGTTTTTGTAGGAAAATTACCGCATTAATGTTTATAGCCCAGTTTCAACAAGTTTAATGAAATAAAAAATATTTTCTTCATATTGGATGGAACTCTACTTAGTTGAATATTTATGATTCAGTTAATTAATTACTCATAGCTGTTAATACGCACTTAAAATACAACACTGTTTAGTAGTCAATCAGAATTAATGTGAGATATTTGAAGCTATTGGTAGTTGAACCAAAAGCCGTGGCTAGACGTACTGAGTGTTTCACTCAGAGTAACTGTAAATGCACTTTGTAGAAGAGAAAAAAGCTGTAATTTTTTTACTTGCTAAATCTACCAATGTGAAACACAAAATTGATTAGCTGTTACGATGAATAAATAATTAATTAATTATTGTCATCACAAAAAAGTATATAGGTCACTCTATTAACATAATTTAATACAATTCGATAATATCATAGATCTCATTTTTGAATGAGATGATGTGTGTGCGGGTGTGTTGTGTGTGATTGGGGATATGTAGGTAGCTAGGCGACGTACTTAAGTAAGGATTCTGTTTGTAGATAGTCCCGTTCTAGTAGCCATTCAGTTAATTTGATTTTATTTATATTTATTTAGATCGACCATGTTTAATTTCTTGTGAATTTGTGTGTAGATGTATGTACTTAATGTGTAGTATTCTGCCGTCTGAAGGAAAAAGGGCACAACTAACATTTTTTCCGAAATTGAGTTATATACATATTCGGAATCAGAAAAAAAAGGCCCATCTGCCAATATTTTTTGTACAATTTTAGGAACAAGATAAACAAAAATACTGTAAGCTCAAAATGCACAACTGAGCCACTTTTTCAGTTTTTGTACGTAAAAAGAGCACATCTGACTTAAAAGGTCACATATGCATACATGCGGTTTTTATTTGTATCACGATAAATATAATTTATTTACTTGAAAAGGCATAATTGACCAGCGTTAAATACTAAAGGCATAACTACCACAGATGTGCTCTTTGATTTAAAGTTTACCAACTAGACCTTGACATTTAATTTAAAAGAAAAGTCACAACTAGCAGTTATGCCTTTACTACTAAAAATATTTGACTGGAGGTGAAGTGAGGGGCTCGAGGTACGAAGTGAATCCCGCCAGTTGTGCCTGACGTGTCTCGGCGAGTCCAAGCTTGTCTGTGCTGCGCTGGTAAGATTAAGTTTTTGTTACATTTGCACGCTTTTATTATATAAAGCTTCTTTTGTGACACATTAATATGATTTATTAGTATTTATTGGCGAAATTTTTGAGTGATTATTGCGATTTAGTTAAAAAAATATGAAATTTTTAGTAGGTACAGTACCTACTAAAAATATCGTATCGTAAATAATTTAGAACACGAAACGCGCAATAATTGTTAACTGGTTTCTGCACGTCTGTACAAAAAATGACTAAATTATTTTTTCAGCAATATGCAATCACGAAGCGCAAGATTAGTTAGTGCTGCTTTTCGCAATGATAATTCTGTAGGCGAATGGTCTCCCGCGCCGTTAACAAGTGGCGTTCAACACTCGATGCAAGCATCAAGCTCAGAGCATGTTGTGGTGCCGCACTTGTGTTAGATACAGGGTCCGATTTTGATTCTGATGACTCAAAATTGGATAAAAATTACGAATTACCAAAAATACGGGAAAAAATGAGCTATAGTGATGGTTCTGACTCAGAAGACGAAATAGTTCTTATTTTGATAAATGTTCCTTGATAACTGATATTTACAGTTAATTCATGTTAATTTGTTAAGTTACAGTTAGTAAATGTATTTTTTTTACATTTATTAACTGTAACTTAACTAAATATTATTGTTACCTTTTTAAAATAAAAGTTTTATAAATATTGTTTTTTGTATTTTTAATTGTTTTTTACCTGTTTTTGTATAATTATTAAAATGAAAAGGCACATTTTTAATAAATATGCCTTTTTGTTTTATTCTTTCATATTTTTTCAGAAAATGTCAGAATAAAAAGTCACAATTGGTTAGTTAAGCCCTCTATTCGTAATATTAATGACTTTACATAATTTTTTATGCTACGTTGAAAGAGAAAATGTTGATTTATTAATAAATTCCAATAAAATAAAAACTTTTATTTTAATAATCGTATGGGAAACGTGAAAATGAATTTATTTTAATTCATCTATTTTAGAAAAATAAAATTATAGTCGATATTTTTCGCCAAAAACCAATAAAAAATTTAAACTCGATTTTCTCCATATTTATAAAATGTTAGATGTGCGTTTTTTCATTATGACGGCAGTATTGGTGTTGAGCGAAGGAGGTTTTGTGAGGGGTACTTAAGGGTAGTTTCTTCCTTTTTTTAGGGTAAGATGGGGGAACGCTAGTGTGTTTTATAACAGTTGACTGCAGTACAAAAAGCTGGCGCACTGATAGTACTTTGCAATCAGCGTATAGTTGCGTAGTGGGATAGCGATAAGGTTTGCGCGACATCACTTTCAGCACGGCTCTCTGCGCTCTTTCAATCCTCAGAAGACTGGTTTTATTTGCAGCACCCCATAATGTGATGCAATATCCAATGACGGATTGACATAATGCATAGTACACCATCTTCAGGTTTTCAGACGCAGCCGAGTCTCTAAGGGATTTGAAAATATGCAAAAGTTTCATAGCTCTAGTGGTAATGGCGTCAACCTGTTTGTCCCATCGTAATCCTCCGTCTATTTGGACACCCAGATATTTCACATTATCAGTTTTAGTAAGAGTCGGACATAAGCATTTGGAGCAGGTGTGCGCTGTTATGATAATAGGATTATATCGTAGCTAGATCTGAAAATTGATCATTTCATGAAATAAGCATTGTCCACTGGTCACATCATGATGTTGTGGCCTGGCCAGATAATTGAATACTCAACGTTTAATGATAGGTACAGTTAAACGCACGACTACTTCATTTATGTGGCCAAACATATCGTAAAATAGTTAGATTATCCACCGGTAGAGGCGTTGGTGTCGCTTTGTTTTTGTTGTGCATCATGGCGGCGGCATACAACAAATCAAACAAAGTAGGTGACCATACAATAAAAGTCTAATTGGATTTCCAAATATGATAATAAAGAAAAAACGATTAACTTGGAAGTAGCGCTCGCCGGCCGTTGCCGCGGCGTGAAATGCAACTTAAAATTTATTTAAAAAATTAAAAATGTACGCCGCTTATGTGGCACCCCGACCAAATGGGTTAGGTTAGGTTAGAACTGTGATCAACCGCGTGCGAGCCCAGCGAGCGAAGCGAGCGGTGCTGCGGCATCGGCCGGCGAGCGCTACTTCCAAGTTGGTCGCAGTTACTTGGCTATTTTTACTACACCTTACACCACGGATAACCTACATTAATGATATGGCCAAACGTCGACTGACATTCATTAAACGTTGAGGTTTAAACGATATGGCCAATGTTAGCTGGCCATTTCATGAAATGGCCAATTCTAAGATCTGGCCACTACAGATACATGAAGTGGGCTGCTTTTGTTAGATGACTAAAATGTCACATCATCATCATCATCATCATTTCAGCCAAAAGACGTCCACTGCTAGACATAGACCTACCCCAAGCACCGCCAGCGCCCGCCTCCAGCGGATGCCTGCGGCTTTTGCAAGGTCCCTCCATTGCCCTTTGGGTGACTTTTAACCTTCTGATAAGGCCCATTGTGAACGACCATGTTTCAGTGCCATAGGTAACTGGCAACACGCACTGGTCAAAGAATTTCGTCTTGAGACACTGCGGTGTGTCGGACGAGAAGATATTGCGTAGCTTCCCGAACGCTGCCCAGCCGAGTCGGATTCCACGATTGACCTCTTTCTCGAAGTTGGACCTACCTAGCTGGACAGTTTGTTTTAGGTAAACATACTCGTTCACAACTTTGAGAGTAGCGTCTCCGATCTTCATGAAAGTGGATTTGACATGGGCATTTGACATGACCTTTGTCTTGTCCATGTTCATTTTAAGACCCACTCTTTCGGAGGCTCTACTGAGGTCATCGAGCATTGTACTGAGGTCTTCCATGGTCTCAGCCATGATAACTATGTCGTCGGTAAATCAAAGGTTGGTGATATACTCCCATTGATGTTGATGCCTAGCCCTTTTCAGTCCAGAACCTTGAAGACATCCTCCAGTGCAGAAGCGAAAAAATTCGGAGAGATAACGTCTCCTTGTCTCACACCTCGCTGCAGAAGGATAGGTTTCGAGGTCTGGTCGTGGAGTCGGACTGACATAGTGGCGTTTTCGTACAGACACTTTAGCACATCAATGTAACGATAGTCAATCTGGCATCGTTGAAGAGACTGCAATACAGCCCATGTCTCGATCGAATCGAAGGCTTTCTCGTAATCCACAAACGCTAAGCAGAGAGGCAGGTTATACTCTTCGATCTTCTGTATAACCTGCCGCAGCGTATGTATGTGGTCTACGGTGTTAAAGCCTTTACGGCCATCCAGCTTGCTCGGGAGGCTGGAAGTCATCAAACCTGCGCGCGAGACGGTTCGTGATGACTCTTGAAAACAGCTTGTAGACATGGCCCAGAATGTCACATACACATAACACAATAACATCACGCCTGTATTCCCCATAGGGTTAGGCAGATATGTACCGATAATACTAATAATCTCTCACCAAAAAGCTAACAACTAGGTACTACGTCACACCATATAGGTACCTACTTCTTTACTATTTTCTTTGTAAATATTACGAGTATTACATAACATTCAAGCGAAATGCATGTGACCAGAATACAAGAATTACATGCATTACACAATTTAGTTTAATAGCTCATATAATCGTGACAGACGTACTGAAAGTCTCTATTAAATATAACTATGTTAATAATAGTATCATTTAGTTAGTAATGGATTTGTAACGGCGATGTCTGACTCAGTTACTTTGTGCTATTAATAATTGTAATTGCACAATGTACTAAATAACTAGCTAATTGAATTAAGGACTCGACCACCATGTACAAAACGTACAGGTATTGTACGTTTTTATTGACATTCTTCATTGATAAGGCCGGTCGCCTAGAAATATTTTAAAGTATTCTGGTGAGTGCCGACCTATTATAAAACTCTGGCCATAAAGGCTTCTGCAAACGTGAGTGACGCGACACTATAAGTGGAAAAAAATCTATGAAAATTTCACGGAAATTGTTCTACCGGTGTCGCGTCGCGCCTGTCTGCGGGAGCCTTAATGACGTGAATTTCAAGCGGGACGCGATCACTATCTTGATTCTGTGAACCGACTGGAAGCGTCAATTGCTGTAAGGCTCCCGTAGACAGGAGCTATTCGACAGCGGGCCACGACTCTAATAGATTTTTTTAATGAATTCTTCATGGAAATTCGTTTTATTATAGTCACATTGCGCCTGTTTGCGGGGGCTTTTAATTATTAGGAAGCCACACAACTAATTGCGCCTGTTTGCACATGGCATCACCAGAGGTGTACTCGTAATTGCATAACACACTCACAATTGCAATGCCTTTCATTTTGACAGTCCGACCACATTAATTACGTTATTTCTGTGGTCGAAGCAGACGAATTTTTCAAACATATGAAGCAGTGATCTAGGAATTACTTTAAAATCCTTCGGATTGTTAAAGAAAGTTACGCAATTGGGGTGCAGGATAAAAGTTAGTTGACACAATCGGCGCGAGAAAATTTCGTCCCGCATCCCGCGCGGGAACCAGTTAGGCCACAGCTTAACTTAGGTCAAAAAATCAACATCTTTTCGGGCATTTTACTCATTTTAACTACCACAATATTTTTCTCTTAATCTTGCACTAGCAACCAAGTGGTATGTATTATTTTTTTCCAAACTTAGGGTCATGATAACCACTCATATTGGAATGTAAGACCACACAGCATTCTAAATCGTTCCTTTACTTAAATTGCAACTTCATTTTATTAATTATTACTTCATTTTTTATTTATTGTTGACATAATCTACTCATTACAATGTTTTTTTTTTAATGAGTTGTATTACAATATTATGTGGTTAGCTAGCGACCTCACAATTATTTATTTTTCTCGATGGTCCTAGTTTATCAATATTATTATAACTTCTAGTTACAGCTCTATGTAAGCGGGCACGCCCTTTATGCCTGGAGGCTTTATTTTCTTTTTTTTTAGATATTGTTTACGTTTAGTTATTTTTATTTCTGCTTGAGTATAGTTCTCGATGTTTTTGGTTGGTATATTGGCGTGTGCTAGCTGTCATATGGCTATTAATTTACAATTTAAATTTTATTTTGCGTAATGTAAATTATCTTATAAATTATTGTATAGAATCATTTTTTTTTTCCTAACTGAACAGACAGCTGTGCTGCTGGGGAGTTTGTTGCGCCACTTCTTCTTCCCAGCAAAAGCACTAGGAAGTGGTGAAGGGTGGGCGTTTTGGGGGACTGTCTTATGTAATTTTGACGTTCGAAAAGTGCTGATTCTCAGCCTAATTTGAATAAATGACTTTTGATTTTGATTTTTGATTTGATTTTTGATTTGAACTTTTGCAACAACCTAATATTTCAATAAATGCAGAACACTAATCGGATGTAGCAGCAATTAACCACAAGAAGCAAATAACCCAAAATTAACCGTAGATTAACCTGTGACCTTCTGTTAACCGCAAGCCATAGAGACTTTTCAACTACCTTAGATTCATTTAAGGCCTACCGCTTATTGTAAAGTAATGAGATAGTTAATTTAGTAGATTCTACTTAACTTAGGATAGTTAATCATTCGAAAAAGTCTCAATATCTAATATCATTCAGTGCTTTCAACCGATAATCGATACAATGAATCAATCGATTAATTTGTGAATCTTGATTGGAAGATAGGGAAAAGGGTGAGCAGTTACCTATAGGTTTTATAAATATCGATACTTTTATTCCGATTCCGAAAGAAAATCGATTGTTCAAATGACTAGGTACAATAAAGGTACAATGTAATACCATATTCGCCGGTTTACTATACAGTTGTGTTTTTTTTCTGGCTACCTTAATCGATACTGAACCTACCCCTAAGCTATGGCACGCAATTACTTTAACACCCTGTATAGCATAATAGTTGGTAAATAAGGCTTAACGCGCATGGCCGGTAGCTAGTCGTGCGTAGCGGAGCGCGTGCGCCGGCTGCTAACGGTTCATTGATCGTATGTTGTTAATTGATTTGTAAACTGTCGTTAGCGACGTGGTAGACGCGGTGGGGCTAAGGTGAAAGGTTAGTAAGTCTAATACTAATAGTAGTGATAAAAATGTTGAGGAACCTACTAAATATTTCCACCAAAGATTAAATAAAACCAGGCAAGTGCGAGTCGGACTCGCACATGAAGAGTTCCGTAACGCCGTACATTATTTAACAAATAAATTAAAATATTCAACGAAGAGTGTTATTATTTTTCATCTTAATGAAAATCGCAAAGATAAATTTGTATTTCATAATTATACTATGATATGCAATTATTTTTGCAGTTGCACATAATCACCCTTATTTATAAATTATTATAAATAATTATCATCTAGCTCATAATACACAAAATAACATTTGCAAATAAAAACTATCTATTTTTTTCTAGTAGCGAAGAGAGCTCTTCAATGGTGTATAATAACGGCAAGCGACTAACAACTTAAAGGGCGACTAACTATTAGGTACTATAAATAATAACTAATAACTGAATGATTAATCTTCAAATGAGTGATCTAATATTTGTTGCCGTGGCGCAAACATTCTTGCATCTAAACGCTCACATTATAATCAATCATTTTATTTTTATCCTGCTTGGCATATGCAGATAAATAATATCGATGACAAACACCTACCTTTCTTTATAGATCAATATAATTATTTGGGATATCTAGGTAAGTGTAATAAAGAAACGATTGTAGAGATCTAGGCTCCGATATGAAATTCATTAGGATTTTGATGACCACTAACCCTAGGGCCGTTGGGTCCGAGTGTTCATGGTCTGTTCAATGAAATCTCCAAACGTCTGGTTCACTGGTTGACACTTCCCGTGACCCAAGGGCTGGCTTTTGAGGCTAAGCATTGCCATACAACGTGGCAATGCGGCCAGTCTCTTGGGTACACTACCACTCGACAGCGATGCGGATGAATTTTTGGCGCTATATTTTAGTTTTTATAATACTTAATTAGTTGTATACACATAGTTTAGATAGTGCCTAATTTTTATGTTACTTAAATTATTAATTAAATATAATTTTCATAATTTTATCTTCTTGTTGGTTCCTTTTAAACAATGACCAAAGAATGTGTTAATTGACCAAACGCTCATAAATTGGCCTTTCTATTCCAAACTAACTTCTGCCCGCGACTTCGTCCGCGAGCCTATAACTTTTTTTTTTTTTTTTTTTGTGGGTGGGAAATCATCGAATGACGTCTCCCGCTCTGGGTGGAGCGGGAGGGCGTGTCAGACTCTTACCGACTAAAACCCACCCGTGTTCCTTATTTTGCCTGTGCAATGCCAGGGGGCCACGGTATCCCTTTCGGACTTTTCCGCAACCCCGGCAGGCAATGGTCTCATCGGTCCCCTTCACTCGCTGACACTCTTTGAGGCGCGCGTGGAACACAACGCGCCGTCGACCCGGGCCCGGTCCTTATCGGCGAGCTACCAAACTATACCTGACCTTCCTCTAGAATGGGGCTATCCAATGCAAAAATATTTTTTTACATCCGACTGGTAGCTCCGGCGATTACCCCCTACTTACAAAAAAACAAATTTTACCTCTTCATAATATTAGTATAAATATAGATAGAACAAAACAAAAACTGGGCCCATCACATAAAATAATATCAAAATTTGTATTTAATCAGGTCATTATAATATTAGAAATGTATTCAGTTTTACGACAGACTAATCAAATTCAACGCATTGTTTCTGAAATGCTACGCATTTGGCCATCAAAATGCTAATGAATTTCATATCAGAGCCTAGATCTCTACAATCGTTTTCTTTATTATACCTACCTACCATATCCCAATTAATTCTATCGATCTAGATAGAAAGGTAAGTGTTTGTCATCGATATTATTTCTCTGCATAAGCCAAGCAGAATAAAAATAAAACTTGAGGAATAAAAATTGTGAAAGGCAACACAAGTGGTTCGATTTGAGAGCATGTGTATTGTTAACTTCGAAATTATTATTAGAGCATTCTTGTGTTACGCAGTTGTTAAGTCAAAGAATAAAAAAAATGAATAAAACAACATTGCATACGCGCCATCTCACTATGCCTTGAGCAATTGCTGAGGGTCATTACCCTCAGCTGTTCATCTGAATGCAGTCACAACATCATGTGGTAAGCTTATAATACGCTCGCATCAACCATTTCTAATTGTTTCCCACCGCAGGGCGTTGATTGTTTTTTATGGTAGACTTTTTCTGCTGTCTTTTTTATCTTTTTACATTACGCATCTCGGCATAAATTGCAAACCACTTTCTGTTAAAAAATGCGAATGCAGATAAGAATGGTGTGGAGATAGAAACTAATAAGGAAACAGAGTCGGCTTTTAAAGGTTTTTCTGTAGGAAAAACATCAGTATTAGCGCTGCGGGAAGCATTCGAGATTGCGAGTATGGTATTCAGTTCGACTAGTTCTTACAAAAATTCTTCTTGATGAACCTGAAACCTGATCGAAACATTCCATAAAAACTTCTCAAGCTTCATAAGCTTCATTGGTCCACAAAATATTTGGTGTATATATATCTGTAAAAACATTCACTAAAACGACTTTCACTTTCCGCATAAAAAGAAAGAAAAAAAAAACAAAGAGAAGAAAAAAAGAGAAGGGAAAAGAAAAAAAGAGAAAAGTATGGCGTATTTTTAGATTCTTTATTTCTATGTGTGCACTGTGATGAGAGTCGAACATTGTGTTCTCCGTCACTGATATCTTTATACCCCATGTCCATTATTAGAAACACCGAGCCTGATACATAATAAATGTCATAAAATTATACAATTTATGACTAATACACGAGTTATTATAGTCTGAATCTACTCAATTATTTGCTGTTTATGTATCACAAACTTGCCTTATCAAACGAAAAATATTTACCGACTCTATCGCGAATGTGGGGGTCGAACGGATTTGTTTCAGACGATAGACTAAAGAAGAAGATAGAATCCACATAACCACGAAAATGTAAACAATAAACATTCTAGAGTAAACAAAGTGAGCACAATAAGTTAGATAAATATAAACGCTGCAATATTTTAAGACTTTTTAAAAGGTGGTTATAGCGGATTCATGAATATACTGTTAAGGCGAAGCCTGTTTGATTAGACAATAAATCTGATTGTTTAAAACGATAAGGCAATTCGACGTAGATATTTTTTGCTATAAATCTATAAGAATGCAATAAAGTTTGTGCCATTTTCATGAATAATAAATACACCGTAAATAAAAAGTAGTTCATGGTCAGCGTTAAAATAAAATGTTATCTTATTTTGGTCCTACTCCAATTCTGTCATTTTATATAATACCACAAGAATTAATTTAAAAGCTCGCAAAACAACCTACCAAATTGTGCAAGAAAATAAGACTTTAGCTTCTATAAATCTAAACCTAATTTATGATAAAATAGTAACGAAGTCTAAATTGTACATTACTACAAAAAGTAATAATAATATTTTTTTATTCATTCAAACTTAAAAAAAACAATGTTTTCAAATAGACAAACGGACAAAAATTCTAAAATATATATTTTCGGCATCAGACAACTGTTACGGATTGGCGCAAAAACGGCTTTTAACGGTTTTGGATGAAATATGGCACACATATAGTTTATTTAACCTTTTTTTTTTTTGGGTGGGATATCATCAAATGACTTGTCAGACTCTTTGCCTGTGCAATGCCAGGGGGCCACGGTATCTCTTTCGGACTTTCCCGCAACCCCGGCAGGCAATGGTCTCATCGGACCCCTTCACTCGCTGACACTCTTTGAGGCGCGCGTGGAACACAACGCGCCGTCGACCCGGGCTTGGTCCTTACCGGACGGCGAGCTACCCATTGCTCACCGTCCGCAAGCCCGCGCCTACGGTGGCCGGGAATCCTCGATCGATTCCCGATGCCCGGGGCGTCTCCTCCTGCGGCGGCTAGGGTCGTGAGGGCGCGAAATTTGCCTCTCCCTCACGCGCTCCGCCTCCTCCTTCGCGAGCATTACTGCTTCGCAGAAGGAGGTGACGGCCTCCCATGCCCTCTCGCTCCGTACCATGGCCTGGACCAGGGCCGGACGCGAGAGCTCCCCGCCACCGATAGCCTCCACGAGGACACAGCGGTGCTCTGCCCAAGCCGGGCATACCTCCACCGTATGCTCCACCATGTCCTCCGGGCGATAGTTTATGTAACCTGGATGAAAACATAAGGTATTTTTAATCCCGGTAGTGCGTTCTCGTGAGTTATTTTTCGACATTAACGTGGGCGAACCCACGAATAAAAGCAACTAGCTTTGGTGTAATGTAAATAAAAATAACCATCTAAGATTGACGATTTGTTTTATAATCTGGAAGCCTAAAACTGAAACTTCCCTTTAACATTTAATACGTAAATTACGTGTAAGTTACGATACGAGGTGGGTGGCACACGCGGCGTCCACATCTCTGCCTATTTGGTAATCACCTCACGAGTATCCAAGCCGCGTGGATTGCGATATGATTGAAGATAATTGATCTGCCAAATGATAGTTCTAGAGCAAACATTGCTTCCCCATATGGTATAACTGTGTTATGGTACATTAATGGCTTTGCCTGCGGCTCCGCTCGATTTTTTAGAGATACGATTTGAGGGTTTAGATTTTGGTCTATTGTTGTATTTGATCAACTACGATAAGGAGCCCTGGAGGCTCTTTTGACATATTGTGTCTCATTATCATTAATTTTAATTCCTAAATAAGTACCTACTTATATTGGGTATTGGCAAGTTTCATTTTTTCGTTTCGCCAGCACTCAGTCACATGCATGCATTTTCATACTGCTCATACGTGATCAAATCATTACACGCTATTATTTAAATGTAACCTAACCTAAATAAAACTAAACAGCGTTGTCAGATCATAAAGCCGTCTCCTGTCAGTTAGATCGTTGTTTAGTATCTGCAAACGCATCTTGCGTAGAGGAAACATATCTCATAACTTGACGTAACTTGCAATCAGCTTACCGCATTACTTAGCAAGCTCATTCGGTTATGATTGTCGGTCGATTTGATAACTTATTCATAGTTGAACTGTGAAGTTCTTGATAGATATTTTCCTTATGAATTCTAATGGGCTTTGGTTGATTTGGTGCTATAATTTAGATTTTTAAATAAATATTATTCTTTCTTTTCTTGATTTTGTTAGAATGGAAAAACCGGATGGTTAAATCTCTAAATGCAAGTGGCAAAGGCAGCATTTTAGTTCAAATGTTTTCCCCTCGGCTTTATTGTATGCAATAGGAATTTTCGAAAATCGGCCGCTAAACTTGAGTCTAAGTATGCCTATGATCCAGCACCCGATTTCTGATTTTGAAGAATATTCCTAATCCATTGCTTCATATGTTTGAAAAATTTATCTACTCCTCCAACGCAAAACAATCTGCCTAGCCTTTTCCCAACTATATTGGGGTCGGCTTCCAGTCTAACCGGATGCAGCTGAATACCAGTATTTTACATGGAGCGACTGCCTATCTGATCTCCACAACCCAGTAACTGGGTAATACGATACCCCTTGGACACTACTACTGGTTGTCAGACTTTCGGGCTTCTGACGACCCGTAACGACTGTCAAAGATCCACGAATGACAGCCGGAACCAACGGCTTAACATGTTTTCCGAGGCACGGAGGAGTCTCGGTATGTAAAGATGGTCACCCATCCATAGACCAACCCCGGCAAGCGTAGCTTAACCTGATGGATCGACCCGTGCGGCAGTTATTACTTAGCCACGAGCTCCTCCAACGCAAATAACGCAATGAATTTTGTTGAACTGAAAAACTGAATGGTATTGGCATTGTAAGTGTGTTACGCAAGGACTACTCGATACTCTAACTCATGCCTAGTTTTTTAATCCAGCAGTATGATCTGACACTGTTGCTTCATTGATTTATTAGCATATACATTACTTTTGCATCATGTCAGAGGCGTAGCAAACAAATAATGGTGCTTATAAATTCTTATTTTTATATAATGAACAGGTGCATTTAAAAGATTAGCCGCTAATACAGATTGATTGACTTATTAGACATTCAAATCACAGACATGTGGTTTAAAGTTTCTTTGTATGTGTGGGTGATACATTAAACAAGTCGGTAACACTAGTGTATTGTATGTATGTACAATACACTGAGTTGCAAAATTTCAATTAGTGTTCATTTGTTTTAGGATTCATTGAGTAGAGATTTTCCCACGCAACAAGGATCGATTTCTTAAGAAGTTATAGTAAAATGATTTATGTTGTGTTTGCACTATCTAACTGTGAGAGTATTTACACAAATTAATGGTACATGGGACACTCCGCAAAATCATTTAAATAAAAAGCTACTCTTGCTATAGACACAATAAAGTGCAATTCAGGTCTCACCGCGCTAATCATCTGCAGTTATTTTTATCTAGAAGTTGCCTCTCTTTCTATCACGTGACTCTTAGATCTTCTGTAACGTTGTCACGTTACACTCAGTGAATTGGCCCAGCAAGACGGGCCCGCCGCAAACTTGTAGCTTCATACCAAAACTGCGGAATGTCCCATCTGTTTTAATCTGTGGTATTGCTCAGTGCCTAAGTAGATATCTCTGGTTCTAAGCCTAGAGTTCGATTGTTTATCGCATTAAAGGCTAGGATAACAAATAACAAAAGCTCTCTATGAAATAATAGTAAAATTGAAAGTAAACTACTTAGTGAGTTCAAATTGTTGAGCAAAATCAATTATCTATACTGCTATTTCGTACCATTATCGCATCGCGTTCGATTTTATTATGATTGCTTCCTACATAGATTAATTTTAATAAAAACAAACAGACAGAAAAAAATACAAATATTTTTTATTAGTTAGTACTTAAGCAAGTCCAAAATTGATTGGTTCAACATTATAGTTATCTAGTGCTGCAATAAAAACTAGACCAGATTTGTCGCCCATTATTTAATGTCCGTATACATACGTACGAGTATACCGTATACATTGTAATATACAATTACGTTATTAATTTTTTTATCATGGCCGCCAACTTGCTTGTGTAAAATAAAAGAAATCATTAAAAACGTTATTGCAACATAACAGTACGTACATGGTTTACTTTTGATACACGACCTTGTTTTAAATTTTAATGTAAAAGTGTCACATTCTTGTTTTAATGAGAGTTTAATAGTGTGTTGCAGGGATATTGCAAGGAGCTATTTGATTTAAATACACTTTACGAGCAGTTTTAACCTAAATTCATGCACTTGTTATGGGGGAAGTCGTGTTTCTGGTCTATATTTCCGACGAGCGACGAGCCGAGCCGATGGAATACAGCTGTGATCGAATGGTGGCCAAGGTTGGGCAAAAGAAACCTGTACCCTAATTAAGTAATACACGATCATTCGGAATTTTAATCGTTTTGTAACAAATTGCTAATCCATTGCTTCATAAGTTCGAAAAAAAATCTGCTCAGCAACGTAAATAACGCAATGAATGTTGTAGAACTGTCAAAATTAAACTAATTTGTCGTAATCCTTTACGAAAATGTGTTGCGTAATTAGATAGCAGGCCCGTCCAAAAGCGCGTTGGGTTGATGATATCGTCAAACTCGTGGGAGACACCTGGATGAGGGACGCACGGAACTGGGAAGTAGGGCAGAAAAAAGGGGAGGCCTATACGCAGCAGTGGGTGATTCCGGGCTGAAATGATGATGATGACTTTAGACGTGATCATTGAGTCTGTCTGATTACGGGAGACACACAAAAACTCTTGAGACATGACGAGATCCAGATCAATCACTTTTACTTTGTATAATTTTTCTCGGTAAACCTTTGAGTAGGTAATTTATAAAGGGCTTAAAAATGTATATTTCGATCTGTTTTCGAGCCAGTATAGAGGCATGAGGAACAGGGTGTAAAATTCGCTCATCCTCCATAGAAAAGGGAGGCTCCTCCAACGAGACGGGTGTTGTGTCTGGTGGGCTACTGCCCAACGTTTGACGTCGGGACGTTGTATATATACTCGTCGCGCCGTCAACTCTGCTTGTGCGATGCAGGATTTTGCGTGACGTTAGTGTGATGCGTACTTCGCATGTGGCGTTGTACAAATAATTTTTAACGGCTTTTCAATACCAACAATGTCTGTTTTAATAAAGAATAATTAAAGACCGTCATATTCTCATTTAGAGCTGCGTTTGCGGCGTCAAATAATCGTAACTAATTATACAATATTATTGTGGTTCACAAGACCCCGTCATCCGTTGCCCTGCCCCTAACCCTGACATGAAATGAATTTCATTTATAAATGCAGACAGCTATTTTGTAACCAACTAATAGTTATAAGTACGTATCCGGTTAATCTCAATTATCTATCCAAATGGTTCTTGCCAAAAAATTATGAATGATAGTCGATGCAATAATCAGTTCAAGGGCATTATGCGCGTGCGCCACCCACGTGATAATCACTCCATAAAGAATTCCATTGGTAAATTCACTTATTGGTAATAATAACGATAATATCGTTAAGATTATGTTGTCTGTTGCTTGAACAAGATTGTGATCTTTGGTCCGATGAAGTAGAATTGAATTGATGATGAAATAATCGCTTTGCTTATCAGATGGGACAGCTGTATATTTCGGTGTCAACATTATTGAATCTACTGTTATCAATAAAATAGTCTTTATACTACGAGTATGGCCTATGTACGTCCACTCCCAAAAATTTCAAATCCCTCTCTACCCTGTCACTTTCGACCCATTTCCATTCTCCCATTCCTGTCTAAAGTGCTCGAAGCCTGCGTACACAAGCAGTTTACAAGGTTTGTTCACCGGAACAACCTTGTTAGCTCTTTTCAGTCTGGCTTCAGGCCCGGGCACAGTACAGCCTCCGCTCTCCTTAAAGTGACTGGTGACGTTAGAGAAGCGATGGAGGATACTAAGGTTACCGTTTTGGTATTAATTGATTTCTCCAATACCTTTAACGCAGTCAGTCACGATATTCTCCTTTCTATCCACTCACATCTTATGGTTTCACCCAAGGCTCTGGAGTGGTTCTCTTATTATCTTCGGGGACGTCAGCAGTCGGTTCGCGTTGATGAGCGCTCGTCGAGTTGGCGTGACCTGGATGCTGGTGTTCCACAAGGCGGTATTCTCTCTCAATTGTTATTTTCCATCTTCATTAATTTTATAAGTCATTGTCTTCGGTGTTCGTATCATCTTTATGCCGATGATCTTCAATTATATACAGCTGGGCGGGTCAAAGATTTGTTGGAAGCTATAGCAGATGTAAACCGAGATTTAGATGCCATCAAAACGTGGTCTGATAGTTTTGGGGTGTCAGTAAACCCCTCAAAGTGTCAGGCCATTGTAATTGGGAGCTCACGCATGATAGGTAGGGTGACGCTTAGCTCTCTTCCTCCTCTTATTTTCAATGGTAACGTCATACCCTTTACCTCTACTGTGAAAGATCTCGGTTTGCATATTGACTCGACGCTTAGCTGGCAACGCCAGGTCTCTAGTGTTAGTCAAAGGGTCAACGGTACTCTGCGATCCCTGTATCGTCTGAGAAACTTTTTACCTGCTAAGACGAAAACTATGCTTGTGCAGACTTTGATTTTCCCTATAATCGACTATGGTGACGTATGCTACTTTGACTTGAATTCGGTTTTGCTGGATAAGCTCGACAGATTGCTCAACAATTGTATCCGGTTTATATTCAACCTCAGGAAATATGATCATGTGTCGAGCTATAGGTCAGCTCAAATGGATGTCCATTCGCCAAAGAAGGAGTTTGCGCGCTTTGACCACGCTTTTCTCAATTCTTAACTCTCCCACTCCTCCTTCTTATCTCATGTCTCACACACTAAGAATCTGCGTTCTTCTAACAATCTTCTCCTACTTTGTCCTTCTCATACTTCTGACTTTGTTCATTCTTCCTTTCATATTCAGTCCATTCTTCTATGGAATGCGCTTCCTCTTGATATCAGGACGGCGACCAGTCGTTATGCATTTAAGCGGAAACTGCAGAGTTTTTTTTCAAAATAAATAGAGTAGAGTCATCTCAACACCTCTCCCTTGAATTTGTATATATATATATATAATATAGGTATATATTTTATTAAATATGTATGTATGTGTGTGTAATATAATTATTTATAATGATATATTTTAATAAAAAAATTATTTTTCTTTGTTCCTATCAAACAGAGCACCTGCCATCAAATCTCTTCACCACCCTTGGTTGACTGGTAGAGAATGCCTAAGGCATTAAGTCCGCCTTTGTACTTTTTATAAGTGTGAAAAGTTTAAATAAATAAATATACTTAAATCAGCACGTTTAATCTTAAATGTTACAAATCGTAGGACAAGTCCGTCACTTATAGAGAGGGGGTGAACTGTCAGGTCGCGGATGCACACTGCGGCCTGATCTTCCCTGTATGACGTCACGAGGCTGCCTGCATGGCTCATGTTTCTAATATCTACCGAAAGGATTGGCCCATGAGGACAGAAGTGTGTGGGAAAAGGAGAGAATGGCCTTTGCCCTGTAGTCGAACCACACAGGCTGCTAGATAGATTAGAAGAAATTAAATCTGTCAGATTTCTAGCATAGGTACTTGTACGAGTAACCTGTTGTTAAATTTGATATTATTTAACACGCATGTTGGTTGCACTACTTATAATCCACCACCAATGATAAAGTACCTCAGTCAATTATCTTCATAACCTTCTATTTTGACACTATCTGCCTTAGTACCCTTTTTTTTTTGTGGGAAATTCTCAAACAACTTCTATCACTCTGGGCGGAGCGGGAGGTCGTGTCAGACTCTTACTGACTAAAACCCACCCGTGTTGCTTCAGTTGCCTGTATGTTGCCAGGGGCTACGGTATCCCTTTCGGAATTTCCCGCGACCCCGGAACAACCTTTCCGCCTTATCCGGAACAGGTACCTCCCGAAACAACCGTGTCCGGTGAGGACCTGCGTCAGACGGAAGGTGAGAACGCCGTGGCGCCTCTCTAGCCACTCCTCAAAGGGGACTTATCGCTGCAATTGTGGCGTGTCCGTGCCTTGGTGCTAGTTTGGCCAGAGATAGACGATATTATTCTCATAATGCAATGTAATGGAGAAAAATGGGTCAGTGGGTAGCCCTGAACGTTAAATCGTGACAGCACTGACAGCTTATCTTTACATCAGCTAAATACAGAATGTAAACAGTCTTCCAAGAGAACAAAAGCTCTGTGACATCTCAGCGAGGCAGTAGCTTTGTAAGTAATTAATTATACGTAGTTACGTATGCATTAATTTCTACTACATGTTTGACCTTACGCCTTCTAATAAATTATTAATTCATTAATTTAATGTAATAAATCCTAACCCTTTATATAATGGTGCTACTGCTAAGTAACGTTGGGGTGCATTTATATAGCCTCCATAATCTTAAATTGTATATTGAATACTAGCGACCCGTTTTTCTTTATTTATGTTAGTTTAACATCTTGAGCCTATTGCTTTTAACCGGGCACAAATCCAGAATCAGGGATGCTGCTGAGAAATTCCAGATGGAAAAGCCAAATAACAAATAACAATCAAAACCAGCAGGACCAACCCAGCAGAAGCGTTTGCGACCACGATGTTAGTTTAATTATGTAATGTACCTATATTAAATGTATGTAATTTCAATAATTCATACAAAAATTCCACAGAAAAAAGATAATATGATTTTTTTTTTCATAAAAGCCCATATCTAAACCTAATATGAACATTTTATAACAAAAATTAGCCAAACCGGACCAAACCAAAATCCGACTGTTCTGAAGAATGTGCTTACCAACGAAAATTTGTTTTAAATTATTTATATAGATAGCCATGATAGTCATGATGGCCCAGCGGTTAAGGCCTCGCCTCTCATGCATGAGGTTGTGGGTTCAAATCCGAGCAAGTACCAATGTAACTTTTTTATTTCATATGTACTTTCTGAGTTTATCTTGGACATTATTGACATCGGTGAAGGAAAACATCGTGAGGAAACATGAACTTATAGTTAAATATAAGTCTGAAATCACCACCCATCTTGAGAAAGCGTGGTGATCAGTGCTCGTGCCTTCTCTGTATGAGAAGAGGTCTTTGCCCTGAAGTGGGACAGTAATAGGCTGGTATTATTATATAGATACTAATGCAAGTACAACTTGTGTTTTGTTTCTGTGTTGGCAAAGTTGCATCATTCGAGATGGGGTTTGAAATTCGAATTTGTTTTTGGAAATATAATGTTTTGTTTGTAATTTGTTTATGTTATTATTTGTAGGTGACGAATCTTTCTATTGTAATTGCAAATACGGTTTGGAACAACAACGCTGTCACACAGACAGACCCGAAAAGCACCCTTAATAGTCAGCCCCGCTAACGACCTTGCAAAGTGGCTTTAGTAAAGCTTGGCTATCACTTAGAAATGGTTCTAGTTAAACATTGACCTATTGATAAAGTTGACCCACAAATCCCGTCCAAAATGTACATTCGATGACAAAAGTCTCCTTACTGAGGTTCTATGCGTTAGGTCTAACGGATCACGTACAATGAGGCAAACGTTATAAAACGGTTCCCGATCTCACTGAAGTTAGTGAAGTGAAACCAACATGTACCCTATTACTGTGTAATAACATGGTATGCGATACCGATTTTATAGGATTAATCTGGTTGTATTACCTTTATGCTTTTCGTGACGATTGCTACAGGAATGTTAAAGAAAATTAGAAAACGGACACTTGCGGCCCAGAAACAATAGTACATAAAAAAAAGTTTGCAATCAGTTTGAAAAATCGTATTTTTTTTACGGTAATCTATATTATAATTTATTTTTCTTTTTAAATTCTTTACTTATAAATATTAGATTTGAATATAAAACAACAAAAAAAAAACAATTGTTTCGCATATAAAAAATTCAATCCAAGCTTACGCTCATTTGGAAATCTGACTTAGTCAATTTTAACGGATTTATAATCTTTTTTCGAGGAAAGTTGTTATTGATAAAATGGCAAGAGGATCATCAAAAGTTTTAAGAGCAAAAATTGTAACTTTGACGGAAGATAAATATTCCACGAGGGAAATAGTACGCAGAGTTTCTGTATTCCAATCCTGTGTCGTGGTCACGTTGCCGAGGTACCACGGCGTGGATAATTTAGCTGATCAACCCCACAGTGGTCGCCCAACTGTTCTGACTGCTGCTCAGAAGCGCTATATTAGATTGCTGGTAGCCCGTGACCCAACAATCAACGCCACTACTAACAATAGAAGCATATGTGCGGGCCTCTGGACTTGAAGTTAGCACTCAGACCATTCGGAATATCTTACACCAGGCTGGACTACGAGCTCGGAGGTCTTGTCGAGCACCTCTGAATTCACGGCAACGTCAGCGACGGAGATTACAGTGGGCTAGGCTCCGGCAAAATGAAGATAAGGAGGAAAACATTTGGCAAAACTGTCTCTTCGTTGACAAATCACGAATCAGTACTCATCCAGATAGCCGACGTGTCCGTCTCTGGAGAAGACCAGGAGACTCTGAAAGGCAAATAACTGCCACTGGAACCGTTCAGCAAGGCGGGAAATCAGTGTCCTTTTGGGGTGGAATTATGATTAGAGCTAGAACGCCTTTGATGCCATATCGAGGCTCCATGATGGCAGATAGGTACAAAACAGTCGCTAATAATGGAACATTCAGACCTTCCGAGTAAACCATGGGCACCAATTCGTACTGGTGATGATAATGCGCTCGCACATCAATGCTACTCTCCGAGAATACGACATAACAAGGTTAGATTGGCCTGCCAGCTCGCCTAACTTAAACCCAATAGAGCACACATTTGTATACCTATAACGTTTATTATAAAAAAAATAACGATTCATGATCAAGTAAAATTTTAAAACTTTAACAGCTTTTGCTAGTGATCACAAACTTATTTTGATGTGTGTACATTTAAAAATACTTTTTCACAAACATACTCATTTCTGGATGATGGTGAATATTAAGGACAAAAATACAATCAACGCTATTGCACCTCACTGTACAAGTGTCACATAAATTTATCAATGTTATTGCAACGACCGCGCTTGCGAAACCGATTATTGAAACAAGGTAGGCGGCCAGTACCCTAAATTTTGACAGAATAAATCCTTTAGCAGGTGCAAAGTGAACATGATTCTGTGTACGTCGTGCTCATATCTCACACTTAATAGGGCTTACACTGAATAAATACTTTATTATCATCGGTGCTGAGGTTTAATGCGTCTAATTGAATTATAAAGTGGGCGTGTGAGCATTATTCTTGGTCGTGACTGTACTCGCGTGAGTGAACTTGCGTGGATTTTTATTACCTATTAGTACCAATCAAATTTTCATAGAAACTATTCAATAAAGTAGGTAGTTATGTCAAGAAAAGTCTGATCGCGAAAATTTATGACTGCTTTTTATTTGAGATAAAAATCTATCTCGAGCTTTCATGAAAATGTATTACTTCATGCTTTTAGAGTTCATTTACCAACCCTACCTCATACACTACTTGAGTAGTTGCTTTTTTAGTCACTTTTAACTTTGTATTTTAGAATTTTGATCATTATTTGTCAATTCTTTTGTATTATATACATTTGGGCATTTTTCTCACTGACAGCGATGCGGACGAATTTTTTGATGCCCAATGAATTCTTCTATTCCCTTTATTTATTTCCTTTGCACTCTTGTTCAGAATATATATTTATATTGTAGTGTATGAAACAGTAAATTGAATTCAAGGAAACAATATGAAATAAAAACAATTAATACAATTTAAGCTTACAAAGTTTACGGAGAAAGCTCCGTAAAACAGTATAAATTAAAACCAATAACTATTTAGACAAAACGAGACTATTTTTAAAACATGCATAGCTCCATGCCCTGCCTGCTGTCTTACGATTTATTGATTGATATAAACTTGTATTTCTTTAAGCCGGAAGTTATAAATTGCGTCTAATAAATTAGTCTGTATGGCATGAAAAGTGCATCTAGTCTGTCAATCCGAATTTGTAAACTTCTCATATGAAATTCAAATGATTTATTTATTTTATTATTATGTATTGTAGACACAGTAAAATAAAACATATACGACAATTAACTTTGAAGTACTGCTGAGTTAGCTTGATGTTTACATTTTACTACTCAATACAGGCTACCCATCAATTATATATATATATATATATATATATATATATATATATATAAAGTATATATAAAATAAATCTATGAGGAAAAGTGACATAGGTTATTGTTAATTTTTATTTCTTGTAATATTTGCATTCCAGCAATAAATTCCATATAATATAAGGTAAGGATATATTCAATATAACCTTATCGACCAAATCCGGCTCACATCATACAATAATATCATAATTATATAAAGTAATTCTGCCTATCATTTGGTAAAAACTAATGACATTCATTATCATTTAAATTTGAAATTAGGACAATAGAGGAAACCTTTTGCTTAATAAATGAAGAAAATTTAAATACTGGTTTAAATCATCAAAATGTTACAAAAAGTTTTTAATATCTCACCCATCAAATTGTAGTAACTTAAATAAATGTAATAATAATATTCTAAAAAAGTTCATCAAAATAAATAGGGTGTGATAATTGTATGGAATTAGAATTGGAGCTGTTCGTGAACTGTAGTAATATCGATATCCTATGTGTAACTGAACATTGGTTAAAAGTCCACCAGTTCATGTTTAGCTTTAACAACCACCAGGTTGCCAGCTCATTAAGCAGAGTTAATATGATACGTGTTGGCTCTCTAATAATTGTTCGTAACAATATGAAATTTAAAGAACGTAAGGATATTGTGAGCCTCTCTGTTATTGAAATAGCTTTCATTGAGCTTGAGCAGTTCATTGTAATGAGCGTGTACAGGCCCCCATGTGCTTCATATGATATTTTGGAGAAATATATGGAATAAATATAATTAAAGACTTGTAACAATATTAAAACAGTTGTTGTCTGTGGAGATTTCAACATTAATATACTGGAAAAATCCTCTGAAATAAATAAATTTATAACTTTCTTAAAGTCATATAATTTGTACAGTAAATTCTTTGAGCCAGCTAGAATAACTGCCACTGGTACTACCTGTTTTGACAATATTTTTACAAACTTAAGACCTTCTAGCCAAATAATTATAAAGTAGTTGGATTCTGATCACTGTAGCCAGTTAGTGACTTTCCATCAGAAAACAGTCAGAGCTCAAAGAAAACTTGTGAGTTTTATTCCAGTTTTTTTTTTTTTTTTTTTTTAATTAATATTATTATATTATTATTAACTACATTATAATTATTAGTATATAATATTTTAGTGATATTTATTTTAGAAGTATGTATGTAAGTATATTCTCATATTGTATGTTTATTTTTAAATTAGTGAATAGTTAAATGTTTTATTCTAAGCATAATATTTTCTCTTCCACTCTTACACACGTTGTCTATATGTCTTTTTATCAACTTTCCTATCGCAGGTATGCTGGAAGAGATTTCTTTAGAAATAAGCATCACTTTGTACGTTTTTCTCTGTTCTTTTTTTTTTCTTGTCTGTTTTTAAGTGTGTATTATATACAGGCTGTTTGGCAGAACGTTGAACATACGAAAATGGTGGATAGATTGGGTCATCTGCTACTTACTCAGCCCTAATTTAATTGGCCCTGGACCCCAGGATATTAAAAAAAATTTTTTTTTGCTTTCTTCTAGTTTCACCACTTTCTTAACTTTAGAGTGTATTTTTTATCACAAATGGATAAAACAGGCATTTTTTTTTATCGTTAATGTTGGTAGATTCTTATAAAACTATTGCTTTATTCAGATGTTAGCTAGAAAAAAAGTTATAAGTCCTCAAACTTACAGAAATATGTAAAAAAATACTTGAAACTAAATTTCAACTTGCATTTAAAAAAAAAAAATATGGGTTGAGTAAGTAGCAGATGACCCCACCTATCCACCATTTTCGTATGTTCAACGTTCTGCCAAACACCCTGTATGTGTATAATAAATAAATAAATAAAAAACATAATCATGATGAAACTTTTAAAAGAGCCTGTTCCTCAGTAAAAGCCATGTACATATTAAAAATAAAATAATAGCTTCTGGAAATAAAATAAAACCACTTATATACCGTACGTATATTAATATTATCAGAAACGGGAAGAACGCCAGTTCGGAATCGTGACTTCCATCTAAAAATCAATGATGTAGGTATTAAGGCAGACGTAGAGGTGGCAACTGAGTTTGAAAGGAGATGGAAAACGGTGGGCCCAAATGTAATAAGTTATGATATGATCTAAAAAACTAGTCATATTTTTTTATCTTAGAATATGAAAAATCACCTCAATTCTCAATCTGGAAGCGGAGAAATATGGAAAAGGTAGTTTTCGTGAGATTACCGATTGAGTAATCGATTACACAGTAACGAAAATAAAACCTTTGCACTAAATTATTAACTCAAAGTAATTAATTGCATTATATATACTTATGTACAATATAGTGCACATAATTACAGTCATATTAATAAATCAAATATCAATTAATTACTGAAAAAACAATATTAATGATTATCGATTTCATATCGATTAAAATTAGTTTTCTATTTTTAGTCTATGTCACTGGCATGACAGCTGACTGACACGGACACTCAGTAGTATCTCTAAGTAGGTAGTCTGTGCGAACACTAGACAGTTGCCAACTGCTCTAATGATCTTGTTTGCTCACTCGTTTCGTGTTTTCCGATGCGTTTTGAGTGCTTTCCCGATTGTTCTTCATTTTTCACGACTATTCCGTCCCTGCCTACCTCGTACGACCCTTGCTTTCACACTGGACACCGAAGATCGCTCACACGTTTGACTTGGAATTGTTATTTTGGATTTTACCGCCGGCTTGTGGATTGGATATTGTTGAAACTATGGATCACTGAGTGAATTGAGGGATAACAACTGATCACTGCAATATGTACACTAGCTCGACGACCCTTACACGATGAAATATTCTGTCAGTGATTCGGCTATGGCTCTCGTACAGGAAGGGAAGCTATAGTAATGTATTACTGTAATTGTATTGTAGGGAGACGAACTGTAGGCTGCTGCGCTCATATAATGTGCATTATATGGTACCTTAGCTGGTTACCTACATAGGTAGGTAGGACTGAAGTCATTGACGTTCATTCATATGATTTATCAAACATTTCCTACTAAATATAATAACTATTAGTGCAAAAGCACATATTTTACACTTCAGGAATCAGCTTTTAGTTAAAAATTGTAACATAACCTCACTTTTACATAATCTCTTTTATCTCTGTTCTCAGATTGACAAAATCCGCAGAGTTTTCAGTGAAAGGTTGATAATATATAAGCTATTAATTGACACCACTTTCATCTTTTTACAACCAGGCCCAAGATTGTAGGTAATCGTTTCAGTCTCCTTTCTTCACTAATATTCCCATTTTAACTTCGATCAATATATTATTGATTGAAGCATTTTAACAAGCAAAACTTTGTTATCGTCGTTC
Source organism: Xanthia togata (assembly GCA_963853775.1). NCBI lineage: Eukaryota > Metazoa > Arthropoda > Insecta > Lepidoptera > Noctuidae > Xanthia > Xanthia togata. The sequence goes on from OY970802.1 coordinate 19,207,673, forward strand.
TCCACTTCTGCTTACTCAATACTAAAATAATGTGTACCAGAATGTGACAGACTTTTTGAATTCACAATTGCTACTGAAGCAACTCGTTAATGGGTCAATATATACGCTTTTACAATAAACTTCCAATTGACATTTGAAACTTACCCATTAAACAATTTAAAAGCTGTAATAAAACCAATCTTTGTAAAAAAGGGTACTATGAAATTTCAGATTATTTAGTAGAAAACTTTATACAAAAAATAAACCGACGAAAAACAAACTAAAAAGTGAAAAATAAACAATAATCTTTTAGCTTAACTAAGCTCCAAAACTAATTTATGTAACAAATTTTGAGGCGGCGCCAAACACACATTCAACGTAGATCCATCAATCTACCATTTTACGCTAAGCAACTAATTTGTTTGTTTGGCGCCGCCTCAAAATTTGTTACATAAATTAGTTTTGGAGCTTAGTTACACTAAAAGGTTGTTTTGAAGTTTTTTTTCGTCAGTTTAATTTTTTGTAAAAAAAAAAATTATTTTTCGCTTTTGAGTTACCATTTAATTTGATTGTTTTCCTCAAGTAAGGAATTTCCTCAAAAGTATTCCATCTCCATCCGCCCTCGATAACAGTCATACCCCAGCTATGTAGGTCTAAAGTTCTCATTAAGGTGAATGAAATAAGCCCAAACACGATGTAGCTGCTGTAAACTGCTGAGGAGCTCTCTCGACTGTCTTCCATTTCCATCGTCAGATCAACTCCAGTGTACCGAGTATAACCTCGAAGTACAACCTCCCCAATAAAACAAAAATCATTCAAATCGGACTACTTAGTAAAAAGTAATGTATGGTCATACATTAAAAAAAAGAAAAAATACGCGTCGACTTGAGAGGTTCTCAAGTCGACGCGTATTTTTTTCTTTATTTTCCTCCTTTTTTTCGTTGATTAATAAAAAAACTTGGGATTGAGCTACCAGTTTTATGTACACATTGACACTGTGGAATGTTATATACAAAATGACATGATTACTTTTTTATGCTTTATTAGAAGGAACCAGGTTCCTACTAAACAATTACAATCAAGCCTTTAAGACTAATAAGCAATTTTAATTTACCTTAATTTTTTACGTGATAATTATTTTAAAGCTTAGAATAGTGTTTATTGCACTTTACACAAGTCCATTTCACTTTCTTAGAGTCTGATATAATAATAAAAACACTTTGTTCATGTGTTGTATTTGTTTCATTGTCACTATTATTTCTATACTTTTTTCACTACACTAACTCAAATGGTTTTGTTCGTTTTAGTCTTCGCACTATGTTTGTATTGCTTCAAATATTATTCAAATCAAATAATACCGCAGTGCAAGAGATGCCATTATGGTCATACCCAAAAGTATTGCCCAAAAGAGCCTAGGTGTAATAAATACACAAGTAAACACCTCACGGCCGACTGTAAAAAACCTGCACAAGAAAAACCCAAGTGTGTCCACTGTGGCTTATCTCACCCAGCCAACTAAAGAGGGTGTTGTCAACCAACATGAGTTGCAAGTAGTTCTGGACACAGAAAATATTGATGTGTGTTTGATCTCTGAAACTCACTTCACTAATCAGTGTTTTGTAAAATTTAAAGGCTTATAAGATTTATAAATCGCTGCACCCTAACAACATGGCCCGCGGTTATTATTAAAGAAAATATCTGTCATTACGAACAGTGTAAATACGAGGAACCAGACACGCAAGCTGTGGCGGTATCAGTTAAAATGAATAAATTTCGTGTAACAATAGCGGCCGTATACTGCCCTCCAAGACACATGATAGACAAAGAACAATATGTACAGTTCTTCAGACTCCTTGGGCAGAGATGTATATTAGGCGGTGACTTTAACGCTAAAAACATTCATTGGGGATCGAGATTAACTACAACAAAGGGAAGACAGCTTCTGAGTGCAGTTAAAGACATGCACTCACTGTGAGGCCATAAGTACTGGAAAACCTACATACTGGCCACCAGAAACTACCAGACCTAATCGACTTTTTTATAGTGAAGAATATATCTGCCAATTATCTGAGAGTGAAAGAAGGGTACCATATGAACTCCGATCCTGAAATAAACAAGTTTAGCAATAATATCCAACAATGTGCATGGAACAACACGCCACAGCTACTGAAAAAATGTAGAGGAAATACATATCCAAAGGAGACCTACTGTCTGAAAAAAGGACTCAAAGAAAAAGATGGCAGCAAACAAGATTCCCGCAAGATAAAACTTTATTAAATAGGTAATCTTACGAAAAGATTAAAGAGAAATATACAAGCCTTTCAAGATGAGGCTTTTAATACTAACCTACGTCAGTTAACCAGCGACAATACAATGCAATACTCTCTTTGGAAAGCGACAAAGTCACTGAAAAGGTCGATAACACAAATTCCCCCTGTCAGAAATGGTAACGGAAAATGGGCCTTAAGCAATAAGCAAAAAGCTCTAAGATTTGCATATCACTGAGAAGAAACCTTTCAGCCAAATAACGGTTCTGTTGACAACCTACAGTTTGCAAATATTCTGCAAGATCAAAGAATTAAACTTGTGACTCCGAAAGAAGTTTCCACGGAAATTCAAAACATTACCCTGAAAAAATCTCCAGGATATGACCTTATTACGGGAGAAATCCTGAAACATCTCCCGCGTAAAGCCATCGTCAAACTTACCAGACTCATAAACGCTGCATTCATGTTAAAGCATGTACCTGAGCCGTGGAAAGTTGCTGAAGTGATTATGATTGCAAAGCCAGGTAAACCACCTCACGAAGAATCACTATACAGACCCATTTCCCTGTTGCCTATACTATCAAATTTGTTTGAAAAATTGTTTCTAAAACGCCTAAAACCTATTATAAACGAGAGAAACCTGATCCCTTTTTTTTTTTTTTTTGGGTGGGATATCATCAAATGACTCCTCAGCTCTGGGTGGAGCGGGAGGGCGTGTCAGACTCTTACTGACTAAAACCCACCCGTGTTCCTTCTCTTGCCTGTGCAATGCCAGGGGGCCACGGTATCCCTTTCGGACTTTCCCGCAACCCCGGCAGGCAATGGTCTCATAGGACCCCTTCACTCGCTGACACTCTTTGAGGCACGCGTGGAACACAACGCGCCGTCGACCCGGGCTTGGCCCTTACCGGATGGCGAGCTACCCATTGCTCACCGTCCGCAAGCCCACGCCTACGGTGGCCGGGAATCCGCGATCGATTCCCGACGCCCGGGGCGTCTCCTCCTGCGGCGGCTAGGGGCGTGAGGGCGCGAAATTTGCCTCTCCCTCACGCGCTCCGCCTCCTCCTTCGCGAGCATTACTGCTTCGCAGAAGGAGGTGACGGCCTCCCATGCCCTCTCGCTCCATACCATGGCCTGGACCAGGGCCGGACGCGAGAGACCCCCGCCACCGATCGCCTCCACGAGGACACGGCGGTGCTCTGCCCAAGCCGGGCATACCTCCACCATATGCTCCACCGTGTCCTCCGGGCGATCCACGCAGTGATGACACCCGGGCGTTTCCTCCCGCCTTATCCGAAACAGGTACCTCCCGAAACAGCCGTGTCCGGTGAGGACCTGCGTCAGGCGGAAGGTGAGGACGCCGTGGCGCCTCTCCAGCCACTCCTCAAAGAGGGGAGTACAAACCTGATCCCTGACCGTCACTTTGGATTCAGAGAGAAATATTCAACAATAGACCAAGTACATAGAATTACCAACATCATTGAGAGAACGCTTGAAGATAAAAAAAGTCTGCTCCACCGTGTTTTTAGACGTGGCACAAGCTTTTGACAGAGTTTGGCATAAGGGTTTGCTACACAAGTTGAGACTAATTCTGCCCAATGATTTTGCCGATATTTTGGAATCATACATTACTGATAGAATGTTTCGAGTAAGGCACGAGGATGCCTATTCCGAGTTGAAAATGATTAAAGCTGGCGTTCCTCAAGGTAGTGTGCTGGGTCCAGTCCTCTACCTGTTGTACACGTATGATATACCAGAGCTGGAGAATAATACAATAGCAACCTTTGCTGACGACACTGTCATTATGGCTATAGGGTCATGCCACAAGGAAGCAGTAAAAAAAGGTGCAAATCGCTGTAAATAAAGTTCATGACTGGGCACAAAAATAGAAAATTAAATTAAATGAATCAAAGTCACTTCACATTGATTTCACCAACAAGAACTATCTTCATAAATGGCCAACAAGTGCCATACGCAAACACAGCTGAATATCTTAGCATAACACTTGACGCGAAACTGCGCTGGAAAGTGCACGTCAAAATGAATAGACAAGAACTAGACATGCGTTTTAAAAACATGTATTGGTTGATTGGACGGAATTCCTGCTTATCGATACATCACAAAATTTTATTATAATTATAAGCATTCTCATGCCAATAAGGACGTATGGGATCCAACTGTGGGGCTGTACTAAACCGACCAACATCAAAATGATACAGACATTCCAAAATAAGGTACTCAGGAGCATTGTTAACGCGCCCTGGTATATAAGAAATGACGACCTCCATCGTGACTTAAAAATGGAACCCGTCACCAACATAATCCAAAAATTTGCTGAGTCCCACGAACACAGACTCCACCAACATGTGAACGTCGAGACAATTCAGTTTTTTTTTTAATAATTACTTTGTAAAGTATTATATTATTTTAGTCATTATAATTTGAGGACTATGTGGACTATTTTGTTTTTTTTTCTTTCTCAGATAGTTTTAATGATGGTCTGGCAGTTTGAGTAGTTGATTCGGCTTACCCAAATGTCCTTTCTTTGGTATTGTTCGTCGAGTTAAGCTCCTTAAGTTCTGAGTTGAGCTCCACGATTACTGACAAATGCTTGCACTGACTGGACAGGTCCACTCAAATCTGTGTGGTTCTTTCCTCAAAATACCATTTTAGATACTAATCTACATGGTCCCCATATGGCCTGGCCAAGACTGTCTGGACTTTAAAAGAGACTGCGACCTCTGAGTTTGTTTCGGCCTTTCTTTCAAGAGTAGTCACATAGGAATCGCAGAACTCATCTAGATTACTTTTAATATGACGTCTAAAAGTGATTCTGATATCCTATTTACAGAATAAATAATTTCATTTCATTTCATTTTACAAATTTGGCCCAAATGAAAGATAAACTTAATAATCATAATAAGAATCATTACTTTTATTATGTAGGCCTAAGCTATGTAAAGATTAATTTGATTTTCAAGTTGATTGATCATTTCGGTATCACAATGGGTCATATATCATATCTAACAGTGTCAATGTCACTGACCCACGGATTGTAGCATGCTGTTACCATAACAGAGAGACATAAGAATAGGCACTTGTTAGGGTCTAGGTTCAACATATTTGAGAAGCTCTTGAAAATACTTTGCTAAGAACTCATCTTAGTCATTGTTTATTCCGCACGGATTTTACGGCTTGACAAAACATATATTTCTATCAATTTTAATTCGATTCCAGATTTGACATTAGTTACTGTCATTTTGTGAAATAATGATACCACATATAATAGTGTAGTGATGAACACAAAAATCGATAAACAATCAGTGTGTGTGCCATCAGTGTGCCAACTAAAGACTAAATTATTGATTTTTATTTAAATAAATACATAATTATTCATAATAATTATTTATTAATTAGTAATCGCTGCTTGTGAAGATTACCATGATGAGATGAATGCAGTTTGTTTTGAGGAGTGGTTCGCTGGAGTCTTACCAAAATTAAGACCAAACTCAATTGTGGTGATGGATAATGCACCTTACCACTCCCGAAAATTGGAAACGGCACCAAAAATGAGCTGGAAAAAAGCTGCCATTCAAGATTGGCTTTTAAATAAAAATATTCATTACGAACCAGATATGGTTAAAGCTACGCTTTTAGAACTGATTCCACATAACGAGTCTTTTAATAAGTACGCTGTAGACGAAATGGCAGCACAACATGGGATCACGGTTTTAAGACTGCCCCCTTACCATTGCGAGCTAAACCCTATCGAATTGATATGGGCGCAGGTAAAGGGGCATGTAGCTCAAAATAATAAAACCTTCAAATTGACGGGTTTTTCCCAGTAGTTAGATTGACAGTCAGACTAGTTTTTCCAACGGGAATTTATTTTCCCGTTGGTCAGAGCAGCTCGTAATTTAGTAAAGTACAGTTGAATACGAAGAGGTTATAAAACGATTAAATAGATTTTAATTGTGACATTATGGAGTTGGTTGACACTGGTTGAAATTCTTTGAGTTGTTTAAAAATTTAATAATAAATTTTCCTGTTTGTCATGAAATATCAATCACATCATGTACTATTATTACTATACTATTTTTAACAAGAAGTGGAGTAATTAATGTGCTTGGTCAAAATGGATCTTAATTTTATAAATAGAAAGGGTGGGGTTATCTTGCTATGGGGTATCAATTTTATAAAACAAAACGGAAACGAATTTTGGCTTTGCGGTCAGTTCAAAAGAATGCGATGCTTGGGATCTGTGCAATGATTTCAAAAGATCTGTGACGATTCAAGTGAGTAGACTGGTTCTTACCTCAAGGAGTTAGTTCTGTTATTTAGTTCCCAGTCCGTCCAAGATCCTTGGTCACACCTTGATCACTTTGCTCACAATGCTCAAGTATTATGTATAGGTACGTAGATCATTATACGTAGTGTATGTAGATCATTATACGGGTCCCGACTGCTAGTAAGTCGTATGTTTTTCAGAACCGCAATCAACTTATTAAGTCAAAAAATCACACCTGCGTTGAAGATGTTGGCAGGAATGACATAGAAGTTTCATTCCATAACATGCGGGAACAAGCTTGCAAGTTTCAACCAGTGCCAACAATTTATAAAGAGTGTGTCACAAAATTAAAAGATTCCGGCTTAAACTTAACGAATATACCGTCTTTTCAATATATTAAAAGCACGGTGTACCGTCAACGAAATAAAGCCACTAAAGTTACCAAACTACAGATAGTGCCATCCACGATGATGCGCCCCCCTCCGCGATTACTGTACTGTAAGCTGTACTTTAAGTACGGAGCGGAGCGGAGTGGGCGCGTCGTCGTGGATTGCACTATCTATATTTCACGAAAACCCTATTGACGTTGAAATCCCTGAAGAATTTCAAAATTTCATTTTGGCAGATTTATTGACCAAAGAACACGAATAATTGCTTTTTGTACGCCGCAATCGAAAGAATATTTAAAACGAGTACCTAAACCATTTATTTTGTGACGGAACATTTAAGAGCGTGGCCTTTTTACATCATTTTCACAGTTATATAGCATCCATAGTGATATCGTAAGCAGCATTGACACCACTAATATTATACCATTAATTTATGTATTGATGTCCCATAAATCGGAACAAAGCTACATCAGTCTTTTAGCATACTACGATCACAACTGCCGTATAAGGAACCAAAACAGTTCACCCTGGATTTTGAAGTTGCTGCTTCTAATGCGTTAATAATATAGTATACCCTGGTGCGGAAATAAAAGGTTGCTATTTTCATTTCTCCCATAGCGTGTGGAAACAAGCAAAAAAATTAAAATTGATAAAAATCAAAAACATCAAAACGTATAATTGCACTTTCGGGAATTCTGCCATTACTACCGCCACATTTAGTGGACGAAGTATGGCAATATATAATTAATGATGCTCCTGATTCGGCGAACATACAAAAATTTAAAAAATATTTTCAAAAACTGTGGCTAGAGAAGTCTAATTTTAAGCAAACTTGGTCTGTTTTTGGGCAGAGGCACAGAACTACTAACTGTTTAGAAAATTGGCATAAAGAAATAAAAAAATAACAAGAAAAGGACCCGGGATAATCAACTTACTGAGAATTTTATTTACTAAAATAACAAATAAACGGACGAAGGAAAATGTAATGAGAGACGAAGTCATAATTATGTATTCACAAATTATGTTAACTAATGGAGAATTGAACGATGGTCATTTTTTAGAACGTCTAAGATAAAATTGTAAGATACGGTCTATTATAATGAAAAACAGTTTTTACAGTCATTGTACTTTTTTTCTGTTGTTTTCCCAGCTTTCAAATAAATCTGACCAACGGAAAAAAAAATCCCGTTGGAAAGACTAGTCTGACCATCAATCTGACCACTGGGAAAAACCCAAATTGACAGACGTGAGAAATTTATTTCAGGAAGGCATTAAAAAAATTACGGCTACCGAATGGTCTAAATGCGTATCCCATGTTGTCAAAGAAGAGGAAAAAAATAGTAGGCTAGATATGTTAATTGACAATATCACAGACACATTTATAATAAATGTTACAGAAAGTGACAGCGATAGCGATAGCGATGACGGCGACAATTTATAAAATAAATTATTACCATAATACATCTATCTGTTTTATTTGTCAGGTTCCTTCATGATCACATTTTTTATTTATTTTACACACAATTATAAAAGAAAAGTCTCAGATCGTTAATTATTCGTCAAAACTAAATTATCGGTTCAGAAATATTTAATTTCCTGATATACTTAGTTTACGAGAGTAAAATTATAAACGAGAAGAATCGATCTGGAAATATTCCATTTCCATATCGAATTATTTCGCAACGTCACTATTTAGTACTTGTCATAACGTTGCAACACTGAAATTGTCAAATCTGGAATCGAATAAAATTCCGAGATAGCTTTCTAAATTATAAATTTAATATTCATTTTACTGCTGAGCATGAGGTCTTGGGTTCGATTCCCGGGTCGGGCTTTATTGTTTTTTTTTTTTAAGTTTTATTGGGTTTTTCTATCTGGAATTTCTCAGTAGCAGCCTGGAGTCTGGATTTGTGCCCGGTTGATGGCAATAGGCTTGCCCCCTATTACATGGGACTTAAACATACATACCACGCCTTCTTCCCATGCAATTCCGAATGGTGCTAATTTCAAGTCCAGAGGCGGCCCGCACTTCTGCTTTTATTGTAGTGGTGCTGATTCAGCAGTCAACCCCAACTGTTCTGTCAGCAGTCAGCAGCCAGAACAGTTGGGCGACCACTACGGGGTCGGTCAGTTAAATTATCCATGCCGTGGTACCTCTGCAACATGACCACGACACGGGACTGGAATAAAGCAACTCTGCGTGCTATTTCTCTCGTGGAATATCCTTCTTCCCTCAGTTCTAAAGCTGTTGAAACAGAACCTTGACAATTCTTGCTCGTACAACTTCTGGTTATCCTCTTGAAATTTTATCAATAACAACTTTCGTCGAAAAAATATTAAAAATCCGTTAAAATTGACTAAGTCAGTTTTCTGAATGAGCGTAAGCGTGGATTGAATTTCTTTTTAAATGGAAGCACATTTGTTTTTTTGTTTGTTTTATAGTCTAATTCTATATTTTTAAGTAAAGAATATAAAAATAAGAAGAAATTATAATAAGTATAGACCACCATAACATACAAAAAAAAACTGATCGCAATGTTTTTTTGATGTGTGTAGGTATGTCTAGTTATCACAACAGCATGGAGTGAACTTGCCCACGTGGAGGGTTTATCATTTACCACTCACACATCTATGGTATCGCTCCGGGATATTTTAGGCAATAAAAATCAATACAATCCATAACTCTTACAAAGACGAGACGCTTATGGGCAGAATTAACAGTTTCTTAATAAAATAAAGCGTCAATCTAAAATAATTGTTTTAAATAAACGGCCATTAGGCCAGATTGTCTCAGTTAACGTACTTTGATATATAAATATTGACATTAACGGCAATTCTTTGTGGTAACTTTGTAGCCCGAAGCTTAAATGGTGTTAAACCAAGTTAAAACTCAAGCGCAGTTTTATTAGCCAATTAATTCGATAATAGAGATATTTCATTAATTGATATGACGTAATTTCGTACATTACATTCGTGTTTTCGAACTACCATGACTATTATAAATGTAGGTACTGGGCTGGATAAAAAATGATATGCCAAATGAATCAATCAACAGATAAACCTAAAGTGGTCAATGAATATGAAATCGACACGTATCTATAGTGTTAGATGGGGAATACCTACCGGTTTCTAAAATCTTATCTAATCTCGGATCGGAGTATGCAATCAAACCTAACCTAAACATAATCTATTGAATTTGATTGGTTACTGGTATTTTGGGCAACCAATCACAATCGTTACCAACAAATTAAAGCAAGATAAAGAGAGATAAAACTCCTAGAGATAGAGATAAGCATCACTGGTTGGTGAATATTATTAAATAAAAATTGACGAAAATAAATGAAGTATAAATTGAATGATATTCAAAAGCATAAAGCTTATTAGGCATGAACCTATGATTTTCTTTAATAAATGGCTATCTATCTATTCGCTACTTTTTTACGAGATTCTAATCTTTTATTGAGCAGATTTTGTTCAAACTTGGCGTAAAGTACCTAAGTAAAATCCTGATAAGTGAATACCTCTATGGAACTCCGGTTAAAACCTTATGTTATATTTGATGGAAATGAGGTGTCTCTGGATCCCCTCATACATGACAGTTGTTTGTGTTTTGATCCACCAATTATAACAGCAAGCATAAGACTAAACAGCAGATATCTAACCAGGGATTTGATCGTTGATCATTGATTGGTGGATTTTTCATCGATACAGAGACTACAGAACGCCACCTGCTACGATCCTTACATACTCCTTTTGCCTCGTTTACGTTCATACATCTGGTCATACACGCACGCCGGTTGCGAGTACTACGCACCTGTCCTTTCTGAAGAACATCACCAATAAGGTCAGTATAATGTCCTCCTAGGGCGTCCCCTCCCGGCATTTCCATTCACAACTGCCTTAGAAATACATTTTGTTAGTCGCCTTTCATTCATCCTCTCAACATGACGAAACCATCTCAGCATACCCTTTTCAATTCACACCGTTGTCTTATCACATCATTTCTCAGCCTATCATTCATAGTTAGACCACACATGCTTCGCAAGGAACGCATTTCCACAGCATTTATCCTACTTTCATGCTTATTTTGCCACACCCAGCATTCACTTCCATAAATAAGCGTGGGCACCAGCACAACATTGTGAACTGTCAGTCGAGCCTTTTTGGACATCAACTAGTTGGTCATAATCGCATGTATAGCACCATTCACTTTATTTCCCGCATTTACTCTCCTTTCCACATCTTCATCAATCTGCCCATCCCTTGTAAACAGACTCCCCAAGTATACAAACTCACTTACTTGCTCCACATTCTTATCATTTATTTTCATATCACACACCGATACATCCTCTCCTCTTTCAAAGACCGTGACCTTCGTCTTATTCACATTTATATTCTTCCTTTTCCTCTTATAAGCTTCATCCATCACAGTCACCATGTCTTGCAACTGTTCTGCTGACGATGCAAGTAGAACTTGATCATCTGCGTAGACTTAAACATAACGCGAAATGTGGGTGTACCTACTACAGATACACCTCGGTTATGTTAAGTTTAATATTAATGTACACATAAACCTTCAGGAATAAATTCTGGTGAAAACCGCGTCAAAATCCATTGCGTAATTTAGAAGAAAAACGCGGTCACAGACAGACACGAAAAGTATCTTTAATTTATAATTTATGTGTAGAAGTGAGCACCAAACATGAGGAGTCTGTAATAATGACACGAATTTTATTGGTGTGATAGTTATTACACCAATAAAATTCGTGTCAATTTGTGTCATCGTGTCACATTGGTATAAAAAATAATTTGAAACTTCAATGGAATGAATGGAGTAGGGTGTCCCATTTTATGGCTTGAATTGTATTCTAGTGGAGCCGTAGATCTTTTTTTGGCATTTTTTAGATTTTAAACTAAAATCTAGTAAAGCTAATTTAAATAAAATAAAGCCAGACATAATATATATACTCGTAGAATTATGTATATTATATTTTGAAATAATAAGTAAAAGTCGAGGTATTCTTAGTATTTACTTTAGCCACGCGTTTTTATCTTGTAAGTAAATAAATATTGACCTTCAGATTAATATTATTAGACAGTTGTGTTACACTAGTTTTACATAATATTGTGCTCTCTCTATGTACCGCTTCTAATTAGATTATATATGTTTGTTTTATTAGTTTTATAATATCAGTCGACACGGATATAGTTTTAGTTCCGCATAGATAAACATGTTCTAGTCTGCTGGTCCTAATTAATCATTTGAACCGATAAAAGTATTGCTCCAATGACTGATTCTCAACACCGCCTCTAAGAAGTTAATCAAATCTCTAATTAGAAAATCTGCTGTTGGTTGGTTAACCAAACCATCAACAAATATCAATATACTCAAACATGACAGATAGCAGATTTCACCAAAGATTAGTATTATTGATAAGGTTTCTATAAACCGGTTAAACATCAATCCATCTTTCCATTAATCACGATACCTCTTGATTAATGGAAAAAAAAATTATATAACAGCCACAGCCAAAATTGATTTTGGCTGTGGCTGTAATATCATTTTTTACGAAATATTCTTAACTGATTTTAAAGTTTGGTTACGAGGTATCGTGATTAATGGAAAGATGGATTGATGTTTAACCGGTTTATAGAAACCTTATCAATAATACTAATCTTTGGTGAGATCTGCTATCTGTCGTTTTTTCTATGTCAGAGAATCAGAGATAGTAGATTTGGTATGGATTTGATAGATGGGAGTAGATACAACTAGTACATGATGATGATATTCAGATGTATGAACGTAAACGAGGCAAATGGAGTATGTAAAGATCGTAGCAGGTGGCGTTCTGTAGTCTCTGCATCGATGAAAAATCCACAAATCAATGATCAACGATCAAATCCCTGGTAAGATATCTGCTGTTTAATCTTATGCTTACTGTTATAATTGGTGGACCAAAAAACAAACAACTATCATGAATCAGGGATCCAGAGATTTGATATCTCATTTCCATCAAATACAAGATAAGGTTTTAACCGGAATTCCTTATAGGTATCTACTTATTCAGGATTTTACTTACTTTACGCCAAGTTATAACAAAATCTGCTCAATAAAAGATTAGAATCTCGTAAAAAAGTACCGAATAGACAGATAGCCATTTATCAAAGAAAAACATAGGTTCATGCCTAATAAGCTTTATGCTTTCGAATATCATTCAATTTATACTTTATTTATTTTCGCCAATTTAAAAAAAAAAAACACCAATCGTCGATTTCATATTCATTGATCACTTTAGGTTTATCTGTTGATTAATTCAATTGGCATATCATTTTTTATCCAGCCCAGTACTTAAATTTAATAGTCATGGTAGTTCGAAAATATATATGTCATAATGTACGAAATTACGTCATATCAATTAATGAAATATCTCTATTATCGAATTAATTGGCTAATAAAACTGCGCTCGAGTTTTAACTTGGTTTAACACCATTTTAGCTTCGGGCTACAAAGTTTCCACAAAGTATTGCCGTTAATGTCAATATTTATATATCAAAGTACCTTAACTGACACAATCTGGCCTAATGGCCGTTTATTTTAAACAATTATTTTAGAATGACGCTTTATTTTATTAAGAAACTGTTAATTCTGCCCTTAAGCGTCTCGTCAGTGTTAGAGTTATGGATTGTATCGATTTTTTATTGCCTAAAATATCCCGGAGCGATACCATAGATGTATGAGTGGTAAATGATAAACCCTCCACGTGGGCAAGTTCACTCCATGCTGTTGTGGTAACTAGACATACACACATCAAAAAAAGATTGCGATCAGTTTGATTTTTTATTTATTTATTTTTTTGTTACGGTTTTCTATAATATAATTTCGTCTTTTTATAGTCTATACTTAAAAATATAGAATTAGACTTATAAAACAAACAAAAAAAAAAAACAATTGTGCTTCCTTATAAAAATAAATTCAATCCAAGATTACGCTCTTTCAGATATATGACTTAGTCAAATTTAACGGATTTATAATATTTTTTCGAGGAAAGTTGTTATTGATAAAATGCCAAGAGGATAACCAGAAGTTTTACGAGCAAGAATTGTAACTTTGAGGGAAGAAGGATATTCCACGAGAGAAATAGCACGCAGAGTTGCTTTATTCCAGTCCCCTGTCGTAGTCACGTTGCAGAGGTACCCCGGCATGGATAATTTAACTGACCGACCCCGTGGTGGTCGCCCAACTGTTCTGACTGCTGCTCAGAAGTGCTATATTAGATTGCTGATTGATTGAAAAGCAGAAGTGCGGGCCGCCTCTGGACTTGAAATTAGCACTAAGACCATTCGGAATTGCTTATACCAGGCTGGACTACGAGCACGGAGGTCTTGGCGAGCACCTCTGAATTAACGGCAACGTTCAGCAATGGAGATTGCAGTGGGCTAGGCTCTGGAAAAATGAAGAAGATGAGGAGGAAAACATTTGGCAAAACTGGCTCTTCATTGACGAATCGCGAATCAGTACTCATCCAGATAAACGACGTGTTCGTGTCTGGAGAAGACCAGGAGACTCTGAAAAGCAAAGAACTGCCACTAGAACCGGTCAGTAAGGCGGGAAATCGGTGCCCTTTTGGGGTAGAATTATGATTGGAGCTAGAATGCCTTTGATTCCGTATCGAGGCTCCATGACGGCAGATAAGTACAAAATATAGCGACTGCTATTGATGGAATTGTCAGACCTTCCGAGTAAACCATGGGCACCAATTCGTACTGGTCGATGATAATGCGCCTGCACATCAACCTCAACGAGTCATTGCTTCACTCCGAGAATACGACATCCCGAGGTTAGACTGGCCTGCCGGCTCGCCTGATTTAAACCCAATAGAACACGCGTGGGATGCTCTTATGAGAGCTTTTTGGAACCGTCAGTCACCTCCCCCGACAGTGCCAGAGATCAGGGAAGCTGCTATTTAAGAATGGGACATGTTACCACAAGAAATGCTGAATTACTTGATCCTCAGCATACCCAGGAGAATCTCCGCATGTATGCGAGCCTGGGGAGGAGTTATATTGTATTAAATAAAAACATTATATTTATAAATTGTTGTATAAGTTTGGTTAAACGATCTTTAACTTTCCATCAAATTTCTTGCGGTACATTATTTATTTCATTACTTATTTGCGGTACATATGACGCAAGCATAGGAACAAACACTAAAAAATAATTTGGGGGAAAATAACAACATTAGGATTGAATTACTAAATTTTTGTTAATAAAAAATAAAAAACAGTTTATTTTTTTTTATTTCAAACAGTGTATTTCTATTAAAAAAAAGATATAAAGTAAACACTTTTTCTTAATAAAGTTAAAGTTTATAAATATATCAGCTTTTGTTAGTGATCACAAAGTTTTTTTGATGTGTGTAGTTCAGCAATAATGACACGACGATTATAAAAAGAACAGAAGCTGTTGGTGTACCTTTAGAAATAAACTAACTTCTGCCCGTGACTTCGTCCGCGTGTCTGCCCCCGTCCCACGGCGTCGCATCGCATCGCCCGCCCGCGCTATTACTTCGTTTTCGCTTCGGCAAAAACTAAAAAGATTTTGTCAATCTGAGAACAAAGATAAAAGAGATTATGTCAAAGTAAGGTTATGTTACAATCTTTAACTAACAGCTGATTTGATTCCTGAAGTGCAAAATATGTGCTTTTGCACTAATAGTTATTATATTTAGTAGGAAATGGTATGGTAATGGTAGCTGGTTAGATGAGGTTATATTTACTGACTGAGGTGCAAGCCATTGCCGAATCACTGACACAATTGTTTCATCGTGTAAGGGTCGTCGGCCCAGCGTATTGCAGTGACCAGTTGTTATCCCACAATTCACACAGCGATCCATAGTTTCAACAATATCCAATCATCCATATCACAAGCCGGCGGTAAAATCCAAAATAACAATTCCAAGTCAAGCGTGTGAGCGATCTTCGGTGTCCAGTGTGAAAGCAAGGGTCGTACAAGGTAGGCAGGGTCGGAATCCGTAAAATACAAAGCAGAGGTCGTGAAAAATGAAGAACAATCGGGAAAGCACTCAAAACGCATCGAAAAACACGAAACGAGTGAGCAAACAAGTGCATTAGAGCAGTTGGCAACTGTCAGTCAACTGTCATGCCAGTAACATAGACTAAAAACAGAAAACTAATTTTAATCAATATGAAATCGATAATCATTAGTATTGTATTTTTAGTAATTAATTGATATTTTATTTATTAATATGACTGTAATTATATGCACTATATTGCTTATAAGTATATATAGTGCATTTAATTACTTTGAGTTAATTATTTAGTGCAAAGGTTTTATTTTCGTAACTGTGTAATCGATTACTTAATCGATAATCTCACGAAAACAATCTTTTCCATATTTCTCCGCTTCCAGATTGAGAATTGAGGTGATTTTTCATATGATAAAAAAATATGTTTTTTTTTTAGATCATATCTTAACTTATTACATTTGGGCCCACCGTTTTCCATCTCCTTTTAATACAAATCCTTCCAGCCGTTTTTGCGTGATTGAATAACAAAGACACAAACTTTCACATTTATAATATTATACAGTAGGATAGTAAGATTAGTATGAAGAAGGATTTCTGTGAGTAATTTGAAGATGACAGAAACAGAATTTAGGTTTAAATAAGTTTTGCTTTTAATGAAAAACTTGTTTAGTGATTTGTTGTGCAAGAAAGTTCTTACCTCAGAACTTTTCATAATCATTCAGTCAATGTTATTTATGACAGCGTTAAAGCGAGTAAAGCGACCCGTTTTCTTGAAAGTGGACTAGTAGGCAAAGTCAATGGATTTATGCATTGCATCATTGCCCAATTGATCAAATACTGACAGGTTGTTTTTACTCGCTCAGGGGCATGAGTAAATTGGTTATCCATTTTACTCAATCTCTTTGAATTTGCGTGGGAAGACAAGTAGTACTACTACTGTCTATAATTGGATATCAGTTTATAGTTGTGTGTAAAAGTGAATTAATTTTAATAATTTAATTATTTTTATTTTACCAACCGTTGAATAATATCTCGACCTGAGACGCATTAGGTCTGATGTGGAATTTTACAAGTTTAGAGGAGAGCCAAAAGAAAAATATTGACAAAATCGTGTCAAAACTTTTGTTTATTATCGAATAGGCTAACAAAAATAGTATAATATTTTAGATAAGTCATCTACCTTTATATCAGTATAGTAATAAAACCAGTCACAGTAAAATAAAAATATTTTATTAGTCAAAAACAATTATTTGGCTACATCCAACCTTATGCTTGTACAGAGTCATTAAACGACGAATGCTTTTAATTATATTTACTGATCCAACTTTATGCCTGCAATTTTTTAGTAAATTCAATGCATATTTTAAGCTTTTTTAAAACATGTAACATTATGTTTGGCCAAAAATAGAAATTTAGTTACGTCCGATCTTATCATGTATCTATTTATGAGGCATTTAAATGAATTATTATTAAGTACATAAGGTCGGAGTTAATTAAATAAAATTGAAAAAATAATAAAAACTTGTTTTTTTAACTAAAACAAAAAAAAAAAAGAATGGAAACAAACAAATTTAATCCACTTGAGGAAAATCTTCCTGACTCTCGGAATGTTTTAATTTTTTTTAATATTTAATTTTCGCCTGAACTTGATTCTGCTTCTTTTTTGTCATTTCTCTACAAGTTATATCTTTCTTCAGCAGTCTTAGCATTAATTTCCTTTTCTTTTTCTATATTATTTTTCAGCTCTACATCCACAAAATCTAATAGCTTTCTCTCAAATGTATCGCAATCATCACAAGTATCGACCGACGGTAGTTTGAAGCTTAAATTGAATTTGGTGTTGAAAATGTTTTGGTACAACCATTCTTTGGCTACCAAATTCGGAGGGATCTCTGTAGATTCCATTCTCTCTTTATACTGTTTATACATAGTAGGGATATTCAAGTCCGGTACCAAAAAATGTCGTCCGCTCTTTTGTCGTGAATTGACTCTCATAACATGGATATAAGTTAATATGATCTTTCACTGATTGTACTACCACATCTGAAGTTTTATTACCAGAAATATGCTTTCCCCTCTGATCTGGAGCTACCAGCCCTCCATCGAGCGGTTTCTCCAAACTCACCTTAACAAACTTTTTAAGAAAAGAAAGAAAATATGTTTTTTTGTGACGTTAGAGGCTATAAACTGGCGACGTTGATCCCAACTGGTACATTTTTTCCAAAATTCATTAAATATTTGTATTCTTGTTTCATTAGGCACTTTTTCGTAACATTTAGATTTACACTTACATGGAGGTTTCATTTCACGACCGTCTATTTCAGGGTTTTTTTTTGCTACAGTTGAATGATAGGGAGAACCTCTTAGCCTTGCAATTTTAGCCGCAACTCTTTTCCATTTAGTTACGTTTTTAACTTTCTTTCTTGTGTTAGATTTTGAAGGGACTGCTGTAACGATCTGCTGTGTGTCTTCATTATTTCTTTTTTGTCGGTCATCTGGTATATAAACATTCCCATTCATATCTGCGACCATAATTCCGTTCGAGTTAACTGTATCTTCATTCATAGTAGTATCAGAAATATTAACACTTTCATCAAAATCAAAATGGAGTACAATTAAAAAGCCTGTAGTATGGTCTCTGTCTGTTAAATTACGGTTTTCAATGTGATCATTCTTATTAGCAGATATACTCGCCCTTACTTGAATCAACATCATATTATTATTGGAATTCGTACTTTTAGGACTACCTTGATCAAATACCGAAGATTCATTAAGGTTATCTACCGACGAATATACAGTAGGGATTGTTTGTGGAGTCATTGCAGCAAAGAAACGGTCGTTTTCTTTAGGACTTTCATTAAAAACTGAAGTTGCAGATATAATTTTTTTTCGTGGACCTAGCAGATCGTCTAAAGTGATTAAATTAATACCTATGTACATTATTTGCCACTTTAGCTTGCCTTTCAGGCGATTTTTCTGAAAAAGAAAGTTTTCTTTTCACCTTCAAAGACCCCGATAGAACTAAGACTTTTTCTGGCGAACCACTGACGTCGCTGCCATCCGAAAGATCTTCATGTGGTTCGTAAGTCTTGTCTTTAACGCTATCATCACTATCATAATCGTAAAATTCTTGGCCAGGATCTGCAACATAATAATATTATTTTACGTACCTAAGCACAACCAATATTTTCAACATAAATTAAGTAAATTAAATTAAAATATTTGTTTTTTTTTATTTCTGTAGGCATAGTGTAACTAGGTACAGTTAGTTATTATACTGGAAGCCGAATCCAACATGTTGGAAGAAAGGCTAGACAGATTGATTGGTTACATTCATAAAACAAGAAGTAGTAGGTAAGTAAAAGTATTTACCTAAACAAGCACTTTCAAATATACGTGCATTGACTTCATGACTTTTTGACTAGTTTGCGTCGTTTATTGAGTAATTGGGTGAACATAACATCCTGCAAAAAAAACAACGTAGATACACCTAAGTTCACAACATAGTTAAATGAGTACCTACTATAACCGATAAAATATCACTAATCCACACCAAACGACTTGACAATATAAAATCTGTAGGTACCTATTTATAGGTTTTGTACTCACCTGATCTTCGCCATCCATTGCTTAGTATATTAAGTACTTAAAAATCCTTCAATAGTCACCACTAATTCACCCACAAGCAATGAAATAAATCAGAAGTCATTAAATTCACTAATAATTCGGCACAATAATAACAACGCGCGCGCGAGTAACAAGACTTGTAATGGTCTGTGCTTGTAAACAAAACGCCCGCGCCACGCGTTCGGTGCTATGCGCTGATAGGTCAAGCCACTGTGGCGCCGAAAACCGAAAAGTGACCGGCGATAATATTCGATCTCATTCTATCGCGTCGGTGTGCGGTCACGAAGTCAATGGAATAGTGTTTCTTCTTCACATAGGCATTTCTGTACAACGATAAAGTAGCACTTTTTAAAGGCATAAGGACTAATTATGTTTGTAGACCTTAACCAAACAAATAAAATTATCGGGGCATAACACTATATCTCAAGGAACGACATCTGATTATTTAATTTCAAGAGGCATAAAGTTCTATCTGACAATATGTATTATTTTTACCAACAATCCTTGTAGGATAAAGTCGAATGACAAAATAGTCCCTTCGTTACGCATAAAATAATTTAAAAGCATAAAAGCTGGAGTCAATGTTCGACCTTCTAATTAAACCAAAATTTTAAGCATAAATACTGTAGTTGCTATTAAACCTTATTCCACAATATAAATTTGGAAATTCGACAGATTCGACCTTATGCATTTGTATTATTATCAGAACAAAAAGAGATAGAATTATGATTGTTATATGCATAGAAAGAGCGCGAAATACTGGTTTCAGCTGACTATTAAAGTTATTTTACTCTGATGTCGACATTCGACCTTATGCATCTCAGGTCGAGATATACCTACCTCTGCCAAGTCAAGGCTGTACTTACCTACTTGTGACGGATATCTTTGATACACATGATTTAGATTCTATTAAAGAGGTTTCTGGTGTTAAAGCAGCTTGTTTTTAGCAAGTATTGTATCTATGTTTTGAGCAGTGGTGCAGCTGCAGTGGAAATGGCTGTGACTTACGAGTGTAGGTCGTAGGTTTGGACGCAGGCTGGTACTTTGTGCTAATTATTAAATCACCACTTCTTTCAAAACGGTGAAAGAAAACATCGTGAGGAAACCGGCATGTCCTAGAACCGGAAATTCGAAGACATGTGACATCTACCAACCCGCACTGGGCCCGCGTGTGAATCATTTCTAACAACTGACTTGATTTTAATAATAGACAAGCAGCAAATTGTTGAATAGAGACGATATATTGTTTTAAACATTAATACCTGCTGTAGGTAATATCACTTTATTAAATTAAGTAAATCCAATCACTGCTGTATGACTAAATTATCGGCCATATTTACGTCTCGCTGTTGACTTCTATGTATAAATTTTAATTAATTTCCTACTAAGTGCAGGTTTGGAGCTCAATTATTGGCTCGAACATATAAATCAATACTTACGGTATTAATATTGACAAGATACTAACGTTACTAATTCTATTATCGTAAGTACTCGTTAGGTGGCATGAATATGAAATGAAAGTGGCTTGAGGTTTAACTATATACTTACCTAAAAGTTGATCAAAATATAAAATATTTTCATAACTAGAATACAATAGAAAAGATTTATCAAAAACTTAAAAGTGAATTTACCAATAAAATTATAAATTCAGCATCAGAATACACACAATGATTGTATAATAAACACTCAGCGTAAAATCATTCTGCTTTTAAAATATGTTAATGGAATAAACCGTGACGACCTCGGAAATTCCGAGGTCTACTGTGACATGAACCAAAACTTTCTTCAGTTAAATAAATTATACTTACCCAGGATGTACCTAGATCACCACACGCCTTAATAGTAATGTGGTCAGTTAATTAGATGCATGATCAGCATAACATCTTATAAAACGCTATGAAAGTAATACATATATTAATAAAGGTATTGCTTTCATTCCGTTTCGAGAGATGAGATAGAGTAGCTCCGGTTATTTTTTTTAATTTAGCCAGGCAGTCACAAAACAGAACAACAGTTTCACTATGCAGCGAAAATTGTTTTGTTTTCACTGCATTCATTCTAATGAGTAACCACGGTTAGAGGAATCTCATTATTCGATTTCGTAACAAACTTGCTAAAAAAAGGAAGAACCGACTAGAAATTTAAATATTGCTCCACATTACTGAAAGTATAAGCTCTACCTTATTACGTAACTATTTAGCATAGGCCAAAGACAGTGTTTATTGATGTAATGAATAGATCAATCTAAATAGCCTGCATTCCTATCGCAATATCGCGGAAGAATTAAATCGTATAGCAATTAAGTATCACGTAAAACAACGTTATAAATGTAAGTTCGATCGTTCATAACTTAACACTCTAGGAATGGATTTGAAACTGGGTTTTCACGCTGCAAGACATCCTGTCTTTCATAGAAACAAGTCTTTCTATCCACGATATGAAACTACATGTGATAACTTTTTAGCCGTCCATGTGAGCTTTATCAAAATAATTGGTTGGGGAAAAAGTTGCTTCGCATTTTTTAAGAAAATTCAAAACATTTTTTTATATAGTTTATTTACATTTAACTAAAGCATGTAGGTACCATTTTGTTCGATAACTTTTTTCGATCTTGTAAGTAGGGTCTACTTAGATAGTAGATCTTAATCCCATTGCTATAGAAATTTTGGGACTTTTGATCAAAATACCGCGACAAGTGGTTTTGGCAGTCCTCTCGTGATGTTAACCTGACACTGCCTAAGGAATTCTGAAGAGACCGAAACAGGTGGAAATCTGAAGGTGCAAGGTCAGGACTATACGGCGGATGCATTAACACCTCCCAGCCAAACTCTCTTAATTTTTGCTGAGTGGCTAAAGATGTGAGAGGTCTAGTGTTATCATGATGAAAAACCACACCCCTTCTGTTGATTAATTCCGGCCGCTTTCTCTCAACTTCTTGCTTTAATCTCATCAGTTGTTCGCAGTAGAGTTCAGAATCGATGGTCCTGCCTAGTGGTAACAGCTCATAATGATCCAATCCCACCACACACACAGCATCACCTTGTTGCGAGTTAACCTGGGTTTCGCCACAGTCTGTGAAACCTGACCGGCCTTTGACCACGACCTTTTTCGCACGTTCTTATCGGTAATATATAAGTCAATGTACGTGATCCACTTTTCATCACCAGTTATCAGCTTCTTCAAAAATGGTTCGGTTTCATTACTTCGTAATAAAGAATCACAAATGAGTACACGGTTCATTAGGTTTCTTTCAGTGAGCTCGTGAGGTACCCAAATATCGAGCTTTTTTGTGTAAGTACCCAGTTTTTTTCAAATGTGACAAAACTGTTTTGTGGTCAATTCCCAGTTCTTCAGCTACGTCGTAACTATTGTTATGCCGATCTTGATCCACTTTTTCAAAAATGGCATCCATTTTATCCGTGATAGGGCGACCAGAGCGACGTGCATCTTTGACATCAAAATTTCCGGATTGAAAACGCTTAAACCAAATTTGTGCTACTCTCACAGACACTGCACTAGGCCCATAAACATCGCAATTTTTTTTCGCGGCTTACGTTGCATTTTACCTTTTTTGTAGTAAAATTTTAAAATGTATCGAATTTCTTCATTAGATTCACTCATCTTGACGGTACGAAAAACAAATGAAAATCACACATTTTCCTAATTTGAAGTTGGAATTATGTTCTTTAAAATTTAAATTTTCAATGGTAGCAAAACCAGCCAGATACAAATAGTATAGCCAAAGAGATTTTATTACAAGTTCATACATACTATAATGCGAAAAGACTTTTTCCCCAACCTAATATAATTTGCTGTTTTTATATGTATAATGCGTTAAAAATATGATACCTTAGTAAAATAGCATGCTGCAATGATGCAGGTTTTGTCACTGACTTTTTTTTTTTTTTGGGTGGGAAATCATGAAATGACTCCTCCCGCTCTGGGTGGAGCGGGAGGGCGTGTCAGACTCTTACTGACTAAAACCCACCCATGTTCCTTCTCTTGCCTGTGCAATGCCAGGGGGCCACGGTATCCCTTTCGGACTTTCCCGCAACCCCGGCAGGCAATGGTCTCATCGGACCCCTTCATTCGCTGACATCTCTTTGAGGCGCGCGTGGAACACAACGCGCCGTCGACCCGGGCTTGGTCCTTACCGGACGGCGAGCTACCCATTGCTCACCGTCCGCAAGCCCGCGCCTACGGTGGCCGGGAATCGGCAATCGATTCCCGACGCCCAGGGCGTCTCCTCCTGCGACGGCTAGGGGCGTGAGGGCGCAAAATTTGCCTCTCCCTCACGCGCTCCGCCTCCTCCTTCGCGAGCATTACTGCTTCGCAGAAGGAGGTGACGGCCTCCCATGCCCTCTCGCTCCGTAACATGGCATGTCACTGACCTGAGACATTAATCAGCGAGTTCAATTCTGCTGTCTGTCAGAAAGAATCGTATCAACAAAGTGGATTGTGGTGCAGTTGAGGCAACCTATGTGGTGTACTTCCCTTTACGAACACTTATTAGTGTTGTCCTCAAAGCAGGCAAGCAGGTCTACTAATTCGAAATATGAAGCAAAACCTACATCTGTGAAAAGCATAAGTGCATATAGAAATAACATGGTAAAGAAATAAGTACCTTATACTCCATAGGTTAATGTAGTTTAGGTAAACAAATCGTAAAAATGGTTTTTATAGATGACACTTTCTTGTTTAAAAATACGAGAAAACCAAATTAAATTTATTTTAGATTACGTATTACAATAGTACTTTTATTAATGTATGTTACAAGTTTGTCAGTTATTCTTAAGCCACTCTTCGTAGATGTAACGGGTAAAGCACAATTTTTTTGATAGATTATTTTAAAATATTTTGTAATCAGTCTATTGTAAAGAACTCAAACTCTAAACGTCAACAAATTATAATGTTGCTAAATTGAAGAATACAACTGTGACGTAGCATGACAACTGAAGTGAGGTGTATTACGTTTAGTCGGTTACTTCACAGCTGTCTCGTCACTTGATTTTTATTGTTTACTTTATTTAACTAAGTACCAAAATCTTTGGAGTAATTGAGAGCTTTTTGAATACGGGACATAATACAATACAATTCCTTTTATTTCTTCTCGCACATTTCACGTCAAGTATTTTAAGTCGGAAATTAATAACTAATAGAAAGTTATAATGTGTTTAAACGAGTGCTACTTATTGTTGCATATTACTAGAAGTATTTTTATTACGTATTTTATCTCGGTACCTAATTACATTGTAATGACTTGTTGAATAATTCCCGTCTGTATAATTATTACTCCTATTAAATTACATTAACTGTTATAATGAATGCAATTTGTACTTTTATAGTTTTTAGAGTTCCATATTCGAAAAGTGTTTTTTTTGTCTCTTATTAACAATCACTAAATATAAACCAGAAGAACACCAACCAAGTAATTAGCAACGGCTGTAAGAATAATTGTTTCCCTGTTCTGCTTTATTTCACAGTTTTGTTACACGAATGTGTG
Organism: Xanthia togata; assembly: GCA_963853775.1. Lineage (NCBI taxonomy): Eukaryota > Metazoa > Arthropoda > Insecta > Lepidoptera > Noctuidae > Xanthia > Xanthia togata. Next base: position 19,232,773 of record OY970802.1, read on the forward strand.
GAGGTACATTTCACGTTGCAGTAAAGATGGCAATTTATTTCGCTACAGATTCGAGGACTTTCGAAGACATAGATACAGAACTTATAACTACCGTTAAAGTAATAATTAATATTTTAATATGTACATACAATGTATAGTTGTAATAGTTGAGTTCCGTTAGTAAATAGTATTTTTTTAATTAATTTTTGTTTAAGTTATTTGAGTTACACCATCTCGGCTAGTGCATAAAATGAATAAATTGGCTAAAAATTAATGCTTCTGTAAAAATTACAAACAACTTGTAATAGCAACTAATTTCGTTCCGCTGTATTCGTTCTGGTTCAATAAATAACTTAATTTGATGAATCACCTCAATGTATAAATTTATATTCAATTTTAAATACGAATAAATCTAAAAACCACAGCCTGATTGAAATGTCTTACAAAAAGTTTTAGATCAACACTACTCATTTAGGAACTGCAATTAGCTGTAAAGGAATTCGCTTCAACATTTCTGACAGGATTTAGTTGGAATTACCTACTAACATTTCACTGGGCCGAACTGCTATAATACCTTTTATGGGGAACAGGTCTACATAAGAAACCAGCAGTGTAACAGAAATACACGGATAGTCGCGCTGTCGAAACAAAATTGACCCAATAAATATCACAATCGCAACTGGACCTGTCTTCATTGAAACTTCAATTTATAGTGAGTCATTTTGCATAGAATACCGAACGGGATCCGCGATTGTAGACAATTTTGCCAAGTTAGGTAATCGTGGGCAATTAGGGATTTTGAAAGTAATAATCAAAGATGCTAAACGCTTTGTGCATGAAAGCTCTGTGACTTGCCTTGCTTGAATTGTGAACAAGGTTTTTTTTTTTTTGGTTATGCCATTCTAAACTTTCAATTGTCTTTTCCATATACGTTTTTGTATTACTATAGTGAAAAAAGCCCATTGCGTATGCGCACTATTTAGCAAACGCATTAGTCAATCCCCTTTACCTACGATGAGATGACTTGATAACATCATGCAAAGTACCATTTTGAATCCAGGTTTACACATAATAAGGATGTTACGAACACAAACGGATGGCATGCTCAATAAAATCCTACAGCCGGCTCTTACGACATCCATTGCAAGATAGAAAAGCATATTCCATCGGACAACTGACGTTTATCTAACACAGAATTACACAAATATTTACATAACTTTCCCATCACTGCACTGGTTAACGATTTCAGCCTGAGGGCATACAAAATAACTGTCTTGGGACCACAGCATGTTACAAATTCTACATCAAAATCCCATTGAAACGTCGCGGCGTCGCCACACAAACGGACGACGGCGATAACATCATGAAACCTGTTTGCAAATGGACGGGGCTTGCGGCACTCAAACACTGCCAATTAGCAGAGTCTACAGATTTCAAAGTCAAGATTACAAGCTTATGGAATCTGGTTAACATTTTATTATGAGATTGACTAGCTTCCATAATTCTATGCAGGTTATGTAAGGGCCATCTGTTGTTTGGTGGAATCAGAAGGAGTAGCTAGCGAGTGGTGCGGCTATCGCCAAACGCTTCATTGTTTATGTCTGTCTATAGGAAAGAGAACAGTGGATGGTGACAGACTGAAAAGAAGATATACAGAAGGTGGCTATCAGAGAGAGAAGAAAGGTAATTAATCGTTCTTTGAAAGAGCTGACTAGAAAGCCTCAGCTGCAGACGTAGCATGAGTCATGACCACCATAGAAACGGGTTTTGTCGATGGAAGAATAGATAAAATAACAGATTCACAATTACAATCTGTAATTTCGTCTATTCTTCCGTCGAAAAAACTTGTTTCTATGGTGGTCATGCTACGTGGGCTATAGAATTTTTCTCAGTTTTCCAAAAAGAAAAAGGCTTCGTCTTGTTTTCCGTTCAAAGTAAAGATAACATTCTTCTCGAATTTGGAATGGGTTCTACACTCGATAAAACTTTATGTCTGAACGGTATCATTGAACCATTCATTCTTATAAACATACATATCCTACCGGATCCTTCACAGCTTCCGTTCTTTCCATAACCGTAGATAATAGGTAACTATCTATTTATACACTAACTTTATGTCCGTCTAATAATACGTTCTTGCTGTAATTTATTCATAATACATTCACTCTATAGGCAAGTTAAAACAACTTTTTAATTCAGAATAATGAATGCATGTACAAACTATTTCTTAACGAATATCCCAAAGCTAATTAATAGTTTATTCACCCTTCAATGACGATTTTAAATACGGTCTTGATCTTGTACTAACTTCTGCCCGCGACTTCGTTCGCGTAGAAGTCATTAGACACCACAATAATATTATACTAAACGAAAGCCACATTTTTATAAAACTTCCCTGTATACTACGTTTATAGTTTTGATCTCCGCAGCCAAAATATAAAGAGAGTCAGGACTGGTTGTGCGGGAGCAGAAGCAGAGAAGTTAGAAGCAGCTCGTCCTAAGGTTTCTGTAACAATTTCCCATTGCTTGTAAAGGTTTTCGTTTTTAGTGAATTAATGAACGCCTGCGTTCCTGCTACCTAATGGGACAACATTGATACTAAGCCTTTATATATTTTTACCTTTTTAAATCTACCTTATGTCTATGTTTTTGTTGACACAACGGACAAATATTATTTGTAGTAGAAAATTTTTCTGTTGAAATGCTCCAATTTTGATGATCAATTTCAGCTACAACGTTCACCCTATCCCTGAAGACTCTGTTATCAGTGTTAAGATGTGCTACATTAGGCAACGAGCAGTCAATGGCGCCACCGAACCTACACTGCAAGTTAGCTTCACGGGAGAGGAAATCTTCTAACATCTCGATTTTAGACAAGCTGCCATCGCACAAATGAGCGTAATCCAACCACCGGGGACGCAATAGCAGTGGCAGCTTGCTCCACAGTGCCTGAAACAGCTCGGGCGACCGTAAGTAGTCCGGCTGATTTAACAAGCGGATTACTTCCACACAGTTTCGTACTCGGCTGGCAAAAACTACGAGGTCTTTGCTATCGTAGTTTACCTTAGGCAGCGCACGTATCACAGACACTTCATGCATCACGACGAGCTCGGTGCGACCGTAGCGCGCGTCGAGGGCAGCTAGCACCACAGCGGGGGTGCGCGCCGCCGCCAGGGCCCCGCCACAGCGTCGCGCGCCGCTCCGCGCAGGGCGCACAACAGCCTCGCTACATTATCGGTTGCCGAAACACTTTGAGCTGTATTTTCGTACGCGCGTTTTAAAGCTAGCTAATCTAAATAGGACTAGCCGTCGAACGTAGGCAAGTCTGTCTTCGTAGGAGTTTGCTTGGTAACTTTGTTTGTTAATATTCCGAGCGAGTTGATTAAGCGTGTCACTCCTCCATCTTCATTACGATCGTGGTTGAGAGCGTGCGTATTAGTTGCGACAGCATCTTCGCCGTGGGATGCTCTCATGCCTGGTGTCTCACACTGGGCCGTATCGTCGTACCTGAAATGTTGGTTGGCACTTACAAAATCTCGCTCATCGGGATTAGGCACTACATTTTTTACCCAATCTTGAATACTACCACGGCTGCGCGTGCCGTGACTGCCGCGCTGACTGGCATCCGCCTCTATGGCGGCGAGCTCAGCCTGTAATTGGAGCTCAGCGACCTGTCGCTCTCGCTCTAGAGCTTTTTGCTCTAAATCAGCCAGGTGACGCGCGTGCTGCGACTGTGCCGCCAGCTGACGCGCCACGATGGTGGCGGATGAGCGTGAGGTGGCGGCGCTGGCCGGGCGGGAAGGCGACGGAGCCGCGGCGTGAGGGGGCAGGTCCACGCTATCTAGCGCGGGCGGGGCAGTCTCCCTCGCCACAACTTGGGTGCCATCTCCTGCCGCATCCGCTTTTGAACGTTTAGAACGTGCTAAACGTGTTTCCATTTTCCGTAGATAGGACCAAATATACTACCGAAACAATAAGGCGCTGGTTCTGGTAGTAAAAACAAAAGTGTATCAGACAAACAAAAAACAATAACTAAAAGCTAGCAAAACATAGACAAAAGGTAGGTATAAAAAGGTAAAAATATATAAAGGCTTAGTGCAGACTTGCACAGATACATGACTGATGATAACTAGAATATGTATGTAGTCTGTGGACTGATGTATTCTAACAGATTATTCCTGACGAACGGCTATCGCTAAAATTATAACAGTAGATTGTAAACACACGGGATTTCTCATTAACAGTCATAGATATTTATTTTTATTTTAACCATAGATGACAGAAGATTCCCAAACTTCATGTTTTTCACGAACTATCATAAAATAGTAAGTAAAAAAAAGAAGCACAATAAAACATCAATTGTTGGGAATCAAACTTAAGTTTGCAAATCAGTCGTCAAATAGGTCATGATTGACTGATTAGTTCCATAAAGGTATAGAGGGATGATATGGTTAAATATCTAACTAGCTGCTATATTTGGTCCCTATTTAGCCCAGTGAAATAATGGAATAATTCGACTGTTGTCACTACTGACACTGGCATGCTGTGCTCGCTCTCATCTCAGTCTCATTTCCTACGAAATGTAGGTATGGGAAAAGTTTTTTTGCGATTTCTGACTTTTGTAGTACCTACTTAAATTTTTTAATCCTAAAAAGATACAGGAATGATTGCCACAAAAAAAAACTTTTGTGAAAATTGACCATTATCTTGCTGATTTTTTTTTTCAAAATCTGTGAATACAGTTTCAAATATTGTAGCAATAACAGGTACCTGCCCTTATTGCCCCATCTCAAAATTCCACCCACCCTGTAAATGTTATGATTTACTACTTAGCTCTATAAAGGTATATAGCGTGGTAATAATCATATTTTTTTTTTCTATTAACACACACGTACCTACATATTATACAGGGTGTTTGGCGCATGGACCGACACAATTTTTTCAGGGATTTGGGAGGTCATTAGCTAGGTTCTACCCATACACCCTTTGTCCCAAATGTCACGGTTGGTTACATATGATTATTTTTTTAAAATGAAAAAAAATCCCAAAATGTGTCCTTTAATTTGAAATAACTTTTTTGTTTGTGGGTGTAGTGGCACAAAACAAATTTTGTTGCATTCTCCAAAGTCCTTTAAATCTAAAAACATCTTTGTTTTATACAACTGGTTTCAAGAAAATTCCTTACAAGCTTCCAAAGTTAATTTTTGTATTTAATGAATGAAATTTTACAACTTCTAAATTAATTATAAAAAAACTAAAAGCTATTTTGAACTTAGCTAGAACCTAGCTAATGACCTCCCAAATCCCTGAAAAAATTGTGTCGGTCCATGCGCCAAACACCCTGTATATAAAAGGTTAAATCTGTAACTACATACATCAAAAGTGCTTAGGGATCAAGTACGTTATAGAGTACCTATCACCCCAATTGATGATTATTTTTTTAACTTTAATCGATTGGATTTACAATGGCACAATGACATGTCTAAATTTACAATGGCATACTTTTAAGATGGCAGAATTTTATTTGGAATAATTTTATAAGGCATATTGCCACTTCTATAAAATTGCTTTGCTTGTTTGCATTGCTTGTTTATCAATTATAACTCTAGTTACAGCTATATGTAAGCGGGCACGCCCTTTATGCCTGGAGGCTTTATTTTCTTATTTAGATATTCTTTACGTTTAGTTATTTTTATTTCTGCTTGAGTATAGATCTCGATGTTTTTGGTTGGTTGGTATATTGGCGTGTGCTAGCTGTCATATGGCTGATAATTTATAATTTAATGTTTTGTGTTGTGTTAAGTAAATTATTTTGCATAAGTACTTATTGTATAGAATCATTTTATTTTTCCTAATTGAACAGACAGCTGTGCTGCTGGGGAGTTTGTTGCGCCACTTCTTCTTCCCAGCGAAAGCACTAGGAAGTGGTGAAGGGTGGGCGTTTTGTGGGACTGTCTTATGTAACTTTGACGTTCGAAAAGTGCTGATTCTCAGCCTAATTTGAATAAATGACTTTTGAATTTTGAATTTTTTTTGAATTTTGAATTTTGCATTTTGAATCCTAAATTAAATTAAAATGTTGTCTTTTCAAAAGTCAATATGTTGTGCTACAAAAGTCGGTGACAGAAACGAATCGCTGCAAAACCGTCTCCACGTAGTCTAGTCTGCCCTACCCCTAGAGTGTAATTAAAGCCCGCGTAGGCGCGGAGGTGCGAGGCGGCACGCGAGCTGCGGAGCTAGTGATGGTAAAAACCTTCTGTGACGGAGCCATGACAGATACCATGCCTGCTGCATGCTGCATGCTCGCTTGTATGCTGCATGCATGGTGTATGCTTGTTTGCATGAACTTTCTGCGGTATGATGATTCTGCTTTTTAATTATTATGAATATAAAATGTATGCCTAATGATGATACTGACTTACAAAATACCTATAGCACCCCGCAATCGTAGGACCCATTTACAATGGGTTCGCGAACACAGAAATTGGGAGGAAGAGACTGGCGTTGTGTTTGCTTTTCCGATGAATCTCGTTTCGGTTTCGGTATCCGGATACAAGACGTACTCGAGTTAGGAGGACCTCTGGACGTCAAAAACCTGTCAAGAAGTTCATTCATATGGAGGGGGAACAATAATAGTTTGAGCCGATATTTATATCGGTGGACGAACCGATCTCATTTGGATCAGAAGCAACCCCAATGCTCAGATTTTTGCGGATAGCATTGTTTCAGACGTGATCATCCTTTTGCGAAGCCGGTTGGGTGATTCATTTCGACTATTGCACGAAAATGCACGTCCACACACGGCTAGAGTCGTAACACTCACTCTTGCCGATGATCGCATCAACGTTCTGCCGTGGCGTGCTCAATCGCCAGACCTCAACCCAATTGAGCACGCATGAGATATGCTCCAAAGAAAAGCTCTGCGGTGTATGGATGACATGCATACCCCACAGCGGGTATTCCTCAAAGTGATTTTGATGAACTGATTTTAAGTATGCTAAATCACTGTGATTTTGTGATTCGTGTCAATTGCAATGGTGGAAACACAGTTTTTTTTTATCATTACATTATTAAAATTATCATTTTTGCCTTTTCTTGCCATTTAATTACCGACATTAACTAAGTTAATTTCTCACAATTTGCAAAAATTGCAATTTTTCCTACACAATACATACATAAACTCACGCCTTCTTCCCATGGGGGTAGGCAGAAACTACAGAATGCCATCTGCTACGATCCTTACATACTCCTTTTGCCTCGTTTACTTTCATGCATCTGGTCATACACGCACGCCGGTTGCGAGTACTACGCACCTGTCCTTTCTGAAGAACATCACCAATAAGGTCAGTATATGTCCTCCTAGGGCGTCCTCTCCCGGCGTTTCCATTCACATCTGCCTTGTAAATACATTTTGTTAGTCGCCTTTCATTCATCCTCTCAACATGACCAAACCATCTCAGCATACCCTTTTCAATTTTTGTCACTACATCTTCTTTTAACTCACACCGTTGTCTTATCACATCATTTCTCAGCCTATCATTCATAGTTAGACCACACATGCTTCGCAAGGAATGCATTTCCACAGCATTTATCCTACTTTCATGCTTCTTTTGCCACACCCAGCATTCACTTCCATACATAAGCGTGGGCACCAGCACACTATTGTGAACAGCCAATCGAGACTTTATGCACATCAACTGGTTGGTCACAACCGCATGTATAGCATCATTCACTTTATTTGCCGCAATTACTCGCCTTTCCACATCTTCATCAATCTTCCCATCCCTTGCAATTTTTCATATTTTTTACAAAATAATATGGATAAGTTAGTAAGAAGCCAGTCTGGAAGACTAGATTTGGTAAATATGAATTGGATATTTTTTTATAGTTAAAAATGTTCTTGATCCCTAGACACTTTTGATGTGTGTATAATATATGCAATACTCACAGCTTATGTAATTCAAAATTCGTCTTTTTAGCATTTGCGGTAAACTATAGAACTACTAATACCTACTAGTTTCATAAAAAGTTTATACCTATATTATTATTATTTTTTAATTTTGCTAAACTCCCAATAGGAAATAGCGTGATAATTTATAGCTTTTAGAGTGACGAAACCTATAGGGAATATTTATGCAAAATTTTAACAAAATCTATCCGGGAGTATAAGCGTGATGCTGGAACATACCTACATTCAGACAAACAGAAAAATGTATGTATAACAAGGATGTATCAGAATGGTGTGGTCTTTAAGGGTATGGTACAGACCATCAAACTGAACAACTTTTTCCATGGGACCAACTGAATTAGGATCGTTCCGAGACCTCGCAGAAACTATTAAAAACAACTGTAGTTTTGACTTCGCTACGATTATTTTAATATAGATCTACATAATAAAATTATAGTTTTCTTCATACGTAATACAGTTTTCTTCATACGTACATAATAGTGACCTATTCTGAAGGATATTAAATTCTCACCATAATTATTATATAAATGAAAGATGTGGTCTGGGTAGAGGATTGATAGCACAAAATTTAATTCTTAGTATTTTGAGGAAATAGAGTTAACGATTTTTTTACATAAAGTTTACAGAGGCCTTATAAGTTTGGTCATAAATTGTCGGTCATCATCATCAGCCACATCACAAAGCACAAAACGTGATCAACGGGAGCGGGTTACGAAAATGGTATAATGGCTATGCTTAGATCAGAGGCGTCCTCTTTATCAAAGCTACGCGTTATACTTGTGACGAATAATTTATTACTATCGCGAATCATGATACATACACATATAGAAAAAAATGGGTACAACAAATTATTAAGACCCAACTAGATTTTAAGCAATGCGTGCAAGCTAATATATCCATGGTTACAAAATACGTCATTAGTTGTCTACTTACGATTTCCGTTTCCGGAACATATCTACCTGGTCATTATGCCGTGGAAACTATCACTGGGAAGGCAATCAATGTGAAAAATAATGGCTCATGCTGGTGTTTTCGTAAATGTAGTAATTAATATAGCTTCTGATTGCGGCACTTTTTACAGTACCTAACCATCTATCTCGTCCATCAGATGCAAATTTACGTACAGACGCCAGCACATCAACATACTACAATCTATCAAATTTTCAACTTAATCACTAAAGCTTAAGGTTCAAAGTTGAATGTTCGTGGGAAAATTTGACAGTTTCGGGAAGGTTGATGTGCTGACCCAGATTGACTGTATTAGAACAGTTTACTATATGTACAGTCAGGGAAATTAATTCTTAAGCTAATTTACTCTCATCATCACACCATCATCTTGCATCATGCTCAGATAGGAGTCTTTGGCCTCGCACAGGACTTTCTGCGTTTATTTTAATTTTACTTGGTTTTTATTTTTATTGTTTTAAAAAAAAAAAAATTAATGAGTGTGTGTGTATTTTAATTGAGATCTCCTGTGCTGGTCCCAATAAATACTTTTTCTTTATTTCTTTCTTTATTTTTTACGTCAAATTGCCGTGTTAAAGCCATTTCATACAACTGTCAAAAATGATAATTTGTATTCGAATATACGGACACTTTAAGTTGATAGTCAATTTGTTTAACAATTCATTTCCGAATACTGCTTTATCATGGACGAGAGTTTTACATTATTACCAAGTGGTTGATATTTTAATCTTTATAATCCCAGAATACCTACACACGAAATATTGATAGCCGAAAGTGTTAAAATATGCCTCTTTTATGTACCTACTGATAAATTTCTCTAAAACGTCTAACTTAAAAAATGGTAATAGTGTACGTGTGCTATAAACGTTTGCTTTATTTTACTTAATTTACTGTCACTCCATACATTATTAATGGAAGCTGATTGTTTATTACCAGCGCAATGAGCGAAAATGGCCAAAACTTACGTACTCGTTGAATTACAACCAATTAGGTAAGATATTGTTGATAATAATGTAGTTTTTATTTCATTTCTTATCTTAAATATAATATATCTAACACTAAAGTAGGATATAAATTATGTACAAGTATACAGAGGAAATAAATAAATAAAGGAAGAACTCATTAAGATCATAAGATCTAAGATGGGTGCTAAGTAAGAATTAAACAAACAGACGTTAAGAATGGTGTATTTCGCACTTGCCTATTCGCTAATAAGCTATAGACTCCTTGTGTACGTGCGAACCTTTATTACATATTTATGAGACATTAAAGACATAAAAATAAGATTAATAAAGTTTCTAGTTAGTAAAAATGTTAAAGAAAGAAAGGAAATCAATTTAATTGACTTAGGTCAAGGCACACAAAAACAAAAAAAAAACAGAAAGATAAGTGAAACAAAGAGTATGGTTATTTCCCATCAGTAAAATCATACCTATAGATAAAAAAGTAGATTATTTCGTAGGGCTGGAGTATTATTATAATAGGAGTCTTTGGCCTCGCATAGGACTTTCTGCGTTTATTTTAATTTTACTTTGTTTTTTTATTTTTTTTATTTTTTTGTGAGTGTGTGTTTAGTTTAATTGAGATCTCATAATTTATTATTATAATGATAAATATAAAATTAATGTTAAAAATAAGTACAACACACGTATGGTTAGAGAGAACACATTGGTTCAACCACAGATAACAAATTATTATGGTAAGAGAAGTGTAAAGTGTTTAACAAAATAGATGTAATAAGAGAAAAAGTAAAAATGAGTAAAGGATCACATAAGACAAAATTAAAAAACTTTATACAGGATAGCAAACAGAATTAAATACATTGCTTACGATTGAACCTTATCAGTATAATAATAATAATTACCTATATTTGTATAAGTAGTAGGTATGAACAGACGACAGCACGTCAGGTTATACTAGGCTGTCAGATTTCTACAAATGATTTAAACCTTAAAATGTTAATGGTTATGCTCAGAACCGGATGTGAAAATTGGACGGTTTGTAATAGCCTGTCCTGCTGATGTGTATACGTAAGGTGGTTCATTGTTTTGTGAAAGAGCGCCTCTCGCCATCAAACGTAAAAGTTTGGCGAGTTTATAATTAAATAACCTCTCTGTTTTGTATCTGTATTTGATAGAAAAGTGCTATTACACCCTTGATGAGTTTCTCTGTGACACATAGATACGAATAGACTTTATTTAATTTATATTATACTGTTTTTATTGACATTATATTTTTATTTTCGACATTTGTATGGGTATTTTGTTTTTTTTAAGTTTTTATTTAACATTATTATTTTTGACATTGTGGAGTTGATTAGGATGTAATTTTTTCTTATTTTCCTTTTTCCATTTTTGTTTCCATTCCACATACACCATTTTATACTATTTACTATTATTATTACTTTTGACATTTGTAATGGTGGATTTGAAATGTATTGTACATATTTATTATAATTGCAAATGTTTTACTTTTAAAATTAAATATTTTGTTTGTTTCAGTACCTCACCCCTCACCTCTGCTGACTCATGAATTCGTTACTGCGCAGCGACTCGCCTCATGTTCCGAGCCGCCACCGGTTAAATCGGTGTATAACCTCCTTTTAATACATCAATGGGGTATAACAAGTGTGAGACTTTATTAAGTACTTAGGTTTTTATGCCTGAAATCCATGCTCCTGGTCTTTGTGAGCTAGTTTAGTACCTACTAGCGCTAGTGTTTTCTTCAACTATTTTCTAAAACTACCTATGTTTTAAAATAAACGGAAAAACTTGTAAATTGTATGCTCAGACATTTCGATTCTTTCAGTAACTTATATCAATAACAGCTTAGGACTGAATACATTTAAATGAGCCTAATGTTAGTTGGTGTATTTAACTTAAAACTATAATTAAACGTTATCGACACCGTTTTGAACAGCGAGCTATTTACCTAATTCGACACACTTACACAAAACAAGCAACTATCAAGTATTTACCAGATATTTCTTACGATAAGCCTTAATTTATGAGAAGGTAATATAATAAGTACCTAGGTACTGATATAACGAGTTTCCTGTTAATTACTAGAAACTTTATCAGCTACTTGACTTAATACTTCAAATTCCTAAACGTAAAACTCTTGTGAAAAATAACATACTTTATTATATTTTTATGTAATAAATCTGCCTGAATTTTGATACTTAACTAATCATTGTTTTATCTTCCTAAAAACCATTTTTTTTTCTGTACCTTAGAAATCAAGGAAAGCATAACCTGCTGACAGTAATATTTAGAAACTAATTAATGGGCTTTTTTGCATGGGATCGTTATTCATCGAAACTGTATTTTAGATTCTCTAAATTGCCAAATCATAGCAACACAACATGAAAATAGAACTTACTGTAATTATGTATATTTTACCAAGTCTTACGTCAAACAGTAATGAAAAATCAACGGGGCGCCCTATCTTTAGTTTTTCACTGCACCTTCCATTCTATCACAACAATTGGACAGTGCATAAAACTTGTGAAATAAAGAACAAATGAATTGTGTAAATAAAGTAATCCATGGCATTACGGTTTTTGTTTAAGACTGCGATATCTGTGCCGTAAAATTGCGAATTTACACTTTTCTATGTAGGTCAGACAGTTTGGTGATGTAGTTGCTATGTTAGGTGTTGGCAATTTTATGTAAACTTGAAAATGGATAGACTATTGTGTAATACAGTATAGGACTTTATTAATACGAGTACTGTCAGCAATTTGTCAGTTGAATACGTAGTCAGAAACAAAATTGATAATAAAAACTGCTATGTTTTTGTCTCGATTGGTTTTAATATATTTACTACTTTACTGAAATTTTTCATCAGCATAATACAGTGTAACAATTACTATCCAATTGTATATGGAATTGTATGCCTAACATTCAATACATGGTTTGATCACTATACTCTAACCCGCTATAATGGACAGTCGATTTAAATATTTACATATCTATCATTTTAAATAATTATTGAAATAACTAATAACCATAGTATCTTGCCCATTCTTCTCCATACGAAAACGACCTTTTGGAATGGGCGACTAGAATCAATTATTATATATTTTTTTTGTAAATGTTGACGTTCTTAAGTGCCTTTTTTGTGCCTAATTGAAATAAATTATTTGACTTTTGACTTTTATCACCACAAACAGCCCTGGGAACGTCTGTAACCATTTCCAATGTAATTCCTGGGGCCTGTTCACAGGCCACAGGCCTGTGTACATATACAGGTTTATTTAGACTGAGCTTCCGCACTGAACCTTAAAAGTAATTTGTTACATAGTCACCATCATAGGGTCGGCTTTCAGTCTAAACGCTACATTTTCATGGAGCGACTGCCTTTGTATCCGTCCTCCACAAACCAGTCACTGGGTAATACGATACCCTTTTGGTAAGACTGGTTGTCAGACCTACGAACTTCGGACTAGCCGTAACGACTGTCAAAGATCTACAAATGACCACCGGGAAAAACGGTAAAGCGTGCTTTCCGAGGCACGGAGGATTCTCGATACGTAATGAATGGTCACCCCCCCATAGACCGACCTCAGCAAGCGTTGGTTAAACATAAGATCGATTCGTGCGTCTGTTCTTCAATGAAATAAAGACGCAGTTTTTTGGTTCCTTTCCTTCTTGACATTTTGTCTGCGAATATCGGTCGGTGATTCACATTAAAAGTATCGCAGACTCTTTCAACCGCGTAATGTTAAATTTTATCAAATAGATAGACTTAATAATAAATTCTGGTATCCATTGAAAAAAAATGCTTAAATCAATCAAGTTAATTATTATGAAATAACATAATAATTAACTTGATTGATTTAAGCATTTTTTTTTATTAACATGAAAGCAGCTGGTTTTTTTATTTTTTTGTACAAATATGACTTAAGCGTATTTTCTAAATAATCGAGAAAGCAAACTTCCTAAGTTTCTAGTTTTTCTGATTTCTCGTGTCTGATTAAACTTGTCTATTGAAAACGCGTACTGTTTCATATGGAATGGAACTTTCACGATATGATTACAACGTCAATCACAATTGTTAATTACTGATAACTTTTACTTGTTAGTAAATTATAATTTGCTGCCGATGGTATCTCGATACGAATATTGTTTCGTGACCTGGATTTTTATATTAAAAAAATATTAACAGGCTCGCTGTTGTATAATTATGCATTTTATTTAAAAGTTTTATTTATTTAGCCAGTGGATAGAGATAAGGTCAGAATGTCGTCTTACGGCCGAACCCAATAACACCATTTTCAGTAAAAGACAGAACGCTATTGATGGTAGACCGTGGTAGACAGTATAATTCTATATTCTATTATTATATTCTGTCATTGAATGACATTCCTTAAGATTTCTTATTTTCTGACAGATTATTGGGACGTTAAAACCATAGATATATATAGGTTTTTCTATCTTCAGTATGCCAAAACTGGTGATAGGTTATTGGGCTCGGCCGTTAGAGGATAGGTGTTGGTCACATTTTTCTTTACATCCCTTAACTAGAAATGATTGCTTAATAAAAGTACCCAACACCTATTTCTTATTACAACCAAACCACACACACTCACTTAGCTTCTCAGAAAACATAATGGTGGAACATAAATCAGCTCTCAAGTGTCGCGTGGCATGCCAATTTGTTGCGCGCGCGCTCACGTGCCCGAACGCGTTCCATCTACATACACTTCGGCATTCATCGGGTACCGTGGGAAAAAAAAACGGCGCTCCGTATGTAAATATTTAGTTATTTGGAAAGTGATGTGTAAAGTAGCATTTATTTTAAGAATTACGTTTTTTTTTTGTTTATGATTTGAAATGAGAAATAAAATCAGTAATATTGTTTTAATTAAGATACTATCATTAAGCTATTAAATCTTGCTTGAGATTACGTTTATGTTTTTAACGATTTTATCGTAAACCGATATAATAAATAAAATTAAATTAAAAATGAAAATGTCTCGAAATTACAGTAGTTTTTGTTTATGATTTATTCAAAAATTTTGCTTACGAATGTAGAGTGGTTTCACATTCTTCTCCTCTACTGCTCGTGGCGCTGATAACTTTCATCCGTCACAATAACATAAAACTGTAAATAATTCTGTGTGTGTGAAGCGTATATTTCATGTTTTAAAAATTACAATTTTTTTTTTTTTTTTTTTGTTTGTTTCAGTCCCGTACTAACCTAACAAGATCTACATTGTGTTCAACTATATCAATCGAAGAATTTTATTTGTGTCTTCAGTTATTGTTTTTTTTTCTTCATGCACACTTGTTTTTCCAATGCACTTTAGACATTGGCAGAATAGTCGACATCGGCTTTGCTTGCCATTTAATAAAAATAGAATATAATGTAGATTGTATAATGACGATGATTGAGAAATGACTCCTTAAAATGGTGCATTAGGTATTTTGCTTTCAAGGATCTCCCTTAGATAATCCACCATCACAAAACTTTGACCTTGAGAGAGCCTAGCGTAGCCCAGACTTTTAGTAGAATAAGTATAAGATGCTAGCTTAAACTGGATTTGTCACAATGAGGGTTTTTGGCAGCACTGAGACGTCAGGTCCGGGCACCTGTCAAAGGTGCAAAGCCTATATTTCCTTTAGTTGTGGCTGACTGATGAACGTATGAATAAAAATAATGCTGAACTTCAGTGTCAAAATAGAAGACCTCTTGCCAAAGTGGCTCCAACTGGTGGCGTGAATTTACTACTGTACAAAATTAAATCAGATAATTTCCGATTGAATTTCATGTCGTTACCTATTGATTATGCTAATACAATATTTCGCAATAACTAATTTCACACTTGTTATCTAGAATTATAAAGTACCGCCTGTAAGTCTTACTTCAGCTATCTTTTTGCAAAAATAAAGAGTTCTCATTTGTTTATGTCCCCGGTTAAAAAAAGAGCTCAAAACGAACGTTGCGAAATTTATCAGGCACACTGAGTCAATAAACTGCCTTTATAAAGATTTAATAATTTTCTGTTTGGCAACATAGTATTGTATCTACGAATAAGGTGTCATAAGAATTACTAACTATTTATTTATTAACCCATAGTTCCAGGCTAAAACACTCTTCAACAAATTTTTTTCAAGCTAAGATTTAGATGCTCTCTTACAGTGGCGGCTTTTATTTCGATTCATTTAATATTTCTCAAGGTGTATCCGAAAATGACATGACATAACATCACGCCTTGTTTCCCCGAAGGGTTGGGCAGAGGTGTACCTGTAGTAGGTACACCCACATTTCGCCAGTTATGTTTAAGTCCCATGTAATAGGGGGCGAGCCTATTGCCATCTACCGGGCACAAATCCAAACTCCGGGCTGCTTCTGAGAAATTCCAGAAAGGAAAACCCAATGACACTTTGCCCGACCTGGGAATCGAACCCAGGACCTCATGTTCAGCAGTAGCGGTTGCGACCACTAGACCAACGAGGCAGTTGCTCTTGGCCTGCTTCTCATCTGATGATAAGTGATGATCAGGCCTAAGGTGAAAGCGAGCTTACCCCGGAATCCTCAAAACTACAGAGGAACTGGCTATCCTACCTCAAACTGCCAAAACACAACAATGCTGTACTTAAACTAGAGCAAAAAAAAACAACAGAAATATTGTTTGAGTAAAACCTTGAAATTAACATTTAAGTTCACGAAAATATGAACAATATTAAAAAGAAGCCCATTATTTTTTGTTGCTGTCATAATTAATGTAACACCATTGTAAGCGAAACCGTGTAATTATGTCAAGAGCTAAGTTAACCGACCCTGCCGAACAAAACAATATAATGGCGAAAAACTATTCGTTGCACAATATTGATGACAATAGTTGACGAGACGTCGCCGTCGTCGGCGCCGTTGTTGTCACTCACGACCGCCGTCCTTCGTAAAATTATTCTTTAATAGATAGATACATTTTTATTATTATCACATCTATTCAAAAAGAGCTAGCTTATTCTTCGTAAACAGGGACTAAAATCGCTTTTTAATCCCTAGGGACTAAAAGTGATAGCTGAAGTCGATACTGAGGTGAAAATGTATATCCAAGATGGGGGCGGCCAATTTTTTGTTTTTTTGTTTTACGTCATTCGTTAGAAGAAACTTCGTTCCTGATGGGGGCCAACCCCCATACCGCACACTTCTTCTTGTCATAGCGTCTGATAAAAAGTAGAGTGTTCACCTCTGGAGCAATACTATTTTAAGCTAGAGTGACGTACTTTTAATCCCGCACTGTGCTCAGGATTCATATAAAATGCCTTAAAAAATGTTGTTAGCTTCCTTGGCAAACAATCTACTATTATATTCTCCATAGGCACCAACTACTCTTTGAAATCAGTGACTTTTGACAAATCAAGTGCCTATAAATGATTTCATTGAAATAATTGCTTTGAGTTTGAGATTGAATTAAATTAATGAATAAATTTTTTGTCATTAAATTACAATTAAAAATACTCGTCATTCATAGGCTGACAACAGCTAAAGCGCAGTCACTGTCGTACTGCATAGAAAAGAAAGAGAAGTGAGAGGATACAATACAACGCTGGTAATTTATTGGAAAATATGAAGCAACTATTTTATTCAAAATATTTACAAAAAAAAAAACTATTGATTTGACTAAAAAATTAAAACACTATTTCGTTAATACGTTGCTTGTAGAATAATCTGAGAAAAATCAGAATGATTACATGCATAAACATAACATAACATCACGCTTGTATTCCCCGAAGGGCTAGACAGAGGTACCTATACTCGTAGTACTCCCACATTTCGCCAGTTATGTTTAAGTCCCATGTAATAAGGGGCGAACATCATGATCATGATTATTGCATGCATTGCATATTAATATGGTTTTTAATCGTTAAATTAAATTTAGGAGTTCGCCTCATTCATTTATTTCTATGTTTGTACGACTGATTGAGTTTTCCGAGAGATTTGTGTCACATTCTTAGTCTTAGAATAGTCGTAAGTAGGTAGAGATTTTTGGAAAGTTTTCTCATACTTAATCTAGCTATGTATTTCATTGTAGGCCATGACATGGCCTCGCTACATAACAGCTAAAATGTATCTCAAAATCTTCAGTTTACCAATCTTATGACGCACGAACCAAATAAATATGCATTATGCACTTATGAAATTAGGTACATGCATCTATTAAACGATATTTCAGTGACAAAGCGTCATAGCAAATATTGCAAAACGATCGGTTTTATTGATCGCAAATAAATTATTTGTGTATAACGTGATCGTGGCCACGAAAAATGAGTTGTAAGTGGGCCATTGACTTCCGGGCATTCGTGTTTAGTCACGAAACAGGCGGTTGCAACACTGCACTCGATTAGGGCTGCTTTCAACCTGAAAATTCTTCTCGTTACAGCGACGAATGGAAATGAAGAGCATGGTTAGATTTTGTAATATAGTAAGAACACCTAAGAATCACAAAACGTATTAGATCAGCACGCTTAAAGCCTCTTAAATCCTGATCTGAGACCTGATCGACAATGTTTTTTTATGTGGCCAGCCAACCTTATACAGGATGGACCAAATAGTGACGTCATAAAAAAAATATTGATTTCTCATGCCTAGGTGTATCCCAAAATACCCCATGTGAAATAATGAATGTTACTTTCATACGAAAATAATAAACTAACTAATATTCCAGCAAGTTACCCAAAAAAGAATTTATAGCAGGGATTTATGTTTTTAGTAGGTTAAACTCAAATTTTCAACTTCAACTTAAAAATAAAAAGGAGTTTCTACAGGTTCTAGCTGACTTTAAAAACTATGCAGGTCCTTAAGCTATCCAAAACATAAAAAAATAGTACTTATCTAGCTATTATTCTCTGTAATCAATCGGCCTTCAACGGTGGATAAGCTAAAAGTCCTTTTAAACTAAAAAATGGCGGAACATACATGGGTATTTTTGGATATCCCTGGGCATGAGAAATATTTTTATTTTATTTATGACGTCACTATTTGGTAGCACCCTGTGTGTATATTGCAGGTGCAGTCACCAGCATAGGAAAATTACCTTATCTTCGAAAAGCTCGGGCATCGAACTGTGAATATTCTGATTGCTGAACCATAGATATCAGCAACTTTTGGTGAAAAGATCATCACAAAGAAACAAAGCTCTGAAATAATGGAGACTCGGAATAATAGAGATTAGTTTTCGTTCCTACTCTCTATTAAGATGATTTTGATGCAGTGAGCCATTGCAAGTAAGAGTATTAAAAAGTATTATGATTTAACACGAGACTTCATTTAAATATCCAAATTTCAGTCAAAGTAGACTTCAAGGTAGGCCAGCCCTAGATGCAATTGTCGGACCAAAGCTATCTGAGTCCTGACTGCACCTTATGTCATCGATTTCATAAAACTGGGCCAATTTGTACCGCAGGCCAGCTATCGGCTTGTTGTTTTTCCTTTCGATACAATAATCGAAAAGGCGTTTCTAAACAGGCAGCTAATAAATAAGATTAGTGTTATTGTTAGCTGCATATACGATTGCAAAATTAATTTTAAATAACAATGACCATACAAAAAAAAAGTAGACCAATCTTTCTCAAGATTCTGAAAAAGAGTCACTATTGAATTGGGCACGTACAAAATCGTTTAAAGACATTTAGGTAAAAACTCATGCGTGTGTTTGCCTACATATTAATTTCTTGAAACGCATAATTCTATAACGAAGTCCTGTGTCGAATTATCAAACTCAGATACCTATACCAATAATTTAATGCTATACGTAATGATGAACCCGGCAGTATCATTCACGGTTGTCTTAAACTTAAACAATAATCCATCAACGTACGCCCGGTGCGGTGATCTTTTACGCTTATAGCTATCTTATAGTGCACTATAAGACTGTCTTATAGCTTCCACTTTCTCCCATCCTGACATTATGTACGCGTGTAATGAAATCTTAATCTGTTTGATCGAAGAAAGTAAATACGCCTTATTATGTAGGTAGCGACTCACCATTAGTCGCGGAATGCAAATGATTACACGAATTAAATAATCGGTAAGAGACTCTTTACGCGGCGGGAGATATTTAAGAGTCGGCTAAGTTATTGTGCATATCAGTAATTAAAAGAACGATTGTGAACTGTTTCATTAAGGTTTTGAGAATGATAGAGATAAAGACAATCTTGTAATCATCACTTTTCAGCTTGGAAACTACATCCTACATTCATTAAATCATCACAAATTCTGAACACTACTTTTTTAAAACCTGCCAAGAATGTCTGCTCACTGCTTATTCTCTTAATTAAAAAGCAGGAATCCCATTACTTTTAATGAAGCTAGCTATAGGAAGCATTGAATTAAGCTTGATGAACACAGAGAGTTGTGAACAAATCGTATGAATTAGAAACTGAATGAAATACAATAGCCACTTAGTTTTGCATAAGAGTAACAAAAACGAATGCTCTGAACCGGTAATCCGGAAGCCACCATGCATTTTGGAAGTGATCAATTACTTAGCTGCGTTTATTACGCACTTCTCTTGTATTATTTTAAAATTATTTATGTTAATTTATTATTATAATATTTTTCTAGTTGAATAGTATGCATGCAGTAGCATGGTTAGAATCACGATTAAATTTAACGTAACAACAAATTATGTTGTGAGTAAGCATGATATATTTTCTTTGGAAGTTTGGACTGTTCCTAATGATGTCTAGATCTCGTGTGTTCATAAATCCTAACTTAATATTATAAATGCGAAAGAGAGTGTTCGTTTAGAAAGAAAGAAAGAAAATACGTTTATTTGCGGTACAATATGACGCAAGCCAAGAAAAAAAAATTACAAGAAAATAACGATTTGGGGGTAAATATGCGTCACATCCACGCAAAACGGCTATCGCTCAACATTATGCTGCGACCCTAAGCGTGACAGACCCCCAGCGCTGGTTTTCAGAGACAACCGGTGTTGACGTGATGACGTCGACCGGTGCAGTTTATAGAGAAATAACAAAAACAAAATAAGACATAAATAAAATAAACGCAATAGTTAGTCCTAAATATATAAATTATACTAAAAAATAATATTTAAAGTGGCAACATTTTGCATTTTTTCGTATGTTGTTTGTTACGCTGTCACGCTAAAACGGCTGAACGGATTTCGATGAAGTTTGGCACATGGGTAGACCATGACTTTGGTTAGGACTTTTGTTTCGTCCCGGTGTTTAGTTCCCGTCGGATAATTTCCGATCTCAACGCGGACGAAGCCGCGGGCAAAAGCTAGTTCTATATATTTTTATTTATTATAGCTAGTTCTTTATTTATATAAGTAACCAACGAGATATGGTGCCGATTCTCTTGTACACCGAACTAACCTAACTAAGCTATCACTAAAATTTCTTACTTCTGGCTATGAGGATCTTAAAGCTATTCTGCAATAAAAAGTCTCTAAATTTAAAAATTATTTTGACACAAACAAAATCAAATTTGAAAATTGCGACTCCACGTGATACATACTTGTTTGCCCTACCCCGTGAAATTTTTTAGAGCCGCAGGCGCGCACGAGCGGCAGCCTCGACGTGTTTTATATGGAATTTTTCACTTTTTGTATAGAAAATATAAAAAAGTATTACCTATGTGTTGAGTATTAGGGGTATAAGGGTTTTATAAAGGGGGTCGAAATTTTCATTATTTTTGCGATAGGCACCATTTTCGAAATATGAGCAAAAATAAGAAAAATATTAGTACTGTTTTTGCACGTGAATTCGAGGTGTTCGTGTGAATTTAAGTTCATGACGACTAATAATATTCCACACCATTTTTAGTGGCGATTAAAAGTGGTCAGAATTAGTTAGACAATTAAAATTTTAGGTGAAAAAGTCAAATTCAGAATAGCAAAATTAGCATTTTCACTAAATTTAAATCTCAGTGCGATCCTAGTGCTGTCAAACTAAAATATAGTTAAGTTCTGTCACTTTAGTCTATTTCAGAATGGGAAATCATCGTTTGACAGGAATAAACTAAATGTTGGTGATTTTTTGTCTAGTTTAGAGGCGTTTGTGACAAGAGAATCGGCACCAGTAGCTTTGTGGATAATAAAAACATCAGTTTTTCGCCGTCCATCATATTATAGATTAACGTACAGCTTACAGTACAGTAATCGCGGATTGGGCGCGTCGTCATGGATTGCACTGTCTGTACACACCTGTCTTTGTTTCCTACAAATAAGTATAATTTCTATTGAAATTATTATCAGTCGTACCGTGGTCTACAGCTAGCATTTCCTTTAGTTACTCTATCCTTGGACTTAAAACTAATACAGTCGATGTGATATCTAAGCGGCTAACTGGCCATTGTATTGCCGACCATTTCTGTGCACCCATACTCTAGCTTGACCTATATCTCCATAACAATAAGGTCGTTAGTCTTTCTCAATATCACGATATCCAGTGAACAAATAATTTGATCGCTTGCAAACCCATGCTACAGGTGGACTAGGCTTAATAAATGACTGTTATGTAGCTTAACAAAAATGAACTCTGTTCTTACCTTTCAAAGCTGATTACCGAGTGTATAAATATTTGAATACAATGAGAGCATATATTTTCAATTTGAAGTGTGAAGGTGTATAAACGTGATCAGCGTTGTCAATCGAGTGAACTAACGATCGCCATGTTGATTTATGTCGAATTCATCGAATTAATTTCTTATTTCGTGTTGATAAATGGTTAGGATACCGCGTGGATGTAGACTTCCCGGATGTTGACGATTTGAGCACTTATAATTTAATAAAATAATCTATGTTGTCTCTTGATTTCGTTTATTACCTTATTTCTTGTAGAGAGCTTAAGCATTTTTAGTGTAGTTCTACTTTTCATTTTGGGAAGTTAGTCATAAATCTTCTGAATCTGTCGTAAACTTTATCACCATATCGCAGCTTTTGAGATTATATTATTATGTTTTTTTTATTGTGTAACTGCTTCGTTGGTCTAGTGGTCGCAAGCGCTACTGCTGAGCATGACGTCTTGGGTTCGATTCCCGGGTCGGGCAAAGTGTTATTGGGTTTTTCTATCTGGAATTTCTCAGTAGCAGCCCGGGGTCGGGATTTGTGCCCGGTTGATGGCAATAGGCTCGCCCCCTATTACATAGGACTTAAAACATAACTGGAGAAAAGTGGGTGTACCTACTACAGGTACACCTCTGCCCAACCCTTCGGGGAAAAAAGGCGTGATGTTATGTTATGTTTTTATTGTGTCCGTTCTGCGTTCTTAGTCTCCATCCATTTATTGGGTTTTGTTACCTTATACAATACTAGCTGTGCCCCACGGTTTCACCCGCATAGGTCTTGATCCCGTAAGAATATCGAGATAAAAGGTAGTCTATGTCCTTCTATAGGTCATGGTCTACCTATGTGCAAAATTTCATACAAATCCGTTCAGAAGTTTTAGCGTGAAAGCGTAACAAACAAAACACACTTGCGCATTTATAATATTTGTTAGGATACAGCCGTAGATTTGATGTAAGATCCTCTTGCGCACCTGATGACTAGTGACAGTCATCAAGTGTGATTCTAGTTATTTCTACGTTAGTTTATTTGACATACAACCAGATATGATGGAATATCTATGTTTTACTTAAAGCTTCTGACAATCTGACTTACATCTCTTACATTAGTCTCAGAGGTGGGAGAGGTGACTTTTATTAACTGACTGTCATGCATGATAGACATTTAGCAGTTTTATTGACGATTAGTCCTTTAATCAGAACTCTAATGATTTAATGCTCCACTTGGAAATGATGGCGTTACAGTTACAATTCCTGATTAGATAGGATCAGCAGAGAAGCCATCCACAGCCACCAGTCCAATAATGATTTAGCTATCAATTTCATTCTGCCTCGTTGGTCTAGAGGTCGCAAGCGGCACTGCTAAGCATGAGGTCCTGGGTTCGATTCCCAGGTCAGGCAAAGTGTTATTGGGTTTGGCATTTCTCAGTAGCAGCCCGGAGTCTGGATTTGCCCGGTTGATTACAATAGGCTCGCCCCCTATTATATGGGACTTAATAAAAAATGTGGATGTACTATATGTACCTACACCTCTGCCTAACCCTTCGGGGACTACAGGCGTGATGTTATGTTATGTTCATTCTAACTGGAATATGACTATAATTACGACACTGTCGATGTTGCAGAGAGGCTTCACATTGCAACAAAGTTGTTAGTTACCATAATATATCCACGATCCATTGGTGACAGTTACCGTATTCTAATTAAAAACCTATTACCATTCATCATCTTATGCAAGAACTGTGTGTTTATGTTTGTTAATAAACGATTCCGAATATTGATTAGTGTCACAGGTATATTTACGTCAACTAGGTATTAATAATTATACGAGTATATGTATCCAATACTAAGTTTTACGTTGTCATATTATCTGAACTGTACATACTTTGTAGTCTGGTTTGACTTTTAGAAAATTAAGTGGTTCTTTGGAATCTTTGGTTGTTTGAAAATTATTCAATCTTCATAAAGAGTAGGGGAAGATCAAATAATCGACGGGTGCAGGGTACAAAGGGGGTGTGAAAACTGAGATGGTGGCTAATAGAGGCGGATAAAAGAAGGAGAACACGCTCTCTAAGGAGGAGAGGATGATGAATTTAGCTAAGCCAATAAAACGATTACGCATAAATAATTTATTTATTTAATTCAAAAATTACATTTAAAATTCATTACATAGTATCATAAAACATTACATTTGTTTCTCATTAAAAAACTAGTTAGTTATTTTAAGCATGCATTTTTACAATAATTGATTTTTAAATAAAAAGATTGAAGAAAATAAAATAACATTTTTTCAATTAATATTATTGGGTGCATAAATACGTATACAAAAAGTAAATTCAGTTTCAACGTTTAGTAGAAAAAAAAAACAAAACGTAACGAAGTTTTTCTTTTTGAACTATTATATAAGTTAAACTGGACGCTTTCGGTACGAAAATGCTTTTTTATTCATTGATTCAATGAAACAATAATTTTTCAGAAATTCAGTTTCAGACTTCTAAGTGTTTTTTTTTTTGTGTGGGAGAATAAAGCCTTTTGACAAAACTTATTATTAAAAAAAAAATAGTTTTCTAATTTATTAGCATCTCTAATGGTTTAAAATATAACGAATACGTATTATCACACAGCACCTAGACCCTTGATAAAAAGCATATTACAAAGGCGCGTTATAATCGGTCGTCATACTATTCAGGTTATGTTTTCCAATTTGCAAACTCAGGGTTATCACGCTTTTAGAAGTGGTTTTTAGAGAAGATCTTCTCTATTTTTCATAGAGCAGCTCCCAAAAATGTTAGCGCTCCTCTACCATTTACTGATTGCTGAAAAACGTTTCAAGACATAATCTATTGTTATATAACACCAAAAAGGCCACACTATTTTAGTCCGTAGATTTGAGCTGGCAGTTATTAAACCACACTTAGGTAGGTATTAGGTACAACGACAACGTTTAAAAAACATAACAAAATCGTGAAATTAAGAAACGTTTTTCATCACTATCCAATTATTTCAGAGGCTATCTTTAGTAACCCTATTGTCGTTTCGTAACATCACCTTGTCTCGTACAATGGACTTTAGCTTAACGCTCTGTATACATTTCATTGTTAATAGCTTTGTAACGCCATTTTATGCCTCGGTAGGTTAAATCTATAAGGCATTATGGACATATTCTGCGCTCTCGATTACTACTGAAATGATCTCGATAGAGTGCTTTATTTCGATTTCGATTGTAATAAATATTGTTTAATATCAAGGTGGATTAATATTTTACGGTTCGTTTATTGGTTTTTGTTAGTGGGTTACTAGCATTAATATTTTTGAGAGATAAATAATAATATTTTCAATGGATACAGTTTCCAGATTTAGAAGTATTGATTCGTATTTTGTAATTTATTAGATTGAAATTTAATTTTGAACTGTGACTTCTTTTGGTTTATTGCCTACGGTTTTTTAGGGTTCCGTAGTCAACAAGGAACATAGTTTCGCCTGTGGTTTCGCCATGTCCGTCTGTCCACGGCTTAGCTCAGAGACTGTTTAACGAATTTAAAAGGAAATTTATCACAGCTAAGTATGGTCTACAAGTTAACGAGATATAATCGACCAACTTATATTTGCAGTTCATAAAACATTTCCCCCCATACATTCCGTATGGGAGAACATGTTTTTCACTACAATGTTATGTTTGTTCTTGGGATAAATTCATCCCATCTATAAAACCCTTTATTGTGCGTGGTCTGACACGCACTTTTTTATACTTATTCTGTTACAATTTAGTGAACATTTAAGTACCGGCTTCTTATAGTTAAACCTTAGAAAATCTTTCTCACTGTATACGCAGGGCTTCCTTCTAATCATTTAATGTCTGTGAAGGCTGACGCCGTAGGTATTTTTTTGCTTATTGAGATTTATTTTTCACTTGACAGGTACCAATGCATAAAATTACATAAGTATGTCACACAATGTATGCAGTGGAGCCCAGTGGTATGGGCCCTGATTTACGAATTGTAGGTCGTGTATTCAAACCCAGGCAGGCACTTCACTTTGTGTATTTAATTTCATCACCACTGCTCTCAAAAAATTGAAGGAAATCATCGTGAGGAAACCGGCATGTCTTAGAACCAAAAATTCGAAGACATGTGACAATTTAATTGTATAATATATATAGTTTTAAACATTTATTTTATTTTTTGTGATTACTTGAACTCACACACTGACTAATTATTAGTATTACTTGTTATAATGTTAAAAATATAGTATAATTTTACAATGTTTGTAAGTATGTGAGCACCATGCATCTATCACATAATTAATTTATGTCATTCCTTCATTTTTCATTATTTTTACCTATCGTGGTATAGTAATCTTATTCTAGGTGCATTGTCTTCACATATAATTATATAATTAGTGTATACAAGATATAATGTTTTTTTTAAAAGATTAACGGTTGGGTTTCCAGCCCGTTCTTCTCCATACGAAAACTACATTTTGGAATGGGCGACTAGAATCAGTTATTATTATTTTTTGTAAAGTTTGACGTTTAAAAGTGCCTTTTTTGTGCCTAATTTAAATAAAATATTTGACTTTTGACATCCACCAACCCGCACTGGGCCTGCGTGGTGGATTATGGCCCACTCCCTCTCACGGAGAGGAGGCCAGTGTCCCAGCAGTGGGCACATTATAAGATGATTATTCTAAGCAATGTCACACAGTTAAAATAAATCCATTCATAAAATAACACTCTCACGTGACTAAAATGTATCGTGTGATCATGTGTCAAGACGTAGATAAGTCAAACTTAGTCTTGTCTACAAGGCAGATAAGATCTGCCAGGTCGTGGCTACTACTTAGTCACTCTGCCATTATGAACTAGCTATGCTCACGACTCCACTCGTTCCCAGTTCCTTATACGTCTAATATCAATTTCTCAGTCACAGGGCTCGCTTTATTCGCGATAACATCGAGTTTGTACCCTACTGTTTTGTTGCTTAAGTTGAACAATATAATTAAATAGTAAGGAATTAATTAAATCCTTCATTATTGATAAATGACTTGGTTCAGAACTTAGCATAGAAATAAAACTGTGGCAACTCCTTAGGCCCTAGAGTGACATTTAATCAGCGATGAAGATGATAAAAAGTAAAAAAAAAACGTATTGGATTTACAGTACGTTTATTATAACTTGACCCGTAACAATGAATTTTTCAGTCATGTGATTGGTAGTACTGTTCTGTCTGTCGCCATTTTGAACTCTATTAGTATTGAAACTAAAACTGCAAAATTAAGTGCTACCAATCGCGACACGTGTTAAGTTATAATGAAAGCACTGCCGCTGCATAAGCTACCGAAAAGCTTATCCGGTAGAGGCCCCTCTGCTACCGCGGTCACGGCACGACATACTTTTGTTCGAATGATTTAGTCGATTATTCTATACGTCAGGCCATACAGTAAAATTATTCACAGACCATAATTATTAGCCCTTATTATAGTAAAAATAGAGATTTAAACAGCGTGTACCTGCGTGTCCGCAGGGTCACATTCGTGCTCGAAGTATGTCGAGTTGCCGTGACCGTGTCAGCATAGGGGCCTCTACCGGTTTGTCAATCCTGATGAAAGCCGTTGTAAATATAGGAAATGCTTTGAAAGCGATTGCCACTAGTCTATATAGGCCTGTGGTCTAGGCCCTGTTATGACAGAATTCCATAATTTCACTGTTACAGTGCGGACTTTGCAGTTTTTCCCTTAAGGGTAACGCTAGTCGGTCATTCTTCCATACATAAGTAGTATGGTGATTACTCGTCTGTTTGACGAGTAATCACCATACAAACCAAATTGATATAATTTTTAGTTTTGAACTTACACTAGTTCAAAACTAAAAATTATATCAATTTGTCTTGTCATTATCTAGTGTAGCCCTGTATGGAAGCAGAATTGGAAAAAAAATTGGTGTGGAAGTTATGCGGTGTTGAAATTTCCATATTTCAACACTAATTTTAACTCGTCTTTGGACGTAAATAAACAACTTATGTAGTAATAACATGGCAAAATAGAAACCATACAAGAAATTATATAATTTGTTCAATAATTTTACAAAATATATTTTGAGTTAGGTAATACATCTAATAAAACATCGTCTATTTCACTAAATAAATTAATATATATAAATAAATAAAAACTTGATAAATAAACAATTAATAAATACTAATTATATAAAACTATATAAATAAATAATGAGACTAATTAGAATGCATATTAGTCACGCCCACCAACGATTTCGGGCCGTCGCCGCGTCGGCTAGTGTAGGTATACCCTAAAAGGCGTTGATTATGCAAGCAACTCGCGATGCAATACTGAAAAAAAAGCGGCAAAGTGCGAGTCAGACTCGCCCATGAAGGGTTCCGTGGCAGCAATTGCGGTTTACGATATATGACGTATTAAAAAAAATAACTTACTAGATCTCGTTCAAACCAATTTTCGGTGGAACTTTGCATGGTAATGTACATTATATTTTTTTTTAGTTTTATCATTATCTTATTTACAGGGGGGGGGGTCTCACATTTTACCACTTTGGAAGTGTCTCGCGCAAACTATTCAGTTTAAGAAAAAAATTATATTAGAAACCTCAATATCATTTTTTGAAGACCTATCCACAGACACCCCCCAAACGTACGGGATTGATGAAAAATAAAGAAAAATGCAAAAAATGCAATGTTACGCTTTTTTCTACCGTAAAGAGAATTGCTCTTGGCCTTCAATAACCTCCTGTTTATCATTAAGGCGAAAAGGTCAATGTTTGAGTTGTTTGATCTAGAAAATATGCTTTTAGAGAATTATGTAGATTCCATAAAGTAGAGATGCCGCGAATAGTTGTTATAGCGAATAGTCGAATACCGATTAATCGCCATTCCCTATGACGAATAGTCGAATACCCGTCATTATTATTCGACAATTTTTTTTTTTTTTTTTTTTTCAAATAATATATTATGTAGTTTTATTTATCTTCTGAGGAAGGTTGATTTCTGAAAAAACCGACTTGATTCCAATCGTGCAGAAAAACTAGTTTTCAAATAAACTATATTATTATTTGAGAATAAATAAACTTTTTTTGATTAAATTATGTTT
Source organism: Xanthia togata (assembly GCA_963853775.1). NCBI lineage: Eukaryota > Metazoa > Arthropoda > Insecta > Lepidoptera > Noctuidae > Xanthia > Xanthia togata. The sequence goes on from OY970802.1 coordinate 19,262,345, forward strand.
TTATGATTGATAACAATACTAAGTGTGCTTTATTTTGAAGATTAATAAAAATTTAATAATTTTTAAGTCTATACTTTACTGTTCATTAAAAGTTTATTTTTATTTTGACAACTATTCGCCGAATTTCGAATAACACTATTCGTTACTCGACAAATAACAAAAAGATGTTGAGTAATGCCGAATACCGAATAATACTGAGTATTCGCGGCATCTCTGCGCTAATAAAGTCATAATCATGCTCGTTCATAATTTTAATCGACAGTAAAATAATAAATTCCACCAATCTAATTTCCATACGAGTCCATTATTATGTTAAACGCAGTAAGTAGCAATCATTATAATTTATGGTATTTTTATGTATACAGACAGATATCATATTTCACACTTATTTTTATTTTATTACACCTTTCCCGGATTAAAATAAATATAAACAAACACTCACGAATGTTTGTATGCGGTATAATATATTATGACAATCACTTCTACATAATCATTATGATTTATAGATGTCGCGAACACATCATAAATCGCGCCTTATTTGCCATAAATAATCCCGGATATAGGTTTTTTTTTTTTTTATCAAACTGATCTGATTTGCAGCTTGTGGAGGGCTCGTCTTGTCGAAGATATACGATTTACGCGATAGAAAGAGTGGCAACTTATAGGTGAATATAACCGTCAGTAATTTAGCAGTGCGACCTGAATTGGAATTTATTGTGTCGTAGTAAGTCACATTTTATTGAAATGATTTTGCGGGGTGAACCATCTGTATTGGGCACGCCACAATAGCGGCGATAAGTCCACACTTTGAGAAGTGGCTAGAGAGGCACCACGGCCTCCTCACTTTCCACTAGACGCAGGTTCTCGCCGTACACGGTTGTTTCGGGAGGTTCCTGTTCCGGGTAAGGCGGGAGGAAACGCCCGGGTGTCATCATTGCATGGATCGCCCGGAGGAGCATACGGTGGAGATCTGCCCGTCTTGGGCAGAGCATCGCCATGTCCTCATGGAGGCGATCGGTGGTGGTGATCTCTCGCGTCCGGCCCTGGTCCAGGTCATGGTACGGAGCGAGAGGGCATGGGAGGCCGTCACCTCCTCCTGCAAAGCAGTAATGCTCGCGAAGGAGGAGGTGGAACGCGCGAGAGAGATGCAAATTTCGCGCTCTCGCGCCCCTAGACGCCGCAGGAGATGCCCTGGGCGTCGGGAAGCGCAGGCCGATTCCCAGGCACCATAAGCGCGGGCTTGCGGACGGTCAGCAATGGGTAGCTCGCCGTCCGATAAAGACCAGACCTGGTTTGATGGCGCGATGTGTTCCACGCGTGCCTCAGAGAGATGTCAGCACAACTGACGGAGTCCGCTAAGGCCGATGCCTGCTGGGGTTGCAGGAAAGTCCGAAAGGGATACCGTGGCCCCTGGCAACGTACAGGCAACTGAAGGAATACGGGTGGGTTTTAGTCAGTAAGAGTCTCACACGCCCTCCCGCTCCGCTCAGAGCGGGAGAAGTTATCTGATAACTACACACCCAAAAAAAAAAACATCTTTATACATCTGTGGTAATAGAAAGGTATCCTATTTGTTTATGTGATGAGAAATATTCAAATAAGTTGGTACCTTTTAAGTGGTTATAGCTACACTATATTCCATTACTTAGTTTACGTAATACTCGTATCAAACCACTGAAGAAACTGTAAAAATTTTCAATATTCAGCCATTACCACACAACCATAGCAATTCAAGTCAAAATATTTTCTACAATCCCATAACAAAAACCTATTGTTATTTCTATTAGTCTATTATACAATGAACGCACTCTACGTAGAGTTGATCTGGGTCAAAGGTGACCGCGCAACATTGACTCTACCACACTTGACACTACACAATGAACTAGTCTACATTCTTAATCTCATTTTATAGAATGCATAATATTGCTTTTGCATTTTTGTTTGTTATGCATAGGTATTTATTTGTGAATGAAAATGCAGATATTGTTGATGTAGGTCGCAATTGTAACGTTTTTTATAGCTTGAACAGGTTTATTCGATCATTCGTAAAAATAATGATATTCTACAGACAGACATCAAAGATTCTTCAAAAAGGATTATTCATCGGATAACTATGGCAAACATACTCTATCAACTGTATGAATGAAAGTAAACTAAACTAAGTAGATATTTGTTCTTATTTTATTCCCGAATCAGTTCTTAACTATAAAAAGCACTTAACGAAATTTTCAAGTAATCCGTCAATTAAATTTATTACTACCTACATTACCCACGTCATACTAAAAGCGCGGAAGGCATAACAACGTATTATTTCCAACAATTTCCTGCATCCGGCCAGAACCCTTTCCATTACAAAATGACTGATTAGCACCATGAACCACATACAACATGCTTGGCAACCATACATTATGTCTAATCTGATCTCATACAAATCATTCACACTGGTCTAATAAACATGTCAGGCCAAATTAAGTATCCATAATCAAGGGAATTTCAACCTTATCATGAGAACAATAAGACGTGTGTGGTTTAACCTTGTTTGGGTATGGTCATGTCATGCTGACAGCTTATCGGCCTATCGAGTGACCTTCGGCTTGGCCTCACCTCAAATTGATACCTTTGTTCTTTTCGGGGTTCAACTTCTCTATTAATCATATTGAGTTTGTCAATAATTCTATTAAGATATGCAATGGATATTTTTGAGATTTTTTAAAAGCTTTATTATTAATGCGTGTGCTACTTGCTTCCACAATGAGAATTAATAATAATAGGGATCCATTTCGATACAAAACTAGTCGGGCTTGGGCATCCTCGACAACATAAACTTAATAACATTCATAATTTCCTCGAAGGGGCAGAGGATTATTCTATATGTATTATCCCATACCTATTGCTATTAACCAGGCAAAAACGCAGACACTGTCCTGCTTGAAACAATCATCTAGGAAAAACCCAATAACTTTGCCCACTTGAAGATTGAACTCAGGACCCGATCCTCAGCCCATGAGAGGCTATTTCCGCTGAAAAAAACGGAAAACATCAGAAAGTTAACCTGTCAAACGTTCAACTACTATACTGTTTGCGGTGTAGCATGGTGCAGGTGTCAGGTGACAGAAAGGGTAAATTTATTTTATTTATTACAGTTATTTCCAAGTCCGTATTATGTACACAATCTGTATGTAGGTACAGATCATAGTACAATACAGAATCAGCTTACCCTTTCTGTCACCTATCACCCGTACCGTGCTACACCGCAAACAGTATAAAAGCCGTTTGCATGTAAGCGTCCAACAGTTTTTACAGTAATATTTGTTGTCGTTTCGAGTGTATTCTTCTTATGAACCGCTGGGGTTCATAAGACATTCTTGAGGATATAGGAAACTGATAGATATTCCATATTCTCAGACTCTTTCCCACATACCTACGTGATTCACGAATACAAAAACCTTACTTCTATAAGTCCGCCACGTGCCTACCTGTCTCAAGCAATTATCCCTTCTTTTTAACATAATGACGGTATATCCTTGCAAGCGGAGTTTCCTTGAAAAGAAAACAGTTCACTGCTCGCTGCCCGACCTTTTTATATCAGATCCGTAAACGTGAATATAATAGGCGTCACGTTATCAATGCTTTTAGAATTAATTACGGCATACAATATTACATGACGGTGGGTTTTTGAACCGGAACATGAAGTGATTTATAAAAAGCTTACTGCTGACAATGCAATGATTTATTACAATTATTTTTTAATGATTTAAATGACACCATATTGAGATTGCCAGTCACAAGGCGTTGTAATTTAGGTGATTTAGGTAATATTTTCTTACACATAACATTAAAATCACATCACGCCAGCAATCCTCGAAGGGTTGGGCAGACGTGTAACTGTACACCCACATTTTGCCAGTTATGTTTAAGTCCCATGTAATAGGAAGCGAGCCTATTGACATCAACTGGGCACAAATCCAGAATCAGGACTCCGAAAAACCCAATAATACGAATGAAGGGTGGGCGTTTTGGGGGACTGTCTTATGTAATTTTGACGTTCGAAAAGTGCTGATTCTCAGCCTAGTTTGAATAAATGACTTTTTCACCTCAGCACCTCAAACAAGCAGGTTTTGCTGTCAAAAAACAGTGAGCAAAATTCGATTTTGCTGCGAGCGTGAGACAAAGTAACTTTTTAATAAAAAAATTTAAATGCCGAAAGCAGTGTTCAGTCTACTCACAAAATTCTAAAGATTTGAACTTCAATTAGTTTTGTCACTTTCACTTCGATACGAAAAAAGCGAGAGATAGAAACAAGTCGATTCGAAGTTCGATTTCAAAATTCCATACCTACCTATAAAGGCCTAAAAAAGAAACAAACAATAAAACGTTCGGATACACATAAAACCTTAAAATTGCAAATCATCTGCTATGGTTTTATTTAAATTCTGTTTTAATACATTTTTGGAACGAAGTTCTTAAGCGGCTTGCGGTAAGAGTGCACTGGCAGAAATCGTCACGCGAAAAGGCGCTTGCGACTGTTTTCTTATAATTCAAAGAGAAAGAAAGACGGAGTGAGATAGTAAGTGTGAATTTAGTCAAAATAAAAATCCAACATGGCGGTTGCGGAAAATTTCTCATTTTTCATAATGGGTGTCGTTTTCATAGTTTTCAAGGGTGCTAAAGCCGATCGTGACGTCAAAATGTAAATCCAAGATGGCGGCTGCGTAAATTTTCCTATTTTTCTTCATGGGAATCGTTTCTATCGTTTTCAAGGCTGCTAAAGCCGATAGTGAAGTCAAAATAAAAATCCAAGATGGCGGCTGCGAAAATTTTCACATTTTTCGCCACGGGTGTCGTTGTCATAGTTTTCGAGGGTGCTAAAACCGATAGTGAGGTCAAAATATAAATCCAAGATGGTGGCTGCGAAAATATTCAAATTTTTAGCCAAGGGTGTCGTTTTTATAATTTTCGAGGGTTATAGAGCCGCTAGTGACATTAAAATGTAAATCCAAGATGGCGACTGTGAAAATTTTCAAGTTTTTATCATGGCTATCGTTTTCATAGTTTTGTGGGTGCTTAAGTCGATAGTGTGGTAAAAATGGAGCCACCATCTTGGATTTAAGATGGTGGCTGCAAAATACGAGGTGATGAAGATTATGTAAAAAAAAACCTTGTCTGATCCGAAAAGGGGCATATAATAGTATTTTTTTATTATTATTGATAGTAAAAAAGTTATTGGTATTTAAAATTCACATTTTTAGTTCCAAAATTACCCCAAATCCATAAAAAAATTGCAAAACACATAACTTATGACTTTTAGACACCCGCTAAACGACGGCCACCGCCCGCACCAAAAGTAAAATTCAGTAAAACTCACCATTGAAAAAAAATGGGGGGATTCTTTTTTCTTTTTTCCTGAAAATTTCCACATAAATATGCTCACAGTACGATACCTAACAACACTCTCACGGATCGGACAGGGTTTTTTTTACATGTTGTATGTTCTCGCTGCTGAGGTGAAAAGTTGTATGTGTTACACGAGAGCAAAGTTATTTGCATCTCGTGTCTTTGAATCCCTCGCAGCGCTCAGGATTCTAACCTAGAATCACTCGCTACGCTCGTGATTCAATTATAGAATCCTTCGCTTACTCGGGATTCAAAATCAACACTCGCAGCAAAAAACGACTTTGCTCTCTTGTTGCACAAATAACTATTGAATTTTGAATTTTGAATACGTTTCCCAACCTGGGAATCGAACCCAGCACTCGACAATAACGCTTGCGACCACTAGACCAACGAGGCAGTCAATGAAAAAGCAAATAAACAACTTTAAAAAAAAAAAAAAAAAAAAAAAAACAGAAGTCTGATTCTGAGTCTTCTGAAATTTTTTTTTTTTTTTTTAATTCTTTCTGGTTGTATTTTCGTTTTTTGCCACCTTTTTAGGGTTCCATAGTCAACAAGGAACCCCTAAAGTTTCGCTATGTCCATCCGTCACTCGGTCTTTCTGTCTGTCCGCGGCTAAGCTCAGAGAATGTTAGTATTAGAAAGCTGTAATTTGGCATGGGTAGGTATACATATCAATCACGAGGACAAAGTGATAACATAAAATAATGAAAAATATTTTTTTAGGGTATCTACTTCCCCTGTACGTAAGAAAGGATTTTTTTTTTCTCTCTCTATGTCTATCCCATGGTGGTATCGTTGGAAAAGTCGTTCAAATATTGGGTGTAAGTGAAAACCATTTTTGGATTTAGGGATCGGTTTGTGAAATATTATACTTTAAAATGCAAATATTAAGGTGTGATGTGATTTGATTTTGTCTTAATGAGAATAAAGTTCTTTAAACCGAATTTTTGGTAGAGTCAAGTGCCCCCCTCCCCCTGCCAGCTAAATGGTTGGTTTTGGAATAGTGAAAAAAATCACAGCAGTAGTATATAACGAAATTAAAAGGAAAATTATCACAGCTAAGTACAAGTGTAATAATCGACCAACTTACATTTGCAGTTGCAAAAACATGTTCCGCATTCATTCTTTACTGTGCATGATCCGACAAGCACTTGGCCGGTTTTTTATTTTTCCCTTTTTCGTTGTGGTACCTACCCCCACACAAAGTCGTGTACTAGAGATACTTGCAATGTAAATAACAGTGACCGGAAGTTATTATAATATCATCAACATAATACTGCACTAAGTTTAAAAGGTAACTCATTATCCACTAATTTCTAATCTGTACTAATCTGAAAGTAGGTCAATCAATCAATCTACCTAGCCTTTTCCCAACTATGTTGGGCTCTGCTTCCAGTCTAGCCGGATGCAGCTGAATATTTTACATGGACCGACTGCCTATCTGACCTCCACAACCCAGTAGTAATACGATATTCCTTGGTAAGACTGGTTGTCAGAGTTTCGGACTTCTGACGACCCGTAACGACTGTCAAAGATCCACGAATGACAGCCGGGACCAACGACTTAACGTGCTTTCCGAGGCACGGAGGAGTCTCAATATGTAAAGATGGTCCCATCCACAGACCAACCCCGGCAAGCGTAACTTAAACTGATGGATCAACCCGTGTGGCAGTTATTACTTAACCATGAGCTCCTCTAATCTAAAAGAAGGAATATTCTTTCAAATAAAAAATTAAAAAATCAATTGTTCAGTTTTCGGAGTTTTCTCTATTTTCACAGTAGTGTTTACGACAAGCACTTGCAGAAATGCAGATAGAAAGTTGTCTTTATGAGCATTTGAGGATTTAATCACTGTATTTTACCGTAGGTGTGTGCGCAAGCAGATACTGTCTGTACCTGAAATGACAGAAACCTTAAAAAAAAAGCATTTAGCTTACCGTTTGTTACCCATAACTCTTATTTATCCTTGTATAAAGAACTGGTGCCTGTATAGTAAGGAAAATATACCTAATGTCCTTGCGATTTCCCAGAATGTCTGGGCCGTTCATTCATATACTTTCACGCAAACAACCCTATACCTACTTATTAGGGTTTTAACCTCGCCATTTTAGAGGAAAAGCCTAAAAATACCTGTGTAGGCATTTATTCGCGCGCAATTTTTATCGCCTTTCTGTAACACATGGTATCTTATCTAGCTACATACACTAGTGATTTCAAATTCGCGCGGTAATTTTTTTTATGTGATTTGATACAGATTTGGCGCGGTGCGGCGCCAATTATTTCGCGCGTATATTTTGCGGAGTATGGGGTTATATGTCGCTACACGCATAGCGAAATAAAAATCGCGCGAATAGTCGCTCACTGCTCAGTAGTACACCGCTATACATAAGAAACCTCCCTTGTGGGACAACTTTGATGCAAAATACTTGTACCACGATATTTATTTATTTATTTATCATAAGCACACCAACAGCACAGTCACTTACAATTCAAATTAAATAACATCTAAAAGTAGCATTTCAGTAACCATGCAAATGACAGGTATGCATGACATTCACATATGAAATTCAGAGACTAATAAGAACCAAATAAAGTGTGTCTAGTAGACATAAATCTACAACACTGCAAAAATAAACCACTTTGAGCTAGATAGACTCATCACACTGTTAAAATAGGGAGCGTCTGTATGAAGCGAAAGTCATGGAGAAAATATCAATGGAGTAATACGTCAAGTAGGACCTTTTATTATATTGCCTTGCCATACGTGTTAAAAGGGGGCTGTTAAATGTAGTATTCAAGGTGGATGTAGGTAATTTAAAAATACGATGATGACGCTTACTACGTTAGCTATGCCTAAAGTTAAAATAGTTTATTAATTGCGCATCAATCGAACCATTATTAAGGTAAGATTGTGGAGTTAATAATTAAGAAATATATTTTATTAGTTCTGTTGTCCACTGTAGACATGCGTCTCAGATGAGATCTGCATAGAACTGACAAAAATTGCGAGCAATTTTATTCGCAATGCGTGTTAGTCGCAATTTCGTACACTGAATATAAACCGCGCGAATAAAATTCTCGCAGTGAGATTTCGCAGTGCGGGCTAGGCCTAATAGACTGTCTGAATTGTATATGATTTTGAGTAAAATTGACCTGGCTCAATTTATTTCTTTTATAGTTGTAGCAACTGTTACTACTGAACAAAACAAGTTTTATTTCATGTTCCTACTTCTTCTTATATAACTACTAACAAGTCCTACTAATTTGATACCTGTGCATTCATTAGTTTGCGTCATATTTCAATACAACAAACTTGGGTGTTAATTGCTACAGATGACAGAGTCCAGTCCAGTTATCTATCTTATCTCGCCTCCAATAAATCGTTCCATACTATTAAGTCAACGAAACATTACCAAAGATTCCAGTCCAGTGTTCATGTTCAGACAAATTGCATCAGTAATGAATTCAGAATTAATTAAAATAAATATTTGTTCTAAGTAATGTGGTTCATTGAGCAATACAATTGGAGCAATAAACTCTTAATTAAAATTAGGAATTATTTGCTAAAGTAATTTGCTTATCTAGTTAAGTATAAGATATGTTGTTGCTGAATTAAAATATACTTAACCTGCTTAACGGTAGAGATATATTACGTCCTGGACTAGCTAGTACCTAGTGGTTTCAGACTAGCTGCTCCAGTTAAGGAATGCCTTTTTGGTAGCGAGTGTTGAAACATCCCTTCACTCCAATAGGTATTTCATGTAAGTACCTACCAAAGAAAAAGAAAAATCATTGGGCAACTAGAAATCACGCTCAAGACCACAAAACCGCTTTTAGATCACATTTCAGCCCGATTGTCAAGGAAACTATGTATAACTAATATTTTTTTATAAGAACTAAAATGTAAAACTGCTTTAATGTATGCAAATGTTAGAGAGAATTAGATTGACACAATTATTATGACAGTTTTATGACTCTAATAGTAAGTTACCTTGAAGTGTATGTTTTAAAATAGTATAAGTAGTCATTTTTATTGCAAACAATTTTATTATCATATATAAATTATAAACACACCGTGCAGTTATCAGGACACGTATAATAAAAATAAACTTCAATAGAGATTGTTTTAACTCAATGCATTGATACACTGAAATTGATAGCTGCTCTATAAGTTCTTATTATGCTTCAGTCACGAATTTTGCAAAGAATGCCACTATACTCTTAATACTGCCTACCCGACCTAAGACAGGCGACAGCTGACATAATGTAGACTTCTACCGTAATGGTGTCGACTGGTGTCTTCTGTTGGTACGTGGTGGTGTTGACTGATATTTGACAAGAAAATTGATAAAATTACTGTAATAGATTTATAAAATGGTGTATTAAATTATAAGAAAGCCTTACGGAGCAACTTAGTCTTTTTATACACGGTCCTAAAATAAATATTTAAAAAATAATATCAGTACGGAACGTAGGTAACGAGAACGACGCGCGACGACTCAAATTGGGCATAGAATGTAGGTAGTTCGTGTCTATTCAGACTAAACTTAAAAGAATAGCACCGCAGTTCACCTCCAGGGCTACCAGTTCAGTTTGATGTGCAGTAGTAGCAATCGAACACAGCCGGTCAATTCTGAAAAATCGCACCGTGTTAACGATAGGTGAAGTGAGCTTGATGTGAGCTGTCATTCCACCCTGATGCTGTGGTAGAGGATCCGACCTAGAAACGACCTTCACCAGGTTAAAATACGTGCAGTCTTAATGTGTCAGTCAAAAGTTTTTTATTATAATATACATTAAGACTACACGTATTTTAAACTACATATGTTAGGTAGGCACTCATTATGTCTTATCACTAAATCTCTACTTACTTTGTATAATACACTGGATCGCAAACATTCCGGGTCGCTATTATATGGCGTGATAGTTTCTTTACTACTACAACAACAACTATAGTGTATTGTAGATGACTGATTAATATGTGTAACACGTTTTGTACACTATATAACTTTAATTAAATACTACAAAATAAGAAAATTTATCTTCTAACTTAAGACAACAAAAATACACTATATAGCTCGTCCCATGCATGTTCTATGGAATTTAAGTCTGGGCTGCGAGCTGGCCACTCCATGCAGGTAATACCGACGTCTTGAATATACATATTGACCAAACGAGCAGTATGTGGTCGCGCATTATCGTGCATAAAAATGGAATTTGCACATGGGTGCAAATTCACTAAGAAAGGACCAGCATGCTCATTTAAAAACTTTTCTACGTATCTGACAGAAGTCTGAGCACCGTTTTCTCTAACTCCGTGCGATCCTCTGAAGATATCCCAGCCCAAACCATTATTGATCCTCCACTGATTGGCACCTTATCTTCAAAACACGCTTGATGATACCGTTCTCCTGGTTGTCAAAATACTCTTCGTCTCCCCTCATGCGTAAATAAACAAAATCTGGACTCATCGGAAAACATAACCTTAGACCAATCTTTATCTGTCCATCAAATGTGTTCTCGAGCAAACCGTAACCTCGCAACTCGATGTTCTCTGAGCAGTTTGGGGCCGTTTGCTGGTCTATAAGGCTTTATATCAGCTTCACGAAAACGTCGCAGAATCTTATCAGAGCTGACATTGTTGTGGTGAATTTCTTGAAGACTGTTTCGGACCTGAACAGCCGTGAGGTGTCGATTTCTTAACATAGTGCTGACAATGAATCGGTCTTCTCGTATTGTTGTGCATCTTGGCCTGCCATTTACTGGTCTCCTGATGTTCATGCCAGTCTCTTGAAATCGCTGGAGTACTCTTTGGACCGTTGATAAAGATACTCCTACTGTTCTAGCAGTGCTACGCTGACTTCTTCCTTCTTGTACCATGATAATAATCCGTGTACATTCTTCAGGTGTTAATTACATGATATTGCACTGAATACTCTGACCAATCCAAGGAATCATTTATAATGACAGCTCGCTTTGAAACAAAAACAGAAAAATATTATTTTCCTCATTTTAAATTTTAAAGTTTTCAAAGAGCAGTTTTTTTTTTTAATCTCTTTATAGCAAATGAAATCTCTTTAGTGATTTAGAACAAGCATTAGTAACCTGTTTACTACATATTATTTATTCTAGTGATCTAGGTATGTAATTTATGGAGATATCACGGTTTTTATTAGCGACCCGGAATTTTAGCGATCCAGTGTAGTACCAACTGTAATCATTTAGCCCAACTTTATATGACTAAACAACATTACTAGAAAGAATTACAACCCAACTTTAATTAAGTTACGACTTTAAACATGCACATAACAACGTATTTATAACCACTTAAATTATAAAGTTACATGAACGATTTGTTCTCAACGCAATTTCCGTCTTGAAATATCAATCACACGAGCTCATTCAGTAGCAGGAAGAAATCTACTGAGATAGGGACTGGACCGCAAACGGGCCCTAATATGTGCCGCTAGTTGAAGTTGATGAAGCATTAATCTTGTTGGGCTTTCATTCCTTCGTGTTCGCGTTTTGCAATTTGCGCATAAACTTGATAGGTTGAATATATTATGTCAGCATTGTAAAATTATGTTGTTTAAAAACGCCTCAGACTAAGGAAAAAAGAAAAAAAAACGCAGATTTTTACTAAATGAGGCTGAAATTTACAGCTGTCATGGCTCGAGATTGTAAAATGTGTTTCTTTTCAAATGCTAAATCACAACCACCTTGCAAAAAGTATCTGTAGTACAATCAGATATCTTTAGGATGGAGTCAAAGTACCTACATAAAAAACCAAGTAATAGGTACATTTTAGCTACTTAAAAAAGTAAGTAGGTAAATGTGTTAAAAGTTACGACGATCTCCAAGTGTTAGACGACGCAACAGTACGCCCCAATATTTACCGTAACAAAACGTAACAGAACGTTAAACGAGTGAAAACACTACATTCCAGTACCTACCATTGGCACTAAAAACAAAATACCATATCTACGTGAACGAGGACAACCACAAACTATTTGTTTCTTTTTTTAGTACATTTTAGATAATAAGTACAGCTGCGTCTAAAGTCTAGCTTGTCACGTACGTAGCAATTGTAAGCAATTGGTCATTTGCAATTATGATGCAAACAAGATCAGAAGTAGAGTATAATTTTTCTGGCAGGTCGCCAGAATCCTTTGAAAGAAGATTTTAGTCAACTACTTCATTTGATTTTTCTACTAGTTTTAATAAGCCCTTATTGTCCCATTGCAGAGCCTCTTGTGCCTCTCTACTCTCCTTCCACCTTTCTGTCCAAAGCTACCATTCTTTGTAAAGGAGTCCAGCTCATTCCCGTCACCGGGCCTTCCGCGATCAAGAGATTAAGAGGGACCTTTGAGCCGTGAGTTTTGTCCCACTAATCTTTGTCTACTATTTCTTTTGAATGTCTCGCGTTATGTAGGTACTTAGTTTAACCCGGCTGGTATAAATATTTATGAAATGAAACGGAAGTGTTAAGAATATCATGCTTATGACAAACTCGATGTGGTGTCAAAAATGCAGGGCCTTTCCTCCATGCTTAATATTAATGAGATACCGTTGAGTTTCCCTTCATTATTCACGAGATAGAGGTCAGCTCTATATTTTGAAATAAATTATAATATGTTTATAAATAACTCCGTTTAGTATAGTCTTTGCTATAATTAACATGTGTCATTGGTCTTCCTGGTTTCGTCAGAATCACAAATTTTTATCTTTTACCAATCCGACTTGTGAAATGTAGATATGCAAACTATGTCCGTGAGTGTCAATAATGTTTGCATGACAGTCATAATCTCAAATGACGTGTATATGTACCTTCAGGCTTTCAAATTAGAGCAGCTCAGCCCTACCTGTACCTATCGAGTGACCTTTTAAATGCCCTACGGCTGACACGACCTCTATAGCCTCACACGACAGCGGAACTTGTATTTAGGCCAAAAAGGGAGTCAACTGTCAATGTGTCATCTAGATTGCCAAGAATTCAATTGGATCGTGTGGCTCGTATTATTGTTATATACTGCTCACAATGCTATGAATACAAAGATGCAATATGCGACATGTGTTATGTGTACCCAGATACCATAACATTTTTTTTCTATTTCCAATCACTTTTGGCTACATGCCAAGTCAATCAATTGTCATAATGTTATATATTAAATAACCATGCTATGTCAATGTACCTTACTATTTCGATCGCACTATTTCCAATCGATAGGCGTACCTACGCATAAATGGTACCACCAACTTAAAGTAAAAGTGTAAATTATTAACGACACTCGTAGGCATTACAGTTATTGCCTCCGTGTCGTAAAGCTAAACAACAAAAGTAAAAGCATTGCTACAGAACGTTATACAATTAGTGAAGAAATTCAACCAAGTTACGTTGAGTCTTGTTCCGATCTACCACATTTGTCAATACCTAACTTAATTTTGTTTAGAAAACAGAATTCGTCATGGAGTTCCATTCTACCTTACAATGATTCAATTTTAGTCTAAATGAAGCTGGTGTAAAATTGTGCAAAATTTTCGATCTCGTGAACATGTCTTTGTCAAACTCGTAACAGACTTTTTTTGCTTATTCTTTGGGTTAGATAATTAGGTGCTGCTACCTATTGACCTACAACGGGATGTAAATTCGTTTTACTTGGTATATAAGCGGCAAGCTTTTTAATAATATTGGGGTGTTCATGTTGTAGATGGTCCTATCAAAAATACATTCGGGCCTTTGAGCAGTTAATAAAGGTACCTACATATATTACTTTTAACGCTTTTTGATAGAATACCTAGCCCTAATTAATTTTGTTTTTATGTGTTCTAAATGTTTGTTGGTTTTTATGTGTTCCAGTAGCAAGTGTGATGTAACAGTTTCCGTTTCGTACTTTGCTCGAACGAAGAGCCTCAAAGCTAAGACACGATGTGCCTGGATATCCATAAGAATCTCTATTTAAGTATGCATAGAGCAATGTAAAACATGGCATAGCATGCTAGGTGAAGAGTTTTCATCTAGATAAGTACTGCCACCTAGTAGGTAGGTATAATACTTAACACAAACAACCGTTGATTGTTCGTAGTTCTACAATCGGCCAACAGGTGTCACTTTTAACAGTAGGTAGGTATGTACAAAAATAAAATAATGTTATTATCAATAAAATTGCTTTTAATACAAATACTGCGCGCAGTTATTATACAATTAATTTAGCTTAATTTATTAAACTTATAAGTTTTTTGGTTTTCAGAACACATAAAATTAACGCAGGGAACGAAGGTTCTCAGTGTTGAAACTTGTTTCCATACCTATCAAAAAACCGTGAAATTGTGTTCCGTCGCTGTCTTATTTAATTTTCCTTAAATAATTATTTTCTACTATTATTTACAATTGGTTTAATAATATCCTATATTTCCCGTCCAGGTCCTTTTATTCTCCAGTCATTACCTCAAGGAATTCTGAAACAATAAAATAAAAGGTTCTATCAGTGTTTGAACCAGTGAGCCATTACCTACATAACATAACATCACACCTGCAATCCTCGAACAGCTAAACAGAGGAGTATCTATGGTACACCCACATTTCGCCAGTTATTTAAATAGCCATTATTAGCCGTTGTTACTAAACATTATTTTGTTTTAATTTTAGCCATTATTTACTAGTTTAGGTACTTCTTTATTTTTTATCCCTTTTTCCCCTACGAATAGAATTCGGTTAATTTATCGTAAGAAGAATATATTCTATTTTACTTACAGTGTCCATATTATCATGAACACTGTTTAGTCATTTCTGTTACGTAGGTATATCTATATATATTTAACCGGTCTTGTTAACCCATGATATTTTGAATTAGATTCGAATTCTCAAGGTTTTCTCACCATCAAAATCCACGGTTCCTGACCCGTCAGAGTCAATTTCTTCGATCATGGTGTCCAAGTCTTCAGCTGTGATGGTGTTGTCCAGCTCTTTGAAGATTTCTTTTAACACATCTGTCGTTATGTAACCGTTTCCTATCAAAAAGAAGTAAAATTCATTAGTTTTTTCTTTTACTTACCTTTGGACTTTGAAAAGTATTTTTTAAGTATGTAGTAGTTCTATTTTATAGTTATTGAATGATTTTTCAGTCTATAACTGAAATTAACTCTAGTAATACGTAAAATTTTATAAGCAAACTTTGTGTCAACTGTACCTATAGTTTACAAACCTTCCTTGTCATATAACCTAAAGGCTTCTCTGAGTTCTTTGAGCATTGCCTCATCATCTACCTCTTCTGTCAAGAATTTCGCAGCTAATGCACAGAAATCCTGAAATTGTAGCTCGCCAGTTCCTGTAAACATTGATGACGTCAATAAGCGCTATCAACAAAATACAACTTTGAACACAATGTTTAATTTCAACATAATTCTACATGCCTCGATAGCCGTGATCGTCTAGTGGTTAGGACCCTACGTTGTGGCCGTAGTAACCCAGGTTCGAATCCTGGTCACGGCAATGTGAAAACATTGTCACGGTGGGGCTTACATTTTGGATATTTTTTTGGTGCTCTTCTTTTAGTTATTCATATTAATTTATTTGCATTCCACAAGATAAAAAAGATGTTCTTTAAATAAACAAAAAAAAATATATAGATTTCAGACAGTTACGTATAATGTTAAAAACGTATAATGTTTATTAGCAATTTTAAGGACACAACCTTAAAATTGCTAATAAACATTATACGTTTTTATTCTGATGAATAACAAAATATTATGTTGATTCATTTTAAAATGAAAAATGATTAGCTATAAATATTTAACAAAATGCCTACTCATAAAATTATTAATTACGTTATTTATCTTTTTGTTTATAGCGCTACCTAGCTGCGATAATATGTACTTCTTGACACAATAGCAAACTGCCTTAGAACTAGCGCCATCTATCGTGTAAATCGATAGGTACAAATTAAACAAAACAAAAAAGAAATATTGTGAACCGTTATAAAGTGTAAACAGAAACAAGAAATGTTATGTATTTTGAGACTGATGTGTTGATTTAAAAGTAGTAAAGTAAAACCTATGTTAGTAGTGTAGTTAGTTATTGTTGTAGTAGTTTCAAGAAAACTTAATGATAGCTTATTTAATATGGTTGTAAAGTTATAAAAAAAACTTCAATTTACCAGCGACGTCGACTTCAGCGATGATTTCCTTCAGGTCATCGTCGTCCACCTCGTGACCCAACATCTCTAAGATGGTGCCGATGAAGTCTGTACTAATGACGCCCTTCTTCTCTTGGTCGAATGCATCAAAGGCATTCTGCAGAACTGCATAATAGAAATAATGATAATTATTAAAGTGGGAAATTAAATGGTATTCGTTACCTACTTATTTTTAGTAGACTTTTTTATTTATATTTAACTTCTTGTATGTACATCACGTAGGTATGTATTCTCCGAAGGTTTAGGCAGCGGTGGTGTACCTCCATACACACAAGAAGAAGAAAATATTTTTTTATAACTCACGCTTAATTTGGTCCTTTTCAAGCACCTCCTGTGCACCACGCATGAAAGAAAATAAAATAATTAGTAAATAATAACTGATCAACAACATTTTGTAAACAAAACAACGTATTCAAATCCCATATGGACACTACACACACCATTTTATTTCCTTGTCACAGACGCACTGAAATTCAAACAGGCAACGTTACAGGTATTGATTGAGTTTATCTAGACGTAATATTCTGTTTATATATTTTCAGTTCGACGTAGTTCCGCCTAGGTGGAATAGTTCAGAGATCACCAACCTTTCCTTGCTAAAGTTATTCCTTACTCATACTCGTATGAACGTTTTGGGGTAGGTATAGCTGTAAATCTTACCTTGAAAACTTAGGTCAAGTGAGGTGCCAATATAGTGTATCCCTAGCATCAGGTGGAATGACAGCTCACTTTAAGCGAATCATCCACCGCCAGCTTCATGCATGTGCGTATAAACTGGCTCAACTATGCAAACTGACTTAGATTAGCTGGCGGTGGACTATTCGCTATAAGCTCACTCCAATTAAGTTTTGACTGTGAGATTTTGGGAGCCCAGAGGGTTTTTGAGCAAGCATAATGCAGGGTGAAAAGTTGATAGCTGAGTAGATGCAGCATGATGATAGCGCATTCATTAGGTTGCTCATAAGATGAGGATGCTTTTCCAAATTTTTTTTTACTTAGTGGTTGTGAGTAAAATCTTGAAATAATCAACCCTGTTTATCGTGTACTCCGACGATGTTTCAGTTTTGCCACTTAACTTTTAATCATTACTTTCAAGTGTTTGATATTTTTAAATTTCTGAATACAAATCTTCACAAACGACATCTTCAAAGGTATAAGCGATCGATGATTGAGAGATAAATGCAAAGTTATAACCACTTTTGGGTACTTTCCTAAATCAATGAAACGTTATATTTTCCAAAAGGCTCCATTAATCCGTCAGATATTTATATATTCAGTATCAGGACATGTTACATACACTATTGCACAGAACAACTTCTATTCGCCCTGAATATGCTTTAAAAAATTGTCGAAATCTGAGTTTTCAGTCGTCAGATTTAGGGAAAGCCCTATTTCTTCATCAGATTTGACTATTTATGTTATTTTGGGTCAGTCCGCACACGATCATACGAAAATCAAAGGCTCTGAAGATGACTTTATTTTTGGTCAATTTTGGTAATCTGAAAGTGGATCCCTGACCACGGGGCGTATCGATCGTATCTGTGACTTTTCAAATATATTTTCGGTGTTCTCTCATCATGACATCACAGCTATCAAATGTACGGCCTGTAAATGCTTGCTGAAAAACCCTCTGACTACCAAGAATACACCGTTTTATATTGAACCGATTATTTTTATAGGTCATTTTGATAGTGCACATTTGACAAAATAGTATACAAATAAGTAAAGTACTTAGTTTAGTGTAATCTGTACATACTAGACGCTGTACCTACCCTGGAAAGTTCGTTTTGCTATGAGTTTTGATTTTGAGTCTTGAGCGAACGAAGGATTGAAAAAAAGAATCACGAGCGCAGCGAGTGATTATAAATTTCAATCCTGAGTAAGCGAAAGACTCAACAAAACGAATAGCAAATGAACTTGCTCACATGTTGCATACAAAACTTTTCACCACGACCAGCAAGAAAGTATTCAGTCATCATAGGTAAATAAATTAAATAGACACAAAGCAAATCAAAATAATTCTTTATTTTTTAAAATATCTGTAAAACTGAACATAAAAAAATCAGGCAAGGTTAGTTTCTGAACGGGATCATTACTTTCCTCACTGTTCAAACAGTGAGGAAAAACCAACTTTCCTCACTGTTCAAGCAGTGAAGAAAAACCAACTTTCCTCACTGTTTTCGTAGAGGAAAGACACTTCTTTCGTGCGGGAGTGGTGAAAAGACAATTTTGTACTTCTATCATGTGTACGGTGCTGCACGCGCAATTTTTCTGTCGTTACTAATGTGTCTAGGTAATTAGATACCCTACTAATAATAACTATTTTCATGTAAACGTTTTATGATTTGGAAAGAAGATTTTCTTATTTCAAAAGAAAACATTTCATATGTAGGTACAACTGTCAACGAATGACAGTTGTGATTTGAATATACGGACAA
Source organism: Xanthia togata (assembly GCA_963853775.1). NCBI lineage: Eukaryota > Metazoa > Arthropoda > Insecta > Lepidoptera > Noctuidae > Xanthia > Xanthia togata. The sequence continues at coordinate 19,281,369 of OY970802.1, forward strand.
TTTAAGTTGATAATTAATTTCAAAATTGCACAGAGAAAGCATTTTTCAATATATAAACTGACAAATCTACAGAAAATATCTTATTTATCACGTCACTGGAAAATAATGTTTTTACTCAGACTTACATCTGCGATTTAAACGTAACAATTGTTTCATCCAACTTGCTCTCACAACAGACATTACCTGAAGTATGTTGAACATATGCCAAGCATACATAATAAAAGCGAAAAGCCAAATATTTATGGAACCAATTCTCCGTCTGCCTGTCCGGACGTCAGAGCCCTTTTCCTCGAAGACAGTTTGACATGACAGATGATTTCTATGTTAGTGCGTGCCATGCATACAGTTTGTGACCACCAAGAGATACACCCACCAACATTATTCGAGGAGAATGTGAAATTGAATTTGTTGAAGATTTGATTGTGTTAGTTGACAGTTTACTTGACATTTTAGGGTAAATGATAAATGATAAATGATTTATTTCTGCAAGTAGGTTTGTACAAACACTTTTACACGTCAATCATATTTTAAAAACTAGATGAGGTCGGCGTTTCCTATCTGACTACTCTGAGAAGAAAGGCCGAAACAAACTCAGAGGTCACAGTCTCTTTTAAAGTCCAGACATAATCTTGGTCAGATCATGTGAAGACGATGTAGATTGATGTCTGAAATGGTCTTTTGAGGAAATAACCATTCAGATTGAGAAGACCTGTCCAGTCAGTGCACGCATTTGTCAGTTATCGTGCAGCTCAACTCAGAATTTAAGGAGCTCAACGATTCGACGAACAATACCAAAGAAAGGACGTTTGGGTAGGCCACATAAATTACTCAAACTGCCAGACCATGATAAAAACTAATTGACAACAAAAAAAAAAAAAATTAAAACAAAACAAAAGGGAATATCTGCATAGTCTTCACATTCACAATAATTAAAATAATATAATACTTTAAAGTAAATATTCATGTCAATGAATATATAACATTCATTAATGTCAATGTGTATATAATAACCCGGAAATAATCTTGGTCAGAGCATTTCAATTTGAGGACCATGTAGATTTGTGTCTGAAATGGTCTTTTGAGGAAAGAACCATACAGATTTGAGTGGACCTGGCCAGTCAGTGCACGCATTTGTCAGCAATCGTGTAGCTCAACTCAGAACTTAAAAAGAGCTCAACGAATCGACGAACAATACCATAGAAAGGACATTTGGGTAGGCCGCATAAAGTACTCAAACTGCCAGATTAACATAACAAAAAGTAAAATATAGCTAAATATATGACCCACATAGTCCTCACATCATAATAATAATATTATACTTCACAAAGTAAATATTCATGTCATTTTGTATATAATTTAAAGTTAGCAGAAAAACAAACAAAATTCAAAATGAAAAAAAAAAAAAAATATATATATATAATAAATTGGAGCAGCTCAATCCCAAGCCTTTTTGTCCTCAATGAAATCTTTAACGGTATAAAACGCTTTCTGGCACAACTTACGTTTAATGAATGATTTGAATTTATTAAGGCTTAGGTCTTGTACGCGGCTTGGAAGTTTATTATAAAAGCGTATACATTGACATCTGAACGAGCCACCTATTTTCTTGAGCCTTGTTGTAGGTACAACAAATTTGTGTTTGTTCCTAGTATTTATGTTATGGATATCACTGTATTTTTTAAACAAGTTTAAATTTTTATGGACATATAAGAGATTTTCAAAAATATACTGAGAAGGCACAGTCATTACATTAATCTCCTTAAATTTCTCTCTGAGAGAGTGTCTCGGACTTAATTTATAAATTGATCGAACAGCTCTTTTCTGCAAAACAAAGATAGTCTGAATGTCGGCGGCATTTCCCCACAATAGAATACCATACGACATTACACTATGAAAATAGCTAAAGTACACTAAACGGGCTGTCTCTATGTCTGTTAAATTACGAATTTTTCTAACTGCATACGCTGTGGAGCTTAGCTTTTTTGACAATTTATCTATATGTGGGCCCCACTGAAGCTTAGCATCCAAAGTTAAGCCCAAAAATACTGTGCTATCTTCAGGATTCAATTCTTCGCCCTTTATCAACACATTAGTTTTCACCTGCCTAACGTGAGGCAGTGTAAATTTAATGCATTTGGTTTTTTTTTCATTGAGAAGTAAATTGTTAACATTGAACCAGTGAACTACTTTCGCGATCGCGCTATTTATATCGTCAGTAACCAGCTGCTGACGTTTAAGTTTAAACAAAAGTGAAGTGTCATCCGCAAACAACACTATATCATGGTTATCCTTTACGAGGTAAGGCAAGTCATTAATATAAATAAGAAACAAGAAAGGACCAAGAATTGAGCCCTGTGGGACTCCCATTGTTACTATAGATCCGGGAGATCTTTTTCCATTAACGTCAACGCTCTGAATCCTATTACTCAAGTATGAAGTTAGAAGATCCAGAGCACTGTTTCGGATCCCATAGTGGCGGAGCTTCCTGATTAGCGTTTCATGAACAACGCAATCAAATGCCTTGGACAAATCACAAAAGATGCCCAAGGCATCGCATTTATCTTCCCATGCATTATAAATATGTCCCAAAAGTTCAACACCGGCATCAGTAGTTGAACGACCCCTTGTAAAACCGAACTGCTTGTTATGTAATAATTTATGTCTATTAAAAAACCTTTGCAATTGCTCTAAAACTAATTTCTCAAAAATTTTACTAAAGGTAGGTAGTACTGAAATAGGTCTATAATTTGTGGGGTCTGATGTACTACCTGATTTAAACAAAGGTATTATTTTACTATTTTTCATAAGATCAGGAAACTTCCCACAGTCGATACAATTATTAAAGATAAGAGCTAAAGTAGGTGCTACAATGTCAATAATAGACTTGGCTACTTCTAGAGAATTACCCCACAGATCTGCAGTCTTTTTTACATTTATAGTGTGAAAGGTTTTAATTATGTCTCTACAGGTAATATGTTCAAAAAGAAATTCCGAATCGCAAACATTAACGTTTTCCTTTAGCAAAGACTCAGCAACAGAAGGTGATGAGTTGAGGGATTTAGTAGTTGAAACGGGAATATCTGAAAAGAAATTTTCAAAAGCCGTGGCGACTTGTGAGTCTGATTTCACTATGTTGTCATTAATAGAGAGGCTGTAGTCAGTATTTCGGTTATCAGACCCTCCCGTTTCACTATTAATAATATTCCAAGTCGTCTTAATTACATTACTACTGTTTTTAATCTTCGAACTCAAATAACGCGACTTGGCCATATAACAAACTTTTTTAAATAATTTTGAATAATTCCTAACATATAAATTAAATTTTGCCGTGTTTACACAAGTTCTTTCATTGTACAGCTCATACAGCCGTGTTCTACTTTTATGAATACCACTGGTAGCCCAATCACTGAAAGATGCGTTACTATTAACCGAGATAGTCTTGGGAATAAACGTGGAATTAAATTGCTTACAGTATATATTAAAAAAATTATCATATAGATGATTAGGATCAGCATGAATAGACAAAACTGGTAATTTATTTATGAGTTTAACTTTAAAAGTTTCCAAGCGACTTGCGGTAGCAAATCAACTACTAATTTTATGGAAATTATTGGCAAGATTTCCTCAAATAAATTATACCTAATATAAGAACAGCAAATAATATTAGGGATAAACTTGTATTCTTGAAATAGTTGAATAGAAATATTTATCAATACCTAACTGTGAAGGTGGTAACCTTTAGAAACTACTATAACATAATGACGGCCTGTGATCAACAATCAAATAACACATGAAAAATTGGCAATCCATGATTATAATCAATGTACCTACAGCCTTCTCGTAAAAAGCGCTTACAAGATAACTTACCGATCAAGTTTTCTTGTAGGTGATTTTTACGAGAAGGCTTTATTGTACTGAAAGTTTTATTTGAGACTTTTCACACTTTTCTAATTATTTTCCAAATAATAATAATGTAGATACGACGACTCATATCGTGTGTCATTTTGAATCTTGATCTTTATGTCCCAAAGATTGTTGGCACCTTTGTGCTGACTTTACTGTTGAAGTACGTGCAGCAGAGTCACTCTAATTGGCTACTGGATACATTTATCATTCTGTACCGTCAAGTAACGTAACTACAGCCCGGCTTTGATGTATGACTCAGTGGTCAACATCTGCTAACTACGATCTCTACAGACAGGTACCGCTAGTAGTCTCTCACCTTAAAAAAACAGTTTTAAAAATACTGGACAAAGCAAATTCATATAAAATAATATATGGAACTCTCTTTTCAGTTGTGAAATAATTGAACCATGTCGAAAAGTGGATAGGTACGTTTGGCAGTTTCTATAACCTTTTCCTACACGTCACCGGAGTATTTTCTCTACGACCTTTTAATTTTAACTGTTGGGACAGCATAATATTATCATACGACTACGAATCCTATTTAATTTTCTCTGAAACATGCTGAAAAATTATTACACTAATTAGGTTTAATTAAATTTATTTAATCATAGTATGCACTTATTAATATAATAAATATAAGCAAACTGTCTAAAATAATAATAATAATATGTACATGTATATAAAAAAGGAGGGGAAAGAAAAATAGGGAATTAAAAAAATCGTCCGCATCGCTGTCAACAGGAAAAGTGTCCAAAAGGCTGGCAGCATTGCCACGTTATATGGCAATGCTGATTCTTTGGTCAAAAAATAAGCCAGCCCTCTGGTCACGTGAAAAGTCGACCAACCGCTTGGCAATGACTTGAAAAACCAACTGGGTACCCGAGTACCCAGTTGGTTTTTCAAGTGGACCCCCAGTGTTTTAACCCGAAACGGCTCGAACAAAAAACTCCCAATGTACCTAATTGGTTGCCAGCGCTGCACTGCTTTGGGCCGTCACTCTTCAGAATAATGCGTTTTATTATAATATTACTTAGTACTAATCTTCTTATCTCCTTTTTCATAGCCGCTGATTCTTTTACAGTTACTTTCATTAAGTACCGTCTTATTGCCCAGTCATTAAATCCCTTTAGTACATCAAACGAATTAAGAAAGACATACAACAATTAATTAAAGAATAATGTTCGTCAATCTATTACACGAGTTGGTGGCACCTGCCTGTCGCGATAGTATGTTGCTGGGAATGCCTGGACCGTGACGTCTAATGTTAACGACAGGGCCGCCCTCAGGTAATCTAATAATAAATCATCAGTATAAACACTATGTTGACAGATACACTAAATCAAATTGTAATTATTCTTAGGTAATGATTTCTTCTTTCTAGTGGTTTCCCCGTGCTTATTTATAGAATACGATTTGTTGAAGCACATATAATGATGTGCGTGTGCACATTTGAAGCAGGTGCGTGTAGCGACAATACAAAAGTTGTAAGACCTATCGACTTCGGTAGGGTTAGTACGATGACTGGATAGATTAACTTCAATTGTTCTCTTCTTCGCGTGTTTTTTTTTCAATTGTTCGTTAAACTTAGGTAAGTTAAATGTTTCTTTATAATACGAGGGCTGCTATTTATGTATCCGGAATAACAAAGTGAAACCAACGCATTTATTATGGTTTTATTGCATTTCAAAATATTCGCCATGATGATCGATGCGTTGGAACCAATTTTTGTAGCACTTTTTCCATTCGGATTGAGGTATCTCCAAAACGTGCATTTTTAATGCATCAACGGCCTCTTCACGGCTCAAAAACGTTGACCACGTAATTTATTCTTTACGGTTGGGAATTATTAGAAGTCGTTGGGGGCCAAGACGGGGCTGTACGGTGGATGACCCGTTAATTCGATATTTTGGCCTTCCAAATGCCGATTTGTTTCAGCCGATGTATGGCAGCTAGCATTGTCATGATGAAGAAGGATTCTGCGTTGTCGGTTTTTCTTTCTTATTTCTTTAAAGACTTCTGGCAAACAAATGCTCGTGTACCATTCAGAGGTCCATTTATACCAAAAAAACAAGCGACCGTTAGCTTCAAAGTGCTTTTCGAACGAATGACTTTTGTTGGGTTCGGCTCATCTTGGAACACCCAAACAGTTGATTGTTGTTAAGTTTCAGGATCATACGCATATATCCAAGATTCATCACCTGTGTAGATATTATAGACAGCTTTTGACGCACCCTGATTGTACTTTTGTAACATTTTTTTACAACAATCGACACGAGCCCGTTTTTGGTCAATCCTCAAGTTGTGCAAAATCAAATGTGAACAATTTTTTTTACAGCTAAATGTTTGTGTAATATTTTATATATACTCATAATACTTATGCCTAGAGACACCTCTATCTCACGATGTGTAACATGACGATCTTGCATTATTAGTTCCCGCGCAGCATCAATATTTTGAGGTACAACAACCGATTTAGGGCGACCTTCTTTAAATTCTCCGTGAGCAAAGACCGCCCACGATTAAACTCACTAAACCAGTGATACACAGTAGTTTTCAATGGTGTTTCGTCCCTAAAAGTTGAAATGAGTTGATAGATGCACTCTTTTTGAGTTAGCCCAAAATTTTCACGAGTTAAATCCATGGTGATAAAGACACGCAATTTTCAAAATGACGCCACCACGGATATCGAGCCACATAAGAAAAACAAATGACAGTTACATGAAACGAATTGTGTTCTTCAGCCAAAGAGTTCCATTTGTAAATGGTTTATGTACTTTTTTAATACTGTTCTGTAACTGGCCAGTTCCAGATACAAAAATAGCAGCCCTCGTATTTACCTAAATCCAACATAATTGATACATCGTAAGGTTTAATTTAATCGTTTTATCTGCATTAAGATTAATATAGAATTCCTAGACTGTCTCGTTGGTCTAGCGGTCGCAAGCGTTACTTCTGAGCATGAGGTCTTGGGTTCGATTCCCGGGTCGGGCAAAGTGTTATTGGGTTTTTTCTATCTGGAATTCAATCAGCCGCCCACGTTATCCTGGAGTGCGAGGCTGTGGCTTCTCAACGGGAAGAAATCCTCAGAACAGTGAGGTCGCTCCGCGAAGCCTGTGAAGCCCCCAGGAGGCTTCTGTGCTTTTGGGCGAAGCTAGGCTGGCTCTGTTAGCCAGTATCCCCACGCACAACGGACCAAATGAGAGTCTAAGTGCGGAAAAGGGAGTCCCATCATCATCATCATCATCATCATCTTTCTGGAATTTCTCAGTAGCAGCCCGGAGTCTGGATTTGTGCCCGGTTGATGGCAATTGGCTTGCCCCCTATTACATGGGACTTAAACATAAAATGCGAAATGTGGGTGTACCTACTACAGGTACACCTCTGCCCAACCCTTCGGGGAAACATGGCGTGATGTTATGTTATGTTAAATGTTATAGAATTCCTCCTGGATTATTAGCACCTCAGTGAGAAAAATTGCGGGGTTGAGATTGGAGTGGCCTATTGGTTTCCGGCAGGGGACTGTTGTAAGCTGATAATGATCAATTTGGCAAAACCTAGATTTTCCATAAAGGTAATTAAAGATTTCCCATAAATAGCATTAAAACTGATTCGGGGTCAGCTTCAAGTATAACCTGAGCAAATATCATCGGACGTGGGGTGCAAGTCTACTATCGCAATGAAGATTTTCATGAAGATCCACTCAACCAGTTGGTGCCACTTTGACAAGAGGCCTTCCATTTCGAGACTGAATATAAAATATATCATGACGTCCATCATTCGTTTAATTCATTCGTTCACATTCAGTCACGAGTTCACGACTAAAGAAAATATAGGTGCTTTGACAGTTTTTACAGGTGCCCGGACCCGACGTCTCGTCAGTAGACGTCTCGTAGTGCTGCCACCTAGTAAACGTCATTTCAGAGAACCCTAATTGTGACGGAAGAAAAACCTTAATTGGACACGAAACCCGCCATCCCATTATTTTGACATTTCATTTGACCACTGACAAGCCATTATGAATTTAAGAGATTACGAACTTGAAATAGCAAACTTGGCTTCCTTTGTAATCCTATCACTATGCAGATACTTTAGTTTAAAGCCGGTGTGACCTTTAACACTCGTGCAAGCTAAAATCAACTGGAAATACTAACGTTTTCTAAAGGGACGGTGCCAAGTTCCTAAAAAAAAGTATCACAAAGTCGTTTATAACCGACTATAATGCCTAGTGGTTGATACTTAGAATGGCAATAGTTACAATAGTTGGCTGACGCCCTGTGCGTCCCTCGTGGCATGGCGTTTGTGCGTCTCGTAAACAAGAGCAGTAGTTTCATTTATGTGCACCGGCTTACATTTTTCTTTCTAACTTTAGCTCAAGAATAGAATAGAATAGGTACTCTTTATAATGTACACCACAGCCAATATATGAAAAACTTTTAACAAAAAAAAAACAACTGATTTCAAAAAGAAACACTACAAAGTGAAAAATAGCCTTTCTAAAAAGGTTTTTTATTTTTATCTTTTTAGTTATGGTACTTACCTATTCGTATACTCGTAACCACTACTTGCTACATAAACAATAGTGACAGGAAGTACTATACTTAACATCATCAAGATACACAAAGTGGATTAAATACCTACGTATAATATTAGGGGTTAAAGTATGAAATTGCCGATTTGTACTGAAAAATTGAAATTCCTTTTTTTTTAATTTAACATATTTATTTAATCAAAAAAATTACCATTATTATCTATATATTGCTGCCATTTAATAGGAAGGTAATTTATGCCTTTGCGATAGAACTCTCGAGATCTAGATTCGACAAACTGTGTGAAAGCATTTTGTACTGCCTCCCGAGAAGAAAACTTTTTATCTCGTAGAAAATTCAAGAAAAAAATGGTAGTCCGTTGGAGCAAGGTCTGGTGAATACGGAGGGTGACGAATGGTTTCTAATTACAGTTCCTGTAGAGTTAAAACGGTTTCTCGTGCTGTATGAGGTCTCGTGTTATCATGGAGCAATAATGGTGAAGATCGATTCATGAGTCGGGGCTGTTTCACTGCTAGTTTTGGTATCATTTTTCGAAGTTCGGCACAGTAGACATCTGCCGTTATTGCTTGACCAGATCCGAGAAAGCTATAGTGAATAACAACCAGTTACTATCACCTTTTTATTGGTAAGCTTTGATTTAGGACACTGTTGCGGCGTTTGACCTGGGGTCAGCCATTGCATTTTTCGCTTACGGTTATCGTAAAGAATCCACTTTTCTTCACATGTCACAATTCAATCCAATATTCCTTCATTTCTGTATCGATTCAACAAGGCAACACAAGTTTCAACACGCGTTTCTTTCTGCAAATCAGTCAAATCATGAGGTACCCATTTCTCATATTTTTTATTTTATTGATTTGACGCAAATGAGTCAATATTGTTGGTAATGTAAAGTTAAACCATGCCGCTAATTCCTGGGTAGGTCGGCTCGGATTCCACCATCTCTTTCAATTCATTGTTATTCACCTGTGATTGTGTGTGATTTGAAGAACGAACCACGTGGAAAACCGCCCACTTACACGTGGTTCATTCTTCAAATCAAAGTTTCCATCACGAAAGCGTTTAAACCAAAATCGCATGGTGCGTACATTAGCAGTCCCCTCTCCAAACGCAACATTGATATTGCGAGCTGTTTCTGCCGCGTTAGTTCCGCGTCGGAACTCGTGTTCCAAAATAACTTGAATTTTCGAAATATCCATCTTTCTTGACGATGCTGATTAAAAAAAACAACTGAAAGTTGATAATCGAATGTTGCACATTTTTTACAAGAAGAACTTCACAGGTACCATGTGAAAAAAGTTTCACTCAAAAATCTCAAACCATGAAGGTTCTATGTCAATTCGAAGTACCTATTACAATAAAACGGCAATTTCATACTTTACCCCTAGTATTATCGAAGCTAAACTCAAAAACTACACAGAGTTAGTACAATTTACATGAGACCACCGCACAAGCTTCCTCTACTAAAAATATTTTTAAATACGGTCCACAATTGACAAAAATATCGTTGAAAAAAATTAAAAAATACATACTGCCGAAAATTTAACCTCCTCCTTTTTAAGTCGGTTAAAATTGGCTAGAAACGATGGATCAACCTCATCCTCGTACATTTGCGACCTGTATGCTGCTAAGTCGTACGAGGAGCTCGTGGCTAAGTAATAACTGCCGCACGGGTCGATCCATCAGGTTAAGCTATGCTTGCCGGGGTTGGTCTGTGGATTGGTGACCATCTTTACATAACGAGACTCCTCCGTGCCTCGGAAAGCACGTTAAGCCGTTGGTCCCGGCTGTCATTCGTGGATCTTTGACAGTCGTTACGGGTCGTCAGAAGCCCGAAAATCTGACAACCAGTCTTACCAAGGGGTATCGTATTACCCAGTTACTGGGACCAGAACCAGAGAGATGTCAGAGATGAGAGAGATGTGGGAGGTCAGATAGGCAGTCGCTCCATGTAAAATACTGGTATTCAGCTGCATCCGGTTAGACTTGAAGCCGATCCCAATATAGTTGGGAAAAGGCTAGACAGATTGATTGATGCTGCTAAGTCATACAGCAGGAAAGAACAAGCCATTTTCAGTAACTGAATAATGTCCAGACTGGGACACCCAAGTGAATGTAACATTCCAAAATACACTGGATCGCAAAAATTTCGGGTCGCTAATATATGGCGTGATAGTTCCTTAAATACATAAGACTAATTTGCGAAACTATAGTATATTGTAGATGACTGATTAATATTTATAAAAAAAATTATAACAAGTACGTAGAAAACGGTTCTCTGACTGCCGTCAGGTTCTCAGAACCGTTTTCTATGAGCACTAACTCTGTGTGATCCTCTCAAGATATCCTAGCCCAAACCATTATTGATCGTCCACCGACAGGTACCTTTTCTTCAAAACACGCTTGATGATACCGTTCTCCTGGTTGTCAAAATACTCTTATTCTCCGGTCGTGCGTAAATAAACAAAATCTGGACAAATCGGAAAACATAACCTTGGACCAATCTTCATCTGTCCGTCGAATGTGTTCTAGAGCAAACCGTAACCTGGCAACTGGATGTTCTCTGAGCAGTTTGGGGCCGTTTGCTGGTCTATAAGGCTTTATATCAGCTTCACGAAGACGTCACAGAATCGTATCAGAGCACACATTGTTGTGGTGAATTTCTTGAAGACTGTTTCGGACCTGAACAGCCGTTGGATGTTGATTTCTTAACATAGTGCTCACGATGAATCGGTCTTCTCGTGTACTTGTGCACCTTGGCCTGCCATTTCCTGGTCTCCTGATGTTCATGTCAGTCTCTTGAAATCGCTGGAGTACTCTTTGGACCGTTGATAAAGACACTCCTACTGTTCTAGCAGTGCTACGCTGACTTCTTCCTTCTTGTACCATTTTAATAATCCGTGTACATTCTTCAGGTGTTAACGACATGATATTCCACTGGATACTCTAATCAATCCAAGGAATTATTTATAATGACAGCTCGCTTTGAAACAAAAGCAGAGCTAATTTTAAATTTAAAAAAAATTCAGTTGTTTTTTTTTTAAATCTGTTACTTTTAAAAATTAAATCTCTTTAGAGATTTAGAAAAAGCATTAGTATCCTGTTTACTACATATCAGTTATTCTAGGGATCTAGGTATGTAATTTATGGAGATATAACGTTTATTAGTGACCCGGAATTTTTGCGATCTAGTGTATAACTAGTGATTTGGTTATTCTAATTTTGCCGCCCAACCTAAAGCAATTTCCACACCAAAACTGTAGGTAATTTTGGGTCATTATGATCGTTGGAAACGGAGGCTACCAAGCCATGACGTAATTTCCGCTACCGGCTTAATCTTAACTCCATGGAGGAAGGCCCAAACCATAAGGAAGTAGCCATACTAAGTAATCGATAGTGATGGCTCGTAAAGGGATAAAATTACCTTATTTTAAATAATATGTTTGTTATATGGTCGTGGATAACTTTTTATTATTCTAAGAGCGTGCGACCTGTATAATCAAGACATAAACGGCGTAGGATAATCATATTATTTTGTATTGATTTGGGAAATTAGGGAGATTTTTTTTTTATTGGTTTTCCTTTTAGTACCCATTTCCTTTTAGTATTTAACCATGACGGTAAGTTACATAAACTAATATATAACAAATAATACCTTAATACAACACTAACCTAAACAATTTTTTAGGTTAGTGTTGTATTAACGGTTCACCCTCAACGGATCTGTACATTCATCCTGATTTATTTTTCATTTCTTTTTACGGTAACGCCGTTTGATTTTGCAACGTACCCAAGGAAATCATTGCAGATTCGAATTATACTTTTTTTTTTTTTACTCTCGGGATAATGTCAATTACTTCACGAGTGGATCTTGTATAAGGTGCTTTGTACCAAATTCTCCCAAATTAGATTACAGATAGTTGGCTTAAGTCTGTTCCAATCAGATTACTTGGAAGCTTCTATAATTTATAAGGCGAAGTTCTAACTCCATAGCGATGTCGTGTATTATTACATTTTTGCGAACTGTGCTCATATCGTGTGATAGCAAAACTGGTTGATTCTATATTTTTTCACAAATTTATTACATTGAAGTGTTTAGGCGTTAAGATCGCATAGCTATTTCAACGGTGGGGTAATTCTAACTAATGAGAACTGAGTAGAATAACAATATTCTCATTAGTTAGAACTACCCCACAGTCGAAATAGCCCAGCCCGAGTTTACATGTTTAATCCAAGAAGCCTCACGATGTTTTCATTCCCACTGGGCCACCACTGCTGACTAACTACTGATGTACCTAATAACATTTGGAAAATTATAATTTCCAGTTTACCGACACAATCCCTTCCGCTTACACGGCGCTATTTTTTTGCCTATTGCATGGAATAAACTGAAGAAACAATAAAATGCTACAGTGTCATAAAAACAGTGTTCCGACTTATCGAGATCATTAGTTTCGAATCGTCTCTCACGACCCCAGGGATCGGAAAACGGACGGTTTATCAGTTACCTAGTTCAAATGCCGTAGTTAATGTAGCCACTGTAATTACGGTCTGAAATAAGATCAATTCAAGCGGAGCATTCGATCTCAACGCACTCAATAATTATTTGATAAGTCCTTAATTTAAGAAACACGTGTCTACGCAGTGTATCGTGCATGTATAGAAACTGTTTATATCTTGGATCATGATCATTATAACATGTACCAGAATGTACCTACCTGTACATGTTCAGCCTAGTAAACAGTATATTTATTGCCATTGTAATCATAATCATAATCATAATCATAATATCTTTATTGTGGGCATAGGTTTGTTACAGGTCTTAACAAAAAAAATTAAGTTCCAATATGTCCTGCCTAATAGGCATACAATAATTATGTATTAGCATTAAATTGAAAATTATTTTACATGTCAAATTTAGTTATTATATGTCAAAATGTCAAAATACAGTTAAATTAAATGTTTAAACAAATCAATCAATAATTTAAGAAATCTTGGATCGTATAGAATGCATTATCAATTAAAAAGTATCGTAATTTATTTTTAAATACTGCAAGTTCCTTAGTGCTCAGAATGTCAATAGGTATTTTGTTGTATATTTTTGATGCAATGCCAAAGAAGCTTTTGTTAAATAGAGCCGTTTTATGTGGTACATTAGACATTTTTAACATATGTCTTTTCGATTTGAGTTTATCAAATAGATTTTCATTTGTTTTTATAAATACGGCTACTTCATAAATGTAAATTGCAGGAAAGGTCAATATTTTAAAATCTTTGAAGTATGGTTCACATGAATCAGGAACACGGATACCAGCAATCGCACGTACACATCTTTTTTGCGCTTTAAACACTAAATCCCTATTAGTGGCATTGCCCCAATATATGACTGCATATCTCAGTGTCGACGAAACATAAGCATGGTATGCGGTCAAAAGAACTGATTGATCAACAATCTTTGATAATTTATATAAAGCATATGAGTACTGACTAAGTTTATTGCATACTGTGTCGATGTGTGTTTGCCAAGTCAAATCGTTATCTATAGAAAGCCCTAGAAACTTAACACAGCGAACTTGTTCAATGTTCGTCTCATTATAATGAATATTGATGTTGTTATTTTTGTTGTTACGCCCGAAATTGACTAATTTAGTTTTTTCTAAGTTGATGATTAAGTTATTAGCCGTCAGCCAGTTAATTATATTGTGAAGAGTGGAATTTATGTCATTTTCAAAAGTATCAGTATTTTGACCTGTAAATATGACTGTGCTGTCATCAGCAAAAAGGATCATGGGATGCTGTGAAACTTTAGGCAGATCATTTATGTAGATCAAAAATAGCAGTGGACCTAACACACTACCTTGCGGCACCCCATAAAGTACTTTTTTGGGCATGGATTTATGTTTTTGTTCGGTATTATTTATTTTTATTATTTTTTTTTTTCTTTCGGCAGAATATCCTACATCTTACATGTTTACTTAGCGTAGCGTCTCGCTCATATTCTAAACGAGATTACTGTTGTTTACTGCATTATTGATACAAATAAAATAACATATTGACAAGCAGACCTCTAAATGTATGCGGAATAGTTAACTTCAAAATCGATAGGTACGAAAAAAACAGGGCAAACCGGAAGCAACGTACCTACTAAAAATTTTGATTCCTTATATTTTTATTGGAAATCGAATATGAACTTCCGCTAGTTGATGCCGTCAATATTGTTATTTATTCAGGCAACTTTTACGTGTTTTTTTTAAAATGTTGTCTGAATATTGGCTAGTAATACTGTAATGATGTACTTACTACCTCGTTGGTCTAGTGGTCGCAAGCGCTACTGCTGAGCATGAGATCCTGGGTTCGATTCCCGGGTCGGGCAAAGTGTTATTGGGTTTTTCTATCTGGAATTTCTCAGTAGCAGCCCGGAGTCTGGATTTGTGCCCGGTTGATGGCAATAGGCTCGCCCCCTATTACATGGGACTTAAACATAACTGGCGAAATGTGGGTGTACCTACTACAGGTACACCTCTGCCCAACCCTCCGGGGAAACAAGGCGTGATGTTATGTTATGTAATACTGTAATGAATGAATATGTGCTAATTATGATGATTGATTGAATATGAATTTAAATTATTTAATTTGTGTCATGTTGTTTTTTTATTGTATTTAAATGTGTGTGATTTTAAGATTTCTTATAATTATGGGATATGTGGTACCTGAAATAAATGATTTTTATTTATTTATTTATTAATACATAAACTCTAGGTACTCATAAGCGCCTTTTATTGTTTCCATTTCAAGATTTTAGTCCTGCTCGCGTAACATGACCACAATAGAAACGGGTTTTGTCAACGAAAAAATAGACAAAATGACAGATTGTGATTGTGAATCTGTCATTTTGTCTATGCTTCCGTCGCCAAAACCCATCGTCGCGTGCTGCTCTAAACTGAACCAATGTCTTTAAATCAACAAAGATGGACTATTTAAATTTAATAGTAACACAGTTTTTTCGTGTCTTTGATATTTTATAGTTCTTTGACTTTTTATAGTGCTTAAGTCAGTAGTCGGAAGCTCCATTAGTTAGACAACTTGTCGTGACAATACATTTTTCGAAAAACAAATAGGTGATTTGCCATTTCTGTTTGAAAGTAAGAATCCAACTATAAAGTATCATATTTACCCACTAAGTAAATTAAGATAGTTATTTCGAACCTTCATGAGCATTCGAACGTCATGGCGTCGTCGTTTACTGGCCTCCGTATAGTTCGCTTATGTCTATAATACCTTAAATTGCTTAGGATGATACTCCATTACATCGAGCGTTGAGGGTATATAGTAACGTTGAGGATTAATGTTAAGTACTATGTTTGACAAAAAAAAAAAACGAACAATAAACCGCTAGTATTAAAAAAATGATCATGAAACTTTGAATAATAACTGAACTAGATAAATAAAGCAGATAATTACTATGTTTTTTTGTTCTTTTTAATTACGATTTTCAACGTAAAAAGAAATTACTTAAACAATCGGCGCCTTGGAGCCTTCTTCTTGCCGATCAGTCTCGCTCTCATTCAGTCCGCAAACAGAACTGTGCGAGCGAGATAAAGAGTGAATTTGAGCTGATCTATTAGGAACTCTTAAGGCACCTGTCCCACCAAGCAAATACGCCCACTAAGCGAACGTCGCTAAGCGAGCGTCGCTGAGCGAGTACTCTCCTTAACAACTCTTTTCGCTGCGACCAACGAGTATTCGCCGGCGTTGTGAACAGCCAGCGATCAACTATTAATATAAGTATAGATTTTACTTACAAGGGACCAACAATCTTTACTAAGTTTATTGAGCGAGAAAATCAAAGACAGTAAGTTGCTTCTTCACAAGTTGCTAATTATAGCCGGGATAATAACGAATCAGTCGCTATCTCCCGTGACAGTGGTCCTGTGAGTCGTGTTTGGTACCTAGTGTCTAGCAGTGTTTGTATTGCGGTCGACTGCGTTTCCAGACACCCGACGCTGACGGCATTAACTGCTCTTAACGAAGTGTGTATGGCACGTGTGAGATTCCAAGCCAGATAAATGCAACCACGAGTCGAGTAGTTGTAGATATCTTGTGTTTTATAACATAAATACATCGCGATTGTATTCTTCGCAGGGTTAGGCAGTGGTGTACAAACAGTACACACACATTTCTCCAGTTATATTTTGTTTTTATTAAGTTCCATGTAGAGCAAGCTGGTTTTAGACGTGGCTATTCTACGATAGATCATATCCACGAAATTGAACAAATAATCGAGAAATACAGTGATTACCAGAAAACCTTCGACACAATCCTGCACTCTTCTATATGGACAGCTTTAATCTCACAACACGTTGAACACAAATATATAGAAGTTTTATAGTATCTGTACAACAAGTGCAGAAGTAGAGTAAAACTTGAGACAACAGGACCTGATACTCACAGAGAGAGGTGTAAGGCAAGGCGACCCCTATCACCGAGAACTTTTACAGCGGTACTAGAGATGGTCATCAGCAAACTCAAATGGAACAGAACAGGGCCTAAAATTAATCTGAGATTCGCCGACGATATTATTTTACTATTCAAAAGTTCTAAAGGTATAGAATCAATGATATACTCGCTGAAATCTGTAAGCTATGAGGTGGGTTTCGAGATGAATTTAAATAAAACCTAAATTAGTGAATATCGCTCTATCACCTACTGTGAAACTTTTTAGTTGACAACAACATGTGTTTATATATTCGAACATGTGTTTTTGTTAATGACTTGTGTCATTCACTTGAAATAAAAACAACGCTTTTACTTCTATATCCCTATGTAGTCTGTGATCGTAGGTTATCTAGTTTATGGGCTCTGTCTGCGGCCTGGATGACTACTGTACATGGAAATTTGCAAAAAAAAAAAACTTTTAGGGGCATGAGGAACAAGTAAAGTTCACTCATCCACCATAGAAAAGAGAGGATCCTCCGACCAGACGGGTGTTGTGTCTGGCGGGCCGGCTGCCCGACTGTTGATGTCGGATAGTCTTATACTTATATGTCGTTCGCGCTGTAAACTCTAATTGCGTGATGCAGGATTTGTTTGACGTCATGTCTTTGATGCGTAGTTCGTATGTGGCAGTGTAACCGCTACATTCTCATACAATATTTTTTTTTCACGTATACGTCAAAGTACCCGGATTCCAAAGACTCCAAAGACCACCGCCATCGAGAAGGACCAAGACGCACTAGCTTTGATTTGTTTACAAAATTCAAAGCATGCCAAAGATGCTTGGGATAGCTTAGCGAGAGCGTTTGAGGACAAAGGCGTACCTAAATCGCAGGATCACCCTCATGAACGCGTTGTTGGATGAGAACCTAGAGAGACACTCGTTGATGTATGAATATGTCGCTGCAGTTATGTCTCTTTCTCAAAACTTGAAGGATATTGCCACCAGATTTGACGATGATCTTGTAGCTGTCGTATTACTGAGAGATCTACCTGAAGAGTACAGGCCTATGCGAATGGCACTGGAACTCTCTGGGATGAAGTTGACTTCAGAGAACGTACGGCAGAAGTTACTACAGTAGGATTCACGTCAAGATTGTAATATATTGTCTTCAGCGGACTCGGCATTGGTTGTGAGTAAGAGTAAGAAGCGGAATGGGAACAAAGATATGAATATGACCAAAGTTAAATGCTTTAAATGTGGAAAGAGTGGACATAAGAAGCCGGACTGTCCTGAAAGAAGGAATGTGGGTTCGATCTCCAAACTGAGTGACATCGGGATCGTGAGCGTGCCTTCATTTGGTGCCGGGGTTTCCTTCAATCCGACGGAGTGGTACATCGACAGCGGGACATCTTCACATATCTTTCCAGAAACATTGGTTTAAAGATTTGGTTATGAATGTTGGTATGAGTAATGCGACTTGTGGGAATAATGATAAGATTGAATGCAAGGGTAAAGGTAATATCATTGGTAATATCTCGGTAAGTTTGAAAGGCCGGATACTTGCTGTGAAGGATGTCATGTATGTACCTGGTTTGCGTGTTAATCTGTTATCAGTATCTAATTAAGTAGAGAAAGGTTGGAAGGTGAGTTTTGACTGAGACGCACTAGCTTTGATTTGTTTACATGTGGAACCTGCACTTTATGCGTATGTACAAGATTCAAAGCATGCCAAAGATGCTTAGGATAGCTTAGCGAAAGCGTTTGAGGACAAAGACGTACCTAAGTCGCAGGATCACCCTCATGAACGCGTTGTTGAATGAGAAGCTAGAGAGACAGACAGGTTTTCGATCACTTTTTAGTTTTTCCAGCTAGTGTAGAGGTTGAAACTGGGTTGTGCATACGCACGGACAATGGAAAAGAATTTACGAACAGGAAGTTTGATGGGTTTCTACGCCAAAGGGGTATAAAACATCAGTTGACTGTTCCCTACACTCCAGAGCAGAATGTTGTAGTGGAGCGAGCTAACCGCACTATTGTGGAGATGGCTCGTGCTATGTTGGTGGAAAAGGGTCTGAGTGTGTGACTGTGGGCAGAAGCAAATAAAACGTCGCTTTTCCTAGTAAGCAAACTTTTTCCTTCGAGTTTTCGTCTATGCAACCCTCCGGCTGTCACATATAAACTCTTTCGTGCAAATCACCGTTCAGAAAGGCGGTGTTCACATCAAAGTGACTGATGAACAAATCCTTTTCAACAGCCAAAGATAGCAGCAATCTAACTGTCGATTTTATCACGACCCCGTAGGACTGAGTGAAACCCTTCACCACAAGTCGAGCTTTCAGGTCTTGTTACCATCTGCATCAAAATGTTACTTGAAGATCCACTTGTTTCCCACGATTTTAGCTCCAGGTGGCTTGTTAACGAGTTTCCAGACCTTGTTCTCGTATATCGAATCCATCTCTTTCTTCATGGCTTCCTTCCAGTTATCCTTATCTTCTCTACGTAAGGCTTCCTTAACTGTCAAAGGCTCCTGCTCTTCTGTACAGCATGCAAGTCCATGAGGATTTCTTCCTCGGATTTTACTAGGTAGAGGATAACGACATTCACCTTCGTTTGGCTCTCCTCTATTAACAGTCTCTTCAACTTCAATGTTTTTCACCACGACATTTTCTGCTCCGCTATCGTTCGTTTCTCCCACTTCCATTTCCGCGTCTTCATATACTTGAGCTCCATCTGAGGAACTCGGCCCTTGAGAAGCTTCTGCACTACCAAATGACGAACCTACCTTTCCTTGCCTTCTACCTTTGCAAGTTTCCAGATTACTTCAGCATCTTTGTCACCGCTACCTACGAGCTAACTAAGATCCTCTGAAACTGCTGCAGTAGAGTCCTCTAAGAAAACTACATCCCTTGATCTAATAATGACGCGAGGACTACTGGGATTTATGAAACGATATCCCTTGGTTTCTTAACAGTAAACAACAAAGATATGTTCTACCGCTTAGGGCTCCATTTCTTTCGAGTTTCCTTG
This sequence comes from Xanthia togata, assembly GCA_963853775.1. NCBI lineage: Eukaryota > Metazoa > Arthropoda > Insecta > Lepidoptera > Noctuidae > Xanthia > Xanthia togata. The sequence goes on from OY970802.1 coordinate 19,301,286, forward strand.
GGCAAATGCACAAACGCTATCGTTTAAAAAACTCAGGAATCTTACCATTATTTCCACTGTGAGTCAGCTTGTTTTTCGTATACACAGACGTTTTATTTGCTTCTGCCCACAGTCACACACTCAGACCCTTTTCCACCAACATAGCTCGAGCCATCTCCACAATAGTGCGGTTAGCTCGCTCCACTACAACATTCTGCTCTGGAGTGTAGGGAACAGTCAACTGATGTTTTATACCCCTTTGGCGTAGAAACCCATCAAACTTCCTGTTCGTAAATTCTTTTCCATTGTCCGTGCGTATGCACAACCCAGTTTCAACCTCTACACTAGCTGGAAAAACTAAAAAGTGATCGAAAACCTGTCTGTCTCTCTAGCTTCTCATTCAACAACGCGTTCATGAGGGTGATCCTGCGACTTAGGTACGTCTTTGTCCTCAAACGCTTTCGCTAAGCTATCCTAAGCATCTTTGGCATGCTTTGAATCTTGTACATACGCATAAAGTGCAGGTTCCACATGTAAACAAATCAAAGCTAGTGCGTCTCAGTCAAAACTCACCTTCCAACCTTTCTCTACTTAATTAGATACTGATAACAGATTAACACGCAATCCAGGTACATACATGACATCCTTCACAGCAAGTATCCGGCCTTTCAAACTTACCGAGATATTACCAATGATATTACCTTTACCCTTGCATTCAATCTTATCATTATTCCCACAAGTCGCATTACTCATACCAACATTCATAACCAAATCTTTAAACCAATGTTTCTGGAAAGATATGTGAAGATGTCCCGCTGTCGATGTACCACTCCGTCGGATTGAAGGAAACCCCGGCACCAAATGAAGGCACGCTCACGATCCCGATGTCACTCAGTTTGGAGATCGAACCCACATTCCTTCTTTCAGGACAGTCCGGCTTCTTATGTCCACTCTTTCCACATTTAAAGCATTTAACTTTGGTCATATTCATATCTTTGTTCCCATTCCGCTTCTTACTCTTACTCACAACCAATGCCGAGTCCGCTGAAGACAATATATTACAATCTTGACGTGAATCCTACTGTAGTAACTTCTGCCGTACGTTCTCTGAAGTCAACTTCATCCCAGAGAGTTCCAGTGCCATTCGCATAGGCCTGTACTCTTCAGGTAGATCTCTCAGTAATACGACAGCTACAAGATCATCGTCAAATCTGGTGGCAATATCCTTCAAGTTTTGAGAAAGAGACATAACTGCAGCGACATATTCATACATCAACGAGTGTCTCTCTAGGTTATCATCCAACAACGCGTTCATGAGGGTGATCCTGCGATTTAGATACGCCTTTGTCCTCAAACGCTCTCGCTAAGCTATCCCAAGCATCTTTGGCATGCTTTGAATTTTGTAAACAAATCAAAGCTAGTGCGTCTTGGTCCTTCTCGATGGCGGTGGTCTTTGGAGTCTTTGGAATCCGGGTACTTTGACGTATACGTGAAAAAAAAATCCTGTATGAGAATGTAGCGGTTACACTGCCACATACGAACTACGCATCAAAGACATGACGTCAAACAAATCCTGCATCACGCAATTAGAGTTTACAGCGCGAACGACATATAAGTATAAGACTATCCGACATCAACAGTCGGGCAGCCGGCCCGCCAGACACAACACCCGTCTGGTCGGAGGATCCTCTCTTTTCTATGGTGGATGAGTGAACTTTACTTGTTCCTCATGCCCCTAAAAGTTTTTTTTTTTTGCAAATTTCCATGTACAGTAGTCATCCAGGCCGCAGACAGAGCCCATAAACTAGATAACCTACGATCACAGACTACATAGGGATATAGAAGTAAAAGCGTTGTTTTTATTTCAAGTGAATGACACAAGTCATTAACAAAAACACATGTTCGAATATATAAACACATGTTGTTGTCAACTAAAAAGTTTCACAGTAGGTGATAGAGCGATATTCACTAATTTAGGTTTTATTTAAATTCATCTCGAAACCCACCTCATAGCTTACAGATTTCAGCGAGTATATCATTGATTCTATACCTTTAGAACTTTTGAATAGTAAAATAATATCGTCGGCGAATCTCAGATTAATTTTAGGCCCTGTTCTGTTCCATTTGAGTTTGCTGATGACCATCTCTAGTACCGCTGTAAAAGTTCTCGGTGATAGGGGTCGCCTTGCCTTACACCTCTCTCTGTGAGTATCAGGTCCTGTTGTCTCAAGTTTTACTCTACTTCTGCACTTGTTGTACAGATACTATAAAACTTCTATATATTTGTGTTCAACGTGTTGTGAGATTAAAGCTGTCCATATAGAAGAGTGCAGGATTGTGTCGAAGGTTTTCTGGTAATCACTGTATTTCTCGATTATTTGTTCAATTTCGTGGATATGATCTATCGTAGAATAGCCACGTCTAAAACCAGCTTGCTCTACATGGAACTTAATAAAAACAAAATAGATGTTCGCTAAACGTAATGCTAGTTATATAAGTGCATTTGTCACTACTCTCTTCCCCTGAAGAGAGCAAATGCACCCCCTGGTAGCCATTCGTTCAAATTTAGGTTTGAGGGTTCATAAACCGATTCAAAGTAGTACATGAACATATTGCAAATCTCATCCGGATTACTGGATGTCCGGTTTTGAAAAAACATAGTGGAAGGAATGCTGACATTACCAGCCTAGGTTTTATTTTTAATTTATTGCTAGAGCTGCCAGTAGGTTAGGTTGTATACGTATTAGACCTTGTTATAAATTATTATTCTTCTTGTATGTTCTAGAATCACATTGCTATTTTGAAATGACAACCGATCCGAAAAGGAAGGGAGCCCGGGGCCAGCAGACCAGTTTTACTCTTGGGCTCGCCTTGGCAGGAGGTCCTGTTGATAGCGCTCGGTGGGAGGACTGTGCCCTCTGATAGCGGGGGCTGTGCTGGAAGAAAACTCAAACTCGAAACTCAAGTCTACGCGTCTTTTTACACCGGACATCGTTCGTGGGATAACGTCGTGCAAACCTGTGACGCCGACCGCTGATAGCTCTCAGCCCTCTGCCTGTCCTCTCTACCACAGCCTGCCCCTCCGAGGTCGGCGACGTGGAGGCCTGACTCGAGGCCCTTTTCATCTCAACCTGCGAGCCTCTTTACTTCACAACCTGCGAGCCTCTTTTCTTCACAACCTGGACTTTCAATTTTTTACCCCGGTCTCCCTGGCCTTATTTACTTAAATTAAATTATTTTACCGTTTCTTTTTTTACTTTTTCTTTTAAGCCGGGACTCCTCCAGTTCTGGTGACAGTTTACCTCGTGACCTTACATTTTCCCCCTCCCGGGAAAATGTAACGTTACAAGCTCCATAGGTATTTTACGTTCTTTTTAACATTTTCCTCAACAGAATTCAGGTAGTCAGCGTAATTTGACTTGCATAAGACCCGAAATCTATGTCGTAAAAGCAAAAATTGTTCATAATCCGAAATGTTATTAAACGTTTTCCATTTCACCCAGGCTCTGTTCTTGTTTTTGAAAATGCGAATTAGTGATTTAGAGAACCACACAGGGACTTTAGATGAACGTGAGTTAGAAAAGGGTGTATAAGTTCTTATAACATTGAAAATAACATCGTAAAAAGTATTCAGACAATCCTCCGATGACAACCCCTGCAAACGCTTAGTCCAATCTATATCGGCCAATTCTTTGTTTATGAGTTCGTAATTTGCTTTATAATAGTTAAACTTTACAATTTTTACAGGATTGATTGTCTGTAACATCGTTTTATATCTTACATCGGCGCAAAAAGGTGGATGATTTTTATCGGGAGGTAACAAATTACATGAAGGTGCATAAGTAGCGCACTCGCTATTGGATATCAAACTGATAATAGTCATTAGTCATGTCTGAATATACAGAAGACGGTGTTTGGTAGCTGTGATTAGAAAAAGACGAAGTAGCTCTTTGTCTAAGTTCTTTTATCCCAAATTCAGTCAGAATATTTTGGATTCTACTTTGTGCTATTAGAGCATTCTCTGCCGATAAATTCTTAAGTTGTAACGCAACACTCCTTCCAAACACATCAAATACGGTTTCACTCTCAGAATTTATCCCATCATTTAACTTTTTGAGATCAGAAACAGCTTGAAAAATTTCTTTAGTTCTCTTTTTAGCTCTCGCAGTATTTCCAGTGGCAGTCGTAGTTACAGTAAGTGGTGCTTGCTGGTCGTTGCTTGTATTAGCTAATACTTCCTGGTTGATGTTTGGATGCGAAGATGTAGCAGAGCTACTGTCCTGAGAAACTGTGTCTTCATTAGTAGGACCAGGAATCTGTGAAATGAAATGAAAATAAATTATTGTATCAGGTACCGCAGAACAATAAAGAATGGAAAGAAATAGAATTAGGCTTCAGAACAAGGTGGAATTTCCCTGGTTGCCACGGTGCTATAGACGGGAAGCATGTGATACTTCAAGCACCACCGAATTGTGGAAGTGAATATTTTAATTACAAGGGTTCCAACAGTGAGGTTTTGATGGCTGTGGTGGATCATGACTATTGTTTTTGATATGTAAATATTGGAGCTAATGGAAGAAATTCAGATGGGGGGATATTCAAAAACAGCAAATTAAGTAGTGATCTTGAGAATAATTTGCTTCCAAAAGGAGGATTTTTAGTTGGAGATGATGCGTTTCCACTAAAATCATATTTATACAGTGGCACAAATCTTTCAACGAAACAAAAAATATTCAATTACAGAGTCTCTAGAGCACGGAGAATCGTCGAAAATGCATTTGGTATTCTGGCAAGCAGGTTTAGAATTTTTCAAAAACCCATACCAACTAATGACGAAACCACCGATAAAATTATTCGCGCCTCATGTGCGCTGCACAATTGGTTACGTCTCACAAGTCACTGGTCATAGCACCAACAATGCAGCACGTACAGCAAGGGAGCTTCGAGATAAATATGCAGAGTTCTTCAGTGGGGCAGGTGCCGTATCGTGGCAAAACAGAATGATTTCATAATTTTATTTAAGAAATAGGGAAAACTAGGGACACTTCATCTCTAGGCGACATATTTTAACGATGTTATAGATATTTTAATCGGTAATAACAGTAGAAATCTCCCAAATGTACGGTGAACTGGTATTTTTTCATGGTAATTCGGCCGAAAACTACTCTCCCTGATATTATAGCAGGAAGAATTGATTATTTATTAATTTATGACCGGAAATATAAAATAACTTGGCCTCTTTCGAATGTTTGATAAATATTGAAATTATAAACCGGGAAGTATAATAAATTCAACGACGACGGTAACAAATATAGTAAATTAGCGATAAAAATAAAAATAGGGAATCAAGTGTCCCCAGTCTCCCTTATCTACATTATAACATAAAAAGCAACAATAAAAAATATTTACGTTTTCAAAAACATTTTTGTTTAAATCTTTTGAAAACACCTCTTCCATCTTTTTCAGCCATTTAATATTAGAAGTGTACACATTACTGAGACCCGCTCCGGATTTCTTCGATTCTTGAATTATTTTTTTTTCTTGTTGGTACGTCGACCGTAATTTTTTTATTTTGTTTTTAACTTCTAGTGTACCGAATCCCGTTATATTCATTCCATTAACTATGGAATTATATGCTGCATCGCGTTTTTGCTTTATCTTGTATTCAGGTGATTTAAAGTTCCATAGACACGGATTTAGTTTATATAACTGTATAAATTTAATAGTTGTTTCGACGTCTCATTTAATATTTGTAGACATTTTAACTTGTTTTAAACAACTGCACTCAAAAAAACCACGTGCGGCGACGCGACAATCATGTGGCCGAGTGGCGAGCGGCGAGACAGTGCACGTTCAAACCTGCCGAGTGAGTGAGCGAGACAGTGCGGGGAAGCGGGAGGGTGGTAACTCGGTCTAGTAGGTAGAACGGCAGCCGAGCTGTTGTCTCGCCACTTTGTTCGGCCGTGCACTCGGCGCTATGTTTATACGTACCGAGTACTCAACCGAGAGCACTGTCTCGCCGGTGTGTGATCAAGGCATAAGTATGCTGTGAACTTCAAGCGCTGTGACTTTGATAGCTGTCTTTACAAAAACAATAATTTTTATTTCGCTCTTTATATTGACGATTTTTTACGATTGAAAGCTCTTAGTCTAACATGCGTAGTATTTAGACTAAGTATTTAGTAAGCTCGTATTATTTAGTAAGCTCTTATCCTGCCAAGACTCTCGTAGTTATCAAGCGCTCATAGGATCGCTGAATTATTGGTAATTTTTTTGGCGCAGTATAACTCATGTTGTGATGAACGCCATTGGAAAGCTGCTAAACATATCTTGAGATACCTTAAGGGTACAAGGGATCTATGTTTGATATTTACCAAGTCGCCGGTGCAGGACATCACGGGATTCTTAGATGCTGACTGGGGAGGGAATATCAAAGATAGGAACCCAGCAGATGTGCTGACAAAACTATTAGATCGTAGCATTTAATAAATGTGTACGCGATCTGAGTTTGGGTGTGTACCTACTTCATATTTTCAATGAAAAATCTATAAACAATATAACCATTTTTTTTTATTAAAACTCTATGCACAGGTATAAAAATAATGTACAAAGGCGGACTTAGTGGTTAAGCGTATGACTGCTGCGCTGCGTGTCGCGGGTTCGATTCCCGCATGGAACAAAAATTTGTATGACCTACAAGTAGTTGTTCCGGGTCTGGCTGTTTGTGTATGTGAGTTTAAATTTTTGTAAACGCACCCACAATACAGGCGAAATTTCTAGTGTCCAACGTTTCTAAAAATGATCTGTAAATTACACCACTACGGAATTCGTGGACAAGCTGCTGACCTTGTTCTTTCCTATCTATCAAACAGGTAACAAAAAGTAAACGATAATGGAGCGACTTCTTCGGAGTCTCTAGTTAAAATGGGCGTGCCTCAAGGTTCAATTCTTGGAACTTTCTTATTTCTAGTCTATAAAAATGACCTTCCTTACATGATGACTAACTTATATTGGATATAATTCCATTTACTGACGACACTTCTCTATTTTTTAAAATAAATTGAAAAGATACAGATGTTTTACATGTCAATAATAGTCTAGCTGTTCTTTCCAAATGGTTCGCAACTAATAACATTTACTTAATGCGAACAAAACTAAATGTATTAGGTTCGCATTACCAAATATACCTCAAGTGGGTCTAAATCTAAAACTTGATGGCACAAAACTAGATGAAATAACGGAAACTATATTTTTAGGAATTACTTTAGATTCAAAATTGCAATGGACCCACATTAGAACTCTTTCAGGTAGATTAAGTTCAGCTGTATATGCAGTAAGAAAAATAACGCATTTGACTGATATAGCCACAGTTAGTTAGTATACTTTGCTTTTTTCCACAGTATTACGTCTTATGCAATTCTGCTGTGGGGATCGCAGCTGACGTAGATTCAATTTTCATTTTACAAAAGAGGGCAATCCGCGATATCTATAAAATGGGTCCTCACGAGTCCCTTAGAAACAAATTCAAAGAAATTGATATACTGACTCTGCCTTCTCTTTATATCTTAGAAAGTATTTTGTATGCTCGCAAAAACTTAGGACTTTTCAAAATAAGAAGCGGTTTCCATAAAATAAATACACGTAGTAGACATGAAATTGTTATACCCTTTAGATTAACTAAAACAAGCATGTCATTTTTTATAAACAGTATCCGCTTTTATAACAAGTTGCCTAAGATGTTCACAGAACTTAGCGATGGGAAGTTCAAAACCCACATCAAACGCGTCCTTATCAACAAAGCATATTATAAAATTAAAGACTACGTTGAAGATACGGAAGTTTGGCAATAATTCCTTCTGCACATGTGACTTCCCTTTTTTTTTGGGTGGGAAATCATCAAATGACTTCTCCCGCTCTGGATGGAGCGGGAGGGCGTGTCAGACTCTTACTGACTAAAACCCACCCGTGTTCCTTCTGTTGCCTGTGCAATGCCAGGGGACCACGGTATCCCTTTCGGACTTTCCTGCGACCCCGGCAGGCATCGGCCTTAGCGGACTCCATCAGTTGTCAATGGTCCCATTGGACCCCTTCACTCGCTGACATCCCTTTGAGGCGCGCGTGGATCACAACGCGCCGTTGACCCGGGCTTGGTCCTTACCGGACGGCGAGCTACCCATTGCTCACCGTCCGCAAGCCCGTGCCTACGGTGGCCGGGAATCGGCTATCGATTCCCGACGCCCAGGGCGTCTCCTACTGCGGCGGCTAGGGGCGTGAGAGCGCAAACTTTGCCTCTCCCTCACGCGTTCCGCCTGCTCCTTCGTGAGCATTACTGCTTCGCAGAAGGAGGTGACGGCCTCCCATGCCCTCTCGCTCCGTACCATGGCCTGAACCAGGGCCGGGCGCGAGAGATCCCCGCCGCCAATCGCCTCCACAAGGACACGGCGGTGCTCTGCCCAAGCCGGGCAGACCTCCACCGTATGCTCCACCGTGTCCTCCGGGCATTCCACGCAGTGATGACTCCCGGGCGTTTCCTCCCGCCCAATACGAAACACTGTGTCAGGCGGAAGGTGAGGATGCCGTGGGGCCTCTCTAGCCACTCCTCAAAGAGGGGACTTATCGCCGCAATAGTGGCGTGCCCACATGTGACTTCCCTGGTACCTTATTAAAGGCAAATTATGTGTCTATTAACTGCTCCCAAATTACCATGTTTATATTTTTTTACATTCTTCCTTAACATTATTACCCTATTATTTGACACTATATACTTGCCGGCTCTTCTACATAGGAAACGACCAATAGGAACCGTGCACCTAGCTTCTGACGTTTCATAAGTGCCCATATAGTTTTATGAGAAATAAAATATTTTAAATTTGAATTTTGAATTTAATTTATACAATCCAGATTGATCAAGAATTATAAGATAATTTAGTTTGGTATATATTCAAATCCTGATTTATTTTAATTTATAAAATAGCAGCTCACAGTGAGTCGAGAAGAAGACGAATGAATTAATATAGTAAGTATTACACCCGTACTCAAATAAATTTCGATTTATTGAAACATTTCTTCGGACAACTTCGAGCTGTCTTCTTCATGTTCACAAATGAAGAAGCTCTTCGTATCACAGTCTATGCTGTTCAGACGTCCGTTGTAGAACATTGAGCCGCACTGCTCATGCTCGTCTATGATAGGCTGCTGGTTGTTCCACCAGATGCCATCATCTACCGTAAATACAGTTCCTGAAAAGAAAAAACATAAAAATGACACCGGCTAAATAATGGCAGACATGAAGTATTTTGTAAGTAGACTCCGGAACTCTTATTTCAAGATCCGACAAAATCAGAGTTGCTTAAGCAGATACCCTCGCTCACATACCTCGAACTGTCTGCCAGCCTTCTTTAAATCTGTAATGAAAGCCCAGATGATATATTCCTCTGAAAAGTAGGTTGTTTCCTCCGATTCTTTGTTTTGATGCCGACTCCGTTAACTTTGCAAGGTAATCCGCTTCCAACCTATTATTGATCAGTGCCAGGTGGGATTGTTCAGCACGACAAGCTACATATGCCTCGGTCCATTTCAATGGAGTATTGTGCAGCTTGTAACATTTGCCAATATTCTTGTTAAAAGAGTAATCTGAAAAGACAAGGATTTTTTTACATTTCATAACCGCAGTCGATGTCAGCCGGCTCGGTCGTCTCAAAATACCCCTAAATAAGTGTTGTTGGGTCTATAATACTGCTGTGCTATTCTGTAACCATCTCACCGTGGAAACTTAGGTGAAGTGAGCTCGGAGTGAGCTGTCAGTCCCTAGCAGCAGGTGGAATGACAGCTCACTTCAAGCTCACTTCACCTAAGTTTTCACGGTGAGATGGTTACAGAATAGATCGGCTGTTCTTATCATGACACATACTCGTTTTTAGTTACGTAAAGTCCGCTGCGATTACACGTCAGGTATCAAGAGAATTTACCAGTGGAAAGCTTTATTATAATTTACCTATATTGCAACTATTGTTCTGCTTCAGTAACATGCTCTTCTTGCAAATGAAGGAAAACTTTACTGAGCACCTGCAATCATTCATGTTGCCTGTACTGTCCTGTTCCACACAGTCCTCATCACCGTTAGCATCGTTCGGCTCATTTGACTTCCAGTTGTTGTAAACCTCAGACACTGACTTGCCTAAAAATATGAAACGTACCAGTATTTATGGGGCTCTGTTACGCACATTCTAAATGCACAAATAAATGTGTGTAAAATGTAGGATGAGAAGGACCAAATTAATAAGTAATTTTGTATTTATATTTTAGGTTTAAACAGTCCAATTTATTTATGGAACGAATTGAAGTTAATGAGGTACTAGCTACTTCATCAACCTACATTTATGGCTTGCGATAGTAATGGAACAAAATTAAGTTATTTCATACAGTACGCACCGTCAATAGTCTCAAATACTCCTTCAGACATTAAGTCTGAGATTCCCAGAAACACCGACTTGATGTCAGGCTGGAATGCGTTTCGAAACGACATCACAGCGTTTTGTTCGTCGTCATTTTCTGGGTAGAATAAACTTGCTCCTTCCTGAGCACACTCTCGTTTTGCATCGAACCAAGTCTGCTGTGTCGTGTGGATCTTATAGAAACTGTTAACTGCTTCTATGTAAGTGTAGTCATTCCGGAAAAACTCTTTATCTGTAACTGCATCTACGAAAAAAAATAATAATTAAGGCTTATCTAATTTTTTCGCTGACAATAAAGTGCTGTTTTATCTCAGTGGCAAAACTGCTGAGATAAAAATAGGTACGGGTTGGTGGTATACGTTGGCAGTATCAGCACACGATATAAAATGGTCATTCATGTCGACGGGCCCAGAAAACCTAGGCCTTAGGGCCTAGTCGGCAAATGGAGTTAATTGACATAACGGGAGAATTTACCACGGAAAAGCCTCAATATAACCTACCTATATAGTAACGAATGTTGGGCTCTAGTGACAGGGGGCGGCTCTTCTTACAAATGAAGGAAAAGTTTTCAGAACATTTGCAATCATTCATCTTGCCCGCATTGTCTTGTTCCACACAGTCCTCATCGTTATTATCGTTCGGCTCATCTGATTTCCAGTTGTTGTACACCTCAGAGACTGCCTTGCCTAAAAATATGAAAAGTATCATAATTAAGGGGCTTGCTTCCGTACATTCATTTTGCATAAAATAAAATGAGAGTGTGAAAAAAATGTGTTTATGTGTAAAATGATGGGGAGTACCAACCTCACATATATTTTTATACAGTCCAATTTACACAAACAGAATGAATCTTGCCATCGAAAGCGCTACTTCTTTCTGAGCACGAGGTCCTAGGTTCGATTACCGGGTCGTGTAAAGTATTATGGGGTTTATCTATCTGAAATTTCTCAGAAGCAGCCCGGAGAGTCGAGATTTGAGCCCGGTTGATGGTAATAAGCTCGCCCCCTATTACATGGAACTTAAACATAACTGGCGAAATGCGGGTGTATCTACTACAGGTACATCTCTACCCAAACCTACTTGGAAAGAAGACGTGATGTTATGTTATGTAAATCAAATTAGATGCATTTGTGGGCTGTAGCAGTTATGGAACAAAAACCTAAATTTATTCATATTTGTACGCACCGTCAATCGTCTCAAATACCCCTTCAGTCATTATGTCTGAGATTCCTATAAACATTGACTTGATGTCAGGCTGGGTTTCATTTCGAAATATCATCACAGCGTTTTGTTCGTCGTCATTTTCTGGGTAAAACAAACTGGCTCCTTCATTAGCACAGTCTCGCTTTGCATCAAACCAAGTTTTTTGTGTAGTGTGGATCTTATAGGAACTGTTTACTGCTTCTATGTAAGTGTAATCATTTTGCAATGCCTCTTTATCTTGCTGTTCATCTACTAAGAGAAAGTTATAGCTTATTTGATTGTTGACACTTATCGAAAAACTGTTTTATCGAAATGGCGGTACTACTTAGGTACAAAATGGTGCGGATTGGCGGTAAGCGTTGGCAGTTTCGGCACACGACACAAAATTCTTGTTGTTGGATGCAAAACGAGAGTGTACTCTTTCCAGAGCACACTCTCGTTTTGCATCCAACCATGTCTGTGGTGTGCGCTGTATCTTATAGAATGTTTTTACTGCTTCTATGTAGGTATAATCATTCCAAAAAATCTCTTCATCTCTCTGTCCATCTACTAATAGGAAAAAGTTAGATTATTTCATTTTTAACCTTGTCCAAGCTGTTTTGGCATAACTAATTAGGTACAAAGAGGTGCCGATTGGTGGTATTCGTCGACAGTGTTAGCTCACGTCACAAAATTATCTTTAATCTCATCAGGCCCAGAGAGACCGGGCCTAAGGCCCCAGTCGCCGATTAAGGTTATTTGATTTGCCAGGACAATTTACTTTTACAAAGTCTCATTTTGTCTTACCTATATTGTAGCTATTATTCCGCTCTAGTGACAAGGAGCAGCTCTTCTTGCAAATGAAGGAAAGCTTTTTGTAACATTTGCAATCATTCATCTTGCCTGCATTGTCCTGTTCCACACAGTCCTCATCACCATTAGCATCGTTCGGCTCATCTGACTTCCAGTTCTTGTACACCTCAGATACTGACTTACCTAAAAATATGAAACGTATCATTATTTTAAAGGGCTTGCTACCGCACATTCTAAACCCATATTATCACTCAGTACAATGAGAATGTTAATAAAATATGTAAAAATTAAATGTATAAGTACATTTAATTTTTACATATTTTATTAACATTCTGTTTTCATTGTGTTGGAATGAAAAGAAAGAAAATACGTTTATTTGCGGTACATAAGACACAAGCAAAGAAAAAAAAACACGAAAATAACAATTTGGGGGAAAATGTGAAAAGGGTGGAACCAAATTAAAAAAATATTTTTTTATTGAAATTGTATTACTTATACAATTGACGGCACGGTTGGCGCAGTAGTTAAGTGATTGACTGCTGCGCTGCGTGTCGCGGGTTCGATTCCCGCACGGAACAAATATTTGTATGACCTACAAGTAGTTGTTCCGGATCTGGCTGTTTGTGTATGTGAGTTTAAATATTTGTAAACCACGATACAGGAGAAATTCCTAGTGTGGGGCAACGTTTCTAAACAAAAGAAAGAAAGAATTTCAATAAAAAATACTTTTTAAAGTCGTTTTTTCGGTCATTGGACGTCAAAGAGCGCGGTCGTCCAGAGAGCGAGCTCCGTCCCAAAAAAAAAATCGCCAAATAAATACATTAAAATAGTGCTAAAGTAAGGTGCCTACCTACGTGCGTTCCTAATCTCAGGCGAGCCAAGGAACCCAAGATAATCTGATGAGATCTTTCCATTTCCTTCAGGCTGTTGCTTCCCTTTGCAAAATCATTATTTTATTTAATGGATTAAGGGACAACATCGCGAGCGGCATTTGCAGTGGTGAAGTGTGCGGGTTTTTGATGTCAAGCGCACATTCAACTATTTTTTATATTATTTTCTAAGCGAATGTTATAGGCTCATATGTGCATGTGAAATATATCATGGTAAGATAAACTAAAATACAAAATGATTACAACAAAATAACACTATCGCTTTTATTTTTTATAAAATTTTATTTCCCATAAAACTTATTATTTTGACCAGTGTTCTAACTTCTTGCATGCTGAGGACTATAACATCAAGTTTTCGTCATTGGCCTTAGAAAAAGGTTACGTTACGTTCCTTCAACAAAAATAACTTCTGACAGCCAATCAAGGTTTAATATACCCGCATGCGCGCGCAGGCAGTACCATGAAACATGAGAGTCCAGGGGCTAGTGAAAATCTTGGGGTTCATTCAATTTATCGAGTCTGGTTAAACCACGCTGGGTCGGTGCATTTCATTCATTCATTCATTCATTCGAAATTGTATATGTATAAAGTCATTGAAAATGAAAAAAATCGAACTTAAAGGAGCAGTTAGGGAGCAAAAAACAAATTCATTAAAATGTGTACGCACCGTCAATGGTCTCAAATTCTCCTTCAGAAATTAAGTCTGACATTCCAACAAAAACCCACTCTATGTTAGGCTGGGTACTCTTTCGAAACGAGTTCACGGCGTTTTGTTCGTCGTAATTTCCAGGATAGAACAAATTAGCTCCTTCCTGAGCACACTCTCGCCTTGCCTCAAACCATGTTTTTTGTTTCGTGTGGATCTTATAGGAACTATGTACAGCTTTTATGTAGGTGTAATCATTCCGAAATATCTCTTCATCTCTTTGTCCATCTAATAAAAGGAAAAAGATACAGCTTATTTTATTTTCGACGCAGACCGTATTGCAATTACTTATATCTAAATGGCGTAAAGTACAAAATCGTGCGAATTGATAGTATTCGTTGGCAGTGTCAGCACACGACACAAAATGGTCATCCAAATGTTTACCGCTATCTAGATCTGTCACTAGAACCGAATCCCCAGTATGTCGAACCCTAAGGATGCTAAACGAAACCTCCTAACTGCCAACCCTGAATGTGATGTGTTTGCTGATGAATGGAAGAAGATAATGCGTGCTTTTCTGGAGTTCTGTGAGAGACAATATGCGAGGGTGTCCACTGTTACATGTTAGTTTGTGACGTATTTAATTAATTCAAATAATTATTAATAATTTTATCCACGTATTGAATGGAATTGTATTGTACATGTTTATGTTATTGCTATTCATTTTTTTTTCTCAATTTTATGTTTATTAATGTTATTGGACCTGTGCCGTTTTAATTAACTATAAATAAATAAATAAATGTCACCGGACCCAGAGAGCCCGGGCTCCAGTAGCCGAGAGGGGTTTATTGACTTACCGGTAGGATTAATTATGAAGAGCCTCATTATATCTTACCTATATTGAAGCTATGGTTATGCTCTAGTGTCAGTGGTCGACTCTTCTTACAAATGAAGGAAAGCTTTTTGGAACATTTGCAATCATTCATCTTGCCTGCATTGTCCTGTTCTACACAATCCTCATTACCATTTTTATCATTCGGCTCATCAGAGTTCCAGTTGTTGTATACCTCGGAGACTGATTTACCTAAAAATATGAAACGTATCGTCACTTAGAGGGCCTGCTTCCACACATTCTAATTACACAAAATAAAATGAGAAAGTAAATAAAATATTTAAAATGTGTAAATTGTGGGATGAGAAGAAATAAATTAAGAAGTAATTGTGTATTGATGTTTCAGTTTATACAGTCCTATGTACATAAAATAGGGACGAATCGAAGTTAAAGAAATCGGCAAGTACATTTGTGGCTTGTGTGCGTAATTAAACAAAATACTAGATGCATTCATATTTGTACGCACCGTCAATGGTCTCAAATTCTCCTTCACATGTTAAGTCTGAGATTCCCAGAAACACTGACTTGATGTCAGGCTGGGTTTCGTTCCGAAACGACATCACGGCGTTTTGTTCGCTGTCATTTTCTGGGTAGAACAAACTGGCTCTTTCCAGAGCACACTCTCGTTTTGCATCCAACCATGTCTGTGGTGTGCGCTGTATCTTATAGAATGTTTTTACTGCTTCTATGTAGGTATAATCATTCCAAAAAATCTCTTCATCTCTCTGTCCATCTACTAATAGGAAAAAGTTAGATTATTTCATTTTTAACCTTGTCCAAGCTGTTTTGGCATAACTAGTTAGGTACAAAGAGGTGCCGATTGGTGGTATTCGTCGACAGTGTTAGCTCACGTCACAAAATTATCTTTTATCTCACCGGGCACAGAGAGCCCGGGCATAAGGCCCCAGTGGCCGAGTAGGGTTATTTGACTTGCCAGGAGAATTTACTTTCGCAAAGCCTCATTTTGTCTTACCTATATTGTGGTTATTGTTCCGTATTAGTGACAAGGAGCGGCTCTTCTTGCAAATAAAGGAAAGCTTTTTGTGACATTTGCAATCATTCATCTTGCCTGCATTGTCCTGTTCCACACAGTCCTCATCACCGTTAGCATCGTTCGGCTCATCCGACTCCCAGTTGTTGTACACCTCAGAGACTGACTTGCCTAAAAATATAAAACGTATCATTATTTTATGGGACTCGCTTTCGCACATTCTGAACCCCTATTATCACCCAATAAAATGTGAATATTAATAAAATGTGTAAAAATTAAATGTACTATGTGCTGAATGTGAAAAGGGTGGGACTAAATTAAAAAGTTGTTTTGTATTGAAATTTTACAGTCGAATTTTTGAAAATTATAAATATCCAAGTTGAAGAAGTATGTAGGTATTTTGGGCCTAAAGAAAGAAAGAAAGAATAATATTTATTATTTATTGGCAATTAAGGAGCAAAATACAAATTCATTCAATTGTGTACGCACCGTCAATGGTCTCAAATTCTCCTTCAGACATTAAGTCTGATATTCCCAGAAACACCCATTTAATGTCAGGCTGAGTACTCTTTCGAAATGATATCACGGCGTTTTGTTCTTCGTCATTTTCTGGATAGAAAAAACTGGCTCCTTCCTGAGCACACTCTCGCCTTGCCTCAAACCAAGTTTTTTGTTTTGTGTGGATCTTATAGGAAGTGTTTACAGCTTTTATATAGGTATAATCATTCCGAATTATATCTTCATCTATCCGTCCATCTACAAAAAAGAAAAAAGTTACAGCTTATTTCATTTTCAACGCAGTTAGCTATTGTGTCTTAATGGCGTAACTACAAAAGTACAAAATAGCACGGATTAATAATATTCGTTAGCAGTGTCGGCACATGACACAAAACGGTCAGTCATAATTATCACCGACCCCGGGCCTAGTATAAACTAGGCCTACCTACCGTTAGAATGTATGAATGAAAAGCCTCATTACATCCTACCTGCATTAAAGCTATTGCTCCGCTCTATTGACAGGGGAAGGCTCTTCTTGCAAATGAAGGAAAGCTTTTCGGAACATTTGCAATCATTCATATTGCTTCTTTTGTCCTGTTCTAAACAGTCTTCATTACCGTTATTATCATTCGGCTCATTTGAGTTCCAGTTGTTGTATACCTCAGAGACTGGCTTACCTAAAAATATGAAACGTATCATCACTTAAAGGGCCTGCTTCCACACATTCTAGTTGCACAAAATAAAATGAGAATGTAAATAAAATATGTAAATTGTGGGATGGGAAGAAATAAATTAAGAAGTAACTTTTTATTGATTTTTTAGGTTATACAGTCCTATTTATATAAAATAGGAACGGATCGAAGTGAAAGAAAATTGGCAGGTACATTTGTGGTTTGTCAGTAATGAAACAATATAATACTAAATGCATTCATATTTGTACGCACCGTCAATGGTCTCAAATTCTCCTTCAGACGTTAAGTCTGAGATTCCCAGATACACCCACTCGATATCAGGCTGGGTACTCTTTCGAAACAACATCACGGCGTTTTGTTCGACGTTATTTTCTGGGTAGAACAAACCGGCTCCTTCCAGAGCACACTCTCGTTTTGCTTCCAACCATGTCTGTGGTATCCGCTGGATCTTATAAAAATTGTTTACTATTTCTATGTAGGTGTAATCAAACCAAAAAATCTCTTCATTTCTCTGTCTAGCTACTAAAACGAAAAAAAGTTTTGACTTTTTCCGAACTGTTTTATTTAACTAGTAAGGTAAAAAGGGGTGCAGATTAGTGGTATACGTTGGCAGTAAAGGCACACGACACAAAATTGTCTTTTATCTCACCGGGCACAGAGAGCCCGGGCCTAAGGCCCCAGTTGCCGAGTAGGGTTATTTGACTTGCCAGGACAATTTGATTTTGCAAAGTCGTTTTTTGTCTTACCTATATTGTAGCTATTATTCCGCTCTAGTGACAAGGAGCGGCTCTTCTTGCAAATAAAGGAAAGCTTTTTGTAACACTTGCAATCATTCATCTTGCCTGCATTGTCCTGTTCCACACAGTCCTCATCACGGTTAGCATCGTTCGGCTCATCTAACTTCCAGTTGTTGTACACCTCAGAGACTGACTTACCTAAAAATATGAAACGTATCATTATTTTTAGGGGCTCGCTACCGCATATTCTGAACCCCTATTATCACCCAGTAAAATGACAATGTTAATAAAATGTGTAAAAATTAAATGTAGGTACTTATGTGTTAAATATGAAAAGTATCATAATTGAGGGGCTTGCTTCCGCACATTCAATTTGCACAAAATAAAATGAGAATGTATAAAAAATATGTGTTTGTGTGTAAAATGATGGGGAGGATCTTTTTATACTTTAGGTTTATAAAGTCCAATTTACATAAACAGAATGAATCTTGTGGTCGCAAGCGCTACTGCTGAGGATGAGTCCTGGGTTCGATTCCCGGGTCGTGCAGTGTTATTGGGTTTTTCTATCTGAAATTTCCCAGTAGCAGCCCAGAGACGAGATTTGTGCCCGGTTGATGGTATTAGGCTCACCCCTTATTACAATAACTGGCGAAATGTGGGTGTATCTACTACAGGTACATCTCTGCTCAAACCTTCGGGGAAACAAGGCGTGATGTTATGTTATGTGAATCAAATTAGATACATTTGTGGGTTGTAGCAGTTATGGAATAAAAACCTAAATTTATTCATATTTGTACGCACCGTCAATCGTCTCAAATACCCCTTCAGTCATTAGATCTGAGATTCCTACAAACACTGACTTGATGTCAGGCTGGGTTTCGTTTCGAAACGACATCACAGCGTTTTGTTCGTCGTCATTTTCTGGGTAGAATAAACTAGCTCCTTCCTTAGCACACTCTCGCTTTGCATCAAACCAAGTTTTTTTTGTAGTGTGGATCTTATAGGAACTGTTTACTGCTTCTATGTAGGTGTAGTCATTTCGCAATGATTCTTTATCTCTCTGTTCATCTACTAAGGGAAAGTTATAGCTTATTTGATTGTTGACACTTATTGAAAAGCTGTAATATCTAAATGGCGGTACTACTAATGTACAAAATGGTGCGCATTGGCACTGATTGAAACTGCCAACGTATACCCGTTGGCAGTTTCGGCTCACAACACAAAATTGTCTTTTATCTCGTCAGGCCCAGAGTGCCCGAGCTTAGGCTCGGGCACTCTGGGCCTGACGAGATAAAAGACAATTTTGCCCTAGTCACCGAGTAGGATTATTTGACTTGCCAGGATAATTTAGTTTTGCAAAGTTTCATTTTGTCTTACCCATATTGTAGCTATTATTCCGCTCTAGTGATAAGGAGCGGCTCTTCTTGCAAATAAAGGAAAGCTTTTTGTAACATTTGCAATCATTCATCTTGCCTGCATTGTCCTGTTCCACACAGTCCTCATCACCATTAGCATCGTTCGGCTCATCTGACTTCCAGTTGTTGTACACCTCAGAGACTGACTTGCCTAAAAATATGAAACGTATCATTATTTTAAGGGGTTCGCTACCGCACATTTGAACCCCTATTATCCCTCAATAAAATGTGAATGTTAATTAAATGTGAAAAAATTAAATGTACTTGTGTATTAAATGTGAAAAGGGCAGGACCAAATTAAAAAGTTATTTTGTATTGAAATTTTACGTTTGTACAGTCCAGTTTTTTAAAATGTAAAATGTCGAATTTTAATAAGTGCTCCCTAATTGCCTCAAGCCACAAATACCTACCATTAGTGGTTTGAGGCAATTAGGGAGCAAAATATAAATGTATCGTACCGTCAATGCTCTCAAATTCCCCTTCAGACATTAAGTCCGATAATCCCACAAACACCCACTTAATGTCAGGCTGGGTACTCTTTCGAAATGACATCACGGCGTTTTGTTCTTCGTCATTTTCTGGATAGAACAAATAAGCACCTTCCTGAGCACACTCTCGCCTTGCCTCAAACCATGTTTTTTGTGTTGTGTGGATCTTATAGGAACGGTTAACTGCTTCTATGTGGGTGTAATCATTCCGAAATATCTCTTCATCACTCCGTCCATCTACGAAAAGCAAAATAAGTTAACGCTGACCGTTTATGCAGGGTTTCCGGTGAATAATGGATAACCTTGAAATAGCATTATAGACCTGACAGAATTTTTTTATCCCAAGTAGTACCTAAGATAAGATTTTTTTGAAAAAAATACTGTTTTTCTAGTCACATTATTTACTGCTTCTCTGTCAGCATAGTCAACGTATAATATTACAACAACAAATAACCGATGGAATTCATTCATTCGTGGTCATGGTGAAGAAGAATGTAAAATAAGGTAAAAAAAGCTAGTTAAAAATCTTAGCTACTACTAGTTTTTTTTTTTGTTTTTTTTTTAATAACCGTCATATGATCTATTATATGCTATTTCAGGGTTATCCATTATTTACCAAACACCCTGTACAACTGTTTTAAGGTTCGCCGAGTTACAATAAATAAATAAAAAACTAACAATAGAATAGGTACTTACGTGAGAAATCCGATAAAAAGCACACTATATTAATCACAAAGAAAGTATTAATTAACATTTTTACTATTACCTAACAAGCATCTTTACCTCAGACATGACAATTATGTGAACGTTTACAATGAAGTGAGCTTCGAATGGTTATCGCATGTCGTGTATGAGCGTGTGGTCGTGTTACACTGTGCTTGAACTCTAGTACCCCTGTGTACTGGAGTTGCCGACGCATTGGGAAAAGCGGTCATCAAATACTCCAACCCCTTCCTATTCAAAATTTGGGAGATGCTCGTTATGTCAAAATGTGATAAATTTAAAACTTTTACACATTGAGAGCACAAAAAAAAAAGCCAAAATTGTTAACTAACTTTATTTTTTAAAGATTTTTTATTTTTAGCACAAAAACACCATTGTTTTTTTTAGTTTAGATCCAACGTTTCGTATACTTACTGTTTATTTTCTAAACGCTCGTTTTACAAACATTTATTAGCAAATGCTTCTCTTTACAAATGTTTCGCATCACTTATACATTTTTAATTTAATATTTTGATTATTTTGGAAAAATCACGTTTGTACCAAGTATCATTTTATAATAAAACATTTAACCTAATCTAACTAGTTCAGTTCCGGGTAGCCTACTAAAATAATATATTTTTCTATATTTTTTGTTGATATATAAATTCAAATTACCCTTGTGCCTATTAATTTAATGAGTTTCAGTTTTAAGAAATTACGTAAGGCAATATGTCAAACGTTTTTATTCTATTCGTTTGTTTTATGATATAACATGAATAAAAAATTAATTGGTCAAATAATACGTTATAAAAAATATATAATCGGATAATTATTTACATAAGTGAATTATTTGGCAAACTGGTTGCTGTATACCTAATGATGAAATAACAAATCATGTTTTTGCCAATCGTTACTTGTCAAATGAAAATTTGTAAATACATTTTTGGTGAAATTACTGGACACCACTTATCAATTATAAGTAAGGTATTTTTTTTATTCTTGCGTTAAATGACGTCTAATTTCATAGTCTCAATTAAGGGCACTCCAGTACCCCAGTACTGTTACTTAAGTGTTTTTTTAATACGATATCTTACAAATGGCTTGATCCTCAACTCACGTTTACCGCTACGATATCGGTATCTGTAAAATGTAAACAATTCAGATTGGATTGACCCAAGTTGACCTGTTGCACCAGCTTATTATAATTGTATTCATATAATTTTCCTTGTTTTTGTTTTCATTGCGAATTTCGTATTCGCGTATTTGATATTCTTGGTCAAAGGAAAGTTATTGCAACGATTGGTAAAGATAAACGGTGTGTAGCATCACCAGAGCCTTACCTTAGGGAGCCGGTGCTTATATGCCGGAGCTTATAGGTAAATTATACATATTTTTGGTACAAATAACATATTGACAAGGATACTTTTAAATGCAGAATAGTAAACCTCAAAATCACGATACGAGGAAAACTGGGCAAAGCAAAAGCAACGAACCTACCTAAATGTATTTTAGATTCCTTATTTTTTATTGGAAATTGAAAAACTAATCATAATAAACTTCCCCTAACTGATGCCGTCAAAATTTGTATTTAGTCAGGCAACCTGTTATGTGTTTTTTTTTAAATGTTGACTGAACACTGGCTAGTAATTCATAAACTCAACTCTTATCAGCCTTTTATTGCTCTCTTCTATAAAGAAGATATGGAACCAATTTCCGTCATCTACAATGCTATGGTTGAAAATGATAATGACACTGTTTCGTCTGTCTTTGATAGTGCATAAGTCAGTAATCGGAAGCTCCATCAGCTAGACAACTTGTTGTGAAAATACCTATATATCAAAAAACAAATGATAACGTTTGCTATTTCCATTAAAAATAAAAATCCAACCGTAAGTTCCATTATAAACCTACTCTGAAAATTAAGATACGTTATTCCAAAACCTCATGAGCATTCAAACGTCATACCTTCGTTTATCGGTTTCTGTGATGTTAAGATATGTTGTATTGGAAAATAAAAAGTCATCCAATAATTTAGTAACACAAAAAATCGGCATACAATTCGGGTATACACACACACACACACTACACATGAAACGCAACTGAATTTATACAAATTGTTCAAGATTTATTAGAGAATTTTGGTGGGTACATTTATTTATTCAAATCATATTAAATTTTATGTTATGAAGTAGCGCTTACAGTGAGTCGAGAAGACGACAAATGAAATAAGATAATAAGTATTACACCCTTACTCAAATAAGTTCCGATTTATTGAAACATTTCTTCGGACAACGTTGAACTGTCTCCTTCGTGTTCACAAATGAAGAAGCTATTCGTGTCACAGTCTATGCTGTTCAGAAGTCCGTTGTAGAACATTGAGCCGCACTGCTCACGCTCGTCTATGATAGGCTGGTGGTTGTCCCACCAGACGTCATCATCTACCGTAAACGGTGTTCCTGAAAAATATAATTTAAAAATGACACCGGCTAAATAATGGCAGCCATTAAGTTATCTATTATTAGACTCCGGAACTCTTATTCAAGAAAGATCCAATAAAATCAGAGTAGCCTAAGCAGATACCCTCGCTCACGTACCTCTAACTGTCTGCCACCCTTCTTTAAATCTGTAATGAAAGCCCAGGTGATAAATTCCTCTAAAAAGTTGGTTCTTCCCTCCGATTCTTTGTTTTGATGCCGACTCCGTTAACTTTGCAAGGTAATCTGCTTCCAACCGATTATTGATCACGGCCAGGTGGGATTTTTCAGCACGACACACTATATATGCCCCGGTCCATTTCAATGGAGTATTGTGCAGCTTGTAACATTTGCCAACATCCTTGTTGAAAGAGTAATCTGAAAAGACAAGGATTTGCTTTGCATTTTCATAACCGCAATCGATTGACGTTGGCCGTCTCGGTCGTCTCAAAATATGAACAACCAGCTGCGCCCCACGGTTTCACCCGCATAAGCCTCGATTCCGTAAGAATATCGGGATAAAAGTATCTTATGTGCCAATCCGGGTCATGGTCTAGCCATGTGCCAAATTTCATCCAAATCCGTTTAGCCGTTTTAGCGTGAAATTGTAACAAACAAACAAACTCACTTAAAATGTCGTAGTTCGACCGCAGTCTGGTTTCACCCTTAAATAAGTGTTTTTGTGTCTATAGTTCTTATTATGTAAGGCTTTTACGTATAAGTATGTGATTTTATGTTACCTGAGTAATATAATTATATAATTATGGTTAAATAAATAAATTATTGTTAAATATTCCAATTTAACACATAGTCATTTTTTAGTTTCGTAATTGCCCGCTGCAATTATACGCCACGTACCGGGAAACTTTACCTGTGGAAAGCCCCCATTATAACTTACCTATATTGCAACTATTGTTCCGTTTAAGTGACAAGCTCTTCTTGCAAATGAAAGAAAACTTTACTGAACACTTGCAATCATTCATCTTGCCTGTACTGTCCTGTTCCACACAGTCCTCATCACCATTAGCATCGTTCGGCTCACCTGAATTCCAGTTGTTGTACACCTTAGACACTGACTTACCTAAAAATAATGAAACGTATCGGCAGATAAGGGGCTTGCTTCCCGCAAGGAGGCGAAACGCCGGGGCTTGACTCCGCTGCCGCGAGAAATCACGGCACAGCGGACAGAGCGTCATGGAGAGTGCGACTGTCGCAACCCAGTGCCGGGCACGCCACTATTGCGGCGATAAGTCCCCTCTTTGAGGAGTGGCTAGAGAGGCACCACGGCGTCCTCACCTTCCGCCTATCGCAGGTCCTCACCGGACACGGCTGTTTCGGGAGGTTCCTGTTCGGTATCAGGTGGGAGGAAACACCCGGGTGTCATCACTGTATGGATCGCCCGGAGGACACGGTGGAGCATACGGTGGAGGTCTGCCCTGCTTGGGCAGAGCACCGCCGTGTCCTCGTGGAGGCGATCGGTGGCGGGGATCTCTCGCGTCCAGGCCTTTTCCAGGCCATGGTACGGAGCGAGAGGGCATGGGAGGCCGTCACCTCCTTCTGCGAAGCAGTAATGCTCGCGAAGGAGGAGGCGGAACACGTGAGGGAGAGGCAAAATTCGCGCCCTCACGGCCCCTAGCCACCGCAGGAGGAGACGCCCTGGGCGTCGGGAATCGATAGCCGATTCCCGGCCACCGTAGGTGCGGGCTTGCGGACGGTGAGCAATGGTTAACTCGCCGTCCGGTAAGGACCAGGCCCGGGTCGACGGCGCGTTGTGTTCCACGTGCGCCTCAAAGAGATGTCAGCAAGTGAAGGGGTCCGATGGGACCATTGCCTGACGGGGTTGCGGAAAAGTCCGAAAGGGATACCGTGGCCCCCTGGCATTGCACAGGCAACAGAAGGAACACGGGTGGGTTTTAGTCAGTAAGAGCCCTCCCGCTCCACCCAGAGCGGGAGAAGTAATTTGATGATTTCCCACACAAAAAAAAGGTTTAGTTATATAGTAAAATTGAAATATGTAAAATGTAGTAATTATAGTAAAATTGAAATGTCTAAAATGTAGGAGAGGAAGGACCAAACTAACAAGTAATTCTGTATTTTTTTAGGTTTCTACAGTCCAATTTACATAAATTGAATGATTGAAGTTAACGAAGTAGCTAGATATATTTAGAGCTTACGGTAGTAATGAAACAAAATACTAAGTTAACTCATACTGTACGCACCATCAATAGTCTCAAATACTCCTTCAGATATTAAATCTGAGATTCCCAGAAACACCGACTTGATGTCAGGCTGGGTTTCATTTCGGAACAACATCACGGCGTTTTGTTCGTTGTCATTTTCTGGGTAGTACAAACTGGCTCCTTCCAGTGCACACTCTCGCCTTGCCTCAAACCATGTTTTTTGTGTCGTGTGGATCTTAAAGAAACTATTTACTGCTTCTATGAGGGTGTAATCATTCCGGAAAAACTCTTTATTTGTCAGTTCACCTACGAAAAGAAAAAAACCTTAAAGCTCCTTTGATTTTGTATACTGACCGTATAGCTATTATCTAAGTGTCGTAACAACTACGGTAAAAAATGTTACGTGGCACCAGGCCCCGGAGGATGAGGTGCCCACATACGCTGCCACTGTTTGCATGCGACGCAAAATTGTTCGTCATGGGGTAAACTCATCAGTACCTGGCCACTTAAGCGCATCGCCAAGTCCATGTCAGTGTTATGACAAAAGTGTCAAGAAATTAATATTCTTAAATTACCTATGGTTAAAGCGTGTATCCGTTTATCGATATTGATGGGTAAAAAACACATAAAACAGAATTCTGTAGAAATATTTTAATCGAATGAAAAAGTAGTTATTTTTAATAGTAACTGGCCATAAAATTTAGAAATTAGCCACCATAACACTAATAATTGGCCATGTAAAAATAATCATTTAAAACAATATTAAAATAGAGGATATATTAGAAATCCAAATACTCCAAAACTTAATAAGGCAAATTCTGACAATGTTGTACTTAATTCGACTTTAAAGGAACGAGGAACTTAGAACCGTTTTCATGTATTCTGCTTGGCAACAAGCTTTAATAAATTATCTACTTCATCATTATCATCATGATCAGATGAAGTGTCTCTCTGTAACAACTATATCACAAAAATGAATCACATTCATCCTCAGGAATATGAATTCTGTGGGGTAATGAATTACAACTCTCATAAAATTGTTTTTTACAGAGACTACATGAAATCGTCCTTCTTTTGATTGGATTTTGACAGTAGACGCAACAAGCTACACATTATTCGTGGTCAGCGCAACATGTCCGTTTCTTCCATACTCTTCTGTTAGTCGTCATCTAGGTAGTCGCCTCCTTTCTAGCCATGTCATCTTTTACACAGATCATCCATCGTTTCTTTGTTCTTTCTCTACTCTTACAGCCATCAAAATTCATACTCAAAACTTTCCTCACGACATTTTCCTCATTCTTCTTTATTCTATATCCTGTATACCCTCTTTTTTCTGGGCAATCCTCAAAATTCAAAATTCAAAATTCAAAATATTTTATTTCACATAAACCTACATGGGCACTTATGAAACGTCAGAAGCTAGGTGCACGGTTCCAATTGGTCGTTTCCTATGGAGAAGAGCCGGCAAGAAACTCCACGGTTACTCTTTTAAAAATAATTGGTTTTTACAATATTTTCAAATAACAGTGTTATTAGGTATGGGAGGACAGTGTAGGTCTTTCAACAGGTACCAGGTACTTAACAAAATAATTATGGTCAGCAAATCCACCTCGTTAAGCTTGTTGTCTACTGAAGTAACACAACTCATTTTCTTCAGCTTCGGTAAGCACCGGATCTGATTCAGACTTAAACTTTGTGTTAGGATTTCGTATTTTAAATTGGATACTACTTCAATGAATCCATCAACTCAGCCTACGCAGTCCACTGCTGGACTTAGGCCTCTCCCAGGCTGCGCCACAATACCCTGTCTTCCGCATTCCACATCCAGTCTGTCCCAGACAACTTTTTAAGGTCGTCGGTACATCTAGCTGGGGGGCGTCCCACACTACTCTTGCCGATACACTGTCTCCACTCCAGGACTCGTCTGCTTCACCGGCCATCGGTCCTTCGACAAACATGGCCAGCCCACTGCCACTTCAGCTTCCTTACTCTGCAGGCTATGTCAGTAATTCCAGTTCTTTTCCGGATATCTTCATTTCTGATCTTGACCTTCAAAGAAATGGCGCCCTCCATAGCACGCTGAGCGATCTACATACGCACGGCACGCCACGCCACGCCATATTTTTTTCAACTTGAAAAATCGAACCTACATCGTTTTCAATAAATTGTAAATAGTCTTTTCGATTGCCTCTTTGGAGTATTGGTTTTTTAACGACATTTTGGAAAATCAGTGTATCAAAAAATATACCGTCAGTAAATGTGTATATTTTTATTTGATATTTTTTATGGAGATAGTATACTTTATGCACCAATTAAATACGTCTTTTTTTTCATAAATTTCGAATATTAGGTTATAATCCAGTAACTGGCATGGGTGGCCAATAATTGAAAATATGCAAAAATGTCGATCACTAACAAGCCACACACTGCTTAATCTCGGTTTACAATAGATGCTGACAGAATAGAACTTTTAAAAATGATCGCTTACTAACTATACAACACACTAAATACAATCGACTCATAATTACTACACAAAATTAAATTGTAGCAGTTACACCGCCACATACGAATTATGCATCAAAGACATGACGTCACACAAATCCTGCATCGCGCAATTAGAGTTTACCGTGCGAACGACATACATATATGTATAAGACTATCCGACATCAACAGTTGGGCAGTTGCAATGATTGAAAGCGGATAGTTATTCCTCGGTTTACCCTGTTACTACGGCCAAAGGGCGCGGGACTGGGGCCGCCGTCGCCGAGATGAGCTAATTCAGCTTCCGGGAGGATATACTAGCACAAAGTCCCACTATAACCTACCTTTATTATAGCTATTGTTCTGCTCTAGTGACAAGGGGCTCTTCTTGCAAATAAAGGAAAACTTCTTGGAGAATTTGCAATCATGCATCTTGCCTGCATTGTCCTGTTCCACACAGTCCTCATCCCCGTTATTATCGTTCAGCTCATTGAACTTACATGGCAGTGTTGGCACGTGACACAAAATTGTCCGTCATGTTACACGCTGAGAGGGCGCGGGGTTGGAACTGCAGTCGCCGAGAGGAGCTAGTTTACCTTCCGGGAGAATATAGTAGTAAAAAGTCCCATTATAACTAACCTATAATATAAATAGTGTTCTGCTCTAGTCTCTTCTTGCAAATGAATGAAAACTTTACTGAACACTTGCAATCATTCATCTTGCCTGTACTGTCCTGTTACACACAGTCCTCATCACCGTTAGAATCGTTCGGTTCATCTGTCTTCCAGTTGTTGTACACCTCAGACATTGACTTACCTAAAAATTTGAGATTTTTGAGTGATTTTTTTTTCAAATGGTACCTATGAAGTTCTTCTTTTAAAAAATGTTCAGCATTCGATTATCGACGTTTGGTTTATTTATTCAGCTTAGACAAGAAAGATGGATACTTCGAAAATTCAAGTTATTTATGAATACGAGTTCCGACGCGGCAGAAACAGATCGCAAGATCAATGTTGCGTTTGGAGAGGGGACTGCTAAAGAACGCACCGTGCGATTTTGGTTTAAACGCTTTCGTGATGGAAACTTTGATTTGAAGAACGAACCACATGAAAGACCGCCCACAAAGGAGAATAACAATGAATTGAAAGAGATGGTGGAAGCCGATCCGAGTCAAACTATCCAGAAATTAGCAGCATGGTTTAACGTTACTTTGCCAACAATATAGACTAATTTGCGTCCACTGAATAGAATAAAAAAATATGAGAAATGGGTGCCTCATGATTTGACTGATCTACAGAAAAAAACGCGTGTTGAAACTTGTGTTGCCTCAAGTAACACAGACATGCTGAATAAAGTTTGAGTAATAGCGATCCGCAAAACTATAAGCTGAAACTATTGCCTGGATAGTGTCTGAGAAAATGTCTATTCAGCTGTTATTCAAGCAATTTGGGCACATTTTTAAATGCTTTAGTCTGTATAACAGCGATGTAAATTCTGGTTAATAGCTTAGTAATGGCCCACTTAGCTTAGTAACATCTGAAAAAAAGCTGACATCTCTTTTATACAGCTATTGATGCATATTTATTCAGACAAATGCATATGGATATTGTTATTAAGAAATTATTCCGGATTAAGTTCATTTACGTAATACTTTACAAACAAAATTAAGAATTAAGTTGTAATGTCGAAAAAAACTGGTTATTAATCTTGCAGTGAGTCTTTGTTCTGACACTTCATAAATTGAATAAAAATCAATAACGAGATGCACGGTGAAACTGAGAATCGGTACTAAATGATATTATGTATTATAACCATGATACACGTTAAATATTACTGCGCAAGTAATTTTATCGTGAATAGCTTAAGAAATACCTCAATATTTTTCACGCGCCCCTTAGATAATCAAGTTTAGTGAAAGTAAATAAGACATAAATAAAGGCTTTTATATGTGAAAAAAATACTTAGGATAAAATAACTAATGCTTTATCTTTCAAAAGTCATTAAATTAATTATAAATTATATTTTTAACTGTTATTAATTGCTAAAAAGAGGCATTTGTTAGACAAAATGATTCAATAGTTTACTTAAAATAAGTTTTAATGGCGATTCATTATAAGCTGGATAAAAGCCCTCCATGCAGCTATTTTACAGCATAACTCTGAATAAAAAGTCACACCTTTCTAATTATTAAGCTTTTATTTGAGAAATAGTGATCTGGCTGTACAAATATCTGAACAACATTTGAATACGTTACTATATTATGTGTTTGATTATACAGCTAATTACAAAAATTACTTTTACGACGAATTCCTCCAGTTCTTCTAGATTTCCATGATTTATTTTCCATTTTTTATCAAACTGTTCACATCAAACCCGCGGTGCAATAATACACAATAGTTAAACAATGTTTTAAACGTCCATATTTCAATTACTACCCAAAAAAAGTCTGTATAACTTATATAAAAAATGGTTCTATTACAAATAATTGCGGAATAAGAATACATCATTCAGCTTCCATCTGTGTTAGTTAGCCATAAACGAATTACTTTATTTCCATTATACCGAAATAAGCTCTATAAAGAACCCAGAAAACACTTTTATACAGTAGCTGAATAATTGATAAAATGTGGAACCTTATGTGATTTGAAGAAAAATTAAAAGCGGTTATTCAAAATCAAGCTTTTTAATAGAAATAACTACACCATTATTCAGAAGACAGCTGCCGAGGGCACTATTTTACAGCATATAGGGGTTTCATAAGCAATAAGTTGAGTAAAGTTTGCGTATTAGTATTACATAACTGCGTTTATTCAGCTACTTATACTATTATACAGATAAATGCTGTCCCAGGCACTCTTTTTCAAATTAAAGTCATCTGTAATGCTGTAGGCTTAATAATATCTGTGTTATATGCGGTATAGAAGTTATAACTAAGCTTTAAGAAAAATAGACAACTTTATACAACTTTTACTAAGCTTAAAGAGTTTTATAGGCCGAAAGAGAATATTATTCAGAATTTGGCTATTTCAATAGCCTTTACTCACACGTTATGGAACTTAAAGCTGTAAACATTTGTGAATTGCTATTACTCAAACTTTATTCAGCATGTCTGTGTTACTTGGGAATTGTTGAATCGATACAGAAATTAAAGAATATTGGATCAAATTGTGACATGTGATGAAAAATGGATTCTTTACGATAACCGTAAGCGAAAAATGCAATGGCTGACCCCAGGTTAAACGCCGCAACAGTGTCCTAAAGCAAAGCTTACCAATAAAAGGTAATGGTAACTGTTTGGTGGTCTCAGCATGGTGTACTATAGCTTTCTCCGATCTGGTCAAGCAATAACGGCAGATTTCTACTGTACCGAACTCCAAACAATTATAGTAAAACTAGCACTGAAACAGACCCGGCTCATGAATCGATCTTTACCATTATTGCTCCATGATAACGCGAGGCCTCATACAGCACGGGAAACCGTTTTAACTCTACAGGAACTGCAATTAGAAACCATTCGTCACCCACCGTATTCGCCAGACCTTGCTCCAACGGACTAACATATTTTTCGTGATTTGGACAATTTTCTACATGATAAAAAGTTTTTTTCTCAGGAGGCAGTACAAAATGCTTTCACAGACTTTGTCGGATCTAGATCACGAGAGTTCTATCGCAAAGGCATAAATGAGCTTCCTATTTGATGGCAGCAATGTATAGATAATAATGGTAATTATTTTGATTTAATAAAAATGTTAAATTAAAAAAAAAACGAAATTTAATTTTTCAGTACAAATCGGAAATTTCATACTTTAACCCCTAATATTATATAAACTAAAATATAACGTCGAAAAATTGGCCCAAGAGACTGGCCGCATTGCCACATTGTATGGCAATGCTTAGCCTCTGGCCAAGGTAAAAACCAGCCCTTGGGTCACGGGAAGTGTCAACCAGTCGTTTGGAGATTTCATTGAACAGACCATGAGCACTCTGACCCCACGGCCCTAGGGTTTCAACCCCGAACGGCTTGAAAATATCCTAAAAAATATAAAGATCCATAATATTACCTATAAGGTTATTACAGCCACAATTACTGTTATAGAGGGCATTATTTTGGCACATATGAATCGTAATGCCATAGTCAGATCGTGGTGACCTTTGGTTTGGGGAAAAGCAATTAGTCTTAGTGGTATTAAGATAAGATAAGATTTATTTATTTGTTTAAACATGGTATTGGTGGTTGGTGTGGTATTATGGGTAAATGTTTGCTTTAAGCCAGCCAGCTATCTCAGTCAAACCCTCTTCAGCAACAGTTTTTACATGTTTCCATGACGTTTCCGAGAAAACAACCACAGTGTCGTCTGCGTATGAGAAGATTTTCCCTCCATTAATCTGCATAGGTATTGCATAGGCTGTTAATATAAATTAAAAAGAGTGGCGGACCCAAAACGCTTGCCTGTCGGACTCCGTAATAGAAGTCCTCTTCAACAATACATAAATTATTGATTTTAACCAGTTGATGTCTATTTTTAAGATAACATTCAAAAAAGGAGGAGGAGTTATTTAAATATATTTTTTTAATGTGTGTTCGCGGATAACTTCGTCGTTTATGAACCGATTTTGATGTTTTTTTTTGTTGAAAAGTAGATATCCCAAGAATGGTACCATGATAAGGAAACCAGGATCTGATGATGGCATCCTAGAGAAATCAAAGGGAACCTTCGAAAATTGTAGTGGCGACTAGTGAGTTTGTTATTTTTTTCGTTAAGTATTTTAAATCACTACTATTTAATGAAGGTCTGGAGTCGATCTGATGATAGAGCCGAAAGACAGTCGAGAGAACTCTTTAACGATTTACAGCAATTACCTGGGCCAAACATGGGCTTGATTAATTTGTATTGATGAGAACTTTACACCTAGATGGGTTGTGACTGTCACTAGGGGTCTGATGTTGAATACGAAGGACGGTCAAGAGAACTCCTTAACGATTTACAGTAGCTTGTGTTTAGACTTAATTCATTTCTATTGATGCGAACTTTGTACCCGTAAGGGTTATAAGTGCAATTACAGGTCTGATGATGGAGAGCATAGACAGTCGAGGGAATTCCTCAACGATTTACAGCAATTACCTTTTGTTGGGCTTACCACAACAAAAAGGGAAAAATAAAAACTTCTTTACAAAAAATGTAAATCCGACTTCCAAATAAAAACACTACCAAGTGAAAAATAACTTTGATTTTGGAAGTCGGTGGCAAAAAAACAAAAATACAAAACCAAAGACACCGACTTTTTTAACCAGTAGTTGTCTGTTTTTAAGATAACTTTCAAAAAGGGAGAGAGCCATACCTCTTTTATTATATTCTATTATATCTTGTTTTCTAGCCTGTGCAGAAGGTTATATAATTTTTTATTGATATTTTAGGTTTATAAAGTACAATTTAAATAAATGGAACTAATTGAAATTTATGAAGTAGCTAGGTACATTTATGGCTTGCGGTAGTAATGGAACAAAATACTAAGTTAGTTCATACTGTACGCACCGTCAATAGTCTCAAATACTCCTTCAGACATTAAGTCTGAGATACCCAGAAACACCCACTTGATGTCAGGCTGGGTTCTGTTTTGAAACGACATCACGGCGTTTTGTTCGTCTTCATTTTCTGGGTAGAACAAACTGGCTCCTTCCTGAGCACACTCTCGCCTTGCCTCAAACCATGTTTTTTGTGTCGTGTGGATCTTATAGAAACTATTTACTGCTTCTATATGGGTGTAATCATTCCGGAAAAACTCTTTATTTGTCAGTTCATCTACAAAAAAAAAAAATATATAGTTAAAGATTATTTCTACATTTATATTTTTAATTTTTATGGTGTTAATAATAAAGAATATTCTATCGATCTTATTAATTTTTTATACTAATCGTATAGCTGCTTTATCTAAGTGTCGTTACTATTAGGGTAAAAAGTGGTACGGGGCACCTTATAACCTACCTTTAGTATAGCTATTGTTCTGCTTTAGTGACAAGGGGCTTTTCTTGCAAATGTAGGAAAACTTTACTGAACACTTGCAATCATTCATCTTGCCTGTACTGTCCTGTTCCACACAGTCTTCATCACCGTTAGCATCGTTTGGCTCACCGAACTTCCAGTTGTTGTACACCTCAGAGACTAACTTCCCTAAATATATGAAACATATAATTATTTAAAGGGCTTGCTTTCGCACATTCTATTTACATAAAATAAAATGTGAAAGTAAGTATGATATAAAATGAAGGATGGGAAATGCAGTAATGGAACGAATCGAAGTAAAAAAAGTGGCTACATTTATGGCTTATGGCAGTAATGGAACAAAATACTAGATTTATACATAATTATTTATACGCACCGTCAATAGTCTCAAATACTCCTTCAGACATTAAGTCTGAGATTCCCAGAAACACCCACTTAATGTCAGGCTGGCTTCTGTTTTGAAACGACAGCACGGCGTTTTGTTCGTCTTCATTTTCTGGGTAGTACAAACTGGCTCCTTCCTGAGCACACTCTCGCCTTGCCTCAAACCATGTTTTTTGTACTGTGTGAATCTTATAGGAACTGTTTACTGCTTCTATGCGGGTGTAGTCATTCCGGAAAAACTTTTTATTTCTATGCCCATCTATGAAAAGCAAAATGAGTAGCTAAAGCATATTTGCTTGTTAACGCTGACCGTATATAAAGCTGTTTTAACTTAATTGATTGGCCGAGTTACAATCCTAACACTTATTTAATCCTACCATAATAATATTCAAAATGAGAAAGTTTGTGTGTTCGGATGTTACTCAGCAAACGGCTTATCAGATTTGGATTAAATTTAGTACATGGGTAGACCATGACCTATGTTAGGGCATAGGATACTTTTATCCAGATATTCCTACGGGATCGAGACATACGCGCGTGAAACTGCGGGGCGCAGCTAGTATAAGATAAATAAATTAAAAATTCCAGACACAAACAAAATGCTTTAAAATATAAAAATAATATTGTTTTGGCCCTTTAAGTTTAATAAATAAGTTGTCTATACTAATATTTTTTAGAGAAATGATTTGTATTTTTTTTGTAATGAATAAATTTAAAAACTACTGGACCGATTTAAAAAATTCTTCCTCCAGTAGAATTCTATATTATCACTGAGTAATGTACTTATACTTCTATGTATATTTATTACTTATAATATAATAATATTTATTTTTACTGAGATAATAGTACATTATGATACAAGCGTGCTATGTTGTTCATTACACTCGAGGAAGGGAGCCGAGTTTGTAATGATCAGTGCACTCGCGTTTTATACAACGTTTTGCACACACTTGCGAGGAAAAAAAAAGATTCGTTGTAAGAACTTATGCTACGATAATATACTTATAGACACGATACATTTAGATTTGTGAAGTTCAACTGACTTTTGTTGCCAGGTACTGACTATTCGGGGCTTCTTTTAAAAACTTTTCAACATCTATTGATGACAATACTTTAGATTTCGTATTCTTGATAATAATTAACCACACAACGAAAAGGTTACCAAATATTTATGGAAAAATGCACGCTGGTTTTGTTTTTTCACACACAGCCTATAAAAAAAATATAATAAACACAAAATAATGTTTGAATACGCAAATTAAGGTTAATTTTAAGTGAAACATATAATTTGAAGAAATATTATGTTAATTTATCATATTTTATTTATTTACACAGTAGGCATAAAAAGT
Organism: Xanthia togata; assembly: GCA_963853775.1. Classification (NCBI taxonomy): domain Eukaryota; kingdom Metazoa; phylum Arthropoda; class Insecta; order Lepidoptera; family Noctuidae; genus Xanthia; species Xanthia togata. Next base: position 19,336,535 of record OY970802.1, read on the forward strand.
CACGAAATCTCTTTGATGAGATTAAAAAAAGCGCACATTTCCGACTAGTAAATAGTTATTTGTTGCGCACATTGCGGTTATATAAAGTAAAAAGCACGCGTGTTTAATACACTGAAATTAAATGAAATCGTTTAGTCTGTAAATAGGATATCAGAATCACTTTTACACGTCATATTAAAAAAACACAAATCTCATGCATTACAATGCATCTCGAAGTAATTGAAAATGAACTCAACAAAATAAAACTGCATTACATTTATATTATTTCTCAAAAACACAACAGCTTAAAAACTTTAAACAAAAATTTTGTCACAAAAAAAGATAAGCTATAAGTCCATTATTTTAAAGTATTAATACCATTTTGTGCAAACATGCTTAGAAATTCGAACATTATTTTGACAACCTTCGAGATGAATCGAAATTGCGGTACTGGTCGAATACATGCGAGCGCCCGGACGGCAATGTTTGTATGACAATTGTCGTGTTTAGCGGCCAAATAAATTAAGAAAACTCGTGTCGTATTATTTAAAAACGGAACGAAATTTTTAATTTAACTCATGGAAACCATGGAGGCAACTTACTAAAGATTTTATTTAGCAAATAGAGCTGTTTAAAATAAAGAAAAAACAAGTGAACTTAATGGTGCTTGTAAAATTATCCTTGTTCGTCATTATTTAAAAAAAGTACTATTCTGATGGACGATCGTGAAAAGTGGGCCGAGACGAAGCCGAGACGCACACTTACGTTGATCGAGGGCCAAAAGTACACGCGGACGAAGTCGCGGGCAGAAGCTAGTAATTTATAAAGATATCACGCGGGCGAACCCACTGGTGGAAGCTAGTAGGTAACATTTTGATCCAAGCGTCGTCGCGTCGCGTCGGATCCTTTCTACAATAGCATACATTCATTATTGCTGGGTATAAACCTGGTCTGTTTGGCGTTTTTATTAGCCGTCGCGATGACGTGATGCCTGGATCTAAATATTACGTACAACATGTATTAAACTTAAAGGGCCATTACATTTTTTTTGCTTACTTTTTAAAGGATTTTGTTCGTGTCGAAGGTTTTTCTAATGTTTAATTTACCTTTTATTTCCTGTTTTTTATTGTTTATACATAAAATAAGTGCCTCGCTTAAAGTGCTACTTATTTATCCTGCAAATTTTTGGTGATGCTGCAGCATCAGTTCAATGTTACTGTGTTCTTCAAATATAATTGAACAGAATATCTAATTTCGACTCAATCACACCTGTGGAAAATGCTCACATCCATTCATCATCTTCAAACGGCTGAACATATTTTTTAAAATTATAGCTAAGAACACTTTCGATCAAGTCATCTTTAATACAAAAAAATACAAAAAAACTTAATCGGTTCACCCGTTTGGGAGCTATGCTGCCACAGACAGACACAGATACACACGTTAAACTTATAACACCTCTTTGTTTTCGTCGGGGGTTAAAAACTCTAACCAGAGTACTCACGTGAGAAATTAGATAAAAAACACACTATATTAAAGACAAACAAAGTATTAGTTAACATTGTTGTAACTATTAACAAGCGTCTGTACTCTTGCGGCAGACGACAGTTGTGGGAAATTTTAAAATGAAGCGGACTTATTATTTTTTGTTATTTTTCTTGTTATCTTACGAATAGGTTTATCCCAAATGACATCAACTGATAAAACCGCTCTAAAAAATGTAAACAATTATGTTTGGGTTTGACCTGACTTGACGTGTTGTATCAAATATTGATATAGGTATTATTTTCCCTGTTTTATCATTGCGAATTTTGTATTGATATTCTCAGCCAGAAGAAGCTAAAGAGTGATTAGCCTTTTACCGGCTTTAACTAGTACGGTGACCGCACTCAGCAATATTAGTGGAACGCGGTCTTAAAAAGATTTTCTCGCAACAATTCGACATCCCCGTAACCCTCGCTAGTTTACACCAGCACAACGCCGGGGGTCACTGGGTGAACGAGTGAAGTTAACTTTTTGAACGTTGGCAACCCTAGACGCCCTTGGGTTGGGTTTAGTCTTTGCAAAGATTGGTAAAAGAATCGGCGTCTTATACTTTGCCGGCTTCCTAAAATGAGATTATTCTATAAGTAAGTTTAATTTTTCAATGCCATGGTCCATTGGCCAAGACAAGACGTGACTGCTATTCGTTTCCAATGTTCACAATCTTTATCTTGTAACGTATAATTTTTTTAATACATATGTCTGTGAAGGATTGCTTGATTAGCTGTTTTATATAACCTCTAGCTGTTTTACAAAAAAGCTCCGTAATTTAAAACACTGAAATACGTTTAGCGGTTTTTCATAATTACTGAACTTAAACAAGTAGTATAACCCGATTTTTATAACTCTGCGCCTGGCAACGTTAGAATATTACAGTGTATGTGGTTTAAATAATAAAAATAACAACTTAACGAATAATATGGTGGAACTATGAAGACGATGTGATCAATGCAGCGGGTCAACGATTAGAAGTTATGTAAAACAGCGATTGTTATAAAATGAAACGACAATCTACAATCTGACATTGTAGATTTTAGTTGAAAATTTTGTCGCTCAAGGCTTTGTTTGTTTTAACAACAAGAATAACGTCCGAAACAGAAATGAATAAAACGATATGAGTGATAATAATGACCCTAACTCAAGTCAAATCAGTGATTTTTAAGGACAATTTTGTCAATTTATTGCAGTTTATAAAAATCAGTCCTAAAAATACAAAATAGAAAGAAAGAAAATACGTGATGCACATGCTGCAAGCAAAGAAAGAAAAAAACACGAAAATAACAATTTGGGGGAAAATATGCGCCACATCCACGCAAAACGCCAAGTAACTAGCCAACGCCAAGTAGCTGCAATTAACCTGGAAGTAGCGCTCAGGCAGCTCTCGTGGTTGGTCACAGTTATAACCTAACCCTGACCAATTATTCAGGGTGCCCTAGCTAAGTTAATGCGACCAATTCAGCTCGCGTGTGGTTGGTCACAGTTTCAACTTAACATAACCAGTTTGGTCGGGGTATCCTAGCTTGTTACTGTGACCAACTGTGAGAAAAGGTCAAAAAGATAAAAAAAGCGCCCGATTATTTAAAAAAGTGTGCATCATTAGAACCCACACCAAACGCTTACTATGTCTGGATATAAGCCATTCTGCATTAGCCATTAGGTACGTACTTGGGTAGCAGTTTAGTTAAACGTAGTGCAATGGCCATCCATTACAAATAATGGAGCTGTTTTGTAAAACAGCCGATTCGGCAATCCATCTGCGACACATACCTACGAGTACATGGGATAAATATTGAGTTTCGCACCGTTCACAATATTGAAAATGCCTAATGTAAAAATAAAACAAACATGTCGGGCTGTAACTTTTTTCCATTTTACTAACATTGTTCTCGTTTTCATATATTTTTATTTTAATATATAGGTGTGAACAGTAGACATTTTCTGTGTTGTTCACATTTGTGCCAGACAACACAAACTGTAGGTAGGTAGGTACCAGGTATTTGTAGGAACTAATCTCAAATTGTAGGTACATTGAAATTTTAATCAATTCTTTAATTTTGGGAATAAGTAGTAGGTAATAAAGCAACAAATTTTATTTCAAATATAGTGTATTTAATGAATCAATTGAACAACTAATTTGCATGCAAAACGGCTTTACCTACATTCAAGAGTAGGATAAGCAAAACGTCACACTTACGTTGACACCATCCCTCATGTGCAATTCCAACAAATAAATCCCCCAAGCTTGAAAGTTGCAACATTTCAGAATCGTTCCTGTGAGTGAACGTGCTGCAGTGTGATTCTGTAAGACCTCATTCTAAAATTCGAATCTGAATCCGCGGTGAGTTTCTTGATTGGCATTCTATAAACTCGGTTGATAGTTCGAACTTACACTAGCGCTGCCCTTGCGAGCGTGTCAGCGAGTTGAACTAAATGTAAGTGAGATTTTGACAGATAAAGTATGAGATGACGTAAGAAGTGGTATTCAGTAAGGTAATTCCGCCATCACTTCGACGGTCACTTCGCACTCGAACACGATTCAAAGTGTCAAATAAAAAGCATCTATTTTACGAGTGAGATTATAAGAAATCCTATAAAAACAGTGTTAAAATAATATTTGTATGTCGCAGTGTTAAAAATTAGTACAATAACTATATAATTTGTGGTTAAAAACTACTTTTTAGGCGTTTGTGTTATGTGAATACCTACGATAACGTGAATTTAAAGCGATAACGATGGCCAGAATGTTTTTGTTAGAAGAGGCTCATGCTTTGGATAAAACAAGAAAAGCGTCGACAATCTAACCAAATTCGAAGTTTATCTTTAATAAATAACCCGAAATGACGCATATGTGAGCGTATATAGATTATCAAAGGAACTACCTAATTGACCAACTAGCTAGAGTATGAGTTACTGCTTCTGATAAAGCCCACAAAACGTCGAGACTCAAGTAAACGTAAGTGCTTCATTTTATTAAGTATAAAGTTACTTTTGTAAGTATATACACAGTTTACAGCTGATAGATTTTTTACCAAGCACACCAACATAATTTATCGCATAAAACTCAAGAAAACAATATTCATACTAAGGATTAACTCTTTAGGTTGTTTTCCTGATAGCTATGTTTTCATCTTAGTCTAAGGACCCTATATTTATAGTTATAATAAAGGTACTTGGTATTTATTTAGCATGTAAATAACCAAATTGGTCCCTATTTTGTTTTTACTAGATCTAGATTACTTAATTTTTTTATTGATTTATTGTTTCACAGATATTATGCACTTTGTCATTCTTGGCTAATGGCAGATATCAGAAAATAATAAAAGAAAATATAAGGACATAATTATCGCAACCATCAGCACCTCGTTGCATAAATGAAGTAGTGGAAGCTCTTAATAATCCAGCAATAGTAAAAATATATATAAGGTTCCCTCAAAGTATACAAGAAAGACAAATGTTAAAAGAAAGGTTAGTACCTAGGTATAATAAAACTAAAGTGACCCTTCTTTGATTTTTACATATTTGTGATAGTTAATTATGTTAGTGGTTACTTTAAATTACAGGTTCTACAAAAAGTTTGGCTTTCCAGCAGCTCTGGGGTGTGTCGATGGCACTGGTGGCATTGAAAAAACCAGAAGAGAATGAAGAATGTTTCTACTGCCGCTGCCGCAAAGGTTACCATGCAAGATATGTGCAATTGGTAAAATGGATTCCAATATTGTAATCTATTACTATTATTATAGTATTCAATTAGTCTTCATATTATTTCTTTTTTATATTTTTAGTTTTCAGATAACAGATGCAGATCTAAATATTTTAAATGTGGATCCAAGATAATGGTGGAGCTACTCATGATAGCTTCATTTTTAACTATGGTGTTATAAAAGCCCACTAAGCATTAACAAATGCTGGTGAAGAAGTTGTTTTCCTTGGTTAGTTAATCCCTCCCTACCCCTACTTCAGAATATAAGCCTAATTAGGTATAAAAACTACATAATTATTTGTTACTTACCTATTAATTATTTTCAGGTGATTCAGGATATGCTCAGCGCGCCTACCTTATGACGCCAATTAGTGGTGCTGAAGATAATTCCCCAGAAGCTTTCTATAATGACCGTCACTTAACTGCTTGCAATTCAGTAGAGAGAACAATAATTGATATCCTAAAAGGACGATTTAGGTGCTTGTTAGAACACAGAGTGCTCAATTATCATCCAGATGTATTTGCAAAATAGTTATTGCATGTTGTGTTTTGCACAACATGTGCAATCGCGCATGAATTGACAATTTCAGAAGAAGAGAGACTAGAAGAGCTCCAAACAATTGCTGAAGTTCAAATGAGGCAAACTAGGGATTTGCCATCTAACGCCGATTTAGCTCTAGGGCAACTACGTAGGCGAAACTAAGTAAATATGCTATGGTGTTCACATCATAATTTATTTATTTTTTTGTGTGTGAGGCGGGTCGTTACGTTTCCCAGCGGAGCGATGGTTGGTTCATACGTCGTGCTCGTGAACGGGTGCCGCCAGTGGGAACGGGTAGTATATTGTATTATAATTATTTATTTATTTATCCTTCAAGCACAAAAATGTACAGAGGTGGACTTAATGCCACAGGCATTTTCTATCAGTCAACCTTTGGATGATGTAGAGACAAACAGGTGTAGGTGCAATAGCGAGAATTGAGGAAAAAAACATCTATTTAAATATAAAGATATACATATATACCTATTAAAACTAAATATAATAAATACACCTAATTATATATAAATATAAGCACAAATAAGAAAAAATGGGAAAACATTACCGTTGTGATAATAATAATATAATTGACTATGTCTGGATGATAATTGAGTACCTATGTCATGTTCACTCTAAACGTGATGCACACGGTAAAGAACATGTAGCTAACATGAACATAGGTGCGATAATAAGTCTGCAGTGTCAAATTAAACCAAATCGAAACAAATCACCAATGGACTTTCAATAAAACTGTGCTAGTATTCGTTAAAAGTGATAAATTCATAAGTTAAAGCCCCACCCCAAAACACACACTGCAGGATCTAACTCTTATGATAGTTAGTTGTTTTTGTAAATAGATAGATAAATATATGTATGTAAAAGACAGAGGTCAACAACCCTTAACCCCAACTTAGAAAGGGTTGTTGACCTCTGTCTTATATTTACTGGGATAAAATGGAAGGCCTCTACGGAGAGGCCATTTTGTGAAATAGTGGTAGATTCAATAGATTTCTATTTTTAGCACATCAGGAAATGTATAAAATGAAACCAAATCCAAACTAATCACCAATGGACTTTCAATAAAACCGCTTTAGTATCCGTTTAAATGTGTTTTATTTATTCAAAATCAATCATTTATTTCAAATAGGCACATGAAAAGGCATTTTTGAATGTCAACAATTACAATAAAATTGATTCTAGTCGCCCCTTCCAAAAGGTAGTGTTCGTATGGAGAAGAGAGGACAAGAAAATCCACCGTTACTCTTTAAAAATGTTTTACAAGGTTTTGTATACATTCATTATATAATTATATGTGAAGATGATGCACCTAGAATAAAATTAGTCTAACACAAAGGTAAAAAGAAAAATTAAGCATAACATAACATCACGCCTTGTTTCCCCGAAGGGTTGGGCAGAGGTGTACCTGTAGTACACCCACATTTCCTCAGTAATGTTTTTTAAGTCCCATGTAATAGGGGGCGAGCCTATTGCCATCAACCAGGCAAAATTATTAAAGACTGGTCTACTACTGAGAAATTCCTGTTGGAAAATGCCATTAATAATTTGCCTGACTTGGGAATCAAACCCACAACCTCATGCTCAACAGTAGCACTTGCAACCACTAGACCAACGAGGCAGTCTGGTCAAAAATAAAGTAATGACAGGTAAATCAACTATGTGATAGAGACATGGTTCTCACATATTTACAATATATATTATATTAACTTATATTACTACACCCTATCTCTATTTTTAGCCTCTGCCAATGCTTGCAGCCCTTTTCCCACTGCAGCCACAGCTTCAGCTAAGATATTATCTCTCTCTGCACTCCTTTCATCCATGGCCCTTTCTCTTTCCACACTCCTCTCCATAAAGGGTTGCAGGATTTGTGCACTTAGTCGAACTAACTGGATATTCTGAAACAACAGAAACAATCCTAAAAAAGAACCCCGTTTACCTATATTATAATTAAGTATTGACATTTCCAATTCCAGTAAGTTGCTAAAGTGCCACAGTAAATAATAGCACTCTAAATTTCAACAAGAAATTTTAAAAAAATCTCTTAACGTAGATGTTATTTAATAATAATCAACAAAAATAAAAAAGTAAAGTAGATAAGTTGTTACCTCCTAAAACTATAGCTCGGGTCAGAGTGTAGCGGACCTGTTCTCAAGATATGATTTGAGTCTTCATGAATCTCTCTCTACCCAGACACATACCTGCAAAATACTTTAGCTTGTTCCAACAGTTGAGCTGGATGACGAAGCAAACAGTCTTCTCGAAATTGCAGGATCAGGTAGTCTGTAATTATGAGTGTGCTCTTGACTATCCTCAATCAGTTCAGAACCCTGAAAAGTAAATTGGATAAAATATTACTCCTTAATTATCTTTCTTGTGGAATAAAATTAGTGAGAAATATTTTGACTGAAAATAGTAGGTACTCTAAAGATAAATTAGTATTTGAATTATATTAGTAATGAATTAATGTAATGTAGAAGTAAGGTGTTTCATGGTGATAAAGTTATAATATAGATAGGTACTACATTTAGATTTAGTAGAATGAAATCTAGACACATCAGATTTATAGTAGTGGGTATGTACCTAGTAGAAAAATACCAAAATTTAAACTTACTTCATGATTATTTCACAATTATTTTCGACAAACACAACAACAAAAACAACGCAACGTACTGTCAACATTATTGTGACAATTGACATATATTTTTTTCGTAAGCGAAGCATAGATTATAAATTCATGGCAAGAATTTAGAGTTTTTTGTTTTTTTTTCTTATTATTAACTACCTCAAATTCCTTTAAATAAGAAATTTAAATTTAAACATCTTAAGCTAAAATTCTGTGCCAAAAACTCAACAATCGTGTCAAAAAACTGGAATCGATAAAACTTTACTAACATTTTGTTGAGTATGGTAGTCACTAGTATTGTCATTGGTCACTTCGGTGCTCACTTCACTTCGCAAGTGACTAGGTGATGCTTACAGAATGCAAAATCAAGGTCATTTTGAACCTTAAGCGAAGTGAGAGTGAATAGCGAAGTGAGATGCGAGTTTTTGTTTGAATTTTACAGAATCGACGTGCTGTACCTGTAATATTTATACCCCATTGCGCCCATTTGCAGACATGTCATTATTGCTTGAATGCTTTCCGCGGAGACATGCCATCTGCGCGCCGTCTCCTAGGAAACTAACCGAGTACCAAGAAATCTTCCAATAATATAGGTACCCTAAAATCCGGATACACTTCTAGTACAGTCGACGAAAAGAGTTTGTGTGATGTCTTGTGTGGGGTGTGTTTATCGTTATTTCACTGTGTTAATACGGTGTGTTGTATTGCATACCTTCACATACACAGAAATTATTCGAAGAACGAACGTAGCAATCTAAATTGCTTAAGCCCACGTTCACACAGACGGACGTTAAAATATCGCGGCGGGATTTTATCGCGCACTGGCTTTTCAACACTAGGCGTTGAACCGAACGTTGAGAATCCAACACTTTGGGACACACTCTCATCCCAGCGCGTTAAAAAAAAAACCCAGTTGGATTTTCAACTCTCGGCGCTAAGCAAAGCGTTGAAAATCCAGTGCACGAAATAAAATCTTTACCTGAAAATCAAGTGGGTCGGTTATTTTGTTTTCAGTGAGCTGCTTCTGTATTTAATACAAGCAATATTAGATAATATACATATTACTTTTTATATACCTGTCAATTGGTTCAAAAATTATGTATAAAGAGCTTCATATTCGGTTGAACAAATTGAATGTAGTTGCCCATCTAATTGGAACGACCGTTGCACACTTTTATATATATAAACGATAGGTAGAATTTAGATCTTAATTTATTCTTACAAAACACAAACCTATTTTCAAACATTTCACATTATTTTTTCCCGTTTTTATCATAAATTAGTCTGTTCTAAAGCATACGGTATAATTAGATAGAAGACTAGGTAACAACTTATTTTATCGCGTATGTTTCCATTTTAATTAGACATAAGACTATTATACCTATCTGTCTATTAAAAGGAGAACCAAAAAGTTGGGAATATAAAATGTACTTCTAACAACACCTCACGCGAAGAAAATAATTATTTAAATGGCATTAATTTCAAAAGTAAACTGTTTGTTATTTGATGACGGTGATATACTTTAATGTTTTCCATTATTAAAGCAGCATGAATCTATAAAATGAACGCGGATAGCATAGATAAATACAGTCATAGAATTATAAGTTATTTATTAGCAAAATCATTTATTATAATATAAATAACTTATTAAATAAATGGAGATGTTTAAGGTTCACGTTGGATACAGGTAGCTTTCGAAGACATGTCAAAATATAATTTGGTATCATGCCAACATCCGTGAAGATATTCCTTCATATTCTGGGGTGAACAGAAACCTTAGGTGGTAATTCAGTCGCTTAGTCGTCGCCGCCAGTCATGACTTCCATGAATTCTGGAAATAAAGAAATTTTTAGTTATTACACCTTTGAAAAGCAGAAGTCTACTATTGAAAAAAATTAACAAAACTGCAATGTTTTGCCAACGGATTTGGATACCTACTTATTTAGACTTTTGCAACCAAATTATATGAAATGAAATGAAATTGTTAAATAGGAATCACTTTTACAGGTCAGCTTAAAAAAATTATTAAAAATTAGCTAGATGAGTTCGGCATTTCCTATCTGACTACTCTGAGAAGAAAGGCCGAAACAAACTCAGAGGTCACAGTCTCTTTTAAAGTCCAGACATAATCTTGGTCAGGCCATATGAGGACCATGTAGATTAGTCTGAAATGGTCTTTTGAGAAAAGAACCACACAGATTTAAGTGGACCTGTCCTGTCAGTGCAAGCATTTGTCAGTAATCGTGGAGCTCAACTCAGAACTTAAGGAGCTCAACTCGACGAACAATACCAAAGAAAAGACATTTGGTTAAGCCGCATAAACTACTCAAACAGCCAGACCATCATTAAAACTAACCGAAAAAGAAAAAAATGATGAGAGACGAAAAAAAAAACCACATAGTCCTCACATTTACAATAATTAAAACAATATTATACTTTAAAAAGTAATCATGTACGTACCTACCACAGTAAAGCTTGTTTTAGTTGCAAATATTATAGTAAAAAAGTACCTAAAGAACGCGCCAGCATAGGTACATCTATTTTGTATCATAATGTATCGTAATCAAATATTCCTAGATTTAACATTATTTTGGTTCAATTAACTGGTGAAATAATTTATGGCCTCGAGATAACAGAACATGCGATTTCTAGATCGTAAATTAGTTCGCTATAATCAATTTATGAACAAACCAGCTGAACTCGACTCTGTAACGAGAATGTTGCGGTAATAGCAAACTATCTTTAGAATTGGCTAAGAATCTGCCACTAACCTCTAAGGCTATTTTTAAAATGTAGTCTTAATTTATTAGATACCTACATTTTATCGAGATTTTTGTGAAGAACCACAAGAATGTGATATCCTAACTGAAGCTTGAAAAGTGACTGAGGATATTAAGGTACTTAATTAATCCCGACCAGAAAGGAGAAACCACCAGTTTATCTTTCAAAATAATTATATTATGATAAAATAAAGAATGAGCTGCGAAGTATGCATGTTGCTACCACCAATTTGTCCGCCGATGATTGAGGCTTTTTCCCTTTACATTGGTAGGACCATATTCAGCAGTAGGTATTTACAAGATTCTCTAATGCAAAAAAAATATCAAAAATTATTGAACCATTTTTACATTTCCTCTGGGAAGCCATATTGTAATATGTAATGTAATATTGACTCCGTTTATTCCACAAACTCACTGAATTATTTTAGTGCGGCTGGGTAATGGGCAGCAGACAGGTATTTTTTTTTAAATCAGTTAGAAGTTAAAAAATGTTTCGTTAAAATGGGGACAAATGGAAAAGTTTTATAGTCACGAAAGGCTGTAAACATTTTCAGCTGCGATAACAATTACCAGTGATAGTATCTATTCATTCACAATATTTTACACATTTGGAATGACTAAAAAACACTTTATATCCTTTAAATGCCGTGAAAAAGATTCAAAAGGAAAACCTGGCTGTATTTCTTCAATCAAAATTATGAAAAACAAAAAGATAAAGTAAAAACCCAATAAATTTAACCAATTTAGGAAAATCACAAAGATCTTTTTGATCCATGATTTTATTTGTGCTCTTTCGTCGTTTATTTGTTTTAAAACATGGAATGTTTTGCAACATTAATATTTAATATATTGAAGTGGAGCTTCCAAAGTAGATTTGTTTTTACCAAATCAGGGATTTACGACAGTATCAAAAGAAATGGAATGTTTACGACATCATTTTGAATAGCGACCATCAAACAATTAATATTTTGTAACCTAGCTGTAGCTCATGCTATAAACTACTTATTTTGTCTCATCCTAATTTAAACTTATGTCCTGTTTACTGTATTATCTGGATAATAATCTAATTTATATTTCTAAGGTCCACTTGCGCGTTAACAGTTAACTCGGAGTTAACAGCAACTCAGGGTAAATCCAATAATTCTCTTTGGATTAACCCAAAGTTAGCTGTTAAATCCGAATTATTTAGCTAACCCATGAACGCGCATATGGGCTTAATTAATAGTACACTTCATATAAAAGTGCGACTTACCATCGAAGTCAACAGTTCCTGAGCCATCAGAGTCAATTTCCTCAATCATCATGTCTAACTCATCAGCACTGATCTTGTCATCCAGCTCTCTAAGGATTTCTCTTAAGACGTCTGTTGTAATGTAACCGTTGCCTGGAATACAAAGAAAACTACTATAAGCACACATAATTATTATAGCATAATTACCTTATAATAACTCCTCATTACTGGGTCTTAGGGTTGACGGCGTTATGCCATGCTTTTCAAGTAATAAAGTAAATAAGTTCTAAGACATGCTAGTTTGTTTAACCAATTTTTTGCCATCTACAATATAATAAATTGCTCAAAATAAATTTCGCGCCTGTCTGAATTTCAACTACGTCATTACACATTCATAAAGGAACAAATAATACGTAGCTGACATGTCCCGCTATGTAAGACTCTGAGATCTATTGGGACAGTCGTGGACTAAATGCTCTTAAAACTCAATTAATTTCCTTGATGACCGAAAAGGTTAACTGTAAATTGGGCAAATAACTTAAAAGTAAGTAATTTTGATCCTTTTGTGCTTGTGATAAAGTTCAATTGGATTTGGGTATTGATTTATGTGGCCATGAAATAAAATTACATTTCTGGGGAAATTAATTTCATAATAACGTGTCGCTGGAGTGTTGACCCTGGGTTCGTTCGTTCCGACCTTACTTGAATTTTATATGATAGGTAAGGATATCCACCTGAATACAGAATTTTGAAACAAATTAATAATGTAGGTATAGAAGACCGTAATTGTAATAAATGTTCAAAGGGTTTATTCAAAGCTCTGCGTATTTCCGTCAAATCAGTAGGCAAACATGTTTAGGTGTTGTAATTTCCGAGATAATCTTCTATTTCAATATAGATACTAATATTTAAATACTTAATGTTTGGCAGTAAACATCTGCATTGCTAGAAGATGATGAAGTTATTGCATGGACGAATGCAATAACTTCATCATCCTATAGCAATGTAGATGTTTACTGCGTTACGTTCACAACAAGAGTTTATGGAAAGGTTCTTCCTACTCATGGATCTGAAGTTATATTTAGAAATAATGGAAAAGGTACCTATTTGTTATTGCTACCATCTTGGATAAAATATAATCGTCGTATACGTGCAAATGGGAAAATAGATAAGCTTGTGAACATAATTGTCAAGAGCAATATCACCAGGGATGCTTTCAAGTAACACAAAAATATGCCAGTTTTGATCAATAGTGAAATTTCTGAGGCTGTAAGTATCTGCGTAATAAAAAATGTTGACATACCAAATGCGAGCACTAAACATACATAATTGAAAATAACAGAATAATATTATCTAGATGCTGGAGTCCCAGGTTAAATGTAGAATGATATTGAAAAATAGGAAGTAAAAACTACGGTCGTAATAACGAAAAATAAAATCAAATTTTAACAATTACGAATGAAAAAATTACTTATACTTGTAGCTGTAGGGACGTAACCTCTAAACGAAATTAAATCGATCTACATACTACCTACATCGCCGGTACATCTCGAGCATTCAAAGTATATGACAAGGATAATTTGATAATTTAACAAGTATTCACTTTTAAAAACCTACTTACTTTTTGAACCGTTCATAACTACGTAAATCACGTATTCATTTCCTACTCGAGTTATACCGCAAGCTGTGGTTATGAAGAAACCGATTCTTCCGCCATTTATCCGTCTTCATAGTAATTGAAACCATAGATTGAGACAAAAATGAAGCTCTGTAGTTATATTTAGAAATCAAAGTCTGCCTGTCCTGACACCGATTAGTGTGTCAACGATATGATTAGGTAATAACAATAATTATCTTCTGCAAATCTAATAGACATTGCCAAATTGTGCAATGGAATTTAAAATAACAAAAAAATATGGTATAGTTATACTTCATTAGTGTTTATCTCGCCCGTCAGACAAGTGTGATCTATTGCTCGATTGATCATGGCATTACAAAACTCTTGGCTTGAGAATGAAATTGGAATGTTTTTAGTCAAGTAAGTAACAATCGCTTCTACTTTTAGTTGTACCTACTAGGTGACTTTATTATGCACTTGTCAAATCTTATTTAAATTTATTACCTCAAGCATATTTTCACTAAACATGGCTCTATTGATTGCCAACGTACAGACGAAGTACGCCTCAAGTAAAAGTCTGAAGGTGGTCCTAATCTTCATAACGATCTTAATCTTAAAAGAAATTGCTCACTAAATTCTGTTTCAGTTCATTGAATGTTATCGTTGAAAAGCTAGTCTTGTTTGATCTTGTTACAAACAAAATATTTCAGTTTTATATTTGAAAAGGTTGCTGTCTTTCTACTCCGTTTGTCAGGTATAAGAATTAATTTTTATCCATCACTATTCAGATGGAAACGTATTGAGTATTGAGTATTGATGACGTATTTTAGTATTTTTTAGGAACTGAAGGACGCTACAGATAAAAAAAAAACGTTATATATGTGCCTTGAAAACGCGTGCTCTATCAGTGCCAGTAAAAGTTTTCTTTGAACTGAATTCAATTTCATTGTAATCATCGTTTTTGAACGCGAGAATGCGTGTCAAAAGAAAAATGAAAAATTAATCTATTGAAAAATTTAAAGCGTCTACATTTTTGTATCATTCACATTAAAGGCGAAATATTGTTAAATAAGTTTTATAATTTCTAAAGCGTATGAAAGTTAATTCCCAACGCAATTTACCAATGGGTCCTACGCAACTATTGTTTTAACATTGACCTTCTTCAGTCCCTCTCTCTCTCTCGTTTCGGTAAGAACTTTATGAGAATGGTAAAAATATATCAGTAGGCAGACCTAACTGCCTAGGACTAAGAGATGCTGGGTAGGTAGGTACCGTAGAGCTCATACAAGCCCTGGTAATAGATACGGCGTTGCCACTAAATAACAAGCTATACTGAATTTTTGCTTTTTATTTCCAGCGGACGTGTCCACTTATACGCGCCTAAAAAAATTGTTTCATAATCTAAAATAAACGCTTCTTTTAAAATCCAAATCTATATTTGAATTGAGTGATCGAATGCATCCAGAATCATTTTTCTGCCAGCCTGCATGATGTAAGGTTCCTTTTTGCAAACGACCTTTACATTATGTAGAATATTGTATGTGTTCTGTACCTTCTTTGTCATATAACCGGAATGCCTCTTTAAGTTCCTGCTGCATCGCCTCAGCATCCTCTTCAACCATGAACCTTGAGGCCAGGGTCACGAACTCCTCGAACTCCAACTCACCAGAGCCTGAAATTTTAAGCGATCAATGTTTTAACTTTTGTACAGGACCTACTGTTCAACGTAATGTTTTATTTTTAACGGTATGCAATTACTGGTGTGAAATTACAACAGCTTCTTAATTTTCTAAAATAGTGAGCGTCGTTAATGCCATCAACCGGGGCTTTTCTCATTGAAACGGGTTTTTGAACTAGTTACATTCATTAATTTAAAAAAAAAATCTGCTTAGCAACGTAAATAACGCAATGAATGTTGTTGAACTGTCAAAATGAAACAGATTAGTCTTATGGTTTACGAAAACGTTTTACGTAATTAGATATCTGATCGACAAAAGAAGAATGACATTAAACCTTCAACTAAGCGATAGATTTCATGGCAACAAATACCATATTTATTCAAACAAACACTGAAAACAAAGTAACGATTCTCAAACAAAGTCAAGCAGATGTAAGCCGACTTAAATAAAGACAATTCGCACAAATTCCTACAAATCATCCTCTACGGGTAACGAGTTTTGTTAAAGTTGCCCTTTTTGTTTACAAAAGCTCAACTGTAGGCTGAACACAAACAATCCACGAGAAAAATTAAAAGTTTGACTTAGATTAAAGACTTTGAAATCTATGTACCTATTTGGGAGCTTGTTTACATAAACCGTGATAATTTATTTAAAAAAAACAGTAATTTCAGCATCCGATGTTTTTATTAGCAAGCCCCTCAACATTACAAAATGCCGAACAGCATTTATTTAAAAAATGTCTTCCAAGATTCCTTCCCGCGCGTAGGCAAACGTTTTAAAATTGTTCACTAACTACAGAGAATTCCATTTCCTCAACTGTTCCATAATGGAACGCTAATGAAAATACGATGTACTTAAAAAAGAAACAATTTATTGATTGTTCAATTAAGATGTTTTCGTAATTTAGAGAGCCAAACGTGTTGTAAATTGGCATCTGTGACACTCCCATTCACAATAATTTAACTGATAAAATCTGGTTAAAATTTTCTCCGCTGAAAAACAAAATTAGTTGCGCTACACATTTTTTTGTTGATTACATTAGAGTAATTAAAAAACTCGTATTTTCAAAACACTCAAACACTCTAATTTGTGAGACAAATTGACAATGTTTAGGATAGTGTCTACTGGAAATTCTTTGTTAGATTTGCTTTTAAAATTAACAACGAGTTTCCCATGCATAAAACTTAAGCTTTTTTTTTTGTTTCGTTATTGCATTTTTTTTTTATAACTTTCATTATTTATGCTTTAAATCTTCTCTGTTTTATACATCACGACCCAACATCCTTATGTTCTGCTCATAGCAACATAAGTACGCTAGGTCTCAGATTAGAATATTATTTCTAAAGTAACAGCTTCCATCTTGAAATAGAAATGTAGGTGAGTTACAGAATGTATCAGCTGTTATGTTTCCCACGCAAATCATGTTGACTGAGGGGGAAAGGTTAGTATATTCCTAGACACACCAGGTACTCGAGCATTTACATAAACATACCTACGTTGGTTTTGAACAGAGCTGTGTAGGTTTTAAAAACACACATCTATCGATATTTTTTATTGAAACTAGTCACGGCTAGTTTTTTTGTAGGTACAAGGTGTATTCTGATTTATAAATTACCTATTTATAAAATCTCCCATAATTATATTCAGGACCAAGTGCATTAAAAAAAAACTACATTCAAACTTTTTATAATAATGTCAAATGATAGACATTTGACATTATTATAAAAAGTTAGAATGTAGTTTTTTTTTTACCCTAGTGATGGAATCGAGTTCCGGCATTTTTAAAGGCGAGAAATACGTATGAGCATGAAACTGTGTTAAACAACCTAACCTGTGTTAAACAAACAAAGACAAAGCTGAAGTGATATGGAAAGTCAAAACTCTCGGACAGGTGTTTTATTTAGTCAAACCTATCTGAACGCCAATTCCCGTAACTAAAACAGTTCAAATTCAAGTGCGTCATCTCAGCGACAATCAATGTCAAAAACTGGTCAAAAATTTATGAAAATTTGAGGTATTTTGTCAGATTGCGAATGAGATTAGAATGCGAAAGTACTTAAAAAATACGGGATTTGCTGTAGGTATGAAACACACTGACAAAAATTTATAGTCCGTTTTAAGTCAAGCAGATAAAAAAAATACACCTTAGCATGAAATTGTATCGGGTCTAATAGCGATTTTTTCAGGCAACATTTGAATGGACCAATGTTGTAAGTAGGTAGGTATCATGAAAAGGGTATTTACAGACATGCACACTTCTGACCTTTTTGTTAGGTACCTATTTCAATAGATAAAATTTTCTGATAGAGACTGAATACACTTACAACTTAGGGGATTACAGCGTGATCACTCTTGTAATTCCCGAAAGTATAGACAGACGTACCGTATATTGTACTTACAGTCCTACACCCACGTAAAAACTGAATAAAAATAAATTGCAATCGTAGGTACATTAATGAATTCGGTATCTATAAGGTCTGAGTAGGCCTGGTTATTGGTGAAATGCTCCAACAATAAGAAGAGTTTTAAAACAAAAAGCTCCCCCTTTTCCTACCTTTGCCGGGTAGTGAGACTTTAAAAAATTATTGTGTCAGGTACTGACCGTCTTCGTCGACCTCCTTGATGATGTCATTGAGAGCTTCGTCGCTGACCTGATGGCCCAACATGGCCAGGATTGTTCCCACCATCACTGTGCCGATGCATCCCTTCTTCTCCTGGTCGAAGACATCGAACGCCTTCTTGAGGACTGAAAGAAGGTTATTTTTTCTTGAAGTTTAATGCTTTATTACAACAAAGCCCTAAGACGACCCACTGACCAGTATTTCAACAATTAAAATATTGATTGTATGCACAAAGTGAAGTATTTTTTTTCTTTTCCAAGAAATTTGATTTAATTAATGTACAATAGGCAATTCTTTTCTTTCCAAGTAATTTGATTTAAAAAATGTACAATAGGTACTCACTGTTGATCTGTTCCTGGGGAAGTTCATCCTGAAATCACCAGAAAATTTTAAATAAAATTTTAAAATTAACAAATTTTCACCAACTACTAATATCACTTATTTCACTGCACTTAAATCACATTCACAATAAAAAAATCCTCTCACCATGGTTACGATTCACGGGTTCTAGCTACAGGTATTGCACGATGATATACGATAAAATGAACCACACTAGGAGAAACACAAGCCCTTTTATCTGAATGGAATGAGCGACTAAAATATCACCCAGGTTGAAACAGTCAGTGCCTCCGTTCTCTAGTTCGCACCCCGAGCAGCGAGTCGCACCGATTTGGCTCCGCAAAATGCTTTTAACCGTTGTCTGTAAGGTCATCATTTATTAACACAGTTGCCGGATGTCCACTGCACCGATGTGCATCGTGCACGATATGCCAAATGCGTATTTCACTATCAACGAATCGGTTCCGTTTGGTTTTCAATTACACATTAATTAAAATATCACCCTGTTTGGACGATTGCCACGCCATTTGAAGAATACTTTTCTCATTATAAACAATAGTAATAAAAGTAGGTAGCTACTTATGGCGGAAATAGAATTGTGTTCTAAATAAGCTATATTATATTATTTGAAGGTATATTTTATTCATACGTTGTAAATATTAATGTATTGTGCATTTTTCGAAACTTTGTATGGTTCTCGGCACAAAAAAAAAACGCTACATCGGACATATTCTACCTTCCCCAATATGAGTACCAAAATCATTATTGTGTGTCAAAAATTCAAATATTCACATTAATTTAATAATAATAAGTGTAGGTATTATACAATATCAAACTAACATAGTCTACATCTGAAGCTCATAATTATATGACATGACGTAACAAAGGTGTGAATGTAATAATTGAGCATTTTTTGCATCACATTATTTGGATTTCCGCTTGTACGTGTAATTTTACTCTGGTGTTGCTCACAAAATTACAAAAGGCGCAACAAAGCTTAACTGATTCAGAAATGCAGGATTGATTATTGTTGAACGCACAAACGCGCGTTTGTTTTATTTTTTTATTTTCTTTCTTTCTTTTTCTTTCACATTAGAGGGCCTTCGCAACTTCATCCGCGAGCCTATAAACCTTCCTCAACAATTGGGTTATCCAATGCAAAATTATGTTTTCAAATCCAACTGGCAGTTCCGGATATTTCTGTATACAAACTTACAAAAACAAACAAACAAATCAATCAATCAATCAATCTTTAAACAAACAAATTATACCTCTTTATAATATTAGTATAGATATAATTATTTATTTTACAGACCATACAATCTAATGTTAGTACTTGTAATTACATACACAACTTAAATAGTTATGGCAGATTTTTTAAATAATTAATAATAAGGTCAAAATCATCAGTAATAATCAAATACACAAAACAATAAAACACCATTATTTCGAGGCACGGTTTGAAAGCAATACTTGTGTCCTGGTCCAGTGCCTCAGTTTACAGAAATTAATTAAAATGAAATTGTTTATTTATTCTGTAAATAGGATATTGGAATCACGTTTACACGTCATATAAAAAAATATGAAAAAAATTGCTAGATGAGTTCAGCGTTTTCTATCTGACTGGTCATAATCTCTTTTAAAGTCCAGACATAATCTTGGTCAGGCAACAGTGTAGTATGCCCTGCGCCCTATAGGCCACAGTGACCAAGAGGCTGATGGCACTGCCCCGCAGCGGGGTTTCTGGATCAACTAGCTTATTCCCGCGGTTTCGCCTGCGTAAGGGTCGGAAAATATCCCACAGGAACGTACTACCGGGATTCAGAATATCTTATGTCCTAACCCAGGTCATGGCCTATTCGTATGCCTTTCAACTAAATCTGTTCAGCCGTTACGGCATGAAAAAGTAACAGTCAGATTTTAGGGTTGCGTACCTCAAAAAGAAAAATTGAAACCCTTAAAGGATGACTGCGTTGTCTGTCAAGACCCTTTTTCTCAGGAAAGCGTGGAGGCATCAAGTTGAAATAGATATAAAAAACTCCGATCTACGGTCCCTTGAATCTTGTAACGAAAATCAAACATCCAAGTCAACGAAATTAAAAAATACGGCTGTTTAAGCCGCATATTTTGACACTCGCAAATAAACCAAAGCCTATTTGGTACCTCCAGTCAGCCCAGCAGCATGAAGTTTGGCGAGAAGCAAGGTTAAGTAAAGAGAAAAATCCGAAAATTGGTAATTTAAAGTTATTATTAGGGGTTAAAGTATGAAATTGCCAATTTGTACTGAAAAATTGAAATTCTTTTTTTTCTTTTAATTTAACATAATATCAAAATAATTACCATTATTATCAATACATTGCTGCCATCTAATAAAAAGGTCATTTATGCCTTTGCGATAGAACTCCCGTGATCTAGATTCGACAAACTGTGTGAAAGCATTTTGTACTGCCTCCTGAGAAGAAAACTTTATAACACGTAGAAAATTATTCAATTCACGAAAAAAACGGTAGTTCGTTGGAGCAAGATCTGGCAAATACGGAGGGTGACGAATGGTTTCTAAGTGCAGCTCCTGTAGAGTTAAAACGGTTTCTCGTGCTGTATGAGGTCTCACGTTATCATGGAGCAATATTATAATCGTGAAGATCGATTCATGAGTCGGGGCTGTTTCACTAGTAGTTTTGCTATCATTGTTCGGAGTTTGGGCCAGTAGACATCTGCCGTTATTGCTTGACCAGATCGGAGAAAGTTATTGTGAATAACACCATGCTAAGACCACCAAACAGTTACCATTACCTTTTTATTGGTAAGCTTTGCTTTAGGACACTGTTGCGGCGTTTGACCTGGGGTCAGTCATTGCATTTTTCGCTTACGGTTATCGTAAAGAATCCACTTTTCTTCACATGTCACAATTCGATCCAATATTCCTTCATTTCTGTATCTATTCTACAGGGCAACACAAGTTTCAACACGCGTTTCTTTCTGCAGATCAGTCAAATCATGAGGCAGCCATTTAGTCATATTTAGTTTATTTTATTTATTTGACGCAAACGAGTCAATAATGTTGCTAAGGTAACGTTAAACCATGCCGCTAATTCCTGGTTAGTTTGGCTCGGATCGGCTTCCACCATCTCTTTCAATTCATTGCTATTCACCTGTGTAGGTGGTCTTCCACATGGTTCGTTCTTCAAATCAAAGTTTTTTAAGCCAAATCGCACGGTGCGTTCATTAGCAGTCCCCTCTCCAAACGCAACATTGATATTGCGAGCTGTTACTGCCGCGTTAGTTCCGCGTCGGAACTAGTGTTAAAAAATAACTCGAATTTTCGACGTATCCATCTTTCTTGTCTAAGCTGAATAAAAAAAAACAACTGAAAGTTGATATTTTTTTAAAAGAAAAACTTCATAGGTACCATGTGAAAAAAGTTTCACTCAAAATCTCAAACTATGAAGGTTCTATGTTAATTCCAAGTACCTATTACAATAAAACGGCAATTTCACACTTTAACCCCTATTATTATGAACTGCAAAGTGAAGTTTGTTCTTCAATCTGGGATCAAAAATTCATAGGCCGTGTCGAAGTAACATTTAGTCTGTATTTCATTCGAATTTATCTAATCTATTAAAAATTATTTTTTAATTGAAAAGTTAAGTTTTTTCTTCAGTCAAGATTTGGGAATTCGGGCAGCCGAGTAAGCACAGTTTTGAGACGGAACCCCGAGAGCGCAAGTCCCCGGTGAGGCAAAAAGCCTCCTTGCCGGATTGCCGCCATGGGATCTGGAGGCAAAAGTCCTCGCGTAAATTTGGGAGTGGCGCGAGGAGGCGTAACGCCGGGAGTTAACTCTGCTGCCGCGTAAATCGCGGCACAGCGGACAGAGCTCCGGCGGGATCTCATGGCATCATGGAGAGTGCGATTGTCGCAACCCATTGCTGGGCACGCCACTATTGTGGCGATGATTCCCCTCTTTGAGGATTGGCTAGAGAGGCGCCACGGCATTCTCACCTTCCGCCTGACGCAGGTTCTCACCGGACTCGGTTGTTTCGGAAGGTTCCTGTTTCGGATAAGGCGGGAGGAAACGCCCGAGTGTCATCACTGCGTGAATCGCCCAGAGGACACGGTGGAGCATACGGTGGAGGTCTGCCCGGCTTGGGCAGAGCACCGCCGTGTCTTTGTGGAGGCGATCGGTGGCAGGGATCTCTCGCGTCCAGCCCTGGACCAGGCCATGGTATGGAGCGAGAGGGCATGGGAGGCTGTCACCTCCTTCTGCGAAGCAGTAATGCTCGCGAAGGAGAAGGCGGAATGCGTGAGGGAGAGGCAAATTTTGCGCCCTCATGCTCCTAGCCGATGCAGGAGGAGACGCCCTGCCGGCCGCGCTTCAAAGAGATGTCAGCAAGTGAAGGGGTCCGATGGGAACGATGTTGCTAAGGTTGCGGGAAAGTCTGAAGGGGATTCCGTGGCCCCTGGCAACATAAAGGCAACTGAAGAAACACGGGTGGGTTTTAGTCAGTAAGAGTGTGACATGCCCTCCCGCTCTACCCAAAGCGGGAGAAGTTATTTGATAATTTCAAATCCAAAAAAAATAAAATGCCGCAAGTACTCACCCTTGTTCGATTTTTTCAAATAAATAAAATTCTAATTCTAATGGTTTATATGATTCTAAATTCCTTAAAATACGAATTATTCATTTTACTATTATTATCACCAGTCATTTGTAATACCTACTCAGTGCCGCCGTGAACCACGTAAAGCTTCGTGCAGACTAGCGCGACGCGACAGCGCGACGCGACACCGGCTATTGTTATACCGTGAAGTTTTCTTGGAATTTGTATTGTTCGAGTCGCGTCGCGCCGTCGCGTCGCGCTGGTCTGAACGAGGCTTAATACCTACATATTAAAAAGGTTGGTTTATTACTTTAAATTGTAATAACTTTTGACAGACTGGGCCGATTTTAATTAAATTAAGACTGACAAAATTTCTAATCCCTTAACTTTTGAAAAAAACAATATTAAATGGGAATTTTAAAATGAACCCCTATTTCAGCCCTTTGAGGGGATGATTTTACAAAAAAGCTGATACGCGTGATTCTTTATTTCTTACCAAAAGCATAATTATTAATTTTATAAATGCGAAACAAATAATCAAACTCATTGTTTGTTTATTTGTTTGTTACGCTTTCACGCTAAAACGGCTGAACAGATTTGGATGAAATTTAGCTCAAGAGTAGACCATGACCTGGATTAGGACGGTAGGATACTTTCTATCCCGACATTCTTGCGGGATCGAGACTTATACGGGTGAAAGCGCGGGCGCAGCTAGTACTCGTATTCTTATATTTTCTTTAGCTTTTTATGGATAATAATTATTATGTAAATAAAGAAATAAATATTAAATAGTGATATCGCCATCATATTGCACATGCAACAGTGTAAAAAAAAAGCAGTGATCTAAACTCGGATAGGTAGGGAGGGGGAGGAGGGGGGCAGGTGCGCCTGTTTGCAGACAGTGACATATTTTGTTGCTCCCGATGTTGCCAAATGCAGTGAAAAGCTAATGATACCTTACTGAATTTGTTTTTTTTTTGTTTAACTAGCTAAATTATAGCTAAGCATTTTTCTTTATACATCCTGTACGTAACTTACCTAATTAATAAAAAAAATAATCGTGCCGTCCTAAAGGTGGCATAAAGGTGACATAAAGGTGACATAAAGGTGGCATAAAGGTGACATAAAGGTGACATAAAGGTGACATAAAGTAATCAGCCTATATTGTTCCAACTGCTGGGACTCAGGCCTCCTCTCGGTGAGAGGGAGTGGGCCGTAATCCACCTCGCGGTAGGGCAGGGGTGATGAAATAATTTACACGTAATAAAGCGCCTGTCTGAGTTCCAACCTACCTGAGTTACGACCAACAACTCGGAAGTCGCGGCCGTTATCTCTGGACCACCACTGCTGTAAAATGTTACTTCTTGTAAAACATCAATCAAAACTTTTATTTATTTATTTAGCTACAACGGTTACAACCAATTACAGTAACAAAAATTATAAAAACAAAAGAGACAATATTATAAACCACATTATAATATACAAAATAAAAACATAAATAAAATAAAAGAAGGTTAACAACACTGTCATAAATTCCTCTCACAGTACTTCTAAATACTGGTATTCAGCTGCATCCGGTAAGACTGGAAGCCGACCCCAATATAGTTGGGAAAAGGCTAGGCAGATTGATTGAGTACTTCTGACATACCAATAAAATCTTCGTCCATCCATCCGCAAACAGGTCGCCTGATGGGTTAGAATCCAAGAGATCATTAAGCGCTGCCAGAGTGCGAGGAATTGGCGACTTAGCACGGGCAACAGTACGACATGGGGGCACGGCAAACAAAAATACTTTTCAATACTTTGCTCAGTCATGTCATGTGATTAAAACGTTTTTCAATATTTTTTATATTGGTACAAATAAGCTGTTACAATAGCGTTCTATTTCATGTACGTTAAGTTTATTTTAGCTACTTAATCGATTTGAATTGATTTTCTAAACAATACAAAATAACTAACTATGGAAAATTATATCATACTGCGCATAATTTATTGTGCACTGAGTAAACACCGCAAATTGAAAGGTACAGCAGAATATTAACGTGTGCCAGTAATTTTACTAGCTCGTAAACAGTTTACACAAGCCGAGAACAGATTACAAATCTGTTAAATATTTATTAAAAGCCATAAATAATATAACATTTTGTACCAGACATTATAAACAGAATGCATGCAGTAACGTCATTTTGTTTCTTTTTATCTCATAATTATTATTATTTTCAAACGTTATTCAGAGAACTGAAATTCAATTTCAGATAACTTTAATACAAGAGGCTGATGCAGATTTTTCATTCCAGTTCTTTTTAAAATTCTTTTTCCATCTTTTCAGGCTTATCAACTATAATTGCGTTTCCAGTGAATAGAAGGATATACCGAAATTCGTACTATGACAGTAACACAAGCCAATTAACAAAATGAAGAAATTAAAATTTATTCGCTCTTCATTACGTAGGTACCTTTAAGAACGTTTATACGGAAAGTGGGCATCGTAGCAAATAGCAGTAAAATATTTCGATGTTTTGATTAATTTGGCAGTACAGTATGGTAATAAGAAAAGCTAACTAGTGATCTAAAATATTGATTATGAAATGCAATAATTAATATCGTAACACCGAATATTTAGTTTTAGATGTAAAAAAAAATATTTGTTTACTTTCCAAATTCCTTTTTTACATCTAAAACGGTTACAACATTAAATTCAGTGTTATAATTTGCATTTCATTATTAATATTCTAGTTCACTAGTAAGCCATACAGTAATATTGCCAAATTAATCAAAACAGCGAAATATTTGACAGCTATTTGCGCCGTTGCCCACTTTCAGTATAAACGTTCTTAATTCACTCCGTTAATTGCATCCACCAGATTTATTACCAGAAAGAATGACAAGACTTCTTTATAGCTATGTAGAGTAAAAAGTAACGAAAATAAATACAGTTCTTTGCAAACGATAGTAACAAGTATTTAGCTGCCAGAAAAGTTTCAAGTTCCTCAAGTTTCTCACTGAAATCTGACCATCTCTCTCTGTCTTTGTTGTGAGACAGGTCGAAACCAAATAGCGATATTTAGAACTGACAAGAATAACCGCAGCTCTGTCTTATGACATAGTTATAACTTCCGATGAGGGAAATATAATTACTTACTGTTGGAAGGACGCTTTTCATGGAAGGAAATATAATACAGTTTCCAATGTAACCTAGCTAGGAAGCCCGATTCAATTCTGTTAAATTTTACTCTTTTAGTTTTACGATCATTCCTAATTTGTAAGATTATTTACTGTAACAGACTGTACAACACTTTAGAAATAAATAAAAAAATTATATACATAGTAACAGCGAATCAATTTACACGCCAAACATATTTTGGTCTAGGTCTTAAGGGGGCTTAAGACCTAGACCAAATAATTTTTGATATTCGGATAGCTCATGACCCAAAGGGGGACCATAAAGAATATAAATTAAAAACGACGACTAAATAAACTGTTTTTCAACAACATGAAATTTCGTGGGTATTCAGTTGTTATAAATAATTTAATAAATTATTACAGGAATATTTCAAGAAAGGTGACTTTTATTAGCCACCTTTTTTTTATTTAGGTATAAAAAGTAAAGTCACATATTGCTCTTCGCATTTCTGAAGAGGTTCAAATTCCATCATCCAACTAAACCTACCCATAGCGTCGCTATATTGACTTATAGTGATAGAATCGACACGGCTAATATTAACAATCAGTTCGAAAGCCATTAGATGCACTCTCATAAACTACTAGACGCTCTTAATAAATAAGAATAACAAGAAAGAGTATAAAAACAATAAATTGAAGGTATTTTACTAAGTATTTCCTTGTAATGTATTGTAAGGCTGACGTCACACGCATCGCCTGGGCTAGTTGGCATTGCGCGCACGCAGTCGGCCGGCCACATCCAATTAATGTTTCATCTAGTCGTACCCTAATCACTGTTACAGGTGTTCTGTAATTAATAGACTGAATATATTCGTGAGATTATTTATAGCCTTTTCACTGCTAGTTGTTGACTATAGCAACACTGGAAACATAGTTTGTTCCATTATATAAGTAGGATACAAATATTTACATTACATGTATAACGTTTAAGATTATTAAATTAATTTGGTATGTCATTCAGATGTTTGTTAATTATTATAAATTTTATGATGTCGTATTTTTGAATAAAGAGAGATAATGTGACTCAATTGTTATTGCAACTTTCTGTGTTGCAATGCAACTAAGTATACCTGCTTTAGTAAGTTTGTTCTTTTGATATATCCAAAAGGATCCAATTTAGAAATATAAAGTAGCTTACAAATAATTTTAAAATAAACTTGTAAAAGCTAATACCTACCTGCAATAATTAACATCATAATATTTTTACTAAAACTTATACCAAAACACAAATAAAACAAAACTTTCCCTCCACTCTCTAATCCTGCAGTATTAGCATTTCCAGATAAAATACAGCAACGTTATAGCAGTTCTTCCACCTGTAAAATTCTCATAAATGTTACAAAATTTCCGATAGGTACCTATTAGAGCCCCCGGGGTGCTCTAGATATCTGTATCTGCGTCGATACTTAAATAGGGCTTCTGTAACACTTAACGTTTTATTACTTAAATCCCTAAGGGAACTGTTAAACTCCACTTTAAAAGATGAAGTCAGAATTTCATAAACTAACTTTCCGTTAAAGCAGAGAGTAAATTATACATTATTTTGAAGTGAAATTGTAGTATTTTACTTTATGTACCTAAGTATACTAAGTGTAAACTATGTAGACACTACTCGGCAGTATTTTCGTATTTTATAGTACTGACGATCCCATTGACAAAGCTACGGTTTCCTAGAAGACCGGTAGCCGTCGTATTATAAAGGCCCTAATAAAAAAATCTGTAATTTTCACCATTATGTGACATTAAGGTGTCAAAAATGCTCTGTATTTGGACAGCCGTTCGGACACCGCTTTCTAGAGAAACCAAAGCTTTAGTAAGCATGTAGTTTGACCGTGTTAAAGGTATCAAGTTATATTTATGACGTGGTTTCGGGCATGATTTTCCCGAAAGTATACAAATCATGCTTCTTATTTTTTTTCAAACCTTTCTAATGCAGTATTATTTAATATCCATTTGGTCGGATAAATATAAAGTGTATTAGTCTTGTATTTGGCATTTGCTTAGGTTTTTTATGTCCGTTTGCCAGTCGGAAAAAGCCTCCCACAACCTGCATTCCAGTCTCTATCTGGCTATTGCAATAACTTTTCAATAAAATATCTAAGCGCTAAATAGCGGCATGATTTAATTTCCAACTTATAGATGTAGATTGTCCACAGGTACAAATTTGAAAAAGTAATAATAAAACTTCAGGTCTCTCAGTAGGAACCACAATTAGTCACTGCAAAATCTAAATAATTAACCAACTGTGGCTTACCGCGTTATTAGTAATGAACTTATTCCTACTAACACCAAGATTCAAGATAGTCCCGCAAAAATACTAGAAAACTGACTTGGTTTATTTATAATGTCACTGGCTGGAAAATAACCATTTTGAAAGAAAAATAAATATTTTCTGCGTAGAAGTTTATTCTGCTGGGTGTGGAAAGTTAGCAAACACTTTATATGAAGAAACTGTTTTATAAAAACTCTTGGGCATTCATGATTTGTATAGTTATGATTTTCAGGCATAAATATATATATTTTAAATCTAGATTTTAGTTCAAATTACCTATTTAATGCAATGCCCGTCTATAGTTGGTACTTTCAAATGTGTATATAACAAACCACACATTTTACCAGCCATACGTTAATGACGATGCACCAAAATAACTCATTTTTTCGTGAAGAATCTTCAGAAACTTCAGGCGGAAGGCATTCATATTTGTTGGTTTGGTTATGGTGGGTTATGTCGGACTTGTACCAACAAAAACCCCACGGAGTTTTTCCTGCTAGCATGAGACGGTAGCGCGGGGTATAAGTACCTACTCGTACATAGGTAGGTACACCGCACTGCCGACAGACCAAATTAACCCCTAATTTTAAATCCTAAAAGAAATAGAAAAGTCTATTTCTTACAATTAACCCCAATAAAAAATCCACAAAGTGAACGCACAATGAAGGGTTCCGTAGTTGGGATGAATTTATCCCAAAAACAAACTTAACATTGTAGTTGAAAAAAATTTTCATATTAAAAAAAATCGGACTTTACTTGCTGTTCTTGACTTCATGATTCTTGGTCAACGGGAATATTTTTGATTTGATATTTATTTGCGAGTTAATATCAAAATGTGTCGCATAGACACTGTCGACTTACATTAGAAGCTTGATTTTTTTAGAGCTCTAAGGTACCGTAGACCTACATATTTGATATTTCAACTTGATACGTCCACGCATTTCTGAGAAACACGTTCTTGACGGGCAGACAGACGGACGGACGGACAACGGAGTGATCCGGAACCCTAAAACACAATAATATTTAATTGGCTAATGTTAATCGTCACTCCTATCTCTCACTAATGATAGATTATCATTAGGTGACGATGTCATCACCAGCTGCCAAGGGAGACAATGTCACTGCCAAGTGCATTGTTCTTGCACTAGGAAAACAATTGCTGCCAGCAGTCTAACCCGTTTCGCATAGCGGGCTATTGT
Source organism: Xanthia togata (assembly GCA_963853775.1). Lineage (NCBI taxonomy): Eukaryota > Metazoa > Arthropoda > Insecta > Lepidoptera > Noctuidae > Xanthia > Xanthia togata. The sequence goes on from OY970802.1 coordinate 19,366,458, forward strand.
TAGCAGCTGTGAATGATATCATTTATAAAAGTGATACGTTCAATGGTCTGTAGATACTTGTGTAACCGGTAGTATTGTGTACTTCCTGATACAATTAGAGATCAGTGGACCTTGCAGCTAGTAAGAGATGGGCGGTATTCAGCGGTACCATTGAATCATTACGCTATTCTTTCTGAAGGTACCGCTTCCTGTTCATCATGACAAATGAGTGATCTTGCAGGAAATTACGTTAATATAACTTTATACCATAAACAGAACGAACGAACGGCCCATCAGACCACAAACGGTTACAACTCATATAGACGGACATCGGAAAATCTAAGCTATCTTTCGAAATGTCGTAGCTATCAGAAATTCATAAACTGTAATTTCACAAACGACTTTTTTATACAAATTGCATAAAAACTCCAATTAGGCTGAATTCAAAATGATCTATAAGCTTCACTGTTGCAGCAGCTGTGATAGAGCAGTGATAGCCTAGTTGTGAGACCATCACCAGACTGCCAAGTCATAGGTCTCGAGTTCGAACCCAAGGCACGCATCTCTGACTTTTCGGATTCTTGTGCGTATTATATAATTATCACTTGCTTCAATAACGGTGAAGAAAAATATCGTGAGGAAACCAGCATGCGAGAAAGACATTTCACGACGGCATGTGAAACCAAGTCAGTGGATTAGATTTGAGCACTTTTTTATCTCATTCTAAGTGAATTGTTATAGTTCTTATGAGAAATAAATTCTTTAAACCTAAGTCAGAGACCCATGGGTGGCTTTAAAACTCTGACACCAGGTTAGTCACTTACCACACGAAAAGAAGAGGAAGATGAATAAGAGCTTCGTCACTAGTAATATTTAACTTGCAATGCAACACTCAACATGCAAAGGAAATTCTAATCTCATACTCTATTGTCTAGCCGAATTCTAGAAATTCTAAATACACGTGCACGATGAACTTTCTACCAGAGGACACGTGACTGGCAGTTATTAACTTTAGATCCGTAACAATGCAAAATAAAATGACAATTTGAAATAGCTTGGAGCAACGAAGAGATTAAAGTTCGCAGACAAAAATAAAAGTCAAACGAATTCATCTTTTTAAATCAAAACTGAAAGTGTTTTATGGAATTTACTATACTAGCTAACTATTTAAGCTAGATTAAAACTTTAAATTATTGCGTTCTGAAAAATGCGTTTTTGAAGTAAATAAAATCTTGTTCAGAAGAGTTAATCAAAAGAGAGTTATTAGGTTTTGTCGAGATCAATGACATCATCTTTCAATTTCACTTCTGGATCATTGCATGCATATTATGTAGGATTCAAGTTTATAAGCGTGGCCTTCTATCCCTGTTTTTTTATTTGCTTTGCTATCCATATCCAGGAACATAACGAATGACAAACTATAGTCCACGCGCGACTGCTATTTACCGCTTGAGGTATAAGAGCGGCGAGACAGGGGAGGTAGACAAGGGCTAAGCTAACTCAATCTGCCAATTTTGTCAATGGCGTCCTCCCCCGTCTCACCGTTCACATATGTGACTACCAGTTGCGCGCAGACTAAAATAAGTTTCCTGCGATTGCTTATACTGTAGGTTCCGATAATGATGGTCCTTGGAAACAGGACTGGTTTCTGATCTTCGGGGAAGTTCCACATTATTCGATTAGTCCTCCTTATCGATTTAGATAACGAAATTTTAAATTTTTATTTCCTAGCGAGTGCCTAATATGACTATAGCAAAATCAGCCCCCTTAATCATAGGCAACAGGAGCAAGTCACTACATCGTGGCCTTAACGCAGTTCCTGCAAATCACACTCTGGCATCAGACCGGGCAAACGCTAAGATACAGTCATTATGTATAATCGCAATATACAATTTATTAAATTAATAGTCTACAATGAATTTCACGGTTGGGTATCATGATATTAATTATCTAGCCACTTAAAATAGTGTTGTAGTAGTCATGAAATTACACATGTGTTCTAAAATATCACAAACTGTTTATTTTTACAATATTTTTATTTATTATCCAAGACTTCAAAAATAACTTACATCAATGTTCTAAAAACTAAAAATTATATCTAAATACGGTAAACTTTATCTAAAATCTTAAAAATCACATCTATGAAGTAACTCGATATATTTATCTTAAGAAATATAGGGTTACGAAAAAGACAGCAAATAACAAACATGTATTTCCCAAAAAGATCGTATTTATTGACGTCGAAACATTTTGACACATCACTTTCCTACGATACGTCAGTGTAAGTGTTACAAGGTTGCGTGATTCGTGATTGTTAATTGATTTTCTCTACAGTCGGTTTTAAATGTGGCCAGGAATAGAACAATCGTCCAATGGGCAAGACAATGCACGTCGCGTTTCGTGCGCCGGCGCGGGCGCAACGTAAGAAACAGCTGTAACAGATTGATTCACGGCGAGGACGCTCACTTTGACGGCTATCCAATACACTGTGACTACATTTTAGTTGTTCGGCGAATTCGAAAGGTGAACCAGAGATGCTGTTTTGGTTTCGGAAAATATTCTATAACAGGATTTGAAAAAATTGTGGCCTCTAAAAATATTTAACTGCTCTGTTGCATTCTTTCATCAACTATTCATTATCAATTAAGTTCTTGAACATTACATACTGTTTTTTTATACGGGGGTTTCCTCGAATTTTACCGGCTGTTTTCTTTTGTGGTCTTCCCGTATAACTCAATAACTCCCGCTTACTAAAACATTACCTTCATAATCTAAAAGATTTAGAAATAATTGGTAGTTTTAGAAAATAACTACATTCTATTGAAGCTCTTGCTAATAGCTACTACGCAGCACATGAGTAGAAATTAGCTCAAAGGAAATGAACACTAAAATGGAATGCCTAAACGACTCCTGAAATGATAAATGATACTTTGCAATGTGTGTGATAAATGGAAAATATTTCCTGTTACAACTGTCGTAAATAAACTACTTTAAGCTTTCGTAAATTCTGTAGTTATCAATGGAATGGTACAGACTATCATCGCTAGAAACCCACGAACAGGTAGATAGTTCCGACGTATTGGAAGTAAGAGATACATCATTATTAAAATGGTATCGTATACGCCATTCAGCTAGCTGGTCTTCCGTCGGCTGGAGAGCAGAAATGTAACTGGGTGCGCCGCTTTTACTACTTCTTCTTGATACTGTCCTGTTGAATCTACTTGGATTAAGGTTCGAAGGCATTATGAAAATTTTGTTTTGGTTAAAATGTGGCGTTGACTCTGGATTTACCCAGTCATTTCTCAAAGGAACTTTTGGAGGCATAACTAAGGCATCCACCGATTTGTGTTTGACGAATAAAATTCTCTTACTGCCTTTCAGAAGATAAGGGTATTGTCTAATTATAGCATAAACGCAAAGAGCTCCAAATACTATACATGCTATCCCGGCACCGACGTACAACAAAATATGAAGTTTATTATACGCTTCCTCATAATCAAATGTAGCATTTTGATAGAGAACGCAATTATCACGATCAACTTGACCCGTACTTAACAATATTGGACAAAATACATATTCAGCTACTGTGTCTCTATTGTAAATCCTGAAAATGGAAGGAACATCACTAATGCAGTTCACCTCATTTGGGCATGTTGTTTGATACCATAAAAGACCATACTCATTTGGTTCTAAAGCACCTATCTCAATCATAGAATAATTATGACTTTTCAAGAAGTATGTTAGCTTTATCCAACTCTTTTTGGGCATTATTTCGTTAATTGTATTTTTAACAATAGTAGGAAGAGCATCGAAGCCAATTAACTCATTTTCAGGGCAAGTGTGTCCATACACCGGTGAAACCATCCTCAAAGTCGAATTTGTAATAGTCACATTACCATTACGGCAGTCAGTGCTCAAATAAACAATTCCACAAATTTCATCATCGTCCAACTCATCCCACACATCCCATCTGTAGCCACCTTGATCTGTTGTATATATTGTTTCAAGATTTTTTAAATAATAACTATCGTTTTGAGCACAATTTGCTTCGAGATCACTAAATGTTTTATCTTTAAAATTTTCAGGGCTGTCACAATACGGGTCAGTAAGCAACATATCCTTGTTTGTTAACTGTCTGATTTCATATTCTGAACAATTGCAATACCACAAATTATCCTGTAGATTAATTCTAGGCTTAGGATAAACGATTGCCATAACAGTCTTAAACAGCCCCGCGGGTATCGTGTGTAGCTGGTTGTTATGCAAGAATATCATTTGAATACTGTGTAAGTTATCGAAAGCTCCTGCACCAATATAAGTTATCCCACATGAATTTAGATACAGGTCTCTACATTTCTGAAGTCCAGTAAAACTATTTCGCCCTAATACGGCTTTAAAAGAATTGGAGGAAAAATCTACGATTCTTAATTCCGCGAATGATATTGAACCTGTTACGTTTGTTGGATCCCAATGGTTACTTCTCGTTATTGTAAGACTTCGTAGAGTGTCATGGACTGACCGCAGAGCATCTCTGGGTACATTACGGATGGTGCTATTCCGGATATAGAGTTTTCGTAAACTCGAGAGTCCTACGAGACTATTGGACGTCCAAGTTCTTAGCTCCAAATTTTTGAACTCTAGTACTCGTATGCTTGCAGAGTATTGGCTCATGAAGGCGTCACACGGAACGTGCATCAGATTTCCGTTCATTATTGTCAATTCGTGAATATTTGTTCGGAATCTTGACAGCCATTTTGGTGGCATCGTGTTGTCGGGGAACATAGGTTTGTTCAAAGTTAGAAAAACAGATTTGCAAGCTTCATCTACTTCCTGTAACAAGACGATATTGGATTTACAATAGGTACTGTTAAATTCGTCCAAAGCTCATGGTTCTATGACATCTTTAGAAATGGCTGGACTATTCAATAAAGTAGTTATTTAGTCAATGCTCTTACCGAAACTGCGTGGATGATGTCTTCTTCATACTCTCTGAAATATGGCGCCTCTTTGCAGATGACCCTGCAGACGTTAGTGCTGCAGCGACTAACTCGATCTATGGGAGTCAGTGGCGGCCACTTTGGAATAGCCATCAGGAGAATTAAGATAAAACTCGCTACTGTGACAGCTGCGAATATGCTTTGAACCATAAGCCGCAACCAACCTCGACTGCATGATGTGTTTCTGAGAACAAAAAACTAATTTAGATGCATAACAGTAAATCGTGTTATTAGAAAAATGGTTGCTTAAAGAATAGAATTTTATTTTGCAAATATGGGTAATACACAATAGTTGTTATGACATATCAAAGCTCAGTCATATTTTAACATAATTTTTGCTAAAATGTATGTCGGCGTCACATTGTAAACAACACGTGCATCGGGCTACGCTGTAGCACTATGGCGCGGTAGCGCGCTACGACATTCTCCCACCTCCTCGCTGCTGGGCGGAGTTAGTAATCGCTACGTCGTAGCACGCTACGTCTTTGCCCCACCTACAATACTACCGTATAAAAGAGTCCGCACGGCGGCGAAATGGCATTCTACCTTCAGGCGTTGCCCGGTGCACAGGTTGTATTGCTTTCAATTATTGTTACTCTGCCTCTCTGTACATTGTTACTATTTTGTGTAAACTAAGCTATTACTGGGTGTCATGGCTATTTGTGTCTTGAAACTGATTAAGTGTAGTTTCGTGTAAAATTAATTGATTAAATAATTTATAAGAAAATCTAAATTCTTATTATTTAAAGAACCTCTTTTATTTTACAATATATCTGATCCTGTGCCTTCATCAGAAGTGGGATCAGACCCACTCCCACCTTTATCTGGGACTGCCAGTAATTTAATACAGGAACAAATGTAATTTTTTTCGGCTAGTATGGAATCAATTATTAAAAAAAAAAAATAGCAGATAGTATGACACCTAGCTACATGACACCCAGTACGCAATCAATGCTGGTTCCTTTCAATCCAAATGCACCTAAAACCGACATGATCAACTGGTGTGCGTTAAAATCAAGCCAAATAATATTTCATGGGTTGCTGTTAAGGAAATGCTGGTCTTTAAATTTTCCAAATCCATGACAATGAAGGATCATTTTGATTTAATTATTAAATTTCAAATTGATAGTAAATTCGAGGCAGGAATGCAAATTTACCGGGAAATGTACTAACCGGTTTTGGAATATCTATCCTGTCACAGTGCGATGACAAAATTTGGCCTAAATATTAAATTATAAAAATTTGGTCTGTCGTTATAAACGATAAAAAATCAACTCTTCCGCATACTGCGCAGCTTCTCATTAAAGAGAAGAATTGAAGAACCAGGTACGTCTGAATCGTACACGAAAATGCCCCGTCCATCAACACCATTTCGGAGAAATTGCAATTCGATCGGTTCTAATAACGTTAATTGCTTACTCCAAATATAATTCCCAACCGACACCGAGTTAGGAATCATTAATAACAAGGTTCAAGAATTACTAGATGTTTACATAATTCGAGAAAGTTCTTCGCCTTTCGCGAGTCCCATATTATTCATTTAAAAAAAGGGACGGTAGCGATCGTATGTGTGTTGATTACCGGGAACTTAATAGCAATACTCGACCAGACAGCTATCCTTTACCACTAATTAGTGATCAAATCGATAAGTTACATGGGGCCTGTTTCTTCTCTAATTTGGATATGGCCACTGGATTTCACTAATTTGCGTCCATAAGGAGTCTATAGAAAACTGCTTTTGTTATACCTTCGGGTCAATTTGAGTACCTAACCATGCCGTTTGTTTTACGAAACGCTCCACAGGTTTTTCAAAGGGGCTATAAATACGGCACTTAAACCTCCTGAATCAGAGACCGTTCAAGAAGGGTTGATTCGTTTAAATAGATTAACTTTAAAAAATGTTCATTTATGAAGACAAAAATTGAATAACTGGGTATCGTAATATCCTATGGAGAGGTTGGACCAAGTCCTCATATGGTTTAAGCCCTAAAAAATATCCCTCCTCCAAGCACTGCTACTCATCAATTTACAGGCCTGGCCACATATTTTCGACAATTTATTCCAAATTTCTCAAAATTGATGAAACCTTTGTATCCTCTAACCGCGGTCAAAAAGGTTACTATTAATTGGACCTGTGCATATTTTAGTCAGAAAACCACAAGTGCTGAAAGTCGTTATCATTTGTATGAATTGGAAACATTAGCCGTAGTTAAATCTGTGGAACATTTTCGACATTACCTGTATAGGCGTAAATTTACGGTTTTTACTGACTGTAACGCCTTAAAGGCCTCTCATTCCAAAAATGACATTACACCTAGAGTACACAGGTAGTGGGCAGTTTTGCAGTCGTATGACTTTGATATAATTTATAAAGAGGGGAAAATATAGCACATGCAGTCTTTCTTTCACGTAATCATGCTGACACATCTTTTACTCATAAACCAGCTAAAATTGTAAATTTGGCTGAACTAGAGAGGTGTTGGTTATCTGTAGAACAACGTGATACTGAAATATCAGACATTATTTCCAAATTCCGTTCAAATTACTTGCCGTCTGAAATATCACACACATACGATATTAGACAGGGCATACTTTATCGTAAAATTTACGTAATAAAACCACAAAATGGTTACCAATATTGCCACACTCTTTAACCTGATCAATGATTAATCATGGACACAGCGAAATAAAACACCATGGTTATGAAAAAAAAAATATCGATAAATTATACGATCCTTAATGGTTCCAAAAAATGTTCAAACTTAAAAAAAAAAAAAAAAAATGTAGATTCATGCGTCGTTTGTAAGGTTTCCAAAGGTCCGTCGGGTGCCCAGCAGGACCATCTATATCCAATCCCTAAATTGCCCATTCCATGGCATACAATTCATTTGGATTTAACTGGCAAACTCAGCCGAAAAAGCGAGCGTAAAGAGTATTGTTCCGTGATTATTGATGGTTTTACAAAATTCGTCTTGTTAGAGCATACCTTAACACAAATGCATCTGATGCTATTAAATCACTTAAAAATGCAGTGAACTTGTTCGGCGCTCCTAAAAGAATAGTTGCATATCGTGGTAGGTCATACGACAATGCTGAATTTAAGATTTTTTTTTTAATGATAATTATATCATATTATAGCCACTGGTTCCAGTAGGGCAAATGGTCAGGTCGAGCGTATGCTCACTATAGTTGAAACATATTCGGACAGCTTATGGCAAGATCATGTAGGTGACATCCAATTAACTCTCAATAGTACTCGTTGTAGAATAACAGGGTTCACGCCCTTGGAATTAATGTTTGGTATTAAGGGCAGTTCATTAAGGATATCAAGAGTATCTACTAATAAGGATTATTATGAAGATAGGTTAAACCTCGAAACCATTCGACCCGATGCTTCTGCTAGTATAAAAAGCTGGCGCAATACTCGTATGACACAGGTCGATTTAACAAGGGTAAAGCTATAGTTAAACCTTTTTCAGTAGGTGACTCTGTCTTTGTTAAATGCGAAGAAAGACATCAAACGAAACTAGACCGTAAATACAAAGGCCCCTTTAAAATAACCGCTTTTTTTTAAATGATGGGTACGAATTAAAACAAATTAATGGAAACAATAGAGTCTACAAATACTCTCACGAAAACTTGCGAGAAGTACCCCGTGGTCAGTCATTGTTTTTGGAAATCGCAGAAAATTTTGATGAGGATGACGTGTCGGCGGATAATAACAACACAGAGGTTCTTGTTCACGAGACTAGGCAACAATTAACTTTGATGATATTCAGTCTACTAATAGTGATACTATCTCTGCCAATAATAATACCATGTCTGCCAATAGTGATACCTCTGTCAATAGTGATACCATGTCTGCTAAAAGTGACACTATATCTACCAGTTCTCATAGTAATGCATATTGTAGAAACCCTGGTTTACGTGCTGTTTCAGTAGAATCTATTGGACCTGAATCAATTAACATTGTAACAGAAGCACTTGTACATCAACCAAAGTATTGAGCTATTTGTTAATTAAGCTAAAGGAACGATACTTGTTCGGCCTAGCTAGATCCAGTCCAGTTTAACTGAAGGGATACACCTGAAGGGCAAAACTATTGCCGGACCAGGGGACTGATCTTGTAGGGTCAGAAGTTGACCGGACCAAGCCTTGTAGAGTCATAACTGACTGGACCAAGTGGTCAAATATCTGGAGGGTCAGAAGTTGACCGGACCAAGCCTTGTAGAGTCATAGCTGACTGGACCAAGTGGTTAAATATCTGAAGGGTATAAGTAGACCGGACCAGAAACAATAGCAGGATGACCAAACGGTACTTAATCAGTTTTTCATGTTCTAGATGTGGCATTGTGGGCTAAGCGTGCGAGGACGTCCGCACGTCAGCATGGCCGTGTCGGCGTCACATTGTAAACAACACGTGCATCGGGCTACGCTGTAGCACTATGGCGCGGTAGCGCGCTACGACATTCTCCCACCTCCTCGCTGCTGGGCGGAGTTAGTAATCGCTACGTCGTAGCACGCTACGTCTTTGCCCCACCTACAATACTACCGTATAAAAGAGTCCGCACGGCGGCGAAATGGCATTCTACCTTCAGGCGTTGCCCGGTGCACAGGTTGTATTGCTTTCAATTATTGTTACTCTGCCTCTCTGTACATTGTTACTATTTTGTGTAAACTAAGCTATTACTGGGTGTCATGGCTATTTGTGTCTTGAAACTGATTAAGTGTAGTTTCGTGTAAAATTAATTGATTAAATAATTTATAAGAAAATCTAAATTCTTATTATTTAAAGAACCTCTTTTATTTTACAATATATCTGATCCTGTGCCTTCATGTACATTATTTATGAAACATGCATTATTTTGATTATATTATTTCGTTTATTTATTCTTCTAACATATAAAATACATTTTTAATTTTTTTTTTTTTTTTTTAAAGGTATAAAAAACATTTAAAAATATAAAAAATAGTGTTCCGCCGGTGTCGGGAGCAGGGTCCAAGCGACCGGTGGTTAGGGCTGCAGAGATAGGAACCTCCTCACAATACGAGCCGTATCGAGAAGTACTGCCTTCTGAATCAGGCCCTTGATCCAACCGCCTAACGAGAGCCTCGAGAGATCTTGGTCGAGGCTTTCGGCCATCAGGCCATTGGCCGTTACGACAATCGGCACAATGATAGCCGAGCTCACATTCCACATGTCGACAACCTCGTGTGCTAAGTCGAGATATTTTATTTGTTTCTCTTTCTCAGCTTTCACGAGGTTCTCGTCATGTGGAATGGTAACATCAACTATCATTGCGCGGCGCGCTAATCGCTTATATTATTATTATTACAATTATCATTCAATAGATCAGTTAATATGTTATTATTATAACTAATTGACTATTATTTTCATCTGCTTAGCCTTTTTCCAACTATGTTGAAGTAGGCTTTCAGTCTAACCGGATACAGGTGAATACCAGTATTTACTTGGAGCAAATGCAAATTTGATCTCCGCAACTCTTACTGCGTAAAACTATATTTTCTTATAACTTTTCAAGCAGCTGCAGATGCTGTGAATGACCAACGCAATTCAGCCAAACCATTTTAAAGTTTTAAATTGATAGAAAAAAACCGGCTAAGTACGTGTCGGACAACGCACAAATAAGGGTTCCGTAATTGGTATGAATTTATCCTAAAAACCAACTAAACTTTGTATTGAGATACTTGGTACTTGGGACTTGGTATTGAGATTGTCGGACGGACAACGCAGTGATCCTATAAGGGTTCCGTTTTTTTTAATTTTGCGGTACCACCTACGGAACCCTAAAAAATTATGCAACGTTCTGCTAAATATTTTTCGAACACAAATAACGCACTGAAACTAATAAATAAGAAACTCACCTTGCGACTGAAGATAATACGTTAGATTTTTGTGCCAAGGATCCAGGCCGGACCAACTGCAGTCCTCTCATTTGGAGAGACAAATTAATGGAATTATGATTGAAAGAATTCACCAGTGACGAACTAAGTGTTCGTATGGTGCACCCTGCAATACTAAAACCTGCTGACTCGAAATGTACCACCACATAAATTCGTGCAACACGAGATAATCAGGTTCTCAGACACGCATACCGACCAATCACTGACTAAACTGCGTTACTCATTTCAACCCACGGTTATAATAGTTTGATAGCCCATCCGTATCTCGATAAGTATAATCGAGAAAGTGATGATACTTTATCGGCCCATTAGCGATTTTCCTGATAAACTTTGTAAACACAGAAGTGATCGAACGGGTAATTTCACGGACAAGGGCGTTTATTGCCTATTAAATGAATGAGACTGATTGATGGCTTTAGCATGGAAGCATGGATGGACGTATTACGTGTGTTGCAAGTAGCGGAATTTCACAATAGTGCCAAAAAGTTCAGGTGCAAAAAGGATCTGAGAGTCTCGTTTATGTTGATGTTTGAAGATAAGGCCGTATCCTAAGTAAAGAGATCGTCACGCGAACACTTGCGAACACCCGTTGATTCTTTTCGGCGAACCCGAACGCGTCGTCGGGCGGATAATGGGCGTTTTTCGGTTTTCCGAACAAATGAGCGACATATTAACGCAGCGATCACTTAGTCACGGGATCGCTTTGGTTAAGGTTTGGAGGCGACGTCACAATCATTTAATTTGATTTTATTGCAAAAAACGTCTTGCAACATTCTCGTGTCCAAAAACCAGTGAATGGATGGTAGCGAACTAAAAAAACTTTCAACTAGAGAGTCATTTAAAAGTTATTACATCTATCCAGAAATAACTTTTATTTTGCATTTTCAACAACAGTTTGAATTATGACAAAAAACTAATTATATTTTGAAAGCGTTTCTTAATAAAACTTTATAATAAGCTTATTTATGTTTAAGCCTAGATTACCTATGAGTAATATGGAATTTAAAAAAATTGCGCTATACGCCACGTTAAAAGTCGGTTGTACAAGCCGATTAACACCGCACGCGATATTAGCACACCTTTATTCATCGTTAAATCCTGTATCCCAAAGTACCGCTTTTTTCACACATAAGAAAAAAAGCGGTACTTTAAATAAATATTTTGGTACTTGCTGTTACTTCACCCACGTAACCTTATAAATTGATTTTCGAATGTTATAAAAATACAGACGAACTTATAATCTCCTCCTTTTTTGAAGTCGGTTAACCGGTCGGTCGGTGAGGACATAATTGGCTCACTGTTTACTATTCTATTACCGTCTAGTGTTAAGGTAGCTGTTAGTCCTCCATGTTTGTTAAATAAATAAATAATACTTTAAAGACAAGGTTTATGTGTTTTTTCATAAATTTTGTACTACATATATGGCTCACAGTCGGCGGTCTAACACTGAAATTCGTAGTGGTACTGAAGTTGAGACAGATTATGCTTTTTTACTATGGCTTGTTCACATCCAACATGTATAACTAACAATTTACTCACATACAAATTTAATAAGTTGATTTGTGTCGTAAAATTTAGTTCCTAAGCCAAAAAGTAATCAATCGTTTTTCTTTTTGACCAACAAAAATAAAATGCTAGATGATTCTATCCATTTCCTGTCTGAATCACCTGATATCAGAAAGTACCAATAAATATGTGACCTTTGGACACTTCGCATTTACAAGGAAATAAATTTTATCAGGGGTTTGCTATCCGAAACAACTCAGGAATATGAGATAGTAAAATACTCTGCTGTGATGACTAACTTGAGATGTAACTCCTCCGATAAAGCCTCGATGACTCTCATGAGAGTCACTAACGTCCCAAACCGTCAAGCCCCGTTGACTCTCATGCGCGTGTGTCAGGTGACTTACACGGCTCATTTTATGGCCTGACGGATATACTGTCAACTAAATTCAAAATATAATATGTACAACACGGTTTTTTTTTAAATGTCAAAATTGACGTAAGCTTTCGTCAATGTCAATCCGCGGGGCTTGACAGTTATAATGTTTCAAAATGGCTTGACCGGTAGAACTTTGCAACCATAATATGTTGGTGAAAAGACTTCTATTTGGGGTCCATTTTGTCGGTGCGGGGGGTTCGGTCACTTCAAGACCCAGATTACCACTCGCCATCCGGTTGCCTCTCCGATAAAATGTTACGTTGCTTTAACTAGTAGGGACAGTCAAAATATGACAATACACATTGCATCCCTAAGGTACGCTCGCGCCAATGCTCCGAGCATTATGCATACGTCATAATTATCGACGATATTTCCGAACGGTCGCGTTCAATTCCCCTGAGGCTTTTAATGCAGGGTCCACAGATGTAGATAATATTAGATAACGGTAGTTTGTGAAATTGTGTGGAATTTGTGCCCAATATTTATTCTTTAATTATAGAAAAAAATGCTTACTGTTGATTCGGCAGAACAAACAAATATTCAGTTACATGACGTGAGAACACTTTCGTTCTTACAGATTCTACATAGAGAGAAATAAAAACAATCCAACCTTACAGTAGTCGCTTGTGTAACATCTGACATCTTGGCTGACAGTACCAACCTCTCGGAAAATGAGCTGGTACCATCTGACGGCCAACTCTAGCACCGCGCGCGCTCATCGGTCAAATCAAATAGTGCGCGCTTCCCCGATTCCCGACACTCCCACAGATTGCAGGAAAACGAGAGGAACACACAACAACAAACAACAACAAACATCACAACGGTAATGTTTTCCCATTGTTTGTCTTATTTGTGCTTATATTTATATTATATAATTAGGTGTATTTATTATATTTATAGTTTTTAATAGGTATAATTATATGTATATCTTTATATTTAAATAAATGTTTTTTTCCTCAATTCTCGCTATTGCATCTACCACTGTTTGTCTCTGCATCACCCAAAGGTTGAATGGTAGAAAATGCCTGTGGCATTAAGTCCGCCTTTGTACATTTTTGTGCTTGAAGTATAAATAAATAAATGAAAGAAAACTAACTTGTTGATCGCAATATAGGATAGGATTCCTCGCGATAGGATACCAAAGCCAGAACCTGTTAGAAATCAGAACCTGTTGAAAAGGGCATACAAATTGAGTGAATTTGATTTTTTTTTGAATTTTCCTAAGTTTTATAGTATGTTGAGACGAACAGCTTTCTCTATCCATCTTTCTACATCTATGGCAGTAACACTGAATGCTGATAGCGATGTACTCAATACATAGTTTCCTGTGAAAACCACTCACACTGGTGCAAAGCGATTGGTACTCGACGGAGCATACAAATGGCCTGTTACTACACTGGAAACCACATATTTTTCTATATGTAGAGTTTTATTTCACTCGTTAATCTAGAATTTCCCACTGGGCTCCCGGAGTTATGTTTTAGTTTTGCCATACAAATTTTCGTTGTGTTATTTTTCATTGCACTTTAGTGTGCGGAAGTCTTTTTTTTTCAAAATTTTTGCAAACCTCTTTCGGAGTCTTTTAAAATAAATAAGTCGCTTTGAATAATAAATACTAGGTAAGTACAGTGAGTATTATAATGAGACAGATAATTTTCCTCTGTAATTATTAATAAAACATCCAGAGAGGGCTAATGCTCGTCTTTTATATATACATATTCGGCTCGGTTTTATATACATATTGACATTGTTGAAAATTATATACAAAATGACATGATTACTTTGTAAAGTTATTATATTGCTTTAATTATTGTGAATGTGAGGATTATGTGTTTTTTTTTTCTCTCATGATTTTTTTCACTGTCGGTTGGTTTTAATGATGGTCTGGCAGTTTGAGTAGTTTATGCGGCCTAACCGAATGTCCTTTCTTTGATATTGTTCGTCGAGTTGAGCTCCTTAAGTTCTGAGTTGAGCTCCACGATTACTGACAAATGCTTGCACTGACAGGACAGGTCCACTCAAATCTGTGTGGTTCTTTTCTCAAAAAACCATTTCAGACTAATCTACATGGTCCTCATATGGCCTGACCAAGATTATGTCTGGACTTTAAAAGAGACTGTGACCTCTGAGTTTGTTTCGGCCTTTCTTCTCAGAGTAGTCAGATAGGAAACGCCGAACTCATCTAGCTAATTTTTATTTTATTTTTAAGTTGACGTGTAAAAGTGACTCCAATATCTTATTTACAGAATAAACAATTTCATTTCATTTCATTTCTTTATCTACCCCGTTGTGTGACTTTAAATACTTAATTATGCAAGCCAAAAGTTCAGTTATTAACAAACTTACAACACCGTTACCATACATTACGGTTTTAATTTTGAAACAGTTCTGTAGAGTACTATATTTCTTACAATAACGAAACTTCTGTACCTGATAAAACATTTTACATTTCCTTACGATCGACCATCAGACAATCGTTTAAATAAAATAATACTAACTAACTAACTAACTCATTGTTGAAGTTAGCACTATCTTAGAGCAGGTTTCTAAGATGCCAAAGTTTAATTACGAAGCTGTCAGTTACATTGGCATTAATTGGTCAGACAGGGAGCTCCCTAGTCGGCAACTTGGTATCGCAGATCAAAACTTACGGTGTCCGAACTTACCCTTTTGTCTCGGTTGGGTAAACAACGATGGCGGGCGTACACTGCTTCGCTATTATGTAACGTGTATACCAGGGGTGGCGAACCTTTATGGACCAACGTGCCATTTTTATAAAGAAACGTTTCCTACTGAGGCCATAGACGTGCCGTCAAATAATGTTGAGTTAGTGATTATTGGGAAAATAATAAAACTAAATACTATCAACTCAAAACTCTTAATTTACTACCAAAAAAATACATTTTACACTAGTAATAAATTTTTCAGTTAAACGTGTAGTTAATTCAAATTTTAAAGTATTAGTGTGACTTCTGTTGTTGCAGATTAGATGACCACTAACTTATATTAGGATTGTGAGATGTTACTTTTAGCAGAATGCATGCTGAACTGGAGTCATCTGCCAAATTATTTCTAAGCGAGTATTTTATGTTATTCATCTCTGAAGATTCAGAGACTCGCAGGCATAGGTAGATGAAAAAATGTTTAAAATAGCACGAGACAGCTTCTTTAAACAGTTAAATGTGTCTGGGAATCGAATTCCATGTTTCCACAATTTTGTTACTGGCATTTTTACTTATATTGCTTGTCAATCTTTCAGATTCAATCAATCCCAACTCTTTCAAAAATTCGAAAATCAATCAGCTGCATTTCAAATTCAGTAACAACAAAAATACAAACCATTTCGATCGGTGGCGTGTCCAAAATATTTTGTCACGTGCTATCAAGGGCACGCGTGCCACTGGTTCGCCACTCCTGGTGTATATTAAGTTGAGTTCCTATTCAAAGTATACAACTTTAGGTATTGCTAAATAGATGCGAGAGAACTACAAATCAAATCCGGGCAAAAAAATAAGTGTATTTAGATATATAATACCTTTAACAGAGGGTCATGGCCACCCGGCTGGTCCGGGGATACCGCACGGTCTCCGGTGAGGCGATGAGCCTCCTTGCCGGATTGCCGCCATGGGATCTGGAGGAAAAAGTCCTCGCGCATATTTGGGAGTAGCGCGAGGAGGCGAAACGCCGGGGCTTGACTCCGATGCCGCGAGAAATCGCGGCACAGCGGACAGAGCTCCCACGGGATCTCATGGCGTCATGGAGAGTGCTATTGCGGCGATAAGTCCCCTCTTTGAGGAGTGGCTGGAGAGGTGCCACGGCGTCCTCACCTTCCGCCTGACGCAGGTCTTCAGCGGACACGGCTGTTTCGGGAGGTACCTGTTTTGGATAAGGCAGGAGAAAACGCCCGGGTGTCATCACTGCGTGGATCGCCCGGAGGACACGGTGGAGCATACGGTGGAGGAATGCCCGGCTTGGGCAGAGCTTTGCCGTGTCCTCGTGGAGGCGATCGGTGGCGGGGATCTCTCGCGTCCGGCCCTGGTCCAGGCCATGGTACGGAGCGAGAGGGCATGGGAGGCCGTCACCTCCTTCTGCAAAGCAGTAATGCTTGCGAAGGAGGAGGCGGAGCGCTTGAGGGAGAGGCAAATTTCGCGCCCTCACGCCCCTAGCCGCCGCAGGAGGAGACGCCCTGGGCGTCAGGAATCGATTGCCGATTCCCGGCCACCGTAGGCGCGGGCTTGCGGACGGTGAGCAATGGGTAGCTCGCCATCCGATAAGGACCAAGCTCGGGTCGACGGCGCGTTGTGTTCCACGCGCGCCTCAAAGAGATGTCAGTGAATGAGACCATTGCCTGCCGGGGTTGCGGGAAAGTCCGAAAGGGATACCGTGGCCCCTTGGCATTGCACAGGCAACAGAAGGAACACTTACTGACTAAAGTAAGAGTCTGACACGCCCTCCCGCTCCACCCAGAGCGGGAGGAGTCATTTGATGATTTCCCACCCAAAAAAAAAAGGTATACCTTTAAAGATATTTAAGAAAATATATAAAAATGTATCATTCTCCCACCTTAACTAGGAAACTACTGAGCCTAAAATTTGAAAAAAATACGGAGAATGGTATTTTACTCATAAATAACAGGAAATCCTGCAGGAAGTCTAAGGTGTTAAAATAACATGGTAAATCTCTCGATATTGTGCGTACAAACTTAAATTTGCAGTTGGAAAGTGAAGGAGAACATGTTTTTTAAACAACGAGTACAATGTTAAGTTTGTTCTTGGGATAAATTAATCCCAACTAACGGAACCCTTCATTGTGCGTGGTCCGACACGCACTTGGCCGGTTTTTTATATAATAATGGATCTCTCTTTGAATGTTCTTGCATTGACCACAATACTCACTCATTACGTGTTCGACATTTGCCTACGATATTTTCTTTCAACGCAGTCATGTCAAAAATGTACTCAAGCACAACTATAATCTTACCTTGACGTTAACGTTCTTCACACCTATTCAATTTAAAAAAAACAAAAATTTCTTTAAAATAAATTATTATGCAAATATGTATAGGTATAATGAGTATAGGGAAACAAACGTAATGGAAAAGGGATCCCTTCTTTTCGCATAATGTTCTTTGTCCTAATATACTTCGGCATAACGATTTTGGCACAATTTGTTTTGGCATAATAATACTTCGGCATAATTTTTTTAGGCATACATTTTATGTTGGCATAATCATCTTAAAGACTAATTTGTTTTGGCATAAATTTGATTCGCATAACGTTAGTAGGCCTAATGACTATTAGCATAATAATAATAATATATATATTTTCCTTTTCTAGTAGATACGTACTCCAGACTTTGGGTGGAAATGGTGGTGGTGAACTTGTAGTGCCCCATACATAATTCTGATCAAACCTATTTGCTATAGTTTCTGTAACAATTAAATAATATTGTTGGTTAAAAATTTAATATGCTGTGCAACAAAAGTTAGTGACAGAACCGAATTGCTGCAAAACCGACTCCACGTAGTCTTGTTTGTCCTACCCCTAGAGTGTAATTTAAAATCGCGTAGGCGCGTAGGTGCGAGGCGACCCGCGGGCTGAGGAGCAGGCGGCTGCGAGCGAGCCGCCGCGGCTGAGGCTGGCCGGCGAAGCCGGCCAACAAGCCGAAGCTCCGGTGGTGAGCGAAAGCCGTCTGCGACGATTAGAACGCGTGGGGCCGCCGGAGGCCCGCAGCGCCGGAGCCGTGACAGAAACCCTGCCTGCTGCATGTTGCATGCTCGCTTGAATGCAGCATGCTGCATGCTTGCTTGCATGCTGCATGCTTGCTTGTATGCTGCATGCTTGCTTGTATGCTGCATGCTTGCTTGCATGCTGTATGCTTGCTTGCATGCTGTATGCTTGCTTGCTTCATGCTTCCTGCAGCGAAAAAAAAACCCACAAAATTGTTCAATAAAAATATGTTTTAATATCATTATGCGTAAATAAATTTATGCTTTAAGATTATTATGCTCAAAAAAGTTATGCTTTAGAACTTTATGCTTAATAAATTTATGCTTTAGAATATTATGCTTAATCATTATTATGGTTAGAGAAATTATGCTTAAAAACATTATGCGTAAGCTGTTATGCGTAATTATATTATGCGAAAATATAATTATGCCAAAAAAAAATATGCTAAGTTATATTAGGTCTTAACATTTTATGCAAATGGATAGGGAACCAATGGAAAAACTCAAGAAAATTACATAATTAAATGCGGCAAAAAGTCGAGATATTATTTTGAATTATTAACAATCTTATCAGTCCCGTGCGACGTTAAATCAGTGTCTGACGGCAACAGAAACGCTGAATAAAATGGTCCTAAAGAGAAAAAATGTTAATATCACAGCGACTGAATAAATGTGAAAGCCGTTAGTTATCGCAAGGAAACGCCATTTTAGTCTTCAGGAGAAAATGATTATCATATTCGTTGGAGAGATTGTTTAGTGACCACATTAATTAAGGAGAAAGTAATTAGGCAATGATTTAATGATTTCAATGCTGTTAAGTTTATTTATCCCATGCTTACCTACTGTATACTTTTAACATGCAAATATTTTAAACTATCATCAAAGATCAAGTGGATTCAAGCAATACAGTACGCGCTTTTAACCAAACCGGAGGTTGAAGGTATGAAAACCTTACAAATTCACTCTAGCAAGTTCAAAGACCGGTCCAATAAATCGTTATTGATTTTCACAACCATTGAAACCGCTTTAAGTTCGGAAGAGTCATGACAATTTCCTTTTATTGCTTGCTATCAAGACCGACCCGAAAATATTTGAAGCAGGTCAGGTACGGTACCTGACCTGCTTCAAATATTTTCAATTAAAAACACATAACCATTAACCTAGGTAGATTCTAATTGCTTTTATTAAAAGCTGTTAACAAGATTCGATGATACTATAATGGAATAAAATTATTTTTGGATTCGTTTCTTCGTTTTAACAACAGATAACTGAGTAAATGAAAAACAAAGATGTACCTATTTCA
This sequence comes from Xanthia togata, assembly GCA_963853775.1. NCBI lineage: Eukaryota > Metazoa > Arthropoda > Insecta > Lepidoptera > Noctuidae > Xanthia > Xanthia togata. The sequence continues at coordinate 19,386,335 of OY970802.1, forward strand.
TACTTTGAAATAGCGCAGAAATTTATTACTTCGCTATTTATTTATTTATTTGGGGTATCCAACAAAGCATACACATAAACAATATTAATCAAAATAATAAAAAAGGCTATTTTACGTGTGCTCCTTCAATTACAGGACATATAACTAGGCGTCAAATAATATAGAGAATAAATGAAGAAATTTGAAAAAAAAAAAAAAACATAATATTGTTTAATTAATATATTAATATAATAATTATTTTACATTTAGTTGACTATTAAAGGGAAGATTTTGCGGTGGTTAAATTATTTTTGTATTTTGAAATATGGAAGGTTATGTCCAGGTTACAACGCTTTGAAAACGCATTGTATTGTATTTCAAAATACATTTCGAGGTATGTTACATCATCATAGATGTCAAGTTGAGACAGACGTATTCTATGATAAAAGATAAGTCAGTCAATAGCTTTTCCCAGGTTTCGCCAAAAAACTGGTCCCACGTTCCGCCATCCGTAATTTAAAAAAAAAAAGACAAATATTATTTCAGATTGTTTGGTTGGGGCAAATACAGTCGATACGGTCGGTTCGGACGACATTTTCTTTGATCCCCTGAAATAACTTAACGGAACAAATTGTATTTAGAAAAACTATTTATATGCAAATAAGGTTTTATACAAACTAGCTTCGTTGAAAGAGAAACGTTTAAAAAATACCGTTTATATAATATAGTGTTTTGTTTGGTACGCGTTAACACGGAAATTAAATTTCTGAAGTGAATTTCTATGGAGTGTGGGAAATTCCGTCACAAAACTACAGTTAGTTATTCGTGAAAACGTTGGAAATACCGACTGGGCGTCCGGGGGCCGTGATTGCAATATTCCCTCCGTTCGGTGTCACGCGCGCGCGCCCCGGTTCTGATGAAAAATATGTTCCTACTTATGTATTTTTTTTAATTTTTTAAAATTGCCCTGGCTGTTGCTCGAAGCGATGAGGTCATATTTTATGTTGCTAAGTTTAGTCGCCTTTTCCTTATGCTATAGGTCCCTATGTTATTATAGACGATAATATATTAGGTACAGAAGACGGCGGGATATCGGCGTAAATTCAATTTGATGTCGGCTGTAATATACCGCTACGCTCTACACAAATCTATGTACTTACGTGCTATATTTTCCAAGAACTTACCTGTACTGAAATGAAATAGTTTATACTGTAAATAGGGTATCGGAATCACTTCTACAAGTCACATTAAAAAAATAAAAAAATAAGCTAGATGAGTTCGGCGTTTCCTATCTGACTACTCTGAGAAGAAAGGCCGAAACAAACTCAGAGGTCACAGTCTCTTTTAAAGTCCAGACATAATCTTGGTCGGGCCATACCATGAAGAACCATGTATATTAGTGTCTGAAATGGTCTTGAGGAAAGAAGATTTAAAAAAAAATAGGATAACTAACTAATTTGATTGATTTGAAATAATTTAAAGTAGGTCATTGCGTCTTACCTAATTGACCCTTACGAATAGAGTACTGAACAAAGTAGAGGCTAATTAAGAACCAACATTAGGTCGGTTTATTCAAAACATTTTATTCCCACGTGTCATCTATAAAAGTACCTTAACGAAAACAATGGGGCTTGTAGGTTTTCACATGTTTTGTGACATGATTATTCTTATTTAATTGTTGGAGGTAACGATGGACCAAGCGTTAACCACAAAACCCGAAAGTATAAGAATGTGTCATAATAATACATACACATAAAAGCTTGTGTTTAATAAGTTTAGATTACGCTCCCACCATGCGGATGCGTCCCCCTGAGCCAGCATCAAACCGGCGGCGGCGTAGGAAACGCTATAAATCAACTGTCGCCGAGAGATATTGGTTGTTGCTTGGTTTGCGTCAGTTTATGGCTCCATTTGTACAGGCATCGATGTACTGGAAACTGTCGGATTCAGACAATAACGCACGCTATTGATAGTGATCAGTTAGAGGGCCTATACAAACTGCTTTTGGACTGCTATTCTATAGCTGCAAAAAACAGTTTGAATGCGGTTTTTATTTCTCGACTGTTTTGATCCCAGGAACTTTTATACGGAGAGTCTAGTAGTTGGGTAGGTAAGAACATCTAATAAGGGCCTTAACGGGCCGGCGGAGCATGCGTTGTTCATACAAACGTAATACCAAAATAATGTATAAATCAAACATATTCTTAAGGTAGTGTGTATTTATTCCGATAGGATTACAAAATATCTAGGCTCCCATATATATATTTTGAATGGACACTGATTTAAAGACGAGTTATGAGAAAAAAAAGTTTTCTATAGAAATTTTAAATTCCTCATATCTCGTCTTTATATCAGTATTCATTCAAATTATATATTTGGGAGCCTAGATAATCTGTAATCCAATCGGAATAATTACACACTAACCTAAGAATATGTTTGATTTACAAATTATTTTGGTATTACGTTTGTATGAACTACGCATGCTCCGCAGGCCCCTTAATCAATTATACTGTAGGATAACCGCCAAAAAAATCCTAATCCCATTTTGGACTTCCAGTTTTACCAAAAAAGGTGGATTATTATTTTACGGCTACTCGCGGCTAGCTAGCATAATAACTACGTTATGTGTTAATTACCATGATTCTAGTTAAAACATAGGTAATTTATCTTTTATTTTCATTTTATTACAATTAGAAGGACCTTTAATTTTCATTTATATCAGCCGTTAGGCTATACCTAACGACCTATGTAAATTAAAGGTCTTTCCAAAAATATATGTAAGTATTAGGTCATTATGTTCGACAAAATGAACTCGATATTAACTAACTGTTTTGCTTAAATTAAAATAATAATGGTTTCTCAGAAAAAGGCATCTAAATTGACATAATACGAGTATAAGGCTGTTGTGGCTGGCTCACCTTATGTAAAACTCAAATTATTTTACGTTTATCTTTTTACCTCACCCGCTCCGCCCAGAGCGAAATTATTTGATAATTTCCCACCCAAAAAAAATTAATGATAAAATTGCTGAGAATAGACGATGTGAAAGCTAATTCGAAAGCCTCTGAATGACGATGTTTCAGCTGAAAAACTTTGTAAAACTACCGGCTGGTTATTCTTTACCAAAAGATCAGTTACAAAAAGCTTAGGATAATATTATAGACAGCATATAAACTCGATGGTAATGATCTATCTGGCAATAACGACATTTATAAGGGTATATACCATCCGCAGTCATTAAGGCGACGTTTTCCGGGCCTGTGGGCCTTTGAAACGCTACCTCCGCCTCCCCCAAATGCAGAGTAACGTATTTATTTACGATTCACTGCCGATCATTTCGCGAAAAATCCATGCCACAGCATAAAATATTTGCAGTTGACCAACTGAACTAGTTTTTCTTATGTTCGATTTTTTTCAATAAGTTTACATTATACGGGAAATACGGTGTAGTGAACTAAAATCATTACTTAAAATGTCCTGCGTACCTATTGAGCGTTTTCACATTAACAGATAATGACACCAGCCCGATACCGATATGTCGGCAGCTATTATACCGACATCGATGTAATTATTATCTGCCCAATGATATTGGTGACCATCGCGACGCACCAAACAACCACAGTACCTACAAAGTATCGACGTCTTGAAGTCGGCAGTGCGAAAAAGTGTGTTCAAGTGAAAAAATGCCGCTACTCTCAACGCACTGTGTCTTCGCCGATAGATATCGTACCTATATCGGTGTCGGTCGCTGTCTGTGACGATATAGGTGACAATAGCAAGACAATGTAAAAACGTTTGGTAGGCACTAAACGTATCCGATCATCTGACCGCCGATATCGTGTCGATGTCGGGTCGGTGTCGTTATCGGCTAATGTGCTGTGTTGTGACAATCAATTCATTTTATTAATTAAAGAAACAAACATTTTACCTTTGATATAGTGTTATGGGATAGTTCGTAGAACGTACACAGAAAAACATGAAGTTTAGGCCTCTTCTGTCATCTATGGTTTTAATAAAAATCAATATCTAAGGTTAGGTGACTGTTAATGACTATAGTTAAGTCTCCAGGACATGATGACCTTAGCATCGAGCACTTGCAGTTCGCAGATGTTCATTTACCTAGGGTGTTGGTCATTTTTTTCAATTTGTGTGTAGGCCATTCATATTTACCTGGGGAGCTTATGAAGACCATTACTATACCAGTTCTTAACAACAAGACGGGTGATGCTTCCGACAGGGAAAACTACAGACCTATCTCATTGGCTACAGTGATCGCCAAGGTGCTGGATGGTTTGCTTGATAGTCAGCTAAGTGATCTCCACGAAGCTCAGTTTGGTTTCAGGGCTGGGCGATCGACTGAAACTGCGATACTGCGGCTCAAGAATACTGTCCAGTACTATGTGACGAGGAAGACGCCTGTATACGGTTGTTTTTTGGACCTGTCGAAGGCATTTGACCTAGTGTCTTATGACGTGCTGTGGGATAAGCTCCAAGGAGGAACCAATACACCCAGATATATAATAAATATGTTAAAGTATTGGTACGGCCACCAGACAATGTTCGGTGGGCGGGTTCGTGTTCTTCAGAGTACAGGTTGGAGTGTGGAGTGAGACAGGGAGGCCTGACTTCACCACGGCTCTTCAAACTGTACGTTAACGAGCTGATAGGTGAGCTCAGCGGGGCCGGTGTCGGCTGTTCAGTTGATGGTGTTTGTATGAACAACATTAGTTATGCCGACGACATGGTGCTGCTGAGCCCATCTGTCACAGCCCTTAACTACCTCATAGGGATCTGTGAGAGGTACGCGGGGTCTCATGGCTTCAGGTATAACTGTAAAAAGAGTGAACTACTTATTTTCAAGGCGGGTAATAAGAGTCCGAAAACCGTTCCACCGGTCAGGCTTGGAGGTATGCCACTCAGTAGGGTCACCAAATTTAAGTACCTGGGGCACAGGGTCACCAAGGACCTCTCAGATGAGTTAGATATTGAGCGGGAACGTAGGGCGTTGGCAGTGCGATGCAATATGCTGGCGCGCAGGTTTGTACGGTGCATAAAAGAGGTTAAAATCGCTCTTTTCAAAGCATACTGCCAGACATTTTATACCTGCAGCCTGTGGGTCAGCTATACGCGTAGATCTTTCAATGCCCTGTGGGTCCTGTACAATAATGGTTTTAGGATGCTGATGGGGTTGCCTCGCTTTTGCAGTGCATCGGGTATGTTTGCTACGGCCAGTACTGACTGCTTTAGGTCTATAGTACGGAAAAGAGTGGCCTCCCTGATACGCCGCGTGCGGGGCAGCAACAATGGCCTTCTGAATACCATATTGGGAAGGGTTGATTGTCCGGTTGTTACGCACTGGAATGCCATTCACGGATCTGGAGGGGTCCTTTTTAATGTAAAATAAGTTTATTGTAATAAATTAATAATTTATAATAAGTAATGTTGACATGTGAATAATAATATACTAACATAGTTACGAGTATAAGTATGTTTACTAACAATGTATGGGTTATTTTTATTCTGAAATAAATGAATAATAATAATGAGAAATCCCGTGTACAAACTGCACACGGGATTTTTTTAGTGATAGTTAGGTAGTCATGAAAAATCTGTAAGAATTAGTTAGTGTATCAGTGTTGTGCCATTAGGTATTATATGAAGGAACGCAGGCGTTTAATAATTCACTTAAAATGAAAAACTTCGCAAGCAATGGGAAATTTCTACTGAAGGCTGCGCCTTTAGACCTCAAGAGGAGCTGCTTCTCACACGGATAACTCTGTCGTTTTCTCGCTAGTGCAGCCAGCCAGCCAGTCGCGTCACTAGTCCTAACTCTCTGTATATTTTGGTCGGTCAAACCAAAACTACAAACATAGTGTACTACAGTGATGATTTATAAAATATGCCTGTTATTTTAATATATTGTGGTATCTTACGACTGCCACGTGAATGAAGTCGCGGACAGAAACTAGTTTCAGATAAACATGGCTTTGCGGTAGTAAGGTGAAAGTTTAAAATTGCAATGGTTCTACTGCGTATCTCAACGGTCCCGCAAAATGTAATTTTGATAGAAAATATCAAAGTCGTAATTTCGTTCGATATAAAAGCAAATCTTCTGCAAAATTGCATGCTTCTATACCCAGCGTGGTTTAGGTTGTGCATTGTATGTCAGTGAATTTAAGAATTCTATCAAGTAATTGAATTTAATAAAAAAAACCATACAAACTTTCATCTTTAGTTCTTCAGGATTTTTATTAAGTTGAATTGGCTAAAAATGGTCTTACTGTTTCGCTTATACTGTGACCATATTTTTTTGTTTTGGATGTTTCCCACCGCTCATGAAGATTCGTAAATATTGACAGCTATATATGAAGTAACAATTGCCGTACTTTATTGTCAATTGATGTACCTACTGCTACAGCTATAATTTATCGAATCTATTATTTTAGGACACCGACATTTTAGAACGACATTTTATCGTACACAGTACTGTCGTATACGATAACCAGTGACTTTTTGTATTCAAAACTGAAAATGGTTCATACTGAGCCAATACGATATAATCACGGATTCAAGAAAAAATTGTGTTGCTGGCTCACCTATTCGAAAAATTTAATTACGATTTTAATCGTGTTCTATACATTTGGTCATGCATGTATAGCACTTTTGTTCAAAACAGCATCCTTTTTCTAATTTTAATTGTTCTTGCCAGAGTGAAAGTTGTTTTAAATATTTTTTATACAACCGACAAGCGGACCAATTGTAGGTATATTATATGTTTATTAATATAGAATATGATATTAACAAAGACAGTTCGGTGGAGAGTAAATATAGTAACATGGATGAATTTGATTAAAAAAACGTCTTCATATACGACGATAAAAAATTATATAAGACTCGCACTTGACTATAATTTTATCGATAGTAATTTGTAATGTGTCTAACACTATTGTAAGATGACAATTAACGCATAGAAAAAATCACACTTTAAAAAACAATATTATGAATTAAAACTATATTAAAATTACGAAGTATTTTTTCTGAGTTGTCGCAATTTCATATCTAATGTGTTCTTCTTTTATTTGTTTTTTTTTTTTTTAACAACTGCAGAGAGAGCGTATTTTTAAAAATTTTGACACAGGTCCACCCTCGATGACGTTCCGCAGGACTCTGAGCGCGAGCCGTTTTAGCCCGATTTTCTATATTTGGGTTTATTTTAAAATTCTATTTGCTGTTACATTAAAATAAACCCTTAATCCCCTAAAGACTTTAATGGTGAACGTATAGACGAAATTTTATTGAAATTGCTTTAATTACAATCGAATAAAACCATTTTTTCTCATAAAAACGCTACATTTTGAGGAAACTTTGCGATTTTTTGTATCGAGCCAAATCGTGTTTTGGCCCTCATAATTCACTAAAAAATATCTTCAATTTTAATAACCATGAAAAAAAAATAAGGCAAATTTGCAGTTTTTGAGGACAAAAATTGATTTTGCGTGCAGCCGAAATGCGTCAAAACCTCTTCTTTGGGACCCATTTCGCCTTAAGAGTGTTTTAATTTATGAATTTTGTATACATAAATACAGGTACGATCAGGTCACAATATTAATATTTCTGAAGCCCAGCACTCGACAGTCTTAAGTTTTTTATCGACTATTTACGTTTTCACATGGTGCAGAGCATGCATGAAGTCTGAGGAAACTGTTGGGTGCGCATGTGCTCTTTGAATGCACAGGCGTCACCCAAACAGAAACCCTCGGGTCACCCAGGTCTTTGGCAGATGTTCTGAATAGACTAAGAGCCTTATCTGTTTCTGGAGGGTGGAGGTGGGCTAGTTGGAATGACCAACGACGGCCGCCATGCCATCCACTTGAACGATTAAGTGTAGAAACCAATCTAGTAAGTCTTATGTGGAAACTGTAAATAAAAATAAGGACAATGCACATAACGTTGTCTGAAAGTTATACGTCCGAATGCTCAATACTTAGACCTCAGTCGTAACAATTACCTGATCTAGCAACTTGAGTGTTCAACTATAAAGCTGCGGAGTTACACGTCAGGACTTTTTCTCATAAAATAACTTGAGAATTCTTATATTTTACTGGAACAATGTTGTGATAGAGAATTCTAATACGGCATTAATATTTTTCGGAAAATATTAAATAACCGTTGTTGCTTTGTTGAATTAAAAAAGTAAGTTCAAAAACTATAACCCGGCTGCTGAAAAATGACACTAACAAGTTTGAAACAAGAAAATATTTCAGGCAGAAATCAAGAAATATGTACAAAAATGGTCAAGGTACTTGGCTGTTCAAATAGCAATGATAATCAGTTATTTTTCTTTTTGCTCGATGCCTATGGGTCCTAGCGAGACGTTAAATAGCAAATGAAAAATATTTTTTCAAATCCGACTGGTAGTTTCAGAGATCAGCACGTTCAAACATACAAAAAAAACTCTTCAGCTTTATTATTAGTATAGAAAATACGAACCGATTATCATTACTTTTTGAACAGTCTAGTAAAGCTATGGTCGCATGCGTATACCTACAAAATTATAGTGGCATGTGACGACGGCTTTACCTTGACCACCATGGCATTCTTTTATTTTTTCATGACTTTATGTTCTCTAGAGGGCGCCATATTGAATGTGACGTCACATCGCCTATAACCAGCGGACGATCAAGACGCTTCCAGCGATACCAAATTTGTCAAATTATGATCAGTAGTTTAGAAGTTATGAGGTAACATATGAACATACATACATGTATACATACATACATACTGGTCAACATCATAACCCTCATTTTTGCTTCGCCGTTGTCGGGTAAAAATTACTTCTTTCAGGTGCAGTCTTCATTAGGAAAAAGGTCTTTCCACAAGTAATTTTTCCATTAGTATATTTTACACATATCTTACTTTTCAGTAAAAAATTATTGAGCATATAAATAATTATGAAGCTGACATAAAGTTTTCTATATGGAATCAATAATATCCTCAAACTTACCATTGTTTAAACATTGGAGGAGACAATTTATCTTCATCACTTATTAAAACTAACATGGTTTTCTACGAGTGTGATAAACCCACTGACCTCCAAAATATCAGTGATCAATAACTATAATATATTATTCATGTTAAGTGTTATAGTGTAGGTGGCGCTTAGATTCTTTAGATAAATCAAAGTTCAAAGAAAATATACTAGGCACGAGTACGTACTCTCATAATATTTATGTTATCTTCGAATATTTTTTTTAAGGTACCAAGATAATCTTAGTTCTCCAAGACATTCAGTCTAATAATAACACAGCTTACAAGGAAATCGATTTTATTTATGCATAAATGAATAATATATCAATCGCTGGGAGCTTACATGGGAACACATTATGATTTTAAAAATCAATAGGTATTCAATATGACCCATTTTACTATTTGAAACAGTGCCCTAACAAACTAAAGCCGTAGCGAATTAAAAACTGTATTTTAATTCATACATTTTTCCGCAAGCCACTGCTTGTTGTAACTGAAATGTAAAAAATTCAAACATCGAAAATAAAAATCGGTAACATGATTCCATTATGTTATACTCGTAAATTGCAGTATGTTCCGACCACCCGTGACGAATTTAATAAGAGCTCAAACAAAAGCGACATAGCACGCCGCCGGAGTTGCCATAAATTATGTACAGTTTTGCTACCTACTTTAATTACCATCTTTAATGTCGCAACATCTGTGTTATGACAACGTTGTATTATTTCCAACGTCGGTACTACGGTTCTCAAGTTTTAGGTGAAATCCGAGAGCCCTTAATAAAAAATAATTATAGCAATAATACCTAATTACCGCTATTACCGTCTAAGGTCGATTTTTATTCTCCTTGTTAGCTTGAGTGTCATCTCAAGTGCGGGCAGTGATAGCCTAGTGGTGTGACTGCCAAGTAGGTCTCGAGTTTGAACCCAAGGCACGCACCTCTGAATTTTCGGATTTATGTGCGTATTTCGTTAATTATCACTAGAACAGTGAAGGAAAACATCGTGAGAAAACATACCTGAGAGATATTTCACGACGGCATGTGAAACCAAGTCAGAGGCCCATGGGCGGCTTTAAACTCTGACACCAGGTTAGTCACGAAAAGAAGAGGAAGATCTCAAGTGTCAAAATTTGAATTATTTGACACTACGAAAAACCTAATTATGATACTTACTTACCTAGTGATCACTCTAGATCTAGTAAATCAATCTGCATAGCCTTTTGCCAACCATGTTGGAGTCGGCTTCCAGTCTAACCGGATGCAGCTAAATACCTGTATTCTACATGAAACGACTGCCTATCTGACCTCCACAACCCAGTAACTGAGTAATACTATAAGACTGGTAGCCTTTACATCTAGTATTTAATTCTATACACAGTTTTCAGCGATTTCGTAAAAATGAAAAATAATTAAACTAGAAAAGCCCGTCGGTTTGTTGAAAATGCATTTTACATTTTTTTTTAAATAATACAATGTTGACACAGTTTCAAAATTACGAAAAAAATCTTGAAATATCTTAGCAAACCAAAAAAGCGGAATAACAAAAAAAGCAAGTTTGAGAACTTCCGTCGAAGATGCAACACTATTAATCAGTGTCGGAAACAGTGTGAGGCGGTCCTCAAAACCACGCTGATCATGCAGTAAAACGTTCACTTTATTATCGTCATATTTTCGTAAAGCCACTCTAATAGCCTATCGATCCAACTAATGCTTGCGGTTACGTTGATTAATATTTAAACTTAATAATAAATCCAACATAATGAGGCTCTTCCCTTGATAAGAGACTAACAGAAAAATTAATCTGTTGACCCAGTTTGTCGCGGTGTTTTTAACATCGGTTTGATCGGGTTTTGTTTTTTTTGTCTCAGAATTTCGGTGGTCTTTGATGTAGATAGTTTCAAGCAAAAAAGTATTAATAGGTACCTTTAAATACTTTTTTGCTTGAAACTATCTTCGGTGATAAAGCTGATACTGTAATCAATCACCTTTTGAATGTTTACTTATAAGGACCCAGGGGATTCCCAAATGAATTACCTACTGATTCTAAATACAGAAAGCTTATAAAAATAGCAGTTAATTGGACTCGCTTTTCCTCTTACTGAGGGTTTCTCGATTGGGAGGGATTATGAGGTAAAATGCCTTAAGGAAACAGGAAAATCTTTTTACGTGTGCCAAAATCAGGGTATCCAAAGAAATAATTACAATGTCCAAACTAGAATTTCAAAAATTCCAAATCATTAATATTTCATAACGTAGCGAAACGGTTAGCCTGCGTTGCCTGTAGACGGCCTAATTTCCCAGTATATGCCGGAAGTTTATTAATATTTTACTTATGGAGACTTTTTAATAACTATTCGATTATTAGTGATCATATTTTGTTTACTAGTGAGTATGTTGGTTCTTTTCAAATTCGACAACAGTAGAAATAATCGAATTAAATTAAAGAATAATGATCAAAACGTCCCCACCCTTGTAGCACTTTAAAACCTATGTTGGTCGGAGGGCCTTAACCATCTTATCATATTATTGTGTGACAGCGACACTGAAATGTCCACCCGAAAAAAGTTATATCGGTAAGAAGAATAGTGAATTAGTCAAAATTATGTTGCCGTTTAATGTTCTTTTTCGACATGATGAAACATAAAAATACATTATATATACTTAAAATAATATTGTAATAGACACTGCAAACACAGAGTAATATATCTATTTGTTTCAATAAAAGCAAAAGGTTTTAATTAGTAATTAAGAAGGTATTTTTATTAGAATCCAAAAAAAAAAAACGTCAATCGTTACTTCGCGAAATCGATAATCAACAGAATTTTTCATTGAACTTTTTTCTAGCTGCCCCGAGAGTTGTATAACGTGCGGGCCAGTCACCATTTTGATTCCAAAGAGTTGTTTGAAAACACGGAACGCAGGTTTAATCATCCCAGTAACTTAAAAAAAAAAGTATGTGAAGTCAATGCTGATATAGGGGTGCTACTGCTCCGGCAGTGATAATGTGTACAGGCTGTGACATAGTTGGAATACAGATCTTCGATTATTTCTTTATTTTTAATGTTCAAAGAACATTAAACGGCAATATAATTGTGACTGATTCCGGGTTCTTCATGTCGATATAACTTTTCATACAATAAACTGATACGATAGCTATGGCCCTTCGATCAACATAGGTTTTAAAGTGATACAAGGGTGGGAACTGTGTCCATACATTTTTGAGCATTGTTTATTAGGAACTGTGAAATCATCTGTTAACTGACCTTTTACAATAGGCCGCACGTCATTGGTTTCAAAACCAGTATTTAGGCAACGCTTTCTATTGAACTGTTACCGACATGCGGTGTATTGTACTTATTCGATAAAACATTGACATAAACTTTTAGGGGCATGAAGAACAGGGTGTAAAGTTCACTCATCCACCAAAGAAAAGGGAGGACTCCTCCGACCAGACGGGTGTTGTGTCTGGCGGGCAATTGCCCAACTGTTGATATCAGTAGTCTTATATATGTTGTTCGCGCGGTAAACTCTAATTGCGCGATGCAGGATTTGTGTGACGTCATGTCTTTGTTGCGTAGTTCGTATGTGGCGGTGTAACCGCTACAAACTCTTCCATTAATTTGTTGGGACGGCTCTGTATCCCTTTTTCGCTTAAAAGTGTACGAAAACTTGTGATGATAAACTCAATGTAGGTATGTAAACTAGGTACCCGTTTCATATTTAGGTTGAGTTTGCGCATAGTAATTTGAACCTTTTCTAAAAATATAAAAAAGGTTTCACGTTCTGTTTTAATTTAATAATAATAAACTATACCTATTCGTATATGAACCATATTTATAGTATTTTTATATTGACAAATTCAAAACTCCGCTGTTATCTAGTTAGGTATGGTCTGAATCTGGATACGTACTTACTCGGGTGCTCAATATGCTACACCTAGGGTAGCATATTGAGCACTCGAGTAAGTAAGTAAGTATGTAGAACTAAGTCAGAAGTAAGTAAGTAGGTATCTGAACACCGTAAGGACTATTCCTGCTAGCAACGCTCGGTTAGCGGCCGCTCGGTTAGTAACGCTCATCTACGAAAAAAAGGGTCGGGTCACGTGATTTAGTGAGTTTACCCATAAGTAGGAAAGATTAACTTATTTTTCACCAAAAACTGACACCTACTCATGTCACAAGTAGCTTTGACTCTTAAAAATTGACTCTTAAATTGAAGTTTTAAATGCGCCGAAGAACCACATTTCATTTTTCAAGCGTGCTTTTAAATTTTTCAGTAGGCAAACTTTTCAAATATTCAAACGGAGTATTTTTTGTAATGGTTGTAATGGCCTCCGACGATGTATCAAGCCTTTTATTAGAGCACGTCCGTTAACATTACCGTCACAAAGTTAATGTAAGAACCTGTAATAAAAACAGGGTTTCAGTTTCACTTTGCAATCTGCGTAAAAATATGGCTGAAATAATGCAGGTAAGTACCGTTCTTTACGCGTTACATTTTTCTTTCCAGTCTATTGTTTATCTTTTGTAATATGTATTTTATACTCACCTGGAAACTAATAAACACTGAATAAGGTTATGTTATGAATAACCTTCTTTTTCTGGGGTATAATCTTGCCAATCGTAAACGACCCTACAACAATTGGTATTGGCACAATCAGCATCAGTAGTTATTGGGCGTTTCATATGGAAAGTAATGTAGAGACTTAGCCTGCATGGCGTTTCCATATCATATAGTGCAAGTATTTTATAAGTTAATGGCATAAGAATATAAAAACTGTATTTAAAAGATCGAAATAATAGTGTGCGACATAATGTAAAATGATATAGATTGATTGTATAATATAATTAAGAGTTTAATTATAAATCGATACGACCGCCCAACGTTTATAAGTACGTAGTTTTTTTTTTTTAATATAATGAGAGTACCTGCGGGTAAAACAGAGACTGGGTAAAGGAGATTGACCATAAGCCGGCCCACTTTGTGGTGGCGTATCAAGATTATTCAATGTCGTGTTGTCATAAATCGATTATCAAAATAATTAAACCTGGTCTGACATATGCCATACATGAATCGAAATGTCAAAAAGAAGGCTGTCAAATCAATGGCATTACGGCTGTCGTGCTGTTTGTTTTGCGTCACTTTGAATCCTTTAAATCATAGATATAATTTATGTTATAATACATCTATGCTTTGAATTGATTCCTCCGTATTGACTTAATATATTGTTACGTTACGATTGCTATTTATTTAAATTGAAGAATAAACGTACCAATGCTTATTCTTCGACCCTGGGTAACGCCTACAATGAGTTGAGTTGAGTTTATTATGTTCTTTATAAGATTTATATGAACACTCGTTCACCGTTAGTTATTTTACCAGTCTCTTAGGAGGCCTATGTTCGCTCAAGATTCTGTCATCAGCTATAAATGTCTATAGTCTGATAATTAATGACGAGTATGCTACAAAGGTACATTCAGAGATATTTTATCAATTTTACAAGTATCCTCTGATGACATCCTGTGTCAAGCGACACGCGCACGTGTCTTCTGTGTCCATCTGTCGCTCCGCAAGTCGCGTCGCGGTAACTCGTGGCATACTCTAAACATATTATTTTCATTTGTTTTTTCCGCAGTCGGAAGACGCGTGTTGTGTAGCATGTAGCTCGCGGCTACGGATTTAGTTTAAAAGATGCCAAGAAAAACACGTAATCATAGTTAAATTTTTATTTAAACTGAAATTAAATAAATACACCTTTACAGCAAAATTTCAATATTAGATTTAAATTACCTACATTTATATTTAATTTAATTTAAATAATAAATGTGACTGTAAACGGTTGGGTATCACAAACTGGGTTAACATGGATTCCAACAGTACCTATATCTTACACTGATAATAGATATATCGAATTTATTGATTATTGCTGAACATAATACCGGGTGGTATTTAATATTAAATGTAAATCCAACTTACGTACTAAGGTACACAGAGTATATTACAAGCGATATCCATCCATACAACAGTGATCGATTAACAATGAATATAGTTTATATAAACAACACACATATATTATAATATAACAGTGGATATATATTAAAATTACGTCGACTTAACCCTATTTTGATATGCAAGGTCAGTGGTGCCAAAATTGGTTATATTGCCGCCACTTCCACGATATGTTTATATGCTGGTTCTTTTTATTAATTTAATCCAACGAATATTGACGTTGTTTGAATAAATATATTTTTAAATATATTGTATTTTTTTGTAAGAATGATGAGCCACAATTTGACAATAAGCTTTTCTGTAAGCGAGTTTAATTCGAGATGTGAAAGTTGACTAAGTAAATATATTTATAATATGATAAATATAAACATGAGGAACACTTAAATTATTATAAGTTAGTAGCTATATAATGTATAATACGAATAAAATGACTATGCTTTGAGACACTTGCAAAAAGTAGTATTATGTTTTTATAACTTGATCACCTATAAATTAGGTATGCACTGGTAGAGTATGTTGAAGATACAAATACACATTTACGACAGTATCTCAAAGTTTAGAACGAGCTATTCTTAACATTAACTTGCGTCGGATCTCAGAGAAAGCGTTAAAAGACAATAGAACATCTGAATACAGTGAAACACGACATATATAACATCAAAAATGTATACAATGAGATAAATATATCGAATAAACATGAGACGGTTCACGAAATTCCTTAATTTTAATCAGGTTTCTTCGACTCTGATCATCGGTAAGTTTTAAAAGTGTACATTTAAGTGCATTACTTGTATATAAAGTGCAAAAACCGTGCTAAATATGTGAACAGTGATAATGACAATAAACATTCAAGCTTTAATACTACATAATATAATAAAAATGTATTATTACCAAAATGTGTCAATTTTATGTAAATTAGGTACAATAAGTACCCAATCTCGCGCCTTACATAATTAACTCATTTTTTTTAAATATCTATGTTTTTATACGACTATGATGATTATGGTTTTAAACAAATCACATCATGTGGAATAAATTATAATATTTGGTCATCCAAAGATATCGCAAACCCCTGGATATTATCACATCTGTGTTCATGATTATTGATACTTTTTCAAGTTATTTTAATCTTTAATTTTGTTGCTAATTTTGAATCCAATATATCTTACGTCGATCATGAACAATTAATTAAAAGTACATTATACAAGAAGATTTTAGCTTTTTTTTATAGATACTTCGCTCTATTATTTCCTTCAGCGATCCAAAATAGTTCCAAAACCCGAGTTGACTACAAATCTACTCCCAAAGTACGAAATCTGAAGAACACTTGAAATTCGAATATCCCGTGAATATACTGCGACAACGCGAAATGTAGGAATTAAAAACTTATGCCCGTTTTCACCAACAATTATGTTACACTTAAATGAATCCCTAAATAAAAGTGCACTGTTGAATTTTCAACTATCAGCTTTGAGCCTAATAATCCAACAGTGCACTTTTATTTAGGGATTCATTTAAGTGTCACTTAGTTAGTGAAGGTAAAAACAGGCATTAGAGTTTCATATTTTCGCAGTGAGCTCCAACCTACGTTCACCAACGTTTGCTGATCAAAAGTTCGAGTCTCAATTTTTTACTTATTCAAATATATTCAATTTAAACATTGTATATTATAAACATTCTTATAATTAGTAATTCAGACTAAAGGATATGTTTTTGGTTACAATTTTATCACTTGATAATGATTTAGATACACGTCATACATTGATCACAGGGCTCAGAACTTTGCATTTTTTTTTGGTTGTGATCACTACCGTGAAGCAAGGTGACTACAAGACAAGGGAAACATATTCAAAGTCACATTTATTACTCCACTATACTAACGATAAACTTTAACATCAAGTATTAACTCAATATAAAATAATTTAAAGCTACACGGTTAAAAAATCTGCGTCATACAGCCTAACAACTTATAATTTTAATTTAAAAATAAATATAATTTAGTGGACCTAAGCTAATAAATAAAATATGGAAATAATACTAGTTTTACGAACCAAACTGTGGATCGATTAAATGCTACAAACTCCCATAATATAAACAGCGTTGAATTTACCGAATCTCATCTAACACTTACTTATTTACTTATTACTAATTCTACATCAAATAGAACATTTATTTTATGGGCTCTAACTATGTAATATAATAATCAAGATAACATATTCGTACCGTTCCGAAAGCTAACATAACTACCTGTAAACGATATTGCGCGTACATGTATTGAGAAGATTTAACTGGCAATCATTATCTTTTGCTATATAATTAGAGAGGTATAAATGTACGTAATGTGAGGTAAAATACTCGTACCTCGAGCCCTCATAAACGTACCATAGAATAATAATATCGTAATAGTCAACATTGTAAATACGTAAAAGCTTACTAGTAGGTTATATCGTAAGGCAGGGGTAAACGATAAAAAATATTAGAAATTCTCCTTCAAATTCATAGGGAATAGTAAAATTACAAAACAAATTGTTCATTGCTAAAGATTGTGTAAAAGTTCTAGCTCATTGTGAAATAACATTTTTTGAAAATGTTATTTAAGATTTCTCCATGCTAAGAGCATGCTACGACCATAAAGATATGAAACACACCTTCAGTGATACCTACTAATACTAGGATGCCTGGTGTTAGAACGTGTAGTCACCTACATTCTGGTACATTACTATTAGTAAGGCATACCGTAAGAGGTTTTTACTACATTGTAAAAATACTGTACCACTAACTTACCGCTCTTGAAAAACGACCATCTTCACTTACCAAGCTACCGCTCCATATATATTACTAAATTTTGTTTATCAGCCCAAAATTGATATGTATCGTAGTTTATTGCACAAATTCATCACGTTACAAGTTTTGAACGGAAAATACAAACGTTGCGAAGAGGTACGCGTCGAGCCATCCGGCCACAGCTGACCCGAGGGTAGCCCTTCACGAGAAATTAAATTAGGATTAACTTATAAAAAAATAATGTTATAATTATTCTAGAGCCACCTGGCCGCTACGACGAAGAGTACGTTGGTCGCGAAGCAGACGTCGGGGCGGGTCGAGGGCGCGCTGGAGGTGCGGCCGTACGCCGGTTTCCGTTTGCAGTTCATCTTCTCGAGCGGCATCTTGGCGACGCTGTACTCCCGGTGCTCGTTCACCATGGTGCAAACCGTGCGCTTCTTCTGCATCATCTCGTCGTCTCTGTCCCGCAGACCCGCGAGCCAGGCCTCATACCATGCCAGCTCGCAGTCACATATCAGAGGGTTATCTGCGCCAAAATTAAACACTGAATATTCTGTAGTCATGCAAAAGAAGCATCATTTCAGAACATTTTGATCAGAGGAACGTTTTTCTCACGGAATCAATATATCAATTGCAATAGACTATCATCATTTAATTTTCAAAACTGATTTGTTTATTTTCTGTAAACAATTTTTCCTATACCATATGTATAAATAATACAAACCCATAATATCAACCACTCGAAGAGTATCCAAAATCGGCTCCATGATTTCCTCTGGAATATGCTGCAGCTTATTGTTCTGCAGATTTAAAGTCTCCAAGGAGTTCAAGTTGTCGAAGCCCATAGTCGGCAGTTGGTGAATCCTGTTACAACAAAGTTGTTAGATATAACCGAAGAGGCTAAAGTCACAGCTAAAGTTGTGGGAACGAACTCGGTGCAACACGCGATAGGGGAAAAGGTTTAGTGCTAACTACTATGTAATCTGTGCGACGTGGACGTGAAGCATGACCCGAGATATCCCTCGAGAATTTGGAGCAAGAGTTAACTGGACTGTGGATTTAAATAATAACGACATTTCAACACAGCATAATATTCTTGATTTTAGTTTGCACAGCACAATTACGGCCATACGGATAGATAGAATAAGGCCATATAGATGTATGCATTTTTTTTTATCAAACGCTATCATTACCATAGGCCACAATAATGATTTCATTTAAACAGTGTCTGAACTTCAACCAGTAGAGTGCCTGCCGTCGAATAATATGTAAGAAATTGACGACGACTGACGACTGACGTCGACGAATAATTGTGTAAGAGTCTATTAACTGCTCCCAAATTACCATGTTTATATATATATATTTTACATTTTTATTTTTACATTCTTCCTTGACATAATCACGCTATTATTTGACATTCTTTACCTACAATTTAACTTCAACTCTTTATTAGTGGCGTTTGTGAACATGATAATTATTCAGAATTGTCACAGCTGTAATAGCAATCACGTCATTTCGTTTATAATACGTTTTTTTTAAATAATTTATTCATCTTTAGATAGATTATTTTCTATTTTGTGAATGTGAGAACACTGTAGGCTTAGTGGACTGTACATTTTGTTGACCATAATTATTTTGTTAAGTACCTGGTACTTGTTGAAAGACATAAACTGTCCTCCATACCTAATAACACTGTTATTTGAAAATATTGTAACAACCAATTATTTTTAAAAGAGTAACCGTGTAGTTTCTTGCCGGCTCTTCTCCATAGGAAACGACCAATTGGAACCGTGCACCTAGCTTCTGACGTTTTATAAGTGCCCATGTAGGTTTATGTGAAATAATACTTTTAATTTTTTGATTTTTTTATGTATGGTTGGAATATGCTAATTTTGTCTCTTAAATTTTTCTATAATATAAAATTGAACTGGATTTTAAAATAAAGGAATCAATTATCATTACAAATTATCATAACCTACACTGAATTATGAGTTCAGGCACGAAACAGACATTATGTAAATTTTTGTAATAAAATTAAAATAGTCATCGTTAATGAAAATGAATTAGTCGAAATGATTTCCTTAATTTGAGTACGTTCTGAAATTATTAATGTTTTTGAAATAAAATATGCAAAAAAAAAAAATGAAAAGTACAAAAAACAGTAGAATCCGTCTGTCTGTTTGTTTGTTCGCGCACATCTCCGGAACTGCTGTATTTTATACAGGTAGACAGAGATTAATTTGGAGCAGAATATAAGCTTTGTTTGATTAAATGCTATCTATAAATAAAAATCCATTGCCGCATGTATGGATGATCATCACTAGAGAATGGCTCGATGGATTTGACTGATTTTTTCTTGTTGCATTCGTAACTGTCGAGACAAGGTTTGGATGATAGAACATTTTGGAACATCACCCGGGCGACGCCGGGCATGAACAGGTAGTGCTTACATAAAACGAGAAATATTTATTAATCATAAAATCAAAATGTTCCGCTATAATCAAATTTATGGTTGGGATACAGAATATAATGTTGTTCAATACAGACAATTCAGTATTTAAAACAGATGATACAAGACGAACATTGCTTGAGTTATTTACTTCTGTAGCTTCATCTTTTTTAGTCCCTTTACGCTTTTGGGATTTCAGACGAATGGGCTATAAAATGTATTGCCTTTTATTCTCTAATATTTTATCAAAGTTTTTTGGAAAAATGAGTACTAATACAAACAATTTATTTTTTGTTCTAGGTTCCTTAACTTTGATAAAAACTTACATATCAAAAGATTTGTCGGTTATTTGTCTCACAAAAAATGATAAATCATGTGTAGCGTTGTACCTAAGTCTGATCTATCAAGATTTATTTTCCCTAATAGCCTCAAATTCCTATTATTATTATCTATTACCTATATCCATTTATGCAATCAAGGTAACCTAGATCTTTTAGGTCTAATCCATCAACATTATCCAAAAGAAAATGAGATTATTGAAACCCAATAGCAATAGTCGTGACTAATGGAAGCAATAATCTATTCAAAATATAATATTAATAAAAATTGTGGAACAAACAAGGAGGAAAAAAATTGTTATAGATGGTAAAGCTAGATATCCTCACCGATACCGAGATGTTAGCTGACAACGGAAGAAGATGTAAAGGACGATGATAAGCCAACTTACATGTTCTTTTGCATGTTGAGGAAGGTAATGGAGTCTCCATAGCCAGTGAAGGCATCCTCACTTATGTACGTGATGTTGTTGGAGCGCAGGTCCAAGTGACGCAGGCGATGCAGCGGACGAAGAGCTTCCGAAGGAATCTCGTGCAGACGGTTATCTCCCAGACGAAGATATTGCAGGTTTTCTATAAAATATCATTCATATGTATAACGTCAGTAAAAAAGCAATAAACGAGAATGAAAGAAATACATAAACAAGTCATAAAGTCAGATGGTAATCCGTAAGCCTTGGAAATATTTAATGTTAAACCCATTTCGTTCTCTCGACTTATGCCATGTATTTCTTCTTTTTCTTTATTTAAAAGTCACGAAAACTAGTATTTACCTTCAAGTCCGGCGAAAGCTTTCTCATCAATCCTTTGGATTAAATTGCCTTCCAGCTCCAAAGAGTTTAAGAACGTCAGGTGCGAGAATACCTGGGAGGGTACTTCTCGGAGTTGATTATGAGCCAAGCCTAGAGAATCTAGGCTCCGTAGACCTACAAAATAACGAACAATATATTTTATTTATGTCTATGTCAAACATGTCGTCTACTAGGCGTAAAGCCTCCCTTATTTAGGGAAAGATAACCATAATCAAAAGTGAGGAATGTAACTCAACGCATGGTGTAATCCCTCAGATAGCTTTTACGACACCCAAGGGAAGTGACGGGCCGGACCCCTTCGTAAAATACCCAGACACCGTCCACAAAATACAATATAGGTTAGTATAAACAGGAAATAAACAACGAATAAGAGAAACATTACCTGCAAAATCTCCTTCAGTAATAGTAGCGATGCGATTCTCTTGCATTTCAAGTTTTTTCAAATTCTCAAGTAAAGCGAGAGCTTTTTGCGGCACAGCTGTCAAGTCGTTGCCGCCAAGATTTAGCCGTTTCAGCTTTCTAAAACAAAGCAATTCTATATTTTTTTCCATTTCTGTTATTTTTTTTGGTACTTGGGTTTATTGACAGATGTTTTTACATACGTTTTGGTGGAGAAAGTAAAAAATAAGTTAAATCTAGAGGTGGCTTTGTTTGACCATCTCTTTTGATTTCACCCATTGACAAAATATAAAGACTGTAATACTACAGGCATTGCCACATATTTTTATTAGGATCATTTTTAGTCTGTATATACAGAACAAACCGATCTTTATAAGGTTTTTAGGTCCGTTATGTAAAATGAATGTTTTAATTATTCAGAATATTTCTGATTCAAAAAAATTGCTAGCTAACATAGTTTGTGGTTAGTGATTGCAATATATCAACTGTGACCACATAATTGATTAAGTGTGTGAAACAAAACACATATTATTTTGTATCCAGTAGCATTAATTATAGTTTGAAGCTCTTATTATGTTGAAACGACTATTGCACTTTATTTTTATTTTCTGGTTAATATAATAAACTGCAAGATCATAATAAAAATCGAAGTGGCTGAAAGCTTAGACAATTCATATCTATACTCGTACGTATACGTAGGTACCAAAATATTACCTTTTCGATTTGGCTAGTAACCAACCGATTTGACTAAAATAAATTGCGGTAGCTGTTGATTGAATAGAAAATAGTTTTTCTTTTACAAACTGTAGAACTACGAGTACCAAACTGGGTAAACAGAAAAACTGTTTTAAAAATATCTGTTAAGTTCGCAACTTCTATTTTCGGGAATATTGCATTTCTCGTAACTACAGAAAATGTGAAAAAGTATTTCAAATTTTTTTCATGAAATTATCACATCAAAATAACTACTAAATACAGTTTAATAAATTCAAATAATTATTATAATCTTGAATGAGATTTATGTAGTTAAATCACTACTCCAAATTAAATCATTTTGTGCCTCGAGTCGAGCCGGGACCGTTTAAACTAACCAACTTATTTGGTTATTACAACTTTAATGGTATCTACTATTGTAGATACCATTAGACAAATTCCAAATCGTTAGATATAATATTATATTCATTAGAACACAGGCTAAGTCTAATCAAATTCATAAATGTACCTTATAGCAGTTCAAGTGGATACGTTCTCAAAGAAAGTAAGTACTAAGAATGTAAGCCTACATAAATATACAACTTACTTCTCGAGTCCTTTGAAAGCCTCTCCGTCAACCACAGATATCCTGTTCTCATACAACGTTAGTATCTCCAGTGTGTCCAGCCCCATGAAGGCTCTGTTGTGTACCGCTGTCACCTATAAACATATGCTTTTGACATCATCTATATAATTCAAGAACGTGGTTTATTTCCTTCTGTAGAGCAACAGTAAGGTAAAAAAAAATGTGAATATAGTCTAACCATACAATTTAAAATGTCGTCATTTTTATCGAATACTTTTATGTTTACATAGTCTATTTAATCTGATACTGAATTCATACTTTAACTATTGATTCTAATTTAACATATTATCACTATTCATAATTCATGAAGAAAATGTAGCTATACGCTTTCGCATTTTGTCTTACTGTGTTCATCTACATTTTCTAGTGGAACTTAGTCTAATCGTTGAATTGGAAACCAATGCATAAATCTGCTCATGTGGAGATAGCTTGATTTGAATATATGACTAGACTATACTAGCACTAGCTACATGGTTCAATGTGCAATGACGAAGGCACTAAAATATTTCATAAGCTTTCTTCCTAGACATCAAATATTTACAATAAACAACCGCATGTCTTTCCTTGTTCAGTACGATTTAAAATCAGTACAATTCAATGAATATCAACTCTCAACAGTCCTAAGAAAATTTTCCTTAAAGACAACATTCATACCGAGTTCTTACCTTATTATGGTTCATGTTGAGAATGAGCAAATGATTGAGATGTGTGAATGACGAGGTCGGTATTGTCGCCAGGCTGTTCTGCGACACGTCGAGTTGTGTTAACTTGTTACCTGAGGAAGAGATATATCGTGTTTATTTGAGTCACAGAGACAGACGCACATACATTTTATGTTACACGTGGAAGTTTCGAATTTCAAGGCCTCGGGCGGGGGCAAATTTTGATGTTGGGACTTAGTAACAATTTGGTGGAGGAAGTTTTGTTATAGGTGTTACATTTACAAAGGTATATCTTTGCAAATTGGGCTGATGACTACATACGTGAATTTTGATAACTTATTTTATATTTCACGCTCTTCTAATTTTTGGATGTGACACGCATAATCACGCTTACTTATTTGTCACTAGAAGATATGTACAAAGTTCAAAAAGAAAGGTGTAAATCAGTGATATTATTATAACCTTGTATTATTTTTAACGTTCATAAATTATACCCACTCAAGATAATTAGCGATTCATTCTATCTATTGACATAAAATTACATGTTAAATTATTCAAACAAATACTTAAGATCGATTCGTTTGAACAAAATTAGTCGTAGTTACCGATAGAACTTAGTGAGGAGTCTTCTATGACCGCCAAGCTACTATTGTGAACGGTCAAGTGACGGATGTCCAGTCCCAGGAATATATACGAGGGCAGTTTGG
Organism: Xanthia togata; assembly: GCA_963853775.1. Lineage (NCBI taxonomy): Eukaryota > Metazoa > Arthropoda > Insecta > Lepidoptera > Noctuidae > Xanthia > Xanthia togata. Next base: position 19,410,838 of record OY970802.1, read on the forward strand.
CCAGGTTGTTGTGTCGCAGCTTCAGGTAGAAGATTATCATCGGCTTTGAGCGTAGTGTATTCATAGCCTGTGAAAGAAAAATAAGTTTAGCACATGCCTTACATTTATAGAGCTAATTATTATTTTTACAATCTTTCATTTAACTTGCAGTGTTTGTATGTTAGTCAGTTTGTTTGTTCAGGCCGAATCTTGCAAACTAAATTAAAACCACTTCCTACGGAGTTGATATTTTACATTTTGGTTCTGTTCCAAAGACAATGCATTTTTACGATAAGCATGACCTGATTCTAGATTCAGGATTGGCTCCAGACGAAGGAAGTCCTCATCGTAAAATGTTACATTATAGTACCACTCGATATTCTTCAACTAAATGAGAAGAATTTTTAAACATAAATTAAACGCATACTATGTAGACAGCAGACAAGCATATAAAAAGTTGGATGATTATATCTTAGATAAAAAAATCATGGCTTAATGCTGGTCCTGCTCCACAACTACTTGGGCTCATTAGCTATGGGAAGTAAGGGGAAGCAACTCTTCCAATTTTTTTTTTATATTTGGAAGAGTTGCTTCTTTTTTTTAATGACATTACAAACTTAATGTTTATTTTTTATATTCATTTAAGAAGTTTAATTGTTGAATACTGCAATAGATAATAATGACTTTCTTTCTTTTGGTAGTAAAATTCAATCTCTCAAATACATTGTAAACTATAGTTTTGTAAAATTTAGAAGTTTTTTTTTTTTTGTAAATGTGATTACCATGGAGCTGTTTATTATAATACTATGTTGTATGTTGACTTGAAAGAGAGATGTCTCGCTGATGGTGGCGAATATGCTGGATCATTCGGTTCCCTACAAAATGGTTGAGCTGAATGGTGCTGATCCACGCGTCATGTTCGTGAACGGGCAACGTATAAATGATGACAATTACAAAACTCATGCATTGTATGGTATGTCATAAGATCTGAAAAAGAGCCTCCTACGAAAAAAAAAAATATCTCAGTACCTAAACTTAAAACCGGAGAAAGTTGGCACGAAGCCAAACATTTTCTACTATGATCAATTATACATAATTCTAATATGTGACTAGAATTTGAAAAGAACCAAAATATTCACCAGTATTACCTAGTCTAGTGTGCAGCTACTGTCAGAATGTCATTGCATAGACAATGTGCATACATGTGACATATTGAATCTTAGATATGACACATCTTTTTGAAGGCGATGATGCAGTTATGGTGTTCTTTGATGCTATATATTTATGCTGCCACTTGTATATGCCCTCCACAAACGATCACATAATATATTTGCCGTCATCTTAACGACAGGATATTAATGAATGAATCATGAAATCGTTCAGTCGCAGAATGTACCTTTCGCGAAATGCACCCCATGCGCAAAACGTACCATTCTCAAAATGCACCTTTCTCAAAACGTACCTTTCTCAAAATGCACCTTTCTCAAAATGCAATCAGATGATATTGTCTAATTGTCTATAGAAATATATTTATGCTCGTGACTGTACGTAAATAAAAAGTTCAGGTGAGTTATTTTGGCAACAGGCGCATCTTAGTTATTCTGTCCACAGAATGTGTTTCTGTGTTTTTTTCTTTCTTTCTTTTTCACCTCTAGTATTTATATTGTAAGTTACCTTCTGTATGTGTTGCTGTTCGGTGAACTCGCAGAGTATGTCGAGGCCGTTCTTCTTGACGGTGCAGCTGCAGGGGGTGATGGTGTTGGGCGCGGGACATTGCTGCGCGCCCTGCGGGTGCGCCGGCCGCGCGCACAGCACCACGCAGCACACCAGCAACCAACGCGGCACCATTGTTATGACCTGCACCAGAGCAATACATTTAACATTATTATTGCTTCGCCCGCATGGTCTTCGGAAATTATCCTGCCGGAACGTACTACCGGTATAAAAAGTATCCTATATCCAGGTCATGAACTACCCACGTGCCAAATTTTATCCAAACCTGAACGGGTTTGGAAGAAATTAGCCGTTGAGGTGAAAAGTTTACAGACAGACGGAGTTACTTTCGCAATTATAATATTAAGTATTAAGTATGGATTATAAATCATTTATTTTTATGAGTCATTTCATAATAAGAATTGGAATTTATCATAAGCTAAAATAATCAGTTGATACCGTTTATCGATTTAAAACCTACATCTGTTTTTCACTAAAATCTTGGAAATAAAATTGGGATCAGTCTCCATAAAAAGTATCTAAGCCACGGAGTTGTACCGGCCATTCAATGTTTTTTCCTGATTGAGATACTTGTAGCTTTACCTTGCAACTTGAAAAAAATATAAAATATTAGAAAATAAGCTTATGAAGAACCGAAGAACAGCTTACAGTAACATAATTGCAACCCTTAATCATCTTACAAGGAGCTTACATTTACGTAGAACACACATTTACGTCATAATATATTAAACAACCTTCACGAAATTGTAAGCTGAACTAATTCATTACCCACTATCTCCTCGGAATATTACAAAGGAGACAAATTACAACGACTGTAAAGGCTAATAACTTGCTACAAAGTATTATAGTATCCGACCCAAGGCACCTCGTTAAAAAGACAATTCTGCAACTCTGGATATTTTTTACTAACAAAAAAAAACGATCTTTCTTCCAAATATTGGACAAAAAGGACTCCGTATTTGCTAAGTATTTCGATTCTTCGATACTTTTTGATGGCATAGCATCTGATGGATCAATATGTATTGAATAGCATTTCATAAATAACAAAATGATAAGTTAAAGTAGGTAAACGTAACTGATCGCGGAAGTCGCATTAGATCCCGTGATCCCCGGTGCTTGTGTGAGACGGAACACCGGGGTGGTTTTAGTCAGTAAGAGTCTGACAGACCCGAAACTCACAGAGACAGAGCTAAAACAATAAAACATTAATGCCTCTGTCCATACTGTAAAGCTGAATCCAAAGTTTACGAACGGCTTTGCAAGTTAATCCATTAATATACATTAGATACTATTTCACTATTATAATCTAGCCTTAACTTTCCTGATGTAACCAACCTTAACTATCAAAGCAGAAGTTTACCGCGAACGAGCTTATAGATCAAGTTCCACCCTTCATTAAAGAATCAGTGAGCTGGCCTAATTTTGAATGCCTAGATGTGCGTAATCTTCTGTTAAAAAGCCTAGCAACTGTTAGTCCTGCTACACACTTGATCGGGTTGACACATTCATTTTGGCAGTATCTATTGAACAGAAAAGTCAACCCGAAGCAATTACTCATTATCTGCCTAGGTCTTTTCCCAACTATGTTGTGGTGGGCTCCCAGTCTAACTGAATGCAGCTGAATACCAGTATTTTACATGGAGAGACCTCCACAACCCAGTTACTGGGTAACTAACACCCCTTCGTAAGACTGGTTTTTGACAATCCGTAACTGTCAAAGATATTCAAATGAAAGCCAGGACCAACGGCTTATCGTGCTTTACGAAGCACGGAGGGGCCTTCTGAAAGATTGTCACCCATCCACGGACCAACCGAGGCAAGCATAGCGTATCATAGCTACCTGATCGATCGACCCGTGCGGCCGTTATTGCTTTGTCACAAGCCTCTTGCAACGCGGAGCAATTACTACACTTACTGCATTATATTTGCCTTTCATTCGGCTCGTGCCGATCGAAAAACTCCGTTTGGCGTCTACCTTCGCTGAAATGGCCTATTGATTTAGATTTTTACTGCCCGACCTTTTTCCCAAACATTATATTTGCATAATTATATTCAATTTATATTTATATTTTTTACCGCCCAGTTGCGGCGATTAATGCCGAACCGAACAGTAGTACTCCTACTAAGCACATTTCATCCTTATTCGGTCTAACCAGGAAGATACTATCGGTATTTCACTCACAATGAGTGACATAAGTTAACCTCCGGAACCCAACAGGTGACAAATACCGTCGAGACTAGTTGTGACGTGTTTTCAGGCAGCTGACTACACCTGACGACTGTCATGTGCGTTTATCACAGCCAGAGTGACAGCTTTACGTGTTCTCCAAGTCGCTGAGTCGCTGTCTCTGAGCCGTCAACCTAACCATAGAAACGTTCTCTTGTTTATTCTTAAAGTCGCATTTGCATAGCTCAAATTCCTGGAAGTAAAAATTTTAAACACGAGAAAAATCTAAAAACTTCTTTTGCCTCAAGTTCCGGCTTTAAAACGAGACTCCGCTTTACAAGGATGTAGCAATTTTACATTTACGTTTTTGTTTAAAAATATTTTCTCGAGATAGAAAATATTCATGAAATGTTTTGTTTAAAGATTTTGAATTACTTTCTTCGTCTCTTAGTTGGTTTTATGCTTCCAGCTTACAGATGTTTTATTATTTAATCTTTTATTTAGTTTTAAAATCTGAAAGTTGGGTCATGTGGAAAATAAGAAGAAGTGCCTTGAGACAACATAATTTTCTTATCTTACTTTAGTTTTAAAATATGAAATCGCATTATAAGGGCTTAAAGTTGTTTGAGTGCAGCAAATAAGCAAAGTTTGATTTTGTTCCTTCTGTTAGTGTTATGGTTTTGCAATGAAGCCAACACATTAGCAGCTATTTCAGTATTGCTACACACTCACAGGCCCGCTGTTTAAAATTCAGAGCAGCAATTGATAAGACTAAGGGCCTGAAATATGAGTCCGAAAGAGGTCAAAACAAAACCCTATGTGAGCTGAATAAATAAAGTTCATTACGGCACATAATTCTATTTCAGTCCTTATAAATCTGCAATCCTTTATTACCACTAGAAGCACGTATCAAAAAATAATGTTCGTATACATTTAGATTGAAGTACGTTCGTTACATATTGGTGAGCTGAATATTCTATCGGCGGTGCACGGAGCACGAATACTAATAAAACAGGGAACCGGGCACGCCTCTTGACGTGAAGGTTTATTCACAAATTGTTTAACACCCCTGCCGTTGCCCACTACTATATCTAAAGCTCTTTTTTTACGTGCCTAACAGTCGACGGCCGGCCCACTCGATTGAAAATGACTATAGACACGTGAGTAAAGACTCCCACCTGTCACAACCAAGGGATTTTTCAATTGGTTTTAGACTGCTTTATACGAAGCGCCTCTTCCGAAAAGAAAGGAAGCTATTTAGTTTTTTACCTTGATTAAACTGTGTTTACTTATTATTTCTTGATTTCTATCCTCACTATTATTATAAATGCGGAAGTGAGCTCGTTTGTTACGCATTTTCGCTAAAACGGCTGAACGGATTAGGATGAAATTTAGCAGACAGATAGACCATGGCCTGAGTTAGGGCATAATTATGTTACTTTTTATATCGGTATAACGTTCCCGTGTGATAATTTATTTCCTCTTAGTGGGCGAAGACGAAGAAGATGTGGGAAAATATATGTAGCATATTTGAAAATATGCATAGTGTTGGTATTTCCCCAGGCACCTTGCTATAGAAAATCGTCAATAGAACAAATAAACAATGTGAATAAAAACAAAAATATAATCTCTTCTTCTTTGAAGTATATTTTTGCCATGAATAATTTTTATTTAATTTGCAATGAACTAACTAAAAGTCCCTTTGAATAAACTAGCGTTGGTTTACTAAATAAAATTAGGAACAGTAAATATCTACTATGAGTAACGCAATAAGCACTAATTCAGTTCCAAATAATACCTAATAACAACTGTTATCCCTGTGAGAATTGTCGACCTATTAAACCGACTCAAAATTAATGATCTAGGTGACAACCTTAGTTAATATTTATGATGTTTTCCCTACTAATGACTAATGAGATTCCTTATAGAGTGATACAGTCACATCGCATCATTTTATGTAAGCAGACTCTAAGGAAAATCAATTTATTCACTTTCACTTTCAGTAAATTGACCATGTAAACTGAAATATGGGTTTGTTTATTTTTTTTTCCTGTTGTTTAAAAGAAGCTATTTTTCCTTGGTTAGAAAGTATACCTACCATCGGTACTGACAAATGTCACGCAATGAAAATAACGCTATTTTGGTAATCATGAACGATTAGTACGTAATAAGTAACCGTTGGTTGCTTGGAAAAACTTGGTATTACCACAGATGAATACAGATGGTTCACTCCGCAAAATAAAAAGCACTCTAGTGACAACACAATAAAGTGCAATTCAGGTCACACAGGGCTAATTACCTACAGTTATATTCTCCCAGGAGTTGTAGTCTCTTTCAATCGCGTAACTCTTGTATCTTCTGACTACGTTAAATTCACTAAATTGGCCCGACATTAAAAGGTCCGCCGCGTAGGTACATACTTGTAGCTTCATATCTAAAATGCGGAGTGAACCATCTGTATTCTGTGATATTAACAACGAATAAAAAAGGTTCTACAAAATATCTACATTTACTTTCTTTGTCTACATATTTTTATGGTTTGCCTTTCATTCGTCATGGTTTGTTTCAGAACAAAACATTCTGAAGTTATAAAACTCCTGAAAAGCGGAAACCTTATTAACAAATTTGTTTGTTCATGCTTCATTGTGATTAATTTGATTCTAAATACACTAAACAGAATTACGACAACCGTACTTTTATAAAGAAGTAAGGACTAAATTAACTTTGTTTACCTTTTTTGTTGAAAGTTAAGGCACTTAAGTTTATCGGGCTTCTAATAAAGTGGTCTATGTTTTTATTATTTAAAGTGAAATTGGCCAATTTATCAATACTCAGATAAAGAATCGAATAGCGTTTATTCCATAGATAATATTATTCTGGATTTTTCAATAGTCAGATAGTATCCCGCAACTGAGGAATTAAGTTAACTGTCCCTTCAAGCCCCAGTTAATACCTTATTCTAGGGAATAATTAATAATGTTTTGACGTTTGTTTTGTTTGGGATTTTAATGTGCTTTGCTTCTGCGTGTTTTCGTGCTCTTGTATGGTTGAAAATATGAATGTTTTTGATTGAATTGACGATAGTTTTTTAAATGTCTCCAAATATCAATATTAATATCATTTCTTACGTTTTCGGGACGACATTATTTAACAATTTAATACCATTAGGGTTAACTTTTAGTACCAAGTCGAAAACACAGTTAACACAGAAAATTTCTAGCCTACTCCTATTACTCGTAACTTAGCTAAAAACAACAACAACAAAAAAGAAGGTCGCCACATCTGTGGATCTAAGCAAAAGATAAGGAATCTCGTCAAAATGTCAAACATACCTACGTTTTGTTTCTATTCTTGTCTAACACATTGAATACTGTATCTGTGCATCTCGGTGGACATGATAGTGTGAAGTTGGTTAACAAAGACCACAGATAACTATTCACCTTTTTTTTTGGGTGAGAAATTTGTCAAATAATTTCTGCGAGCGGAGCGGGAGGGCGTGTCTCTTACTGACTAAAACCCACCCGTATTCCTTCAGTTGCCTGTAAGTTGCCAGGAGCCACGGTATCCCTTTCGGACTTTCCCGCAACCCCAGCAGGCATCGGTCCTAGTGGACACCTTCAGTTCTGCTGGTATCTCTTTGAGGCGCGCGTGGAACACAACGCACTGACGACCCGGGCCTGGTCCTTATCGGACGGCGAGCTACCCATTGATCACCGTCTGCAAGCCCGCGCCTAGGGCGTCTCCTGCGGCGGCTGGGGGTGTGAGAGCGTGAAGTTTACCTCTCCCGTTTACGCGTTTCGCCTCCTCCTTCGCGAGCATTACTGCTTCGCAGAAGGAGATGACGGCCTCCCATGCCTTCTCGTTCAGTATCATGGCCTGGACCAGAGCCGGACGCGAGAGATCCCCGCCATCGATCGCCTCCACGAGGAAACGGCGATGCTCTGCCCAAGCCGGGCAGACCTCCACCGTATGTTACACCGTGTCCTCCGGGATATACACGCGATGACACCCGGGCGTTTCCTCCTGCCTTACCCGAAACAGGAACCTCCCGAAACAACCGTGTCCGGTGAGGACCTGCGTCAGGTGGAAGGTGAGGACGCCGTAGCGCCTCTCTAGCTATTCCTCAAAGAGGGGACTTATCGCCGCAATTATGGCGTGACCAGCACTGGGTTGCGACAATCGCACTTTTCATGATATTTATTCACCTGATAAACAGCCATATGCTAGATAAGTATTCAACAATTTATCTGAGGATTGAAAAATCGGCCCTTAGAAATTCAAAAAATTTCAAAATTCAAAAGTCATTTATTCATACGAGTACTAGGCTGAGAATCAGCTATTTTCGAACGTCAAAATTACATAAGACAGTCCCCCAAAACGCCCACCTTTCACCACTTCCTAGTGCTTATGCCGGGAAGAAGAAGTGGTGCAACTAACTCCCCAGCAGCACAGCTGTCTGTTCAGTTAGAAAAAAAATGATTCTATATAATAGTATGCCAGATAATTATTTACATTACGCAAAACATAATTTAATTATAAATTAACAGCCATATGACAGCTAGCACACGCCAATATACCAACCAAAAACATCCAGAAATGAAAATAACTAAACGTAAACAACGTAACCGCAAACGTAACCTTTATGCCTGGAGGCTTTATTTTCTTTTTTAGATATTATTTATTTTACCTCGATGGTCAAACAACAATTAACAATTATAACTAGAAGTTATAATTAACAATTATAACTAGAAGTTATAAAATTGTTAAACAAGGACCATCGAGGTAAAATAAATAATTGTCGAGGTCACTAGCTAACCACATATTGCAATACAACTCATAAAAAAAACATTGTAATGAGTAGATTATGTCAAGAATAAATTAAAATAAATTTACTTATAAAGTACACAAGTAAGACTTACATATACATCTTAAGCATGAATGTTAATTTTGTATTTATAACCCTAGCGATTATTTCCAATGTATTGTATCCTATCGTTAATCTGTGAACAGCGTTGTGGGCTGCAATATTGTCTATATGTTTTGTCAATTTCTTGTTTCTATGTTTTATATTGTAGCTGTTTGTTGTTCCTCTTGAATTAAAAAAAAAAAAATTAAGTAAAATTATAAACAATTATGTAACATGAAAGAACATTTAAATATTGTCTTGAGTTAATCACAGGGACCAACTATTCTTATCATTTATGTAGTCGTTGGTAGAATAGTATGCCTTTGAACAAAGGTTGGACTTTACTTTAGTTTTAAACGCATTAAAAGGCAAATTTAGCAAAGAAGAGGGTAGCTTGTTAGAGACGGAAAAGCAAACAAGCATCTTTATTTATTTATTTCTTTTCTTTAATTAAGACGGTGTAAAACCGATTACAAAAATTAATGACACGGTAAGTATAATTATGCACATAAAAGACAAAATATAAAATCCTAGCGAATAGTCTATAATTATAACTTTGCCAACAGTTAATTTGCTGCAATAATTTACTATACCAGGTGTTATCCAATAATTATTATAAATAAAAAAGAATTTGTAAAGGAACGATAGAAGGACTAATATTTATAATATATTATTAACACCACTTCACTCCATCCTACGACACTTAACAGATTTGCTCGATTTTTAACGATCATTATTGTCGATCGATATCGACAATAATGATCGTCAGAAATCGAGCGAAATAAGATTTGTCAGCTTCTTACAGATTTGCTGAATCGTATCGAGCATTACTGCCTATTAATGATCGATAAATATATCTAGGTTAAAATCCAGCATCACCTTGTTGATTCATCGATCGACTAAAGGTTCGTGCAGACCAGCGCGACGCGATGGCGCGACGCGACTCGAACAATACAAGGTGTCGCGTCGCGCTAGTCTGCACGAAGCTTAAAATGATGCTCAATGGTGAAAGACAAAAAATAAGATGTCGATCATCTGTTGCTTACACATTTACTCAATATTGTTTGATTACACCAATCGATCTCAAAAATCGAGAAAATCCGCAGGCACCTTAAGACAGTCGTGTAGGTACTCATTCCGTCACGTCACGTGTTACGTCAGGATTATATACAAAGTACTTACTTGTGTGTCTGTGTGCGTCAGGTCGGCGAGCGATTATGGTGTGTGGGCGAGGGGTGTGCCGATGTCATGGGGCACTAGGTCATGTTCACCGGAGTCGTCCGTGGCCCGTCCCTGCCGGAGATTAGATCAATTTAGTACGTGAATACAGACGCCAAACATTCGGCATTCGGCGTTCGGCCCAGACGGACAAACCCGACAGAGTTTACCGTTTACCCTCTTCACTATTACGTACCGGGACTAATTTGTTAACATACGTCCTGTGATTGCAGCGACTCTGTTGTTGATTTACTGTGGGATACTACAGGGACTAGTACTTAGTTTATTATATTTATATACTTGAACGTGTTTACTGCTAGAAATGTTCTTGGAATTTCAGTTTGCTTTGTTCAGTTTCTTGTACTGTAATAACATTAATGGTGCTTACCAGGAATTGAAAATTACTTTACTAACTTGTACCTAATCTAAACCAATGTTAGTTTTAATAATCGAAGATACTAGCTTGCAACTTGTTTATTCATGTTTGTTGTTGTGTTATAAGAAAAAAATAATGGTTTTATTTTATTACGAGTACGGTACATGTACCTAATTTAAAGTTTGATAATCAGGACCAGCTTCGAGCGAGAGTTTGAGCAACTTTATTGTATGGTTTATTTTAGACCTTTGTATCACCAAAAAATACATTATTTATTACCTTTGTTTATTTTTCTGTACATAAAAGCATAAAGACATTATTTAAATCTGACATTCTTTTTATGCAAAAGATCTATCAAAATTAATGAATGATTTGCCATCCGCCACTTCAAACATAATTGAACGATGGTCGCGCTTCCGTTACTGGGTCAGATAATGATAATATTAAGATACCTCTTCAGGAAAAACTAATACTAAAACCACGAGTCCTTAGCGGTGTAGTACAGTCAACTGCACGCACATGGTAACAAATTGACATTGATATCAGTCTCCTTATTTAGAGCGTGTCATGAGTCACTTGCGCAGAGAGCGACCATCGCAAGGCGCACCGCAAGACGCACCCCTATGTCGTGGCCCTGCCCCAAAGACGATTTTTCTAGAGCAAGTGTTAACATACGTCATTGAGGTTGAGTAGGTATGCGTGCGTAAAGGATGAATGAACACCGCACACGTCACAACGTTTGTCAGTGCAACTCAGTAAACTTGCACAGTATGCCTGTGAGCTTTGGGACAATGGCAAATATATAGGTGTGTTTGTTTGTTGTAATGTTTCATGGAAACATTGATGGAATAAAACGATTATTTTTATAATTATTATTGTTTCCTAGTAGGTATTCTCAAAGTTATATTTCTATGTTTACTAAAGTGGATATTATGTAAAGGAAAAATTAAACAATTTTTATTAAATATCATAATAATGAAAAAAAAAAATAATCTAGACAAAGAAAGTAGTGAATAAAAGCTCACGCAAACAGGCGCGATGAGACTTTAATAAATCAATTTCTAAGAAAACTTCACAGTAAAACAATTACCGGTGTCACGTCACGCGACAAGTAGCGCCAGTCTGCACGATCCTTTAATTGTGTTACTAGTTACTAATTCATGGAAAGGGTTGTCCCAAATCGTAACGGATTTTGAACAGTTAACTCACAAAAGCAAAGATTTTATTCATTTCAAATGAAATTAAATCAAAGGGAGTGACTTCCCTTCCTTTGGGAAATTTAAAAGGCTCTGATTCGATTATCTTACTCTCGCATGAACTATTCCGAAACCTTTTGATATTAAAAATTGTCTATTTGTAATTGTAAAGGTCACAATAATATTCTGATTAAATTAAATTATTAGATCTTAATATTAAATCAGAAGTATGAGTTTTGGTAGCTAAAACAACTGAGGACTTATTTGGAAGTTTGAAAGCACTAACAAAATATATAAAATAAATCAATTCATCATCATTATTATTTCAGCCGAAAGACGTCCACTGGTGGACAGAGGCCTCCCCCAAGCACCGCCACTTCGACCGATTCTATGTTTCCCGCATCCAGCGGATTCCTGCGGCCTTCACAAGGTCATCGGTCCACCTTGTTGGCCTTCCAACGCTACGTCTTCCGGTACGCAGTCACCACTCCAGAACCTTTCGGCCCCATCGGCTATCGGTTCTGCGAGCAATGCGTCCTGCCCATTGCCCCTTAAGTTTGGCGTTTGATATTGGCGTTCAATTTTTCCTAAGAGCAACTTATTAAAAATTGAACGCCAATATCGAATGGCTCTCAAGACCAGCGGACAATTCCCAAGACGCCTAGAAACCTCACTACTCTGGGATATGCTCGACTGGGATCCGTGGCACCTCCGTGCACAAGACTTAAACGAGGACATGCTGCGCCGACTCCGCGAAATGCACATCGAGGATCTAGAGACCCCTGGTGAAGCCTACCTCGGATACGGACAGCATAACCCCCTCCTAACTAATACTAGACTAGGTGAAATCGACTATGTACCAAAAAAAGACAGGAGTCGGCTGCTCAGCAAGCGAACGACCGCTCCACGTCCCCATAAACTGTAATTAACTGTAAATAGGATAGGGCAACATAGAACAACATTATAAATTTATATAATTTTATTCTGTACAATCATATTAACAAGCTCACAGCACACACTACATGACACATATAGATCTCTTTCAGACAAACATAAGTAGACTGTAAGTAGCTGACACACCCACAGGCTGAATACACCACCGACCTGTGGACATAATTATGTAACATATGAACTAGGGAAATAAACATCTTTCTATTCTATTCTATTCTTAAGTTTGGCAATTCTTCTTATTCAATTCAAATAAATCAATATAGTAATTGATCTTTTAATATTAATCTTAAAAATTCATAAATCTATAAAAAACACTAAGAATTACAATGTTAGGCAACCAAAGCCAAACCAAAGCAATTGTAACTCGAGTTATACGCAACGTCACAGTTGACCGTAAACTAACGTTTTATTGCACTGACACTCGTTAGCGCTATGTTTTACGTTGTCACACAAGAGTTTTGTAAAAACCCTCTTTTTAAAAACCCGTCTATAAGACGCAAATACATTTCCGGAGAGATTTTTGCGACATTTTTGATACAAAAGTACCGTTATTGTGTGTGTCTGTAAAAACGTAAAGAAAAATAATAATACTATTAAATTTTTTGCAATCGGTATATGTTACCGATTGCAAAATACTACGATAGACAAAATATCCACCAATATTATCTCCTAACAAGAGGAGCTCTGTACCGTGGAGAATTCGGGTAATCCCATATGGGATGGAAACGCGAGCAGTACATACACCGTAAATAAACATCTTAAACACACTGCATTTTACTGGTAGGTACAAAATATTCCCGTCCGTACAACATTAAATATGTTACTGTATTGCAGCTACAAACTGCATATAAGAAACGATATCTTAAGTAGGCTTGTAGCATCTGACAGGTGCTACGAGGAAAATCGTAGCCGTAGTGCCTACGCCGCCGTAGCGTAGTGGCGCAGCTAATGCTCAGAAAAGGATACTTTGCTGCCGCTTATTAAAAGTAAAGGAAAGAAAAAGTAAAGTATGATAATTCGTACTTCTAACAACAACAAAAAAATTATTTGTTAGCAAACCTTAAATGAAAAGAGTAGGCAGAGGGACTTAGAAAAATAAATCCTCAACACAAACGAATTTCTTTTATCAATAGAAAAAACAGCCTAGCGTCAACGTTCTACAAATTATTTTAGGTCAAAGAAATGACACATCTACATCGAGATATACCCACATTTTCATATATATTACTTACATATTACATATAATGTATGTATAGTACATCTATATTCGTCCATGAATGGACAAAGAATACTAATTCGTCTGAGACGAATGAGACGGGAGAGTCCTGAGTGGACCGAGAGGTCGGGCACCTGTCCTTTACGTCCTGACCTTAATAACGTTAATACTTGGACAAATATAACACGACATGTTCTTGTTTCACTTATTCTGTCTTTTTATATTTAGGCTATTACACGACTGACGCCCAACAGAGTGAGTGACTTAGAATTACTCAAACGAAACGAAAAATTTGTAGAAGAAGGTCGGATAGATAAATAAAGAAAGCTTAGATATAATATTGACAGTGGGTTTATAAGAAGTACTGTTGATGACGCCAATTAAATAGTAATATTTAGGTATATACGGTAAATTCTGATTCGTTTTTCTGATAACTTACGCATAATATCATACCTGTTTTTCCTGAACACAGAAGCGTATGAAACACCGACATATCGCACGTTATAAGTCCCATGTAATATGATGCGAGCCATTGCCATTAACCGGGCACAAATCCAAGATACAGCTAATGTAAATTTCGTAATGGGAAAACCCAAAAGCACTTTGCCTCCAACCCAGTACCACAGTATAAATAAGTAACAGTATTATGTCTCGGTAGATAAACCTGCCGCGCACTCGATACTGTTGTGTACTGATATACACTAAGATTTTGAAGCGCGTCGTTTCGGCCATTTTCTATGAAGACATGATACTGTTAGTCATTTATACTGTGCTCCCAGTTATTGTATTGCCGCGCCTGCGACCACTACATTAACCAGTACCTAGTGTGCTTAGTCATATCACAAGGATTTTTTGGCCAAAGTCGAAATTAATGTCACCATCTTGTTCTTGGAATGAAGTTCCTTATCGCACGTAATACTCTGCACACTTGGCGAATGAAAGCTAGATCGAAGAAAGTGTATAATTATGTGGACTGTTACGAAACATTTTTTGTTACATAACAAAAGTGTTGTGACGTTCGACGTGTGCAAAAGCGAATGGAACTTCGTTTCAACCGGGTGTCCTCTCCACTGTTTTTCAATACATTTCACAAAACAATTGCACAAATGTTCACCTACAGCGCCCCCCTGTCAACGTCATTCAAGCGCAAAAAAATCCATACTGCAGTGTACAAACCGTCCCTTGCCGTTATGTTGGCACCATTACTTGTGAAGCTTAGTTTCAATATTAGAGTTCAAAATGGCGAACTACCAGTAAATCTCAAATCTCAAATCGTTTATTGCAATCCATAATGTACAATTACAGGTGGTTAATAAAAGATATAACAATAGAAACAATTATGGACCCTGTCGGGCACAGCAAATTTTTAAATAAGGAGAGAGAGGAAGAGCGCTTTATTAATTTTAATTGTTATTAAGTTAGAATATTATTGTATATCCTATTACCTATTGACTTATATTTCCATTCATTCACTTATTCTATTAATATTTTATATGCAGGTATATCTATATTATATCAGTATTTCAAAATCCACCTATACCAACTTAGGTACTGTGACATTCTGTTCACATACAAACTAGAAATAGTTAATCTAACGTCAGTAGTGTTGGATATTTGAACTTGATGTATCGCAGCAATCGTTCACGCCTGCGGAAAGATATCGCTACGTTAAAATGTATTGTCAACATGTTGTTATGTATGTATTTTTAGTTATGTACACCAACTTTTAAGATATCGATTAGAAGTTGGGTGACATACAAAAAAGGAAAGATAGTGAAAGACCTAGGTCTTTACCAAGGTCTTTTACTACCTTACCTAAAACATAAAGACAAAGGAAAAAAATTCGCCTACAATGTTGCTACTATTTACTGATGTCGAGATATTTCATACCTATAGAAATAAAATAAAACTTTGAATATCCTAAACAAGGTTGAACAAGGCTATAATACTGCTGCTTAGAAGTCAGTGCCCTGTCGTAACAAAACTATACAAGCCTATGAAACATGAAATATCGATATTTTAGTAGGTAAATGTCTGACGTCAAATACAACAAATTAGTCAGTCACCATAATATGCTGAAAGAGCACATAGCCATCTATTTTCAAATATTATGCAACGTAACCTTTCCAATTGTAGCCGGCCTATAACTGTATAAAAGTTCTAGTGACAGCTGCATCCAACTCACACTCAGTTTCCAACACTGTTCGGGACGCTATTACATATGTAGTTGCACTGTCCTACTCTCTATATCAGTCCAGTTTCTATACTATCACAAACTGGACTCCCATCGGCTATGCATTTCCCGAAAATAGCCGAATATCTCCGATGTATAGAGCATATCGATTACCTTTACAACACGGTCCCGCTAAGCAATCAGTTGGTAACCTTGTACCGTGCAGGCAGCGAGAAAGCTATTATTCAAAATAGTGCCGAGCGCTAACACAAGCTTACTCAGTCGCAAAGTACATAATATTTTGTTTACGTTAGCCTTAGTTAGCAGATTCATTCAGTATAGCGAACTGCTAAAATTTACTAGAGGTATTGGTTTAAACAGCCTCCACGGGTAGCGATACATAGTTATAATGTACAGTCAGGAATATTAATTGCACCCTACGCCAATTTGCTGTGTTAAAGCCATTTAATAAGACCAAGCCAAGACATATTATGCTTTTTCGGACATATTATGCGTTCACTTCCAAATTCAAATGTAATATCTTTCTTATTTTTAATTGTTTAAGCATGGTCTGGAAAGGCTTATGATATGGGCCGGGTGGAAGGAAAACGCGCTCAACGCAAAGCACCGGCCAGATGGTCAGAAGTGATCAAGAGGGCTGTTGGAGGCAGCATTTACCGAGCGGTTAACACTGCAGAAGACCGCATAGGAATGAGATCGTCGCTGGACCGCGTCGTATGTGTTTGCGATCCTCAGCATTGAGGGAACGACGAAGAACATAGCCATTTAACAAAAACTGTCTCAGAATGACATTTTTGTGATTCGAATGTACGGATTATTTATGTTGGGAGTCAATTTGCTTAACATTTTCATTAATTTCCCTGACTTTACGTCCAGCGCAGGCTTGGCAGTCAGCTACCTTGCTGCTAGCTAATAATAGGGGTTAAAGTATGAAATTGCGAATTTGTACTGAAAAATTTAAATTCGTTTTTTTTTTAAATTTAATATATTTATTTAATCAAAATAATGACCATTATTATCTATACATTGCTGCCATGTAATAGGAAGGTCATTATGCCTTTGCGATAGAACTCTCGTGATCTAGATTCGACAAACTATGTGAAAGCATTTTGTACTGCCTCCTGAGAAGAAAACTTTTTTTTCATGTAGAAAAGCCAAGCCAAGCCTGCGCTGGACGTAAAGTCAGGGGACTTTACGTCCAGCGCAGGCTTGGCAGTCAGCTACCTTGCTGCTAGCTAATAATAGGGGTTAAAGTATGAAATTGCGAATTTGTACTGAAAAATTTAAATTCGTTTTTTTTTTAAATTTAATATATTTATTTAATCAAAATAATGACCATTATTATCTATACATTGCTGCCATGTAATAGGAAGGTCATTATGCCTTTGCGATAGAACTCTCGTGATCTAGATTCGACAAACTATGTGAAAGCATTTTGTACTGCCTCCTGAGAAGAAAACTTTTTTTTCATGTAGAAAATTGTCCAAATCACGAAAAAAATGGTTGTCCATTGGAGCAAGGTCTGGTGAATACGGAGGGTGACGAATGGTTTCTAATTGCAGTTCCTGTAGAGTTAAAACGGTTTCTCGTGCTTTATGAGGCCTCGCGTTATCATGGAGCAATAATGGTGAAGATCGATTCATGAGTTGGGGCTGTTTCACTGCTAGGTTTGCTATCATTGTTCGGAGTTTGGCACAGTAGACATCTGCCGTTATTGCTTGACCAGATCGGAGAAAGCTATAGTGAATAACACCATGCTGAGACCACCAAACAGTTACCATTACCTTTTTATTGGTAAGCTTTGCTTCAGGACATTTTTGCGGCGTTTGACCTGGGGTCAATCATTCCATTTTTCGCTTACGGTTATCGTAAAGAATCCACTTTTCATCACATTTCACAATTCGATCCAATAGTCCTTCATTTCTGTATCGATTCAACAAGGCAACACAAGTTTCAACACGCGTTTCTTTCTGCAGATCAGTCAAATCATGAGGCACCCATTCCTCATATTTTTTATTTTATTGATTTGACGCAAATGAGTCAATATTGTTCGTAAGGTAACGTTAAACACGACGACATCAGCTCTTCTCATTTAATCCGTACCAAAACGAGAGATGAAAATTCGTTCGTCTACTGTACCAATAAATAAAGCAAAGACCTCATAGTTTGAGAAAGCAAAGCTTCCATAAAACATAAAGCCATGGCTCTATTTTGGCCATAAAAGTCCTACCATCGTTAAATCTTGAACGTCTGAACTTTGCCTTATACGCCTACATACGCAAGAGCTTTCAATTGGCTTTTACTGTTGTTTTTTTCTTCTTAGCACAAATGTGTGTATGGCAGAACTGCGCTTTTAACGTAGCTGGTTGCCATGTAACCCGATGGGAGTCTGTACTTTGGCCAAATATTTTGAACATTTCAATACGATTGGAGACAACACTCCTAGTTTCGAATACATGTGCATTTAATATATAACAAAGATAGAAAAAAATGCTGGATAAGTAATCGCTTGGTATTTTTTTTGTGTTAGTACCTATTAGGTATAGATGCTTATTTAAATAAAGGCAAATGAAAACTCCATAACAGCTAGATAAAATCTTCCCAATCCAATTGCCCTTGCTTAGTGAAAACTCGTGAACAATGTAGTACAGCCAGCATTATTTCGAATATTGCTAACCAAAAAAATTTTGGGTGTTTCTTACGCATGCATGAAACTTCTCCGGAATATAAATAGAAATAACATGAAACCTTCTTTAGACTATCTTAGTAAAGTAATATTATCATAAATATCATTATTCGAGTCAATGAAGTTCCGATATTTCTAAGTTTCCCTTTACTTGAACTTTATTATTTTATATTTTGCGTCATGGAACTCATGCAGAATCGGCGTTGGCTCCAATCGATAAATTTTCCCGTTTGTGGGTTTTTGTTTTCTAGCTTAATTTCCATGGCGTCAAGTTTTTTCATTTTGTTCAGTAAACTTTTTAAGGACCGACTAGGGTAACTAAGTGCTTTTACATGTTTCGACCTGTCATAAAGATAGTTGATTTGAAAATGCCACTTAACCTTGCAGATAATATATCATCAACGGTTTGGGGTCTTCGCTGCATTATTTTCTTCCATATATCAATATTAGCCGTAATCTTAGTATTCACTCCCTTTCAAGCTATATCTGCATCTCACATCGGAGAAAATATAAAAGGTATATCGATAATATAATAATATAATTATCGATATACCTTTTATATTTTCTCCATGTTGTCGCTTTTCGCTTGAATAGTGTCTACTGCCATCTTTATACGCCATTCAAATATTTCTTCCGAACGGGAATTGAATCCAAGCTCTCTTGGTAACACAAAGATGTACTAATGATGTAATTTATATGCTGAATATAAACGTAATACTTTCGTTTTCAGAATACGAGTTTTGTAATTAATTAAACATTGTGGAAATATTAGACAATATTCCGTCATGATTTTACTTGTTATACAACATAATATGCGTTACAAAAGATGAATTCTCATTCTACTGTCGATTTTTTTATAGAGGCCAATAAAAACTCCTATATTCAGCATTGTACATTAACAGGCAGTTATAAGGAACGTCCTTGGTAAAGTCCTATTATAAAACTTTGATTTACCTTCCTGGCGATCATAAACCCTTGGTTGTAATAAAACAGATTTGAACGTCCGTCATTAAGTCATTACACACCAAACTGTAATAAAGGAGGAAATACAACGTATGTCTTTGTGAAGGAACGAGGCGAGGACATGGAAACTAGAGAACAATTAAACAGAATAGGAAATGTTTTAATTGCTATGTGAAGGAGAAAATACTACCTTTTGTGACATAAACTATGACACTTACATTGCGTAGTTTTGTAAATAGTTGTAGCAGTAAGAGAGACAGCCAATGATATGGTTTAAACTCGAGCTATAAAAAATATTAATATGATCCCCAATGCCCAGCAGTGGGACAGTATAGGCTAATCTACAAATAACAAAAAAATAATCCCTAACATGGTCCAGAATACTATCAAATAGGTATTTATCCTAATTACTTAGACGTGAAACCAACAAAATGATCAAAGTAAACACCAATACTGTTTACCTACTTTTCCCTGTCTATTTTTGACAGATACGATAAAAGGGGTTTTGTCCGTATCTAAGTAAAATAAAACATCGGTAAAACACAGCAGGTAAATCCATAGCCACCCTTAAATCCGCCAAGAAATAGAAACGGGAAAACAGCTTGCTCCAATCGCCAAACATTCTCAATACATACAAATAACACGACTGAAATGAAAAGCACACACTCACACTCCAGTATTTTACTTTCATTCGGAAAATCTGAATGTAAATCAACACGCACTCGAGTGAAATGTCTGTAGGTATACTGTACACTCAAACAAAGAGATAAGTATGTACAGGCTGATGACTAAAATTTAGAAGTTTGGATGTAGGAGGTAATCTCCGAAACTACTCATCCGATTTTAACATTATTGCTGAATGCCATAGGATGTTTTATGTTAAAACACGCGGACGTAGTCGCGGTCAGAAGCTAGTATACAATAAAGGCATGTACAGACTTGGGTAATGTAATGTAACGCCGATAGTGTGGACGGTATACAAACGAATAAGTGGTCGCGCTGGGCATTAAAAAAATAATCACATTTTATTTCACGTAAACCTTAAGGGCACTTTCTTCTTGATTTGAAATCTGCTCCTTCTTTACTATGTTTCATTAAATCAGGAAATGTACCACTATGTAAACATTGATTAAATATGCCTGTTAGGACATGGGCAATTGTGTCAATGATATCTCCAAGAACCTTAATGGAAATCCCCCATAAATCTTCAGTGTTTTTATTTATTTTATTATTTAAGTACACACAGAAAAATAGATACAGATAAGACATAATCATAATTATGAGTACAAAGATACTGCTTATTTCTTAAGAAATTTCTTCCAGCAGACCTGCGACAGGAGAAATGAGAAAGAAATGTACACAATAGTGTGTGAGAACAAGAAGAGAAACAATTATAAATATGCGAAGTCTTAAAATAAAATATTGAAATAAACCTACACGTATAACGTAATAAATTAACATATACTCAAATAAATACATAGAGCTTAAATATATAAACATACATACTATAGGTATATAAATACTCACAGTTGAGAGGAAAAGTAATGCTCTTTTACTCGATATTTCAGTATTGTGAAACAGTTTTTAAATCACGAATGCTAGGCGGACATAACCTAACTGCATGGACAGAGAAGGAATAGGAATGGTAGCTTGTTTTATGAGAATGAGATTTAAGGAGGGATCTAAGGTGTGATCTACACGATGCGTCGCTAGGACGAGCATAAGAAAAACACTCACGCAGGTAGGAAGGATAAGACGGGCTGTGTAAGACGTTTAAGAGCAGACATAAAGATCCGAGTGTTCCAGCGATGGCGGATTGGAAGCCACTTAAGTTCCTTGCGAAGATGGGAAATATGGTCATACTTTCTAAGTCCGAAAACAAAGCGAAACCACAAGTTTTGCAAGCCCTCAAGCTTGTTTAATAGCTCCTCAGTAGCATAAAAAAAAAAGGTAGCAAATAAAAAGTAACCTCTATTGGGAACCGACAGCTGATGAATCAACGCGGAGCGCCAGCCCGAGCGTTACATGCTTGCATGCTCGTTGTGCGTCCACACGCAGAATTCGCGAAACAACAAACATATTACACACAATAGACACAATAAATTATATTACACATTACACGTGTTTATACACGCCTTTAAGTGAGTTCGCTGAGTAGTCAAATACCCATTCAAGGGTGTTTCAAGAGGTTACATTCTGAAAATTGGCAACGTCGCGCGTCGCAAATAACTGTCAATATATTTCGCTGTTTTGATTAATTACTAAATGAAATTATGAAATATCGGTCTATAATGCTCTAAAATATTAATTATGAATTAGAATAATAACTCCGTATTAGGTGTCGTGATAACAGTTCAACGATATTAACTGTCCAATAAAAATTTCATTTAATACACCCTCTTAACAGGTATAACTGTCCCGTAACAGTATAGGACACTTGGTAGGCAAAGTGAATATTATATTTAATAATAATATTATATTATATTAAAAATGAATATTAGCAGTGTCGCGAAAAAATGAATACCTATTTTTGCCTGTATACCTTACTCCTTGGTCGACTGTTCATAGGTACTTTAATCCGGAGGGAATACACCACGTTGTATGTTTGTTTAGGACAGCACGGAGTATGTTATTTTCTATTTACTGATAGGCTCAAGCTCGGTCCTTCTCCAACTCGCGCTCCATTAAGAAATGCTAACAAACACATGTTTTCTGTGAACATCTGCCATTTCTGTTTGTTGCCTTGAAAATGGTTTGATGTCGTTAAACTGTCGTACTTAAAGTTTATTTATGTTAATGAGCCATTAAGTAACGAATAATTTAGGGGGCAGTATATTATCTTGGCGTATAGTAAAAAGGTACACGTTACACTCTATAAGGCTTTTAAAATAATCATGAGGCTTGTTCCTATTTCTATCTTACAGTAAAACAGCAATAGGTACAAGTCATCAAATCATATATTTCAAATAGGCACATAAAAGGCACTTTTTAACGTCAAAAATTAACAAGAAAAAAGGTAATTTCGTATTGAGAAGAATGGGCAAAAAACTCCACCGTTACTCTTTTAAAAATGTATGTCTTTTAACAATATTTTTTTATACATTAACTATAGTACCTGGGCGACCGAGCTTTGCTCTGGTGAAAATAGAGAATGCTCATTTAATAGTACTTAAAGGAAAATTCATAATAATTATATGTGAAGTACATACTAATTCCATGCTATCGTGATAGTAGGTACTTACTAATTCCATGCTGCCATGTCATTATTCTAAGGTAGCCAT
This sequence comes from Xanthia togata, assembly GCA_963853775.1. Classification (NCBI taxonomy): domain Eukaryota; kingdom Metazoa; phylum Arthropoda; class Insecta; order Lepidoptera; family Noctuidae; genus Xanthia; species Xanthia togata. Next base: position 19,433,705 of record OY970802.1, read on the forward strand.
CTTGTTCTAAACTTTGGGCGACCGAGCTCGAGAGAAAATACGGAGAAAACGAATTTTCCCAGATATGAGATCTAGCTAGATCGATTTTTCGCCCCCGTAAACCCCTATATTGCAACTTACATCGAAATCGTTACAGCCGTTTTCGAGAACGTGATTAGAAATATTGTATTATATACAATTATTGATAATTTAATAGTATAGGATAATTATGTGAAGCCGATACACCTAGCATAGAATTACTACATCACAGTAGGTAAAAATAATTAAAAGTGAAGCAATGACAGATAAATTAATTAGTAGCAAAACATAAATTATTTATTATAAAAATAATGTGATCCTATTCAGGTAACATCAAGATGATATCAAAACTTAAATGTTAGAGTATGTTAGGGTACCTATAAAATCAAAACTACACTGGAAAAGACCGTACGCAAATTACTGCATTTTTTGTAAATTTTATACACACAATAAAAATTAAAAGCTGTTCGTTTGTCAGCACATCACTTCAGAACGGCTGGACCGATTCGGCAAATTATTAAGTTTTTTCACTCTAAGGGAATGATAAATATAATGTTCTGTCGTTTTCGTTGAGGTAACTAGGTACCTCAACCAAGTATCCGACACGAAGTACCCGGTACAAGACCCGGCTGCTTCAGAAGAAATATAGGGATTAGAAACATAGAAATAGTCAACCCAGATAACTAGTAATCCAATCAAAATAAACCAACAACCAAAGTATCAATTGACAAGTGAGCTGTTTGGAGACTGGTTCACATAATCAGCCTATAATGTTCCCAGCGCTAGGTCTTAGGCCTCCTCTCGATGAGAGGGAGTGGGCCGTAATCCACCACGCGGGCCCAGTGCGGGTTGGTAGATGTCACATGTCTTTGAATGTTTGGTTCTAGGACATGCCGGTTTCCTCACGATGTTTTCCTTCACCATTTTGAAATCAGTGGTGATGAAATAATTTACCTACACAAAGTAAAGCGTCTGTCAGGGTTCGATCCTACGACCTACAACTCGGAAGTCGTTACCGTTGTCACTGGGCAACCACCACTGCACCGGTTCACTGTACATATAATGTGAACCCAATTAAAGCAAAGCTTAATATTTTTTTTTAGAAAATAGGACATTACGAAGAAATATCTAACCTGTGCACTGATGCTAATCCTAAAACATGTTAAAACAAACAATACAAAAAAAATGCAACAACATGTCCTTAAAATATGTAGTAAAAGAAACTTAAAAAAAAAATTAGATCAAGTTGAGATTTAAAAATCAATGTTTACTTTTATTACTTATAGTGTTATAAAGGAAACCAGTTGATTATAGCACTATAACAATTTATTATTTATTTATTTCAAAAAAGTGTGGTACAGTCTGTTACAATAAATATAATTTTACAATTTATGGATAATCAGAAATAGAGTAACAATAACAGGATGTAATCTGGCGTCCTAGCTAGGTTAAATGGTAACCTGTATTTAAGTACCGCCTGCCCAGCTTCCCATAAAAGGGGCAAAAAAAAATATAGAGACTGCTTAGGATTTTAAGGTGCAAAAGTATGTTACCTTATATTTAACACCGCACACTACCACACCACACCACACACCACACCACACTATAATCACCGAACATCGTACAATTTACATCGTATTGTAAGGACATAATTCAGCTTCAGTTAATTACTTCACTACTAAATTCCAACATCTACATTCTACGAGCTTTTATTTCTTGGAAACTGTACCAATTTGGGCCCAAATTGGACAAACGGCCGAGGAAATAATAATGTCAATTAACGGTAAAAACAAAGGAAAGGATCGTTTCCGTCGTGTCCCGAAGTTTATGAGTGTAACTGTACATGTGTTTGGAGAGTTTATGGAATTGTACACGTGTTTTTGTTATGTCTGCGGATGTTTTGTTACGAATTTATGCGTTGTGTATGCAGAAGGGTTATATTGTTTGTCTGAATATTTTATTTTCGAAATCGAATTATTATAAAAGCTGTACTGCGGAAAAATTAGGTATCCTACTACGATCACGTACCTAATTCATTAGATCACACAATTGCTCTTTTACTCTTTATGTTATTCCAAACTTAAAACCAAGAGCGAAAGCTAAAAAATATACATAATAAAATCAATGCAAGAAAACTCTTATTCGCGACAAAATGAAGTCACAGTCCACGGGCCCACCTATCTATATATACATCGCAGACGAACATGAATCGATAGAAACCATATTTGACAAAACCGGGAGTGGCACATACAAGTAATAGAACATCGATACATACGTAATATATATGTATGTATGAACAGTCGCCTCATTTACTTTATTTATTTATTTATGTACACACAAAACACTTAACAGGACACAATATTAACATAAAAGAGCACAAAGGTACTGCTTATTTCTTACAAAATTTCTTCAATGCTTCTTTAATGCCGATTGCGTCTAAAACTGATCGTTAAACTTACTAAATAAACTTAAAGATGTCTGCTACTAACAACCTTTACCAACATACACATTTTAAATAATTTAACAGGTCAATTACTTGTATGCAAAGGTGTGAAGGCTATCTCTTTTAATGGCAAAGATAAGGGATAGTACTTACCAACCAAAAACGATCGGTACGTTATAGGAATCGAGTAAGGTTACGGAAGTGACCATAAAAAGGTTCTGTATAAAGTTATGCAAACACGCATGGGGTTCGTTCATGTATATTGCCAATCAGGCTATGGCCTAACCCTCAGTTTTGTATATAGAGCCGTTACATAGAACCATAGCCTATAAATTGTGGCCATTGGAGTGCGTAATTAATTAGGTATAGTGTATTCAACTATAAATGTAATAGGCATATAATTATAGTGTATTGAATTAACAGTGTTCTGGGTGCAAAGGCATAGTGAATATAAAATATTAGAACATGCTGGAGTACGAACTTATATTTCTAGGACTCTTTTTAATATATCGCTCTTGTATAAAGTAGTCTGTACAAATGCTGATTATTGATATATTATTGTGGACTATATAGTAGATTATTAACCAAGGGGATAAAACAGTGTCTTCTGTCGCGGGTGACGATTTAAATTGCGAGCGTAACGAAGGACTCGTGGTTTACTCCCGAGCGTAGCGAGGGTGCTAAAAACTTAAATCACGAGCGAAGCGAACGAATTTAAGACGAGTACTGAGTGTAGCGAGGGATTTAAGTTCACCCAAGACTAAGACAGCTTTATCACCGAGGAAAATACTCTACTTTTCGTACCATTTGCGAAAAAATTAACACAATAATAATATGAGATAAGCATTTATTAAAAATAATGACAAAAGTAAAATCAACTTAACGTTTATGTATTTGAAGAAAACAAAAACGCGGCAAATTCCTAGACTAATATTTTTTTGTCGGAAAAGCAAAGGCATCAAGCTCATACGGCCTCGTCGGTTTTCGTAATTTTATTTAATAATCATAACTGCATAATAAATGCGTATTCCTTTTTCAAAAAGATGTATAATGCTTTATATACACACTCAATGGTGTAAACACGGATGTAGTTCAGTATAAATTTTGGTAAGTATTCCAAATTTAAATCACATTCTCCCCCTAGAGGATGAATGAAATTCAGTACAATTTTCTTTCCCTTATTTTAATAGATTAAAAATGACTATTGTTATGTTCGCTTTTTGTGGCATAGAATGTCACTTTTTTGAGCAAGTGGTACGAAAAGGTTTTGTTTTTGCTGAAGTCTAAAATATTATGTCAATGTGGTGAGCCACTACGCTGAAATATCATGATTGTAGTTGAAAGAATTAGGCCAGCCTAATTGTAAATATGGCTTACTTAAATATAGTTCGTTTAGTAGGTATTAATCATAACAGGTCAAAACTATTAGAGTACCATTTCATTAGTAGTTGAGATATCTCGTCCTAATGACATCCATCCAGGGCTGACCATAGTTTTTCTACATATACTTATAAATATTATAATTTAATTAATAACCAACCCGTTTTCCAAACGTATATAAAAGTCAAAAATCTCTTTTTTTTCCTGTTGTAAGATTACAATACATTTTTTCATTTGATTTCGTTGCAAAACAACTAGAGCGTAATAATTCAAAATTTACATTCCGTATTCATTTAAATAAATATGATTGAACACTGAATTCCGCGAACGTCCTGAAAGCTTGAATGAATATGTAAAATCTGCGAATACCAGCTTCACAATATTGTGCATTATTTAACTGGATTATAAATAAATGCTTTGAATTACACAAGAGAACTACGCATTAAATCACAATCGATAAAACAATTATCGATTGTGATTTAATGCGTAGTTCTCTTGTGTAATTCAAAGGATTTATTTAATAGATAACAATGAGGTATTATTAAATTCTAACCAACCGGTTAGATTTTATCTGATTATGAGAATGTTCCTGATTCAATCGTTTGCCGTTGATTCAGATTTAGCCTTTCCTGTTTACTTTTCTTAGGGTAGTGGAACGATAATAAATATTAATTACGAATCAGAAGCACAACAACATTCACTAAAGTTTTACTGTACATGATATACCTATAATAAACAATACATAAAGGATCTCAAAAAACGCTTAATGAATACCTGGGAACCTTCTGGTTACGGAGATATTGACGGTCAAAGTCCCAATTTTTTTATTACTTTTTTCACGACAACTATGTTTAGCATGCGCTACATTGCGCGCTGTAGTAAACAGTAATTTTTAACACCAAAACTCATATAACATCACTCACACTCAAGTCATTTCCCAGCAATAATGTTTGCTTAATGTTACTAAGTTTGATGTACATAATGCGTCAATAACAGCTATGTAATGGATCTTGCTACACCCTGTAGAATGAAACAAACATGATCGACAAACAAACAGACTTACTTAGTTCTTAATAGATTACGAATATAAACATAGGTAAGCTTAAAAACGTCGAGCTATTTCGTTTTAAATGATGCATAGCTCACGCGACATAAGTAGATATGAAATATGGGTTTTAACAATAGACCTAAAACGTTCATGAATATTCAAGTTGTTGGAATATAAGTTAAAATGACAAACTTCTCTTAGAATAATTATTGGCATTACTAAGTGGTACCTAGATTGTATACTAACAAACTTTAAGTGGCACTTTTCAACCAAAATGAGGTGCCTATACCTATGCATGCAAAATCGTTTTACTTTACGACTATGAACCCGTGTATATTCCAGATTGGCCCGATTTATTTCTGTTCCACTTGCTAATGCATTTACCGACACAAATGCGACATGCACAACTACCCAGTCCTTCTTTTTCTTCGTAAAAGAGAAAAAGGACTTTTTCAACATTTCAGAGTGTAAAGGCTCGTGCAGACCAGCGCGAAGCGACGGCGCGACGCGACTCGAACAATACAATTTCTAAGAAAACTTCACGGTATAACAATAGCCGGTGTCGCGTCGCGATGTTGCGTCGCGCTAGTCTACACGAAGCTTTATACCAAAGAGTATATAATATATTCTGCTTTATACTGAACATTGATATTCTTAATACAAAAATAAAAAAATATTTTAAATATCAAGAACTTCTGATTATTATCAATCTTAATACTAAAACGTATGGCCCAGTTACCTTACTTCTCGAGCCGTTTTTCAGGCGCCTGAATATAGCGTATTCTTGATCGAAGGTTATAATTATCTACTTTTTAAATTGTGTCAAGCTTAAGCGCTGTCATTAAATAATTTTGGCACACTGGACCCTACTCGATTGTATCAATTGCTACGGATGACTGTGTAGACGTCATTTATTCAAACACATACATAGTTGTTTACAAAGAGGGCTACCTACTCGTTGTATATGCTATGTGTTTGTATTATAGTATACTAAGAGTATTCTGATAGTAAATGCCAAGTCTTCTTACAACCAAATGGATACTGGACTATTTCTCTATTCGATTGTCCCTGTTTTTATGTAGTCCACTAGGATACTATGATATTATGATTACAAAAAGCAAATTACCTTACGCCAGACGAATGAAAACTTCCCAGAGTCTGTTTAAAATGACACAATCCCACTAAAACGCACTGTTCGCACACAAAAATCAGTTAAGTAGGATACTGCATACGCCCAGTATCACTGTCAACCAGTTTCTATCACTTACACCTATCACATCACTCCGTACATTATTACGTAACACTCTCTCTAAAAGCACTTTTACGTAGAACAGCGGAAAAATCAACCATTATATTTTATAGCGAAATGCACTCTCGGATCGCGAAAACGTAACACAAAGAGTTTCAAGTTTTTTTCGAATGTCAAATATATCTGCGCAGAACGTCGCACGACTGTCCAGGCCCCTTCGGTTGATCATATTCTATTATCATTTGATAGGCCACCTCCGTTTAGGACCGAGTCGTTGTGCGAGGAAGTGTCGGATCGTTTTGTCGTTGATAACTCGATTCATCACGTGTCGGCAGGGAATGATGGCCATTCAATGTGTGAGTCGGTGAACTCGTCAATAAACAGAATTATGCTGACGTTAAACATTTGAAGAAAACAAAGAGACTAACTACGCAAAACAATTCAGTTAATTTATCTTGCTCACGTCTCGACCTTTCTTTCACTTAAGACTTCCTCATCTCACAGAGCCTTGTTCCGGCTACACAAATAATTGTGACATAATTGCCACGCATAATTACATTGCGCATTATAAATATTTGTACAATTCACATAGATACTGGATTGGATCACGTATCCGATCACGATTACACATGTTTGCCACGAAAATAGCACGCGTGTGTGCATTTTGCAATCGTTGTAATTAGGTAACGTGGCGTAGTGGAGACGCGCACTTTTATCAGCAGGATTTTGTGATAAATCACGCATGGATTTATTGCAATGCGGATGACATGGTTTTAATGGGGTTGTTGGTTTTCGTTAAGATTTAATGTACATAGGCGTGTAATGTAATGTAGAGGTAAAAAATGAAGGCAGTGTAATTTAGTATCAGACAGTTAAAAGCTGTTACAAATTATGTTTCAAATATATACTAAATATGTTTTAGCTCATGATTCAATTTCATTTTATTTAACAGTAAATTGGAAACATAAAAATTTAATTTCTGAAACAACGAGCCGAGTTTCTGAGTTAACTATGCAAATTAGGATTTTCATAATACATAGGTAGGTACTAACCCTGCATACAGTTACAAAATACATGCTTCGTAACAAAGAGAACTTACAAAGCGTACTACTCCAGTGAATATTTTAAAAGAATTACCAAAAATCTTAATGCTAACGTTTACCTTGTTCCTTCCTAGAAGAAATTTCATACTTGAAAGGTTAAATTACAAATGTAAACTTTACACATGGGTGTCTTTTTGGACCCTTACAACGTTACATAAAATTTGATGGGCAGTCTGAGAGCCATCGTCCTTCGTAATCAAAATAACTATATCAGATTTCTGACGATCCTTGCTTAAGAAAAACTTGCTTAACTCAAACTCAACTCAAACTCAAAAACTACTCGTACAATGCACATACGAACAAGATATAATATTTTTATCACTAAGTAGTGATATAAATTTTAAGTAAAAATATGGAACGTTGCTCACTTAGACTTGTTAAAAAAAAATCTTATATGCATTAATTAACTTGGTAAAATTGACACTTGATTTTTTGTAGCATAATCATTTATTTATTTTCGGTTCAAGACACAAACATCAGTGTGGCCCAGCATCTTTTATATAGACTTATATTGAAACAGTTTACTTGACGTTACATAGAATATTATTTTATAGATAATCCCGATAGACAACAATCTCTCTAGCGATCACGAAGATTAATGTCATTTCCATCACGCTTAGCAAACGGATTGACAACCACAGAGTAATGTCATTAACTGAGATGAATTCCGGCATTTTCCTGATAACCAGAACAATATCAAAGCTGTTTATGTGGGTACTACACATAATACCTGTATTACGATGCACAAAGAGCATACTTTGCAACAAAACATTTATAGATAAATATGTTTCGTTGCAAAGTATGGCTCTTTGTGCATCGTAGTATAAAATTTAACTTTTATTTTGTAGACGTAAAAGAAGATTGCTTTTGTCCAGTGAATATTCAATAATACTTTTGCAGATACGTAAAATTGTATCCAACAAAGCGAACCGTTATAAACATTTGTCAGATAATACCACTAGGGGTTCAGTTCCTTGAACTTAACTTCCGAACTACCCTACAGACACTAAAAGTTTCCCTGTATTTTATTTGGTGTTTCAATCTTTTGTAGCTCAAAATGAACTGTCCTCAGGGATACAATGTTTTTCTTCAATGGCTAGCAAGAATGTAGAACGGATTTTAATTTTGTAGCAGTCTCCATTTCGAGCTTTTGTTTGTTCTAGTGTCTGTAGTAATTAAAGAATCGCAATTGAGTTTAGAAAAAGAAAATGTTGCATAACGAAATGATGGTCTAACTTTTTTTTTTGACGAAAAACGCAACAATAGCCTTTTCAGTTTACGGCCTTGTTTTTAGTAGAGTTCAATACCTTGTGCCGAATCAGCTTTCCACTTTAATAATACGTTCAAAAACAATTATTTTCTAAAAAATAGACCACTACATAGTCTACCAAAATCTTCAGGAAAACATAACACCCCCCCGCTTCTCGCTAAAAAATAAAATCCACCTGAAAACATAGTACCTACCTACCTAAAATATTATTTAAGCAAAAAAATAGCAAGGACCTTTTTATTTATTTTTCTAAAATTATGAATTCGGTTTTGCATTTCATTTTGTTACAAAGAAAACTCCCACATAACGGAAGTCTGTTTCTCGTTCCGTTGCGTGCTCACAAAAGGTACAAAAAGTACTACTTAATTTTTAATACTGTATGTATTTTACTGCTTAATTAAGCCGTGTTGGGGTGTTTGTGGTGTTAGGTAACAGTAACACCGTTGTTTTATGCTTCGCCCCGAACGCCCACCGCCTCGCGTAAAACCTAAAAGAATATGTTCACTTTTGCAAGTTTGTTGTTGTGTGGCAACACTGGCAACCCTGAGTGGTTTAGCGAATTTTGTGTGTTTTTAATGTGTCTGAATTCTATAATTTTTTTATGAGAGACTGGTAAAAGTAAAATTTTTAGGCGGAATTTGGCTGGTATTATTGAAAATGTATAGTGTTGTATTAAATCGTGTTGTATTAGCTCGCGGCTAAGTAATAACTGCCGCACGCGTCAATCCATCAGGTTAAGCTATGCTTGCCGGGGTTGGTCTGTAGATGGGTAACCATCTTTACATAACGAGACTCCTCCGTGCCTCGGAAAGCACGTTAAGCCGTTGGTCCCGGCTGTCATTCGTGGACCTTTGACAGTCATTACGGGTCGTCAGAAGCCCGAAAATCTGACAACCAGTCTTACCAAGGGGTATCGTATTACCCAGTTACTGGGTTGTGGAGGTCAGATAGGCAGTCGCGCAGTGTAAAATACTGGTATTCAGCTGCATACCAGTATTTTTAGTTTTTAGTTTGACTGGAAGCCGACCCCAAAATAGTTGGGAAAAGGCTAGGCAGATTGATTTTGTATCTATTAAATATTACAAGGGCAAGGTTCGATAAACATCATACATGTTGAGCACAATATCGTATTCTTTTCTATTTGGACACAATGATAAACAATGTAAATCAGAAGAAAAGACAACAAATGCCTATACTATGGAAAACGGTACAATTCTACGCATTCACGAGACTCTCAATATATCTTAGCCATACAAAAGATACAACAATGCGTTATCTTTTCATTTGTTACCATTCACTTCTACAGGGCGATACTTCAGCGTCCAATTATTTTATGAAAATAAATATTTTCATCCTTTCCTAAACTTTTCTTACAAGCTCTTTTATTATGCTTGTTAATTAATACCCATCTTCTAACTTGAAGGGTTGTAAAAAAAAACACTGCCTTTTTTGGTGTAGTGGTCGCAAGCTCTACTGTTGAGCATAAGGTCCTAGGTTGGATTCCCAGGTCATGCATACTGTGTTATTGGGCTTTTTCCATCAATAATTTCTCAGTAGCAGCCCAGAGGTTGGATTTGTGCCCGGTTGATGGCAATAGGTTCACTCCCTATTTCATAGGACAACATAACTGGCGAAATGTAAGGTACTAAGTTACACGACTGCTTAACCCTTTCGGGGATTTCAGGCGTGATGTTATATAGAAATATTTTCATCCTTTCCTCAACTTTACTAACAATCTCAAGCTTTTTTAATGAGCAAGTTAATTAATAGCCATTTTCTAACTTGATGGGTTGCAAGTACAGAATAACACCAAAAACACCCTAAACTGCATTATTAAGTCAAAGTCTTAACAAGATTCCCCAGGAGAGTAATAACTCGAATAAAAAATAAACTAGGACAATAAAAAGGAAATATCGAGGCCGTTTCTTTGCCAAGAGAAAAAACTTAACCCGTTTTTAGTATCAACAGTTCATTTCCGGGCTCTTTAGTTAAGGAAAAGTTTATTTATTCGTTTTTGTTTTCAGTTTTATAACTTTTGCAATCTTTTGTTTTAGTTGAAAGAAAAGGTTGAAAGGTGGAAAGGTTGTTATAAGGATTCGCGGTATCGATCATGGAAGTATTAGGGCCCGTACACACGTACCACAACCACACCACATCGCAGCGACAAAATGTGGGCTAGCAGTGGTTACGTGTGAATGGTGTCAATGTAGCTTCTTGCAGTTGCATTGTGGTACCGACAAAATGTCGATGTGGATGCGTTGTCGCTAGCAGTTGCGCGATGTGGTTACTTTGTGGTTAGTTTTTGCAGAGAGACAGATCGTTGTGTTTGTTATGTGGCCGGACGCTAGTGCGCGGTCTTGCTGGTGGTTGCGTTGTGGCTGTGACGTGGCCTTTTTGTCGTGTCATTTTTTATGCAACAGTTTTTCATTTATAGGTTTTTTTTTTTGATTTTTTATTATAAACCCTTGGATAGTCAGTGTGCCATTAATGTGTGATTTCCAAGGTGAGGTGTATTATATATATATAGCTGGTTACCGATTTCTATGAACATTCAGGCCATTCAGTAAGTGTGTCATTATCGATAAGACGTTATTGCTTCTACGTAGTACAGCCATCCGCACATCAGTGGTAACAATTTTCCATTTCCAACGCCTTTATGTCGTACCAGCAAAGACCATTTCTGAAGTGCAAGTTTGACTGAACGGCACAGGTGATTATGGTAAACTAGTTAATAGCTCAACTAGTTTACTAGTATTGGGAACTTCTTAGAGTAGCGAATAATTGATTTACAAGGTCTGTTTATTAAACAACAGATTACTAAGTTAGAGCAGCTTTCGTCCCTGCATAAAGCTTTTCTGGTTTCCAGAAATCAGACTGGTCAGATTTTGAAATCAGGGAAATTGTCTGTATATCGAATTCAATACAATAGTAACCCACAATCAGATCATCTACTTATCACGGTATTTAGGTATGAAGTGCAAAAAAACTGCGTAAAGGAAGCAAACTGAGGAATCTCAGTGAAAAAATAAGCGCCAGATTTTCAACAAACATCACGTCACAAGAGAACAAGCTTGTTATTAATTTACTTACAAATGTTCAATTGGTACAAAATGTAAAATTCTATTTACAACACAAGCCAGCAAATTGGTAAGATGTCTAAACCTCAGGAGAAAAGCTCGCTTCAAAAACAGATGGCAGCGATACATCAACTCGTTTCAGTAAAATTCGCGGAACACGGAAATGTAGGAGTATTTAGATATTTATTTTATCTTTCATTCCTCAGGCCCGTTATTCACGGCAAGGCAATAATCGCGTGAACTTGTACATGACATGGCAAACCACCGGTTCTGTGTTATACGGCAACGGCGCACTGTGGATCGAAAAAATATAAGTTGCCAATTTGTCTACCACATTGTATCCTAAGCCATTTCAAGCAAAAAACCGACACTTTAAAATTTAAGCTCCAATGTCTTCGAGAGCCTTTTTTCGATCCACAGTGCGGCGCCGTGTCGAAGTGCCGCCAAACAAACTTCCATAATGATCCACGTAACATTGACGACCGTGCCTACTCATGGCGAATAAAGCGTAGTTTTTCACGGCAAAAAATCTGTGTATCGGGTCTTAGTCGTGTTCTCTTTATCGATTTGTTGTCGAGGGGTACGAAAACAACTGTGTTGTTGCGTGTTTTATTCATTGTTGTTTATACGCTGGCGTGGTTTCTCCTGATGACGTACCGCAGCGCTGTTTGTCGACTATTATTGTGGCGAGAGTTGCGTGCTTGTGGAAACTGTTGTTTATTGAATTTCTATTTAGTATAAGTAGTATTTGATTTAACTGAAACTAGATTAAATAAAGAAGTATCATGCTTCTTCAAGCAGTCTATTTATTTTAATATTTTTATGGCCCTTTATAGATTTGTTGTCGAGGGGTACGAAAACAACAGTATTGTTACATGTCTTATTCATTTTAGTGTATATAATACGCTCGCGTGATTTCTCCTGATCACTTAGGCCTCTGCCTCGAATTTTGCGGGCAGCGGGGCGGCGGCGGCGGCGGCGCGGCGGCGGCGGTGCGGGAGCGGCAGGATCTTATGCGTAAAATCAAATGGACCGGTTCTCGAAAACAGCGGCGCGGGGGCGGGCAACGAGCGGTGCACTCCAGTCAAGCGGTGAGCGCCCGCGCCGCCGCCGCTGCCGCCCGGCTGCCCGCAAAATTCGAGGCAGAGGCCTTACAGTACCGCTGTTTGTCGACTGTTGTTGTAACGAGTGATAGATAAATAAATCATTTATTTTGGACCAAACACTTGTATACATTTTATAAACCTGCAAAACTGCGTGACAGTTTATCAGCAAGATTAGCGCTCGCCTTAAAACATTTGGTTTGAATAATCTAATTAAACATCTAAATAGGTACCTATAGTTCAAATAGACGGTAAGAATATTATGTTCAATCATTCAATTCAGTACTCAGCTGATTAATTACTGTCATAATTATGTTGCGACCATTTCATTCAACAGTTCAGTCTTTAATTTACTCCCCAGTGCTCGCCTGCATGCTTCAGGAAATTGTTGTTTATTGTTTAGTTTCAGTAAATAGTTGGGATATACTATTATCTATACAAATTAATTGGCTTCCTACTACTTTTAAATTCAGTCTTAGAATTCAGGAGGAAATTATTTGTTTATAAAATGGTTGTTATATTTTGTTCCAGCAGTGATAGCCTAGTGGTGTGACCGTCGGACTGCCAAGTCACAGGTTTCGAGTTCGAACCTAAGGCACGCACCTCTGACTTTTCGGATTCATGTGCGTATTGTATAATTATCACTAGCTTGAAAAACGGTGAAGGAAAATATCGTGAGGAAACCGGCATGCCTGAGAGATATTTCTCGACGGCATGTGATGCCAAGTCAGAGGCCCATGGGCGGCTTTAAAACTCTGACACTAGGTTAGTCACTATTCACACGAAAAGGAGAATATTTTGTTCCCTTCAAAATTTTCGTACATACCAAAATGTGTGCAAGCTGCTTCGTAATAAATAAAATAACGGCGTATCAAAGTGCTCGTAAAAGCATTTTCCTTGAAATCAACGTGGTTATACCACAATAAAGTACATCCGCGGGGTTCCCAGACATGCAATACAGAACGCCTCAATTTTGCCTGAAGTCTTGTAATAAACGCCGCGCTAAGATGAGTCATAAAAACATATTCCAGAAAAATATGTAAGCAGTCTAGAACTCAGAGGTTTTGGTATCTTTGTTATGAAACTTTAAAACTAGAGTAACAAAGTATATTTTCAAAATAAAGTAAAACATGAGCGTATACACTCTAGCGGTTACACCGCCACATACGAACTACGCATCAAAGACATGACGTCACACAAATCCTGCATCGCGCAATTAGAGTTTACCGCGCGAACGACATAGATAAGACTATCCGAAATCAACAGTTGGGCAGTCGGCCCGCCAGACACAATAGCCGTCTGGTTGGAGGATCCTCCCTTTTCTATGGTGGATGAGTGAACTTTACACCCTGTTCCTCATGCCCCTAAAACACTATACCTAGTTGACACGGGTTGAAGCTCAACTTTGTCGCATCTCAAAACATGTTACGTAGATACTAGATAGTGCGTATTTATAAAAAACTAGCTTCCGGCAGTGGCCCGCAGGATATCTTTATAAATTATAGTCCATGTTACTCTGATAATATAGCATTATAACGGTGAAAGAAGTTTAAATTAAATCGGTCCAGTAGTTTTTGAGTTTATTCATTATAGCCTCGTGCAAACTGGCGCGACGCGACAGCGCTACGTGACTCTAACAAAACAATTTCTAAGAAAACTTCACGTTAGCACAATCACCGGTGCCGCGTCGCGACAGTCTGCACAAGGCTTTACAAGCAAAAATACAAGTCTGGAATTGTAGATCAAGGCTGGCCAATAAATAGATTTTCCAGGTGAGCAAAATTTCTTAGACTGTGGCGGCGCCGGGCCACCGGTACTCCCATATTCATAAGGTAATTTAGACAAATTAAAGACAAATATGCTTTATTGTACTTTATTTGTAAATGAAATAAAATAACATATTTTTTATTTATTTAATGTGATCTGCGAAGAGGTTTTCCTGATAGTAATTTGTCGATATTTGGTTTTAAATCTGAAGTTGATAGTATAATCAAATCCGAAATGTGTTTGTCCGTGACAGATGTGCGATATTTATTTTTAATGTATGAAAGAGTTCAAAATGTTTTCTCACATAGGTGGATCCAAACCTGCTTAAAATTTGCATAGCAAAGCCGCTGGCGGGCAAGTTCAATAATCTACTGAATTGATAATCTACACTATAGATCATCAATTCAGTACATTATTGAACTTCTTCCATTTCAGTAAAGATATGTACCGAATTAAAATTATTGGAAGTTTACCTTCCGTGTGAACATCGAATTCCGGTAAAGAAATAAGTAGAAGTTATTACACAAGTTCAAAGTAAAATATTAAGACAAGAATTAAGGAAATATTAAAATATTACTTTAGGCAAAAGTTGAATCCAACTTGATGTTGATTGAAATGTAATTATTTTGAAAAATGCCTGGCACAGATATTTGTTTAAGATGAAATAATCTTTTGCTTTATAATAAAACATCTGTTGGTTTTAGATGAGCTTGTTACTAAGTAAGAAAGCCACACGGGTCCATGCATCGCGTTAAGCTACGCTTGCGGTTGGTCTGTGGATGGGTGACCATCTTTACATACCTAAACTCAGACATTCTCACGAAACGGCACTTAGTAACCTGTACTCGTATGAAGTACGTCATAATCATAATATAGGTATGACAGCTGTTAACTGATTAAGTTACGAGTAACTCAACACCTGTAACATCGACCGAGGTGTCTCATGAAACGCCTGCTGTGCAGTAATTAACAATTCAGAATGTTTTTTCTATTCTATCTAAGAATAGAAAATTTGGTTTTACGTACCGAGACTCCTCCGTGCCTCGGAAAGCACGTTAAGCTGTTGGTCCCGGTTGTCATTCGTGGATCTTTGACAGTCGTTACGGGAGTCAGAATCCCGAAAGTCTGACAACCAGTCTTACCAAGGGGTATCGTGTTACCCAGTAACTGGGTTGTGGAGATCAGATAGGCAGTCGCTCCATGTAAAATACTGGTATTTAGCTGCATCCGGTTAGACTGGAAGCTGACCCCAACATAGTTGGGAATTGGCTAGGTAGATTGATTGGTTGGTTTTAGTTTGATCCGATGACGCTAAGAGGAAGTTATCAACTTCAATTTAAAACATACCTCCTGTTGTTTGTAGTCGTTACTTAATTAATTCCATTTTTAGGGTTCATTCCGTCCCCGTAACCCTTATAGGATTACTCGTGTGTCTTTCTGTCTGTCACAGACAATTTACTCTGAATCTAATGGACCGATTAAGTTGTAATTGAATTTCCGTGACCCGATTTACGTGTAACGTAAATCCGTGTTTGGATGCGAACAAGAAAAATACTTTGTATGCAAACAAGAAAAAAAAAAAAAAAATGCAAACTGTAGAGTGTGACCTATCAAACGAAATGCCTTATTGTCTTCTCTTCTTTTCGAGTGGTTAGTGACTAACCTGGTATCAGAGTTGGTTGTAAAGCCACCCATGGGCCTCTGACTTGGCTTCACAGGCCGTCGAAAAATATCTCTCAGGCATGCCGGTTTCCTCACAATGTTTTCGTTCACCGTTTTTGAAGCAAGTGATAGCATGAAGCCAAAAAGTCAGAGGTGCGCTACCTTGGGTTTGAACTGGAGACTGCCTTACTGTGAGTAACTTTTAAGGGCTCATATACTCGTATGACTATTTCATGAAGATATGACGCAACGTTCAATTTTAGCTAGAGAGATGTATTCATGATTTTTATTTAATATACAGGGTGGCACATTTAGATCGGTCAGTATAGGAAAGCCTGAAACTATAAGACATACGAAGATTTCTTCTTAGGAACCATGTCATCGATTTTAGTAACAAGAAAAAATGCATTCATACATTTTTTAAAAACTTGTACACAGCTCGGGAATCGAACCCGGACGTTTTGAAAAATAAAACTAACACTATTTTTATTTAGATATCGATTGTGTAGGTCATAAGCAGTAAATATTACTTTGAAACATGATGTCTAAAATGAATAAAATGCACTGTTTTCATGTCCTTTAATTTATTTTAGTAAGGTTACGAAATGACCACCATTATTTTTCAATATATGTAACATTCAACTCGTTTAGGTAACGATATAGACGAAAAGAAACAAAGTTACTTATGCAGTTTGTTTATAACGGAACTGAAATTGCGGTATATTTAAATTTTTACTTGCTTACTTTTCACTTACTTTTGCAGTTCGTTCAATTTTTCGTTATTTACACTACCTAAATAGATAGGTACGTAAATTTTTTATTTCATACAACAGTAACTGTTATGCCATCGCACGGCAACTGTTGCCGTGCGATGGCCAAGTCATTCTATTTAAGATGAAAATACATACGTACTGAATAAATTAACAGACTTGGTTTTACATTAGATCTCATATCTTGTTGCGGTAAAAGAACTGCGTTGCGAGATTTTTACATGTTATGTTTTTGATGGGATTATTATTATTAGTTGCATACCCAAAAGTTTAAGCATCTGAAGCCAAACCAGGCATAACCTGTATTTCAGCTCTCAGTGCAGTCCTGCTCGAACACTGTGGATACCCAACTCTAGACGTATCCATATAGCTTACCACTACTAACAGAGAAACATTATTAAAGCAGCTCCATAGGATGTATCATATTCATAATTCTTGCTCCGTCCTTGGGTGCAAAGGAAATTGTCGCAAGTTCCACAGTTTGCACCCAACTGCATAATTACTGTGTCATGGTGCAACTTAATATAGTATTTTACTCAAACCGACTTTTGCTAGTTCATGCATATTTTAGTTCGGGTGGTTTTAGCGTGGAATTAGTTTTAGATTGGGTCGCACGCGTGGCTGCGACTATGCCACGAGGTGAGGCTGAATTGGCTTTTGAGTTAATAACTACAACATTATTATTGCAATCATTAACAGTATTGTCTATACCATGGACAAGTGATGTTGGAACGTCGGGCGTGATTAGATAAAAGATTATCTAATATTTTCTTTCTTTCAGTGCTTCCGAGAATTTAGTTCATAATCATGTATGTCATTATGCAGCAGTTTTCACATTTTTTTTTTAAAACTTTGCCCCGTACTTGGAATTTCTCCTGTACTATAGGTGCATTTACAAACATTTAAACTCACACAAACAGCCAGACCCGGAACAACAACTTATAGGTCATACAAATATTTACCCGTACGGGAATAGAACACGCGACACGCAGCGCAGCAGTCAAGCGCTTAACTACTGCGCCAACCGTGCCGTCATCAGTTCCACCAACAATGTTGTATTGTGATAACAATTTCATTATGCAAAAGTTATTAGGTATGCATTTTGCCTTTGCTCATTTAAATTTAAGATAACAATTTTTAGGGATGCACTCATAGAAAAATAAAAATCAGGAAAAGTGGCATGGGAGCGTGTCTGCGTCCGCGCGTCGTGATCACTATGCTCAAGTCATAGCCATCTCCGCGAACTAGTGCACTTTCGATCGCGATCGTGACAACATTTAAGAATGCCGTGTTGTTCAGTGGTTTCCTGTAAAAATCGAAGACAAACTAGAAACTTCATAAATCATAGACCCTCTGACCATATATCCGCACAAGTATTTTACTATATTTGTGTCAAAAATCATGAAAATCAACAAATCTTAAAACATTTCTTGCCTTTTCTACGTTATTTTTGTTTTCATATATCACAGCGACTATACTATTTTTGCAGTACATTAACCACTACCTAAGTATGTCGCTAAGAGACTGAAACAAGCAATGTAAATTCACAAAACGATACTTTATTTATGCGGTTGCATCGCGTAGTACGGCCGCTGTATCTTGCGACGACTTAGTGATGTGCTTGTGCAGATCCACTAACGTAGGCTATCGTCAATAATGTCGATTGTCTTATTAATTTAAATCTATTTAAGTTTGTTCTTCAATTTGCAACAGTTATAGCCTGGTTGGAACACCGATGTGAAATCTTGTTCTATACTAATTTAGATTTTCTCATAATGTTGAATTTTTTTGATTTACTTAATTATTATTTTTTTACTCTTTTTGTTTAATAACCGACTTCCAAAAGGAGGAGGTTATCAATTCGGATGTTTATATACATTTTTTTAAATGTATGTTCTGGCATAACTCCCTTCTTTTTTTGTTTGAAATGGATAGCTTCCAAGATGGTTCAGATCAGGATCTGATGATAGGATCCTGGAGAAATCGAAGGAACTCTTCAAATATTATAGGCACCCCTATAGCCATTTGGGTATTTTTTTTGTAACTCATGCAATTGCTCTTGAAAAGCACCATTTGGTGAAGTGGAACTGATGATGAAGACCACAGATAGCCACCGGAACTGCTCAATAATAAGTATTTCACGGGTTGCGATTCGATTACTTTAATATGGTTGCCAAGCAATTTATGTTCGTCACAATGCATTTGCAGAAGTGGAGCTGATGGTGTAGTACCAGGAAAACTCTTGAAAAGCAATATTTTGTAAAAGGTGATGAGCACTAGTAGTTGACATTAGGCTATATTGTAACTTAGATAAATAAATAATTAAATAACAAACTAACCCACTAAAAAGCGAGTAATGAAGTGGGTGTTTTTTTAGAAGTCGATTGTTTTTTTTTTGTTGTAAAAAAAACTGTTTTATATCATCTTGTTATATGTATATCGTTTTTTATCTTCTTCTTTTCGTGTGGTTAGTGACTAACCTGGTGTCAGAGTTTTAAAGCCGCACATGGGCCTCTGACTTGGCTTCACAAGCCGAGAGATATTTCCTCTCAGGCAAGCCGGTTTCCTCACGATGTTTTCCTTCACCGATCGTTCGATCGTTTTTATAAAATTTTAATACAATAATAAATGGGAGAATCGATAACTTTCCGATTTAGTCAAACACTACCGTACCATGTGAGTGAGTTGTACTGTGCATGGTAAATATTTGATGGGATAAGATTTATAATTTATTGTGTAGTTCGTTCTGATTTATTAAGTCGGTCTCGTGTCTCGTGTCTGCGTCAAAGGAATCTTTCCAGCGCCTGGGATTTGTCTTGAGGAACGCTCGTGACTTTCGCAATCCCAGTGTTATTGAACTTTTATACACCACTTTGTTTCGGAGTAAACTCGAGTCCAGCGCCTGTGTCTGGCATCCACATACTGCGTCTCAGACTCTGATGCTTGAGAAAGTTCAGGAAACCTTCCTGAGATTTTTGTATCAAAGGCGGTACCAGTTCTTCCCATTCATGTACCCAACCAATTATTTACTAGGGGTATTAGGTTTCAATTCGTTGGAGGTTAGAAGGGGCTTTGATCAGCTCGCGGTTGCCTGTAAAACCCTAAGTGGTCGGATTGACTGCCCTGAGCTCCACGGACTTTTCTGCCGTCTATTTGTGCCCGACAAATACCTTGGGTACCGTCAAAGCCGCCGTCACAATCTGTTCGCGCCACCGCTATCTAGATCTGTCGCTAGAGCCGAATCTCCAGTATGTCGAACCCTAAGGATGCTAAACGTCCTCCTGACTGCCGACCCTGAATGTGATGTGTTTGCTGATGAATGGAAGAAGATAATGCGTGCTTTTCTGGAGTTCTGTGAGAGACAATATACGAGGGACATAAAATCTTATTAAAAGGGAATATTTGTCCACTGTTACATGTTACTTTGTGAAGTATTTAATTAATTCAACTATTTACTCAAATAATTATTAATCATTTTATCCACGTATTGAATGGAATTGTATTGTAGTGCATGTTTATGTTATGTTATTGTAATTATTGTTTTTCATTTATATTTTTATTTCCTTTATTTAACATTAATACATATAAATTATATTTTTAAATATTAGAATAAAAAATATAAAAACATTTTTAAATATAATAAAAAGTATCCCACCGGTATCGGGAGCAGGGTCCAAGCTACCGGCGGTCAGGGCTCCAGAGAGAGGAACCTCCTAACTACGCGAGCCGTGTCCAGGAGTACCGCTTTCTGGATCAAGCCCTTAATCCAGCTGCCCAACGAGAGCCTCTTACTACTACTTAAAAAGATACTTAATTTGTTTATCTTTCTCGGCTTTCTCGGGGTTCCCGTCATGCGGGACCGTTATGTCAATGATAATTGTGCGCCGCTCTCCTCGATCCACCACCACTATATCAGGCTTATTGGCAACAATAGTCCTGTCAGTGATGATGGATCGATCCCAGTACAATGTGATATTTCCATTTTCGAGAACTGGGTCGGGCGCATACCTGTAGTACGGTACTTCCGATTCCACAAGGCTGTATTTCAGAGCAATTTGCTGATGGATAATTCTGGCTACAAGATTGTGTCTATGCAAGTACTCTTCGTTAGCTAGACGAGAGCACCCGGAGATAATGTGTTGGATTGATTCTCCCGGACGGTGGCATGCCCGACAGATGTCAACCGTGCCGTCCTTCACAATAAATCTCCGGTAATTGTTCGTCATCATAACTTCGTCCATAATTGCACAGACAAAACCTTCGGTTTCCCCAAATAGGTCACCAAAACGCAGCCAGGCTACGGACGCTAATAAATCAACATCGGGTCCATGTAGGGCCCGGAAGTAGCGTCCGTGAAGCTCCTTATTCTGCCATACCTCCTTGCGATCGTTAGTGTATATTTTTATTATTATTAATTCTATATTAATGAATGTAATTGGACCTGTGCTTTAATTAACTATAAATAAATAAATAAGTGTGAGCGCGACTGATCTGCATGTGTAGTTGTGACGAGGTGGTGGGGACAAACCAATAAAAAAATAAAATAAATAAATAAATAAACTGAAGACATTAGGTTTCGATACATTTTCAACTACCGGGCATATCTCCTTCTTTCTTATATCTATGGATGCACTACAATAGCCCACATAAATGGCGTTTCTAAATGTTTATCTAGCGTATCTTGGGCAGTCAGCCTCACTACTACATACTACATACTACTATATTTTTTTTAAATATAACTGGCGTCTCGCTGGTCAACCTAGGAGATTTTCGGCTGCTTAACCGGACTTTCCTGTGGATGCTTCAATAAATTAAGGTCTCCAGCCAGATATAAAACTTAAAAACTAAGTGGCTATACGCTAAGGGGTACGGACCGCGGCTTAGGGCGTCGCTGGGGGAGGGCAGCAAGAGACATGCTGGATTGGATTTACCTTTCTAACTACAGCTAAGAGAATAATCTACACTATGGCATAAGCAATTATTATGGTTCGTTCAAAGAAGAAGATGATTTAGTAATTAGAACTAAGTGTACCTACATAAGTGCTACAGACTAGCTAAACACCCGATCTGACCTAAGTTTGAGGTTCCACATGCATCGTATAAACTCCGGTAAAGTAGTGTACACCGCGCCCGTATACCGCTATTTTTAGCCTCGAGAGCTGCAAGCAAAACTTTTTAAAATAAATTATTTCGCTTCAGATTTCATGATTGAATTAAAGAATTTTGGGAGTTCGTGAGAATTTCGGATTAATTTAATATGTTCCATCGAATTAAATGTATACGTTGCTGTTTTACGTCCCGATAACGGAAAGAAGCGTTTTCTTTTTAAATATACCAATAATTATAATAATACGTATTTTGGTATTTCTAAGGGCAATTTCCCTATTTCTGTGATTGCTGGTTATCCTGTGATTGGTGACTGTATAAGTCCCAGGCTATTGTTACCTATAGTACTTAAGATATATTATAAACAGAAGCTCTTGGTGTACTTTTATAAATTAATTACTTAATTTTTCCCTTTGATCGCATTATGGTTCCTACAAGGCCTATTTTCACAAGGGACATCAACCCTGAATTCCTCGGATAGCTCATTAAAAGCAGATTCAATTTGCTGTGATGAGCATTATTGCGACACTGCTGATCATTTACAGTACAGTACAAGTAAGTAGTTGTAGAAGAAAGCCTGAAAGTCCATCATCATGGTATACATAGAGATAACGTTTTTTAGTAACTTGTGGAACCTTTTTTTTTCACCTCTTACTGACTAAAACCCACTCGTGTTCCTTCAGTTGCCTGTGCAAAGGGATACCGAGCCAGGGGCCACGGTAACCCTTTCGGACTTTCCCGCGACCCCGGCAAACTTGAGTTACCTCCAAGAGAATTTACGACGGCCGTAATGCAGTTCGGCATGGAATTAATTAATGCTACTATGACGGGCTATGAAATGTTCTCCCATGCTTCCAAGATGGCAGTTTTCAGCAGTTGTTAAGTTTCTGGAGCTGGTTGGTCAGTTCGAACACGCCGCTTCAGCTCAGAAGTATAGCTGTCAGTTCGATAGGCATATCAAGCTAATTGCTATACCATACCCTGGGTTTTCCGACTTTCTTCTACTTGAGACATTTCTTCTTTAGCAGCACTAGCCAAACGAGACTAATAAATGTAACCTATAGGTAGCTTAACTGGCAGTGACACTGACTCACTGGTTTAAATAAGTTGAACCTGAAACCAAGCCACCAGTTAATGTATGCGCGAAGTACTTCCATTACGTAATACCTCACAATTATGTACATTTTAATGCCACTTATTTTAATTAATGCCTTAGTTAGTTTCGTGTTTTATTCATTACAGAACTTCCAAATGTACATCAACATAATAAAAGCTTTCATTTTATTGTTTTGAAAATTATAAGCCCTACAGGGACGGTATAGAAAATATTAAGGGTAATTATGCACTAATTATATTATCCTCTTAAAAATCCTTATCCCCAACGTTAGACCAAAAGTTTCGCTTCATATCCGATTGTTTTTACAGTCCTTTATTTATTTTTAGTTAATAGCCATATAATTATAACGGTACAGATGCCACGAATGAAAATCCACCCAATTTATATTCACCAGTGCGTTTAGATACGTAGGATACCGAATTGTATTTCAGAATTGTGATACTATGGATTGAGCTATGTGCAGTCTATCTATGGTGAGGTATCTTTTATTTTCCGAAGTTTTGATTCCTATAGTAACACTGTTCACGATACATAAATGTATACCTATAGATTTAAGTCTCTGTTTACTAGCTTCAAATGGTTTTCACTGGTTCATCGGACAATGCCATTACACTATCCCTACAGATTTCGTATGTGCATGTCCTGTTTCCCTTTGATGTAGTATATTAATACTGCATGAACTTTGAACTGCATCGACTTTCATATTCTCAGTATAACTTATTGAGGTAATGCTGGGAATATGAAAGTCAAGCAAGCTAACCCTGTGGAATTGCTCCTTTCCAACCTTTAAGGATTTTGATATTTCAGTTGCCTACATATTTGTTTTATTTTAATTTGATACAATTTTAATATTAAAAAAAACTTAGATGAAGCTCTTTAATAATGAAATATGTACCAAACTTACAGGAAAAACTTGTAGTTGTTCGAAGAAAACAAAATACACAGCAAAAATATACTTTTACTGAAAATAACCTACTACCCAATATTGCCAACCTTACTTCAACAAACTCCATTGTTATTACCATAAAACGTTAAAAAAAAACTAGAATAGAGACGTACCGTCTTAGTTTCCATTATCCATTTTAACATAACGAGGTTCAAAGTAAGAATACAGCGGTACGGTCGTGTCGGGACTCGGGCCCGAATGTTACCTCGCGATCGATACCGCCCGACCTCCAATCTACATCTCTAAAATTATCCGATACTACTTACCGTCGCCGTTGCTAAGGTTCGGCTCAAACGACTAACTTTAGGTTTATTTCTAAATTATAGCGAGAAGCGAGAGGGTCTTATGTTTTCTTGAGGATGTTGGTAGACTATGTACCGGTCTTATTTGAGAAAATAATGGTTTTTGAACGGTTTGTTACATAATTAGTGCTCTTTTTTTATTTTCAGTGAAAGTAAAAAAAAAAAAAAAAAAATAGTTTTTATTAATTATTAAGACCTTGACCTTGTAAATGTTTCAGGTCGACCGATTCTGTGATTGTGAGAGGCACAGAATCGGTCGAAGTGGCGGTGCTTGGGGCTGAAATGATAATGATGATTCAACATTTATTAATACGATAAAAATATATACTTACATTGGGTACATTTCTTATATTAAATTAACTAACAAACTATTAAAATAAAGACTTGATTATATAGAAAAACTACACGACGACGTGCACAACAATTTTTTATAAAAATATTTTATTGGCATTGAACATTTTATCGATCAAACGACCCGAATAGTCGTTCAGAAGTTTAGTGTCACCTCTCCATAAAGTGGTCAAGTCTAATAAAAATAACCTAAATGTGGAAAAATAGGACACATGTTAGATAGGATACATACTTTTATTATAACCTGCATATTTTATTTATAAGTCCTTATTATTCAGTGCTTTACTTAGCGGAAAGTTATGTCTCGGCTTCTATCTGAATACGCTCTCGAATAAACGTAGGTACTTACGTATAATATTATCGACAACAGGATTTTAAAACATACTGGTTTATCTAAAAAATATGGAATACTTGGATATAATTTTATGACTTAGTCTCGGTTTTTTTTCTCAGAGTAGTCAGATAGGAAACGCCGAACTTATCGAGCTTATTTTCATTATTTTTTTACTATGACGTGTAAAAGATTCGTACGTGATTCCTATATTATATTTACAGATTAACAATTTCATTTCATTTCATTTTATTAATAAACTCCGAAGAATATGCTGGCTCATCGGACGCAAGTCACAGTTGACTGACACCAGTAAAATGTCTATCTATAAAGCTATACTGAGGCCTGTATGGACGTATGGCATACAGCTATGGGACAAAAACAAACAGTCACAGTAACATCGAAATACTAGAAAGTTTTCAAAGTAAAACAATGAGAGCTATGTTCAACATTCCATCGTACACAAACAATAAATATTTGAATCTGCGAACAGTGGAGAAAGAAATTGAGTCACACAGCATTAAGAATCATTAAACCAGACTAGTCCATCACATTAACCAGTTACCTTCTAAACTACAAGGAGTGGGCAGCCTAAGATATAACTGTCGCCTCAAGAGAAATAGTATACAAGACAAGATTCGCAGACAAGATGAATATGGCATCAATGGGTGCACAACTCAGCTGAAAATATATCTACCGATGAAAATCTGACAACGTATTAGGTTATTGTTTCAAGGAAACAGGTTGCTACGTAGCTGAATGTATAAAAAATTAAAATAAAAATTGTTAATGCGACATTTGATTACCTCAAAATGTTGTCTGGCGGGACGTTGCATGAATGAACCAACATTTCTTTGTAAAACATCTGTATGATTTTTACCCTATGTTCACAAAATTGATTTGTATTGAATTCCTTTCTAGAAAATTCCTTTGATTTTGATTTTGAAAGCAGAATTGTTATTCATGCACTAAAAATTATTTCTAACAATCAAAACGCAAGGCTGAACTCTGATTCCATTGTGCACAGAGTTGACATGTATCCAACCTTCTTTTCACTTTTCTTTCGACAATGCTCGTGTGTGCACAGAAAATAAAGTGCTGTGCATTATTCATGCACAAGCTTGTTTCACCGGGCTCAAATTTAGTACGAGACCTACGTAGCATCGGTATAAAATATAAAAACTAGATGGGAACGTAAATCAACCCTCCCCTGCCTTTGAGGTAATAGATATTGTAGACCAGACCTAAAATGCTACCCACGACTTACGACCGCTCCATTGTTAAAACCCTTTTCGACTACCTCATTCAAAACCCTCAGGCAAAAAATGGTGGGAACTAACACTATTATAAAGTAGGAATAAATGAAACCATAAATCATTCTGAGGCTGACATTATTCCTTTATAAATGTTACACTATTTACCTTCCGTGAGGTAAATAGTGTAATATAGAACGCAATTTACTTTACTTGACATGTTTCTTTAACTAAAGAGAAAAATATTATACGAATACTATCTACAATTTAGTTTTACTGTAGCATTATGAAAATAATATTTCTATAATTATTATTATAAGTTTCCTATAAAACAATGCACTGATCTTTATTGATAACTAGCTGCATCCAGAATTGATCATTTTTATTATGATTATTCGAAATCAACAATTCATTTGATTAATTTGCGACTCTTTTGTAGTAGGGACAGGGCTAGTACCTATTTATAGCACTATAAATAAAGGGTAGTTTGATGAATTGTTAAAGCAAGCCCTATCTGTCACAGCCTGAATCTTGTAAATAAATTCTGAGAATTGTTCCCAAATGTGGATTCGTCTTACATATTGTATTGTGACATCACTTCTGTTCTGGCCTTTAACCCTACAAATTACGACCCCCTTTGACAATGAATATTTTGGGACTGTACCTCCATGAATTAAACAATACGTCAATAGGTTCAACTTAGTAATCTGTGGGTGAAAAATTGTGAAAAACCTTCAGCATTGTGGTCGTTTCTCGAGTAGAAAATCACATGAAAAAGAAAACAAAACACTGTGCTTTTAACCTTTTTTTGAACCTTCTCTTTTTCAACAATTACTGGTCCATCTAAATACAACGATGTGTGTTGTCAAGTCTTCATTAATTAAATCAGCAACCAGTGCCCAGTGTTGTTCCCATTGTCCCAACATTAGACAAAAAGTGGTATTTTCACACTTCCAGTGGCGAGCGTGGTCGACTGATTAAATTTCACGTTACTGTCAAACTTTTAATGAGATCGTCGTTATTTTCAGTGAATTTTCGGAGTTAAATATGCAGTACACGATCCTTAGAATTGTAGTTTTGAATTTCAAATTTGTTTTCTGTTTATGGGCGAAGGTCAGTTTGTTTTAAATTGAAGATGATATTGAGCCGAGAAACAACTCGAAGAGATTTCCTAGAACATTAATAAGTTATGTTAATAGCATTTAAGTTCTATTAATCCTGATTTTACTAGTTTACTCAAGCTAAGTTAAAAAAGATGTGTTGTTCTTCTCATCAATCTACCTGGTAACAACCTAATCCCTAAGGAGTGCTTAGTGCTGCAGCAGCAAAGCATTTCCACTTGTTATGTAGTTTGTTTATGTAACAATTTCTACATCCATCATTGGCTCGGCAATTTCCCAACTGAGTTGATCTCACCTCCACAGCCCAAATCTTAAATACACACGATACACTTTTTTCTGTAGTTTTTTTTTGAAACAATGTTTTTGTTTCAAAACAAATCTGCAGAAAAAAGTGTCATTCATTTTATTGTTTTTGTTTAATTTATAAGATGTAGAGACCTTGAAATGATTATTTTCTTAAAAACCCTGTGGAACCACATACTTGCTTTTATGGTGATTAAAGTTAAAATACTTATATGTGATACGTCATTTACTAGTAGGTATTTCTAAGGTGCCTCGATGACCTGGTTTATATACAAGGGAGTAAACCGCATGCGATACTAAAGAAAAACTATTACCTACTCGCACAAGTTCTGCATAATTTTTTGTACTTAATTATACATAAATGTCATAGTTTGTATAATTTATAGGTTCTTTGTTAAAGGCATAGTTACAGAGTATTTTATAACATTTTTCTAATGCAACTTTGTTGAAGCCACGACAGTGAGGGTTTACAGTTCGATACTATTTAAATACAGATCGTTATTATGACAAGTTGTTAACAACTAGAAGCTGAAATCCATCTACGATAACGGTTTTTGTATAACCGGAGTCACACGTAATTTGTACGATCTATGCAATTTATGTATATTAATTAGGTATACGTGTGACTCCGGTTATGAGGAAACAGATGAACAAACATAACCTGTTAAAATCATAACCACCTTTTGGCTTTCCCGTAGTCGGATAAAAACACTCCCACACATCATTTACTTAAATACTTATTTACACTAGACGCTCAATTTCCTTTTGTAGTGTAACACTAAAAAGCAATATAAACCTAATGGTCTTAGTTTAACTCTCTAGTGCCAGAATCCTTACGCAGTTAGCGAGATTAAACTAATCGAACATTTATCGAAAAAGCTTAGGTTCGCCGAGGTCGTACCGCTTAGGTTACCCACGACGGATTCACCGCGGTAATCCCAGACATATAAATGGAACCGCGTTTGCTATCACAAAACGTGCTTTCCCGCGTTTGCGTTTAGTCGCTGAATTGAGAGAAATGAGCGAGCACGTTGCAAATTGAAAATAATGCTCATTGTTACAATATTGCGGTGATACGAGTAATTGGGATCAGTCGATACTTTACAGTCGTATAATTCCTCTCAAATAGGAAAACTAAGCTAATTTCTAACATCAACATGTGCCTAGCCTTTTCCCAATTATGTTGGGGTCTTCCAGTCCAACCGGATGCAGCTGAATACCAGTATTTTACATGGAGCGACTGCGCATCTGACCTCCACAACCCAATAACTAATAATGCTGCAATGCTGCTGATGCTTATAATGCTGTAGCTAACGGATAAATTGAGATTATGTTGCTGATACATTATATCTTTAGTCCAGCTCCTGCGAGAGTCTAGATTTTAGATCTGACAATAAAATAGGGAGTTCATGACTGTCGTAATATAAATAAATACTAAATATCAAGTTGACTGATGACCTTGCAAAGGCCGCAGGAATCCGCTGGATGCGGGAGGACAGAATCGTTCGAAATGGCGGTGCTTGGGGGAGGCCTATGTCCAGCCGTGGACGTCTTTCGGCTGAAATGATAATATACATAATACAAATATAATATGATGTATAAAAGTATTAAGAAAAAAAAAACTTATAAATGGAAAAACAGATGATGGGGTTGCTAGGGAGCCTGGACGTACTATTGAAACATTTTAATAATTACAATAGCCACGAAACAACAAGCTTATTACTATTATAAATCAAACATTACAAAGGAATACCAAGAATTACCTTATCGTATAAAACTTTAAAGCTTCAGTTGGCCTTTAAAATGTCGAAGCTAGAACATTAAAATTCTCTGTACATTCCGTTGCGCTGTTTCCACAACAAATATTATGACAACAAATGGCAAATAACGCTACGGAATATCAACGAAAATTTACATTAAAATATACTGATATTGGTTACATTGGATAAGAATGTACCCGACTACGACAAAATATAGGGTTGTGAATCATTTAGGTGAGATAAGTATATCAGTCGGTTTACCATTTGAAAATTTTATTTTTGCTATATTGAATTATGTCAATATTTTAGTACTTAGTCTGTCCGTATAAAATACTGATGAAAAGGGAGGCAGATAGTTAGTGATGATAATGGTTTTTCAACAAAACTGTTGTACTTGTTCAAGCTGTTTTTGATCATTACAAGCCAAACTATAACCACCACCCGGGGAAACAGTTATAAGCTATTCGCCGATACCTAATACCCGAAACAGTACCGAAGGGACAGTAATTACCAGGGAGAATAGAACCGGCGAGAGATGTCGTGCGGTGTCCCACAGGGATCGGTCCTGGGGCCGCATCTGTGGGACATCGGATACATATGGTCGGCGCGCAGCACCTCTGCGCGCCGACCTCCCCAGCGGCGTCAACGTCTTTTGTTTCACTGACGACACGTAGGTCCTGGCGCAGGTGAGGTCGCACCAGGTGGCGGCCGATCTAGCGACACACGAGGTTGCGACAATCGTGGACAGAATCCGGCAGTTGGGAATCGACACCTCGAGTCAGCCACCGCCCTGCACAAGTCTGAGGGCATGTGTTTTCATTGCCCTTGGAACGCGCCACCGTCGGGTTCCCAAATAACGGTAGGAGGCGTTCACATCGGCGTCGAGTCAACAATGAAGTACCTAGGACTCGTCCGCGACAGCCGGTGGAACTTCGTGGAGCATTTCCGACGTTTGGCTCCCAGACTGGAGCGGGCCGGGACTGCCTTGAAGCAGCTCCTACCTAATCTAGGGGTCCAAACGCCTCCTGCCGCAGGCTATATGCGGGGGTCGTGCGGTCAATGGCCCTTTACGGGGCACCGTTGTGGGCGCGTTCGTTGAGGCGGCGGACAGCCTGCTGGTTGAACGCGTCCCAGAGGGTGATGGCCACCCAGCTGCTCCGGGGATAACGCACGGTCTCCGGTGAGCGGCGAGCCTCCTTGCCGGATTACCGCCGTGGGATCTAATGGCAAAAGTCCTCGCGCACGTCTGGGAGTGGCGCGAGGAGGCGAAACGCTAGGGCGTAACTCCGCTGTAAAACTGTAAAATCGCGGCACGGTGGACAGAGCTCCGGCGGGACCTCATGGCGTCATGGAGAGTGCGATTGTCGCAACCTAGTGCTGGGCACCCCACTATTGCAGCAATAAGTCCCCTCTTTAAGGAGTGGCTAAAGAGGCGCCACGGCGTCCTCACCTCTTCCACCTGACGCAGGTCCTCACCGGACACGGTTGTTTTTTTATTTATTTATATAGGTATACTTTATTGTACACCACAAAAAGACATAACAAAAAAACAAAATTAACACTACAAAATATACAATGGGCGGCCTTATTGCTTTCCGCGATCTCTTCCAGGCAACCTTGGAATGGACAGTGATTTGCGTGGACATAAAATGGGGCTGTCGTTGGTGCAAATAAAAAGTATACAATATACTAGAATAGATACACAGATATATACATATCCTAAATAATAGATACATAAATACATACATACTTACTAAATATATAAACAACAAAAATAAATGAAGACTATAGATAATTACAGTTACGAGAACAAGATCACAACGACAAGTAATGTTCCTTCACGAGTCTCTTAAATATTGGTAACGATTGCGCGCGTTTAATTTGAAATGGCAATGCATTCCACAAACGAGCGGCCTGGACAGTAAAAGACTTGTCGAGGAAAGTTGTGGAATGCATAGGCATTTTAAGCTTCAAGTTATCTGATGACCTTAAAAATTTCGTGTGGAAGTCGCAAAGAAACTGGAAACGTTTCTTAAGATAGAGAGGGGTGGAAGGGGACAAAAGCACATTATACAAAAGGGAAAGAATATGAACATTCCGGCGAAGGCGAATTGGTAACCACTTGAGCTTCACACGAAATTCGAAAACATGGTCATATTTGCGCAAACCGAATATGAACCTTATACAAAAACTTTGAAGCCGCTCAAGTTTATCGAGTTGGTCTTGGGTAAGGTCAAGATAGCTGACATCAGCATAGTCAAGAATGGGAAGAAGTAGCGATTGTGCAAGCGCAATCTTGGTGGCAGTCGGTAGAAAATTACGTAATCTCTTCAAAGATGCAGCGGATGCAAATAGTTTGCGGCTAACTTCCTGTAGCTGGGTAGTCCAAGAAAAGTTTTTATCGATGAAGATCCCCAAGTTTTTAACTTTCTCACTGAAGGGAACAACTGAATCGTCAAAAGAAACTTGGGGAAGAGTCGTCCAGTCGATCCTTGAGACCGTCCTAGAACTGCCTACCACCAAAACCTGTTGTTTAGGGAGGTTCCTGTTCTGTATCAGGCGGGAGGAAACGCCCGGAGGACACGGTGGAGCATACGGTGGAGGTCTGCCCGGCTTGGGCAGAGCACTTCCGTGTCCTCGCGATCGGTGGCGGGGATCTCTCGCGTCCGGCTCTGGTCCAGGTCATGGTACGGAGCGAGAGGGCATGGGAGGCCGTCACAGGCGAGGGCATGGGAGGCGTAACTCGTGAGGGAGAGGCAAAATTCGCGCCGTCACACCCCTAGCCGCCGCAGGAGGAGACGCCCAGGGCGTCGGGAATCACAAGCCGATTCCCGGCCACCGTAGGCAAGGGCTTGCGGACGGTGAGCAATGGGTAGCTCGCTGTCCGATAAGGACCAAGCCCGGGTAGACGGCGCGTTGTGTTCCACGCGCGCCTCAAAGAGATGTCAGCAAGTGAAGGGGTCCGATGAGACCGATGCCTGCCGGTGTTGTGGGAAAGTCCGCAAGGGACACCGTGGCCTGGCAACGTAAAGGCAACTGAAGGAACACGGGTGGGTTTTAGTCAGTAAGAGTCTGACACGCCCTCCCGCTCCGCCCAGAGCGGGAGAAGTTATTTGAGGATTACCAACCCGTTTTATGGGTTGGTAATAAAAAAAGTGACAGTAATTACATCACTATTCACAGTTCAATTGCTATAATGTACCCTTTGTATTAAAATCTAACCCATTTCCACTATTTCAGTAATGACTAGGAAGTATTAATCTACTTAGCGAAGATTCCCGACCGGCCTACCTCATTACAGCGCCCGAAACTACATTATTAATGACAATAGTCGTGTGAGCCACGAACGCGTGTTATAGTTAGGAACACGAACTCATCTCGCAGACGCAAATATAGTCTGAAACTATTTTACAAACCTTCCTGGCTCATTTAGAAGTTTCGCACCTACTTCAACAACATTAACTACCGCTGCGGCCAGCAATAAACAATTCCGAGGTAACTTTGAACCATAAAACATAAACCAGGTTCTGTCGTGGGAAAAATTCTAAGCACGTAGACGGAATAACTCGATTTCCTGTGTCAGGCAAAAGCAATTATTTGTTTTCTGTCTAAATATAGCCGGCGTGAGGGCACGTGGGATTTATTCCGGTCCACTGTGTTACACTGTTCGTTTATTAGTTTTGTCTAGATATTAAAAAAGATAAAAGCATGTGGCAGCTTCTTTTATTTTCGTTTTGTTGAGAGTAAATAGATTTAGCTATTACGTTTGGGATGTACATTACACAATTATGTCAATTTATTATGTTAAGAATTACAAACTTTATTATTGGGTTTTTCGAACAGGAATTTCTCAGTAGTAGCCCGGAGTCTGGAATTGAGCCCGGATGATGGCAATAGGCTCGCCCCCTATTACTTGGGACTTAAAAAAACATAACTGGCGAAATGTGCCCAACCCTTCGGGGAAATAAGGCGTGATGTTATGTAGAATTTCAAACACTACACGATAGACAATGAAACAAACGCAAATATTTCTATAGAATTAAAGTTTTTCGTGAAAAGATATTTTCAACAATATTTTACAAGTAAAAATAATACAAACACAGACACGCGAATCTAAAATCTGGCAAAATGCTCGCTAAACTCAGACATTCTCACGAAACGGCACTTAGTAACCTGTACTCGTATGAAGTACAGGTCATAATCATAATATAGGTATGACAGCTGTTAACTGATCAAGTTACGAGGAACTCAACACCTGTAACATCGACCGAGGTATCTCATGAAACGCCTGCTGTGCAGTAATTAACAATTCAGAAATGACGTGAAAAAATATGTTTGTCGAAAGAAAATTTGGTTTTACATACCAAGACTCCTCCGTGCCTCGGAAAGCACGTTAAGGTCTCGGCTATCATTAATGGATCTTTGTCAGTCGTTACGGGTTGTCAGAAGCCCGAAAGTCTGACAACCAGTCTTACCAAGCGGTATCGTATTACTCAGTTACTGGGTTGTGGAGGTGAGATAGGCAGTTGTTCCATGTAAATTACTAGTATTCAGCTGCATCTGGTTAGACTGGAAGCTGACCCCAAAATAGTTGGAAAAAGGCTAGGCAGATTGATTGCACAGAGTAAATAGGGAAGATGAATAAAAAAATGTTTTTTGACCGTAATGTAGATTATGAAAAAATAACGTACACGTATTTTTTTCTTTTTTTACGTTATCAAAAGATTACGGCGATACATTGATTTATAATGTGCCATGACGTCACTTGTATGTAGATTTTATACATACTTGTGACGTATCAACCCCCACTCCCCAATTTTAATGCGTTGTATGTGAGTCATGTTTTATTAATATGATAAAGCAAAAAATACGTTTCTAATATTTTTTTATTATCTGACTGACGGACTAAATAGAATTTCTTTTTTTTTTGACCCAGGCATCATCCCTTTTGGAAGTGATGGGCTCCCCATTTCTAAACGCTTAATAAATCCACTAAGCGAAAGGTAATTTTGTGAATTAAAAAGTCAAACAAGAGTTTTATTAATGCTCTAGCCTCATCTTAAGCAAACATTTATTGCTAACTTAGAAACAAAAGTAATAGCGTAGTATAATAATAATATAATAACTAGATCAAATGAAACTTTTACGCATTTTAATATTATATTCTTTTTGGAAAGCTTTTGTAAAATATAAAAATCACAGGAAAATCTACGCCTCTTTTCTAACTCTAAATTCAATTCACGAAGTTCTAAATGTAACTTTATTGAGTCAATCTTTATCTTTTATCTTGATGTTGGCAATATTTTATTCTTGTCTCAACATTTTTACTATCCCGATTTCTTTATTCTTTCTCAGAATTTTCTAAAATGGGCTTGTGGATATTTTTGTTTACTGACCCAATGTTTTATTTGTAGTATTAGGCTGTGCGTAGACCTAGGTCAACACTGTCTTTAGACAAACTATTGTTCTAAAAAGGCTGATAGTCAAAGTTGTCTAAAACAGTTTTTTTTTCTGTTTACTACTGAAAAACTGTACTGAACGGAAGCAGAGGCTAAACTTAACGTACATTTAAAAGATTTTTGAATTGAAAATAGTATCTTATAGCATTTTGGTATTTTTTTGTGACAAGCACAATAAGTATCACCCATCGCTATGAATAAATTCTTAAAACTAGGTAAATATTATGTGCAAAAAGGTTTTTTTTTTAATCATCAGTATTTACATTACGCTCTCTAACAGCTTTCCAACCAAATGTATATTATATCAGTAGAGAACGATCTACATTTAACAAGTATTTTTTAAATAATATGTACTTGCTAAATTCGAACTGAACTTTAAGTACCTACCAATTAAAGTTCAGATCTAACGTTGTCTTCAACTCCAGTGGTCTACACAAAATTACTGTAATTACCAGGGTGAAATTGTATCGAATGGATATTAATGCTCTTTATGTTTAATAACCCGAATTTTCCTAATAGCTGTCATTTACCCTGTAGATAAATTAACTACAGTGTGTGTGTATGTGTGTGTGTGTGTGTGGTGTGTTCTCACTTATATCAATAATTTGAAGCATTCAAAATAGAGCATTACAGTAAAGTGCTATAAGAATCAAATTCTAATTCAAATTAATTTATTTTGCTTCCACAAAGTCAAAAAAAAAAACTGTCAAATCAATAACATTTCTGTCTGTCTGTGTAATCTGTCTGTCTGTCTGTCTGTAATTTGTCTTAAATATACAAGTAGCATGGTTTGAAATTCTCACTAACAGAAGGCATTGAGGAGCTTGTGGCTAAGTAATAACAGCCGCATGGTCTGTGGATGGGTGACCATCTTTACATACCAAGACCCCTCCGTGCCTCGGAAAGCACGTTAATCCGTTGGTCCCGGCTGCCATGTGTACATCTTTGACTGTTGTTACTGGTCGTCAAAATCCCGAAAGTCTGACAACCAGTCTTACCAAGGGGTATAGTATTACCCAGTAACTGGGTCGTGGAGGTCAGATAGGCAGTCGTTCCATGTAAAATATTAGTATTCAGCTGCATCAGGTAAGACTGGAAGTCGATCCCGACATAGTTGGGAAAAGGCTAGACGGCTAAATACTTCCATAAATGTCTTTAGTATTTATTTTTGTAAATATCCTACAAGTTCATAAAGATATTTTATTAAATAAAGTAAATAGATAACCCTTTGCTTGACAGAAACGACTTACAAAAATCATTTTGGCCACAGTGAAGGGCAAATCCGACACAAAAATCATTTTGGCCACTGACAGGGTAGGGCAAATTCGACACAATTAAGTAACCATGGCGTTTGTAAAGTTCAAGAGTGAAAATAAATATTCAGATTGATAGTCACGCAACTTATATTACTACTGTCTTTTCCAAACTTACACAATTACGTACCTACCACGAACGCCAATTAAAACCAGTTAAAGATCTTCAAAAACTGGGAATTCCAAAAAAACTTCACTAGTAATTTATAATTTATAGGGTAGTATTATAATGTTCCCCTAGCTAACAGTAGGTAGGTGTATAAAGAGATTTGTAAATGTACAGGTACACCCTTTCTACTTCCTATTGTGTGAAGCAAATTAGGGAATAAAGTGAGTCACATATACATGTGTCGTTAAAGTAGGTATGTGTAAGATGTAATTAAGTGTGCCATCTGTAATTAGATACATACGTTTTGGTGAGCAAGTGCGTTGGCGGGGCGTTTTTACGAGAACCCATAAATATTAGCAGAAAGTTCAGCTCCCGGTACAGACCTAGGCCAGCTATTGAGATTAGCCACATTTTCTCACCTTTCCCTACCTACCTCATACAGTATAATGTGGCTAATTTCAATAGTTAATGTCACGGGATTCTCTAATGATATGTCAATAAAATCAGCTCGTCGGGACACGCTGTATTAACCACCTTTTGTAAGAATAAATCAATTTTAAAGAGATATAGTCGCTATGATATGAGAGATACGACAAGATAGCAGCTACAGTTTTAAGAAAAGAATATGATATACAGGCTGGCATTGATATACAGGATTCAATACGTGTTTCTGAACCCCCTGCGTTGAAATATTTCACCGGTTATGAAAAAAAACAGCTGTTCCATACATTTTGACCGCGTAGGTATTGCACTTTTCTATGAAACAGCAGATTTTTTTTTAATAACCGTCGATAAATTTCAACTCCCCTGCGTTGAAATGTATCATATGGTTCAGGATCATGTACTGAATCCATGGTAAAACTTTTCGTGTCGATGTCCCTGCCACCCTGTTTATTGATAAGTTGTTATATGGAAGAATTCGACGAATTCCTTAAATTGTTGCAACATATAATTAAAATGATTTTAAGATTCTTCGATAAAACAGTCACGTACCAGATTTATCTCTTTAATTTTCTTCTATAAAAAAGTTTTTATTACAAGTAACACAGTTTATGTTTTAAACTAGGCTCTTAACGGCAGTGGTGAGGGAGTGCCTCATTATATTCTGTCTAGCTCTCCCCTCCCCTGTGATTTGTCAGGTAGGCCTCAGCCAGATGACAGACACAACCTTTTTCATCAAAAACTTTGTTTATCTGAAAACTTTTTGTCTGCTCTAAATAATTTTATGTTACGCTTGGATAAGTCTCATTTAAGTAAATAGTGAAACAGAATATTCTTACAAAACTCTCTTAGTGTTTTATGGCTGCCACAAAAATAGACGCTAAAGAATAGATATTGAAAGTAAACGCAAGAGTAAGCGCAAAAGGGAATGAAAAAGAATAGTATGCTTATATGATGTCGGACACCACATGCCCAGCATTGGCCCACTTCACATACAAAATTTAAAAACCTTGTTTTGTTCAGCACAGTAATAGAGATATTGACTAATTATTTTTTTGTCCGTCAGATAGTTTTTTTAACTTAGTCGCACACTAAGAATTACTCCTGTATCGTGGGTGCGTTTACAAACATTTAAACTCACATACACAAACAGTCAGACCCGGAACAACTACTTGTAGGTCATACAAAAATTTGTTCCGTGCGGGAATCGAACCCGCGACACGCAGTGTAGCAGTCAATCGCTTAACTACTGTGCCAACCGTGCCGTGATTATTAAATAACACGTATTTTCTTTTTTTACTTAATTAAATGGTTACGGCAATACATTGAGTTACAATGTGGCATGACGTCTGTCCAGATTAAGAAAAAATAAAGATATTGTTTCGATATCCATACCTAACACCAACTAAAGTTTTTAAAGAAACAAAACTAATGAATATCATACAACTCTACGCATATAATACTTGTGTTCTTATTAGAAAAATTATAGACAAAACCATCCACACTGACATATCATTTAGTAAAAAATCTCATAATACTAAACGCAGTCTTCGTCGACCAAGTCTAGGTACTTGTTTTGCCAAGAATTTGCACTAATTACGCTAGAAAGTGTATTACATAGAAGGAGCACAACTGTTTAATAATTTACCCACATACATAAAAAGTGTTAGCTCTCTCAGCAGTTTTAAGTCTCGGCGATCCAAACACATAATTGAAAACTGCCTTAGGTAACTATAGCGTCCTCAAATGTACTTTGGTCGTTGATAATCTGTAGAATGAGTATATAATACTAAAATTAATACTAACTAATATAAACAAATTTTTATTTACTTTCGTGACGGTTACCTAAAATAAGTTTACTTAATGTTTCTTGTCTGTTCTCATGTAAGTGGCTTTTTGTCTTTTATGAGAATAAAATGATTTAAACCTAAACTTAGATTTTATACTGAATCGTGACGTAGCGAGCCCCCACTTCCCAACGTTAATGCGTTTTATCTAAATATTTTTTTATTAAAATGATAAAGCAATAAATACGTGTCTAATATTTTTTTATTATCTGAGTGACGGACTTATTAGTTTTTTATTTTTTACCCTGTCATCATACCTATTCTATATTAACGTATCAGCACAATCAGTTCAAAGGACACCTGTTTAATCCGAAGGGTTAGGTAGAGGTATACCTGCATAGTCCACCCTCATTTCGCCAGTATGTCTAATCTCAAGGAATATAATTGTCATGTTGTTTCCTGGTACCTCTAACGCTATATCGATAGTTGGTCATGTTGTTCGTTAACATTTGTGGTCTTTGGAAGCTGTTTAGTCTGATGAGTCTGAACTACATCATACCAAACAGCTTCTAATATTATCTTTGGTCCGTGGCCTTGACATCAACCAATGAACAACATTGTCAAACTTTTAATTATTGGTTGAATACGAGGCTTTTGTCACTTTTGTATATGAGTATTTATGTCTTTTTTTTTCTTTAAATGTGCGTTTTTTTTGTGCAGAATAAACCATTTTTTTGTCTTCTTTGCTTTAGCAAGTAGCAAAAATAAGACCTTTCGTTTTATTTTATCGACACACATTAGATAAAAGTGTTTGTGAATGTTAGTCGAAACTAGATCCACACGAGAATTCAAAGTTAAAGCAGTTAATTCAGCAGCCAGCTGTGCAAACTCTGGTGTACAAGTAAATGTGTTACCTGTCGAAGTCTAAGAGATAAGCTCTAAGTGCCCCACATGTAGTTATCCACTTCTTGTGTGCTAACGGTAACTAAATAAATTGTCAGTTTGTGTATTTCAAAAGAGTAACGGTGGAGTTTCTTACGCATTCTTCTCCATACAAAACTACCTTACGTTCAAAAGTGTATTTTATCTGGCTATTTGGCTATTTGAAATAAACGATTTGACTTTGACTTTGTTATTAACTTACTAGTGAAGTTTAAAGAGTATTATACAGGTTGGAAGGGACATCGTCGCGAAAACTGATACCATGGATTCAGTACATGATTCTGAACCCCCCTCCGTTAAAATTTTTTGTCGGTTATTTAAAAAAAAAACAGCTGTTTCATAGAAAAGTTCAATACCTACGCGGTCAAAATGTATGGAGCAGCTGTTTTTTAAATAACCGACGAAAAATTTCAATGGAGGGGTGTTCAGAATCATGTACTGAATCCATGGTATCAGTTTTCGCGTCGATGTCCCTTCCATCCTGTATTTATCTATCTAAAATTCTGCTGAAATTCGTCTTTTATGCTGTAACCACAAGCGACTATAGATAAGTCTGAATACATGTAGATAATTCAAAGATCCCAGAACCAAACCTGAAATTAGTCTGAGAATTGGGTTAACCTGCAGTAAGTACGTAACACACGATCAATAACAATCTGAATCATTTTGAAGGATATTGCTAATTCATTGCTTCATACATTCGAAAAATTTGTCTGTGGTAAATAAAGCAATGAATGTTGTTGAACGCTCAAAACGAAACAGACTGTGAATGATCATGTGTTACGCAATTAGGGTACTAGGTGAACTGAATCTGGGAGTCATTGCCAACCATCACCATAATTAAAGCATTAACTACCATAGTACCCAGTTAGCCACCCGAAAATACTACTACAATCCTCTATTATAGAAGGCTAATTATATATTTTTTTTATAACCATAGTTATATTATGTATTTGTTTATGGAATCTTAGATACTTAATACTTATGTATAAGCACTTGAGTGTGATACCTGAGATACAGGTTTATTCCTAGTTCAGGTAGAATCCAATAATATATACCTACCTCTAGTTTAAGGCCCTATTTTGTATATATTTATGTAAATCAATTATTTCAATAAACAATTATTATTATTATTATACATTTTATATATCCACATACATAAAAAACTTCACAAACATATTTACAAAGTTTAACTCATTTTAATACTTTGCCACCGCCATCTTCTACAAGTTGAATATCTTCTGTAAAATAACAACAGAAATAAAACAAAATAAATCTGACTCCAGTGAAGAATCCCCCAGATTACATCGTTTTAAAATTTAAATTCCTGTCATGGCTGAGGTAAATGAATTTTATATTACATGAGTTGGGTGGTTTTACGGAAAATGTCGGTGGCATGTTATGTTGTATGGAAAAGAAAATAAATATACAATTTCATTTATGATGAAAACATAATTAAGGTGTGCATTTTTAATATAAGTCTCTAGAGTCAGTGAACTTTTCTTGCATCTGCGAGTAACTGTGAATAAGTCCCCCTACGGAACCGGAACGGAACCCTAACCGTTCTACAAAATTAAAAACGGGAACATGGGCTTTACCAAATCAATTTCTTTACACGTGATGATATTTTGATTCCCCCTCTCTTGCTGGTAG
The DNA here is from genome assembly GCA_963853775.1 of Xanthia togata. NCBI lineage: Eukaryota > Metazoa > Arthropoda > Insecta > Lepidoptera > Noctuidae > Xanthia > Xanthia togata. The sequence continues at coordinate 19,474,889 of OY970802.1, forward strand.
GGATTAGACAGACTATATAATAAATATTGGTCTGTTGGTTTTCACAGGGGTTGCAAAAACCCTAATTACTTAACACACTTGCCATTGAAATATGTAGCTTTCATTTGAACATCCTTAATTCATTTCAATAACGTAAAACAATAAGATGTTTTTTTTTAATATACAATGAGATGATTTTTTTTTAAATATAGAATGAGAGAGGAGAAAGTACTACGACCATAAATTTAAAATAGTAAAGAGTATTTTCAAACCATAAAATAAATAGTAACATCTAATAAAATAAATAATATTTTTCAAACAAACTAAATAACAGTGCTGGGCCAAAAATGGGCTTAGCCGATCTTTGTTTAGCTACAATGACTAAAGTATCATGATTTTTGTATGCAGACTAGGAATGTCATTAGACTAACGAAGTTTAAAGGCTCTCGCAGACAGGCGCGACACCATGGCGCGACGTGACACCGGTAGAACAATTTCCGTGAATTTTCAAAGAAATTGTTTCACCAGAGTCGAGGAGCGCCGTCGCACCTGCCTATCGTCGGCTCCATATTGTATACAAACCTGGCAGTAAAAGCTATTATGATAATAATCCGGGGACTTGAACAAATACTATCATCTATTTCCAGACTCATATAGCCACTTTTTTGTTACTTTCGCACCACGTTTTACTATTATAGATAAAAGCAAACGTCCGGGTAGTAACTCTATTGAAACGAACATGAGGTGGTGAGAGTACGTGACTGAACCACTTTTTTTTTTTCATTTTTTGGGTGGGAAATCATCAAATGACGTCTCCCGCTCTGGGTGGAGCGGGAGGGCGTGTCAGACTCTTACTGACTAAAACCCACCCGTGTTCCTTCTGTTGCCTGTGCAATGCCAGGGGGCCACGGTATCCCTTTCGGACTTTCCCGCAACCCCGGCAGGCAATGGTCTCATCAGACCCCTTCACTTGCTGACATCTCTTTGAGGCGCGCGTGGAACACTACGCGCCGTCGATCCGGGCCTGGTCCTTACCGGACGGCGTGCTACCCATTGCTCACCGTCCGCAAGCCCGCGCCTACGGTGGCCGGGAATCGGCAATCGATTCCCGACGCCCAGGGTGTCTCCTCCTGCGGCGGCTAGGGGCGTGAGGGCGCGAAATTAGCCTCTCCCTCACGCGCTTTGCCTCCTCCTTCGCGAGCATTACTGCTTCGCAGAAGGAGGTGACGGCCTCCCATACCCTCTCGCTCCGTACCATGGCCTAGACCAGGGCCGGACGCGAGAGATCCCCGCCACCGATCGCCTCCACGAGGACACGGCGGTGCTCTGCCCATGCCGGGCATACCTCCACCGTATGCTCCACCGTATCCTCCGGGCGATCCACGCAGTGATGACACCCGGGCGTTTCCTCCCGCCTTATCCGAAACAGGTACCTCCCGAAACAGTCGTGTCCGGTGAGGACCTGCGTCAGGCGGAAGGTGAGGGCGCCGTGGCGCCTCTCCAGCCACTCCTCAAACTTATCGCCGCAATAGTGGCGTGCCCAGCACTGGGTTGCGACATTCGCACTCTCCATGCCGCCATGAGATCCCGTCGGAGCTCTGACCGCTGTACCGTGATTTCTCGCGGCATCGGAGTCAAGCCCCAGCGTTTCGCCTCCTCACGCCACTCCCAAATATGCGCGAGGACTTTTGCCTCCAGATCCCATGGCGGGAATCCGGCAAGGAGGCTCGCCGCCTCACCGGAGACCGTGCGGTATCCCCGGACCAGCCGGGTGGCCATGACCCTCTGGGACGCGTTCAACCTGCGGGCAGGCCGCCGCCTCAACGAACGCGCCCACACCGGTGCCCCGTACAGGGCCATGGACCGCACGATCCCCGCGTATAGCCTCCAGTAGGAGGCGTTTGGACCCCCTAGATTGGGCAGGAGCCGCTTCAAGGCAGCCCCGGCCCGCTCCAGTCTGGGAGCCAAACGTCGAAAATGCTCCCCGAAGTTCCAACGACTGTCGAGGACGAGTCCCAGGTACTTCATCGTCGACTCGACGCCAATGTGAACCCCTCCTACCGTTATTTGGGAACCTGACGGTGGCGCGTTCCGAGGACCATGAAAACACATGGCCTCGGACTTGTGCAAGGCCACCTCGAGTCCCAACTGCCGGATTCTGGCTACCATTGTCGCAACCCCGTGTGTCGCTAGTTCGGCCGCCGCCTGATGCGACCTCCCCTGCGCCAGGACCAACGTATTGTCAGCGTAACAGACAACGCTGACGCCACTGGGGAGGTCGGCGCGCAGCACTCAGTCGTATCCGATGTCCCACAGATGCGGCCCCAGGACCGATCCCTGTGGGACACCGCACGACATCTCTCGCCGGTTCCACTCTCCCTGGTGACCGGGGTAGATGATGGCCCTGTCCGCCAAATAGGCTTCGACCACACGACAGAGGTAGGTCGGCATCCGATGATACCGGAGTGCCTGCCTGATGCAACTCCAGGGCAGGGTATTGAAGGCGTTGGCGATATCTAGAGACACCGCCAAGATGATCCCACCCCGAGCCACCGCATCCCCCGTCGTGAGGGCTAGCACGCGCATGATGGCGCCCACCGTGGAGCACCCCCTGCGGAAACCAAACTGGCTCTCCGCCAAATCCGGCCCCATGACTGAACCACTGAGACTGAGAAAAAATAAATAAAATATGACGGACTCTAATACTTAATGAAATTATCACGTCAAAGAAAATACACGGTGGATATAATTCTATTTTTAGACTAGGAATTCTATACGACGATACAATACAATGTGATAAGGTAGAGGAGGCAAATTCTTATTGGTACAGTGACTGAAAAAAACTATCTAATGGCACGCTCTACCACGTTTGTAAACAATTCAGAAACGATAGATAAGGCTATATACGAGTATGTTTCATAAAACGAAATCTACATCGGAAAGCGGTTACATTTGCATTTACAAGAACATTTGAACAGTAGTCACACTGAGAACTTTCCTTACTGTTCCTTAAAACTACAACCACATAATAAATAAAAAAGGGTAGGTATTGTAGCGGTTTTGTCCTGTTGGCTTTGACAACCGACCGTCGCCCGCCGGCCGCGTGTCCTAACTTTATTAATTTTATAAGTGCGAAAGTGACTTTGTTTGTTAGTTACGCTAAAACGGCTAAACAGATTTGGATAAAATTTGGCACTTGGGTAGACATGACCTGGATTACGACAAATTATACCTTTAATCCCGATATTCTCACGGGATCCGAGACTTATGCGGGTGAAAACGCGAAGCTAGTATTTTATAAGTTGTTGATGTACCTAGCGGTTACACCACCACATACGAACTACGCATCAAAGACATTACGTCACACAAATCCTGCATCGTGCAATTAGAGTTTACCGCGTGAACGACATATATAAGATTATCCGACATCAACAGTCGGGCAGTCGCCCCGCCAGACACAACACCCGTCTGGTCGGAGGAAAATCCATGTTATAATATAACACATTTAAAATATAAATATATAGGTGGTCATGTTAAATGATATAAACACTATTTCGTATTTATGTCTTAGGATGATTTGATAATTCGTATTTTCGCGAAAACCCTAGGGATTTTGCGAAAACACGGATGATTAGACAATGGTGAAACATTTCTGCGAGCAACTTGGAAGTAGCACTCGCGCTAGCGTTGCCACGTCAGCGGCCAGCGACAGCAGGTAGCACTCGCTGGCCGCTGACGTGTTGCTGCTACTGGTAGTTCCGTTTTTTCTTTTTGAGGTACGGATCCCTAAAAATAGAGGATCAGCTTGGAGAGCTGATAAAGCGCATCATGATGTAAAAGAAGTAGCATCGTTTATAGAAATATTAGCTTTTGCCCGTGACTTCGCCCGGGTGTAAATCGGAAATTATCCTTCGGGAACATACTACCGGGATGAAAAGTATCCAAACAGAAAACTCTTTTCCCATTAATGCCGTCTTTGACGTATGCGAACACAGTTGATTTTCGTCTCGTCTGTTACGGGGGAAGGTGTCAGCTAATCGTGGAAATAGAGATTGATTCACTCTTACAAATGCCACAATTTCAAAAACATATAGAGATGGTAGAGTTAATAATTTGTGTTTTTTAAATTATGGCATAGCTGTCGGTCGACTTCAAATTGAACAATAGCACGAATGCATCTCTTTTAGGCCTTAAATGCTATTTTTTTGTTTGTGGAATTCCCCCAAAATATAATACCGTAGCGCAATAACGATGCTACTAGACTTTGATAAGCTGTTACTAAAGCGCAAACTCACTTTCGCATTTTATATATTGAAAAAAAAGAAAAGAAGAAAGAAAGAAATATGTTTATTCTGCAAAAACAAAACGCACATTAAGAGAAAAAATACAAAAATAGCCGAAAGACTCGTATTCAACCAACAAAAAACGTAAAAAAAACGACGAAAACGTAAAATATCAGTTTTAGATTTTTTTAAATATTGGTACTAAATACGCCATTCAATATTAGCCCGGTAATATAAGAGCCCGCAGCTCTTATATAGTACTTATTTTCAGAAAATTCAGCAACAAAAATCCAATACCCACGTCCAATACAATTATAACAAGGACACATAAAAAAAAAAATTCAAAGTTAAGTGATTTCCCAGTTTTAATTCCATTAATATAACTCGAACGAATTTCATACCAGTACTGCAGATAATCTGATTGGTATCGATGTGAATAAACGTACGGTTCGCTTGATCCATGAAACGTCAATTAAGAGGAGCGATGAACTTTTGAACGTATTTGTAGTGATTAATAACGGACAGTAGGTAACTACGTGGAACGAGATTGCGTCAGACTACTCACTGATATAGATGTTTGAGTACAGTTATGTAGGAATTGTGTGCAATAATATACAGATTATGTTATTGATTGATGTTCATGATTGAAAAGGTTTTACTGCTCTATCGGTCTCTTAAAAACGTACCCTTTTAAGTTTTCTTTAGTATTTAGACAGATACAACATTTTGTCTCAGCCTTGATTTTTTTTACTGATTTCATTCAATTTAAAAAATATCAAATGCACTGTATATTAACGGTCAACTCCTCAAAAATTTTATTTCATGCCCAATTGATTTCTGTGTGTTTTCTATACTTAGAAAATCCTGTAATAATCCTCTTTAAAATCCTCCTAAATACAAAGGATATAAAGTAAAGAATTCCATTCCATCGAAACAAGCAATGTGTTCAAATGAAATTAGCTCCCGTTGAGCACTTAGCTTCGGGTTTAATAACTGAATTGCTACGAATTAGCTAATTGAAACTGCTACCTCGGGCTTTTACTGCACCTAGCTCTTTGCCAAACTTTGCTTCTTCGGTACTGACTATTGAATTTGGCTTGTATTCATACATACTTGTTTAATGTTGTTAGTATTATTGTGTACCAATTCAAGATATAATTGAAACAACTGGGAACCTGAAAAGAAGGGGTAGTTGTACTCATCGTTATAAACATTATGAGAGAGTGAGAGCAGTTATGGCCCAGCGGTAGTGGCTGCGACTTACGAGTAGTGGGTCGTGGGTTCGAACCCAAGCAGGCACTTTAAATTTAGTAAATTCTTTCATCACCACTGCTCTCAAAACGGTTAAGGAAAACATCGTAGAACTAAAACTTCGAAGACACTACCAACCCGCACTGGGCCCGCGTGGTGGATTAGTGGTGGAAAAGAGGAGGCCAGCAGTGGGATCATTATATGCTATTATAAACACCCACTATGGCACTAAACCTGTAACCGCGAAAAAAAATCTGCTGCTCCATACATTTTTATGTTCGCGTAGCTTGGCAATATGTAGGGAACAGCTTTTTGGACAGCGATTCCCGGGTTTGCTCCCATAATAAAATTAGTTCATAATGATGAGTAAAATTACCCCTTTTCAGGTTTTCAGTTATTGCTATTACACCTTGTGTAGGTACGTAATCTTGCGTTAGTTTACGTAACTACGAGTTACTGGGAGGTAGCTATTGTCCATGTTCTCTATATTTTTATCCCTGCTATGGTCTTTCAGAATACCAAACTTTCGTTCAGCCGTTTCTAGTCTGCACAGTTAGAAAAAAAAAAGATTCTATATAATTCTATGCAAGATCATTTACATTACGCAAAACATAATTTAAATTATAAATTAATAGCCATATGACAGCTAGCACACGCCAGTATACCAACCAAAAACATCAAGAACTATACTCAAGCAGAAATAAAAATAACTAAAAGTAAACAATATCTAAAAAAAAAAAAAAAAGCCTCCAGGCATAAAGGGCGTGCCCGCTTACATATAGCTGTAACTAGAAGTTACAATTGATAAACTAGGACCATCGAGGTAAAATAAATAATTGTCGAGGTCGCTAGCTAAACACATATTGAAATACAACTCATAAAAAAACATTATAATGAGTAGATTACGTCAACAATAAATTAAAATAAAATTATTATAAATTGACATAAAAAGTAAAATTATAAAAAATTATATAAACTCATATAACCTGTCAGTAGGTAAACTAATTCTGGAGATAGAACATTTAAACATTGTCTTGAGTTAATCACAGCGACCAACTATTCTTATCACTTAAGTAGTCGTTGATAGAATAGTATGCCTTTGAACAAAGGTTGGACTTTACTTTCGTTTTAAACGCATTAAAAGGCAAATCTAGCAAAGAAGAGGGTAGCTTGTTATAAAAGGTTATACCAAGCCCAACAAATGAGTTTTGAACCTTATGAAGCCGGTGAAAGGGAGCACGTAGTTTATCCTTACTTCTAGTGTTAGCATTGTGAATATCACTGTTTTTAGTGTATAAATGTATATTTTGCCTAATATATAATACAAGGTGTTGGCAAAGATGAATTGTGATGCCACTGTGAGTATACCGATATCTTTGAAAAAATCTCTTAGAGAAACTCTGGCACCTAGCTGGTAAATTGCTCGAATAGCTCGTTTTTGGAGGACAAATATATTTTGAATATCTGCAGCTTTGCTCCACAGCAGAATACCGTAGGACATAACGCTATGGAAATAACTAAAATAGACTAACCGAGCTGTATCAACGTCAGTGTATTGTCTTACTTTTCTGACGGCGTAGGTGGCCGAACTGAGCCTTCCCGCTAGGCTCGATATATGTTGGCCCCATTGAAGTTTGGCATCTACAGTTATGCCCTGAAAAACTGCCGAGTTTACAGTTTCAAGCACCTCTTTATCTAAGACAATGTTGGTTCCTAGATTTCTAACATTTGGAAGGGCAAACTTTACACATTTCGTTTTTTTGGCATTGAGAACTAGGTTATTTGTCATAAACCAATCCGTAACCATTGACAGTGCACTATTTACATCGTCAAATCTTGTCTATTCCTGTCTACTTAAAAAATAACAGAAGTATCATCTGCAAACAGTATAACTTCACAGATACCGTTTAAATAGAATGGTAAGTCATTGATATACACTACGAACAAGAATGCACCCAGTATTGAGCCTTGACGTACACCTAACTGAACTGGTAGTCCAGAAGATTTTACACCATCAACATCTACACTATTATTTAAATACGAATTTAAAACATTGAGAGCTTCGTTTAGCACACCGTAATGACGCAGTTTACGCAAAAGCGTGTCATGATGCACGCAATCAAAGGCTTTGGAGATATCACAGAAAACTCCAATAGCATTTTGATAGCTCTCCCATGCGTTAAATATGTGTTTCAGCAGAGCAACACCCGCATCTGTAGTCGAACGACCCTTTGTAAAGCCATATTGTTCATTATGAATAAGGCTATTTAGGAGGAGCTCGTGGCTAAGTAATAACTGCCGCTCGGGTCGATCCATCAGGTTAAGCTATGCTTTCCGGGGTTGGTCTGTGGATGAGTGATCTTTACATAAGGAGACTCCTCTGTGCCTCGGAAAGCATGTGAAGCCGTTGGTCCCGGCTGTCATTCGTGGATCTTTGACAGTCGTTACGGGTCGTCAGAAGCCCGAAAATCTGACAACCAGTCTTACCAAGGGGTATCGTATTATCCAGTTACTGGGTTGTGGAGGTCAGATAGGCAGTCGCTCCATGTAAAATATGCTGAATACCAGATTCAGCTGCATCCGGTTAGACTGGAAGCCGACCCCAATATAGTTGGGAAAAGGCTAGGCAGATTGATGAATGAGGCTATTTAAATTAAAATGTCTTAGCAACTGCTTGAGTATTAAGTTTTCAAATAATTTTCTGAATGCTGGTAAAATATAAATAGGCCTAAAATTGCCAACTTCACTTTTATTACCTGATTTAAATAATGGTATGACTTTACTACTCTTCATGAGGTCAGGAAAAGTTCCTAAATCAACACATTTAATAAAAGTAACAGCTAGATAGGGGGCTACGATATCTATTATATTACTTAAAAGTTTAATGGAAATTTCCCAGTAATCAACAGTGTTTTTAGACTTGAGTGTGTTGAAAACATTAACTACATCACGATGCGTTACATGTTCGAAATAATTACCTACGGCCGTTCGGTGGATAACCCTTCCGCGTCTGTGCGTAACTGCCGCGCAATCGAGACTTTTGTTTACTGGTATACACTGAGAATTCGAAGCGCGTCGTTTCAGCCTTTTTCTATGAAGATATAATACTGTTTGGGACTTATTTATACTGTGGCAGTACCTACCCTATGAATCATGCAATAGTGATATAATGTCCCTCATTTAAATAGTCTTGAATTGCATTCAAGCATTGCAAGAGGTTGCCAGAATATTAAAGCACATTTTAGACAGTTCCAGATTGTATAAATTCATCCTGGGTGTCCCTGTAGAATATTAATATCTTCGCTTTGAGAGCAGATTTAAGATGCAGTTTCCTCGGAATGCATAACACATTCCTTCATAAACAGTGGTTTCAACACTTCAGGTAAACGGTTTATAAGTTTCGACGTTTAGTCCTACGCATACTCGTACATATTATGCTTCAGGGGAAATCTAGTCTCGTCCATTGTGATTACAAGTCTCTAAAGACAATACAACCCACTTTGAGTTTCGAATAACAAGACAAACATTAGGTTCCATTAAGAAAACATGACATGTTAAGTACAGACGAATGTTAAAATTAATAGCGACTTTATTTATATCTAAATATATAAAATATAGAAATATAATATAATATAGAAAACTTTGTTTTAGCTATATAGCTAAAACAAAGTTTTATCTTTTACTTTGTTTTAGCTACATATAAAGCAAAAACAAAGTTTTATAGTTTCGGGATGGCCTAGTCATTAGTCAGTTTAAAGAAAACTTTTAGGTCTGATTGCTTGATGACATTCTACAGCAAAACTTAAATTTAATTAAAATGTGGGCAATGTTTTTTTTTACAATAAACGATTGGCAGAAATAGTGGAATAAAATGCAAAAAATATCAGATTTAGCGCTTGGATTGAGTTATTTGTCATATAAGCAGGCTTAACGCTAGATTCTATGAAAAATATAATATTTAAAACGACCGTTGAGTAAAGGTCGCTACAAGAGTAGTACTTTACCTGGCCAGGCACTTTGGCATGCCCAGTGAAACTCCTTTTTGACCCTATTCGTTTCCAAGCGTTTTTTCTCCTTCACAACATACTTGAGCTGAACGCGATTAAATATTTCCGTATATTTATTGCGATATTAAAAAATGCATTTAATATTTGATTAAATAAATATAGAAAAGATATAATTTTCAAAGAAGAAAATTTATTAGCGGCTAAGTTTTCTTCTACTTTACGTTATCTATATCGCTAAGTTTAAAATTATGTCGGTACTCTGTTCTCTATCAGGGAAACTACTACGGTAATTTGAAAACTAAGGCTAAGTTCACGAGTTTTCAGTGCACCAAGTTTCTATGAGAAAATAGGTTGCTAAGATGGCTGAAGTATCATAATAGCGTTGGGGCTATAAAAGGTAACCTCACCGCCACTCCTGAAACCAGTTTTCCCATTAACCCACCCTTAAAACGCCATGTTCCACGTAATTGCTGTGGCTTAAAATTTAAAACGACTGTAAAACGTCTTCAGTGGAAAATTCGGTCGAAATGGTATTCCTACCTAATTAAACATTTAATTAAACAAGAGAATGTAATAATGATATAATTTTGTCTATTTTTAATTTTTCGCGTAGTTTAAAAACAACGAAAATAATTTTCAAAGAAAGAATAAATTGCTTTTTCTGTTTGACCGTTTGAACAATTTTATAAACAAATGATTTTTTGTCTTTGTAAGGACGCAATACAAAACAGTATTTGTATATCTTCTGACTCTTAAAAGAAATACATAATTCGAGTTTGCAAATTCTCAATACCTTCAACAGATTTGAAGTTTTTATCGCAACACTTCAGTAAAATAGAGGTGTATTATCTAGCTCAGCCGTCTTACTTGGCATTTTTCACGGAACCTCGTAAAACCCGAGACGGGAACTTTATCCCGCATGGCAGCCCGTATGGCTTCGGTTTGCTCTATTCCCGTATTCGATGCCTCAGCAATATTTACGATGAATAAATAATATTTATACGGAGGTACAAGACTGGTATTTTAGTGGGAGATGAGACTCTTTTATATAGATAGGTCGCCAAAACTAACAACATAACGTTACATCACGCCTGTCTTTGCCGAAAGGTTAGGCAGAGGTGTCCCAAAGTACACCCTCATTTCGCTAGTTATGTTTAAGTCCCATCATATGATAGGGGGCAAGTCTATTGCCAAGGCCGGGCCGCTACCAAGAAATTCCTGAACATCGACCTGGAAATCGAACCCAGGACCTCAGGCTCAGCAGAAAAGAAGATTAAGGCCATTTTTTATTTTATTTTACATAACACTTCGTTTATTGACTCTGAAACATGTCAAAGTTTTTTGGAAGTACCTATAAAATAGGTATATAATAATATAACGACTTTTGCTCAGGCATATTAAATCCATAGCTTCGCTCGTGTGATATCTTTATAAATTATAGCCTGTGTTACTCAATGATAATATAGCATTATACTGGTGGAAGAATTTTTCAAATCAGTCCAGTAGTTTTTGAGTTTATTCATTACAAACATACAAAAAATCAAATATATCTTTATAATATTCTCTTAAAATATGAAGCTAAGATAAGTTTACATTCTCACAATATTTAAATTAGCACCGCTTGCTTTGCCCGTTCTTGTACTTAAAATCCACTTAACATTCCCTTCATGTACAAACATTGCTTCAGGGTCAATGTTGCTATGAAACTTCAGTCAAAAACAACATACGGCTGATAAGAGCAATCATGTTACGAATACAAACCAACTCAGGTGGATTAATTAACCTGGAACGCTTGAAACTATTACAGCGAATATACTACATAAAGTTAGAGGTACATTTACTGCGAGTATTTGCCTGGTCAAAGTCATATTTGCCAAGTACCTCCAAGGTTTAGTTTAAATAAGTAGGTTGTGCACACAGGATAGTCCTCACAAGTTGCTTTTGTGAAAGCCTGTACATACTCGGTCATATTTCAAAATGTGGGAACATGCTTGCTTCCACATTTTGGAATATGACCGAGTGTTTTTTTGTGCTCCCACGTGTTTTGGCTAAGTGATACCTAGGTATTTTAATAGTTACCTACCCCGAGCTTCGCCCGCTTGAATGTCGGAACGGATTTTTTGTTATTCTATATGGTCGATTCTCTCAACGTCTCTTCTATATGATATCCAGGTTAATTCCCTCGAAAATCAGTATGCAGGCTCAATAATCCTACTAATATTATAAATATGAAAGTTTGTACGTTTGGGTGTTTGTTACTCAATACTGTAATTACACAAAAACGGCTGAAATCTTAAAAACTCCAAATCTGTTTAGCCGTTTTATTTTGTTTTTAAATCAGGCAGGTTATTTATGGTTCAACAATTAACTACAAAAAAAGGGGGTAAAGGGGTATCGTATTACCCAGTTACTGGGTTGTGGAGGTCAGATAGGCAGTCGCTCCATGTAAAATACTGGTATTCAGCTGCATCCGGTTAGACTGGAAGCCGACCCCAATATAGTTGGGAAAAGGCTAGGCAGATTGAATTAACTACAAAAACAATCGGTGTGCTCTAGGTTGAAAATTATTTACTGTGACTAGCATATTTAAGCCACCGGAGTGTACCTATATAATTAACATTTTTATCACACTTGACCTAAAGGCCAGTCTACCCGTCACTCAGTGTCCCTGAGTGACGGGTAGACTGCCCTTAATTAATGTTCCTTAATGTAAAAAATGCTTACTGAAAAGATAATTAACATTTAGGAAAACACAGCATTTAAGCGAGAGAGTTTATTTCTTTCAAAATTAATTATTGTTGAAATTAGTTTTCTGATTCAAATTCAAATAATTTATTCGAATATTAGGTAGAAAAAATTAGATATTATCATTATTGTGTTTTGTTTTTTTGTGTAATTCAATATCAAATAATTTATTTGCATAAATAGGTCGAAAAATAAGTTATTGCAAAGATATTATTATTATTGAGATTATTTCTGTAAAAATTGTTGCTAGTATATAATATTTACGGGAATTACTAAAACTACAATTTTCAGCATGTTCCAAAGCATAAGTAAATGCAGTCTTTTACCGTATTCAAATGATGAATATCTGAAAATCACACTGCATAATAATTCCCCTTTACTGTAAAAGAGTATATTAAGTTTTATGACTCATTCTCACGTAACGTGAAACTCGATTTCGTGAAGAATAAAATTTTTACCTACGACTTTTTTATGTCTGTCTAGTCTGCGTTCGTGCTGACTCAAAACATGTAAAAATACATTTATATTATAAAATAAGTCATAACACACCTTTCGAAATGTTAAGTTTTATCTATAGTTTGTTCCAAAAGTATCTGATGAAAGTGTAAACATACCCTGTTCCAATGATATTATATGTAAAAAGAGGTAGATAGGTTATAAACGTTCCGCAAGTGGCACGTCAAAAGTTGGCTAATTAGCCACATTTTCTTCGTTTTGTCTCTTTTTCGCTCCCGATAATTACGATATGCCATCCTACTTCCACGTGTCATATAATAGTGTGACATAGCGCCGTTTTTGAAGATAGAATGTTAGGTAGGTAACCTATCTACGTCTTTTTACTTCTAATATCATTGCCCTGTTCAGGTTAAATGGATAAACTTTCCATTATGGGCCGTCGAGTTGGAAGTTCACTTTTTTTTTAGGTTTTAGTGACAGAAACGAATCGCTGTAAATCCGACTCCATGCAGTCTTGTCTGCTCTACCCCTAGAGTGTAATTTAAAATCGCGTAGGCGTGGTTGCATGCTTGCTTGCATGCTGCATGCTTTGCATGGAAATTAGTGTTTTAACCTAACCTAACCTCAAAACTTTAACCATGGATATCTCCATAACCATTGGGCTGCGAGGGGTGGGGATGGGACAGGGGTAGCCCCTCCCACCCCCCCTTCCCCCACCCCTTCCCGACCCATAAATCGATGGCCCATAATGGAAAGTTTTACCGGTTAAATTCATACGCAATCACTCTCTAGATTCTAATAATTGAAAAACGTCACTGGCCCCGCGGCTTAATATTGACGCACGTTTTACGTCACTTTCAACATTTTTCGGTGTTACCTCTGTAATTTGTAGTTTTTTTTTTTTTTTTAAATAATAGGTTTACCAGCCTGTTATTATTTTTTTAAATTAAATCCGCGCCATTTAGTGATGATCTTAATTTAAAAAATCTGAAAGAGGGTTTAGTCACACTAACCACTATACCGTAATAAATTAAAAATTAAATTGGAATTTTAAATATAATTTTCCAATATTCAAGTCGTAACACTACAAATTGGCATCAACGGGTAAGTTTTTCCATCCATTTTTTTACATTTTCATCACATACTTTACCAACAGACCATAGGTAGTACCTACGTAAATATTAGAAAATTAACGCAGTTTTCTGATTACCGCGCAAAATAAAATGCTTTAATAATAAAATCAAAATAACGCTTTTATTTAGGTAAAACCTACGTAGGATACAAAACACAATGCCAGCACACTAGGAAAGCTATATTACCTCCGGTTAGATTTGTGCGGACAATAGCAGATATTACCGGACCGGACTAGGTACCGAAACTATAGCGCCATCTTGGTTACAATGGGCAATCACACCCACGCACCGTATTCCCAGAGAACAACTGTACAACTGTATGTAACACAGAAGCGTAAATTCGGCCTAGAATAATGAATAATCCTAATGGAACTTTGACCTTGTGTAGTCGCCAACAAGAAATTATTATACTTTTCAATTAAATTCTCCGAACACCAAATTCTTCTGAAATAATTAATTATAAATAGATATTACTGTGATTAAAGTTGGTGAGAAAATACACAGTAATTACAATTGGGCACATTAATTTAATCAAATTTGATTGATTTCAACTTGAATGTGCTACTGTTGTGGGAATCCTAATAGTTATGCAAAAAGGCAAAAAACGATAGGCAATATTGATTACTGAAATGTAAAAAGTAAGGTTCGACCTATCATTTCTTGAAAATATATTCAGATACAGACCTGTCTAAAACCCTCACCAATCATAAATAGGACACCAATCTCATATCTATCCGCGTCTCACCTTCAAAATGATATTAAATAGATATTTTACGAGACGCTTCCAAAACACTGCGAAAAGGCAATTTTCTAAAAAGCCTTCAGATATCTTGAAACTTTCAAGGAAAATTGCGATTACGACAGTGAGGCCTCTTCAGTACGGTACCTTTGTTTCTAAAATTATAGGCTATCATCATTTGAAGCCGCAACGTGAAAACAGAACTGCTACTTTATTTTTAGGTGTATAATTTAACAAAACTACGTAAGACAATGAGTTCTGAGAAAGAAAAGTTAGTTTTAAAAAACAGTTCTTTGGAAAAGCTCCTCCAAACATTTTCAGCTCGATCCAGTAAGTTAGTAAACATCCCGACCACAACTACGTATTGAACGAGCCTCTTCCCTGTATCCGTCTCTCCCGTGTGTTGTGCCACCGCAAGCCCAGCACACGCTACACACTCTACACTCACACGTCTACCCACAGTAAAGACAAAGTTGCCTCGCTAAACCCCACGCTATTTGCACCTACATAGACTTACACATACCTCCATCTGTGTGACTGCGCTTCACATATAAAACTTAGACAATCGTATACATTTTGTAACAAACTTCGTTGTTTCCCTGTTATGTCCATCCAACTGTTTCGAGACAGTCCGTGTCGTATTTGAATGTAAGATAGGTATTAAATGTTGGCTGTTTACTCAAATGACACTCCGAATCTCTTTAAAGGGATAATGGAACGAGATTGTGCCGTATTTAGGCAATAAATGTCCTTTTATGGCGGTTTTAGAAACCGTTTCCATTTTGGAACCCCATAATTTAATTAAGGAGGAACTTGAGTATTAATTAAAAGCCCGTAGAAAAATCTTCAGAAAGAGTGAAAGCACTGGAGCATATAAAATGGAACACCTGTGTGGGACGGTTCAACAACATTCATTGCGTGGTACGCGTGATAGCCTAGTGGTGTGACCGTCGTACTGCCAAGTCTCGAGTTCGAACCCAAAGCACGTACCTCTGACTTTTCGGATTCATGTACGTATTGTATAATTATCACTTGCTTCAAAAACAGTGAAGGAAAATATCGTGAGGAAACCGGCATGCCTGAGAGATATTTCTCGACGGCATGTGAAGCCAAGTCAGAGGCCCATGGCCAGCTTTAATACTCTGACACCAGGCTAGTCACTAACCACACGAAATGATGAAGAAGTTATTTTCGTTGACAAATTCTTCGAACATTTATGAAGCAATGGATTAGCATTATCCTTCAAAGTCATTCAGATTGTGATTGAAAGTGTGTTACGTAATTAAGATGCTGGGCTGTCCCAAAAAAATACAAAAATACAGGTTTTTTTCAAGCACCTAAGGGCCAACACACATTAAATAGAACCATGCTGTGCAACTCAATCTGCCTGACTTTTTCCCAAATATGTTGGGGTCGGCTTCCAGTCTAACCGGATGCAGCTGAATACTAATATTTTACATGGAGCGACTGCCTATCTGACCTCAACAATCCAGTAGCTGGGTAATACGATACCCCTTGGCAAGGCAGGCCTTTCAGGCTTCTGACGACTCGTAACGACTGTCAAAGATCCAAGAATGACACTATGCTGTGCAACTGGCAGCTGTAATTAACTCCTTTGTTATTAGCCTAACACGCTACAATATATCACAATCTCAGCAGCCACGTTTGAGACAAGCCTAATACATTAACAAGACCATAGATTATAATCATTGTAATTTGGGAACCAACATGTCACCACAGGTGCTGGATAAATCGAATCTCTACATGTATGTAATCTGAAATTCCATTAGCCGCGCTTCCGCCTGAGAGCATTTGAATATTTAGTACCTAATGCTGACGTAATTACGTATCCTTGTGTTCAGTGTTGCAAGCGACGAAAAGCAGGGATTTGCTTCTAAAATGTGGGCACTGGAGGAAGGAAGGAAGCTAGCAATTTCGTCGCTTCTATCAGTGAATTCAGACAGCACACGCCAGAGTCAACTGGTTGTCTTTTGTCAGAAAAGTCTATTAAAATTTACTAAAAGACTGTTTATTTGTTTAAATGATAATATTTAGTTACGAGTGTACACGCCATAATTGTTGCCCTTATCCTCGCCTTAAGTCTTCAACCAAATTGTGTGCTCAGTCTTAAACTTAATCTGAAAAATAACATTGATATTCGAGTGAACCTGTTTCTTTTGAATATTCTTCTCCATACGAAAACTACCTTTTGGAAGGGGCGACTAGAATCAATTAATACTATTATTTCTTGTAAATGTTGACGTTCAAAAGTGCCTTTTTTGTGCAACAAATAAATTACTTGACTTTGACTTAGGAGAAGGGTAAGTAATTTGTAACTGCACAGTTTCACATTTTCTTGCGTTCATGGAATTTACATATGTTTTTGGAAAACTCCCAGAGAGTGAAAACAAGTCACCTAAAGCTGGAAGCTTATGTGAAAAATGAATGAGCTCCGAAATATTGTGCTTGGATACTTTGTATCTTTTAAAAAAAAACCATCAAATATTTCCATCACTTTACTGCTAGCTTCAAATACTAACCAAGAAGCAAAAAATAAACAAATAAGTATCTAATTACCATTCATCATCATCTGTCTAGCGTTTGCCCAATGTTGGGGTCAGCTTCTAGTCTAACAGGATACAGCTGAATACCAGTATTTTACATGGAGCGACTGCCTATCTGACCTCCACAACTCAGTAACTGGGAAAAACGATACCTCTAAAAAAAAAGAAAAGAAAGACTGGTTGTCAGACTTTCAGGATTCTGACTACCCGTAACGCTTGTCAAAATGACAAATCTACAAATGACAGCAGTGTTCAACGGTTTAACGTGTTTTCCGTCTTGATTATGTTAATTGATGGTCACCCATCCACAGACCGACCTCAGCAAGTGTAGCTTTACCTTCAATTGATACGTGCGGCTGGTATTATTTAGCTACGAGTAACTACCCTTATGTGCAACAATACATAAAAGAACAGATAAGCTAACGCTCTAATAAAGATCTTATCCCTATCTGTGCAGCTCTAAAATGTAGAGAAAAAGCTGAAAAGCTTGTCTCAGTGTCGCCTTTTGTTGTGAACGTCGCTGGATATTGTAGACAGCCAAGCGCGAGCGCAACAGGTAAGGTTTGCTGTAAAGATCTCGGAACAACTGCAAATTTTCTGCCGCTGACAATGGACGGGTGCATTAAATGGATGACAGTATTTTTTCTTCTGTGTCCATTTTTCTTGGCAACGAAACAGGTGAAAATTGTATGCGACTTTTGTTACTTTAATTTGGATGATTAATGCATAGATAATCGCATTCTAAATACAACAATTAATTGATTATGAGTACCTACGCAGCACTAATTTTCTATGGAGCTTGCGTGGGTAACACAGTACTGGGATTGGCGAAATATAATAAGTACTTAACCTAACATCACGCCTGTATTCCCCGAAAGGTTAGGCAGAGCTGTACTTAAAGTACACCTACATTTCGCCAGATAGGTTTAAATCCCATGTAATAAAGGGCGAGCCTATTGCCATCTACCAAAACCTCAAAATTAATGCGTATTAGGAAACGGAGTGGGCATTTAGGTAAACACCGTTTCCTTGAAAATTCGCTAACACAGATGTATTCAGTTTCCCTTGTAATTCTCCCAAATTACGAAACAATTTTTAACCCATCCTTCCAAAACACATTAGCCAGCATCATTACATGTTCCAAAGAGCCTTTAAAGCCTATCCATCCATATTTTCACTGGCAACACAGGGACGCAATTAAAGTACGACATTTACGGTATTAACATAAACCGCATTGTTCATTATCATTTTGTGTCCGGTAAGCGAGGCGTCAATTTGAAAATACAGCGAGCGAAATGTACCAACATTTCATATTTCACGGATAAAATGTAAAATAGCTCGTAATGTCTGTAACAAGATGGGAAGCCATCAGTTACCAACGTTTTATGTAAAGCAGATGTTTTATTTCAAGACGTTTTTAATGAAAATTGAAAAGAAGATAAGGGGGATATTTTTTTTTTAAGTTCACTCTAACAAAATATGGATAGCTTTTTAATAGTAGATTTTACAACAAGTGCACAAAACGGACCATTTTTATCCGAGACTTTTAGCAGCCCGAGACGAAGGCGAGGGCTGATAGTAATGTCGAGGATAAAAAGGTTTTGTGGACGAGTTATAAACTCTGCTTTTCACTGCGATTGCGAGGAAATAAAACAGTAGTGTAACATAACATTTCTTTAGTTTTTAATAATTTTAGCAAAAATAAATTAATAAACGCACGAAAAATCAAGAGCTGTTTCCCGCCGCTTTTTTTTTTAAATCTTACGATAATGATAATAGGCTTGGGCTGCAGACCTATACAGCCTACTATTAAATTAATGTTGTTATAATATTTTTCTTAAATTAATTAAATAACCTACCGTACTTGAATTTAAATTTTAATATCTTTTATGTCTTAAAAACACATAAGGCAAATAAATTAAAGTAAATATTATAAAATAACAAATTCTATCTATGAACTTCTTTTTGTGTTTGGCTGTATGGCTCATTTTCTTTGCCTTAATATAGATACATTTATGAGTAGATAGTTAGTAGGCGATAGTAGATACGTTAATGCACTTGTGCATTCGAACGAAATCTATGTTAAGTCAAATAACGTTAATTTTTTAGAACTTTAGATTCAATCTCCCTGTAATGCTCCACGTTTGAAGACTGACTCCCAAAATACAGGCCCTGGCTTAGTTTGGGGTATCAGTTTTAGTATCTAAAGCAAAAATAAATAAATACTGTATTTAGGTACCAAATTCTTGTGAATGCTCTCATTTTTGTGGCAGTCAACCTATTTTTTTTTTTTTTTTTATTTGCACAAATACTCGTAGCTAATTGACATTAAATATGTCCGCCGCATACATTGATATACCTATGACATGTATATTTGTACCTAATTCCTCATTATCATCAGACATCATTATCTCTGACCTAAACTGACTTTATATGACAGTGACCTTGAGTGGTTAGCTTGCGTGTTCTGTACTGAGCTCACGTAACGCGTCGTACGTCCAGCCAGTAATAGGACTCGCCCATCTTGGAGCGCTGTCCCAAATTTGACGCAAATATTATTTATTTTAAAAGATATTTTAATAAAAGAAGTATATTAAAAGATCATATCTTTAAAATGTGAAGGTTTCAGAAAAATACGCTTGATTGATTTTGCGTGATTCTCAGTTTTTTTATCCGCGTTAGACATAACTTTACAAATTAATTTCACTTAATATAAACATAGTATAGAATATTCCTGTATTAAGTTATTTAGAAAATGCTGAAATGCTTGAACATATATTTTTTTTCTAAATCATCAAATACCGAAGTAGTGTTGATATAGACGTGATCGTCAGTATAAAATGATTAAAAGTTGGTTATCGTCGCCTTAACATGACACAACAAAGCTATTTATTACTTAGGAATAGTAATTACATTAAGAGTCTACAATACCACAAATTACTTAGCATGATCCTCCGTTATATTGAAAATACTGTAGCATTAATTTTGAAATAAATATATGGTAAAGTTGTTGCGGATGAATTTTTCGACGCTATATTTTAGTTTGTATAATACTTAGTTAGTTGTATACACATATTTTAGATAGTCCCTAATTGTTTATGTTATTTCATTTCTGTACGTTTTTAATATCAGACATATTGTGGTAATGTTGAGGATACATTTTAAGTACTACGCTTGACGAAAACACGATTCAATAAAATAATCTCGACAGAAAACAATTACAAAGTTACCTCCAAAGCAAACAATAGACCGCTATTATTAAAAAAACAAGAACTCAATTTAAAGCATACAGTTTTTTTTTTTAATTACCATTGTGTTCAACGTGAAAAGAAATGACCTAAACAACTATCGGCGCCTTGGAGCCTTCTCCCCGCCTCTCAGTCTCGCTCTCACTCAGTCCACGAGCAGTAGTGTATGAGCGAGATAAAGAGTGAATTCTATTATTACAGACTGCTGAACGAAGTAATAGTTTCATACCATAACACCCCTTATTTTCAAGCAGACAGCTATATAGAACTAGCTGTTGCCCGCGACTTCGTCTGCGATCCAGGATGAAAAGTAGCCTATGTCCTTTTCTAGGTCAAGGTCTACCCCTGTGCCAAATTTCATCCAAATTCGTTCAGCCGTTTTAGCGTGAAAGCGTAACAAACAAACTCACGTTCTCGCATTTATAATATTATTAGTTAAGATAAAACTCTGCAAAGCTCCTATTTACTGCATAATACAGCCAGAGGAAGCATGACACCTTACGTCAATTGCCGTGATGTAACCATTTCATACAACTGTCAAAGAATGACAGTTATGATTTGAATATACGTACAATTTAAGTTGGTAGTAAATTTGCTTAACAATTAACTTCATCCTGACTTTACCTATCCATTGTGTACAACAACGACGGAAATTATGACATATTCTGAATCGTAAATCAAGCAATTATTGGAACTATACGCTGCAAACGTCCATTGACTGCCACCAGTGTTTACAGATATGCTACGGATCTATAAATCTAGGCTCCACACTGTGACTAGGGTAATTTATATCTTGTTAACAACGTGTACGCATGTTCGAACATGCAAATTGGAAACACGGCGATTGATTGCAGCATTAACATAAATATTGCAGCCATTGGAGGGAATTTGCATCCATATGAACGGTATTTTGGCTGCTTTAATTTGACGATATTGGCCGATCGTTCCCGTGGAACCTGAATTCTATTCCCGGGTCGGGCAGTGTTATTGCGATTTTCGGCTATCGGGAATTTCTTACTTGGCGATGTGATACCCCGTGCCTCTGAAAGCACGTTAAGCTGTTGGTCCTGCGCCCAAGGGATTATGAGAATTACACTACGCTGGTGCAGCGAGTGCGAGAAGCGGCAACTGCATGCTGGCCGCGCTCACGGGAAGGCTTGATTGTGCCATCATTACTCACTGCTGTAAGCGGCACATGGCGTGCTTGGAAGTATAAAATGTATATTTCCAAGGGTGTTCCGTCGCTTTCTTTCTTTCGTTGACGAACAATCTGATCTAATTTTATGTGTAAATTTTCATTTAATTTTGATTGTTATTTTATTTAATTTTTATTTTATTTGTAAATGTTATGCTTATGTCATTATGAGTCTATGTTACGAGTATTTGAATTAAATGATTTGAATTTAAATTTATGTCTTCGTTGAAATTGGCCGCCATAGAAATACGAAATTACCGTCTGGAGGACTGTTCATCTACGCTGTATTGCACTATTCTATTGATAAAATTGAAAGGCTAACGATAGATAATATTTATCAAGTGATACTATACATATGTAGCTAGAATAGCTGCTAAAGATTACACAGATTGCGAGAGACCCAACCGAAACACAAGAGCAAACCTTGAATATTAAAAGTCCCTCCAGCAAAGACAATTTCTGGCCACGCTCCCGCTACCAATTAAATATGATTATAATGACTAGACTCACGGAACTCCCCGAAGTATTGCGAAGAGTCACGAAGCGAAGATATTGTAAGATCACATCGAAACGAGTCTTGACATTGAGCCAACTCATCAATATTCATTTAAGATGCAAATAGCAATAGTGATCGAATAACGAGGGTTCTTTCGCGGTGTCACGGCTCGCAACAGGTGACAAACTCTCATTTTTCAAGCATCTCATCGTTATTGTGCTGAGATCATCTAGCTCCGAGATTTGAGCTCTGTAGTGGAATATTTTCTATTGAATTCATGGCTGCTGTTTTCGCAATTTTTCGTGTTGGTTAAGCTGGGGCTTATGGATCTTTTTAAGCATTAGATCCCCGGGTTAAGCGTGACCTTTGGAATCCTCAGATTATACCACTGACTTTACCTACTTACGCTGAAGGGAAACTGTGAGGAAACTTGTTAATACTGAGTACCCCGTGAAACTCTTAATACACAATGAGCAAGCGCAGTGATCAATGCTATTTCGTATTAAAACTCCCGCAGATAGGCGCAACGCTACTCTAGTAGAACAATTGCTATGAAAACGTCATGGATACCTATAGCCCTCCCAGAATCGCTTCGCACCGTCGCCGTCGCGTCTGTCTGCGCCTTTATGTGTGAGCCTTTCGGCCAGTTTATCGAATTAAAACTATCGAAGCTATGATTACTCAAACAACAAAAATAATTATTATAACATCTTTTTACTGTCCTCCTGCTAGCCAGTTGCGCGCACGAAAATGATCGCAAAATTAATGTGACAAATAATTGTCAAGCGCTCTTAAACTACTGCAATTGGCTGTTAATAAACCATTCAACCAATGGCAGTAGCTTACGCGAGCTTGACAATCTGTCACATTAATTTTGCGATAGTGCAGAGGTTAACAAATCTTCTTTACCAACAGAGACAATGATTATGGGATTATACATATTAGAAATGAAGAGATCTGCAGGAGAACCAAGGTAACCGATCGGCAAGACACATTGCTGGCAGAACAGATGGCCGATAAGGGTGAAAGGTTCTGTAGAGGCGACCGCGTACCGGAAGATGCAGCGTTGGAAGGCAAGATGGACCTTGTGAAGACCGCAGAAATCCGCTGGATGCGGGAAGCACAGAATCGGTCGAAGTGGCGGTGCTTTGGGGAGGCCTGTGTCCAGCAGAGGACGTCTTTCGGCTGAAATGATGATGATGACATATTTTTGGTAACTAAGGCTGATAAAATATACCGAAGCGGCCATTTGAAATGACATGAGTAGTTTTGTCAAAATTTTGACTGGTCAGTCTTCTTCTTTTCGTGTGGTTAGTAAACCAACCTGGTATCAGAGTTTTAAAGCCGCCCATGGGCCTCTGACTTGGCTTCACATGCCGTCGAGAAATATTTCTCAGGCATGCCGGTTTCCTCACGATGTTTTCCTTCACCGTTTTTTGAGCAAGTGATAATTATATAATACGCACATGAATCCAAAAAGTCAGAGGTGCGTGCCTTGGGATCGAACTTGAGACCTACGACTTGTCAGTCCGACGGTCACACCACTAGGCTATCACTGCTTGGTCAGTGCCGAGGTTTAACGAGGTCAAGTGAATGCTCGTCCGCACTTGCTAAGCTGGTCACCCACATTTATGTCTAAGGTCGATGTTGCAGTAAAGTTACCCACATGACAACACTTATTTGACTCAATGCTGTGGGCTGGTAAAGAGAACAAAAACGTCATGTGCAAAGCGATTATTTTGTAATCCAGCAGATTCAGTAATGGAATTTGGAAATAGGTACTATACAAAAACAGAATATTTAAAACCACGATTCAAATGAATGTATGACGTCATGTAGGTATTGAATTTACATTTCCATTTCCAATACCTAATGACGAAACTTTGACTATTTCAATAATTATAAATCGTTGTTCTGACACAATTTTTCCTTTCATAGTAAAATAATTAAAACAGAATATAACAGAGTCAAGGTTTGTACCAAATCTACTTATGTACTTATGTATATAATATAATTATATGTCAATAATAAAGCTGAAGTTTTTTTTTTGTTTGTACGCGCTAATCTTTGGTAGTCAGATTTGTTTTTTTTTTTGTTGCATTTGATAGCTCAATTCTTGAGGAAGGTTATTGGGTATTTCACATCACACTAAGACCCTAAGGAGACGAGTAAAAAGAAAAAACCGGCCAAGTGCGAGTCGGACTCGCGCACGAAGGGTTCCGTACCATTATCTATAATAACGGCAAAAAAATCATGTCTGTTGTATAGGAGCCTCCCTTAAATATTTATTTTATTCTGTTTTTAGTATTTTTTGTTATAGCGGCAACAGAAATACATCATCTGTAAAAACGTCAACTGTCATAGTATCACGGTTCAAGAGATACAGCCTGGTGACAGACGGACGGATGGACGGATGGACAGCGAAGTCTTAGTAATAGGGTCCCGTTTTTACCCTTTAGGTTCGGAACCCTAAAAAAGAACGCTAAGCGAAAACGAAGTAAAAGCGCGGGCAGGCGATGCGATGCGACGCGGGAACAAGAAATTTCACGCGGGCAAAGTCGCGGGCAGAAGCTAGTATTTAATAAATCTATCTACGAAACGGTTTTCAATTTCACGCTTCATTTGACCACTACAGTAATTGTCAAAATGGAAACCCCCATTTCCCAATCAACATTCAATTTGAATAACCATTAACAATCAGCACAACAACAGTTACTGAACCTCACATTTCAGCCATTTTCCCTCCGATTCAAAAGAACGATTAGACGGTTACAAAAACCATTTCTTCGCTTTTCCTAACGCACCATTCAATTCCACCAGCGAACTACGAAAAGGATCAATTGTACATCTTCTACAGAAAAGGTAACAAAAGAACATGGCTATTGATCCTTTGTGTAACCATTAAACACGCTGGAATAGACTACAAAAAGGTCTGCGTTAATGCACAATAAAAAAGCATGCACAATTCCACTTGACACGGTAAGCAGGGGTGGGAATTCTCTAATTACTAGGAAGTATGCTCACTTTTTTATCGGTATTAAAAACTGTTCAGTTTTTTTATCATTTCATGTTGTGTTGTATACCTTTAGGTGTATTTTTAAGTTTTCATATTCATGGAAATCATCTATAACATTGGTTTTGCTTTATTTTTCACACCGATCCCAAGAGCTTTGTGTTCGACACAGGTACTGACATCTCACAGCGCAAATGTTTTGATAGAAAGTAATTTATTACGGAAAATTCAGGTATAATTCTTATAATACATTCAACAAAAATATATGGAACGTTCGATTATTGTTCGTTATATGTATATTGCTACAAATTGGCAACACGTAAATGTTTTTTAAACCGTACCGCGTACATTCGAAACATTTTATCATTGGCCGATTTTTTTTTTTTTTTTCGTTTGCAATATCAGATGTGATACATGAACGTAGGTAAAATATCTGATGCATTGTTATAATTACGGTTCCAATATTGAATAAATATCAATGCGAATACCAAAACGAGACATGGAATGTATTCAGTGAAGTTCGTTAAAGACCGTGACCGACCATATTAATTGAAAATCAATCAATCTGCCTACCCTTTTCCCAACTATATTGGGGTCGGCTTCCAGTCTAACCGGATGCAGCTGAATACCAGTATTTTACATGAAGCGACTGCCTATCTGACTTCCACAACCCAGTAACTGGGTAATACGATAACCCTTGGTAAGACTGGTTGTCAGACTTTCGGGCTTCTGACGACCCGTAACGACTGTCAAAGATCCACGAATGACAGCCGGGACCAACGGCTTAACGTGCTTTCCGAGGCACGGAGGAGTCTCGGTATGTAAAGATGGTCACCCATCCACAGACCAACCCCGGCAAGCGTAGCTTAACCTGATGGATCGACCCATGCGGCAGTTATTACTTAGCCACGAGCTCCATCATATTAATTGAAAATACGCTTTCAAATTGTAAAGTTATTATACACTTATTGTTTTGGTATTTACTTTTGTGGACTTATCCACCTGAAATTGTTGAATAAAGGTTCGGGAGGGAGAGGCAAACTTTGCACCCTCACGCCCCAAGCCACCGCAGGAGACGCCCTGGGCGACGGGAATCCCAGGCCGATTCCCGGCCACCGCAGGCGCGGGCCTGCGGACGGTGAGCAATGGGTAGCTCGCCATCCGATAAGGACCAGGCGCAGGTCGACGGCGTGGTGTGTTCTACGCGCTCCTCAAAGAGATGTCAGCACAACTGACAGGTTCCGCAAGGGCCAATGCCTGCCGGGGTCGCGGGAAAGTCCGAATGGGACACCGTGGCAATGTACAGGCAACTGAAGGAACATAAGTGGGTTTTAGTCAGTAAGAGTCTGACACGCCCTTCCGCTCCGGCCAGAGCGGGAGAATTTATTTGATAATATCCAACACAAAAAAAAAAAACATTAATTGCCGGTGATTGATTTCCAAAGGCTTTTCGCCTGGATCACTCTACTATAAAAGTGAAACCTGTAATTTTTTTTTAACTTTTAATTGCTATTTTACAAATATATTTTTATTGCTTTTCATTTTCAAATGTGACATATAATAGTAAAAAACTAAATATTTAATTTATCAAAAAATATTCCCGGAAATTCATCTCAGTAGGTATAATGGACTAAATTCAAATATTTAAAGGTGTTTTCAATTATAATGTACGTGCCCCTCGCCTAACATGAAAACAGACATTTGTTTTTACTCTGTAAACTAGCACGAGAAAGAAAAGGTTACAAATCCTATATCTGTGGTCACAATGTACAAAAGATTAACACGGGGAAAGGGAATGATCGCACATTTTAATTGAAAACTACCACAGATGGGTGGTAGTTTTAGATACAATATAATGCGTTAGGACGGAAAATGAGATATAATATTTTTATGGTACCTCTCTGTTATCTACTTAATCATGTCTCAATAGGCAATAACTTTGTGTAAGGTAACAAGCCCGAAAAAGGTATTCTGATATGTGTATTACAAGAATAGAGATATTGACTTTTTTTTTTTGTCCGTCACATTTTTTTTTTACGTAATATAAAAATTACGGCATTACATTGAGTTAAAATGTGGCATGACGTCACTCTCCGTGAATTGTGACGTGGCGAGAAACTCATTAAAGTTGGGGAGTGGGGGACTTCGCAACTTTAATGCGTTTTATCGAAATCATTTTTTATTAATATAATAAAGCAAAAAAAAAACATGTCTAATATTTTTTAAATTTATGACTGACGAATTAAATAGTTTTTTTTTTATCCAGTCAACATCCCTATTAAGATCATGAAGATATTTTTTCTCAGTGTTCTTCCCTCGTGTCGAAAGAAATTGTACTAGAATGTTTATTGAAGGGAATTGATTACCTATTAGCAAGGTTCTAAAAACACGATTGCTTATATTTAGTAATGTGTGTTGTCTTGTTGAAGAGAAAGAAGTTTTTCGAAATGCATCTCTTTTAATAACTTCCACGCCGGAATACTAACTCTCGAATAACTTTATCCAAATATGACATCGCTGTCGAATAAGATTAAAAGAATGTAATTTATGTGTACGCCTGCCAGTCAAATTTGGTTAATGTAAATCTGCTGAATATTCATCATTGGTATTATCAAAATTCTCTCGCATTATCACGCAACGTACAATTTTTTTATTTAAGGGTTCCAAAATCATTAATTTTATTAATGATAATGGTTTTTTTGCGCCCCACGAGCTCTACCGCATAATTTTCGATCCGTGGATAAAAAGTATATTATGTCCTAGGTCATGGTCTACCCATGTCATGTGGAAAATTTCATCCAAATTCGTTCAACCGTTTTAACGTGAAAGCGAACAAAACCAACATACAACAAATTTAAATCTTTTCTCTTTATAATATTAGTTTAAACAATCTACATTATATTATATTGTGAAGGTGAAGGCAGTTGTTTATATTTAGAGGATAGTAAAGCTTGGGATTGATAAAAAATAACGTTATACCTAATTATTTAGTAAAATCATCAAAATATACTAGTATGTAAACATTGACTTTGTTGAATACATGATTACTTTGTAAAGTACACTCGAGAGCAATGAATCCGGGTCACTTAAAGAATGTTAAAAATCTCGGAAACTAAAAATGATAGGTTAATGCAATAAATTGTATTTAATAGACAATGTAATACTCCTTAAATGAAAGTAAAAAAAATATGAGTCACCATACATTTTATTAACACAAAATTACATAAAGAAAAAAACTGCTGATCTCTCCTTAAAACAAAAATAGGAAACATGAAATTTTTGAACTTTATTACGATTTTCTTGAATTTTAATACTTCGTATTGCCTCCTCGTGCTTCCATTACTGCGTTTACGCGGTTTGGCATGCTGTACACCAAGTTCCTTATACGATTTTGGGGAATATTCTCCCATTCCTCTGTGAGAGCAATTTTGAGCTCACGAAGCGTGATTGGGGGAGGGTTTCGTTGTTTTACGCATCTGCCTAGCTCGTCCCAAGCATGCTCGATCGGGTTGATATCCGGGCTGCGCGCTGGCCACTCCATACGAGTAATGTTCATCTCTTGAAGGTAGTCATTCACAATCCTACCTGTATGAGGTCGGGCATTGTCATGCATAAATATAGCATCCTCACCTAAATTGACCATAAATGGACCAACGTGATCATTGAGGATTTCTTCCACATATCTTTCGCTAGTTAAAGAGCCGTTTTCTATGATCACCAGCTCTGTGCGACTTTCAGAAGAAATTCCGGCCCACACAAGTACAGACCCACCACCGTAGGCTACTTTTTCTTCGATGCATGCTTGCTTGAATCTTTCCCCTGGTCTTCGATACACTCTGTGTCTTCCATCGTGCTTGTAGAGCATAAATTTTGATTCGTCGGAGAACATAACTTTTGACCAATCTTCAATACTCCAATTTACGTGGCTCTGGGCATATCTTAGTCTTGAAATACGATGCCCACGCTCCAGTTTAGGGCCGTTTGCAGGTCTAAGGGGTTTTAAGTTAGATTCAGCAAGCCGACGTCTTACTGTCCATGCACTTGGGTTACTTCCTCCGAGGCGTCGAAACTGATTTGTGAGTTCAGTTCCTGTAAGAAAGCGATTTCGAAGCATGGTGTTCACCAAGTATCGGTCTTCTCGTGCTGTGGTACACCTGGTTCTGCCCGTTCCTGGTCTGCGTAGGTTAGAACCAGTTTCTTCGTAACGTCGGAGAACTCTTTGTACTGTTGACAGCGACACACCGACAGTCCTGGCTGTATCGCGCTGACTCCGGCCGGTTTCCAGCATTGTAAGTATTCTGGTGCATTCTTCAGGCGTAAGCGACATAATTTCAGCTTGAATAATGAATATAGAGCACTATCAACATGGTTTATGTACCCACATAAATGACAGATTACAAACAAAAGCAAAACCAAATGCTGTAATTTCGTAGTTCCATCTTCGAAAGTGGCCCTTTTTCAAATTTGATTTTTTTATGATATAACTTTACAATAACTAAGAAGTTTTAATACCTTCATTTAAGGAGTATTACATTGTCTATTAAATACAATTTATTGCATTAACCTAGCATTTTTAGTTTCCGAGATTTTTAGGATTCTTTAAGTGACCCGGATTCATTGCTCTCGAGTGTATTATATCATTTAATTTTTTGTAAATGTGAGGACTATGTGGATTCTTTTTCTCTTTTTCAGTTAGTTTTAATGATTGTCTGGCAGTTTGAGTAGTTTATGCAGCCTGCCCAAATGTCCTTTCTTAGGTATTGTTCGTCGAGTTGAGCTCCTGAAGTTCCGAGTTGAGCTCCACGATTACTGACAAATGCTTGCACTGACAGGACAGGTCCACTCAAATCTGTGTGGTTCTTTTCTCAAAAGACCATTTCAGACTAACGTACATGGTCCTCATTTGACCTGACCAAGATTACCAAGATGACCGAAACAAACTCAGTCCAGACAGGACTGAGTTTGTTTCGGCCTTTCTTCTCAGAGTAGTCAGATAGGAAACGCCAAACATATCTAGTTAATTTTTAATTATTTTTAAGATGACTTGTAAAAGTGATTCTAATATCCTATTTACAGAATAAACAATTTCATTTCATTTGTACTTGCCGAGCATACCTGGATAAAACTACTTATTCACTAGCAAATTAGTTACAATCACCTAAAAGAAATACCTCCATTTCGTTCTTTATCAAAAATTATTACGTCGAACTTAAACTGAGCAGCACAACAAAGCATTAGCTTCAAAGATTATCAGAGAGCCTATTTATTTCCGAAACAGCTACAGAACCGTGCTCTAATGAGGTTTCAGCACGCACTTTACTAATTTTTTAACACGAAATTCGTTAGACTTACCTATTATATCTTCTGTTTTACGATTCCCTTGCCTCCTCCCTACGTTCCGTGTCCTGCAACAAAAATAATTCCGTTAAAACGGTTCGTATTTTGAAAATATAAAGCTTGTAACATTTTTCCTTATTTTCCCCTTTGAGAGTGGCCGCTTGACCAATGAACCGGACAGCCTTGTACGTTTATAGTTAGTACAAGGGTTTGTCCATTGTATCGTAAAAGGTTTAATAGATGCTACGCATTAATTAGGTAATTAATAAAACGTATTAAATATTTTTGCTTTACTGTTTCCCATTTTTAACGAAGTATTAAACAGTTGTGTTTTTTAGAAAATAAGGGCTGGTACAATAAGTAAGGTGTCTTGTATAATCGTCACGTTAACATCGAACGTTTTATCGGGATTTTCGGGAACGGGAAATAACCGTCTTATTACAAAACGGGATCTTGCTAAAGCCGAGCTTAAGCCACCGACCCAGTTTATGAATTTCGAACCTAATTTGAACTAAGGTAAAGTTTTTATTCCAAAACTGACTACAGGTAAAGTAGTAAATTTTGTCAAATAAGTTGTCAATTTTAAATAAAAAAATATACTTCGTTCAATTTATGGTTTAAACACTGTCAAAGTAAAAACTGTGTTTTTTTTTCGTAATATCGTAAAAGTAAGCATAGATACAGCTTCTTTTTCGTGAATATAATTTATCAGTCTGAACCTAAACATTTTTCCAATCGCTACACAATCCGGACAGCAATTTAGGTACCGGGCACAGATATAAATTTTAAGCCGACCTTGCTTCAAAATAATGGTTTCCACCTTTTTAATGACTTTTTGGGACTATAGAAAAACCATAGCAGTACTTGTACAATAAATAATGATACATAATATGGTATACAGTAGCGGGTGCGTATTTAAATAAACGATGTAAAGTAAAAGGATGTTTTGATTTTACTGCAACATAACTACGCTAACTCTAAAGGTCTATCCACATCAGGGCTGTGCCCGGGACGTGACAGGGCCCACACGAGGCAGGAACTGAAGCTCCGTCGCCGCGCCGCCCGGCCGGACACGAATATGTGTGAACGAACTCATATTATAAAATGTACACACAGATATTTTTTTTGCGCCCCTAACGAAACACGGACTGTCCACGTCCCGGGCACGGCCCTGATATGTGTGGATAAACCTAAAGTAGGAAAATTCTTTAGCTTATAATCATTTTAAAAACACGTCCTTTCCTGTCCCCGTGCTCAAACCTTAGCAAGGGAGAGACAAAAATACTCAAGTACTAACTCATCATATCATTTTCAGTCCCTTTTCAGTCGTCATCTACCTTCCGAAATATAATTTTGAAGCAACACTAATCAATAACAAATCAATTGAAGCGACTTTTCCTTACCTGTCCCACAAAATTAGAAGACTCTTATTAAGCTATCGGACGGCCGGGCTTAGTAAGTACAGGACTTTATGGGCTTTGAATAATATTATGTTAAAGTTGAAATTGATTCACTCATTTCAGCGACTTCATCGTTTGATGAGTCTTCGTGAGGAAATATGTTTACGCACAAGTGACTATGTTCCTCCTAGTTGAAGAAGGATGGAAGCGTCACTAGCACTAATTGAAGTTGCACAGTATAGACCGACACACACAAATGCTAACTAATAAATTAATATTTCCGAGAAAAACAAATGAATATCAACTTATGAAACCCCCTTTTTCGCACTTAATACGTTGTGTTGAGATGTATTTGTCATATGCACTTGCTTACCCCTCACTACTGATGGGTCTAACTGATAGGGCCCGGTTCATCTAGCGTAGTACGTACTATATTTGAATACCCCACTCCCACATATAGTTCCTAACAATAAGCACAACGGTGTTCAATTGCCTTGAATAGAGTCTATTGTCAATTAAGAATCCGAGAATATACAAAAACAGTAAGAGTACAGTAAACAAATACATTCCTCTGCTCAAATATTCTCATAAAGAACGTGTGGCATTTAAGAATAGTGAACACGAGCGATCCGTTGAATTAATGAATGCATCACAGGTTGCCAGACTACTAATATTCCAACCCCTACGGACTATCGTTGCCAATACGAAATATAATCTTCCACAATAAAATGGCCATCTAAGACTACGCCAGTGGAATCAGTTAGGGCACATAATATGCGTTTATCTTTAGTATCAATTGAGAGAAACAGGTTACGATAATGTTTCACAACATTGCAATATTGTCGTAACACATCGTTTGAAATGGTGCTTAACACTAATGTTATATCGGCCAGAACTTAGAGAAAAACTGTAAGTCTTGTAAGCATTTTAAAATAAAGGCCAAGTAATTCACAGCGACATGAATGTGAAACACTCAGAGCCATGTAAAGCTACTTAAGGGTCGTATTACGTGTAAGTAGCACACGGTGTAGTAAGACTATTGAATACAAATAACCACATAACGTGAGAAAATGCAGAAGCCATTACACCAAATACATAATTATATCGATACATGCTCCCTCTAAATTTGGCTTTGGGAAAGTATGCCGACATTCTTTGTGCGATACCGTTCAATATATTTTCTCGCCACCAAAATAAGGTTTATGTAAATGAGGTAATATTCACGTAAATAGGCACGCGAAAACATTACTCGCTGCTGAAATATTCGAAGTACAAATAAACGTGGAATGAAAAAATCCGAAAAGCGCGGGCTTTACAGATTGCGAGTGCTACAAGCCAGTAATTGGAGCCAGCAAAGCATGCAAGTCATTACCGACACGTACCTCAAACAATAAAGTTTTTAAATAGCCCATTAGAGCTCTCAACCGAGCTCACGTAATATGTTCGGAGTTTTTTTAATATAGCAATTACCAGCTCAACGCGAGGTTATTATCATAAAGTCGATAATGAGTTAAAGCTTAGGAGATTACTGACGCTGAATTATTCAGGGAATTTTCTAACAGTCAATTTATGTTACGAAGCAGTATGGATGGACGGATGTGATGATATATTTAGCAGAGGCATAACAATGTTCTTCTTCTTATTTTCGGGTGGTAAGTGACTAACCTGGTGTCAGAGTTTTAAAGCCACCCATGGGCCTCTGACTTGGCTTCAGATGCCGTCGAGAAATATCTCTCAGGCATGCCGGTTTCCTCACGATGTCTTCCTTCACCTTTGAAGAAAGTGATAATTATGCACGCACCTCTGAATTTTTGGATTCGTGCTACGCACATGAATCGGAAAAGTCAAGCCTTGGATTTGAACTCGAGAACTATGACTTGGCAATCTGACGGTCACACCACTAGGCTATCACTGCTCGTAACAATGTTATGATAGCGCGTAACAAAG
The DNA here is from genome assembly GCA_963853775.1 of Xanthia togata. Classification (NCBI taxonomy): domain Eukaryota; kingdom Metazoa; phylum Arthropoda; class Insecta; order Lepidoptera; family Noctuidae; genus Xanthia; species Xanthia togata. The sequence continues at coordinate 19,508,682 of OY970802.1, forward strand.
TTTTATTAAAATTTAAAGTATAATATTCTATCATGTATTCCGCTTTCCTCAAAAACCGCACAACGAAACCCTGGGACCTTGAAACGTTCTACTATTTGCTACTGAATTAGCCAAGAATATTATGATGGATTATCCGTATTATTAACACAATAAATTGCGTGAAAAAACGCCTGGTTATTAAACGTAAAACGAGCTATGAAATAATGCCCATTTACATTTTTGGCATCGTAGTTACGTAACGGCATTTAGGCATTGCCCCTGGTAATATTTACACCAGCTGTTGCAATGTTATTTATTTACATACGTATTAATATATTACCCTATTACCTATAATTTTACTGCATTTGAGTATAATATTTTTGCATTTTATTTTGAGCTTGTTATATTTTACTGCCTACTTTTAGTTCACCTCCAGCAAAAAAATCAAGGCGTAGACTGAGTCAAAGTTTCGGCTCCTACTTATGGAATAGTTAACTTTAGTCTTTGTACCTAACAGTTCCCAGAGGTACGATACGGTCCACATGGCCCAGTTACGGTGCGAAGAGTCAAATTGACACCACCACTAACGTTTTACGATGTCATGGATGGAGCTACACGACCGACAATTACAGTTAACTTTAATATTCCCAGTTATAGTCCACTGGTTAAAGGGTAAAATTAACCAATCCAGTTCGACACTCAGTTCAGTTTTAATGCAATGGTTGAATATTCAATACACGGTCAAAATTGATTATTTTACATCTTTTCTCATTTCGATCACAAGAAAAATATTTTCTCGAAGAAAGATGATAAGATAAATCTTTATAAGTCAATATGCTGTTCTATAAAACAGAAAAAATATCAAAACGGTAACTTTTAACTCATCTAAAACCCTTTATTACAAGCAACAGTCGTTAAACACAGATTTTGAAGTAAGTCTACATAATGATATCATGAAGCTATATCTTCATAGTGCAATCCACGACGACGCGCCCCACTCCGCTCCGCTCCGTACTAAAGTACAGCTTACAGTACAGTAATCTCGGAGTGGGGCGCGTCGTCATGGATTGCACTATCTGTACAACGAGGTATTCCACAAGGCAATAAGCCCAATAGGTAGGACGGTAAATTATCAATGTTGGAGGAGAAACACATTTGTTTTAATTGATCGTGACTAATTAGACAATGTATAACAAGGTAGATAAAACAACAATATGAGTACATTACTCCCTGGTTCTATCGAATATTCTAGAGACAGAAAAGTTTTTGCTGTCGATAAAATACAGGGTCGCAAGGACATCTATGCGCAACCTGTTACCATAGATTAAGTACATACATGACTCTGGACACACTGCGGTCATTTAAAAAAAAATACTGTTCCATACATTTTGAGCGCGTAAGTATTGCACTTTTGTAGGAAAAAACTGTCTTTTTTTAAAATAACCGATGAAAAATTTCAACACAGAGGCTTTAGAATCATGTCCCCCTGCCACCGTGTGTAGCTGAACCATTACGTAAACTAAGTCGAATAAACTTCGAATACTCAGTTGGGAATTGGAAACCCTTCCCAACTTGGATTTTACTTTTAATGACGTAGGGATGAGATGAATCCAAATCGTGTTTGATTCGAAATTTATCCGATGTGATGTTTTGGTACAGAATACGGTTAGATAAAATAAACACAGGTAATTTTCATAACCTTATAACTGACCTATAAAATATTGGGTATTTAAAAGGTTACTTCAAATATAGTGTTACCCTTAGTACGAGCTGAACATGAATAAGTGATGTCATGATAAAAGGATAGCAATCAGAGGGTTGGTAACAAGGGAAGGCTATAGATATAGAGTGCCCCATGAATATTATTGTCACTCGCAGAAGTGGTTTTAATACATTAGATAGCTGTGCTTTAGAGGTTTTGTCTAGGTGGCTTTCCCAACCGACGTCCACGAATGTTTATTTGTTTAATAATTTTATGGCATAATACGAGATGAACACTATTTCATATTTATAATAGAAACCCAAGTGAGACAGTCAGCCCCGTTGGCCGACAATGTGGAGTGGTTTTATCTATCTTATTGATGAGTTTCATTCTGGTAGATCTTAGCACCGGACCTAATAGTACAATAGTATCAAATAAAACGCATGAAGAAAACGAAGCATACAATAATGAGTTTCGGATAGAGAAACACGTGTAACTCGAGACGGGACCTTAAACTGTGAACGGGGAGCATTAAGTGGGATACAAAGGTACTTGGACAGTTGCAAAGTGCCCGAAGCCAGGACTTACTGGAGAAAATGTACGTTTAATACAACTTTGAAGGCACAAATGTAATTTCACACAAAACTTTGGCATCCCTTCGGCAAGGAAAGATATTCAAAATTTAATTGGATATTTGGTTTCGTACGGCAACAAATTTTGGGTTTCTGGAGGTATTTTAAATGGTAGCGTTATTAATGTAAATTTTAATGAGTAATGTAATTATTTAATTTATTTATTTAACCATTTATATACACACATAAATAAACAGACAAGATGAAAAGAACAGAAAAATACGTACAAAGGTGATGCTTATTTCTAAAGAAATCTCTTCCAGCATACTTGCGATGGGACAGAGGGTAAAAATAGAAATTCAAAATTCAAAAGTCAGTTATTCAAACTAGGCTGAGAATCAGCACTTTTCGAACGTCAAAGTTAAATAAGACAGTCCCACAAAACTCAATCCCTTCACCACTTCCTAGTGCTTTCGCTGGGAAGAAGAAGTGGCGCAACAAACTCCCCAGCAGCACAGCTGTCTGTTCAATTAGGAAAAAAAAATATTCTATATAATAGTACTTACGCAAATTTATTTACAGTACGCAACACTAAACATAATTTAAATTATAAATCAATAGCCATAATATGTCAGCTAGCACACGCCATTAAACCAAACAAAAATATCGAGAACTGTACTCAAACAGAAAAAAAAAAGACTAAACAAACAAAAATAAAAACAATATCTAAATAAAAGCCTCCAGTCAGTTATAAAGGGCGTGCCCGCTTACATATAGCTCATATGTAGATATATAGCTGTAACTGGAATTTATAAATGATAAACTAGGACCATCGAGATAAAATAAATAATCAGTTAATTACTAATAACAATACCAAAACCATGATCAGCAAGACAACCAATCACCACAAGCAGCACCCGTTCACGAGCCCCCCTCGCCATATTTGAGGGAAGGAGGCAACCCGACCCCCGACGCTACCGCTTGCGGTAGCGTCGGGAGTCGAGCAAGGGAGCAAGTTCGTCATGCTCCTTTAGATGTTACTGCTTGCAGTAACATCTAAAGGAGCATGACGAACTTGCTGTCGGTTTTTCAGGAAAAAAAATATATGATCAATTTATCGAGGTCGCTAGCTAACCACATATTGCAATACAACTCATGAAAATCATTCTAATGAGTAGATTATGTCAACAAAAAATTAATAAAATTAAAATAAATTGACTTATAAAGTCAAATAAATTGAACAATTACATAAGCATAAATAACCTGTCAGTAGGTAGGCTAATTCTGGAGAAAGAACATAAACATTGTCTTGAGTTAACCACAGCGACCAACTATTCTTATCATTTATGTAGTCGTTGATAGAATAGTATGCCTTTTAACAAAGGTTGGATTTTACTTTAGTTTTAAACGCATTAAAAGGCAAATCTAGCAAAGAAGAGGGTAGCTTGTTGTAAAAGGTTATACCAAGTCCAACAAATGAGTTATGAACCTTATGAAGCCGGTGAAAGGGAGCTCGTAGTTTGTCCTTGTTTCTAGTGTTAACATAGTGAATATCACTGTTTTTAGTGTAAAAGTGTATATTTTGCCTAATATATAGAATGTTGGCGAAAATGAATTGTGATGCAACTGTGAGGATACCAATATCTTTAAAAAAAACTCTCAGAGAAACTCTGACACCCAGCTGGTAAATTGTTCGAACAGCTCGTTTTTGGAGGACAAATATATTTTGAATATCGGCAGCTTTGCCCCACAGCAGAATACCGTAGGACATAACGCTATGGAAATAACTAAAACAGACTAACCGAGCTGTATCAACGTTTTACTTTCCTGACGGCGTAGGCGGCCGAACTGAGCCTTCCCGCTAGGCTAGATATATGATGCCCCCACTAAAGTTTGGCATCTACTGTTATGCCCAGAAACACTGGCGAGTTTACGGTTTCAAGCACCTCTTTATCTAAGACGATTTTGGATCCTAGATTTCTAACATTCAGATGTAGACACCGTGTGTAAGAGTAGAGAGAAAGTAAAATATATAAAATCAAAATAATTCACTCAATAAAATAAAACAAATGATATGACAATATACTTACTAACATACATACATACATACAATCATACATACTTCTAAAATAAATGAAATACAACATAAATACCTACGCAACTAGGACGAAGTGGAAAGATAATGTTCTTTCAATCTTCTTTTAAATACTGCAACAGTTTGGCAGTCCCTAATGTCGGGCGGAAGTGAATTCCACAACCGCACCGCGTGCACAGTGAAGGAGTAGGAGTAGAATTAAGTGGAGAGGGTAGGGGACTTAAGCGGGTTTCTAAGAATCGACCTGCAAGGCACATCAGAAGGACGGGCGTAGGAAAAGCGCTCCCGCAGATAGGAAGGAGTTTTAGGATTATGAAGGAGGTTAAATAGCAGACACAATATCCGAGAGTTCCTGCAAGGTCGAATAGGGAGCCACTTGAGTATCTTGCGAAAGTTAGAGACGTGATCACACTTTTTAAGGTTAAAAACAAAACAAATACATATATTTTGTAAACGCTCAAGTTTATTTAAAAGCTCCTCGGTGGCATCCAAATAACAGGCATCGGCGTAATCTATAATGGGCTGCATGAGAGTTTGAGCAAGGGAGATTTTGGTGTTCAAGGGCAAGAAGCTCTGGAGGCCTTTCAACGAATGGAACGTAAAGTGCACTTTGCGACTGACTTGAGCAACATGGGCAGTCCACGATAAGTACGAGTCTATGGTCACCCCCAGGTTTTTAACTGTATTTGCTTAAACAATCTTAACTTAATTCAGACAAAGAGGAGACAGCGACGCAACATCGAGCCTATTCCGCATATACCTGCCGCCAATAATCATGGCCTGGGATTTACTAACGCACCCTGAGGTACACCTACGGTAAGGGAGCACCAATCAGAAGAAAACTCATTGAGTCGAACCCGCTGTGAGCGGGCCTTAAGATAGGAGTCGAACCAAGAAATAGTGGAAAAAGAGAAATTGAAGGATTCCTAGAAGGATGTCAAAATCAACAGAGTTAAAGGCACTGCTAAAGTCCAGAAGTACAAGAAGGGAGATTTGTGGTATTAAGTGTAAAATGTGTAAATTATTCATGGTAATAGAATATTGGTATTCTCCATGAAAAATCATCTTTTTTTTATTACTCCCCACGCCACCCAAAACAAAAACAACGTAACTTGAAGTAGGTTACATTCTGATTTTATAACACGAGAAAACGAACAATGCAAACACACCCAAACTAGAGCGCATACTTGCATATACGCCAATTATGCCTTTTCACAGCACTACAAATATTTGTCCGCGAGCCTTTATTGAAAAAGGGCGCTAGAGTAAATGAATTTTAACATGATCGTTGAGTTGCTACGTACCCAATAGATTTTAAATTCGAATACCCTCAGTATTTTAGTCTAACAAGATTGAATGAACTTTTCGTTATGCATACAAAAAGGTTCTCTCATCAGGCAATTACGTGGCTGTTCGTTCATTTAGCTACTTTGTTAAACTAATTGAATTGTTTGATTAACGATGCCGGGAAATTGTAAAAAAATATGAGAACGCACTTTGCATTTCATACAGCCCATTTTGTTTATATTCATAGCATTGTTTCTATCCATCTTAATAAATTAATATTAAATGATAATCACGGTAAAAAACAAAGAACTCATTCTGAATTCAATGTTGTATGACTCATTTAACATTTCACAATTACGAGTAAGTAAATATTCGAACGGCAAAATAATATTGATGAAACCGATGCTGATCACAGTCAAAATTAAACGATACGTGAACCGAAACTTTAACTTTGTTAAAGTAACTCTAACTGCAGATGTTTTAGGCCAAATCAATGGATGAGTTCGAGTCTGGGAGCAGATATTGGTGGAATTTAGGTATTCCGGTTGTGGTCGTTCTGAAAAGAGCCTTTAGTGATGGTCCGGGGGGGACTGTGGGAAATCATCTGCGTTAATCTTAAGCATTTTCCAAACAAATACCTTTCCCACGGCGGGCGCATGTTTCTTCGGCCTTTTCGAATTGAAATATTCATACACAATGTTGGCAATGACATAGTCGAAAAAATGATAAAGTATAAGTAAAAAGATGCTATAAGTTGCGTATCATAAGACCTATTCCTTGACAGCACATTACGCATTTTTTTGTGAAAACACATTGCACATTTCACTACTGACGAATAACGGCGTTCAGTCCAGTATGGACTAAGCGCATTATGGACTGATCGAATTATATTCTACAACGACGTAAATAAGTATAGGCAGCAGAGTATTTAAATCAAAAGAAGTACATACTAAAACCGGAACAGGTGCAGCTACTAAAGTCACCTCTAACTCCTAACTTCGCTAAGCTCTTAAAGCAAATTCAAAGCTTAGCACCCATATTTTTCAGTAAGTGTCGTCTTAACGATCTTAAATCTAGGCAGTGGCGTGCAAGGTACCAGAATACGAGCATTGATCACATACATCTGGCTCACATCCAAAGACTTGCTGGAACTGCGAGCACCTGACTCGCTTTTAATTTTACGAATGTATTTTTAAAAGACACTTTTGTACTGCTTGCGGTCAATAACAATTTTCTTGTTGTGCGATTGAATTAATTATAATAAAAAGATTCACCATCTAAAGGATTAGAACACATACAAACATAGGAGTCTGACAGGAATTAAATAGTAAAAAAAAAAAATATGAGCTGTTGGAATGTTTTAAACTAATTTACAGATTTTTTAATGAATGATTCAATGAATGTCATTGTTCAGGGATTTCTTAGAAAACTGTATAAATGTTGATTCTTGACTCCATATTGATCCACCTTAAAGAAACCATTAGGCTAGAACTTATGAAAGTACTCTCAAGGGATCCCTCACACTACTTTAGAAAGTTCTAGCAAACGCAAATGCAGTTGAAAGACAAAATATAGAAAGCGGAAAAAGCTCTCTATCATGAATTCTTGAATACTTACAGTTTAGAGAATAACTATAAAGAAGAGCAACACATTTTTTTAAATAAACTAGCTTTCACTCGCGGCTTCGCCCGCGTGTAGGTCGATTGTACTATTACTGTCACGCAACTGCAAGCAATAAGTTGATAACGTTTTATCGCAATCGGATTAACGGTATTATGGCAGCGCATAAAATACAAACAAAAATACATAGATTTTTATTTATTAGATAACGTGTCAGATTTTGTATTAAAGATTTCTTTTGATGCAATAATAAGAATACGTCAAGTGCTATCCTCTGAAACGGGTTTTCGATTTATTCCTTTTACGTTTGGGCTTCCATTTCTTGTGACACGCTTCGCGGAGCCCCTACTTCTGTGTGGTTTAAAAAACATAACTACGAAGGGGATGGTGAACGGGATCCCCTTCTAACCTAACCTGTCCGAGTCGGGGAGCCCCAAGTCCCGAGCTCGCTTCGCTCGCCCTTGCAGCCTTAGTTCTCATTGTCTTTTTACTTTACTTATGTGTTATATTGTACAGTGTCAAACACAAATATTTAATATCACGAATTCATTACACAAAAAATCACAAAATGGCTGTCTGAATACGTTTGGTTTCACCTTTAATAAAAAAAAATTAAATGTTCGTAGTTATCCGCCCAAAAAATGCTCAAATCACAGTAAAATCAATACTCAAATAAAATAACGAAAAAAAAAACAATTTTCTACAAAAAAAATAAAGTGCGAGTCAACTGATTATTTGTACAATCAAAACGCATTATTAAACCTCCATAAAATAGCAACACCTGTCAAAATTACGTCAAAAGCAACAAAATAGTACAAAAGTTTTTTTTTTTTTTTTTTGTGGCTTCGCACGGTTTGTGCATTTAGCCAATGTCAAGTTAAATTTCAGAGCAACAAAGGTAGGGAAACGAAAATAATATTAAATTAAAGTACACAAGTTGAGGTTATTTTATTTCAGAAAGTGTTTATATCCTAGACATGAAAATTCGTGAGATTGTTCAAGATAATAAGTACTTTGCACATTCAAGTTTGAAGAGCGATAAGTACTTTGCACAAAAAAGTTTATAATGCGGTTAAAAAACACGAGACAAACAAACAAAAATGTCCTTGAAAATCGAATAGGTGCAGCTTCCTCCGAATATGGCAGCGTGCCAAAATGTACGGAAACTTTTTCAAGCCTTTATGATGAGTTTAATTAGGTTAGAGCTTTCTGATATACGTAGATAGTTGACTTTGGGCTAGTTTCATTTACCGTCAGCAAAATGCATATGGATTTACTCAAATAGGAAGTTATATTGATCGACAATCGAGTTTCTATATGAACGTTTACCTACAATTTTAAACGAGCATCTCCCTGAACCCAACATATTTCCGTGCGATGAAATAAAGATTGCATCTTGGTTTGTCGTAGTACCTACTTCATCCAGATGTCTGCCAAGCGTGATATTGCTACGGAACCACGATGATTCTCCATACTAATTTGTGGAAGAACAGCGCCCGGGATAAGCATTAAAGTTTTAAAATAAGATCCTAAACAAACATTCAAAATTCAGACAAACTAACAATCAACAATCGTAGAAAATCGAATAGACTCAACTAAACCGTTAACCGAGTTATTGGAAAATGTATCTGTATTAAGTGGATCATGTCAACGGGAGCGTGGAACAATATTTACCCTAGTGATTGGTTTTCGAGATAAATCCACAACGTAGCAACTTGTTCACTCCGGACGATCAAGTTGGCTCTTGTTTGTTGGCGAGATAAAACACTGAGGCGGGCAAACAATAGTGTTGCGTATCTGGAGCCATACTCCCGGCCTATTTGACTGATGGATATAGCTTATTATATGCCCCTAGAGGCAGAATTAGGTTGGAACGGAGGCTGAGCGAACGCGTCCTTTGTTTGAATAATTTAATGTACAATGTCCTTTGTAAGTAGGAACATTGCCAGGGACACAAATGTCGGTATTTCCGTGTGTCATTATGTACCACCATAATATCATATAAGTAAAAAGATACTAACCATTAAGTTACGTAAGCATAGGTAGGTACAACACACACATACTCGCACTTTGTTATCTAAGCACTAAAAGAAACTGTTTTTTTTATTACTTTAACACCTGTTCCTATACTTCTTAAGATCGACACAAAGAAAACAAAAACCTATTGATCTTCATTGCCTAATGGATTACTAGAAAATAGAACAGAACTCTGACTCTGGAACAGAATGTATAAGCAATATACTTTCTAATATCTGTAATCACATCGAACATATTCCATAAATATTTTTATTTACCTATGTAAATGATAAGATAAGAAAACAGAAAAAGCTTTGTATAAGCTTTTATCTATCTTCATTAAAGATACTTCAAAAGCTACTTCCCGCTCCCCATGCAAAAAGCAAAATAAATTTTACTATAACATTTAAATAAAAATTCGATACGAGAAAATCAAATTGGATTGTAGAAAAATATTTGTCAGCGGCATGACAAACGACGTTCCCTTTGATATTTCGACGGTCTAACATACCACGATCGTTAAAACCTTCATTTACGAACACGAATAAAATATTCATACTCGAGTTGAAACCGACGGATCCGACGACTCGTAATTGCCGAATTGGAGGGTAGAAAGAATACCTATCTATAGTAGTTTTATAATCCTTTAAAATAATCAATTACCGATTCTTATATTCCTGCCGCCGAGAGAATACGTTTCTTACACCTGTCAATTGAGTACAAAAGAATAAGTGTTTTACGAATTTATACTTTATTTGTTCCTAATCGTGTCCAACTGAGTAGTATAAAGGAACGCAATCTCTCGGCGCGGCGGCGGCCAGAGTTTAGAAAGAACTATTTATTGGTTTATTCGATAGTAATGGAGACTTCCCCTTCCGGAAATATATTATAACAGATTTTACTAGTGTTTCATTTAAAAGTTGCAAAATTCCTAATACCTGCCATCAATTTCTTGTATTTCATTACCTATGTATATTTTATTCTTCTTTCTTTCCTAAGTGTCACGTAATGGCAATATTCCATGAACACTTTCCATAGTTTTACGTCGGAAACACTTAGCCGGTCGTTTTAAGGCTCGCGTCACCTGCACCCGGTTATTTTCACCCGTTTCCCTCCTCTAGCGTGTTTTCCTTGAGTTTACGTAATCCTTCCGGGTACCTGCCAACTCCACGAGGCAATTTTGAGGCAATCGATAATCGATATCACGGTTTAAATCGACAGATATAGGTACTCAGTTGAAAAGGTGAGGTTAACATTTAGTGGGCGACAATTTATTTACGCGTTATGAGTCGCGTTCGTTTTCCTGTTTATTTACTGAAAATGTTTATAGTAAATAAGTAACTACTCTCTTTTATAAATGCCATAATAACCGAAAACCGAGAAATTAAACACACCGTGAATATAAGAAGATTTACACACGTCACTGAAATATGGAACAGCTGAAAAAGAGATTTGCATAAAACAATAAAACGCGAGGTGGCCGGACCTTTTTATTTTCACTGTTGTAACGAGAAGTCGCCTTTTTACGTCCAATTTATGTCCTTTTTATTTCAAGAGATAAAATGCGCTATTGTACTGTTGAATTTTTGAAGTCAGCACCCCGACTTACTTACTGACGGCTATCTATATAATCTTGTAATTTATTGCAAATTATTTTTACCTACATGTTTAGATAGCAGTATAAAAAAGCCTATTTATTTTATGATTTCGTCAGTCATTTATCATTAAGTTCTTTGATAAAAGTGAAATCGTGATAGTTATTGATGAGCTCAAACAAACAATATATTTAGCACCATGGAAATATTATGCTTAGATTGGTATATAAGTAACCATATATAAGCCAGTTTGTAAATACCAACCATATTTTATAACAGTATTTAAGGTCAAAAACTGTACTTATAACTACATTACACAATCCCCCTTAACAACTAATAAGCGAATGGATCTATGTTTGCATAAACTGGGGGACGTTGGCTCCCCAATTACCCTACCTTGTAACCTACTTCCACGCAACGGGTAAAGACTGCTTATTACCGTCTATGTCGTTAGTCTCCTTTTAAAAACGAAGAAAAAACACTTTTTACTCTTTTTCGCTTTGTAAGTGGTACTTTAAACGCGTAGCTTAAATATTCCAACATTTGCAAGACCCGAGTAGATAATTAATTACAGAAGAGAATAATCTTTATTTTTCCCACATAAAACCGACGAATGCTCGAATGTTCGCAGTCTACGAGAATGAAAAAAATAATTATCTATTCTCTAGGGTCATCCAATTATGTAAAGAGCTATTCTGTAAGAAAAGATGTTCCGCGATTTAATGAATTACTTCATAATTGAGATTTGTTCAATTTGTTCTTGAACGGTTGGTAGAAAGAGCGATCAGATTAACTAAAGGAAGTATTTTAGTTCTTACCTATACAAAAAGTTGCTACCTAAAAATGTTACGCGAGAAACTAACTTTACCGGAGCTTCTCAAATTCTGATAACGAGTGACACTTCGGCTAAAAAAACGACCCAAACCGTGGGCTGAAGTTGTATCAGGGACTTATCTCCACTATTTACCTATATCTAAGAAGATATAGGTAACTTAAAGTGCAACAAATATTTTCTTGATCAGTTAGAACGTTCCTAAAGTACATAAATTTAAATTTATCAAGACTCGCTGTTTTAAATCATCGTACCGATCATAATTAACTTTACAATGTGGACTGTATAAAGTTACAAACAGAACTCATTTTAACTTCTCCTGAATACGGTGGCTGCTTGATAACTTGTAGGAATAAAACACATACCGCAAGCTTCAACAAACTGAGCACACATCAAAGTGGGACCGCAGTTTGCACAACTTGCAAGCCAAGATGAGATATATTCCCAGCGGATAACGAACAGCGAGTAATAAACAAACCGTATTTTACTTCTGTAGCGGCGACGTGACGAGAAAACTTGGAGCGAAATTAAAATCGTATCTTTGGAATTAAACCTTGATAGTATTTGTACACACCGGGGCACGTCCGCTCGATGTGAAGATTGAAGCTCAACTGAATCTCAAGCGGTGTCGCTGTCGGGCGAATCTCCAACTACCCACAATTGACGCTTGCAGCAATATTTTCAGTGAATACCGTCACGGAACGGAATGTTCATGCTAGCATGTGAAAGGCTTTCACAGGCGCTCGGAACCATTTTATTAGCAGCCAATAAGCCGTAACGTGTCTCGGCTACTTACACCAATGCCATTGATGGAAATTGGACTGCTCTTTATCCAGGAAATGCCTTTTTAGTTTGGTAACCATTATGGGAATGCGTTCTTTTGATAATAATGTTATTGCGTCAACGAATCCCAAAACATTTTCGTGTTAATAGCCATCAAACAAATATGCGATTTGTAGGATCAAAATGACGTTCCATTTCCGTTTGAATCACAACAAACAAATCAAATATAATGAGTCTTCAAAGTCAAAGGATTATCTATTAATCAACCGTCGGAAAATCTTTTGATTTATTTGTTGTCAAGCAAAATGGAGAGTAGGTACTTATGTGTTGTATTGTATTCGCCATGTTAGTGGGTTGCTGTAACTGAAGGTCGGTTTAATCTTCGGAACAACGCCTGATCTCCCCTGAGCGGCTCATGATGGATGGCTAACACCTGTTACGGGATTTAACTTTGTTATTCCTATTTACGGGAAAATTACTGGATGAATGTACAGTGCTGGTGGAATTAAACAAGGTTTTCGATATATTTTTTAGTTTGTTTTGTTTTTGTTTGTGATATTTTTCCTAGAAAATTATCAAACTGCTAATAATGGTTGATTTTTTATCATTTTCAGATAGTTAATATCATTATTTTTATTATTTAATTTCTAATAAATTTAGGCTTTGAAGTCAGGTATAACGACAATAAGATATGGTTGATTTTTTCTTGTGTTAAAATGAGACATAACCATTACCTAATTTAAAAACAATATACATTTTGTAGATTGTTTTTGTGACAATCGGTTCGGTATCGACAGCTTAAAAAGGTGTCCATAGTGGAATGACATTGAAATTTTATTACGCAAAAAGCTTTTCTTGTCCTTTCAATTCCGAAAATATCCCTCTGAATACGTCACAACGATAAAATTAATGTGATGAATGAGTAATCAAATATCGAAGGTACTTTAATTTTTTCGCCCCGTCATCACAGGTAATCCAATTCTGATGCCTCTGAAAAATTTATTAACACGTAAAAATTCACATCGTCAACCCCATTTCCCGTTTTTAATTTAGTAACCATTGGTGGTCTTTTTTTTTTAATTTGTAACTTAGTGATGTAAAACTTTGCATGCATTGTACGTAGTTTGAGAACCGATTCTTTGTTATATTGAACAGCAGTTTAACAAGTATCTAAGTATTGGAGGTGGTTTAAACTATTAGGTATCATTGCGTAAACTGTAAATTCTCTGAAATAAAGGCGACAAATTATTCAATGTAAAAAAAAAACTTGAATGGAGAGAATATCCAACATTTTTAATCCGCAATCCTCAGTGTAATTAGGAAATCCTTTCTGCAATTTCTAATTCAAAAGCTCCAGGAAATAAAATGATAGCCTTTAATTTATTGGAAGCCGTCGGAGCCGGAACGATTCGTAAAGATTACCGTTCGTTAGCCGAGGCAGTCTGCCGTAGGTCGTGACTCACTGTCCAGATTATTGTACAGCACAAATGACGTAGCTACCTCGTAGCTACCATCGATCTTACTAAGCTCGTTCTATTTTTAAATTTTTAATCTTCTTTGGACCACCTGCTTCGTTTGTTGTGGTTTAAATACCTCTGAAATATTTGAAATAGTGTTTTAAAGTGAGGATTATTGCGCTCTAATTTAATATAGCCGTCGGCTGCTTGTTTTTATTACAAAGACCCAGATAATCGTTGTAAATTAAATTTTAGGAACAGTTTTAGTTAAAAGACACAGTACCGATACGGCTCCAATACAGTGGTACAATTAAAATAATGTAGGTTCTAACCGGGGCTTGGAACCGGTACCAAAATTACACGTTCTGTATCAGTACTTAGCGGTTCTTGCCATTTCGGTACCTGGGTACCGGTTCCAGACGGGTGCCGGTACTATACCTAACAAATACCGGTGCCAAATTCAGGTGCCCGGTGCGTACCACAAATCTCATATTTTTACGAGGAACCTATTATGGTTGGCTACCTTGAAGTTATTTTTCTAATGCCTATTTACTATCCTTTTTACTTACTAAATCTGTTTTCTCACTCTAACTTACGGAAATATTATTCAAAATTCAAAAGTAATTTATTCAAACTAGGCGGAGAATCAGCACTTTTCGAACGTCAAAATTACATAAGACAGTCCCCCAAAACACCCACCCTTCACCTCTTCCTAGTGCTTTTGCTGGGAAGAAGAAGTGTCGCAACAAACTCTCCAGCAGCACAGCTGTCTGTTCAGTTAGAAAAAAAAAAAGATTCTATATAATAGCATGCAAGATAATTTACATTACGCAAAACACAATTTAAATTATAAATTAATAGCCATATGACAGCTAGCACACGCCAATATACCAACCAAAAACAATATCTAAAAAAAGCAAATAAAGCCTCCAGGCATAAAGGGCGTTTTTTACGCATTAATTATACTTTGGTTACCGGTTTTGTTGCTAGACAGTACCGACACTGATTAGTAATACCAATAGTACAGGTACTACATGTGGTACCGATACCAATAGTACAGGTACTACTCTGGTACCGGTATCACACCAAGGCCTATGGTACCGGTTCTCAAAAATACTGATTCTAACAGTCCGGCGATAAATTTATATTAAATTAGATAATTTTTAATCTGCCTCTCCAAAACCCATCTCATCCCATTCCCTCCGCCGTCCTTGAATGCAACAAGAATGACATCAACGCCATAAAAATTAACGACGACAACTGACGACTAACCAACGAAAACAGTCCTGCCTCACAATATAAAAATAAAGCGACACGAATATTTTCTCTCATTTCCTCCAAAACTTTGTACTAAGCCATTAGTTTTGCGAGAAGAGCCGTGTTCAGCATTAAATATATTTTTCAAACGAACTGACACTTGAGGACTCTAACTTTGCATCCATCTAAAAATTCTCTGCCATGAATATGAGAAAGTCACGTAAGTACTCCTGGAAGAACATTTTTCTTTGCAAACTCAATTTGTTTTTTGCAGCTGTTTGAGATAAAAACAGGGAATTCCATGAGCTTTTGACGGCCTTTACTAGTCTATCCTGTGTATTCCGGAAGATTTCAATTCCATCATAAAACAACATCGTTTCTTGTGCCCTTTCGTCTCAATAGACAGACGGGACGGGATAATAAAATGGTTCATTATTTCTAAGAAGGTTTATCTTGATAAATAATTGTTTAGACCGAATTTGGTCTTACTAATTTCAGGGTACAATATAAGGTACTCTATTCTATCTAAGTACTCGGATAATTGGCTTATAAGTTCATAACACACGCCTGAGAAGCTTTTTGTTGAAGTTGTACCCAGAAAATAGAAGTGCTATTTATCTACTTACTTCCAAAGTAATAAAATTCGACTTACAAAATACACGTTTGGTATTTCGGCAGATGAAGACCCTATTTGCAAGGGTGGGAGCACATCAATCAGTGTAGTGGCGGAGATTATAGGCGTTAGGCAGCTGCCGGGATTCGGGTGATCAATCACTCTTTGCTCTGCCGCTATAACAATCTGGCTAACAGATACCAAAAACACGTGTTGCGTGGGCGAAAATTACAGGTTTATTCATAGAATTGAATAAGGACGTTTTATATTTGGAACTTGTTGAGTGGAAATCAAAGGACAATAGCCAAAAATATGTCCAATGAAATATAATATCGTTGGAAGATCCGATCACCACAATTATTAGCTAAGAGGTATAGTTTTTTTCATCCCAATGCTCTTATTGAGCTACAAAAGCTTCTAAATTAATTTGTAGTATAGTTAGCTAGAAAACTCGAAATACCTAAAAGTTTTGCACATCTGGTCTTTACAGATAACACTTCCTATTACAACCCTCTCGTTAAAATGTGTTGACTTTATAATGTTTCAAAAACAATAACAGTATCATGCATGTACTACACTTTCTTTACGGGGCACTTTGTTGCCTGAAGTCAAAAAGAAACTACCCGAAATGTATGGTTTTATGTGGTAGTGTTACAGGTACCCTTCTAAATTACTATACAAGGACAATGTTTTGGAATCTGCAGTAGGATGCCAACAAGGTGACCCTCTCAGGCCAGTCATTTTCAGCTTAGCTATCCATCCAATTAACCAGAAACTAAATTCAAAATTTTACATGTGGTATTTAGATGATGGAACGCTAGGTGATGTAAACACCGTTTTGAAAGACCTACAAATCCTCAAACAACAATTTAAATCCATTGGCTTGGACCTCAACCCGTCAAAATGTAAAATTTTCCTTTCTGACATTACCGACAGACAATTGACCCTTGAGAAATTTAATGGAATAGCCCCCCACAAATCAAAATTTTAGAAAAAGTTCACTGCAGCTCCTAGGTTCCACAATTTTAGAAGACAGCTTTTCTCCTTTCATCGACGAAAAAATCAAAAACTAAACTTCAAAGACATTTCGGACAGACTCTCCAAAATTAATTTACATTCGGCATTCACCCTGATTAGATACTGTTGTTTGGCCCAAATTTTATATATTTTTTACGCTCTTCCCCTTTATGGAAGCAGATCTCTTGGACAAAATTGACCATATTATTCGCAGCACATTAACATCCATTTTAAATGTGGCCTCGACGTCCACCAAATTACCAGTATAAGCTTACCCACGCTCCTGTCCTCTGTCCACAGCACTGAAAAGTTGACCGCGAAAATTTTAGCCCCCTGCTTGGTTCACTCTGAAGTGCCGTACTTGACCAATGCGGAAAACGCCTGGAAAGCGGCTTGCCCGAATACAGATCGGCCCGTGAACCCATCTTCCCAGAGGGAGTGGGATGAGCTGCTCTGCAGATTGGTACGGAATAATGTTATTAATATGTCCACCAATGCTGCTAAGCGTGTCCGCCTACTGGCTGTGGGTGAGTGAGAGTCGGGTCTCTGGCTTCAGTCGCTCCGTCACCCAACATAGGCACTATTCTGGGTGATACCACCTTCCGGCTCGCTACCTGTCTGCATCTAGGTGCTCCTTGTGTGGCTTCGCATCGGTGCCAATGCGGTGAAGATGTCGACTGTCTCGGAAACTATGGCATATCCTGCAGGAAGAGCGAAGGCCTGCCGTCCTATCCACACGGCACGCCAGCATCAGGAACATGGTGTAAAGTTCACTCATCCACCATAGAAAAGCGAGGATCCTCCGACCTGGCGGGCCGACTGCCCGACTGTTGATGTCGGATAGTCTTATATATGTCGCTCGCGCGGTAAACTAAACTCTAATTGCGCGATGCAGGATTTGTGTGACGTCATGTCTTTGATGCGTAGTTCATATGTGGCGGTGTAACCGCTACATCACTCCCCTCCGGAGACCGAAAGTCGATAGTGGGCTGAGTCTTGTATCTTGCGATGCTTCACAGTACTAGTGGACATATACGCATGCCGGTTGCGAGTAGGTACTACGCACCTGTCCTATCTCAAGAACATCACCAATAAGGTCAGTATATGTCCTCCTAGAACGCCCCCTCCGGGCGTTTCCAGTCACATATGCATTATAAATACATTTTGTTAGTCGCCTTTCATTCATCTACTCAACATGACCAAACCATCTCAGCATACCCTTTTCAATTTTTGTCACTACATCTTCTTTTAACTCACACCGTTGTCTTATCACATCATTTCTCAGTCTATCATTTAAAGTTAGACCGCACATGCTTCGCAAGGAACGCATGCTTTCTTTTTAATATTTTAAAAACCTTCTCCTTCCTTCTTGTTTTTTTTTTTTTTTGTTACCTGGCATATTTTTTTATTTTTTTATATTAGCCTACATAAATTCTTCTATATAAATTCCGTAATAGTACGTTTATAAGTGCGACAATTACTTAAAGGCTAACACAACATGCACCATTTATGGTTTTACATAATATATACAAAGCCAAAAAGGAAATTTACATTTAAAGTTATTCAATAATGTTTGGTAATTCATGTGTAGCAATAATAATATCAAAAATTGCATTCTAAAAATAAAATTAAAAAATTAAACAGATTGATAACAATAACATTAACTAATTTAAATAATAACTATTCTCCTGAAAAAAATGGTCTCCTACACATTCCCAGCCTAAGTAGAAGTGTGGCGCCTCCGCCAGGGAACTTGTACCTGTAATTTTGTAATTTTGTGACATAAGCTTTTTACTTTGGTTGTCATCATTATTATTGTTGTCACTGCTAGTAATGATGTGCGATTACGCTTTGGATGATAATCAGGTCGAATACTATAATGTGAACCTAGTGATATACGGTGGTTGTTGTAACCTAAGTTGCCTTGTAAATAAATAAATAAATAATAAATTATTAATAAATAAAATAATTTCACCAAGGAACCTTGCATAGGTACCTAGAACAGTTTTATACACTCAGGTATATAGAATCCTGTTAACCCTCAAGGGATACCCAAGATATTCGTTACCTTACTCAACATAAAACAGTAAGTGGATCTCTCAGCGCTTATAAAGATCGGTAGCCACGAAACCCTAAAACGCGAACCTGCTGAGCCGGTGCCTTACAAAAATGATGGGCGATAGCTTTCAACCCTCGCGTGCCGCCCTGATCCTTATCACCTTTCGAGGGTACTGGACCCATTATTACATAATCTTCTGATTAAATAAGCTGATTATGGTGTTTTCGGACCGTCTGACCTTGATTATGATAACTGTTAAGGCGTGCGCAATATCGGAGTTCGTGTTAATATTATTTTTAGTAGAATCTCGCTGATATATTATGAACGGAAATTAACAAGTAATCTAAGTTTTAGCGTGGTAACGGTAAATAAACTAAAAAGTGTTAGTTGAGTGTGCAAACTGGGCAACCCGGATTTGATTTTTGTTGTTTCAAAGTGATTTCAAAATTATTTTTTTATCGTTTGGATAAACTCGGTACCTACCTAATACTGCATTCTGTCATCGTTCATATAACGGCAACTGTTCTGTGGATCATCATTCCACATAACATCTCAAAATTTCTATTATAATTGTCTTTTATTGATGCTACTGACCGCCAAATGGACAGAAAACGGAAAAGCTTTTTGGGTACGAAACCCTAAAAACTTAGAGCAGTATCTTGTAATTTTTCCTCATGGGGTGACCCATTTATTTAGGCAAGAGTTAAATAAATGGAACACAATTTAAATAAATGGGTTACGATTTATTTAATTGTTCCCTTCGGCGTCCAAAATGTTGGGATATTCGACAAATCCAGAATTACCATCGGCTTTAAATCGATATTGCAAAATTAGATATATTATTTCAGATAGATAAACTTTGTAGATGTTTATACATTTCGTTGTCACCTCAGGCAAACCATGTTGATATCCGGATATCTTAACAATTGCGTCACATACACGCTTCCATCTTTACGTAGTTATATTTATTTACTAAAACAGTGTCTTTGTTCTGAATATATCTGTTGCCTTGGCATCCTTGTGATAATTATAGTATTGTTTAAAGTTTTTCTAGTTTTGTCAATTTAGCTTAACTAAGATCATCCAATGAGTTGCTTGTGCATGGAAAAGATATTGGTCACTCAAGGAGATCCTTAAAAGCAAATACTTTTCCATGGCAGCTAAGAGAAAAGTCCTCAACTCGTGCGTCTTACCTTGCCTGACGTATGGGAGCCAAACGTGGGCCCTAAATCAAAAACATTTTTAAAACTGAGATCATGTCAGCGGGGAATGGAGAGAAGCATGATTGGTGTAACTAAAAGGGATCGGTTAAGAGCAGTTGCAATACGATCCAGAACCAAAGTAGAGGATATAATAAAGAAAGTAAGACTGTTGAAATGGAGATGGACAGGACACATGACGAGAGATAGTAAGTTAAAATGGACAAAAATTATAACGGAGTGGCATCCACACGATGGCAAAAGGAAAAGGGGAAGACAGGTAAAGAGATGGATAGACGACATAAGAAAAATTGGAGGCGCTACCTGGTCTAGAATAGCTAGAGACAGAAATGAGTGGAAACAGCTGGAAGAGGCCTATGTGTCACAGGACACGCTGATCACTAAACCGGAAAACCCGATGTGTTAGATTTAAGTTTTTTTTAATACTATTAAATTATACTTGTGTTTAGTTCCTCAGCAATAAAGGCTTAATAATAATAAAAAGATCATCCTCATCTGCCTTGCCTTTTTCCAGATAGGTTGGGGTTGGCTTCCCGTTGGCTTTGAGGAGCTCGTGGCTAAGTAGTAACTGCCGCACGGGTCGATCCGTCAGGTTAAGCTACGCTTGCCGGGGTTGGTCTGTAGATGGGTGACCATCTTTACATACCGAGACTCCTCCGTGCCTCGGAAAGCACGTTAAGCCGTTGGTCCCGGTTGTCATTCGTGGATCTTTGACAATCGTTACGGATCGTCAGAAGCCCGAAAGTCTGACAACCAGTCTTACCAAGGGGTATCGTATTACCCAGTGACTGGGTTGTGGAGGTCAGATAGGCCGTCGCTCCATGTAAAATACTGGTATTCAGCTGCATCCGGATAGACTGGAAGCCGACCCCAATATAGGTAGTTGGGAAAAGACTAGGCAGATTGACAGTAGGGGTTGGCTTCCTGTCTAACCGAATGCAGCTGAATACCAGTATTTTACATGGAGTTACCCTTATCACCTACTGGGTAATACTATACTCCTTGGTAAGACATGTTGTCTGACTTTTGGGCTTCTAACGACCCGTAATGATTGTCAAAGATCGACGAATAACAGCCGGGACTAACGGCTTAACGTGCTTTCCGAGGCACGGAGGGGTCTTGGTATGTAAAGATGAAACCACCATGGAACAACCGCGGCTGTTATAACTTAGCCACAAGCACCCACTACCCATACACTCACACTCACTTACTACATCAATGCTTAGATATATTATTAGTATTAAATTCTAAGTTCCATTAATTCCAGTTAATATCAATTCCACCTCCACATTCCATAATTACGTAGCACAAATTAAGCGAAAACACCTGCATCGTACGTGAACTTTAAAGTATTATTTGCTGAGTTTGCAACTTATTACCCGTTAGCACCGCAAACGTTGAGCTGAGCTCACCAAACTACCAGTTTACTGAGCTATCCGAACTCCCCACAAGATTACTACAGAAACGTTGTCTTGCCACCTAGATCCTGAAGTTATTCCTCTTAAAATAAATTCGCTTCTAACTTGGAATTTTCTGAAAACTCCCACTGGTAGAAAGAACAAATTATAATTATGTGAACTCCAACTGGACCGTGGAATGGGAGTCGCACTGCTTGCAATTCATTCGCTTTATGCTTATAACTCGTCTTAGTTTATATGGAGTAGTGCAAGAATATTGTGAGGTGAGAAAGTTTTGTAGGTCAGGAAAAACATGGCTGTTTTATTTTTGTTTCAGTTTTTATTTTCACTTCTTACTTTTCTTAATAATAAGTAATTCTTAATGAATGAACTAACTTATGTAGTTAGTTAATTAAGTTAGATAGATTAAATCAAAACAGTAAAATATACTTAACGAAACTAAACCGACTGTAATTTTTTTTGCAAGAAATGTTTCGTGTATTCTTAAATAGGTATCCAAGCAGAAATTAAATGCTCAGTCATCATTTTTATTAACACCTAGGAACTTACATTAAAGTTAATTGTCCATTTGGATCTCCAGCCTACCCATAGAAATTACTTGCCAAATGAAGTAGTTACTCAAATACTGTTCAGCGTGCTTGTTTCAGAATGTTGAGTGGTTTTACATCTAACAAGTAATATTTCATACGTTCTATATAGGACCCTCCCCACACATTCAAAGCCACTAATTATCTTGAAGCCTAGATAAAAAAATAAAAAAAAATCACATAAACCTACATGGGCACTTATGAAACGTCAGAAGCTAGGTGCACGGTTCCAATTGGTCGTTTCCTATGGAGAAGAGCCGGCAAGAAACTCCACGGTTACTCTTTTAAAATAATTGGTTTTTACAATATTTTCAAATAACAGTGTTATTAGGTATGGGAGGACAGTGTAGGTCTTTCAACAAGTACCAGGTACTTAACAAAATAATTATGGTCAGCAAATATACAGTCCACTAAACCTACAGCGTTCTCACATTCACAAAATAGAAAATAATCTATTTAACGAAAAATATTATTAAAATGAAAAAAAGTATTAAAAACGAAATGACGTGATTGGTATTACAATTCTGAATAATTATCATGTTCACAAAAGCCACTAATAAAGATTTGAAGTTAAATTGTAGGTATATTATAATGTCAAATAATAGCGTGATTATGTCAAGGAAGAATGTAAAAATAAAAATGTAATTTTTTTTATATAAACATGGTAATTTGGGAGCAGTTAATAGACTCTAATACAATTTGCCGTTAATGACCTACCAGGGAAGCCACATGTGCAGAAGGAATTATTGCCAAACTTCCTTGTCTTCAAGATGGATTTGAAGCCAATAATAGTGTTGAAAGTCGTTATAGATACGGCTTGAGGTAGTAAATCTAGACTCAGGCAAGGTTAAAGCTATATATATATATATATGTGTAGTAACCGCGGCAGACTCAGCTGGTTGAGGAAGGCTATCCACTACACTGGCACTGGGATAGAATATCAAATGTTAAAGAATCTTGTCCGGGTTACACGAGGCTGGTTTTTGAAGCTAGGTTCGCAAGCAAGTATAATATCCTGACTCTGTACATGGCTAGAGCTGTTTAAACGATGCTTTGATATTTTAAGCCTAGCTTTACTGTACCAGCGGTTTTCACCAATTTCTTTCATTGATAAAGGAGACTGAAACGATTACATACAATCTTGGGCCTGGTTGTAAAAAGATGAAAGTGGTGTCAATTAATAGCATATATATTATCAGCCTTTCACTGAAAATTCTGCGGATTTTGTCAATCTGAGAACAGAGATAAAAGAGATTATGTAAAAGTGAGGTTATGTTACAATCTTTATGTCATGCCAGTGAGATAGACTAAAAATAGAAAACTAATTTTAATCGATATGAAATCGATAATCATTAATATTGTTTTTTCAGTAATTAATTGATATTTTATTTATTAATATGACTGTAATAAAATGCACTATATTGCACTTATGTGTATAAAGTGCATTTAATTACTTTGAGTTAATTATTTAGTGCAAAGGTTTTATTTTCGTAACTGTGTAATCGATTACTCAATCGGTAATCTCACGAAAACTATCTTTACCATATTTCTCCGCTCCCAGATTGAGAATTGAGGTGATTTTTCATATTCTAAGATAGAAAAATATGACTAATTTTTTAGATCATATCTTAACTTATTACATTTGGGCCCACCGTTTTCAATCTCCTTTGCACTTAGTCCGTTCAGTAAAATGATCCGATTGGTTGCCGGCCACACGAGGCTGCTAAACAAGCCAGGATAATAAAATCACTGATGGGGGGCGCTACTAGTTCAAAAATAACTCTCCATCCTATTTCTAGCTAACTATCTTTCTCACTACTTTACTAGCCTAAAAAGGGGGACAGTAATTCTGTATACTACAATCTATGCAAATAAGCTCTACGAGGCAATAGTGACTGGCTAACTAGTGACAATGGCTTGACAGTTGTAACTTTCATTGTGTCTCGTTCACGAATATTTTGGTCTCGAAAGTAATAGAAGGTATTATTTATTTTTTTTGAATATCCATGCCATTCATCTTTTATTTAGTAGTTCCTCACTTGTTAGTAATCGTGTATTTGAAGCTGTTTTTTTTTAATATTATAAGTGTTTATTTAGTATGGATTCCAAATAAATCTTATAAGAGAATACTAGTTTTTGCCCGCGGGTTCGCCCGCGTGAAGTTTGGAAATGATTCCAGGAAACGTACTACCGGGCTAAAAAGTATTTACAGGGTTATTGGTTATTTATGTCGGCAATCCGTTATGGGGATTTAGGAGGCCAATTGCGACCAAATGACCCCTTATGATACCTATACTAATGTCAATAATACTAATGCCATTTTCGAGTAATTTGCCATTTTATATTGTAAAATGTATGAAATAAAAATATTAAAAAACCTACTTCCAAAAAAACACTACTAATAGAGAATTAACTATAAAAACCTTCCAAACAATTTTTTTTTATTGATATCGGTCCTCAATTGACGGAGAAATCGGTGGACATACATAAAATACATACGCTTCGAACATAGAACCGCCTCCTTTTTAGAAGTCGGTTAAAAAGTCAATTGACTCGAAAATTGTTGACATTTGCATAGGGGTAATTTGGTTGTATATGACCTCTCCTACATTCCCTTAATAGATTGGCGACATATAACCAATAACCCTGTATATAGATATATATAAATATCCTATGTCCTAACCCAGGTCATGATCTACCCATGTGCCAAGGACAATGCCAGAAACTCTATAGAGCTTTGACCTATCAAATAAAAGTTGCTTTGCAAACATGCCAAATGTAGCATTCTATTGCTGATTTATTAGTGATAACTAAAAATATGTTTAAATGCCTTCAGAACTTGCGGTTTCTGTTAAATTCTAAGAACAATAATTATTACATTTATGTTAGGTACCTTATGAGGACTTATCCTAAAGGTTGGCAACGTCGCAAATAGCTGTCAAATAATTACCTAATTTGATTAATTTAGCAATAATACTGTATGGAAATGTGGCTAATTAGTGAATTGGAATATTAATAATAAATTGCAACAATTCATATCGTAACACTGAATATTTAATTTAAGATGTAAAAAAAGTATTTGAAAACTTTCCAAATGCTATTTTTACACCTAAAACGGTTAGAACATCAAAATCAGTGTTATAATTTGATTGCAATTCATTATTAATATTCTAGTTTGCTAGTTTGAAATTTCTTATTTCCATACAGTAATATTGCCAAATTAATCAAACCAGCGAAATATTTGACATCTGCAGTGCTATTCTGTAACCATCTCACCGTGGAAACCTATGTGAAGTGAGCTCAGAGTGAGCTGTCAGTCCCTAGCAGCAGTTGGAATGACAGCTCACTTCACCGAAGTTTTCACGGTGAGTTGGTTACAGAATAGACCGGCTGTTTGCGACGTTGCCCACTTTCAGAATAAATGCTCTTAAGTTAAGGTTCAAGTGTAGTTATAATTGCAAAAATAATTAAATACGTGCTGTATATTGTAAGGTAGTGTATTGTTTAGCTATAAAAGGAAGGAATGACCGTTCAGCCGCTTTAGCGTGAAACCGTAACAAGCAAACAAACTCACTTTCGCATTTATAATATTAGTTACGATTAGGTTTTTTTTTTATATACAAAAATCCTAATCGAACATATTAAATCACATACATACATTTTGGGTGCGCTTACCAACATTTAAAGTCACATACGCAAACAGACCTGGTACAGCTACTTGTAGGTCATACAAATATTTGTTCCGTGCGGGAATCGAACTGGTGACACGCAGCACAGCAGTTAATCGCTTAACCACTGCGCCAACCGTGTCGTCAAAATGTTTCATGTGAGTTGTGAATAGCGTACGAATCTCTTTTCTTTATTGATTGATAATAAAACGAGATTACGGAAGCTTTTTGTCTTTGCCAGAAGAAGTATAAGATTTTACTGATATTATCCGTCTGTAGATTGCTTTTTATTACTGAAATAAAAGCTGTTACGTACGTCTTGTATAGTTATGTATGTATGTGGTTGTTGTCGAGAAAATATAATTTTTGATGACATCCTTTAATAATGTTTTGGATTATAATTTCCAGTTTCGGACGTAAATACAAATAGATTGGAATTTCTTTAGCAACGAGCCTTGATCCTCACATTTGCTTATCGTGCGTTGGAAATTATAAAATAAGTAGTCGATTTTTTCTCGTATTTATTTTGCCAAAGCAATTCTTTTTACACAGGACAGGACATCTTTACAATATACATCCTAAAAATATTCATTGCAATAATAAAAAATAATTGATCCTAGCTTTATAAATATAATATATATTATTCATTTCTTAGCTTCTATATTATAGGCTTTGTAGGTTTTTGAGGTAAAAAGGTTACATTTATTCCAACCTAAGTACCTTCCCAAGGTTTCTACGTTTACCTTAAGTTATTCATGACCCTAATCCAAGTTCTATTGTAAGCTGGCTTTATCCAATCTAACTTTTTCTACTTTTCCACTAAAATCTTGTTATAGGATATCTGAATAGTTTAGATATGATTTTGTATTTTTGGAAAAAAAGGCATATGAAAGCTACTGTTCCATTTTTGACTTTTAAAAGTTACACAATGTAACTTTTATGAGACAAAAATGGAACCGTTTAGCATTCTGCCATCACACTTTGGTGAGGAGTCCTATCTAAATGTCCAATTAATAAAAGGTATTTCTATAGATGACCTTTTTTTTTGTGTGTGGATAGATGACCTGCCATACCATTTTTTCATTGCATATCATTTGTATAGGCCACCCTAACAGCCAAAAAAAACAATCTAAAAGGTACGTATTAAGTTAACAACCACAGGCCACGCTACAATTTGAACTAGCGATTATGTAGGCGTTCTGGATCGTATTAATTAACCCATTCGGCACTTGAGACGTGACTTAAATGCAAGGTCATAACTGGAACAGATATTAGCTATAATTTTCTTAATTTTTAAACTAGTCGCCATGGTAATTACAACTTATTTTCAAAAGGTTTCATTTCGGCAAATTTTTCAGCCGAAAGAAACCATTTTTATTTACATAGATCGTGCTTTAATCATTAACGTATCTACATAGGTTACATAAAACGTTTTTCAAGATTCTAAGGTGATATCATATTGGCAATATAGATTCTTCTCGACAGTTTGGATTGGAGCCCGGTGAATGGCAACAGGCTCGCTCTCTATAACATAGCACTGATACATCTGGCTCAGTGTATGGGTATGCTTTGCGCACCTCTACCTGCACCTTCAGAGAATCCAGGCGTTATGTGATGTCAATGGACAGCTGTGTTTTTTTTATTCATGCCATGTAATGACGTCCTACGCTCCATAAAAACGTTACAACCCTTTTAGCTGCTTATGCCCCAGCCTCACCAAACTCTCATTTAATTAATAACGTGGTACAAAGACATAATCCAGGCCAGGCGCGTCAAGGAAGTAATAATGTGGAAGAGCTAATACATTAGTCGACGAGAATGTTGGGTGACGTGTGTACCCCACACTACACAACTTGGTGCAGTATGTTTTAGGGGGACAAGTGAATAAGAAATTCATGCTTTTGTGTTGTATTGCGAATAGAGCTGGTAAAGTATTTTCTAGAGTGCCTTAAGTAGTCTTATGTTTAGATGTTAGTTATGCAATCACGCAAAAACCGCTGAACGGATTTGGATGAAATTTGGAGCATGGATAGATAATGACGTGGCTTAGGACATAGTATACCTTTCATCCTGGTAGTACATTTCCGTGAGATAATTTCCGACCTCTACGCGGGCAAATGCTACTCGTAGTATCAATATCTTATACACTATTAGAGAGGTATTTTTTGTTTGTAAGTTTGTATGTAGGCGGTAATCTACGGTAATACCTGTCGAATTTGAAAAACTTTTATTGTTTTGGTTAACTCAATTCTTGAGCAAGATTATGAGCATCACTCTACGACTTTTAAGAGCCGAGCAAAAAGAAAAAAATCAGGACGAACGCTAAACGAAAACGAAATAAACATGCGGGTGGGCGATGGGATGCGACGCGATGGGTCGGCGGCTGAAAATTCACGAGTACACGAAGTCACGGGCAGAAGCTAGTCGGTTATATTTTATGCAGCAAAATACTATAATTGTGTTCCAGTTTGATTGATGTTGGTGAGAGTAAAGACTAATGAAACACTAAAAAGCATTGATAAAAATCACGGTGTTGCTGCTCACTGTAGTCAAAATTCAGTATATAACATTATCAATCATGGGCTGTTAGGCAAGAATTTCGAATGAATAAAAGCTCTTCACAAAACTGCAACCTATCTCTATGACAGAACGGAGAAAATCACAAGGCCTGTGATTTTCTCCGTTCTGTCATAAAGAAAATAACAAGAAAAACACGCTCACAAAATTAAAGCGTACATTCAAGCACTTCAATTATGTTGATTTAATAAGGAAAAGGCGCTTTCCTCCGTATTCGAGATGTTAAGAGCCACATGTACAGCATCTTCGCGACGTTACGAGCGACTCATAAAAATGCGGCAATCGTTACTGGGGCTCTAAGGTTTCAGACAGATGACAGACTTTAAGACGATTCTTTTTCACAGTGCCGCGTGATTGACGAGTGTTAACTAGTACTACTGCTTAGAAGCATTGGAAGAATTAAAAAACGATTCCAACAGAACAAGTGCCAACTTGTGCTGTTGAAATCACTTTTAAATTGGTAGTGAAGTGCTAAAAGTATTTAATGAGGATAATTAACAATAATGCGTAAAACTGCCTCTTCAAAAAACATGCATATATATTTACCATCGCATATAAACATCAATACGCGCCAATTTGAAGTTTAATCAACGATACCACTTGCGACATCACTCACATCGCTGTATCGACCATATCTCTCTCAACACTAAGGACCATACGAGGGTGAATCAAAAAATTCTTGGAATCAATATTAAAAAATGCATAGATTAAATAAAAATATTTAATTTTTCTACATAATCTTCCTCCAATGCAATGCATTTAGAATAACGCGTTTCTAACTTCCTTATTCCTTGTGAAAAAAATTGTAGTTCTTGACTCTCGAAAAACTCCTCTACGGCAGCCATAACCGCGTCATTATCGAAAATTTTGTTCCACGAATGTCCTCTTTTAATTTTGGGAATAATTGAAAATCACTTGGGGTTAAGTCCAGAGAATATGGTGGGTGGTCCAGGAGATTGAAGCCAGCACTGCGGATTGCGTTGAGCGCAACTTCCGATCGATGAGCAGGAGCGTTATCTTGAAGAAACAACACGCCCACCGATAGTTTTCCACGACGTTTTTCTTTAATCGCTTCACGCACTTTCGGGATTACATTTGTATAATAGGGTCCAATAATCGTCTGGCCTTTTGGCATGTAATCAATAAAAAGGATTCCTTCACTATCCCAGAACACTGAGGCCATAACTTAGCCAGCGGTAGGAGCAACTCGAAATTTCATAATGGATGGAGAGGATGGTTGTTTCCAAGACATGCTTTGTCTCTTAGTTTCAGGATCGAAATAGTGGACCCACGATTAATCTATGGTGACAAGGGGACGGCAAAAATTACCCGAATCACGCTGGAACATTTCGAGATTACGCTTAGAAATTTAGAAACGTCGCTTTTTGTTTTCGTCGGTTAACATTCGTGGCACCGATCTTGCCGACACTTTTTTGAACCCCAGTGAATCAATTAAAATGGATTGAACGCTACCAAATGATATCTTTAGGATCTCAGCTATATGTTTTATAGTTATTCTTCGGTCTTCCAAAACCAGATTCTCAACCTTTGACATTTTTCCGTAACGGAGGTTGAAGGCCGCCCAGAACGCGGGTCATCTTTACAGCTTGAACTATCTCTTTTAAATTTAGCCACCCAGTACGCAACCGTAGAATAGGGTACTGCATTATCCCCTAATGTCTGCTGAATGTCCGAAAAAATTTCCTTCGTAGATTTTTTTTTTAAACTGAGATATTTTATCACCGCACGTAACTCACTTTTATCCATAACTTTGGGTTTATAGCAACTCAGCACAAAACAATGTATTACGTGCGAACGAACTGACAAAAACAAGTAACAGTTTGCATAAATATTGTGTGATTGACACTCTTAAATTGTAATATCGAATTTCTCCCAAAAAGGTTATATACAATATGCAATTCTAAGAACTTTTTGATTCACCCTCGTACATCAACCACACACTCTAAGCCAGACCAGCACTCCGAATACCGGAGTCGAAATCGTGACCAAGATACAGATACGACAAACACTTCAAGTCGTGTCATGTCGGCCGTTTACTTTCACCCTTCTTACCCCATAGCCACGAGCTAAACGCTCAAGCAACACGCGTATTGTGACAGCAACTCTGGAGAAAACAAAAATGAAAAAGTTGTTTAGAGCTGGTCACGTCAACGCGACGCGACGGAAACAGATGACGTGTCGCTTGACGTAAGTCGCATCGCTCGATGCCGTGAACGGGGCCTTAATCGTGTAATCAAAGCAAGCAGACTGGAACAGTTCCCTGCGACTCATTAGACGGTGAAGTGCGCTGAATTACCTATTACTTTTAACATGCGAGAAAATGCGCTCTCTTCAGCAAGCGTTGAAACGAGGGCGTAAAGTCAGAATAGTGCCAAGTTGATCCAGCTGTTTTATTTTACTGTTACTGCATAAGTTTTTGTGGAAATCTCGCCGAGCAAAGTAGGAAAATACTTGTTTATTACACAAGCAAGCGAACAACAACAATAACTGACTATGCTTTAGTACTTTACGGACATTGTATCTATTACCTGCAAGTTTTGACGGTAGTCGAAAACGAGATAGATCTTCAACGATTATAATTTTAGAAAAATATTTTTTCTCATAATTCACAAACATGAGACAGGTTGTTAGGTCTTTAACAAGAAGTGACTGTTAATGTCAATAAGCTCACCCATAGGGGGCGAGTTTAGGACACGGTGGAGCATACGGTGGAGGTCTGCCCGGCTCCGGCTCGCGGAGGCGATCGGTGGCGGGGATCTCTCGCGTCCGGCCCTGGTCCAGGCCATGGTACGGAGCGAGAGGGCATGGGAGGCCGTCACCTCCTTCTGCAAAGCAGTAATGCTCGCGAAGGAGGAGGCGGAACGCGTGAGGGACAGGCAAAATTCGCGCCCTCACGCCCCTAGCCACCGCAGCAAGAGACGCCCTGGGCGTCGGGAATCGATCGCGGATTCCCGGCTACCGTAGGCGCGCGCTTGCGGACGGTGAGCAATAGGTAGCTCGCCATCCAAAGTCTGAAAGGGATACCGGGGCCCCTGGCATTGCACAGGCAACAGAAGGAACACGGGTGGGTTTTAGTCAGTAAGAGTCTGACACGCTCTCCCGCTCCACCCAGAGCGGTAGAAGTCATTTAATAATTTCCCACACAAAAAAAAAGGGGGCGAGTTTATTGACATTAACAGTCACTTGCACTTACATGGGACTTAAACAAAACTGGCGAAATTTGTACTATAGGTGCACCTCTGCCTGCGTGATGATGCCAAGCGTAATGTTATGTATGTTATTTTACTGTTCATATTTATGGAAAGTGATCGGCGTATAATATAGACATCTATGATAGCGACAGAAATGTACAGTACAACTATTTTCACGACGACTGACAAAACACGAAGTTTGCCGAGGGACATTAAGAAAATAGTTGTACTGTACTACGTTCTCAGTTGTGGTAAAATTGTGTGCGTACATACTTATAAGATTTTCCTTTTGACAGCCTTCACATGTCTATAGTCAAAGGGTTAAGCGGCACTCCGAAGTCTAGTTTCCTAGTGCCTATTAACCTTTGAATGCCACGCTTCAAATAGAACAAAAATATTGTTCCTTTCGACCTTTAGACCCAGTTTAAAAGGAATAAGTATGATGAAGATAGATATATTTAAGATGTTCGTTAATGAATTGAAAATTTCTTTGTTAAAAACTGAATAACACTTTTCCCCTCCTGGGAATTGAATCTAGGTACAACCTCGCGTTTGGCAGCACGCTTTGCGTCCGGTTATGAAACAGCAATATTTTAATAAAACGAGCAAATACAACCAACTTTTTGATTAAAGTCTCTTTGTTTCTTATTTCATCTAAACTAATACAAAGAACACTTTTGTTTCAGACAACAAACTATGCACAAACTGCAACGAAGAAGAGATGATATAAAATATCACTCCAAGCCAGAATAAAGCGTCCAAAGCTAAAATATTTATGTTGCACACAATTCGAAATAACAAAGACAAAGTTGGCGCCGGCTGGACATTCATCGAAGCCGACGGAGAAAAATTGTCAAATACATGAGAATCGACGGGTGTGCGGCAACGACTAAATTGAACGTCGACGGATGTGGGAGCAGCCCTACACGCCTGGCTGCCTGCACCTCGCACCTGCTAACAGGGTTGGCGAGTTGAAAAAAAAACCAGTATTCAGCAACAGTCAAATTGATTTTTTAGACTTGCGTCAATCATGGAGTGTCCGAATGCTTGTGACGAAAGCGCTTTGACGGACAATTGGGTGGGGGGAAACTGTGTTCTGGCATCCCTAGCTGCACCCATTTCTCCGTCGACACTCACTACAATCTACACCCACTCACAGGCACATTTAACGACCCACTGCAAAATTCCCCGTTCCCGACGAGTTTCGCTAAACGCCATTCTCTAGAAGGAATTTCGTCGTTAATGCAAATTGCCGCGGATTTTCTAAAGCGCTGTGTGAAAGCAACTTTGCAAAGGTAAACTCAGAACTTAATAGTTTTAGGATAGGTACAAGTGAATTGCCTGGTACCCTTATAAGGAGATAACAAGAAAATATATTTGCTCTTCGTTTCTCTACAAAAAAACACAGAGAGAGCAGTCTATCTCGCATAAAAAACTACACCAGTAAATAAATTACTCTTTTCTAGAAGTTTCCTAGCCTCCTGTATCGTGGATTACAATCTAATTCCCATAACTCGCCGCTAAACAAATGAAACCTTCACAAAAAACAGGACACGATGAGAGATTGTTTTCAGTTCCGTACCCGTCGTTTGTTGCACAGGATAATAAAATAATGAGGCCATTTCCCGGTGCCTTTTGATGCGCCCAGCAAAAGGTTGCTAACGGCATTTTAAATTGAGCGTCAATTAGGGTTGCCCCGTCCCGGTTGCTGGGTTCTCCTCGTTTTGTAAACGTGAAGGCGTCTGGATGGATTTAAAAGCATCTGTATTCTGTAAGTTTGGAGCACGGTTAGCAAAGTTTGTAAAGGCTTTAACGTACAAGTTCTATTGTTGTCTCTTTTGGCTAGAGACTTTGAGACTAACTAAATGACAGGACAAGTGGACTAAGGGAGCAAAGCGTTTTTGTTTGGTATACTTTAGTATATGTCTGACCAAATAAGCCCACATAATGTAAAGGTGGTTTTGATTATTTACTCGTACATACATTCTATATAAAAATGAAACAATCAATCGGAACACACTATTTCAAATTAAAGTACCGATCGATTGAGGAATCTAATTCGAATCATTAAATTTCATTTCATCAACTTTTATTATCGTTTTCAACATCTAAAAACAAACTCAATCTCTGAAACTTCAATCAGAATATGAATCAAAATAACGGGTATGAGTGTATAAATCAACCAGTCAAATTAGTACTAATCAAGTTTCGTATTTCAGTGTGTAGCAAAGAATCAAAACACTGCAGAATACAGACCCCCAAAATAAATACACCTCTTGCACTCACAGGTGGTGGAGGAGGGAAACGGCAGGTAACCGTTCCGATGTCGCGTCCGCTCGCCGGGGAAACTTATTAGCATCGACCCTAGCAATTAACTCTACACCATTTCCGTGGGGTCCCGCATCCCCCAGTCTCGACCGGGGTGGAATAACTACAGAAACACGATTCCAGTTGCCTTTAGCGACGCTATTCGGGGAGTAATTGAAATGTAAATTTGAAGACGAACGAATGGGCTTGTTGAACGTAAGATGGACCATTCAGTTGTATCGCAGGCATACTAATTAAGATTAATATTAGATTTCTATTGATAGATTTCGGTTCTGTGGAAATGGCCAAGGTAGGTCAGTAATAGCGACGTTTGACCGTAAAGCTTCGAAATATAACCTACTATGTTGGCTTGATTTATAAGCATTGAGACAACTCACTTTCTATTTCAACTGATACGTGTGAGAAGTTCAAAGAAGCAAAATCAATACAATTAACTGGTGTCACAGCCGCTATCTCTCGTTTTTTGTGATGTGCACTTAAGCAGCTTACCTCCACATAAAACAAGGAGCTAGAAACCACATTACAGCGCTAATGGGTTTCTGTACTGAGAAATTACATTAAGTAAAAAGGCTTTTATAAAATTATTTATTCTACCATAATTTACCAAGAATGTTCCTAAAAATATAATTTTTTAATCATAATTATGAGCTTGAAATTACAAATATTTAATTCCTGAAACCATGTACCAATAAAAAATTTGTTATTGTCTCCTATGAATGAAAGTAGATGCGTAGCATAAACATAATCAACCTACAACGTTCCCATCGCTGGGACACAGGCCTCCACTCCGTGAGAGGGAGTGGGCCGTACACCGTATACGCACTAATATGCACTGGGCCCGCGAGGTTCCACTTCGCGGGCCCAGTGCATATTAGTGGGTGTCAAATTCAAATTCATTTATTTCGTGAACACAGGATACATACAGAAGGTGTTGTAATACTTATGATCCGAGCTGTGTCCCACCAAAAGGCATACAAAATATCAAAGGTTTTTTTGTTGTTGTAACAAATACATTTTATAAAATCAAAAGCGGTACAATCACCAAAACTGTCAAATTAAATAGGTAAAGTAAAAAGAACCAAAAAATAGAAAATAAAGAAAATATGTCACAAATTCATTAATACAACAATAATCGAAATTAACAACAATAATTAGTATGTCACATGTATTATAATTTAAATCTGTCATTTAAATATTCCTCAACAGAATAATACACCTTGTTATTTAACCATTTGTCACGTCTTCGAATTTTTTGTGTCGGTCATGCCGATTTCTCACGATGTTTTCCTTCACCATTTTGAGAGCAGTAGATGAAAGAGAAGAAGTAAATGCGAATCTAGTAGTAATTTAATTCATAAATTGTTTTTTTTTTTTTAAATAAAGAGTTGTCGAATTTTTATTTTTATTAATCAATATTTTATTTTGGGTTTTTATCTGTTGAAATAAATAAATAAATAAAATGAATTATAAATTTCACCTATGAAGACAAAATCTGTAACGAGTCATAACACAAAATTTTACGTTTTGAAGTAAATCCCCGCTCGAACGATTTTATCGATTGTTACTTTATCAAGTCGTTTGCGTAGATAATTATGACAAATGTACAATCTGTACCTGAGCAAAAACTTTTATCATAAATTGTTACTTTAGCGTTTCCCCTCTGCGTCTGAGGCCCACGCTTCATGTTAAAACTTCGAAAATTATACAACAATTTAAACTTTAACGCAGTAGTTCAATTGAACTGGCTCGCGTCATGTTGAAGTACTGCGGTTTTGCTGCTACGGTTTCGTGGCGGAGGTGTGCTACTGGCGTAAAACTCTGCATACCGTGCGCCTATTTCGTGATTTTTCGTCTTGAGGCACAATATTCCGTAATGAGGCGATATTTATTTAATTTATTCTACTTAATACAGCAGAAAGCTGCGTGGGACCCACTAAAAGTTCTTAGAAAATAAAAAACTGAACGAAACATTAAGTTGCTTAATACCATTACTGTTTTTCGAAATATTATCCATTCTTTTCTAAGCAAGGTTGCATTCGATGGAACCACTGAGTTACTGACCAAACGTTCACGCCGGCTGTTTTTGGTCTTCGCTAAAATTATGGGGTCTCCATCCAGTAACATGGCTTCCTGACGCATGAATGCTCATTATAAGATTTTTTTCAATTGACTCATACCCTAAGTTTGCCCGAATCTGTTGATAGATCACTCTCTTATCGGGCTATATCATGTGCCGCACAGTAATGATGTTATCGTCAGTTATCGCCGTTGCAGGAGGTCCCTCACGCAGGTCATCAGTAAGATTCTTACGACCACACTTAAACTAATTGAACCAGTTTTAAACAGCGGCACGTGATGGAGCTTCATCATGAAAGGCTAATCGAAGTCTATCAATAACTTTCTATTTTTCTCGTCGTTGACTACAACTTACGAAAGTCGTAATAAATCATAGAGCGAAAATTTTCTCGCGTTAATTCATTGTGACGCGCTACACGCACTTTTTAAATTGGCGCCAATTTATAGGAATAAATGACAGATGAATTCAATATACATCATCAGGTTGCCAAAGAGTTCTAAATTCTAAATTTAATCTAACCAGCAGCGGATAAATTCGGTTATATATTTATACCGTATTTTGAGTTTTTGAATGACGTACACAAAGTACATCCTTGAAAGCCAGTGGTAGCTTATTATGAGCATTTCTATTGAAAGTAAGTTGTATGTTGAAGTTCTACAAATACCTTAATAAAAAATTGTTTTCAACCCTTCTACAAACTGTGTCATTGGGTCCGATAACACGTTTACGTTATAAAGGTTACCCTTTCGACCTAATTCTTGATCACTTAGCGATCCACGCCCTCTGGTTGGGGCCAATAAAACCAACCCACAATTAACCTGGACCCCTGAGTGTGCCCCGATTAAAGGTTGCTTAATCAATTGACACCCTTTTTTGTTGAAACCGTGAAGTTTTTTTGCAGCTATGTTTTAAAACCTTGTAGTAATACCTACCTATATTTTTAAGGCTAGCCCTGTGTAAGTAACCGGTCTCTGCAATGATTGTAAGGGAATCGGTTAGTATTTTTTTATTTTGATCATGTTGGTATGGTGATTGCGGACAACGACCTTTCCATCATTATTTCTAATGTCAAATTCGCGTTGGTAGGCAAAACAGGGTGCTAGGTTCAAGGCACTTAGGGCAAAACTCGGAACGAGACTCAAAATATTACCTACATGGCATATTGAAATTGATTTTCACCATACCTAAGGGGTGGCTTTTATTGGCTTCTCGAGACGAAATTGATGCTTTTATTCAATTCGACTCTGCGCCAATGTGCCTTTGATATTACCAACGCACAGTCCTATTATATGATGGGTATATCCATAATCATATTACAGGTAGGTAGAAACCTATATATCAAGATGACATGATGAAAATTTGGTTACAAAATATGTTGTAACTTAATTGGTTCTGTAACATTTGTACGTTACAGAACCAATTAAATTACTCAATCCATTCGACAATCCAGATGGACTTAGTCCAGTCTAGTTTAAACTAGACTGGACTAAGTCCATCTACTCACTTACCCAAAAGGCAGCCTACGTCACTGAGTCGACATATAACATAATTTTATTTGTCGTACAATAAGTAAATTAGAAAATTATCGTAATTTTTCTTTGTCAGCTCATGACAAATTGGCCGAGAGCGATAAGCGCTGCGTGATATGCGTGCTACACACCATAATTTTAATATAATTACTTCTTGTCGACTAATGTAACAAACTTATTTATAACCATTAACAATATTAGGTACACGAACATCTGAATTAAAATCAACATGGTTTTAATAAGGAGTGTTTCTTTGATTAAGTATGACAATGGTATGCAATTAAATAGTACAAAAAATAAGTTAGACTTATGATCTAAAATTTAATCAAATTATATAGCTTCGTCTAAAGTAGATATTCTACATTTTAACAATAAATCTAAGTGTGATATCAAAGTTATACGGAGATAGCCTGAATCGGCAGTAAAAAGTATTTCCGCAAAACCCGGCAGGTATATATCCAATACAGATAATTTATTATTTTGGTCACAATTCATTTCTATGGTGCGACAGGGGCCGAAGCTTTCTATATTGAAATTTTTTATTAATAAATTGTATTTTTTTAATAGAGTGAATTACTGGAACGCATTTGATTTTAAGTTTATATATAACTGGATAACCTAATTCGCTGAGTCCAAAAGTTTTACACTGACATAAATACATGAACGTCTGAGAGACGTTTTACCTCTACATCAATTTTCATAACGTCACCTTTTATAATAATATCTACGACAAATTCATCGATCATCATTCATCTATAACTACTTCTATACTAATATTATAAAGAGGTAAAATTTGTTTGTTTACAAACAAAAAAATAATTTGTTGCTTGTAAGTTTGTATGGGGTAATCTACGGAAAAATATTTTTTGCATTGGATAGTCCAATTCTTGAGGAAGGTTATAAGCTCACGGACTTAGTCGCGGGCAGAAGCTATCATTGATAAAATTACAAGCAATGCGTTTGTAGGGATGTGTAACATCCATAATGCCCTACTCGTAGCCATCCATGAACTAAACTACAAAGCACTTGCAGTATTCACCAGTTCTTCTATTTCCAGTCTGTTGGAGTGCCGCACACACTCAAAAGGCCACTTGTCAGAAC
This sequence comes from Xanthia togata, assembly GCA_963853775.1. Taxonomy (NCBI): domain Eukaryota; kingdom Metazoa; phylum Arthropoda; class Insecta; order Lepidoptera; family Noctuidae; genus Xanthia; species Xanthia togata. Next base: position 19,547,283 of record OY970802.1, read on the forward strand.
ATAGAACTCGCCAAATCCCGACCACTAGTTTTTAAAGTTTGCATATTTCGGATGACATTCAGTTTTTGTCGTTCCTCCGAAAATATTCGGGAAAACTACGAATGAAAAAACCATATTGACGATTCACATACCTACGAGTACCTGCGTTTCTGGTTTATTTTGTGCCCGCTATCCAAATATGATTGTTTTATTTTTTAAACAACGTGTTATTTTTTAACGTTGTCCGTTACTTTCGTGAAATGAACAGCTTCGGAAAAAACTTAACTATTAGAATACCGTAGACTTTTTTATTCATAAAAATATTATAAGCACGTTAAATTTATAAGTTTGGATGTAGGAAGTAATCTCCGAAATAACTCATCTGATTTCAGAAAATCTTTTACGTGTGGTTAGTGACTAACCTGGTGTCAGAGTATTAACCTTTATAATACTGGTGTCTCATATTGGAGACAGATAACAATAAAATTCTATTGTGTCTGCTAATTGCGCGCGCGACAGATTAAAGCCGCCCATGGGCCTCTGACTTGGCTTCACATGCCGTCGAGAAATATCTCTCAGGCATGCCGGTTTCCTCACGATGTTTTCCTTCGCCGTTTTTGAAGCAAATGATAACTATACAATACGCACATGAATTCGAAAAGTCATAGGTGCGTGCCTTTGGGTTCGAACTCGAGACCTATGAATTGGCAGTCCGACGTTGACACAACTATCTCTGCTGATGCAACTACTCGTATTATTGGTGGTGGTTGGGATGAGTCCGCTTAGGATGATGTGATCTAAATATTTTAATAGTTTTACGTCATTACTGAAAAGAATGACAGTAATATTAATGTCATTATTACTGTTAGTGTCTGGTCCGCTATAGAAAGCTACGCTATTGTCGAGTGCCATAGAATCTGTCTTATGTTTAAAACACGCGGCCGAAGTCGCAGGCAGAAGCTAGTCATTCATAAATAAAGACTTGTAGATTATATATCTATCCATATAATTCTCAATCCACTATAAAAATAAAAGTACCCCGAATTTACAACACTTTTTTAGCCACGTTTTCCGAGTAACGACAATCAATTTACATAACATTATCTCAATCCATGATTGGTTCAATTAATTGATTCCGCGTGACATTCGCCCTTTCTCACCAAACACGATTGTCCCGGCCCCGGCCTGTCAACACGATGACGTAGGTAGGTACAACCATAAAGTTCACGAAAGGAGAGTAGGTACAGGCGTGAGCTTAAATGTCTTACACTTATGCAAGATTCAAAATCGATTCTCTCCTAAAGTATTGACAGATATTTTATGGTATCATCAAAACATACTCAACACCTGCCTAGCTTTTTCCCAACTAAGTTGGGTTCGGCTTCCAGTCTAACCGGATGCAGCTGAGTACCAGTATTTTACATGGAGTGATTACCTATCTGACCTCCACAACCCAGTTACTGGGTAATACGATACCCCTTGGTAAGACTGATTGCTAGAGTTTCGGGCTTCTGACTACCCGTAACGACTGTAAAACCCTACTACAATGCGCTAAATAGGTTTTTTCTTAAAGTTGCAATTTTTATTTCACGAGAAAAACTGTGTGCATGTGACTGTACCTACCTAATTTGAGGATTACGTCACGAACTCTCGACTGACAAAGACGTATCCGAACAGAGAACAGGTGAATTAGTAATTTCTTGTGAGTTACGGAATTCGATAAGTTTATCAAGCTCGAAAATTCATCTGGAATTAGCTACGTGCACCGGTTGGAAATTCGGAAAAGTTCAAATGTTATTATGATTCAATGAGGTTGAGTCAAAAGAAAATGAATATGAAGTCTATTTAAATCCTTGTTTCCAATTGAAGTTATTTCCACCATAACAAACATAAACTTTATTTAAGTGTAAATAAAGTTGATTTTAGACTGCCTAGTACTGTTCAAAAAGTCATAAAAATATAAAGTTGTAGCGCAAACTGAACCTTATGTGTAGGCATTACAGTTGTTTTATTCATGGTTATAATATTTTATCTTACCAAAATATTGTATGAAACAACAAAGCTAATTCAATTATTTTAAAACTGAAACATTGTCCTAGTTCTCTAATGACATTTTGGGTCTGCTGGCTTCTTCCATCGTTCGCATTATGGATATCAATTTTAATAAGCGACGCGACCCCCCGTCACGCATTCATGGCCCTCCCTTTATTTACTTGATTATATCACAATAGAAAACAGCTTTCAATTAATTTTCTGCCATAACGAAACATAAACTTGATTAAATTGCCCACAACGGAGTACAAATCTGTGACAAAATTGAATTAATATTTAAGTTATTTTGGCGTCCGACTTGTTCCAATGGGCGAATCAGCATAGCCTTTATACACTTCAGATTAAATAATTAACAAACTTGTTAACACCAAATATCAATAACTTTATGAAGTTCGTAACCACATTCAACGTCTCCATCAGAAACCAGAATTATCAAACAATAACTCCTTTTACTAAATTTGAGTGGCTCGTGGAACAGCCGCACGCATCGATCGATTGGTTATGCTACTCTTGCAATTTTACATACCGAGATCCCTCAGTGCCTCGGAGAGCACGTAACGTAGATGGTCCCGGCTGTAATTCGTGTTCTTTGACATTCGTTACGGGTCGTCAGAAGCCCGACAGTCTGACAACCAGTCTTACCAAGGGGTATCGTATTACCCAGTAACTGGGTTATGGAGGTCAGATAGGCAGTCCATGTAAAATACTTGTATTCAACTGCACCCGGTTAGACTTGAAGCCGACCCCAACATAGTTGAGAAAAGGCAAGGCAGATGATAAACTCCACTTGCTAATCCTTCCTCGTTATGACCGCGTGCTGAAATATTACGTCATAAATACCAGTATCGGCCCACGTTTATGTCTCATAAACATCAATGGTGCTCGGTCTATTAATAATTTATCTCGTGCAGTGAAACACATCACCACAAACTTCAGGCTTACCGTTTAATGCCTCATCAAAATCGATAACTAACTTTGCAAATTGATATTGACCGGTATTAATTTGATAGAGGGCAGCAGTGTAGCATCGATAAATTGTTTAAATTTCCGCTTCCGTAGTGAACAGTACTCTCAACGAAAATGTTTTAATTGTCAACTGTATGTGATACAAAGTTTGTTCTGTTGTTGTAACGAAACACTCGGCCTGATAACAGTAAGTTAGTTACTTGAACTTGTATGTTACGTCCTTGTACTACTCGTAGATGCCATAGGACTATCAGAGTAAGGGAAGTGAGTGCACCTGTCTGTGCAAACATTAGTGCACTAAGTACATATATCTAATATATTTCGCGTAGATGGCTAGTCTCCGCTATGATTGCCTGCCATGGCCAAAATTCGGTCTGGTGGACTATTATTATTAATATTACTAGATGATATCAACTTTGTAAATAAAACGTAGTACATACCAATAGATAACATGAACCTCTAGCTATAGTCTACGTTACCGCGTACGTCTTGTTACAGCCCCATGAGAGCCTATGTGAAACATAACAAACATCGACATCAATGTAATTACTTAATAGCATTTACCTTTTGGCACAACAACGAAGATATACGAAGACAGACTATCGGAAAACACGTAACGTACTATTAACGTAGATCTATTTGTTCCAATTACATTTGATTAAAAAATACGAAACAAGAAAAGCTTGGTTAATAGCTAGGGGCGTGAGGGGCAAAATTTGCCTCTCCCTCATGCGTTCCGCCTCCTCTTTCGCGAGCATTACTGCTTCGCAGAAGGAATACCAATGAAACACTTATTCAACAATTTCAGGTGGATAAGTCCACATAAGTAGGTAATGACCAAACCAATAAATATCGATAGCTAGAATATCGACTATCTGTAGATATCTTTAGCTAGACTTGAATATTCTACAACTTGCATAATTCCTATTTCGTACCCTTCTCCTCAGGAAGCGAGAGCTGTCAGAAAATTGACTAAACCACTCGGTGCAATCCACTTGCCTTCAATATAAAGTTACAATACAACTCGTAAATGTTAAATGAAGCAACTCGCTGACTTTGCACGACCTCTGCTATATTCTAGAGAAGCTTATCTTAGCCGCGTGCACTCGGACAAAGGAATGAAGTTTTATTTATCATATATTATATTAAAGTTTAGTATTTTTCTTAATGAAATTGTGACAGCATTCATAAACGGAGAGTGTTGTACAAAATTATGTGTGTACACGTATGTACACATGGCTACACATCATGCTATACATTTCCAGTATAAGCTGATCTCGTATTGTACGGAAATCCTACACAATGTGAGATCAGCATAAACTGGAAACGTATAGCTTGATATGTAGCCGTGTGTGAATTTAAATGTAGTCAAATTAAATTAGCCAGCGAAACTCCGCAGACGTGATTGGTACCGATATCTAAACAAGATAAAAACAAAATTAATTAATTTGATGATATTTTTTGGCGTCATCAACCGCAGTGTAGTTGAAATATCAGTTTAAATAGTCAGTTTTTTTTGTGCAAACTTCACAGACATGATGGGCAACAATATCTAAACCGACAATTTTTTTTTTTCGTTTGGATATCGTCATATAACTTCTCTTCTTCTCCTCCCGCTCTGGGTGGAGCGTATCAGATTCTTACTGACTAAAACCCACCCGTGTTCCTTCAGTTGCCTGTACATTGCCAGGGGCCACGGTATCCCTTTTGGACCTTCCCGCTACCCCGGCAGGCATCGGCCCTAGCGGACCCCGTCAGTTGTGCTGACATCTCTTTGAGGCGCGCGTGGAAACAACGCGTCGTCGACCCGGGCTTGGTCCTTATCGGATGGCGAGCTACCCATTGCTCACCGTCCGCAGGCCCGCGCCTCTGGTGGTCGGGAGTCGGCCTGGGATTCCCGACGCCCAGACCGTCTCCTGCGGCGGCTAGGAGCGTGAGAGGCAAAATTTGCCTCTCCCTCGTGCGTTCCGCCTCCTCTTTCGCGAGCATTACTGCTTCGCAGAAGGAATACCAATGAACCCTTATTCAACAATTTCAGGTGGATAAGTCCAATAAGTAATGTAAAATAAAAAATAAATAAACCAATAAATAAGTGTATTATAACTTTACAATTTGAAAGCGTATTTTCAATTAATATGGTCGGTCACGGTCTATAACGAACTCCACTGAATACATTCCATGTCCGAAAATGTATTTTTCCAATTATACTACTCGTTTTGGTATTCGAATCGATATTTATTCTCTATCCGAGCCGTAATTATAACAATACATCAGATATTTTACCAACGTTCCTGTATCACTTCTGAAAATTTAAATTGCAAGCGAAAAAAAAAAAAAAGAAATTGGCCAATGATAAAAAGTTTTGAATTTACGCGGTACGGTTTAAAAAACATTTACGTGTTGCCAATTTGTAGCAATATTTAATCGAAAGTTCCATATATTTTTGTTGAATGTATTATAAGAATTAAACCTGACTTCTCCGTAATTAATAAATTACTTTCTATCAAAACATTTGCGCTGTGAGATGTCAGTATCTGTGTCGAACACAAAGCTCTTGGGATCGCGATCGGTGGGAAAAATAAAGCAAAACCAATGTTGTTTACATATGTGTTATTTTATCACGAAAAATACTAAACTTTTTTAGATGATTTTCCATGAATATGAAAACTTAAAAATACACCTGAAGGTACACTATATAATATGAAATAATAAAAAAACTGAACTGTCGTGTTTAGTCTGTGTACCCATCAGGTCTTCCGAGTTTTGCTAGCTAATTTAATTTGACTCTATATTATTATATTCACTTACGGTAGATCTTGATAAATTGCATATAGTAGCAAACAAACAGTTAATTAATTAACAGTTTTGAATTATTACAGGACTATGTTAATGCATAAAACCACAAAAATATAGTATTTTAAAATTGTAATGCAAAATATACCACTAAACTCGAGTCACATTTGCAGTACATTCACAAAGTAATCTTTGTCTTGCTACGTACAATCTTTAAAACATCTGCTAGTTTGAAATTCTGCACTGAGTCCCCTCCACTCGCGAAGGAAATAAAAATGGTGGACTTAGTATAATGTTCCGAGTCGCTGCGCTAAACTTCATTCCGTTGTCATTTAAAGAGCAGAAGGTTACAATAAGAAGTGTAGATGGAAGTACAGATTATTTTATATTGAACTATAACTTTTACAAGTTCTTATGTAGCTGTGTTTTTAAAGCAAGACTGAGAAAATGGAAACTGATTATAAGATTAACATTATTTTCAATTCTTGGGTGAAATGTCTATGTTTGTAAATTATGAAACATATAACTTAAAAATTGCAAGTAGAATCGGGGGGCACAGCAGTGCCCCCGCCAAGTCGAGCAAAACAAACACAAAGGCACAGCCGTACCATCTTTTCTCGAAGCCATCGTACACGGCAATAGAATCTACATTCTACATAAATAACAAAATCTACCTAATATTATCGCTGCGCTATAAATAATTAGGACTTTTTAAAATAGTAGATTATTCTTAAGTAATTATGTTGCCGTGCGATGGCGAAGTCATTATATTTATTAAATAAATAAAGATGACAAATAGATAGGTACTGAATGAATTAACAGACTTGGTTTTACACTAGATTTCACATCTTTTTACGGTAGAAGAACTGCGTTGAGAGACCTGCAATTTTTATGTTTTAGAATAGAATAGAATATATTTATTGTAAAAACATGAGTATACATCAAATAATATGTGCAAGGTCTTAAAATAACAGGTAGATCTGCATGTTTTGCCATTTATGGCGTACAAAATAACGTTTTTTTGGTTTAGAATAAACCATATCACTTGAGTCTACACAGCAAACTAAAAAATTAGAAATATACCTAATGCTAATTAAAAAATAAAACTTAAAGTATTGTTTTTACAGATTTGGGGGTCAAATAAATTGTGAAAATGTCGTAATTATAGGAATCTATGTAGGTAATTAATTGCGTTCATTTAAAAATTCCGATATGGTATAATAGCACTTGGCTATGAGATATTTTTTTAAATTTATTTTAAACAGAGCAGTTGGCATTTGTCTAATAGGTTTTGGGATTTTATTATAAATGATTGGTGCTAAACAAAAAATACTTTTACGCATTAAAGCCGTGGTTGATCTTGGTACGCATAGTTTATTATTATCCCGTCGATTACGAATAGAGACGTCTGATAGTTTCTTAAATAGGTTAGGATTGGTTCGTATAAAAATTGCTATTTCATAAATGAATAAGGAAGGCAGACTTAAAATGTTATATTTAATAAAATACTGTTTGCAACTGTCAGTTATCTTTAAACCAAACATAGCCCTAATACACCTTTTTTGCGACCTAAAAATGATTTCTTTATTAGTAGAGTTGCCCCAAAATATAACTCCAAACCTCAATATGGAGCCGGCAATACCATGGTAGGCAGTTATAAGCGCATTGGTACTTATAATAGGTTTTAGTTTAAAGAGGGCAAAGGCAGAAGAACATACTTTTTTATTTAATTCTTCTGTGTGTGCTTTCCAGTTCAGACGTTTGTCAATGGTTACACCTAAAACTATGTTTATGCTATGTTTTTGATAGGATTCTTTTTTGTAAGCTGTCAAAAATAAAGAGATTATGATCTGTCTTTTGTTTCACATTTCACTATGCATTTTTGTATCTACAGACTAAAATAAAACCCCTAAGCCTATCTCCGTATCTGTATCTAGTCTAGTCAGTTAATTAATTATCGCGCCACATCTCGACCATTACAGCCTCGTAGATCTCAGACAACGCCACACACCCAAGGTTGATAATTGAGAACGTTGCCTGATTTACTTGTGGGATCACCAGTTGCTTTTAGCTCTATTATGGCTCATTTACAAGTGGAGATTTTCTTGCCTCCGATACCAAAACAATGAAAAGGGATGAAAACTTGGCTTTTGTAAAAAAGCTCGCCTTTGAAAATAGGTAGCGCACTGACACCAACTTCTTCAAGTCCATAATCAAAGTGTCACCCTCCAGACGCAGCATGAGGATCGAGGACCAAAACAATAAGTCGCTTAAATACTGGCATGTCATATCTTTATATAATATATATCTTAGTTTAGGAGCCAGCTGTTCAACCTGCTTTTGACCACTGCTTGTGTGTATGACTAACTTTATGTTTTTCTTAGTACAATAAATTTATTATTAATTTATTTTATCTTAAGAGACAAGGAGAGGACCAATAGTCCAGGGTCGCGTCCATGTTAACAAAGAATAGTTTTCAGAAATACAGTTCAAGAAAATTGCATGAAGAATCTCGTATGACATAATTCTGGACGAGTTTTTGTTCCTTACTTGATTATGAACATGCGTGGGATAATCGTTTGGCGATACTCTCTCGACTCGCATGTAAATTCTTGCATGGAATCTAGCAAGAAACTACCCTTTTGTAAACGAGCCTTTACAGACGATCTCAATTAATGGTACTTATAATAACATAGTTGCTCCCATTTCCTGTTCACACAATTATGATCCAATTAGCATGCTGTGATTGAGCCTCAATAAGGGATTTCACAGTTGGCCGATTGTCTATGACGATCGAAGATTAGAACAGCCCTAGCAACCAATCTTTATGATTGACGTCATCGATAGGGATGGGCTAAACGTGAGTACTCCCCGAAGTACGTAAGCTAGGAACACATCATAATGGGCTAACCTTAGTATTTTGTGGTCATAAATCAACCAAGCCTAACTTTTTTTGGTGTTATTACAATTATGGCACCAATGGGTAATAAACATAATTGCCATTTAGATATTACGGGTGATCCTATTCAAGGTTCCTAACTTTATTTTAATTTTAAACTAGCTGCGCCCCGCGGTTTCACCCGCATAGGAATATCGAGATAAAAAGTATCCTATGTGTTAATTCAAGTTATAAACTATCTGTGTGCTAAATTTTATCTAAATCCGTTCAGTAGTTTTAGCGTGAAGAAGAGACAAACATACACACTCACAAACTTTCGCCTGTATAATATTAGTGTGATAGTGTGATTCACCAAATCTAACAATATCTTAATTATTTTTTTCATTAATCCAATATTTAGTGTTGTTCATTATTATGGAAAATAATGTCAGGCAAACGGCCGTCTCTGGACCTTCTGCAGCAGTTGATTCTTTTGAGGTCACTTCCGATGACTTTTTCGTAAATTTCGTGGGTTATCTCGGCAATACTTGGCGGATGTTTGTTTTTAGGCAATCCAACGTTGCAGGTGTGTTGGTATAGGCACAACTATTAAGATAAAAAAAAAAACAGAAAAAAAATCTACGGCGTTAAATCGCATGATTTTGGCGGCCAATTGACGTCACCGTAACGTGAAATAATGTGACCTTTGCATGAAAAACATCTAACGGTTCACGTTCACGTTTTATTTCTGTAAGAACAACTGCTCTACCATGAGTTGCCATCGAAAACTTACTCGCTAGCGTTAGCGTATTAACACGTTTAGTGACGGGAGCCCTCCTGGTGGGTTCACCTAGTCGCTTATGTAGAAATGAGTTTTAAACGAGTGCTTTTCCTGATGAAATGTCACACTTTGATCTTTATTTGAGTTTCTCGAGTGATGGAAACAATTTTTTATCACACAAGAAGGCATTTCAAGTTATTTTATTTATTATTTATCATGACCTGCCACCATAAACGTCAAGTAGGTCCATGGACCTCAACGTGTGGCGCAAAAATTTAGTTCGCGGTGTCTTCTCCAATTTTCACTGAATCTCAATGGTTGCCAATTGGACTATTAGAACTGGCGTCGCGTTTAATTTACCGTAGGTACTACATTTTGGTGCATAAAAAATAGATTAATGTTTTTAGAAACCCGAAAAAAGCCAAGGGACGAACAGTAAAACACAATATCACTTCATGTGGTGATACACAAATGTTGCAAATTCTATTTTTCGAGTATATAAATCGCAACAATATATTCTACCGCAAAAAAATCACAAATAAAGTAAAAGAAATTTTACCGACAAAAGATACGAATAGGTATTCCTTCAATCTTTTATGTAGCTACCGGATGCTTTGCATAATATTTCGGTATCAACCTATTGTGAGAAATAGGTCGACCGTATTTCGATACATTCTCTTAGGTACATTACCTTTGTTTAAAATTTTAGACCACTTTTCGAAGCCTCAGTTTTATTTCGAAATACACCGTATAGTAAGTAGATGTTACATTTAGAATATTTAACTTTATGTGGAACGACGGATGGACTGTGTGAAAGATGACATGGCTAGAAAGGTGGTGGTGGTGAGATGACGACTAATAGAGAAGTATGGATGAAAAAGACATATTGCACCGACCCCACTATAAATTGGGAAAGATAAAGCCAAGTGATAGATAGATAAATAGAATACTCTTTATTGTACACCATATAAATTACAGACATACATTTAGAAACTTTACATAGGGTGACACAATGGGCGGTCTTATCGCTTAAAGCGATCTTTTACAGACAACTTTTGGATGGATTAAAGGTAACAGTAGAGACAATACTGCAGGTAGTCAGCGGTGTACCATCTACATATACAATAAATACATACATACATAAAGCATAAACTTATTCATATAAATACACACATCAACACGGTCTAGGGATATTTCATACTCAATTAAATAACTCGAAAAGTACTGGCCGCATTGGAATCTTTTATACACCGATTTGTTTGTAATTTATCTCAGACTAATTCCAAATTAAAATTTTTGAAAATTCTTTTGTTTCGGTGGCATAAAAATGTCTTGATGTATAGGAGAGGGAATTTTCATTTGTGCGAAATTTAGAAAACAATACGAATTACGTTTAGTTACAGTTTTTTTTCATTTTTAAACGAAAGATAAAGTTAAAATTGAGGTATTGTAGCCATGCAACGCCGACATTTGACGAGGGCGGAGATGTTACGAGCTGTGGGAATGCTGGAAGCTGGATCTGTTCAGCGTAATGTTGCTGAGGCCATAGGGACCCATCAAAATGTAATTTCAAGATTGTGGACACGCTATCGTGCCACAGGTGAAGTAGCGGAGAGGCACCGGGGGCCAAGTCGCATCACTACCCCCAGACAAGACCGATTTTTGCAAATTACTGCGCGAGCTCAACCAAATGCAACGGCGACTCAATTGGTCCAAAGGCTGCGAGTGGAACACCAAGTGCTTGTGAGTGACCAAACTGTAAGAAGGCGACTGCATGAAAGCAATCTACGCTCTCGTAGACCACTCCGGGTCCCACCTTTACGGAGAGGCAATCGTGGACGACGATTAGAATGGGTTCGGAACCACGTGGACTGGGGCCGTGAGCAATGGTCCAATGTGCTGTTCACGGATGAATCCAGGTTCGGCTTCCATCCAGATTCACGAAGGACGCGTGTTTGGCGAGTTCCTGGACGATGGAGCCGTCTCCAGAACCCTCAGGAAGTTCACCCATACCAAGGAGGAACAATTATGGTTTGGGCAGGAATTCGTCTTGGAGGACGGACGGATCTCGTTTGGGTGCGGGGCAATATGACGGCAGAACGATACGTCCAACAGGTGCTGGGGCCCGTAATCTTGCCCCACAGAACACAAATGGGGCAAGATTTCCTGCTCATGCACGACAATGCCCGGGCACACACGGCGAGAACGGTAGCAGCTTGGTTACATACACATAATGTTAGGGCCTTAGACTGGCCTGCTCAATCGCCAGATCTAAATCCCATTGAGCATGCGTGGGATATGCTGCAAAGAAGAGCTCTGAAGGAAGTTCCTGAAAATCTGGCTACAGAAGATCAACTTTTTGCGCACCTCAGAAGGACATGGGACAATATTCCGCAGCAAGACATTGACAACCTTGTTCTGAGCATGCCGAATCGTTGCCGATGTGTTATGAACATCATGAGCGCTTTCTCAGACTACTAAATTCAAGTTTATAAACACAAATTAAATGATTTTTCTATTTTTTTCAGTTTTTACTCACAAATTAAAAGTTAATTCATATACGGTTTCCGTCTATGCTTCATTTTTTTTCCATAAAATCCTGAAATTTTAATCTAAGTACCTTAACCAATATTAAAAAATGGTAGAATATTAAATAACGTATCTTTTAAATATATACATGTCATATAAATAATTAACACATTGATAGTAATTCGCTTTTTTTAAAATATCCCTAGACCGTGTTGATGTGTGTATATATACATAGATATACTTATATAAAATTATAAACATGAAACAACAGCAAGGATCTATAAATATGTAATGATGATGTTTAAGGAGAGAGGAAGTGTTTTTTTACCAGATGATAATGATTATAATTGAGCTACAGGATGTTTGAAAGCTGGGTGCAAAGCCTTAAGGGGTGATAGTTGACTCCATTTTGAGCCATACATGTCTTAGACGAACTATTTTTTTTTTAAGTGAAAACTTTAGGCGCTTTGAGCGATTTTTGGTGGAAGATAAACTTATGGATACTCGTCAACCGACATTCTGACGGTGCGTCATGCTGTATAGGCCCCCGCTTATAGAAGCGCATCTAGGCGGCATTCACGAATGAGCGGCGAGTCGCTGTGAGCGTTGACGAATCAGCGTACTGCACTGCCCCCCGTTTCGCTGCGCACATACTTAAAGTGCAGCACAGTCGGTGTCGGTCAAACTATAGCAGTAATTTTGAAGGTCGCGAGTGCGTGCTCCTGAGAATTTTATTGAAAACTAAGTATTTTTATGTGTAATCGGCAGTAAATGAAATAAATATGTATTCATTTATGAGTAGACAGCCCATCAAGTTTTGATGAACAAATAAACTATGTATATGAAAATGTTTATAATTATTTCTCGGATTACCAATAGATGTGAAAACCAGTCTAATGTTAATAATTTCAGTTCACGAATTAATATTTTTTATTCATACTACAGAAGTAAAAACTTGAAACGAAATGGAATTTAAAAGAAAACACAGTTATTCCAAAGTTCTGTCTGCGGTACCTATGACCTATTTTTAATTTTAAACTACTATAAACTTTTCGTTTTGTTTATTAATAACCAAATTTCGTACATATATAACTTCACGGCTTAAGTTTTTTTTCAATTTTTCTGTGACCGCAAAGGGGCCTCAAAATTCTCTAATGTTAATGTTTTATTCCAATATTATTGTGCTTAGTTAGTAGTTATAGATTCAAATCAAACAATCATAAATCATGGAAACAAGTTCAAACACTTTTTGCAAATGCCTCAAAATGAACGTCTCAACTTTGTCTCATACTTTCATATTCAGAAACTTTACCGAGAAGTTTTATTTGCTTAACGTCGCGTAGAACGTAACTATTTGAGGTAAGTACTAGGTAAAATATTGCTGTTGATCGAACACTTACTATTTATCGAAATTACTAAATATTAATCGACTTTTGCGTAGTCAAAACAGCATTTTAGAGCTGCTTTTACAGCATTTTCCAAATCGAAACAGTTGGTTTAGTCTGAAGGTACATCGAAGAGACATTTTAATCCTATAAACTTCGTAAAAGACCCGTAAAAATGAAATGGTCTCTCTGAGATTCTATTACAGCGTCGAATATAAAACGAAACTCCATACAAACGTTGTACATAATTCTGAGAGACAGCACCATATAGGGACGTGATGTTACGATTTTCCGAACAAAGATCAGAATTTTATGGTCCAGAATGTCTCCATGGAATATAGTTTTATCTTCACGAGATATCTTTGAGTCGATAAGTCTGGGCTCTTTTTGCTACGTTTACGATTGAATCTTTATTGACTAAACTGTCTACTCGATTATGTCTGAACATAAAATCGTTTCTAGATATTGATCTTGAAAATCAAGTAAACTTGGTTACTGTTTCAGGTTATTATTCCATATTAGGTTTTCCTAAGTAAACATAATTGTTCTCAGATTGTTATTCAAAATTAAAAAAACGTTTAGAAAAGTTGTAAAAGGAACAATAACAAATTGGTAGCGAAGCCTAGCGATAGCGTAATGTATTTCAGAAAGTTGATATTTCGTGAAGTTTTTCAGAGACCGGGGTCTCCTGGAAATGAATATGAATAGCTAAATGGTTTAATCCAATTCAAGTCTTTAATATACGCAAGCCTACTAGACGTGATATTCAGACTTTTTGGAACAGCTTTTAAAGTTTTAAAGAGAAATTAGTCTTTTTTATACTGTTCAAACGGAAAAGTTCTCAAAGGAAATTCTGAATCGATGTAGCTATTAGGTACATAGCAGTACTTATTTGAATTTTGGTCGGAGCGTATTTAAGTTAGTGCTTAGAACTTTGTAGTGTATGTAGGTTCACTTTGCTGCAATATTTGAAAACGAATAATGAAAATTGGCCCAGAGCGGTAAAGGCCTCGACTTATGAGTTGTAGTTCGTATGTTTGAACCCGGTTAGGCGTTTTACTTTAAGTAAATAATTTCATCACGTCATCATCACTGCTCTCAAAACGGCGAAGGAAAACATCGTGAGGAAACCGGCATGTCCCAGAACCAAAAATTCGAAGACATGACTGTGACATCTACCAACCCGCACTGGGCCCGAGTGGTGGATTACAGCCCACTCCCACTCGTACAGTGGAGGCCTGCGTCCCGGTAGTGGGAAGATTATAGGCTGATTATGCTTAATGAAATTGGCAGCTAGTAAGTTGGTACTTTTTGTGAGGTAAGGGACTTTTGGGATTACCCCAAACGTAATAAAGTTCGACCCCATCGGTTTGTGGGATCAGAAACTTATCTTTATGTGTCAATTTCCCAAAAATTTCACGACAGTTTTTTCAAATATCTTCGAACACTACCCATTAATTCATAAAATACTGTCTATTACCCTTTTTGACCCAGTAACAGCAACAAACACATTTTTCAGCAAAAAACACATTGCTATTGTCCAAAAAATGTGTCGGGTATGAATACCGCGAATTGTGACGTAAATACCTCGAATTGTATCGAGAATACAACGCGGTAGGATCCGTGGATTTAGTGTTATTTTTATGTCCGACCTTCTCCTATTTATTACCTCCCATCAAATTCTTATGGCGTTGTGTCTACGACGTGGACTGAAGATGTTAAAGGTTTGTTCGTGAAAATAAAAAATAATTTTTGACGAAGTTGTTTCTTTTTTTAATGTAAAAACATTATAGTATAATAAAACCTAAAGCTAATTTCATTAATAACCTTAAAAGTTACAGAATACCGTTAACCCTTTCTATAAAGCCAAAACTCTCAAGTTACAGAATACCGTTAAAACAATTTATTATAATCGAATTCACGAATCAATTACATGGAGTATCTACCTACCTACTTTCGGATCACGAAAGGTCGAACTTTGCCAAATTACCGAAGTTAATCGATCATAGAACCTTTAAGACCATATGAAATGTGTGACTTGGGAAAAGTGAAAAATTAGACAAAAGACCTTTCCCCAAAAAGGTCTTTTTAATTCCTCTAAATGCGGTTATTATGACGGTACTGGCAATATTTCTTTCGAAACTGGATAGTGAAATGCCAAAATTGGGAACGAAAACTTTGATAAGGCTTTTGAAATGTAATGGAGTATTAGCAGATGAAACAAACTTTGAAAAGCGATGTCACTATTTAAGCTGACATTGTCACTGGATAGGTCAACTGATGTTATTGCAGATGGGTGTTTAAAGGACAGTTGTCACTACAACTTACATAAACATCACATAACATAACATAACGCCTGTAATCCCCGAAGGGTTAGGCAGAATGTACCTCTTCTTAGCGTGTCTAGCGATGGCAAAAATAACATGAAAAATAATACGAGTATGTTGCTGTTTGGCCCAAAACTCCGCAACGCGAATGCCGCTCGCTGACGCAGCCATTAGGCCCTCACGTGTGGGCAAGATGGGAGCATAGATAGGAAGTATGAGCCATTGTCTATGGAGAGACGCCGCATACACACCGGAGATCTGAGCCGTCCATGAACCCCCAATTGTGGAGGTTATCCTTGCTACGACTTACTTGGGTACATAGTCTATTTAAGGCTTGTCAAGTAGGCCACGGTAACTTGTGCCCGGATGGAAGCTCTCTGATGGTTCGATGAAGAAATCAGGAAGCTTAAGCAGTTCTTGCCAAATATCACATCTTTCTATGGAGGGATTACCATCAGCTGGACTCACGCAACCAATAAAAAAATTGCGGCTTTTAAGCCTCTATGGCACTGGATTAAAGTTGTGCATTAGGTGGCGTGGGTCATCTTGTAGCTTCGCTCTCTCGATAGTATATATATGTATATATATATTCACTATAGTCCTGCGAATTCCTGGAGGCGCTATACCAGTCTATAGTACACCCACATTTCACCTGTTATGTTTAAGTATCAAACTTATACCTATAACATACGAATTGAATACAGACACGAGTATTTGCAATATTTGAAAGGGACGCAGAGTAAAATCGATTGATCCCGATTCCCGACCCTTCCTCTCTACCAGATAGCCACACAGTCTGGCATAAGGGAAGGGTTCGTCGATGCAGCTGTATTGATTGAATACCTCTTAATTACTAAAATTCCTCAAACAAAGGGTTCGCAATTCATGATGTGTGTTGATTTTGAACAAGGAGAGCCTCTATATTACCCTTATATTGGGTTCTTTAGACAATATCTCGTTTGTTAGCTAAGAAATGCAACATTTAAGTGCCAATATAAAACTACAGATAATGAAAACCCTGTTGGTGAGTTTCCCTCAAACAGGGATTTGGGCGGCCCTGCCGAAGATAAGGCAAGCTTAGTTTATAAGCCCACAGGGAACCCAAACTACTGGACCATGGAGCTAACTGATGCTATTTTACTTTACCCTCTTTCTCTACTAACGAAGCGCCTCACGCATTTACCCAAGAAAAATATTTCGAAAATTGGATAGGTTTTCTGGGAAAATGTAAACAGATGAAATGTATATTAACTTCCGCACTATAAGGCCCTTTCGGGTTCAGGAATAACAATGAAAAATTTTCTCACCTTTAGGTTTACGTCAAGCAAAATAAATTCTTATTTTTTCATAAAATTTTTCGCGTCGACGCTATAATTCAATTAAAAATGTTTAACCTACACGTACCTACGTGTGTAAACATGGGAACATGTTTGGCAGTGTATAGAGTGCCGCTAGCGGTATAAAAGTAGCCTTGCCACGGCCCGGCTTAGGTGCCGTAAGCATTGCATTGTCATTGCCGAGGAAACGCCACTATTATATTGTATATATATTATGCCGCAAATAGCGGCACTTTATACACTGCCAAAACATTTTCATTTTTTTACATGTGTTGATTTCTCTCATTTGCCTACAAGGACAGCAACGGAAAAGCTCAATATAACCTAAATAGGAATTTATGTTAACACAATGAGTTTGAGTACTTTATGCGGCCTAACCAAATTTTCTTTGCCCTTGACTATTTCAAAGTGCTTGTATAACAGAGAACCAAAGTTGTCGACATAGCTCACATAATAAGCAAGTTGAAGTGGCTTTGGGCCGGCCTTAACCATAGACACACGATTATTGACAAATGCGTATACTGACTGGACCGACGTTCTTTCCTAAAAAGATCATCTCAGACATTAAAAGAGACTGTGACCTCTGTCTGAAAGGCAGTCACTAAGGAAATACCGAACTCATGTATGTTTAAAAACATAATTTAATTTTGACGGGTAAGAGTGAATATTTGTGTACATTTTAGTATATAGCAAAAAACCTACCAATAGATCAATGATGAAGATTTTTATTTAATTCTGTAAATTGGTTCATATAAAGAGTGAGGCCTCGTTGCGTTGCATCGTCGCAACGGATCAACGCATTGTATGCTACACCTGCGTTGCGATGACACACGACGTCGCAACGCAAGAGGACGACGACCCGGAGTTTTCCCCTCTAGCAGTGGAACACTGTCCGACATCCGTTGAAACGTTGCGTGCGACAACGAACGCATAATGTGGCATGTCACTAAATATATATTTAAAAAGACGCAGCGTTGCCGCTGCGACGACGCAACGCAACACAACGCACTAATGAGGCCTCACTCAGTGTTCTTTTGAACCAATTTTCAGAAATAAATATAATTTATCATCATTTATCATTAATATATTGGTAGGTTTTTCGCTATGTACTAAAATTTACATAAATGCAAACAATGTTTACAAAATATTTATTTGTGATAGAAATCAAGAAACAATTTTTTTTCCACTTTTCGTTATCGGTCCTTAATCCCTAAACGCATCTTCAGATTAAAAGTTGTAGGAAACTTCCAAACTTTAATGTTGTTTCAAGTACAGCTTAACCAGAAGTGAATGACCCGAGTTTTTATAAAGTTTTGCCAAAGTTATATCTCTGGGGTCTTAACTAGGAAGTTTTAGCGAGGGAGGTTGTAATCTTAAGTCGGTAACAAGTGACAGTGCATGAAGTTGGTGAACGTACGCGTAGGTACGCATTGAGCGTGGATGGAGGGGGGATTGTAACTAGAGTGAATCCCCCTGGTTGTAAGTTCATGATTGATTAACAGTTACAAAGGATTGTTATAAGATACAATATCTACGCTATATTTACTAACTAGCTGCGCCCCCCGGTTTCACCCACATAAGTTTAGATCGCGTGGGAATATCGAGATAAAAAGTATTCTGTGTTAATCCAGGTTATAAACTATATGTGTGCCAAATTGTATCCAAATCCGTTTAGTAGTTTTAGCGTGAAGAAGAGACAAACATACACACTCGCAAACTTTCGCCTTTATAATATTAGTGTGAATAGGTACAAGAAAGATCCGCACAGCGGACAGAGCTCCGACGGGATCTCATGGCGTCATGGAGAGTGCGATTGTCGCAACCCAGTGCTGGGTACGCCACTATTGCGGCGATAAGTCCCCTCTTTGAGGAGTGGCTG
The DNA here is from genome assembly GCA_963853775.1 of Xanthia togata. Lineage (NCBI taxonomy): Eukaryota > Metazoa > Arthropoda > Insecta > Lepidoptera > Noctuidae > Xanthia > Xanthia togata. The sequence goes on from OY970802.1 coordinate 19,566,189, forward strand.
GAGAGGCGCCACGGCGTCCTCACCTTCCGCCTGACGCAGGTTCTCACCGGACACGGCTGTTTCGGGAGGTACCTGTTTCGGATAAGGCGGGAGGAAATGCCCGGGTGTCATCACTGCGTGAATCGCCCGGAGGACACGGTGGAGCATACGGTGGAGGTATGCCCGGCTTGGGCAGAGCACCGCCGTGTCCTCGTGGAGGCGATCGGTGGCGGGGATCTCTCGCGTCCGGCCCTGGTCCAGGCCATGGTACGGAGTGAGAGGGCATGGGAGGCCGTCACCTCCTTCTGCGAAGCAGTAATGCTCGCGAAGGAGGAGGCTTAGCGTGTGAGGGAGAGGCAAATTTCGCGCCCTCACGCCCCTAGCCGCCGCAGGAGGAGACGCCCTCGACGTCGGGAATCAATTGCTGATTCCCGGCCACCGTAGGCGCGGGCTTGCGGACGGTGAGCAATGGGTAGCTCGCCGTCCGGTAAGGACCAAGCCCGGGTCAACGGCGCGATGTGTTCCACGCGCGCCTCAAGAGATGTCAGCGAATGAAGGGGTCCGATGAGACCATTGCCTGCCGGGGTTGCGGGAAAGTCCGAAAGGGATACCGTGGCCCCCTGGCATTGCACAGGCAAGAGAAGGAACACGGGTGGGTTTTAGTCAGTAAGAGTCTGACATGCCCTCCCGCTCCACCCAGAGATGGAGGAGTCATTTGATGATTTCCCACCAAAAAAAAAAAAGGTACAAGAAAGATAAAGAAAGACTGTCGAGTATGATTTTTAGGAAAAGAAAGATGCTCTCCAGTAAAATGACAGATGTAGTATTTGACAAATGAGCGTAATAGGCACAGTATCAAACAATTCGCCATCGAAATCCATTGTATTCTCAATAGGGATTATGACTAAAAAAATGTTTTTTGTCCGTAATGTAGATTATGACAAAATAACGTACACTTTTTTTTTTCTTTTTTTACGTTATCAAAAGATTACGGCGATACATTGAGTTATAATGTGCCATGTCGTCACTTGTATGTAGATTTTATACATACTTGTACCGTATCATCACCAACTTTAATGCGTTGCATCTAAGTCATTTTTTATTAATATGATATAGCAAAAAATACGTGTCTAATATTTTTTTATTATCTGACTGACGGACTAAATATAATTTCTTTTTTTTTTGACCCAGGCATCATCCCTATTGTATTGTATTGTTGTCCCTATTGTATTTATTGAGGCTCTATCTGTATTTTCGGTAATCCTCGACACTTAATATTATACAAGTGTTCGAGAACAATAAATAACGTAACACAAAACTAATAACAGATATAAATTATCATAATATGGCAAGTTGGGACAGAATAATTTATGATAACAATAAATTAATTAAACCCAACTATGTTATCTATTGTAATAAAACTTTAGCAGATTAATAATCCTGCAAAGTTCGGGAACAACGGCCTTTTATTGCATTATTTTAACAAACATGACGGTTTATTTTTCCAAACAAATTCTTTATCTCATCGATCAAAACCAATAATATGTCACATGGGAATAGAAACGTTACAAATTGGATATTTTTGTTGGAATTGTAATTTTTCCCATACCATTCAATCCATCATCTGTCTTACCCAGATTTTGTAACAAAAACACGGTCGAAAATATTACTTTGATCCGCTTTTTGTAACTTTCTGTAACAAGAACCAAGTAGAAGATAAGAAATGGATTTAAGGGTTTAAGAAAGTGATAAAATGTAAACATGTGTTATTGATTAGGAAACAAATACTTATGTTTTTCTTTATTTTGACTCCGTCCCATAACAAACAAAGACAAACTGTTTACACTTTTTGACTCACACTCAACTTTTTGTTTAAAACTTATGTGAAACATATGGTGACAATGACAATAATTCTAAGTACGTAGTAATACGAGCAGTAAATACTAATAATAAAATGATAGCAAAATAAATAAAAAATAATCGTGGTATCGATAGATGATTATGTTGTCACTTAAATTTTAATCAAAAATGTCTTTAATATTTCAATTTATGGCAAAAATAGAAGAACAGAGAAAGCATAAAAAACAATTTAGATATCCTGATCTAAGTTCTCAGGATTTAATTCATTTCTTTGTTCCCTCCAGCCTGTTTAAGTTCTTATTGAGGTAAGTCTCGGAGGACGTTTGCAGACTATACCGCTTTTTTTCGATGAATATAAGAGCGTACGATTCATACCCACTTTGCATAAATAAACAGATATTCTGCTAGCTAAATAAAATAGTCTATTTCATGTTACGATCGTAGTTTTAGAACCTGAAGCGTTCGATTTGTACGTGATTCGTGGTTCTTCGGTGGATGTCGGAAATACGTCACTGCCTTGAATAATCGGGGCGCCAGCGGCTACTAGCGGCGCTCGACAGAGTCTACAACATAACGCTCGGACCGGCCGGGGATAAGAAGAGTTCGTGAGTGGCTTTCAAGCAGTGAGTACGTTTAGAAACTGTCGTGCGTTCCGAATATTTGTGTCGTATACCTACAGTGTGTGTTGCTAGCGTGATTAATTTGATCGTGAATTATAATTTGATCTGAATTGCAAACGGTTTTTCTATTGCGCAATAACCAACACTACCCACAGTACGCCCACAGTAGTTAGGTAGGATATTTTTTTTGTTATGATTTTGTGGTGTACAGTAAAGTATATATAAATAAATAAATATACTGATAATAACGAAAGAGACAAAGACAAACCTACCTACCTTCTCCGTCATACCTAAATAATATCGAATGCATGCTGGAAAATCAGTTTTGTACACCTACACACTGGCGTAACAACCGCATGAATAATGCGGTTGTTACGCCAGTGTTCACTATAACCGTAACTTGCTAGTCGATATCGCGCTCAGCTACGCTGCTAAAGCCATAAAGCTTTCCCTTGATTGATTTTTGTATTTTCTTTGACTGACTTTCTAAGTATAAGTACACTAGTTTCTGCCTGGGATTTCGTACGCGTGAATTCTCTTGTCCCCCCGACACACCCTGTCGCGTCGCATCGCCTACCCACACTATTATTTAATTTTCGTTTAGCGTTCTTTCTTACTTTATTTTTGCCTGGCTCCCAAGGATGCTAGCGTGATATTAAATTGGGCTATCAAATGCAAAAAACAAATCCGACTGGTAGTTCCAGAGATTAGCGCGTTCAAACAAACAAACAACAAAACAAACTCTTTAGCTTTATTATTAATATAGATGATTTTTAAAACCTCTTTATCTACCTATCCTTTTATCACAATAACAAAATACGTATTTTCTTATAACATAACGTAGCTTACAAACTGAACTTAATAATAACACGAAAATCTAAGAAGTCTCCATAAATCGTGGCTGAGTCATTAAACAGCGTTTAGGTACTCCCTCACTCCGAGAGTAGGTACTTAGAAACATTAGCATATTGAAACGATAACATCCCTAACCTGTTTTACTAAGAAACTTTTTTTCTGTGTTATTGACTAAACAAACAAATAGTAACTTTCAAAATAAGACTTCCTAGATTTCTGTTAGAAAAATATAATACAGGATCAAATAGAATTAACTAGCAAAACTTCACAAACGTGATGGTATCGATATTTAAATACCATAAAACAAGAAAAAACAACAACAACTCAACTCATCGGTACTGATAACCTCCTCCAGAAAAATTATCAATTTGTCCCTCGTAAGAAATAAAGATTCTTATTTAATAATTATGTTGTTTGTAATTTATTTTTAATCCAATGGGGATTTGTTAACTGTTGTCCATAAATCCCCATTGATGGGGAATATCAATGGGGATTAGTGGAATAAGACCTTCAAGTAATAACAGCAGTCGTTGACCCCAAAAACAAATCATCATTTCTTTTTATGTTGTCGTGTTCGATGCCCATCACGTCCGCGGAGTTTTTCTAGGTAATTTAAATTGACCCTGTACAATTCATGTGATAGACCATCATTTTCATCACCTCTAGATTCTAGAACAGAGTTCCCCAAACTTTTTTATGTCGTCGACCACTTGGCATGTTTTTCAGTTTTTGGTAGACCCCCTACCCCTGCTTCTATGTATATTATATATTGAATATTTGCATAATTCATCAACTGCAAATGGGTTTTTTGACAGATGGTATAGCGCTACTCAATCTGAAAGATTTTTTTCTATTTGTAGTGCAGTGTAGTGTGAAAAACCAAAAAAATATATTCAAGAAGAAACTTAAGAAGCCCGAAATTATCTTGGACGAAGTAAAAAAATTTCTTGAGGCATGAAAATTTTCTTGAACTAAACAAAATTTTACCCAAGATAATTTTAATTAATTTCGGGCTTCATAACTTTTTTTCTTGAATCAAGAAATGAGACTACCGCTAAGACTTTTTTTTCTGTACGCTATGATATCCCTACTTCACTACGTTTTCACGTAAAAACTGAGTAACAAATCTTCGTGATCTTTTGCACAGATAAATAAAATAGGAGGTCTAGCCAGCAAAAAAGTTGACACAGGCTACTTATTTACCGCGGTAACATATTTCATACAAAATAAAAACTTAAACGCAGAGAAAATAAAAACGTTACTTAGATAGATATCCGTGTTTATTTATATATTTATAAGAAAGTATTATGGAAATAAATACCCACCAAAAACATTTTCATGTAAAATGTTGCCAAGGCGAGACCATATGGTTCGAACTGTCAAAAAGTTATTAGATCTCATGTAGAGCCAAGCTTCTAACTCTACACGCCCTAACTCTACAAACCCTAACTTCACAAAATCTACACCTTAGTCAAAATACGTGGCTTGACCGTTTTCGGTCCAATCGCCGTCGATTTATTGGTGGGGCGTGTAGACAAGAAGAAGCTTGGCGCTACATGAAAAAATAATTAACTAAATGAATGAATAATTAACTATTGTATAACAGAAAAGTAATGAACAGTGAATACATTTTTCTCCTTACGCCCTTGTGACAGTAGCGAAACGCGACACAGATTGGGAACTGTTCACGGTGAACGAATGCTCTACGGATAATTTCAAATGTTGATTTTACCGGTACTAATTCGTGTCTAAGATTCGTTATTCGTGATTCGTTCGTTTATTTTTCGTTATTAAAAATGAATACAACTCTTCTTGCTTTATACCCATACAAACTTCCTTTCCCAAATTTAAAGGGTGGGGGTGATTTACTAAAAATCCTGAGATATGTATTTTATTATTTATAACTGGGAGTCGGCTATATCAATTTTCAGACCTCTAGCATCAAAATTTGCGGAAGTCTCATACAAACTTCCATCCCCTAGTTTAAGGGGTTGGGGGGTAAAAATTAGAAGTTTAATTATTTTTTTTGTAGTTTGTGTTTGGTATGTAATGCTAGCTTACATACCAAATTTCAGATTTCTAGGACTTCAGGACGTACTCTTAGAATTTTGATGATCATCAGTGATTGAGTCAGTGATGAAATCATTTTTTTTAGATATCTATTAAATCTAAAGTATAACAGCTATGCAATTGAAAATTTTTATTGCTTAAATTATAATATAATTAATTATAAATTCGTTATAGAAGTTAGTTTATCTGGTATAATCTAAACCCAAGTTATAAAGGTTAAAAAAACGGCGAAGTGCTTCGGGGAAAGGTAGGTAGTGCCCTTGCACTTCACTTCAAATCGTAGCGGGGGCACTACCGTGCCCGCAGATGTTACCTGTATATAAATATGGATTATTCCGTTAATGGAAATCCAGAATTAAAGTCACGACCTGCTTAAATAATATCCACTATCGTGGACCCCCATTTACACCTCATGGACTGAGTTTTCCCGCTGACATGGACCCCTTGCAGCTCGTCGTTGACCTCTGCGGGTAGATATAGACCACTTTTGGGAATCACTGTTCTAGAGTATTATAAAATTCTTGAGACCAACTTTAAAAGTGGCCTAGTATTTCACGTATCCATTTAGTTAACCCCCGTCACAAAAAGAGAGGTCTTATGTTTGACCGCTATGTGTCTTTGCGTCTGTCTGTGGCACCGTAGCTCTTAAACGAGTGTACCGATTTGAATGCGTTTTTTTAAATTTGAAAGCAGGTTTTCTAGTGATGGTTCTCAAACCGGTTTTATCAAAATCGGTTCTGCTGTTTGAGGATTATCAGCTCTTTTCAAGTTGACGAATTGATGTGAGCGTCTTCCACAGGTCTGATCGATTTGAATTTTGGTATTCTGTTACTTCAATGATATTAGAAGAACATAGTAACCTTGAACTGATGCTGCAGCATCACTTGGAATTTGCAGGATTCCCAACTCGCTTACCAACTTACAGCTTAGGTATCGTGTTTGGGCTCATTGAAATGGTCTCAATGAATAGGGTATAGATAGATGATGAACAGGGTCTGGCGATATAGTAGGAAAGAGAAATAAGGAAATGTTGGCAGCTAGTTTTTAATAAGTTTCACTTCTATCAGGTATACTGCCATTTTTTATTTACTTATTTATTGAAACACAAAAGCGACTTTTGATTTACAGTCAGACTGACGCTGAGGTCTATCCGCAGGGGCGTAAAAATAATTTATTCAATGCTTGATTAACCGGGATATCAGAGTCAGAAAATAGCAAATTTACTGAAGGTAGCACAAAACTGACTGGAATACTTAATAGAGACAAAGGTCAGTAATTTACTCAGCTTAATCCTGAACTAATTTATAATTAGTCTTTCTTTTTCACCTCGTGTTTGGATTTCATTGAGAATGAATCCCCACTGATTGGTAGTTTGCTTCTAGTAATTTCGTGCCTCTGGTAATATGAGATTTTTATTCACGTAGCCGTAAATGCGTAAAATTATTAATATTTCATGTGATTTTTGACGAATGTGCTAGGCTCATTAATTGAAGTGGGTAGGTAGATAGATGCGTTACCTCCTGAACCAATTTATACGATCTGATGATGGTAAGGCTCGTGCAGGCTGGCGCGATTTGTCGCGCGACGCATCACCGGTAATTGTTCTACCGTGAGGTTTTTTCAGAAATTGTTTTATTAGAGTCGCGTCGCGCCTGGTGCCTTTAAGTTTGAAATCCGCATTCACAAACATCAATTAACTTCAGAGGACCATTTTATTATTATTACTTTAGTGAAACTTAAAACTCACCCAAAACTTAATAATTTCTAATTCAGCATTAACTCATTTAAACTATTACTCAGTGCATCTTTTTCCTGCATCCTCACAAAGTCATTCAGAATGAAATGACACACGGATTGCTGCAGATAAACGTGATCCAATAAAAATTCAGAGGAACCATAACGAGTTTTACTGCACCGAGACAACGTAGTCGCTTTTGTAAAAAAAAATGACGTTTTATGTTCGAACGTGTTGCTGAAAGGTACGTAGGTACCTTACCCTTAATGGCCGCGGGAAATTACCTATTTCACGCTCGGGTGAACCGCGTATTACTCACGTATACAGTAAACATTATTCAGTAAAACAACGATGTTCTCTACTACCAATTAGCTGGCCGACAGCTACTCAAGATTGCTAGGTGCTGTGTTACGGCTAAAGTAGCTTGACTGTGATAGCTTTTTAGTTAGGTATCAATTAGGTTTCTATTCTTAGTTCAAACGCCCTGAACTTTAAGGTAAGTAATTGTGGGCTTACTGAATAGAGTGATTTATTTAAACACGATGATAAACGCGCACTACACACAATGAAGTGGTACCTACGTGGTATATTAAATAAACGCGTTGATTTGGATTAATCACTTACCTATATTTTTTTTACCTCGTCACTTATTTATAAAATAAAGTCACAAACAACTAAAAAGGAAAATTTGTACGGAAAACATAAGAGATTACAGAAACTATTTTAAGTAATCTTGAACTATCTAGGTCGTCTAAAAAGTCTAAATTTGAGAGCAGTGATAGGTCGAACCCTAGATATATTACCCCAGTTTTAAATAATACATCTATGGGTCGAACACTCATGATCCAAGACATTGTTAGTTAACTCAACACTGACAAGGACAAGTGACGTCGCAGCAGACGTAGTGTGCCAAGATTTACTGACCACTCTCAAGTAATCATAAGTTAATGGTTCATTAACTGTAACGAATCTTTGTGAGTGCGGCGTTTATTGAGCTAAAGCTCTTATTCGATGGTAAATATCGACCCCTACCTGAAACTGTCCACACATGTACTTCATTAGGTATTACATAAGCTTTTAATCAACATTTGATTTAGTTACACAAAGTACAATGGAGCATTATCTTACAAACATTCAGAGAAACCATTTCAAATATTCATGACGATGTACTAAGCTATCATTTAAACGTGAATTATAATAGCAGGACGGTCCACTTTGAATAATAAATGGAGCAAAACAGCATTGTTTGACACGGAAATACAAAAACCGTAAAATACTTTAAGGAACCAAGTTTGAGGTACAATACACTACCCACGCTATAAAATACATGTGAAAAAGTTGTATTTTTCTCGCTATTTCAGTTAGATCCAGATAGTTAGTTGAAGTATAGAGGCATGAAGAACAAGGTGTATAGTGCACTCATCCTCCATAGAAAAGGGAGGCTCCTCCGACCAGACGTGTGTTGTGCCTGGGAGGTTTGGTTGGCGTGTGTTGTATATATGCTAATCGTTCGGTTCCTAAGACGAGCGTTGATAGTTGCGACACAGTTTTAACTTTTGCAGCTATCATCTTTTTCCTTTGTAACTATTGCCATCTGTATTATGTTTCCTAACTAAATCTTATCTTAACATATTTTAACTCTGCTTGCGCGATGCAGGAGTTTTCGTGACGTGTGATACGTAGTTCGCATGTGGTGATGGAGATGCCGACACCTACCTATCCCCAAGTGATGAGTCCTATAACCCTTTAAAGTATATCACACTAATGTTAGACGTACTCATGACACTTCACTCCATACCTTCTAATGATTATTATGTGTGGTGGTGTTTCATATGATGTACATAATAAAGAGAGAGAGAGAAAGAGAGAGTTTTCTATTCTATTCTATTACCTCTAGTCTTTACAAAGGCACTAAAATCCAAAACTTATCGTCAGTTCAGTATGTATTCAGAAAAGATTGTTATCATATGTTCGTGCTAGAAATACTTATATATGTCACCGTTGTCTTTACACGTTACGCCAAAAAACAACATGTGTTTACCTACACGGAAAATTATAGCCCATTTCGAGTGGTGTCCCCTCTCCATGTGATTACTCAGTCGAAATGTTAGAGGATAATTTATATGTCAAGCACATTGCTATGTACAAAAATATAGAAAAGTATAGGATACAATAGAACTCGTTAATAAATAACATAATAGTTATTTTGTGATTAGATGTTCTAGGAAACCATGACTTCTACAGGGTCAAATTTATCGGCACGGTTGGCGCAGTGGTTAAGCGATTGGCTGCTGCGCTGCGTCTCGCGGGTTCGATTCCCGCACGGAACAAATATTTGTATGTCCTATAAGTAATTATTCCAGGTCTGGCTGTTTGTGTATGTGGGTTTAAATGTTTGTAAATGCACTCACGATACAGGAGAAATGCCAAGTGCGGGCACAGTTTAAAAAAAAAAAATGATAGTGAAACTCCAGACATGATGGGTATACATAAGTAAAAAAATCCAATAAAACCCTGTCCGATCCGAAAGGGGCATATAGGCACTGCAATAACATTACCAAAAAAAAAAACATCCGAACATTATCGAAAATAAAAAAGGCATTGCTATTTAAAATTCACATTTTTAGTATTACAATTTCCCCAAATCCATTAAAAATTAGCAAATTTTCAACAAGGGTCATAAGTTATGACTTTTAGATATCCGCTAAAGGATGGCCACCCACGCCCCCATTAAAAATATGTGGCGATTTTTTTCATTTTTTTCTGAAAATTACCACATAAATAGTCTCACAGTTTCTTGCTCATTCTTCTCCATACAAAAACTACCTTTTGGAAGGGGCGGGGCGACTAGAATCAATTCTATTTTTTGTATGACGTTCAAAAGTGCCTTTTATGTGCCTTAATGAAATAAATTATTTGACTTTGACAGTAAACATCCATCACCACGCACTCTCTCCAGCTCTCTAACATTATTTTCAAACTTTTATAATGCACCAAAGCACTAAATAACTATCTAAAGAACCAAGAACTTCTAAATAGGCAAGGATTATTTCACATTAAAAAAACCATTACAAGTAAAACCAAAATAATAATGTATTTGTCATTCACAACCATAGAAATTCTCAACACGCATTAAATTAACTTGCCAAGTAAATTATAGCGAGATAGTTCAAAGTAAAAAATAAAATTACTATGAAAAGGTTAAAAAGGCAACTGCAAGAGCTCATAATAAATTATCATCATATTATTTAAATTCATACTGCATTTGAACTTCAGTTTTTCATGCTGGCAACCGCGATATTTTAGCATTACCACTCCTAACTGAATAAACATTGTTTGAATTTATCAATCATTCACTTTGCTCGGTTCTTGTAAATACAATTTAAATGTGTATAACAAACCGCAGTAAGATATTTATTTGATAAACCAATCAATCGGATGTAAATCAAAATGAAGGAGTAAGATTTAATTTTGAACTTGGTTTAGTTTATAAGCTGGCAGCATTTATATATTTTGTTTAGTCTGTGCTAAATAAATGTATTATCTTTTATTTGTTTTTTGCTCCGAGTTCTAATAAGGCACTTGAATTTTAACCCCAATAAATGATTAAAATCCGAATACAATCGAAACAGATTTAATTAGATTGTTTGGTAAAACTAAGCATCATAATTATCCATCTGAAAATTCGGTTATTCAATCTACAAGCGAAAGTAAATACCATATTTTTTTCTGCAAAACACACTAGTTTATAATAACGGTTCGTGGGTGTTTTAGAAACAAATACTTTATTTATAACACATCTATAAAAATGTAACACAACTAGGTACGTAATGCTTGGAATTTTCATTCTGAAAAAACGTACAAAATGAAGGTTTTTAAAATTTTCTATTATTTACCTCATACATTCAACCAAAATTTAACCAAACAAAATATTATATTTTACATATTATACGTTACCTTAATTAACAACTTTCATGAACCGTTGCTATGCAACCTGTCCAAATGGCTCCCACGTCGAATATCAAAAAGGTCTAATGGAGAAATAAGACACCCATCCTACACGATCATTAGCCCATCCATATGTTGAATAGATCGTGAATGTTAGGTTGACGAAACAGGGAATATCTGCTTCTTCTTATTCTCCCCTGCCAGATAACGTCGTGACGTGCCCATCGAATTAATTATCCCTTTGCAATCGCGTTTTCTTTGTTCGCGAGTATAATTTGCTGGCTAAGTGTGTGGCATTATGATTTTTTAACGAAATGGAGAAAGGGCCAACTGCCATGGTTGTTAAGACTGCTGTGATGAGGATCGTAAGTCGATTGCATTAAAATGAAGCTGCAGTTTGAGAGTAATAAATAAGGATTTTGTCGTATTCTGAGGTGGTAAGCGGGAAAGGTCAGATGATGTTGTTAATGTAGATAGCACGACTAGCGCATTATATGCTAGCAAAATCTGTTAGAACAGACTTTGCTAGCATATAATGCACTACTCGTGTCCGTTTGCTATAACATGAAATATTCGGTGAATCTGTTACAATAACTCAAAGCAGTACGCATACATTTTTGAATATTAAGGACCATTTCATCACAAAATAGGTAACATCTTTAAACAAGATAAATAGCGTTTTTTCTCAAAATGTGCTGTTTCGCAAATTCCCGTAGCAGGAAGCGAATGTGTCACACAGAGGCAGCCGGGCGGCCGCCGGATACTGTTGGAAACTTTCATAGCAGACCACTTCCTAATACCGACATCATTCACTGTTCATTCAATAAACTCAACAATTTCCGACCCATTCAAGTGTAAATTTTAATAGACCTTCGCGAATAATTTGACTGAATAGACGTCCTGAGAGTTACGGAGACAAATAATCATATTTAGGCGCTCTGCGAGTCTTCTAAATGGATTAAAAAAAAACGGTACTCAGGGGAAAATAACTGTATTATTAGGCAATAAAACGTATTTTTTCTCAGAATTGGTCAGATAATTCAATCGGTACATTCAATCGGATGCAACCTCCGTCTAATAAAATAATGTTTCGGTATTTCTAATCTACCAATCATCAGCTAATACTTCATCTAGGCAGGTTGCGGACCAGTTAGCGACGGGCGCCAATCGCCGCCGAAGTTAATTTGAAAAATCAGTCAACTGTAAGACACAATTTCAGTGTTCCGCTCAAAATACAAAGCAAAACTGCCAGTACCAGAAGACGTAACACCTAAAACTGCTACATAACGGAACTTTGAACAACAAAAGAAAATGTAGGTACTCACGAAAAACTCCGCGGTCTCCAAAATGGCGCGGCGTTAGTTTATCCCTTTTGTGTGTGGAACAGGTCGCGGCGTGCAACAGGCAGGGTCGGCTCCTCACTACTAATGAACAAGCATTTTTGCACTGAAGATATCACTGTTCAGTTGTTTTGTGTTGGCGCGTCTCGCGGAGGCTGGCGCGGCGTTCGCCCGCCGCTGTCGCGCGCTCGAGTCTGTCCTACGCCGTGGTGTTGCCATAGGTTAGCCTACAGATTTTTTGGAAATTGTACCCTTTTCGTGTGAGGTTTTTCAGTGTCAACTTGTAAAAATTAAAATTCAATTGGGATCGATGAAGGTTTTTATTTCGTAATTGGTTGGGACAGTCACCGGTTTACCTGCCAATCTAAGTACGCTGCAATTGCTTTGTTCATCCAGGATTGGTACTTACGATTTTAGCGCGATAATAAAGACCTACTGTTTAAAAGACATCTTGTTTTTTTATATATATCGCGATAATCAGGATCAGGACTTAGATTACCAGGGTTGTAGTTACCCGTGGGTATGACATACTAACAGGGTTCGAATCATTATAACTATCGCCTAACATAAATCATGGTATTGCCACTTCCAAAAATATTTAAATCGTTCTCACATAAAATAGGCGAGCTTTCCCCAAAAAAGCTTTATACGAATTTATGCGAATTTGGTACATTTTGTACCAAATTCGCTAAGCTGGTATCCCCGTTGGGCGGCGCGCGTCCCCCCTCGCCGCGCGCCCCAGCCCGCCCAGTGCTTGCCGAAGCCGTGAAGCCTCCATTCGTTTAGTATTCGCGCCCTTTGTGACACTTAAAACCATTGTTCACAAACGAACCTTTTCAAAGTTGAACTTACAGCACTTACTCGAAACCGATGTCGAAAGACATCTATCGGTATCGAATTTCTCGAATATTTGACTTAGTAACTAAACTATGTATGTGTCTGGAATCGGATCACGGGTGGATGAAATGGTTCTTGTTTTATTTAAACTCTTCTTTCCGTACTCCTGTCTTAGTTTATCTTTTGGCTAAGTTTCAGGGCAAATAGTAGAAGCCAGAAAGTTGTTCTATTCATAGACAATAAACTTTAGGCCCCTTATAAAGTTAAAGTGGTACTAGCAAGAGAATTAAACCAAGACTGTCGTTAAACCACGTTTTGAATGAATTGTTTATGCCTATTGTGGACAGCCAAATACTGAGGCATTGGTCGCTCATGCATGTCCAAAATAATAATTATCTACCTACTAACATAATATGGATTTGTACCAATTACCGTGTCAAGCACACAGTAATTGGTAAAATTCCATATTATGTGTGTCTGAAATAAATATTTTCAATTTCAATTATTCTGGTCAAGGAGACCGAAAAACACATAATAGTGTTATATCTTTCGATTCTGAATAAAGCTAGCAACATTTTGAAGCATATTCTAGTGTTACAGAGATCTTATGATAATAGATACTGAATTTGAAAGGACGGTATTTAAATACAGTATCTATTATTATTATATATTCTTTTTCGAAAAATATGTTTTAAAATGTTCCTGTAGGGATCACTAATAAAGGTACATATTTAAGTTCCTCTAAATTGCGATTATACCTAAGCAACCAAACCTTCGTTATATAATAGAACATCACACACCTTTGAAATTCTAATCGGCCTGATTGTTACCGATAAAGGTCATAAATATTTCGAAATTAATGTCTGTGACAATTTAACAGTCGTGGCGTGTCAAACAAGACAGTTGGACATTTGGGAGTTCGAAGGAAGGGTTGACGTTATCTTGAGTAGTGCCAGCCTGGCTTCAGTTATACAGGTTCGTGAAAAACAAGGAGTCTTTCCACCTCGTAGTCTCTGAGCATTTAAAACAGATAAACTTTGTAACGGAAACTGTCAGAGACCGTACGTCCAAGTGTTTTTGTTCTAATGACGTTATCGTCTGAGTAAAATTTAGTCACTGTTATCCTGTCGCCTTCGAATGCCATTGACTTTCTGTAGAAATGTAAAACCCCATTAGACATAATGGCTTAAAAGGGCTTGGGAGACGTTCTTGTATGGCCTAGGGGTAGATACCGATAATCACTATAAAAAACAAATCTAAAATAATAACTCTCTCATTTTTGGCTTGGTTAGTATTGTTAGAAATCTTTATAAAGATCTTAGAAATTAAATTTAACTCTAGCTACCTCTGCCATTGTTTAAAATGTATTCAGAACAAGGTTAGTCAGACTTACCATGCAACAGCGCTTATCTTTTGATAGCCTAGACTACACAGTCGAGACTTACTTCAACTTTTATTATAAAATATAAAGTGTTCATTAATTAATTCTTAAACTCAATTAAAGTTTTGAGATTAGCCATAATCTTCATAATAAAATTCAAAGTGTAATTTAAACTTGACACCTTCCAACAAAGGCTTGCTTTTATGGCTTATTTTTTATTAGCTCCGTATTTATTTTAAGAGTAACACGATTGAATTTAATGTCTGTATAAATGTTTTAAATATTCACCCATACACCTTCCCACTTTTTATTTAATTTACAATAATATTGTTATTTGACTTTTCGGATTCATGTGCGTATTGTATAATTATCACTTGCTTCACAAACGGTGAAGGAAAACATCGTGAGGAAACGGCATGCCTGAGATATATTTCTCGACGGCATGTGAAGCCAAGTCAGAGGCTCATGGGCGGCTTTAAAACTCTGATACTAGGTTAGTCACTCACCACACGAAAAGACGAAGAATAACATTACAATTAATTTTATGCTTAAACTTCTTTAGTTAGTTTTATTAATCATCAGACAGTTAGTATTATTTATTAGTCAATCACGCCGGATTATTTAGCCAGTCAAACAGACTGACAGACAGACTTCACTTGTGTTTTTCATAGCATGATTTATTCTAATAAAGCTCGTGCTTCACTAAATAAGAAGAATTAACTCGAATTTACACTATATACTGTAACTATTTTATTACCTACCCCTTTACCACAGCTGACCTAAGGGTTGAACCCGGAATTGGTCAAATTGGCGAACGGGTCGATGGAATAGCCAGATCCGAGTAACTAGCCCTGTTGTCTCAGTAAATAGTATCTGACGGTGTATCAACATCAGGAATCAATAGCCAACTTCATTAGTTGCATAACTGCACAATCAAACAGGTACTAAACCCTACCTACCTACCAATTGTCCTCGTTACCATGTTACAGACGAATAAACATAATTATGACGAGGTCACACGATTTTCTAAGTCTGAGGTAGGAAGTAACCATATAACTGGTTTTCCATGTATGAAGAAGAATGGAACAGAACACATATAACCACGACATTTCTTTCAACGTAGTCCAGAAATTCACAATTTACCACCATAGAAAAGGGAGGATCCTCCGACCAGACGGGTGTTGTGTCTGGCGGGCAACTGCCCAAATGTTTTTTTTTTTTTAACTAGGGCATCTCGTAGCTCACCTCTGAGGTGATGACTACTTAACCGGTCAATCCTGCGGCTGCCTTAAGCTACTAACTTAAAGCCTCCAGCCAGGGGCAAAACTATTCTAAATTAAAACTAGGCGAGCGCTCGCTAAGGGCACCCCCTGTGGGGTACGGACCTCGGCTTAGGGCGTCGCTGGGGGGAGGACAGCAAGTTGGGACAGGCTGGATCAAAGATGATTCATTATTATTAATCGGGGAATATGCCCAAATGTTGATGTTCGATAGTCTTATATATGTCTTTCGCGCGGTAAACTCTAATTGCGCGATGCCGGATTTGTGTGACGTCATGTCTTTGATGCATAGTTCGTATGTGGCGGTGTAACCGCTACAAACCTTCAACAGTTGTTTTTACCCTTTCCGCCAACTCTTTCTAAGAAAGTCTGGCTTCTCGTGTAACTTCCAATCGATCGTTTGAATATAATACTTCTGAGTAAAACAATACAACGTGTTGCCATGGTTACAATAAAGAAATCTGAATAATACCCGCAGCGACAATAGCCGCAAGGGTTATGTATATTATTTTCCCCCAACTGTTTGTTTTCTTTCTTTGCGTCATGTTTACCGCAAATAAACTTATTTTCTTTCTGTTTCTTTCTTTCTTTCTTTTTCTTACACAAAAAACTGCTTTCGCTTAAATAAAAACAATAATAAATTGTTTGTGTATGTTTTCTCGCCGACTGGTCGACACATCACTGGTTGGCGCGTTCTTTGGCCAAAGAATTATTATTGCCATTCAACGTGGCAATGAATGCTGCCAGTCTTCTGGGCACGTTTCCAGATGACAGCGATGCAGACGAGTTCGACTTCGACACTTAAGTGACCTTGTTTTTGTATTTATTTGTACAGTTAGTATGTGTATAGCTTATGACAAACTTGTTTTTAGGTAAAATAAATCGCTTTACATAGTGAAAATATTCATAAAAATTCACGGGTTTTTCTGCTTCGATAACAGAAGCAATCAGGAAATAATCCTAGTGTCGAACGAAGGAGATTTACCCTGTGTACATCTAATTTTAAAACTAACACTTGTGCGAGTATTAAAGGCACAACATACATATACCTTGGGAAACAAGACTTTATAGTTGACTGATCTTCGTTAACACATCATGCTTCCGAAGACTCGTAGGTCGTCGCTTCAAACTAACTTGCAAATATCTGCCTCTTTATGCAGTCTATAGATGTAACTTAGAAATCTGTAAATAAATGATTTTTTAGCAACTGTTTCTTAAAGTTATCGATAATTATTTATCCAAACCCAAGAGAGCTTTATCTAACTTGATAATTTTCTTTAGCCATTGATTATGTAATCCGTTTAGGTTCCATATGCGTCATAGTATTGAGATCTCCATACCTGACCCTGCCATCAAAGAATTACGTCCAACTAAAACCAAATTACAACTACAAAATACCAGAATAGTTTTCACTCTGGTGCTTAGTCGGTTGGAATACGCTAGTGTTGCCAGAAATCCGTTTATTCACAAAAAACATAAGCTTATTATGCATATTTCAGTGTGATAACGACAAGAAACTAAAATTACCAATTCATCTATTAATTAGTGTAGTGGTAATTATAAATACCCCTCTGACTGGTAAGTAAAAAAAAACAAACGTATAATAAAAAAATGTAAAACGAAAATTGTTTCTAACTTCGCAACGAGCAATGTTTAGAAATAGCAAAGATTTAATTACAGATACAGGCAAATTGCTGGTTTTATAGCTCAGTACCACGTTTTAACGACTTGACAAGCTGGTCGGGGCTCATTGAAAATGAGTTGAGGAAGATTGCGAGCTTGTCAGAATATCAAATGCTTTTTGTTGGATTTGATATTACTGTCAAAAGTTACATTATAAAATGTAATGTTAGAGAATGTTGTACGAAGCGACTTGATGCTTACCTACACCACAGTATAATAAAGTAACAGTATTATGTCTCGGCAGTGACTTTGAAATAATTACCTACGGCCGATCGGTAGATAAACATTCCGCGTCCGTGCGTAACTGCCGCACACTCGAGACTTTTGGTATACACTGAGATTTTGAAGCGCGCCGTTTCGGCCGTTTTCTTTGAAGACATAATACTGTTACTTACTTTTATTGTGCCTACATGTACCTTATGTTATTATAGAAATTCCTAATGTAAGTCCTAGTTCGGAAGTTGGCGGTGTGAAAACCCGTGCCCCGGAAAGCACGTTAAGCCGTTTGGTCCAGCACCTGTTCTTTCTCCGGTCGTGTCGGATTGCCTACCCAGCGGACTATGAGAGTGAGGGAGAGAGAATGCACCTGTGTCTGTGCACACATTTGTCTCCCGTGTCTTTGGCTAGTCTCTGCTGAGCTTGATTGCCATGGCTGAAATTTGAATTTTTTCATGAGTATTTTTTTGTATTTATTAAATGTCCGCAATTACCTAGCGTAATACAAAAAAACAGGTCTGAGTCCCAGTAGTGGAAACAATCAGGGCTGCTTATGTTATAGCTGGCCAACTGAGGAAACCCCTATTCTTATACAGGATAAACGAACATTGTTCCATTAGAATTCAGTGAAAAGCGCAAAATATGAAACTTGCTTGTTTTATAGTTCAAGCACCCGTCATTATACATTGCTGTTATGTCTCACGAATCTCTACAAAATAACAATCTCGAGATATCCCACTATAGTTATTTGTCTAGACAGCCTCATTTTCTAATGGTGGCTACGCAACCAGATGGAAACTCCCGTATTATTCCTTCAGGAAAATTGATTTAGAGTATAGTTTCAGGAACTCAGTTTTTATTATTCGAGTTTGGGACTGTCTCAAAAATTCTATAAGGTATATAAAGTCTGGAGAATACATTAATGTGAAAATTTGCTACCAACTCAAATATTGTCCGTATATTTAAATCACCATGACATATATTTCAAATAGGTACCGTCCGTAGGGGCCGTTGTGTCTTTGTGTGGAACACTTTTGAATCTAAGAGGCCCCCCAACTGCAATAACAATTTTGTTTATCTTTTTAGTCAGCGAGTAAATGAGTGACCTTTCGCTTTGTTTATACAGATTACCTAATACAACTTGTTTTTTACTTTTTAGTTCGATTTTTTATAATTATTTATATCATTGTATAATTTTCTCGTAAAATCTCAGTAGGCAGAATATAAAACATGACGTTACTTGTATCGCCTTACAATACTTACAAAACGGGTAATACGTAAGTCCCACAAGATCAAGATATAACCGTAGTAATATAAAACAGACGTCATTACTCGTAGCACGGCTACGGGGCTACGGCGTAGGCCGCGCTATATTTGCCGTAGCAAACAGACAGGAATAGAACGCAAATAGATTATTTGCACTTTGTTTACTTACTTACACTTTGACGGAGATTTATTTTGATGTTGGGTAAGCAAAGGTAAACTGCGATTTAGCTGGGAAAGATACGATCTTTGCAGAAGATTATTGTATGTGGGGGGAAAAAAAAAAAATATCTTTGGGGTTGCAAGAAATGATGATATTTTACTCCAATATCGTCGTAGTAGAATCACATGTCGCAGACATAGACAACGTGCCTTTATACAACAGGTGTAATGTTGACGCCATGATATAGCCATAATTATAGTTGATACGATTCGAAACGACGCACACTCCCAATTTGTGAAATAAAAATATTATGGTAGTTCCCGCAGAATGCGACGCAAGATGATTTCAGCACTTTCTACGTTCTTATTACTAGGACAATTTTCGTGTTATTCTAATAAATTCAAAAAGTTTAAGTAATTTCTTAAAATGCCTACACAAACTTCATCATTTATTTATACAATTAAGTATGTTTGTTTGTTTATTTGTTACACTTACACGCTAAAATGGCTGAACGGATTTGTTTTTTTTTCTCATGCGTGTTGTCCATGACCTGGGTTAGGACATAGTATAGTTTTTTCTCTATATTGCCATGGGATCGAGAATTGTGCGTGTGAAATCGTGGGACGGAGCTAGTAGTAATATATTTATGTTCGTGATTGTACACGTTTGTCCTGTAAGTACACACAGACTAATATAATAATAATTATATTTGTTGTATTTATTTATATTAGTATTGCATAGTACTTCAAACAGTCTCATAAATGACGTCACAGCAAAACAAACAAACATACCTACTCTTTAAACTACAGGTAAGAGGGATAGTGCTGTTTGTACCGCATAAAATGATTTACGTCCGAACCAGCCGCGATAACGAATGGAAAAACGAGACGCAAGCCGGCGGGAAGTCAGCGTATCTCGTCTGCATCGCCCTTTATTTTTATAACTAGTAGACAGTTATGAAAATAACTAGCAGCTAGTTATGCAGATAACTAGCTGCTACATCAAGCGAAACTAGTAGCTGTTCAATTAGCTTTAGCTACTTTTATAACTTGAAT
This sequence comes from Xanthia togata, assembly GCA_963853775.1. NCBI lineage: Eukaryota > Metazoa > Arthropoda > Insecta > Lepidoptera > Noctuidae > Xanthia > Xanthia togata. The sequence goes on from OY970802.1 coordinate 19,586,474, forward strand.
ACTTGTTTAAACTTACTTTTGATAGAGCTTTTTAGTAATAAAATTGCATACTAAAGTTACAGGTCTTCGTCTTTCGTAACGAAGAGGAACTTCTAAAAAATGCGTGAAGAAAAAGATTTAAAAAAAATAAAGAAAACCCCGCTCGCTTTCAAATAGCAATAAAAAATAAAAAGCAAAACCGGGAATGTAATTTTACGACATGAAATTATGTCTTATACCCCGTGCGTGGCCACGAACTACACGCTCAAGCGACACGCGTCTTGCGACACGATTGCGGACAAAACAGATACATAGATAGAGCATGACATAAGTCACCGCGACGCGTCGCTCCGTCGGCGCCTGCGCACAGTGGTCTAAAAATCGAGCTCCATACTCATACAAACTTAAAGTCGGGAATTAAAAAACAAAAATTGTAATGTCTCTGGTATACCTCCCTTTACGTCATATTACCGTATGGATAGTATTAGTTTCCACGCGTGAGAAAAAAAAAGGTTTGTGTTTTTTTTGTATGGATGAAAACACCTAAAGTATTTTTTTTAAATTGAATGGATCTGTAGGGCTGGTGCTCACACGAGTAATTATACCATACACTGCGATCAGGATGATATGCTAATTCATGCATCTTTGGGTGCCGCTTATCGCGTAGCACATTTTTGAAATTTTGAATGTTCGTTTTTTGATGTAACGTAACCTAACATTTTTTTTGGTACCTACTCGTACTTTCAACACAATAGGGTGTTTTACTCTTTAAGAGAAAAAATCTAAAAATATATTATTGAGATAGCTTAGGCAAAAAGCAGTCGGAAAACGTTAGTTTTAGTTCATAAAATAGCAAACTACATTTAAAAATTCAATTCAAAGGTTCAGCTTTTTTAATCTTTTTCATAACACCATTAGATAGTAGTCGCCATGTTATTACGTCATACGGCTATGTAAACTTAGAAAGTGTTAACTGTCAACTATCAGCGTACCTTTAATCTATAAATTTGTTTACACAGCCAACTGACGTCATGACCACAGAGCAATATGGCGTCCACTGCGTCCAGCGTTTTCGTCAAATTACGCGCAAAACTTGAAAATGAAAAATTTAAATGCATTTTTATGGAACTTAACGATTGAATAAAAATGTTGTGAATTTTTAGTGGTTCATTAGCACTATATAATCTAATTGGGACACTTTTCAAAAGTGGGTGTAATACCCTATTACCTACGGTCACTATACCAACATGAGCGGAGAAATCGTCTGCTCATGTTCTATTTTTATCTGAACGAATATAACGAACGCATAATTAATGTAATATTAACTTCACATCGTTCAAAAATATCTCCTACTTAAATTCACAAAAAAGAAAAATTATAATCCAAAAATATGCCCACACCTACATAACAACATTAATTATATTGGGTAATTCCGTTATTTCTCGAAATACCTTTTTTCAGCTCGGTTTAAGGAACACGTTCCATTTGAATAGTAAATTATTTACATATCAAGAATTGATAGAAGATATCACGTATAAAACAGTTTATTATACGGAGGTCTGGGCGCGTATGTTTGAATCCGAAAATGTAATGTTTTTAAGGATTTCAGGCGGTTCATATTGTACTCATGGCAAACTAAAATGGCGCAATCCTCGTATTCAATCATTGTTATGGCAACTTATAGTTTCTTGCTGGTAAATAAATAATGACTGGTGTTTTAACTCACTTAATTAATATGTCGTTTTTGATCGGAGTTTTTCCCGAAAAATTAAAATTATCAATAGTAAAGCCCTTATACAAAAAAGGTGATATATATGATATCAATAATTACCGTCCCATTACTTTAATACCTATTTTATCAAAAATTTACGAAAAATGTATGTTTAAAAGACTGATTGGTTACTGCAACAAATTTCATATTATAAGTAGCGAACAGTTTGGTTTCCAAAAAGACAAATCCACTACGTTAGCTATTTATTCTCTTATTAAAATTATACTCACAAATATTAATAATAACTATCTGACTACAGCTCTATTCTTTGATATGTCTAAAGCCTTCGATTTAGTGTAACACGATATACTGCTTCAAAAGTTGGAAACAATTGGAATTAGGGGACCTGCACTCCAGTGGATATCATCCTACTGAAGTAATAGGCAACAATGTGTTATTATCAGTCAAATGAACGAAACCAAAGATATCACATCATACTCATCGGAGTATAGACGTAATAAATATGGCGTCCCCCAAGGTAGCGTACTAGGCCGAATATTTTTCCTTTTATATATATATGATATCATTAAAATGACTAATCATAAATGCATCTTATTCGCTGATGATATATCAATAATTGTGACATCTGATAAAAAAACAAAATACCGTTATAGATCACGAGACTGACATTATAATTCTATTGATATACTACTACACTGGCTTGACATATGCGCCATTTGAAAATAAATTTAGACAAATCAGTATACATACAAATTAATCAATCTAATATTAATAAAAATAATATCAAACTTAATATAAATAAAATTAAACAAGTACCACTTACAAAATTTTTAGGAGTAAGAGGTAAACTGGAAGGAATACATAAACACATAAATAACGTCAGTGGTAGAATTAATAAATTCGTATACGCTTTGAAGCAAGTCAAAAATATTTGTTGTTATAGCGGCAACAGAAATACATCATCTGTGAAAATTTCAACTGTCTAACTATCACGGTTCATGAGATACAGCCTGGAGACAGACGTACAGACAGACAGAAAAACGGACTGCGGAGTCTTAGTAATAGGGTCCCGTTTCACCCTTTGGGTACGGAACCCTAAAATTGAACATGCATTTAATTTTTATTCGATACAATTGTAAATTTTTGAGTTATAATAGTTTAAAAATATGATTTTACATTGTAGTAAGTATTCAAATAATTTATTTTAATAAATATTAATTGATCAAATTAGCAGTAGGTAGTCTCATCGTCTTGGCGTAGGCCTCCCCCTTGATATTGCTATATTTTGCTGGTAAAACAAAGAGAAGTATGTTAGTAAAACATTTTTCTGTGTGGACAAAAATAATAGAAACATAGTTTCTCGATACATAATATCCATTCAGCCTTTTTTCCAGCCAGCTTTGGGGTCGGTGTTCCTAATTACTAATTCAATGATAAGAATGACCTCGGTTTTGTTCAAAAACTGCCCAACTCAAGGCGACAAAACCAATGTTTAACTTATTCACGACCCAAACGCTGCTGTGTCATTTGCCCCGTGGTATAATCATAGTTTTATTTCCATCTCGAAATTGGGACAAATATTAATGTGACATTAATAGGTTTTTGATTATTTATCAAATTGACAAACTACATCAATTATCCGTGTTATAGTGATTTAATACAAAGTTTTCATTTTTTGGTAGTCAATTTGATGAATAAAGTTACGAAAATTAATTATTCATCAAATTGACTGTTAAATTTAATAATATTAAATTTAACAGAAAATGGTTAATACAAGTTAACAAAAAGATCTTATTCTAAATGTAAACTAACATAATCCGAGCAATGTTAAATATACTAAATCACCTCTCTTAACAGACAACATGTATGATTGTTAGTGTTTTAGGGGCATAAGGAACAGGGTGTAAAGTTCACTCATCCATCATAGAAAAGGGAGGATCCTCCAAACAGACGGGTGTTGTGTCTGGCGGGCCGACTGCCCGACTGTTGATGTCGGATAGTCTTATACATATGTGTCGTTCGCGTGGTAAACTCTAATTGCGCGATGCAGGATTTGTGTGACGTCATGTCTTTTGATGCGTAGTTCGTATGTGGCGGTGTAACCGCTACATCACTCCCCTCCGGAGACCGGAGGTCGATAGTGGGCTGAGTCTTGTATCTTGTGATGCATCACAGTACCAGTGGAGGTTCCAGTGAGTCGGAACCGGGTGCCGCATAGTTCGCGGTGAGTCGGAACTGTCTGCGGTGATTCCCCAGTGAGTCGGGGTGGCGCTGCGTCACGATCCAGTGAGTCGGATGTGGTATAGCGCCGGGTTGTGGCTGACTGCTAGTGTCGACCAGGAGAGGGTAGAATGGGCTCTGCTTGTGAGACCGGCCGCAGGTTCAGGTGCTGTGCCAAGGTTGCTGATGAGGCTGAGGGTGATGACCAGGAATGCGCGTTCGCTGCATGCTGGTGGTCAGGATACCCGTTGAAGCCGTGGGAGCTGACTGTCTGTGTGACTCGCCTCACGAAAGCTTGCAGGAGTGATGATGATGATGATGACGTCACGCTGAAGTAGTTGCACGAAGGCTGCGTTGACGTTCATACTCGGAGTCACCAATTTAGGGGCATAAGGAACAGGTAGGTATATATGAATAGATAGGTACATAATATAAGATTGTGCTGTTATGTAGGGTTTGCAGACCCACATTTTTTAATTCAACTTACGCAGGGATTTTAAATTACTTTGAAATGATTAAATTGTTATATTATTAAGTTAGTGTTGTACCTTATTGTAAATTATTGTAAGACTCAATAAAAGGATATAAACATAATGTAATGTACAATTACTGAGTTAAGTGACAGCAATCACGCTGGACAGGTGGTAAGTGAGTAACTTATTAGCTTTAATAACTTTCCCGGATATTATAATGTAGTGCAAGAAGTACCTACAAACTCAAACTCAAATCATTTATTTCAATTAAACCATTTACAGGCACTTTTGAACTGTAAAGAGTCAGTCAGTTAGTCAGAAAGTTGAAGCTAGTTGCCCATTCCAAAACGTAGATCTCTATGCAGAAGAACGGGCAAGAAACTCCAAGGACATTCCTTTAAATATAGAAATTACAAAATCCTGGGTACATTACCCTTGTTGCTTCTATATGTGAGAATAATGTAAAAAAAAAACGATTAAAAATAAGCCCTGGCAGATAAGAGATTGGCCAGTCTCAACTGACATCGCCCGTTCACGAACATGATGCGTGGATCAACACAAGTCAACCACATGTGCTGAGGCATAAAGCCATGTGCATTTTGACGGGGAAAATCTACAGCTATCTATATGACATCACGTTTCTGAACACTCGGCCTTTAATAGATTACTTTGACGAATTTTATCTCCCCGTCACCCGTAAGCTTTCAAAGCAAGAGATATTTTGGGATTGCTCGTTCCATCGTAGACTTCCATCGTTTTCCACCAGGCGAGATCGATGTCAAGAGCAGGCCCAACTTGCGATAACAAATAAAAAGAATCTGTGGACCTCAGAAATCGAGCGTTTCACACGAAAATGGCTTCTAATACAACTAAGCTAACTGACATAAACACTAAGTACATCCACACACATAGCCTTTGATTCAATCACGCCTGTCAGTAATTTAGCTATCTCCTCAACAACATAATATATGCCTAGCTTCGGTTCGGCCTGGATTACAGGCTTAGGCTGAGCTCCGCCGATAAAGCGTTTCCCTAAAACTATTACACATACATAACACATAGAGTTATGCTAAATCTTATCTGTTTATTGAAATTGAAATGCATAAGGAGAAATTGAAAGTTAGTAAACAATTTAGTTAAGTAAGTAATTACTAACCTCAATCTCGATAGAATATAGATTTGCAGATTGAAAAAAAGCACGTTCAACCGTTGGTCCCGGCTGTCATTCGTAGATCTTTGACAGTCGTTACGGGTAGATAGAAGCCCAAAGGTCTGATAACCAGTCTTACCGAGGAGTATCGTGTTACCCAGTAACTGGGTTGTGTAATATGCAGTGTAGGTCAGATAGGCAGTTGCTCCATGTAAAATAATGCTATTCATTTGCATCCGGTTAGAGTGGACGCCGACCCCAACATAGTGAGGAAAAGACATAGATAAATACAGATGAGACACTCTGCAAAATCATTTACAAAAAAAACCGGCCATTTCGTGTCGGACCACGCACAATGAAGGGTTCCATAGTTGGGATGAATTTATTCCAAGAACAAACTTAACATTGTAGTTGAAAAACATATTCTCCCATGGGAGAACATGTTTTTCAAACTACAAATTTAAGTTGGTCGTTTATTACTCGTTAATCTGTAAAGCCTACTTAGCTGTGATAGTTTTTCTTAATTTCGTTATATATGAGTACTACTGCCGTGACATTTGAATTTCTAACTACAACCGTTTAGTTGGTAGAGGGGGAACACACTTGACTCTAACGAAAATTGGTACTTTAAAGCTTGATAAGTCACGAACGGTTTACTTAATCAAAACACGGTCTTCCCAGACCCCTAATATTTTTAAAATACCTATCCAACGATATCCTACATTATGAGAAGGACGAAAAAAAAAATATATCATCCCCACTTTACATGTAAGGGAGGTACCCAAAATATTTGTTTTTTTTTCAAAATTTAATTTTCCCATTTTTTGACGTCATTAACGTGTATACTCTTGCCAAATTACAACTTTCTAGTACCAATAGTTTTTGAGCTAAACTACAGACAGACAGACAGACAGACAGACGTGGCGAAACTATAAGGGTTCCTTGTTGACTACGAAACCCTAAAAAAGGCATCGTTATTTTAAAATTACACATAGAAGCCGCAAGGTATCTATCAGGACTAATACATGAAAAATACACTTTCCAAAGAAGTCCCGAAACACTATTATGACCTTTTATAATACGTAACCATGTCCCTTCAGTGGCGGCTTTATTAGGAACACCTAAAAGCGACCATTTTTCAAAGCCAGTAAAACCACAGATAACATAACGTAACGCCTTCCCGCTCTTTCTGTGTGGCCTCGCTAATAACAAAGGTAGGTACTCTCACACGGGATCGTAATGGGCCGCACGAGAATATAAGATAACACGCCATTTTGAACCATGAACCTGACAGGGTTGCCGTATACATATAGTCATTATGTAAAAAAGAATGATACAATCTAATGTCAGATGTGACTGTGAGCTTCTGTATCTTTTCAATGATTAAAATTTCCACTTAGGTATCTTATCTTGTAAGTACTAGAACATCCACATTTAATGCACCACATGATTTGCCTACTTGAAGTAAAAGTACTGTTAGTACTACGGTACTCTTATTACTTTTAGTACTGAAAGCCATTCCAGAAAAAAACCGGCCAAGTGCGTGTCGTATCACGCACAATGATGGGTTCCATAGTTGGGATGATAGTTGGGATTATATATCCCAAGAATAAACTTAAAATTGTAGTTGAAAAACATGTTCTCATACATTCCAACTGCAAATGTAAGTTTGTAAGCACAATATTGAGAGATTTGCCATGTTATTTAAAAACCATAGACTTCTTATAGGTTTTCCTGTAATCTATAAGTATAGAACAACTTTCAGTATTAAAAAAATATATAGTTTCAGTATTTTTGGAGAAAAGGCCCATCCCTTATCTCCGAAAACACTGAGTTTTTTTTTTTTTAATTTCCGTTTTTTTTTTAATAACTATTAATCTATTTATTTTTAAAATATTTAAAGAAGAAATTGAGACCCTCACAGTAAGCATTATCATATGACATGTCACACCACACGATACAGTTTGCAAAATTTAATTTTTTATTTTGCTTATTGGCCTCACAAAACTTCCTCATTCAAACTTCATTTATTTACGTTGCACGTCCATGTTTGGGTCACAGAGATTCATGTGTACCTTTCAACTGAGTAGGTCCATTAGGTCGGCAAATTGGCTGTGACAGACGGACAGACAGACAGACAGATGTGTGTGACAGATGGATACGAGTAATCCTTTATGGGTTCCGTTTTTTCCTTTTGAGGTACGGAACTGATGGAGGTTGTATACCTACATGACAGTGTTTTAAAATTCGAGTAAAACTGTCTAGAATATGTCACTACAAACTGGTCAGTCATGGAGAAAACTCGTTGTTTATTATAATAATTGTGGTGTTATTAAATGTGTTCGATCCAAATAGCCTCTTGATTTCAATAGGAACCCTAAAAGATGTATTTTTCATTCTTCAACTAGTACCAAGTGAAGCCTAAGCCTAAAAGTCTTTTATATGTCAAAATGTAGTGCTATGCAAAACACCACTCCCGATCTCACGATTCAATTCCAAATATTTCAGTGCAGCACCCAAAATAAATCCAATAGTCGTGAACAAATATATACCTATATTCTGTTCCATCCTCGCTTGTCATCTCTCCTGATATAATGTAATATCTGTCTGTGTGGGGCAGACGGGGAGGCGCGGTTACAAAGGGCTCACTGGCTTATCGTCTTATGATTGTTCCGACTTTCCCTTTCTCACTCTGCTTATGCTTTTATGCTGTCATAAATACGCTCGTTATGCTTTGAAGAGGCTTGCTTAAGCTCGACGTGGAAGATTCACGGAATTAATATTTGATTGGAGTCGGTAAACTATAGTTACTAACTGAAATTGGTACGTCAGAGTTGGTGCATGGCATAATGTAACTGAATTTGTAGAGTAAGAACAGTTGAAAACTGCTAGCAACCCTATAAAACTTATTGCCACACACCTTTCTGAACCACTCAGAAAGAGGCAGGTCTGAGCTAGGACTCAGACCTGCCTTCTTTGAGAGAAAAGTGGCTGTGACTCGCAATGGACCCGCGTGGTTGGGCCACGCGGGTCCATTGCGAGTTGGTGAATGTCGAAAATGGTGTTTGTCGAATGTTGAAAAAAAAAATGCTTTAAGAAATTCTTTATTTTCATCACCATTTACCGACCTCGCGGACATGCTAATCTATGATAAAATTCAAAAAGAAAAAAAGAAAATACGTTTATTTGCTGTAAACATGACGTAAAGAAAGAACACAGAATAAAAAACAAACAAGTTGAGTTCGTAAGAGAATGTAAACAAGCTTGTAAAAAGCTTGCAAACAACATTCTACAAGATTCCTCTCGAGCGAAACTGCAGTAAACAGCTGTTCTGACGACCACAAGACGAGATTGTCCGGAATAAATTGAGTGAAGGCAACAAGTTTCTTTGCGAAGATGATCATTCCTAATCTTTGCCTCATCGAGTTAACAGAATTGAACTGAAAATATTTTGAACTTTGTAAACAATTTTCAACTTCATACATATTCAAACAAGAAGATAGCGTGTGTCTTAGCGATAGTCGTAACTACAAAAACATCAAAATCAATTAATGTTTGATTTTTTCTTTGTTTACCTTAACAACAAAGTATTTATTTATGTATTTTTCAACATTTGTGCTAAATTAGAATTAAGAACAAAAAGGGCAAACAGCCCAGCAGCAGTGATATAGCCTAGTGGTGTGACCGTCGGATTATCAAGTCAAAGGTCTCAAGTTTGAAGCCAAGACACGAACCTCAGACTTTTCGGATTCATGTGCGTATTGTATAATTATCACTTGCTTCAAAAACGGTGAAGGAAAACATCGTGAGGATAAATGCCTGAGAGATATTTCTTGAAGCCAAGTCAGAGACCATGGGCGGCATAAAAACTGTGACACCAGGTTAATCACTAACCACACAAAAGAGAAAGAAGAAGAGGGCAAACAATTCCTTAGCTAGTGGTGCGAGACAGTATAACAGTTGAGTATCCTAGGAGAGCGGTAATGGTAATTGCCAAATATTTTGAATAATTTCTAATTCTTCACATTGCTTAATTGATGGGCTCTTGGCTCGGTAACAACAGCCGCACGAGCTATCGATCAGGTTACGATTGTCGCGGTTGGTCTGTAGATCACCATCTTTACATACCGTGACCCCTCTGTTGCTCCGAAAGCAAGCTAAACCGTTGGTCCCGGCGTCATTCGTGGGTTAGCCGTTACTGGTCGTCAGAAGCCCGAAAATATGATAACCAGTCTTATCAACGGGTATAGTATAACCCAGTAACTGGGTGGTCGCTCCATGTAAAATACTGGTATTCAGCTGCATCCAGTTAGACTGGAAGCTGACCCCAACATAGTTGGGAAAGGCTGGGCAGATGATGATGTTGGCATTGTCTAACTATCGAAACGTTTGTCAAAAATACGCTCTGTAGAAGTAAAATCACTGAAAAACAAAACATAATGAACCGTTACATAACAACAAACGTAGTTATCTGGTTGCGACTTCGTAAGCTCTCGTGACGACGCCATGTTTTTTTTGTTCTCAGCTCAACCGCCGCTTGCAGCTCAAAAACTTTATGACACCATTGTTTATCTTATAAATGAGTGTTGCCAGCGTTGCGCGTTGTTTGCTTTTTTAATTATTCTGCACCCTACGCCATAATTAAAATATATTGAGTTAGCTCTCTCTTTTCCCCTAATTAAATTAGTATTCACCCTTTTGTAAATGTCGGCCTTCTATTTCAATTAACGATTTGTGGCAGCATTTTCTTTTCGGCTTCGTCGGCCTATTTGCCAAACAAAAACAAACATTTCCGTTTATTTATTTAAACATGTGAGGACCAGAAAATCAATAGGCAACATTGAGGTATAGCCTAATGACCTCTAAAACATTAATAAAAGCTACCGAGGGCACGTGAAACCAAAGTTCCAGACAGTATTAATGACTCAATAGTATGCCCTCTTTCACGCGAACTTCGAATTAGCTGAATTCATTTACTGCAACTGAACATTTCCAACATTATTAGAACGAAAGCTGGTAGGAATTACCCATTCGTACTGCTACATAATAAAGCTGCTGAATTGCTGACATTAACGCCTTGAAGGTCACCCAAGGTGATGCAATCTAGAACTCTGTACAATAGCTGTAAGAATGGTGCAATGAAAATGGTTTTTCATAATTTCAGCCAGTAATTTCTAATATTAAACAACTCCGGTAAAAGTGAGGTCATCCTCAAGCTTGACGTTAAGAACGCCTTCAACTCCGTTAACAGCAGTGCTATTCTGTAACCATCTCACATTTAGGTGAAGTGAGCTCGGAGTGAACTGTCAGTCCCTAGCAGCAGGTGGAATGACAGCTCACTTCACGTTCACTTCACCTAAGTTTTCACGGTGAGATGCTTACAGAATAGTTCGGCTGGACACTTTATTGGCTGAAGTAAAAAGGACTTACCGGAAATGTATGGTTTTTTGTGTAAGTGCTACAGGCACCCTTCAAAGTTACTATAAAGAGACAAAGTTTTGGAATCTGCGGTTGGATGCCAACAAGGTGATCCTCTCCATAGTATAATAACATTGTTATTATACCATGATCCTCTCGAGCCAGTCCATCTTCAGTTTAGCTATTCACCCCATAATACAAAAACTAAATTCAAAATTTAATGTGTGGTATTTAGATGATCGGACTCTAAGAGGTGACGTAGATACTGTTCTAAAAGATCTGCAATTCCTAAAGCAGCAGTTCCAATCCATCGGCCTAGACCTCAACTTCTCAGAATGCGAAATTTACCCTTGTGACAGTACTGAAGACAATCGATCATACTAAATTCAATTCAACAATCCCAGATATCAAAGTTTTGGAATAAAGTTCAATGCACCTCCTATTGAGAGGAGAGTAATTTGATCGATTTTGTCTAAAAGGTGTGTGCTTGTTCTATAAAGAGGAAGGGCGGAGAAAATCCGGAGGATCTGATAAGGTTGAATGCCGAATGTAAGTTAATTTTAGAAAGTCTATCCGAAATATCGTTTAATGTAAAAAAAAAAAAATGTCAGAAAATTTTCAAAATCTGATATCAAAGTTTTGGAATAAAGTTCAATGCACCTCCTATTGAACTTTATTCCAAAACTTTGATATCAGATTTTGAAAATTTTCTGACATTTTTTTTTTTTTACATTAAACGATATTTCGGATAGACTTTCTAAAATTAACTTACATTCGGCATTCAACCTTATCAGATCCTCCGGATTTTCTCCGCCCTTCCTCTTTATAGAACAAGCACACACCTTTTAGACAAAATCGATCAAATTACTCTAACATCAATTATAAATGTGGCATTGGACGACCGCTCGTTGCTGCAAACCACACTACCCATTCGCTTTGGTGGGCTCGGCGGCCGCAAAATTTCTAGTGTAAGCTTACCAGCGTTCATGTTCTCGGTCCACAGCACCGAAAGTTAACTAGAAAAATCTTAACCGCTTCTCAAGTTGACTCTGAAATACCGTGTTTGACTGATGCGATGAACGCCTGGAAAGTGGCTTATTCGAATACGGAGCAGCCCGAGAACCCGTCTTCCCAGAGACAGTGGGATGAGCCGCTCTACAGGTTGGTACGAAATAACCTCAATAATACGTCCACCAATACTGCCGAGCGTGCCCGCCTGCTGGCTGTGGGAGAATGGGAGTCGGGCCTCTGGCTTCAGGCGCTACCGTGAGTCAACATAGACGCTATGCTGTGTGACACCACTTCCCGGCTCGCTACAATTCGGCGTCTGGGCGGTCCTTGCATCAGCGCGGTGAAGCAGTCAACTGCCTCGCAAACCATGGCCTTTCCTGCAGCAAGAGCGCTGGTCGGTTGGCATGGCACGCAAGTATTAATGACATCATCCGTCGGGCTCTTGTCACCGCCGGGGTGCCAGCTGTTTTAGAACCCAATGGCTTGGCACGCGACGATGGGAAGAGGCCAGACGGAATGACCATAATGCCTTGGAAGTTGGGTAGGCCTTTGGTGTGGAATGCAACCTGTGTCAACACCCTTGCGAAATCCCAACTTTCTAGCACGGCAGGCCGTGCCGGGATGGCTGTTCCAGGTGCAGAAAACCTCAAACGCCGCAAATGTAACAACCTTATTGGTAGTAATACTTTTCAGCCGTTTGGGGTTGAAACACTAGGGCCGTGGGGTCCGAGTGCTCATCGAATATTTCGGGACATAGCCAAGCGGGTTTTCGATCTTCACGTGACCAGAGGGCTGGCCAATTCTTAGCCCAAAAAATCAGCATTGCCATCCAACGTGGCAATGCTGTCAGCCTTTTGGGCACTTTTCCCGCTAACAGCGATGCGGTAGAATTTTTTGATGGCCAATGAGTTCTTCCCTTTATTTATTTTTTTCCTTTCCATACTTGTACATAATATATATATAATAGTTATATATACTATATATAGTTGTTAATATATAGTTGTATATACATAATATTGAACATAGACTTGCTGTATACATTTACCATCTTTTTTAGGGTTCCGTAAAAAAAAATGTTTTGCTTACTGTTGCAAAGATATCAAATATATGTTTTTTTTATAATTTTAAAATAAATACTTTTAAAGATAATTTAGAAAGTTGATGAAAATTGACCCTTATCTCCGAAACTACTGAGACTAAAACTCTAAAAAAATAATACAGAAAGATTAATTAACTAAGAACAGTTCTTTACTCATAGATTACAGGAAAACTATAAGAAGTCTATGGTCTTAAAATGACATGGAAAATCTCTCAATATTGTGCGTAAAACTTACATTTGCAGTTGGAATTTATGCGAGAACATGTTTTTCAACTACAATGCTAAGTTTTTTCTTGAGATAAATTCATCCCAACTACGGAACCCTTCATTGTGCGTGGTCTGATACGCACTTGGCCGGTTTTTTAAAACTAATGTTAATATCTATTAATATACTTACTTAAAATAATAATATGTATGTATGTCGGAAATATGTCACTGATTTGACTAATCGGGGTGCCAGCGCTGCCTAGCGGCACCCGACAGTACAACATGACGCTCGACCAGAGTTATGGAGTTATTCTCGGTGGCAGTCAAGCAGTGAACACGTTTAGAAACTGTTGCGCATTCCGTGTTTAATTTACGATCAAATTAATCAGACTAGCAATTCACACATTATCCCAAGAACAAACTTAACTTTGTAGTTGACAAAAAGGTTTTCCCATACATCGATATACGTCACGGTCAATTCTCAAACTGCAAATTTAAATTTTTGTAATCGCAAAATAGTAGATTGTTTGCCTAGGGAGCAAACAACTATTTTAAAGGCGAGAGTGTGTCACTCGAGCTTAAGAGGGAACAGGGCCCGCGATTCTCCATACAAACGTATTCCCCGTTTTGCTTCCTGAATATTGCCTCTAGAGCTGTCATTTTAAAATCAGGGTCTCTATAGGCATGTCCCTGTCATTTCCTTTTTTTCAGCAATTAATAAGTAAGGAAACTATGACCCTCCAAAAATTACAAAAATGCCCCATTTTTACCGTCGTGATTAGAGGACTACCAGACTAATTCGGAAAAGTTTTTAGCATAAAAGAAAATAATAGGAACCTAGACATACTCTTACTTAAAATTTTAATGTAAAAAATAATTAAATCGGCTTAGTTTTCGAGGAGAAAAAAGGAGAATGCCAAACGTCGTTTTCGTCAAAATTTTTGTGATATAATCGGTCTGAGCTGCAGTTGTCCCTATCGCACTTTACGGGGTTTAACTCGGTTTTTCGGGCGCAGCGCGACGGCAATAGTTTCTTCAAATACCTATTTTTCAAATTCCTCGCAGCCCCTGTTCCCTCTTAAAATAGTGTTGCTCCAGAAATGGATACTCTACTTTTTATCACCCTCTGTGAGAAAATAAGTAAGTGCAACATATGAATAGGAATGGTATATTTATTTATTTACATACAATTAGAAACAGTAAGATATAACATGGAAATAATTTGAGTATTTTACTAACAATATCCACATTCCAAATTCAAATCACTTTTAGTCCCTATGGATTAAAGAGCTATTTTAGTCACTGTTTACGAAGAATTAAGTAGCTCTTTTTTAATAAATCTGATTTTTTTTAAATGAGATGAAACTATTTTTTTTTTCAGACTCTTTCCTTTACTTGGGCTGTGAGGCCTTACTTCGTGCCAAATTTCATGATTCTAGATCAACACGAAGTTTTGAAGTTTTGATTCTAGGTCAACACGAAGTTTCGATTTTGCGGGTATCAACCAAAATAATTATGTCGAATAAATTACCGTATTTTTTATTGCATTGATTTTCTTTAGAACTTCAAGGGACCGTTAGACCTACGTATTTGATATTAATTTCAACGTGATACCTTCACGCGTTCGTGAAAAAAAGTGTCTTGATAGACTGACACACGGATGGACAACGAAGTGATTCTATAAGGGGCCCGTTTTTTCCGGTTGAGGTATGGAACCCTAATAAGAGGGGAAAGAATCATAGGGCATCCAAAAATTCATCCGCACCGGCATCGCTGTCAACAGTCACACCCGTAGCATATCTCCGCCGCGAAACCATAGCAGCCGCGTCATGTTCCGCTACTCGAGTTCCGCTACTCAAATTTCGAATAGCGGGACTTGTCGTGAGTCAGTTGAATTGAACTAGGTTTCGCTGCTATGTTTTCTCAGTGGAGGTGTGCTACCGGCGTGAAAGTGAGATCTATTTCGCCACCTTTCGTTTTTCACTTTCATATGGCGGACTAAAAGTCATCCCTAGGACGAAAAGCCATTCACGATAGGTATCTTCGTCATGTCGTTTAGATCACGTAAAACTGATTTTACAATAGAAAATTTATAAAAATATAATTTATAATATGAAAATAGAATACAGATTTTTTTACTCAGCATTTTAAGTATGAAGCTAAAAGTTCGCGGCAGGCTCGACTTGCTGGGCCAATTCAGTGAGTTTAACGTAGTCAAAAGATATAAGAGTTACGCGATAGAAAGAGAGGCAACTTCTAGGTGAATATACCTGTAGGTAATTAGCGCTGCGCGACCTGAATTGTACTTTATTGTATCGTTGCAAGAGTCGCTT
This sequence comes from Xanthia togata, assembly GCA_963853775.1. Lineage (NCBI taxonomy): Eukaryota > Metazoa > Arthropoda > Insecta > Lepidoptera > Noctuidae > Xanthia > Xanthia togata. Next base: position 19,602,096 of record OY970802.1, read on the forward strand.
TTTATTTAAATGATTTTGCGGAGTGAACCAGATGGTTCAGTTTAGTTTTACCACAGATTAATACAGATTCTGTATTAATCTGTGGTAAAACTAAACTTTATTCAGTGTGGACGTAACAGTATTTTTTATCATTCTGTAAGCCTCGTTAGCTCTACTAACATGAATAATTTATTTTCTATTCATAGGCAATTTTGAAATGGGCCGTAAAAACTGACGCTTTGATTTTTTAGGGAAGTAAATACCTTGATGGATTACTTTTTCAGTGCCGAAAATGCTTTATATGTACACTGGTAAGTGTTTTTTTTTTATCTAGATAACTACAGTTGGCAGATTTAAATATAGGTAGGTACGGTCTGCAACAAAAGTCGATTCGATTAAAGGCTCGTGCAGACAAGCGCGACGCGACGGCGCGACACGACTCGAACAATACAATTTCTAAGAAAACTTCACGGTTTTTTTTATATTTTTTATTTATTTATCATTTATACAAAATAACACAGGATTACATATTAAATAGCAACCAAAAACCACTAAGGTTTAAACTTGTGCTATCATGGGTCTATCTCAACATCTACATAACTATACAATGAAACATTTTATGTACGCGTTATATTGCCGATACAGATAATATTATATTTTAATTCCTTAAATAGTTACAATCATCCCATCCAATCATAAAAAATATTGCTTAAGTATACATTTGATATTTTTTTGTGTGATACATTTGTTTGTTTTTGTTTCGGTATAACAATAACCGGTGTCGCGTCGCTCTAGTCTGCACGAAGCTTAATCCTGCTACTTTTACACATCATTTAAATTGACGCAAACTGATCCCATAATCTCCTATTTAGCATTTCATATGATAAGTTTAGAGTTTACTGATTTACTTCTGATCCGATTTTATTTCAATATCATGCTCAATTATTAATTTTAGAAAACTGAAGTATTATTCTACTTTTGTTGCACCTAGTTCACGTGATTCATACAGTGACTTGTAAGTACACTAATCTATTCTCTCACTGTATTAAATGTTGTATTATGAATTTCTACTTTTATAAAATAAATCTTATCTTAGGAAAATAATCAAAGTAATAATCAAATATAATATTCATATATTTTCTTCTTTTTTTTTTTGACTGGCTCGTTGTTCTAGTGGTCGCAAGCGCTACTGCTGAGCTTGAGGTCCTGGGTTCGATTCCCGGGTCGGGCAGAGTGTTATTGGGTTTTTCCATCTAGATTTTCTCGATAGAAGCCTGGAGTCTGGATTTGTGCCCGGTTGATGGCAATTGGCTCGCCCCCTATTACATGGGACAGGCGAAATGTGGGTAGGTACATCTCTGCCTAACCCTTCGGGGATTACAGGTATGATGTTATGTTATGTTATAAAATAAATTAGCACCAAAATAACATAGCAGGACCTCGTTACTGAGGTATACCAACAGTCGCTTGCACCCGGTGATGGTTCCAAACTGACCGTCATTCCCATTTTGGCACACTATCGTACGATTTGAAGCACGCTATAAAAACCTACATACTAACATAAAATAAATCTGAAATTCAATTTGGCACCTCTAGCGAATTTCCCCTTACTTGAAACAATATATTATTATTTAGACAGAACAAACGATACAATTATTCAATTCAGCTTTTCGCATTTCACTACCGTTAAAGGGGTATTCTATATTGCACCAAACTACTCAGCCTTAGTTTTTATTTTCAAACTTCGGTTTCGATTACTTTAGCACAAGCATCCAAATTCGAATCGCACTATTCGTCGGGCTTAGTAACTTTGTTTTCCTTCCAACCAAGAAATCGACTTGCAAATACCAAGTACTATAGGTATGTCTACATACATAGGTAACTGCAGCATAAAATACGCGATGTTTTGCTTCAATTTCATACAATTTCTGTGGCTGGCAGACCTCAGACGGGTTCATGCAAATTGTATGAACTGGTAACCACGACGATAGTGGCCCGCGGCAAACAAAATTCGTTTAACACATTAATAATGCACTTGTGAACGTATTCTGAAATCTCACAAATTTAAACCGAATTAATCTAACAAAACGAGTAGATACTTATTTAGCGGAGAGAATGATTAAAAAAAATAATATTAATCATGTTTCGGAAAGCAACTGACAATGTTCACCATATTCATGCACAGAACAAAGAAAGCCATGAAATTGGTGACGCAGCGGCCATAACGAAATTATAGACAGCGAACTTCAGTTATTTACCTTGTATGCACTCCAACTAAAAGGGCCCAGCTATCAAGTGGGACCTCTAGGAATTAACTTTTCTCTTTGTGCCATAACATGACACTTCAGCGTCCCTCTACTTGATACTTCTACAGAGTTTCATGTGTCCAACATCTCTGAAACCGAACATGCCTAGGTCCATGTGAAAAGCATCTGACACTTTGTACTTGGCTATCTTTTGTAAAACGAAAGAACCTCAAACTTCTATACATAAGCGCAAATGAACATTATTCAACCTTAACTAGCCAACGTGCAACAAGCTACTCACCGGAGATTTCAAACATTACGAACGTGCATTCTGAGTGAAGTAGGCAATGTCGAAAATAGATGTCAAATAGTTCGCTGTTTTGATAAATTTGGCAATACCACTGTGTGGAAATGAAATATCGCTAACTGGTGAACTAAAACATTGATTATGAAATGCGATAATTAATATCGTAACACCGAATATTTTTTATTAGTATTAGATGTAAAAAAAAGTGTTTGGAAACTTTCCAAATAACTTTTTTACACCTTTTTTTTTTTTTTTTTGTGGGAAATCATCAAATCACTTCTCCCGCTCTGGGTGGAGCGGGAGGGCGTGTCAGACTCTTGCTGACTAAAACCCACCCGTGTTCCTTCTGTTGCCTGTGCAATGCCAGGGGGCCACGGTATCCCTTTCGGACTTTCCCGCAACCCCGGCAGGCAATGGTCTCATCGGACCCCTTCACTCGCTGACACTCTTTGAGGCGCGCTTGGAACACAACGCGCCGTCGACCCGGGCTTGGTCCTTACCGGACGGCGAGCTACCCATTGCTCACCGTCCACAAGCCCGAAAGGGCGTGAGGGCGCGAAATTTGCCCACTTTTTTACATCTAAAACGGTAACAACAACAAATTCAGTGGGTGCTATAATTGCTAATATTCTAATTCGAGACCAGTAGTGGCCCCGTAGGAATGGCCCCAACTTACGAGTGCTTAGGTCGTGGGTACGAACCCAGGCAGGCGCTTTACTTTGAGTAAATTATTTCATCACCACTGCCCTCAAAACGGTGAAGGAAAACATCGTGAGGAGACCGGCATGTCCTAGTGTAGCGGTTACACCGCCACATACGAACTACGCATCAAAGACATGACGTCACACAAATCCTACATCGCACAATTAGAGTTTACCGCGCGAATGACAAGACTATCCGACATCAACAGTCGGGCAGTCGGCCCGCCAGACATAACACCCGTCTGGTCGGAGGATCCTCCCTTTTCTATGGTGGATGAGTGAACTTTACACCCTGTTCCTCATACCCCTAAACTAGAACCAAAAATTCGAAGACATCTACCAACCCGCACTGGGCCCGCATGGTGGATTACAGCCCACTCCTCGCAGAGAGGAGGCCTGTTGCCCAGCAGTGGGCACGTTATAGGCTAATTATGCTAATATTATTATTCTATTTCACTAGTTAGCGATATTTCATATTTCCATACAGTAATATTGCCAAATTAAGGCGGAAGCGTCTGGTTAGCGCGCGAAATTCAAATTTTCTTACGTTTATGCAATTTTCAGGTCAGTATCAGGTTGTATGTTGATCTAAATATGATTCACGGCCGCATCGATTATTTACTATAGAATTATAATCATAAAAAAACATCAGTAAAACTCTCTAGTGTTATTCTGTAACCATCTCACCGTGAAAACTTAGGTGAAGTGAGGTCGGAGTGAGCTGTCAGTCTCACAGTCAGTTTTCACCATGACATTATTACAGATTATACCGGCTGCCAAACTGGGTGAAGTGAGCTGTCAATAGAGTTACAAAAGTCCTATTCTGTAACATAATGACAGCTACTTCACCCAGTTTTCACGGTGTGATGTTTACAGATACACTGACTGAATGACAATGATAATGACGATTAGGGGTGTGATGTTTCTATGCATATTAAAGCGAAGCACTTTTGAAGTCAATCTTAAATTGAATAATTCGTCAACATGTTGAAAACCGAAATCCACACTAAATGGTGATAAAAAGCAAATTAGTGACGCTAATATTACAACAAAACAACAGTTTCATGCTACTATAGTTTTACCGAGACCGCCGTTCCACGCCTTAGGTACTTGCGTGTCGAGAGGGGGTGGCCACTCATTCGTCAACGCTCAAGGCGCACGGCATGCGGCATCCTGCCCGCCGCACATTCGTGGCTTATGGCGCGGAAAAGAGGTGTCGGTCAAATTATACCACGGACCACGAATATTAAGTTAGTCCAGAATCAGTCGTCAGATCACAATACAAACCAGCAAGCTGCAATCCGCTTTCACCGCTGCGCTGTCACTGTACATTGTGGACCAGATAACGAACGAGTTAATATTAAATGCCTTTTTGAAACAACACGCTGGAATATTCATCACAGTTTTGAATTACAATGCTAGGTGAAAGTGCAAAAACTACGGGGTAGGTAATTAAATCCAACACTACTCGTGTAAACGCAGACGGGTGTAAAAGGCTTAATGTGGGTAAAGTGCTACTCGAAAACTGTTTTAATATTCTGCTTTTATTTTATAATTCGACAAGTATTATTTTATAACAATTATAACGCAATTGCTAAATATTTTGATTAAAACTTGAGTAGGTTTCAATTTTAAAATCAAAATTGTGTTATTTTTAATACCGGTACCGGCCTACTTATATTTATAATTCTACTAGCTTTTGCCCGCGTGGATGTCGGATATCGTCCCACAGGAACGTAATACCGGGATAAAGTATCCTATGTCCTAACCCAAATATCCTATGGCCTATCCGTATACATATATGCCTTTCACCCAAATCCGTTCAGCCGTTAAGGAGTGAAAAGGTACCTAACATACAGACAGCTTATTAATTGTAATAATCCAGTGCTGCAGTGGACCTTAAGGAAAACAATTTTTACCTCAAAGCTAACACTAGAATGTCATAAGGCATTAGAGCGAATAACGGTCTCTAGCCGTAACATGGTGACACTGCAATGGATAAAAGGACACAGCGGGTCGCTAGGTAATGACGCAGCTGACGAACTTGCTAGGCGAGGATCCAGCACGGCAGCCTGTGGACCCGAGCCTATCGTACCTATCCCCTTCAACCAAATACGTAGGTGGTTACAGGAAATCACCCACACACAAGCAGGGCAATGGTGGTCCTTGACACCGGGCTGCCGGCAGTCAAAGGAAGCTATGCCAACTTTGGATAGCAGGCTGACCAGGCGTCTTTTACGCTTGGACAGGAATGACCTGCGCCTGGTGACGGGGACCATCACGGGACACTGCTCGCTAAACAAACACTTCCACACAATAGGCATAACGGACAGTCCTCTGTGCAGGGCGTGCATGGAGGCTGAGGAGACCGTTGCGCACGTGCTTTTTGAATACACGGGCGTTACCCAGATTAGAACAGAAACCCTCGGGTCACCCAGATCATACACAGATGTTCTAGACAAACCAGGAGACCTAATTGCCTTCTGGAGGGAGGTGGGCTGGTTGGAATAACCCCCCAAACGGCCGCCATGGCCCACGCACAATGGTCCACCTGACGGACTGAGTGCGGAAACCAAACCCCATAACATAGAACATAGAACCTACCCAACTCTAAGTGAATTCATGGCTTTTCTTTTCTCTGCTATTCTAGCGTGATCTCTCGGCAAAGGGCACTCTCTGAGTTGATGACTGCCATCACAGTTGAAGCAGCACGGCCCTCTCCGTAGCGACGGAGGGGGTGCTTCCTTGTCAGGGACATTTGTTATGACTGTTGATGATGCCTGAAAACAACAAGTTGGCTTATTAAAATAATAAATAGATTTTAGATTTATTTGATGATATTTAGATTTTAATGAAATAAAGAATAAATGTTATCTCAAGATAGACTGTGACTATATTTCCCATCCCTTAAATCTCTTTGAAGTATACAAAAATATGTAAATTTTAAAATTATCCCCTATTCTAGCGGATGAGTTTACAAAAACGCTGACATGATTCTTTACTTCTTACCTTCTACTAAAAGCATAAATTTGAATTTGTATATATATAACTTAAGAAATGCTGGGCTTCCCATACAAAATTTCATCCCTTATATCACTTCCAGTAGGATTATTTTTGAAACTATAAGTGGCTTATGTTCCTTACTTCCCCAGGATGCCATCTATCTTCTCGCCGATTTTTTTTAAAATCCGTTCTGTGCTTTAAGCGTGAAAAGGTAACATACATACAGACAGACAGACAGCCAGAGTTATTTTCGAATTTATAATATTAGTATGGATGAGCCTTATATGCAAATCAGTAAGATCGATGCTGTCGAGATGTGGTGTTGGCGTAGGTTACATCACCAAGCTGAGGGCACGCTCCTGGCATAGTTTAGATAGTTACGCCAGGAGCGTGCCCACAGTTTTTTCGATTATGTGTTCACCTAAGCATGATCTGGAAAGGCTTATGTTACGAGGCCGGGTGGAAGGAAAACGCGCTCAAGGCAGAGGACCGGTGAGATGGTCAGACGCGGTCAAGAAGGCTGTTGGAGGCAGCATTTACCAAGCGATCCACACTGCAGAAGACCGCATAACTTGGAGACGCGTCGTATGTGGTCGCGATACTCAGCATTGAGGAAACGACGAAGAAGAAGACCCTCATAGAACTATAAAATGAGTACCTACCTAAGATATGAAGTTGACGGACTTAGCGTCAATTGACTTATCCTTCCAACCCAAGTATTAAAAAATCAATAAGATTTATTGATGGTAGGAATTTGCGATTAAGAACTTGTTGAGCATCGCTTTAAAAATATTTTTTTTATCGTGCATTAAAATCTTACAAGTCTAAACTCACCGCAAAATAAACGGTTTGGAACACATAGCTCAAACAATTGTGGAAGGCGCTGTATCCAACAGATGGGCTTTAAATATTGATCGTTTTAGAAGTTTTGCTGTCTGTTGTTATGTCTAGGAACGTCGGAGTTCTTAACAAGTTTGAGTACTGGACTTAGACCAATGCTAGCCAACACTTTACTTCAATGAGGCGCGAAACTCAAGTGCTTCTACGTATAAGATACTTGTCAGATACATCATTAGGACACAATTTTTGAAGAAAAGAAGTTCTTCGACATAATCTTCATTAGGTACCATTCTAAAATAAATATTCAGGTAAGTTTATTTTTCCTTAATTTAAATGAGAACATTGCACTCATTTAAAACCCAAACAACATTTGCACAGAGTTCCTTCCTCCGTCTTTTCATATTTCAGGCTTATCCCAGATCGTGGAAGCGTATTACTTAGATAAATAGAGTTCGCAGTTTCCAGCCCACGTCCTGATGGGCTGGATTGATAAAACTGGTTCAAACAAGACGTCAAGGTGGCAACAACGCCGCGAGCTGGCTAACTGCCAAACCATATTGTGTTAGGTATATTTTTATCTTGAAGCGACTTAGCGACCCGTTCTGGCTTTGCACTCTGAAATGAATGACAGCGACATGCTGTCGCGTTTTTAGTTCTTAATCTTTGTTCTATATTTTTTGTGGTGGAAATCTGTAAATTGATGTTTCGCCACAGAGTTGTTTTAACATTTGAATACGCAGATATTGGGTGTTGCACTAGAAAGCTAGTATTTCAGTCTATTTCTTTCACATACTAAATTCAACTACACCGACACACACAAACACACATTCACGCACACCATCAATCTCTCGCAATTGTACCCCGTTGACAACCTTTACTATGTGTTATAATGAGCCTGGAGTTCTAAAATACAAGCCTAGGTTTAGTTTAGACTAGAATTTTGCTTAGTTTAGGCATTATTTTATTTAAAATCGTCAATAAATCCTTGCTTAGTGCACATCTGCATCTTCTAAGAAACATACATACTAGGTACCATTAATTAATATTTTCCGTTTTAATTTTTCATCTACGGTAGGTACTTTAGGTAGGACTGTTCGTTGCCTGAGTCAATAAAACAATCAAGGAAATTTTCCAAAAATTAAAAAAAAAAACCGTCGGGGTTTGTCGTGGCACACCCGCTATCTTATTACGCTACGCGCGATTCAAATTCTGATTAATTGTGTATTACATAATTAGGGTAAAAGTTAGAACGAAGTTCGTTTTGCACACTTGGCGACGTCCGGCACTTTTGTTACGTAACAAAACTGTCGTGACATTCAAAATGTTAAATATAATTCTGTCCAGCTCTCATTAGCCAAGTGAGCAGACTATAACGTGCGATAAGGAACTTCGTTCCAAAAATTGTAATTCGTTGATGCGAGGGAAATTGCCAGAGACAGCACAAACCAGTTATTATTTCCTAACTATACACTTCGTTCACGTAAAACTGACCTAATAGTGAACAAGTGTACGAACAAGCCGGAACAGGGGTCGCCGCACGCAACGCGCAACCTTGTCGATGTAGGTTAATTGCCAGGTGTAGTGGACACTTTGTCCGCTAAGAGGTTTCTTGGGCCATTTTAGCTTATTATATCTTTTAGGAAATATGGCGGCTTTAATTTTTTTTGTGTGTTGCTTGCTACATTTTAGTCCCTAAATTGGAACGTTCTTTCATTTTATCATCAACTAGCTGCGCCCCGTGGTTTCACCCACATAAGTCTCGATCTTGTGCGAATATCGGGATAATAATTTTATCTGTGGAAGCTTGTAATTAGCAAATTAGATATAAATTATTGTTATAATTATAGTTATTAGACTGTAAGCTTTCCTAAAATAAAATAAATAAAAGGTATGTTTATGTCCTTCTCCAGGTCATGTGCTAACCATATGCCAAATTTAATCCAAATCCGTTCTGCCATTTTAGCGTGAAAGCGTAACAAACAAACAAACTCACTTTCGCAATTATAATATTATATTTACTTATGATTAGGATGGCATCTGGCTTAGACAGGGCGCACACCATATAGTCAAGACAATTTTGTTTGTCGTGGACGGAATAGGGTATTACACCCATTTTTGAAAAGTATCTCAATTAGATTCTATAGTGCTAATGAGCCACAAAAAAATTCACAACATTTTTATTCAATCGTTAAGTTCCACAAAAATGCATTTAAATTTTGCATTTTCAAGTTTCGCGCGTAATTTGACGAAAACGCTGGACGCAGTGGACGCCATATTGCTCTGTGGTCATGACGTCAGTTGGCTGTGTAAACAAATTTATAGATTAAAGGTACGCTGATAGTTGACAGTTAACACTTTCTAAGTTTACATAGCCGTATGACGTAATAACATGGCGACTACTATCTAATGGTGTTATGAAACAGATTAAAAAAGCTGAAACCTTTGAATTTAATTTTAAAATTTGGTTTGCTATTTTATGAACTAACTAACGTTTTCCGACAGCTTTTTGCCTAAGCACAATAATATATTTTTAGATTTTTTTCTCTTACAGAGTAAAACTCCCTATTGATTTTTCAGTATATTTTTACCACCAATCGAATGAAAAATCTGTTTGTTCGATCATCATTATTTTCATAGACCGACAGTTAGTTTAATGACAATTTCCCTGACTCAGATCTACGCACTGCTTTATAAACGGTGCAGCGGTGTGAATGTGTATATACAATACGATATTGTATACTTAATACTTTTTCTTACTCTTCGTTCATAAGCATTAAATAAAATTAAATAAAAATACTAAAAGCCTTTGTATGTTAACCTACCTAGAGTTAAAACTAAAACAAATCTTCTTCATTTTGAATACAGCGTAGATAGGTATGTACTTATCAACTTTCGTCTCTGCAACAATATTTTATTAAAGGTGCTTTCACATAAATTCTAGATGTTTTCGATACGAATCGTACTTCTATAATATTCCACTGAAGTATTCATTTGTAAGCCTTATTATAGAGATTAAATAAATTCGACTAAAACAATATCAGTATTATAAGTAGTCCCTTAAATATTTTCAGTAATAACATTATAACAAAATTAAATACGAATTGTAGCAATCAGTATTCATTTTCAGTAGAATGAATAAAAACTACAAAATTGTTTGGTCGTGACAATTAAATATTATTACTATACTTACGTCTAGAATCCTAAATGAGACATTTTATGGATGGTCATAGCTTTTACGACATTTGGCCCTTGGAATGGAACCTTAATTATATTTAAGAGCACAATTTCATTTTCTAAATAATAAAGAAAAAGTATGGTATCTTCATCTTAACGTTTTACGAGCCATTATTATGTGCTGCTTTCCGACAAGTATTTTCAATTTTGGAATTTTCTCTGTGGTTGAAAATTTGTCTTGTCTTTTGTACAGGAAATTCTGCCAGTAAAGCAGGATTTCGATGCTTTGTGACGCAGGTAAGGTTGCTACTTTCTTTAGTCACATATTCCATTACAAGCGAAAGAAGCTCTAGGGAATTCCATTCGCTATTTTCTGTTCTTTTTTTTGTTGTCTGGCAGACAACGTAGTATCGTGAGCATACGCTTTTCACACTAATATTATAAAGAGAAAAGATTTGTATTATTATTTGTAATGAATAAACTTAAAAACTACTATACCGATTTAAACAAATATTTCACCAGTAAAATGCTATATTATCACTGAGTAACAAAGGCTATAATTTATAAAGACGAATCCCGCGAGCGAAGCTGCTGGCGGAAGGTAGTATCTACCATGTGCAAATATTACCTAGAAAATATGCATACACTTTAATTAATCCACGAACCGCAGACCAGTTCAAGCTTCAAGCTAGTTAGGATTTCAGGAGCGGAGCGATGGCCAAAAAGAAAACCTTAAGACTCGTTCAACTAAGAGTTTATTAGAAAAAATTACCCAAGCTTACAAAGTTTGAAATAAGACTGAATATTCTATCTAACTTAATACGTAGAACTTAAAACTAAGCTGGTGGTCACTGGTGGCTCCATATCACGCCATGTCTGGCTGATAAGGGCAAAATGCAGCGAACCGACCTCGGTTCGGAGAATGTAACTAGCTTGTAAACACATTGTAAAGTATCATAAAACTAGCTTATCCCATATTTTCGCAGTTTAGTAGTCTCAAGGCGCAATATTATGCGAGAATGCGACACGTAAGCCATTACACTACATTATGTATTAACAAACTGTGTAAAATATTATGCCTTTGCGTTTGACATATTACATAAGGCTATTCTTGCATTGTAGACTTATTTTTAATGGCAGGTTTTTATAAAAATAGCCTCCAGCGAGTGGTGATATTTGTATGTAGGTTAACCCTGTAAGACCCGTAATTTACCGCGGTATGTAGTCTTATTTACTGATGGCCCAGTGGTTAAGGGCTCACCTCTCATATTTGTGTCTTTTTCAATTCATATATTATTTACGAGTTTAACTAGAATATTACTGACATCGGTGAGGGAAAAACATTGTGAGAAATCTGCACCATAATTGCGTAATACATCAATCACAATCTGAATAATTTTGAAAGAGATTGCTAATCCATTGCATCTTTAGTTCGAAAAAAAACAGTACAATAACGTAATTATCGCAATGTATGTTGTTGAACTGTCAAAATGTAACTGATTTTTCATAATCGTTTACCGAAAAGGTTTACGAAATTAGATACCTACAGTCAATTTTAGTCAGAAAACGCCCGCGATCAATGCCTTCTCAATATGAAAAGAGGCCGTTGCACTACAGTGGGCCAATAATAGGCCAGTATTATGAAATATTATATGTGCTGCAGGAGATAAGCCTGCCTAAGATATCCGGTCATTTTACAAAAATAGAAAGTTTGCTAAAAGTCGATTTTTCCAGTCATCCTGTGACATAAAAGCTCAAAGCAAATCCAAAACTGAAAAAACTTAGTTATTTTTTTTTATTGATAGACTGTTTTTAAAATCCAAATTCTTCCTAGAAATGTTGATTAATCATAATGTTTTTCCTGGAAATGGATATCAGTAATCCGTGTGAGCTTCCATCGGCTTTTGAGCCTGTATTATGCGAACGTCGGGTGAAAACAATATAGGCTTACGAACGGGTTACCATAGGCTTACAGGTTAGGAATAGTGTAGACAAAACAATCTAATCATATCAAAAAAGGTTTGCGATCAGTTTGAAAAATCTAAATCTTTTTTGTTACGGTAAACTGTATCATAATTTCTTCTCGGTTTTAGATTATTTACTTTAATCATAGAGTTAGAATCCCGTTGTACCTTATGCACCATTGACCTGCACCATCAATGGTGCAGAGGAGACTAATGAGTTTCGTTTGCACTATTAATACAACTACTTCACCGTACTTTCTTATTCATAGGTAAAATAAAAACCAATAATAGGTCGTATTTTGTTTGTGTGCGGAACCACTTTTTAATATAAATTAGAATATAAAATTAAAAACCACTAATTTTTTTCCCTTTTAATAAAAAAATTCAATCCAAGCTTACGCTCAGAAATCGGACTTAGTCAATTTTAATATTTTTTCGAGGAAAGTTGTTATTGATAAAATGCCAAGAGAATTATCAGACGTTTTACGAGCAAGAATGGTACCTTTGAGGGAAGAAGGATACTCCTCGAGAGAAATAGCACGCAGAGTTGCTGTATCCCAATCCTGTGTGGTGGTCACGTTACAGAGGTACCACGGCATGGATAATTTTGCTGCCCGACCGACCGATTTTTTTTGCAGTGGTCACCCAACTGTTCTGAATGCTGCTCAGGAGTCCTATATCAGATTGCTGGCAGCCCGTGACCCAACAATCAACGCCACTACTATAAAATCAGAAGTGCGGGCTGCCTCTGGATTTTAAGTTAGCACTCAGACCATTCGGAATTGCTTACACCAGGCTGGACTACGAGCTCGGAGGTCTTGTCGAGCACCTCTGAATTCACGGCAACGTCAGCGACGGAGATTGCAGTGGGCTAGGCTCCGGCAAAATGAAGAAGATGAGGAGTAAAACATTAGGCAACACTGTCTCTTCATTGACGAATCGCAAATCAGTACTCATCCAGATAGCTGACGTGTCCGTGTCTGGAGAAGACCTGGAGACTCGGAAAGACAAAGAACTGCCACTAGAACCGTTCAGCAAGGCGGGTCGAATTATTATTGGAGCTAGAACGCCTTTGATCCCGTATCGAGGCTCCGTGACGAGATAGTTACAAACCTGTCGCTATTGATGGATTTGTCAGACCATTCCGAGTAAACCATCGGAACCAATTCATGCGGGCGCATTATTATGCTCGATAATAATGCGCCCGCACATCGAGCTCAAAGAATCAATTATCCTCTCCGAGAATACGACATCACAAGGTTAGACTGGCCTGCCGGCTCGCGTGACTTAAACCTTATGCATGCAGGCATGCTGAGGATCAAGTTATTTAGCATTTCTTAAGAGCATCCCACGCGTAGAGCACGCGTGGGATGCTCTTAAGTGAGCTGTTTGGAGCCGTCAGCCACCTCCCCAGACAGTGCCAGAGATCAGTAAAGCCGCTATTCAAGAATGGGGCAGGTTACCGCAAGAAATGCTAAATAACTTGATCCTCAGCATGCCCAGGAGGATCTCAGCATGCGTGCGAGCCAGGGGAGGAGTTATATTGTATTAAAGAAAAACCTTCTATTAATAAATTGTTGCATACGTTTGGTTAAACGATCTTTTTCTTTCCATCAAACTTCTGTTACAATTACATTAGGATTGAAATACTTACTCATTTTTTTTTTTTTCGAACTGTATTTCTATTTAATACAAGATATATCATAAACCCTTTTTCTTAATAAAGTAAAATTTAAAAAATATATCAGCTTTTGCTACAGATCACGAACTTTTTTTGATGTGTGTATGTTAAACGGAAATAATTCGCTGCAACTACGCGGCACGTATTTTCCGGTTGCGAGTCCCGACGCCTAAGTTGTCACAGGATCGCAGCAGCTCGAGGCAACCGTGTGGTGGTTACTCCAAGTAAAAATACATGTATTCAGCTAGACTGGATGTCCACTCAAACATACATAGACCAGAAAACAAATTAATACAAAAAAAAAAGAAAAATAACTTTAATTTCGGTAGTCGGTCTTCGGTTTTGTGTTTTCGTTTTTTTTGGAAAAAGAAAACGATAAGTGCTCACCACCTCCACTTTTTTTAAGTCGTTTATAAAGGTTGCTCGCGTAGTTGACTTCACGATCCATTATGTTCCCCATAAGTTTTCTACAGAGTGGACCACTGCTTTAGCTTTTGCTGCTAAAGGTAAAGCAGAGAGTTTGGTAAGCTGAAAACTTTACACACTTGAACTATATTATTTAATAACTTCTCCGCCTCTGTTTCAACGTACGTAACTAACCGAAGTTTAGCAGAGTGCTACGTTGCGTGATACTTAACTACTTAGTTCGCCCCCGTTTGCTCGCAGCCCGCAAGCCCCCACACTGCAAACTGACTTATCACTTATCTACCTTTATTTCAAACTCGGAAACTATTTCAATTTCCATGCTGTCTCATTTGAATAAAAGAAAAGCAAACTTGAAGCAGTCAGATTTATTTCTTACTTATAGCTTTTGCCCACGGATTCACCCGCGTGAATGTCAGAAATTATCCCACGAGAACATACTACCGTGATAAACAGTATCCTATGTCCTAACCCAGGTCATGGTCTACCCATGTGCCAAACTTCATCCAAATCCGTTCAGCCATTTTAGCGTGAAAGCGTAACAAACAAACTCGCTTTCGCATTTATAGTTAGATTTAAGCATAGGCATTAAATATCAAAACGGTTGAATCTTATGCCGCCATACATAACACGGATTCACTCACCTGAAGCGATATTATTGGCTTATACCCACAAAAAGGATAACTAGGAATGTTGTCATCTTTTAAATAATTCACCTCGTAAAATCCCTGTTACGCGAAAGTGGTCTCTACATCACTAAATAATTCAAGTATTGCGATAAGCCCTCTGACGTTATGTAGATGTCCAAGGGTCATCCACTTTATAGTCTTTTCGGTTGGTTTTATTATTTCCATTTTACTACAGGCTTACAGTTCTGTCTAGCTATTCAAGGGACAATCGAGTCTAAATGTTTTACCAACAAATTTTGTTAATTTATTGGTTACTAACACTACGAGTATTGTTGGTTGTATTAAATGATTTGAATAAAAATTCGATGACTACATAATAAACGATTTACAAAAACGAAAATACTTGAAAGTGAAGATTTTGTATTTCTTAACGCGAAGCAGACAATAGTTCAATAACAATCGCTGTGAATATGTAGGGCACCGGACAGTGAAAGTGTTATCTAAACGATTTTTCAAAATCTAAGTTTTACTGTTGCAGATTAAATTAAAGGGTACAATATTTTTCAATATAGGTACTGTACTTAATTTGAAAA
Organism: Xanthia togata; assembly: GCA_963853775.1. NCBI lineage: Eukaryota > Metazoa > Arthropoda > Insecta > Lepidoptera > Noctuidae > Xanthia > Xanthia togata. The sequence continues at coordinate 19,617,636 of OY970802.1, forward strand.
CTATTTCCATTAAAACCGCATTGAATCTGCGACTAGGTACCTTCTAAATCATAACACCAAATGCATCTAAATAAATACGACGTCCGAGATGTCAGTCGGAAGATGCTACCCTCGTCAAGGATTCCATGTTACTGTGTCATCTGAAATAATAATCCATCCACCACCATCTTTTGTTAAATCTAACGATCATGGTTTATTTTTTGGAAATGGCAACTGATAAGCAATGCATTCAACAAAAGCAAGAAGAAGATTAATTTCAATGAAAAAACCCAGATTTATTAGTATAACCAATACAAATGAATCTTAAACTCCTTATTCTTTCAAAACTTTGATGAACTTATACATATGTATAAGTAGTAATTCCTTTAGAAGGCTTCAAATAGGTACAGCTTGTAATCCGAATCGAACTGCTTTTTGAAAATATACACTGTGGTCCATTGATTTTACGTTATAACTACCATTCGCAAAATGAGCAATATCATTATAATACCTATGTATTAGAATGATATTGCTCATTTTCTATTATTATGAGTTATTACTGTAATTACTTTCTTAGACCTAGTCATTAATCTTTTACGTCGTAGTTATATCAATGACAAGGAAATTCTAAGATCTTGATACATTTTGTAAAAGTACTTTCCTTGTGTTACAAAAACATGTTCTTATATTTTTCTTATTTATTGGCCATTGTCTTGATTTGTATAATAAGTTAAGCATACACAGTGCGTCAAACTTCAAGTTCTTATTATACTCAGAATATAACACGTTGAGATTTTTTTTTATATTCAGCGATCCATCAATAAATATTTTATTCCAAGTAAATTATCAAGGTATTATATAGAGGCTTTGTAAGTTTGGATGTAGGAGGTAATCTCCTAAACTACTCATGCGATTTCAAAAATTCTTTCACAGACAGTAAGTTACACTATTGCCGAGTCCCAAGGAATATATTTTATGGTGGCTTTTATGCGGATGGAGGCACGAGCTAGCAGGTACCATAAAGCGGGAAAAGAATACCTGTAAGGATTCGATACCATTGCCCAGCAGTATAAAAACATTACAGGCTAGAGAAAAAATGAATACCTAACATTTAAATGCATCGTGATTTATTTTTCGACTTTTGTGTTGAAATCAATGTGATTAATTATTAATTCTATGGATTAAAAAAACAGAACAATATTACCTACTATAGTCGTGTCTATTCCATTCTCCGGAGATTTTTTTCATATAAATATACAGGGTGGCAGAAACATCGATGCGATATTTTTTACCATAGATTCAGAAGGTACGTGATTCTTGAAATTTTTCGTTCGTTTTTTAAAATCGGCTGTTTAATAGAAAATTGCAATACCTACGCTGAACAGCTGATTTTTGATGTCCCTGCCACCCTGTATAAGTACTTAACCAAACCATTCGTTCTTAGTATGAGGAAAATTGGGACTTTGGGGCTCCCGAATTCATAGCAGTGTTCTGTCAACATTATTAGATTAGCGGGGGAATGACGTCCCGTTCTTTAAGGATAACATAATAACGACTGAATTATGTAGGTACGTACTTTGGTGTGTGTATGTCAATTGGATTTTCCTAGAAAAAGGAAAAGTATTCTAATATTTAAAGGCTGGTTGATGATTTGTCGAGTCTTTATTTAATAAAAAATAATGTTTCTTTGAGGTAAAAGATAAAAAAAGTTTCAGCCTGCTAAGCCTTTTCTAACTGTGCGTTTGCACTGGCGAAACATTCACAACAAAACATGTTGAAATCTCTATTTTCTGTCAATGTTCCATAGAATGTGCGACAGAAACTACAGATTTCAACATGTTTTGTTGTGAGAGAAATACTGTCAATCCTGATAGGGAAGTTCCGTATGTAAAAATATGTAATTAGTTCCCTACCTATTATCAAAATTGCAAAAACCACTATACCGTTTCATTTCCTTAACTAAAAATCAACAAAACATGCTGCATATAAAAATATATAATTGTATAAGCCCTAGCCCTCACTGCGAATATTATTCGCGCGGTTTATATTCAGTGTACTGCATTGCAACTAGCGCGAATTTTAAATCGCCAGTGCGTGTAGATACATAAGATAAAAATTCGCGCGATTTTTAGTCACAGTGCGGGCTAGGCCTAAGTTACTGTTGTTTGAATTACCGACGTCAATCACTTACATTGCACTACAAATAATAAACGTTGTTAAAATATGATGTACCAATACTTTCTATTGACGAGGCTTTTTTAATGCCACTCATGATTTAATCTATACAACCAATAGCGGAGTTGTGCCATTATGATAATACAAGTCATCGTGCTCATCGCGGTCGTTAAGTGTCGGTAAGTGTCGATGCTCATAGAAATAATCTTTTCTTTAATTTAAGCCTCAGATAAGAGGCTGCATACTGAAGTTGCCAAGTAAATAGCTGTCAAATATTAGGGATTAAAGTATGAAATTCGTTCATTTTTATTTTTATTTAACATATTTATTTAATCAAAATAATTACCATTATTATCTATATATTGCTGCCATCTAATAGGAAGGTCATTTATGCCTTTGCGATAGAACTCTCATGATCTAGATTCGACAAACTGTGTGAAAGCATTTTGTACTGCCTCCTGAGAAGAAAACTTTTTATCGCGTAGAAAATTATCCAAATCACGAAAAAAATGGTAGTCCGTTGGAGCAAGATCTGGCGAATACGGAGGGTGACGAATGGTTTCTAATTGCAGTTCCTGTAGAGTTCAAACGGTTTCTCGTGCCGTATGAGGTCTCGCGTTATCATGGGGCAATAATGGTGAAGATCGATTCATGAGTCGGGGCTGTTTCACTGCTAGTTTTGCTCTCATTTTTCGGAGTTCGGCACAGTAGACATCTGCCGTTATTGCTTGACCAGATCGGCTTCCACCATCTCTTTCAATTTATTTTTATTCACCTGCGTGGGCGGTCTTCCACGTGGTTCGTTCTTCAAATCAAAGTTTCCATCACGAAAGCGTATAAACCAAAATCACACGGTGCGTTCATTAGCAGTCCCCTCTCCAAACGTAACATTGATATTGCGAGCTGTTTCTGCCAGGTTAGTTCCGCGTCGGAATTCATTTTAAAAAATAACCTAAATTTTCGAAGTATCCATCTTTCTTGTCTAACTGAATAAAAAAAAACAACTGAAAGTCGATAATCGAATGTTGCACATTTTTTAAAAGCAGAACTTTATAGGTACCACGTGAAAAAAGTTTCACTCAAAAATCTCAAACCATGAAGGTTTTATGTCAATTTGAAGTACCTATTACAATAAAACGGCAATATCATACTTTAACCCCTATTATTTGGCTATTTACATAAATTTGTGAATATTGCTAAATTAAATGAGGAAATGTCACACTGTAGTGCACTAAAATATTGATTATCATGCAATAATTAATATCGTAGCAGTGACTACTTAGTTTTAGGGGTAAAAAAAGCATATTTTGAAAACTTTCTAAATGTTTTTGTACACCTAAAACTAAATCTTAAAACTAAAATGCTTATTAAATGCGTCGTTTGCTTTTTCTACAATTCAAAAACTATGCGCCTATTCTGACATAAATCTGGATCCTACCTATTATGCACAAAATGCAGAAAAAAACAGAATTGATCCAACCACAAACGAAAATAAACCAAAATATAGACAGTTTTTTAAATAGAGTGCAAAATCTAGTAGCTGTTTTAAAAAAAAAACATTCTACTTGGGTAGATATCGTGACAATCATAAATGTAGCCGGACAGACGATTCGTAACTCTACATATAGATTGATTGAACTTAAAGTGAAAGTCACCCAAAGCAAAACAAGTTCCGTTTTAAAGTACAACGCACTCCCAAGTTATGACTGTATTGCACAATGGACACGCGGAATTCTTAAATAAATGACAATGGCTGCCAAACCCTAGCTTTTGGGAAACTTCTACTAATGACTCGTAAAAATCAAGAGGATTTCACTTTTAAAAGAATTAGATACAAAGACACAAAAGTGCAGTAATAATTACATACTTTGTCAAAAACAAGAAAAAATTAAAGTGAGAATTTAATGACGTTTTTCTTTCTTCGATATTTTTGGAAGAATTTATTACTCGGATTTATTATCAAACTGACTTTTAGTCAAGTCTTACGTACAGTTAACGTCAAAAGTTAAGATTGTAGGTAATTATTTATACAGTTTAAAAATGATTTATGAATGAGAATTCGTAATATCTGTCTAAAATTGAAATAAATAGGCAGTCATGGAGACTGCCGATTAGAAGAGAAAACTTAAAACTGGTATTAGTGCCATGTATATTCTATAGCCCAGCACTGAGCGAATCCATAAATTAACCCCCTACCAAAAATCGCTCAACGCGCCTAAAAAAGCTTTCACTTCAAAAACTGTCCCAATAGAATTGAGAAAAAAAATACTTTACTTTGCGGATGATGTTAGTCAAGCCGTTTCTGATATAACTTATATAGTGTTTGGATGACAGCAGCGTGACAAGTTAATACTATAATTCAAGACCGGTTATCCAACTGGTTTCCGTTGGAATCAGGAACACTGCAACACAAAACGAGCTTAATAGGAAAATTATACGACTCGATATCTTAAAGTAATCGTAGTCTTGTCAAAGTTCATCACGATTTTTATAAACCAAAATTATACATAAGCATTCATTTACTTATTTATTAGGTTGGGGAAAAAGTCTTTTCGCATTATAGTATGTATGAACTTGTAATAAAATCTCTTTGGCATACTATTTGTATCTGGCTGGTTTTGGTATCATTGAAAGTTTAAATTTTAAAGAACATAATTCTAAATTCAAATTGAAAATGTGTGATTTTCATTTGTTTTTCGTACCGTCAAGATGAGTGAATCTAATGAAGAAATTCGATACATTTTAAAAATTTACTACAAAAAAGGTAAAAATGAAACGCAAGCCGCGAAAAAAAATTGCGATGTTTATGGACCTAGAGCAGTGTCTGTGAGAGTAGCACAAATTTGGTTTAAGCATGGTTTAAGCGTTTTCAATCCGGAAATTTTGATGTCAAAGATGCACGTCGCTCTGGTCGCCCTATTACGGATAAAATGGATGCCATTTTTGAAAAAGTGGAGCAAGATCGGCATATCAGTAGTTACGACGTAGCTGAAGATCTGGGAATTGACCACAAAACAGTTTTTTCGCATTTAAAAAAAACTGGGTACACAAAAAAGCTCGATATTTGGGTACCTTACGAGCTCACTGAAAGAAACCTAATGAACCGTGTACTCATTTGGACCTCACACATCTTTAGCCACTCAGCAAAAATTAAGAGAGTTTGGCTGGGAGGTGTTAATGCATCCGCCGTATAGTCCTGACCTTGCACCTTCAGATTTCCACCTGTTCGGTCTCTTCAGAATTCCTTAGGCAGTGTCAGGTTAACATCACGAGAGGACTGCCAAAACCACTTGTCGCGGTATTTTGATCAAAAGTCCCAAAATTTCTATAGCAATGGGATCATGTCCCTACCTACAAAATGGCAAAAAGTCATCGAACAAAATGGTACCTACATACTTTAGTTAAATGTAAATAAACTATGTTCAAAAATGTTTTGAATTTTCTTAAAAAATGCGAAGCAACTTTTTCCCCAACCTATTATACGAAACGATTGATCTGTTTAAATTTGGTACAAGCATGGTATTTTACTGTTTTTCTATGATTGCTAGCTAATCCTACGGCTTCGCTCCCATAATCTTTCTCATATTCTCACAGGAACCGTGCCTGTTTTTAACCCCCGACGCAAAAAGAGGGGTGGTATTCATTTGACCGCTATATGATTGTGTGTATCTGTGGCACCGTAACTCACAGGTGAACCGTTAAAATGCGTTTTTTTAGTTTGAAAGCATGTTTTCTAGCGATGGTTCTTAGACAAGTTTATCAAAATCGGTTCAGCTTTTTGAAGATTATCAGCTCTTTTCTAGTTGATGAATGAATGTGAGCGTCTTCCACGGGTCTGGTCGATTTGAAATTTGGTATTCTGTTACTTCGATGTTAATAGAAGAACATAGTAACCTTGAACTGATGCTGCAGACTCACCTGGAATTTGCAGGATACCCAACTCTCTTACCAACTTACATCACAGGAATCGTGTTTGGGCTCAGTGGAATGGTCTCAATAAATAGGTTATAGAGGAGGATGAAGAGCAATGAGGAAATGTTTATGTCGGGGGTTTTTTAAATTTCGCTTGTTGGAATAAAAAGTAGCCTTAAGTATTATTTGGGAATAGTGAAGCTATCAGCGACTTTTGAATTGAAAACTTCTTTAGGCGCGTTGAACATTTTTTGGGTGAACAAAAAGCGTGAAACTCGCGTCATCGTCACCGCACGTTTTGACTTCTATCGGCAGTCCCCAAAGACTGCCCCGCATTTTTTTTTTTTTTTTTTGTAGTGTATCAGTTTTTCTGAAGATTATCTTTTGGAAACATGCAGACTTCCAAACAATTTAACCTCTTCATCATATTAAGATTACCTACTTTAAATTACATTTCGCTCACGCCCTTTTCAATAGTCCTTATTTATGCACAGATCATACAAGCGAAAACATAACTGGCGAAATGTGGGTGTACTATAGGTACAGCTCTGCCTAACCCTTCGGGGAAACAATGGGTGACGTTATGTTATGTTATCATACACAAGCACTTTGGCATTACTTCATAAATGCTTGTATGACATCATTAGCATAGTATAATAAAGAAACAGTATTATGTCTCTTTTGACCTTGAAATAATTACTTGCGGTCGCTCGGTAGAAAATCCTTCCGCGTCCGTGCGTAACTGCCGCGCACTCGAGACTGTTGCGTACTGTAGGACTAGCCAAGTTACAAACTTTTCGTATCGATTCTCTTTCTACAATCGTTAACGCCTCAGCGTAAGCGATTATAGATAACGGTATACCTACACTGAGATTTCGAAGCGCGTCGTTTCGGCTCTTTTCTATGAAGACATAATACTGTTACTTATTTAAACTGTTTCAATAGCAACATTCATTTCAAAATCGATAAATTTATTGCTACCTACACATACGCAAACATGATTTTAATTTCACAAAACACATGTAACTAATAATAAATTGCATCGTGTTGAGGGTGTTGAATCTAATCAGCCCCAGTAATTACAGGGCGATAGTAATTGACAATTAGTTAGCCACAGAACGCCAGTCCAACGCTATTGTTATTATGGTCATGATTGACTGAAACTGAGCACGATGTGACGATGAACAGATCGATTTTGATAACATAACAACCATTTTACCAGCATTGTTGTGTTTCGGCAGTTAGAGGTCAGATAGCCAGTTCCTCTGTGGTTGTGGATTTCGGGTGAACTTCTTCCACCTTCACCGTGATCATCACTTACCATTAGGTGAGCTGTAGGCTAAGAGCTTCACCGTAGTAGATTTAAAAAAAACTGTCGTGCCATTGGTGAAGTTAGCTTGAAGTGAACTGTCATCCTACCCGACGCTAGGGAATCTAAGGGTTGACAGCCCACTTCAAACTCACTTCACGGTTTTTTTTTTATAGAATAGCACGACAGGGTTAGTTAAACAATGTAAGTGAATAATAATGTATTAATGTTTTACGGTATTTAGCTTTTAATAACGTGGTTGAAGTAGGGTTTGCCCGAATAGTTTCAAACTCGTACGAAGATGTTTCATGAGCTGATCACGCGGCAAGGTCGCGAATTGAACTATTTGTAAACTTATAATGTTATAATAGGTACTGTCAACCGTGCATCAGTGTTAAAATTCTGACATTGACAGCGCGTGTATGTCATACCAGTAAGGGCGATTTTCATAGTGCAAGTGTTACCACTTATCTTTTTATCTCATTATTATGCTGCACCGGTTGACGTCATCACGTCAACGCCGGCTGTCGCTGAAAACTCTCATAGGTCGCAGCATTATGCTGAGCGATGGCCGTGGTGTATGTGACGCATATTTTCCCCTAACTTGTTCTTTTCGTGTTTATAGTCTTTCTTGGGAAGCCAAGAAACAAACACAAACATAGACAGAATAAACGTATTTTCTTTCTTTACTTTCCTTTCACTGATGTGCTGGTTGACTGTACCTACCTACTTATTTAAAATATTAAGAACTTTTATAATGAAAGTGGGTAACGTCGCAAATAGATGTCAAATATTTCGCTGTTTTGATTAATTTGGCATTATTACTGTATGAAAATAAGAAATGAGGCTAACTAGCGAACTAGAATATTGATTATGAAATGCAATAAGTAATATCGTAACACCGAATATTTAGTTATAAATGTAAAAAAAAAGGATCTGGAAACTTTAAAAATGCCTTTTTTTACACCTAAAACGGGTACAACATCAAATTGAATGTTATAATTGCTATTCATTATTAATATTCTAGTTCGCTAGTTAGCCACATTTCTTATTTCTATACAGTAATATTGCCAAATGAATCAAAATAGGTACATTTTTTACAGCTATTTGCTACGTTGCCAACTTTTAGGATAAACGCTCTAAATTGCTAGAAAAACAAATTGGTACGTTTTTATTATAACTAAGAACACTGTTGAAAATCATTCAATTCTCACAATAGGTACGAACTCCAAAGTAATTTTGTTCTTGAACACCATTCACCGCTTCTCACTTTGTCGAGAATATCAAACCAGCATCGTGGACGTCGAACAGCGCTGTGGAATTGGCAAACAAAATAAAACAAAACATTTTCATCCGTATTTTCTCGTTTAATCTACTGTCGTTTCTACTGTATTTCAGTGTAGCAGTTTATAAGATACCTACCACTATAGAAGATGAAAAAAAAGAAGCTGACTGACTAACTGTTTCGTTGGTCTAGTGGTCGCAAGCGCTACTGCTGAGCACGAGGTCCTGGGTTCGATTCCTAGGTCAGGTCATCCCAGTGTTATTGGGTTTTTCCATCTGAAATTTCTCAGTGGAAACCCGGAGTCTGGATTTCTGGCAATAGGATCGCTCCCTATTACATGGGACTAAAATATAACTGGCGAAATGTGGATGTACTATAGGTACTGATAGTGTCATCCACTAAGGCGCGCCCGACTCCGCAATTACTGTACTGTAAGCTGTACTATATTAGTTAGTTAGCATAGTTATTATTAGTAGTACTAGTTAAAATGTTAGGAATATCGTATAATTTTACAATGTTTGTAAATATGTGAGCACCATGCATCTATCACATAATTAATTTATGTCATTCCTTCATTTTTTTTCATTCTTTTTACCTGTCATGGTATAGTAATCTTATTCTAGGTGCATCGTCTTCACATATAATTAATGTATACAAGATATTGTGAAAATATTTTAAAAGAGTAACGGTGGAGTTTCTTGCCCATTCTTCTCCACACGAAAACTACCTTTTGGAATGGGCGACTAGAATCAATTATTATATTTTTTTTTTGTAAATGTTAACGTTCATAAGTGCCTTTTTTGTGCCTAATTGAAATAAATTATTTGACTTTGACTTTGACTTAGTACGTAGCGGAGCAGAGTGGGCGCATCGTCGTGGATGGCACCATTTATACATCCCTGCCCAACCCTTCGGGGAATACAGGCGTGATGTTATGATGTTACCGAAGAAGCCAGAAGGTGCTCTCATACAGCATATTCAATAGCATATTCTGTGTATAGTTGTCGCTTTTAAGCATGGCAATAGCGGTCATTGCCCTTTCCCTAATGAATTGCAATTATAACACTGAATTTTTTGTTGTAACCGTTTTAGGTGTAAAAAAGGCATTTGGAAAGTTTCCAGATAGGTACTTTCTTTTACATCTAAAACTAAATATTCGATGTTACGATATGAATTATTGCATTACATGATCAATATTTTAAGTTCACTAGTTAGCCATATTTCTAATTTCCATACAGTAATATTGCCAAATTAATCAAAACAGCGACATGTTTGACAGCTATTTGCGACGTTGCCCACTTTATGTATAAACGCTTTTATTGCCTTTAATCTGTGATGCGTGTTAGTACTTCTATTTTTAGCACATTTCCTGAATGATTGACAGGCTATCGACAGCTAACTAACAAAACTAAACCGTGTCAAGATATTGAAACTAATACTGGGGCAGAGATCAAACCGCGATGACGAAGTTGTATTTAGTTAAATTATATTATTTACTTACAGTTTACAGGGGCTCGTGGCTAAGTAATAACAGCCACACGGGTCGATTGATCTATCTTTACATACCGAGACGGAGGAGGGGCCGTGCCTCGGAAAGCAGGTTAAGCCGTTGGTCCCGGCTGTCATTCTTGGATCTTTGACAGTCGTACCGGGTCGTCAAAAACCCAAAAGTCTGACAACCAGTCTCACCAACGGATTTGGAACAGTTACTACACAGTAACTGTTTTGTGGTGGTCAGATAGACAGTAGCTCCATGTAAAATACTGGAATTCAGCTGCATCCAGTTATACTGGAAGCTGACCCCAACATATGGGAAAACCCCTTTGTAAGACTGGTTATCAGACTCTCAGGGTTCTGACGACCCGTAACGACTGTCAAAGATCCACGAATGACAGCCGAGACCAACGGATTAACGTGCTTTCCGAGGCACGGAGGAGACTCGGTACATAAATATGATCACCCAACCATGGACCAACCCCGGCAAGTGTAGCTTAACCTGATGGATCGAACCGTGCGGCTGTTATTGCTTAGCCACGAGCTGAATTGACTTTAATATTGTTTTTTTTACTGTGAAACAAAATGTATGGCGATGGCTTTCTGTTTGTTTACTTTTACCAGTTGTCTTCAATTGTTCTATGAGAATAGTGTTGTGCGTTTTTTTGAATGTACCATTTACCTATGGTGTTTAGTTTGACAATCTACTTGTGAGAATTGCGAGATAGATCTTTTTCTATTCAATGTTTCTTTAATTATACTAAAGATAAGTAATTCTGTGTGTGCATGATTTCGTTTGTCCAGTTTGAAATCGAAATCAGGGTCTCATGTGCAGCACTGGCGCTTGCGACCACTAAACCAACCAGACCCAGTTAAACCATGGATTTATTTTGTAATATCGAATATTTTGTATCTGGTTCCTGCAAACTTGCTTTGTACCTGGTGCAAAGCATGTAAGTCATCATCAGTAAGATCTTTACTAACGTAGGTATGTAATTTAATAATATTGTTTTGTAATTTGTAATGTAAGATTTAATGGCTGGCAGTATGTACTTGACTGGATGACTGGCCGACATTCTAAAATTGAAATATAGAATTACTTTTGAATATTTGTGTCTAGCATTTGTTCTGTGACAGATCGGTTTAGGGCTCCAAGTCGTGCAAGCGTGCTTCGATATTATTGTAATTACTTGAGTTTGAATTATAGCGGTCCTCTGGACCTCTTAAAGTACCTCCGCATATTTTAATTCATAGCTACTAACCCCCTGTGAGGTGAAAACCCTCACAGTATCTACTTAATTATTTTACTAAGCCAGAGCCAGACACAGTCACATAATTGAACACTTATTTGAACACTTACTTGTGAGGCACGGGTATAAATATGTGATCAAACTTTGAACCAAGACCCAAAACCCGTACCTCACAACTGTTCAAACAGGTTGCTGTGTCTAGTGCCGGCTTTAAACTTATATAAACCATTTTTAAAGACTCAGCTAATTATTAAATAAGAATTGAATGTCTTGTTTTGAACAGATCGTCTAGTTGCTATGTAACAAAGATACACACACATATAAACATACATACCTACTTCTGTATCTTGAATATGTGAATCAGGTTTTATAATTGAGTCTCTACATTTATTATTAACTTTTTGTCGGTTCTGAGGCATAATAAGTATAAATGCCAAATTATACAATGTTCTAGTCACGTTTACTGTGAATATAAGTTAGCTCATTCGATAAAACACAGTTGTTCCATATGAATTCAGCATATCCTCATCAGGAAAGTAGACGCTAGTCTAGTTACAGAAATCTGGCCTAGAAGGGGTTTGTTTTTCGGAAACCATCATCTCATAAACATCATCCATTTGATCGTGGACTAAAAAAAAATTGTCTTGTCATTCGTCAGACACTCTTCATACTGCTAGCGAAGCCACATTATTATAATATTTTTCCCCAACTACAGACAAGATTTCCGGCCATCACTCAAAAAGTCTTTGTTCAGCCGACGTAAAATTTCCATCAAAAGAGATGGTAGCAACAAACGGTTCGGTCAGCCGCAGCCCAGCGGCGCCTCACCGTGCAGAGGCACTTGCTGCAGGCACCTCTTGTGCCACAATTACGCAGACTTTCACTATTTGGGCAGTGGGCACTCACCGATGTTAATATTTCTCAGCTTTACACCATACCTTACCTAAATTCGACAGAACTGCCACTCTTTGGCGTTAACGGAATGATTTATCTATATTATCGGCACCGAATAGTAGAAAACGTACTTTAATTTCCCATGAGAATGAAACATACTTAACGTTAAAATAAACTTTATTTACACCGCTAAAAGTAAATGGAATTGTATTAACAAGCACTTAATGTAAGTAAGATCAAGTTGTATCATTTACAGCTAAATGGTTCCTGAGAACGAACTATCAAAACGTGTCATAAGGCAGAAGATATATATGATTTCGTTTTCTATATTTCCGTGATTTGACCCAAACTCATTGAGCGGTATATTTATCTTCCAATCGGAAACCAATTTAGCTGCACAAAATGAATAACCTAAACAAACATATCACAAATCAAATAAATAAATTGAGCAGTAATACAATCTACAAGGTAACTTTAGTATCGGACCTCATGGCCCAACTCATATTAGAAAATATTCGGGGCCCACATACGAGCCGCACTTGGGGAAATCTGGGGGCGCTTGGACGAAGTCACTTTCCTTACCTACTTTTAGTATAAAATCTAAGCCTCGCGTCCAATGAGAGGACCGTTCGTCTCTCATCATCCAGAAGCCTGGATTATCAGCCTTAAAACGTAATGCAACGACACCATGTTTAGGCACCACTATAGTGTCTTTCACGACTGGGTCGACGAGATTCTTGTTGAACAATGTACCTTCTTCATTCATCTTCTTGATTGTTTCACTGTCGTAACTTCTGTTGAGTTCCCTCATGCCGACCACGTGAAAACTGTATCCATGCAAGTGGAATATGTGGTCGGATTCGCCACCTGTAATTAAAAGGGAAATGTTAAACGCAGTGTATATATTAATTACTGTTATTCTGGGAAGTGGGCTGAAATTAATTGCATCTACATTACATAATGGATTTCCTCTGTGCAGGTCCATTATGGTTTATCTGATTGATATCTTCAATGAATATAAATATATTATTGTACTCTATAGATTCGATAAGAGTGTGATTACGACTGATTACTTTTCAAACTGTTTTCCTGGACGTTCATTTTTTTACAGGTTGAAGAGTAGTGAACCTACTATCTTCAAGCTTGACCTTGTACTTAACCAATAAATAATATACAGGGTGTTAAAGTAATTGCGTGCCATAGCTTAAGGGTATCGGTTCAGTACCGATAAAGGAAGACAGAAAAAAATAAAATAATAATGTTTTTATTTTGTTTAAATGCTAATTAATAATTTCCTAGAGTTACCTACATAGGTACTATCGAACGCAATGAAATAACTACGCCCGAACACTTCGATAACGCCGGGTGAAGGATAGGTTACTAGGCTCTCTAGGGTTTTCTGGCTTTCTTTATCGATATTGAACCTACCCCTTAGTTAAAGTAATTGCGTGCCTATGGCACGCAATTACTTTAATACCCTGTATAATTTAATTAGACATAGAAATAAAAACCCAAAGCAAATCATCGTCGCCTTTAAGACTACTACGGACAAAATGATGTGAAATATGTACGAAATACGAGCAAACAGAAATACTAAAAGTAAATTTTGATTTATGTATTGACTAAAGATATAGTACCTATATATTTAGGGCCAAATCAAATTAGCAGGCGGTCGTAACAAAAAACACTTTTTTTTTTACCTTCATGTCTGTCGAGTTTCGCTTGCTGATTTAATTTGACCCTGTACATTGTAGATGGTTAGATATTATTTTAATAATAAAAATTTAACAATAAATAAAACAAACGATTGGTTATGGTAGAAAGTAGAAGAAGAAAATCATTGCATTTCATTGCTAGAAAGTAACAATGATGACAAATCCAACTGTAATTGATTAAAAGGTAATGAATTGTATTTTTATGCTTCGACTGCCTTTTCTGATGTATAGTAGTAAAGCTCATATTGTGCCTTTTAATAGATATCTTTCTTGTGTTTAGCAAAGCTTTCTGTCTATAAAATGAGAATAATGTGACCAAATAGAAAATTTAATTGTTCCTCACACATTCTTTATAAACGATCTTCTGCCTTGCTTTTTCCCAACTATGTTGGGGTCGGCTTCTAGTCTAACCTGATGCAGCTGAATACTAGTATTCTACCTGGAGCGACTGCCTATCTGACCTCCACAACCCAGTTTCTGGGTAACACGTAACGTAACGTGACAACAAGACTTACGGGCTTCTGACAACCGGTAACAACTGTCAAAGATCTACAAATGACAGCCAGGATCAACGGCTTAACGTGCTTTCCGAGGCACGGAGGGGTCTTGGTATATAAAGATGGTCACCCATCAACGGACCAACCGCGGCAAGCGTAGCTTAACCTAATCGATTGGCCAGTGCGGCTGTTATTATTTAGCCACAAGCCCATTTATAGATGTCTAACGAAATTGATACGAAGGAATTTTTCGACGCCATATTTTTGTTTATAGTTTTAGTTAAGTTATTTGGCTTATAGTTTTTTTTTTTCAGTACCTAATGTTATTTTAAGTTTTTTTAGTGTAGGAAGCTCATTCAATTTATATATTTTTATCGTATTAAACTTACTAAAAGTTAAGTAATGTTTTTTGTTTTACGAATTATTTAAAAGATATACATGTAGTTTCATTTACTATCATAAAATAATATCTTTTCACGTTAAAATGGTTTTTTAACCGCCCCCAGTCTTCCTTATTATGTTTTCTATATTTAGTTAAGTCTGTCCATTGTCTGCCAGTCACATAACCAGGTCAGTTATATAAATTGAAAGCTGTTTCAAATCTAAATTAGGTTAATGAATTCAGTGAAACGAGACATCTTTAGATATTTAACTAGATTACGGCGGCGTCCGACCTCACCCACTGGCCACTGGTCACTTGGTTAACTTTATGTCCGGTATGGTTAAAATAATTATACGGGCCCAACTAACTGGCCGGCCGGCGGCATCACCCAACCCGTAACGAGATAGTTAAAAATATGGCCGACTGGTGCGAGAGGAGGTTAAGCAGGTCAGGTTCCGTATGTACCTACTAAGTATCTACAATTCTACAAGGTATATTTCACATAACTGATAACCTTTTAGGGATTTGGTGCTCATAATACTGAACATCTTTTTCAATGGGACCAACGCATAAAATCGCGAAAAAAATATCTGTTGCTACACAGCTATAGAACTTAAGCACTATCATTTATCCTATAATTTACAAGACATTGAACTTCACAAATGTGATGAAACTTAAAAAAATAAAACGATATGTTACGCCTTCTGAAAATCGAAGATAAATATTTTCAGAATTAGTTAACGAACCCATACATAATTTTGATTACCCCGCGTAATCAAAATTATGTCTCACGGTGTAACGGGTTTCACTTTGTTTAATGTTGTAGAGAACCCTAAAATTTAGAAACCTTGCATGAAAGCACAAGTAGGCCCAGTATTAATAACACCGTTGTATAACAGATACCTACCACTAGTAACGGTTGCTGAGCCTCGCAAATAAATGTATCATGCAAAACGAACTGCGAGCAATAAATAGGAACTGGGTCACTTTTTCACGATTTCGAAACTCACCTACCTGATTTTATTTAAACGTAACCTTTCTTTTGTTTTAATATAAAATTGTATTAAAATAGTTGTTTAATCATCATAATCATCATTCAGCCGACAGACGTTCACTACAAGACATAGGCCCGGATCGGTTCTGTGCTCCCCGCATCCAGCGGATTCCTGCGACCTCCACAAGGTCATCGGTCCACTTTGTTTGAGGCCTTCCAACGCTAAGTCTTCCAGTACGCGGTCGCAACTCCAGACCCTTTCGGCCCCATCGGCCATCTGTTCTGCTAACAATGTGCCCTATCCATTGTCACTTAAGTTTGGCAATTCTTCGGTTACCTTGGTTCTCCTGCGGATCTCTTCATTTCTGAATCGATTACGTAGGGAAACTCCAAGCATAGCCCTCTCCATTGCCCTTTGGGTGACTTTTTGTTGTTTTTCTTCTCAAACCATTATAGACCAAATATTTATAATCCTCCATCTATTATCATATTTCTCAACGTCTTCTATTCAAGACAGGAAATATCTAGCTTGACATGTAGGTACTACAGGTCACACACCTTTTTTTATTTATTTTTTTGGCTGGTAAATCATCAAATGACTCCTCCCGCTCTGGGTGGAGCGGGAGGGCGTGTCAGACTCTTACTGACTAAAACCCACCCGTGTTCCTTCTGTTGCCTGTGCAATGCCAGGGGGCCACGGTATCCCTTTCGGACTTTCCCGCAACCCCGGCAGGCAATGGTCTCATCGGATCCCTTCATTCGCTGACATCTCTTGGAGGCGTGCGTGGAACACAACGCGCCGTCGACCCGGGCTTGGTCCTTACCGGACGGCGAGCTACCCATTGCTCACCGTCCGCAAGCCCGCGCCTATGGTGGCCGGGAATCGGCAATAGATTCCCGACGCCCAGGGCGTCTCCTCCTGCGGCGGCTAGGGGCGTGAGGGCGCGAAATTTGCCTCTCCCTCACGCGCTCCGCCACCTACTTCGCGAGCATTACTGCTTCGCAGAAGGAGGTGACGGCCTCCCATGCCCTCTCGCTCCGTACCATGGCCTGGACCAGGGCACACACCTGCAGTGCTATTCTGTAAAAATCTCACAGTGAAAATAGAAAATAGAAATATAAAATTGTTTATTGTCCAGGTGATACAGTAAGCAGGTTTATAGGTTAACACCAAATTGAGACAGCATGAGTAGCTTCAAATATTACCGATAGCTATGTTACAAGATTTTAATTGCAAGTGAGTTCCAAACTAGACAGTTAGTCTGTATCTTGGGGCTCGGGGTACGAATTCCAGAGTGGAGACTTGAGAGGTGATTAGGAGCTCAATAGTGTCCATCCCTAGCATCAGTAGAATGACAGATCACTTCACGCTCACTAAGTTTTCATGGTATGATTTTTACAGAATAGCACTGTAGCACACCTAATAATAACCTCCATCCGATCCTAACCCTAACTTAAGAGTCCTATTACATTTTTTTACGGAAATTCATGATTTTTGACCATGTAATTTTCAGCAGAAGTAAGATATTTTAATAATTTGATTATAATAACTATAGTGCCATTCTTTTTCTTGTAAGTTGGAGTTACACGTTATTTTCGTGTAATTTGCTGAATTGACGCGGATTATATAGTACTTTAATTAAATTTATTGTAATTTTATCTTATTATATTGAGATACAAAAACTAATGAAACGTATTCACTGTAGATCGAAATTTTATATCATATTAGTTTATTTGATTTAATTGTGTTTATTTGGAATATAATGGACATGAAAATCAAGACATTTATTGGTTTTCTTTACGAATTTTCCCTGAAAACTCAAGGAATTTAAAGAAATTCTAGAACTCCAATAAACAAGTAAAACATTAAAATTATCGTTTAGTAACTCGCTTTTATTAGAACTGAATGAAACAATGTGAATTTGAGCGTCAAAGTTCCATTGCCGACGTTTTTCCTTGTAAACTGAGTTCGTAAAATATTCATAGTAAATTACATGACAAGAAAAGTTAAAATTTGTAATTCCAACTTACAATAAAGAGAATGGCACTATCGTTATTCATAATCAAATAATTCAAATATCTTACTGCTGCTGAAAATTACAACGTCAAAAATCATGAATTTGCGTCAAAAATGTAATAGGACTCTTAATGTTATAAATGCGAGTTTGATTAAAAAGTGAGTTTGTTTGTTACGCGTTCACGCTATAACGGCTGTACGGATTTGAATGAAATTTGGCACATGGGTAGACCATGACATGAAAAAGGACATATGATACTTTTTATCTCGATATTCTCTAACATTATTTCTAAAGAAAATAAAGATTTGAACAGTTGGCCACTCAAGTGCAATTTCATACTATAGTGCAACAATACTGTCTATTTCAACATAAAAAATTTCAATTTAACTTTTGAGAAATTCTGAACTGTACCGAACTGTACCTAAGACGATATAAGTAAGGAAGACAGAAGATATAAGACTTACGCGAGAGGAAGAGAGGCAACTTCTAGGTGAATAAAACTGTAGGTAATTAGCGCTGTGCGACCTGAATTGCACTTTATTGTATCGTAGCAAGAGTCACTTTTTATTTAAATGATTTTGCGGAGAGAACCATCTGTATTCACCTGTGCCATAGTGTTCGCTTCACGTTTAGGTGTTGAATTTCAAACTGAAGCCACATGAACAAAACTTTATTGTTTGATGATTGATTAAGGTATTCCATTACAGTGATTGATATTGCTAGACTAATTGTTAGACTTCCTATTCAGAAGTTGCAACTTCGTTTTCATTATTCAGTTGTGAAATGAGTACCTATCTACCAGCAGGCCAGGGCCTATTTAAAAAACGAACGTCGCGCGAATCCGCGACCGTCGCGCACGTGTCACTTTTTGTTCGAGGAACCGGAACGCGTGGGCGCATCGACATAGGGCGTTTTCCGGTTTTCTGATAAAAAAGTGACATAATTTTATGTACGCGACATTTATTATTCTCTAAATGGTGATGACAACCGCATCAAAATCCGTTGCGTAGTTTAGAAGGACAACGCGGTCACACAGACAGACACGAAAAGCGACTTTAATTTATAACAAGTATACAGGTAAAGATTGGTGTTATTGAAATCTATGGAAACGCTATCTATCTTTGACAGAACACCCTCAAACAGAATCACCCGTTTCGGCTAAGTGTGGACAAGATGCCCGGTAAAAATGATTTTTACTAAACAATATTATTAATTCTGAAAGAAATATTTTTGCACATCACATAGTAAGCCAAGTACACGTACAAAAAGTCGAAATAAACATTATTTAAACCCAGTATCCACAACTTTATTATAATATTTGCTTTCCTATAGGAGATAAGTAGTTTTTAAAATGCAAGTCTTTTATTAATAAAGATCTCGTCCACGCTTAACCAATCACCCTAACAATCTGAGCAATTCCCTTTATGTGATAGTACCTGAGCGAGCGAGCTCTGCTCGGGTGAAAATAAAGAAAACGAATTTTCCCAGATATGAGACTTAGCTAGATCGATTTTTCGCCCCCGTAAACCCCTATACTCCAACTTTCATCGAAATCGTTAGAGCCGTTTTCGAGAACGTGATTAAAAATATTGCTCGTTTAATAGTATAGGGTTAAGTTACTTGCCTACTGTTACTTGTCCTACTCTAAACATGACAAAACGTCACACGATTTAGGCTCAAGACAACTTCACCAGTGTTCCGTGTTTCGTATAATCTTAGCCCACAGATTACAAAGGATACCATAAATCACTGTCAGCATGATAAATGGTTCTAATTTCTTCTGCACATCAGCTGTATATCGTTATTTATCGAGACTCATGAAATCTTCATTATTGCGATGTTACATCTCACTCGCCGATGTTCATCGATTTTCCTAATTCGCAAGCTTCAATTTGCCAAATGACGAATATTCTAGACACATCGGCTATTTGCTAATGTTTGTATACTTAATGGCTTATCTATATGAGGAGTGTTTGAAGCCCGTCGAGTGACGAGAATGTTCTTGCTAGTCCTTAAGATCGTGCTTTCAGAAAGTGGCGACGACGTCGCAAATAGATGTCAAATATTTCGCTGTTTTGATTAATTTGGCAATAAACATTTGTAAATATAATTTGGTAATACTGTATGGATATATGAAATAAGACTAACTATTGAACTAAAATATTGATTATCAAATGCAATAATTAATATCGTAACTCCGAATATTATTTAGATGCAAAAAAAGTAACTTAACATAAAATTCGGTGCTATAATTGTAATTCGTTATTAATATTCTAGTTCACTAGTTAACAATATTTCATATTTCCATACAATAATATTGCCAAATCAATCAAAACAGGTAGATATTTGACAGCTATTTGCGACGTTACCAACTTTTAGAATGAATAATGAGCCATTTTATTCCACAACTTAACAAAACAACAGAAAAATTAAAGTAATATCTCCTGCCATTAGTGAAACAAATACGCCTTAATTATATCATACGGTACTGGCCACAGAGAATCGAGAGAAAACTGGCGTCTTCTGGGCTTGCTCGTTCCATCGTAGACCTCATCCATCACTTTCCAGGTGACATCGAGGCCAAGAGTAGGCCCAAAATGCCAAAAAAAACTGGGACTCGCAAACTCGACATAATCATCGTCGTTACTGTTGACATACGAAGTTTTTTATCCCCTTTTGTTAATCGCCTATTCGAGACGAGAAACTCTCCTCATGTAAATATTCCTTAAGCCTAAGTTACACAAGTGCCATAAACGGCATTATGTTTGATGCTAATATTGACGCGCAAAGTTATCTTAGCACAAGTACCGTTTCTAACTTTCGGTGAAGGAAAGTGGAAACTTTACACTACAAACTGCCTAATAAGGCAACTTACTGAACTTATGTCGTTACGGCTTGTGCGAACATCTTGTTGAATATCATATTACATGGACTTATACGTTTCTTGTCTAGTAATTAGCGTCTTTGTGGATAAGTGTGAAACTATACTCTGTTGATAAATTTATAGCTTTGCCTGACGTTTATTTATTGTGTTTACGTAGGGCTCGTACACACGAGGACGATTCGTGTTTTTTGACGAATTGTCTTATTTCAGAGACAAAAACATGGCAGGCACAACATAAGTGATAGATAACTTGAAAATGAATACCTTCTAATACATAGATACATACTTATACATATATAAACTGAATAAACTTTATCCTCCTTTATCCTTTAGCCTCGTTGGTCTAGTGGTCGCAAGCGCTACTACTGAGCATGAGGTCCTGAGTTCGATTCCCTGGTCGGGCAGTGTAATTGGGTTTTTCTTTCTGGAATTTCTCAGTAGCAGTCCGGTGTCTGGATTTGTGCCCGGTTAATGGCAATAGGCTCGCCCCATATTACATGGGACTTAAACATAACTGGCGAAAAGTGGGTGTACTATGGGTACACCTCTGCCCAACCATTCGGGAAAAACAAGGCGTGATGTTATGTCATGTTTATAAATGCATCTATCACATAATTAATTTATGTCATTAATTCATTTTTCATTATTTTTACCTATCGTGGTATAGTATCTTATTCTAGGTGCATTGTATTGACATATAATTATATAATTAGTGTTTTTAAGATATAATGTTTTTTTTTTAAAAGAGTAACGTTGGAGTTTCTTGCCCATTCTTCTCCATACGAAAACTACCTTTTGGAATGGGCGACTAGAATCAGTTATTATTATTTTTTGTAAAGTTTGACGTTCAAAAGTGCCTTTTTTGTGCCTGATTGAAATAAATTATTTGACTTTGACTTTGACTTAAACTTTAACGTATCATTTTTATTGACGAATCGTCAATGACGGGTTCCGTGTGATTGAGCTGTAATAGCTTTTCTATGAAAAGAAACACTTATCAATTCCAATTGAGATCTCATTTCTATTGCATCGAAGCTCTAAGTCGACGGTACTGTCGCTTAAACGATTGAAAATAAATCAAATAAATTGCTCCCAATGAATGTAACCAACATCGTTCGAAGCTTTTGATAACGTATAAATGGCGATAATATCAATCAAATTGTATTTGATTTATTTATCAATTTCTACGGACAGAACTCTTTCAGAAAATGTTTGAAGAATTTATCTACAGACATCTTTGTCTCTTTAGAAAATGTTTGAGTGTGAAAACTTTGAATACAGTATGAAGAACGATATTATCTTTCATGACTATAGGAAATTACATTTTCAAAGAGGAAGTCATGCTACTTCATTAAAAGTAACTTGTAGGTAAGTATTGTTCTCTTAAAGACATATTATAGTCTCATTTTATTGCTATTAAAACTAAAATCTTAATAGCTGAAAGTAATTACAACTTTCAATATCATGAAAGTGTATTTAGAGCCTCATTACCCGGTTGTCGCTGCTTATTAAAGTATAATGTTACAACATAGGTAAACGTATTACAGGGTGTATCAGAAAGGAGTTATCTACAGACCATCAATTTAAATTGAACAACTTTTTCTATGAGACCAACATCGTAATCGAGAACACTTTTCTATAACTCTCTGTATAATCATCTTGTTACCAGTCTAGCTTCTAGATGTCGTTAGGCCGAGCTTTTATGAGTTCTTACCTATAACCACAACTCCTCAGCTGCACCTAGTAATATCAATCTGCCTAGCCTTTTCCCAACTATATTGGGGTCAGCTTCCAGTATTACCGGTTGCAGCTGAATACCAGCATTTTACATGAAGCGACTGCCTATCTGACCTCCACAACCCAGTAACTGGGTAATACGATACCCCTTGGTAAGACTGGTTGTCAGACTTTCGGGCTTCTGACGACCCGACGAAAGATCCACGAATGACAGCCGGGACCAACGGCTTAACGTGCTTTCCGAGGCACGGAGGAGTCTCGGTATGTAAAGATGGTCACCCATCCACAGACCAACCCTGGCAAGCGTAGCTTAACCTGATGGATCGACCCGTGCGGCAGTTATTACTTAGCCACGAGCTCCTCAGCTGCACCTAGTACCTAAGTAATAATCATACCATGTGGTTTTGTAAAAAATGTTGGTATCGTTGCATCACAAGTTACGTGCGGGTTATAAACCGTGACTAGTAAGATTTCGCAATTTTATCTAAGATACCTATAGAATTTTCTATCGTATGTCTAAACAACATAAAAATACGATACAATTTCAACACATAATTTGATGAAAATAAGCAAACAGTAGAGTAGTTTTTACATGCAACCAACGGATCTTTAGGGTATAGCTTACTTAGGAAAGGTGAAAAACCGGCCAAATGCGAGTCGGACACGCAGGGTTCCGTACCACCTACCGATACAATATTTAGCATTAAAACGCCCTTTAATTATTTACCTTATTTTATTTTTATTATTTGTTTTTATAGCGGCAGTAGGTATACACATACATACATAAACTCACGCCTTCTTCTCATAGAGGTAGACAGAAAATACAGAACGCCACCTGCTACGATCCTTACATCCTCCTTTTCCCTCGTTTACGTTCATACATCTGGTCATACACGCACGCCGGTTGCGACAACTACGCACTTCCTCCGACCTTTCTCAAGAACATCACCAATAAGGTCAGTATATGTCCTCCTAGGGCGTGCCCTCCGGGCGTTTCTAGTCACATCTGCCTTGTAAATACATTTTGTTAGTCGCCTTTCATTCATCCACTCAACATGACCAAACCATCTCCGCATACCCTTTTCAATTTTTGCCACTACATCTTCTTTTAACTCACACCGTTGTCTTATCACATCATTTCTCAGCCTATCTTTCATAGTTAGACCACACATGCTTCGCAAGGAACGCATTTCCACAACATTTATCCTACTTTCATGCTTCTTTTGCCACACCCAGCATTCACTTCCATACATAAGCGTGGGCACCAGCACACTATTGTGAACAGCCAGTCGAGCCATTTTGAACATCAACTGCTTGGTCACAGCCGCATGTATAGCATCATTCACTTTATTTCCCGCATTTACTTTCCTTTCCACATCTTCATCAATCTTCCCATCCCTTGTAAACAGACTCCCCAAGTATACAAACTCACTTAGTTGCTCCACACTCTTATCATTTATTTTCATATCATACAGAAATACACAATCTATGAAAACTTCAACTATCTTTCTATTACGGTTCATGAGGTACAGACCGCTGGCAGACAGACGGACGGACAGACAGACTTAACTAAGCCTAACCTTACTTAGTAATAGGGTTCCGTTTGGCACCCTTCGGGTACGGAACCCTAAAAAGTAGACTGTGCTTTAACATGCAATGGATCTTTAGACTATTACTTAGGAAAACTAAACAGCCAGTTTCTGAATTGAGCATTAGAAGTTGAGAACTTGTCAAACTTGACGACTTCATGGTAAAGAAGAATTTGACAAGTTCTCAACTCTCAATTCAGAAACCGGTTATTATAGTGTTCCTACCCACGACACGGCTTGTTCCAAACCACACTAGCTATTTTCAATAACCAACCGAACAATAATGATTCCATTTGAATAATCACCTTGATCGAACATCACCAGTTCCACAGTAGCGCCTAGGGGTACATTCTTGACATGCACGCACTCGTCTCCATGTCCTGGCTCTTTAGGACAGAACTGATTGGATCCCACATCGTCGCCCTGCGTCAGGAGTGGAGAGGCAGGGTATGTGAAGCGATGGCCGTCGGTTTGACCCCAACTCTCTGGAACAAAAAAGATAAAAATAAAAATTAGGTAAAGACTTATAATTTAAACATAAAATATATCCATGACATTCAGCGACACTGTAGGTTCCCATTAGGATTAATTCTAGATAAGAATGTTTGGAAACATGCTGGTCCTGCTCAATCAATTCTTTTTTTTTTGTACATTTTGATGTGCTTTAGTGCCTCACACTACCTATTTGAAAGGTACGTACTACCTATTTGTAAGTACTCACCTATTTGAAATAAATAATTTGACTTTGACTTTCATTAGTAAAAGATTTATCGGAATCGGATCAGTAGTTCTAAGATTACTCTTACTACAATTTTGCACCAAGGACTGCGGTGTTTAAAAAAACTGTTCAGCTATGTGTGTAAACATTTATAATAGGTTACCAGACATTCAAGATCTTCCTCTAGCAAAATTTAAGAAAAAGCTGAAAGAGTCACTGCCTAAAAAAATGATATACTCAATAAACAAGTGGTTACAGGAATAAGTAGTCCTTATTCAACAAAAAAAAAAAAAACCTTTTACTGGTACTACACACTGTGGTTAGCAAAGGATATGTGACATTAGGCTCTATGAATCACGCAGGTCCTCACCGGACACGGCTGTTTCGGGAGGTACCTGTTTCGGATAAGGCGGGAGGAAACGCCCGGGTGTCATCACTGCGTGGATCGCCCGGAGGACACGGTGGAGCATACGGTGGAGGTATGCCCGGCTTGGGCAGAGCACCGCCGTGTCCTCGTGGAGCCGATCGGTGGCGGGGATCTCTCGCGTCCGGCCCTGGTCCAGGCCATGGTACGGAGCGAGAGGGCATGGGAGGCCGTCACCTCCTTCTGCGAAGCAGTAATGCTCGCAAAGGAGGAGGCGGAACGCGTGAGGGAGAGGCAAATTTCGCGCCCTCACGCCCCTAGCCGCCGCAGGAGGAGACGCCCTGGGCGTCGGGAATCGATTGCCGATTCCCGGCCACCGTAGGCGCGGGCTTGCGGACGGTGAGCAATGGGTAGCTCGCCGTCCGGTAAGGACCAGGCCCGGGTCGACGGCGCGTTGTGTTCCACGCGCGCCTCAAAGAGATGTCAGCAAGTGAAGGGGTCCGATGAGACCATTGCCTGCCGGGGTTGCGGGATTAGTCCGAAAGGGATACCGTGGCCCCCTGGCATTGCACAGGCAACAGAAGGAACACGGGTGGGTTTTAGTCAATAAGAGTCTGACACGCCCTCCCGCTCCACCCAGAGCGGGAGACGTCATTTGATGATTTCCCACCCAAAAAAAAAAAAAAAAAAAAAGCCCTATGAATCGCAGACAGGTTTTAATTTAGACTAAGTTCTCATACATTTATTTTTTTATTTAATTTTTATTTATTATGAATGACATTAATGTAATATCTTGCATGATTAAAATTTACATGCCATACTAAGGCTAAATAGAATATAAGACCAAATAATGTAACAATGGAACCACCGATTGTATTTACTTTATTTAAATGTGAATAAATGAATTTTAATTTTAATTTACAAATTTTACCTCTTTACAATATTATTATTAGTATTATTTTATATTAGTATAGATAGGTATACAAGGTGGAATCGAATTGAAATAACTGAAAACCTCATAAGTAGTTATTGTGCTCATCATTTTGAACAAGTTTTACGACGGAACCAAACCACGAATATAAAACCAACCGCTCTATACATTTAGGTATGTTCGACAAAATGTAGGAAACCGGTTTTTTTTGCAATATCATGGATGGTCTCACATTAAAAGTTGATCGTAATCATGAGTACAATGACCCCTTACAAGGTTTTCAGTTAACACCTTGAATCTACATGCAAGGTATTGTAGGTAATTTGTAACTAAAATTCTAGTGGTACAGAAACCAATAACCACAGGTCGATCGGATGTCAGCTGAAACCGCCCCGGTACCGGTCCGAACAGTGTGTGCGGTGCGGTTTTGATCAGGTTAGGAACTAGGAAGTATTCCCTCCTTCCTTCTGTTTAGGCAGAAACGGCCTTATGTACGGAATTTACCTAATAATGGCTGAGGCCAACAAGTTTACATAAACAGAAATATTAGGTAAACTACAAATTGAGTAAAACCGCTTTAAGTTAGGACATCTACCTACTATTGAAATGACGATTTTGGATACAGGGCCACGGAATAAACAAAGTATTAAAATATAATGAACAAATTGCAAGTCTATTTCATCCACAATATTATAACTATTCATAACGACGAGTGTCAGAGTTACTCGCCTCAATATCAGACACGGTATGCAATTGCAGGCAATTATACAATTCAGTCACAATGGACAACAGACTTAATCATCAACACCGTATTTCTGTGCAATTAAAATTGTTTATAGAACACACGTTATTTTTCTGTCGCTGTTACGTAACATAAACGTAAATGTAGCATCATAACATCACGCCTGTATACTGCGAAGAGTTTGGCAGGAACACCCACATTTCGCCGATTAGGTAATATGCCTATGTAATAGTGGACGAGTCTATGGCCATTATAGAGGTGGGGAACAGGCTGTAAAGTTCACTCATCCTTCTTATAAAAAGGGGAATTCTCCGACCAGACAGATGTTATGTCTGGTGAGTTACTGCCTGACGATAATTTGATGTCAGGACGTTGTATACATGCTTGGTAAACTTTGATTGCGCAATGCAGGGTTTTTCGTGACGTCAGTGTGATGCGTAGTAGTTCGAATGTGGCGTTGTAGATCACCACACCATCAACCTGGCACAAATCCCAACTTCAGGCTGTCATTAAGCAATTTCTATTGGCAACACCTTATAACACTTTGACTGCCCTTTTTTATGTTGGAAGTTGGGTGGAGTGATAGGACTAGAGACTGAAACGCGTTTACCAAAAACAAATGAACCAGCCAGGATAATGTCTTAGGGAAACGCAACTGTTATGAATGGTCCGACATTAATTATTTCAGGAAGTATCACTATTTCCTATTTTATTTTAACAATTTTTCATAATAATACAATGTATAGATAGTGCAATCCACGACGACGCGCCCCACTCCGCTCCGCTCCGTACTAAAGTACAGCTTACGAGTACAGGGGCCGTATTATGAAGTATTAATGCCACCATTATTCCAGTGTGAGTGAGAGACGGAGCTATAAGGCCGCTAGCACCATCTTTTTTTCGCAGTGGAATAATGATAGCATCACGGATATCGATGGATGGCATTAATACTTCATAATGAGGCCCAAGTACCTACAGTAATCGCGGAGTGGGGCGGGTCGTCGTGTATTGCAATATCTATACCTATAAGTATACATTTTTGTACCCAAATATCATCATTCGATTGTTATTTCGTTGTGCCTTCATTACTGCGATTTACCTCCACATCCTTTATTTCCAGTTTGGTTTCAACCGGAATGACAGCCGTCTGACCTCCATATATCCTTCAGAGAAACTGGATTTTTGTAATAATTATGTAACCAATTGGGTAATTGTATCTCATAACATCCTCTCATGCGAGTATGTAACTGCTGGTTTTAAATATTTAAAAAAGTGATTGTAATGCAAAGTAGCTTAAATATTGATAACCATCTTGATGATAAAGCTCATTTAATGAGCTACAAAAAAGATAATCATAATTTTCATTTGTACCAAAAGATACCATTACAGCGAATGATAATTTCCGACTTAAATACCTAATACAAGTGACTCTTTATAACAGCCAAGGCAAATGAAAAATAATTTGTTTAAACACTACAATCTTTTATAGAATTTACAAGAGACTCTAGCGATAGATAGGGTCAGTGCGCCGGTTTCGCGACCACCTCCGGTAACCGACCACTTGTCTGACTAGGTTGCTTTAATTAAAGATAATAACCTTTCTTTAAGACATAACAATAAATAGTATGTCTTAAATATTATTTGAATAGTTACATAATAAGAATTTCCTAAATTTTATACGAACCGCTTGACCCAAAATAAAGAAAAATTACGCTAAATTCTCGTGTTGATTAAGTGGTGTGTGAATGTGCTGCGCAAGAGCAAAAAATTAGCCAGGCGCGCGGCTTTCCAAGCTAAGTTTTGCTACTTATTTTAAGTTTTTTACTCAAATTAGAAACGTGGGTACTTCAATTATGTATTGATTTCAATTATTTAATTGCATTTAAGTCAATTTTTACCATATATTAAACTAAAACCCAGTGGTCGGTTACTGAAATGCATATTTTAATAATACGTTAGAAAGCGACCGGGTGGTCGTATTCTGACTCACACAGTTTTATTTTGTTTTGCTTATTATGTTCTCAATGTTTTATTTATGGTTACACTATTTAGGGCTTTGGTGTTGTAAAAGTCTAAACTTGCAATTCTTCAGTAAACGACCATGTTTTTTTGATAAAACTTATTTAATTTATCCACAAATATTGGTCCTAAAAGGTGGTCGCTATGTGATACAGTTTGCGACAAAGTACGATACTAGTTTGCGACCACCAAGATTTAGTACGAAAAGAACGATGACCGCAAACTAAAGTTTAGCTTAAGTATGTTCAGTATTCGAGCACATGTGATTATTTGATTTAGTTTATGTAGTTTTTTTTTCAAGATGAAGCCTTCGTTAGCAAGTCCCTAAAAGGAAGAAAAAGACTTGGAGCATTAGTAAACAGTTTCAGGGATATCACATCCCCCTGTCTCGCTCCTCTGAGCAGTTGGATGGGGCTCGTTTTCTCATCCTGGTTCTGAACAATCATTGTGGCAGTGTCATACGAGCATCTCAACACTTCGATATGGCGCCAGTCAATTCAACATCGTTGCAGAGAGGCCAGAACTGCCCATATTTCGATGGTGTCGAATGCTTTATCGTAGTCCACAAATGCCAAACACAGTAGCTGATTATACTCCTCGATCTTTGCAGTACTTTCTCAGTACAATTTGCCGAACAGTATGGATGTGGTCTACGGAACTAAAGCCTTTTCGAAATCCGGTTTGTTCTGGTGGCTGGGTCGTCAAGTCTCCTGGTGAGAGGGTTCGTGACGATTCTCGAGAACAGCTTGTATTCGTGGCTCAGAAGTGAGATGGGTCTATAGTTCTTTAGCAAGGTTTTGTCACCTTTTTTGAAGAACAGAACCATCGCACCGCTGTTCCACGCCTCGGGCGTTATACCCTCATGGATGACGGAGTTAAAGAGACTCTCTAGCTCTCATGACTGGAACTCCGCCTGCTTGCCCGTTGCCAAGTGCGGATTCCCAATTAAGAAGCAGAAGCTTCTGAATACTGTGATTTTTTTTTGTCATTAACCATGTATCAAAGAATCCCTTCAAAGAAGATCGTCCAGGACAAATTGGTGTGGAACAGGACAAAGTGACTTCTCTATGCCCTAAAACTTGATAAATTTTTAGCTCCAAAGGGATATCGAAATTTGTACCAGGTTAAATCGCGCAACGAAAAAGATTTATTTTATTTGATTAATATAATAAAAAAAGTTAAATCCGATGATTAAATACTATTTATGTTTATGATTATTAGATGTTTGATCTAAAGTGAAAAATAAATAATATTTTTTATCCATAAAAGTGGTTTTATTACTTTATTTTTATGTTTTTTAACAGTGGTCGTAATCTAGCGTACTAGTGGTCGCCAACCGAAATAAGTGGTCGTTAACTAGCATTTCGGCTATTTTTGCACTTTTTCCATAATTTTTCATAATTTATGAATGGAAGCGTGATATTTTATATTTAATTTCACAACTAGACTATATTTAGAACCAATTTACATTGTCGGCAACTACTTTGCGTGTAAATGGCGTATATTTTGATTCGTCCAAAGTTAGGAACTCAACTAACTGGTCGCTAACCGGCGCAATCACCCTACCTACAATTTATTACAGTGACATGTGAGTGGGCTCGCGTTTACATGTGACTACCTTTTTCCCGCTACTACGCCCGCGTTGATGTCGGAAAATATCCCACAGGAACGCGCTACCAAGATTCAAAGTATCCGATGTCTTAACCCATGGCCATCCGCATGTCTATCCGTCCTGGCCTATCCGGTCAGCCTTACGGCATAAAAAGGTAACAGGCAGATAATAAATCAGTTTTAGGGTTCCGTACCTCAAAATACAAGATTGAAATCTTTAAAGGATGACTTCGTTGTCTGTCAAGACCCTTTTTCTCAGGAACGCGTGGAGGCATCAAGTATAAATAGATAACAAAAACTTAGATCTACGGTCTCTTGCAGCTGTATTGAAAATCAAAGTTCCAAGTCAACGCATTAAAAGAATACGGCTTTTTATGCCGCATATTTTGACACTCGCAAATAAACCAGTATTTTTGTTACTTCCCTGCCTGAGAGATATTTCACGATGGCATGTGAAGCCAAGTCAGAGGCCTGAGAACCTGGTGTCAGAGTACACTAACCACATGAAAAGAAGAAGAAGCAGCATGAAGTTTGGCGCGTTTTTTCTTCAATCTTGGATCAAAAATTCATAGACCGTGTCTTGAAGTAACATTTAGTCTACAAGTCTTAAAAGTTCTTTTTCAATTGAAAAGTTAAGTTTGTCCTTCAATCCAGATTTGGAAATTCAGACTGAATCAGCAGCTGAGCAAGCACAGCTTTGAGACGGAACCCTCAGGGCGCAAGGCCTACTCACACTTGTCCAGGTTTTTATGATTCTAAATACCTTTCTTAAAATATTAAATAGGTATTCATTTTATTATTATTATCACCATTTGTAATACTCTTGCCGCCATTGAACACATAATACTAATGTTCGAAAGGTCAGTTTATAAATTTAAATTGTAATAACTTTTGAGCTAGTTTTAATGACTTATAGACTAAATGTTAATTCAAGATACGGACTATGACTATATTTCCTATCTCATAAATCACTTGAAAAGAAGACAAAAAAAAAATTTCATGTGCATTTCAAAATCATCATTTCATTTTACACTGGATGATTTTTGAAAAACGTTGAAATACGTAATTCTTTATTTGTACCATAAGCATACATTTAAATTTTCATAGCCCTAACTTAAGAAATGATAGTTTTCCCATACAAACTTTCATCCCCTATATGGGGGATACAGGGGATGAAAGTTTTACCCCTTAAGGTTATTTTTGAGACAAAGCCTATGTCCTTCCCCGGGATGCCATCTACCTCCTTGCCAAATTTGATCGAATTCCGTGCAGTGGTTTAAGCGTGAAAAGGTAACATACAGACAGACAGACAGAGTTACTTTCGAATTTATAGTTCAAATTCAAATTTAAAAGTCATTATATTAAAATAGGCTGTGAAATCAGCACTTTTCGAACGTCAAAATTACATAAGACAGTCCCCCAAAAACGCCCGCCCTTTATAATATTAATAGTATGGATACACTACCTATGCTTTTCAATTGGTTCTAGGAGCCAGATTAACTGATTATGTCTCTGATCATTATATCTGCAGACAAATCTGATGTAAGCTCATTAACTTAGAATCAAAGAAGTTAACAAACCAAAATAACAATAGAGTAAAATAACTAAAGTCATTAACTAATTTAGGTACATGATATTTGATTGCAGATCCAATGTATTAATCATAGATATATAATATGATACGTTTTAAATAATACATCTATGGAATGAATGAACAAAACAAGTCCACCTATTTAACTGACATTCAAATGTCAATTTGTTTAAAAATAGAATGCAAGCATTTGAAACAATTTTGTCTCCGAATTAAGGCTCGTGCAGACCAGCACGACGCGAGTCGAACAATACATTTTCTAAGAAAACCGGT
Organism: Xanthia togata; assembly: GCA_963853775.1. Classification (NCBI taxonomy): domain Eukaryota; kingdom Metazoa; phylum Arthropoda; class Insecta; order Lepidoptera; family Noctuidae; genus Xanthia; species Xanthia togata. The sequence continues at coordinate 19,649,999 of OY970802.1, forward strand.
GTCGCGTCGCTCTAGTCTGCACGAAGCTTTAAGTGGCTAAAACTATTGCGCAAAATTACAAGCCACTATGAGGCGTAATCTAAATTAAGTAAGCACATTGTGTGTTAATTATTAAGCGTAATTATTTCAACAAAGCGCTTGATTTATTTGCTTATTTACATTATGTTCTCACTACAGTGTTCGTTAATGAGTTACTTAGTTATGTGCCTGTATTGTTCACCTACCTATTTGTAAAGATAAATGAGAGATGTAACATTATTTTGTTCAACTGAAATAAGACAAAGACTGGCCCCGACATGGATTTTTCTAAATTCACTTGGGTCAATAAGTTCATTCTATTTTAATCTTCTCTAGATGAACTTTGGAGTTAATTTAATAGGTCACATAACAATAGACTAGGCACAACAACTATACATATCAATACTATAGGCACAACAGGGATAGATTAGTTATCTTCTTCGTTTCGATGGCACGAAAGTTTAATCAATTTGGGCCCTAAACTTCGCTACTTCCACGTCGTGGACGGTACATTATTCACGGTCAAATTTGAATGACGTAATGCCAACTTTGAAAGACATAAAGCCAAAAAAATAAAACGTGTGCTTCATGCAGTAACACTTTGGTGTCACGCAAAACCACGGAACCTGCTGACAACCGAGCAGCATTATTCTATGCGAGATGAGAGGTGAATCCTGTACCTTAAATCCTTAATACCTGTGCTTATAAACAAGCATATTACAAATTAGAGGATTATATCCAAGATAAAAATGCTTGGAAACATGCTGGTCCTGCTCCATAGGACAATTTAGAATCTAGACAAAATCTAACTGGTTGCCAATTTAATTGTAGTTATAATATTATTTTTTTAAACATTAATTTTATATTCTGTGATTACTTGAACTCACACACTAACTTATTATTAGTAGTACTTGTTAAAATGTTAAGAATATCGTATAATTTTACAATGTTTGTAAATATGTGAGCACCATGCATCTATCACATAATTAATTTATGTCATTCCTTCATTTTTCATTCTTTTTACCTATCGTGGTATAGTAATCTTATTCTAGGTGCATCGTCTTCACATATAATTATATAATTAATGTATACAGGATATTGTGAAAATATTTTAAAAGAGTAACGGTGGAGTTTCTTGCCCATTCTTCTCCATACGAAAACGACCTTTTGCAATGGGCGACTAGAATCAATTTTTATATATTTTTTGTAAATTTTGACGTTCATAAGTGCCTTTTTTGTGCCTAATTGAAATAAATTATTTGACTTCGACTTAAATGCATAGTATTCTAGTGCAAAATCATCAGTATTTTACACTGTGTGTTTCAAATAAAATGAAAGTCTTCAACTACTATAGGTACGAGTGTAACTAAAATATTCAAAGTTGCCCTTTAATATTTACGATTCCGACCTGTTATGATATGCACTGTATCGAAGCAGTGAAAGCGACAAGCCAATTAGAATATTCAAGCTGGTTCCAAGTACTGCTCGCTCTATAGTCTCCGCATCTAATATGCACATGCATACATAACTTTTATATAGCTATAAAGCAGTCATATTTTATCTAACATTATTTCTAGACTTAACTGAGCAAAAAATGATGTTATAATACCTGCCTAGACTGAATGCATCATTTTTTGCTTAGCTTAAGTCTATTTTTTACAAACTAGCTGATCAGACAGGCGTCGTCCTGTCATTTCAATCTATAGAAAAAATCATTTTAGGTTTTTTCTGAATTTTACAATTTTCCTGGCAACTTTTCTTCGTCTTTCCGTAAGAACCAGGGCGTCTACTAACATAGAGAAATCCGTAGTTTCGGACGAAGTTACGGGCAATCTGGTATCCGTCTCACTTACAGACATATACAGTGAGTGAGACGGAGGCGGAAGAGTCCGTAAGTTCGACCGAAACTACGGATTTCGCTTAGTGATTAGATCCCCTGACTATTCTAATCATTTTAATATAAAATTTGTCAAAACGGACATACCAACGAACAGCATTTTATTTTTATTAGAAGATGAAAGCACTCATTTTATGCCGGTTTAGCAATATTAAATTATATGATATGAATAATATAAATAAATATAAATTGAAAGAAACTAAATAAAATAATCAAGAACTTTTGGTTTGAAGCTCAACTAATGAATGACAGAGCAGGTTCTATCATATAATATTCTTCACAAGTATAGTAACAAGGCGGCATACGAGTTTTAACTTATTTTTTAATTTACTGCCCACTTATTTTTAAGCGTGTCGTGTTGATACAACAGCACTAGTTATAAAATAAAATGGCGGGTCACAAAATAAGCCCACTCCAAGCGAAAGGAAAACTTTCAAACAAGTCTTGTTAATACCTACTCAAAAAATATATATTAATGTTTAGGCTTAACTCTTTAACACTTTCAACTTCACCCACTTTTCATAGAACTCATACGCCATGCTCATACACATTGGAAGCGAACCCTCCGGATAGCTCGCCGGCATTACGTTTGCGCTAAAGTTAAACATCACGGATGGTCAACGGCATTAGGTTTAAAACCGTGTTATAAAACACTGTAAAACGAAGTAAAATTGTGTTTTCAGGGGGTCTTTTCGCTATGCGTAGTTTCCAATCTTTAAAATTTTTAGTGAATATTTGTAACCGTAAACAAAAAATGGAAAACAAAATGGTTGGATTTTAAAACCAACGCATATGCTAATAAATCTTTTTAAAATAAACATTCACTAAGAAAAACCGACATTTAAAATGAACCCTCCGCGAGGGCTCGTGGCATCCCATATGCGACTAGGAGAACCATCCAGGAGGGCTCCCGGCACTGAAGTGCTAAGCCTTAAAAGCTGCAGCTAAAAATGTAAATAATTAACAAAAGGTAATTTGTCAGCAAACGGTTGTAAGGTTTGCGCGTACGCAGCGCACGTTTGGCGACTTCGACGCAAGCGCAATCATTCCCAGCATATTATTTGCGGTTGGTGCGGACGCTGTTACGACCGCTGATTACTTCACTTTCTTCATAAACACCGTGTAATGCCGCCATTATATGTAAAATATCTTTATCTATGAAATAACAAGACAATGAACAAGCCTTGTCAGTGTTGTTTCTTTTCCTACTTTCAGAATCCAATTCAGAAAGAAATCAATACATCTTGATAAACATAATTATAACGTTAACCTAAATAAAATTCATATTTAATAATAGAATGTTATTGTCCCACAGGAGTCGTCCTGTTAATTACATTTTATTATTAATTCTATTATTTTACGGCCTTTGGGCGTCTTCTGATACATAGAAGCCAATAACATTGGTCACAACGTTTGCGTGTCACATTGGTAATTGCCAGGTTCTACGTTCCCACCTGAATGAAACTTAAAACCTATCAGCTAGTGGTTTTTAACTAACACAAAATCGCCAAACAAACGTAAAAATCCAATCAACTAACCAAATCAATGATGTGAATGTATCACACATAATTACACACAGATCAAATAGTTCTTGCGTAATGAAGCCAACATTCAGCAGGCTGACAGTCAGTCTGCTTGGCAGATTGATTGATGGATGATGGCCAAATGCTCGATCGTTAGATACGCCTCGAGGTGGCTTGAGTTCATCACTGAGCTTCACAAAAGAATATGGACCTACGTCACTTCATTAGTCTTTTGTAAAAGGTATTTTTCAAAACGACTCAGTGATTGCCAGTGTATTTTTCGTGCAATTTTGGGAATAGATAACTAGGTAGGTATTTTGAAAAGTACCTACCATTCGCGAAATTAATGCGAAAATAACGAGGGATTAGCACATAAAAGATTTTCGTTCCCTTGCACAACAAAACACATAAAAAAATTGCGTTTTCTTGCTTACTAAAAACGCGCATTAAAGCTATTCTCAAAATATCAAATAATAACGATTAAAGACTGCAAAATTTTCGAAACAACTGACCCGACCCACTAACACATTCTGTTGCCTAAGTTCAGATTATGTAACACAAAATGCTCACAACTTGAGACGAATGTTTAGAACTGAGCACACAGACGGTCATTTATTTTTGCCAAAAACTAGTATGTGATAATAATAAAAGGCTAAAATTGACTTCATTTGAATTTGAAATACTATTTCAAAGACGTTTTAAATTTATTTGTCATCTTTTAAATTTTCGGGCAATGAAGTCACGATTCCATTTCATCTGTGTATAAGATTTTAATCTATCCGAGTTACGTGTCTCACAAAATGTAATTTATACGTCATCTCAGAGCCGTTGAACGATATCTCATTTAAACATTGTTTTTACAGTGTCCCCGTCATAATAAGAAGTATAAAACTAAGAACCGAAGAACCCTTTTGAGTTTGTTATGCTTTGCTCGGTTCGACCGGCCAGTGAGCTGGGAAGATGAAAAGAAAACGACCTTGACTTTTGACCCACAAAGAGTATTGGATGAACAAGCAAACTCGTTGACGCTCTTAACAAACATGTGCTAACCATTTACACTTATTTCATTCCATAAGCTGGTTTATGTTTTTCGTTTAGACTTAAGAAAAGATTAAGTATCACTTAGTAACATGGGCTATAACCGCAAGAGTAATAACTTATAAAGATACCGTCACGCACGAACTTATTTTTTAACAAATTAAAAAATAAAGAAGCTGTGTTAAATTCCTGCAGAAAAATAAACCCGTTCTTATTATTTTTTATGATAAAGGTGAATTTCTAATACCTACATAAAAATGGACAATTTAAAACGAAACATTATTTTATGCACTTAAAATATATGAAAAGTTTTATCTGCTCTTTTCTCCGGTTTTTATTTCACTCAACCAAAATAAGAAAACATGACTGCTTTAAGAAACGTAGTTGCTGTCTTCAGTGAGATTTCGACTGTAATTCTATCTTTTCAGTAAACCATAAATTTCTCTCCGTATATTTATACCTGCGTTTGGACATTATAGCGAACTCTAAAACTCTTAAGTGCAATTGGCAATATCATTGTTGAGTACCTAAGATATAGGAGGCTTTTCCCGAAGACTATAATTACTTATTAACAAAGGGGACCCCATTCATCATGCATGTTTTATGGAAGAAACCTACTACCTAACTACGCGGTTATAGATAGTGCAATCCACGAAGACGCGCCCCACTCCGCTCCGCTCCGACTAAAGTACAGTAGGTAAACGCGGAGTGGGGCGCATCGTCGTGGATTGCACTATAATTATGTACTGTGTAATTATTACTAATCTAATCACTAAAGGTATCTCCTATTCCCAATGCTATTTTTACCGCCGCGGTTTCGTAAAATCTACGTTTGGTGACGTCAAACTGCGTAATATAACAAAAAGTAAAGAGAACAGAATGTCAGTATGTAACACAAAAAGGTAGGTGTATTTTATGAAATAACTGAGCAGTGGTAAGCATAGGATAGGCCAAATAACAAACGCACATGTCACAGCAACACTCTCGAAATGGAACAAAACCTTACTTACACTTAATAATTGCATCATTGACCGGTAACTTGGTTAATAAATCATGAATTGTGTGAGTAGACAAAGTTTCAAACATACAACAGAAAATAGATGGAGGCATTATTATATTGTTATTGCGACAGGCACTTCAATTCCACCGGTTTATCTAAAGAACGAATTACCTCATAATTGCTGGCACACACCTCACGCGTTCAAAAACAAAATTGAGAAATAATCTATTTGATAGTCGAGAACCACAAATAATAAACAACCCAAACTACCATCTATCTAAAACTCGTTAATTCACGTGGCGGAAAGAAAATTATAATACTTACATACCACTTTTGACTGGATAATGTAACACAAAAGAAAGTTATTTAACAATATGCAATTACATTACTCACCGACTCGTTTTGCCGAAATTTGTCTTGTCGAATAATTAAAAGGCACATAAATTATTTCGTCAAGATTCTCGGTCAGCTCTGCAGATAGCTTGTTACCTGCGTGGATCTCGTCCAAACATATCACATTATCAGATTTACATCTGTCACTAGACACTGTCGTTAACTCACGATACACTTCTGCATCAACTATGTCGTCATCTTTATGCAACACTTTTTGCTCTTTGTTCTCATACACTAAATTTGCTACACCTTCTAAATTTTCTTGACAACTCTTTGCCGCAGCTACTCTAATTTTATATACACCGGGTGCTCGTTTAGCTTCCACAATAAAATCAACTCGCTCTCCTCGGCCTAACTCAACCGAGTTCACACGTTCCGGCTCAATTTGGTGGCCATCTAAAGTCACAACTACTAAAACATGGTGTTCAATTGAAAATGTAATAGGACAGCTTTTTGATCCTCCTCCGTAAGCCAAACGGAATCTATATCTTTTTCCGTATTCTACATTGAATGAGGACTGCGGAGCGTCGGGGGATTCAGATGATATCCCTTTACCGTTTATGAGAAGGGATTCGGCGTTCGGGATGCGCGATAATACTCCGGCTAGCGGTCCCATTGAATGACCCCATTCAGACACGAATATTGTGTGTTCGGATGCGTCCACATCATAAAGCTTCGTAAGAGGGTCCAAACGTGGAGACTGGCGCACAACGAAGGCTCCCGCGAGACCGTCGGCAGCATCAGCAGCCGAGTGTGCGTGGTACATGTGCGTGCCCACAGCTGATGCGCGGAATTTGTACTGGAATGTAGTGTAGGCGGGCTGAGGGCACTGGGTCAGCATGGGAGCTCCGTCCATGAAAGGTGTCTCCTTCTGTGGTTGGCCTCGCCAGTGGATAGAGAGCGTATGAGCGGGAGCTCGATGTACCACGTCTACGACAAGGATGTCGTTATGGCAAACGTGCAGGGTGGGTGCCGGCAGCGCCCTGTTGGCGACCAGCACGCCACGCTCCCGACCGTCCGCAGATATACAAGTCGCAGGACAATCACCACCGTCCGTCTCTGTGCAACTACCGCAGGATCTGTGATACAGGAAAGTTTGATTTTAGAATGGAGTAATATGAGAAATGCAAAGCATATTAATTGCTTGGTAATTAGTAGGGATGCATCCGATACCGATACCGATACCGATATATCGGCGATACTTCGGGTTAGCCGATATATCGGTATCGACGATATTTTTATGACCGATTCAACGATACTTTTTAATTTAATAATGTAGTGTAAACGAGCGTGTTGTCTCGTCTATTTCGTTGCAAACGAGGCATGAAATATGCTCGGGGAAACCCCGCGCTTGTGAGTTTCTTGTTTCTCCCGCCCGCTTTGGCCTCGCGTCTATTTCGTTGCATACGAGGCACGAACTATGCTCGGGCAAACCCCGTGTCCTGTTTCTCCCGCCCGCTTTGGCCTCGCACTCGCATATCAGTAATATTTCGCTAGGTTGACCGTTGTCGCGCTTAGTATTTGTCATACATTCGTGTTCTTTGAGTGAAATAAAATAATCAACATTCATGTCAACTTCAAAACACAAAAGTGCGTTATGGAATCATTTTGAAATTTCGACAATTGATAATTCAAAATTCACAGTAAGCGTATCGGTATCGGTATCGGTATCGCCGATATTTTTATAAGAGTATCGGTATCGGTATCGTATCGGCGAAAAGGCGTATTGATGCATCCCTAGTAATTAGCATCTTGAAAAGTTGCAAATAAAAATGTGTGAATTAAAAATTATAGACAAAGACAAAAACCGCGTATCATGAGGTTGTAAAAAATATAGCTTACTTGCTAAGCGTCTTGTAGACCTCGATGACTAGTTTCACACGGCATATCATTGGCCAATCCAACTCGTGACATTCTCGGTCACAGTTTTCGAAATACTCCTCTGTAAATAATGAAAATCAATTAACATAAGACATTAGTATGTATGTGTACGTCAACTATACGTCAACAAACGTTTTTCAAAGAATAGTTAAACGTTCAAGGTAATCGAAATTAATGTAAAATCATTGTGAACTCGTCTTCGAGTCGAACGATCGATTTCACGAAGTTTATAAACGGTGATCGATTGAAAAACGTAGGTATATTTTATGTTACTACAATGGTAGTTGCTTCCGTAGACGGTATCGCTTTCTGCAGGTCTCCAGAAGTTTAATATTCGAATGTTAACTTCCAGATCGTACCTAAGTGATTTGAGTGTTACTAATACAAAATAAGTAAGAATTTGGTTTTGGATCTTTATATATTTTTTGTAATAGCCGATAAGAAAAAAATAAACATAAATAAAGATCAGCTGATAGTCCTCCTATGCGCAAATGTGAATTGTGATTTAGAGTAATTTAAGGGTCATCCCGATATTTAATTACAAAAAAAAAACTTATTACCTGGCATCGGCGTATAATGAACGACGACAAGAACTCCGGCTAGTAATACAGCTAACACTAATATCCTCTGCAAGGACATGAGCATGTAATTCGGCTTCACCATCGACACTTCGCGCACTTGAGCGACCTCCTTTTCCGACTCCATGATTAATGCGAAAAACTTAATCGTCTATGGCCCAATACGAGATTACATGTTTGTTCTTTAAAAATTGCGATCGGATTATGAAAGTGACAGGTTTAACGTCCGCGACTACGCGAGTCGACCACGAAGTGGCGACTGGTATGGTCGTGGGCCGTCGCCTCCGACGGTTGCAACATCGTGCACCACCATGTTTCGCGGCATTGCAAGAGGTTCGATTGGGCCTCCAATTCGGAAGTAAATTGAGGGGCAGCAGAATGAACTCTCTCTGCAAGTTACGCAATTTTATATTGTGCAAGCGTTATATTAATTTCCACCATGCTGACCACTTACTGTGGTGTTACGTGTTACAGAGTCCAACGCAATAGTCGCAAACCTAATTATTATTAAAAAAGAACCTAAACTTTCAGCACATTTAATTACTAAATGACTTCGTCGCGTCTTTCAAATTAGAGAGTAGGTACGAGTATATACCCACCTATTTAATTGATAATTCAATCTCATGCGCTTAATTGCTATCTGATTATAATTATTATTGGTAGGTACTTGTACTGTACATCTGAGTTGACCGCAGTTTCACAAATCTATTGCATGTTGGGCTCCGAAAGACGGTTGGCAGTCATTTGTATTTTAAATATTTAGCCAAATGCTACTTTTGAACCTCTTGCTGTGCATAGCTATTAACTAAAACCGGCCAAGTGCGAGTCGGAGTCGCGCACGAAGGGTTCCGTACCATTATCTATAAAAACGGCAAAAAAATCATGGCTGTTGTATGGGAGCCCCCCTTAAATATTTATTTTATTCTGTTTTTAGTCTTTTTTGTTATAGCGGCAATAGAAATACATCATCTATGAAATTTTCAACTGTCTGTGACATACGGACGGACGGACAGCGAAGTCTTAGTAATAGGGTTCCGTTATTACCCTTTGGGTACGGAACCCTAAAAACCGGTCAAGTGCGTGTCGAACCTCGAATAGTGAGGGGTTATACTACGGGCTTCGTAGTTTGGATAAATAGTTACGCACAGTATTGATTTTATAGACCTCAAAAATAAGTTTGTATTTTGTGAAATACAAACTTATTTAAAAAGCTATAACCGGTTGCAGACGAAATTGCACACTGTGGTGTGCAATTTCGTCTGCAACCGGTTATAGTTTTTTTTTCTATAAATTATTTCTAGAAAAAAAACTGAACAAATAGTTCGGTTCGGTTGCACACGAAATCATTCCATAAATCATAAACTACTGGCTAAATAAATAAATTGCTTAGAAATATCATCATCTTTTTAATTATGGGATTCAACGATACCTCAAACGCTTATATGCATTGATTTTTTTTTCATCCCTCAGTTCATGTATGGGGGCTAAATGAACCCCCCATTAGTCCCCATACATGTAACACCCCTATTTATTATCTTCGTAACTTTACCAACCACTGCACAGTGTCTAGTCTAGTACAAGCTAGTGGACAAAATCTGACCGCATGATGTGATAAGAACTTGTAAACAACCCTCCCCAGTTACTGAATACCTACCAAGAACTGATTACGTTAATCACCTCATTAAGGTACTTTATCCGGGGTGAAAGTAAGTAGGGCTTGATTTGCATTTGTTAAGCAGTTGCATTTTTAGCACGGCGGACGGACAGACGGACATGACGAAATTATAAGGGTTTCATTTTTGCAATTTGGCTACGGATCTCTAAAAAGACCTAAGCTGAAATATAACAAAATTTGCAATTAGGTTAAGCATGAGGTTATTTCCTAGATATAAGTAGACCGATAAACTTTACGTGTAACACGGCTTAAGTAGGTACCTACTGCATCATTATATTACGTATCTAATACTAACGGAACAGCTGTTACGCTTGCCGATGAACATCGTTATCAGATACAAGTTTGCTTACCATGGACAATTAACAGTCGTAAAGCATTGTCATAACCACTGCGCCTGACATGTGGTGCGAAAGACCTGACAAGAAAGGTGTTAAGTGTGAAGATGGATGGAAAGTGTTAAAGACGATATGGATTGGCTAGGAAGGAAGTACACACTGCATCCTAATTATTATTTTTAATATTAAAAATGCGAAACTGAGTTTGTTTGTTTGTTACGCTTTCACGCTAAAACGGCTGAACATGCATGCATGCATGTTTGAGTCCATGACCTAGGTTGGGACATAAGATACTTGTTATCCCGATATTCCACGGGATCGAGACTTATGCGGGTGAAACCGCGTGGCGCAGCTATCGTTTCATATAATTTCAGCAAATAAATAAGTCTCGACTGACTTAATAAGCCTCGTTGGTCTAATGGTCACAAGCGCTACTGCTGAACATAAGGTCCTGGGTTCGATTCCCAGGTCGCGCAAAGTGTCATTGGGTTTTTCTTTCTGGAAGTTCACAGTAGCAGCCCGGAGTATGGATTTGTGCCCGGTTGATGGCAATAGGCTCGCCCTCTATTACGTGGGACTTAAATATAACTGGTGAAATGTGGGTGTACTGCAGGTACACCACTGCCCAACCCTTCGGAGAAACAAGGCGTTATGTGTTAAATAATAATAACATTTTCAATTTCAATTTTCAATTATTGTCCCACTCAAAATTCAATATTCTAATATTCTAAATATTTTATTTCACATATACAATTATTCAAAATTATAAAAGCCTGTGCTAATCACATAAGCGAACCGTTGAGCTCCTTAATTAACATATCGTTTTCAGAAGGCATGTTTCCAAGCGCATCAAAGAACTCAATAGTCAAACCGATATTTAAGAATGGTGATAAATCTGACATGACGGACTACAGACCGATAACCTCAATTCCTATAATATCAAAAAATATTTGAGAAGACAATATTAAAAAGACTTTATGACTATGTGGACAAGTATAATTTGCTGAGGTGGGAACAATTTGGATTCAGGAAAAATAGCACCAACTCTTTAGATTGTTTTAACTTAATTAAAGTAATAACTGAGGCAATGAATGACAACATACCTATAATAGCTATTTTTCTGGACATGAGTAAAGCCTTTGACTTCGTTGATCATTAGCTATTACTAAGCAAATTTGATAAATATGGAATAAGGGGCAAAACGAATGACTGACTTAAATCTCACCTAAGTGATAGGCGTCAATATGTGCAAATATCAAAAGTCACTGATGAAAACCAAGTAGAATATAAATCGAATTTTAAAACTAATGCAGTAGGAGTACCCCAAGGCAGCGTGGTGGGTTCGTTTTTATAACTGCTATATATTAATGATCTTCCTAATGCAACACGCCACGAGACAATCTTATTTGCTGACCTTAAGTCACTAATTATAAAAAGTATGACAAACAAAATTGCAACAGGAAATTAATGAAGCAATCAAAGACATAATATCTTGGCATAATAACAAAAATAATTCAATTTCAAACGTATAAATCAAACTTTCAGACTCTTTATGAAGACGGTATCCTAGAACAAGTAGTAATGACACAATTCTTGGAGATAATAGTGGACCAAAACTGTAACTGGAAATCGCACATCAATATTGCGTATGCGATAAGCCAGAAAAATTAGTATACGCAATAAAACGTCGTATCGTCTGTGCTGTCATATGGTCTGATACTATGGGGCTACTCAGTTGAAGTTTTAATGGCATATTTCGGGTACAAAAGAAGTGTGTTAGCCGTGTTAGGGTAATATCTGGCGTCTGGTTTTTAGACAGCTGTAAACCGTTATTTAAAAAACTTCTCATAATTATTACCTTTACCCTGCATGTACGTACATTAAAGAACTATGTATGCTAGTAAAACAATATCCGCACTATTTTCGCATGCAATCAGAAGTCAAGACACAAAAAGGCTACTGCTAGAAATAAGTATAAATACGAATTAAATGTAAGTACCTCAATGTAGATTACAAATGTTTAGGAGGAATGTATATGTTAATGCCATTCAGGTGTATAACAAGTTACCTAATTTACTTAAGGAACTTCCCATTCCCATGTTCAAGAAAAAGCTGACAAGTTGGCTATTAGATAATTGCTTTTATGACATTGGCGAATATATGGAAAATTGTAAAAATCCAAGATGGCATAGACTTAACTTTAACATTTTAAAGTTACGATTACCGGATTATAATAATACTAATTCACATTGGACTTATTGTAAATAAATCTTCAAAGTCAAAGTCAAATAATTTATTTCAATTAGGCACAAAAAAGGCACTTATGGACGTCAACATTTACAAAAAAATATATAATAATTCGTCGTCGTTTTCGTATGGAGAAGAATGGGAAAGAAACTCCACCGTTACTCTTTTAAAATATTTTCATAATATCTTGTATACATTAATTATATAATTATATGCGAAGACGATGCACCTAGAATAAGATTACTATACCACGATAGGTAAAAAGAATGAAAAATGAAGGAATGACATAAATTAATTATGTGATAGATGCATGGTGCTCACATATTTACAAACGTTGTAAAATTATACGATATTCTTAACATTTTAACAAGTACTACTAATAATAAGTCAGTGTGTGAGTTCAAGTAATCACAGAATATAACATCAATGTTATAACAAATAATATTATAAGTACAATTAAATTGGCAAGCAGTTAGATTTTGTCTAGATTCTAAATTGATATTAATATTATTGTACTCAGTTAAGAATGACAATTGAATATTTATACACCATATTACTCTGTATATTCTTACAAATAAATAAAATTGTAATTCTTTAAAAAATAATTGGCTTTTACAATATTTTCAAGTAACAGTGTTAATAGGTAGGTTGGGATGTTTCAACAAGTACCAGGTACCTAAGTACTTAACAAAATAGAAGATGGTCAAGGTCAACAAATCTACAGTCCACTAAGCCTACAGCGTTCTCACATTGGGTACGTCTTTCATTGACTTGATATGCCCTGGCGGCTAAGAGCATGTCATGCTCACTCAAATGTCTCGCTGGTGGTGGCGTGTGTGTTGAATCGTTGAGTTCCCTTCAAAATGGTTGAGCTAAACGGTGCTGATCCATGCGTCATGTTCGTGAACGGGCGCCATCAGTAGGGACTGGTCATCTCTTATCTGCCACGGCTTATTTTAATTATTTTTTTTGTTTTTATCTGTTTATTACGGACGCTTTTTACGTGCACGTCTTTCTACATTGCTCTCACATGTATAATTTCAATATGAATGATGTAAACAATATTTTGTAAGAATATTATTGTTTTATAAGAGTGTCCGTGGAGTTTCTTGCCCGTTCTTCTCCATAGGAACCTACGCTTTGAAATGGGCAACTAGCTTCATATTTCTGACTGACTGACTGACCCCTTCACAATTCAATAGTGCCTGTAATTGGTTTAATTGAAATAAATGCTTTGAGGTTTGAGTTTGACTTTCACAAAATAGAAAATCATTTATAAATAAATAAGATAAATTAATTAATTAATAAATAAGCAGTGATAGCCTAGTGGTGTGACCGTCAGACTGAAAAGTCGTAGGTCTCGAGTTCGAACCCAAGGCACGCACCTCTGACTTTTCGGATTCATGTGCGTACTATATAATTATCACTTGCTCAAAAAAACGGTGAATTAAAACATCGTGAGGAAACCGGCATGCCTGAGAGATATTTCTCGACGGCATGTGAAGCCAAGTCAGAGGCCTATGGGCGGCTTTAAAACTCTGACACCAGATTAGTCACTAACCACACGAAAAGAAGAAGAATTAATACAAATAAAAACCTATTCACCTACCTATTTCAACGTAGTCTTTAATTTTATATTATTCTTTATCAGTAAAGACAAGTTTGATGTGGGTTCTATATTCTATATAATCTGGGTAACTTCCCACCGCTAAGTTCTGTAACCGACTTTGGCAACTTGTTAAAAAAGCGGAAACTGTTTATAAGAAATGACCTGCTTGTTTTAGTTACTCTAAATTTGGGTATCACAATTTCTACTGCGTGTATTTATAATAGTATGGAAATCACTTCTTATTTTGAAAAGTCCTAAGTTTTTGCGAACATACAAAATACTTTATAAGATATAAAGAGAAGGCAGAGTCAGCATAGTTAGCCATCTTAAAAGGAAGGTCATTTATATAAACTAGAAATAAGAAAGGGCCGAGAATGAAACCTTTTAGGCACGCATATTTTGAGGACGTAACCCCCCCCCCCCCGTTTACTTTTTGCTGCCTGTTTGATAGATAGGAAAGAATAAGATCAGCAGCTTGTCCACGAATTCCGTAGTGGTGTAATTTACAGATCAGTGTATTGCGGTCAACGCAGTCAGACGCTTTTGAGAGGTCACAGAAAATGCCAATTGCATCCTGAGACTTCCTCCCAGGATTCCAAAATGTGACTGATGAGTTTTACTCCTGCGTCAGTCGTCGACCTACCTTTCGTGAAACCAAACTGGTGACTATGTAAAATCCCAATTGAATTCACATGTGACAACATCTGGTCTAGCATTATTTTTTCATGTTCACTTTTCATCAGAAAAATCGAAACACTTCCGTTTTTATGGTTTCTGTCCTAATTTAACACAAAATATTTTTCATTCCATTTAAAAAATATTGTATAGTTGGCAGTTTGGCCATTACAGTGATAAGCGAAAATTCAAAATTAGAATTTCATTAGTTTATCCTATCACTGTTTTGAGACAAATGTGTGTTTAAGTTTGAGTGGTTTAGTAGTGATTTTATTATCTCTAAAAGTTTAGTTACTATTTCTTCAATTTATGATTTAAAATGATGACAATTTTGAGGCTGGTGGTCTTTATACATTAAACACATAAGAAAGCATGTGCTTCAACCTCTGCACATGCCTACCTCATATTAGCGATCAACAGATAAAGCATTGATATCCTTATTTTCCTTATCCTCACTGAAGGAAAAGGCATCTTCTCATAAATAGAGCATTGATCACCACGCTTGCTCAAGATGCGGGCTTTCGGGCGGTGTATTATGGCCCACTCCATCTCACCGAGAGGAGGCTGTGTCCCAGCTGTGGGGACATTTTATGCTGATTATGGAAATACATAATATAAGAAAACAAAGTCGCCGAGTCTGTGTGTCTGTCTCAAAGCGATAAATTCAAAAACTACCGAACGGATTATCATACCAATGGATGGAGTCATTAATGAGGCAGGTAAAGGTGCTTAGTTCATTAAGGTGTTGTGTATATTGGCTGAAATATGACGATGATCATGCCGACTGGGAGCTTTACTGGCATACGTCACCTAAATCAATGAAGGTAGGTATATGATAACAATGTATTACGGAATTATTCCTCTTGAAAAGATTTATTAGCAGCCATCTGCATTTTTCATTTCTCTGAACCCGATTCTGGAGTCTACGCAGACTATTACGGGCAGAAGCTAGTCCAGGTTTCCTCACGACGTTTTCCTTAACCGATGTCAGTAATGTTCGAGATAAACTTAGAAAGTTCATACGAATTAAATATGAAATCATAGTACATAAATAAGTGTTTCATAATTGCCGGTTTCGTTCTTGCCCGGTTTACCTACTACACTGGATCGCAAAAATTCCGGATCGCTAATAAAAACCGCGATATATCTCCATAAATTACATACCTAGATCGCTAGAATAAATAATATTAGGGGTTAAAGTATTGAAATTGCCGATTTGTAAAGAAAAATTTAAATTCGTTTTTTATTTAACATATTTATTTAATCAAAATTATTATCTTTGCTGCCATCTAATAGGAAGGTCATTTATGCCTTTGCGATAGAACTCTCGTGATCTAGATTCGACAAACTGTGTCAAAGCATTTTGTACTGCCTCTGAGTAGACTTTTTGTCACGTAGAAAATTGTCCAAATCACGAAAAAAATGGTAGTCCGTTGGAGCAAGGCCTGGCGAATACGGAGGGTGACGAATGGTTTCTAATTGCAGTTCCTGTAGAGTTAAAACGGTTTCTCGTGCTGTATGAGGGGTCGCGTTATCATGGATTATTGTTCCATGATAACGCGACAGTGAAGATCGATTCATGAGTCGGGGCTGTTTCACTGCTAGTTTTGATATAATTGTTCGGATTTCGGCACAGTAGACATCTGCCGTTATTGCTTGACCCACATAAATATTAAAAACAGGAGAAGTGGCAAGGGGGCGTGTCGCCGACCACGTGGAGTTGAGCTTTTCGCTCAGGTATTGAAAAAATGGCCGTCACCGCGAGTTAGTGTGTTGTCAACCGCGATCGTAAAAAAAACGATTATGCCGTCTTGTTAAGTGGGTTCGTGCAAAAATAGAAGCCAAAACAAAAATTTTCGAAGTCATAGCATCAGTTACCACAGGTAAATACAAGTATTTTACAATATTTGTCTTAAAAATCACGAAAAACAACAAGCCGTAAAATATATCTGAGTTGTACTACTTTATTTTTGTTTTCCTATATTATCCCGACAGTATTATTTTTGCAATAAATACATTGCTCTTTTACAACCACCTCAGTCTGTCACTGAGTGACTGAACAAGCAATGTAAATCTGACATAACGAAACGTCAATAAGCCGTAATGTCGCATGGTGCGTCCGCTGCTCTGGTCCGCCGTATTTGAGCGCGAGCTAGTGATGTGCTCGTGGAGGTCTGACAAAGTCTATCGACAAGAAAGTCGACTGCGAATTGTTATATTACAATTTCATTTAATTGATTTTTCTTCAATTTGTTAACTCTTGTAATCCGATTGGAAGGCCGATGTGGTTCTATGCATTTTTACCCATTTTTATTATTTTACAGCGTAATGCGTAACCAAATATCGTGAAGTAAGTTCAATAATGTTTAGTTTAGTCTATGGAATGTCCTTGGGTTTGAATTATGAGATGTAATGCCTTAGCCTCAAGTTACTTCGTCATTTGTTATGGTTATGGTATTTTACTGAAGTCTTCATAAATGCACCATTAGCTTCGTATGCATTATAATAATCAGCATCATATAGTCATAATTATGTATTATGCCGCAAAATTTCTAAAGAGGGTTTGAAGCCATATTGTGACGTCATGCATGCTCTAAAATAAACAATTATAATATGAAAATTACTTTTAATAAGGTTATTATTAAAGATTTGGCAATAGGTCAACATTCATGCTATTTATTTCTTATGCATGCGTGTGTGTTATTGTCACATAAACCCCTAGTTACTAGAGAAAGAAGAATTTAATTTCTTAAAAATACGGGTTTTTTAAGAGCCTGCAAATTTACAAGTTTATGATTAGCTTCGTATACCTATATAATTCAGTAAGTCACTAACAAATTGTAATTGTACCGTTTCAGTTTCCCAAAAGAAGCAAGTAAAAAATCAATGGATTGATGCCATAGGAAGGTCAGCTAACTGGTTCTCTACAAAAACGAGAATCTCTTTTTTGAACATTTTATGGCATCATAATCATATATAACTACGTGTCGTTTGATTTGTAATTGTTTTTAAAATATTTTTATTAATTAATTAAATAATGTTTTGTTGGTTTCATATCGTTTTTGTTTACTTTATTTCCAAAACCTTTATAGTAAATTTATCGATAACTCTTCGATTTAGTCAAGCACTATGTCGTATCCGCCCCCGAGTCCCGACAACACACAATGATAATTGTTTTAGTGTGAGTAATTATACGGAAAAAGTACGCTGTGTTTTAAATAATAAAGTTTATATTTAAATGACTGAGTTATCGATGGCGCGTGTGTGCACTTGTTCGTAGTATTGTTTTGACAGAACTGTGTGTGCAATATTAGCGATATGGAGGGAGAATTGTGGCTTCATCGGTTTTCTATACATTTTGAACTCCACGCCATATCTCCTTCTTTATTATATCTATGGCTTGACCAGATCGGAGAAAGCTATAGTGAATAACACCATGCTGAGACCACCAAACAGTTACCATTACCTTTTTATTGGTAAGCTTTGCTTTATAGGACACTGTTGCGGCGTTTGACCTGTGGTCAGCCATTGCATTTTCGCTTACGATTATCGTAAAGAATCCACTTTTCATCACATGTCACAATTCGATCCAATATTCCTTCATTTCTGTATCGATTCAACAATGCAACATAAGTTTCAACACGCGTTTCTTTCTGCAGATCAGTCAAATCATGAGGCACCCATTTCTCATTTTTTTTTTTTTTTTTATTTGACGCAAATGAGTCAATATTGTTGGTAAGGTAACGTTAAATCATGCCGCTAATTCCTGGGTAGTTTGGCTCGGATCGACTTCCACCATCTCTTTCAATTCATTGTTATTCACCTGTGTGGGCGGTCTTCCACGTGGTTCGTTCTTCAAATCAAAGTTTCCATTACGAAAGCGTTTAAACCAAAATCGCACGATGCGTTCATTAGCAGTCCCCTCTCCAAACGCAACATTGATATTGCGAGCTGTTTCTGCCGCGTTAGTTCCGCGTCGGTGCTCGTATTAAAAAATAACTCGAATTTTCGAAGTATCCATCTTTCTTGTCTAAGCTGAATAAAAAAAATAACTGAAAGTCAATAATCGAATGTTGCACATATTTTAAAAGAAGAACTTCATAGGTACCATGTCAAAAAAGTTTCACTCTAAAATCTCAAACCATCAAGATTCTATGTCAATTCGAAATACCCACCTAAAAAAACTGGTCATTGAAAATTCAGAGGGTCATGGCCACCCGGCTGGTCCGGGGATACCACACGGTCTCCAGTGAGGCGGCGAGCCTCCTTGCCGGATTGCCGCCATGGGATCTCATGGCGTCATGGAGAGTGCGATTGTCGCAACCCAGTGCTGGGCACGCCACTGTTGCGGCGATAAGTCCCCGCTTTGAGGAGTGGCTGGAGAGGCGCCACGGCCTCCTCACCTTCCGCCTGACGCAGGTCCTCACCGGACACGGCTGTTTCGGGAGGTACCTGTTTCGGATAAGGCGGGAGGAAACGCCCGGGTGTCATCACTGCGTGGATCGCCCGGAGGACACGGTGGAGCATACGGTGGAGGTATATCTGCCCGGCTTGGGCAGAGCACCGCCGTGTCCTCGTGGAGGCGCGTCCGGCCCTGGTCCAGGCCATGGTATGGAGCGAGAGGGCATGGGAGGCCGTCACCTACGTCTGCGAAGCAGTAATGCTCGCGAAGGAGGAGGCGGAGCGCGTGAGGGAAAGGCAAATTTCGCCTCACGCCCCTAGCCGTCGCAGGAGGAGACGCCCTGGGCGTCGGGAATCAATTGCTGATTCCCGGCCACCGTAGGCGCGGGCTTGCGGCCGGTGAGCAATGGGTAGCTCGCCGTCCGGTAAGGACCAAGCCCGGGTAGGCGGCGCGTTGTGTTCCACGCGCGCCTCAAAGAGATGTCAGCGAATGAAGGGGTCCGATGAGACAATTGCCTGCCGGGGTTGCGGGAAAGTCCGAAAGGGATACCGTGGCCCCCTGGCATTGCACAGGCAACAGAAGGAACACGGGTGGGTTTTAGTCAGTAAGAGTCTGACACGCCCTCCCGCTCCACACAGAGCGGGAGGAGTCATTTGATGATTTCCCACCCAAAAAAAAAAAAAAGGGCTAACATGACAAGCGCAAGAACTCTTTTTCTCGTTTTGTCGACGATTCTGACGTCATTCTAATCCCTAACATGACAGTATGATTTAGAAGTCAATGCATTTCATTTATTCAAACGTCGCAAATGCCTAAAGTAGACTAAAATCACCAAAATTTTGTTTATTCCTGTCAACCGACGATATCCCATTCTGAATAGAATAAAGTGACACATATTTTAGTACTTAGTTATTAATTTAGTGAAAACGGCAATTATGCTAGGTATTCCGAATTTGACGTTTTTCACCTAAAATTTTGATTGTCTAATTAAATCTGACTATTTTTAGTCGTGATTAAAAAGATTGTCATGAACTAAAATTCACACCAATACCTCGACGGTGCAAAAACGGTGGATACTGTATCTTTTTTTTCTTTTCTCTTGCTTATATCTCGAAAATGGTATGTCCTATCGCAAAAATAATGACAATTTCGACCCACTTTATGATACCCATAAACCCCTAATACTCAACATGTAGGTAATAATTTTTCTTATTTTCTATAAAAATTCCATATAAAACACGTCGTTCCAATATAAAAACGTAATTGTTACGATACTAACTAAAAATCTTCTGGATTTTAATTTAGTCTTCGTTGCCATTCGTAAACTCAAATGTACGTAACTATAAAAAAAAAACTAAATGACATCTGTTTTGTGACAGTTGACATTGACAGTGACAGTGACAATTGTTTGTTTGGTTCGCGCTCGCGGGTTCGCCGTAACACCGTGCTGCGTGTCTTTTTTCGATATTGGCTACTTTTGAATAAAAAGTTTATTAACCAAACCATAATAATTTATATCAATATGGAGATAACAAGGAATAACTTTTTAGATGAACTGGAGAATATAAAGAAAGACTTAGCGAAGTCCTGTTTTGTTGGTTTTGATGCCGAATTTACTGCATTGTTAACTGGAGAATGCTTTAAATACAGGTAAGCAATGCACTGACTAGTTTGTACTGAAAACCGATGTCATCGGTCATCAACATCAGCCCATAACCATGAACAACTGCATGTTCCGATCCGAACATTGCACGGAGGTCCAAGCGCCCTACAAGCACGGTCATAAATAACTTACTTTATTAAGTGAGATTTTTCTGGAGGGTAAATAATAAAAAATACTTCACAAATGTACATTAATGCTTTATTTACATAATTTAATTCATAATATATAATAAACTGTACAATATGTACTGTTTATAATTATATAAATTTAAATAGTCTATATTTGAGATTGATTGTCCCTCATTAGGAAATACATCTGAAGAATATGATATCAACGCTATTCACGAAGGGGATATAATTAAATATGTATTATTTTATATATAATACATATTATATACAACAAAAAGCAAGAAAACTAAAACTGCAATTTATTTACAAACGTAATCATAACCACAACTAAGTTAAAATAACCACAACAACCAACCTATTTTCAATTTAAACTAAATTCATAATAAGTCTAAAACCTGCCTCAACAAGTCTGAAAAATCTTTCCTGGGGCATCCGCGTTCGCAAGATGGCCCGGGCTGGTTCACGTTTTCTTGAATGCACTGCTCTTTACTTCTTACTAATTCGACACATTCAATTTCATTTAACCAATCTGAGTACTTATGCAAAAAAAATGATTTATTCCTAGAGACAATTTACCAAAATCTATCAAGACTTTTACATAAACTGAGTATCTAAATTCCTAATGTCTAGATTCTTCACCTCATCCAATAAAGCTAGAATAGTTTCCAACACGTGTTGATGTTTCTGAGCAGACCAAATCTCAAAGAAATGCATCCTCGAGAAAGTACATTTAATCAAAGAACCTGTTTAATTTTTAATTTTCAGAATAGACAGTTCAATCTTTAATTAAGATATGTGAGAGTATTTGACTGTGGTTGCAATTAGTTGTAAACTGTCTATGTGAAGTCAACAATAAGTTAAATATTTGGTAGAAATCCTGTGTGGAGTAGCACATAAAAATATGTCATAATAAGTCAAATAAAATCTAAAAAATATAACTAAATAGTAAGAACATACCTTGACCTTGGAAATCCATGTTACAAACACCACTCAAAAACAATGCAATTCTGAGAATTCACCGATACACAAACAATATGTGCTAATGAGTTACTGTTAAGGCGAGCGCAACGTAATGATGTGTTCAATTCGGAGGTCGAAAAATAAGTGATAATTAGGTAAAATGGGTGACATATTTATATTTTTGGGTAGCTTGGGTAAATCGTTATAAGTAATTAAAGTGGGGTAATTGATGATGGAATTTTTGCATTATGACCTAAGGCAGTACCACCGTGCATTGGCCCTAAAAGACTGCTTGATGTAAAGAATGGTAATCTCAATAACTTAATACATTTTATACCTTTGTAATGATCATCTGGTATAGCATCTTTATATTATATTCAGAATACTTAAAATCTTGTTTTGAGGTTTTGTTTTATTTTATGTAAGTACACACAGTCATCATCATTTCAGCCGTAAGACTTCTACAGCTGAATGTAGGCCTCCCTCTACCTTCGCCACAGTACACACTAATTATGTATTTGTATCACACACTACCTGTCTGTACATTAAATTAAAAAAATCATTCATTCAGGGAAACAACATGTAACTTTTGAATACAAAGGTTTTATAAGGATCATCCTTTTGCCCTGACCAGGCCTAAGTATTTAGCCATACATATCAGTAAAACCTTACACTACCTCATTTCAGATTATTTGACACAAGTGAAGAGAGATACAACAGGCTAAAGAATGAAGTCAGTAACATGATAATGACGCAGATTGGATTAACGATGTTCCAGTACATCAGAGACGAGGACTCGTACTTAGCTGTCTGCTACACCTTCCATCTGTGTCCGCAAGTCTTCTGTGCCATTGACCAGTCATTCATCTTTCAAGCATCTACTTTAAACTTTCTTTGTAAACATAAGTTTGATTTTAATAAGGTAAGAGAACTAACACTACAATCAGTATAACCTACCTACCTTCGTTTTAATCTTTGTTGGGTTTAAATCTCATAAATACTCTATTTTATATTTCTTTTTAATAAATAAATGTATGATAAATGTTAGAAATATTTTTATTATAATAGATATTTGCAAATCTGTTATGATAGGATATGGTTTAAAGAACTTTTGTTGTCACCTCATGCATTCAAGTAAATAAATAATTTGATTTACATAGCACTAAGGAAGGAATGTAAATCGGTGAAGTAAAAATATAGACTTACAGCTTACAGTTTTTAATTTGGGAAGCTTGGAAATGGAAATGTTCATTATTAACATATATTGATGTTAGACTTTAAGCTAAGTAATATATTACTACTACCATATATGGTATGGTAGTGATAATTTATTTATTTATACATACCATTGTCTACATCTTGCCTGCTTTGCCCTCATACCAACTTTAAATTAATAACCATTAATAATAAGCCTCGTTTCATTAGACACGTCTAGCGGGCCTCTGCGAGTTGGCTTCGGCCCCTCGTACGCCTCCCAAAGGTCCAGGACCCGTCCCGAGAAATTTCAAAGACGTAAATATTAGGTCTTTACCTATTAAATTGGAGATTTGTATGATAATTTTAAAATATAAAAATTTTGGTATTTTTTTTATTTTAGCTAATCAAAGTAATGGCCCAAATTATCTATACAATTTAGCCATTTTGATGGCAGTTTGTTTATCCCTTTACTGCAGAAGTCTGCCTGACGGGAGGCGATGAAGACAGCGAAAGCGTTTTGTACTGCCTCTCGGGTGTTGAATTTGTTCCCACTTAAAAAATTGTCAAAATTTTGAAAAAAGTATAATTCAGTTGTGGCAAGGTCCGGTGAGTACGGTGGGTGACGGAGAGCTTCCAACTGTAACTCTTGTAGCTTTGCGATGGTCTGTCGTGAAGTGTGAGCTCGCGCGTTGTCGTGGAGAAGCAATGGGGAAGTGCGATGACTAGTCTTGGTTGTTGAATTACGAGCTTCTCCATCATTCTTTGCAATTCTTGGCAATTGACATCTGAGCTGCCGTCACTGTTGTGCCATTCGGTAAGAAACTGATATACAAGTCCGGCACTGGTCCACCAGACAGTCACCATCATCTTCCTATGAGTAATCTTTTTTAGCGCACTGATTAGGTGCTGTACCCGGGTCCACCCACTGAGACGAACGCTTACGGTTGTCGTACAGGATCCAATTTTCATCGCAGGTAACAGTTCGATTAAAAATTCCCTCGTTTCTATGCCGATTCAGTAGTGCTATGTATGCTTCGACTCGTAAATCTCGCTGTTGGTCGCTTAGTTCGTGTGGCACCCACTTATCTAGCTTTTTTATCTTTCCGATTTGACGCAAGTGCTTTAATGTTGTTTTGACACTAACTCCAAGGCCCGCAGCAAGCTCAGCCGTAGATTTAGTTGGATCCGCTTCCACTATCGCCTTAAGTTAGTCGTTGTCGACAATGGTTACCGGCCGACCGCGAGGCTCGTTCATCAACTCAAAATTTCCAGATTTAAAACGATTGAACTAATAATGGACCGTGTTTATGCAATACAAGTCGTTAATGTTTCGTGTTGTTTGCGCAGCGGTATTTCCACGTAGGAACTCATATTCGAAAATTGTACGAATTTTCAGTTTATCCATGGCGCCAAAAACTACCACAATGTCACAAAAATAAAAATAAACTATCTATATATAATTAAATCTGAAAATGCTGGTTATAGAATCTCCAATTACATAGGCAAATACCTAATAAAATAATAATAATAAAAAATATTCTTAATCTGATACCCTCCTGTCAATGTCCACTCAGTGGCTTAAGATAGTGCACTCAGAAAGTGGGCAACGTCGCAAATAGAAGTCAAATATTTCGCTAATTTGATTAATTTGGCAATATTACTGTATGGAAATATAAAATGTGGCTAACTAGCGAACTCGAATATTAATAATGAATTGCAATTAAAACACTGAATTTGATGTTGTAACCATTTTAGGTGTAAAAAAGCATTTGGACAGTATCCAAAATTTTTTTTTTACATCTAAAACTAAATATTCGGTGTTACGATATTTCATAATCTATATTTTAGTTCACTAGCTCGCCACATTTCATATTTCCATACAGTAATAATGTCAAATTAATCAAAACAGGTAAATATTTGACAGCTATTTGCGAGGTTACCAACTTTTAGGATAAGCGCTCTTAAACTGTGTATTTTATGTAAGCCCGACAGTTGCAACACTAGGTAAGAGTATACATGTTAATATAGTCCGGGTGCTGCTGCTACTCACCGCCTGATGAGAGAGGTGAGACAGGGGAGGTAGACAACGGCCAAGCTAACTCAGTCTGCCAATTTTGTCAATGGCCCCCTCCCCCGTCTTACCGCTCACTTACCTCAAGCGGTGTTTAGCAGGCGCGCGCGGACTATACTTACATTAAAAGTAGAGTAAAATATTATAAAATTCTAGAATATTTCATTTTCGACAGCCTACAGTCCTTGGCTTGCATTACAACTCCTAATGGAAAACATATTAATATTTTTTAATTATATACTGTTTCAGTTTACATATGAAGGACTGCCATATTTGAGTAAAGTGGAAGAAGCAACAGTAAGGCAGAATATTAAAGAAAAGGCGCTGTTCAATGACCTCACAAGAATGCTGAATATAGATGAAGAAAGGCAACTGCAGCAATACTACTCCCAAGTTTCTAAGTAAGTACTACATTGTGCAAAACTTTTCACAAAAAAAGAAGAAAACGAATTTGCCAGGTTTGCTGGCAAAATAGGATATTTCAACACAATTGTTTTGGGTCATCTACAAAATTAAGGGTATGCTAGCGGGCCAGACCCAAAATTCGCAAAAAAATAATGTTTACGCCTACAGGAATCTTTATTTAAGAAGTAGTGGCTCAATCATTGACGACTAAATTCCTATATTGTTATGCAGCTTGCTATTTCGGGATCAAGATTGAGATGATTAATTTCAGTAAGTAAAAATCATTAGATCTTATCACAGGTAACCAGCCGTTTGATAATGATCCGCGGGATTTGGTAAGACTGGTTGTCAGACTTTTGGGCTTCTGAAGACCCGTAACAACTGTCAAAGATCCACGAATGACAGCCGGGACCAACGGCTTCGTGTTTTACGGGGCACGGCATCTTTACATACCAAAACCCCTCTTGGTATGTAAAGGTCACCCATCCACGGACCAACCGCGGCAAACGTAGCTTAAACTGATCGATCGACCCATGTGGCTTTTTTTACTTAGCCACTTTAGAGGCATGAGGAACAGGGTGTAAAGTTCACTCATCCACCAAAGAAAAGGGAGGATCCTCCGACCAGGTGTTGTGTCTGTCGGGCCGACTGCCCGCCTGTTGATGTCGGATAGTCTTATACATGTCGTTCGCGCGGTAAACTCTAATTGCGCGATGCAGGATTTGTGTGACGTCATGTCTTTGATGCGTAGTTCGTATGTGGCGGTGGAACCGCTACACCACTTAGTTAACCTGCTTATTGCTTTCTTCAAAATAGGAACTAATAAAAGCTCATGTCTAATATAGCAGCCTGTTGTGGAGTCCGGCCTATACTTTTTCTCCTCAGGTCGTATAAAAGACAAATAAGTGAATTTAGATAACAGTACTCATAGTCAAAATCCATTATAACATTTATAAGGCAAAGTGTGGTGACAATTATCTATGGAAACTCGTTATTCAACCACCAGAAAATAATGCGTTTCAATATTCCCCTGGTATAATATTGACTTCATATTACATTGTTTTGGCAATAAACATAGTTTCTCTCAATTACAGATGGTTGATAAGAAGTAAAGACGAGACAATGTACCTAGATGTGGACAGCCCTGTGTTCCGGTACATCGCACACGTCGAGCTGCGGATGCGCTTCCCAAACATACTCACCACGGATAGCTTAGGTAATAGTAAGAAGGTAATTAGTGCTAGTAGCTGACTTTTCTTTTATATTGCTTCTTATGTTAGAGAAATAAATGTACTAGTTCTAGCATGTTGCTGTTGTATTCACGAACATCGAAAACGGAACATTTTGTGCGAACACGAACCCCATTCGAACACAGTTCGCGCTCAACCCACCTGCTCACTTTAGTAACCATGGATTCGAAATTAGATTGCCACGAACATTTTTGACGAACAGAAAGAAAGAAAATACGTTTATATGCGGTACACATGACGCAAGCAAAGGATAAAACACGAAAGAACAATTTGGAGGAAAATAAATCGAACATCAAACAGTGTTTGATGTTCGTTAGCGGTACGCACATGCGAACAAAGTGTTCGATGTTCGTGTTCACCGTGTACTTGTTTGTTCGTGCGTACCTGCCGGTGAGTGTATTATGTAATTAGTAGTCGTTACTGGGGGCTCGTGGCTAAATAATAACAGTCGCACGGGTCGATTGAAGGTAAGGCAACGCTGGCCACGGTCAGTTCGCGGATGGGGCTGGTCCCATCCATGAACTGACCGTGATCCATTACATATGGAGATCTCAAAGTGCCTCGCACGTTAAGCTGTTGGTCCCGGCTGTCATTTGTAGATCTTTGAAAGTTGTTACGGGTATTCAGAAGCCCAAAAGTCTGGCAACCAGACTTACCAAGGGCTATCTTGTTAGTTGTTACCCAATAACTGGGTTGTGGGGGTCAGATAGGCAGTCACTCCATGTAAAATACTGGCAAGCAGCTGCGTCCGTTTAGTTTGGAAACTGACCCTTACATAGTCAAGTAAGGACAAGGCAAATTGATTGAGTGTATTATGTAGTTACTGCTATCATACGTACGTACGTGTCTACGTATCGTATGGTACTAGCCAACCTCGTTAATTAGATATCTGCCAGTTGTGATGTATGTGATACTAGCGAACTTAGTTAATTAGATAGCTACCAGTTGTGAGGTATGTGATACTAGCCAACTTAGTTAATTAGATATCTGCCAGTTGTGATGTATGTGATACTAGCGAACTTAGTTAATTAGATAGCTACCAGTTGTGAGGTATGTGATACTAGCCAACTTAGTTAATTAGATATCTGCCAGTTGTGATGTAAGTGATACTAGCCAACTTAGTTAATTAGATATCTGCCAGTTGTGATGTATGTGATACTAGCCAACTTAGTTAATTAGATATCTGCCAGTTGTGATGTATGTGATACTAGCCAACTTAGTTAATTAGATATCTGCCAGTTGTGATGTAAGTGATACTAGCCAACTTAGTTAATTAGATAGCTGCCAGTTGTTATATATGTGATACTAGCCAACTTAGTTAATTAGATATCTGCCAGTTGTGATGTATGTGATACTAGCCAATTTAGTTTATTAGATAGCTGCCAGTTGATGTCATCCAAAAATATTTGAAGTATTTTGCAAAACTCTTGTCTTATATAGTATTTTTATCTTTCCGTGACATCACTGCGGGCCCTATCAGAATACCAGCGCTGCGGCATTTATTATTAAATGTCACAGCATCATGCTGAGATAGGAGCCTTTTGGCCTCGCACAGGACTTTCTGTTATACAGGGTGTTTGGAAGGTGGGTGCAAAGCCTTAAAGGGGAGTTAATACAGACCATCTAGAACATTTTGAGCCATATTTGTCCTAACCAAAGTCTGATATTTATTTTTTTAGAGAACTTTTACGATTTTGGTACCAAAATCCCAAAATTTTCCAATTAAGGCCTAATAACGCAAAGATTGAGTGAAAATTTCTATTTTTTTTAATTTACTTTATTGGCCTAATGTGTGTTTAATGGTATGAAATCATTTCGAAGCACCGTATTTACTAAAAAAATAACTTTCAGACTATTTAAAATAAAAATAAAAAAAAATTAAAGAAAAAAAATGGATTTTAATTGACATTTAAAAAATAAATAAAATATCTACTGGTGTTCAAATAATTTTAAAAACATGCTGAGTTATTGCTCTTTTTTTTAAGGTATCATTTACTTAGATAGCTTTACAATTTTTGAAGTTAGGGTGCCTGGACCAATTAAGGGTAAGAAATTTCAAATTTCAATAAAATTAAAATCAACCTGATTTTTCCTCAAATAACTTTAAACTAAAGTCTAAAGTGGTTATTTTTTAGACGCACTTAAAAAAAGTCGGCCTTACAAAACGAAACAAAGGCTGCCGTGGTGGCCGGCGGACCGGGCGGCGTACGATAACAAAGGGCTCTTGATTCTTTTGTTATGATAAAGACAACTTTAGGTCTTATTGCCGAGGATGTAAAGATGCTTTTTGACTTTATAAATTCGTTAGTACCTGAGATGGACCCGACCCGTCGCTTCGGTGATGTCATCTTTTCTCTCTCTTCCTTCACTGCTCTGCCCTTGCGCGTTGCGAGTAGACGTTTGATTCACCGTACTCAGTCGTAGCTTAATGCTCCTGCGCGTGTTGATTATTAATTTTGGAATTACTTGTATTGCGTTTGTGATTTACCGTGTTCAGTTGTAGCTTTACGCTCCTGCACGTGTTATTTCGGACTATTGAACTAATTGACATTTTAATTGAGTGTATGTACCATTGCCATGGCTGCATTTACATCTCAGGAACAAGCGGATATCGTTTTTATGTATGGCAGAGCTGATGGTAACGGAGCTTTGGCACGACGTTTGTACCAAGAACGTTACCCGAACCGCAGGTAAAGTAACTTCTAATACTAACATTATTACTTCAATTGCCATGTTGATTTGTAACTGACGTTACTAATAAACAATTTCATTTCAGGCTACCTAATGTTCGAGTTTTTTACAACACGTATCGCAGACTTTCGGAATCTGGCATCCATCATGCAGTACCCGGAGTGAATCCAGGAAGACATGACCCCGACGTTGAAGAACAAATACTTGCAGCCTTTGAAGCGGATCCTACAACCAGCGTCAGAACTGTGGCGAGAAACTTAAACATTTCAATATGGAAAGTGTGGAGTACCATGCATCGGGAACATAAATATCCGTTTCACGGTAGAGGCGTGCAAGGCTTGGTAGAAACCGATCCTGGGAGAAGGATGCAGTTCTGCCGATTTATGCACAATAGCGACATTGACGACAGATGGTTTCTAAAATCTATCCTCTGGACTGATGAGTCCAAATTTTCTAGAGAAGGAATCACGAATTTCCATAATTTACATGAATGGGCTGACAAGGACAACAATCCGCATTGGAAAAAACAGGTATACAAATTAATGTTTATTAATTTAAGTCCAGATGTTCAACACATCTTCAAAGAACACTTTAATTAGAATTAATTTTTGTTTCAGGTGTCTTTCCAAGCAAAATTCTCCGTTAATGTATGGGCTGGAGTAATTGGACGGACGTTGATTGGGCCCCACATTTTACCAGATAATTTAAACGGTGAAAATTATCTGAATTTTCTACAAAACGATCTCCCAACACTCCTGGATGATGCGGAAATACCCATTTTAAATACGGACAGGCCAATAATTTTCCAACTAGATGGATGTCCATCTCATTGGACATTGATTGTCAGAGAACATCTTGATAACTGTTTTCCAGGCAGCTGGATAGGTAGAGATGGGCCCATTCCTTGGCCCGCGCGATCGCCCGACCTGACGCCGTTAGATTTTTTTGTCTGGGGACGGGCAAAGGAGCTCGTATACACAACTGAGATTTCAACAAGAGAAGAACTAATTCAAAGAATAGAAGCAGCTTTCAGAACAATGAAAGAAGAAATGCAGCTTAAAATCACCACGACAGAAGTTAGAAATCGCTGTCGTAAATGTATACGCTGTGGCGGAAGCCATTTTGAACATCAAAATTAAAAAATCAAATCAAAAAACTGTCTTTTTTTTTTACTCCTTAAAATCGACTTTAACTGGATCAGGCACCCTAACTTCAAAAATTGTAAAGCTATCTAAGTAAATGATACCTTAAAAAAAAGAGCAATAACTCAGCATGTTTTTAAAATTATTTGAACACCTGTAGCTATTTTATTTATTTTTTAAATGTCAATTAAAATCCATTTTTTTTCTTTAATTTTTTTTCTTTTTATTTTAAATAGTCTGAAAGTTATTTTTTTTAGTAAATACGGTGCTTCGAAATGATTTCATACCATTAAACACACATTAGGCCAATAAAGTAAATTAAAAAAAAATAGAAATTTTCACTCAATCTTTGCGTTATTAGGCCTTAATTGGAAAATTTTGGGATTTTGGTACCAAAATCGTAAAAGTTCTCTAAAAAAATAAATATCAGACTTTGGTTAGGACAAATATGGCTCAAAATGTTCTAGATGGTCTGTATTAACTCCCCTTTAAGGCTTTGCACCCACCTTCCAAACACCCTGTATTTTAAGCATACTTGTGTGTTAGCTATATTGATATCTCTTGTGCTTGTCCCAATAAATACTTTTTTCTTTCTTTCTTTCAAAACTGACAGGTGGCATTCAATTCCAATTGTTTTGGTCCGTTAGTAAAAGTCTATCAAGGATGTTAGGTCGGCCAAATTTCGCGCCCTCACGCCCGTAGCCGCCGCAGGAGGAGACGCCTTGGGCGTCGGGAATCGATTAGCGATTCCCGGCCATCGTAGGCGCGGGCTTCCGGACGGTGAGCAATGGGTAGCTCGCAGTCCGGTTAGGACCAGGCCTGGGTCGACGGCACGTTGTGTTCCACGTGCGCCTCAAAGAGATGTCAGCGGGTGAATGGGTCCGATGGGACCGATGCCTGCCGGGTTTGCGGGAAAGTCCGAAAGAAATACCGTGGCCCCTGGCATTGCACAGGCAACTGAAGGAACACGGGTGGGTTTTAGTCAGTAAGAGTCTGACACGCCCTCCCGCTCCACCCAGAGCGGGAGAAGTCTTTTGATGATTTCCCACCCAAAAAAAAGGATGAAAGGATGGTAGGTCGCAGGGGACTGCCCAGTGATATGTGCTAAGCATTTAGGTAGATGAAAAAGAAGTAGTTATTATACATAGCAAAGTACCTATCTCCTATATCTACAGGGTGTATCAGAAAGGTGTGCTCAAACTTAAGGGTGTAGTTCCTACAGACCATCCAACTGGACAACTTTCTCCATGGAACCAACATCGTTATCGCGAAAAAATTATCAACTGCCTCATAATAAAATTCAATACCTACTCGACCCAAATGTATTAATCTTTTTGTTGTGTTTATTTTGTTTAAAATGGCATCATCTCTTGACTTATGCCACCACCTTATCTTAGGAATGCAGTGAACTCGCTTCTTATTTTGTTGACAATGCTCATACTTTTTTTTTTCTTCTCTCTCTACCAGCATTCAGTGTTTGGAATTGGAACGCTGTTGCTGCAAATGATAACATTTTTTAGTGTGATTTTTGTCAAACATTTCTGAATACTAATTACTAATGTTATAAGATACCAATTTTTTAAATAATATTTCATTTGCCTTTTAAAAAAAAACTTGAATTGAAAAGTTTTGTATTTACGATGAAAATACCAGAATTGGATAAATTCTCCTGTAAAAAAATTGGTATAAAACTTACGTGTAGTCTTTGTCGTTACAAAGATATTGCTATGAATCAGATTCATAGCAATATCTTTGTAACGACAAAGACTACACGTAAGTTTTATACCAATTTGCAAACCTTAGTAATTGTACATGTTTTTAAAATAATGGTACACTTCGGTGTCATACAATTTTTTTACAGGAGAATTTTTCCAATTCTGGTATTTTCATCGTAAAAACAAAACTTTTCAATTCAAGAAAAATTTTCTAAGGCAAATGAAATGTTATTTAAAAAAATGGTATCTTATAACATTAGTAAACTATTCAGAAATGTTTGACAAAAATCACACCTAAATATGTTAACATTTGCAGCAACAGCATTAAAAACACTAAATGCTGGTAGAGAAAATGTTAAACATCGAAAAAAAAAAAATCTTGGTTACCTTACCGGTTTTTTTTTTTACTGTTCAAATTAGTTGTTGGAAATGAGGTAAGCTACCTACCCGTTACGTTTGATCCATTATTTACGGGACACCCTGTATGTATAGCTGATAAAGGAATCATGATTTTACAAGTCGTAAAAACCGTGCGAAGCGGGGCCAGGGGGCCAATTCTCAATTTTCGCCATTTATCTCGAGTTAGAGATCGTAAGTCTATCTCTATGTCTATTAAAAATATCTCTATCTCTACCAAAAAATGTCGAATTGAGCAGAATTCCGTATTCTCAGTCAAAATAGAAATAAATGTCACGATAATGTCGAGTCGAGTGAAGATAATGTTACCATTATGAAGAACCGCACGTTCCGTTTTAGGTAGCTATGAGTTAATGAATGATTTTGTTTTAAAACGCTGACTAAACCTAATTATTTAAGTATAAAACGAAACGTTTAGTGTAAAAATAATAAGTTTGACAAATTGACAGTTGACTGTCTGTCAGTATCAGAATTTGCGCCTTTTTGCGGTTCCTTCAAAACTTTTGTTATGTTTACATGTACTCTGTGTTACATCATTATTGGGTGCTGTTTTACATTTCACAATTTTTACATAAGTAATTTAGGTATTTTAGGGTGTGCAATTAGTATTTTTGGTGGGTAAGGTTAGTTTAGTGAACAGTTATACATGACTAATAAAATTATGAAGCAGACGATTATTTGCCTTCGTTTTCAGGTCTATTTTCGTGGTATCCTGAATTACAGGAGCCAATAGATCTATTAGAACCCTTATTAAATCTTTATCTAATCTAAAGTTTTTAATGACTTCTGTTTCGCTCAAGTCGTAAATATCGATGATGGGATAAATGCGCTGTTGTCGCCGTGTATTGGCCAGTTGCTCGCCACTTTCCAACAACTCCGAGATAAAAATGCTAATAAACTCGTCCATCTTTCAGTGGTTTCAAGTCCAATCGTGGGTACACAAATTACAGTCTGTTATTTGCGCGAAGGTCGTCGTTTCAAGAAAACACAATGCACAAATCAAAGAGTATAAATCGAATTTTCAGTAGTGAGATGCCAAGCCGTATTTTATTTAAAAATTAAATAAAAGAAATCACAGTCAACCAATCAATCCAAAACTCAACGAATTCACTCAGAAATGACGTATCTCTACAATCGACATGCCATCTCTACTGCTCAGAAGCACTCGACATGAACTCTAATGTTAGCCTTCGACAAATGTCGAATTCGACATCCCCAGAATAGCAACTTTTAAAATTTGTCGAAAAAATGACGTCATTAGAAATTATTGTCGAGTTCGACACCATCTCTAAAATCGAGAATTGGCCCCCAGGTCGCTAGTTTGTTACAATATTGCTGTCAATTATTTCATTTATCACAGCATGTCGTGATAAAATAATGGATGGACCTTTATCGTTGCAGCAGTTATTGTTAGCATTAGATGTTGCTTACTTTTACTGCTGGAGAAAGCCTCCATGACTTTCATATACTTGGTTCCAGAGCGAATGGCTACCGTACCTATTGCTTGTAACGTTTGCTTTGGGGAGCTCATTCTTTGCATAGTCTGTTACTACCGCAACCGCACAGTCTGGCTTGTGGTTGTTTTGGCCCACAAGTTATTGAGCATAAAGCAAATCTGGCCAGCGTAGCTTATACTGGCGCGAATTATTGACCTTAACCAAAAATACTTCTATTCTATCTTACGTTCACAAACATCGAGTAGGTCTGGGCTCAAATAGCCCAGTCAATAACCAGATCAAACATCGCAAACGCGAACAAAAATACTGAAACAAGTGCCAGAATTTCGCAGTATTTCGAGCAATATTCCCATAGTGCTCGAAATACTGCGTAGAACAAGGTTTTCAGGGTTGCAAACTTAGGCATAAACTACTCAATATCTTTATTGCTTTACCATAATGTGTACTTAGGTGGTAACTATATAATTTAGATCATTATGGACCCTGTAAGGCACGGCAAAAGGGTAGGAGAGAGGAAGTCCTGTTTTACGAGTTAAATTAGTTATTTTGTGGGAACAAGTTTTTACTTA
Organism: Xanthia togata; assembly: GCA_963853775.1. NCBI lineage: Eukaryota > Metazoa > Arthropoda > Insecta > Lepidoptera > Noctuidae > Xanthia > Xanthia togata. The sequence goes on from OY970802.1 coordinate 19,684,935, forward strand.
CATATTATAATCAAAGTTTATTAGTATTTCATTTATGTATTATTTAATCTGCAAAATGTACTTAAATGTTTTAGATTATTTTATATACTTGTACATATGTATTATAATTGTGTTTATTCACTACTCACAGGGGACCGAACAACATGTAAAAAAATCGTACATGCGCGTTTGCGACGTTTGCCTTTTTTTGTGTCGATTTTGACTTGAAATAGTGGACGATAACTAGAGCTGCCTAACATCACGCCTTGTTACCCCGAAGGGTTAGGTAGAGGTGTATATAGTACACCCAAATTTCGCCGGCTATGTTTAAGTTCAAAGTAATTGAGGGCGAGCCTATTGCCACTTTCAAGCATCAATCCAGACTCCGGGCTGCTTCTGAAAAGTTTTAGATGGAAAAGAACTATAACACTATGCCCGACCTGGGAATCGAACCCAGGACCTCAAGCTCAGCAGTCGCGCTTGCGACCACTAGACCAACGAGGCAGTCCAATGAATATAGATAGTGCAATCCACGACGACGCGCCCCACTCCGCTCCGCTCCGTACTAAAGTACAGCTTACAGTACAGTAATCGCGGAGTGGGGCGCGTCGTCGTGGATTGCACAGATTGCACTATCTGTACAACATGCCTAAAAATAATACTCCATCTCACCTACATAATATTTTTATACCATTTTTTTTTTCAGATTCTCATATACAGAGATAAGAACGTGGAAGGTGCAAACAGTGCTCCGATGGCGACACTCGAAGACAACCTGATGAGCTATCTACTAGGCTTCTCACAAATCATTGCACTGCTAGAGGCCTCACAGAAGCCTATCGTAGGACACAACATTTTCCTAGACACCGTACTCCTACACAATCAGTTCATAGGACCTCTACCCAACCAGTATTCAGAATTCAAGAAGAATATTCATAACATGTTCCCCAATATATACGATACTAAATACATATCACATGCAATGGCGAAGAAACTCAGTTATCATGAGGTGTGGAAATCAAACGCGTTACAAGAGTAAGTTTTAAGTGTATTTTATTTTGTAAATAGTTACCTACCGCTTATTTTGTTTTACTTCCTGATTAATTGAATAAAAATATTTTGTAGCACAAATGCGTACATAAATACTGACTATGTTTATATAGCACTCGCTCAATTATATCATTATAACTTTAAAGCCACTGAATCGTCTTACGAAAATAAACAGTACAAGATTAGTGGTTCTCGTTAAAATATTCGAAAAACATTGAAATCAATAATTCTTAAAAGCTATTATCCGAATAGATAAATAAATAGAAAGCCTGGTAAAAATGCTATCGCTATACAAATCGTGGGAAAATAATCTAAAATACGCTACTTTTATTGATCATTTGATAACGTTTTTATTATTATTTGTTGCAGTTTATATGAATTCTTCTCGGAGGGAAAATGCAAGAAGTTGCAGAATGGCATGAATTTCATAAAATTGAGCAGACCTTTTAATGTGAAACAGTCGTATCATGAAGCGGGTTGGGACTCATTCTGCTCAGGTAAAGTTCAATTTAAAAAATAAAAAAAACATAAACCGACATGGGCACTTCTGAAACGTCAGAAGGCTAGGTGCACGGTTCCAATTGGTCGTTTCCTATGGAGAAGAGCCGGCAAAAAACTCCACAGTTACTCTTTTAAAAATAATTGGCTTTTACAATATTTTCAAATAACAGTGTTATTAGGTATGGGAGGACAGCGTAGGTCTTTCAACAAGTACCAGTACTAATGTATATTGATAGCTCTCAAAGTGGACTGATTTGAGAGTGAGACTTATACAAGCGTATCTCCTAAATCTCGAACATTACATCGTAATGGTCTTTCTGACACAACAATACATGCACCTTAATATCACTGAGACAGCATGAATTATGGCTTAACAGAAACTAATATTGCGTTGGAGATTTAGAGCCTACTAATACATAGTTCGCCGGACATATCATATTCTCGCATTCAAATACAGCTGATATAATTATCCTTCAATATTGTAGTTCAAGATAAAAGTTCATAAATAACCTTTATATTTTTTTTGTTTAGGCTACTGTTTCATCCGCCTGGGTCATTGGTCGGCGTGTGAGAACCGAGGCAGCTACCGACCGGTGGGACCCATTGAGACTTTGTCTGCACTGGCGCCGTACTACAACAAAGTCAACGTCATACGCGGCGCCATACCGTATATGGTGAGATTATCTATCTATATAAATAATAATCAAATGCTGTTCGTTGGTAAGCGCATCACTTGAGAACGGCTGGACGAAAGAAAAATTGGAAAGTTGCCCGGAAAATTTGAAATTCGGGAAAATCTGAAATTCCTTTTTCTATGGGATTTTTGTGAAATTTATTGAAATTTGGACTGGATGACGTCTGTCGCACAGGCTGGTTGGCATATTTTTATTGCATTTAAGCTTAGACATAACATAACATTGTAGCGGTTACACCGCCACATACGTACTACGCATCAAAGAACTGACGTCACACAAACCCTGCATCGCGCAATTACAGTTTACCGCAATAACGACATATATAAGACTATCCGACATCAACAGTTGGGCAGTCGGCCCGCCAGACACAACACCCGTCTTAGGTCGTAGGATCCTCCCTTTACTTCAATCTCTTTTTTTATTGTATAATTGCATAGCACATGTGTGAGCACTGTGACCATGTACCTTCTATAAAGCTACCATTTACTGGGTACGTCTTTCATTGACTTGATATGCCCTGGCGGCTAAGAGTATGTCATGCTCACTCAAATGTCTCGCTGGTGGTGGCGTGTGTGTTGGATCGTTGAGTTCCCTTCAAAATGGTCGTCATGTTCGTGAACGGGCGCCATCAGTAGGGACTGGTCATCTCTTATCTGCCACGGCTTATTTTAATTTTTGAATTGTTTTTTTTTTTTTTTTTTTTTTGTTACGGACGCTTTTTACGTACACGTCTTTCTACATTGTTCTCACATGTATAATTTCAACATGAATGATGTAAACAATATTTTGTAGAATATTTTTTTTTTTAAAAGAGTGTCCGTTGAGTTTCTTGCCCGTTCTTCTCCATAGGAACCTACGCTTTGGAATGGGCAACTAGCTTCATATTTCTGACTGACTGACTCCTTGAGAATTCAAAAGTGCCTGTAAATGGTTTAATTTAAATAAATGCTTTGTGTTTGAGTTTGAGTTCTATGGTGGATGAGTAACTTTACACCCTGTTCCTCGTGCCCCTAAATTGGTGACCCCGACGTGATCTAAACACGCAACCTTCTGATTACCTCATGCCCCCCCCCCCCCCTAAAACATCATGTTTGAATACATGAAAGGGTAAACAGAGGTTAGATAGTATCCACATTTCTCCAGTAGTGTAATATAGTTTCCATGTCACAGAGGGCGACACTTACATTTGCCAGCTAAGTTTTAGTTCCACGTTAAAGGGGGCGAGCCTCTTGCCACTAACAAATTCAGGTAGAAAAGTCAAGTGAAGTCTATATTTTAGGTTATAAGGGCAGAAAGGGTAGGTTTTTAGGGTTCCGTACATCCGAATGAAAAACGGAACCCTTTTTTAATAATTTGTGTGTCTGTTCCGTTCCGTCTCTCACAGCCAATTCGTTCCAAATCTTCTGGACCGATTAACGTTACACGTATGTAACGTAAATAATTAAATCACTTTTTGGGGGCAAATTACAAAATAATAATAAAAAATAGCGTAGACGAACGTGCGTAGTGCGATTGCAGGAGTGCCAACAACGAGACGGCGCACATTTGGACAATGTAATTTATTTTAAATAAATTTCGTTAAATGATTATTACGTTAAATAAATTATCAACAAAATAACATTTGTAGTTTTAATGTTTCAAAAGTGCAAACATTATTGGCCCAAACTGTATAAAAAAAAAAAAAAAAAATGGAAATAAAAATACATAAAGTAGTTCTTAGTTAGATTACAGGAAAATCTATAAAAAGTTTTTGGTCTCAAATAACATGGTAAATATATCAATATTATGCGTACAAACTTACATTTGCAGTTGGAATGTATTGGATAGCAAGTTTTTCAACTACAATGTTAAGTTTGTTTTTGTTCGAGAAATACGGAATATGGAATACAATGTTATTTTGCGGCCGGTAGATTCAGTACTACTACTACGACTACGGAACCCTTCATTGCGCGAGGTCCGACACGCAATTGGCTTTTTACTTACTGTTTGGTTATAGTAGAATAAAAATATAGCTACTTGATAAATATTATATCACTGGTTGTTTCGCGACAACGTGTGTGTTTATGTTTGTAAGGGTATTAACAAATATTGTGTTGAGCACTTCTCTCAATAAAGCTGCGGTATATAAACAATATAATTGGTAGTATATTAGGTAGAATAAACATGTTGTAGTAATCAGAGAATATCTTCCGGACAAGTTTGGGAAGAAAAAAATAGCCTTTTAGAATTCGGACTTGTGTAATAATATTAAAATACATCAGCATCACAAATAATATGCAATCAAAAGCTACACATTTTTTGGAATGTATTCGATTGACACTTTAGTATCAAATATTCTCGTTAAAACAATTTAATAAAAGATACTTTATTTATTTATTTAAACTTCTCCCACCCAAAAAATTCAAACGCGCACTTTGTATTGATTGGTCGTATTTGTTTTAGATAATTATATCAAAAGTCACTACAGTGACTGAATTTACGAAAAATGAAGTAGCAAATGATAACATGGCGTGGCAGCGTCTGGCGAGTGCCAGGGTCCGTTTAGGCCCAAGATAATGTAATGTGTTGGAAATGGGGTGTTTTACAGCGAACTAACCTCAACAATCAAACAAAATAACAAATGACAGTGACTCAGTGACTGTGACAATGACAATGCGATGCTTACGGTACTTTAGGCGGGCCGAGGCAGTGCCACTATTATGCCGCTACCGGCAATTTATCCAATAGGGATAGAGTGCGGCATCTATACACTGCAATAAAAAAATATTAAAAAGATAACATAATGAATTTGAATTATAAATAACATAGATACTATAGGGCAGTGCAGGCCGCTCATTCGTTAACGCTCACGGCGTCTCGGCGCTCATTCGTCAACGCTGGCCTCGGCTCGCCGCGCATTCCTAAGGTGCGGTACAGCGGTCTTGGCAAACTATACTTTATTACTTAATAAAAAGTTAACGCCAATTTATTCTCGCTCGGGTAGGTACCCCCAAAGAAGGTACATCCTAGTTTAAGAGGGAACAGGGCCTGCGATTCTCCATACAAATGTATTCCCCTTTTTTCTTCCTTAATAATGCCTCTAGGTAGAGCAATCTTTTTTTTTTAAATCAAGGTCTGCTGTAGAATCGTCCCGTATTTCTTTTTTTGCAGCAAGTTATTGGTAAAGAAAATATGACCCTCCAAAAATTACAAGCATGTCCCATTTTTAGCGCCGTGATTAGAGGACTACCAGAAAAATTCGAAAAGTATTAACATAAAATAAAATGATAGGAACCTAGACATACTCTCTCTTAAAATTTAAATGTAAAAAATAATTTATTTGGCTCAGTTTTCGAGGAGAAAAAAGGGAAATACGAAACGTCGACCTCGTTTTTTTTTTTTTTTTTTAATGATCTTGCTGAGCTTCAGCTGTCCCTATCGCACTCTACGGGAGCACACTTGAGGTAAGACGACGGCAATAGTTTCTTCAAATACCTATTATCAAATTCCTCGCGGGCCCTGTTAACTTAACGTTCGAATTTAAGCTTAAAATCCCATTGTTTCCTCTCCCTAAACTATTTCTCATCACGACCTTACATCTATCGCCAAACAATACAGACATCGCGATGTGATTGATCATTTATCGACGACACTTGGGTTCTCTCCATCATGTCAGCTATAAAAGACGCGCTGAAATCACACGACGAAAGATGCGTAGCGTTTGTGCTCAAAATTATGATGGAATCCTATGCCCGTCACTGTTTTATTTATAAGTTTTTTCTAATACTATTTTTAACGTTTCCCAGATGTAAGTATTAATCATTTTGTACGTTTGTCCAGTTTATGATGAGGTGTGCTATTGAACCTATTATAGAGAACTAGGTTTAATATGTGATGTTTTAGTTTTAATTAGTCTAATTATACCATCAAAAATATAAAATAATGCAAGTCTTGCAGTTCTTTTACCGTAATACGTTGTGAGATCTAATGTAAAACCAAGTTGGTTAATTTATTCAGTACGGAGGTTGGTTAATCTCTCGCGTCCGGCCCTGGTCCAGGCCATGGTACGTTGCGAGAGGGCATGGGAGGCCGTCACCTCCTTCTGCGAAGCAGTGATGCTCGCGAAGGAAAGGCAAATTTCGCGTCCTCACGCCCCTAGCAGCCGCAGGAGGAGACGCCCTGGGCGTCGGGAATCTATTGCCGATTCCCGGCCACCGTAGGCGCAGGCTTGCTGACGGTGAGCAATAGGTAGCTCGCTGTCCGGTAAGGACCAGGCCCGGGTCGACGGCGCGTTGTGTTCCACGCGCGTCTCAAAGAGATGTCAGCGAATAAAGGGGTCCGATGGGACCGATGCCTGCCGGGGTTGCGGGAAAGTCCGAAAGGGATACCGTGGCCCCTGGCATTGCACAGGCAACTGAAGGAACACGGGTGGGTTTTAGTCAGTAAGAGTCTGACACACCCTCCCGCTCCGCCCGGAGCGGAAGAAGTCATTTGATGATTTCCCACCCAAAAAAAAAAAAAGTATTAATATTAGACATATTTATTTCTTTAATAAATAGAGTGACTGAAATTCAGGCTTCTAGCTTTATCCACTACGAAGTTACAGGGTCAAAAATATCCTAAATGGTTTCGAGAAAATGATGGTACGGCATAACCTATGGTTTAGCGGTGGCACTATCTTACCCCCAGATCTCTGTTTATTTATATTTATTAGGTTCTATTATTTTTATTACTGGCTATTCAACTTTTGATTGACATAGCCTGCCCTGCAACGTTAAAAGTGTTCGTATAAAACAGATGCTCTTTTTTACAAATAAAATCTCATGATTGCAATGTTTGAGTTTGTAGGCTGAAAGACAATACACATTGTTTAACAATAAAACCACAGCATGTATATTTGTCTGAACTAGCGTTTGAAATTCTCCATGAGTCAAGTTTATACACCGTATTTTACGTTTGAAAATTATTGCGTTTTTTATGTTTCGAGAATACATTTATCATTTCTGTTATTTCAGAGTTTCGCGGAAAGCGATCCGCCGCGGCATCGACCTGGGCTGCTGCATTTAAAGGCTCTCGCTCAACGAACTATCAATGTGGGACAGGTACAATATTATTTCATTAATATCCGTTAATTTTAAGAAAGTTGCAGCGTGGATTGGGTCGGTTGACGACCTGGTATAGGGCGTGTGAATCATGTTGGAATCCTGGTGAAGATTGGGGAAATCCTTTGGTAGGACCTATGTCCTAACGTGGACGTCTTTTGGCTGAAATAATTAGGAGTATTAATCAAAGAAAGAAAAATATTTTATTTGGGACACAGACAGGAAATACAAAAATAAAAAAACAACATTAAAACTAACAAAATAATGAAAACAAGAAAAGAGAAAAAGGAAGTGTGCAAGTGGTGTGCGAGGCCAAAAGGCTCCTATCTCATCATGATGCTACGATATTTGAAAAAAAAAAAATGAGCGCCCTTTATTTAATTTTGTTTGTAAACGATATTTCTGACACCTTGCAAACTAAGATTAGTATTCTTACATTATTACAGATATGTCTATAATATTTTAAAAGCAGAACAATTAAACCTAAACGCCATTTCTTAACTGAAATGTTTATCAATGTAATACACTGCCTGGAAGTTACATAACTATGCTACGGGATTATAAGCAGTTCATACATTCCGTTTCCTTTTGTATACAAAACAGTAGGTTTTAAAATGCAGGTAAAACAAATACGATTAATAAGAGCTGTCGGAGCGGCAAGTTCATCGTCATCGTTGGATATGAAAATACACAATTTTCATTGATTCTGCATTAGTGTATGCACGTTTATTTATTATTATAAGACCGTAGAGGCATTAAATTTAATATGTATTTCAGCACTATCTACTATCTGCACTGTGTTCAAATAAATCCCGTTATAAATACAATGCTCCTCTATCGCGCACAGCATTTAAATCCAATCCAGCCTGTCCATTACTGTCCTCCCCCAGCGACGCCCTAAGCGTGCAGTCGCTTAGTTTATAAGTTTTGTGCCCTGGCTGGAGGCCTTCATTTATTGGGGCACCCACAGGAAAGTCCGGCTAAGCAGCTGTCAACCTCCGAGGCAGACCTGCGAGACGCCATTTATAAAAAAAAATAACGCTCTCAGCATTAGGCATTAGACAACCTCCGTCGACGCTGGAATGCATTCGCGTCCAGCAACCATTTCATTATATTCGACATTCCTTTAAATATATTACCCTCGACGTTTGCCAAACTAATCTCTCCACAACTCTCGCCGTAATTACTACACACTAAGGTCAATGTACAATAAATTACCCACTAAACAATTCCACCGCCTGTTATTTTCAAAACAGCAATATTTTAGCTGCCGTACATAATAATGGTAATAACTGCCGATACATTCGTAATCTGGCAGAGCTCAAAAGGAATTGCATAACGGGCGGAAAACAATGCTATTTTTGTTCGTATAGTAAACATCGTGTCGGGTTCATCTGCGTCGGTATCCTCGGAGCCAAATTTAGCGGGAGTATGTTAAGAAACGGTTATGGTAGTAATAATTGTCACGGCGGGGTGTAGTGTCGGCGTGCGCACGTGTGCGGCACTGGCGCGGCGCCAGCGCACGCACACTCGCGCGCGCACACGCAACCCCGCCGTGCACATATTTCCCGTTGCTAGTTAAAACAGATTGATAATGCCCAAGTGTCACAGGCGACAATTTTTATTTTTGTACCGTCCCGTTTTTTAACCGGTGTTTGATTTCTCTAATGTACAAAATCTTTTTCATGCCACTGTCAAGGTTGATTTAAGGTTGGGATATAAATAATTTTCATCGAAGAATGAGTCGCTCGTCGCTATATTTCATTGCGACCTAGCTGGGGTTATGATTTAGCTGTAACATTTGTCATGTTTGTCTAAGGTGGCGTCTGATCTGGCGACCTTCGGTTCTATAGACATAAAGCTTCATGGAAGTAGAACTGCTCTCATAGCTGCTAACAGTCAGCAAACGTAAGTATAAAACTTTTAGCAAATATACGGACCTATAGAGTGATTTTTTTCATTTAAGTATTTTGGGCATAACCCGAAACCATGATATAAAAAGGAAAGTTACCAAAGAAACGTATTAGCTTGATTTAAGAGGAAATTCTAAATAATAGTCTTTTGAATATGCTTTTTATGAGTTATGAATAATACCATGTATTATTAAATCCAGCTATGTAGTTGCTGTTGCGGAACCGTTATGATAATTCACGTTTTGAAAACCAAACATACAAAATAATCCAATCTGTATGTCCCTGTTTAAAAACCCATCCTGAAAAATGTTTTGTTATTACAGCGCCCATAAAATACTGAAGCAGTTCAAGAATAGCAAAGAATACAGGATAGCGCAGTACAACGTGTATAAACACTCCACGGCAGGAACAATGGCGATCTGGTAAATATATATATTTATGTAGAACTCCAGAAAGAAAATAGTTAATCTGTAAAAAAACGTTCTAGATGTAGAAGGAGATAAAGTTTTGCCCTGAAGCGATGCACTGGAACAACATTCAGTTTTAAAAGCCAAAAATGCGGCTAAGCGACTGAAATGCAGGGTTAAATTAAATAACCTAGCGAAACTCCGCAAATGGGATGGGTATAGATATCTAAACACGATAAAACAAAAATATTTGATGTTTTCTATTTTGGTCAACGACCGCTGGTAGTGTTGTTACTTGATTATATATTATGACTTGAGAAAATCTGTTTTCTTTTGTTTTATCGTGATTAGTTAGATATCCATACCAAAAAAAAACATTTTTTTAAGCTGATATTTCAAGTGTCTAGCAAACCGGGGTCGATGACTCCACAAAAAAAATAATCATCAAATTAATTTATTTTTTGTTTTATCATATTTAGATATCGACATTCGATACCCATCACTTATTTAATTTGACACTATATAACAAAAAGCTACCAAATAAGTTTTAATACTCCAAGGCAGTAACTAAAACATCTTTAGCAATGCAAGATTAAGTTTATAGTCAGTCAATGAATACCTTTGTATCTACAAACTTTACATTTTTAACACGAGGCTACAAATACTTATTTATGAAGAACCCAAAACTATATATTATGGGTTAAAGTATGAAATTGGCAATTGGTACTGAAAAATTGAAATTCGTTTTTTTTATTTTATTTAACATTTATTTAATCAAAATAATTACCATTATTATGTATACATTGCTGCCATCTAATAGGAAGGTCATTTATGCCTTTGCGATAGAACTCTCGTGATCTAGATTCGACAAACTGTGTGAAAGCATTTTGTACTGCCTCCTGAGAAGAAAACTTTTTATCACGTAGAAAATTGTCCAAATCCCGAAAAAAAATGGTAGTCCGTTGGAGCAAGCTCTGGCGAATACGGAGGGTGACGAGTGGTTTCTAATAGCAGTTCCTGTACAGTTAAAACGGTTTCTCGTGCTGTATGAGGTGTCGCGTTATCATGGAGCAATAATGGTGAAGATCGATTCATGAGTCGGGACTGTTTCACTGCTAGTTTTGCTATCATTGTTCGGAGTTCGCCACAGTAGACATCTGCCGTTTTTGCTTGACCAGATCGGAGAAAGCTATGGTGAATAACACCATGCTGAGACCACCAAACAGTTACCATTACCTTTTTATTGGTAAGCTTTGCTTTAGGACACTGTTGCGGCGTTTGACCTGGGGTCAGCCATTGCATTTTTCGCTTTCGGTTATCGTAAAGAATCCACTCTTCATCACATGTCACAATTCGATCCAATATTTCTTCATTTCTGTATCGATTCAACAAGGCAACACAAGTTTCAACACGGATTTCTTTCTGCAGATCAGTCAAATCATGAGGCACCCATTTCTCTTTTTTTTTTATTGATTTGACGCAAATGAGTCAATATTGTTGGTAAGGTACGTTAAACCATGCCGCTAATTTCTGTGTAGTTTGGCTCGGATCGGCGCCCACCATCTCTTTCAATTCATTGTTATTCACCTGTGTGGGCGGTCTTCCACGTGGTTCGTTCTTCAAATCAAAGTTTCCATCACGAAAGCGTTTAAACCAAAATCGCACGATGCGTTCATTAGCAGTCCCCTCTCCAAACGCAACATTGATATTGCGAGCTGTTTCTGCCGCGTTAGTTCCGCGTCGGAACTCGTATTCAAAAATAACTCGAATTTTCGAAGTATCCATCTTTCTTGTCTAAGCTGAATAAAAATAACAACTGAAGGTCGATAATCCAATGTTACACATTTTTTTAAAGAAGAACTTCATAGGTACCATGTAAAAAAAGTTTCACTCAAAAACTCAAAACATGAAAGATCTATGTCAATTCGAAGTACCTATTACAATAAAACGGCAATTTCATACATTAACCCCTATTATTATAATTAAATCTTCCGAACATCATTTTCAAATCGTAGATCTGATTTTTATTTATATGCGCAGGATCAGACAGTTCCGCGAATAAACGTTCTATGAGAACTGACAAGTACAACGTTTAAGAAAATTAAATATATTTATAATAAAAGAAATCGTCAATGATTAAATGAGGTTCGCCGAGCGAACACTGTATATTTTCAATACGAATAAAATAAATGATATCCATATCTCACGCCCATACTACTTGGGGAATTTTATTAGATTACCAGAATATGAGCACTAAAATTATGTGATATGTGCTTAAGCGCTGTAAAAAATCTAGCGTGGCAATAACAAAAATAAATAAATAGCGTCCTCAGGATGATTGGCGAGAGAATGGATACTGTTCTGCTCAGTAGGTTCACTGAACTCCATGTGTTGCGGGACCGATGAGCCTACTGAGCAGGGGTAGACGGTGTCTAGTTTGTGTTACTTTTTAATTACTAACATTAGATATGAGCAAAATTCTTGTTACTAACAACCTTGCCTTGCATATGGACTTTTTTGTCCGATTTTTTTTTTTTTTTTTTTTTATAACAGAAACGAATTTATGAACACAATATTATCCACACAGAAATTTAAGAACTGGCTAAATAATAACAGCCGCACGGGTTGATCAAAGACAAGCTTAGCTTATCAGCTAAGCTTGTCGAGGTCGGTTTGTGGATAGGTGACCATGCAGTACATATCAAGACCTTGCCTCGGAAATCACGTTAAAAGCATTTGTTCTGAAAGTGGGCAACGTCGCAAATAAATTTCAAATATTTGCGACGTTGCCCACTTAGCTGTTTTATTAATTTGGCAATATAAAAGAGAAAATATGGTATGGAAATAAGAAATGTGGCTAACTACCGAACTAGAATATTGATTATGAGGGGTAATAGGTAATACGGGCTGGTTTCCCACCCGTACGCGTATTTTGCGTACGGGTGGGAAAAATCGGTCATTCGATCCACCCCAGCTCCTCAAAGAATGTCAGCAACGCCTTGGTGTTACTGGCAATCTCGCGTAGGGCACCTGGGTTACCGAAGTACTTTGTCCTGTAAATGGCGACCACCGGACAGTTTAACAGCACATGAGCTGCTGTCTCGTCGTCCTCCATGCAGGGTCTGCAGAGCGGACTGTCTGTGACTCCGATGACAAAGAGGTGTTTATTAAATGACCCATGGCCAGTTATAGCTGTTCTTCGACTAACTAAACAATAGCTGCGTGTGGTTACAACACGCAGCTATTGTTTAGTTAGTCGAAGAACCTTTTTCTTGAGGCGGCCATCGATTGAAGGTAGTGCCTCCTTAGCCTGTCTGCACTCGCCTTGGTCCGACCATAGTTTCTGATGCTGATCCCTAGTTTTCCTTACCAGAGTGCGTAGGTAACCGAAGGGGAGTGGCACGATGGGTTCGGGCCCCACTGGTGCCAGGCTCGATCCCCTTCTGGCAAGTTCATCTGCAGCATCGTTCCCCAGCGAACCGCTGTGTCCTTTGATCTATTGAATGGTTATTTTGTTGAGGTCACCTACCTGGTTAAGGCGCTAGTGGCACTCGTATATAGGTCCAGAGTCCACAGTGTGGCGGTTCAGCGCTTGCAGAACAGCCATGCTGTCTGAGAGTATGCGTATCGAGTGGTCCTTAACTTCCCTAGCCGGAATAGCCGAAGCGGCAAGAGAAATACCCATGCATTCGGCCTGGAAAACTGTGTTAAGGACTCCCAATGGTGTAGCTATGTGGATGTTGAGTTTCTCCGAGAAGACTCCAGCACCTGTACCACTACCTGTTTTGGATCCATCCGTGAAGATGCGCAGCTCTGTTGGGCGCAAGCCCTCACATCGGCGATCCTCGTGAAGTTGGATTCTGTATTTTTTATCAAAGATAAATTGTTTGGGTACCCGGTCATTTATGGCTTTCGTAATGGGGAACTCCTTGCAGAGTCCCTCAAGCAGCACGGTGTGTTGTGTATCTCTCTCATGAGTAGTTCGGTTTTAGTCGGGTTCACCGATAGATCAAATTCCCTGCACCAATTTTCTACAATACGTAGTGCTTGCTGAGTGAGGTTGCAGATCGTTCCCATCACCTTCCCCGAGACCAGGATTGGGAGGTCGTCTGCATACCTTATGGTGTGATACCGAGCGGCGTTGAGTTTAGTGATGACGTCATTAATCACCAGATTCCATAGAAGAGGGGACAGCACCCCTCCCTGGGGGCAGCCTCTGGCTATCATGGCCAGCTGCTGCTCGTCCTCAAGGCGAACCACTCGCTTGCTTAGCATATTCGTAATCCAGTCCGTTAGTACCTGTTCCACTCCATGTCTGGAGAGGGCACTGTTGATACTGGAGAAGTTGGTTTAGTCGAAGGCAACTTCGATGTCTATAAAAGTGCCCAGGCAGGTGCCTTTTTGATGGATCGCTTCCTCTATATTATCTATCTGGCTGACCACCAGACGAAGAGCAGATTCGGTTGACTTACCTGAGCTGTATGCGTGCTGATTACTATGTAGCGGTATTGTTATCAGAGCGCCGTCCCTCGGTTCCCTATCACAAAGCCTTCCTGCAAGAGCAGCTCCCCCCCACTGTAATAAGGCGGGAAACACACCGTCTAGACCAGCTGCCTTAAAAGGATGGAAGCTCCGGATGGCCCATTGGAGTTTCTCCAACGTGATTACCCTGTGTGTGTAGCGCCAATCATTGTCTGATGGTGTTTGAGTTTCATCATGCCAGTCAATTACCTGCGCGAAGACGCAACCAGGGAAGTGAGTCTCAATAGGGATGATGACTAAAAAAATGTTTTAGTCCGTAATGTAGATTATGAAAAAATAACGTACACGTATTTTTACTTTTTTTACGTTATCAAAAGATTACGGCGATACATTGAGTTATAATGTGCCATGACGTCACTTGCATGTAGATTTTATCCATACTTGTGACGTATCAACCCCCACTCCCCAACTTTAATGCGTTGTATTTGAGTCATTTTTTATTAATATGATAAAGCAAAAAATACGTGTCTAATATTTTTTTATTATCTGACTGACGGACTAAATAGAATTTCTTTTTTTTGACCCAGGCATCATCCCTATTAGGACTCGTCTAGTTTCTTCAAGTGACGTCGTGAATGTGTTATCCGATTTGCGAAGGGTGGTGGGCCCAGGTGTATACTGTTGCGCCAGCACCTTCCTTACCCGGTTTGCTTGCTGACAGGATTCAATGCTGCCACAGAACTTGCGCCATCCCGAGGTGCTCCTGAATCTGATGCATTTTTTGTAGCTGGATTTGGCCGCATAGTAGTTATCCCAGTCCTCATCCGCACATGTGTTCATAGCTCTATTCAGAGCAGTTCTTACCTTGCTACGCTTGCCTTCCAGATCCGCGCCCCACTAGGGTTGTTTACCCGGGGTATTCCGCGGCGTGGTCTCTGGGCATGCAGTCTGATAGCTGTCTATGATTGATTTAGTAAGATGGCTTACTCGTACTTCAATCTGTGTCGTGTCCGTCCATGTCGATGGGTTGTTTATTTTTGCAAGCTTGTAGTCAAGGTTGCGTGTGTAGGTGGCTCGATCCGTATTACGCGGGTGGCGCCGTGGTGTTGTAGGTGGCACACAGACCTGGATGTCGAAGCGGATCCGTCTGTCGTCAGAGCAGGAGGCCTCTTTGGATACCTGCCAACAGGTGATGATTTCCGCCGCGCTCTCTGTTGCCAGAGTGAGATCAATGATTGTGCGGCTTCGCCTGGTAACGAAAGTTGGTTCGGAGCCAGTGTTTAGTAGGGATAGGTTAGTCGAGAATAAGTAGTCAACCAAGGCCTTACCCCTCTCATTTTGCGTGTCCATACCCCACAGTTGGTGGTGTGCATTTGCGTCGGCCCCGATGACGACCTCGAACCCACAACTCTCGCAATGGCTCACGAGACGGGCGAGGTCATGGGGAGGCGACGCCTCCGCCTCGGGCATGGAGGCCGAGACGAAAACGATCAGCACCTCCATGGCATGGTCGCGCTGTATAAGCAGCTTAGCTGCAGAGACATCTCTGCAACAGAAGTCAGTTAAGAGCTGTGTTTTAAGGTTACCTGTGACATAGATGCACGATCTGGGGTGTTCGTGATCTGAGGTGAATAAGAGCTTACCGCTAAGATTGGAGAGTCCTTGTATGCGGCCAGCCCTAATCCACAGCTGGCCGTGTGTTGTACCTCCAGCCGCTTGCGAAACTGAGCTGTCGCGGTCTGAATGTGGTAGAGGTTTGCCTGGAGGACTTTACAGGCCGACGAAGGGGACGCCATCGCTGGTCGGACCCTCTTCATCCCCCCCAAGTCTAAGCCCAGCAAATAGGTCGCCCTCGTCAAAGCCGTCCTCCCCCGGGCCCGAAGCCGGGGACAGGATCATGTCGTCCAGCTCCTCAACCGATGAGGGGACGGCACCCACGGTGGCGGCGGCAGGGGCGGCTGACTCTGCAGCAGCAGGTTTAGCCGCGGATGCTTCCGGGCTGTTTGAAGGGGGAATAGACTCCCCTGCAGGTGCCTGCGGCAGTTCCAGTGACGACCGTCTGATGAGTGGAGGATTGACGAGCCACAGGAGGAGGAGGATGTTTGGCAGAGAGCCCGGTGCCAGTGTTAACCGGCGCCGGGGTCTGTATGGAAGGGGTCAGACCGGCAGTGGTATGAGTCGTCGCCTTGGTCTCCAACTTTGTATTAGAAGGGTCGGTACTGGTCCCAATCAGCGCCGATGTCCTTTGTTTATTTTGGGACTTTTTGGATTTGGTCTAAGCCGTGGTTCTCGCCACAGCCGGACCGGTGCCCGCGCTGGTACCCGCAGCGTTCGCTGCAAGGCCACCAGGGGCAAGGGAAGAGCAAGCCCCTCCCTTTGGAGTCTCATTGGCTTTCGCCTCCTCTCCACATGCTGTCTTTAACAGGCATTAAAATATCCATGTTATAGTTTTAAAATTAAATTCATCTCTCTGGCTCCCACCCTCCATGGAGCCCGCACCTGGGAACGTCTTACTATTAAGATCGTTAGGACTACCAGAGAGATATAGGGGCGCAAGGCTGGTTTACAGTGCGACATCGGGTGCTTGATCGGGCTGGCGTAGGGGGTCGAAAGGCCCACCCCCAACGAACTGATCAACCCTCACTTACACCGTCAGCACGACCTTTACCTACCGCTTCGGCCGTCCGAGCACGGCCTCAGCGGACCTCACGCACCTCGCCTGTGGCCCTCTGACGGGACACTGCGGCCATTTCCCTACCCCTGGCTATTGGGTAGGGCCACCGTTTCGCTTGAAATCGGAACCAAAGGGGGCGTGTTGCCTTACGGACACATTACAGCCAGAGCCTCTCGGCTCAACCCCCCAGGACTCCTTCATCCCCGCTCACGGCGCTCAACTGCGCAGGTCCTAGCGCAGGTGACTGTTCTCTCCTACTCGTCATCAGCTCAATTTAGTGACGGCCGAACCCGCCACCACCCAGTCGCAGGGGGTCGCAGTTAGGAGTGGAAATGGAAGAGTGGAGTTAGGAGAAGTTTCTTAAGGAATTAGACCAATAACGGGGTGGCAACCACGGGAAGGTGCATCCGCCAGACTTGCCTTGAGGATCTACACGACTGCTGCGCTCTCCCTCAATACCCCGCCACCCTACCACCTCTGAAGGAGGTGGCAGGTTAGGCCTGGATCTATACTACCAAGCAAAGCAAAGCGAAGCATGTCATTGTGCAACCCCGAAAGCATAAATCCAGACCCTCCCTTATTGATTATGAAATGCAATCATTAATATCGTAACACCGAATATTTAGTTTTAGATATAAAAAAGTATTTGGAAAGTTTCCAAATGTCTTTTTTACACCTAAAACGGGTACAACATCAAATTCAATGTTATAATTGCAATTAATTATTAATATTCTAGGTCGCTAGTTAGCCACATTTCTTATTTCCATACAGTAATATTGCCAAATTAATAAAAAAAGGTAAATTTTGACAGCTATTTGCTACGTTGCCAACTTTTAGGATAGACGTTCTTAAGCCGTTGGTCTTGGCTGTCATTCGTAGAGTTTTGGCAGCCGTTATAGTCAGTAGCCAAAAGTCTGACAACCATTCTTACCAAGGCGAATCGTGTTTCCCAGTAACTGGGTTCTGGAGGTCAGATAGGCAGTCGCTCCATCTAAACTATAATAATATTATAAAGAGAAAATATTTGATTTTTTGTATGTTTGTAATGCATAAACACAAAAACTATTGGAACGATTTAAAAAAAATCTTTCACCAGTACAATAATAGATTATCACTGAGTAACATAGGCTATAATTTAATATATAACGTGGGCGAAGCTAGTGTAAAATACTAGTATTCAGCTGCATCCGGTTAGACTAGAAGCCGACCCCAACAAGGCTGGGAAAAGGCAGATTGGTTCCCAAAAGAGGTTACACAAAATTATGCTCAATAACTTATATTCAATTGTATACGTAAGTAGTATTTCTCACGTACTACGTCCACGTCCTATGTCTGCTTGATTGTATCTGAATTCTCAAATAAAATACACTTCTTCTTCTTAGCTTGTCGATAGCAAAAAAACACGAAAAAAATAATTCACAAACATAGTTTTTTAATCCATACACATTTAAAAAAATCTAAATAAAATACCCTACCCAAAATTATTATCGATCCACGGCCAAACCCAATAACCTATCTATCTATGGTTTTAACGTCCCAATAATCTGTTAGAGATAAGTAATCCTATGGAATGTGGCACAATGACAAATAGAATACTACTACAGATAGTGCAATCCACGACGACGCGCCCCACCCCGCGATTACTGTACTGTAAGCTGTACTTTAGTACGGAGCGGAGCTGAGTGGGGCGCGTCGTCGTGGATTGCACTATCTTTTCCATACTACTTATACTGTCTACCATCAATAGCGATCTGTCTTTTACTGACAATAGGTCATTCGGTTCTGCCGTTAATCTCACTTGCTAACAAAGTCTTCTTTTCCAGGAGCGGCGCCTTGATCACCGGCAGCCTAGTGCTGTACTTTCTTCACAAAAAGCTAAAATAGTCTTTATAAAAAATAAGATGTCTAAAATAGCGCTTTTATTTGCTACCTAAATAAACAATTTTAAATGTAACAGTAAAATGCTCTGTACCACGTTTAGCATAGTTATAGAGGGTTAACAGTTAATAAAACTTCACTATAAAGTACGTTTGCCAACCTATTATAGCATGGCCAGTTTAAGTTTGCAGTTCACGGTGGTGCTGTTTGTCACAGAAAAATGCACTAGCATTACAAATTCTATGTACTTATTTATTTTTAGTTCTGTGTTCCCGCGTACAAAGATATGTTGGGCGCATCTCGTAAT
Source organism: Xanthia togata (assembly GCA_963853775.1). Taxonomy (NCBI): domain Eukaryota; kingdom Metazoa; phylum Arthropoda; class Insecta; order Lepidoptera; family Noctuidae; genus Xanthia; species Xanthia togata. Next base: position 19,703,902 of record OY970802.1, read on the forward strand.
TATAACTGTAACTACCCGACTTTGTGTATGTTTTTAAAGGTTCTCTGCCTTTTCGCCGAAAATTGTTTGCTAGATTTTCACTTGCCAACTAACGTTTCGCAGAATTTTATTTCGCCGAATAATCATTTGCCAACTTATCATATAATTTTGTTATATTTCCCAACCTAACAGATACCAACTGTACGATTGGTCTGCTTTTCATAATGACACTTTTTAAAATGCCAACATTCAAGTAGCAGAATGTTTTAGTTTGCGTAATATTCATTTAGTTGTTTATGGTTTAGTTTTTTTTTTTTTTTACTTTATTTTTAATGTGACGTAACCTGTTTCCTTTTACAAAAGCGATTCGATTCTGGCACGTTGTTTGTCATACTCTAACCTAACGTAACCTGTCATTATATCGTATCATTATCCTATCATATTATCATTATATCAATGTATAAAAAAGGAACTGTTAGACTGACAAAACGTCATTCGTCTAATAGTTGTGTGGCCTAGTGAAATGTTTGACAAATGATAAATGTCCCAAACCTTTAGTGTCATTATAATAATCAACTTAACAATAATTCTACCAAATGAAACGTTGTCATACAAAAATTTGCTAATCGTTAGTTGTCAAAGTGAAACATCGGCGAAACGTTGGTTGGCAAGTGATAATCTGCCAAACAATTTTCGGTGAAAAGGCAGGATACCGTTTTTAAGTAGTGAGAATTTAATACTATTGCATAATCAATCTATAGTCGTAGTGTATTTCTAAATTTATGTCTGTAATTTTTATGGTGTACAATAAAAAGTATTCTATACATCTATCTATCTATCTATAGTTTTCCCACTACTGGGTCACAGCCCTCCTCTCTTCGAGAGGGAGTGGGCTGTAATCCACCACGCGGGCCCAGTGCGGGTTGGTAGATGTCATGTCTACGAATTTTTGGTTCTAAGAATTGTCGGTTTCCCCGCGATGTTTTCCTTCACTGAGAGCAGTGGTGATGAAATTAATTACACAAAGAAAAGCGTCTGCCTGATTTCGAACTCACGACCCATGGGTTCGTACCCGAGCAGGCGCTCTTACTATTAATATAAAACTGTGAAATGTGTTTCGTATAGAGTTTATATCTGTTTCACTGAGTTATTTAGCAAGAATGTATTACCTATTGAGTGCATTTTTAAGGCTTTAACCCATCTTGTTATAAGGTAATGTTTCTATGTATTTATTTGGCAGCTTCTCCGAAACCATTATTCGGAAATAAATCGTACTTATTATTGTATAAAACTGACAATTGTTTATTTAAATCCGTGTATTCCCGTTCGTCCCACTGCCGTCGTCCGACTGATGGGACGAAATTAATAAATAATGTTAAATTTATTCCCGTTCGTCCCACTGATTTTGTTAATGGGGCGAACGAGAATAATTTAGTAATGTTATTTTTAATTCCCATTAGTCCCACTCATTTATTAGGGTTTCGTACCCAAAGGATGAAACGGGAACCTATTACTAAGACTCCTCTGTCCGTCTGTCACCAGGCTGTATCTCATGAACCGTGATAGTTAAATTTATAATCTTGGTGAGGATAATAACAGCCCGTAACTAACTCACTGGAAGACAAAAGCCTCACTTACATAGATTGCTTACTTAGACAGTTGAAATTTTCACAGATGATGTATTTCTGTTGCCGCTATAACAACAAATACTAAAAACAATAAAATAAATATTTAAGTGGGGCTCCCATACAACAGACATGATTTTTTTGTCGTTTTTATAGATAATGGTACGGAAACTTTCGTGCTCGAGTCCGACGCGCACTTGGCCGGTTTTTGAGTCTGTTTGTAGTGGGGCGAACGGGAATACACGTTTAAATCGATACAGTACTTTGTAGATTTTTTGTAATTGTGTTTCTTGCAATATATACCTAATATAGATCATAAAATCATAATATTATGAACAATGCTATAAAGTTATGTACTTTTACGGTTCTACACAAAAGCTACGGTTTCCTACGAAAGTAGTGGCAGCCTCATAACGGCCGCAGTATCGACCGTCATAAAAATGATGGCAGCAGGGTTTGATTTACGGTGTCAAAAAACGCTCTCTATTGAAAAACACCTACTGTGATACCTTCTCTTTCCTCCATAACATTTCGATGACGTCATCTAGACGTAATCTTTCTTATACAACGTTTCAATGACGTCATTCGACGGTAAATTGCGGACGCTATGTAGCGGCGCATTCTTAGGAAACCCTAGCTTAAGAGTATAAAACCTCCGTTACATCGAAAATACTGCAGTATTAATTTTGAATTAAATATATGGTAAATTTGAGGTTTAATGTTACTTTTACTACTATATATATTTGAAGAAAACACGATTTCATAAAATTTTCTGTATAGAAAAAAAAAAAACAAAGTTAACTCCGAACCGAACAATAAACCGCAATCAAATTAGATCATGACACTGCATAATAACTGAACTATAAAGCAGATACTGGTTTTTTTTATTTATTTTATATTCCTTACGGTATTCCGTGGATTGATTTTACTTTCGCGCATTTATTAAGAAAAAAATATCCAGAGTCTTTGCGTAGAATGTGCTGCATTTTTCTTCCGAGGTCAGTGCGAGTGATGTTTATAAAAATATTTAAGAGGCTGACAGCAGCTAAAGCGCGGTTACTGTCGGGCTGCACAGAAAAGAAAGAGAAGCGCGATGACACAACGCTGGTAATTTATTGCAACTATCTATTTACAAAAAAAAAATCTTTTGATTGGACAAAAATATTAAAACACTTAAAAAAAACAATTATTGCATGTATATTATTATGGTCGAGAAATATGTCGGGTATGGTGGTGATATTTCTCGACGATATTAATATACATGCAATAATTGTTTATTTGAAGCCAAGTCAGAGGCCCGTGGGCGGCTTTAAAACTCTGACACCAGGTTAGTTTACTAACCACACGAAAAGAAGAAGAATATGGTTTTTAATCGATAAAATTAATTTTTAGAGGTATCTTTGTGATTTTTTTCTATCGTATCAAATAATTTGTATCATGTTTTCAACAAATTATCTAACTAGCATATATCCTGAAGAATATCATATAATGTTCTGATTTTGTTTACTGCAGTGGATCATATACTTTTAGGCATTGTAAAACTTGCGTTCAGCTCCTCTAGTCCCCTTAAGCACTAAACGAATTTAAAACATGTTTCTTTTTTTGCCAATCGTTTGAAGATGACAGAGACAGAATATTTTAAATATGTTTAGCTCTAAACGCATATAGTGATTTCTGGTGCAAGTATGCCTAAGGGTCAGTTCACACACGACGCTTCGCACACCTTTTTAGGTAGTAATACAAACTGTTGCGCCTCGTGAGATGCCTCGCGGCGAAGCGCGACGCATCACGAAGCAGTGAGACGTAGGAATGCCAGCGATTTCACGATACGCCTCGCGACGTCGCGCTGCGCAGCGCGAAACCGCTGGCCTCTTCAAGCATCGCCGGGTCGCGTCACGTCTCGGTGTGAACTGATGAGGGCTGATTTTTCGATCGTCAGATACAGTATGCGCAAAACTTTTTGAGCTCTCGGAAGTTGCACGCGAGTGGCTGCGCAATAAGTAAAAAATGTTTCACAGCTTACAATAAATGATTTTGCACTCATCTGTGTCCTGCGTGGCTTAGTACTCGGGCCTACGTTCAGAGGGCTCATAAAGTTTTGCGAGAACTGTACTGTTATCAAGAACAAACGTGGCGCTTCGACATTGTTTCCATACAAAAGCTGTCAAACCAATATTTTATTCCTCGGAAGATATCTGATGATTGACTTTTATAAACATTGTTTTCTTGACTGAAGTCCATAATAAATATTGTTGTTTAGTTATAAGATCAAACCTGCCACAGTATATTTATTTGACATAATAAATCAGGGATTATACTGTATCTATTATTTTTTTCATTATCCGCCATATTCTTTATCAAATAATTATCTGTTTGATCCCGGGTTGGGCAGTGTTATTGGGTTATTCCATCTGGAATTTTTCAGGGGCAGCCCGGAGTCTGGTTTTGTGCCCGGTTATTGGCAATAGGCTCGCCCCTTATTAAATGGGACTTAACACCTTCGACTCCATCGACTTTGCATAGAACTCTTACGCCATGCTGTCTTACATATTGGAAGTGAACCCTCCAGGAGGGTTGCCGGCATTACGTTTGCACTAAAGTTAACCACCGCGGACGGGCAACCGCATTAGGTTTAAAACCGTGTTATAAAACTCTGTAAAACGAAGTAAAACAGTGTTTTCAGGTGGTCGTGTCACTATACGTAATTTCCAACCTTTTAAATTTTTTGTGAATATTTGTAACCGGTAAAAAAAAACAAACTGGGATTTTAAAACCAACGCATTACACTAATAAATCTTGTTAAAATATACATCACATTTTATTTTCACGATTTATAATGCTGTCTTCGCTAAGAAAAACCTACATTTAAAATGATCCCTCCGCGGGGTCCCGGCATCCCATATGCGACTAGGTGAAACCTCCAGGAGGGCTCCCGGCACTGAACGAAACAGCTGGCGAAATGTGGGTGTACTATAGGTACACACTGCCTAACCCTTCGGGGATTACAGGCGTGATGTTATGTTGTGTATCTGAATCAAAGAAATAAACGTCTTTGCGTAGAATTTGCTGCATTTTTCTTCCGAGTTCAGTGCGATGTGTGTGTGATGCGAGATGTTTATAAAAATGCGAATATCTAGTCTAGACTACAAAAAATCAACACTTCAATATTTAGCCATGTTTATGCAATCAAAAGTGCTTGTTAATACCCCGCTGTCATCCATTTTTGACTGATCGCGGAATAAATAACGTAACGAAGCGATACTCCTGCGCCGTTCAAACAATAGACTAAACATTCATTAAGTACTCATACAATGTTAAAAGGTTTATGATAATGTTTAGCAAACTCGCGAATTACTTCTGAATTTATTATGTGGAGGTAAAGACAGATATATTGATCGGATCAGCAGGATCCCTGTCGTCGAGAAAAAAAGCATTTGTTCTATTTTTGTATGGGAATCAAGCCGCGATGATCTGTGTGATCATATCAAGTGGATAGAGATATATTATTCTGACGGTTGTAACTCTTCTAGTCGAACGCTTCAGAGTAGGTCAATTTGTCTCTTCCAAGACATCTTAAATATGGAACCCTGTACCCTAATTGCGTAATACACGATCAATCAGAATCTGACTCGTTTTGAAACAGATTGATAATCCATTGCTTCACAAGTTCGAAAAAAAAATTGCTCTGCAACGTAAACAGCGCAATGAATGTTGTTGGACTGTCAAAATAAAACAGATTAGTTGTAATCGTTTACGAAAATATGTTACGTAATTAGATAGCTGGTTATTATTAAACGGCTTTGCACCTGAAAAGTAGAGAGAGTAGGGAGGCGTTTGTTACCAAGCCCGGGTCGACGGCGCGTTGTGTTCCACGCGCGCCTCAAAGAGTGTCAGCGAGTGAAGGGGTCCGATGAGACCATTGCCTGCCGAGGTTGCGGGAAAGTCCGAAAGGGATACCGTGGCCCCCTGGCATTGCACAGGCAACAGAAGGAACACGGGTGGGTTTTAGTCAGTAAGAGTCTGACACGCCCTCCCGCTCCACCCAGAGCGGGAGACGTCATTCGATGATTTCCCACACACAAAAAAAAAAAAGGCAGGTATTTGTTCTGCAGTGGGGCACCGCAGGCTTTTAATAAACAAATAAATACACACACACCCGCTATCTAACTACGTAACATATTTTCGACACAGGATTACGACTAGGTAATCAGTTTCATTTTGACAGTTCAACAACATTCTTTGCGTTATTTACGTTGTTGAGCAGTTTTTTTTTTTTTTTCGAAGTTATGAAACAATGGATTAGCAATCTGCTTCAAAACGATTCGGATTCTGATTGATTGTGTATTATGCAATTAGGGTACAGGTTTCTCAATTGAGAATTTTACGTTAACTTGTCAAACTCTATATTAACATTAGGTATTTATTTTGGTTACACATTAAATACCCAAGCTTGGAGTTTCCCTACGTGATCGAATCAGAAATAAAGACATCTGTAGAAGTAACCGTTACAGCCCGAAGAATTGCCAATTTAAGTGGCAGTGGGTTGAACACATCGCTGAGGCCGAAAGGTTCTGGAGTGGCGACCGCGTACCGGAAAACGTAGCCTTGGAAGACCTCCCACTAGGTGGACTGATGACCCGATGAAGGCCGCAGGAATCCGCTGGATGCGAGAAGTACAGAACCGGTCGAAGTGGCGGCGCTTAGGGGAGGCCTATGTCCAGCTGTGGACGTGTTTCAGCTGAAATGATGAATATATACCCCACTACACTAAACAAATATGATATAAGTATTGCGTTTTATTTTGAACCTTTCGCTCGCGGCTCGTAATTTTTCAACCTTGATAGTTAATACGAAATAAAATAATGTTATCGTGCAACAGCTGAAAATATGATCATATATTTAAAAATACTTTGGTTTTATTGAAACCAGGAAACCCTGACTGTATTTAGGCACAGATATTTTAAAAACAAAGTAACTCATCAGCTCTAGTATCTATTATCATAGATTTATATGCTTTATTTTCGGGTAAGTAGACGCCGAATATCGAATAAGTTGCGGCCAGCGAATAACATACGACTTCCCTCATATAGTGCATAAATATGTGGTTTAATTTATAAGATATGTAATGCGCGGGCGCGTTAATGTCGGCAGGGAGATTATAACTCGGGGCTAAGCAAACAGCGCATGAGTTAGGTTGCTTACACAGTGGTGCGCCCGCGCCGCGCCGCGGCCGGAATAAGGCGGGAAAACGTTTTGACATGCCTGATTTATGTTGATTTACAACTCACTTGCACAGCATGACGGGTACCGGCAAACTTCCTGAAAATTAATTCATTATTGCGTCCAGCCAACACAACGAGCTTATTTTTAGTTTTCGCAAATTGCTTCTTTTGTCGGTTCCTTGAAGTACGAGTAAGCAATTAATAGGCGATTCCATCAACATGACCGTAAAACCTATGCTTTAATGTAGGTACTCTCTTTGTTAGTGTTTGTTTATCATGTAATTCTAATAAAACATAAAAATAAAGAACACTGAAAACTGGTAAGTTACACTAACACCCAGCACTTTTAGTTTCAGCGATTGCGATTTTGCGATTTCAATGTTACATATGGAGGGGAAAATTAAATACTTAATGTACCTATGTATGTACCTCGTGAATATCTGAATTTTGGTACATCGACCGCCTAAGGTTAAGTACTCATATAGGTATTATTATGAAGTAACCTTAGGCGGTAAATCCGAGTTTACGCAGTAATAACGTTGTCTGGCAAGCCGCATCCTGCCAAATGTTCCAGCAACACTATGCAAAGGTAATAAAATGTACCTATAAGTAGGTAGGTACGCATCATTTAAAACATTGCAGTTTCCGCAAACCGCGTAAAATTGTTAACAATGTGTGCATTATTTATTGTTTCAGGGTAATTATATGCTCGCCCACGATTTTATGCATAATTCAGTAAGTAATGTAACGACGAAATATGTATATCAAAGTTGCTTCTGTTTCTCTGGTAGGTAGGTAGATATATCAGATTATGAGAAATGCAAAAAATTCATTTGATGTTTTCCGGGAGTAGATAAACTGTCAGTGTGTTTTAAAACCTCGCAGCGAATTCATAACAGTCACTGGATTACGAAAAACTAAACCTTTCGTAATTTTTCATATGTTAAGTATACGAGTACTCGATATGTATCATGAAATACAAACGTAATGCGTTATATACAAGACATGGTCCGCGGGTAGTTTGCAGAAAATAAAAAGCTTTGGCGCATAAAATATATCTGAATTTCCTCTCAGCTAAATGAATCGTAAACAGCTAATAATCCAGGTATAACTCGCGCCAGCTTCACGCATGAGACAATTAAAATAGATTTCCACCTGCAAACTGAAAAGTCAAAAATAACTCTTGCGCCTCATATCTGTAGGTAGAGAATTGATGGGTGTTTTGTGGACATGTGCACAGTGCATTCTCATGTCCAGTAAATAGGTCGCACTGAGTAATTTCACAGTAGGTACTGTTTCCGCAAAAACATGTACGCACTGAGTTATAGCTTGTCTTAATGATGTACCTACTGGCTTCTTCGGATTGGTTTAGAATTTGCTAAGTAAATGAATTAAACAGGGGTTAAAGTATGAAATTGCCGATTTGTTCTGAAAAATTGAAATTCCTTTTTTTTTTTATTTAACATATTTATTGAATCAAAATAATTACCATTATTATCTATACATTGCTGCCATCTAATAGGAAGGTCATTTATTCCTTTGCGATAGAACTCTCGTGATCTAGATTCGACAAACTGTGTGAAAGCATTTTGTACTGCCTCCTGAGTTATATAAGTTTCAACACGCGTTTCTTTCTGCAGATCAGTCAAATCATGAGGCACCCATTTCTCATATTTTTTTATTTGATTGATTTGACGCAAATGAGTCAATATTGTTGGTAAGGTAACGTTAAACCATGCCGCTAATTCCTGGGCTTGGCTCGGATCTGCTTCCACCATCTCTTTCTATTCATTGTTATTCACCTGTGTGGGCGGTCTGCCACGTGGTTCGTTCTTCAAATCAAAGATTCCATCACGAAAGCGTTTAAACCAAAATCGCACGGTGCGTGCATTAACAGTCCCCTCTCCAAACGCAACATTGATATTGCGAGCTGTTTCTGCCGAGTTAGTTCCGCGTCGGAACTCGTATTCAAAAATAACTCGAATTTTCGAAGTATCCATCTATCTTGTCTAAGCTAAATAAAAAAAACAACTGAAAGTCGATAATCGAATGTTGCACATTTTTTTAAAGAAGAACTTCATTATGAACCATGTGAAAAAAGTTTCACTCAAAAATCTCAAACCATGAAGGTTCTATGTCAATTTGAAGTACCTATTACAATAAAACGGCAATTTCATACTATAACCCCTATCATTTAATCATGAAACAAATACGTGTTTGTTTTACAATAGCGTTGTAGCGATAAAGTTGGAAAACCCCAGTACTGCCCTCCTAAGCCGAAAGGCGCTATCTCAATCGGAGTAAGTTTTGAGAAAATTTACTTTTTGTACTGTAATTAACTGTAATTTAAGGAAACAAGGATATAAAAAAAACTTCTTAGTGTTTGTTTGTGTTTTAAGTTAGATAGCGATAATTGGTTTATTTATACCATAAGATGCGAAATTTTTATAGCTAATGAATGGTATACAAAAACTTAAAAGGCCGTATCAATATTAATCGTGAGGTCCTATCTCTAGATAACGCCTTTCAGCTTAGCAGGGCAGTGTAGCTCGACAAAACTTTTCGTTAGAAAAACCAGTCGCCGCCTCGTCTTTTTCCTGTTCGTCTTCAGTGTTGGAAGTTGGAAATAGTTTTCAGTGCGACTGAATATCAAAATTTTCTAGACAGTTAATTAGGTAAATATCTGTCTGATAACTATCAGACTACCGTCACTTCCTCCGCCCAATGTGAGTGTCTCACATGTGATTCACAGCAAGTTTTATTATTGTGTCTGCTTCATGGTCTGTGTAAATCAAGACTGTCATAAATAGTCGTACGATTACCAGCACCGTCGATGGTTACCTAGGGGGATCATTATGGGATCACGGCAAACGCAGCTTTTTTTGTTTCAAGATATTTACAAGCTTTAAATGTCTATACTTATTCAATCAATTAGGTAATAATAAATCCTGCATTCAATCTCAGCTTTATCAGATTAATAAAATTCTTATTGCGTTCGCTATTCAATTCAAAGCACCCACCTAATGTTATTGTAACTAATGTTGGACATAATAATAGGTTGGGGAAAAAGGTGCTTCGCATTTTTTAAGAAAATTCAAAACATTTTTTAGTATAGTTTATTTACATTTAACTAAAGTATTTAGGTACCATTTTGTTCGATAACTTTTTGCCATCTTGTAAGTAGGGACATGATCCCATTGCTATAGAAATTTTGGGACTTTTGATCAAAATACCGCGACAACTGGTTTTGGCAGTCCACTCGTGATGTTAACCTGACACTGCCTAAGGAATTCTGAAGAGACCGAAACAGGTGGAAATCTGAAGGTGCAAGGTCAGGACTATACGGCGGATGCATGAACACCTCCCAGCCAAACTCTCTTAATTTTTGCTGAGTGCAGGCTAAAGATGTGTGAGTTCTAGCGTTATCATGATGAAAAACCACACCCCTTCTGTTGATTAATTCCGGCCGCTTTCTCTCAACTTCTTGCTTTAATCTCATCAGTTGTTCGCAGTAGAGTTCAGAATCGATGGTCCTGCCTGGTGGTAACAGCTCATAATGAATAATGCCCTTCCAATCACACCACACACACAGCATCACCTTGCTGCGAGTTAACCTGGGTTTCGCCACAGTCTGTGAAGCCTGACCGGCCTTTGACCACGACCTTTTTCGCACGTTCTTATCATACGTGATCCACTTTTCATCACCAGTTATCAGCTTCTTCAAAATTGGTTTGGTTTCATTACGTCGTAATAAAGAATCACAAATGAGTACACGGTTCATTAGGTTTCTTTCAGTGAGCTCGTGAGGTACCCTATTATCGAGCTTTTTTGTGTACCCAGTTTTTTTTTAAATGCGACAAAACTGTTTTGTGGTCAATTCCCAGTTCTTCAGCTACGTCGTAACTACAGATATGCCGATCTTGCTCCACTTTTTCAAAAATGGCATCCATTTTATCCGTAATAGGGCGACCAGAGCGACGTGCATCTTTGACATCAAAATTTCCGGATTGAAAACGCTTAAACCAAATTTGTGCTACTCTCACAGACACTGCACAAGGTCCATAAACATTGCGTTGCATTTTTACCTTTTTTGTAGTAAAATTTTAAAATGTATCGAATTTCTTCATTAGATTCACTCATCTTGACGGTACGAAAAACAAATTAAAATCACACATTTTCCTAATTTGAATTTGGAATTATGTTCTTTAAAATTTAAACTTTCAATGATACCAAAACCAGCTCCAGTTCATACATACTATAATGCGAAAAGACTTTTTCCCCAACCTAATATGAATTCAGTAAAGCGATCTTATTAGTAGCTATTGTAGGAGTAAGTGATACTAAAAAAACTTTTTCACAAAAAATAAAACCGACTTCCAAAAAAAAACACTACAAAATGAAAAATAACTTTGATTTCGGAAGTCGGTGTTTTTATTTTTATTTTATTGCCACCGACTTCCGAAATCAAAGTTATTTTCACTTTGTAGTTTTTTTTTTTTGGAAGTCGTTTTTATTTTTTGTTTTTTTTTTTATTTTTCACTTTTTAGTTGTGGTACCTACACAAAACCCCCACAAACATTTGAATACCAAGTAAATTACAGTGACAGGAACTATTAGAATATCATCCACATATACTAGGTGGGAAAAATATGTATTATTGAAGCTAACTCAAAAACTCCTCGTCAGATCTTGACCAAATTTATATGGGACCACTTCTGAAGTATGACCTACCAAATAAAAAAAGAATCATCAAAATCGGTTCATAAACGACGAAGTTATCCGCGAACACACATTTTAAAAAAAACGGTTTAATTGAGAAACCTCCTTTTTTAAAGTCGGTTAAAAATAGCCCAAACCCTTACACACGTAGAGACTAAAATTATTCCATTTAGTTGGTAAAGCACCTGTTTTGTTGTAATCAAATTATTTTGTTTTTTCTTGCTTTATGTAGCTGCCTGCCTACCTGTCAAAAAACATTTCTCCCACTCACCTATTAACGAGGGAATTTCCCCTTAAAAGTGGTGAGTGTAATAATTTAAAATTCTCATTTAAAAACTAAATATATTACATCAATTAACGAACGACGCTCAGAGCCTCAGCATTGAGCTGTTGATGGGCAAATGGCCATAAGTATTTTAAAATATCGACTGTGAATGTACTGGCGATGACTGTCACTATCACGAATATGACACAGATAAGTCCCCAGTTATAGCAAAAGATGTCAATCTGGTTCCGGATATAACTTTGGTGCTACGCAGAAAACCACTGCTTACATTTGATTAGGGCTGGATTGCTTAAGAAATATAGGTACCAGGAACATCAATTATTTCCAAAATAGATTCCAAGTTAGTAGCCTAAACAAACCTATTTAGTTGCAATAATACCCAACAGATGGCACTGTGCAATACAGGTCGTTTTCTGAATCGCGGTGTTAAGATTCTCCGCGGTTTGGTTGGGTCGCCTGGAATCCGTAGTAGTGATATCTCTGGTTTCCCTTCAAAACGTATAAATCTTTCGCCTTTTACTAAAGATTTCCGTGGAGGGGAACACTCAAATGAGTCTATCCCTATTTTTGAATAACTTCGCTTCGGCGAAGTAATAATACTGTAAATACAAAATCCTTAATTCAAGTCAAAACGCACGACTGCACGAGGAAACATTTGGCCAGATGTTTGAAAACATGAATTTGTTTGTCGTGACGTCTACGTTGTACTTACGCTGCTACTACGTCGGAAAACATAATGTTGTTGATATATCATGTTGATATTATGCAAAGTGAACACAACGATACACCTTCCAATTTATACTTCGGCGTCCCCTTTTATTGAGCGGTCGTAACTAGAACTACTTCCGTTACCTGCAAGTAAGACCACGTGACCACTTGAATTGCCTGAAATTCACATAAATGCTGCTATAATAACTTGTGTAAGACTTACCGGATCTACTAGTATTATGTGGAATAGTATTCTATTCTGAGTACTTACAAACCGTTGAAAAAGCTTAACCTGTGAGACAAGCTCATTGCCTGGCAGCCCTAGGTGTGCGCGAGTGCAACTGGTCTCGACCGTCCTTCCCTTGTAACCGAGACCCATTGTTCATCGCGTGTCTGTCCAACTGAAAAATCTTCTCTATTTAATTTCTTTGGCAGCCGGCGTCGTCGAGTATATTTTCATTTGGCCTGCGCGTGGGCCGCACTACTCCGATATAGCAGATGACTGACGCTGATTTTTATTACGTTCGGGATGCAATATCGTATTGTTTTATTGATGTGTAAAATAAATGTAGGTAATCTAGGAATATTTTTGTTCGGGTTTAACGATCGCCTGCACCTGCAATAAATCATCTTCAGGAATTTGTGGAACTCGTTGACGCTGTGCTTTAAGGCGACAGCGTCAAGGTAGCCCGCGAAATTCCAATGTTCTTACGTTTTTTGCAATTTGCAAGTCAGTATCAGGTTGTATGATGATCGAAATATGATTTGCGGCCATATCAAATGTTTATTTATAGAATTATAATCATTAAAATGTCAAATACAACTCTCTTCGTTCATGTAATCCTATTGAATGACTATTTCATGAAATCATGACTTTTGAGGATTATGCTAACTGTTGTATTGCTGATTCTAATGATTATAATTCTGTAAAGCCATATTTGTTACGGTCGAAAATTAAATTTAACACTGACCCGCAAATTAGCGTAAGAAAATTTGCATTTCGCGGGCTACCTCACCGCATCCCCTTAAGCTCTCTGTTACAATCGTAGAAAGTCTTACGGGATTCAGCAGAATATCAGCGTCAGGTATATTTGCCTGGCACATGCTGAGCTGGACTCCCATTTGGTGCAACCTTGAAGCGCACACCGCACCTTTTTTATGTTCGTTAAAGTGTGTCATAGCCAATAGTGTCATCACAATGTATTGTTTTTTCTTCCTTTTATATTTGTTTGTATATTGGCACCTTGCAGTTTAGTAATTATTTAATCGTGATTTTGTATGCTGTGCTGTTTTTTGTGTGCACTAAATAAATGATTTATCTATCTATCTATCTACGGTTTAATCTGACGCGAACATGTTTGAAAGATATTTAAAACCAGCTAAAGTCGTAAATAAAATAGCCAGTAAATTATTTCAGTAAGATGTACAAATGTTACTGAACAATGAGCAAATGTCGTGTCCGATATAAATAAATTTTGAGGTTTTTATTAATATCTTAACCGGAACCCGGGAAGGCTTCTTCGCAATCTTCACCTTTTTCAGGAGAGACAATAAACTAGATTAACTATTTTTGTTCTTGCTTTTAAATCTACGGAGTAAGAACGCCTTATTACTTCTATCTACAACGAAATGATTGACCCTAGACTAAACGTAACCTTGAAATCATAATTTATATGACAAGCTTGACAAAAAAAAACAACTGCCAAAGGTCAGTTCGTGAAAGTTTATTTAATTTTAATACAGCATTTCTATGGTTAAATTGGATATACGGCCTGAATTTTTAGTGACCGTCCAAATTTTGATATATTTTTCTTTGGCGAAAATCATTGAATACGTGTTTTTTTTCTTTTAGTATCACTCAATACAAAAATATTGAGATATCACATCACAAAGTTTATCGTCGAAAGAATTGGTAGGAACCACGCAGAGCGGATAATTCTTTCGAGAAATTGATTTAACATGAAAATTTTACGTATCGATTTTTTTTCAAAAATGGAGTTATTGAATCATACCTAATGCCTAGAAAAAATTTGGACGGTGACTAAAATTCAGCCTGTATCAGTTGTAGTGTTCCCTGTGTGGTGAAGTCCCGGCGGGCGGCGGGTGACAGCGCCCGCCCGACCGCCCGATGGTTTATATTTGTTTTGATCACGCACCAACCGCCTGCCATGTTCTACGCACTTCCTAATTCCTAGCGCTAGGCCGAGACGTCGCCTTGCGGAGGGCCAGGGTCGTCTGTTCAGTTATATTCGAATTATCATCTGCAAATTATCAACTAAGTATTAATATTCACTTTACATGTCTACATTGTCAACTGTCGGGAATCGTGAGCTGTAACATACGTTGAGTGATGCGAAAATATTATTTTTATAAGTATCTACTTAACGTACATTTCTGAACTTGTACACGAACTATATACCTAATTTAATCGTTGAAAAGGCCTGAGTTGTGGGTTGAGTTTAAAGAAACAGTAGAAAGGTACTAACACCTGGAAGTTTGCTTGACATAAGACGAGGCAGTAAATTATATGAACAGTTGGTAAGCTCCAATGGAGCACATCTTACGATTATTTGCTGGCCCACAGTCTGGGAGACCATTGCATAGCCATCGGTTCCACACAATTTAATCCTACAATATATTCGGGAAATCCTCGTGAAAATACAACACAGTTTTCACTCCTTCGCCTCCAGCAAAAATAAACACATAGCTAAGCGAAAGCTGTATTAACCAGTTATGTTCGATAAAACTATAGTTAGTGCACAATATCGCGCCAGCTCCAGATCCGAGGCATTAAACGGAACGTGCAAGAGCGTGATGGCCGTGATTGATGCCACAAATCAGTGGATGCAACAACGGACGTTTTCACATGAATATTTGCTAATTTTAGCGTCTAAACCGGCAATCAACCTGAATCCCATCAATTTAACAACATGTTGGCGTACATATTTTCCGCGTCGCGGCGCTGCCAAACAATGAGCGTACATTTCACGAAGTCTGAGAAACACACGATAGTGTTACGACAACCTTAGATATATATGGCGAACAGGTGCCGCGCCTAAGTGAACTTCTCAGGGTCGCGGTGAGTTTGACGTGACGCTTACATACGTAGATTTAAAATTAAATGGCTGGCATCAATACTAGAACGAGTTTTTATGCGGTTGCCCAACCCTCCAAGCAATGCAATAAATTAGAATAAGTGTTCGACTCCATTTTGAGGAAATGAAAACTGAAAACTTCTAGAACCGTTCTGTCACTTGTCACTTTGAATTACTGAGATAAAGTACTCTAGTGTCTGAGTAAACAAGTAGGCGAGTATGCCAGAATATGCTGAAAACTGAACAACTATAAACTGTTGCCTAGTCTTCTGGCGTTTGAAGCCAGTGCATTTCAAAATGTTTTCTATTTTCAGTGCATTTTCTATTTCAGACATTTCCTGGCTACTTGTCAGAAAAGGGCATACTTACATGGCTTTCACATAGAACTTCCATGATATAATTAGTGACGGTGCTAGTGAAGTGCGGACGGCCCTAGATGCGTTTCCAACTTTCCCCCAGCGACATGACGCTCTGCTAATGACATATTTCGGGCAGTGCGCCCCAGTCGCCGCCAAGGACACGTCACCGTCCGCATTCGCTATTTCCGACCGCGGCTATTCCTGAAAGCTTACATTGTTTTATTTTTACCGCAGAACACTGTCCACCGGGAAGTACGTGCCTATTACTGACCTTGTCGTTTTTTAAGAAAATTCTCCAGCGTGGGTACTTTTAGCTCGGTAAGGAGCTCTTATTTGGAAAGTCGATCGTGCGTGACTGAGACGGAACGCTATAAACTTTGATCACGATGCCAAACAATATGTTATAACTGCTTGTCAAAACTTGTGTACACAAGGAATATCAGACGATACCATTAACCCTTCTCATTTACTGCGAATAGGTTCGATGACGAACACCTACGTCACAAGTGAATTTCTACTAATAACTTTGAATTTAAACCTGTGCATTCATTATACGGTTTAATTGCCATATTTTCAATGTTCTTCTGTGAGCTTCGATATGTTTAGATTATGGAAACATCTCTTTGATCAGTTACCACAATGTTTTAGCATTTTTCAAGTTGATACTAGACTGTGTTTTTCTTCTGACGTAGTAAATGACGTTATTGCGTAGTACAGTATACTTTGTCATCTAACTTGCGTCCATAGTATTAAACTTTTTACTGGCTGATTGGATGTTGAATATTCTATTGTATTGAAACGAGTCCACAATTACGTCCGTAAGTCTATTAATTAATCAGCATCCGAGCAAGTAACTCAATCAATTGCTCGTTAAGGAGATAAATATGCACATTGATTGCTTTTATTACTTTTATGGAACGCCATTGCTTAATTGAACATGCAAACGTTTACGTACCTACATTATACAACCATCAGTTTATGACGTGTTTGAAACGTTACAATAACATGATCATTTTCCTTAACGTATGACGTGTTCATAAAGGTTTAAAACAGGTAATACTGTGCAAAAAGGTGCGTAAACCGACAATACAAGTTCTCAATAATTTAAACACCTACTATTTAAATTATGTTTTACAAAACCCGTAAGATTAAACTGACCGTTGAGGCTAGATAGTCGTATTTAACATAGTATAAATTTATAATAAATTTAGGTAAAATTACCTGTGAAACGTTTACGAAAAACATCTATAAATATTGTAATATTTTGGTATGGAACAAAAAACAGCTACCTACATCGCAAATTCGTCGATAGGTAATCATCGCTAAATATACTTGACGGTGAGCCCTTTTGTTGTTCCACGCAGGTCGGTCGTCACCGTATGACATTGATGTAGGTAATCAAAGACGTGCTTCATGGTCGTAGCACTCATCGCCAAGGGGGCTCTCGGGGTCGGAACCCCTGGTGAGATCCAAAATACTCACTATTACAAAACCACACATTTTCTAAAGATACATCTACACTGATTATGAGGATTGTTTAAAATATTTCTTCTCAACTTTGCAACACACAAAATCAAAACTCATTTATTCAAACTAGGCTGGGAATCAGCACTTTTCGCACATCAAAATTACGTAAGACAGTGCCCTAAAACGCCCGCCCTTGACCACTTCTAGTGCTTTAGCTGGGAAGAAGAAGTGGTGCAAATAACTGTCCAGCAGCACAGCAGTCTGTTCAGTTAGAAAAACTTGTTTCTGTACAAAATATGAATCGTATAGATTCTGTCTGGAGAAGGCAATAAGCCTATCCCGCCTCGTTGTATCCGGAAAAGGGCACTGTGCCTTTAATGTGATAGAACAGACGGGTATCCATGAAGATAACTGAAACAAAAACATGAAAAATAATTACCTTGCTTTTTCCCCGAAAGTAAATTAATGTTGTGACCTTTTACTGCTTTATTTCACACATATTACAAGGACTGGATCTCTTTAATTTATTAATTACAAACAGCTCCGTCGAAATATAAACAATGTCGTTTATGACCGCGCATCTTTGATGCTCGTCAAAATGCTCATTAAAATTATAGTTTATTACGATCGGTAAGTAATAAAAATAAATTATAAGCATCTTGATATTTCATGAGCGATCAGTCAGGGCTCTTTAGTAAAATTGGTCACCGTTGTAAAGCTAATGAGAGGCGGAATAATAGTTAGATATCCAAATTGTCCCAAATAGTCTGTTTAATTCAGTATTTATGAGACTGAATAATAAAGTCATAAAAATAGAATTTAATTTACATTTAGCTCTTATCTAGCTGAATGTTTTAATCACAGCTAAAGGTAGGCACATAAATATAATGCTTCTTGTTGGTATTATTTGTTTTCTAAACGTTAATCCGAAAATCTGACCAGTGCGTAATGCGAGTGATGACCTATGGCACTGAAACGTGGTCGCTCATAACGGGCCTTATTAGAAGGCTAAAACACCCAAAGGGCAATGTATACGGCTATGGTTGGAGTTTCCCTACGTGATCGAATCAGAAATGAAGAGATCCGCAGGAGAACCAAGGTAACCGACATAGCCCCAAGGATTGCCAAACTTATGTGGCAATGGGCAGGGCACATTGCTTGCAGAACAGTTGGCGTTGGAAGGCCTCCCACAAGGTGGACCAATGACCTTGTGAAGGCCGCAAGCATTCGCTGGATGCGGGGAGCACAGAACCGGTCGAAGTCGCGGTGCTTAGGAGAGGCCTATGTCTAGCATTGTACGTCTTTCAGCTGATGATGATGACGATTAAATTTTAACCCAAAGCACCACCATAAGAGATACGATCAAAAGTAATTTAAAAATACAGATCTCTCAGCACAGTTGTCTCAATTCAGTCTCAGTATTGTTTGCAAGTCTCCTGATTAAATCCCTATTTCCATTACTTATAGGTACAATAGTTGGCGATTTCACTCATATTATTTATTTGTCCAAGTTTTCTCACGATGTTTTCCTTCAGTAATAGTCTGGTACAATATAGGGGTATGAGAGTGGCTAACAAGAGGTAAGTAGCCGCTGATGGCAGGGCTCATTCTCGCAATTTGCTGTAACAACGGCTGCGGTAATGAAGGCTATAAATCCCCCATTGAGCGTGCATGAGTATTAATAGATGAGTAGCGGTCACCTGCCACCTTGGCGGTAGGTGCCAGCCCGGGGAGAAGTTTATACGAAACGATTGGACACAAACACGTCGAAAAATTGCACGTTAAAAAAATAATTAATTGGACTAAAAATTTAAACACTATTACTAACGTAATACTGTTTTCAATTTTTAGTCCAATTAATAGTCATAATTAAATGTGTTGCTCGTAGCATAATCTCACAAAAAAACTGAATGATTGCATGTATATTTTTAAAAATTGTTTTAATAAGTTTTTAATCGTTAAAAGCTATTTTTCAATAAGTACTCAATAAGTAATATAAGTATTCTTTATTGCATAATATGTATTACATAGACGGTATAAAAAAGTAAAAGATCAATATGGACCCTACTATGGAGCATAGCAAAATTAGGAGAGAGTAAGAGGGCTAAGTAACAATTTAAGCAATTAATATGATTATAAATTAATTATTAGATGTGTCTTTGGGTGTATAATTATTTATATATCCATAATTATGCATTTTTATTAGGTTTGTGTATACGGGCTAAATTTTTAGTCTCCGTCCAAATTTTTTCTAGGCATTAGGTATGATTCACTAACTCCATTTTTGAAAAAAAATCGAAACTTAAAGTTTTCATATTAAATCATTTTCTCGAAAGAATTATCCGCTCTGCGTGGTATATAATAACTTTGTGATGTGATATCTCAATCTTTTTGTATTGAGTGATACTAAAAGAAAAAACACGTATTCTATGATTTTCGCCAAAGATTAATATATAAAAATTTGGACGGTGACTAAAAATTCAGGCCGTATAGGTGTAATTTTGAAATGATGTATTGTATATGAATCATCATCTTCCTGCCCTTATCCCATGTTACTTTGGGTCAACACGTTTTCTTCTTCCATTCTCCCCTGTCAACCGTCACGCAATCATCTACACCTTTTTCCTTCATATCACTCCTCACACAATCCATCCATCGTTTCTATGGTCTTCCTCTCCCTCTCCATCCCTCAACATTTATATTCATCACTCTTATAGTCACATGCGATTCTTCCCTCCTCATCACATGCCCATACCAAGACAGTCGATTCCCTTTCAACTTTTCTGTACGTGTTCTTTCTCCAGAATTAGTTTACCTACTGACAGGTTTTATGAGTTTATATAAAAGTTTATAATTTTACTTTTTATGTAAATTTATTTTATTTTTATTTATTTTTGACATAATCTACTCATTACAATGTTTTTTTTTTATGAGTTGTATTGCAATATGTGGTTAGCTAGCGACCTCGACAATTATTTATTTTACCTCGATGGTCCTAGTTTATCAATTATAACTTCTAGTTACAGCTCTATGTAAGCGTGCACGCCCTTTATGCCTGGAGGCATTATATTCTTTTTTTAGATATTGTTTACGTTTAGTTATTTTTATTTCTGCTTGAGTATAGTTCTCGATGTTTTTGGTTGGTATATTGGCGTGTGCTAGCTGTCATATGGCTATTAATTTATAATTTAAATTGTATTTTGCGTAATGTAAATTATCTTATAAATTATTGTAAATCTTTCTTTTTCCTAACTGAACAGACAGCTGTGCTGCTGGGGAGTTTGTTGCGCCACTTCTTCTTCCCAGCAAATAGCACTAGGAAGTGGTGAAGGGTGGGCGTTTTGGGGGACTGTCTCATGTAATTTTGACGTTCGAAAAGTGCTGATTCTCAGACTAGTTTGAATAAATGACTTTTGAATTTTGTAAGTGGCGCAACTTTCAGACTTCCTCTAATATACTCATTCCTTATTTTATCCATTCTTGTCACACCACACATCCACCTCATCATTCTCATCTCCGCTACATGCAGTCTTTTTTCGTCCATCTTCTTCACAGCCCAGCATTCCGATCCATACAATATGACAGATCTAATCACGGACTTGTATATTTTCCCCTTTAACTTGAGGGGCATCCGTGGGTCGCAAGTTGTTCCAGTGACCTGTTGCCATTTCATCCATCCTGAGTTGATTCGGTGCGTTATGTCACGGTCTACCTCACCATCCCCTTGGACAAGCGACCCGAGGTACCGGAAATCGGAACAGATTGGTATGGGCGTTCCGGCAAGATTTATTTGCGTAGGACTGGAGAGATCGCCGAAATCACAGAATAAGTATTCTGTTTTGTTCCTACTTAATTTCAAGCCAACATTCTACAGTCTTTGCCACCACACCTCAAATCTGCTCTGGACCTCTAGGCCACTCTCGGCAACCAATACAATGTCGTCGGCAAACAGCATACACCGGGGAGCCTCTTCCAGGATGTCCGACGTAAGTGCGTCCATTATCACCAGGAAGAGGTACGGGCTTAGAGCCGACCCTTGGTGCAAGCCAACAGCCACATTGAAGCTGCCGGTAGTGCCCGCTGTAGACCGGACTTGGGTACTACATCGACTGTACATCGCTCGAATCAGCTGTACGTACTTCCCAGGCATACCTTTCTCTTTCAGGGCCCACCACAAAACCTCACGTGGTACCCGGTCGTATGCCTTTTCCAGGTCGATGAACACCATGTGCAAGTTTTTGTGCGCACTTCTGTATTTCTCGCACAGTTGGCGGGTGGCAAAAATGGCGTCCGTCGTTCCCCGACCAGGCATAAAACCGAATTGATTTCGTGAAATTTCACTCTATTCTCTCAGCCGTCTTTCAATAACTTTCTCCCAAACTTTCATACTATGTGCCACTAGCTTTATTCCTCTATAGTTATTGCACTCCAGCACATCACCTTTGTTTTTAAAGATGGGCACCAGCGAACTGTTGATGCACCATTCGTCAGGTGTGGCTTCTTCCAGCAACAACTTATTGAAGAATAAAGCTAACCACGTCCATCCATCCACCCGTAATAACTTGCAAACTTCAACTGGTATACCGTCAGGTCCTAATGCTTTACCATTCTTCATGCCATTTACTGCTATTCTCACTTCATCCATACTAACCATTCTCACTAGACCCTCATTCACTGGTTTATTGTCCAGCACTCCATTCCATTCATTCTCTTCATTCATCAGTCTTTCGAAGTACCCCTTCCACCTATCCTTTGTTTTCTCATCATCCGACAGAAAAATTGTGACTGTTGCAAGACATGGTGACTGTGATGAATGAAGCATATAAGAGGAAAGGTAAATGTGAATAAGACGAAGTTCATGGTCTTTGAAAGAGGAGAGGATGTATCGGTGTGTGATATGAAAATAAATGATAAGAATGTGAAGCAAGTAAGTGAGTTTGTATACTTGGGGAGTCTGTTTACAAGGGATGGGAAGATTGATGAAGATGTGGAAAGGAAAGTAAATGCGGGAAATAAAGTGAATGATGCTATACATGCGGCTGTGACCAACCAGTTGATGTCCAAAAAGGCTCGACTGGCTGTTCACAATAGTGTGCTGGTGCCCACGCTTATGTATGGAAGTGAATGCTGGGTGTGGCAAAAGAAGCATGAAAGTAGGATAAATGCTGTGGAAATGCGTTCCTTGCGAAGCATGTGTGGTCTAACTATGAATGATAGGCTGAGAAATGATGTGATAAGACAACGGTGTGAGTTAAAAGAAGATGTAGTGACAAAAATTGAAAAGGGTATGCTGAGATGGTTTGGTCATGTTGAGAGGAGAAATGAAAGGAGACTAACAAAATGTATTTACAAGGCAGATGTGAATGTAAACGCAGGGATGGGACGCCCTAGGAGGACATATACTGACCTTATTGGTGATGTTCTTCAGAAAGGACAGGTGCGTAGTACTCGCAACCGGCGTGCGTGTATCACCAGATGTATGAACGTAAACGAGGCAAAAGGAGTATGTAAGGATCATAGCAGGTGGCATTCTGTAGTTTCTGTCTACCCCCATGGGAAGAAGGCGTGAGTTTATGTATGTATATATGTAATAGTATATATTTTTCTAATTTTGTTTATCATATATTTTTAGGCATAGTAAAAACTTGCGCGTAGCTCCCTACCAGTCCTAGTTTTTACCAAGTTTATTAATTTCTTTCTAACTAAAATATAATGCCATTATGCCACTATATGGACAATTTTGTAATTATGTCTGAAATAAATGAATTTATTTATTTATTTATTTTATTTATTATGTACTATCGAAGAACTTCATGTCTAAGCAGTTTGAAAACAAAATCCCGTGAACACAATGACCACATCTGTTACCGCCCCGGCTATATAGCGGAAACACGGACGTGTAACGTAAAATGAACATTGAATATGGGGGTCACTTATGGGGGGGCAACAAGAAAATTAAAAAAAAATACGTTTTGCAAACTGTACCGTGTGACATATAATAAAATAATAAGAAAATAGATGAAAATTGACCATTATCTCCGAAAGTACTGACTATTTTTTTTTTCTACAAAATCTCCTTTAATTGTATATTTCACGAAATCCTATAAAATTTCTATGGTCTCAAAATAATCAAAATAACATGGTAAATCTCTCAATATTGTGCGTACTAACTTACATTTACAGTTGGATTGTATGGGAGAACATGTTTTTCAACTACTCGTACAATGTGAAGTTTGTTTTTGGGATAAATTCATCCCAATTACAGGAACTTTTTTTTTTTGGGTGGGAAATCATCAAATTATTTCTCCCGCTCTGGGCGGAGCGGGAGGGCGTGTCAGACTCTTACTGACTAAAACCCACCCGTGTTCCTTCAGTTGCCTGTGCAAAGCCAGGGGCCACGGTATCCCTTTCGGACTTTCCCGCAACCCCGGCTGGCATTGGTCCCATCGGACCCCTTCACCCGCTGACATCTCTTTGAGGCGCGCGTGGAACACAACGCGCCGTCGACCCGGGCCTGGTCCTTAACGGACGGCGAGCTACCCATTGCTCACCGTCTGCAAGCCCGCGCCTACGGTAGCCGGGAATCGGCTATAGATTCCCGACGCCCAGGGGGTCTCCTCCTGCGGTGGCTAGGGGCGTGAGGGCGCGAATTTGGCCTCTCCCTCACGCGATACGCCTCCTCCTTCGGGAGCATTACTGCTTCGCTGAAGGAGGTGACGGGCTCCCATGCCCTCTCGCTCCGTACCATGGCCTGGACCAGGGCCGGACGCGAGAGATTCCCGCCACCGATTGCCTCCACGAGGACACGGCGGTGCTCTGCCCAAGCCGGGCAGACCTCTACCGTATTGTCCACCGTGTCCTCCGGGCGATCCACGCAGTGATGACACCCGGGCGTTTCCTCCCACCTGATACCGAACAGGAACCTCCTGAAACAGCCGTGCCCAGTGAGGACCTGCGTCAGGCGGAAGGTGAGGACGCCGTGGCGCCTTTCTAGCCACTCCTCAAAGAGGGGACTTATCGCCGTAAAAGTGGCGTGCCCAGCACTGGGTTGCGACAATCGCACTCTCCATGAAACTATGGAACCCTTCATTCACACAACACGCACAACACTTACACACTATAAAACTGATTTACATTCGTAAAAGTAAAAGTAAAAAGTAAAAATCATTTATTTGCCTGAAATATGGTGGGTACACAAGATGTTAAATTATATTATAGCGCAGGACATATTTCACCCTCATTACGGGCATGCAAAATTATAGTTACATAGGTATAGTTAATTTAATTTAATTTGCCACAATCATTTGAATATAATTACAATTATTAAAACTATTTGAATTATTACAATTTATAAGAAAATTTGAATTACAATTATTAGAATTACAGTGATTTCAATTACTTAAATTATTATTAAAGGCAAAGTCACAGGAAATAAGAGGAAGAACCAGTATCTTAGTGGAAACCAAATCGGCATGTGCTTTTATTCAAAAAATCTTTAACAGTGTAGAAGCTCTCCGTATTAACCAGTTTCGCAAGACACAACAGAACCTTTTATATGGCAGATCGGTCATTCCTTTGGGCAGAGAGTTATATATTAGAGGTGCCATATAGGCACAGTTCTTTCTGAACAGTTGTAACTTAGATGTCCTTAGTCGTAAGATGTCCTTGTAACATAAGGTCCAGTTGAAAACCAGCGTCAGGCACAAGTCTGGCATTTATGCTTAACTGGGCCTATTTGGCGCAGCTGTGAGGCACACATACTGTTTTTTTTTTAAATTTATTTATTTGTGAATATTGTGTGCCTTGACCTGAGTCAAATAAATTTATTTTCTTTCTTTCTTTCTTTCAATGTGCGCACGAACTTGGCCGGTTTTTGAAGATTCATACACTGATTCAGCGTATTTGAAAAAGCTGAAAACAGCTGGAAATTTCGAATTGCTACCGAGCAACTGATGATATCTCACATTCCTAAAACTAATTATAAAATACTAGCTTCCGCCAGCGACTTAGGCCGCGTAAAATCTTTATAACGCACGGGAGGGTTGATGTATTGTGGTGCAACTTGAGTGAATTCGCAAAAGTTACACTATATGTAATAAGTAATTTATATTAAGATATTTTTTAACTAGGTATAAGGTGTAGATTTAGGATTTAGTTAGTAAGGCCACTCTGTCGCATTGGATCATAGATCTGTAATGATAGTGTAGGCAAGATTATTATAAATAAATTATAGCCTCCTATTAATATTATAGCATTCTACTGTTGAAATATTTTTTAAATACGGTCCAGTAGTTTTTGAGTTTATTAATTACAAACAAAAATACAAATCTTTCGTCCTTATAATATTAGTGTAGACTCGGTAGACTACAAGGTACACAAATGTCATAGAGCGACCATCACCCCCCGGTAGCACACCTCCGCCGCGAAACCATAGCAGCGAAACCGCAGTACCTAGTTCAATTCAATAGACTCGCGTCATGTTCTGCTACTCGAATCGGATGCGAGTAGCGGAAAATGACATAATCACAAAAATTCGGCACATGACGCCGGTAGCACACCTCCGCCGCGAAACCATAGCAGCGAAACCGCAGTAGTTCAATTCAATAGACTCGCGTCATGTTCCGCTACTCGAATCGGATGCGAGTAGCGGAAAATAACAATGGTCACAAAAATTCGGCACATGACGCCGGTAGCACACCTCCGCCGCGAAACCATAGCAGCGAAACTGCAGAAGTTCAATTCAATAGACTCGCGCCATGTTCCGCTACTGGAATCGGATGCGAGTAGCGGAAATTTTTGGTGACCGGATCAAATATACCTTCCTACATAGCTTTTAAAATGCTCTATGGAAAATTTGTGAAGTATATAATAGTCTTGATATATAATAGTCACTACTGACCCACTTAGCACAAGCCTTCAGCACAATAGTCGTAAGTTGCCCGCAGCGGGTTAAACAGAGTGCTCTATTCCACTGCAAAGCACTTACGGCTAATACTCACGTAAACTACAAATAGTGTTACCTACCTAGGTAGTTTCCTCCATTAGCTAAGTCCTAAAACAAACAAGAACAAGAATATATAAATAAAGGATCAAAGAAACAGCCAGTAAAGGTTGTTGCGTTAAATTGTTTGTGAAATGTGTTAGAACAAATAAACGGTCACCGTCGTATGACGTCGACCAATCACTTATATTGATGAAAACTAAAACAGAAATAGGTTTGCAAATAAATATTCGTGCGTTATATTTACCTATGAATAACTAACACTATTTGTTTGTCCTTAGGTAACCCTGCATGTTTAACTAAGGATGGTGTGGGTGGCAGAATTGGAAAATTATTCATACTAACATGCAAGTTACTTTTGTAGTCAATAACATTGCCTTCTTCTCAAAGAACCCTAACTGTTCACCTACTACAACTTCCTTCTCTCTCTGTCTTCCATAATATGTAAAAGAAAACCTGTATAAATGGACGCCTTTTTACATTTGGATTACATTTTGCTGTAAAAAAATCGAGCAAGGAAATACTAAAGAAGATTACCTACACTGGTGGACACCACAAAAAACATTTTGCTATATCATAGATATATACCTATATAACAACGGATATATAAAACCAATATGGTTTTAATTCGCTCGCAAGATTCGTCCTAAACAAAGTTAACATTGCAAGATAAATAAATTCTTGAAAAAAAAATCAGCAACCACCCGTCTTCCCGAAACGATTCGACATTCGACTACGCCACGATCCGACTACGCGTCGAACTATATAAAGGTTTCTAGAATTAATGACTATGAATACTGGGACAGCACGGGTCGCCGAGAGTAAAGCAATATGTCGTCTGTGGTGAGCTTTACGAGCTGCTCCGTTATAATTACTAATTACATAAAGGGGATAAATAGGATGGCGGCCATTAAACGTCCAGATACTAATTAGTAACCAATACCTATGAAATTGGATGCCATTATCTTAAAAAGTTGTCTCTGCTAAGGAAGAATCATCAATAGGAACTGTTAGTTGTAGTATTGATTCCTTGTTTTTGCAGCAAAAAGGCACCCAACAATCATGTCGTCCAATCACCCCGTGACATAAGTTTATGGTTTCTCAAACTGTGTCAACCAAGGGCAATAGTCCCAGTACTCAATGAAATATCTAATCTAGACATGAAGTCACCGATTTGAACTGAGAACGAAGCGCCAAATGTCCTTTCTTTGGTATTGTTCGTCGAGTTGAGCTCCTTAAGTTCTGAGTTGAGCTCCACGATTACTGACAAATGCTTGCACTGACAGGACAGGTCCACTCAAATCTATGTGGTTCTTTTCTCAAAAGACCATTTCAGACTAATCTACATGGTCCTCATATGGCCTGACCAAGATTATGTCTGGGCTTAAAAGAGACTGTGACCTCTGAGTTTGTTTCGGTCTTTCTTCTCGGAGTAGTCAGATAGGAAACGCCGAACTCATCTAGCTAATTTTTAATTATTTTTTTAAGATGACGTGTAAAAGTTATTCCAATATCCTATTTACAGAATAAACAATTTCATTTCATTTCAAATGCAAGTTATGAATGGTTGTGAGATAACATAACGCCTATAAAACACTAAGGGTAAGCGGTGTGTAGGTATAGTTGCCCCACATTTCGCAGTTTATGTTTAAGTCCCATGTAGTAGAAGATGTACCTATTGCCATCAATCGGGCAAAAAATCAGTCTGGACTGAGAAATTTCTAATGGAAAAACAATAACAATACTTTATTAATCATAATTTCATAAATTTTAATTTCATTTAAATGTAACTTTGTACCGATGTTACCAATTTCTCAATATATGCGCTTATTACTAAGTAAGTTAGCTTATTTCTCTGATTTCATACATACGTATAAAAGTAATTGATGCACTGGAATTTTACTTTTAAAAATGTATTATGTGTTTGCATCAGTGTTATATAATAAAATAAACAGGAAAATAACAGCGCATGAGCTCGGAGCATGCGGTCCTAGGTAATCCCAGGAGCCCATGCTTTGCAGTCACACTTTCTACTACTACACCAACAAGTCTTCTGAAATGTGTGTGTCCTGAAAGATTTCAGCTACCTACACTTTTAATTAATAAGTACTCAAACTTTTGTTCGCCAAACCATTAAAAGATTACATAACCTAATGAATGACACATTTCAGATTTCAGATGTCACCGTCAGGAATGTTTTTGATGTGCTTATTGTTAGTACAAAAGATTTAGTGCTGAAAATATTCTCGTCATCAAATAGCTGAAGATCGATCTTGATTGGTGGGTTACGATTTCATGTGCATTAGTGTTAATAATGTCGACATTTTTACCGCATCGCAAGTTTTAAAATAAATGATACACGGAAGAAAATTTTTAATTGATGCTGAAATGCTGTATAATTTGCCTTGTTACACAGTATATTTTCTACATTGTACAGTTTCAGGAGTAACAACATCCGTTACAGTTTTTATTATTTGTAGTTACATGTGGATTAGTAATTATCGTCTACAATAAAAGTCTGCTGGATAATGTATAAGCTATAAATATGCTTGTAAATAGGTAATTAGTTCACTATACATACCGAGCTATATCTCTAGTGTATAAAAATAGATGAATATGTGTAATGTTGCCAAATACAAGTATGTCATCTATACATAAACAGACAAAAATTCAAAAGTCATTTATTCAAACTAGGTTGAGAATCAGCTCTTGTCGAACGTCAAAATTACATAAGACCGTCCCCGAAAACGCCCACCCATCACCACTTCCTAGTGCTTTAGCTAGGAAGAAGAAGTGGCGCAACAAACTCCTTAGCAGCGCAGCTGTTTGTTCAGTTAGAAAAAAATATAATCAATTTAATAGTATGCAAAATAATTTACATTACGCAATACAAGACATAATTTAAATTATTAGCCATTATGTCAGCTAGCACACGCCAATATAAACTCAAACTCAAAGCATTTATTTCAATTAAACCATTTACAGGCACTTTTGAATTGTCAAGGGGTCGGTCAGTCAAAAATATGAACCTATGGAGAAGAACGGGCAAGAAACTCCACGGACACTCTTTTAAATAAAATATAAAATTGATACAAAATATTGGTTACATCATTCATTTTGAAATTATGCATGTGAGAACAATGTAATAAGACGTGCACGTTCGTAAAAGCGTCCGTAATAAAAAGTAAAAAAGATTCATTCAAAAACTTAAAATAAATTAAAATAAGCCATGGCAGCTAAGAGATGACCAGTCCCAACTGACGGCGCCCGTTCACGAACATGACGCATGGATTAGCACCATTCAGCTCAACCATTTTGAAGGGAGCTAAATGATCCAACACACACGCCACCATCAGCGAGCGAGTGGTATACCAATCAAAAACATCGAGAACTATACTCAGGCATACAAACATAAATAAAGTTGAAGTGTCTGTTTGTGAAATCAAAATAACAAATTTTTACTGATTGCATTGCATATGAAAGAAAATAACAACCTTTTACTGATTGCATATGAAAGTATATACTTACGGTAGGTACTTATAATAAAAAATTACTTTTAAACATTTTGTTTGTCTGCCTATCTGTCTGCTCCCGCAATCTCCGAAATGGCTGGAACAATTTTGACGGGACTTTCACTGGCAGATAGCTGACGTTATAAGCAGTAACTTAGGCTTATTTTAGAAGAAGAAAGCAGTTAGTCATCATTATATAAAAAGTCTAATTATAACATTTCAGAAATAGTGTTTTTATACTTTACCTGGGAATAATGTTTGGTAAGTAAACCCACATTAGCTTGATATTCATGGATTGGGTTTTTCGTTTATAATACTGTGCTTATAGATATATGAACAGTATTATAAACGAAACATCTATGCATTCCGTCTCTCTTTTCTTTTAGTCCATTCAAAGGTTTTTTGTAAGAGATCATCTGGTGAGATAAGATCACCCATTGTGGAGTACAATAAAGCGTTTAATAATTAATAATAATAAATAATATTATAAAAGAACATAAGCTGTTGCCAAACTAACTCGTAGGTAGACGTAAATATGTAGGTATATATTTATATTTATTTATTACGGCCGTCCAAAGAATAGTTCACAAGAACATTAACAGATAGCTTAGTTAGTCTGATTGTATAAGACAAGTATTACAGTGAACATAATAATTTAAAGGTGTGCACAGCACTTATATAGTTTGCCTATTTATAATTAAAGTTATAAAAATAGTAAATACTTACTGCATTCGCGAAAAATACAATACAGGGTTCCTCAACCACAATTACTCTCCTACGAAAAATACTTACATCCGATAAAACTCACAACGAAATCTACCGACACCTTTTTCGTTAATAGTTACGTACATATAAAAGACCCCAGTCTTTACCCTTAAAGTGCTCAGTCACGAATAAGGTCACCACATTACAAAGAGGGTTTTCTGTGGGGACCAAGTAACTCCCTTACTTAGGCAGCTCTCAAATGAATGTAACGTGCGGTTACGCGTCAAGTGAGTATTCTATATGTATTTATTCTATTCTAGGAATATTTACAGAATAATAAAAGGACGATAAACTGTCAAATAACGTGGATTTTTATACCACCTGATACACTTATTGCATTGGGCTAGCTATCTTTTAAAGATAAAATGGTTAGTTCAATATGTTAAAAAAAACAGTCTCACTGAAAATACAAGAACCGTCATATTCTTTTTTTAATCCATAAATTAGAGTTTTCTTAACAGGCAATTTTATTTTACTATAACTTCGGTACAAAATACAAAAAGGCTAACATAACGTAGTGCTTCAGCATTATATATTGTACCCTACAGAAGCCAGCATCACATTAATCTTCGTAGCATTGTGAATGACGTCTTTTACCATGATTTTACCATAGACACACCCTTCGTTTCACTCACCCCGGAGCATGCGCGATAGATTAATTAAAGCCTTGTCAGCTGCCATGAAAGGGTACAATAAAACCGTCGCTGTAACTTCCAAACGATCTAACGTGGAAAAAATACGAATGAACTATATACAATGTAGTAGGTACACCTATATACTCTGTTAATTTTATGATGATTAAAATAACAATAATATTTTTTTAACAGCTTTTTTTAGCAGCAGGAATTGGTAATCGAATACCTAATCAACGTTTGCTTTATGTAATGCCAGCTCTTACATAAACATTTGGATAGTTTCAAACATAACATCATTACTATTTACTACTTATAATCTGTTCGATCCAAGTTATGAAGCCAAAACCTTAATCAAACTAACAATATTTGAGCTATCTACAAATTATTTGGAAACGATAAGTCAGGCTTCTGATTATTAGGTACTACTCTGTTTCATATATCAGTCGTAGGATGATTTGATAATTCGAATATTCGCAAAAACCCTAGGGATATTGCGAAAACACGGATAATTAGAAAATTGTGAAAACATTTCTGCAAGCAACTTGGAAGTAGCGCTCGCTCGGCTCGCGCGGGTTTGGTCACAGCTCTAACCTAACCTATTTCACCCAGTTCAATATGAGGAAACATTTTCACCATTTTCTAATTATCCGTGTTTTCACAATATTCCTAGGGCTTTCGTAAAAAATCGAATTATCAAATCATCTTACGTCATAACCAAGTTATGAAACAAAAACTAACAATATTTGGGCTATCTACAAATTATTTGGAAATATCTTTTCATAGTCAGACTTTCGATGATTACTCAGAAAAAGTGTAAATCAGCAATTGGTTAGATCAAAATAAAGTTTTTACTACCTCTTTATCTACACAAACAGATAACAGAATAAAAATGATTACCCCTATTTCACCGAGTATTATCGGACTCGTGCAGCCACTAAACATACGTAAAACGAGCGCGAAGCACTTGCTCACATGTAAGACTATCTAATTTTACACTCAAGGTAAATGGTACATAATGTAATATCTGCATAATATACAGATATTTTGGTCTGATACCAAGTGCACATCCCGGGAATCTGTGTGCATCTACAAACTACTGCGGTGGCTGCTGACTTTCAGGCGGAGGGAAATCGTCGCGCCACGTTTGTCGAAAATGAACACGTACTAGGTATATTAATATCGAAATAGATTATATTTATTTGATGTCATAATGTTTTGAATTCAAACATGTGTTTATAGTTAACTACCTTCTGTCCGCGATTTCGTTCGCGTGGAAGTTGTAAGACAACACATACATTAAAATTATAGCCACATTTTTTTTTTATTTCCCTGTAGGCATACTACGGGAAAATATGAAGGAAGTCAGGGCCTCAAGTCTGCTATTACAATAGTGTCAGAATGGTCTTTCATTGATTTCATAATTGTTGATTTTGACAAGTTTGGTAATCTACTAACATATTGGCGTCATTATGACTTCCAATGGTCAGCCACTGACACTCCATTGAAAGAAATGGCATCTATTGGTAATCTCATACATAATGAAAAATGAATGACTGACTTAGGCGGTAATCTACTAAAATTTTGACAGTTTCTTTGATCAGTGACCTACCATTAGAACGTCATTATGCAGTCATTGCTATTAATTCGTTACGAGTATCGTATTTGTGGGATACAGTGATCAACCAATGTTGATCAACAAAAGTTCGTAATCTGCTAAATTCATAATGGTCGATCCATTATGAATTTAGCAGATTACGAACTTTTAGCAAAATGACAATGGGATTGTGTTGGAATGACGAATTTATAAAAATAGCAGACTTGGGCCCCTGGACTGGTGTCGTTGGAGCAAGCGAAGTACAGTTGTCCGGGTGAGAAGCAGCTCGTCCTGAGGCCGACACCCGCAGCCTTCAGAAGCAATTTCCCATTGCTTGCGAAGTTTTTCGTTTTAAATTAGTGAACTAATGAACCTGTGTTCCTGCATATACTACCTAATGGCACAACACCACAGAGTACATGTTATATATACTGACGCACTGACTGATGGATTCTCACAGATTATTCCTAAACAACGGCTATCAATAAAATAATGTAACAGTAGAATGTAAGCATACGATATTTCTCATTAACAGTCACCTAACCATAGATATTTATTTTCTATTGTAACCAAAGATCACAGAATAGGACAACAATTTGTATTTTTCTGTGTTCGTTCTACGAACGATCTTAAAATCCTGTACTATTAAATGAGAAATATTTGTATACTTATATATATTTGTAATCACGTTCTCGAAAACGGCTCTAACGATTTGGATTAAACTTGCAATATAGGGGTTTACGGGGGCGAAAAATCGATCTAGCTAAGCTAAGTCTCAACTCTCATATCTGGGAAAATTCTGATTTTCAACAGAGCTCGGTCGCCCAAAGCTTAGAACAAGATGGCTACCTTAGAATGAATGGCTACCTCAACATGGCAGCATGAGAAGTTCCTACTATCATGGCAGCATGGAATTTGTATTTTTTACTATATACATTATAAATTATCCTATAATATTAAATGAGCATTCTACTAGGTACTAATTATAGTAAAATTTTAAAAAAGAAGTACAAGAATATCAATTGTTGAGAATTGAACTTGGATTTGCAGTCGTCGAAGTTTTAAGCTATTTGCTTTGTTGAAAGTTAACTAATATACCTAGCCGGTCTTTTATTATTATTATGTCATGAATTCATGATTGACTGCTTAGCTTTTTAAAATGTAAAACTTAAAGGTGCGTTACTTAAAGCGGGATGATAATCATTGAAAAGGTAAAATCTATAACTATCTGTCTGCAATATTCTAACCGCACAGGTCAATTTTATTTTGTTAGTTTTGTTGTATGCTCCATTTTTTTATTTATTTAAATATTATTTTGTTTTGTTTTTTTTTTTAAATTATGATTACTGTTTGTATTTCCTGTACGCGTCCCAAATAAAATATTTTTCTATCTTTATTTTTTTAATTTATTGTATATTATATTCCACAGTTAATCTGTGAACAGCGTTGTGGGCTACAATATTGTTCAAATGTTATGTGTATTTCTTTTTCTATACTGTATATTGTAGCTGTTTGTTGTTCCTTTTGAATAAAATAAAATAAAATAACAAAAAAGTCGAGTGAATAAAGAAATAATTAATGCTGCGTTAGTGACTGAATTGTGACTTTTGGAATGGGCATGCTCGTCAGCGCAATGGAATTATAACGTGAAAAAATAGTTTATTTTAGATTGTTTCCTTCCTTGTTCATTCATGTTATGTTTTCCTCTTGACTTCTCAGGTGACGTCCTAAACCGAATGAACGTTATTTTATTCATATGCAAACTCAGTTAAAATTATTCATGAAAGTTAAGGTATAATGATTATATAAACACCTCGTTACCTTTTAAATTAACAACTTGCATGCAAGAATGTCATGACTTCATGAGCGTAACGCATTTTCTTTCTCTTTTATCGTTTTATTTATAGTATAATGTGGCAGCCACATTACCCACCCTTAGTAAAAGCAGGCCATAAATAACTATGTCCTCAATGTGAAGCGGCCCTCGAATTAATAATATGTGTTTTATTTTTTTATTCCACTCGACCAAGCATAATATTTCATTAACCATTCGATCAATACTTTTTACTTTCTCTTAAAAGGTGACTGAAAGTCTCCAGTCTATCCGAAAACTTTGGTGTTTTTTATAATCACCACAGTTATTCATCTATTTCACCAATACCATTTTCCGGAAAGTATATTTATTTATTTATTAAAACTTTATGCACAAGTAAAAAAAATACTGTACAAAGGCGGACTTAATGCTTGAGCCATTTTCTACCAGGAGAAATAACGATAGGTAGAGGAGAAAAAAAATCCAGCAAATCAGCGCTGCAAAGATTCTGCCAACTTTTCACGAATATGTTTACGTGCCATCAACTTGAATGATAACCGACTGGTTGCCATCCTGATATTCAGAGGAAGCGCATTCCAAAGACATATTGCCTGGACCAAGAAAGAAGAGTGAATAAAACCAGAGCGGTGAGAAGGACATCGTAGAAGACGATTGTTGGTAGAGCGAAGATTTTTGCTATGGGCAGAGCAAAGGTATTGAACAAGGGAAGTCAGGTAAGACGGAGAAGTGGGTTTGTCGAGTATAGAATACAACATTAACAGAGCCCTCAACTCTCTGCGCTGACGTATGGGTAACCATTTTAAAAGCAATCGATGCGCAGACACATGATCATACTTACGGAGATTGAAAACGAATCGAATGCAGTTATTAAAAAAAAGTTAAAGTTCTTCTAAAGTCCGATGTTTAGGTTACTTTTGTAATGCTATTTATCGATAACTGGCTAACATAACGACTAAAAAGCACTTCCGAAAGCATCTGGACTCTTAACAAGCATCATATCTAATACCATAGCAGTATAAATAGGTATAACAACAGAACATAATTATAGTGATAATGTGTTCTGTGCATAACAGTCGTTATATAACACAAAACATGATCTTCAAGTATTGACAGTTTGCGAGTGACCATGTTGTCACAGTTACCTAGTTGCACTGGGTCAATTATCAAACCAAATTAATTAAAAAAAAAAACACGTCATCAAAAAATACCTTTTAGAAAGTTTGTGGTTTTATGACCTACTAACAATTATCCCCACACGCATTTGTTATTTAGCATACTTGGTACATGTACTATATACTTCCGTGTTCAATAAATAACCACGTAGATACTCAAAGTTTTTGCTATAATGACGTAGGTTGAGGTATGGGAGTAAATTGACGCAGTGCGTATGACGCGGGCGAGCGTATACAATTTTTATTGGTCACTCGGTAAGGTTCTTAGAGCAATTCATCTTATTCATTCAAGGCTTACAGCTGCGTTGAATCCCGACGTACGTCAATACAATGCACCGCGGTTATTATCTTAGAAATATAGCAATCTGGGGCCGTATTATGAAGTATTAATTCATCATTATTCCACTGCAAAAAAAGGATGGTGCTATCGGCCTCGTACAGCTCCGTCTCTCACTCACGCTGGAAAAATGGTGGCATTAATACGTCATAACTGACGCCTGATTGCTATATTTCTTAGGCGTGCGTAGGTAAAAGAGGCATAAGGAGTACCTATGTAAAGATACGTAGCAAGTGTCGGAAGAAGTCTTGAGTTTATGTATGTTTTATTATTGTGTGACAGACTTTAGTAGCAATAGAGCTGTCTGTGTAAGAATATAATAGAATACTCTTTACAGATATAAATGAAGAAATACATAGGGCAGTGGTTGCCAAACTCATTAGTCAATAGAGCCAAATATCAATACTATGCCGACTAAGATTTCTTATGAGAACCAATCCTTTGTGTGTCCAAACTGTCTCAATACACTTCTCTTAATCCTTAAAACCCCCATCCTCTTTCACTCCACAAGGCTTCCTTAAATTAACTTGCTAAAAGTAGGATCCCTTCATAATCATTGGAAAACATTCAAAGGTGTTTTAAATAATTAATTTTCGATGTCTTGTTAATTTATGGTGAAAATACTTCGGAAATAAATCTTTGAAATACCTATAGTTTGAAAGCGTATCTACGACGAAGTTCGCACTCATAGACAAAATACAGAGCCGCATGTGGCTCGCGAACCGTGGTTTGCCGACCAATGACATAGGGTAACACAATGAGCGGTCTTCCGATTCCACCTTTGGATGGTTTTAAAGGAAGAAGGAGGGACAATACAGCAGTTAGTCTGTGGTGTACCATTTACATATTATATATAATAAATACTTAGTACATACAATAGGTACGTACATACAACATATACCCACTTAGAAGATATACTAAAGAGTTCGTTTTATAAAGTATTGTTTCTAAAGCTATGCTTTGTTCCGTACCTTAATTGCGTAACACACGATCAATCGGAATCTGAATCGTTTTGAAACAAATTGCTAATCCATTGCTTAATAATTTCGAGAAAAAAAATATGCTTAACAAAGTAAATATTGCAATGAACGGTGTTGAACTGTCAAAATAAAACAAATTAGTCGTAATCGTTTATCAAAATGTGTTGCGTAATTAGATAGCCGGTTTGTAGAACATTGGTGTTGTTGAACTTTCCGTCACATAAAACGTTTTAACTGTATGACGCTGAAGGCAACGACGTGACGTCACAACCGAGGGTAAGGTGGCCTATAGAAAGAAGAAAGAATATAGGTTTATTTGCGGTAAACATGACGCAAGCAAAGAAAATATCACGAAATTCAAAATTGGGGAAAAAATGCGTCACATCCACGCAAAACGGCCGTCGCATGAAGTACTACAGTTGTTATCAGAGATTTTTGTTTAATTCCAAAAGGGTTAAATTGACTGATATGCCAGTTCAATACCTAGAAGGAAAACTAGTGATTCTTATCACAAATTATCCTTAAACTGCTGGCGGGGAAAAACTGAGTGACATTTCTACAAGATTATCCTTGGTACAATATTCACAATGTTTTAGGTACAATAAAATATTATCTAACATTCCTGCTTCATCTTATTACAAAAACATAGCAATTCGACGTAGTATTCTTATTTAAATTTAATCACAAGCGAAATTAATCATGTTGTCGAAATGTTAGAAAACTGCAAATCTTTTTTCT
The DNA here is from genome assembly GCA_963853775.1 of Xanthia togata. Classification (NCBI taxonomy): domain Eukaryota; kingdom Metazoa; phylum Arthropoda; class Insecta; order Lepidoptera; family Noctuidae; genus Xanthia; species Xanthia togata. Next base: position 19,741,930 of record OY970802.1, read on the forward strand.
TCCTGTTTTAATGGAACGTTGACGCACGTGATACAAAACTTCACATGCACTGTGACCCTGATTTTATTTTTGTTTCTTTTAATTTAAAAAAAAAAACATCGGGTTTCCTATATACTTCCAGGAAAAGAATGGACCACGCCATTTTAACCTTGAAAAAAAATTTTAAAAGGTGGTTTCATGAACCAATTTAATTGCCTAATGAAGTAAATGACTGTAATAAGCTGCGTTGAAGAAATTTGAGTAATGAATCGTCTAAACAGAGCGATATTTTGTGATATGTGATAATGATTTTCAATTATAGCACATTTCGGGCGTCTTAATTGCTCCCTATAAATGAGCCTTTTGTCAGTCATGCACATAGCACTGAACTGTGCTCAAATAACAATAAACTATGATCACCTAGGAAATTGGGTGACTATGACTACCTATGTTTGTATCGCAATGGTCAACAGAAACGTTTACGAGCTGTTAATGGTGATTAATTACACGTGAAATGAATACTACAAACAATTTTCATTTTATATTGCTTGCATAGCGGTTGTACTGGGGAAGTTTTAGAAAAATATATCGAAACGGACGAAATCATTTATTACAACTACGTAGGCTTTAATGTTTGTGAACATTAAAATTTATTGTGGCATTATAAAATCGCAGTGAGAGCAAACAGATTACATTGGGCCTCATGATCATGACTAACAAACTGAATTTATTGGTTTCATACACGTGGCCCAGTAATTATACGTAATGGAAATTAGAAATTTATTATGTAAGAAACTCTCAGCCAGATATAATTAAGCAAAATAATTAGCCAGCTAAAAAAAAGCCCTATTCGCAAAAGATAAAATTCAAATGAGTAATAAAGTTGCGAAATAAATCAAAATGTTAAATTAAGATTTACAGCTTAGTGTTTTAGTAACTGATTTTAGTAAATTAACACAGAGACATGTGAAATAATCATTTATTACTTGAGTTTGACAAACATTGAGACATCTCGGTTGCCGACGGCTAGCGGCTACGCGGCTGCGCGACCTGCGAGCCCGCTCCGGCGCGGAATTTTTCAATGGACAAGTGCCAGCACACTTCTTTTTAAATTAATTATTGTTTTACGCGTCTCTAAAGTATTCTATTATAACAACACTCATATGCGCTGCGAGTGGGTGTACTTCTCAGTCTCAAGCGAATTTACGATCGTTTCATTTGCCCTCTTAATCTTGACAGGCAAAACAAAATTTTGTGTCAATCTCGTTTATGGTTTCTTAAATGCTTAATGTTAACTGTGTCTGCGCATAAACCATGCAAAAGGATTCAGGTTGGACGTATAAGCAGCTACTGTGGCTGAAACTTTGCTGGTAGCGAGCACGAGCTAAATTAGGAAGGTCATAGGAAAAAAACGAACGGCAATCGTCATCGGAAAACAAATCATCAACTGCTTCTATAATCAAATCAAACTGCTATGACTGTGCGGTATCCCGAGGTTCCGAAGTCATTAATCAAACAGAACTACATAAACAAACATCTGACGGATATATTTTAGATTGATTCACAATTAGCTAAACTGCAAGACAGGAAAGTCATAACACGGTCCAATCACGTCACTATTTCAGTCGTCGTTGCCGTGATTTTTTTTCATTATCGCTCGTCACGTAACAGTACTATTTATACTTCTTCCAGTGACAGCTCAACTTCTATTTCAAGCTACCTAAAAATTCGGGACTAATGTAGCGTTTCTCTTAGATATACCTACACAATATTCTACAGTGTGACAAACGGGTACCAAAACTTTCAATAAAGCATGCTTTAATCCATCCAAAGGTTGTCTGTAAAAGATCGCTTTAAGCGATAAGACCGCCCATTGTGTCACCCTATGTAAAATTTCTAAATTATGTCTGTGATTTTTATGGTGTACAATAAAGAGTATTCTATCATGCTGTTGCTCCTTTAACCTTTATAATACTGGTGTCTCATATTGGAGACAGATAACAATAAAATTCTATTGTGTCTGCTAATTGCGCGCGCGACAGATTAAATTATGCACGTGTTTATCTATAGCTGTTTAATACATATCTACTACAACGAAAAAATGACAAAGTATTCGAAATAAACACATTTTGCAGGTATTGATCTCATAATCCTCATCTTGAAACATTTATACGTGACTGTAAGCGTTTGTTTGCACATTGCAATAGTAAATCTAAGATTTATCTATAGCCACAGTCGAAAATAGTTCAGGGGATTGCCCAGATTTGATGTCTAAAAACATCCTTTGGTATCGAGTCTCTCACCGCTCGTGTACCTAAACATAAACTAGAACACACACACATTATTCAATTTGAAATACCTAAGTGCTCACAATTTAATAATAAAGAGTTTAGTAGTCTAATATAAACAAAAATGCCCAGTTGATTGTGGTCAGAAAATATTTGCATTCGTTATTAAAAATCTGATATATTTTTGAAAGAAAATCCCTGAAACGCCTTCTTTATCTTACAGAGTTGACCAAAGAATTGTAACTATTCAGCTTCTTTCGAGTTTCACCGAAAAGTCGTGAAAGGTTCGCAAATAACGCTATAGTCTAAAGTTATCGCTGTATTTAACTGCCGACTTCTGGCGACTTTAATTATAGATCAATGACTAAACTTAAGTGTTATCTTCAAGCTTTTAAATAAATCGATTTGTTTCTGTACTTCTCTTACGCTTTTTCGGACCGAAAACAAAAATATAGCATGTTATTCAAAACAGAAACTTAATGATGATGATTATTAGTATTATTTTTGATTATTAGTATTCTATCTATTTATCTATGTAATATTCGATACAGATCAAGCTGCTATATATGGCCATAGGTTAGTAATGCTGTTTGTGGAAAAACCATAAAGTAAGCGTTAAAATTTGTTCTTTTACAGATAAGTACAGAACCTGTCATATTGATTTAGGGGATGACATCGTGAGGAAACTGGCATGTCATAGACCCAAAAATTCGAAAACATGTGACATCCACCAACCTGCACTCACAGAGAGGAGGCCTGAGTACCAGCAGTGGAAAGGATATATCCTGATTATGTTAATGCTTACTATGATGTACCACTTTGATGACATTGGCTGGAACTCGAAATACGGAGAACCGCCTCCAGCAATGGACTGCGACAGGCTGCAGATTGTGAAGTAAATGATAACTAAAAACTCAATCTTCATGATACGAGCATAAACACCTATTCTATTTCTACAACTTTATTATTGTGTTCCTAGCACAGCTTTCCAACATACTGGAAATGAAACGCAAACCGATGTTAGCACGTCATAAACTTGCACTTAAATAAAAAATACACAAGAAATGATAAATCTGATGTATCGGTAGCTCCATCATAAATTCTGACGTGTGTTTGCATCTTATTTGTTCGCTTCCAGTTAATGTTTGGCATTCAAAACACCTACGATCATTGCTTATGAGTTTAGCAGTGAACGTGAAAAATTAAGCCAATGTTTTCTTTTGTTTTATGTGTATTCACTCGTCTGAAAAAAGTACAATTTCAATTTGTGATTACTTTGAAAGAATATTGCAGCTAACGTTGTGATGTTGAACTAAAGGTACCAACTGCCGTAACTATTGGGTCCCCATCTATGAAATTGGTGTTTTTTTCTCACAAATAGAGAACCTCGTCACTTCTATGATTTAAAATATTCATCAATTGCTTGATATTATATCGAATAATGACCATTTATGATGGTCATTATTATTAACTACTAATAGTAATTTTTATAGTTTTCTAAATATAAAAAATACCTTAAAAATTACTCCTCTTTTTGTTAGCAGAAATGACCACTATTTGTTTTAAAACTTTGCCAAAACTTATTTTTGTCGCTTAATCTAAGTGGCATACATTATCTTAGTTTTTAAACATTAGTGCATAAAAGTTTTAAAAGATTAGTGTTCATGTTTGTTAAATAAATTAAGAACATGTTAGTATGAAAAATGCAATTTCTTTAAAATTCTCCATACAAAATGCTGATTTCATGGGTGGGGACCTAATATAACAAACTATGTAGCTACCGAACTAATTAGTATAAAAATATTATCATGCATTACCTTTAAGGTACAATTCCGTAGCCGACCAAAGTCGGCAACTGCAGGCGACGTGTCGCCGCGACACGACTGGTTTCTATGATTGTTTATGAAATACCTTCCGTAGTTAGCGACACGTCGGCGTCGTCTTCATAGAAAGAAAAAAGAAAGAAAGAAAATACGGTTACTTATTTGCGGTACACATGACGCAAGGAAATAACAAAACACGAAAATAACAATTTGGGGGAAAATATTCGTCACGTCCACGCAAAACAGCCATCGCTCAGCATAATGTTGCGACCCCATGCGAGACAGAGCCCCAGCGCTGGTTTTCTGCGACAGCCGGCGTTGACGTGATGACGTCAACCGGTGCAGCATATAGAAAAATAACAAAATAATAAAAAATAAAATAAACATCATAGTTAGTCCTAAATATATAAAATGGCAACATTTCATTTTCATAGAAATACAGTTGTGTCGTGGAGACACGTCGCCTGCAGTTGCCGCCTGCGGTCGCTTCGAAATTGTACCTTAAAGGTAAATAGTTCGGTACCTACATAGTTATAGTTATGGCAGTTGAATGTCATTCAAGCCACTATCTTACTCGATTAAGCATCAGGTACAAACGAATTACGCTAGCCCAGATGATAACATTATATCACATTAATATACGGTCTGTGTCCCCAGCAACATATGCTGTAACCCCAGTTAGGAAGCGCCGAGAATAACTGAAAACAAAGCAGCAACAATAAATTTGCGTCACATACCTCATCAAAAATAATCTTCAGCTAAATTAAAATTGAGTTTCAGAGTCGTACCGAACCACTTATTTATTTTAATGGGGCATTCGCTATTATGGATTTGATGTTTACAATTTTATCATTAACTAAATTATGTGTTGTTTAAAACAGTAAAAAATACCTAACCACTGTTCGAAGTAGGTAGTACGGGGTACCTGCAATGGTGACATAACTGGTGACATGTGGGTGTATGTACTAGCGGCACACCTCTGCCTAATCCTTAGGGTATTCTAGGCGTGATGTAATGTTGTACATTGTAATGTAAATTTAAATTATGATACTATTATTAGTATTTATATATTATTGCGTACTGCATGCTATATGTAACCAAGATGTAAAATCTGAATATTTGTACGTCTGAAATGCGGAATATAGTGAAACCCATAGATCTTAAGAACTTGTTAGGTACCTAAATTCTTGCAAATACATATATAATTCATTCATTCATTCAACGAAAAAGAACAATCATGAGTTTTACCAGTAACAACTACAAGCAGACATCCTTTTAAAGACTACTGCAATAGTTAGTGTAGCAACTTACAACCGAACCGATTTGCAGTCTTTTATTCAGGGTGTATTATCGTAGCTGCTACGGGCCTACGGCACGACCCATAGATCTACATTATCCAAAGGGCTACGGCGTAGCCCATAATTACCACGTTTGCATTGATAAACGTAGTATCTACGCGGTAGCTGTGTACCTTACCTAAATAGATCGACTTTAATTCATTCGACAGTTTAAAAAAAGATGTACTGTATATCAATTAGGCAGATAACAATATGTTCCATTACCAGGGACCTGCAGCACTAATAATAAATACAGCATTAATTATCCCCAAATATAACTGCTGCGTTACAATTCGTCGATCGCTATTTCTGATTAGCTCATCTTATTGTGTGGCACAAAGAAACGTGTCAACTTGAAACCGTGTGTCGTACGCTTGCCGGAGCGTGGCCGACCCGGTAATGTGACGCTGGACTTACGTACACTTTCCTTTGAAAGTGTCTTAACGAAATATAGGACTCAATCGAACAAATAGCTCTTTATATTCTCGGGTATTGGCGTGATTATTACGTATCGACTTTCAGAACCATTGACGACCCTGATTTAGGTTTAGTCGTAAGGTAAGGCGAGATTCCACCAATTTGCACTAGGCCCGTGTCGTATATACAGATCTCTCCTTCACAGGCAGGAGGCCTGAGGCACATTAAATTGGCAGTGGGAACATTATAATTATTGTTACTTATGTATTTTCATGAGCAAATATTTAGAGACATAGAGCCTGAAATAATAGTTCTAGTTTGAAAAGTTAAAGGAATGTCAATACGTACTCAAGAGAGCTCAACACACGTCACAGGGCTGATTCCACTTCACTTCGGATAGAATTCTAATATAGATTCAAAAATATGAACCGATCGCAACGTACTAAGAGCGAAGTGGCACCGACACTGTGTTGTTTAGATTTTAACTTTAGGGACAATTACAAATAAAAACATCTGATAGCCTTTTTCACCATCTCAGGAAAAGTGAACTCGGGCATCTTGCATTCACTTCTGCGTTCTTTCCCAATTATTTGCAGAATTTTGTATGACCTCCGACTATTGGACAATCTTGACTTCGAAGGAAGACGTTATATATGAGTACGAGGGTACATACTCGTATTTTGGATTAGGTGTAACAGAACTCGATGCATTTACTACTATACCCAACATGAAGAACAGAGGCATCTAATCATCCCAGGAAATTATACACAACATAAATATCTCATTACGACCTTTTAAGTCTGTAACAACATTATCTTACCGAGACGCACTTTATATCTGAATATTAAATGATAACTATCATATTCACTACGTACAAATTTATTACATAGCCAAGAAATAAATTGAAGCAATTTATCTTCGTAATAAATTAGGAACATATCCATAATAAATGTAATTTAATATACAATCCCTTTATATATGTAAAAGATAAAACGATCTCTATCATCAGTTCAAATGGATTACACTAAACGCTACTTTACTTTTCATGTTCAAATGATGGATTACCATTTCGTCTTAATTCATCACTCGTCATCGTTTTGTTGAACATGTTAAGGTATTAATACCGATCTTTCATAACATTCCCTGCACATAACATCAACACTTCAGCGACTCGTGATTTATTGACGAACACAACTCACGATGGCCCAGCGATAAACGCGATAAAATAAAAATACATAGCTCAAGGCAGATGGCAATAGAGATTTGGACATCAATTTCAAGATTTGCGACACAAACATTAGAAATATTACTTAAAATTTGGAACGTTAAGGTTCAGTTTAGGTTATTGTAATTCGTTCAGTAGGCGAGCGAGTGCGTGGGCTCGCTTGGCGCGCCGCCAGGAATTACCTGCCGACCCTTGTATACCGATAAAAGCTAAACATTATTTACAGCTGTATCTAACGCACTTATTGTCGTTTGTAGATGCCATTATCATAGAACCATAAAATCCAAATCTAGAGCCGCCAGTGCGCAAATAAACACGTGTGTGATTCAACTACATATAAACATATTACCCAAGTGTGCTAATGTTTCACCCAAACCCTACAGAAAAGTTCTTACCAGATATTCGTTAAACATTAGTTTATGATATCATAAATTGATTTTATACAAAAACAGTCTAAAATAGCGGAATATATTGCAATTTAGATAACAGATCATAATCGTAAACCGTCGTAACGAGTTAGTGTTCTAAACAAAGATAAATTATGAAAAGTTAATGGGTTCTTGTAATTATTATGGGATGTATTTCCAGACTACCTTACATCCGGCAACGGATGATTTACAATACCTACCTAAGAAAGATGCGACTGACTAAACAGCAAACCTTGGCTAATTGGTTACCATAATAGGAACAAATAGAAAAGCCACAGCTGAAAAAAAATCCAAGGGAGTCGGAGCCGGAGATCGGAGTTTGTTTCGGCCTTTCTTCTCAGAGTAGTCAGATAGGAAACGCCGAACTCATCTAGCCAATTTCATTTTTTTATTTTTAAAAGATGAGGTGTAAAAGTGATTCCAATATCCTATTTACAGAATAAACAATTTCATTTCATTTTGGAAATATTTACCCGAAATTAGCTAAAACTTTTCCATCCGTTCTTATGCCAAATCGGTGCAAAACATAGAAATACCGATAGACCTCGCTCTGGGACTTTGCCCCGATGTGTGTTTCAGCTATAATCCGGAAAAGCGTCTGTCTAGAAAAGCTTCACAGTCTTTGAGAAGATTAATAGTGGTCTTGACAGACGTGTGCGCAATATACGTTAGTGTCTGGTGGGAACAATGTTGCTGGCAATGATGCAGACCCAGCCGCCTCAACCGCTGGTGCCAAGCTCAGATCTATGGTTTGATAGCACTGCCAAATATATACCAATAGAAAAATTGGCGAGAGCACGACACGGAAACTGAACAAAACTACTTGCACGTGGCAAATGACAATCATTGCCTATAACTTAATAGCGGTGGAGCTAAGATTCATACCTTTATCTGGATAATAAAATGTCATGTTAAACTGTTTAGTACAGCAGACATTAGTTACGTCTTTTATCAGTCTGTTACGAGTATGTGTGTCTCGTGCTAGTAAATCGCCCTGTCTCGGTTGATTTTGTTCGAGACAACAAGAGGACAATTAAATAGGAGCAGCCATGTATTGCAACTCAAGCCAAGTAGAATTATTATTAGAAGCAGATTGGAAATCGTTACAAATGTTGTTTAGAAAGAAGAACGAGTTAACGAAGTTCATTACCGCACGTGATCTCTGCACACTTGGCGAATGAGAGCTACACCGAAAAAAGTGTAACATTTTAACTTTCACGACACTTTTGTTACGTAACGTGTGCAAACGCAGCACGCAAATTGTCCCAACCAGGTGTCTGTTGACATCTCTCGACTTTTACAAATCCGAAATGACAAACAAAATCAAAATTAATCTGTGCACCATAGCTAATACTCAGTCAAATATATGAGATAGTTTTTTTTTTACACAACACAGAAGCTCTTGGCCTGGCCAGGTGAGATGATAAGTGACGATCATGCCGAAGGTGAAAGCGAGCTTCTCCCGGAATCCTCAACCAGGGAGGAACTCACTATCTTACCTCTAACTGCCGAAACACAACAATGCTGTTAATATTGTTGTTATGGCGACATACTTAAATAAGATGGTGGTAGCTAGCCAAGCGGACTTAGAACAAGCCATATCACCTACCGAATCGAGCAGAAAATTTTGCCCCACCGGGAATCGACCCTGGGACCTGTGGATCTGAGATCTGTGGTCTAACCACTAAACCACAAAGGCAGTTAAAATAAAACGTCTGAATCAACCATACTCGAAGTATAAGTGGGTACTTGGCATTGAAACCATAGTAACATGCACATACGTCGTATCTATCCATCGCATAACAGTTCACGTGCAGCATCCCTCACGTTTCTTGGAGATAGCGTTGAGAGTATGTGCGCGTGAGTGCTTGCGAAACATCTCTACGTACCAGTACATTGACGTCACGAATATTAATACGTTACTTTAATGACGACAGCGTTTATTATGGAATTTTATAATTGTCATGTAGCCGACGCCACTGCCAGCCGTTATGTAATTTCGAACGATTCGCATTCTATATCGCAGGTAATCAAAAACTTGAAAGGCTGGTATTATTTTTGTAAGGCTTGATGTTTAACTGTTGAAGTATGGTAAACGTTGGTCTTTAGACAATCCAAGTGATTATGATGTCTATGTCGCAGGCAAATTCGTCATTTTACAAACGGCGCCGTTCGTTTAAAAACGCTGGCGGTTTTGCAAAAAGCCTAAGGTGAATTGGCAATTCGTTCAATTGTTATCATTTCGACATTGATTGTTATTGTTGGGTGACCATCATTAAAACACAGGTTGGACAAATCATACTTTATTATGTTAGTTTATATTTTATCGGTATTTCTGTTAGATTATAAACAACCGAAAAATTGTGACTAAAACTGTGTGCTAGCTAGGCAGGCTATTTATTATTAGCGCAAGGTGCGGTACGTCGCACGCAAGTTTGATACCAGCGGTGCTATTCTGTAAAAATCTCACCGTGCAATCTTCGGTGAAGTGAGCGTGGAGTGAGCTGTCAATAGTGTCAATTCCAAACAAAAACAAACTCACTTCACCTAAGTTTTCACGGTGAGATTTTTACAGAATCGACCGGCAGTTCACAATTTGTCGGTATTCTTCCGTTAGATTATAAACGATGAAAAAATAATGCGTTAAATTGTAAGTTAATTATTACAGTTCAAAATTTTCGATAATATCGTACGAATAATATTCCGCGGGAGTCCTCCGAGCATCAGATTCCATGGACACCTTACGTTTTTCACGTGTAAAAACTTAAATTTGCCGCATCGTTTTGGCATTTTGCAAAACCGCCAGCGTTTGTAAACGGACAGCGTCGTTTGTAAAATGACGAATTATACAATCTGCCTGCGACATAATTGAGAGGGGCTCGTGCCTAAGTAATAATAGCCGTACGGGTCAATCAATCAGGTAAAGCTACGTTTGCCACGGATGGGTGACCATTTTACATACCGAGACCCCTTCGTGCCTCGAAAAGCACGTTAAGCCGTTGGTCCCGGCTGTCATTCGTGGATCTTTGACAGTCGTTACGGGTCGTCAGAAGCCCGAAAGTCTGACAACCAGTCTTACCAAGGGGTATCGTATTATTCCAGTTACTGGGTTGTAGAGGTCAGTTAGACAGTCAGTCGCTCCATGTAAAATACTGGTATTCAGTTGCATCCGGTTAAACTGGAAGCCGACCCCAACATAGTTGGGAAAAGTTTAGTCACATGATGATAATATTGATGTAAACATCAAAACGATGCGATGTAGTAATCGATCTTTGAGATTTCACATACGATTGATATATGTATACCTACCTAAGATTTGATCATACAAACGAAGATCGAGTTTTGTAGTGCATCTTTGGAAAGATTTACCCAGTCGCAGGCTAAATGATAATTATAAAATGTAGGTACCTAGACGTAATAGATATGTTACAAAAACCTATGGTTAAAAAACCGGCCTAGTGCGTGTCGGACCACGCAAAATGAAGGGTTCCGTAGCGGGGATGAATTTCTACTAAAAATAAACTTAACATTGTAGTTGAAAAACATGTTCTCCCATACATCAAAATACGTCACGGTCAATTCTCTAACTGCAAATGTAAGTTTGTAATAATTTTTTTGTTTGTTTTTATAAAAACAAATAAAATCTATAGTAACCTAAAGGTTTTGATTTAGTTGCGAGTATCAAAATATGTCGTACAAATGGCCGTGTTTTTTATTGCGTTGACTTAGAAGCTTGATTTGTTTAGAGCTCCAAGGGACCATAATAGTCTTACGTATTTTATATAAAATCATAACTTGATACCTTCACGCTTTCCTGAGAAAAAGGGTCTTGACAGACAGACAGACGAACAACGAAGTGACAAATATTCAGTTCTAAACGTAGACATTTGGCCTACAAACTGAATGACAGAAATAAACTGGCAAAATATAAATCACATCTTCCTGAAGAAACCGCAAACCGCACATGAGTCTTGGTAAGATATTGAGATACTAACGTCAATCGCAGAATGGAAAATTTAGAGCAGTAGTCTTAAATTTTCAGCTTTAATTTCTATTCGATATGATTTGTAGAGAAATTGAAAGTTAAATAAACAATGAATAACCGAAACACAAAATCTATATCAAACCATAAAATAATTAACAGAAAAATATAATCAAATTAAAAAGCTATAATAAGTATCTATATGTTAGAAAATTCCATTATTTCTTTATTTTAATGTTTAAAATGGGAGACGTTATGTCAAATAAATAGCCAGACACGAAGATAGAACTTCGAACATCGTGACAAATATTTAAATGTTAATGTGAAACCTTTGATCTTGATGTCATACAGGAAACAACTGCGAGGAAAGAAAGTGTTGTGACATGTAACAAGAACAGATTTTTTTATATAATATTCAGAATGTTCACCAATTCGTGGTAATTATTAACCGATCCTATTGGTCTCTTAGTCAGATAGAATTAGCGAAAAAATCTTGAAAACTCCATGAAATTCCTATTGGACCGGTTTTTTTTTTTTTTGTGAAGATTCATGTGTCAGGAATTGATTCCCATAAAAGTTATAGGTGAATAGAGGGAGGCAGGAAAAATTGTAAAAACCAGTTTTTCACATCTAGAGCAAAAACTACGGCTCGGGCAAAAAACAAAACAATGAAAAACTGAGTTTTTCAATTTTTTGACTATGTTTCCCTTAATCAGCGACCACAAACACGTCTAATATGACAACAACTTAATTTTTCCAAACATTTTTCGATTTCAGAGTTTGCGCCGCCGCCGCGCGCGCAAAAATTACCTCAACTTCATTAATTATTTAAACAACTTTATTCTTTGTCAAATGATCTAAGAATTTGGAAATTTGTGAATTTCATGGGCCAAAAAGCTAATTCTATCTGACTATCTATGAAGCTCGGCCACAAGAAATCAAACACATAACGATAAACACACACTCACTCACTCACTCACCCAGTGAGTGTGTGTGTTGTTTTTTAAATACTTAGAAGTTATCTTCTAAGTATTCTAGGAAGCATGGGAGAACATTCCACAGCACGTCATAGTCGTATTAATTAATTCCATGCCGACTGATCGGCTGGCCGAAGTCGGCCGTCGTAAATGCTCTTGGTGCTCTTGGGTTAACACAAGTTACTAAATAAACGTTATCTCTATGTAAACGATTGATTTCTTCAAAAAATCCACGCTAATTTTGCCCCTGAGAAACGCGAATAGTATTCCGATTTCAAATTTTGAACAATGACAATCGGAAATGATTTGAGTGACTGGCTTCAAAACTGCATTATTTTTTTCTTTATTAAATTACAATTAACCATTATTAAAAATTATAGAGACCTTTAAATAAAATATGAAGGGAGGCTCGATTCAGGTGTCCGGGAGTGTATAACGAATTTATTTCCCAGCTAAAATGTTTGTTCAAATGGTACTTGCGCCTCTTTTTGTGACCTCAAATTATTCCTTTGGAGTCCTAAAAATACGAAATAGCCATGCAACTGTGCGGTCAAACGGTCACGGTAAAAAAACACAATAAATAACTAACTAAAAGAACAGGCGGTTACTAAAAGTTCATTTAAAATGCACAATGAATTAACTGACGCAATACCTATAAATTAATAACTTAAATAGAATATCTACATTACATCGCCATGTTCGTCAAATAATGTGAAAAAATAGCAGTTGAGCAGGACATGACTTCAGGAATAGTAATTCCTGTCATTCCCCGTGACATCACCGGTGGTGCCAATGGGATGGTGTCACGGGGAATGAACGATTTGGTCGTTTTGCTCTACAAAAATACGTAGAGTCCGCGCCACCACTGTATCCGGCGGAAAATTGCGTTTTTTTTTTTTAATGCAATTTTCTGCAATGACATAGACACTAGCGCCACGTCTAAACGACTTTGGTTGTGGGTACACCCAACTGTGAACGTGTAAACTACAAAAGTTAAAACAGGTCCGTAGTAAAAAAAGTACACAATAAACTAGGAAATATTCTGTTGATCTTCATCAATGATTTGACGGCACGATTGGTGCAGTGGTTAAGCGACTGACTGCTGCACTGCGTGTCGCGGGTTCGATTCCCGCACGGAAAATATATTTGTATGTTCTATTAATAGTTATTCCGGGTCTGGCTGTTTTTGTATGTGAGTTTAAATGTTTGTAAACGCACCCACAATACATGAGAAATTCCTAGTCTGGGGCAATGTATAAAATTAAAAAAAGATAAGAATGATTATAGAGTTTAGTCTATTGGAACCTGTTGAATATTTATCTCTCCCAGTATCCATTAGTTGCGTGGTTTAGTGTTCACAAAATGGCGATCCGTAGAATTGAGCTTATCGGTATTTGCTATATGGTGGTGAGTATTCACGCATGCATGTTATAAAGTGGGCCTTCTACACATGGCACACGTATAAATACTTATAAATAAATAAAAAGCCAAGGCCGGTAGCTTGGTGCTACGTAGTCGTAGAAACACGTAGCTGGCTTACGTAGGACCACGTCATGCCGGCTATATTGTAAGTAGCAACTATTTAACGACTGTCTGTGTGTCATAGTTAAATATGAATATACATTTAAGAAAATTTGAATATTTACGCAACAATTTTTTTTTTTAACAAATAAATTTTTAGGAAAAATCACACCCTCAATCATTATAATACTTCATGTAAATTATTTAGATGTTGAACAAATCAAAAGCATTTCTAAAATAATAATCTAGACACGTCAAAATATTTGTCAACAATGACGTAACAACTGACCCATATTACGTAGGCCTTCTACGTAGTCCTGCTACGGCGTAGGCCATCGTAGCACTTTCGTAGCCAAACAAATTCCATTTACTTAGCTACGAACTTTCAGAAGTGTTTGTTAGTTCTGTTAATGATTTAGGAAACTGTAGTTAAACACGATATAGGGCACTTCCTGTATATCCAGGGGCGTTATAAAATGTTGGTTACCACTAAGAGAACTTTTTAAGGACCATCCCTTTAAAAAGTTCTCTTTAGTGGCAACCATTTTCTTGTGAGTGTAACCTAACTACACTCGAGAGCAATGAATCCGGGTCACTTAAAGAATCCTAAAAATCTCGGAAACTAAAAATGCTAGGTTAATGCAATAAATTGTATTTAATAGACAATGTAATACTCCTTAAATGAAGGTATTAAAACTTCTTAGTTATTGTAAAGTTATATCATAAAAAAATCAAATTTGAAAAAGGGCCTCTTTCGAAGATGGAACTACGAAATTACAGCATTTGGTTTTGCTTTTGTTTGTAATCTGTCATTTATGTGGGTACATAAACCATGTTGATAGTGCTCTATATTCATTATTCAAGCTGAAATTATGTCGCTTACGCCTGAAGAATGCACCAGAATACTTACAATGCTGGAAACCGGCCGGAGTCAGCGCGATACAGCCAGGACTGTCGGTGTGTCGCTGTCAACAGTACAAAGAGTTCTCCGACGTTACGAAGAAACTGGTTCTAACCTACGCAGACCAGGAACGGGCAGAACCAGGTGTACCACAGCACGAGAAGACCGATACTTGGTGAACACCATGCTTCGAAATCGCTTTCTTACAGGAACTGAACTCACAAATCAGTTTCGACGCCTCGGAGGAAGTAACCCAAGTGCATGGACAGTAAGACGTCGGCTTGCTGAATCTAACTTAAAACCCCTTAGACCTGCAAACGGCCCTAAACTGGAGCGTGGGCATCGTATTTCAAGACTAAGATATGCCCAGAGCCACGTAAATTGGAGTATTGAAGATTGGTCAAAAGTTATGTTCTCCGACGAATCAAAATTTATGCTCTACAAGCACGATGGAAGACACAGAGTGTATCGAAGACCAGGGGAAAGATTCAAGCAAGCATGCATCGAAGAAAAAGTAGCCTACGGTGGTGGGTCTGTACTTGTGTGGGCCGGAATTTCTTCTGAAAGTCGCACAGAGCTGGTGATCATAGAAAACGGCTCTTTAACTAGCGAAAGATATGTGGAAGAAATCCTCAATGATCACGTTGGTCCATTTATGGTCAATTTAGGTGAGGATGCTATATTTATGCATGACAATGCCCGACCTCATACAGGTAGGATTGTGAATGACTACCTTCAAGAGATGAACATTACTCGTATGGAGTGGCCAGCGCGCAGCCCGGATATCAACCCGATCGAGCATGCTTGGGACGAGCTAGGCAGATGCGTAAAACAACGAAACCCTCCCCCAATCACGCTTCGTGAGCTCAAAATTGCTCTCACAGAGGAATGGGAGAATATTCCCCAAAATCGTATAAGGAACTTGGTGTACAGCATGCCAAACCGCGTAAACGCAGTAATGGAAGCACGAGGAGGCAATACGAAGTATTAAAATTCAAGAAAATCGTAATAAAGTTCAAAAATTTCATGTTTCCTATTTTTGTTTTAAGGAGAGATCAGCAGTTTTTTTCTTTATGTAATTTTGTGTTAATAAAATGTATGGTGACTCATATTTTTTTTACTTTCATTTAAGGAGTATTACATTGTCTATTAAATACAATTTATTGCATTAACCTATCATTTTTAGTTTCCGAGATTTTTAACATTCTTTAAGTGACCCGGATTCATTGCTCTCGAGTGTATATTATACAAGCAGTACTCTATTACTGACAAGGCTTGAAATACCGGTATTTTTGGGTACCATAGTAGTACCTGTACTAATGGTATTTCTAATCAGTATCGGTGCTGTGCCGGTACCAAAACCGGTACTTGGAAACCCAATCTAAATGTTGATTACTGGACCTGTATACATCTTGTCGATTTCTGGAAATGTATTTTCCTTCCCAGGTTATAGAACGGAATACTCTTTATATATAAATGTACACCATCATATAACGTCTCGTAGTCGACTGTTGTAAATGAACCTTTTATGACCGATTCCTATAATTTACAGACCGTTATCGGTTAATTAAGACTCGTATCTTTACTAATAATTTACTAAAAACAAAGCGGTAGCTGTAAATCGTTTTTCATAAAACATGAAATGCTGACCTTACCATCTATCTATATCCTAGAAACGTGCAAATTTGTTAGAAAATACATGAACTTTTTCACAACCCGCGGCGATAAACATAAAGACTGATTTGTCAGATACACACATCAACACGGTCTAGGGATATTTTTAAAAAAGCGAATTACTATCAATGTGTTAATTATTTATATGACATGTATATATTTAAAAGATACGTTATTTAATATTCTACCATTTTTTAATAATGGTTAAGGTACTTAGATTAAAATATCAGGATTTTATGGAAAAAAAATGAAGCATAGACGGAAACCGTATATGAATTAACTTTTAATTTGTGAGTAAAAACTGAAAAAAATAGAAAAATCATTTAATTTGTGTTTATAAACTTGAATTTAGTAGTCTGAGAAAGCGCCCATGATGTTCATAACACATCGGCAACGATTCGGCATGCTCAGAACAAGGTTGTCAATGTCTTGCTGCGGAATATTGTCCCATGTCCTTCTGAGGTGCGCAAAAAGTTGATCTTCTGTAGCCAGATTTTCAGGAACTTCCTTCAGAGCTCTTCTTTGCAGCATATCCCACGCATGCTCAATGGGATTTAGATCTGGCGATTGAGCAGGCCAGTCTAAGGCCCTAACATTATGTGTATGTAACCAAGCTGCTACCGTTCTCGCCGTGTGTGCCCGGGCATTGTCGTGCATGAGCAGGAAATCTTGCCCCATTTGTGTTCTGTGGGGCAAGATTACGGGCCCCAGCACCTGTTGGACGTATCGTTCTGCCGTCATATTGCCCCGCACCCAAACGAGATCCGTCCGTCCTCCAAGACGAATTCCTGCCCAAACCATAATTGTTCCTCCTTGGTATGGGTGAACTTCCTGAGGGTTCTGGAGACGGCTCCATCGTCCAGGAACTCGCCAAACACGCGTCCTTCGTGAATCTGGATGGAAGCCGAACCTGGATTCATCCGTGAACAGCACATTGGACCATTGCTCACGGCCCCAGTCCACGTGGTTCCGAACCCATTCTAATCGTCGTCCACGATTGCCTCTCCGTAAAGTTGGGACCCGGAGTGGTCTACGAGAGCGTAGATTGCTTTCATGCAGTCGCCTTCTTACAGTTTGGTCACTCACAAGCACTTGGTGTTCCACTCGCAGCCTTTGGACCAATTGAGTCGCCGTTGCATTTGGTTGAGCTCGCGCAGTAATTTGCAAAAATCGGTCTTGTCTGGGGGTAGTGATGTGACTTGGCCCCCGGTGCCTCTCCGCTACTTCACCTGTGGCACGATAGCGTGTCCACAATCTTGAAATTACATTTTGATGGGTCCCTATGGCCTCAGCAACATTACGCTGAACAGATCCAGCTTCCAGCATTCCCACAGCTCGTAACATCTCCGCCCTCGTCAAATGTCGGCGTTGCATGGCTACAATACCTCAATTTTAACTTTATCTTTCGTTTAAAAATGAAAAAAAACTGTAACTAAACGTAATTCGTATTGTTTTCTAAATTTCGCACAAATGAAAATTCCCTCTCCTATACATCAAGACATTTTTATGCCACCGAAACAAAAGAATTTTCAAAAAATTTAATTTGGAATTAGTCTGAGATAAATTACAAACAAATCGGTGTATAAAAGATTCCAATGCGGCCAGTACTTTTCGAGTTATTTAATTGAGTATGAAATATCCCTAGACCGTGTTGATGTGTGTATAAAAATATGTTAATGTTACCCTCTTCGCGCATGAAACTACATTCAACTAGCCCCTACGTAATGTCCATAAAAATATTTAATAAGCTACCGGATGCAATAAAGGATGAAACCAGCGATACGACATTTATAAATAAGATCAAGCTAATATTAATTTAAAAAAGCATACTACATAATAAACGAATACCTAAACGACAAAAAACTAAAAATGATTTAACACAAACGGACACCATACACAGTTAGTCGTCTACGTACATTCATACATACATAGATAAATATTATAATATGACATTATGTTAAATTTTATTGACCATATACCAAATAATTATTGAATTTGTATATATATATTATTGAGTTTGTATATTACTTGAATTTGTATATATTTTTTTTTTTTTTTTAGGTTGCGAAATCGTCAAATGACTTCTACCGCTCTGGGTGGAGCGGGAGGGCGTGTCAGAGTCTTACTGACTAAAACCCACCCGTGTTCCTTCTGTTGCCTGTGCAATGCCAGGGGGCCACGGTATCCCTTTCGGACTTTCCCGCAACCCCGGCAGGCAATGGTCTCATCGGACCCCTTCACTTGCTGACATCTCTTTGAGGCGCGCGTGGAACACAACGCGCCGTCGAACCGGGCTTGGTCCTTACCGGACGGCGAGCTACCCATTGCTCACCGTCCGCAAGCCCGCGCCTACGGTAGCCGGGAATCGGCAATCGATTCCCGACGCCCAGGGCGTCTCCTTCTGCGGCGGCTAGGGGCGTGAGGGCGCGCAATTTGCCTCTCCCTCACGCGCTCCGCCTCCTCCTTCGCGAGCATTACTGCTTCGCAGAAGGAGGTGACGGCCTCACATGCCCTCTCGCTCCGTACCATGGGCTGGACCAGGGCCGGATGCGAGAGATCCCCGCCACCGATCGCCTCCACGAGGACACGGCGGTGCTCTGCCCAAGCCGGGCATACCTCCACCGTATGCTCCACCGTGTCCTCCGGGCGATCCATGCAGTGATGACACCCGGGCGTTTCCTCCCGCCTTATCCGAAACAGGTACCTCCCGAAACAGCAACCACACAAACAACTTTTATTATCAAGAGACGAGCCGCGCGCGCATTGTCGTGATTTTGTGAAAAAAAATAGTTGTTATTTGTGATTAAAGACGATTTAGTGTGACTTATTGTTCAGTGTTAGTTTAATATTAGTTAGTTAATTAGGTATCGATGTCGCTTGTGCATGCAACTACGGTGGAAAACTAGAAAATTTAAAAATTTGACTATTGATGTAAATTCTGATTGTGATGTGATATTATGTGATTAATTATTCAATCAGTGATCTTTTAATTAACAACGCGCAACTTAGTGAGTTTATGCCGCTAATTTGTTGTTCTCCGACTAAACTACCTCCCCACTTCCACCTACGCCCCGCACCGCAGCGCAGGCGCCGCCCCCCGCCGCGACCCGCATCGGGCCGCGCAACGGGTTAGTGACTTTTCGTAGATAAAGCGTGTTTACTTTTTATGCAGTTGATTCTGCTATTTATTTTGTTTGAAAATTGCAATTTTTCAATTTTTCATTAACTAATCTTCGTCTTTTAAAATGTTTCTATGGACTAGTACTGTGCTTGTTTTAATTTAATGTCGTAAGTCCAGATCCACATTGTATAATGAGTTAATTTTATACTTTTTGCTGTGCCCTACAGGGTCACTAATTGTACCTTAGCATTAAGCCATTGTAACACCTTTATACATACATTATGGAATGCAAATAAAGATATGAATATGAATAATGAAGCAAAAACCTCATAGTTTTGCAAAATAGACCCTCCCATATGGAAGTAGCTATCACAATTAATCTATTTATATGCCCAGTTTGGCAATAAAAAAGATACCATTGGTAAGTAGAACGATTCGTTTTTGTTTATAGGAACCGAGCATATTTTGTAGGATGAATGTATAATTTTCAATTTGAATGTAGGTACTCGTAATTGACAGCACAGTTGGCGCAGTGGTTAAGTGATTGACTACAGAGCTGCGTGTCGTGGGTTCGATTCCCGCACGGAACAAATATTTGTATGACATACAAACAGGAAGATGATGCCCGTCCTTTTGAGGTGCCTAATTTCTCAAATAGCTGTGATCAAGGATAGCGTTTATTTTATACTAGCTGTTGCCCATGACTTCGCCTGTTATACTTGTATTGCATACTTTGTATAGTTTGTATTTCTTTTTTTTTTTTAAGTAGCCTAGATGTCACTCTTCGGCGGGGTAATTACGTAACACACTTACAGTAGCAATGGCTTTCATTTTGACAGTTCAACAACATTCATTGCGTTATTTACGTTGCTGAGCAGATCAAATGTGCGAACATATGAAGCAATTGATTAGCCATATCCTTTAAAATCGTTCAAATAGTGACTGAAAGTGTGATAGTAATTAGGGCGTAGGTCCCAGGCAACCTATCTGTCAAATTCCATAGCGATCGGTTCTGTGGTTTAGGCGTCAAAAGATAACAAAGAGACAGAAAGACAGAGTTATTTTCGCATTTGTAATATTAGTCCAAAACATCATAACATCACGCCTGTAATCCCCGAAGGGTTAGGCAGAGGTGTACCTATATATAAAGTACACCCACATTTCGCCAGTTATGTTTAAGTCCCATGTAATAGGGGGTGAGCCTATTGCCATCAACCGGGCACAAATCCAGACTCCGGGTTGCTACTGAGAAATTTCTAATGAAAAACCGAATAACACTTTACCCGACCTGGGAATCGAACCCTGGACCTTAGTTCAGCAGTATCGCTTACGACCACTAGACCAACGAGGCAGTCCAGTTGTAATATAAGTGTAAATATAATAGTTAATATAAGAAATACAATGTTCACAGCGTGATGCCCAAACGAACTTAAGGCAGTTTAGTCACCTCACATAGAAATTGGTTGGTTATTGGTCTGTAAGCTTTCTTAAAATTGTAAAAATAATAATAAAATATTATAATCCTCATCATCTGCTTAGCCTTTTCCCAACTACACTGGTCAGCAAATAAACCGAGCCACCCGCTACCTAGGAACTCTGATTCGATTTTCTCAAAAAGTATAAAACTTACAACTATCAAAGTTATACCTACAAAAAGTGCGATTTATGGTGATTAAAATGACTACAAATTAATTCGAAAGTACTGTCAACTCACATTGTAATCAAGCAACAAACACAATGCTAACGATTTGCTCTGTTTTCACCAGAGTTTGAAATTAGCGTTCTTTTTCTCTACAATGAGGGTAGTCGGATATTTCTTATCATTTCTTTAGTTTTTGTCCATCGTTTGCTCAGACGCGTGTGTTTTTGCTACTTTTTTCAATTAATAATGGATACAACACCTCAGGAAGCAGCTCAAGCTGTAGCATTACTTCAAGCAGGCATTGCGCAACGTGAAGTCGCTCGAAGGCTTCGAATCAGCAGATCTTCGGTGCAACGAGTTTACAGACGATACCTAGAGACTGGAGCATTCGATCGCCCTCCAGGTAGGCAGACCGTAGGGCAGACCTAGGGCTACATCAGCAGCAGATGATCGTTATATTCACCTTACTGTTCTGCGAAATTGCCACCTCAACGCAGTTCAAGTCCAACAAAGTCTGCGTGACGAACGCCAAGTGGTCCTAAGTTCAGATACCGTCAGAAGGAGACTTGCTAAACGGAACCTGACCCCAAAAAGAGCTGCAACAGGCCCAGCATTAACGGTAGCACACCGTCGAGCACGACTTGAATTTGCTCGAGAGCATAGGGATTGGACATTAGAGCAGTGGAGTAATGTACTCTTCACTGATGAGACCAGGGTGAGTCTACATGGAAGTGATTGACGTCAGAGAGTATATCGTCGCCCTGGAGAACGTTATTCTCAGTGTTGCATCGAGGAGACTGTTGCTTATGGAGGAGGATCTGTAATGGTCTGGGGCGGCATCTCCTTAACAGCACATACAGCGTCAGTTTTCATCTAACCGACGGGCCGTACACGTGGACTGACTTCTCATCGCTACATTACTGAAATCCTCGCAGACCATGTGGTACCTTACGCAAGATATATCGGACAGGATATGCAATTGATGCATGATAATGCACGGCCTCATGTTGCTCATGTGGTGACCCAGTATCTACGCGACGTCAGTATTCGTACGATGGACTGGCCAGCTCGAAGCCCGGACTTGAATCCGATAGAACACTTATGGGATGAGCTGAAACGTCGGGTTCGAGCCCGGGTACCTGCTCCAACAAGGCTTCCAGAGCTGCGAATCGCAATTGAAGAGGAGTGGAATACAATTCCTCAAGACTTTATCGTCAGGCTCGTAAGGTCGATGAATACAAGGATGCTGGCAGTTATCCAAGCAAGGGGAGGGAATGCGGAATATTGATCAAAAACTTTTTTTTGATTTTATCTTTGTTTTTGGCTTTAATTTTTTTTTTTACTTTGTCATTACTAACGATTGTCACGACTGGAAAACGACTCTTCTTTGTAAAATCCTTAATAAACACAGAAATATTGATTAAACCCTATGAGTTTTCTTTCATTTTAATCACCATGAAACGCACTTTCTGTAGGTACAACTTTGATAATTGTAGGTTATTTAGTTTTTGAGAAAATCGAATTAGAGTGCCTAGGTAGCGGGTGGCTCGGTTTATTTGCTGTCTATTGGGGCCAGCTTCCAGTCTAACCGGGTGCAGCCAAATACCAGTATTGTACATGGAGCGACTGCCTATCTGACCTCCACAAACCAGTTACTTGGTAATACGATACCCCTAGGTAAGACTGATTGTCAGACTTTCGGGCTTCTGACGACCCGTAACGACTGTCCATGAATTTCAGCCGGGACCCAAAGGTTAACGTGCTTTCCGAGGCACGAAGGAGTCACTGTATGTTAAGATGGCCACCCAGCCACAGACCAACCGCGGCAAGTGTAGCTTAACCTGATCGATTGACCTGAGCAGCATATATTTAGTATTCGTAGATTTATTAATGTTTTATTAAGAACTACTCAGCTGCTTCCAGCGGCTTAGCCCGCGAGAAACTTATTTTTTTTTTTAAAGTAGCCTAATTTACTCCTTATAACTTCAGCTATCTGCCAGTGAAATTCTTGTCAAAATAAGTGAAGTCGTTTCGGATATTAGCTGGAAAAAACAGACGGACAGACAGACAAAAAAAATTCAAATTGATTTTTTGTTAAAAGTACCGTATATACTTTTTGACATTACAAACAGACACATAAATTTGTATAGATTATAAACACACACATGGTACAGAAGGTAACATTTGTGAATAAATTAAAAATAATGCTCGCTAGAATTAAATAGAAATATTTGGAAGATTTGTTTAAAAATGCACCGACGACATGGAGGTTATATTTGTGTAGCGAAAATGATAGCCAATAGAGTTTAAATGTAATGTAACAGAAAAAAGTAAGCATTGCAAGTATTACAACAAAAAAATCGACATCATTTGTAACGTCACTATCAATACACATAAACTGTTTAACAAACTTCCGAATAAACCATATCAGATACGTTTACAATACACAGTAGGAAAAAAAAAACATAAGTAGTTTCACAGAAACAAGTACAAATAAGTGGACCCCAACCAAGCACTGCTACGCCGTAGCACTTCGTAGCACACTAAGTAGCGATTCTTCAGTGAAGCATAACATGGAATCACATCGATAGACGATAACACTTCGACAACGTACCGCTCAATTACCTTGATAATCCTAACAATCCAGCTAATATACAAATTTAAATACTTACGTAACGAAAATTAATTACCTCTCGTCACACTGAGATCAATTTAGGTCTAAGCTAACAATTAATGATGTACATTTTACTTGTAGTAATTTGTAAATTAAAGGTAACGTCAAATGTTATCAGTGACTACGGAACTAGCAACTTTTATTTTCTGACGAAGAAATAAAAGGTGTTTGAATTTGAGTTCTATTGCGCGGTGTTAAGAGTTAGGTGTGGTGAAGCGATGCGTTGCGCAGGAGTGCGTATGTTTGCAAGAGCGTGGTAGCTGGCAGCGGGCCCGCTGCCCACAACGGAGCTTATAAAAGAGGGCGGCAATCTGCTCCCGCGCCCGGCGCGCACACTCCCGACGCTTTCCTCATGGGGCGCGCAACCTCTACCCGATAGTACCTACAAAACAAATAATACATTTTTATGTATCACAAATACCAGTGAAGGGACCAAGTGATATAGTGATACGGTAAGTTTGTTTGTCAGCGGTGCCACCAGGACTGTGATATCTGTGCAGTGACTGTTCAGTGTTGCCCCTCGCGCGGAATGTGCTTTCATATTTGAAGAGTAAACGGACGTTTTCAGTGCGAATGCGATAAATACGAGATGTGAAAAATTATCGTCTTGAAAAATAGCAACCGCTCCAACGTAAACGCAGATTTGATTACATAAGCCAGTGTTACCAGGAGCAAAAAGTGAATGGAGGTGGTATTATTATAACAACAGTACACAGTAAAAGTTCCTCAAAAGTGAATAAAAGGAATATTTGAAGATTAATTTGAAACTAGTGATACTCTTCCAATGGTGAAGTATAAATAAAGTTAAAATAATAATACATTATTTATTTTAAACTTTTAATTAATCCTGTAGATCCTAGTAATACTGGCTTAACACTACAAAAACAAATAAATTAAAAAAATCATAACATCTCGATGGAGGCCATAGGCGCCATCTTCTCGCTATGACGTAGATCGAGATTATGTGCTAGATGTTATGTGCGGAAAATATTTTAGTGAGGAATTCAAATAGCTGACCATTGGACCACTCAATTATCCACTCACTCAATTAAATTAACGTGTATTTTTGCACACTGCTTTGCATTTTTATTTTAAATATTTTTACTGATATGTTATATTAATGAAAATCATGTACTTAAAAATTTCTACGCAAGAATCTGAATTGATCATAATTACAGTTTATTTAAAAAATGATTGGATGTAATTGAAATACTCATTGAGGTTACCAATAAGTTTAATAAGATAATATGTTTATTAAGATAATATCAATAAAAAATTAAATGGAATCGATGCTATAAAGTTCAAATCAATAGCGATGTACCTATTCTAAACAGTAATAGCCAAATGTAAAAATACTCTTTTTCAGATTGTAAAACCAAAAAATATTGTAACAAAGCACCTAATATACTCTGACGTCAATACGTGGCGTCATAAACTTATTATATTTACTGAACATACAATATAAACGTTATATAAATAAGTAGCGGTATTTTAAAATATCTTTGAAACGAGCCTACGTCACGCTGTGACCCTCATGAGATGTCGCATGTGACTGTAAGCTCATGCGCCCGCGCAATGTTAAAATAAATGAGTAACAAAAGCAAATGTACAGATTCTTGAACAGAAACACAAAAAAATATTACATATCTTGCAAGATAAAGTTTACTAAACCGTAAAATCAAATTCAAAATAAACAATAACCAACTGTTTTTGCATCGTATACGATGTTATAAATTACATACTGACGAGGTGGATAAGATATAGCTGAATAGACGGATTCTTAAAACAACTTTGTGTACTCAAAACATTGGCATCTCCAGCATTTCTATCAACACACAATCGCTCGTGGTTAACAATGACCATTGGATTTGTGTTTTCTAAACTTTTCTCCTGCTGAATTTTCTAATGTATACACACGTTGAATGCATCATTTAATGACTTGACATTCAAATCTCATCGCCAAATGGATCGAGGTCGGCTCGGCATTGTCTATAACTAGCTATTTTCTCCTTTAACACGCATAGCGAACTTGATCCAAATCCGCGTAGTCCGCCAAAACCCGCAAGCCAGTCCTGCCAAAGCAGACGATTACGACACTCCCCAGTACGATAATTCTATTTTGATTATTACCTTCGGCCGTTTATTTTAGATGACGAATAGCATTACGATATAGCTCGGTACACCGACTATATTTGATATCAGAATAATTTATTCATACGCAACTCGGTACTCGTTAAATTATCTAGGAATTTTAAAAGCTCGTCGATCCGTTTTGTTGAGTATGTTCTTATTGGTCGTTAGTAGTTAGATATGAACGATTAGGGCCCACTTAACGTGAATTATGAGTCAGAGAACGCATCCTAAATATATTATCGTTATTTCGCTACAGTCCCTACACACGCACAATGATGCAAAAACAGAAAACATGTCTAAACCGTCCATGTTTTCCTCTCAATCAAGTCCAAAATACACCTAAAATTACATAATCTTGCTGCTTACCTATAAACTACAAACCCAGGAACGTAGATATCTATCAAAGTCGAACCTTGCTTAGCGACTATATCTGTTTATCGTAACCGACCGACTCATAAACGAACATCTGGTCCTGAGAAAATGAAAAAGAAAAAATAATTTCTATCAAAACGTCAGCGTCCATTTAGCAAACCAAATATTGATTCATAAACGTGAGGCAGCAATAAACAAGGCTGGGCTAGAAAGAAGAGCTAAACTGTAGATACTATTTATCTATGTAACTCAATCAACAAAACTGAAGTCGGCACGAAATTGGCCATTATTTCGTGCTAATCAACCTTGGTAAACCATTCCTTAACTATAGCTTCAGGTGAATGAAACATCCAAAGCTAAAGAATGACTCGGATGCAGAAAACTGCATACTATTAATGCCGGGTGCCAACATCAACAAAACCTACTTCTTCATTTCACATTGCAAGTCAACGATCTCACGTCGGAAGTAGGTCGGATGCGTACACGCAGCGTATGTAGCAATGCAGGTATCCACTACAAACATACATACAATGAGAAATACAGGAAATCCTTAGATATCTAAAGTTATTACATATACTGACCGTCCATAAAATATGAGGATAAACATATTGATAGTAATATGATGTACCATTAATAAAGCTTTATTGCGGAACAGAAGCGACATTGAGCTTCCCAAAGCTATTAAACACAAAGTGAACAATAATTACACGAGTTACGGGAAAACACCTATTTTGTTGAGTGTCATTAATTATAGGATTGAGTTTTAATAATTTCCTCTTATAAATTAATTGATTGAACACTTACAAAATAATTTGCCAGTTCCGATAGCTAAAGCCTTCTGCCCACTTGTTAAAGTTTTCATTTTCCGGGATGTAAAGTAACCGATGTCCTTCTATGAAAATCTTTTCAGGGGGCTTTGGAAACTTACCAAACAGATTAAAGTCCGGAGGGCTTTGCTCTTGCTGTCAAAAGTTATAGTTCGTAATTACACGAGCAAGTGGACCAACATTAGTTAAATGTTCTAATAAACTATGACGAAGTGATCCTAAAATATCATTCAACGCGAATATTAATTGATGAGCTATAAAATAGTACGCTAGCCGAGCTAGAGTGATTTTTAATCGATCGTTAAACCTGCAACGATCATTTATTGCGGAGCAGTCATCCGGTCCGGCTCACATGCGTATGCGTCCATTACTATCAATCAGAACATGAAGCACATCTGCGGATCAAAGAAAACAGTGGCTTGAAGTGGTGTGCTCAATCATCGGTTGCGCAAGGTGGGTAGGTGGCAGATTATCCTGAAGTTACAGACCGCAACTGGTTTACTTTTGTAAAAATTTATCACTTTTTTGATGTGTAACATCTTTCTTCTCGCTTTCCTGCAATCTGTGGAAGTGATTTCGCTAAAAGAGACGGAAGTATGTAGCAGGAAGCCGGGGAAGTGCAGTGCGCTTTATGATGATATATATTTTGTATCAAAGGCGGTACCACTTCTTCCCATTCATGTACCCAACCAATTATTTACTAGGGGTATTAGGTTTCAATTCGTTGGAGGTTAGAAGGGGCTTTGATCAGCTCGCGGTTGCCTGTAAGACCCTAAGTGGTCGGATTGACTGCCCTGAACTCCACGGACTTTTCTGCCGTCTGTTTGTGCCTGACAAATACCTTGGGCACCGTCAAAGCCGCCGTCACAATCTGTTCGCGCCACCGCTATCTACATCTGTCGCTAGAGCCGAATCCCCAGTATGTCGAACCCTAAGGATGCTAAACGCCCTCCTGACTGCCGACCCTGAATGTGATGTGTTTGCTGATGAATGGAAGAAGATAATGCGTGCTTGTCTGGAGTTAGTATGAATATCTGTGACCCAAACACGGACGCGTAACGTAAATAAATGAATTTTGAATAGGTATGGGGGTCACTTTTGGGAGGTAAACAAGTTTATTTTTATTTTTTTAGGTACATATAGCAGATTGTAGCGTGTGACATATCAAATGAAAGGGCGCCTCATTTATTTTTTTAATATGCGTGTGTAGTTTTAAAGCTATCTAAGAAATGATATGAAAATTGGCCATTCCACCCAACGTTATATCCGAAACAACTGCACCAAAAATTTTGAAATAAATACAGATAATTGTTCTATACTTACTTATAGATTACTTTGTTAACGACAAGTTAAATTAAATAGGTATAAATGAAACTGTATGTCTGACTGGAAGAGAATTCATAAGGTGGTTTTAACTCTGCTTATGTGGTTTTGTTGTGTAAATTTGAACCATATAAGTATAACCCCGAACCTAAATTGGATTTCCCTATATAAAATCCACATTGGCCTATTTAAAAAACATTCAGTAGATACCCATAATATTTTTTTTTTAGAACCATAAAACCAGGGCAATTAAATATCGTAATCGAATCGATCTAAACTTTTCCATTTAAACGATATTCAACTTCAATTTAGTTAATTGCTTAAATAGAAATTCGTTCGAAATAGAAATTCGAATACGAATTTCTATACATAATACAATATATTATATTGTTTATATTTCAACTGTTGATAGAAAGAAATACACAACAACTTTCGTTATAGTGTACCTACCCATAACTTGTTGTTGAAAAGCAATAAAACTAAATGCTATATACTACTTACGAGTATTCTACTAAGACCCTACCCTATATTCAGTTAATTTTAAATAAATTTTGTTAAATAGCATCCAGATAACACGCCTCCATAAGTTATATAGTTAGTTTCAAGTGTGCTATACACATGAAACTACCTTTAACTTACAAGTTATACCAATCCAAGATTCCTAGATAGATATTTCTCAAGCGACAAAGAAAAATTTAGAAGACACGACCTTTAATTTACCTTTCTCGGCAACCCAACTTAAAAATTGTTAACATTTCAAATTTCGTGAAAAAAATTGTCGACCTAAACATGTACAGCGAGATATTTGTAAGAAGATACTAATACATTTCCGTTGGTCGGTACTGTAGTTGCCCCGTGAAAGTCGTGACAAGTTGTCGCATGGGAACACTGAAATAATTCCCACATTGCTGCATTGTCGTTATAGAAATGGGCCTTTGATGTATTTTATTTATGAACCATAAATCTTGTTTTTACGAATTATTTTCTGGCAACTTTTAAAGTTTTAATAGTCGCTGAATTATTTTCATGTAAGAGAGAGTATTCAAAATTGGTAGCTAGGTAACTACTTCCCGGCTAATCATAAATGACGCCAACCTAGACGCCAGCGAGGTAATTGCGTAACACACATAATATGACAATTGATCGCAATGGGTTTCATTTTGACAGTTCATCCACGCTCAAAGGTTGTTGAGCAGACGAACTTTTCAAACCTACGAAGCTCTATCCTTCAAAAGCTTTGGATTGTGATTGAAAGTGTGTATCGCAATTTAGGGTGCTGATTTAACTAATCACATTAATGCTATTAAGAGAAATATATTCTTTAAAATACTATCGTTTCCAGACGCTAAAATAAACGTTAACATTGGCATTCAGCTGCTTCCCTGCGGTTTTCTATTTTCACTCTCTAAAATACTCTAAATATATTCCAAGTACCTACTTCACACAAGGTTGACATTTCTCCGTGGCTGCCGTGAAATCGATATCGTAAACTCGCTCTTTTAAATTCTCAAAAGACATTACACAGGCCTTATTTTTTATTACAATACGTCAGTTACAAAACAATATATTTTATGAAAAGCCAACGTGAGAACCGAAATTTTTATATAGTAAATTAATTATGGTGAGTTTACTGCTTAATCAAACTATATAACTGAGTAATTTTATTAATGATAGTTGCCCCAGACGATAATAACCATTTAAAAAGATAATAAAGATAAGTATAAAGAAATAGATAATAAAGATTGTATATATAATTGTCGAGTATAATAATATCAACAATTACAATATCCAATCTTTATGCTATACATACTATACTATACTTTATATATTTTGATAAGTAGATAGATACCTATAAACAATCATATTTGACAGATCATATAATCACGCAGTGATCTTAGAGATCTAGTTGCTATGATTATAGATGGACTGCTATAATTGTAATAGTTTCTAAAGCCTAAGTTCCATGATTGTATCTGCACAGAGCGTAAACACTTCTAAAGTCGTAGTCAAAATATTAATTGCGATTACGCCGACGGTACTGCCTATGATTATATATTTACGAGTTCATCATTTTGATTATGACGGATCCGTCCAATCTGTTATGTGAAGACGTGATGGGAAAATATTCAGTATCATAGATCAGCGTCATCGGGCAGTATATCTTTGCCAACAACAGGTATCTAAACACCAATGTCGGCGTGTCGGCCACGATCCAATTGTACAGCAATAATTATCCACCCGATAATCAACATCCACAAATAATTATTTCATTTTGTTACAAGAACACGCTTGTAACCTCAGCAGAAAGGACTACCAATGCAAAGCTACTGAAGCTGAAATCGATTTGAAAACTTAATTTCGCAATGATAACTGAAATCCACTTAAAAAGTGATAAGCTAATGTTTGTTCAGTGTCGGCTTATCATGATAAAACACATGGTATTGGGCCTTCGTTCTTTTATCCCTTCCGACACGGTCGATCGACGATTATTGAAAGCTCATTCGGTCTAATAACTTCGTCGGTAAAGTCTTTTAAACTGCAAGAATAATATGGTGTTAAATAAAAAAGGAGAACCTTTTTAACAGTCGTAAACAGAAGTAACTATCACACAACAAGCTCCGGGAGCTCGAGCCGGGCAGCGACCGCTATAAAAAGATCATCATAGGACGGTCGGTGACGGCCGCCGTGCGACATGCAACCCTGGAAAGCGACTCGACTGTGCCATCGAGTACTGTTGCCAAAATAATTAAAGAAATCTCCGACGGTGTCCCTCCACCGCGCCCGCGCCGCTCTAAAATCGTCGCTCTTCGCCCGGGAGTCACTACTCGGGGCGCGGCGGGAAAACATCTCCCGCGCCACTCTTATTTCTTCTTTCCTTCCCGACGCTGTCGAAAAAATATTCCAGTAAGTTTCATAATACCACTATAAAACCAAACAACCGTGAGTGTAGTAACCCCAAGTGCAAATTAAGTGTCATACCAGTTTCAAAAGGAAATTAGTGATTATAAATAAGTGATAAAAGTGTTACATAACGCGAAACGCATTTCAGAATTTTAAAAATACCGCATTTTGTAGGCGCCTAAGGCACAAAAATAGCTTTGAGTCACGTGGTACAAATTCAACCTATAGCATGGCTCCACATTTATGTATGATCGTAAATTGCATTAAGTTTTCAAATAAAGAAAATGAAACTTATTTTGGGATTTTCTAGTAATAACATTAACGTTTATTAGATTCTTGAATTTTATCAGCAAAATCTAAAATATTTTAATAGAAAAAGAATCTCGTTTGACAAAAATAGTATTACTCCCGCGTAAAAGGTGGCGCTGCCATCGACCCCTCTTCTACGTCAGTTTCGTAAAAAATGACGGCTGGATTAGATACGTGTTCGTGTCGTTTATGATATTTACGAGAAAAAGTATTAGATTAGTACAAATTTTAGTAATAACTTTACAAAATAAGAGTTTAACGCTAAAAATAAGTGAAATACTAAAATACGACAGACACTTCTCATGTATTAAAAAAAAACTTCTTGGTGAGTGGTGCAGTGGTCAAACGGTGCTTGGGATCTAGGAAATAGCTCGTTAAATCTAATAACAATACTCGTCTTCCTATTTTACTAATATCTTTGAGAATACAAATGTGGAATCCAAAAACTGTAATCTTCAGAATTTTGTTTTCATTTTTTTTTATTAAAAAATACCCGAACTCTTTAAAATTGTTTCTCTTTCTGGTAAAATAAAATTAATTTCTTAAAAAAAGTAATTTTCATTAAAACTAGAAATAATGTCGTCAGTAAAATACGTCGCATTTAAAATTCTCGCACAAAAGCAACATAACCTCAAAGCTTTCAAGTTGATAATGATGACTCGTCATTTCTAACCTATATTTTGTTCTTGCTTTTTAGAACTGACGACAACGTAGTAATTCCACCATGGAGGACGCTCACTCGAAATCCGTGGAAGAAGTCTTAGGGTACTTCGGTACAGACCCAGACAAAGGCCTTACTCCAGACCAAATAAAAAGGAACCAAGATAAATATGGGCCAAATGGTAAGTACACTGTTTACCTGAAACATGTAAACATTTTTTCATTACTGTCATGCCATTTTTATAATGTGTGATAAACTATTCAGAACAGAAGAAGTCCTACTTTTCAGGTAATTGAAACATGACAGATAGGTTTATTCTGCAATAAACAAAATTGTAACCATGTCATAGGTTAGTAATGTGCATCATTAAATTGATTATTGCAAAATTGGTACCATGTTATTTCATTAAATGCCAACCATGGTTTTTTATGCCTTGCCTATGACATCATCATAGAACAGTTAAATCAATTCTGGTTAGCATATAATAATACGAATACCTACCTACTTATGCCAGAATTTGTTTAAATCATACTTCTTTGCGTCACTTATTGCCACTCCTAGGTTCTCATCTTCAAATCAATGCGTAAACATACACTGCCTTACATGGGTCAGAGATACGGGGTACATAATGCGCTATTTTGAATAGGTACTGCAATTTAATTCTAATGCTTGCCCATAAATAATCTATTGTTTGTGGTAAATGTATAGTTTGTAGAAGGTCACAAATTATAATACTCTGCTTGCACAAATTAAACCTGACAGCTGGCCCGTAAAAAAAAAAACAAAACTAATGCTTGGTTGTGGTGGCTAATGGTTTAGCAAAATTAATAACTCCGTGACAATAATTGATAAAAACAATTTCAAGATTATATTTTTTTTTATAATGTCTGGATAGGCTTTGCTTAATGGACAACTAATGCTTAGTTTAGTTTCCATTTTCCATAGTAAAGGAGATTAAGTTTGGCAGAACCTACATTACTTAATATTCATTAAATTAATTAATTATAATAGACTATCAGTCAGGGTCATTTGAAATTTTGCCAGCGAGTCAAAACTGGCCGTGAATCATTCATCTTGAAAATATCAAGTTGTTTGAGATAAAAATAAGAGGGTAATTGGGAACATTTAACCATGAGAATATTATGAGAGAAATGTAGGTACCAATGCCAACATCCCTTGGTGATCGACAAAATAGACCATCATGATGAATTCAATTTCAAGCAATATTAAAAGAATAATTTCTACTTTATTAATCTGATGAAAATGTTATGTAATAATAATTATTATTATTAATCCAAATTATCAATGTATGTCATGTGAACACAAGGTCAAACATCTTCCGATCCATGATTGTTGCATATTCGTCATACATATTATAATGTATTCATTTTACTACATTATCAAGTCATCATGTGTAACTGCAACTAACACAAAATGTAGCAATGTTCCGGAGATGAACTGCATCTAAACAAATTATTCCGACACATAATTTCTATAGTGCATTGTCTATTGAGTGTCATCTTTAAGATGCGAATTAACCATCTTGGCCATCTCGACTTCATATTATAATGAGAAATATTGCTTCCATTGTAACACAGTAACATTATTCATATATCTAGGTACTAATTGCATTCTATCATTCACTGTGTTTGTTTCTATTTCAAACATATTTATGTATGGTTCAGTCACACAATGAGAAGCCTTGCAGTATTTTTCTGATCCCATGACCAAAAGGAGCGCCCAAAACTCTGTTGACTCAGTCCAGAAGTAGTACCAATTTCGAAATTGCCCACCACATGTCAGTAACATTGCCCTACACACATGTTTCTCTTCTGCCATAAACATATACCACGCATAACATCACGCATTGTTTCCCTGAAGACTTGGGCCGAGGAGTACCTATAGTACACCCACATTTCGTCAGTTATTTCGGCCATAAAACAGCATCAAAACACGCCTTGATGAAATTGTTCCGAGAACGATGTAGCGGTAATCAATATCCTGACCCTGGTGAAAAAAATAGAAATATTTATGAAACTAGACAAGTAAAAAATTGGGACTGGCCTACATCGTACGTGGTAGAACTTCGAATGAAAACAGGCCCGATATATGTTTCACTTAATTATACGCAAATATCCGGGGTTGTGGGCGAAATATAAATGAATTCACTCGAAGTACATAATAATCCCCCCATTCGGTGCACCGTAGCTAATTGCACGGAGATAACGACAAATCCTATTGAACATATTTCCATAATGTAGGTACGACGGTGCACATTGTCATAGTAGAAAAAAAAAATAGCTAAAGTTGTCCAAATATTAATTTCCAGTTGGAATTTCAGATGTCTATTTTTTTTTCGAATTAACATTGTATGTTATGTTTCTTGAGTTAGACACATCAACATGAGATGGTCACAAAGATGTTCAAACACGATTGCGTATGTTTCCTTCTACATTGATGAGTATCAATAGTATTCAATATCACTGTTGCTGCATGCTAATTCAAAACTCCAAGTCGCCTCACTAGAATGTTGTTAATTTCCACAAACTTCGGGACTGCTAATAGTTACAAGACCTATTACTGAAACAAATCTGAGGACAATTCAACTAATTGATCTTATTAGACAAGTTTACTAAAGAAGAACATAATTAACTATTTACGACCTTCTAATAATGCCATAAACGAGAATTTCATGATCAAATAGGTATATTTTTACTATGCTGTTTTCACCTAAGAAAAACCAGGGCAGGTCGTTAGTATTGACACAATATTAATGGGTTTATCTCACTAAGTCACTAACTAAATATTTGCTAGCAACTATAAGATAGTATAAAAAAAAACTAGATCTCGCGCAATCTTTACCCTACGTGTTACAATACATTAAACAAGGACAAAATGTTTTAATTCTTTTATGTAGATATCTACCCGTTAATTTTATAAACAAAAAAAATACCATAAATAGTATTTTCTTGTTTGTTGTCTGTCTCTGAAAACATTTACAGAGAGCCTCTATGTATTATTACAAGTTATAAAGCATAATCTTTAAGCAAACTATTTGCACTAAAGATAATAAAGGTATTTAGAGCAAGTTCATAGATTTTGTAGAATTGATTCTTAGTACCTATATTTCAGTGGACGAAATTTAATCATTTTAGCCTTAAAATAATAAAATTGCGGGTAGGTCGAAACATAGAGGTGATAGGTACACGGTGGTCGGGGGGTGGGTGATTTTTTTTTTTTTTTTTTTTAACTATGGCATCTCGCAGGTATACCACTAAGGTATTTACTGCTCAACCGAACAATCCTGTGGCTGCCTTAAGCACTACACTCAAAGCCTCCAGCCAGGAGCAACTATTCTAAATTAAAATTAGGCGAACGCTCGCTAAGGGCACCCCCTGTGGGGTACGAACCTCGGCTTAGGGCGTCGCTGAGGGGGGGACAGCAAGATGGGACAGGCTGGATCACGGATATATTATTATTAGACGGGGAATTTAAAGCTACGCGCTCAGCTGCGGCGCGGGCTGGCGCTTCATCGGACAAGGGGTGGGTGAATTCACCGTGATGTTTATTTATAGTGGGTCCTCGATGGTCGATCAGCGCTGAGGCGGAGGCTGGCAGCGGTGCGTGTGCCCACAGGCCCCGGGGGACGCGCCCTCACGCGTGACCACGTTCATGTTACCTACCTAACATCTCGTACTCTTGCTAAAACTTGCCGCGTCAATAATAAGCAGTTTGCCATGAAACAGGTACCTAACCAGTTATCGATACGGACACGAATACTAATAGATACTCCTTTCACAATAGATATGGCAACGTTTTGAGCTGAAGCTGTAACATTCCACAGGTTTTGTCAACCTACAAGGAACAAGTAAAACTTTAGGAGGGGCTATTATTCACTCAGTCCAGCATCCTCTTAACAAGATCGGTCAATAATGTACCTAATTCATCATTTTCCAATTATCATTCACCTGCATGCAAATATTAGCAAAGAAGGATAATGATAACACCGTTAAAAAAAATACGCAGCTAGCGCGAGATCCCGCGAGACTTTTTGTTTATTTTCTCGTCTTCGTTATTTTGCTGCGGAAAACATAAACTTCACGTCACTACACTCGGTGAGCACGTTCACAATACCGAAAACCTCACGCGAGAATAGATTTTAAAAGCAGAAGTGTGGCAGCACTAGTTCTTTGACAATTTTAAAGTTATTTTAAATTTAAAGTTATTACACTTTTCATGAACCTCTAAGAGCATAACAATCCTCAAATGTTTAGATTTTTGTTACGTGGTTTTTTTCACCTTTATTATTTCGTCAACGGTACATTTTTTTAAATTAATTTAATTAGATAATGTGATAAATTATAATTATGTAGGTACTCATTGTACACTTTTCAACTAGCCTGGCAACAACATACACGATTTCAAACTTGATTAGGATTTAATAAACTGAACCTTGCTCCTATCTACTGCAATCTTCATTCCGTGTAAACCGATCTCCACCTACACTCAATGTAAGACTAATCCGTCTTCACGCGCTAGAGATAATATTTAGATCTCTCAGAAACTGAAAACTGTATCAAAGGAAAAACAATTTATAATCGCTAAAAGCATTCTCACTTGTAATTGCAAAATCGCATTAGTTGAACAAAATGCACAAGACCCGTTCTGTTTATATCTAAAAATATTATAAATAATTGTGCAAAGAAACGCTAATAAACCCCACTATGCTAATATGTAGGTAAATGGTTATCAAAATTGAACTAAGATCGATCGATTGTTTCTAATGAAACTCGATGGTTATCCGATACTCGTTCAATAATGATTCGTCCTCGGAACATAAAAACTAACATTATGTACGTAATATGTTAACTAACATTACGTACGTAATAACTACATGTACGAGTAGCTTCCGATAAACCGACACCGATAAACTATAATATCTGTAATGCGTTATGTTGATAATTCTAAACTTAAGTTTCATTTTGCATAATTGTATTCATGAAGTATTTCATCTAGGGGAAATTACCATTTAACACAGATTTATTTTCTGGGGGAATGTTGAAGTGCACTGCGTCAGCGGGGCTCGATAAGTGTTTGGGAGTCGAAAGTGTACGGCAATCCCGAGAATGCTGACTGCTCCCGCGGCGAGATTCGAGTGCCTAGTGGCTGAAATATTATATAGGTACCCAGGTTTATTTTGGACGATCTACGTTGGCGGATTGCGTCTACGAACGCGGCTGACGCGCGATCCACACGACCATTGCACGTTCCAATATTTTATCTGTTAGAAAATTATTTTATCTTCTCATCATTGGAACCGTAAAGACAGTACATTTTTGCCACACGATGCTCGCTTACTGTGCGTTTGCACTGGCGAAACATCACAACAAAACATGTGAAAATCTCTAGTTCCTGTCAAAATATTGTATGGAACTTTGTCAGAAACTAAAGATTTCAACATGTTTTGTTGTGAATGTTTCGCCAGTGCAAACGCACAGTTATCACCATTAATATCCCTACTATCATTTGACATAATTTCTGACATTAAATCGAAACTATTTTATGGATTACTTCTCTCTCCACTTCAGTACCTATGTTGTTGATTTCATCTCTCAACAGTCTCAACCATACTGATCAATTTGCCAATGGACCCATTATATGAAAGAGCTTTAATTTGTCAATTTACTCTTTTTATACCTCATTATCATTGAGAGCCTTTTTTTACTCCCTGTTGATAGACTGGCCTCCTCCTTTGTGTCCCATGCTTTCCTGGTCTGTGCGAGTCTCATCCAGGTCTTACCCGTGGTTCATTGTAGATCACCCATCTGGTTGCTGGTCTACCAACACTCTTAATTATTTATCTACTCGAATTTAATACCACTTTAGAATTTTCAAGTGTCGTGCTTACAAGGTGAATGTGTAAACGCCTGTTAACCCCTTTTGGACTGAAAATGTATTGTGTCTACTCGGCCGAACAAAAACAACACCACAAGTGTTTATTGTATAAATTATATCTAGCAACTGAAAGTATTTAGATAATTTGGTTCCAAGTAGAACATTTCTGTTGATACAGATTAGTAATGGTTTTCTCTCGCCTTTCTCTCGATATCGTCAAAAAACTACAAGGCCTGACTGACAGACGTTGCGAAACAAAACAACAAAGTTGTGTCCATTCTTTATTGTACTTTCACCTCTATTCCGCTGTCTCAAAGAAAGTTTTTTACATTGCCAATCTCGTTACAGCTATGTGGTATTGATGCATAATTGGATTTTGTCTTCAGCGAATCCCTCCAACCAGAGTCAGGGTAATCGCTGACCCGTAGCGTGACGTTGAGGTCATCCGTTTGTTACTATCGTTAATTGCGACTATTTATAATTTCAGCGCTGAAATAGCTTATTTTCCGAGACCATTGTTTTTGTAACATGTTAAAGTTTGCAGTTACAGCTAAAATAGAAGCCAATATTGTGATATGGATATGGATTTGGAGTGGATGTAGCGTGACGGTATATTATGTATTGTGTTATAAAATTGTCAGTCTCGTCACGTACAAGATGTACCTACGCTATTTTGACGTCGGTTGTCCAGGACGTGACACTTAAGTGTATGGGCGGCCTCGCGTTTTTATGCGCCGTTGTTAGTTTTATTGATGAGCGCGAGTGCGCCCAGATGCTGACACGGCGATATCGATGCGTGGACTAATTGCTTACATTAGTCACGGCGGTGTGGCTGGCAGCCGGACTGCGTACGCAAATAGAGTCGATACAACGATTGACTTAGCGCACGTTGCCCGATAACACTCTTTGGTTAAGACATGGAAAACATGAAACTGTTCCACGTATATTCCTATGGACGTTATCTTTACTGCGTCCAATAAGCTTATTGCGAAACATGCATCCAAATGTGCTCCCACCTAAACTCGACTCCCGGAAGCGCCATGATGGGAGGATATACTAATTGTAAGGCAGCGTTTAATACGAACATCACGATTCGTCAGTTTAGGCAAGTAGTAGTGTTTAGGTAGACATTGATAGCAAAAGGATTGTACTAGAAGCATTGCGCCTGCGACGTTGTTGTTACGTAGGAACTAAGTGCGCGTTTGAGGTCACCATTCAGGTCGCGCACGGCCCGGAGACGTGGCCCACTAACTGCCCAGCAACTACTTAATCATAAATAACAAGATAGTTTATACCGAAAAACACTTTATCACACATTTTTATCACAGATTTAATATAATGAACATGATAAAAAGTTGGAATGTCGCGCCAGCAGAAAATATACAATTTTCCGACCCTACTACTTGACAAATAATTACTGACAAACATAATATCTACACGTCACAAAGGTTTTTTTTTTTTTGTAGGGCACGATTCTAACATTGAATAAACTAAATGCTGACGCATAACCTTCTACGGCAATACAGAATAATAAGCGTAGTAGCGCTACTCTAGTAATCTTTATGCACAAGGTCCTTAGAACTTAATCTTTCAACAAATATTCTCTTCTACATTCTAAATTAATAACAATAATAAAATACACCTATTCTAACCTGTTTTATATTGTTGGGTGTGTTATTTGAAACGATGAAATAATTTATAAATATATTATCCTCTTCGATGAGCGTAAATATACCGGTTTGTAAAAAACATTGTCGCTAAATTAAACTATTACTATTATCTTTTTATGCTAATAAAAATATATTGTTGTATTGTAATTATCAGAAGCTAGTTAAAATCAAAGAAGTGCGATAATTCTCTATCGCAAAAACTGTGTATGTACCTTGATTAGCTAGCGGCCTGGTAAATATTATCACACGTGGTTTACTTTGTTATGGAATTGTTGATTTTTGCGCAGTATCCGAATAAAAGCCGGTTTTAGCGCATACTGATAACGAAGTAATCAAAATTAGCTGCGTAGAGTAGAACTAGACAAACGGTGAGCAGATCATGTTGAAATGCGGCGCCGACATTTGCATTTGACGTCACTATTATTGGCCGAAACGCTGATCGAACCTCGCTCCGCCGCCGGCGCGGGTGCTGCCGCTCGCGCCGACCGATCTCGTGTATTTATGTACGATCGTAACTGCCGACATAGATCGCATGCCTGTTCTGACTAGTTTATCGCCTGTTACATTAACTCCTTTGAT
The DNA here is from genome assembly GCA_963853775.1 of Xanthia togata. Taxonomy (NCBI): domain Eukaryota; kingdom Metazoa; phylum Arthropoda; class Insecta; order Lepidoptera; family Noctuidae; genus Xanthia; species Xanthia togata. The sequence continues at coordinate 19,782,589 of OY970802.1, forward strand.
CTTTTATTCAAAATTCTAATTATGGTTCTTTTCTCTTTTCAGAACTGCCAACGGAGGAGGGTAAGCGCATCGATTTGATAAATATTTCTAACCTATCTGCTGACCTAAATAACCTGACACAATATCCCTAATCCGTCCACTGTGTAGATTCCTTTTAAAGATTCTACTTCATCAATAACAGTTGTAAATGTAGATAACATAAACGGACGATAATATTAAGCTAGACAAGACTTCCACATCCTTGAAGATAAATAGTAGCACTCAGGAAATCTCTTTAACTAAAATACAAAGCTGACATACCTACTAGAAATGTGAACAGGAAGTGTGGCGGTCCCCAATTGTATGTTAATTAAGTGCTTAAACTAAATACGCATACCACGATTAATCTGACACATATTATATGGAAACACAGACCCATAAATAAACTGATCTGCATAGAAAAGAGCTCTTGCCGTAGGAAAATCAAATTAAAAACCATCAGTGAGCTTCTTTCAAGTTGGCGTTACAGACCGTATTTAGAAAGAAATAAAATAATAATGTAAAATACGTTGCATATTGTATTTTTAGATGCTGCAGCTAACGAATCTATAACTTCACCTGTATTCAAATAAAAACCATGCCAAGGTTCCGTGAGAATCTTTTTGTTTACCTCAAAGCCTTGTAAACTCACGTTTGTTGAATCTTGTCGTCAAGTTTGCAATACATATTAATGACTAGAATATTGAATAGTCTATTAACGTTAAAAATACTAAAACACCAACTGTATAGGTACATCAACGTTAGATTCAAGCTAAAAAAACCTATTTCCTACTTTCCTGAAAAATATTATTTCCTAAATATTTCCGCTAATATCCTATGATGTTATTCGTGCAGATTAAATACGCCAAAAATATAAATTGTCTCCTGTTTACTTATAGGCAAAAGTGTATGGCAGTTAGTCCTGGAACAATTCGATGACCTCTTAGTAAAGATTTTGCTGTTAGCCGCTATTATTTCATTCGTAAGTATTAAGATCATTGGACTAAGTATTCACAAACGTTTACAGAAGTATTAACAATATTTTCCTCATGTTTCAGGTTTTAGCTTTATTTGAAGAACACGAAGACGCATTCACCGCCTTCGTAGAGCCTTTCGTTATTTTACTTATTCTTATTGCTAACGCTATAGTAGGAGTATGGCAGGAAAGAAATGCCGAATCCGCCATCGAAGCTTTAAAAGAATACGAACCCGAAATGGGTAAAGTAATGAGAGGAGACAAATCCGGTGTACAGAAAGTCCGAGCCAAAGAAATTGTGCCCGGTGATGTCGTTGAGGTGTCAGTCGGTGACAAGATCCCCGCTGACATCCGTCTTATTAAGATTTTCTCGACCACCATCCGTATTGATCAGTCCATCTTGACCGGAGAGTCTGTATCCGTGATCAAGCACACAGATGCCATTCCCGACCCCCGCGCCGTCAACCAGGACAAAAAGAACATTCTCTTCTCCGGCACCAATGTTGCCGCCGGCAAAGCCCGCGGTATTGTCATCGGTACTGGTCTCTGCACTGCCATTGGTAAAATCCGTACTGAAATGTCCGAGACTGAGGAGATCAAAACACCTCTGCAGCAAAAACTGGACGAATTCGGTGAACAGTTGTCTAAAGTCATCTCAGTTATTTGCGTTGCCGTATGGGCCATCAACATAGGGCACTTCAACGACCCCGCCCACGGTGGAAGCTGGATCAAGGGTGCCGTGTACTACTTCAAGATCGCCGTCGCCCTGGCCGTCGCCGCCATCCCCGAAGGTCTACCCGCCGTCATCACCACTTGTCTCGCTCTGGGTACCAGGCGTATGGCTAAGAAGAACGCTATCGTGAGGTCGCTACCCTCTGTAGAGACCCTCGGTTGCACATCTGTCATCTGCTCCGACAAGACCGGTACTCTGACCACCAACCAGATGTCTGTTTCCCGTATGTTCGTCTTTGAGAAGATCGAAGGTGGCGACAGCAGCTTCCTTGAATTCGAAATCACTGGTTCCACCTACGAGCCTATTGGCGACGTGTACCTGAAGGGACAGAAGGTCAAGACTGCTGAATTCGACACTCTTCACGAACTGGGCACCATTTGCATTATGTGCAATGACTCCGCTATTGACTTCAACGAGTTCAAACAGGCATTCGAAAAGGTCGGTGAAGCCACTGAAACCGCTCTTATTGTACTCGCTGAGAAAATGAACCCCTTCAACGTTCCCAAAACCGGTCTTGACCGCCGTTCCAGCGCTATCGTTGTACGCCAAGAGATTGAAACCAAATGGAAGAAAGAGTTCACTCTTGAGTTCTCCCGTGACAGGAAATCCATGTCCTCGTACTGCACACCCCTCAAGCCTTCCCGTCTTGGAACTGGACCCAAACTGTTCGTCAAGGGTGCACCCGAAGGTGTACTTGACCGTTGTACTCACGCTCGTGTCGGAACTGCTAAGGTTCCTCTGAATGCCACCCTCAAGAACCGCATTCTGGAGCTCACCCGCCAATACGGTACCGGTCGCGACACCCTCCGTTGCTTGGCCCTGGCTACCTCTGACAACCCACTGAAGCCTGATGAGATGGACCTCGGAGACTCTACCAAATTCTTCACCTATGAAGTCAACCTTACATTCGTCGGTGTTGTCGGCATGTTGGACCCTCCCCGTAAGGAGGTATTCGACTCCATCGTCCGTTGCCGCGCCGCTGGTATCCGTGTCATTGTCATCACTGGTGACAACAAGGCCACCGCGGAAGCTATTTGCAGGTAAATTTATAACACTAACAAAGAAATAGATAGGCATTATAACTATATAATTAGGGCATTAATTACGTTATCTCCTGTTTAAGAGTTTTGGTGATCAAACATTAATGAACTTGTATATTTCAGACGTATTGGCGTGTTCACTGAAGATGAAGACACTACTGGCAAGTCCTATTCTGGTCGCGAGTTCGACGACCTCTCCATTGCTGACCAACGCGGCGCCTGCGCCAAAGCTCGCCTGTTCTCCCGTGTGGAACCCGCGCACAAGTCCAAGATTGTTGAGTACCTGCAGAGCATGAACGAAATCTCCGCTATGGTAAGATCCCGACCTCATACAACTTTAAATATTTGAAGCAGAAGTTTAGCAGTTTTCTAAATGAACACAACATGAACAGAATCCTCTGTATGTAAATGAATCAAAACAACAGCAAAATAACTGCTACATTGTAAACGATATCTTCATAATTTACTGGAACACCATTCGCCAATATTATTGGATGTTTACACATTGTAATACATATTCGAAGTGTTGTGTTTACGTTAGGGCAGCAATGTTTATAAACTGGAGCACTCGAAACTTATTATGAAAGAATTGGTGGTACGCACGGTATTGTGATTGCGATGACATGTTCGTTATGACTTTATAGACTGGTGACGGTGTGAATGACGCGCCTGCCCTCAAGAAGGCCGAGATCGGTATCGCTATGGGCTCTGGTACCGCTGTCGCTAAGTCTGCCGCTGAGATGGTGTTGGCTGACGACAACTTCTCATCCATTGTCGCCGCTGTTGAGGAAGGCAAGTATTTCACATACAGCTTTACCGAATCATTATGACTACAATATAATCATAATATGTGTATCCTACACACATGATTATATTTGATATTTTTAACAAGACGGTTTTGTTTATTGCTATGGCACTTTAACGACTTACTCACTAAAACATACACAAACAAAAATTACGTATAGTTTTAGGTATTGTGAATACGTCACTCACAGAAGTTCACAGCACTAGCATAGAACTTAATGACTAAAGGACGTGTAAGATACCGTTATTTGAATTGGTTGCGGTTTTGAGAGTAAGATTGTCAATGTGGTTGACGAATGTGAGTTTAGAGTCGAGCTGGACCCCCAGGTCACGAATCGTGCCCATTGTTTGTAGTTTTACCCCATTATTACCATATTGGTTAACACGTAGGTAATGGTTTCCGTTTTTTAGTAAATGTAACACTTTTTCACATGAGTGACATATTGTTTTTTTTTTAAACCAATCGTGAACTACGTCGAGGTCAGCTTTGGAGTAAATGTTCGTCGACGGATGACTTCACCTCTTTATAGATCTTCAAATCATCAGCGAAAATAGAGCTATAGCAGTGTTATACTCAAAGAACATAAAAAACAGAATTGGGCCCAGGTGCGAACCTTGGGGGAACAACTCCAGATGTAGAGAAATAAACTTATGACTCTAAAGGGCTTCATCACCAGCACGCTTAGCATAACCACAGTAGAAACGGGTTTTGTCGACGGAAGAATATCCAAAATGACAAGATTTTCGTCTATTCTTCCGTCGACGAAACCCGTAGAAAACCCGTTTCTATGGGTTTCATGGTACGCGTGCAGAAGATACTGTTTCATTTCCTAGACACATCTCCGAGAATGTCGGATGTTAGCTTTGAATTTTTACGCTTTGACGAAAGAGACATTAATAGTATTAGACATAATCCGAAACTCTTTTTCAGATTGTCTAATACTCTTTTTAGTGAAGCTTATATTCATAGTTTTTGTAACAGCTGTTTTATAACTTCAGGTCGTGCCATCTACAACAACATGAAGCAGTTTATCCGTTACCTGATCTCTTCCAACATTGGTGAAGTCGTGTCCATCTTCTTGACTGCCGCCCTGGGTCTGCCTGAGGCTCTGATCCCCGTCCAACTGTTGTGGGTCAATCTGGTCACTGACGGTCTGCCCGCCACCGCCCTCGGTTTCAACCCACCTGATCTTGACATCATGGACAAGCCCCCCCGTAAGGCTGATGAGGGTCTGATCTCTGGATGGCTGTTCTTCAGGTATAAATACGATATAAGTAACATCATGACTGGAGTTGCAAAACATCACAATGTGAGAAAACTCCGATGGTATAATAAACTGTTCAGTAGATTTAACTGTTTGATAACTTGACAGGTACATGGCTATTGGTGGTTACGTCGGTGCCGCTACCGTCGGCGCTGCGTCGTGGTGGTTTATGTACTCGCCCTACGGACCCGGTTTGACTTACTGGCAGCTTACCCACCACTTGCAGTGCCTCGGTGGAGGTGATGAGTTCAAGGTAAGCCATTTTATAATTCATTCGATTTCATACTTGTCATTTTTTCGTCATAACGAATATTCAATGATTTTTTGCGATTTTAGGGCATCGACTGCAAGATCTTCACTGACCCTCACCCTATGACGATGGCCCTGTCCGTATTAGTAACAATTGAGATGTTGAACGCCATGAACAGTTTGTCTGAGAACCAGTCGCTGGTGTCCATGCCACCGTGGTCCAACATGTGGCTCGTCGGCTCCATGGCTCTCTCCTTCACCCTCCACTTCGTCATCCTCTATGTTGAGGTCCTATCGGTGAGTACCGCTCGAGTCGTCGCACGGATGCAGTTGTCGGTAATGGATATGCTAACTCCTATGTGTTCTGATGCATGTGTTCGCAGGCCGTGTTCCAAGTGACGCCGCTGTCCATCGACGAGTGGGTCACGGTGATGAAGTTCTCGATACCCGTGGTGCTGCTCGACGAGGTGCTGAAGTTCGTCGCGCGCAAGATCTCCGATGGTGAGAAGGCTTCGCAGCTGATGCACTGGCTCGACGGCATGCAATGGATTGTGCTCATGTGGGCCGTGTTCTTTGGCCTCATCATCTACGGCCCTCTATAAGCCGGCCCGCCCCCGTGTGCCGTGCCACCACCCCGTTTGATTCACATCTAATACCCTCCTATCGATTTCTGCGCCACCCACCTATTTTATTCATGTTGCAGTTTAAATTTTCTATTCTCGTGTGTGAACTGTTAAGTTATTTCGAGTGTGGGTAGCGCACGGAATTTAACTGTGGAAACCGATAGACTATGAGCTGCGCTCACCACAGTACCAGTCATCTAACAGTTTGGAATGCTAATTCTGGCGCACCTGGTGTGTGAAGTGACCCTGTGCCCGCGCACGCGCCGTGGTGTCGGACATAGGACCGCTAGTGAACAAGTGACTGTCGCCGCGTCGGACTAGCTCCATCAGTGTTGTAGTTGTCTGTACTGCTTAGGAGTAGATCTAGCAGAGCGTGGCGGCCAATGCGGCCCGCTCTAGTGATTATGCATTTTGTATGTGCGAGACAATACATTTATTGGAGCTCATTTTTTTTACAAATTCGTGAGTTCGACTAATATTCTCTTCCTTTACTGAGTACATATACATAATATTATACACTTATTTGATGTGAAGTGGCTGTGAAGACCTTCATTATAAATGCTAACTAATGAAACACCAAAAATTGGTTTTATTGAACGGTATTTATAAGTTAGATTAATTGCATTTGATACATTTTGTATACAGTAGCATGAAGCTCCGCATTCAAATATATTATAGTGAACTCGCACATAGCTCAGTACCTTGTCCTTATGGACAGCAGACATGTTATAAAACATACTATTTAATTAATAGGAATGTGCATTGTTAGATTAGTGTAATTTATCGTAAGTGTATTATTAGGGACATGGTTACAATATTCTTCTCTCAGCATAGGTAGTACTGTTATCAAAAGAATGTCTTTCTCCTCTGTCCTTTCACTATGGTTGCTTCTTAACATTCCTGTATGCATTTCTTTTTTTCTTTTATCAAACCTTGTTTGGTATTAAGAAGCGCTCTTATTAATATAAGCTAATATTAACTAATGAATGTGTCCCTAGGCTGAACTAACCTCATGCCTTAGTGTGAACTCAGACGGATTGCATATAGACTGCAAGCCAGCTGCAGGATCATGCGACCGGATCGACAGCATTGTTACTACAAGCTAACTGCAATACAGTCGTACTCGTTTAAGGGTCCTACCGTGCAGTTGTGTTGCAGCAACGATGTCTGTTGATGGGTCGGCTTACAGCAACGTGTTATATGCTTGCAACTCTGTTTACTGGCAGTTACATGCAGTCCGCCCGCGTTCGCCCTTCGTAGCTCAAGTAATACGTCACAACTATTACTTGCGCTACTAGTGACCTTCATATACATCGAAACAATATCATGTCAAGCCTTGTTTCAATATAATTATTATACACTATTAACGAATTTGTGTACTTTGTAAAATGTCTATTTATTACATTATTTACTATAAAATAATTTATTGAAATAAAGCAATAATAGTCTATGTATGTACGAACTTAAATTGGCTTAAAGATTCCATGTACTGTATAGTACTTTTATTTATCTATATTTACTTATTGATGTAATTTTAATTTGTCTCCTATTCTTAAAAAATAACCCTTTATATAAATTATTCCACCATCGAGACATAATATTACTTTTAAGTTTATGAAACCCGATTCATTTGTTCAATTAAGTGTGGTACAAGGTTAGTACGTACATATGTTTTTTTTTTTTTTTTTAATATGAAGTTAAGAGTGAAAAAAATTGCATGTAAACATTGCATGGTTTATGACTTTAATTAAGGAGTGCAGTTTTTTATATGATGCATTAACAATTATATATTATAGTTTTTTAAATTATTTATGTGTATACCCAAATCTATAAACAAAACTTGATTGAAAGGACTACAACCGTTAGAAGTTTATATTTATTTTATGTGTTTTTTCTATATGCAAACACACATACCTTGCGAATATAATATTTTAAAGAAACACAAAACACTCTTTTTCACTCATTGAATGATTTATCCATATATTTGAGATATCTTGAAACTACCTATTGCCTTCATATCTCCTTGAACCTGTACTTGGTGTACCAAGGATTGATCCCACTTAATTATACACAGCACAATTAAGGGCATGCTCAAAAACCTTCGTTGTGAATGTCCCCCAACCTCCTGGAACTTGTTGCGTTTATCAGATTAACTTATTGAAATGTACAGTCGTTTATACATTTTACATATTAAAATAGTCAACAACATTAATGTTTGAATTATTTCCCTTCACAATCCAGTAGTGACACTACATGACCATGACACATACCCCTTGATTATGGAATTATATACCACCCCAGATGACCCATGTATTGGAACCCCATGTCCTTAGCGTACAAATAATTGTTTAATTACTATTCTATTCCTCGCTAACAAATTTTATATAAAGTTTTGCAAGAATATATCTTGTGTGATACTTCAACCTGCAACAAACAGTTGCATTTTGAACATCACTTCCAACTTGATCTGTAACCGGAGCGATATTGTTTCGCCTACAAAACTTATTAAGAATGGTTACAAAAATATATGAACAAGCAACAAAAACAACAAAACAATTGTTTGTGAATTGCAAAACTTAGTTGAGGGCCGCGCCACGGCAGGTACGACCGTGGCGGGCCGCGCACGCTCCCGCATGCCTAACGCGGTGTTGTCCTTGTGTCCCCAGCCCAGCCGGATTGGAAGATGTAAGCGCCGGATCGCCGTCGCAGCGCCACTGCACGCACATATTCCATGAACACTCATTGTTTGTTGTGATCCCGCAGTGAAACTACACATTTAATGTAACTACGACACGGTTGTGATATCTTCATAAGACCTAGTAAGTTCGGACGGCAGCCCCGCTCGAGCGTACACACACTAACACTCTCGTTGTTTTGCAGTGAACGAGGTGGTCGTTGACAAGTGGTAAACGCCACCGAATCATAGTTCCTCAACCCGCTTCTCTCTGCTACTTCTACCGCTCTCGTCTCCCGGTGTAATGTTAATTGGCTTTTAGATGTGTACGAATTAAAAAAGACCGTCACGTAAGATTACGATTAGGCTAGGCTAGATAGGCCAGGGCCAGCGGTGGAACAGAGGCGCGAGTGGTGGATGCGGCGACGAGGCGGGCCGGGGCGCCGCCCGGTCCACCTGCTCACCTGCGCTAGTTCACCAGAGGGGACATAATGTTGTTCATAATGTGTATATATTACAGTATGCTTAGGAGGTTTAATCAATTTGTTATATTACGTTGTTCTAATTAAAGACTACATGGTGCCCGTCGACAGAAGCAGTGCGATAGACGATGTGTACTTAAGTTGAGAGCACTCATTAATTTATTGTTATATTTTTATTATCTTATAATCTAGTTTGCTTATCTAGAGTCGAGTCATTTCTATTAGTGCTGACGCCTCGACGAGCAATATGGTGTCTGTAAGGGAAGGATAATTTACATGATTGTCCAGTGTTTGGGACCTGAGTCCAAAGTTTAAACATACCTGTACATTTTAATGTATTATTGTTTTGTACAATAAATCGTTATAAACGACAAGTGTTTCATTTCTCACTACAATATTAATCAAATTTTTCAAAGTTATTGTTAATCGTCCTAGCTACTCGCCTACCCTAGGTATGTTGTGCTAGGTACTGCTACGGATCATATCACTGGAGCAGCCTGCAAGGGGTAACAATCACAAAGGTAAAGGTCATCGTTTCCTTGTTAGAAAGCCTAATGCCAGTTCTTGCTGTTATACGATAATAATAAATGTAATCGTCTAATAAAAGCGTACGGTTGGGTTTTAAACGGTGTCGCGTAGTGTTAGCGAAAACTGGTATCAGCTTCGATAGTTAAGACGCTGACAACCGACAAACGGTAAAAGTAGGCTTGACTTAATAAAAAAATAAGCCAAATCTATATAGTTTGTGGTAGCGGGAAAAATATATGTTAATCTTGAACATATTTCTCAGAACTTAGTTGTTACCAAAACACGTTTACAAAAAAAAACTCGATACAAATTAACGGTAAACTAACCTTTTGAGTTCTAATCCAAAATATCTATATTAATATCAACAAACGTTGGTATTTTAATTAATAACAAGAATGTCTTATTTGAATGCAAAACTTGGTTGTTTTTTTTTTCGATTACCTACTGAACTTTTTTTTGAGTAAATCGATAATTACTTCATATTTTGCAATAAATTACAAGCGTTGTGTCATTGCGCTTCTCTTTCTTTTCTATGCAGTCCGACAGTGACCACGGTTTAGCTGTTGTCAGCGTCTTAACGCATCCAGTTCATTACGACACGAAGGTAGCCAGTTGGCCAGTCGATTTCAACTGTCATGGGTTCGATTCCAACCCCACCCATGGGTTCGATTCCAACCCCACCCATGGGGCAGGATATTTCGTCAATTAGTTGGGATAAGCGAAAATAACTATTTTTTAACAGATTTAAAAAGAAGGTTTTGTGTGCTCGACCCGATTTTAGCTCAAAATTAAAAGTTTACTGGGCTAAAATAATGTATGTTTTTCATATTGCACGCCAAGCCTCGCTGCTATGCTCTCTGCAAACCCAGAACAGTGCTAATGAATTATACCATTCTAATTAACTGCCACAATAATTATTAACAAATTTTTACCTGCAGTCTAGAGTAATAGTAGGCAGGTTCATGTACTATACAGGGTGTTTGGCAGAACGTTGAACTTAAGAAAATGGTGGATAGGTGCGGTCACAGATAACTATAAACTGTGGGGTCATCTGCTACTTACTCAGCCCTAATTTATTTGGCCATTCACACATCTTTCTGTAAGATTGAGGACTCATAACTTTTTTCTAGCTAACATCTGTTTTTTTTTTTTTTTTTTTTGTCTAGGGCATCTCCTAGCTCACCTCTGAGGTGATGACTACTTAACCGGTCAATCCTGCGGCTGCCTTAAGCTACTAACTCAAAGCCTCCAGCCAGGCGCAAAACTATTCTAAATTAAAACTAGGCGAACGCTCGCTAAGGGCACCCCCTGTGGGGTACGGACCTCGGCTTAGGGCGTCGCTGGGGGGAGGACAGCAAGTTGGGACAGGCTGGATCAAAGATGATTCATTATTATTAATCGGGGAATTTAAGTCTACATTTCTCAGCAAAACGCGGGCTGGCGCTTCTGCGAGCAAGGGTCGGTGGGGAGTAGTATTTACTCGGGCGGGTCGCGATCGCGGAGGACCTCGGCGGCGAGGTCGGAATGCGGGTCGGTGTCTGTGTTTGTGCACTGTTCTTGTGGCCCTATTGCTCTCCTGGAGGAGGGATATGGGGTCGTCTAGGTCGGTAAGGATTTGCCTTGGGCGGCGGGTCTGACTGATTCTACTAGTGACATAATTGGCGGCCTCGACAACCAGAGGGTTGCAGTGTTTGGCGGCGGACTCAAAGAAACGCTTGGAATTGCGTTTGAGAAATTGGTGGATTGTGGGGATCTTTAGGTCGAGATGGAGGATCTCGTTCCTAACGACTAACATCTGAATGAAGAATTTTTGTTTTATAAGAATCTGCCAACATTAAAGATTAAAAAAAAATGCCTGTTTTATCCATTTTTAATGAAAAATTACACTTTAAAGTTAAGAAAGTGGTGAAACTAGAAGAAAGCAAAAAAATAATATTTTAAATATCCAGGGGGCCAGGGCGAAATAAATTAGGGCTGAGTAAGTAGCAGATGACTCCACCTATCCACCATTTTCGTATGTTCAACGTTCTGCCAAACATCCCTGTATATTTCGACTGGGATCAGAAAAATCTGAGAGAACTTTTGCAGAATAATATTATTATTCATTGATCTCTTGACTCTTGGGAAAATCTATTAAATATTACAGTCTATTCACAAATTAATTTTAGTGAAGAACCAGCATCAAAAGAAAATTAGTTTCAAAAGAGATTACTGAACCAAAACTTGAGGTAAGATTATTTTGAATTTCGTGGCACCGCAAAGCGTTTTCATACAAAAATGTGCGGTGCAGACCGCCTGTAGTGTAAGTTGGTCAACCAAATGTAATAAAGAGACGCAGGAGGGTTTTTGTGGCACGGCCCGCCTGTTGTTTATCTTGCCATGTGATGGTACCAATATTATTACATGAGATTTTGAAATTGCCAGCAGTCGCTACGTGTGTATTTAGAATTAGTAGGCATATTTTTGAACGGAGTAGCTTTAAGACGAGTTTTTGAGATAGAACTTCAGGCAAAACCGTAACTAGAAGGAAAAACCGTAACCTCCACACGCTTGCCAAACCATCACTCAAAACTTTGCTTATTTTGGAAACTTGGAACTTTGAAAGTTGCCGATCCCGATCGAGTGTCGGATTTTGTCGCAGAGAATAGCTATTTATTTTTGTGCATTAAGAAAACTAGCTTATTAAGCAATGTTTCATTCACTCATTTTTATGCGTTTATATTTTTTTAAAGGACTAGGTTGTAGCCACCGACTTCCATATATTGTATATAAATGGAGGTCAGTGGTTGTAGCAAGTGCCAAGTGAGTAGATCCGTTCTCCACAGTCCGGCCACAGAGGAAATCGGTCGGCTATTTGTTGCTATTGATTTGTTGGCAACACCAAATTCAATTTTTAATTCAAGAAGACTGCCACCGACTGACTGCCACATTTCGTGGCGCGCTTGTTCTGTTTATGTTCTTACAAAAGATTTTTAGTATAGTTACAACGGTTTTTTGTACAATTATCAACTGTTTTCAATGAACGTGTGTATTGTTATAACACAGAAATTATGCGAGAAGTAGATAATATTGACCAAAATAATGGATGCATCTAGGTAAGCAATTTTCTTACTTGTATTCGATTATGTTCAAACCCTTTGCTCTTGAGATACAAAGTAGTTTACTTTTCACAGACTAGACTCCGAACTGCCGAATAAAATGGCACATTTAGATATAATGGAGATTGACGAGCCCAATACTGAAGCTATAGAAGAGCAATCTCAGGTACCTGAATTACCATCACGAGTTTTAAGAAAGAGAAAATGTATAATGCCTGAAGCAAGTAAATCATCGAATCGCAGAGTTAGTATGAAGCCAAGTAAGCGGATTATGACTGAAAATGCAAACCCTAAACAAATAGAAGCATTGTATCTGAACAAAAAAGTTAAATCTTTGTCACAGACTTTGGAAACTATTTACGAAGAGCCTAAAGTTCAGAATAGTGAGCCTGAAGTACTAATAGGTGGAAGAAAAGTAAAAAGACTGCTCACATTCCAATTAGGTAATCAATACACAAAAGAAAAAATTAAGAAACGCAGAGCCAAAATAAAGAAACTCTTGGGAAACAAATCTTACTTGAATAGAAAGAAAATACCGATGCAAGTGTTCCTCAAAACTATAGAATGTTTGGAGTTGGATGAAGTAATAAAAACAGAAACTTCACTGCCAATTAAAGATAAGGATATGTAATTAATGTTATAAGACTTATTAGCACTTATTACCTACATGGTATTTCTTACATGGTTCTTCTTGTGTGTCTATGTCAGTACAAAATAAAATTCACATAATGATTAAGTATTTATTTTATGTATTGAGCCTATTTTAATATTGAATTAATTATTTTGAGATAAAACAAGAAACTTAAATACATTTACAGCCCAATAAGTGGAAAATTCTTAAGTTATTAATAACTTAATTATAGAAGAATCAACTACATAAAAGTTAGGTTTTAACTATACACTCTGTAGATGAGTTATGACAGTTATCATATTCTTTGACAAGGCCTTCAGAATCTTGATCAACTCCATTGATGCAAACACAGCGAGGTTTTTCTACCCCTGGAGTGAAGAGCTGGCGAGGAACACCTGCCCAGCTCCTTTTCACACCACCACTACAAAAAAAACAATGTGTTAAGCGCAGGCCACATTGGGAAAGAAGCTTATTTCGTTAAAACTTCTTTGTGCATCTTTTTATACTTCGGTTCACACCACATACTATAGGAAGTATGAAAAGATGAGGAAAGCTAAACAAATTTAGCTTCGTTCCTAGTATGGCCTGCTTTATTTATTTCATGTGTTCTCATAAAAATATTAGAAAAGTAAAAAGCTTGACAAAAGTAAGGCTGACAGAAACTAGTAGCGGATGTGATCAGAATCTAGCGGCTTATAGCGGATGTGATCAGAATCTGGCAGCTTAAGTTAAGTAAGACCTTTCTGAAGTTTGTTGTAGTTATGGTTTGAAACTTCAAGAAATGAAGAAAGACACTCCTGAATCATAGCATGGATACTTTTTAGGAATCCATACCCAAAGGGTGACAAATGGAACCCTATTACTAAGCCTCTGCAGTTTCTCATGAACCATAATAGCTAGACAATTAAAATTTTCACAGATTGTGTATTTCTATTGCCACTATAACAACAAAAGCGCTTATCCTAAAAGTTGGCAAAGTCGGAAATAGCTGTAAAATATTTACCTGTTTTGATTAATTTGGCGATTTATTAATATTCTAGTTCACTAGTTAGCCATATTTCATATTTCCATAAAGTAATATTGCTAAATTAATCAAAACAGGTAAGTATTTTATTAGCTATTTGCGATGTTGCCAACCTTTAGAAAATAAACGCTCTGGTATGGAAGAGTTTGTGTGCGAGTCCGACTCGCACACCTTTTTCATGTAGCAGAAGTTGTTCTGGGTCACAATAGAAACAAAATATAGTAGTCATGAATTTTCACATGAGAACCTTCACAATTTTATGGTGTCAACAGAGAACTGGTAGTTTATCTAATCTTTTTTATTTTAGGGTGTTTATCAGTTAGTGGTAACTGGTGGCTATAAGAGTAGGGGAAATGATGGAAAGAAAGAAAAGACCAAAGAAATGATGGATGGACTGTGTGTAAGATGACATGGCTAGACAGGGGGCTGACTACTGCAATGCTGACTAATAGAGAAGTATGGAAGAAAACATGCTGCACCAAACAAATTGTGATAATGGGAAGAGAATGATGATAGTGGTGTTTTAAAACCCCAACTGATGAAGGGACATCTCATGCAAATCAAATAAGAACCTTGATGTGGTGCACCACACTTTAGTGCCTTCCTCAGCACTCCATGCAATGTTACAAGGCGGATGTTTCTGATCTTCTTTTCTAGAATTTTCTTTTTCTGCTTCACATTGCTTTATTTTATCGTAAAACTCCTTCATGTAAGCTGTTCCTTGGCCATTCTTGTCATAGAATCGTCCTGTGAGGGTACCTGTAATAGTTATTTTTAAATATATTTTATTCAGATCATACTATTTGCTGGACAGCAATCAAACAAGCAATTTATTGGGGTGTCTTGTTCTTGCAAGCACTAGACTATTATACTTACAAAATATTTATGCTTAAGGACACAAAGAAGAAATGAATGCTTACCAATTTCAATATACTTTTTCCTGAATGTTTTCCGCCAATGGACCAGTGTGAGCAAGTCATTACATGACAAGTCAATGACATGGTCCTTTTCATTACTTTCATCTTTGAAGTCCCCCGTAACAAGAGATCTTGAGCCATCTTTACCTGAATTATGTAGAATATTATAATACACATAAAATGTTGATTGAATTCTAGTAATCTTAATAATTCAAGCCTTTTCACTGAAGTAATAGATAGGATATGATTTACCTATAAAATAATGGTATGCAGCACCCTTTTCATAATGTCTTTTACCTTCTGTAACATCAAATATTGTACCTAATACTGCTAAATACAAGTTATTTTGTTTTACTCCATTAAATTGAGCTAATTTAGTTGAAGTGAAAATACCAGGTTTATCTTCTTCCACTTCATTTACAAAAGCTTCATAGTACCACTGTAGTTCATTACGGTACATGAAAGCTCCGAAAACTACTGCTACTGAGATAACAAATTTTAAATTCTTTAATAAAACCATCGCATAAATTGATAGCTTTTTTGTAAATATACTTATTATGATCATTCAAGTTATTCTTTCGTAACTTTTAAATCGGTCGACAACCTTAGGTCAAATGAAACTCAGGCCTTACTTTGGTGAATTCCTTTACTGACTGATCTTTACTTTAATGAATTCCTGTTACACATACCTTTTCTGTAAAAATAACTGTAAAATCATCAAACAGACTACAGACTGTCAAATTGGAGAAACACAACAACAACAACGCAACGAGAACGAGCAACCAACAAAGGGCAGGCTGCGTTCCGAGTTACGCTGTAATTGATTTGAGCGTGCTTACTCCCGTACCGAATTAGGGTAAGCGTGATAACGATGTGCCGTGAATCGTCATAGATGAAGTTATGACATTCGCCATCTTACTAATATCACCGTTAGCGCTGACAAAAATGACAGCTGTGCTCTTTGTTTTGAATCGCATCATACGTATCGTACGGGCGTACCTAATGAATGAATTCAGCCAAATGACTTTTAATTTAAAGTCATTGATTATTCAGTCCCATGTTCAGTCCTACCCTAGGAATGTCAGTTTGACATAATATGTGTTGTGACGGATGAATGTCAGTTTGACATAATATGTGTATGACTTGATCTCTGCGACATAATATGTCGCAGAGATCAAGGGTGCATTCCGAGTTACACTTTAATCGATTTGAGCGCGCTAACTACCGTACCGTATTATCGTGGGCACGATAACGTTGTGTCTTGAATCATCATAGATGACGTCATGACATACGCCATCTTGCGATAACGCCGACCATGCCTTTTACTAATATCACCGTAAGCGCTGTCAAAAATGACAGTTGTGCTGTATTATTTTGACTCGCATTTTATGTCTAAACTAACGTGGCATTTTCGAAATTGTATTTCTGGCTACCGTTCGCCACCTGACCAAAGAAGAAGAAGAAATGTGTGGTAAAAGAAATATGTTAAGCAAGTTTTGACGTTGAGCGAGTACCGTGAGCGCGTTCACGAGCGTTCCGAATTGTTGACAGCCCTCAGCTGTCATAATCGTGATATCTTATTCGGAACGCCAATTATCGATGTCAGCGCTGTGAGCGATTATGTTTTAATTCGGAAAGCGGCCCAAGCTGTCACTTACAAGTTTAGAAATGTTAGGTTCAGAAATATTTTAGGATAAAAATAAAATATCGAGTGAAAAAATAAAATCATGGACGAAAGAGTAAAAAGAGACGAAGTAAGTACAGGAAAATATAGCAGAAAGGAACGGAGGTCTAACCCAAGCAATGAGTGTGTAGGCTATACATACAAACACACATAAATATTAAACACATACATGTACATATTACACACAACACATCCATACATAATAAATACACACAACAGTAATTAAATTACACTAATTAAATACCTACCATACATACCACAATCGTGTGTACACGGCCTAATAATTTCACATGTCTGTACACCGCCTTATTACCTGCCTACACGCCGCTCGACCGCGCACCGCGGCCAGCGAAGCCCTGCGCCCTCGCTGTGCCGCACGGCGTTGATACCTACGGCCTACGACACGACCGAGGCGATTTCGCGGAAAAAATACGATCGGATCGCCCGCGCCGCGCGCCGCTGCACCTCCCGCGCACGACCGCGCCCCTCGGACGCCCCCTCACCAGTCCGCTATAAACCTCTCCGGCGAATGCATGCCCTTTTATAACTCTCGCCGCGCATTATTGTTATTAGCTTAAAGTAAACTGTTATTTATGTTAATAAACAGTTATATATAATTCATAAGTAGTGTTTAATTAATAGGTTACCTACCTTAACCTACACTAACACACTACAGTGGTGACCCCGAACAGTAAACACGTGCTAGTGCTACCAGAAACTTTAGTGCGGTGCGGAGTGTGTGGACTCAAAAGTGAACAAAAACTGAACGTTACACAACATGAGAGATTCCGAACAGGATACGAAGCGGTCTGGATCACCGGCATCGCATGACGTGTTTCGGGTCGGCGTGCGAGTCCCTCCATTTTGGCCCGAGAAGCCCGCGATTTGGTTCGCCCAAATAGAAGGTCAGTTCGCGATATCGAATATTACGGCGGACACAACCAAGTTTTATTACGTCGTCAGTCATCTCGACCCGCGGTATTCAACAGAGGTCGAAGATATCATCGTAAATCCACCTGCGACTGATAAATACGGCAAGTTGAAGACGGAACTTATAAAGCGGCTATCAGAATCCCGCGAGAAGAAAGTTCACCAACTGCTGACACACGAAGAGCTTGGTGACAGGAAGCCGTCGCAGTTTCTCAGACACCTGCAGCACCTCGCCGGTCCTAAAGTGCCAGAAGAATTTTTAAGAACAATATGGTCGAGCCGGCTGCCTAGTAACATACAGTCCATAATCGCGTCTCAGGTATCCGCGCGCCTCGATGAATTAGCCGATCTCGCCGACAGAATTCACGACGTCGTGCCGAGAGGTCATCAAGTAGCGTCGACATCAGCAAATGTGGTGAGTGATATGGAAACTATGTCTAAACATATGATCGAACTTACAAAACAAGTGCAATTATTAACTCTAAAAGTTGACAATATTTCCCGGCGCGCAGGTCGATCAACAAGTCGTAACGACCGATCAAAATCCCGCCAGAGCCGATCTCACTCACGAAATAAGGAATATCCATCATGTTGGTACCACTATAAATTTGGTGCGAAGGCCACTAAATGTGTTCAGCCCTGCGATTTTAAGCCGGAAAACTGCAACAGCAGTCAGTAATGGCGGCTGACGACTGCTCTACCTGTAAAGGCCGCCTATTTATCTCGGATAAACGTACCGGCATACAGTTTCTTGTAGATACAGGTTCAGACGTGTGTGCTTACCCAAAATCGTTATTACGTAACCAGCTGCGATATAATAATAAATGCAATTACGAACTTGTCGCTGCAAATGGTACTCCGATACCTACCTACGGTACATATCAACTCAATCTTAACCTTGGATTACGTCGCGAGTTTTCTTGGAAGTTCATCATAGCAGATGTTTCAAAGCCCATAATAGGCGTCGATTTTTTAAGTTTCTACAATTTATTAGTCGACTGCAGACGACAACAGTTGATCGACTCGATTACAAACCTGACCATCGGCGCGCCATCATCTCACGAAAGAACACACGAACTGCTGTCCTTGAAAACATTTACTGGTAATACAACTTATCTCAACCTACTACGATGTTATCCAGAGATAACCAGACCAGCTGGTTCAAATAGTGTACCAATACATAACACAAAACATCACATTAGGACAACATCCGGTCCTCCAGTAACATCACGACCGCGTCGTTTGGCACCAGATCGTCTACAGATCGCAAAGAAAGAATTTGAGGAAATGTTACAAAATGGCACAGCTCGACGTTCAGAAAGTCCATGGTCATCTCCACTACACCTGGTACCTAAAAAAGACGACGGCTGGATGCCATGCGGTGATTATAGATCTTTAAATGCACGAACAATACCTGACCGGTACCCAGTGAGGCACATACACGACTTCGCATACCAGCTGTCAGGATCCACTATATTTTCAAAAATTGACCTCATAAAAGCATTTAATCAAATACCAGTATTTGAAGACGACATTAAAAAGACAGCAATCACGACACCATTCGGACTTTTCGAATTCACCGCGATGACATTTGGTTTAAGAAATGCCGCGCAGACCTTCCAACGGTTCCTCGATGAAATTCTGCAAGGATTCGAATTTACATTCGGGTTCTTAGATGATATTATTCTTGTGTTCTCAAAAGGGGAGACAGAGCACATCGGACACCTACAAAAACTTTTTGAACAATTAAAAAAGTATGGCGTGGTAATCAACACCAATAAGTGCGTATTAGGGGTTAACGAAATAACATTCTTGGGTTACCATGTATCTGCAGCTGGAATACGACCCTTGCCCGAAAAAGTAAAGGCGATCCAAGAATACACCCTCCCCAAAAATGCTAAGGAGTTACGAAGATTTTTAGGGATGATAAATTTCTACAGAAAATTTCTTCCTGGCGCCGCTCAAATACAAGGCCCGCTCAATCAAGCTTTAAGTGGCCCAAAAATTAAAGGAAACACGCCCATCACTATAACACCTGAGATTCAAGAAGCATTCGACGCATGCAAAAATAACTTGTTAGAAGCCACTCTCATCTCACATCCAGATGCACAAGCTGAGTTAGCACTTTTTACCGACGCTTCAGACGTGGCCATCGGAGCTGTCTTACAACAAAGAAGAATTAATGACAGCTGGCAACCATTAGGATTCTTTTCCCGCAAGTTATCTCCTGCTCAGACAAAATATAGCACCTACGACCGTGAATTGCTCGCCATTTATGAAGGAATAAAATACTTTAGGTATATGGTCGAAGCGAGAACATTTCAAGTGTTCACTGATCATAAACCCATCACATTCGCCTTCACTACAAAAAGAGACAACTGCTCACCTCGTCAACACCGCTATCTCGATTACATCTCTCAATTTACAACCAACCTCAATCATATCTCAGGAAATCACAACGTAGTCGCCGATGCATTTTCAAGACTGGAAAGTATCGACACTACCATCGACTACAAAGCACTTCAAAACGAACAGGAAAATGACCGTGAGTTACAGAGTTTGCTAAATAGCAACACAGCATTAAAGTTAGAAAGAATAAAAACTATGGACGCATACATATACTGTGACCAGTCTACTTCTCGTCCTAGGCCATTCATAACACCAACTTTTCGAAAAGCAATCTTCAACAACCTACACAATCTCAGTCATCCAGGCCGCAACGCAACATGTAAACTAGTATCAGAAAGATTTGTGTGGCCTAAGATTCGTCGAGACTGCAGAAAATGGGCTCAACAATGCACTGATTGCCAACGCAACAAAGTAACCCGTAATACCCACTCTCCTCTTTTATCATTCCCTGTTCCTTCCAACCGTTTTTCCCACGTCCACCTTGACATTATAGGCCCTATGCCACCTTCTTCTGGTTTCAGGTACTGCCTTACAGCTATAGATAGGTATACTCGATGGCCAGAAGCCTACCCTCTAGCAGACATCACAGCGGAGACCTGCGCTAGCACCTTCATTGCTGGCTGGGTCGCGCGCTTCGGGTGTCCAGAAAAGATTACAACTGACCGCGGGAAACAATTTGACTCTGAACTGTTCCAGTGCATCTCGTCGATTATAGGTGCTTACCATTGTCCCACTACAGCCTACCACCCACAGTGCAACGGTCTGGTAGAAAGAATGCACAGACAGCTTAAGGCCGCCATAATGTGCCATAACAACGCGCAATGGTCGGAGGTACTCCCTCTTGTACTCCTGGGAATGAGGAGCGCCTGGAAAGATGATCTCCAAACCTCTACAGCTGAGTTGGTGTACGGCGAGCCACTTCGATTACCTGGTGAGTTCTTGAAACCATCAACCACCCACGACATAATAGGTGAAGCAGATTTCGCAGCACGACTAAGAAGACATATAACAAAACTATCACCTGCATCAACATCCACTCATGGTGAGAAAATGTTTTATGTACCTAAAGACCTTAGTACAGCCAGCTACGTCTTCCTGCGGAAAGGACCTTTAAAAAAGTCACTGGAATCACCTTACTCCGGTCCGCACAAAGTCATAGAAAGAGGACCAAAAACATTCACAATAGACGTCCAAGGAAAACATTTAACCGTAACCATTGATAGGCTAAAACCAGCGTACATGGCTAATAATAACGATGGCTCGTCTCAGAAAACACCACCACCTTTACCACAAGCGCCACCACCATCTTCACCTGAAATCAAAACAAGAAGCGGAAGAACTGTAAGATTTCCGCGCCACTATCGCCCGTGAACCGGTCTCAGCGGGGGAGTGATGTAGGCTATACATACAAACACACATAAATATTAAACACATACATGTACATATTACACACAACACATCCATACATAATAAATACACACAACAGTAATTAAATTACACTAATTAAATACCTACCATACATACCACAATCGTGTGTACACGGCCTAATAATTTCACATGTCTGTACACCGCCTTATTACCTGCCTACACGCCGCTCGACCGCGCACCGCGGCCAGCGAAGCCCTGCGCCCTCGCTGTGCCGCACGGCGTTGATACCTACGGCCTACGACACGACCGAGGCGATTTCGCGGAAAAAATACGATCGGATCGCCCGCGCCGCGCGCCGCTGCACCTCCCGCGCACGACCGCGCCCCTCGGACGCCCTCACCAGTCCGCTATAAACCTCTCCAGCGAATGCATGCCCTTTTATAACTCCCGCCGCGCATTATTGTTATTAGCTTAAAGTAAACTGTTATTTATGTTAATAAACAGTTATATATAATTCATAAGTAGTGTTTAATTAATAGGTTACCTACCTTAACCTACACTAACACACTACAAGTGATTCCAGGCTGATGTGCTCGTGTACACGAGTCTTATCTTCTGTAAAACTACATGAGGTAATTATTGTACGTTTGCACCATTGACATATAAAACATGGACTTGGCATACCTACAAGAAAAACGTGCCATACCTACACTTTACTGAGAGGATAAAATGGCGTCTACTAGGGCAGCCCTTATCGATATTTCTATGTTATAATATCGATAAAAGATTGTGAGAATGTTTTCATAATGTCACAGTACAATATTTACGGGTAAAAATACCCCAATTTATCTAACTGATGCCTTTCATTTGTTTGTTTAATTTAATTGCTTCGTCATTATTTCGCGGCTAAACAGTAGAACTTATTTTGATGTTTCCCATTATAATAGGTTGAAACCGGACAGATATTATATACTTACAGCTTTTTATCGAACTAGTATTCTGTAACTGATTTCAGTCCATTGTATACCATGCAACAAGTTCATCTCATTGCCGATATATCTATGTACTTATATACACAATATACATATAGCTCATAGGAAGTGTGCGATGACGATGACACGAGTTTCACGCTTTTTATTCACCCAAAAAGTACACATATATACACAGTATACATATAGCTCTTGGAAAACGTCCGGTGAAGATGACGGGACTTCCATTATTTTTGCTCACCCAAAAAGTGCTCAACGCGCCTAAAGAAGTTTTCACTTCAAAAAATCTATCGAACAGTTGCCCGCCAGACACGACACCCGTCGGTCGGAGGGTCCTCCCTTTTCTATAGAGGATGAATGAATTTTACACCCTGTTCCTCATACCTCTAAAAGGTGGCTCCGTCAATGGCCCGCAGATGGTAATTTTTATATGAAATATTGTAATTTATATTATTATTATTTTATCTTTGTGTATCTCATTTTAATCAACATAAAGATTTGAATTTCACGGATAACCAGTGAAAAAGAAATTTTGAAAATTGGCGGAGCCACCATAATTAATATTTTTGATGCTAAGTTTCTAACAAGCAAATGATTGTGGGTTTTAATTAAAAGTCAACACTAATTATAATAAAGTTATATTAAATAAATCAATCTCATTCAGTTCTGAACAATACAATTTTGTTCAGGTAATTTCTATGTGATATGCTTTCAGTAGATTTCTTCCCATAATATTTGTATCTCAAATTCATACAATGTGGATGTGGACTTACGACATTAAATTAAAACAAGCACAGTACTAGTCCATAGAAACATTTTAAAAGACGAAGATTAGTAGTTAATGGAAAATTGAAAAATTGCAATTTTAAAACAAAATAAATAGCAGAATCAACTGCATAAAAAGTAAACACGCTTTATCTACGAAAAGTCACTAACCTGTTGCGCGGCCCGATGCGGGTCGCGGCGGGAGGCGGCGCCTGCGCTGCGGTGCGGGGCGTAGATGGACGTCGGTAGGTAATTTAGTCGGAGAACAACAAATTAGCGGCATAAACTCACTAAGTTGCGCGTTGTTAATTAAAACATCACTGATTGAATAATTAATCACATAATATCACATCACAATCAGAATTTACATCAATAGTCAAATTTTTAAATTTTCAAAGTTTCCACCGTTGTTCATTATGCACAAGCGACATCGATACCTAATTAACTAACACTGAACAATAAGTCACACTAAATCGTCTTTAATCACAAATAACAACTATTTTTTTTTTCACAAAATCACGAGAATTCGCGCGCGGCTCGTCTCGTAATAAACAAAGTAGCGGTGTGCGCTCCTCAAAGGGAGCCGCTGCACTGACACTGACCGAGTCCCGAGACTTTTTGCCGGAAAAATTCCGCTCACACACACACTCGCAATTGTCTATGCACCACTAATGCATAATTTGCGTAAGTAATATTTCTTTTTCTTTCTAATTGTAGTATTATTTTGTGGGACTGGGCGGGGCGCGTCAGAGTGGAATCGTATGACACCTTTCTCTGTCTCTCAAGCATATTGAGACGTAGAGGATAGAATCGTACGTTTTGCACAGGTTCTTGACCTTACAATGTTTACCTATTATTACGGACTCAGATCACATCATGTTGAAAAATAAGAAAATGAAAAATAATTTCCTGTGGCTAAAGTATTCATTGGATTTGATTGATTTTTTGTATACGGGTAAAGAACATGACACTCTTTACGTGGTTTTAAGAAATGTCAAGCGTCCTGCTCCACGTAGTATATAACTCTTTTACATTGTGAGTTTGTCTGATTTTGATCATTCTCATTTAAAATGCCAGATATTGCCACATATTTGTTCAAATCGCAGGCTGTAAACAAGCAAAAAAAATATTAGTATTTTTATTGTTTCTTGATTTTATTAATAGAATTTTTAATTGATCTTAAGTCTTAAGACCACACTCAAACATTCTTTACATCACTCTTTGCTACCAAACAAACAAATATTGCAAATGAGGACATCACCATCATTTTCAACACCAGCCACTACAGACTCATGTTGGACAAATTTATAACATGTTACTTACCAATAAGGTTCGTGAAGGTAAAGTATCGTCACATAATGTTACTGTATTGAGTATCCGGTTGAAACATTATTCTTCAAAGTGAAAAGAACAAAAATATGTGGCCTTCTTTAAACTTTCCACACCAATAGGTTTTCTTTTTTCGTTTATTAGCAGGCAACCTTGAAAGTAAAACATAAAACCAATAAAAAAAAAACATAAAATAGCATTATCGATAAATAAAATGTCTAAATGCACTACTCTATCCCTTCAATAACAAGAAAATGATTTCGTGAAGTAAAACTGTTGAAAATAATGGCAAAAGGGAAAATATGAATGCTTTACTGTTGAAGCTCTTCAACGAATGCAGAATCTTTTATTTATCGTCTAAATCTAAAGATATTTCAGCTGAAATGTATGTACATACTGGTGCAAAGTTATTTTCGGGTGATGTCCGCTTCTTTTGATGCCACATCCGATTATATTGCAATTGGGCATCTTGCTATTGATGATTTCCACCATAGGGCCGAGTTTAAACGCAATAACACAGCAAATAACTCCAAAATTCACAAATTTTAACCACAACACAAGATCATTTGACAGGTTACGTACCCAACTTTGGTACCAAACACCGAGAGGATAAAATGGCGAACCGGCCGCAAATAGGTATTTCAATGACTAGAAAATGTAGGGTTGCCAATATAGTAACTGTCAAAAACACTATTATCCTTTTTCACTTAGGCAAATTTATTAAAGTTAAAAAGAGATAGCAGTATTTTTTTGATTTTGGCGTCGATATGCCTCGTATTTGTATAACTGTTTTTTCTATAGTCAAACATTTCAAGTCCATGTTTTATAAGTCAATGGTTTGCACTGGCGAAACATCACTCGTTCTGTCAAATATTGTATGGAAAATTGACAGAACATAGAGACTCCAACATGTTTTGTTGTGAATGTTTCGCCAGTGCAAACGCACACTTTATGCATTAGCACCAGATAACATTCAACGTGTCGATGTTTCTCATGTTTCGAAACTTGTCACATGAAACAAATCTCTTTACATACTTGTTTTGTTTTTGCTTTTGCACTGCACGCAAGATGAGTTAGTTTTAACTGTGTGTTTGCACATGTTGAAAGCTTTAGTTTCTGTCAAAGTTCCATACAATATTTGACAGGAACTAGAGATTTCAACATGTTTTGTTGTGATGTTTCGCCAGTGCAAACGCACAGTTAGACAGATGTATATGTACGAGTATTTTCCGAACATAGAAACGTAGGGGACATCATGTTGCAAGATTCATACAGGTGAACATTTTGGTAAATTTCGCGTCAATACTGTTGCCTTTGGGCCTGCCTGGGTTCTGGTGGAGCTGAGCGAGGATCTTGAAATAATACTTCTTGACTTTATTCTTAATATTTTATTGGGACCGGCGTCCATTCGCATCAGTCGGAAAAACAGGAAGGTGGGCATAGACAATCTTACATTTTACATTCGTAGATATTCATAGACAACTAAGTTAATAGACAAATATGCTACAAATACGTTGCGTGACAATGCGAACGCGAGCCCACAGAGTACTTTTTTTATATACGGAATAGAGGTCTATCTCAGCCACTAAAATGAGAAACGTTAAATGTGGCCCTCTGGACGCGGGTTTTGTAACTAATGCTAACACAATCTTATTTACGTACGGCAGCCAGCTTAAATATTTTTAGGGTATTTTAAAATGTGAATTACATATTCGCTATTCGCTTACAGTTATGTAGCTATGCGAAAAGTAATTCACATTATTAAACAATAAAACAGTAATCTTCGATTTCATTATTTATTTATTTTGAAACATTTCCTATTTAGAACTTTATAAGAATCCGTATCATCATCACACTCTCTCTTATCTATTAATATATTATTGATTTCTTTACAATAGTTATAAATAAAAATATCTCAGCAGAAAAAATTAGAGCAGAGAGCAGCTAAAATCTGCAGGACAACTTTTATTTGGCGCTTTTTACGAAATACCACTTACGTACTGTAGGCCCCCAATTATTACGCGTTGGTCATTTTTTTCTTCAAGGGGTGTGAATGTTTTATCGGAAATATTACCAAGTTCGCAATTTGTTTGATCATTACTGCGCCCGCTTGTGATAAGTACTTCATGTAAAGTTTCACAGTTGGCTCCAGGAGCGTGGACACTGAGGCTGTTTACTAATAACGTCGTGAATGCTGCTTCGAATCGTTCTGGTGTAGGGTTTACGTTGCGGCACCCGTGGCTCCTTATGGACCCAAAAAAGTTTTCTATCGGGTCTTGATTAAGATGCC
The DNA here is from genome assembly GCA_963853775.1 of Xanthia togata. Lineage (NCBI taxonomy): Eukaryota > Metazoa > Arthropoda > Insecta > Lepidoptera > Noctuidae > Xanthia > Xanthia togata. The sequence continues at coordinate 19,809,415 of OY970802.1, forward strand.
GCAATCAAACTGATGTTACACCATATTTTGTTTGCATTTTTTTTAATAATAATTCAATTCCTTCTAGTGTCCATACCCAATCGTTCAATGTGGGAGAACATATTCAATGTTTGATGTTCTAGGATTAATAAATTTCATATTTTTCATCATAACTTTACATTCACTCCATGTTTTGTGATGGATAGAAGTAGGCGTTGCAGGTCCTAGAAGAGGTTTCCCATATTTCTTTTTTTTGCCAAAACTTCCGTTTAGGGAATCAAAAACCTTGTCAAAGAATAACAGGATGTCTGTAGTCTCTTTGGCTTCTTCAGGAAGTATTCCCTTATCTGTAAAAAAATACAGTTTGTTAAATAATGATTCATGTCTGATCTGCGTCATATAACACTACAGTAAGTATTTAATATTTTTATGTCATTGCAATTATCAGAAAAGAACTAGTGATAAACGAATGTAAAGACGTTTAGGTACTGATGACATTTACCTGCTAGATAGCCCATATTCGATGCAACAGTTTGACTAAAAAGTTGTGTAGCGTTTTTGACCTTCATCCGAGGAATTTTTCTCGGGTCACAGTGGGCATCTGTCAATTTGGGCACCAATCGGATTCCTTTGTAACCTGGGTTTTCTCGGTGTAAGGCCATGATATGAGACCATTTTGCCATTTTTACTTCCCCGTCTTTTATGTATTTCAAATGTTTCGTAATCAAATTGTTGCGTATGCATTTTATCAGATGGGGTGGGTCATATAATGGTACAATGTCTTGGTTGTTTATCATGAAACTGTTGTCTCTGGGCTCTTCTCCCTTTCTCAACACCCCTTGTTTCTTGCAAAAGATATTATACACAATTCACATTATTTGTACCTTGGTCGCAAACAGTTGCTACCACAATAAGACCGGTATTTTGTAGCTCGGTAATTACAAGTTTTAACTGCTTCGCAAGTTCAGGCCCCTTGGTTGCAGCTTGTGAAAAAGTGTATGCAACAGGTTGCTTATAGTTTTTTATTAAACCTCTTACCATAAACACCTGCGCATGATCTGCATAATCAGGTTGTGTCTCTAGGCCATTTGTGACAAACCTACGAACTTTGTCCTTTCGCTCATTGTATGTTACATTGGGTTTGAGTAACATTTCATCAAACAGAACAATACATATTTTATGTTCTAACTTCATTTTCTCAGTAGCTTTCTTTATTTGCTGAATCATATTTTTGTTGATTCCTGGATTTATATCTGCCATATTAAGCAATTTCAGGAGAGTTTGGCGTGATGGCAAGATAAATATTTTCCTAAGAAATCTGTACCCTTTTGGGCTCTGTTTGAGGAAGGACAAAGCAATAAGTTTTTCCTTCAAAGTGAAACGACGGCCTTTGTTACCTTTCTTAAGCTCTGAATTGTAATAATGTCAAAATTTTTGATGTGCTCGGTAATTCTACGAGTGTTTTCATAAACTGGTGGATTCGCCGTAATATTTTGCAGTGCCTTGATCTTTTTTGCCTGATTTTTGACCTTGTTGCGGCACTTACTTAATTTTACTCCAAGTAGCACAAGTTTTCTATAAAGAGCATGCTCAGATTGAGTTACAGCAACGCGATTCACCCGCCTTCTAGTTCTGATAGTTCGTTGTTGCTTTTTGCGATGCTCTGTAAGTAAATAAAACGATTATTTGGTACATAATTAAGCACTTTACTATGTTGTTTTGATGACCGAATGAGTTTTTTTACTATAAAAAATTGGGCGTAATAGTAATAAATGCATTACTTGTATTCTACTATATTTACCTATTGCAGAACAATTAAGTTTTATAAAAAAAAAGACAATATCCTGTATGTTCTATGAAGAATAGCGAAAAGTACTCAAAGGAATCTAGACGTGCAGTGGAGTAGACTTTTCGCTATTCCTATTATTTTCGCTAGAACAATTAAGTTTGAAAAAATCACCCTTTATATTTTATCCAAAAACTAAGTGTGTATTGAAATTGTACTTAGTAAATATATATATGTTGTTATAATAAATAGCATTCGTATTGAGTTATTTCGTGTAAGTAGTGCAACATTTGAAGGTATTTCACTATTGTAATCTATATAGGTGAGTAGGTACAAAATACTTTCTAACGTTGCAGCCGTGGCAGATATTTTTATAACTCCTCATATATAATTAAATAATTGTAATTCCAATAATGTTAATTAGTATTTGAAGTTGTATAAATAACGCCGTTTAATTATTTCAAATGGCAAAATTCATAAAAGACACAATATGCGAAGATTGTGTTTTGTTGTTTTATTTATAAATAAGAAAAGTAAGGAAAAATACTCTGATGGTAATTATCTTTACTTACCAAGATTTTTCTTAATTTATACATCTTCCACAGCTATTGTAGCATGTAGATGCATAGGCACAGTATCTCTGGATACTGTGTCACATCTGTGTGAAATAATGGGTTCTGGAATGACAATTAATTTATTACTTAGTTATAAATTAATGTGTAAATACAAATAGATAATCATCAACTATGTATTACAGCCTCAGCCAATATTGAAAGTATTTAGGTCTATTAACATATGCATAACGCAATATAGTCTTATGTATTATGAACATAAACAAATTTTTACTACATAGAAACTTTTATAATTTTATTAGCTTCTGCCTGCACTGGGTAAAATTATATGTCTTCTAAATAGAATTGAGGACCAGAGAACAATTTAAAAAAACGGCCAAGTGAGTGTCGGCCCACGCACAATGAAGGGTTCCGTAGTTAGGAATTTATCCCAAGAACAAACTTAACACTGTAGTTGAAAAACATGTTCCCCCATACATTCCAACTGCAAATGTAAGTTTGTATGCACAATATTGATTTACCATGTTATTTTAGGATCATAGACTTTTTATCAATTTTCCTGTAATCGAACCTGTGTTTTTCTGTAGGTAGAACTATTTTCTGTATTATTCACAAAATTTTAGACTCAGCAGTTTCAGAGATAAAGGGGGGGAATGGTCAATGTTCGACTATTTTCTTAAATAAATAACATAACATCACGCCTTGTTTCCCCTAAGGGTTGGGTAGAAGTGTACCTATAGTACACCCACATTTCGCCAGTTATGTTTAAGTCCCATGTAATAGAATAGAATAGAATAGAATAGAAACTTTTTATTTCAGACCGGAGTCCATAGGGTTAGTAACAATTTTACTTAAGTTCTAGTGTTAGTAGGTTACAGACATGAAAATATACAATTAAAATTCAGCATGGAGCCGCATCCACCTCCGCAACATCGGGGAGTCCCACCGATCTGCGAATACGCTGAGAATACTGTTGGTGCTGCCGCGAACACGAGCCATCAGGGATGCACATCTATTTCTAATAATGGCTGCAAAACCATCAATATTATTATCTGCAAACATCCCCGACGCACTACTACGCCACGGCAGCCGCAGCAGCACTCTCAGTGCATTATTGTATTGAACGCGTAGGTCACTGTATGTCCGCTGAGTAAAGTTGACCCACAGGCCGCACGTGTAGAAGGACTGACAGTAAGCTTTGAAAAGCGTTATTTTAACTGGCTTCGTACAACGTGCAAACCTGCGAGCCAGCATGTTACAACGGACAGCCAGCGACCTACGTTCCCTTTCAATGTCACAATTATCCTTAAGATCTTCAGTGACCCAATGACCCAGATACTTGAACTTGTCCACCCTTCGCAGCGGTTCTCCACAAATAGCGACAGTTGGAATACATGAATATGTCACATTGCCTGCTTTAAAAACCATTAGTTCGCTCTTTGTGACGTTATATTTGAGCCCATGATTCACTGCATAGCATTCGCAAATAGCGATCAGTTGCCTCAAAGCACCAATCGATGGGCTCAGCAACACCATGTCGTCAGCATAACTAATATTGTTAATGCACACCCCGTCAATATGACATCCGACACTGGTGCTGCCGAGCTCAAGGAGCAGCCGGTTCATATATAGGTTGAAGAGCCTGGGAGAGCTGAGTCCCCCTTGCCTCACTCCGCACTCCAACCGATACACGTCCGAGTGCGAACCATTCCACTTCACGCTATTGCTTTGACTACTATACCAGTACTTAAATATCGACACTATTTCAGATGGTAAGATAGTTTCACATTCGAGTTTACGCCACAAAACTTCGTAACATACAAGATCAAACGCCCGTGACAGATCCAGAAAACACGCAAAAATAGGAGTCTTCCTGTCTGTGTAGTATTGGACAGTCTGCTTGAGGCACAAGATTGTAATAGGGGTGTAATAGGGGGCAAGCCTTCTTATTTTGCCCACAAAACTGACCCCCATATTCAAAATTCATTTATTTACAGTACACGTGTGTTTGGGTCACAGAAATTGATATGTGTACCAAATTTCAAAGAACTAAATCGGTTCATTCGATTCGGAGAAAATTGGCTGTGACAGACAGACGGACGGACAGACAGACAGACCCACGAGTGATCCTATAAGGGTTCCGCTTGTTCCTTTTGAGGTACGGAACCATAAAAAACAGACTGATAAATGCTGTTATGATTATATCTTCACTTACCAACATTTTCCTTCAATTGTACATCTTCCTCAGTACTTTGAGTGTGTGGCTGTATATCCACAGACTCCAAATGTGAAGTAACAGGTTCTGCAATGACAATTAATTTATTATTTCAGCAAGCAGCCTTGCCTATAAAATTATACACTCCCAGAGAAGTGTTTTATGAATTACCAAATTGCTTGGGTATTTCAGCAAACATGTATACGTAACAGCGTAGCATAGCAGTAGCACTTACTGCTGAGCATGAGGTCCCCAGGTTAGGCAAATTTTTATTGAGTTTTTCCATCTGGAATTTCTCAGTAGCAGCCTGGAGTCTGGATTTATGCCCAGTTGATGGCAATGGGCTCGCCCCCTATTACATGGGACTTAAACATAACTGGCGAAATGTGGGTGAACTATAACATGTGTTGTCTGCCTAACTCTTCAGGGATTACAGGCGTGATGTTATATTATTATAGTATACCAGTTAAGACACCCGTGTCCAGCAGAGGAGGCTTAAGAGCTTATGATGGGGCAATATTAATTAACCTTTTGATATAGATGCTTCTGACATCTGAAGAGGTCTCAACACTCTTCTTTCCGAGTGGAATTTTAAGAAAGATAATCCTGTAATAACAATAAAATTTTATTAGAAAAATTAGTAAGTTAACTTTGGTTCAGGAAGACCATATTCAAAACTAATTTAATTTTCCCAACAATTTAGTCATAAATAGGATGATAAATATAATAAATTATTAATTACATGTACATGGCAACAAATAGGTTGGTAACTACTTTGAATAGTGTGTTATTAGCAAGACATTACAACACCTATTTGTAATCATACTAGCATTTGCCCGTGGCTCTGCCCACATGTGGTCCATAAACTATCTCTGAGCAAAAAATAACATTGATCCATTGTTGTGTGAAAGAAGGTCCAACCAATATTTAATACACTTTAATATCACTGTCATAATATATTCCAATATTTGTATAATATTAGTCTTGAAAGGCAAACCGTTTTCTTCCGGATAAAGAAGTTATTTATCAATTCATTACCCATCCTTCCCCATAGAGCTTCCATAAGAATATAATTTAAAAAATACTAGCTGCACCCCAGTTTCACCCGCATAAGTTTCGATCCCGTGGGAATATCGGGGTAAAAAGTATCCTATGTGTTAATCCAGGTTATAAACTATCTGTGTGCAAATTTTATCCAAACCCGTTCAGTAGTTTTAGCATGAAGAAGAGACAAACATACACACTCACAAACTTTCGCCTTTATAATATTAGTGTGATTAATCTTTTGGCACCCATGATTATCAGTAATAATAGACTGACTATTCTAAATATGTATTCTTTGTGTTTATTAGATATTTTACTACTAACCTGGCATGTTTGTTGTAGGTACAGCTTCTTTGCTGAGTCGATTATTCCGGCACCAATATTTTTGTTCGAAGTGAACACGGCATACACGGCGGTATTTGAAAATATATTCATTTTCAAGTTGTAATATATGTCACCACCAACCGAATACACCCATGTAATAACTCCTTATCCTTATCTGGGTAAGGGAACTTATGCAAATTCGCATTGGAATCTGAAATAATAGAGTAAAAAAGTCAGTGGAGTTGAATGTCTAAACCTGAAATTGAAGGGTGGCGTACTCTGACCATTATGGCTTTGTCGTATGGGTGCTGAACTGCTTACATAGTTTTAGCCCAGCGGCCTTTTATGAAAAAAAAAAACACTTACCTAAGCTATTTAATCATCCCGGGACGCAACACTTTCTGTTAGACATGATATGAGATGAGATAAAAATATCACAAACACAAAAGTAGTACTAATCGGGTAGTGTAGTCACATACTCAGAGTCCTGTCTCAATACGTAGATTTTAACAATCAACACAAGCACAAAATCAGCACGGCCAGAGGAGCAGAGGCTCTACTCAACGGATTAAGGTGGAAAAAGCACTTTAAGACGATTAAAATCTAGAAAAACAGATAAAAGCTAGCAAGACGCGGAAAATGCAGTCAAACAATCCGGCGGCCAAGTTTGTTTTGTTTTAAATTTGTTGTAGTGTTGCATACAGAAATAAATTCTTGAAATTATTTTTCTGATTTTTTTATTTCGTTTTATACTATTGAGCTTTGATCTAGGAAATATTTTCTCGTTGTATTGTTTTTATTACCTAAGTATGTATTTCATCGGTTAATAAGTTGCTCATGGAAATTGAGCGAGGGTTGGTCACACTCTTGTCATGCCATCTTGCGTGCCGTAGTAGAACTACCTAGTCACAAAATTATGAAAACTACCATCTCTTAGAGAGTTAGAGAGAAGTACCACGTTATAATGACACCAAATTAACACGTCAGTTTCATGTTAAAGTGTGCAATACTTTTCGTGTCCAACCATATTTTGTATACTTATATGAGAGCGATTACCCGTTTGCTACTACTAAGATTGTCAACCCTGCGCGAGCCACAACATTGACAGATAACTGCGTTTGCACTGGCAAAACATTCACAAGACATGTTAAAATCTCTATTTTCTATCATTATTTCATACAATGTTTGTAGTCAGTTATAATTAGCTTTTTGGCCCATGAAATTCCTATTGGACCGGTTTTTTTTGTGAAGAGAAGTGTCAGGAATTGATTCCAATAAAATTTATAGGTGAATAGCGGGAGACAGGGTGCCAAAAAAAGGGTAAAAATGGTAAAAACCAGTTTTTCGCTTCTAGAGCAAAAACAACCAACTCGGACAAAAAAAGTGAAATCTAACAAGGTGCGCAACAAAAAAACAAAGAGAATGAGCCCCGGTATAGCAAAATCGGTCCAGAGGATCGTCCGCAATTCGCATGAAAACACGTTATTTTTGCAAATCTTGTCTCGTGTTCCGGAAGTGATAGAGAGCTGAAATTTTGATATGAGTCAGTTTTGTAACCCTCGAACTACAGTTAAATTTTCAGATCAAAATGTTGCAAGCTGTTTGCAAAAAGGGACCTTTTTTTCGACTGGGAGGGTATTTTAATTTTCGATAAATAGTTGAACTATAATTTTGGCGGCGTGAACTCTGAAATCGTTTTTTTTTTTAAATTATGTTGTTGTCATATTAGACGTTTTTGAGGTCGCTGCTAACGGGAAAAATAGTAAAAATATTAAAAACTCATTTTTCATTGTTAAACGGTATAACGGTATAAATAGTGGATTATCCTATGGACCGATTTTGCTCTACTGGGGTTGATTCCCTTTGTTTTTTATTGCGCACATTTGTTACATTTATCTTTTTTTTCTGAGCTGTAGTTCTTGCTCTAGAAGCGAAAAAAAAACGGTCCAATAGGAATTTTATGGACTTTTCAAGATTTTTTCGCTAATTCTATCTGACCATTGACAGGAACTAGAGATTTCAATATGTTTTTTTTGTGATGTTTCGCCAATGCAACGCACAGTAACAGAGATTTCAACAAGTTTCGACAGTGCAAATGCAAACTTACGGTTAGCCCATGAAGTTAAAGATTTTTATCTATAACTTCATGGGTTAGCCCTCGTCACAGACTACTTAGAGATATGGCCCTCGTATATCCAGACACCAGCAGGTCAACCTACCCGAAACTGTCAAATTTTCCCATTCAACTTTGAACCTTCTAAATTAGTAATAAAGTTAATCAATTAAAGAAATTTGACAGATTGTTGTAGACTGATGAGCCGTCTGTAACATAGAGTATAGTAATAGATCCGTCGTACCCACGGCGATTTTTTTATCGCACACTGGATTTTTAGTTCAAAATTCAACAGTGTACTTTTTTTAACGCGCTGGGATTGGGATGTGCTCTGTTGGATTATCAATGCTCGCCATAACACCGAGAGTTCGATAAAAAATCACCCTTGTATACCTAGGCTAATTTCAAATTAAAAAATCAAACCAGTGTCAAAAACAACCAACCACTATGGAACTAGTATGTACTATAACCACAGAATGCACAGATTATACATTATTTTAATATAAAAAAGCCTCAAACTTCAAAGACCACAATATTTACCACAGAGTACTTTTTTATATATTTACTTTACCTGTAATCTATAAACAGCGTATTTGTTTATATTTTAAAGATAAATCATCAATTTTGAAGATATCTAGACAGTAATAAAGTATTATCCGTAAATAATATTTAAGAAATATCTGTGCGTTATAAAATGAAATAAAAACCATTATATTCATTCATGTGATCTTGTTTAAAATTTGAATTTCATCTTTTGATTGTAATCTTTATCTAATCGAAGGTAAACCATGTCTGGGAAACTAATCCGTCAAATTAGAACTATCTCACAGTCTCCGCAGAGAAGAAGAGTCGTTGTTACTGGACTTGGAGTTGTATCTCCTCTGGGTACAGGTACTGATTTAGTGTGGCAAAACATTTTGAAAGGTCAATGTGGTATAGTAGCCCTGCAAGGCAATGAATATACTAAATTACCATGTAGGATAGCTGGCTTAATTCCTTCAGATGACGAAGTAGCAAAGGCGTTGTCGAAGGCCAACCTAAGATCCATGGCTCCTGCTACATGCCTTGCTCTTGTAGCAACTGCAGAGGCATTGGAAGATGCAAAATGGTTGCCAGAATCTGATATCGACAGAGAGGCCACAGGAGTAGCTATTGGGATGGGAATGATAGATTTAAAAGATGTTTGTGACACTAATGATGCATTAAAAATAGGTTATAACAAAGTCAGCCCTTTCTTTGTACCAAGAATTTTACCAAACATGGCAGCTGGTCACATAAGCATTAAGTATGGCTTCAGAGGACCAAATCATGCTGTGTCTACTGCTTGTGCAACTGGTGCACACTCAGTAGGTGATGCCTTCAGATTTATTAGAAATGGAGATGCAGATGTCATGGTGTGTGGAGGTGCAGAAGCTTGTATCAGCCCTCTTGCCATAGCAGGGTTCAGTAGATTAAGAGCATTAAGCACATCATTCAATGATGAACCAGGAAAAGCTTCTAGACCATTTGATAAAAAAAGAGACGGTTTTGTCATGGGTGAGGGTGCAGCTATTTTGGTTTTAGAAGAGTACCAGCATGCATTAGAGAGAAATGCGAAAATATATGCTGAAATATTAGGCTATGGCTTATCAGGAGATGCTTCTCACATTACTGCTCCTAGGGATGATGGGAGTGGAGCAGTGTTGTCAATGAGACGTGCTTTGAGAGACGGCGGCATTAACAAAGATGCAATTACTTACATTAACGCTCATGCAACATCAACCCCTGTAGGAGATGGTATTGAAGCAACAGCAATAAAGAATATGTTTAGCAATCACAGTTCAAATATATCTGTTTCATCCACAAAAGGGGCTCATGGACATTTGCTAGGTGCTGCAGGTAATTTGGAAGCAATATTCACTGTATTGGCTTGTCATCATGGTATTATACCACCTACAATCAATTTAGAAGAACCTGTTGATGATTTGAATTATGTTGCTAATGAATCAAAACCATGGAATGGTGACAGAAGAATTGCACTGAAAAACTCTTTTGGTTTTGGGGGAACAAATGCAACACTTTGTATTGGACAGTTGTAAAGAAAAGTTACAAATGTAGGAGCTTGTCTAGGGGAAATAAAAAAGTTGTATCTTATACTGTAAAAATAAAACTTGTTATCACTGTATTATATAGTATATTCAAAACTGAGTTTACAAATGTTTTTCCGACTTTAATAACAATGGCGAAACAGCCAAGGTAACTACCGACCTTTTGCTTTTCAAAGCTTTTTTGATAACGAGCAATAATTTATCATGTACATTGAGTCACTTAAAGCATGGAAATAAAATAATTTGATCAAAAAATGCTACTTTAAATATTTCATTACGAAGCTTTCTAACAATTTAAATAGTAAATATATTAAATGCTGGTTTTATCCAGTCAATCCATTGTATTATAGGAATCATTCAAACATGCACTTGCAATTTTTTCCCAGTGCACAATGTTCCTGAATACGATTTTAACACTCAAAAGATTTTTCATTTGAAATAATTTATTAGCTATATTAGATTTAGCAAACGCCAACATCTTTACACTAATCTATTGCATTATGGTTACATTATATAGATCTATTATAAAATGGCATATTATTATTTAGGAAAATAAGATAACATTTAACATTGATTCCTTCTAATATTGGAAGTTTACAAAAGATGACATGATATTTAATTGTATATGGATTTTTCATCAAAAGAGAAACTATATAAATTCCAAAATTTGTTTCACATAAGAACATAATATCAGTATTCAATATTTGCACTGATTGCTTCAACTATTATTGAAATAATGCTGAGTATTTAGACATTTTACTGTGGTTGTTATTATTATTATTGACAATATACATATCTGAATTACATAACCTGGTATTCTATATCATTTAACAATAATAATATCTATTGAATGTAACAATATGCATCATAATCAGTAAATGACTGACCAAATTAGAAGACTATTATGATTTACTGGATTTTTCTGGATATTAGTAATGTATTTTAAGGTGTATATTCATCTACAAACAATGGAAGCAGGTTATAGTATATTGCCATTTCTGAGTAAAATGACTGGTTTACAAAGTGCAGTTGAATGATGTGGCAGGTAGACTACACCAGCTAGGTAGCCTGTTTATCTTGTTTCTGCAATAGCGGCGGTATCTGCGGCGTGTTCACACAAAGCTGAGCGAATTTTTGGCGGAGGTTCTGTCGCAACTCCTGTCTTTTTTCGGTTATATTTCTACGTGATTTGAATTCCATTACTTCCTCTATAGGAATATAACTGGTATCCTCTTCCTCGTCTGATGAACACGTGTCCTAAAAATAGTGAAAGTATGTTAGCACTTGCTGCTCAAGTCTAGTAATACAGGAGCCATATAATAATATTGTAACAGCTTACCATTAACATTTCTTGAAGAGAAAGTCCTGTGCACAAAGTCTTATCGTTCTTGGTCATATCTAAACAGTCGCCTCTCTCGTGATTGCAGAACCCTTCTGAACACGCCACTTCTGAACCTTCGGGCGAGCTCATGAGAGAGGAAGAGCCAGACATGGTTTCACAGCAACCTCCGTTGTTCCCAGATGAATAGCCACAGTCTTGGGAATGCTCATTGGGCGAGAGGTTGCCGTTTTTGGTCCGTTTCTTGCCGGATTTTTTGGGTGAGCGACGTTTATTTGTAGTGTCGTCCTCACACGACTGGCAGCCGTCGCCACTAGCCTCGGAACACTGGTGATTGATGTAGTCGCGTGGGGAAAGTAGATCAGTCGGCGTGTCTCGTTCCTCTAGCAGGCATTCTTCACATTGGCACTTTTCATCGGGTTCCTCTGAATCAGCCTCCTGTGTTGAATACAAATGTTACATTAGTAGAGATAAAAATTATAACTGCAATAAAATACAGAACTGATCAAGTCTGTGGCATACTTTGCATTTGCTTTCAACTGCTTGCCGTTCCTTCTTCTTGCGTCGTTTTAGTTTCTTCTGTTCCTTTCTCTGTTGCCTGGTCTGTTCCTCTTGAGTGATTTCATCATACAGAAGTTGCAGTTTCGAGACTCCGGTTTTGTGTTCAACGGCAGTTTCAAACTTGCGATACAGTGCCTCCACTGCGACCGCGGCGAGCGTCTGACACGTGCCTTCTTCTTCGCGCAGCCTCAAAGAGATGCGTTGCAGTCGCTCATAAATACATATACCGAGACAAATAAGTACCTGCAAACAATATACTAAGTTAATGTTTTAATTCAAAAATCATAATTTTATATGGTGAAGGACACCATAGGGTCAGCAACATTACCTTGTGCCCATAATTTAGAAAAATATGTAAGTGTATATTGCTGTGAAGGGAACACTTATGATTTAATTATGTCTTACTCCTCTGTGAGGTAGTCTGCTTTTGGGCTTAGATGGCAGGCGTCTAACTGTTTACTTACCTCTTCTTGTGCAATTTCCAGTGTCTTAGCATGTCTCTCTCTATGGTTTCCGAGTAGTTCTGGTTCCGCTCTAGCAATGAGGTGTGCGATGTAGTCAGTCTTAGCTTGCAGGTGGAGGTGTTTGTCTAAAAGGCATCGTTTGATACCGCCGTAGAGTGCGCCAACGTAACCCTTCTCTTTTTGTGGTTCCTTCTCTTCAACTAATAGCTGATACGCTCTCAATACCTGCAGCAAATAAAGAAATTAAAACAATCATTTTTAAAGTTAACAGTACAGTACTGTTGAATTGCTTTATTCAACAGTACTGTACTGTTATTTACTTTAAAAATGCCTTATACCGTCTTCTACAAGGGCTTGTGGTAATAACAGCCACACTTATCGATCCATCAGGTTAAGCTACGCTTGCCGCGGTTAGTCCGTAGATGGGTAACCAACTTTACATACCGAGACCCCTCTGTGCCTAGAAAAACATGTTGAGCCAATGGTCCCAGCTGTCATTCTTGGATAGTTGACAGTCGTTACGGGTCGTCAGAAGCCCGAAAGTCTGACAACCAGTCGTACCAAGGGATATCGTGTTACCCAGTAACTGGGTTGTGGAGGTCAGATAGGCAGTCGCTCCATGTAAAATACTGGTATTGAGCTGCATTCAGTTAGACTGGAAGCCAACCCCAACATAGTTGGGAAAAGGCTAGGCAGATTGATAGAATAGTCTTCTCCACAAAACTATAGATAGTGCAATCCACGACGACGCGCCCCACTCCGCTCCGCTCCGTACTAAAGTACAGCTTACAGTACAGTAATCGCGGAGTGGAGCGCGTCGTCGTGGATTGCACTATCTGTACAACTATTAGGCCTCACATGACGAGTGACGACATGAAATAAATATATAAATCTGTTGTAGAACATCATATTATAGTTTTCATATAAACAAAAAACACAACAATGCTAAACTACCGGGAAAAGGGTAACTGACGTATGATAACAAATTGTTCCTATAGCAATCATGCATTCTACAGGAGATAGCAATGATGTTTATTATTTATACTTTAATCAATTCTAGAATCATATTTTTGTTGATTAGATAGTATTATCACATAACTTCGAAATGGAGTAAGGAAAGATGATGCTCGATTGCAATAAGCTATTTTGAAGATTCATTGAGACTAGGTACGCCAAAATGGTGAAAAAGGTGACAACAATTAATGAGAATTGGAATGTAATTGATAAAGATTTTAACTTTTTGAAAAGTAAACAAGTTATTTTTCAAAAACTTAAAATCTTTATCAATTACTTTTGGTTTTGAAAAGCAATAGTATTGCATCAGTTTGTGAAAAATGTTGATAACAATGATTTGGTCTGAAGTTTTATCAGTTACTTTTCCAGTTATAAATATTATAAGTTATGTAAGTGATAAGTGAGACGCATCAAGCTATTTTGTCTCATGTGAACTTAACTTAGCATTGGCCTTTACACACACCGAAGAACTTCATAGAAAAAGTCCTTAATATGCATACTTTAACCCCCTTATTCATAAACACTGCATAAAGTTAAGTAATGATTAGCTCCTGTTCATCCATACATTTAAGTACACTTTAAGCAACGTTTATGAATATGAGGGCTAGTTTTTACACAACCAGGGCGAAGCAAAAAGGAGAGTTATAATTTTGACCAGTAGTAATCAATCAATGACAAGCACTTTGGTATTCCTAGTTAACAGATAATTCTAATACCAGCATAATACAATCAAAATGGCTGAACATTCACATGGAATGTAGGATCTAGCGCTTTTGGATTATGTGTCTTTTATCTGTTCAAATCTGTTTGTAATTTGAAAAAGAACTGAACTTTGTTGCATCAGAAATGTATAAATATAGACTGTAAACTCTTAATGTAAGTGACAACAAGAAACCTACCTTAGTTTTACAATCAGCACAGAAGCGGTGTTTTCTTAGGTAGTTGTGGAGTGTGTCGTGTAGCGTATTGAAGTGTACGAGCGTAACGTGGTCGCGGGCGGAGGCGCGCATGGCGTCCCAGGCGGCACGCCAGGCCGCGCGGCCGCCCCAGCCCCACGCGGCCCAGCCCCAGCCGCACGGCGCCCCCGCCCCGCTCGCCGCGCTCGCCCCTGCCGTGGTTGTGGTCTGAGCCCCCCAACCCCGAGCCGTGCCCGCCTCCAGTGAATGTAGTGTACATCTCTGGGATTTCTTCCATCGTGGCTGACTGAGTATTAGACATTCGATGCCTGAACTGAAATAAAATATTTAGTTTTATTGGCTTTTGACAAGGATGCTACCATGTAATACAACCAAATTAAAGTTAAAAGCAAAAGTATAAATTATATCAGCATATAAAATGTAATATGTATATCATTTGTGAGTTTTTTTTATGCTTCCGTTTTATTTTATTTTTAAATAATTTTTCTTTTTTTAAATTATTATTATTACTCTGAATTTCCTGAGCGTGTCCCAAATAAAATATTTTTCTTTATTTCTTTCTTTCATTATCGCAGCTGTGTGAGCCTCCTTAATCTATTTGGTGATTGATTTTATGAGCAGATAATGAGTAGGTTGCAGTTTATATTCTTGACAATCTCCTAATTGTCTTTTACAACACTCACTGACTCAAAATATTTTGTTTACAAACTACAGGTACATTACAATTAAGAGATATGCATTCTCTGCTGCAGTACAATATTTTTTCGATACAATAATGATTACCTTAATAATAAGTAAAATCATAACTAATACCTGTGACCGTTGAGTAAAGTGGCTAGTGACTGTGGATGTATAATTTTGTCTTCTCTTATTGTCATTATTTCATCTGGTGTCAGCACCAATGGATCCAATGTGGGATGTCCTGATTTACATAGCTGATAAAAAAGGCGTTCCACACTGCAAAAAAAAAACAAAACATGGAGCCTACTACACTTGGCCTGAGTGGTGAATTACGGGCCATTACCACTAGCAGATAGGAGACCTAAGTTCCAAGATTTGTGTTGTTGACAATATTCTCAACATTATAGGTGTGGTTGAATGTTGAAGCAAACAAAATGAGTAAGCCTCAGGCTATGAGGTTAGAATAAATCTCAAGTGAAAATCAATTGTTAAATCGATTGGGTACAGAATTATCATCAGTTTTAAATCACTAAGCATGGTACTTATAATATTCCAATGTTTTAAATATACAGTAATGCAAAAATAAATCATCTCTAAGGGCCAATTTCACTGACAAACTGAACACAATCAGCAAATCAAACAGCTATCAGTGTCCATATTGCCGTAAGAATTATGACAGTTCTAGAGTGTAGTTTAGATGTGCTGATCACATTCAGATTCATTGGTGAAATTATGGACTACATACTATGACACTGGCAATTACTGATTCGCTAAAATTCTATAAACTTCAGTTGATCCTCTGTCTTTAGTTTTATAA
Source organism: Xanthia togata (assembly GCA_963853775.1). Classification (NCBI taxonomy): domain Eukaryota; kingdom Metazoa; phylum Arthropoda; class Insecta; order Lepidoptera; family Noctuidae; genus Xanthia; species Xanthia togata. The sequence continues at coordinate 19,825,328 of OY970802.1, forward strand.
AATGTTCTCCTCATAACAATAATTGGACAATGTATATATTTTGTTATACAAATGAGCATTTAGCGTGAGTCAATAAAAATAACTAATAAAAATAAAAGGATTTTGGTGATGGTTTTTTTGTTTGTTCATTTGGCTACATCTTCGACAATTTAGCAATATGTTAGGGTATACCTTACAGTAGGACAACTTAGGCCATTGAGGTTCAATGTAAACTAGAGCAGACGCAGCAAACATAAATGTTGTTATCCAGAATAGCCTGAATACACATACAATTACATTTTTTACACTTGATATCCGCAGGACACATCTTTAGTTTGCAATAGCTGCTCTAATTTATATTGAACCTCAATGCTACAGGCTGAACTATTATTATATTTGCCATACATTCATTAATGCCCTCTATAAGTTATGGTAATCTTGATGGAGTATTGTGACAATTTTTTCACTCAGAGTATAATAATTAATATTGGAGGTTTCACTGATAATGTGTGATCAGACCAACATTGTAACATTCATAATATCAACAAAAAATCTTTTTAATAACTTTTAATTAGTTGAGTAGTTAACTGTGCACTGTTTTCCTAACGTTTTACTAGAGTACCTAGTACTAATAATAGAAGAATAATGAATGATCTTTCAAGCTCCAATAACATTGAGCTACCAGAGCACATAACACTCAGCTATCCAAAAAATAAGGAAATTGAACTAAATGTAAAAGGTACTGTACCTTCTTCGACAGCCAACACAGGGAATGCTTTGATTTAATACATTAAATATATCAGAAGCATCGACTCTGAGCGCTGCTTTTAGTTCGTCCGTCGTTAGGATTCTATATTTGCGCATAAATTCTTCGTACTCGCGACCTTTTACTTGTGGGTTGTCGCAAATTAGACCCATTGTGTTTAAATCCATGATCATCTGGAAACAAAAACAAAATTCGTTAGATTTCAACAAAGGAATATATTCGCAAAATAAGGTCAGCTGCAAGACGTCATTATTGAATGAAATCAATTAACTTTTGATAAAATTGTCATAGCCGTAATTTATTGCATTGCATATTTTAACGCAATCTTAGCGCATGAGTTCGCGAAGCTATGTTTTCTTTTTGTAAAAAGACTGACCGATGATTTTTCAATATTACTATCCCTGAATAATCTACGCTTGTGGTAATGTCAAAATGCCTAAAACCACTTACTGTAAGATTTTCGTAGATAGTTAACGGCAATTGCCGCCTTTTTATCACAGGTTCTTTTTCGCTGTTGAATATATCAACTAATTTCGCCATTTTATAGATTAATCACATAAAATCGCAGATAAAAAACACAAATATAACAAAATGACGGCCAAGTTCTCTAGAAATACACGTCGTGCGTTGCGTCTGACACAGCACAACCACAGATATAACAATATTTTTTTAGGACACACAGCGTCTGTGACGACGATGAGGATGACACAGATTATCGATGGATTGAAAGGTATTCTCCACCCACTAGAACCCACCCACACACGGCTACACATCAAGCTATTTTCTGCTGATTTTGCATTGTACGGAAATCCTATACAATGCGAGATCGGCATAAACAGGAAATTTGTATCTTACTCTGACCATATTATGTGTATTAACCTCTATGCTTTGACCCCTTGACCGATAGCCCAGGTACAAGATGCGTCGATTTTTTTCGCGTATTGGTATTTCAACGCTCTGCTTAGCTTCGAGAGTTGAATATCCAACAGTGTGTTTTCTTCACGTGAAAAGAAAGAAAGAAAATATGTTCGCAGCGATACGATACGTACGATACGTGCGTACAATACGTGCTGGGATACGCGCTGAAAGCGCTCTGTTGGATTCTCAATGCTTGACTCAATACAGAGTTGAAAATCCAGAGCACGAAAAAAAATCGCCGCGATAAAAATACGTCCGTGCGAACCTGGGATTACATGACATCCCAATAATGCCATTGTGTTATTAGGTATTAATAAGAGAGGTTTTTTTAGAGATGGCTACTTATAACTACGTTTGCACTAGCGAAACATGTTGAAATCTCTATTTTCTGTCAATGTTCCTTAAATGTTTGACAGGAAATAGAATAGTCTACCGGTGAGCATAGGAGGGACCAATGACCCGGGGAGAATTGCAAATATGTTTATGGAACATTTTAAAGTGCTATCTCCACTCATCCCTTTTTTTGGGTGAATTATCATCAAATGACTTCTCCGGCTCTGGGCGGAGCGGGAGGACTTGTCTCGTATGACAGACTCTTACTGACTAAAACCCACCCGTGTTCCTTCGGTATCCCTTTCGGACTTTCCCGTAACCCCGGCAGGCATCGGTCCCATCGGACCCCTTCACCCGCTGACATCTTTTTGAGGCGCACGTGGAACACAAGGTGCCATCAACCCGGGCCTGGTCCTCATCATCCGCAAGCCCGTGCCTATGGTGGCCGGGAATCGGCCTGCGATTCCCGACGCCCAGGGCGTCTCCTCCTGGTCTCCACTGGGTCCTTCAGTTGCTATGGCCGATGCTGAGTCTGAAAGTGGACCCAATCACACTTTTTTCGTCAGATCCGTCATTCAAGGCATGAGTCCGAACTAAATAAATAAATAAAAAATAAAATAGAGATAATAACATGTTTCTAAGTGAATGCAACAAACGAGCAGTAACACAACAAAATATATAAAATAGTTTTTATATGAACTAAAATAGAAGGCGTCTGGAGTATATTCCATGTAAAATACTGTTATTCAGGTACACCTAGTTAGAGTGGAAGCTATCAACATAGTTGGGAATTACAAGTTAGGTACAGACGCCAGCACATCAACCTACTACAATCTTTCAAATTTCTATAATAGTTTTTCAACTTTATTACTTAAGCCTAAGGTTCAAAGTTGATTGGGAAAATTTGACAGTTTCGGGTAGGTTGAAGTGCTGGCGTCTGTATCTGCCAATACACGAGACTATAAAGTCGGGTAAAAAGGCTAGACTGTAATACTTTTTGATTCTCTTCGCCCTTTTATGTCCTATAATTTAGTATTATGTTTTACAAGTGAGCTTAGAACTAATTAATTAGTCTGTCAAACAATTATGTCATTATGATTTTATTTTTAACGTGAAATGGTGGTCAAATGTCAAATGCAAAGTTAATCAAATGCTCAAATGCGAGTAGGTTTTGTTGCAAATTGACAGTTTGTTACTTTGTTTATTTGCTTGCGTCTATTACAAAGTCGGTAAATACATATTAAGTATTGCGTCAGGAGCCTGACCTGAATCTATCTATTCATTTACTGTCTACAGATTTTCTTTTATCATGTCCAAAATATTTACACCCACTAATCAAATACGTTTAACGAATGTCGCAATCGTAAGGTTAAAGAAAGGTGGTAAGAGATTTGAAATAGCTTGCTACAGGAATAAGGTTTTATCATGGCGAAACAAATTGTGAGTCACATCTAAATTATATTTATGCTTCTAGAATAACAACCACTGACACTTAAATCCATATTGTTTCAGAGAAAAAGACATTGATGAAGTTCTTCAGACACACACAGTATTCACAAATGTCTCAAAAGGAGAAGTTGCTAAAAAAGAAGATTTGGTAAAAATATTCGCGAAAGAGGACCAAACAGAAGTATGTAAAGAAATATTAGAGAAAGGTGAACTTCAAGTTTCAGACAAAGAAAGGCACTCTCAGATTGATTCTCTGTTCAAAGATATTGCAACAACAGTTGCCGATAAATGTGTTAATCCAGAAACAAAGAGGCCGTATCCAGTCTCTATCATAGAGAAAGCAATGAAGGACATCCATTTCTCTGTGAATGTGAACAAAGGAGCGAAACAACAATCGCTTGATGTCATACAGATGTTGAAAAAAGAGATCCCGCTAGAGCGAGCCCAAATGAGGGTAAGGATATTACTCACTGGAAAAGAGGCAAGGAAGACTAAGGATAAAGTGGTGAAACTTGCTATGAGTGTTGAAGAAGAGAACTGGGACTCCGGCACTGCAAATATCATCTGTTTGATTGACCCCGGCAACTTCAGAGTCTTGGATGAGTTGGTGAGAACAGAAACTAAAGGAACTGGCCAGTTTGAATTGCTAAACTTAAAAGAAATGGTGGAAGGAGAACAAGCATTATAAATTATTTTGTAATAATATTGATTTGTTATTTTTTACTGTTTGAAGAGATAAATGTGTAAGAACAGTGTGAAAGTTATGTAGTTCAAAGTCAAGTAACTGATATCCCAACTATCGTGAGGTTGACCTAGAGAGGGGGGGGGATACATTCATTTTATTTTCAATGTAGGTGTTATTTACTGATTGCAATTTGTGTATGTTTGTAACTTTGTATCTTAATAATAAGTGTTCAGTAATTTTTGTTAATTTTAATTTTACAATTTTTAGGCATTCAAATTCTAAATGTCGTAATCATAGACCCATATGGCAGTGGAATGTATGTCTGTATAAAACAACCTTTTTTTTAATAAGAAATAAAATATAAACATTATATACCGATTTTTTAATTCAATGTTTTTGTAACTAGATTTTTTTCTGGTTAACCCCGTGTTATAAGATCGCACACAGAAAGAGTGCATAGAGAATGAAACAAAATTATACATAACATCATTCCTTGTGTCTCCTAAGGGTTCCGCTTTATATAGAAGCAGAACTGGACATATCATACACCCCGAAGCCGAGGTCTCATCACCTTGATGAGAGTGGCCTTACCTTACACCCAACTTATACCTAAGCGGTGTAAGTATACAAACAGAGCCCGAGAGCCGTGTATACAGGGAGTGGGGAGGGGGGGGGGGGCAAAATCATATTGACGATAGTCAAGACATTGGTACAGTAGCGGATCCAGATGTTGGGCTAAGGGGCTCAAACATTTGAGTTCTTCTGTAACAAATATTTTAAAGGAGGACCGGATAAAATGGTCCCCACAACTAATAACAACCACACATATGGCATTACTCATTAGATAGGGTATAGATGATAAAGAGCAACATACTACTATTCTATGTAACATGTTTTGTTTACCTACCTGACGAATTTTGAATTCTCCGCGCGCCACTCATGCTGCCCGGTTTAAGGTAAAGCGGGCTGGTTTCCGCAACTCCACGTCAAAGCGCGTATTTTGCGTACTGGTGGGAAAAATCGGTTATTCGATCCACCCCAGCTCCTCAAAGAAGGCCAGCAACGCCTTGGTGTTACTGGCAATCTCGTGTAGGGTACCTGGGTTACCGAAGTACTTTGCCCTGTAAGTGGCGACCACCGGGCAGTTTAACAGCACATGAGCTACTGTCTCGTCCTCCATGCAGGCTCTGCAGAGCGGACTGTCTGTAACTCCTATGACAAAGAGCTGTTTATTAAATGACCCATGGCCAGTTATAGCTGCTGTTACCGTACGCAGCTGTTGTTTAGTTAGTCGAAGAACCCTTCTCGTGAGGCGGCCATCGATTGAAGGGAGTGCCTCCTTAGCCTGCCTGCACTCGCCTTGGTCCGACCATAGTTTGTGATGCTGATCCCTAGTTCGTTTCCTTACCAGAGTGCGTAGGTAACCGAAGGGGAGTGGCACGATGGGTTCGGGCCCCACTGGTGCCATGCTCGATCCCCTTCTGGGAAGTTCGTCGGCAGCATCGTTCCTTAGCGAACCGCTGTGTCCTTTGATCCATTGAATGGTAATTTTATTGAGGTCACCCACCGGGTTAACACTCGTAACCTGGTGGCGCTGATAACACTCGTATATCAGCCCAGAGTCCACAGTGTGACTGTTCAGCGCTTGCAGAACAGCCATGCTGTCTGAGAGTATACGTATCGAGTGGTCCTTAACTTCCCTAGACAGAATAGCTGAAGCGGCAAGAGAAATACCCATGCATTCGGCCTGGAACACTGTGTTATGGACTCCCAATGGTGTAGCTATGTGGATGTTGAAGTCCTCCGAGAAGACTCCACCACCTGTACCACTACCTGTTTTGGATCCATCTGTGAAGATGCGCAGCTCTGTTGGGCGCAAGCCCTCACATCGGCTATCCTCGTGAAGTTGGATTCTGTATTTTTTATCAAAGATACATTGTTTGGGTACCCGGTCATTTATGACTTTCGCAATGGGGAACTCCTTGTAGAGTCCCTCAAGCAGCGCGGTGTGTTGTGTATCTCTTTTACCCCAGAGGTTTGCTGCGTTTAGGCGCACTGCCGCCAACGTCGCTTCCTGCTGTATGAACAGCTTTAGCGGTGGTAGTCCCTGCAAGGCTTCCGTTGCAGCAGTCGGAGTAGTCCTCATGCAGCCTGTGGTTGCCATGCAGGCCAGTCTTTGCATGCGTTGAAGTTTGTTGGAGGCTGTAACCAGCTCGGTTCGGGGCCACCAGACCACGGCCGCGTAGGCTATCATGGGGCGGATCACTGCTGTGTAGGTACAGCCATAGTATTATTTTGGGGGATAGGCCCCACTTCTTACCTATCATTTTCCTGCACTGCCAGAAGGCCCTGTTTAGCTTATTGTCTAAATGACTACTCCAGTTTAACTTACTATCTACAGTGACCCCGAGGTACTTGACTTCGCTGTCTAACTGGAGCTCTGTATCGAACAGTTTCGGCAGGCGGTGGTTTGCTGCCCAGTTTGGCATATATCTGAGGCCCTAGTGTGAGTTGCTTTTAACCATCTCGACTTTACGCATCGACCTCGTTTGGTCCTTCACTGGCCTTCACAAGTGAAGGGCCAATAGGAGCGCCGAACGCGGTCGATGCGTAAAGTCGAGATGGTTAAAAGAAACTCACACTAGGGCCTCAGGTAGTCTAATAGGCAAAATAAAATCGTGTGTGCTTTTTTAGTGTTTACTTTGATAAAACCTACCCTCGGCGGGGTCAAGCCCCATCAAGCCCCTCCCAAACGACAATCCTGGATCTGCCACTGCATTCGATATTTTTAATTAGTGGTTAACCCAGCCGGATGTAGTATTCTAGTACAGGATATTAGTTTCATCATAAATATTTAAAAATTAGCAATTCATTACATATTCATGCTATATTTTTGAATCAAATTGCTTTTGTACCCCCTGGATTTTATATGCGAATCATATTTTAATCAACATAAACCTGGTGCTGACCTGTAAATTGAAAAACTAAAGAAAATTTGACTCTAGCGCATCCCCTTATGCAAATTTGAAATTCGCGGGCTACCTTGACGCTTTCGCCAGTACCTACTGTCGATAAAAGTTATTTTAGAGGAATGTTATGATGACTTACTTTGCAATTACAATAGATAATATATAATTAAGCATTAATTTTAGAAAAAAAAACCGCTCTGCGCTGCCTTTGTAAATTTTATTATCAATACCTTTTCTACGGCTACAATATTGAATGGTCATTCAGTAGTGTACCGAATGACCAAAAGCGTAAAAACATGGCTGAGGTTAACAATGGTCAAAGACAGGTTATATGGGCTTTGCTAGGCCAGTCTTTGGTCAGTGATAGGTTGTATCTTGATCAAAATATGATTCTCGATCATTAGAATCATTATATAATAGTTACGTCCCTCTAAGTTAGATTTGTTCCATAGAATGGCTTTTCCATGAAATCATGACATTTCAGACCAAATCTAGAGAAATGTAAATTATTATAATTCTGTAAATAAAATAAGTACATATTTTTTATGGTGGCGAATCAAAATACAATTTGACACTGACTAGCAAATTGCAGAAACGTATGAAAATTTGAATTTCGCGGGCTATCTTTGTGGATCCACCTTTTCTGATTTACCCCCTCTGGCCAAAAAGCTGGATACGCCCATGTTGATTGGGTATGATGACTGAACTATACACCACTACGTGACGTGAAAAAATCTGAATTCATGTTTGGCGGCTAAAATACTAATTACCTCTGGTGGTTACTATGTATGTAACATTTGAAAAACGTAACTCAGTAATTTATAATAATATAAAAGGGAAATAAAACATTCAAGTTCTACAATAATGTTGTCGATTAGTTTAGTAAATGGATTATGTAAAGTACTTTGTTTGTAGGAGTAAATTGTAATTTATTTAAATTAAAAGGGCAAAAACCGGTGTTGAATCGACACATGTAACGGAACGTTGAAGTGAATGTACCATCCAAATGACAAATTAAAAAGTTTTTATTTTTCTTATATTGGTACGAGATTTTATTGATTGTTTTCTTTCATAAGATTTTCGGCCAGACGGCGACTGAAATTGCAAGTTACTGTGATATATTTATTTTCAATAATTAACTATTCTTATCAACCAATTAAATGAGCAGGGATATCGAGTTATGTCTATAAGTAATGGAAGGTACAGAACTGGGTGGCGACCAGCAATTTTGTTTGAGATGGAACAATTTTCAAGCGAATATAACTTCTCAATTCGAGGCATTGCGCGATGATGAGGACTTCGTGGATGTCACCCTGGCATGCGAGGGGCACCGGCTGGAGGCACATAAAGTGGTTCTTTCGGCATGTAGTCCATATTTCAAGGAATTATTTAAAGTAAGTCCATCTTTCACTCCCCACACTTTGATGTGTCACCATTACAATGACTCTAGTGAAAGTTGTTATGTATAAAACACTTGATCTACTTACAAATGCCATGTCTCGCGTTCCGGTTAAGTACTCGTGATTTCATTTATTTGTACCTACTTTAAAATTCTGTTTCACAATTTCTAATTAACTCATTAACATTGGGGCTATAGATTACATTTGTCTTGGAAGCATATAATGTATTCTTTAAACACATAATGAAACCATTACAGTCCATGCTAATGAATACGTTTGCCTAATTTTTAATATATTAAAAATGGTTTTGTAAGACATAGCTTTATCTGGGGTCATTGGTACTGAAATCTTTTTATGAGAATAAAGTTGACCTGCCAACTGAATGATGAAAGTTTCTGAGCCATACATTACATTACATTACTTATCAGCTCTTTCTATATTTTTATTCCAATGGTTTTACTTTATGGTCCAATCAATAGTTCACTAGTACCTCCTTAATCATAAAATAACAATTTCTAATTGCTTTTAATCTATAAGGTCTTTCTGTTTACATACACATGGTAGATCTTTGTTAATTGTTAAGTTATTACTTTGTTGTCTTAAGTTTGTTCTAATTAACATTTTTTGTTAATTTGATTTAGTATGGCTGTGGTCATCTGACCATTCCAATTTGATACACCATTTAGAATTACACAGCTGACATTTTGTGGTTTTATGTTAACTGTATCTTAGCCAAATATAAAATGATTTACCTTCATTCCCTTTATGGTCACCAGAACACTTAAGTTTATGTATCACCATGTACAAGTTGGGGTAAAAGAAATAAAAGAAATCAGTTTGTATTTTCTCCTCAATATCACTGAAAATTTATCTTTAGTAGCGACTGGCACTAAACAAAGGGTAAAAGCCTGAAAATAGATATTCTTCATCGAGAAATCTTCATTTAAATGGAAGGGAGAGTAGTCATTGAGTGTTTCATCAGTCTATAAATAACTTTACTTTGAGACATTCTAATTTCTAGGTTAAGATTTAGGATTATACGAGTATTGATATTCTCTGTAAACATTTTTCCTATCACATTTTATCAATCTATTCACATCTTATCTTGTTACCAACAATGCATGGGCTAATTTAATCAAGCACCATTATTAAATAATGATAATAAGCAACTATCTATATCATGGTCTTCTCCATCTCAACACAATATAAGAATAGAACACTTTCCTCTAGTTAGCTGTATGTTAACATTCCGATTCCAAAGTCCAAACATTATCCCCCTTGTTCATAAAAACTTGACATTCATAAACATTTGATAAACATTACCTGTCATTGTCATTCTCTTTTCAAAGGACAGAGACAGCATTAGTGTTATAGTGTTTAGCTGTTGAACTCATAAAATGTTTATTAACAATGGTTTTATTTATATTTTCTTGATTATAATAAATAATAATAATTTCATTTCAGTAAAACTAACAAGTTTGGTCAATTTACTTTATTTTTATTCAGATTTCGATTAAAAATAAGTCATGTTTTGTATGGCAAAAGCAGTTTTTTATGGGTATATCGTATCAGAGAAGTTGTAGTAATAAGTATTTATGAAGTTAAACTGATTAATTAAAAACAGTTACATAATTCTGTCATTTATCACGATGACGGCGGTTATTGTTGATTGTTATTGTTGATTAAACCCACATTGTTACTTTCAGAACAATCCATGTCCTCACCCTATAATATTCATGCGCGATTGCGAGGTGTCGCACGTGCGCGCGCTGCTACAGTTTATGTACGTGGGGCAGGTGAACATCGCGCAGGCGCAGCTCAGCGCCTTCCTGCGCACTGCCGACGCGCTGCAGATCAGAGGCCTCACAGACTGTTCACAACACAACGATAAAGTAATTTATCACAATACATTATCATACAGACAATATTGACGTGTCGCCATACTAACACTCTCCTTCTTCATTCAACTGTTACAGAAAGTAAATCGAAAATCACCACCTTCCCAACTACGTAATTTGCTCAGCGCCAAGCCGTCACACTCTACCTCCTCCTCCAAAGCCGCAAACCAAAATGTCGAGACGACCTCTGTTGAAGACCAAGAACAAAACACAAGTCGTCGCTCCACGAGAAATTCTCCCGATGTTGCCAGAAACAATCTCAATGAAGAAGCTCCTTTTCAAACTTCTAGTCAAATGAGGCCTAATAATGATGACTATAGAGAAATACCCAATTACCCAGCGCTAAGGGTGAAAACTGATCTCGAAGCCCCTGAGGTGAAAAATGAAGAGAGTGATATTCTCATGGACCCCGGAGACCCTGACAGAACAGACAAAAGTCAAGAATTCAATGCAACCGATCTTTTGGAACCAAAAATGGAAGTAATGGAACAAGAAGGCAGTGACGAGGAGCGTTCCAACTTTCCACAGATCTACTACAACGAGAACAACGCGCTCGCGAATCCGTTTGCTGCACTGCAAGGTTTGTAGAAATACATTTGTTTGGAACTGTTCCAACCCATGATGAGTATTGAGATTTTGATGGTTCAAATTATTTTCGCAGGTAATATGGACCTGATGGCCGGGATGACCACGGAGCTGCGAGACGAAAATGCGGAAGGTAAATATGTTCATTTTCTGTTCACTATCACGTCATTATCACACGCACACGTCGACTCGGACAGCCGCGCCCCCGGCGAACCTCTTTTTTTAAGCTTATTTGACGAAAAATAATAATTCGGTCGTAGTAGAGAGCGCGCGCGATCTCGTAGTCTGTCGAGTCAGGTGGCTAGGCGCGCGGGTGTCGGGCGACGCGCGGCCCGACCGCGGCCGCTCGCCTGCCGCGCTGGGCTCGCCCGCACCATGTCACCGGCACTGTGTGCCGCAACCTTTTTTCACGGGCGGCACTAGTGTTATCTTATTCAAATGCTAACATCTATAACCTTATATAATGTTATAACCGAAAGTGTTCCCAGACCTTGAAAAGATCACACCTATAACAGTAGGATTAGGACATTTAATCAAATCTGTAGACATTATCAACCCTTGATTTTACATTAGTTAGGGCACAAGTAAAGCTCCACTCATCTAGACTTTAGGTTCACTTAATGATCTCATCCTTAATATGTGACGCTCATTAAACGAAGTGATAGTCGATGTGAAGTAGTGCGATAGGGTTGGCATTTGAATACGGTGTCGGGGTGGCACGGTGCGCGCGGGTGTCAGGGCGGCAGGCGCGCGGGGCGGGGCCCGGCGGAGTGCGCAGTGCGAACTGGTGTTGTTGGCAGCGGGCGGCGCGGGCGCGGCCGGGGGCGCGGGCGCGGGCGGCGGGGTGCAGTGCGCGGTGTGCGGGCGCCGGTACAGCAACGCGTCCAACCTGCGCCAGCACGTGCGCCTCATCCACGAGGCGCAGCCGGTGGCGTGCGCCACGTGCGGCCGCTCCTTCAAGACGCCGCTGTATCTCCGCCGCCACACGCTGGCGCAGCACCCGCCCGCGCGCCTGCGTCTCAAGCCGCCGCCGCTCCCCGCGCTGCGGCCCGCCCAGAGCTTCCAACAGTAGCGGCCCTAGCGGCGCCCGCGCGCTCTCTCTACACGCGCACGCGAGAGGAACGTTACCGTCGAGGAGGCGCTACGGCTACGTACATTACTGCAATCTCCATAGATATGACGACGTGCCATAGATAACTGTCGCACACCCATTTATCAGTGGGAATGTTTATCGTGGGCTATTCGTTTAGTTGTTTTACTCCAACAACGACACCATTTTGTAGCATTCCTCTGCTATGTCACACTGAATAGAATACTGAAGATAGCGTAGCGTCTCTTCGTACGGCGAAGTCGTGAAGATGTGGCTTATAAAGTCGTAACGAAGACTGTCAATAGATATATCTAGTCTGTGATCGGAGTGTCGCCGGGGGCCTATTTGCCGTCACACCTCTCCGCTTATTGTGTGCCTTTCTATAATATACCGAGTGCCAGATATATGTCGCATTAACGAGTTTCTTTTAGTACTTCCTATTACGCGATAGGAAGATGTTTTCTCCATTAATAGTTTAACATAGCAATAATAATAGTAATGTTGATCATATTATATTATAACAGTTCAGAATTTTTAACGATTATTTTGTCAGTTACCCTTGCGTCATCCAAGAAGTAAGGGGAATTTTGTTAATAATATACCTATAGGACACCCACATTTTAGTCATAAAGTGATCGTATGACCATTGAGTCATGGGCTTGCGCATGGTGGATAAGGGTTCTAGTTAAGTGACTAATTGAAGCTCGTTAAGGGGACGCATACAGTACCTTCCTTTCTGACAATAGACTGATTGTTGTTAAAGCATTTGTTGCGACCGGTGCTGATTTTACATAACATAACATAGGTTATTTACTGGTTACATAATTATTATACATACATACATTATACACGTTATCCACTTTTGACCGACACTTTCTGCCTGAGATAGAAATAAATAAATAATAGGTGTATTTTCATAATAGAGTATAATTTTTTTGTACTGCAGAAGACGGAAAGTGTCGAGCATATCCGTTTTATTTGTCGAATACGCGGACTCATGTACGCAGCTTTCAGTGTCCATAAGCCCGCGCTGAACAACAATAGTGATATTTTTATACACAATAGTTTTATCTTTACACAATGTTATTGTTGAGTGATTGGACGGCTCCCGGTAAATAGTTTGTACAAAATCTCAGATATAATGAATAGTAAGTCTTCAAAAATCGTATATAAAATGATGCATAACTACAATATATTAGTATTTAGGGTGGAACTCCACGTTTTGTTGCCATACAAAACCTTGCGCATTGTTGATATGCTCACCACATAAAATAATCAGTTGATTTTTCTATTAAATCAATGGCTTTCGATCGATTTTATTACACAATGATAAATATTCATATACATAATAAATCATGGTTTATTAATATGACCGAATGCGCGTTGGATTGACTTGCAAAAGGGTGCCGATAGTTTAGATCAAGATTATTAGTTGACGAATTAATAGTAAAGTTTATCCACTCTTTATTTGTTACTCGCCAGTTTAAAAGTATAAAACATAATTAAAATGTATTAAATTCTCAGAAAATAGCCAATCAAAGTTATGAGGATTTAATCAAACATTTCTAATCTACATCAATTTATACTTAACAATTAGCTACATACAATTCAATTCAATTCACAGGTTCCTAATAGCTACGGCACCCTCATTCATTTGCGAGCAAGAAATAGTAATTAATGATATTTTAATAATGAAATGAAGCAGTTACAACGCTCAAACATTTTGCTTCATAATATGTTAGCATATGTTGGTAAATAAACAAATAGTTTAGGCAGTGTATAGAGTGCCGCTAGCGGCACTATCCCTATCGGATAAAGTGCCGCTAGCGCCACAATAGTGGCGCTACCTCGGCCCGGCTAAAGTGCCGTAAGCATTACATTGTCACTGTCACTTGTTATTTTGTTTGATAGTTGAGGTTAGTTCGCAATAAAACACCACATTCCTAAAACATTACATTCTCTGGTGCCTAAACGGACCCTGGCAGTCGCCGGCCGCTGCCGCGGCACCGCTTGCTTCGCTCGCTCGGCTCGTGCGTTGTGTGGTCACAGTTTTAACCTACCTTTCAGCCATTTTCATTTGCTACTTAATTTTTCGTAAATTCAGTCAATATAGTGGCTTTTGATATAATACGATCAATCAATACAAAGAGCGACGAGCTAACTTCAACGATCAAACAAAATAACAAGTGACAGTGACAATGACAATGCAATGCTTACGGCACTTTAGCCGGGCAGAGGGAGCGCCACTAGTATGCCGCAATTTGCGGCACTTTGTCCGATAGGGATAAAGTTCCGCTAGCGGCATTCTCTACACTTCCAATAGTTGACTAGATAATGTTGGAACCACAACTTGCCATAGATCCCACTAGGCCCAGTGTCATAGTAAGCACTGTATCAACATTATAACAACGTAGAACATAAGAGGAGGGATTTTTTATTACTTATATTTTTATATAACTTTAAATTTTGATCGGTTATTTCTTTAATGTTTTTTGTAGATGTATTAAATGATTGCCATGAAAAAAGCACATCTAGTCATTTTGTAATAAAAGCATTTAGAGGGGACACTTCTTAAAGGTATGATTAGGGTTGTGAGTAACAATATTAGTTTATCTTTTGAAAATTAATTGTAAACTTATTGGAATAATGTGTGATCTCAAGTGACTTTATTTCCATGATCTCCAAAATTCGATCTTGCATTTATTTTTAACAGTGTTTAATGTTTACGAAAGTTAATTGCAATAATAATTACTCTAAAATAATCGCTTATACGTATTAGTAATAGTAATTTTAAAAAGCACTTTTCTTAAATAATAATTTTAATCCCAATTACTAAGTTAAGGCGCAGCTTTTATTATTGAAATATTTAAATGAAAAATATAAATGTATAGAAAAAAAAAAGGAATCTCTTCACACTGCTGAACTTAAATAGAAAATTATATAAAACTAGAAATTTTATCATAATGATAGTACTGTTTATTGATGTCATTAATACAGAAAGATCATACTTTTTATAATTTACTGCAATTAAGAACACATTAATGTACTCGTCGGCGATTAATGTCATTTTATTGAATCCGCCTCAGGTTCGTATAGAAACATCGCTTTCAAACTATGGTCAATCAAATGTTCTTTGTCTGTAGTTAACTGGTTTCCAACGCTCCATTATTTTAATGTTACAAACTTAGTACTTCAAGCAATTACTGACTGCTAATTTGTCTATCTTTAATGTGAAAATTAATAAAATGTAATTACGTTCATCTGCACATTTGCTTTGTGCAGATTATTAAACTTGTGTACATACATCAATGTATTTTTTACTAAATATCAAAAAATAAAGTATTGCGAAGAAATTGTGATTTTTAGTTATCGGTGTGTCGCGTCGATTGAGTTTACCTTGATATTTCACTTGAATGCTAAAACCTTGGAGTTGAAATATTTTTATCAAGTTATTTAATAATTTTATGCCATGGCCGCCTATCGTTTATCGTGCTATGAATTGATTAGGATTCGGTCTTTCTAATGAGACAACAATCTATCAACATATTTCCATTTACTCTTGTTCAATTTAGCAAAGTAACCGTTGTTGTGCCTATAACATTTTGTGTGGTGTGGTGTAGCTGTAGGGAGATGGGACGGTAGACGCAATCGTCCGGTCCCAGACGCCGTGTGGCTGGAGCAGCACCGCCGCGCGCTGCCCTTCGTCATCAAGCGGGAGAACGAGCGAGGGAGCGCCGCCGCACCCAGACTTGTGAGTTCTGCACAAAACATTATAAAAGACCGGCGATGGGATCTTGATTCAAAACTTTTTAACATGACACTATTGTCTATCTCACAGGAACCGGGTGCCGATCTTGAGTTCGATTCTCAAATCAATACTTATGCTCAGAGTGCTACTCACACCTGGGTCAAGAGTTGTCTGATAACCAATTAAGTCAAAGCTTTGTGTGGATCTGCAAGCCTCTGCTTGACGTCATTCGGGATTAAAGATAATATTGTTGTGCATTATCTTCTAGATAAAGTTGGGTGAGGGCGTAGAGATTCGCGAGGAGCTCCTGCGTGGTGTGAAGTGGGGCGACTATCGGAAGGTGACGCGAGGGCTGGCAGCGGCGCTGTTCTCGCCGATCGAGCTGGCAACGTGCTCGGTGACGGGGCAGCGCTGGTCGCGCGCGGGGCAGGAGTCGCGCCCTACGAAGCCGCCACTGGACCGGCGCCGCGTGCACGCTCTCATCTCGTACGTGAGCCGCCACTTCCCGGACGTGGAGGTCAGCCGGATCAAGCAGGTGCTCGCCTACAAGTGCAAGGAGAACTGCGCCGCGCTCAGGATGAGGACCGCCAGGTGAACTTACGACCCCGTCATGCTCGTAGCTAGGGGCTTCTACTAGTATATTTCCATAATACAGCCCTCTTTAACTACACTAGATTCCTCCGAGTCTCCGAGTCTCTCTCTTTTGGGTAACAAGTTCAAGAAAAGGATTTTAACTACTATTACAGGACCTTTTTTATTATTACAAATACGAAATTATTTACTACGCTTTGGGTTGCCTGGTAATCTGGAGAAATACCCGGTCTAAGAATTAGAAATGAGTTGAGTACAATTTTATAAAGTTTTCTGATATCTTAATTTTCAACAGACTCCCCGCGTCAATACAGGCGGACATGGAGATTGCAAGGCAAGCTTGCTTTATTATTTAGTTATTTATTTAGTAACACTATACAAATAATTATAGGATCTCTTGAATTACAGATGTCTAAATCCCTTTGTTTGCCCCCCTGATATATTGAGATACTGCTGAGCGACAATGATCAGTCACATTAACTTCTCGGGACTTTATCAAGTTATAAATGAATCGAAACATCTGCTTATATTTTACAATCTTTCGAAAAATAAACATGAAGAACCTTTTGAACTGGTGATTTTGAACCTAGTATAAAAGTGAAGAGAACCAGTAATTTCTGTACTCATAATTATCTCTTAAAATATTTGCGCATGGCACATACGATGATAGGTATATTGACCTGAAGACTGTAGGTACATATACTGTAGTAGACGATAAAAACACTTTAATTTTTATTAATCTTAAGAAATGTATGAGAGGTTATCGCTTTACCATGTGTGCCATGCTTATCGCCATAAGTAGTTACGTTACGACATGACATCACAGAATACCTCGATCAAATAAATAATGATATCGTTGAATCATGTTATTAACGAGACAGTGTTGACATGTTTTCGCCATGCTGGTACGTTATGCTAAACATAACATTCAGATAGCGCGCGGCCCGCCTGATAATGTGAGGCCTGGGGGCCAGAACCGGCCCCTTGACTTTCAACATAAAACTTTTGTATGATAATACTTCTCAACTAGTTCAATCAGCTCTTGTTCATTAATCATGTCTTGCGTATAACGGGTGTAAAATTATGCTTAACGAAGCCGACAGTCACTTGGACTCACCTGGTTACGGAGATATAGGTTTTAAGTTCCCAATTTTATTGTCGTTTTTTGGCAAAATCAATTTTTAAATGCTAACTTAATTTTTAATACCTCCACGATCTCTACTTTTGCATGCATAATCTTTTGCATGCGTAACTGCGTGATTCTGTAAAAAACATTTTTTCTAAAACTAAACCTGTTTCCCAGCATTAATTTTTTTACACTTTCTTGGCAAAAAAAAAAGTCAATAAAACCTTCCGAAACTGTGTTAACACTTTGAGACACTAACCCCCGAATACTGAAACGTCACTCAAAATTTAAGTAGCACTTATATTTAACAGATACTCAAAAGTGACGTTCGACAATACGAAATCTAAAGTTTAGGAGCTGCTCAAATGTTAAGCAGCCCTTAAATTTTGAGTGACGTTTTCAGTATTCGTGGGTAAACGCCCTTATGTGTTATAACAATAAAACGTCTATTGCGTCGCGTTAAGTAGAAGTTAATCATGTTTTTTAATGGAAAAGTTATTTTTCTATACAACTATTTATCAATACTTTAACTTCTATGTATGAGAAAGACCTTTTGCCCTGCATTGGGACCCTTACAAGCTGATAATGTTATATTCTCTATATTAAGAATATTTATTGTTTCTATTTGGGGGGCAGGTACATACTAGGTACTATAATTATAGTCCTCCAGACCGTATTTCGGCCATGGCGGCCAATTTCAATGGAGACTAGCCTTCGGCGCAGGAGATGTTATAGTGCACAAGTGTGTGCGCAGACAGGTGTACTCTCTCTTACCTCGCTCTCATAGTCCAATGGGACGCAATCCGACACAACCGGTCCTAGATACAAAGATAACAAATTATCAAAAGAAAAAACAATGCGGATTGCTCCCATAAATGGTTAATTTTATCTTAAGTATAATCTTTATATCAAACAGTAACCTTTTGTAAACTTTTGCTAAATATAATGCAGAAAAACATTTATAATTCCCCCCTGCAGCGACGAAGCCTCATTATTATATTAACTGTCCAAATAGTTTGCATACTTTGAATGAACATTTGTTTCTACTATGTGGTTATCAATAGGCGCGTACGATGAATAACCCTCCTATAATGAGGGGTAACACCGTCATCGTTTTAATTGACTATAGGAATATTTTTAATCAGTATTGGTTCTTTTAGATAGACCAAATGTTTTTGTTATTAACGTTTGGTTAACTCAAGGTTGGCACTTGTCACTGAATAGCTTATTTTATGCTTTACACTGATTGCAGACGACATAATTCTCTAATTTGCAAAGGTTTAATTAAATCATCGTAATTTATCTAGCCCAGGGGTCGGCAAGTCATTTTAATTGGGGTCCGGATACTGTTGAAATTGTTTATCGAGGTAAAGAAAAATTACTCTTAATACTTTATATACCTATTTTTTTTTATTTTTTTTAACAATTTGTCCAATATGTTATTATTATAAAACACAAAAGGCCGGTTTTTTATAGTCTGGTTCACGCGGGGAACAGCCAATACGAAGAGTGTCTTCAAGGTGGGCGTTCGTAAATCTCGATCGGTATTAGTTTAAAAAAAAAACATTTTTATGAAAGATGATTTAACCAGCGGGGTAATTGCGTAACACACTGACAGTAGCAATGGCTTTTATTTTGACACTTTAACAACATTCATTGCGTTATTTACGTTGTTAAGCAGACACATTTTTCAAACATGTCAAGCAATGGATTACCAATATTCTTCAAAATCATTCAGTTTGTGATTGAAAGTGTGTTTCGCAAATCTAGCTGTAACCAGCATGTGATTAGTTACTCATTTAAACAGGGTGGGTTTGAAGTTCAATTTTTATTTTATTTATCATGGGTATTACACAACTTAATAAATAGTATTAATTAATAAATAAATAATATTGGTTTAAATTCAGTGATCTATTTGTTTATTGATTATTAGTAACCTTTCCGTACTGCTGACCTTTAACGTGTTTTGATAATTTAATTTGATGGCTTGTTCTTTTTTCCGTATGCCTGGCGTAAATCAGGGGCCCTATTATGACGTATCAATGCCACCATTTTCCAGTGTGAGTGAGAGACGGAGCTATACAATGCCGATAGCACCATACTTTTTTCGCAGTGGAATAATGATGGAATGAATACTTCATAATACGGCCCCTGAAACTTTACATTTGATAATAACGTAAATAAATAGTGTAGGTTTAATTCTCCATGCATAGAACTGGATGACCATATATTTTTGTTGCATCAAGTTGAGAGGATGTGCATAGGTATTTGAAACTCTCTCTAATCATGAACATAATAAATAATATTGTAAGTCTTAAATTAATCTTGTCTAGCTCCTGCTCAATAATACTATACGTGGAACTATTACATTTGCTGCTTGTGGTTTTTCTACTTTGCCGAACCTTATAACAAACCACCCCCTTAAACGACCATCAGCTTGTCGTTTACAAATACATCTCTTGTGCTGGGAGCACAAGAGATGTGTAAGGGTACTATAAAGTATAAAGTATGGGTAAGGGCGATATAAAGTCTATTTATTCCTTGTTTCCACATAAATGAATATCAACTTTATGATAGAGTAAATTAAGTTGATTTCAGAATGACTAGTACTATTAAAAAGTCATAAAAATACTTATAATTTTAGTGAAAACTTAATATTTAAGATTTGGTGTTAAAGTGGTTTTTCTAAAAGCACATTCGTTTACATGTTTGGAAACTACATCGCTAACGCATATAGATATCGATAATAAAATATAGTTATGTCAGACAGAAAAAGTGACGTGTTAAATATTTATTTTAATTTTAAGGCGTTAATAACACTGCCACGATGGTTATTTTATAAAACAACATTATAATATTTTTGTACCGCACCAATCGAGGCAGTAATACAATTTGTAGCAGGCTGTCGAACTGTTTCAGCGATTCGACCAATTACTTGCTGAGTGCGGCGGCGCGCCCGCCGCCCTGTGACGTGGACGCGCCCGGCGGGAGCGCGCGCTCCTCATACTCTAACTAGTAAGTATTCCTGCAGCTGCTTTGGGAAATTGAACCTTATGATGAAATGCTTTTTCAGCAGGAATCCGTTTAGTTTGGATCGATTGCGAATTGTGTATACTCACATCGATTCGATTTCATGACAATTTTCTATTTTGTTATGCACCTGGTACAGTCACGAGCACCAATATGTATACTCTTAGTAACTTTTAAAAGTGATTTTTTCCTCTTGTGTTGATTGTAATTTTGTATTATTACGAACATAGTGTATTGGAACCCATAGTATTATGGAATAGATCGTATTTCAAAGTTGCAATCGTAATTCCCCGATTCGCTTTTGCATTTTGCCAAGTGTTTACATATTATTGCTCGTGACTGTACTTGTTGACAGGCCTACACAGTTCTCCCATACCTATTAACATTGTAATTTAGAAATATTGTAAAAGCCAATTATTTTTAAAAGAGTAAACGTGGAGTTTCTAGCCGGCACTTCTCCGAAGGGAACGACCAAGTCAAAGTCAAATAATTTATTTCAAATAGGCACATGAAAGGCACCTTTGAACGTAAAAATTAAAAAAATAAAATAAAATTGATTCTAGTCCCCCCTTCCAAAAGGTAGTTTTAGTTTAAGGGGGCAAGAAACCACCGATTGAAACCGTGCACCTAGCTTTTGACGTTTAAAAGTGCCCATTTAGGTTTATGTGAAATAAAATATTTGATTTTGTATAATAATTGGCTTTGACGTATAGGATACGTAAGACCTCAGTTTGGAACTGATCTGTCAGCTACCAAATGAAACCACCTTTGCGGTTGGATACTAGTTTATTACTGATCTAGCGACACAACATAATCGTAATGGTGCAGGCACGCACACATACATACACATACACCTCACTCCTCCAACACTATTTTCAAAAATAAAGAACTTAACTAAGTAGGTAGAAATATCAATTTGCCTTACATAACTACAAACAATAAAAAACCGTCACACTCGGCTTGTCGCACACCACATCATTCGTTATCATCAATCTATAGACATATTTAACGCGTACCATTTAAGTGCGTTTCTTTACATACTAAATCTAGATGTTCAAATGCTTGGTGTGCGATACAATTACAATTTATACCTTATAATTAATCTTACGTCTACAACTACGAGTCAGTCTTGTAGGCTGTGGTTCAACAGACCGATCGCCGCGATCCTCGGCTACTTCTTGATTAGTCTCAGCATTATTATGATCGTTAGAATCGACTTCACTTTGAGCCTCAGCCCACTCATCCTCCTCCCCTATATTATCACTTATCTCGCCTTCTATAGCTTGCGTTTCAATAACTGAAGGTAATATTTGTGGCGGCTGCGCCTCCGCCGCCTCAGGCGGGGAGCGCGGGCGCGGCGGCGCTGACTGCGTGGGGCTCACGACATCAGCACGTGCGCCGTTCGTCGCCCTAACGGTTGCACCTGTATATTTTCTTATCTGATCAATATGCCTTCTACAGTTTACATTATAATCCTTAACTAATATTTCGAACATGCGATTACCTATTATTTTAATTATTTTACCTAAAATCCATATATCTTTCCTAGCTATGTACCATTTTAACCATACCCTATCACCTATGTTTAATGTTCTTTTAGTTTTTAAATTATCATTATTATTTTCATTGTTATGAGTATCTTCCAGTAACAGGTCCAGCCTAGATGTTATATTTCGGCCAAACATAAGCTTTGCTGGGCATTCGCCTGTTGCACAATGTGGTGATGTGCGGTAATCAAATAAAAATCCTAGCAGTTTTTCGTTAATAACATTTTGTTGACTGTTCTCGCTAATAATACATTTGATCATCTTCTTGCACGTTTTTACAGAATTTTCGGCCTGTCCGTTACTGGAAGGGTGATAAATTGGGGACGTTATATATCTGATACCGTTCATTTCGCAAAAATGTTTAAATTCATTCGATTTAATTTTTACATCATTATCGGAAACTATGACACTCGGTATACCGAACCTAGAAAACAATTCCTTTAATTTTGTTATAAGCGCCCGACTTGAAGTACCGCAACTCATATGTAAACACTCCAACCACTTGCTGTGTGAATCTACGACGATCAAGTATACATGTTGATTTATACTCATGTAGTCAATGTGCAAGCGTCGCCACGGAGACGAGTCGCGCGGCCAGGGCGCAGGGGGCGCGCGCGGCGGCGCGGCGCGAGTGCCGGCGCACGTGTGGCATGCGCCCACCCATTCCTCTATGTCCTTATCGATCGATGGCCACCAAAATCTACTACGAGCTGAATTCTTTGTCTTTACCACACCGAAATGACCTGAATGTAGTTCTTTTAATAATCTATTTCGGTACACCGCTGGTATCACAACTCTGTGGCCTCGAAAAATACAACCATTTTCAACCTCTAAATCCATTTTGCAGTTAAAATAGGGCTGAACCAGTTTACAATTAATTTTACGCGGCCAGCCGTTCTGCACATATTCAATCACTGTTTTTAAAATATCGTCCTTACAAGTTTCTGTTTTTATATTGCTAAAAGTTAGCGGGGCGACGTTAGCATCTAAGAAATTGAGGAAAGATAGATCATTTTGTCCTTCCGTTCTACAATTTGTTTCTGGTAACGGCGAGCGCGACAAATAATCCGCCGCAACATTATTTTCACTTTTAATATACTGGACGTTGTAATTATATGCAGACAATATTATCGCATAACGCTGTAACCTCGATGCTGCCATGACTGAAATACCTGTTTTCTTCCCGAATATCGATAGTAATGGACGATGATCAGTCTTAAGAACAAACGGTTCTTGACGTCCATACAGATATTGGTGAAAATATTTGACAGCAAAAATAATGGCTGTCGCCTCCTTGTGAATCTGACTGTAGTTTCTTTCACTTGTGGACAATGACCTTGAGGCGAATGCTAGCGGTCGCTCGAGTTGCGCATGGTCCTTGCCACGCTGCGCCAGCACCGCGCCCAAGCCGGCCGGCCCCGCGTCCACCGTCAACACTAACTGTGCGGCGGGATCAAAATGGGCTAGCACCCTTTCTGATGATAGCTCGACCTTAACACTATTAAATGCACGTTCATGACGTTCGCCCCACTCCCACTGCGCTCCTTTACGCAATAATTCATGTAGTGGGTGCAACCTAGCTGATGCATTCGGTATAAAGTTACGATAATAGTTAATTAATCCTATAAATCGTTTAACTTCCGTGACATTTGAAGGCCGCGGAGCATTTGTAATAGCTTCCGTTTTTTTAGGACAAGTTCGTAATCCATGTCTATCTATAATGTAACCTAGATAAGTGACACTATCCTGAAGAAAACAGCATTTTTCTTTATGTAATTTTAAACCGGCTTCTTTCAATCTATTTAGTACTTCGTATAGCCTGCTAAAATGTAAATGTCTAGTCGGCGCAGTTACACACACGTCATCCAACCATATGCTAACACCTTCTATGCCAATTAATAATGTTTCCATCGCTCTTTGAAAAATGGCTGGAGCGTTTGCTAAACCATACACAAGTCGCGTATATTTGAAAAAACCTTTAGATGTACTTATCGCGGTCAGCTCTTGCGACGATTCCTCCAGGACAAATTGATTATAAGCATTACTTAGGTCTATTTTGCTGTAACACTCACCTCCACCTATCTTGGCAAAAACCTCTTCTATCCTAGGCATTGGGTATTTATCTATTTCTAAATCTTTATTTAGTGTTATTGAGTAATCACCGGCTATCTTAACCTTTCCGTTTTCCTTTAGTACTGGGACAATAGGGGTTCCGTATTTTGGAAATTTAACCGGTTGTAATATCCCTAAACCTATCAGTCTGTCTATTTCCTCTTCCACCTTTTCCTTTAAAGCGAAAGGTACAGAACGTGGCTTAAACATTTTTGGTTGGGTACCTTCTTTTAAAACAAGTTTCACCTCAAATTTGTTGAACCTACCTAGTTCGTCAGTAAACAATTCGGAGTATTTAGATAAAAGTTGCTGCACTTCTTTCGTATCCGACTCTGGTAAAGATTGGGTTTGGATTTTATTGATATCCGTGGTAAAATATATCCTAAACCTCGACATAAAATCTCGTCCCAGTAACGGTGGACCTCCGTTCGGCAATACAAATATCTTAATGTCTTGGGTATTATATAAGTATGTAATTTGACCTTGAAAATATCCCAAAGGTGAAATTTTATGGCCATTGTAAAGACACATTTTTAGGTCAGATTTTATCAGAATACGATCTGAAAAATATTTTTTGTAAAGCGCTTCGGAAATTACACTAGCCCCCGACCCCGAATCCAACTCCATATCTAATCCTACAGAATCAATCAATACCTTTATTATTATAGGCGAGTTACTAACATACCTTACGTTAAATAGCTCACATTCCTCACAGTCACTTTGCTCCGAAATTATTTCTTCCGTGTTCAAACAATGTAAACGTGATTCACCCTTTTTTGCACTACATATTTTCTTTAGATGACCTTTCACACCACACACTTGGCACCGATAGTTTTTAAAACGACACTTTTCAGCGTCGTGGTTTCTGAGACCGCACACTGTACACCGACGAATTTTCTCGGAACTATTGTTCGAGCTGCGGGTGGCCGTGGCAGGCTCGCCGTGCGCGCGCTGCCCGCGCTGCCCGCTCAGCCGGTACACAGGTTCCTCCTTGATCTGCGTGGCCTTGACGGTTGTCGCTATTGTGTCAACTATTGCTGCGGCCCTGGATCGAGCCAATCGCGCATACGCAGCCTGTTGAGCTACCTCCAATGCCTTAGCAAAAGTGAGTTTGCTGGCATCCTCTTCAAACAGCCGGTCACGTTCCCGACACGGAGCAAGTCCGAGTATGAAACGGTCTCGCAGCAGCATATCCAATGCCTCACCAAACTCACAATTAACAGCTAAACCTCTCACACGAGCCGCCCATTCTTCAACGCTCTCGCCATCAGACCTACTCGCCTCGTAAAACTTCTCTCTATCAGCAAAAGCACAACGCTTCGGCGTGAAATGCTTGTCTAATTTTCCAACTAGATCCTCGAACTTAACTTCCTCGAGTACATCAGGGTGAAGTAAGTTCCGTGCAAGGCGGTAGGTGTTGTCCGAAAGCTGCGTCAGTAACAAAGCACTTTTGTTTTCGGTTTTAACACTGTTCAATTTTATGTATTGTAGTAGCCGACCTTTAAATATTGGCCACTCTTGGGCGTCGTGATCGAAACTTGGAAGATTTCCGATGATATTCGACATTTTGCACGAACTTTTATTATATTTATATGAATGTGGGTAACTCGTCGCCAGTGATCTGTCAGCTACCAAATGAAACCACCTTTGCGGTTGGATACTAGTTTATTACTGATCTAGCGACACAACATAATCGTAATGGTGCAGGCACGCACACATACATACACATACACCTCAGGAACACATGGCAGCGGCGACAGCTGTCGAAGGAAAACTGCGCATTTTCTATCTGAGCACCCTTGAATGACGACAGGGGTTTGAATGGTGATGACGCGCAGAGTTTGGGCCTTTCGTAAATTCATAAAGGATCGCATGAAGAAAATCGTAACTTTTTCAAAGCTTTAAAAACTTTATGCACAGGTAAAAAAAAAGACTGTACAAAAGCGGGCACACTGTACAAATTTGTACGCGTACTGTACAAATCAGTGTAATAAGATGATATTATCCACCATATTCTCGAGAACATATCTCCTTCGTCACCTGCTGATATCTGGAAGTTCCTTGGTACTCTTGGTATCGGCAGACCACTTCATGTGGATTTTCCTAATACAATTGGCCTTGCTGATATCAACCGTCAGTTCACATCTACTTGTCATTAGGATTCCCAAATGTTGTCCCAGACGGTAGACTTCATTACTGGCCTAGCTAGTCCCATCATAGAACCATTTCATTACTCTCCGGTCACCTTGGACGAAATTAAAAAGATCATCCTGTCCATAAACTCCCAAGGCTATGCCGGCATCAGTCTTAGTATGGTCGTTTGCATCCTTGATATCCTTCTCCCTCCGATTTGATTCCGGACAATTCCCATCACTGTGGCGTATGGCCTATGTCCGCCCACTCCCTAAAATTTAAAATCCCTCCCTAGCCAGTCACTTTCGACCCATTTCCATTCTCCCATTCCTGCCTAAAGTGCTTGAGGCCTGCTTACACACAAGCAGTTTACTGTTGTTCACCGGAACTCGTACAAACTGGTTAGCTCTTTTCTGTCTGGATTCAGGCCTGGGCACGGTCCAGCCTCCGCTCTCCTTAAAGTGACTGGTGATATTAGAGAAGCGATGGAGGATACCAACGTTACCGTTTTGGTATTAATTGATTTCTCCAAAGCCTTTAACACCGTCAGCCATGATATTCTCTTATCTATACTCTCTCATCTTATGGTTTCATCCGAGGCTCTGGAATGGTTCTTTTCTTATCTTCGGGGCGTCAGGAGTTGGTCTCGTTGATGAGAGCTCGTCAAGTTGGCATGACCTGGATGCTGGTGTTCCACAAGTCGGTATTCTTTTTCCATTGTTATTCTCCACCTTCATTCATTTTATAACTGTCTTCGCTGTTAGTATCATCTTTATGCTGATGGTCTACAATTGTATACAGCTGAGCGGGTTGAAGGGTTATCTGACGCTATAGCATATGTAAACCGAAACTTACATGCTATCAAAAAGTGGTCTGATAGTTTTTAGTTGACAATAAACCCCTCAAAGTGTCAGGGCCATCGTAATTGGAAGCTTGTGCATGATGGGTAGGGTGACGCTTAGCTCTGTTCCTCCTCCTATTTTCAAGAAATTTTATAAAATTGTCTTAAAGGATAAGACAGTTTTATATAATTTCCTTTTTATACATTTTAATATGATGTTGACACCGCGTTTTTCTTTTAATTTTAGCGAGGCTTCGAAGGGTCCAGGAGGCGCAGGCTCGGGCGGCTCGGGCGGCGCCGGGGGCGCGGGGGGCGCGGGCGAGTTCGCGCGCGGGGGCGCGGGGGGCGCGGCGGACGACGCGGACGGCGAGGCGCAGTGATGGCCGCGCGCCACGGTGTTGCATATCAATTTCATAATCTTGTTATTTTTTACCAAAAAAGAAGAGAAAATAAAGATACTCGTCGCTCGGCGTCGCTCTCGAGGCGCGTTCGTCGGTCGACGCGCGCGCCGCTCGCTCGCCGACGGGCTCCCGTCGATCGTTTGTAAAGATTTATATTTATTTGCGCGGCGTCGCGACGACGAACGACGGCGGTGAGTTGCCCGTGTAAAATATTCATATTTATTTAGGTGATATTTTTCTATTGGCTACTGATAAGATTTTATCTCGTTATGTATTTGCCGGCCGCGCCGGGGATGCATTGTCGTTTGTAAGGAAGGGGAGTGGAGTCGTGCCCGAAGCTCTAGCAATAATTTATCAGGTTCCTAAGACATGTTTTGTAGTTAGATTCTATTTGCACGAATTTTCGCAAACACTGCCGCTTTATTTCTAAATTTTTTTATAGACATCAGTCAGTCGTTTTATTGCTTTCTATATTTTATGTTTAAATATAAATCGAGTCATTTTCAACGTTACGTTAAAATTTGTATATGAGGCATTTAAGTGCTGTACGAGGGACCGTTGCAATTGCAAAGTAAATATATCAAAATGGCATAATTTTTAGAGCTATCTTATAGATATTATAGTCATTTCGTTTTATAGGTGTAAATGATAATAAAGAATTTATTTTGGAGCGTCAAGGTTTGGATATTGTAAAGTCTTTGGAGAGCTGTGATCATGATGGATATAAAGCAGTCATATTTTTAAAATATACATTTAAGAGTTATAACGTAATTATACTATTGTACAGTCGGTCTGTGTAATAAGGAGACGTAAGAGGTAATCAGTAGCCGGCTGGCCGGGCGGCCCGCGCACAGCGCCGCGCCGGGCGCGACCCGCCGCGCCGGGCGCGACCCGCCCCGCCGGGCGCGACCCGCGCGGGCCAGCCAGGGCCTAGCTATGCATCTGCGCACAGATGTATTATCATATCAAAAAAGCAATAACTATTATTTGATAAAGAACGATTTATTTCATTTTTAAATACTATTTTAACCAAGTTGTTATAAATGTAGTTAGGAAATTGGAAAGATCTCTTGAGAAGTCCACGGTCATATTATATAGTTCTTTTGAACAATAACTAAATTCTCATAATGATAAAGTCTCACGTTTACGTCATATCAATTTGTAATACTTAGTTTTTTCACTATTTTGTACATCTTGTACAAATAACATAATCAAATAACATCAGATCATAGAAGCAGGCAGGTGACACGTTGCAAGGCTCGCGACAGTTGTCGGGATGGCAGTCTGGTTGATATAAATTGTTTATGAATCGGAGCGAACATATCATGGGATTGTTATTTGTAATTTTGGAGACTGCCGTACGATGCACTGTCGATCGGTCAGAGTCGCAATAACTAGTGACAGATGTAACGTTGCACTGTTGTTCCAACGCGCTGCTCGAATGATACGCTACCAATTCTGTGGTCTGAGCCGTGTACACACTACACAGTACACTGCACATCTTTAGCAGTCAACTGTAAGAGATTGGTGTACCTATGAATAAGTTACAGTTACCAGAGTTAGGATATATAAGTAGTCACGCAGTGCTACCTAGTAAAATCTTACTATTATGTAATATTTTACGATGCCAATTGAAAGTCTTAATGCTCAATTTTGCCAAATTTTACTTGCCGAGAACGCGTCTTGTCTATTAATTTCGTGTTTTAACGTTTGGTATAGCACACATTCCCGTTACTAAAACACCTTTAGGTATTTGAAAGTGAGAAGGGAATGGACAGATTGCTCAATATATGAAATATTTGTATTTCGTTTATAGTTCATAACACATTCACATAGAACATGGAAATTTTTGGCCCAATGAAAATTATATCATTAGAGAAGTAAATGAAAAATTTAATTGTAATTAGAAATGATAAATTGTGAGTTAAAAGGATTTGCAAGTATATATATTTGTGACGAATGCTCGAGATGCAATATGTTAATTTAGTGCCAAATGATAAGTTAACTCGTAGCAATATATTGTATCCTAATGCTCTTGTGTAATTTCTCACGTAGTGTTAATGACCTATGAGGTTTCGAAGGTTTCTTTTACAAGACTATAATATATTTATACAGGGAAAGTGTTAGGTATGTACTGTTGTTTGGATTTAGGAGTGTTGTTGGGGTAAAATACTCATTGAGGCAGGGTGTAAAAATAAACGTAAGTACCTCATCGTGCAGCCGAGAACTGGTTACTTTAACTCCCTAGAATAGTTTTGATAAATACTTTATTTGAATTTATTGTTTAAATATAATATTCAAATCATCAGAAATAAATGAACATCCACCTGAGACAGGGTATTATGTCTTTATACATGAACAAGCTTCCGCAGCTATGAATACAGTTATTTTTACACTCTGACCTTTATAGCACTGAATGAGCAATGGAACAAGAGAATTTATTTACTCAAATAAGTTTTTTTTAATTATTTACGATAATTTTGTACTAAATTTTAATATACATTATTTTGCATTTTATGATTGTAATGGCAGCTGTCCATATCATGTGAACGATACAATCGGTCACTATAATTTAGGGTTTCATAAATAAATTTAAAACGATACATCGAACATGACACATTGGGCACAAATATTATTAAAAGTATGTACTTTTTCTTTGCTTGCTATTGTTAAATAATAATTGAAATCTAAATAACATTGTTCCTGATACTCGGTCGTAGTAAGCTTTGTGAAACCCTAATAAGCGTTAAAGATGTAATGATGTAGAGTGGGGCGGCACTCGGCCGGCAGGTCGCGAGTGGCGCGACTGTGGCGCGACAGTGGCGCGGCGACGTCGTCCGCCACCGGCCGCGTCCGGCCCGCTCGGCCCTTAGTTTTCACTGAGCAAAATCTTTGAACTTTTGTATATAAAGAGAACAACATCGATGCCACTGTGCTCTGAGAGGACACAGCGTTGTGCCAAAATTACGTGCTAGTCTTTAAAAACAAATGTTGTTATCATTTTCAGATTTTATTTAGTCCAGAATGTGTTTGTTCCTGTGCTGTGAAAATATTTTCTAACAAACCAACACTCGGTGATGGTGGTGGTGAGGGACAATGTGGTCGCTTTATTCTCGCGGTTGGCGGTTCTTAGTTTTTAGTCTTGTAGAATATGATAATTAAAATGAACATTTCCTCATTGGAGTTCCTTAGACGTATCATTTTGATATAATCAATCTAGGGCAATGGTGGAAATTAAATTGCCGGATCTACGGCGCTATAAAATCGGTCCTTTGTTGTAAAACTGACCACATTGTAAACTAAAATTACGGATTTAGATCGACAACTATGATCAGAACTTTCAATACTTCCAACTATCATGATCAGTCGTAGGACTAGTTTACTAATAGTTACAAAACCTATAGGTTATGCCAAGCCCTTTGTGCCTAGGTGTAAAATTCTCACTTTTATAAAATTGACACGTTTGCCTGTGATATTATTTTTTCTATTAGTTAGATTAGTTGTAGGAACACATTCATGGTATGTGCAGTGGCGGCAGAATTTTGGCAAGATCGAATTGTCCTCTAAAATTAAGTA
Organism: Xanthia togata; assembly: GCA_963853775.1. NCBI lineage: Eukaryota > Metazoa > Arthropoda > Insecta > Lepidoptera > Noctuidae > Xanthia > Xanthia togata. The sequence goes on from OY970802.1 coordinate 19,856,505, forward strand.
TAATAAGGATCGTCCAAAGCCACCAAGCTATAACTGTTCCTGTGTAAACGATTGTAGTTGTCGATGGATAAACTAAATTGTGTCATTAAAGACGAGTCATAAAAACTAATTATTTAGAGTTACGAAGTGTTGTGTTGGTTTGTTGTTATATTTATAGTATTTATGAAAAATGCACATAATAATTTAGCTTTGAGCTTGTGCAATATTATTCCAAATTGTTTATAGAAGAAAACTGTTATAATTATTTCTAAATTGTTATATATTTTTATAAACGTAAAAGACAAAGGCAACTTAAATTATATTTTTGTTGTGCATTTATTATCAAATTTTATCAATATTAAACCACAAACTCATTGTGGACTGTAATGTCTGCGTCTGTGAAAACTGTTAATTAGGTACAGTAGATGGTTTTTTTATATATGCTAATATTGTGAGTCAATTCTAGTAATGTTAATGTTCCCTTTTATTTAGAATAATTTACGTTAATAAACAAATTAATCTAAGATTGCTCAACCAAGATGCAATGCTAACTGCAATGTAGATGTACGAAATAATTTTATATTTGTCCTTTTATATTATTTATCTGATATTTCAGTTTTATTCATTTGTGAGTTATGGCAGCGCATGTTAGTCTTATGTTTATTCTTAAGAGAGGCCAAATGTTGACTTGCTTATGTGAGACTGTTTTGCCAAGAATCAGAAAGTATATTATTACCTACATTGTTTTAAAATAAATGCTTTTATATAAAATCAATCGTTGTTTTCTAATTCCTCTAACCTGTTACCAAACGACACTATGACATAAATACAAATGGATGGCGTCCATCTATAAACTCCTTATTAGGCGATAGAGATGATGGTGCTGCTGAGTCAGCAATGCTAACGACTCACCAGGATACTTTTACCTCTTACTAGTTAGTTGCGGCTAACCTTCTGGAAGTTAGAGCGAAATAAGTCATCGGGTTAACTTAGTCATTAGATTACAACCAAACCTAGTTCCCCGATTCCATGAGAAAACCGCAACCCTACCTAAAAGGATTGATGATCTAAATGAGGTAAGTTGGCACATGGGAAAAGCATAGGAATCTGACATTCTTGGTTCCGAAAATCGATCGTGATTCGTGTAGTTGTGGCTTAATAAGCACGTTGTCTAGATCAAGCAGACGTGAGACGGGCGAGTTGAATGACCCTTAAGTAATCAAATAACATTTGTTTAAGAAAATGTATCTAAATGAAAATAAATGACTGCATAAAATAATTACCGGATTTTTTAACTTTCATCGGAAGTTTAATGCCAAAGGGGTTTTCTATTTGTAGCTCACCACGGTATGAGCTGGTCAATAAATACTTAACTACCTCATAACCGGAATTTGCGGAAAATACGATTTTTACCGGATGTTGATAGTTGGCAGACATGGTACTACTTCCGGTCAGTCAGTTTTTGAATGGTCAGCGCTACGCGGTGCGCGGTCAGCTGGCTACTGTAATAAAATAAATCGGATTACGGTTTCAGTCTCGTGTCTCCTTTTTTATATAAATTATAGTCATAAAATTTGTGAAAACTATACTACCTCATTTTATTTGTATAAAATTTTGCTCTAAATCTATAAATTATGTAAATCGAAATTACGTTTCATTTCACGGTTTGGCCTTGGAAATTTTTATCTGTCAAAGTAATCTAGGCCGCTTTCCGAATTAGAATATAATCGCTCACAGCGGTGACATCGATATTTGGCGTTCCGAGTAAGATATCACGATGACGATAGTAAGAGCTAAGGGCTGTCAACAATTCGGAACGCTCGTAAGCGCGCTCACAGTACTCGCTAAACGTCTAAAATTGCATTTTTCTTTGTGTTTATACCACAAATTTCTTCTTCTTCTTTGTTTAGGTAGCGAACGGTAGCCAGAAGCACAATTTCGCAAATGCCACTTAAGTTTAAAGATATGATGCGAGTCTAAACAAAACAGCACAACTATCATTTTTGACAGTGCTCACGGTGATATCACCGTGAGCACTGTCAAAAATAACAGTTGTAGTAGAAGCATGCCTTCTACTACAACTGTCGGTGTTATCACAAGATGGCGCACGTCATGACGTCATCTATGTCGATTCAAGACGCAACGTTATCGCGTCCACGTTAATTCAGTACGGCTGTTAGCACGCTCAAATCGATCACATCGTAACTCGGAATGCGGGGCTAGCGTGTTGATGTGTCAACTGTCAATGTCATTGTCAAACGAGAATCGATGAAATCGTAACTTGTAAACTTTCAACTTTGTTTCTTTTTCACTTTACTTACATTTAAATTAAATAAAGATCTGTAATCAGATCGAACCATATCAATTCAGGCATTTCTCATCATTTTATGTCTACGTCTACGAACAAATCATCATCAGCAGAATATTAGATGGCGTTTCCTCAGCCTAACGCACAAAGAGGTTAGATTATTATTTATAAAAAAACATACTAAATTCAACCAATTTAAAGATTTATCATAAATCAAATAACGGATTTGTTTGCAGAGCTAACAAATAGGAAGATATTAGAAGAGCTGCAGTTGAAGAAACAGATGCTCCTGAAGCAAGGTGCTGTGACTCCTTTAACCGCTACCTCCATATCTCTGACACAGCCCAGCCCTGTCAACCAGCTGCCTATGTGCTCGATCCCACCTGTTTCTGCTACTGCTGTAAGTGAAAGTCTCGGAAGTACTGATAATATTGAAAAGTAAAGTAACTTTGATGATGAGGGTGTGTGTGTTGAATAAAACAAAGTGTGCTTTGTTTGTTTGAACCATTTAAGCCATGGTTGTCTCAGACAAAGTCTTACCAATTTTTTTAACCTAATATGGCTACCACCTTAAATAAATTAAACATACATAGGTACTGTGTTATTTTTATGAAAAATAACAAATCTTTTTCTAGGGATTTCCTCCATTGCCTGAAGTAAACATAGTGAACACAAGTCACAGAGCGGCATTACAGCACGCAAACGCTACATCCTGTGGCTACTTCGTCTCCCAAGACTCATCATTTGGAAATCAGATCCTCCCTGTTCTACCCAGATTTGATAATAAGTGATACAGCAATGTCTGCTGTAATGAAGCTAAAGGCCCTACAAGGACATTTAGAGAGCTTGAATGGGTTTGCAGAACCAAAAGTTCAGTATGAGCAATATGAGACACCAGCCCATCTTGCTGCTACTGCTCTTTACACTATTCAGGTAAATAATTCAACTTCAAAATATTCAATTTATCTACAAATTAATGTTAATTTCTCAAACAAATTGCAAAATATTCAGTCATAATTGCACACTAAAAATAGTGTATTCAGCTTAGCTGTTTGTTGAACAAACTTATACTGGCCCACTGCTGGCCTATAGCCTCCCCAATTACTTCCATACTTATCTAAGCATTCCTTTATTATATTTGTTTCAGACACAATTTGAATCCATAGAGAACTGCACTGTCCTAGATGCTGGCTGTGGTCCAGGCATATGGGGTATCGGTGCCGCATTGCTGGGTGCTAGTGTGGTGACAGCTGTCGATATCGACGACGATGCGCTAGATGTGTTCAAGGAAAACATTGAGGAAATGGAAGTGACCAACATAGATGCTGTACAATGCGACTTTCTGGATTCAAGAGTGTCCAGGTGATTATTTTTTACTGTTGATTTCAAATATTTTTGTGAGAGCATGGCCTTTGTGTTCAGTGCGAGGTGATGTGATATCACATACTTGTATTCCTACGATGTCCAGATAAGGTGTTTTGCGCACATAGGGAGAAATACGCACAAACATTTACAATCTTGTTAGAATACTCTTAATTCATTTTCGTTTACTTATTTTCTGTTGTATATTTTCAGATGGGAAGGTTACTTTGACACAGTGTTAATGAACCCACCATTTGGTACAAAGAACAATGCTGGCATTGACATGAAGTTTCTTCGAATGGGCACTTACCTCAGCTGTGATAGTGTTTACTCATTGCACAAGTCTTCCACAAGGTATTTATCCATATCACTAAGAGACCTGCGCTTTAGTGCTTGTGAATACCAAGTGCACATATACTTTGAATGTGTGTGTAACATGACATGTGTGTAAGCCTAGGAGTAGTCGGTACCGTCCGAGCATAGATATACTAAAAAATCAATACACACTCAGGGTCTCAAAACAGTCCCCAATAGTATCACGTCGCTCGCGTCACTGAACGCAGGTTAAAAATGCCGAAGTATTGCTTGAAAATTTGTAAAATATTATGTCTAGAACATTAAAAAAGTATGGGATATCGTACTGTCGATAAGTAAAAGAGTTTATTGATTTGTTTTCGTTGTTTATATGTCTTAAAACTTCACCCAACAGTCCAAGTATTATACAGCAAATTTCAATAGCCGCTTTTTCAGTGTAAGAACAATGCATTACAATCTACTTTTAATTTAAGTAGTCGAATAATACCCTGTTCTTTTGAGTGGAGTTGATTTTTTAGTATAATGATTATTTTTATTATGAATAAAAACTTATGAACTCTTTCGTATTTAGTTTTAAATTAATATTTATATAATTAAATATAGTTTTCAACCGACTTCCAAAAGTAGAAGAGGTCCTCAACTCCAAGATTTTTTAAATCATTCTCTATCAGGCGTTTATCGAATTTCGATTTAAATAACAATTGGCGTTTAGAGGCATGAGGAAAAGGGTGTAAAGTTCACTCATCCTCATTAGAAAAGGGCTGTTGCCCGCCAGACACGACACCCGTCTGGTCGGAGGATCATCCCTTTTCTAATGAGGATGAGAGAACATTACACCCTTTTAAAAAAAATCGATAAACGCCTGATAGAGAATGTGAAATGTTTGTGTATCGGTTACTTATTTTAGTTTCGACAACAACAATAATATCTATTATTATAAAAGTGTAAATATTTGTTTAAAACACACATTCATATAAATTTTAAAAACTGTCAATGTATAAAAAAATAAAATGTATAAAAATATATTCGACTCCACTTCATGCCTTGTCCTACCGGCAAACTTCGGTCATAAAATTTGATTGCTTTATAAACATTGCTATGTAAAAACAACTTTAAAACATGCGCGTAAGGTTGGATTTTCAAAAAAGTATGTTTATGTCATGACTATATCTACTTGGAGACAGTTTTGAGTAGGTATTACTTTTGTTCGAAACTGTGCATCTTGGGATTTTATAATATCAATGCGTCCGAGACATGGGCGAAGTCGGAAGTATTTATATCCGTGTATGTGTGTTATGTGCTGACGCTACTCGTCTTCACGCTCACATTCACATCGTGTTTGTACATTTGGTTACCACAAGTAAAGCGCGCGTCGCTTCGTGAGATAAAAATACTATATGCGCTATAGTCGTTGCAAATCACGAGCGTGCGTCATGTGAATTATGTCATTGACATAGGTTTAAATTGCATTGATTGACTCGATCTCGTGAAGTGCAACCACTATGTACAATTTATTTTCATGAGTAATTCTGATTTAGTATTTAATTTAATAGGAGACATATAGAAAAGAAGGTCAAGGATTGGGGGATGAAAGGCAGCGTCATTGCTGAGATGAAATATCATCTGCCGGCCACTTATAGGTTTCACAAGCAACATTCTATGGACATAGCTGTTGATATTTGGCGAGTATACCATCCACATTGAGTAATTTAGTTATAAGGCAAAGGAATTGATAACAAATTTACTGCCAACTTTATACTGTATATTTTATTTATAGCATTTTAATATAATAGGAAGCTAATACACCGTTTTCTTCCTTAAGAGCGCACCGAGGCAAATGCGAAATAATTGCGTTCGTTTGATCCCTTGCAGTATCGTTATTGCTTAGCCTTTTGTTATGCAATTAATATGTAAGATATTTAAGGATTCACTCTCTTGTAGTTTCCTCGACTGAAATAAAATCCAAAGTAATCTCTCAAAAACCAAATAAGCCCTTAGTACGGCGTAAATACTTCACGGAGGGTCATCCGTTTTTTTAATAATAACTTAACTACATACACGTTTTCCATAACGTATACATTTCACATTTTCAAAATGTGTATTTGTTTTAATAATACGAAGGAAATACCAAAATTAGCGTGCGAATCGCCTATTCTTTATTCCGACCATCCAATTCATTTGCGCCAGAAGCTCGGTGCGCCCTTAAAGTTCAAAAGGCTTTTTACTGTATCAACTATTTATATTTTTCTCCCAATTTATGTTCACACTTAAAAACAATTTTGTTTTTTTATTATGTACAGAACTTCGAAATGTATTTACTTTTGTGTAAGATTAAATGTATTTTTTTTTAACTTATAATTAGCTAAGATGGACTGACAAATAAAATTATCAATTGATTTAAAAAATATTTTATTTCTTTATTAAATTCTTCAGTCTTACAGTAGGTATCATACAGGGCTGCAATTAAAAAAATAAGGGAATATAAATTCCGAAATGAACTGATTTTAAGGAAATTAAATACTGTATACATACAATAACAAAATTACCTAAAAACATTATTTTGATATTATTAGTCCATAGATACACCGCGACATTTTAGTCGTCTTAAAAAAGCAGCCCACTTATTGTATCCAATGACTACTAAACATTCATTTAAAAAAAGAAGATATATTGTAACAATTTTTTTATTGCTCCTAGAGGTATTTTATGTCTGGTACATTGAGTGGCCCTTTGTAAGACGACTAAAATGTCACGGTGTATAGTTTTTTTGTAGTGGCTACCCTGCCTGTCTCTATTCGTCGCCGAACTTGATGTTTTGCGCCAGTTTGATAGTTCCGGAGTAGTTGATGGTGACTGTGGAGCGTCTCATGTAGTTCTTCCAGGAGTCAGAGCCGCACTCGCGACCGCCTCCGGTGGCCTTCTCACCTCCGAAGGCGCCGCCGACCTCTGCGCCGTTGGTAGGAATGTTCACGTTCACGATGCCGCAGTCTGAACCGTGGGGACCGATCCACTGTAGAATGGAAACATCTTTAGGAATGATCTTAGGTGGAAAAATTGGACGTTCACAAGCGCCCGAAACAACTGGCGGTTTTTTTTTAAATTTCAAATGAAACTCAACTTATAGAAGTTTCGTATAAGGTTAAAATTAAAAAAAAAAATTACTGCTGCTGGTCGCTACTTTGATAGTTTGAGCAGTGCTATGGCTCGGATATTTTAAGCATTTATTATCCTAAATCATGGACAGTTAAAAAAAAAAAATATAGTCATTTAAACAAGGGACTGAAACTGGTGTGATCAATACGGTTATTTTTTCGGTTACAACATTTATATTATTTACAGGCATTATTAAAGGTTATCTTAATTGAATACAACCAGTATTAATACCGGTTACCGTAATAAAAATTACCTCTATCTTACACGTGCCCTCGGCATTAGTGCACGTAACCTAGGGGCGCGCATCGCCTGTGTGTGTAACCGGTATTAAAACGGTAACCAAAATAGAGGTAACATGTTTCTTCTTACCCAGATAGCGGTAACTTTAGTCGACTACAATTTTTCGATACCTGTACCGTAATTTATAAAGGTTTTTGGTCCCTAATTTAAAACTCCTTTCAACCCTTTTTTTCTTTCCTTTCTTTTCAACGTACCTTGAAGACATCTCCAAGGTTTTCAGTGAAAAGACTGGAAGACAGGCCCTGTTCTACTTCATTATTGTACTTGATGCCGGTGTCCAGATCTGGAATCTCGATGCAGTAGACGATGGGGGCGAAGCACTCGGTCTTCACTAGGCGGGAGTCATGGGGCAGGCCTGTGACGATGGTTGGCTCTACGAAGTAGCCTTCGCGGTCCATTACCTGGTAAATTAAAGTTTTCGTGTTAATGGAAGTGTCTGTTGAAGATTTTCGACATAACTTTCACTTCCCCAAAGTATCTGTTGCGTATTTCAAGTCCACCTAATAACATCAAGGCAAAAATAATCGGCGAAATATGCACGTCAAAAAAACTTTAATTGTTGTTTTAAGACCTTGACAATTCTCATTTTCCAAAACGTTTCGCGTGGCATTATCAGCAATATGCGCTCTTTTAGATCCTTATAAAGGATACGTTTTATGCAGTGGGTTAATTGTGTTTATAACTTCATACCTTTCCTCCAAACTCAATCTTGCCTCCTTGCTTGATGACTTCAGCGACAGTCTTCTTGTAAGCCTCGACAGCGGCGGGTGTGTGGAGGGGCCCGATCAGGGTCTCTGACACGAGAGGGTCGCCGATCTTGCTGACCACGCCAGCGAAGGCCTTGGATAGACGAGCCACGACTTGGCTGTATACCTGCAGAGTTATGATGGTTGATAACTTGTTTTGTTGTCATAGACATAATTAAATTGGTTTGTTTCGAGTTTTCAATGGCAACAGAAGATATAGGGTTGTGTTTTTTCATATTGGAATGGACTCCCATGTTTAGTGCCACAAGTAGTTCTACTGGTATGGTATCAATGTCAAAATTAATAACTATTCATTTACTAATGACTTGGTTAAACTTTTAGGGCTATAATATGACTGGCTATTTTTATATTGGGCATTCCATCTTACCTTCTTATGAATAAACAGTCTTCTAGTGGTAGTGCACCGCTGTCCCGCAGTGCCTGCGCACGCGAATAGCGCGGCGTTCAGTAACAAGTCAAGGTTAGCGTCCTCGTTCACTATGATGGCGTTGTTGCCGCCCAGCTCCAGTAGGTGGCGCCCGAAACGTCTCTGGACTTCCACACCAACCTACAAATAGGGATGAAATTACTTTTTGAAGCAGTGGCGGTCTCGATCACTCAAGACAGTACTTCAGTTGCTGCGTTGGATCTAGGAAGCATTTGATTTTCTTGGTTCAAAATTCACAGTCACATGCAGCTCGGATTTGATGATAAAATAAGTAGCTGCACGGTCAGATTCTGCTGTTTGTGTTTGCTATCATAAAATGCCGTACCTATAAAAGTTTTATATTACTACGTATAACAAAACAATACACCATAATAAACCTAACGCTATGCCTGTTCCCTTTGAAAATGAAATAATGATCGCTGCCTGCTCGTTCCTTCATTATATTAGAATTCTTAATTTATCTAAGACTAGCTTTTGCGAGCGGCTTCGCCCGCGTGGATGTCGGAAAATGTCCTACGGGAAAGTATTACCAGGATTAGAAGTACCCTGTGTTAATCCCACCATCCCGGTTATAAACTGTCCGTTTGCCAAATTTCATCCAAATCCGTTCAGCCGTTTTTGCGCCAATCCGGAATAGACAACTAGACAAGAGGTGGAAAATTCAAAAAACTATTTTTTGGCATCAGACTCGTTCCCCCACACCTCGTAGCAATATATATTTTTTTTTAATATTCTTTGAACAGTTTCGACTTCGTTACTATTTTATTATAAGTAGGAATGTATACGGCCTTATCAAATTCATCTGAAAAAGGATATAGGTACCTGTTGTCCAACAGCTGTACTTCCAGTGAAGGAGACGAGTTTCATCCTCTCATCTTTCACAATCTTCTCTCCGATGTCTTTGCCGCCGACGCACAGAGCGGCAATAGCGCCAGGAATGTTGTTCTTCTCTAGCACGCCTTCTACAATCTTGGTGACTGCTACGGCGATCAAAGGAGTGGTGTCTGATGGTTTCCATACGCTGACATCGCCACAGACCTGGAAGGAATGTTATGTAGGTTATTGGCCGACTGCCCCGTTGGTCCCTTGGAAGGCTGGTCTCCGTTGAGATTGGCCGCCACGGTCGAAATACGGTCTGGAGGACTATAATAGTTTATTGGGAAGAGGTAATGGCGAAGATGACCTGACTGGGTACCAGGAACCTTGAAAAGATTTAAACAGGGGATAGATAGTTAGGTACATGCATTGCACAAGAAATCCGATATCCAAGTTTGATCGGGGTCTGAAGAAAAGTACCTACCTACTTCTAAAGTTTTCTGTACTAAGATTCATATCTACGCTAGCTAAAAACCTTGTTTAAAGAACTCAGTTGTGATTACAATTGTTTTATATTTTTGCCTATTTGGTCTCTTCGAGATAAGATAAGAAGTTACATCAATGTTACGCTGGGTTTTTCCTCACAGCACTTTGGTTTATAGTGATTAGATACTCAACTGCCAAGAAGAAAATCTTCGGTTCCATTTTTAGCTCTCGTATCCTGTTAACATTCCTTATTTGACTCCTCTTATATTATTTACTGAATATCATCTTGACATGGTAAACTTGTATTGATTTGATTGAATGTGTTAATAATATACAGGGTGTCTCAATTGTAGTGGTCCAAAGGCAAATGGGGTAAAGTGGAGGTGGCCACCTATCATTAAAAATTTAAAAGTAGAAAGTTAGAAAAGACAAGTAAAAATAAAATCTGAAGAACTGCAGAGCCACACTGAACGTAAATAGGCATATAATCTTGTACCTCTACCTACACTCGAGGCATCTTCCAGCCAGATTTCAACTCGCTACGTCGGACATTTTGTTCATAGGGTCGAAAAATAGTGAAAGTGTAAAATTTCTTTAAATTATTAAATTATGCCCGGTTGATGGCAATGGGCTCGCCCCCTATTACATGGGACTTAAACATAACTGGTGAAATGTGGGTGTACCTACTATAGGTAATCTCTGCCTAACCCTTGGAGGATTACAGGCGTGATGTTATGTTTTTTTTTTAATTTTTTTAGAAATTTTCTGAACTGTTGAGAATATCCCAACTTTTATTTTTTTAAATGCCACCTCCGCTTTACCCCATTTGCCTTTGGACCCTACGTTTGAGACACCCTGTATAAGCGAGTCTTAATTATTATAGCGTAAACTGTTTGCATGCCCATAGTAAAGTTAAGGTAGTTAATTTAAGGATCATTTTAAATGTAACGTCTGTAACCATGTAACTTTTAGCTACTTTCAATTCAATTTTTTTTTTTTTGTGAGTTGAATAAACTAATATAATTATCTTCTCTCAAATTGGGACTCTGTAATCACAAAAGGATAATCTGGATTCTGCATGGAGATTCTTTATTAATATTCCGAGGAACATAGCGTGATGATTATCAATAAATATGGATAGATTCCTTACCATAGCAATAGCGCTGTTCCAGCCGAACACGGCAACAGGGAAGTTGAAGGCTGTGATGATGCCGACAGCGCCGAGAGGGTTCCACTTCTCGATGAGCACGTGTCCAGGTCGCTCCGATGGGAAGATGGTGCCAGGCAGTGTTCGCGACAGGCCCAAGGCCAGGTCACACACATGGATGTATTCTACCACCTCTCCAATAGCCTCGGGGAGGATTTTACCTGTGGAGGTTGGTTGATAGGAGTTGAACGAAATGCTTAAAAAAAATATAAGTATGCATATATTAGGGTTGTTTTGATTACCTACTCATTAGCGATAAGAACTTCAAAATCTAGTCTTAAATGGTTCTCTACGACAAAAGCCAACGTTCGGTTCTACCAACGCGTCCGCAAAATTTTGCCTACGTAGGAAGTAAGTACCTACCTATATTTTCAACATTGGTGGTACCATGGCTTAACTATATCTTCCTTATCAGATATCTAATAATAATAATGTATGTTACTATCTTTGAAATGTAGGTAAATAATTATCAAGTTTGTCTAAGATAATATTCGAGTCAACAAACTCTATCAAGCACTGATTAGGTACCTAGTTAACAATATTCAATTGACTGATATAAAATAGCCTCCAAGGGTGGCGTTGCTGAAATGTTATTTAACGTGTAGGTATCTGGGTTATACATGTGCATCTGGACTGAGGGCCAATTTTTTTACGATGGCAGTGCAGTGACTCGGAATTTCGGATCCAGTCAGTGGGTTCAGGCGGGGGAAGCTAAATGCCTACACGAGCCCAGTTGCAAGTCAGCGCGCAGTTTTAACTCCGCTACCTAGCAGACAGTATTCATACCACAGCATGATGAGCTCTTTTAGTTCGTACGGATACGAGACAAGACGATAAGCACAGGAAAGCTACGAGTATGTAGGTAAAGACAAAAATGTCCTCCAAAGCTCTAAACTTACCCATTTCTAAAGACACGAGCTGTCCAAGAGGCTGTAGCTTCTCCCTAAGAGCGTCTCCTATCTGTCTGACGACCTCTCCCCTGGCGGGTGCAGGGAGTTCCGCCCAAGTGTGCCATGCCTCCTGAGCCGCGGCGGCGCAAGCCTCGTAATCAGCCGGGCTGGCTGCCTGCACCTCGGCTATAATCTTACCGTTGGCCGGGCTGAACGACTTGATTATCTGTGGACCAGTTTGTAACGCTGTTTAAGTCTTTAGTTACGATATGAAACATTCGATCTTATGACATAATCACTACGTCTATTCAATCTGCCTAGCATTTTCCCAACTACTTATGTTGGAGTCGGCTTCCAGTCTAACCGGATGCAGCTGAATACCGTAGTAGTATTTTACATGGAGCGACTGCCTATCTGACTTCCACAACCTTGTCTGGGTAATACCTTGGTAAGACTGGTTGTCAGAGTTTCGGGCTTCTGACGACCCGTAATGACTGTCAAAGATCCACGAATGACAGCCGGGACTAACGGCTTAACGTACTTTGCGAGGCACGGAGCAGTCTAAGTGTGTAAAGATGGTCACCCATCCGCGGACCAACCCCAGCAAGTGTAGCTTAACCTAATGATTGCCCGTGTGGCTGTTATTAATTAGCTACGAGCTCCTCCATAATCACTACGTCTATTGCTAAACATTTAGAAGTGTCAGTTGGTCTCTTTCTAGTTTATAACCACAAATGAAATTTATGATATATGTATATTTTATGTTATGCGTAGAATTAATAAAGTAATTTTTCATCTGACCCCTTGGTTTTGAGCTATGGACTCACTCTGAAGTTCTAATGCAGCAAAAACCAAAACCTTTCTGTGTGTTATTTTGGGAATAAAGGACTGAGAACTCTTCGGCCGGCACTGAGATAAGAGTTGGACTTCTTCGGTGCCCGTTAGTCTTGGTACTTATATAGATTTAGCTTACCTACTGTTCAGATTTTAGAAAGCTATTACAGAAAAGCAGCACGCACTTAAAAAAACGAAAAGTAACCTACCTATGTCCTAGGTCATAGTCTACTCATGTGTCATATTTCATCCAAATCCGTTCAGCCGTTTTAGCGTGAAAGCGTAACAAACAAACAAACTCACCGTCGCATTTATAATATTAGTTAGGATTACGCAATGTCAACTCGCTTTATCTACATTATTTTGAGAGTAGGTATAGGTACCTATAGTTATCTTGACAAACAATTACACAAAAATGTGCTGACATGTGTCACGGTTGCGTCTATTTTATCTAAACAATACTACTCAGGTCGCGTATCTAGTACAAGAACATCAACGTACCTATGCAAGAACCTACCCATGTACCAAATTTCATCCAAATCCGTTCAGCCGTTTTAGCGTGAAAGCGTAACAAACAAACTCACTTTCGCATTTATAATATTAGTTAGGATGTGCGTGTACTATTTTTACTACCTATTCTTTTGTTCAGACTTATGATGAAGAGCTAACGGTGTGAACAAACGCTTTCCAGAAGCCTATTCTAGTAAAATATGCACGTCATTTAAAAGTTACGAAATGTCCTTTCTTCCACACCACATAACTAGGTGAAGAACTAGGCGCGTCTTTTTTATAGTGGTTCCCCCAGTAGGCCAATTCCACATGGAAGAATATAAAAAATATAGATGTTTTATGAAATAAAGTTAATGTGAAGCTGATAAGTGAAGTAACAAGAAGTACTTAGAAGTGTAGAAGATGTTAAGTGCAACGGTTAGTCAGAGTCACTTCCTGAACCGTGGAATAGATTAATATCTACAAAAGCCAAGTTCTCTTTCTCGGTATCGGCCAAAAACCTTGCAGTTAGTAATGTTTAAATGACGTGCTTGCATAATAGTAGATTATGCACCGAGGGGCTAAAGTTATGTCTTATGTCACGGGCGTCATATTGGCGCAGCGAGGGAGTTAAGAGTTTAACTCACGAGCGAAGCGAGGGAGTTAATACAAGAATCCTGAATGCAGCGAGGGATTCAAGCTAGCCCGAGGCAAAGACACCTTTAGCCCAGAGGAGGATACTCTACTTTTTACACCTACTGTGAGAAAATAATAGCCATAGTACGAAAAACAAAGTATTTATCAAATAAACAAACAGTAAGAATAACATATTTAGAACTAGTTAGTTATATGCACTTACATATTAATTGAAGTTAATGGTAACATTTGAGACACTAGTCCAGTTGTGCAAAGATAAAGTTAAGTTTTTATTTGGTACGTTTATAGATGTTGATTTGGAATTTGCCAATTTTGCTGAGCATGTGAGATTCCAAATTCAAATCACATTATTGACCAGCGGGTCATAATGAAATCCAGTACAACATTATTGACCGGCTGTGCCCCCGGTCACTAATGACTCACTTTAGGTTAAGGTTGCTTGACATTATAATTTGACATTTTCGAGCAGGTGGTGTGAAAAATATTTTACACACCACCTGCTCGAAAAATATTTTTACAGAAAGAAGAAAGCTATTCTCGATACCCTTACTACGCGTGGATGATATTCTCGATTTTAAAAAGAAAATGTTATAATTTTTTTTTTTCAAATACAAGATTCTGAAGCATTGACGAGCAATACTCAAATAAATTCCAAATCAACAAATTACACAAAAAAAAATAGAAAAGGAGAAATTTAAATTTGAAAAAATAGACCTACCTACCCACCTACCGGTATACCCTACTATCGGTAGGTGGGTAGGTAGGTATAACGGATATTCAAATTTAACATCATGCGAAGGCAATGGCGATGGCGCCTTGCGGTAAGAGTAGGGTAGGGTAGGTAGTCGGTGGGCCACCTACCGAAACAAGCAGAAACGTTTTATTATAATTTTAGCCGTGCCACTGACTAAATCACTCTTGAGTATTTAGTAGGTATGTAGATACTAGCTATGCCCGCGACTTCGTTCTCGTGCATGTCGGGATTTCGAAAAACAACAATTAATATTTAATTACTAAACGCGCTAAAATTTTACGTTTGGTGGCGAAAGGCGCTCTTTTACAAAACAATGAACAACCTTTTTTTTTTTTGGGATGGGAAATTGTCTAATAACTTCTCCTGCTCTGGGCGGTGCGGGAGGGCGTGTCAGATTCTTACTGAGTAAAACCCACCCGTGTTCCTTCAGTTGCTTGTACGTTGCCAAGGGCAACGGTATCCCTTTCGGACTTTCCCGCAACCCCGGCAGGTATCGGTCCCATCGGACTCCTTCACCCGCTGACATCTCTTTGAGGTACGCGTGGAACACAACGCGCCATCGAGCCGGGCCTGGTCCTTATCGGACGGTGAGCTATATCATTGCTCACCGTCCGCAAGCCCGCGCCTAGGGTAGCCGGGAATTGCCTATTGATTCCCGACGCCCAGGGCGACTCCTCCTGCAGTGGCTAGGGGCGTGCGTGAGGGCGCGACATTTGCCTCTGCCTTCGCGTTCCGCCTCCTCCTTCGCTCGCCACCTCGCCGGAGACCGTGCGGTATCTTCGGACCAGCCGGGTGGCCATATGACCCTCTGGGACGCGTTCAACCGGCGGGCTAGCCGCCGCCTCAATGAACGCACCCACACCGGTGCCCCGTAAAGGGCCATGGACCGCACCACCACGTTTGGACCCCCTAGATTGGGCAGGAGCCGCTTCAGTAGGGCAGCCCCGGCCCACTACAGTCTGGGAGCCAAACGTCGGAAATGCTCCACGAAGTTCTACTGTCGAGGGCGAGTCCTAGGTACTTCATCGTCGACTCGAAGCCGATGTGAACCCCTCCTACCATTATTTGGAAACCCGACGGTGGCGCGTTCCGAGAACCATGAAAACACATGGCCTCGGACTTGTGCAGGGCCACCTCGAGTCCCAATTCCCCCGTGTGTCGCTAGTAGTTCGGTCGCCGCCGCCGCCTAATGCGACCCCCCCTGCGCCAGGACCAACGTGTCGTCAGCGTAACAAATGACGCTGACGCCTCTAGGGAGGTCGGCGCCCAGCACCCAATCGTATCCGATATCCTACAGATGCAGCCCCAGGAGGAGCCCGGTTCCATTCTCCCTGGTGACCGGTGTAGATGACAGCCCTGTCCGTGAAATAGGCCTCGACCACACGACAGAGGTAGGTACGGTGATACCGGAGTGCCTCCCTGATGCAACTCCAGGGCAGGGTATTGAAGGCGTTGGCGATGTCTAGAGACACCGCCAAGACGACCCCACCCCGGCCACAGCATCCCCCGTCGTGAAGGCTAGCACGCGCATGATGGTAGAGCGCCCCCTGCGGAAACTATACTGGCTCTCTGCCAAATTCGGCCCCACCCGCACCAGCCGCCTGACGAGGCGGTCTGCAATGACTCTTTCAAAGAGCTTGCCCGCCTCGTCGAGCAGCACGATGGGCCGATAAGCGGACGGAGAGTTCGCAGGGCGCCCCGGCTTCTTGATGAGGACCAGTTTCCCCGTCTTCGAACGAAGTGGGAAACTGGGAACTGGCTCCTCTCCAAAGATGCGCTTGAGCTCCAAAGATGAGCCCCCTTTGTCGAGGCCCGAGAGCCTCCAAGGCCAGGATCCAGGTTTTCCCAGGTAAGTCGTCGGGTTCTGGGGCGGTATTTTTGGCATTCAGCCTACTTACCGCCACTCTCATCTCTACCTCAACAATGAACCACCTTACGTGCACACCAGGTCAAGCTACTACAAAGTCTACAAACCGCCAAATTTTGACATTCGATTCTGAACTTAACATTTTAAGGTTTAAAATCGTTTGGAGAAATTTGACAGCCTGATATAACCTGACGTGCTGTCGTCTGTTCATACCTACTACTTATACAAATAATAATCAGTTTATTTTGCTTTTTTCTTTGGTATTATTTATATAGTTTCAGTAGGTACTTGTCGATGTTGATAGAGAAAGGAGCATGTTCTCTGTGTCTGTAAAATACTCAAGCTATTTTCGTATACATATGCTGGTTGAATGCTGCATTTGCTCGAAAGTAGCAACTTGTACCTATTACTAGGTCTTTACTAGGTCTAAGTTTAAGCGGTCGGGCATTTGGCAATAAAATTAGAAATATTCTTGCGAAGTATCTTTTCCCGAAAGGTTCCTAAAACGACGCAAATTTCCGCGATTTCCCGGTATTTTCAGTTCTAGAAATTCCCGGGACTATTCACTAATTCGATATGAGTTGAGCCACAACTAAGTTGCATAAGGAAGCGATAGAAATAACAATAAGTAATAATTAAGTATCTGATTTGCTTTCGGCTCATAAATTTACAGTGTTTGATCTCTCTAACAATCCTGTGACACCACAAGATGCTTTTATCGTTTTGCAGAAAAAGTCCTAAAATCAAAATAAAGAGATTATTGATGAATAGCATTTGTATTCAGAAGCCATTCATTGTACTACTTGCAAAAGTGAAAAGGATGAAGAGGCACAAGGACTTTGTATACCTATGAGTTTGACACCGTATTGCAAAACTGACTGTAATAGGGCCCGATGCTAGAGAATTACTTCTACGAAGAGTTTAATATATTTCATAGCTTTAGCATTATATTCCGGTCAAAGATTTGATACAAAGACACTCGATGAGGATTTCACTAACGAGTTTTCTTGGGTTTTTCCAGGCCCAAGCACAAAGTCACGGACTATAAAATTTGAGTTTAATAAGTGAGTTAAAGTGAGTTTATAGCGCGGTTATGGCCGGATAAATACCTACCGCCGACACCTCCTCCTGAACCTGAACCTGATCTCTTTCATACGCCTCTGCTGCCGCCGGAGGAAGAAACGAAAGGGACTGACAAAAGTAAATATGCACATTAAATGTGGATAGTTGTAGTGGTTGTTGACTCAACGACATAATTGTCAATTCTGCCTATATATCTTAGTAATATTGCAAACATTAAGAAGATTCCCTAAGACAATCACGACACGACCCATATCGAAAGTTAATGAAACAAGAAATTTAACTAACGATTTTTTCATTCAATGTAAAAAATTACGTGAATCGTGAATTATCTGTAAGTTAGCCTTTATTTATAATGTTGGTAGGTACCTTTTCCTGACTTTTTTACACCTACTGCAGTGCCTAAACGTTGTTATTTTTTTATCATGCATTTTTTAATTTTTTATTTAGTTTTTTTTAAATTGTTAAGTACTGTATTTTACATAATTATTTACCTATACTAAATCATTTTATTGATCTTGGTTGCGTTGGTTTTGAATTTGAATACAAAGCGCTCGTTTATTTGAATTTGCAAATTACAAAAATGTGCAGTAGATACGTAGGTACTTGGGTACCTACTTCGTTATTATTAATGCATAGCGAACAAGCCAACTGCGTTTTTAATTTCAGGTTCAATTGCCTTATCTTTATAATTAAATATTCTGTTGTCAACTCACCTGGCCGTTGGCCTCCCATTTACCGTTGAACACGCCTACATTCTTCTCTTGCAGTCCCAATTCCTTCAGGAAGGAATACTTGGGATCGTCAATGAGATAGGAGGACGCGTTGCGAGCCATCGGCACTCTTATCAGTCGCAGGGACAACACACTCCGGCACAATACACGGCTCATTTGTGCGCCTCTCGCTACAGTCTATCTTATAATACGTATATTCCATTTAAATGGCGAGATACGCAGTAAACAAATTTTATCATGTTTGTGAACAATTAAAGGCCCTGCTACGTCTTATCTGACTGATAAAAAGTCAGTTGCTAGGTCAGGAGTAATATTGATAGCTTTTTCCAATCGGATAATGTGGAGCAATTATTATCTTGCTGTAGGTACCTACCTAACTGTGTGCTCCCGCCTGTTATTATTTGAATTAGAAAGTTTACGACGTAAGTAGGTAGTTTTTACTTCTGAATGATTATGAATAAACACAACTACTTATAGTAGGTACCTAAAGTAAGGCCATTTTAATAGGTAACATTTGACGTCTGTCAGTTTAGTGAAAGCAAATCGTAAAATTACTCGTATCGGTCAATAATACAATAAATATGTAATCGTAATTGAAAAAAGTTAAGTAATTGTGCAGTTGTAACAAAACGAAAAAATATACCTATACTTACTTATTATTTTATGCCCGGCGTTACAAGGTTGTTGAATTTTGATGAATTGTCAAATGTTACCTATTTGTATTTGTGTTTGCTATGGTTGCGAAGATATTTAAAATCCTGCTGGAGTAAAGTTTGCACGATTGCTGTATCTCGTAATTGACTATATAGGTACGGATGATTGTAATATTTGTACATGAGATCTGGCTAATTAGTTATAATTTGTTACGCCATTAGAAAACAAAAGATCTGGCTGGAGTTACGTTACTCCAGCCGGAAGTGTTTCTAACAAATAATTAAAAAACTGTCAGGTTACCAAATTTAAAAATCTGCTTGCCAATTACAGAAGCTGTATTTCTAATTATCTAATGCACTTAGATTACGATTTTCGACATTATCTGGCTGGGGTAACGCACACGTAACAACTTTAAGTAAGTATACCATGTTTAAAGCAAATAGAGACTTAACTTATAGTGTAGGTAGGTACTACACTATAGTTAGGTATTTAACTGCCTACCTACTCCACTTTAGTTGTATGAATATTATGCAATTATCTACTTGATTACATTGTTGAAAGATAAGAGAACATGCACTTTCATTAGACTTACATAACTGAATCTAGACGAAAGGCATCTGTGTTGGAATGGCGAAATTTTGGATGAGAGTCCCTCCCACTCGGGAGGGAGAGTTCTCTCTCCTTCCTTCTGTCTCCTTGGTTCTATAACTTTGTCGTAGAAGTAGGCGATTCCATGCGCGCGTGGCAGTGACGAGGTCACGGCACTGCACTGCCCAAGCTGGGCCACTAACGTGTGCTATGCCGTGACCTTGGTGCAGCCTGCACAATGATGGCAACTGGGTACTACCCTATTGCTCTTGTTCTTTCCGACACTGAACTTAAAACTTACAGCATTCATGCACCGCGAGTACCGTGAGACTGACCGCTGCGTTAGATGGACGCGGGACGTGCGCAAAGGGTAGTCTAACTTGTTCGATGTTTCTAGAAACCTGCACGAGAGCTGCCCGCGCGCCGTGTTCCGCTCAATACGACGGCCTGAGGACGCCATCGCGTCTCTTCAGACTAGGGCTGCCAACCCTACTATAAATATAGTATCCTGCTATATTAGAGGCATAAATACTATATTATATTACTTAAGAAATAATATTGTAGGCGAAACTACTATATTTTTATTTCAATACTAAATGGAGAGATGATCGCACCAGGTCCAGTATTAAATTTAAAGCTGAATTAATGGCAGATATTAAAATCGTTGGGATCCAGCGATTTTAATATCTATAAATATATATATATATAATCAGACACTTCTTAGGTCCTATGCATATTAGATAAGTAATAAGTTAAATAACTGTTGGAAAATTTAACAACTTAACTTTATTAACTAAAGTTATAACATAAATTAACTACATAATTATTTATCCTAAGTGAACTTGAACCAGTGGTCACATTATTGAACAAGACTTTTTGTCATCATCCACTTTTCCTTCTCTCAGTTCTTTAGCTTTTTGTGCCAGGTAGGTGTGTTCATCTCTTTTTTGCATCCACTCTGGCAATGGTTTGTCCCAATCAGCCGGTGCAGCATCTCGTTTTTTCCAAATATCATTTCTGTAATGGGCCCTGAGTCTTTCCAGTCTTCGTGTTTTCTCACTTGCTATTAAGGCTTCCTGTAAATAAAGAAAGAAAGAAAGAAAAAAAAGATATGAATATTAAACTCGGATAATTTGCTCTATTTTAACCAACTTTAAAAAAGAAGGAGGTTCTCTGTTTGTCTGCATGTATTTCTATTTTGGTTTGTGTTCATTGATATTTTCGTCAATAAAATTGCGGACCGATTTTGAAAATTCTTTTTTCATTTGGTAGAGGAAACTTGTATGGTAGTAGTAGTAGTAGTCGTCATTTATTTTTATTTCTTTGCGTGGGTAGTTTTTGAGTTAGCTTTAATAATACATACATCATCCACTTAGTCTATATGGATGATGTTATCACAACTTCCTGTCACTGTTATTAACAGGTAGTGATATTCGAATTAGTGTGGGGTAAGAGGTACATAGTATACCACAACGCCACAACTAAAAAGTGAAGTGGAAGGTATTGGCAAGAAAAGAAAATTCAAAACCAAGGACACTGACACCCAAAATTAAAATTTTTCGAATTTTTTTGATGTCCTGTGATTATTCTCCCCCCCCCCCCCTTCCCTTATATACTTGTACAGAGTTATTAATTATTTTATGGCCAAGCGTTTATTAGCTATAATCGAATTATAAAAAAATACCTTCTCATGAAGTTATTGAACTTTTTTTTAAAATCCATAACCAGTTAGGTACTAAAACTTATTGAATAGATTTATTTATACTTACAGCAGCCTTTATATCCCCCTTGTCTTGCCATTTACAGCAGTTGTCATAGTCTTTCTTCCACTGGTTGCAGTCCAGAGTCTCACCATAGACAAAATACTGCTGGAACCGGCCTTTGAAGCTTGTGCAATCTTTATATTCATCCTTGTATAGCTCACATTCTCTTATCTGAAATAAAAGGTAGGAATAACATCTAGGTAAAGAAAATCACACCGAATTATGATTAATGTATGGGAAGAAAACAGTTCTTCCTGTACATTAATCATAATTCGGTGTGATTTGATTTTCTTTAACTAGGTCATCAACATCAACATCGTCAACAACATCTCATAGTACTTAGTAGGGTGTCCCCTACTAAGTACTATGAGATGTTGATGACGGTCAGAGGATCGTCTTCTTATCTAATTTTAATATAAAGTTCTATGCAATAGGATGATAGGAGGATGATGATGATGGATAGGATGTAATATTATTGCCACAAAACTGGCTCCAGTTTTTTGAATAATTATTGGTGTAGGGAATCGAGCCCATGAACTAGGATATTGTAGCAAAGCTAGTGACCACTAATCCAAAGCCAAACTACAGCTACTAGAGGAATTCATAAGGCAGAAGACTTGTCAAGTTCATTTGTTAACTGAGTGTAAGTTACTACGACTGTAGAGCAGCTGCTATAGTATACTGACCACCCATTTATCCTCTGGTTCTTGCGGTTCTTCGTTCTTTAATGTTTCCTGAATTTCTTTGTCACTGTCTGGAGCGGTTTCTGTCATGTTTTTATTTATTATCCTAAGACCATATCTTATTATGATATAACCTCAAATGCCCACTTACATAACCTCTAACTAAACTTTGTAGATGATTTTTATCAAATAGTTTTGTTTGTATAAAGTACAAAAAAATGTAATATAACAGTAACTATATAATTCACAAATTTTTAATAATTTTGTATTTTAAGTTAGCTTTTCGCATTATCAAAATAAACAATCAGATGACACTTGACCACAGACTACTTAGAGATACTACGTATCACTTGACAGACAACCCATAGTCTATCATTGAGACCGTATACAGACAGGATAGCACATTTAGAGCGGTCTTTATGGGAAAGTCTGAAACTATATGACATACGAAGATCTCTTCTTAGGAACCATGTCATCGATTTTAGTAACAAGAAAAACTGTTTTGTTTTGTACAGACGCCAGCAGGTCAACCTACCCGAAACTGTCAAATTTTCCCAATCCACTTTGAACCTTACGTTTCAGAGATAAAGTTCAAAATCTATTAAAGAAATTTGACAGATGGTAGTAGGTTAACGTGCTGGCGTCTGTACACTAACTTCATCCTTGATCCTTAGCTTATTAACCCCACAAGAAATAGTCTAGTGGGTTTAAATGTGGCCACTTCGCGGGCCATTTGAAAAATGGTGGTCATTTCGAAAACTTACTAATTAATTAAAGGATATGAAAACAATACATTTTATTCATTTTAGACATCATGTTTCGTAGTAATGTAGCGGTTACATCGCCACATACGAACTACGCAGCAAAGACATGACGTCACACAAATCCTGCATCGCGCAATTAAAGTTTACATTTATTTATGACTATCCGACATCAACAGTTGGGCAGTCGGCCCGCCAGACACAACACCCGTCTGGTTGGAGGATCCTCCCTTTTCTATGGTGGATGGGTGAACTTTACCCCTGTTCCTCATGCCCCCTAAAGTAACATTTAACTATCGCGTCCCACCCGAGTAAAAATGCTCCCCACGGGCTGGCGCATCAACGAGCAAGGGTCGGGCCCTTGCTCGTTGATGCGCCAGCCCGCGTCGATGCTGAGCCAGTAGCTTTAAATTCCCCGATTAATAATAATGGATTACCTTTGATCCAGCCTGTCCCGTCTTGCTATCCTCCCCCCAGCGACGCCCTAAGCCGAGGTTCATACCCCACAGGGGCTGCCCTTAGCGAGCGCTCGCCTAGTTTAAATTAGAATAGTTTTTTCCCCTGGCTGGAGGCTTTGAGTGAGGTAGCTTAAGGCAACCACAGGAAAGCCCGGTTAAGTAGTCATGACCTCAGAGGTCAGCTACGAGATGTCTATATATAAAAAATAAAAAAGTTCGGGCCTTTTCGCCGGGCGCCGTCGTCGAGTAAAGAACTAAAGATTGAAGATCCAGAAGACGGCCTGCCTGCCGCAGGACGCGTGTGTCGTCAACGTTATGTTTCCATCTGTGAGGTCCCGAAGCGTGAAGTTTAGATACGGAGGGTGCTGGTGCTTCTGCTTGCGCTTACAAACCGCTTCTTTCAAAGCGAACGCCGACGTGTGCGGCGTTGTGATGATGCTCGTGTCAAAAACATGTAACTGGTTCGGCGGCATGTGGTAACTGGTTTTCTGGTGACTGTGTAACAGGTACTGTGTCGCCACAACACCAGGCCCGGGTCGACGGCGTGTGGCGTTGTGTTGCGCCTCAGAGATGTCAGCACAACTAGTGGGGTCCACTAGGACTAATGCCTGCCGGGGTCGCGGGAAAGTCCGAAAGGGACACCGTGGCCCCTGGCAACCTATAGGCAACTGAAGGAACACGGTTTTTAGCCAGTAAGAGTCTGCCACGCCCTCCCACTCCATCCAGATTGGGAGAAGTTGCTATTAATAAGCAAATGAAACGACCTCTTGAATTCTACATTCTTGTTTCTTAAACTTTTCTGCAAAAGTCGACAAAGCAACTCCTTTATCTTGAGGAATGGTCAAAAGAAAACCAAAACTTTCATGGGGCGTTTGTTTTGGCTTAGGTGGCATAAAGCGCTAATTGGCGGTCCGATCGAGTGTCTTTTTTTGAACAGAAATCAAAGGAAGCCTGCGTTAACGCTTGCGATGCATCTGCATGATTGTACGTTTGTAGTTTGCGGCAAGTGCTAAGTTTGTTGATCCGATATAACGCTAGCTCAGAGCGCAATAATTGGACGTTGCCAATTTTTTATTTACAAGAAATTAAGTAGGTATTATTATGGTCTAAGTGGGAAAATAAGCCGTATTTTTCAATCGACTTATTAAATGTTGTTATATAGATACATGATAAATTAGTGCTACCCGCGCAATTTAGCCTAATTTTGAAGGCTTCATTAGCCTCACCAATCTAAACGAGATTTTTTTTTATGAAATGTATTGAAGCTCTATTTCTTTTGTTCCGCCACTTAGCATTCATCACTGGAAACACTCATTCTGTGAATACTGAGGTGGCAGAACTAACTAATACTACACTGGACAGCAAATAAACGGAGCCACCCGCTACCTAGGCACTCTAATTCGATTTTCTCAAAAACTAAACAACCTACAATTATCAAAGTTGTACCTACACAAAGTGCGTTTCATGGTGATTAAAATGAAAGGAAACTCATTGGGTTTAATCAATATTTCTGTGTTTAATAAGGATTTTACAAAGAAGAGTCGTTTTCCAGTCGTGAAAATCGTTAGTAATGATAAAGTGAAAAAAAAAATTAAAGCCAAAAACAAAGATAAAATCAAAAAAAAGTTTTTGATCAATATTCCGTATTCCCTCCTCCTTGCTCGGATAACTGCCAGCATCCTTGTATTCATCGACCTAACGAGCCTGACGATAAAATCTTGAGGAATTTTATTCCACTCCTCTTCAATTGCGATTCGCAGCTCTGGAAGCCTTGTTGGAGCCCCGGGATCGAACCCAACGTTTCAGCTCATCCCATAAGTGTTCTATCGGATTCAAGTCCGGGCTTCGAGCTGGCCAGTCCATCGTACGAATGCTGACGTCGCGTAGATACTGGGTCACCACATGAGCAACATGAGGCCGTGCATTATCATGCATCAATTGCATATCCTGTCCGATATATCCTGCGTAAGGTACCACATGGTCTGCGAGGATTTCAGTAATGTAGCGATGAGAAGTCAGTCCACGTGTACGGCCCGTCGGCGTCGGTTCGATGAAAACTAACGCTGTATGTGCTGCTAACGAGATGCCGCCCCAGACCATTACAGATCCTCCTCCATAAGCAACAGTTTCCTCGATGCAACACTGAGAATAACGTTCTCCAGGGCGACGATATACTCTCTGACGTCGATCACTTCCATGTAGACTCACCCTGGTCTCATCAGTGAAGAGTACATTACTCCACTGTTCTAATGTCTAATCCCTATGCTCTCGAGCAAATTCAAGTCGTGCTCGACGGTGTGCTACCGTTAATGCTGGGCCTGTTGCAGCTCTTTTTGGGGTCAGGTTCCGTTCAGCAAGTCTCCTTCTGACGGTATCTGAACTTATGACCACTTGGCGTTCGTCACGCAGACTTTGTTGGACTTGAACTGCGTTGAGGTGGCGATTTCGCAGAACAGTAAGGTGGATATAACGATCATCTGCTGCTGATGTAGCCCGTACCTGGACGGCGATCGAATGCTCCAGTCTCTAGGTATCGTCTGTAAACTCGTTGCACCGAAGATCTGCTGATTCGAAGCCTTCGAGCGACTTCACGTTGCGCAATGCCTGCTTGAAGTAATACAGCTTGAGCTGCTTCCTGAGGTGTTGTATCCATTATTAATGGAAAAAAGTAGCAAAAACACACGCGTCTGAGCAAACGATGGACAAAAACTAAAGAAATGATAAGAAATATCCGACTACCCTCATTGTAGAGAAAAAGAACGCTAATTTCAAACTCTGGTGAAAACAGAGCAAATCGTTAGCATTGTGTTTGTTGCTTGATTACAATGTGAGTTGACGGTACTTTCGAATTCATTTGTAGTCATTTTAATCACCATGAAACGCAGTTTTCGTAGGTATAACTTTGATAGTTGTAAGTTTTATACTTTTTGAGAAAATCGAATAGAGTTCCTAGGTAGCGGTCGGCTCGGTTTATTTGCTGACCAGTGTAGTATCTGAAATGTATTCTGATAGGTTACCAGAATACCTTTTAGGTAGTGATAACAATTATCTAAGTATTTATTATGTCCCGAAAGTTCGAAACATTAAGTTTCATTCTGAAAATAAGGCCACCGCGCCCATGCCCAGGTGCATGCATGACGTTATACGTAGTAGATGAAACTTTTTAATAATGGGGCTCAGTGGGATATCAGTGAAAACAGTATACTTTATTTTTGTCTGAATTTTATAGTGAAAAACTATTTTTAACATTATGGTTGGCAACCCTAAACGCATCCTCGATCCTCTGCAATGACTGGCAATACGACTGGCAGGCAATGACTAAATCGCATTGACCTAAAAAAAATATGGACTTGGCATACCTACAAGAAAAACGTGCCATACCTACACTTTACTGAGAGGATAAGGGCTCGTGCAGACCAGCGCGACGCGATGGCGCGACGCGATTCGAACAATACAATTTCTAAGAAAACTTCACGGTATATCAATAACCGGTGTCGCGTCGCGCAGTCGTGTCGCGCTAGTCTGCACGAAGCCTTAAATGGCGTCTACTAGGGCAGCCCGTATCGATATTTCTATGTTATAATTTCGATAAAAGATTGTGAGAATGTTTTCATAATGTCACAGTACAATATTTACGGGTAAAAATACCTACTCCAAGTTTTCTAACATATGCCTTTCATTTGTTTGTTTAATTTAATCGTCATTCTTTCGCGGCTAAACCGTAGAACTTATTTTGATGTTTCATAATGTGATAGGTTGAAACCTGGAGGACAGATATATACTTACTGCTTTTATCGACCTAGTATTCTGTAACTGATTTCACTCCATTGTATACTATAAGCAACAAGTTCATCTCGTTGCCGATATATCTATGTACCTACATATATACACAGTATACATATAGCTCATGGGAAGCGTGCGATGACGATGACGCGAGTTTCACGCTTTTTGTTCACCCAAAAAGTATACATATATACACAGTATACATATAGCTTTTGGAAAACGTCTGGTGAAGATGACGGGACTTCCATGATTTTGCTCACCCAAAAAGTGCTCAACGCGCCTAAAGAAGATTTTACTTCAAAAAAACTATCGGGCAGTTGCCCGGCAGACACGACACCCGTCTGGTCGGAGGGTCCTCCCTTTTCTATAGAGGATGAATGGATTTTACACCCTGTTCCTCATACCTCTAAAAGGTGGCTCCGCCAATGGCCCGCAGATGGTAATTTTTAAATGAAATATTATAATTTATATTATTATCATTTTATCTTTGTGTTCTCATTTTGATCAACATACAAATTTGAATTTCACGGATAACCAGTGAAAAAGAAATAAAGAAATTTTGAAAATTGGCGGAGCCACCGTAATTAATACGTTGATGCTAAGTTTCTAACACGCAAATGATTGTGGGTTTTAATTAAAAGTCAACACTAATTATAATAAAGTTATATTAAATAAATCAATCTCATTCAGTTTTGTTCAGGTAATTTCTATGTGATATTCTTTCTGTAGATTTCTTCCCATACCATTTGTATCTCAAATTCATGTATATCTCTTTTACATTGTGAGTTTGTCTGATTTTGATCATTCTCATTTAAAATGCCAGACATATTTCTTCAAATCGCAGGCTGTAAACAAGCAAAAAAATTATTAGTTTTTTATTGTTTCTTGATTTTATTAATAGAATTTTTAATTGATCTTAAGTCTTAAGACCACACTCAAACACATTCTTTACATCACTCTTTGTTTCCATTAAACAAATATTGCAAATTAGGACATCACCATCATTTTCAACACCAGCCACTAGAGAGTCATGTTGGACAAATTTATAACATGTTACTTACCAATAAGGTTCGTGAAGGTAAAGCATCGTCACATAATGTTACTTTATTGAGTATCCGGTTGAAACATGATTCTTCAAAGTGAAAAGAACAAAAATATGAACAGTTTACGTTAACATCTTTAAATTTTCCACACCAATTGTTTTTTCTTTTTTAGTTTATTAGCAGGCAACCTTGAAAGTAAAACATAAAACCAATAAAAAAACCATAAAATAGCAGTATCGATAAATAAAATGTCTAAATGCACTACTCTATCGGACTCTATCCCTTCAATAACAAGAAAATGATTTCGTGAAGTAAAACTGTTGAAAATAATGGCAAAATGGAAATTATGAATGCTTTACTGTTGAAGCTCTTAACGAATGCAGAATCTTTTGTTTATCGTCTAAATCTATAGTTATTTCAGCTGAAATTTATGTACGTACTGGTGCAATGTTATTTTCGGGTGATGTCCGCTTCTTTTGATGCCACATTCGATTATATTGCAATTGGGCATCTTGCTATTGATGATTTCCACCATAGGGCCGAGTTTAAACGCAATCACACAGCAAATAACTCCAAAATTCAAAAATTTTAACCACATCTCAAGATCATTTTTGACAGTTTACGTACCCAACTTTGGTACCAAACACCGAGAGGATAAAATGGCGAACCAGCCGCAAATAGGTATTTCAATGACTTTTTTTTTTATAATTTTTATTCATGACCATAGATACAAGTCTTTCAGTCGGATACATAGATTTTCAATGACTAGAAAATGTAGGGTTGCCATTATAGTAACTGTCAAAAACACTATTATCCTTTTTCACTTATGCAAAATTATTGAAGATAAAAAGAGACAGTATTTTTTTGATTTTGGCGTCGATATGCCTCGTATTTGTATAACTGTTTTTTCTATAGTCAAACATTTCAAGTCCATATTTTTTATAAGTCAATGCTAAATCGTTGGTCCTCTGAGTATAGTACTAGAAAATGTACTCTGTGGAGTGTGCCGTGCCAGTGTTTCCACTTTTAAGGATTTCTGCCTTTTTAAGAGTAAAATGATCATTATTATGCATGGCTTAGCTGGTATTTTGGGGTAAAATTGAACTTAAGTTGGTAGCCCTATGGTTTATAGTACCAAATACGGTTCTCTGCCCTTTCGCCGAAAATTGTTTGCCACAGTTTCATTTGCCAACTAGCGTTTCGCAGAATTTTATTTCGCCCAATAATCATTTGCCAACTTATCATATAATTTTGTTTTATTTCCCAACCTCAAAGTTACCAACTGTACTGTCATCAAGGTCTTCCCTGGCTGCGACGGGACCACACGGGTAGTGGAGTTGAAGACGAAGAGAGGAACGGTGGTGCGGGCTTACAACAACGTCTGCCCACTTCCTCTCACTTGAATGCTTCAACTAGGGATGTGAAAAAATAATCGATTATAGAAAAAATCGATTAAAAATCGATTTTTTAAAAATAATAATCGATTTTTATAATCGATTTTTATATTCCAAAAAATCGATTAATAAAAAATCGATTTATTTTTCACTGTCGATTTTTTTCACCCGCAACGGCAACAACACTCAGTTTTTTAGTCAGGAGCGCGAAGCCGCAGAGTGCCGCGAACCACGAACTACGAAGTTCGTCAATGAATGACGCTAACGCCATCTGTGCGTTTAACGCTATGTAATCAATTCTGTACGTTGAAAACCTAAATTATCCTTAATAACGTGTAGGCACCTTCTGGTTCCGGCTTCTTCGACTCCAGCGGAAAGATAATTTTCGAAAGCTGGCTCCATACTAACAAAGACCAGGAGCCGAATACTATCAAAATATTACCAAAACTTTTATTTGTTTTTAACTTTCATTGCCCACAGACTTTTAATTTATTTATTATAAAGAAGAGAAATGGAAAAAAAAACTTTTTTCACTTTATGCCAATGTAAATTTATAACTTGTTGATTATTAATAAAACAGAGCTTTAATGCTGTGATGGTGTGATTATCGATAAGACAGGTGTTTATTTTATTTTATTTATTAGTTCGGGAAAACAAAGTTTAATTTAATCTGTCAACAAAAAATAACGGAAAAATCGATTATTTTAGAAAAATCGATTATTATCAATACAGAAATCGATTATTTTTAAATCGATTTTTTTACTAGGGAAAACAATCGATTAATTAATAATCGATTTTTTATGTACAATGTCACATCCCTAGCTTCAACCCGGGGAGGATGTTCGGGCGCCTCCGACTACTCTGCAATCTTCGGGTGCTGTCGTGAGACACCGGAAAGTGGCGAGCGGCGGTGGCGGCGAGAGGCGCGGCGTACGGGACGCGGGCCTTCGACCTAGGGATGTGACATTGTACTTAAAAAATCGATTATTAATTAATCGATTGTTTTCCCTAGTAAAAAAATCGATTTAAAAATAATCGATTTCTGTATTGATAATAATCGATTTTTCTAAAATAATCGATTTTTTCCGTTATTTTTTGTTGACAGATTAAATTAAACACCTGTCTTATCGATAATCACACCATCACAGCATTAAAGCTCTGTTTTATTAATAATCAACAAGTTATAAATTTACATTGGCATAAAGTGGTAAAAAGTTTTTTTTTTCCATTTCGCTTCTTTATAATAAATAAATTGAAAGTCTGTGGGCAATGAAAGTTAAAAACAAATAAAAGTTTTGGTAAACGTTTTGATAATATTCGGCTCCTGGTCTTTGTTAGTATGGAGCCAGCTTTCGAAAATTATCTTTCCGCTGGAGTCGAAGAAGCCGGAACCAGAAGGTGCCTACACGTTATTAGGGATAATTTAGGTTTTCAACGTACAGAATTGATGACTAGCGTTAAAAGCACAGATGGCGTTAGCGTCATTCATTGACGAACTTCGTAGTTCGTGGTTCGCGGCACTCTGCGGCTTCGCGCTCCTGACTAAAAAACTGAGTGTTGTTGCCGTTGCGGGTGAAAAAATCGACAGTGAAAAATAAATCGATTTTTTATTAATCGATTTTTTTGAATATAAAAATCGATTATAAAAATCGATTGTTATTTTAAAAAAAATCGATTTTTAATCGATTTTTTCTATAATCGATTATTTTTTCACATCCCTACTTCGACCACTTCGCAACCGATCTCCTAAGACGGCACGCGCGCGCACTCCATACGTTCGACCAACATAATTGTAGATACCTATTTTGGAATACATTTAAATTACTTACAGTCCACTGCGTTTAAGTTTAGTCCTTACTTAGGTCCCTAACAAATGGTCCTTCGAGCCTCTTTATAGTCGCGTTTTGGTAAATCCAATTTCGTCGGCTACTGGCATTACGATTCGACGTTGGTGAACTTTGGAAATAGGTACAATATTACGTTGGTAAAAGCGTATGGAATATATTTAAATTACTTACAGTCCACTGCGTTTAAGTTTAGTCCTTACTTAGGTCCCTAACAGTACCTTTGGTCTACTTTTCATAATGACACTTTTTAAAATGCCAACTTTCAAGTAGCAGAATGTTTAATTTTGCGTAATATCGGTGGTGCCATAAAGTAAAGTAAATTGGGTATTTGGTGGTATCCTGCCTTTTCGCCGAAAATTGTTTGGCAGATTATCACTTGCCAACCAACGTTTCGCCGATGTTTCACTTTGAAAACTAACGATTAACAAATTTTTGTATGACAACGTTTCATTAGGTAGAATAATTGTTAAGCTGATTATTATAATGACACAAAACGTTTAGGACATTTATAATTTGTCAAACATTTCACTAGGCCACACAACTATTAGACGAATGACGTTTTCTCAGTGTAACAAATCCCTTTTCATACATTGAAAATGATAATATGAATGATAGGATAATGATACGATATAATGATAGGTTAGGTTAGGTTAGAGTATGATTCTTAATACTAGATTTGGTAAACAATAAACAACTTAATGAATATAAGGGATTCCCTCAAACTCGTAAGGAATGTAATCTTCTAATTTTAGTTTAGCATATTAATTGTGTTATTACCGTGACTACGTCGACGTCAACTAAGTCGCGTTATACCTAGAGTTGGTTTGTTTTTCATTCTGCATCGCGAACAGGTCGCATAACAGTAGTGATCAAATATTTTAAGTGTTCAGTTCCATGTTATATGCAACGAAAAAGTATAAAAGTGCAAAAAGTGTAAAGTGTAAAATGCTCAGGCTTCTGATCTTGTTTTATAAACATTTTGTAGGTATTTTATGTTATTAAATAATGTGGAATGATGTGTTATTAATTATTATAATCATGGAATTTTTAAGATTTCTTAGGGAAGTTTAGACATAATTAATTCATAAAAAAATGGAAAAACCAAAAACGTAAGTGGAAACACTGGCTAGTGATGACAGCAGCTGATTAAAGTCTATACGATAATACGTAGTATCCTTAGGTAGTCTGTGATGTGATATGATATTTTATCATGTCATGGTGACGTGACGTCAATATTTTAGTAAATAAGATCCCAAAACTTTCTAAATTAAAATAATATTAAATTGTAACTGGTGCGTAAAATAACGATGTATTATATATTTTATATATTTTTGTTGTATAGTATTTTATGTTTTTGAATAAGAATAAATGTTTTACTAACCCGTGTTTTCATCCTTGCAGCTACTTACATTAATCTACCCTTAAAGTACAAAGTCCGACGGGGTGCCACTCTGCACTGCCGTCTCAACGTGACACGCATTGGCAGAATAGTCGACCCTGGCTCAATTACCAAGAGAGAAAAAAAAAAGTATTAATCAATTCTGACTATTTCAAACTTATTCTTATTTTTGTGAACTTTGCCCCTGATTCGACGATTACCATTACAAGTTTTGAAACTATTGTTCCAACAAAAATTCTGAATGAGACCTACTGACTGTGTTTAATGTTATCGATTTTTTAACTGTTATAACTACTTGAAGATGTCTCTGAATAAATTGGTTGGTGGCGACTGTGGGGGTAACAACTCCTTAGTTCAGCTATCAAATATAGTTCGTCGTGATGCCTCTCTCTCACAGCCACTCTCACAAGCTGATAGATTCGTTAACGAATTCATGGCACAAAATTCGCAGATACCACAAACCTTCAACATGAATGCTTTGCTCAACAATTTACCTAAGGAAAATCGAATGAAAAGTGGCTCATCTACATCGTCATATGTACCAGATATTAGTACTCACATGAACAGATCATGGAATGCAGGTCCATCCACTTCAAATATGTCACATGCTATGATGCCAGGTTTTCACATGATGCAGCAACCAATGTTCTATCCACAGCCCATGTCACAGTCAAATGTTCCAATTCAATATGTCTATGAGACAAATGTTGAAACTATGACAGATGCTGATGTGAAAGGTAAAGCTCAAGAATATGTTAATACTGTGAAAGATGATGATGAGATGGCCTATAATCAATTTATGTCTTTTATGAAGAAAATAAGTGCTGGAGAGCTTAACTTAGGTGAATCTGCACAGAAAGACCAAAGAAAATTAAGCAGGGATGAAATATTAGATGAAATGGCAGAAAAATATAAGGAAGAGTGGGACAAACTCAGTAATGTTAATAGTTATTGGGACACAGAAGCAGCAAATGGAATTTCAAAAGAATACTCTTTCTCTGAAGGTAATGTTATGTTGGAGAATAAAAGTGCCCTTGAAATAGGAAAGGAAAAATTAAAAATGGGTGATATTCCTGGAGCTGTTCTGTGTTTTGAAGCTGCTGCGCAACAACAGCCTGACTCAGCCGAGGCATGGTTCCTTCTTGGAACTACACAAGCTGAAAATGAACAAGATCCTTTGGCAATAACAGCTTTGAAAAAATCATTAGAAATTAATCCAACACAATTGGAAGGATACATTACATTAGCAGCTGCATACACAAATGAAAATATGTCTAAGTATGCATATACTTCTTTACTGGACTGGTTAAAGGCCAGTCCTAAATATTCTGATATTTTTCCTCATGATGTGGACCCTAGAAACATGGATGATAAGGAGTTAGAATCTCATGTAAAGTCATTATACCTCAAAACAGTGCAGTTGAATCTGAATCAAATTGACCCAGATGTACAGAATGCTCTGGGAGTGGTTTTTAACATCTGTCAAGAATATGATAAAGCTGTAGATTGTTTCAAGACTGCTTTAATGGTGGCAAGCGATAATGCAAAACTGTGGAACAGACTGGGAGCTACTTTGGCCAACAGTGATAAATCTGAACAAGCTGTGGATGCTTACCACCAAGCCCTGAATTTGGAGCCTGGATTTATCAGAGCTAGGTATAATGTTGGTATCACATGCATGAATTTGGGAGCCCACAAGCAGGCTGCAGAGCATTTCCTAGTGGCCCTGAACCAGCAGCATAAAGCTATGAGCATGTTTCCAGAATCTTCTTCAACTGACACCAGTTCATCTACAATTTGGACGACATTAAGGATGGTATGCTCATTTATGGGAGAACATGATGTTGCAAAATTGGTAGATGACAGAAATTTGAGGGAACTTAACAAGTTTTTTGAGTTGGAGTAATTTTATCAGTTCTCACTTTTATTTATTAAAACTTTATGCACTAGTAAAAAATACTGTACAGAGGCGGACATAGTGCCTGAGGCATTTTTTACGTCAACCTTAGGGTGATGCAGAGACAAAACATGGCTGGTGCAACATGAGTGAAAGATAGTGATGAGTCATAAATAAATAACTTGAAAATGAATACCTACTAATACATAGATACAAACATATAAATCGAATAAACTTTGTCATGAGAAATAACAATAGGTAGAGGAGAAAACAAATCCAGCAAATCAGCGCTGCAAAGATTCTGGCAACTTTTTACAGATATGTTCATGTCCCTTCAGTTTGAAAGATAACCGACTGGTTGCCATCCTGATGTTCAGAGGAAGTGCATTCCAAAGAAATGCCGCCTGGACAAAGAAAGAAGAGTGAATAAAACCAGAGTGGTGTCACAAACTATGGCTTACCAAGGTGAGTGCAAGTAGGCTAAGGAGGCACGAGACAGCAGCTCATGTGCTGTTAAACTGCCTGGTGGTCACCACTTACAGGGCAAAGTACTTCCGTAACCCAGGTACCCTACGTGAGATTGTCAGTGACACCAAGGCATTGCTGGCCTTCTTGGAGGAGCTGGGGTGGATCGAATAAACGATGTTTCCCACCCGTACGCAAAATACGCGCTTTGACGTGGAGTTGTGGAAAATGGACCGTATTATCTAACCAGAGCGGTGAGAAGGACATCGTAGACGACGATTGTTGGTAGAATGCAGATTTTTACTATGTGCAGAGCATTGGTATAGAAACCTACACGGGCATTGGAACATGGGAAGTCAGGTAAGAAGGAGAAGTGGGTTTGTCGAGTATAGAATACAACATAGACAGAGCCCTCAACTCTCTGCGCTGACATATGGGTAACCATTTTAAAAGCAATTGATGCACAGACACATGATTATAGTTATGAAGATTGAAAACTAATGAAATGCAGTTATTTTGAAGGTGGTCGTTTATTGAGGTTATGAGTTTGATACTCTTGGTTTAGGGGATAAGTTTCTATTTGTAAATATGTATATTATGATTAATTTTCAAATGTATCCAATTAGAATACCTATAATAATATTTATTGAAATCTTCTTTGCTTTTATCTATATGGGAAATTTTGGGTCATAAGTGCCTCATTTTATTTTAATTTGGGACTGAGTAATAATAAAATATTTTTTCTATTTTTTTAAACTATTGTTTTATTAATTTTTGTGTTTAACTATTTTTACATGCAGAAAACTGCAATCTCTGTCACTTAGGGGGCAGCCTTGTGGATGCTTATTGTAAAACCAACAAGGTTTCTGTTGTACCTTTATAGCTTTTTGCTTTAACTTTCTTTTTTTAGCATTGCTACCAACTTCATCAATTGTTTTTGGATACCTCAATCCCACTTTTCCAGATTGGACTTCAAAAATGTTATGATTATTTTTGAGAAGTGTTTGTATTCCTCCACATTCAGATTTCAATATATTTAGTTGTTCTTTAGGTATAAGTTGAACTAGTTCATTAAATTCTGCTATCCTTCCAATAGACCAACTGGAATCTGACTCACTGCATCCCTCCAGCAAGTATCTGCTAATACAGTCAACAATTGAATCTATTACGTTTTTATCTATTTGTGTACAATTTCTAACTTTTTCCACTGGATCTCGAGCTTTGAAATCATTTTCATCTTGTGATGAAACTTTTATAGTTAACTCATCTATTTTATTGCAGTATTCTTGATATTCTTTCTCTGGATGTATTCTGCCACTACTAACTAAGCATATTCTCTTGGTACTTGGAATCTTAAGTCGGTCTGTGTCTATTTTAAAACCACAATCTTCACACAACTGTGTTATGTAATCTAAATAATCATGGTATTGGCTTTTATATGAGTTTCTACGTTGATATTTGCTTCCATCAAAGTTGAAGGCACAACAAGGAAGTAGAAACAAATTGCATTTATATGAACTCTTTGCTGTGATAACTGGTATCCATGGTGTTAGCTCATCAGAATGGTTTCCAATAATCCAGTCCATATCAGGAAATATTGATGTATCAGATGGTGTAATAGTTTTCTCCTACAAGAAAATAATAACTTTTTTAACTTGAATAGAAAAAAATTGTATTATCAAATTGAAATATTTTTCTTAAGGTAGTAAGAATACCTACATCAGTTTTTTTTTTTTTAAACAGTACCCAAGAGTGTTTGTACTGAAATATATTATTATGAACACATTGTTGTATTTTATTCTTACCTTTAATATAACATTAGAGGGATACATATCCCAAATATTTCTTTTTCGAACATCTAAACCTAGTCCAATGTGTCCTTCCTTGGTTAGTATATACACCAGTAAACCATTTCCACATCCTAGATCAACAAATGATTTCTTTGTATTGGTTCCATCTCGTTCCCAGAGGAGTAACAGATATGTTGCTATTGCCACATCTTCATATACAAATTTTGATGCATCTGTACATTCTGGCCAAATCTGTAAAATAGATAAATCATTAAAAAATACCTGGATTTTAAACTGCTAAAACTCCACTGTTCAATCATTATAATTTAAAATAAGTCAAACTTTCAACTAAGTGTATTTTAATTTCTAAAGTAGTAATTATAGAAATATGGAAAAGATATGGTCAAAGTAAATAAATTACTTTGACCATGTCTTTTCCATATTTCAACTTTAAATCATTTTACTTTTCATAATTATTATTTTATTTACCTTGACCATATCTTTTCCATATTTCAACTTTAAATCATTGTACTTTTCATAATACTTAGTTTGGGATACTAGTGACAAAGATTCACTGCATATCTTGGCCTTGCTGTTATGGTTTGTAGATTCTGTACCCCACTTTATAAGTTGTGGTAGCAATATGTTGACAAGCCAGTTGTATGACTTAGAATTTTCATCTGAAATAAGATAAATCTAAATTACAAGTACCCCTTTTTGAGACAGCCCTTAACACTAGGATTGAGAAATAATAAGTACAAACCATTTGTAGCATTTAACATAATTTGACTGTTATTTAGTTCAATTGTATAACAGAAATTAGGACATAACTTCTGTTCTTGATTTGCTGGTGTAACATTATAGAATGTGACTAAGCATTTATCTTTTTGTAAGCAGACCACCTGGTATGCCTGATTATCTGTGTAGTTTTTCGGAAGCAGTTCCATCAAGAGGATTTCAATCGCTCCGTCAGTAGCAGACGTGGCGTCAGAGGATTGATTTTCAACATTTAGTTTCAAAAGAATATAAGTTTTATGTTTTTCAATATTGTCACTAGTAACTAAGTCATTAAGCCGACCTATCGTTGCTGGCAGTTCACATGTAGGAGGTTTAGGTTTATAACAATATTTAAACCATAATTTGTTGCCCCATAACCTCCTGTTAACAACATGAGGTTTAGTAACTAAAATATTGATAGATTCCCAGAATGAATCTGGAGTCAGCGTAGTGCGAATACATTTAGAAGTCTCTTTCATTGCTTTTGGTAAGATAGCCAAGCTCGAAACGTAACACTGATTTTTATCAAAAGTAGACTACTTTACGAATTTCCTAGTCTTGGT
Source organism: Xanthia togata (assembly GCA_963853775.1). Taxonomy (NCBI): domain Eukaryota; kingdom Metazoa; phylum Arthropoda; class Insecta; order Lepidoptera; family Noctuidae; genus Xanthia; species Xanthia togata. The sequence continues at coordinate 19,894,795 of OY970802.1, forward strand.
CTTGCTTGTTTATAAACAGCTGATGGAAGATGAGATGAGAATAATTCTGCTCACAGACATATTGTACATTTTATTCTGCTTTGATATTGACAATATGACAATGACAGGAGTACAGGACACAGACCACAGACTCTAACTCTAAGTAGTCTGTGCCACAGACTACATAGAAATACTACATAACTCAACGGTCCAAGCCGCGCGGCGATTCCCCCCCCGCCGGTCCGCGCATGAAATGTCACTTACTTTTTTATGCATTCGAATAAAAAATACTCACGGAAAGCTCAAAGAATCCAAATTTTAATTTAATTACAAGTAAATTACTCTAAGTAACAATAAAGGATGAAAATAAATTATAAAGTTGGAGAAATAAAAAAGAACGTTTTTTTTTTTTCGAGTTTTACAAGAAAACTAAAACAGTTACTGGTTACAATTTTTTTCTATTCTAATAGTATATAATATAACCTTTAAAATGACACCAATATCTCAGTATAAATAGACCCCATCCCAATATATTTCGTTTGTTAATGGCTATCGTACTAATAGTGAAGAATTATCTTTTAATTATTACAAAGAACCAATTAGAATACATTGTAAACATTATAGAATCATCAAACGATGATCGCGTAGTGATCATATAGCTTTTCCAGCAAAATTATTCTATGTAACCATTTTGAAATTTTCGTAGTAATGCATAATACGTTAAGAAAATATCTTCACGTTTAATTTGATGTACAGACGCCAGCAGGTCAACCTACCTGAAACTGTCAAAATTTCCCAATCAACTTTGAACCTTAAAATTTTGCGATAAAGTTGAAAATCTATTAAATAAATTTGACAGATTGTAGTAGGTTGATGTGCTGGCGTCTGTACAATAACAATAGAAATAAGGTATAAAAACAGCAATCTTACACATTTTGCTTTGAGCTCCACACACAATAACAGTTTGTTGACAAGAAAGTCGAACTGTCACTTTCACTTTTTTTTTTTCTAAATATTATGTTTTCCTTGCACAGGTTAAATTTACTCGCGCGGATGACAAATTTCATATAGCGCCATCTAGTATTTTGTTACTGTACGACTATCACCGGACTTTAGTGCTGTACACGTTTAAAATGAACGATTTCGTTCGGGGAATGTATTCCCCATGGACAGTTAAGGCAAGAGTTTTTTTCGGGGAATGTAGTACACTTGGACTGTTGAGTGGAAACAGCTGATGGAAGATGAGATGAGAATAATTCTGCTCACAGACTTATGTACATTTTATTCTGCTTTGATATTGACAATGACAGGAGTACAGGACACAGACCACAGATTACATAGAAATACTACATACATAACAGACGGTAATCTCCCGCATGGTTTAGTAACATACTTCGCCAGGTATTCTCTTCCGACGATGGCCTCAGACTACGTCACGATAAGTATTGCCATTGATTGTCCTTTTCAGTAAATTTAGGAACTTTCTCATTTAGATAATGAAAATAAAATAAATTACTAACTAGCTAAACTATTTAGTAACTAGTGTGATTCATCTATTTAGTTTTAAATTAATGAACATATTGAATTATTAGTTCATAATTGCTTTGTTAATTTAAAAATGCATTTTGCTCGGGTAATTCAATTACACACAGTGGCCACACATAGAATTGACAAGTGTCATACTGACAGCTCGCCATTTCATCGCTATCGTCGTGTCGCTCATACCTATAGCGTTGTTTCGCACGGTGAGCAAAATACTGTGGTTCCCAAACATTAGTTACTGTGAAAGGTTTTTTTCTTTTCCCAAAGAAGAGATGCTAACAAATGCGTGGCTTCAATATTGTAGACCGAAAACAACAATAAGAACTGGTAACGTTACTGCATATTATTTCATTTATCTAATATAGTTTAACGGCTCTGGCTTCAAGGCCTTTTGGGCTTATCTAAAATATTAATCAGTGTTTTTCGAGTGACGAAAGCTGGATTTATTGTTATGATCCTGAAACTAGGAGACAGTCTGCTGTCTGGATGTTTCCTTCCGAGGAGTTGCCAACTAAAGTGAAGAGAGGTCGAAGCGTAAGAAAAAAGATGGTGGCCTCGTTCTTCAGAAGGACAGGTCATTACGCAACAATTGTTTTAGAGGATCGAAAAACAGTTACTGCAGAGTGGTACACTAACAATTGTTTGCCACTTGTCTTGGAAAAAGTTCGGGAGAAACGACCCCGCAGTAGGATCCTCCTTCACCACGACAATGCGTCGTCACACACCGCCAAGCAAACAACTACTTGGCGAGACGTCAGACGTGGAATTACTGGGTCACCCGCCCTATAGCCCTAACCTCGCACCTTGAGATTTTTATTTATTTTCGATAATAAAAGAAAAACTTCGAGGGTAACGTTTTATGGACGCCGAGGAAGCAGTGGCTGCGTTTCAAAATGCCGTCGAAGAGTCGAAGAGACCCCTAAGGACGAGTGGGCAAAGTGCTTTTCTCTGTGGTTCCATCGGATGCAGCTATGTATTGATGTAAATGGACACTATTTTGAAAAGATATAATAAAACTTGCTAGTTTGTTCAGTTTTTGATTTTCTAAGAACTTTCAGTGTCACCCTCATGTCGATTTATTAAAAATGATAAAAATTTAGTATTGTTGTATTATGCATGGTATAATAACATACTTCGCCAGGTATTCTCTTCCCGTGACAGCTGGGTCACGTGATTGGCCTATGAATACGTCATCAGTTGCGATGCGGTTCTCAAACTTTTTTAGTGGGGAAAAAGATAAAAATAATACAACGGGTACTCAACTTTTATCATTTTTAATCAATCGAGTATAATAGCAATTTTAATCAGTCTATACGTGTATACTGTATCGGTTATACTGTATATACTCTGCATCGACTGACTATCTAAAAGTATAGATAGTCAGTCGATACAGAAACGAAAGAGTTCAAAATTACGATATTGTTATGTATTATTTGTCCGCAGGGACTCGAAAAACACAGATTAATATTTTAGAAGAGCCCAAAAGGCCTTGAAGCCAGAGCTGATAAACCAAATTTATTAAAAAAAAAAAACTATCTAGCAAGATAAGTCAACATCACTTGAAAAAAAAATACATCTGACTTGGCTGTATGGGCTAAGATCTCTTTGCCTGTCCTGTTTTTTACAGGTTATTATGGAACAATAATAATCATTTTTCTTGTGTATCTTTCACAGTACAGTTTTCCTTTTCACAGTAACCAATGTTTGAGAACCACAGTATTTTGCTCACCGAGCGAAACAAGGCTATAGATAAGAGTGACACAACGATAGCGATGAAATGGCGAACTGTCAGTATGACACTTGTCAATTTTATGTGTGGCCACTGTGTGTGATTGAATTACCCGAGCAAAATGCATTTTTAACAATGAACTAATAATTCAATATGTTCATTAATTTAAAACTAAATAGATGAATCACACGAGTTACTAAATAGTTAAGCTAGTTAGTAATTTATTTTATTTTCATTAACTAAATGAGAAAGTTCCTAAATTTACTGAAAAGGACAATCAATGGCAACACTTATCGTGACGTAGTCTTAGGCCATCGTCGGAAGAGAATACCTGGCGAAGTATGTTATTAACCATGGTATTATGTTTATCTTTTTCCCCACTAAAAAAGTTTGAGAGCCGCATCGCAACTGATGACGTATTCTTAGGCCAATCACGTGACCCAGTTGTCACGGGAAGAGAATACCTGGCGAAGTATGTTATTATCTCCCTTTGAGTATACTTATATGTTCTGTGGTTATTATACCATGATCTCCCGTAGAAAAATCGCTACGATCTGCAACCATTGTCTTATGCAGACCACCTACTCAGATAGTTTACTACACTGGTGCTTGCCTACACATGTGTACGATTACTGCTAGACCTCAGTTCATTCACAAGCTCTATTATAGACAAGATAATAACTATTACGGAGTAATTACGTTCCTTGTTCATAACCGTATATAAAAAAAGTACTCTGTGTTCATAAGCGTGATGTCCACAGACTAGGTACTTAGAGAGAGATACTACGTATCCCTATGTAGTCTGTGGATACTACATAAGTGATGTCATTGTCTGCAAGTGCAATCCATCATGGTGACTTTTTTTTTTACCCAAATATTTTGACGCACGCAGTTATGAGACCAGGTCTTTTTGCCAAGGTTTGTCGAGCCGAATATACCTAGCCTTTTAAGCTTTAACAGACTTCAAAAAAAGAGGTTCTGCTTTATTCAACCGAGGTTGTGATTGTGTGTGTAGACACGTGTATCTATAGCACACCTGCGGTGTATGTGAATTAGAAAAGTGATGTAAAAAAAAAAAAACTCAAACTCAAAGCATTTATTTCAATTAAATCATATAAAGGCACTTTTGAATTGTCAAGGGGTCAGTCAGTCAGCCCGACTCGGACAGGTTAGGTTAGAAGGGGATGGCGAGGTCTAGTGAGCGAGCGAAGCCAGCTAACAGACTCCGCCATCCCCTTCGTGGTTAATTTCTTTTAAACCACTCAGAAATAGGTCAAATCAAAGTCAAATAATTTATTTCAATTAGGCACAAAAAAGGCACTTTTGAACGTCAAACTTTACAAAAAATATTAATAACTGATTCTAGTCGCCCATTCCAAAAGGTAGTTTTCGTATGGAGAAGAATGGGCAAGAAACTCCACCGTTCCGGAGCCCGCGAAGCGGTCTCCGTCGACTACGCTTAATTATTTCTTGAAAACAAATTTAGACCCGCCATGCGATCTTCCCCTACTCACACTATCACACCAATACCGAAAGAAACTGAGGATTTTTTCTCGTCACCTATGGTTTTGCGCACTTTAGGGTTTTCAAATAAATACAAAAAACGGGCTACATCATTTTATTTTTCAAAACATCCGGGTTTAATTCCCGAGCTGAGTACAAGTTTTTTTTAAAATGTATTAATGCAGTTTTTCTTGTTACTAAAATCAATGTTATGGTTCCTAAGAAGAGATCTTCGTATGTCATAAGTTTCAAACTTTATTAAACTGACCGATCTAAATGTGCCACCTGTCGGTATTACCTGCATGAGTGGCCAGCTCGCAGCCCAGACTTAAATCCCATAGAACAGGGACGAGTTCGGGAGATGCGTGAGACAACGCTCTCCTGCTCCTGTTACCTTACACGAGTTAAGGAATGCACTAGTAGAAGAATGGGACCAAAATCGTATTTTATTTTTATTCATGCATGCATTCAGCATGCCCCATCGTCTTTAGGTGAAGTGATACGGGCCGTGGAGGAAATACAAAATATTAAATTGAAAAAAATATTTATAAGATTTAATTAATAATTTAAAGAGTTTTTTAATAATTTTAAGATTTACTGCGTGTATTTTTGTTAGAAGCAAAATTTTCTTATTTTTTAAATGTAATGTAAAAACCGTGTTGCACATTTTTTTTATATACAGGGTGTTAAAGTAATTGCTTGCCATAGCTTAGGTTCAGTATCGATAAAGGAAGCCAGAAAAAATAAATAAAGAAATAGATATATAGCACCTACTAACTTAAAAATAAAATAGCAATTGTTTAGAAATAAAATAATTTTATTTTATGCTTTATTTACTTACCTACTATCGAATGCGAATCGAACTAACGCTACGACGACGGTATGTAAATTACAATTCGAATTTTCCCTTCGTACGGCGCTGCGATAATAATGTTTTTATTTTGTTTAAATGCTAATTATTAATTTCCTAGTTACCTTCATACCTACTATCGAACGCAATGAAATACCTACGCCCGAACACTTCGATAATGCCGGGCGAAGGATAGGTAACTAGGTAGGTACGTACAATTCCAAATCCAAATTTCAATTTCCAAATTTTCGATACTGAACCTACCACTACTTTAACACCCTGTATATTAATCAGTCATCTACAATATACTATAGTTTTTTTTATAGCAAATTAGTCTTGTATTTAACTTTCACGCCATTTATTAGCGACCCGGAATTTTAGCGATCCAGTGTATATTTAGAGCTTGAGCATGACATTTATAAATACGATCAGCAACAACAGCTTCAGCTTCAGAAAATTAAACGTGGCAGTCGTTCCAACGTCTGTTTAGGGTAAGAGAGTATATTAATCTATGGTTTAGGGCCACAATGTGTAGGTCAAAAAAAAAAAATAGTCGCACTCGCAGGTTTACCAAAATAATGATAGCCTTCTTGCTTTTTATGAGCTGTTTATTAATTAGTTTTCTTGACTTATTAGAAAACCCAACGTGAAACAATAAAATTCAAATGCTGCTTTTGCGTTATAAAGCTTTGTGATCATAGCCGCGTGCATACCATAATATCATAAAGTATCACAAACAAACTATTCCATCCCATATTTTTTTCTCAAAAGTCCTGAAATTGAAATCTCACACTCACGATGTGTCACTTCACTTAACTTTTTTGATTCTGTATCTGTATGATCTGTGCAGGGCATATTTTTGAAAATATTTTTATAATTTTGTTTTCTACATTTTTATTTTATTTTTAAAGATTTGGTATCCTTGTTTAGGAGCTGCTTAATGATATTGATAAATTTAAAATAGGCAGGTGTATGTAGGTAATGTCATACACTGAGCTCGAACATGGCTATCAAGGGTTGCGGCAAGCTTCTCAGCCTCAATTTTATGTCGGAGATGATGGAAATCTTGTACCGATAAGATCATCAGTAAGTTTGCATTTTCATGTAGATATCGTTGTTGTCAAGTCAAACAAAGACTACTAGATACTTCAGAGCAATAACCTATTGCACTGTAGTATAGAATTTGTGATCGTGTTATGTAAACTAAAACAGTTATAAAATAGCAATCCAAACACAAATAGTAGTAAGGTCACATAAGTTAAACGAATCCAGATAAAATATTGGTTCGGCTAATATTATCTTTGTCCATTTCCCCACTAATGTAGCACTGATAACACTACTGAGCACATAGCTGCTTGATTGTTGAGTGCAGGACAGCTACACTTAATTATCCTATATTATATGGACACAATAGATTATTATATTTATAGCTGTACATGCTGACAATGACACGTGAGGTAATGTAGTATGTTAATTTATGTCAAGTTTATCTTAGTTATCAAGTATAAAGTAGTGTCAACCAATCGGTGGCAAGGTTGCCTGTGCGGCTTATCATATGCTGTGATAGGAGCAAGTGTATCATAGATAGTGTGTGTGATGGAGTGGCAGTGGCTTAAAGATTGGTGGCGACTCAAAAGATGGAGGAAGGACAAGAAGGGCCAGAGTGATGATGACATATGTTATTGTGATGACTGTCTGCCTGATGTAAGATGATGGTGGCTTTTGTTATGTCATTCATGATTAATTTATCATTTCATTGAAATAATTTATTCAAATGTTGAAATTTTTGTTTGTGCAATTTAAATTTTAAATGTATGCTGTTGTGTCTAACAGGACAAAGACATTATGATTGTTACATGCAACTTGAATGGCTTCTTTAGCATACACATGCTAATATTCCCTTAATTACTTAATTTAGTTGTGTGTATCTCTCCTCCACCACTCTTAAGGAGGATGCTTCATGTGAGACTAACTTCAGATTTGTTAATGTTTTTATTGAATTGCCAACAGTACAGAAGTTTGTATTGTGGATTGACTGGAGCAGAGACTAAGTGATGCTTGAACTATACTACTATTTTTTTTTATATAAGTGCAAATTAAAATAGGTTTGTAACTTGCTCAGAATAGTTAACTTTCAGAGATAGGGGAGCCACAATACTCCGTCAGTCACGGGAAAACTGAATCGTTTTACTTTACCATTAAAATTATTTTGTATTTTGATATTTGAACACAAAACAAATTCAAAATACACACATGCATTTTCTGTGACTATAGTTTTTAGGGTTCCATAATCAACATTCCTTTATAGTTTCGCCATGTCCGTCTGTCTGTTAGACAGTGACTGTTAGTAATAGAAAGCTGTAATTTGGCATGGGTATACATATTAAACACGCCAACAAAATACACCGAAGTAAAATTAAACCAAGATTTTTTTTTTGTTTCATCCCCTACCATTTTTTTTAACCACTTAGGGATCCGTTTGTGAAATATTAAGCTTTAAAGTGCAAATTTTTGTTATGTGTTTAATAATAGTATTTGGATTATGTGAAAAAATTCACGGCAGTAGTATAAAATATGTACAAAACCTGTCGATCCGAAAGGGGCACATAGGTACTGCAAAAACATTACCAAACTGTAATAAAAAAAACTTATTATTATTCAACATAAAAATTATATTGTTATAATGCTATTTAAAATTCACATTTTTTGTACCAAAATTACTACAAATCTATTAAAATTTTGCAAATTTTTAAAAGGGGTGGTGGGTTTAGGTGTGTGGTTATGACTTACACCCGCTAAACGACGGCCACCCGCGCTCCATGTAAATAATCCGGTAAAATACCACTTTTAAAAAAAGTGGCCAGTTTTTCTTTTCTTTTTTCCTGAAAATTACCACATAAATAGACCTTCCGTACGATACTCAACATCACCCTCGTGAATCTGACAGGGTTTTTTTACATATTGTATATAACGAAGTTAAAAGGAAAACTATGACAGCTAAGTACAAGTTAACAAGTACCAGTTATCAACCAACTTACATTTGCATTTGGAATGAATGGGAGAACATGTTTCTCATGATAAATTTATCCGAACTACGGAACCCTTCATTGTGCGTGGTCCGACACGCACTTGGCGGTGTTTTTGTTTTTTTTTTGTTTTTAGGTCTCCATAGCTTTAGATACAGAGCATGTTCAATTAAAACCTTTCCATGAATTACTTAAGAATTAAATATTTAGTGCAATTTTAAAGGAATTGTTAGACTTGGGAAAAGCCACAATAGTTAAGTAGTACTGCTTACTTAACCATTCTGGCTTTTTTTCTATCATATAGAGTAAATATACCTAAAAGTACTGAATTGACAGTCTTTTAATTTTAACCAAGCTGTTTTCAAAGAAACTAAGTAAAACATTTCAGCTACCTGTCTTTTGTACAGTTAAATAGTATTCTTCTCTACTATAGCACACCCACAACTATTGTTCGCCTTTTGTTCAAACAAATGAGGCCTTAAAGCCAGTGCAGTGTTTACCATTTTCTTTTGTTCTAGGCTTCTTTGAAAACATTGATTTATTTTCTCTGAAGTAAGTCAGCCTTCATTAGCCACTTCCTGGACGTCTAGAAGAGTTGTGTTACTTTCTCTTTCTATCATACAGGATTTATCTTTCATCAAGCATGACGGTGGTGATGGCTATTATAGAGTTTTTTACCCTATTCATCATATTAACCTCCATGTTTATCATTTATATGAATAAAGATTTGGATATGAATTAAACTTTTATGTGTGCACATTGGTAAATTAGGGCGAGTTGGATCTTTGCGAGTCGCTGGACCCGCACAGCGATGGCGGGGGTAAAAAGGTGGTGGTTGGCGTCTGCGCCATGGCCAAGAAGTCGCAGTCGAAGCCCATGAAGGAGATCCTCACGCGCCTCGACGAGTTCGAGTACATCAAGATGCTGGTCTTCCCAGAGGAGGTTATCCTTAAGGTTCTCCACTTTGTCTAACACAACTAGTGGAACAAAATATTCTGTAGAGTGGGTGGTTGAATGTCAACAATTGGCTGAGTATAAAGAGTTCAATTATTGTGCCGTCAGCAATTTTGATATAATGCTTAAAAGATGTCTGCTGATGCTTAAGCCATAATTAATGTCAGTGGTAAACATGTTAAAAATTAGCCAGAACAATTAAGTAATCTGTAGAACTATTGTAATAAAAGATTTGCATTGAAACTGTTACAAAGTAGACATATTTTGTTTTACTATTTGTCACGCAATTTATTTTCATAATTAACATCTGTTAGAATTCTTCTTCATTCGTTTAATTAATCATTTATAACACACATACATACACGCGCACGATACTAACGTTTACACGTTGTAATGTTCTGTTTCCATTGAATGGCTTCATATACACTAGCTTTGTTTGTGTGGTTGGTGTCAAGTAGCGAATTAGTCGGTAATGGTGTATTCATAATCTTTCACTGTTTGCGCATTCGTGCATTTAGTTGGGGAAAGCGTAAGACGTATCGTCTGATATCTGAAATCGCCGTTATTGTATTAATTCGCATTTTCTGTCTACTTAATAATTAATATTATCTTATATTTTTACAGAAACCAGTAGAAGAGTGGCCCATCTGCGACTGTCTTATTTCCTTCCACTCGAAGGGCTTCCCTTTAGACAAGGCCATTCAATACGAGAAGTTACGGAAGCCCTATGTTATAAACAATCTTCACATGCAGTATGATATTCAGGTATGTATAGTATTGCTTCAGAATGTAATTATGTTCATTAGACGTCAGGAGTTGTTACTTGATACTTGCACGTATTACTTACAGGATCGAAGAAAAGTATACGCGATATTAGAGGGCGAGGGTATAGAGATACCTAGATACGCAGTATTAGATAGAGATTCACCGGACCCGAAACGTAAGTCTTTGTTTATTCTTATGTGCGTGCTAGAAAGTTTTTCAAGTTACGCGCTATTACGAGAATGTTCCAAATGTTCGTTTTGCGACAGTACCTATGGATTTCTTATTGTAAAATAATTAGGAACCACACTTTTCTGTGTTAGTTAATAACCGGCGTTTCATAAGCAACGAATGATTTGGGTAAAAAACCCCTGTACATCGAAACATAGCCTATTGGACGTAGCATCCTATCAGGTTAATAGGGAGCTGCCATTAGCTGGCCCTAATATAGACTTAGGTACCTTCTTGCAACATAACCATGACCAATATTTACAGCATTTCGTTGGGGAAGTCCATCTTCAGATATTGACGGTCGGTATGGCGAATATTTTTATGTTGGCTAGGAAGAAAGGTAGAAATGGTTAGACCCTGTGCTTACACCAACTCACTTCATTTAGCATCAACGCTACTTATTTTTCTTCGTCTTCTATCACTGTGTACCTTCTGCGCCATAACTTTTGTTTAGAAAGCGGTGCTGTCGTATAATGGCCGCAAAAACCGTAAAAGTCAAAATTGCGGTCTTTGTGTAGCGGCCACCGCTTTACCGCTTACAGATAGTGCAATCCACGACGACGCGCCCCACTCCGCGATTACTGTACTGTAAGCCGTACTTTAGTACGGAGCGGAGCGGATGCGTCGTCGTAGATTGCACTATCTTTATCAGTTAATATTACCAATTTGTTAGAAGAGCCGCATATTTCCAGATCACGAGCTGGTGGAGTCGGAAGACCACGTGGAAGTGAACGGCGTGGTGTTCAACAAGCCCTTTGTGGAGAAGCCGGTGTCGGCTGAAGATCATAATATTTATATTTACTACCCCACCTCTGCCGGTGGTGGCAGCCAACGACTGTTCAGGAAGGTAGGAAACACATGGCCTAATACCATTATCTGATTGAGCGTTGTTTTTCCCTGAGTTCACCTGGATAAAAGATACACGCTCTATTCTAAGACTTGGACACGAATTTGTACCAAATACCACCTATTTTAATACAATATTTTCTATAGTAACCTACAACAGGCTGTTACTGTCTCGGATCCTAACTAATATTATAAATGCGAAAGTAAGTTTGTTTGTTTGTTACGCTTTCACGCTAAAACGGCTAAACGGATTTAGATGACGTTTGACTCAAAAAAAAATTAAAAAAAAAATTTGGGACACGCACAGGAAATACAACCAGTAATAATACTTAAAAAAAACAGCGTATAGAAGTTAATAAAAAAATGCCAAAAAGGCCCCTGTCTCAGCATAATACGGCGATACATGGGTAGAGAATGGATGACTTGGAGAAGGACATAGGCTACTACGTAACACACGATTAATCATAAACTGAATCATTTTGAAGACTATTGCTAATCCATTGCTTCTTAAGTTCAAAAAACTTCGTCTGGTCAACAACATAAATAACGCAATGAATGTTGTTGAACTGTCGAAATGAAACAGATTGTGATTGATCATGTGTTACGTAATTAGGGTGCAGGATCGCAGACGAAGTCGCGGGTAACAGCTATTATTACATAATTATCATATTAAAACATCACTGCACTATCAAATTGTTGTTTCCCTACTTGTTTTGGAAACTTTTTAAACATTGATTTCCTCAATTACAGATAGGAAGTCGAAGTAGTATATACTCACCAGAATCAAGAGTGAGGAAAACAGGGTCATTTATTTATGAAGACTTTATGCCCACTGATGGTGAGTTGTGATTTGTAGGCATTATTGACGTAAGTAATAATGCTATGTGGTTTTTAGTTCCACTGATGATACGCCATCATTTATCGACGGCACGGTAAGAAGCGAGTACTAAGATTAGTGGGAGGATGGACAAAAGCTACTCACATAACATCATACTGCGAACATCTGGATTTCCAGGAGTTGCGGAGATCACATGCCAGCCTTTCCCCGTTAAACCTGATCGTCATATGCACGAAGATCCGCGCAACATGCGCTCGCAGAACCTAGAACCTGCTGCTATCAAAGCTATCCCTGGAAAAAGTTAAGATTACGAAGAGGAAGGGCCTCCGATAAGTTACTACGCGTATTTCGCATGCGCCGTACTGATGCGCGTGAGCGTCGAATTACATACAGCAATGTTGCACACAGTTGCGGCGAGACTACGTGACTGAAACGCCATCAATGTGTTACGAAACTCCACAGATAACTCATAGAAATCAAAACCTTATTTTGTTCATAATAAATTCCATATTCCATTGCCGCACGCTAAGGGTTGCCCGCGTTACGCGCCGTGGACGGCGTGCGAAGAACGCGTGGCTTACCGGATGATGCCCTGAAGAGGTTGATTTCCGACATTTATATACAAATCCGAATGTTTCTAGGTACCGACGTAAAAGTATACACTGTGGGTCCCGACTACGCGCATGCAGAGGCCCGGAAATCTCCGGCATTAGACGGCAAAGTTGAGAGGGACTCGGAAGGCAAAGAGATCAGATATCCTGTCATATTGTCCAATCAGGAGAAGCTTATATCCAGGAAAGTTTGTCTTGCCTTCAAACAAACTGTTTGCGGGTTTGATTTACTTAGGTAAGTAGCTTAGATTAAAACTCAAATCTATATTATAATCATATCATATCATATCATAAAAAGAAAATACTGTCGATTATTTGCACTCAGAATAAATATCTTTCAGTAAGTAGGCTGCCTCTAAATAATTAATCGTCCCGATGCGGGATCGATACGACCAGCCGTGAAGGTTACGCGGGGTGACGTCATTTAGGTCGAGAATTCATTAATTAACCTTGTCCCCAAATCGTTACGGCTGTTTGAAGCGCCATCGGTACTGAATAATAAAGTAATTCAAGTACTTTTTATTCGTGAAAAACCCGTAACCCGTACCCCATAAATAACACACAAGTACCTTTTCTCTTTTAATACCACACAACGTTTTGGAAAGACGTTCATTGTGCGTACAGCGTATCGATAAGGCTAGTTTAGCTACAACTTGACTCTCGACTGAGTTGGTACTTTTAGGCAAGCGCGAATCATCGTCAACTGCATCATTGCTTGCCATCAGGTGAAATAGTGGTCAATCACGAACCTAAAAAAGCCACTGTTCACTCAATGTTGAGGGTAGACCTCATTATTGCTCGATATTCCTCCCCTGCGAGTCCTGGAGTGAATATCAAGGCAAGTATAGCTTGCCCCCCCCCAGCTAGATGGACTGGATGCGGAGGACAGGGTTTTGTGGCGCTGCTTGAGAGAGGCCATGTTTAGCTGTGGACGCGATAGACTGAGTCGATTAATTCCTCGTCTGATGGCTTCGTCCCCCATTTTCTATGTTTCTAATATTTCTTCTCAAATCAAGAACAAATTTTCAGAGCAAACGGCAAATCCTTCGTGTGTGACGTAAACGGCTTCTCATTCGTGAAGAACTCAAATAAGTACTACGATGACTGCGCAAAGATCTTGGGTAATATGATCTTGAGGGAGCTAGCGCCCACGCTGCACATACCGTGGTCGGTGCCCTTCCAACTGGATGATCCGCCTATAGTGCCTACGACCTTCGGCAAGATGATGGAGCTGAGGTGTGTTGTGGCCGTCATCAGGCATGGGGACCGCACGCCTAAGCAGAAGATGAAGGTTGAGGTGCGGCATCAGAGGTAGGTTATACTTTCTGTGTTTTTAAATGTGTGATTTTAAATGTTTGGGGAATATTCGGGTTTGTTTATGTTTGTTTAATGCCTTTTGCGGTATTTCCGATCTTGTTTTAATATTGAACTGAGTCCCAAGTCATGTCCTGATCATTGACAAGTACAGGTTATCGGTTTTCGCGACTAATTTCGTACTAGATCGAAGCCCTTAGTATAAGCTGGTAACTTGAGGTAGAGGTGTGAAAATTACGGTAATTGAAGAAGCAAAATGTGCTGTCCAGATTTGAAATAGAGATAGATTATAGATATTAATGTCGTGATGGCCGAGTGGTTAAGGCCTCGCCTCTCATGCACGAGGCTGTGGGTTCAAATCCGAGCACCGATGTGATTTTTTCAATTCATATGTACTTTCTGAGTTTATCTTGGACATTACTGACATCTGTGAAGGAAAAAGAAAACCTTGACTTACAGTTAATATAAGTCTGAAATCGACAACCCGTCTTGAGAAAGCGTGGTGATCATATTATAGCAAAAAATATGTCTTCCATTTACAAATAAAACATATACATTCTATTTTCCAGATTCTTCGAAATATTTGAGAAATACGACGGCTTCAAACGCGGCCACGTGAAGTTAAAGAAGCCTAAACAACTGCAAGAGATCCTGGACATAGCGCGCGCGTTGCTGTCAGACATACAGACAAGACACGCCGACCCTGAGATTGAGGAAAAGCAGGGAAAACTTGAACAACTCAAGAGTGTTCTAGAAATGTAAGTTTTTTACATATGCAGCCATATGGGAAACAATCAATCGACTGCGGACCCAAGTAGGCCGCTGCAAGCACAATCTAGCTAAATGGGGGATAATAGATCCCACCGATACTCAGTGCGAATGCGGTGCTCCTGACCAATCCATATCGCATGTGCTGGAGTGCCCAAAGTGTCCATACACCTACACTTCTGAGGACATAAAAATGGCACTGATGGCGCGATTGGCGTGGCACCTACTGGGCCCAACTCGTTTAACATAATAAATGTTTTAACATCGACTCGAAAAGAAGAAGAAGCACATTAAATGCCATTTCTAACGCTCTCAATACCGAAATAGGAGAATACTCATCGCCTTGCTACTGAAAATACTTAGGATGATATTTATTACCAGCATCACGATCACAGACTACATTACTGTAGTGCTGTTTCAAAGACCAACTCACTCACCAAGGAATGATCCTTGGCGAGTGCGTGTTATTCACGTCCTCTCTTCGGGTGAAGATTCTGTCTAGCTACAGAATTGCTCAAATGAGTTTCATAATTATGATGTGGCACCATGAGCATTGGAGAAAATAATTAAATTAAAAGTCTGTTTTATTAAATCCACGAATCCACGAAAATTATTTATGTGACGTTGTAAAGACCACAATAACCATTCAGCAGTGCTGTCACAAACGACGTGAAAACTTTTAACTACACCATTACTTCATCATCGAATTCATGCCGCATCCGTTGTCCCCAGGTACGGCCACTTCTCGGGCATCAACCGCAAGGTGCAGATGAAGTACCAGCCCCGCGGCCGGCCGCGCGGCTCCAGTTCGGACGACGGTAACGCGCCGACGCACCACGGTCCGCTTTACGCACTTTACACCGCTTTACTGTAACATGCATTGGGATCACTCTCAAATATATCTTCAATATTTAATTTTATTTACAAACACACACAACATTTATGTCCATAAATACATTTTAGTTCCTTTTTGGAACGAAGTTTTTAGGAACGTGTGCTCACCTTACGGCGAGGTTAGGAGTAAACTGTCACGTATCGAAAAAGCGTTTTTCCCGAAAATTATGGCTTTAGTAAAAAACAAAAACTTTTGACACTTGAAACCATACTAGATGGCTCTGTATTAATACGTATACAACGAAAGAAACTTCGATCCAACGGGATGTCTCATGACACCTCCCGACTTTATTTCGGAATCAGGGGTTGAATTTACCCAACTTGTAATTTGTATTTCAGTATTTTGTGCCCATACAACGTAACAGTATGTAACAATAAATAAATAAATGGGCATTTCAGATACCACCTGTCAAGAGTCATGAGAATCAATTAAAATATTGCCTAATCTCAAGATCAACCGATCTGCCAAAATTCGGCTTTATATTGGCATTTTCAATATGGACATTGCGAAGTGCAATCAATCAACTCAGCCTTGCCAGGTGCACTGCTGGACATAGGCTCTCCTAAATCTCGCTTCGTCGCCCGATTATCGGCCTTATGCATCCAATGTGCATTTGCTGTGTGTAAAATACAGATGGTTTTCTTAGAATTTTTTGATCACAATGCATAGTACGGAATTATTTTAAGTTACCAGCTTAAGTACCAATAACACCCACGTAAAAAGTTTGATTTGAAGTGCTGTCGCATTGTCGAATTTTTTCATTGAGCATTGCATATACTTAAGCTAGTTAAAACTATAAAAATGCGAACTAGAAGCTACTTGCAGTATAGCTTAGCTAACTTTGTAGGGAACAACATTTTTATGTAGAATTTGAAGTTGATTTACTACCGAGCTGTCAAAGTAAAAGTATAAGAGTAAACTCGCACTGCGAAATATATAATATATACACGATTATTTTGCGGCTATTTAATTTCAAATATGTACAATTGCGTATGCTGTATTTTTTTTCGAAGTTCGGGTTGACTCTGGGTTACAGAGTAGACAGAAGTACTGTAAAAGTAGAGGTAGAATATTGATAACGTTACAACAACGAGTCATTCAAATTAATATAGGTAAGAAAACAAACATTTTAATCCAACTACATTTTTCGTCGGTTTGCAGACGAAACACTTTTTATAGATTTGACACACTCGTGTTTGAACGCATCAACTGGTAAGTTATGTACACTTTTACCGTTTGCTGATTATGTTTGTTGTAGTCACTGTACATAATGACATCACGCAGTTCTCACACGGTTTTGATTTAATGCTGGCACTATACTTGGGTTATTTGAGAAAATATTTGCGTTATTTCGCTAATACAAAATTAACCTTACCCGTATGGAATTATGGTGTATTTTGTATTATTTAAATAACGCAAATATTTTGATAGTTACGGCCAGTGTCAGCTCAGTAATAAATAAGCAATAATCTTTGCAATAATACACGTGTGACCGTAACCTTGATGATAATAAGATTTACCGAAACCTATTGGCTTGGTTGTGTTTGCTCAAACCTCTGTATGCGAGGCAGTTAGCATGGCTTTGAGTGCTTACTCATAAACATGAGACAAATATATGGTTTGAAGTTATTAATGTTGCTTTGAGTAGATTTAGTAAGAGTGTTATATTTGCAGAGTATTTAGTATTGTGTAATCATGAACGAATTAAGAAAAACAGTGGATCGAAGAAGCTCTCGGGATGAGTTCGGGGTGAGTGGTGGTGTTTGGAGGATTATTGTAACAATCATCTCCAATGTAATACTACTCAGCCAAGACGATGATAAATTTGAATAGGAGTTAACTACAGGAATACAAGAGCGAAGTTAGAAATACCCATAGTTATATTAGACTTTTATTCTATATACTGCTGAAAATATGGTAGTCATCATACACTTTTATTCTATAATTCTATTCTTTTTTTCATGTGGTTAGTGACTAACCTAGTGTTTTAAAGAGTTAGAGTTTTAAAGCCGCCCATGGGCCTCTGACTTGGCTTCACATGCCGTCGAGAAATATCTCTCAGGCATGCCGGTTTCCTCACGATGTTTTCCTTTACCGTTTCTGAAGCAAGTGATAATTATAATCACATGAATCCGAAAAGTCAGAGCTGCGTGCCTTGGGTTCGAACTCGAGACCTATGACTTGGCAGTACGACGGTTACACCACCAGGCTATCAGTGCTATATAATAATAATAATTCTGTCTGCTGGTGGGAAAATTTTTTTTTTTTTTTTGTATATTGTACTTACTAACATACAATTCGTGTACAGTAGGAGGCGGTGGCGAGCCCTCCTTGGTCCTCATCCTCAAGTGGGGCGGCGAGCTGACGCCGGCCGGCCGCATACAGGCCGAGGAGCTCGGCCGCATGTTCCGCTGCATGTACCCGGGCGGGCAGGGCCGGCACATAGCTGGTACGTATCGTGATCATCGTCTAGTGCTGTCTTGTGGTTCTTCTAAGAGTGATCTTAATGGAAGTTTTCAGTTGTGCAGACTGCCTGGTTGGTTTAGTGGCCGCAAGCGCTACTTGCAGAGCATAAGGTCCTGGGTTCGATTCCCGGGTCGGGGTCAGTGCTATTGGATTTTTCCATCAGGAATTTCTGCATTTCTCTCTCATTTTTGGTATCTGGATTTACCGGACAAAAATCCAGATCCCCTATTACATGGGACTTAAATATAACTGGCGAAATGTGGGTGTACTATAGTTACATCTCTGCCTACCCTTTCAGGGAATACAGGTGTAATATAATGTTATTTTATGCAAGTTCATCGGCACTAAATTATCACGCTTTCAATCTTAGGACATGAGCAATAAAATATCATCCAATCACAGAATCCAATGTTGTTTTTCCACATTCACGCGCGGGTTTGCTGGCAAAGCTAAATAAGTATATGGTAGTATTTATTCTGTTTTCCGACTTCCACGCGAACTAAATCGCAGACAAGACCTAATGCCAAATAAAGGCTGAATAAAGCTCCATACTGACAGTTTCGTTCATAACACGGATGACTAGCTGAGATATTTGGTCTAGCAAATCACTAGCGCTTTGTTGATAAGTTACAGGTTGCAAAGGCATCCTCCATTTCGTTAACTATATCTATACGTATATATATATATTTTTAACTTTCATAATGCCCTAACCATTCCAGGCGAGGGAGGCACCCAGGGTCTCGGCCTCCTGCGCCTCCACTCCACGTTCCGCCACGACCTGAAGATCTACGCCTCAGACGAAGGTCGTGTGCAGATGACCGCAGCCGCCTTCGCCAAGGGACTGCTGGCTTTGGAGGGAGAACTGACCCCTATACTTGTGCAGATGGTCAAGTCTGCCAACACGAATGGATTACTGGATAATGATTGTGATTCGTCTAAGGTTCAGAATATGTGAGTATTATTTTTTTAACCAATTATATTAATCAGCACAGAGGCGGTCTTTGTGCGACCACAAAGGCCACACTGTGTTCGTGAACAATGTTCGTGGTAATCCAATTTCGTTGTTCTGTGTGGACGGTGTTCGGAGAAATTACATGCGACCACTTCCAACGGTGAATCCATAGCTTCTAAAGAGATTAAAGAGTTCTAAAGAGAACAAGTCGTCAAAATATTTTGTTCGTTCGTGCGTACACGCCTTAAAATAACGATCTAGTTCGCTAAGGGGTCGTCCATTTACTCCACCTTGTGTTATTTCTTGATTCTCCTCCCCCCTCCCTTTCCTGTCTCACGTGATTAATGGACGATCCCTAAGAAGCTGCGAACCAAACTGAGCGCTTTGGTTACTAATGCACAAGACGAAGAGAGCATAGCTTATTTCACAATTGTTCAAAAAGAAAGTGTTCTTTCTCAGTATTTTTCACAATTTTGAATGGATGGATGAGAATGATGAGAGGAACTCTTATAAAATGACAACCAGATTTCAACACTATGTTTTCTGATTTTACTAATAAAATACATAAACTCATGTCTACTCCTTACTCACGCTTACTCCTTAATTTTGCTTCATCCAAGTTCTTACGTCTTCCCTTCACCCCAGGGCCAAGGCTCGTCTCCACGAGGCGATGCAGGTGGACCGCGACTTCACCGACGAGGACCGCGCGCGCATCAACCCGTGCGAGTCCGTGAGCATCAGCACGGCCATGGAGTTCGTGAAGAACCCCGTGCGGTGCTGCGCGCACGTGCACACGCTCATACAGCACCTCATGCACATCGTGGTTATTAAGAAGGATGATCCGAAGACTAAAGGTGAGCTTTTTTAAATATTTGTATAACTTTTTTGAGACACATTCACGTTTATTAACGCCCGAAATTAAAAGACAGATCGGCAAACTCGGCCTTTGATTGACAACGATGGATGAGATACTTTATTAATTTCGGGCGTAAGAGTTTACTTGACGCGATAAGAGAAAAGCTCATCGATAATAGAACAGTTGTTGGTGCGGGTTTATTATGCTTATGCGGCGTCGTTCGGCGCGGTGCGTAAGCGCAGTGGGAAATTGTCATAGCGCAACAGTGCGCGCGCTTCTTCAATGAGACTGCTCATTCGAACAACAGCAGCACGCTTTAGACGCCGTAGAACGAAGTGTTTCACATTTAAAAGCAGTTACATCATTGGTCTACCTACACCTACATCAATTATCGTTACTGTTTTTATATTCGAAACGCAAAGCTACTCGTGCATTTCCCATAAAAAAATCGGTCATAAAGTCATAACACCTCAAATTAGGCTCAATGTATGAATAACTTAGACATTGGGAATTAAATGGAGACTGGGTATTTGAAACACTAGCTCGCACAAAACACCTATTCACACAATAATTGATTCTATACTCAGATTTTTAATTTGCTAGCCTAAAATGACATTTGGTGTCGATATGAAAATCACCTAGTAAATAATCTAGTTACCGAGTGACTCACCGAGGACCACTGAATCATTCTCTACAGGAGGACCTTCACTGTGCTCGAGTTGTCTCTGTAATATTACCAACTAGCGGCGCCCCGTGGTACCCGCATAAGTCTCGATCCCGTGGGAAAATCGGAATAATAAGTACCCGTGTGCCAAATTTCATACAAATCCGTTCAGCGATTTTAGCGTAAAAGTGTAACAAACCAACTCACTTTCGCATTTATAATTAGTTAGGACTACCTTTCGCCCGCGTGGAGGTCGGAAACTATCCCACGGGAACGTACTACCGGGATAAAAAGTATCCTATATGTTTATCCAGGTTATAAACTATCTGTGTGCCAAATTTCATCCAAATCCGTTCAGACGTTTTTGTGTGATTGAGTAGCAAACATCCAAGGATACAAACTTTCACATTTGTAATATTAAGTAGGATTTAACGTGTTATTTAAACAAAAAAGGTCGAACGCAGCTGTCGATTTTAGTCTACTAAATTACGAAATCAGAATTTAGCTTATGTTCATATGATGTGGCTGTGGTTTTTTAATAAATAATTAGTATAGTTCTCGATGTTTTTGGTTGGTATATTGGCGTGTGCTAGCTGTCATATGGCTATTAATTTATAATTTAATGTTTTGTGTTGCGTTATGTAAATTATTTTGCATAAGTACTTATTGTATAGAATCAAGTTTTTCTAACTGAACTGTTTTTGAAACTGAGCTGTGCTGCTGGGGAGTTTGTTGCGCCACTTCTTCTTCCCAGCGAAAGCACTAGGAAGTGGTGAAGGGTGGGCGTTTTGTGGGACTGTCTTATGTAACTTTGACGTTCGAAAAGTGCTGATTCTCAGCCTAGTTTGAATAAATGACTTTTGAATTTTGAATTAAATATTTTCACCAGACACGATACTGTACCACGGCGAGACGTGGGAGCTAATGGGTCGCAGATGGGGTAAGATCGAGAAGGACTTCTGCACTAAAAACAAGTCGTACGACATATCCAAGATACCGGATATCTACGACTGCATCAAATACGATCTGCAACACAACCAGCATACGCTGCAGTTTGATCTGGCAGAGGAACTGTATATTTATGCCAAGTATTTGGCGGATATTGTTATACCTCAGGTGAGTGATAATAGTATTTTAAGGATATAAAATTTTGGCTCTAGGGATTGTTCGTGCACTCTGAGAGACGTTGGAACTTTGGAAGATTATAGGGGACACCAATTCTGTTCTGTTGCCAGAATACTTAGCTGTTAGACAGAATAGTACAACAGTAGTGTCAAGAACACGATGATCAACCCCAAAAATATAGCATTGAATTTACGGCTGATATTGAAAGCTGCTATTGGTTGAAATAATCTTCTTGATCGATCCTCCCATCCTTCTGTGAACCCACAATTTATACAAAGTTTTTTTTTGCGATACAGGAATACGGACTGACGATGCAGGAAAAACTAACGATAGGTCAAGGTATCTGTACGCCGCTGCTAAAGAAAATAAGAGCAGACCTACAGAGGAATATTGAGGAGTCTGGAGAAGAGACTGTCAATAGATTGAACCCCAGGTATTTTTCTATTCAATTGTCTATTTGGTATAAAAAAACCAGTCAATGTAGACGGCATGTTCGCCGTAAAAACTGAGTCATTTGTTGAACTGAGTTTTTTACTGCGCTACGGGTCGATTCTAATATTGATCTTTAAATATGTGAGATGCATGTGAACTTCTCTCAAAACGGAAAAAATCGTGAGTAAACGAGGCCCTACAACCAAAAGTTCGAAAACTTGTGACATCCGCAAACCCGTACTGGCCCCGCGTGGCCATTCTGAGATACTAAGCCCAGATTCGCACGGACGTGTTTTTATTCCGGCGATATTTTTTCGTACACTGGATTTTCAACTCTCGGTATTGAGCAGAGCATTGAGAATCCAACAGAGCGCATCCAGCGCTTCAAGAAAACACACTGTTGGATATTCAACTCTCGGCGCTAAGCCGAGAATGTGCGAACCTGGGCTAAAATTTAATCATGTTATCGTGCCCACGGTATACCTATGCTTCAATTTATAATCTCAGGTAATTTACAGTCATTGCCACTTAACTATCTACTTTAATGTTATGTAGTCGTAAGTTGATTTCTAAGCGATAATAAAAGATCTTAAATATTTTTTTGTTGCAATGGAATTTGAACTTTGTCATGTGCGTTTGAGGCTTCATGACAATTATCTGAGATTCTAAATTCAAGTTCACCGGTAGTTATCACAGAACATCAATGTGATGTTTCCTCTCCGTCTCCCAGGTACAGTCACGGCGTATCATCGCCGGGCCGTCACGTGCGCACGCGGCTGTACTTCACTAGCGAGAGTCACGTGCACTCTCTACTCACTGTGCTTAGATTCGGCGGTCTACTAGATGTGAGTACTTTCGATTATATTACACTATCTCTAGTCTACCGATACTTAGAATTGTTCTACAATCGAAATCTTTCATGTCTCAACTGTCTTGTATTGCGAAAGGGTTTTAATATTGTTTATTAGACCTGTACTTACTCCTTCTAACATGGAACTACTCCCAGAAATCTTTTCTCTTTAACACTCTTCTATGGCATTCGTACACACGGCTAAATATCAAGCTATACATTACATAACATCACGCCTTGTTTCCCCGAAGGGTTGGGCAGAGGTGTATCTATAGTGCACCCACATTTCGCCAGTTATGTTTAAGTCCCATGTAATAGTAAATACATTTCCAGTATAAGCTGACCTCTCATTGTACGGCAATTCAAGTTCAGCTTATACTGGAAATGGTATAGCTTGATGTGTAGCCGTGTGTACCTATAGGGCAAAAGTTTATTCAATGTATTACAGTACTGCTAAAAAAAAGAAGTTTATTCACTGAGACTATAAAAAACTGTCTTTATTGATTTTAGACTGTTTCTTCAACGTTAAAGAGGAATATGCTTTACATTTAAAATAGCTGTGATAAAATCTTTAATGTTCAATTTTGCAGGTATTAAAAGACGAGCAATGGCGTCGTGCGATGGAGTACGTGTCGACTGTATCGGAACTCAACTACATGTCGCAAATTGTCGTCATGCTCTACGAGGATCCTACCAAAGATCCGTACTCAGAGGAGAGGTGAGATGAGGCTTATGTTTGTAGAGATTCTTCTAGTAAAACGTTATGCTCCATCAAGAGCCTTCTGAATTAGAAGTTTACTACCATTCCAAGCGCGTAAGTGGTCCGAATTCGTACCTAAAGACTTGTGCTTTCTTTGTCTGAAGAAATCAAGCTCCGGAAAATAAAGTTGACTCGGAATCTCACAGAAATTTTCTACGAAATAATAAAGGCACGAATTGCATTAACTCATAACTAAACACTGAATATTTAGATTACCTATAAATGTTACAAATAATTTTATTTATATTGAATAATTAATCAAAGCAGCGAAATATTTGCGACGTTGCCAATTTTCAGAATGTAGCCTCTTAATTTGAAAAGTCAATACTAATAGGCCGCGTCCTAACTGAAAGCGATCGTCGCGTTCATATCTAACTTTTTGTTCGGTAAACCGGAACTTGTGGTCGCGCCGACAGAGGGCGCCTTCTGGTTGATATGATATGACCGCGACGATCGCTTTCTATTAGGACGCGGGGACTTTAAGCTTCTAGCACATATTATTACAGATGGGACACTCCGCAAAATCATTAAAATTAAAAGCGACTCTTGCGACTACAATAAAGTGCAACTCAGGTCGCACTGCGCTAATTACCTACAGTTATATTCACCTAGAAGTTGCCTCTCTTTCTATCGCGTTACTATTATATCTTCTGACTAATTCGACAAGCCGAGCCCGCCGCGTACCTACTTGTAGTTTCATACCTAAAATGTATTCATTAGTGCTTCTAGTCTCCAAGCCTGAAGTTCATTGAACTGTCTGATCACTTGACATATTATGTTTGTATCAGGTTCCACGTGGAGCTCCACTTCAGCCCTGGCGTGAACTGCTGCGTGCAGAAGAACTTACCCCCCGGGCCTGGCTTCAGGCCGCACAGTCGCAACCACTCTACGACTAACAACTCGGTACGTTTTACTTGCTTGTCGAGGACACAAATCATACTTACCTGAAACTTGAGTACCCTAGATATGATCGAAACTGACTTGTTGGAATTTATTTCTGATATTTGTTCACAGCAGAGTTCGTCAGATGAGGTTAAATGTATCGAAGAAGAAGGTGAAGACGACAATATGGCCAGTCAAGAAACGTTGCAACCGGTAAGTAGGGTTTGTTGCAACTAGTAACAGATAATTAAAGAAGAATTTTTATTTAAATATTTAAATCTGTAATCATTTTCGTGATATTGCAGGATGCTGACGAACTGGATAACACATTCTCACCGAAAAAATTGTCGAAGTCAAAAATAAGGCCTTCGGATCCTATACCTATTTGGTAAGTATTTGTCGTTTAAATCTTGCTTTTCATTGATAGTCCTTACTCATGGTACATACCTACCATACTCTCACGAAAATCTATTTAAAAACTTTAGTTTTATTAAAATGTGTGCTTTTCTCTCACCATTTTTAAGAGACTTTACTTTTTTCCACTTGTAACATTTAGCTTTGTAAACGCTTCGCTTCGAAATCTCTGAAATGCTCCTACAGTCCTACTATAGTGCTCTTCTCATACAATCATACTACCCTATAGATAGTGCAATCCACTGAGACGCGCCCTACCCCGCTCCGCTCCGTACTAAAGTACAGCTTACAGTACAGTCATCGCGGAGTGGGGCGCGTCGTCGTGGATTGCACTATCTGTAGAGTGTTAAAAGAATCTTTTGGTGCCTGAATGATAGTTCCAGGGGGTTGTACGTAAACATTTGTGAAATAGGCAGGTTGACAAAAAAGGAATTGTCCGTCGGATCGATTGTTAAAAAATATTGGACACGTATTTTTCATTTTTTGACGTAATCATAAGATTACGGCGATACATTGCGTTAAAATGTGGTATGACGTAACACCTATAAAGATTTTATTTAAAAAAAAAAAAATATCTGACTGTCGGACTATATAGATTTTTTTCTTTTTTACCCAGGCAACATCCATATTGTCACAAAAATTAGCAGACAGTTAGTTCCGATTTTGGCCATGCGCCAAAGGAAACTTGTAGCGTTGCTCATAATGGTTGCTACATTGTTAAATTTTGAACTGATTTTGGAGATATAAATATGCGTGTGATGTGTAGTGACAATTACAGCAGCCTGCACTACACCGTGAGCGGGCACGAGGCGTCCTCGCTGGCCGCGCGCCTCTCCGCCGAGCTGCGCGCGCGCAGCCACGCCGACAGCGACACGGACGCGCACGCACAGGTTAGCTGGCGTAGATCGGAGCCCTGTACACGTTTCGTTCATGGAGAGATCCAGAATTTTAATATATGTATAACTGCCCAATAGACTTGATGACCGAATATCAGTACTATGCGATATAAAATGCATTCTCTCGTTTCGTTTCAGACTCAACAGTTGTCATTCATAGCTGAAGCTATCTAAAATTTTCATATGTCCGTTGGTTACTTGAATGCCGAAGTACATAATTTCCGTCACAAGACTGATCTAACTTTCGCACTTTAACTGAGCAATATGAAAGAGTCTTTTATTTCAATAGGGAAAACATGCAGTAGTATATTAAGAAAAAATAGAAATGTGTCATGTAACATAACAAATATACTACCCAGTACCCTTAGTCGGTCAATAAAAACATCGTCGAATCATTTTCCCCATTCTCCTCATACTGAAAGATGACGTTAACGCTTAGCATATACCTTCCAGGGCGACGAAAAAGAACATAAAGACGTGGAAGAAGCTCCGCCTCGCGCTCGCTCCTACGACCAACACAAGCAGAGTCACGACAATGGTAAGTATTGGCACGGACCACGGCATGGCTGCTCTAATACCGACCCACTAATTACAACTTCCATTTCAAACTTGTTTATGGAAATGGACTTAAAACGCATTATTGGATACGACAAAGTTTATGCGGTCTTAAAATGCAGAAGCGAGATGACACGAGAATCAGTTACTACAGACAGAATTTCAGTACTCGCACGTTTTATGACCGCGATTGTCAACGAATCTTTGCGCATAGATAATACACTATATTGTCTTTGCGTTTAGTACTATAAAACAAGAGTACAATTTTGTTTTTTAAAATAAAGAATGCGTCAAGTTAGGATCGTTTTCCAGAAACAAGTGAAAGTGCCTAAGCACCTGGCTTTGGTTCAACGCAAGCATTTGTCGAACGTAGTAGCGTCTACACGCCGTTATCGATCGAACGTAAGCATTGATGTCACGATCACGACGCGTAGACCCTACGTATACATTTGACGACCGCCTACGCTGTACTTCCGCTCGGTACTTAGACACACTAAGAATATGGATGTTAAGGACATCGATCATTATAACATCACCGCTCCGACACGTCAAATAACTTGTCATTCAAGTTAGGTTTTTTAAATCAAATGTATTAAAGTCTATTTTACGATGGCTATACAGATTAGTGGACGGCTCGCCAGCCGCTCACTGCCCGCAAGCCGTCACACGTAAAATAGACTTTAATATATTTGATTTAAAATCCTAACTTGAATGACAAGATTTGCCGTGTCGGAGCGGTGCTGTTGTAATAAGCGATGTTCTTTAGTCTCCCGAGTGCCGTGTACCCGTACACCTGACTACTGTAAATATGATGTTGTGAAGTGGATTAAAAGACAATCACACCTTTCACCGTTGGGTCAGAATCTACAAAGGTGGTTAAACAAGCTATGACGCTTGTCGTGTGGAAAGAAGTTGTGTTAGAAAGAGAGAAGATGGTCGACACTGTAAAATTAGGTTAGTCTTTAATTGGATCTACAATTTGGTAATTGAGAACCAAGGAATATTAAGCCAATGGAGTATCGAATATTTACCTCTAGAAATACTCTTAAACGATTTTTGAGCTACGATTGGTTGATTTGAATTGTTTCTATTATTTATTAATAGCACATTTAAATATTCGTGATAATGAATTTTGATCGCCTGCGTTTCAGCACTCCATTTGCTTACTTTTCTTTGGTGACTACAAAAATCTAGTCGGTTAGACGTTCTATAAACAGAAAATATTTATCGTTAGTTATGGAAGTAATTATTCGAATTGATTTAAAACTAACATTTAGTGGGGACAGTGGGGTGTTCCATAAAGTATTGTTGTTCTAATTTCTATGTATCTGAGCTTTGTAGTATATTCGCTCTGATTTCTGAATAGACTATTATTGAAATAGATACAGATACTTATATTATTATTTAGATTCATTTACAAAGCCGTAGAGAGATAAAGATAGATAGATATAACTTCGTATTTTATATTTGAGTTTGCTTCGTACACGGATTGCAGTAAAATAGTATGTACAGACGCCAGAACGTCCACCTACTACAATATCTCAAATTGCTTTAATAGATTTTCAACTTTATCACTGAAATGTAAGGTTCAAAACTGATTGGGAAAATTTGACAGTTTCGGGTAGGTTGGTGTGCTTGGCGTCTGTACATTTAGTTTTTGCGTTTTTTACTAGCAGGCACCAGTGGCACAGTTTTTATACCTGAAAACTATCCAAACGCCTGATATTGACGATTCCAAAAATGTATAATAAAGAAAATCCTATTTTAGTCCGCTAATAATAGGTAATACGGGCTGTTATCCGCAACTCCGAACGGATGGGAAAATCTTTTAGTCGATCCACCCCAGCTCCTCAAAGAAGGCCAGCAACGCCTTGGTGTCACTGACAATCTCACGTCGGGTGCCTGGGTTACCGAAGTACTTTGCCCTGTAAGTGGCGATCACCGCGTAGTTTAACAGCACATGAGCTGCTATCTCGTCGTCCTCCATGCAGGCTCTGCAGAGCGGACTGTCTGTGACTCCTATGACAAAGAGGTGTTTATTAAATGACCCATGGCCAGTTACAGCTGCTGTAACCGTACGCAGCTGTTGTTTCGTTAGTCGGAGAACCTGTTTCGTGAGGCGGCCTTCTATTGCAGGGAGTGCCTCCTTGGCCTGCCTGCTCTCACCGTGGTCCAATCATAGATTGTAGTGTTGGTCCCTATTTCGTTTCCTTACCAGAGTGCGTAGGTACCCGAAGGGTAGTGGCGCAATGGGTTTGGGCCCCACTGGTGCCATATTCTATCGCCTTCTGGCAAGTTCATCGTCTGCGTCGTTGCCCCGCGAACCACTGTGTTTTAGTCCGCTAATGGGCACATTCCCAAAGATAGTCCATTGCCCGTCATTAACACTATGAATTCATGAGGCTTCAATTTAATTGGAATGTTTCTCTTAACTTAATCCTTGATGATCAAACCTAAAAGTTTTCATCATACAAGTTGCTTTTCGAAATTATATTGGGGTCCTCTTCCAGTCCTACTGATTACTTTAAATGAAGCGACTGCTATTTGAGCTCCAAGTGTGGCAATACTGATATTCTAAGTTTAGATACGTCAACACCCTTTTGGCTTTCTAAGATGGCTTGTATTCAATCGAACCCCAAATAATTCCCATTTTAATTTCTCAAAAATTTTAATGGACTATAATACAGGGTGTTTGGCGCATGGACCGACACAATTTTTTCAGGGATTTGGGAGGTCATTAGCTAGGTTCTACCCATACACCCTTTGTCCCAAATGTCACGGTTGGTTACATATGATTATTTTTGTTAAATGAAAAAAAATCCCAAAATGTGTCCTTTAATTTGAAATAACTTTTTTGTTTGTGGGTGAAGTGGCACAAAACAAATTTTGTTGCATTCTCCAAAGTCCTTTAAATCTAAAAACATCTTTGTTTTATACAACTGGTTTCAAGAAAATTCCTTACAAGCTTCCAAAGTTAATTTTTGTATTTAATGAATGAAATTTTACAACTTCTAAATTAATTATAAAAAAAACTAAAAGCTATTTTGAACTTAGCTAGAACCTAGCTAATGACCTCCCAAATCCCTGAAAAAATTGTGTCGGTCCATGCGCCAAACACCCTGTATAATAAATGTGCTTTTATGTGAACCTCAAACAATTTCTATTTTGGTGTCCTAAAATACTAAATAGCCAAGTATGTAATTGCGACCAACTTTGAGAAAAGGCCAGAAAGTAAATAATAGGCACATTTATTTTTAAAAAAAGCGTATGTTGTCGTTAGGTTGATAATGTTTAAGTTAAGAAGATCAATAAAATATATCCCTTCTACAAATAGTATGTAATGTTTGACTATAATCCGTGTCGTGAGTCTCGGCGGGTATGTGACGTGTGTGTCGCGACAGAGCCGGAGGCGGCGCTGGCCGGCGCCGTGGGCGCGCGCTACCAGAGCCTGCAGTCCGTGCCGCAGACAGGTCAGTGCACACGCCAGGGGAGGGACTTACCATTCACATGTGATGCTGGGAGACAGCTTGTGTTGATGGTGGAAGGCTGAGGAAATGTTGTACGGCTAGTTCTTATGGCACAATTTGTCTACTTAATAATAAAAAAAAATCGTATGAATGAATTTAAGATATGATTCTAGCAAATTGTTATTTTCAGTGTGATCACTGATAGACAACGCACAGCTTAAACCTGGGCCTAGGAGTATGAAATTCTGCACTAAAGTTCATTAACCCAAAAAGAGTATGTTATTTTTGCCGATGAATTATCTCATCGGGCACACGGTTGCGTATATCTAATTCTAGTGACAACCAAGTAAACCATTAATACATTGAAAATTCTGCTTCACAAACAACAGAAAATAACACACAATTGATATCTCTTGAATGAGAGGTCGTATACGGATAATAAAGATGTTTTCATGACAGCTTCTGTGAAGTAATGAAACTTTACTGGCGCGCAATTTTATGTAAGTTGGCATCGAGCATAACTACATGCCAACTTACGAGTACATCGGGAACCGATATTATATGGGTGACATTTCTGCAAACTGCTAATTAACAAGTAGGTATAATGATTCGTAAAGCATCCAATATTATGTAACGATGTGACAATTGCTATGAACTGGGAGCTAGACAACATTTTTTCAACCTTTTATCTGACATAGTACAAATGAGCTCTCTGTTTACGATGCTCTATTGGTTAATAAATTCCAAATGTTGGTGGTTTGGCCCCAACTCCTGAACATGTTACATGTGTGCGCGTCCTACTATCATTGGTATAGGGTTCTAAATTAGTGTCTTATTATAGCTGTAGCAAATCTGTTTCGTCACAAAAGTGCTCATCTAGAACTTTTACGAAGTATTATTTGGGTGAAAGGTCTTCACACTTTCACAGGTAAGCAAGCATGCTCGCATGTCCGGCTAAAGATAAAATCTGTTAGTGCTATAGTATACAAGAAATAGATAATATTCTCATTAGTATATAACTATAATTCATCAGTAATGTGGTTCGTTTAGCATTTAAGTGTATAAGGTTGTATGGCACGCTCGTTTGTCGTGTCCGTGTGGTTTACTACTTGTTACTGAGTTGTAGAGCCGCGCGCCGCTCGCCGCAGTAGCTCACTCTGGCCGGCGATCTTGTGTGTGTTTGCGTTGCATCCTCGCTCCCGCGTGTGTGTGCGCACGTTTGACTATTGTTTGGCACCTGCATGCTGTTGATGTTGATACTGATCTTCACTAACACGTTTTTACGATGTTCTATGTTATTATACAATGATACAAATCAATGTTATGCACACGTAACTTTCTGCTGTGCGCCTCCTCCCCCGATCACATCGGCGTGTGAGCGCGGCAGGAGGCGCGCTCTTGGAGCGTTGCGTGTCCCGGCGCCGACAGACGATCGTCAAACTACTGCGCGGGTTGGGGTCCCTTCTGTGTAGTGTGATGGCGATCTCCGTTTTGCAAATCTGTCGCTACTATGAGCACGCTTTGACCAGTATCTATATATTTATTTATTCTATCTTTATTAATAACTAATTTATTTTTCTCTCTATCACCGCCCTGTCTACTAACGACGTTCGCCTTCCACATAATGTCACCCCCACTGTTCGTGTAACCCCACTAACGCGCACCATCCGGGGCAGCCGCGCGGCCGCACCCTCCCATACTAACCGTGACGCCGTCCGGCTGCGTGCCGGGCCCGAGCCCGACGGACGAGCCCGTAACCCCCCTCATTAACATGGGCGGCGTCGAGTCCTCCACTAACGAGCTCCCGCTATCCGCCATCACGTTCCGCGCGTCGTGGCCGCACCTGGCGGACGGCCGCGCCGCCGCCGGCCATAGCCAAGAGTGTAGCACCCCGCGGGACGCAGGGCGGCGCCAGCGGCACAGCATCGCCGGCCAGATGAGCTACCTCAAGATGCTGGGGCTGGGCGCGCGCGGCAAGCTGTCGGCCGCGGGACTGTTCAGCACGGCCGTCATCTCCGGCTCCAGTTCCGCGCCCAACCTGCGCGTCATGATCCCCACGACGGCGTCCAGCAACGGTGAGTGACGTCACGCCCGCCCCGCCCCGCCCCGTCGGCTCGCCTGACGTTAGTTCTGTCGCAGCGGCCGTGGAAGGCTTCGGCGGCGTGCCGGCCATCCGCCCGCTGGAGACGCTGCACAACGCGCTGTCGCTGCGCCAGCTGGACGTGTTCCTGGAGCGCGTCACGGCGGCGCCCGTGCTGCTGGGCACGCCGCCCGCGCCCGCGCCGCTCAAGCAGCCCTCGCCCACCAACAGTGAGTACACGCCGGCGCCCGCGCGCGTCCGCCGAGCTGTGCACTAATACCGGCCCCCCCCAGGTGTAGGCTGGAGCGGCCCCTCGTCGCTGATGTCGTCGTCGGGCGAGCTGCCCAGCGGCCTGTCGTCCGCCGGGCCCTCGTCGCCCAACTCCAACTACGCCTCCAACTCTGAACATAAGACTACGTCCACCGAGAGGTATACAGACACAAATGACTAAATACTTATAGAAATGTTAACCAGCTTGAATGCGTTTTCCGAACATTATTTGAGTCGATGTACATTTTGTTTTGGTTTTTATTTGTCTAACGTGTTCTGGAAGATGTCTTCAATTTCTGTTGGTTACAGCGCTATCACTTGACTAGATCTGTATTATAAACATTTCATATCTGCTAATATTGCTTGATGTTAGTTTCCCTGTTCTGTTTTCTGTTTCATGTTAAATGTCATCTAAAGGACTATCATTATATCTCATTTGAGAGTGAGACTTATGAACTGAACCTTAACTTGACCTTTTGCCATTCAGTCTGAAAGTGGACAAAATGTTTAAAACGTTTCGTCCACTTGTGGAGTCTATTCGGAACCATCTTGTTTTCACGCGGCGTCAGTTCACGGTAACTCATAGCATACATCATATTTTTGGTGCTTGTATCATTCATTGTCGGGAGTTGTTGAGAGCGAGGCGCAGCCGAACACTGGCTGGTAACTAAACATTATGGATTCCAGTAGCAATTGGAGTAAAAATGTGCCGAGCAAGCTCCCTCAGTGGGAGGGCGAGGCGGCGACGTTGTGCGCGTTGGACGCGACCCTGCACCCATTCATGCCGCACTCCAACGTAGCAGGTACCTCACGCTAACTCATATAGCTCGGCTCAGAACTACGACGCCCAAGCGCGCGCTACTCTTACACGTATTATTAACTTTTGAAAGATATTGAAAGTCATTTGTATAACTTGTAACAACCTCCCGTGCGCTTTTAGTTGTCGTTCAAATAAATTGTACTTATAAAAACTTGCGGAGCTAATCGGTGGATACTTATATTGATACCCAAATATATTATAAACGTAGCACAATTTCGTCGCTTGTTAAAGAATACTCCATTTAATAAACAACAAAACTATTTTATTAATACCATCTGTTAATTTATGTTTCATTGTTGCATGATTATGAAATGCATGCGCTGCACTGTCTGCTGATTACTTCGACTTTAAAGCGAAATTTTTCTTGAGAATGATTTTATACCTTAGAAACATTAAAAGCGAAAAAACAATGACTAACAATGAAAAGGAGTTTGCATGATAAATGTATAACTAATTATTTATTTATTTTATAATACACACACAATAATCGGATATTTATGTATGTATGTATATTTTTTCATGCAAACCATAATATTAACCACTCTGTCACATTGCAGTACCTACTGACACAATAAAAAACAAAATTGCAATTGGTAAACAAGTAACAACTTTTAAAAATAATAAAAGGGCTTTTACAAATCCATTTCGGTCATGCAATCTGTTAGATTCAGATAAAATCAAATCTAAGACCAAAACAAATCTTCTTTTTAGATAACTCTGGGACCAAAAAAATGCGAAAGTGAAGCTAAGGTTGGATAGTAGAAAATTAATCAAGTATTAAAAATATATATAAGTAAATCTAAATCGGTGGATTGGTTGGACAATTCTCTGTCGGCTACGTCAGAGAATTGTCCAACCATTCCACCGATTTAGACATCTATGGAAAAAGAAAGAAGATTTCACACTGGCCACTTAAAAATACGTAAAAAGTCCCATAATGGAGAAAGATGCCAGTTGAAATAAATAAGTCTGTATATTGAAACCTTGTGTTCTGATCTCTGTTGATATAACAAATGGTTTTTTTCGGCGCGATGTTCCAGGTTCATCTATTAGCGGCGACGTGACGCCGGTATCCATAGCCTCCGAGCTGGACTTTAACAGCAACGAGGCTACTGCCGGATCTATCACTGACCACGACCTACTGGTACGTAATGATTAGTATAATACATGGTGTAAGGGACATCGACCTGCAAACTATCCAAGAATTCAGCACATTATCCTAGATCCCCCAAAGTAGAAACTGTTCGTCGGTTACTAAAACGAAATATGCTGTCTCATACAAAAGTGCAATATTTATACGTCGGTGGGTCTAGAACAGGAGTCACCAAATGGCGGACCGCGGTTGGGATCCGGGGGCGCCGACCTATTTTGTGCAGACCTGAAGTAAACAATGAAATTTATAACTATAAATCTAAAAACTGCCTCGTTGGTCTAGTGGTCGCAAGCGCTACTGCTGAGCATGAGCTCTTGGGTTCGATTTCCGGGTCGGGCAGTGTTATTGAGTTTTTCTCTATCCGAAATTTCTCAGTAGCAACTAGGAGTCTGATTTTACGCCCGGTTGATGGCAATAGGCTCGCCCCCTATTACATGAGACTTAAACATGACTGGCGAAATGTGGGTGTACCTGCTATAGGTACAACTCTGCCCAACCCTTTGGGGAAACAAAGCGTGATGTTATGTTATGTAATCTATAAAAAATGAGTAATATAATTTAGCCCGCGCTATGTGTTTTCTGCTATTACCGACACGTCAATTAATGGTGTATTTAATGGCAATAGCTTGTACCAACTTTACTCCAGACTTCAGATAGATAGTAGTACCAAGTAAAAAATGATTTTATTTCACATTAATATTAATAAATTAATAACTTGGTTATTTTGGTTCATTACTTAATATTTGTTGTAACTATGATAATTAATATTGTAAATGGGAAAGTGAGTTTGTTTGTTTCTTTTTTACACTTTCACGCTAAAACGGGTAAACTGATTTGGATGAAATTTGGCACATGGATAGACCATGACCTGGAGAAGGACATAGGATACCTTTTATCCCGATATTCCCATGGGGAAATCGTGGAACGCACCTAGTTACTTAATAAAAATAAAAATCTTGGTTACTAGTAATCGTCTACCAAAGGGACAGTGACAGCCATTTTTTTTTTTTTTTTTTTTTTATGGGCGCCCAATGGACTACTCGGTGATCGCTGTCTAAAATCATGTATCGAATTCTGGTACCCTGTATTATAATGAGGTGTGATGTACACGAAGAGGGGTACCTACAGCGTTGCTGATATTGAATAATAGCTATTATAATCAGTGTTTAAACGAGACTTGCCCGAGGAGCCATTTCATCACCAATTTTGCTATT
The DNA here is from genome assembly GCA_963853775.1 of Xanthia togata. NCBI lineage: Eukaryota > Metazoa > Arthropoda > Insecta > Lepidoptera > Noctuidae > Xanthia > Xanthia togata. The sequence continues at coordinate 19,930,499 of OY970802.1, forward strand.
ATGGCACTGACAATAAAGTGTATTTTTCAATGTCATCATAAAATTCTTTGGCATGAGAGAAGCTTAGAGCTGGGTCCACAGTGTGCCTCGTGAGGTTGCGACGACGGCCTCGAACTATCAAGCATACTAAACTGCCGTTTGCGTCTATAGTATTTTACATAGCGGTTTCACATGTTTGATACAATTTTTTTTCGAACCTTACCGAACCTGAACGAGAGGGTTTTATCGCCCATTTTGAGAATGACTGGTCTATGCTGTGTACTCATAACACCTATATAAATCAAACGAGCAAAATATATTGATTTAATACCCCGCTGAGTAATTTCATGAAGACATGCTTTATGGGTTGATTACAAATCATGCTGTAACAATCTGCATCACAATGTAAATTAAGAATTTTGACTCGCGACATCCCCACTAAAAATTGACTTGAGATTTATTTATTTCCCAGGCGTGTTATTTGCATTTAATCGATTAATAATAGCGAGCTTGCTTTGGTGTTTCTTTATAATTGATTGGATGAAAGTTGTAAGTATAATTTGAAGACAAGTATTAAATACTTTACATTATCCTGTACCCTTTTACAGAGTGCTGAAGGTGAAGACGATGAAGAGACCCTGTCAGTTGACCCGTGCGGCTCTCCGGTGAAAATGATCAAGAACGACCTAAGCCCACAAACTTACGCTGCGGTCAACTCCCTAAGACTGGACAACAGTCAACCGTCCACTAGTAAATGCTCTACGGAGTTCTTCGGGCTAAGCTTACAACAAACGAAAGAATGTTTCCATAAAGACATGCCATCAAGTAGTAAAAATTATAATTTAGATAACGACCCTAATCAAAAGGTTTCTAAGGAAAATACACAGTGTTTGTCCAATATTGACTCGCTTATTTTGCAAAGCAAAGATGGCAAAAGTAAAGTAAAAAAGAATGAAATTCTAAATAATGGAAGTAGGAGGTATAGCGAAGGTAATGCACAAAAAAGTAATGCAAGCTCCCAAGCGGCTGTGTCTGGCAGTAGATTCAAGACGACTCTAGTGACAGACGACCAGTTACGGCCAAGCACTTCTACAGACAGTGCCAATAATGCGACCAACGACACGGCCATACCGCTCGTGACGAAGGCTAAAAGTACTATCGTTAAACCAGGCTTTACTATTTCCGAGTAGTTTTAGTAGTCATCAGCTCCTCCATACAGTCGTTCGTCGCGTTTTGAAATTTAACATTTAAACAATTTCAAATGGCAGCATTCGATTTCATTCAGAACGTCCCATTTCGTTTGTTACCTTCAATGTCTTGCCTCAACTTGGGACGTGAGCCAAGCATGCCAGAAATACGGCTCTGGAGAATGCTCGCATGAATCGTCTGCATGGAGTTGAGTCATCTAGATAGACGTGTTTTAGTTCCAGTAGTATTAAATGCATTCAGTGTAGTTTTCTCATAACACACAATTTCATAAGAGCAGCACATAATAGTACGTACCTACTGTTTTATTAACCTTTTTTGATATTTTACCTGTGCTTGCAACTTATTTATTGATGAATCTTTTATTTTACACTTATTGCTGTGATTATCGTAATGATTTTTCCTATTCTCATATTTTTTACGCTTTGTATATTCAGTGTAATAAAGTTATTGATAAAAACATTTTATACATAGGTTTTACAAATTGTGCTAACTGTCATATTACTAAGGTATTTGTATATTCTGAGGTTTCAATAAAATGTATTTTGTATCAATGTTTCGTGTTCACAGATGTATCTTGATTGAATCAGAGGCAATGTAGTGAATCAATAGTTTAATATTCTGTTAAATAGTGCTCTCCGTTTTGCCTTACCGGTTCGCTTGATTGTGCGCAAAAAATCAATTTTCAAAAAATTATGAGATATTGATATACCAATTGAATGTATTAGTTAAGAATTTACATCAAAATATAATAATTGATAAATAAGGTTTTTTTAAACATTAAATGTACTGCCTTATCTAAACACGCTTAAGCACGTTCATACGTTAGCATACGTAGGGTACGTATGCTAAATATAAACGTCATCATATTCCTACCCTTTCCCATGTTACTTTGGGTCGGCAGCTACATTCTCTTTCTTCTCAGACTTTTTCTGCATAAGCATAAGTCGACAAAGTAATTATTTATTTATGAATAGTCAAAGGGAAACTACTTATCTAGAGCGGTGTGCAAGAATTTTCGAGCTCGCTTCGTACGCTCTAGCAGCCTACACATAGATATAAGAATGCAATTCATAAATCAGAACGTAATACACAATAAATTATAACCCTTATCCCATCAAACACAACGTGCATTTACCATGCACCGTACAACTCACTCACACGAAAACATATGTGACTCAGGTTGGCTGGACAAATCTTCAAAATAGCTTGCATTTAACTAGGTCAATAGGTCACTTTATGTGACGGCTAAACACCCTTATTTCAGAATTTGTGACGCTACAGAATCTTAGATAATCGATCGAAAACGTGTCCAGCCATCTTGAAAAACCACTTTTCGCTGGTCTCTCAATCTCGGTAACGGAAGTGATTTTGACGACTTTTTGCATATCAACGGGCGTCACATAAATTTGTGACGGGCACCGAGCTAAAAGTTTTGTGATAAGTACAGTGGTTTAGTAGAAAAATGCAAAAATCTGTGTCCAGCCATCTTGAATTTACGTATAAAACTTATGGCTGGCACTTCCGAATCTCAATAACGGGGGCGTTTTCGAATATGGTTCCTTTACTAATACTTGGTGACGCAATGTGTGACAGTAATAACATTTGATTTATGGCGTCACATGTAAGGGTTTACGAGAAATCAATAAAAACTTATGTCCAGCCAACCTGAGTTCAAGATGGCTGGACACATGTATCTCCACTGCCTGATGATCTACGACCTTCGAAATGTGTTCAAAATGTTGTGACGGGGACGATAATGATAACCTGAAATTGTGACGGAGAAACTTTGCGTATTTTCAAAGATATTGATCATTTAAATTTCCCCATACAAACACTGCAGTAGGGTAACCAATATTGTGGGTTTTATGTAGGACAAGTATATTTTAAGGTGTTTTCTTTAATGGACGAAAATCCGTGTATTGGTGATACTAATAAGAACAACTGTAGATATTTAAATCAATAGAAGACAAAAATGTAGAAGTGAGGAAGGAGGGGGGGGGGGGGGGGGGTGTAATTTTTAAATGTTATTGATTATTTACGTGCAGATATCTATTCTTTTTAGTAGGTATATATTATGTCAGGAAAACTAAACTAATGCTCTGAAGGTATTTAAATGAAAAAATAATTTAGATTTTCGAATTTCAATTTTTCTTGCGTTCGTTCGTTAAAAGAAATCAAAATATGATTCGCGACAATAACAAGTATGTATTTACATAATTATAACCATAAGAATCATCATACATATGTCTATAAGTTAAGTGCAAAAAACTCAAGAAAAATTGAATTTCGCGGGCTACCACGAAAACGTCGGAGGACAAGACAAACTATACTGCCATGATAGCTGATGTTGGTGTCGCCATCTATTGCTTAAAGTTGGTACTACTAGGACAACTGGTCGAATCTTAACTCTTATTTAGGTTGTCTTAGGACAGATTAATTAATAGTTACTAGTACTCTGATTAGTGATAACACTTCGAAAAGTAAGTACATACACCGGCCGGCCTGCCGGCTGTCGAGTTTAGTTCTCATTTTCAGTTACATAAGATAATGAACTAAACGCGAAATACAAGTGGGCTCTCTCTTGCAGCGCTGGTGGTCAATTATTATTTTGAATTAACACATACTTACTCTTTTCACTGCAGGTCACTTTATGTGACGGCTAAATACCCTTATTTCAGAATTTGTGACGCTACAGAATCTTAGATAATCGATCGAAAACGTGTCCAGCCATCTTGAAAAACCACTTTTCGCTGGTCTCTCAATCTCGGTAACGGAAGTGATTTTGACGACTTTTTGCATATCAACGGGCGTCACATAAATTTGTGACGGGCACCGAGCTAAAAGTTTTGTGATAAGTACAGTGGTTTAGTAGAAAAATGCAAAAATCTGTGTCCAGCCATCTTGAATTTACGTATAAAACTTATGGCTGGCACTTCCGAATCTCAATAACGTGGCGTTTTCGAATATGGTTCCTTTACTAATACTTGGTGACGCAATGTGTGACAGTAATAATGTTTGATTTATGGCGTCACATGTAAGGGTTTACGAGAAATCAATAAAAACTTAATGTCCAGCCAACCTGGCTGGACACATGTATCTCCACTGCCTGATGATCTACGACCTTCGAAATGTGTTCAAAATGTTGTGACGGGGACGATAATGATAACCTGAAATTGTGACGGAGAAACTTTGCGGAGTTTCAAAGATATTGATCATTTAAATTTCCCCATACAAACACTGCAGTAGGGTAACCAATATTGTAGGTTTTATATAGGACGAGTATATTTTAAGGTGTTTTCTTTAATGGACGAAAATCCGTGTATTGGTGATACTAATACGAACAACTGTAGATATTTAAATCAATAGAAGACAAAAATGTAGAAGTGAGGAAGTGGGGGGGGGGGGTGTAATTTTTAAATGTTATTGATTATTTACGTGCAGATATCTATTCTTTTTAGTAGGTATATATTATGTCAGGAAAACTAAACTAATGCTCTGAAGGTATTTAAATGAAAAAATAATGTTTGCTGTAAATAAAATCACTTTTATTTATTTGTACATAAACAGCGTTTCAAATGGCGAAAATTACGATGATCAACTCGCATTTGCACTTCCGTAACCCCCGCCTTGTACCACAACGTTGTTTTACCGCCGTCCTAAGGCCGCGTACCGGACGACGGCGGGCGCGGGCGCGGCGGCGGGCGGCGACACGCGTAAACTGGCCCGTTCGTACATTTGATACATCTCTTCACCGCGACAAACTGAGCGAAACCGAGAACAAGCCAGCCCCCCTAGCCAAGTCACAAACGATAAACGTAAACTCTTTTAAAGATTTTCAACTTTGTTATTGGATATAAAGTTGAAAATCTATTGAAGATTACATAGTGTTTTCGTTCGTTCCGGTCGCTAACGCTCAGTAGTCTTTAATAGGTTTTCAACTTTATGCTCTTAGGTAGAAAACGTCGGAGGACAAGACAAACTATACTACCATGATAGCTGATGTTGGTGTCGCCATCTATTGCTTAAATTTGGTACTACTAGGACAACTGGTCGAATCTTAACTCTTATTTATGTTGTCTTACCGCAGATTAATTAATAGTTACGTACTAGTAACTATCTGATTAGTGATAACACTTCGAAAAGTAAGTACATACACTGCCGGCTGTCGAGTTTAGTTCTCATTTTCAGTTACATAAGATAATGAACTAAACGCGAAATACAAGTGGGCTCTCTCTTGCAGCGCTGGTGGTCAATTATTATTTGAATTAACACATACTTACTCTTTTCACTGCAGGAAAACCGTTTATTCCCACGGGGAAATCAAATACAAAGCAGGCGTGGATGCTACCGGCCAATTAATCGATTAAAAAGAAATCCTTTATTTATGTAAAATTATGGTCACCTTTTTTTTTTTTTTTTTTTTTGGGTGGGAAATCATCAAATGACGTCTCCCGCTCTGGGTGGAGCGGGAGGGCGTGTCAGACTCTTACTGACTAAAACCCACCCGTGTTCCTTCTGTTGCCTGTGCAATGCCAGGGGGCCACGGTATCCCTTTCGGACTAATCCCGCAACCCCGGCAGGCAATGGTCTCATCGGACCCCTTCACTTGCTGACATCTCTTTGAGGCGCGCGTGGAACACAACGCGCCGTCGACCCGGGCCTGGTCCTTACCGGACGGCGAGCTACCCATTGCTCACCGTCCGCAAGCCCGCGCCTACGGTGGCCGGGAATCGGCAATCGATTCCCGACGCCCAGGGCGTCTCCTCCTGCGGCGGCTAGGGGCGTGAGGGCGCGAAATTTGCCTCTCCCTCACGCGTTCCGCCTCCTCCTTTGCGAGCATTACTGCTTCGCAGAAGGAGGTGACGGCCTCCCATGCCCTCTCGCTCCGTACCATGGCCTGGACCAGGGCCGGACGCGAGAGATCCCCGCCACCGATCGCCTCCACGAGGACACGGCGGTGCTCTGCCCAAGCCGGGCATACCTCCACCGTATGCTCCACCGTGTCCTCCGGGCGATCCACGCAGTGATGACACCCGGGCGTTTCCTCCCGCCTTATCCGAAACAGGTACCTCCCGAAACAGCCGTGTCCGGTGAGAACCTGCGTCAGGCGGAAGGTGAGGACGCCGTGGCGCCTCTCCAGCCACTCCTCAAAGAGGGGACTTATCGCCGCAATAGTGGCGTGCCCAGCACTGGGTTGCGACAGTCGTACTCTCCATGCCGCCATGAGATCCCGTCGGAGCTCTGTCCGCTGTGCCGCGATTTCTCGCGGCATCGGAGTCAAGCCCCGGCGTTTCGCCTCCCCGCGCCACTCCCAAATATGCGCGAGGACTTTTGCCTCCAGATCCCATGGTGGCAATCCGGCAAGGAGGCTCGCCGCCTCACCGGAGACCGTGCGGTATCCCCGGACCAGCCGGGTGGCCATGACCCTCTGGGACGCGTTCAACCGGCGGGCAGGCCGCCGCCTCAACGAATGCGCCCACACCGGTGCCCCGTACAGGGCCATGGACCGCACGATCCCCGCGTATAGCCTCCGGCAGGAGGCATTTGGACCCCCTAGATTGGGCAGGAGCCGCTTCAAGGCAGCCCCGGCCCGGTCCAGTCTGGGAGCCAAACGTCGGAAATGCTCCACGAAGTTCCACCGACTGTCGAGGATGAGTCCCAAGTACTTCATCGTCGACTCGACGCCGATGTGAACCCCTCCTACCGTTATTTGGGAACCCGACGGTGGCGCATTCCGAGGACCATGAAAACACATGGCCTCGGACTTGTGCAAGGCCACCTCGAGTCCCAACTGCCGGATTCTGGCTACGATTGTCGCAACCCCGTGTGTCGCTAGTTCGACCGCCGCCTGGTGCGACCTCCCCTGCGCCAGGACCAACGTGTCGTCAGCGTAACAAACGACGCTGACGCCATTGGGGAGGTCGGCGCGCAGCACCCAGTCGTATCCGATGTCCCACAGATGCGGCCCCAGGACCGATCCCTGTGGGACACCGCACGACATCTCTCGCCGGTTCCACTCTCCCTGGTGACCGGGGTAGATGATGGCCCTGTCCGTCAAATAGGCCTCGACCACACGACAGAGGTAGGTCGGCATCCGGTGATACCGGAGTGCCTCCCTGATGCAACTCCAGGGCAGGGTATTGAAGGCGTTGGCGATGTCTAGAGACACCGCCAAGACGACCCCACCCCGAGCCACCGCATCCCCCGTCGTGAGGGCTCGCACGCGCATGATGGCGTCCACCGTGGAGCGCCCCCTGCGGAAACCAAACTGGCTCTCCGCCAAATCCGGCCCCACCCGCACCAGCCGCCCGACGAGGCGGTCTGCAATGACTCTTTCAAAGAGCTTGCCCACCTCGTCGAGCAGCACTATGGGCCGGTAAGCGGACGGAGAGTCCGCAGGGCGCCCCGGCTTCTTGATGAGGACCAGTTTCCCCGTCTTCCAACGAAGCGGGAACTGGCCCCTCTCCATGCATGCGCTTAGGAGCCCCCTTAGTCGAGGCCCGAGAGCCTCTGAGGCCAGGACCCAGGCTTTCCCAGGTAAGCCGTCGGGTCCTGGGGCGGTATTTCTGGCATTCAGCCTACGTACCGCCACCCTCATCTCTACCTCGGTCACCTCCAGAGCATCGTCGTCGTCGTCGGCGGTGTGGTCCGCATCGGGCACCGCAGTAGGCGGAGCCATGGGCGGGGAGGCGTGTTCCCCTCTCGAAGGGAACAGAGCGCTCACCACGTCCCCCACAAGCTGTGGCCGGAGACTCTGCGTCAGCGGGGGAGCCCATGGGCGGAGTTTCTCCCGCACCATCTTGTATGGGCGTCCCCACGGGTCTCTGTTCAGAGTCTCCAGCGAAAATTATGGTCACCTCACAATATTAATGGATGTTTGTATAGAAAAATTTAAATGGTCAATATCTTTGAAACTACGCAAAGTTTCTCCGTCACAATTTCAGGTTATCATTATCGTCCCCGTCACAACATTTTGAACACATTTCGAAGGTCGTAGATCATCAGGCAGTGGAGATACATGTGTCCAGCCATCTTGAACTCAGGTTGGCTGGACATTAAGTTTTTATTGATTTCTCGTAAACTCTTACATGTGACGCCATAAATCAAACGTTATTACTGTCACACATTGCGTCACCAAGTATTAGTAAAGGAAACATATTCGAAAACGCCCACGTTATTGAGATTCGGAAGTGCCAGCCATAAGTTTTATACGTAAATTCAAGATGGCTGGACACAGATTTTTGCATTTTTCTACTAAACCACTGTACTTATCACAAAACTTTTAGCTCGGTGCCCGTCACAAATTTTTGTGACGCCCGTTGATAAGCAAAAAGTCGTCAAAATCACTTCCGTTACCGAGATTGAGAGACCAGCGAAAAGTGGTTTTTCAAGATGGCTGGACACGTTTTCGATCGATTATCTAAGATTCTGTAGCGTCACAAATTCTGAAAAAAGGGTGTTTAGCCGTCACATAAAGTGACCTATTGACCTAGTTAAATGCAAGCTATTTTGAAGATTTGTCCAGCCAACCAGAGTCACATTTTCGAAGGGGTAAGCCGTTTATGAGGTTACCTTTAAATGATGTAACCCCTTGAATAGGTTCTATGCTCTAAACCCAGTAAAAGGGTTATCTCTTCAATATGGATAACCCATTGAATGGGTTCTAAACTTGAAACCCAGTAAAAGGGTTACATGGTAACCCATTCAATGGGTTATATTCATGAAACCCATCATCATCATCATCATCATCATGATAACCTTATAATATAAGGTCATTATGATAACCTATTCAATAAAATTTTGCTAAGTAGGTGATGGGTGGGGTGGAGCGAACACTACGCACCACGCACCATCCACCATCGCTGGCGTACATTGCCTTTATTTAACTAGACATCGTAGGTTTGTAGATTTCGTTTACACGTGCTACCTACATTTCAGATTTATATGCCTACATAGTACATGTAAGGTGGTGTGTACTTCAAAACCTTTAAGCCTCGTGCAGACTAGCGTGACGCGACGGCGCGACGAGACTCGAACAATACAATTTCTAAGAAAACTTAACGGTATAACAATAACCGGTGTCACGTCGCGCTGTCGCGTTGCGCTAATCTGCACGAAGCATAACGCGTGCTATTTAATTTTGCAACCTATGCCCATCATCCAGAGATCATATTACATTGCTCCGAGTCGGAATGTTACGCTGTTATTTTTAAGTGAGTTGAAAGTATAACCCTTTTGAATGGCTTACATTAAGCCATTCAAAAGGGTTACGCACATCGTATGGGTTTTAGATTAACTGCTTAGAAAAACCCAATTGAAAACCCTTTCAATGGGTAACCAAAATTTGAATGGCTTAAATTAAGCCGTTCAAATGGGTTACCCACATCGTATGGGTTTTTAACTAACTGCTTAGAAAAACCTCATCGAAAACCATTAAGCCGTTCAAATGGGCTACCCACATCGTATGGGTTTTTAACTAACTGCTTAGATAAACCCTATCGACTACCCTTTCAATGGGTAACCAAAATGGTCCCTGGTTTTTGCACGAAACTAATTTTCAGGCCACTGAAATAATTACTTGTTGTTGTTGTAGAATGTAGATTGTCACTACAACATGACCATTTTCCCTAAGTGGTTTCCTACATAGGTACTTCAAAATTACCTACTTCTAATACTATCTTGTGAAAACTCGAGTGCCTATGGGAATCCAACAAGAATGGGGAAGCAATAAAAAATTAAATTCTCTTCGTTGTCGTGGTAAAGCACATCACTTCAGAACGGCTGGATCGATTTGACAACGTAATAGTACGAATCACGGAAAGAAAAATGTTGTAAAAGTTTTAATAAAATAAATAAACATTTTCTATGAGTTTTTTTTTTATGAACTATTGAAATTCGGGCAGGGCAGTCAGGTCAGCTACTTCAGCTAGTATCCTAACGATATAATATTATAAGCGACTGAGTTTGTTTGTTATGCTTTCACGCTAAAATGGCTGAACGGATTTGGATGAAATTTGGGTCATGGGTAGACCATGACCTGAGGATACTTTTATCCCGATATTCCCTCGGGATCGAGACTTACGCGGTCGGGTGAAACAGCTGGTAAAATAATAAAATAAAACGTCACGCTTTGGCTCTTTAATTAATATCATAAAGTATATCACACATACAGTAATTTAAAGCTCACAATAAGCTAAGCTTAACTTAAAACTTATGACCAGACCAATCACATATTATTATTAAAAGCTACACATATAACTAAAGTACTGGTTTTATTCAGATTTAACAGATTTAGGTGCCATGTAGACCATAGCTAGAAGAGTGTTGAAGATGCCCCTGTGTCGAACACCTGGCATGAGCAACATCATGGTAGACATGATGTACATCAGGAATGTATTGTTGATGGAAGACGCCACCCATGCCAATGTCACCAACAAACTGAGGGAAAGTATGTAGTACTGAAACAAAAGAAATAAGGCTGTTAGAATCAATTTCATACACAACTAATTGAAAAGGACATCCTTTTCAATTGGTTGTGTATAAATTTATTTATGTGTTCAATTTAATTATTAAATATAGAGTAAAATATGAACACCTGTTAAGAACTGCGTGTGTTCACATTGAGCATCATTCAATGTTAAGTTACTACAATAGTTGATACCAATAAAATAGATTATCATCAATTTGTAGTTAAAGTGATTGTATAATTTTCACTACAAAATTGACTTACCATACAAGGGCTGGTTTCCCTCAAAGAATAGAATTGGCGAACATTGTGCAAGCTTTTATTGTAATTGGTTACAATACTTTTGCAAATTTCTTCAAATATTTTTTCATGTTGTCCTGTCCATGAAGAAGGTCCATAAAGAGAATTACAGATAACGGGCACAATAAAGTCCACGAAATTCAGAAATAGGCCAATAACAGCGAATGTTGCGAGAGAATTGAGATCCAGTAGCCAAATGAGAAAATATATAAAAGAGACAGAGCCAACTATAGCACATGGATGCCACTGTTGTTCCCACAAGATGACGGACTTCAGCGGAAGAACAGCCATGCGCCAGCCCTCCAGGAACCTCTTAAGCTTCTTCACCTGCTGCTCCTGTGGAAAAAATATGATCGTAATTTCCTAATCTAGTTTTGTTTGATTTAGTAGGTACCTGCATTTTATTTTTTTGCGTTACTTTGATTCTTCCTCAATAACCGAAAATTGCTGGAGTACCTATTGATTTATTTTCTTGTTTTCAGTCATGAATACGAGATGATTTTTTAAATTAAAAAATAATGGCACAATAATTGTGCTTACCTGATTTTGGCTAGCTGTATATTCAACCATTTCGTTAATTACTAGTTCTAGTTATTATAACTGCTGGGAATGTAATTGATTTGCAAAAATTAAAACCGCACAATGCACTTTCAAAACAATAAAATCAAATCAATCGAAACCGCACGAAAAATTATTAAGAATAAGACTGTAATGATGCTATTTTCTGATGGCTCTTTGAAAAAACCTCTAACCGAATAGTTGTTGCGTTGAACGTTGTTGCTGTAGGACAGAAAAAGAAGGAAAAGAAATACCTAAACATTTTTATTTGGGCGGATTCTAATATGTCAAAATAGCGTAGAGCATACATGATACCGTTCACGCCAGATGGCAGCACTGCAATATTTTGTCTCGTTGAATTTATTCGTGTTTGGACCTACACGATTTTGCCACACAGAATTTTCTGTTTTTTTTTGTCGATAATTTATTTGTAAAAAACATACTGTGCAAAGACGTGCAAACACTTACTTTTTTTTTTTCGACAAGGGCATCTCGCAGTTGACCTCAGAAGAGGGTCGTAGTGCTTAACCGGACTTTCCTGTGGTGGCTTTTATACTCAAAGCCTCCAGCCAGGGGCAAAAACTATTCTAATTTTAAACTAAGCGAGCGCTCGCTTAAGGCACCCCCTATGGGGTACGAACCTCGGCTTAGGGCGGCGTCGGTGGGGGGAGGACAGCAAGATGGGACAGGCTGGATCAGATATATTATTATTAGTCGGGGAATTTAAAGCAACAGGCTCAGCATCGACGTGGGCTGGCGCATTGTCGAACAAGGGTCGGGTTTACTCGGGAGGGTCGCGATCCCGGAGGACCTAGACGGCGAGGTCGGAATGCGGGTCGTCGTTCGTGCTTGTGTACTGTACTGGTGGCCCTACTGCTCTCCTGGAGGAGGGTTATGGGGTCATCTGGGTCGGTAAGAACATGCCTCTGACGGCGGACTTCACTGATTTCAGAGGGGACATATCTGGCTGCCTCGACAACCAGAGGGTTGTGATGTTGGGCGGCTGTATCGAAGAAACGCTTGGAATGGCGTTTATGAAATTGGGCAATAGTGGGGATTTTGAGATCGATAGAGGATCTCATTCCTAACATACCATACGGATCACGGTGCCATTCGAAGGAAACGGTTTTGAAGGGTGCAGACCCTTCAAAACCGCACAAGCCAACCCTATCACCTCCATAAGATGCAGATCTTATGGAGGTGATAGGGTTGGCTTGTGCCCAGGCGGCGCACACAAAGGTCATTATTGGTCGAATGCACGCCAAGTAGGTAAGTAGGTACGCAATTTGCAATTTGCTACGTGCATTCAGAACTGAGTGAAGTCTACCGAGAGCGAAAGCGCCTGCTTTATGTACTCTGAAAATAAGAGTTTCCTGATCTAGGACCACACCTAGATATTTGGCTCGCTTCTCCCAGGGGATCGGCTTGTCAAACATATTGATTGGTCGTGAGAGGGGCTTTGAGTTTGAGTCTCAGTTTCTTGAAGAGAACCGCTTGACTCAGAACAGGATTGAGTTCGATTCTCCACTTTCTGAACCAGGCGCCGAGCTTGTCGACTGTGGTTTGGAGAGTGAGAGCTATCGCGTCAGGGTTTTTGCCTGTATAGTAAATGGCCGTGTCGTCTACGAAAAGAGCCAACTGCGCCTTTTTACTTTTGGGAATATCGCTGGTGAATAGCGTGAAAATGAGGTTAGAGAGCACGGAGCCCTGAGGGACTCCCGCACCTATGGGGCGGGGGGAGGAGAGTGCTCCTTCGATGCGAAAGCGGAAGGTGCGGTTCGACAAGCTCGGTTCGAAGATAGCACCCGTTCTCGAGCCGCGTTGGAAACCAGTGTTATACCTGTCCTCGATGATGCGGTGGACCCGATGCACGTAGAGTGCTGAGTACGAAAGCCGAACTGCTCGGCCCTTGGTTTCGGCATAGTCGCATCGATTTTGCCAAGTACCTTGAGCAGACAAATAGGGCGATAGCTGGAGGCCTCGGATTTGGGCTTACCGGTCTTCGGAATACCGATGACGGTGGCTTGTTTCCACGTTTGTGGGATATGCCCACCTGATAATGCTATTGGCCACCATCTTCAATGGTTAGGGCACCATTGAAGATGGTGGCCAATAGCATCATCAGGTGAGCAGGGAAAAGTTTGATCACCCTATTGGTGAGTCCATCTGAACCGGGGCTTTAAGACCTTTGATGTTATCGTGCACTTCGTCAGGGGTGACGGGAGGCAAAGGATTATCAGGGTCTTCTACGGAAGGAGATTACTTACGTAATACTCAATATATTTATTGCGTGCATTACTTATTTTAGTAGATACGTGATAAATCGAATAAGCAGAATATTGCTCTTTTGTTTGCTTTGCCCGCGCTCTGAAGTTAAGTTGCGCATGCGCGTTAATGGTGCCGATTCTCTTGTACACCGGACTAAACTAACTAAACTATCACTAAAATTCCTTACTTTTTACTATGAGAATCTTAACGCTATTCTGTAGTAAAAAGTCTCTAAATTAAAATAATATTTTGACACAACTAAATCGAATTTGACAATTGCGACTCCACGTGGTACATACTTGTTTGCCCTACCCCGTGATTTTTTTTAGAGCTGGAGGCGCGCAGTGGGGGCATCCTCGACGTGTTTTATATGGAATTTTTCACTTTTTGTATGGAAAAAAAAAAACTATTACCTACGTGTTGAGTATTATGGGTATAAGGGTTTTATAAAGGGGGTCGAAATTTTCATTATTTTTGCGATAGGACACACCATTTTCGAGATATAAGCAAAAGAAAAGAAAAAAATCCAGTACAATACTGTTTTTGCATCCGAACTCGAGATGTTCGTGTGAATTTTAGTTCATGACAACTAATAATATTCCACACCATTTTCAGTGGCGATTAAAAATGGTCAGAATTAGTCAGAAAATTAAAATTTTAGGTGAAAAACGTCAAATTCAGAATAGCAAAATTGTCATTTTCACTAAATTAAAATCTCAGTACAATCTTAGTGCTGTCAAACTAAAATATAGTTAAGTTGTGCCAGTTTAGTCTATTTCAGAATGGGAAATCATCGTTTGACAGGAGTGAACTAAATTTTGGTGATTTTTAGTCTAGTTTAGACGCATTTGTGACAAGAGAATCGGCACCATTGTTACCTAGATAAGATTGACTACTGCGCGCGCAGTTATTAGTAGCCTAAGTACTTCAGAGCGGCAAAGTTATTTGACGCGAAAATTGATAATTATAATAAAAAACCCGGGTTTTTATTTATCAATGGACGCTAGCTAGCTCTAACTGAGGATGAGGGCCTAATCGTCGTAGGTCCTGCCTACGACGATAAGGCCCTAGACGAAGCAAAAAAAAAAAAACACCTACTTTGATTATTTTATAAATTTATATAATAGTATAAAAGTATAAAGCAAAAATATTATCAGTTCCATTGTTGCATTTACCAATTATATTGATTTCATTTATAATCATAATATTTTTTATATAGTAAGAACAAAATCATTTCATAATTTCGTTTCATAGTTCCATCATCTATTGGACCCTGCGGAAGTAGCGTTTTCCAGGTGTTTTGGCCTTCTCGTGGGTCAGGGTCTGTTAGATAAATAAATAATATTACTAATAATTATAACTATGAAGGAAAAATTGTTACGAAAAACTACAGAGGTTATTTTTTGTGCAAATCCCAAAAGATAATGTATACTAAATAATAATTGATTGTATGTCATGTCATGACCAAAACTACAAATAAGTTTAATAAGTAAGTACATTATTTATTGCGATTTGCACAAAAAATAATGTCTTGCTTACAGAACCTGTTTTCAATGTAACTATGAGGCCTGAAGAGGTTTATAAAAGTATTATATAAAAATAAAAAAATGGCAACAGTATAATGTACTATGATTTCTTTCTGTATTTTACTAAGTGAGAAGTGAGGTGTTAATAGGCGTTTTTTAATAAAACAAATATACAAATCTCTACTTCCAGACATAGTACCACTGTACCTACTTATACTTTTAGCAAAAACACTGTTTCATTCACAACCAATTTTAATTTTGAAGTATTACTTACAACAATGCACTCATCTTCAGTAAAGTCATACTGGCGAGCACAGTTAGCACCTGTATCTTCTACTACTGACTTGGTTTCCATCTGCCTGTCATTGATCAGGGTTGTTACACTCTAAAAACAAGTTATATTAATAGATCAAACAGAATAATAAACCACAGCTTTCCAAGAACACAGTGGTACAGCCAGATGCAAACTTTATGGTGGTTCTGAATGCAGCACAGTAACAAATTCATACATGTCAGCGGGTGTCTGTGCTGTGCAGTGAGTAGGGCACTTCAGAGCCATCATCAAATTTGCATCCGGGTGTACTTATGATGAATAGTTGATTCATAACATGTCACACTAACCTTGACTTTGGCATTAGGCATATTTTCCTCATACTCTTCCCCTAATTTGAACTTGTTCTCAACTGTCCGCAACAAAGATGAGTTCTTGATAGTCATATGGTCACCATCCACTGTTATTTCCATCAGCGGTGATGACATTGACATCATTTTACGTCCCATGTAAGGTACACCTGAAACAATAGTAAGTTGTAATTATTTATTTAACTAAAGATTCATATGCACTTTACAAACTTTATCAAAATATATTGTAGTTTGGTGCTATAAATTAGAATTTTAAATAACAAAATAGTTGGCCGAGATATACATATTTAGGTACTCACCTACAGCACTGAAATAGTCATCAATGTCCTCATTCTTGTAGTGTTGGTATTTTCCAGCAATCGCCGTCATTTTTCTATTTGTAACTTCTCTATCAATTAAGTACTGCCTGAGATCAGGTCTTGGAAAAGTTTCTGAACAGAAAAATCCAAATTAATTATGAAGTTATCTTATCACGGTAATTTATCAATCACGTACGTTGCAAAGTTTGATAATGTATAGAATTAAGATAAGTAATAGGTACTGATGCAAATCCTGAGATCTGAATTTGAAACGATGAGATTAACCACATGAATATGGTAATAATATATAATGACCACACACTGTACCTCTATGTACACAGCCTTAACGAAGAATACAGAATAATCTGTAATTAATTTTGTGAGTTTGAAACTAAGTTTTGTGATTGTCCACCTTTGCTGCTGTCAGATAAAAACACGATAAACAAACAAACTCATGACCAATCATGAGTCACACACACTCATTGTCAATGCACACACATTGACATACACACTATAGATAGTGATGCGTATGTGAAGATATCGAAAACACCGTGACCTCAAAATATGACGTCGTTTTTTTTCAGATTGTTGTTAGGGCAAAATTAATTAAACAAAATAATATTAATATGTATTATTATCTTTATTTCCATATCTTGCAATAGTCCTGCACCAACCGGGGGGTTGTTCTTGGGTGCACTAGAATACTGCGTACAGGGATAATCGTAGGTTGGTGTCTTGTTTCATTAAACACTTCTAACGAGCCTCTGCGAGTTGGCTTCGGCCCCTCGTACGCCTTCCAAAGGTCCAGGAACCTAGGGTCCCGGTGGGATGCCATAAGAGATAATAATTATTAAACATTTGTAACAAAGCATAACTAATGTTTTTTCTAGAAAAAACCTAACAGGCAGTTTGTTGCTTTACATTATGCAATAGCAGTAGCACATGGTGAATTGTGGCGGGAACTTATAAAAAAAATACGAAACTGTTTAATTTTTCACTAATTTTAGGTCTTTCTAATTTTACACATGGCTACACATCAAGCTATAAATTTCCAGTTTAAGCCGATCTCGCATTGTATATGATTTCCATACAATGTGAACTTGATGTGTAGCCAATGCCAGTCTCGATCTTTAATATTATTTTTACTGTACCGACCTTCATCAACATTTATGTTGAAAAGATGAATAGGTAGTTGGACCACAAACAGTTAGTCACAGTAGAAAAAGCATTTGAGTCCACCCCTGTCTGACAAATTTGAGAGACAATATTCTTCCGTTATGGAGAAATAAATCTTTGTAAGGAACTTTTGAGTCAGCCACAGAAATCATCTTCCACAGATAGCACCACAGGCGTATCAAGAGACAAATGAGTTTTTATAAGCATATTAAATACAAATTCTCGCAACATTAGCAAAGTTTGTAGTATAAAGCGCAGCTTTTCTTCAACATAACTACCTAATAAAAATAAATCGTACCTTCCTACGACAATGATGAAGACAGGCTGAACGGTTTGGCTCCCATGTATATTCACCGAGATACAGGGCGGGCTTGTCCAATAGGCTGCATTCAGAATCATCGTAAGCCTATAGATACACTGACTATAGCACCTAACCGATCTGGTCAGACCAAGTAACCGCTCTCATTGAACTTACGACCGCCCGCCCGGGCGCGGGTGGTCAGAGAGAAGCCGAAAACCGAACGAAGTGGAGGAACATCATTCATAAAATTACGATTGCCTTTCAGGAACACGACCTTCAGTAATGTACGTGACCAAGGAGAATAGTTCGTAAAAACGGGTAACAGAGCATTTGTGCACTGTATCCGATCCGTTTCCGGAAAATAACGTTCAAGACAACACTAGTAACGTCAAATGCTCAAATAATAGTCGATAAAAGTTTGTTCTGAAACTACGAATCTACAAAGTTAAAATCTTAGCTAGGCTTCTATCATATATGTTTTATTCTATCGAAAAAATAGAATCAGATAAAAAAGCCAAAGCCTGATTTTTTTAAACATTTGCAACAAAATACAATAAATTGAGTCTATTGGCTTTTTAATTTCACATGTTTCGAATTTCATCGGGTGTGGATTTTTTTTTGGTGGGACAGATAATTAATTGTAAATGGGATGTGACAACAAGAGCGGAGAAGTATGAGCGAGATGTGATTTTTATGTTTTGATCACAAATGCAATTGAGATTAGTGCAAATATAAATATAAGTGATTTCAATAATGTGGTGACATATTATGTTGCAGTGAAAAAGTGCTTTATATTTACTCAATAATTATATTTCATAGGAGGACTCCGACTTTTGCTCCAGTTTAGCTTGTAGTCATTTACAAGGTGTTGATCGATTATTGAAACAATATTATTCAGTTACCTTATTAACTCGAACGAAGAACCGAAAATGGGTGAAAAAGAGGACTATTTGACATCGTACCGAGTGTTTTTTGAAAACTTTGCCGCTACTGTTAACCCTGAAGACCAGTTGCCCGTGCACATAGCAGGGTACACCATCACCGAGTCGGAGCTGACCGGTGAGGTTCTCTACTGGACAACTCAGTATTTGAGCGAAAAGTAAGTGCTTATTGATACCATTGTTCAACCTAAGCAGGGACCAGTAACTGTGCAGTCTTTCAGCTTATTAGAAACACCTTTTAGATAAGACTATCACAACCGTAACTGCAATGTTGAATCATTGTGATAACGAGTTGTAGAGAAAGAAAATACTTGATTTTTTTGTTTATACTTTGTTTTCATTATGCAAATACGTAATACAATGCCAGTTTCCTTGTCTACTTATTAGTGACTTAAAAAGGGAAGTTATTTTAATAATTTAAAATTAAGTATTCATGTTTGCATTATACACATAATTTTGTAAACGAATCTCGTTTTTTATATGAATACACTATTTCTAAGTTTATTGCTACATAGCTTGCCATAATAGACTAATGCTAATCTTACTTTAATAATGTATTTAACATTTATAGTTGTAAAACAGGTTTTGTATGTCTGCAACTCTAATAATAAATAATTAAACATAGAGAAAAAAATACTACCTATTAAAGAGCTATAGTCTAGTATTTTTGTTCTGGTAGGTATTTCATTTAAATTTTTACTAAACTATTAAAATATTTAACTCTACTTCCCATCTTAGCAAGTAGTTGTAGAGATGCATAGTTAACTAAAGATAGAAACAAAATATAACACTACATAGTTCTTTGTTACATTAAATTCTATATAAATATATAGTTTATATTCCTTTGCATCATGCTTGTGTTTAAAAATCCGAGCATACAGAATGATCAGTTGTAGGAATGCCTGATAGGTTCAGTCCCAAATCATAATAATTAATACACATACACAGGTATAGCTGGTAAAAAATTAAGAAATTATTATTAAAACCAACACACCTGCCACACTACACAATTTCACACTCGTAACAAGTTCATTCCTTGGAGATTTTACTCTGTATATGTGGTGTTATTGGATTGGATCTTTAAGAGCCCGGAGAAAGAGGCCTGTTCATCAATGGATTTTTTAAAAGCAATATCTGTTCTTTGAGAGGGGTTAGAGAAAGAGAGATGATAAAATTATTTGACCTAGGTCAAACATACAAAAAAAGACAGCGATTTCTGAACCCCATATTCATGGTAAACAACATTAGACATATCATCAGTGCATTTTGCAGAATCTTTATCTCTCTTCAATCATCTTGTGACTATCTTATATTTGTTTTGGTTAACAGGGCTCTATTACTCATTAAACATGCATTATTATTGTTCCACAGAAAAGTATAATATAAAGCCTAGACAGTCAAACTTGACCACTGTGTGAGCTGATGGCTGCCACCATATATGACTAAAACTTTCATAATAATAATACCTTGTAACCTATATTGCAGAGTTAATATTGTGTACAATATATATATTTTTAAATCTGTTGCAACTTGCAACACATCAAACAATGGTAGGTAATTTCCCTTTTGTTTTATGTCAGGAATTTATAATATTATGTAAACACACACTTGCTCTTTCATACCTCATTATCCTAAACTACCTAATGCAAGTAAGTACCGCTTGTCCATTCTGAAATGACACGCCCCACTATCGCATTTTACGAATTTACGAATGCGGTAGTGGGGCGCGTCATTCCAGAGTGGACAAGCTACAGTATAGTTAGTATACTCTATTCATTCATGTAACAATGAACTTGTCAATAGGCCATTAACCTTAAAAAAGTTCCAAGGGTCTGTGCCACCTTTTGTTCTTGACACATTAACTAAACATTTGAGCAGGTGTTTATTTTGTTGGTCGTGCCTTTTGTTTACTTAACAATTAATTGTCAACACCGAATATTTTCACGTTATCAGATGAATAGTAATGCGCCTGACGTGTCTATGATTACATACAATTATGGAGGTCGGTTTAAAAAATATTTCCTGCTTGCGTAACAGCTTTATGGTTGACGGGTCATATGGGACGCGTTACTCATCCCGACCGCGCATGGTTCTGATCACACACTAACCGCAAGTAAGCTGAGTACCTGCTTACGCAACTTACCACTTTATATTCCGGAAAACTACGCCAATGTGTCATCTCAGTCATATCGCTACGGCAGTAGTCAGTCAGAATTCATAGAATTTTTTTGAGACATGCCTATGTGTACAACTGTAAATACGTGTAGATAAATATTTGCAGCCCTTCTCAAGCTCCTCAATACCCTAAACACCTGTTCAGCCAGTTGTGTTATCTTACCTAATATCTAAATTACCCGTCTCATAACCGGTCGGATAGTAAACAATATTTCGTGCTCTTATTGCAAAACGTATATTACGTATGTGTTAATTTTTCGTCATCTACAAGTAAACTAGAGTAGAAAGATTTTACAATCGTTCTCTTGCACTAGTTTACATACAGCCTGGGTATTTAAATATAAAACATAATTAAACAATCAGGCGGAAATTAGGAAGCGCGGTCTTATCAGTCAGAAGTCTGGTTTTCTGCCAGATTCAGTTAGTTAAGCCAAGTTAGTTTCAAAACCCGAATGAATGATTCATTCCCTCCGAGCCCTTTACTTTAACCTAAGAACTGACACCTTGTCTTATAGTTAACATGTAATTCGCTAGACGCTCCATTTAACCTGTATGCTGTAACGCGGCGTAAATTGTGTGTTACCGTGCCGCTGACCATTTAGTCTTGCATAATATCTCACACACCGATACAGACAACGTACAATTTTATTTTTTTAATTAAGTTTTGTTTTACTGCTGTAATTCCGCCGCATCAATATTTTTTTAACTGCTTAAAGTCACGAAATAATAAAGTTTAGTCAGTCGTAACGATTTTTATTTGTTTTAGGCTGTATAGATCAGTTTTATAAGCATAGAAAGTCTAGAAACCTTCAGACTGAAGCCTCGAATATTTCTAAGGGCTGATAATAAGTCAAGCAGCTGCTCAGACTTTATGAACCGAGCCTGTATTGTCTCCCTCACTACAGACCATAAGGCCTCCCTCTTATAACACAGTTCGCAGGCTTGCGGTCTGTTACCGGTGTAAGTAGACACAGAAATAATATTTAAATGGTTAGCTATGACTTGGTCCAATAATCCATTAAAAACGACATGAACATAACTAGGACTCTCCGTTGCACGCTGCATTATACTTATGCATTTTTCTATTAGAATTGTTGGAAAGTGCATTTTTATCTGACAAACAAAAGAATTTAACACCGCAGGAGACTGTAAACTCGTGAGAAATACATTTGAATGTCATATCAATAAAGCGTCAGCATTATAATCCTCGTTCGTTAAGCTTTATTTGAAACTCTAAACTCGTGAGACGAGGACTACATCTACAACAATGATTTAACATTTAACTGACACCTGCCTAGTCTGCTAACCATATAAACACTAAGGTGTAAAACTAGCTTTATATCGATTGGCCCAATAATAATGTCTAGAACGAAGCAAGCTTAAAATAGATTTGCGAAACTTGGCACTCTGTGAACACTGAGGTCATCATATTCGAGTCATCTGTCCATGATTGCATGGCCGCAGAAAATGTTATGATTGCATCTTTGATTCGTGTCACCTTGATTCGTTACTTTCTCTCGATGAAGATACCTATTGTTACAGAGCGTATTTTTTTCTCTAGGGCCTGTGGGTTGAGGTTGTAGGATTCGTACCCTCGATGCATAAATTGGCTCGCGAGACCGCGTGGGCAGATGCGGATGTTCGTGATAGTAACGCGAACCCGAGTCAACGCTCTGCGCACTGTTTACTCCTCAAATATTCACAGATAATTGCCGAAAGAAATTTGACCAAATTGTTTGTTTACCAAACAAACAAACCCCGCTTCAGAACATCGAACATCTGATTAATTATTTGGTCAATAAATTAAATGGAGAACTCGTGCCTATTTCTGAATAAGTACCTATATGTACTTACAAGCTTTTGGAAAACTTAAAATATTTGTAGATTCTTACGCAAAATTAAAAGACAAGTATTTAGTTGATACTGCCTGCCTGCGTTAATACATCGGTTCATTTTTCTTATCTAAGTGGAATACTAGAACCACCACGAGCCAAAGTCGCACTATGTCCTTTTGAATAAACATAAATATAATCTACGGTATTTAGTATAGGTACGACAGTTATTTCTGAAATATTGTGTCAACTCGGAGAGAATGTATGTACATGCATTCGTTTTAAGAACGGGGTCAGCGACCTCTTTATGTATTGTACAGACAGACGTACACGTCCGCATTTTATTTTATAACTACAACGGCAACCAAACCGAGGGAACTAACATTTATGTTCCAGCGATGTGAATGCCCGCTGGTTTGTTTACCAACTGTTTTCATTGATCCGATATTCTACTATGTTGTCTACTCTGTACTATGTATAGGTATCTTCTGGCTGCTGAACTAACAGAGCGATTGTTGCTGGTCTGTTTTCTATCTCTTGCGCTCTCAAGTTGTAGGTACAATGTTGTCTTCTAATTATTCACTCAAGCGTGTTTGCAGGGGATTATTTTATCCAATGGAGCACCTTATTCACTTAATTGCATGTAGGTACATAATGCATTATTTTACCAACTGGCCATTCACATTCCACTTTTTTCCGGCTGGATTGGATATTTTAATCAGGGGAACTATTGTTGCTATATGGCCCGACGGCCGTCTATACTCCGCAATCTCCAAGAAAAACAGGTTTTCGCAAAGTTAAGAAGGATGCTGCTTCGGCCTGTCTGTCTACCTGAATTCCTAAGTCGCCTTGGCCTCTTACGCCACCCACGGAAGAGAAGATTCGTTGCTCTATTCTTAGCAAGTACCACACGGTACTATATGCAATGACAATACTATTTTAAGTCAAGTCAAGTCATACGAGAGAACCTATATGGAGGAGGTTGAAATAATACATAATAAGCAGTTGAAGGTTGCCCACTGCAGATTGAGGGCAGCGGGTACTGACCGCTAAGAAAATATTTTTATGTTATCAAATCAACATCATTCAATTGTAAACTAGGCATGTACTCACACTCGTATATTATGTACTTTACTATCAGTCTCACCTGTTTTATAAATATGGATTTAGTTACTCGAGATAAAATAGGTACCTACATAGATTACAATATAACTGTGTTATTCAGGTATAGCTTTTGAGGTGCATGAATAATAAATGAATGCGTTGTCTCGCCTAAAAGTGGAAGTGTGGGCTGCACTGCTAGACATTATAGTTTCTGCATGTCTACACTCAAAACTCCTTTTGAAATGAAATCAAAACGCTATAGATTCTTATATTAGGTCTTTACCTATGAAATTGGAGATCTGTTTTTTTTTTTTTTTTTTTTTCAGCTAATCAAAGTACTGGCCCAAATTATTTGTACAATTTTGCAATTTTGATGGCAGTTTCTCTATCCCTTTACTGTAGAAGTCTCCCGGACGGGAGGCGATGAAGTCAGCGAAAGCGTTTTGTACTGTCTCTCAGGTGTTGAATTTTTTCCCACTCAAAAAATTGTCTAAATTTTGAAAAAAGTAGAAATCTTTTGGGTCAAGGTCCGGTGAGTACGATGGGTGACGGAGAGCTTCCAGCTGTAACTCTTGTAGCATTGCGGATGGTCTGTCGTGAAGTGTGAGCTCGCGTGTTGTCGTGGAGAAACAATGGGGAAGAGCGATTGACTAGTCTTGGTTGTTGAATTACGAGCTTCTCCATCATTGTTTGCAATTCTTGGCAATAGACATCTGCCGTCACTGTTGTGCCATTCGGTAAGAAGCTACAAGTCCGGCACCGAATTTTCAGTTTATCCATGGCGCCAAAAACTACCACAATGTCACAAAAACAAAAAACTATCTGAAAATGAATGATTGTATTTGAAATTAAATTAACACGTACCTATTTCGAATAAAATTCATTTCAATTTCGAATTGCGCGCCAATCCACAGATAATTAAATCTGAAAATGCTGGTTATAGAATCTCCAATTACATAGGTAAAGACCTAATATTATGTTGCATAGATTAATACAGGGTCAAATTAAATGAATTGGCAAAATTACACAGCGCGCAGCGGTGTGTTTAAAATTCGGACAGTTTGAATAATTCGTTCAAGTATCTACAACACAAATGTAGAATCCAATATCAGCCTTTATTTTACACCTGCGTAAGAATCCTAAAAATATATCTATTGCAGTATTTAATGTATTCTTTGGTCTTAAAAAAATCTCTTGCTGACACCGTATAGAATTGAACTACGAGTGTAGCTCTAGAATAATTAGATTCCAACTAGGCTTCTTCCTTTTGGAAGTGCTGGAGCCGCTGCATTGCAAATTGCAGACCCATTTCAAATGTTTACGCAGATTTCGGGTGCCTTGCCGTAATTCTCAACAACCATTGCAGTTTTACGTCGTATGAAAAAAACGAATTTATCAATCAAATGCAGGAAATAAAAACATTAAAACACCAACCAATTTTGCCTAACACCGGCACAGGTGACAAATAAAAATAAAAAAATGTTTATTGGATTGTCCATCTTGGAATGATTAAAAAGTTGTACTAAGGCCGCAGGAATCCGCTGGATGTGGGAGGCACACAATCGGTCGAAGTGGCGGTGCTTGGGGGAGACCTATGTCCAGCCTGCAGTGGACGTCTTTCTGGATGTGGATGATGATGATCACTATAAAAACCAAATCTTTGGAAAGCTTTGAAATAACAACATAGATGTTGATGTGATAATATGCTCTGAATTACCGAATAGGAGTGTTACGTAATTAGCGGCTGTTTTTTACCTCTCACAGCTGTTAGCACTTTCGGCCATTGTTGGCTTCCCGGATATTCATGCAGCTGAATAAAAGCCTATTGTATACCATAAACTTTTTTGCTGTAGTATGATGTAATTTGCTGAATATAGACTAATTCTTTTTTATCGTACGAAATGAAGCGGTATCAGTTATGTTGGTCGCGTTCGATGTTATTGTTTTGTTAGATTTCTGATATCTTGATATTACCCAATGTTTTGTTACCAAGCCTGTCTACCAACCTTTGTTTGTTTTGTCTATGTACTCAGTAAGTACTGCATGCTAAACGAAGTTAAAGGAATCCTGTAGTTGAGAGTGCACTCTATTTTATCAGTTTTACGAAATGTTATTAAATAGCTTTTTAGTCCACTGCTGGACAGACACCTCTCCCAAGCTGCGCCACAACCAGTCCTTCGCCTACTACCTCAAGTTTGTCCCAGCTACATTCTTAAAGGTTGTCGGTCCATCTAGCTGGCGGGCGTCCCACGCCACGCTTGCCGATACGCGGTCTCCACTCCAGGACTCGTCTGTTCCACCGGCATTCGGTCCTTCGTCAAACATGGCCAGCCCACTGCCACTTCAGTTTGCTTACTCTGCAAGCTATGTCGGTAACTCCGGTTCTTTTCCTTTTTGTTCAAATCAAATTGCTTACATAGACTCAACTTATGTTGCTCTTTTACGTCAAGCCCGAAAACGTTTCGTTATTATCAGCTCACTTTCTCTGCTTCATCCCCATCACCTGATATTAGATCGGGAGAAAACAACCCAGGTACAGATAGTGCAATTCACGACGACGCGCCCCATTCCGCGATCACTATACTGTAAGCTGTACTTTAGTACTGAGCGGAGCGGAGTGGGGCGCGTCGTCGTGGATGGCACCATCTATAATGATGTGAAGCGCAGATTTTTGATTAGAGCGAAAACTTATTGTTTTTGCAGTCTATTCTCTGGCCTTGGTCTACTTATATGCCAAATTTCATCCAAATCCGTTCAGCAGTTTTAGAGTGAAAGCGTAACAAACAAACAAATTCACTTTCGCATTTATAATATTAGTTAGGATTAAGATATTAGTTAGGCCACGCCTAAAAATTGTATCTGCGTGTGTTTCTAGAATGCATTCAGTTGTCACGACAAAAAAAGGACTTGTGAAAACGTTTCACGCTCACGGTGTAGATTGTGAAAATATTTAATTCCCGTCCTCATTTCCTACCAGTTTTTCATAGAATGTACGGTGGTGTGTGGGATACGTTTTCCATAATATTTTTATGTGTCACTTGTTATTTGTTTCCAGACAATGTCCGCTGACACTGATGACTCCTCTGCGGCGGATCATACTTGACGAGGTGCAAGTAGCATCGAAGAAACAACCCAATGAATTTGGGTACAAATCTGACGATTCAGGTATGTGTACATAATGATTCTTTCTAGCTTCACCCTCCAATCATAGAACGCTTGTTATGGAACAATTGACCTTTCCCACATAATCAAAATGACCATTTTTGACTATTTGGAAACTAGCACTTTCGCAACGTAACCATATCTAAAGATTTTTACTGTTTAGGTGGATTTTAGTTACAACTTGCTATAAAATCTCATCCTTTGCCGTAGTAGGCATCGTTTACATCTTCGCTCCATTTCCAAAGAACAATATAATTCCTTTCAGTTTAATACTCGTAGTTCTTGAAAACATCCGCTACAGACAGATATAAACGCGTCCCATATTTTATTCCGTGTAGGATACGCTCTCTTCTTTATTTATGGAAGCTTCATGCGTTACTCCGTTCGATTGAATGCGCTGCGAAGTAATGGATAGACATCCTACATGGTATCGACCTTTCATTTGTCCTACTTCAGGAGATCCCGTTTAGCTCGTGGGTGGTTCTTTTCTACGTACCCATTAAAACTCATTGAGAAACGACTACAAGGGAATCAATATTGTGATAATTAGCTTCTTCTTTGAATATATACCGCAATCACAAATTCTGATTCAATACAAGAAGCCAATGTTGCTCCAAAACAAGTTTCTAAAACCGCTTATATACAGCCATTTATGTTCTTGTAAATGGTTATGTTACGATCCATCAAATGTTAAGATGTTTCGACGTAATAACCATAATTGTATCGATTAAGGGACAAAACAACTTGGCAAAAATCTTATTTGTACTTACGTAATCTATTATAGATTGTAACAGCGAATCAATTTTCACGCCTCCCTCTTAGGACTTAGGCCAAATATTTTTGATAATCGGATAGCTCATGACAGGCTCAGCGGTGCCATAAAGAATATGAATTAAAAATCTAAAAAAATATACTGTTTGCGGAATTTCGCGGGTTAAAGCCAACAAGACAAGTGGCCATCTCATAGAGAGGCGCGTTTGTGTGTAATGTTAATATTGTTTAGGGCACCTAGATGAGGACTGTAGAGATAATGATATCATTTAGTCTCTTGTTTATTGTGTTTCGTCATTTACACTGACGCCTCTCGGTCCACTCAACTCTAGTCTAAATATAATCTAATCGAAATTGGCGCGATTAATTTTAAATGCATCGATCGTAGTCTTGAAGAGGTCACATGAATATAGAGGAAGATATTAGGTATAACAGGAAAGGGGCATGAAGAAATTTATGTAATCTTGACTCATTGTTTATCCTGACTCTTCCATTCATTGTTGTCCTGTTTTAATTAGCCTCATTTGTAAAGCTTCGATGTCTGTCAGTAGTTGGAAAGGGTCCTACGTGAATAATAATGTAAGTGTAAGTGTAATATTGTATTGATAATATCCATGACGGCACGCGACGAACCGATACCTTTAATCTATGACAATATAATTGAATATGTAATACTTACCCGACCTATAGTTTTAGAAGCCGACAATAAACTTATGGCTTGAGAAAACGAATTACTATTATTTCCTTGTAAGACGTCAGCAGGAGTACCTACACTTAGTGTTATGTAAGTAAGTGTTGATTCATCTCGTGACTAGATAATCTCATGCCCGTTTTCACCTACCTAAATATCTTCAAGATGTGGTTTACTAACTCAAGGATGATAAATATATTATGACTAATGAAAAGGGTAATAATATAATATCGCAATAGTAGACAGAATGGCATTAAGAAGCGTTGCTTTCCTGCCCTCTCTAAGCCACACTTCGGGCATCTCTAACCTGTTTGACCACTCTTTGGTTTTAAATTCGCACAGGAATATATTCAATCCTGCATTATATCGATAGGCTATTTTCCTGCGCGATACTTTATCCTGGATTCGTTTATAAATTTGATTTAATTGTATATTTTCCTATTATTTATTGATTTGATATGGCTCCACGCCGACCACAATTACTGGAAACCAATAGTTTATACTTTCCTCAAAGAAAATCTGAGAGTTGCACGAAAGAAAACACAGTTCATAAGTGTCTATACATTATCCTCTCTTCGCTGCAAATATCTTAGCCTAGCTAGGATACGCTTATATACTATACTGGCATTGCCTTCAATAACTTATATACTGACATGGATATAAATTTTACATCAGGGACTGACGGATTGACATGCCCTCCGAAGCCACGTAAATTGAATATGAATGTTTTGTGTTTCGTAATGTTAATTACATACTATTGTATATAATCAAGTTTCACACAGACATCAGTCTTTTCAGTTACAAAAACTGGATTGGTTTTCTTGATACTTGAACTGAAGTGCTGCTGGGGAGTTTGTTTCACCACTTCTTCTTTCCAGCTAAGGCACTAAGAAATGGTGAAGGATGTGCGTTTTGATTGACTGTCTCATGTAATTTTGACGTTCAAACAGTGCTGATCCTCAGCCTGGTTTGAATAAATGACTATTGATTTAAGACTAAAAACTCCGCTCCGTTTTATGCAGTCCAGAAACACTGCAATCTTAGCCTTAGCCAGGTTGTCGTCCAAGCCGACAACCCTTTTAACAACTCCTGACCTATTTAACTGTTCTCCACCTTCATACACAAACAAACACCTAAAAACAAATACAAACAAACAAATACGTAATTGGAGCAGAGTTAATAATAATATTGTTATAACAAAATTATTCATTCTTATCAACATTATTAATTGTTATAACAATATTATTATTATTAGCCAACAGGTTCGTCGTTCCCGAAAGGATCTGTCGACATGTTGTATAGATTATAAGAAGGCCTATGACTCAGTGCCACATACATGGCTCATGAGGGTGCTGGAGTTGTATAAAGTAGATGCAACTCTTTCTGATTTCGTGTATGGAACAATGGAGGACAGTCCTTCGCTATCCAGGATGTCGAAATATCCAGAGGAATAGCGAACCGATAAGGATCGAGCGAGGCATATTT
This sequence comes from Xanthia togata, assembly GCA_963853775.1. NCBI lineage: Eukaryota > Metazoa > Arthropoda > Insecta > Lepidoptera > Noctuidae > Xanthia > Xanthia togata. The sequence continues at coordinate 19,960,384 of OY970802.1, forward strand.
CAGGGCGATAGTTTAAGTCCACTTTGGTTCTGCTTAGCCCTGAATCCTCTTAGCACACTGCTGGAGTATTCAGGCCTAGGCTATCGGCTGAGTATAGGTGCATGGTCAGGTTATATCTTACCTCCTCTACATGGATGACCTAAAACTCTTTGCCTACAACAATTTGCAACTGATGGAGCTACTGAAAGAAACTGAAACTTTCAGTAGAGCCATCAGGGTGGAATCTGGTGTGGACAAATTTACGTCATGCATGTAAAGCGAGGGGAGATTGTGGAATCCGTGGGAACCCAACTCTCGGATTCCATAAACCTTAAAGCCCTCTCCGCATCCGAAACCTATAAGTATTTGGGTATGTCGGAAGCGTTGGGCATCAATGTTACTGAGATGAAGCAATCGTTGAAGGAGCGCTTCTTTGGCCGCCTGAAGAAAGTATTTAATAGTCTCCTATCAGGCGGAAACAAGGTGGCGTGCCTTCAATGGTTGGCTCATGCCGGTTTTGATGTACTCTTTCGGCGTACTCAAATGGACTCAGACCGAACTCGACGCCCTGGATAGGAGGGTCCGTACGCTGCTGACTGCATATCGAATGCATCACCCACGGTCATCTGTAATGAGACTGTATATCCCGCGAAAGTGTGGAGGTCGAGGCTTTTTAAACGCTAAGACCCTCCACAATCGCGAGATATGCAGTCTCAGGGAATATTTCCTAGAAGCCGACGTGGGGATGCATCGACATGTGGTCGCGCTGCACAAGGGCCTTACCCCACTCTCGTTGGCTAATGAGAACTAGGCTTGATGTGCCCGGCCCAGTTCTCGAAAATGGAAATATCACATTGTACCGGGATCGATCCATCATCACAGACAAGACTATTGTTGCCAATAAGCCTGATAGTGGTGGTGGATCGAGGAGAGCGGCGCGCAATGATCATTGACATAACGGTCCCGCATGACGGGAACCTCGTGAAAGCCGAGAAAGATAAACAAATTAAGTATCTTGACTTGGCTCGCGAGGTTGTCGACATGTGGGATGTGGACTCAGCGATCATTGTGCCGATAGTCGTATCAGCCAATGGCTTAATTGCTAAGAGCCTCGACCAACACCTAAGGAGGCTCTCGTTGGGCAGCTGGATTAAGGGCTTGATTCAGAAAGCGGTACTCCTGGTCACGGCATTGTTAGGAGGTTCCTCTCTCTGGAGCCCTGACCGCCGGTAGCTTGGACCCTGTTCCTGATACCGGTGGGCTACTATTTTTTTATATATATACAGGGTGTTTGGCGCATGGACCGACACAATTTTTTGGGGAGTTGAGAGGGTCATTTGCGAAGTTTCACCCAAAGATCCCATGTCCTAAGTGTCACGGTTAATAAGATATGATTTTTTTAGATTTTTTCCAAAAATTATGAACATAGTTTTATTTAAAAAAGTTCTTTATTTATTTAGAATAATAATACATTGCAGAATACAATAAAAGTTATTTCGTGCAATTAGAACAATAAACAAAAAAGTAATGACTATTTAAAGGCGAGATTTCGGGTAATTTTGTGAAAAAAACAAAAAAAAACATCTCAATAACCGTGACACTTAGGACATGGGGTCTTTGGGTGAAACCTCCCAAATGACGCTCCCAATCCCCCAAATAATTGTGTCGGTCCATGCGCCAAACACCCTGTATATATATTTTTTTAATATATTTTTTATTCTAATATTTAAAAATATATTCTTTTATGTATTTAAGTGAAATAAAGCAGATTATTAATTATTATTATTAATTCATATACTCATTAGGCTGGCCGTATACGTACAGTTTGCTGATACGGTTTCCTGATCAGGATTCCTGATTCGGAATTTCGTGAGACTAGTGAAGACGTTAGTTTTTTTGTTTTTGTCGAAACGAACCTCAATATTTTTTTCCGTCCGGAAAATGTACAAACGTGTGCGCCTAGTTGAACATTTTGTATGTAAAGCAAGCATTCAGGTTTTCAAATCAGGAAACCGAATCAGGAATACGTATACTGCCAGCGTTATTTGGAAATTTCTCATGCCGTAAGGTAAAATGTATCGGGCCTCTAACAAAAATTATATCTTATCTGTATATCTACAATATAAGAAAATAAATGATTTCTATTTCAGTGTACATAGCCCTGCGGCTAATGCAAGCAGTGACAGCTCGAGTCAACGATGTCTGCCTTCGATACCTGGACAACTCCAAGTTGGACACCCTTCCGCCCCCACCGCCTCTCGACCAGCGCGACCTCAAGACTGTCTCATGTGCCACCAAGAACTCACGACGCGTCATGGAAGACCGACATGTGGAAATCGGGAATTTAGAAGCGCTTTTTGGAATTGATGTAAGTTATGGTAAAGAGGAGCAGCGGTGGCCCAGTGGTGGTGGCCCCGACTTACGAACAGTAAGTCGTGGGTTCAAGCATTACTTTGTGTAATTTATTTCATCACCACTGCTCTCAAAACGGTGAAGGAAAACATCGTGAGGAAACCGGCATGTCCTAGAATCAAAAATTCGAAGACATGTGACATCTACCAATCCGCACTGGGCAGTGGGCACGCGTGGTGGATTATAGCCCACTCCCTCTCATTGAGAGGAGGCCGTGTCCCTGCAGTGGGAACGTTATAGGCTGATGATGATGATGATGATGGTATAGAATATGATCCCCTCCTAATCCTGCAAGGTGTCGAAGCTGCCGATGCAGGAGACTTTTTTGAATGATGTTCTGCAACTGAGGTGGGTTTTTCATCAACATTCGACTGAGGTGTAGTCTGTCAGGCGTCACTATATACAGCATGATTCGTTTATAACCTTTCGAAATAATAGAGCTCCAGTTTTATTTTACGATTAATGGGTTAATGTATAATGAAATAAAAGTGTATAAGCATTCTCAAAACAAAAAAACGAGTTCATTATGGAATCATTTATTGAGATCGGTATTTTAATTATTTTTACGCATAAACTTACAAAACTATTAAAAAAAAACGAAATAATAAAACTTCTATAAAACCGTTAATATTAATCTTTTAAGTGATATCTTATATCTCTAAAACAAAACATACAACGTGATATCACGGTTCAATTAGGCACAAATCACTCTCAAAGTTAACCCTAAATCTAAAACTTAAGTTTACAGTCTTGACATAGTGGAGAAGAACATTGTAGGCAAATTGGCTTTTTGCATGTGCAACAGTGGTACCTTGTTTGCCTCTTCAATTTACTGGGGCATATGCTGCATAGCTTCCTTCCAGCAGGACCTGGAAACTGAGCCACGGGTGGAGGGGGAGGCAAATCATTGCCTAAAACTCGCGTTATAGTAAGACGGAGTTCTCTGGGCAGTCTGTCATTATAAACGCGTTCTTTTAGGCTAGAAAGAACCAATTCTCTTGCCAAAGATAGTAAAAAGTCCCCTCTTCGCAGCTTGGCACCTAGACAAGATTGGTATAAGACGAATGAATTAGTACCAACCTAAATCCAGAATTCTGTAAAATATTGTCATGGGCCAGCGGCGTGTTTTGCGACTGCTTGAATAAATTGAACATTTTTTATCGATTTCGTTCACTCCACCTTTAGAATGGTTATAGTCGACGATCATAGTTGGTTTCATCGTCTTATCATCTATGCTTCTAATATGATGAGATGATGAAACCTTTAGACCAAAAACTATACACAAAAATGTTAGACCAAAGTTCTTGAAAACTTTTGAAAATAAGCTGTTCTGTTGGCCGAGATACTTGAATAATATTATGTGTAGGAGTTCTGCTTGACCTCGCTATTTCTTTCTTAGACCATAAAAATCAGTTTTTTCCAATGTAGTTTGGACCATCTTGGTTACCACAAACTAAAGAGCTAAGGGGCTGCTCGTCTTCAGAGCTAAAATCGCTCTCACTCGATTGGGCATTCTGTTCCTCGAGGTCTTCGTTTTCCTCTTGATGTACATTTCCTTCCACATAATTAGGATCTTCTACCGAATCATCAAAATCGCTAAACTCGTTTTCTTCTTCTAATTCTTCAAGCCATTCCTCAATCTGCTCATCATCATTTGTATATCTTCCACTGCTGCTGCTCGTTTTGGTGGCCTACTATCTGTACTTTGAGTCGCCATCTAAAAAAGTATGAATATTGTAAGTTTAGCAAATTAAATGTGAGGTTATGTCTGAGAGACACTATGGTAGTATCAATATGTTACTGATGAAACGACTAACAGACACTATGAATCTAAAAAGATATTTGTGAGGTGACGTCTATCAGAATCAACGTTTATTGCTGTACTTACGTCTGTGGGACACCGGCAGTCGAAAACTCCAAACGTACACACGGCTGGGCCGCCTGCGCCTCACTGACCGTTAGCGCGAGCCGTTACAGGAAGGTACCGAGCGAGGCAGAGCTACATCACGCCATGTTACGATCTGGCAACATTTTTTGTGTTTGGTGGTGTCCGATAGACTACCACCTCAGTCGCAGAAGGTTAAAAAAATACGGTAACGATTGCGCGTCACTTCTTGCCAACTAACAAAACACTAGGAAATGTTATCCATTATTGAGACAGCCTATAGTTTTTACGTTCGAAGAGTGCTCATATTTGGCCTAATTATAATAAAATATAATAAAAAAATAATATAAATAAAGATAATCCCAAGATATATTTTATAGTACAGACCAGCACGTCAACCTGACTGCCCGAAACTGACAAATTTTCCCAATCAACTTTGAACCTTATACTTTAGTAATAAAGTTGAAAATTTATTCAATTAATTTGTCAGATTGTAGTAGGTTTAAGTGCTGGCGTCTGTACCTATTTTCATATTGGGCACTGGAATGCCCCTTGCATAAGTTTATGAATTCCTAGTACTTATGAATGGCGCATGTTATGATTTTATATGTATAGGGCAAAGTACCGTACGGTTCATTGTGGTTGTGTATGTTACTTCCTAACATAGGTGAGGAATTAACAACCCATAACCAACAATATTTCTGTGACCTAAACACGGACGTGTAACGTAAATAAATGAATGTTGAATACGGGGGTCATTTTTGGAGGCAAATTAGAAAATTAAAAAAAAAAGTTTTGCTAACTTTACCGTGTGACATATCAAAATAATGAAAGGGCTTGTTGCGAGGATTTCAAATATTTAAAAAAAAAAATAATAATAATAAGTACTTTAATATTTAAGAAAACTGATCAATTTCTCTTGAATTTTTATGAACTACCTTCCGTAGACACGTCAGTTTCATAGAAATACATAGAGACCAATAGTGTCGCGGCGACACGCTGCCTGCTGCTGCCGCCTGCGGTCGTCTACGGAATTGTACCTTTTAAGTCTCAATTTATACTAGTAGTAGTACAATGACGGGCTGGTGTCCGTAGGACCACGTCCAAGCACGTATTTTGCGTACGGGTGGGAAAATCGAACATTCGCTCCGCCCAGCTCCTCAGGGAAGGCCAGCAACGCCTTGGTGTTATTGACACTCATGGTGGGACCTGGGCTTTCGAAGTACTTTGTCCTGTATGCGACATCCACCGGGCAGTTTAGAAGCTTTTGTACTAATAAAATAACTGATCTTTCAGACGACAGAATCGACAAGTTTCTACGCGGTTTATGATGGCCACGCTGGTTCTGCGGCGGCGACGTACTGCGCGGCCCATCTACACCAGTACGTGGTGGAAAGTCCGCACTTCAGCACCGACCTGCGACGGGCCATGAGAGACGCCTTCCTCAGGACCGATGCCGAGTTCATACGGAAGAGCAATCAGGAGGTAATTACTGGTTTATGCAACTAACTAGTTCAGGGATCAGAAAATTAGTTGAGGGTAAACTAAATTTCATTCTGATCTGTGGTTAAATAATGAGAAAGAAGTGGACTACTAACATCTGTTCCAAAGGTATCTATATATATCATGAAAGTGTAAACAAATCCTACACAATTACTCACTAAAGGGATTTAATGGCACATTCATCTAAGAAGGATTCAAATTTATATCTCACCATTTTTTCCAACAATATTTAATTGTAAAATCATCGACGATTTAGGTCATAAGATTAACCTCAATTGTCAAATGAAAAAACACCTTTACGGTGAATTAAAATTAGAATTTTGGTTTAAGTATGTAAATAATCAAATCAAAGGCCGTATATATATAAAATTGGCATCCACACACTACGTTTTCTGATCAATTAGTTTACATTTTCACTAGACACTTTGGTACAGACAATATCACTAAGATCACAGCTTTCATCGAGACTGCATATTATACAAAACACAAGAAAATCGATATAGCTTGTCCACTCTGAAATAACGCGCCCCACTACCGCATTACCCATAGAAATTCGCATTACCGTGTGCGTAAATGTGGTAGTGGGGCGCGTCATTTCAGACTGAACAAGCTATAGTCTCTTTCAACCTATACTTGTCCATAAGTATGACGTAAGCAACATGCCAGTTTGTGGTTCAGGGTTCGTAAAAGGCGTTATTTTTTTTTTTGCTTGAGTGTGCGACGTGCAATTCATTGAACAGAAGTAGGTACTATAATAACTGTCCATTCAACAAAACCCTACGTTCAAACAAATCAAACACTGTGATATACCTCGAATAATAATTTAGAATATAGAGATATTTTTTACATTCCCTTTTTCATGACATACGCTTCAGCTTGGGGAGCCGACTGTCTAATTCTTTTCTTCTTCCTAAGGTACACATATCAACTCGGGATCGTTACCGTATCGCCGTGGTTCGTGAGCTTGTCCCGAGGCGAGGCGATTACGTTACGATTCCGATTAGTGTGCGTTGCAGTAGAGAGTTTCATACAAAGAATACTGAATGGCTCGAGTTGATACGGTGACGATCCCTTTCCGAGTTGAAATGAAATGAAATGGTTTATTCTGTAAATAGGATATTGGAATCACTTTTACAAGTCATATTATTTTTTTTATTTTTTTTTGAATTAGCTAGATGAGTTCGGCGTTTCCTATTTGACTACTCTGAGAAGAAAGGCCGAAACAAACTCAGAGGTCACAGTCTCTTTTAAGTCCAGACATAATCTTGGTCAGGCCATATGAGGACCATGTAGATTAGTCTGAAATGGTTTTTTGAGAAAATAACCACACAGATTTGAGTGGACCTGCCCTGTCAGTGCAAGCATTTGTCAGTAATCGTGGAACTCAACGTAGAACTTAAGGAGCTCAACTCGATGAACAATACCAAAGAAAGGACATTTGGGTAGGCCGCATAAACTACTTAAACTGCCAGACCATCAGTAACACTAACGGAGAAAGAAAAAAAAATGAGGATAAAAAAAACCACATTGTCCTCACATTCACAATCATTAAAACTGTAGATCTATATCTGTGATTAAAACAATATAATGCTTTACAAAGTAATCATGTCATTTTTTATGATAATTTTCAACAATGTCAATATGTATATAATAAAAGAAAACAAATTTTATGGTTTTATCACAAGGCTTAGCAGAGCGAGCACCTCAATCCCATGCTTTTTATCTTCTAACTAAATAATCTGAAATTTTATAGTACTATTGTATAGTACTGTTGATGAATTTTATAGTACTGTTGATGTGTGCTATTTTCCTTTACAAATCAATGTGCATCTCCAATCTGCCATTTACTTATAATAAACTCGCGGAGGTTTTATTCTAAAACCATGTTAAGTTAAAGCCTCTACAGTACAGGGTCCCTATTATGACGTATTAATGCCACCATTTTTCCAGTTTGAGTGAGAGACGGAGCTATACAAGGCCGATAGCACCATCCTTTTTTCGCAGTGGAATAATGATTCAATTAATACTTCATAATACGGCCCCAGTCCTCGTAAACGCTTTACCATCCTAAGGTTGAATGTCACTTGCACGCCATAAAACGACAAGGTCTATTTGTTGATAAATAATTTGAACCTTAGTGAAGTTTCAAGTTGGAATTGTTGACACAAACGCTTGAAAACGAAACGCTGAATATTTCGATGACCTTTGTCTATCATTGAAAACCCGTTACAGTCTCCGCTGAAATGCAACCTTAGCAAAACCTTGCATACAAGTAATTGAGACGTCTTGTCTTCGTAGTTCTCAGAAATAAGTGAGTTTCTTAAGCTACGTATACACGAGCAGCTAAAATTACAATTCTCGGCAATTTGACGCTATGACGTCTCGGCATCATCAAACAATTTACTGCAATATCAAGATTGGTGTAACCCGATTTTTATAACTGTTCAGGAGAACAGTTAAAAAAATCGGGTTACACCAAGCACTGTAATATTTTGACGTTGACACCTGTCAACGTCAAAATATTACAGTGCATGTGGTGGTGGATGGATCCGCAGTTGTAGCCCGCGAAATTCAAAATTTCTTACGTTTTTTGCAATTTGTAGGTCAGTGTCGGGTTGTATCTTGATCAAAATATGATTCGCGACTAAAAACGATATTTTTTATTAAATTTATCATCATTAAAATCATTAGTACATCTCTCTAAGTTAGATTTGTTCCCTAAGAACAAAATTTGTTCTTATGGATGAAAAATAACAATAACAACTTAACGTATAATATGGCAGAACTCTGGAGACGACACAAGTGGTGTAGAGTCGTAATAAGAGGCGCACTGTGGAGGTAACCTGGCGGATGAATTCAATACTTGTTAGTATTGAATTCATCCGCCAGGTTACCTGCGACTTTGACAGCTATAAAAATTGAGTTCAAAATAAGTTTATGCTTTATGTATGTATTGTATTATATGAAAATGGTACACCGCTGTCTACCTGCAGTATTGTCTGTCCTGTTGCCTTTAATCCATCCAAAGGTTGTCTGTAAAAGATCGCTTTAAGCGATAAGACCGCCCATTGTGTCACCCTATGTAAAATTTCAAAATTTATGTCTGTAATTTTTATGGTGTACAATAAAGATTATTCTATCTATCTTATAGCAGAAGAAATATACATAATTTCAGAGAATTTTATTTGCCTATGTGAGCGTACCTTTACCTTCGACTTGTTATTGTTTTGTTTTAGCTATTATTCTATGCTCGGTTTATTGTTGAATACATTATAGCGTTACAATAAGATTATCGCGGTCACGTAGGGACGCGGAAATATACCTGATAAATATTGCTGTGGATTATTGTTACCTCTGTCGGTTGTCATTTATCAGATATTCTAGAAATGTAGACAAACACGTTTCTTAGAAAGCTATTAAAGTACTTACTTTACTTACTACGTACTCACCAGTACTCGCGCCCCGTACCCGTCTCCCACCCCCGTACCCGTGCTCGTCTCTCGTACTTTTAAAACAGTTAGGTACTGTTTAAAAAGTTATCAAAATAATGTCGAGTAAGTTTAAAGCTGACTTTTAAGAGTTTTTTTGTAACATTTTCTTTCTCCGCAGCGAGCATGCGGCGGCAGCACCGCCGTGGCGGTGGCGGTGCGCGCGCGCCGCCTGCTGGCCGCGTGGGCGGGCGACTCGCTGGCGCTGCTGGCCAAGCGCATGCGCCTCATGCAGCTGGTGCGGCCGCACAAGCCTGGCCGACAGGTAACACGTACTTTATGCTATAACCTCCACTTTTTTGGAGGTCGGTTACAAAGAGATAAGTAGATACGCGCTCCACAAGTGGCACGTTAAAACTGGGCTAGGTAGCACACCTGAATTTCAGTGTCGTTCCGGCGTCAACGGAAGCAACATATACTGGTCTCTTTTTCACTCCCGGTAATTACGACATGCTGTCCAACTTCCACGTGTTATCATTAGAGATCGGTATTCGGATGCATATTTACCTAAAGTTAAAGGGGGTGTTGGCTATTATGGAATGCACGAAAGTGCATTCCATAATAACGAAAAAATCCCGGGGTTGCGGAATCGACAAATTTAGAGCTCTGTTTAAAGAATAAAATGTATATATAGAAATACTAAATATACATTTTTCTTACTTTCAGGTCTTGGCTAATATGGAATGCACTTTTATATCGATCGCAAAAATCACGTGATTCCGGAATTGATACATTTTGTACTTTTTGACTATAGAAATGCTAGCTAATGTTGTAAATTAGGTTACCAAATTGGCATAGCACATAGTGACAAACAATTCGGTGCCTTGAGCTCAAGGCACACATAAACCGTATATATATTTTTATGTTAACACCGCAAAAGTAACCTGATGAGTCATTTCTATACCATGTATCCGATTAGTTGTGCATTCCGGGATTTTATGGAATTCCAGGATTTATAATACGATGTATTTTTTATTAAGAAGCCACTTCCATAATTTCTGAGCAAAAAAATTACTTTAGGTAATATAATTATATCCGAATATCCGACCTCTAGTCATCATTGGATATGGCCGTCCTACTTCCATTTATTATCTATTGTGTGACATATCAATATTAGGTTATTTACGCGCGCGTTAGTGTGCCTTTAAGTAGTAGATCCAATGTTGGGTAGTTAACCTATTTACCTCTTTTGAGTTATAATATCATTATTCAGCTGAAACACGTCCATACAATTTAGTCAATTCATACAATTCAGTTTATCGAATTCCCGCGACCTTCATCAGTTCCACCTTGTGGGATATTTATTTATTTAACAAACATGGAGGACTAACAGCTACACAAAATGGTAATAGAATAGTAAACAGTGAGCCAATAATAAGTCCTCACGTTTAGAGACGGAACAAAAAAAAAGCGAACACATACATTATACAAACAGAAAATAGTTCAAAAACCAAATACACGGCTTTACATAATAATATACGTGCCTCTGTATAGTCTATGTTGCATGCTATACAGGGTGGAAGGGACATCGACGAGAAAACTGATACCATGGATTCAGTACATGATTCTGAACCCTCTCCGTTGAAATTTTTAGTCACTTATTAAATAAAAAAAACAGCTGTTTCATAGAAAATTGCAATACCTACGCGGTCAAAATGTATGGAACAGCAGATTTTTTTTAAAATAACCGATGGAACTTTTCAACGGAGGGGGGTTCAGAATCATGTACTGAATCCATGGTATCAGTTTTCGCGTCGATGTCCCTTCAACCCTGTATAACAGATAATCGCATAAATACAACATTAAACACAATGAAATAGACGATGATCAATGAGTTACAACTTAGGTACAGTTTAATTTAACGTTAACAATATTGAAGTTATTTTTTTGAAAAGAAATCAGGGGTTAGGCGTTTTCTGACTGTGACCACACTGGTGGTAATGGGGTCGTTAAAGATCGTGCTGCTTACACTTTTTGTTGAAGGTTCTGCTTGCACATACAATACATGAGTTTTGCCTGTAGTTTGTTGAGCTAAACGGCACCCGTAATGGTGGATTAAACCACCATTATATGGACATGGGGGCTTTATGCTATAGGTACGCTCAGCTGCACGCAGTAACACCTAGAACCACGAAAACGTTCTTAAGCTACTGCATATAGGCTCAATTCACACTGAAATGGCAGCGCCCGGCAGCGACGCGACGAGCAGTTTTAATGACAAGGCATTATAAACTTTATGTGCTATATCAAATAAAATTAGATCCGCTTGATAGAATAGAAAGCGTCCTCGCGGTGGCTCGTGCTCGGGCAATATAAATAAATAAATATCTATACATACATAGATTGAATAATAAATGCCAAGATAATCTTCCTGGTAGGCTATAATATTGAAAAATGTTAATTAAGACTACCGAACATTATAATATTCCGACAGTTGTAATAAATTAAGTTTGTGTGCAGACAACACTGAAAATAAAAGCGGATTTGGCGGAAAAAAAAAGTATGACGACACTCGACCCGGACCCGCCATGACCGTATGTCCGTATGTAAAAAATAGTTCTGTTAATGTTAATATTTCGCTGAAATATTCATATAATGAGGAAAATGAAACCACAACACTACTAATTGGGTTTTTAAAACTGTCAACTAGCCTATTGGCAAGTTGTAACTCGTGCAAGCAATCATAGTCTCTATTATTGCCTCGAGTGACACTAAAAAAACTCCCATTTTAACAGTCATTTTGTTTAATTATATGTTCCATTTAATTATACATACCATAGGAATTTCCAGAATTAGCCTACCTACTGACAGGTTATATAAGCTTAGGTAAATTGTTCATTTTATTTGACTTTATAAGTCAATTTATTTTAATTTTTTGTTGACATAACTCTATCTCTATATTATCTACTCATTAGAATGATTTTCATGAGTTGTATTGCAATATGTGGTTAGCTAGCGACCTCGACAAATTGATCATATAATTATTTTTTTTCCTGAAAAACCGGCAGCAAGTTCGTCATGCTCCATTAGATGTCACTGCTTGCGGTAGCGTCGGGGGTCGGGTTGCCTCCTTCCCTCAAATATGGCGAGGGGGGTAATGGCTGATCTTTGCGTTAAGCTCGTGAACGGGTGCTGCTTGTGGTGACTGGTCGTCTTGCTGATCATGGTTTTGTTATTGTTAATTGACTGTTTTTTTTATTTTACCTCGATGGTCCTAGTTTATCAATTATAACTTCTAGTTACAGCTATATGTAAGCGCGCACGCCCTTTATGCCCGGAGGCTTTATTTCCTTTTTTAGATATTGTTTACGTTTAGTTATTTTTATTTCTGCTTGAGTATAGATCTCGATGTTTTTGGTTGGTATATTGGCGTGTGCTAGCTGTCATATGGCTATTAATTTATAATTTAATGTTTTGTGTTGCGTTATGTAAATTATTTTGCATAAGTTCTTATTGTATAGAATCAAGTTTTTCTAACTGAACAGACAGCTGTGCTGCTGGGGAGTTTGTTGCGCCACTTCTTCTTCCCAGTGAAAGCACTAGGAAGTGGTGAAGGGTGGGCGTTTTGTGGGACTGTCTTATGTAACTTTGACGTTTGAAAAGTGCTGATTCTCAGCCTAATTTGAATAAATGACTTTTGAATTTTGAATTTTTTGAATTTTACAGTTATAAACAAACTGTAATGTCTGCTGTCGGGTTCTCAATAGTGTATCACCAAGGTGTGACTAACTCATAATTGTAATTAGAAATTAGACCATCGACACTAAAATAAATACAAAAAAAGCGGCCAAGTGCGAGTCGGACTCGCCCATGAAGGGTTCCGTAGCAGTAAGTAACATAATATAAAAGTTCTTGCTGCAGTTTACGACTTATGACGTATTAAAAAAAAACTACTTACTAGATCTTGTTCAAACCAATTTTTGGTGGAAGTTTACATAGTACATTTTTTTTTTTTTAGTTTTATCATTCTCTTATTTTAGAAGTTACAGGGGGGGTGGGGGGGGGCACATTTTACCACTTTAGAAGTGTCTCTCGCGTAAACTATTCAGTTTAGAAAAAAAAATATATTAGAAACCTCTAGTATATCATTTTTGAAGACCTATCCATAGATACCCCACATGTATGGGTTTGATGAAAAAAAAAAATATGTTTCAGTTCTAAGCCCCCAATTTTTTTGTTTTTTTTTCCTATTTTTGTGTGAAAATCTTAATGCGGTTCACAGAATACATCTACTTACCAAGTTTGAACAGTTCTTATAGTTTCGGAAAAAAGTGTCTGTGTCATACGGACGGACAGACACAGACATGACGAATCCATAAGGGTTCCGTTTTTTGCCATTTGGCTACGGTCCCTAAAAATGGATAGAAAGTAATTGCCAATAAATTATAGTTCTTATAGTTTCGGAAAAAAGTGGCTCTGACATACGGACGGACAGACATGACGAATCCATAAGGGTTCCGTTTTTTGCCATTTGGCTACGGAACCCTAAAAATGGATAGAAAGTAATTGCCAAAAAATTGTTTCTAATAAAATGGAAAAGCGGGGTAACTGCGTAACATACTATTTGCGTTGCTTCAAAACTCTGGGACTGTGGTTGAGAGTGTGTAACGCATGACTGAGGAACAAACACACCGTAGGCAAACCACGACACTTCATATTAGTGAACTAAGTTACATAACTCCCGGGAGTCTCACATCCACATAATATTAATTATCTACTACTACCGAAGCAGCGGTGGCCCAGTGGTGGCGGCCCCGACTTACGAACAGTACCTAAGTCGTGGGTTCGAACCCAGACAGGCGCATTACTTTGCGTAATTTATTTCATCACCACTGCTCTCAAAACGGTGAAGGAAAACATCGTGAGGAAACCGGCATGTCCTAGAACCAAAAATTCGAAGACATGTGACATCTACCAATCCGCACTGGGCACGCGTGGTGGATTATAGCCCACTCCCTCTCATTGAGAGGAGGCCGTGTCCCTGCAGTGGGAACGTTATAGGCTGATGATGATGATGATGACTACCGAAGCACCAGCTTTTAAGTTTCGATGATAGTCTTCCGGGCTGAGTTAAGACGCAGATATATGCCAATGACCTTGAGTGGTTAGCTTGCGTGTTCTGTACTGAGCTGTCTAGCCAGTAATAGGACTCGCCCATCAAGGAGAGCTGTCCCAAATTGAACGCATTATTTATTTATTATACATAAAACAAAAGGTATTTTAATAAAACACGTATACCAAAAGGTCAATAATTAAATTATATTTAAAATGGTTTAAATTTTTTTTTTATTTGCGTTAGACATAACTTTACAAATTAATTTCACTATGTAATGTAAACATAATTCAAAATATTCATATATTAAGTTATTTAGAAAACGCTCTAATTTGACATATATTTTTTCCAAATCATTAACGCTACTCGTTCAGACGTGATCTTCAGTATAAAATAATTAAAAGTCGGTTAACGTCGCCTTTAGCCAATCACGGCACGCATACTATAGACGTACTGCTAGGCGCTGTTAAAGCTTGACTGACAGACAACAATAGAAGAAGCCTCTTTAAAGGCCTCTTCAACCGAACCGACGAATATTACAATAAGTCTATGTTTTGCAGGACGAAAGAGACAGAATAGAGTCGTCGGGAGGTACAGTCATGTACTGGGGAACTTGGCGGGTCAACGGACAACTGGCCGTCTCCAGAGCTATCGGTAAGTGGAAATATATTAAAAATTAACGTTATTATGATGCTTGTGCATGATGTTTATAACATCAGAAAGTTCAGACTTCTGAGTTGGTAAGCGTCGTATACCACCGTGTCATAAAGGACATAGGTCTAGTGACTGCTCAAGTGGCATGAACCGTGAACAGACGCTTTTTACCTTTTTACCCAACTGCGCGGCAACAAAGGCAGGATTATGTTTTTCTCGCGTATCTATGTATCTGTCGTGGCCAGATCTTAGAATTGATCATTTCATGAAGTGTTCGATCATTTCATGAAATGGCCAGCTAAAGTTGACCATAGGTATCGTGTAAACGTCAAAGTTTAATTATATGTCAGTCGATTTTTGACCATAACATTAATGTAGGGTTTCCATGGTTGAAGTTGTAGTAAAAATTGCCAAGTAACTGCGAGCAACTAGGAAGTGAGTTATACTTAAAATTACTTGTTAAAAAATAAAATTCACGCCGCTTGTGGTACCCCGACCAAATGGGTTAGGTTAAAACTGTGTGCGTGGGCAACCGCGCGCGAGCCGAGCGAGCGTAGCGAGCGGTGCTGCGGCAGCGGCCGGCGACCGCATCTTCCAAGTTGGTCGCTTTCCATAATATCATATTTGGAAATCCAATAAAAGTCCATCGACTTTTTTGCGTGATCACCCACCCTACTTTGTTTAATTTGTTGTATGCCGCTGCCATGATGCACAACAAAAACAAAGCGACATCAACGCCTCTATCGGTGGATAATTTAACTATTTTACTATATGATCGCTAATTTTTGGCCACAACATGTGTCGTAGTAGTGTGCAACAGTAGTCGTGCGTTTAACTGAAGTGAAATTTCACGAAATCAATTCGGTTTTATGCCTGCTATCTAATTACGCAACAGTTTTTCGTACACGATTACGACAAATTTTCTTCATTTTGACAGTTCAACAATATTCATTGCGTTGTTTTTTTTTTGTTTGTTTTTGTTGAGCAAATTTTTTTTCGAACTTATGAAGCAATTGATTAGCAATTTGTTTCAAAAAGATTCAAATTCAGATTGATCGTGTATTACGTAATTAGGGTACAGGTCGGGGAAGGACGAACGCCATTTCTGCCATCTGCCAGCTGTGCGAGAAATACAGAAGTGCGCACAAAAACTTGCACATGGTGTTCATCGACCTCGAAAAGGCATGCGACCGGGTACCGCGTGAGGTTTTGTGGTGGGCCCTGAAAGAGAAAGGTATGCCTGGGAAGTACGTACAGCTGATTCGAACGATGTACAGTCGACGTAGTACCCAAGTCCGGTCTACAGCGGGCACCACCGGCAGCTTCAATGTGGCTGTTGGCTTGCACCAAGGGTCGGCTCTAAGCCCGTACCTCTTCCTGGTGATAATGGACGCACTTACGTCGGACATCCAGGCAGTGGCTCCCTGGTGTATGTTGTTTGCCGACGTTTGTCCAGAGCAGATTGGAGGTGTGGTGGCAAAAACTGGAGAATGTTGGCCTGAAATTAAGTAAGACCAAAACAGAATACTTATTCTGTGATTTCGGCGATCTCTCCAGTCCTCCGCAAATAACTCTTGCCGGAACGCCCATACCGATCTGTTCCGATTTCCGGTACATCGGGTCGCTTGTCCAAGGGGATGGTAAAGTAGACCGTGACATAACGCACCAGATCAACTCAGGATGGATGAAATGACGACAGGTCACTGAAACAACTTGCGACCCTTTAACGAGGGGCATCACGGATGCCCCTCAAGTTAAAGGGGAAAATATACAAGTCCGTGATTAGACCTGTCGTATTGTATGGATCGGAATGCTGGGCTGTGAAGAAGATGGACGAAAAAAGACTGCATGTAGCGGAGATGAGAATGATGAGGTGGATGTGTGGTGTGACAAGTATGGATAAAATAAGGAATGAGTATATTAGAGGAGGTCTGAAAGTTGCGCCACTTCCAGAAAAGTAGAAAGGGAATAGACTATCTTGGTATGGGCATGTGATGAGGAGGGAAGAATCGCATGTGACTATAAGAGTGATGAATATAAATGTTGAGGGATGGAGAGGGATAGGAAGACCAAAAAAACGATGGATGGATTGTGTGAGGAGTGATATGAAGGAAAAAGGTGTAAATGATTGCGTGACGGTTGACAGGGGAGAATGGAAGAAGAAAATGTGTGGCGCCGACCCCAAGTAACATGGGATAAGGGCAGGAAGATGATGATCGTCAAACGTTGAGTATTCAATGATCTGGCCAGACCACATCATGATGTGGCCAGCGGTCGATGTTCTATTTCATGAAATACAACCATTTCATGAAATGGTCGAACATGATATGGTCAATTCTAAGATCTGGCCACGACATATCTATGACTAATAGATACATACAACTTAATTAAAAAACAAGCTCACTTTTCAAGCAGTCTGATGCAGTTGTTGGCATCAAATCTGACTTTGAACTAAAATAACTGCCACGAACTGCATCAAACTGCTTGAAAAGTGTGCGTTACAATGCCACTTTTCTTTAGGTATATCGAGTTTTTGGGCCTGAAACCCTCGCGGGCGTCCGCAGAGTACCCTACCAAAGTTTCATCACCATCTGATCGGTGGTTTAGGAACGAACAAACAAACAAAAAAAAAAACATTGGTTTTTATTTATATAGATTAAATAGTAAAATACTTTTTCTAAAATCATCTTTTTATTAATTTTAGCTCTACTTTGTAAAATTATGTTTAAACTTGGGGTATTTGGCAAGCATTCTCCGTCTTACCACAATATTAGTCGCTAGCGACCAGGCGCTCAAGTGGTCAAATTCAAACATTATCCAAAATTTAAAAGGTTACTCTACTGTCATCCTTCGGAAACCCTGCAATCCACTCACACGTTAAACAACCGAACAAAATGCGTATTTTTACGTTGTAATACGTTGTAAAAACTCCGCGTTACGTTCCGAACGACAGTTTCACGAGAGCGCGGCGCGTATTTAACGTTTATAGTCAACATAAAGTTTTACTATGCCCGTATTGCCGTCCATGTTTTCATCGTCCTTTTCAACAAGAACTCGAACAACACGATGTTCCTACCGTTGACGCAAATTACCGTACAATTATCAAGCCTGCCTGATTGGTAGACTTTTCATTATTTTTTAATCATGTAATTTTTCCCAAGCGGCTCTGCGGCAAAGGAAATTAATTTGCAAGAGATGTGTATCATTTCGCACTAGTTGTTAGGGACGACTTAGCGGAGTGGTTGTTAAATATCTAAGTATGTAGATATGAAATGGATTGTTCGTGGGAATTTTGCTCGTCTGTTAACCTGTCTGAACATAATATATGAAGAACTAAACAGATTTGTCATACCTATCTATTTTATTTTCAGTCCAACGATCCATCTGTGAGTGGACTGCACTGACTAACTTACCTGTTAGGCTGTGCAGTCCTGTCAGTAGTAAAGGCAATAATTATTGTCTTTTACTATAGCAAATTAACAACTATAATAATGTTGTATTACATAAAGAGCAAATATCAAAAAACATCAATACAAAAACAAATATGATAAACATTGGAAAAGGGTTTCAGCTCCCTTGTAGGCGTAAAAGTGGAAAGTTAATAGGTCGTTTTATTGTTATCGGCGGGCGGGGCGAGCCATTTCTCACGCGGGATGCGACGGCGGCGGCGTGTGCCGATCATTAAACTGTTAATACGAACCCCGCAGATGGGACGAGCCTTTATTCGGTAACACAACGCTAATGATGCTACCGATTGCGATGAAAGGACGGGTTCGTGTAAATTTTTGGCGGTTCTGTTTTACAATGAGGTTGGTTTGTCGTTTACACGTTAGGGTTGAGAGATGTACTTACTGTCGTGCAGTCAAGGCTCTATTGAATTTCAATTTCGAGGGTGGTATTTTGCTAAGTATGACATTAGACACACTTGTATTTCCCGTTCGCATTTTGTGTGTCGTGTTTATTAGCAGTCTTGACAAGTGTTGATCTATAGTTAATTAATAGCTGGGGTAGTTGTGAATAGTAAATCAAAGCTAAAACTAAACTACGCTGATTTATAGAGCGTAGTAAAATTCTATTGTATTGTCATTCTGTGTGTCGATTGATCTAGATCAAAGCATATTTTAGATAGTAGGTAGTGTCTCTACATTGCAGCTGGCAGTGTTAAGCTGGTGGTAATACATGAGGTAATACGAAATTAAAAAATTAAAGTGTAATACCATACTTACATACGCCTTCTTCCCTTGAGGGTAGGCAGAAACTTCACAACGCCTCCTGATACGATCCTTACATACTCCTTTTGCCTCGTTTACGTTCATACATCTGGTCATACACGCACGCCGGTTGCGAGTACTACGCACCTGTCCTTTCTGAAGAACATCACCAATAAGGTCAGTATATATCCTCCTAGGGCGTCCCCTCCCGGCGTTTCCAGTCACATCTGCCTTGTAAATACATTTTTCACCACTCCCGCACGAAAGAAGTGTATTTCCTCTACGAAAACAGTGAGGAAAGTTGGTTTTTCCTCACTGCTTGAACAGTGAGGAAAGTTGGTTTTTCCTCACTGTTTAACAGTGAGGAAAGTAATGATCCCGTTCCGAAACTAACCTTGCCTGATTTTTTTATGTTAAGTTTTAAAGATATTTAAAAAAATAAAGAATTATTTTGATTTGCTTTGTGTCTATTTAATTTATTTACCTATGATGACTGAATACTTTCTTGCTGGTCGTGGTGAAAAGTTTTGTATGCAACATGTGAGCAAGTTCATTTGCTATTCGTTTTGTTGAGTCTTGAGCGAACGAAGGATTGAAAAATAGAATCACGAGCGCAGCGAGTGATTATAAATTTCAATCCTGAGTAAGCTCAAGACTCAAAATCAAAACTCATAGGAAAAACGAACTTTCCTCACATGTTGGATAAATAACTATTTCACCACTCCCGCACGAAAGAAGTGTCTTTCCTCTACGAAAACAGTGAGGAAAGTTCGTTTTTCCTCACTGCTTGAACAGTGAGGAAAGTAATGATCCCGTTCAGAAACTAACCTTGCCTGATTTTTTTATGTTAATTTTTAAAGATATTTTAAAAAATAAATTATTATTTTGATTTGCTTTGTGACTATTTAATTTATTTATTTACCTATGATGACTGAATACTTTCTTGCTGGGAGTGGTGAAAAGTTTTGTATGCAACATGTATGTGAGCAAGTTCATTTGCTATTCGTTTTGTTGAGTCTTTCATTCATCCTCTCAACATGATCAAAACATGTTGAGAGGATGAATGAAAGATAAATTGTTCGAGGACTAAAGAAAAGGCGATGTAGCTGTAGAACCGCTGCGGTGTTGCCTGCAGCAGTGTGGCATGGCGCGGCTGGTAGACACTGGGAACACCGCCCGCTTCGCCTCCGAGGCGCCAGGTCGCGGTAGTCGGCTCCGCGCGGACAGCGTTAGGACAGGACTGGCCAATGAACTGAACCCTGGTAGTGGACTCGTATCTTCCGGATACGAGTGGAAATCGGCCTTTTTCTGTTTTTATCCGATAAACACCATTTCAGACCCGTAAGAAAGGTGAAATTATGTAGGGGGGCTGATTGATAGACAGACAACTGGAATACTCACATGTTGGTACGGAGAATACCTTCTATGGGAAGAATATCCCATAAGTAAAATAACATATAATCAGATAGTAAGCTCTAGCTACAGTCCTTGCAATAAAATCATGATTTTACTGACTGACTGGCTGTATCGAAAGCTTTGACCTTAAGTGTTGACCATGAAACTGCAGAAAAATAAACGAGAACAATAAAAAAACAATTTAAACACTGAAAGGAACAATACTTAATAAATTATGAATCATCAAAATAATATCAATGTCACGCATGTCATATTTGAATATAATTGTCAGGACGAGTGTGGTAGGAATACTTATTCAAAGTTGCGATGGTCAACATGGTAAACAAAAGGTCGAACGAAAAGAACATTCGATAACAATTTAAAGGCTTAGTGGTAAACGCTTGGTAAATAATTTCATCAGCACTGATCTCAAAACGATGGGAAAACATCGTGAGGAATCCGGCATTTCCTAGAACCAAAAATACTAAGACAAGTGACATCTACCAACTCGCACTGGGCCCGCGTGGTAGATTATACCCATTCTCATTATACACAGGCTGATTTTTGCTAAAGGTTTGGCTTTAGTTTTAAAAACGAGCCACGCCCTAAGCCCACGTTCGCACGGACGTAATAAAATCGCTGTTTTTTTCGTGCACTGGATTTTTCAACGCTCTGCTTAGCGCCGAGAGTTGAAAATCCAACCGTGTGTTTTTTCAACGCGCTGGGATGAGAGTGCGTCCCAACGCGTTGGATTCTCAACGCTCGGCTCAACACTGAGAGTTGAAAGTCCAATGCGCGATAAAATCCCGCCGCTCTAAAAAGCTCTATTTGAAGTTTAATTACCTAACTCTAGGGCTCTAACTTTCTAAAAATACTAATAGATTTATTTTGAAATTATTTTTTATTCTTTTTCATTCTGTACCTAAATACCTCTATTTCTTAAACATAGCTTACTCAACTATTATTTCACATTCCCTTCATTTTTTTTTATTGATTTTTTAAGTCTGTTGACTTTGCTTTTTACCTCAGCCTTTCTTTATAACAATGGTATGAATGTCTGAGCGGTGTTGGCGCCGCGGTGTCGCCAGCCGGGACCCACCCTCGCGTGAGGCACTCCCTTCGGAACAACCCCAGACCCCACTGCACTATACCGCTTTATCGATCACCTCGGACACGCACTGTTTAGGGATGCCCGAGAGTGCAAGGAGGTGCAGCGTCGAGTGTCGATAGAAAAATTTTCAATAAAAAGAATAAAAAAATCTTTTAACAATATTTTTCTATTTATAAGTACTGTATTTGTGACTGGATATTAATATAGCATTTAGCTGATGTTTGGTACGTGATTGTGAACTATTTCTGTTAATTATTATACTTTAAAATGCCAATTAGCAGCTGAATAATTTAATGAAAATTTATTCTCAACTTTAATTGGCAAATTAGCTAGTGATTACCAATACGTTTTAATTCCGAGCGAGCGGTTATTGTTTTGAAAATATATTGCTTAAAACTTATACTAAGTAAGTATGTCTATTACCTGTATTCATAGAAATTATCGACAAATATCAATAATCCCATCCCTATCAAGGACGACGACGGCATAGTAACATAATAATGTTGACATTTTCTTCACAGCTCTGGCCGGCGCCCTATATCCCCATGTATCGGGATGAAACTCATCGATTTCGCGTTCCATGGGAGATTAAGTCCCGAGACGTTTACTCTATCCCCCTTCTCACCGAGAAGCTATCCTCAGATTTTCACGCAAGATTAGTCTGGTACGGATTGACTTGTATCGGATGCTCATATTGCTGCCACATTGTCGTTTTCATGTCTATATAGTGTTCTATACTAACATTATAAAGAGGTAAAATTTGCGAGTTTGTAGGGCTTATCTTTGGACCTACTGAACCGATTCAAAAAATTCTTTCACTACTGTGAAGCTACAGTGCTGCCGAGTATCATATGACATATTTTATATATCGGACGAAGTCATGGGCAGAAGCTATACGGGTAGATTT
Source organism: Xanthia togata (assembly GCA_963853775.1). Classification (NCBI taxonomy): domain Eukaryota; kingdom Metazoa; phylum Arthropoda; class Insecta; order Lepidoptera; family Noctuidae; genus Xanthia; species Xanthia togata. The sequence continues at coordinate 19,982,982 of OY970802.1, forward strand.
TTGAGATGGGGCAGTAAGAGCTACCTTCACTTGTAGCTACAGGAAAACGGTCTTAGGAGACTGTCCTTGATTTTTTGAGATATTTTGATCTGCATTCAAAGATTCTGAAAAAAAAATACAGTCAGCAAGAAAATGGGCAGTTTTCACAAAAACTTTTTTTGATCTCAATCAATCCTGTTTCTTATAAGGATCAAAAAACTCTACCAACTAAGGTTTGAGTACTAGAAAAGTCAGTTATGGGTACTTTCGTCTGCACAGCGCCTTAGTAAAGTACCATTGTCAAGTAGTGTCGTTACACTTTGACTGTAGGTACTTATTGAAGAGGTTGTTTACTATACAAGTATACATTTAAGTTGTTAGTGAAACCATTACTGCGGTGCACGACGGCGGCGGCGATAGGCTAATAGCAAGGTGTAACCTGTTGTTTCTTAAACCACTAACGTGGTTGCATGTGGCTTTTTTTAGGGTTCCGTACTCGAAGGGTGACAAATGGATTTCTATTACTAAGCCTCCGCTGTCTGTCGTTCATCTGTCTGCCAGCGGGCCGTATCTCTATCTCATGAACCGTAATAGGTAGACAGTTGAAATTTTCACTGATTGTGTATTTCTATTGCCGCTATAACAACAAATAATAAAAATTTCATAACGTTAATAATTAAAGGGTCACAAGAAACTTTGTTTTTTTCAGCATTTTTTTGCTCGTACTTAATACGGTACGGAACCCTTCGTGTGCGATTCCGACTCGCACTTGGCTGGTTTTTTTAATACAAATATAATCGTGTAGGAGAGTATCATGAAGTATTACAATATGTCTTCGTGTTTCCTCACGATGTTTTCAGTGGTGATGAAATAATTTAAATATATTAAAGCAACCTGGCAGGGTTCGAACTTACTTTCGTCGTTACCATTGTGTCAGAAATACTCAGATAAAAAAAAAAACTAATATCCCTATAGGTACCATATAATAAATATCACCTATCCACCCATCTAAAAGCCAGCCGATGCTTCTAACCCTTACCTATCCTTATAATAATTCCATCATAAATAAACCATTGCTAAACTATAAATATAAAATAAACAAATCTTTTTGTACAGGTGACGCACAATACAAGCCATACGTGACGGCACGGCCTGAGATCGCGACAGTGGAGTTGGATGGCGACGAAGACTTCGTGGTGGTGGCCTGTGATGGGCTGTGGGACTTCGTCAGTGAGGACGACGTGGCGCTGTCAGTGTACAGGCAGCTGGCTGCTGATCCTGGTAAGTGGTAGTGAATGGCTTAATGGCTTTTTTTTGCAGTTTTCGGGTCGGCCGAATAGGTGCACTATGTCGTTTATATTCTTTATATGTAGTCAATGTTAATCACCCTATTTGGAAAATTAACCAAGAATAATGTCTTAGTTTGTGCAATAAGCCCGACTAACGACACCATTTATTTACATGGTTGCACAGATTTTATCTTTACTCCAATTTTACGTTTGCTAACGTCAGGTGCAATTTGGCAAGCGTCGAGTGAATGCATTTACGTGTGCAGTATTAATTACGGTTTGAACAGGTCCGTTTAAGTTTGAATGCGTTGTTTGCTATCTATCAATCGCGCCGCTGACCTTGAGCCTCATGCTTACACAATAACGTGACTCACGCGGCTCACTAGACAGGATAAAATGACAATTTACCGTCAAAACAAGCAACCTGCAATGTTTTCAAGTGTTCGTAAGCATCCATACGATTCGCTTCAGCTATTTACAGAATCGCCGAAAGACAATACACTCGTTCAAAAACACCTAATGTGTTGTATTGATGTTCAATTTTTGTCGCATAATGACAACCGATGGGCCCAAGTCTGCTATTTTTATAAATTCGTCATTCCAACACGATCCCATTGTCATTTTGCTAAAAGTTCGTAATCTGCTAAATTCATAATGGTCGATCATTGGTTGATCATTGTATTCCACAAACACGATACTCGTAACGAATTAAAACTATTAAAAGAAATGACTGAACAATGACGTTCTCATGGTAGGTCACTGATCAAAGGAACTGCCAACATTTTAGCAGATTACCGCCTAAGTCAGTCATTCATTTTTCATTATCTACGAGACTACCAATAGATGCCATTTCTTTCAATGGAGTGTCCGTGGCTGACCATTGGAAAGTCATAATGACGCCATTATGTTAGTAGATTACCAAACTTGTCAAAATCAACAATTATGAAATCAATGATAGACCATTCTGACACTATTGTAATAGCAGACTTGAGGCCCAGGTAACAAATGGCTTGGCTGGCGGCATCAGTTGGCACGAATCAAGTGTGATTATGCTGTCACAAAAGGTCACATGATTATGACGCGTGCGCTCGTGAACCGAGTGCCCTCGTTGGAACATTCAGCGGAGATCTTTGACACATATTATCCCCCCGTGTTCCTGGGTCCTCGGTTCTCCCGCTCGATGAAGCCCGTAGTCAGGGCTCGGGGAGGGTCTGAGTATTATGGTTAGAACAATAACTTTGGCGCCCTCAAATCTCTGTGAAGTGTCTTTAACGCGACGCTCACGGCGATAAGAGCTTTCTCGTTGTTCAAAAGAATTTTCCTTTGTTTTGTAAATATGAAAGTTTGTATTGTGCCCTGTTGAACGAAATAGGGTTTGTGTGAGATTTGTTTTTAATAATTGTAACGGAGGGGAAAAGGTGTGTTTTCAGCTTAAATTGTCGATTAGATTACACACTCTTCCAGTATTTCAATTACTTATACTTACTGGTATTGCTTGTACTTTTTACTAACTTGTATAATACAGGGATACACTTTTATTAGGGTTTCTTAAAAAGTCCATCTAAGATCGTTTAAAGTTTTTGTAGACAGTCAATTTGCCATTTGTGATGTCTTGTTATTTGCACGTTTCTAAAGTGGTCGTAATGTACTTACCTGAACGAAAATTAACAGTAATGTAAGCTGAATGTTGCTGTCAGCTTTGTGGAAAAATAGGGTGCAGTAATGCTCCATAGTGTAACAATCCGACCTGTCAACGCATTATGTTATCATCGCATTTAATGTCGGAGGGATCCCTTCAACCCGCCAACTGCCACGGCTTCTATTGGCTTTGTACTCAACTAATATCTTAATTAATCCTATATTCTAGCTAACAGGATATTTTATTTAACAATACAGTTATTTTGGGTGTTATATCCACTTAGAATCGTTTTTGGGAGAATGAGGTAACAGCTTTTAAAACAACCATACTTCACTGTCAAAAAAGGAAACTTGAGAAAGTCCCGGAGAAATGTCGCGTTGGTTACTTTTGTAAATGCCTAAGAGCTTACAGTTTATTGTTTTAAAACGTTTCTTCTTTCTTTTTCGTTGTCAAATTATGAAGATTAATGTTTAGAGTCATTACGGTTCAGGTGTATTCAAACGGAAAGTAAACACCTGTAGACCCGGTACTTAGGTACTCACAGGTTTCTTTGTTTGAATAGGTCTTGCGAAAAAACTGGTCGAACAATAAGAATGTATTTTATGTTCCGTAACGAGATTGCTGCGGTGCCTAGATTTCAGTCGGGCTGCGGTCAGGCCGCGCCGCCACAGCCCCACAATATTGTGTCGTAATTGCGTCGGAAGTGGGGAAGTGGAGAAATTGGATACTTTGTTTTGCCCCCCGTTGCAACCCTGCCCTGCCGCGCCCCCACCTACCTTCGACACCGATACGAAGCCTTTCTAACTATTCCTTTTCTAAATGCATGTAAATACAGCAGTTTCCAATTGATTTAAAATTATAAGAGAACATAAAATCGAACAGGAAATATAGATAGTGCAATCCACGACGACGCGGCCCACTCCGCTCCGCTCCGTAGGTACTAAAGTACAGCTTACAGTACAGTAATCGCGGAGTGGGGCGCGTCGTCGTGGATTGCACTATCTGTAGTTCACGATAATATGCAATCTATTCTCGTTGTAATTAACTTTCCAGTGCGAAATCAATGATCTCATTCCTGCAAATTCTAGTTCGCTGGCATACCATTGATTTGTCCGCTTGTATCAAATCTCAAATCGTGTCCTTTCAGTTTTACGTTTCGATGGACAGCAGACCCCGTCTCATTGGATTAAGCGATTTAAATGTTTAAACTGTCGCGAGCGGCGTATTCAAATAGGGGAGGCCACTCGTCACTAATACACCCCGGGGCTTTGGATTAAGACCCTCGGTATTATGGTCATTTTAAATTAGCTCTTATTGCGAAACATCAGTGCTTATATTTGACCCTTATGTCCATTGAGGTAGGCTTTTTATGTCATTGGTCAGATGTAATTCCTCTCGTAATACTTTCTCCGCTTGCAATACTATTCGCATGGAAACTTAATAGTCGCCTGTCATGTAAGAGAATTTATGTTGACATTAGCTATTAGCGGGGCTGTATGAAGTTATGAACTTATCATATTATGTCGCTTATGTGTTGTCAAATTGTTGTTTGAATAGCTGTGTTGACAATGCATCTTAAATTGGGTGCAAATTGTGTGTGGTTGTGTTGTCGGCCCGCGGTCTGGTCGTCGCGATGCCTGCACGATAACATTGTGTGTAGATGTTGATAGAGCGATAAACGATTGATACGCTGGGTGGACAAGCACGCACCAGTGCGCTCCTAGCTTTAGTTGTGCTGTAAACTAATTGAATAACTCAGAAAATAGTTGAAATGTTATCATGTTTTGTGTTGCTTCAATTAGTCTAGCTAGAACAGTATTGTTGCTAAATAATTTAGTGCACTATGTAGAGTCAGTTTGCTTATCAAACATGTTTTATCTTCTTTTAGAAGACTATTCCTTGAAGGTATTACGGACAAAATATGACCAAGAACACTTGTCTTGCTGTTTCATTATTTACTTTCATTCACTCCCAACCACGTCCGCGACTCAAAGAATGTTGAAAATGTGTTAAATGTCTAAACTAAACAGTTATTTGTCCTTGTAAATCACGAATGCGTGGACGAAGTGATTTGTGTATTAGTTGGCAGCACGGTCCAACACGCGGTGACCTTGACACGGTGGGACAAATCTTCGTTATCTGCCAACTTTCATTCATTATCTTGTTAGGAATATGATACGCTACGGATGTATTTTTATGGTTCCGTAGTCAACAAGGAACCCTTATAGTTTCGCCATGTCCGTCTGTCTGTCCGCGGTTTAGCTCAAAAACTGTTGGTACCTACTAGAAAGTTGTAATTTGGCATGAGTATACACGTTAATGACGCCGAAAAAGTGGCAAAAAAATAAAATAAAAAAAAAATATTTAGGATGCCTCCCCTACATGTAAAGTGGGGATGATATTTTTTTTTTTTCGTCCTTCCCATAGTGTGGGATATCGTTGGATAGGTCTTTCAAATATTAGGGGTTTGGGAAGACCGTTTTTTGATTAAGTAAACCGTTCGTGACGTATCAAGCTTTAAAGTACCAATTTTCGTTAGAGTCAAGTCCCCCCCCCACCCCCTCCCTATATAAGGAAGTTTAAAGAAAAACTCACAGCTAAGTAGGCTTTACAGATTAACGTGTAATAATCGACCAACTTAAATTTGCAGTTTGTAAAACATGTTCTCCCATAAATTCCACATGGGAGAACATGTTTTTCAACTACAATGTTAAGTTTGTTCTTGGGATGAATTCATCCAAACTACGGAACTTCATTGTGCGTGGTCCGACACGAACTTGGCCGGTATTTTTTTAATAATGTCAATGTGTACGGTTAAAGCGTTTAAAATGTTGCACTTGAAACTTAAATTTTGGGTAGCTTTGGCATTGATTTATGTGAACCCCTTCAAATCTTTGTATAAGTAATACAAGCTAACATTTTCGGTCGAGTAAGACACGGTCTCAAAAACCATACAAACGATCAGCTTTCATTTGACAGCGAATGAGTAAAAGTCATGAGGCAGAACGAATCAGCTGCTCATCATCTCATGCGGACGCGAGTCGTAATGATATAGTAGCAGATTGAGGGAAGGGGTCGCTTTGTAAATTTGCCAGAGGCAATCTGTCACTCAGCTGATTGTATCAGCATTCATCTGGACCCTAACACGCCGCCAAATAAGGTCTAAATTGGTGCTTAGCCATTACAATAGATCTGTTTTACACTTCAAAGAGGAAAGTGTGATATTATTTACGCCTGTAATAGCCTAAATCAAAAACTTTTTCACAAAAAATTAAACCGACTTCCAAAAAAAAAAAAACACTACAAAGTGAAAAATAACTTTGATTTCGGAAGTCGGTGGCAAAAAAAAACAAAATAAAAAACCAAAGACACCGATTTCACTTTTTAGTTGTGGTACCTACACAAAACTCCCACAAAAATTTGAATACCACTACCTGCTATGTAAATTACAGGACAGGAACTATTAGAATATCATCCACATATACTAGGTGGAAAAATACGTATTATTGAAGCTAACTCAGAAACCCCTCATCAGATCTTGACCAAATTTATATGGGACCACTTCTGAAGTATGCCCTCCCAAACAAAAAAAGAATCATCGAAATCAATTCATAATTGGCGGAGTAATCTCGTAACAAACATACAAAAAAAAAAAAAAAAAAAACATACAACTGAATTGAGAACCTCCTCCTTTTTGAAGTCAATTGAAAATACGAAATGTTTTTAAATTTGGCAACGTATCCATTGAGCACCTCTGTCCCACCATTAATTATCTCCACTTTACCAAAAAGCTCTTTCCGCTTTACCACCATTACCTACCGTTTTACGGTTCAAGTCGTTGATGTGTCATTCACACGTACTTGCTTACATGTTATATTATAAGAGATGATGTTAAGGCTATTACAGGAACTGCCGGCCTAAATACACTTAATAAAGATAATTGTGCTCTTAGACCATTACTGTACCTCTCTGACATACTAGCGGATAAAATTGGTCGGATTTACCTAAAGAAAATGCTAAATAAACGTAGCGTTTAAAAGAGAATGTGTATTGATTAATGAGATTGAGCCCTAGTTGCTAAACAAGCCGTGGACTATAGCGAGCTCATTAGCATATACGGCTAGAGATTGTAGACAAGAATGGCCCTTTTCTATAGCCTCGGTAGAATGCTCTGTAAAATGGAACACTTCTATATCTACAATACTTTTCATTTAGAAAAAGCAAAATTTTGCTAAAAAATACTGAAAATTCTCATTCGCAAAAAGATCAAGCAAATTATTATAAGTTTTGCTCAATCTCAGAGTGATAAAGTCTATGAATTACATGAATGAAAATTGTAATCATGTCATAATGATGCTGTGAATAGTAGAAAGCCCTTCAGTTAATTACTTAATTAAACACACTTCATTATACTTTCTTGGTGCCAGTCGAAAGTGTATATGATTTGTTCGTTTGTTCCCTACGAAAGTATAGTTTCGCTCCACATGACATGTCGGCCGAATGGACGCGTTGCGCGAGCGAGGTGCGCAGGCGACGCTCGATGATTTGCATTGTAAACACGACGGACGGTGACCGGCGCGTGCCTCGCTTCACTAATGGCCTGCTCATCATCACACCTAACACTCGATTATTTTTAGTATTCGAATCTAAAAATAGATAAGAGAAACACTGGATAAACTCAGTCTGGCACCGACAGTTCATAGAAAGTAGTTTGGGCGGCCGCAGATCTAAAAGGCATATGTTTGTAGAAAGCAATGCCTAAAAATAAGCAAATAGGTACAGAATTTGAATAATTTGGTTACACAATTAGGCTTGTCTGCACACTGTTCAAAGTATGATTTCACGAGCTTTTCTGACTCATCATGGTTTTCAGCAAAAGATTCGGAGTTGATGACAGCGTACAACGTAATTCATGCATGATTTCATAGTTTTCAACTCCTAAATAAATGAAACCTGACGCATTTCATCACCATATTAAAATAAAATTTTAATAATTCAGTGCACTTGCCACAATATTGTCGAAGGGATCCTTTATCTGTAATGATTATGTATTTCGCAGTCGAGTGGTCTCGCTGTACGAGGGGTGAGTCCGCAATAAAAGTGCAGAGTTTGTTCACGAGGAGGGCTCGCTCGTTACACCCGCCCGTCTCTTTGACATCCGCACTTTTATTGTGCAACCCCTAGTCCTCACTACACTACACTTGCGATCTTAGAATTACAAATGTATTTAGAATACAATAAGAGACTTGATAAAGTTTTAATACTATGCTTTTGTATCTATTACACAAAGCGCGGAAAGTTGGAGCGATTTGTTAGCTTCTCTATTTGTATATTGGAATAATGACAATATAAAACTTTATCTATACAAATCCGACGATCATAAATATGTTTCCTTGATGTAGTTATTTTTGTTTGCTATAGGTTTTCCTGTTACAATTCCCATTAAAAACGCTTTACGCTCTTTTTCGATCTCATTGTATAATGATGCTGACCTATTAATCCGACAGCAGTTAAATATAGCACAGCTCCTATTCAAATTAAAACATGAATTCCTAAGAACTGACTTCCTCAATTTGTCTCTTTTTGTCATTACAACCGGTCCCCTTCCGAGGGCTGATAAAGAACACCGTAATCCTTTCAATCGAATAACGGGGGATTACAGAGGCGCAATTTATGTGGGCTATGTGAATCCGCCAACTTAAGTGGTATTCAGAATTTAAATAAAAGTGTAGAATCATCACGATGACTACGTACAAGTACATAGTCGCCGATGACGCGTTATATGGAAACATTGCACATTTTAATTTTACTTCGTCGTAAATTGTCTGTTGGATCGCGGCCAAATGTACAGCGTCTCATTCCGGAGTTCCGGGCCACGTGGGTGGCATAGTCGCTCGCTGTTTCATATCACTAACGATATCAGTGACAACAAGATTGCACATTATGATAGGCGTTTGTGATCATATGTTACAACCACTTTATGCGCGACATGTCAGCCGTTGACCTTACCAACATTGTGTCAACATTTATACATGTGGAGTTTGTTTTGAGGTTTATTTATAAATACTAGTAGTAGAGCTATTTCAGTTGTTTTTAGTTTCCGTTTTCCTATAATTTGTCTGCGAATTTCTTATTTATATTGCACGTTCTTTAGCAGTTCGTTTCGCAAGGATAGATCATGAATTATTCCGAGATATACCGTTTTGTCAGGAACAGATTTTGGTATGAAAACATAGTACTGTGGTAACGTATACATTTTCCGTTGGACAAGAGGACACCGAATCCCTCCATAAATTATGTAATGGAATTGCGGATCAGATACGGGCCGGGCCACGACCTGTCTTCTCCGGTTATACGATCGTTTTATCCGACCGGGTCCCTTCGGGGTTGCCTGCACTGCTGGCAGGTAGGTTGACCTTAATGCCATGGTGTACTTCTTTCATAGCCTCTATTTATTGTTAAATTTTCATTATCACAGCCTTGTAGAACCATCATCAGTTAGTATTATGGCAGTCATTGATTAATTTAGTTTTACTAGCTTCAGATGGTAAAACATTAGACAAGTGTTCTACAATATTACAACTGGAAACCAGTACCTATATCGTAGGAGCTTACGTTATATTTTATGGTGCCTATGGCTACCTATTTATTATCTGCAGTATACATGCAGCTCTGTGAAGTGTTGATTAGCACTCAGTTGATGTTTTAAGTAGAGGTACGTTAGTAATGTAAACACTGATTTGTATAGAGGTTAACGACATGTAATGTGTTGAAACGTAATGTAAGCTCAGTTTACATGTTGCATGGGAGAAAGTGGGCGTGGTTACGGAGGCGTCTGCGCAACCCGGCTTACCAGTCTCCACCGTAGTATCACAAGGTTTCTTCTCGGTCAATTAGTCCTACTATTGTCGTGGTCGGCATGTAAGTCTGACACGAAGAGCGAAACTATCTAATTGAGTTCACACATACTCGTATGTACAAAGCTGCAGAATGCATCGCGCCCACTCCCAACATAGCTCGGCTGCATTCGTTCACTTACGTCATTTTACTGTGCGTAATTATTTTCAATTAATTTATGTGTTGTAGTATTGAAATAAATTGGGTAACGGAAAAAGATAATTATTTGAACTCAATGTGTCTTAACAATAAACCTAACACATGAGTTTTTATTAATAATATAGGTAAAACAAATCATGCGTTAAAAATTCAACTAGGGTTCTTTGAGTGTCCTTCCTTGATTTTAAGCTATGCTATGTAGATGGCATAAAGACGCAATGACAGCCTGTAAACTGGAGACTTATTCAAAAATGTTTTATAATAATTACAGTAACATGTGAAACACTTTACGGACCAACTCCTTGCGTTCTGCTGCAGCTGCAGCCACACTGGTTACTAGTTACTGTCAACCTGCATTATCCCACTGCTGGGCAAAGCTCCCCATGACTTCCAGCTCTTTCCATACAGCAGCTACACATTGCGTGGAAAATATGACCCGTTTAGCACCTTTATGTCTACTATAGTTTATGCGCCAGAGGTTTTAGTGGCCAGAAATCCTTTTATAGGGGCCAGAAACAATTTTTTATTGCCCCAAATGTGTTAAATTTGCATGTTGATTAGTAAAACACGTTTTATTCTCTCAGCGAAATCTGTCAAGCAGAACACACATCATGCCTCCCGTGGCTAAACGTCAAAAATAAACACAAAATGCAAGTCATGCGCCTTATATTGTCGCTCCATTCACAGGATAAGCTGCTATAAATTAAAATCTGCCGCCATATATGGTTGGCTTTTTCATTTTCGAAATCGCAAAGTAAATTTTTTGTCGAATAAAAATTTGCATGGAATCGTACTAGTTTGCTAAACAGTCTGTGTTTGTCGAGTTCTGTTCGGTTTGATCCATGTTTGCTCTTCGCCATTGTGCTGCCATGCCAGTGGCGAGACGGTGTAATCTGACAACCTATCCACCGGTGAATGAAAGCCATTTGCGGTTTGTTGAATTTGGAACGAAATCCTCCTGAATTCCACAGGATAGATCTCTGGAAAATGCGGTCAGTGCAATCATGCTGAGAAATTTTTACCTGAGTATAGAACGTTCAATTTCTATTTCAGTTCATTTTTGGCCAGCTTTACCATGTGTGCGCTTGCCACCACGATACGGTTCGTGCGACGCACTTCCACAATAGACTGTTGTTTTTTCGAACGCCAGTTGAATGACCGAACAATTTTTGTACGATCGGCCTCCAAATTATTACAGATGTAAAAGTCATCGTTCAGGAGACTGACGGCCTATGGAACTTATAATAATAGCTAAAACTAACTTATCGTATGCTGTCGATGTTCGTTAATACTTACACTTATTAATAAATTACACACGCATGAGTAATGTCCCATAATTGGCGACAGAGGCTATCGCCACTAAATAAAGACGCCGTGACATCCGCCCAACTAACTGTTCAGAAATGTTATCATATAGACAAGTACTTTTGATTGAATAGCTTTCAGGCCAATTTTAAAGTTTACTTCATATTAATTGACAGTAACTCATTGATTTAGAAGCATGTTTCCTGGGATGGCTGTGCGCAGTGCATTCAAAGGTCTGGCAGAAACTAAGTTGCTCTACGATTATATCGATGGATTGTGCAAAATATTGTTTGATTGAAGCAAGCATGACTCATGTCGACTTTATAATCGCTCCAACTAGACATTTATGAGGCGTGGAGCCGACTGCGCCGCGAGCATCGCCGCCTCATTCGGAATTCAGCACGACCCGATGTGGACCAAACTTCACCTTATCCGGCCAACTCGTAATGTCTCCATTGTTTACCAGATTGGATAATCCTCGAATACTTAATATCCACCATCGTTCAATAACCGACTGTCAAATGGACATGGATCGTATTTCGCACGCTCCAAGACTTTAATTGATTTGATATCTAAGTCCTACTTACGTCTAATCATCCATATCAAAACGAAATTTTCTGCTTGTGCAAGAAACTGCTTACATTTATATTTTTGGATTCGGCGAAAGCAAGGCTTTAGAAAGGCTAATTGTTCCATGAGAGTAGACTGCGAGGTAATTGAATGCAAGTTATACACGGCACCTGTTCATTCGCAACAATTTTGTAGTTAGATATTAATCAAGATTGCATTTCGCATGGCGAGCCACGGATGCAGGAAAAGTTGAATTGATTTCGAATTCATCACTTTCTTATGCGATGACAAAATGATGATAGGAATTAGATTTCTATTGCGATGACAAAATGATGATAGGTAGGTATATATTTTGCACCAACTATTTCGTTAAGTCTTTCTTTCAGGAATAGTTTGGAGGATCTTTCTTTGATTTGGGCAAAGTACCTTTTCGGTCTGGAAGAAGTGATGTCTGTCAAGTATCTTAACTGCGAAGTATCAGTAGAGCTGTCAAAAATATGTTCTGGGCTGAACTGGGCTCAGAACACATGATGTGTATTTAATGCTATCATTCGAATTTTATCTTTATGGTTGGTTAGGTTGTAGTTTTTGCTGAAAGCACCAGGAAACTACACTTGCTGCTCGCTGCAATTGTTTATATGTTTAATAGTCATGAGGATGGCATGGATAAATGGCTGTATTCATAAGAACGGTTACTAAGTGTAACTGAACGGGTATTGTATTGCTCCATTTGGATCTAAATAGATCTGACGACGATATTGGTAAATCACCTCTAGTTATTTGTTTTGGATTTACTGTAATCAATTGTTAATCAAAATGCAACAGAGTTTCTGTATTTCTGCTTGTACGATTGTCTCTAGTAGAGTGAAGTGACTGAGTTACGTCAGTTTTGCGGTAATTTCACGGCTTGCGCCTTTGAACTGTTCCTTGTAGAAAAGTGAAGTGCGAAGTTTCGACGAGCCGGCGCGGCGCAAGACGCGGCGGAGCGTGGCCGCCGGGGTCGTCGGCTGATGGTCGCCATCTTCCAGCGCCGCTGTAGCTATACTATCAGAGTCGCGCAACTCAAGTCTCATATGAAATATCCTCATAGTTGAGTATAAAATGTATGTCCGAAAAACTGCTGAATCGCTTCCCTACACGGAGAACGGTTATTTTGACCGAAAAAATCTGTTCACATAATGTAAAATTTTGAGGGTTTTCCCAAACAATCATGTTTTTTTTTTGACAATCTGGCACTCCAGAAATGGGATTTGCAAGAAGTGGATTCTGGAGGTTTTGTGAACGGCGACAGGCGGTAGCATCTGGAGGGCGCATCGCGCGGGCGTCGGGGGGGCGGCGGGGTGCGCTGGGGCGCTGCACCGGGCTCGCGCGGCACCACTCGCCAGTCCCCGAGACACCGGCCGCGTGAACGGCCACCGCGATACCGCACGCTTTGCGAGCCCCGTGACGTTCAGTTTAGTGACTCCGCCCGCCCAGGACCAGCGGCGCTCGCACCCCTGTGCTGACACATGTGAGTCTAGCCACTGCCCACTAGACAGCGACCTCACCCGCGCGCCCCGCCCGCCCCCCGCACCGCCGCCGCCGGCCGGCCGGCTTTTCACATAACCTCTTTGTGGTGCTTTTTTTTCAACTAACTTTTTCAGTGATTGGTGATGTTGATTGTCGCAATTCTTTGCAGTGTTAGGGTTAACCCTTAGCATGCTTGACTGCTATTTGGCGGACTATAAGTTAAAGATAATAGGTACCTATTCAGTTTTTGAAATAAATTAAGTGATACCTTCTTGTTTATACTATCTTAACACAATTTTTTAATTGTCATGGAGAGTTTTTAAGATATTGTGATGAGAATGTATAATGAGAAAATTATTGAAAACATTTTTTTGAGATTCGAAGACAAAAGAGAGCTACATCAAATTTTATATGCGTGTGCGCCTTTACTTATGTATGAAAAATTCTATTAAAATCACGAATGGTCAAGCATTCAGTACCCTGCTTTGCGTGACAGCGTCTACTCATAGCGGCGCGAGTGGCATGACTAATTAATTAAACTAATCCCTAAGAGCAAGATGGTAGACATCGGTGTCATAACAAACGGTCGCAGTGAATGGTTAGTTTTCGATTAGATTAATTAATGCAATTCCCGTTGGGCGGAGGCGCGAGCACGCAAGCGCCAAGTGGGTAGCAAGTAGCACGGACATGCCGGCCGGTCGTCCGGTCGTCCGGCCCGCGCCGGCCGCAGCAGCGCCGCAGGTGCCGGACGCCGTCGCACGCGGAGGTCTACGAACCTACCGTGGAAATGGGATTATTGCACGACGGACTTAATGCTATTTCGCGCTCGTTCAGCGTGGTTCTGCTCCGCAATGAATAACTGATTCTAATTCCGTACAATTGTACATTATTTTACCCAAATCCCAACTGCTAACCCTGTTACTCACCAGTATAGTAATAAAGTTTCAAGAATAGTTTTCTCTGAACGCACAGAAATCTTATAAAGAGAGTCGCTTATACCGAGCGGCTTGCTAATCGCGTGCTTAATTATATGTACTTAAAATGTCGCGCGACAAAAATCGCGTCATCTGGAATTCTGCTTCAGTTTTTGCATAGTAAAAGTTTCTATTCTAATTATAAAGTCGTGTCGTAAACATGCATAGCCGGCTAGCGGAAGGATTGGAGCCGTTACGATCATCAACAATTCACCAACACGTAACTTTGCACATGCAACCTGATTCTGAAGTACATTATGTATTGTATGTAACTTAAATTACATATTTGCTGTAAACGAAATACCAATTAGCTTCAGTCGTGAATCATCTTGGAGAGATTGGCTCCATATCTTTTTCCACTTACCTATCACCTTTCAGAGAACATTCATTTACTACATGTCGTATGATTTATTCGATTCATTAATAAAAGTAACCCCGACCCAGTGTTATCTATTAGAATAATACCTATTCAGATAAGTAATAATTGATGAAAAAGAAGTATATCTTCAAGATAGGGCAAATGCCAAAGTATTACTAAGATAGTTCACGACAGTTAACGCTATAGAAAACAATATTTGTTAGCACTTAATCTTTTTATAATCTAAGGAGAAGCCAAAACATTGTATTGTTATGTTGCAATGAGTTGGACCATTTCTGGTGACATGTGGCTTTCTAGCGATATATCGGTGTTGGTGCAATCGGCCCCATTGCGGCCGGCCAGACTGCACGAGACAGATGTATGTCCTATTGAGCTGTCGTAATGCAGACCACCTGATCGATCGGCGCTAATGCCTCCCGATGCATTCCGAAACGTGTCTTTGCCTACCTAGCGCTTTACACTCACTTCAATCATCCCGTAGGTATGGGCCATGACAATCTCTATAGTCTACAATTCTACATAAAACTTTGACCGAAACTACACAACATACATCGATAGATTTCGACACAAAGCCATATAAATTGCATACATATAAACAAAATCAGTGTTACTGTGATAGATTTAATTGCAAAATAAAACTATACAACCTGAATTAGTCACATAACACTCATCTGACAGATTCAGGTTGTATCATTTTACTTTATTATTCTTCCTTTTATTTTTTGTGCGCCACAGCCGCGCAATATGGTATTCAAGATGGCTCATCGTTCACCGTAGGTATTCGGTGATATTACAAAAACAGCAGCTATGAATCATACAGTGGCGGGAACTGAGCTGATTCAAATCTTTAATGGGGACCTCTGGGAAACTACAGTGCGATCATGTGAACGATTCACCGAGTGAGAGGGTTTTTGCAATATCTAAACATTGTTCAGTACCATTTGCATACTAGTGTTGTTGGCCGGTACCAACATTGTGTAGGCTATCTGTTCGTTATAATCTAGCATCTGCATGTTAAATACTTTGTTTGTGAGCCGGATTCCCAGACTATTACCGTTCGTATTCGTACCGTCATTAGATACAGTTGCACGTGAAATATTCTCTATTCGAGAGCACAATTCGGTGTTACCGGGCGCGGGTGTCGGCTCTCGGCAGTTATGATGAGAAATCACGGCAATCCCGCTAGGCACCGCTACGGTACTTTCTATGGCTGTTGATCTCCATTTAATGCGTTTCGTCTTGCCATTGCGGTCAATTAATCACTTACACAGTGTTTAAGTATTGTACTGCGTTTTACCTGAAATGAATGACACTAAAATATAAAGTTGTACAAAGCTAGTAAATACCTTTTGGAATGGGCGACTAGAATCAGTTTTATTATTTTTTTGTAAAGTTTGACGTTCAAAAGTGCCTTTTTTGTGCCTAATTGAAATAAATTATTTGACTGACTTTGAATAAGTATGTTTACAGTTGCAATGAAATAAACATAATGTCTAGGAGTACTTACTTACTGTCAAAAAACATGTGGTGGCCTAATCGAAGTGCCAAAACCACCGTCGGTAGGTACCTAGATATTTTTGTTTCATCAGATGCCCAAATTGTGTCTAATAAAGTTCTCATCGAGACACAAGTGTTCGTTTACGTCATGTGACTAAGTAACCACACGATATCGAATTTTAATATCATACACGAGGACATGTGGTAACCACATTGCTAGCCGATGCGAGATTGAATTATAAGTTAAGGGACTAGAACACGCTTTGGTTTGTTGTGACTGCGCGCAGGGCGGTGAGGTGACGTCATAGACAGCTGTAGGGCGGGTGACGTCACGTCTCGCCGCGGCCGTTGACCCGCTTCAACCCTCGAGCGCGCCGCGCGCCGCGCCTACACAGTACTCATACATAGTGTACTTCACTACCCACAATCATGAATAACTTATTGCATTATACGACCTGGACGCAGTGCCGACCTGGGGCAACCTGCACTGAAAATATTCTCAATTTTATTTTAGTCTTGCTTTATAAAAAGCTCGCCTCTTTGTTCACCGAGGCACTTATTGCAGCGAGTAGTCTGGATTTTACATCATGTCACCAGCTTTAAAAAGTAGCGGTTCATGTTTATTTTTATGAACATTAAAGTTTTGTACTTCGTACATAAACTATATGACAGACTGTTGCAATTTTAAGCAAATTATGGCAGTGCGATTATTTCCACTATGCAATGAATTTACTTCGCAGACTATGACATGAATATAACTTTGTCTGGAACTTCAGAGATGCTTCTTGCCTCCTGAACTCGTGGTATTAGTTAATCTATACATATTATAAATGAGTATCTATCTCTTTTCGTGTTTGTTTGTATGTCTGCGTTGTTCCACGCAACAGATTTTGATGAGGTTTTCACCATCGTTTATAGAATTTATTCCTTAAGGTATAAGTGTATAATACGTTTTTGTTAAAGTTACGTACTAAGAAATCTCTTTGTTTTTCAAGTCGTAAAAACTGTGCGAAGCAGGTGCGGGTCGCTAGTTTTTTTTTTTTTTTTTTTTGACTTGCTATGTACACACATAATTTAAAAAAAAATTAAATTCCTTTTTTTTGTCTTTTTATATTAAAAAGACAAGAAAAAAAAAGGAACAGAAAAATATGTACAAAGGTAATGCTTATTTCTAAAGAAATCTCTTCCAGCATACCATTCAGTTTTCATATAATTCCGAAATAAAAATTACGATATGACAATTTTCATAGAAGATTATTTTCAGCAATGACTCTTACCGTTATCAAGCAATTGCCTACGATATCAAACACTTCATTGCAACTGATACCCGTAATACGGGGAACAGTTATCACCGCTATCGATTTTTACTGCAGTTTATGGAATTACCTAGAATACACGTTTTTGTAATGGTGGTGTAATATCGCACGACCCCTGCAGTTTGCCACCCCACCTGAATCCGGGAATTTCTCGTGGGAGTTGCATTGTCGTTAATAAGTGCGAAAATGCTATCCCTTCTTCCCTTGCGCCGCGAAATAGTTTGCAATGAATACTTTTAACACCTCCCTGTGTGTAAGACTCTAAAGAAAGCCACATCACTACGCCGAGACTTCTTGCTCTTTTCTTGCTCAGCTTTAAATATCCATTATGCTAGGCTTGTTAATTAAAAACACCAGAGTAATTATAATTGATTGGATATTTCGATGTATTGTTTAATAGCATCTAACTATCGCGCTGATCTTAATTTCTCATTCACGTGAGTTAGTTAACATCCCGGTTGGTACAGCGGTGTACAACAAACAACTGTATCTACAGTAATTTAGTCTTTATGTAAATATGATATAAACTGCAATATGGCGCGTACTTTTACCGCTTTTACAATGTTCTGTATCAAGCGTCACGCAAAGTGATCTCCACCCATCATACTAATTTCTACCACCTTTATGCATACTCTTTTAAGATTATACATAATAGAGAGTATGTAGTATAATTAGATGCTTTCGTTTTTGTCATTTCACCGTAGTTCTTCGTAACTAACTTTCTCGTATGTTGCTCAGAAACTGCTATGAAAATAATAAGATCTCTCCGAACGTCTTGGAAAATCATCAAGTGGCCGCAGATTTGAAGTTGTATCTTAATTTGCTTTTAAACACGTTGTTAAACCTCAGCTTCAGCAGCTTTAATGTAATTGGGTTTTGATGGTAGTGTATAAAAACAATAATATTACCTATCAAAAAAGTAATTGTTATTTACAATGTCCTTGAAAATCATTGTTTGCTTCATTGATTGCATAGGCGGAGTATTGTTTTCACGTCAATTTTTGCAAACATAAAAGCTTTGCCTGAAATAGCTTTTAATTTTCCTCACAATGTGACAGTGTTTTGTTTATTTAGAGGCAGTATTACTTATCGAATTTATTACGTCATTAGAGTAGTAGACTGGCCATGGGGCATGGGTGCATATTGTAGATTGCATGCACGTACCCAACGTTCCCTGAATGAAGGCTGGCAATAGACTTGCTACGTGAGGAAATGTCCCCCGGCGCGAACTACTATTTATATCGATTATGAGCTCCATGTATAGCTGCACTTAATTCGACTCTAGTCACAGAAACACAAGCAAATAAGATACTAAACAGCGGCTGCTGAAGTGTTTGTCAAACAAATATGTTGTGCGCTGTGAAAATATTCTTATAGTCAAGAGGCTCATCTTACTTGAGTCGACAGCACACGTCGGAGTGGACTGGCACGCGAGTGCGGCTTTTTTCTATGTCTTAGTCATCAATAAACAAAATGACAAGCTTTTTAGCGTCTATTCGTAAAAGCAAGTGGAAAGCAACTGGCGGTGCTAACGTTTACATTAATTGGCTTTATAGCTAACAAACGGAGCCGAGTCAGCTTCGACATCGCGAGGGGAGGCTGACTGGGCCGCTCATTAGTGTACTGAAGTGGATCACAGTTTTAATTGCCGCCGACAACTACCTGCATAACTACTACTATTATGTACTTATACTAACTCAAAGAGAGTACTGTAATTGCGACATTTGCACTCAAAAATCGTTTAGACGGAATAACAATTTTTCCGAAGTAATTATGTGACTTTTTTAGTTATACACGCTGCGCTTTGATTATCTGCTTTCAATGGGTAGTCTTTATTTTATTAATTCATTTTCTAATAACTGTCGGCGATGTTATTTATATTCGATAGAATAGTTTTCTTTATCCCGGCTGCGATCAGACTGTATACGTGCGTGAGTGATGGTGTCTGGTATAGCCGAATAGGCGAGTCGTGACTGCGACTCCAGACTACCTCGATATAAATTAACTTTATTTGTACATTCTTTTTTTGCGGGTTTACTAGACATGGACATGCTAAAACGTGATGTTGTAATTAAGAATAATTTTATGCAAAATACCAAAATTTTATACCGTACAATCATACCAGACGTGCTTAGCGGTTTGAACATCATGAAATGCTTGCATTTGCATTATTGGTAATAACTTTTTTTTTTTACAAATAAAACATTAAAAAAACAATCGACTTCCAAAAAATCACTACAAAATGAAAAATTACTTACGGAAGTCGGAGTCTTTAGTTTTGCATTTTCGTTATTTGCCACTGACTTCCGAAATTAAAGTGACAATGCATGGGGCCATCTCGGAAGCAGGTAGGTATACCCTTTCAAAGAAAAAAAAAAACAACCCAAATTGATAATTTTGGAAGTCGGTTAAAAAGATGGAATAGAAATAAGACAGAAAGTTAACTAACTGAAAACGATCAAGGTTAGGTTTTTCCTTCACAAGACAATCATTACTGGACTTGAATCAACAAACATGGAAGACATAATAAAAAATCCAGAACTGCCATCAACTGCTATCAAAACACCATATTTTAAGAACGCCATTAACGTCGCGTTTGTTTTTTTTCTTTGGAGCTTACAGTAGAGTCAACACAAAAGCGTGCCTCGGGAAAGTAAAACTGTTTCCGATTTAAGGCGTGTAATCTATAGATATACAAAAGTGTTACATTCCTTAAAATAGTGGCACGTTCCACACGTGGCTCGTGGCTCCGTAGCATGCTTACAACTCACCGCCCTTCTATGCCACGATTTATTTATCCGTAGTCCGTACTGTTCCGTAATAATGATGTAATCCGTACATGTGAAGAACACGTTACCTCGAAATCCGGAAGAAATAGAAGCTATAGATAAAACAATATGTTGCAATACATTGTTAAATTCTTAATAGCTTAATTTCAAACAGATTTCCGCTATCTATAAATTATGTAAAGACGATTGTTAGAAAAGCTGAAAAGATTACCTTTTAACCCGGGTCTATTTTTGAAACTCCATAACCGGTGGGTGCGATGTCCAGTTGACATGGTGTAAGAACTAAGAACACTTGCACAAAATAATGCAGCTATAAACAGAGCGCACCTGGTACATTCTTCACGAATTCTGTACCGTTGTGATGTTGTGCTTGAGTTTTGTCCTAATGACATTATACGTGACGGCAAAATTGTGAATATTAATATTCATGTGTCAGGTTTATTAACGCGATCCGAGGTGTTGTTGCATGTGGGGCGTGCTCGCTCATACCCATATTTACATTTCGTGCACGGGAGCGGCTTGATTTACTAGCCCTGCGCCGGTCGGGGACTTAAATTAGTGCGCTGTCATATGTCACGCGATATTTTATTTTGTTTCTCTCGCACTGTACGCCTGCCGGCTTATTTCGCTCAAAATCTCCATTCTGGTGCTCGTCACGAGCTATTTATAAACGAGCCATATTTAGAGGAGTTCCTTCACGCCCTGTTTTATCGCTGCTCTGCACCTCTCATAGGGAATGTCAGTATCTACAAGATGTTTTAGGAAACGTAAAGGTCCTGTCAGTAGTTAGAAGTAAACATCGGTTTCTAATAATTGTTTCCCGTAACAGTTCAACAGCCTGATTTCATTTTGTCTGTCACTCGAGATGTTATTAGGAAGAGGAGAAGTGACAAGATTGATAGTAGCAATGTTGGTCAATAACGATTCGGGCGTGGGGCGCACTTCAAAAGAGTCGAGGGTGATTGATGCCTCAGTATCCCCTTGACGGAACACAGAACGCCCACAAAGTCTACGTGTGTCCACTAAAGCCAATTTGTGGCGTAGGATCAAGATTGGCACTCGTTGACAAATTGATATTGTTAAATAGGTGTGTCTATATCAGGCTTACTGTCAAAAGGTGTTGTTGTGTCTTGGTATTGGCCAAATGTTTCGTCCGTGACCTTGAACTTTTGTTTTTACCACAGTCTTCATTTTAATCACGCACGCCTGAGAGTTGAAACGGCAGCTAGATTCTCAAGAGCTTTTCTGCCCTCTTTGGAACACTAAGTAGAGAATGTGCTTTTTAAGCTTTTGCACCTTGGTGGACGGTTTTCAGTGATGGAAATCCTTCATCGAAAACTGAAAAAGAACAAAATAATAAATTACACATTCACGCGTCTCTGCACTGAAAGCGTCAAAGCGCGCGGCGCCGAGCGTCACGACGAATGGTCGCCGTTTGGTCACAGCCTTCTTTTTGCTATGCAATTTAATGTTATTTATTCAGAACATGGTTGTGAGCTACCACCAGTATAAACATATAATACAACAAGAACCCGGAAACCTAACCTCCAATCAATTGATCCGAACATTTCGTTCACATCTGTTACTCAGGAAAAGTATATTTGGACTTACAATCAGTGAGTAATAAAATTGTCTTATAGGGAACAATATAGTATAGCACTGCTTATTTAGGTATACCTAATAGATAGACAATAGAGTATCGAGCGGGTCACGTAGTCAGATGATGTAAGCGGCGATTTCCTGCGAGCTGCGCAAAGCACTGCTGGATGAGCGTGTGGCGTGCGCTAGCCTGCTAATTAGTCGCGCTGACGTCATCCGTGGGGAGCGTGGCTTCGGCTCGCCATTACCGGAGGCCTTCGCGCGGAAACGACAACGACCGACGCTTTCTCTGCGGCTGCAGCAACTCTGCAAACTGCCCACTGGCCTGCTATCAACCATCAGTCAAGGTCAAAACTACCTAACCCAAGACACGTTTGTTGTAAGTCAAGACCCTAAAAACACATTACCAACAAAGCGCCAATTTACAATCTCTTTCAAATCTAATGAATAGCCATTACACGTTACAAAGAACAGTGAAAGAAGTGAGCAGAGAGGCGTCGATCTAACGATCGCGTTTGATAAAATAGGCGGAGCTCAGGCGCGTCGCTAAGCGTGACTCATCTTAATGGCTGCAATTACGACAGCATGCGGAGCGACCAGCATCGCGCCGTCTACCAAGAGTCGTCACGTGCCAATCGTTACTTACTCACTAAAGGCAGAATTATCAAATTGATCCGTTAAAAACAAAATTTTTCTTTACCAGGCTATAAGTCACTACAATTATGTCTTTGACAGTCTGGAACGTTCGACCCGGAATTTCCACCGACAGCCGGCGGCGTCGGACACTACGGACGATTATCCAAATCTATTGGCAACAATTTAACTGAAGGTCAATCCCCAATTGTCGTTTCGTTGCAGTGTTGCACGTCTACATCAACCGATAAAGGAAAACCTTTTTCTAACAGCTAATGAGGTCGGTTAGTATTGTAAGAAGTAATATAAAAAGTTTATTATCGGTACGACTGACTAACCGCTAATTCCGTGAAAACTCTAGATTTTCTGTTTTTCATATTAATGATTTTTTGTTATGCAAGGCTAAATAAGAATAAATTAAAGCAATTCCAGTAATGTTTCTTTTGTGAATGTGATCAATATGGGCCGTATGTGAACATACGCGAAAATTCACAGTCCGATTTTCGTAAACGATGACAAATACCATTACTTTTCTATTTGTCTGAACACGTCCTCTTCCATGGTCGTCCAGTTAGAAATCAGGCTGCAGAAACAAGTGGTTGCTTACAAAGCCTAGCCTAGTCTAAAAAGCTAAATGGCAACGTAGGTATTTAAAGTTCTATTTAGTAACTGAGAGACGAAATCGTGAATCATGTCACGGGTAACTTTAAATGTCACGCGGCTCTGTGAAAGGACCTACACTCGCTGCAGTAAATGCCGTCACGATCTCGCTTCGGAGTGTTGTAAAAACTGGTACCCTTATGCTCTTACATTCAGTTCGCTTTGGGTATCTTCCAACTTTATTGACCAGTACGTAATGGCTGAAGATTTCTCCCTGCGTTTGGAAATTCAACAAGCATTGGATGAATCAGCCGAGTGACGTCAGGTTTGTTTGCGATTTGCCCTCTCGCCCCATTTCCTACTTTCTACTACGTGGTCGCAGAACGCATCACCACCGCAATTTCAATTGCAATGGAACCCACGTAAAAATTATACACATTTGCAACAAATCTTACTTTTCTGCTCTATGCGCCAACTCTGGGTCCGAGTAGAAACGTGATGCATTAAAGATTGCAATACCTCAATTACCTACAGCTTTCTACAACCACTCTAGAAGTCGATGTATTTCGTTGATTTACAACATGTGTGTAAACAGTCGATTGACCTACGTTTTCCTTTCATTCAGTATATTGTATCTGTAACATGTTATTGTAATAAGATGCGAAACACTTGCATCCGATTTCATCGAAGTCGTTGACGGGAGTGGATGTGTTGCGCATTTGGAACTTAGTTTAATAATGTGTTGGTATTTACACGTCGTAAGATGCGCCCTGAATACCAATCCTAGAAATTCTCTACATGCATGATTCAAACATTATATTCGTTATTGGTTCTCTGTGTTGTGTGGTGGTACTTGTCCCCATTTCAAGGTCTAGCTTACTCGTTTCTGCACTTATATTCTTACGAGATTAGTCGAGCTGTTAATGGTATTAACGTAAGTCGTAGATATCAACTTGCTAACGCCAGTAGATAAACGCCATATAGAAACCTCGGTTTCTGTTGAATTAATTGACATTTTCATTTTTGGCAAATATATCTAAATCAATGTTTTGTGTTGTATCTCGTACCTCGTTGATTGCATTACCACCCTGTCTGTAGTATAATTTAAGTACTAGCATAGCAAATAAGTTAAATTGTTTACTAACATCTATTGGATCTAGTTGTCTGTAGAATAAATAAATATTAATAATAATCACGTCGCGACGACGTCGCGCTTCGTCCAGGCTTCACAGAATTAAAATTAATTACATTAAGCTGCCATCGATGCAATGTAATCAGAAACTTGTTTCTCACTTGATTGCCATTTCGACACAGAACAATGAAACTTTTTCGAAAAACAATGGACTACTAAATAACGCTCTCTGCTTAACGAAACGGAACTTGATTTTAGTATCAATTTTGAACTCCTACATTCGGCCCACGATCGGCGTAGTTAGGTATTCAACTCGAACATTTTTGACAGTCTACAGAATGGCTTTCATTATGAACGTTAATAAAGGTGGGGTTTTAAATAGTAGTTTAATTTGTATATAATTATGTTTAAGGAGTGGTATCGGCAGTGTTATCGTGTGGCTAGTTACTGCGAGTCTGCAGGATAACTCACGCTGTCCTCCCACGCGACACTCGCGGGATAAAACGGCGTGTA
Source organism: Xanthia togata (assembly GCA_963853775.1). Taxonomy (NCBI): domain Eukaryota; kingdom Metazoa; phylum Arthropoda; class Insecta; order Lepidoptera; family Noctuidae; genus Xanthia; species Xanthia togata. Next base: position 20,007,761 of record OY970802.1, read on the forward strand.
GGCTGCCTGAATATCTTACTGCACTCCACTTTGAAAGCTCGCCGTTAATTATTATCCGATCTTTGGCGAGCTTGTTGCTGTGAATGGGTGATAACTCGCCGCTGATATGTGTCGAACAAGAAAATGATGTTGCTAATTATGTGTAGACGATTTATCTCTAGTTCAGACTTTAAATAATTTTGTAACTACCTACCTCTTCATGTGGTAGGTTAATCTCTACATGTAGATACGCTATATGCTTAAGGACATGATTGATGGCATCACTCACTACATTACGTTAGTTTACATTACCTGCATGAAGTACTCTACCAAGCAATATTGATATGAAGCTTCGCTAATCATTGAAAGATTTTTATCCCTCAAGGAAATTGCCGCGATGATACCTACTTTATTTATTAAATTCTATAGACAACGCGAACGTGGTTTAACAGTTATCTTTTAATATCCCCTAATCTGCTCCTGTTATCTAATTTAATTTAATATATTTGTAACGTCTATTCTCACTGTTGGTGGTATGCCCGCTTTATTAGCGTTTGACGTGTGATTTGTTTTTATTATCAGAGAAAAAAGAATGTTTAAGGAGATATATAAATAGCCGAAGGCCACCTCCCGGTCTCGGTTTATATATTTATGCCTGCATTTAGTCGAATGCAGAAAAGCGGCGATTTATATAGATGCGCATGAGTTGCATGACCCAAACAGGTTCTGTTACAACTACAAGTTAGCTCCACGCCCACATATTCGCTATACTCCTGACCCGACACGTAGGTAACCCTCACTGAGTCATTTTCAGTATTCACAATACTTTCCATTCGGATCTCCAAAGTATGTTAATTCAGTGGGTATACTATACCAGCCATATATTCCTTCTACGAGTATCTTTAGATACGTTGGTTTCTTTATATTGTGTACTTCTACTTAGTGAAAAAATCAAATTCGACGCTGACCATTTCTTGGGGTGCTAAAAATAACGCATGTGTTATTATCCTCAATAATTTACCGAGAACAATGCATCATTCAGTTGGGCTCAGTTAACAAATAGAGTCGCGTGTTGCGAGTGATTCATTCGTAACTTTAGGTCAGCAAATAAATTGGATGTGTTATTCAAGGAAATAAATATGCAAGACGAATTGGGACTGCAGAATGTTATATTTGCAAAGAATACGGGTGTTGACCAATTTTTTTTTGTCCTTTAAATAGATTATTAAAAAAAAAATGAACACATGTTTCTTCTTTTTGACGTAATCAAAAGATTACGGCAATACATTGAGTTAAAATGTGGCATGACGTCACTCTCCGGTAGATTTTATACTGAATTGTGACTTAACGACCCCCACTCCCCAACTTAAATGCGTCTTATCTAAATATTTTTTTATTAATATGATAATGATGTGATAAGACATCGGTGTGAGTTAAAAGAAGATGTAGTGACAGAAATTGAAAAGGGTATGCTAAGATGGTTTGGTCATGTTGAGAGGATGAATGAAAGACGACTAACAAAATGTATTTACAAGGCAGATGTGAATGGAAACGCCGGGAAGGGACGCCCTAGGAGGACATATACTGACCTTATTGGTGATGTTCTTCAGAAAGGACAGGTGCGTAGTACTTGCAACCGGCGTGCGTGTATGACCAGATGTATGAACGTAAACGAGACAAAAGGAGTATGTAAAGGATCGTAGCAGGTGGCATTCTGTAGTTTCTGCCTACCCCCATGGGAAGAAGGCGTGAGTTTATATATGTATGTGTAATATGATAAAGTGAAAAATACGTGTCTTTTCTTTAACTATCTGACTGATGGACTAAATAGTTTTTTTTTTACTCAGTGAACATTAGAACATCCCTATTCTAGTATCACAACGTTAACTTAAATATATACGGAAGATTTGGCCTACCGTGTTTATATTTTTAAGGAAGTCGAAGTTTTTATTGGTAATTAAATCTGAAGTAGGTACATCAGATCAATCATTATAATCACTATGATATGATTCAAAATTATGGTATGTTCAGTTCAAATATACCTATTGTTAAAATTTTTACTGCAACACGTCAATGCTCCATGGTATAAACAATACCAATACTGACTTCTTTTACAGGAAAAGTTGCCCGTATTAACGGCATTACTAGAAAAGTACGTGCCTAAATATTAGTTTAGGCACGTACTTTTCTAGTAAACGTTGAATTATTACAGAATATAATACTTAAAGGTAGCAGAATTAGGTTCTGAAACCGAGATGGCCTCATATTGGGAAGTTTCCAAGCCTACACTGTCCCAGCGCGAAGAATGGATACTTTAGGTCTATTTTATATGTCCTGCACCCTAATTGCGTAACACACGATCAATCAAAATCTGTTTCATTTTGACAGTTCAACAACATTCATTGCGTTATTTACGTCGCACGAGCACTTTTTGGTCAGTGGGTTGTCTTAGGGGAAGATTTCGGTCGATCTTTCAGCTTGGTTATTCTGAGGGGCACAGGACTTTTTTTTTTCAATATATCCTGGATTTGCTCGCATTATCTCATGGTTTACGACTAGAGCAACAATTTCTTTCCAAAAAGATTTTCATCAGAGCTACCATTTTAGAAATATAGAGCGTTTAAAAAAAAGTAGATACTGCAATAAAAACCTAAATAGAAAACCCAAAAAGAACCTTAATAGAACGCAATTAGGGTGCTGTATCGCTTCTGATCACCATAGAAACAGTATTATTTTATAGTTTTATGTCATAAGCTTGTAAAACACTTGGGAATTACGACGAGACAGTTATTAACACATTTGATAAACTGAACTGAACATAACAATTTGGCAATACAACCTTTTCAGGTTACTCTACTTCAGTTCTTTCTCATCTTTACTCAGTCATTATAAAAGACATAAAAAACGGTATGCCCTAACATTTCCACGATGTCAAAACCAGCTTCAGGCTGCACATAATGGTGACAAACTGGTGGTTTGCAATTAACGTGTGGCTACATTTTTACACGTAGAGGCGACTGAGGCGAGCCCTCTCAGTTGTCGCTGTCACATTATAAAATTCCTTTAATTAATCCATGACATCACCACCTATACCGTATTAAATTGTAGGGCTCCAGTACTGTTAATGAAACAGAAATAAATATAATTATTCCAAAGATCAACGAACTGAAAATCAAATTAATTCAAGGAATACGCTCAGAGTTCAAACCAGCCAAGTGAAAATGCCAAGTGTGAATGCGTGCTCATGTATGAGTGAATTCAAATTTAGTTTGTTCTGGTATCTGCATAGAACAAGCGTCGTCATCAGAGCGGCGACGCATTCTTCCGTGATTCTTGTGGTCTTTTTACATTCCACGTGCTTATACGCGAGTGGAAGCGAGCATCGAGGCACGCTCCATTTGCGTCGCCCTCCTCCTCCTTACGTTACACGACTATATAAATATTACAACCATGCTTGCTACCATTCGTATATTTCAATTGTACCCAATACTTTCTCGCGCGAATGTCCCCAAGAAGTGCTTGTATGTCTCTCGATTCCCTAGAAGGACATGATTTCTCAGATTGAACAGTACCAGTTGGTCGGCTTTCGGCAGAAAGTTTTTGTTGGCACAGCGTTTCGTGCAGGTTTCGTAATGTACTTACCACCAGTGCAGCACAGCCTGCCAGTCTGTCGTAATTGCAATAACTTGTCCTTGATTTATGTGACGATAAAGACGAAATAATCGGTGATGCAAATCTTTACTTTTGGCGAAGAGTTTTAAGACCGGTTTGTGCAAGATATACCGGTGTTACTATAAAAAGCCTCTTGCCTGAAAAAAAAGTTGCCTGTTTACTTTCCTTATGCATTCTCAATTTCTTGTAAATCGCAGGATGTCGGGTAATTTTTTGATAAAAGGACAAAAGCAATAGCTTGTCATTAAATCTTTATGGCTTCTATTTAGAAACGTTCAAAGTAAGCAGTTAAACTGCGCTTTGAAGTGTTCAACACTGGTGTATGTCATTTTGTATTTTAAGTGCGGCTGTTTTTGTTTTTTGCCATGTGCAAGGAAACTTGAGATTACTTTGGATTTTCAACGAGAATCTGGTGTTTTTTACGTTATACCTAACGTCTCGAAAGGTGTAAATCCCGACCATAGCTTAGCTTAGGGTCCATTTGGAGCGTTGCCCGCTGTCCGCAGCATAGCCGATGTTTCACAAGTTATGCCGGCCGTAATATCTTGGATGTTAACGACAGTTCTCGCGAAATGTACAGAAATAACCGCCTCCCCACACTGCGAACGCTTCGATAATTCTGTCAGTGCTTTACCAATGCACTTCGCTGCTGGAGACTACGCCACAATTTTAAAACCGGCTTTCAATATTGAACGCATCCAATCTTGCAACTAGATTATTTGTGTCTGTATGTGGTGTGACGAGACTTTCTTTTGTAATTTAATCGTTACGACTCGTGTCTGCTTACACTTTTGCTTCCATTTCTATTTAACTTTCAATCACATTTTATTAATCCGTATCATGCAGTTCCCAGTTGTAAAACACTTTAACAAATAGAAAATGTATCGTTTTCATAATAGTACCTAAATATTTATTTCTAGGTGGACTGGTCAGAAATTCCGAATATTGTAACTTCAATTTAATCCAAATTTATAAATGCCTTATTAATTCAGGCACGAAATTATACTTTTACATTGAACCAATAACTCAAGTACTGCTTAATGAATGTCCATTTTGTGTTTTCCTACGTAGTTTAGCCCCAATTAGGTGTATACCGAGATAAGCGTCAAACGAAAATCCATTGCCGGAGCTTTTATCCTTAGCTAGATTGCTTAGCTTAGTAAATCTTGATGCGAGTATATTTTTAACTTCGAAACTGGATCTGCAGGCTCGCTAAAGTGCCCACTCGCTGGATAATAGCTACGCTGACAACTTAGTAACTTCTAATCAAAATGGACGTGTCTGGTAACTGAAGCATTAATTATAGCCTTTTCAGAGGGTCAGAACTGGCACGGTCGATGTTATTGCGAACGGCTTAGAGATTTACTGAGTGAGTGTACGTTCTCTCTCGTAGGATGACCGAATAACTTCAACTGATTGTTTTCAGATTTATGCTGTTGTTAGACAAGATTTGAATTTCTTAAAAAAATAACTATTTGTTTCTGATAATTATGTAATTTGGATAAACAATCTCAAGTCGTTGTTTACTTAACAAAGTCTAATTAATTTGACAACGGTTGATCTACTTGACTTTCGTCTGATCTTCGTGGGTTACAAAGACACAATTGAATTATGTACAAGAAACTTTGTTCTTTTGACCTTGTAGTTGTAGGACGATTGGAAAAGGTACTTGCAACTAAAATACGTTCACTAGGTGAACGGTTACGTTCCACTTCGTACGCCATTGTTTTATTTGCGGTAAACATTGAATTCCCGTGTCCAGTAGACTGTTGCGATTCGTAGAATTACAAATAACAACTTTTGAGGAAATGAGTAATCGAACTTTTTTAATCAATTACCTACTTCAGTATCAAACCATTTAGTCGTCAATATTTTTTTATTTTCTGGCTAATCAATTTTTACTTATTGATTTGTGTTGAGATTATACTCAATAATTGTTAAGTCTTATGAAAAAATAATAATAGTATTTTTATTTTAATATTTGGCATTTTATCTGACCCCAATGGACCATTGTGATGTTAGAATCGATTTCTCTCGGCCTCGGCCTTCTGCACGCAGTTGTCTGTACGCGTTCGTGTATCACGCAAAAATACGTAGGATCTGCAGACTTTGTAAGAAGAATACAATCCGTATATGGCTAGGGACAAATCTGAGCGGGGAAAACGCAGCGGCCCTCCATCATAACATTTTTCGTATTATATTCCAAAAGTGCCATATACAGGGTGGCAGGGACAAACATCGACGCGAAAACCACCATGGATTCAGTACATGATTCTGAACCCATTACATTTTTCCCGCGTAGGTATTGGTACTTTTCTATAAAACAGCAGATTTTTCTTTTAATAACCGTCGAAAAAATTATACGCAGGGGGTTTCAGAAACATGTTGTACTGAATCCATGGTAAAACGCGGAAAACGCGCTTCTGTCACGATGCTCCGATCAGCAGAATAACGCGTGTGAATTTTCCTTGCTAATTCCTTTTTTTTTTTTGTTAACTTTTCTACTCCGGTTTGTCCCTAGCCTTACTTCTAACTCTCAAGTTCCGAGTACGCTCCACGCGGTCAATGTTATCAAAACATTCCATGAATTCCCACGGTTGGTTTCGATCATTGTGCTATGTAGACTATTATTACATCACGCTTCGTAATTACGTTATTGGATACAAGTATGGGTTAACGACTTAATTACAATATATGGCGATGTAATACTGATGCTCTTAAAAGGCCGTCTAGTTCAATTCTTACCATGTTTGTAAGTAATTGGCTGAATCTTTACTCCTCGTTGGTTTTGATTAGGGTTTCTCTATTCCAGTAATTTCTTCATTTAATTCTGTTTCTAGCGTTAATATTTAATCGTAAATGATGTGCTAATCAAAAGTTGAATATATCTGTGGCGGCATATACATCGCCACATGCTACGAATCAAAAGACCTGGCGTCACACATATCCTGACGTCATACAAATCCTGAATCGCGCAATTAGAGCGTACCGCGCGAACGACATACATAAGACAAGAAAAAATTATATGTACTAGAAAATAATAGCTAATCTGCATGATAAATATAAAATAACCTGTTGTAAGGCCTCTCAAGCGGATACCATTAACAATCCACCAAGTGATTATGACTATATCCCTTCGCAAAACCATTCGTTGTAACGGTGTGTGATGGAATCCTGAATGTGCTGTTTACTTGATAGATTAAACTAAAATCAACAGTTTTCGACATTCTAACCGCTCATAAAGTGCTCATTGTGAAACCGGGAACATATTTCGTAATGCTCATTAGAAATTATATGATTAATTGACTGTAATTACAGGAATTAACGCTTCTATTACACCAGTAATTTAAGATTTGTACTTATTAATAGTAAGTATTGTGTTGTACAAAACGGTTGAATGGATTAAGTGAGTGGAGGAAGCTTTCAAAATACATAACTGTCAAAGACATCAAATGGACATCGTTGACAATTCGCTAACAAATAACTTGAAATGGTTATGATATGATGATGAAATCAACTATGTAACACCATACCACCCGATAGATAGTCAGTAACTTCAAATAATTTCACAGCGCGTTTATAAAAACGGTAACTTTTCACGAAAATGTGTATAACATGGAAGATCAAAGAGTATTTACGTACGAAATAAAGCGCCATAATAAATGTTTATTTTTAGCATAATCTTCGCGCCTGCGGTTGTGGTATAGCATGTATATTGTTGTTTCATACAATTTGCGAGTGTACGTGCCCCGTCACACAGGATACTGGCGACAACACCTTGGCCGGCTTGCAGTTTCCGCTGCTTACTTTACAATCAACCATTTTATGTGGCAACATCTAAATAACGATTTCTACTTTATTACTCTGTTTGTTGACCATTTCATCAGCTATATTTAGTTTAGCCACATCAACGAATAGCCTAAATAATACTCCGTAATTTACTTCTACATTCTTGTTGCAATCACCTTTATTCCTCCTCTGAGATTCTGAAACAAACATATAACCAATCAGGACGGATATTTATAAATTGAATAGTAGAATTAATTGCCCGAAACGATAACTTATTGTTATCGAACCTCGTTTTTGTGTATAGCAATTACTGCTTGGCGGTGAATCACCACCTGGCTGCGTAATATTTCTTTAGCAAAAGCGTTTTGTTGAGTAAGTTACTCAACAACTTACATTACCTTTATGTGTGAATATGTGGATACCTAATTCCGTTGCGGCTCATTTAATGTACAAGCTACAAGCGTGCTTCACTGGGCCGTGAAGTAGTTGTATGTGGTTAAGATTGAGACATTGATTTAGATAAACACATTACTCCTTCTTCATGTCTCTATAAACAGCATTTGTAAAGGACTTGGTTGGGTCGAACTGTGCCCACTTTATTTCCAAATTGTTGATATTTTCAAACCGTATGAAATTCAAGCGTGAACAATTGGCTATGTATTTTGAAACAATAAAATTGTAGTCTGAAATATATTTTACGAAACATGTGTTTATTCAGACACTAACATACTTATGTCTCGTAAATAAAAATACATTTCACAAACACAGTTTCTGTTATTGGGCATTGCCGAGATGTCGCAATACACAATTTAAGTCTTGCCTGTCATTCGTCTGAGGGTAAAGTCTTGCGCGGATTTCGCAGTGGCTTTAGCCAATTAATGTAACAAATCCCTCACGGAGCGACTTTTGAGTGTGTTATTAATCTTATTGAGTGTAAACAAGCCCGTATGCGTCGCGGCGCCGCGGTGAGTCAGACAATCGCGATGTGGGCTGCTACAGGGCATTGTGCCGCGCTAGGCTGTGGGGCGCTTGCATTGTATGATTGTATGTAAAGGAGGCGCAGGCGGCGCCCACCGACGCACTCCGTCTACGAGAAAGCACCGCTTGCTTGTCATTGTCAACCATTTGAAATCTACACCCAGCGAACTCATTGACAGATTTTCAATCCGTACCAGTGGCAACACATTCTCTACCCAAAACTGATCCGATTGTTTCTATAACGTTCATTTCTCTAATCAATCGTTTCACTTTCATTCAGTAAACACGGTGCAGACGCTGTTGTTTGTTTATCTTTATCTGGTGGCTCGGGTCTTTCTCTCACGATTTGTGTCGTGATGAAGAGTCACGCAGATCCACGAAATGATAACTTTTCTTCATTCGTGAGTAGATCTTAACATTTAAACTTCCAGCCAAGAATTAATGTTTATGTGCAATTAATTTTATTTTACTTACCGCTCATCTTCACGCTCTTTTTGCCTGATAGGGCGAGCAGATAGAACTAAATACTATCACTAGGTAGATCAGAAGACAAATAATTAGTTGCATATATGTAGGTGCCACCTTTAACCGAAGCATATCCTCAGCAAAGAATGAGATACCCTGGCTCTGGCTTATGTCAACGCCAGCAACCAGAAAAGTAACGATTAACGATTCAAATCCCAAGAGTTTTGGATCGTCATTTTTATGATAAATTGTTAATAATACCTTTATATTGGGTATAGTCAGGGTGAGACAAAATATTTAGGATAAGATATTTAAAGAGCTGATGCAATTTTCCAATATAAAACCAAAAAAGTGGTAAAAAGTATGGATTTAATTTTCTTGGACTAGAACAAATAAAGACGCATCATAATGTGTCAAAAAATGAAGTAAAGCCACTTAAAGACATAAAATCCATGACTTTAATGACCGCCGCGAACCGGGTAAGTTAAGTTAAGAAGCATGCAGCATAAAATAGCGTAATACCCTTGACCCGGCGTGGGAGGGAGACTCGGGTATTTTTAACCGAACAGGTCAACAACCGGCGGCCGGTGTTCCTCCTGCAAGGTTGCAAGATTGCAATTTGAAGACGGTAATTATAAAATTATCGCTATCATCATCAGAAATATTAGCTGTTTCAGCTCAGTATCTTGATAAATGCATCTGCTTATTTGTACATACCGTACTCAAAATATTTTTAGCAAACGTGTTATTTTAAATTTACGCAGCTGTCGACGGTGCTACACTTGAATTTATGTGCTAATACGTCGTAGGCTTATATCTAGGATTGGCCAATCTTGTTACGAATACATAATCACACCGTATCATAAGTAATAGATTCTAATAAACTGTCTTAGTACAGTGTAAAGCTACAGGTACACGAATTCGCAGTCATCGGTCGTGACTCCAACGATGCGTATCCGTTTATTTCTAGGCGATGTTCGTTTAATGCCTTACAAGTGTTCTTTGTACATCATCAAAGTAATTTCGATTGAAAACCATCAACGCAACTATTTTGTTTTTTTTTTTTCTCTTGATAATAACATTAATAACTTTGTTTGGTACTGATACTTTTTTACACAATTTGTTAGGTTTAATCGAGCTTAATTCTGAGTTGGGATCTAATCTAAATGCCAGTCAATATATCGATTCTGATAAACCACCCGTGGTGTTCAATATGTGGGTGCACTCAACTGTATGTGCACTTTCCAATTCGACGTTTCTATTTATCTTTAAAGGATCTTTAATTGTAATCAGGGTTGGGGAGTAGCCTGCAATTTGGTCGAGATAATTCGATAACCGGAGTGTATGTAGGATTCGGAAATTGCAATGATTGCGTCGAAGCTAGGCCGAAGAGATGAAGAGAGGCGCAGTGCGCCGCCCGCGCCCGCCCGCGCCCGCCCGCGCCCGCCCGGCGCTTGTTGCCGATATTGGCAATGCAATTACCGATAGGGCTGTCATTTTGACACGTCGCTGCACATCTGCATTTGATATTGAAACAGTTCCTATTTCCTGGGAGGTTTGAAGTAAATATAGGACGTTCTAATTCGCACAATTTTAGCAACGCAACGCAAAAAAAAAAACATAAACATAGACGTACCTGGTAACAAAACAGAAAATCCAATGCTTATTTATAAGCTACCTTCAAAACATTTCCGAAGGTTGGCTAAATATTTGCAGATTGATGAGGAGAGTGAAATATCGTGTCGCGACAAAAATAGTCCAACGTCACGATTGAATTATCAACCCTGTCGGTCCCCGCCTCACCTCGTCCACACCTCCTCCCTGCTGGTTTGCTACGCCCTCACAAATATTTGCCGCGCTACAAGAATTTTGCATTAGCGCCTACCGGACTGACCGCTCGTAGCGTTTATTGAACTGTACGTACTTTATCAATATACGCAATATCTATATACGTATCCGATAAATGGGCCGCGTACTCACTGTAGCGTTCACCTGTTGGAAAAATCAATCAGCTTTAATGGAAAACAATATGACTTTCGCTGTAGGTACTATCGAAGAACTTCATATCTAAGCAGTTTGAAAACAAAATCCCGTGAACACGATGACCACATCTATTACCGCCCCGGTTCTATAGCGGCAGAGCGCTGCAAGCAGAATTAGTCCTTACAGTGTATAGATATGAACTTCTTCGATGGTACATGGGTACATCGTTAGAATCGGGCCTAAACAACAGATAGCTGAATATGAGTTATCACGGTCACATGCATGAATCATGCTTGACAAACAGAGATGACCTCGGTGACAAGCCGTCCAAACAAATTATCTCCTCATACAACTAAGCATTCATTTAAGAACTCATGGACATTGTGGAGATAAATTCTGTCTACTTTGCAAAAGCAGAAAACAGATGCTTATGAATAAAATCTCCTACATATTCCTTTTCCGTATGTTGATAAAGGAATTAATTAAAGTAAACACGGATAGAAGCAGCTGTCTCCTTGCCACCTGTCACCTTGCTCGCTCATTGAGGGCTTATAAGGTCAGGAATTAACTGAATGATCACACCGGTTGGTGAAAGTATGGACTGCTAACCTAATTTTGAAGAGATTGCCTTATTAACTCATTGTTTTTCGTAAAAGGTGATAAGTACTTCCATTATTAAAAGAAAAAGGTGCAACAACATGTCATTTAATGCAATATCTGCATAATGAATCGGACTTATCAACATCAGATAAGTTAGTTTCTGATATCGCTAAATGCGTTCAAAATAATATACACGAAATAATTACATTCTGACTATTTCTGACTTATATTTGGCATTTCTTTAGATTCACTCTTTATAAATATTTACTAACTAGCACCGCCCCGCGGTTTCACCCGCATAAGTCTGGGTCCCGTTAGAATATCGGGATAAAAGTATTCTATGTCCTAACCTAGATCATTATCTACCCATGTGCCAAATTTCATCCAAATCCGTTCAGCCGTTTTACTTTGAAAGCGTAACAAACAAACAAACTCACTTTAGCATTTATAACATTTTTAGTTAGGATTAACTTATTTTTAAATACTAATAATATTAACTAGGTGCATAATGTTGGCAAAAAAATTGTACGCAAAACATGTACTTAGCTATTTTATTATTTTTAAAATAAGGCCTGTTTTGTTCACTCAGTTTTACAACAAAAAAGAAATCTTTACAATTTACAGATTTTAAGATATCCGAAACGTCAGTGGCCGACCATGTCGACTTGTGATTAGACATTCGTGCACTTTCCACTAATCCGAGCTAGTGCGCGTGAGCACTACAAATCTCTGTACTGCTATCTGGTTCACTGAAACTTAGAGGAAAACGGGGACTTGTGGCAAAATTGCTACTACGTGCAGTTCTGCAAGGTTAAGCCGTTCTTCCTCCTGCGGAACTGTGTCTTAGATAACCCGTTCTTCGAGATCCCTTATAGAAAACCCCGTTGAGCATAGACATCAGCCCCCCTAGCCAAGTCACAAACGATAAACGTAAACTCTCAGTAGTCTTTAATAGATTTTCAACTTTATATTATTGGATATAAAGTTGAAAATCTATTGAAGATTACATAGTGTTTTCGTTCGTTCCGGTCGCTAACGCTCAGTAGTCTTTAATAGATTTTCAACTTTATGCTCTTAGGTATAAAGTTGAAAATCTATTGGAGATTACTAAGCGTTCACGTTTATCGTTTGCAACTTGGCTAGGGGGGCAGGCCATTATCGGTTAGAATTCCGGAAATCTGACTGCTGGTCGTAGTCTCTTTGACTTCATTTTTGTACCGCTCTGTCATTTTTGTATACATAGTTCGAAGTATACTACCTTTGCTAAGAAACTACCTTTCATCTTATTATATCCAGCCGCAGCACCTGCACCTGAAATACACGATCAAACACAATCTGAATAATTTTGAAAGAAATTGCTAATCCATAGCTTCATAGGTTCGACAAAAAACTGGTAAACAACGTAAATAACGCAATGAATGTTGTTGAACTTTCAAAATGAAACAGATTAATATGATGTGTTACGTAACGAGGTAGCTGGTTTACAAGAAGTCAACTCTAACATAATAATTAAAAAGTAGTTACAAAAAGCCATTACAAGCCGGTGATATTATATCAAACAATTTCTGTACAGGTGGATGTGAAATTGTTTTAAACTACCAACACATAGTATACAAAATGCCCGAGTATGTCCGAAGCGAGTGCATTGACACTCGGCGAGTGGCAGAACGTAGACGATGTAGAGCTGCTATTATTCTATCTGGTTATGAACCTGTAATGGGAATAAAGATGCGGAGGCAGCGTTATCAGATAACGATAATGCTCGTTTAATGACATAAAACGAATTAGTTAGGTACTTATGCCTCTTTCGCTATTGCATTGCCGCTAATTTTACCGCCACTAACGGTCCAAATAAAAATATCCATAGGTGATACAAATCTACTGATAAATTGCTCATTTTCCCTTGAAATTTTCCGATAAATTTTACCTGTTTATCGCTATTAATGTTTTGATTAACCACATTTCCTAAAATAGCTCATACCCATGATAGGTAATCTATATAAATACCTGCAGTGACTAATTAAATGAGCAGGCGTTTGAATAGGACTGCATCGGGCGATATCGAGGGCGACAACTGGTACTTGTTGCGTGGGATCGAAACTTTTGCATATAAATGCGATATGCAGGCGTGATTTGTCGCCCCACAGCCTGGACCAGTCGCCTGCGCTAAATGCTAAACTGTGTAATAACTCGGAAAACAGCTCATAACATAAACTTGTCCCGGAATAATACACGATCAATAATGCTGTACGTTTTACACAAGTAGGTAGGACCTATGTAACCATAATTTTGGATTTATTCCAGTTCCCGTATTACGAACGTGCGTCATTTTTGCTGTTTGTGGCCCTAACAATGTAACCAGCTTCCCGGAACAATATATTCAGCAAATTCAGCAATTGACACGATTCTCATCTTTCACTGCAAGTAGGTAGTATTAGTTACTTTACATGCACCGCACTGGTTTAATATTTAGGTCACTTTGTGTTTGACGCAGCCCTCTGATCCACATTTCCTCTGTGCACGATTAGTGAAATTATGCCACATGTGGACAGGATGCCTGGAAGTGCTTGCAAATGTTGCATCCTTGCATCGATAAATGTTAAGTTGTCTTCTTGTTACATTTTTAGCTTTGAACTGCCTCCACACATAGACTAGTATGTCTTTTTCCAAGAAATACCAGTTTAGGGAAACTAAATAATGTAAATGAATATCAAAGCATGTACATACACTACCTATATTTGTTTAAACCACGCAAAGTTGTCTGTCTATCAATCTCGTCGTCCGGCTAACCTCACTAACTGTTTATTACGTGCTAATGTTATTATAATGAGATATTCTTTCTCCTTTCATCGTCGCTTTTCAAAGGGTTCTCAGAATCATGTGGAAATAACGGAGAGAACTTTCGGAAAAGTTGTGATCATTAATCTATGATAACATTGTAGTTGTAAAGTTATAATAGCCTATTTAAATAAGAATCAGATTTAGATTCAATTTAGTTAACAAACGTCTTGGAAGACCTTTAAGTGGAAAACGCGACGGGAGATTACATGAAAGTGGCGAGTAGTGTCGAGAGAGTGGCGACATGGACAGCCCAGCAGCCTTCCAATTACGAGAGTATTCGAATCGGGTGCTGCGAGCGTTAATTAGAAGGATCCCCGGTGGCACGGCCACGTATAACTCCATATAACTCTTTGCGAAGCATGCCTGTAAACCAATTACCGGCCAACTGATGAACGTTGAGCGTGCACGAAAGTTCCCACTCAATTTCATTACGCTTGGCTGTGCGCACTAACAATTAGAGAGGTTTCTTTAATCGCGATTAATTCATTGATTAGCAAAGAGGTGGCTTTAATTATGTATGCATAAAACATTGCATATTAATTAATTAAGTAAAATCGTGAAAGAAGAGGAGTTATTTATTTTGTGCTCCAGAACAAAATGGTTGGATCTCATAATATCGTTAATTGTATCGGTGCTCTATCAAAAGCTTTTAGCGGCGATAGACGTCTGATGTTTGTCCTATGTCGCGCCGTCTCATCGGAGGATACAGAATGTATTTCCATTCCCAAAGTCGTTCATCTCTAAGTAGTCCTGTCAGGTTTGTTTGCCTACCACCATGCTTGTGTAAATAACAGCTAGCGTCGCCCCTCCCTGCTTTAACACTCGACAAGCTTATTTACGTATACGTTTAATTAACACTTCAGCGGGAGTGGATCCAACGCTGCGGATTGGAGTAAGCGGGCTATGAGTAGCGCAGTCGCTGATATCTTCACAGAAATTATCTAAAGTGGTTTGCAATGTATAATATTAAAATAGAAGTGATATAACACGTATCGACTGTACAGTTAGACCGCAGACGCCAGGGTTTGATTCCTGCTCTCGCACAGTGCACTCACATTCCGAACGCGCTGGTCGTTCTTTATACCACAGAATGATCTATTCGATTTCTATATCTTCTTGGAATCAGCTCTGTAGTAAGAGATCTTTGTGCCCTATGTCAATGCTCAACCACAATGTATCATTCTTTAAATCGATATCTTTCTCAGAATAATGAATATCATTATGATATTTATATTCTTTGTACACTAATCGATATTTATCAAACGCATCATTGTTGTATTGAAACATGTGTTATACTGCTTTCTGATAAAGAGCATACTTACAAAAGTAATTACATTTTGTATCTATAGTTGAATGCCGATTATTTTCTAAAGCCTCGTCGTTAAAAGTTGAATAAAATTGAGAGCTGGAATAGATTTCATTTTGTGCAGTCTACCTCCCCATGAAAGGGGGGATACCGGAGTTTTTCTGTTGACGTTTGCCTCTGAAACCTGTATACATACTTATAGTTCGGTTCAGCCGCTATATTAAAATGCGGGCGAAGCTTTTAGTGCATCATAGAATAAAAAATACTACGTTGTTGAATTTTATTTTATGTTCAGCAAAGTGTATAAATCTTTCAGGTTTTTAATTTGAATATTAGTGGCTTTTAATCTCGTTTTTTTGGGGTTTCGTACCTCAAAAGGAAAAACGGAACCCTTATAAGATCACTCGTGTCTGTCTGTCCCTCTGTCACAGCCAATTTGCTCTGAATCTAACTGACCGATGAAGTTGAAATTTGGTACACATACTCGTATGTATTTCTGTGACCCAAACACGGACGTGTAACGTAAATAAATGAATTTTGAATATGGATGGGGGACACTTTTGAGGGGTAAAAAAAATAATTTAAAAAAAATGCAAATTGTACCGTGTGACATATCAAATGTAAGGGCTTATTGCGAGAATCTCAAATATTTTAGAAAAAACTACCCTAAAATTTTGGAAAAGATACAGAGAATGGTTCTATACTCATAGATTACAGGAAAACCTATAAGAATTCTATGGTCTTAATATAACATGGTAAATCTCTCAATATTGTGCGTACAAAGTTTCGTTTGCAGTTGAAATGTATAGGAGAACATGTTTTTCAACTACAATGTTAAGTTTTTTCTTGGGATAAATTCATCCCAACTACGGAACCCTTCATTGTGCGTAGTCCGACACGTACTTGGCCGGTTTTTATATAATGGCACAATTTCTGTTTTGGCTTAGTTGCAGTTTAATCCAACATGTTTGTTGTGATCTGAATGCAAACATAACCTATTTTATTTCTGTTCCAAAAACGAAACGTTGCCAAAATCTTTAATGTTGTTTTGCTTGTATTGAAGTATTGCGGCAGCCAGCAGGGTCATTAAGGTATTCCATAAATATTAAGATATGCAATCTGGAACCTGGAATGGTAATTTAGTTTTCAATGAGTACCAATAATAACTGTTTTTAACTGGGTCGTAATCATAATAGATGCTACATTTATTGTGAAGCCAGCGGACATGGAAATAATCTTTGCCGTCTGCCGGCCGGCTTTGCACGCTGCGCCGAGCCTTGCTGGAAAATTGCACTTGATCCCTCCCCCCGACCCACCCACCGCGCGTCTGCTCTCTGCTCTCTACATTTGATTTCCGACCTACTACAATTATCTATTTACATCGTGATACCATTAATATTCATGAGAATCCAGCTCCGCAAATACAGACAGTATTTCTACAGACAATACATTGCAGATTTGAATGTAAGTTAAGCCCAAATCCCACAAACCAGCTTGCAGTTAGACATTATCAATAACGGCTGCAATAATTATAGAAATTCCTCGAGAACGTCAGCGGCAGGTGGTTCGCGGTCGCGGGGCTTAGTATGCGCCGATGGGCCGTGATCGGTTTTTGCTTCGAGTTGTTGTGTAGGGAACAATGGCCGACGACGTGCATTCCATCCGCACCACCGTTAGCCGGCGGCAGTAATCGCCGCAATGATCACCTCGACCGCTGCGAGCTACTTGTGCCACGATCGACATGATACACCTAACTAATAAACATTTACCGCTTCCGCGCACCGTAAGAAAAACTCATTCCTCACACACAGTACCTACCTACTTTTTGGAGTTTACTCCTTAAGAATCGATTTTCATGCAAGGCCCCCGGTATGGAAATTTTATGAGGAGTGAAATTTATACAAACGGTAACTCAAAAGCGTTACGTTTTGTATTGTGTTTTATTCATATAAATGGATTTAAATTTTGGAAAAAGCATATTATACAGGGTGTTTGGCGCATGGACCGACACAATTTTTTCAGGGATTTGGGAGGTCATTAGCTAGGTTCTAGCTAAGTTCAAAATAGCTTTTAGTTTTTTTTATAATTAATTTAGAAGTTGTAAAATTTCATTCATTAAATACAAAAATTAACTTTGGAAGCTTTTAAGGAATTTTCTTGAAACCAGTTGTATAAAACAAAGATGTTTTTAGATTTAAAGGACTTTGGAGAATGCAACAAAATTTGTTTTGTGCCACTACACCCACAAACAAAAAAGTTATTTCAAATTAAAGGACACATTTTGGGAATTTTTTTCATTTTAAAAAAATAATCATATGTAACCAACCGTGACATTTGGGACAAAGGGTGTATGGGTAGAACCTAGCTAATGACCTCCCAAATCCCTGAAAAAATTGTGTCGGTCCATGCGCCAAACACCCTGTATATTACTTATTTCATGCACACTTCGATCTAGATATTTCGGCCGGGCGATACACGATTACTTAGTTGCACTTTACTGCATCTGATTAAATTGCAAAGACA
This sequence comes from Xanthia togata, assembly GCA_963853775.1. Lineage (NCBI taxonomy): Eukaryota > Metazoa > Arthropoda > Insecta > Lepidoptera > Noctuidae > Xanthia > Xanthia togata. Next base: position 20,025,897 of record OY970802.1, read on the forward strand.
AGTCTAAAATTATGTTCTAATTATTGTTTCATTTGAGTTATATTATGAGGGTAGGGTTATTGCATTTTATGTTTTGAAGATATGCGTTTATTTACCCTCTTTGCCTATTGCATATTCAAAGACAATCGTATTAAGGAGTAAACTCCAGTCGTGCGTCGGAGCTGACACACACACTTTTTTACAACTTGGGACGAGGAAACTTACTGAAAAGAACATGCGAAGTTCTAAAACGCATCCGTTACGAAACTACGTAGTCCAAAGAGCTTTTATTAGCCTAAAAAGCTCCTAAAGCATCTAAATATATTTTGGATCTATAAATCAAATTAACAACTTTCTACGGACTTAGATAGAAATAAGAGTAGACGGGGCGCGGTTGGCTTCGAGCCAGACCAAACAGGGTAAAAAGCAAGGGCGGCGGCGACCGCGCCCCGAAATAGCGAGCAAAGTCAAGGCGTGCGCCTTAGACGACGAACTAACGGACGTATGAAGCACATCATTGCACGAACTACTGGTACATGTTTTTAAATTCCAGCTAGACACGCCCTGCGTCAGGGCGCGCCTACTCGTCGAGTTACCTTCTACAGAAAAAAGAAATAACCCGTGTAAACTAATTTAATGCCTATCATGATACCAACACTTCAACAACTACTATTATACATAACGACCTAAATGTAGCAAAAAACAAGGTGGAGCCCGTAATATATTCGCAGACATAGCGCAATGTCTGGCTGTTCTAAAATGACCTACAAAATGTTTTCTATTAACGTGTTGACGCCACGGTGACAATGTTCTCCTGAGAATTTAACATAATGTACACAATTTACCCCTCGTATTTTCATGAAAGTAATAAGGGTTGACAGACTACATAATTCGGTTGAATCAAGGCCAGTGTAATTATTCTACAGTATGTCTCAATGCAAAATACCTAAAAGGAATGGCGCGGCGGCTTTCATATCAACGAAGGCCTATCACGTACTGGTGTTATGGGGCACAATAGCGGTGCAGTGGCCAGTGAGGTAGTGACTCACGCGCAAGTCTTGAGACAGAACAAGGACATCCTCACATACAGCCAGCGCTGTGGCAAATCGAAACATAAACATGGTTACTCCATATCCGTCGGTGCTATTCACCATTGTGCCGCAACAAATTGCAGACATAATAGACTTCGCAACACTTTAAGCTTTGTGCTAGATGACACATAGATATTTTAAGGATAATAACACTATTAAGAAATTCTGTCGGTCCTTAATGTGTTCTTTGTGGTAGAAACTATGCCTAATAAGATTTTAATTGGTCGTTGTTTTTCTTTCAAGATGATGATACTTTATTGTAGATATAGGTACCCAAAATTGAAGAGTCAGTGTCTTGAAGATGTGTTTTGTTTTGTGCAGATGACTTGAAGGCGGTGACGAAGCGTCTTATCGTGCAGGCCAAGCGGCAGGGCTCCGCCGACAATATCTCTATAATCGTGGTGTTCCTGAAGGACCCGCGTGACATTGCCGCAGACAACCGCCCGCCCATGGATCTTGGGTGAGCCTCATTGTTATAATATGCTTTTTGGTCATATGAATGTATAGTAATGGTCTACTTCTGTCTCGTCAATATCTGATTATGAAGATCCTCAACACAATCGTCGACAAGAAAAGCAGTAGCAATCAATGCTCTTATTAGCATTATGTCCGAGTTACGTACTCAAAAAATATTTCTCATTTCTTTTTATATGACAAGAAAGAATTTTACTAGCATTGACTCTGAAAGAATTGCGTCAGGGTCATGATTTGATGTAATAATAGAACGCACAAGTATTGCTTCGAAAGTGTTCACTTCTCATATCCATGGCCCGTAACTATTTTAGTTGCCTACTCGTAGTTCGAAAGACATAAACGAAATGACTGATTGAGGACAATACCTGTTTTTAGAACTTTTGTAACGTGCTGCTAAAGGCATTACCATACCACATGTCACGGGCGGTTATTAATAATCCCTATTTTTAGTCCACACTATCATTTTATGATGTCATTTATTATGTTGGGTGCAGGCATCTACAGTGTCAACAAATTAGCTAATAACGTACTACATTGGAAGTCTACTGCCTAAATATTTCGTCAAAAATACCAGTTCCAGCGATATTCGGCCGTTAACCGGTTACAGGTTATTCGTACATACGGAGCTCTTATAAAAATTTTGACGTACGAATGACATTATCTTGAACCGGATGACCTTGGATGTTGCCAGCCTATGTCTCATAGACTCATAGGCAGACTCGTGTCAGAACGAGTTGAAAATGAAAGTTTATTAAGTTACTTTCTGCGAATATAAGCGGGATATTATTTCTTTGGCAGACATTACTTGAATGAACTCAGGTAATTTCCATAATCAGTGAAATATGTTTGTGTGAAGGATTAGTGGATAAGCTAGTAAGACTCTGGGAACGAGGGACTTTAGTATTTCGTAGATATTAAGTTAAGCAGGCCCTATCTACAAGGATTATTGAGATACATGTATTTTTGGTGCTCCAATGTCATCCACATTTGGTCTGCAATACCTGTTACAATATTTGTGTTTTAAAGTTAGAAGAAACCTTGCCTACGCAAAACACTTGTTTAATTTGACCTCATTACTAAAACCTAATTAAACGTAGGCTGGACAACGCGATGATGAACGCTCCGCCGTTCACCATCGAGACGGAGGCGTGCCGGCGGCAGGTGGACGCTGCCGCGGCCGCGGCCGCCGCCGACGCCGAGGCCGAAGAGTGCGCAGAGGCTGAAGCCGAGGCAGAGGCCACAGACAACGGCGTGGACAACTCTGATAGTGACAGTGAGGACCTTGGCCCCGAGACCGCCGTCGATATTGATGCAGATGATGTAGACGCGGAAACGAGGAATCAAGAACCACAACCGCCTACCCCACCTGCACATGCTGGTGAGTAATTCATCCCTGTTTACCTATTCATGTCTAACGTCATGTAAAAGAAATGCATACTACATCTAAATTCAATAAGCTGAAAGGAGTTGAAATCTGTCACATCCCTAAATCCACATTGGTTATCCTCATTGTTGTCAAGTTTCGTGTCGACATAAGTAGGTTTTGATTCTTCATTCTGATTCTGGCATCACAGGATAGATAGAATACCTAATGTCTCATTCTTCTCTAAACGACACTGTTGGTGCAGCAGCCGAGCGATTAGCTTCTGCGCCACAAATTGCGGGTTCGTTTTCTACGCAGAACTTTGTCCTGGTTTTATGTCCACGTGAAATTTGTGTCTCTTACGGAACCACAGAACACAGTAGAAAGTGTAAAAAATTACGAACTCCCCAATTCGGCGAATCTCAATGCAGCAACGTCGGCCCCTATCTCATCTGACCTAATTCCGGGACGGTCACGGGCGAACTGTCGACCTTCGCGCCAAGCCCTTTAGCCATTACCAAATGTTTCCCCGAATTTGAAGCCGCGTCGATAGCGATACTTAATTCTGGCATGATTCGAAGCCGGAACGAGTCGGGTTAGAGATCATGACTCGTTACTCTGAACGAGTGACAGGTAGCCGGCTAGCCGGATAGCCTACGGTTCATTATAACCCACTTCCTCATGCATGACTCGACTGAGTCATAATAAATAATACGCAAGATTTTGCGGGATGATAGTTTGTTTAATGCCTTTTACCCTAACATACGGGAATATTTTTCTACACGTGAGTGAACACAAATCAAGAACAAAATATAGTCCAAGAATTTGGCATCATAGCTATAATTAGAATAATCTAACGTAGTTTGTGATAGACGATAGTTCTAAAACCTGTTAATATTTTAAAACTTCTACTAGAAATAAATATCGCTGTCGATTACAATGAATATTGAATACGGCCGCACAAAGTTGATATGAAATACGCTGAAGCTAATATCAAGTATTCTCAAGCCTCGCACTCATGAGCCACATTTCAATAAGAGCAAAAGAAAAAGTAAAGAATCGTGTGTGTCACGCTTTATTGATTGTTATACACACATTCACCCACATCATGCCGAGTAAGTAGCCAGTGTACAATGTACCTATATCGTGTACATTTTCTAGATGCGATTGTATGCAGATGAATCGATCGATTCAGATTAGATTGAGAACTTGGAAGTTTGGAATGAGTGCTTTGGCCCGAACGAGGTATTAGGGATGAAAAGATTTTGTTTTTGGTTTCTTGGCGATTAAGAGACAGTTTCCTTGATGCTTCTTTTACTATTTATAATAAATATCGTGAAAAACCGACTTTCATTAAATAATGACTCCAACACCGCGCCTGTTAGCTTTTAGGTACATTAGATCCTACCTTAAACCTACCTAGTTACGAAAATGTTATAGTCTATAGGTAACATTTTCGTAATAATTATCTACCTAAAAGCTAACAGTCTATAAAATAGACTATCAATGCGATAATGATTTTTACGAATAATTAGGGTATTTTACCTAAGAACCTACCGGCAAGTGTGTGAAATCACAAAATAAACACACTAAAAGGTTTATTTATCTTTGACATAATAACATGTTTACTACGCATTTCATCAAAATTCCTCGCTAAATACAATTAAGTTTTAAGGTAATAAATACATCATTGGCTAATATCTTCAAAACCTACCTCGTATTATTTAAAACCCGTTTGAAAGTTTGTTGAATAATAGGTACCTATATTGAGCACGAGTGAAGGGTGGTATTATTATTTTTTTACGTTCGTAATAATTATTAGGTCTAGAACATTAGAATCATACAATTAATAATAGTCATCTAACTAATGAACTGGTTATAATAACATCTATTTCTTACTTATAAAACGAATATTATGTAAATAATTATTATGTCAAGCGAGGATATAAAATGGGAATTATTATGAAATGACACGGCATCCCTATCGGGTGCAAACCGGCGCCCCGCGCGCCGCAGCCCCTTCGCCATCGCGCCGCTGCCGTCCCGCTCACTCGCCTCGTCCCTCTCGCAGTCGCTCATTGAACGTCCAACGGATCTGTGCTACTCTCGAAAGTCGCTGCTATTGTAATCGGGGCTTTGTCTATATTTTTACGGCTCGAATATTACACCGCCAGTGAAGATAATAATCTGTGCAGTGAAATTACCGTTCACGGTATGTGGCTTTTAGCGAATGTTGTTGATTATTTTCACATACCGAACGGTTTGTGAAAGGTTATTTCTGTGTTGATTCATGCGGAGCGGTGTTCTGGAAATAGATCGGTTCGCCCGAAGGCGCATCCCTCGGTGGTCGGTGAGCGCAGGATTCCCGGAGGTTCACTCACATGTTCTCTACACTGTCAAAGTTCGATCTCGGGCGTGTCACCGCTGGCCGTTCTCGTGCTCGAAATGGCGTCCGCGAATGTCTCGCGAGTTTGAAATCGCGACGACCGGTAAAATATCGTTGCTAGCACGCCGCTCGTAAACAAAACCGGCGTGCATGATTTATTGCGGCTAGCTCAAAAGCTGATGTTTTTGTCTCCATACGAACGAATGAGTTTTTTTCTGTCAAGGGTGTGTCACCTGTTGATATCGTGAATTGCTAGAGGAGGGGTGCATGTTGCGTGCTCGCCAGGTGTTCAGCGAATTCCTATTGTAGTATTGTAAATATCATAAATACAGTGTGTTCTTGGTGTTGTGTGCAGTGGAGGAGGGCCACGTTGACGGTTCTGTGGCGGATAATGTAGCTGAGAGCGGCGAAGACTCCGAAGACGAGTGGAACTACTTCAAGGGCGAGGGCGAGCGTGAAGAGCACCCCAGCGAGGAGCCCGACGAGCAGCCGCGCTCCGATACACCCTGCCAGGATAATGTGAGCTCATTTATGCATATTACGACACTATCTAATCCGAAAATGCATTTTTTACGACCACGATGTATGTATTTACAGTGAAAGAACAATCATCTGCATTCCAAAACAGATGAAACATTGACAGTTGTGTGTAATAAAATAAAGTGCCTAACAATAACTTTCTACAAGTACTTTGTAGACTAAACTTGTAGTGTATGTTCATACATTTTATTCCAATGACTTCCATAGCTTTGGTAAAGAGACATTATTCATGTTAACCTTCAAATCATGATTCAATCTGTATTACAGGTTGTGACTGAATTAGCAAGTAGAAATCATATTGTAGGTTATGTAGGGAGAGCATTACTAATTTATGTGTTTGTAACATTTCAGTCGGCTTGGGAAAGCAGCTCAGTAGACATGAACAGTTCACCACTGAACCCTGACGCCCCGGTGTTCATCCCTGGGAGCGTGACTGGTTCCGACGTCCTGCTAGCAGAGTCTCCTCGCAAACCGTTGCCAATGGACGACATAGAGCTCCCGGATGAGGCACAGTTCGACACAGGAGCTGAAGTGAGGCCAGCAGAATTATTAGACTTGGATAACTGTGATCAGCTTAATGGTCATCATGTTAGTATTCTTTGTTAACTATTTATATTTTCTTGAGGTAAAGTTCAAGGACAATATCTACCATGTGTAGGTAATGTAATTGTTAGTAAAAAAAAAACAGCCACGTGTATGATGGACCGTACATAATGAAGGGTTCCATAGTTGGGATGAATTTATCACAAGAACAAACTAAACTTTCTAGTTCAAAAACATATTCTGCCATATGGAAGTTATGAGAGAACATGTTTTTGCAACTGCAAATGTAGGCTGCTAAGTAGGGTTTACAAGTTAATGAGTAATAATCGTCATTACTCATTAACTTGTAAACCCCCTACTTAGCTGTGATAGTTTTAATTTCGTTATATATACTACTGCCGTGATTTTTTTCATATATCCAAAACCAACCATTTAGCTGGCAGGGACACACACTTGACAACAAAAATTAGCACTTTAAAGCTTAATATTTAGCAAACAGATCCTTGTATCCAAAAATGGCTTTCACAAACTCACAGTATTTTCGAACGACCTTTCCAACGACACCCCACACACCATGGGAAAAAAAAATAAACATCCCCCTTTACGTGAGTAACCTAAAATAAAAAACATGATTTTTGTTACCACTGCTGTCGGTGTGATTAATATGTATACCCATGCCAAATTACTGCTTTCTAGTACAAATAGTCTCTGAGCTAAGCCGCGGACAGACGGACAGACAGATGGACATGACTAAACTAAGGGTTCCTTGTTTACTATGGAACCTTAAAAATGTAATGTGACTGTTTAATTAACATTACAAAAGAGAAAGTCTTATAATTTTATTATAAACACATAAATGCCTATTTAAGTGAGAGTGTGAGAAAAATGGCTTGTCTAATTTATTTGTGAAATAACTGTCTGTGTGTGAGTAACTATTACATAACTTACATAATTATAGCAACACAGAGGCTATGTCCCATGTCCTGTACCTTGTCTCAGGGCTACAACTCCCTTCTTTCATGAACATAAACTAGAATTTTCTGTTGTTGTAATGACTTGCTTTAGTTAAAGTTTATGTATTTCTTATCAGCTGCTGTATTATCGCATTTATGCGGAATTGTGGGCTATTAGTAACAATAGATTATTTGACAGGAGTGTAATAACCTTTAGTGGAAACAAAATAATATACAGTTATCAAGAAATATTCCACAAAAATGTTAGTCATCCAAGTTAAAAGGATTGCAAGGAAAATGGCCGAAACTGTGTTTAATTTGCAGTTATTGCTGAGAAGTGAGAATTCATGGTCATTGTTTACATGAATTCAATTAATGTTCAGATAAAATGTGTACTCAATTATAGTCATTAGTACTGAAACATGAGTGTCATGGGAACCATTGCAGTATGCACAGAATTGAGATAGATGAGCTTTGTGTTTAATTAATGTAAGTTTTTCCTCAAAATGTTGAAACAATTTATTTATATAGGTAGTCAGTAACATAGTGGTGACAAGTTAAGACTATTTATGTGTATTGTAAATTGTAATTTTAGATTTAGTGAAATTGTCTGGTAATTAGGTATGTAAGTTGATATTTATAGAAATAGTTTGCAACAGCAGCTGTCTGTCCCATAGTTTAATTTTGTAGTTTACTAATGTTGTCAGAAAGTATAGAATTATTATGTCAGTAATTAGGTTGTCATTTAAAAAATTAATAATAATTTAAAATACTGGTATTCAGCTGCATCCGGTTAGACTGGAAGCCGACCCCAATATAGTTGGGAAAAGGCTAGGCAGATGAAGAATTAGGTTGTCATTTCTACTTTATTTCATATTGTTATGCAATAACAGACACGGATGAATGACTTAGCTTAACCCAAAAAATACAGGCAATAATAAATATTCAAAAAACACTATAAAGTAGTAAGTTTCTTATATATCCAGTTTAGTTATAACGATCATGCTAACCAATGAAGTGGTGACTCATAACATATTTTTTTATTTTCAGAATGTATCACTAGACGAAGCTGTTAAAGAACACTTGAATGGAAATGATATGTGTAACATGGACAGTTTGGGCTTTGGATTCAATGTTGGCATTGAACCTGATAAAGTCAAGGATAGTGGTCTCATACAAGACTTTGAGAGAATACAGAAAGACACTACTGACTTTTGCAATATTCAGGTTAGTTTTTGTTTCTTTCTTTTAGCGTATTTGTAGCCTAAAGCCAGAGCATGAGACAGGTGTTTGTCGTAAAAGGCGAGGCTTAAAGGTGAGCCTTTTTTTATGGTCATTATTTTGTGCATTTGCATTTTAAAAGTATCAATCTCTTTTCAAACATGACAGTAAACGTAGTTTAAAAGTAGAATCGAAATATTACTTTTAAATTTTCACTAGCCTTTTACCCAAATTATTATTTTAGTTTATGTACTAAAGTTTCTGTTTAGTTCTTGTTCAGCTTAGTCAAAGAAGTAGGAATATAAGTAGTTTTAATAAACAAACATTACAATTTATTAAATTTTCAGGTATTCCAAACACACACAGAAACTAATCCTTTTGCCATTGAAGGCAATGAGGAACTATTTGAAAGGCTGAAAAATAAAGAAAGAGATCCAATGAGTATGAGTTTCTACCAAGAAAAAGATGATGACACTTGTGAGAGGCTCTCTAAAAATGAATCACATGTTGACCTCAATGCTGTCCAGACCTTACCAGACAGTGATGATGAAGATATCCAGCCAAACGGTATTTATGAAAATGATAAAGAAAACATCTCTCCAGATAAACACACAGATTTGTCAGAGCTGGAGAGAGATATTCTAGAACCAAACAACGACATCATCAGGTTTGAAGACAGGCCTGGCCTCCCACAAAACATTGGTAATCTCGATCAAGGACATAATTTCGCAGATTATGTAACTAGCTCTAACAATATTGAAAGTTATTCAAATATTGAATTTGAATCAAGCAATATCAATCAAGATACTGTGTTGCAAACAGACACCCCTGAATCTCACAAGTTACTCTTTGAACAAATACCTGAAATACCTGATGGCAAGAGTTCAGAATTAGGATTTACAAATGATGAGACACAAGACCCCTCAGAGAGTGAGAAAGATGTCAGACCTTTCACACCTCATGATGAAACATCACAAGACATTGAAATGGAAAGCAAACTTGAAGATTCACCCTGTGTTGAAACAGCACCACAGTTAAACCTAGATGACATGAAGGATGATGATCAAGTGGAATCTCACCATTTGCTCGAGTCCGAGCAAGTGGCCTCTCCTGTACCTACAGACATCAAACACGCACATTCTACTGAACAGCTTCCAGTATCTCCTGCACCACTCCAGGAATCAAAACCTGAAGAATCAAAATTACCAGAACCTGTTACAGATATTGATGAAATTGTTGCAGTGGAACATGTAGATATTCAACAAGTACCAAAATCAGCATGTGAACGAGTGACAGTTTCATTTGAAGTTGACACGGAAATTAAAACAGCCACAAAAATCAGTGAGGAAACTGAAAATGCTGAACAAATTATTTCTGAGATAGAAACAGCACTTGAAGCACCTGAAATTAAGCTCGACACTGACCACCTAGCGTCAGAAGTTTCCCATGCTATTGATGTCGAGCTGTCAGCAGAGTCTCCTCTGCCGTCCAAGTCGCCTCTTCCAGCTGAAACCCTTCTTCCTAGTGAGTCCCCATTGCCGACGGAGTCCCCTCTTCCAAGTGAGTCTCTGATTCCGAACGAGTCGCATTTACAAGGGGAGGAGTCGCTACCACGTGAGTCCCCTCTGCCCGTGGAGCTGTCACTGCCAACAGAGTCACCTCTACCGGAGGATACGCTGCTGCAGGCCGAGACTGTGCAAGTTAGTGAGTCTCTGCTGCCAGGAGACTCTCCATCTCCATTACCGAGCGAAATCATTCCACCAAAGGAGTCTCCACTAACAATAGAGTCCGAAGCTCCCAGAGAATCTCCGGTGCCTGTCGAGAGCCTGTCGACTGAGTCCCCGATGCCTGCACATTCGCCGCTATCTGCACACTCACCATTGCCTACAGAGTCTGATTTGTTGCGAGAATCACCATTACCGAGTAAATCCCCACTACCGAGTGAATCCTTGCTGCCGAGTGAATCTCCACTGCCGAGGGAATCTCCTCTACCGAGCGAGTCACCAATGCCGAGTGAGTCTCTTCTGCCGAGCGCCGTGGAGCCGCAGCAGTCGATCGATACCGAAGCGTTCGAAACCATCGCTGACGCCGCGCCCGCGCCCTCCCCGCCCGCCGCCTCGCCGCTGCCGGCCGACGTGCCCCTGCCGCGCGAGTCTCCGCTGCCCGTTGAGTCCCCTGTGCCAGTGGATTCCCCGCTACCTGTGGAGGCCCCCGCGCTCGCACAGTCCCCCGCGCCCGCACAGTCCCCGGCGCCCCTGGAGCCCGTGCTGTCGCTGTCGCCCGCGCCCGCGCCGGCCGCGCCCTCCGCGCCCGCACCTGACTTGCTGCCCGACGAACCCGCGCCGCACTCGCGCCTCGAACTCGTCACCGACGTCGACATCGGTATACCCGAGTCCAGAGCTCAAGAGATCTGTGTGCCCGTCACTAGTGAGATCCAACTGGAAGAGGCCGTCCAGCCGCCGGCCGCGGCCACCCCGCCGCCCACGCCCGCCGTGGAGCCGGCCGCGCCCGCGCTCGGCGCCGCGCCGCTCAGCGACACGCCGATGGCCGGCGACAGCACTCCCCGCGCCGCCGCCGCCGCCGCCGTCGCCGCGGTGGGGGCGGCCGCCGCTGCAGGCGTGGCTGCGGTCAAGGCTAAGCCGACCGCTGCGAAAAAGTCACCCACGACCCCGACCGCCAAATCAGACTCGCGTACGCCGAGGTCTGTTCCCAAATCTGCGACACCCGCGCGCACACCGACGGCTACCACTCCGGCGCCCATCAAGAGGCCCGGCACCACACCTGCCGCCCGCACGCCCGGCAAAGCGCCCACGTCCGCCACCAAGGTGCCCTCGGCGACCAAGACCACGCTCGGGGCCAAGCCTGCCACTCCGGCCAGCAAGCCCGCCACGCCGAGCGCTCGCACAACCACGCCGGCCGCGCGGCCCGCCCCACCGGCCGCTAAAGCGCCGACGCCCGCGAAGGCGGCCGCTCCCGCACGCTCTTCGCTCATTAAGCCCGCGGCTGCCAAGCCGGCGCCCCTGGCCGCGCGCACGGCCAGCACGACGACTCGCGCGGCCCCCGGCGCGCGGCCGGCGCCCCGGCCCGCGCCGACGGCCGCGCGGCCCACCGCTCTGAAGGCCGACGCGGGTGCCAAGCCCGCCGCGCCACGCGCCACAGCCCCGCGCCCCGCGCTGTCCGCGGCCAGGCCGCAGCCCAGACCTGCTGACAGGAAGCCGATCCCGAACGGCGATGCTAAGGACGCGAAACCAGCTGCGAAGCCCGCACCCCGCCCTGCACCCATCACGCGGCCCGCGCCCCGCCCCACGCCCCGCGCGCCCGTCTCCACGGCCGCGCCCCCTGCCAGGTCAGTCACTCAAGCAACTAATTGCAGTTCCTGTAGAGTTAAAACGGTTTCTCGTACTGTATGAGGTTTCGCGTTATCGTGGAGCAATAATGGTGAAGATCGGTTCATGAGTCGGGGCTGTTTCACTGCTAGTTTTGCTATCATTGTTCGGAGTTCAGCACAGTAGACATCTGCTGTTAAAATCGCACGGTGTGTTTATTAGCAGTCCTCTCTCCAAACGCAACATTGATATTGCGAGCTGTTTCTGCTGCGTTAGTTCCGCGTCGGAACTCTTATTAAAAAATAACTCGAATTTTCGAAGTATCCATTTTTCTTGTCTAAACTGAATAAAAAAAAACAAATGAAAGTCGATAGTCGAATGTTGCACATTTTTTAAAAGAAGAACTTCATAGGTACCATGTGAAAAAAGTTTCACTCAAAAATCTCAAACCATGAAGGTTCTATGTCAATTCGAAGTACCTATTTTAACCCCTATTATTAAATAGAGATTCTGGAAACCGCATCAAAATCCGTTGCATAGTTTAGGAGACCAGCGCGGTCACACAGACGAACTCGAAAAGCGACTTTAATTTATAATATGTACCAGCTGTTCGTGCCCGGCGTCGCTCGGGTGTTTTTCCGACTTTTCCAGTGGATTTTCCAAAATTTTCTTTCATGCAAACCTTATCTAGATGAATAAAACAAAAAAATACAAAACAAAACTGCCAAAAAGGTCGAGCCATTCTCTGGTCGTGATTGAAAGATGACCAGACCAGAGAATGGCTCGGCATGATACATGTGGCAATAGATTTTTATTTATAAATAAATAAAAATTATGGACTTTAACTAAACGTTAATTCATGCAAGCTTAGTACTTTTTTTTTGTTATAAACTATTCTAATCCTATTAGTGGGATAGTACTAATGATCGTAATACTATCATGAATTCATGTCAGCCTAGTACTTTTTGTTAGGTTGTGCCAAGATTCAAGTTTATTAACTCAAACAACAACAAACGAAAAAACAACAAGCAACAACAAACAGGAATAACATTTTTTATACAAACAAAATCCCCTCTTTTCACCCCCTATAAGACGAATTTCCAAAAACCCCTTCTTAGTGCTCTGCTCCCCTACATTATATAAGGAAGCCAAGTGTGCAAAATTTCACGTTCCTAGTCCCAGTAGTTTCGGCTGTGCGTTGATATGTCAGTCAAGTCAGTTTATACAACGTGTCCCAGAAATCAACGTCAAGCCGAAAACGGGCAATAGGCCAAGTCGTGACAGTTATTAGAAAAATATTTTAAAAAATCTTGGCCATGTACTTTACAAATTTTATGGATTCAAAAATAAATCTCAAAAAGTGACACCCTGTGATGATCTTTTCGTCAGTTTTTTTTCTGTGATGTTACCATGAATTTTGGAATCCAGACTAAACGCGCCACCTTTTAAAATTACTTGCCAAAATAGTGTAGTACATTTTTTTTACGCTACACGTGGTTAATGTTGGGTGATGTAATAATTTTGAATTAAATGTTTCGCACAAATCTAACATTTTATTTAAAACTGGGGCAGTTATTTTTAATTTTTTACTGTAATTTACAGAACCCTTCTGTAAATTGTAGATGAGTGATGTATAGAATGAGAATGAATGAGAGATGTAGAGCTTGCATTGCAGCTGAAGGCAAACAGTTCGAACATTTATAAACCATGCGTCATGTTCGTGAACGGGCGCCGTCAGTGGGGACTGGCTCTTAGCTGCCATGGCTTATTTTAATTATTTTAGTTTTTATGTTTTTATTATGGTCGCTTTTAACGTGCACGATTTACTACATTGTTCTCACATGTATAATTTCAACATGAATGATGTAACCAATGTTTTGTAACAATATTCTAATTTAAAAGAGTGTCCATGGAGTTTCTTGCCCGTTCTTCTCCATAGGAACCTACTACGCTTTGGAATGGGCAACTAGCTTCATCTTTCTGACTGACCGACCCCTTGACAATTCAAAAGTACCTGTAATTGGTTTATTTGGAATAAATGATTTGAGTTTGAGTTTGAAACTTGACAAATCTGATTTAATAAAAATCATAACTAAAGAAATCCAACAACTGAATTTTATTTCAAACGCAACTTAAATGAACAAATATTTTTTCCTCAGCTAAGAAGTAGCAATTAGTAAGTGGCATACCATTTTGAAATCCAGACTAAAAGCGCCACCTTTTAAAGTTACTTGCTAAAATAGTGTAGTACATTTTTTTTACACTACACATGGTTTAAGTTGGGTGATGTAATAATTTTGAATTAAATGTTTCGCAAAAATCTAACATTTCATTTAAAATTGAGGCAGTTCTGTTTTAATTTTTAACTGTAATTTTCAGAAGGATTATCCATGGTTACATCACAGATTTTTTTTTACGAAAAGTTAATATTTGTAGTCACAGGACTTGAAAGAGGGGTGGACAGGGTGTCACTTTTGAGATTTATTTTTGAATCTATAAAATTTGAAAAGTACAGACGCCAGCCTGCAGTTCAACCTACTACAATTTTTCAAGTTTCTTTAATAGATTTTCAACTTTATTACCAAACCGTAAGGTTCAAAGTTGATTGGGAAAATTTTACAGTTTCGGGTAGTTTATCGTGCTGGCGTCTGTACATGACCAAGATTTTTTTTATATATTTTTCTAATAACTATCACGACTTGGCCTATTGCCCGTTTTCGGCTTGACGTTGATTTCTGGGACACATTGTATATATTATTGGCCCGGAATAAAACGCATAATGTAACACAACAAACTTATATTTTTCAATTCTTCACTACAGTAGAATTTACACTTGTTACATTTTATATTAATCTATGCGCGCGCCTCTTATCGAATAACCGTAATTTCGGATGGATGACAAAAAAACGTCAAGATGTCAATTTGATGTAGCCCAATTTAATTGCTGACCAACAAGAATAAATTAATCAACTAAAATACTTTAACAAACAAACCAATTAAATTCATATTACAAGATCATTTAAATGAATTACCTAAAGAATAATTAATTAAAAACATTGAAAAAAAAAAACATGAGTGCATAACTTCCTATTTGTAATACCTAATAAATAATAAATGACCTCACAATATACGGCCTGAATTTTTAGTCACCATCCAAATTAATATATTAACATAAGATTAATATTTGATATATTAATCTTTTGGCGAAAATCATTGAATACGTGTTTTTTCTTCTAGTATCACTCAATACAAAAATATTGAGATATCACATCACAAAGTTATTATATACCACGCAGAGCGGATAATTTTTTCAAGAAAATGATTTAATATGAAAATTTTACGTATCGATTTTTTTTCGAAAATGGAGTTAGTGAATCATACCTAATGCCTAGAAAAAATTTGGACTGTGACTAAAAATTCAGCTTGTATAGATAAATATTGAGAGAGTAATCGTGTGTATTTTTCCTTAGGCCAAGCGCACCGAAGCCGGCGCCGCGCGCTCCATTGGACAAGCAGAGCAAGGATCTCGCCAACAAACGCATCACAGCCAAGGCCGCGCCGCCCAGGACCGCGGTCCCGAAGGTAAGACTAGTACACTCTTCTAATTAATTATGGCCATGCAAAAATCTTTTCCTTTTTTAAAAACCCATGTTTAGTCAATTTGTTTTTCCATCTAATCCTCCAGCTCCACCGCCACTTCAGAACATATCTGTGAAGTGTTTTATATAAAAATAATCGTGTAAGTCCTACCCTACATGGATCTTTGTTCCTTTCAGTCGGGCAACACAGGCCAGAAGAAGGCCGTCACAAAGAGAACAGCAGACGCAGTGAAGGAGGTGGTGTCGAACGGCCTGCCCAACGGCGTCGCCAGCAAGGCGCCGCCCAGCCCGCCGGCCGCCGACAACGCGCTGCTGCCTGACGTCATCGCGTAGGCACATCACAACAAAAACGATTCCTATTATTTCCGCTTGAATTTTGTGATTTTCTATAAGTGTATGATAGTTTTAACGTCGTTCGAGGCGGCGAGTCGTTAGGTGCGGGAGTCTGCTCCCAATTTTATATTATAGAGTCGCTTTTTATAGACGTGTACGTTGCCGATTCGTTGTACGCGGAGCGGAGCGAGCGGTCGGACGAACGCGATAGCTCGCCCCGCTCCGGGTTTAAACGGTTATTATCCATTATAATGATTATAAGTCTGTTTTAGAATTTTATAATACCAACGAATGATTGATTAAATCTGGCTTTTAATTTATTTTCTTTGTATAACCGTATTATTTAATTAAAATGTGAGGAAGGACTGAGACATTGTTTTATTTATGAGTAATTTTTTATTACCGGACACAGTGAATGATATTGAAACATAATTGGAATAAATAGCATTGTTTACTTATTGCTAGTGCTTTTTCAATATCCATGTATACTTAAAATATGGTGTTACAAAGAAAACTGGAACATAGTATATTACTGAAATAAATGTTTATCACCCTTTTATGTTCTTTTCTTTCTAAGCTAATATTTTAATTTAAAGTTTCATGTGTGGGAAGCGCAGGTCAGTATCTCGCAGATTGTCCTCTATCCAACGCTCGGCTTGTTGAGTCATCTCTTCATCGAAATGGTCGCGCCATCCTCCCGCTTTACCTAATGAAAGAAAAACAATGTCAACATCAAAAGTAAATAATAATTCTATGATTCTAAGGAACACTGAACACCTAATATCAACACGATAATTACTGATACACGACACTACAGTGTTCAGTTTCAAAAGTATACCAGTATTTTAAGGGGCGACTTCCTATCTGCCCTCCTCATCTTGTTATAGGGTAATACGATACCTCTTTGTAAGACTGGTTGTCTGACTCGTCAGACGAACCGTAACGACTGTCAAAAATCACGAATGACAGCCGGGACCATGAGGCATGGAGGGGTCTTGATTTGTAAAGATGGTCACACATCCACGGACCAATCGCGGCAAGCGTAGCTTAACCTGAACAATCGACCCGTGCGGCTATTATTACTTAATCCAAAGGCCTACCTCGTACTATGAATAAAAACAAAGGGGTTCTTTGTTTTAATTCATAGTACGAGGTAGGCCTAATTTTATCTTTATAGAGAGTCAAGTTATGAGTTCATAGGGTACCTTTTCTGATAAAACCCTGTTCGCCGGGTATTTGAATCCCGAGCACCTTCATGACGTCATAGTTGACAGACTTGTTGTTCTTGAAGTTGTCGATACTGAGGTGGTCGCACAGACGATCTATCTGTTCATCTGTGTACACTTTATCGAAGAACTTTGCTACACGGCGAACGGATGTCGGCAGGTCCTGATAGAAATAACACATATTTATTGATAACATAATAATCACGCCTGTGTTCCTCAAAAGTTCAATAACTGCACAACGATCACGTGGCCTAAATCGGAACTAACGCTGCCTTATTGCTTTTTCAACACATTTCACAAAACATTGCAATCTATGTTTACCAATAGAGTGCCACCCTGTGAACGTCATACCTATTCTATGCTTGTAAGAACAGTGTAAAGCTACATTTTCCTAGCGAGCGATGGCTGCACTTAGCGGCCGCAGTGACTGCTGTCATGAAAATTATGACAACGGCAAAGATCTAAATCGTTAGATTCCCCTACCGGGTCAAAAGATAGTCGCGTTTCTGTTTCATTTTGACACCTCTGACACAATGACGCAGTGACTATAGATAGTTCAACTCATCTGTCGCGCGGCGCCATGTGTGCGTGCGCTTGTAATTATACAGCTTTAATTTGTGTTGCGCTCGGACGACGACTGCCGCGTCACTGCCACACAAATTAAAGCTGTATAATTACAGTGCACGCACACATGGTGCCGCGCGACAGATGACTTGAACTATCTATACACTTGTCATGGAAACACTATTTAATAATGTGTGAACTCACTCTTCTCAGTATGGACACTTTCTTGTGACAGTGAGGCCAAATCTAGCGAATTAAATCTTTGGGGGGCGGGGTTGGACTTCACGGTGTCAAATCGCTCTCTAGGAAAACACACCAACTTACTTTCATATTCAACGTTTCAGTCGGCGGACGCTACGTGAGCGGTCATCGCTCTCTTAGGAAACCGGGCATAATCCTCAGACAGCCTTTGTCTGTTAAAAACAATCATTAACACCGCCCGTCCCGGGAATCGAACCTAGGGCCTCGCGTTAGTTAAGCAGCAGTGATTTCGTTTGTTGTCAGCATGTTTAATAAAATCCGAATTGTAATTCTGAAAATATGTATTCAAACTTACCTTTGAAAGCTCTTCGTAGAATAAGAACAGCATATTAGGGTGGTCTCGCTTCTCCCAGGCTTCTTTTAGATGTTCAAAGAATGGTGTCCAGTGGTCTAAAGCAAAACGCTCAGTTAAAAATAGTTGAATCGGTAAGTACCTTTAAACTAGAGATGTTACGGAGGTCGTTTTACCGGAACCGGAGCCGAAGTCGGAGGCAAAAGTGGGGGGGGAAATTTGTTTACAAAACAATACACTGACACTGAGCGCGAGGGTGTTAATGAATTACCCAAGCGACAAGTTAAAACTTGTTTGTACAGACGCCAGCACATCAACCTACCCGAAACTGACAAATTTTCCCAATCAACTTTGAACCTTATCCTTTAGTTATAAAGTTGAAAATCTATTAAAGAAATTTGACAGATTGGAAAACATTGGAGAACAGATTGGACTGTGACCCCCCCCCCCCCCAAACTATATAGGCATTTGCCTATATCTTGGGGGTCGATAAACGGTTATACTCCTTTAAATCCATCATAAACTTAGAATCGGACTACGGAGCGTCGCGTTCTGCAGTTACCTACGGTATAATGACCGCATAGTAATTTGTTTTAATTACGGATATGAATTATATTGATAGTTATTTTACTACGATGGATTTAGTGATCAACTATTTCCTTGTAGCAGTAAATTATACCATACCTCAAAGATTAGGTACAATAATAAAGCACGAACTCACGCAAGTCCTTAATAAAGAAATTCCAGTATGTTTTGAAGTCTCCGATGTACCCTTGAGTCCTCATTAGCCTGTTGAGATGATAGAACGACACAACGACATCCCTTGGGTCACGGGCTACATACACCATTTTCGCCTCATCGAGTAATGTGGGAGGCAGCAGAGATAGAGGCATGTGGGACTTGATGAATCTCGGCGATGGCGTTGCAGCGAGCTGTTCAGTGCCTGATTGACAGACCGCTTCCAGTAACTCCAGGTTCTCTTTGCAGTGACTGTTCTCTTCAATGAACTTCGTTTTGTTTTCAGGATGCACGCATATTGTAAACCTGGAAAAGTTACATAATCTTTATCTATTTTGACCAAACATTAGCCGTACAATAAGGTTGATTTATATCTAAAGAGAAAGCGTCAACGTTGGCCGTTGTTAAAGTATTCGGTTAGTTACATAAAATCGATACTTTACGTAATCATTTAATCATAGAAAGTTATTTATTTAAACACATACATAACATCACGCCTTGTTTCCCCGAAGGGTTGGACAGAGGTGTACCTGTAGCAGGTACACCCACATTTCGCAAGTTATGTTTAAGTGTAATTGGGGGCGAGCCTATTGCCATTAACCGGGCTCAAATCCAGACCCGGGTTGCTATACCGACAAATTTCAGATAATAACACTGCCCGATCCGGGAATCGAACCCAGGACATTATGCTCAGCCAGCAGTAGCGCTTGCGACCACTAGACCTACGAGGCGGTCAGTATTTATTAAAATTAACTTTTCGAATTCAAAAAAGGTACAAAGGCGGACTTAATGCCTTAGGCATTCTCTACCAGTCAACCAAGGGTGGTGAAGAGATTAGATGGCAGGTGCTCTGTTTGAGAGGAATAAACAAAAATTATGTTAAGAATAAATCATAATGCATTATAACTTAAATAGGTACAACAGTACATAAATAGGTTATAAACTACATACACATACATACATATGATACATATTTACTATAATATATAACTATATTATTTAAACGAGTATATACCTATATTCACAAATACGAATTCAAGGGCCAGAGGTATTGAGATGACTCTACTCTATTAAATGCATACCGACTGCTGGCCGTCCTGACATCAAGAGGAAGCGCATTCCAAAGAAGAATGGACTGAATATGAAAAGAAGAATGAACAAAGTCAGAAGTATGAGAAGGACAGAGAAGGAGAAGATTGTTAGAAGAGTTATCTCGATCTAGTATGATTTTTTTAATAGGCTAACCATCTTTCATTGCTGACTGAAATATTTTTTGCATCCCAGAAGATCTATAGAAAGTTACCATATTAAATAATCATATGAACCTATATATATCTAGTTGAAAAATTATTTAAATACTACTTGTTGTTACTTACTCTAAAAAGGGGTAACGTTCAGTCAGTGGCGTGGCATTCGACTTTTCGTAATCCAAATCATTTGCTACCATCCAAACCAACTCTTGCGTCCATGTAGTTCCTGAAACAAAATGGGATTGATTAAATGCAGCATGCATTGCACGTTTGTCTCTGGGGTAGCATCGCACTTACGATGTCTGTACGAAGTATTGCAGAGGTCAATAAAATATATTGACCCATGTATTGACACCGCAAACATAATCAATGTCAATAGGTAGGTACATGGGTCAATATATTATTTGCGCACTTACCATCAGGTGCCTGCTTGTTTACCATACAAAAACTTAAAAAGAGACTAGAACATTTATAAAAAGTAATTTTAAACCGTAAATACCTGATCGTGGATAACTAGTGACGAAAACATCGCTTGGTCTTAGCGGCATGTTGTAGATTTTCGCAGCCTCTTGCTTGTATTTTTGTGGGAAAAAGTATTTCTTTGGGCCGACGCGGACGAACCCTGTCATCTCACCTGGATTTAGGAAAATAAGAAGCATTTAACTGCTCACATGGGAAAAGATTATTACGTAAATGATACAAGTTTATGTAGGTACCTAAGTATAAGTACCTACTCGTGTTAACGACCGCGGCATAAATATAATAGATAAATATTCTATATATCACCTAACTATAATCGGTATTCTGCTTGTGAAGTAATTAAAACTTAATTGATTCTGTATTCATCAAATAAAGCTAAAAAATATAAAATTGATTTAGGTATTGATTTGTTCTATTGGACCTTGATATCTATATCACCGTGAATGGAAATATTACGTCCGGGGAAACCAATTTAGTAGACCTTGCAGTCAGTTTCCGCAATTACGACGTGGTTCAATAAATTGCATTGATCTACATAATGCGTCTATTTTTATTAAATCAAAGAGTATTTTCTGTCATAAGTTTGTAGGTATCCCAATATTTAGTTACAATAATTTAATTTCTTGCCTGTTCTCCATAGAACCTACTACGCTTTGGAATGGGCTTCATCTTTCCGACTGGCTGACGCGACCCCTTGACAATTCAAAAGTGCATATAATTGGTTTAATTGAAATAAATGGTTTGAGTTTATCATTACTTATTCTGCGAAACATATCTATATTTTAATACAAACTGACCTAGATATTTTTTCGCAGTACAGTAACTTTCTGTCATAACTTTCTTCTGTATGAAATAACTCATTCATAACGACGAATGGGCCGCTGTTATGACATGGTTACACAAAATAAACTAAAACATATCCAGTATTCTATTGTCCTACTTTACGAATTGTAACAAAGTCAATGAACTGATAAAATACTAATGTGAGATTACATTACGGCTACGGTTAGAGCTTTACTTATGCAAGTATTCGGTTATTTACCAAGTACCCAGTGGTAATAGGGGGTCTGCAGTTTATGGTAAAAAAATCAGTTCTTTGTTTGGCGAAAATTGATCAAGCATCTTTCAAGCAAATTAAGACAGAACTGAAAGGGACCAAGGATACTCCCTGTGGAACCCATTATTTTTACCTTAAGTCAACTGTTATTTCAACTAGAAACCTACAGCTAGTCAACTCGGGTTTAATTAAAATTAAAGGGCGACGCGTACTCTCGGTCATTACACTTTATGTGGGTAATTTATTTATATTGTTGATAAAAAATAACTAAGTAAACCAAATGTCTAACTAAGAAAATAAATCACTGTAATAAACGTTAGGGTAACCTAAATAGCAGATATACAAGCTAGGTGTAGGGTGTTGTAAACGTTCACTTTATACCTATCATAATATTTATAGAAAATAAATAACAAAGCGTTTCGGAGTAGCTATCGTAATAAATGTGACGACTTATGCGAGAACTTATGTACCTACTTAATCAAAATAAATGAGTTGTCGTAAATTAAACTAACTGTAAATAATCCATGGTCTCATTTGTGTTTGCAAAAGAAATTCTTAAATAAATTAGCTTACCAGTAAAACATTCCAACAACTTTTTCGTTAGTCCTGGCTCCACATCTTCTATT
This sequence comes from Xanthia togata, assembly GCA_963853775.1. Classification (NCBI taxonomy): domain Eukaryota; kingdom Metazoa; phylum Arthropoda; class Insecta; order Lepidoptera; family Noctuidae; genus Xanthia; species Xanthia togata. Next base: position 20,048,199 of record OY970802.1, read on the forward strand.
TCCAAAGGAAACTGGTTTTCTGAATCCATTTTAACACTTTCGAATGATCAAGAAAATATTTATATACGTGTATCAAAATAATTGTCCCGTTCCAAATGACGCGACAAAGTGAGAGTGCACACAAGCTGCGCCTGAGACTGTGGGCATAGTACTGCGAGACTCGAATCAACTTGGTAAAGCAGTTCCACGCTGTTTGCCCTTAAGAATTTGTTTACTTGTGTATCAACAACTGGCTCTGCGGTGCAGCCGGTTACATTTTAATATGCATCTCAAGGTGCTAGATTGGAGCACGCGTCATTTTCGATTGTATTGGATCGAGCTACCGTACCTACTTCCTTGAGTAGTGGCCCTCAGTCCTTTCCACTTCTGACTTCAGACAAACTTTAGTTGACCTATAGTTGCATTTATTGCTTTTTTTCACTGCTTGCAGTTCGTAACAAAAGTTATTGTTTTATTTACAAAACACAATTAATTTATAAATTACAAAAATTTTCATGATCCTGTCCTTGTCTCAATTCATCTGTGGTCGGCGCAACTTCTCTTTTTCTTCCATACTTCTCTATTAGTCGTCATCTCATAATCATATTCATATCTTTATTTACATTCCATACTGTAGGTATAAAGGTGTTACAATGGCTTGAAGGTAAGATACAATTACGGACCCTGTAGGGCACAGCAAAAAGTATAAAATAAATTCATAAAAAATTAAATTAAAAACCAAATTCAACCATTTTTATTAAATATGTTCTAACATTCATTGAGATCAGTTAGGTTGTAGTACATAATAATTATTTTACAAGGTCAATAAAGATCATCATTATCAGTTGTCACTCCCTTTTTAGCCATATCTTCTTTTTAGCCATATCAATCATCTTTTTAGCTTTCATCATCTCTCACACATATATGATAAAGGGTGTAACGTAAATAACGCCGGACCTCTTAAGGGGTCATTGTACTCATCATTATGAACAACTTTTACTATGGGTCCAACACTGAAATCGCGAAAAAAATTCTGCTGTTCAGAACATAAAATTTGTGTTCGTATAATTCGTCAAAATGTACTGAACAGCAAATTTTTTGTGGGTTGGTCCCATAGTAAAAGTTGTTCATAATGATGAGTACAGTGACCCCTTATGAGGTCTTGCGTTATTTACGTTACACCTTGTATATGTTTCTAAATGCATGAAATAATAGGCTTTTTTATTTATTATATTTAGCTACATGGGTAACTAATAATTAGTTACCTAATTAAGTCTGTCTCGAGTGCAGATTCTCATGATGTCGAACTGATCGCACACACGGCAAGTAGGGAATCATACAAGTTAAAATAGTCTGCCGATATTAGCATGTCGTCAATATTTACTTAGATCGTAGATATAAACTTGAATGTTCTGAGTAATTTATAAATTTACTTTTCACAATAATAGTCCAACAGACTGAATTTAGGCCATGACGACCAATCTCAGCGGAGACCATCCTTCGGAGCGGGAGATATTATAGTGCACGAGTGTGTGCGCAGACACAGGTGCACTCTCTCTTCCCTCACTCTCATAGTCCGATGGGACGGCAATCCGACACGACCAGAGAGAGATCAGGCGCAGGACCAACGGCTGAACGTGCTATCCGAGGCACGAGGGTATCACACCGCCAACTTCCAAACTCCGGGCTGTTACTAAGAAATTCCTAATGGAAAAACCCAATAACACTGCCCGACCCCAATCGGTCGGGAATCGAACCCAGTACCCCAAGTTCAGCAGTCACGCTTGCGACCACGAGAACAACGGGGCAGTCAACGGGGCAGTTTTTTTTCATAAGTGCCCTAAGTTACGAATAACTTTCAGATTCATATTAGGGTAGGGTTGGGTACGGTTGTAACAGGTTACGGTTGTGACATGACAACCGCAATATTAGTGAAACTATAAGGAATACCGGGGAGTTGGGAGTCAGGGGAGAGAGGAGCGCCACGCGGGTCTATTTTTGAACCTGTCACTAACACTACTAGGGTGGTCGATTGTGACATTTTCTCTTTTTTTCAAACTTGCTCTTGTGAGGTAACCATAGTACTTAGAAATACAATTTTTGTATTTAGACGTAGGCAAATGTACTCTTAACAATAAAAACCTTTTTTTTACAGCCGACTGCCACACTAACAAAATTATTGGAATTTAATTGAAAATACCCAGTCTACCTTACCTACTTACCATCCAAAATTCGCACTTTACCTAGCTACCTACACTGCCAGAAAATGTCACTCACCGGATATAAGTAGATGAAGGATTTTACACTTTACTTAACTTCGCATTACCGCACAAGTGTGGATATGCGAAGTTAAAACGCGTGTTAAATACACTGCATTGTGAACCTAAGAGCGGTACTACTTTAAAAACAACTTTCAAGCAAGCAAGGGTTTAATAAAATAAGGGTCTGTGCGTGAAAGAAAATCGGCAGAAGTGACCTTCGGGCCGAATTGACTGCTGAACATTCATTTCGTATTTCGGTAAAATAAGAAATAATAAAACCAAGTTGTTGTGTAATATGGTAAGACTCGTTGTCAGACTTCCTTCTGACGACCCGTAACGACTGTCAAAGGTCCACGATTCCACGAATGACAGACGTGCTTGCCGAGGCACGGAGGGGTTTTGGTAGGTAAAGATGGTTACCCATCCAGGGACAAGCCGCGGCAAGCGCAGCTTAAACTGATCGATCGACCCTATTAATTTTAATACCTAGGTAATAAAATAAAACAACTCCTTTTCGTAATAACAGCTCTTAATGTTTCATGTGTGGGAAGCGCAAGTCAGTGTCTAGCAGGTTGTCTTCGATCCAGCGATCAGCTTGTTGTGTCATCTCCTCGTCGAAATATGCACGCCAACCTCCGGTTTTACCTGAAAAAAAAAGGTAATTCTACGATCAATTTACGACCAATACTTATATTAAGGTTAGTAAAAAGTTCGTTCTGCCTCGTTCCCCTAGTGGCCGCAAGCGCTATTGCAAAGTGATATCGGGTTTTTCCATTAGAAATTTCTCAGTAGCAGCCTGGAATCTGGATTTGTGCCCGGTTGATGGCAATAAACTCGCCGACTATTTCATTGGACTACGACATAAGGGGTGAAATGTGGAAGTAAGTAACTACATAGGTACCTATAGATAGTGCAATCCACGACGACGCGCCCCACTCCGCTCCGCTCCGTACTAAAGTACAGCTTACAGTACAGTACCTAATCGCGGAGTGGGGCGCGTCGTCGTGGATTGCACTATCTGTACACCTTTGCCTAATCCTTCGGGGAATACCTGCAGTCGTGCATTACCCATTACCATTACCTATGCTGTTAATACTTTAGTCGCACACTAATTAATACCTGCCTCTTATTGACCACTTGCAGGGCAAATGCCTCTTATCATAGAGAGAAGGCACGAGCATTGATCACCACATTGGTAGCATACTTAAACATTGACCCCTTAAACGCTGCTTAAAGTAATGATTAGCGCCTGTCTAGCCATACATTTTTGACGTTTAAACGTTTCTTAACTTTAAACAACATTTATGAATAAGAGGGTGATTGGTAGCGTACGTAGCATACCTACATAAACAAATAATAATATTTCTCAGTATTTATTAAGGAAAAATGACTAACCTTTCCTTATAAAAGTTTCGTCCTTTGCGAGCAATCCGATTTCCCTTATATCTTCATAGTTCACCGACATATTATTCTTAAAGTTTTCAATGCTCAGATGTTCGCAGAGGCGATTCATTTGTTCTTCGTTCAGCTGCTTGCCGAAGAAGTCTGCGACACGCCGAATCGATGCCGGCAAGTCCTTAAATATAATAAAAAGGGTATTTTTATGGCATTCTAATATTTTTTTAATGAAGTTTAAAGATGATCACAGCTAGGCCCACCACGATCACTAAGTTCCAGGGCCTCAAGTCTGCTATTACAATAGTGTTAGAATGGTCTATCATTGATTTCATAATAAAATTGTTGATTTTGACAAGTTTGGTAATAAACATAACATAACATCATTCCTTGTTTCCCCGAAGGGTTGGGCAGAGGTGTACCTATAGTACACATTTCACCAGTTAAGTCGTAGTCCCATGTAATAGGGAGCGAGCCTATTACCATCAACCGGGCACAAATCCAGACCGAGGGCTGTAACTGAGAAATTCCAGAAAGAAAAACCCAATAACACTTTGTCCGACCTAGGAATCGAACCCAGGACCTCATGTTCAGCAGTAGCGCTTGCGACCACTAGATCAACGACGCAGTTTGGTAATCTACTAACATATTGGCGTCATTATGACTTTCCAGTGGCTGAAGCCACTGACACTCCATTGAAAGAAATGGCATCTATTGCTCGTACATAAAAATGTATATTATCGTACATAATGAAAAATTAATGACTGACTTAGGCGGTAATCTGCTAAAATTTTGACAGTTCCTTTGATCAGTGACCTACCATGAGAACGTCATTGTGCAGTCATTTCTTTTAATTCGTTACGAGTATCGTGTTTGTGGAATACAATGATTAACCAATGATCGACCATCAAAATAAAAAATATATGATAGCAAAATGACAATGGGATCGTGTTGGAATGACGAATTTATAAAAATAGCAGACTTGGGCCCCAGTTCGTAAACCTCCTACCAGAAGACGTCGGCACCCGTTGCCACGAATATGCCGCAAACCTAGCTTTGATTGGTGTGGCCTTATACGGTGTGTGCTTTTTTTTATTAATTAATAATTATTTTGCAAATCTACTTACTGATTTGTTTAGACATTACTAATGTAGGTATATTGTATTTGTAGTTGTAGTTTAGAATAGTTTAAGGTAAGATGTAGCTCACATGCCACTGTGGATAAAAGCCTCCCACAAAATAAAAAATAAAAAAACAATTCAGTGATCCATACTTTTGTAGGTATAGTTAAATAAAATCTTAGTTGCCAAAGATTCAAATACTTTTTAAATTATTTCGACAGCACGGTTGGCGCAGTAGGTAAGCGATTGACTGCTGCGCTGCGTGTCGCGGGTTCGATTCCCGCAATGATATTTGTATGACCTACAAGTAGTTGTTCCGGGTCCAGACCCGGAACAACTACTGCTGTTTGTGTATGTGAGATTAATTATTGTAAACACACCCACAATACAGGAGAAATTCCTAGTGTGGGGCAAAGTTAAAAAAAAATACACACCGCAGTAACAGTTTATGTATACTATTACTTTATTGCGCTTTAACATGGAGGATGTGCAGAGATAAGGAAAAAGAATAGGTGTTTCGCCAAATCTAGTATCTAACGCCACCGATTGATTAAAAAATCGTAGATTTATGCATTAATCTTGTTGTCACACTACACAATATTACATGCAAATAATGATTGTGCATTTATTTGTGTTGACAACTTGATAATGCACTTGACGCAGCCGACATACTTTATCCATGATAATGTTATCAAAGATCTAATCGTCTTATACAATATAGCTCTGCTTAACTCGGATAACAATAAAACTTGTATTAAGTACCTTTGATAGATCTTCATAGAACAAGAACAGCATGTTGGGATCATCTCTCTTCTCCCAAGCTTCTTTGACGTGCTCGAAATACGGCGTCAGTGTAACTGTGAATGAAGAGGTTACACGTTAGTACAAAATCTTTAATATGTTTTCTTCTGAGTAACATTTGGGGGTTCCAAAATCATAACTGAACCGATTCATTAACGCAGAACCTAACCCACTGGAGCTGAGAACGTGGAAGTGGCAAGGGCGTCAATACGACTACTGTACTAAAAAACCGGCCAAGTGCGAGCCAGAATCGCGCACGAAGGGTTCCGTATCATTATCTATAAAAACGGCAAAAAATGTCATGTCTGTTGTATGGGAGCCCCACTTAAATATTTATTTTATTCTGTTTTTACAGAAACACATCATCTGTGAAAATTTAAACTGAGCTATCACGGTTCATTAGATACCTACAGCCTGGTGACAGACGGACAGACAGACAGAAAGCGGAGTCTTAGTAATAGGGTCCCGTTTCACCCTGTGGGTACGGAACCCTCAAAAGTAAGTTCAAAAACTAAAACCCGACAACTGAAATATCACGCTCTACACATACAGGGTGGAAGGGACATCGACGCGAAAACTGATACCATGGATGAAATTTTTCGTCGGTTATTTTAAAAAAACTCAGCTGCTCCATACATTTTGACCGCGTAGGTATTGAACTTTTCTATGAAACAGATGTTAAAAAAAAAAAACCGATGAAAAATTTCAACGCAGGGGGGTTCAGAATCATGTACTGAATCCATGGTATCAGTTTTCGCGTCGATGTCCCTTCCACCCTGTATAGGTATGATACAAGAAAATATTTCAGACAGTTATCAAGACATAGGTACAAAAATGGTTAAGGTAATGCCGTGGTCGCAAGCCTGTACATTCATTTGAAGCCCAACAAGGCATAATAAAAAAAATTGTTCATGATTTTATGTCCTCTAGAAGGCGCCATATTGAATTTAATGTGACGTCACATAGCCTATAACCAGCGGACGACCAAGACGCTTCCAACGATAGCTTCGTTGAGATAGTCGAGACGCTTCCAACGATAGCTAGATCATTTGTCAAATTATGATCAGTAGATTAGAAGTTATGAGGTGACAGATGAACATACATTACATACATACCGTTCAAAATCATAACCCTCCTTTTTGCTCCGGCATAGTCGGGTGATAAGTCTAGCACATCCCGCCATCTCCGTCAAAATTTACATATGCCATTTATAGGCCAATGGAACAAGCCTAAGACCTAATACATCATTCTCTAATAGGTAACATTAGATCCGTTGGCCACTGTAATGACAGGACAGGACGTCATTATGAGAAGCAATTGCACAGCATACTTTTTCTCTACTTACACAAGTCCCTTCGGAAAAAGTTCCAGAAATCTTTGAAGCCCCCCTGGCAGCCGGACATCTTAAACAATTTGGCGTGGTGGTAGCACGATACAGCTACGTCTCTTGGGTCCCGAGCCACATACACCATCTTCGCAGTACCCAGGAGTTTGGGGGGTAGCAGGGACATAGGTAAGTGTGTCTTGATGAAGCGAATAGCTGTCAATGGAGCCGCAGCCAGCAATGGACTCACTGGCTTAGCCAAGAAGCTAATCAATTCTGAAAACTTCTCTCTGTCAAAGTTTTCTTCTGTTTTCGCGATTGCATTTATGTATTCTTCTTTTGTGTCTTCGTCAAAGAACATGAAGCCGCTGCAATCAATGATTTTAAGTTTCAAGTTTAGCAATACATACCTAACATACGTCTTCAGAAAAAAAAAGACTATAAATTTACAAAAAAGAAACAAAAAAGAATTGGCACAGTACCGTACTCTTAGATTATATAATTAATTAAAATTACTCTAAGACCTTACCGTATATGTACAGACGCCAGCACATCAACCTACTACAATCTGTCAAATTTCTTTAATAGATTTTCAACTTTATCACTAAAGTGTAAGGTTCAAAGTTGATTGGGAAAATTTGACAGTTTCGGGTAGGTCGACGTGCTGGCGTCTGTACGTATAAGAATAAAATGTTAATTTGTGTACTCACTCCAAGAAAGGGTAACGGTGGGTAAGGGGTATCTCTGCCGCTTTTTCGTAATTAAAATTATTTGCGATCAACCAAACTAGTTCTTGGGTCCATGTAGTTCCTGAAAAATAATTTAAGTACATGAAATACCTACATAAATGAGTTAAGAGTGGCATTTCATGCTACGAGAGAAATATGTCATTGAGAGGTGCGCCAAAGTTCACCTAAATTTTCAACTCCGATAATTGGAAATCCGAAAATGTTCTTCCTAACATTTTTCATCCTAACAATCACAATTCCTAACTACTCTGTCTCTAATGTTCATAATTCCGAAGCATTCAACTTCATAATGTCAGTAGCAATAAACATCTATTATACTTTTATTTGTTTTCCTATATTTTCTCAACATAACCATCTTTTACACTATTATTCAAAGTCATATCTTTTTGTTTAGATTTCTTTTTATTCATAATAATCAGTATTATATACATTAATTTTGCGTAACTTTATTGTCACATAACATACAATAAGAATAATAGTACCATGGTACAAGTAGTTAAATACATGTTTTCATATATACTTTTCAATTAAATTAGTTTAATATTAGCGGCTATAGCTTTCAAATAATCACTTTTATTGGTGTATTTTTGGAAGCCAGAGTCACGCTCCAGTCATTCAGTCAAGTTCCAGAAACGAATCGGTCTTATTCATAATTATTGGTTTAGGTTAGGTTAGAACTGTGACCACAACGCACGAGCCGAGCGAGCGAAGCGAGCGTGCCGCGGCAGCGGCCGGCGAAGTGCCAGAACCGAATCAGTCCTATAGTTATTGGTTTAGGTACGGTTAAAACTGCGGTATAAGAAAATATTATGGTAATTATGTTTAGGGATAAAAGCGTTATGATAAAAAACAGTAGGAGCTTAAATATATTTACATTAATGATATTATTAATTACAATTTTCGGAAACATGAGTGTTATGAACATCGCCGGTAGCACTACAAATAGTATGAATGAAAACTTTAGGATGAAAAATTTTAGGAAGAACAATTTCGGGTAAAGAACTTTAGTTGAGCCAATATGGACCCGTCATTGAGCAATATACGGACGGAGATTCGATTTTCTCGAGATCATAAATTTTTCAGCTAAAAACACTTCTGCTTAGTACTAGACCAATGTAACAAGTTTGAAGTTACCCACCAGATCGCTGATAACTGGCGACAAACACGTCACTAGGTCTCAGCGGCATGTTGTAGATGTTCGCGGCATCTTTCTTGTAAGGTTTGAACACTAAGTAACCTTTGGGACCGAGACGGATGTAGGTTGCAGGCATGGCTGGAGGAAACACATAGAACAATCATTGTAGTACGTCATTGCTAGCTATTTTGGATATACAATCGTTGATGTTTTAGGGGCATGAGGAACAGGGTGTAAAGTTCACTCATCCACCATTGAAAAGGGAGGATCCTCCGACCAGACGGGTGTTGTGTCTGGCGGGCAACTGCTCAAGAGTTTTTTTTTTTTTTTTTTTTTAACTATGGCATCTCGCAGTTATACCACTAAGGTATTTACTGCTCAACCGAACAATCCTGTGGCTGCCTTAAGCACTACACTCAAAGCCTCCAGCCAGGAGCAACTATTCTAAATTAAAATTAGGCGAACGCTCGCTAAGGGCACCCCCTGTGGGGTACGAACCTCGGCTTAGGGCGTCGCTGAGGGGAGGACAGCAAGATGGGATAGGCTGGATCAAGGATATATTATTATTATTCGGGGAATTTAAAGCTACGCGCACAGCTGCGGCGCGGGCTGGCGCTTCATCGGACAAGGGTCGGGGGGGAGTATTATTTACTCGAGAGGGTCGCGATCGCGGAGGACCTCGGCGGCGAGGTCGGTACGACGGGTGTCGGGTGTGTTGGTGCACTGTACTGGTGGCTCTATTGCTCTCCTGGAGGAGAGTGGTTGGATCATCTGGATCGGAGAGGTGCTCAAGAGTTGATGTCGGATAGCCTTATATAATATGTCGTTCGCGCGGTAAACTCTAATTGCGCGATGCAGGATTTGTGTGACGTCATGTCTTTGATGCGTAGTTCGTATGTTGCGGTGTAACCACTACAATGTCTTTTATGGCAATAAAAACCTCTTTTATCATTGTTAGTAATTTTCCGTAAACAGTGTAAGCATATAAGCCTCATTTTGCCTCATAACAGATAATAGCCGCTTTCTCTATGTATCTTATCTAGCCATTATTTCTCCAATAACCGCAGTCAGTACTCCTGGCATGGCCTACAAATTGAGCAGTGTCCCTTCACCGACCTTAATTTATGGCAAGAAAAGGATTCGATACCTTTTTATTGATTTCCAAACCTTGGATTCTAGGACCTTGAATTTTGTAAAGCCTACAAGAAACAAGTAAAAATACAAATAACTCACTGCCAAAAGTAGTTTTAATTAATTCTTCTTCCTCAGGCTTCAGTTCCTCATATTCATAAGGAAACGGTACTTCTTTTTGTTATCCCATTGTAAAAGCATGCACACAACACAACTGCAAGATATGAAATAAATGTAGAGACTATATATTACAATATCGGGATCCTTGAAATATTTATAACTTATCTTTGCGATATACCACCCGCAAATATCTGTAGATAATCGACAGTCGTAGATTGCACTATCGTACGATAGTGCAATCTAATGTAATTGGTTAGAGCTCAGTTTTGTATTTTCTGGCTGCTTCAAGTGCGCACGGGCAGTAGCGCCCTCAAAGTAGCTCTACCGAGAAGCTTAGTATAAAGTACTCCGTGGAGAAGCTTCTGAGCTTCAGAGCCGTAGAATCGTTTCTTTTTATTGGTGGAGCAGAGTCTCTTTATGGTAACAATATGATATAGTAAAAAATCAAAGGCGGTTTTCTTGTCTGTGTACGCACTGGATCTTGATGCGAAAACCGTATCAAAATCCGTCCATTACCATTACCATTAATCCACCATTTAATAGATATATTCTGGAAAATTTATTTAATTATGTAATCTTTTTAATGTTTTCATTCGCTTCGTTATCGACAGACATGCATGGCAACAGCTGGAGGCTTTGATAAGATAGGATAGCCAACTGCAAAGGTTTATTTGCTGCCATATCAGGCTAAGGCTGATCGTGAATGACGCCTGTAGGAGTAAGTGCGGCACTGAAAGAGTGACGGGCTGAATGATATGAGATAATATGAAGTGTAAACAAAATATACTTGAACAACGGAATTTTATAGATGCTAAATAAAAAGTAGTGCCTCGTTGGTCGCAAGCGCTACTGCTGAACATTAGGTCCTGGGTTCAATTCCCAATTCGTTCAAAGTGTCATGGTATCTTTCTGGAATTTCTCAGTAGCTGCCCGGAGTCTGAAAAAGTAATAAAAAAACAAAAAAACCCGACTGCAAAAACACATAACTGAAAAGAGAAAAACCGGCCAAGTGCGTGTCGGACCACGCACAATAAAGGGTTCCGTAGTTGGGATGAATTTATCGCAAGAACAAACTTAACTTTGTAGTTGAAAAACATGTTCTCCCATACGGAATATATAGGAAAACATGTTTTTGCAATCAAAATGTAAGTTGGTCGGTTGTTTCTCAATACCTTGTAAAACCTACTTAGCTGTGATAGTTTTCACATATCCAAAACCAACTATTTAGCTAACAAAAATGAGGGGGGACACTTGACTAACAAAAATTGGTACTCGCAAACGGATCCCTGAATCCAAAAATGGTTTTCACAAACTCTTATAGGTCCTTCAATATTTTTGAACGGCCTTTCCAACGACACCCCACACCATGGGATAGATGAGAAAAAGAAAATATCCCCACTTTACCCTAAAAAAATAATCATGGAAAAAGGAGGGTTATGTGTTTGACCTGTATGAATGTCATACAGGGCAAACATATAACCCTACTTTTTTGGCTTCGTCGCAGTCGGGTAAATAGGTTAATAATCGCTTCAATAAAGGACAAACCGGTGGAAACGACGTATGAGAAGTGAGGTAATGGAGCCTTCCTTTATTAGAGAGAAGCTGGAATCGACAAATGTGGTAGAAGAAACATAGTTTATTATCATCTTAAGTTATTGATAGTTTCAAAACTACTATTATAAGTCTGTGCGGCAAAGTATAGACTGCTTTTTACTTTCTTACTGCTGCTGCCCAAAAGGCTTTGTCGGACAGGAACGGCCCTCATTAGACGACATCTACTGCGATCACTAATCAGCGTCAGTAGAATGATGAGTATTACGGCCATTGTCGTCACTCTTGGGCCAAAATATGCCCAAAGAGACTAGACTAGCTAGAGGTGTCTTCGGTGAACGAGACACTGGAGACATTTTCTGGTAGGTAATTTAAGAATGTAATGTGGAATGGAAAAAGAAAATCAAGGCTGCATTAACTTAAATCCTTATTCATAATTTTATTGTCTCATTTACATTCAGCCCCTGCCGCTGCTCCTCGCGCTGCCAGCAATAATTCCCTAAATACTGCCGAAGCAGGATCGAGGGAAGTGTGTGTTTACATTCTGCCCTACCAACCACTCACATCGCTTTCGACTTTCGGCAATGGCAGACGTCGAAATAATTACGGCGTCCGGGTTGTGTCTTCTTGTAATACATAATCAAGAGTATATTCAGTATTTATAAAAATATCAAATTCAAAAAAAGAAAATACTTCGTCGTATTTTCTCTTGCAGACGACGTGAACTTTATGTTTTAATTTGTGGGTTTTGTCGTTTAAATCCCATATTGCTTTGTCGGAATCCAGCAGTCCTAAATACTTTATAGTATTTTCATTACTCCAGTCAAAGCGCATTTTGGCAGATCGTAATAAACAAGGCAGCACGTGTGATTCGTCCAAGCGCTCGGCGAGAACTAAGCGCATATTATTATACTCTATGATGAGTGAGCGACGGAGCTGAATGTAAACACGCACCACCGCTCGCCACGATCCTTTGACTTCTGTAAAAAAAAAAAACAGTTCATTTGGCAGCGCGAGTAGCAGTGGCAGCAGCATGAGAAGTATCGTGTTAACATACTCGTCCTGCCCACTTCCCCGCCTAGTTTCCTGCTCACCGCCGTGGAAGTGAGCTGAGTGTGAATGGGGTATATCAAATCTGTATGGTCCCACATACAGATTCAGCAGGTCAGTATCTCACAGGTTGTCTGTGATCCACTGCTCAGCTTGTTGTGTCATCACCTCATCGAAGTAGTGGCACCATCTCTTTAAGGCTCCCGCAGACAGGCGCGACGCGACACCAGTAGAACAATTTCCGTAAAGTTTTCATAGAAATTGTTCCATCAGACTCACGTAGCGCCGTCGCTTCGCGCCTTTTAGCGGAGGCCTTTACCTAATAATTTTAACTAGCCGCTTAATACCATGTAAGAACCAGAAGTTTGCTGGTAGCAGTCATCATATTATTAGTCTATGGCAGTCATAGCCAAACGCTCGTAGCAGTCGTAGCCAAACGCTCGTAGCAGTCGTAGCCAAACGCTCGTAGCAGTCGTAGCCAAACGCTCGTAGCAGTCGTAGCCAAACGCTCGTAGCAGTCGTAGCCAAACGCTCGTAGCAGTCGTAGACAAACGCTCGTAGCAGTCGTAGCCAAACGCTTGTAGCAGTCGCAGACAAACGGTCGTAGCAGTCGTAGCCAAACGGTCGTAGCAGTCGTAGCCAAACGCTCGTAGCAGTCTGTGAAGTATATATGTCAGACCAGACCTATTATATTTATGCTACATCGTATGGTTGCCAGGATAAATTTGTTATAATTTGATGTTGTCACTTATAATAAAATAAAGCACTGTGTACAGATAGTGCAATCCACGACGACGCGCCCCACTCCGCGATTACTGTACTGTAAGCTGTACTTTAGTACGGAGCATTGTATTTCTTTATTTTATTTATCATGGCAGCAGAGTGTGTACGAAATAATAAGTTTTGAGTACCCGAAATGTCGAGCACTAAAATTGACCCTCTTCCTAGAGAGAACTACGACGTTTGGGTGATAAGGGATAAAGCTGTTCAAATTCAAAATATTCTACCTCACATAAACCTACAAGGGCACTTATGAAAAGTCAGAAGCTAGGTGCACGGTTCCAACTGGTCGTTTCCCATGGAGAAGAGCCGGCAAGTAACTCCACGGTTGCTTTCTTAAAAACAATTGGCTTTTACAATATTTTCAAACAACAGTGTTACTAGGTATGGTAGGACAGTGTAGGTCTCCCAACAAGTACCAGGTACCTAACAAGATAATAATGGTCAACAAATCTACAGTCTACTAAGCCTACAGCGTTCTCACGTTCACAAAAAAAAACTATATAAAGATAAATAAATAAATAAAAATAAAACCGTATTTTAATTGAAGTGACGTGATTGCTATTACAGCTGTAACAAATCTGAATAATTATCATGTCCACAAAAGCCACTAATAAAGAGTTGAAATTAAATTGTAGGAGACCTAACAATAGGAGATGGGTATACTCGTACAGCAAAAATGGACGATAACTTATATTGACGTATCGTTTAATATTTTATTGTACATCACAAACAAAAATTAAAACTAATAGACCTATTATTATACAAACTAAAATATAGCATCGCTGTCGACTGGTAGTGTACCCAAGAGACTGGCTGTCGAATTGTAGGTATACCTATAATGTCAAATAATAGCGTGATTGTGTCAAGGAAAAATGAAAAATATATATATATATAAACATGGTAATTTGGGAGTAGTTAATAGACTCTTACATAATTTGCCGTTAATGAGGTACCAGGGAAGCCACATGTGCAGAAGGAATTATTGCCAAACTTCCTTGTCTTCACCGTAGTCTTTAATTTTATAATATTATAGGTATGATTTCTTGGGTTTTGAACTTCCCATCGCTAAGTTCTGTAACGGACTTAAGCAACTTGTTATGAAAGCGGATACTGTTTATAAGAAATGACTTGCTTGTTTTAGTTGATCTAAAGGACAATGACAAGAATCGGCTCGAATCATGTAGCGTCCGACAGACTTTTAATATTTATGATAATTTATAATATAAAACAGAAAGAATTATAGAGTATAAATAAAATCTGTAGAAGTACACCGTTTATAATTCATTTTAAATAGTTATTCAATTTTTCAACACGTTCCTATCTGCAATTTCCATTAGAAATGTTGCCAATACCAAAATAAAATAATATCGATACGAAATTGCACTTGCAAATCGATTGCATTAACATTATGAAACTACGTAAGTGAATTTATTACATATATACTCGTAAGTCGTAACTCGTTATTCTTAATATAATAAATAGTATTTAGTTATATTTTATAACAATTTATAATAAGTTAATTCGATTTTCGATACAATTTAGAATATTAATTATTATAGTGCTGGCAACACTTGATCTTGTTTTTGTAGTTGTCATTGATGATTGTCAAAAAGTATTACTACTTCTCCTGCGCGTTTTATCACGAGCGTCGAAGTGATTACGTGTTTTTGAGTTTTGTGTTGTATAATGCTGTGTTTCTGGACTCCGATTTTTCTACCACTTACGACTACCTTGGCTGTTGAAACTGAACCTGAACCTGTATTACTCGCTGACCCGGCTCGCCCAACCGAACATTTGAACCTGCCTACTTGTTGACCTGACACTTATCCATGTGTTTTTTCCCATACCTACATTCTAAAATAATGTAAGTATGTTATAATTATGTATATTTACTATGAATATGCGAGGATAATATGTGCCAAAAATCGATATTTAATTAATAATTTAATAGTTTATTTGTTGTTATCGTTAAAATTAGAAGTATTAAGTGGACAACTTTAAAGAACTATAACTTTTTTTGGTGTACTTCTTATTGAAAACTAAACATACTATCAAATTCTATAATTATTTTGCTTTTTAATGATAAATAGTTCATCTTTGTCGGTTCTGGCCGAGTCTTGAAGGACAACTTGGCATTCTCCTTTGAGTATCACAATTTCATGTATACTACGTGTATTTATATTATGGAAATCGCTTCTTATTTTGAAAAGTCCTAAGTTTTTGCGAACATACAAAATACTTTCTAAGATATAAAAAGAAGGCAGAGTCAGTATATCAATTTCTTTTAATTTGTTATGAAGGGATTCGCGAGGACCCATTTTATAGAAAGCAAAAGGCATCCCTATTAAAGTAACTGATATTAACAAAATTAGAAGGACACGATGTAAGAGCTCATCTAAACAAGTTCATGGATATAGTTGAAAGATTGGCAGACATGGACGTATCTATTAATGAGGACTTGGTAACAATCATGATGTTGTACAGTCTCTCAAATGAATTTGAGAACTTCTGAGTCGCTATTGAATCGCGAGACACTCATCCGGAAAGCTGAACTTTGCAACTAAAGAACAAATTGCAGAGATTTAAAGAAAAGGTACAGTCTTCTTTGTAACCAAAAAACCGGCCAAGTGTGTGTCGGACCATACACAATGAAGGGTTCCGTAGTTGGGATGAATTTATCCCAAGATCAAACTTAACATTGTAGTTAGTTAGTGATTAATAGAACATGTTCCCCCATACATTATAACTGCAAATGTAGGTTTGTACCCACATTATTTTGAGTGTTTTGCCATTTTATTTTTAGAACAAAGACTAAAGCGACGGTCAACAGTCCAAAAGATGGAATAACTATCACCGCATTTTAACAAGGAGATCACTTGCCAACAATCTGGCCAATCATAATGATAACACTGTTTCGATTCCAATTGCTAAAAAGAAAGAGAACTCATCAAACATCTACGACTGGCACAGAAAACTTAGTCACATGAACGCCAAAGATCTGAAATATGCACTCAAAAGCGAGAATTTGCTTGGCTTGAACTTTGGTGGTTCTGAAACCTTGGCAGAGTGTGAAACCTGTATCCAAGCAAAACTACATCGAGTACCTGCCCCCCGTGAGAAAACCACTCAACGAACAACAGATCGCGAAATCGTTCATAGCGATGTATGTGGACCTATCAGAACGACCACAGTAAGCGGAAACAAGTAGGTACTTCGTTACTTTTATAGATGACTATAGCACGGTAATATTATCATACAGTATGGTAACTTGGCCGTATCTTGGAAATAAATGCCTACAGCCGCGCGGTACGTAAACATGCGATAGGGCTGCCAGCCTCCAGCATTTTAAATTTGCCTACTTTGAGTTTCGATTTAGTTTTGTGATTGTAAATAATCTCTTTTTATATAAACAAATAAAATACTTTGTGAATTGAATAGGAAGTGTTCAATAAAAATGCGTGTTGTTTTTTGATTGATTTAATTAACATATATATATATAATTTTCTAGTATTATTCATACACACAGTACAATAAACAATTAATAATAAAATACCACGTCTTTACTTTGAATTATAAAAACTAACAAAACACACATGCCCCGAGGTTTTAACACAAGCGTACCTACCGTATCATGATTCGCCTATAACTACCTATTTCACTCGTGTCAATCACTTTCCTTTTCTCTATTCACTTTATTTATTAAGTAATCCAGACCTCTTTTTTTTCGGGAGATTAAAGGACATACTTATCCATTAAAAAGACACACATTATGTACCTACTTACTAGTAAGTAACATTATTTTATAGTCTTACCTTTCAGTTTCCAGGTAATCTAAAAAAAGTTATATCTGGATGCGTTATTGACGAATTCATGCAACCAAAAACAGCACAATATATCCTACTCGTCATATGAAATATGTACTTGAACTTATTTTTAGTGAAAAAAACGCGCGGTTATTGTTAAAAAAACAACACACCGTCCGTTCGTCACTGCGGCACAGTCGCGACTGTCTGCATGCCGAACGGATGCCAATATCGAGGCGCGTAGGCATAGCTCGCACTTCGTCCGTTTGTATGAAGCTGGAATACTGTATGATAATATTTATTTATTTATTTATCACATGGAAAACCAACAGCTTTACATAAATACAATAAAGACACTGGAATAAGAAACATGAAGCCAATTATAGGTTTTCACGGCTAGCTATATAATAATACAGTAAGAGATCTTATACAAGACAAATTATATCAAAAACACAAGCGCACCAACCATCAAATCGGGTAATGCCAAACATAAACACAACAACAGGAATAAACTACAATAAAATTAAATAAAAATAAGTACCAGAACTAAATTAACATTACGAATTAATTTTGAAGAAATCAAGGTTCAGCCTATTGCGAACGCTTGAGCCTTTCGTTGAAAACAAGTCAAAAGAGAACTGCTTGCATAAGTCATTAAAATCTTTACTCGCTCGCACTAAAAATGAGTTTTGCCTATAGTTGGAAGAGGATAACGGAATAGCGATAGGTGGATTAAATCTGAGTAATCGCTGGGGAATATTGAAATACAGCTTGCGTAGAAGCTGCGGACAATCTACCTCATTGGTTACAATTTTGAGCAAAAATGTGCAATCTGCCAATCGACGACGGTTAATAAGTGGTTGTAGGTGAAATTTCCTGCAAAGATCGAAATAGTCACAACTGTGATATGGTATCCACAAACGATAACACAGAAACCTAACCAGTCGTTTTTGCACACCCTCTATGCGATCGATGTGCACGCCATAACGCGGGTTCCAAATTTGAGAAGCATATTCTAAATTACTTCTCACAAATACAATATACAATATCTTGATAGTTTTCGCTTTCTTAAAACACGCTGCTAGTCTCATTACAAAACCTAATGCTCTTGATGCTTTAGCCACTATTTGCTCCACGTGAACATTAAACTGAAGTTTACAGTCATGGTATACGCCCAGGTCACGAACACCGTCACACCTCTGCAGGAGCTGACCTTTCAGACTATAGGAGGTATTAAGCGGAAAGCGTTTTCTGCTAAACGAAATCACGGAGCACTTAGTAGGGTTTAGGTCTAATTTATTTACGCGACAGTATTCATCGAGTCTTATTAGGTCAGATTGGAGAGCATGCATATCACTAAACGATGATATAGAAGTAAATATCTTCATATCATCAGCAAAGCAAAGAAGGTTAGAGTTATGGAAACACGTGTCGATATCGTTTACGTAAATAATGAAGAGTAACGGGCCCATCAGGGAACCTTGGGGAACACCACTGGGAACCGAAACCCAACTCGAAATGTAGTTGCTGACAACTACAGCTTGAGACCTGTTATCTAAGTACGACGAAAACCAGCGAAGTAGGTCACCTCTAATACCGATGTTAAAGAGTTTTGCTTTAAGTAAGTCATGATCAATTCTGTCGAACGCTTTGCTATAGTCCGTGTAAACAACATCGACCTGCGCCCCCCTGTCCATACTAAGTGTTAAAAAATCATTTAGCAGAGCTAGGTTGGAGACTGTTGAACGACCCTTTAAAAACCCGTGCTGTGAAGGACTAAAAGATGAACTAAGTGCAGCATAAACCTGATCATAGACCAATCGTTCAAAAACTTTAGCCAGTATACACAGTTTGGATATGGGTCTATAATTAAGTATTTGGTTTTTGTGGCCTTTTTTATGAACCGGTGTTATAAAGGCAGACTTCCAAATATAGGGCACCGTACAAGTTGTTAGGGATATTCTAAATAATAACGATATCGGTAAGCCAATAGTTTTAGCACAACCAATCAGGAACAAAGGTGATAAATGGTCCGGTCCTGCTGATTTAGAGGGATCTAGTTGATTAAGTAGCTTACCTACATAATCTATATTAATTTCAATGGAGTGAATATCGGAAAGTAAATTAGGATTAGAAGTAGTTTGGGAAGAACTGTTACTATGGGGTGGGTCTGAGTAGCTGCCAGGGTTAAGAAACGTAGAATAAAAGTGAGAAGAAAAAGCATTGCAAATGGACTCAGGGGAAGACACTGTCACGTCGTTATATTTAAAATAGCTTGGTAAGACATTAGACTTTGAACGCTGCTTAACAAATCTCCAAAACGATTTCGGGTTTTTTTCAATTGATGTTTCAGTAGCTTCGATGTAATTAGAGTAACAAAGCTGTTCAAGATTTTTTACCCTTTTACGAAGATGTTTGAAGGTTGCTGCGTCAGAGAGTCTACCATACAACTTAAATTTACGAAGGTATTTAGCCTTCTCTTTCAACAAACGCTTAAGTGAGGGGGTATACCAGGTTGGATAAGAGCTGTGAGAGACTGATAATGTAGGGACTAACCTACCCTGTATATCAGCAATAGTGTCATAAAAATATTTGATAGCGTCATTAAGGGATTTGTCAACAAAAATATTCTGCCAATCAATTGCTGATATTTCACTATTGATGGCTGCAAAGTCTGCTTTATTAAACAAGTACCGGGTATAAGGCGCGGGCTTTAAATACTGATATTCCGCAAAGTTTACGTCAACGCAAAGTGCTGGGCGATATTTATCAACAGGAGATAGCGGCGTCTCATATCCAAGATCCTTCCATATTCATTTAATATTGCATTGTATTGATTAAGCCCTAACACTCGCAAATCATCCGTAAGCATTAACCCATCCCCACCACACACGTTCGTAGGAATTAATACGTTATTATCAAGTTGCCACAAGATACCACTCAAGTTAAAATCACCAACAATTAAGTACTTGTCATTTGGATTGCTCAATACCGATTTATGCAAAATACTTAAAAAATTATTTAGTTGATCAGTGAAAGAAAAACCCTGGTTTTGCTTACATAGGTAAATGGCACAATACGTGTAACTTGAGGTAGTTTTTATTATTAGGCTGTCGTAAATTCAGTGTCACCCACAAGTCCTCAGCTGATGAGTGAAATAAGGGTTGCGGAATCGCAGAGATACACTTGCGGACAGCTATCAAAACACCACCCCCGCGGGTTTGACCCGTAAGACAGTAATCACGATCGCGACGCCACACCATATACTGATCACCAAAAAGCTCGGTGTCAGTGATGCCATCTACTAACCAAGTTTCGGTTAAGGCAATAACATCAAACTCAGATAAGCATAATTGTCGGTAGAAATTTTCGGTCTTAGTACGGAGGCCCCGAACATTTTGGTAATAGATACGCAGGCCTTTGTTACCATTCAAAGCCATTGGTAAGTTAAATAAGATATAGCAACGAAATCAACAACTACACAATATATAAACAACCATAAATAATTAAGCATTGCAATAATAACAACCGTAACGTCATTAATAAATAACCAACTGTAACCATTACGAGGTACATTAATAAGAATCAGTAAAATTATTTTAAAAATAGTCAGGTAAACATTGAACTTAAAAATTATAAAAAATAGGCGGTAACTAGCAACCTTCTCACACATAGCTGTGCGAAGAAGCAGGCAGTAAATAGGTTCAATAATGAGTGCGAGCGAGATAAGCATACTTTGCAATGTTTTAATGAATTGAACAGCGCGATAAGCAAAACAAAAGGCCCATATGCGAAAACAAAAGCGAGGTGACGAAGGATAAAGCGGAGCAGTGGTGCTAATCCTTTTAAATATATTAAAGAAGTAAACAACTAGTAAATGTTGAAAACAATGAACATAACATAACATAACATCAGGACCAACATTCCTTGAAGGGTCCGGCAGAGGTGAATGGTACACCCACATTTGCATTGTAACGAAAATTAGGTTAACAGTATTTCGACTAAATGATAAGAGAAATAATGGACTATACCCTAATTTAGTTTGTTTAAATCCCTATCCCTGGATATTATGAGGACAGCTGACCCTTCCTGCTTACGGACATGAATTTTCCCATGTTTAACCCATACATGCTTGAAGTCCTTTTCCTTCGCTAATACTCGGGTTTTGTTAAGTAGTTTTTTAGAGTCAGGATTGAGGTGATCGTTGACATACACGCGGTTAGAATGACCCACATATCCCAGATCGCAGGCTGATAACGTTTTCAAGGAGCGAGCAGCCGCAATAAAATCCTCTTTGATGTATCTATTTAGAAAACTCACCACAATTGATTTATCCTTAGAGTTAAACAAAGGGATCCTAGATATATAATTAACCTGGGTCTTTGGAAATGAAAAGCCTACTTTCTCACTTAGCTTGCCCAAAATGTCAAACAAGTTTTCATCCTTTTTCAGCGGTATGCCCTTAATTTCTACGTTGTTCAATCTAGACCTCTGGTCACTAGCAGACAGTTCCATCTTAATGTAATCAACATCAGATTGTAGGGTGAGGACTGAATCCTGCAGACTCTCCAGACTAGTGATTCTGGTTTCCATGCCGGCCAATTTGGTACAGAAGTCATCAATCCGTTTCCCTTCAAATTCGAAACTAGTTCTGAGTTCTCGAAGCTCTTCTTTCATAGATTTTACATCTTCAGACAGCGTAGGCAGACCAGCGAGCTGCATCTTGAGATCTCGAATCTCCATCAGGATAATTTCCAGTGATACTGGATCCAGAGTCGGTGCTGGAGAGGGAGATGGGGAAGAGGATGCTGATGTTTTGCATGTCAAGCATCTCCATAGGGCTCTTCTATCTAATCCAAGCCGTCTCCAGCCAGTTTCGGTAATACCGGCACATCCATAGTCGAGATTCCTCTTGCAAGACACACACTGAACACCATCATTGAAGTCGACATTACAACTAGCACACTTCATCATAGCAGCGAATTGACGAAAAACTTAAAAATGTTGAGAGCAACTGAACGTGCAAAAACCGGACTAATTAGCAAGTGCGATCCAGCGATCGACAATACGCGCGCACTACGTACGAGTGATCTCTGTGAACTGATTTACGATATTACTGTGACTATAGCCGATAAAGTCGAGTTTACATGATTAAAAGCAAGAATGAATTCTTAGAAAAGTGTAAAGAGTTCAAGGAGTTAGCGGAAATTCACACTGGGAACAAAATTAAATTCTAAAATCAGATAATGGTACTGAGTATGTGAACAAAGAGTTCAACACTTATCTGAAACTTTGCGGGATACAGAGACTCGGGGAAAAAAAATGGCAACACTGAGTAAACGTTGAAATAATGCGAAATATAGCCTGTCTAAAGTATACCTTTGCTGCTCTAACTTTATCAGAGTATAAGGAAAAGAACAGAAAGGCATATTACATCACATGTTAAACAAGTTAATAGTAACTTTTATTGAATCGCTTATTTTGACAGTTGAGCGTTCCAGTTGAGCTGCTTTATGGACGTCATGGTATGAAACAAGTACAAAAAAACCCAAAACTTGCGTATCAGTTTGGGACAATCGCTGTCAGATGGCATGGCCTAAATTGAATCGTTAAAATGACGTCAGTTCAGTTTAGGTCCTAAAATGGATCGTGTTAAGAGCTCGTGGTAGGCCTTCTGATGACGTTCGACAAATGGAATCAGTGAATAATGAAAGTGAATACGAATCTCTTTTCGGTTCTTTTACCGTTGACAATGGTGATGAACCTGATGCTGATGCTGAGGAAAATGCGACCGTTCGAACGAAGAAACGAGACTGGTCAAAAATCACAGCTTCTAAGCGCTACGATGATTTTATTTAGTCAGCAGCTGAAAAAATTTAAAATCTTTACAAACCTAAAGAGCCTGAGACCTTCAAAGATGCGCTGGAATCTCTTTACAAAGCAAAATGGCAAGATGCCGTGCACAATGAAATAACTTCACTACATGACAACCAAACCTGGGATCTGGTTGATTTACCTAAAGAACGAAAAGCGCTTCCTTGCAAATGGGTGTATAAAGTGAAAATTAATCCTGATGGTACCGTCGATAGGTATAAAGCTAGAATGGTTATTAAGGGTTACTCCTGGAGTTGACTATGATAAAACATTCAGTCCAGTGGTTCTTCTGAGCACCGTCAGAGCATTGTTTGCCATAGCTGCTCGAGAAAATCTAAAACAATATCAGTATGATGTTTCAATCGCCTTTCTAAAATGCACATTAAAGGGAGAAATTTACATGAAACAGCTTGCTGGCAATCAGGATGGCACCAATCGAGCCTGCAAGCTGAAACGCAGCCTCTATGGACTGAAACAAGCACCACGCTGCTGAAACATCTGTATTGCCAAATTCATAAGAAATACTGACTCCTATCAGAGTGAAGCAGATCCTTGCGTATATATATTCGAATCAGAATACAATCTAAAGTCTTTTAAATTAGTTTTTATGTTGACGATGGACTTGTAGCGTTGTAACTTGATAACTACGAAACCTGCGTCATACTTCCTTGGAATGGAAATTAATGTCCGCAAGGACAAAACCATTATTCGCCATGTCATAATGCCTACACAAAGAAAGGGTTAGAAAAAATAGAATGTCCAATATAAACCAGCACGAACGCCAATCATCGAAGAAAATGAGAAGGCAGAGGTAGAGGATGTCAACACGAATTCCCCACATAGACCATGGGTTATGGGTGCTTTGGCATATTTATGAGTAGGCACAAGGCCTGCCTGATATTTCATATGCTCTGGGTGTCGCATCTCGAATCCTCGGAACACCTACTAAGAAAGATATCATACTGGAAAAATGCACCTTCCGGTACTTGACCGGACCAACAGAATGGCCTATACGGAAAATTCACCTCCACGCTTAGTCTGCTACAGCTACGCAGATCATGCAGGAGATCAAACTACTAGAAGGTCAACATCTGGAATGGTGTGCTTATTCACTGGAGCTGCTATTAGCTAGGGAAGCCAGAAGCAAACGGCAGTCTCCATCTCCTCGACTGAAGCGGAGATTATAGCAGCAAGCAATCTGCACAAGAGATTTTATGGTTTAATTGCCTTATTAACAACTTGATTAAAATTGAGAAACCAGTACGGAACCTGGACAATGAATCGTAAAGCTTGCGCACAACCCAATGTATGAATATCATAAGCGCACCAAACATATCAAACTGAAACATTTGCTTTTTTACTTACTTTGCGAAACATAGCTTTGTTGCAACAGAGACTTCAACGTAACGCCTGTTCCATCGGAGCAGCAGTTGGCTGATATGTTAATCAAACCACTGATCGGCCCTAGGCTGTATAATTTAAGTTCAGCATCAGGATTAAAGAATAATTTACTATAATATTCTTTCAGAAGATGTAGTGACAAAAATTGAAAAGGGTATGCTGAGATGGTTTGGTCATGTTGAGAGGATGAATGAAAGGAGACTAACAAAATGTATTTACAAGGCAGATGTAGGAGGGGACGCCCTAGGAGGACATATACTGACCTTATTGGTGATGTTCTTCAGAAAGGACAGGTGCGTAGTACTCGCAACCGGCGTGCGTGTATGACCAGATGTATGAACGTAAACGAGGCAAAAGGAGTATGTAAGGATCGTTGCAGGTGGCATTCTGTAGTTTCTGCCTACCCCCATGGGAAGAAGACGTGAGTTTATGTATGTGTATTAATATTATTTTAAAAAGTTCCAAGGACGTGAAGTAATCTATGGCAGACCAGACCTATTGTATTTATGGTACATCGTATGTTTGCCACAATGGGTTGCCTTGTTATTATTTGATGTTGTCACTTTTAATAAAATAAAACACTCTGTGCACTTTCAGTCTCAACGGAAATATTTTATTTATTTATTTTTATTAAACACAGTCGTAGCCAAACGCTCGTAGCAGTGGCAGTCAAATGTTCGTAGCAGTTGTAGCCAAACGCTCGTAGCAGTCACAGATAAACGCTCGTAGCCATCGTAGCCAAATGCTCGAAGCAGTCGTAGCCAAACGCTCGTAGCAGTGGCAGTCAAATGCTCGTAGCAGTCGTAGCTAAACGCTCGTAGCAGGCACAGCTAAACGCTCGTAGCCGTCGTACCCAAATGCTCGTATCAGTCGTAGCCAAACGCTCGTCGCAATCGTAGCCAAACGCTCGTAGCAGTCGCAGCCAAACGCTCGTAGCAGTCGTAGCGAAACGCTCGTAGCAGTCGTAGCCAAACGCTCATAGCAATCGTAGGTAAACTACTTTTTAAGTAGGGGCGTTTTTGGCATTAAGTGAAAACTATGTCAGTACTTTAAGTAGGTAATTATTTATTTGAATAACTTTAAGTGGTGATAGTTTTTACATTTTTATAAATTAGAGAAGCATAGGGAACATTTATTTAACAGTTTTCCTCAACTTAATGCTAATTCTGGGAAGCGCAGATCTGTATCTCGTAGGTTGTCCTCTATCCATCGCTCAGCTTGTTGTGTCATCTCCTCGTCAAAGTAGCCGCGCCAACCACCTGCTTTACCTGATAACAGAATATACTGTAAACTTCATTGTTTCTACACCATCTAACTTTCCTGTGAACAAACATAGTAGGTATCGTCATCCTCCTACCCTTGTCACAATTTATTTGGGATCAGCGCAGTATGCCAACTTTCTCCATACATCAAAGTCAAATAATGTATTTCAATTAGGCACAAAAAAGTCACTTTTGAACGTCAAAATTTACAAAAAAATAATAATAATTGATTCTAGTCGCCCCTTCCAAAAGGTAGTTTTAGTATGGAGAAGAATGGGCAAGAAACTCCACCGTTACTCTTTTAAAATGTTTTCACAATATCTTGTATACACTAATTATAGAATTATTTGTGAAGACGATGCACCTAGAATAAGATTACTATACCACGGTAGGTTAAAATAATGAAAAATGAAGGAATGACAGATAAGTTTATAATGTGATAGATGCATGGTGCTCACATATATACAATAATTGTAAAATTATACGATATTCCTAACATTGTAACAAGTAATACTAATAATAAGTCAGTGTGTAAGTTCAAGTAATCACAGAATAAAAAAACAATGTTACAAAAAATAATATTATACAATTAAATTGGCAACCAGTTAGATTTTGTCTGGATTCTAAATTGTCCTATGGAGCAGGACCAGCATGTTTCTAAGCATTTTTATCTTGGATATACGTAAGTGTACTTTTTATATAAGTTTTAAATTTTCTTTCATTTAATTCTAATATATCACAAGGTATTCTGTTGTAACATTTAACACAGTCCCCCATAAAAGATGTATTTACTTTAGATAGTCTGGAAAATGGTTGATATATTTTGTCTTTATTTATCTAGTATTAAAATTATGCCTATCATTTATTTTAATAAAAAGATATAGATTTTTTCTCACATACATAATATTTTCTTATATGAATTGGCAAGGTACCGTCATAATATGAATCTTTTTAAACAGTTCCCCGAGAGATTCGCGACATCGTAGATTATAAATGGCTCTGACAACAGCTCTTTTTTGTAAAACAAAGATAGATGCAATGTCAGCAGCCCGACCCCACAGTAAAATGCCATACGACATACATAATACTGTGGTAGTAGCTAAAGATGACCAAACGCAAGGTTTCTCCATCTGTTAAAAATGTGTTATCTTTCTAAAAGCATAAACGGCCGAGCTTAGCCTCCCCGCGAGAGATGTTATATGGGGTCCCCATTGTAATTTCTCGTCTACCGTGAATCCTAGGAAAACTTTTTGATTAAAAATTCCAGTTTTTCTCCATTCAATATGATGTCACATTCGCTACTTCTAGTATTCGCTAATTCACGTCGTCAAGATTTTGTGACCGTCGGTTTATTTTAAAGATCAATGATGTGCAAATAACACCATCTTTGGTTGATTTTGAAATAATTGGGGTAAATCATTAATATAAACTAAAAAGAGGAATGGACCCAATATCGAACCTTGAGCAATGCCCATTACCATTTCAGACCCTAATGAGTTTGTGCCGTTGACTTGAACTTTAACCTTTCTATCTTTCAGGTATGATCTTAAATAATCAAGAGCTGTATCTCTAATCTCATTGTGCTCCAGTTTCAGCAGAAGTGTCTCATGGTCTACGCAATTGAACGCCTTCGAGAGGTCGCAAAAGATTCCAATGGCATCTTGTGCTTCTTCCCAGGCGTTAAAAATGTTCTTTATTAGGGTGACACCCGGCGTCAGTGGTGGTGGTGTTTTATTTCACCAAAGTGAAACCGTGCATGAAAGATGGAATTTGTATTATAGTGACGTAACATTTGATTGAGTATCAACTTTTCAAACAACTTACTGAGAATTGGCAGAATTGACACAGGCCTATAATTGTTGGGTTCCTTACTATCACCGGATTTGAACAAAGGAACTACTTTACTGTGTTTCATGAGATCCGGAAAGACTCCTTGGTCTACACTAGTGTTAAATATGAAAGCTAAATAAGGCGCAATGGTTTCGATGACAGATCTACAGACTTTTACAAACATTCCCCATATAGATCTTCTGTTGATTTAATTTTAAGATCTTTAAAAGCTTTTATAACAGCCTGGGGGTTCGTATGCTGAAACCTAAACTCTGCCTTTACATTCTTTCCAAGTAAGGCAGCAGAAAGCGCGGGTGAGGAATTTAAAGCTTCAGTAGTTTTATGGGGAACATTAGCAAAAAAATATATAATTCCTGAGCTATTTCTACATCTGAGTTGATGGGGCCATATGTGCAGTCTCTAAATTAAATTCATTATTACGCATCTCTATTATATTAGCCGTCATCTGTTACCCCTTTTTAGCTGTAGCCATATCATCTTTCACACAATCCATCCAATAGTAATTACAATTTAATTCCTTCTCAACATTATAACATCCATTATTAAAATTATTTAACCTTTTCTAATAAACACTTCTTCAGGGGAAAGAACGCCGTATTCTCTGAGTTCTTCAAAGTTCACAGACTCGTTTTTCTTGAAGTTTTCGAAGCTGAGATGGTCACACAGACGAGTCATCTGAGCATCTGTTAGGTCTTTCCCTAGGAAGTCGGCAACACGACGGATAACCGCTGGTAGGTCCTGAAATTAACGAAACTCAACTAAGTGCTGCTATACGATTAGCAGCATTTTATGGATTTACTCTCGATGCCTTAAAGAAAGCTCTACAGTGCTTTTTGAGTTCTTGCTATACCTGTATTAGTTCTTCATAGAATAAGAACAGCATGTTCGGATGATGTCTGCACTCCCACGCTTCTTTTACGTGGTCAAAAAATGGCAGTTCTGTAACTAAAATATTAATACAATAAGTACAATCATAAGAATACTTTCAGGTACTTTACGTTTCCGGTCATGTATGGACATATAGAAAACCTCATGGAGATAATTCCACATTAAACTCGGTAATATCATACTCACAAAGTCCCCTTGTGAACAGATTCCAGAAGTCTTTGAAAGGGCTCGGGAAGTCTAGTACTCGGAACAACTTGGAGTGGTGGAAGCACGATACTGCCACATCTCTGGGATCCCGCGCTACATACACCACCTTCGCAGTGTCCAGAAGTTTAGGGGGCAGCAGGCTCATGGGCAGGTGTGTCTTGATAAAGCGAGGAGATGGAGCTGCCAACAGCCTCCCCGTTACAGGTTTAGCAATTTTTTCTATCAACGCCTGAGCCTTTTCTTTGTCCTCTGATCTCTCCAGTAAGTTTTCTTGCCATTTCTTATTGAAGTACATGAATAGTCTGTGAATGATGTATTCAAATATTATGGTAGTTATTTAAATTCAGTACATTTGGTCTGCTCAACGAAAACAATTCTCAAATTATTAAGTCTCGAATGTTTAAGAATCTTGGTTCCAAAATCGGTAACTGTGGCAAATAAATGATTTTCTTTTAATTTAGACATAAGTACAAAATTATTGACTTACTCCAAGAAAGGGTATCTCTCTGTGAGCGGAATCTTTGCTGCCGTTTCGTAATTCAAATCATTTACAAGCAGCCAAACTAACTCCTGAGTCCACGTGGTACCTGAGGGATAGAAAGGCCTGATATCATCAAGATTAACCCAGAGGCGGATAAAATGTCGAGAGCGCCCTAGGCAAGCACATCGATGAGGTGTATTATAAATTTTATCTAGTACACAAAAACAATAACGAATGCTGCGAGGGATCGGGATCCCGAGGGAATTTCGGGATAATGGGCGCATTTCAGTTCACCTCCAATATGTTAGGCTATCGTTTGTCCATTCATACAAGGCATAACTTTATCGACCTAAGCAGAAAAGCTTAACAAATAAGAGAATGTATAGGATTCGATTATTTTTGCATCTCACCTCGAATGGGATAGGTTTTATTTTTGTATTTTTATTATAATTTACGAAAATGGGAGTTTGGTACTTTGTCGACTAATGCACAGAAGCTTTAGAATTGAGAGATTGCAGAATTATTGTGTGAGGCGTTTTTATTGTGTATAAATAATATATGTTTTTACACCTATATTTTATATTGAATCCAGAAAAGTGCAAGTACCCTCTTGCACCCCGCTCCTGGCGGCGCCCATGTTTGGGATAAAATGTGTAAATCTGGGTCTTCAGTTATCTACACTTTTATCACAATCGGTTCACTTGTTTTTTGCATGAAGAAGTAAGACACTTTCGCAGTTATATAATACATATTGGTAGGGATAATTACGTAGGCCAGCACACGTGTAGAAGGTGGAGCACGCTTCGGAAGCTCTACATCTCTATAGAATTAAAGGATCTTTCATATTGTGAAAGTAGATGCATAGGTACTTTCTTAAGTGCGCGCGTGGCCCTTTTCAACTCGCGCCATTTAGGCACGTGCCTAGTTGGCTTAGGGATAATCCACCTCTGGATTTACCAAATAATGAAATAGGATACTACAGTGTCAAGTTAAATTAGCTGGTAAAACTAGCTACACCGACGGGATGGGCATCAATGTTGAACGACGATAAAACATAATAAAATTATTTTCTAAACTTATAATTTCAAGCAAGTCAGCAGCGGCCATTGACCCCGTTATCAGCTATAGTTACTATCGGGCAGTGATAGCCTTGTGGTGTAGATGTCAGACTGTCAAGTCATAGCCCTCGAGTTCGAACCCAAGACACGCACCTCTGACTTTTCGGATTCATGGACGTTTTATATATTAAGACGTTTTATAATTATCACTTGCTTTAAAATCGATGAAGGAATTCATCGTGAGGAATATGGGTATGCTTACGGTGTGAGAGGAAATGTGTACAATCTAATAAAAACATACCTCTCAAACAGAAAACAGTATATATACTGAGGTTAAAAGGGAAACCCTATAAAAAAGTGGAAGAAGTGTACGCCTCAGAAAATAGAACTTTAATGCTTGGTGTACCACAAGGAAGTATTGTAGGCGGTTGTTCTTCCTTATTTATATCAATGACATGCCTTTGGTTACTAATAATGACCTTTATTTATTAGGTTATAATATTTGCGGATGACAGTACGGTTTTGTTTACAAATAACAATAAAATTAATTAAGAAGCTGATATTAATCAATCTTTAGTATTAATTATAGACTGGCTGATTAAAAATAATCTAATGATAAATGTTGACAAGACTAAAATTATGAATTTTAAAATAAGAACTAATCGTATTGCTCCTATGGCTATTCGATATTTAGACAGTAATATAGAAGAAACTGAAGTAACCAAATTCCTAGGGTTACACATGACAGCAATCTTAAATGGAAATCACATATTGACCATTTATGTAAAACACTAGGCAAGTTCTCATATGCACTCTACAGATTGAGAAAAGTTGCGAATACCTCAGCCCTCTTAACGGCATATCACGCTTATGTGAGTTCAACTCTAAGGTACGGTGTAATATTTTGGGGCAATAGTACATACCAACAACGTGCATTTATTGCTCAAAAACGCTGTGTCAGGTCTATGTGTAACCTGAAACAAACTGACTCCTGTAAACCATTTTTTAAGAGCATGTAAATATTGACACTGGGTCCGATTCTCTTGTACACCGAACTAAACTAACTAAACTATCACTAAAATTCCTTACTTTTGGATATGAGAATCTTAAAGCTATTTTGCAATAAAAGGTCTTTATATTTAAAAATTATTTTGACAATTTGACAATTGCGACTCCACGTGGTACATACTTGTTTGCCCTACCCCGTGAATTTTTTAGACCCGGAGGCGCGCTGGGCGGGCAGCCTCGACGTGTTTTATATGGAATTTTTCACTTTTTGTATAGAAAATATAAAAAAGATATTACCTACGTCTTGAGTATTAGGGGTATAAGGGTCTTATAAAGGGGGTCGAAATTTTTATAATTTTTGCGATTGTACACACCATTTACGAGACATAAGCAAAAGAAAAAAATCCAGTACTGTACTGTTTTTGCACCTGAAGTCGAGGCGTTCGTGTGAATTTTAGTTTATGACAACTAATGGTATTACACACCATTTTTAGTCGGGATAAAAAATGGGCAGATTTAGTTACACAATTAAAAATTTTGGTGAAAAACGTCAAATTCAGAATAGCAAAATTGTCATTTTCACTAAATTAAAATCTCAGTACCATCTTAGTGCTGTCAAAGTAAAATATAGTTATGTTGTGCCACTTTAGTCTATTTCAGAATGGGAAATCATCGTTTGATAGGAGTAGGTAAACTAAATTTTGTTGATTTTTAGTCTAGTTTAGAGGCATTTGTGACAACAGAATCGGCACCGCTACCGAGCCTATATTTGAAAGCGCAGTATTTGTAAAATTAAATATTAATCTGTTTGAATTTTGTACCCGAACACGGCATCGCGATAATAAAAGATTTCTTATCTGACAAATCACTTGCACTATACAGTTTACCTCAAGCATGTTGCGTACAGTAACGGTAAAGATAATAGGATATATTATCTTTATTGACATTCAATTAATTAGCACCTGTGGATAATAATAATATTTTTTAATGTACATACATTTATATTTTGTGTGAAATATTTTGTAATGTATTTTTTAATGTGTTCTAATATATTTCTTCTGACATTTATTTATTGCGTATTTTGACTAAAGTAAGGCCATTTTAATAGGTAACATTTGACGTCTGTCAGTTTAGTGAAAGCAAATCGTAAAATTACTCGTATCGCATTCGCATTATTACTATAAATATGTAATCGTAATTGAAAAAAGTTAAGCAATTGTGCAGTTCTAACAAAACGAAAAAAAAAAAAATATGCCCGCCGTTACAATGTTACGTTGTTGAATTTTGATGAATTGTCAAATGTTACCTATTAAAATGGCCTTACTTTAGTTTAAATTCATATAAAATTTAATTAGATACTAGGTGATTGTTATTGTAAGCCTAAGCGGCGGGACATAGCTGATCCGATTTTTACTTATAAGAATATTGTATGTATTGTGTACTTACCTACATATCCACAATAAATATGAATATGGAAACCAGTATGCCTGAGAGATATTTCTCGACGGCATGTGAAGCCAAGTCAGAGGCCTATGGGCGGCTTTAAAACTCTGACTACACGAAAAGGAGAAGAGCTGTATTTACTTGAAATGATGAGTTCGCAAAATATTATTTGTTATTATTTATCGTTATTACATATCGATTCCCATCAAGTCTATCAAGTTTCGCCAGCATTTTAAGCTGACCTCGTATTATAGATTCATGCAGTGATGCTACAAACTCATGAGGAAAGAGACTCGGCTTAGAGTGTTACTGTTGTATTTTCCGTCGACACTCCCCCTTATTTATAAACGCAGCTTAAAGTTAAGTAATGGTTAGCGCCTGTTTAACCATACATTTTTTACGTTTAAATGTTTCTTAACTTTAAGCAGCGTTTATGAATAAGAGGGTATAATTAGAGGTATGAGGAACAGGGTGTAAAGTTCACTCATCCTCCATAGAAAAGGGAGGATTCTCCGACCAGACAGCGTGTTGTGTCTGGTGGGCTACTCCCCGACTATTGATGTTGGGATGTTGTTTATATAACGGTCGCGCAGTAAATTCCTTGCGCGATGCAGTATTTGTGTGACGTAAGGTCTTTGATGCGCAGTTCGCATGTGGCGTTGTAGATGCCGCCTTTAATTCCTATAGCGACACCCATGAAGTGTTAATAAAAATCACGTCGGCTTTCGAGTCCAAGATAAATATTTCGGGTCACACACAATCAGCCCAAGGAAAGGTTTACCTGATCGTAGATATGTGGCCACGAAGATGTCGCTGGGCCGTAACGGCATGTTGTAGACATTCTCAGCATCTTCACAGTACGGCCGCAGGAATAAGTACCTCTTTGGACCTATACTCACGAAGTCTGGTTCGGCTGCAGAGAAAATAAAATAATTTTACATTGCAATTTATACAAGTGTTAGTTAATCGCGCACCAGATAAGTTAAGAAGATAGGACAAGAGTGAATGTTATATTATGCTATAAGAAAGGAGAAATAGTCATAAATATGTGTACCTAATATATAGTATCATAGCAGGATACTGGTAAGTTTATAAGTACACGTATTTTCTCCAATATTTTAATAAATCTAATCGGAAAAAATGAAACATAATTAATTGATATAGGAATTAAGTTTAATTGATTCCGATTGTGTACCTATAGGTACACTACCTAACCCTTCATTGATTACAGGTATTGATTGACAGGCATTGATTGCATTGTTATGTTATTAGACTATCAATTTGTTTTTATTTATTTTTTACAATGTATTCCTAAACCTTCAGTTAATTGAGCTGTAATTCATTTCTGTCAAAATAAGAGTGAGTTAGTGCACTTTTGACTGGGTCCTTCCCCGTAGTCAAACTATTTTGTCCAACTGATTTGACTATAAGGAATAATTTTCCCAGTGGTCAAAATTTATTGATATTGCAACTGTTTAGCACGCTGTATGCATGCAGTTTAAGTATGTACAGTCAAAGATAAAATTAATGTCAAATGTCAAGCGTC
Source organism: Xanthia togata (assembly GCA_963853775.1). NCBI lineage: Eukaryota > Metazoa > Arthropoda > Insecta > Lepidoptera > Noctuidae > Xanthia > Xanthia togata. Next base: position 20,082,421 of record OY970802.1, read on the forward strand.
GCGTCATTCACAATAAAATTGTTATCCTTTGTTGAATTTCAAATTATCATTTTCCCAGTTATTTTAAAGTGGCGTGGCCTTTTACTAAAAGGCGATCCTATTGTCGTAAACCGGTCTGCTACTGAGAAATTCCTGATGGAAAAACCCAATAACACTGCCCGACCGGCAGGGTAATTGCGTAACACACTTACAGTAGCAACGGCTTACATTTTGACAAATCGTACCCAGAACCTCATGCTCAGTTGTAGCGCTTGCGACCTTTAGACCAACGAGTCCATTTAAAAAAAAAACTGTGGATTGTCTCGGGATTGGCCTCGTCCAAATAGTTCCTTATTCTACTCTTTGGACCAAAGATAATATTGCAATATTGTTTAGCTTTCACGCCTGTACTTACTTACGCCTCGAAGCGAAAGGATATTATTATATAGGTAAGACAGGGGAGCGCTAAGCCTTCCTTATGATTCACTCCGTCCATTGCTGCATTGCAGCATTGGTGAAAACCGTATGAAATTCCGCCGTTCGGTAGTTTTTGACTTTATCGCGTTCAGACAGACAAACGAGGCGGGACTTTATAGTTATGTAGTGATCTACAACGTAACCAGCTAATGGCTTCTATTTTATATCGGTTTATTTACATAAAAAGCAATAACTAAACAAAGATAAAAAAACTAGTACCTACTACTTACATGCGTACAATCTCGCTAGTTCCTTCTTCTCTTCAGGCTTCAGCTCTTCAAATTCGTAAGGAAACCGTGCAGCAACATTTTGATTCCCCATTTCAGGAATAACACGTTTTTATCCCAGTCTAATAAATCAACCAATCTCACTTGACTTTTAGGCTCGCTTTATTCGTGCTATATTTTGTCGATCCTATACAACAATATTGTTATGGTCAGATATAAATATAATATTAGTTTGGTACGAAATGTTACCAAATAGAATAGAATGGGTATTTGTTATTAAAAAAAATTGTGACTATATGTATATCGGTAACAACCTCCAATAGGGGTCCGTAATGTTTGAGACAGACTGTCTTAATATGATGGACACATACTGCTGAGGACTTGTATTGTTTGACTATACCTACGTAGATATTAGGGCAGTTACACACTTAACGAAACGGGTTTATGTATTGGTAATTTTAGAAATACACATTTGTACATATCCCTAGGATTCAACAATATATGACAGGCTAACCAAAGCTGCCTGTCGACTTGTCCAACTAAGACTGATTTTACTATGTATATATTTTTTTTTTTTTTTTTCTCAAGCGAAACGACCAACTTTGGACCACTCAAATGACACATTGATAGTGAATGGACCAGACCGTTTACTGTTCACGTTCCGGGACGAGTCTAACCTGCCAGGTCAGTGTCAGGTAGGGTCAGTGCGCCGGTTTCGTGACCACCTCCGGTAACCGACCACTTGTCTGACTAGGTTGCTTTAATTAAAGATAATAACCTTTCTTTAAGACATAACAATAAATAGTATGTCTTAAATATTATTTGAATAGTTACATAATAAGAATTTACTAAATTTTATACGAACCGCTTGACCCAAAATAAAGAAAAATTACGCTAAATTCTCGTGTTGATTAAGTGGTGTGTGAATGTGCTGCGCAAGAGCAAAAAAATAGCAAGGCGCGCGGCGTTCCAAGCTAAGTTTTGCTACTTATTTTAAGTTTTTTACTCAAATTAGAAAAGTGGGTACTTCAATTATGTATTGATTTCAATTATTTAATTGCATTTAAGTCAATTTTTACCATATATTAAACTAAAACCCAGTGGTCGGTTACTGAAATGCATATTTTAATAATACGTTAGAAAGCGACCAGGTGGTCGTATTCTGACTCTCACAGTTTTATTTTGTTTTGCTTATTATGTTCTCTATGTTTTATTTTGTGTTACACTATTTAGGGTTTTGGTGTTGTAAAAGCCTAAACTTGCAATTCTTCAGTAAACGACCATGTTTTTTTGATAAAACTTATTTAATTTATCCACAAATATTGGTCCTAAAAGGTGGTCGCTATGTGATGTGATACAGTTAGAAAAGTACGATACTAGTTTGGCGACCACCAAGATTTAGTACGAAAAGAACGATGGCCGCAAACTAAAGTTTAGCTTAAATATGTTCAGTATTCGAGCACATGTGATTATTTGATTTAGTTTTTGTAGTTTTTTCAAGATGAAGCCTTCGGAAGCAAGTCCCTAAAAGGAAGAAAAAGACTTGGAGCATTGGTAAACAGTTTCAAGGATATCACATCCCCCTGTCTCGCTCCTCTGAGCAGTTGGATGGGGCTCGTTTTCTCATCCTGGTTCTGAACAGTCATTGTGGCAGTGTCATACGAGAATCTCAACACTTCGATATGGCGCCAGTCAATTCAGCATCGTTGCATAGAGGCCAGAACTGCCCATATTTCGATGGTGTCGAATGCTTTATCGTAGTCCACAAATGCCAAACACAGTAGCTGATTATACTCCTCGATCTTTGCAGTACTTTCTCAGTACAATTTGCCGAACAGTATGGATGTGGTCTACGGAACTAAAGCCTTTTCGAAATCCGGCTTGTTCTGGTGGCTGGGTCGTCAAGTCTCCTGGTGAGAGGGTTCGTGACGATTCTCGAGAACAGCTTGTATTCGTGGCTCAGAAGTGAGATGGGTCTATAGTTCTTTAGCAAGGTTTTGTCACCTTTTTTGAAGAACAGAACCATCGCACCGCTGCTCCACGCCTCGGGCGTTATACCCTCATGGATGACGGAGTTAAAGAGACTCTCTAGCTCTCATGACTGGAACTCCGCCCGCTTGCCCGTTGCCAAGTGCGGATTCCCAATTAAGAAGCAGAAGCTTCTGAATACTGTCAATTTTTTTTTGTCATTAACCATGCACCTATCAAAGAATCCCTTCAAAGAAGATCGTCCAGGACAAATTGGTGTGGAACAGGACAAAGTGACTTCTCTATGCCCTAAAACTTGATACATTTTTTGCTCCAAAGGGATATCGAAATTTGTACCAGGTTAAATCGCGCAACGAAAAAGATTTATTTTATTTGATTAATTTAATAAAAAAAGTTAAATCCGATGATTAAATACTATTTGTGTTGATGATTATTAGATGTTTAATCTAAAGTGAAAAATAAATAATATTTTTTATCCATAAAAGTGGTTTTATTACTTTATTTTTATGTTTTTTAACAGTGGTCGTATTCTAGCGTACTAGTGGTCGCTAACCGAAATAAGTGGTCGTTAACTAGCATTTCGGCTATTTTTGCACTTTTTCCATAATTTTTCATAATTTATGAATGGAAGCGTGATATTTTATATTTAATTTCACAACTAGACTATATTTAGAGCCAATTTACATTGTCGGCAACTACTTTGCGTGTAAATGGCGTATATTTTGATTCGTCCAAAGTTAGGAACTCAACTAACTGGTCGCTAACCGGCGCAATCACCCTATGTTGATTCAAATATTGATTCGCGGCCGTATCAAATATGGCTTTACAGAATTATAATCATTAGAATCAGCAATATAACCCCATATGTTAGGATTGCCCTCAAATGTCATGATTTCATGAAACTGTCATTCAATAGGGTAATTTAATATGAACTTAACTTTAATTTGAGTTATATTGATGATTATAATTGTATAAATAAATATTTAAAATCATATATATTTAGATCAACATACAGCCGACCAGCAAATTGCAAAAAAATAAGAAAAAAATATTTTCGTGGGCTACTTGTAAAACCATAATTCATGGCTAGGGCTACCATTCATATAAATATGTCACTGCCTTAAGATAGTTGTCGGCAATAAATGTCACCCGGGCGGGTCAGAAATGTCAGAATGGGTCAAACGCCCTATTATCGCGAGTTTGAACAAGTCATTGACCGATGACGTAGACATTCGTCAGTCATAACAACTTTTAACTATCCAGTTACATATTTTAGTCAGCATAAGGCCGCGCGCACTTTCGATGCGTTTTCGTACGAATTTCACTCGTGCGTACACATACAAACACGCATGAACGATTCCGACCTTCCAAGTACAAAGGGAACGCGCAGAGTGGGTGCGACTTAGTCGTAACCCAAAACAATCAACCCGACATCCCAAAACAATCAGAACTTGTTGCGATTTTTCGTGCGTTCAATGCGATATCACCGGAACACTACCTATTTGACGGAGAAAAACGTATTCAGTGTGCGCACTCAATTCGTACGACCATGGTCGTACGTGTACGCACGAGTGACGCCGGTAGCATACCTCCGCCGCGAAACCATAGCAGCGAAACCGCAATAGTTCAACTCAATAGACTGGCGTCATGTTCCGCTACTCGAATCGGAAGCGAGTAGCGGAAAATGACACGAGTCTATTGAATTTAACTACCGCGGTTTCGCTGCTATGGTTTCGCAGCGGAGGTGTGCTACCGGGGTGAAATACGTACGAAAACGCATCCAAAGTGCGCGCGGCCTAATAGTGGCGCTAGCAGTCTAGCACGGCAAAATAACGTAACCGTTTTGCAGTAATAAGCATTGATTGTCACTTGTTATTTTGGTTGAGTGTTGAGGTTAGTTCGCTGTCTTGTTTTGTATTTATTACTACTTATGTGTTAAATCAAAAGTCACTACAATAACTGAATTTACGTCGTTAAAGGATTTAGTTTCATATTTTGAAGAGTATGAAAAACCACATTTTGTGTATGTACAAAAGGCAATGTTACTACTACTGTTACCTACTAGGAGAACTTAGGATGCAAGAGCGAGCGAAGCGAGCTCGGGATGACGGCACCCCGACTCGCCCAGGTTAGGTTCGAAGGGAAAAAAACCCGATAACAACATTCAATTAAAAATCTTGGGAAACTGTCTTTATAACAGCGCGTGCACATTGTTATTGTATAAATAAATATACACCCATGGCAGTTCATCTAGCGTTAATTTAGTTAGTTATCTTCCTATATTTATTCAAACTATTGCAAATATTTTTCACTGTAGTTCAAATATCTACCTACACTACATATATCTATGTAACATAGATAGGTAATATTGACTGTAATTATTATCATGAAGACAATATCTACATACGTACCTACTTGTCATTGCGTTACTTACTGTGCCTAGCAAGATCCGCTAGCTGCTGTGCCCGCGACTCAGTCCGCATCGTCCAATTAAATTCAAGTAATTCAATTCTCTACATTTCACATGATAAAGATAATCTTAATCAAAACTATTTGCATGTGTATAGTGTATTCTGCAGTTAACCATCTCTTCAGTGCATAAAGCCATAAAATCTAATAAAAGCGAGTTACGGTGAGGTCCTAATTTAGGGGCTGGTTAGATACAATATACCTACAGTTACAATATACAGTAGGTACATTTCAGTTTTATGGAGTTCTTTAAACTCGGCAGATAAGCTAGTATACTGCCCTGCACAGCCGAAAGGCGCTATCTCTGAGATACGGCCTTTTAGTTTTATTATACCATTCAATAGCTATAACAATTTTGCATCCAATGGTATAAGCCAAATAGCCCTAACTTGGAACAAAAAAAAAACACTCTGAAGTTTTTTTTCCTTAAATTACAATTTACAAAAAGTCAAGTTTCCCAAAACTTACTTTGACTCAATCAAAGTAAGTTTTGGGAAACTTGACTTTTTGACTATAGCGCCGTTCGGCTTAGCAAAACAGTATAATGACAATAGAAGTGAGTAAACATGCTAACTTTAAACATTTATTTAACAGTTTTCAATGCTTATTCTGGGAAACGCAGGTCAGTATCTTGCAAGTTGTCTTCGATCCATCGCTCGGCTTGTTGTGTCATCTCCTCGTCGAAGTAGTCACGCCAACCGTTAGCTTTGCCTGAAAAAACATTTACATTGGAAATGGCACGTAGAAATCAGGGCACAGCGGACAGAGCTCCGGCTGATTCTCATGGCGATATGGGAGTGCGATTGTCACAACCCAGTGCTGGGCACGCCACAATTGCGGCGATAAGTCTCCTTTTTGAGGAGTGGCTAGAGAGGCGCCACAGTGGAGCATACGGTTGAGGTCTGCCTGGCTTGGGCGGGGCACTGCCGTGTCCTAGTGGAGGCGATCAGTGGCGGTGATCTCTCGCGTCCGGCCCTGGTCCAGGCCATGGTACGGAGCGAAAGGGCATGGAAAGCCGTCACCTCTTTCTGCGAAGCAGTAATGCATGCGAAGGAGAATGCGGAACGAGTGAAGGAGAGGCAAATTTCGCGCCTTCGAGCCCCTAGCCGCAGGAGACGCTGTGGGCGTCGGGAATCCCAGACCGATTCTAGGCCACCGTAGGCGTGGGCTTGCGGACGGTGAGCAATGTGTAGCTCGCCGTCCGATAAAGACCAGGCCCGGGTCGACGGCGCGTTGTGTTCCGCGCGCGCCAAAGAGATGTCAGCACAACTGACGGGGTCCGCTAGGGCCGATGCCTGCCAGGGTCGAGGGAAAGTCCAAAAGGGTTACCGTGGCCCCTGGCAACACACAGGCAACTGAAGGTAAATGTGTGGGTTTTAGTTAGTAAGAATCTGACACGCCCTCCACTCCGCCCAGACCGGGGGAAGTTATTTGATAATATCAAACACAAAAAAAAATGTCACGTAGGTATGGTGGTCTATATGTATGTCACCGTATAATATAATCTATCCATGGGAAACCGAAAAATTGCGAATTGGTGTCAGAATTGCTTGCGATGTAACGCACCTTGGAGCTGCGAGCAACATGGAAGTAGCGCTCACCGGCAGCTGCCGCAGCCTCGCTATGCTCGCTCGGCTTGCGCGCTTCACGGTATTTCGTTAATTTATAATCTAACGGAAGCGGAAGTCATTCGATAGATTATAAACTAATGAATGGTTCTCACAATCTTATGGTAACATAATATGTTTCCAGCTCAATAAGTACTGTTTGCTTGATAATTAGTGCAAAAACTGTAGTAAGATGTGTACTGACTGTGGCAAAGTTGGACCTAGCATTAAATATAATTACAAAGCATTGACTAATTGAGAAAATACTATACCGGTCTTAAAGTCAAAATAATTCAAGTGTAAGTTAACAATATCTCAGATAGTACTCCAAACGAAGTGTCTAGAGGAGGTATTTCACGCAGAGGCGGAATCACCGCACTGGCAGCTGCCAAGGCATGTCCGTGCTCTGTGGTCTTAAATATCGCGAGGACGAAGTCGACAGTAGTGCATTGGTCCTTCAAAATCTACCATGGGAAACCAAAAAATTGCGAATTGGTGATCATACCTTTTCTGATAAAAGTTTCGTTGGGCAAGAAGATATCGAACTCCTTCAGATCCTCGTAGTTGACGGACTTGTTCTTTTTAAATTTCTCGAAGCTGAGGTGGTCACACAGCCGATTCATTTGCTTCTCTGTCACGTCTTTGCCTAGAAAGTCTGCCACGCGACGTACGACTGCTGGTAAATCCTGGCAGAGAGAAAAGAAAAATACATCACGTGTGCTGTTAAATGAGGTATTATTTTATACTAGCTTCACCAGCGACTTCGACAGCGACTTCCACGCGAAGTGGAAATCGTAATACACTTTAGAGGTATGAGGAACAGGGTGTAAAGTTCACTCATCCTCTATACAAAAGGGAGGATCGACCAGACGGGTGTCGTCTCTGGCGGGCAACTGCCCAACGATTGATGTCGGAAAGTTATATATTATTGATCACGCGGTAATGCAGGATTTGTGTGACGTCAGGATGTTGTGTGACGTCAGGTCTTTGATGCGTTGTTCGCATGTGGCGATGGAGATATAACATAACTCCCCTCCGGTGACCGGAGTTTGATAGTGGGCTGATTCTTGTATCTTGCGATGCTTCGCAGTGCCAGTTGAGGTTCCTGTGAGTCGGAACCGGGTGCCACATAGGTCGCGGTGAGTCGGAACTGTCTGCGGTGGTTCCCCTGGGGTGGCGCTGCGTTATGATCCAGTGAGTCGTATTTAGTACAGCCCCGGGTTGTGGCTGACTGCTGGTGTCGACCAGGAGAGGGTAGAAACGGCTCTGCTTATGGACTAGCGAAAAGTGCAGTGTGCTGTGCCAAGATTGCTGATGAAGCTGAGGGTGATGACAAGGAATGTGCGTCCGCTTCATGCTGGTGGTCAGGATGTACCCGTTGAAGCCGTGGGTGCTGGCTGGCTGTGTGTCTCGCGTCACGAAAGCTTGCGAGAGAGTTCTTAAACCTCTTAGCAATTACTTTTTTCCTAAAGTATTCATTGTACAGTTTTGTCTTTGTTACGATTTTATTATATACTAGCTGCACTCCGCAGTTTCACCCGCATAAGTTTCGATCCCGTTGGAATATCGGAATAAAAGGTATTCTATGTCCTTTTCCAGGTCCTGGTCTACCCATGTTGCAAATTTCATCCAAATCCGTTTAGCCGTTTTAGCGTGAAAGCGTAACAATCAAACAAACTCACTTTCGCATTTATAATATTAATATATTTATGTACTCGTAGTTAAGATATAGATTTATAACAAGGGTCATTTGATCATACCTTTGCAAGTTCTTCATAGAATAAGAACAGCATATTCGGATGATGTCTCATATCCCAAGCTTCTTTTACGTGCTCGAAATATGGTGTCAGTATATCTAAAACAAAATCAACTATGAACTACCCTATCCGAACAAAAGCTACAACACGTTTTATTTTGTATTCATACTTACATACCGTACTCGGACGCCTAATTTAAGTGACCTTTTATTTTCATATTTATTTGTATAGTTGGTCATTCCATTTACCTAGTGTAAATATTTACTTGTGTTAAATATTGTATATAACCATTTTAATGTAGGTATATATATGAAATAATTCATACTTACAACGATCCTTCATGAATAACTCCCAGAAATCTTTAAATTCGCCTGCGAAATCGAGTACTCGGAAAAGCTTAGCATGGTGGTAGGATGAGACGGCGATGTCTCTAGCATCTCTAGCTATATATATCATCTTTGCCGTGTCCACTATAGTGGGTGGGAGGAAGCTCATCGGAAGGTGCGTCTTGATGAACCGTGGGGATGGCATCGCCGCCAGTTTCTCCGTCACTGGCTGAGCCATTACCTCCAGCATTTTTAAAAGTTTTTCTTTTTTCTCTATGCTTTCCACCTTGTCGATGTTTTTCAGCCAATTATTCCTCCATTCGGTGTAGTACATGTAAATTCTGAAACCGATTAAATTGTTAGAGTTTTTGATGAAGATTCAGCAGTTATTTGTGTATTTATTAGTTAACTAGAATTTGTACCGTAAGTTTATAACATTGCATAAAATTGCCGTTGTATGAACGCCTGATGTATATTTCTCTTACGCATATCACCTATCCACGTATTCAGAAGTATCATATCAGCAGTAGGTTAGTAGGTAACGAACAAGTTAATAATGTCAAATACCTTGGAAAGTGGTTGGACAGTTCCTTAAAGATTTAAAAAACAACAAACTTTTTCCCTGATTTCGTTTACATTTTTACCCCACGGTAAACATGTAAACGAAATCTGGTACTAAATGGGGTGTACATCCCTTACATATTAGAAAGCTACATATAGATAGTGCAATCCACGACGACGCGCCCCACTCCACTCCGCTCCGTACTAAAGTACAGCTTACAGTACAGTAATCGCAGAGTGGGGCGCGTCGTCATGGATTGCACTATCTATTAATAGCTATGATTCGAAGTAGGATAGATTATGGTTGATTTTGTACGGAAACTGTGCCAACTGTCATCTTCTTAAGCTTGACAAAGTGCAAAATCAAGCAATGAGAATCATAGGAGGATTTGTGCCTCCAACCGTTATTTATCTCTCGAAGACTGTTTTAACAGGTAAATTTTATTTAAGATCAAAGTCGGTTCGTAATAATACATTATTAGTGGATGTCCACAGAGTTTATTCAGAAAAGCCTTTTTACTCTAGCCCGATACTAGATATTTATTCCTTGAACACTTGGGTAACCAATGTAGACTTATCTAATGTAATAAGTGATACAATTAGGTAAGGGTCATAAGTTCGGCAAAAAGACTGATTAATGAAACGGATCTTAATAATACGTGTGCAAAAACGATAGATGTTATGTTTAGTCAACACTATAAAATATTTACGGACGGCTCCAAGGCTCGTTCAGACTTAGGAGCTGCTTTCTTTGATCTTCAACATGATACTAAAGCTAAATTCAAAATGAATGCCAAGATTTCAATTATGTATTGTGAACTAAGGGGGGTAAGGTAAGAACAGCTCAAAGAGAATACCATCTAGCTGACCCAAATGTCAAACTCAAACTCAAAGCATTTATTTCAATTAAACCATTTACAGGCACTTTTGAACTGTCAAAGAGATGGAGGATGGAGGACGGGCAAGAAACTCCAAGGACACTCTTTTAAATATAGAAATTACAAAATCCTGGGTACATTACTCTTGTTGATTCTATATGTGAGAACAATGTAAAAAAAAACAATAACGATTAAAAATAAGCCCTGGCAGATAAGAGATGACCAGTCTCAACTGACGGCACCCGTTCACGAACATGTCGTGTGGATCAGCACCAAACAGGTCAACCATTTTGTAGGGAACTGAATGATCCAACACACTCGCCACCATCAGCGAGACATTTAAGTGATCATGACATACTCTCAACTGCACTGTTCTTTCAAGTCAACATACAACATAATAACATAGTAAACGACTCACATTTAAAAAAAAAATGAATCTGTGTTATACAAAACTATAGTTTGCAATGTATTTGTAACATTAAAAGAATTTTACTACCAAAAAGAAAGAAAACCATTATTATTGTCAATGTTATTATTATGTCAACCTCACCTGCACGCGCTGGTGGTTCGTATGAATCGCCAGCGGCGATGGTCCTTCTGGCCTTCGTGGTGCCCCCTGCCAGATAACGAACAAGGCTATGACGTCCGAGCAATGGCGGTATAACCATACATCTGACGGCTTGCCGTTCAGAAAAGGCTACAGAGGCCTTGGAAATTAAATAACCCCTAGAAAATCCTGGTGCAGAAGGCAAGGGGAAACCACTGCACTATTTTCCCAAGAAAACCACATGACAAGTTTTAATAAGTTAAGGGTATTGTCATACGTTCCAACTGACCCTCGACACCATCGTGATTCCGGGTTGCATGGTGGGAAATATGCTACCGGCCATACCACTGTGGACCACTAGGCAGCGAGTGGAAACTGTGCATCTGGTCTCGGTACAGGTCAAAATAGTATCCAACCATATCCTTATGTAGTCTGTGTATCCAACTGAGAAAATATCTGCGAGTGGGTACTTGGAATGTCAGAGGTTGCTACCGATAAAGCTGCGAGCGGATCAACGTTGATCCACCTGTCCCGCGCCGTCAAGCCGCGCTGGAACGATATCGTTCCACCTGGTTCACGCGGTAAAAATCTCTAATTATACATGGAATTAAGGGCTAAATATCGTTTGTGGCAATTTTTGTCTATGGGGAGAATGATATTCTAGTACACTGAATGCTTAACTACCAAAAAAATTAACAGGGAACACAAAAAAAAAAGTTGAAAGTGACGCATTCGTCACTGTGACGTTCGCCATGGTGACGCTCAGTACAGTGACGATAAAATGTCGATCGATACAATTATAATGGTATATAATAACGAGTTAGGGGTAGATATCCGTCAATAAAGGTATAAATAGTATCCTAGTAAAAAAAAAAAAATGAAATAAGTCACTGTAACTCGGATGTGAGCATTGTGAGCCGCGCTGGAACGATATCGTTCCACCTGGTTCACGCGGTAAAAATCTCTAAGTATACATGGAATTAAGGGTTTATACCGTTTGTGGCAATTTTTGTCTATGGGGAGAATGATATTCTAGTACACTGAATGCTTCACTACCAAAAAAATTAACAGGGAAAACTACAAAAAAAGTTGAAAGTGACACATTCTTCACTGTGACGTTCGCCATGGTGACGCTCAGTACAGTGACGATAAAATGTCGATCGATACAATTATAATGGTATATTATTACGAGTTAGGGGTAGATATCCGACAATAAAGGTATAAATAGTATCCCAATAAAAAAAAATATATGAAATAAGTCACTGTAACTCGGATGTGAATTTTCAAAGTTACGCGTAATAGTACAAAAATGGCTCCGCGCGCTATGAAGTTTGAGTTTCAATCAATTGAAAATGTTACGTAGGACTCTCAAACAAACGCTTTTGTTAAATTACTTATCTATTCATTATGTAACTTGCAAAGTTTCCTGTAAATTGAAACAGTAGTTTTATCAGAAATAAAAGTTACGCGTAATAGTACGCAAACTCACAAAAATGGCTCCGCGCGCTATGAAATTTGAGTTTCAATCATTTGAAAATGTTACGTAGGACTCTCAAACAAACGCTTTTGTTAAATTACTTATCTATTCATTATGTAACTTGCAAAGTTTCCTGTAAATTGAAACAGTAGTTTCATCGGAAATAGCCAAACAAAACAGGAACAAACAGGTTTTTCCCGCCTTATCTGATAATAACATTTTTTTTACAAATACGATTCTCGTCCTACGAGCATTGTTTATACGTAATATGATGCTCTATGTATTCAACAACACAACAAAGTTTACATTGTGCGCCGAGAGCCAATATAAACAGCAGGAGACCATTTTTTGTGCCCATTGTTTATTCTTATCGCGGCATCTGTCAACGCACGGTGCTTGGGCCCACTTATGACGTTTTGCGTCTCGCAGCTTCGGAGTTAAGATCCGGCAAGTTCGAAGTTGTGGAAAGGGAGATGCAGAGGTGCAAAATTGACATTCTAGGGCTCAGCGAAGTGCATAAAAGAGGCAAAGGACACTTTTAATACGAATAACGGGAATATCATGTACTATACAGGGGGCGAAGATCATAGCGCCAAAGAAGTGGCCTTCATCGTGTCAAAGAAACTACAGAGCAGTATCAAAGGTTATCAAACTCCAAATGATCGGGTTAATGCTATCAAACTTGATACGTGCCTTGTCCCAGTTAATGTTATACAGGTATATGCACCATACCATCTAGGGAAGTTGTGATCATACAGAGATACATAAATGCTAAAGTGGGATTCACCAGGGGTGATCCTCTTCGAGGTACAGTCGTTGGTTCCTATGGACTTGGTAAAAGAAATGACAGAGGCGAAAAATGTCTGCAATACTGCGTAGAGAATCAGTTGGCTGTCATAAATACTTGGTTCCAAAATCATCCGAGAAGGACATTTCCAACGGGACATAGAAATTATATTGACTTTAAAGCAATTAGGTCGAGGTGGCGCTCGTCAATCACCAATGTAAAAACACTTCCTGGTGCTGATTGCGGTAGTCTAGTGACCACCAGCTGCGTTAAAAATCCCCTCAGTGGAACCCTCAGAATAACGTTCCCCTGAACAAACAAGCTGTAGATCACTTCGAGTAACGATTGGCGACAACATCAAGTCACTAAAATTAGATCCATTTGACTCAAGTGAAGCTGACTGGAATAACCTCAAGAGGACTGTTTTAGATACGGCCAAAATCTCATAATGCTTTTAAAATTGTTCGGAAGAAGGAAGAGTGGGTAAGTCTTGGAAGTTGTTTGAGGAGAGGAAACAGCTGAAAGCAGAGGGTCTGAGTTCAGAGAGAAGCAGATACAATCAGCTGCATGCCGAAGTTCAAAGCTCTACTCAGAAGGATAGGGATGTGCACATCAACAGCGTCTGCGAGGAAATTGAGGGACATGCCAAAGTGCGAACTAAGGATCTGTTCATGAAAATTAAACCTACCTTCAAACGGAAAGCCTGGGTAGTGGAAGACAGTAGAGGTAACACTTTGTCCGAACTAGATAGTGTTTTGGATAGACGGAGAGACTACTGTTATAAACTATACCGGGATGTGCATTGCTTATGCACCGAGCGTAGATGGGATGACCACTCGGAAGAACCAGGTACACTACTGTCTGAATTCAAGATGCTATACAAAAACTTAAGCATAAAGCAATGGGTCCTGATGGCGTTTCTGCTGCACAACATCTTCAGGGTTCTTCTTCTTCATCTGCACGGTTGGCGCATTGGTTAAGTGATTGACTGCTGGGTTGCGTGTCGCGGGTTCGATTCGTACGACCTAAACGCACCTACAATACAGGAGAAATTCCTAGTGAGGTAACGTTTAAAAAACAAAAGAAAATAAAGAAAGATCTTGGTTTTGATGGGACAAAGATTGTGCACCAGATATGCACAAAGATCTGGACGACAGGCCAGTGGCCAGTAGACTGGTCACAATCCGCTGTAATCCTCTGTTACCCTCACACAAGAAAGGTTTAACCAAGAAGTGTGAAAACTGCAGAACCTTATCGCTCATGTCCCACGCCAGTAAAATACTTTTGCGCATTATTAACACGAGATTAACAGCGTATGTAGACCACCAGATACCGAGAAAACAAGCCGGTTTTGTTGCCGCCATGGGAAGTCTAGAGCAACTTTTGAATGTCCGCATTTTCATCGTGAAATGTCGTAAATTTAACAAGCAACTGGTCTTGTGCTTCACTTCATCTCACTTTTCTGATTCAGAATCTGTACTTTGACGGCACCAGCTTTGTGAAACTGGAAATAAAAGAATCAAAGGCTTTCCATACGGAACGTGGCGTGCGTGAAGGCCTTGAGGAAATCCGCCGTCATACTGGTATGGCCAAAGGTGCGGTGATCAGTCTAGGGAAAACTTGGAGGAACCGTGGCTTTCGTCGGAATACCAAAATACGACTGACCCGTTCTCTAGTTCTATGTTCTATGTTAAGGGGTTTAGTTTCCGCACTAAGTCCGTCAGGTGGACCATTGTGCGTGAACCATAGCGGCCGTACCCATGCTCTAGTTTTTTTTTTTCTGCTGGAGCTGAAGTGGTGCAATAAAAGCAGCGAAAGCAGTAAGATCGGTGCTTTCAAGATGTTATGTTGGCGTAGGCTACTTCGTATCCATGGACAGCCATGAGAATGAGAATGAATGAATCCATACTGGAGTTACTCAATATCACCGACATCTCGCTCCTTGCATACTGTTGATAGCCGCTTGGCTATCTAAAATATGCCAGGAGCGTGCCCTCAGCTTTTTCGGACATATTATGCGTTCACCTAAGCATGGTCTGGAAAGGCTTATGTTACTAGGCCGGGTGGAAGGAAAACGCGCTCAAGGCAGAGGACCGGTGAGATGGTCAGACGCGATCAAGAAGGCTGTTGGAGGCAGCATTTATCAAGCGGTCCACACTGCAGAAGACCGCATAGCTTGGAGACGCGTCGTATGTGGTCGCGATCCTCAGCATTGAGGGAAAGACGAAGAAGAAGAAAAATTGTGGACTATCTCTGAAGCCCTGTTGTATTTACTGAGTATAGATCAAGAGAACTTTGTCTTCTATTCTCTATCTTCCAATATTTGGCTCGAGTACCCTCGAGTCTTCAAGGGATCCCGATAGCCATAATTATATTAGACTCAATTCGTATGACGGTTTTATTCATAGACTGCAGTCTATGAATAAAACCGTCATAATTCAATGGATTCCCTTACACATAAGACACACACATACACACACATCACATGGAGTCATGGGTAACGAGGAAGCAGACTTAGCAGCCCAACAAGCATCGTATGAGGGTATTAATTACACATGCACACCGATATACTCAGAATGGCTTGGTCCTGTCAAAGATCTATACAGACAAGATGGCACTAATATTTTGATGAACGATCAAAGTTAAAGGGAATCTGGTATAAAACCATCCAATCTAAACCGCTTCGTTACCCATGGTTTGAAGGACCCAGATAGATAAGAAATATGTAGTAGCTTCTATTGAGGATGCGTTCGGGCCACATCCCACCGAATAAGTTTAAATAATGAATAGGTAAAAGCACCTCACCAAACTGCGAAGTTTGTGGGGTGATTGAGGATATTTACCACGTGCTGATGGAATGTGACCGGAACATACACAGTAGGTTCATTGAAAAGAAAATCAAACCATGACTTTACGCAGTAGGTACTTACTCGAGGAAGGGATATCTATGAGTGATTGGAACAGCTAACGCCGTTTCATAATCGAAATCATTTGCTAGCAGCCATACCAGCTCCTGAGTCCACGTAGTGCCTGTCGAGTAACACAAGAGAGTTCTTACAATTGTATATTTTACTCATCCAAGAAAGGTTTTTGTATCTTTATTGTATTTTCACTGTAAAATAAGTATCCAGTTTCAAAAATGTATGTCGTGCTCCGATCATCGAAATGGCCATATCATGATCTGCCTGGCCATTTCACGATGTGTCGCCATTTCATGATTTGACCATCTAACATAAGGTGATATTTAAAACGACCTTTTTTACAGTTCAACCGATTCTGACTTCTATACCGTAGGCTCAAAGATGGCATTAAAAGCAAAAAAGTGGTTACAATACCAACTGTTTACTGCAGTTGCCATTTGTCATGCCACCAAGGCAATAGAAGTCAAAATCGGTTGAACGGACTGTAAAAAAGGTTTAGATAAATCTAATCTTATTTCAAATGAAGTAGGGTAGGTGCTCCAGTGATTGAACACACCCAGTGAATGTAGGTACAAAAAGGATTGTTTTCCAAAAAATAAGAAATTAAGGTATTTTTACCCAACGCAATATTTTTTTCGTATTTGCAACCATTTTTTCTATTATAGTAGCAAATTTAATTACTTATGTCAGTGTTCATTTTAAAATGGTGAGCGTTTAAAGTTGGCAGTGTTGATCTACATAACTGTGTATTTGTTCGAGCAAGAATTTAGGACTCGGGTAAGACGCAACATTTATGATATCACATTGTAGCCGTAATTGAAGTATGTACTATAAGTTATTTATTAATTCGAATAAAGGATAGTTATACCATATCTCTCAAATCAATTTCATTGCCATTTTAGCCAGTTTTAAGCAAATTATTGGGGCTCCCAGCATTGGAACGAAAAATCGTTTGAAATCCGGTGAATGAACGACCGTTAATTCACTGGATAAACGTTAATTTCATGTTTTTATTCAAATATGCAATTTATTATTATGCCATAAGATTCACTTTTTGGGAATAGTTTTAAAAATAGATTTCTGATCTTTAGGCCAGTATTGGGACAGGTATGTTCATTTATTGGTTCATAAAATCTAGTGAATGAACTAACATTTTTCATCATTTTCAAATATTAGCTTTAGTCACTAAGACGGAGCAAATAAATGAACACAATATTTTGAGCTAGATTTCATCTTTTTAAGACCTAGGTTTTATTATTATATTAATTTTTCTTTTTTTCTATTACTGTCCCTTTAGATTACCATAGATTCCAATAAAAATAAATACTTTTCGGGTTTCGATATATCTACCAAGAAACATTGGAAAGATAGGTCCATTACTAATGGAGAACTAACTATTAATAAAGCAAGTAACGCCACTTCTAACTGTAATTCTGGAATTATGTCTAAGTGATGCGCTTTCTACATCTTCTGCACCTGTAGTTTTTACTGAACGGCATCCAGAAATTGAAAAGAGTGTTCCTGCTATAGACGTGTGTACGATCAATACGGAACAAATACAACCAGGAATGGATACCAATAAAATTTAATGTTTATTGAGCTACCCAACAATCACTTCAAAGAAGAAAACACACGCAAAGAAATCTAATTCTATGTCATTTGGATTAACCGGCAAAAGGTATAAAAAAATATATTGAAATAATAGAAGAAGAATAGAGAATAAAAAAAGAAGAGAAAAATAATGAAAAAAAAGGAAAGCGCAGGCGAAATAAAATAAAAAAAGAAAACAGGAAGACAAAGAAAAGAAAAAGAAAGAAGAAGAAAAGCTCTGAAAACAATAAAAAACAATAGAAAACAATAAAAACCAAAAAAGTCAAATAAAAAAAGCTAAGACCATAAATAAAATTGAAATCGAAGAGTTTATTCTATATCAAAGGATTTATACGGGAAATATGTTATGGCAAGATTCAAAAATAAAAGATAAAGATCATTGTATAGGTAAAACTCTTATGGTGAACGACGAAGAACAGAAATATAAGATTGATTTTCTTAGAAAAAATCTGTATGTGATAAAATTGTCAGCTTTGTAAAACCACACGTACCGGATGTGACAGTCGTTGATTTGAACGTTTGTTACGTGAACCAGAATATTCGTGGCTTGTTCTCTTTTCATATTATTACATTTAGAGATATAGACTACAGAATAATAACGCTGAATATTAAAAATGATTGTATTGAGACTGTTTATTGTGATTCTAATTATGTTAATTATTAATGGTTGATTAAAGTTTAAGTAAAGTATACTTTAACATTTACGTCTAAGTTTACATTTATGTTACCTAGTTTTATAAATAATATATTTTATATTTTCTTTGAATTAAAATATATTAACGCTTTATAGGTTTATGATGATTCGCAAGTTTATGGCTTTTATGTAAAAAAAAAAAAAACATTGTAACAGATTTTGAGACAGATGGTTGATGTTTGCTTAGCTAGTTTAGTTGATTGTTGGACTGCATTTTTATAATAATAAGGATTTTTCTGTATTATAAATTTAACAAAAATTGTGTTCATTTATTGGTTTTATCTAGTTCATTTACTAGAAAATTTCGTTCATTCACTGGGGTTTTAGGGTATTTTTCAATTTATTGCTAAATATCTAAGAAAATACACAGGTTATGTCGTAAACCCAATATATATATATATATATATAATCTTATTACCAAAATATAGTTTTGCACCGTATCCCTTAGAGGCAACATACTGTAATATTTTTTTTAAGTTCGATGATCGTTTAAATGTTCATTCACTGGAGCACTTACCCTATAGTTGCAGATGAGTTGCAGTTTGTGCTGTACAGAACTAAATCACTTTAGTTCATTGATACACCAATGATTTAGTGTATAAGTATAACTTCTTGATTTGTCATATCATCGCTTACACGATCAATCCTTCCTTTCTCAGATCTGCCTCTTTACCTACATTAAGCCACGTGCAGACTACCGCGACGCGACGGCGCGACGTTATTGAGAGTTTTCTAGTAACATACTATTGCCTGCTTCTTATGGGCCTGGGATTCCCACAACACTGGACAACAAAGTACCGGTGGAACTCCCAGGTACTTTTTTGTACCTACACTATGATAAGATTACCTGCCCGCTGGTAGCTGGCCACATACACATCACTAGGCCTTATGGGTAAGTTGTAGATGTTCTCTGCATGGTCTGTATATGGTCTGAGCATCACATAGCCTTTCGGACCCGTTCGGATCAAATCGATGTTGGGGTCTGAAATAATCGTCAAGGTCAACAGCAGACTGTAAAATAGTGTTATTGAGTACTTTAACAACACTATTTTAGTTAAAATTAAATTAACATTTGGTATGTATTTTATAAATTGTTTCCTATAGCAGCCCGGAGTCTGGATAGTGCCCGGATGATGGGAATAGGCTCGCCCCTTATAACATGGTGAGATGTGGGCGTTACTACTATAGGTGCGCCTCAGCCCAACCCTTCAGGAAATAGGGGCGTGATGATATGTTTATCGATTAACGAGTCGATTGTTTATGAACATGAAACTTTATTAAACCTATTGATTAAACCAATAAATGTCTACTTACAGTTGAACAACCTCTTGTTCACTGCTTTCTCTTCTGCTTCAATCTCTTTGAAATCAAACGGGAAACGTAAACGATTATGTTCTTCCATTTTTTTTATTCTTGGTAAACCTAGGCAGTACAAGACTGTGAGAATGGACACGAACGACTAACTATATAAAAATATCTCTCGTGACTCGTGCCTTATAAGTATAATACCTACTTATGTACCTACACTTTTGATTACCTACTTTATCATTATTTTCGCGTGTTATTATTTAATTATTCTGTAATCATATTATTTCTTAAAAACTGATGTATTTTCATGACGGCATGACGGTGCGAAGGACATTGTAATATTTTAAATGTTGATTATGTGATATAAGCCATTGTCTTTTGATATGAGACCGAGATTAAAATAATTAATCTTACAACAATCATAGCTGTTTATTGAAATATTAGACGTGGAAAATAAAAACAGCCTAGTTTCCTCGAAAAAACAGTAAAACAGGTAATGGCGGCGTTAGGCGTCGTCGGCGACGTCCTAGCGCCTGATGGGGCCTGGCAAAAAATAAATAACTAGTTAGTTTATTTATTCGTAGGTATTTATTTCCTCCCCGGCCTCAGGTTCTGAAGGGCCTCTCAAATCTCGAGAAGTAGGTACTTTTTAATCAAATCCCATGTTTGCGGCTTGCAAAAATTTTCGAGCTCGTTAGGCTCGTTCTGGCATCCCACTTCTTAAACTTTTCTGCATTGGAAATAGCGGCTGGTGTTATATAAGACATACTTAATCTTGCAAAAATTCGGTGAGGCTAAAAGTCGAAAAGTTTGTCTATTTTAATTTGTGTTTTTATATCAGTAGTATAAACAGAAAAAGGTTAAACTGAATGATTCTCATTCAACTTCACGTTTTCTTTCGTCTGGGAAATGAAAGAGGACTCGCATAGCTGATGTCATCGACGTCAGCTTTGCGAGGTAACGTAACATTAGGATGTAGGTAACTTAGTGAAAGTGGTGTGACAGTTTGTGCCAAATCAGACGCTTTTAAGTTCCTTTTTGTGTTGTATTGTGTTCTCAAGATGCCTCGTATCAATTTCACGTCAGCGGAGTACACCGATATGATTTTGATTTATGGAGAGTGCTATCAAAACGCAACGTTGGCGTTACGAACAAACCAAGCGTGTATGTCCTACAGATTTACGGATTTTTCCACGGGCAATCCAAAGATAACGTGATAAATAAACTTAATTTGTGATTAAGATTAAAAATATTATATTAAAAAAAAATTTGACAACCTTAGGCGTAGCAGTGGCAAGACAAGATAAGATAGATAGATATTTGCCAAAGATGAGTTCAATTACATGAATTACGTTTACCGAGGCAAGCCACATATCACTAAATAATTAATTAGGTACGGACGATTGTAGTAGGTACTCGTATATTATTATGGCAACCAACCTCTGGAACTCCTCTTGTATTTTGAGTTTGAGTAGAGTTGATTGAGTATGGATAGTATGGATGTGATAAAACTACAGATTAACGATTTTCTCATAAAAGTTTTTTTTTTTTTACCGCCAAAGGACCATAGGCGTATTTGATATTAATTTCAACTTGATACCTCCAATCGTTCCTGAGAAAAAGGCTCTTGACAGACTGACACACATATAACGAAGTGATCGTTTATGGGTTCCGTTTTTAGGGTTCCGTAGTCAACAACCCTTATAGTTTCGCCATGTCCGTATGTCTGTCTGCCTGTCCGCGGTTTAGCTCAAAAACTATTGGTTCTAGAAAGTTGTAATTTGGCATGAGTATACAAGTTAATGACGCCGAAAAAGTGGTATATTAAAATTTTGAAAAAAACAATTATTTAACCTCCCCTACATGTAAAGTGGGGATGATAATTTTTTTTTTCGTTCTTCCCATAGTGTGGGATATCGTTGGATAGGTCTTTCAATATTAGGGGTTTGCGAAGACCGTTTTTTGATTAAGTAAACCGTTCGTGACTTATCAAGCTTTAAAGTACCAATTTTCGTTAGAGTCAAGTGTTCCCCCTCTACCAACTAAACGGTTGTAGTTAGAAATTCAAATGTCACGGCATTAGTACTTATATATAACGAAGTTTAAAGGAAAACTATCACACTTAAGTGGGCTTTACAAGTTTACGAGTAATAATCGACCAACTTAAATTTGCGGTTGTTTTTCAATTACAAAGTTAAGTTTGTTCTTACGATAAATTCATTCCAACTACGGAACCCTTCATTGTGCGTGGTCCGACACGCACTTGGCCGGTTTTTTTTCTTTTGAGGTACGGGACCCTAAATATGAAAAATGAACACTATTGCGATTGCCAGTCGCAGTAATCACATCTGCATCCGGTTAGACTGGAAGCTGACCCCAGCATAAGTTGGGAAAAGACTAGGCAGATTCATTGACATACAAACAACTTAAGTACTTTGTACTTTATTAATAAAATGTGGGCATGTACTACAGTGGAATGCCAGTGGGCTGTCACAACACTTCCATGAAGTTAAACTGTTTCTCGAAACGCATGATGTAGATGTTATGCTAGTAACAGAAACACATTTTACAAGCAAATCATATTTAAATATACCAAAATACAAATTTTACCAAACAATGTGCATTGTCCAGACCAGACGGAACAGCTCACGGTGGCTCAGCTATAGGTAATTATCAAAGAAAAAATAAAGCTGCTGCCGCTCCGTACTGCACACAGGAAATACAATCCACTAATATAGTAATCGAAGACCCCAAAGGCGAGATAGCATTGTCTGCAGTATATATTCCGCCCAAACATAACATGAAAACCGATCAATATAATGCCTTTTTCAAAACCCTGGGGCATCGGTTTATAGCTGGCGCTGATTACAACGCGAAGCGTACTGAATGGGGGTGACACCTAAAAGACGCCAACTTATGGAAGCTATCAGGGCCTTACAACTGACTGTCACGTCAACGGGGGAACCAACATACTGCCCCGCCAATGTCAGTAAAAAAACCTGATCTCATAGACTTTTTTATTTGCAAAGGGCTACTTTAGTCATCAATAAAGTGTAGCTCCTGTTTTGAAATGTCATCAGATCACTCACCAGTAGGTACCTAATTGCACTAGTCAACTGTACCGTCACAAATGTCGCTAAAGCATGTAAGCTCATACCAAAAAGACAAACTGGTCATTATTCCATGGTAATTATGGCATGCCGGGAGCCCTCGCGGAGGGTTCAGATTTAATGTAGGTTTTTCTCAGCGAATACAACATTATAAACCGTGAAAATAAAATCTGATGTATATTTTAACAAGATTTACTCGTATTAGTAGTTAAATGCGTTGGTTTTAAAATCAAAGCATTTTTTTTTCTTCGCGCTTACATACCTATATTTATTTACAAAAAATTTAAAAGTACTACGTATAGCGTCAAGCAAGACCACATGAAAACAAAATTTTACTCGTTTTACAGTGTTTAACACGGTTTTAAATCAAAAGCCAAAAAAGGAGGGTTATGTGTTTGACCTGTATGCATGTGTGTCCGTCTTTATTGTGAGTGTCACTGAGTATATTAAAATTATTACTACATTGTTCTCACATATATAATTTCAACATGAATGATGTAACCAATGTTTTGTAACAATATTCTAATTTAAAAGAGTGTCCATGGAGTTTCTTGCCCGTTCTTCTCCATAGGAACCTACTACGCTTTGGAATGGGCAACTAGCTTCATCTTTCTGACTGACCGACCCCTTGACAATTCAAAAGTACCTGTAATTGGTTTATTTGGAATAAATGATTTGAGTTTGAGTTTGAGTTTATATTTAAAACATTAAATGTCGCTTTTCGGCGCCAAAATGTATGTTTTCAAAAATATGAAGGGATTTAAAAGTTGATTACAAAAATATAGTCAAATTATTGTTAAAATGTAATTTGGAATGAGAAACGGTAAAAAAAAATCCTAATTAAAAAGGGTAAAATAAAAAAAAAACCGACAGCGTAAAAAATGAACTTTAAATTTGATGGAAACAAAGATCACCTATTTCTGTCTCCAAAACAATCTCATGCAGTCGGAGGCAATTAAATAGGTTTTTATTGTTTAATTTAAGAAGATGCCTCCGACAGCATGAGATTGTTTTGGAGATAGAAATACATAGGTCATCTTGTTTCCATCTTTTTTAAAGTTCTCTTCTTACGCTGTCGGGAATTTGATAAAAAAAAATATTATATATAATTATTTACTGTATTTATGAGTAAACTTTTATACAAGTAAAGATCAAAAGATTTGTTGCTGTATCTAAAGTTTCATGTGTGGGAAGCGCAGGTCAGTATCTCGCAGGTTGTCCTCGATCCATCGCTCGGCTTGTTGCGTCATCTCTTCATCAAAATGGTCGCGCCAACCGCCTGTCTTACCTAAAAACGGAAAACATTATGAGCTGGTAGATTCATAAATATCAAACTAATAAAAAATGATGTACCTAGACGTCCAGTCAAGGCAAAAATCTTCTCTAGAAAGTGAATTGATTGTCAACAATGGTATACCCGCATATGGACCAAAGCACGATGTTATAGTCTGCAATGTAATTAAAGATTTGAAAAAAGTTTTTTTTTAAATCGGTCAACGATTGACGGAAATTCCTATCGATGAACATACATATAAAAATATATATATACATACAGACGAATAGATTAGATTTAAAAAAATAGGTCAAAGTAAAACTATCTACGATGATTAAAAAAAACAATAATTAAATGTATAGGCGACCTCGTAAATTGCTCTAACACCCAAACGTTGAATGTCGCTTAGGCTTCATAAAACAACAAGGTCTATTTATGTATGTAACAGTTAGACAGTTTCAACCTTAGCGAAGTTTCAATTAACTGGGAATAGATGTCAAAAGACGACTATACAACCTTTCCTAATATACGGCTGTTCTCCATGATTCAGTAGACCCAGTTCATCCATGATGTCATAGTTGACAGACTTGTTGGCCCTGAAGCTGTCAATGCTGAGGTGCTGGCTGAGGTGGGTCACCTGCTCCTCAGTGAAAGGTTTGTTAAGGAAGGAGGTCACTCGACGGATGACTGAAGGCAGGTTCTGGATAGCAAAATTATTTATGATAACTCAATGTTTCAGCTTGATCTCGGTGTCAAACAAAGAATAATAAAATAAAACTATGGAATGCGTCAAGGTTGTATTCTGAGGCTATTATTAATTTTCCCTTATTTTACTTTTTCAGTTAGGTTATGATACCTATATGGTCCTAAATATAAAAGAAATAATTTTTGTACACAGGCTGCTAGTGAATCTATTCCATGCATTTTTCATGTATAGGTAGATATCATAAAAACGCCATTTCATGATTTTTGTAGCCTCAGGCATTTATCGATTTTATTGACATAAACGACAAGTTTATTGATTTTACTAGACATCCAATAAAATTATCTAAGTACTCAATAGTGGTTTTTCTAATATTAGAATGACTGATGCATTCGGTTGAATGGACTGGCTGTAACTTTATCTCGAGTAAGTATTCAAGTTTTATGCAAAAATAGCGGTACCTTAGACATGTCTTCATAGAAAAGGAATAACATGTTCGGATGGTGTCTCTTCTCCCAAGCTTCTTTAATATTTTCGAAGAAAGGCGTCCAGTAAACTGCAAATACTTATAGCTAAGTTTCAACATAAAAAAGTCGAATAACCTACGCAAATATTAAATACTCATCGTGTTTATCCAGCTTTAGAATGTTTAGTAATGAAGTCTAAAAATTCTTACCTACATTTATTGACATAACAATGTTGTATATTTTATAACGTTCTGCTTACACGTTCAGTGTCGGGAGCCCTCATGGAGGGTTCACCTAGTCGCATATGGGATGCCGAGACACCCCGCGGAGGGCTCATTTTAAATGTAGATATAAAATCTCATTTAAACGAGTATTTTAACAAGAATTATTAGTATCCAAAATCCAAGCATTTTTTTTTTTCATTTTTTGTTTACTTTTACAAATATTCACCAAAAGTTTAAAAGGTCGGAAACTAAGTATAATGACAAGACCTCCTGAAAATATAATTTTACTTTGTTTTACAGCACGGTTTTAAACCAAATGCCATTGACCGTCCGCGATTGTTAACTTTAGCGCAAACGTAATGCCGGTATTCCCGGAGGGTTCACTTCCAATATATCGTATGAGTTCTATGAAGAGTGGGTGGAGTCGAAAGTGTTAAAATACTTTGAAAGTTTGAAATTATTCTTACTCGAGCTGCTGACGAAGAAATTCCAGAAAGTTTTGAAGTCGCCATGGTAACCGAGCAACTTGTGCAACCTGTTCATATAGAAGAAGGACACCACCACATCCCTGGGGTCCCGCGCCACATACACCACTTTGGCAGTATCCAGCAAGGATGGTGGTAGCAAGGATATTGGCAGGTGGGTGTATACGAAGCGTGGAGACTCGGCCTGAGACAACCTTTGGGTCCCCGGAAAAGTTATTGTCTCCAGATGTTTGATCTTCACAGGATCTGTGGTCTCACTCAAGACTTTGTCCCTCATCAACGGATGTACGAGCGTGGGAAACCTTAAAAACAAAACATTAAGGGACCGGCGGAGCATGCGCAGTTCATACAAACATAATACCAAAATAGTTTGTAAATCAAACATATTCTTAAGGTAGTGTGTATTTATTCCGATTGGATTAAGTACAGAAATATATATTTTGAAGAGGAAATTTCAAATTTCTATAGAAAACTTATTTTTCTTATAACTCGTCTTTTAAATCAGTGTCCATTGAAAATATATATTTGGGAGCCTAGATATTCTGTAATCCAATCGGAATAAATAAACACTACCTTTTATAAGAATATGTTTGATTTAAGTACCAATTATTTTGTTATTACGTTTGTATGAACTACGTATGCTCCGCCGGCCCCTAAAAATAGATATTCTTTGGACATATTGGTGCCGATTCTCTTGTCACAAATGCGTCTAAACTAGACTAAAAATCACCTAAATTTAGTTTACTCCTGTCAAACGATGATTTCCCATTCTGAAATAGACTAAAGAGGCACAACTTAACTATAATTTTAGTTTGACAGCACTGATTGTACTGAGATTTTAATTTTGTGAAAATGACTATTTTGCTATTCTGAATTTGACGTTTTTCACCTAAAATTTTAATTGTCTAACTAATTCTGACCATTTTTAATCGCCACTGAAAATGATGTGGAATATTATTAGTTGTCATGAACTAAAATTCACACGAACATCTCGACTTCGGGTGCAAAAACAGTACTGTACTTGATCTTTTTCTTTTCTTTTGCTTATATCTCGAAAATGGTGTGTCCTATCGCAAAAATAATGAAAATTTCGACCCCCATTATGAAACCCTTATACCCTTAGATACTCAACACGTAGGTAACATTTTTTTTTATTTTCCATACAAAAAGTGAAAAATTCCATATAAAACACGTCGAGGCTGCCCCCACTAAGCGCCTCCGGCTCTAAAAAAATTCACGAGGTAGGGCAAACAAGTATGTACCACGTGGAGTCGCAATTGTCAAATTCGATTTAGTTGGGTCAAAATAATTTTTAAATTTAGTCTTTTTACTACAGAATAGCTTTAAGATTCTCATAGCCAAAAGTAAGGAATTTTAGTGATAGTTTAGTTAGTTTAGTTCGGTGTACAAGAGAATCGGCACCACTATTTACTAAAATAGTTTATATTTGTTAAAGGTCTTGAAGGTCAATACCATTGTGTTGTTGCTTTATAATAAGAAAACAGTTTCACTTTGCTTGCCACACAAGTTCAGGCGCCTAAACTTGATACAAATATGTACTTACTCCAGAAACATGAACCTTCCGAACAAGGGGACGGTCTCCGATTTGGCGAAGTTCCAATCGTTGGCGACGATCCAAACTAGTTCGCGAGTCCAAGTAGAGCCTTTATAGGTAAGAACACATTTAAATAGAAGCTTTACTGGTCTGCCAAGTTTTGCGAATAGGTAGAGGTCAAGAGGGGAGGAATATGTTCAATTAGTGAATGTTTAGTTCTGAGGTAAAACAGGATCTGCAGTCAACACTTTGACATTAAGTTTCTTTTTTCCATGATTTTTAACGGCATGAAATTATGTTAGCTATTGAACGGTTACCCTAAAACATTGCAAAAAAACATCTTCATTTGTGTTCCCAACACAGAAGATGCAAATGTGTAAATTCTGGCCACGATAGCACATTGAACCGCAAATTTTTTGTTACGTTATCTGATTGTGCTGCAGCAACAATGGCTAATTATGTTTTCTTATTAATAAGCAGTAATCGCAGCTAATTTTATTCACATCGTAGTTTTATAGTAGTGGTTCGCCAGTGTTCTTTACTTCAATTAAGTTAGTAAAAAGTTTATGTTTAAACAATTAATTATACTTTGGAGCTTGTTTTTGTTTCATTTTCGCTAAAAACTTTAAAGCTCCGGTTGCAATGTGTTGGACCCACGGATATCTATGGTTGGACCAGTGGTTGCGTAAGTCAATGCTTACAAGTATCTTCAAAATGTGACAGTAAAAAGGTTATTTGGAATTCGAAAAATCGACAAGTTAACCTTATAGCTCCAGAACATAACGAAGCTGAACTTGAACTCAAACTCAAAATTCTAACTCAAAGCATTTATTTCAATTAAACCATTTATAGGTACTTTTGAATTGTCAAAGAGTCGGTCAGTTAGTCAGAAAGTTGTAGCTAGTTGCCCATTCCAAAAAGTAGATCTCTATGGAGAAGAACGGGAAGAAACTCTAAGGACACTCTTTTAAATATAGAAATTACAAAATCCTGGGTACATTACTCTTGTTGCTTCTTTAAGTGAGAAAAATGAAAAAAAAAACATGATTAAAAATATAAGATTTACCAAAAACCCTGGCAGATAAGAGATGACCTGAGAGTCTCAACTGACGGCGCCCGTTCATGAACATGAACATTCCTTGTGTAAGTTGCACTGTTTTCTGACGTTTAGACCGATAGTACCTAACGGTCAAGACGTGTTATAGTAATTGATATGTAAAAAATTGTGGACCATACTCTAAGGTATATCTAGGTAAGTTTTTAGTATGGTAAAAGACTAACCTGATCTAGGGTAACTGGCGACAAAGACATCACTAGGCCTTACTTCCATGTTGTAGATTTTCGCAGCTTCAGCGGTGAAAGTTTTCGGGAAGAAGTAGCCCTTCGGTCCCACACGAATGTAATTTGTGTGTTCGTCTGTTGCATACAAAAAAGTATCTAAGTAAGTAAATAAATTATTTCAATATCGTCATGAATCAGGTCGAATCTTTGAGAAAGTCTTAGGATTATTGCGAAGGACCGGATACTTGGAAACTAAGAAAGATTTTCGTCATTATTCGATTCGTTTTTTCTAATTACCGCCTGTGCCGTACGTGAGGACTACATGGTTTTGATTCTGAAGACCGGTAGTGACATTGAGGCTGTATATACCAAGCAGTAGGTACAAGTCGACTATTTTCCCGGGTGGCTGTCAAGGTTCTAATTCGGTCTTACGAAGGTTCGTCGTAAGATTAGGCAAGCATTAACATACTGAACTGACCATAGCAATTTGCAGTAAAGTAGCAATTTAATCAAATCACCGGATACAAGTAGAGGTACCTATCTAGGTACTAATAAGATAAACGATGTCTGGTTTTCTAGTAAACCTCTCGATTTGAAGGAAAACTAGTTTTAGGATTAAGGTTATTAATATTAAGTTATACTCACTTAAGTATTAGATACTATACAATGTATAGTATATATTACTTTAATTATAATGAATGTGAGAACTATGTGGATATATTTTTTTCTTTTCTCATTTACTTTTGTTTTAATGATGGTCTGGCAGTTTGAGTAGTTTATGCGGCCTACCCAAATGTCCTTTATTGGTCCTCATATGGCCTTACCAAGATTATGTCTGGACTTTAAAAGAGGTTTTTACCTTTGAGTTTGTTTCGCCTTTTATTCTCAGAGATAGTGAGATAGGAAATGTCAACTCTGTCTAGCTTATTTTTTTATTTTTTTTAATATGACTTGTAAAAGTGATCCCGATATCCTAAGTACAGAATAAACAATTTCATTTAAGATGACTTGTAAATGACATGGTGGAAAGATGAATTTCGCAGAACAAGCTTTTACAAAACGTTTATATAGATAGGTATTAAAGCTGAGATCGAAGCGATGACTCGCGACGGGACATTGAATTAAAGATTTGAAAGAAAAAACCGGCCAAGTGCATGTCGGACGACGCACAAGCACAATGTTCCGAAAAAGGGATGAATTTATCCCAAATGTTTTTGGTTGGTAAAACTACAAATCAACTTTATTCGGACTTTTCTCTTTACATGTGCTGTAAGATCTTGCTTCTTGCCAAATTTCATAATTCTAGGTCAACAAAAAAATTGTTTGCCGATAACAGAAGTAACCTTCGCTTCTAAACAATTTCTCTCGTAGCAGCAATTAGATGAGAAACCAAAAACCCTAGCTCATAAACCAAATCACCTTTTTTAGGGTTCCGTAGTCAACAAGGAACCCTTATAGTTACGCCATGTCCGTCTGTCTGTCTGTCTGTCTGTCCGCGGTTTAGCTCAAAAACTATTGGTACTAGAAAGTTGTAATTTGGCATGAGTATACAAGTTATTGACGCCAAAAAAGTAGTAAAATAAAACTTTGAAAAAAACAATTATTTAGGGTACCTCCCCTACATGTGAACTGGGGATGATATTTTTTTTTTTCGTCCTTCCCATAGTGTGGGATATCGTTGGATAGGTCGAGGCGGGCAGCAATTATCCGCTCAAACATTTTACCCACCTCGTTAAGCAGCACTATGGGCCTGTACGCGGACGGCGAGTCCGCGGGGCGCCCCACCTTCTTGAGCAGGACCAGACGACCAGATTTCCACAAAGTGGGAAACTCGCCCTGCTCAAGGCACGCGGTGTAGAGTCCTATCAGTTGGGGCTCTAGCTCCTTCAGAGCGAGGGCTAGGACTATGCCGTGAATTCCGTCGGGCCCCGGAGCCACGTTCTTGGCCCGGAGCCGCATTACGGCCGCCCTCATCTCTGCTTGTGTCACCCCCGGGACGCTGATGGCGTTCTCATCTTCAGGCTCTGCGGCTGTGGGCAAAGCCATCGGCGGCGGCGTATGCTCCGCTCTAGCCGGGAAGAGGGCTGCGACTACCTCCTCTCCTGCAGCTCAGGTTGGAGACTCTCTGTGAGTGGAGGCACCGCGTCTCGAAGTTTCCCTCGAACCGCACGATAGGGGCGCCCCCGTGGATCTCCATCGAGAGTCTCCAACATCTCCTCCCCGGCTCGCGTCCTTGCTTCGCCGATGGCCCCCCTCTACCAACTAAACGGTTGTAGTTAGAAATTCAAAATGTCACTAAGGTGCAAATTGCGTACGTACACGGCGTGCGTTCGTTCCATTATGACCTATGCGGGAGCCGTATTTGCACACGCAAAGCCCCGCCATATCCATATGATGCAAACGCTCCAAAATAGATTCGTCCGTAAAATCACCGGTGCCCCCTGGTACGTTAGGAACGAGATCCTCCATCTCGACCTAAAGATCCCCACAATCCACCAAATTTCTCAAACGCAATTCCAAGCGTTTCTTTGAGTCCGCCGCCAAACACCGCAACCCTCTGGTTGTCGAGGCCGCCAACTATGTCCCTAGTAGAATCAGTAAGATCCGCCGCCCGAGGCAAATCCTTACCGACCAAGACGACCCCATAACCCTCCTCCAGGAGAGCAATAGGGCCACAAGTACAGTGCACAAACACAGACACCGACCCGCATTCCGACTTCGCCGCCGAGGTCCTCCGCGATCGCGACCCGCCCGAGTAAATAATACTCCCCCCCGACCCTTGTCCCGTTGATGCGCCAGCCCGCGTCGATGCTGAGCCAGTAGCATTAAATTCCCCGATTAATAATAAGTGATCAAACGAACTTACCTGTTATGAAGTTCGATCATTATTATACGAAGGGCTTCGTTCGAAGATATAACATTTACAATGCAGCTTCGTCACGTTAGTCGACAACCATACGCATATTTAGAGCTGAAAGCAAAAACTAAACGCACAAGTATAGCTACTCCACTCTATATGTCATCTGTCATTATTTTAGAGTAAGAAGAGAATCTCAATTTTTCTGGGGTAGGGTAGGGATTCCTTATATCTTCGAACGAAGCCCTTCGTATAATAATGATCGAACTTCACAACAGGTAACTTCGTTTGATCACTTATTATACTTCAGGCTTTGTTCTCGATATAACATTTACAATGCAGATGTTAAGAGATTATGAGGAAAATTGAGATTTCCAATATGAAATTATAAATAAATCGTATTTCAATAACATATTAAATCTTTTAGTTTTTTGGACACAAATGACATAATAAAAAATAATAGATAAAGTCTCATTCATCTTAATAACGGACTTATTATCCAACTTATAGACAAGTTTTAATCAAATATAGATAAACAATATACCACTATAGATAAATAATCAAATTATTCATCCTAATATTGAACTTGTCAAATTTTGTTTTATACTTTTTTAATAAGATACCAATATAAGTAGATAAACAATCAAATTATTCATCTTAATATTGAACTTCTGTACCCTAATTACGTAATGCAAAATCAATCCGAATCTGAATCGTTTTGAAACAGATTGCTAATCCATTGCTCCGTAAGTTCGAAAAAAAAAATGCAGAGCAACGTAAATAACGCAATGAATGTTGTTGAACTGTCAAAATGAAACAGATTTGTCTTTATCGTTTACGAAAATATGTTGCGTAATTAGAAAGCTGGTCTAATTTAGTTTTATACTTTTTAAGGTACGTTATAATGATTATTCGCATTCATAATACTCAAGTATTTTGTTCAGTATTAAGCACAGCATGAGTAAATTCGTTTGAATTATTGACAATTGCTCTATTAAAAAGTCTACCGAAAGGCGAAAGAGCTATTTGTCTAGCCTGACGTTTGCCATTATTACATCGAATGACGCTCCCTTAGCGTTAGTACCTACTCGTAGTGGATGTCGAGGTATGTCTAGTACTATGTCCTGAAAAAACACTAATATCTATGATGCAAACAGAGAGTTGGTATATTACCTATATTATAGAAACCAAATGATAGAGGTGGTGGTGAGAGAATGGTAGAGGCAGAAACTGGTTTGTGGGGGCTTATACAATGAAGGTATTAAGTCAGTATTATTTCCTTCTAATGCCCTGAGTACCTACCTATAGTTAATGTAATCACATAATGTACTAGCTAGACTTTCGGATTTTCAAAGAAAGGTAATAAAAAAGGTTCAGTTGGCTGTGACCAGGACCAGACCTGCATGATTTACTATGCAGTTAGGTATTTTTATAATTATTTTAAAAAGTCAAAGTTTTTTAAAACATTTAAGACTTTACTTGGGGTCCCAGCTAGTTTCATACGTGGCCCCATAGAAACCTTTAAGTAGCCTCTTGATGCGGTCATAACCCCCATGTTTGAGTCTATTGCGATAGCAAGAGCTGACTTAAGTTAATTTAAAGACCCCATACAAGGCCCTTAACTTGAATTGCTTGGTTAAAAAGAATATATAATTTTGATTTAGATTGGTACCTATAGATGTTGTAAATGGTAAGTACTTTATTTTTGACAAATGGCCCACCCTAATTTATAGGTGGAATTGTTTTGTTTCATGGTATTATTTGAAAGAGAACTTAAATTAACTACAAAAAAATGAACTTAGGTAGCTAGTCTTAGCCCTGCCTTCCTGATAATATCCCGGTGGAGATGTAGAGGGTGATTCTGTCAGGCTTATGACGGCTAGTATGCCATAACCAGAATGCCTGTCAATTTTCCATTCTTAATTTTTTGTTAATATTTTAATAATAGGCAAAATGGGCACAAAAACGCGTAGTAAAAATGTAGTTTGACCAAGACATGGTAAAAGCATAGACTACATTCGATGCATCAGGGCCGGTTTTCAGGATATGTAAGATTGACGTTTTTGCATTAATTCTTGAAGTAAAAGTCAATACCTATAAGGTTGACCAAACTGAGTGGTGACCATTGTAAATGAGTCACAAATTGTACTGGAATGTGGAGGTATTTATTTTCTACTTTATGTCAGGATTGGCTGTATTTAAGAAGCAAATAGCCAAAGTTTATCTTCACACCATTGCTAAATAGGCTTCTGGCAAAGTAATTTAATGTAGGTACTGAATACCTCCCATTTGGTTAATATGGCACTTATTATCAACATGTATGACATCTTATTAACATGTGTATGTCATATATGTGAATATTGTATATTTTTAACAAACATTTTTAAGGTAAAAAATATGACAAGTTGTTCTAGATGATTTATGTGATACTTATAATTTTTTTAGTCTCTTTCCAGAATCCATGAACCCTATTATCATTATAAATGGCCCCCCACCCACTTCTTGACCTGTAAATATTTCCGAATCATATTTTGATTATGCTATATTTTTTATGTGTAAACTATTGATATTATCAGCCCACCGCTGTACCTAGATCTAGTTTAATATCTGGGTGAATGATAATCTTTTTATCAGCCTTCACTTTAAAGTAAACCATGATATTTATGATTATTATGGTGTAATAGTTTTGTGGTCTAATAGTTTTGTGTTAAGCCAAACATATGTACTTGCCAGGCATCAGGCATGTGGCAGTCAATGTTCCTATTAACTGAGTATGGTCTAATTATACTATTTTCTTAATTCATATCAAATCTGGAATTTTGGAAATTGCAATTGTTTCATTAACATTTTTCCAAACATGTTTTATAATCAGAATCAATGCACAAGAGGTCATCAAAGTCTTGTACTGATTTTAAATTGTTTAACCACCATTCTCATAATCTTAGAGAACACATAAGGTGCAGAACACAAGACATATAATGCATTAAATCTGTATAATTTATCATACTCAAAGCATGAATACTTCCTGTGAACTGGATTACTATTTACCATTAGATAGCATTCTTTTAAATCAATAGTCTCCTGGAGAATTTACACAGCATTATTATTACTGCAGTTACAAATTTGTTAGAATAAATCTTTTGCTACTCTTCAGTTTTTGGAAACAAAACACATAAGGTGCACGGAGAAATTGCACCTAATGCCAGCAGATTATTAATGGCGGTATGCATAACAGGATCATTTATAATGACTGTTGAGATTGTGACTTATAAGGTGTGTCAATAAAAGGTATTGAGTATCTATTGACATGTTTCAATATTGAAACATCATCAGATGCTTTGCCAACAAGGTAAAAAATATTTAATCTTCCAGCATGACTAACTCTAGTATCGAGCATGAGTCTTGTCCTGTGGGGCTTTGGGCTTTGTCACAGCATGCTGTGGCTGGTACTGGTTGTATTGTTCTTTGATATTTCCTTGCTTGATATGAGAACTGTGGTTTCTTGTGTCCCAGCCTCAAATTTGTCCTCTGTTGGTTGTATGTGTGTAACCAAGTGAACCACTCAAGTTTCCCTGACGGGTTGTGGTAAAAGTAGTTGGCTTGTTTATAGATTGGCCTGTTCTTTGGTAAGCTTGTAAGACTTTTTATCTTTTGAAATAGGCTGTTACCATGAAGGTAAGATTACAATAATGGTGATTATCTGTTTCTAATTCTTTGACGATATTTAAGCATTTTTTGGCCAGGACGGGGAAAATAAGGTTTTTTCCAAGGTTTTGATTGAGTGAAGTGTAATTCTGTTAACATCCTTCTAGCGTCACTGAGCTGGGTGACCTCTATCATTATTATTGTTGTTGATTAACATAGATAATGCATCACCTAAAATGGTGAGTCCCTTCTTCAAAATTGTATTTCAAATACGGGTTAAGTCGTTGTTTATTGCTCATTTGTATGCATATTAATGCATCAAATCCCATAATGCTTGCAGCACATCCAGGGATGAAACATTAGTAGGTGCAGTGTCTAGCACAGGTGCTCGGTCAGGCTCAGGTAGAGCATCAGTTACAGTCAGCTGTATTAGAGTTATCCGGATTTGTGTCAAATGGAACTGGTGGTTCGACACAGTCATCAAGTACCTAGATGCAAAAAGATAGATTTGACACCGACAATGTACCATAATATACATACCTAAGCGTAACCTCTCGGACTACACCATTAAAATAGGTAAATGATAAAACTCGTGCGTTTATCTCGTAAACTCCCCGAATTATTTGTTCGCGTCAATGCATCTCGTACATTACCCGCGAGGTACAATAAATATCGTATACAAGCCATGTAAGATACTTACGTTTTACTGTATAAAACTTTTAAGACAATGATAAAACTCGTGAGTTATCTCGTAAACGCCCCGAATTATTTGTTCGCGTCAATGCATCTCGTACATTACCCGCGAGGTACAATAAATATCGTATACAAGCCATGTAAGATACTTACGTTTTTACTATATAAAACTTTTAAGACAATGATATAACTCGTCCGTTTATCTCGTAAACGCCTCGAATTATTTGTTCGCGTCAATGCATCTCGTACATTACCCGCGTGTTACATTGTTTTATCTTGTGAAGAAAAACTGATGAATCGGTGTTGTACCGGTGTCGTTTTATGTAATCTTCGGATTTTTTGAAGATAAATATTCTTTTCCATGTTTTCGTTTCGGCATGATAACTTATGCCAACCTTTAAACTAGTTTTAAACACTTTAATATTAATATTCTTTGGGAATTACAACGTATTGGTTGCCGCGCAAACGTAAAGAATGACAGATGACATATAGAGTGGAGTATAATATTGTGCGTTTAGTTTTTGCTTTCAGCTCTAAATATGCGTATGGTTGTCGACTAACGTGACGAAGCTGCATTGTAAATGTTATATCGAGAACGAAGCCTGAAGTATAATAATGTATTATCTTTGATCCAGCCTGTCCCAACTTGCTATCCTCCCCCCAGCGACGCCCTAAGCCGAGGTCCGTACCCCACAGGGGGTGCCCTTAGCGAGCGCTCGCCTAGTTTTAATTAGAATAGTTTTGCCCCTGGCTGGAGGCTTTGAGTTTAGAAGCTTAAGGCAGCTGCAGGATTGTCCGGTTATGTAGTCATCACCTCAGAGGTGAGCTACGAGATGCCCTTTATTTAAAAAAAACAAAAAAAAAAAGGAAAACTATCACACTTAAGTGGGCTTTACAAGTTTACGAGTAATAATCGACCAACTTAAATTTGCGGTTGCAAACACATGTTCACCCATATATTCCGTATGGGAGAACATGTTTTTCAATAACAAAGTTAAGTTTGTTCTTACGGTAAATTCATTCCAACTACGGAACCCTTCATTGTGCGTGGTCTGACACACAATTGGCCGGTTTTTATCATTACCATTCAGCCGCAAGCCATCCACTGCTGGGCAGTCCTGTACTTCTTGGATCCAGCGGATTCATATCAGTACAAAATATATTCATATGTTACAATGAGTTTGTTTGTTTGTTACGCTTTCACGCTAAAACGGCGGAATGGAATTGAATAAAATTTGGCACATGGATAGGCCATAATCTGTATTAGGATATAGGACACTTTTTATCCCTATATTTCCACGTGATCGAGACTTATACAGGTGAAACCACGGGGGCTGCTAGTATAAAATAAAGCAAGAACCTACAAAAACTAAGCTAACTACATACTCGTATGTAGTTTAAAAACTGTTGTATTTTAGATAATGGTATGTATGTTTTGAAACATAAATTATGTATTTGGGCTAAACTACTGTTGTTTTGTTATAAACTTATACTGCTAAGCTACTAAAATACAAATAAAGGCAACTTGTTAAAACTCTTTCACATTTATTTAATAATATATCTACCTATATTTATTAATACAACGCCTTTTGATATCTCATAACTATTAAAATTAATTATTTTTCAAAAGATTTTAATTTTTCGTTTTCCTTTTTCATTCAAATTAATTCGACAAAGTCACAATTATTTATTATTTACCTCTAATATTTAAAAAAATACATTTAATATTGACTATTTTTGTTCAAATGATATATTTCAACGTCGCATTTTATTAGTTTTATATATGAATGTTTGGATTGAATAAAATCGGGCCAAGTGTGTGTCGGACCACTCACAATGAAGGGTTCCGTAGTTGGGATGAATTTATCCCAAGAAAAAATTAACATTGTAGTTGAAAAACCTGTTCTCCGATACGGAATGTATGGGAGAACATGTTTTTGCAACTGCTAATGTAAGTTGGTCGATTATTACTCGTTAAATGGTGGAGCCTTCTAAGCTGTGATAGTTTTCTAATTAATTACGCTGCCGTGAATTTTTTCACATATCCAGAACCAACCATTTAGTTGGCAGGGGACTTAACTGTAACAAAAATTAGCACTTTAAGGGTACACTAGTCGTCGGCTCGAACTCGTTGGTGGGCGTAACTAATATGCATGCTAATTAGTATTTTTTTTTTGTATTTAGTATTTATTTATCAATTTTTATTGATTTATTTATATATTTAATAATTTATTTAGTGAAATAGACAATGATTTATAACAAAAACGAGCGGCTAAAATTTCATGAACAGATCTTTGGGCGTACCTATAGATTTAGATATTATGAAAAAAACTACTGAATGAACTACTCAAAATAAAATTATTTGAACTATTAAATAAATTATCTATCCCTGTATGGTTTCTATATTGCCATTTTCTTGCTACATAAGCTATTTATTTTATTACGCCCGAACACGAGTTAAAATTAGTGTTGAAATATGGAAGTTTCAATGCTCATAACTTCCAAACCAATATTTTTTTTCAAATTCTGTTTCCATGCAGGGCTAAATAGTGACAAGATAAATTGATATAACTTTTAGTTTTGAAAAAAAATACACCGTGAAACAGACGAGTAATCCTAATCACCATACTACGTTTGTATGGAAGAATGACCGACTAGCGTACCCTTAAAGCTAAATATTTCGCAAAAGGATCCTTGAATCCTTGGTTCCCACACACACAATATTTTGAACGAACGGCACCCCAAGCAAGGGATAGACGAGAAAAAAACATCCCTTATTTACGGGTAGGAAAGATACCTACCCTAATTTATTTTTTCTTGTTTTTAGTTTACCACTTTGTCGGCGAGGTTAATAAGTATACCCAAGCCAAATTACAGCTTTCTAGCACTAAGAGTCCCTGACCTAAGCCGCGGACCGACAGACAGACAGACGGACATCGCGAAACTATAAGGGTTCCTTGTTGACTCCATAGTCAAAAATGATTTATTCGTACATAACAATGACATTTAGATACACACATCGAGATTTATCTTCGAAACTAATGCATATTTTTGGAACACATGTTCTAGTTAGTACTTAGTACCTAGATACTTTTTCTATTAATTTACTAGCATATAACCTTAGAGTTATGAGACATCAAAAGGAGCACGTTGTATATTATATACATACTTTTATGCACCTACTAGAAGTCTTTTCCACACATAATCAAACTATAGGATTAGTTTTGGGAGCAAAATGTACTTAGGTACAAATGTTTATTTGTGAAGTTGCAATATTCCCAGAGCCAGTTTGAAGAACTATGGGGATGATGCATAGCAGAATGCAATCCAAGATGGGAGGCCCATTTCTGTATCTCCTATGAACATTATATTATAAACAAAATGCTCTTTCCTTTCAAGGTCATGTCATCATCACTGATGATCATGACGTATTCTTTAAAATCTAAAGCGTTGTTAGATTTTGTGCCAGTGTCATTGGCCGTGTATGGCCATTTAGAGTA
Organism: Xanthia togata; assembly: GCA_963853775.1. Lineage (NCBI taxonomy): Eukaryota > Metazoa > Arthropoda > Insecta > Lepidoptera > Noctuidae > Xanthia > Xanthia togata. The sequence goes on from OY970802.1 coordinate 20,121,829, forward strand.
TGTCGCCAATGCTGTCTGCCCATCTGTGTTTGTTTAAGTTAATACCTACGCATCTAAACCCTAAGGTTTCTAATCACAACATTAACGCGATGAAATAGATCGAAAGTGTTCTACAGTTTTTATAAAGTATGATAAACTCGTAAATATCAATCTTATACAGAACCGACCTTTCTCCATTATTATAATAATCATTAACGTGTCTCAATCGTCCATTAAATTAATTATTAATATGACCCTAATACTTACTTTTAAAGTATTTCGCAAGTTGACAAGCCAGTTCTGGCTTCACATCTCGTATTTCCCATGGAAAATTATTTCTTGCATCCATTTCGAGGTGAGACAGCGATGCAGACTGATGGACCGTTATGTCTTGAAGACACATTTAGTTTGAACTAAGCAACAATCATTTACAAGATATGAAAGATTACACCGTCTTGGTAAAACAAATAATTAGATACCTATTTCTATTATTTGTTTACCAAGGGCTGCACCTGCGTTGGTTTTTTTTTTTTATAGATAGCTTCTTCCAAAACGGCTCCCAATACTAACTCCAAAGATCTGTACCAAATCGTTATTATACTGGACCAACTACTGACAAAGATCAAGTTTAAACCCTAAGATTAAAAAAAAAAAAAAAATTTTGTCCAGATTTGACGGACAATATAAGTAATAATGAAGAAACCACTCAATAGTTAAATAAAGTTTTTGGCTTGGTTAAAGCAAGACGGGTGAAGATTGTAGTTACGAAAATGACCTATACCTATAATATAGATAAGATACTTAGGTATTTGTTCTATATTATGCTACCTCAGCTGCACTCAAGCAATTATTAGATCAAATACTGATACTCAGTAGGTACATTCTTATCGGTCATGTTACGAGGCATCATGATATATCATGATAGCTAATAATATAGGTGTGATACTATTGTAAAATCGATGAATATGGTTAATGCAGATTTGACCCTATTTTTACTCTGGGGAATGTCTGAGGGTTTCATTTTACAAGTTGTCATCAAACACAAAGAAAACACTGAGCAAAATTAAAAGATTTTTACTTAATTAATTAGGAATAAATAAATTACATGGCGAACATATTTGGAAATAAATTAACTATAGACATAAACACAGAGATCGCGAACTATGACGTAACAACAACAACTTCAGGCGCTTGTTGTGACTCTACTTTATCCTCCTTCTCCTTTGTTTGGAGTTCCGTTTCAGCGCTGGTTTCCACCGGGGATCGGTCCTGGCACATGAGGGTCACAGGGTCCCGCATGCGCTCCGGGCCACAGTTTTCCGTTGCTCCTAACAGCTTGAACTCGTCCTGTTCGTCAGAGTCGGACTCGAGCCGGCGCCGGCCCGCGATCACCACCTCGACGGCGCGCCCGTCGCTCGCAGACCGGTCTCCTGCTCCAATCTCAACCCGGTACGGCGTGCTCGGCTCCACAAACGCCTCCATCACACGAACATCAGATCTCTCTTGAATGTCATGGTCCCTGTCGAGCGGCTTGTGGCTCTTGGAGAACATGTCGAAGATGCTGAGCGGTAACTTCTTGGGGAGGGCGACGAGGAACACCACATTTTGCACGTCGGCTTGTATGTTGAGCTCGCCATCCTGGCGCTGGTCGTACAGGGCGGGCGCGGCGGCCGCGCTCGCGAGCAGACAGGCGAGTGCTAGGAACATGATGGTGCGTGCGCGCGACAGATCTCACATGCGCTGACTGCGCGCTGCATGCTCCCGCGCCGCTTTTACCAGACACCCGCGAACCAGTCTGACGCTCGAAACGAGCACACTGTAACGGTTAACACGACATGACTACTGTGTGGACCTAATTCAACGGATGATGGCTCAGTGTTAATTATCAATTTAGAATTTAGACCACAGCGAGCTATCAATGTTTGCTAACTTAGGTTAAATAAGTCATCATAGTTCACGTTGGGTTCCATTGTTCCAATTGGTTCCAATACTGTACTTTGTTATTGTTGCCGTAAAATGCTGTTTTGTTTTCCAGCGAAGGTGAATGTCTAATGTCGATAGTCAAAACACGGTCATAGTGAAATCTAGGACTTTTGTGAAGCATCGCGTTCTACATTAGCTGACTTTGTGATGGATCGTCAAAACAAACAGGAAAGTAGTGAATGTCGTGTCGTGGCGTGTCGTGGAGCCGCAGGGCTTGTCTCGCGTGTGACAGTGACCGCGGGTCATCGATACGATAACCGAGTTTCGCCTGCACATTCGATGTAAAGAGTCGGATCTAAGCCCAGCTCGAGTAACGCTTCAACTGCGCAATACACCAACAGACGATAATCGAACTACGCAGGATGCAAATACTCGAGTCCTTTGGCTCTGTCCCGTTATTTTCTTCACGTCGTATTCTCAAAATGTCTTGTTCTGGTTAAAGAATACAGCTAACCTTTTATAGCAGTACTCATTTTAATAGTTCACATACATTATATTTCCTTATAGAACGCAAGTGACGCTAGCACACCTTTAGGGATACAGTTTAGTATCGTTTGACTAGTAAGGTGGAACAGACCCAAGTCCATTATATACAACATCTTTCGTTCAGTGAACTCAAGTAATTATGCTTTTCTTACAAACAAGAAACCGAAATATTTCAACTGCCAAACTAGACTTGCCATATGGAGAACGTTAGTTAGTTTCCTAACTGAAAAGATAAACAGGAGACTGGAATCAGTCAGCCCGTGAAATATGGCGAAAAGAGATTAAAAAGCACCATACATCTATTCGTTGAGCTCATTAAGTTCTGAGTTGAGCTGCACGATTACTGACAAATGCGTGCACTGACTGGACAGGTCCACTATATCTGTGTGGTTCTTTCCTCAAAGCACAATTTCTGACACTAATCTACATGGTCTTCACATGATCTGACCAAGATTATGTCTAGACTTTAAACGAGACTGTGACCTCTGAGTTTGTTTCGGCCTTTCTTCTCAGAGTAGTCAGATAAGAAACGCCGACCTCATCTAGTTTTTAAAATATGATTAACGTGTAAAAGTATTTGTACAAACCTTACAAAAATAAAATCATTTGTATATTTTTAAAGTGTCTTTAATTAAGTCCTAATTGAGGCAATTACAGACACATCATGGCTGGCCATCTCCGGTTTAGTTTAGGTTTCATAATTATATTTCAACTAATTTTGCCCATTGTGTCACCCTATGTAAAATCTCTACATTTATATTTGTAATTTTTATGGTATACCTAGGTACAGAAAAAAGAATATTCTATCTATCTTTATTCATCCATCAATATTAAAAAAACAAAGTCGCTTCTCGCGTATGTCTGTATGTTCTTCTAAAATACGCAACTGATTTCAATGATGAGATTTTCAACATCATTTAGAGAGAATGAATTCCGGAAGGTAGTATAATAGTATAAGTAATACATTATTATTAAACTCATAGATAATAAAGAAATCTCGATGTTTTGTCAAGTTGTGAAAACCTTGCGAAGCAGGAGCGGACCGCTAGATATAATTAGGTACCTATATATAGAATAGACATGGACTTCACACATGCGCTTGTTTATAAACGACTCATTCTATGAACTTATGAAGTGCTCTATTGTTATATGTCATACTTACTCCTAAGAAATTCCAGTTGATGCATCGTTTAGATTCCGAGTTTGATTGGCGTATCATTCATTACACATCAAGATACCTACCTACACCTAATACCTACACGATTGAAACGTTTTAAACGTAGTTCTTTTAAGGCTAATTTATTGATTTTTATCTCAGTTTCTCGCCGGATATCCGGGCGAGATCTCGATGGCTAATCTCGACCTCAGACTGAATAAGCGAGATCTGGAGTTGCCAATCAACATTGCAGTCCCTATGTACGCCGTACCACCTGCGAAGGCACACGGCACCGACGTAAAATGTGATTAACGTTGTGGTTTTCGTATTCAGAATGAGTACTAGTAAACTACTGAGCCAGTCGTGGGCCACCAGTGGTATTGATCCCGACTTACGAGTTGTACACACGACTACACATCAAGCTAAACATTTCCAGTATAAGCTGAGCTCGCATTGCATGGAAATCCTATTAGATACAATGCGAGATCAGCATAAACTGGAATTGTATAGCTTGATATGTAGCCGTGTGTACGTCGTGGGTTCAAACCCAGGCAGGCGTTTTCTTTGTGTAATTAATTTCATCACTGCTCTCAAAACGGTGAAGCAAAACATCGTAAGGAAACCGGCATGTCCTAGAACCAAAAGTTCGAAGACTTGTGACATCTACCAACCCGCACTGGGCCCGAGTGGTGGATTACAGCCCACTCCCTCTCGAAGAGAGGAGGCCAGGGGCCCTACCACCACCTCTTTTAGCAGTATTATTTTAATCTTACTTGAGCGTGGGAAAGAGATGGAGCTAGACATCCTGTATAGCTCCACTTCTTTCTCGCACTGAAGTAACATTAAAATAATACTGCTCAAAGAGGTGGTGGTTGGCCCCCTGCGTCCCAGCAGTGGAACATAAGCCTGATTATGACTAGTAAATACTTTACTGCTATTTGTTTGTAGTACCGATATTCGGTGCAATAGAAATCATAACATAGTTTTCAGAGCTAATGTTTACCAGTGATGTCAAGATCAAAGTTCGATTAACAGCTTCTTAGAGTTCGAGAGAAGCGCTTGGGCTACAGTTCTCCGGTTCGATTTCCGCACGGAACCAATATTATTAACACAAGATTTAAGACGTATTTTTACTTTATGTGTGCATGAGAAATCCTAATGTGTGTGAGCTAAATGAGTGTACTAAATGAAACTTACGAACTCTAAGAAACTAACGAAAATAAACGTCTAACGATCGTTGGTAAACTTTTTATCATAGGTAGATACTATTTGTTTACATGTAGCCCATGTAGGTCATCAAGAGAAATTCAATAAATCCCTAATATTATAAATTAAAATTATAAATAACTAATATTATATAATTATAAATAAAAAATAACTAATATTATAAATGCGAAACTGTGTTTGTTTTTTACGCTTTCACGCTAAAACGGCTGCACGGATTTGGATGAAATTTGACACATGGGTAGATCATGACCTGAGAAGGACATAGGGTTCCTTGTATCCTGATATTCTCATGTGGTCGAGACTTATGCAGGTGAAAACGCGGGGCGCAGCTAGTAAATTATAACAGAAAAAGCAGAAAACTTTTGACTTGAGACTGAGTGCTGTATCGAACTATGTAATACATTATGTAGACGATTGAAAAGCTCTAAGTTAAACTTTGAATACCTAATGCTTTTACGTTTTTTAAATCTGTTTTATTTATTATCACAAATCGATAATGACGTATGCCATCTTCGTCGCATCAAACACTTGCCGTGAATAATTATCAAAAGCTCACTGAATTTAACAGGTTCTAGCTCATAAAACTGGGTTTAGTCTATAAATTCCGTTATTTCACGGTAAATACAAATCAATATAATCTATTTACCATTTAGATAAAAAAAAGAACTATACATTGCCGTAATTTCAACAATATTACACAATACTGGTCGTTATTTAGGCGTTATTTGTCTAATAAATAATGAAGTAGGTATAGATAACGTTGAGATTTTCAGCAGATTTAATTGTAGATATTCTTAAAATTAACAGAAATCATTTACTTTAAGTAAGTATTGAATATTTCTGTTTAATTACAGTTGGGATGTTTTGTTTGTGTCTCAAAGCGATAGCTGTGAGTCATATAAATGACTTTATTGTGTTTTGGGATCCAAAGAAACAAAGGTTTAGGGATTTTTCAATAAGAATTATTATTTATTTTCAACGAAACAATGTACACGCTTACGTAGGTACTTATATATTTAACTTAAGAACTAAAATAAATGCATCTTTTCATGGCTATGTCTTCGCACAATATAATAAATTAACTAATATAAACTGAAGATTCATTGTAACTTTTAACGCCAGATTCCTATATTTTACCATTGGTTGATTGTAATACTAAAACTGTACCTACTTTCACCCATGGTGAGGTAGTGTTAATAGCGAAGGCAGCTAGAAAATCCTACGTTTTCGAGGCTTACAAAAGGAAAAGTTTCGCATTTGTATTTGAAACGATTTGTTTTGTATAAAGGAACCGGGCACTAAACCACAGAACGTTCGATTACTCGTTAATTGATCACATTTTTCTTCTTTTGTCGTTGATGTTAATGATGGCGGGATTTTCTCAGTAACGGCATCAGGAAGCTTGCCAGGCGATGTTTCAGTCTGTGAAAGAAATAAACAAACGAATATAGTCAATCAACTAAATTACATTATTTTATTAAAGGGATCATTTCATTTTACATTGGGAAGTCGTTTACCTACTCATGGTTCTTTACCAAATCTAATATCTAAAGGACATACTTAAACAAAATTAAAATTAAGTTCCTTTAAATTGATGAATAGTTTTGCATGATTCCAAATGAGCTTAGCAAAATAAAGGAAGGGATTTTTACCTGATAGTCAATATTTTCGCGATTATCTGGGAATAAAAAGAAAAACATAGAATTGATCAGTTTTTTGCTTCCGCGCTTAAGTTTAAAGAATCATGCACAACTATGTAGGTATTAAAATTATTAAGTTTTCGAACTTTAGACATTCAAACATTTTTTAAAAATCGTTTCGAACACTTGGGTTTGACTTGATTTGACTTCTGAGTGTTCGAGAGGAATTTATATAAGTACCTCTCGAACGTATACACGAAAAGTAGCATGAAGGGAAATATTTTGGTCAGTTGTTAAAGTTTTTACCTTTGTGCTTTCTCCTGTTTCCTCAACGACGCGTCTTTCTTCTGGATCTTCATCTCGTTGCCCATGCTGACGTCACTCAACGGGGATGCCGTCTCCGCGGGTTTCGCTGGTTCCTCAGGCTTCACTTCTTGCGGCTTTTCCACCGCGGGCTTCTCTTTCTGTGGCTTCACTTCTGGCACCGGCAGAGAAATCACTTGGATCGACGGCGACTCGGACGGGGAACCCTGGGGTGGCTTGGGCTTGTACTCAGTGTTGTACTCCTCCATGGCAAGATCTAGGAGGTCGTCCATGTCACCGAGGGCGGAGATTAAGGATTCGGCGGGAGCCACCGCGATCACCACACCGTCGATGTTCAGCCTGTAGTTCTCCGTACCATTCTGTCGCTGGTCGTAGTGCTTCATGGTGCAGTCGGGTGTTGGCGCGGCTGTCACCACCGCCACCATCGCGGCCATCAGCGCCACCTCGCACACCACACGTCTGTAGTTGACCATCGTGGAAGGTGTCTGTGGGCGCACTGAACTTCGGTTGCGGCTGTGGGACCCGCTATGTATCCATTCTCCGCTGCATCTTTTATTTATGTGCCCAGATAGCGGTACAGCCAGACGCGGCTTCGACTAACCGCGCGACCTGTCGTAGTTAAACTGGTATTAACACAACAGAATTGTGTAATAAATACAGGTACACACAAGTATCATCCGTTATGTTAACACGGATATTATTTTACAACTAATTCCCATTAACTATAACAAGTAAACCTATCCTTCCTTAAGTACCTAAGTACAATGTAAATAAATTCATCGTTTTGTTATTTGCTATAATTTAATTTGCTTTTGTGTATACTAAATTAATTACTTATTTAGTACAATGTTTTCCTGATTTGTCAGACGTTTTGTTTACATTATATTTTTAGAACAGTAGGTATTGATATATTAGATATGAGGCCGTTGACTCAACCCAATAACCCGTTAACCTCTGCTATCGAAACCAAACGGCATCGTGTTATTTATGACTAGCCATTTTAGACGAAGCTTTGACGTATGGCGCGAAGGGCAAGAAACGTATCTTAAAGAATATTTGGATGAAGAGATCCTACAAGTTTTCCAGGGTAGATATTTTCAAACTGTTGTCAATTTAGGAATTCCCATAGTTATTAGGTATATATTATATTTCTTAGATCCCACATAAGTGGTTTCATGTTATGATATTATATCAGTGTGAGAGTTACTGTAGCATCCTTCATATTCTGGCAAACAGACATACCTACCTAGTAATCTCTAAGGCCCTGAAAGTCCTGAAACAACTTGAATTCAAACAATAGCTTTGGAATACATTTTCATTACATCAAATATGTCCTAGATCATAGTCGAGCGTTTGAACAAACCAAACATTTCCTCGTCAAACAAAAAAAAATGTCTTGTTAATACTAATTAATAATAAGCTATTGGGCGCTCGGTGGCACAGATCGGGTGCGGTGGACCAACCTGTCGCTGATGGGCCACGGACAGCTTTCAACTAACTGTATCTCTACCACCTACTTGCACCATCGGTATCGCATCATCGCCGATAAACGGTAAAACGGTTACATTTTACTTTATTTGCCCTTTTCTGGGCTAATTGTTTGAGGGAAAGATGCTATATTGAACGGGACTGTTACGATAACGACGTATCGAAATGATTATGAGAAAATATTTACCGACCATCTTTATAAGCACAAATGCTTACGTGAAACCTAGCTGTTAATTTAATGATAGGTAGGTACTATATACATATTAACCTTTTAGACAAAATACAACACAGTACAGTACCCTAATTGAATCTGAATAGTTTTGAATCAAATTGCTAATCCATTGCTTCATAAGTTCGAAATAAAAAACTGCTCAACAACGTAAATAACGCAATGAATGTTGTTAAACTGTCAAAATGAAACAAATTTGTTGTAATCGTTTACAAAAGTGTGTTGCGTAATTAGATAGCTGTACCCATAATACGTAGTTATGACACAATCAATCGGAATTTGAAACAAATTGCTACTTAATCCATTGCTTCATTAGTTCGAATAAAAAATCTGCTCCACACCGTAAAAACAAATTTGTCGTACCTAATCGTTTACGAAAATGTATTGCGTAATTAGATGGCTCCTATCTAATTACCTACGCAAAACATTTTCGTATACGATTACGACAAATTTGTTTCATTTTGACAGTTCAACAACATTCATTGCGTTATTTACGTTGTTGAGCAGATTTTTTTTTCGAACTTATGAAGCAATGGATTAGCCATTTGTTTCAAATTCCGATTGATCGTCTATTATTGTACGTTATTAGCGTAGGTACCTACTATTCTACCTTTTAGGAAGAAGAAAGAACATGAAGACCTATAAAGAGCTTAAACAGACCCACTTAGTTACCTTTAGGTATAATCGAACGGTTTATGTTAGGCGAAAGTAAAACTAAAATGTAGGTATTTTTCTGGGCATCCGTGGATTTTGTGCATAGAAAAGAACCTTCCATAAACTGAGTGCCATATATGCAATCACTATCTCTAAACTCATTGTCTACTTGAAAGGTTAACAGTCTTAACAGTAATGAATATATCGACTTCACGCCACTTATAACGACACGCCAGATTTCTAGACAAGAGCTAGAAACTGTTAGCTCTTCACAAACAGGTCTAGCATACTTTCTACCACACCTAGTTTTAATTTATGTCGGTTGAAACAACTCACTGTAAAATTGCCGTAAAACAGATTCAATGGAGTCGTTGGAACTACAAAATGTCCAAAAATTTGAAGCCCAAAGATCTCATCTAGATTTTATTTTTGCAGCGATTAAGCGTGTTAAGTTGAGCTGCTATTTGAATCACTCGTCAATATTGTCGGAACAACACAAACTATATAAATTATCGATTTACTAAACAATCTTTTCAAAATAATATTTATGGCGAAATCTGTCCATGGCAAAAAGTTTAAAAGAATTAACGATCTTTCTGTATTTTGTTCGTGTAAAAAGGTGAAAGCTCTCATTACTTATCTCTGCTGCCGAATGCCGTTTAATAGATTGGGGAACTGGTTTTAAATGTAGGTAAAGTGCAAAGTGAATTCTTTAACACCGTTGTTGCATTCCCATGCAAATCATCCAGTTTTCACAGATAACAGGAACTTCGGGACAACGGTACTGCGGCTGAGTCGCCAATCCGCTAGCTTATTTAATAAGGCCCTGCCCCCATCAGATTAGCACGGAATGTGGGACATTAATTACTTATAGGTAAGTACTAAAGACGGACGCGACGTTCATCCTGCAATTAAAGATGCCCAGAAAAAAAAACGAGCGTGCCTAAGAGTCGCATATGATGTGTAACGTCTGACATCTTGCCTCACGTACAAATGATATAAAGGATATTCATCACCATCACCATCACCGTCACCGTTATCGTCATCATCGTCCTGTTTACAACCTCTCGAAAATGGGTAGGTAGGTACTATCTGACGGCCAACTCAAGCACTGCGCGTGCTTTTCGGCCAAATCAAATAGCGCGCGCTTCCCCGGCTTCCTTGTTACACACTTCCGTCCCTTTTCACGAAATCTAAATAATCAAATCTGTAGGAGACACAGATTTGATTATTTAGATTTTGATTTAAAAAAAGCGAGAGGAAAGATATCTACACTTAAAAAAAAAGTGTAACGAACTGTGTAAATCATCAACCTAGCCTTTTTCTTGCCCATAACTTTTTTTTTTTTTTTTTTTTTTTTTTAAATAAACGTTGCCCCACACTAGGAATTTCTCCTGTATCGTGGGTGCGTTTACATACATATAAACTCACATACACAAACAGCCAGACCCGGAACAACTAATAATTGTAGGTCATACAAATATTTGTTCCGTGCGGGGATCGAACCCGCGACATGCAGCGCAGCAGTCAATTACTTAACCACTGCGCCAACCGTGCCGTCATACTTTGACGGCCTGGATAATTAGGTACCCTCTCTATCCTAAGCAAATAGCCATCCCGTACTCTTTGTAAGGCCCACCCCTTAAAAAGAGTACGGGATGGCTTATCAAACTAACACGGATCCATGCCATGCGAGATGAAATAAATGTTAATGTTTCTAAAATTAAAATATTCTTTCAGCGCAGTAGATAGTAGATACGCTTCGTTTGTCTAGTGGTCGCAACCGCTACTACTGAGCATGAGGTCCTGTACCCTAATTGCGTAATACTCGATCAATCAGAATCGTTTCGAAAACAAAATTTGCTCAACAACGTAAATAACGCAATTAATGTTGTTGAACTGTCAACATTAAACAGATTAGTCGTAATCGTTTACGAAAATCGTACCGCCCGGTAAAGCTAGAGTATCGGACGAGCATTTAGCATGCTTCTATGGGGCGCGCCCCATAGAAGCATGCTAAATGCTCGTCTGATACTCTAGCTTTTCTGATAACGACAAAGCATCTTCTATTTTGTGTGAAAACCATTTTTAATTCAGGGATCCGTTTGCGAAATATGAAGGTTTAAGTGGTAATTGTAGTTAAACAATTTTGAAGGTTGCCTCCCCTGCACGTAAAGTGGGAATGATATTGTTTATGCTCGTAGGTATATTCCATGGTGGGGTATCGTTGGATAGACCGTTCAAAAATATTGCGGATCTGTGAAAACCATTTTTCGACAAAATAAAAAGTGAAAATAATCAAAGTAATAAAGTGTAATCCCTTTTTTTTTTTTTTTTTGGGTGGGAAATCATCAAATGACGTCTACCGCTCTGGGTGGAGCGGGAGGGCGTGTCAGACTCTTACAAATAAATTATTGAAAATTTTCCCTAAAACTAAATTCCAGTGTAAATCTGAGTTACGACAATATCTGCAAAGGCTTACTTACCGTATGACCGAGGATCTTCTGATTGGAAACTATTCCAACCTCAACAGAATTTTATAGCTAAAAATTAAATACATCCATAAGTTGAATTTTAAATACTTACATACATCTCGCTCACACCCACTTTTACAAACACATACACACATACACTTACTCACAAATACTCTCACTCACACAATTTCAAACACACACTTCACCAATTAGTTATAAAAATCAGTTTTATTTTATTTTATTTTTCTCTTTTTTATTATGTTCCTGCTTTTTATTATATTTCCCTTTAACAGCATAATTTTGCATTGTATCTTTCATTTTTGTTTTATACTCTTTTATTTTGTGGCTAAGTAATAACTGCCGCACGGGTCGATCCGTCAGGTTAAGCTACGCTTGCCGGGGTTGGTCTGTGGATGGGTGACCATCTTTACGTACCGAGACTCCTCCGTGCCTCGGAAAGCACGTTAAGCCGTTGGTCCCGGCTGTCATTCGTGGATCTTTGACAATCGTTACGGGTCGTCAGAAGCCCGAAAGTCTGACAACCAGTCTTACCAAGGAGTATCGTATCACCCAATTACTGGGTTGTGGAGGTCAGATAGGCAGTCGCTCCATATAAAATACTGGTATTCAGCTGCATCCGGTTAGACTGGAAGCTGACCCCAACGTAGTTGGGAAAAGGCTAGGCAGATGATGACTCTTTTATTTTGTATTAGGTATATCATTGTGTCCTATCGAGGTATAAATTATAAGGCTTATTAAATCCATGCATAATTTAGAAGATACACTGACTTCTAAGATACAGGTTTTTACCTAGTTTAGAGGTCAGGGTCTTTTTTACTGTGTTCACTTAGATTAAGCCAATTTTGTTTTTTGTTTCTTGTTCAATGTAATGTTCGTGCATTTCTGGGATCAATAAAGATTAATAAAGATTAATAATAAAGATTAACGCTTTGCTCCTTGCGCCGCTGCCGCCTCGCCTTTCTTTGGGCCGTCCTCTTTTTCTTCATCGCCTTCCTCTTCTTCCCGGCTACTTGCCATTCGGCATCAGCCGGTGTAGCTTTAGGAGGAGGCGGGGGCGGCCCTTTCGCCGCTAGGGCCGGGGCCTAAGTGTCCTCCCCTGCAAGCTAAATGGTTGTTTTTGGATATGTTAAAAAAAACTCACTGCTGTAGTAGGTTTATACAGCGTGTAAAACCCTGTCCGATCCGTAAGGGTGTAGGTAAGAATCATACTGACAGTCTATTTATGTGGTAATATTGTGGAAAAAAGAAAAAAAACGGGTAGCACTCCGGGAGTGCCGGCAGAAGTGAAAACTTGAATATTAACGTTGTGCATTTTTGATATTTTGGAATGCTTAAGGAATAATTTTGCACCGGTCTACTCTCCCTCCGTGTTACGAATTTTCGATCAGGTCACGTGTCCTGCACGCGAGTTAACAGTTTTTACCCATCACAAAAAAGTGCACAACGATCGGCGCACTTTTTTTTACTGGGTTATTTATATGGGGCGCGGAAGGCCGTCGTTTTGTTGTAATACCAGATGGTTTACAATCAAAATCAAAATAGGCCTTAAGGTAAGTATGATTGTATGTTAGAGTTTCAACCAATACCTAAGGTAAGATAACTTAATATTTTATAATTAAGTATACATAGTTATCACCCAGCGCCAAATATATATTTTGACATGGACACTGATATAAAGACGAGATATGAGGAGTTTCAAATTTCTATAAAAAACTTATTTTTCTCATAGCTCGTCTTTAATCAGTGTCCATTCAAAATATTTATTTGGGAGCCTAGATATTCTGTAATCCAATCGGAATAAATACAAACTAGCTTAAGAATATGTTTGATTTACAAATTATTTTGGTATTACGTTTGTATGAACTACGCATGCTTCGCAGGCCCCTTAAATCATATTTTGATCAAGATACACCATAACACTGACCAAAGATTGACAGAGCAAAGCCATTGGTATTTGACCATTGTTGATCTCAGCCATGTTTTTACGCGTCTGAGTGTACTGAATGACCATTCAATTGTAACCGTACAATAAGGCATTGCTAAAACAACAACGGCAGCGCGGTTTTTTCTAAAATTAATGCATAATATATTGTAATTGCAAAGTAATTCTTAACGTGACTAACATAAACACAGCTTTTATCGACAAGGAGGCTTTAAGTTAGTAGCTTAAGACATCCACAGGATAGTCCGGTTAAGCAGCTGCGACCTCAATCTGAGAGACAACTGCGAGATGCCATATCAAAAAAAAAAAAAAAAAAAAACAACAGCAGGTATTTAACCATACAAAACCAACTTACATTTGCAGTTGGAATGTATGGCAGAGCATGTTTTTCAATGTTAAGTTTGTTCTTGGGAAAATAATATAGAAAGAAAAGATATAAAGAAAACGTATTTATTGGGACAAGCACAGGAGATCTCAACTACGGAACCCTATTGTGTATGGTCCGACACGCACTTGGCCGGTTTTATTCACCTCGTCCAAAATGCCTATCCGGACACTGAACGGGTCCGTTCTCCTAAACTTCCAGATTTAAAGTTTGCATTCATGGTGAAAATGTAAAATTAAATAAAAAACAATGTTTGGTACAAAACTACTTTCTTTTATTTCAGATTATTATTTTTCACTGCTTCATTTTGTCATAATCTAACAAGGTAATGTGTTAAAACATTGCGGGAAGACTTCTGTGCTTCAAAATGACCAAACACTTGCATATTTTTTACAAATCTGTTGCACGAAGGTGCACACTGAGCACAGCTATGTTTTACAAGTGAAATTATATTAAAATTTAAAAAACCCCCGACACAAAAATTACCACATTTTTCTTTCCTACTCCATCACCAGACCCTGTTCATCATCCATCTATAACCTATTCATTGAGACCATTCCAATGACCTCAAACACGATACCTGTGCTGTAAGTTGGTAAGGGAGTGGGGTATCCTACAAATTCCAGGTGATGCTGCAGTATCAGTTCAATGTTCTTCTAATATCATTGAAGTAACAAAATAAAAAAATTCAAATCGATCAGACCTGTGGAAGACGCTCACATCCATTCACCGACTAGAAAAGAGCTGATAATCTTTAGACGGCTGAACCGATTTTTACAAAAGATGTCTAAGAACCATTGCTAGAAAACCAGCTATCAAATAAAATAAAACCGCATTCAAATCATTTCAACCGTTTAAGAGCTACGGTGCCACAGATAGACACACACACATATCGGTCAAACTTATAACACCATTATATTTGCGTCGGGGGTTAAAAACAAGTTAATTGAGTAAAACAATTTTTATTAACACATAATATGAATAATCCTCGAAGGTAGGCAGAGATGGCAAACTATAAATGTATTTTGAATTACTAGTAACAGCACAAACATAATATCAACTTCATTCACAACACGTTTAAATGAATATTATGACAGGTTAAGTATCAAACAATGAAAATAATGTTTTTTAATTTTCTATAATTAAAAATATTACAACAAAAATAAACTTAAAATACACTATCCAACCACAAGGCACTTAGGAAGACAGTACATTATAAAGGCACGAAGTTTCTATAACTATTCTAATACCCTAATTCTAAATTAATAATTCTAAATCAATATCTTATCATGAGTACAATGGGAGTTTTTTAAATAACTGATTTGTTAAGAGTGTTCATCCAAAAAGTTGGCAACGTCGCAAATAACTGTCAAATATTTACCTGTTTTCATTAATATGGCTATATTTCTGAATGGAAATAAGAAATATGGATGTCTAGTGAACTAGATTTTTTACACCTAAAACGGCTAAAACATCAAATTCAGTGTTATACTTATAATTGCAATTCAATATTAATATTCTAGTTCGCGATATTTAAAATTTCCATACAGTAATATTGCCAAATATATCAAAACAGGTAAATATCTGACAGCAATTTTGCGACGTTGCCAACTTTTAAAATGAACGCTCTTAAGTTATTAAAAAAAAATATCTACAGTGGGCGACTCAGTTGCGGAACAACACTTTTAACAAAACGACGCCACGCGGTAACATTAATATTAGAAGTCTAAATATTAACGATTACAGGTCGAAGGGCAAAAGCGCACTAGCAGCCCGGTGCGCGTGCTCCATGGCGATTTCATACTAACATCTATCTCGAAGGCCGCTGCGACCCGGCAAATGTGTAACAGTTGAAATCAATGTATGAGCTATTCAGGCAATATTAACAATGTTCAACTAATTGAATACTTTATAAAGTAAAGATAACTCAATTAAATGCAACTTACAACAGTAATAATTTTATAACAGGAAAATATCAATCAACTTAGTATCTAACCTTACATTTATGTTAGAAGCCATAGACAACTCTTGCACGCGTAACATAACCATCGTAGAAACGACTTTTGTCGACGGAAGAATAGACAAAATGACATAAAAACAATCACAATCTATCATTTTGTCTATTCTTTCTTCGACAAACCCCGATTCTACGATGATCATGCTTCGCGTGCACTGGGCGAAATATCAAAGTACAAAACATCAAATCTGGAATAACTATCCCATTTTAGGAATTATAACACACAGTAGGAAAAAACCCGAATATGTGAAGATTTATTCTCGTATTAAAACATGCAAAATCTAGTCTAAATCTCATTTCAGAGCCAATCACTGTCAAAATTACGGTGAGCGCACCTTTATTTACGTATTTTATGTATGTTTTCATAATACATTTTATACGTATTGACACTGAGATTAGATATTTTTTAATACGAGAATTGCTTCCTAGAACAACTGCCCAAAACATATCACGTCTTAATGATGTTAGCTATCGTACTTATCAGTATACTCATCAATAATAGTACTGAGCACATGGTTAAAGAAGCCGTCATCATGTCTCAGCCTGTACAGCGCAGTGGTGAGGTACCGCTGTACTGCAGCTGCGCAGGATACTACCGGCATGCCTTCGCTGCAGACTGAGCGGGACGCGCAGCATACTGTGACCGCTTGGCGCCAGATGCGGGTACTCACTGGGGAATGGATGACAAATTTATTATATGATATTGTTGTATTTAAACGGGGAATTAGGATGAGCATATAAAATAAGGTAATCGGATATGTAGAGTAAATTCCGTAATACCGAGGATTGTTCAATGATAGATCTGCGTGTGCGCAAATGGGTATGCCCCTGCCATAATCTATCTGGCATGGTCTTAAGCTCTATTCTCTGACCACTTCATTTTAGCCAATTTCTTTACAAGCGTCAAACTACTCGTAAATTCTGATTATATGAGGAGTGTATTATCAGATCACCTGGTAAAAGTGAAATGATTAAAAGTTCTGAGCAAGTTCCGATATAACTTTTTCAGAACTTCCTCTTACAACTAACGGTGCAAATGGGAGTTTTAAGTAAGACCTATAGCTTAAGGCCCGATCACACGTGCCACAACCACACTACATCGCTGCGACAAAATGTAGACAAGCAGTGGTTACATGTGAATAGTGTCGCTGCAGCTTCTTGTAGTTGCGTTGTGGTTAATACAACATTTCGATGAGGATGCGTTGTCGCTAGTAGCTACGATGTGGTTACGTTGTGGCTTTCGGCTAGTGTTTGCTAGCAGCAGGTGGAATGACAGCTCACTTCACCTAAGTTTTCACCGTGAGATTATTACAGAATAGACCAACTGGCCTTTATGTGGTCGGTATCGCCCACACGTTTCACTTTGACAGCCAAATGTCGTCCGTATGAATAAACAATTTTCATACAAATTAGCGCCCGTGTACGCACTGTCGTTGTGGGTTGTGGCGTGGTTGTGGAACGTGTAATCGGGCCCTTAGTGTGGTGAATGATATTAATTATAGGCAACTATGAAATACAGTGTCATACTTACAAAAGTGTTGCATATCAGCATCGCAGTGCTGCAACAGCTGCTGTATGGAGGAGGAGCCTTCAATGAGAGGCACATTGTTCCCCGTCACCACCAAGGACCCTGGTATCACAGCTCTTCGTACTACTTCTTCTACTTCCGATGTCAACGCCTGTAACATTCACAATCTACGTTAGAGTTGCCATATGGACAAGATGCTACTACAACTTGTTGTTGTGATAACTTGGTGACGTTTTGTCAAATTAATTGGAAAACACTATTCCTGTAGACGTTGAAGACTACGTCAACAGGAATAGTATAAAAACCGGCCAAGTGCGAGTCGGACTCGCACACGAAGGGTTCTGTACCGTAATAAGATCGAGAAAAAAAAACATTTCATAAATTATTACGCTGACAGACAGACGGATGGACAGCGGAGGCTTAGTAATAGGGTTCCGTTTGGCACCCTTCGGGTACGGAACCCTAACAATCAATGACATGTACAAGCTTAAAGACATTACATTACGCAAGATTCAAAAGCGATTTTCGGCTAAAGCATTGATAAAAATTGTATTGTTACGAACATAGTATTCTCGAAACTATTCTAATATGAAATAGTATTTTCTCAAAGTTGCAAATGTTATTTCACGAGACATTTTATTTTTGAATTTTGCGAAAGTGACTGTACACTCAAGTTCTGAAACCAACTATAAAAGACATGGAATTTATGGAAAAAATATTACCTGAGTATCAGGGGTGCCACTTGCAGTCTTTTTGTTATCATCTTTCATAACATGCAGCCAGTAAGATGTGGGAATATGCTGCAAAAAAAGATTATAACCAGTTAGGCAAATCCATACTTAATTACTTATTATATAAATGAGAAAGTAACTCTCGTCTCGTTATATTTACTAAACGGCTGAACGGATTATGATGGGTACACAGATGGACCATGACCTTTTTTTTTTTTTTTTTTGGGTGGGAAATCATCAAATGACGTCTCCCGCTCTGGGTGGAGCGGGAGGGCGTGTCAGACTCTTACTGACTAAAACCCACCCGTGTTCCTTCTCTTGCCTGTGCAATGCCAGGGGGCCACGGTATCACTTTCGGACTTTCCCGCAACCCCGGCAGGCAATGGTCTCATCGGACCCCTTCACTCGCTGACACTCTTTGAGGCGCGCGTGGAACACAACGCGCCGTCGACCCGGGCTTGGTCCTTACCGGACGGCGAGCTACCCATTGCTCACCGTCCACAAGCCCGCGCCTACGGTGGCCGGGAATCCGCGATCGATTCCCGACGCCCGGGGCGTCTCCTCCTGCGGCGGCTAGGGGCGTGAGGGCGCGAAATTTGCCTCTCCCTCACGCACTCCGCCTCCTCCTTCGCGAGCATTACTGCTTCGCAGAAGGAGGTGACGGCCTCCCATGCCCTCTCGCTCCGTACCATGGCCGGGACCAGGGCCGGACGCGAGAGATCCCCGCCACCGATCGCCTCCACAGATGGACCATGACCTGGATTAGGACTTAGGATGCTTGCATAAAGAAGCGGGTTTTCGGCCCTGACTGCGGTACTGCAGTCGGGCGTGGCCTCAGGTTGATTTTCGGAAATAAAGGTTTACATGTTGTAGGTATTTCTTTATGTGTGAGCGCATAAGTTAACACGGAACTACTGCTCCCGCACCGATCGATCCCGCTTTTTTATGCAAGCAGCCATAGGTTTTTATTTTCATCCCGGTAGTATGTTTCAGTGGGATAATTCCCGACCTTCTCGCGAGCAAAAGCTAGTACCTACCACAATAAAATAAAAATCACACCAGTCTTCTGACTCATAAATCTTTTCACCACGGCATAAAATTTTATTGTTTAGCCTATCTGACACAAAACGACTAGGAGAAGAAAATGAAAGGACTATATCAACCTCAAAGTCAAATCATTTATTTCAAATAGGCACATAAAAAGCACTTTTGAAAGGCCAAAACATAAAAAAAACAAAAAACTAATCGCCCTTTCCAAGATTTAGTTTCGTATGGATAAGAATGGACAAGAAACTCGACCGTTACTCTTTTAAAAAGGTTTTACAATATTTTTTTATATATTAATTATATAAAAGCATATGTGAAAACAACATTAAATGTTATTGTAGGTAATCTGATACTTACATTAGTGTCAGCGAGCACCAATATCCTATGCACATGTGGCTGGTCTGTAGTGTCAGGGGACAGTCTGTTCACACAGTCTG
Source organism: Xanthia togata (assembly GCA_963853775.1). NCBI lineage: Eukaryota > Metazoa > Arthropoda > Insecta > Lepidoptera > Noctuidae > Xanthia > Xanthia togata. The sequence continues at coordinate 20,141,577 of OY970802.1, forward strand.
GGTACATCTCTGCTAGTACCACACTGTTCTCACCGCCCAGCCTGCTCTTGTTTTGTTCTGTTATCGCTAGGTCGTCGAGGCGGTCGAAGATTAGAGTAGCTACTTTTGGTTTTATACCTGGAAGGGATTAAGGACGTATTATGGACTACAGTTTGACCTAGACCGCTGTTCCGCGCCTTAGAAATGCGCTGCGAGGTGGGAGGCAGCGTTGACGAATGAGCGGCCTGCACTGAACGTCTCACCAAGCACATACCTAAGGCGCTGAACAGCGGTCCCGGACCAACAAAGCTGGAGAATTATTATGTGTACCAGATGAAATAAAAATACATTAAATAAGTTAAGTATTTATACAAGGAGATTGAAATTGAAAGCCATAAAAATAATATGTTTGTTATAAAAAAATGTACACATATTTTGAATCTTTAACAGGTGCTGTGGAAATCAAAATACAGCTTTTTGGCAAACAACGATTTACGCAATAAGCATTACTGTATACCTACAACAACCACATTATATCAACATAAACAGCTTACCTCAAACTTGATATCGATAGCATGAAAAATTTTACAAAATTATTAGTTTTTAAAATATTGCATAATCTATCTGTGTGCAGCACCATTTTAACCTTTTATATTTACTAAATAACTGAATGAAAATAATAGATATAACATAACATCACACAAGGGTTTGGCAAAGGTGTCTCTATAGTACACCCACATTTTGCTACTTATGTTTTAAGTCCCGTGTAATAGGCAGTGACGGATTATGACTACTTGATGCCCTAAGCAATCCACGCCTGTGGGCCCCCCTATCGTTATGTCAATTAGAATCGGTTTTTAAACCTTTACCGCTTAAAAAAATAGTTTTTTGTATAATAAGTTGATGAGATGTAACATCCCTTAGAACAACAATAAAAACCAAAGCATAATTTATTTATTTATTGAAATGCGCCTTGCGGCTTTCCCGGGCATTGAATTCACACAAGATAGTATTAACGTCTAACGTTATTAACATATCGGACTTTATGTATAATATCGATAAATTATCGAGCCTTTCTTGTATCATCTTTGTCCTTTTTTAATTTTGGAAAAGAACGTTCCGCTGAGCAATTTTGTGCTTCTTCTGGTGCTCCCCCAGACGTGATGCCCTAGGCAACTGCTTAATTTGATTAAGGGTTAATCCGTCACTGGTAATAGGAGGCAAGCCTGTTGCTAATCCATATTTCTAATTTTACCAAAATTAGCTGCAGCCACATCCAGGTCGGCGTCTTCACTCCAGGCCAGTATGATCTGCATAGTTTGCAGTATGGAGCACTGAAGCCGGAAGAAAAAGGAGCCGGTCCTTATCGGCTGCCTCTTGCTGCATCCCTCGCATATCCATTGCACTCTGGAAATTAAACCCTTGAAATGAACAAAAATTAAACCATATTTAGAATTATTACTACAGCTGGTTTGTCTTGTCCTACAAATAATATGACTACTGTCTAGTTTAGAGTCTAGCAATAGTTTTAATATTTAGGATACAGAAAAAAAGTTGTTTACTGTCTAGAATCTAGGAAGTATTTTGTTAAGTTAAGATAAAGAAACAGCAACTCTTCAAGCAAATCCTAGTGGTTTAGGGTGAGTTTATGGTTCAGCCTTGTTATATGGGTGAGGTATCTGTTGAACATTTTCAGATTGGACTCTCAATGTGTGGGAGTGGCTTTATCTCATGAAATAGACTAGACTATACATAGATACAGTAGCGGCCCTTGATCAGGGCAGAGCGAGATTGTCTTTCGTCGCCCTTTGATCGACGGTTTCACTTCACGTAAGTTCTACTTCGGTTTCATGTAAAATAAATAATAATTTTCAAAAACAACCTTTATTGCCAATATCCAGTAGCGGACAGCTTGTCGGGGGCCCGGGTCGGAAAAACTATATGGGGGCCCTCACGCCCAGGAATGAACAACGAAAAGAGTTAGGTTTTTTTTTTTAAAGAGAGATACCTAGGGGAATTTCTCCTGTATTGTGGGTGCGTTTAAAAACATTTAAACTCACATACACAAACAGCCAGACCCGGAACTATTAGGTCATAAAAATATTTGTTCGGTGCGGGAATCGAACCCGCGACACGCAGCGCAGCAGTCAATCGCTTAAGCACTGCGCCAATCATGTCGTCAAAAAAGTTTTGACTATTGATACAGAAATAGGAGATACTTTGTCGACAACAGTAAAGCAAGAGCATTAGACGTATAGAGGATGGTGGAGCAAGCGAAGATAGCTCGAAAATTATTGCACCCCGCATAGTTTAAGATTTCTTTTGAACATTTATACTGAAATAGGAATTACTTTGTCAACCTATACAGAAAAGTTAGGAAACGTAGCGTGCAAGAGCGAGCGAAACGACCTCGAAAAATTTTAGCACCCCACCCCGGATAGGTAAAGTAAGACTGCCTCGTTGGTCTAGTGGTCGCAAGCGCTACTACTGACCATGAGGTCCTGGGTTCGATTCCCGGGTCGGGCAGTGTTCTTGGGTTTTTTTCATTTCGAATTTCTCAGTAGCAGCCTGGATTTGTGCCCTGTGATTTGTGTTGATGGCAATAGGCTCGCCCCCTATTACATGGGACTTACAACATAACTGGCGAAATGTGGGTGTATTATAGATACACCTCTGCTTAACCCTTCGGGGAATACAGGCGTGATGTTATGTTATGTAAAAAACAAAATATAAAATGGAAAAGCAAGTGAAACAACCTCGAAAATTTTAGCACCCTACGTTTATAATTAGCATGCGTAGGGGGACATAATTATTTTGGTCTTGCATGGGATTTGATAAAGTATTATAATTATAAAATATGTTATATTTATAAGTATTTTTCGAGCTTTTGCTTTTTTGGGGCCCGCAGCGGACCGCACCTGCCGCTCCCCCCTTAGTGCGCAGTGTAAATATCCACATTTATTAAATTTAAATTAAGGTAGCTCTAATTAGTATACTCCTGTTTCTTTAACATTAAGAAAGCTACTTTATAATTGATTTAGTATTTGGTGTTAATAATAAAAAAACAACTGACTTCCAAAAAAAACACTAATAAGACGAAAAAAAAAACTTTCAGAAAGTGGGCAAAGTGGCAAATAGATGCAAATATTTCAGAGATGTTTTTTTGCGCGCTTGGGCCACATTCCGTGCCTCTGAGTGTAGATGTCAAATAGTTACCTGTTTTGATTAATTTGGCAATATTACTGTATGGAAATAAGCAATGTGGCTAACTAACGAACGAGAATATTAATAATGAATTGCAATTATATTTTTACCACTGAATTGTATGTTATAGATATAGGTGTAAAAAATGCATTTGGAAAGTTGTTGTTTTTTTACATCTAAAACCAAATATTTTAGTTCATTAGATAGCCCCATTTCAAATTACATTTCACACACAATTTAAAATACAGTAATAATGCCAAATTAACCAAAACAGGTAACTATTTGACATCTACTTAATTGCGACGTTGCCACCTTTTAGGATAAGCTCTCATAACTTAAATGTCGGAAGAACGAAAATTCAAAACCAAAGACTCCGCGTCTCTGGTTTTGAATTTTTTTCCGACAGCTTCCGATTTTTTTTTTTTCACTTTGTAGTGTTTTTATTTTGTATTTTTTTTTTTTTTCACTTTTTAGTTGTAGTACCTACACCACACAAAGTCGAATACCACTACCTACTATATAAATAACTGTGTCAAGAACATAGTATAACATTATTCACATAGATTAAGTGGGAAAAATACGTGTTATTGATGCTAACTCAAATACTACCCAAGCAAAGTTAATAAAATTTATATTGGACACTACACTATTTTATATTGAAGTATAAACCTACCAAGGAATCATCAAAATCAATTCATAATTTGCAGTGTAATCGCGGAACAAACAAACAAACAAAAAAAAACTCCTCCTTTTTAAAGTCTGTTAAAAATGATCCCTCCCAAAAGGCTATCAAAATTTTATTTTGCCCTGTAAATTGTTTTTCGCATTTCGCTTTTTGACACCCCTTGCCCTGGGCAAGGGGTGAGCGTGAGAGCCTAGGAATGGCGTTGAGGTGGGAGCCTAGGAATGGCGCCTAGAGCGACCGCTCCACTCGTGCAACCGCTCCACTCGAGAGAGAGAGTGTCCTTGGAGTTTTTGCCCGTTCTTCTCCATAGAGATCTATGTTTTGGAATGGGCAACTAGCTTCAGCTTTCTGACTAACTGACTCTTTGACAATTCAAAAGTGCCTGTAAAGGGTTTAATTGAAATAAATGCTTTGAGTTTGAGTTTGACTAAAGTGAATACAGGAAAATAATACCATTCCTTTGTACTCATAATTATGATTATGTATATCTGTATCTATTTGTCTGTTTACATAAATAATAAAATAATTGGACATTAATTAAAGCCGGTTAAAAACTGCTTACCTGTCTACGACTCTAGCGGTCCTACAAATTACTTTGCAGTCTGGTTTGTCTGAAGGACACTTCATTACTTTAGGCAAGAGTCCAAATGTTTGCAGCCTCTCCACCAGTTGACACTCCAATCTCTGGCCACCATGGCTGGTTGTGAACTCCTTGTACAGCTGCAGATTACTGGAAATAGAAACAAAACCTTCCAATGAGGTTTCATGGCTGGCACATGGGCCCACATTATAAAACACTAAATGGTTGAATAAATGTTGACTACAGCCACATGGTAGTCATGTAAATAGGAAGAAATGCTTGAAATGTCTACCTGAATACAATGGTAACATAACATAACATCACACCTTGTTTCCCCGAAGGGTTGGGCAGAGGTACATCCAAATCGCTAGTTATGTTTAGATCCCATGTAATAGGGGGCGAGCCTATTCCTATCAAACAGGCACAAATCTAGACTCCGGGCTGCTACTGAGAAATTCCAGATGGAAAAACTCAATAACACTGCTTGAGCCGGGGCTTACGGCCACTAGTCTAACGAGGCAGTCCAATACGATAGTATGTACTTTGAAAGTACTGAACTCAAAAATAGCTTTCACTTTCTATTCCCAACTGAAAGTATTAGAAGATATCTTACCCAGGTAATGTGTTAAATGGTAGAGTAGGCTCAGTTATTTCTGTCTTTGTGCTGCTGTCGTATGTAGTGGAGTCTGCTTCCATTATTATCACGTTTAATTATCAACCTAATTCACAGGCATCTATAATATAACAAGATTTTCACCTTAAAAGAATTGTGATCATGATCTTTAAAACACATTGAACAAATTATTTTTATTTACTTTCGACGCAACTAATGAAAGTATTTACTTTTTCACAGAAATAAACATTTTTTTCCGAAAATTACAGAAAGATAAACAAAATTCCAAAATACAGAAAATGTCAATCACAGCACAGCACAGATAACTATATACTAGTCGAATCACAGCATAAATAAAAATAATGTCAATCGAACTCAAACAAATCAAAGATTTTTTTTAAATCTTGTAACATTGAAATGAAAAGTAAAACATTAGTGAAATACTGAAAAAACAAAGTAAAACCAATAAGAAAATAAATGGTTTAATAGATTTTTAAACTTTTTAACTACTTTGCTACGAAAAATATATTTAAATTAAATAAATAGAAAACTAAACGTAATATAGGGATGGGCGCAACCTAGTGCAAGTAGTACAGACGCCAGCACATCAACCTACTACAATCTGTCAAATTTCTTTAATTGATTTTCAACTTTATCTCCAAAATATAAGGGTCAAAGTTGATTGGGAAAATTTGTCAGTTTCGGGTAGGTTGACGTGCTGGCGTCTGTACATAAACAAACAGCCAGACCCGGAACAACTACTTGTAGGTCATACAAATATTTGTTCCGTGCAGGAATCAAACCCACGACACACAGCGCAGCAGTCTATCGCTTAACCACTGCGCCAACCATGTCGTCAGTTGAAAATCAATTAAAGAAATTTGAAAGATTGTAGTAGGTTGATGTGCTGGCGTCTGTACCTACTGTACAAAAACTTTTAGTCAGCTATGTTTAAGTCCGAGTCGGCTCCAGGTGTGAGCCTACTCCCATCAACCGGGCACAAATCATGACTCCGAGCCGCTACTGATGTGACATGATACCATGTATGTACCATGTATCACTGCTCGACCTGGGAATCAAACCCTCAGAACCTCAAGGAGCAGTAGCGCTTGCAATCGCTAGACCAACGAGATTCATGATTTATTCTAATCAACATACAAAAGCAGAAGCTACATATGGTTAAAAACTAATAACTAAAATAACAATGAAATCAAACAGTTTTTGTACTGGATGAATCGATTCCCAGCATTTAAATGTTTGTAAACGCACCTACAACAGAGGAGAAATTCCTAGTGTGGCGCAGTTTAAAAAAATAAATAAAAATAACTTTATCACTAAAATGTAAGGTTCAAAGTTGATTGGGAAACTGACAGTTTCGGGTAGGTTGACCTGCTGGCGTCTGTAAACCCCTGCCTAATCTGTGGGGTATACAGGCGTGATATTATATGTTATGTGAAAATTCCAGGCTTTTTTTTGTTGGCAGTTAAAACAACATCGCTGGCGATGGCGACTAATAGGCTGTCTGTGCTCTGTGTGTGGACTTGAGATTGTGTGGACACCAATAAGTCGCCTATGATTAAAGTAATTATGTATGTAACTGTGTACCTAGAATTAGTTAGGTTATGATAGACAAAGGGCACTTTTTATTGACCTACGCTGTCATTACATTAATTTTAACATTAATTTTTAATCGATTTGGAGGTGATTTATTTGCAACAGGCAACACGATCGGCCAGCGGGCCCGGGCCGGGCGACGGAATCGTTTCATTCGAGTTCCGTTTTGATCTAAATGTCAAAGTAAAGTGTCAAGTTGAATGTTGGATGCTTGGAATTTAAGTTTTTACTTTTACACACGCTCTGGGATTTTTTTCCCCATTGTTAGTGATAAACTGTAATCGGCAATTAAAACAAAGTGATGCATTTTGGATTCTTCATGTGCTATGTAAGTATTGTTTAATTTTATTAACATTTTCTGTCAGCATCTTTGTATTTTTGGTATCCATAATTTCGACACTCAGTTGTTGAAGTTTATTTTATAGTGAATTGATATGAATTTGAATGTTTATGGCAATAAAAAGCCGCTAAAATACTTTTAAACCAGAATAGGTGGACTTTAATTTACTTTTATGATGTTATTTAATTATATTAGTTAAAGTTTTACTCTTAAAAAAATCAATACTGTTAGCTTGCTTTTTATTTCAAGTTAAAATAATATTTAACGTTTCTGTTCTGAGATTAGTGTCGAGGTTTTTTATTGTCTTAGCTAAGTTTATACAAAACACATAAACAATGAGTGCATTTTAGATTTATTACCTATTTTACACTATTTAAGTATAAAGTAGGTAACTGCAATAATGTTTTTTTTTTTTTTTTTTTTATTAGTTTTTTTTTACACAAGATAATATTTACATGATATAATACGCTAACAGAATTAAAAGAATAATTATAATATGTACATATATATAAAAAAGGAAGGGGAGAGACACATAAAAAAAAACGTAATTTTGGTTACTTATTGTAATTTTTATCAGCCAGCTTGAGATCTTATACAGTTCCTTTAAAAAAAACACAAGAGACTATCCTATACTTTTTGTATGCAAAAGACTCTTCATTGCAATATTAACTTTAACCCCTTACTAGCACAAACATTAATTTTTAACACATAGAGCGATAAATAATATAATAGTAGAAATAGTAATTTACAATTACAACCCACATAGAGATAATAACTTTAGTAATGCTTAAACTGCAAAATAAACAACAATAAGGGTTTGTTATTATTATTTCACTTTACACCATTTAAGTTACATTTTTAAATATTTTATAAAAAACTGAAATAAGTATTCAATTCTATTTATTTATAGTTTTTAATAGGTATGTATGTATATCTTTATATTTAAATAAATATTTTTCAATTCTCGCTATTGCACCTACCACTGTTTGTCTCTGCGTCACCCAAAGGTTGACTGCTAGAAAATGCCTGTGGCGCTTGAGTCCGCCTCTGTACATTTATGTGCTTGAAGTATTAAATAAATAAATCTGGCTGCAACCCGCAGATTCACCTGCATAAGTCCCGATCCATTGTCCTAAACCAGCTATCTAATTACGTAACATATTTTCGTAAACAATTACGACTAATCTGTTTCATTTTGACTGTTCAACAACATTCATTGTGTTATTTTATGTTGTTGAGCAGATTTTTTTTCGAACTTATAGAGCAATGGATTAGAATTATTTCAAAACGATTCAGATTCTGATTATGTACAGGTCTAAACGAAACAAACAGTATAATATTAATATATATTAGGTAGGGTAGTAGTTCACTGGTATCGGGAACAGGGTCTAAGCTAGCAGTAATCAAACCTTATTATTATTAAACAACAATAAAATAAATATGACCTTTATTCAATATGAGTCAGTTCAATATCACACCACAATACCTATTCACACTTAAACAATTTAAACAATTACCATGGGTAGCTCTGTATTGATGTTATTTCCTCAAATTTGATGTTAACAAAATAATTGCAGTTCACTTCAGCACCAATTGCTTCACTTTTGATGTAAATTAAAAGAACAAATTGATGGAGAATTAAGCAATCAAAATAAACTCGTACAGTGCTTGTAAAATTACATATAATAATGGAGGTTTTTTAAAATCCATTACCAAAATAGGAAGAACATACTTATCTGTTCAACAAAATATATGAATTTATTAAAGTTATATTAGGAAAGATCCTATCTTATAATATAAGATACCAGATCCTATTCTGTTTTTTTTTTTGTCATAAAACCTAACATGGGAATTGTGGTTTTGTCTAAGACTTGTAATAAAAAATTATAACACAAAATATAAGTATTCTGTATAGCAGGTATAAAAAGGAGTAGTTTTTAAGCCAAAAAGTGATGCCTCTGCTATTATTCTATGTTACTTAAGTACTAACCACATCCATCCTCATGTTAAAAACCCTGGCAAACTCTAAGCTATATTATAACTAGTACCTGGGTGACTGGAATAGAGAATGGTCATTCAATAGTACTTATAGGAAAGTTCATACTAATTCCATGTATATTACATACTAATTCCATGCTGCCATGTCGTTATTCTAAGGTAGCCATCTTATTCTAAACTTTGGGCTACCGATCTCTGCTCGGGTGAAAATACGGATAAAATGAATTTTCTCAGAGAGACCTAGCTAGATTGATTTTTCGCCACCGTTTACGGCAAAAGCAGCGGTGAACCGTTTCATCGTAATCGTTAGAGCCGTTTTCGAGAACGTGATTACGAATATAATATAATATACACAATTTATTGCTCGTTTAATAGTATAGGATTTAATAACTGCCGGTATGGTTTTAACTGACTCAGAGAAAAAATCCAGGACGGAATCCAGACGCACCTTTTGTCTCGTAGTTTTTTGATATCGCGCGTAGTGCTCGTTGCATTACGCTGTCCGCAATACTGAAGCTCGTTTAAACGATACAGAATCATAGACGAGCCCAGAAGCTCCCATAACATAATGTAACACAAACCTGAATGATATCATTATGGAGAATAAAGCAACTTTATCAGATCTCCACAAATGTGCTCCCATTACCATCTGTAGGTACTAACTGGGAAGTAATAAAAACAATGCAAACTACTATTACCGAGCGACTTTCTGAAATGATAAGTTGGAATACGTACCTATTTCATGTGTGGTTTCCGCGTGGCTTGCGTGATTAAGGGCATTAGTTAGTGCTGTGACGCAACACGCGTATTTTCGGCTTCAATATTAACGTATTTCGTCCATAACGGCCGTGCTGAAATGTGAGCCGACGCTGCCGTCCCCGCCCGAACTTACGCTACTAATTGAGCTATTAACAGCAAACACTTATACGTTAGCCTTACATACACATAGATATGTAGTTCACAGCTATTTAGAAATAGGCCATTTACGAGTTATGTATAAATGACTTTTATTGCACTTCCCGGTGTATTTAAGTTAGCATCTCTGAGAAAACCGCCTCAGAAACCAGGACGTCATCGTAAAGCAGCATATGGACTTATACAAGAAGCATGCACTGCACTTATACCTAGGTATCGTTGTGATTTATTGAGTGTTCTCAGAAGGCGTTCTTCTTTTGTCTCTCTAAAGTGAATGGTCGCAGTTAATTATGCGCATCTGTCTTTCGTTCTCACGAACTGCATACTACGTTGTAATCGCTAGTAGGACATTTCGTAGTGCCTAGTCTTCGGGCAATATAATTTGAATCGTAAAATCATTGCTTGGTGGATACGTTCGGCTTTTTAATGTTTGTGTTTCAGAGCGTATCCATCCATCTTTCCTGGATAGTGTTGGCACACAGTCTGCATGACCCAAAACTTTGGAGTTTCGAAGCTGAAAAGTTAAGGGCTCAATAAATAAGCATTATCTACCACAGTGCATGAACTACACAACCCTGTCTCAAAAGCAAATTGGTAATCGCTCTAGGAAACTATTATTAGATCTTGGGTGGATGCTGTTGGCCATCTTTATACGACGATATTTGCGTCTTAAGGATATCATGGATAGTTCGGAAGTCTTTTCTATCTTAACTACGGATGGGTCCAAATTATTTAATCAGCAGCATGAGCTTAGGTGGTCTTAAGAATGATTTGTACCAAAAAAAATATTCCAAAAAGTCCAATTTCCCAATGCGCATCTAGGTCGAATTTAGTAAGTGTTATTTTCTCAACGTTGTTCTAATCACTGCGCTGGCCATCCATGACTGTTGTGGTTGCGATTCTTTTGTTTTCTCATCAGCCAGTCATCGGCAGTTTGCAATTTATTGTCAAGGTCTGCTACTGCAATTACAAGGGACAAGGGAATATATTTTTTTATTCTGTCGCTCACGTGGATTTCGCTTAACTTTGCGTTTATTAGTAATTTTCACTAAACTCTGTCAATGGATCAAGCAAGATACAACATTAATTAAACTCTTAGTGTAGGGACCTGTTGCACCGGTTGCTTTCCCAAAATTAAACTGATGAAGACCCATCATAATAAAAAACTAATCAATCCGTATTTTAGGTTTAAACATATAGGCCACCATATGCATACATTTGTAGAGCAAATAAATATACACGTACGAAATAGGTCACTAGAACTGTTAACATACTTTGTCACAATCCCGAAAGCTGTGAATGAACCCATTGGCAAATACTAGGATCATTTACTTACTTTGACAAAGCGCGGTAGGTATTTCCAGATCTATGCCCCTGCCAGCACAGTAAAAGCCCTGCAGGCGACATTACCCCTACTGAATCGAATGTACCCACAATCTTAGGTATTATTATAAATTGACGTGTCGAGATTGAGCTGTTGCAATAGAGATGTAGATATGTGTGTCACCTCCACGCTATTACATGCGACATTAGCGGCGAGATGCTATGTTACGTGAACGTGTCACGGTGCAACCATCAACGATGTAACGCAATTTGCCAGCAAAATATTTTGGTACAAACTCGTGCACTCCAAGTGCGATTACCTTTTGCTTGTGCAATACGTTGCAGAGGTCCAAATGACAATGTTCACGGCATGCCAATGTAGAAACCAGTTTCATTCCATTTACTTGTTTCAATTTCGGATGGGTAATAACCAGATACGGTCTTCGTTTTATACAGTATGTGGAACGAATTTTTAACGCACATTAGCTTGAAACAAGGCAATACTGACGTCAGCTATTCACGTTTCTATTTAACCTTTCGACATTCGCCACGTTTGCTTACATTGACGAAGCGCAGCGAATTTCGAGGTCGCCAGTCATGGACGCCGCACTCTTGTTCAAAGAGGATTTATATCTGCCCTGACACTAGGAGGACTTGAGTTCAAAGCACTCAGTCAACGCGACAATTACGAGTACCTCTATTCTATTACCCTGACACAAAAATGCAAACTCTTCAAGGAAACTATTCAAATCTTGTTTATCTAAATAACTGTAGAAAATGTTCTATTGTTCCTAAATTAGGCTTGATTACAATTCAGGCGGTTCTGGCGTGGGCGAGCCGTGGTTGTTTACTGAGTGGCTTGACTCTTAAAGGCGCCTTAACGACGGACGCACTTTCTACATGAGCACAAGTTTAAATCACGATATTGATATTATCTGTGACTGTGTTCCTTTCCACAAAACGAATAAGGCATGTAGTGTTCTGCATATAGCAACTGGTTTGAGACTGTTTTTTTGCGGAGATAATGCTTTTTTTCATAGCGAGATTGCCAAAATGATATGTCGCCATTAGCATGAAAAGATTATGAATGAGATGGTGTATTCTCGTGACCTTGGACTGAAATACGATATGGAGTCAGACGGCACGCAATTTTTAACCAAACACGTAGTCTGAAGAACAGACGTTTCGTGTCTTACAGTCATCAGTGAGTTTCACGACAAATCAAATTTATTGCGTTTCAGAAACTTTATATTTCGCCTTTCTGCGAATAAAGCTCATTCTGATACTGGTCTACTTTAGATTCGCTCAAAGTGTTTCACATTTATTTTTTGCAATGTTTCCTGGGATTGAGAAATCTTTATGTAAATACTTTTTGGTCTCAATCGTCAGGACCTTTCTACTTAGTGGGTGTTACCAATGTGGGCGTCACAACATATTGGCGACCCAGATTTATGACTTATTGATAAAAACCATATAGCATTATATATGTTTGCTCTTAGAACTAATAGAAAAACCTACTACATGCTACTTTACTCTGACTTTTCCTAAATGAAATCAACTTTTCTTGTTCAGTGTCATATTACTAACACATGTTCATTATAAAAATATATGTTAACATACTATTTAAGCCACTGCCTGGACAACTTCCCAAAAATGTAAGCCGTGTGTCAAACTTTGTTTCAGACATAATTCAACCCTTTGAAGGCTTCGCTAGGCTACCCTTCACTCAACTGCGAATCCCTACTCAGACGCCAAGTTATTATCTGACCCCCAACAATATTAAGTAGTCCATTTCAGCAAAAAATATCAAAAACATACAGGTGTACCGCGCCCGTGAAAAGTTTATAACAATGGCTAAAAGGAAAACCTGTATATATTTCTCTTATGAACACGTACTAACTACCGATAAGCAGATATACACCAATTGTAACACATTCTAGGTATTCCAACATCCCAATCACGTACGTAATGCTCAATTAATACCAATCTTCGATTAACCTAACGTGTTGATAATCGTGATAGCCTTGGTACAATTTTCAATATAGAAACATGGACTCGAATAAATCAAACACGTAAATAATTCTACATCAACATAAATCGGATCGGATTAATCCCGACAGACGGACGTCATGCATTAGTTTGTCGAACATATATCGAATATACATAAATCATGCATTGTTTGGAATGGAGTTACTATCTTCAAAGGAAGTGACACTAGATCATTAGCTAAGGTAATCTGGGATCGAAAAGGGTATTCCAAACCAAACTATTTCGCAAACCAAACTAGAGCAGGCATTTTCCGAATTTCCCAACGAAGTTCCAAAAAGGGAAATTTAATAAACCAGTGGCCAGCAATAATACTTCAGAACCTAATTTAGGAAAACCATAAACACATTTTAATCCATCTTCAATTGCCTAAACCATGATTAGTATTAATAGTGGCTCTTGACAATTGATTTAAAACACTCTTCCTACGATCTATCGGCTCTCAAGAGGCTGTATGGTTCATTTGCAGCTCGCTTGATTTGAAAGTTTATCTGACGTGAATAGATTCGAGTTGTTTTGTTGTGTGTCTGTCGGCTGGAGGAGCAGGTATGTGCGGAACGTCGCCCGCTCGGTTATAATTAGCAGTCTTTTGACACTCTAGCACTACGGCAGTCTTCCTGGAATATCAGTCCACTTGACAGGCGATAGAGGGATATTTTCATACATTTTTTGTCGTATAAATCAGCTCTACATGATATACAAACTCTGTTAAACATGAGTCTCTGTCTGTAGTTAACGAACGATGAGGAATTAACACCGTCCCCTTTATTTATAAACGCTGCTAGTTAAGTAATGATTAGCGCCTGTTTAGCCATACATTTTTGATGTATAAACGTCTCTTAACTTTAAGCAACGTTTATGCATAAGAGCGCATATTACTATTTTGGTCCATATCTCAACACGAAGTTGTTGCCATTTCAACATGCATGAAAATGCTTGCAAAAGGAGAGCAGAGAAATTGGTATTCACATCAACAAATAATTGCAATTTAGGATCCTATCGAACGCTGTCCCTGGAGCATTGCCCGAATGTTTCCTCGTCTCGATCTGGTTATAATGATATCTCATTGCGGAATACTTGCTATTTCTTCTTCAATAATATGTCCAGTAAAGACCATTTATCTTGTGCTGCTCACACTTGAACAATTTATTTTATTTGCAAGAAGATGGCTATCCTATTACATAGGACTAAAACATAACTGGCGAAATGTGGGTGTACTACAGGCACACCTCTGCCCAACCCTTCGGGGAAACAAGGCGTGATGTTATGTTATATTATGATGGCTATCACATATACACACACTGTTCTCAACTGTGCGTGCAAATCAGCAACCAATCACGAAATAAGGAGGTGTGAAAAAGTATGTTGACACAGTCCATTCAACTTCAATTTGTTTAGTTTACTTTTGATGTTAGTTGTTATACGTTTGTCAAGGTTATTACGATTGAAGTTCATGTTGAGGACACGAAAACAATGAATTTGTAAGATGAATCAAAAAGGGGTTTCGAAATGTTACCTCACTTGTTAATTCATGAATACAAGACTTAGACTAATGAAATTCCCGGGCAGACTGCTGTAGTCTGCGCTGAATTTATAAGCAACTGCTGAAATATACCAGTCCACAGACATTTATATTGCTTAACATAGGCATAAGTTGCCTATAGACATTATTAACTTACCCAGGGAATTGGTGTTCGAAATATTGCCAAGGATTCAACAGTTCTGGGTTCGAAATATCTTGTAAGAGAACGGGTGCAGAATGCTGTCTATACCTAACCCAGCAACCTGTTTTATAATTCCAGCAGCAGCAAAAATTGCATATATTATTCCTGAGTAAGGAAACAAGAAATTCTCTACAACTTTTGGCCAAGTGTTACTTAAAAATAGAAAGCATTCTATTGTTTTTATGTGGGAAAAACTACGTGAAGACTTCTTGCTAATCGCTTTCGCTACTGCCGATAAGTTTCCACAAGTAGAGAGAGACTGGCAACGTAACAACGTTGTCAACTTCGATAAAACACTTTCCATTGAAATAAATATTCAATTAGTTCAATGGAAAGGTTCGCGTGAAATGATCGACTTGGTGGTAAGATAGACCCCAGATAACAAGAAGTTTTGTTATCAAAACCAAAGTTTTGCCAACTAAACGAAGTTAGCTGAAGTTCAGTTATCTAAGTAGCGAAGGCTATCACTACTTAACTGAACTTCAGCAAAACTTGCCGAAAGTACAAAACACTGAATAATTAAAAAGCAATAATCTATTCTGAAAACGTTATTAATATCGAAACTTTTCAGACTGTCCGGAGTTGAGCATAGGTAAATGTTATTTCAATAACCAAAACTTTTCGAACGAGTATTTAATTAATAAGACTGTTCGTATAATTCCGGCTCCACGTATTTGGGTTATTAAAAATAAATAGTCGCGTCATATGGTGGGTAGTTCGATCAACAACCGAAACGTTTCCTCGATGGCAGGAAGATGCGTATGCCATAAACACGTACGAGTATATCCGCACTGGTTAATTGCCCCACAATCTGCACCCGCGCTGATTGCGCATCAAATTGCTCCAGTGAAAGCCCACGAGTGATACATTTAGTGATGACTCGCTGTTAAAAACCACTGTGGGAATATTTGAATATCATTCGAACGTGTTATTTGGAACTTGTTCAACTTGATCACATTGCCCGAGTATATAACATACTCTCATCAAGACAATACTGCCTAGGTTTATAACTGGTGAATAGAAAAAGTTTAATTACATACGTTTTAGTTTATTATTAATTAACAGATGCGGATGTAATGCTGCAACTATTCATTTTAATATCCAATGTAACGAAGAGATAGAGAGATAGATTAATCTCGGCTGGAATTATAGATGGAGCACTATGTAATTGGGTGTAACACGATTCATATGCGGAACAAGATATTTTTTATTATGAACTTTCACCTACACAATGGGAACTGCGTAACAAAGCATATAATAGCTAAAAATTGATTTTTTATTCCACGTGAGAATTATCAACTATCTGTAGGTACCTACCATTTTGTACGTGTTCAAGTGCTCACGTAATATCGAAGAAGTATACAAATGTCTAAGAATCAACTAGCATACCTATTTTTTTTTTTTTCGTTTTAAAGATATCTTACCACTGGACTCGATGAGTGTATCTAAGTTTCATTGATAAGTAAGAGTAAATCTATTCCATAAATTAAAGCTAAGAAAATACGCCGTTTTCATATTTTATTTTTATGAACAAAAATAGTCTGTATTACATTTTTATTTTTTATTTTTCATCTAAAGGTTTTTTACATAAATCATCGTGACTTCGCCGAATTACTTCGGAAGAAAAAAAAAAAGTCAGTTGATACTTTCTTATGGTCTCATTCATAATAATTATATTCCCTAGAGTTATGGGCGGGTATAAAAAAACACATTGTAATAGGTATCTATGGGAATTCATATTTTGGATTTATGTATTGAAAGTAAAGTTACCTATTGGCTATTAGCAATAGCAATTAATTTTTACGTATCTTTGTTGGAAGAAAAAAATCAGTTGCATGCTCTACTAGCTCATTTACGACATTGCCTTGTTCAACCACCTAGGTAGGTACCTATATGCTCGTTGTTTCGATATAAATACAAGTAACGCGTTATTTTGGTGTCATGGACTGAGCTGCGTGCAACGCGCTGACCTCTCAATGCGGTGTACGCAGGCTCCGCCGCAGATCTCAGATCTGGGTCACCCGACCACCACCCGAAAATGTCACTCAAAATACATTCAATTTCAATTCCCGAACGTTACTCATGAGACGCAGCCACGTAGGCGTGAAACTGACAAAATGTACTGATTTACCAACATTTCTAAGTTTCCTTTCCTCCTGTTTCCGGGTTCTGAGGTCTATTCTTAGTTTCCCCGGAATGGCACAAACTGCGGGTAAACTTTGCCGTAATGTGCGAATATAGGTCTATATTCATACGTTGATTCCGTCACGTTGCGTTGCGTTACAAGTTAGATCACATGAGATTTATATGATTGTGTCTGTATTATATTGTAGACTAATATCATATTGCATTTGCATCCAATGTGGCGCGAATTGGTCACAATCTCACAATGCATCCATTTACTTGCGCTAATGCCTTAGCAATTTCCTGTCATGTGCCACGTGTTCCCTAGCGTCAGTTACTCACTAACCTTATTCATTTTATATTTGTGGTTCTGTCTGTTTTATATTTCCCTCTTCCAACTCTAGTAACTCAAGCTTTAGGATTATTCATTGTTGAAATATATGTTTCTTTTTTAGAATAGTATGCAATCACTGGACTAGTCTGAATCTAACATCATTGAAAAATTCGTTTTTTAAAAGCCTATAGGACGCGCCGATCGCTCATCTAAGTGTTTGTCCCCGGGCTTTTTTTACTTAATAATATTTTAATGTAACAAAAGGAACATGAAAGTTCGTTGAAAGCTTGGATAAGATCAGGTTTGGCACTTTCCAATATAGTGTCTGTAACAAAAGGAAACCAGAGCAAGCTTTATGAAAGATCACCATTGGTTCCTGTCGCAAGCCGCAATTCACTGCAATTAAGTAATTTCAGAATTTCTTTTACAAAATTGCCACCAATTGTAGATTCTATCCGAAGAGTATACAACTTCGTGTTTGTAATAACAATTTAATATGAAAACGAAACAAAATAAATTACCAAGTTTATCAGCGTACATGTGGGCCGACGTTCAATCTAGATATGGCCTGTCAAACGTCCGGGTAATATTAGCTTGGAGCTTGAGGTTATTCCTTTTCGCAGTCCCCCATATCGGTTTAAATTTAAATCGATAATTCTATGGGACCTTGATAACGTATCAATCAGTAATGTATA
The DNA here is from genome assembly GCA_963853775.1 of Xanthia togata. Lineage (NCBI taxonomy): Eukaryota > Metazoa > Arthropoda > Insecta > Lepidoptera > Noctuidae > Xanthia > Xanthia togata. The sequence goes on from OY970802.1 coordinate 20,159,751, forward strand.
ATTTCATGGGGTGTCAACTATGTACGGTCCAATTTGGAAAATTTGGAGAAACTGTTAAAAGTGAAAAAAAAATATCGCCTTTGCTCTTATTTTCCTTCAGTATTTTCGTCTATTCAGCCTTTATAACATATGTATTTGATTAAACATCGTCGTCTATGTCCGTAGTTGCAGTCTAATTCTCTTTTGGTTGCATCGCTAGTTCGGCAGTAACCATGCAGTCACGTTCACCCTCGCGTCTGCGCTGGACGCGTGCGTTGTGCTTGTGGTTCTTTACTCCACCTAATGTTTATAGTTTTTCCGCTGTTCACTTCATGTTCTAAAGACTTTGATCAGCTCGCTTTTTTACGCTGTGACTTTATTTATGAAGTGCTAACCGGATTTTGGACTGAACATTCGCTGTTTTCTTTTTTGATGTCATGTAAGTACTTGTAGTTTATTTATGTTTTCAGCGTTCTTGTTATTCGACTTTGCGTTTGGCTTTTGCGGATATGGATTTATTTTCCTTGTATTTATAGGTATTATTTTTGTTTGTTTGAATACTGAATATTAATGGTTCGTGTTTAGAGATACATAATAATAGGTTTGCAATGTCTAATAGTTGGCATAGTCGGTGCAAAACGGCGTGCGGCGCCCGTTTTGAGACCGGTTCGAAAGTGAGTGTTTTGTTGACGAAACCGGATCGGTAAATAATTACAAACATAATGGAAGCATGCATCTGCAAAATGTTTTCTTGCACTTCGATAAACATTTAAAATGAATGATCAAAAGTTTCATTCAATATGACAACAATGGACACATCTTTAGAAAAACTTTTCAATTAATTCTAATCATAGATTTCATTACAGGCAAATAAGTTGTGATAGATTACAGAGATATCTTCAGATAATCTTTGCCAATGTGTAAAGGTATTGCAGTATTCTGTATTATCTATATGTTTACTCTCAACTCTAAAATCATATAACTCACCCTTAAAAATTCCACTTCCGAACATTTTAAAGACAACTCCCGTTTATTTATCAACTCAAATATATTTTTTATAAAACTTTAGTCGAGAAATATCTTCAGGTACAAAATTATATACTTGTTTATTTTTGCAGCACGTAAGAAGTTCGTAAATGAATAAACTCAACATTGGCGATCGGGCGTCGAACCCGTTAGATCGTTTTTAGAGCGACGACCTTGTAAGACTTAGCTTTGATTAGGAGTTAAGATCCAAGGGACTTGTTTTACTTCGACTGTATCCTTGAATCAACAAAGCTTTATTAGCCATTTAGCAGTTAAATTTATATCAGTCTGAATTATTTTTGGACAAAATCAATGTGGCCATCGTCAAAGTAATCCATCTAACAGCAGATGTACGTTCCAAAAGCCGTATTGAGTGATGACGCCATTCTCTTTGCCTCCCGCGAGTCTAGATTTAGATCCGTGAATTTTTTGCTAAGTACGCGGCGTATTGTTAAAATTTTAATTGGATATAAATCAGTAAAAACTTCTCGCTATTTGGAAGAGCCGTTTGGTTTCGAGGTTATAATGCATGACATTTTGTAACAGTCGTAGATGCGGTGCTCAAAAATCCTCGTTTGTTACCATCGTGGGTTTCCGCAAGCTTTTTCCTCACAATTTCCCGTAGCGAAGTGTTCTCGCCGCTCTGTGGCCTATTTTCCATTGAAGTGGTGTCGCGTCTAGGGTAACACAGACGACGCCGGAGAGTCTGAAGCTTGTTCCACACTTACGAGCCTCGTCAGCAGGCACACTTTGCTCAGTGTCATATTTTTAAATGTCACGACGAAAATTATCTTGAGCGTTAAAGCCTTATCACGAAACTTCATTTTTCAACATTAATTTGCCAAATAGAATATTATTTAGATGACTGTATTTTTGATCGATCATTCTATGTCTAGAGAGAAAGCTACCGAAACTTTTCTCTCTTTAAAAGTTGTGTGTATGCATTTGAGAAATGTCTCCTTAGTGTGTCGATGGCGAACTTAATTCAATCAGCCCAAGCTTGAGAACTGTGTAATCGATGCATTTATTTACAAAGCACTCCTTGTCTTCCCCACCGTTAGCTTTAGTTTAATGATAATTTATTGGGTCGTGCATAATACATAAGTTATACCATTATTCTTTTGTCCGTCTGGCTCATTGTCTGAACTTTGCCTGTGAGAGTTGCTGCAATATTCATTATAATAATGAACGATGCCTCCGTTTATACTTTCTTGGTAAACTAAAAAAATATTTGCATCATCCACTAAGTGCTTGTTTGATGAATACACGGTTCGGTTTCCTACTTGCAATGGAATGGTGCCAACTTTCCGATGATGTCAGATAGGGTCTATATTTTTACAATACATCAATATTATTTTTGTTTCAACTATAGTTTCAAAGTCAGGTCGAAGCCAACTTTGTTTGTATTCAGGCGTGTATTTCTGTGCAGCATCATGTTTTCCAGACGTACGGATTTGTTTATCGTCTAGTAATGGGAGTCGGATCGTAAAACGATAGCGGTTTACTATAGAACTTTGGGCGTGTGTCTGTATACTTTGTGTGGTATCCGTCTGCTTTATGGATTAGCAGTATTCCTTAGTTCTTCCTTATTTGATTTGACTAACAAAATTTATATGTCACATATTAGATACACCCATTTGCCGATCGCGCGACACATTCAGTGTCGCCGTCGCGTCTGTGTAAGCTTTTTTGCAAAAAGTTGTATTATCCCAATAGGTTATTGTGACGCGACCTTTTACGTCGAACCTCATGGGAAACATCCATTTTAGGTAACCTTTATTCCATAACAAAAGCACAGGTCGGCATTCATGGATGATATTTATGAGTCAACTAAGTATTTTATTAGTAGTACTTAAGTATTTTCGGCTAATTGCTCCGATGTATAAAGACATATTCAGTTTGTAGATGAAACGTGCGCGTTAAATGAACCACGACGCTAATTCAATTTGGCCATTATCAATTGTTTTTTGTTAGTTGCATTATAATGTGAGTAATATAGACGTTTACGGCAGGCCAATTGAATCGTTTTCCCGTCGGCCACACTTTCCCGGATGTAGTCCACTATTTTGCGCCTTTGGCACTTCCATTGTATGCAGTTCTCGTAACCGCCAATCACTGTGATCGTTTGTGATGTAACATTAGGCGACCGTTGCTTAGGTGACCGATGGAAATTTAGAGTAAATAAACTTCGTGTCTAACTCAAATTTTGTGTAGAGCAAAAAGAATTTGTACAGTATTGCACATGGATGGTCAGTAATAACGGGACAGTACTCGGTAATCATCGCTTAAACATTCGATGTAAAGAAATCAGAGAAAAAAAAACAAATTATGTAACCTAAAGCGGTATGTTGCAATCGTCTGAACCCAGAGAGAAAGAATATAAGAACCGTTGATCAGTATGCAGACTTGGTCGCGGTACAATGCAAAACAAAGGATCAACGAACTTGGAGGAAGAGTCCTTGCCATAAACGGTTCTCTAGCACCTTTATCGAACAGGCAGGGTGTGATTCATGTGTCATTTATTCTATTTCGGGAATTGATTGCTGAAGGAACTGTTACATCATTACTATATAACGACCGAAGTAGTCAAGTACTAGTCAGCCAAATTGAGTTTCATTCATAGATAGCCCAGTTAAAACTTCATAGCATTCTTAATCCAATCGGGAATAGGTAACTAAAATGTGCCTACGCCGAAAGCTTGGATAGCTAGATGAAATAGATGGGCAGGAATTAAGCAAACATCTAATAAATTTCGACCACTATCTCGGACAATTTGCTCTGCTTAGCTAGATAAATGGAACTATATTTCTTGTAGTTCATGCTAAGCATTAGCCTGCCTTTGTAGCAGGGTCTTCTATAACTAAGCCTATTTATGTAGCTTTGGGATCTTACAAAGTACCTTATATAACGGTGAAAATAATAAAATAAAACTTAGGGCTTGGGTCCACGGTTACGTTTTATCTAGGGTCATGAGTCACGCGTGTATTATGCATAAAATTACACGTTAGATCCCGTACAGTGTAGAAACTTTTGGTATAAAAGATAGAACTTCAACTGGTTAAGACTTGTCGAAGTGTCGTAGTATGTATTATACTAGTTGAAAAATCGTGGATGTGGAGTTACAGGGGGCCAATTCTCGATTTTAGAGATGGTGTCGAACTCGACAAAAATTTCTAATGACGTCATTTTTTCGACAAATTTTAAAAGTTGCTATTCTGGGGATGTCGAATTCGACATTTGTCGAAGGCTAACGTTAGAGTTCATGTCGAGTGCTTCTGAGCAGTAGAGATGTCATGTCGATTGTAGAGATACGTCATTTCTGAGTGAATTCGTTGAGTTTTGGATTGTACACTGTGTTTTCTTTTCTTTAATTTTTAAATAAAATACGGCTTGGCATCTCATACCTTCTGGAAATTCGATTTATACTCTTTGATTTGTGCATTGTGTTTTCTTGAAACGACGACCTTCGCGCAAATAACAGACTCTGTAATTTGTCTACCCACGATTGGACTTGAAACCACTGAAAGATGGACGAGTTTATTATTAGCATTTTTATCTCGGAATTGTTGGAAAGTGGCGAGCAACTGGCCAATACACGGTGACAACAGCGCACTTATCCCACCGTCGATATTTAGGACTTGAGCGAAACAGAAGTCATTAAAAACTTCAGATTAGATAAAGATTTAATAAGGGTTCTAATAGATCTATTAGCTCCTGTAATTCAGGATACCATGAAAATAGACCTGAAAACGAAGATAAATAATCGTCTGCTTCTTAATTTTATTAGTCTATAACTGTTCACTAAACTAACCTTACCCACCAAAAATTGTGAAATGTAAAACAGCACCCAATAAAGATGTAACACAGAGTACATGTAAACATAACAAAAGTTTTGAAGGAACCGCAAAAAGGCGCAAATTCTGACACTGACAGACAGTCAACGTTCAATTTGTCAAACTGATTATTTTTACACTAAACGTTTCGTTTTATACTTAAATAATTAGGTTTAGTCAGCGTTTTAAAACAAAATCATTCATTAACTCATAGCTACTTAAAACGGAACGTGCGATTCTTCATAATGGTAACATTATCTTCACTCAACTCGACATTTTCGTGACATTTATTTCTATTTTGACTGAGAATACGGAATTCTGCTCAATTCGAAATTTTTTGGTAGAGATAGAGATATTTTGAATAGACATAGAGATAGACTTACGATCTCGAACTCGAGATAAATGGCGAAAATCGAGAATTGGCCCCCAGGTCCTGTTCGACTGTTCGTCTTTCCGTGACGATATATTCAATAGACATATGAAGTTGACTGTTGTCTTAACTAGTTTGAAAGATACGTCAAGAAATATGTAGCTGTTCAGCATTATCCTCTTCATCTGCCACATATTGCACCTAACGAAGAAAATCCCATTTCCATTGAACTCCTACCTACCCAAAAAGGTTTTTTAACTTCTGAAATATTTGTTAACTTAATAGCGTTCTCTTCCGACAAGACTGCCGGTTTTCTCGTTAATGTTTTATCCGGGGTCACACGTGTGATGCCCTGGTTGTGTACAAAAAACACGTGCTCTTGACACAGCTGCTGTCCATCTATTTTGGTGGAGATAAATGAGTTTTTTCCCTCCATGTGTTTATTAATTATGTTGCCTAGTGTAGCTATCGGTTGCGTGGCTTCATTTTGGCTTGTTTTGGTGGATTAATTTACATAGTTATTGGCTTTACCTACAATTGGAAGCTTGCTAGATTTCTTTCATTAACTTGTTTTAATAACTTTTGTAGCATATTACTCAAATACGTTATGGATTAGATATTATAAATATTGTTGTGTCAGTTGCGTGTTTAGAGACTACAACAATTTCTTAATATTTTTATCGTTTCTATATCTAATACTTGCATAAGATCCAGCGTAGTCATTTATATTAGAAAATCTGTTGCTTTGGATTTGTTTCGTTGGAAATGTGTAGAAAGTTAGCTATTGGCTTGAACATACAAGTATCGTTTAAACAAAAAAATATTTCTGCAAGTTGCTTGTCTGCAAGCATTGCCAACTTGAAAGTACTTGAATATGTATGCAAATGTAATAAAGGAAATAATAATATTGTGTTGTCCTTGGGTGCACTTGCATAGTGCATACAGGGATAATCTTCGGTTGGTGCCTCCTAATCATGTATTGAACAGTTAGGTAATAAATTAATAATATTGTTCCTTCTCATTATAGCTTTAAAGACTTGTCAAATAACGATTGTCAAGTTATCAATGAGCAATCCTTAGTTCTAATTGTAAATCATTTTCAGTAGTTTCGTTTTTTGAAATAATGATTCCGGCAATCATTATTTCAAATAAAACGAAACATTCGAGCGTGTGTTGATTACAAATGTATATTTTATGAAATTATTATTTATTGTAGCAATTTGACTTTCCTGTTATTGAACAACTACGTCATCGTTTTATATTTAGCTCATTAAGGCTTAATGATTAGAGGAACCGTTATTTAACGGTTTATTCAAGGTGCAGGAGTAAGCTATTGACTGACATGATTGTCTACACTGGCGTTGCTATCTCTTTTCAAATATATCGTGTCTTTAGCTTCTCGTAAGCAAATGCTAATTTTCTGCTGGCTCTCTGGCGTCACATTTTTCGTATGATATGGTCTATTTTCATTTTTTTTTTTAAACATCAATCATAAGTACCTACATATCGACCATTGTGTTTGGAAAATGTTTTTATCCATGTAAAATTTCTACATTTATATCTGTAATTTTTACGGTGTACATAATGAAGAGTATTCTAGATGTTCATGTCAAGAATGTCTTGGCAAGATCTCTCTTAAGGTTCTTCACCAGGAAATCGTGTTATGGGTTTTGGATAAGTTTCGGCAGTGCTTTTTGCAAGGTTTTAGTGGTTTTTTTTACGGTCTATTCTGTCTACAAGATCTAGATGATCTTCAATCCGCTTTTTTCACTGACTGGTGAAACTCTTGAGCTATCCAGATGTTTTTTTTTTCCTTGGCTACTTTAAATTTTCTATGTAAACTTATCCAAAACCCATAACAAGATTTCCTGGTGAAGACCCTGAAACCCCAAATAAAATTATACAAAATTTTCTGAGGTGTAATTAAATGCATTTGGATTCCGAATCTGTATTTGAACACAAACAGTTTATAAAGTCGATAGTAAACAATTGCTTGCACGTGGTGATTAACGCTCTCTCTGCGTATAATGTCTGCTAAGTGTCCATAATGAATAGGTATTCGCGTGCGGTCGGACTCGGTACCGGCTGCTGGTTGGCCTGGCGCTAACGGAAGTCGGTTATTTACCGAATCATGCGCATTAGGGTGCTTGTGGACTGTTGTAGCGAAGCGTTGTGTTCTTGTGGTGCTTTACAAAGTGGAACGTGTAGTTTGCCTTTGTATGTTTCAACGGCTCTTCCCGTTGGAGCATTGTCTCTTGTAGGTACTTGTTATCTTTCTGTTTTAGTTAAGATGCTACTTGTATTATGGATATACTGTGACAAGGTTCGTTCTTCAACCACTAACCTAATTAGAAAATGACCCAAAAACTAGTTTGGCTGAGTTTATAATGGATGAGAGGATAATAATACTATAAAAGGAAAGAGGAAAACACTCTGTTACTATCCACGTGTTAACCTACATGTTTGTGAAATCATTCTAGCGATTTAGTTCTGGCGTTTAATCGCTAAAGCAGATGCTCCACACAGCTATCTTGAAAGTTACATTACACTCTAATCTGTATGATACTTTATCGTATCGCACCGAGTGTATTTTTGTACCGCAGCTTGAGAGACTGGCCTTCACCCGGCCGTCACTGGTCAAAGGCGATTATACCATTACCGACAGTCATCTAACATCTAACCCTGTCATCTTTATAATAGCCCCCATAACTACCAGGTATGAAATGATCTGGTTATTAGGTACGTGTTTTCCTTGTGAGTTATTTTACTTACCTGAGTTGAGTTTCCTTTGATAGCTGACAGTTGGTAAGTCTATATTTGTCTTGGTACCAGTGCTAAAGATGGAAGTTGACAAGCCATTACTCAGATATTTGCTACGTATTTGGAAAGTTTCAGATTTCCTTACATTTCTCCGCAGTTTAATCTGATGACAAATTATAATGAGCTTAATTAATCAGGCGTATTAAAACATGGCATGGACTAAATAAATGACTCCCTGCTCAATGAACTCAAGCTCTGAATTTTCACGGTTGCCATGCTACTAATATATTAAGCCATCAAACGTTATGGCAAATGCCTAGTTGAAATATTAAAGTCAGCTGTAACTCATCTCATAACACGACGCTTTTCAATATAGAGTGGCATGCGGAAGTGCAGCCACATCCAACATGTTAGAGCAGCGCCTTTTTAAAGTCCAGTCCAAACACGCCGAAATGAAATATCGGTGGAACACTAATTCTCGTCGTATCCGACGAACCATAATGTTCATATTTTATTAGTTCCCGGACTTGCTTGTCCTAGTAAAATGTAGAGACAGCGCCAAGATGAAGCTGTTATGGCAATTTGTTTTGGCTTCGACCTTATTTATAAGCACATTATCCAAGAATGTTCTTGGATCTTTATACAAGAATGATTGCTCTTTTTCCTTTTACAGTGCAAATTCCAACAGGTGACCGTTAAAATCGCTTGAGGCATCGTAAAGTAATAATAAAACGTGTTGAGTGTAAAATTGCAAGAGTGCACAAAATGGCAGCGTATCGTAAAGCTATGCGTAGGAGCAACAGCAACTAGTCTTTCTTAGCTGACTCCTACAAATTGTACGGAGCAATAAATAGTGGCTATGCCTCTCATTCCTGAGAGAACGTAATACCGAAAAGGAGAGGAATTGAAATGAGTTTTACCGAAATTAAAGTTATACTTAGAAAATTCAGTTTGGAAAGTCGAAACTTCTGACGGCAATGCGGACTTTTACATCTGCAAAATTTGTATAATTACATAGAAGAGTTTTCTTATTCGCATCTGCAGACGGCTCATAGATATATTTTAATATATGTTTACAAATGTCCCATCTTCGGGATTGGAACGCTAGGCATGCGACGAGACGGGAGATATAATTAGATTCACCCGTTCCTGTAAATCCTTCGCCTTTTGGAACGAACGTTTTGCTTATTAAAGTAAAATTATTATTCAGTACTCGTAAAGAAATAAAGCACTTATAAATTACTTCGTTCTATTACATTTCACATCAATTAACTAACATGACCAATGATATTTCTTTACATTTTCGATGTTTATGTTAACGCCTAGTTGCGTATTGATTCTTGTTTATTGGACTGGCTTTTCGTTTTGAAATTCGATTTAACTTTCATTGCAAAGTTATTTAATTAGTCTGTGCCGGGGGCAAATCAACAATTTTTCATAATACCCCGAAGTTTGAGAGGACTATCAAGCTGTATTGCGCAGTTTCAAAGTCATGTGCTTCGGGTAATTTCAATGGAATTATTTGAAGTTAAAAAGTTAATAAAATACAAAGTCGCATACTAGGCTTCTTCACGCGAGATGCCTGACGTCGTCGAGAGCCCTCGAGGTTACTAAGCGCCTCAAAGGGTGGTTACGTAACCATTCCTCGTCTTAATTAGCGATCTTTTTGCTACAAACCCATTCAATAGAAGGAAATGTCTTATTTAATTAATATGGTGACATTTATGGCCAGTGGGCACTAAGTAAAAAATAAAATGTCACAATTATCCTTACAGCTTGACGTTAGATAGCTGGCGCTTAAAAGGTCGCCAGCTCAAAACCGGTCCGAAATGTTGGAAAAATATGGACGCAAGAGCCGATAGGAATAATTAAGGTTACTATTGCTATTGTTGGCAAGCTAACAACAGTAACAAGCAAGCACTCACTGGGCCGTGACGGTTTTATTCATAGAAACTGATGCATTCAAAAAAAAATATCCAGTAGACAAACTTTTATCTTGAAAAATAAGTTATTACCTCGCATCTCAGCAACCTATTTCCTGAAATATTCGCTTGCATCTCTCATTCTTTTTACCTTAAGATGTTTGTGAACTCGAGAAGCAGAAGCACGCAGTCGTACAAGATTACCGTTGACTATAAATTTGAAGTGCATAAAGTAATTTTCCTTTATCGTCGCACACCATGGCATTCCCGTGTGAAGTGACCAACAATCTGGCGTATGAATCAATAGATGATTGAACTCGATACCCGTGAAGCTCGGTTCCGCACCGTGCCTGAGGATCTGGTTGCAGGCGATGCCCAGGTCACTTCACACAATGACACGGATGCAGGCCCACAACTGGACCGACGTCTGAATGTCGCGTGGTGTTTGTATCGAGTTCGTTCGCGAATCGACGCACTCGTTCCGCTTCCATGGAGCCAAGCGGTGACTCACTGGGGATTTGTTCTGTAATGAATAGCGTTACAGTCCTAACGTTAGAGTTTGTATCTATTAAAAACTTAATATGAAACCAGAGACAATATTCGAAGTCCATGAATTTGCTATATTGCTGGCAAAGTCTTAAATTCTGAACTTTTTGTGCGACTTAACAGAATGTATGAAAGAAAAAAGGTTCCATTATCTGGAAGACAGACATGAGTACATAAGACAGATTTATTATTCTGGACTGAAATAAGATAAAAACATTTCACAAACAACATTATAATATCAAATTACAGCTACATGCAATGAACCCCACCATAGAGGTCAATGCGTTCTTAAGACTTACGATCATGCCTAATAAGGTCATTTTTGATGCAAGTTAATAATAAAATATGCTTGATGTTGATATAAATTATGTATAATATAACACCATTCTTGGCAGATGGAGTGTCAGTGTAAAAATTCTTAATATTTAAAATACAAAACGTTCTATTAACACAGATGTTCACTGTTGTATAAGGTGGGGCTGTTAATTAGCTTTTGTAATAACTGCTATCAACTTCGTCTCTCTTGCGTCACGGTTGAGAATGTTCATGTGCATCTGCAGTTCTTATTACATGGTCCTTATTTTGGTCCTGGGAAACTAGCTTATAAGAATCTTATCATAAGATCATGACTTGTTATAAATCATCTTGGTGAATTTCACAAATGAAATTGAACGCGACCACCTTAAAAACCACGTTTCAGAGCTGTCATTGTCATTATTTTCTTTGTAATTTTGACACTGACAGCTCTTGAACTCGGTTTGGATGTGCTGATTGCGTTCAGTTTCTTTGGTGAAATTCGCACTTAGCCTTAAACCGGTCTCAAGAGATTCGGGTGTGTTGGATCATTCGGTTCCCTACAAAATGGTTAAGCTGGATGGTGCTGATCCATGCGTCATGTTCGTGAACGGGCGCCGTCAGTTGAGACTAGTCATCTCTTATTGCCAGGGCTTATTTTTAATCGTTTTTGATTTTTGATTTTTGTTTCACTGTGTCATGGGCTAATAAACATCTATTGTATTTTATATGACTGTACTCCTCAGCTCATGCACACCTACCCGCATTAGCGCATAAGATGTCGTGCACTTAGTTCAATTATTTTCTACAATTACCCTTTTACGAATTTACTAAAACTGTTACGAAATTCTAATGTCATTCTTGTTATTGACTTATTGTACCAACCCACTACGCAAATCGGCCTCATATATTTATAAGTTATAATATTGTATTTACTCTGTAAGTGATTTTAAATCTTTTGAGAAAATAAATGTCTAAAACCGTATATATTTTTTTACATTGTTCTCACATATAGAATCAATAAAAGTAACGTACCCAGGATTTTGTAATTTCTATATTTAAAAGAGTGTCCTTGGAGTTTCTTGCCCGTTCTTCTCCATGGAGATCTACGTTTTGGAATGGGCAACTTTCTTAGCTTTTTTTTTAGCTTCAACTTTCTGACTAACTGACTCTTTGACAATTTAAAAGTGCCTGTAAAGGGTTTAATTGAAATAAATGCTTTGAATTTGAGTTTGAGTTCTATTCTGTAGTTGCAGAATTTATTATAGCGCATCATCAATTTGTTTTAGAATTGAAGCTTTTGACATCGATGCGATGAATTTCATTTGCATTCAGAATATATTGCAGCTATGAATATATTGCATTTATTGCCCAAATATATTTAGAAATACCGTTTTTGATTGCACTCTAAAATATCTCTCATCGCCACGGCACCTGACCTTATTTTGGGTCCGGTTTAATACCTCACGTGCAAGCAAGGTCGTACTGGATGATTACGAGTAGCCTGCCATCTATGGCACTCGTCTCACCAGTCGAGAATCAAAGCCATATGGCCGGCATACCGGTCAAGGGCATCGATCACTCCCAGCAAACACTTGAGAACTTCAAAGAAAATTATCAGCTTTGATAAATAGAGTTCGTGTAAACGCTATGACCCAGATTGCCAATAAAACTGCCAATGAAACTGCGTTAAGTGGCGCACTGAGCGTTTATTGTTGTATCGTTAAGCAGTAACGTATTACTCCAATAAGGTATTATATGAGGTTTTTAAAATGGGTAAGGTATCTTTACGACATTGCGTAACAATTTCACGGGCACAACATTTTAAAAAAATGTTATGGTTTTCCGATCACGTTCGCAGGTGATTGGAAAGCGATTTGCGATTGATTTCAAATCGACACAGCTGCCTTCTCACACCGGCGATTTGATTTCCCGCTCATTAACGAGATCAATAAGCTCAAAGGTAGGCAAAATCGAAATTCAATCGCTTCATGGCGAGCCCTTGATGGCTGCGATAGGCAAGGAAAATGAAATTACCGGCTAACGTTATTTGCGTAGGTTCGACTGGACAGGATATTGCAGTCTGAACAACTTAATGGACCTGTTTTAACGCTGATTTTAGTTAACAGCTCTATTCTAGTTAGTGATTTTCGAAGGAAAACCTGTAGTTGATCGATTGGATTGAAGTTAGGTGTTCGAAACAAAAAGGATATTGGAACTCCTATCGGCATGGTTTCTAGTTTTGTCTTCTGTAGTCTTATTTGGTTTGTCCAAAATGCGTCGTCTCTTTTTGTTTCTTCTCAATTAGGTGCATATAACCACAACGCAAGTTTCACACATTATGGAAAACTATCTAACTTTCTAAAATCCTCTTAAGCTTATTTAGACATTCAAACGATTCACTGAATCGTATAAGTATAGTCTCAGTTCTAATGTGTCGTATTCCCACGTTTGGGTCTTTATTTATTTATTTCGGGATAAAAAACAGGAGTACAATTAAATATTATACAATTAACTACTAATTAAACAAAGTACTTATCATACTACCAACAACATTATCCGCCTATTACTAAAGAAGGGTATTATCTTATATTATTATTATCCTTCTGTATCTATATACAAGTTTAAATTGATGCCTAAATTTCATCGTAATTAATGTTTATGTTGTCTTTGATAAATGTCAGGCAGACAATATTTTTATCATATTTCGTCAGAAAAATCCAAAGTAACGTTATCTATGGCGATACTTTTCTTTTTGAGATATACTCCTAGGACAACCTGCTTCTGCAGACATTCCATCTTCTCGAACAAAACTAACATTATTTAAAATGCTAATCTGCATTACTCAAATGTAATCTCGATGTTAATGAATGGCTGAACAAAGTATTTTGGATCGTTTTATGCAACTCGTTTACATAATCTTGAATTTTATTTGTTTCAAGATCATGTAAATGTTTGCAAATATTACATGCAAATAAAGCTAGCGGCAAATCTGTTTTTGCATCTGAAGAGATCGCTTTGCGTATCCGATCAATCCTTGCTCATTGTGCTGCATTCTGCACGCAATTGAATCATCCATGCACAACAGATTGCCAATTTACGATCATTACGACTTCAATAGAATTACACTTTACGTAATGGCTTGGACAAGGTTAGAGTCTAACAAGTTCTCTGATGATGAAAAGACTTCAAAAGTTTGTGAAATGTCAAATGAGGCCCCATCCGTTCCTGACTCTGAAACTTTCCGTACCTACTCATTTTTGAGCGCGTTCGACAACCTTATTCACTTAATATTCATCATGACATTAAAATGTCACAGAAGTTTAATCACTTCTCTTGAAACGTTGCTTGGAAAGCTGCACGGTTTTATCAACATCGATTAATATGGGATTCAAGCATCGTCTACTTCGTCATTCCTTGCTATCTTGATGCGAATACTTGTTTTTATTTCGATGCCCACAGCTGCAAGGCTGATAATCTAATAGTGTGGGGTGCTATAACGATGCCATGTTATGTCTGCCTTCTGCTTGTTTAAAAATGTTAAGAGGGAGCAGGACCTGCGATTCTCCTCCTTTTTTCTTCCCGAATAATGCCTCTTGAGCAAAGTTTTTTTTTTTTTTTTTTATAAAATCAAGGTCTGCTGTAGACACGTCCCTGTTATCTCCATTTTTTCATCAACTTATTGGTAATGAAAATATGACCTTCCAAAAATTACATAAAAGCTCCATTTTTACCGCCGTGATTAGAGGACTACTCGTACTAGACAAATTCGAAAAGTTTTGTTTTAACATAAAAGAAAATGATAGGAACCTAGACATACTCTTTCTTAAAATTTGAATATAAAAAATAATTGAATCGGCTCAGTTTTCGAGGAAAAAAAATGGGAATACGAAACGTCGATCACGTCACATTTTTTTGTGATATAATCGGTCTGAGCTGCAGCTGTCCCTATCGCTCTCTGCGGAGGCAGACTTGAGGTAAGAAGACGGCAATATACCTACCTATTTTTCAAATTCCTGGCAGGCCCTGTTCCCCCTTAATAGAGAAAGTCATATGTGTATTGTTGGGTTTTTAACATCGGCTCCATGTGGTAACGCGCCGCGCCCCCCCGGTCGTCGGCAGTGCTCGCCCGTTTATTTGGTAGTTCCATTCGCGCCCGTCTCGGATATTGACGTGTTTACGATAAGATTTTCCTCCGAACTTGCTTTCAGTTGACTACTTGAAACTTTACTGTGGAACTGTGCAGTTGTTTGTTTGTTTGAATCCGTTTGGTTTGATAGCTTAGCTGATAGTCTGGACTAGACTGTTTCTGTTCTATAAACTTTCAGGTAAGTTATGGCTGAAGTTTGTTTTCCCCACTTGATAATACTTTTAAATTAATAAAAACTACTTAAGTAGCAGTTACATTAATTTTACATTCATAAAGTTACCTGTCCACAAGAGCACCTAAGTATTGTTATGAAATTCTTTTTCAATAAAACTTGTAAACGATGACATCTAAATTGGTGTTATCAGATAAAATACGTTTATCGATATCGGACCATTTAATTTGAATAGATACATATTCATATAAGTTTCAAGGTCTTTCAATATGACATTTGAGTGCAACTTACGTTTTAATTTTATTAATGCGATAGTGAGTTTGTTTGTTACGCTTTCATGCTTAAACGGCTGAACGGATTTGGATAAAATTTGGCACATGGATAGATCATGACCTGGAGAAGGACATAGGCTACTTTTAATCCTGGATCGTAGAAGAAGTCGCGGACAACAGCTAAATACATAAATTAATTATTTTGACTGCCTCGTTGGTCTAGTGGTCGCAAGCGCTACTGCTGAGCATGAGGTCCTAGGTTCGATTCCCAGGTCGGGCAAAGTTTTATTGGGTTTTTTCTCCAGGAATTTATCAGTAGCAGCCCGGAGTCTGCATTTGTGCCCGGTTGACGGTAATAGGCTCGCCCCTATTAAATGGGACTTAAACATAACTGGCGAAATGTGGGTGTACTATAGGTACACCTCTGCCTTACCCTTTGGAGATTACAGGCGTGATGTTAGGCGTGATGTCTGGTCCGAAGTTGACGACATCTGATACGTTTTACTTGCTGCGATTTAACAAAAACGAATGTATTTTGCATTTGAATAATTATGTTTTTTTTATTTATTATTCTTCATTTTTGTTCTGGTCACATGTTTGTTACATACGTAGCATAAGGATAACGCTGCTACTATCAAATGCTTGGCTGTAAATTATTTGTATGGAAATATTTCGCAATAATTATGCACATGTAACTTTAAGTAGTTTGTTACATGCGGTGCTGCATGGAAGAGCAATCAACATGTGATGTTTGATGGCTCTTCAATGCATAATGCATCGCTGTACAACACAGTCGTATTAAAGTTTTGCCCTAAACCAGCCATTTCCCCAAAAAACCAATGTGAGTGAGCAATTTAGCATTCGCAGTGTATAGTCGAAGAGCGAGGGTGGCTAAGTTAGGGGAATCAGTGTTTATGAGAACAATAAAATTGTTGACTAGGACGACATTCGCGTTGTTCCGCGACTACACAAATATTTGAACTTGGCACGCCATGATTCTATCGATACAGCCTTCACCTTGTCTCTTCTCAGACTATATGCAATTCTGTACTTTGTTTATGGTTACATTGCGATATCCGTGACTGCGGTTCTTTAAATTTATTCCTTTTAAAACTGTCTGCAAGTTCTTTTTCTATTGATAACATCACGAAATTTAAAAATCAGTTTTGAAATAAACGTGTCTCTAACTCCAAAGTCACGTTTTGAAAATAGAATGACTAATTGACTGGCTTATTTAGATGGAAGTGCCCAATTTAAATGGGTATGCTACATGTTTACACCCTAACACGAAAGATGCTCATTCAAACAAAGAAATAATTGAACTGAACAAACAATGGCTGAATAAATAATTGTTGTTGTTTATTTATCTTTAGCAATCACTATGTTCGAAAGTTTAATCTTTTTTCCGTAGTCTCGTAGTCGACAGCCACCGATTTATTTAAACTCCATTATTTAAGCTTAATTAATGCTTGTGTCTAACGCATTTAAAACTCTACTTTATGTAACATGCTTTAAAGATTAATATTGAAACATATTTTTATTAATATTCATAAATCTGCCATTTAGATTCTTTCACGTTTTTTTTTTTTACAAATTATTATAATCTCGTATCGTATTACCTAGTCTTATTTCAAATGTCATCTTTAAAATGGATTTATTTTTACAAAATCAACTGAACAAAACAAATCACTGAGGTCGTTTCTTGAAAAAATACGTTGTTACAACATATTTATAATAGGAGCGATATCAGATTCTGTAATAATGTCATAGGGGTCGGTATGACACGGGCCATACTACGGCAGACAGAGGGTCGCAAGAATAGGTCAAAATGGCTAATTCTATGGGGTCATTCTTTTTATTTTCGTGTGGTTAGTAACTAACCTGGTGTCAGAGTTTTAAGCCGCCCACGGGCATGTGAAGCCAAGTCAGAGCTTGGCTTCACATGCCGATATGGGGCCATTGTCAAAAGGAAATTAATGATTAACTATTTTTTATTTGGACCAAAACAATTTAATAATGGTGTATTGATAACACGTCGGTCGTATCACGCGATAAATATTCTATTATCTACGATAAAATGGCTTCCATAATATTTTGATATCCAGATTCTATAGGATAATGAATCCATTGATATTTATGAATCTGTACTATTTTTATGAAAAATGTAAACAATTCATTGGTGACGTCACAACTCACAGCACTAAACTGAAATCATGAATGATTATTGAAATTTAATGAATCTGAAATATAATTATTGATGACATAGAATAAATATCCTGAATTCTTCCCAGAATTATACGTCAAGCTTTCAGCTTTATTTGTGATCAACGTCACGTTTAAAAGGTTTTTGTGGAAGCTTTTTAATTGATGTGACAATGTTTGACTGCTTGCGCTAAAGTAACCATCGATTGGGCTTCTGTGCAGAAACTTATCAATAGTTCTACATCAGTTTGGATTGCTCGTCATATATCCTTATGGCACAACAAAACATCATGCCTCGTTACCCAGAAAGGTAGGGCAGAGGTGTACCTATAATACACCCACATTTCGCCACTTATGTTTAAGTTCCATGTAATAGGGGGCGAGCCTATTGCCATCAACCCCCATGAAATCCTTATAGCCTCAATTAATGAATTAGTATTTATGTTTATTTTTTTTCCTGACATGTTAAAGATAATATACCTATAACTACGTTCAGGCTCTTCTTACCATCTGCATCATACCAATCAAACCCGTCTTCTCAGATTGTCGTGAAAGTCAGGTGACACTGTCACCGTGACAGTCGCTCTACCTAAAACCAGAAACTCGCTATACCAAAGACGAGGCAACAAGTCCGGTATTGCTCGACTAGTTCCCTGGAAAGCGGAACCTGACAATAGGCGGAAAACCATGGTAACGTCTCAGACTATAATATTTTCAAAGGTAAAATAAATGATTTCTATTTGTCAAGAAGTTTCCTGATATTATATAGACAGATTAATGAGTTGACTAAACTGTTATTGATTAAAATTTGAGGAAAACAAAAGAACACACAACATAACATCACACCTGCATTCCCCGAAGGGTTAGGCAGAGATATACCTATATTGGACCCACATAAAAAAAAACTTCCCTGCACGCGTAGCATGACCAGGATAGAAACAGGTTTTGTCGACGGAAGAATAGACAAAATGACAGATGTACAATCACAATTTGACATTTTGTCTATTCTTCCGTCGACCAAACCCATTTCTTTGGTGGTCATGCTACGCGTTCTGTACTATTTATTCCATTTACAGGTACTTAGTAATATAATGGGACTAGCCTGGCGCTAAACCGAACCCTATATTTCCGGTCCCGCCCTGTCTGATCCGCTAATGGCAAAACGAAAGGGTTACCACACTCGCTCGACCTTGTTGTACTTATACACTTGTTTTTGTAGCTTCATGTATTGTATACGTAGGATATTGATAAAAAATCGTAACTTGTGTAATGTGTAGTTATCGGTCAAAACAATCTTTTGTCGTTTATGCTATCACAGGTCTATTTGTAGACAGTGGACATTCATGTATTAAGTTCCTAAGGAATTTCCTTTCGTCACGGTCAGAAGCTTCTACATTATCTTAACACAAAAAATAAACTAGTTAAGAGTAAGACAAAATTCTTAAGTGAAACTTCACTCACTCCCACTTTCCAGTTTATTTTCAGATTCATTCGAAGAATTTGTCAGACAAAAGATAAATTGATTGTGAAGCTTTCGGGCTGGGCTTTAAACTTCAACATATCTGTTTAACATCAGCTCATAAAATGTACATTAAAACGTATCGGTGTTTCTGTGATGGCGATGAACGACAAGACATTAGCTGTAAATGTGCCGAGCCCTAGGGGACATGGGCCAAGCCCCAAGTCCTGTTATGGCCGACATAATAATTTTATGCGTGGAAACAGACGCCGTTAATAAAATTAACTATCGGTATCTAGGCGGATAGGATGACTTCCGAAAGGCAAATATTTATTAAAGGTTAACCAATTTGGTTCAGGAGCAAACGAACAAAAATATATAACAACAGAAGACTTTTGTTTAACAATGATAATGGATGTTCTAAAATTAATATCCGAAATGATGTTATTGTAGTAATAAAAGAAGATTTAAATTTTCTTGAAAAGGACAAACTTGAAGCGCTTTTACTACTGAAAACCTTTTAAAGAGGTTATCTTTAAAAGGTTTTCGTAGACTGAAAAGACAGGCAAATTGTTCATGTCAATCAAGTTTTCAACCAACTCAAAAATATCGGTGATATTGGGAACGTAGAACTCTGATACTATATTCTGCGATGATGTAGCGCCGCTCAATTTGGCGGCCCGGACCATGGTTTATAAAAACTTTGCCAAATCACGCGTCTGCATCGAAGCCGGAGTAACGACCTTGCCTCTCGTCCACCTATGACACGGAAGGACGTGTCAATTGCATGAACATAAAATGGCCGACGTTTTATAGTCTCCTGGTGCAAATTGATGTAAGAAAATGAATTTTAATTCTAGGATGTTACGTCTTTGATCACCGTTAGAAGGTATAAGGAAGAAATACATGAACAGTTTACTAATGGTAGTATTTAATCTGATGAAGGAGTATTTGAGAATATGGTTAACATTTAAAATTTTCTTCGTAGCGGTAAATTTGGGATTTGGGGACCTAGCCACGCTACGATACGTGCTACAAAACTGATAACAGTTGGAGCAGTTGGAGTCTTGAGTTAAACCTGACATTAAACGTTTTCCTTTAAAAATCCTGTTTTATTGAGGTCTATGGCAGGTATCTGTAAATCAAATCGAGAAATGACGGACTTAGCCATTGCAATCAAGTTCTACTAGTTCTTTTTTACACATATGTTGCAAGGTCTGTGCTATGTTAGAATGATTCGTTGCTCTCATTTTGTCGTTAGCATTCTGTTTCTGTTCCAACGCACGCAAACCTATCATTTATCTACGTTAGTTAATTATAATATACGTTTCAGCAAAAACTGTGTCGGAATGTAAATTTGTTACACCACTTCATTTGCCTAATGTGCTGCTTATTTATAGCGAACTTACATAAAATTACGTTCATGATTCCTGGAGGTTTAGTAGAGCTGTGTTGCGTGCCTTGGCACAGGTTTTTTTGTACGAAAGCACTAATTAAACCGCATTCGGAGCACTTGTAAGTTTTAATCGCTCTGTGTAGAGTTAAGTGGTCGGGCCTTTTAATATCCAGCAACCAGCTCAGAGTAATACACCTATCCTTTACTTGTTTTTTACGACACACATAGGATAATAAGGAGTTGATAAATTCTATTATTCTTTTATTCCCAGACCTCCATATTTATTCCGTACGTGTTGCCTAGATCTTCAGCCGATGTTAAGCACTACATGGCCTTTTATGCTAAGTTAGTGAGAACCTCCGTTGAATAACGTGACATGATTGATGACGACAGTATGTTTACTGTCGTGCCAATCAATGGGAAAATGTTTACTAGCTCTGACTACTTCTTTCGGAGAAGAGCTTGTCAACGTGTCAGCGGCAGACATCAGCGCTGTTTGTTCACTCTCCCATGAAACCGTCCTTGTCTATTTTATCGACTGTGTTACTTCTATGTACGTTACCTTCACACTTATTTGGAAATAAAAGAATACCATACAATGAAGCTGCGTCATGTCCCGTGTAAACCGTAAAGGTCGACGGTGAAATATCAACTGCTGTTTCATGTATTGTTACAAGTGCTGCTTTAAAACCACATGTGGTTTCATGTTGCTTTTTGGCAGCCTCTTTGTGAGCATATCTCGTTTCAACACTTCTACGAGATAAAACATTTTACACACAAATATACTCTATTATGCAAATCTGGTGAATCTGTCTGAGATTATCATAAATGGAAACCTCTTCTTTCCTTTAAGGTAGCATAGTCAAACGAGTTTTTGATAAATGGAACTGGATAAATGATTGCCTCGAAAAAAATATTCCTCAAGTGTAAACGACGCGACGCGACGCCGCCGCCGCCTTTGATTGAAAATTATTTCTTAATTCTTCTATATTTCGCCTTCTGCCACATCTGATGAGATATTGCTCGCAAAGGCATTAGTAGTACAAACCGTACCCAACCCTGGAACTTTGATGTATTTTTAAACATTTGTTTGGGACCAATTATTTGTTTGAGTTAAAGTAAACTGTTCAGAGAAGAGAAAAACAAATTATTTTTAACATTTCGTTTGTAGATATGGCCACGAAGTAAAGACAAGCGTGTTATTTAATTGTGGCCAAGACCACTGTCTTGCAACGTCGCTAGCTACATTACAAACTTTTTATATTTTATTTACGTACAATTCGCTTTCAAAACAAAATTATATATTGCTGATTGTACATTTGTAGGCAGTTGGTTAGTATACGTTTACAAATTGCGTGCATTAACCCAGATTTAAGTTAGGTATAATAATTGAACTATGTCGGGGACCTGACGCCTAGATGGAATCTAGCCAAATACCTGAAACGTCTGATTTGGGTACATAAGCGAAACTGTATTGAGTATCGAGATGTATCGATTGATGTCTCGTGTGGTATCTGAGACAACTCTTAACAGAACCGATAACGGACTTTTAGTACGGTAGGGAACGTCAAATTTTACTACGCCACTCTATTCTAAAGGTTATGATCATGTGTGGGCTTGACGTTCCCACGATAACCATTACTTTAGACTCGGAAAATATAGGTACGAATTCCTATAGTTTGTGAAAAACAAATTTAAATATACTCGGCAATAAAGTTTGGTAGCTTTCGAAACAGCACGTAAACTGTAAAGTTAAAGTCGCTGACCACAAAAAATACTGGTCGAAATCTTCGGTTTGATATCAATTATGGTACCGTTAATTATATAGGTAAAGTGAGGTGAAAACAAAGCTCTTTAAGACTTGTATTAATGGTTACCCATTATATATGCCAAGTCATAAAGGTTATTTTCACTTTTATAACACATACGTTCTATCTTCGGAAGTTATGGCCCAATAGTGCATCAAATAAAAAAGAATAATGAATCATAATCTTCGTATCATAAAACGTTGATGTAGTGGTTATAAAAACCACCTCCTCCTTTGCCTCTAAAAGAAATCCAATGTTTTCTCGAAGAAAAAACGCGATATCTACGTGTTCCGTTTCTGGCATGGCGCAATCAGCCCCCTCTAGAATATCAAGTAAAGCAATAGATAGCTTATTTGTATTTTAAACGTGATTTACAAGAGAGTTGTTCAAGTGGAAACTGACGATGGCAATTTTGATGAATGCATATCGATTGTTTGTCTTTTTATCGTTATTGTGTCTGCTATTAACTTAGCATAAGCACTTAGCATAAGAGCTGTTTTATTCATGCGCATTTTATTACTCATCTGTTTACTCTGCAGCCAACGCATTTTCTAACGCGAGGCAATGACTTTAGACCTTCGCCGTGGCCTTTCTAGATCAATTAATGGCCAGCAACAAGTCTGTTGTATGTTATATCGCCGGTATAAAAATAAACCTTAATTATGTTTATCGTTGGGTGCGTAGACGGCGCGTCGCTACATGATTACCGTGACAAATTGAATAGTGAACACGTTGTATAGGTGCCCATAGCCTTAGCTCAGTGTTTAAATAGTACGCCTTGATGCCCCCCCAGCAAATCGCAGTACAATGACCCTGTTCCCGTATCCCCATTGAGTTGCACGTAACGTTGTATAGAAGGGAATGGATCTGTATGGGATGTTGAACAACATGGTTTTAACCTTTTGTAACAGTTGAATGGTAGTATATTCAAGTATACAACGTTTTAAACAAATCTGACACTTCTTCCTTGGAAATAAATGTTGTTTGATAACAGAAAACCCTCTCTTGAATGTTTTGTTGTGCCTCAAGTTACACCTATGTTTAAGTTGATAAGTTCCAGTGCTTCCAATACATAAAAAATGTAATACATTCTTGCTAAATCTACAGCCGATAACGTATCAAGTCCAAGTGGTTATGAGAGTTCTGCTTAGTATGTTTGAATATGAGCAGTCACGCCATTGTTATCGGTCGACGTTTCATATACTTATACAATAAAGTCTGATATTTTTATACTAGAAATTGTCTTTATTGACGATTTCCACGAAGACAATCTATCGATAAATTAACTTTAATGCCGTTCGTCACGAATATTGAGGTATCATATTATACATAGGAAGATATTTCTTTTTGAAACCCTGACGTTAACGTTAGATTGCACCCAGATAAGTGTGAATAGGCGAGGCCGACTGGAGGCCCGTTCATGAGAACTATTCTTTACTCCGCATAGTTGCTACACAATACGTCGATAGGTTTGCTCATTGTTGCTCGTTTCGCCATTTGATATTCTGATACCTAGCTTTTTGCCGAGACCACTTCTCGGATTTTATGTAGTTGAATGCCTTGTAGGTACTAGTAAAAGTTTTAAACGTAGTCGGATAAGTATTTTTACGGACGCGAACGCAACGTGAAGCCATAATACCTGTGTCGAAGCCGTGAACCTTGTCATATACGTAAGCTGATGTTTTTGTAAAAGTTTTATATCATAATCATAATACCAGTTTAATCATAACAATATGATATCTTTATAGATTTTAATTGTAGGATTGTTCATTTCACAGTTATTTTAGCATAGACAGTAGCTACTTGAATAGGCGACACCCGGAACAATAGCAATAAGCTCCCCCGAGATTGCGCCAGTGCAGCCGTGCCCAAGGGCCGGCGCACAATGGACTGCCCACAACACCGCTGCAGCGAACTGATTACGGCGCACCGATCACTTTGCTAACATTCGTTTCTCAACGGACCTCGTTTGTTTTGTTTCAGAACATGTGATATTAATTTGCCATGGACGAGGAGATCACAGCCTGCCCCGGCGAGGCCGAGCCGCCGATAGTCGACGTGCAGCCTAATGAAGATGTTTCTAACACAGAGACAAAGCCGGAAGGAGAGGACCTCGCTACTAGTGTTACAAATGTAGATATTAAAGACGAAAATAAGAATAGTTGTGATGAGGAAAAAGAAACTGAAAATAAAAAAGAAGAGAGTGTCGTAGTTGCTGAAACTGTGAATGCGGAAGCCAAGTGCCCACCACCTTTGGTTAAGGAGCCTTTTGTTGAGCACGAGCCTACCGAACCGAACGACGACGCAAGGTCGCTGGACGACCTAGATAGTTTGCCAACAGGAGATGAGCTGGCTCTTGGTGCAGCGGGCAGTGATAGCGGAGTAGAGGGTTGCGGTCGTGCCCTCAGCAGCGGCGGTGGGTCCCGATCGTGCGCCTCCAGTGTAGTGTCATGTGGCTCCGGCTGTGGCTCGGAGAGCTCGTCACTTGCCGGTGCACCGCCGCGCCCGCGTCGTCGCGTCAATGTCACCGTCGCTGAGCCGAAACGCAGCTCACCTGTCGGCTCGGTAGCCCCGCGACCCGTGACGGCGCCGCGCGGCCCTAACCTCGCCACCCGTGAACGTGCTAGGAGTCGGGAGAAACCAACTCCACCAGAAAAGCCTCGACCGCTCACACCGAAACCTCGCATCCGGCCTACAGCCGACCTGCCAAATCTCGTTCGCGAGAGTCCCGCGCTGCGCGCAAAGCCTACCAAAACTTCGACAGCTCGGTGCCGGACGCCGAACTCGCCGAGTGAGGAGAAAAGATGGCCAGCAAATGGACCGCGGTTGACTACTGTAGCGGACGCGAACGCGACACGAGTGGCTGCCGACAAGTATGCGACTCTACCTCGCAGGAGACGTGATGCGGAGCCAGAAGGTTCTCCGAAACACGAGGGTACTCCGCCCTCATCACGTCGTCCTACCGTCACACGCTCCGCTTCCTCTCGATCCACCATCAAGACGCGAGTACGCATCTACGCAGAGAAGACTTCACAGACAGTGCTGATCGGAACTGACATCGAGTCAGCACTGGCAGGGATTGTGCCAAATATTGAAAAGTAAGTCACTTGCCCATCATAAAACGTAATGATATTGTTTCGCAAAACAACGTAAATGATCGTTGCTCACCTAACCTAGCGTAACTACGGGCGGACGTATGTTAGCTCATTTTTTAATTATTTTTTTTGGAATAACACGTAAAGGTTGCAATGAGACTGCAAACAAAAGTTGTACCATACTGATGAGTAATATCCATTCCAGTCGCGTAGAAGTGACTCGCTGTCACCGCGGCGTGCAGGCGAGCGCGCGAGACGCGGAGGCCACTCGCCTCGCCAACGCGTTGGCTGCGGCTGCCGAGGAGCGGGAGCGGCGCCAGCGGGCCGAGGCGCAGCTGGCGGCCGAGCGGGCGGCGCGCCTGGCGGCTATCGCGGAACTGGACCGAAACTCGCAGAGGCTGCTAGATCTAGCCGGTGCTGGTGAGTCTGACTTCCTAAGATATCTAGGTCTGTTTGCACCGTCCTGCTGTTTCCTCCAAAATTTCTATGTTAGTGATCGCAGATATAGTTCTCTCACAGCTGTTCATCATCCTTCTGCTTTCATCCCAATTTATTATGAGTCGACGCAGTATGTCTTTATGCTTACTCAAGGATGCATATCCGGTATGGCTCGTAAATCCTTTCCTATCCTGAGGGCACGTCTTCCTTACCATTACCGCGCCCCCCGGTCTACTCCTAGATATGCAATGGCCTTTGTAGCCCCATGATACATGAGACTTCATGGGCTAGTGCAAATCTTGGGGTTCATTCGATTTATCGAGTCTGGTTAAACCACGCTGGGATCGGTGCCTTTCATTCAGTCGACGCAGTATGTCTTCATCATCTACAACCTGATTTAAATTAACTGGTGGGCCATAGGCTCCTTTTTTCTTGTGCTAATCTCCACGATCCTGTGCCAGCTTCAGCCAGGTCCTACCCGCGGTGGTAATAATATCGTCCACCCATCTTGCCACCAGGCGACCGCGACGAAGTCTGACAAACTTAGATAACTAGGCCTCAAATGAGTTTGGTCTGTTTAGGCCACCGCCCGGCTATTTCCTCCAAAACTTCTATGTTATTGACCGCAACTTATTAATCTCAGAGCTGTTCATCATCATTATCCTCACTTGCCCTCATGCCAATTTATTTGCGGTCACCGCAGTATTATTCTTCTATTCATACCTATTAGCCGACATCTCTTTATTCAACCTCTTTTTATCCATATAATTTTTGACACAATCCATCATCGTTCATTTATCCAAAAGAGAGCATTTCGTTGAGAATTACACTCGCATCTGCTAAGGTTTTTGTACCCTAGAATACATTATAACAAGTGCCACCCCTAGTCATCTGTAGTCCAGCAAAAAGGCCTTTACAGACTCCGAGTAGAATGTCTGTCGTGTAGCGTGCTTTAGATATTTGTATCGTCTTGTATTTCTTCTTATTGAAACTGGGTCACATATTAATGAAAAAGAAAGGAACAATAAACATTTATTTTGCTGACTCAACAGATAAAAAATGAACGAAACTCATCATACTTAAAAATATATGGTACTTAAATACGTTTCTTTTTTTCAACGATTAAGACTATGACTATTTTTGAACAGGGAAAACACTACCTATAGACAACGTAGAACAAACTTTTTGGTGCTGCTTTCAAATCAACAGTGAACTAGCCAGTCGTTGCTACTACGGCTGAGCCAGAAATAGATTTAACTTGCGTGCTCGCGATGAGCGAAATGCGACCTCATTCATTCAAATTCGTTCGGACGTTTGAATTACGAATATAGGATCTGCGAACATTTGGCGACCTTATGCCCGTTTTCACCGACAACTAAGTGACACTTAAATGAATCCCTAAATAAAAGTGAACTGTTGGATTTTCAACTCTCAGCGCTGAGCCTAATGTTGAAAATCCAACAGTGCACGTTTTTTTTAAGGTCACTGTTGTCAACTCCTCACACCACTAAAATAAATGTTAAACTCTGATCAATTGTTAATTACCGATGCGACCTCTTTATATGTCATGGCGACCCTCGGATTGCAGAAATCATAAAATAATAATTGCTTTTATAAACAGCCTTTTAAAAGCAGTTTTGTATTTATATTTTGTCGGATTTTTAAGGTTAACAAGGTATATAGGATAGCCTGTTGCCTGCCTGATTTATCGTTATCAGTTGTATAATAAATTATAAATATAATGCTCTAAGGAAATAACAGCTTATTGTATGTCTTATTGGAATAAGATAACGTTTATCACAATAACGCCACCTGGCGTACCTGGTTATACCTACTTCTAATATAACTTGTTGTATAAGTTTTTCCTGTGCTTTCAATTGAACATATTGCTATCCATTTCTTTAAGTACTTATTATGCTTTTCTTTTTTGCATATTGGCATCTTGTTTTCATGTATATTTTTTGTAATTTTGTGCTTTTGTGTGTCTTTTGTATGCACTGAATAAATGTTTTATCTATCTATCAATCTATCAGAGACATTATTCAAACCTAGGGAACCAGCAGAGAATATTAAAAAAAAAAAATCGCCGCTTCTTCTTCCTTGATTTCAAAACCAGACAAACTCCAATATAACGCCATAATTTCAATTCAATGTCGAATAATCTGCGCTGCTACACAAACTTGGTGTTTGTAAGTCCGTTTTACCTGTAGTTTTACCAGATGTTTGTTAAATATATAAATTTTTCCGTTGTTTGTGTATGTAAACGCACCCACAATACGGGAGAAATTCCTAGGGCAGGTCAACGATGACAAAAAAAAATCCTTTATTATCAGACCACAGAGATCCATACGGTGTTAGTAAAGAAAAACTAATGTAGTCTAGTATCCTAATCTTACCTTAAGTCCAGTAGACGTATGGAGTCCGATCCAGTGACGCAGAATCGGACAATCCAGGTGAGACTCCGATACTGCATCACTGGACCGAAAGAAATGAAAGATGATGATGATTTCATTACTATCACTAATCTTTTCTCAACTTTTTGGTCCACAGGCGCCGGCGCTGGTGCAGACGGCTGCCTGCGCGCATTGGAGGAACAACTTCGCTCAGCCGGAGAACTAGCCGCCAAGCAACGTGCCGAAATAGACGCACTTCGGGAACAATGCAACAAACTGCACGTTGTTAGTATACCTTGATGTTTTTTGGTCTTATAACTCAGTTAAATGGATGGAAAATAGTTAGCAAGAGGAATGCAAGAACCACGTGAAGTCCAACATGAAGTCTACGCTATACTCTAGGTATAACTTCTGGATTTTGAAAATCACAACAAGTTACATGAGAAACTACCACTAGTGACAGACATTTTACGGATGTGCAAATCACAAAATTAAAATGATCTATCTGATTCTGATTCTAATAAGGCTTTCAGAACCCCTAGTTTAAGATTTGAGATTTTGTTTGGTTTTATAAAAAAAACTTGCCAATGCGCAAGCGCAAGATCAATCTTAGCGACTTAACTTAACGTTTATTTATTTATTTTCGTTTTGTGCATAATTTTACAGACTTATTGCCTTAAAGCATTGTCTACTAGCCAACCAGAGATTCCAGATATCTAAAGATTAGCTCTAAAATTTCGTTCTCAGGAGTCGTGCAGTGCCCGCGAGTGCGCGCGTTTGGCGGAGGCGCGACTGTGCGAGGCGGAGCGCGAGGCGGCCGAGATGCAGGACTTCCTAGCGGCAGAGACCGGAGCCCTGAGCGACTCGCTCCGAGACGCCGAGACCGAACTAGCCAGGGTTAATGCTGATCTCGATAGAAGGTACTGAATTATTCACATAAGTACAGATCTCCCAGGAAAAGTATGAGTTTCGGCAATTATCGTCCGACTTTATATTACGAGTACCGAAGCGCATACGACATTTAATTTTTATACAGGTCCTTTTTTGGTTAATTGGTGAAACGATACCACCGATGAATACAGATGGTACACTCCGCATTTTAGGTATGAAGCTACATTTAGGTACTATGGGGGAAGTTCATATCTAAGCAATTTTAAAACAAAATCCTGTGAACACGATGACCGCATTCTGTTTAACGCCCCTTTTGGCTTCGACCAATGAAACAAAAATACCTAGTAATATTTTGTTGTTTTTTTTCTTCTTGTTCGTGTGTTTTGTAGGCTCTGTTACAATGATCACAGATGTCTGACCTTTTTTCGAACCACTAGGAACAGAAAAAAAGAATCAAAGATAAGAAAGTTTATAATTTTAATGTTTTTATATTTTAAATTTTGTTTCAACTATTAGCTTCACTAATTAAGAAATAAAAATAAATAAATAAAATCATTTTAATTCGGACAACTAAGAGATCCATAAATTGTTAGTAACAGGTTTGCACTAAAAACACTGTTGTTAGTAACTTAAACTATAGACGAATTCATGAGAAGACCTCCCATCAACTCGACAACGAGAAATGGAAACCATGGTATAAGTCTTCTCACAAATTGCCTTATTATGGTCGAGGAAGTATCTGCCGCCACAGCCTTCAGGATGCTATTGCGACTACCCCTTATCTTGCTCAGAAGTGAGGCCGTTTTTTTCGGATGATGGCATGAAATCCATCGGTATGGTTTACCGCGAACATTTCCGAGGCACTGCGATAACGAGGCAGTCGCAAAAACATCCTAAAAACATTGTTATATTGGACGCGTAGAACATCCAGCGACCTATTCGAGTAGTCGACCCAAAGATTTCCGGTGTAAAAGCTCTGACAATAAGCTTTAAAAAGCGTAATCTTTACTTGGTCAGTACACCGAGCAAATCTTCGTGCCAACATATTACCCCTGACCGCCAGAGCCCTACGCTCCCTCTCAATGTCATAATGGTCACTGAGGTCGTCGGTAAGAAAATGCCCAAGATATTTAAACTTAGTTATTCTGCGTATTGGCGTGCCGTTTATGGCAAGTTCGAGTGTACTTTCCCGGCACCTACCGGCGACCCCAAAGATCATGTATTCACATTTTTTTGCATTATAGATGAGACCATGTGCAGCAGCGTAGATCTCACATACACATTTAGGCTTGCAATGTTGAAAATTGGTATTTTAACTTTTATGATACTCATTATTTGTGTATATTATGGAATACCGTATCGGGGTATCCCAAAAAGTGTAAACTAGATTTTATAAAATACGACATACTTTGCTTTTTTGCAGCTCTGTAGAAACATCCAATGTAGTAGTAATTTAATCTAGTCCAGTACCCGCTCACGTCAGGCGTTTTACAGCATGCTCGGTATACTCGGTAGAAATAAAGGCGTGCGACCGAGCGCTTATATTGCAACGATCTATACGGTACTGCACAAATTGATAAATGAAAGCTGTGCGGTATCGTTTCGGTATACCGAGCATACTATACTGAAACGATACCGCACCGACCAATGCGGAAACGACCTTAGATTATTGTAAAGTGTTTCTTTAGGTACGGATTATAATAATTTTAAGTGGTTCATGAGTAAGCTCCCAGTTTATTTACTCAAACTGCTTTGTCTACAGGTCTGTAATCAGGTGCATTCTTTGAAAATGGGTTTAGAACTAGAGCTAATTTAAGGCGACATTTTCCTGGCCTGTGGGCCTTTGAAACGCTACCTCCGCCTCCCCCAAATGCAGAAAGACGTATTTATTTACGATTCACTGCCGATCATTTCGCGAAAAATCCATGCCACAGCATAAAATATTTGCAGTTGACCAACTGAACTAGTTTTTCTTAGGTTCGATTTTTTTCAATAAGTTTACATTTTATGGGACTTAGGTACGGTGTAGTGAACTAAAATGATTACTTAAAATGTCCTGTGTACCTAATGGGCGTTTTCACATTAACAGATAACGACACCAGCCCGATGCCGATAATATGTCGGCAGCTATTACACCGACATCGATAGTTATAATTATAATCGGCCCAATGATATTGGTAACCATCGCGATGCACCAAACAACCACATTGTTTGGTGCGTCGCGATGGTTACCTACTAAGTATCGCCGTCTTGAAGTCGGCAGTGCGAAAAAATGTGTTCAAGTGATAAAATGCCGCTACTCTCACCGCACTGTGTCTTCGCCGATAGATATCGTACCTATATCGGTGTCGGTCGCTGTCTGCGACGATATAGGTGACAATAGCAAGACAATGTAAAAGCGTTTGGTAGGCACTAAACGTATCCGATCATCAGACCTCCGATATCGTGTCGATGTCGGGTCGGTGTCGTTATCGGCTAATGTGCTGTGTTGTGACAGTCAATTCATTTTATTAATTAAAGAAACAACATTTTTACCTTTTGATATAGTGTTATGGGATAGTTCGTAGAACGTACATAGAAAAACATGAAGTTTAGGCCTCTTCTGTCATCTGTGGTTTTAATATAAATCAATATTTATGGTTAGGTGACTGTTAATGAGAAATCCCGTGTATAAACTGCACACGGGATTTTTTAAGTGATAGTTAGGTAGTCATGAATAATCTGTAAGAATCCATTAGTGTATCAGTGTTGTGCCATTAGGTGTTATATGAAGGAACGCAGGCGTTTAATAATTCACTTAAAATGAAAAACTTCGCAAGGAATGGGAAATTTCTACTGAAGGCTGCGCGTTTAGACCTCAGGAGGAGCTGCTTCTCACACGGAAAACTCTGTCGCTTTCTCGCTAGTCCAGCCAGCCAGCCAGTCGCGTCACCAGTCCTAACTCTCTGTATATTTTGGTAGGCGAGACCAAAACTACAAACCTATTGTACTTACAGTGAAGATTTATAAAATATGCCTGTTATTTTAATATATTGTGGTATCTTACGACTGCCACGTGAATGAAGACGACGCGGACAGAAACTAGTTTCAGATAAACATGGTTTTGCGGTAGTAAGGTGAAAGTTTAAAATTGCAATGGTTCTACTGCGTATCTCAACGGTCCCGCAAAATGTAATTTTGATAGAACATATCAAAGTCGTAATTTCGTTCGTTATAAAAGGAAATCATCTGCAAAATTGCATGCTTCTATACCCAGCGTGGTTTAGGTTGTGCATTGTATGTCAGTGAATTTAAGAATTTTATCAAGTAAGTGAATTTAAGAAAAAAACCATACAAACTTTCATTTTTATTTATACGGGCTAAAAATGGTCGTACTGTTTCGCTTATAATGTGACCATATTTTTTTGTTTTGGATGTTTTCCACCACTCATGAAGATTCGTAAATATTGACAGCTCTATATGAAGTAATAATTGTCGTACTTTATTGCCAAGTGACGTACCTACTGCTACAGCTATAATTTATCGAATCTATTATTTTAGGACATCGACATTTTATCGTATACAGAAGTGTCCTATACGATATCGTAACCAGTGACTTTTTGTATTCAAAACTGAAAATGGTTCATACTGAGCCAATACGATACAATCATTCAAGAAAAAATTGTGTTGCTTGCTCAGCTATTCGAAAAATATAATTATGATTTTTATCGTGTTCTATACATTTGATCATGTTAGTATAGCACTTTTGTTCAAAACAGCATTTTTTTTCTAATTTTAATTGTTCTTGACAGAGTGAAAGTTGTTTTAAATATTTTTTATACAACCTACAACCGGACCAATTGTATATTATATGTTTATTAATATATAATATGATATTAGCAAAGACAGTTCGGTGGAGAGTAAATATAGTAACATGGATGAATCTGATAAAAAAAACTTTAAAAAAACTTCTTCATATACGACGATAAAAAATTATATAAGACTCGCACTTGACTATAATTTTATCGATAATAATTTGTAATGTGTCTAACACTATTGTAAGATGACAATTAAACGTCATCTTATCGCATAGAAATAATCACACTTTCGAAAACAATATTATGAATTAAAACTATATTAAAATTACGAAATATTTTTTCTGAGTTGTCGCAATTTCATATTTAATGTGTTCTTCTTTTATTTGATTTTTTTTTTAACAATGCAGAGAGAGCGTATTTTTAAAAATTTTGACACAGGTCCACCCTCGATGACGTCCCGCAGGACTCTGAGCGCGAGCCGATTTAGCCCGATTTATTATATTTGGGTTTATTTTAAGATTCTATTTGCAGTTACATTAAAATAAATCCATAATCCCCTAAAGTCTTTTATGGTGAACATATAGACGAAATTTTATTGAAATTGCTTTAATTACAATCGAATAAAACCATTTTTTCTCATAAAAACTACATTTTGAGGAAACTTTGCGATTTTTTTGTATCGAGCCAAATTATGTCAATCGTGTTTTGGCCCTCATAATTCACTAAAAAATATCTTCAATTTTAATAATCATGAAAAAAAATAAGGCAACTTTGTAGTTTTTGATGACAAAAATTGATTTTGCGTGCAGCCGAAATGCGTCAAAACCTCTTCTTTGGGACCCAATTCGCCTTAAACGTTTTGCTCCCAATTCAGACGATTTAAGGCGCCATTTTCCGGGCCTGTGGGCCTTTGAAACGCTACCTCCGCCTCCCCCTAAGGGGGAATGACGTATTTATTTACGATTCACTGCCGATCATTTCGCGAAAAATACATGCCACAGCATAAAATATTTGCAGTTGACCAACTGAACTAGTTTTTCTTAGGTTCGATTTTTTTCAATAAGTTTACATTTTATGGGACTAAGGTACGGTGTAGTGAACTAAAATGATTACTTAAAATGTCCTGTGTACCTAATGGGCGTTTTCACATTAATAGATAACGACACCAGCCCGATACCGATATGTCGGCAGCTATTATACCGACATCGATACAATTATTATCGGCCCAATGATATTGCTAAGTATCGACGTCTTGAAGTCGGCAGTGCGAAAAAGTGTGTTCAAGTGACAAAATGCCGCTACTCTCACCGCACTGTGTCTTCGCCGATAGATATCGTACCTATATCGGTGTCGGTCGCTGTCTGCGACGATATAGGTGACAATAGCAAGACAATGTAAAAGCGTTTGGTAGGCACTAAACGTATCCGATCATCTGACCTCCGATATAGTGTCGATGTCGGGTCGGTGTCGTTATCGGCTAATGTGCTGTGTTGTGACAGTCAATTCATTTTATTAATTAAAGAAACAACATTTTTACCTTTTGATATAATGTTATGGGATAGTTCGTAGAACGTACACAGAAAAACATGAAGTTTAGGCCTCTTCTGTCATCTATGGTTTTAATAAAAATCAATATCTATGGTTAGGTGACTGTTAATGAGAAATCCCATGTACAAACTGCACACGGGATTTTTTTAGTGATAGTTAGGTAGTCATGAATAATCTGTAAGAATCCATAAGTGTATCAGTGTTGTGACATTAGGTATTATATGAAGGAACGCAGGCGTTTAATAATTCACTTAAAATGAAAAACTTGCAAGCAATGGGAAATTTCTACTGAAGGCTGCGCGTTTAGACCTCTGCAGGGCTAACATGACAAGCGCGAGAAAGCTCTTTTTCTCGTTTTGTCGAAATTTGTCTACGATTCTGACGTCATTCTAATCCCTAACATGACCGTAAACGACGAGATTTCTCGAAAAAGGCACTTTGACACTTCTATATGTCGCGACGAGAAACCGATATTGCAAGTTATTAAAAACAAATTATTTTTATGATAGCAACATCGGCTTGAGATTCCGTTTCATTCATTCAATGGTGCCGATTCTCTTGTCACAAATGCCTCTAAACTAGACTAAAAATCACCAAAATTTAGATTATTCTTGTCAACCGACAATTTTCCCTCCTGAAATAGACTAAGTGACACAACTTAACTATATTTTAGTTTGACGGCACTAAGCTATTAATTTAGTGAAAATGGCAATTTTGCTGTTCAGAGTTTTACATTCTTCACCTAAAGTTTAGATTGTCTAAGTATTTAATCGCGATTAAAAAATGAACTAAAATTCACACCAACACCTCGACGGCGCAAAAACAATAATGTCTTTTTTTCTTTTCTCTTGCTTATATCTCGAAAATGGTGTGTCCTATCGCAAAAATAATGAAAAATTCGACCCCCTTTATGAAACCCATAAACCCCTAACACTCAACATGTAGGTAATATTTTTTCATATTTTCCATACAAAAAACGAAAAATTCCATATAAAACACGTCGTTCCAATATAAACAAACTTTCATCTTTATTTCTTCAGGATTTTAATTAAGTTGAATGGGCTAAAAATGGTCGTACTGTTTCGCTTATACTGTGACCATATTTTTTTGTTTAGGATGTTTCCCACCACTCATGAAGATTCGTAAATATTGACAGCTATACATGAAGTAACAATTGCCGTACTTTATTGCCAAGTGACGTACCTACTGCTACAGCTATAATTTATCGAATCTATTATTTTAGGACATCGACATTTTAGAACGACTTTTTATCGTATACAGAAGTGTCGTATACCATATCGTAACCAGTGACTTTTTGTATTCAAAACTGAAAATTGTTCATACTGAGCCAATACGATACAATCACGGATTCAAGAAAAAATTGTGTTGCTGGCTCAGCTATTCGAAAAATATAATTACGATTTTTATCGTGTTCTATACATTTGGTCATGTTAGTATAGCACTTTTGTTCGAAACAGCATTTTTTTTTCTAATTTTAATTGTTCTTGACAGAGTGAAAATTGTTTTAAATATTTTTTATACAACCGACAACCGGACCAATTGTATATTTATTAATATAGAATATGATATTAGCAAAGACAGTTCGGTGGAGAGTAAATATTGTAACATGGATGAATCTGATAAAAAAACTTTAAAAAAACTTCTTCATAAACGACTATAAAAAAAATTATAAGACTCGCACTTGACTATAATTTTATCGATAGTAATTTGTAATGTGTCTAACACTATTGTAAGATGACAATTAAACGTCATCATATCGCATAGAAATAATCACACTTTCGAAAACAATATTAAGAATTAAAACTATATTAAAATTACGAAATATTTTTTCTGAGTTGTCGCAATTTCATATCTAATGTGTTCTTCATTTATTTGATTTTTTTTAACAACTGCAGAGACAGCGTATTTTTTTAAATTTTGACACAGGTCCACCCTCGATGACGTCCCGCAGGACTCTGAGCGCGAGCCGATTTAGCCCGATTTACTATATTTGGGTTTTTTAAAGATTTTATTTGCTGTTACATTAAAATAAATCCATAATCCCCTAAAGTCTTTTATGGTGAACGTATAGACGAAATTTGATTGAAATTGCTTTAATTATAATCGAATAAAACCATTTTTTCTCATAAAAAATCTACATTTTGAGGAAACTTTGCGATTTTTTTGTATCGAGCCAAATTATGTCAATCGTGTTTTGGCCCTCATAATTCACTAAACAATATCTTCAATTTTAATAATCATGAAAAAAAATAAGGCTAATTAGTAGTTTTTGAGGACAAAAATTGATTTTGCGTGCAGCCGAAATGCGTCAAAACCTCTTCTTTGGGACCCATTTCGCCTTAAAGATGTTTTGCACTCTTAAAGTTTATGGTAATTTCCGCCTCTCACACAAAAACTGTTAATTCTGAGAAATGACTCAACTCTAGATGATAATTTTATGCTTTTCTGATTGCATAGAAAACCCATTCATAAAAAAAACCCATAAACTTGTCCCAAACGAGCTCGAACTACGACCGAACGAAGGTTCCCATTGATAATTATTTCCATTGAAAAAATACGCACCACCACAGGATTTTTACTGTCTTTTTTTTATTTACATAATCAAGGGACTCATCCTAAAATCTGATGCTGCAATGCTATTGGTTGATGAGATTTCTATAGCGGCCGAGCGCTGCAAGCAAAAATTGTCTTTAAGGTGCTTAGATATGAAGTTCCTTGATAGTACGTGGCGGGCTCGACGAATTCCGTGGGCGTAACGTAAAAAATATAAGAGTTACGCGATAGAAAGAGAGGCAACTTGTAGGTGAATATAATTGTAGGTTATTAGCGCTGTGCGACCTGAGTTGCACTTCATTAAGTCGTAGAAAAAGTCGCTTTTTATTTAAATGATTTTGCGGAGTGTCCCATCTGTAATAATTTGTGATGATACTTAATATTATTAGGTGTCATTTCATAAAATCATTTTTATTTTGTTGTTACCGGCACCGATATCGATCGTGTCTGTGAAGTTTCGCAAGAAAGGCCTCGCCTACATGTATTGACATATTATTTAATTCTTATAGATATTCAACTCCTTGTTTGTTTTCAGGCGCGCGGAATGTCGCCAGCTAGTCCGCATGTGCGAGCAGCGCCGCCAGGAGACGCTGGCGGCGGCGGCGCGCGGGCGGGGCGGCGCGCGCGCTCGCGGCGCGCTGGACGCGCTGGCGCACCGCCTGGCGCGCCTCACGCGCGCCGTGCTGCTGGCCTACCGCCTGCCCGCCGACCTGGAGCCTACTGTGTACCACAACGAGCTGTACAGGTATGTGCGAGCAGCGCCGCCAGGAGACGCGGGCGGGGCGGCGCGCGCGCTCGCGGCGCGCTGGACGCGCTGGCGCACCGCCTGGCGCGCCTCACGCGCGCCGTGCTGCTGGCCTACCGCCTGCCCGCCGACCTGGAGCCTACTGTGTACCACAACGAGCTGTACAGGTATGTGCGAGCAGCGCCGCCAGGAGACGCGGGCGGGGCGGCGCGCACGCTCGCGGCGCGCTGGACGCGCTGGCGCACCGCCTGGCGCGCCTCACGCGCGCCGTGCTGCTGGCCTACCGCCTGCCCGCCGACCTGGAGCCTACTGTGTACCACAACGAGCTGTACAGGTATGTGCGAGCAGCGCCGCCAGGAGACGCGGGCGGGGCGGCGCGCGCGCTCGCGGCGCGCTGGACGCGCTGGCGCACCGCCTGGCGCGCCTCACGCGCGCCGTGCTGCTGGCCTACCGCCTGCCCGCCGACCTGGAGCCTACTGTGTACCACAACGAGCTGTACAGGTATGTGCGAGCAGCGCCGCCAGGAGACGCGGGCGGGGCGGCGCGCGCGCTCGCGGCGCGCTGGACGCGCTGGCGCACCGCCTGGCGCGCCTCACGCGCGCCGTGCTGCTGGCCTACCGCCTGCCCGCCGACCTGGAGCCTACTGTGTACCACAACGAGCTGTACAGGTATGTGCGAGCAGCGCCGCCAGGAGACGCGGGCGGGGCGGCGCGCGCGCTCGCGGCGCGCTGGACGCGCTGGCGCACCGCCTGGCGCGCCTCACGCGCGCCGTGCTGCTGGCCTACCGCCTGCCCGCCGACCTGGAGCCTACTGTGTACCACAACGAGCTGTACAGGTATGTGCGAGCAGCGCCGCCAGGAGACGCGGGCGGGGCGGCGCGCACGCTCGCGGCGCGCTGGACGCGCTGGCGCACCGCCTGGCGCGCCTCACGCGCGCCGTGCTGCTGGCCTACCGCCTGCCCGCCGACCTGGAGCCTACTGTGTACCACAACGAGCTGTACTGGTATCATTGAAAAAGAAATGATGGAAAACGAAACAAATATTTCCTTATCTAAATGTTATTTTAATAGAACAGTATGAACATGCTATTAAAGAATATGTTTTTTTTATTTTATTTTACTGTGTGAAAACGACGCCCATCAGATCTGTGAAATTTCACCAATTAATTCAGCTTCACGTTGTATCCACTATATCCTGAATACAGAACAATCGATTCAGATATCTGTAGCATTTCTTTTACCGCAAGAAAGTAACAACACATTTTAATTACAGCCGCAGCGACAGTGGCGAGGCCTTATCTCCCGAGGAGGAAGTGGCCGGCGCCGGCCTGCTGGCCAACGTGGCGCGAGCCCTGCGCGCTGTGCCAGCGCCTGCCACGCCCGCGGGCCCCGGCCCGGCTGGCCCCGCCACCCCCGCCGGCCCCGCTGTCCCGGGCAAAGACGACGACCGCTCACACGTGTCCGATGATAACGATAATTCCGCCGATCTGTTGGATTCTGAGACTGAACCCTGTCTAGTCACTGACCCCGGTAAATATGCAACTGTCTGTCGGACTCTGTAAAAATAGTAGATTGTTCGCCTAGGGAGCTAACAACTATTTTTAAGGCGAGTGTTTCTTTGAATCCAGAGCGGAACGAAGGATTCTAGAGTAGAATCCCGAGCGTAGCGTGGGATTAAAAGTACGTCACTCGAGCTTAAAATAGAGTTGGTCCCGAGGTGAACACTACTTTTCTCACCCTCTATGAGAAAAAAAGTGTGCGGTCCGACCCCCATCTCTCACGTATGATTTAAAATCAAAACAAAATTTTCGCAGTTGCCATCTTGGATTTACATTTTACTGTTGGCTTTAGCACCCTTGAAAACTATGAAAACGACACCCATGACGAATAATTTGAAAATTATTTTAACCGCCATCATTGATTTACATTTTGACCTAATTCACACTTTCTCTCTCTCTCTTGGCGGCCTGTTACTTGTTCATACAATGTTCGTGATTGATCTCTTTGCTGATTGGAACTTTTATTAACAATATCCACATTCCAAATTCAAATCACTTAGTTCCTGTTTACAGATAATAAATTAGGTCTTTTTGAATAGATGTGCTAAAGATTCATTTTAATTCATCTGTCGGCTTCACCATATAAAATAATATAAGAAAAAAAAGCGAAGTAAATTCATAAACGGATAATTTATCAATCAATCTGCCGAGCCGTTTCTCAACTATATTGACGTCGACTTCCAGTCTAATCGGCTGCAGCTGAACACCAGTATTTTACATGGAGCGACTGCCTATCTGACCTCCACAACCCAGTAACTGGGTAATACGATACCCCTTGGCAAGACTGGTTGTCAGACTTTCGGGCTTTTGACTCCCGTAACGACTGTCAAAGATCCACGAATGACAGCCGGTACCAACGGCTTAACGTGCTTTTCAAGGCACGGAGGAGTCTAGGTATGTAAAGATGGTCACCCATCCACGGACCAACCACAGCAAGCGTAGCTTAACCTGATGGATCTTAAAACATAATCGTTCTACATAAGATCATGAATGTTCTTCGTTTTCATTTATATATTTTATTCTTTAACACTGATGAGTGTTATTTTCCCTCAGAATGCGCAGAAGAATGGTGGTCGGGAGCGGAAGGCGCAGGCGCGTGGAGCGGCGACGAGCTGTCGCCCGAGCGAGACTTCTATGCGGACGATAAAGGTAAAGGAATTAGTCTACGCAAACCATGTGAAATAACAGGAGTATACACGGTGTAGGGACATCGGCGTTACCATGAATTCAGCATATGATTCTAGCCCAGCGTAGAAGCTTTTCGTCAGTTTTATTTTTAAATCATGTTGTTCTTCATGGTAATCGCTTATTAAATCAAATAAAAGAAGAACACATTAGATATGAAATTGCAACAGCTCAGGAAAAAAAAATCTCGTAATTATAATAGGGGTTAAAGTATGAAATTACAGTTTTATTGTAATAGTTACTTCGAATTGACATAGAACCTTCATGGTTAAAGACTTTTGAGTGAAACGTTTTTTACAGGGTACCTATGAAGTTCTTCTTTTAAAAAATGTACAACATTTGATTATCGATTTATTTCAAATTGATATCTAATTATTTAGATAACATTTATTTCAAAATATCCATTAGAAAACAAAAGATCTGGCTGGGGTAACGTTACTCCAGCCGGAAGTGTTTTTATCAAATAATTAAAAAACTATCAGCTTACCAAATTTAAAAATATGCTTACCATTGCACTTAGATGACGATTTTCGACATTATCTAGCTGTGGTAACGCACACCTTTAAATATACTGGACGTTGTAATTATATGCAGACAATATTATCGCATAACGCTGTAACCTCGATGCTGCCATGGCTGAAATACCTGTTTTCTTCCCGAATATCGATAGTAATGGACGATGATAAGTCTTAAGAACGAACAGTTCTTGACGTCTATACAGATATTGGTGAAAATATTTGACAGCAATAGTTATTTGTGTAACAAGAGAACAAAGTTGTTTTTTGCTGCGTGTTGATTTGAATCCCGAGTAAGCGAAGGATTCTATAAATACACGCGGTGCGTGGCCAAAAGCGGCGCTCTTCACCCCCGCGGGTAAAAGAGACAAACTACATTTTTGATCCCGCTTGCACTCTGTGACACCGGCTGCAGCAACGAACGCAAGTAACTTTCAACTTTATAACAATGAGTGTAGTGCGATCACCTACCGAAAAAACGAACACGCCGGCAGTGGCTATAACTACTAATTCGTCGTCGTACCCGGACTTGCGTAAACTAAACGAGAATGACGACTTGCAATCCATTTCTTTACGCAAAAGAAAGAGACCTGAGCTTGACCATGAATTCAAAGAGGAGATCATCAAAATACATACGGAAATAAATACCATGAATACTCAATTCACGGATTTAATAGCCAATTTCCGTAAGGATATCTTTGCTTCCTTAGACAAATTTGCAGAAACTCAGTCAGATAATATGTCACAAATACGACAAGATTTGAGTGATCTTAAAACGGACTTATCAAGCATTAATCATTGTGCGGACAAGTTGGCCACTGAACAACAAGTATTAAAGTCTGATTTATCACAGCTTGCATGCAAAAGTGAAATAACCGAGCAAAAACTGCAACAAATGGAATCCCAAATGTCTTCCCTAAATACTGAACCAACATCCACGTTTAAACAAGAAGAACTACTTCACGAAATGTGCGAAAGACATGACCGACAAAAAAATATAATTATAGCGGGAATTTTGGAGCTAGAGGACACACATAAGGCAAATCAAGAATATCTCGAAAAACAACAAATACAAAAACTATTTTCATCCCACCATCTCGGAAAGAGTATTTTTAATCTTCAGTATCTGAGTGGAAAAGCCGTTTTTATTCTCTAGAGGATAAAGTAAATTGAATTTAGAACATCGTGTGCACTAAGTTTGTGAATTAAAAAAAACATTAAACCTATTTACTGCTACCTCTATGGTGCCGAATATATCATACAACTTTTTTTTAATTTGTTAAAAACTCAGACTCGGAACCTTCTTGGTGTTCTTTTTTCAATTTGCTTTGTACGCGGTTCTTTACGCGGCATTTTTTCACGTCATTGTTAAACCTTAGGTATATTAAAAACAAGAAACTTGAAAAAACTAAAATGAGTGATTCTAGCGACGAGGAAGTTTGCTTGACGCCAACAGAATTGACTGAAACTGTTAATAATGCGCAAATGAGCTTTCTCCCTCAACA
This sequence comes from Xanthia togata, assembly GCA_963853775.1. Lineage (NCBI taxonomy): Eukaryota > Metazoa > Arthropoda > Insecta > Lepidoptera > Noctuidae > Xanthia > Xanthia togata. The sequence goes on from OY970802.1 coordinate 20,202,183, forward strand.
ATCACGCGAGAAGTATTTAAAACAGTACGATATGTTCAACACGTGGCGACTAGCAAAAGGAGCCAAAACTTTCTCAGAAAACGTTTTGCTGGCATATTTTATAGAATTATCCGAGAACAAGAAAGCAAGCACTCTATGGAGTACGTATTCGATGCTAAAAGCAACAATAAAGATGAAAAAAGACAAACATATCGATACCTATCCTAAATTAGTGGCATTTTTAAAAAGAGCCTCATCTGGTCATCAACCAAAAAAATCGAAGTTTTTCACAGTATCTGATATTGAAAAGTTTCTTAACGAAGCACCCGATTCCGTATATTTGGCGGCAAAAGTAAGTCAGTTGCACATTCAGTATCTACTTAAGTATATTAATCTCAATTAAATAGTATACTTAGTAGATGTTGATAGGCATAATTATGCGTTCATATCAATTTTATTCATTTATCTACTACAATACTCTTTACGTTACAGGTTGTTCTTATTATTGGAATAAACGGAGCATGTCGAACTAATGAACTAACACAACTTAATGTCAAAAACATTGAGAAACATTCAGATGACTTACTATTAATTAATTTACCTAATACAAAGACAAAAAGAGACCGCAACTTCGTCATTCGCAAGGAATACGTAACGATTGTTGAGAAATATCAAGCCTTACGCCCGCCTAACACTCCAATCAATCGATTTTTTCTACAGTATCGCAATGGAAAGTGTGTTAGACAGCCTATGGGTACTAATAAAATTGGCAGTATCCCACGAGAAATAGCAACATTTCTTGAACTTCCAGAACCCCTGTTGTACACGGGTCATTGTTTCCGACGAACTTCAGCCACACTTTTGGCTGATTCCGGAGCTGATCTGCTGTCCCTTAAGCGCCACGGAGGCTGGAAGTCCAATGCAGTTGTAGAGGGATACATAGAGGATTCCATCCAAAATAAGTCTAAAATATGTGAAGGCATCGTAGGAGCCATTACACTGAAAGAGCCTCAATCGGATCCTTGTACTGGCCCTTCTACATCAAAAATAAGCCGTTATGAAACACCTAACCATCTCCCTCTCTCTCCAACATTCACGCCAAGGGAATCCGATGAATCGGTACAACTATTAAGTATGACAGATAGTTTACCGAAAAACAGTACACAAGTGACTAACACCAATATTACAGTACCAAACAAAAATATTACACTCAATTTAAATAACTGTAGCAACGTTACTTTAAAATTTTCTTAATTATACCTTAGTATTATTTTGTTATAATTTAAAGATTATTCTGTAATACTTACCTGTCATAATGTAGTAATTAATACCTAAACTGAAATAAAAGTGTACCTATCTTGTGATTGTAAACGTTTTTTTTTTTGCATTTAGTCATTTCCTCGCTGAGGTGGAATGAAAAGTTACGTGTTGCACTCGAGTGCAAAGATTTTTCACCTCGTGCTCTTTTGATTCCCTCGCTAACGCTCAGGATTCTAATTTTGAATCACTCGCTGCGCTCGTGATTCAATTTTAGAATCCTTCGCTTGCTCGGTCATCAAAATTGAACACGCGGTTAAAAAGCAACTTTGCACTCTTGTATAACAAATAACTATTAAACCTCTTTACGGCGATAATAACTGCCCGAACATCATCAAATGCCTGCGCCTCGGAAAATACAATGCCGATAAAAATAGGCTCATGGAATCCCGTGAAATAGCTCAACTCATACTACGTAACAAGGATAAGCTCACTAAATCAAATATAAAAATATTTTCAGACCAAACACCTAACCAACAAAAATACCTGAACGATTTAAGAGTGGAGCTACTGCGCCGTCAAGAAAATGGAGAAACCAATATAATCATAAAATATATTAAAGGACTACCTAAAATTGTGAACACCATACCTCCAAAAAACTAATATCCACTGCAACCTCAGCAATAACCTGTCCAAACCCAAACTTATCAACGTATCAAGCAATAGACAATTACTCTCAACTTAACACCGACGCGCAAGCCCTTAAGTTTTTGTATATCAACATAAGAAGTCTATCAAAACCAGGGACTGAAAGCGGTTATGGTTAAAGGTTAAGATACCTCAAAAATATACCGGTACCGGTTTAAAATACAGGTTGAGCTATACCGATACCTTTAAAAATAAAGGTTGGGCTAAACCGTTATTTAACCTTTACACGATTTCGGTATCAAAAACATGCGAGACGGCGCGGCGTCGAACACTTTAGAACTTGTGTACCTATTTTGTAACAATCGGCAAGTGAACGACAGACAGAGTAGCGAGGCGGTGTGTCAAAGAAAACCCCTATTTATTAAGGTTTAGGTACTGCTACCGAAACATTTATAAAGGTTATAGTACTTCTACCGAAATATACCGGTATGCATATCCAACCTCAAAATTCCGCTACTGAAAAAATTAACGGTATCGAAATATTATGGTAACCTTTATTTAACGGTATGACGTCATACTGAAATTTAAAGGTACCTTAATTTTTCGGTAATTCAGTCCCTAATCAAAACAAGGCAAAATGGATGAACTTCAATGCATTTTGAAAAGCACACCCCACGTAATTCACCTGATTTTATTGAGCGAAACATGGATTAAGTCTGACTCCGAAGGCTCATCACTACATATACCAAACTATACTCATCATTATAATTACTGCACTGATCGGCGTGGCGGAGGGGTATCAATTTTCGTCCACAACGGCCTTGAACACAAAGATATTCAACAAAACTACGTTGATGGCAACAATTATCTTTGGATTTTCCTGGAAAAGTATGCGCTGAACGTCGGCATTATCTACAAACCTCCAGATACGAATTGCAAAAACTTCATAGAATACTATTCCTCACAACTCCGACAGAAACGACGATGCATTGCTTTCGGCGATTTCAACCTTGACTTATTAAAACCGGACCGGACTACGATAATCTACACAAATATGATCAAGGAGACTGGATACAAAATACTAAACAAAACAAACAAAAAATATTCAACTCGGACTACCGGTACCACCAACACAATATTAGACCATGTCTGCTCAAACCTCTCCAAAGACAACTTTCACATGGCTGTCATTGAATCATCCTTATCTGATCACAACCACATATACCTGGAACTTAAGAAATTCAAACGGCCACCTAAACAAATACATTACTACACAGCCATTGACTACACAAAGCTCTGCAAAGATGTCTCTAATACCAGCTACATAACAACAAACAACGACTACCATGCTCTAGAGAGTTTTATAAAGGATAAAGTAAAAGCAAACACAAAAAAGAAATCAAAAATCCTAAACCTACCCAGAGACGATTGGATCAACAGAAAAATTACGAGGGAAATTGACAAGCGAAATACACTACACACTACACGACTACAAAACAGATTTTATAACAAAGAGAAACAAAGTGCAACATTTTATGAAGAAAGAAAACCGACTATATTTTTTTAACAAATTCTCTAAATGCAAATCAAATCCAAAGAAGATGTGGTCCTTAATCAACTATCTGTCTAACAACAATCCGGTCACCACCTGCAACATACCTAAGCTAATCGTAAACAATAAAACCATTAGCGACCCTATTGAGGTATGCCAAACCTTCAACAACTTTTTTGCGTCCGTAGGGAAGCTCCTAGCCACTCAAATACCACACAAATTTCACAATAACTTAACATACACCATAATTAACAATAAACCTAATACAAATCAATTAGATACTCTCACGCCCTGTACTAGCACGGAAATAATAAGAATAATTGACAATTTGGATCCAAGTTGTAGCTCAGGAATTGATGGCGTCACCACTAAAACTATTAAATGCTTAAAAAACCTAATAGCGGCTAACCTAACAAATTGTATTAATAACTGTTTTAAGACTAGTACTTTCCCAAATACCTCAAAATTGCGAAAGTCAATCCTATATACAAATCCGGCACAAAGACAGATCCCGGGAATTATCGACCCATATCCGTATTACCAGTATTATCAAAAAAATTTGAACGATTAATTTACACCAGACTAGAAAAATACTTAAACGATATTAATTATATTTACGATCGGCAGTTCGGTTTCCGACCAAAATCAAACACTTTGTGCGCCACAATCGATTTAGTCACCACCATTAAAACTAATATTGACAAAAAAAACATTGCACTCGGTATTTTTATTGACCTAAAAAAGGCTTTTGACACGGTATCCCATAAAATTCTTTTATTAAAGCTAAAAAGCATTGGCATCAACGGAGAAATGTATAATATCCTTTCCTTGACAAAAGGGAACAAATTGTTAAAATAGGAAACACGATGAGTAGAGCATCTCCCATAGAATTTGGTGTTCCCCAGGGATCTCTGTTATCCCCCCTCTTATTTGCTATTTATATAAATAATATTAAGGATTTAGGCTTAACTGGACAGTTAACCTTGTACGCCGATGATACTTGCCTTTTCTACTTTGGTAGCAACATAAACACCATTGTAGCTGACGCTCAAAAAGACTTGGATATATTATACAACTGGTTTAGCTCTAATTTACTTACCATAAACGCATCAAAAACATCTTACATAATATTCTCAGCTAAAAACAAAAAAGTTCTTGGCCACCCAGCCTTACACATAAACAACACTAAAATTATCAAAAGTAATTGTGAAAAATACCTCGGACTTCGGTTAGACAACAAACTCACTTGGCAAGCACATATGGATTACATAAAAACAAAAATAATATCGCTAATGGGATCAATGCGCGGGTACATTAATAACATTCCAAAAAAAATCCGCTACAAATTTACAACTCATTAGTTCGCTCACACATAAATTACCTAATCGAAATCTGGGGATGCGCCGCCAAATCTACGATTAAAGATCTACAAATAGCACAAAATAAAATAATCAAACTTCTCTTCAACTACGATTATCACACACCTACATCCGAATTATACAAACACACCAAACTAATGAGCATTCATCAACTTTACACATTCAACTCCTGCATTCTCATTAGAAAAAATCTTAACAAAACCATACACACACAACTATCCTTTAACATAAAAACATGCAAACACAGCCAAAGAAACCCCAACCAAATACAGACACGCCCCCCGCGGACGCAATACGGCAGAAAAAATATAAAATACGAAGGTGTACAACTTTATAACAATCTACCGACAGATATTAGGAGCACATCCTCTTTTAACATATTTAAAGCCAAACTCAAACTGTACGTCACTAATAACATAAATTTTTTATGATTAGGACTTCGCTAGTCTTGCACACAAAATGCGACATCGTACCTACCTACATTAATTAAGAAAAAAAAACAAAATTACTAGCTACTGGACTACACTTACCTTATTTATTCGCTAAGTGAACAATGTATGTTCTTTTAGAATAAATAAAGAATCTATAAACCTAATTAGAAGGTTAGAATCCTGAGCGCGGCGAGGGATTCAAAGTCACGATATGCAAATAACTTTGCTCTCGTGTAACAACTTTTCCCCTCAGCAGAGAACATACAACATGTAAAAAATAGCCCTGTCTGATCCGTGAAAGTGTTGTTAGGTATCGTACTGTGAGCATATTTATGTGGAAATTTTCCGGGAAAAAAAAAGAACCCATAAATTTTTTAAATGGTGAATTTTATCGGGTTATTTCGTTGGGTGCGGCCGTCGTTTAGCGGGTGTCTAAAAGTCATAACTTATGAGATAATAGTTAATTAATCCTATAAATCGTTTAACTTCCGTGACATTTGTTGGCCGCGGCTCATTTGTAATAGCTTCCGTTTTTTTAGGACAAGTTCGTAATCCATGTCCATCTATAATGTAGCCTAGATAAGTGACACTATCCTGAAGAAAACAGCATTTTTCTTTATGTAATTTTAAACCGGCTTCTTTCAATCTATTTAGTACTTCGTGTAGCCTGCTAAAATGTAAATTTCTAGTCGGCGCAGTTACACACGTCATTCAACCATATGCTAACACCTTCTTTACCAATTAATAATGTTTCCATCGCTCTTTGAAAAATGGCCGGAGCGTTTGCTAAACCATACACAAGTCGCGTATATTTGAAAAAACCTTTAGATCTACTTATCACGGTCAGTTCTTGCAACGATTCCTCCAGGACAAATTGATTATAAGCATTACTTAGGTCTATTTTGCTGTAACACTCACCTCCACCTATCTTGGCAAAAACCTCTTCTATGGGTATTTATCTATTTCTAAATCTTTATTTAGTGTTATTGAATAATCACCGGTCTTAATTACCAATCTTAACCTTCCCATTTTCCTTTAGTACTGGGACAATAGGGATTCGCTTATTTTGGAAATTTAACCGGTTGTAATATCCCTAAACCTATCAGTCGATCTATTTCCTCCTCCGCCTTTTCCTTTAAAGTGAAAGGTACAGAACGTGTCTTAAAATTTTTTGGTTGGGTATCTTCTTTTAAAACAAGTTTCACCTCAAATTTGTTGAATCTACCTAGTTCTTCAGTAAACAAGTCGGAGTATCTAGATAAAAGTTGCTACACTTCTTTCGTGTCGGACTCTGTTATAGATTGGGTTTGGATTCGCGAGTTACTAACCTTGCGTTAAATAGCTCACATTCCTCACAGAAACTTTGCTCCGAAATTATTTCCTCCGTGTTCAAACAAAACTCCTCCGTGGTAAGCGTGATTCACCCTTTTTAGCACTACATATTTTTTTTAGATAGCCTTTCACACCACATACTTGGCACCGATAGTTTTTAAAACGAAACTTTTCAGCGTCGTGGTTTCTGAGACCGCAAACTGTACACCGACGAATTTTCTCGGAACTTTTGTTCGAGCTGCGGGTAGCCGTGGCAGGCTCGCCGTGCGCGCGCTGCCCGCGCAGCCGGTACACAGGTTCCTCTTTGATTGCGTGGCCTTGACGGTTCTCGCCGTCGAGTATGAAACGGTCTCGCAGCAGCATATCCAATGCCTCACAAAACTCACAATTAACAGCTAAACCTCTCACAAGAGCAACCCATTCTTCGACGCTCTCGGCATCAGATCTACTCGCCTCGTAAAACTTCTCTCTATCAGCAAAAGGACAACGCTTCGGCGTGAAATGCTTGTCTAATTTTCCAACTAGATCCTCGAACTTAACTTCCTCGATTACATCAGGGTGAAGAGTTCCGTGCAAGGCGGTAGGTGTTGTCTGAAAGCTGCGGCAGTAACAAAGCACTTTTATTTTCGGTTTTAACACTGTTCAATTTTATGTACCTACTGTAGTAGACGACCTTTAAATATAGGCCACTCTTAGGCGTCGTGATCGAAACTTGGAAGATTTCCGATGATATTCGACATTTTGCACGAACTTTTATTATTTTTATATGAATGTGGGTAACTCGTCGCCAGTGCTCCGTCAGTTACCGAATGAAACCACCTTTGCGATTGGATACTATTTTATTACTGCCCCAGCGACACAACATAATAGTAAAAGTGCAGGTACGCACACATACATACACATACATCTCAGCTACGCAGCTCGAACTATCGCGACGATAGCCGATAATGGTTGGTCACATCTGCGTGTATAGTATGACTGTGCGAAGTTTCGTCACGATAGACGCAGATGCGGCCTTAGCATAACAGTAAAATGTTGTGCAAAGTCCTACCATAATCATTTGCAGGGCAGGGGATGAACAGGGCAAGTTAAGATGACTGTTACCTCTACGCATAACACTTCTCTTCGCGTCAAATTGACCTGCTATAAAAGTGTCTGATATCTTTCAGACGGTGAATCTGCATCAGTATCAGAACGCGAGTCTCTCCGCACATTATCAGCGGCCATCGCCCAGCGGCAGCGCTCGGAAGCCGAAGCGGAAGCGTGCGACGCGGCGCTGGAGGGCGAGCGCGGCGGGCTGCTGCAGCGCGCGCTGGCGCTGGACGCGCGCCTCACGCGCCTGCTGCACGCGCTGCGGCTCGCGGCGGCGCTGGCGGCCGCTAGGGGGGACCCGGATTCTACCAGGCTTGCTGCTGCGCTCAAGTGAGTACACTGGACGCGCGCCTCACGCGCCTGCTGCACGCGCTGCGGCTCGCGGCGGCGCTGGCGGCCGCTAGGGGGGACCCGGATTCTACCAGGCTTGCTGCTGCGCTCAAGTGAGTACACTGGACGCGCGCCTCACGCGCCTGCTGCACGCGCTGCGGCTCGCGGCGGCGCTGGCGGCCGCTAGGGGGGACCCGGATTCTACCAGGCTTGCTGCTGCGCTCAAGTGAGTACACTGGACGCGCGCCTCACGCGCCTGCTGCACGCGCTGCGGCTCGCGGCGGCGCTGGCGGCCGCTAGGGGGGACCCGGATTCTACCAGGCTTGCTGCTGCGCTCAAGTGAGTACACTGGACGCGCGCCTCACGCGCCTGCTGCACGCGCTGCGGCTCGCGGCGGCGCTGGCGGCCGCTAGGGGGGACCCGGATTCTACCAGGCTTGCTGCTGCGCTCAAGTGAGTACACTGGACGCGCGCCTCACGCGCCTGCTGCACGCGCTGCGGCTCGCGGCGGCGCTGGCGGCCGCTAGGGGGGACCCGGATTCTACCAGGCTTGCTGCTGCGCTCAAGTGAGTACACTGGACGCGCGCCTCACGCGCCTGCTGCACGCGCTGCGGCTCGCGGCGGCGCTGGCGGCCGCTAGGGGGGACCCGGATTCTACCAGGCTTGCTGCTGCGCTCAAGTGAGTACACTGGACGCGCGCCTCACGCGCCTGCTGCACGCGCTGCGGCTCGCGGCGGCGCTGGCGGCCGCTAGGGGGGACCCGGATTCTACCAGGCTTGCTGCTGCGCTCAAGTGAGTACACTGGACGCGCGCCTCACGCGCCTGCTGCACGCGCTGCGGCTCGCGGCGGCGCTGGCGGCCGCTAGGGGGGACCCGGATTCTACCAGGCTTGCTGCTGCGCTCAAGTGAGTACACTGGACGCGCGCCTCACGCGCCTGCTGCACGCGCTGCGGCTCGCGGCGGCGCTGGCGGCCGCTAGGGGGGACCCGGATTCTACCAGGCTTGCTGCTGCGCTCAAGTGAGTTATTCAAAAAATACTTCAAGTTAGATCATGAAACTGCATAATAACTGAACTAACTTTAAAGCAGATACCACGTTTTGGTTTTAATTACCATTATTTCGAAATAAATTATCTAAACTATTGGTGCCTTGGAGGCTTCTCCCCACCGCCCAGTCTCGCTCTCACTCAGTCCGCGAGCGTTGTGGTGCGAGCGAGATAAGGAGTGAATTTGAGCTGAAATATTATGACTCTTAATATTTTACAAAACCCTACCTACGGTTAGTTGTTAAATACGAACACATTGGCTGAGGCGGGCGTGGAATTACTGAAGTGCATATTCGAGGCCTGGGAGGAGTCGCAAGATGCTATTGGCATTTTCTGCGACTTGTCCAAGGCCTTCGATTGCGTACATCATGACACACTCATCAGGAAACTGTACCACTATGGTATGAGGGACAGGGCTCTTCCTTCTGACTTCTTATCTGAATAACAGAATTCAGAGGGTCGATGTTAATGGCAAGAGATCTGCAGGATCTGCGGTCACCATGGGCGTTCTGCAGGGTTCAATTCTATGTCCTTTCTTGTTGTTAATTTATATTAATGTTTTACCTTACCACATAAGGGATAATAAGAAGATCGTATTATTCGCAGATGACACATCCCTTATTTTTAAAATCAAACGTCAGTTAGTCAACTTTGAACAAGTGAACGATGCGCTCTCTAAATTTGTGCATTTAGTTTAGTGTAAATAATCTTCTATTGAATGAAAAAAAGACTAAACTCATTAAATTTTCAGCCAAATGTCAGGCAGCTAACTACCAATGTTAATGGAATAGAGCTGGACCCTGTTGAATCGACAGTTTTTCTTGGAATCACTATTGACGGTAAATTAGAATGGGGCCCACACATAGAAAAATTGTCAGGAAGGCTAAATTCAACCGCCTATGCTGTTAAAAAAAATTGACAGATAACTGACGTAGACACGGCCAGAATTGTTTATTTTAGGCGATTTAAAAGCTGTATTAAAACCTTCGATCAATAATAGTACTAGATTCCCGATACGCGCTTCAAAAACGGCCCGAAAAATAAGATCACAAATACTTTTGTGGTCTTATTTCAAATTAGTATGGTCCAACCATAGCCAACATTAAGACGTCAAAATGCCGCAGTGCGCGTTCAAAAACTGTGTAAATAACCACCGTAACACCAAGGTTTTAGATGGAATATCTTTTTTCGGTAAGTTTAAATCAATGTGTTTTTCATAAAATAAAAACAGAAAATTCTGTAAATATAATTCGATTAGCTAGTATTATAATTGTTTGCAACTCTACGTCTTTCAATACTTACTTTGTTCTGAGCATTGAAATGTAATACCAAGAACTACGTCTAGTTCCACATTAGAATAAGCACGAAATTGTAAACAACATGTTTTTAACCTAATTACTTTGAACGTAAGTTTCATTTTAGAATAAATATTTTTTTACTGATGACTTTTTATTTTCAAGCGACATTTTAAATTTATTGCTTCCGATGAAGGGACTTAAATAAATATATTTTGCAATGGTAATTAAACTTTATGTATAAACATTAAGGTTTATAATAAACTGAAGTTGTTAATATTTTTTTTTTTTAATCTAAGAAATGTATATGTTTACGTGTGTGCAAACTCGGCCACTTGATCGACTTAGTTTTGTTCCTGATCCTTAATCTAGTACTATTATTGATCGAAGATTAAAACCAAAACAAACTTTGTAAAAAAGGGTAATATAAAATTTCTGATTATTTAGAAGATAAAAAACATGGTATTGAAGTGCTCGCTCTGATAAGCCTTGAGATAAAACCATTTTTTTTTTTAAATTATTATTATGTAAAATCATTCAAATATACCAGTTATAGATACATAATTGACATTGTTGAAAATTGTCATACAAAATGACGTGATTACTTTGTAAAGTATTATATTGTTTTAATTATTGTGAATATGTGGACTATGTGGATATTTTTTTTCCTCTTTCATTTTTTTTTTCCTTCTCGTTTAGTTTGTCATGATGGTCTGGCGGTTTGAGTAGTTTATGCGGCCAATCCAAATGTCCTTTTTTTGGTATTGTTCGTCGAGTTGAGCTCCTTAAGTTCTGAGTTGAGCTCCACGACGACAAATGCTTGCACTGACAGGTCACTCAAATCTGTGTGGTTCTTTTCTCAAAAGACCATTTCAGACTAATCTACTTGGTCCTCATATGGCCTGACCAAGATTATGTCTGGACTTTAAAAGAGACTGTGACCTCTGTTTGTTTCGGACTTTCTTCTCAAAGTAGTCAAATCGGAAACGCCGAACTCATCTAGCTATTTTTTTTTTTTTTTAAGATGACGTGTAAAAGTGATTCCTATATCCTATTTACAGAATAAACAATTTCATTTCATTTCATTTCACTGGAAATGAGTATGAATCATCTAATATTCCGAAATAATTTTGCCCTTACTTCATACCAAGAACATCATTTTCACAAATAGCTAATTTTGAGTATGTATTTTATTGGTGGCACATAACACCGTCCCTCAACATTAATTAACTAATTATGTTTAAAAAAAAGTTAAAACCATGAGATCGTATTGTTAGCAAAACTTGAACACTCACTATAATAGGCAATTAATTAATAGGATTATAACCATGTATAATTCATATCTAACCCCCGTATCGCTATTTCAGAGACAAAATAGACATGACCGAAAAGAATGTAGCTGATGTTGTAGTGAAAAAGCTAGCAGAGTTGGACGCCAGTAAGAATATGATGGAACAGTACCGGCAGTCCGTTGAAGTGAGTATACAATGCATTTGTTTATAGAATATATTACTAAGCTCCTTTACGAATAGGAATAGAAACGGCAGTTCCACTGTACGCCTTTCGCTCATAGCGATTTGAATGCGAGAGATAGGCAATGCCATTTTGTAACCTTGATCGTAAGATTTCTTAATGATTTAATTCAAGTAGATTTTATAATATTAAGTAATAGTTGTTTTAATTTCTCCTGACGATAAAATAAACTAATTTAGCTAGCAACTTTATATAAACTTGTGTGCGAAGAATTTTATTCTGAATTAATTTCACCACGCAAGTATATATTTGTACGCCAATGTATTTAGTACAATGTCTTACGTGCACGCTATTATTGAAAACGTATTAAGCACATACTTGACCGTTATTTGATATGTTTATTTAGTATTTTTTATATATTTTAATGGTGATAGATAGCTTTACTCCAAAATTAGATACGTACAGTTTGCGTCAAATAACTTTGCCGCTCTGAAGTTAGGTTGCGCATGCGCGCTACTGTTTTATAACTAAGATTGACTACTATGCCGTCATTTGTCGCCTACTTCAGAGCGGCAAAGTTATTAAAGGACGAGATTGTATTTATAATAAATATTCTATTATATATGTTTTTACAAATTAGATACGAATAATATCGATAAACATCATGTCTTAAACCCGATACTGTTAACAATATCCTCATATTGTTAGTACCGTTAACTGGTTTAATATGAAACAGGTATTTACACCATTCAGGGCCTGCTTGGCGATCTCGAGTCAAGAATAAGGCGCCAAGGTTAATACTTTTATACTCTACGCTGACCGCCTCTTCACGGCTTATAGATAGCACAGCGCGTCTTATGTTCTCTCCCAGAACCATTTATAATATGTATAAATAACACTGACAATAATAAAGCCTACATGCAAAATGTCTTATTATAAATTAAAGGGGTCTTCAAATAACAGTTGAAGATTCCCGAGAATGTAAAGTATTGGTTATTACAGCACCCAAAGCTCATTCTGTCCTTTATTTTTCATTTCAACTACATAGATGCAATGTCTTGTAGGCTATATTGATTCGCATGTATACGTAGTCTGGCCATAAATACTGTTACAATTAAAAATAAGAAAGATATTACATTTGAATTTGGAATCTGTCTTTTTTATACGATTGTTCATTGAGTTTTCTAATTTTGGCGCCAATACATTGTGCAATATTTTGCGATATTCAAATGGAGTGGGGTGATAAAGAGAACCGAATCGCTGTGATTGCATTACAATAAGTTGGTATGGAGCCAAATGCAATTTTTAAAACTCTCCATACGCTTGGTATTAGTCAAATGTTTGTGTATCGGGCTATTAATAGTTACAATGAGACCTCCTCTGTTTGTGACAGAAAAAGATCTGGCCGTCCACGTAGTTTTCGTACGAAAAAGGTGGTCAAAGCAGTAAGGGAAAGAATTCGAAGAAATCCTGTCCGAAAGCAAAAGATTTTATCTCGGGAGATGAAGATAGCACCCAGAACCATGTCGCGTATTTTAAAAGATGACTTAGTACTTGCAGCCTATAAGAGACGCACTGTTCATTTTTTAACTGATAATTTAAAAAAGAATAACTAAAAAAATCAAAAAAACAACTACTCGAAACAAAAACAAAAACACAAAATCGAAACAACTACTGAAGCGGTACGCAAAGGGAGGTCACAGAAAAAAATTGTTTACGGATGAGAAAATCTTTACAATTGAGCAACTTTTTAACAAACAAAATGACCGTATTTATGCTCAAAGCTCTAAAAGGAAGCTTCCCAATTAGTCGACAGAGTGCAACGTGGGCATTATCCGACTTCAGTGATGGTTTGGTGGGGTGTTAGCTATGAAGGAGTGACAGAGCCATATTTTTGTGAAAAAGGTATCAAAACATCGGCACAAGTGTATCAAGATACCATTCTTGAGAAGGTAGTTAAGCCCCTTAACAACACCATATTCAATAACCAAGTATGGTCCTTCCAACAAGACTCGGCGCCGGGTCATAAAGCTCGGTCCACGCAGTCTTGGTTGGAAGTGAACGTTTCGGACTTCATCAGAGCTGAAGACTGGCCGTCGTCTAGTCCCGATCTTAATCCGATGGATTATGATTTATGGTCAGTTTAAGAGAGTACGGCTTGCTCTAAACGCCATGATAATTTGGAGTCCCTAAAACAATCCATACGATTGGCAGTGAAGCATTTTCCCATGGAAAAAGTGCGTGCTTCTATTGATAACTGGCCTCAACGTTTAAAGGACTGTATTGCAGCCAATGGAGACCACTTCGAATAAGCTTTTTATATTTATGTATTAAACTAACACTGTAAAAGTAATAAATATTATTTGCAATAAAAAAAAAATACTTCGTGACAATATTTATGGCAAGACTAGGTATATATGTATGTATTTGTATTACTATGCACACATTCGGCCATCATTACACCAAAATTACATTTAATACAACGATTACTATTGAGATCGTGAGAGGAGAGAACGTATGGACTACATTCTACATAGCTTTGCAGCGTTGACGCGACTTGATCGAGCACAAACTGTATATAGACACCGGCAGACCTGTATATAGAACACATGTAAAGGGAAACTGGTGTTGAAGACGTTTATGCAAAAATGTGCGATTTTGCTGCAATGTCATCTGCAAAAATAGTTTAATTTTGCATATTATAAACGCCACATTTGTGGCAGTCACGGTCATACAACGTGTGAGTAGGACGGGATTCCTAAAATATGTGTTCGAATCTCGTGTTTTCTTTCTTCCACAGTTAATGACCGTGGCTGTGACGAAAGTTGGCGTATTTTATTAGTATTAATAACAGTTGTTTTTGTTTTGTAGGCGCTCAAGAAACAACGGGCACAAGCCGGTGAGGAGGATGATATAGAAGCTGTTGAGGAGGTATGTGTTAAATAAGGCAATATCCTGTATTTTTTTTTTCATCCTAATGGCGTTAATTTTGAAAATGGCAACGTCGCAAATAGATGTCAAATATTTCGCTGTTTTGTGTGTGAAATGTGGCTAACTAGCGAACTAAAACTCTCATAACACTTAAAAAGGGAAAAATGCACAAAGACAAAGTACTACTTCTTTATTTCAAATAATTCAAAATTGGAAACAAAATGGAACTTGTGGAATTAGGTACTCTGTTTTGGTGACGGTCGGTCGTCGGTTTGATTTATATGTCTATTTATAAGTAAGTTATGTTGACCTTTATTCGAAAATCAAACTATTTGCAGGAGTTGTCGGCGTGCAGCGACAGCGAGCGGCGCGCGCTGTGCGTGGCGCTGGGCGGCGCGCTGGCGGCGCTGGGCGGCGCGCCGGGCCGCTGCGCGCGCCTCGGGCGCCTGCGCGCGCGCCTGGAGCGCCTCGCCGTCGGGCTGGCGGCGCCGCCCGCGCGCGGCCCGCCCGGCGCGCCCGGCCCGCCCGGCCCGCCCGGCGCGCCGGCCCCGCTGGCGCCGCCCCCGCTGCAGAGCACGGCGTAACGCGCGCGCGAGCCGCCAGCATCACATTGCTCAATCTCACAACAGCCAGAGCCGGCTGCAACCATACCCACTTTATTGAATTTCCTACTAACATAGCTTAACTGATGAATTAAAACGGGTTGCGTTTTCGCCGGCTCCGCCTCTGAGCTTCCTCCTTTACATTTGTTGATTGATCGCAGCTACAGAGCTGCGCTCACCGAATTCCGCATGAACACTGATAATACTTCCATTTTTGTCATAATTATTGTAGCTAGGGATAGTAAAAGACTAGTGTTCTTGAATTGTTATATCGTATTGTGGAGCTTATGTTTGCCCTCCGCGGAAGTACGTCATCCGTCCTGCGTAGTCTATGACTAGAATAAAGGGCCGACGTGCATAGAGAACGTTGTAAAACTAAAGTACTGGCGATGACATTTTTACTGTAGATGACTGATGTCGCTGCACTAGACGGTCTTGTCGTGAACACGTTCATGACCTATTACACAAAATAGTTAAGTATGCAGGAAACTTACTACAGCTTTTAGCTGAATTCTGCATGTCCGAAATGGTCTAGGCTTCGTCTAAACTTGTGTTTAACATACTGAAATAACTCAATATTGAATGTTGCTTGCATACTTAACTTTTAGCCGTGTGTACGATAAAGAAAGTAGGAATGTTGAACTAATATTGTTACTAGTAAACCTGTTCGATGGATCTCAATTCGCAAGGAATGAGTCTTCAGAAAGTCGTTCCGCTAACAACGCAATGATCAAATCTTGACGATAGAACAATGTAGTGTCATAATATAAACTTACTTGCTTTTGTTTCTGTACAATTTTTAGACTAAGCATTAACATTTTCATTCCTTTTTGCATTTAACGTTTCGTCTCAATTCTTCAATCATTGCAATAGCATTGTATGATTTTGAATAAAATGTACTATTAATTATAAGCTGAACTTTTTCTAATATTTTTGACCGTATTATTTAAGTATTATGTTAGAAAATTTCTTTATACGCTGCACTGTAAGCGAATTTATCGTTGTATACCTTCGCGTCCGGAATACTGAAATCATCCGTTCCCTACACCATGACTAAAGTATTTTAAGTGCCATTAGTGTTAGCTCTTGTAGTATATTTTAGTGCTGATCTTGGGTCTAAATCTATTTTTATTCGCCTAAGCAAACCATAATATAACGTCACAAATATCGAGTATAAATAGGTCACATTTGACTCTCCCACCTACATAAACGTTACTTAATGCACACATTACTTTTACAGCGTTATATAAATCAAACAATGCTGTTTAAGTACAGCTGCGACGTAATATAAAAAGCCGCATTCGTAGCCAGCCGACATCACAGAACCCATATATTATATGATATTAAAAAAAATGTAAATAATATGGATGGTACAGACGCCAGAACATCAACCTACCCGAAACTGTAAAATTTTCCCAATCAACTTTGAACCTTATGCTTAAGCGATAAAGTTGAAAATCTATTAAAGAAATTTGACAGACTGTAGTAGGTTCACGTGCTGGCGTCTGTACACAAGTATATCACAACACTTATTTTTCTGATCTAGTCAATAACATTCGATATTTTAATTCGATTTACACTTATATTATTATCAGAAATCTATTATCTTGTAAATTAAATATAGAAATTTACTTCGATTAAATCCATATTATGATAATATACAAATATAGTGTTGCCTCAATCATTGACAATTTATTACTATAGTACTGTACGCAATGTACACAGTTTATGAAATCAAAACGCGTTGCAAGTTCGACAAAATTGTAACAAATGAGACTGATATTGTATTTATGTTGAAAGAATCGTCGACGGTCGTGATGAAGTTTGGAAAAAGGAGTCTTAAGATATTGTTTTAGATAAATTACTTTTTATTGCGTAAAATCCTTAATATGCAACACATTAATTATATAAAAAAAATGCAAACGCTTTTTGTAAATAGTACAAAATCAGTTGAATCGCTTCGTCCATCCACGTCGCTTGCTTCAGGTGCTAATGATACGTAATCATTAGGTTATAATTATACTTAACAAATTATCGGTATCGATACACAATTTATTCCAACACCCAACTGCCCAAGTCAGTGGAATATCATAGGTGAACTTGAATTTATTTTGAATTAAATCGCGAAAATTATGCGATGTAAATACATTAGTGTATGTAAATAAAATATATTGAGCGTAATTCCTGAAGTTTTATTTTAAGACTAGCTCCTGCCCAAGTGGACCCTAATTCTTTTTATTATTCTAAAATAAAAGTAGCCTAAGTTACTCCTTATAGCATGAGCCAGTGAAAGTCCTGTCAAAATCGATCCAGCCGTTTCAGAGATCAGCTGGAAGAAACACAGACAATTTTTTTTAGGGTTCCGTACCCAGTGTAAAAACGGAACCCTATTACTAAGACTTCGCTGTCCGTCCGTCCGTCTGTCACCAGGCTGTATCTCATGAACCGTGATAGTTACGGCCCATTCACGACTTTGGTCTTAGCGGCGAGCGGCGGCGGCAAGCGGACACGCCACGTACCCTCAGTAGCGGCTGGCGGCAGCGGCCGAGGTGGGCGTATTTAGGTGGTCAGAACGTGCTCAAAATTATGGCGTTATCAAAATTATCCCGTCTGTGTTTAGAAAGCAGTATATTTTTAAAACAAGATATTCTTAATATGAGAGAAGGAGTGCACGAACTGAATAAAGATCGATATTTAAATGGCGAATTTCGTGACCTATACGAAGATTACAGAAAATATCCGGATAAGTTTTATGAGTACACAAGAATGAGTGTGGAAACATTTGATTATATTCTGCAGCACATAGACGTATATTTAAATCAGCACATCAGATCCAAAAGGGTTGTCCCCAATCCAGAAAAATTGTTTCTCACTTTGAGGTAAGTGTAAATAAAATACAAATAATTATAATATAATCACGCAAATATTAATTGATTGAATTTTTTTTAAAGTTCGCCGCCGAGTCCGTCACACCTACACCGCTATCCGCGCCGCTGTGTTTCGTGGCGTCGCACTCATTCGCTGTACTTTTGATCTCGCCGCTCCCCACACCGCGCGCCGCTGCAGCGATTCGCTCCGACGAAACCGCGCGCGTTTTCGCTATGAGCGGCGACTCGTGGCGTGCTTCAAACATTTTCATACTTTTGTTCTTACCGCTCGCCGCCCCGCGCTTAGCCGCCGCTCAACGCGGCAAAGTCGTAAATGAGGCCTTTAGACAGTTGAAATTTTCACAGATTATATATTTCTGTTGCCGCTATAAATACTAAAAACAGAATAAAATACTGAGATATAATGGGCATGATAAACAGACATGATTTTTTTGCCGTTTTTATAGATAATGGTACGGAACCCTTCGTGCGCGAGTCTGACTCGCCGGTTTTTTTAATTGTTATTTTTTTTCTTATAAGGACTGTATATACTTTCATCTGCATTAAGTAAAAAGCTGTTATTTTTACATTACAAAGAGACACTTCAATTTTATATTTGTATAGATTTTTTTGAAAACCGCCTGTTTACACCAATTGCGAAAAACACGAGGGAGACTCGTTAAAAAAATAGACCAAAGCATTTATTTGTTGAGACATTTATTCGACGTAGTCCATTAATGTTACAATTTAAATAGTTATACAGATTCCACTGAACATTAAATAATTAAATATGTTTTACAGCCAACTTTACGAAGAATCTGCCAAAATAGTTGCATTACCTGATTTTTGAAAATTACAGTTAAGGCTGCGTCTTTCCCTTTTCGTGTTCAATTCGAGACACCGGTTTCGTGAAATCACCAAGCTCTTGTAGCACGGTACATACCCACTAAAACCGTATTCAGTTTGCCTCAAATAAACACTTTAGTAATCGATTAACCTATACTCCATTGGTAAAAAAGTTAACAAATCGAAAAAAGGGTTTTTATAAAATGACACTTTCTTGTTTAAAAATACGTTATATTCAGCATCAATTTATTTAAGATTTTAACGATAGTTTCCTCTTTTATTTATTAATTATTTATCATTTATTCTTAAACTACTCTTCGTAGGTGTAACTGCTTGAGCACAATTTTTTTTCATCCCACCATCTCGGAAAGAGTATTTTTAATCTTCAGTATCTGAGTGGAAAAGCCGTTTTTATTCTCTAGAGGATAAAGTAAATTGAATTTAGAACATCGTGTGCACTAAGTTTGTGAATTAAAAAAAACATTAAACCTATTTACTGCTACCTCTATGGTGCCGAATATATCATACAACTTTTTTTTAATTTGTTAAAAACTCAGACTCGGAACCTTCTTGGTGTTCTTTTTTCAATTTGCTTTGTACGCGGTTCTTTACGCGGCATTTTTTCACGTCATTGTTAAACCTTAGGTATATTAAAAACAAGAAACTTGAAAACAAGTGAAAAAACTAAAATGAGTGATTCTAGCGACGAGGAAGTTTGCTTGACGCCAACAGAATTGACTGAAACTGTTAATAATGCGCAAACGTTTTTTTTTTTGCATTTAGTCATTTCCTCGCTGAGGTGGAATGAAAAGTTACGTGTTGCACTCGAGTGCAAAGATTTTTCACCTCGTGCTCTTTTGATTCCCTCGCTAACGCTCAGGATTCTAATTTTGAATCACTCGCTGCGCTCGTGATTCAATTTTAGAATCCTTCGCTTGCTCGGTCATCAAAATTGAACACGCGGTTAAAAAGCAACTTTGCACTCTTGTATAACAAATAACTATTGTTAGATTTATAATAATATTATATTTTGTAATGTCTATTGTAAAGAGCCCACTAACTGTCAACGAATTATAACGTTGCTAAATTGAAGAGTACAACTGTGACGTAGCATTAACAACTGAAGTGACAGGCATTACGTTTAGTCGATTACTTGACAGCTGTCATGTCATGTTTTTTTTTTGTTTACTTTTTTTAACTACCTAAACCAACAGAGTATAGTTATTTTTTTTACAAAACAGTTACGGTTTGTCTACAAATTATTGAATTGGCCTTTACAGTAACTTTATTATACCTTATTATATATTAACTTTATATAAATACAACAATAATTAGACAAAGGTCAAGGTCAAATAAAATGTATACTTGTTTAATCGATGCAAATTGAAGACAGTTTTGGTGGGCATATACCGTGCTACAAAAGCGTAGTGGTTTCACGCAGCCGTTATCTCGATTTGGACACGGCAAGAGGAATACGCGTAAAGGCTTATTATTATTACTGTACACATTTATGTATTGATTTTTTTGAGAAAAGTGATTTCTGAAATAATTCAAAATATACACACTGACAATACTTGTGACGTATTAAGTAACAAAGTAATTTATGTAACATTACTACAAGTAATTCAATTGCTACGCGCACAATAACATTGATCAGTCAGATACACATTTAATAATAGCATCATTGCTACAATGCCCGCACAATCAACTGTGGCCATCGAGTGAGAGCCAACGATTGTATTAATATTTTAACACTATAACAGAGATGCCTCTAACTATAGGTAGGAACAGAATTACAGAAAATCGCGAGAAAAACTGGGACTTCGGTAATTATTGCATAGTTAAAGAAACTTAACACGAAGACTAACATAGATAAAGCGATTCTCTATTGATAATTCATTCAATACTGTCAAATACATTGTTCCCCTGCGATTAACTTTACATGTAAATTAGTATTTTATTATAATTAACCCATTACATTATCCATTTATGTTTACGCTCGTGTAAAAGACATTTTAATTAAGTAGATTATTTATTTTCTATTTTTCCTAGTGAAATTGTTATTTTTCTAAAAAAAAAAAACCTTCTTAGTCGTAATTAACCTAACAGAATTTTGATTGCTTAGTTCATTTTGAAATTGTTAAAAGCTGACTTTATTTGACTTCTGTATCGACGACTTAGTAAAGCAGGAGTGCAAGCCCGATCAAAATGTTAAACTTAAAATATACAAATATATCAGTCAGTGGGCTGTGAGCTAAATTCTATTTTCCTAACTACAGTACAAATAAGTCATCTCGCATTATCACCACATTCACACCAACCTCAAGAATTTGTTTAACAATAAGTGTATTTACTAATTACTAAATATAGATATATAAACTATATCCACTTGTTCGATTTCATGATATTATCCTTATTATACAACATCAATAGAATTATGTATCCAATATACATAGGAGCGCGAAATGCAATTTAAATTCTTAAGATACATTTACGCAATGTAATTCATATCAACATGGAAAGCTATTTTTAATACAAAAATAACATGTATAGACAAGGAATGAACATTTAACATTTAATTGACGTGCATTTGAATTTTTAATATTATAAATATTTTCAAAAGCTTCGTCATTGTAACGTTAACCATTTTACTGTTATAAGTTTTGTAATTAAATGAGTTATAAGTTACATATTAGTCACAGATAGTTATAGACGAAACTCTCTTCGTCTTTAATTTTTTAGAAAATATTGAGAACCGATTGCCTGGCCTCCGCAGACTGCGAGTTTTCACCAATGTTGAATGTACTACAATACTTCTTTAACTCAAGAGCCGAACTGCCGTCAACGTTTGCCACTATGGCTTGTCCACTTTAAAATGACGCATCCCACTACCGCATTACCGTGTGCGTAAGATGCAGTAGTGGGGCGCGTCATTTCAGAATGGACAAGCTTTACCTCTGAATATGCTGACCTTCTCTACACACTATCTTCTAATGCTCAATGAAGTTAACAACTAAAGAATTACATCATCATCATTGAGCATCGTCAATCTCATACTGTTCAACATTTTCTCGAAGTCGACATTGGGAGTTGACACACCCATGGGCCCTTACAGATTTGAGCGTAAAAGCGCGTTACACTTTACTAAATTTGCGTCATGGCAACACATGATACGGCCACCATTTTGCTACTGACTGAAACAAATAGATACTTACGTGCGAACATAATCGTTTACGCGCGTTTTATTTTCAATCAACAGCCCATGTATAAACAAATACGAACATACAAAATCGAGCCTAAACGCACCGACAATACGCCCGCAATCTGTAACAGCTCCACAAACCACACCCACAGTACATCTCACAACCCTGTTCAATGAGAACATTCATTTTGTTCAATACTGCTCGCATCTAATACTTGCCATACTTTACTACGACACTGTAATCATCGGAGGTAGTCCTGAGATCATCTGTTAACAGTTGTATCTCCCTTGTTTGGAAGGCGCCTATGGCCAGCAATGGACCGCAATAGGCTAATGATGCCCACAACAAACTTCGATTCATATCTACACTTCAGTTTTAAGTCATCATTTTTATGTGAATCTAAACATTTTAGATTTTAGAATATGTGCAATTTAATATAAATAGATATTAATACAATCAATATCACACATATAAATATACTGTACACTACCAGTTAATTTAATATATACTGTTTTCGCGAAACTTGTATCTTTAAAATGTAAGGTGTTAAATAGCAGTTTTCAATTGTCTATTATAATAATATTATAGTATTATTTTAACATCACGCGGCACCAAGCATGGAGAACGCTCGGTGGAGGCAGGAAATCCAAACTGTTCCTAGAAACTTCGAGTATACGCAAAGTATAGCAAATGTTAGATCAAAATCCGATTCTATAAATTACAGAGATCCCGAATGAAGACAAAAACATTTCTCTAAGTCAAAAAATGACTGATCTTGCTTGACTTACTAATTCGCAACCAAATGCTGCAATACACAAGGTTCATATTGAACTACGCTCACTCACTTACGTGAGCCTACAATACATCCAATTCACCAATCTCCTTTGGCTAGGTACAATTGCACGTTTATCTAAGTTGAGGCTGACTGTTGGACAGTTGCCTCTGTGATGAGAATAATAACAATAAAGATCTAGTTTGACCGATGGAGTAAAGATAGAAACCTGGCGGTTAGTCTAGGTGGACAGGTACAGACGGTGGTAGTCGTTGGCCCCGAAGGCCGCGTTGCACTTGGGACACTTGCGCTGGCGCGTCTCGTAGCGCGTGCGCAGGCAGTCCCAGCAGAATACGTGGAAACACTTCGTTAGCACTGCGTCTTTGCGTTTTACCTGCGAGAGAAACGTTAGGATCAGAACTGTAAAATCGTGGTAAATGATAACACAAGAACTGGTGGATTTTTTGTAAAGTTTTCAAGTTTCATAAGGCCCTGACAGAGACGAGTGACGACGTTCTACAAAACCGAACTCTTCTAAAACTTGATGTGCTATGGCTAGAGACCGGATATTCGGATGCATATTTACTTACGTTCAGGTGTTGGCTAGTATGGAATGCACTTTTGCATTGATCGCGCGATTTCGGAATCAATAAATTTTGTACTTGTTTACTATAGAAATGCTAGCTAATGTTGTAAAGTAGGTTGCGAAATTGGCATAGCACATAGTGACAAACCACTCAGTGCCTTGAGGTTCCTCAAAATTTTTTTTACAATAGGTATATACATTTTTATGTTAACACCACAAAAGTAACCTTCAAGAGAGAGCTGATAAATCGTTTCCATATCATCATCGAAGATTATCCGATTAGTTGTTAATTGCCATATTTTATGGAATTCCGGGATTGATAATAAGGTTTTCCAAAGAAGATGAATGGCATTATCTGAGAGATGTCACCAATGAAAATTGAGTAAATGATAACGCGACGACTGGCAGAGGAGAATGAAACAAGAAAACACGACTCCAAGTGACATGGGATGATAAGGTTAGGGTAGGCAGAAGAAAGTGACAACAACCAATCGTTTTTTTTTTACGGAAGGATGACCAAAAAAATGTCCGCCAGGCAGATTATTAAAAAATATTGGACACTTAATTTTTTCTTTTACGTAATCAAAAGATTACGGCGATACATTGAGTTTGAAATTGGGCAACGTCGCAAATAGATGTCAAATATTTCGCTGTTTTGATTAATTTGGCAATATTACTGTATTGAAATAAGAAATGTGGCTGACTAGCGAACTAGAAAAACATAACATTTAACATAACATCACGCCTTGTTTCCTCGAAGGGTTGGGCAGAGGTATACCTGTAGTACACCTTTCGCCAGTTATGTTTAAGTCCCATGTAATAGGGGGCGAGCCTATTGCCATCGACTGGGCACAAATCCAGACTCCGGGCTGCTACTGAGCAATTCCAGAAAGAAAAACCCAATGACACTGCCCGACCTGAGAATCGAAGCCAGGACCTCATGTTCAGCAGTAGCGCTTGTGACCACTAGACCAACGAGGCAGTCAATGTTGTAACGTTTTTAGGTGTAAAAAAAGGCATTTGGAAAGTTTCCAAATACTTTTTTACATCTAAAACGAAATATTCGGTGTTACGATATTAATTATTGCATTTCATAATCAATATTTTAGTTCACCAGTTAGCCACATTTTAAATTTCCATACCGTAATATTGCCAAATTAATCAAAACAGGTAAATATTTGACAGCTATTTGCGACGTTGCCAACTTTTAGGATAAGCGCTCTTAAGGTTCATGCACAGCACACACGTCACGACAGCGTCAAGTCGCTGATCAGTCACGTATAATTAATAAGGGCACCCCCTGAGGGGTATGAACCTCGGCTTAGGGCGTCGCTGGGGGAGGACAGCCAGATGGGACAGGCTGGACCATAATAGGAGTATTATTAATAGGGGAGTTTAAAGCTACAAAGCTCAACTTCGGCGCGGGCTGGCGCTTCATCGGGCAAGGGTCGGGGGGATGGCATAACGTCACGAATGGTAGATTTTATAGTTAGTTGTGACGTAGTGAGGCCCCACTCTCCAACTTTAATGCGTTTTATCTAAATTTGATTAATATGAAAACAAAAAAAAGTATGTGTCTAATATATTTTTATTGTCTGACTTGCGGACTAAATAGGATATCTTTTCTTTTACCCAGGCATTATCCCCCTATTGATTACAATCTAGTCTAATAGACCAATAAGCAATTTTAACTATTTTAGGTCCAATATGTGATTAACGTTTTAGTACATACCTTGCAGGACGGGCACGTGAGCGTCTCCTTGTACTCTCGTATCTCTTCCAGTAGCACCTCGTCCATGCTGCTGCCGGCTTGCTCCATCTTCTTCATGCGCTCCGCCTTCCGACGGAGTATCGCTAACTCTTCCTGATGGTGGGAAATAGTAATGTTGCATAAAGACAGGAAAAGTATCACACGACAGCACGACACCATGCTAAATGGTTTAGGACATGTCATAAATCGAATTTTGGTTAATCGATTGTTTCTTTGTAAGCTATACTCCATTTGAAATAAGAACAGACATTTAAACAAAACTTTTATTCAGTCAATTCAACCGATTCTGACTTCTATACCGTAGGCATAAAAAGCAAAAAAGTGGTTCAATTTAAAAAAGTGGTTCAACTGTTTACTGCAGCTGCCATTTGTCATGCCAACAACGCAATAGAAGTCAAAATCGTTGGAACGGACTGTAAAAAAAGTTTAGTTAAGGCGACGTTTTACGGGCCTGTAGGCCTTTGAAACGCTACCTCCGCCTCCCCTAAATGCAGAGTGACGTATTTATTTACGATTCGCCGCCGATCATTTCGCGGAAAATCCATGCCACAGAATAAAATATTTGCAGTTGACCAACTGAACTAGTTTTTTTTAGGTTCGATTTTTTTCAATAAGTTTACATTTTATGGGACTTACGGTGTAGTGAACTAAAATGATTACTTAAAATGTCCTGTGTACCTATTGAGCGTTTTCACATAAACAGATAGCGACACCAGTCCGATACCGATATGTCGGCAGTTATTATACCGACATCGATTCGATACCGATATTATTATTATCGGCCCGATGATGTTGGTCACCATCGCGACGCACCAAACAACCACAGTTCCTACTAAGTATCGACGTCTTGAAGTCGGGCAGTGCGAAAAAGTGTGTTCAAGTGAAAAAATGCCGCTACTCTCACCGCACTGTGTCTTCGCCGGTAGATACCTATCGTGCCTATATCGGTGTCGGTCGCTGTCTGCGACGATATAGGTGACAATCGCAAGACAATGTAAAAGCGTTTGGTAGGCACTAAACGTATCCGATCATCTGACCGCCGATATCGTGCCGATGTCGGGTCGGTGTACTCGTAGTTATCGGCTAATGTGCTGTGTTGTGATAATCAATTCATTGTTATTAATCAAAGAAACAAAATGTTTACCTTTTGATATAGTGTTATGGGATAGTTCGTAGAACGTACACAGAAAAACATGAAGTTTAGGCCTCTTCTGTCATCTATGGTTTGAATAAAAATCAATATCTATGGTTAGGGACTGTTAATGAGAAATCCCGTGTACAAACTGCACACGGGATTTTTTTTAGTGATAGCCGAGGTAGTCATGAATAATCTGTAAGAATCAGTTAGTGTATCAGTGTTGTGCCATTAGGTATTTTACGAAGGAACGCAGGCGTTTAATTATTCACTTAAAATGAAAAACTTCGCAAGAAATGGGAAATTGCTACTGAAGGCTGCGCGTTTAGACCTCAGAAGGAGCTGCTTCTCACACGGATAATTACAGAGTTATCCGTGTGAGAAGCGACAGCGCTTTCTCGTTTGTCCAGCCAGCCAGCCAGTCGCGTCACCAGTCCTAAATCTCTATATATTTTGGTCGCCGAGACCAAAATTACAAACATAGTGTACAATGAAGATTTATAAAATATGGCTGTTATTTTAATATATTGTGGTATCTTACGACTTCCACGTGAATGAAGTCGCGGACAGAAATTAGTTTCAGATAAACATGGATTTGCGGTAGTAAGGTGAAAGTTTAAAATTGCAATGGTTCTACTGGGTATCTCAACGGTCCCGCAAAATGTAATTTTGATAGAAAATATCAAAGTCATAATTTCGTTCGTTATAAAAGGAAATCTTGTGCAAAATTGCATGCTTCTAGACCCAGCGTGGTTTAGGTTGTGCATTGTATGTCAGTGATTTTAAGAATTTTATCAAGTAAGTGAATTACACTGCTTATGTGGCTTCTGGCATTAGGTACGGAATCATTTTCTGGGGCAACTCCACTGACAGAGACATTGTATTTAAAGCTCAGAAGAAATGCTTGCGATCGTTTACAAAACTACAATCTATTGATAGTTGTAAACCATTATTTAAGGAACTTAGTTTGCTCACTCTACCTTCTATGTATATATATGAAATGGGAGTGTTTGTCCGCTGTAACCTGCATTTGTTTGAAAAACTGCGCTCTCGCCGTTATCAGAATGCCATTCATGTTACCTCTCATAAAACAGCATTTTTCGGCAAGAGTGTGCTAGGTATGGCCCCAAAAATATATAATAGTATACCAGCAGCTATTAGAAATAAACAGTGTATGGGATCCTTTAAGAGGTCCTTGTTTAGATTTCTTTTAGATAGATGTTACTACTCCATTACTGAGTTTACTACTGATAAACAGAGGTATGACGATTCCGACTTGCTAATTAAACACTTATGATTTTATTTATTGATTAAGTGTAAATGTGTTTATTATCTAAAATTGTAATGACCTGTTTACCTAACTGACATATTTTAAATTTAATTATTATTATTTTTTAATGTAATCTATAGGCATGCCACCTTTGTAATTGCTTGTTTAGGTAAATTTTGTACGCCATATATTGGCAAAACATAGTGCACATATTTTAGACAATATACTATCTGTAACCATACCTATGTTTAACAAAATAAATGATTGATTGATTGAATTTAAGAAGAAAAATGGCAAATTTCCATACAAAGTTTTATCTTTATTTCTTCAGGATTTTTATTAAGTTGAATGGGCTATAAATGGTCTTACTATTTTGCTTATACTGTGACCATATTATTTTGTTTTGGATGTTTCCCACCGCTCATGAAGATTCGTAAATATTGACAGCTGCAGCAATATGAAGTAACAAATGCCGTACTTTATTGCCAAGTGACGTACCTACTGCTACAGCTATAATTTATCGAATCTATTATTTTAGGATATCGACATTTTAGAACGACATTTAATCGTATACAGTAGTTTCGTATACGATATCAAAATCAGTCACTTTTTGTATTCAGAACTGAAAATGGTTCATACTGAGCCAATACGATACAATCACGCATTCAAGAAAAAAAAATTGTGGCTGGCTCAGCTATTCGAAAAATATCATTACGATTTTTATCGTCTTCTATACATTTGGTCATGTTAGTATAGCACTTTTGTTCGAAACAGTTTTTTTTTCTAATTTGCGTTTTTCTTGCCAGAGTGAATGTTGTTTTAAATATTTTTTATACAACCGACCACCAGACCAATTGTATATTATATGTTTATTAATATAGGATATGATATTAGCAAAGACAGTTCGGTGGAGAGTAAATATAGTAACATGGATGAATCTGACAAAAAAAACTTCTGCATAATCGACGATAAAAAATTATGTAAGACTCGCACTTGACTATAATTATATCGATAATAATTTGTTATGTGTCTAACACTATTGTACTATTGTAGATGACAATGAAACGTCATCATATCGCATAGAAATAATCACACTTTCCAATACAATATTATGAATTAAAACTATATTAAAATTACGAAATATTTTTTCTGAGCTGTCGAAATTTTATATCTAATGTGTCCTTCTTTCATTTCATTTTTTTTAACAACTGCAAGGAGAGCGTGTTTTTAAAAATTTTGACACAGGTCCACCCTCGATGACGTCCCGCAGGACTCTGAGAGCGAGCCGATTTAGCCCGATTTACTATATTTGGGTTTATTTTAAAATTATATTTGTTGTTACATTAAAATAAGTCCATAATCCCCTAAAGTCTTTAATGGTGAACGTATAGACGAAATTTTATTGAAATTGCTTTAATTACAATCGAATAAAACCGTTTTTTCTCATAAAAACGCTACATTTTGAGGAAACTTTGCGATTTTTTTGTATCGAGCCAAATTATTTCAATCGTGTTTTGGCCCTCATAATTCACTAAAAAATATCTTCAATTTTAATAACCATGAAAAAAAATAAGGCAAATTTGTAGTTTTTGAGGAGAAATATTGATTTTGCGTGCAGCCGAAATGCGTCAAAACCTCTTCTTTGGGACCCATTTCGCCTTAAATGTCTAATCTTATTTCAAATGGGCAAAAAATAAACCATATTTTTGGATGTGTCACGCAAAACATCGTAAATTGAACATAATAATCACTGGCCCAAGAGGATAACAAATATGTGAGAAAGGAGCTTAGTTCAGCTTTACAACATGCATAATCAGCCTATAATGATCCCACTACACTACAAAGGCCTCCTCTCTTCGAGAGGGAGTGGGCTGTAATCCACCCCGCGGGCCCAGTGCGGGGTGGTAGATGTCACATGTCTTCGAATATTTGGTTCTAGGACATGCCACATGGACGTGATGAAATTATTTACACGAAGTAAAGCGCCTGCTTGGGTTCGACCCGCGACCTACAACTCGTAAACCAGGGCCGTTGCCACTGCTCCAAAAAGGACAAAATTCAGCTTCCACAGATTTTAAGCTACATAAGAAAAGGACTTGAAACTGCTGTCAAAACAAAAGTTATTATATTTCTTACTATGAGGCCAATGCTGTATCTATACATTAATAACGAAGTCAAAACTGAACATTGAATATTTTTGAAGAATTAATTGTTGAATTAATAGTTTTTATAAATTTTGGATTGGCGCAAAAACAGCTGAACGGAATTGGATGAAAGATGGCAAACAGATAGTTTTATAACCTAAATAAATAAAATGTTTATTTCAATAACTTACAGTAGTTACATTTATACATTTAGAAATGACCCTTTAAGCTAAATAAATGCTTGTGTTAGGACATTCCGCCCTTCAACTACAGTACTGTGTCACATACCGAGTTATTGTATATGATAATGAAAGTACTAAGTTAGAAAAAAAATAAGTAGACAATTCCTCCATTTTAAAGGAGGAGTCTTAAGTTAAACAAAAGGAAAAGAAATGAAAATTGAGTAAATTAAACTATTAAACCTGGATTAACACATGAGTTTTAACCCCGGTACCACGTTTCCGTGCGATATTTGCCGCGGGCAAGAGCTAGTTAAGCTAATATGTTCCTTGATAACTATACTGAAGAATATTTACTCGATAAACAAGATGAAGAAAATGCAGCTTGATTAATAGTTACTTACATGTAGTCTTTTTGTTTTGTACGCTTCTGCTTCCAAGGCGCTCGTCTTCTCCGCCACCACTTGCTGTGCCTCCTTCATTTGCGCGTGGTATTTCTCTGTAAGTGAAGATTATTTACCGATTATGTTATGATCGAACTTATAATAATAACATTATGCCTGTATGCGCTGAAGGGTTAGGCAATACGTTAGGTTTAAGTCCCATTTATTAAGGCTAGTCCAAACTTTTGAAAAATTCTTATTGACAAAACTTAAGTTTGCTGGACCTGGGGTACCAAGGACCCCGCCGTTCAGAAGTCCCACGATGCAGGTGCTTAAAAAGCTGTGCGATTTGATAAAGTTGCTTCGATAAAATAACTAGGCAAAATTACCTCTTATCGAGTAATTTTTTCCTCTATTTTACAACTTTTTTATTTAAATAAGTATTTTTATAGTATAATTAATTTACTAAAATAAAGTTCATAGATGACTGGAGCTTTTATGCCCGATAGTTTTTTTTATTTAAGAGCAGTATGATGATAAAAACAACGAAAAGCATTGGAAAAAGTACAAATTCAAAAACATTTATTCAAACTAGTCTGAGAATCAGCACTTTTCGAACGTCAAAATTACATAAGACAGTCCCCCAAAACGCAAACCCTTCACCACTTTCTAGTGCTTTTGTGCACGTACAAGTGTGGCTATTTTCTTTACTCTTTACAAGTTAAGAAAAAGACAGAGAAAAATACAAATGGTCGGTACGCTCTTAAGAGAAAACTTAATTATGCGCGTTGAGCGAGTTTTGGTAGAGGAAAATATTATAGGTTCGCGTTACCGACATGCTAACGTTATCAGTACCTATGAGTATGACGTGTTGCGCTTCTGATTGCTCGGAGTGCCGATACATGTGAAAACCAGACTATAAATCGTGTTAATAATTTAAAAAAATTATACCTACTACAATTAATTTCAAAATAAAAATAAAAACCACTGTTATTTCATAGTTTTAAGTTTTCACTTCTATCGCTAGCCCCCATGACTGTTTTATTTTATTACCTAAATGCAGCTTCAAATCAGCCGCCGATTGTGCGGACTCGATGGCCTTTCTCTTGTGCATCTCCATGGCTTGTTGTCGTAACAACAGTTCTTTCTCGACAGCTGACAATGTCGCTTGCAGCAATCGTTCCTTTTCCTCCAGCCGCCGTGCCACCGCGCCCATTGATTCTATCTGCTGGTCGCGGGTTAACACCTGGCAAAGAAAGACAATATTATGTATTATATTTATTTATTTATTTAGGATCTCCAACCAAAGATATTCTAATCCTAACTAATATTATAAATATCAGCTAATATTAGAAAACATCGTGAGGAAGCCGGCATGCCTGAGAGAGATTACTCGACGCCAAGCCAAAGCCAAGTCAGAGGGCCCTGGGCGGCATAAAAACTCTGACACAGAGGGTCTACTCTCTAAGCACCATATCCGTAGTTTCGACCCGAAGTAACGCGGCTTACCTACTCCGTACCACTTAAGGACATATGGCTAGTTCGGGGCCCAAAACAAGAATAAATTACAACACAAATGAACACGACAACAGGATTTGACAGCTAGCCCTACTCCAGTTAAAGCTATTTCTCTAATTTTAATTTAATTTAATTATCTACAGAAAAATTAATTTGACACTTCTTTTGACAGATCAACTAGTCGGACGGGCCCGTATCTTCGTTGATGGACTTAGAGAGTAGACCTCCACGTTAGGCACTAACCACACGAAAATGAAAGAAGACGGTGTATGCACAACATACCTGTTCCTGCAACAGCTGTTTCTCTTCCCTCAGCAGCTTATGCAGCGAATTTGCCTTGATCCTCTCCGACATCAGCTTGAAGTTCGCGTCATCTTTTTCCCTCAGCTGCTGTATGAGCCGCGAGTTCTGTTCCTGCATATCTTCGAACGCTTGCCCCGTGACTTCCATTTCATTGAGGAGAGCTTCCTCCTCCTGTGCAGTGGAAAAATACTTTATTTTTTTATTATTCCGCCCTTTTAGTTAGTTTATTCCAGTTTTGGCAAGACCTAGAAAGGAGAATGGAGAAAAACGGATTAGTGGGGCTTTTCGCTTCATCGTATGTTATGGTGGACCGTACGCCACTTGGGTCACGAAAACCGCCTGAAAGCCTAATTCACACAATGCAAGGTTCTTGCATACAATCAAATTGAAGCAACAAATGACTTGCATAGTCTAATAACTGTTTAGAAGGTGCAACTTATATCGTTGCTTCAATGTATGGTATTTCACAGGCAACCACATCATGTAAATCAGCGGGGTAATTGCGTAACACACTTACAGTAGCAATGGCTTTCATTTTGACAGTTCAACAATATTCATTGTGTTATTTACAGTACAATTATTTTCTTAATGTCCCTCGGTAGACTTCGTGTTTCGTCAGTCGTCGTATTTCTATTGCACTTGGTGCAGACCGGACGCTCTCAAACGACTTGGAAGTATATAGAGTTGTTAATACTCTTTTAACTTAATGTTATTTATTTTTTAAATGGGAGGAAAGCTGCTAGACTGACGAAACACGAAGTTTGTCGAGGGACATTAAGAAAATAATTGTGGTGTATGTTGTTGAGCAGACAAATAGCAATATCCATTAAAATCATTCAGATTGTGATTGAAAGTGTGTTACGCAATTAGGGTGTAGGCTTTACTGTACCGCTATGAAATAAAGGCGGTTGCAAGGTCTAACTGTTACCAAAGACGTGCTGGTGACTTCATTCATGTCGATTAATTAGAATACAGTCGTACATCAATAGTAAGAATTTCGACTTTATTTCGTAGCTGTAAGGTTTTCATTCCAAAGCATGGAATTTCGTGCGAGGATTGTACCGCATAACTTATGCTTGATACGCCACAATACGATGAAGCGACGAGCCATTTGCGATCGGCTTAAGACGGTGCTTAGTGACGTCAGCGTCTAAAATACAAGGTCAATTTAAATTACTTGGCGAAACTTCACAGACGTGATGGGTACAGATATACAGGGTTATTGGTTAAGGGGACGTAGGAGAGATCATTTGCAACCAAATGACCCTCAAGACCCTATGCCAAAGTCAACCATTTTCGAGTAATTTGACATTTTTATTTTAAAATGAATGACATAAAACTTAAAAATTTCAAATGATTTTAAATTACTCGAAACTTGTTGACATTTGATTAGGAGTTAAAAGGGGTCATTTGGTTGTAAATTACCTATACAGAGTGAAATTGAATGCATGGGCAATCTCTTAAGGGGTCATTGTACTCATCATTATGAACAATTTTCACTATGGGACCAACCCTGAAATCGTGAAAAAAAAACAGCTTTTCCCTACATTTATGTTCGCATAGCTAGTCAAAATGTAGGGAGCAGCTGATTTTTTTTTCGCGATTTTAGAGTTGGTCACATAGTGAAAATTGTTTATAATTATGAGTACAATGACCCCTTATGAGATTGCCCATGAATTCAATTTCACCCTGTATAACCAGTAACCCTGTATAATGACGATAAAACAAGAAAGAAAGATTTTCGAAACTCATTCATAATTTCGAGTCAATCATGATGGATGATGTTGATTACGGGGTCAATGGCCGCTGGAAGTGAAGTAACTTGAAATTATGTATTTAAATTATTTTGTTTATTTATGAGTTCATAAAATCTTTTTTTGTCTCTCTTCACGTCTAGGCGTCTGTGACGTTTCGCCAGCTGCTTTAATTTAAACCTGTCAGAACATTTTCAGCAGTGTTCATCCCTAGCACACACAGAACACTTCAAAATGATCTAAACAACTATGAAAACTGGTCAAAATAATATTTTTTGCCAGAATAACGGTTGTGATTAATTTTACACCATCTTAAGCTGTTTATACAGGACTGTCCTTTTTATTATAAAACAAAAAAAGTCAGCCCATATAAAAGTAACTAAAAAAATATGTAGGCAAAAGTTTACGTTTGAACTGTCCCTACCATCGGTTTCTGGAAGTCTAACCAAGATCCTAATTAGTACATCTGCTGTCGACACGTGTCAACATGAGATTTAATAACAGAATAGTTTAGTTTCCAGAAACCAAGGGTTGGTGAACTGTACAGGCGTGTACGCACGAACGAACAAGAACATGGTGAACACGAACATCGCACACTTTGTTCGCATGTGCATACCGATAACGAATATCAAACACAGTGTTCGTCAAAAACGTTCGTGGCGATCAAATGTCGTTGTTTCGAATGGACGGTTTTCGGAGAAATTTGATGCAACAATCGTGAATCCATGGCTACTAAAGAGAATGAACACAAGACATTCGTGTGTTCGTGTTTGCTTTGCTAATTTACGTTCACACATACGAATGTTCTCTGTTCGATGTTCGTGTTCACCATGTTTTATTCGTTCGTGCGTACAAGCCTTATTGTTATGAAGTTATAAGCTGCTATACTCGGGCCATTACGAAGTCAAATTTGGGGTCATAAATCATGTTTATCGGACCTCTCACTCGCACTTACCGACCCTTATGGAGCAGTGACGTAATGATATACAGGGTCGAATTAAATTACATTAGATATCTAAACACGAAAAATAAAAATAAATGTTGTTTTTTGTTTGGGGTCAACCCGCTGCTGGTAAGTATTAGTTGACGAAATCTTTTTTTTTTGTTTTACACCAAGAAAACTGATTTTTAAACTGATATTTTAAGTGATTACAAGTGACTACCTGCGCTTAAAAAAATATCAAATTAGTATATTTTTTGTTTGATCATGTTTCGGCTAGGGTTTCTTTAAAACCGCTAACGACACCGAGCGGTGACGTCACGACGGACGACCGACACGACGCTCTGGTTGCCAAAACGTTCGTTGCTGCCGTCACAAACAACTGCCCGTACATAGCATTCGGCCGTCGTCGGTGACGGACAGCTACCACGTCGTCGGTCGCGGTCGGCGGGCGTCAGATAGACCGCAGCCTTAGATATCGCTACCCATCACGTGTGCGGAGTTTTGCTAGCTAATTTAACTTGACCCTGTATATCATAGCGCTCCATAAGGGTTGGTAAGTGCGAGTGAGAGGTCTCACGAAAATGATTTATGTCTCTTAACGTTTGTAATGGCCATAGTATATCATTAAGGCCCTCATGCACCACAAATAACTAAATCCGTTTACCGCTAAATATATTTTAAACGATTGACAGAAACAGAAATATGTTTTATCTAAATCAAAACTAATATTATACAGAGAAAATATTTGATTTTTTGTATGTATCTATTTTTGTTTGGTACGTTTTCACGCTAAAACGGCTGAACCGATTTGGATGAAATTTGCCACGTGTGTTAAAACATAGGATACTTTTTATCCCGATATTCCCACGGAATCGAGACTAATGCGGGTGAAAACGCAGGGCGCATTTAGAAATTTATGGTGCAGTGGGCCTAAGAATTCAATAAAAAATGATTTATAAATACGAGCCTAACTCCTGAATCCTCAAACGACACTTTATCTCTAAGGCGTTTTTATAATCGTTCTGATGCTACATAAGTTACATATAACACACCTGGAATGTTAAAGTGGCAGTGGTTAAACCAAATTACAAGAACCAATCAAACTTCCTGGCTTTCAGAAGTTGGGGGTCAACTGAACATTGAGTTCCGTTTGAGAATTCGATAGCGATATATCTACTGGAATAACAAAATAGAAAGTGCGTTGTACTTCTACCCGAGCGATGGTTGTGAACATTAGTTGGTGGTGATTTACAAGCGTAAACGCGCAAGTTCCATCACGTTTTTCTATAGATGTAACGCTAGGATAAACATATGATGCCTAGGCCGCTTCCTAACCAAAGCGAACGTCGTGCGAACACGAGACCGTCGCGCGTCGCTTTCATTTAGTTCGGCGAACCAAAACGCGTGGTCGCGCCTACAGAGGGCGCCTTCTGGTTTTCCGAACAAGTGAATGCATTATTTTAGGCGACGATAACGTTTTCGCGCGACGGATTGCTTTGGCTACAAGCTGTTAATATCATACCGGTGATCCGGCGAAGGGTCG
Organism: Xanthia togata; assembly: GCA_963853775.1. Lineage (NCBI taxonomy): Eukaryota > Metazoa > Arthropoda > Insecta > Lepidoptera > Noctuidae > Xanthia > Xanthia togata. The sequence goes on from OY970802.1 coordinate 20,238,745, forward strand.
CGTGAAGGCGTGCAGCGGGTCCGCGTTAGGTCTGGCACACGACAGCTGCTTCTGAAGCTCGTACTTTTGTTCCTCTAGCTGTTTGATCTTCCGGAGGGCATCCTCGTCTGCGAGGCGACGTTCGCGCTTGCTTTCCTAGGTGACAGAAATTTGTTGTTAGAGGCATTCTTGTTAGAATAGTAGATATTCTATTTCTAGCCTATTCTGATAGGGAATTACACTGTAAAAAGATAGCATTATGATATTATTTAAATCAAAACTGTCACACGGCAGTCCTCATAATTTCCATGTTGAATCTAAGCGGAGAGATATTAAAATAATGCAAACCTATAGAGTAAAGGTCATTCAAGATATTTCTCCTCACCGGTTTGGGGAAAATCAGGCCTAATCCATTTCATATCCCAAGACAGTGATAAAAATTTGTATTTTTGTTTTGAATGGTAAACGTGTAATTATAGGCACAAGAGACATTTCATTTTTGTCAAAGCCAAAACGTTTGTTGTAAACTAAGTGTACAAAATATTGGCTAATATTATGTTGGTACTCATGACTTAGTAGTCATGTAAGAGCATCTCTAGGATGGCAACACATCTGCGATGCCTCTAGTATTAAAGAATAGATCCATAACGGCGATCAGTGTGACCAGATTCAGTATTTTAATACTTTTTGAGTATATTATAGTAAGTTTGCCAAGAGTCAGTATTTTTATAGGTATATTGGCGTAAGCCAGTATTTTAGGGTATATTTTGGAAAAAAGTTATGGCAATACCATAGCCATGTTTTTTTTTTTTTTAATCTGCGTGTATTGATGTTCAGGGGAATTTCCGGATTTAGTCTATATTTCATTTTGGAGCAAAGATCAGTAAGTTACAGATAGGACATGACAGGTGGGCCCCCTAGAATTACAAATAGTATCGAATCATCTAGTCACAAAATGAATTTCTGTTCTGCACTTGGCTTAATCTTTGAAGGTTTGGTTTCAAACTTTCAAATTGAAACTTAGGGAAATTCCCGAATTATTGAGTTTCAATAATTCGGGATTAAGTTTATATTGTACGTGTTCGTCGTAATGTAAATAGAGCGCGCGATTTTTTGTTGTCATTTTACTTCATGCTATTACGTTGTTATCTGATACGCAATTCAGAATCCAGAAAACATGTCTAGTTTTCAGCAAAGTTATTTGGCTAAATGGGAACAAATTCCGGACTTTTCTTCGTTTTGTAAAGCGTGCAGTGCGAAACTCCAAAGTAGATTAGCATCTATAAAACAACATGCAAATACTGAAAAGCATAAATCGAACTTGAACAAATATAAAGGACAGTCAAAGGTAAGCTTAACTTGTTTTTAGTTTTTAGTAAAATTAGAATTACTGTACCTAAAGTCGAGAAGTTTAGAGGTACTTTATTTAGTGTATGATCTATGTTTTTACGTGTATAATTTATGTTTTTACTTGTTTCCAGGTTGACACATTTTTCAAAAAGGCACCACTGAAAGACGAAGTCAAGAAAGCGGAGCTGCGTTTATGCGGTTTTCTTTCAGAACACAACCTATTATGTTTTGAAAATCAGTATTTTTATTGGTATATTTTCCCTGTGCAAGTTGGTATATTTCAGTATTTTTTTAAGGAGCTTCGGTTTTTTTGTAAAATTTAATCTTGACCAGATTAAATTTTACTGACGGCGATGACCCCTTAGCATGGGTTTCTCGCCGTCTAATAACATAACAAATACATACCTGTGCCATCTTAGCCTTCTGCCGGTGGTCCTCGAGCTCCTGCCTCGCCTTGCGCTCGGCGGCCATGAGCTGCACCTTGTCTCTCTGCTCCTTACTGACGCCCTTGTACATGTCCAGTAGGAGCTTCAGTTCTTTCTGCTCGTTTACTGCCTTTCTGTTAGCGGAGTAATGCTTAGTTGTTGAGATAGAGCTCGTACAGAAATGGTCTAAAGCTGACAACTTTTACGGCCCCCTATTTCATCAATTTTGAAGATTCAAAAAAAGAAATATATATATTTGTTCTCTACTCGATGAGCTCTAGACAATGACAACCCACATGCCAGGGTTAGATTTTTTTTTCAAATCACGACGTTTATTGTATCGAACCCCCTTTAATTTTTATTATTTATTGTCATAGCGGCAATAGAAATGCATATTCTGTGAAAGTTTCAACTGTTTACCTAATACGGTTCATGAGATACAGCTCCTCTCTGACAGTCAAACGGACAGCAGAGGCTTAGTCTTCGGTTTGGCAACCTTCGGGTACGGAACCATAAAAAGTTATTGCTATTTAAAATTCACATATAATACCAATATTACCTAAAATCCATTAAAAAAATCGTACGACGGTCACCCGCGCCCCTTGTAATAAACGGTAAAATTCCCCCCCATTTAAAAAAAATGTGACCATATTTTCTCTTTATTTTTTCCTGTACTTTACCACTTAAATAGACTCTCAGTATGAAGCAGTTTAGGCTATGCGTTGACCTAATTGATGGTGGTGAAAAAAGGTGATATGAATGAAAAGTGAGGGAACAAGCATGATCAATTGATCACAGCTAACAGATTAATAGACTGTTAGAAAACATTTTGAGCTGATCCCAAGTATTATGGGACAAGGGTAAGTAGATGAACAATTCTGAGCAAAATAAAAATATTTTGTCAGTGTGTATAGTCAAGTCTTGCCAAGTAAAATGTAATAAGATTATGTCCTTAAGGAGTGGGGACTGGGGAGGTTCCAGAGGATATAAATGAACACATACTTGAGCTGTTGCTTGAGCTCCTTGATGCTCTGCTCCTGCTCCTGCAGCTTGGCGCGCGCGTGCTCCTTGCCGGCCGCGCATGTGCCGCTACTGCCCTCTTCACCCTGAGAGACCACAATACTCAATGATACTACACTGTCAGTTCTAACGGGGCCCGGTCAATTTTATACAACTAAGATAAAGATATTTATTTATTGCATAACTGTTTACGTTCTTATTTAAAACATATATTTTTTATGTGTAACATCTTTTCTCCAATCTGTGCACAGAACATATTATATACCCTAAAAATCTGTGGAAGTGATTTCGTGAAAAGGGGGGAAGTGTGAAGGAAAAAATATTTTCTATGACACCCTACAAAAGGGTTAGATTTTTTTAAACCAAAAGTTTATTGTTTGTAGACCCCCACTTTAATTTTTAATCGTATTTAATTTTTATTATTTGTTGTTAAAGCGGCAATAGAAATGCATAATCTGCGAAATTTTCAACTGTGTACCTATTAGGTCATGAGATACAGCTTGCTGACAGACAGACAGACGGACAACTGAGGTTTAGTAATAGGGTACCGTTTGGCACCCTTCTGATGAGGAAGTCTAAAAATAGAAACTATTCGTACGAGATTAGGATGATTCTGAAGCAGCTAAAATACCACAAAGCAATGACGTCCACTGCTGGACTTAGGCCATAGGCTAATCTTTTCGCGGAGCCCCCACACTTTGCGAAGCCCCAGGGCTCCGCACTCCTACACTTTGAGTATGGCTGGTCTAGATAATCTACAGTCCTATCACAGTTATTTCATCTCTGATTTTGCTTCACCGTCAAAAACACGATGATATTTACCCTCGTAATGCGAAGGTTGAAGTTGTGTTGCTGCTATAGACAACTCTGTCAAAATTATAGTTAACTTTATTGTCGTCACAATAAAGTTGCTGTTGGGTTGCCGCTGTCAGAGATAAAATAACAGTGGAAGGACTATACCACGGTCCAAACAGTAACAGTGATGATAATAATCGCATACCTCGGGGTCGGGTTCTTCTTTCTTGAGCACGTGTGGCTTCTCATCCGCGGTGTCTCCTCCCAGCGACACGCGCGTCCCCGCCTCCTCCAACTCCTTGCGCACCTGGACAACGAATGCAGACATTCAGTACATGCACTTTTTTAAATTCAGAAAGAATACAAAGTAATCTTGTCCCATGGTAAAAATATGAGCCAGACAGTAAAATGCTAACACAGGTGACTCACCAGAGGGAGGGGAGGGGGTAAAGTGTTGCTAAAAAAACATCACGTGATTAATGGACGACCCCTATGGTAAGGTTTCAGTATTAACACTCATATTAATGAACCCTGCTATCAAATGGCACCCGTTTCCGAAATAATTTGAAGGATTTCGGATAGTTTAATAATAAGCATAAATATATAAATATAATCATAACTTTTAAATACATTATTTTCCTGGTATGGATAGAATAGATAATACCACATTTGGAATATTGGTTTAGTTTGACGTAATTAACTTAAATTATTGAGAGAGGTACAGATAGTGCAATCCACGACGACGCGCCCCACTCCGCGATTACTGTACTGTAAGCTGTACTTTAGTACGGAGCGGAGCGGAGTGGGCCGCGTCTCAGTGGATTGCACTATCTATTAGGTGACTAGAATCAAAAATCAAATCTATATACTTAATAATAAAGTAGTAAAATTTGTATGTTTGGTAGTTTATATTAGGTAGTAATCTCCGAAACTACCAGTCGGATTTGAAAAAATATTTTTGCATTGGATAGCCCATTTCTTGAGGAAGGTTATAAAATCGCGAACAAAGTCGCGGGTGGAAGCTAGTAATAATAGATTACCTTATTCAACTCCTGACTAGTATCCTTATACTTCCTCTTGTAGCGATGCACTTCCCCCTTCAGCTGTTGGTTGTGGTTCTGCAGTGAAGTGATGAGGTGCCTCATCTCCCTATTAATAGGGCCAGTCTGTTCATTAGCCGCTAGGTTCTGTTCGAACTCAATGCGTAACATCTCGTATTCTTTCCGAAGCTGACCTAATACGTCTTCTAACTGAATCATTTCAGCTCTTAGTGTCTTTTGTCTTGATAGTTCTTCGCTCTGAAAGAAATAAATTATTTATTGATGTGACTGCCTCGTTGGTCTGGTGGTCGCAAGCGACCATAATAATAAATAATATGATTCACAATAAAAATGATAATATTGAAGGTAGTATATCTCTGAAAACTGAACTCTGACAGTGAACTGAGACTCTTCCCCGACTATTGTTCCACATAATTAGACCTTTAAAACAGTATATAAATTATTTTTAATGGTTGCCTTTGGTTTTCGGGTAACAGCTTCCATACATTTTTGCTCATCCACTTTTCTTATTTGCCATCGGTAGACTAAGAAGAAGCATCTTCTCTACAAAAGTTATGCAATGAAAATTGTTGTATTATCATAATGAAAGGTATTGTAATTCCTAGTGTGCTACATAATTAGGCTGCTGTTCCAGGCGACGTTATCGTTCTTAGAAGATACGACCAGAGTATGAGAAACTGGATCTTTTGGGTCAGCTAGACCCAAGAAGACACCGGTCGATGCGGCGATGCGTGAGGGGGAGGCCTATGTCCAGCTGTGGACGTCTTTCTGCTGAACAATGAGGAACTGGATAGCCAAAGTAAAATGATATGGAATAATTATAGTGTTAACAAACCTCCATCATCTCAATCTGTCTCATGTGCAAGTTCTTAGCGTTCTGCAGCTGTAACCTCGTCTCATCAAGTGCAGTCTTCATCTGCATAGACTCGTTGTAGAGAACAGAGAACTGGCTCTGAAGACATTTGTATTCTGTTGTTTCTACTATCACAGATTCAGGCAGTTGGCGGATCTGGGGAAGAAAGGATTTATTAGTTATACATTCGGCCTAGGAAAACCTTGAGCATACTTAGAACTGTTTCCCACCCTATAAATTAAAGTCGCTTTGTCTGTATGACCCCGCGTTGTTCTTCTAAACAACGCAACGGATTTTGATGCGGTTTTTTCCATCATTTAGAGAATTTATTCCGGAAGGTTTTTGTGCATAAAACTTAAATATTAGTCTCACATACAATTAAGATTCTTGATGTTTTTTCAGGTCGTGGATCCGAACCGAAAACCGTGCGAAGCAGGGGTGGATCGAAAATGAAATTGAAAAAGTAATTAAAATATTCGAAGTAGTAGCGCAAACTCAACTTAAAGCGGGCGCCTAGCCAGCACATAGCAACAATATTTGAACACTTGTTTGGACACATTTCTGTAAGGCACGGGTGTTTGGGTATTAGATCAAAGTTTGATCACTTATTTCAACTTTGCCATTCGGTGTCGGTTTTTCGAGCGAACATTAAATCCGGCGCCAGACAGCAACAATATTTGAACACTTGTTTGACACATGTGAGGCACGGGTGTTTTGGGTATTTGATCACTTATTTCAACTTTGCCATTCGGTGTCGGTTTTTAAGCAAAAGGTTTTCAGCTTTAGACGGGGATGAATTTAAGGAGCGAGTCGTAGTTATCAGTATGTTGGCAAAAAAAATCATTAAACGCCTCAGCTACGTCAGCTGGTTTAGTAACTAATTTATTGTCGACCATAATCTCAAGTTGTTTATCTTGCTTAAAAAAATTACCCGTTTCATTGTTAATAATTTTCCAGGTGGTTTTTTTATTTTTTATGTTTGTATCAGTGTAATCAATTGTTAATGAACCAAAAAAAATAAAAAACTGTGTGAGCAGTCTATCGAAGTGTTTGATCAAATATGTGACTGTGTCTGGAGCCCTCATTATGTGTGGGTATTATAGTTGTTTTTCCAAAAATACTTATTTGTTTACATGTTTGGAAACTAAATCACGAACGCAGTTTACATCAATAGAAAAGTAACCAGTTTAATGTGACAAAGTTCAAAAGTGATCAACGTTGTCGTACTACGCCGATGGTTTGCATTGTTTTGGATTTGGATATCAAAAGGTCCTTGAGGCTGGTATGTCTAATCTTAATATAACTATCGTCATAAGATTAGAAATATGAACTTACGCTGTTATCATTAAATATTTTTTAATGACTATTTACTGATGTAATTTAAAATCACCGTATGAAGATTTTGACAATAGAGTTGCACAATTTTCAATCAAAATTACACAAACAATTAGTCTACTCACGTCCATCTTCAGCTTCTCCACTTCCTTGAGCGTGTCCCGGTGTTGTCGGTGCAGCCTGTCGAGCTCGGCCAGCCGGTTGTTGGCCAGCTCGCGCTGCTCCTCCAGCTCGGCCGCCACGTCCTCCAGCTTGGCGGCCGCCGCGCCCGAGTGCGGCGCCGCGCCCGCGCCCGCCCCGGCCGCCCCGGCCGCCCCGGCCGCCGCCGGGACCGAGCTCGCACCCGACTGGTGATAGCTCTTCAACTTTTCAATGGCTTCTGCAAGATGATTTTCTAGCTTATCGTTGCGGGATCGCACCTGTGGGAATTACATGTAAAACGTTTATCAAAATGTTACATGTTATTATAACGTCCCATTGACGATGTCGGTGGAGAAACGGCCTTTGTTTACATTTTCATCAAATACTTTTAAAACAGACTATATGTCAATAAACAAAGAAATGTTCACAATTTTTTTCCAAACTCTTGGTCATCGGTTTATTGCTGGGGGAGATTGCAACGCCAAGCACACATTTTGGGGCTCAAGATGCACGGTACGGTGCACCAGAGGTCGAGCACAGAAAAAATCAGTGGATAAAAACAATTTGAAATCCTGGTCAGATGGTAATACCACCTACTGGCATTCTGATCCAAAGAAAATTCCCGATCTCTTAAATTTTTCTTATTTCTAACGGAATGAGTAATTAATACTTGTTTGTTGAGTCAGGCCTGGACGGATCATCCGATCCGATAAACCAACAAGAAGTTGACGATATACTGAATTAGGACTTTCAATTGTGTTTGCCTATTAGACCAACATCACGCAAAGAAATCACGATGGAAATCAGATCGTTGAATCCAAAGAAAGCACCTGGGTTTGATTTAATCAAGTCTAGAGTTCTTAAGGACCTACCCAAAAAATCAGTTACATTCCTGGCTAGTCTGTTTAATGGAATATTCAGAACAAAAGCAAGCATAGTTTGAGCTTTGTTCCCAAACTATGGAAAATTTCCTCAGCTCATTATGCTCCATCGCATCTGGTAAACCAGCACACGATGTCACGTTATACCGACCTATAAGCCTCACTCTAGTGTTGTCGAAGAAACTCTAGGAAGGAATTTCCTTGTCCAGACTTAAAGTATTCATGGATGAGTGTGACCTGGTCCCTGTACACCAGTTTAGATTTAGAAAGTTACATTCAACTACCGAACAGGTCCACCGAGTCTACCACGCAATACGCCAGGGTTTCGAGAAAATGGAATACACCTTTGCGGCATTTCTAGACGTGCAACAAGGCTTTGATCGTGTCTGGCACTGGTTTCCCCACTCTGTGTTTTCCATCAAAGCTTCGTATTTAGATGGCAGACAATTCCAAGTAAAACAAAGAGACGAAAGATCTAGTCCGTATAATATCGAAGCTGTTGTTCCACAGGGATCGGTTCTGGGACCCGTTTTATATAATATTTTCACATAATACTCGAGGGGCTGGTGCTGATAGCCGAAATACAGGCTATGCCTAGTTCGGCTACAGACGCTAATCTCTTTTATTAAAATGAAATTGTTGCCACATTACCATTGTAAAATAGTACTAAGTTTTTGGAAAATAAACTATTATTATTACATCTGATCTTCCAACTACAGAAAATGTAAAGGTGACGAGCGCCAAAGAACCGGATATCGCCAGTAACAAATTACAAATAGTATTGGATAAAATGAATACCTGGCTGCAAAAGTGGCGTATCTACGCCAGTGCGCAAAAATCTAGTCATATTGCCTTCACCTTGAGAAGAGGCGACTGTCCCACAGTAACATTGGGGGATACAACTCTACCACACACAGATTGTGTCAACTATCTCGGTTTTTGCCTGGACTGGCTCACATGGAAGTCGCATATAAAACAAAAAAGAGAACCACTAAAACGCCAAATATAAAAACTTGTATTGGTTTATGGGTCGTAACTCAGTCCTATCTTTGACAACAAACTCCTGCTGTACAATTCTCTATTAAAACCTATATGGTCATACGGCATCCAACTATGGGGAGTGGCCAGAAAAAGTATCATAACGTGCCTCCAAAGAGCTCAAAACGCCATCTTGACGAATATTGTCAATGCAATGGTGCATTGACAATATTCGTCAAGATGGCGTTTCACACGAAATTAAGAAATCAATGATTATCTCAACACTCCTACTATTCTTGAGGAAATTAATAAACATAAAAAGCGTTATGCTGATCATCTAGCTATCCACCCAAATTTTCTGGCTCTGAAATTGCTGGACAGCAGCGAATTTGTCATCAAGTAATCTAAAGAGGTAGCAGTGGCAATGGCCCCTGTACCTGAAACGCCAACTATATTCACGCAATCAAACTGATAATAGTCCAGAAAGGACTGATAACAGCTATTTAAAGGAAAAAAAAAATCAACAAACCTTCAACAACTCATACTGCAGATCATCAATCTGGTTTTTGAGCTCAGCGTTCTCCGTGTCCCGGCTGTTGACGGCATCCTGCAGTTGAGCCACCCTCAGGGTCATGGCATGATGATTCTCATGTAAGGTGGTACATAGAGCTTGGAGTCGCCGGTTTTCAACCGTCACCTCCTCGTTGGTTGCACGGATAACATCATCCAACATGGGGGCAGGGGCGGCTTCTGAAAGATATTAGAATCGTGAGCATATTGGTTCACGATATCTATTAAGTTATCATGCGCTGCTGTTGGAAATTTACAAACAAACTGTAACCTTATTGCGACGCCATAAGACAGTTATCTTAATCTACGTCAAGAAAAAATGTTAAGAAAGAAATGCTATGCTGGCTGGAGCGAAAATTAACACGCTCAGGACATCACAGCCCAACTGCTCTGAATATCAACCTGATAGCCAGATCTCATCTCATCTCAAGATCAGTGGTGGCCCAGAGGAGAGCAGTGGTGGCCCAGAGGAGAGAAATTATTTCATCACCACTGGTCTCAAAACGATGAAGGAAAACATCGTGAGGACCCCGACAATTCCTAAAAGAATTCCTCGAAGACATGTGACATCTACCAACCAACACCGGGCCGTGTTGGCGTGGTATATGACGGCCCTCATAGAGAGGAGGCCTGTGTCCTAGAAGTGGGAACGTTATAGGCTGAATATGCTTATGCTAGCTAGATCTTAAAATAGGATTTCGAAAGGAGGCACACAAATTCCCAACATAAAATACAAATAATGTTAAATAAAACACAAAACTTAAACTTAACTAACCATAAAGCTTACCCTCAGTCTCGCCCTTGATCGCTCGCCAGATCTTATCGTTCCTCTGCTGCAGACGGTCAAACGCTTGCAACACTTTGGCGACCGCTCGCTTGCTCACTTGCACCCGGTTAGCGAGCTGAGCGTCCAACTCCTCCTTGTCCCACGTAGACAGCTGCATCAGGAACGAAGTTGTTGCTTCGTTTTCATCTGAGGATGAGTTGATAAGGTTTACTTTTCTACACGACATCACGTTTGTATTCCCCGAAGGCACAAGAGTATAGGTACAAATTATAAACTAGCATCTGCGCGCGAAATTTCCTGTACCCCTGACAGCTGGCGTCGCATCGCATCTCCCGTCCACGCTACTAGGCTGGTTTCACAGCTAGAACAGTATTTAACATTACCACTGCTTTAAAAACGGTAAAGTAAAACATCGTGAGGAAACCGGCATGTCCTAAAACCAAAAATTCGAAGACATGTGACATCTACCAACGCATACTGGGCACGCGTGGTGGATTACGGTCTACTCCCTCTCACTGAGAGGCATTTGACCAGGTTGGTCTAGTAAGGGCTACTGCTGGGTCTTTTGGTTTTTCCATTTGGAATTTCTCGGTAGCAGCCCAGTCTGGATTTGTGCCCGGTCGATGTCAACAGACTCGCCGCCTGTTACATGGGACTCAAACATAGCTGGCGAAATATGGGTGTACTATAGGTGCACCTCTGCCTAACCCATCGGCGGCGTAAGCAGGCGTGATGTTATGTTAATATAATTCTCGTTCTTAACCAACTTCAAACAAGGAAGGGGTTACCATTTTGTATTTTCTCAAATTAATTAATAGTCAAGTTATCCCACAATCATTTTGAGGACAGTATAGGATGACCTTAACCTAGTATCTGACAATTAGTTATTAATTAGTAATATATTTCCCACTGTTGAACACTTTGCATTGCTCACGGTTGAAGTCATGTGATGGTTAATGTAGCCAGACTGTATTTACCTGTTTGCCTAATCCTTTGGCCCCAGGAAAAAATATGCCATTCAAATACACACAAAAATGTTGGATTTCTGAAAACCCCAAACCCCTTAAGGTTTCCACTTAGCAAGCAAGTGATTGAGTTAAAAGAGTAGCATAGGGTTTTTTACACGATAACCTATCCTGTAAAACCCTCTGCTATGAAACCTCTTATAAATATTACAGACTGCCATCCAGTGTTTAGGAAAAAGTATGTTTACATATTATGTAGTTCTTACGTCTGATTAAGTATCAATAACAGACAAGTGCCCATCCTAAACACTCTGTAATTGAATGAATGAATGTAACCAAAATGATAGTAAAAATCCATCAAGTATGATAAACAGAGGAAGCATGGAATCGAAAGAAATATGAAGAATGGGGGAGCAATTAGCCTATGAGTGGCACCAAATGGGATGAATCTACTGTTTTATATTAATAACAGAGATCAGTTAACAACTTACTTTTGTTTTCCGATTCATCTGCTGTCTCTGCATCAAAGCGTTGCAAGAGTACTCTGATATCCTCATTGAGTAGATTCCAGTACCGATTGACCACACACAGCACTGCATCATCTTGAGTCTGTCTCTTCTCGAGCTGTTCAATCCTGGCACGAAGTTCCGCCTCACATCTATGGCGTTGTTCTATTCTCTGGAAGGAGAATCATTTTAATATGATTAATTTGGCAGAGATGTGTGTAATCTTATAAGCTCACTTTATAATGACCTCTAGAGTCTAGAAGGTGGCTAATTCAAGAACAGGTGAGAAGAAACATAGCATTGAGGGAAGGGTAGGCCAATGTCCAGGAATGTTACAGCATGGGCTAAAAATGCTATACATTATCCTAGAAACATAAATCACTTATTATGGGAGTTAGAATCTTCACGTTGTGCCCGGTTGATGGCAATAGGCCCCCTATTACATGGGACTTAAACATAACTGGTGAAATGTGGGTGTACCTGCTACAGGTACCCCTCTGCCCATCCCTTCAGGGAATCAAGGTGTGATGTTATGTTATGAATCTTCAAGTGTCTTTTTAATATTTGTTGGCAGTTGCATGTTTAAAGACACATTCAAACCTTTATTGTAAAATGTAGGAAAATTATATGATTTAAAAACTTTTTTTTTGTATATTGTTGTTGAGAGGTTTACATGTAGTCCTTGATTTAAAGCTTGATTGATGATCGAAGCTAATTGCACAAGGAAATGCAGTTACAAAGCCAGGTGTTTGTAACAGGACTTATATGTTATAAGGGTTTTTACGAAATTTTGGAGGTTAATGTTGATTGCTTGACTGACTTGAATCTGTTTGTTGGCATTACATTCAGTACACCCGTAGTGTAGAATGCAGTGTTTTTGTAGTTTGTACTCTCTAATAATATTATTACAGACAAATGATACAATTCCATCGACATATGAACAGAACCATAATACCAACTATCCAATAAGAAATGAATTGTAAAAAAAAAATTGTATACCTAAACTATTTGAAATTGGTCCATACTTTTCATGTATGATAGTCAAAATGGATCATAGCTAACTTTCGAATGTTTTCATCTGTTATGTCAATATACTTTAGGAAGTATAATAAATATGGATTTAGCATTGTTTGATTAACAAAATGATGTTTTGTAGAAAACATCATCATCATCATCATCATCTCCTGCTACAAAACATCATTTTAAAATTATCTCTTGGTGTGAACCAAGAGATAATTTTCTCCCCAAGCTATGTTTTAGCCATGAACTATCGACACAAAATAAATATAACAATGAACTATTACTAAGTCGATCATTAAGCAGTCAAAACAATAATAAGTTAAACAGCTAGGCTGAAAACTCTTCAACATTTCAAGACAACACAATATTGTTGTCATTGTACATAAATGCTATGTAATTAGGTGTTGATAAACAGCTGATCATGACATGTTTCTCATCCATTGAATCTGCGAAAAAACATAAAGATACTACTACTAGTAATTAGCAATTTAACATGCAAAAATACTTCACGTTGAATACCTGGGCCAACTTTTTATTCTGAAACTGAAGAACTTTTATGTCCATTTCCTCCAAAGTGGAAACAGGGCCGATAAGATGGGGCTCAAAGTGAACTTTCTTGATCGGTGGCTGGCTACTGCCATTGCCGCCGTCATCAGCCGTACGTTTAGACATTTTGACCTAAAACAGGAAAAGTGAAATCCTACAATCTCAAAAAAATTATGCTGTAGTCTTACGAAAACTATTGATCAATATAACCCAGTCAATTTAGAAAGAGGTTAATAAGATGATAAATAAGTGGCGAGTGTGTTATTTTTACTTTGGCTGGATTATAAACATACCTGCTTGTCAATATTGACACTCCTGTTAATTGTTGTTTTAATTCAAGTACTCAAGCTGAGAAATCTCAATTTTAAAATAATCTATAATAAATATCATTTTGCTAACGTAAGCAGAAGAAAACTAACTAATAAAAAGCCAAGCTCCGCCCGAAATATTGCCAACCTACTCGTCTCGTACGTCCTCGTCCGAGTAGGCACTAGTGATGTAGTGCGTGCAATATGGCATACTGCGGATAGTTGATTTCTAATCGATAAAAGGCGAGCTTACTAAATACTTTTCTTCTACTTTTATTATGACTATAATATTATAACTAGTTTATTGGGTAATAATTTTAAAAAAAATCAAAGGAATAAATTATAAATACCTAATCTTGAAGGACATGTTGCGTCCTACATGGCGTTATTTACCGATGATGCTGCGTCCTACTGACTTTGTGCGTCCGGTATACGGACGCAAGATTGACCGACCCTCATTTTTAGCCCAAGGGTCCCTTATGATCATTAGAATGCAAGGGCGAAAAATTGGCATGGACGTAATTCCATCACTACAATGCCTTTTAGCGTATAATATAGTTCCGCCATCGTCCGACTGGAATTTGGAGGGCGCTAGTGTTCAGCGTATAATTTACCACGTATACTTTGAGTTCAGTTCACCCATCTTATCGTGTCCATTGAATATCGTACTTAATAAGTAAAGTTTTTAGCATGTTTTCGTGACAACAATCTTGCGTCTCTTAAATATCCTTAAACGGGCACTAGGTACGGTGTCTGAGGGGCCTATTCGGGGTTCACGAGGGACGCATGGCGCGGGGCGCGGGGCGGCGGGCTTCCGCGCGCTCGCGTGCCGAAGTTTGTAAACAAACAGACACAGAGCATATAAATACAAACAGATATGTGCCGGCCGTGATGTAAGCTTGTCACCAAAGTGAATTATTTGCAAGTGCGTTAAAAGTGGTTATTTATTTGGTCTATTATTATAGTTAGTGATTATAATAATATATGAATCACAATGAAAAGGAGTGCAAGGATTCTTAAATTGGCAAATCGTAAGTACTTACTTTTTACTACTTAAATGAAAATTATGACACGATTTATCTTATTATAATACCTATAACATCTAGCTAGTAAGTACCTACTTACATTTTAACATGTTGTCTGTTTATAATATTATGATGAGCTTAGTTTGCGTTAAATTGTCTGTGAGTGAACGTGTGTAGTCTGCAAAAATGGTTGTTGTGATTGATGTGGATACTTTTTTTAAAAGAAATGATTTTATACATTTTTATAAAGCTAAACTGCAATGGCCTTGGGATTCAACGCATTTCATTTTGCAAAATTGGTGCATACATTGTGATACGAGTATTAATATTACTAATTCAGTAGTTGAACACTTTGTACTACCCATGAATTTCGATGACTTTAAAAGACTTTATAACTCTTCTTTCATGTGGTGTAAATTTTGCGAATATGCCATTTATGATCATTTTCCAGAAGACGAATGTTTTTGTAATAACCAGTACTTAATAATCAAAAGGTACATGCTTCTATATTACTTACCTACATACCTATTTGATTCTTATATCGTAATATCATCCTACTTCGTACTAATACCTATTATAAACGTGAAAGTTTATATGCACTCACGGCTGTTATCCCAAAAGGGGTAGCCAGAGGCTTTTTTGCGTATTCACACAGTTCTCAGGGCGAGTGCGTTAGCCACTGCGCCTCGGAAGTTTAGGTATGGTGTTTGTGAGTATGGATGGATGGATGGATGCTTGTTACTCTTTCACGCAAAAACGGCTGAACGGATTTGGATGAAATTTGGTATGGAGTTACATTACATCAGACAACGTCATTACAGTTAGGTAGGTATATGAAATCTTTTTAACCCCTGACGCAAAAAAGAGAGGTGTTATAAGTTTGACGTGTTTGTGTGTGTATGCGTGAGTGCGTGCGTGCGTACCTGAGTGTGTCTTACTTTTTATAGGTTTTCTTGTTTTTGTTTGCTTTTGGGTTGAGGGTATTTAAATTTTTTATTGTTTTATACTAATACATTTATATCTGTTTTGTTTTCAGAGAGACAGGAAGAAAAAGAAAACCAACCAGAAACCTTACATGAGGTACCTACGTAACCTAACCTTTTTTTTTTTTTTGGTCTCGGGGTGGAAAATCCTCATGGATGTCCTCCGCCCTGGGGCGAGCGGAGGGGTCTGTCAGACTTTTACTGACTAAAAACCACCCCGGTGTTCCGTCTCACACCTACGCCGGGGGTCGCGGGAACGAAAAAATCCTCCGCAACCCCCGACTGGTGCCAGCCCGCCGCAGCGGGCCCCTCCTCCTTCATCACCGGCGCACCAGAACACATGGCACGCCGTGACCAACCCAGGGACCAAACCAGCACATGGGCGCCAGACAGCCCCTTGTCTAGGCGCCCTTGGCCCCTCTTCGGCGGGTCAGGACATTGGCCCCGCCGTCTACCAATTTTCGGCCGCAGAGGATAGGGAGAGCGGCCTACGCTATACCGACACTCCTCTTCCCCTGCGGCCCCACCGCGTTCGCCATCGGACGGTGGCGACCCCGTCAAGGCCGCGGCAGGGAGGGAGAGCGCTGTACCGCAATGCACCTCTCCAGCCGCGGCCCCGAAACCGCAGCCGCGATGTCTCCGATACACGACATCGCGGCCCGCCTCAGTTGCGATGTCGCCACCGCAACCTACTCGCTGGCCGCTACGTCATGGGCTTTTATCAAAAAGCCCTGACGAGCGGCCCCTCCTCGGGTTCCTCTTAGCTTCACCGTGGGTGCCCAACCCACAGCTAATGAGCCCCCCCACAACGACAATGCGGGAACCCTTCGGGGGGGACGTAACCTAACCTAACCTAACCTTTTTTTTTTTTTTTTTTTTTTATGTTCCGGGGTGGAAAATCCTCATGGAGGGGTCTGTCAGACTCTTACTGACTAAAAACCACCCCGGTGTTCCGACTCACACCTACGCTGGGGGTCGCGGGAACGAAAGAATCTTCCGCAACCCCCGGCCGGTGCCGGCCCGCCCCGCCGGCGGGCCTCCTCTCGGGTCAGGGGGAGTGAGGTGTTTGACTCCCCCCGCGACGTCGAACTTACCTGTTCTCACCAGCCTGTGCTTCTGAGCTTACCTGTTTATACCTACTTACCTGTCCAACTCCGGACTTACCTGTTCACACCAGCCTGTGCCTCTGAGCTTACCTGTTTATACATACTTACCTGTCCAACTCCGGACTTACCTGTTCACACCAGCCTGTGCCTCTGAGCTTACCTGTTTATACCTACTTACCGGTCCAACTCCGGACTTACCTGTTCACAAAAAAAAAAAAAAAAAATGTTTTAAAAAAAGAAAAAAGTACCTATGATGTCTCGTTCATCTTCAATTTATTCTTTTAGTGTTGTTAATCACATATTTTATTGTATGTATCTCTGTTTACAGGAATTATCTGATTCAAAATCTGGTTCAATATCTGACTTTTCTGCGACGTGTTCTAATTACACTCCACCGAGACACGAAGTAAGTTTAACTAAAATACTTCATTAATTCATTAATAATAATATTCTAACGGCTGTTATCCCAAAAGCGGTAGCACTCTAAGCCGAAGCAGCTTTAAGCCATGTCAGAAACCTTCTACACTCAGGGGCACATTTAACCGTCCACTCATTCGAAATTACATATCGTTTGTTTATGTTAACTTGGGCTTTGACTACTAGGCGTAACTTTATAAGTGGGTATATCTGACATAAAGAAAACACATATACCCGCGTTTTTTTTTACTTTTGTGGTTTTTATTCAACAATAATCAGTTCAGTAGAAATTTGACAGTCTCGCCTCTCGTTTTGTGTGAAGGATAAATTTGTTTTACAACGTTGTCTTACCATTGTTTCGAACAAAACCGAGGTATTGAAGTACTGTGACCTTATTTACACTAAAATAATGCCACTAGACGTAGCTGGAGCAGCTAGGGCTGTGGCACTTGCAGACGCTGGGTTCAGCCAGCGTCGGATTGGACGAATGCTTGGATACCCACGAAGCACTATCCAAGATGCTATCCGGCGTTTCAGAGAGACCGGTTCCTACACAAGGAGACCAGGACAAGGTCGTAGACGGTGTACGTCAGAGAGAGATGACCGTTACATCGTCTCGAACGTTCTTCGAAATCGGTTCACAACGGCTTCTGAGGCTCGTAACCGCTTATTTGAGGTACGAAATGTAAGTGTGAGCCTAAGAACAATAAGAAGAAGGTTAGCAGAGAGAGATCTGGGATCATTTCGACCGGCTCGAGTACCACAGCTAACGACAACTCACAGAAGAGCGAGACTTGTTTTTGCTCGAGAACATTTAAATTGGACGTCAGAGCAATGGAAAGCAGTTCTCTTCTCTGATGAATCAAGAATCGCTTTACGAGGTCCTGATGGACGTCAGCGGGTGTATAGACGCCGTGGTGAAAGGTTTGCTGAATGTGCTGTGGTTGAAACAGTGGGCTACGAAGGAGGCTGGATTATGGTGTGGGGTGGCATTTGTTACGAGGCCCGTACAGAGTTGGTGGTCTTCGATAGAGGCAGCGTAAATGCTCATAGGTACGTGACAGAAGTCCTAGAACCACATGTGATGCCATTTGCTCCATTCATTGGCGATAATTTTGTTTTAATGCACGACAACGCTCGTGCACACACCGCGAGAATTGTCACAGAGTACTTGGACGCCATCAATATTCAGAGATTACCATGGCCAGCTCGGAGTCCTGACCTGAACCCGATAGAGCATGTATGGGACAACCTAAAAAGACGAATTCGGAGTCGAACACCAGCTCCTAGGACCATCAGTGAGCTGAAAACTGCAGCTGTTGAGGAGTGGAGGAACATTCCACAAAGCGACATCCAAGACATAATGGACGGGCTTACAAATCGATTACAAGAGGTGATTAGGGCCAGAGGAGGAAATACACATTATTAGTGCGATAATTAAGAGCATACTTTTTTTAAATTAAAATTTTGCTAAATGTCGTTTTTGGTCAGAAGACTGCATATTCGCATTTTGAAATTTTTTGTCTTGATTAAACCATTTCACAACTTACACATGTTTTATTTGTGTTCTCAAAGATTCACCCAAAGTAATTTTATAACAAAATTAGTTAAAATCCGATACAATTTTGAAATAATCGACAAAATGTAGGTGGCCGGTTAAATGTGCCCCTGAGTGTAGGTGGCTTAAAAATATCTGCGAGCGCCAATTCAGGATTGAGATCGGGGATAGGTAATTTTGATGTTCAGCAAGGGATATACAACACTTATATCACTAATCAAGTTGTTACCTTCATATTAACGAAGCAACAATAGTAAAGTGCAACAAAATATAATAACCTTTTTTTTTGTTGCAGACCAGTTCTGATGATTCTTTTCTAAATGAATTTGGAACTTCGAATAATTTAACGCCATTAGAATGTGTTTCGAACTTCGATTCATCGGTCAAAGAGCCTATTAATCTTAATTATAGCGAAATTAGTCACATAAGCGGTTCTCCATGTAGTGTATTTGTAGAAAGGAAACTTCTTCAACCTTATAAAGCAGCTGAATTCGTACCAAATCAAGGAATACCTCTCGATGTTAATAATTCCTTGTCTAATGTATCTTTCAAGCCACCTAATAACATAAGTTTAAGTGAAGTTAGTTGTAAAAGCAGTTCTCCTTGCAATGTAATTGTAAGTAGGGAATTTCCACAGCCTTACAATGAATCAGAACCAAATGAAGAGATTATTTACGATATTAATAGTGAATTCAAAATTCAAAATTCAAATTCAAAATTCAAAAGTCATTTATTCAAACTAGGCTGAGAATCAGCACTTTTCGAACGTCAAAATTACATAAGACAGTCCCCCAAAACGCCGCGAATCTCAAATAGAAGATAATTCTAATGATAATACAACAATTATTATCCAAAGGCAAAAACCCAAAAGTTCAAAGGTTCGAGATAAAGATTATTGCTTTTACTGTGAGTCATTTGTTTTAAATTTTGCTCGTCATTTACTCCGACACCATATTTATGAAACTGAAGTCCAAAAAATTGTGTCAAAACCAAAAAAAAGTCTTGATAGAAAACAATTAATTGCAGCTCTACGTAAAAAAGGAAACTACCTTGTAAATTCAAAAGAGGTCACTAAACCGATGCGAAAATTCAAATTTACTGATTATTTGCCGTGTACAGAGTGTCTGGGATTCTATTCTAAAAAACTATTATGGAAACATAAAAAGAAATGTAGTGGTAAATCAGGAAGTAAAAACATTCAATCTGAGGCTCAAAATCTACTGATACGTCATCTTAAAATCGACGAAAAACTTAAGGAAACTGTATTTCCCCGAATGCGGGCAGACAAAATATCACTTACTGCAAAAAAAGATAACCTCATATGTGCTTTCGGATCTCAATATTTAAAAACTCACCGAGAAAAACATTTCGTGAACGTAGTGTCTAGAAAAATGAGAGAGCTTGCAAAATTATTACTAGAATTAAAAAAGATTGATCCATCCATTAATGACTTCTTTTCTGCCTTAAGACCAATTCATTATGATATCATTGTACAAGCCACCAAAATACTGGGAAATTATGACATAGAAAAAGATAGGTATGAGACACCTACGTTCGCAATGAATCTGTCCACCACCTTGAAACAATGCTGCAATATTGCAATAATGTGTGCATTAAAAAAGCAAGGGCCTTACACGGAAGTAGATACTGGCAAAATAGAAGCAGACTTAAAAACTTTGATTCAACTTATTGAATCAAATTGGAAATATGATGTGTCTACACAAGCTGCAACAGATTTAAACAAGAAAAAGTGGAATAAGATAACTATTGTGCCTTTAGCAAATGATTTAAAAATTCTTAAAGAATACCTAAATAAAAAATCCTTGGATGCTGCTATAAAAATTAAAGAAGGCTTACAAACTACTGAAACATATACACAACTTTTAGAGACTGTGTATTGTAGGGTTTTATTATTAAATAGGCGCAGGCCTGGAGAAATTCAAAGAATTACAGTGCACGATTATTTAGAAAGCGACAATAATGATAATAATAAGTATGAAGAGTTCGATCGTGCGCTTACTGCCTCAGAAAGGATTCTGGTAAAGAAATTTAAACGTGTTGTCATTAGAGGTAAACGCGGCCGCGGAGTACCAGTTCTGTTTAATAAAGAAGTTCAAGATGATATTAAATTATTATTATCGATTAGGCATATTTTTTTTGCTTCGACACCAAATCAATTTTTGTTTGGTAATCCCGCTATCTAATTACGCAACACATTTTCAATAAAATTCGAGTGGAATTGATATCATTTAAACTGGAAATTGAAAAATTTGACAGCTTTCGTATTAAGTAACTCTAAAATTTTTGATATCAACTGCAGTCTGGATGAGACGCTAAAGAGTGAACGATACCCGTCTAAAAAGGCTATAACTGGAATTACGTAACCATTTTGACAGCGCTGAGTTGGTTTAAAATCAACGAGTAATTTGTTTCTTCTGTCAGTTAAAATAGAAGGCAATGTACTCCTCGCATTTGATTTTCTTTGTAATATTTTTGGGATTTACTCGTATAATCTCCTTAATTATTACGAAATTATGTAAGTGAACATCGTTTTAATAAATTGTGAATGTGTTTTTGTGTAAAACCTCAATGATAAATCAATAATAGTGATATATTAAAATAATATCGAAGCGGTCGATAAATTAATAATATTGTGAAAATTATCCGCCCATAAGACGACCCACTGACCAAGTTCTCTTCTGTTACAACCTACTAAAGATATATATTATGATATTTCAGAAACGAGGTATTTTATTGAAAGACAAATTCGTACCTCGTACTGTATCCATTGTACTGAGCATAGAAGACAGTGGATTATGTAAGGACATCAATGAACATACCACACCACCATCTAAGGTACATAAGTAATAAAAATATTATTTTATTTCTAAGTATTGAACATTGAATGTGTGTTTAGCACAATGTTTTATTTATTTAAACATACATACGTGTTATGTTGGTGACTACGAAATGCACCATCAAACATAAACTTTCATACATTTAATAAAGTCATTGAACCTAATAATTGTTGTATTCATTGAAGTGTGTGGGAGAGGCCAATTAGAATTTATTTTGTGGATGGATGTAATGGATCATGGAATATACATAATATAGAAGATTTACTTAAATTCTTTTTTTTTTCAGGTGTCAGGCTCAACTTCATTATTGAGGAAAAGTATAAACTCTCATGCGCTTACAGCAAGAATTAGCAAGCAGTACATACATAATCCATGATGAATTCCACAGGAATACATTAAATTTCACAAATCCTTACAATTTTCCAATTTCTTTTTGCCCCATGTGTAAATATTTCATAAATGTGAATAAAGGCTATTGTCAGTTATTGTTTGCTTTGTTTACCATAATTTATTTCGCTCTATTTACTGAACCTAATGAAAATACATACATAATATCACTGTTTCACCGAAAAGTTGGGCAGAGGTTTGCCTGTACACACACATTTCACCAGTTATGTTTAAGTCCCATGTAATAGGGGACGAGCCTATTGCCATCAACCAGGCACTACTAAGAAATTCCAGGTGGAAAAACCCAATAACACTATGCCCAACCCAGGCATCGAACCCAGGACCTCATACTCAGCAGTAGCTCTTGCGACCCCTAGACCAACGAGACATAATTTTATTAATAAATTGTTGTGTTAATGAAAAAAAAAACTTCAATTCTTAAATATTTCAAGTTATTTTTATTTGTAGTTTACACTGTTATCATTATCAATTAACAAAATAGGAACATACATTTATATTACTGTCATTCAAGACTCAACAGTTTTCTAAAACAACAATTATATTTCAAGAACTATCTTCAGGTTCTAAGTAGCAACGCAGCAGGTGCCTTCATTCATGCTGCCTTCATGTCTTCGTAGGTGAAACTCCCCAGGAACTCTACAGTTTTAAAACAAAATCATATTATTTTCTGCTCAAATAAAGTACTTAAACATTATGGGGTTTATTTATAAACGTTACTTAAAGTTAAGTAATGATTAGCAACTGTATATCCATACATTTTTGACATTTGAACGTCATTTAACTTTAAGCAATGTTTATAAATAAACCCTGTGGCAAAGTAAAGTAGGCATTCATTGGGCCCATGGCTGGACAAAAGCCATTAGCCTAGTTATTGCTGCTGTTTGTATAATTTCTTCTTTACTTAGGGCTGATTTTTCAATGTCCAGATATTTTGTAATACTAAATTATGTAAACATTAGTTAGGTATACATAAAATATAATTATGATGTAGAAAGTTCGGCCAAGGAAATAAATATTCATAATTTTATTATAAAGTAAGTTGCCTCGCTTGATTCTAAACTATGTGACTAAAAGCTTACATTTTCATTCACAGCATTTTTGCCATCTAGCCATCCAACTTCTTTGTTAGGAAATTAAGAAGATTCATGTTGGGTAGTGTTCCATTCATGTATTTTCAGCTCTAGCACCGTCTGTGAAAATATTATGAATATGTTTTGTAGTTATGTTAGTGGTTACTATAGTTTATTTCAGCATGTAGGTACTTATGTACCTACAAAAATATCAATTAACAATTTCAGTTAGAATGTGAGGTTGACGGACAGGGACTCACGTTATTCCTATTTATATTGGGTTACTTACTTGTAGTGATAATCTCGACGTCTTTTTCGCTATTGAGCAAAACAGTATTGATTTAATGAGAGAATTTTCCAGTTCATCCGGCTTACACAAGCCACAAGAAAAATGTTCCAAAACTGCCTAACATAGGCCCACGCACAGAGCATGTAATATAGGCCCACGTTTCGTATAGGATATTAAATTAAAATTTGTAAATATAATACAATTTTGTGTTGTTCTCAGTGTTGCCATTTTTTTTCCCCGAGTGCTATAAAAAGAAATAAGATGAGACATTTTTTATAATCCGTTCAACCGATTTTGACTTCTATTGCGTTGGTGACATGACAAATGGCAGCTTCAGTAAACACTTGGTATTGTAACCACTTTTTTGCTTTTAATGTTCAACCGAACACGAAACGGTTTATTTAAATGTGTAATCTTATTTCAAATAGAGTATAGTTTAGTCTCAAACATTTTTAATTTTATTTATCTGTTACTGACATTCGGTCGCTGTTTTGGAGGTCCTTTTGAAAATTTGAGAATGAAAATAAAACAAATGGTATTTTTTTAAACATCATCCAACATAATCTACAATAATTAATGAAAAAGTTAGTGAAGATGTTTGAATGTTTGTTAGATCTATACATAACTTGGGCATAACGGCAGATTTTTTTTACCCCGGTAGTATTTTCCCGTGAAATATTTTTTAGAAATGACGTCGTTTTGCGATCACTACTCGGGCGGAGCCTCTGATTATTTTCAACATATTCATCATGGTGAACAGTTTTGCCAAAACAGCGTTCGAATCTGCAGTGGTTTCGGCATTTGAAAGAAATACATCGTAAAATCACTGACACAGGTTTTAGACAAACAATAAAACATGCCATTATCTTGTTATTTTAATATTTTCTCGAGTCAGTTTTAGTAATTGATTGTATTGTTTTCTACAAATTGAATTAAACTAACCACTAGACAAAACCACCAGCCACTAAAAGCAACCCGCAATTTCAAGCAATTTCTTCGCCAGTAGGGGTGTCCAAACCCCCAGGTTTAGTGGAAATCCCACTAACATGACAACACTGCTTTTCTACGATTTTGTTATTGGCCACAGATTAAAAAAACCGGGGAAAGGAAACGTTTTGTTACGTATTTCAATTATGGTAGTTTTTGATAGAAAGTGTTTTAAAAAATGGTTTTTAATTTTTCGGCAATCATTGTACATTTTCATTTATAAGCACTATTATAGCATCAGTTATAATTAAAACAAAATTAAATTAAAGCACAATAATTTGGAAATTAATCATGCCTTTAAGGTGGAACAAAACATATAAATCAAAGACGTATAGGTATAGCCGTTTTATCCTTACCGACCCAGACGACCCCATAACCCTCCTCCAGGAGAGCAATAGGGCCACAAGTACAGTGCACAAGAAACACAGACACCGACCCGCATTCCGACCTCGCCGCCGAGGTCCTCCGCGATCGCGACCCGCCCGAGTAAATAATACTCCCCACCGACCCTTGCTCGCAGAAGCGCCAGCCCGCGTTTTGCTGAGAAATGTAGTCTTAAATTCCCCGATTAATAATAATGAATCATCTTTGATCCAGCCTGTCCCAACTTGCTGCCCTCCCCCCAGCGACGCCCTAAGCCGAGGTCCGTACCCCACAGGGGGTGCCCTTAGCGAGCGTTCGCCTAGTTTTAATTTAGAATAGTTTTGCCCCTGGCTGGAGGCTTTAAGTTAGTAGCTTAAGGCAGCCGCAGGATTGACCGGTTAAGTAGTCATCACCTCAGAGGTGAGCTACGAGATGCCCTAGACAAAAAAAAAAAAAAAATATAGCCGTTTTATAAGAACAACCCTATTCAATTCCGGTCGATTGGTAAAAAATGTTTATCGTAATTCCAATTATGCCATGCGATTTAAATTGGACTTGGTTTCGATTCGGAATTGATATCAAAAATAAAATGTGTTGCGCAATTAGGCTGCCGGTTATAACAATACAATTTATGGCTACAAAGTTTTGGAAAAGCATGCCAAATTATCAGGGGCGAAACAGCCTAAAGCAATATCCTCTACAAGGCTAAGAAAACATTTAGCCACCTTATCACAAATTTTTAGCATGTCTGAAAATGATATGGAGCAGCTGGCTACATTCATGGGCCATACTAATGAAGTACATAAAAAGTCTTACAGGTTGCCAGATGACGTATACCAAACTGCTAAGATATCAAAGCTTCTCATTCTTATGGAAGATGGAAAAGCAGACGCTTACAAAGGAAAATCTCTCCATGAGATTGATTTAGATTTGAATGAGGAGCTAATTGAAGAGCCCGTGGACAACAACGAAATTATAGACTATGATCCTGAACCTGCACCTACTTTAGATGCTAATTCTGATTACGTACAAACATATTGTAATTTAAATGACTTGTCTCAGGCTGGACCATCTGGTATGCAAAATGATTCTCAACAACTTATTAATGAACCCGTGTCTCAATTAGGTAACGAAAACAAAATACGAAAAGGAAAAAAAAGGACGTTGGTTCCTTGGACAAAGGAACAAAAGGATGTAGTTACAAAATACTTTAAATTTCACATAAAAAATCACCAACCGCCTAAAAGAAATGAATGTGAGAAACTAAAAGAACAGCATGTAGATTTACTTAAGAATAAAGACTGGCTAAAAATAAAGGTATTCGTCCAAAATATTTACTCTAAGGCTAAGAAATGAGAGAAGAAAATTTATGTTTTAAAATAGTATGTTTTAATATTTTTACTTTATTAATGCATACCAATGATTAAGATACTTATAATTATGTTTGAATTGATGATTAATACCCGGTTTCTGAGGTCCGTATCAGCTGTTTATTTATTCCATAACTTTACCTGATGTTTAGCTGTCATTAAACTTTGTTTAAAAACGATTTTACTGACATTATTGCAATTACATAAGCAACTGCCTTTAATAGCATTTTTAAACAAAGTACTTAATAAAGAATTAAAAAGGTTGTCTGTTTATCGAATTAATAATTAATGAAGAGATATCTAACAGCACCTCAGAAACCGGGCATGAGACTTTTAGTTGTAACCACTGATTTATTTTAATTATAATATAAAAATACATGTTCCATTGTAATGAAGACTGATTGATGTTCATAATTAAGTTTATTTTGTTATTAGGCAAAGGCAGAGCCCATTTATGTTTAATTATTTAGTGTAACTAAAATTGTTAAAATGTCAGTTAAAATGTTTTGATTTTTATGTTTAGATACCCATTTTTTTTTACAAAATTTTAAATTGAAAGAGAAGCTGCAGATGGAGTTTAGGTTGTAGATGGAGTTTACATTTCTTTTAAGTAGATATCTAAAACAAGAATGACAACATTGCGTTGATAAAAACCCTACTGATTTCTTTTAATTATAATATTAAAAAAAATACATGTTCCATTGTAATGAAGACTGATTGATGTTCATAATTCAGTTTATTTCGTTACTAGGCAAGGCAGAGCAAATTTATGTTTATTATTATGTCAATGTTAAATAGCATTGATTTGTTGATTCAAAAGTTTTTATGTTTAGATACACATTTTTTGTAAAATTTAAAATAAAACATTAAATGTTTTATATTACGATATGCCTTTTATTCCGTATATTCACCTGCATAAATATGACTAGGTACTATTATATTATTCGTATCATGAAACTTCCTCTTTCTACCTTTGAACCTACATGTTCAAACCAGGCTGTGCATCTGAGCTTACCTGTTTATACATACTTACCTGTCCAACTCCGAACTTACCTGTTCACACCAGCCTGTGCCTCTGAGCTTACCTGT
Organism: Xanthia togata; assembly: GCA_963853775.1. NCBI lineage: Eukaryota > Metazoa > Arthropoda > Insecta > Lepidoptera > Noctuidae > Xanthia > Xanthia togata. The sequence goes on from OY970802.1 coordinate 20,265,788, forward strand.
TTATATACCTACTTACCTGTCCAACTCCGAACTTACCTGTTCACACCAGCCTGTGCCTCTGAGCTTACCTGTTTATACCTACTTACCTGTCCAACTCCGGACTTACCTGTTCACACCAGCCTGTGCCTCTGAGCTTACCTGTTTATACCTACTTACCTGTCCAACTCCGGACTTACCTGTTCACACCAGCCTGTGCCTCTGACCTTACCTGTTCATACATACTTACCTGTCCAACTCCAGACTTACCTGTTCACACCAGCCTATGCCTCTGAGCTTACCTGTTTATACATACTTACCTGTCCAACTCCGGACTTACCTGTTCACACCAGCCTGTGCCTCTGAGCTTACCTGTTTATACCTACTTACCTGTCCAACTCCGGACTTACCTGTTCACACCAGCCTGTGCCTCTGAGCTTACCTGTTTATATACCTACTTACCTGTCCAACTCCGAACTTACCTGTTCACACCAGCCTGTGCCTCTGAGCTTACCTGTTTATATACCTACTTACCTGTCCAACTCCGAACTTACCTGTTCTCACCAGCCTGTGCCTCTGAGCTTACCTGTTTATACCTACTTACCTGTCCAACTCCGGACTTACCTGTTCACACCAGCCTGTGCCTCTGAGCTTACCTGTTTATACCTACTTACCTGTCCAACTCCGGACTTACCTGTTCACACCAGCCTGTGCCTCTGAGCTTACCTGTTCATACATACTTACCTGTCCAACTCCAGACTTACCTGTTCACACCAGCCTATGCCTCTGAGCTTACCTGTTTATACATACTTACCTGTCCAACTCCGGACTTACCTGTTCACACCAGCCTGTGCCTCTGAGCTTACCTGTTTATACATACTTACCTGTCCAACTCCGGACTTACCTGTTCACACCAGCCTGTGCCTCTGAGCTTACCTGTTTATACATACTTACCTGTCCAACTCCGGACTTACCTGTTCACACCAGCCTGTGCCTCTGAGCTTACCTGTTTATACATACTTACCTGTCCAACTCCGAACTTACCTGTTCACACCAGCCTGTGCCTCTGAGCTTACCTGTTTATAAACAAACATACATACAAACTTACCTGTCACTCGTCAAAAATGATTATATTGCTTTTTAAGATTTTGTAGACCACCAAAGTGAAAATACCTACGCTATACATAGGTATTGTCACTTTTGTATGCTAACTATTAATTATTTATTATCTGTGCCTGGAGTCATTATAAGCCCTTATATAGGTGGAAGCCTCTTGGCTGATAAGCTGGATACAATAATTCAAAAACAGTATTCGGAACCAATCTGAATACAATAGTAGATGGATGTCATTTAGTTATTATAATCATTATGATATATGCAGAGCATTATACGGAATTGATTTAAACATACAGTTGGATGGAGGCGGGAATGTGCATGCAGTGTTTTGAACGTATACGGAGATATTCAGTGTGCAAGAAAGATTTAAGAGTGAACGGACGCACTAATTCAGTTATTCGGAACCAATCTGAATTCAATAGTAGATGGATGTAATTTAGTTATTATAATCATTATGATATATGCAAAGCATTAGACGGAATTGATTTAAACATACATTCGGATGGAGGCGGGAATGTGCATGCAGTGTTTAGTAGGTATACGCAGGTATTCAGTGTGCAAGAAAGATTTAAGAGTGAACGGACGCACAAATTCAGCTAGAAATATTTAATTTGAATATCACCATTTAACGTTTAAATGATATTTGACGTCGACTACTGATATGATACTGATTAAAACATCTTACATACGCATTGAAAACATTAAAAATCTCACTACATTCAGTGGACGCCGCAGGGTGGTAGTTTGTAAAGACGCAAGAAGTCCTTCGCGATTTATATATATATATATATATATATATATATAAACAAATAGATTCAACCAACCAACCAACCTACACCAACCAACTTTAGATCATTATCTGTATAAATAGGATGCACAGAATGTCTAACGTAGTGGTCCAAAGGCGGATAACACCTATCATTAATTGAAAAGTTTCTAAGACCAGATTTTAAGAAAATGTACACATGCCAGCGTATCAACCTACTACAATCTGTCAAATTTCTTTAATAGATTTTAAACTTTAAACCAAACGAGTAAGGTTCAAAGTTGATTCGGAATATTTGACATTTTCGGGTAGGTTGACCTGCTGCTGGCGTCTGTACTACCGAGTAAGTTTCGCTAAAGTCACAGATTAATAATACAGACGGTTCACTCCGCATTTTAGGTGTAAGCAAGTACGCGACAGGCTCGGCTTGTTGGGCCAATTCAGTAAGTGTAACGTAGTCCGACGATCAATAAGTTTCGCGATAGAAAGAGAGGCAACTTCTAATGTTGTAGGTAATTAGCGCTGTACGTTTAGTCTTTAGTCGCTGAGGCGGAGTCACATCTGCGGACGCGCACGAACAGTGCTTTTTTTTTTTTTTTTTACTAAGGCATCTCTTGTCTCACCTCTGAGGTGATGACTACTTAACCGGACATTCCTGTGGCTGCCACTACAATCAAAGCCTCCAGCCAGGGGCAAAACTATTCTAATTAAAACTAGGCGAGCGCTCGCTAAGGGCACCCCCTGTGGGTTACGGACTTCGGCTTAGGGCGTCGCTGGCGGGAGGACAGCAAGTTGGGACAGGGTGGATCAAGGATAATTCATTATTATATCGGGGAATTTAAAGCTACTGGCTCAGCATCGACGCGCGCTGGCGCATCAACGAGCAAGGGTCGGGAGGGAGTATTATTTACTCGGGCGGGACGCAATCACGGAGGACCTCGGCGCCAAGGTCGGAATGCGGGTCGGTGTCTGTGTTTGTGCACTGTACTTGTGGCCCTATTGCTCTCCTGGAGGAGGGTTATGGCATCGTCTGGGTCGGTAAGGATTTGCCTCGGGCGGCGGACAGGCACTTTTGAATTGTCAAGGGGTCAGTCAGTCAGAAATATGAAGCTAGTTGCCCATTCCAAAGCGTAGGTTCCTAGAGAGAGATTCTACTAGAGACATAGTTGGCGGCCTCGACAACCAGAGGGTTGCGATGTTTGGCGGCGGACTCCAAATGCTCCAATCGCTTGGAATTGCGTAACGAACAGTGCGGCGCGCGTGCACCTTACATAGGAACATAGTATGGACACCTTTGGACATATTTGCGACCGGTTAGCGAGTATGCGGTTACTTTAATGTCCTGTCGCGGACAGGAACAGTACGGCTCGCATGCATCGGAACATAGTATGGACACCTTCACTTCACGGTTGTGTGCGCCTGAGCTTCAATTAAGCAGGTGTGGATCCTTGCACTCGAACTGTTCGCAACAAGCGCGCGCGCGTAGAATGACGCGTCCATAGCCAAGAGCCGCCAAGCGTGCGCGGTTCGTGCGCGTGCTGTGGTGTGGACCTGCCTGGATCTGCCTTTAGATTGTCCGAGGAGATAGGGCCCGTTATGGCACGTAATGATGCACGACATAAAATGAAAACCAAATAAATTTATGTATTTTATAGTTGTAAATTTGTAATACTTATCTAGTTTGTTTATGTAACAATATAAATAAATTGAATTAAACTTCAGCTTACTACTTAAAAAACACCCTGGAATCCAAAATATGATGAAGAAAACATTCTATTGCTAAAGATTAGAACTCATGACAGTTTTATATTTCAACTGGTCTTGAAACATTCTTAGAAAAACTCTATACTTCTTATCATGGTATGCTTTAGTGATCATATTAGGTGGTATCACGTCTGCAGTGCCACCCATATTTTCTATGGCATCCTGTACATTGTTGAAGTACTGGGAAGCACAAGCTCCTAGAATTGCAGACCCAACTAAAACGGAGTCTTTCTCATGGGGCCTTAGAATGGGCAGACCCACGGCATCAGCTTGTATTTGGACGAAAAGTGGATCTTTTGTGATGCCACCACAAACCAGCAATGATTTGAACGGTTTGTACCCTGCAAGTACCAGCGCTTCTATAATATGCCGCGTGCCGTACTGAAACAATGTTAAACTTATCAAATCATACAATGTTATGACAAATATCAATTAACGCAGGGTTTCAATCTTAAGAGATGAAACAGATGACGCTCTCAAATTTTTGCCTAACCCATGGGAACAAGGCATGCGTTTATATTATTACCTATGTAACTTTACCCACACTCATAATAGGTAAACAAAAGTTGGCAATACCTGAAGATATGGGTATTACCCGCGGCAGTCGTCGTCAGTGCGCAACACAAATGAAAGCTGTACCTATAATTACAAGCGCTATCTATAGTAGGAAGTAATAATTTTATTTAGCACTAGTAATTTATTATGTTTTAAGCTGTATTAAGTAATATAGTTACATATCATTAAAAAAAAAGCGCTAGATTTAGCGCTAGGCGCTAAAACGCACTCCGAGACAAAAAAAAGCGCTAGATCTGACATTTTTATTGCAATCTATTTTATTATGATTCTTCTCCTTTTATCAATCGTATTGCTTATAAAAAAATAGCGAGTCAGGCTATTTTTTTAAATAGCCATCTTAGGTAGTCCTACTACGGTAGGTAGTATGAACATTATAGTATCGCTACATTCGCCGCTGGTGCGCGAGTGGGCAAAAGTATAACTATTTATGAAACTGAAAGTGCGCCACTTACCGACAGCGCTTGCAATGTGGCCAGGTAAAGCACCGCCAGGTTAGCTTCACTATTGTTTATTGATAGCCCACAGATCATGCCTCGCATTGATGGGTCGGCCAGCGGCGAGCGGTTGCCATGGAAATCAGGCCAGACGTGAACATCCCTTGTTAAATAGCTGACATCATTGTGTCCTTCCAGTCTTGCCATTTTTGATAATAATCCCCTCAAGTGGTTGCGGGTACTGGAATATTTAATTAAATAATAGGTTTATTTTTTATAAACCAGAACTGAGCAGTTATGCAGATAATCGTCAGGTAACTTACTCGCCAGAAGACATCACTTTCAAAAGTTCAGCACCGGCAGGATGACTTGATATTATGTGATCTAATAACATCCCTGAAGCACTTTGTCCAGCCTCATTCAACCACATACTAGGCACCATTGCACTGTAATACGGTCCCCACACACCTTGTACTAGAACAGCTCTTTTATTTACAGCCATATGACATGTAGAAGTCCCACAGATTAATCCAAGACGAGAAGACATCTCTTTATCTATTCCTTCACCATGTGTTCCTATCATGCCCAAGCCTCCAGCATGCGCATCTATGATAGAAGTGGCTACTGGAGTACCCGGTTTCAGTCCCAAAGTATTTGCAACCTCAGCTGTTAACCCTCCACAAAACTCTCCAGGCATTAAAACCTTATTGCCAATCTTCTTAAAGTTATCTGCAGCTAGGTCCATTAATCCGATATCACGAAGGAACCCTGTGTTCCAACCCTGGTTTCCATCAATAGAGCATTCATAATTCCATTTGCAGACTAATGAGCATAGTGAACGACTCAATGAACCTGTTGCTGTCCATGTTAGAAAATCAGGCAGATCAAAGAAGTATCCAAACTCATCCCATTTATTTGGAAGATGTTTTTTTAACCAGAGTAATTTGGGCATTTCCATTTCGAGACTCACTTTTCCACCAACATATTTGAGTATGTCATGGTTAGTTTTATTTATTAAGTCTGCTTCAGCCTGCGCTCGATGGTCCATCCACATTATAATATTTTGATCATTATTATTTGTGCTTACAGATAGTGGCTTGCCGTGTTTGTCTAAGGCCACTAAGGAACATGTAGCGTCGAATCCAATACCTTTAATACTTGCAGGATTTATGTTTGCAACTACATTCTGAAAAGCAATGTATTTCATAAGAAACATAATTTCCTCTGAATGGCTTGTTTCAATTTGAGGTATTGGGTATTTTTAAATTATAAGGTTAAATATGTGGAAAAAAAAACTATTTAATTGTTTACTTTCAGTTATTCAGCACTGCACTTACAGACACAATCTTACCTTAATGACAAATACACAGCAATCCCAGATGTCCTTTGATGACTGTTCATAGTAATCAATTTTAGGTTTCCATGTCTGAATTTCCTTAACAGATGCGTTTAAGACATGACCTTTATCATCAACCAATGCTGCTCGTACGCTGCCTGAGCCCACATCCACACCAATAAAATAAACTTCTTTACTCATTTGGAAGTATGCACTCCTTTAGCACAATTCTGTAAAACAATGAAAAACGTACAATAGAAGAAAAAAAACTTATGGCAATGGGTACAGTGATATTGCATAAATAAACAATTATTTAATATAAATATAGATTTGTATAGAATGTAAGAAATGTTTTGCATCACCTTGTACACTAAGACAATGTTCACAATAACAGAGTGAATGTTATTTAACGGCACCGCGGCAGCGACAAATACAAATTGATAAAACGGCCTTGATGTTGTAGATATTACATATTATCAAGTAATAAAACCAAGGTTTAGTCTCATGAGATAACCTTGTTGTCCTTTGAACTTGTGCAGCTATCATCTGTAATGGTAAACACGGCAATGTCAACACAAATAAAGTTATAGTGATTTCTATTGTATTCAGGGAGAAATCTTTAAAATAAGCAATGCGCTACAAAGATACCTTGGAGATTATAATAATAGCTATAACCACAGGCTATAAATAAAAATTAATATTATATAATAAATCTGATGTTATAGCGAGTGTACCTAAACTCCCTGGTCGTAAAGGGCGAGGTATTCCGCCTCAACGTTACTCGCCGGATGACTAGATGCGTGTAACCGAACGCGCCCATAGACAGACTGCTGTCTATGCCTGTCTATGCGCGCTTCGACCAATGGTAGCCAAGGGCAATGGATGTTGTTCTGCGATTGGCCCAGACTTTGACGTTTGTCATAAGTAGTTTTAGTCTTTAAGAGGGTGATGGGAAGTAAAAATGGCGCGACTTGTTTTAACGATGATTAAAGTTTTACCGTGTAACAAAGCCCTTTAATTGAACCTGACCCACCCCGACTACATTTTGGCGCTCAACGTGTGTTTTGTAATATTAAAAACAAGGGGTCGGTGTCTTTGTGCGCGAATCGAACTTTTTCTCGTCGCGAGTTCAAAAAGTTTTCGGAATCTCGTGATACGACGGAGACTACAGTCGACCTGGTCTGCCGTTCGCGCTGTCACCTGTCTTGCGTTCAGTTTCGTTTATTTTGCTGGCTAACAAAGCCACGAACCGTAGGTTTCAAGTTTCACCTACTTGTTTGCAAAATGCCGCGAAGACGCAAGTCGTTGCAAGCAGGCGACGAATCAATTCTCGAGGAATCGGAGCAATCAGGCAACGTAACAATGACTCAAGAAGCGCTATCTACACTGATTACTACTCTCCAACAGTCGCAAGCCGAATTTTGCAATCAACTCTTACGTGAAGTACGTTCATCGACGCCACACGTGTCACCAGATGCAGGTACTTGTGCCGCCAACGCCGCAATGGGCGTCATGAGGTCTACAACAGCAAATTTCTCGAAGTGCACATCAAAGTTCAGCGGAAATCCAGAAGAATCCGTGGAAAACTTCATAGATGCGATAGAAGTTTATAAGTCATGCCTGAATATAAGCGACGCCAACGCGCTCTTAGGAATGTCTATGCTGCTGACTTCATCGGCGGGAACATGGTGGCAAGGCGTCAAAGGAACAACGAAAACGTGGGATGACGCCATCATGAGGTTACGAAGTACCTACGGCGAACGTCGTCCACCATTTCGTATTTACGTCGAGTTGTTCTCCCTAGTACAAGGCAAAGAAAATACGGACTTGTTCATCGCAAAGGTCCGAGCCTTGTTGGCCAAGTTACCACAGGAAGACCTATGCGAACGGGTCGAGTTGGATATGGCATACGGGTTATTGGATCGCCGCATTCGCAAGCGTGTCGACAGAACCGAAGTCTCGACGTTCGACGAGTTGCTGAAAAAAGCACGAGCCGTAGAAGACTCTCTGAATGAGTCACGAGCTCAGAAACCGTCGTCAGGCCGCGAAGAATGCTCTCGCGCTGCTAACGCCGTCGCCGAGCCTGCGCGCGCCGCCACGTCGAATTATTCTTCCAGCTCCTCCGCTGCCGTCGGTAGCCGCACGGGCGACTCAACGACGAAGAAAGCAGGGAATACGAAGCCGTTCTGTGTTTACTGTAAACGCCAAGGTCACACCAAAGAAAAGTGTGAAAAGTTAACAAACAATAACAAAAATATTTCCAAAAATGAAGACTCAAAAGACATTAAATGTTACGGTTGTGGTGCCGCGAATGTAATAAAATCGAAGTGCGCGAAGTGTAACGGTAATACCGGGGAAAATAGTGAACATTCCGCGTTTTATTCCCTAACGTCAACACGTGATCATCGTGCACCCGTCACTCGCATCGAAGCGGGTCGCTCGTGCCCTGGGCGCAGCGACGAACACACCGAGAACAGCGCGCCGCCCGCGCCACCGCTACTGCCTACTCCGCGACCGCCAGGTAGCGTGATGTTAGCAGGCAAAGCGAATGCGCCCGCTCCTTCGTGCGCCGAGTCTACGTCTTCTCACAAAGTCGGAGGTAACCCCGCGAATGTCACAGCGGGTTTTGTTACTAATAACAATGTTTGTAATTTAACTGATAACGTTAACGTCGCTATGGATACTTACTATTCTGATAATAGTGTTCCTTATAGTAAATGTTTACATGATAAAGTAACTCGTAATTCACAGACATTCTGTGTTATTTGTTCTAATAACTTTAATGATCATTTTGGTTCACAAACGATGTCTTGCGTTAACAACGATGTTAATGTTATGTCTGTGCCTTCAAATGATAGTTTAGAAAGATATTTTTGTGTTGATAACAATGAATGTGTTACATCTATATCGCCAAATAGTTGTCTTATAAATGGTTATTTTTGCGTAAATAAGGAAAATGTTTGTGTATGTACTAAAACTAATGTGTGTGTTTGTGCCACTTGCGACCAGGGGGAGTTAGCATCGCCGTTAATGAATGATGATAATAGTAGTTTACGGTCGGTAATGTTCAATGGTTGTCAATCGTTATCCGGAAATTACGACGGTTCAAAATCTAGTGCTCGCGATTTTATACCTATTTCCAGATCTATGTATGATTTTAAACCATTTTATAACATAACCAACGAACCTCAACGTGTGTCCGAAATTGCAAGTGATAGTCAACATTTTTTCGAGAATTCCAGTGGCTCTCAACATTTTTTCGAAAATTCCAGTGGCTCTCAACATTTTTCTGAGAACACTACCGATTTTAATTATTGTTTTAAAAATATTAGCGATTGTCAACAATTGTGCGGAATTACAAGTGATTCTCAACATTTTTCCGAGAATAAAAGTGATGTTCAATCTTTTTGTCGGCCCGTATTAAAAATTAGTATTTTAGGAGAAAACGGTACCGCGATGGTAGATTCAGCAGCTAAATGCTGTGTAGCTGGCCATTCGTTGTACGCTCTCCTGAAGGCCAAAGATCATCCTATGTCCTCGCGTATGGAAAATGTAAAACTGGCAGATGGTAAAAGTAGGTTATTGAATGTACTTGCTACCGAGGTAAATGTAACTCTTGAAGGTAGAACCAGGCTTGTAAATTTTTTAATTTTTCCGGACGCGGACGGTAACGAAAGTCTTTTAGGTATAGATTTTTTGATAAGTTTTAATATTAGTATTGATTTCGGTAATGCGAAATGGCACTTTGCTGACAATTCTGAGTGGTTCCATCTTCTTTTTGAAAAAGCAGCACATCACGTTGAAAATGTGCCTATAAGTAGTGTACTTAGGGACGAGGAGGCGTCACAGCTTAGCGTCAAGCAGCGCGAGGTTCTTGCTAAATTCCTTTCTGAAAATCAGGACGTTTTTGAATTAAAAGGCGAACCAACTACGTTTGCAGAGCACGTCATCGACACCGGTGACCATGCTCCTATCGCGGTCCCTCCGTATCGGTTAACTCCAGCAAAAAAAGAGGTTATGCATTCAGAGATAGAAAAGATGGTAGCTGATGATATCATTGAAGAGTGCGAATCAGCGTGGGGTTCTCCTGCTTTGTTAGTGCCTAAGAAGAATGGTCAAGTTCGTTTTTGCGTAGATTACCGAAAGCTTAATGCAATAACGAAAACCGATGTGTATCCAATGCCGCTTATAGACGAATTAATACAGTCTACCAAGCGCAATTGCATTATGAGTACATTAGATATGCGAAGTGGATTTTGGAACGTGTCTGTTCGCGAGTGTGACAGAGACAAAACTGCCTTTTTAACGCCTTTCGGAACGTACCGCTTCAAAAGGATGCCGTTTGGTCTTAAGAACGCTCCGTCCACCTTTCAACGTCTCATTGATAAGCTGCGCACAGGCGCCTCACTTAAGAATGTGACACTTTTAGCTTATCAGGACGATTTACTCGTAATATCTGAAGGTTTCGATCAGCATATGGCTGATTTACGTGCAGTTTTTGAGAGGTTGCGTATGTTCAATCTACGCGCCAATCGTGAAAAGTGTGTTTTCACACGCGAAGAGGTGAAATACTTGGGCCATGTCATTACTCAGGATGGAGTTTCGCCTGATCGTGAGAAAGTTCGCGCAGTGGCCGACATGAAGGCACCAAGTACTCTACGACATCTCAAAACGTTTCTTCAAACCTGCTCGTGGTTCAGAAAGTTCATTTTGAACTTTTCAGAAGTTGCTGAACCTTTAACACGTCTTTTGAAAAAGAATCAGACTTGGGTATGGGGTCCTGAGCAAAATCAGGCGTTTCAGGAGCTAAAAAAACGCTTAACGTCTGCTCCCATACTTGTCCAAGCTGATTACTCTAAACCATTTGTCTTGCGTACAGATGCTAGTAGTTACGCTCTCGGTGCAGTACTGCTGCAAGGTGAGGGAAAGGACGAAAGGCCTATAGAGTATGCAAGCCGCCTTTTAAACCCAGCCGAGCGTAATTATAGCACTACCGAGAGGGAAGCTCTCGCGGTGGTTTGGTCAGTCGATCGTTTCAGAGGTTACCTTGAGGGTCAACAAATTGTTATAGGTAGCGATCACCAGCCTCTGAAATGGTTATTGAGTTTGAAGTCGCCGTCTGGTAGATTAGTTCGGTGGGCACTGAAGTTACAGGAGTTCAATATTCAGTTCGAATACACTCCAGGCAGAGCCAATGTTGTCGCCGACACGTTAAGTCGTCCTACCTGCGAAGAAGACAGTAAAGGTCAGTGTGGTATTTGTTCAGTCATTGTCGACTTACCCTCTAGAAGTCCTGCTGACCTGCGACTTGCTCAATTGGATGACCCGGAATTAAAAAAAATAATCAGTGGTCTTGAAAGTAATGACGCAATAGAAGAAAAACGCTGGTCCGAGCGAGGTTACTTTATGCAGCAAGGAGTTCTTTATAGGTACAACCCTGATGTCGATGTCGAGGAACCACAGCTTGTTCTTCCAGTGAGTCTACGAGTCGACATTTTGAAGGAATGCCATGACACTTCTATTGCTGGGCATCAAGGTATTGATAGGACCTTACATAAGCTTTCACAGCGATTTTTCTTCCCTGGAATGAGACGGTTTGTCGCCGACTTTATCAAGTCTTGTGTGACCTGCCAGCGCTACAAGTCAACGAACTTAAAGCCTTCCGGCCTTTTACAGACCCCAGTTTTACAACAAAGGGGAGAGGTCTTGGCGATTGACTTGTTTGGCCCGCTCCCTCCTGGAGAGAAGGGGGAGAAATACGTTTTGTTAGTAGAGGACACAGCTACTCGTTGGGTCGAGCTTTTCGCTCTTGTTGATGCCACTTCAGTAGCCTGTGCTCGTACACTAATAGAGGAGTACTTCCTTAGGTATGGCCTACCGCGTCGTATTGTCTCGGACAATGGGGTGCAATTCGTCTCATCCGTTATGCAACAGTGCATGTATATTTTGGGGATTAAACAGGATTTGTTACCTTTATATCATCCGGAGGCAAATCCGGCCGAACGAAAAAACAGAGATCTTAAGGTACAGCTGGCACAGTTGGTAAACACTGAACATTCTTCTTGGCCTAAACATTTGCCATCGGTTCGGTTTTCAATGAACTCTGCTTTGTGTCATACAACAGGTGTTTCACCAGCTTTTCTCACCTTCGCTAGAGATCTCCGTTCACCCGTAGACGTTCATTTTGATATTAGGGCCGTCTTGGAAAAGGATAATTTTGTCCCACAGATCACACCTTATTTAAAGAAGTTCTTAGACTCTTTAGTTTCTATTAGGGATAAGGTAGAGAAAGAACAGGACAGACGTAAAGACTACGCGGACAAGGGACGTAAACCTGAAGAATTTGATGTCGGTGATCAAGTTTTGGTTAAGTCACACGTGTTGAGTAATGCTGCTAAAGGATTGTCAGCTAAGTTTGTACCTAAAAGGGATGGTCCTTACACGATCGTTAAAAAAGCTAGTCCTACCACTTACTTAGTTAGTGAACTTAATACTCCCGATAAGATCTCAGGTAGGTTCCACGCGTCCCAACTCACGCGTTTTGTTAGTAGAAATGACGCGCCTCCTCTTCCGATTATGCCAAAGCGTAACCGAGGCCGGCCTCGTCATATTCAGCCTGTTTCTGACGTTTTAGAGCGGGTTCCTGAGCGAGGACACTTTCATGAACCCGAGGGGGAGTGTATAGCGAGTGTACCTAAACTCCCTGGTCGTAAAGGGCGAGGTATTCCGCCTCAACGTTACTCGCCGGATGACTAGATGCGTGTAACCGAACGCGCCCATAGACAGACTGCTGTCTATGCCTGTCTATGCGCGCTTCGACCAATGGTAGCCAAGGGCAATGGATGTTGTTCTGCGATTGGCCCAGACTTTGACGTTTGTCATAAGTAGTTTTAGTCTATAAGAGGGTGATGGGAAGTAAAAATGGCGCGACTTGTTTTAACGATGATTAAAGTTTTACCGTGTAACAAAGCCCTTTAATTGAACCTGACCCACCCCGACTACAATGTATAAATAAAATAAAATAAGTTCTGCTGGCAGAATTGCAGTTTTCAATTTTGCCGCTTCAAAAACAGCAGTGATGTGTCACTGATTCAGTCATGTCATGTCGAATCAAGACCACAGAATAATTATTACTCGGTCATAATAAAATGCAAAAATACGAGGAAAATATCGCACTATGCTCGGACCTATGACCGGGCCATTATAGACAATCCACTATTAGCCTCGTGTATATAGATACAGTCCACTGCATTGGATTGTCCTCAAGCCATTTTGCCTTTTTATTTTACTGGCCTATTGGATTATAAAACTTCTCTAAGGGCGTTGTGCACTTTTTTTGTGATGGGTAAAAAATGTTAATCGCGTCAGGACACGTGAAATTATCGAAAATTCGTAAGACGGAGGGAGAGTAGACCGGTGCAAAATTATTCCCTAACCATTCCAAAATATCAAAAATGCAAAAAATTTAATATTCAAGTTTTCATTTCTGCCGGCACTCCCGGAGTGCAACCCGTTTTTTTTTTGTTGTTTAGTTTATTTCTCGGTTTTTAGTTGGTCAGTTTGTTGTTCTAACTAAGTTACAATAGCCTAATGTCAACTGCTCATCACCTTTTACAAAATATTGCTTTTCCCGATGCAGGGACATAAATCGTTGAGGAGTTCTCCTGGTATTTCACCATCAGCTCCATTTCTCCATATGCATTGTGACGAGCATAAATTGCTTGGCAACCATAGGTAATACGGGCTGGTTTCCGCAACTCCACGTCAAAGCGCGTATTTTGCGTATGGGTGGGAAAAATTGATCATTCGATCCACCCCAGCTCCTCAAAGAAGGCCAGCAATGCCTTGGTGTTACTGGCAATCTCGCGTAGGGTACCTCGGTTACTGAAGTACTTTGCCCTGTATGTGGCAACCACCGGGCAGTTTAACAGCACATGAGCTGCTGTCTCGTCGTCCTCCATTCAGGTTCTGCAGCGTGGACTGTCTGTGACTCCTATGACAAAGAGGTGTTTATTAAATGACCCATGGCCAGTTAAAGCTGCTGTAACCGTACGCAGCTGTTGTTTGGTTAACCGAAGAACTTTTTTCGTGAGGCGGCCATCGATTGAAGGGAGTGCCTCCTTAGCCTGGCTGCACTCACCTTGGTCCGACCATAGTTTGTGATGCTGATCCCAAAGGAAACGAACTAGGGCCTAGTTGGTTTCCTTACCAGAGTGTATAGGTCACCGAAGGGGAGTGGCACGATGGGTTCGGGCCCCACTGGTGCAAGGCTCGATCCCCTTTTGGCAAGTTCGTCGGCAGCATAGTTCCCCAGCGAACCGCTGTGTCCTTTGATCCATTGAATGGTTATTTTATTGAGGTCCCAGGTTTCACCTGGTTAAGACGCTGGTGGCACTCGTGTATAAGCCCACAGTCCACAGTGTGACTGTTCAGCGCTTGCAGAACAGTCATGCTGTCTGAGAGTATACGTGTATCGAGCACCATATAAAAGTAATTGAATCGCAACCCGTGAAATACTTATTATTGAGTAGTTCCGGTGGCCATCTGTGGTCTTCATCATCAGTTCCACTTCACCAAATGGTGCTTTCCGAGCACGAGTTACTATAAAAAAGAGATATTAGATTTAATATTAAAGTATATTTGAAGATAATAATATTTGAAGAGTTCTCTCGATTTCTCCGAGATCCCAACATCGGATCCGGATATGATGACAATGGGAACACCTCGAAATCAAATCCAACTTTAAAAAAAAAATACATCCGAATACTTTTTTTTTCTTCCTTCTTGCATTTGAGCCGGTGTCGACTATTCTGCCGGTGTCACGTAGAGACGGCAGTGCAGAGTGGCAGGCCGTCGGACTTTGTACTTTACGGGTAGATAAATGTTAGTAGCTGCGAGGACGAAAACAAGGGTTAGTAAAACATGTATTCTAATTTACAAACTTATAAAATACTATACAACATAAAAATATTTAAATACATAGTTATTTTACGCACCAGCTGGTCGATTCCCGTAACCACCTCACCGTGAAAACATGTGAAGTGAGCGTGGAGTGAGCTGTCAGTGTCATCTCACTGGTGCTAGGGATTGACTAAGCAGTACATTTACAATCATAATCGAGATTTTAATTACATTTTTTTATGCTAATTCTGTTGATTATTTTATATTAAGTATTTTAAAGGCAGTATTTAATTGTCTAACTAAACATTGCTATTTTTAGGGAGGTTTTAAATAAAATAGCAAAACAGATAATCAGTCAGAAACTCAATTTTGTTTTATTCTATTTTGTTCCTAGACTTAATAAAGAGGCCTGCGCGAGCTGGTTACGCACGTGGGTACCTACCTACCTATAATAAATAAAATAAAACATACAAATATCTACAAGTTTAAGCTGCTACTTACTAAAGAATATGCGCATCGAATAGTTTGTTATTATGAACCCATTGTTATCTGATTATGTACCTACACGCAAGCGAGTGCTAATAGTGTGTAATTTAACCCCACACAAACTATGTGGGGACCTACCTAAACGATATAGTAATTTAAAAAAAAAGCCGTGCGGATTTTATGTAGGTACCTACCTACCTAATATTTAATATAGTAAGTATAATATACGCGTTGCCAATAATACTTCAAATAATATTAATGAAATCATTACAAAATTCAACAGTTCAACAGCTGCAGCGCGCGCACCGGCTCACTTCACCCCGTTGAAGCGGTTAGAATCGCGCTTGCGCGCTAGGCAGTCACTATCACATTGAGGTTTTTTTTACTTACTAGGGTACCCTACTTATTTAAGTTGTAACTCGTCACGTATGCGCACTCACTAAATACCAACGTCCATTATGTAACTACAATGTTTTATTGTAGATATATAGGTACCTACCTCAATATCAAAACGTTGCCAAATAATAAATAATATTCATCAAATCAAACATCATCTACTATTATTAAGTAAAACTGACACTTGTAGCGCGCGCACAGGCGTTCACTCAGTGTTTCCACTTACGTTTTTGGTTTTTCCCCAGTTGCTTAATGAATTATCCCTAACATGCCCCAAAAAAATCCTTGATTTAGGGAGCAATATGATAATAAATGATAACAAATCATTCCACATATTTAATAGCATTAAATACCTAAAAAATATTCATTAATAGACGAGATTACAAAACATGAATAATTATTAGTCGAGTGAAACGAAACAAACTGTAGGTAAATGTGACTTAGTTACGATGTCGTCTTCAGCCACGGTAATACTACAAATAACATGATAAACTAAAATTAGACCGATTACATTAATTACGAGTTTGAGGGAATCATCTTAATAATTCGGTGATGCCATAATGTAAAGTAATAAATTGGGTGCTGGCTACTATAAACAATAGGATTATCAACTCAAGTTCAATTTTAATCAAAATTCCCTAAATCCCTGTCAAAATAAAATATCCCTATACCATGCATAATATTGGTAATTTTCCCCAAAAAAGGGAGAAATCCCTAAAAGTGGAAACACTGACTTCATTTCAGCTCGGCGAAGTGCTGTTGCCATGGAAACCACCGCGTGATCACCGCAACCACGCATTTTTTTTTAAATTTTCCCTCATTGACGGCCATGTCCTTAACCCTATTCGTATTCAGAGACAATAATTAGTACATTAAATATTTCAATGTTTTTAGATAATTTAATGTCTAAATCATATCGTTTTTGTACATTTAAAAAGTCAGTTTATTGCCTACATTTTGCTTTCAATAATTAAATCCTTTTTTTTAAATTAACTAGATACCTACTCACTTAGGTAGGTACTACCTTTTTAACCAGTAGGTATGTAACGCGTCACGTACCTATGCGCATAGGTACTTAAATTGTTTGTTTTATTAAAGAACATATTGTCAGCTGATGACTTGCATGCAATCAGACACCTAACATCAATTATATTTTATGTAAAAAGAGGTAGATAGGTTATAAACGTTCCGCAAGTGGCACGTCTAAAGTTGGCTAATTAGCCACATTTTCTTCGTTTTGTCTCTTTTTCGCTCCCGATAATTACGACATGCCATCCTACTTCCACGTGTCATATAATAGTGTAACATAGTGCCCTTTTTGAAGATAGAATGTTAGGTAGGTAACCTATCTACGTCTTTTTACTTCTAATATCATTGCCTAACATGGTGAGATGAACTTCTTCTACCTATCAATACGATTTGTATATTTATCAAATCTTATACAAAGATGTTCGGATTAATAAGTACCTAATCTTTTATTGTACCTCCATAACTAAACGTTGCCAATAATAAAATAATATTCATCAAATTAATCATTATCATAATATTATTATTAAATTCAACTGACACTTCAGCACGCGCGTGGAGTGGTGTTGTCATAGCAACAAGATTTCCGTGGGGTGGTTTTGATCACTTCACGCATGCGCGCTAACGTCAAATAGCTAGGTGAAGTGTTGTTGCCTAGACGACAGTATTCCATGGGTGATTTTGATCACGCGCCTGCGCGCTAGACACCTAAACCCAAGTGAGTGATGTTACCGTGGCAACGCGATACGCGATTCTTTCACGCCGCGCTTGCGCGCTAGTCGCTGTCATAGAAATCAGTGTTTTTTTTCATTGGTTGCTATGTCCATATGCCTATTCGTATTCACAGACAATAATGATATTAGTACCTACCCATTTATTTCAATGCTTTTAGATATTTTAATGTGTAAATCCAAACGTTTTTATATATTTAAAAACTCAGTTAAGTGCCTACATTTTGTTTTCAACAAATGGATTTGGAGATTGAGCAACTTCATAAAATTTGTGCTAAGCAAGTATTCAGTGATTGGTGTATTGTTCGTTTACCAAAATACATAGTACGTAAAAAGCACATAGGTAGTAATATCCCATCATCTAGATTGATAGATAGACCACAGTACAAGGTACAAACCTTGTAACATAAATATATCATAGGTAATTATTATCGTTAAAATTATATAAAATAAAATTGAAATTAATATAATAATTCATGTATTTACTTCTCTATTAAGTGTAAGTTTATTAAAAGCTGATAAAATTATGTGTTTAGGTTGCTGTAGTCTAATAATTTAAGTTTTCCTGTATAGGTACTGTTTTACACACTGTCTCATAGATGTAATTCAATGCTCTAAATGTCATTCAACTCTACTGTAGCAGGTTTGATGGAAAAAATGTCTAATGATAAATCTTTACCTAGGTATGTAAGTATTTTACTTTATTGAGTGTTGTGTGTACATAAATAAATAAATAGATTTTATTCATTTGCATCACATCAAAACATTTTACTAATACATTTTTGCTACATTGTTTCTTGATGCCAGGAACGGAGCGACGTCAGATGTGTGTGGACTGCATACCACCTCTGCTGGAAATAATGGTAAGCATTTATTACTATTTGATTTATTTCATTCCTATTAATAACCACTTTTGTCATTATCAATGTAGTACTTTCATTAAGTACATTTTTTACTAATTTTAATCACCTATTTTGAGTGCAATGAGTTGCAACATTCCTTAATTCCATGCTACAATATATTATGTACCTATGTTTATCAAAAATAGTTTGTGTATTATTGAATGCTTACCAGGATTGACGTGATCAAATCAAGTAGAGACGGTGTTCCTTTTCTTGTCTTCACTTCCTTTAATGCCTTTGCAATGCTGGGTCGAATGGGCTCATCTGCTGAGAGGTAGAATATTTATCAGATTAGTAATATGCACTTGTTTTGAATGTGTGGTATCCTATTCTTTTTTCATAGTTAACATAATTTTGTTTTACTGCTGGGCAAAGGTCTACCCCATACTTTTCCAGTTTTCCATAAATTACGCCTTCGCCAGCCAATCGCTCAGGAACTAGTCCAAATCGCCACGTCGGCGTTTCTTAGGCTTGCCTCGGTGACGACGGACCCATCTTCGGGCACCCGTTGTGTGACGATCGTGGCCTATACTTTTAACTTAATTAAAACTATTATTATCACCAAGTTAACTAGATACTAGGCATACTTACCTGACTGACCGTTCTCTACTCGTTCTTGCAAAGCTAACCATCAGACTGATGATCTATTTCATATCCTCATCATCATTTTTCCCCATGCCAGGCCACGGCGGCGGCCCAACCCGCGCCAAAATTTAGCTTTGAACAATAATTTTAGAAAAACTTTTACCAGTGCATTACATGTCAACACTATGTCATAATACTTTAATATTCACGATTACACAGAACACTGACAAACTAATTCAAAGTATGTAGGTACGAAATTCCATCTTTCATTTGTTTATTTGTGTTGAGATTTTGGATATTTGGAACTCTAAAAAATTAATCTAAAGTTTTTCTGTAGCGGGTCATCCCACCATAGACACCACAGACTAAGTAAAGTCTACCATTGCTAAAGACACAAAATTTTCAACCACAGATGATAAAGTACATCTTTAAACATGGATGATGAATGAAAATACTATTTTTTTTATTTATTAATTACTAATTTATTGTGCAAACCACGGCGTTTAACAGATGAAATTTATTTACAATAATTTTATTTAACATTTTGTTCTTATTTTATATTTTTTTTCAAGTTTACCAACCCTATTTTAATTTAATTAAATTTAACTAACTTATCATGCCTATTGTTTTTTTTATAAATCCCCTAATAACCCGAAAAAAGTATCTTCGATGCCGTACAGTAAATAGAGGCCACACGAAGAAACTTTTTTGAACTCTAGATAGATACGACACGGGAACCATTAAACAATCGCTTGACAGCCGCATTCGCGTCCACCTTCTTTTCATAGAGCTCATACCATGGCGCCATACATATTGCTAGTGGACCCTCCAGGAGGGTCACTGGCATTACGTTTGCGCTAAAGAACACTAAGTTTGAAACCGTAATAATAATTTAAAACGTAGTAAAACAGTGCTTTCAGAGTGTCTTGTAATACTTGGTATTTTCATGTAGGTAGGTACCTACTCACCGATTTTTAAAATGTTACAAAATCAGAATTGTAAGAGAATTGTTTTAGTCGATAAAATAGATTTAAAAAAAATTCAAAATTCAAGTCATTTATTCAAACTAGGCTGATAGATAAAATTTAGCATAGCAATTAATTTGGAGACATCGCCACATCCCTTTCTGGTAGTTAGTGGCTTCAAGAGCGCTACAGTACGGTACGGTAGAAATAAAAAATGATAGCTATTTATAAATATATAATAATAATAAAAAAGTTTAAATGTAGAAATAAAATCCTACAGTAAAAAAAAACGGGTTGCAAGTGAAAACTTGAATATTAACGTTGTACATTTTTCCGTCTTCATCGTCACGTGTCCTGACGCGAGTTTAATTTTTATTCATCACAAAAAAAGTGCACAACGCCGCTAATGAAGTTTGCACTTAAAAAACAATATTAGCGTAAACTCCACAGTCTGTTTATGAGGACACTCCGGGCATTTCGCCCCATCCCAAGAGGATCCTCCTCTGCTGGGTCAACAGGAAGATCGGTATGACTATCGTTGCCTCGTCCACTTATCACAGGGGCCGGCAATCCAGCACGATTGCAAAGATTGTGAAGCACGCAACATGCTATCACAATCTTCCCAACCGTGTCTGGATTGTAATGCAGCACCCTATGAACCAACAAACATCTGAAGCGACCCTTCAACAACCCGATTGCACGCTCTACGCTATTGCGAGACGTGCTGTGGAGTTTGTTGAAGTGCGCTTCAGGTGTTCGTTCTTCGGCATCTGCTACAGGCGTCATTAAATAAGCACGCTGAGCGTATCCAGAATCACCTGCAATTCAGATAACTGTGTAAATAATTTGGCTGGCACTAAGTGGGAAATAATAAGTCTTTTGGAAATAAAGCATACCAAGCAAGTAGGTCCTTTCATCGGACTGTCCCAATCCCTCCAAATGTTCCCTCAATTCGGAGTGGTGGAAAATAAAATTATCATGAGATGCCCCACCATAGGAGGCATCTACATGTAAAATATTGAGATCAGCGTCTGTTACCTGTAAAAAACTGTTTTAAAATTAAACTTAAGTAAAAACATCAATGTAATCTTACAACCCGTAGACTACGAGGTATTTGCATCATATTAATATTTTTTAATTATCTGCACTAAACTTATCAGCGATCTATCGAGCTGTGTGGTTTTCAAGTTTATCAGTACTCTTAGACATACGTCTGTTTAGTCTATGATTACTACGCAGGTGGTGCTTATGCGTAAGTCTAGTCAACTTATAACGTTTCTATTGCTGGGACACAGACCATAAGTGCTCTGTGGTATTATTAAACGAAGAACTGCCAAATATAAAGTAGTTTGTCAATGAGTTGGAACAATAGGATAGCTATTTTTTTTTTTACCGCAAACTTTTTGATGTGTTGATAGAGGAAATCATAGGTAACGTAACTACAGGGAGTTATTATGAAATATTTAAATAAAACAACAAATACTAAGATTTTTATTTTTTAATTATGTTTTAATTTTAATGTATGTTTTATTTTGCATTCTCGGAAGAAATTTTCCTATTAATTTGAATACATCTCAAGATCAGTTGAAAATTTCTATTCTGTGTGTTTCACATTATAAGAAGTCAAATTAGTACTTAGGCTTGAAGGGCGACAATAAATGGCGTCGCCGAGGGGAGGCAAAAGGGGCAGCTGCTACCCCCTAGAGAAAAAAATAATCAAATTTCATGTAAAGAATCTATTTCATGTAAAGAATCTATAAAGCCAAATTTGTTTATTTGGTTTTTTAAATTTCCATATGTCCTAAACAGGGTCTAAGGTCAGTCATAATACCTATTAGGTTTCAGCTCAACAGTTCTTAATAGTTTTGGGAAAAACAACCTGAAAGGTCCATTTCAAACCAAACATTGAAAATGGAAATTATTATTTTCTCAGTTTGTATTGGCTACAGATTTGAAACTGATTTGTGAAAAATATAATGTCCATCAGCGTCGATTTTGGCCCCATTGTGCGCCGTAGAATAAAGACGCGAGTCTTTCCTCTACGCCGCACTACATGTGCAAAGCTTACTTTTCCCATCCTCCATGTATCAATTTGCCAACCCCCCCTGGGACATCGGCTGGCGACGCCCTTGGTTACAATCCTATTTTTTAATGAAGGCACTGTTCCCTACCTTTAACATCAACAAATAAATAGTAAAGTTTTTATATTTTTGTATGGCCAATACCGTTGGTGTGGTGAATCGGATGAACAGGATGCGTGTAAATGTTTCCCTCTTGCTATTCATCATTCATTGAGTCAGACAATGATGGTAAAACAATTATACTGTTTCAGCACTTTCAGCAGTATTTTCGTTGAGGGTGGCGCTAACTGCTCTCCCATCAGCATATTGAGCTGGAACAAATGACACTCAAATTAAACTTGGTGTACTTTATAGTAAGTTAATTGAAAAAAGTGATTTGACTTTGATAGTTTCAGAAAATACATTTATCAGAAATATTAAAATGACAACAATGAGATTAATGACTGGAATAAATAAATAAATAAAAACAAAAATTACTTGATTTATGGTTACTGGTTGTCTAAATGCTAGTAAATGACAACATTTTCATTTCTATTTTAAATGAACTGGGAATAACATAAAAAAAAAAAAACTATTATTGTACTACTAATATCACACAAATACTTACAAAACTGAGATGTCTAGAGTGGTTACAATCGAGTACAATTTTCTTATATCAAAGGGACTGCAAGTGTGGTATCTGAAAAACAAGTTTTTTTTTAAATATATGTATTTTATTTTAAATTATGTCCTAAAATGCAAAATCAACAAAAAGTGTTTATTTTTATTTTATAATAATCATCAGCAGGAAACAATCACATGAATGTGTTTATATTGTACATAATAAAATAAAATATTAGTCTTACCCGGCAGACTGGCATAAGTATGGTCTTCATGTTTCATTTTCCAAGAATAGTTATAACCATAATTCCGATATACATCTGAAAAAGACATGTTTTAAATTAGTATATTTTTAAAGTATGTTGAAAGGCTTGTTGTACATTTATGTATGGGGTGATAGAGTAGTGATCAATAATGTTTGCCATTTAATTTTGAGGGTTGTAGTCAACCTAGTCAAATTTTCCAAATCTCATACCCTATAGTAAAGTTGGACAGCCTGTTAGAAGCTCAAATAAAAAGCAATGTTGGCAAGGAAAACTTGAGTGGATTGGAATTAAACATAATTATATAAGATTAGCAAGTAGTATTGATAACGTACGAACCTTCGTAAAATTTTGTGACTATTCCTGTGGTAATTTCTTCAGCCGAAAACAATGAAGGATTAGACCAACTTCGAGTCAATAGGTACTTCTCATTTATGTACCATTTTCAGTGTTTCTGGCACACACATAGGTTGTGAAAATCTTGAGTTCTTAATTACTGTTAATGCTCAGGACTACTTTTTGTGTCCGATCTCCATAACAGGAAACATATAAGACACGACAGGATATCTACCCTGTGCCGTAATTCTTCGTTGATGGTGGTTAAAGGTAGTTGGTTTTTAATCACACAGACGCGGAGCATTTATTTCAATTGTAACATTTACAGGCACTTGATTTATCACGTAGCAAGGGGTCATCGAGTTATTTTGTGAAGCTAGTAGTCCATCCATTCCAAACGAAGTAGGTTCTTGATGGAGGAGAACGGGCAAGAAACTCCATGGACACTTTTCATTTGAAAAACAAACAATCTCAATTCTTTCTAACACAACTTTTCTTATCATGTTTATTACTCACACACGACATTTGGTGCAAACTTTTCTCATAGTCAAGTACAATATCTTATTACTTAGTTTGTTCAATAAAACTTTCAAACAATGCTAAAATGCTTATCAGTTAATTCTTTTATAATTAAACAATGCTAATATTCACAAATACCACGTAGATAAAAGTTGAATTAGGAGCTTCTAACTTCATTCCTTTCTACAATCAGTTTCACTATTACTATTTTGTTTGACAAGACAACACTTCCTGTGGTTCAAAGAATTTAATCAAACAATAGATATTCATTAGTAAATTGAAGTGTATAATAATCTTATTTCCTTATAGTTGGTTTTCTATTAATGAAACTTATTTACCTCTCTTATTAAATTATTACATTCAGTTATTGATCTAAATATTCGCAAATCGCGCCATCTTTCCGACCTTAAGTAGCGCTTGGTTATAAACAAATTTACTATGTGACATGACCACTTGTTAATTATGACTAAGAATCCAAAAATCATTAAATAATGTTCCCTTTTAATTTTAACTATAGTTTTAGCTCCAACATCGAAATTAGTATTATAAAAATATATTGACTGAGTTCACAAGTTGGGCGATAGATGGCGTTGGATCTCAAAGAAATCGATAGCATTCACAGATGCATGCGAATCTCTTAGAGTAAATATGTTCCTTGATGCGAATAGTTGTAACAGTATTCCAGTATTCCACAGTAACCCATAGAGGGCAGGATCAACGACATTATGGTGAATAATATTATATTAAATAGTTACGTACGTAAGATTATGTTATAATCTTTACAGGTAGAGGGTAGACGCTTTCGCGGCGACACAGACAATAAGGCCGCTTTCTAAATTAGAACCGCGGATAAAATAATCGGCATATTTCCGGAGCAAAATATTGTTAGACGTTTATCATGTGATGTAATTAATGTGATTAATTAATTCTTATTAATGATTGTAAATAAATGTCATCTGTTAAACGCCGTTGTTTGCACAATAAATTAGTAATTAATAAATAAAAAAAATAGTATTTTCATTCATCATCCATGTTTAAAGATGTACTTTATCATCTGTGGTTGAAATTTTTGTGTGTCTTTAGCAATGGACCAATGGTAGACTTTACTTAGTCTGTGGTGTCTATGGTGGGATGACCCGCTACAGAAAAACTTTAGATTAATTTTTTAGAGTTCCAAATATCCAAAATCTCAACACAAATAAACAAATGAAAGATGGAATTTCGTACCTACATACTTTGAATTAGTTTGTCAGTGTTCTGTGTAATCGTGAATATTAAAGTATTATGACATAGTGTTGACATGTAATGCACTGGTAAAAGTTTTTCTAAAATTATTGTTCAAAGCTAAATTTTGGCGCGGGTTGGGCCGCCGCCGTGGCCTGGCATGGGGAAAAATGATGATGAGGATATGAAATAGATCATCAGTCTGATGGTTAGCTTTGCAAGAACGAGTAGAGAACGGTCAGTCAGGTAAGTATGCCTAGTATCTAGTTAACTTGGTGATAATAATAGTTTTAATTAAGTTAAAAGTATAGGCCACGATCGTCACACAACGGGTGCCCGAAGATGGGTCCGTCGTCACCGAGGCAAGCCTAAGAAACGCCGACGTGGCGATTTGGACTAGTTCCTGAGCGATTGGCTGGCGAAGGCGTAATTTATGGAAAACTGGAAAAGTATGGGGTAGACCTTTGCCCAGCAGTAAAACAAAATTATGTTAACTATGAAAAAAGAATAGGATACCACACATTCAAAACAAGTGCATATTACTAATCTGATAAATATTCTACCTCTCAGCAGATGAGCCCATTCGACCCAGCATTGCAAAGGCATTAAAGGAAGTGAAGACAAGAAAAGGAACACCGTCTCTACTTGATTTGATCACGTCAATCCTGGTAAGCATTCAATAATACACAAACTATTTTTGATAAACATAGGTACATAATATATTGTAGCATGGAATTAAGGAATGTTGCAACTCATTGCACTCAAAATAGGTGATTAAAATTAGTAAAAAATGTACTTAATGAAAGTACTACATTGATAATGACAAAAGTGGTTATTAATAGGAATGAAATAAATCAAATAGTAATAAATGCTTACCATTATTTCCAGCAGAGGTGGTATGCAGTCCACACACATCTGACGTCGCTCCGTTCCTGGCATCAAGAAACAATGTAGCAAAAATGTATTAGTAAAATGTTTTGATGTGATGCAAATGAATAAAATCTATTTATTTATTTATGTACACACAACACTCAATAAAGTAAAATACTTACATACCTAGGTAAAGATTTATCATTAGACATTTTTTCCATCAAACCTGCTACAGTAGAGTTGAATGACATTTAGAGCATTGAATTACATCTATGAGACAGTGTGTAAAACAGTACCTATACAGGAAAACTTAAATTATTAGACTACAGCAACCTAAACACATAATTTTATCAGCTTTTAATAAACTTACACTTAATAGAGAAGTAAATACATGAATTATTATATTAATTTCAATTTTATTTTATATAATTTTAACGATAATAATTACCTATGATATATTTATGTTACAAGGTTTGTACCTTGTACTGTGGTCTATCTATCAATCTAGATGATGGGATATTACTACCTATGTGCTTTTTACGTACTATGTATTTTGGTAAACGAACAATACACCAATCACTGAATACTTGCTTAGCACAAATTTTATGAAGTTGCTCAATCTCCAAATCCATTTGTTGAAAACAAAATGTAGGCACTTAACTGAGTTTTTAAATATATAAAAACGTTTGGATTTACACATTAAAATATCTAAAAGCATTGAAATAAATGGGTAGGTACTAATATCATTATTGTCTGTGAATACGAATAGGCATATGGACATAGCAACCAATGAAAAAAAACACTGATTTCTATGACAGCGACTAGCGCGCAAGCGCGGCGTGAAAGAATCGCGTATCGCGTTGCCACGGTAACATCACTCACTTGGGTTTAGGTGTCTAGCGCGCAGGCGCGTGATCAAAATCACCCATGGAATACTGTCGTCTAGGCAACAACACTTCACCTAGCTATTTGACGTTAGCGCGCATGCGTGAAGTGATCAAAACCACCCCACGGAAATCTTGTTGCTATGACAACACCACTCCACGCGCGTGCTGAAGTGTCAGTTGAATTTAATAATAATATTATGATAATGATTAATTTGATGAATATTATTTTATTATTGGCAACGTTTAGTTATGGAGGTACAATAAAAGATTAGGTACTTATTAATCCGAACATCTTTGTATAAGATTTGATAAATATACAAATCGTATTGATAGGTAGAAGAAGTTCATCTCACCATGTTAGGCAATGATATTAGAAGTAAAAAGACGTAGATAGGTTACCTACCTAACATTCTATCTTCAAAAAGGGCACTATGTTACACTATTATATGACACGTGGAAGTAGGATGGCATGTCGTAATTATCGGGAGCGAAAAAGAGACAAAACGAAGAAAATGTGGCTAATTAGCCAACTTTAGACGTGCCACTTGCGGAACGTTTATAACCTATCTACCTCTTTTTACATAAAATATAATTGATGTTAGGTGTCTGATTGCATGCAAGTCATCAGCTGACAATATGTTCTTTAATAAAACAAACAATTTAAGTACCTATGCGCATAGGTACGTGACGCGTTACATACCTACTGGTTAAAAAGGTAGTACCTACCTAAGTGAGTAGGTATCTAGTTAATTTAAAAAAAAGGATTTAATTATTGAAAGCAAAATGTAGGCAATAAACTGACTTTTTAAATGTACAAAAACGATATGATTTAGACATTAAATTATCTAAAAACATTGAAATATTTAATGTACTAATTATTGTCTCTGAATACGAATAGGGTTAAGGACATGGCCGTCAATGAGGGAAAATTTAAAAAAAAATGCGTGGTTGCGGTGATCACGCGGTGGTTTCCATGGCAACAGCACTTCGCCGAGCTGAAATGAAGTCAGTGTTTCCACTTTTAGGGATTTCTCCCTTTTTTGGGGAAAATTACCAATATTATGCATGGTATAGGGATATTTTATTTTGACAGGGATTTAGGGAATTTTGATTAAAATTGAACTTGAGTTGATAATCCTATTGTTTATAGTAGCCAGCACCCAATTTATTACTTTACATTATGGCATCACCGAATTATTAAGATGATTCCCTCAAACTCGTAATTAATGTAATCGGTCTAATTTTAGTTTATCATGTTATTTGTAGTATTACCGTGGCTGAAGACGACATCGTAACTAAGTCACATTTACCTACAGTTTGTTTCGTTTCACTCGACTAATAATTATTCATGTTTTGTAATCTCGTCTATTAATGAATATTTTTTAGGTATTTAATGCTATTAAATATGTGGAATGATTTGTTATCATTTATTATCATATTGCTCCCTAAATCAAGGATTTTTTTGGGGCATGTTAGGGATAATTCATTAAGCAACTGGGGAAAAACCAAAAACGTAAGTGGAAACACTGAGTGAACGCCTGTGCGCGCGCTACAAGTGTCAGTTTTACTTAATAATAGTAGATGATGTTTGATTTGATGAATATTATTTATTATTTGGCAACGTTTTGATATTGAGGTAGGTACCTATATATCTACAATAAAACATTGTAGTTACATAATGGACGTTGGTATTTAGTGAGTGCGCATACGTGACGAGTTACAACTTAAATAAGTAGGGTACCCTAGTAAGTAAAAAAAACCTCAATGTGATAGTGACTGCCTAGCGCGCAAGCGCGATTCTAACCGCTTCAACGGGGTGAAGTGAGCCGGTGCGCGCGCTGCAGCTGTTGAACTGTTGAATTTTGTAATGATTTCATTAATATTATTTGAAGTATTATTGGCAACGCGTATATTATACTTACTATATTAAATATTAGGTAGGTAGGTACAGACGCCAGCACATCACCTACTACAATCTGTCAAAATTCTTTAATAGATTTTTAACTTTATCACTACAGTGTAAGGATCAAAGTTGATTGGAAAAATTTGACAGTTTCGGGTAAGTTGATGTGCTGGCGTCTGTACCTACATAAAATCCGCACGGCTTTTTTTTTTAATTACCTACTATATCGTTTAGGTAGGTCCCCACATAGTTTGTGTGGGTTTAAATTACACACTATTAGCAGTCGCTTGCGTGTAGGTACATAATCAGATAACAATGGGTTCTTAATAACAAACTATTCGATGCGCATATTCTTTAGTAAGTAGCAGCTTAAACTTGTAGATATTTGTATGTTTTATTTTATTTATTATAGGTAGGTAGGTACCTACGTGCGTAACCAGCTCGCGCAGGCCTCTTTATTAAGTCTAGGAACAAAATAGAATAAAACAAAATTGAGTTTCTGACTGATTATCTGTTTTGCTATTTTATTTAAAACCTCCCTAAAAATAGCAATGTTTAGTTAGACAATTAAATACTGCCTTTAAAATACTTAATATAAAATAATCAACAGAATTAGCATAGAAAAATGTAATTAAAATCTCGATTATGATTGTAAATGTACTGCTTGGTCCATCCCTAGCATCAGTGAGATGACACTGACAGCCCACTCCACGCTCACTTCACCTAAGTTTTCACGGTGAGATGGTTACAGAATAGCACTGCAGTTCAAATTTTAAATTATTTTCATTTAGAAAGGTGGCTAAAATTTTGATGATTTTGGGGTAGAAGTGAGAAATCATAATGATGAGTCTACAGGCACATATTTTCTTATAATGATGGCATCATTATAAGCAAATGTGTGCCTGTAGACTCGTACATTGAAAGAAATACAATCGTTACTTTTATAATCATCATCATTGACTGCCTTGTTCAAACCCACTGTTGAGTAATTAGGGCTCCCCCGTTTTGTGCTATGCTTTCCTTCTTTGTGGTAGTCTCATCTAGGTCTTCCCTGCGATCTTCTGTAGGTCGTCCTACAATTTGCCAACGCTCCTTCTACCGTTTCTCGGAAACTATTCCGTTAGGGCTGTACTTTTTACCCAACTACGGCAAAGCTAAAAGGAGAGTTATGATTTTGACCGGTATGTATGTATGTTCATTTGTTGCCTCATAACTTCTAAACTACTGATCATAATTTGACGAATGAGGAAGCATCTCCGCTATTTATAGGCTATGTCACGGCACATTAAATTCAATATGGCGCCCTCTGGAGGACATAAAGACATGAACTAAAAAATATCAAATGAAAGGGCTTGACAAGCACATTAAAAATATGTACTTATATCCACACAAAAATATTGTAGTGTAGCTGCATAGGTACAAAAATGGTCTAGATAAAGCCGTTGTCGCATGTCATTTTAATTTTGGCTGGTGTACAGGCCTGCGACCACGGCTTTACCTTGACCATTTTTGTACCCATGCAGCTATCATCGAATCAGCGCACTCATTGCCAACAATACCCGAGTGACCAGGGATCCAAGCTATCTCGATGTCCAAGCCGTTTTGGGTACAATCAAATAATAAGTTCTTAATTTCTACAATGATTTGACTATGAATTTTGCTTCTAAGTTGGTTTTGTATTAAGGCCTGAATGCTGCTACGGGAATCCGAAGAAATAACTGCTTTTTTAATTTGATGAGATTTAATAAAGCGAATTGTTAGCCTCCTCCTTTTAGAAGTCGGTTAAAAATGCAACTCTATTTTGGCCTCAAAGCGAGGTGACATGTATTGTAAAGAGCGAAAAGGAAAAGAAAAAAAAAATGACAGTAATAATCTGTGGTGATAATGTTGACAGTTTTGACACCAGAGTTTAATTAAGTTTATTAAGTTGACACGGCGGCCCGTCTGCCGCGGTTTGTTTTGTTGATTTTGATTTTCGTTCGGCTGTTCCTTCTGATTTAACTAATTGCTATTGTAAAATTGTTTGTATAACAATGGTTCGTTTTAAAAACAGGTGCGGTATTCTTTTTCTGTGAGGGATATGTAAAGAAAAAAGTTTTATATAAGAAAATGTAGACGGCTCTAACCTTTCGGAGATCACAAGCGTTATTACTAGAGTTATTTATGTAAGCAAAATATTACGCCGGTCCCCAAATTCACATAAAAGCAGGAGGATAATGTTCCAAACTAATCTAACGCTCTAAAACACAACATATTTAATACGCCTAGTCTGTGATTTGGACTGCCCCGTTGGTCTCGTGGTCGCAAGCGTGACTGCTGAGTGTGGGTTTCTGGGTTGGATACCCGGGTCGGAAAAAGTGTTATTGGGTTTTTTCCATTAGGAATTTCTTAGTAACAGAAACTTGGGACTTGGGGTACCCCTACGATACGATTGGGGAACCCCTAGGTTAGAAGAGCGAGCGTCGAGCGAAGCCAGCGAACAAACCCCTTGATCCCCTTCGTGGTTTTTTTTTAAACCACTCAGAAATAGGGCAGGCTCCATCGACTACGCTTTATTATTGCTTGAAAACAAATTTAGACCCGCCTTGTGATCTTCCTCGCCCTTGATACTCCCACCATCACACCAATACCGATAGAAACTAACGATTTTTTTTTCGTTTTGCGCACTTTGGGGTTTTGGTTTTCAAATAAACACTTAAAAGAAAATATTTTTTGTGTTTCAGATACATAACTGTTGAAATAGTCTGTCCATACGTGTCTAAAGATAAACCATTACACTTGAAGCCAAAAATATTCCATGACACTGTACTGGGAAAAATTCAACTGCTGCATGGTGACTTTGGTGTTGCTGCTGTAACTAATGGATTTTTAACAAAATATTGTAATGAAAATACCAGGATAGCTATTATAAGATCAAGACACGGGCCACATAGATTTGTAACTAGTAGTCTACCTTTTATTACCAAGATAGGAAACCTAGACATTAAGCTGAATACACTACATGTTGGTGCCACCCTAAAACATAGTTTTAAGTTTATACAAAAGCATCAGAGAGCTTATTTAGATTCTATGTGGGCTAAATTAAAGACTGATGAAGAAAGACAAAAGTTAGAAGCTGCTGTTTTGGATTATACGAAAACAGATGTTGCTATTAATATAGAAAATATTGCCTAAATAGGTATGTGTTTTTATTTTACTGGTATGAGTACAAGGTGTATTTGATCCTGTAATAATAAAGCAAGAAAGAAATCGAATGGGCAAGTTCGATTCAACTCTGCAAGTTGACTTTGGCACCTCATACTTGTTCGGTCCGGGACCCCAGAGTCCCAAGATAATGTCAAAGCAAGAAAGATATCATTAAACATCATTCTATAAAAAAAATATTTATTATTTATAAAAAAAATATTCCATTATACATTGCACAATTTCATTCGATTTCAAATTCAGTTCACATTCAACTTCTATCAAATTCTGTATAGTACTTACATATATTCTATATAATAATTACATACCTATCACATTAGTTAGTACCTGTATATTATAATTATTGCATCTCACCAACCCAATGGATTTCATAAAACTGAAGGCTCTAGAAAAATTCAAAGGTTAAAAACCTTGCAGATATCCTAGAAAGTTCAAGTAGCAAAGTATTTTGTGTGAAGTAATGAAAAGAATATAAAGTTGGCTGCTCCCTGCCCTATGGTTATTACTGTAAAAATGTTTTTCTTTCATTCCAAGATAATTACAAAAATAACAATGTAATACAATTCATGTAGATTTACTGAGGAATTTGTAAATAAAGCTTCTTTAACAAAGTAGATTCAAATTTTGGTACTTGTTCACGTCCTACTGTTTTACAAACTGATGTAACACTGTTATTAACCGTAGTAAAAATATCAAGTACACGCTCAATGTAAGCAAACTTACGAATTGTTTTACATAATAGCTGAATGAATATTGATCCCTTTTTCTCGTTTCTGTATGCTTCTAACTCAGGTGCTGTTGCATAGTAGATAAGAAAATTAGTTTTCTTTAAATCATAACTGTTTTTATTTGGGCTATCAGCTACTAGAACAGGATGATCTTCATCAACCTGGCAGGCTTGAACTATCAGCACCTTGGGAATATTACGTATTTTCACTGCTGCGTCAGAGTCCAGCATATTTTGAATATCATCCATTTTGACCTTCACGGAATCTGCTGCATACACATGTCCTTTCACTCCATGGGACAGTATACACAACATGAAAATACTGTCATCTTCACTTACTTTGTTCTTTACTACATCCATTATAAATTCCATCATTTTCTTGTGGTTTAAATCTGTAGCACTGATCACTGTATAGTTTAATGCTTTCATTGTCTTCTCTAACTCCATTTGGTCTTTGTCAGAGCCAACACGCTTATCCAATGAAGTATATTGACCAGTAAGCTCAATACTACTCTTTGATGGGTGAAAATTTTCTTGATTTATAATGACACATGTTCCAACATTTTCGTGATTCTTAATTTCATAACAGTCATTATCTAATTTCTTCCGGTCCGATTTTAAAGTTTCATTTGTACTATTTTCATTTAAATGTAAGTCAAGCAATTTATAGATGTCATCAAAACCCTCTTTATATTGATCTTGATCAGCTTGTCCTTGCCTTGATTCATCTACTTTCATGTGTTTGGAGGGAGTACTTGCAGTAACCGTTACACTTTGTTTATGTTCATCATTCATTGAATGTTGCAACATATCTATTTCTAAAACTATTTTCCTCAATCCGGGTAGAGTCCTCACAATTCTAATAAATTTGTCTACATTCACTTTAAAGCCCAAGACCTTGTTGTTGTACTGATATTGGTTAATTGTGATGAACTTTTCACTCATAAGCTTCAGGAAAACTAGCTCACAGGAGTCATATTCTGTTGTATCAATATCATATGTCAGAAGAGCCTTTTTCAATTTCAAAAGATTGTCCGAGTTTACACTTTCACACAATTTATACAAGGCTTTTTTCATAGGGTTAACATACATTTTAACAGTAATAAAGTCAGTCTGATAATACCTGCGTGCTGAAGTTACATTCAACCCTAATTTTCTGACTATGCTGTAAAGTTGGCAGATCAGGAGGGCCTCCACGAATTCGTGTTTCCAGTTGGGATTGTGCTTAGCCTGACTAAACCACTCGTGTAACATGTTCAGATTCGTGGAAATGGCGGTATCGTTGGAAACTCTCTGGAACACTATCAGATGTTGCAGTGCGGTATCTGGTACATCGTACAGAAGAAACACAAGGGATACCATGTCGTAGGGATTGTCCAGTAGCTCTTTTTCAATTTCTGACATCATATCAAAGTTCATAGCGTCGCTATTGCCGATGATATTTTCAACACTTACGCCCTGTGTTGGAGTGGTTCTGGTTATTGCACAGGTTTGAGAGTCTGGCTGCATCATTTTTAGACACAAATCACAGCAAAAATAAAAAATAAATACTTTAGCTAGTTCTTTTGCTTGTGCCTCTGCATTGATTCTTGATTCTGAAGTTATTTTGATTCACTTGGGAATTATTCACTTCGTCGTCACTGGGTTCTTTTTTGTAAAAATAAATACTAGTGTTGCGATAGTGCCTATTCATTTAATCGATTATAGAAATCGAGTTTTTCATACGTGGGTTGTACCGTGGACGCACATATATAAAAAAACTGGTGAGCTATACTAAACCTTAAAATAACTTATAGTTTAGTTGGCGGTGGAGTGACGGCTCGCTTTACGGTTACATCAGCTGCTATCGGATTATACCTAATCGCCGTTCGCAATTTATTTGCCAAACATGTAAACAAACACGAGTTTTAGGAAAAACAATTGTAATGCCTACATATAAGGATTAGTTTGTGTTACAATTTCATATCTTTTATGACTTTTTAACAGTACCTAGTCGAAAATCAACTTTATTTACGATGACCTTCGATCAATAATAGCACCATAAAGTTGATGTTTGTTGAAGTGGAAATAACATCAATTGGAAACAAGGATTTAAAAAGACGATAAGTATAGGTATAGCGTGTGGATTGTACCTAATTATTAGCTGTCGTAAGATTTGAATCCTTATTAGCATGCATACAGTTATTGCTCGTGATTGCTACTTAAATGAAATATGATTTCCTAATCATATTTCATATCAGTAGCAATTCCGGTAAATAAATAATCGTAGTTCCTACTACGACAATTTATTTGATCAGTATTAATAATAGACCAACTTGGTTATAATAGAGAATTTTAGATATCATTGATTCAATCATTTGTAGTGTCCGACCGAAACACAATTTTCAGCGAAAACCGTAACCGAATAAGAATATATGGCTTCTTTTCTAGTTCTGCCCGAAACCGAAACTTAAGAAAATTAAGTAAAACTTAGTTAATTAACATTATATTCGGAGACCTATCGTTTTACGTAAGTTTGTAACAAATTATTTGAATAAGAGCTGATTTTGAATTTTATCATTACTTTTATCCAAAAAAAAGGGCAGATTTTAATTTGTTGCAATTTTAAAATGCCGATTGATTCATTTGCCCTATCATAAACAAGTGCCATATCAAACATACTGCTTTTAGCATAAGCAATCAGCGATTTGTTTTTTTTCGGAAGCTCGATACAGCGACATCGCTTTATCTCTTCGCCAAACAATTCAGCATCGTTAGAAAACGGAATTAAACTGTACTCAAATGGACCGAGTCGCCAAGAGTAATTGCTGAAACGTATGATCATAGAGCATTATGCGTGTGGTTTTGCTATCGCGATCGAACGCAATCTCGCAACTAAATGCATCAGGGTGTTGCCGTTAGAGCATGTATAAATCTTCCGGAAAGCGAATAAATCCCTACTCACTGAAGTCGCTGATACTAAAAGCACCATATCTGCGAAGAACCTAACTGTCTTCAATTTATAAGTAGACGCTTATTTTTTTTTTTTTTTTTTACAAAAAATATGGAACCAGGACCCCATTTTTATGTCTACACCGTTTCTCTATCTGTCACTCATTCATATTCTATCAAAATCGACGGATCACAAAAGCCCAGTTTCGGTCGGGCTGAAGGTTCGGCCACTTGGTGGATAAAATCTAACATTCGGTCGGATAACTAAATATTCTAATAATAATATTGATTTGATTATATTTTACCGATGTTATTTTTGTGATCACGTCACTAGCCATTTGTCACTATTTGTTGACAGTATCGGGGATTCCCAAATAGACAGTTTCCACATTACGCTAGATCCACACGCTTGCTGAACCTCAACAACACAGAGTACTAAACTGTACTGCAGCGGTTCCCAAAGTGTGCGCTGTAGTGTAAAGAGCGGCGCCGTGAGGCACTCCGAGTCTCATCAAACTATCTTGCGACAGGCACCTTAAATTATTCATAAGAAATGTAATAATCAAGTCAAAAGTAAGCAAATTAAAAAGTCCGATAATACTGATGCGTCGTAAGACGTGTGGAAAAACGCTGGGCACTCGCGCTGTAACCCTTTGTTGCGTGCCACAAAAACCGACAGCAAACGGATTGGTGGCAGACGCATCTGCCGACGTTAAATACTTAGCTCAGACGAGAAAATTTCCCCGTCTACACGTAGGCGGACGCATTAGCAGATGACATCTGCTAATGAATCTGTCGACCTGTCCTCCTGTACAGTATGCGCAAAACTTTTTGAGCTCTCGGAAGTTGCACGCGAGTGGCTGCGCAGTAAGTGAAAAATGTTTCACAGCCTACAATAAATGATTTTGCACTCATCTGTGCCCTGCGCGGTTTAGTACTCGGGCCTACGTTCAGAGGGCTCATAAAGTTTTGCGAGAACTGTACACGTCGTTTATTCACTATACATATGTATGACGTTCGCGCTGGTAGAATATAAGTATATTATTTACATGCTCTGTGACTTTATCCTAGTTAAAAGTTATTCTGTGGACTATGTTCAAGTGTCAACCTTTTTAGTTACTATACAAATACATACTCTATGGTGTCAACTGTCAACTGTCAAGAAGACGACCACTACGAGACCACTTTATTTTTAATTTTTAGGTTATTATTTTGTATTGTGCCTTGGCTAGGATAGTTTTAATTAAAACTATACATGAAAACTCTTTTGCAGCCAAAGATTATCTTATAATTATCTAACATGCATGTTACAAGGACAGAGGTCCTGAAACTTTACAAACATCTAATATTGTATTCAAAGTCGCTAACACTGACTGATCCGGCGTACTTTAGACGCAGAGTTGCCACCGAATTTAAAAAAAATAAAGCATTGAATAAACCTAAAGATATAACGTTTGCGTACGAGGTAAATATCCATCATCATATCTGTTAATTATCGTATTAAACAACCTTTTATTTAGACGTAAACAAATGTTTAGTGTGATCCCCAGGTGAAATACATTTTACCAGGGCTTGACCTTTACCTTAAATCAATGTCATATTTACCAATAATCCTCACTTGGTGCACTCCTGTTTACATTAAATAAATAAAAAAAATTGCATCTCATGGTACTCATGGTTTACGGTCATGAACTGGTGTTAATTTGAAACAATGGCAGATAAAATAATTTGTGTTAAAAAATAAAGTTCACCTGTAATCTGTATAAAAATTAATACAAAGTTGTTAATTTTGTGACTGAACTAGCACTGAGACCTTCATCTGCTATTATTTTTCATAGAGCTCATATGCCATGCCGCTATACATAGGTGATGTATATAGTGGACCCACCAGGGGGTCACCTGCTTTACGTTTCTGCTAAATTGAACCCTCCAGGAAGGCTCCCAGTATTGAAATTGTTAAACTTAGTTTATACCTTGGTAAACTGTATATATATATATTATACTATATTACTGAGTACCTACAAAATTTATTTAATCGTTTCAGAAAGGTGAAGCACTATTAAGACGCGGTGCTGTTGTCTAACATGCTGCTCAACAGGCTGTACTGCCAGCATGCTGGGCTTGTATCCCGCATGTGTGTTGCATTCAAACACACCGTAGATTACTCCAAAGTCCCTAAGATCAATGAGAGTGACTTGACTGAACAGTTTATAAGGGGCAGTGGACCAGGAGGCTCTGCAGTCAACAAAAATTCTAACTGTGTAGTTCTAACACATGTTCCTACTGGTAATTAAGTTCTTAACGTGAATTATTTTATAAACTTTATCAATTTCATAAATAAGTACTGTAATGTTTTGAAAGAGTTATTTTCTTCTGGATAATGTTAGGGAAGTACTAGGCTATGTTTTCCTTACATAATATTATTAAAAAAAGTCCTCCCGCCATGTCTGTCTGAATGTGATATACTTCCTCAAAAACTACCCAACAAATTTTCAAACCATTTTCACCAATGGACAGTGATTAATGAGGAAGGTTTAGGTATATCAGTGAATTCTCATCTAATAAAATACAACTTTTTGATTTTGAACTTTTGATAACAAGTGCAGTATTTAATGTATTTGTTTTCTCTTATCAGGTACAGTAATAAAATGCCACACAAGTAGATGTCAAGACGAAAACAGAAAGAAAGCACGCGAGTTGTTAATTGCCAAGTTAGACCAGGAGCTGAATGGCGAAGATAGCATTACTTCGCAGAAAAAACGACTTGATACTAATAAATACAGAAAAACAGAACATAAAAAGAAAAAAATGGCGCAATTGAAAAGTGAATGGAAGAAAAGGGAAGGCTTGGCTTAGAATTGTTTGTAATTATAGTGTAGCAATTTTAAAAGATTTAGATTAAATAAGCAATCATTGAAATCAAGACGCATTTCTTTATGAGATCACTCTACAGTAATCCTTTTATAAAGAACCTCTTGTGTCACATTTATCCACTCAGACGTCTATGGATAGCATACTATCCCAAAAAAAGTGGAGTCTAACGTCTGGGCTAGTACACTATCCCAAGCGACGAGTATTAGGAATACTGATTTTTCTGGATGCACATCACCCAAAGTTTCGTAACAACATCAAATACATGAACCCTGTCGTCTGTTATTCAGACAGGTGGTGAGCGTAGGTTTCGTAATCCCATAATACAGTCTCCATGGCACCCTTTAAGTACAGAACCTATGTTCTATTGTTGAAACCAGGGACTGAATTACCGAAAAATTAAGATACCTTTAAATTTCAGTATGACGTCATACCGTTAAATAAAGGTTACCGAAATATTTCGATACCGTTAATTTTTTCAGTAGCGGAATTTTGATGTTGGATATGCATACCGGTATATTTCGGTAGAAGTACTATAACCTTTATAAATGTTTCGGTAGCAGTACCTAAACCTTAATAAATAGGGGTTTTCTTTGACACACCGCCTCGCTACTCTGTCTGTCGTTCACTTGCCGATTGTTACAAAATAGGTACACAAGTTCTAAAGTGTTCGACGCCGCGCCGTCTCGCATGTTTTTGATACCGAAATCGTGTAAAGGTTAAATAACGGTTTAGCCCAACCTTTATTTTTAAAGGTATCGGTATAGCTCAACCTGTATTTTAAACCGGTACCGGTATATTTTTGAGGTATCTTAACCTTTAACCGTAACCGCTTTCAGTCCCTGGTTGAAACCTTTGTTGCTTTGAAAATATGCCACATGTTCGTTCAGTATTTTTTGTATAGTCATCAACTCTGTACAAAGCAACAGGTAAAGAATTACCATCCAAAACTACTTTCATGAGACCACCCGCACCAGGCTTGTAGTGCACTTTATGATATTCTACAACTGATAACAACTTAATAACACTCGCATAATGTCAAGTCGTTGTACGCTAAATTCAGATAACACAAAACGAAGTTGCCGATACAGCGTGGGTAATCTTTAGTCCTCACACTGCTTGTACAAAATGGGTCTACAAACTGTTCAACCAATTCTCTGGGTAAAAATTCTGCCTTCTTGGGTATATAATCTTCAGTCAGAGCACTTGGACTAAGGCTTTTCGCGCTCTCTGTTTTTCTAGATTTACGTTTTATCTGAGTATGAGAAGGAGAAGCTCTTTTGGGTGGCAGCACTACGTGTATTTTATCATGTGAACGAGCTTTATTAGCGTTGGAGTGAATGCTTCCTGGTGGTGATTTCTGAGATAGAACGAGTTTATGTAAACACTCCATGTATATTTCGCGTTTCTTTTTCAAGTAAACCATAAATCGTCGTTGTCTGTTCATGTTTTCGTCGTAAGTCAAGGGGAATTCTATAAAACTGTTAAATAAAAGGCTCGCACCTTCGTCGCTGATAAGATTATCAGCTAAATTCAAATACCGCAAATGTCTATTACTTCGAAGAGCCTGTGCTACATATTTGGCTCCCTCGTCCCCTATGAAGTTTGACGTTAGATTCCAAGTTACCAAACTATTTTCCGCATATTCTAAATAGTGTAACTTAGAAGCTATTCTCTCGCACACTACATCATTAATGTTACATCTGCATAGCGATAGATGTTTAAGAACTGCTGTGTTTTGTAAAAGTTCCTCATAATTAGCTTGTTTTAGTGGACAGTCGTCTTAGCATATGGAATATCTGTGATTGTGGTATATGGAAGCATCTTACCGAGCTCGTGTACGACAGACATGTCGATACGGCAATTCTTGATCGTAAACCTATTTAGTTGTTGGTATTTAGGTAGCGTTAACGCTAGGAGTTGTAACTCAGTATGGTCTCTTTTTAAAATTTCGCCATCAGTTTAACTGAAAGACGATTTTCAGTGTCGTATGTAGCTGTGATTGGCAAAATGATTTCATCAGTTTGGTCTTCATCTTTGATTGTTTCCGAGCCAGCTGAGGAGACAACTGTAGCAATACTAGCAATAGTAACGTGTTTGTATTTTGTTTTAATTTCACGTATCTTCTGACTTTTGTTATCTAGAGGAAGAAAACATGGTTTATGTAGGTACCTATATTTGTATATGCCTACGTTTACACGGCGCTGCGCTGTTCTGTGCGATATTTTACAGTTAGATAAATATTAAAAAAGGCCCTACTAGAGCTATCTTCGTGCATCGGGTGACGGTTTTTACTTTTTGGGGTTTCGTAGCCAAATGGCAAAACAGAACCCTTATAATTTCGTCATGTCCGTATGTCCAGATCTTACACAGCCATTTTTTAAATACATCCAAAAAGGGGGAGGTTCTATGTTCGTAGCGTAGGTATGTATTTTTTTTATGTTTGTCCACCGAATTCTTCGTTAATTGTGGACCGATTGAACGGGTATGCTCTCAAGGTGGTCCCATATAAATGTTATTAATTTTGCTTGGACAGTTTTTGAGTTATCTTCAATATTACGTATTCTTCCCACTTATTTTATGTGGATGATATGATGATTTCCTGTCACTTTTATTTACATAGCAAATATTGGTATTCGAATTTGTGTGGGGTAGGTATCACAACAAAAAAGTGAAATATAAAACCTTTTTACAAAACAAAAACAACCAACTTCAAAAAAAAAACAAAAAAGTGTTAAATGTATAATTTCGAAAGTCGGGCGCACAAAACGAAAATTCAAAACCAAAGATACCGACTTCCGAAATTAAAGTTATTATTAAATTTGTAGTGATTTTTTTGGAAGTCGTTTTGTTTTTGTTTTTTGTAGAAAGATTTTTTCTTGGAGTCTATTTGCCATTTAACGACGAAAATATAAAAGAAATGTATGTATTCTGTGCTCCGCTAAAGAAACAATAAGAGTGGCAATGTTACCGATGGATGAAAATAAAAAATATCGTTGAATCCTATGATTCAAAATCAAAATATTTTATTTCACATAAACCTACATAGGTGGGCACTTATGATGAAACGCTAGAAGCTAGGTGCACGGTTCCTATTGGTCGTTTCCTATGGAGAAGAGTCGGCCACAAACTCCACGATTAAAAAGATTATGTTTATATGTGACTTTTTTATTTGGGTCAACAGTTTTTGGGTTTAAGGGGTCTTATCGGTGACAACCGCAGTGATCACTAAACTTGTTTTCATGGATTATTCGAAAAATACTATGAAATCAATCTTATTTTTGCGTCCGATAAAATAAGTAGATAATGTGCAATTGTGCATGCGTAGTAGGTATTCATCGGGTTTTTGATAGGAACTAGAGATTTCAACATGTTTTGTTGTAATGTTTCGCCAGTGCAAATGCACAATACGATGCAAATGATGACCGCAGTAACATGAAAAAAGAAACGATTAAAAGTTCGAGTCGGACTCGCACAGGAAGGGTTCCACCGTTCAATATTTTGCAAATAGGGGAAGGTGGTCTGAGATGGCATAGATTTTGAAAAGTTTGATTTTTAGGAAACTAGTAACCTAATAGAAATAAATAGCAATTTTGTATTAAAAAGTGGTTTATTATTATCATAAAAACAATCAACAAAACGAAATAAAACATTTTTTTCTTTGGATAATAATTAAATATAAAATATTTTGAAAATCCGTCTCACCCAACCCCTGTAAGATGGCATACACCAAACTGGAGGCGCTAATTTATTTGCAAACATCGCAGATAACATTTTTAGCCGTTTTTGGTAACCCAATGCATTCTGCGTGGCACCACTGGCGACAGACTTGACATTGAAGTCACCATTCCCTGGAGCGAGAATGACTCCAGGGCTCATTGCAATATATGCAGGATGGGTCTTCATCGTCTGAGGCGATCGGTTCTTCCTCATCACTGGAAACTGCCAACACGATTCTTTTCTTTACTTGTCGGGCAGATTTTCTCTTATTGGTTGCTTCTTTTTCTGCAAAGACAGCTTTCAGTAATGCTATAACTGGTGATGCATTCAGCATCCCGAATTTACCTTTCTTATGAACAGTAGTGATATTCTGTAACCGTCTCACCGTGAAAACTTGGTGAAGTGAGCTCGGAGTGAGCTGTCAGTCCCTAGCATCATATCACTTCAAGCTCAGGTTACGGAATAGACCGGCTGATCGTTTTATTTGTGAAGATTTAGGCAAAGGTGAAATATCTGCTATTGTTAGACTTGACTGAATTTGACTTGAATTGTGATCGTGGGAGCTCGGGAAGTTTCTTAGAAACAGCTACTTGATAAGCAAGTTTTCTCAAATCAGTCCTTGTCATTCCAAAAAAACGCACCTCCAGCTCTTGTAAATGCTAAATAATTTGCCTTTCGAGTTCTGTATTAAATGTAGTTTTATGACCACCTAAATGGGTGAGATGGAATACACCCTATGCCGTCTCACCCGGTAGGTACATAATCTAGAAAATAAATAAAACTTATTTTGTTTGACAAGCTACGTAAGTTTGCTTATTACAATATAATATTCACACTCTACTCTAAAAGAAAACATTGATAGTTACCTGTTAGCTAATGTGGAAAACCTGTAGGTAATCACGTATATCTTCAGCAAAAATAAATTTTTTCGAGGCTTTTTTTTACTAAAACTGACGTAGTGACCGCCTCGATTGATGTCGCGCACTAGCGCCGGGCTTACGTTACGAGTTTACGTTAGGGACGCACAGTTGCATGTAGGGGCGCCACTGGACTACAAATGGCAAAAATATTGAGACTGTGCCATCTCAGCCGCTATGCCGTCTCAGACCACCTTCCCCTAAATGAAATACTAAACGAAGAATATTATTAAATTTCATCTTAAATTCTAAAAATCGCAAAGATAATGATATCTACTATGAATTACTTACAGTTATTTTTTGCATGGTACATGATGTAAAGAAGTTTCAAATTCCTAACTTATTTAGTTGTGTTGAGATAGAGCTCGTATAAAAATGGTCTAAAACTGACACCTTTTAAGGCCACCTATTTCTTCATTTTAAAAATCATTTTGAAGATAAGAAAAAATAGACAATGATGGGTATGCCAGGGTTAGAATTTAAAAAAAGGTTTATGCCGCCCTCAAACTGCCCGTACAGAGCCTGGCCTTTATTTTTTAACTTAATTTTATTTTTATTATTTGTTATTATAGCGGCAATAGAAATGCATAAAATGTGAAATTTTCAACTGTCTAGGGTCATGTGTCCAACAATGAAACACTAAAAATTCAAAGTCTCATAAACCTGTTGTTTATTCAGATTTAACTCAAATTTTTTGCAGGTATACAGGAAATTTTATTGGTTATCGGATGTCGTTTATAGTTAAAAAAAAATTAAAGTGTAATCAATCAGCAACAATAAAAACTAAAAATGGGTAATGTTTCAATGTGTCCACTGTGGGTGCGCCAAAGTTCACCTAAATTTTCAACTCCGATAATTGGAAATCCGAAAATGTTCTTCCTAACATTTTTCATCCTAACAATCACAATTCCTAACTACTCTGTCTCTAATGTTCATAATTCCGAAGCATTCAACTTCATAATGTCAGTAGCAATAAACATCTATTATACTTTTATTTGTTTTCCTATATTTTCTCAACATAACCATCTTTTACACTATTATTCAAAGTCATATCTTTTTGTTTAGATTTCTTTTTATTCATAATAATCAGTATTATATACACTAATTTTGCGTAACTTTGTTGTCACATAACATACAATAAGAATAATAGTACCATGGTACAAGTAGTTAAATACATGTTTTCATAATACACTTTTCAATTAAATTAGTTTAATATTAGCGGCTATAGCTTTCAAATAATCACTTTTATTGGTGTATTTTTGGAAGCCAGAGTCACGCTCCAGTCATTCAGTCAAGTTCCAGAAACGAATCGGTCTTATTCATAATTATTGGTTTAGGTTAGGTTAGAACTGTGACCACAACGCACGAGCCGAGCGAGCGAAGCGAGCGTGCCGCGGCAGCGGCCGGCGAAGTGCCAGAACCGAATCAGTAGTTACCTATTGGTTTAGGTACGGTTAAAACTGCGGTATAAACTTTATGTTTAGGGATAAAAGCGTTATGATAAAAAACAGTAGGAGTTTAAATATATTTACATTAATGATATTATTAATTACAATTTTCGGAAACATGAGTGTTATGAACATCGCCGGTAGCACTACAAATAGTATGAATGAAAACTTTAGGATGAAAATTTTTAGGAAGAGTGATCATTCGGAT
This sequence comes from Xanthia togata, assembly GCA_963853775.1. Lineage (NCBI taxonomy): Eukaryota > Metazoa > Arthropoda > Insecta > Lepidoptera > Noctuidae > Xanthia > Xanthia togata. Next base: position 20,310,457 of record OY970802.1, read on the forward strand.
TACAAATCGTTAGGAAGTAAAGAACTTTAGTTGAGCCAATATGGACCCGTCCACTGTCGCGTACACAATTAAACACCACAAATTCTACAATGAAACATAATATTAAATAATAGCTATCTCATATTTTGTGTAACCTAAGGTACTCCTTAGGTTACACAAAATATTATGATTGGTGATTTAGGTGAATGACAAAAAATACTTGAGTTCAATCAAAAAAGGTTTTATTCTTAATTTCATTTTCAAGATCTTTGCAGTCGTATGTGGATGTAGTGTAAGCACTGTTACCTACACCTGCTTGTTTGGCTAAATTTAAGGCTTCAATACTGAGGTGGGATTCGTGGTTATCGATTATTAATAAAGCAGGGTTTTCTGGGCTCGCAGACGTGTTTAATAAAATGCTCCATAACTTTTACAAAAAGCTCTGCATTCATCCGATCCAATGAAACAGTGTTTCATTGTGTCCATTATGCAACTGTTTCACTGTTGACTACCTAAGGTTTATTTTACTTACCTAAAAAAAAAACAATATTAAATTGTAAAACTTTAAATTACGATATATTCCACGTTAATCTACGAAATATATGTAATGCTAGATAATCATGAAAAATATGAAGTTTCCAACCATAATTTAATGAAAAATCTATAAAGAATGTTGAAAATCCTACTTCATTTTTGTCGAAAAATTAAAAAAATCGCCGCAGACAAGTCTTCTCCAAGCCACTTTGATTTTTATATGAAATTTTTAATTTAAATGTAGGTAGGTACATGTTTGTGGACTTATACGATAAAAACACATATACACTCGAGAGCAATGAATCCGGGTCACTTAAAGAATGTTAAAAATCTCGGAAACTAAAAATGATAGGTTAATGCAATAAATTGTATTTAATAGACAATGTAATACTCCTTAAATGAAAGTAAAAAAAATATGAGTCACCATACATTTTATTAACACAAAATTACATAAAGAAAAAAACTGCTGATCTCTCCTTAAAACAAAAATAGGAAACATGAAATTTTTGAACTTTATTACGATTTTCTTGAATTTTAATACTTCGTATTGCCTCCTCGTGCTTCCATTACTGCGTTTACGCGGTTTGGCATGCTGTACACCAAGTTCCTTATACGATTTTGGGGAATATTCTCCCATTCCTCTGTGAGAGCAATTTTGAGCTCACGAAGCGTGATTGGGGGAGGGTTTCGTTGTTTTACGCATCTGCCTAGCTCGTCCCAAGCATGCTCGATCGGGTTGATATCCGGGCTGCGCGCTGGCCACTCCATACGAGTAATGTTCATCTCTTGAAGGTAGTCATTCACAATCCTACCTGTATGAGGTCGGGCATTGTCATGCATAAATATAGCATCCTCACCTAAATTGACCATAAATGGACCAACGTGATCATTGAGGATTTCTTCCACATATCTTTCGCTAGTTAAAGAGCCGTTTTCTATGATCACCAGCTCTGTGCGACTTTCAGAAGAAATTCCGGCCCACACAAGTACAGACCCACCACCGTAGGCTACTTTTTCTTCGATGCATGCTTGCTTGAATCTTTCCCCTGGTCTTCGATACACTCTGTGTCTTCCATCGTGCTTGTAGAGCATAAATTTTGATTCGTCGGAGAACATAACTTTTGACCAATCTTCAATACTCCAATTTACGTGGCTCTGGGCATATCTTAGTCTTGAAATACGATACCCACGCTCCAGTTTAGGGCCGTTTGCAGGTCTAAGGGGTTTTAAGTTAGATTCAGCAGGCCAACGTCTTACTGTCCATGCACTTGGGTTACTTCCTCCGAGGCGTCGAAACTGATTTGTGAGTTCAGTTCCTGTAAGAAAGCGATTTCGAAGCATGGTGTTCACCAAGTATCGGTCTTCTCGTGCTGTGGTACACCTGGTTCTGCCCGTTCCTGGTCTGCGTAGGTTAGAACCAGTTTCTTCGTAACGTCGGAGAACTCTTTGTACTGTTGACAGCGACACACCGACAGTCCTGGCTGTATCGCGCTGACTCCGGCCGGTTTCCAGCATTGTAAGTATTCTGGTGCATTCTTCAGGCGTAAGCGACATAATTTCAGCTTGAATAATGAATATAGAGCACTATCAACATGGTTTATGTACCCACATAAATGACAGATTACAAACAAAAGCAAAACGAAATGCTGTAATTTCGTAGTTCCATCTTCGAAAGTGGCCCTTTTTCAAATTTGATTTTTTTATGATATAACTTTACGATAACTAAGAAGTTTTAATACCTTCATTTAAGGAGTATTACATTGTCTATTAAATACAATTTATTGCATTAACCTAGCATTTTTAGTTTCCGAGATTTTTAAGATTCTTTGAGTGACCCGGATTCATTGCTCTCGAGTGTATTACTAAGTATATGTTGTATTTATAGTGTGTGTACATATAAATATAGTCTTTAAATAAAAAAAAGTTTTTTTACGTTTAAGACATTTAAATAGGCGGCCCTGAAAAAGGCCTTTGTCTACTCGCTGTTTGCCTCTTCATCGGATGACTGCGTCCTTTCAATAATTGTAATACTTCTGGCGCCAAAGTACTCGATTTTCTCTTAGGCAATGGTCTGATGTATCATAACGTATCGGGTGGCAGAAGCGAGTGGAGGAAGATCTCGGGTTTTGTCAAAAAATTGTCTCATATTCTGACTGGCTGCTGCTTCCGTCAAATCCCCACTTTGATTTAAGGTAGAATTTGCTGTTTCCATCTTCGATCACTACACCTGCTATTACATCTAGCTGAACTTTAACTAGTCTTTGTGCTGTATGATCAAGCAAACTTTGCAGCTTAACTTCGCCTTTCGTCTCAGTTATTATTATGTCGTTCGGGTAACACTCTTTTCGGGCTTTGAGAACTCTATCATATGATGGGTATATATCACACCCTCTCTCTTTAGCTCCTCTGCGAATCTGTTTATACTGGTCCACGCTCAGTTTGGAATTTGTTATCAGAGCTAATGCTTCATCGGGAGTATATGGACGTATAAATCTCTGCGTTATTTTCCTTCTTTTAATCATCCGAAGTGATTTAGGTGACGACATAGATACTGCCTTATAGGCAAGCTCCTCCGGAGAATAGCCCGCCACCAACATCTCCTGTTTTTCTTTGCTGATGCACTTAAGCCAACCAAATCCATCCTTCGAGCTACAGCAGATCGAGCAAGTGTACATTTAGATAGTCCATCACCTTGATTTTGTACTGACCAAAGCTCTTCTTGCAGCCAGTCGTTGCATTTTAAAACAAACTTCTTTTTGTTCCTGATAGCACTCCATTTCTTGGTTAGCACAGCAGAAAACACCTTTATTTTATTTTTAATAACTTCTACTCGATGTCCTGGAATATCTGAAGAGACATAGTCCACCATCCGAGCAACAGAAGATTCCTTATTCGCTTGATTGACCAGTTTATGACGACATAAAAGGTCGAAAAGGTGAAGGCGAGTTATTCCTCGGGTATCACCTAGTAAACGAAAAAATTAAATTACTCAAAAGTCGCGGCGAGTCGAATATTAAGACTAGATTTATTCGAAAGCTAGATAAATACTCGAGTTTCACAAAAAAATATAGATGGCTGGAATTGGCTGGGAAAAAGTTGGAATCTATTAAACTTTTAAACTTTTTGTAAATTTCGTTATTTTTTTCAATTCATATTTTATTTATTTTCTCATAATACGAATTTATAAATGATTAACAAATTGGTGTGTATCTTACCTGTGGATGTAGAACCCATGATGAAACAATTTTTTTATTAAAAAGCTTAAAAATAGTTGTAAGAACAGAGCGTAAACACATGCTATGATTAGCGGCTAACAAAAGCGACTGACCGGTATTGTTATCGCGTGGGATTAGTGCAATGCTGAGCGGTGAACATTTCCCGGAATCGGAAAATTTGGTGTGGGAACGAGTTGTACGACTAATAATGTACCTTAATCACTTGCAAATTTCAATTTATATTGCCATGATGTTTGTACCTAAAGTAGCTCGTAATATAATAATTCCGAACACTGTGCGCCGGTGCAAACCGGTGTAGGGCGGGGGTTCACGTAAGTGTCCTAACGCGACTTAATGCACGATTTGGCAACGCAGTATTTTAGAAATATTACAATGTTTTATTGTGTACCATTGTTTCATTGTTGGACATCTGACCCTACCTATTACGATTCATGAGATACAGCTCGCTGACAGACAGACGGACAGACAGACGGACAGCGGAGGCTTAGTAATAGGGTACTGAACCCTAACAATGAGCGACCCTCACAGTAGTCGCATCAAACTCAAACGCAAAGCATTTATTTCAATTAAACCATTTACAGGCACTTTTGAATTGTCAAAGAGTCAGTCAGTTAGTCAGAAAGTTGAAACTAGTTCCAAAACGTAGATCTCTATGGAGAAGAACGGGCAAGAAACTCCAAGGACGCTCTTTTAAATGTAGAAATTACAAAACACAACGTGTAACATTTGACATCTTGGCTGACAGTACCAACCTCTCGGAAAATCGCGCTCATTGGTCAAATCAAACAGCGCGCGCTTCCCCGGCTTCCTGTTACACACTTCCGTCGCTTTTCACGAAATCACTCCCACAGATTGCAGGAAAGTGAGAGGAAAAATGTTACACGTAAAAAAAAACCTAGTGAAATGTGCATTTTTAATGCCGCCTGCCGTCAATACCGCAGCTCTTCGGGAAATACTGGTGTGATGTTATAATAATATAACATAACAACATAGCTTATGTTGTCCCTATGTACCTACACATCTTGGAAGAAGAGAAATAGCTTATTAATAACGGTTTGATGCCGGTGATAAAATAGCATTATCATCGGCACCTAACAATAAAAAGAGCTAACGAAGTCTACAATCTCTTAATCACTGTCGTTACGATGGTTTTCTGGTTTATGAGGGCAATACTATGATTGTAAAATGTCTACAATGTACCTACCTATTATCCTTGACCTACTTACATGTTGAGGCTACGTCTACCTCCCCTACCGCTTGTTAAGTGACTTCAAATCGATTACGTCGATTACCATTCTATAGGTATTCGAAATGGTGAGAACATAATTTGAGTTTACTGGAGTAATCGATTTTCATATATGGCAAGGAAATTTTATGAGGAGTGAAATTTATACAAGCGTTAACTTTTTGTATTGTTTTATTCGTAAATAACACGGATTTAAATAATAAAAAATAAAAAAACATATTTTTCACACTTCGATTTATGTAGATATTTCGGCCTTGCACTTTACTGCTTCCAATTAAATTGCAAAGACAAGTCTAAATTATGATCTAATTATTATTTCATTTGATTTTTATTAGGGAATGTGAGTTCATGTGAATTATATTATTAAAATATATACTAACAAAAACCTTACCCCCCCCAGGGGAGGGTTTTTTTGTATTTATTTTTTGCGATGCGTTTATTTACTTTCGTTGTCTATTACATCAAAGACAATGTATTATGGAGTAAACTCCAGTCGTGCGTCGGAGCTGACACACACTTTTTTTTTTAAATCACGGCGTTTGAAACTTCTATGGCCGTCATTTGAATTGGTTTTGCTTTTTATAAAAATACTACCACATACTACCTGCAGTATTGTCTCTACTTCTCCTTTTAAATCCGTCTATCTTTAAAAGATCGCTTTTAGCGATTAGGCCGCCCCTTGTGTCACCCTATGTGAAATGTCTACATTAATTAATGATCTGTAATTGGTACCTATACCTAGTGATTATTAAGAGTATTCTATTATATTGGGTATAAGAAAAATACAATAATTATGTAGACTTGATCTCACTCACGTGTAGGTTGGTCTTGGTCTGGGTTGGGGGTAGGAGCGAGCAGACTGGGTCACGGTCGCTGACGTCACGGGACGCCCCAACCTCCCATGCGTTTCGCTCTTTTCCTTGAGCAAACACGTTTAACTGGTGCTAATGAACAAATGAAATAAGAGGGATTATCGCACACTTACCTACTATTTTTTTACATATTTATTGAACTAAAAGCCTAAATAACTATTACAATGATATGGTAGCAGTACATAGTACATTGAGAGGCTTATGCGAGGTAGTAATACATTGAAACCCTGACCTCTAAACTAAGTTAGTACCTGTATCTTAGACGATCAGTGTCCCTCCGCAACAATGCTACAAGCCAGAAATTTTTACAGCTCTAGGACAGCTACTAAACATCGCTAAATAAAAATTAAGGTTATACTTTTACAAATCAAAAGAAGTGAAGGTATGCCGTTAATGTGTGATTGAGGTGTGTATGAGTGTGTTGTATGTGATGGTGTGTGTATGAATGTGTGTGTGTGTTGTGTGTGCAGAATTGGAATTAGTTTTATATTTAACTTTAAAGGTTGCCTAACAGAACTCCCCATTCTTTGTAGAAATTGGTTACATATTTAACTGGCGAATTGTGGGTGTAGGTACCATAGATACATTTCTGTCTTAGAACCCTCCGTGATTTTATGTTATGTGTACTTGATATCATTTTATTAATAGGTAAACAATGAAATCCCTCAACCTTTTAAAATAGGTAGCTATATCAAGGAAGCTGTGTCGCTGTAAAACCTTTTAGTTGTTCAATAGGTACCTACCTACGTAGCCATCAGTCTTGCCAATATTAATTTGTAGTTATTTCTGAAGCTCGTTAATATTATAAATGCGAAAGTGAGTTTGTTTGTTGGTGTGTTACGATTTCACGCTAAAATTACTGCGCAGATTTTGATGAAAGGCATAACAAAATTTGGTAGACCATGACCTTGAATAGGACATAGAATAATTTTTATCCTGATAATACGTTCCCGTGGGATACCTAAGTATCCGTTAAAAATGTTATGGATCTATGAATTTGATGCGATTTCGTTGTCTAGTGAGTCGACATAAGAGATTGATTCTGTAATGAAAATTGAACTATAAATTGACCATCTTTACATACCGAGATCACTCCTCCGTGCCTCGGAAAGTACCTACGTTAAGCCGTTGGTCCGAATGAAAAGTTAAACACGATATCTACAATCAATACTACCAGTCAATCTGCAACTTGTTGGTGTCGGCTTAGAGTTTAACCGGATGCAGCTGAATACCAGTATTTTACATGGAGCAACTGTCTATAATCTTGGGCCCAAGTCTGCTATTTTTATTAATTCGTCATTCCAACACGATCCCATTGTCATTTTGCTAAAAGTTCGTAATCTGCTAAATTCATAATGGTCGATCTTTGGTTGATCATTGTATTCCACAAACGCGATATTGGTAGCAAATTAAAAGCAATGACTGCAAAATGACGTTCTAATGGTAGGTCACTGATCTAAGGAACTGTCAAAATTTTAGCAGATTACCGCCTAAGTCAGTAATTAATTTGTCATTATGTACGAGATTAACAATAGATGCCATTTCTTTCAATGGAGTGTCAGTGGCTGACCATTGGAAAGTCATAATGACGCCAATATGTTAGTAGATTACCAAACTTGTCGAAATCAACTATTATGAAATCAATGATAGACCATTCTGACACTATCGTAATAGCAGACTTGGGCACCTGAACTCCAAAACCCAGTGACTAGGTAATACGATACCCCTTGGTAAGACTGGTTGACAGACTTTCGGGCTTCTGAAAAAATACTGGTATTCAGTTAGACTGGAAACCGACACCGATATAGTTGAGAAAAGGCTAGGCAGATTGATTGGTAGTATTGATTGTATAGTGTTTAACTTTTCGTTCATGTTCATGCATGACAACAAACTATAAGTACCTACTAAATTAGCAAGGTAAAACTAAATAAACAGTGGGTATGTAGGGGGGCAATAGCAAACCACGTGTGACTGACGCCACCATCAGGGATTTTAATTTTGATAGCACAAAAAATTACTCACGTATTAGTTAAAATTTGTCGCCCGGTTACGTTCGAACTTGTACCAGTTCTTCACATAATATATGTCGGGTATAATGTTAGTGGATATTTCTGTAACAAAATTCTCACCTTGTTCTCATTTTAGTCGCAACCCTGCGTAATTGAATTGTCCCCGGGCAGTGGGTAATAAGGGCTGGCCCCTATTTGATACATAATATGATGTGCCTCATTGTGGAGCTCAATCTTACAGGACGGGGCTTTACGTATGGTTTCGAGTTTCAGAAATGTCCGGCATTGTACTGTGGTCTTCATCGTCTATTGACGTATTTATTTCAAATACTTAAACCAATTAAAGGCACTTTTGTATTGTCAAGGGGCCGGTCACTCAGAAAGATGAAGCTAGTTGCCCATTTGCCTTCGGCTTTTTGAATTACTGCGAGCGTTTGTAAACGAACAGCGCCGTTTGTATAATGTCGAATTATACAATCTGCCTGCGACATAGCTATGTGCAGACTACCTTCCCTACTGTCGATGTATCGCATAGTTGGAGCTGCGCATCTTCCTCGCACAGCTACCTCGCGGCGGCGCATCTTCATAGCACACTTACTCGCTTCACTACACAGCTTAGCATTAACATTAACGGTCACATAGTTTCGTAGCTTAGCTTTCACATCCTCGCAGCATAGCTACTTAGCATATCTAGCGTGGAAAAGCCGCCTTAGTCTCGTTCTAAAGCTTGATGTGTTGTATCATTTTAAGGTCAGGGTTTGTAAATGTTTGCGTAGGTACAATGCAACAATGTGTGGCGTGAACAAGGTGTAAAATCGAACACTTTATGTACATATTATAGGTACATACAGTGTTCAACAATTTGTTGTTCACTCAACATAACAACAACATTGATTGAAATTAGACGAATGGTCAGAGGCCCTAGTGTGAGTTTCTTTTAAACATCTCGATCTTACACATCGACCGCGTTCGACGCTCCGATTGGCCCTTCACTGGTGAAGGCCGGCAGGCTGCCAATCGGAGCGCCGAACGCGGTAGATCCGTAAAATCGAGATGGTTAAATGAAACTCACACTAGGGCCTCTGTTCCAACAGTATCAGATGAAAATGTAAACAAATGGATCAGAAAAAGTACCCGTGGATGCCAGTTTGTAGTGCCAATTATAAATTTAGTGCTTTGATTTAATTATTTGTTTAAGTAATTAAAAACTAAATTATTTTGACTAAGGCTAATTTTATTACAGTTACGACGATGATTTTTCAATTACAATTTAAGTAATGTTATTTCAAGCAATATCTAATTGCTGCAAAAAAAGGTGAGATATAAAGTTGAAACCTTCTAAATCCAGATAAATGTGTTACTAATTAATTCTCTTTGGTGAGTGATTGCGTAACAGTTTAAACTGTACCCTAATTACGTAATACACGATCAATCGGAATTTGAATCGTTTAGAAACAAATTGCTGATCCATTGCTTTAAAATTTCGAAAAAAAATCTGCTCAACAACGTAACTAACGCAATGAATGTTGTTGAACTGTCAAAATGACACTGTCGTAATCGTTTACGAAATGTGTTGGGTAATTAGATAGCTGAACAGGGTTTGTTTTGTTGACACTTTCATCACATAAATTTGGAACAGGCTATTATGTACTTGATTGTGACCTATGTTATACAAAATTAGCACCCCCTATGGTCTAGGTCAGTGGTCGGTAAACTCATTAGTCAATAGAGCCAAATATCAATACTATAACGACTAAGATTTCTTATGAGAGCCAATTCTTTCTGTGTGTCTAGGCTGTCTCAATACACTTTTCAAAAGAGCGTACCGACCATTTGCCTTTGTCTCTGTCTTTTTCTTTACGTGTAAAGAGTAACGAACATAACCACACTTTTATACTTTTTCAATACTTTTCGTTGTTTTTTTCATCATATTGCTCTTAAATAAAAAAACTATCGAGCGTAAAAGCTCCAGTCATCTATGAACTTTATTTTAGAAAATCAACCATAATTAATATAAAATTACTTATTTATTTAATAAAGTAGTAATATAGAGGAAAAATTACTCGATAAGAGGTAACTTTGCCTATTTATTCTATCGAGGCAACTTTATCAAATCGTGTTTCAATCGCGCATAATGTCTAGTAGGTATATACAATGTGGATCTGGACTTACGACATTAAATTAAAACAAGCACAGTACTAGTCCATAGAAACATTTTAAAAGACGAAGATTAGTAGTTAATGGAAAATTGAAAAATTGCAATTTTCAAACAAAATAAATAGCAAAATCAACTGCATAAAAAGTAAACACGCTTTATCTACAAAAAGTCACTAACCTGTTGCGCGGCCCGATGCGGGTCGCGGCGGGGGGCGGCGCCTGCGCTGCGGTGCGGGGCGTAGATGGACGTGGGTAGGTAGTTTAGTCGGAGAACAACAAATTAGCGGCATAAACTCACTAAGTTGCGCGTTGTTAATTAAAAGATCACTGATTGAATAATTAATCACATAATATCACATCACAATCAGAATTTACATCAATGGTCAAATTTTTAAATTTTCAAGGTTTCCACCGTTGTCCATTATGCACAAGCGACATCGATACCTAATTAACTAACACTGGACAATAAGTCACACTAAATCGTCTTTAATCACAAATAACAACTTTTTTTTTTTCACATAATCACGACAATGCGCGCGCGGCTCGTCTCGTAATAAACAAAGTAGCGGTGTGCGCTCCTGACCGCTCCTCAAAGGGAGCCGCCGCACTGACACTGACCGAGTCCCGAGACTTTTTGCCGAAAAAATTCCGCTCACACACACACTCGCAATTGTCTATGCACCACTAATGCATAATTTGCGTAAGTAATATTTCTTTTTCTTTCTAATTGTAGTATTATTTTGTGGGACTGGGCGGGGCGCGTCAGAGTGGAATCGTATGACACCTTTCTCTGTCTCTCAAGCATATTGAGACGTAGAGGATAGAATCGTACGTTTTGCACAGGTTCTTGACCTTACAATGTTTACCTATTATAACGGACTCAGATCTACATCATGTTGAAAAATAAGAAAATGAAAAATAATTTCCTGTGGCTAAAGTATTCATTGGATTTGATTGTTTTTTTGTATACGGGTAAAGAACATGACACTCTTTACGTGGTTTTAAGAAATGTCAAGCGTCCTGCTTCACGTAGTATATCCCTAATAATACCAATATAATTCCCTAAATTTTTATTTAATTTTTTACTAATTCAAACAAGCTTAATAAAAACATGTTTGTTTGTATAAAAATGCTCGGTGCTCTCTTAATCCTTAAAACTCACATACCTACTCTTTCACTCCACAACGCTTCCTAAAATTAACTTGCTAAGTAGTAGGAGGCCTAAGGGGGAGGCATATGTCCAACAGTGGACGTCTTTCAGCTGAAATGATGAAGTAGTAGGATGCCTTTATATCATATCATATCGGCTGATAATATTGATGCAGGCATTTTACTTATTAACAAGTTAACTTTGGAAAACTTTGAAAGGTAGGTACAGTAAATGATTAATTTTCGATGTCCTGTTAATTTTTGGTGAAAATATTTTGGAAATTAATCTTTGAAATATAGTTGAATTTTGAATAAAACTTGATATCTTAACCCAAACCCCCCGCGCGTATCTACTCTCGCACTCATCGACATATTTTTTAGAGAGCCGCACTCTATAAGCCGCAGACGGCTCTTCGGCCTAGAGTCTATAGGCCGTTTGCGGCACGCGGCGGGCCGCGTTTTCCCGACCATTTCTTCGACCATATTTATCTTTATGAACTTACACCTAGACCAATTTCATAAAGCTAAAGATATACAGGGTGATTGGAAGCTGGGTGCAAAGCTTTAAGGCGAAGATAGTACAGACAATTTAGAACTATTTAAGCCATGGTTATCTTAGACGAAGTCTTACTATTTTTTTTTAAGGTTATAAGGTTTACAAAAAGTATTTATGAATTTTAATTTTCTTTTGTGAACTTAAAATGTCTGTAAACAAAATGTCTAACGACAAAGAAGCATAGTACTTATTTTGCTAGATTGCTTACTCATTACTTTAATTAAATTAAATAAAAATTAATTCATTTATCATTTTATTTGGCCAATAACAAGCAGTTCAGTTAAAATTTTGGGAATATTCGAAAAAAACATAAAAATTAGGTTAAAAAAAAATGGACTTCGTTTAAGACAACCCAAATTTCAAAATCTTCTAAATTGTCTGTACTATCTTGGCCTTAAAGCTTTGCACCCAGCTTCCAATCACCCTGTATATTTATTGCATAATCTGTAATAATATCTTAATTTAAACGTATTTATTGTAGGCTCAACAGTCTACCGATGTCGGATCGTATTACAAGGCAAATAAATTACAAACAAATTACGTACAAACATATTTTTTCTCAATGTTGTTTGTAATTAATTTGTCTGCTTAATAGCTGGCGGTAATTGGTTACACGAATAGCAGTTACATGCGAACTTTTATAATAAATTATATACGCATAGATTTCCAGACTTAGAAATCAGCACTTCTTATTCAAACAAACTTTAAAAGGTGATTTCTACTAGAACATCAGATATAAATTGATAAAAGCATCAGAAGGTAATAATGCTAATGAATCAAGCTAAACATAAAATTAAAGGTCGAAAGTATCTTAAACAAAACCGTTATGAGTTTCATAGCCAGGCTACTGCGTTTATTACATGGATCAAATTGATATAAACGATAGGCACATTCCCTTCATAAAAGGGGATCGGACGGAAGGGGCGCGATATTGTGGTTAATGGATCTTCAAGGTTAAGTAAGCGATGCTGTAAGGCAGGGGTGTTGCGGATATTCGTATCTGCATCCGCAATTGCGAAGCTTCCGCATTTATTTAGACCTCCGCATCCGCAATAGTCAATGCGGAGCTCATGCGGATGCACATGTTGGTGTAAAAGGGTAAAATCATAATCAATAATTATCAATAAAATGGAAATTATAATCAGTTAAATCATCAATAAATCTCACATTTTCATCAAACACATATTATATAATTTCGAAAACCATAGGTATATTGATTTTTTAAAGATTATAATTAAGTAATTATTTTATTATAATTGCCGCGAATTGAATTATGATCAACATATACAGGGTGTTTGGCAGAACGTTGAACATGCGAAAATGGTGGATAGGTGGGGTCATCTGCTACTTACTCAACCCATTTTTTTTTTTTAAATGCAAGTTGAAATTTAGTTTCAAGTATTTTTTTACATATTTCTGTAAGTTTGAGGACTTATAACTTTTTTTCTAGCTAACATCTGAATAAAGCAATAGTTTTATAAGAATCTACCAACATTAACGATAAAAAAAAAATGCCTGTTTTATCCATTTGTGATAAAAAATACACTCTAAAGTTAAGAAAGTGGTGTAACTAGAAGAAAGCAAAAAAATTTTTTTTTTAATATCCTGGGGTCCAGGGCCAATTAAATTAGGGCTGAGTAAGTAGCAGATGACCCAACCTATCCACCATTTTCGTATGTTCAACGTTCTGCCAAACACCCTGTATAACGAAACAGTGCAGTTGCAAAAAGTTTTGAATTTCGCCTTGCTGCCTTGATGGATCCCTTAAAAAACTCTAGATTTGCAATTCGCAGCCCCAGATGTGAGCCACCAAAAAACTGCATCCGCAACATATTATGCCCAGTGAAATTGATTTTTTTTCTTCAAATTTTGCATAAACTGAGTAATAATCATAAAAATCACCAAGACGGCTGCTCCGAGTTCCAGAAATGCAGAAATTTGCAAGAGAAAAGGGCTCCGACATCCAACATAGGAATGTCACATCCCTAGCAATGTCCAGCAGTGGACATCTTTCGGCTGTCATGATGATAAAATATAATGAAAAAGACCAATTAAAGTAGCTTTTTAACTTAATTTTTGCACCAACCATTACAGGATTACAGCACTAACTTAGTTTTTGATGGGTAACGTCATATTTTCCCATGACGATGTACGAAAGTACCTAAACGAAGCAAGAGGAGTAGGTATGTAAGGAATAGGATCGTAGTAAGTGGCGTGCTGTAGTTTCTGCCCACCCCATAGGAACAAGGCGTGAGTTTATGTGTAGGTACCTGAGTAAAACTAAGAAAAATGTTGGTGATTTCCAAGTTGCACAATTTTGTTTCCTACGTTTTGTTTATCATGATTACGAGGCTTTATACTTTCTTGCAATGTTTTGGCAGTTTCAACCAACCGTATTAAGTTCTAAACGATTATCACATTAAAATGAAACTTTTTAATGAATATGACACGTACGAGTACCTTTTTAAAACTTAGAGACTTTACCGACTCCCATATGAATTTAAAGTACCCTACCCTATTTAAAGTAACCTACATGTGGGAAAGTCAAAAGTCAACTTAATCAGGGTTAGGTTAGGTTACGAGTTACTTAGCCTCCTGCCTGTCGAGGATCGTAAAGTGTAGCCGGGGCTGTCAAACCCCAACAAGACAAGGCACCACCTCGACTTGTGGGAATATTCGATCCTCAGAAACAGAATAACGTGAGACTGAAGATTAGGATGTTATGTTTTGTGGATGTTGTAGTTCTCTCTCTTTTCATGGGTGCTTACTAGTCACCTTTTTTATTTACTTAAACGTAGACTTAAACTTGAGACCGGTAAAAAATTATATCTTATTTATCTAAACCATAATGTAATGGCGTTCGTGGTCGACAGTAATTTAATTTTAACGGTGTAATTTAGCGATATAAGTGGTGCGTTCTAACGAAATGACATGCTCGCTTCATAAAAAAAGCAGCAAAAAAGTTTATCGCTGGGATTCAAGTACATACAAGCATGTACGTGTGATTGTATCGCTTCGCATGCAAGTACGCGATACGCGTACGAGGATTGCACCCCCGTCCCTTGCTCGTTGATGCACCAGCCCACGTCGATGCTGAGCCAGTATAGCTTTAAATTCCCCGTTTAATAATCATGAATTATACTTGATCCAGCCTGTCCCAACTTGCTGTCCTCCCCCCAGCGACGCCCTAAGCCGAGGTTCGTACCCCACAGGGGGTGCCCTTAGCGAGCGCTCGCCTTGTTTTAATTAGAATAGTTTTTGCCCCTGGCTGGAGGCTTTGAGTGTAGTAGCTTAATAAAGGCAGCCACAGGAAAGCTCGGTTAAGTAGTCATGACCTCAGAGGTCCGCTACGAGACGCCCTAGTAAAAAAAAAAAAAGATATAAATAGTGCAATCCACGACGTCGCGCCCCACTCCGCTCCGTACAGCTTACAGTACAGTAATCGCGGAGTGGGGCGCGTCGTCAGTACATTAGAATACACATAGAAAGCTAGTTAATGGCACTTTAGGGAATATTTCCCTTTCTGAAAAATATTTCGGCTTTAATGAATAAAACAAAGAATGCAAATTGTCTGCTTTTTACACGTGATGCAGGTATTTAAACAATCTACAGTCGAGTAGGAACCCACCTATATGTGAGAGCAGAACCCTAATTGCGTAGGTAACACACGATAAATCACAATCTGTTTAATTTTGACAGTTCAACAACATTCATTACGTTATTTACATTGTTGAGAAAACAAATTTTAATTTTTGAACATATGGAGCAATGGATTAGCAATAAATATCCTTCAAAATGATTTAGATTATGATTGATCGGATGTAACGCTATTAGGGTGGAGAACAGTAGATTTTTTCAGCAAATCGTAAATCAATCAGGTATGATCGTAATTTGTATGATCCAATTTCACAATACTCTCGCCTTGACAACATAATTTGGTAAACATAAAATAAGTAGGTATATTGACTTGAGGTATGGAAACATTTTATCTCGCTTCCTAAATTGAATTCCCGGAATTCTCTCATAACTTTTATCTAAGTCTTTAGAGACTTGAAATTACGGTGTCATTTTATTTGTTAGGGTGAAATGACTGCTATCTCTCGCGACGCGACCCAACTAATGAGTTTAAGTTGTCTCGTCTACATCAAATAAGAGAGCACTGGACGTCGTAATTTTGCTGTTTTAAGTGCGTGCCTACCTTTCTTTTTACTCGAGAGAATATTCGATTATAACATTCTTGACAGTTTAATGTTCAATTTTCATGTTATAAATGTTTTTTTGTTGTTTGTTTTAGTCTTGCAAACACACCGTGCTTAAGACAATTTCCTCGTTTTAGTTATAGCCTTGTTTCAGAAGTGACCATTAGACCAGTGATTCACTTATAAGAATCAATAACGATCCAAAAAAGTTAAAATAATAATCCTCAATTGCGGCGATACTCTAAAACGTACCTACTTGATCACTAGACACTTTTCATGTGTGTAAGATTAAACATTTAACTAAACCTTTTTTACAGTCCGTTCAACCGATTTTGACTTCTATTGCGTTGGTGGCATGACAAATGGCTGCCGCGCACCCTACCCAAAGACGCAGCGACGCGCGGTCCGCTTACGCATCGTTGCATAGAAGATTAGAAGCAGTCGACGCTAGCTTCGACAAACATGACCGAGGCACTACAGTGTCGCGCCAGCCCCTTCTGCGCTCTGAAAGCGTTGTTATATTGGAGGCGGAGAGCTTCGTATGCTTTTTGGGTGTGTAATACTTATGGTCACCCTCTCCGCTAACTGTTGTATCTCACAAACTGGCGTAGGTATCTACACAGACATTACCTACGTGTTCATAACTTTTCGATAAAAACTTTTATGACCTTGGGCTTTCGGACAAAATATAAAAAAAGTTATTAAAGTAAGGCCATTTTAATAGGTAACATTTGACGTCTGTCAGTTTAGTGAAAGCAAATCGTAAAATCGTATCGGTCATTATTACAATAAATATGTAATCGTAATTGAAAAAAGTTAAGCAATTGTGCAGTTCCAACAAAACGAAAAAATATATTATTTTATGCCCGGCGTTACAAGGTTACGTTGTTGAATTTTGAAGAATTGTCAAATGTTACCTATTAAAATGGCCTTACTTTAATTCATTAATAAAGCCACAGCTAACGCAATGACAGTAACATGATTGTAGCGTCCGACTGAAAAACTGTTGCCCTGGAAAAATATCAATTGCTAGATAGGACAGTTAGCGGGGAGGGTGACGTTATATGGCTTACAGATAGCTAATATAACTTGAAATAACGTTCACATGATATAATTTCCATATGCTATAAAAACAAATAACCAAATTTCATGTGATCAAATGTTATATTTCATTTATCCTTCTTTTGCTCTAATAACATTTAGTATAACATTAATTTAATATAATTTTCAATTTGTATAATGCTCTTTTTATATAACGTTCAGTTGACCTAATTTTCATTTGACCTCATTTTCACATTTACACATTTTCAGCCAAAATTCTGTAATGAATAAGTAAATACGAGGAAACATCATACTGTTATAACTTCATCTAACCCAAATGATTCACCAACAATAGAAGAGGGGATCTGCGTGCCGCCGAGCGCCAGATCCCCTCTATTGTTGGTGAATCATTTGGGTTAGAGATCGCAATAGTCTTGACATAATAATAAATATTTTTGCCGTATGAAAAAAAGAAAAAAAAAAATCCAATCCACCGTCGCTTTTGCCCGCGGTGCGTTTTTGCTAACACGAATATGGCAGCCGTTTTAAATCTAATCAGTTTTTGCTTAAATACCTATACAAAACAAAGTAGACGTAGGTACATAAATTATATTAAACGTTACTTATAGATTTTGAATATTATAGTAACTGAATATTTTACTAATTGAATATTAATTCAAATGTGCATTATAGAAAATATTCACTGTGCCATATAAAATGAGGTAAAATGAAATTATAACGAATTATTATATCAATAATTCGTTAAACCATTTCAAAGTACTTATTATAAAAAAAAAAGAAATTAGGTCGTATGATGATTAGAACTTTTGTTATTATTTCAAACATTACACACCTGCAGCCTAATTGCGCAACACATTTTATTTTTGATTGCAATTCTGAATCGAAACCAAGTCCAATTTTAATCGCATGCCATAATTGGAATTAAGATAAACATTTTGTACAGTCACGAGCTTTAATTTGGGACCCATTTCCGTTAAATGTTGTTAGAACAATCATAATGCAATAAGGTCGAAACTTTGAAACTTTGCTTTAAGGTTGAAATGTTGAATGTCAAGTTAAGACATAAAATGTCTTATCTAATCGACCTATGAAATGATAACCTCGTTGCAAAAAGCTATCATTACGATTTTCTAATTACGAACATGTGTCGTGTCAGTGTCATTTAAGAAAATAGTTTAATGTGATATTTTCACAAAATATAATTTACCAATTAATAAAATGCTTGCGGCTAATCGTGACCAAATAAGGCTCCAAATTATTGATTTGCACGAACAAGGAGTAGGCATTCACGAGATATCGCGACGAATAAATGTGACAAGAAACACAGTTCGCCGCTGAACGAGAACACGCCACGGGAACGAGGAAAATATTATTGACTTACGACGAAACAACCATCACCCGCAAGTTATAACACAAGAGCAGAGCCGCTTGATGCAAAGGCAATACCTGATGAATGGATTTACGCCAACGAGGCATTTTGCGGAAGCGTTTGAAGTCCACCCTTCAACAGTTAGAAGGCATCTTAAAGCTATGGGACTGCATCACAGGCGGCTTGCAAAAAAAATTGCGTTGACGGATGCCCATAAAGCTGCTCGACTTATTTTCGCACGTCAGTATCTAAATTTTGATTGGACGACGACGGCTTTCATCGATGAAAAGACTTTTCAATCTTCCCAAACGGGCAGACTACATTTGTGGCGAATTGACAGGACGCGATACACGGAAGACCACGTCATAGCTAACAACGCGTCTGGTCGCATTACAGTTAACATGTCTGGCTGGATTAGTTCAGCCGGCATTGGAGAACTAATAAATTTACCACCCAGGGCCACTGCTCAAGATTATGTCGATTTATTAGACGAGAGTGTCCTTCCAACATTGCAACTACACTCGAGAGCAATGAATCCGGGTCACTTAAAGAATCCTAAAAATCTCGGAAACTAAAAATGCTAGGTTAATGCAATAAATTGTATTTAATAGACAATGTAATACTCCTTAAATGAAGGTATTAAAACTTCTTAGTTATT
Source organism: Xanthia togata (assembly GCA_963853775.1). Classification (NCBI taxonomy): domain Eukaryota; kingdom Metazoa; phylum Arthropoda; class Insecta; order Lepidoptera; family Noctuidae; genus Xanthia; species Xanthia togata. The sequence goes on from OY970802.1 coordinate 20,329,483, forward strand.
GTAAAGTTATATCATAAAAAAAACAAATTTGAAAAAGGGCCACTTTCGAAGATGGAACTACGAAATTACAGCATTTGGTTTTGCTTTTGTTTGTAATCTGTCATTTATGTGGGTACATAAACCATGTTGATAGTGCTCTATATTCATTATTCAAGCTGAAATTATGTCGCTTACGCCTGAAGAATGCACCAGAATACTTACAATGCTGGAAACCGGCCGGAGTCAGCGCGATACAGCCAGGACTGTCGGTGTGTCGCTGTCAACAGTACAAAGAGTTCTCCGACGTTACGAAGAAACTGGTTCTAACCTACGCAGACCAGGAACGGGCAGAACCAGGTGTACCACAGCACGAGAAGACCGATACTTGGTGAACACCATGCTTCGAAATCGCTTTCTTACAGGAACTGAACTCACAAATCAGTTTCGACGCCTCGGAGGAAGTAACCCAAGTGCATGGACAGTAAGACGTCGGCTTGCTGAATCTAACTTAAAACCCCTTAGACCTGCAAACGGCCCTAAACTGGAGCGTGGGCATCGTATTTCAAGACTTAGATATGCCCAGAGCCACGTAAATTGGAGTATTGAAGATTGGTCAAAAGTTATGTTCTCCGACGAATCAAAATTTATGCTCTACAAGCACGATGGAAGACACAGAGTGTATCGAAGACCAGAGGAAAGATTCAAGCAAGCATGCATCGAAGAAAAAGTAGCCTACGGTGGTGGGTCTGTACTTGTGTGGGCCGGAATTTCTTCTGAAAGTCGCACAGAGCTGGTGATCATAGAAAACGGCTCTTTAACTAGCGAAAGATATGTGGAAGAAATCCTCAATGATCACGTTGGTCCATTTATGGTAAATTTAGGTGAGGATGCTATATTTATGCATGACAATGCCCGACCTCATACAGGTAGGATTGTGAATGACTACCTTCAAGAGATGAACATTACTCGTATGGAGTGGCCAGCGCGCAGCCCGGATATCAACCCGATCGAGCATGCTTGGGACGAGCTAGGCAGATGCGTAAAACAACGAAACCCTCCCCCAATCATGCTTCGTGAGCTCAAAATTGCTCTCACAGAGGAATGGGAGAATATTCCCCAAAATCGTATAAGGAACTTGGTGTACAGCATGCCAAACCGCGTAAACGCAGTAATGGAAGCACGAGGAGGCAATACGAAGTATTAAAATTCAAGAAAATCGTATTAAAGTTCAAAAATGTCATGTTTCCTATTTTTGTTTTAAGGAGAGATCAGCAGTTTTTTTCTTTATGTAATTTTGTGTTAATAAAATGTATGGTGACTCATATTTTTTTTACTTTCATTTAAGGAGTATTACATTGTCTATTAAATACAATTTATTGCATTAACCTATCATTTTTAGTTTCCGAGATTTTTAACATTCTTTAAGTGACCCGGATTCATTGCTCTCGAGTGTATATTATCCACAAGAAGATGTTGCTCCAATAAACTTTGTTCAAGATAACGCAACAATTCATACGGCAAGAATCGTTAGAACTTGGTTCGACAATAATAGAGCAAATTTAAATCGTATTCCGTGGCCTGCAAAGTGTGCCGATTTAAATCCTATAGAAAATGTATGGGGCTTAATGGTTCAAAAATGGTCAAATAGAAACGAAAGAACTAGAGAAGCACTTATGGATCACTGCCTCACAGTCTGGGAAAGTTTAAGGGGTACTGACATATGTGACAAATTGATTGGATCCATGCGTAACCGGCTCCAAGCTGTGATTGACAATGAAGGTGGATATACGCGGTTTTGAATATTTATGATAAAAAAATTACTGGAGAGATTTAAATTAATTTAGTCGTAGCCTTCGGTGATAAGTGTTTATTTTGTGCACCGCTAACCATGCTTTCTATATAATTGTGTTAAGATTGAGGTTTGTGTCATAAATGTCTTAATAAATATAAAGAATAAATAACTTTGTTTTTCTAAAGATTTTATTAATCAATATTTTAGCTGAAATCTTCTAAGCCCCCATAATCATAAACGGCCTTTAAACCTATTTTATTTTAAATAATTATGTTGTTTTGGTCCGTCACTTTGATATTTATGTTTGAGAAAGAGACAAAACTTTTTAACTAATATAGGTTTGAAGAATAAGCGGGTTAGTTGACTAGCTATCATATATTGACAATATAATTTTGTTCTTTTTTATTTGTTTCTTTTTTCTTATGGGACCACAGGACCAAAAAGTAATTATTACTCGGAAATCGGTAATGATCGTTTGCCCTCGCTCCAGTTGACGTTAGCCCCTAGAAACGTAAAGTTGTCGATGGTAAACATTATGACGTTTATTGTTTGTGCAGTGACAGCGTTAACATAATAGCTCTAAATGGCGAAAGTTTGCTACACGATATTCAACCTTAGGTGGGTCCCAAATTAAAGCTCGTGACTGTACCAATCGACTGAAATTGTATAGGGTTGTTCTTAAAAAAAGGCTATATCTGTTTAAAATATATGTTTTTTTTCCACCATATAGGCATGATTAATTTCCAAATTATTGTGCCATAATTTAATTTTGTTTTAATTACAACTGATGCTCTACTAGTGCTTATAAATGAAAATGTACAATGATTGCCGAAAAATGAAAAACCTTTTTTTTAAACACTTTTTATCAAAAACTACCATAGTTGAAATACGTAACAAAACGTTTTTTTTTCACGTTTTTGTTACCTGTGGCCAATGACAAAATCGTAGAAAAGCAGTGTTGTCAACTAAGTGGGATTTCCACTAAATCTGGGGGTTTGGACACCCTTAAAGGCGATGAAATTTTGCTTTTGTTGTGGCTGGTGGTTTTGTCTAGTGGTTAGTTTAATTCAATTTGTAGAAAACAATACAATCAATTACTAAAACTGACTCGAGAAAATATTAAAATAACAAGATAAAAGCATGTTTTATTGTTTGTCTAAAACCTGTGTCAGTGATTTTTCGATTTATTTCTTTCAAATGCCGAAACCACTGAAGATTCAATGGCTGTTTGGAAAAACTGTTCACCATGATGAATATGTTGAAGTCAAACAGAGGCTCCGCCCGAGTCGAGATCGCAAAATGACGTCATTTCAAAAAAATATCCCACGGGAAAATACTACTGGGATAAATAAAAAGCTCTGCCGCTAAGCCATTATTATGTAGGTATCTAACAAACATCCAAACATCTTCACTAGCTTTTTCATTAATTATTGTAGTGTGATATTAAGTTGGATGATGTTTAAAAAAATACTTTAATTATTCGTTGTTTTATTTTCATTCTCAAATCTTCAAAACAGCGACCGAATGTCGGTAACAGAAAAATAAAATTGTGACTAATCTACATTCTATTTGAAATAAGATTACACATTTAGATAAACCGTTTCGTGTTCGGTTGAACATTAAAAGCAAAAAAGTGGTTATACTAAGTGTTTACTGAAGCTGCAATTTGTCATGCCACCAACTCAATAAAAATCAAAATCGGTTGAACGGATTATAAAAAAATATCTCATCTTATTTCGACGCATGTCCTATAGCGGACTCGGGCAAAAATGGCAACACTGAGGAAAAGATAACACAAAATTATATTGTTTATCACAGAGAACTTTTTGATATAGGTACTGAAAACAACAACATACAAAATTATATTGTATAATATATTTACTATTATCATACAGAAACATGGGCCTATGTTAGGCAGTTTTCAAGTTTTGGAACATTTTTTTCGTGGCTCGTGTAAGTCGGGAGAGCTGGAAAATTCTCTCATTCAATCAAGACTGTTTTGCTCAATAGCGAAAAGTACCTAAGTCGAGATTCACTACAAGTAAATAAGCCAATATAAATAGGAATAACGTCAGTCCCTATGTCCGTCAACCTCACATTCTAACTGAAATTGTTAATTGATATTTTTGTACATAAGTAGATGCTGAAATAAACTATAGTAACCAATACCCTAACTACAAAACATATTCATAATATTTTCACAGACGGTGCTAGAGCTGAAAATACATGAATGGAACACTACCCAACATCAATCTTCTTAATTTCCTAACAAAGAAGTTGGGTGGTAAGATGGCAAAAATGGATTGGATAACCAATGTTCTGTACTAAGACGACCCACCGACCAAGGTAAGCTTTTGGTCACATAGTTAAGAATCAAGCGAGGCACACTTTCTACATCATAATAAATTAAATTTTATGCATAGTACCTAACTAATGTTTACATAATTTAGTATTATAAAATATCTGGACACTGAAAAATCAGCCCTAAATAAAGAAGAAATTATACAAAAAGCAGCAATAACTAGGCTTTTGTCCAGTCATGGGCATACTTTACTTCGCCAGTAGAAGTTCTTTATTTGAGCAGAAAATAATATGATTTTGTTTTAGAACTGTAGAGTTCCTGGGGAGCTTCACCTACGAAGACACGAATGTAGCATGAATGATGTCGCCCCTGCTGCGTTGTTCTGTACCCTAATTACGTAATACACGATCAATCGGAATTTTAATAATTTTGAAACAAATTATTAAAATTAATCCATTGGTTCATAAGTTCGAAAAAAAAAATCTGCTCAACAACGTAAATAACGCAATGAATGTTGTTGAACTGTCAAAATGAAACAAATTTGTCGTAATCGTTTACGAAAATGTGTTGCGTAATTAGATAGCTGGTACTTAAACTAGAAACTGAAGATTGTTCTTGAAATATAATTGTTTTTTTAGAAAATTGTTGAGTCTTGTATGACAGTGATATAAATGTATGTTCCTATTTTGTTAATTGATAACAGTGTAAACTTTAATAAAGTGTTTTGATTATGAACTATAGAGGAACAAATAAAAATAACTTATTATGAAATATTTAAAAAAGAGAAAGTTAAGTAAAGTTGGTTTTTCGTTAAGTATTTATCAAATTTAGAAACTAAGAGTTATGCTACTCAACTTATAATTAGTAATCTATTGTCAACCTTTTGATTATTTATTTATTTTATAAGTCTTTTTAAGCTCTTCCCGCCTGAAACACAGGATTACCTAGTTCAGGCACGTAAGTCTTAGGAATATAATTTGCATTTAAGCAAAACTGTACTAATTTTTATGCCTTGTAATTTTTTGAATAAATATTATTATTTAAGAATTGAAGTTTTTTTTTTATAAGCAATTGATTATTACAATGATACTGGTGTCTATTCCCTTGTTCACAAATTAAACTAAATTTAAGTTCATTGCATCTTTTTCTTTCTATGTAATTAAGAAAAGAACAGAAGATACATTTTAGTTTATCCTGTCAAATTAATCAGCCCCGGACACTAATCCATACAAGTTTTGACGTGATTAAAAACTTGCCCACTAAAATTACGTCAATTTACGTCAGGCGCTGATTAATTTGACAGGACTAAACTAAAATGTATCTTCTGTCCTTTCAACTTATAATTAGTGATCTATTGTCAACCTTTTGATTATTTATTTATTTTATAAGTTTAAGCTCTTCCCGCCTGAATCACAGGATTACCTAGTTCAGGCACGTAAGTCTTAGTATAGTAAGTTTTAGAATATATTTTCATTTAAGCAAAACTGTATTAATTTTTATGCCTTGTAATTTTTTGAATAAATATTATCATTTAAGCAAAACTGTATTAATTTTTATGCCTTGTAATTTTTTGAATAAATATTATTATTTTTATTATTATTTAAGAATTGAAGTTTTTTTTAATAAGCAATTGATTATTACAATGATACTATCTAAAGGTATTACCTAAATTAACTGTCATTAATTATGTCTCGTTGGTCTAGGGGTCGCAAGCGCTACTGCTGAGTATGAGGTCCTGGGTTCGATGCCCGGGCCGGGCATAGTGTTATTGGGTTTTTCCACCTGGAGTTTCTCAGTAGTGCCCGGTTGATGGCAGTAGGCTCGTCCCCTATTATATGGGACTTAAACGTAACTGGTGAAATGTGGGAGTACCTGTTACAGGTACACCTCTGCCCAACCCTTTGGAGAAACAAGGTGTGATGTTATGTATGTATTTTCATTAGGTTCAGTAAATAGAGTGAAATAAATTATGGTAAAAAAGTTTTAAAGCTACAGCAATGACTGACAATAGCATTTATTCAAATTTATGAAATATTTACACATGGGGCAAAAAGAAATTGGAAAATATATTGTAAGGATTAGTGAAATTTAATGTATTCCTCAGGAATTCATCGTGGATTATGTATGTACTGCTTGCTAATTCTTACTGTAAGGGCATGAGAGAGTTTAAATTTTTTCTTAAGTCGAAGTTGAGCCTGACACCTGTATTCCATGATTCATTACATCCATCCACAAAATAAATTCTAATAGGCCTCTCCCTTAAATACTTCAATGCACAATCTATCTACTCTAAACTAAAGAACAGCAATATTCTGCTATGAACAACAATTAGGTTCAATGACTTTATTTAAATGTATGAAAGTTTATGTTTGATGGTGTGATTTCGTATTCACCAATATAACATTGTTGCTGTGCTAAACACACATTCAATGTTCAATACTTAGCAATAAGATAATATTGTTATTACGTAGGTAGGTACCTTAAACAGACTATGAGATGGAAATAAATAAATCATGTGTAATGAAAATAATTGTTATTCTAATCTTTAGATACTGTATTGATACCTTCATATACACACATACATCACGCCTGTATATTATATGAAGGGTTCGGCAGAGGTTTATTCTTCATATCTTTGGACAAAAAGGTTTCGTTTCACAACAAATTTATTGATGGTAAGTGTAACAGAAAATATTATCAACGAGTTTTATCCATTTTCTTTTTACTATCGTATACGGCCCTAAACCCTTCATTGTTAGGGCACCCTGTGGGCTCAATATCGGTATTAGCTGTTAGTGCTAAAACCGATAGGAGTAGGGTTACCATATGGAAAATTTGAGTCCTAACAAAAAGTCTGATTTCCATAAAAGACTGAATGTCGCAAAAAAAAAATATCAATCACGTGACACGTACTTCACCGCCCGCCCCGCCCTTTTTAGGGTTCCGTACCCAAAGGGTGAAACGGGACCCTGTTACTAAGACTGCGCTGTCCGTTTTGTACCAGACTGTATCTCATGAACATTATTTCTGTTATAACAACAAATACTATAATTATATAATAAAATAAATATTTAAGGGGGCTCCCATACTGGGCACGCCACTATTGCGGCGATAAGTCCCCTCTTTGAGGAGTTGCTAGAGAGGCGCCACGGCGTCCTCACCTTATTTATTTATTATTTTTTTATATATACTTTATTGTACACCACAAAAATACATAACAAAAAATAATTGAACACTACAAAATAACACCACCACCACCACCTTCCGCCTGACGCAGGTCCTCACCGGACACGGCTGTTTCGGGAGGTTCCTGTTCGGTATCAGGGGGGAGGAAACGCCCGGGTGTCATCACTGCGTGGATCGCCCGGAGGAGACGGTGGAGCATTGCCCGGCGATCGGTGGCGAGGATCTCTCGCGTCCGGCCCTGGTCCAGGCCATGGTACGGAGCGAGAGGGCATGGGAGGCGAGGCCGTCACCTCCTGCGAAACGTTAATGCTGGCGAAAGAGGAGGCGGAACGCGTGAGGGAGAGGCAAAATTCGCGCCCTCACGCCTGGGATCGATCGCGGACACCGTAGGCGCGGGCTTGCGGACGGTGAGCAATGGGTAGCTCGCCGTTCGGTAAGGACCAAGCCCGGGTCGACGGCGCGTTGTGTTCCACGCGCCCCTCAAAGAGATGTCAGCGAGTGAAGGGGTCCGATGAGACCATTGCCTGCCGGGGTTGCGGGAAAGTCCGAAAGTGATACCGTGGTCCCCTGGCATTACACAGGCAACAGAAGGAACACGGGTGGGTTTTAGTCAGTAAGAGTCTGACACGCCCTCCCGCTCCACCCAGAGCGGGAGAAGTAATTTGATGATTTCCCACCCAAAAAAAAAAAAAAAAATGGGGCTCCCATACAGCTTATGTGATTTTTTTGCCGTATTTATAGATAATAATGGTACGGAACCCTTCGTGCGCGAGTCCGACTCGCACTTGGCTCGCATTTTATTCAATTTATTTAATAAAAGTTGATTTTTAAAACCAAACTGGGTAAATCAGATTAGGTTATTAAAGATGTTGATGTTAAATTACGTTGACTTGTGTTGTGCAAGGTACTCTGTACTAGGTATCGAAAAGAAGATCATTGTTTTGTTTATGATGATTGTAACAATCCAATAAAAAAAATTGAAAAATGTAGGTACCTACCTGGGATTTCCTAAATCCAGCCGCAATCCTGTCAGGAGCCTAAAAATCCATGGTAGCCCTAGATAGTAGTGGCGAATGGGTTATATTGGGCATTTTACGGCTAGCTTTTATACAGATATGGATATTGAAGGAAACACGTCGTTAGGTACGCCCCTATGTTTAACTGTATACCTAAGTAAATGATATATCATACTAGCACTTTGCCCACGGCTTCGCTCCCGTGGTCTTTCCCGCGGGACCCGTTATTTTTCCCGGGATGAAAAGTAGCCTATACTACTCCCTGAAACCGCCTATACTACTGCCTAAACTACGCTTTCTAATGGTAAAAGATTTTTTCAAATCGGTCCAGGAGTTTCGGAGCCTATTCAATACAAACAAACAATCAAATCTTCCCTCTTTATAATATTAGTACGAGTATATATGTAGATGAATGGCTCTAGGTAATACCTACTTTTAAGACCTTATGCAACGAATTCGACTGACGAATCTCTCAGTTTATTTATTCATCAGTTGAACGGACATCTCAATCTGCCTAGCCTTTTCCCAACTATATTGGGGTCAGCTTCCAGTCTATATCCCAGTTAAATACTAGAACTTACCTATTTTATATGGAGCGACTGCTTATCTGACCTCCACACTTAACCCAGTTACTGGGTAATGCGATACCCCTTGGTAAGACTGGTTGCCAGACGTTTGGGCTACTGGCTACCCGCAACGACAGTCAAAGATCTATGAATGACAGCCGGGACCAACGGCTTAACGTGCTTTCCCAGGCACGGGGGGTTTCGATGTGTTATAGATGGTCAACCATCTACTAACTGACCACGGCAAGCGTAGCTTAACCTTCGATCGACCGGCTGTTATCAGATGATAGAATATCTTCTCAATATGATGTTGTTCGGACATACGTACCTAGTCCAAATTAGCGCATTAGTTAATCTGCAGTAAGACTGGGTGTCAACGGCTCAGTTCCATGACTTCTTATAAAGCCTCTGTAGAGCTTGAGATTGACTCACGAACATGATACAACGATCACGGTGCGAGGATCATATTTTTTTTTTAAACATTTCGTGGATTTTTGAAAACTAGAACTTGGATACTGTTCTTATATTTTAAACCGTTTTGGGGCTACGACGACGGCTATATCAAGCGTGTGAAATTGCAGTTTGTTAAGTTCTAAAGCAGTTTGTTATACAGTCAGCAAAAACTACATTCTCATACGTAGCACGCTTCACTTAATACTCCATGCTCTGAATTTACAAGACCACAGATGAAAACAGATGATTCACTCCGCAAAATCATTTCAATAAGAAGTGACTCTTGCTACGATACAATAAAGTGCAATTCAGGTCGCACAACACTATTTACTGATAGTTATATTCACCTAGAAGTTGCCTCTCTTTCTATCACGTAACTCTATCTTCTGACTACGTTTCGGTCACAGGGTATTTTACTCTATATGAGAAAAAATCTAAAAATATATTATTGAGATAGTTTTGGCAAAAAGCAGTCGGAAAACGTTAGTTTTAGTTCATAAAATAAAAACTAAATTTTAAAATTAAATTCAAAGGTTTCAGCTTTTTAATTCTGTTTCATAACACCATTAGATTGTAGTCGCCATGTTATCACGTCATACGGCTATGTAAACTTAGAAAGTGTTAACTGTCAACTATCAGCGTACCTTTAATCTATAAAGGCTTTTTATTATTTTCGTAACCAACGTAATTTTTACTGAAATAATAGATACCATGGAGGACAGTTTTGTAAAAGGAGACAACACAAATTTATAACTTAAAAAATATCACTGCATTGTTTTACACAGCCAACTGACGTCATGACCACAGAGCAATATGGCGTCCACTGCGTCCAGCGTTTTCAGCTAATTACGCGCGTAATTTGAAAATGCAAAATTTAAGTGCATTTTTTTGGCACTTAACAAATGAATAAAAATTTTGTGATATTTTTAGTGGTTCATTAGCACTCTAGAATCTAATTGAGACACTTTTCAAAAATGGGTGTATTATCCTATTGGCCCGACAAGACGGGCCCGCCACGGCGCCGCGTACTTGTAGCTTTATTACTAAAATGCGGAGTGAATCATCTGTATGCATCTGTAACAAGACACAAGAACTTAAAGAGCTTCGTAGCTGCGGTTGCAGTTAGTTTCTATCTTGTAGCGAACTAAGTAGATTATATAAAGTAGCTAACGTGTAATGCATTTAATGTGGTTATCTTACAACCCTATCAAAGCTCCGCGGTTGCCTCGCTTTGCTTGTTAAGTTTCTAATTAAATCTTATATTGTCTTGAAAATACATTGATCAAGAAAATTTTGTTCGGCCAAGGAATCAGCATCGCCATACAACGTGGCATTGCTGCCAGCCTTTTGCGCACTTTTCCTGTTGACTATATTTTTATTTCCCCGCCTTTTTTACATACATACGTACGACGTACGTACATATTATTTTTAAGTCTATTCGCGTATATAATATGTAAATAAGCTATAAGTTAGTAAGATATGTAAGAAAAAATGTGCAAAATTCAAAACATTCTAAATTCAAAAGTCATTTATTCAAACTAGGCTGAGAATCAGCACTTTCCGAACGTCAAAGTTACATAGACAGTCCCACAAAACGCCCACCCTTTACCACTTCCTAGTGCTTTAGCTGGGAAGAAGAAGTGGCGCAACAAACTCCCCAGCAGCACAGCTGTCTGTTCATTAGAAAAAAAAAAATGATTCTATATAATAGTATGAAAAATTAATTACATTACGCAACACTAAACATAATTTAAAATATAAATAAAATGTGCAATATCGTTACAAAGTTATTACAGTATTAAAGAATGTAAGGAGGTTCAAAAGATACAGCCCTGTGACAGACAGACGGACGGACGGACGAACGTACAGTGGAGCCTTAGTAATATGGTCACGTTGGCATATTTTGAGTACGGAACCCTAAAAATTTTATTAATAAGCGGATCTTGACACAGGGCCAGAAGTCTGCCAGAATGAAGAATGTTCTGCAGTCATACATTTTATCGTGCCTTCACTAACAATGTACCTATATAATGTTATCATCAGTCACACCCACGGCGATAAAGAGAAATGGTGTCGCAAGAATTCGGGACCTTTTATACTTGTTTATGTCGTGAGATTTCTATAAGAATTCTTTTTCTTTGTCCTACCAACGATAATGCTTTTTCCAACAATAAGTATGGTTTATTTCAGTATATTTTTCTAAAGATAAACATTCCTATCTACGTACCATGCGATGTAAACACGTTATTTCATTGATAAGTAACAAACAACACTGCCTGGGGCCCATGTCTGCTATTTTTATAAATTCGTCATTCCAACACGATCCCATTGTCATTTTGCTAAAAGTTCGTAATCTGCTAAATTCATAATGGTCGATCATTAGTTGATCATTGTATTCCACAAACACGATACTCGTAAAGATTTAAAAGCAATGACTGCACAATGACGTTCTAATGGTAGGTCACTGATCAAAGAAACTGTCAAAATTTGAGCAGTCTACCGCCTAAGTTATTCATTCATTTGTCATTATGTACGAGATTACCAATAGATGCCATTTCTTTCAACGGAGTGTCAGTGGCTGACCATTGGTACGCCAATATGTTAGTAGATTACCAAACTTGTCAAAATCAACAATTATGAAATCAATGATAGACCATTCTGACACTATTGTAATAGCAGACATGAGGCCCTGAAATACGTTAGTCTTCACAGTACTGTCGGTCGTCCGGTGACGTTCGGTTTCATCCGGAGCTTGTCGGAAGCACACGTAGGTAGGTTCCTAGGTGTCACAGCTCGCAAATATAAGTAGGTACGCTGGTCGACATGCAGTTTCTATGGCACGAAAGGAATCGTGCGTTTGATGTTATCTCCTTGGCTTCTACATTGTGCAGCGAGATAGGTAGGTAAATTGTTGTGTAAGTATTTTCCATATATTTTCAGGAGGTCGTCGGACCATAATAATCTACAAATTCCGTTAATTTTTATTGGTTTTTCGGCTTTAATGAAACGAAAGCCAATGGAGGTGTGCTAATGCCCTCAATGTCAGGTACGGACAGTGCGCTACCAGATATTTGCGACATAAGTTTACAACATTAGTATCGATGATTTGCATAGCCTTGTGTACGGAGGGCCACTATCTTGTTACACGTGTCTGCTCTTCTTAGCACTGAAAGACTGTTCCGTTACTTTACTAATAAGACATTGGTGTTACAGGATAAAGTGGAAATATATTATTATTATTTCTAGGAATTTTCAAGAAAGAATAAAACCATTACGTTCTTAGAGATGATCCATTACCAGTTTTCAAAGAATTGCGAATATTGTTTTCAATTAATTTCGTTGAGGTTATGAAAACAACTGGCAAGGCGGTGAAGTTGTCTAGTTTTGTGCCCCGAGGGTTAATTGTAGGTAAGAACAGGAGCTGATGTGACCTTCAAGAAGATAGAGATGAGTTTATTTGTAGATAGAAATGTTTAATTTTCTGGTCGCTTCTTCACCGATTATCGTGAAAGGCACAGACAGAATTAGACACATATATCTTGTTTATTCAACAAAGCAGCGACATTTTGAATATGGTATTAAAGCCAGGCAATAGTTAAACGAATTTATCTTTATTTTTATCTAAAGATCGAAACTACAATTTACGTATACATAAGTCTTTTCCAAGTCCACTATATGCCCGTGAGTGCCACTGATTGTGAATCAAACCATCGACTAAAGCCTCGTGCAGAAAACCATTTCTAAGGCTCGTATTACAGAACCTCACTCAATACTCATTTTCAACCAATCAATGATATGAGAGGGTGTTCAATATATACAAATGGAGAAAAGAAATTAATTTTTATTCGGACATTTTTGCACATGCTAAGACATCAGTTTATTGACAACTGTTTTAAAAAGAACAAAAAGTCTACTTGACATAGACAATGAGGTTTTAATCACAACACTACCCCTTAAACTATTGTCTTATAAAAACACAAATGTAACTAGTTAATTATTACTAAAATATTATGAGAAATATTACATTACATAGTAATAATTAGAATAACAATATTACACTGATAAAAGAGACAAACAGAACTTAACATGTTTCTCTTTATTCAGCGGTTTAGTGAGCAAGTCAGCTACCATGTCACCTGTAGGCATATAACAGACATTAATTAGTTGATTAATTACAATATCCCTTATAAAATGGTGTCTTATATCTATATGCTTGGTACGAGCATGAAACATTGAGTTAGAGCATAGTTTTTGTGCCGACTGATTGTCATTGTATAAATTTACCTTACAATGAACTTGAAGACATTCATTCAAGAAAGTACGTAAAAACAACGCTTCTTTGCAAGCATCTGAAATAGCCATGTACTCTGCTTCAGTACTCGAGAGAGCCACAGTCCTCTGCTTACGGCTTTCCCAAGATATAATAGAATCACCTAATTTAAATACATACCCTGTATATGAACGACGGTCAACCTCATTGGATGCCCAATCAGCATCCGTGTAGCCATTTATGACCAATCCGCTCTTAACATACTTAAGAAAGTAATGACTTGTACCTTTGAGGTATCGCAGGACCCTTTTCGCAGCTTTCCAATGTGTTTCATCGAAACATTCGTTAAATTGGCTCAAAACACCTATTGCATGCGAGATATCTGGTCTGGAACAAACTGAAATATACATTAAGCACCCTATGAGATTTCTGTAGTCGAAACGAGTATCCTTGACTTCACTTTTCTTCAGTTTCGATCCTACTTCCATAGGGGTCGGAGACGGTTTGCATTCAGTCATATTAAATTTACGTAGAACAGTTTCAATATAATGTGACTGATCTAAAGTAATCGATTCCTTATTCCTGCATACTCTCATGCCTAATATTTGATGAGCAGGTCCCAAATCCTTCATCTCAAACTCTGACATGAGTTTTTCTTTCATTATATCTCTTTCTTTGGATATTGGTGAAGAAAATAACATAATGTCGTCGACATAAAGAGCAATTATAACCATTTCCCCCTTTTGTCCTTTATAATAGACACATGGTACTGAAGGCATCCTATTGAAATGGAGTTTGTTTATTAATACTCCATTAATCTTTTCATACCATGACTTTGCAGCCTGTTTTAATCCATAAACGGCTTTTTCCAACTTATACACCTTATGTTCTTGTCCTTTCTTTACGAAACCTTGTGGTTGTTCTATTAGCACATGCTCTTTAAGATCACCATTCAAAAAGGCTGTTTTGACGTCTAGGTGATTTATTTCCAGATCATATTCTGCAGCTAGTGCTAACAACAAACGGATAGTAGAGTAACGGACGACAGGCGAAAAAGTTTCATCATAGTCAATGCCATACCTTTGAGTGAATCCCTTAGCCACCAGCCGTGCCTTGTATTTGAGGAGACTGCCATCTAAATTCCTCTTTTTCTTAAAGATCCATTTGCATTTTATTGCTTTTTGATCTTTAGGTAGATCCACAAGGCGCCAGACTTTATTGGTGATAAACGATTTATACTCATCTTCCATGGCTTCCTTCCATTCTTTAGCTTCATTGCCACCAAGTGCTTCCTTAACAGTCTCCGGATCGCCAAGATCCCTGTACTGTTGACCTACCAGATGTGCATAAAGATCTTCATTTACAGCATCAGTGAAGTCTGTAGACGTCGAGTCTTCACTTGAACTCCCTGGAATATAGGTTTCATCCGACGAGTTATCTGCTTCAGATGAAATTCTACTGTCATTGATACTAAATACTGTGTCCCTGTTCCTATTTCTGTCATCAGAAGGACAATTTTCAGACACACCCTGTGGACTTTCATCCCCAGTGTTTTCGTCTGATCTACATGTCTGTTCTGTATGCGAAACAACATGAACCACTTGGTTAGCATCATCATCTGACAGATCCTTTTTCCAGAAACGATCTTCTAAGAACCTCACATGGCGTGCTCTAATGCAATGCTCAGGGTTCTCCGGATCAATGAGTCTGTAACCCTTTGTATCGTTGCAGTAACCTACAAATATATATTCCTTTGCCCTCGAATCCAGTTTCTTGTGATTTGAAGTCAAAGCATAAGCCAAACAACCAAATGTACGAAGATGACTTACGTTTGTCTTTGTGTTAGTCCATTTCTCCAGTGGTGTCATGCCCATGACAGCTTTTGTGGGTGAGCGGTTCTTCAAATACACTGAAGTGTTTACGGCCTCTGCCCAAAAACGTTTGTCAAGACCAGCATCTTCCAACATGCAGCGAGCTTTGTCCATGATGGTACGGTTTGCTCTTTCTGCCACACCATTCTGTTGACTACACGGATGCACTAATAATTTCGTTTTTACTGTTTCACTTACAAGCTTGTCACTGGAATTCTCCAACGCCATAATGAGCGGGTCGTAATCGGATGTCAGTCCGCTCAACATGATGACTGCTATGAAGTCATCGTCTAGTGGAGAACCTATGTCATTCAATTGTTGTGCAATTTCTGTTATTTTCGTAATGTAAGTTTCCATGTTACAAGCATTCTCTTCGAGCTTAGTTCCAAAAAGCAATCGCAGTAATCCTAAGCGTCTGCACAGACCCTTGTCCTCATAAGCCTTTTGTAAACTTGTCCATGCTTCATAAGCTGATTTTGCGTTACGCACAAGCGAAAAAGCATTGGTTTTCACTGATAGACAAATTTTAGCAAGCGCGCGCTGATTCTTTCTAATATCTTTGCTTCCGTCGGTGGACTCGATACATTCAAGTAGGTCCTCGTGCATCAGGAGCATCTTCATGGAAAATTTCCAGTTATTATAATTTTCCATGCCCTGCAGCTTTTCGATTGGAATTCCTGTCGAACTATGTGCTTCGCTGGTCATTTTTAATTAGTTTAAACCAGATAGAAAATACTCATGGAAAAGAAAAAAAATGTGCCGGTCTGCCGATCGTTTTTTTTTTTTTTCTTCTTACTAAAAATAACTTTTGTCTCGAAATGAATCAAAAAACCTTACTTGAGTAGGTCTGCTGGTCCCATAACCTGATATGAGAGGGTGTTCAATATATACAAATGGAGAAAAGAAATTAATTTTTATTCGGACATTTTTGCACATGCTAAGACATCAGTTTATTGACAACTGTTTTAAAAAGAACAAAAAGTCTACTTGACATAGACAATGAGGTTTTAATCACAACAATCAAAATGCTTTAAACGAGTTTTAACGAATGCTTGAGTTTTGAGTGAGGTTAGCCTAAGAAAACTTAACGGTAGAAAAATTACCGGTGTCGCGTCGTGCCGTCGCGTCGCTCCAGTCTGCATGAGGCTTAAAACTGAGAAATGTTTTTTACGTACAGTGACGAGCTTTAATTTGGGACCCATTTCCGTTAAATGTTGTTAGAACAATCATAATGCAATAAGGTCGAAACTTTGAAACTTTGCTTTAAGGTTGAAATGTTGAATGTCAAGTTAAGACATAAAATGTCTTATCTAATCGACCTATGAAATGATAACCTCGTTGCAAAAAGCTATCATTACGATTTTCTAATTACGAACATGTGTCGTGTCAGTGTCATTTAAGAAAATAGTTTAATGTGATATTTTCACAAAATATAATTTACCAATTAATAAAATGCTTGCGGCTAATCGTGACCAAATAAGGCTCCAAATTATTGATTTGCACGAACAAGGAGTAGGCATTCACGAGATATCGCGACGAATAAATGTGACAAGAAACACAGTTCGCCGCTGGGTTCGACGCCACGGGAACGACGAAAATATTATTGACTTACGACGAAACAACCATCACCCGCAAGTTATAACACAAGAGCAGAGCCGCTTGATGCAAAGGCAATACCTGATGAATGGATTTACGCCAACGAGGCATTTTGCGGAAGCGTTTGAAGTCCACCCTTCAACAGTTAGAAGGCATCTTAAAGCTATGGGACTGCATCACAGGCGGCCTGCAAAAAAAATTGCGTTGACGGATGCCCATAAAGCTGCTCGACTTATTTTCGCACGTCAGTATCTAAATTTTGATTGGACGACGACGGCTTTCATCGATGAAAAGACTTTTCAATCTTCCCAAACGGGCAGACTACATTTGTGGCGAATTGACAGGACGCGATACACGGAAGACCACGTCATAGCTAACAACGCGTCTGGTCGCATTACAGTTAACATGTCTGGCTGGATTAGTTCAGCCGGCATTGGAGAACTAACAAATTTACCACCCACCCAGGTGCTCAAGATTATGTCGATTTATTAGACGAGAGTGTCCTTCCAACATTGCAACTATATTATCCACAAGAAGATGTTGCTCCAATAAACTTTGTTCAAGATAACGCAACAATTCATATGGCAAGAATCGTTAGAACTTGGTTCGACAATAATAGAGCAAATTTAAATCGTATTCCGTGGCCTGCAAAGTGTGCCGATTTAAATCCTATAGAAAATTTATGGGGCTTAATGGTTCAAAAATGGTCAAATAGAAACGAAAGAACTAGAGAAGCACTTATGGATCACTGCCTCACAGTCTGGGAAAGTTTAAGGGGTACTGACATATGTGACAAATTGATTGGATCCATGCGTAACCGGCTCCAGGCTGTGATTGACAATGAAGGTACGCAATACGCGGTTTTGAATATTTATGATAAAAAAATTACTGGAGAGATTTAAATTAATTTAGTCGTAGCCTTCGGTGATAAGTGTTTATTTTGTGCACCGCTAACCATGCTTTCTATATAATTGTGTTAAGATTGAGGTTTGTGTCATAAATGTCTTAATAAATATAAAGAATAAATAACTTTGTTTTTCTTAAGATTTTATTAATCAATATTTTAGCTGAAATCTTCTAAGCCCCCATAATCATAAACGGCCTTTAAACCTATTTTATTTTAAATATGTTGTTTTGGTCCGTCACTTTGATATTTATGTTTGAGAAAGAGACAAAACTTTTTAACTAATATAGGTTTGAAGAATAAGCGGGTTAGTTGACTAGCTATCATATATTGACAATATAATTTTGTTCTTTTTTATTTGTTTCTTTTTTCTTATGGGACCACAGGACCAAAAAGTAATTATTACTCGGAAATCGGTAATGATCGTTTGCCCTCGCTCCAGTTGACGTTAGCCCCTAGAAACGTAAAGTTGTCGATGGTAAACATTATGACGTTTATTGTTTGTGCAGTGACAGCGTTAACATAATAGCTCTAAATGGCGAAAGTTTGCTACACGATATTCAACCTTAGGTGGGTCCCAAATTAAAGCTCGTGACTGTACCTTAATTACTGCAGTTTTTATTACATCCAAAAATCAACCGAAATCTGGCTACTACGTTCATTTTACATATAAATCTTATATACAATCTTCTATACAAACTAAAACATAGCGTTGAAAAATTCATCCGCATCACTTTCGACAATGTACCCAAGAGATTGGTCGACCCGCATGACAGAAGATTGCCCGTGCCTAACCAATCGGTGGACTACTTACCTTACCGTTTCTCAAAATGAACCTGAATATTTTCTACCAGATCCCATTGTGTGCCAAAGCAATTAAAAGTTTTGAACAGTCAAATATAATTATATAACTTCAATAACATGCAGAAACGATTCTTTTGTTAAATCCTATTTATTTTTTTATCGAGCTTTGCTCTCCGTACTCTTGAAAGTTGTTAAGCTCGATTGGTTGGTACCTAGGTACCTACCTGAATTTCAGAAAGGAGGTAATGGAGAACATTCACGTTTTTTTTTTGCGTAATGCCGTTAGAAAGTCATTGCAATGTAACTCATATTTCATTGTTATAAAGTATAAATTAGAATTATTGTCTTGTAGTCGTACTCACAACATCCACTCCTTAATAAGTGTTAAATTACTTGCCCCAGACTAATTGTGCTGCTGAAACGACTGTAACCACTAATTACAACTTTTCTGAAAATAAGCATTAATTACTTATTTGTGTGATGAATCTTTCTTCTGATCTTCTTTATGTTATAAAATATATAAGAAAAGGGGCAAGCCAAAGAGAAAGATGTTACTATTACTGTTATACAGGTTAGATTTTTGAGATAGGGCAGTAAGGACACACCTTAACCGTTGTAGCTACAAGAAAACGGTCTTTGGAGACTGTCCTTAACTGGTTGAGACATTTTGATCTGTATTCACAGATTTTGAAAAAAGTGGAAATTTAAATTTCGAACGAATACGCGTTATAATGTTATTTGACTTTTTCAGTTTTTTCAGTATTTTTTTTTGTTTATTTAAGGCCAGTTTATCCACCGATAAAGTTAGTTGGAGTCTCATTTCCTTCTAAATGTATGAGAAAAGTTTTTTACAATTTCTGACTTTTCTAATACTCAAACTTCAGGTTGTCTAATTGAGTTTTTTTGGTCTTTATAGGAAGTTGGATCGATTGACATCAATAAAAGTTTTGTGAAAACTGCCCATTTTATTGCTGTCAGTATTTTTTTTTTTAAATCTGTAAATGCAGATCAAAATGTCTAAACAGTTAAGTATAGTCTCCTAAGACCGTTTTCCTGTAGCTGCAACGGTTCAGGTAGCTGCCCTTACTGCCCCATCTCAAAAATCCAGCCAGTACATACAATATTTTATGTACATTAAGTTAGCCTTTTTTAAATACAAGTTGTATAAAAAGCAATGAAAAATGAATAACTTACTTTTTTAATAATTTTTGATTTGATAAAATCACTATAATTAGTGATCATGTAACTAGAGAAAACCCGATAGCTGTTATACAGGATGTCCTAGTTCAGAGATCAAGACCACATGGGTGTAACGTTTACTGAAGTTTACGAAATAAATAATAATTACTATTATAATTTTGTAAATATGTATAAAATTTTAGTGTTTCTGTCTATACATAAGTCTACATCATTAAATACACAACCTTCTTTGAATTTTTGTAATTAATTAAGATAGAGGTTGCTCCAAAAAGATTTCGAGTAATACAACGAACGGTATACATAATTTATATATTTTATTATTTAGTTAAAGTTTATTACTAAACTATCTTCGTCTGCCTCTTTGATCTCGTGTTCGCAAGCGCTACTGTTGAGCATGAGGTCCTGGGTCCGATCCCAAGGTCAGGAGAAGTATCTATTTCTGGATTTTTCTATGTGGAATTTCTCAGTAGCAGTGCGGAGTCTAAATTTGTGTCCGGTTGCTGGAAATAGGCTCGCTCCCTATTAGTTACATGGAGCTTAAACAGAACTGGCGAAATGTGGGTGTACCTACTCTATGTCGGTACACCTCTGCCCAACCCTTCGGGGAAACAAGGCGTGATGCTATGTTAAATTATGTTCAAAGTTCTTTAATGAAACATGTAAATTCTCCTAGATTTATTTTAATTAGAGAACTAAATTAAAATTTTGTATTTGACAAGCATTCAGCAAGAATTCCTAGATTTAAGAGAATATTTAATAACTCCTATAACAAAGCTGTCTAATATAATATTCTCTATTAAACCTAAAAATCATAGACTTCAAAATGGAACAGATTCTCAAAGGCTCAAAAGGTTTTTGGAATTAAATAATTTATTAAGAATAAGAAAATAATCTATTAAGAATTTATTAGTTTATTATGAATTTAAATGAACTTACATAAATAACAACTATGCCTAATAAATTCATACATAATATGTAATATAATATCTATATTATTAACAAACTAAAATATGGCGTCGAAAAATTCCACCACATCGATGTCGAATGGTAATGTACCCAAGAGACTGCTGGCATTGTCACATGGTATGGCAATGCTTAGTCTTTGGCCAAGGTAAAATTCAACACTTGGGTTAGGTACGGGCCAATCTTAAATAATGTTTAAAAAGTTATCATAAGCAATCTTTTATTTAACATTTCAACAAAACTTGAGCAACTTAACAATGAAACTTTTACCAGCTAATTACCTAATATTCCTAATTAATAAAGTTTTTACTTCAGTAGTCAATTATAAAACTTCGATGTTTGATTGTGACTCGTTAAACGTCGGCTGTAGGAGTCGTAACTTTGTAACCATTGTCTAACCCTGTGTCCTAACCGAAAGCAACTGTGGCGCGAGTACGCGATCTTCGCGCTTGTATAAATGAATATGACGTACCCGCGCGATCAATCAAGTCCCGTTTGTTCGTTATAATTAATGTAAAAGATCGCGTAATCGCGTGCTCGCGCGATTTTTACTTTCGATTTGGACACGTCATGAATGTGTAGAAGAATAATTTGCTTGCTTTGTGCTGTTTGATTACTCCAATACGTATAGGTACATACTGAAACTCAAGCCTTTTTCCATGGAGGCTGAACAATCTACAGAATTTGACCTACTACGGTTCTTACATTCTCTTTTCAACCGACTTCAAAAAGGAGGAGGTTCTCAATTCGGTTGTTTTTTTTTTTTTGTATGTTTGTTACGCGATTACTCCGCCAATTATGAATTGATTTTGATGATTCTTTTTTTGTTTGGGAGGGCATACTTCAGAAGTGATCCCATATAAATTTGGTCTAGATCTGATGAAGAGTTTTTGAGTTAGCTTCAATAATACGTATTTTTCCCACCTAGTATATGTGGATGATATTCTAATAGTCCCTGTCATTGTAATTTACATAGCAGGTAGTGGTATTCAAATGTTTGTGGGGGTTTTGTGTAGGTACCACAGCTAAAAATTGAAAAATAAAAACTTTTTCACAAAAAAAAAGTGAAATATAACTTAAATTTTGGAAGTCCGTGTCTTTGGTTTGCATTTTCGTTATTTTTCACTTTATAGTGTTTTTTTGGAAGACGGTTGTTTTTTTTTTGCAAAAAGTTTTTATTTATCGGTTTTTAGTGAGTCAGTTTGTAATGTATCGTTGAGGAGTTCTCGTGGTACTTTACCATCAGCTCCACTTATCCATATGCATTGTGTGTGACGAGCATAAATTGCTTGCCTGCTTGAAATACCTATTATTGAGTAGTTCCGGTGGCCATCTGTGGTCTTCATCATCAGTTCCACTTCACCAAATGGTGCTTTCCTAGAGAAACTACGTAAAGTATATACTATAAAAAATACCCAAATCGCTAGAGGTGTGCATATAATATTTTAAGAGCTTCCTCGATTTCTCCAGGATCCCATCCTCAAACCCTGACCTGATGACAATGGGACCACCTCAGAACTATAACCCATTTAAACAAAAAAAAAAAATTGAAAATCCGTCTATGTATGACGGAGCTATGCCCGAACATACATAAATATATATATATATATATACTAGCTGTTGCCCGCGACTTCGTACGCGTGGTTATGAAGATATCAAGTTTAATGATTTTTAACGGTAAATATTTTTATATTTCAGTCAACAGAAAATGCCTATCACACTAAGCAACTTTTTAAAGGCACCGATTATAAAAAAAAATAGATTTAGTTATTTTTGTAAAACCTCTCTGTACACCACATTTTTTGTTTTATTTTCAGGCTGCAGTATATATAAACTATCAGGTGAACTTCTCTAGAACAGGCCACATACAACTGACCGTGAGAGAAGCAATCGTTTCTTAGATCTATGCCAGCTACTTTTATCGTTTGGCCCTGCGCCTTATTAATAGTTAGACCTCTTTAATCCGGCCCTGTCGCAAAATCCGTTCTTAGCAAACGTCTACTAACTATTAATTACCTCCCAGCCAAATTTAAAGTTTGTAGCACAAACTTAAGGACTTTCATACAAACTTGCGAGAGCCATTAAAACTCCTAAATCTGGCCCTGTCGCAAAATCCGTTCTTAGCGGACATCCACTAACTATAACCTACTTTCCTGCCAACCAATATATCACCCCTTTTAGGATTTTTTTTGAGACAAAAAGTAACCTACTCATAAACTCTAGACTTGCTAAATTTCAGGTCGGTACTACAAAAAAAAATCAGAACTTCATACAAACTTGCGAGAGTGCTTAGACCTCTTTAATCCGGCCCTGTCGCAAAATCCGTTCTTAGCAAACGTCTACTAACTATTAATTACCTCCTAGCCAAATTTAAAGTTTGTAGCACAAAAAATTAAGGACTTTCATACAAACTTGCGAGAGCCATTAAACCTCCTCAAATTGGCCCTGTCGCAAAATCCGTTCTTAGCGGACGTCCACTTACAATAATCTACCTTCCTGCCAACCTATATATCACCCTCGTTAGGATCATTTTTGAGACAAAAAGTAACCTATGTCTTACCTTAGGATGCGATTTATCTCCTTGCCAAATTTTATCGAAATCCATGCAGTGGTTTAGCCGTGAAAAGGTAACATACAGACAGACATTCATGTACTCAAACCTCAGTTGGCTCGATATAGTTTTTTGACCCTAGTAATAAGAAATAGGATCGAATGGCATCAAAAAAGCTTTTGTGAAAATTGGCCATTTTATTGCTTACTGTATTTTTTTTCTCCAAAATCTGTGAATTCAGATCAAAATGATGTTTCAAAAAGTTAAGGACAGTCTCCTAAGACTGTTTTCTTGTAGCAACAATGAATGTACGAGGTGCCCTTATTGCCCTATCTCAAAATCCACCCTGGACATGTTATGATTGACTGCTTAGATCCATAGCTATAGCGTGATGATTATCTTATAAAAGGTTAAATCCGTAACTATCTGCAATATTCTAACCTTTTGGCTAGCCTTTTACAATTTGCGGTAATCTATAGAAGAATACGAACATAATGCAATATTGCTCATCCCCCATAGCATATAGCGTGATAATATTTTTTGAAAAGTCTATTGTATCGTTTCTATTATTTATACCAATTTTCAAGGTAATCAAGCCGCACAGTAAAATCCTCCGCTGTAAAAATGAATACCCGTTTTCACCCCATTAGGGGTAAATTTTCAAAAAACCTTGATAAACGTTTTTAATTATTTTCAGTTTTTAGTATAAATAATAAGTTTCGAGTTAATCAGACCGCGCGTTAAAATTCTTCCATACAAACTTTGACACCCCCCAATCCTTCTTTAGGGGGTAGTTTAGAAAAACTAAAAATGGCAAAGTTTATAATTTCTATAAATAAATATTCGTGCCAAGTTTCAAGTTTATTAACTCAAGGAATAAGATTTTTCATACAAATAAAATCCCCCTTTTCTCCCCCTTAAAGGTCAAATTTCCAAAAATCTGTTCTTAGCGGACGTCTACTAACTATAAACTACCTCCCTGCCAAATTTCATCTTTATACGTCAAGCGGTTTTCGATATTTCGTGATGAATGAGTGAGTGAGTGAGTGACCTTTCGCTTTTACATATATAGATATATATATAAACATCCGAATTGATAACCACCTCCTTTTGGAAGTCGGTTAAAAACGTTACTCGAACAATAGTAGTTTTTGAACTACATAGAACTAGGGAAATCTAAAAAACCTTTGAAAACATTTTGCAGGCCATGTTGTCAGACAAAAAACATGTTCTACCTCTATATAACTCTCTATGGATTTTTTGGATTCATGTGCTTATTGTATAATTCTCACTTGCTTCAAAAACGGTGAAGGAAAACATCGTGAAGAGATGCCTGAGAGGTATTTCTCGACAGCATGTGAAGCCAAGTCCCCATGGGCGGCATAAAACTCAAAGTTAGTCACTAACCACACGACAAAAAAAAAAGAAAGAAAGGTCTCTATAGAACGCGTAGAAAGAGGTGAAATAAAAGTTCCTTGAATTTCGCGTTTCAATTTTATTTTTCAGGGTACTGAATACGGGATGAGGTGATTTCTAAACGAGGACGAGGATAAATTTACATGTGGCAGCCATAGTATTTACTTTGATGATACTGACCTCCCAATCTGATCAACTGAGCAAAAAACGTTTTTAAAGTAGGAAGGTAAGTAATTCCATGGATCGCATTTTAATATCTCTGATATTAATTTTCGTATTGAAAACCTTGAGCCCTCTTTTCGGCAGTAACATAAAAGATTCGGCAATATTAATACTAGCTCCCTTTTTCATAAAACTTGACTTTGATAAGCCCTCATAGATCTTGGTCTGTCATTGCGTGTTCTTTTGAATTGAACGAAGGGAATACAGTTATTGGCTGATATTTATAAAGATTTTTGTGGTGGATTTGCGAATGAAGGGTATAATGTTAGATCGTATTGAGAGGAAAATGATACTCGGTGTGATTCCATAGCTGTAACTGAGGAAAGTGGATTTTCTGAAGTAAAACATAAGAGAGTGTAGCGGAAAGCTTCCTATTATTATGACGTGATAAGGTTGGTTTAGACCAAACGAATATACAATGTGGAGCAGGACGATTGACATTCCTCAAAACCACATAAAGAGTGTCATGTTCTTTACCCGTATACAAAAAATCAATCAAATCCAATGAATACTTTAGCCACAGGAAATTATTTTTCATTTTCTTATTTTTCAACATGATGTAGATCTGAGTCCGTAATAATAGGTAAACATTGTAAGGCCAAGACCCTGTGCAAAACGTACGATTCTATCCTCTACGTCTCAATATGCTTGAGAGACAGAGAAAGGTGTCATACGATTCCACTCTGACGCGCCCCGCCCAGTCCCACAAAATAATACTACAATTAGAAAGAAAAAGAAATATTACTTACGCAAATTATGCATTAGTGGTGCATAGACAATTGCGAGTGTGTGTGTGAGCGGAATTTTTTCGGCAGTCTCGGGACACGGTCACAGTCAGTGCATAGCGGCGCCCTTTGAGGAGCGCACACGGCTACTTTTTTTATCACGAGACGAGCCGCGCGCGCATTGTTGTGATTTTGTGAAAAAATTTAGTTGTTATTTGTGATTAAAGACGATTTAGTGTGACTTATGTTCAGTGTTAGTTTAATATTAGTTAGTTAATTAGGTATCGATGTCGCTTGTGCATAATGAACAACGGTGGAAACCTTGAAAATTTATAAATTTGACTATTGATGTAAATTCTGATTGTGATGTGATATTATGTGATTAATTATTCAATCAGTGATCTTTTAATTAACAACGCGCAACTTAGTGAGTTTATGCCGCTAATTTGTTGTTCTCCGACTAAACTAGCTACCCACGTCCACCTACGCCCCGCACCGCAGCGCAGGCGCCGCCCCCCGCCGCGACCCGCATCGGGCCGCGCAACAGGTTAGTGACTTTTCGTAGATAAAGCGTGTTTACTTTTTATGCAGTTGATTCTGCTATTTATTTTGTTTGAAAATTGCAATTTTTCATTTTTTCATTAACTACTAATCTTCGTATTTTAAAATGTTTCTATGGACTAGTACTGTGCTCGTTTTAATTTAATGTCGTAAGTCCAGATCCACATTGTATAACCAGAATAAGAGCTAGAGCATTCTTTTGTTGTTATTCTTGACATTTTAGTACAGGGAGACGAATGAAGGAATGTTTCGTCCCTGTTTACACAAGAATAATTTGGTGGAGAGAAGATATATATGATAGATAATATGATATGATAGAATGTCTCCCACAAGATGGACCGATGACCTTGCAAAGGCCGCAGGAATCCGCTGGATGCGGGAGGCACACAATCGGTTGAAGTGGCGGTGCTTGGGAGAGGCCTAAGTCCAGCAGTGGACGTCTTTCGGATGAAATGATGATGATGATGGGTAGAATGTGCGTAAAGCGAAACTGGAACCCCAAGAATAACAATAACGACACAGATTCTACATAAAATGC
This sequence comes from Xanthia togata, assembly GCA_963853775.1. Taxonomy (NCBI): domain Eukaryota; kingdom Metazoa; phylum Arthropoda; class Insecta; order Lepidoptera; family Noctuidae; genus Xanthia; species Xanthia togata. The sequence goes on from OY970802.1 coordinate 20,356,398, forward strand.
TGTTCAGACTATCTTATATACAGACTATTACAGACCATGAAATATACGATCGTTTTACGACATTATATTTGAAGTGTCATCGTCTATTCATTGCGGTGCGCGGACAAAGCATTTGACTTGCTAATTCTGAATTCCGTCATCCGTTCGCCATTCGTACTGCCTTGTTAAGTAACAAGGCAGTACGAATGAGTGGACATGGACAATTGGACATACGCGCAATGTAGGTGTTAGTTCAACTCGCTCGACGAAGATTGATTGTCAAAGGCCGGAATGTTACACTGTGAAACAGACAGTTCTGATCAGTGTAAGTTACAGAATTTTCAAATTGTTTCCCGTTTTATCTGCTCTTGAAAAATTAAGTAGTAGTAGTAGTTTAGTGTGCTTTTGTGTGCTAAAGAGATTAAGAATTACGGAGAGTTCATTGAAAACTAATATTTAGAATACACTCCAGTATTTTGATACGTGTATTGTCGATACATTTTGATTAGTTTATATAATATACCAGTGATATATAAACATTGACATTGTTGAATATAACATACAAAATGACATGATGTTTTGTAAACTATTTTATTATTTTAATTTTTGTGAATGTGAGGACTACCAGGATTTTTTTTTCTTTCTCAATTAGTTTTAATGATGGCCTGGCAGTTTGAGTAGTTTATGCGGCCTACCCAAATGTCCTTTATTTGGAATTGTTCGTCGAGTTGAGCTCCTTAAGTTCTGAGTTGAGCTCCACGATTACTGACAAATGCTTGCAGTGACAGGACAAATCCACTCAAATCTGTGTGGTTCTTATCTCAAAAGACCATTTCAGACACTAATCTTCATGGTTCTCATATTATGGCCTGACCAAGATTAAGAGACTGTGACCTCTGAGTTTGTTTCGGCCTTTCTTCTCAGAGTAGTCAAATAGGAAACGCCGAACTCATCTAGCAATTTTTTTTTTTGTTAAGATTACGTTAAAAGTGATTCCAGTATCCTATTTACAGAATAAACAATTTCATTTCATTTTAGTTCATTTATAATTAAGAGCCATAAAGTTTACGTAAAATATATTCAAACTCAGTTTCGACTCCATTAAATAGTCAGATTAAACACGTAGATATAATTTCCCCAGTAATACTAATAAGGGCTTTGTGAGCCAATTTGTCCGAACACACAAAGAAAATAATCAAAAACAAATCGAATTGAAAACGAACATGTCCATCCAATTTAATAGAGACATACATGAAGCTTTGGTGAATGAAATTGAAATCAGTGAAAATAATTACGTTTCGAACGGATCGACGACTGTTTACGAGAGGGTAGCTGTGACTGGTACCTAATGACAGTAACCGACGAGTGACGAGTAAAATACTTAGGTCTTGTACTTAGTGTCTATATTATCTATACTTCTATAAGTACTAATAATAATATACTTATACGAGTATATACATGTATAATATATTATGTGTAACGTCTTTCCTGTGGTGTTAGAAGGTGTTAAAAGGGACGGAAGTGTGTTACAGGAAGCCGAAGAAGCGCGCGCAATTTTATTTGACCAATGAGCGCGCGCGATTTTAGAGTTGGCCATCAGAAACGACATTTACGAGGCTCCGCCTCTTTAATGTTGGTTATTACCAAGATGAGATTTCAGATGTTACACATCATATGCGACGAATGTAAGGCTCGCTCGGTATTTAAGTATTTATTTATTTTATTGTTATTTCGTTTCGTTCATTCATACTTTTTAAATATTTTTATAAAAATCATTCACATTTTCAAATAAAAACGATCTATCACCACTATATCAGGGTTATTGGCGACAATAGTCCTGTAAGTAATAAATAGTAGTAATGATAGACCGATCCCAGTACAACGTGACATGGTAATTTTTGAGAACTGGGTCGGGCACTTACGTGTAGTACGGTACAGAATAGCACTGCTGTTATAGTGCTATTCTGTAACCATCTCACCGTGAAAACTTAGGTGAAGTGTGCTCTGAGTGAGCTGTCAGTCCCTAGCAGCAGGTGGAATGACAGCTCACTTCGAGCTCACTTCACCTAAGTTTTCACGGTGAGATGGTTACAGAATAGACCGGCTGATGTAGATTTGCTAGCGTCCGTAGCCTGGCTGCGTTTTGCCGACCTCTTTGGGGAAACCGATGGTTTTGTCTGTGCAATTATGGACGAAGTTATCGTGATCAACAATTACCGGAGATTTGTTATGAAGGACTGCACGGTTGACATCTGTCGGGCATGCCATCGTCCGGGAGAAACAATCCGATACAGTATCTCCGGGTGCTCTCGTCTAGATAACGAAGAGTGTTTGCATAGACACAACCTTGTAGCCAGGATTATCTATCAGCAACTTGCTGATAGATAATGAAAGAAAATGATATGTGTCCAAAATCTATAGTTAATTAATAGATCGGTATGATAAAGATATTTAATTAAAATTGATCAGCACCACAGAATTTACTAACAAAATGTGAAGCGATGTCGACGCTGTATTTTGATTTATCTTTTGAGAATGCCACTGCGAGATGGTGAAGTAACGAACAAAATGGCGCTTCAGTGTATATATTGAATGTTTATGTTAAAATTAATCCATTTAATATGGAAATTAAGTAGGTACATAATTATGTTAAAATAAATGAATACTTAATAAACTTAAACATCAACAACAACAACATTGCCAAAAATTCCAAATTTTAAATCTTCGGCGAATGTAGTCCGAGGTTTTGCGATAAGAACCATCATTTTTGAAGTTTGTGTAAGCTTGCTCTATCTGATTGAGGTTGCTATTGTTGGGCGAGAACGTCCTCCATTGACGACATGTTGTGGATAGAAATGATACTAAATGGTACGATCTTACTTGATTGTCCAAGCGGGAGCTTTATTGCTCACCAAATTTGGATCCCTGTTGATTGCGCTGATTGCTGCTGCTCCTGCTGCTATGTACTGCACTGTTGCTGGCAGTAAAGCAAACACCATCACTGCTAGTTCGCTTGACGTCACTAGTGAAACACTTTACATTACCTACTTGATTGCTACACTGTAATGTACACACACGACATCCGGTTCGAAGGACCACTGTATGGGTAAGGTACATTTAAATAATAATAAACTGATTTGAGTTAAACTTGGGTATTGAAAGTTTAAAAAAAAGCAAAAACACTCAAAACTGATAAATGATTCACGCGCGGCGAATGAATCCTTTTGCTTTGCGAGTGCAACTGTTGATCGCTAACACAAATATGTATATTTTATTCATTCGCTGCGTGTTTGATGTCAGCAAAAAATTGATACTGTATTGATGTGCTACGGGTACGTAGTTATATATTAAGCTATGTAAATTCTAACCCACAATAGCTCACACATGTTATGTAAGTAATAAGCCGAAAAGGTACGAACCTTTTCGTATTATTACTTACATAACATGTGGCATGTACATAACAGTGTACCAACGTATAGCAATTTATCGTTGTACATACGTTCGTATATTTACATTGAAACGGAGCGTGGGTAAACTACGATAAATTATTATAAATTGAGACCTATTATGATACTGATAAAATGAGGGGAATATATGAGGTGATGAAGGAGGCTTTGTGCTGTGCATTACATAATATCTTGTGATTAGTAGATTCTCTATAGGTACATCTCTGCCTAACCCTTTGGAGAATATAGCCGTGATGTTATATGTTAGTAGGTACTGCCATATCTCGAAAATTTTATTAACCCCCGACGCAAAAAAAGGAGTGTTATAAGTTTGACCGCTATGTGTGTGTCTGTGGCACTGTAGCTCTTAAACGGGTGAACCGATAAGAATGCGTTTTTATTATTATTTGAAAGCAGGTTTTCTAGCGATGATTCTTAGACATGTTTTATCAAAATCGGTTCAGCCGTTTGAAGATTATCAGTTATTTTCTAGTTGATGAATGGATGTGAGCATCTTGCACAGGTCTGATCGATTTGAAATTTGGTATTCAGTTACTTCAATGATATTAGAAGAACATAGTAACCTTGAACTGATGCTGCAGTCTCACCTGGAATTTGCAGAATACTCAACTCCCTTACCAACTTACAGCACAGGTAACATGTTTGGCCTCATTGGCATGATCTCAATGAATAGGTTATATATAGGGTCTGGTGATGGAGTAGGACAGAGAAATGAGGAAATGTTTCAGTTCGAGGTTTTTGAAATTTTATTATAATTTCACTTGTTAATTACATGAGTGTGACTCTTGGGGAAGCCCAGTGTATAGCAGTGGACGTCTTTCAGCTGAAATGATGATGAATCTGTGTGTTTTGCTTGTGCCGTTTATCGTAGATACCTATGTGTTCAAAACTCAAAAACTCAAAGCATTTATTTCAATTATACCATTTACAGGCACTTTTGAATTGTCAAGGGTTGGTCAGTCAAAAATATGAAGCTAGTTGCCCATTCCAAAGCGTAGTAGGTACCTATGGAGAAGAACGGGAGAGAAACTCCACGGACACTCTTTTAAATCAAAAATTTGATACAAAATATAGGTTACATCATTCATTTTGAACTTATAACAATGTAGAAAGACGCGCACGTTCGTAAAAGAGTCCATAATAAAAGAAAAAAATAAAGAATCATTCAAAAACTTAAAATAAATTAAAATAAGCCATAGCAGCTAAGACATGACCAGTCCCAACTGGTCACAGGTGGCAGTTCACGAACATGACGCATGGATCTGCACCATTTATGTTATTCATTAAGTAACATAACTTAACATTACGCCTGTTCTCCCCGAATGGTTGGGCAGAGGGGTTTTAATGTTTAATTAAGAAAATAATAAGAAATAGGCACTTATGGCCACCTTTTTAATCTGTAACAAAATTAAGGTTCTCAATATCCTCTTCGACGGCATGAGAAGCCAAGTCAGAGGCTCTGTCGATCGAACTTCCATTATAGAAATCAAACAACACAATTAGAATAACCTTACTCTAAAAATACCTTCCTTATATCCATTATTATTCGCACCTGTCGTCATTAGTTCCCGTGATTTCTCGAACTAGGTCACGACATTTTCAGGAATTGGGGCGGGATGGCGGGACCTCCCGGTACGCTCGTCTCCTATAACGGGATCGCGTGACACCGACAAATGACCATTATAATGTTATACAGATCTGCTAGCATCATGTGTTACTGGACCTTGTCTGTGAACTGGTATCATGTTACTTTATCGATTAATTTGGGCCCGACATTATGCATGACATTGGTATAGGTATAATATTTATAAAAGATATGTAGATGGATTGTACGAAAGATTATATGGCTTGGAAGTGAATATTGAAATGACGGGCTGAAGTGCGAACTATTTACATAACTTAGATATCTAATCTATACGTCACCGTTAGATTGTGAGCATCGTCGCCGTCCGCAGGCCCGGGTCGACGGCGCGTTGTGTTCCAGCGCCTCAAAGAGATTTCAACACAACTGACGAGGTCCGCTAGAGCCGATGTTTGCCGGGTTCACGTACAGTACAGGTTGCGTGCTTGCCGGGGCAGCTGGCAACGTACAGGCAACTGAAGGAACACGGGTGGGTTTTAGTCAGTAAGAGTCTGATACGACCTCTCGCTTCGCCCAGAGCGGAAGAAGTTATCTGAAAATTTCCCATCCACAAAAATAAAAAAATAACTTGTGTGTAATCTATCTAGCGAGATTTGAACTGTTACAATATAATGCATTAATTTTCGGTAGTTGTATCTATCAATATTAAATCGTCAAATTAACGAACCTGCACTTATCAATAGATTTCATAATCTGTCCGATTTTAGGGTGTGTAATGTTTGGCATAATAACAGATAGTCTAATTTCATTTGACATATGATATAATTTTCATATGCATAAAAACATTTAACCTAATTTCATATGATCTCATTTACTCTAATTTCATTTAGTATAAAGTTAAACGTTACATCCACTTTAAATAGCCAAATAACTTCGAGCAACTTGAAAGAAGCGCTCGCAAGCCACTGCCACGGCGGGTGTGTAACGTTTGATATAATAACAAAAGTTCTAATGATCATAAGACCTAATTTAATTTTTTTTTATATAACGATCATATGATATAATGAATTATTGATATAATTTCATTTTACCTAATTTCATATGGTAGGTATAATGAACAGTTTATATAATACACATTTGAAATAATATTCAATTAATATAATATTCAGTTGCTATAATATTCAAAATCTATAAGTAACGTTTAATATAATTTGTTAATAGGTAGAATCTGCTCCAAAACCGAATCGGGCCACTCCGACTTTAGGTAGTCTTTTGGCTCCTACCCCTAGAGTGTATATAAAAACTGGAGGCGCGGAGGGAGAGCAACCCCCGCCCGCTGTAACAAAGCATGGGTGCCTATCCTTTGTTACGTAAGGGCGAAGGGGTTGCACCTCCCGCAGCGCCGGAGACGATCCAGAAGCAACTTTATTGTTTTGAGGTTAGGTTACAATATAATTGCTTTTCTCAAGAACGATGCGTTACCTTAGAAAATTTGTTAATATGAAAATTATGTCAAATGAATATTATATAAAAAGAGCATTATACAATTTGAAAATTATATGAAATGAACGTTTTACTAAATGAAATTAGAGTAAATGAAAATTATATCAAATATAACATTAGATCATATGAAATTAGGTTAAATGTTTTTATAGCATATGAAAATTATATCATATGAAAGTTATGTCAAATGAAATTAGACTATCTGTTATTATACCAAACATTACACACCCATTTAAAGTAAGGCCATTTTAATAGGTAACATTTGACGTCTGACAATAAATATGTAATCGTAATTGAAAAGACGATTACATATTACATATTTATTGTAATAATGACCGATACGAGTAATTTTACGATTTGCTTTCACTAATAAACCATTCTACTGACAGACGTCAAATGTTACATATTAAAATGGCCTTACTTAATGTATTAGCGTAAGCTGCGTTCGTATGCAAGTTTACTAGTTCACAATTTGTCAGTTTGCTATGGATATATTAGAAACTATCGGAAAATAATGCGTTAAATTGTAAATGTCTTGTTGTAATTCACAATTTTTCGATAGTTATGATCTCGCTAGATGGATTATAAACTACGATGTTCATAATCATACGGTGACATAAACATAAATAATTAAATGGTAGCGAAGTCAAAATAGTATATTGAATATTTTTGAAAAATTGTAAGTGTTACGAGGTCTGGCAACGACTCTAATGCCGAAAATATAGTTTTAAGAATTTTTATCTGTTTTTCGGTTTTCTGAATGTATGTTCCGTGATTTTATTGAAATTTTGCATAGATATTCCCTATAAGTATGGTCAGTCTGTAGGCTATAAATTATCAAAAAACGAAAAAAAAAAACAACAATACGTTTTATAATCCCTACAGTGCTTTTCAAATAGCAAAACCCAGCTAATTTCGCAAGGTATTATTAAAGAGTTATGAAGGATTTCACATTCAAAGTGCTCTCCTGCTAAATTGATATTTCTCACACACGAACATATAACATACGTAACAAACATAACATACGTAGGGAGCGTCGAAGATTGAAATAGCCCAAATTGTTCGCCTCCGAAAAATCCGTTTAAAGAAAATCTTCGCCTGAAATTGTGTCTCTGATGGATCGTAATAAAATATTTTACTCATTTCGTAAATCTCCTTTTAAAACCATTCGTGTAAGGTGGAACGATTTAGTACATTGTGTGTATTCAACAAAGCAGGTTTTAACATTAGAAATTGAAATATAAAGCTAACAGAACTTAGTGTTTGTCTTACAAGAATTCAAATTACTTACAATACTTCGGTTGTATTAGTGTTTGAGAACTAAAGCTTTCATGAATTTTGACGTTCGAGGTAATCGAAAAAAATTTTTTTTTCTTAGGAATGTGAAGAACCTGTTGTACCGTCTACAAGTATCTTGTACACCATGACAAATTACTTAAAGACACAGTTTATATACTTCAATTTCATTCTATCTCTATCTACTACATTCTCGATCGACGTAAAACCATTAATAAGTCGTTGCATTGTAACTCTTATCACGCCAAGGTATGGTATACTTTATTGTAATGAGTTTTAGGTCATTCGGTTGTGAATGTACTACTTACTTTAAAGCGATGGATTACAGTCATGGCCGCATCCTCTCGAAATACCGTAACTTACTAGTTTCAATCCCACTTGATTCTTTAGCCCCCTCGGAGTTGAAATTGATCAAATTATTGGATGACAAACCTTGTCAACCGAATCGTTTGGATGAAATACGGACCCAGGTACGATATTTTATTTATTTTGTCCACCTGCGACCCATTTCTGTCGATAAATTGGTTCAAAAAGATACGCTCGAACTGTTCAGAGAAAAATATATTTGGTCTGTGACATCTTACTCGTATGATCGAATAATAGGGTTGAATGAGAAACACGTCATATTTGATCTTGTAATTGGAAAAGTTAGTGTCATATGTTGCGTTTCTACAAAAATACACAAAGCATCGTTGATTGTTATAATAATATTTCTTTTCAACGTAACTCTTACCGAGTTACTCTTACCGTTATACTACTGAGTTATCTAAAAATTGTTATGCTATATCAATAAAGATCTCATCACCATTCATCACTTCAGCCGAAAGACGTCCACTGCTGGACTTAGGCCTCCCCCAAGCACCGTCACTTCGACCGGTTCTGTGCTTCCCGCATCCAGCGGATTCCTGCCGCCTTCACTAGGTCATCAGTCCACCTGAAGATCTAACGAATGTAACTATGTATAGCCTGTATTGCCCAATGGGGCAGAATTGTGTGCCCTGCAATGGCAGGGCACACAATTCTGTCTTTTGACAGTCCTCTTTGTAGGAGATAAGCTCACCCCACCATCTTCTCCTCGTCTTTAAATATGTGGGCAAAATTAAACAAATACTAGGTTATTAGATATTTTTATTTAAACCCAAAGGTTGGCAGAGAAAGCGATATGGCAGTAAGTCTTACGTACCACTATCTGTGTAAAAATTAAATATTCTCTGCTCAGTATTGTATTAATGTTGTTTTAATTATGGCATCATAGCAGGTATGTACCTAGTCTGCGCGGCGTCGAAGGGAGCCTGACGATCTCCGGCCTATAACGAGGGGCCTGTGCGTTTATGGGAGGACGTGCGGTTGTAAGATCGACCGCACTTGTTGATGGGGCCCGCTAGGCATGAAATGACAGTCATGTCTGAAAGTATATAAATGTTCATAATAAGCGATAGTTTTCTTTTATGGCAACTGAGCCGATATTGACTATTCTGTATGTATCAATTACCCATCTTAAAGTAGGTGAGTATTCATTTAAATGTAGAGTGGCGATTAGGTTATCACATTAAATAGTACAGCGGATATTACAACTTGTTATCAGTCAAAATAATAAAATAAACAATTTTACTAAAAATAGAAAAATGAATTTTTCAAACAAAATAAATAGCGTAAAAAAGCGCAGATATTTATGACATAATACGTGTCCGTTAATACTGCATTGACACATATTTTTGAAGCCGATGCTGCACCCTATATTTTGTCGCTTGTCTCGCCATATCGTTTTGCTGCTCCTTCGATGTCACATAATTGTGCTGCCACTAAATTGTATACCTATGCCTTCCACAAATGATTACATACCGTCATAAATTAATGGATGAATCATGAAATCAGATATTATTGCCGAGCTGTCCGTAGTAATATAATATTTATGCTCGTGACTCTACAAGTATTTCCTGGGCCCCCAACTCATGGTACTAGAAGGAACAGGGGCCCTACCACCACCTCTTTTACCAGTATTATTTTAATCTTACTTGAGCGTGGGAAAGAGATGGAGCTAGACGTCCTGTATAGCTCCACTTCTTTCTCACACTGAAGTAATATCAAAATAATACTGCTTAAAGAGGTGGTGGTTGGCCCCCTGGGGTTTTAGTCGGTAGGAGTCCAACTTAGCCCTACGTTCTTCCCAGACAGAGGGTATCTATGAGGATATCCCCACCGAGAAAATAATCAAAAAGGTATGTACCTATCTAGTGTACCTACATACATGAAGTAAGGTAAATTAATAAATAAGTAAATATCGTGTTAAGTGTTAGTGTTGTTGTTATGTCCACACTACACATTAGTACACAATACATAAATAATGTACTAATGACCGTACTCTAGTAAATCTTATTTCTCCACAAATGTGCTCCAGGGAATAATAAACCAATAATTGATCGAATGTTATTGTAGCCCCGAGGAGAGTTTGTGTTATAAATGGTCAAATTTGGCCGTGTCTATTTACTAAATCGGATGAAACTATGCTGTCTGTGTATTGAATATTATTTATTATGGGATTGCAGATAGTCACCATGTTCATTTACCAATTTGCGACGTGTTTTCCAAAGCCTTGGCAACTTTGGAGACAAAGTTGAAATGTCTGAAACTTTGTTTGTAAAGTTGGCAAACCATCTCTTGTTAATTTACCAACCCATGCCGGACAAACGGGAAAACAGAAATGCAGCTTAGCAGCGGAAAGGCAGTCACCGTCGAAAACAACTTTGCTGATTTTCTTTACACCACGCTTCTATCATTACATTTGGCATATGTCACCATGATAAACTTATTCACCATAGTTTACTTATATGTATATACAATTATTACACAACTAACTATTTACAAGGTATTAGGTAAATTAAATGACTGACCAATAATACAAATAAACACATAAACAAATAAAAAGTAGGACACTTAGGCGTCGAAGTACTCGTCCACATCGCTGTCATCCGGAAACGTGCCCAGAGAAAACTGGCAGCATTATCAAGTTGAATGACAATGCTAATTCTTTGGCCAAAGAACGAACCAGCCCTCTGCTCACGTGTCACACAAGTGTCGATCAGTAGCCGAAAAAAGCAGACGCCCACACGTCCCCATTTGTAAGAAAGGGGGCGATATAATAGCGATATATCTTACAAATCGCCAAGTTATATACTCGAACTATTAAACTAGATCCACACAAAACTGCCTGGCCTAGTTTACTTAAAGAATTCCTTTTGTTGGTATATCATCCAATCAATCATAGATGTTGTATATTACAGAGATATGTAGTAAGTCTTTGAGAGCTAATTTGGTAATTCTTTTTCTTAGCGTTTCGAGTTTGGCACCCTCAGTAGTGTTCATCAGTTCAGTTTGTACTTACAGGATATGTATTTAATTGAACCTCAAATAATTCCCATTTCGGTTTCTTAAAAATATTATTGAACACTAATTTATAATGATAACGCCTCTTTTTGTAAACCTCTAATAATTCCTATTTTGGGGAACTATACAAGCCAAGCCAATAACTCAATTAACTGCGAGCAAATTGGACGTGGCTAGTCACAGTTTTATCCTAACATAACCCGTTTGGTCGGGGTATTCTAGCTAAGCAACTGCGACCAACTGTGAGAAAAGGTCAGAAATTTCATAAGAGGCTCATTTATTTAAAAACGTGTGCATCAGTAGAAGACTGAAATGTTTTTAGAGGTTCATTATATTTTTTTAAACATTCATTAACTCACGCCTTCTTCTTCCCATGGGGGTAGGCAGAAACTACAGAATGCCACCTGCTACGATCCTTACATAGTCCTTTTGTCTCGTTTACGTTCATACATCCGTACCCTAATTGCGTAATATACGATCAATCAGAATCTGAATCGTTTTGACACAGATCGGTAATCCATTGCTTCATAAGTTAGAAAAAAAATCAGCTCAACAACGTAAATAGCGCAATGAATGTTGTTGAACTGTCACAATGAAACAGATAAGTCGTTATCGTTTACGAAACTCATCATCTGCCTAGCCTTTTCCCAACTACGTTGGGGTCAGCTTTCAGTCTAACCGGATGCAGCTGAATACCAGTATTTTATATGGAGCGACTGCCTATCTGGCCTCCACAACCCAGTAATTGGGTGATACGATACCCCTGGTAAGACTGGTTGTCAGACTTTCGGGCTTCTGACGACCCGTAACGACTGTTAAAGATCCACGAATGACAGCCGGGACCAACGGCTTAACGTGCTTTCCGAGGCACGGAGGAGTCTCGGTACGTAAAGATGGTCACCCATCCACAGACCAACCCCGGCAAGCGTAGCTTAACCTGACGGATCGACCCGTGCGGCAGTTATTACTTACCCACGAGCTCCTCAAATATATATCGTTTACGAAACTATGTTACGTAATTAGATAGCTGCTCATACACGCACGCCGGTTGCGAGTACTACGCACCTGTCCTTTCTCAAGAACATCACCAATAAGGTCAGTATATGTCCTCCTAGGGCGTCCCCTCCGAGGGTTTCCAGTCACATCTGCCTTGTAAATACATTTTGTTTGTCACCTTTCATTTAACCTCTCAACATGACCAAACCATCTCAGCGACAGTGACACACATCTTCTTTACATCTGTACATCTTCTTTTAGCTCACACCCTTTTGTTATCTCATCATTCCTCATTTAAAAAGTATTCATAATTAGAAGGTCAATAATCGTAACTATTATTTATAGAACTTCCGATAAAAATTGTAATGTAAAGATTGTCATCTGAATTTTAAGCTGAAGTTGAAAACTGTCTCGAGAGGCTTGGCGTCGAGCCAAGCGCGTGGCTACGGCGATATTAACTTGATCGGTAAGCATACGATGTTTATCTAGGCTTTAGTTAAATTGAATGAAAGCGTTTAGAAAAACAAAAAAATACGCGTTTTATTGAACCACCTCTACGCTGCTACGACGGGTAGTATATCGTAGCAGTAGCGAAGTGGTCGCTGCTACGCCGGCTACGCTGTCGTAGCAACTGACCGGTTCGCTACACTTTGCTTCTATCTTGTAGTTTTATGTTGAGTGATTGGGATTTTCGTTTCATATATGATGTTTATTTATTTTTGTTTAATAGTTATATGAGGTCCTTTAAATCATCATACATTTGGAAACGGTTGTAGTACGGTTATGGAATGCCTTGCCCGTGTCGACAGGGCGTGCTCAATCATTGTCCACTTTTAAAAGTTCTGGTAAAAAACACTTCCTCTCCTTAAATATCAGCATTACATATAGCTCATGTTTCATATTTATAATTTTATATAAGTATTACTATATATATATATATATATATATATATATATTTATATGAATAAGTTTATGCTTTATGTATGTATGTATTTATTGTAGGTATATGTAGATGGTACACCGCTGACTCCCTGCAGTATTGTCTCTCCTGTTACCTTTAATCCATCCAAAGGTTGTCTGTAAAAGATCGCTTTAAGTGATAAGACCGCCCATTGTGTCACCCTATGTAAAATTTCTAAATAAATGTTTGTAATTTTTTTGGTATACAATAAAGAGTATTCTATTCTATGATAAAATAATGTAATTTATTTAGCTAACATTACGGACACAAATAAAGAGAGATTCTAACATAATCAATCTATAACTAAGAAATCTCTGCAAGTAATTTCCACAAAACATACAAGTACTGCGGTAAACATAATCAACTTAATGTCCGTAACATACACAGATAAACCATCTCTATATTAATGAGGCTCGTCAAATGGTCTGTGTACTAACACGGCCACATCACAGTACATACTCGTATCACGTCCTCGAATGTACCAAAGAGTTTCCAGAAGGTCAATAAACAGATAAGCGAAATAGTAGGAGATGCACAAGAATCTTTTGGCGCTCAAATTACGTTGACAGAGGGCGCTGCTGGTAACATTTCTTCAATTGTTTTGTGAAATTGTATGGAAAAAACAAGATGGCGGCTTTAGTTTTTAGATTATGGCCACGCGCCAAATGATTCTTGTAGGGACAGCTTTATTTGTGCCGCAAAGCAGCGTTTCTGTGTTTTGATTTAGAGGTGCTGATGTCATTGCAGGCATATGAGACTTGGTAGCTTTATCTCTGGACGCAACTACGATACTTCTTGTGTAGCAGATGCCCATAACTGGCTGTGACCATCAGGCGGGCCACCTGGCTTGTTTGATATCATACAAGTTATGCACAACATCGAAACCGAATGCAACGTAATTTAAAAAAAAAATCTCTTTGAGCGTCGTATCTTAATTATCGTGTTTTAAAATACAGATGTTTGTTTCTGATGATGTTTTTTTTATTTTTATTATTTTATAGCACTTTGCACGCGGCTTCGCTCCCGTGTTTTTTCCCGCGGGACCCATTATTTTTCCCGGGATAATAAGTAGCCTATGTTATTAAAATAATTTTTCAAATCGGTTTAGTAGTTTCGGAGCCTATTAAATACAAACAAACAAACAATCAAATCTTTCCTCTTTATAATATTTATATAGATTCATTTCTTTTAGATTTTGTGAATGTGAGAACGTTGTAGGCTTAATAGACTGTAGATCTTTCGAACATTTTCTATCTTGCTAAGTACCTGGTACTTGTTGATAGGCCTACACTGTCCTCTCATACCTATTAACATTATAATTTGAAAACATTGTAAATATCATTTACTTTTAAAATAGTAACCGTGGAGTTTCCTGCCGGCTCTTCTCCATAGGAAACGACCAATTGGAACGGTGCACCTAGTTTCTGACGTTTCATAAGTGCCCTTGTAGGTTTATGTGAAATAAAATATTTTGAATTTGAATTTGTTTGACTAGAAAGTGTTTATCAGTATGTTAAGCTTCCATAGCTGCTTATCAAAACTTCTACTTCTGTACTACACTTAGTGGTTATCAAAATATCCGAGATGCCGTAACTCATGGTTGACGGAGCAGCAGCGCGTGACAACTGGCGTCTATCACATAGCCCGTACATGATATAGCTATCAACTGTATCATAAGTGTTGGGGTTATTCGAGGTCATTCCGGGGGTTGCTGTTCATTTGTTATATTTCATCGCATGTCAGATGGATGGTGAACCGTTACAATGTCTACCGCTTGATATCAAGATGTTCGTAAAAAGGTGATACTTATAACTACTATGGGTATAAAGAAAGAAATAAAAATATTTTTTTTGGGAAACGCACAGGAAAAACAAACAATAAAAAATGGAACATTAAAAGAGGAAAAGACCCGTGCGATCTCAAAAAGGTTTACATCAGCATAATGCTTCGATGTATGACAAAAGAAACCACAGCGCTGGTACTCTGATAGGGCCCTTAGGGTATTCGGTAAGGGGATATAACTATATAATTTACGCATTTAGAAAGCATATTTAAAAGCATGAAATACCTAGGTACCTATTTGAAAAAGGACACGACACACAGCCGTTTATTAATTCTTATTTTTAATAACGTTAATGTGAATTATTTCTTGTTAATATGCTTTTAACAAAATGATGTTCTACAGGATGGTCTAAGTAGTTACGTCATATAAAAAATATTTCTCATGCCCCGGGGGTATCCGAAAATACTACGTAAGTACGTTCCGCGATTCTTGATAGTTTTCCCGATAAAATATTTTTTTTTAGTTTCTTGGGAATAATATTAAAACCGGTAAAAAAAAAACTATATTCTTTCAGACATATAACTATGGAATATTCTTTCAGATATAAAATAAACACGTAAATTGTTCCTTCGAAAAGGAGGAATTTACGTTTAGTGATATAGAGCCGTAGTTTTTTTTTAATACGACCAGTACCCTAATTACAAAATCAATCCGAATCTGAATCGTTTTGAAACAGATTGCTAATCCATTGCTCCGTAAGTTCGAAAAAAATACTGCAGAGCAACGTAAATAACGCAATGAATGTTGTTGAACTGTCAAAATGAATCAGATTTGTCTTTATCGATTACGAAAATATGTTGCGTGATTAGAAAGCAGGTTCCTAAATCATTTTTAAAAACTTAGGCGGAATGTAGGCTTGCACAAAATCACTTAAAAAATTGGTACTTAGTAGACCGGGCGAGGTGAGGCGGAAATCCGTTTAAAAGTTATTCGATTTATTTATTATTCGAAATCATGTGATTTTGCTTATTTGTTACTCTTGATGCTAATGAGATTAGGAGATTGCCTCTAGTTAACCAAAAATACCTCAAAATGTTATTACCGCTTAGGTTTTTGAAATGATTCAGGAACAAGGAATGAGGATTCAAAATTTTATTTTATGACGTCACTATTTGAACCAACCTGTATGATAAAAAAAAAATACAGTTTAATAGTATTTATAAAAGCAGCAATATGCAAATAGGGCGGGGTCGCAGACGAGAAAGGGCTTGGCGGTCATTGACCCGTTTGTTCGGTGTTAAAATGGACTTTTTACTGTTTGAAATAGGTCTAAAGTGGAGTTTTATTGTGCTATGTCGTTGTCCGTGTTTTAAAAATAAAAGTTGTATTATCAAGTGTTTGTTAGATAAAATTAAGTACCTATAGGGAAACTCGTACCTAAAGAAGATTTTATCCTTCCTCTTTTTTAAAGAACCACAATAGAAGAACTAAACCGTTTCTTCATTCTCACTACAATTTACTTGGTTCGATTCTGTGCGGATGCGGAGCGATGGGACTATAGATTTCGAGAATTTACCTAAAGAAATATTTTTTGATATTTGTGAGATTTGTGTCTGTAGTCTGTAAAATATTGCACCAAATATAGGAACAAATCCTGAGTGCAGCAAAATAAAATCAGACATTTCAGATTAAGAATTATTAGATATTATTAATTTGTATCTCATTTTAGCATTTTCAACTCCACCCACTTTTAATAGAACTCATACGCCATGCCTCCATACATATTGGAAGTGAACCCTCCGGGAGGGTTACCGGCATTTTACGTCAGCGCTAAAGTTATCCATCGCGGACGGTTGACGGCATTAAGTTTAAAACCGTTTTATAAAACACTGTAAAACGAAGTAAAATAGTGTTTTCAGGTGGTTTTGTCACTATACGTAGTTTCCATCGTTTGAATTTTTTACTGATAATTAAAAAAAAAAATTATGCTTGGCTTTTAAAACCAACGCACACACTAAATTAAAAAAAAAAATAAACATCAGATTTTATGTTCACGGTTTATAGTGCTGTATCTATTAGCTAAGAAAAACATACATTTAAAATGAGCCCTCCGCGAGGGCTCCCGGCATCCCATATAAGAATAGTTGAACCCTCCAGGAGGGCACTCGGCACTGAACGTGTTAATTGATGAATTCCAGTATATTTGTATATGTATATCTAGTATTTATGATTCGTGCTGGAACTATATTCGAACGCAATGTGAATTGTTGCTGAATAAATAAATTGAATTGATATACGCTTGTGATATCTAGGAGTCGGGTCACGCCAATAGTGTACTGTGTTGGAACTGACAGGTTATCGCTAGCCAGGCCTCAGCCTTGGCCGTTGGGGTAAATACCGCTTTGGGGTCTAACCACACGGGTCAATACCGGGTCAGGGACGTGGCCGGGCCGCAAAGAGCCACACTTAAATTTCGGCGCCGGTACTGACACTGACGTGTGTGAAACACTTCATATAAAATGAAGGCACCGATATTTTTTAGTCAGGTTACTGAATGTGACATGGATGTGGTTGGACCTTTATACAGGGTGTAAAGAAACCCATCTCTTAGCCGTCATCCACAAATTCTGCACGTCTAACCCCCGAATACTGAAACGTCACTCAAAATTTAAGTAGCACTTATATTTAACAGATACTCAAAAGTGACGTTTGACAATACGAAATCTAAAGTTTAGGAGCTGCTCAAATGTTAAGCAGCCCTTAAATTTTGAGTGACGTTCTGTATTCGGGGGTAAGTAACATTATCCAAGAAATATTGCTGGGAAACGACTTTTATTTTTGGCGTGAAAAGTCGTTGATTCACGGCTTATGGCTGCATGCAACAATGGTTCTACGGTCGTGAGGGTATTTAAAGTTACGTTACAACATTTAAAACTTGTTTTAGCAAAAAAATAAAACAAATAAAGTTGGAACTTTGACCTTCAATATCTCTGGTCGCAAGCATGACTGCCATATGTGAAGTCCTGGGTTAGATCTAATCCTCCTATCGGGCAGGCAGCGTTTATTGAGATAGGAAACTTTTGGCCTCGCACAGGACTTTCTGCTTTATTTTAATTTTACTTTATTTTTATTGTTTTTTTTAATTTTTAATGAGTGTGTGTTTAGTTTAATTGAGATCTCCTGTGCTTGTTTACATAAGGAATTTCTCAGAAACAGCTTGCTGGGGTTTGTGTCTGGAAATGGCATTAGGCTCGCTCCTATTACACGAAACTAAAACCCAACTGCCCAAATGTCGGTGTACGATACATCTCTGCTTACCCCTTAAGAGAACGTGTGATGTTATACAGTTCACAAACAAGCCAGACACTTCAGCAACTGCAAGCAACAATATTTAACAGCCCTAACTTGGCTGCACTTAACTAGCGGCCCCAAGAGATCAAACAGCGCAGTGGAATTCACATCGAAGTCATCCGAAGTTAGATTGTCGCCGGACGGACGCTAACTTCACAAACTAGGTATCCAGCTGCCCGGTTTCTATGAACCATTTACCATAGTTGCTGGATAAGTTTTCTGTAAAAAGCCTTGTATACAGAGTTCCGAGTTTCTTTTGCGTTTTATTAATTTGATATTTTAATATATAATTTTTCCAATCAAGTTGTATTTACTTATCTTCACACATCAAAAATGTTTAGGGATCAAGTACATTTTAAACTATAAAAACTTTTTCACAAAAAATAAAACCGACTTCCAAAAAAAACACTACAAAGTGAAAAATAACTTTGATTTCGGAAGTCGGTGTCTTTGGGGTTTAATTTTCGTTTTTTTGCCACCGACTTCCGAAATCAAAGTTATTTTTCACTTTGTAGTGTTTTTTTTGGAAGTCGGTTTTATTTTTTGTGAAAAAGTTTTTATTTTTCACTTTTTAGTTGTGGTACACCCCCACAAAAATTTGAATACCCATTACCTGCTATGTAAATTACAGTGACAGGAACTATTAGAATATCGTCCACATATACTAAGTGGGAAAAATACGTATAGTTGAAGCTAACTCAAAAACCCCTCATCAGATCTTGACCAAATTTATATGGGACCATTTCTGAAGTATGCCCTACCAAACAAAAAAATAATCATCAAAATCAATTCATAATTGGCGGAGTAATCGCGTAACAAACATACAAAAAAAAAAAAAAAAACATACAACCGAATTGAGAACCTCCTCCTTTTTGAAGTCGGTTGAAAAAATATCTAATTAATATTCACCAAATCTAGTCTTTCAGACTAGCTTCTTGCATTAATTCCTATCTTTAAGTTAACAACTTATCCCTATAAATGTATATTGTAAAAAAATGCAATTTTTGCTAATTGTGGGAAATTAAGCTAAGTTAATGTCATCAATTAATGGCAAAAAAAGGCAAAAATGCGGTTTTTTATTTTAAAGTTAAAAATATAATAATCTGTTCCACACGAATCACAGTCACAGTGATTTGGCATGCTTAAAATCAGTTAATCAAAATCACTTTGAGGAATGGCCGCTCACATTTCTTCTAACAAGTCAAAAAGTTGATGTGGGGTATACACGGCATCCATACTCGGCAGAGCTCTTCTTTAGTGAATATCCCATGCGTGGTTAATTGGGTTTAGGTCTGGCGACTGAGCAGGCCACAGCAGAACGTTGATGCGAGCATCGGCAAGAGTGCGTGTTACGACTCTAGCCGCGTGTGGACGCGCATTGTCGTGCATTAGTCGAAACGAATCACCCAACCGGTTTCACAAAGGGATGATCGCGTCTGAAACATGCTCTCCGCATAAATCTTAGCATTGAGGTTGTCCCTGATCCAAATGAGATCGGTTCTTCCACGGATCCAAATACCGGCCCAAACCATTATTGTCCCCCCTCTATATTTTATTTATTTATTGGTTCACCAACGATTGTTTACACAGGTTGCATGACAAAAGTAACATGCAAAAATGTAAGTGCAATAGTGCAACAATCACTTACAGGTAAACTCCGCATGCATAAAGAAGTTGTACAATTTAAGTTAATCTAGTTTTAAATAATTACTTATCCGGAAGTCTAAAAGTCTAAAGGTCTAAATAAATAGATAATATAACAACATGAGGTACATACTATACGTTAACACATTACCCCTCAAGGGAGATAATGAAAAGCTATCTTGCTATTCAGCAAGATGCTTACAAAAATTGGAATGAACTTCCTGCCAAAATTTCAAATCACCCAACCGGCTTCGCAAAGGGATGGTCACGTCTGAAACAATGCTCTCCGCATAAATCTGAGCATTGAGGTTGCCCCTGATCCAAATGAGATCGGTTCTTCCACCGATCCAAATATCGGCCGAAACCATTAATGTTCCCCCTCCAAATGAATGAACTTCATGACAAAATTTCAAATGTTCTTGACGTCCAGAGGTCCTCCTAACTCGAGTACGTCGTGTATCCGGTCTCATACCGAAACGAGATTCAACGGAAAAGCAAACACAACGCCAGTCTTCTTCCTCCCAATTTCTGTGTTCGCGAGCCCATTGTAAACGGGCCTTCGGGAATGCAGACCCACTTCATGTAAGCGATTTCGGATGGTTTGGTCGCTTATCAGCAAGTTTAAAGAGCTGTGGAGCCTCGTAGCCAACATCATGGCGGTCATGGTACGATTCCGAGCAGTATTTTGGATGTACCGGTCCTGTCTGCGAGTGGTGACGCGACATCGTCCTCCATGTCGCTCAGCCACGCTGCCCGTGATACGATAGCGTGTCCACAGGCGGCTTATGACGCTCTGTATAATGCCAAGAGCGACAACCACAGTACGTTGCCTGGAACCAGCTTGCAACATTCCGACGGCTCTCATCATCCATTCTCGTGTCAAATGATGTCGCTCCATATCGAAGTAATTTTTTTCAGTTCCGATGCAGAAATTGTAATGGTTTTGTAAAATCTCGATTACCTACACACTTTTATGCGAATCCTGATTGACAGTTGATTTTCTATTAAAAATTTAAAGAAAATTCCTTATTTTAATGAAGAATTTTCTTTAAATTTTATTTCTTTAATTGAGATCGTTTATTCTGAAAGTGGGCACGGTCGCAAATAGATTTCAAATATTTCACTGTTTTGATTAATTTGGCAATATGTATGGAAATATGAAATGTGGCTAACTAGTGAACTAAAATATTGATTATGAAATGAAATAATTAATACCCTAACACCGAATATTAAGTTTAAGATGGAAAATGGAAATGGATATATATTTGGAAAATTTCCAAACCTCTTTTGTACACCTAAAACGTTACAACATCAAATTAAATCAAGTAGAATATCAATAATGAATTGCAATTATAACAATTGAAATTCATTATTAATATTCTACTTCGCTAGTAATATTGCCAAATTAATCAAAAAGGGTATATATTTGACAGCTATTTGCGAAGTTGCCAACTTTTAGGATAAACGCTCTTATATCATGTTTCCCTAGGCAGACTGAACAGTTCTTACAATGAACAGTTAACATTATGTTCAGTGTTCTCACAAAGGGTATTTACTGCGAAAGGTTATGTAATACTCTCGCTTTTTCCGCATGGGGGTAGGCAGACACTACCTACAGAACGCTACCTGCTACCATCCTCACACACTCCTTTTGATTCATTTACGTTCATACATACATCCGGTCATACAAGCACGCCGGAAAAACGGCTTGAGTTTTTGTATGCATACGTAATATTATTACTAGTTGCGCCTCGCGGTTTCACCCGGATAAGTCTCGATCACATAGAGATATCGGGATAAATAGTGTCATCCACATCTGTTCAGCCGATTTAACGTGCAAGCGTAACAAACAAACAAACAAACTCACTTTCGCATATCTATATATATATATATATGACGGATCGTCAGGATGGTTTGAGCTACGATCTGCCATCAGGCGGGTTGGCGGGTTTATGTGGGTATCGTGCAAATAAACAAGAATAACTCAAGCAAATAATCACGTTACTTTAATCACTGGTTACAATTTAAATAATCACAGGCTGGTATAATGTTGGGGGACGTGGTGAGCGCTCTGTTCCCTTCGAGAGGGGAACACGCCTCCCCGCCCATGGCTCCGCCTACTGCGGTGCCCGATGCGGACCTCACCGCCGACGACGACGACGATGCTCTGGAGGTGACCGAGGTAGAGATGAGGGTGGCGGTACGTAGGCTGAATGCCAGAAATACCGCCCCAGGACCCGACGGCTTACCTGGGAAAGCCTGGGTCCTGGCCTCAGAGGCTCTCGGGCCTCGACTAAGGGGGCTCCTAAGCGCATGCATGGAGAAGGGCCAGTTCCCGCTTCGTTGGAAGACGGGGAAACTGGTCCTCATCAAGAAGCCGGGGCGCCCTGCGGACTCTCCGTCCGCTTACCGGCCCATAGTGCTGCTCGACGAGGTGGGCAAGCTCTTTGAAAGAGTCATTGCAGACCGCCTCGTCGGGCGGCTGGTGCGGGTGGGGCCGGATTTGGCGGAGAGCCAGTTTGGTTTCCGCAGGGGGCGCTCCACGGTGGACGCCATCATGCGCGTGCGAGCCCTCACGACGGGGGATGCGGTGGCTCGGGGTGGGGTCGTCTTGGCGGTGTCTCTAGACATCGCCAACGCCTTCAATACCCTGCCCTGGAGTTGCATCAGGGAGGCACTCCGGTATCACCGGATGCCGACCTACCTCTGTCGTGTGGTCGAGGCCTATTTGACGGACAGGGCCATCATCTACCCCGGTTACCAGGGAGAGTGGAACCGGCGAGAGATGTCGTGCGGTGTCCCACAGGGATCGGTCCTGGGGCCGCATCTGTGGGACATCGGATACGACTGGGTGCTGCGCGCCGACCTCCCCAATGGCGTCAGCGTCGTTTGTTACGCTGACGACACGTTGGTCCTGGCGCAGGGGAGGTCGCACCAGGCGGCGGTCGAACTAGCGACACACGGGGTTGCGACAATCGTAGCCAGAATCCGGCAGTTGGGACTCGAGGTGGCCTTGCACAAGTCCGAGGCCATGTGTTTTCATGGTCCTCGGAATGCGCCACCGTCGGGTTCCCAAATAACGGTAAGAGGGGTTCACATCGGCGTCGAGTCGACGATGAAGTACTTGGGACTCGTCCTCGACAGTCGGTGGAACTTCGTGGAGCATTTCCGACGTTTGGCTCCCAGACTGGACCGGGCCGGGGCTGCCTTGAAGCGGCTCCTGCCCAATCTAGGGCAATCTAGGGGTCCAAACGCCTCCTGCCGGAGGCTATACGCGGGGATCGTGCGGTCCATGGCCCTGTACGGGGCACCGGTGTGGGCGCATTCGTTGAGGCGGCGGCCTGCCCGCCGGTTGAACGCGTCCCAGAGGGTCATGGCCACCCGGCTGGTCCGGGGATACCGCACGGTCTCCGGTGAGGCGGCGAGCCTCCTTGCCGGATTGCCGCCATGGGATCTGGAGGCAAAAGTCCTCGCGCATATTTGGGAGTGGCGCGGGGAGGCGAAACGCCGGGGCTTGACTCCGATGCCGCGAGAAATCGCGGCACAGCGGACAGAGCTCCGACGGGATCTCATGGCGGCATGGAGAGTACGATTGTCGCAACCCAGTGCTGGGCACGCCACTATTGCGGCGATAAGTCCCCTCTTTGAGGAGTGGCTGGAGAGGCGCCACGGCGTCCTCACCTTCCGCCTGACGCAGGTCCTCACCGGACATGGCTGTTTCGGGAGGTACCTGTTTCGGATAAGGCGGGAGGAAACGCCCGGGTGTCATCACTGCGTGGATCGCCCGGAGGACACGGTGGAGCATACGGTGGAGATATGCCCGGCTTGGGCAGAGCACCGCCGTGTCCTCGTGGAGGCGATCGGTGGCGGGGATCTCTCGCGTCCGGCCCTGGTCCAGGCCATGGTACGGAGCGAGAGGGCATGGGAGGCCGTCACCTCCTTCTGCGAAGCAGTAATGCTCGCAAAGGAGGAGGCGGAACGCGTGAGGGAGAGGCAAATTTCGCGCCCTCACGCCCCTAGCCGCCGCAGGAGGAGACGCCCTGGGCGTCGGGAATCGATTGCCGATTCCCGGCCACCGTAGGCGCGGGCTTGCGGACGGTGAGCAATGGGTAGCTCGCCGTCCGGTAAGGACCAGGCCCGGGTCGACGGCGCGTTGTGTTCCACGCGCGCCTCAAAGAGATGTCAGCAAGTGAAGGGGTCCGATGAGACCATTGCCTGCCGGGGTTGCGGGATTAGTCCGAAAGGGATACCGTGGCCCCCTGGCATTGCACAGGCAACAGAAGGAACACGGGTGGGTTTTAGTCAGTAAGAGTCTGACACGCCCTCCCGCTCCACCCAGAGCGGGAGACGTCATTTGATGATTTACCACCCAAAAAAAAAAAAAAAAAAAAGGCTGGTATAATGTTCAACAAAAACGTAGGACAGTTCCGAAGCGTCTTCACTGCTCGATCACCAGGATAAGGAATGCTCCGACTTGGAGCGTTCTCTGCAACCTCGTAACCGACCGGAAACGCCCCGACTCTGTCTAGGCGCGCCAACAGTCCTGATAGTTGCCGCTAGGTGGCGTGCCTTGTTTTGTTGTAAACGTCAATTGCCGGATGCGACACGGCCATCCTGCGAGGACACACGTCCTCGTGTGATAATCTGAAACAATATTTCAACAGCGCAGTTTACGTTCGGCTATGCCTGACATCGATTCAAAGTGTATGTTGCTTGCTGCTTGTTTTAAATTAAAGAAATTTGGACTGTAAAGTTTGTTTATTTAACAATTACATCACATTTCTAACATCATTGTATTAACATCCAGAAAAGCACAATCAATTTAAAACAATAGCTAAATAATTAGGTTACAAGTCTAATTGTAGGCAGATATAACAATTAAATAAGCAACATAACAATCAATCAGAGTCCAAGTACTATTGAGGATTATGTACACTGATCATTTAAGAATTGACCCAAAGTTATTAACCAATTAACAAAGCACCAGGTATCTCATTCGCGGTCAACAATCACAGCTATAACATAGCTCCCTCACATTTGTCACATACGCACTTCCCGGAGGAATGCCGAGTCGTCCTTGACTCTACGGTCTTGGCTTCGAGGCTAGACCCGACCATACTACCCAGAGCTACCGCGTACCACGTACCCACGGTCTACCAAGTAGATGCCGATTTCTAACGGGCTATGGCTACGATACTCTGGTACGGTCTCCGACCCAACGAATCGAGAACCCGTGCATCTCACGCAAACAATTCAATTCGACTCTATCTCCACTATCTCGTCTTCCTCAACAACCTCAATAGGTACTTGGCCCTCAGGCATTTTTCTAACGCGATCATGTGCATACTTGTAGGTACGCTTATTGATCAACGACTTTAAAAGGTAATAAGATCTCTACAATTTGAAGTGGTCCTCTATACTTGGCGTCTAACTTTGTTTGATTGAGCTCCTCATTTTCTATTAAAACGAACTCACCGATGGAGAATGTACAAACGTTAGCCTTATTACGATCAAAACGTTCTTTGCCATAAACGCGAGGATTTTTCAATATTTTCAGATGCTAATTGCCTAACTTCGTCAAGATTTACGGTTTCGTCCAAGTCATTAGCCATTAAATTAAAGGGACGCGCAACTTTGCCTATAGTCTATGCACAAACGATGTGACCCGTCTTGTTTATTTACTGCGCTTATTATTTTAAGCGCGGGGCTAGCAAAAGGAGAACAGCTTGGTCGTATGATGTACGCCTGTAATAATTCTTCAACCCTATCGCGTATTATTTGACGTTCCGTCGGAGAACACCTATATGGTCGCCTCTGAACTGTAAGATTCTGATCAATAAGCCTAATTTCTAACTCGCCAGTAGTCACGCGACTAGTAGGAAAACCGGTTATGAAAAAGTCCGAATATTTTTGTAAAACTTTTTCAAGGTTTGGTTTCCCGTATAAAGAAATGTCAGTGTCAATGCAATTAAAATCATTTCTATTTACGAGGCAAGTAACCATTATTCGATTTGCAAACATTTACAATCTTGTCCTTTGACAAAGTAAAATCAGTCGCGGTCATACTGACTCGAAAACCGTTACACAAAATCTCTCAACCTAATAAAATATCACTGCGTAGGTACTCATCAGGCAAAACGTGAAACAATATCTCCATCGTGAGATCATTAATTTGAACTCGAGACAACAATTGTAGGGTACTCTTAACTTTGTCATTACTGATACCAATGAGAGAAATCACATTATCAAATCGCTTTCCTTTAAATTTACCCGCAATACTTTCTTTTACTAAAGAACACTCTGCACCTGAATCGTAATCAAATTTAAAATGCTCACCAAAATGTTCCAATGTACCCGACGGGGGCTCGACCACACATAGGTCGACTCGCTTCTCCGCGGGGACTGCGGCTCCAGGCGCGGGGGCTGTGCAGCAGCTCGCGATGTGGCCCGGCGCGCCGAACTTGTAGCACGTGAGCGAGCCGGTCTGTAGTTGTCCGAGGCTCGAAGTAGTCACTGGTGCTGGTTTCTTCGCGTTGATCTTCTTCGTACGGCATTCTGCTTGCTTGTGTCCCAACTTCCCACATGCATGGCATTTTATTGGAAGCGGTGACGAAAATCTTGGTCGTGTTTCATTTCCTGCATCAGCCATTGCTCGTCCATTTGAAGGGTTTTTGCGCTTTAGGTAGGAGAACGCCTGTAGTTCTTGCTGCAATTGATGACGCGTCTTGATTTCTGTAGTGAATGCAAGCCGTTGCAAGC
The DNA here is from genome assembly GCA_963853775.1 of Xanthia togata. Classification (NCBI taxonomy): domain Eukaryota; kingdom Metazoa; phylum Arthropoda; class Insecta; order Lepidoptera; family Noctuidae; genus Xanthia; species Xanthia togata. The sequence goes on from OY970802.1 coordinate 20,383,103, forward strand.
GCGTGTCTATTTGTGCCAAATGAGCGATAGTTGTTGACACTGCTATTTGTTCAACGCTCAAGTCCTTCCACTGATTTAACAGAGACGTAATTAAGCGACTCGAATAGGCAGCGTAAGTTTCGTCATCTTTAGGTTTTTCATTATTAATTTGAATGAGGGTAGCTTCAGATGTCTCGACGCACACAAATTTTAATGAGGGTAGCTGCAGATGTCTCGACGCACACAAATCTTGATTTAAAATAACTCCTTAGATTGTGCCCATGTTATGCCTGAATAACTTACTTGTGATAGCCATGTAGATGCAGAGCCTTTTAACGCTTTACTGATGGTCATAATAAGCTGACTCCCTTCCATCGCACACTCTCCAAAGCACAAATCTGCAGTAGAACACCATGATGCCGCGTCAGATTCTTTTTTATCAGGATTGAACTCCGGTAAAACCACTTGGTTGTTCACACTTGGGCTCTTCAAGGCGTGTATCAGTGCTTGCATTTGCTGGTTTTGTAACTCAAAAAGTAACCGCCATTGTGTATCACTGTTGCTCACACTGCTTGCCGATTAATTTGCACGACTGTATCCCACTTCTGATGACGGATCGTCAGGATGGTTTGAGCTACGATCTGCCATCAGGCGGGTTGGCGGGTTTATGTGGGTATCGTGCAAATAAACAAGAATAACTCAAGCAAATAATCACGTTACTTTAATCACTGGTTACAATTTAAATAATCACAGGCTGGTATAATGTTCAACAAAAACGTAGGACAGTTCCGAAGCGTCTTCACTGCTCGATCACCAGGATAAGGAATGCTCCGACTTGGAGCGTTCTCTGCAACCTTGTAACCGACCGGAAACGCCCCGACTCTGTCTAGGCGCGCCAACTTTAGTCCTGATAGTTGCCGCTAGGTGGCGTGCCTTGTTTTGTTGTAAACGTCAATTGCCGGATGCGACATATATATATATACACTCGAGAGCAATGAATCCGGGTCACTTAAAGAATGTTAAAAATCTCGGAAACTAAAAATGATAGGTTAATGCAATAAATTGTATTTAATAGACAATGTAATACTCCTTAAATGAAAGTAAAAAAAATATGAGTCACCATACATTTTATTAACACAAAATTACATAAAGAAAAAAACTGCTGATCTCTCCTTAAAACAAAAATAGGAAACATGAAATTTTTGAACTTTATTACGATTTTCTTGAATTTTAATACTTCGTATTGCCTCCTCGTGCTTCCATTACTGCGTTTACGCGGTTTGGCATGCTGTACACCAAGTTCCTTATACGATTTGAGGAATATTCTCCCATTCCTCTGTGAGAGCAATTTTGAGCTCACGAAGCGTGATTGGGGGAGGGTTTCGTTGTTTTACGCATCTGCCTAGCTCGTCCCAAGCATGCTCGATCGGGTTGATATCCGGGCTGCGCGCTGGCCACTCAATACGAGTAATGTTCATCTCTTGAAGGTAGTCATTCACAATCCTACCTGTATGAGGTCGGGCATTGTCATGCATAAATATAGCATCCTCACCTAAATGGACCATAAATGGACCAACGTGATCATTGAGGATTTCTTCCACATATCTTTCGCTAGTTAAAGAGCCGTTTTCTATGATCACCAGCTCTGTGCGACTTTCAGAAGAAATTCCGGCCCACACAAGTACAGACCCACCACCGTAGGCTACTTTTTCTTCGATGCATGCTTGCTTGAATCTTTCCCCTGGTCTTCGATACACTCTGTGTCTTCCATCGTGCTTGTAGAGCATAAATTTTGATTCGTCGGAGAACATAACTTTTGACCAATCTTCAATACTCCAATTTACGTGGCTCTGGGCATATCTTAGTCTTGAAATACGATGCCCACGCTCCAGTTTAGGGCCGTTTGCAGGTCTAAGGGGTTTTAAGTTAGATTCAGCAAGCCGACGTCTTACTGTCCATGCACTTGGGTTACTTCCTCCGAGGCGTCGAAACTGATTTGTGAGTTCAGTTCCTGTAAGAAAGCGATTTCGAAGCATGGTGTTCACCAAGTATCGGTCTTCTCGTGCTGTGGTACACCTGGTTCTGCCCGTTCCTGGTCTGCGTAGGTTAGAACCAGTTTCTTCGTAACGTCGGAGAACTCTTTGTACTGTTGACAGCGACACACCGACAGTCCTGGCTGTATCGCGCTGACTCCGGCCGGTTTCCAGCATTGTAAGTATTCTGGTGTATTCTTCAGGCGTAAGCGACATAATTTCAGTTTGAATAATGAATATAGAGCACTATCAACATGGTTTATGTACCCACATAAATGACAGATTACAAACAAAAGCAAAACCAAATGCTGTAATTTCGTAGTTCCATCTTCGAAAGTGGCCCTTTTTCAAATTTGATTTTTTTATGATATAACTTTACAATAACTAAGAAGTTTTAATACCTTCATTTAAGGAGTATTACATTGTCTATTAAATACAATTTATTGCATTAACCTAGCATTTTTAGTTTCCGAGATTTTTAGGATTCTTTAAGTGACGCGGATTCATTGCTCTCGAGTGTATATAATATACACAATAATGGCAAAGTCAGCGACGGAGATTGCAGTGGGCAAAGAACTGCCACTGGAACCGTTGGTTGAGCAAGGCGGAAAATTGGTGGCTTTTTGTGGTGGAATTATTATTGTATCGAGGCTCCATGACGGCAGATACGTACAAAACAGTCGCTATTGATGAAATTGTCAGACCATTCAGAGTAAACCATGGGCACCAATTCGTGCTGGTCGAATTTAATGCACCCGCAGTTCGAGCTCAACGAGTCAATGCTGCTCTTCGAGAAGACGACATCACAAGGTTAGACTGGCCTGCCAGCTCGCTTGACTTATTAAACCCAATAGAGCACGCGTGGGATGCTCTTGTAGCGGTTACACCGCCACATACTAACTACACATCAAAGACATGACGTCACACAAATCCTGCATCGCGCAATTAGAGTTTACCGCGCGAACGACATAGATAAGACTATCCGAAATCAACAGTCGGGCAGTCGGCCCGCCAGACACAACACCCGTCTGGTTGGAGGATCCTCCCTTTTCTATGGTGGATGAGTGAACTTTACACCCTGTTCCTCATGCTTCTAAACTCTTAAGTGAGCTGTCAGCCACATCCCCAGACAGTGCCAGAGATCAGGGAAGCTGCTATTCAAGAATGGGACAGGTTACCGCATGAAATGCTGGATAACTTGATCCTCAGCATGCCCAGGAGGATCTCCGCATGTGTGCGAGCCAGGGGAGGAGTTATTATATTAAATAAAAATCTTCAATTAAGAAATTGTTGTATAAGTTTGGTTAAACGATATTTTTCTTTCCATCAAATGGATGATGCCTGGATCAAAAAAAAGAAATTCTATTTAGTCCATCAGTCAGGTATTAAAAAAATATTAGATTATATATGATTTATACGTCACAAGTATGTATAAAATCTACATACAAGTGACGTCATGGCACATTATAACATTTATAACTCAATGTATCGCCGTAATCTTTTCATAACGTAAAAAAAGAAAAAATACGTGTACGTTATTTTTTCATAATCTACATTACGGACACAAATATTTTTTTAGTCATCATCCCTATTATGAAGATTGAATTACTTAATTTTTGTTATTAAAAAATAAAAAGGTTTTATTTTTTAATTTCAAACAGCATATTTCTTAAAAAAAAAAAGATATAACGTAAACCCTTTTTCTTGATAAAGTTAAATTATAAAAACACAAACTTTTTTTTATGTGTGTAGTTAGTTTAGGATGTAGTAATTATATCTAAACTTGTTAATATTAAAATTATTTAAATACAGATGATATACCTACAGCTGACAAGCTCCAACGGGCTATTCAAACGAGAAATCATCCATTTTGCTTATTACCTGGAGTTCCTTTTGTCAATTTGCAACGTAAAAGCCATTCGTAGAAGTCTTTATAACTCATTTTATAACCGGTGCCCGCTGGAGGGAAGAATTCTGTCAAGTCTTGCAAAAAAATAGGTAATTTGCGGTGCGCATTGCAGTAGTCATTTCTATTTTACGGATGAGATTTACACGGGCGATTAAATTAAAAAGTTGTGGGCAGCAGACGAGACGGCAATTTTTGGAAACATTGTTTTATAGAACATGTATATGAAAGAGCATACGTCACGGGTGCACGGACGGGACGGCAACGTGGCACCCAAGGGACGGGAAAAATATCGTCGGTGACGATGTTTAGCACGTCCGCCCGCGCGTGCCTCGATCCGTTCGTGGTACCCCTACGTACCCGTTTATGTAGTCGCTCCGGTCGCAGTCCAGTCCATCTTTTCTTGCTCTCTACACTAGCACGTTAGATTCGCGTCACTATCGGCTTTAATATTCTCTAATCAACTCTTAAAATCGTTCGGAATATATAATCGTAGTATTATTAATGGTTATTATCTGAGAGTGGCATAGTTTCTTATTTTCTTATTACCTAATACGCAACTCAACGCCTGTTTTGCCAAGGATTGAATTTGAATGTTGCCAGTTTACTTCTAGTGTAAACATAAATGAATAAGGGTTGATAAAATTGCAAACGTGGGTCCTTCGAACTATTTGTTAGTAAATATAGTAAGTTAAGTTATTCGGCCGGGTTAATACGAGTAACAATAGCATATTGAAACTTAACTTGTCGAAATATGCAGGTGCTATCACATCTCACATCTGCTAACGCCTTTGATTACAGGCGTGATGTTGTGTTTTGCTACCTGCAATACTTGGATTGCGGTCACCTGCACTAATTACGTAACATTCAACACATATATTGCGTCACTCGAACTCAAACGAACAAGCATTTTTCAACCATTCGCCGCTATATACTTTTGACCCACGCAATTACCTTGCCAACCGTCTACTGTGATTTCAGCTTTGCCACCAGTAGTCAAAAAGTTAAGGCAAATGTTATCATTATGAAAAAAAACTTATCAATGTTTCAGCAGTTGACTAGAAGTTTGTTACGCAAACAGTCTAAAGATCGAGACATTTTCAAGTTTCACCAAAATTGTATTAAAAATCACAGCGAATTCTGAAAAATCTTTTTACTTTGTTGGGTTTATTTTTTTAGTGAGTACAATATTAAGCTTTCGGTTTTATAAGTATCCTAGCTTTTGAAAATTTCCCACTGGAACGTATTACCGGGATTTCATACCTAATAGCCTAGAAAAAGGTCATTGAATTTTACCGCTGCGCCCGCGTTGTCGTCAACCATAATTAATTTGTTGTATACGCGTAATTTTGAATCCGTGATATCTTTTATACTACTTTTTAAGGAAAGCGATGATCACATACCTAAAAGACGAGGAAAATGTCATTGAGTCTTGACGTAGCGCTGAGCCCGCGCAGCCGTCAACCATAATAATTTCGTTATGCGTCATTTTGATTCTGTGATATCTTTTAAAGCATTCATTTAAATTATATGATCTCAGGCATATTTTAATGTAAATTAAATGCCCAATTTAATTAACATATTTTAATGGATAAGGATTAATATAATACCGGTCAAAATAGCTTCGGAAATAACAATGAAATTTTTATCAAATTCTGAAAGATATTGATAAAAATTATCGCGTTCAGACAGACAGACTAACAGACGCAGCGGGGACTTTGTTTTGTAATATGTAAGGATAATAACACATAATTATTTAAAAAATCTACAGTTAAAGTTTTATTGAAATCCGTTCAGTCATCTCGTAATGTAATGTAAATAGACGGAATGTACAAAGTTGTATTCGAAATATGTGTTCTTACCGGAGACTAGGAGTGAGCGTTGGGGCGACGCGTTTACAAAGACCGTTTTGTATTCTGCGATGATGAAACTGTTTTACGTCCTGGGTTCAAACCAAACAGTTTTCGTTGCACAAACCAGCAGTGTGATTCTGTAAGACCTCATTCTAAAATTCGAATCTGAATCCGCGGTGAGTTTCTTGATTGGCATTCTATAAACTCGATTGATAGTTCGAACTTACACTAGCGCTGCCCTTGCGAGCGTGTAAGTGAGTTAAACTAAATATAAAGTGAGATTTTGACAGATAAAGTATGAGATGACGTAAGAAGTGGTATTCAGTAAGGTAATTCCGCCATCACTTCGACGGTCACTTCGCACTCGAACACGATTCAAAGTGTCAAATAAAAAGCATCTATTTTACGTGTGAGATTATAAGAAATCCTATAAAAACAGTGTTAAAATAATATTTGTATGTCGCAGTGTTAAAAATTAGTACAATAACTATATAATTTGTGGTTAAAAACTACTTTTTAGGCGTTTGTGTTATGTGAATACCTACGATAACGTGAATTTAAAGCGATAACGATGGCCAGAATGTTTTTGTTAGAAGAGGCTCATGCTTTGGATAAAACAAGAAAAGCGTCGACAATCTAACCAAATTCGAAGTTTATCTTTAATAAATAACCCGAAATGACGCATATGTGAGCGTATATAGATTATCAAAGGAACTAATTGACCAACTAGCTAGAGTATGAGTTACTGCTTCTGATAAAGCCCACAAAACGTCGAGACTCGTGTAAACGTAAGTGCTTCATTTTATTAAGTATAAAGTTACTTTTGTAAGTATATACACAGTTTACAGCTGATAGATTTTTTACCAAGCACACCAACATAATTTATCGCATAAAACTCAAGAAAACAATATTCATACTAAGGATTAACTCTTTAGGTTGTTTTCCTGATAGCTATGTTTTCATCTTAGTCTAAGGACCCTATATTTATAGTTATAATAAAGGTACTTGGTATTTATTATGCATGTAAATAACCAAATTGGTCCCTATTTTGTTTTTACTAGATCTAGATTACTTAATTTTTTTATTGATTTATTGTTTCACAGATATTATGCACTTTGTCATTCTTGGCTAATGGCAGTTATCAGAAAATAATAAAAGAAAATATAAGGACATAATTATCGCAACCATCAGCACCTCGTTGCATAAATGAAGTAGTGGAAGCTCTTAATAATCCAGCAATAGTAAAAATATATATAAGGTTCCCTCAAAGTATACAAGAAAGACAAATGTTAAAAGAAAGGTTAGTACCTAGGTATAATAAAACTAAAGTGACCCTTCTTTGATTTTTACATATTTGTGATAGTTAATTATGTTAGTGGTTACTTTAAATTACAGGTTCTACAAAAAGTTTGGCTTTCCAGCAGCTCTGGGGTGTGTCGATGGCACTGGTGGCATTGAAAAAACCAGAAGAGAATGAAGAATGTTTCTACTGCCGCTGCCGCAAAGGTTACCATGCAAGATATGTGCAATTGGTAAAATGGATTCAAATATTGTAATCTATTACTATTATTTTAGTATTCAATTAGTCTTCATATTATTTCTTTTTTATATTTTTAGTTTTCAGATAACAGATGCAGATCTAAATATTTTAAATGTGGATCCAAGATAATGGTGGAGCTACTCATGATAGCTTCATTTTTAACTATGGTGTTATAAAAGCCCACTAAGCATTAACAAATGCTGGTGAAGAAGTTGTTTTGCTTGGTTAGTTAATCCCTCCCTACCCCTACTTCAGAATATAAGCCTAATTAGGTATAAAAATTACATAATTATTTGTTACTTACCTATTAATTATTTTCAGGTGATTCAGGATATGCTCAGCGCGCCTACCTTATGACGCCAATTAGTGGTGCTGAAGATAATTCCCCAGAAGCTTTCTATAATGACCGTCACTTAACTGCTTGCAATTCAGTAGAGAGAACAATTGATATCCTAAAAGGACGATTTAGGTGCTTGTTAGAACACAGAGTGCTCAATTATCATCCAGATGTAGTTGCAAAAATAGTTATTGCATGTTGTGTTTTGCACAACATGTGCAATCGCGCATGAATTGACAATTTCAGAAGAAGAGAGACTAGAAGAGCTCCAAACAATTGCTGAAGTTCAAATGAGGCAAACTAGGGATTTGCCATCTAACGCCGATTTAGCTCTAGGGCAACTACGTAGGCGAAACTAAGTAAATATGCTATGGTGTTCACATCATAATTTATTTATTTTTTTGTGTGTGAGGCGGGTCGTTACGTTCCCCAGCGGAGCGATGGTTGATTCATACGTCGTGCTCGTGAACGGGTGCCGCCAGTGGGAACGGGTAGTATATTGTATTATAATTATTTATTTATTTATCCTTCAAGCACAAAAATGTACAGAGGTGGACTTTATGCCACAGGCATTTTCTATCAGTCAACCTTTGGATGATGTAGAGACAAACAGGTGTAGGTGCAATAGCGAGAATTGAGGAAAAAAACATCTATTTAAATATAAAGATATACATATATACCTATTAAAACTAAATATAATAAATACACCTAATTATATATAAATATAAGCACAAATAAGAAAAAATGGGAAAACATTACCATTGTGATACTTAATAATAATATAATTGATTATGTGTGGATGATAATTGAGTACCTATGTCATGTTCACTCTAAACGTGATGCACACGGTAAAGAACATGTAGCTAACATGAACATAGGTGCGATAATAAGTCTGCAGTGTCAAATTAAACCAAATCGAAACAAATCACCAATGGACTTTCAATAAAACTGTGCTAGTATTCGTTAAAAGTGATAAATTCATAAGTTAAAGCCCCACCCCAAAACACACACTGCAGGATCTAACTCTTATGATAGTTAGTTGTTTTTGTAAATAGATAGATAAATATATGTATGTAAAAGACAGAGGTCAACAACCCTTAACCCCAACTTAGAAAGGGTTGTTGACCTCTGTCTTATATTTACTGGGATAAAATGGGAGGCCTCTACGGAGAGGCCATTTTGTGTAATAGTGGTAGATTCAATAGATTTCTATTTTTAGCACATCAGGAAATGTATAAAATGAAACCAAATCCAAACTAATCACCAACTTACTTTCAATAAAACCGCTTTAGTATCCGTTTAAAAGTGTTTTATTTATTCAAAGTCAATCATTTATTTCAAATAGGCATATGAAAAGGCATTTTTGAATGTCAACAATTACAATAAAATAGAATTGATTCTAGTCGCCCCTTCCAAAAGGTAGTGTTCGTATGGAGAAGAGAGGACAAGAAAATCCACCGTTACTCTTTAAAAATGTTTTACAAGGTTTTGTATACATTCATTATATAATTATATGTGAAGATGATGCACCTAGAATAAAATTAGTCTAACACAAAAGGTAAAAAGAAAATTTTTTCTTTTTACCTTTTGTGTGTAAAAGAAAAATTAAGCATAACTTATGTTATGCTTAATTTTTCTTTTTACCTTTTGTGTTAGACTAATTTTATTCTAGGTGCGTGTAGGGAAACAAGGCGTGATGTTATCATCACGCCTTGTTTCCCCGAAGGGTTGGGCAGAGGTGTACCTGTAGTACACCCACATTTCCTCAGTAATGTTTTTTAAGTCCCATGTAATAGGGGGCGAGCCTATTGCCATCAACCAGGCAAAATTATTAAAGACTGGTCTACTACTGAGAAATTCCTGTTGGAAAAACCCAATAATAATTTGCCTGACTTGGGAATCAAACCCACAACCTCATGCTCAACAGTAGCACTTGCAACCACTAGACCAACGAGGCAGTCTGGTCAAAAATAAAGTAATGACAGGTAAATCAACTATGTGATAGAGACATGGTTCTCACATATTTACAATATATATTATATTAACTTATATTACTACACCCTATCTCTATTATTAGCCTCTGCCAATGCTTGCAGCCCTTTTCCCACTGCAGCCACAGCTTCAGCTAAGATATTATCTCTCTCTGCACTCCTTTCATCCATGGCCCTTTCTTTTTCCACACTCCTCTCCATAAAGGGTTGCAGGATTTGTGCACTTAGTCGAACTAACTGGATATTCTGAAACAACAGAAACAATCCTAAATAGGAACCCCGTTTACCTATATTATAATTAAGTATTGACATTTCCAATTCCAGAAAGTTGCTAAAGTGCCACAGTAAATAATAGCACCTTAAATTTTAACAAGAATTTTAAAAAAAATCTCATAACGTAGATGTTATTTAATAATAATCAACAAAAATAAAAAAGTAAAGTAGATAAGTTGTTACCTCCTAAAACTATAGCTCGGGTCAGAGTGTAGCGGACCTGTTCTCAAGATATGATTTGAGTCTTCATGAATCTCTCTCTACCCAGACACATACCTGCAAAATACTTTAGCTTGTTCCAACAGTTGAGCTGGATGACGAAGCAAACAGTCTTCTCGAAATTGCAGGATCAGGTAGTCTGTAATTATGAGTGTGCTCTTGACTATCCTCAATCAGTTCAGAACCCTGAAAAGTAAATTGGATAAAATATTACTCCATAATTATCTTTCTTGTGGAATAAAATTAGTGAGAAATATTTTGACTGAAAATAGTAGGTACTCTAAAGATAAATTAGTATTTGAATTATATTAGTAATGAATTATAATATAGATAGGTACTACATTTAGATCTAATAGAATGAAATCTAGACACATCAGATTTATAGTAGTGGGTATGTACCTAGTAGAAAAATACAAAAATTTAAACTTACTTCATGATTATTTCACAATTATTTTCGACAAACACAACAACAAAAACAACGCAACGTACTGTCCATAACTCTGTATATATAGTAGTCTATGGTACTGTCAACATATTGTGACATATATTTTTTTCGTAAGCGAAGCATAGATTATAAATTCATGGCAAGAATTTAGAGTTTTTTGTTTTTTTACTTATTATTAACTGCCTCAAATTCCTTTAAATAAGAAATTTAAATTTAAACATCTTAAGCTAAAGTTCTGTGCCAAAAACTCAACAATCGTGTCAAAAAACTGGAATCGATAAAACTTTACTAACATTTTGTTGAGTATGGTAGTCACTAGTATTGTCATTGGTCACTTCGGAGCTCACTTCACTTCGCAAGTGACTAGGTGATGCTTACAGAATGCAAAATCAAGGTCATTTTGAACCTTAAGCGAAGTGAGAGTGAATAGCGAAGTGAGATGCGAGTTTTTGTTTGAATTTTACAGAATCGACGTGCAGTCCTCGAATTACTTGGTGCGATTTTTTATTTTACGCCTATGAAAATACAGTCGAGCACGCAATGGTTCAATTCGACGACGCGACACGCACGACGAACGAGTGTGATAGAGCGTCGTCGCGTCGTCCTTAACGTTTCGCGTTCGTTTACAAAACAGTCATTACAATAAATAATGAACTTTTCGTCACTGAAATACACTCGATAATCTATTACCAGTTCTCAACGCAGTCGTTCGTGATGGGACGGTTAAACCCGTCCAACCTTATGATTGTTAACTTAAAGTTCAAAGTCGACTCGCATGAACGATGAATTGGGATAATCGCAAAATTTCCTGGAATTCGCGCTGGTGGTTATTATTTCATTAAAAAGATAAAAGTCTGTCCCAGCTAGTCCTAAGCCTGGAAAAGTATGAAGAAAAGTTCATTTCATCGTATACTTAGTAAAGTCGATCAATAAAACGAATTATGTATTTAGCTAACCGTAACCATTTCATACATTATAAATCGTTGATACTCGTAGTTGTAAGAACTAACAAACTGCAACTATTTCACTCGACGAAAACCTCGAAAACGCAATTCTATTCCATGTTGGATAAGTTTCGTCCTTTAAGCCGTCCTGAAACCAGTTGCAACGACCACCGTTTTCTGAAACCGTTATCGTCGTCAGAAAAACGGTTGCGTTTCGTTCGTCAAAAATGCGACGACGACTCACCACTACCGGAGACGCGTGGTTCTGTTCAGAGTATTTGGATAATACAATATTTATTGGTAAACAATATTGAATAATAATATGCCCGAGAGTAGCTGGCATGCGTCGGTCTACATTGGTTTCTTGTGTAACTGTTTATATTATTACATATTATATTTATATACAGGGTGGTTGGGACATCGACGCGAAAACTATGGAAAAAGTCTGCTGTTTCATGGAAAAGTACAACACTTACGCGGTCAAAATGTATGGAACAGCTGTTTTTTTTTTAAGTGAATACTTCTTTAGGCGCGTTGAGCACTTTTTGGGTGAACAAAAATCATGGAACTCGCGTCATCGTCACCGAACGCTTTCCATGAGCTATATGTATACTGTGTATATATGTATACACCACACGTTTACTTAGTTTTCACTTCTATCGGCAGTCCCGAAAGACTCCCCCGAATTTTTATAACCGACCACAACCGACGGAAAATTTGAACGTCCACTGCGTTGTAATTTTTCATGTGTTCAATGTGCAATTTCGTGGTTCAGAATCCATGGCAACAGTTTTTGCGTTTACATATACGTATACATATACATATCCATGGTAACAGTACCTATACATTCTATTCGAACTACATTGCAGCGCAGTCTTCTAGTTTTAACCCGACTATGGTGAAGCAAAAAAGAGGGTTATTAAAAACATATATTCATTCATTTTCTATCAGATATCGCACAGTCTAAACCACCGGGTCTAGAACCATGAAATTTTGCGCTAGAGTTCCTACTCATTTATACGAGTGGCACGTTGCCAACAGCAGAGGCAGCTTCAGTTGCCAACGTGTACTGTCGTCGTCGTCGACGCGTCGACGGCTGCCGTCGATACGTCTACGGCTGCCGCCGACGCGCGGTGGGGTTATTATTATTGTATATTTGGAAGTTTGTTACTGAATCACGCAAAAACGGCCGAACGGGTTTGAACGAAGTTTGGCACACAGATAGCCTAACTTAGATTAACATATATGATACTTTTTATTATTCCGTTCCTGTGAGATATTTTCCGACATTTACGCGCACGAAGCCGCCAGCAGAAGCTCATATAACACATTTAATTTAATTTACTTTTTGCGGGTTTTGATATTAATATTACTTGACGTCCCGTTAGTCGTTCGCTGTGACGGCCTATGGGGATTAGAAGACATGTGTTAGTACATATTTGGGCTAAAGAAAAATTTAATATCACGCCCGTGTTTCCCAAATGGATAGAATTGTAGGTACAGTACCCACTTTTGGTGTTTAAGTCTCATGTGGGCAAATCCACACTTCGAGTGGTTACTAAGTTTGTAATAGAAATATCTACTACACCCGACTCGGGGATCGAACCCAGGTATCAAACAGTCGCGTTTGCGACCTAGACTAACGTGGCATTAAAACGAACATTTTATACCTAAGTATATTCAAAAGGTATGAATAGAACAGATATATATTTGCCTAGCCTTTTCCAAATTATGTTGAGGTCGGCATTCAGTCTAACCAGATGCAGCTGAATACCAGTTCTATGTTCTATGTTATGGGGTTTGGTTTTCGCACTCAGTCCGTCAGGTGGACCATTGTGCGTGGGCCATAGCGGCCGTTTGGTGGTTATTCCAACCAGCCTACCTCCCTCCAGTCTTAGGTAATTAGGTATTTTGGTTTGTTTAGAACATCTGTGTATGATCTGGGTGACCCGAGGGTGTCTGTTCTGATCTGGGTGACGCCCGTGCATTCAAAGAGCACGTCCGCAACGGTCTGCACGCCCTGCACAGAGGACTGTCCGTTATGCCTATTGTGTGGAAGTGTTTGTTCAGCGAGCAGTGTCCCGTGATGGTCTGTGGTATGTAATATGATGTGCAAGATTGCAGTAATAGCGTGCAAGTAGTTTACGTAGAATAGCAAATAAGTATTATGTGTAAGACAGTCAATAAATGGATCGCACGACATACGGGCGTTTCTTTATAAGCTCTGCCTAACCCTCAGCGCAATCCTGCATGGCGACCTTGCCAGGATTTCAACCACGTTTCGGCGTTATTTAAATATCTACATGGACAATTAACGTACCTACATCAAAATGTGTCGCTCAGATATCCAAAAGGACGAAGTATTCATCACTCAGAATGCTTCCGGCGGATCAAACAGCAGCGCGGAATATCACCTTTCAAACATAAGCGTCGTAATGTTCGTCATCTGCACAATACTGTCTATTGCAGGACTTTACGGACTATACGTTTTGTACAAAAAGTGTCATCAGAATTGGATCAGGAGTGAAGTTTCGACACAAAACTTGAGACGGTCCTTCCGCCGCGTAACCACTAGATCTAGAGAGGAACCTACCTGCGTTTCCTGCGCCTGCCGTAAATAAAACGAAAAATAAATAAATAATGAAGAAGTGAAGAAAGAAGATAAAATAATAGAAGAACAATTATTGAAGAAAGAAAAAAAAATACAGAGGAGAGAAGAAAAATTATAGAAAAAAAAAAAGAGAGAAGATTGAAGAAATACAGTTTATTTTGTTGGTGGAGTCAGGGATTTCCCGGCTCAGTTACCTGTGGTGTCCAGGGTATAGCCCGGCCCAAGCTGCCATTCCTGAGGATGAGCCAAGCAGCCCTTCCAGAGGATAAGCCTAGCAGCCCGTCGAAACGGACCAAGTCGATGAAAGGTATAAGTGCAGTGCTCAAGACGTGTAAAAATAGACTCTATAATTATTCATGGAAAGACTTAGTGAAATATATGAATGTTTACTAGATTTATGTGTTAGTATTAGAAAATTAGGCCCTAAACGGCGAGGGGAAAAAGTAGGACAGCGAAAGTTTCAGGAGGCTGATAATTTGTTTAATGAGTTTACATTATTAATTGAATACGGACGTATACGTAAAAAGGAATTACATTTAAATCCGTCAATACCTATCGAAATTGAGAAAATATATAGAAAAATTTTGGGTTATAAAGAGGTAACAAATAATTCAGAAAGTTCGTCGGACGAATTTTTAGATTCAGAGGAAAAAAAAAAGACAACGTACAAAATGGAGAGTTTTAATTTAAAATCGGCTAGTATTTTGATTCCAGTTATGGACGGAAAGGAAGAAACAGTAGAGAGAATAATCGAAGGTATAGAGATGTATGAAAGTTGTTTGACAGAAAAAGGTTGTAAGAAATTGCTAGTTTCATTTGTGTTAAAGACTCGTCTATCAAAAATAGCGAGATTAAAACTGAAAACAAGTTACGAAACTGTTTCTGGATTAGTAAAAGATATACAAACTTACCTTCTGACAAAAAAATCTTCCAACTCAATAATAACTCAGATTAATAATATAAGTCAAAACAACTTGACTATAGGCGAATACGGAGAGAAACTAGGAGATTTGTTTACCTCCTTTACTATAGCGCAAGCAGACGGAAACCAGACAGCCGCCGAGATACTAAGTCCAATAAACGAAAGGTTAGTAGTTAAAAGATTTGCAGATTGTCTGAGAAATCGTCGACTCAGTACTATTTTAGCAGCTAGAAATTACAGTCAACTGAAGGATGCTGTACGAGCAGCTGAGGATGAGGAGCTGTCACCCGGAACCTCAGGTCAGGATGCCGTGTTTTCTTACACACGAGGTAGAAACTCAAGATACAGTCGGAGTCGCGGAAACTACCATCGTGGGCAGACTACTCAATACCGTGGAAATCCTTCTCACTACCGAGGTAACAACGTAGCCCAGTATTACAGGTGTCAGGGGCCCGCACAGCGAGGTTTTTATCGTGGCAGACATTACCAACAGCGGGGATACTCTAGGCCGCCGAATTAAAGTTACTACAGAAGTAACAGGGGTCATTACAGAGGTGCCAGGCAGGACAACGTAAATATTGTCAGTGTCCCAAAAGAGGAAAAGGATAAAGAGGAAAATTTAGCTCAGTTTTTTCGGAACAACTAATTATGCTTTAATATGTGAAAGTCTCGATTTTGTCTATCTATATGCTGGCAAACAAAAACTAAAAATTTTAATCGATACGGGTGCATCTATTTCATTAATCAACAGACAGTCGGTAACACGTGAAACAAAATTATATAGCGAACAAACAAGCATAAAAGGTATCGGTGGAAAAGTACAGGCACATAACTACGCGTACATATCTTTGAAATTAGAAACGGGTGTACAGTTTCGTTACAAGTTTTATTTATTCGATAATATTCCATGTGAATCGGATGGAATACTCGGTTTAGACTTTCTGAGAACTTATAACGCTAACATTGATTTACCGACAAACGTACTCAGCTTACAATTAACTGACAAAGCGCCGTATTATCGCATAGAAATACAAAACCGTCAACCTATTCACACGAGCTCGGAAAATTATTTGCTTATTCCAGGTCGAAGTGAGTCTATCCACTTTATCGACATAAACAAAAATGTTTACAAAGAATGCGTTACACATCCTAAGCAAATAAATGACAACATATTCATAGCAGGTTGTATTTTTCAGCCAAAACGAGGTAAAGTTCCAGTAAAAATTTTAAACACAAGTGAAAATATAATCAAAATACCAAATTCAAAATTAATACATAACGATGATTTAGAGTATTTAGATAACTATAATATTTGCTTATTTAATAAATCAGAAACGGGACTGGAACGAGTAAAAAAATATCGGAACTGAATTTATCACATTTAAATTCAAACGATAGAAAAGATTTGGAAATAATTTGTGCTAAATATTCAGACATATTTTTCCTTCAAGGAGACGAACTAGGTACAGGAAATGTAGTTGAACAGTCAATAACAATAAAATCAAATACGATGCCAGTGTATACTAAGCCCTATCGTTTGCCTCAATCATCGAAATCGGAAATTAATAAGCAAGTTAAAAAAATGTTACAGGACAACATAATAGAGCCCTCCAGCAGTGAGTGGAACAGTCCTATTCTTTTAGTACCCAAAAAATCAGATGGAGAAAAGAAATGGCGTTTAGTAGTGGATTACCGAAAAATTAATGATTGTATCCAAGACGATAAATTTCCACTACCAAACATTACCGAAATATTAGACTCTCTTTCAGGAAGTATTTGTTTTAGTCATTTAGATCTTCAGCAAGGTTTTTATCAAGTTAATTTAAAACCAGAGAGTAGGGATATCACCAGTTTTTCGACTAGTGAAGGGCAATATCGTATGAAGCGCCTTCCTATGGGTCTCAAAATATCACCAAATGCGTTTTCTAGAGCCATGTCAATTGCTTTGTCGGGACTAACATTTGAGAAATGTTTCGTTTATTGCGACGACCTTATTGTATTCGGTAGGACAGTAGATATACATAATAAAAATCTTATGGATGTTTTCGATCGTTTAAGAAAAATGAACCTTAAGCTAAACCCAACAAAGTGCGAATTTATGAAAACTCAATTACTCTATTTAGGTCACGAAGTTTCAGCTAATGGTGTATTACCAGATCCACAAAAAATTACTGTAGTTAAAAATTACCCAGTACCAAAAAATGCCGAAGAGGTTAGGCGATTCGTTGCATTTTGCAACTACTATAGAAAATTCATTCGATCGTTTGCAGAAATAACAGTACCACTAAATAAATTATGTAGAAAGAACGAAACTTTTGTATGGACAAGTGAGTGTCAAAATAGTTTTGACAATCTCAAAGAAAAGTTAATTAATCCACCAATTTTGCAATATCCCGATTTCACTAAAGACAATGAATTCATACTTCAAACGGACGCATCTAATATGGCAATAGGATCAGTCTTATGTAACAGCGATCTAAGATCTTACGCCAGTAGACCACTAAATAAAGCGGAGTTAAACTATCCAACGATACAAAAAGAACTTTTGGCAGTAGTGTGGAGTATAAAATATTTTAGACCGTACTTATACGGAAGAAAATTTACTATTCTAACGGATCATAAACCACTCATCACATACATAAAAGGTACAGAAAATAATGTTGCTGATGCATTGAGTAGGGTTACCATAAGTTCGAACGAATTAAAGACATTAAATGAAAAAATGGTAAGTATGGTAATGACAAGGGCACAACGAGCGAGAATAAACTCGGAGTGCAAAGCAATACCACAATCGAGTGACAATGGTTCTCTAAATATAGCTGACGAACCGAGGTTTGGCCAACCAAGGATAGCAGAGATATTAAGAAAACCTAATGAAGCTGTAGAATTAAAATTCTTAAAAGGTAAAGACCTTAACAAGAAAAACATAGATTACGAAAACGAATGTTTTGCTTATGTTAAGAATGAATCTACTCTATTTATCAATCTCGATTATATGTCGCATTTCTCGCGAGCCGAATTTGCGGATTTATTGAGTGAAAATTGTAGAAAAATAAATATTAAAGAACTATGCATAGTAAAAGATAAAAATAATGTAGAATTTATTAAAGAATTGATCAATGAAATAAAAAGTAGACCACAGTGGACCGGACCACAAATAAATATTCTAAGAGGAATATAAAGAGTCCTAGAAAATGACGAAAAGACATATATACTACATGATTATCATTTGCTGCCAACAAGTGGGCATGCAGGTGTACGACGTATGATAAATAATATAAAGAGCAAGTACTTTTGGCCAGGCATGGAGAACGACGTACGACGCTACGTTTCTAAGTGTAAAAAATGCCAAACTAGTAAGTATTCTAGAAATATAATAGAACCAATGGTCATAACTACATCGGCAACAAGTGCTTTCCAAAAGGTATTTTTAGATTTAGTTGGCCCTTTAGATAAGGATTTAGAAGGTAACGTTTATATTTTAAGTTTACAATGTGAGCTCAGTAAGTATATCGAAGCGTATCCATTACAGAGAAAAGATACGGTAAGTGTAGCTAGATCATTCGTAAACAACTTCATACTTAGGTATGGTTTACCAACAACCATCGCTACCGATCGAGGTTCGGAATTTATGTCGGAAAATGTCAGAGGTTTGTAAATTGCTGCAAATTAATAAAATAAATTCGACAGCATATCATCATCAATCAATAGGTGCTTTAGAAAATACCCATAAGCATCTTGCAGCATTTTTACGAACTCAGTGTGACGGACATCCAGAAACATGGAGTCAATGGTTGAATTTTTGGTGTTTTTCGTACAACACTACTGTCCACACGGAAACAAAGTACACACCGTATGAGTTAGTTTTCGGCAAATCATGCAACTTACCTAGTAATCTTACCAATGACGTAATATAACCGCTTTACAACCCAGATAACTATGTATTAGAACTTAAATATAGGTTACAGTTAGCTCATAAGGAAGTTAGGAATAATTTAATTATGAGAAAAACTCAAAGGAAATTAGTTTATGAGAGAAAATGTAATCCTATTTCGTATAAACCAGGTGATTTGATACTTATAAAAAATGAAACAGGTAAAAAGTTAGACAAGTTATATAAAGGACCTTATACTGTGTTAAGCGATAACGAACCTAATGTCGTTATAAATAAAGGTGATAAATTAGAGACAGTTCATAAAAATAGAACAAAGAGATATGTAACCTAAGTACCTATATTTAATCGGTTTGTTTACATTTAAGTGATATCATGTAATGACAGTGACACACAAACTACATTGTTTAGATTTATATTAATCTTTCATAAACTTTCGCGATTGTTTATGTTAATGCGTTTAGAATAAGATTATATTAATTAACTACCTACCTATTAAGCTAATGTTTATTTTGCATTTCGTAAGGATCTTATCACTTTGCTTTAGGCAAATAAAATGTATAAAAAAAAAAAAAAAACATTTTATATGTTATTTTTTTTTTGTAACAACCCCTATGATGTGGTATGTAATATGATGTGCAAGTTTGCAGTAATAGCGTGCAAGTAGTTTACGTAGAATAGCAAATAAGTATTATGTGTAAGACAGTCAATAAATGGATCGCACGACATACGGGCGTTTCTTTATAAGCTCTGCCTAACCCTCAGCGCAATCCTGCAGGTTCCTGTCACCAAGCGCAGGCCGTTCCTGTCCAGGCGTAATAGACGCCTGGTCAGCCAAGGATGGCATAGCTTCCTTTGACTGCCTGCAGCCCGGTATCGAGGGCCACCATTACCCTGCTTGGGTGAGATCCTGTAACCACCTACGTATTTGGTTAAAGGGGATGGGTACGATAGGCTCGGGTCCACAGACTGCCGTGCTGGATCCTCGTCTAGCAAGTTCGTCGCTGAATACCAGTATTTTACATGGAGCGACTGCCTACCAGACCTCCACAACCCAGTAACTGGTATCCTGAGTGTGTCGATACCCCTTGGTAAGACAGGTTGTCAGACTTCCATGCTTCTGACGACCCGTAACGACTGTCAAAGATCCACGAATGACAGCCGGGACCAACGGTTTAACGTGATTCCCGAGGCACGGAGGAGTCTCGATGTGTAAAGGTCACCCATCCACGAACCAACCCTGGCAAGCGTAGCTTAACCTAATGGATCGCCCCTGCGGCTGTTATTACTTAGCCACGAGCTCCTCTGAATAGAACAGATGTATGAACAAAAATAATAAAATCGATGAAAACCGGTAGAATGCGCGTCAGGCCACGCGCAGTGTAGGCTTCCGTAGTTTATATCCGTACCTAGATGTCTACACAGGATAAAAATACTCTGTTATTTTAGCAATTGATTAGAGTGGGATCAGGAAGAAGGGTAATGTTTTTTTTTGTTTTTTTTTTAAAAAACGCTGCCCTACACTAGGAATTTCTACTGTATCGTGGGTGCGTTTACAAACATTTAAACTCACATACACAAACAGCCAGAGCCGGAACAACTACTTTTAGGTCATACAAATATTTGTTCCGTGCGGGAATCGAACCCGCGACACGCAGCGCAGCAGTCAATCACTTAACTACTGCGCCAACCGTGCCGTTTGTATGTATGTGACCACTTACCCAGTTTTGTAGTGAGTAGGTACTTTTTAGATATTCAAAAAACGGTTTAGTACAAGCACGTAATTTAAACTATAATGGCTACTAAAAAGTACACAACACTCACGCTAATATTATAAATACGAAAGTAACTCTGTCGGTCTGTCTGTTACCTTTTCACGCCTGACCGGCTGAACGGAACTGGATGAAGGCACATGGATAGAACATGACTTTAAGGTTTAGGTTAAGACATAGGATACTTTTTATCCCGGTAGTAATTTTCCGTCAGATGAAGCCGCAGACAAAAGCTAGATAAAAATGTAAATCAAACGCTAACAGTCGTATAACGACAACCTATTATGTTGCCACTACTGGGAGACAAGCCTCTCCGCGAGAGGGAGTTGGCCGTAATCCACCACGCGGGCCCAGTGCGGGTTGGTAGATGTCACATGTCTTCGAATTTTCGGTTCTAGGACATGCCGGTTTCCTCACGATGTTTTCCTTCACCGTTTTGAGAGCAGTGGTGATGAAATAAATTACACAAAGTATAGCGCTAGTCAGAGCTCGAACCTACGACCTACAACTCGTAAGTCTACCACTGGGCTACCACTGCTCTCTACAGTCGCATAATATGTATAATATAATGATATTGTGTATGTTTATAAAGAGCTTACATTTAAAGCATACAGTCAATGAATAACCTAATGCAGTATGTATAGGTATATGAATTAATTGGGAACATTCAGTACGTCATTACTCACCAATTAGAGCCAATTTGCCTAAACAGTTGTACAATTATTAGTTAAACAATCCAATCACCTATTGGTGATTTAACTAATAATTGTGTGTGTTGTACAATAGTACCACACTGAGTAGAACTGACTCAAATACTTAAATATAGCCACTAGTAGAACTTGGTAGTAGACTTTGTATTGTAGTTCTTGCAATATAACGTTTACAACATCAAATATACTAGCAACCATTTTGTGAAATCGCCGAACATAAAAGAGTTCTCAGCTTACAAAGTATCTCAAATAAAACGAAAATAAATCGGAACCGGGATCTCTTGTACCCGGGAGTGCAATCTCGTTTTTCACTGACGGTATGGAAGTGTTAAATCGGTGTCAACAATTTGCTATCTGGACGTAATTAAACAATGTTAAAACCGTAGACCGGAGCTACGGTGCGGCTACGCGCTACGACGACGGCTACGCTTCGTAGACTTTATGGATTTGAACTTCGATATTAGAGAAAAATGGCGTAAGATATCGACGCGCAAACTTTTACCATGAATTCAGCAAAAATGTATGTAACAACCGAATTAAAAAAAATGACTGTCCAAAAATTTCAGCGGGTCTAGAATATTTTTTTAATATGTGCGCCAATTTTAACCGTAAATATTTACGGCTAAAAGCGACACACATATTTAAAAAAACCTATTGTGTTAAGTAAAGCGTCCATTTTACAAAAAAAAAAACTTCATTATTTTCGCTAGATGATTCCCAGCTTTAATGGTACACAAGAAAAGTTTTATTGAACGATTTTATGCGGCTAACCAAGTGTGCAAATACAATAGCGTCGGGCGCTTTGTTGCCACTTAGCCGCTCAGATATAAAACAAGAAAAAGTCGATACAAAGGCTACTGAACTGATCCATTTTAGTACGCATTCTTTATCAAAATCAAATCAAATAAAAAATATTTATTTGCTTGAATATGGTACAATAGATATTACAGTAATTTTGATTTCAGCATATCCTGCATGATATGGCGTGGAAATACATTTCCATGTCAATTACAAAGTCATTAAGATTATTATTATATGGATTGGATAGTCATTACAATTGTTATCTCATGGTTTTGTTTTTGTTTTTTTTATATATTTTTTTTTTATGTCAATCTTTTTTACAGTCGAACTAGTTACTGCCACTAAGGCACCTGGTGATTAGCGAAAAGCGAGAAGAGCTAGCAACCCAAAACTAGTTGGCGAGCAAATTATTTACTAAGCGTGAGTTCTCTCAGCGAGTGTCCTGCCCGCCAAGCGGGCGTTGCTGAGCGAGTACTCTCTTCAGGGACTTGAAAACGGAATTAATTTCGTTCCCTTACACTAAATGTTATCTTATAACGTTACACAAAAAAATCGTTATAGAATATAATTTTTATAGAACAATATTTTCGTTATAGGTACTCGTATCAGTAAAATTATGATTATATCCGATTGTAATACCGATTGTAGTACGTTACAGATTCATTTTGTAACGTTATTTTTAAGAACTTTTTCCACTGAGCACCGCTCCGTCGTCGCCCAACATCGCCGGCCACCGCCGTACGGCGCCTGGCAGCCGGCTGGTGGTAAGCCACCGCCGTATTCAAACATTAAGTTCGTTCGAGAGTCCATCTTTTACAGACAGTGTTATGAATGAATAGTTGTGATTATATATCTATTTGTATATTTATGTGTCAACTTTATATTTTTGACAACGTTGCGTATCGAAATGAATAGCGTTATTAATTCGTTATAAACCGATTCATTATTTATATATTATATATTTATTTTACACATTACAAGTTCCTTACACTTAAACAAAGCACACAATTAGACCTCTGGGGTCTTAGCATGCCATGGCCTGAGATTTGATCAACGCGCTATTAAAATTTAAGTTATGATCGAGTTGATGTAATGTTCTTTCAGCTTACGCTTTATGTTTTTACTATTCATTGAGTCTCTAATGTCCACAGGTATTTGGTTTAGTAAATTGGATATTGTGAAAGAAGCGGTACGCCTGCCATAAAAGTTATTTTTGCGTGGCACTAGAAATTATTTTGATTTGGCTTGTCGTGTATTCACGTTATACTCGTATTTGACGGGAATTTGAATATCACTGTTATCAAAATGTTCTATGAGGAACAGATACTCAGCGCGCAGAACAGGTTATACTTTGCAATGTTTAAATAATCCTGTGTAATTGTCTTGGTACCTATTTATTTTTTACATAGTTTGGTAATACCTACAAGTTTCAACAAACGTGTTTGCAAATTATGTATTTTATCCAGGTAGGTTTTAAATGTGCGTCCATAACTGGTGAGTCAATAGGATATTATCGACTCAGCAAGAGCTGTGTACATTTGAAGGAGGGTTCGGTACGGTATATATATTGCGCCTTATAATGGAAAATTTGGTGAGTATCGCACGTAACTTGCCGCAAACGGATTCCACCTGATAACTCCAATTGAATCGGTTATCAATTATTAATCCCAGATAGGTATGATATGGGACTTGCTCTATAGGCGAGCAATGGCAGTCTGGTACATTTTTATGCAGACAATCATGGGATTCAGAACAAGTCCCATATCATGGGCCCACTTAGTCATAGAAGTAAAATCCTTTTGCAAACATTCTGCAGCCAAATTAAGGTTTCTGTTAGCAGAGAGTATACAGGTGTCATCAGCGTACTGATAAAGGGAACAGTGTGATATAATATTTTCTAGGTCATTGACGTATGCCAGATAGTGGAGTGGACCAGACACTGAACCTTGGGCTGTGCCTTTCGTTCTGCTAAGGCTCGGACCAAGCTTGACGCGATAACATCTGCTACGAAGGTATTCTTTGCACCAGTCGAGTAATTTCCCTCTTATACCCGAGTTTTCGAGTGTTTTTAATAGTGTATTTTGCCCGAGTGTGTCAAAAGCCTTGCTGAAATCAATAAATATGAGTATCACATGCTGCTTGTTATCTAGGTAGTTGTTAACTTCATCAGTAAAATTGGAAAGTAGCTGAGCTGTAGATTTCTTACTTTGAAAACCATACTGTGCTTTGGAAATTATGTCATTGCAAGTCATAAAAACAGTTTAGAAAAACTGTTTTATTTGTATAAACTTCACCAAAGTGATAATAGTTTTTCTCAACTTATACTTCCAGTAGCAACAGCAGTCGTTGACCTCACAAAAAAAATCTAATATTTTTATTTTTTATTTGATCGTTGTTAGATATCGATACCCATCGCATCTGAACAGTTTACCTTCTTCTTCTGTACGTGTCTTGAGCAAGTTATCGTTGATAGCTAGTCGCTTCCTTATTGGCGGTGGGACATTGACTTTGCACACAAGGAAACTTTAGTGCTCTGTTTGAATAGTTCATAAGCTTAGAAGTGGAACTTGGGCCTTGTGCAATTTTGATGGCCAGGAATTCCTTAGAGGGTCTAAGGAATTCCTGGCCATCAAAATTGTATGTTAGTATCATCAGTGGTTCCGTTTGTGCGTTGTAGTCTGTTACAATTGTTACCAAACTGCTATAAACAGCACGACGTATACGGATTAGCGTTTTCTTTTTACGAAGATATTTTATTTTCATTATACATTATTATTTATTGATCTATTTTCTAAAATAGCATCTTGGAGCAACCTGTACTTAATAAATGTAGCGCAAATTCAAATTCAAAATATTTTATTTCACATAACCCTACATGGGCACTTATGAAACGTCAGAAGCTAGATGCACGGTTCCAATTGGTCGTTTCCTGTGGAGAAGAGCCGGCACGAAACTCCACGGTTACTCGTTTAAAAATAATTAACTTTTACAATATTTCAAATAACGTGTTATTTAAGGGAGGACAGTGTAGGTCTTTCAACAAGTACCAGATACTTAACAGAATAATGATGAATGGTCAACAAATCTACAGTCCACTAAGCCTACAGTGTTCTCACATTCAGAAATTAAATAAATAAATTCTTTACTTCACCAAAAGCCATCACAGTACAAGAATCAAAAACTAAGAGCATATAAGGCTTATAACTAGGTCACAATAATTTGAATTCCCTGACTCCTAAACTAGGCGTATATGCCTGTGTCTTAGGAGTCAGTGATTCTCCGTAACAAACAAGACAAAGCCACAGTATCATAAAACGGGACTACAACAATAAGCAAATGGGGTAAAGAATACACAAAATGTAAAACGTTTAACGTGTGGTGAGGTGAATAAATTTAATAATTTTGTATGTGTGTAGTGAACTAGTGAGTAAGTGTAGGATGTGTGTGAAAATAGAAAAGAATCTATTTAAAGATAAATTAATTAATAAAAATAATATTTTAAACGAAATGACGTGATTGCTATTACAGCTGTAAAAAAACGGAATAATTATCATGTCCACAAAAACCACTAATAAAGAGTTGAAATTAAAATGTAGGTAATATCAAATAATAGGGTGATTATGTCAAGGAAGAATGTAAAAAATATAAACATGGTAATTTACGCAGAGGTCTATTACCGGGGTCACGGATTATAATATCGTATCAATGAAAATAAAACGAATAACGCGCAAAGAGAAGGCAAATTGAAGGAAAGGGAGGAGCCCTATGTCGCACGTCGATAGTTTGAAAATTGAAATTTTTTAATTAAGGAAAAAAAAAACATTATATTTTTATGATTGCTGGCCACGAGCCCTACCCGTGTGTTAAAGTAATGTTGCCATTGTAGCGGCACGTTGTATAGGTTGGGGAGTTTGTTGAACCACTGCTTCTTCCCAGCTAAAGCACTAGGAAATGTTGAATGACCTATCAACCTTAAAAAAACATATTTTGAATTTGGCTATTGTGGTTACTCGAGTAGAAGAAACTTGCTCAATGTGTTCAATTATGCATGGTTAGGTACCCCCACAGCAAGTAATTTGAATCTGAGACTCGACCGAATAAACCACAGTTAAGATTTACAGAAAAGTTATTGCGTGTTCAAGACGCCCTGAAATTAAGTAAATTGTGTTCATTACATCAAAGAGAGAGCAATGAAACTAAATACCTCAAACATAACAACATAAAAAACCGGCAGAGTGCGTGTCCAACCACGCACAATGAAGGGTTCCGTAGTTGGGATGAATTTATCCCAAGAATAAACTTTAAAATTGTAGTTGAAACACATGTTTTCCCATACATTCCAATAGCAAATGTAAGTTGGTCGACTAGTACTCGTTAACTTGTAAAGTCTATTTAGCTGTGATAGTTTTCCTTTTAATTTCGTTATGCATATATCCCTGAATCCAAAAATGGTTTTCACACACTCACAATATTTTTGAACGACCTAAAAACGAAGAAAAAAAAACATTACTAAACAAAACAAAACTTTACATATAAAGGAGGTAGCGTAGCGTAAATATTTTTTTGCATGTTTGTATTTTACGACTTTGTCGGCGTGATTAATATTTATACAAAGAATCTCTGAGCTAAGCCGCGGACAGACAGATATGGCGAAACTATATGGGTTCCTTGTTGACTACGGAACCCTAAAAATAGATTCGTTTCCGAACCAATGTTCTGTTTAATTAAATACCAACTAAATCCTTGTTTCCTTAGTAGGTACATAAGTACCTTATAAACTTTTAAATTTGAAACGGCCCGAACGGAGTTGAATGAAAATTCTCGTAGAGGTATTTAGACCATGTCCTACACAGAATATTTTCACCTGTGTATATAAAGTAGTTACCCTAGAATGTGAGTAAAACAGAGGCACCAGTTAGTTTATAAAATAGGTTGCATATCCGGTCACTCAGGCTAGAATTTTTGTGATCGTCGATCAGTAGTTAACGATACGGCTCGCAAATTTCTCCTTATCCTAAGGGCACGTCTTCCCTACCATAACCGCGTCCTCCGGTCTACTCCTTGATTTGCAATGGCCTCTGAATCCCCATGAAGCATGAGGCTCCAGGGGCTAGTGCAAATCTCGGGGTTCATTCGATTTATTGAGTCTGGTTAAACCACGCTGGGATCGGTGCATTTCATTCATTTATTCGTTGATCTGTAGTTAAAGAGTAGTAAGCTTTTTGTAACAAAAATCTCCCCGAGCAAAACGACGCGGTACCCGTTTCTTGTGCACTTTTTTGAAACTCTCTACTTGTTAATAGGTTGGGGAAAAAGTTGCTTCGCATTTTTTAAGAAAATTCAAAACATTTATTAATGTAGTTTATTTACATTTAACTAAAGTATGTAGGTACCATTTTGTTCGATAACTTTTTGCCATCTTGTAGGTAGGGACATGATCCCATTGCTATAGAAATTTTGGGACTTGATCAAAATACCGCGACAAGTGGTTTTGGCAGTCCTCTCGTGATGTTAACCTGACACTGCCTAAGGAATTCTGAAGAGACCGAAACAGGTGGAAATCTGAAGGTGCAAGGTCAGGACTATACGGCGGATGCATGAACACCTCCCAGCCAAACTCTCTTAATTTTTGCTGAGTGGCTAAAGATGTGTGAGGTCTAGCGTTATCATGATGAAAAACTACACCCCTTCTGTTGATTAATTCCGGCCGCTTTCTCTCAACTTCTTGCTTTAATCTCATCAGTTGTTCGCAGTAGAGCTCAGAATCGATGGTCCTGCCTGGTGGTAACAGCTCATAATGAATAATGCCCTTCCAATCCCACCACACACACAGCATCACCTTGTTGCGAGTTAACCTGGGTTTCGCCACAGTCTGTAAAGCCTGACCTTCCTTTGACCACGACCTTTTTCGCACGTTCTTATCGTACGTGATCCACTTTTCATCACCAGTTATCAGCTTCTTCAAAAATGGTTCGGTTTCATTACGTCGTAATAAAGAATCACAAATGAGTATGTACACGGTTCATTTGGTTTCTTTCAGTGAGCTCGTGAGGTACCCAAATATCGAGCTTTTTTGTGTACCCAGTTATTTTTCAAATGCGACAAAACTGTTTTGTGGTCAATTCCCAGTTCTTCAGCTACGTCGTAACTACTGATATGCGGATCTTGCTCCACTTTTTCAAAAATGGCATCTATTTTATCCGTAATAGGGCGACCAGAGTGACGTGCATCTTTGACATCAAAATTTCCGGATTCAAAACGCTTAAACCAAATTTGTGCTACTCTCACAGACACTTTTTTTCGCGGCTTGCGTTGCATTTTTACCTTTTTTGTACTAAAATTTTAAAATGTATCGAATTTCTTCATTAGATTCACAAAACAAATGAAAATCACACATTTTCCTAATTTGAATTTGGAATTATGTTCTTTAAAATTTAAACTTTCAATGATACCAAAACCAGCCAGATACAAATAGTATAGCCAAAGAGATTTTATTACAAGTTCATACATACTATAATCACAGTGTAAAGAGCAACAGAGGACCGACGCCTTTGATGTTTGCGTAAATGCCGACACCGCTCAAGGCCACAGTACTTACCTAGGGTTGTCACCATAGAAATATAAAAAAATATATCTATGGTTGTCACAGACTTTACACAACTGCCCAAAAAAGGAGGGTAATGTGTTTAGGTTTTATGTATGTATGTATGTACGTTTCTTTGTTCCGCCATAACTTCTAAATGCCTCAAAAGTTTGGACATATCAATTACAATACAATACAATTTTTACATTGTCCTGAGTGACGCTGGTTTTTTTTTTTGCGTGGCTGTCTTGTATTTTATTTGGGAATAACAGCTGGTTAACAATACAAATAAAATACAATTTTAATATTCAGTGTACTTTACCTATTGAATCAGTTTCCGTTTTCTCATTAATCATTCATTAATTCATATTAATGTACAGATTGGCTACTATTAATAATATACACATATTGTAAATTGGCAACTGACAAATATTTTCGGTTTTTAGATTTACTAGATTTTAAACTTCTGTTGTTGAACTTATCTATATAAAAAATTCTCATCCTATTTTAGCAAAAAATCTATTGGAAAGCATGCACATGGTTTGGTCTTGAATTCGATTGTGCTCAATTGCTGAAATAGTTTAGTTGTAGTCCAGTAAATGCCATCTTGGATTTCATAATTAGTGCCATTTTCGTAATGAGCACCACAAGGAACCTCGAAAATGACACCCATATTATTTATATTTAAAAAATAAGTCACCCATCTTGAATTCCAAAAATAATGTCATTTTCGTAATCAGCACTCCGAGGTACCTCGAAGATGACACCCATATCGATTTTTAATAAAAATGAACGTCCGCCATCTTGGATTCCAACGTGGATATCTTTTTCGTAATAAGCACCCCCAAAAACGTAGATAATGACAACCATATCATTGTTGAAAAAATGTAATTTTTTTGTTTACACAGAAACAAAAAAATGGCGAGTTTTTCATCGGATATTTTTTGCGTAGTTTCAATTTTTGCTGGCAGGCATCACGGTTTTACATCCGCCATTTTGTTTACGTTGGCATGACAATCATGACAAAAATGTTACAAATTAAGCACTATCCAATTATATATTCACCTTTCTCCTGGGTGTGGAAATTGATGAAATCGCAACTCTTTATTTATGCGAGATGACGACTCGCATTCTCATGTCGTATGCACCATTTTGTTAACAAGTAAACATTTGAAACAAGACACGTGTTAGCCCTGAAAGTCATGTCCCGAGCTACTAACAATAGCGACGTATGCAGCTCGGGCTCGCACTACCCGCCACTCGCCCCTCACACCCCGCACGATTGCCCTGTCTAGACGGCTTCGTCGAACGACTGTATTGGTTTATAGACTGTGCTATAATGCGAAAAGACTTTTTCCCCAACCTAATATTTAAAAGAAATATCAACTAATACAAAATAATATTAAATTTCTACCTAATCATGATTTCATAATGGTTGATTTCTATTTTTGTTAAAGGAGTAAATGTTTAATTAGTCTCCTTACAACAAAACCAAAGAAATGAGAATATTTTATGGAACACTAGGTTTCGCCCGCGGATTCGCCTGCGTGTTTCCCTATCTTTTCTATAGACAACACATCTACTATCAAAAAGCTCATTGCTGAATATATTACTATTTAGCCAAGTTTCGGTTAATATTAAAACATCATAGTCTTTACAAACGAGGTTACAGTAAAAACTGTTGGTTTTAGTTCTTAAAACTTCTACAGTTTTGGTTATAAATCCTTAAAATCCTTAAATTGTTGAACTTTACAATAAATAGGTGCTATTATTACTATTATTAATCTTTATTAACTCAGACTACAGTGGTCTATAGTGTTAGTAACAAAATAGCTTAGCCTATGTTAGTCCTCAATAACTAAAAGAGAACGCCCACACTAGCGGGCTGTCTGCCCGGGCGGCTATTGATTGCAGGATAGTGTTGGGACTGCCACGCAGCCTGCGGAGTAGCGAGGCAGATTTCTTACGCCACAGTGCACCGAAGACATCTCATGCTTCTAACAGTAATACTAAGAGCAAATTATATGATTATGACTACCGGGATAAAAGCTATCCTATGTGTTAATCCAGGTTATAAACTATATATGTATATATGATGAGGAGGATTGGAAACACATGGCAGAAATGAAGATCAAGTGGCTTCCCATACGTCTTCGCCGGAATTCTCATATCTTATTTCAGCTCTACAGAATTCTGTTCAATCCTATAACCCCCTCCTATCTTAAAGAACGTTTCAAGTTCCTACATGACACACATAATAGATATCTGAGATCATCGGAAAACTTGAGACTAGAGATGCCGATGCATTCAACCAGCTTTTATGACAAATCTTTTACGATTCAAGCAGTACGGGTATGGAATGCCTTGCCCGTGTCGATAAGGCGAGCTCAATCTTTGTCCACTTTTAAAACTCTGGTAAAATAAACACTTCCTCTCTCCTCAAACATCATCATTACATTTAGTTCCTTGCTCTTGTTTCAAGTTTATAGATTTATATTATAAGTATATCTATGTATATATATTTATATGAATAAGTTTATGCTTTATGAATGTATGTACATATTTATTGTATATGTAGATGGTACACCGCTGACTACCTGCAGTATTGTCTCTCCTGTTACCTTTAATCCATCCAAAGGTTGTCTGTAAAAGATCGCTTTAAGCGATAAGGCCGCCCATTGTGTCACCCTATGTAAAATTTCTAAATGTATGTCTGTAATTTTTATGGTGTACAATAAAGAGTATTCTATCTATCTATTGATAACATGCATCTCCTCGTGAAGTAAGCACTATTTTAATTTTGGGATCGACACTAATGGAAAGACTATTAAGTTATGAACATTTTGCACTTATTTTTATCACATAACATAACACAACATCATGCCTTGTTTCCCCGAAGGGTTGGGCAGAGGTACACCCACATTTCGCCAGTTATGTTTAAGTCCCATGTAATAGGGGGCGAGCCTATTGCCACCAACAGGGCACAAATCCAGACTGCGGGCTGCTACTGACAAATTCCAGATAGAAAAACCCAATAACACTGCCCGACCCGGGAATCGAACCCAGGACCTCATGCTCAGCAGTAGCGCTTGCGACCACTAGACCAACGTAGCAGTTAATTTTATCAAAAAAACCAACATTTGATTTTATAAAGAAATTATTCTAAAATCTGAGCGTATTCAAGTAACTCATGCGCGTGGGGTGTGGTGTGGCAAATAGGGAACGAAGGTTCCAGGTTATTTGCTCAGGGAAGCACCGTGATCTTAAAACGTTTCTACTTGACTGGACAAAGAGGCACTTTGATGTTAGTGATTTTATATAGAGCATAAATTTTTCCGATAAAAATTATATTGTAAAACGTTTGAAAGAATTTTAAACTTGGATGAACCATATTTTGTATCTTCTACCGAGAGAACCAAGAGATAGCTACCTACTTTGAAGGTTAGAAGCCGTGTGCCGATGTCCCATCGGCCCAAACAACTTTGATTCCTTAACATGTTCAGTGCCGGTAGCCCTCCTGGAGGGTTCACCTAGTCGCATATGGGATGCCGGGAGCCCTCGCGGAGCGCTCATTTTAAATGTAGGTTTTTCTTTGCGAATACAGCATAATAAACCGTTAAATTAAATCTGATGTATACTTAACAAGATTTATTAATATATGCGTTGGTTTTAAAATCGAAGCATTATTTTTTTTGTTCACGGCAAAAATATTCACAAAAAATGAAAAAGGTTGGAAACTACGTATAGCGACAAGACCTCCTGCAATCACTATTTTACTTCTTTTTACAGTGTTTTATAACACGGTTGTAAACCTAATGCGCGATGGTTAACTTTAGCGCAAACGTAATGCCGCCAGCCCTCCCGGAGGGTACACTTCCCATATATGGCGGCATGGCGTATGAGTTGTATGAAAAGTGAGTGGAGTCAAAAGTGTTAATTATTTAACGCTTTAGAGACGTGAATTTTCAAAAATCCTTTCTCAGTGCTCACTTTCGTTTTAAAAGGAACAATTGGAAAAAAAAAATTGACCAAGTGGTTTACGCTGTGCCCTGTATGTCAGTGAATTTAAGATTTTTATTAACTAATCAGTTGATGAAATGATGAATGGCCCAGTTAACTACCTGCGAGTAATTTACATGTCAGGTAATTTCATGCAAATTACGATCCACTGTTAATTTATTTGGGGTTAAATCGTATCTCCATATTGAAGCGGGCCCTATAAGTCTACAAACTAATTGCACTGATGATCAATTGAAGACCCTACTTCACTGTTAAGTATAACTATACGAGTACAACGACATGCAAATGAAAGGCAATGCAAATAGGAATTCAGAAGCAATATTACAAGATACATGCTACACTACATTTAAAATTGTAAGCCATACAGTCAGATCCAGCGGGGTAATTGCGTAATACACTTACAATGTAAATTCCTTTCATTTTGACATTCGACAACATTCATTGCGTTAATTACGTTGTTGAGTAGACGCGTTGTTCAAACATATGAAGCAATGGATTAGGATTTTCTGTCAAAATCCTTTGCATCGTAATTGAAAGTGTGTTACGCGATTGGGGTACATGTCATGTTGACTTAATAGTCTTATTGTGAGGTGCTGGCGAAGCGCTCCGTTGCAAACCTGAGCCTGGAAGCAGATTGGTAATCAATTCACCGCAAAGCTGCTACGTGTTCGTGTTATTATTTAATCTCTTTGGATGTAGGGTTCATTTATATTATAATATCACCCGTGTTTTTCCCGAAGGGGTAAGCAGAGGGCCAGATGTATTAGCCACTTTAAGTTAAGCCCATGTTGGTACTGGAGGCGAGCATTACCTGCTACCGAGAGTTATCTAATGGACCTTTAGAGGCATGAGGAACAGGGTGTAAAGTTCACTCATCCTCTATAGAAAAGGGAGGATCCTCCAACGATTGATGTCGGAAAGTTATAAATATGTTGATCACGCGGTAAATTGTGCTTGCGCGATGCAGGTTTTGTGTGACGTCAAGCTTTTTATGTGACGTCAGGATTTTGATGCGTAGTTCACATGAAGCGAGTACATTCCGCTACAGAACAAGCCAATAACACTTTGCCAGTTCCGCGGGGATTTAGCTCTGAACCGCAAGATTAGCAGCTGCAACGACTACATCAATGAGACAATTAATCAGACTCAGGTTTTTAAGTGACAATAGCATACCGGTGAAAGTGAAGACAAGGGTAGCTCGTGAAACAACGACAAAAGTTTATTTTTATTTTTGCCGACAATCGTTATTCATCATCGACTACTCTATCAATTATCTCTCCGAAAATCGTATCTCTGTTTCAACTAACAGCAGCACAATGTTTGAAAAAATAACGAATTTATTTACTTACCTATTACGTAAATTAGTCTAACAAGAATACTACTATATTATTTAAAACTCTAAAAGTTTGAGATGGTTTGCAGACAGAAATAATGAATACCTTGTCTAGCTGTTTACAGAGTAAATTTTAATATGTTGATATTAGAAAACACTGAATGCTTTTCTTTTAAAATATAAATAAATTTGTATTTTATAAGACCGCACTTTAATTTGTTTCGGCAAAAGTAGAATAGGTAGGTAGGTACGTATTCAATGTTAAATTGCCTCATTCCACATTCATTGATAGTAGTCATACATTTGATTCACAAAATAATGCAAACAAAGTAAATTTGATTTATGTAGTACCTAACATAGATTTATTTGTGGTTATGCGATACCACAGATTACAGATGGTTCACTCTGCATTTTATGAAGATACAAGTACGCGGCAGGCTCGACTTGATGGGCCAATTCAGTGAGTGTAACGTAGTCAGAAGATCTAAGAGTTATGCGATAGAAAGAGAGGCAACTTCTAGGTGATTGTGATGTATTTAGTTAGCGCTGTGCGACCTGAATTGCACTTTATTTTGTCGTTGCAAGAGTCGCTTTTTATTTAAATGATTTTTCAGAGTGAACCATCTGTATTTATCTGTTTATGCAACGTAATTTTATTTTATTGCAAACTTGTGACTGTTTTTCCGATGTTATATTTGTTTAAATGAACCCTTAATTTATACACATTACTGTGATTTCATTTCAAGCACGTTTTTTTCCTAAATGGGTAAGGAATATTATTGTTTTATTATATTTATTCCATATATTAATTAAAGGAGGTGGAGACGTGACGTGGTTAGTAACTGTATTACATATTTCTGGCTCGCAAACCGCAAACTCCACCACTTTGTGAGTATTCGTAATTTAAAAACTTGCTCGGTCGCCATCTTCTACATTTTATAAATAATCCACATGATGGATGGTTAGATTCAGTCGACGTGGAGGTAATTACGAGTTCCGCAGGATAATCCCAAGACTGACGACGGGTTCTAAAACTAGCTTGATAAATTCTATGCGCTAATTTACGTTCTTGGCTTAACGGGGTGCTGCATAGTGCCTTACGTCATATTTTATATACAACTTCTAAAATGGAAATGATTAAATTGAAAAAGTAGGTACATTTAAAATATACACAATTTCATTTAACGTTCAATCAAGATGGAAGGGTGGGGGGCATTAACCATTACTAAATATTTCCTAGTTGAAAAACCTAAAACACTGCCCGACTCTGAGATCAATTCCACGTTCTGCAGTAACGCAACTGAAACAGCAGTAATAGAATGAATGAAATATGTAGTAAAAAAATTAATGGAGATAATTCTTTGGACCGTGTACCTTATTTTATTTTTCGTACGGAGATCCTCATGGTTGCCCGCCGTCTTGGAAGAACGCAGGGT
The DNA here is from genome assembly GCA_963853775.1 of Xanthia togata. NCBI lineage: Eukaryota > Metazoa > Arthropoda > Insecta > Lepidoptera > Noctuidae > Xanthia > Xanthia togata. The sequence goes on from OY970802.1 coordinate 20,418,703, forward strand.
TATGTCGGACTCCTACCGACTAAAACCCCACTTATCATACTAACACCATGAGTCGGAGGCCCCTACAACTAAATTAAAAGTTTACAAGCAGTGGGAATAATTGTTAGAGACCTTTGTCAGGAAGTTTATTCATCAAGTGCAGAATCCGGAGGCAAGAAGGCTTTGACTGCTGAAGTAGTCAAGGCCTTCTAAATGAATAAACTTCAGTTCGGGGTCTTGATAGAAATACAGTATTCTCAATATCAATTTGTGGATTCCGCCGTTGAATATGTAGGGGAGAGTGGGGTGCATTCGTACAACGGGAGCATTCGTACAGTAGTGATATCTAAGCTATACAGCACACTGGCGTGTTCATGTTTGTGTGCGTAACTCCCACTCGGACGCATAGGCTAAGCGCGGAGCGGCGGGGCAGTGCGGCTCCCGGCTTCGACACAACAGGCCCGTTCATGTTTTCGCTCCACGTAAGTAATTTTTGGATTCATTTTGAAACGTGTTTAAATGTTATTAGTTTTACTCTAGTTATAAAAGTGATTCAATTTAGTTGGTGGAATGGTATTGAGGTCTTAAATGCACGCAGTTGTTTTCTAATAACTAATAACGGGTATTTTTATTTTAAATTAAATCGTTGTATTTTTGGTTTGGGGTACCTTCGTGCAGTTAGCAGTGGGGTAGATTCGTACTGTACGAATCCTCCCCACACTAACTTGCATAGCATTAAACATTTTTTTTACCGAATATATTATTATTACAGAATCAAAATGCCGCGAAAGTATGTGAAAAAGGGGACGAGAACGGGACAAGTAGACGAAGATAGCATGAAATCTGCGATAGACGAAGTTTTGAATAAAACCTTATCTATCAGAAAGGCTGCGCAAAAATATGGCGTCAAACCAACTACGCTCGAAAGTCGCTTGACGAAATTACATAAACAAGCAGCTACTGAAGACAGACATAGTAAGGTACGTGTTTTCAGTTCCAAATACTCTTCAAACCAAGTGTTTTCTGCAGAAGAAGAGGCTCATTTAAATACGTACATAATGAAATGCTCCAAAATGCACTACGGATTGACGATTGTCCAAGTAAGAAAACTTGCGTATGAGTTTGCAAAAGCTAATAGATTACGTTATCCTTCTAATTGGGATCACAATCAAATGGCAGGAAAGGATTGGGTGGAGAGTTTTCGCAAGCGTTGCACAAATTTAAGCCTCAGAAAACCAGAAAACACCAGTGCCGCAAGGTGCTTCGCATTCAATAAGACTGCCATAAAAGATTTCTTCGAAAACCTTGAGACTGTATACGTAAAATACAAGTTCACTGCTGACCGAATTTACAATTTTGACGAGTCGGGGATATCCACAGTATTAAATACGCCCAAGGTTTTAGCTGAAAAAAACCAAAAACAAATCGGTCAACTTGTTTCGGCTGAGAGAGGAGAACTTGTTACATTTGGAGGAATCATATCAGCCAGTGGCAACACAATTCCGCCTCTATTTATCTTCCCCAGGGTTCATTTTAAAGACCATTTTATGGACGGTGCTCCGGAAGGTAGTCTGGGAATGGCAACAAGGAGTGGTTGGATAAATACCACTATATTTTTGGAGGTGTTGAAACATATCCAGAAGAAAACGTTGTGCTCAAAAGATAACCCTATCTTGCTACTGGTTGATAACCATGAAAGCCACGTCACAATAGAAGCAGTAGACTATGCTCGTGACAATGGCATAGTTTACCTTTCGTTCCCACCGCATACAACTCACCGTCTTCAGCCCTTAGACGTTGGTGTATTTGGACCTTTCAAGGCAAAATTGAAAGTGGCATTTAACGATTGGCATGTGAATAACCCGGGCAAAACTCTAAACATATACAATATACCGAAGCTTGCCAAAGTAGCCTATTTTGAATCCTTCAGTGGGAGAAATATAACACGTGCCTTTGAGAAGACTGGAATCTGGCCATTTAATAAGCTAGCCTTCGGAGACGACGACTTTGCAGCTGTAAGCGTATACCAATCCGGGCCCACGTCAGCTCCAGAAGAGATCGACGAGATAGGTAATGTTGAAGATGTGGAACAACAAGATTTACCACCAGGGTTGGCCCCTACATCAGCTTCTTTTCCACCACAGTCAGAATCCGCACAAGGTGAGCAGTCTATTTCAACAGCGAGTCAAGGTGCCAATGTATCGGAAACGGAGCTTACTCAAGAAGATTTCGTAGAGAGCTTAGTTCCTGTTTCACCTTCCTTACATAGATCTACAACTCCACCGGCGACTTTACCTGCTGGAGGACTAATAACTCCAGAAGTTATCCGGCCTTACCCTATAGTAGACAGAACTGAGTCTAAAAAGTCGAGAAAAGGGAAACAGCAAGGAAAGTCGAGAATATATACAGATACTCCGGAGAAAATAAGACTAGAAGAAATAGAGAAAGCAAAACAGTTGAAGAAGCAAGAGCAAGAGATAAAACAAAAGGCTAAGGAGATGAAGCGAGCTTTCAATTTAGTATCCGCCAACACCAATCCAAAAATACAGAAGAAAACTGTAAGGACAACTAAATCAAAGAGACAAAAGAAAACTTTCAACCCTGTCAGTGAGGACGAGTCTGATTCTGAGGATGAAACTAATATCAGTTTAAGAGAAAGTTCTTGTTCTCCCATCGAAGAAGCGTCCGAGCAATTGGATGTTCAAGATGAAACTCCAGTTATGTCTATGAACATTAACCAAGGATGTTTCGTGCTAGTCAAATTTGCTAAAAAAAATACTGTTTTATATTATGTTGGGCAAGTGCTTATAAAATACAGTCCTATTGAATACATAGTTTCATTTATGAGGAAGAAGCCTGGTTCCTGGAAATTTGTTTTTCCCACCACCAAGGATGAGGGGAGTGTCAATATAACAGATGTGGTACATATACTGACACCATCAAAATCTGCTTTGACAGCGAGAACGTCCCACATTTATAGCTTCGAGAAAGACTTATCTGTGTATGCTGTCGGATAGTACGTGTATTAATACTTAAGACTAAGGCTTGTTGCTGTAATGGTAGAGTTTATTATGTTGATTCATTAGGTACCTACTTATTATATTAATAAGAAAAAAGTTATGATACGTTTTTGTTACCAAGACTAAGTAGTCATTTTTAGTACTGAGGTACGTTTTTTGTTACTAAGATTAAGTAGTTATTTGTAGTACCTACTGAGGTATACAAAATAATAAATGATAATTGTCCCTAAAAAAAGGCTGATTCTGTGTTAATTGTGATCTCAATAAATGATAATATTACATTGAATAGTGGTTATTTCTCTCATTGTACGAAGGTACCCCACTATGTACGAAAGCTCCCTACGCTATGTACGAACCTACCCCACGTGTGGGGTAGGTTCGTACGTTTTTCTCATTTTAGTAAAGTTGTCGTAGCATCGCCATGCTTTCTTATGTCGAAACAACACATCATTCATCTTAAAGGCTGATAAGTGCAGTATGTGACAGCATTAAAGTTATTTTTAAATAATGGATAGTTTTTGTTTTATGTGGCTTAAAGTAAAAAGTGTACGAATCCTACCCACTCTCCCCTATGGTCTTGCGGGGGCAGGAGGGGCTTGAAGTAATCAATTAGTCTCCGGTAGCTATGGACCGGCTCGTTTCCGAATATTAATATCCTACCTGTGCATACCTGTCGATAGGATTTAATTTAGTGCGAGGCGCACAGGTTAATTGTACTTAGTTAAGGGGCCCACAAACAATGAATATAAACACCACACAGACTGCAGACGGCAGTGGCGTTGCTGTCGGCAATAAACGCAGGTGACAGCAGTGCCGCCGCAGTTTTGATTCCGAATGCAACGTCATATATTATAAGTAATAAACGATGGCAGTGGGACTTCGCTTCTTCGGTTTCGCAAAACTGATTTGTCAAACTAAAATACCTATTGTCGCATTTAGTGACACCAACTGATTGCATTACTGGTAAGGTATGCCGTCTGCAGTTGCAGATTGACAGCAGGTAGCACTGTCGACATCTCGTAAGTGCTTTCATAGAAAAACATAAAAACCAGTAGTGTCGCTGTAGTCTGTCATTGCAGTAGGGCGACATTGCCGCTGCCGTCTGCGTTCTGCCGTCGTCTTCAGAATTGTACCTTGTAACGAATCTACTCGCCTATTAAAAATAAAAGAGCAAGTAGACAAGTTAAATATATATATTATTAAAATTAATTTAAAAATTACAGAAAAAATAATTAACCTACCTAGCACTCTCGGAAATAAAAAGGTGGGAGGTTTTATAAGGAAGGTACGATACGGCGCTCAGGTTCGACACGTCAGGCCTCGTCAGCTTTGAAGCATCCAGATCCGCTTCCCAGTTATTTTGATAGGACCACAGGCAGTGTAGAAGACGTCAGGCCTCGTTAGCTCAGAGTTCTGAAGATCCGCCTCCCAGTACCACAGGCAGTCCAGTCCAGGTCTCTTAGGTAATGGATCGTCCTCTTGGCAAGAACGTAGTACCGAGACTGAGTATGTTATCAAGGTGGAATGAATATAGTCCAATTGCAAGACTTTTGTAGAGGAGATGTTTCCTTGAGCGCTTCCAGATCAGATCTTCAGGAATGTGTCAGAAGTCCCCTTTTATATCCGAGTCTGAGGTGTTCTTTTTTACATCATCTGTTTTTTATGTTCTTTACAGAATTTATTTTCAAATTCAGTGATCGAAAAGGCCAGTCATATTCGTACCAAAAACCTCTTTGATGAATTCTGAGAGCGTTTCAATTATTATTATAAATGTAAGTTAGGATACAAATATCATACAGTAAACAATTATAATTGTCTATAAAATACAATATTTGAGCTAAACATATTGATAAAAATAATTTAAATTATATAAATCAAAAGTAACCTTTATGGACTAAGCCAGTAAGAAAACTATGAGAGAAAATTAGAAGAAAAAATAATGAAGCTTGACAGCCTGACGTAAGTGTCATAACATTGAAAAATATGAAAATTAAAGAAAACTAATCGTTTTAGAACGATTCGCGAAATAATAATGCAAAACCAATAAAAGAGTATAATACATAATATTAATGAATGCAAAGTGTAAGTATAAGATGTAGTGTCTGTAGTATGTAGATACTATAACCTTAACTCTGAGTTGGAGTTTGATGTGTTCTATTTCACCAATGATATTATATGTAAAAAGAGGTAGATAGGTTATAAACGTTCCGCAAGTGGCACGTCAAAAGTTGGCTAATTAGCCACATTTTCTTCGTTTTGTCTCTTTTTCGCTCCCGATAATTACGACATGCCATCCTACTTCCACGTGTCAAATAATAGTGTGACATAGTGCCGTTTTTGAAGATAGAATGTTAGGTAGGTAACCTATCTACGTCTTTTTACTTCTAATATCATTGTATTTCACCATCCATCAAATGTCGTGTTGATAATTATGTGAATTATTCGAAATCTAAAGTCAACTTTATTTCGAATCGCAATGATCTTTTCCATAGATGGTAAAAAAGATTGTCAGTATAGGAGCCTAGTGCAAGTAAGTTCCTTATAAGGTGAGGTACTTTTGCTTTGCATCAGTTAAAAAAACAGGGTTGAAATGATAACCGGTCCTCGTTAAACACAATCATTTTTGTATTGTGAAATTTTCTACATGGTGTTTCCTCAAAGAAAGCAAACCCTTTCACGTGTTATTAAAATGTGATTCGTGCAAAAATTCACTCTGTACTATTTCCTCAACTCCATTTTTCTGACGTTCAAAGCCAGTTAGGTACTTTGTGCCATATTTATACGTTTAAATGTCCACCCTGTCGAAGCATTTCCGTTGCCTCCAGCTCGAGAAAATATAAAACTAGCCATGCTAAGGTAATTCTTAAAGTCATGTTTTAAGTTATTTCTTTGTGGAATATTGTTTTGTAGCGATTGCACATTTCATTTTGCAGGTTACATTTTTATGTTGTTTCAACTTTTAGCCTCCGTTTAGTTACCTAGATACGTTATTAGGAAGAATATTTGTAAGCATTTCTGGTTTGTGGGGGTCAGATAGGCAGTCGCTCCATGTAAAATACTGGTATTTTGCTGCATCTGGGTAGACTGGAAGCTGACCTCAAAAATAGTTGAAAAAAGGCTTGGCAGATTATGACGATGTTAGAAAGTATTTCTTTAAAAAGTCGAATACTTGAAAATCGTTGCAGTTACATCATTTTGCAGACATTTTTCATTTTAAAGTGGATATTCGACTTTTATCGTATTCAGATTTTAAAGGTCCCGTTTAAAAAACTACAAGTAACTTCCAAGTACTCATAATACAATATCGATAAGTACAATAGCTAGTGTTGTACCTACGTTAGCTACGAGTAATTTATCGAAAACCGCTTTGTCAATTTAATCTCGGCTCGCACGGTTGGATTGATGCAATATACTGCGGAGATAAAGACAAATTGATCGCTATTCAAAACGCTGGCTTTGTCTATATAGCGTATATAAGTTCAAAACTATTTACTAACAGTTCTTAATGACGCACTTTGGTTTACAGTTTCCATAGTTTCAAGGTATCTCTCTCATTTCATTAGGTACCTGTAGTTAGTAAACTATGGGTACACAGTAGGTAATTTTTTACTTCACTTGGAGCCACCATTTTAGATTTACATGTCACTATCGGCTTTAGCACCCTCGAAAACTATGAAAACGACACTCATGACGAAAAATTTGAAAATTGTCGCAGTTGCCATCTTGGATTTACATTTTGACCTTACTATCGGCTTTAGCAACCAACACGTTTCACTCACTGTTCAGGGGGGCAACCACCACCTCTTTAAGCAATATTATTCTGATGTTACTTCAGTGCGAGAAAGAAGTGGTGCAATACAGGACGTCTAGCTCCATCTCTTTCCCTGGAGTCCACAAACTGCGCCTAAAAATGTTTTCACTTCAAAAACTATTATTACTTAAACCGAACTCCGTATAGCAGATAGTATTCTTTTTTTACAAAATGTACTCTCTCTAAAGCTTCCACTCCGTCATGATTAAGAAAATAAGCGAACCAAAGCACATATATCTACAGTGTTTGAAAGGGAATCTAATATTAAAGTAAGTAAGGTTTTCTTTAGAAATTCTACAGAGCTTTCTTGATACCTAAATATATAAACTTTTATATACCTAATTTTTCATGAGAACTTGTAATGGGCTCATGAGTAAACTAAAAAAAACTGATTGCAAAAACAATTTCAAATGCTTGAATATTTCAGTTACGCTATTATTGCCACCCAGAATAATTCAACATACCTACGTCTCTAGGGTGTTGCCGTACCTACTATGAGTTAAACTACGATAATTTATTAAATCCTCTTCGAGCCCTGATTTAGTATTCTGTTCAAACTAGCTTTTACCTTCCCTTGGCTTTTACCGTTGTACTTAATAACATTTGAGCTTATGATTATTATTCGCTGCATCGCAGACTGAATATTGTAAAAGCCGGTATTTGCTATATTTATTTATAGTGTTTCAAGCGTTAACAAAGACTAATGACTCATTACGTCAGAATTTAATCCGACTTCACTAATGGTTCAATTAAGGGCCCGACCACACGTAACACAACCACATCACAACGACAACACTTCGTCGGGCCCTAATTTGTATGAAATTGAATAGTTTATTCACACGGATTACATTTGGCCGTCAAAATCAACCGTTTGGGCGCTAACGACCACCTCAAGACCACGTCGCAGCCACAACGCAACCACCAGCAAGACCGTGCACTAAGGGCTTCTTCACACGTACTACCACAACCACACCACGTCGCAACGACAAAATGCTGTCAAGCAGTGGTTACGGGTGGATAGTGTCGCTGCAGCTTTTTGTAGTTGCGTTGTGGTACCGACAAAATGTCGATGTGGTTGCGTTGTCGCCAGTAGTTGCGATGCGGTTACGTGGTGTACAGACACAGTTCGACTCCGGTTTTCATAGCGGACACACGTGTTGAGTGACCAAAGTCATGGTTTTGCGATGTGGTCGGCCACTAGTTCGCAGTGTCGCTGGTGGTTGCGTTGTGGTTGCGATGTGGTCGGTATCACACACACGGTCGATAACGACTGCAAAATGTGGTACGTGTGAATTGTCCTATTCTTTTTCAATACGAAATATACGCCCGGCCACGTGGTGGGTTGAGGTGTGGTTGTGGTCGTGGTGTGGTTGTGGTACGTGTGAAGAAGCCCTAATGGCCGGCCACATCGTAAACATCGTAACACAATCTGTCTGTCTTCAAGCACTAGCCACAACGTAACCACATCGCAACTTCTAGCGACAACGCAACCACATAACACAATTTTGTTTGTTTAAGTTGTGGTACAACGCAACTGCAAGAAGCTGCAGCGACACTATTCACACGTAACTACTGCTTGACAGCATTTTGTCGCTGCGATGTAGTGTGATTGTGGTACGTGTGTTCGGGCCCTAATTGAAATTAAAAACATCCTGTTGTACCTAATCCCTTGAGTTGTTTATTGCAAACATTTCCAAGCTTTTATTAGTGGGCAGTGTTTTTTTTGTTTCGACCAAGTTCGGACGGAAGAACCTCCACTTAATAGATACATTAATCCAATCAGACATCGGAACCTGGACTTTAAAAGCTTTTTCGTTTTGGGGTTTGGCGCTTACGTCATCAACGAACCAAAAGGGCGAATAATGTACATGCATCATATATCTACAGGTTGATGTTTCTTCAATGCCAAAAATGTATACTATACGGACATGTTTTTTATTTGAACATACGATATGCACTTACTAGATAAGGACAGCGTCATAAAAGTTATATTACTGCAGGTAATAAAGTGATGATATTTATGATAACAACTTTAGATAACAAGCTTTAACTTGAATAACATACGAGTACCTATGTTGTAGGTATTATTATGCATGACATACAGTAGGTACTTCAACTTATTAAGATGATGTCATTTGTGCCCAAGGTATACGGAACTACAAATAGTCCTCCAGACCGAATTTCAGCCATGGCGACCAATCTCAGCGGATTCTAGCCTTCGGCGCGGGGGATATTCTAGAGCAGTTGTCGCAGACACAGGTGCACTCTCTCTTCCTTCACTCTCATAGTCCGACACGACCTGAGAGAGATCAGGCGCAGGACCAACGGCTTAACGTGCTATCCGAGGCACGGGGGTATCACACCGCAAACTTCCAAACTCCGGGATGTTACTAAGATATCTGTAATGGAAATAACACTTTGTTTGACCTGGGACTCGAACCCAGGATCCCACACTCAGTCGCGCTTGTGACCACACGCGACAACAAATACGCAAGTTTTGACAAGGTTATGTACAGTTATGATCCGCATGGGAATATGTCACACGAATATTTTGGGTATTGTATCGAGTTATAAAAAAACTGGCGAGCGGGGAAACACATTAAGGTTGACTGCCCACTACAGCGAAGAGGAGAGGAGCGGAGCGGATTTGTGCCAATATTAACCAATGGAATTGCATAAAATTTTGCTCCGCTTCAGTGGACGGGGATTTGCAAGCTAGTTTAAAAATTCCTACAAAACCGGGAAGCGGAGCCATAGCGGAGCAGGGAAACGGAGCGGGGAACTGGTCTCCCGACGCCACTCGCTCAAATTACAAGACACGTGAACTCGGCCTAGCTCCGCAAAGTCCACTACCTCCGTATCAATGGACAGACACAGTCCGCAACTCCACTCCGCATTACTCCCTCACTCCGCCCCACGTCAATGGACAGGCAGCCTAAAAATTCATACAAAGCCAGGAAGCGGAGCCGGGAAACGAAGCAGGGTTGAGCTGGGAAGCAGAAAAATCCGGCCGCGGTGTATTGCAGCCCGCTCAAATTACTTGTCGTGTGAACTCGGCCTAGCTCCGCATATTCCGCAGAAACTCCGCTCCGCATTATTCCCTCGCTCCGCGTCAATGGGCAGGCAGCCTAAATCATGCTGATTTTGATTTATTAACGCGAGACGGCAAGTATTTTGGTACTGAATAATATTGCTGACCTCGATACATAATATTACCGAAAGTTTTGCATAAACTACGCGGCTCGTAAATGTAAATAAGAGAAATGTATGCAACCAATTAAAATATTGAAAATATAAATAGCAGTTTTACCGTTCCCAATTCAACATGGCCTTGCTATGGTCCGATTTATGAACAGTCACATGGTATTATTGCCCAAGGCCCATATAACCACGCGTGGTAAATGGATCGGTGATTACGAAGAATATTCTTCCTTTTAGCGGAAACATTACGTCTTGATTCAATGAATCAAAATGATTTGCCTTATAATAATACGAATTTATCTTCTAGTAAAGTTGACATAAAATTTCGAACATTTTTCGTTAATATTACGTAATTTTTTTATGGACTGTATTGAGTTTACATAACGTAACGATCCATTAAATAATAATGAGCTTACAGCCCGTCGCGAGTCGCCTCCTCGCGTAACTAGGTACCTATTTACTCGTCTTTTTTGTATTATGCTGAAATTAGGGCTATCGAGACATTATGAGTAACATGCTCATTAATCTCTGTTGCAGTTAGTTATAAGTATTTATGTATGCTCATTGTGGTAATAATGTACAAAGGTATCTCGCATAATTTGCACGAATATTTTACTGGTGAAACATTCAGAAAGGGGTTTAAGGTAAGTTCTCTTGGGGAAACTACTCTGTTCGTTTTGTCTTTGCCCATGTAAGTTCCTACAAGGTACTTGTTACGAATCTCCTGTAGAACTCGAGATAATGCATTATGTTTGTAAGTAGAAATATCTTTAACGTTTGGCAAATCTTTTAAAATCCACAGCAAACACTTTCATGAATAAAACCCAGCTTTGTCATTAACTTTACAGTTACCTATAGGTAATTTTCAGCTGACCTTATTTTCCTGCGTCACTTTTCTATCGGCCATCAATTTGATTAACGACAGGCTGTCTCACATTTATATACCTATACCTACTAAGTGATGATGACATTTACGCTTGGCAATGGCAATATCGACGAGTTTTTAAGTAATATTTAAGTAGCAAGTATACTTACTTTGAACCTTACGGAATCCTCTATTCAATGATAACTTATAGGAAAGTTAATAGTTAGGCTGTGCGCACTTTGTACGCGTTTTCGTATGAATTTTACTCGTGCATACACATACGAACACGCACGAACGATCCCGACCTTCCAAGTACTAAGTGCGGAGTTCACCAATGAAACTGAACGCGATCAGTGTTTCTAAAACGCGTTCAAGAGCTCTCAGTGTTGAATATTGTATACTGACAGCTCTTGAACGCGTTTAGATGTGCTGAACGCAGAGCGCGCGGACTGAGTGCGAGTAGTTAGTCGTACGTATACGTAATTATGTACGTATAAAATAGTTCCGACGTCCGAAAACAATCCGAATTTGTTGGGATTTTTCGTGCGTTCAATGCGGTATAACCGGAGAGAAACGTATGTGATTCAGTGTGCACACTCAATGACTAGACTACGACCATGATCATACGTTTACGTACGATATAAATTTGTGTGCAAAGTGCGCGCGGCCTTATCGTTTCTTGTTCATTTGACTATGCTAAGTATAGATTTAACCAGTGTTACTTAAACCTGATTGCGTTTAAGTTGCAATATTAATCAATGTTTATGAGGAAGTTTGAAACTAGATATCTACATACTTGTATCTCTTGAGATACAATTGTATGTTTTTACTTAGTTCAGGAGCCAGCAGTCCAACCTGCTTTTGACCACTGCTTGTACAATCATGTTTAGTGTATGACTATTATGAGTTTTTATTTGTACAATAAACTCATTATTTATTTTATTGTAATACTGTGAAAACTTCTTTAGGCGCATTGAGCGATTTTTCGTAGGGGATAAACCTATAGATTTGCATCACCCGCCATTGTCGCGCCGCGCGCCTTCGTGCGGTATAGCCCCCCTATAAAAGCGCAGCGAGACAGCAATGACGAATGAGCGGCGGGACGCCGTGAGCGTTGACGAATCATCGGACTGCACTGCCCCCCTCCTCTCACCGCGCACATACATGCACATGCATTCTATTCGTTTTCAATCTGCGTAAATATAATCATGTTTCTGCGCATCGTTCGCTTCTAAAGTGGTTGCCCATACGCCAGCGCAGAGAGCAAAGGGCGCTAACCACCTTGTTTTCATTTCTTGACTCTCCCACTTCCCCTGGTTATCTAACCCCCTACTTTCAGTACATTTGAGACAACCACAGTAAAAATCTACGGTCATCAAATAATCGCGTTCTTCAATTCTTCGTTCAGTCTATCTCTCTGTGGAATGCGCTCCCCCAGGAAATCAGGATGGCAACCAACCGATTATCCTTTAAAGTTAAAGTTCGCGAGCACATTCGTAAGAAGCTGGCAGTATCATCACAACGTTAATGTTTTCCCATTGTTTGTCTTATTTGTTTTAGTATCTTAGTGTATTTATGTATATTTATTTGTGCTAATATTTATATATGATAAGGCATATATATTATATTTATGTTTTGTCATAGGTAGGTATATGTGTATCTTTATGACTACTTTAAAAATATTCCTCAATTTCTCGTAATTGCACCTACCACTGTTTGTCTCTGCATCACCCAAAGGTTGACTGGTAGAAAATGCCTATGGCATGCCTATGCCTATTTCTGTGCTTGAAGTATTCAATAGATAATAATACCAAAGGCGCAGTACAGCTGGTGTCACTCAAACTATAGCAGTAAGTTTGAAGGTTGCGAGTGCGTGCTCCTGAGAATTTTATTGAAAACTAAGTGTTTTTGTGTGTAATTGACAGTAAGTGGAATAAATATTAATTTATAAGTACCCAGTCCATCTTTTTTCTAATTTTATCTTGTGCCCTAACAGGGTCCATAACTGTACTTTAGCTTTAACCCTTATCTAACATCGTTTATACACATTATGGTATGCAAATAAATTAAATGAAATGAAGTAAACAATATGAAAATGTTTATAATTATTGCTTGAATTGTGAAAACCAGAGAATTCTTTGTTTAAGTTCAAATTACAATTGAACACCACAGTTATTTGGAATAACTGTGGTGTTTTTAAATTTATAAATTTTACAATTGTAATGGTTTCCCTTCTGTCCCCGTGACTACCTATTTTTTTATTTATAATAATATAATATAATAATATAATCTTTATTTATACAAAAAAGATTGTAGTACATGTAACAGTTTTCACAAAGTGGGTAGTCTAGAATTTCTGGCAATCAAGGTGGGTGACGTGCTGATCTCCTTGCTAGGCTATGAAATAGCCTGTATTAAGGAGGATTTATAGATCTTTAAGAGTCGTTACGGGTAGTTAGAAGCCAAAGGTTACCAAAGGGGTATCGTGTTACTCAGTAACTGGGTTATGGAGGTCAGATAGGTAGTCGCTCCATCTAAAATACTAATATTCAACTGCATCCGGTTAGACTGGAAGCCAACCCTAACATAGTTGGGAAAAGGCTAGGCAGATTGATTGATGCTAAGTACTTAGTCTACTGCTGTGTTTATAATAAATTCACGGGTAAGCATTATTTTAAAAAAAATCAGATATACTTAAATAAAGTTTTGTAAAATTTCGCTCCGGTAAAATAAAATAAATTAAAACCGTTCAGGGATTCCAGCAAATACATTCCTATGTAATAACTGAAATATGTAAAAATAAAAACGCGTTTCAATCAAAAGATTCTGCAATATACATACAATATGTTGAGATATTACTTTGATTTAATATGAATTCCAACAGCAAATTGAATTTTCTGCTACTGCGAGATTAAATTATGTTTACAAATGCCCAAAGAGTGAAATTATTAAGTATATTTATTTGCCCGTGTTTCGTTTTGACACCTCTCACACAAAATGACGCAAGAACTTGACTTTATTGTCATGGAAACGCTATCTAATGATGTGTGAGCTCACTCTTCTCAGTATGGATGGTTTTTTGGCGTGACAAGTACAGTAAAGCAAATCTAACGATTTAAATCTTTGCAAATACCTAATTTTACATTCTGAAAGTAGTCTAGCCTTATTTAAAGTTTTATTCTTAGTATTTTCAAATGAATCAAATAATAGGTTTATCTATAGAATTCTACTGAAGTAATCGTAACTATATATCTGTCTTTTGATCTCCTTGCCATTAGGTAAAAACAAACAACCTATTGGTATGGTGTTCTGAGGTTATCGGAAGGCTGCATACTCCTATGCGAAAATCACATAACATCACGCCTTGTTTCCCCGAAGGCAAAGGTGAGGTGTATCCTATAGTACACCAGGCAGAGGTGTATCCTATAGTACACCCACATTTCGCCAGTTATGTTTGAGTCCCATGTAATAGGGGGCGAGCCTATTGCCGGGCACAAATCTATACTCTGCGCTGCTACTGAGATATTCATTCATTCATTATACAAGAAAGTCTTGAAAACACATAAGTGTAACATTAGTATTAGGAGAGAGCGTGCCAACTTATAAACCCAATTTAATGTATGGTGTTGACATACGGAACCTTCTGAAGGAATTACTGAGCAAGGAAAATTCACTAAAAGTAATCTTTTATAAGTATGAGCATAGCCAACAAAATGTTAAGTGAGCGCTTGCAAGGGGCCTGTGATTGGTGGACTTGGTGAAGTGCAATGCAGAGAGGTGTGCGTCACTGACAAACAATATCTACCACTCCGCCACCTCTCATGTCACAGCATGTTGTTCCTACAGCTGTACCCGTTGTAACTCATTAGAAACTGTCAACCCTACTCAAAGTAATGTTTTGGTCTATTCAGATGGATTAGGAGCATGTTTTGGATCATTGTTAAATAATATGTACTTCAAGCACAGAAATTTAGAGGCGGAATTAATGCCATAGGCATTTTCTACCAGTCAACCTTTGGGTGATGCAGAGACAAACAGTGGTAGGTGCAATTACGAGAAATTGAGGAATATTTTTTAAAGTAGTTATAAAGATACACATATACCTATGACAAACTATAAATATAATATATATGCCTAATCATATATAAATATAATCGCTCTAAACATACTATAGTAAACTGTTGTTATCATAACCTGCACTTTAATTAGCTTGTTCATAAAATAAAACATACACCAATGAATGAGCAGACTACTGTAGTTCTTTTAATTGGACACAGTCTGAGCATCACTAACAGGGACATTGTTAATGGTATTGACACTTAATTAATTAAAATTTGGTAAAATGTATATTATGTGCTGATTATTTCCGATAAGTTATATGATCAAGATAACAACTACATTTTTAGCTTAAATAACCTTCGGCATATTTTGGTATGTCGTCATAGTGACCGTTTATTGTATTTTGATACTAACAATTTTTTTAAAGAAATTGTGTTGACTCAGGAGCATTTATGTTTTTACCTAAGAAAAGCCAATATATATTATCTACTTTATTAGCTTAATATACATGCAGTTATTGATGTTTTAACTCAGATTAGATTAAGTGACGAAATAGTATTATCTAGTACTTCTAATAATACTGTTTTAGAGGTATGAGGAACAGGGTGTAAAGTTCACTCATCCTCTATAGAAATTGGAGGATGGTATGCGACAGGTTTGTACACTCTTTCACGGGTTTATAATTATGCCCTAAAGATGTAAAGCAGTTGTACTCATAAATCACAAAACCATTGCCAAAATTAAGACACTACGAGTGTCTCAATTTAGGCAATGGATTTGTGAGTATGTCTGCCGTTTGGTGAGTTGATGAGATGAACTTGACATCGACTTGATTTGTGGAGATGCACTCGTGGAGAAAGCGATGTTGAATTTCGATGTTTGATGCCAGAATGATGCGTGAAATGTACTTTCATCTTCTTGTCATTACTGAAGATGAAAAATTCATCAACGAATACTCTATAATTAGTAACTTTGCATCTTCATGTTTAAATTAGATACAGTGTTCTTTTTACAAACGTTTGAAAGAAAGTTTGCCCATAGCTTCACAAACTTTTTTATTCGATTGACGTGGAGCTTGTTTGAGTCCGTAAAGCGAGCTTTTTGAGTAGTCAACCTTTACGTTTGTCATAGGAAAAACCTTCAAGCTGCTCCATGAAAATCTCTTCCTCTAGGTAAGCAAGATAAACAACTTGAGATTATGGTCGACAGTAAATTAGTTACTAAAGCAGCTGACGTAGCTGAGGCGTTTAATGAGTTTTTTGCCAACATACCTATAACTACGACTCGCTCCTTAAATTCGTCCCCATCTAAAGCCGAAAACCTTTTGCTTAGTAGTGTGTCTAAAAGTAGTCGCATATTTAGCTTCGAAAATGTAACGCCTCGTGATGTAGTTAATGTGTTTAACACACTCAAGTGTAAAAACACTGGTGATTACTGGGGAATCTCCATTAAAGTTTTAAGTAATACTCGTATAATAGACATCGTAGCCCCCTATCTAGCTGTTACTTTTAATAAATGTGTTGATTTAGGAACTTTTCCTGATCTCATGACGAGTAGTAAAGTCATACCATTATTTAAATCAGGTAATAAAAATGACGTTGGCAATTTCAGGCCTATTTCTATTTTACCAGCATTCAGCAAATTATTTGAAAAGTTAATACTCAAGCAGTTGCTAAGACATTTTAATTTAAATAGCCTCCTTCATAATGATCAATATGGCTTTACAAAGGGTCGTTCGACTACAGATGCGGGTGTTGCTCTGCTGAAACACATGTATTTAACGCATGGGAGAACTCTCAAAATGCTATTGGAGTTTTGTGTGATCTCTCCAAAGCCTTTGATTGCGTGCACCATGACACGCTTTTGCGTAAACTGCGTCATTACGGTGTGCTAAACGAAGCTCTAAACGTTTTAAATTCGTATTTAAATAATAGGTCGCAATGTGTAGATGTTGATGGTGTAAAATCTTCCGGGCTACCAGTTCAGTTAGGTGTACCTCAAGGCTCAATACTGGGTCCATTCTTGTTTTTAGTGTATATCAATGACTTACCATTCTATTTAAAGGATATCTGTGAAGTTGTACTGTTTGCAGATTCTCTTATTTTTAAAGTAGACAGGAATAGACAAGATTTTGACGATGTAAACAGTGCACTGTCAATGGTTACGGATTGGTTTACGACAAATAACCTAGTTCTCAATGCCAAGAAAACGAAATGTGTAAAGTTTGCCCTCCCAAATGTTAGAAATCTAGGACCCAACATCGTCTTAGATAAAGAGGTGCTTGAAACTGTAAACTCGGCAGTTTTTCTGGGCATAACAGTAGATGCTAAACTTCAGTGGGGCCAACATATTTCGAGCCTAGCGGGAAGGCTCAGTTCAACCGCCTACGCCGTCAGAAAAGTAAGGCAATACACTGACGTTGATACAGCTCGGTTAGTCTATTTTAGTTATTTTCATAGCGTTATGTCCTACGGTATTCTGCTGTGGGGCAAATCTACAGATATTTAAAATATATTTGTCCTCCAAAAACGAGCTATTCGAGCAATTTACCAGCTAGGTGCCAGAGTTTGAGGCGGCGAGCCTCCTTGGAGGAAAAAGTCCTCGCGCATATTTGGGAATGGCGCGAGGAGGCGAAACGCCGGGGCTTGACTCCGATGCCGCGAGAAATCGCGGCACAGCGGACAGAGCTCCGACGGGATCTCGATTGATCTATTAGTTAACTCACCGGATAAATGTAAGCTTATATCATTGTTTAAATCATTTAATTTAAAATGTATATTTAATGAAGCGACTAGAATAACAGCAACCTCAGCTTCATGCATTGACAATATATTTACTAATTGTCAAGTACAAGACTCGTGCTTAATTAGTGGTGTCAGGTCTGACCATACTGGTCAACTTGTATCATTTGACTTACATAAAAAGTTACACCTAGACAAAACCATAGAATTAAGACCTCTCACAAAAAAAAATTGTAAACGTTTAATAATAATGTTCTTAGCAATCTCTCAACTGCTAGTTTTGATTCACAAGACCCCAATATAAACTACGGTACATTATTTTCTACAGTATGCCATGAATTCAATAAAGCATGTCCTGTAAAAAAAGTAACAATCAATGCTAAACCAAAATTTAATGAATGGGCTACTGCTGGCATTAGAAAAAGCAGAGATATTTTATATAATTTGTACAACGAGAAATCATTGACTTCTGATCAAGCCCTTCATAATTATGTCAGAAACTACTCTAGAATATTCAAACGAGTCTGCGCCCAAGCTAAATCTAAATTAATAAGTAACAAAATTAGTACTTCTAACAATAAAATAAAAGCTGTGTGGCAGGTAATTAACAAAGAAACTGGGAACACAAAACAGCGAAATCAGAATGAATTGTCTTTAAAAATTGATAATGAAACCATTTCAGATAAGTTAAAAGTTGCTGAGGCACTAGAAAATTTCTTTACGAACATCCCAATAGAGGTTACGAAATCTCTCCCCTCATCATCTATATTAGCTGAATCTCTTCTAAAAGAAAACTTCAGTAAGGACATTCCAAGTTTTGAATTCAAGCCTATTTCTATTGTCACAATTACAAAAGCATTCAAAAGTCTTAAAATAAAAAACACTGAAGACTTATGGGGGATTTCCGTTAAGGTTCTTGGAGATATCATTGACTCAATTGCCCCTGTCCTAACAGGCATATTTAATCAATGTTTAGATAGCGGTACGTTTCCTGATTTAATGAAACATAGTAAAGTAGTACCAATTTTCAAATCAGGTACTGAGAGTGATCCCTCTAATTATAGACCTATATCTGTGCTGCCAGCATTGAGTAAAATATATGAAAAAATCATGCTAGACCAGATGTTGTCACATTTTAATTCAAATGGGATTTTACATAGTTACCAGTTTGGTTTCACGAAAGGTAGGTCGACGACTGACGCTGGAGTAAAACTCATCAGTCACATTTTGGAATCCTGGGAGAAGTCCCAGGATGCAATTGGCATTTTCTGTGACCTCTCAAAAGCGTTTGACTGCGTTGACCACAAAACACTGATCTGTAAATTACACCACTACGGAATTCGTGGGCAAGCTGGTGATCTTGTTCTTTCCTATCTATCAAACAGGCAGCAAAAAGTAAACATTAACGGGGCGACATCCTTGGGGTCTCTAGTTAAGATGGGCGTGCCTCAAGGATCAATTCTTGGCCCTTTTCTATTCCTAGTTTATATTAATGACCTTCCTTACATGATGGCTAACTTATCAGACATAATTCTATTCGCTGATGACACTTCTCTTATTTTTAAAATTGATAGAAAAGATACGGATGTTATACATGTCAACGATAGTCTAGCAGTTCTTTCGAAATGGTTCGCAGCTAATAATCTTTTACTTAATGCGAACAAAACTAAATGTCTTAAGTTCTCATTACCAAATGTACCTCAAGTAGGTCTAAATTTAAAACTTGATGGTAAGAAACTAGAAGCTATTACGGAAACCGTATTTCTAGGAATTACTTTAGATTCGAGATTGCAATGGGGCGCCCACATTAGAGTTCTTTCAGGTAGATTAAGTTCGGCTGCATATGCAGTAAGAAAAATAAGGCAGATGACTGATGTAGCCACAGCTAGGTTAGTATACTTTGCTTATTTCCACAGTATTATGTCTTATGGCGTTTTGCTGTGGGGATCGGCAGCTGACGTAGATTCCATTTTTATTTTACAAAAGAGGGCTATTCGCGCTATCTATAAAATGGGTCCTCGTGAGTCCCTTAGAAATAAATTCAAAGAAATTGATATACTAACTCAGCCTTCTCTTTATATCTTAGAAAGTATTTTGTATGTTCGGAAAAAATTAGGACTTTTCAAAATTTGAAGCGATATCCATAATATAAATACACGTAGAAAACATGAAATTGTGATACCCAAATTTAGGTTAGCTAAAACTAGTAAGTCATTTGTTATAAACAGTATTCGATTTTATAACATGTTGCCAAAGTCGGTTACAGAACTTAGTGATGGAAAGTTCAAAACCCACATTAAACGTGTCCTTATCAAAAAAGCATATTATAAGATTAAAGACTACGTTGAAGACAAGGAAGTTTGGCAATAATTCCTTCTGCACATGTGGCATGGTACCTCAATAACGGCATTACTATGTAATTATGTCTATTAACTGCTCCCAAATTAAGATGATTATTTGATTTTACCTATTTTTCTTTTTTTTTACATTTACGTACTTTTTTGACATAATCTTTTCATTATTTGACATTATATAACTTCACGATACTATATTTTTTATAGATTTGTTACAGCTTTAGTGGCAGTCATGCCATTTAGTTTAAATTGGTTTTTAATTGGTTTTTTTTATATAGATTCTCTTTTATATTTTGTGAATGTGAGAACGTTGTAGGCATAACCGACTTTTAGATCTGTCGATCGTTTTCTATCTTGCTAAGTACCTGGTACTTGTTGATAGGCCTACAGTGTCCTCTCATACCTATAAACACTGTAACTCGAAAAGATTGTAAATACCATTTATTTTTAAAAGAGTAACCGTGGAGTTTCTTGCCGGCTCTTCTCCATAGGAAACGACCAATTGGAACCGTGCACCTAGCTTCTGACGTTTCATAAGTGCCCTTGTAGGTTTATGTGAAATAAAATATTTTGAATTGAATTGAATCTCATGGCGTCATGGAGAGTGCGATTGTCGCAACCCAGTGCTGGGCACGCCACTATTGCGGTGATAAGTCCCCTCTTTGAGGAGTGGCTGGAGAAGCGCCACGGCATCCTCACTTTCCGCCTGACGCAGGTCCTCACCGGACACGGCTGTTTCGGGAGGTACCTGTTTCGGATAAGGCGGGAGGAAACGCCCGGGTGTCATCACTATGTGGATCGCCCGGAGGACACGGTGGAGCATACGGTGGAGGTATGCCCGGCTTGGGCAGAGCACCGCCGTGTCCTCGTGGAGGCGATCGGTGGCGGGGATCTCTCGCGTCCGGCTCTGGTCCAGGCTATGGTACGGAGCGAGAGGGCATGGGAGGCCGTCACCTCCTTCTGCAAAGCAGTAATGCTTGCAAAGGAGGAGGCGGAACGCGTGAGGGAGAGGCAAATTTCGCGCCCTCACGCCCCTAGCCGCCGCAGGAGGAGACGCCCTGGGCGTCGGGAATCAATCGCTGATTCCCGGCCACCGTAGGCGTGGGCTTGCAGACGGTGAGCAATGGGTAGCTCGCCGTCCGGTAAGGACTAAGCCCGGGTCGACGGCGCGTTGTGTTCCACGCGCGCCTCAAAGAGTGTCAGCGAGTGAAGGGGTCCGATGAGACCATTGCCTGCCGGGGTTGCGGGAAAGTCCGAAAGGGATACCGTGGCCCCCTGGCATTGCACAGGCAACAGAAGGAACACGGGTGGGTTTTAGTCAGTAAGAGTCTGACACGCCCTCCCGCTCCACCCAGAGCGTGAGACGTCAGTAGAAGATTTCCCACCCACAAAAAAAAAAAAAAAAAAAAGCTGCCCGAGTTTCTCTGAGATTTTTTTTCAAAAATATCGGTATCCTCACAGTGGTATCACAATACATCTTCGCCAACATCTTATATATTAGGCAAAATATACACTAAAACAATGATATTCACAATGTTAACACAAGAAGTAAGGAAAAACTACATGCTCCCTTTCACCGGCTTCATAAGGTTCATAACTCATTTGTTGGGCTTGGTATAACCTTTTATGACAAGCTACCCTCTTCTTTGCTAGATTTGCCTTTTAATGCGTTTAAAACTAAAGTAAAGTCCAACCTTTGTTCAAAGGCATACTATTCTATCAACGACTACTTAAATGATAAGAATAGTTGGTCGCTGTGATTAACTCAAGACAATGTTTAAATGTTCTTTCTCCAGAATTAGTTTACCTACTGACAGGTTTTAAAAGTTTATAATTTTACTTTATACGTCAATTTATTTTCATTTTATTTTTATTTATTGTTGACATAATCTAGGTACTCATTACAATGTCTTTTTTAATGAGTTGTATTGCAATATGTGGTTAGCTAGCGACTTCGACAATTATTTATTTTACCTCGATGGTCCTAGTTTATCAATTATAACTTCTAGTTACAGCTCTATGTAAGCGGGCACGCCCTTTATGCCTGGAGGCTTTATTTTCTTTTTTTAGATATTGTTTACGTTTAGTTATTTTTATTTCTGCTTGAGTATAGTTCTCGATGTTTTTGGTTGGTATATTGGCGTGTGCTAGCTGTCATATGGCTATAAATTTATAATTTAAATTGTGTTTTGCGTAATGTAAATTATCTTATAATAGTTATTTGTGCAACAAGAGAGCAAAGTTGTTTTTTGCTGCGAGTGTTGATTTTGAATCCCGAGTAAGCGAAGGATTCTATAATTGAATCACGAGCGTAACGAGTGATTCTAGGTTAGAATCCTGAGCGCTGCGAGGGATTCAAAGACACGAGATGCAAATAACTTTGCTCTCGTGTAACACATACAACTTTTCACCTCAGCAGCGAGAACATACTACATGTAAAAAAAACCCTGTCCGATCCGTGAGGGTGTTGTTAGGTATCGTACTGTGAGCATATTTATGTGGAAATTTTCAGGAAAAAAGAAAAAGAATCCCCACATTTTTTTCAATGGTCAATTTTACCGAATTTTACGTTTGGTGTGGCGCGGCGGCCGTCGTTTAGCGGGTGTCTAAAAGTCATAAGTTATGAGTTTTGCAATTTTTTATATGGATTTGGGGTAATTTTGGAACGAAAAATGTCAATTTTAAATACCAATAACTTTTCTACTATCAATAATAATAAAAAAACATACTCTTTTGTAATGTTACTGCAGTACCAGTATGCCTTTTTCAGATCGGACAAGGTTTTTTTAACATAATCTTCATCACCTCGTATTTTGCAGCCACCATCTTAAACCCAAGATGGTGGCTGCATTTTTACCACACTATCGACTTTAGCACCCTCAAAACTATGAAAACGACACCCATGACGAAAAATGTGAAAATTTTCGCAGCCGCCATCTTGGATTTACATTTTGACTTCACTGTCGGCTTTAGCAACCTTGAAAACCATAGAAAAGATACCCATAAAGAAAAATATGAATTTTTTTGCAGCCGCCATCTTGGATTTACATTTTGACCTCACTATCGGCTTTAGCATCCTCGAAAACTATGAAAACGACACCCATGACGAAAAATTTGAAAATTTTCGCAGCCGCCATCTTGGATTTTTATTTTGACTTCACTATCGGCTTAAGCAACCTTGAAAACCATAGAAACGATACCCATGAAGAAAAATTTAAAAATTTTCGCAGCCGCCATCTTGGATTTACATTTTGACTTCACTGTCGGTTTTAGCAACCTTGAAAACCATGGAAACGATACCCATGAAGAAAAATTTGAATTTTTTTGCAGCCGCCATCTTGGATTTACATTTTGACCTCACGAACGGCTTTAGCACCCTTGAAAACTATGAAAACGACACCCAATAAGAAAAATGTGAAAATTTTCGGAACCGCCATCTTAGATTTTCATTTTGACCAAATTCACACTTACTATCTCACTCCGTCTTTCTTTCTGCCATTGCACTCTTACCGCAAGCCGCTTATGAACTTCGTTCCGAAAATTAAAAAAAAACAGAATTTAAATAAAACCTAGATGATTTGCAATTTTAAGGTTTTATGTGTATCCAACCGTTTTATTATTTGTTTCTTTTTATTAGGTAGGTATGGAATTTTGAAATCGAACTTCGAATCGACTTGTTTCTATCTCTCGCTTTTTTCGTATCGAAGTGAAAGTGACAAAACTAATTGAAGATCAAATCTTTAGAATTTTGTGAGTAGACCCAACACTGTTTTCAGCATTTAAAAAAAATAATTAAAAAGTTACTTTGTCTCACGCTCGCAGCAAAATCGAATTTTGCTCACTGTTTTTTGACAGCAAAACCTGCTTGTTTGAGGTGCTGAGGTGAAAATTATTTTTCATCCCACCATCTCGGAAAGAGTATTTTTTATCTTCAGTATCTGAGTGGAAAAGCCGTTTTTATTCTCTAGAGGATAAAGTAAATTGAATTTAGAACATCGTGTGCACTAAGTTTGTGAATTAAAAAAAACATTAAACCTATTTACTGCTACCTCTATGGTGCCGAATATATCATACAACTTTTTTTTAATTTGTTAAAAACTCAGACTCGGAACCTTCTTGGTGTTCTTTTTTCAATTTGCTTTGTACGCGGTTCTTTACGCGGCATTTTTTCACGTCATTGTTAAACCTTAGGTATATTAAAAACAAGAAACTTGAAAACAAGTGAAAAAACTAAAATGAGTGATTCTAGCGACGAGGAAGTTTGCTTGACGCCAACAGAATTGACTGAAACTGTTAATAATGCGCAAACGTTTTTTTTTTTGCATTTAGTCATTTCCTCGCTGAGGTGGAATGAAAAGTTACGTGTTGCACTCGAGTGCAAAGATTTTTCACCTCGTGCTCTTTTGATTCCCTCGCTAACGCTCAGGATTCTAATTTTGAATCACTCGCTGCGCTCGTGATTCAATTTTAGAATCCTTCGCTTGCTCGGTCATCAAAATTGAACACGCGGTTAAAAAGCAACTTTGCACTCTTGTATAACAAATAACTATTATTGTATAGATTTTTTTTTTCCTTTCTGAACAGACAGCTGTGCTGCTGGGGAGTTTGTTGCGCCACTTCTTCTTCCCAGCAAAAGCACTAGGAAGTGGTGAAGGGTGGGCGTTTTGGGGGACTGTCTTATGTAATTTTGACGTTCGAAAAGTGATGATTCTCAGCCTAGTTTGAATAAATGACTTTTGTTTTTTTTTTTTTTACCGTTCAGGAATCCTTTATATTGAAACAGCTAAACATGATTTGGAAATTGACCACCTAGACACTGGTTTAGGTGGTCAATTTCCAAATCATGTTTAGCAGCAAAGGCCTGCAAAGGCCAAAGCAGGTGAATTGACGATAGTCTCGCTACTGGAGAAAGTAAACCATGCACTTGTGTGAATCCATTGGCAACAAGTCTTGCCTTATATTTTACATTGTTCCCATTGGTATCCTTCATTACTTTGTACACCCACTTACATTTAATGATTTGTTCCATGATTCTGCAAGGAATCATTTTTAGACTGCATAGCATCCAGCTACCCTTGACGATGACTGTCTTCCAGAGCTTGCTTATAGGTCTGCGGCTCGCAGTCAACGCTGATCAGATTTACATAATCTGAATCTGAGTACCGATCTGGAGCACGATGTTCGCAAAGAGGGTATCTTCTGGCAGTGTTGTTTTCGGAACTGTCATCTACCGGTGGCACAGGAAGATCTTGAGCAGCGACGAAGACTTCGGGTTCCAATTGGGAGACAGGAGGTATTCCAACAGAAGACTCAGTAGGAGACTCAATAGGAGGCTCAGTAGGAGGCTCAGTATGATGCTCAGCATTTGGTACTTGTGTAGGTTGCAGATGAGGCTAGAACTTCCAGATTATCAGGCTGAGGATCTGAAATCTGTGTTGTTTCGACACCATGTTCGATATATGGTGGTTTATCTTCTACAAAGTGGACGCCTCTCGCAATGATGATTCTTCTTGGATACTAAGAAACGATAAGACGATATCCTTTGTATCTGTTGAGTAGCCAACGAAAATACAGGTTGACGCTTGTAGTCAAGTTTCTTACGCTTTTCCTTCGGGATCAGGGCGTGCACTTCACAGCCACTCTTAGCTGATTTAGATTCACCTTCTTCCCAGTGCACATATCTTCGGGAATTCTGTTGTTAATTGCTTGCGTAGGCGAGAGGTTCTTGAGGTAAATCGCCGTGGAAACAGCTTCAACAGCTTCCCAGTATACTCGTGGCAAGCCAGAATCTTTTAACATAGATCTGGCTTTCTCGTTGACTCGCTCCGATACTCCGTTATGTTACGGGGTATACGGAACTGTGGTTTGATGTGCAACACCATTTTCCTTGAGGAACTGAGTCATGTCACGATTAACGAACTCTGTACCTTTTTTTATCGGAGCGAAATAAAAAATGTTTTTGAGACCGGTTTGGTTCTCCACAAGACTCTTAAATTCAACGAACTTACTGAAGACTTCGCATTTCGATCTTAGCAATCATCTTAGCCGATCTTACGCGTCAAGTCATCTGCAAATGTAAGTAGATAAAGAGTGCTCATGAATGCGTACTCATAAGTCCGCAAAGGGTTGAGTGAATAAATTCCAATTTAGTATTGTAGGTCTAATACTAAATTGGAATTAAAATGACTTGAATTTTTGACTGAATATATTGACGAGAATCTTTGAATAGCCTCTTGAACATTTTGTCTTGCAGGCACGGCACGCATGTTTTGTTCAACTAACTGAATGATAGACTAGTAAAGTCCATACCCACGGCTCGATTATTTAAAATATTTAGGGCTTTAGGATGCAAGTGACCAAGACGCCTTGCCATAGTTAAGCAGACTCTTTCACTTGTGTGCAAGTGGCTTTATGTTCTGTCGTATCTAATCTGTACATACCACTATGATTTGACGTTAGACGCAGTAGCTTGTCACCTTGCAATGCATCTTTAAAAAGGATATCCCTATGTAGTCTGTGGAAAGGATTGAGGCACTTTTCGGTGAAACATCTACTAGCCCTTTCTGAAACGTCAATGAGTTTTCCAAAATTTGAAATCTTAATGAACAATCGTATGAAAATTACAGATTCCAAATTCAAATGTAATATCTTTCTTATTTTTAATTGTAACAGTATTTATAGCCAGACTAAGTATATGAGAGGAAGATGACGATGAGTTATTCTTGTTTCGGCATGTTTATGCATTTCCTCCAGTGAGATGCTACATAGCCTAACTTTTTGCAATATGTATACGACACCTTATAACCACACGCAGGAACACTATTTGATTTGGATAACAAAGAACTTGATGTAGTTGGTGTATCTCGGCGTTCCTCCTTGAGAGGATCGATGCTATCGGGTCTGCGCTTATCCGGGTCCCGGAGTGCTCTTTTACTCGTACCATCACCATGGGCTGTAGCTGTCGCTGAGACCTGCTAGCATAATAACACCAACAAGTTCATCGTCCAGGTCAGCTTGGATGGCAATCAGCTGCTGTTGCACATGGCGTATATCATTCACGTAGGCTTCCACGTTTGAGTAATTTTCAATCTTGGTGGTTAGTAGTTTCTTCATAAGTTTTAGGCGTTCCCCCAGGCTGCTATCTGCGTAAGCATATTCTCTTGTTTCCATATTGCTTTTGAGATTGTGGTTGTCATAACTACAGGATAAAGAACAGGCAAATTTTGCCTCTGGCCTTCTCATCTTTTTGAGAAAAGTTACCAATATTTTCTGCATAATTACAGCTACCTTTTAGTTTGGCAAAAGTTGGCGTGCTGTGGGTGACCAGTACTGCTCAAGAGGATGCCAAGAAAGGTTGTAGTGGTGGAACCGACGATTGGTCTCCAATCATGGAAAGTCTGTGGTGTTTGCACCGATGACTGGTCTCCCACCATGACGAATAACTTTCTTCAAAACTTACGAGGTGGGCCCATTACCTGTGTGCTTTTAGAAGCCCACACGAGTCGCAGAAGTAGGTAGGTGGGTTTTTAGGAGTGGAAAACTGGAAGACCCAGATGCACAGTCATGAATTGACAACAATAGAGAAGAGAGTAAATTATAACAATAGGGAATAGAAAATATAATAAAAATAAAATTTTAAAATATCTTTTTAAAATTGGCCAGCGATTTGGTTATGATAAAACGTAGGTTTCGACAATATCTTATGCTCTTCTGAAACCTGGTCAAAACCAGATAGGATGTTGTCTAATGTAAATCATTTTTCAGTTGCCAGTGACACACAGTGCATATGTCGCAGTCATCTGGTTAAATTTGCCAGCTAATTGGACGCCGTTCATTAAAGTGGATCCATCCAATTGGATGCCTAGGCCGATAGGTAGTTAATTAAATTAGTATCATTCAACGTTTAAAAACTTGGCGTATTGAAAGTCAGCCCTTTGAAGATTACTGACCAAGACTCAGCCAAGTGATTCAAATGGTGAAAAAATTTCTGCGAGCAACTTGGAAATAGCGCTCGCCAGCCGCTGCTGCGGCACCGCTCGCTACGCTCGCTCGGGTCGCGCGCGGTTGGTCATAGTTCGAACCTTTTTTTTTTTTATTACGGGGGGAAATCCTCATGGATGTCCTCCTCATGGGTCTGTCAGACTCTTACTGACTAAAACCACCCGGTGTTCCGTCTCACACTTGCGCCGGAGATCACGGGATCTAATGCGACTTCCGCGATCCTCGGCTAGTGCCGGCCCGCCTCTGTGGGCCACCTCGATTTTGGGGGTAGTGAGGTGTTAATCTCCCCCCTTACATCATAGAGAGGCGCGCGTGGAACACTTCGCGCCGCCATCTCGGGTCCTAAGGAGTAGGGGGCGATGGATTTCCCCAGATCCGTCGCCTCTGGACCCATTTAGGGGGGCTGGAAGAGGGCGTTATCCGCCCTCCGCCAACGCCCGGTGCGTCTGCTGCGGATCGGGTTAGCAGAAGCAATCTCCCACTCCCTTTCCACAGCCTCCTTCTGCGAAATGACTGTTTCGCAGAAGGATACCACCGCGTCCCAGGACTCCTCGCTGCCGACAATCGAGTCGACAACGGGTCATAGTCCGAACCTTTTTTTTTTTTTTTTTTTTTTTTTTTTTTGGTCTTTTTTTTTTTGGTCTCGGGGTGGAAAATCCTCATGGATGTCCTCCGCCTGGGGCGAGCGGAGGGGTCTGTCAGACTCTTACTGACTAAAAACCACCCCGGTGTTCCGACTCACACCTACGCCGGGGGTCGCGGGAACGAAAGAATCTTCCGCAACCCCCGACTGGTGCCAGCCCGCCGCAGCGGGCCCCTCCTCCTTCATCACCGGCGCACCAGAACACATGGCACGCCGTGACCAACCCAGGGACCAAACCAGCACATGGGCGCCAGACGTCATAGTTCGAACCTAACCTAACCTATTTCACCCAGTTTAACTAAATGACTACACGACATTCAGCCATCTGGTTAAACGTTGTGCTCAATGACTTGGCTAGTTGTCTTTCAGCTATTTAATTGGATTTAATGAACGCGCTAGTCATTCAATCAAATAGCAGATTCAACCAGATGACTGCGACATATACAACAGCTTCCTAATTACGCAACATATTTTCGTAAACGATAAAGACAAATCTGTTTCATTTTGACAGTTCAACAACATTCATTGCGTCATTTACGTTGCTCGGCAGTTTTTTTTTTCGAACTTACGGAGCAATGGATTAGCAATCTGTTTAAAAACGATTCAGATTCGGATTGATTTTGCATTACGTAATTAGGGTACAGGTTTTCATTATGTTAAGCAGGAATAGTCAGGGGAAATCGCTAGTATGCAATGCCCTGATTCCACACGACAACAACTGCTCGCTATCTAGAAGCTGATACTGCAACACGTGTCGAACGCGTCACCGCTTACGCGATCCATTCGTTTTCGCATAATATTCTTTGGTCAATCGTCGACTCATTAATACAATATTAAATGTACATAAATACGAGTAGTTAGAAATCACACTAATATTATAAAGGCGAAAGTTTGTGAGTGTGTATGTTTGTCTCTTCTTCACGCTAAAACTAATGAACGGATTTGGATAAAATTTGGCACACAGATAGTTTATAACCTGGATTAACAAATCAAAAAAATCAAATCATCTTTATTTGTGAACACAGGTACTGAAATAAAGGTCTTATTCATACATCTTAGTTGATCTCTATGTCCTACCAATTAAATTGGTGTACAAATATTGTTTTTTTACTAATAAATCTGGATCTATACAATACAAAGTCAGGTTCAAGTAAATAATGAAAATTGAAAGTATTATTAATCATTAATGAATCAATTATAATTTATTTTTCATGCATGTTAACAGTAAATAATATAAAAGGCTATTAATTTCAAATTGTATAATATTATAAATAATGTCAATTAACTAAATAAAAAATAAATTATAATAAAGGGCTGATGGCAATGTCATATTTTATCATTTAAAAATTCTTCGATAGAGTAATACGTCTTATCTATTAGAAATGAATGCAATTTACTTTTGAATTTGCGAACATTATCTTCACTCCTTATACATTTTGGTAATTTATTATAGACCTTTGGAGCCATTACAAAAATACTGTTTCTGTATAGTGCAGTACTAGATCCGACTGTTTGTAACCGATCACAACGGCACATATGATACTCTTTATCCCGTTATTCCGACGGAATCGAAACTTATGCGGGTGAAACCGCGGGGCGCAGCTAGTAGAATATAATTGTAATGCTATTGGTGCCAATTCTGTTGTTCACAAACTAAACTAAATTTAAGTTCAGTGCATCTTTTTCTTTCTATTTCATTAAGAAAAGGACAGAAGATACATTTTAGTTTAGTCCTGTCAAATTAATCAGCGCCTGACGTAAATTGACGTAATTTTAGTGGGCAAGTTTTTAATCATGTCAAAACTTGTATGGGTTAGTGTCAGGGACTGATTAATTTGGCAGGACTAAACTAAAATGTATCTTCTGTCCTTTTCTTAATGAAATAGAAAGAAAAAGTCTGTTTTAACATTAAAGTTCATCAAATAGAATTGGGTTTTTTTGTATCCTCTGCTGCCACCAAATATATTTATTAGGGGGTGGTACCTTGATATTATGTAATGGTTGTCTCAGATATAAGGAAAGGAAGGATATCACTGCTTGCTCTGTTGATCGATTATGTGAGGTAGCATGTGCATAGGTTGAAGGCGATACTTTTTGTATGTGTTTATAGACCACCAGCCTCAAACTTGTCATCATTTTTATTCATCATGGAAGAAATAATAGGGGTTAAAGTATGAAATTGCCGTTTTATTGTAATAGGTACTTCGAATTGACATAGAACCTTCATGGTTTGAGATTTAAGTGAGTGAAACTTTTTCTCATGGCACCTACGAAGTTCTTCTTTTAAAAAATGTTCAACATTTGATTATCACCTTTCAGTTGTTTTTTTTTTATTCAGCTTAGTCAAGAAAGATGGACACTTCGAAAATTCGAGTAATTTTTGAATACGAGTTCCAACGCGGAACTAACGGACCAGAAACTGCTCGCAATATCAATGTTGCGTTTGGAGAGGGGACTGCTAATGAACGCATCGTGCGATTTTGGTTTAAACGCTTTAAATTCTTTCGTGATGGAAACTTTGATTTGAAGAACGAACCACGTGGAAAATCGCCCACACAGGTGAATAACAATGAATTGAAAGAGATGGTGGAAGCCGATCCGAGCCAAACTACCCAGGAATTAGCGGCATAGTTTAACGAAGTAGAAACAATTCAATTTAATAAAGTAGAAACAAAAAGAAGGAGAAGATGTAATTTCATTTAAAATACCTTTTTTATTAATTTATTTATATTTTATATATTTTTTTTTCTATTTTGTTAATATGAAAATGCTGCATGCTTAGTGGACTGTAGATTTGCAGACCATTTTCTATTTAGTTAAGTACCTGGAACTTGTTGAAAGACCTACACTGTCCTCACATACCTATTATTTAAAAATATTGTAAAAGCCAATAATTATTTTTAAAAGAGTAACCGTGGAGTTTCTTGCCGGCTCATACCCATAGAAAACGACAAATTGGAACCGTGCACCTAGGTTTATGTAAAATAAAATATTTTGAATTTTTGAATTTGAATATTCCACATGAAAAACCCAATAACAGTTGGCCCGACCTGGTAATCGAACCCCGGAGCTCATGCCCAGCAGTAGCGCTTGCGACCACTAGACAAACGCAGCAGTCTAATACAAAAATATTAATCGTATTTTTGTTTTAAATATTTTGAAGAAGGTGAAACTCAATTCATTCGAAAAAGCACTGGCATTAATAATACTCGTAATATTTATTTTTTTGTTTAATGGTTTTTTTTTTCTTTACTATAGCTAGCTACTCTCGAAGGAACATGATGAATGTAATGAACTGTTAACTTTGGATTGTAATATTTAAATATGGAAGGAAGTTATAAATACTTACTCATTGTTATTATTTTTTAAATTGTGTAAGACAATATTGATAAAAATATTGAATATTAATAAAGTTAACGAACTTGCTTTTAACAATTGTTTCATTTTAGGTACTTAGGTGATTTTCAGTAGTTGTAAAACTGATTGTTTGTTACTGACCAGTGCTCTCCTACCTACTGCTTCAAGCACCTGTCTCACGTAATTTTAAACCCCACCTTAAACATGGGCCAAGGTGCTGGGCCAGCATTTGGACCAAACAAAAAAATATCCCCAATGGTCGCTGAAAAAAAAAAATCCACATTGGCGCTGCACTGAACACTGTTTGCGGAGCGCGCCAAGATTATTTGATGTGTGCACTAAAAACCGACATTATTTGGTTGGCGGGCCAGTGCTGGTAACCAACTACGAACACACTCCAAGTAGATCTCTACAAGTTGGCCCAATATGCTGGCCAAGGGGCCCAATGTGTACAGCGGCCTTAACGAGCATCGAGTAGAGTTACTCGTAGCAACTAAAAACGAGTTTGCGAGCAACTAGCAGCGTATGTACCAAGTGCTAGTCTGTCAGCGAGTGTTCTGCCCTTCAAACGAGTGTCGCTGAGCGAGTACTGTCTTTGGTAGCTTTTCGCTGCAACAAAACGAGTACTCGCTTGATTGCTCGCGATCAACTATAAATATATCTATTTCTTTTACAGAACCAACAATCTTTTTTACGTTTCTTGAGCGAGATAATAGTTAATAGCTAGTATCTTCTTCGCCAGCGGTGGGGCAGGTGTCTGAAATATTACTAAATGTTAGCGGCAATATTGAGCTACTAACTAGCCCTGCCCTGTAGTGTAGTCCCTTAGCCAAAAGAGAACAAATGTTTATAAAGTTTGAAACAAAAAAAGTTAGTCAGAGAACTTTGAAAATAACTTGTGGCATACCCATTATTTTGTTTCAGTTCAGTTAAAATATAATTGGTCTTATGTTTGTGACATTTGTATTATGTGATGTTTCATTACTTGTGTTATTATTGTTTTGTGGGTTCAAATCCCAACGAACATGGCCAAATAAATATGGTCTCTTTATTTTCAATGATAAAGCTATTTATTTTCTACTAGTTGTTGCCCGCGACTTTGTCTATATTTCATATTTTTTTAATACCAATTTTTAGGAAAGTAGCATTTGTTCTTCTCCAGGCCCCAGGTCACCTATCTGTCTTAACGATCAGGTCAGTGTAATGTAATTACTAACTCTTTCAAATAGCTAACTACAGAAAATCGATTTACCTAATAAGAACTTCTTTGTAATTAATGTTATAATTTCGTAGTAAATAATTTAAAGTTTTGCGCGGTCTAGCCCTAATGATGAGATGTATATTGAAATCAGGCTGGCTTATATAATTTAAATAGAGAATATTCCTAACATTATTAATAACCTTGACGCTATAGCATAAAGCGTATTAAACTTGATAGATGTTTCAATTTAGACAGTAATATTTTATGAAATACAGAACAGAACGTATGCACACATTTTACTAACCTCAATCTATCTCTTGTGAGTATCTCAAAGCTGATTTATACATGCGTAGGTACTAAGTTTAAATTATTATCTTAGTTTGAGGAATGTATTTAGGATAACTATAACTAAGTGCTCGTGTTTGTACGCACTTTAAGCATAAAAAACTAACTAAACTCTTCTATTCGGGGCGGAGACATATCCAATAAAACAAAAATCATAAAAATCAGTCCAGCCGTTTTCTTGAGTTACCTATATATGCTGTAACTAACACGACTTTCTTTTATAAGTATACTAGCTGTCCGCCCCGGATTCGCACGGGTAGCACAAATTACTTAAGTACGGCGCACCTACCAACCTACCCTACCTACCCTACCTGCCTACCTTACCTTCCTATCCTACCTTACTACCCTACCTACCTACCCTACCTACCCTACCTACCCTACCTACCCTACCTACCCTACCTACCCTACCTACCCTACCTACCCTACCTACCCTACCTACCCTACCTACCCTACCTACCCTACCTACCCTACCTACCCTATCTACCCTACATACCCTACATACCTACCCTACCTGCCTACCCCACCTACCTATCCTACCTACCCTACCTACCTACCTACCTACCTGCCCTACCTACCTGCCCTACCTACCCTACCTACCCTACCTACCCTACCTACCCCACCTACCCTACCTACCCTACCTACCTTTTAAACCGGTATTAAAAGTATCCTATGTCCGTCTCCTGGTTCTAAGCTACCTCCCCAGCAATTTTCAGCCAAATCGGTTCAGCCGTTCTTGAGTTATAAATAGTGTAACTAACACGACTTTCTTTTATATTATATAGATATACATCGATGTATAGATAGATAGATCCAATAATTACTTCGTAACGTAACAGTTCTATTGTGTAAAAAAAAAAATATACTAAACTTAGTTTCAACAAACAATTTACTTCAAGTAGAAACTTGAAATTTTCTTTTGAATTGTCGAGTCTGGCAGTTTGGTTATTTTCAGTAGATTGTTTTTATTTTTGTTTCAGATAAGATTTTACTTTAATAAAACATGTAAATACATGACAAAAATGACATTTTCCACTGAATTAAACTCCAAATCGTAAAAATGTCCCGACACTCGGCTACTCATTTACGGGATACAGTTCTGTATCCAGGCAGTTGTCATTTTGAGTCGACCACAGCTGTCGGTGCTAACAGATTGATTGGCGGTCACCCGATCACGGAGAAAGGGGAGCGACGGACTGACACTGTGGACTGATGAGTTCGCACTACGGTGACTGTTGATAATTGATGCGTAAGGGAATGATGATTGAAAGAAATTCGTTGAATAAAAATGTTATTTGACCCTTTATGTTGCCGAGCTTTTCAATGGGTATGTTTTATAGAACGGACAGTCGACGGCACGTCAGTCATGACAAAACCAGTTTAAGTTGGCCTTGTATTCTATTGCAACTGCGTACAACGCTAGGCCAGCTTAAGGTCAACGTGTGGTCATTGGCCCGCAGTTTACTGTACCTGAGAAGTAAATAAAAGTGCAAACATACATTACTAAAACTACTCAGTATTTAAATTGAGCCAATATTGTTTCATTAATGCTTAACGTTTCATTAAGG
The DNA here is from genome assembly GCA_963853775.1 of Xanthia togata. Lineage (NCBI taxonomy): Eukaryota > Metazoa > Arthropoda > Insecta > Lepidoptera > Noctuidae > Xanthia > Xanthia togata. Next base: position 20,453,845 of record OY970802.1, read on the forward strand.
CAGTCTATTTTGCCAATTTTTTCTACTTAAGCTTAACGCCCGTACAATTTTTTTTCGTTGCGACTAAGAGCTATTCGTCTCAATTTCTCTCTCACATTGAGATGTGATGTGTGGAGTGATGGCTCTGACTCGCCATAGCACGACCTCTAAAACGTCTCTCAACACCCAAGTACTGCTGAACACCTCAGACATATTCTAAGAAGTAAATAAAGAGAAGGAAATCTAATTGTTTATCAAAATGCCTACCTACTTAAACTGTCCGTATATTCAAATCACAACTGTCATTCATTGACAGTCGTAAGAAACGGCTATAACGCGGAAAATTGACGTTGTGTGCCAGTTTGAGAAACAATTGATTTCCCTGATTGTTCATAATACACAAAGGTATACAACGAGCGATTCCTTCTATGTAAACATTAATACTCGTACCAGGCCTTGAATATTATATCAGCAACTACTTTAAGTAAACATGACGTATTAACATGAAATATATGTATATTATGGTTACTGATTTATTCTGGTGCATATTAAGGTATGGGCTTAACAGAGAAAATTATCTATTAATAATTAATTGTTTATGACTCCACAGACTCTGCTCTGTTAGCTTTGTCCATAAGAGATAATGTTTTGAATTTAAAAGGATTCGTCTAATCTCATCAAAATCCGTACCGTCTCTGGAAGATCTTGTGTAGTTACGACGCCTAAGCTTCCTTCAATCACTATAATTTAAGCAAATGCCTAAGCGATAAGAACATAATAGATTTCAGATGAAGAGAACCAACAAATGCGTCCATCAGATCCGTCACGCCCAACACGAACAATTCCGCTGTATCATTGTGAATCGTGCTTCGTGCACGCTCACGCAAATATTGAGAAATAATAATTAGATAATACGAGGCTCGTCTAAGTAATATTTACCAACAAACATGTTTCCGGTAAAGTTTATTTTCAAATATTTACTTCCCAAAGATACGGTATTTTCGTCGAGAGCCTGTTTGTAGCTTAACATTGTTCTGAGCAGTCCAATTAGTGTCGTAATATTTGAAAAAAGTGCTGTGCCGTTTGAAGTGATTTTGTTCTGCACGGAAAATGAGCGAGAATTCCGAGAAAGCTGTTTTAGATCGTATTTCTAAAGTTACCAGGAAAAATGACGCTGAAAATGTTTACAGAGAAGTTTGCACGACAATATAATTGTTTAGTACTTCCAATAATAACTTGTTGAGGTAAGCATGGTATTGTGCCAGTTATAGCAGAAATCCCTTGAATATAAATAAACGCTACACGATGTGCTTCGCGCTTTCTATGGCTTAGCAACAAAGTTCTACGAGAATTAACAAGTTACTATAGATAGCTGTAGGTTTATTGAAAGGTTGAGGATGTAGAGGACATTAATAGAAACGTTTTTCGGAACTCAAGGGATTAAAGTTTGTATCTGAATAAAATCGCGGCTAACAGCCAGTATCATACATATGCAGAAACATCTTCAGATTCTTCCATTCATTTCACAGTAAAAGTGCCAAGAAAATATTCTAATAAAATCTTTTCTAATAAATTCCATGTCTACCCTAATCTTCTAGCTTTATTGTAGAAAGCTGATTCAATTTCCTAAGTAAATATCCTTTTGAGTAAACCTGAGATAAGTCTTCTCTTGTTCGGGTTAAATATTTTTCTCTTTCTATTTTTTGTCGTAGTACAGCGCCATCGTTGCTACGCGGCTACGCTCGTTCTACGGCGTAGTAATAAGGGTCTACGAGCGCTCACGGGTAGCCCGGTCGTCAAAAAAACGATCTGTACGTTAATTAATTTAGAAAATTAATAAAAAAAAGTGTTTATTTATCTTAAATTAGAGTAATATAGTCGTTCTAGTTATTAAGTAGTTTATGCAGTGATTATACAGTGTTTTTTGTTACGTGAACTTTGCACAAAAAGTATATTAAACCGGCTGTCAACTCAACCAACCCAACGGTGACGGATTTCAAATTACCATCAATCCCAGGGAGAATTTTGTTTTATTTATGTTATTCTTTATAATATTTAATCCCGTAGAAAATCACAAAATACTGCTCAATTTTCTGAGCAACGTCCATCACACTAGCACGGTTTATGTCTCATCCGTTGCGGTCTATGCTTGACAACTAGTGAAAGCAAAATCGACGACGAAAAAAATCGCTTAGACAATAAACGCTACATAATTTACTACACAAAAATAAGGTCATTAGGTCTTATTGATTATTATTATTTCAGACTATTAAACCTGTAATGTGTCACATCATAACATGTCAAACTTGTTATTGTCCATCAAGTTTTTTTTGTCCTAGAATAAAAGTAGTGTATTCCTTGTAACTTCACTTTTGTTTAACATCCCCTCTAATTCCTGATTAACTTCATATAATATTGTAATATCTTTTTGTTATCAATTCATTACCTATTTTTAATACTTATATATATATTTTGTTTTCTCTTCTTTTTTCTTCACTTTGTGCCAAGAAAATATTCTAATAAAATCTTTTCTAATAAATTCCATGTCTACCCTAATCTTCTAGCTTTATTGTAGAAAGCTGATTCAATTTCCTAAGTAAATATCCTTTTGAGTAAACCTGAGATAAGTCTTCTCTTGTTCGGGTTAAATATTTTTCTCTTTCTTATTTTTGTCGTAGTGTCGTTCGTAGTACAGCGCCATCGTTGCTACGCGGCTACGCTCGTACTACGCCGTAGTAATAAGGGTCTACGAGCGCTCACGGGTAGCCCGGTCGTCAAAAAAACTATCTGTAGGTTAATTAATTTAGAAAATTAATAAAAAAAAGTGCTTATTTATCTTAAATTAGAGTACTATAGTCGTTCTAGTTATTAAGTAGTTTATGCAGTGATTATACAGTGTTTTTTGTTGCGTGAACTTCGCACAAAAAGTATATTAAACCGGCTGTCAACTCAACCAACCCAACGGTGACGGATTTCAAATTACCATCAATCCCAGGGAGAATTTTGTTTTATTTATGTTATTCTTTATAATATTTATTACCGTAGAAAATCACAAAATACTGCTCAATTTTCTGAGCAACGTCCATCACACAGTACGCACGGTTTATGTCTCATCCGTTGCGGTCTATGCTTGACAACTAGTGGAAGCAAAATCGACGACGAAAAAAATCGCTTAGACAATAAACGCTACATAATTTACTACACAAAAATAAGGTCATTAGGTCTTATTGATTATTATTATTTCAGACTATTAAACCTGTAATGTGTCACATCATAACATGTCAAACTTGTTATTGTCCATCAAGTTTTTTGTGTCCTAGAATAAAAGTAGTGTATTCCTTGTAACTTCACTTTTGTTTAACATCCCCTCTAATTCCTGATTAACTTCATATAATATTGTAATATCTTTTTGTTATCAATTCATTACCTATTTTTAATACTTATATATATTTTTTTTTTTCTCTTCTTTTTTCTTCACTTTTTCATTTAGCTGCATAATTTTACACATTCCGGATGGCTGACATATCAAAGAAAATGATGACCCGCAGTGCTACAAGCAAAACTAAGACTTACCTTGACGGAGCTCAAGGCTTCTAAAGCTACATACCAACAGCTGCTCCAGGAAAGGGAAGACAGCGAAGTGGAAGTGAAAAAAATCTAATAGAGGGGCTCTCTATTAGTTTTTTTTTTGTTTTTCGTTCTTTACTGCCTTACAAGGGCCTATTCGAAATAAATAATTTGACTCACATCACAAGTCTAGTTAATTGGCTATAAGAGTTTTTTAAAGGTTAGTGTTTATCGATAAGATTGCCAAGCTGTCGAAGTTGTTCAAATGTTTGATAAGTAAATATCAATTGAAGGATATTGACTAACTATTATGATAGGATCTTGAACAAATAATCGAGTCTTTCAATTATTTTGCGCAAAAAATTGATTCAACATCCCCATTTAATTGCAGGTTCAGGAGGACTTATGCAACAAAAAATGCTGTAATTCTTCATATTCTTAGAATTGTTCAATCTATATACCATTTCGTCGTTAAAATTCAATTGCTTAAAAGATTTCAAAATAGTTTACTGTATTGCATTAAGGGTGAAATTCGCGTGTTTGAACAAAACTTTTGAATTCTAAAATTATCCGATAAGACTCTATATTCAAATTGTGTCCTTCGAATAACATCGAACGTTATATTGTAAATATTGAATAGGACCGTTTGGGCTCTTTTTATAATATTACTTTTAAATGTCAATGTAATATGAATATAAAATTCTGATATACTTACAGTGGATAGTGAATAAACTCATTTTACTAAACAGCTGCAAAAATCTAAAAGATGAAATACTTCCGCCTGGATGGATAAGCGTTATCGACTTTATAAGGACCAACAGCGACACAGTAGGCTCAAGTACGTAGTACACATTAGGCATAGGGACATACCTAGTGTATTCAAAACACGCGTGATTTTCCGATCGATGTATGAGCCATGAATCAAATACGAGTATATAAATATCAATTAAACCGTAACCCCACTTCATAGAATAGACCAAATTCTATACAGTACCAAACAAGCCGCTTTTCTCTTCCATAAAATCTTCTGAAAAATAAGTCCACCAAAGCGGACACAAGACGAGAGGGGAGGAGATGTGTTTTAAACAACCAATAGAATTTCGTTATTCACACATCTCGTCTCCACTCGACTTCTGTGAATACCACTGAGCGGAGGTGTAACATATTTGTATAGCGTTATCGAAGCGGATAGTTCAGCTGTGCCTCGCCGAGATTGAGCTGGGCGGCGGCGGCGGTACAAAGCGGAGATGTGAGCTGTGCCTCGCAAGCTGGTGACGGCGTGCAGCGGATACGAGAAGAGATGTGAGCGGCGTGCAGTGAGCGGTAAACATTCAACTAGCTAGCTAACTACTTAGCTGCTAGCCGCACTCAGTTCAGTACCGCTCTAGCCAGTACGCATCTCCGCACAGCTTCGGTGGATACACCCTATCTGAAAAACATCTCTCATCGTCTCTGCTTCGGACATCTCCGCATATCTCCGCTTTGGTGGAGTCCGGGCCTAAGGGGACAAAAACTACAAAGATATAAATATGTCTAGATAGACAGTCAAAGCTATGAACTTATCAAAAAAAATAACTGCTACCCACTAAATGCACGCACACTAGACAAGCACAATGACAGCACAATGTCATGGCGTGAGTGTAAGACGTAGCTGTCCCGCACACCAGCATAACAAAGCTGGCTTGTTTGTTTTAGTTCTTTTGCAGCGCGACACTATCTAGACATATAAATAATCAAAGACAATTTATTATCCAGAGAAACTACGAGGCGAATACTCAAAATGCCCGTTTCAGTACAAAACGGCGGGATTAACATAAAGATTAATTAAAAGATAAATGATGCCCGTTTTTATACCGACCCTCATTCTAAGCGGTTTGCGATAGAATTATATTTGAGTTTTTTTTATAAACACTTTATGATGAGTTACGGCCGTTCGTTCATTTTCATAATGAGGCGGCTTTGTTCCAGTGTTTACTCATTTTGGAACGTGTTTGATGTTCCACATAATATTGGATGTTACATAAACGGAATTAAGCGTCTCGTAGGACGCTGAACAACGTAGTGTGACGTCAAGCAAACACTAATTAACCTAAAGTGTAGGTAGCGTGTCCGTCAATTTATATTTAACTTACGCAATTCAAACAAAGTATTAATTGCTATAAAGGTGACCCTGCTAGGGTTTCGCATTGATGCACGCATGGGATGCATTTTTATAATAGTATTTTGTGACCCTTGTCATCCGTTTTGCAAATCAAATTAAATCAGATGGAAATAACTCGGAAAGTTGGGTGTAAGTAATTAAACAGCTACGACGGTTAAGGCCTGTTCACAGCCTCGAGCGATTTGACTACGATACGATATGTACTTGTGTGCTTCGCGTGTACTGTCGCTCCGCAAGTCGCGTCGTGGTGACTCGTGGCATGCTCTAAACAATGTCTTTCATTTAACACAGGCACGGTGTAAGGTTGCTACCCTCATTGACTCATCTCAAATTTCCACCCTGTACTGACGTGACAGCAAGACCACTTTTCTACCTATGGGTTGCGTAAAAGGCGATTAAAGGATAAAGTTCAGACGAAGCGACGGGCAGCGATGTCCTCTTGGAAACAGACAATGTTTTTGCCCACCGCGGTTACTGTGATAATTTCCTCTTTGACCGTCCATTATACAGGTTTTGGAAGGCTCCGCCGACAATAAAGTGACGAAAATTGGGTAAATCCTAATTAAACCGAGCAGAGGGGAACAATAGTGGTATTATTCGGATTCAGGTATTTAGTATTTTATTATGCATCCTTTAGAAAGTCGAAACAAATTCCGTCAGTCATTTGTTTCCAGATAAAGTGGTTTAAAAAAGTCAGAATTAAAATCGTTGTCTACTAAATCGAAGTTATAATTGTAGTAACCCGGTATGACGTAAAAAATTGAAGTATTCTGACAGTAATGGACTATACGTGTAATCCATGTAGCCTGGGGCTAATCTTAGAGAGTTTAAGTCGAGCCGTCCGGGCGGAGATAAATCTATCTTCGAGATAAATCTTATGAAAGAATTGGGTATCATTTTCAAGGCTGCTTTCGATTAGACAATTTATAGATGAATGGTTCAACAGACAATCCGCTGATAAATGAGGCTTGCGAATTTAGTTAAGAATTGTTTTTCTGTTTCGTAAAAGTAATCTTTTAAGTATTGCGGAAAAGCTTAACATTTTCTTTTTTATCGTAGCTTTTACTCTTCTACAGATTAAATCTGTAAAACCGCATATTTTTTTCATACGAGTATAGGGATTAAACCTAAAACAAATTCTGTTTTCTAGCTTAGCTCGTACAACATAAGATATAATAAAGTTAGTAAATATGTACTTACTCTGTTTTCTCTTCGTTGTTAGTTAATTAAGTAGGACAGTAGGTAATTAATGTAGATCCCATTTGTCTCCCAGTTCAGGATCAATGCGGAACCATAAATGGAATTACAGACAAATCTGGTATTAACTGTTTAATAAATTAATAGATAAATTTGTGAACATTATTTATTTATTTAACCATTTATGTACACACAAAAATAAACAGACAAGATTAAAAGAACAGAAAAATACGTACAAAGGTGATGCTTATTTCTAATGAAATCTCTTCCAGCATACCTGCGATAGGAGAGAGGGTAAAAAGAGATGTAGACACCGTGTGTAAGAGTAGAGAGAAAGTAAAATACATAAAATCAAAACAATTCACTCAATAAAATAAAACAAATTATAAGACAATATACTTACGAACATACATACATACTTCTAAAATAAATAAAATACAACATAAATACCTACGCAACTATGACGAAGTGGAAAGATAGTGTTCTTTCACTCTTCTTTTAAATACTGCAACAGTTTGGCAGTCCCTAATGTCAGGCGGAAGTGAATTCCACAACCGCACCGCGTGCATTCTCTTATACCGGTGTAGAATTTGTAGATATACTTCGCATTTCGCAATCGGTATATTCTGAACGCAACTTGAATTGGCATAAGCTAAGCTATATTTTAAGCTTAGTCTTTTAAATACACACACAAAAAAACACGGAAAAATATGTAACTGAACTTAAAACTAATATCCCTAAAAATATCCGTGACGTCGCAATTTAAGGTGCACGATACAAGGCCGGGAAATAAATGTAATAAGAGAGGATCCGAGCTCTCCGGCCTGAGCACACACCGGGCTCCCTGGGCTAATACCCGGCGCTTCGGAGCGAGGGTATGTTTGACTGGGTTTTATTAAGGACGAGTTTCTGCCTGCGGCTTTGGTCACGTGAAGTTCTGTAAACGATATATGAATGGACAATTAAGTGAATTGGTAACATCATCCAGGTTTTAAAACACTGTTTTATTTAAATTAGAAGATGAACGTTAAAAATAAAAAGTCTTTATAAATTCTAAATAAAATATAATATAATCCTATATAAAATATTATTTAATTCTATCATTCGGAAGACGACCTTAGTGCAATAAAGACCAAAACATATATTCAGTTATTGGTCGTTTTTATCGATTTGAGTCGTCCCAGAACACTGTTCAGCTCCGTTAGGTGACAACAGGCCAAATCCAGCAAAAATATACCAAGAACACGTTACAAAATTTGTGTAGTATAGGACCTAAATATGTTCCTACATTTACTTCACCTCCCTTTCCATCATCATTATCACAGTCATAACCATTCCTTATGTGAATACTGTTATCAAACTCCATGTTTGAGTATCTTCCGATGGCCCCCGTGGGAAGCGCTAAGCCCTACTTACTGGCTACCGGTAACCATGTGGAGGAAAATACGCATAATATTAGGGAATAGCTTTCGTCTACAAATATGGTTGTTTGCGGGAACGATCTGTTTTGTTTCTACCACCTTCTATGATCATCAGTATCAGGGGACGTATAAAAAAGAATCGGAATCATCATTGTTTCAGTTCGATAAGGACATGGAGCCAAACAGGACGAATAGCATGCCTTTTTCACAATGGAAAAATTACGCTTTTTGGTCCCAGAACACGTCCGGAATCAAATACTGCAAAAAAATTGTTAGCTTGTATATTGTAAGGTTTATAACTGAGTAAATAAGAAAGCAGTTATAAGAAAGATAACCTAAAATCTTCTTCATTTGGTTTTAGTTCTTCGTCTATGGTGAAGCTCCGGGTATTTGGCACTTACGTGAATTTCTCTAGTAGATAACTTAATGCGTTTTGAGGATCAAATCAATCCCAACAAAGTCGAAAGTCAAAGTCAAATCATTTATTTTAAATAGACACTTATTGAATTGATTGCACGTTTGACCGTCAAAATTAACAAGAAAACAAGTGAAATTATATTTAAAGTTAAAAACCCGCGACACAAACATTTCCTAATTTTTTTTCCTATTCCATCACCAGACCCTATTCATCATCTATCTATAACCTATTCATTGAGACCAAAGACGATACCTGTGCTGTAAGTTTGTAAGGGAGTTGGGTATCCTGCAAAATTGAGCGAGTGATGCTGCAGCATCAGTTCAAGATTACTATGTTCTTCTAATATCATTGAAGTAACAGAATACCAAAATTTCAAGTCGATCAGACCTGTGGAAGACGCTCACATCCATTCATCAACTAGAAAAGAAAAGAGCTGATAATCTTCAAACGGCTGAACCGATTTTGATGAAAAGACGTCTAATAACCATCGCTAGAAAACCTGCTTTCAAATTAAAAAAAATCACATTCAAATCGGTTAACCCGTTTAAGAGCTACGGTGCCACAGACAGGCACACATAGCGGTTAAACTTTTAATGCCCCTCTTTTTGCGTCGGGGGTCAAAAATAGAATTGATCTTAGTTGTCCAAAAGGTAGTTTCGTATCCAGAAAAATGGGCATGAAACTCCACCATCATTCTTTTAAAATGTTGTACAATATTTTGTATACATTAATTATATAAATATAATGTGGAACGATGCACCTAGAATAATACCACAATAGGTAATAAAAAGAATGAAAAATGATGCAATGACAGATAGATTAATTATGTGAAAAATACATGGTGCTCACATATTTACAAACGTTGTAACGATACAATAACACATGCGTTCAGATTCCCAAGTTATTATATAATTAACTGTGGTTAATTATCCGATCTTTGTCATTACAATTGTTACAACAATTATACAGGCAAATTACCTATCTCCTGATTGGGAAATTAAAGGATTTCATTGTATTTCATATGTATTAAGTACTTAGAATGTTTCTTGTACATAGTGTATATTTTTGTATACTCTATAAATATAAGAATATTATATTATTATTTTTATTATTATTGTACACACTAGAGCAAGGCTGACAACCAGGTGGGGCATAATTTTTATTCGGTGTCACCCGGCGGTCCACCCAGTAATTTAAACTTGCCTATAGTTATGGTAATACCTATTAAAATAAAACAAAATTTTAAGTTACGCATAGTTTGATAGATCTAAAAAAAATACTTCTCTGATACCTTTGAAGAGGTTTTTATACTGAGGTAGATAAAAATCAAGTTTGAAAATATGATTTATTGTAGGCTAATTGAGAATGGATTCATAAGAAGCAAAATACTTTTTAGACCTAGAGGTATTTTGTAGATACTTTTGTTAATTTAGAGACCATATTTATTTGTTAACCAGCAGCATCAAAATATTCTATTCTATGTTTATGTATCATACAGTCTACCTACAACAATCTAGAGTTTTAAAATCACCAGAGCCCTCTGGTGATTTTAAAACTCTAGATTGCAGCTGTCCTTTTTAAGTAATTTTATTGTCTGTCTCCTTTTCTTTGTTAACTAAACCTTGTATTTTCGATGGTTCACTAATGTTTCACCAAAACACCATTGACAAATACTTAGTTCACAACCAACAACGTTTCGTATATGTCGGCGTCACATTGTAAACAACACGTGCATCGGGCTACGCTGTAGCACTATGGCACCGTAGCGCGCTACGACATTCTCCCACCTCCTCGCTGCTGGGCGGAGTTAGTGATCGCTACGTCGTAGTGCGCTACGTCTTTGCCCCACCTACAATACTACCGTATAAAAGAGTCCGCACGGCGGCGAAATGGCATTCTACCTTCAGGCGTTGCCCGGTGCACAGGTTGTATTGCTTTCAATTATTGTTACTCTGCCTCTCTGTACATTATTACTATTTTGTGTAAACTAAGCTATGACTGGGTGTCATGGCTATTTGTGTCATGAAACTGATTAAGTGTAGTTTCGTGTAAAATTAATTGATTAAATAATTTATAAGAAAATCTAAATTCTTATTATTTAAAGAACCTCTTTTATTTTACAATATATCTGATCCTGTGCCTTCATCAGAAGCGGGATCAGACCCACTCCCACCTTTATCTGGGATTGCCAGTAATTTAGAAACAGGAACAAATGTAATTTTTTTTCGGCTAGTATGGAATCAATTATTTAAAAAAAAATAGCAGATAATATGACACCCAGTACGCAGTCAATGCTGGTTCCTTTCGATCGTGTGCGTTAAAATCAAGCCAGATAATATTTCATGGGTTGCTGTTAAGGAAATACTGGTCTTTAAATTTTCCAAATCCATGACAATGAAGGATCATTTTGATTTAATTATCAAATTTCAAATTGATAATATAGTCGAGGCAGGAATGCGAATTTACCGGGAAATGTACTAACCGGTTTTGGCATATCTATCCTGTCACAGTGCAATGACAAAATTTGGCCTAAACTCAATTCTGTCGTTATAAACGATAAGAATCAACTCTTCCGCATACTGCGGAACCAGGTACGTCTGAATCGTACACGAAAATGCCCCGTCCGTCAACACCATTTCGGAGAAATTGCAATTCGATTGGTTCTAATAACGTTAATTGCTCACTCCAAATAAAATTCCCAACCATGGTACAAAACTGTCTTCTAGATGTTTACATAATTCGAGAAAGTTCTTCGCCTTTCGCGAGTCCCATATTATAAATTAAAAAAAAGGGACGGTAGCGATCGTATGTGTGTTAATTACCGGGAACTTAATAGCAATACTCGACCAGACTATAAGCTATCCTTTACCACTAATTAGTGATCAAATCGATAAGTTACATGGGGCCTGTTTCTTCTCTAATTTGGATATGGCCACTGGATTTCCCTAATTTGCGTCCATAAGGAGTCTATAGAAAACTGCTTTTGTGATACCTTCGGGTCAATTTGAGTACCTAACCATGCCGTTTGTTTTACGAAACGCTCCACAGGTTTTTCAAAGGGTTATAAATACTGCACTTAAACCTCCTGAATCAGAGACCGTTTAAGAAGAGTTGGTTCGTTTAAATAGATTAACTTTCAAAAAAATGTTCATTTATGAAGACAAAAATTGAATATCTGGGTATCTTAATATCCTCTGGAGAGGTTGGACCAAGTCCTCATAAGGTCAAGCCCTAAAAAATACCCCTCCTCCAAGCACTGCTACTCAGGTTCATCAATTTACAGGCCTGGACACATATATTCGATAATTTATTCCAAATTTCTCAAAATTGATTAAATCTTTGTATCTTCTAACCGCGGTCAAAAAGGTTACTATTAATTGGACCTGTGAACATAATGACTTGCATCATAAAATAGTAAAATATGTCATTTCTCAGCAAGTTAAGAAAAAAAAATTGACCCTTTACCCATCGAACTCCACACTGATGCAAAATGTGAAGGATATGGGGCTATACTAGAAAAAAAAATAGTCTACCTCATGTTGTCGCTTATTTTAGTCAGAAAACCACAAGTGCTGAAAGTCGTTATCATTCGTATGAATTGGAAACATTAGCCGTAGTTAAATCTGTGGAACATTTTCGACATTACCTGTATAGGCGTAAATTTACGGTTTTACTGACTGTAACGCCTTCAAGGCCTCTCATTCCAAAAAGGACATTACACCTAGAGTACACAGGTAGTGGGCAATTTTGCAGTCGTATGACTTTGATATCATTTATAAAGAGGGAAAAAATATAGCACATGCAGTCTTTCTTTCACGTAATCATGCTGACACATATTTTACTCATAAACCAGCTAAAATTGTAAATTTGGTTGAACTAGAGAGGTGTTGGTTATCTGTAGAACAACGTGATTCTGAAATATCAGACATTATTTCCAAATTCCGTTCAAATTACTTGCCGTCTGAAATATCACACACATACGATTATTAGACAGGGCATACTTTATCGTAAAATCTAACGTAATAAAACCACTAAATGGTTACCAATATTGCCACACTCTTTAACCTGATCAATGATTAATCATGGACACAGCGAAATAAAACACCATGGTTATAAAAAAAACGCTCTATAAATTATACGATCCTTATTGGCTCCAAAAAAATGTTCAAAATTAAAAAAAAAAAAAAAAAAAAATAGATTCGTGCGTCGTTTGTAAGGTTTCCAAAGGTCCGTCGGGTGCCCAGCAGGACCATCTGTATCCAATCCCTAAATTGCCCATTCCATGGCATACAATTCATTTGGATTTAACTGGCAAACTCAGCCGAAAAAGCGAGCGTAAGGAGTATTGTTCCGTGATTATTGATGGTTTTATAAAATTCGTCTTGTTAGAGCATACCTTAACCCAAATGCATCTGATGCTATTAAATCACTTAAAAATGCAGTGAACTTGTTTGGCGCTCCTAAAAGAATAGCTGCATATCGTGGTAGGTCATACGACAATGCTGAATTTAAGAATTTTTGTAAAGATAATCATATCATATTATAGCCACTGGTTCCAGTAGGGTAAATGGTCAGGTCGAGCGTATGCTCACTATAGTTGAAACATATTCGGACAGCTTATGGCAAGATCATGTAGGCGACATCCAATTAACTCTCAATAGTACTCGTTGTAGAGTAACAGGGTTCACGCCCTTGGAATTAATGTTTGGTATTAAGGGCAGTTCATTAAGGATATCAAGAGTATCTACTAATAATCCTAATGAAGATAGGTTAAACCTCGTAACCATTCGATCCGATGCTTCTGCAAGTATAAAAAAAGCTGGCTCAATATGACACAGGTCGATTTAACAAGGGTAAAGCTATAGTTAAACCTTTTTCAGTAGGTGACTCTGTCTTTGTTAAATGCGAAGAAAGACACCAAACGAAACTAGACCGTAAATACAAAGGCCCCTTTAAAATAACCGCTATTTTGGAAAATGATCGGTACGAATTAAAACACATTAATGGAAACAATAGAGTCTACAAATACTCTCACGAAAACTTGCGAGAAGTACCCCGTGGTCAGTCATTGTTTTTGGAAATCACAGAAAATTTTGATGAGGATGACGTGTCGGCGGATAATAACAAAGGTTCTTGTTCACGAGACTAGGCAACATATTAACTTTGATGATATTCAGTCTACTAATAGTGATACTATCTCTGCCGATAATAGTACCATGTCTGCTAAAAGTGACACTATATCTACCAGTTCTCATAGTAATGCATATTGTAGAAACCCTGGTTTACGTGCTGTTTCAGTAGAATCTATTGGACCTGAATCAATTAACATTATAACAGAAGCACTTGTACATCAACCAAAGTATTGAGCTATTTGTTAATTAAGCTAAAGGAACAATACTTGTTCGGCCTAGCTAGATCCGGTCCAGTTTAACTGAAGGGATACACCTGAAGGGCAAAACTATTGCCGGACCAGGGGACTGATCTTGTAGGGTCAGAAGTTGACCGGACCAAGCCTTGTAGAGTCATAACTGACTGGACCAAGTGGTCAAATATCTGGAGGGTCAGAAGTTGACCGGACCAAGCCTTGTAGAGTCATAGCTGACTGGACCAAGTGGTTAAATATCTGAAGGGTATAAGTAGACCGGACCAGAAACAATAGCAGGATGACCAAACGGTACTTAATCAGTTTTTTCATGTTCTAGATGTGGCATTGTGGGCTAAGCGTGCGAGGACGTCCGCACGTCAGCATGGCCGTGTCGGCGTCACATTGTAAACAACACGTGCATCGGGCTACGCTGTAGCACTGTGGCGCTGTAGCGCGCTACGACATTCTCCCACCTCCTCGCTGCTGGGCGGAGTTAGTGATCGCTACGTCGTAGCGCGCTACGTCTTTGCCCCACCTACAATACTACCGTATAAAAGAGTCCGCACGGCGGCGAAATGGCATTCTACCTTCAGGCGTTGCCCGGTGCACAGGTTGTATTGCTTTCAATTATTGTTACTCTGCCTCTCTGTACATTATTACTATTTTGTGTAAACTAAGCTATGGCTGGGTGTTGTGTCATGAAACTGATTAAGTGTAGTTTCGTGTAAAATTAATTGATTAAATAATTTATAAGAAAATCTAAATTCTTATTATTTAAAGAACCTCTTTTATTTTACAATATATCTGATCCTGTGCCTTCATATACTATTTATTTTACAAATAACTTATTACGCAGATGTTTTATTTTATAAACACTTGCTGTACAAACAATTATTCAGCAAATGCTTCTCTTTAAAAATGTTTCGCATGATAATTTCTACATTTTTCATTTCATATTTAGTTACTTTTGGAAAAATCACATTTATATATTTTATAGTAAATTTTCTAAAACAGTCACAAAGTGATCATGGTTGCAATTTCCATTTGGGTCAAATAATCTACAGGCAAGTATTAAACCTAGGCTAGTATAGTAGGCTCTTTAAACCAACTAAAGTATTTTTTCTATATATTTCTAGTTCTATATAAGTAGTTTTTGGGACTCGCCGGAAAAATCATGTCTGTTGTATGGGAGCCCCCTTAAATATTAATTTTATTCTGTTTTTAGTATTTGTTGTTATAGCGGCAACAGAAATACATCATCTGTGAAAATTTCAACTATCTAACTATCACGGTTCATGAGATACAGCCTGGTGACAGACGGTCGGATGGACGGACAGCGAAGTCTTAGCAATAGGGTTCCGTTTTTACCCTTTGGGTGCGGAACCCTAAAAATTAGTTATTTATTTATTTATATATACTTTATTGTACACCACAAAAACACATCACAAAAAAAAAAAAAAAACACTACACAATATACATACAATGGGCGGCCTTATCGCTTTCCGCGATTAAATAAAACGTTATTATAAAAAGGGTTTTATTTTTTGTTTATTCTTTTCTAAAGTGAATTATTTGGCAAACTTGTTGTTGTATAATGATGAAAACACAAATCAGGTTTTTGCCAATCTTCTTCTTTTCGTGTGGTTAGTAAACTAACCTGGTGTCAGAGTTTTAAAGCCGCCCACGGGCCTCTGACTTGGCTTCACATGCCGTCGAGAAATATCTCTCAGGCATGCCGGTTTCCTCACGATGTTTTCCTTCACCGTTTTTTGAGCAAGTGATAATCATATAATACGCACATGAATCCGAAAAGTCAGAGGTGCGTGCCTTGGGTTCGAACTCGAGACCTACGACTTGTCAGTCTGACGGTCACACCACTAGGCTATCACTGCTTATCAAGTGCAATCGTTACTAGTCAAGTGAAAATTTGTAAATTATTTTTTGGTGAAATAACTGGACACCATTTTCGATAACTAAATGAGATCCTACCAGATATTTTCTTAATTTCTCTAGAAAATTACGTAAATTCGCTCTCTGAAGCAAGTAATTGAACAACTAAGTAGTTGATATGCCAACTTGGAAGCAGCTCAAAGGTAACCAAACACGGATATAATTATACGTAAAGAGGAAATAATTGAAATTGTTTTATTTTGATGCCTCTTGTTTATTAGGTTAGTCCTCTAAAGCGATATGAACGTCTACACCAAATTCTGTGTCAATAGGCACTTAAAAACGATTGATTAATTTGTTGTCGGCCTCGTTAGTCCAGTGCTCGCAAGCGATGCTGCTGAGCTTGAAGTCCTGGTTTCGATTCTCAGGTCGGGCAAAGTTTTATTGGGTTTTTCCATTTGGTATTTCTCAGTAGCATCCCAGAATCTGGATTTGTGCCCGATTGATGGCAAAAGACTCACCGCTTATTACATAGGACAACTAGGGACATGTGGGTGTACCAGATACACTCTGCCTTACCCATCGGGGAATACAGACATCGTATTATGTAAATTTTTTGTACGTAACATCGCACATCTGACGAAAACCTGCGTATTTTCGATGGGACGGTGCTTGCTCTCTACGATAAACACGCTCCTGTTAAGTCGATTAAACGTTGACGTCCCCCTGGTCCTTGGATGACGGCAGGAGTTCGAATGGCTATGAGGCGCAGAGATCGGGCCTTTAGTAAATTTTAAAAGGAACGATCCTTTTTAAATGTGAGGAAAACCGGAACTTTTTCAAAGCAGCTAGAAATCGGTGTAATCAGATGATACGTAACACTAAACGCTGCCATATTCTCGAGAATATATCTTCTTCTTCACCTGCTGATATCTGGAAGTTCCTTCGTACTCTTGGTATCGGCAGACCACGTCATGTGGATTTTCCTAATACAATTGGCCTTAATGATATCAACGCTTGTCATTTGGATTGTCAAATGTTGTCCCAGACGGTCGATTACATTACTGGCCTACCCAGTTCCATCATAAAACCATTTCACTTCTCTCCGGTCACCTCGAACGAAATTAAAACGATCATCTTGTCCATAAAATCCAAGGCCATGGGCCATGACGGCATCAGTCGTAATATGGTCGTTTGGATCCTTCCTATCCTCCTTCTCCCTCCGATTACCCATATCATCAACTTTTCTCTTGATTCCGGACAATTCCCATCCCTGTGGCGTATTGACTATGTACGTCCACTCCCAAAAATTTCAAATCCCTCCCTACCCAGTCACTTTCGACCCATTTCCATTCTCCCTTTCCTGTCTAGTGCTCGACGCCTGCGTACACAAGCAGTTTACAAGGTTTGTTCACCGGAACAAGCTTGTTAGCTCTTTTCAGTCTGGCTTCGGGCCCGGGCACAGTACAGCCTCCCCTCTCCTTAAAGTGACTGGTGACGTTAGAGAAGCAATGGATACTAAGGTTATTTAATTGATTTCTCCAATACCAGTCACGATATTCTCCTTTCTATCCTCTCTCATCTTATGGTTTCGCCTGAGGCTCTGGAGTGGTTCTCGTCTTATCTTCGGGGGCGTCAGCAGTCGGTTTGCGTTGATGAGCGCTCGTCGAGTTGGCGTGACCTGGATGCTGGTGTTCCACAAGGCGGTATTCTCTCTCCATTGTTATTCTCCATATTCATTAATTTTATAACTCATTGTCTTCGGTGTTCGTATCATATTTATGCCGATGATCTTCAATTATATACCGCTGGGCGGGTTGAAGGTTTGTCGGAGGCTATAGCAGATGTAAACCGAGGCTTAGATGCCATAAAGGGGTGGTCTGGTAGTTTTGGGGTGTCAGTAAACCCTTCAAAGTGTCAGGCCATTGTAATTGGGAGCTCACGCATGATAGATAGAGTGACGCTTAGCTCTCTTCCTCCTCTTATTTTCAATGGTACAGTCATACCCTTTACACCTACTGTGAAAGATCTCGGTTTGCATCTTGACTCGACACTTAGCTGGCAACGCCAGGGCCCTAGTGTTAGTCAAAGGGTCAACGGTACTCTGCGATCCCTGTATCGTCTGAAAAACTTTTTACCTGCTAAGACGAAAACTATGCTTGTGCAAACTTTGATTTTCCTTATCATCGACTATGGTGACGTGTGCTACTTTGACTTGAATTCGGTTTTGCTGGATAAGCTCGACAGACTGCTCAACAATGTATCCGGTTCATATTCCACCTCAGGAAATATGATCATGTGTCGAGCTATAGGTCTGAGCTCAAATGGATGTCCATTCGCCAAAGAAGAAGTTTGCGCGCTTTGACCACGCTTTTCTCCCTTCTCAACTCTCCCACTCCCCTTTCCTCCTTCTTATCTTATGCCTCACTTCCAATATCTATGTTCTTCACATACTAAGAATCTGTGTTCTTCTAACAATCTTCTCCTATTTTGTCCTTCTCATACTTCTGACTTTGTTCATTTTTCCTTTCATATTCAGTCCATTCTTCTATGGAATGCGCTTCCTCTTGATATCAGGAAGGCCACCAGTCGGTATGCATTTAACCGGAAATTGCAGTTTTTTTTTTTCAAAATAAATAGAATAGAGTCATCTCAACACCTCTCTCCCTTGAATTTGTATATATGTGTATATATATAATATAGGTATATATTTTATTAAATATGTATGTATGTGTATTATAATTATTTCTAATGATTTATTTTAATGAAAAATTTTTTTCATCCCACCATCTCGGAAAGAGTATTTTTAATCTTCAGTATCTGAGTGGAAAAGCCGTTTTTATTCTCTAGAGGATAAAGTAAATTGAATTTAGAACATCGTGTGCACTAAGTTTGTGAATTAAAAAAAACATTAAACCTATTTACTGCTACCTCTATGGTGCCGAATATATCATACAACTTTTTTTTAATTTGTTAAAAACTCAGACTCGGAACCTTCTTGGTGTTCTTTTTTCAATTTGCTTTGTACGCGGTTCTTTACGCGGCATTTTTTCACGTCATTGTTAAACCTTAGGTATATTAAAAACAAGAAACTTGAAAACAAGTGAAAAAACTAAAATGAGTGATTCTAGCGACGAGGAAGTTTGCTTGACGCCAACAGAATTGACTGAAACTGTTAATAATGCGCAAACGTTTTTTTTTTGCATTTAGTCATTTCCTCGCTGAGGTGGAATGAAAAGTTACGTGTTGCACTCGAGTGCAAAGATTTTTCACCTCGTGCTCTTTTGATTCCCTCGCTTGCTCGGTCATCAAAATTGAACACGCGGTTAAAAAGCAATTTTGCACTCTTGTATAACAAATAACTATTTTCTTTGTTCCTCTCAAACAGAGCACCTGCCATCTAATCTCTTCACCACCCTTGGTTGACTGGTAGAGAATGCCTGAGGCATTAAGTCCGCCTTTGTACTTTTTTGAGTGTGAAAAGTTTAAATAAATAAATAAATAATATTTTGTAAGTCGGGTTAAATAACGTGCATGTACAATACCAGGTTCATTTTGCAGTGACTGGTGAATGATTTATAATGCACCGGGGCTGCTTCGAAGCAGCGTTGCAGAATCCTGTGTAATGCTGAAACCGAGAAACGAACTCGGGTCAGTGTCGCAGTCAGTAGCAATGTTACCTATGACTCGTTTATCATAGGTAACATTACAAAGTTTGATGCGTCTGTGGATCGGCTAAGACTCAGGATCTATCATGATTAAAGCGTAGGTAAAGTGATATAAGTCACGCACAGATGGAATAGAACAAGTACATTACCTACTGTAGTGGCTTGCAACAAGGAACAAGGGCATTGATGGACGATCGCGAAAATGTGGGCCGAGGCGAAGCCGAGTCCATCAATGCCTAGTTGCGGCCAAGGCATAGTACTTTTGTCAAATAATACGCGGAAATTCAAACTAAGTTAATTAATTATAAATTCCAGAATCTATGACGAACAACGATAATTAATTTTTCACGCGCATTATGTTCAGTTATTTCTTCTTTACTTAAACAGCAAACCAAATCGAAATTTAAATAAAATCTTTGATAAGTTGCCTCCGTGGTTGCCATGTGTTGAAGTAAAAAGTTCGTTCCGTTATTAAATAACACGACAGATATGAATTTTCATAGTAATTTATTTGGCCGCTAAACACGACAGATATGGATTTTCATACAAACATTGCCAGCCGGGCGCTCGCATGTATTCGGCCTGTACAGCAATTTCGATTTATCTCGAAGAAGGTTGTCAAAATAATGCTTGAATTTCGAAGCATGTTTGAGAAAAACATCATTCATAAAATAAAGGTAGTAATTGAATATTCAACGCGTTTTAAGCTTACCTACTTCCGGGTAACAGCGATATCTTTCGTATCCAATTTCTCGAGAAACTTGACTTTCATTATAAACAACGGGCTCACCAAAAGTACTTACCTAATTAAGACAAAACAAAAGACTGTTGATAAATTATGAGACAGGCTGTCTCTGACAGAAATTAAAACGTGTATATAGATACTTAACACTGGTGACAATGGCTGTGTTGGTATCGAATTTGGAAACTTCGCGAAACGTCGCGCCGAAACGCACCGAACAAATGATCGATTCATAAAAACATCGATTTTAAAATAGAGTGATGTCACAAGTAATTTTCGGCCTGGACCTCTAAACCTATTGAGGTATGTAGTTGTTTTGTGTTCCCTTCAATTCGCATGAACGCTTTTAATTAAAAATCTTAACTCTAGAAAACATACATACCAAAGCATAAAAAGGCCAGACCTTTCAAAAAGTTACAAAGATTCTTGCGTTAATTACTACGACGAACGCCCCAAAGAAATAACATATTTAGGAGGTCTGTACTGAAATGTTGTTTTATAAGTATATCAAAGGCAAAAAAGTTGCGACGAAGTTGCTCATTATATGGCCGAAGAAAATTACGTATCTCATATTTAGATACCAATTCGAAAGTAATAATAAAAGTTATATCAAAGATTTCCAGATTTCACTTTTATGTGTGATACTTTAACATGCGAAAGTATTTTTTCTTGCAAATTAGAAGTCCACGAAAGCAATTTACTTTTATTAATTTAAACCGGCAGCCAGCCTACTTCACACTAATAAAATGGGTTTTGGTGTCTGCCTACCATAAAATTGGGACATCAGGTTAACAACAAAGGCCATCAAAAGAAGGTAATGGTCTCCAACTATTTATATTACGATTGAGGGATCTAATACTGCCGACCGAACGGACCTTTGATTCAGGGTTGTTCAATAACGAACATTTACGACTTTTTACAATGTCTTCGTTTCCGAACAATAAATTATTATGTAACCTTCTTACAGATACTGCAATCCACGACGACGCGCCCTACTCCGCGATTACTGTACTGTAAACTGTATTTTAGTACGGAGCGGAGCGGAGTGGGGCTCGTCGTGGTGGATTGCACTATCTATACAGTTGTTGTTATTAACAGTAGCTGAGAGTATAATAGAGCGTCAAAAGGTATTGCTAAGTTCAAAATCCATACTAATTATTATATTATTATAATTATAAATGCGAAAGTAACTGTCTGTCTATTTGTTACCCTTTTTTTTGCGTTGGAATTCATCAAATGTCTTCTCCCGCTCTGGGCGGAGCGGGAGGGCGTGTCAGACTCTTACTGTCTAAAACCCACCCGTGTTCCTTCAGTTGCCTGTGCAATGCCAGGGGCTACGGTATCCCTTTCGGACATTCCTGGCACTCCGGCAGGCATCGGTCCCCTTGGACCCCTTCACCCGCTGACATCTCTTTGAGGCGCGCTTGGAACACAACGCTCCGTCGACCCGGGCCTGGACGCCCAGGGCGTCTCCTCCTGTGGCGGCTAGGGGCATGAGGGCGCGAATTTTGCCTCTCCCTCACGCGTTCCGCCTCCTCCGTCTCTATTTGTTACCCTCAGATTTGGATGAAATTAGGCACATGGATAGAGGATATAGGACTTTTTACCCAGGTAGTTCGTTCCCGTGGTATAATTTCCGACCTCCACGCGGGTGAAGCCGCTAGAAAAAGTAATAGGTATAAAGACCGGCCTAGTGCGCGTCGGACCGTAGTTGGGATGAATTAATTTTATCCCAAGAACAAACTTAACATGTATTTCAACCTGCAAAATTAAGTTGATCGATTCTTACTCGTTAACCTGTGAAGCCTACTTAGCTGTGGGAGTTTTCCTTTTTAATTTCGTTATACAGGGTGTTAAAGTAATTGCGTGCCATAGCTTAGGGGTAGGTTCAGTATCGATGCAGAAAGCCAGAAAAAAAAAAATGAAGAAGTACTTGGAATTGTACTACATACCTACCTAGTTACCTATCCTTCACCCGGCGTTATCGAAGTGTTCGGGCGTAGGTATTTCATTGCGTTCGATAGTAGGTATGTAGGTAACTCTAGGAAAAAAAAAGTGTAGGGACCTCCGCTCCCTCCCCCAGGAATATAAAAATAAAACTGGATTTTATTTTACTATTTTGTTGGCGTGAACAATATGTATTCCAAATTACAGCTTTCTAGTATTAACAGTTTCTGAGCTAAGCCGCGGACAGACGGACAGACAGACAGGTGAACATGGCGAAACTATAAGGGTTCCTTGTTTACGTAACCCTAAAAAGTGGTTCGAAATAATAGAAACAAAAAACTCGAGGTTCAGAGATTCCAATTGTTATGCGCAACATGGTTAAATAAAAAATGGATTGCGTAGGTACCCATTTTCATCAAGTGCTCCTTCTAAGACTTTTGTCTTAAGTCCCTCTAGACGTTCCGCTCTACTTTGCATTTGCCTAATAAACATGAATATTTATACCCTTAAGTATCGGTTTGGTAATCCCTATAGGCCTGAGGTCGTTATCTGTTCCAATATACGGCTTAGTTGTTTGTTATTGTATAACAAAGGTATCTGAAACAATGTGTTATTGGTAAATTCAGACTAGTAACAGTAGAACGCACGTATTAAAAATTATAATAATTTACTAAAACTTGTAAAATAATAGTTTAGCTAGTTTTAGCGAATTGTTTTAGAAACTGATAAATAACCCGACCACCTGTAATGTACTACAATTCTTGCAAATAAATTTCATTTCATTTCAATTTCATTTCATTTCATTTCAATAATTAAGTTAGTCCACAATTTTCCTGAAAAAACAAGAGGAAAATTTTGTGTTTTATGCTTTAACACGTACGTAGCCATTTTTTCTCTAGAATAATTGTTCCGAGCACATTTTACTTTTCTACAAAGGTTTTTCCTAACGGCGGCGTTCTTTTTGTATCTTTGTGAAAAAAGGTGCGTACTATTCACTTTTATTGTGAAAATAAAATCACACTTTAACGTACCTTCTTCGGTTCTATATACATAATTGCCTTTTATTGCGGTATAATGTTAGAATTAAATGGAAAGAAAATACAGAGTAAAATTATAATATTATGTAACATACCTATTATCAAACGCGTAGGTTCTATAAATGTTCCCGGCCTAACTCGTTTTCTCGATAAACCAGTTAGCCCTGGGCCACACTAGTTTGTCAACACGTGTTATGAGATAGGTAGGTATAATTATAACCACATGTATTAAACAGAATTGTGATAGATTTCGTAAAAAAACATTATGAAATAAAAAACACGAAGTTTTTTTAAAAACGCCAGCCAATCCAATGTAAAGAAAAAAAGGAGTAACCGAAAACTGGTGGTTTGTTTTCTCACAATATCATCGCATTTCGCTCGAGAGTTCAAGAAGGGTTTCATAAAATTTCCATAAACTCCTTTTCCATTTATCCGTGGAAAGTTTTATCAGAATACCCTTGGGAGCGCGCTTATCAGCCTTTTAGTTATCAATTGATTTGTTTGAATTATTATTCGATATACGAAGAAGTTATGAAGTTGGACGGCGAGTCAAGAGTATAATCATCGATTGTCTTAAAGTATATTTTTAAAGGACATTGATTTCTTACTCAGAAAAAAAAACTTAAAATGGAACATAAATAATGTTTTATCCACGGGTTTTGTCATTTGAATATATTGACAGCAATATCGAATGATATATTATTTCATTAATATAATATATCATTCGATATTGGAGGAGCTCGTAGCTAAGTAATAACTGCCGCACGGGTCGATCCATCAGGTTAATCTACGCTTGCTGGGGTTGGTCTGTGAGACCATCTTTACATACCGGGACTCCTCCGTGCCTCGGAAATCACGTTAAGCCGTTGGTCCCGGCTCTCATTCGTGGATCTTTGACAGTCGTTACGGGTCGTCAGAAGCCCGAAAGTCTGATAACCAGTCTTACCAAGGGGTATTGTATTACCCAGTTACCGGTTTGTGGAGGTCAGATAGGCAGTAGGTCCATGTAAAATACTGGTATTCAGCTGCGTCTGGTTAGACTGGAAGCCGACCCCAATTTATGTAGTTGGGAAAAGGCTAGGCAGATTGATATTATTTCATTTAAAACCAAAATTAAACTCGAGCCAGTGGCATCCCTCACATGTTCATCTTCTTTATTTCGCTTGAATTTAAAAAAATCTAAAGAGGTGAAATGTTTTATCATATAATAATGATAATGTCAAGATTCTCAACATTAACCTGAGCTGACTGACTTTTAAGATTAACACATCACTTAGCATGAAAGAGATTAGTTAAATGAACCTTCAACTGTCTAAACCGACTGACGAAACAGATTTCGTTTAATTAAATAGAATTAAAAACTTTTCAGACATTTTCATTAATTTTAAACATGTCAACACCAGTAGCACATCTCCGCCGCGAAACCGCAGTAGTTTAATTCAAATGGGTCATGTTCCACTACTCGAGTTCCACTAGTCGAATTTTGAGTAGCGAAACATGACGCGAGCCAGTTGAATTGAACTACTGTGGTTTTGCTGCAATGGTTTGGTGGTGGAGGTGTGCTACCGGCGTAAGAGGGCTCATCGTAAAAGTTGGCAACGTCGCAAATAGCAGTCAAATATTTACCTGTTTTGATTAATTTGGCAATAATACTGTATGGAAATATGAAATATGGCTAACTAGTGGACTAAAATATTGATTATGAAATGCAATTATTAATATCATAACACGGAATATTTAGTTTTAGATGTAAAAAAAGTATTTGGAAACTTTCCAAATCCCTTTTTTACCCCTAAAACGGTTAGGTACAACATCAAATTCAGATGGATTGAATATCAGTGGGAACGTTACAAGTTGATTATGCTTTTGAAATAAAATTGTTTATTCTGTAAATAGGATATTGGAATCACTGTATTAAAAAAATATTAAAAATTTGCTAGATGAGTTCGGCGTTTCCTATCTGACTACTCTGAGAAGAAAAGTATCTTTCAAAGTCCAGACATAATCTTGGTCAGGCCATAAGAGCACCATGTAGATAGTGTCTATAATGGTCTTTTGAGAAAAGAACTACACAGATTTTAGTGGCCCTGTCCAGTCAGTGCAAGCATTTGTCAGTAATCGTGAAGCTCAACTCAGAACTTAAGGAGCTCAACTCGACAAACAATAGGCCGTATCAACTACTCAAACTACCAGACCATCATTAAAACTAACTGAGAAAGAAAAAAAAATATGATAGAAAAGAAAATAAAAAAATAGTAAAAATATCCTTCTATATTTTTTCGCATTCACTAAAATTAAAATAATATAATACTTTACAAAGTAATCATGTCAATGTGTATGTATTACATATACATTGACATGATTACTAAACAATGTCATAAAACTGGTATATTTTGATGATTTTACTGAATAATTATAATGTAAGTTTTATGATTTTTTCACAAGGCTTAGCAGAGCGAGCAGCCCAATCCCAAGCTTTTAACTTCTAAATAATTTCAAGTTTTTTAGTACCCTTTTGTACAAAGTTGCTTTAATGTGTGTGTGTGTTTTTGTGTGTTTTTTGTGTGTGTGTTTTTGTGTGTGTGTGTGTTGTTTTTAGTGGCTTTAATTCAGCTTTTAAATCGTTTAATGGATAAATTACGCATGTACATGGGAAGTTTATTGTAAAAGCGTATACACGAGAGCTTAACGAGTTACCTACTCTGTGGAGACGAGTGCGATGTACAGCAAGGTTGTGTTTATTCCTGGTATTTAAACTATGAATATCGGACATTTTCTTAACATTTGATATATTTTTGTGTATATACAATAGCTTTTCAAATATATATTGTGAGGGTACAGTCAGAATATTTATGTCTTTAGATTTTCTCATTCGACCGTTTTTTCTCGGACCTAGATTGTAAATGGCTCGAACAGCCTTTTTCTGTAGAACAAAGATAGTCTTAATGTCCGAACAGGTTCCCCAGAGAAGAATCCCATATGATATAAGACTATGAACATAACTAAAATAAACAATTCTGGCTGTATCTACGGCAGTTATCTGTCTTATTTTTTTAACAGCGTAGGCGGCTTGTGACGTGTTCGAAACCCAGTGAAGACTGAAATAACTTTTCAATATCATAGTTGTTGCTTTCATTGCATTACCCGCTACATCAAAGATTACTTAACAAAAGAATATATCAAAAGCGTAGGTACGATAAAATTCAAAACTAAAAAAGTCATTTATTCAAACTAGGCTGACAATCACAAACACTTTCCGAACGTCAAAATTACTTATGAGTGTCCCCCAAACATTCCATCCCATGCCCACCTTTTACCACTTCCTACTGCTTTAGCTGGGTAGAAGAAGTGGCGCAAAAAACTCCCCAGCAGCACTGCTGTCTGTTCAGTTAGAGAAAAAAAATAACTTGATTCTATACAATAGTATGCAAAATAATTTCCATTACTCAACACAAAATATTTTTTTTTTTTTTTTTTTTTTTTTTTTTTTATTATTCAAAAACAGTTTACATGTAACTTTTAATTTATACATACCACACAAACCATCGCGGGTTTAACAGTGGTATGGCCAGACACGGCAACTCGGTGCCACTACATATTAATTAATTAACCATTTGGGTACACAGATGTATATGTATATTCCTAGGTCACACTGCAATCTAGAAAATATCTCTTTAACACCTTTGAGCAGTTTTTCGCATTTAATACATTACAGATTTCCATAGGTAAATCATTCATATACGATGGTAGCATGCATTCCCACGTCCGTGCTCCATAAGCATTATTCGATTTTGGTTCGATAAATGTGGGTAAGTAGGTCAAACAACGCAACGACTTTAGTCTTTCGTATTTACGAATATGACTTATATTATGGTAATTCTCACTTATAACGCGTAAACGAACCTTGTCAAAAACATTTACAATTTGGCAGTGCTTAAATAAACCCGTGTCATTATCTTGGAATTCATGTTTTATTCTTGTGGGTACAATCGTTTTCAAAATACGTAACTGTAACTTGTAAATGTCCTCAACGTAAGTCTTGTATGTACGCCCGTAGCTACTTAGGCCATAATCAATCGCGGAGTCAGCCAGTGCTAAATACAATGTTCTAAGTGTTCTATAGGGTAGTTTATACTTAAGTATCGACAACTTTGCCAAAATCGACCTAAGCTTATTACATACATGATCAATGTGCGGCCGCCAGTGGAAATGACTATCTATTATCACACCAAGATACATATGTTGGGTGACCAACTCTAAATTCTGGCAACTACACGCTGTGATCGGTCGGTGAAGACACAGATGCTCATGTGCAACGACAAAAGGCACACAAGAGGCCGTCAGGTAAGGCGAATGTATATGCAGTAGCTTGGTTTTTTTTGCATTAATTACAAGACCAACGTCGTGAGCCCACTTACATAAGAGATCGAAGTTATTCTGCAACACTCTCTGTGCCTCCCGTATGTTCCTGTGTGCTGCAACCAAGCATGTGTCGTCAGCAAATTGGTACACGGAGCCTTCCGTAAGAATGTTACACATGTCGTTCACGTACAATAAGTATTCGGTCGGCCCAAGAATCGAACCTTGTGCTGTGCCTTTATCGGTTGGAATCATGCTACTTAATGAACCTGAGACATTCACCGTCGTGAAGCGGTTTCTGTGGTAGTTTTTAAACCATTCCAAGAACGGACCCCGTATACCATTTTGATGCAGTTTGTTAAATAGTGTATTATATTCTAAACAATCGAAAGCTTTGCTAAAGTCAATGAGGACAACAAATACGTGTTCACGATTGTTCAGGCACCCGTTGACCTCATTACTAAACTTTGATAATAGTTGTGAGGTATTTTTATTTTTTTGAAAGCCGTACTGTTTCTCATTAATAACATCATTTGCTTTCAGAAATTTGTTAATTTCAAGTCCGAGATACCTTTCGATTATCTTATCAATACATGATAAAATAGTAATAGGCCTGTAATTGTTAACATCTGTGTACGAGCCATTCTTATGGATCGGTCTTACTATTCCAACTTTAAGTTGATCAGGGTACAAGGACGTGGCAATACATGTGTTAATTAGGTGCGTTATAACGGGGGTAATTTCCTTATATATGTATTTTAAGTCTTTAACTCGGATACCGTCGAATCCTGGGCATTTCTTATCATTTAAGTGTTTTATTATAGAGGATACAATATCTTCATTGGCCTTCTGTAATCTCATAGATACGTTACAATTACTGATATATGACTTAACATCTAGAATAGGTGTGTTACACTGGACATTGCATGTATTGTTAACATTATCTCTGAACTCAGAAGCAAACTTATTAGATACAATGTTTGGCAAAAGCTTGAAATGTTTTATAATTATGTAATCTATAGATTTATTAATTTTCCCACATAAGTTGTTAATGGTTTCCCAAACTTTTTTAGTATTCCGAAAATTCGATTTTACCTCCTTGAAAAAATAATTATTCTTTACATTATTAATATGCTTATTTGTTTTATTTCTGTATTTATTGTATAATAGCCTATTAGAAAGATTACTTTGATCTTTAAGCCAGATATCTAATAGTTGATCTCTTTTTAAACACATTTTATCTATTCTGCTACTTTTCCATTTACACATTTGTCTTTTACTAAGTTTTATTTTTACATTGTACTTACAGTTCTCATATACATAAGTAAACTTATCTAATATATAACACAAAATATCATTAGGGTTGTCGTAATCCAAGGCTAAACTCCAGTTAATATTACTCAATTCACTTTGCAACTTACTAATTTCTAATTTGCTTATGGTTTTACATTGACTAGCTTTGTTTACATATGTATTGTCAATTAGCGCGCAACCGGTTATGAAGTGGTCGGCTAACGCATTCTTTATAACAGCTGTTTGTACGGCGCGGCAGTCGACACTGCGTATAAATATATGATCTATACATGATTTTGTTATGCACTCACCTCGCTTATCAATCCGAGTAAACTGGTTTATTCCGGAATCAAGACCCAATTCACAAAGGGTGTTTAAGTAAAGTTTTGTTAGCGAAGTTTTTTGTTTCAAATCGATATTCATGTCGCCTAGCAGAACGACGTTGTGTATTGGTGAAATTTTAATAATTTGATTACGCAACTCTTCGATGAACTGGGTCTTATTCATATGAGGTGGTCTATACACGGCACATAAACCAATCATTGAACCATAGTCCGTTTTTAGCTCGCCGGTTATACACTCGAAGTTATGTGTACGCGAAGGTAGTCTGGTGAAGCAAATGCTTTTGTGCACATATACGATGACTCCGCCTCCCTTCTTAGAGTCACGCAACTGCGTATTCATATCATAATCCACAAGCTCGAACAATGATTTAGTCCTGTCAGAGATGTTTGCCTCGGTGATGATGACCAGGTGAATAGTTTGAGGGCAATTCATGATGATGTATTCTAGTTGAGCGAAATTCTTCAACATTGATCTGATATTTACGTGAAGCATAGTTATTGAGTTGTATATATCTGGTAATTCATTTGTGTATTCATTCCAATGTTTGTATGTATTTTCAATTATGTTATCATAAGTGTCATCCATTTTTGGTGTTATTTCGTTCGGTAAGGGGGAAACTAATTGATTTTAATGTGAATGGGCTTCATTTGTCCTGATTGATTTTAAATTCAGAGACGAGCTTCTGTATATCCTTCTCGGATCGAATATTGTAGGTTTTTCCCTTCTCGTACCTTTTTACTAATATTTGTCCGTTCTTACACCATACGAATTTACAAATATTTGTTCCTTTCAGAGCAGTCTTCGTCGCCCAAAGTAGGTAGGCCGTTGTGGGTGATAAACTTTCTCTGAGGTATATTTTATTATCCTCAACACAACCTAGGTCTTTTCCGGTAATATTTTGAGTCTTAGCGACTTGCAGCCATGAATCCCGACAATCCTCCTTCAGGGTCACGATGACTACGGGGCGGACTTTTCCAGTTTTGGCGTCAGGTCGGTTACTTCTTTTTTTGTGTGTTTTGACGACGTCATTGTATTTTAGATTTAATTTAGTACATAGGTTTTGCATGAAACTATCTACGTCTTCTGTTTCGGCTACCCCACAAATATCAATGTTGTTGGCTAATTGGCTTTGTTCAATTGCATTAAGTTTCTGTTCCACTACTTCATTTTTAAGTTCGAGGTTTTTATATTTGTTTTTCAGCTCAATGTTCTGGTTTTCGAATACTTTCATTTTATTTTCATACACATTTATCTTTTGTTCATACTCATCTATTTTATCTGAGTAGAACTGTAGGGTACTTTGCAACTCTTCTTTTATTATTTCGCGTACCTCTCGCCGTATATCACTGAGAATGCGTTGGGTTATGTTGCTGTCCATAAGGTTCTCCGTATCTGTGATGTCTTCGTCCTCAACGTCGGGCAAAATACAAGATAGACGTTTTGGTTTGGCATTACCCACACATAAACGACATCTCCAGTCAACGGCGTCCGTTGAGTATAATACGTTTAATTGATCTGCTGTTATTGAAGCACATGAGGCATGAATCCACTTACTGCACTTGGAACACTGTATACCCGGACTTTTTTTCGTCACCAGGGGCCCTATTATGAACTCTTATTTCCAGGCAGTTTACGGCGTAAACAGAACTGCCTTGCAATTTCGTATTATGAACTCGTCAAACAAGCCAGTCAGTGGTCACGTGACACCCTGGCCGGCTTCTGCCCGACTATTGGCTGGAAATACCGTATTATGAACGTTCGTTTGACATTTCTTGACATATTAAAACTGATATTAAGTAACCTCACAATCCAGTCAATTTCCGCTACTTCATAGGAGTTTTTATTGAATGGTTTTGGATATTTTTGGCGAAATTATTCAGAGAAAATGTCACGTGTGACGAATATGTACCGTTCGAGTTTCTGGAAACTCCGGAAAGTGGCACTTCTGATCAAAATAACGGTAAAATTGAAAAACTCCTACAATGTTTCAAACTAAACATAAGTTAGGCTCCGCCGAGGGCGATAACTCTCATCCATTGAACTATAATAATTTCAACAGCCTAATAAATGGTGCACCATGATAATTACAAAATATTACCATGATAGAAAGAAAGAAAGAAAATACATTTATTTGGCACATACTAAAAGGCACACAAGTAGAAAGAGAAAAAAAAAATAAGATAAAAGGAAAGAATACAAAATAAAAAGTGTAAAACTGCGTTGCATGATACCAGCAGGAATGTGTGCCTCGCGGCTACGGTTATAGGTAGATAAATATAACATGTTGAAAACTGGATATTTAGTAAAAACACTCAAAAACACCACACCAACCATATCCATTCATTATCCATATTTTTGTTTATACTCTGAAACTAGTAGGTACTTACTAGCGCAGGGACATAATACATTGTGTAAAAAGTACTGGGAATTGTTCAATAAAACCATTAAGTAATTTTTATTCGTCAATATTTATTTTGTCGGCTCCAAAGTAGGCCCTTTCGCTTGCAATACAGCTACGCCAGCGCTTGACCCAGTCCTCCATACATTTTTGGTAAGCTGATTGAGGTATGGTCTAAAACTCCTTCAGTGAATTTTCTTTTATAGTTTCAATCGACTCGAAACGTCTTCCTCGAAGAGGTAATTTTAGCCTCGGAAACAGGAAAAAATCAGACGGAGCCATATCATGTGAATACGGCGCTTGGTCGATGACATTTGCTGAATTTTTGGCTAAGAACTCTTGCACAATGATGGCTTTGTGTGATGGTGCATCATCATGGTGCAAAATCTATGAATTGTCGTTCCACAAATCTGGGCCGTTTTCAGCGGATATTCTCTCGAAAACGCCTCATAATGCCTAAATAATACTTTATAATCACTGTTTATCCCTCTGGAAAAAAATCGTTGTGCACTACACCGCGGTAATCTAAGAAAACTATCAGCATAACTTTCGTGGTACTTTTTATAGAGAGTATTATACAAACAATACGATAGTATTATTTTATTAATTGCAACAATAAACATTGTCCAAGAATGAAGTTGTCAAATTCCCCGTTGAACATCAAGTGGAATACGTTCGGAAAAGAGAATCTCGCGTTACTATTTACAAACACGGAAAAAATAAATAAAAATTAATTGTATAGCACAATAAACATTGCCTTCATATTTTCACCTACTTTTAGTAACTATATTAAGATATATTTATTATTTTTATCATAAAATACGTGATCTAAATAAAACCGTAACTTACCGATACATATTTATTTGTGTTTCTGAACGTTACGGCAGTGAATTTCAAGCCAGCCACAGACAAACTAGCCAGCGTGAAGTCGGTCAGAATTACCGATGTCATAATACGAAATATATCCAGCCAGTGAAATGAATTGCCTGGAACTTGCCTGGTTTTTTAAAAGTTCGTAATAGGCCCCCAGTTTTCCGCACTTAGCACATTTCACCATGTTGATGAATAGGTCGGTGTGTGGGTGGATACAATTGCGTAAATAAAGTTCACGTTATCGCGCGCGCAGATAATTAAGCGGTACGTATACGTCTTATTGGTTTCGCACCGAGTGCCGAACTGGTAAATAAAAATATAAGGTAAATAAAATTATATGCCATAATGTCGCCATTATACCAACATAAACATCGAAATCTATAATCAAGCGAAAATAAAAACTAAAAAGCGTAAACCAGAAATAAATGCCTCCAGGCATAAAGGGCGTGCCCGCTTTCATATACCTATAGCTGTAACTGGGAGTTATAAATGATAAACTAAGCCCATTGAAGTAAAATAAATAAACAGTTAATTATATGTTTTATCCTCCTGTCCAGTTGGGGCATACATGTTGAACGATTTCTAAACATCAAAGTCGTAAATCCCTCCGACTCTCTTTAATTATTCCCGAACGTAGTGGCAGCGTAAACATTTGGAGTGAGGGCGACATTAAAACTCTTAATACCGTCCTAATTTCCGGACTTCCTAATTAAAATGCGACTTGTTGTCTTAAGGGAGGGCTTTGAGGTACCTACTTGTAACGCGTGCTTCTCACCTTTAAAGATATTAGGTAAAGTAAATCAAGATGAACTGTTGTTAAGATGACTGGGGTTTTTGAATTCCACTTGCTGAAACTTTTTGTATTTTTACATTGGTGATTGTTAAAGACAACAAGACTTGTTACTGAGAACATACTTCAATACTCTTTCTTATCTATCTACACTTAGAACACGCAAGAAGCAAAATCTCTCGTGATATTCTTGCTTCTTTTATATGGTATTCGTTTTCTCGTTCCGAACCGATCAATAAATTCACTATGTCAGACATAACATTCAGCCTCTAACCATGAATTGCGCAAAATCAATGCCGTGTAAAATTTAAAACGTCGAAAATGTACGAAACAAAGGGTTACCGCAATCGGAATTGAGCGTCAGGCCGCGTTTATTTCGATGCCCGTAACGTAAACGCAACGCAGGCAGTTACGTAAATGTTCCGAGTACCGGTTCAGTTTTGTGGTTCGTGAATGCATTTAAAAAGCTCGTTCGAAGTAATGTTCGTACGATCCTATTCTACGGTATTTCGGTAAGGATTTTTTCCGAACAACGTATTGGATTATTACGAGTACTATTACGCCAAATTTATGTGATTCATAGATAGATCATGCCTATACAAAATAAGAACATAATGTATCAATACAGTATGTTCTTTTCAAAGAAGTATGTGATCGAACAGTTATTCTGAAACTATGCTTGCATTTGTTATAAATGCGCGCTACGCGAGCACTCGCGTGTTGCTACGCATCGCGCTCTGACCTGCTACGGCGTAGCTCCGGTAGCTCGCATTGTCAAAGAATTCCGCAGGCGTAGCCGCGAGCACAGCTGTTGATTTAGTAAAATAATGTTTTCATATGCATGAAAATTTTGTCGTCGGTCGGTAGAATAATATTAATGTGGTTCGCAGTCGTAAATGTGTTTGATGTCCAGTCGTAAACTAAGATTAGATTTTTCCACATTCAGAGTAGGTAATAATTCCTATCTTATACTTATTTTCAGTGCGATTGAATTATGATTGAAAGTCGTCTCATGGCAAACTTCGCGCCTTCAGGCCCCTAGTCGCCGCAGGAGACGCCCTGGGCGTCGGAAATCCCAGGCCGATTCCCGGCCACTGTAGGCGCGGTTTTGTGGACGGTGAGCAATGGGTACCTCGCCGACCGATAAGAACCAGGCCTGGGTCGACGGCGCGTTGTAATCCACGCGCGCCTCAAAGAGATGGTAGCACAACTGATGGGATCCGCTAGGGCCGATGCCAGCCAGGGTCGCAGGAAAGTCCGAAAGGGATACCGTGGCCCTTGGCAGCACAGGTATCTAACTAAAGGAACACGAGTAGGTTTTAGTCAGTAAGAGTCTGAGACGCCCTCCGAAGAAGAAGAAGAACTCTCGAAGAAACTTATCCCTTCGGAAAAGAAATTTGAAAATTTCCCACCCAAAAAAAAAGAAATAAAAAGGTCGTTTCTCATTTGCTTATAATTGCCAAATGATATACCGAACAGATGAACTATGCCAGCAGCAATGTTTTCTTCAGATAGTTAATGTGATTTTCAGAAAATCAATAGGATTTACTTTATGCTCCTCGGATTCTGAAAAATGGCAGAAAGTTGTACCCGTGAAAACAGGGTAACAAATGTGGTATTTCTGTGTAATAAATATACAATTTACACCGCTTAAGGGTATTTGCTGGATTCTGAAAAGCTTTGTACTATTTGTATTTGAACTTTGTTGAAATTATCTCGACCCTTTCACCCTTTCATTCCACTAAGGGAAGATATAGGACTCGTTTTGGAACTTGTCTCTGCCTTTTGTCTGTGCTTGTTTCATACACAAATATCCATCAATCTGCCTAGCCATTTCCCAACTCGGTTGGGGTCGGCTTCCAGTCTAACCGGATGCAGCTGGATGCCAGTATTTTACATGGAGCAATAGCCTATCAGACCATATACAAATATATGAAATATATGCAAACAGTTTTTTTTTATTAACATAACATTACGCCTTGTATCCCCGAAGGGTTGGGCAGAGGTGCACCTATAGTGCTCCCATATTTCGCCAGTTATATTTAAGTCCCATGTAATAGGGGGCGAGCCAATTTTTATTATTGCTAGTTATTTACGATCAAAATAAATTAAAGCAAAAATAATGCGCATACGCCATTCGCTAAGCACAGGACCGGCTGATGTAGCGATGCTTGGGTGAAGCCTATATCCAGCATCGGATGTCTTTCGGCTGAATGATGATAATTATGATGCTACACAAAGGTCGTTCACTGAAAAGGATACTCCCGCCATGAAAATTATATTATCTACAAGGCTTAAGGTGGCAGCACTGTGGCATTGTGGCTCGCTCTCTATTACAACGGCAAAATGTCTTTATTACTATGTACACTTCTGCCCAATCCTTCGAGGAATACAGGCGTGGTGTCACGTTATGTGGGTACTTATGTCTAACATAACACAGTCCCACAAAACCTTGTTAGCCGGTAGCCGGTACCTACAATAAAACACGCTTGAGTCAATCATATAAAATAACAAAACGAGTTCTCATATTATTTTATGATTTCTATCCACATGCCAACGTAAAAAGTCCAGCGAACTCGATTCTTTTGTTCTACAATTTGAAATTCATGTTTAAAATCGTCTGTGAGATAGTAGAACATGGTCGATTCATTTTCTATTAGCGAAGAGATCGCTTAGTCTCATTTATCAGTCAGCACTTGTTCGCAGATAACGAAATTATCGATCGAGGAGTAAGTACGAGAAATACTGAAAATACGGAGCATAGAATAGTGTTGGTATAAAATGGTAGCCAAATTAAATCACCAATTTCTTTTTTTTTAAGTTAATTATTGCGCTCTCTATAAGCTCTCTCAGCAGTAGGATAGTGTAGGCTCTTAAAAAAATACTCACGAATTCTCAGAATAAAAAACTTTTTCACAAAAAATAAAACCGACTTCAAAAAAAAACACTACAAAGTGAAAAATAACTTTGATTTCGGAAGTCGGTGTCTTTGGTTTTTTATTTTCGTTTTTTTGCCACCGACTTCCGAAATCAAAGTTATTTTTCACTTTGTAGTGTTTTTTTTTGAAGTCGGTTTTATTTTTTGTGAAAAAGTTTTTATTTTTCACTTTTTAGTTGTGGTACCTACACAAAACCCTCACAAAAATTTGAATACTCATTACCTGCTATGTAAATTACAGTGATAGGAACTATTAGAATATCGTCCACATATACTAGATGGGAAAAATACGTATTATTGAAGCTAACTCAAAAACCCCTCATCAGATCATGACCAAATTTATATGGGACCACTTCTGAAGTATGCCCTACCAAACAAAAAAAGAATCATCAAAATCAAATCATAATTGGCGGAGTAATCGCGTAACAAACATACAAAAAAAAAATACAACCGAATTGAGAACCTCCTCCTTTTTGAAGTCGGTTGAAAAGATTATTCTGTAATTTTTTATTCTTTTCTGCTTGTGTGATCGCTACTGGGCAGGCAGTTAGGCATCTTTTTTTTTGCACATGACTCGATATTTGTCTTTGAGAAGGGTTGGGACGGACAGAATCTAGCGTAAACACTGGTTTTTATGTAAGATAGTATTATTTCATAAGGATACGCGTCTACCATTTTGTATAGCAGGAAGGAATGTTTATTCTTCTTAAAGTCTAGGTATCAAAGCGGTCTGTCAAATAGATGTTTCACATTGCCAGTAACTGATAACAGTCTTATTTATTTAATTATCATAAGCACACCAACAGCACAGTCACTTACAATTCAAATTAAATAACATCTAAAATTTGCATTTCAGTAACCATGCAAATGACAGGTATGCATGACATTCACATATGAAATTTAGAGACTAAGAAGAACAAACTAAAGTGTGTCTAGTAGACATAAATCCACAACACTGCAAAAACGAACCACATTGAGCTAGATAGACGGGCACTCATCACACTTTTTAAAAAGGGAGCGTCTGTATGAAGCGAAAGACATGGAGATAATATCGATAGGGTAATCCGTAAAGTTGGACCTTTCATTATATTGCCTTGCCATACGTGTAACGGGGCTGTTAAATTTAGTATTCAAGGTGATGAGGATGTAGGTAATTCAAAAATACGATGATGACGCTTACTACGTTGGCTAGGCCTGAAGTTAAAATTGTTTATTAATTGCGCATCAATGAAACCGTTTATAATTTTTTGAATTATTAGTAAGTCTGATTGGTTACGCCTTTCATTTAAGCTAATCATAATATTAAAGTGCCTTAACCTGTCATTGTAATCAGGTAAAGCTTTTCGAATCCCATTCTTCACACTTATATATACCGAACAAAACGGGCCTGAACAGATTCAACATTATTAGTGTAAGCCTACCTACGCTGCTACCTATGCTTATCAACCTTATGGTACATACGTACCAATATAAGTCTATTTTGTAAGTTGACAAGTGAGTCGTTTTTGCAATCACCTACGTTGTGTTGACGAATACTTAGTCGACAATGAATGTTTCTAAAAACAATTTAATTTGACCGAATTTTTTTTGTGAACATTTTATCTTTCTGCAAGAAAACATAGCTACGTGGCTGTGCCCAAAGATAACCTCCACCAAAGAATTTGTGCCAGCTCTTTCTTTATGTATATTCATAAAAAATGCGACAAACAACATACAAACTTGTTTCGTTTATGAGCGACGCGTGCTTCGATACAGCTTGCAAGAGTAAGTGCTGATTCTGACAACCTAAGCAAAACCATTTCTGTACGATGAGCCAAGAAAGTTGTAAAATCGAAAATATTGCTAATACACAGTGCTGGTTAGATAATAGGGGTTAAAGTATGAAATTGCCGTTTTATTGTAATAGGTACTTTGAATTGACATAGAACCTTCATAGTTTGAGATTTTTGAGTGAAACTTTTTTCACATGGTACCTATGAAGTTCTTCTTTTAAAAAATGTGCAACATTCGATTATCGACTTTCAGTTGTTTTTTTTTAATTCAGCTTAGACAAGAAAGATGGATACTTCGAAAATTCGAGTTATTTGTTATTTTTGAATACGAGTTCCGACGCGGAACTAACGCGGTAGAAACAGCTCGCAACATCAATGTTGTGTTTGGAGAGGGGACTGCTAATGAACGTACCGTGCGATTTTGGTTTAAACGCTTTCGTGATGGAAACTTTGATTTGAAGAACGAATCACGTGGAAGACCGCCCGCCCACACAGGTGAATTGGTGGTGCACGGTACAGCATGGTGTTATTCACTATAGCTCCGATCTGGTCAAGCAATAACGGCAGATGTCTACTGTGCCGAACTCCGAACAATGATAGCAAAACTAGCAGTGAAACAGACCCGACTCATGAATCGATCTTCACCATTATTGCTCCATGATAACGCGAGACTTCATACAGCACGAGAAACCGTTTTAACTCTACGGGAACTGCAATTAGAAACCATTCGTCACCCTCCGTATTCGCCAGACCTTGCTCCAACGGACTACCATTTTTTTTCGTGATTTGGACAATTTTCTACGTGATAAAAAGTTTTCTTCTCAGGAGGCAGTACAAAATGCTTTCACACAGTTTGTCGAATCTAGATCACGAGAGTTCTACCGCAAAGGCATAAATGACCTTCCTGTTAGATGGCAGCAATGTATAGATGGTAATTATTTTGATTAAATATATATGCTACATTTAAAAAAAAACGAATTTCAATTTTTCAATACAAATCGGCAATTTCATACTTTAACCCCTAATATTTTTGATGTGTAACATTTGTCCTCTCACTTTCCTGCAATCTGTGGGAGTGATTTCGTGAAAAGGGACGGAAGTGTGTTACATGAAGCCGGGGAAGCGCGCGCTATTTAATTTGACCAATGACCGCGCGCGGTGCTAGGATTGGTTAGAAACGACCATGACGGTCCCTGCCCTGCCAACATGAAAGGGTTCATGTTGCTTATTACCAAGGTGAGATGTCATATGTTACACATCATTTGAGACTACTACAGGCTCGCTCGTTTTTTTTTTTAAATTATTTTTAGACCTTGACTGGTAAAAAATACTTTATATTATTCTGATGATTAACTTATCGTTTATCGTGATTTTGATGTTCACGAGATATCTTTGTTTTCATAGTATTTGGTGCGGAGGAAAAAGGAACACGTCGGAAGGAAATGGCTACAAGAGTATTGGAAGACCAAAGAAACTATGGATGGACTGTGTGAGGATGACATGACCAGAAAAGGACTACCAAGATGACGACTAATAGAGAAGTATGAAAGAAGAACACATGAGCCGACAACATTCTTTTTATTTCTTTTTTTTATAAGGGCAAGATTGATTTTAATGAGATACTATCTTTAACTATCTACCACGCCTTTGGACTTGTCTAGCTGGACCCTTACAAAAACAAATAATTAATCTAACACGAGTCGAAAGACAGCAAGCAAGATAGGTATAATAAAATTATAGCCCTATTCGAGCCGCGTTACTCGAGGCAGTGAAATTACTCTCCAAATTAGATATTTTTGCTGAAAATGTTAATGAAATTGAACCAGTAAAATGGACCTAAACGCTATGTCGAAAAATTCGTTAAAATTAACTCTGATTTCATTTTCGCTTAAATATAACAAAGAAAAACATTGACCACGACCGCGTTACTCTGAGCTCGCATTATTTAATGGAATATTTAATAAAGAAAGGCTACACAATTTGCTTTTGCACACTTATTTGTTTTTTTATTGCGTAATAGTGAAAGCCTACTACAGCAAACTACCAAAACATAATAAAAACAGAAAGTAAATCTTTTCAACGAGCTGTTATCCATGATTTCCCATTACTTGATATTTTTCTCGTAAACCTGGATTTACTACTCGTGGAAGTTGAGCCTTTAATCAAGCTAAGCGTTTCCAAGATCACCAAGCCGAGCGTAAAGATTGCATTACTACGATGAGCTACGATGCTACGAGGCAACGGGACGCGTAGCTTGTAGCCTGTAGCCCGTAGCCGTGCTACGGATTACGTCAATATTGGAAATGCAATCCCAGTGTGAAAACTATTTCGCCCGCATAGGGGAAATATGAGGATTATTTATATCCGACAGATATTGAAAATGTGGTTGTAAACAAACACGTATATCTGGATCCAGTTGCATTCCATTGGGAAACTGTAAACGAAGCTATGTTGCTATTGTTTGGGACAGAATAAAGTGCAAATATCAAAAAAATTTTCGGTTTGTGGAGTTTGTAAACGTAGCACTGATTTATATTTGGCTTGGGCGATATTAATGTGGGTGATTGCACATAAATATTTGCCGGCCTTGGTTACGAATATGGTTACTCAGATCACGTCTCGCGGGCGGCGTTTGTGGCTACTTAGAGAATATATCAAGAAGATGGATAGCATCGGGCAAGTAACAGACAACGTGCCAAGTGAGATGATGATAATGACAGGACGAAATCCGTTTATATTTTTAATGCGATTTGTGGATTTGTTCCTATCTAATAGGTATTATCTGATTGAGACTTAAGGCTCAATACACAGGTATAAAGACGTACCGGATAAACCGACATAATACGAGTAATACATGGAATATTACATTGATGTTAAGCTCCATAAAATGATATATAGCTAGGCGCTTAGTTACCTTCATAACCCGTAGCGACTCATAAATATATATACCTAATGCACAGAATATATGCCTTTGTTCTCATAATTATGATTATGTCTTATCTGTATCTATTTTTCTGTGTGTAAATAAATAATAAAAAAAAAATATATGAAGAAATATGCATGTACACAGCAACTATGATAAAACCTACATTTCATATGATTTTTTCTAATCGAATGTCAGTGTATGATGTATCGATGATTGGCAGTCGACGCGGGAAATGTTTGCTCTGCCGAAAAGTTGATAGTGTTGGTCGAAACACAATTTCCAATCTGGATTTTCCATTTATTTCGGCAGAGATAAATACCTAAAGGTCTTAGGTATTGGGGTCAAACAGTATTTTCAGTGCATATACGGCTATAGCTTTTGGAAATCTTTTTAGGTACCTATATGATGAATTTGTCTGTAATTGTTGTGTGCAATAAAGAGTATTCTATCTATCTATGAATGTTTTGATGTTAATACAAATGAATACAGCGGGGTCTTCTCTTCTTTTCGTGTGGTTAGTGACTAACCTGGTGTCAGAGTTTTAAAGCCGCCTATGGGCCTCTGACTTGGCTTCACATGCCGTCGAGAAATATCTCTCAGGTACCACACGGTGATTTCCTTCACCGTTTTTGAAGTAAGTGATAATTACACAATAGGCACATGAATCTGAAAAGTCAGAGGTGGGTTCAAACTCGAGACCATTATGAGCAGTCCGACCCGACGGTCACACCAGGCTATCACTGCACCTAGTAATAAAGCGGGGTAATTGCGTAACGAACATAAAATTGCAATAGATCGCCATCGCTTTAATTTTGACAGTTCTGTCACGTTCATTGCATTATTTACGTTGTCAAGCAAACATTTTTCAAACCTATGAAGTAATGTATTACTTCAAAGCCATCGGTTCGTGATAGGAAGTGGGTTATGCAATTAGAATGAAGAAAAAAAAAAGAAAGAAGTAAATACGTTTATTTGCGGTACACAACATGACGCAAGGAAAGAACAAAACACGAAAATATGCGTCACATTCACGCAAAACGGCCGTCGCTCGGACACAGATCACTGGATTAATTTCCTATACGACACTGAGGTGCCTCGACGTCTTTATTGACATTACGACATTACTCTGCCACCACACATTGTTACGCTAACATCCAAGTCTAATAAAATTACTCTGTTTAATTTAATAACTAAATTCGACTGATATTAAATTAAAATAATGGACAGATTTGAGATTTCTTTATTTTATATCCAAAATAATTTTACATTTTTAGGTTAGTTCGCATTATGAAAACGAGCGGATTCCCAATATATGGAATATTGTAAAATAAAATGTCATCCGTCAAATAATCCGTCCGTCCGTCCATCCGTGTATAATTATCACTTGCTTCAAAAACAGTGAAGGAAAACATCGTGAGGAAACCGGCATGCCTGAGAGATATGTCTCGACGGCATGTGAAGCCAAGTCTGAGGCCCATGGGCGGCTTTAAAACTCTGACACCAGGTTAGTCACTAACCACACGAAAAGAAGATTTATTCAAGCTCCTTTCTCCTTCCCCTCTCTCCTCCTCCTTCTAGAGCTAAAAATATAATCGCTGTAAACAGTTTTTTTATTTTTGTAATTATCCTTTGATTCGTCCAAATGTGGCGCTGGAAAATAAACTCAAGATTATAATCGTAAATATCGTGACCACCCTTTAAAATCTTTACGAGATTTTGAAGTGTCCCTGCGATTGTAATAGTTGATATGTAAAGCATTACTTACATGAATTAGGAATTATCGTACCTTCAGATTTCATACGTGTTCAGTTGTTGATTGAAGAATTTGCGCAGAATAGCGATGCATGACAGTAAACGCACAATAC
Source organism: Xanthia togata (assembly GCA_963853775.1). Classification (NCBI taxonomy): domain Eukaryota; kingdom Metazoa; phylum Arthropoda; class Insecta; order Lepidoptera; family Noctuidae; genus Xanthia; species Xanthia togata. The sequence goes on from OY970802.1 coordinate 20,496,796, forward strand.
ATAGGTACAATGATACAATAATGGACATTTTAATGCTCCAACCATGTACTAGGTAGATACTGCGGGCTTGAACTGCCTTTGCAAAACATGATTTTAAGCCCGCAGTACACGTTGGGCGAGCCCGTCGCTCGACCAACGTATACTCGGCCTTTTTGTGTGATTTGCCGTTAGATTTGCGTGTATTTGCACAAATATACGCTAGCCCAACGTGTACTGGGGGCTTTACACACCACCACACAGCACACTACACTACAACCACTTCACATTTTAATTTTCCAAGAAAGAAAACTTTACTGTAACATCGTCACCCTCCCAGCTAACTGTTGTATCTCACAAACTGACGTATCTACACAGGCAATACCTAAGTGTTCATTACTTTACGAAAAAAGTTTTATGACCTTAAGTCTGGGAAAAATATTAAAAAAGTTATTAATTCATTAATAAAGCCACAGCTAACGCAACGACAGTAACATGATTGTAGCGCCCGACTGAAAAACTTTTGCCCTGGAAAAATATCAATTGCCAGATGGGACAGTTAGCGGGGAGGGTGACGACATGTGCAACAGATTTATTTATTTCTAAACGTATCATATTATTATCTTAAGTACTATAGGTATACCCTACCCTATATTTACATGGGACTCAAAACATTAACTGGCAAACTACCGGTACACCTCTGCTCTACCCATCGAGAAACAAGGCATGATGATGCTATGTTGTGTGTGCGTGTACTATAGGTAACAATAGCCTCGGACTTACACAGTCGCTAATCACAGGTTAACCAGAATTCTCATCCTCAAATTATTATTTTACGCATTTCTCTAAACCCACTTATCTACGACGAATACTTTAGCCCAGTATGAGATAGGCAAGTCAAAACAATCGGGGACCCTATTTATCACGCGGTCTTGTCTGTTGAAGGTTGAAGTGGCCCACAACGCTTTTGTCTCACGACTCCTAGTTATTATGAGACGAGAAGATGAGAGGAAGAAGGGACTGAGCGCCATGCTGGGAAATATAACGGCATTGTGGTCATATTTATTGGACAATTTGAGATTTGGAATCACAAGTCATTCTGTGTGAAAAACATAACCTCCTCGGCGCTCGTGCGCAGTCCTGTATAGTATAGTATAGTCCTGTTTTTGATGTTATGTAAATTAATCTGACTTGTGTGAACTGTGAATTAATATGTACATTTTTATTCCTAATTGTTTTGACTTTTGACTCGCTAATTTTATTATACTTACATTTCGTTGACGAGTTGATGACACTATTCTGTAGAATATTTATTAATTTGATTGATTAAGTTTTTCTTTGAATAATGGACAACCCTACTAAAAATAACCTACCAGTTTGTATTTGTACGCCGTTAAGGCAAAACATGACTGTGCAACAATTTTATGTAACATCTTGCATGCCATGTGTGTGTGTATACTTATGTTTTGGACAAATAAATGATCTATCTATCTATCTATCTTATTGCTTCGCCTAAGATTTTAAAGCAAAAGGCAGAAAATATTCGATTAAAAAATCAATCGATTTTTTTTTCGTAACGTTTAGCGTTTGTGCTATAATGCACTTCTATCTCAATTGAAGGAACCCTGAACAATTACTGTCAGGAGTCAGGGTGCTATCAATCTGTCCATTTCAAAACTGAAAGTGAAATACCAAACGCCACACAAACAATAGGCACCTAAACCACAGATTACAAAAAATCATCATTACGACACCAAAAAAGAAAAGTACACACAAATTAAAATAACGTCCCTATTATAAACGGGCAACGGCCGGTATTACACGGTGCGGCACGGAAAATACTCGTATGGGTACCTTACGTAACATTTTCATTTTCATGTTGAAATTCTCTAATGGACGACATACGGGCAAACACTTTACGCGTTGGGTAATAATGCAACGAGAAAAGGGTTTCCATAAAGGTGAGTATAGTATAGACGAGCATTTACTTGTAACAGAATATCGAGCAATCGCAGTTTTAAAATTTAATCGAACTGCACTTCGAACACCACGCTTGATTTTTTGTTACAACCTGCAGTGCTATTTTGTAACCATCTCACCGTGAAAACTTAGGTGAAGCGCGCTCATTCATTCATTCGGTTCGGTTTTTAAAATCAGCCTCTTTATTCTGTAATAATCTCACGGTGAAAACTTAGGTGAAGTGAGTTCGGAGTGAGCTGTCAGTCCCTAGCAGTGGAATGAGCGAATGAATGAATGAGCGCGCTTCACCTAAGTTTTCACCGTGAGATTATTACAGAATAAAGAGGCTGATTTTAAAAACCTGCCAGTTTATTGGTGTAACATGATATCGAGCAAAAGCACGATCGCGGGCGACGCAGAGTGAAGTGCGCGGGCCGAGGGCAGGTCGTTACAATGAAAGCAAGGTAGAAAGAAATGTTACAGGTAAATGCTCACTCGCCGTGAGCATTACGTCGAACGAACGAGCATTCGCAGGAACGTTATATTCCATGAAAATGTTTTTTAAATTGAGCTTTTGCTAGTAAAGTACCAACCATTCGTAAGATCGTTACATTACATGATTTCCATGTAAGTACAAAATGCTGTACCTATTGTTGTATTCTCTTTTGGGTCTATATTTTCACTTTTTTCAAGATTAAAACATAGGTACCTACTAGCTGCTCCCGCGGCCGCCATTAGGTAATATAATATCTAACTTCTATTATCTGTAGGTAGACATACCTGCTTTGAGTCTAAATAGTCATACATAGCTGTAGACCTACATGGTAGTGTTACTGTAGAACATATTTATATACCAGTGTATGGGTGTAATTGTACCTACAAAAATAATGTGTTACATGTATCGCTATACAAATCTAGCTTTTGTAACGTAAACTTAAAAGGGATTCTAAGTATTTCGTGAACTCTCTTGCAGTTTTGTCGGTACTTTACTAAGCTCTTACAATACAGAAATTCTACAAAACGCTAAGCTTCAAAGAGAAAAGTACCGCCTAACCATTTATATAGCGAGTAGGTAGGGCTTTGCGTGTTTCAGAACGAAATATTGTTAAGAAATGTTGCGTTATTTTGTGTCTAAATCTGCCTAGCCTTTTCCCAACTATGTTGGGGTCAGCTTCCAGTCTAACCGGATGCAACTGAATACCAGGATTTTACATGGAGCGACTGATCTGACCTCCACAACCCAGTCACTGAGTAGCACGTTATATGCTCCTTGGTAAGACTGGTTGTCAGATTTTTGAGCAGCTAACTACCCGTAACCATGGTATAATAACATGCCCGTAACGACTGTCGCAGATCTACGAATGACAGTAGGGACCAACGGCTTAACGTGCTTTCCGAGGCACGGAGGAGTCTCGATAGGTAGGTAATGGATGTTCACCCATCCACAAAGCAAAGCAAGTGTAGCTTACTTACTTTCGACTCCACTCATTTTTATAGAACTCATACACCATGCCGCCATATACATATCGGAAGTGAACCCTCCGGGAGGGTTGCTGGCATTACGTTTGCGCGTTTAAAGTTATCCATCGCGGTCGGTCAACGGCATTAGGTTTAAAACCGTTTCTAAAACACTGTATTACGGAGTAAAATCGTGTATTCAGGGGGTCTTGTCGCTATACATAATTTACAACCTTTTAAATTTTTTGTGAATATTTGTAGCGGTGAACAAAAAAAAAATGCATGAATGCTAATAAATCTTGTTAAAATATACATCAGATTTTATTTTCACGTTTTATAATGCTGTATTCGCTTAGAAAAACCTACATTTCAAATGAATCCCATATGCGACTGGGTAAACCCTCCAGGAGGGCTTTCGGCACTGAATGTGTTCCGTCGATCGACCCTGCGGCTGTTATTATTTTGCCAAGAACAAAGCTAAAAGGCGTTATTTTGTGTTTAATGATAGATCACCCCGAGTCGTGCCAGCAGGACTTTAAGTACTTCCGGAAAGACACAACGTTTTTGGTCACAGTGCTGAATATATACTTAGTAACACACGGTATCATACGTGAATCAAAAATGCTATGGACATAACCTAATAAAAATGTATTGACGTGAGTTTTGAAGATATGTACAGCTTTATTTGTTAACCAAATAGTCGAGCTTCACGTACAATTTTATAATATAGATAGGTACCTAGGTAGTAAAGTAGCGTTCTTACCGTAAATATCAAATCTTAAAAATATGAAAATGTCCCGAGAAAATTTATTACATTTATCGGTAAGTACCTACTAAGGTTAAATTTCTTACTATTACCTCGACTTTCGGTAATTAGGTATTAATAATGATAGAATAAATTTCAATTAATCACACTTACCGTAACATAAACAGCACAAATTTCAAATTTGCACTAAAACATAGAATATTTTTGTCTCTTTCACATTGTACAAGAAACGGTAATCACAACTGACCTTTCATCAGCAAGCGATGTCGCATGGGGACAGCGCGTTCGCGCTCGCGCGGCTTATTTCAACATTTTCAACGCTCGGGTACTGAAAACGCATGGAGTCGTCAACATTTCGGTATTCCAGCATATTCAAGTTTTTATTTACTTTCCTGTTTATTTTTTATTTTTAGTACATTTACACTCGCTCTTTTTTTATAAATTAACTATACAGGCAGAATCTTAAACAAAGTGATTTAGGGCTCGTACAGACTAGCGTGACTTGTAGCGCGACGCGACACCGGTAATTGTTCTACCGTGAAGTTTTCTTAGAAATTGTTTTGTTACAGTCGCGTCCTTGTTTCCGCCTGATAAAAGACTGTTAAATACTTTCTTCAGGCGGCCAAAGAAGCGCTCCGTCAACGATTGCTTCATGTCAGTAAAATTGATGCCCAACGCTTCCGACATACCCAAATACTTATAGGTTTCGGATGCGGAGAGGGCTCTAAGGTTTATTGGAATCCGAGAGTTGGGTTCCCACGGATTCCACAATCTCCCCTCGCTTTACATGCATGATCGCACATTTGTCCACACCAAATTCCATCCTGATGACTCTACCGAAAGTTTCAGTTACTTTCAGTAGCTCCATCAGTTGCAAGTTGATGGGGGCAAAGAGTTTTAGGTCATCCATGTAGAGTAGGTGAGATATAACCTGACCACCTCTCCTCAGCCGATAGCTTAGGCCTGAATACTCCAGCAGTGTGCTAAGAGGATTCAGGGCTAAGCAGAACCAAAGTCGACTTAAACTATCGCCCTGAAATATGCCTCGTTCTTTTATTATTATTAGGTATAGAAAATATACTTAGAAGTACTTAAAAAAAAAGAAAAACAAAAGAGTTTTATTTTAGTACGCACTAGCCAAATGTTTAAAACTTCTGACAAGCGTAAGTTCAAAATCAAGGTCACCGTAGTGCTGGAAGGACCAGACAAATTTCATACAACCTGCGTACTGCTAGCAGGACTCACGGAAGTCTTCCGGCAGGACGCAAACTCGTCCTGCCGGATGAGCTTCCAGCAGGACAAGTCATCGGGCGATCTATCATTAAATAACAACAAAACTTGCTAAAATGCTCCCTATTCAGGCGCGAGTGTTTAGCAAAACTTTACCAATTATGAATTGTTATGCTTCGTTGATAATTCGATTAAGTATTTTCTTGAATCAAAACTTTGGAATATCATAGACAGAGATGGATTAGGCTTATAATGGGTCATTAGTGACCACTATTTTATTACCCGACTACGACAAAGCAAAAAGGAGGGCTATGATTTTGACCTGTATGTATGAATGTACCTATGTATGTTCATCTGTTAACTCATAACTTCTAAACTACTGATCATAATTTGATGAGGTATCGTTGGAAGCGTCTTGATCGTCCGCCGATTATAGGCTATGTGATGTCACATTAAATATGGCGCCCTCTAGAAGACAGTCATGAAAAAAAAAAACATTAAAATGAAAGGGCTTGACGAGCACTTTACAAATATGTATATACCTCATAGTGTCTAAGTAAATAAATAACTAAAAGAAGTAAGTTACTTTTTATAGTTAGGTACATAGGTTTAACAAGCATGGCTCTATGGGCATGACACCAGACATGCCCATAGAGCCATGCTTGTTAAACCTAAAGGATTGCCGCGCAGTAACCCAGTCGCTATCCCGGACTTTAATATCGCCAGAGTAGGGACTAACAACCCCAACGTTCTAATTAAGTTGGAAAGTTCGTGATGTTTTTTGATTAAATTCCTTTAAACAATGGGTAACACAGAAGCTGTAAATTATAATTCAATTCTCCGGAAAACTAAGTGGGTAAACGTTTCCAGTTTCTTTCATAGGAAAACCAGTCTATTCTGACAGGTAGGTAGGTATAGAAAACATTTCTTTTTAGCCTGTGAGACCGTAGTAAATTCTTCCCTTCTATGGAACAAAAGTATCATGTGCGTTGGCGTCCTTAAAAAACCCAGAGATTTCATAGTCCCAAATCTTCAGAATTAAAGCTACTATTAAATGAGCAATATAAACACGTTCTCGAAAACGGCTCTAACGATTTCGATGAAAGTTGCAATAATATAGGGGTTTATGGGGGTGAAAAATCGATCTAGCTAGGTCTCATATCTGGGAATATTCGCAGGTACTTAGGTACTATTTATTAAATTAACCGTATACCTCTCGTAAGAGAGTAGATAATTCCTTGCTGTGTACTTTTAACAAAAGCCCGACTTTCTAATTATTACGTAGTACTGTACAAGTCTCGTTTAAACGTATCTGCGGCGAGTTCATTATCCAACGTGTACTCCCCAGGCGCTGTAGGTACTTCGAAACCTCTCTAATTAACGTGAAAGCATTCCCTAGTAGTTCTAAAAGCAATTTTTACTCCATTTAACTTCGCTGATCCATTCCTCGACGCAATGAACGAAGCCTGGAACAACAGTCTTGTTTACGTTGTATTTCATTAACATATATATCTGTAAACCATACCTATCTTTCTCGTTCAGCGTTATACGTCTCGGTTTCGGGAATAAATGAAACAAGTTACCTCATTTGATTTGATTTATTTTCGTAATATTCAACTGTTGACAGATAACAAATGATCTTACAATATCCAATTTGTACATAATGACTTAAGAAAATATGGCAACACTCATATTTTAACAATAAATACATGATAGTAATCTGATGTTATGATGTTTTGAGGTTGTATAGAGAACTAACTAGCAAGGGAAGTCATGTGTGTTACTGGAGACATTTTAAAACGCCCATTTCTCCACATTCATATATATATTCTCCATGTTAACTTCGTTTTTGAAATACTTATTTTTAAGTTTAATGTGGTGAAATAGGATTATTTTTTATTGGCTTTTATATTTTCAACCATTTTTAATAAAACATGTCGCGGTAAAGCGGACTTCAGCCTAGTTTCTGATGCTATTTATTAAACTATGGTTGAAATATGCGTCATGAGATTATCTAGGAACAAGGGGTCGTTTTCGTATCTGTAAAGGGAAGTTTTAACATGTACTGGCTGGTTTTACCCGAAAAACTTTTCAAGGGGGTGAAACCTGACGTAATTGGAAAATGTATGTTTGAATTGAGCGCAGACCAAAATGCGTCTTAATTTAGCATCCACCTCTTGTTCCTAGATATTATTATAGGTACAATCTAAACAATGAAAACATTTAACAAGTTATTTAGACAGTCAGTAAGACGATTTCCACTTAGTTAAAACACTAGTCACTATAAATAAGCTTGTCTTTTTACAAATCATTCGCGTATGATCTAAAAATACAGTTGATATTACATATTTCCAAGCGTTTCTTATGTAGAAATTAGAAAAAGAACTGTACAAATAGGCTAATTGCCTCGCAAACAAGGTACTTTATTTTGGTTTTAGTTAAAAAAACACTCGTTATCATGTCGATGGTACAGTAAATGCGTTATTATTCAGACAGGACCGTTGCTACACTCCTGGCGAGCTTCGGCTTCACGCTCAAATTGAATTTCGTCGGCAAAACAGTGTTGTTTTTGGTCGAACTGTTTTGATTACATCAAGTGCGGTTATGCTCCGTGTTTTGAAATCATTTCAACATTAAATGCACCTAAAACAGTTAACCCGTGAATGTAGCAACAGCCATAAAGCGATGACTTTTACATTTATACAACAAGTAATACATCTCAAGTTAATTCTGGAGATATGTTTTCGTCCAACGAAAAACATGTTAAGTATGTACTGTAATATAAAAAATAGAATGTCAAACGTTTTGCAGCTAAAATTCTCTCTAATACTTTCAACAAACAACGGTATTCAAGTCTTAGTACAGAAGTAGATTGATCTCCCCAACTGAGTGAGAACCGCACAGTATCCGCCCGATCCTAACAACATCTTATAGGCAATAATGAAGATGTAACAATAGATGCGAAACGCCGCCGGCCTGCGTCGCGGTACACATCGTCGCCCTCACCGTTCGTTGAAAAACTTGATACGGCGACCCCATTAATCGCACTCTCATCAACTTAATCTATAAACATCTCTTTAAAATATTTGATATGAAGAATAACTATTCTAAAATTATCTTGTGCGCTAACATGCAAATACAAGGAAGACGATAATTATTATTACAAAATCATTGAAACACGCAAGTTTTCCAACGAACACCTCGCTAAAGAGAAAGTACATATATTCGTAAGTAAATCACATTAGAATTGATGAATAATAACGTGGTGCTTGAAATTATTACTCTGTGACACTTTAAAAATACATTTAGTCGAAATGTAAAAATATTTACATCGGTTGTCCATTACCCGCTGCTGTGCACGTTGTTGGGTTCCGTACGAGTAGGTACGACGCCGTACCAGTGCTCCGCGCGGTGACGTCCCAGTCGTGAAGGACATTATTCCCGACGCCGCACAACTGTGGATCGAAAACAGACTCTCGAAGACATTGGAGCCAATATCATGCATAAATATATCATAGGATACAATCTGGTAGGCAAATTGGAAACTTTTTTTTTTTTTTATGTGTGGAGCTAATGCTTATACCCCCGGAACGGATAGAATAGCCGTTATATCCTTGCACACGGTGATGTAACTATTTATTTATATTTTTTTGACATACTGGTTTCTTCAGATCAGGTGCGGTTTAAAAAAAACGCACTAAATGTCGTATTATGAAGTATGTCAAAACAATCATAAATAAATAGTTACATCACCGTGTGCAATGATATAACGGCTATTCTCGCCGTTCCGGGGATAATACATTAAAAAAAACATAAGTTGCCAATTTGTCTACCAGATTGCATCCTATGATATATTTATGCATAATATCAGCTATTAGAAGCCATTTCAAGCAAAAAACTGACACTTGAAAATTTAAGCTTTAATGTCTTCGAGAACCTTTTTTCGATCCACAGTGCGCCGCACTATTCAGTCCGCCACGGTTCGCAGTGATACGCGCGCGTAGCATTTACATAACTTATACACTCTCTAGATTTCCATCTCTCCTGTGAGGAGTCCGATACGTGTCTGGTGGCACGCTATACAATCATTGAATGCCATTATGAGTCCTCTTCTATGCCTTCGATCGATGCGAGCGTGCAGCCCGCTCCCCTGTGACGTCGACGTCTCACGTTACACTATCGTCATGTAATACTGCAGAATACCTCCGATGTCATCGATCTCCGTCAACACAACGATCGAACATCACAATTTACAACTTGTACGACTAGGTATGTTTAACGTTTATAAATTTCAGAAAAGACCTATCTATTATACTATAAGTTTGCTACGCATTAATATATACCTATTACAACTACGCTCTGAACAATCATACCGATACGATATTTCCGAACACAAACCTACGTTACAGACGTCATGTTTCCGAATAATCTTTGAATTTTATTAGTGAAGCGAGAATTATTTTTTTATTACATATTTTGGCAGTTTTAAAATAAGGAAAATATTATTATGCATTATACCGCCACAAAAATACTTTATTGAACGCCATTGAAAGCGATTACTACTAAGAAATTAAAAGTAGACAGCGCTTTGAAAGCCACGTCAAACGTTAAAAATACACATTTGGATGTATGGTTTCCTTTTTAAAGTTGGGCTCAGAGTCGAGACACGTTCAGTGGCCGAAAAAATGGGTCACAAAAGCACTGAAGCATACAAAAAGTTACGTTCATAAAACGAAGTCATGTTCAAGTCTGCTTTTCGTTTTATTTTACCGCATTACGGTTTTAACACATATTTAGAAAAAAGGAAGCTCAATAATTGTCAACTGTTCGTTCCTGGCTCTGAGCCTAACAGTCATAATTTAACTTACTTATATAACATACTGCATAATACAAAAAATACGGATTTCCCGAAAATGTTGCGAGTTCATGAATCGCATAACTAATAATGAATGTAAAATGACATGTTGGTTAACTATTCACCTTTGGTTAACCGACTCCGGCCGAGGCGATGAATATATAACTTAAACCACATCATCCACCCACATAATTAGACCCGGGTTGCGTCACATCTGCATACGACTTCTGTTTTCCGCATATTTTCCTGTTACCATAATATTATTAAATGTTATGTTATCCTTAAATTTACAACATTCAACAAATATTCTTAGGAATTATTCGTAGCTGGGTTAATCACGAACCACTGTAAAGATAAGATGGAAGATAGAGATATCGATGATGTAATGCTGTGACGAGTCGGGGCGGCCCGTTTATGTTGAACGAAGTCCGGGTCTCGCATGTGACGAGCATACCCGTCGGTCGCCTGGTGACGGTTCCTCTACGCGTCTTCGTTGAGTCTCTTGAATAGTAAGGTCTCCTCAAAGATGTACTTCTTGAGCGTCTCTTTGGGCAGGTCGTCGAGTTCCATTGCGAATCGGAACGGCTCCTCTGCCACGGGCTGTAATTGAAATTCGTCTTTGAATGGTCTTTGACAGCGTGTCTCATACCCGTTTTCACCGACAACTAAGTGACACTTAAATGAATCCCACTTAAGTGCACTGTTGGATTTTCAACTCTCGACGCTGAGCCAAGCGTTGAAAATCCAACAGTGCACTTTTATTTAGGGATTAATTTAAGTGTCACTCAGTGAAGGTGAAAACGAACATAAGTTTGTTCACTTTACAGGTTTGTGTTTTGATTTAGCACAAATTGATTTTTAAGAGGCTTTAGGGAAATATTATGGCATGGTAATTAGGACACATATTGATGAAACTTAGTTGCCAGAGGAAATCATCCAGCAGAGATTATTTGGAAAAACAATCCCTACAAAAAAAAACTATGCTATTTATGAGCGGCTTTGAAATGGACGTGGGAAGGACACTTGGCTAGATGTGGTGATGGCAGGTGGAGCCCTAACGGAACGGAATGCTTGCTAAGAAACGGTAGAAGGACCGTTGGCAGACCAATGGCCAGGTGGGCGAACGACCTACAGAAGATCACGGGGAAGACCTGCACTCGAATCTGAATCATTTTGAAGGATATCGCTAATCCATTGCTTCACTATGTTCGAAAAATTGGTTTGCTCAACAACGTAAATAACGCAATGAATGTTGTTGAACTGTCAAAATGAAACCGATTGTGATTTATCGTGTGCATTTAGGGAGTTGGATGAGACTCGGACAGACCAGGGAAGCATGGCACAAAAGACAGGAGATGATGATGATGATGAACCTATTCAGAAGATGGCTTAGATAAAACACACAAAAAAAGTTGACTATTTACAACGCTACTAGGTTATTTCAGCGCGCGACCAAAATCGAAATGGACGTCGCCATCTTGTTTTTAACCGAATTCAAATTGGAGGTTCTCAATTCGACTGTTCTTTTTATATTTTTTTTTGTTACGTGAGTCATCATCTGCCTAGCTTTTTCCCAACTACGTTGTGGTCAGCTTCCAGTCTAACCGGATGCAGCTGAATACCAGTATTTTATATGGAGCGACTGCCTATCTGACCTCCACAATCCAGTAATTGGGTTATACGATACCCCTTGGTAAGACTGGTTGTCAGACTTTCGGGCTTCTGACGAACCGTAACGACTGTCAAAGATCCACGAATGACAGCCGGGACCAACGGCTTAACGTGCTTTCCGAGGCACGGAGGAGTCTCGGTACGTAAAGATGGTCACCCGTCCACAGACCAACCCCGGCAAGCGTAGCTTAACCTGACTGATCGACCCGTGCGGCAGTTATTACTTAGCCACGAGCTCCATTTTTGTTACGTGAGTACTCCGCCAAAATTATGAATTGATTTTGATGATTCTTTTTTTATTGGTAGGTTATACTTCAGAGGAGAAAATTAATAAAAATTTATATGGGACCACCCATATAAATTACATAAATTTTGCTTGGGTAGGTTTTGAGTTAGCTTCATTATTACGTATTTTTCCCACTTATTCTATATGGATGATGTTATAGTTCCTGTCACTGTTATTTACATATAGCAGGTAGTGGTATTCGAATTTGTGTGGGTAGGTATCACGACTAAAAAGTGAAAAAAAAAATATTTTACAAAAAAAACGGTTGTCGGTGGCGAAAATAAAAAAATAAAGACACCGACTCCCGAAATTAAAGTTATTTTTCACATTTGAGTGATTTTTTTTTTGAAGTTGGTCGTATTTTTTCTTTTTTTTTAAGTTTTTGTGTCAGTATAGTTTCTGTGACACAATTTCACAAATGTTTACAAAAAAACGCCCCTGTGTTTTTAGTAATCATTTGTGAAATTGTTCAGTGTAATTCAGACGGCAAAATTTCCTTGTAACACTACATACCTCATCATTTGGATCGTAGTACTGTTCGAGATAGGGGTGCGCGAGCGCCTCCTCTACGGTGATGCGCTTGTGCGGGTTGAAGGTCAGCATGCGGTGGAGCAGGTCCAGCGCGCGCCCGTCGGCCCCGGGGAATAGTTCCGCCCAGGGCACGCGCGGCTTGTATGGAAGGGACTCCAGGTAGCCCCGAGCCTATAGAAATGTATATTACATTTTAGTTATTTTTTTGGGGTGATGAATATTTCAAATACATTTCTGTCACATCTGTAATGTGTAAGTATAGTGTATATAGTAAGGCTCCCTGTTCATGACGCCGGAGCCACACCGGGCGCCGGCGCCGGACAGCAAGATGAAAAATATTCAGAATATCTGGCCGGCACGGCGATATTCATTCGTATACACCAACATGCGTTCCGGCGCCCCGCAAGTGCGGCTCCGGCGCCGAACCGCTAAGCGGAAAACCTTAATAGTATTCTATTCTTTCCATATTTTCATTATTTTTAATTAGACTACATAAAAGATAGCTTGACCTCTGCGTCATATGTCAAACTGACATTCCTAGGGTAGGAATTCATTAGGTCGGCATGCCCATAAAGTATGACATTGACAGTTACTGTCTGTACTATTATGAAATCCAGGACTTCATAGGCGGTGATTTTACTGACAGCTGTCGCAGAGATCAAGCTATCTTTAACGAAGTACATTTTTACTTGCACATACCTTATGTGCAAGTAAAAATGTAAGTAGTCACTGAAAAGTGCTTAACCTAACTTCATTCTTCAGCTGTACATCTGACACAACTTGGTCAGTCAGCCTCACTAACGGCTACCACCAGGCTGACTTGCTAACAATTCTACCGCAGCATAAACTATTCCGATTTAGTTTGTGTGACATGGAAGAGAATCTTGGCATCCTTCAAGGGGGTAATTCTATCCAACTCGTCATAATAAACAACTTTCGCAATGAAACTCGTATCCGACTCGGCGAAAAAAAGAACAAATTCCTTTACAATAGTAGACATATGCATCTGTTTTTTTTTGTTGTTTTTACCATTCGGATATGAGTTTCATAGCGAAAGTTGTTTAATATTACAGGTAGCTCCCAGGTGACCCCCTTGACGGATGCAGGTGACTAAGGGCTGATTTCACCAATGAAATTGAACGCGTTCAGCACATCTAAACGCGTTCAAGAGCTGTCAGTGTACAATATTCCATAACAATTTTGACACTGACAGCTCTTGAACGGTTTTAGAAACGCTGATCGCGTTCAGTTTCATTAGTGAAATCCGCCCTAAATCGTCACCTGTATGTTCACACTATACCACTTGAAAAAAAATCCTTTTATCAGCTCATAAAACCTGGAAAATTACTGAATTCGATAAATATTCGTTGCCAACTTCATCGAACTAAAAGGATTATGTAAATCAGGCAGAAACGTGTTGTTTAAAATGTAACAACGCTTTTTAATTAAACCGTAAGCCCTCTTTACCGAGCAAACCCTCGGATGAACGAAAATTAAAGCTCATACACGCTTTGTGGCTTTTGTTTCGTATTACCCGCGGTTTCACCTGCACAAGTCTCGATCCCGAGATAATATCGGGATTAAAAGTATCCTATGTCCTAACTCAGGTCATGGTATACCCATGTGCCAAATTTCATCCAAATCGGTTCAGCAGTTTTAGCGTGAAAGCGCAACAAACAAACAAACTCACTTTCGCATTTATAATATTAGTTAAAATTAGGATTCCCTCTTGCATCTTCAAACAATTGCCAGGAACAGAACGATGTTTAAAATTCGTTTAGCGTTAAACGTGTTTTGTGGTTTTGTTGTGCAAGTGGGCCTAAAAGTAGTAAAACTTCATAGCTATTTGAACCACCATCAAATTCAAGGACTGCAAAACCACGGGGAAATCTCTGGGAAATCATCATAAATATATTTGGTCAAAAAAAATAAGGGTCGTTCCGCCATTAGGAGAACTCGTTGCGTCCAACTTGAATTTAATCTATGGTCAAAGTTCATATCTTATTCAGGACAATCTGACAAGAAAAGGAGCGAAAAGTTTCCTGATTGGCCCATTGTATGTGCGAACGAAACCTAGGAGACAATGTGAATAAGTAATGGTAGACACCGGTAACTATAGTATTCTTACCTAGGAGTCTAGTTAATGCATGTAGTAGTGTAGATACCCTAAAATGGATTAGTACTAGAGTTATTCTTATTAATCCTAAGAAAGAAAATTACACGGAAAAACTGACTTAAAAGACAAGATGAGATGCAGAGGAAAATATCGATCATCATAAAAGATTCCAAAATAGAAAAAAATATGGAAAAATTATTGAGTGGAAAATTTGTAGCGTGCAAGTGTTTAAAACATTAGTGTTGGGTATGAATTCTATGTAAATAAATATGAATTGAAAGAAAAAATAATCATGAGGTACTTTCATTTTTACAGTTGATTGTAAGTACTTCGATTACTTGACCAATAGCGTATTTAGCAAATTTCGTAATTGGACAAAAAAACGTTTCGACGAACTACGGCTTTGACCAATATAAAATTTGACAAATATCAGACTTGACCAACATCGTGTAACCCCCTAGCACATTCCTTAAAATACTATTATTGAATACTATTCTCTTTATAAAAACTCTAAACCAAATGCAACTATTTATTCGCGACGAATAAACAAAGAACGTGGCCATTAATTGCAGCCACCCTTTGTTTGATGTTTTGACTAGGGCTCTAACAAAACAGAGGTGATGTTTGTCTATGTTTTTATGCCTAGTGTGTATTTCTGTTACCACCTACGTACGAAATTAACAACGTTGAATACACCTGCTGTATTGTCTCTGTTGTATTCAGAGTTATGTAAGTACTGTAAGTAGAGCTCCGTAAGTCCAGAGCAGGCTACACGGTTACTGACAAATGCTTGCACTGACTGGTCAGGTACACTCAAATCTGTGTGGTTCTTTCCGCAAAAGATCATTTCAGACATGGATTTACATGATCCTCACATGATCTGACCAAGATTATGTCTGGACATACTAAATAAAAAAGACTGACCCCCTGAGTTTGTTTCGAAATTTCTTCTCAGGGGTAGTCAGATAGGCAATGTTGACTCCATTCGGCTTATTTTTTAATAAAAAAAACGAAAAAAGAAATATGTTTAACCTGCACAAACAAAACGCACATTTTAATTAAAAACACAAAATACACAAATACATAAGTAACCAAATGCCTCGTATTCAACCAACAATTAATTATTAAACGCATGAAAATGTTGTTCATCGGTTGATGTCAAGACCACGGACCAAAGACAATATTGCGTAATTACTGTTGCGGCATTACGTACCACTCTGTGGTTGCGACATTAGCAAAAAAACAACAAAAACAAAATGCCGATTGCAGAGTTAACATGACAAAAAAACACCTAATAATAAGTGAGTTAATATGACTTGAAAATACGTTTCCGATATCCTATTTACAGAATAAACAATTTCATTTCACTGGCTTTATCATCAGCCAATTGCACTAACCCAATTTATTTGGGGTTGATGTAGTCTTTTCCAACATTTTCATCTCAGTATTCACGCCTAGTCATATCTTTCACACAATCCATCAAACATTTATTTTCTTCAGTCTTCATTTATTTTTATAGCCATCCACATTGATACTGGAAAGTGGAAACTTTACAAAGGACTATGTCTCTCTTCCATCCGCAAGTACACATAAACAGATAAACAAAAGTAAGAAAAGTAAAAAATGGTTTGCAAATTCTATTGGAAAAAGACTTTTCATGTGTTCACACAACATCACGCCTGTATTCCTCGAAGGGTTAGGCAGAGGTGTACCTATAGTACCTACATTTTACATTTCGCCAGTTATGTTAAGTCCCATGAAATAGGGGGCGAGCCTAATACTCTCATCTCAAACGGGCACAAATCCAGACTCCGGGCTGATAATGAGAAATTCCTGATTGAAAAACCCAATAAGTAACACTTTTCCCGACCTGGGAATCGAACCTAGGACCTCATGCTCAGCAGTAACGTTTGCGACCACTAGACCAATGAGGCAGTCAATTACCTGTCCTCTATTTAATTAGGCTATTCTTTCTACATTTTCTGAATCTCGTTCTTTCAGAAATTACACAAATAACGGACATAATTATTTTTCTGTTTTTTTTAAATCTACTTGAAGGACGGAGCTACGGAGCTCTAGCATATTATTTGTGACAAAATTGGCAAGTATCTACGTATAGGCATGACCTCACGTGCGGTATAACAGGAACCTAAACACACAGTACGTGGAAAGTTTTAACACAAACCAATTTCACCGGCTCTGTGGTGTTGACACAATATATCTAACTTTATTTTTACCTTTATTTTCCCTCGACACCACTCCTCTCCACACGTGTTTACACCTTAAATTACGTAGGTACCGATAGTGCAATCCACGACGACGCGCCCCACTCCGCGATTACTGTACTGTAAGCTGTACTTTAGTACGGAGCGGAGCGGAGTGGGGCGCGTCGTCGTGGATTTCACTATCTATATATCTACCAGTAAACGTATATAGTCTGGGTATGAACTCGGAAAGTAATACAAATACTCTTCAAATGCAATAATACCATTTCTTGTTAAACTACGGCTTCTCATACAAATTGTTTGTTACTAAAGGACGCAAAACGGTAATAAACTTAGTATGGGATACTTCCAATTGCCTGTTTCATACCAAAAAAACCTTCTATCTATACTATAATAATAATCTATACTAATATTATAAAGAGGAAATATTTGATGGTTTGTTTGTTTGTATTGAATAGGCTCCGAAACTACTGGACCGATTTGAAAAATTCTTTTACCATTAGAAAGCTTAGTTTTTAGAGAGTCACATAGGCTACTTTTTATCCCGGGAAAAAAAAACGGGTCCCACGGGATAGACCACGGGAGCGAAGCCGCGGGCAAAGTGCTAGTATAAAATAAATATGGAAACACACCTTTTCGTTGATAATGCAGTCGAGGTCCTCCTGGCTGGGCGAGCCGAGTACGCCTAGGATGTGGTTCAGCTGGTCCAGGTAATGCTTGCCGGGGAAGATGGGCCGGTTGCTGAGCATCTCTGCCAGGATGCAGCCCACCGACCAGATGTCTATCGACTTAGTGTAACCCTATGGACAAGGAATTGTATTACTTTACTTATTTTTTTTGGTTTATGATGTCAGAAGATTCTTTCTTTACTCAAAGCTTTATTGAGAGATGCCACGGAAAGTTGGATAATAATATATTACTCTGTTTTGTAGAGCTGAAGCCACCTCTGCTGCGACCAAATTTCTGTTAGAAATGCGAATCTACGCGTTCAGGGTGAGTGCATGATACTTTTGTTTATTCAACCGTTCCGTTGCTCTCGAACATTGCAAATGTTTAAAAATTGGCAGTAGACCGTAGTGTTTGACCTAGATCACTTAGACGTTGAGTTAAGACTTTTGTCGCAGCAGAACCGACATTATAAATTATAATTCGAAACTTTGACAGTCACTAAGCTTTTCCCTACGTCTCTAAAAAATACATGTGAATATAAGTACTAGGACTACATATAAAAAAAAAACTAATTTCTTAGTGAGGGTTGCGGATCTTTATCTCGTCTCTTCGGGTGAGATATCCGATCTCAATTTACGAAAAACGCTGACGCATTTTCTAAAGGGCTCTCCTGGCATCCACGATTCAGTCAATACATACAAAAGTCTAAGATAAGTGAGACATTACACTTTCGAGTGATCTCGTTGCTTTGTTCGACGCGCCTACAGCCCGTCGAAATAAGCTTTTATATTAACAGTTGAATTTCCAATCAATATAATGTGCGAAGAATGCCAGACCTTTTATTCAAACAGTCGTTTTCCAAGTCATTCAAGAACATTTTCACACGACAACATTCCGTTGCCACGCGGAGATTAAGAACAAATTAATGTCCCAAAATATACTTACATAAAGATAGACTTTTGGAAGTTATTTTATGTATTAAATGGAATTTTAATATTCTTAAAAGCGGGGATTTATTCGTCCTACTTTTCTGAATGCTTCATCGCTTGAAAGGCTTCACAAAATGATGGTGAATAATGACGGAAAACGTGTAAACCAAAAAGGGGACTTTATAATAAAGACAATGTTGTATTGTTCAGTCTGTCAAACCCAAAAGCCTTAAAGGTCGGAGGCACAGCATACAGCTTGGATTCCTCTGTGATGGTAGGCTTTTGTTGTCGCGAACAGAGGAGTATCAAAATGGCGTAAACGGCGAGACGGTTCTGAATGGCGCAATATATTGCAAACATAAATTGAAACCTAGTGCTATATTTGGATACTTTACTGCTTTCGACGTTGCCGTTGAACAATAGCTTCAAAAGCTTGCGCCTTGCAATTGTTTCAGCAATTTTTTTAATTTCTATAGTTAAATGGTTTGTTGTTTTGCTGCAGCTTAAGCTTAGAGCGTTTAATCTGAAAGTGGGCAACGTCGCAAATAGATGTCAATCAGTTATTTCGCTGTTTTGATTAATTTGGCATTATTACTGTATGGAAATATGAAATGTCGCTAACTAGCGAACTAGAATATTAATAATGAATTGCAATTTATAACACTGAATTTGATGTTGTAACCGTTTTAGTTGTATAAAAGGCATTTGGAAAGTTTCTAAATACTTGTTATATTTAAAACTAAATATTCGGTGTTACGATCTTAATTATTGTATTTCATCTATACTAATAATAATATTATAAAGAGGAAAGATTTGATTGTTTGTTTGTATTGAATAGGCTCCGAAACTACTGGACCGATTTGAAAAGTTCTTTTACCATTAGAAAGCTTAAGTTTTCAGGGAACATAGGCTACTTTTTATCCCGGGAAAAATAACGGGTCCCGCGGGAAAGACCACGGGAGCGAAGCCGCGGGAAAAGTGCTAGTTATCAATATTTTAGTTAGTTAGTTAGTCACATTTCATGTTTCCATACAGTAATATTACCAAATTAATAAAAACAAGTCAATATTTGACAGCTATTTGGGACGTTGCCAACTTTTAGGATAAGCGCTCTTAAGGAACGGCTTTTTTTTTTAACGGATCGAACTTAAGAATCGGATTTCTGACGAAAAGTTTTCATTTCCTGAAATACAGACATACATATACATTCATAAACTCACGCCTTTTTTCCCAAGGTGGTTGACAAAGGCTACATAACGCCACGCGCTAGTTTCCCATACACCTTTTCCTTCGTCCTGAAATATTGTAAGAAGCTAGCAAGTGAAACAAAGGACACTGGGCAAAGTTGTATGGGAAGTTGTCTATGAACCAATACAGATTTTGGTAAATATTCTTTTAAAGAGTAGTGGTGACTTGGCCACTTGGCAACAATAATAATCATTGTTTTCAGGTGTATTTTTTTCTGTAATGACAAAAACGCATTTTTCTTTATTTTCTTTCAACGACCTGTTCTTAAGATTTCAACCCAGGCACTTTACTTTGTGCATTTTTTTATCACCACTGCTATAAAAACGTTGAAGGACAACTTCGTCAGCAAACCGGCAAGTACTAGAACTAAAAAATCGATAGCAATTGACATCCGCGAATCCATCCCAGGCCCGCGAGTCAGATTACAGCCCATTACCTCTCACGGAGAGATCTGAGTCCCAGCGGTGAGGAGAACATTATTGGCAAATTATGTATTTAATATATATGTAAAGTCAGGGAAATAGTTAGCAAATTGACTATTAACTTAAATTGTCCGTAAAGTTAAAAAAAACAGCTGTCATTCTCTGAAAGTCGTATGAAGTGGCTATGACACGGCAAATTGATGTGTGTCAATCTGCACAACAATTAATTTCCCCGGCTGTACAAATCTCTACTGGTTCATAGACCAATTTTGCCCAGTTTCCTTTAATGTTAATAATTTATGTTTATAACAATAACGCTAAATGATGGTGAACCATGCAGCATTTTGGTTGAACGGGCGCGGTCAATTAGGACTGGCAAACTGCCATGGCAACCGTAGTCTAAGTTTTGAATTTTACTTTTATTCTAGAGTTCAGGTTCAAGTATGGTAGGCCACCTTACTTCAGTGTGGGAAAGAGATGTCTGTCCTGTCCCTTTTCAAAGACCGTTTCGATCGATCGGACAACTAGCTTCCAGTTTCTGAATAACTGATCGATTCTTTGACAATTCAAAAGTAAATTATTTAAATGAAATTAATTCTCGGAGTTAGATTGTTTGTTAATAGTTTATAATTTTCCGAGCTCGATGACAAAAATGGTTTCGATTGTACTTACAACTACGTATTATATTAAGTTTCTGACTAACTGTGTAATACTTGTGTACACGTGCAACGTTGACATTACGTGCATATGAAGTAGGTAAGAAGGTTAGGAACGTTGTTAATTTCCGCACAAGGTCGGAAATGTACACATGAGTTGTATCAAGACTCCCGCAAACAGGCGCGACGCGTACCTATCTGTAATAAAATAATTTGTAAGAAAACTTCACGGTAGAACAATTACCGGTGTCGCGTCGCGCCTGTTTGCGGGAGATTTTAAAGGTACAATTCCGTAGCCGACCGCAAGCCGGCTTCCGTAGGCAACTGCAGGCGACGTGTCGCCGCGACACGATTGGTTTCTATGTATTCTTATGTTTTTCTCTGAAGGCGACGGACGTGTCACTAGCTACGGAAGGTATTTCATAGAAATTCATAGAAACCAGTCATGTAGCCTGCAGTTGCCACCTGCGGTCGGCTACGGAATGGTACCTTTACTGTTTATGTAGTTGTAAAAGACATTAAGGGGCCTGCGGAGCATGCGTTGTTCATACAAACGTAATACCAAAATAATTTGTAAATCAAACATATTCTTAAGATAGTGTGTATTTATTCTGATTGGATTACAGAATATCTAGGCTTCCAAATATTTTTTTTTAATGGACACTGATTTAAATTCGAGTTATGAGAAAAATAAGTTTTCTATAGAAATTTTAAATTCCTCATATCTCGTCTTTATATCAGTGTCCATTCAAAATGTATATTTGGAAGCCTAGATATTCTGTAATCCAATCGGAATAAATACACACTACCTTAAGAATATGTTTGATTTACAAATTATTTTGGTATTACGTTTGTATGAACTACGCATGCTCCGCCGGCCCGTTAAGATCGCTCACTGTGTTACGTTTTTCTCCCAAAATAGGCGACGGGACACTAAACGCCCATAAAATGACACCAATAAAACTTCTTTTGTACGTACAAATGAGTGTTTCCAAACAAACACGATGTCGCAGCGTATACGTTCGACAAACGCCTAATTGCAATGATTATGTGATGTCTTAGATAATAAATATTAAAGTCACATATATTCAAGTATTGAAGTACCACTTACCTTCGAATTAAGCATGATTTCTGGTGCCCTGTACCACCGAGTGGCCACGTATTCGGTCAGGAAGCCGGTGTGGTCGTGGTCAGGGTCAGCAACTCGTGCCAGCCCGAAGTCGCAAATCTGTCAATTCAGTATTCATCATTAATTTCTAGTTTAGAAGGAAAAAATCGTGAGTAGTTAAACCTGGAGTTATAGTTAATTAGCTGCGCCCCGCGGTGTCACCAGCATAAGTTTCGATCCCGTGGGGATATCGGGATAAAAAGTGAAAATGTGTTAATCCAGGTTATAAACTATCTGTGTGCCAAATGAAAATTAAAAAACATTATACAGGATAGCAAACAGAATTAAAATTTATACATTATAAATAAATTAGCTTAAACCATATCAGTATACTTAATAATAATTGTAATATAGGTATTAGTATTAGTTAAGTATTATATATTATTTTGTAGGTATGAACAGACGGAAGCACGTCAGGTTGTACAAGGCTGTCAGATTTCTCCAAATTATTTAAACCTTAAAATGTTAATGGTTAAGCTCAGAACCGGATCTGAAAATTTGACGGTTTGTAGTAACCTAACCTGCTGATGTGTATACGTAAGGTGGTTCATTGTTGTGTAAGAGCGCCTCTCGCCATCAAACGTAAAAGTTTGGCGAGTTTATAATTAAATAACACCTGTGTTTTATAATTTAATTAAATAAAAAATAAACAAGTCCGTTCAGTAGTTTTAGCGTGAAGAAGAGACAAACATACACACTCACAAACTTTCGCCTTTATAATATTAGTGTGATTTATAACTGAAATCGCCAACCCGTCTTGAGCAAGCATGGTGATCAGTGCTCGTGCCTTCTTTGTATGAGAAGTGGCCTTTGCCCCGCAGTAGGACAGTAATAGGCTGGACAATCAATCTGCCTAGCCTTTTTCCAACTATGTTGGGGTCGGCTTCCAGTCTAACGAGATGCAGCTGAATACCAGTATTTTCCCCACAACCCAGTAGTCACTGGGTGTAACTGAGCAATACGATACCCCATGGTAAGACTGGTTGTCACACTTTCGGGCTTCTGACGACCCGTAACAACTGTCAAAGATCCACGAATGCCAGCCGGGACCAACGCCTTAACGTGCTTTCCGAGGCACGGACGGAATACAGTATGTAAAGATGGTGACCCATCCACGGACCACTCCCGGCAAGCATAACTTAACCTGATGGATCGACCCTTGCGGCTGCTATTATTTAGCCACGAGCTCCTCAGGTTTGTATTTTTACTTAATTCCTAGACGATACCTTCTCTTTGGTAATTTCATAAATTGAACGATCGCAACGAGTAGGTATTCATAATCACAAATGCAAGGTAATTGGAAAAGGATAGCCATCAGAAAAATGTATTATGGAGAAGTAGGTAGGCACTTAAAGGTGAGTATACACTAGAGCATTTTGTCGAACATTTCCATATAATGTAAGGTTTCTGCGAATGCTCGACGCAATGCTCACGGCGAGTGAGCATTTACCTGTAACATTTCTTTCTACGTCGCGTTCATTGTAAGGACCAGCCGGTTTATTCTGTAATAATCTCACGGTGAAAACTTAGGTGAAGTGAACGTGAAGTGAGCTGTCATTCCACCCGCTGCTAGGGACTGACAGCTCATTCCGAACTCACTTCACCTAAGTTTTCACGGTGAGATGGTTACAGAATAGCACTGCTGCCCTCAGCCCGGGCACCTCACTCCACGTCGCTAGCGCTCGTGACTTTGCTCGATAAAATGTTACACCAATATGCTCGTTGTTTTTTAAAATCAGTTTGTAACAAAACATCGAGCGTCGTGTTCGAAGTGCAGTTACATAAAATTTAAAAACGGCGAATGCTCGATGTTCTGTTACAAGTAAATGCACCTTAAAAAGGTTTTCCTGAAAGTCTTTCCTTTTGCCGCTTGGGAGAAGACGACGATAGATATTTGGGTCTCTACGACCCATAAAGACACTTAAATAGGTGGCGAAAAATCTACGCAGACGAATATAATCCGGAATCTTTACAGGGTAGGTATAGTGGCTATGGCAGTGGTTTTCCCTGCTTGAAATGGTATAATATTACGGGAATCAAAGTCTGTGCGGCCTTTTTCGGGTTTCACTTGAGTGAGCACTGCGAAATTGGTTTAGCAATATTATGTTAGTAAAGAGTAAAGACGTTACTCGATAGACGGACAAACTGATTCGTATCCTAATTTATATTAATAATAATTCATGATGAATTAATTAATATTTATAAATGTTAGTTTGTTTGTTTGTTACGCTTTCACGCTAAAACGGCTGAACGGATTTGGATGAAATTTGGCACATGGGTATACCATGACCTGGAGAAGGACATAGGATACCTTTTATCCCGAAATTCCTACAAGATCGAGACTTATGCGGGTGAAACCGCTCGGCGCAGATAGTTTCTTATATTACAATGTAGGGATTGTCCCCTCGCCTCGTTCAGACCGATAATAATGAAGTAACAAAGCAAATATTTCACTTGTAAATTGTTTGTCGACAACATTGTCTTGTTAATTGCTTATTACGTAGTATTTATTGTACTCAGTCATCGGTGCGAGCCTAAAGGCAAATAAATGCGCACAGGGTGTGCCAAGCAAACTCCTCGCAAAACCTACCGAGCGCGCGCAGTGCAATATTTACACGAATCATTTTAAGACCCTTGTGACCCTTTTACAAAGCATTTTTTTCATTACGTCTTGTTTCGAGATTGATAATGGTGCCGATTCTCTTGTACACCGGACTAAACTAACTAAACTATCACTAAAATTCCTTACTTTTGGCTATGAGAATCTTAACGCTATTCTGTAGTAAAGTCTCTAAATTTAAAAATATTTTGACACAACTAAATCGAATTTGACAATTGCGACTCTACGTGGTACATACTTGTTTGCCCTACCCCGTGAATTTTTTTAGAGCCGGAGGCGCGCAGTAGGGTTTTTTTTTTTTTTTTTTTTTTTGTCTAGGGCATCTCGTAGCTCACCTCTGAGGTGATGACTACTTAACCGGTCAATCCTGCGGCTGCCTTAAGCTACTAACTTAAAGCCTCCAGCCAGGGGGCGCAGTAGGGGCATTCTCGACGTGTTTTATATGGAATTTTTCACTTTTTTTATGGAAAATAAAAAAAATATATACGTGTTGAGTATTAGGAGTGGGTTTCATAAAGGGGGTCGAAATTTTCATTATTTTTGCGATAGGACACACCATTTTCGAGATATTATAAGCAAAAGAAAAGAAAAAAATCCAGTACAGTACTATTTTTGCACCCGAAGTCGAGATGTTCGTGTGAATTTTAGTTCATGACAACTAATAATATTCCACACCATTTTCAGTGGCGATTAAAAATGGTCAAAATTAGTTAGAAAATAAAATTTCAGGTGAAAAACGTCAAACTCAGAATAGGAAAATTGTCATTTTCAATAAATTAAAATCTCAGTACAATCTTAGTGCTGTCAAACTAAAATATAGTTAAGTTGTGCCACTTTAGTCTATTTCAGAATGGGAAATCATCGTTTGACAGGATTAAACTAAATTTTGGTGATTTTTAGTCTAATTTAGACGCATTTGTGACAAGAGATAGATAGATAGATAGAATACTCTTTATTGTACACCATAAAAGTCACAGACATAAATTACAACAACAACAAGAGAATCGGCACCAATGTCCAAATACACATACTTTCTAATTTACCGTCCTAAGTTAATCTTTTCTCTCTACCAGTCTGAATATCCGAAATTAAAACGGTTTATTCCACTCATAATATACTGCAAACTTTACAGCAAAAAAGTTATGAAAGCTCACAACTCCCGCTAGCAAGCTGTTCGAGTAAATACGCCGCCATATTGCGCCTACCGCTATTAATGATATCATTACATGCATACCGACCACAATACTGCGGTCGCATTGACTTTGCAATTCCGTTTGAGTTGGAGCTACTGATTGACAATAGAGTATCCGAGGTTTTGCTGTTAGTTATTTACACCTAGATACTTACCTAGGTATTCTTTCTAGGTAACAGTAGTGGAATGAAAGTTGTAGCACTTTTAGGTCTATTTTATGGGCAACATGAATTTTAGGGCATTTTAAAAACGAGTCTGCCTTTTTACCATTATTAAGAATGAAAATGACAGGTCGATCAATGCGGTATTATGTATGGAGATCATTTTCTCTTCTAAAAATCTAGCGACCCGCCCCGGCTTCGCACGGATGCAATTTACATTTATGTGAAAACCGTATTCTTGTCACGACAAGTGCAAAAGTTCTGAGCAGTAATCCAATAAAAAGTACTAAGTTTGCATGAATTCAAGATAGTATTTAATTAATTCATTAGTATTATTCAGTACTTCTTATGTCCATCTGAATAATATACCTTCGAAATGGTGAAAGAATTTTTCAAATTGCTGCTTTGGTTCCGGAGATTACCCTCCACATAACAGAAACTCACAAAATGTTCTCTTTATCTTTATAATATTAGTTGAAATAAATCCAAAACAAAAAAAAAAGCGTGTTTTCATGAGATAGGGGCCCCAACTTGATTAGTAGCGTTGCTCGAAACGCGCAGTTTGGTTCTAAAATGATAGTGTTATGTATGTCTAGGTGCTAAATTGATTGAATAATCTCTGTACTTAATAATAATATAATCTAAGTTATTATACTAATCAGTCTGAGCACCTTTCACATGGTGTGGCCATAGCGATAATAAACTTTATGTTGTTTAGTTAGGGTGTGTCGCCTAGCGCAAACGTAGTTTTCGAACTACGTTTCTTGCTAGGAGTTACGAAGCACCCGCTTATGTAGCTCGAGCCTTTATGAAGATACCAAACACGATGAACGACGAAGCGAAAGTGAGTGATACATATAACACGTCTGACAGTATCTTTTGTTATAGCACCCTTCACCCGTTACTCAGTCTCAAAGTACTTCAAAAGGACTACACAGATAAAGATCAAAAGATGACACCGGAATATAATATTAGGTCCCCCCACCTAAGAAATCAGCGTTTTGTTTGGCGAATTTTAAAGAAGTTGCATTTTTCATACTAACATTTTCTTAATAATTTATAAAACAACCATGAACAGTAATGTTTTAAAACTTTTATGCACAAATGTTTAAAATCTAAGATAATTTAGGGGCATGAGGAACAGGGTATAAAGTTCACTCATCCACCATAGAAAAGGGAGGATCCTCCAACCAGACGGGTGTTGTGTCTGGCGCGGGCCGACTGCCCAACTGTTGATGTCGGATAGTCTTTATAATTATGTCGTTCGCGCGGTAAACTCTAATTGCGCGATGCAGGATTTGTGTGACGTCATGTCTTTGATGCGTAGTTCGTATGTAGCGGTGTAACCGCTACAATAACGTATGCCACTTAGATTAAGCGACAAAAATATGTTTTGCCTAAGTTTTAAAACAAATAGTGGTCATTTCTACTAACAAAAAGAGGAGTCATTTTTAAGGTATTTTTTATGTTTAGAAAACTATAAGTAATAAGGTTTTTTTTTACTATTGGTAGTTGTCTATGATGGTCATTATTCGATATAATATCAAGCAATTGATGAATATTTTATAGATAGTGCAATCCACGACGACGCGCCCCACTCCGCTCCGCTCCGTACTAAAGTACAGCTTACAGTACAGTAATCGCGGGGTGGGGCACGTCGTCGTGGATTGCACGATATGTAAATCATAGAAGTGACGAGGTTCACTATTTGTGAGAAAAAAACGCCAATTTCATAGGTGGGGACCCAATATCTAGTAACGCACAACTACATATACTTAAAATAAAGCTGAAGAGTTTGTATGTTTGAACGCGCTAATCTCGGGAACTGAGACTCGGATTTGAATAAATCTTTTTGTATTTGATAGCCAAATTCAAATCAAATATTCAAAATCACGCTAAGACCCTTAGTAGTCGAGCAAAAAGAAAATAAAGTCTGAAAGAACCCTAAGCGAAAACGAAGTAAAAGCGCGGGCGGGCGATGCGATGCGACGGGATGGGACGGGGAACAAGAAATTTCCCTCGGAAGAAGTCGCGGGCATAAACTAGTAGCTAAGATACAGGTAAGTACAGTTTGTACTCATAATGCCCCTAATATAAACCAAGATGTTAGGGCGCAGATTGGGATCGAGGATCAGAGGAATAAGAATTTTCTCTTAAAAATACTGTCTATTTCATGATGGTTTGCATGACACTTAAAATAAACGCCTAGCCTTTTCCCCAACTAGGGGCGAGTGTATGAAAGAGCCAAGCTTTGAAAGAGCCGAAGTGATTATCTCCCACATAACAAAATCCTACCATATTTCAATTTTACTCTGTATAAATCAACACTGGACAGTCACCTGTCACCCACAGACATTTGGCAGTTCCAGAAAGAAAATGAAATAGCGTCGTAGGAGGCATTGACAATTTTTAAGCCATAATATAAGTATTTTTCACTTTACTTATTTTCTTTGGCAAGAAGTGTAAAGCAGTTTGACAAAATATGTTGTATTGTTATGCATATATTTGGTATTTTTTTACGCAAATATTATTGTAGGTAAATTAGCTGTAGTTTGAGGTCATATTTTTGAATATAAAATGTTTTGAAGGAGCCAATTGTCGAGTCTATGAAAGAGCCAAGAAGAATGGTACCCGTACAAAATATGTGGAGGATGGACACATGAGTCTTGTGGTAACAAAAACGTAATTAATTTCTTCTGCCAAAAATGTGTTAAATTGTTACGATAATATCCGAGTTTCAACATTATGTTGAGACTAATTTTTAAAAGTATTATGCAGGGTTAAGATTATTGTAAGATGATTATTTGAGAGTGATCAAAAGCAGTGATTTTCACTTATGTTTAATTTTGATAAGATTTTTGAGTCTTTAAAGTGATTTTAATTGATGAAAAACTAGTTTGTTTCTACAAAATGGAATCTGGCTCCTTCATAGCACACGGAAGCTCTTTAATTGACAGGTTGTTTTGAAAGAGCCGATTTCCATTTTTTTTCAGATATTTCAGATTTCTTACAACGTAACCTACATTTTTTTTAATTTGAGTACCATAACTATCAAACTGATTATTAAAAAAAGCTATTTTTATTCAAAATCAATCAGCCTAAAAGGTTTTTTTAAAATACTTTTTAAAACTGGCTCTTTCATACACACTCTTCCCTACGTTGGGTAGGCTTGCTAACACATTACATCAATGTGGTAAATAATTGTTATAATCAATCGACAACTATCTAATAACCAACATTCGATTTGTGATACAACTCTAAAATAAGCATTTGCCATGTGTCATACAACCCGTTCTCTCTTGAACAGACTAATCATCATTCTCCTGGCCTCATACCAATGTATTTGTCGTTAGGAGCTCATGGCTAAATAATACCAGCCGCACGGGTCGACCCATCAGGTTAAAGCTACGCTTGCCGGGGTTGGTCCGTGGATGGGTGACCATCTTTACATACCGCAACCCCTCCGTGACTCGGAAAGCACGTTAAGCCGTTGGTCCCAGCTGTCATTCGTGGATCTATGATAGTCTTTACAGATCGTCAGGGGCCGAAAGTTTGACAACCAATCTTACCAAGGGTTTTCGTGTTATGGCTCGTGCAGACCAGCGCGACGCGACGGCGCAATGCGACTCGAAAAATACAATCTCTAAGAAAACTTCACGGTATAACAATAGCCGGTGTCGCGTCGCGCTAGTCTGCACGAAGCTTTACCCAATTACTGGGTTGTGGAGGTAAGACAGGCATTCGCTCCATCACACTAATATTATAAAGGCGAAAGTGCGCATGTTTGTCTCTTTTTCACGCTAAAACTACTGAACGGATTTGGATGAAATTTGGCACACATATAGTTTATAACCTGGATTAAGGGTGTTTATTCTGAAAGTTGGCAACGTCGCAAATAGATGTCAAATATTTTGCTGTTTTGATTAATTTGGCAATATTAATGAATGGACATATGAAATGTGGCTAACTAGCGAACTAGAATATTAATAATGCATTGCAATTATAACACTGAATTTGATGTTGTAACCGTTTTAGGTGTAAAAAAGGCATTCGGAAAGTTTCCAAATACTTTTTTTACATATAAAAGTAAATGTTCGGTGTTACGATATTAATTATTGCATTTCATTTACAATATTTTAGTTCGCTAGTTAGCCACATTTCATATTTCCATACAGTATTATTGCCAAATTAATCAAAACAGGTAAATATTTGACAGCTATTTGCGACGATGCCAACTTTTAGGATACGCCCTCAACACAGGATACTTTTTATCCCGATATTCCCACGGGATCGAAACTTATGCGGGTGAAACCGCGGGGCGCAGCTAGTGTAAAATACTGGTATTCAGCTGCAACCGATTAGACTGGAAGCCGAAGCTAGGCAGATTGATTGGCTTCTCTATCAGTCGTCATCTTGGTAGTCACCCCCTTTCTAGCCATATCATCCTCACACAGTCCATCCATCGTTTCTTCCCCTTAGAGCCATCGACATTCATACTCAAAACATTCCTTATTCCTCCACATCACATGCCCACACCATGACAGCCGATTTCCGCACAACTATTCAGTCACCGGTGCCACAGTGTGTATTTATATCGTACCTTCAAATCACATGTTGTGTTAAGTAACAAGTTGGAAGGCTTCAGGTCTCTATGAAGCACATTCGCCGAGTGTATGTACTTCAGCCCGCGAAGTATTTGATACAGGAAGTAACAGATGTGATCGTTGCTCAATTTCTGGAACAAAATATTAAATTAATTGAACGAAACCTCCTTCGGACTAATCAATGAGAGGTTGGAAAGAACATAGTTTCCAAGAACTCTGTAGATGGCGTTGAACTGACTACGTTACTAGGTGCCAAAGCCAACGCAAACAAAACAGCAAACGCTTGGAAAAAAAAAACATTGCGTCACGTCATATACGCTCGTTGACTCTGACACGGTGACACAGGACTCGTTTGCATAAGCTTCCGAATATAACCTAGTTTTCTCGCGCTTTGTTAAAATTCAGTTTGGTTTGTTCGTTGTTTTCGTTAAGTTTTGGTTTAAGTTATTATTTATTTATTGTGTGACAATGACATGACATTAATTAGTTTTTTATGTACGTTTCGTTTTACGTTCTCAATGACATCCAATTGAAATAATCAATAAATTATGTAACGTTCCGTTCCTTGTAGTAACTTACCAAGTTCAGCGCCATCTATCCAGCGACTAGGAGTGTTTAAAATAAATAAAAAGAAAATCCCTCATTGAAATTTTCAATCGGACGAGTGACGTAAATTAAGGTTCTATTGAAAAGAGTTTCAAACAAATATGTATTCGTTTAATTAATTACTCTTTCATGAATAAAGTTGATTGAAAAGTGCACTTATAATTTTATTACCTGTGTTTTTAACAATTTGTAAAGGTCCGTTTCCATTAAACATTGTACGATGTAAACGTCCTTCATTGAGTCTATGCATTCAGCCCTTAAAATATCTCGAATGTCAATTATCTGAAAGAGAACAAATATTGTTAAAATTGCTAGGCTAGTCGACTCCATAGCATAATCAGCCTATAATTTTCCCACAGCTGGGACAAGGCTGGTACACAGGCCTCCTCTCAGTGACAGGCAATAGGCCGTAATTCACCACGCGGGCCCAGTGCGGGTTTGTCCTCCATATTTTTACGTAATTTTCAATCTAAAATTAACGTCTGAACGTAAATTTTATTTTAATTTTTATTATAAAGATTGAGCAAAAAACAACATTGAAATATACAAAGGGTCTTTTGTAACTTTCCACTTCAAACAAAAACACTGTTTCTATGCATAATTTAATAAAAGAACAGAAATTTAAAAATATATTTAAAAGGGGCTTACATTTTCATGCTTAAACCGGGTTAAGATTTTGATTTCCCTTAGTGTCCTCTGACAGTACGTCTGATGCTCGAACGGTGATATTTTCTTGATAGCAACTTTTGTTTTCTTTATATTGTCGTGCGCGGACCTGTGAAATAATATACCTCAATAAATTATTTTGTTTGACACATTGGACCTAATCTGAAAGACTCTTGGCAACCTTGTAACATAATTCATATCGATAAATAATGTGACGTAAAGACGCTCATTCGTTTTATTCCACAAGGAAAAAAATATAAGTAGGTACTATCGAAGAACTTCATAATCTAAGCAGTTTGAAAAAAAAATCCCGTGAACACGATGACCACATCTGTTACCACCCCGGCTCTATAGCGGCCGAGCGCTGTAAGCAGAAATAGTCCTTATGGTGTATAGATATGAACTTCTACGTCGTTAGATATTTTATAAAAAAAATACCTAAATAGTTCAGAAAAAAACAGCCTGCACCCTAATTGCGTAACACACGATAAATCACAATCTGTTTCATTTGACAGACAACAACATTAATTGCGTTATTTACGTTGTCGAGCAGTTAGCAATATCCTTCAAAATGATTAAGATTACCTATAATAGATCGTGTGTTACGTACGCAATTGGGTGCTGTTCGTATAACAATAACTCACCAGGAACTGGTTTAAATTGACTTGCAAGTTACATAGCAGACGAACAGAACGACAAGAACGATACCTTAAAGCTTACATACATATAGATAGTGCAATCCACGACGACGCGCCCCACTCCGCTCCGCTTCGTACTAAAGTACAGCTTACAGTACAGTCATCGCGGAGTGGGGCGCGTCGTCGTGGATTGCACTATCCGTACACATTTCGAATTGAAAATCCCTAACATACTTTAATAAATCTTTAATAAATCATTAATAAATAATATAAAATTCTTATATAAGTGGACACGTAGCGTAATGGTTAATGATAATATGGCAAAAATGTGCGAACCATAACATTCAGCCGGCTGGAAAAATGCTGACCGATTTTGTAATCAACGGCAAAGCAGAACACATGTTCTTCCATTCTTCCCAGAGATTCATTATGCAACAAAATAAACTCTAATGACACCATTTGCATAATTTTTTATTATACAGGGTGTTTGGCGCATGGACCGACACAATTATTTGGGGGATTGGGAGCGTCATTTGGGAGGTTTCACCCAAAGACCCCATGTCCTAAGTGTCACGGTTATTGAGATGTTTTTTTTTGTTTTTTTCACAAAATTACCCGAAATCTCGCCTTTAAATAGTCATTACTTTTTTGTTTATTGTTCTAATTGCACGAAATAACTTTTATTGTATTCAGCAATGTATTCTTATTCTAAATAAATAAAGAACTTTTTTAAATAAAACTATGTTCATAATTTTTGGAAAAAATCTAAAAAAATCATATCTTATTAACCGTGACACTTAGGACATGGGATCTTTGGGTGAAACTTCGCAAATGACCCTCTCAACTCCCCAAAAAATTGTGTCGGTCCATGCGCCAAACACCCTGTATATTTCCCTTATAGTTTTCTATTTAGACGAGTCGTGTGCCCTGAGCCATTCCCATCAGCAAAACTGACTTTCATCCCTTTTTTAACCCCTTTAGCCAAAAATCCTTCCTTAGTACCTTCGTTAATAAGGAAATCTTTCTTGTGCAAAATATCATGCTTTTAGAACCAGCGGTTTAGGCAGTGCTTTGTGTCAGTGAATTTAATCATTTTATTAAAAGTAGAATATACTTGTAATCGTATTAAATCGTTTGATACTGGTAATTAGGATTTACACAAAAAAAAAATACTTTTTCTCAGCTGGGTCAGGTAATTGAATCAGTTCGATGTTCGAGATCACAGATGAAAAACATTACAGTTTATGGGCAGTCGTGTAAAAATAGGCACGGCATTGGATAATAGAGACGACAAAAATCTGGCCCACAGTCGGCAAATCTGGCCCACCTTAATACAATATGCATTAAAGGCTTACACAATGTTCCGGGATAACTTATGGAGAAATACTTCAAACGTGTTTGTAATAAAAAGGGGTTCTTTAAAACTTTTCACATAATAATCTCATATAAAAGCAAACTTGGAATGGGCGGTCTTTATGGTGGCAACAAATTTTAAGGCGAAATGGGTCCCAAAGACGAGGTTTTGACGCATTTCGGCTGCACGCAAAATCAATTTTTGTCCTCAAAAACTACAAATTTGCCTTATTTTTTTTCATGATTATTAAAATTGAAGATATTTTTTTGTGAATTATGAGGGCCAAAACACGATTAACATAATTTGGCTCGATACAAAAAAATCGCAAAGTTTCCAAAAAATGTAGAGTTTTTATGAGAAAAAATGGTTTTATTCGATTGTAATTATAGCAATTTCAATAAAATTTCGTCTATACGTTCACCATAAAAGACTTTAGGGGATTATGGATTTATTTTAATGTAACAGCAAATAGAATCTTAAAATAAACCCAAATATAGTAAATCGGGCTAAATCGGCTCGCGCTCAGAGTCCTGCGGGACGTCATCGAAGGTGGACCTGTGTCAATTTTTTTTTAAATACGCTCTCTCTGCAGTTGTTAAAAAAAAACAAATAAAAGAAGAACACATTAGATATAAAATTGCGACAACTCAGAAAAAATATTTCGTAATTTTAATATAGTTTTAATTCATAATATTGTTTTCAAAAGTGTGATTATTTATATGCGATATGATGACGTTTAATTGTCATCTTACAATAGTGTTAGACACACTACAAATTATTATCGATAAAATTATAGTCAAGTGCGAGTCTTATATAATTTTTTATCGTCGTATATAAAGAAGTTTTTTTAAAGTTTTTTTTATCAGATTCATCCATGTTACTATATTTACTCTCCATCGAACTGTCTTTGCTAATATCATATTCTATATTAATAAACATATAATATACCTACAATTGGTCCGGTTGTCGGTTTTATAAAAAATATTTAAAAAAGCTTTCACTCTGGCAAGAACGATTAAAATTAGAAAAAAAATGCTGTTTCGAACAAAAGTGCTATACTAACATGACCAAATGTATAGAACACGATAAAAATCGTAATTATATTTTTCGAATAGCTGAGCCAGCAACACAGTTTTTTCTTGAATCCGTGATTGTATCGTATTGACTCAGTATGAATCATTTTCAGTTTTGAATACAAAAAGTCACTGGTTACGATATCGAATACGACACTTCTGTATACGATAAAATGTCGTTCTAAAATGTCGATGTCCTAAAATAATAGATTCGATAATTTATAGCTGTAGCAGTAGGTACGTCACTTGGCAATAAAGTACGGCAATTGTTACTTCATATAGAGCTGTCAATATTTACGAATCTTCATGAGTGGTGGGAAACATCCAAAACAAAAAAATATGGTCACAGTATAAGCGAAACAGTAAGACCATTTTTAGCCCATTCAACTTAATAAAAATCCTGAAGAAATAAAGATGAAAGTTTGTATGTTTTTTTTCCTTTCTTAAATTCACTGACATACAATACACAACCTAAACCACGCTGGGTATAGAAGCATGCAATTTTGCAGATGTTCCTTCCTTTTATAACGAACGAAATTACGACTTTGATATTTTCTATCAAAATTACATTTTGCGGGACCGTTGAGATACGCAGTAGAACCATTGCAATTTTAAACTTTCACCTTACTACCGCAAAGCCATTTTTATCTGAAACTAGTTTCTGTCCGCGTCGTCTTCATTCACGTGGCAGTCGTAAGATACCACAATATATTAAAATAACAGGCATATTTTATAAATCTTCACTGTAAGTACAATAGGTTTGTAGTTTTGGTCTCGCCCACCAAAATATACAGAGAGTTAGGACTGGTGACGCGACTGGCTGGCTGGCTGGATTAGCGAGAAAGCGACAGAGTTGTCCGTGTGAGAAGCAGCTCCTCCTGAGGTCTAAACGCGCAGCCTTCAGTAGAAATTTCCCATTCCTTGCGAAGTTTTTCATTTTAAGTGTATTATTAAACGCCTGCATTCCTTCATATAATACCTAATGGCACAACACTGATACACTAATGGATTCTTACAAATTATTCATGACTACCTAACTATCACTAAAAAAATCCCGTGTGCAGTTTGTACACGGGATTTCTCATTAACAGTCACCTAACCATAAATATTGATTTTTATTCAAACCATAGATGACAGAAGAGGCCTAAACTTCATGTTTTTCTGTGTACCTACGTTCTACGAACTATCCCATAACACTATATCAAAAGGTAAAAATGTTGTTTCTTTAATTAATAAAATGAATTGACTGTCACAAGTTCACAACACAGCACATTAGCCGATAACGACACCGACCCGACATCGACACGATATCGGAGGTCTGATGATCGGATACGTTTAGTGCCTACCAAACGCTTTTACATTGTCTTGCTATTGTCACCTATATCGTCACAGACAGCGACCGACACCGATATAGGTACGATATCTATCGGCGAAGACAGTGCGGTG
Organism: Xanthia togata; assembly: GCA_963853775.1. Taxonomy (NCBI): domain Eukaryota; kingdom Metazoa; phylum Arthropoda; class Insecta; order Lepidoptera; family Noctuidae; genus Xanthia; species Xanthia togata. The sequence goes on from OY970802.1 coordinate 20,533,321, forward strand.
AGAGTAGCGGCATTTTATCACTTGAACACATTTTTTTGCACTGCCGACTTCAAGACGGCGATACTTAGTAGGTAACCATCGCGATGCACCAAACACCCACATTGTTTGGTGCGTCGCGATGGTTACCAATATCATTGGGCCGATAGTAATTATATCGATGTCGGTGTAATAGCTGCCGACATATTATCGGTATCGGTCTGGTGTCGTTATCTGTTAATGTGAAAACGCCCATTAGGTACACAGAACATTTTAAGTAATCATTTTAGTTCACTACACCGTACCTAAGTCCCATAAAATGTAAACTTATTGAAAAAAATCGAACCTAAGAAAAACTAGTTCAGTTGGTCAACTGCAAATATTTTATGCTGTGGCATGGATTTTTCGCGAAATGATCGGCAGTGAATCGTAAATAAATACGTCTTTCTGCATTTGGGGGAGGCGGAGGTAGCGTTTCAAAGGCCCACAGGCCAGGAAAACGGCGCCTTAAGTAAATTTTATAGCGTTTATCTTTCGCCCTCTCTTTTTTCAGACATTTTGCCGTTGTTATGCTTTGATAAATTAGCAGTCACTTTTATAGGGTACCTACTTCCCAAGCGCTAAAATTTTGTGGAAACAAGTGAAGCAAAACAAAGCCCGTCCTAAAATATCAAAAGAGAGTCCATAATTTTTTTTCAGGAGTGCGTCAAGTTTTTTTAATAACCCTTCGTTTTGCGTGGACAGACTTAGACGTCGTGAGATTTTTATTCACAGATAAAACAACTAGAATTGTCTAGTATAATAACACATGTATTGAAAAGTAACATAAAGAATTTCGTGTGTTCACATCATTTATCTCTATGACTCCGTCGTAGAGGTACTGATACAATACAATTACTAGGAAATATTATAATCATTTAGCTAATGTCGATTAAATTAAAAATGTACAGTGTAAGCGTGTCGTTTCAGAATTTCTACAAGCTATGTTCAAATTACCAAGTGAAATTACAAATGAAATTAATTATTATGAAACGTTTGAACTATTAAATACAACACGCGAGTGAAAAGCTTTTGAAGTCGAAAACATACAGCGTGAACTTCGATATTTATTAGAGTTATCCGAAGGGTGCCAAACGGAACCCTTAAGCCTCCGCTGTCCGTCCGTCTGTCTGTCAGCGGGCTCATGAACCGTAATAGGTAGACAGTTGAAATTTTAACGTACCACCGTGTGCGAGTTTTTAATGACTTTTAGTTAAAATTAGTTTCGAAACTGCTTTAAATTTAGGTGTCGGTTTCGGTCACTAGTTTTCTGACTGAGTTGATTAAAAAATACTACAGTACTTACCTATAATTCATACTCTCTTAACTTTCATACTAATTAAATTAAACACAGACGACAAGACATATAACTTTTTAAACACAATTAAGAGAACCCTTACTTTGTTATACGGTGAGGCTTTTACGTACTTGTACAAAAATCTCTCCACGATTTTACCCAGTCCCTCGGACATATTATACAGCAAAGTTCGTCATACGTCATCTTTTTTATCCGGGCTAAGCCGTAACGGGCGGCTAAAATTCATTTCGCAGAACCTCTCAGAGGAATAAAATGTTATTACATCAAGAGCAGTTTAAAAACTTAAGCTGCAGCACTTTGTACGGATGAATTAGCGACTTCCGCGCACTGAGCCGCGCCATCTTAGTTCCTGTGACCGTACCAAGTTTAATTTGCAGTTCTTATAACGAGCAAATAGACTCTCTGCAACTATTTTGAGCAAATTTTTGTATTTACGCAATCGCAAAAAATATTTGCAGAACTATGATGCGAACCGCTGAAATTGCTACTCCAAACATGTCCCGTTTGCTACGAAAAAAGGACAACATTAACTGTTCAACATTTTCTCTTATATTTTTGGGATCTATTTTCGACACAAGTATCTGCTCAAGCGACGACGTGCTGGAAGTGAGTTTGTTTGTTTTGTTTATTTGTTACGCTTTCACGCTAAAACGGCTGAACAGATTTGGATGAAGTTCGGCATATGGGTTAGGATATAGGATTTTGACTTTTTATTCCGATATTATTTCCACGAGATCGAGACTTATGCGGGTGAAACCAGGGTCGCAGCTAGTCAAGCTATATGTATGCAGACACTTGAGCAGTGGGGCGCAAGTCTTGCGCATTATCGTTAACTAAGACTGCACTGCAAGTAGCAAAAACTTTGTTAACTAAGAAACTTCGCAAATGGGCTTCTTGTTAAAATGGGGAATATTTTAACAAGAAAACCATTTGCGAAGTTAGTTAAAATATGCGTTAGACTGTTGGAGACAGAAAATCAATTAACATCCCTACTGAATTAAATGTCACCTCATTATTATTTCAGACGTTCGCTGCTGGAAATTTACCGGTCCTGTGATTCTCGAATCCAGCAAATTCCTGCGACCTTGACCAGGTTGCACCTGGAAGAGGGTCCATGTTGTCTCAATAAGGTATCAATTTCTACTGTACTTTTTTTCTACTCACCATTTGAAATGCTTCCCTTCAACAAATAAGGTTATTCATTTATCCCTTTTCCGGAACGCTTCGTAAGAAATGTGTGTGGTAAATTCGTTGAAAATTCAAGTGTTTTTCCTTCCGATAGTGTTGATTTCATCCTTATCGAAAACTTGATCAAAGTGTTTTCCATAATCTTATTATTGTTTCAGTTTACGTCATCATCGCGATGATTTAATAATTTATTGGCAAAATAGATTATATAAACCAGTGAACGAATGTTTATTTTCGTTCACTGATATTAACATATTTTCTAGTAAAATTACTAAGTACCTATTTTTTTATTTTATCTATCTGAAGATTATAATTTTCCGTCTGCTGCACGTCATCTACTAATTAGAAAAAAATTGTTATTGTTCTAAAATTTAAATATCTGACATTGCGACGACCGGCATTAAAAGATTAAACTTTTAATAGTGTTTCTTCAGTGTTTGCTAAGCAACAACATGATATCGTTAATACTTAATGGCATCATAAAAATATGGCATTTGCCACGGAGCCACCGCGGAGCCTAATGGGCCGTTACTTGTACTTTCATCTGCCACACCCCTGGCAGTGTTTCAGGCACGCGATAACGGAATTATACGTGCTCCAATGTTCCACGTCATCGGCTGTTATCAATAACGATTAGGCCAAGATGGTACTTATAAATTCCCTTTTACAGTAATTTTCCTGTAACACTTGGAAATATCGAGTATTGAGGAGTGGAAGAATTTTGTTAAGAGAGTAGGAATTTTTTCAAACCCAAAGTTTAAATTCTGGCAAATCCGACCGGGCGCGCTCTTTGCAATATTTACACCAACTTTTTCAAACTCTTTTCTGCGCAAGTTTATCTCGCACAACGCTGTGTTTTTATGGCAACGGCCGCCAAAAAGCGGTATTCCAAATTCATAAAGTTAGCTAGATGGAACAGTTTGAAAAAAGAAACGAATTTTCAAAAATCATTTAAATACTTATTGGAAACCCTCTGACTAACAAGATCATCAATCATAAAATAAAAGTAGTACACATTCAATCAAGCTAGAGCTTTGTAATTAGGAAATAATACTCCGTATGTTCCCCAAACCATAACTATAATTTAATAAACCAGACTCGAACATGAATCTAACGGTAATTAATGAATTAATGTTGTAGATATTACTACCTCCGTGTTTGAACGTAAGACCCGCATCAGACCCTTGTCGGGACCCAGTTGGTAAACCCGGGTAATTTTACTTACAATCACCGTGTGTCCCAACATATTTGGGCGACATAATTTAATATAATTTAATCCTTGATAAATTAATTTTTGGTTACCTAAACATCCTTATTTAATAAAGGAACGCAATAAAATGGTCTCCGTCAATGACGTATTGGTCTCCATTATTTCCCTTTCTGTTTTCTTGACTCGTGTCCTTATGCGTTTAATATGGTGTGTGAGGATTTGCACACAGGAAAATGTTAGAGTTCTTACTTAATTCTGTATTATCTTCTTCATCGCTGTGGTAAAACCCAGAGAGGACAACTGCGGTAGGTATATTGGACATTAATAAATTCAAAACAACACCATGTCGATTCCCGTAACCACTTCACCGTGATAACACGTGAAGTGAGCGTGGAGTGAGCTGTCAGTGTCATCTCACCCTGTTGGATTGACAACTCACTTCACCTAAGTTTTCACGGTGAGATGGTTACAGAATAGCACTGCTGTTCTTGTTGAATTTGTATGAATTCGTGGACGGACTTTGACGAGATTTGTATTTCGGGAAAAGGGTACTTACTGACAAGCAAGCAAATAAAAACTACTAGAGATAGCAAAAGCCACTTATTGGTAAGATACGAAGTTCTGTGTGTTATTGTGAACCACAAAGAAAGATAATGTCACCTTATACAAATTCCACGGGAATACGTGGGATTCGGCAACCTCTATATGCAATAATTATGCTGAGCGATGGCCGTTTTGCGTGGATGTGACGCATATTTTCCCCCAAATTGATATTTTCGTTTTTTTTTTTTTGCTTGCGTCATATGAACCGCAAATAAACGTATTTTCTTTCTTATTGTTCTTATAACAATCCTCCACACGCAGACTAAACACGCCCGTACCAGCCACTAGACTAGACGAAAAAAATAAAGAATGAATCATCAAACAACAATATTCGTAAATAATGGCCGTCACAGACGATCGCGGCTCAAGCACGTAGCTGACATCCGTAATTCCGTACAACAAATTCGGAACAGGAAAATTGAATAGCGCCTAGCACTGAAGATCCGCGATAAATGATATAACTGCCAAATGAGACATACAACATATTGACACGAGATTGAACATAAATGATTGAGAAAAAAGGAATATTGAAACTCGGAGAAAAAGCTTTTATCACGAAATATTGGAGTTATAATGCTAATCCTCATTGCGTTATTGGATAATCGCCATAATATTTTATGAATGTGTAATAGCAAAACTTAAGGCAGACATAAAATATATTTAATATTTTTTTTGCCGTTGAGTCCATGGGGTGTTGGGGCACTGAGGCCAAGAAACTCATCAATGATATAGGGCACAGGCTCCGTGATAAAACGGGTGACTCCCGCTCCGGATCGTTCTTGGTGCAAAGGTTAGCCATTGCCATCCAACGTGGTAATGCTGCAAGCGTTATGGGCACCTTTGCGCCGGGAACAGTTAGGGGCGGGTTATTTGACAAATTTTTTTTACTTGTTGTTGCATAGTTAAGTAATTAAATAAATTGCAAGCAACTGTAAACTTACAATATATTTTAAGTAGATGTCATAATAATTATAATATATTTAATAAATATTATTTCGGATAAGTATTGCTTGTATTTATGGGTATATTAGTGGGTTTTATTCATGACGTCAGTAACCAACGGGTTTGGAAAGAAAAACTTGAAGATCTTCAGCCAATCCGTCAGTTTCTCCGTTTTGTTGTTACCTGTTTGCAAAGTTTTATTGATTAAGTTCTGTAGGGACGGGAAACGAGCAATAATTGTAGATAAGTATACATATAGATTTGTAATCACGTTCTCGAAAACGGCTCTAACGATTTCGATTAAAGCTGCAATATAGGGGTTTACGGGGGCGAAAAATCGATCTAGCTAGGTCTCATATCTGGGAAATTTCGTTTTCTCCATATTTCCACCCGAGCAGAACTTGGTCGCCCAAAGTTTATATCAGGAATAATGACACCTTTGAATAATGACATGGCAGCATGGAATTAGTATGAACTTTCCTATACTATTAAATGAGCATTCTCTATTTTAAAATTCAAAATTCAAATTCAAAAGTCATTTATTCAAATTAGGCTGAGAATCAGCACTTTTCGAACGTCAAAGTTACATAAGACAGTCCCACAAAACGCCCACCCTTCACCACTTCCTAGTGCTTTCGCTGGGAAGAAGAAGTGGCGCAACAAACTCCCCAGCAGCACAGCTGTCTGTTCAATTAGGAAAAATAAAATGATTCTATACAATAAGTACTTATGCAAAATAATTTACATAATACAACACAAAACATTAAATTATAAATTATTAGCCATATGACAGCTAGCACACGCCAATATACCAACCAAAAACATCAAGATCTATACTCAAGCAGAAATAAATATAACTAAACTAATTTTCACCAGAGCAGAGCTCGCTCTGTCGCCCAGGTACTTTAAACAATATAAGTAATGTAATTTATTGCTACTCAATATATTAACCCTGATCATGAATCAGCCTGATCCTTCTAAAAATTAAAATAGCTAAACTGGTGTCATTCGTGTGTACTATCAGCATGAGTCATTGTATTACGGCCAAACGCACGACGCGACTTCCGTAAACGGTGCCCGTGCGCACCGCCGCGCCGGTCCCTAAATACTGTCACTACTGTCAGCGCCCACGCACTAACTGGGTAACAGTTACTGCGTTACAAACACGACCTCGTTATAAATACGTAACCATAGCTATAAAAACATTCCATGAAGCGGTACTGGCAATTAATAAAATGTCACTCGTGTCTTGCCTGGATTCCAGACATCAATTTCACGGAGAACAAAAGACGGTCTCGGCGCAAAACCTTTCATAGACTTAATAACCAGCCATCAGTGTTCGAATGGCGGGCATTAGGCATCACAGCTAGGAGGACGCGGATATTCCGCGCTTGGTATAATTAAGGCTAATTTATTGTAGCGACCGCTGTAAAAAGTTAGTTTCCAACGTTACTAATGATTAAGGTAAATGCTGACAGAAAATGTCTATGGATGCTTCATATTATCAGTATCGACGGGCATCGGACGAGCATTGGAGCCGACACGTGTCACATGAATGTTTTATTCATATACAAGCTTCCGAATCACTGAGAAAAATTCGGTCGACCCAGGCGGCTAATGAAATATTGAGCGAAGAGTCGTTGGAGACAAGTGCTGGCAAGGATAGGTCAAAATACCTATCGCTTGACCTCATCTATTAACCTTTATTAAACCATTTTCTACCTTCCCGAACCAGCCACAATTTCAATAAAAATATAAAATAATTGTCCATGAAAAGTTCAATTATTTGTGGTCCCATTGATGTCGCTTGCCGACTGTCGATTTCGTGCCGATAATAGGGAAGATGCCTGAGTCAAAAAAAAGAAATTCTATTTAGTCCGTCAGCCAGATAATAAAAAAATATTAGACACGTATTTTTTGCTTTATCATATTAATAAAAAATGACTTAGATACAACGCATTAAAGTTGGAGAGTGGGGGTTGATACGTCACAAGTATGTATAAAATCTACATACAAGTGACGTCATGGCACATTATAACTCAATGTATCGCCGTAATCTTTTGATAACGTAAAAAAAGAAAAAATACGTGTACGTATTTTTTTATAATCTACATTACGGACAAAAAACATTTTTTTAGTCATCATCCCTATTGCATGTCATTTGTGTATCCTTTCTAATTATTTGTCTCTGATTAATTTAAAATGCCTGCAGCGAAATTATACTGCTTTATTTTGAAATAAGATGCCCGATACGTAAGCAAACTATGAGATTGGATTGGACGGAGATTTTGCCTTTCCATCTATCATAATACGAGTAATAGGTGTGGAATGGGATAAGCTTGCATCCCATCATTCCACCACATTTTTCTTCGCAATTCAAATTATTTTTCACATTAGTAATGGGACATGAAGATAACGATTTATAGTTTTATTTTATAATAACTAACCCCCTTATTTATAAGTTAAGTTAGTAAGTAATGATTAGCGCCTGTTTAACCATACATTTTTGACGTTTAAACGTTTCTTAACTTAAAACATCGTTTATGAATAAGTATGTCAAACGATTGCTTTCTACAATGACACAGTTACGTAATAATTGGTCAATAGTTCAATATGGAATAATAATAATATACAGCATGGAATCCGGTAACACCTACGCACGCTTAATTCTCATCAACGAAATCGCCACAATATTGATAATTAAAAGAAGAACATTAAGTAAGAGAGCAAAGCTTTTTTACTAATTTGCAACCCAATTAATCATATAATAGTAACAACCACCTACCCTAATAATAATCATTGTAATTAGCAGCCAACCGCTTAAAGGAGATCATTCATTTTGGGCTAAATTATGAAAGAGACAAATAAAGAAAAAAAAAATCTGTTAGTACATTTTATTCTCTTCACAATTCACTATGTGGGACCAAATCTGTAGGACCATGCGCTGTTATACGATTTTAAAAAAATACTGTTTTCAGTATGTATTAGTTAAAATAAAAATAATAGCTTTTTATGCCAGTTATCACGTTTCACTGTAAAAAATGGTAACTGTAAACCATTTTTTACAGTGAAACCGAGCGAGCGAGGCTCTAGGGTTATTCCCCACATTGCTAGTTTTTTTTTAGACAGTACTTCTAGTATTACCTGATTTAAATAGGTAATTGGTTTTAAGTCTATGTAGTGGTTTCTATTCACGGAAAAACAGTGAAATATGTATAACATTATGTTTTTAGAAAAAACGAAAAAAAAAAAAAGGTACGTGAATAAGGGATGTAACAATGAAGCTTAACGAAGCCGAGAGTTCAGTCAGTTTTTTTTTTTAATGCGAGCCCAAAATGGAGCACTCGAAATCGTTTGTCATATTTGGAATTGCGTAACAAACAGTAGGAGCCTTCTGGATAAGGAACTATTATTGAAGGTCAAAGTTTGAAATATTATTTACTTTTTTACACGAAATCAAGTTTAAAATTTTATAACTTAAGTTTTAATAGGTATCTACCCCAGAACTCCCGTACCGGTGCATGCACCCGAAGCTTAGCACGCTTTCATAATATTGCTCCTGCTGTAAACAGCGATTTTCATATGGCACCAGAGCTAGCGGAGGGAGATGATGATGATGATGGGACTCCCTTTTCCGCACTTAGACTCTCATTTGGTCCGTTGTGCGTGGGGATACTGGCTAACAGAGCCAGCCTAGCTTCGCCCAAAAGCACAGAAGCATCCTGGGGGCTTCACAGGCTTCGCGGAGCGACCTCACTGTTCCGAGGATTTCTTCCCGTTGAGAAGCCACAGCCTCGCACTCCAGGATAACGTGGGCGGCTGATTCCTCGGCGTCAAGGCAGCCCCTGCAAAGGGGGCTATCTGTGGCGCCTATGTTGAAAAGATGTTTGTTGAGGGGGTTATGGCCCATAATTGTTCCTATAATTATTCTAAGGTTATTTCTACCCAGGTTGAGAAGTTTTTTGGTTAATCGCGGGTCTACAATTGGTAAAGCCAATTTTGACTGTCTACAGTCTGTTGCCCGTGACCATCTGTTGTTATGGAGTTCGGTCGATCTTTGGCGAATCCATGCACGAAATTGTGAGAAAGGCAGAGGGAGAAGTGGATACGGGCCTAGCACTTCCTTATCAAAGCCTCTCTTCGCAAGTTCATCAGCGGCATCATTGCCTAAGGATCCACTATGCCCTTAGATCCACTGGAGGGTAATGCGATTAAACTTCGATAAACTCTCCAGAGCTAAATGGCACTCAAAAATTAGTTTATTGTTAGTTTGTTTGTTTTCTAAAGCTTTGAGCACAGATAGGCTGTCGGATAGGAATTTATTGCCGTAGTCCCGGATGCCTAAGCGCTTTACTGCTGTTGCGGCTTGTGTTAAGGCAACACATTCACATTGGAATATCGAACTGTGTGTGCCTAGTGGTATGTAAATGTTAAGGTTGAGGTCAAGGGAGTGTACGCCAGCACCTGAACCGTTTTGTGTTTTTGAGCCGTCTGTGTAGATGCGCACTTCATGGGCTCCTGACTGATCCTTTTCCTCCTGAACTGTTTGTATAGTATAGTTTTTTTTTGAACAAGGGTTGGTTTGGTGTTCTATCACACGGGGCAGCGATGAGAGGTTGGTACTCAATCGCTCGGTCCAGGATATTAGCGTGTGGACTGGTGTGGTTTTTGCCCCATATGCCCAGATGCATTAGCCTGATGGCAGCTAGCGCCGCCTCCTGCTGTATGTACAGGTCAAGGGGAGTTAATTGAAGGGCTATCTCCAAGGCTGCAGTTGGGGTGGTTCTCATGCAGCCAATGGTAGCCGTACAGGCCAGTCGTTGGAAGCGTTGTAGTCTGGTAATGGTGGTCGAGAGTTCGTGCGTCCTAGAATGAAACTCGGCGAGATGGGAGTCTACCCAAATGCAACCATTCAATTATTCGACAGACCAGAATACAATACGACAACAGAGCTTTGCATACAACTTAGCAACTTAGCTTAGCAACAGAGCTACAACAAGACGAATTAATTTCTCCTTTGTTTTCTGCTACCGAACTGAATCAAACGATAACGTTAAATTACGACCCTTCTTTATCCAACCCGCCATTGATGCTACCTTTCACACAACTTCCAGAAAGGTTCTCGCTACTTATTCAGCAACTTATATTCAGTTGAGAAAACAACAATGGAAAATACAGAGTTCAGAGACGTGAATGGCCATGAAACTTACCGTTTAAAAGGATTGGCGAGAATACGACAGACGAAATAAATTAAGAACTTCGTCCCTTAACAGTGCACCCAACTCAATTACTGTTTAAGAAATAAGGGCGAAGTTTGAAAGAAAAGTAATGTAAGTTTATGCTCCGACTGTGTTTACCAGCCGAAAGCTATCAAAAGGTTGAGACAACATTAAAAGAGCCAAGTTTGTTTCAAACTTCTGGGAATCGCTGAACTATTTGGTTCTTATACTTCACAGTGACTAATACACGATTCTAATTATTAGAGAATATGATAACGGTTATATTTCGTTTTCGAGGACAGCTTGGACGATTACCATTATTCAAGCTTAGCACTCATCTGTGAGGTTTTCCGACTGGCATTTGATGGTTTAGCAAGAACCCTTAATAAGCTACTCCCGCAAAATTCGGCGTAAGGACCACGACACCACGTCACGCGTGAGTCACAGTCTAACATTATACATGCAGTAGATCAACTACACTTGATTGTGTTGATAATTATTCGTAATTTTACCTAGAAAGAGAATCAAAAATTGAAAAACGAAATAAGTCTTGTACATTAATATGGCAGACATTTGATAAAGCGTAGCATTCCGAAACCTAGGCCTAATTCAGTACTGTGGCAATTTACGGTATAAATAGCTTTCACCCTTTGAAATAGCGACTTCATCAACGCCTGAAGGTATTCAATGTTGCTAGGCAACTTAATTTTGTAAAACTAGAAGTCTAGAACCTAATAACAAGAACGTCGCCATCTTTACGCAGAGGGTTCACATCAAGCTATACTTTTCCAATATAAGCTGATCTCGCAATGCATAGAATTTACCTACATAAGTACAATGAGATGTCAGCTTATACTGGAAATATATAGCTTGATATGTAGCCGTGTGTACCAGTACACCTTGGATGTCCTAAAAGGTGTTGATGTTAGCTACAAAAGGCGGAGAGTTCCGATTTTCTTTTTATGTCAACAAGAACCAAATGTTTTTACTAGAAGTCATGATGAGACGATTAAGGCAGCTAAAGAAATGCCAGCTACAAAGAACAATGCTCCTAAAGCCATTCTAAGGTTTCATTTTAAAGGTTGGTCTTTTGTAGTACTTTGAGAAAACTTTAGAGCGTAGTTTCTAAAGGCGGAGACTGACTTGCAACGTTTGTTTGTAATGTATCATTCGAGGTGAGCTTTACAAAACGGCGATACGTCCTAAAGGCGGAGACTCGACTTGTAACGTTCGTTTGTAATGTATCAGTAATGTATCATTCGAGGTGAGCTTGGTTACAAAACGGCGATACATCCTAAAGGCGGAGACTCGACTTGTAACGTTCGTTTGTAATGTATCAGTAATGTATCATTCGAGGTGAGCTTGGTTACAAAACGGCGATACATCCTAAAGGCGGACACTTGACTTGTAACGTTCGTTTGTAATGTATCAGTAATGTATCATTCGAGGTGAGCTTGGTTACAAAACGGCGATACACAAGACGGCGTGGACGCTCGCTTCGAGCACATGAAATATTCGTTTCTCATTTCCGTTTCAAAGGAATTCACGAAAAAGCAGACAGTTGAGTGGAGGATCCAGCGCTCGCATCGAGCGGCTCTGCTCGCTGCACTGACTACTGTAACGCGTTACAAAAACTCGATACATTACAAACAAACGTTGCAAGTCAGTGTCCGCCTTAGGGAATAGTCTTTGTCTTCGAGGCAGACAACATTTTAACAGCAAAATTCTAAATGATCTCGAGTATAATAAAAAACCACTCGGCCACAAAAGAGTTTTACTATTTTGCAAGGATTCGCCGTGTAATCGCTAAAAGGAGTCGGTGACCGATAGGTGCGGTAACACAGGCCCAGAGTTACTTTGTTACTGTTTATTATAGAAATGGAAACTTTATGCTCTGGAGAAAAATACGCAAAAGCTGGATTTAAATAAAATTTCCAGTAACTCAATGTAGCTTTAGAAAATGCAGGTTCAAGGTTCTCCGTTCATAAATGAAATAGAAATAATAAATATTATGCCTGTCTGGCTCCACATAGATTGTTAATATCGGCCATATTTGTAGCAATATAGCACCATAGCAAACAATAGAATTCGTTATTAGGAGATGATTATTGTGATGAATTGAATGAGCGTGACCGGAATGAACCTGACGATGACTCCATGATGGTGACTATTGGATACACGGGAACACGACCCTAATCGTGAACCCGACCACGATCTTCCAACTTTTACATAAACATAACATCACGCCTTGACGCCTTGTTTCCCCGAGGGGTTGGGCAGTACGACACTGAAAGTTTTTAGAACTGACCACTTGTAAACGATATAATAAAAAAATAAGTTCAAATTTTGAAAATGGAACTGCCAATATTATTGTGTATACCACGGATATTCTATGGTGTATACAGTATTTTATTCATTTGTCATTTTTGTCTACGATTTGGCGGCAAATTGAAAGTTGTTGTGTCACGTCAGCATGAATATAACGTGAGAAATTTTTCGAACAATGATTTTTTATGACTTTCGATGTCATTTAAGTCAACAAAAAAGTTATGATAGACTTCGATTGGCCTTTCACGATGAAGCCCCATCTCGTGCCACTGTTTACAACTGGTTTAATGAGTTTAAACGTGGTCGCTCTAATCTCACCGATGATCTGCGTGAGGGACGGCCTTCTACGGCGACGAATGAAGATAACAGCAGTGTTGTGCGGCGTATGATAGAGACTGACAAAAGAGTGACTTATCAGCAGATACGGACAAGCTTATGCATCGGTATGAGTCAAGTGCACAAAATCCTCCATGAACATTTAGCGGTCAGGAAGCTTTGTGCCCGGTGGATACCTCATAATTTGACAGAGGCCCAAAACCTCCGTCGTGTTGATTGGTGTCGTGAAATGGTTCAAAGATTTAACGGAGGTGACTCAAATGCTGTGTTCGACATACTTATGGATTTATTGTTATGATCCTGAAACTAAAAGACAGTCTGCTGTCTGGTTGTTTCCTTCCGAGGAGTTGCCAACTAAAGTGAAGAGAGGTCGAAGCGTAAGAAAAAAGATGGTGGCCTCGTTCTTCGGAAGGACAGGTGATTACGCAACAATATTGTTTTAGAGAATAATAAAACTAATAAATTGCTAGTTTGTTCAGTTTTAGATTTTCTAAAAACTTTCAGTGTCACCCTCGTAGTACACCCACATTTTGCCAGTTATGTTTAAGTCCCACGTAATAGCGGGTGAGCCTATTGCCATCATTTCCAACTTTACTAATGAAAACGTAAAAAAGGATATATAATATACCTATTTCCCAATCATTACTACGCTTCATAAAATGAGAATTGGGAAATACAAACTATTTCAGTTACGTTAGATTAATTGTAAACGGTCGAGAAACCAGCTGCTGGTAAAAATGAGACACGTGTTTGAAATAATAATGAATTTGTTTACGTCAGTCGCATATTTTGCCGAGACGCTTACAACCGGTTCCTGAAAAGTCTAATGAGTCTTTGAAAACTGTAGATGATTTAATGTCAAATTTCATGATGAAAATTGAAAAGAGTATGCTTAGATGGTTGGGTTAAACTCATATAAACCTATGTAACATGTATGGATCCAATAGTGACGCGGCAGTACTACCGCGTGCAGCGGGGACGGGAATCATACCTTTAAATTTAAGGGAATTGCTTCACTGAGCAATTTTCAACAGAAGTTACGAGCTGCTTAGTAGTATAACGAGAATGTCGTGAAAAGCTGTAATTAGTTATATGCACTTAAGAACACATTAATTAATGAACAATGTGTAGTCTGTTGCCGTAACTATTTTAAATAAATAAACTGAATAGCTGACAATGACAAAGGTATGGTAACGTTGCTGTTGTTGTATCTTTAATCAGATATTGATTAAGCATATTAATATTCATTGCACTTCAGGGGTGTGGTAGGTACTTATGTTGTTGAGAGATCCAACCTGACCGAAGCCAACTTTCAATCGTTTGAGTTGGTTTTCTCCTGCGGTTTTGTGTCTACGCAAAGTTTTACGCTTTTGAGTCAACGCAAAGTTTTACGCTTTTGAGGTAAAATTCCGAAACTCCTGAGATGTCGGTTTGTAAGAGATGATCCCTTGAATTAAGGGATTTGCTGCATATCATGTCGAAATACTTTTGGCAATATTTTTAGACACTTGCGGATAATACATAAAAAACCCGCGGCATTTCGCGTACATTTCCGCATGGGTATCCGCAATTACTCTGCAGGAGGTTACTTTATGTAAGTGATCCATCAGCCAGTGCGAGTCGATGGCTTTTATAGGTTATCAACTCATATTTTTATCAAACAATTACTTATCAAGATAAGCACAGATGTTAAAAATGACATACTAACCGACCAACGCATTATCATAATATTCACTCGAAATGCAAACAGACTAACCTTATCAAATAATATTAATAATGACTCATAAAGGTGTAAACATACTGAGCTCTTGTTAACACGCGGTATGCAGGTAAGGGGCTAAATGCGAGGTCAAAACCAAACCAGAGATTAGCACTATTTGTAAATGTGTCGTTATCTCAGTGACTGGTTTAGCGGCTTTATTTCGCATGTGTGACCGACAGAATTTGGGCGTTGGATACGGATAAGCACTATTTTGTGTGTCTTTTACTATGCTATGTGGCAACGTAGTTTTAGAATACTTTATAGGTTTCTAATATTTTCATTTTATAAGTTTTCAGAAGTTAACGTGTAAGCGAAATGCCGAACTAGACATGGCCCATGGACAAGGCACCGCCGACATTTGTTTTGCAGTGTGACCTTGCGAATTTGAACACTACGGGACGTGTAACGCAAGGTCATGATCGCATGGGGGCAAGGTCAACTTTTGAAAACAATCGACCGTGGCCCGACTGCTGGTGGCTGGACAAACGCCGCACCCAAAATGCGGCAAATTACCAGTTTCCCCGACTTTCGCTCCGAGTCTGTTCCCGCTGCGTCGCCTTCTGCAGATCATCGGTCGATCGCTACCTTTGCTCGGCTAGGCTAACTGCCATCGGATCTTCGGCAATATAGCTAGCCCACCGCGACACATCTATGCCATGGATTCAGGTACATTGAACCTATTTTTTTTTGTTTTGCCTCCTTCAAAGGAGGCCACCTAGACTGGTCTTCAATCTACATAGTGAATACAATAGTACAAGCGTAGCTGAAAGCTTTTTCGTAGTCGAAAAGCAGACTACGAAAACAGCTTCCTGCACTGTTTTCCAAACACTGTGGACGTGGACTGTCACTATCTGTGACTATGTTCTGGTGGCTTTAGGATATCAAATCCTTTGGTACACTGAACACCTTTACCATACAAGCTCGGAAGAACGTCTGTTCTACGCTTTCAGTGTATAGCCTTAACAGAGGCATGAGGAACAGGGTGTAACAGTTCACTCATCCTCTATAGAAAAAGGAGAATCCTCCGACCAGACGGGTGTCGTGTCTGGGGGGCAACTGCCCGATGATTATATTTTTCGACTAGGGCATCTCGCATTTGACCTCAGAGTGAGGGTTGCCTTAAGCTACTAAACTCAAAGCCTCCAGCCAGGGGCATAAACTAATCTAATTAATATTAGGCGAACGCTCGCTAAGGGCACCCCCTGTGGGGTACGAACCTCGGCTTAGGGCGTCGCTGGGGGGAGGACAGCAAGTTGGGACAGGCTGGATCAAAGATATACTCGTATTATTATTATTAGTCGGGGATTTTAAAGCTACAGGCTCGGCATCGACTCGGGCTGGCGCATCGTCGAGCAAGGCCCGACGATTGATGCCGAGAAGTTATTATATATGCTGATCGCGCGCTAAACTGTAGCTGCGCAATGCAGAATTTCGCGTAACGTCAGTGTGATGCGTAGTCCGCATGTGACGATGTAGATCAATATTAAGATTAACACCTTCATGTGATAGAAGAGACTTAGTCTTAGGCCCGTATTACAGAACCTCGCTCACGAGGTCGAAGTCTTGAACAAGGTTCTTTTAATTCGGGGCTTAGTCTCACTGAAATGACTGCATGGACCAACTATATGTTCTAGGTTAATTTATGATGTCAAGGGTCAATGGCAAATTGGCAATCAGAGATGCAATTTTGTGACAGCTTGTTTGATGGAGTGCCATCTCTTCACACTCAATTCTGAGCAATCTTGGTCAAACATTTTATTAACATGTTGGTACGTTTGTATTGCAATTATGAATTTAATATGTGACTCATAATAATGTCTGTCCTAGCTGCTCTGAAATGATTGCACAGAGATGGTAGTGACGGTTCACATATCATTAAATGACGTTAGCGACACCTATTATTAAAAAATTCCATATTTCCAACAATATAGGACACATTATTGAACTCTAAAAACCTTTTCTTAAGTAATATTTCCACATAAGATATAAAGGTAACCGATGTTTGCGGTTTTTCCCACATATTCACATTTTGGGTTTGCCCAATTGTCATAGTGTAAAAAGGTGTGCCTGGTACAATTTCCATATTTATAACAATGGGCATCATCAAGTACACTATCTAAAATGATAACGTTTGAAATTGATAAACTGATAGTATGTTACTGTCCACTTGTAAAAATAATGTTTAGCTGCGTAAACATAAATATGCCAATATTCAATTGCCACATATTTGTATATTTATGTCTGTAGCTTAGCATTATTTTTATGAAATACCTTGAATCAAAATAATTATAAACTGCTGAAGAATCGATTCAAGAAACAAAAAACATCAATTATTAAATGATACACAACTAATAATACTTAATTTCATATTAAGCAATAATGGCTGAATTGAATTATGCAAATTAAACTACAACAGAATAAAAAATAAATAGAAAAAAGAAAATAGATAGTGGGACCACTTCAATTAGAACTTAAATTCTGGTTGAATTCTTCTTTTCTTCAAGTGAACATGCTTTGTTTCAGGTCTGTAGTAAATAAACTAAAGACACCTGTACAGAAAAGGTTCCCATTTTGAAACATTTTATAATAAAATTGTTTTCTCAACAGCTGTCACTGAACATAAACATGGTCTGTTTGCCTGGTTTAACTCTGAACTCTTTGAACAAGCAAGATGTGAGAGAGAAGTTACCAGATGGAGGTTATAGACCATCCGGCTATAATATTCTACAACAAAATAATATGCTCAAAACACTACTTTATGTGTCACACCACACCAAGGTAAAGAAATATGCACCTGCTGTCAATCTACAAAGTTTACTTTTACTGAAACAAAACAAACTGTACTTTTACATTACATAAAAAGTTATTATAGCTTGGCGTAGTGTATCACTTTATAAACTCACAAGCTTCAGTGGTTTTAACGTAATCCAATCTGTACTTACACAACCATGCCATAGGCGCCTTCGCCAATGTATAGTAGATTAGTGTATCTGGGCCCCACTTCGAACACCTGGCCCCGAATGATCTCCGCGTTGGGATTATTGCTCGCGGCACCTGCAGCCTCGGCCATCGTGACACAGAGGGAAGCCACTTAACCAACGGTAACAATACTGAGTTCAGCATAAATTTTTTACACACACGCGACACTTGACTGGCGATTCCTCAGTCCACAATAGCCAAAACAAATTACTAATCGACCTACATTATCCACTACCCGAACAAATCATACACTTGTCACTTGCTTATCATTCTCGCTAGCCTGTTTGCCCGACTTTTCATGGACACTCCCGTTTAGACGCAGTACCGTTACAAAATGAACTCGATTTTTTCCATCTCTACAACCGTGTTCCATATTGTGTTATTTTAACATCTATTCTAATAAATGATGCTGTTTCCCTCTATTGACACGTATCAGACTGAGACAAAGCTATATATTATTGAAGGAATGCTGTCCATACCAGCTATAATAGCATAGTTAGCACTTCAGCATCCAAAAACATAATAAAAAACATTTTACGAATAAAAACTTTCAGGTAAATAAATATAATTATTTGAGTATATGCAGCCACAAATTTAAACAATTAAGGAATATTCTTTTCGCAATGTAACGAACTTGCGAGAATATCATTCCCTAGGAAATAAGCAAAAGTCGAATTTTGACAACAACAGTATGCTGTCATTAATGTCATCATTGGCATTTCGTATATGACGTTTACAGTTTTTTTTATGGAGATGGAATAGCAGTATTTTTTTTGTATCACAAAAAAAGAAATATTACTTATCTTTTGTACCATAAATGCATCTTTTTTGTGTTCAAAGTCATGAAAAATGTAATATTCCAATAAGTAACCCGTTATTTACATGGAGTAAAGACACAGAGGCCCATATTGACCTCGTCGACTGAATTCGAAGGACCATCGTGCAAATAATTTAGGTATGTCGGTTTGGTCAGCCAGTACAGCTGGAAATAATTACCACTCTGCATTGCCGGGTGGTCAATACGGTTCTTCTAATAACTGGTGTCCAAAGTTAAGCAAGGTATGATATAACTTTATTTGCATGTAGTGGTATAATCGTTTTGCTTATACATAATAATTTGATTGCAAATGACAACATAATTACTGTTTACTGGTAGTTGTTCTATTGGAATATCAGTCGCGTGGTAGTGCGGCGCACTTCACACGGACGTTTAGTTAGAATGCTTTAATGATTCTCATTAAATATTGTTTTAACAAAGTGACTATTAGTGATTTCATTCAGACCGAATATATTCATAGTGATGTACAGTTGAAACTGGTTTTCAACATTGTGGTTCATTGTTTGATGTAAGTTGTCCCCAGCTTAATATTTATTTTGTCTTATCCTATGTTACCTACTGTTTAATATTATGTTTATTCATAAAAAAAACCTTACCTTAATATTATATTGATTTTGCTTAAATTATTGATAACTAGTGTTACTTAATATTTGTCAACATGTGCTTTTAAAATTATTTAAGTATTTGAAAAATTATTTTATGTATCATTCACTATAATTCCATTGACATATTTTTATTATAATAAATAGTATTATTGCATGCAGTAATCAAGTTTGTGTTTTAAATTAATTTTGTTGATTGTTTTTTTTATTTTGTTCCACAAAGGAGTGGATGACAGGTATTTAGCAAGCATTTTGATCAGTTTTCTGGCACACTGAAGCAGAAGATTGTACTACTTATCCTTATCTAACAAGAGTGAGTTGACAATGGTTGTTATTGGAATCAGGGCTTCAGTAATGTATTGTTTTTTTAGAGGAATCCATATATCACACATTGGGTAAAGCATAAACTGTATTTTTATTAACTTGTCATATTTAGAGCAGATTATTCAATTTTCAAATAACCTTCATTATATTTCTGGACATATTTTCAATAGAAAAGCTGCTATATGAAAAATCAGCCTTTGTCTTGTGGTGGTTTTGAGACAAAAATGTGTTTCAATGGTTAATTCGAAGCAGTTTTTAATGTAATTCATGCCTTTCATGTTTCTTACAAAAATCAAGACATTCCTATCTAACTTAAACAGTGTGATTGATGTGTAAACTTATGATGTTCGTACCATGTTTATTCATGAAATAATTACTTATTTCAGTGAGGAAAAATTCACTGTCGTACTGGAAGTTCTACAGATAATATTATAATATGCATTAATATCAAGGACGATATGATTGGCTAATAGTACCTACAGCTTTTTTTTATCTCAATGCCATATAAAGCCTTATCAAAACATAAACATACTATATTATGTAATCAGTTGATATAATGACATGTATTGGATCATACAGATTTTTGTAATACACTTTTTGAGGATTCTTATCACATTTGAACCTCAACAGCTGCCACATTTAACTTTGTCTTAAATGTAAAACTTAGTTACTGGCAACCGTTACTGTAAAATTTATACATAATAAAAGTTAAAATCTATTCATTGGTTGGCGCATCACTTGAGAATGTCTGGACCGATTTAGCTTTTTTTTTTTTTTAATGTTCATATTAGTCTGAATTAGGTTCTTACAGAAAGAAATTGGAAGTTTTCTGGAAAATTGATACATTTTCTATGGGAATTTTGTGTGAATTATTGAAATTTGGACAGGACGTTTGTCAGGTCAGGTAGTTATAAATATAATTGACTGATGTGATATATGGATGAAATCTTGGCTGTAATAAGGGCTTGGTGGAACTGCTTTCTAAATAACATCTAATGGAATTTTATAATCCTAATATTGATTTAATAGTCATTAGACTTATTACTATGCAATGTACATTTTAATACAGCTGACATTCTTTATCAATTTGATTAAAAAAGGATTATGGAGGACATTTAGGTGTCTCCCAAAATCCTTATTTGCTCTTATAAAGACCATTTTTTTTCTGGTCGGCACCGGCGCCATTAATTGACTTCCTATTTATGACAAACAGTAATGTGTCATAGCTCCACAAATGTAATTGCATAGTAGTAAATTTGGGTCGCCACAAAATTGGCCAAGTGCGGTATTAACTGCCACAAAAGTATCAAAAGTAGTGAAAATAAATCCTAAATAAAATACAAATAACCCGCGAAAGAATCAAAGCGGGCAGGGGCACGCCGTTGTGATTATTTATTTTCGAACTTATTTCAATAGACACAGGGCTGATGTGGTTTTGGCAGTTAAAACCGCGTTTAGCGAGGCGTTCTCTGACGCTGGCCCATAGGGGTTGCGTGTGTTACTAGGTGAGATATTATTTAGTAGACGCTTTTTATAATATGGAGCTTGTATTTTGGGAAGGCATATGTTAGACCAACCTAACAACCATAAACGCGTTAGTTAACGTTGTAGTTAGTATTTTACATACTCATATAATGGGATCTATAGATTTATACCTAGTCCTCCTCTTGGTGATAAAATTGATACCTGGGGCTGTTGAAAGTGTCAGTTAATGGTTCGTGTGCAAATAGGGATGGCACTACCCGTCCTATATAAGAATAACTCTATCTCTTGTTCTCGAATTGGAACGACTTTACACTTCCCAGTACGACCCCGGCATCCTAATTGCGTAACACACATTCAATCACAATTGAAATGATATTGCTAATCCATTGATTCATATGTTCGAAAAATGTGTCTGCTCAACAACGTAAAAAACGCAATGAATTTTGTTTAACTGTCATAATGAAAGCCACAGCTACTGTAAGTGTGTTCCGCAATTACCCCGCAGGGCCCTGTTTTTTAAAACGTACAAGTCTTGCAATATTTTCAAAAATGCTGTCCAGGAAAAAACACCAACTTACTTTCATAAATAACGTTTCACGCCAGTAGCACATCTCCGCCGCGAAACCGTAGCAGCGAAACCGCAGTAGTTCAATTCAACTAGCTCGTGTCATGTTCCGCTACTTGAGTTCCACTAGTCGAATTTCGAATAGCGGAACATGACGCGAGTCAGTTGAATTGAACTACTACGGTTTCGCAGCGGAGATGTGCTACCGGCGTCAGTGACGTCATTCGCCGGTAAATTATGGACGCTATTTGGCAGCCACCGGTCTTCTAGGAAACAGTAGCTTTAGTGACAAATTTGTAATGATTTATAATTTGTTTATAATAATAACAGGTGGAGTCTATTCCTACGTTTTTTGTCAAGGTTGCAGTTTTTATTTTGTAATAATTTTTGTAGTATTAATCAGTTGTTAGCACAAATCGTGATTAAATTACTCAGATATTATATTTATTTTTGTGTTATTATTTTTGTTTCATGTATTTATTTGTAAATAATCAAACTTGTGTTAAAATTATTTATGTATTATTTGTACCCGTATTTGATGTGCTATCGTTGTCTTATATTGTACATAATATTGTATTTATGTTATTTGTATATAAACTGATAAACTCCGGGATTCCTCGCGGAAATCACTGGCTTTTATCAATGGCTATGGACATTTAAAACTATAATATTCCAGATATAGTTTTACCAAGACCGCTGTTCTGCGCTTTAGGAATGCGCGGTGAGGCTGAGGGCAGCGTTGATGAATGAGCGGTGGGTGGGACGCCGCGCGCCTTGAGCGTTGACGAATGAGCGGCCTGCATTGCCCCCCGTCTCACCACGCACACACCTGTGGCGCGGAACAGAGGTCTCGGTCAAACTATATTAATATTATTTATTACTATGTGTATACCATTTCAAGTCTCCACGATACCTCCATAACTAAAATATGATTTTCCTATACGAGCTTTATCACACTGACGATTTACCAGCGCGATATTTACACTCGTTTGTCTCACTTCAATTGGTCTTGTTAGGTAAACGCGGTGAACACGAGGCGTGTTCGCTACGCACATGCAGCGAGCGCGTTAAACAATCGCCTCGCTGGAAACACGCTCGCAAATCGCCAGTGTGATAAGGCCCTTAAAAAGTCATTTCGCGGTTCATAAATCAGTTTTATAATATAACAAGGTGTTGGATTATGTAGTCGAGTTTAAAATGTTAATGTGTTATTATATTGGCAGCAGCACAGGTGCGTTATGTCGGGCGAGACTCCTATTCAGTCAGCAGATGGGTTTCACACACCAGCCTACTTATCATGGAGGAAGCTTCAGCTCAGCCGAGCCAAGCTCAAAGCGTCCAGCAAAACTTCAGCACTGCTCTCCGGATTCGCTATGGTACGTCGTTCCTACTAATTTTATAAAGTAGGTTTTACCTGCAGCTTCGCTCCCGTGGTCTATCCCACGACAGGCATCATGTATTTTTTGTATAACTAATATATTTATTTGTAAAAAACCACGCCGAGCCGTTACTCTGTTGCTGCGTGATAGAAGGGCATTGTAGAAAGAAAGACAGGAAGTTTGTGAGTTCCAATATATAAAATGTAATTGTGACTTAATCACACTTTAGACAAAGGTACCATTCCGTAGCCGGCTGCAGCAGACGATGTGTCGCCGTGACGCGACTGGTTTCTACGTTTTTCTATGAAACGGACGTGTCGCTAGCTACGGAATAGCTGTCGTGTCACGGCGACACATCGCCTGCTGCTTCCGCCTGCGGTCGGCTACGGAATTGTACCTCAAAGGCTAAACGTATTTTGATGAAAATAGGCACAGAATCAGAATCAGAATCAGAATCTTTATTTGTTAAACATAGGTATTTACATATTGGTGTTAGTTTAACATATTTGAGCGCTATGTTTTGCCGTGTAGGCATACAAATTTTAAAATCAAAATAAAACAAAAATACTTAAAAGCTAAATAAAACAATCAATAAACAACAAGACTAAAATTAAACAAACAAATTAAATTAAAAATTATCATTTATAAAATCTTGAACAGTATAATAACATTTTTCTCTTAATTGAGCGGCAAGAACTTTCTTAAATTTTGTTAATGGCATGTTTTTAATACTATCAGGTATTTTGTTGTAAATTTTCGAAGCCATTCCAAAGAAACTTTTTTTCATCAAAGCGGTTCTGCAATTTATAACGCACAATTGATTTATGTACTGAGAGCGCATTGGAGTTTTTTTTACATCAGAAATTTTTGTGAAAAGGTGTAAATTCATTTTAACAAACAAAGCAGTTTCGTAGATGTACATAGCTGGTAATGTTAGTAATTTTAAAGATTTAAAATGGGGTGCGCAAGATTCAGTAGTTTTTAAGCCACACATGGATCGAATACATCGTTTTTGCGCTTTAAAAACAGTCTCTCTTTCAGTAGATTGCCCCCAAAAAATAATAGCATACCTCAGAACTGATGCAACCAATCCGTGATATGCTGTTAAAAGTGTTTGTGTATTTACTTTTTTTGATAACTGAAATAGTGCATAAGCAGATTTATTTAATTTTATACAAATTTCTTCGATTTGCGGTTTCCATGTTATTTTACTGTCAATCCTTACACCTAAAAATTTAGCCTCGTTTGTCTCTTCTATTTTGTACTTATCATATTCAATGTGAACGGGAGGTTTTTCACACCTTTGATGAAAGTACATTACTTTAGTTTTATTAAAATTAATGACAAGGTTATTGCTAATAAGCCATTCAATAATTTTTCTTAAACAATCATTAATATCTCTCTCGTAACAGGCAAGATTATTACACTTCACAATAGCCGTACTGTCATCGGCAAACAGTACCATATTTTGAGATACGACTTTTGGGAGATCATTGATATAAATCAAAAAAAGCAACGGCCCTAGCACGCTACCTTGAGGTACCCCGTATTTTAGAACTCTTGGTTCAGATGTGTAAATGGTTAATACATTGCTTTTTGGACAGAGTTGTGATACTTCTGTGCATTGCGTTCTATTTACCAGATATGACTCCAAAAGTTTCAAAATATTTCCTCGTATTCCATACCCATTTAGTTTTTTTAACAAAATTTTATGACTCACGAAGTCAAACGCTTTCGTCATGTCGGTGTATAGAGCACATACCGGAGCTCTTTCATCGACAGACATCATAATATGAGAAAGGAGGTCAAACAGTGCCATGTTGATATTAATATTTTTGCGAAATCCTTTTTGTTCATTGCAAAATAATTTATATTTTTCAAAATAATTATAAATAGAATTGTAGATAACTTTTTCTAAAATCTTTGAAAAAATAGGGATTTTTGCTATGGGTCTATAATTTTTAACATCATATTTATCATCTTTTTTAAATAAGGGCTTGATAATTACTTTCTTAAGACTATTAGGAAAAACACACAGATAGATGATGACTTGGGTTAATATTATAAGACACTTTTATCCGAATACTAGCTTTCACCCGCGAAAATTATCCCACGGGAACATAGATGTACTACCGGGATAAAAAGTATCCTGTATATTAATCCAAGTTATAAACTATCTGTGTGCCAAATTTTATCCAAATCTGTTCAGACGTTTTTGCATGATTGAGTAACAAACATCCAAACTCTCACATTTATAATACTACTAGCTTTTGCCCGCGGCTTCGCCCGCGTGGATGTCGGACCATATCCCACGGGTACGTATTACCGGGATTACATAATATTATAGCCGAGGAAAAGTCATTGACTCCTACCGCTGCGCCCGCGTTGTCGTCAACCATAATTACAACCATAATTTTGTTACGCGTAACTTTTAAAGAATTCATTGTAATGGTGTCATGGCATATTTTAAATCTAAATTAAATGCCCAATTTAAATTTAATAAATAATACTGGTCAAAATAGCTTCGGAAATAACAATATTTTGTTAAATAAAATTCTAAAAGATAAAGATGGTTATTGTGGGTCATCGTAATCGCCATATTTCAGTCAATTTACACAAAACCTTAATGAATTATACACTAAAACCTTCCTCATTAATCACTCGGTCTATTGGTGAAATCCGTTTGAAAATCCGTTCGGTAGTTTTTGAGTTTATCGCGTTCAGGCAGACAGACGTGGCCGGAGACTTTATTTTATAATAATCTAATGTAATTTAGGATGTATGTAGTAGTGGGACGAGAGTAAAACCGCGGAGAGCAGCTAGTCATAAACACGAAACCCGTTTCGTTAGTAACTTGTTTATAAACTGCCGACTCATGCGCATTAGTACTTAATATCGTTAACAATGTTAGTGCATTTCAGCGATAACATAAAAGTGTTCGATTAATGTAGGTTCAAATAATCGCAGCGTATTAAAAATGGTGGTTTAAATTTGTGGTATAATTAATTAATCAATTAATATATTGTACCAAAATATTTCCTTAACATTAATAATAGGCCTTCGACGCGGGAGATATTGTAGTGCACAAGTGTGTGTGTGCAGACACAGATGCACTCTCTTCCCCCACTCTTATAGTCCGATGGGACGGCAATCCGACACGACCGGAGAGAGATCAGGCGCAGGACCAACGGCTTAACGTGCTTTCCGAGAAACGGGGCTATCACACCGCCAACTTCCAAACTCCGGGTTGTTACAAAAAAAAACCGAATGTAAAACCCCAATAACGCTTTGCCCGACCCAGTCAACCCAATAACAGTCAGTTCCATAACATATCAAGATATCAAACAGTTCACATCGTCATCGAATCTAACGAGTTATCGTTGTCAACAGGTAGCGATGGTGGAGGTGCAACTAAATCCGCCTGGAAGCACAAAAGTGCCTAATGAGATGCTAGTAGCCTTCACTGTGTGTACGACTCTGCTGGTAGCTGTCCACATGCTAGCGCTAATGATAAGCACATGCATCCTGCCGAACATCGAAGCTGTTGGAAACCTCCACAGCATATCACTGGTCCACGAATCACCGCACGAACGACTCCACTGGTACATAGAGATAGCCTGGGCCTTCTCCACACTCCTAGGCCTCATACTGTTCCTCATAGAAATAGCTATCCTCTGCTGGGTGAAGTTCTACGACCTGAGTGCGACCGCAGCCTGGTCCGCTTGCGTCGTACTCATTCCAGTCATGATTGTGTTCCTAGCATTCGCCATACATTTCTACATGTCCCTAGCGAGGCACAAATACGAAGTCACAGCTACAGGGATCAAAGAACTTGAATTGCTCAAAGAACAGATTGAAATGGGCGACAACGATGCTCGTATGAATAATTTGACATTGCTCGACCAAAGTCGTATCGTGTGATTGTCGATGTGTGTGTCCTATGTCCTTTTTGGAATGTTATTATTACCTTTTGTTTGTGAGTGTGTACACCATTGATTATTTAGGCATAGGTAAGTTCTGTACTTAGATTATTAAGATTGTACTTATTGAGTGCCAATTTACAGGTTACACAGGATATAACACTTAAGAGCGCTATTGTTGCTGATTTGCTATAGGGCTTAAAAAAACGTAAAGTACCTACGCGTAGGTATTGACAAAGCAACATTATTTCACTAATGACAATGTCAAATGTGTTTATGCGACTGCAATTATTCGTATGTTTTAAGCCCTGTAGCATTGTTTTTTTATATAATTATTATATCAACGTGTCATCTAGCCTTGTAACTTGGAGCCTGATTAACGTTGGAGGAAAAATAACTTAAATAACTCTGCCACGGGTCTCCCTGATAAATATGGGATAGTGGGACTATTCGGAAATCGAGTTAATTTGGATGCTTCCAAAAACCTTCATATTCCGCCGTTGTTACCGCGATTCATTATTTTCTCGGATGACCAAGTAAACGTTTATTAGGCGCCATCTCCACGGGCGATTGTCGCGGCGATAGTGTCGCCGTGTCGAGGCGATAGTCTCGCCGTGTCGAGGCGATAGTCTCGCCGTGTCGAGGCGATAGTCTCGCCGTGTCGAGGCGATAGTCTCGCCGTGTCGAGGCGATCTGCGCCCTTTGCAGATTACTCCACACAGTTTCTATAGAATTTGACGTCACAGTGTGACTATCGCCCGTGTAGATTGACGTTCCAATATTATATTTTAAAGGTCATGCGTTTATATGAACTTTTGGCAGCAGTTTAAAATTATTTCGAGTAAAATAATATCCTCGTGTATTTTAATATTGCCTTTGTTTTACATAAAATCTCATTTAAATACAGGTAGTAGGAAATCAAACTTATAGAAAACTAGTTTTAATATGATTAACGAATCTCTGTAAATACAATCATAATTATAACATTTTAAATAAAGGACAAAGCTCAATGAAGACCCTTAAATCCAATGTTGATCGATGAACGCGAAACGAACGTTAATCGATTATACAATGAGTAATTAATACCATATGGACTGATTAAATCCGCGGGGTATAGGTTAAAAGTACAGTCTCGTATAATTCAACATAGCATCTTGGAGGAAAGACTAATCAATCATAAATTTTGCTTTATATTTGTATACTAAAGTGTTCATGGCAAAAAATAGTGTGGCGGGCTTGTCCCAAAAAAAGGAAATATATATAAAAAAAAACCTTTTTTTTCTTCTTTTTTTATATACTTAATGCTAGTTGACCAACTCGTCCTCTCCCAGGCTGAGCCACAAAACCCTGTCGTCCGCCAGTCCAGTCGGTCCCAGCCACCTATGTAATTTCGCGGGTCCATCTAGCTGGGGGATTTCCCACACTACGCTTGCCGATACGCGGTCTCCACTCCAGGACTCGTCTGCTCCACCGGCCATCGGTCTTTTGACAAATATGACCAGGCCACTGCCACTTCAGCTTGCACAGTTGTAGGTATTTAGTTTTGTACAGTATTAATTACTCACTATTGTTTATTGGGCAAAGTTTTCGTCTTGATTGATGAACTGGGTTTTTCGTCATCATATTTTTGAGTATTGACTTATTAAGATGTATCTTATTAGGCAGACTATTGACTACTTAATGGCTAAGTGGTCGCAGGCAGGCATGTCTCCCATCCTGCTGGAGCGTACCAGCCTTGACAAGTGTATATCCGCCCTAAGCTCTATCCACATAGTGACAACCAAGCAAATGTGTTTTACATCAGAGCATGCCTGGAACACTTCTCGTTCCTAATGGGACACTGAGACCGATCCTAGAGGCCAAGAGGACCTGATATTGTGGATAGACTCTTACTTATATTTTTTATTCTATCTTGTAATTTTCTCAATTTTGTTTTCAAGACTTTCTTACAACACTGAATACAACTATTAAATTAATGTTTAATTTCAAATAAGTTATTATTCCGAATACATATACTTACTTACAATGAATGAATATTGAAATGTGTTGCAAGTTGCAATAATTTTTGTGGTAGATTGGTAGAAATTAATGTAGGGTCTAGAAACCTATGTAATAAGTCAATTTCAGCTTATAATCAGACAAAAGGGTTGTATGTTCATGGTCATATTTTCTGACTGATAAATATCATTTTATTTTTTGTGAAAATCTATTTTTAGGTCTGGACAATCGTTGAAAAATTCGTTGATGCTAAAATTTCAATCGCCCACTAACTAGACAAAATATAAGGTAAAATAAAAAAATCTAAATGTACCGTAGGTACCTACATGCTTGAGATGTTAACCGATTCATTGCTACATCATTTGACATGACATTTTCCACATAATCTATGTTATGGACTTATTTTTATGCATGACTACACATTTGAGTCAAACGTGATCGCTCCGAGCTCTGAGGCTTCTCATCACATCGAAGCGGCTAATGTACCGTAAATGTCACAGGAGTTATGTTACAACCACAGGTAGGGGCAACGAAACGGCCCACTTATATTTTCCAATAAACCGATAATATAAAAATTAAAGAAGCCCACAAAGTGGGTGATTCTCCAAAAAACGAATCAGAAAGTAAAAAAAAAAAACGTTAAAAAGATTACGTAATTCGATTTTGTTCTTCCGGACAGCCCACAAAAAAATGATCCTCTTCCAAAAATCCAGATTCAATTAGAAACGTGTCGGCGTTTAAAATAATTACCATACTTACCTTACCAACCTTATTTAATAGTAAGTAGATAACTACCTAACTACATTATTTTGCCATTTTAACTGCAGAACGTTAGGTAAGTCTGTCTCACGTTGAATTACTATTAAAACTGTAAACGTGCACAAATAAAAATTGCGATAAAACTAGGATCACGATCATGTTCGGTAGGTAGGTACTTAGATATCAACTTTGTAATAGTTCTGCTAATTACCTATGTAACAAAAGGTTAGCAATATAATTTTATGTAACATTAAGTATTACTTAATAATACTTGACGATAATTACCAAATACTAAGCAACTTATAAGGGGCAATTGCGTAACACACTTAGCCGTCATTTTGACAGTTCAACAATATTAATTGTGTAACAAGACATAGTATACATTGTTGAGCAGACGAATTTTTCAAACATTTGGAGCAATGAATCAACTACAAAATGGTTGAGCTGGATGGTGCTGATCCACGCGTCATGTTCGTGAACGGGCGCCGTCAGTTGAGACTGGTCATCTCTTATCTGCCAGGGCTTATTTTTAATCGTTTTTGATTTTTATAATTTTTTTTTTACATTGTCCTCACATATAGAATCAACAAGAGTAATGTACCCAGGATTTTGTAATTTCTATATTTAAAAGAGTGTCCTTGGAGTTTATTGCCCGTTCTTCTCCATAGAGATCTACGTTCTGGAATGGGCAACTAGCTTCAACCTTCTGACTAACTGACTCTTTGACAATTAAAAAGTGCCTGTAAAGGGTTTAATTGAAATAAATGCTTTGAGTTTGAGTTTGACAAGTTCCTTCAAAATCGTTCGGATTGTGATTGAAAGTGTGTTACGCAATTAGGGTAGGTACCTACTGATTAGGTAGGCATCATACTTTCTGGTCTACCGCGAACCCAACTCACTGTCTCAGGGCTTCAGTCTTGTGTTAAACGGGCCTATTTGGAAAGTCGCCAAACATGGACCACATAGCTACGTGGTGTCCATACCATCCTATATGAGCACCTCCTATAAGGTGTCAATTTTAAAGTAATTAATTCGTATACCTACCAAATGATGCAAAGAAGTCAAGTACCTACCGGGGTACCTCTGTCTGTGATTATAAGTCGTCAAGTCATTAGTACTGAATCGGTTAACCCAATACCAGTGTACTGTAATTTGATTATAAACGAGTTGTATACAGTTTATTATGAATAATTATAAACCGATAACGTAGGGCAATAATATGATATTGACTGTATTTATTACTTAATCCAATAAGTACTGTGATATAATAATGAATGACATTAATAAATCTGTTAATATATAATTTTTAGTATTAAGTATATAAAATGTTCATCTAAAGGTAATCTGTAGAATTTTGTAAGGATAATTTACAATGTTGTTATTTTTAGTGATCTTGTAAAACACCTAATACATTTTGTCGATGCAATATTTGAGGTTTTTGTCTATATCTCCTACCTTCTGCAGCATCCACAACTCACTGTTCTCCAGAAGATCCTTTGGGGATTGCAGCTGATGCTGTAATAGAAAATATTAGCATTTAAAATGTGTAAATACAAGATGGCTGGTCCCGATGAGTTGGGCCTATAGGCTGAATTTTCCTGACCCCAATGACCTGGTATAACCTACAGGCCGTTTCTGATGAAAACTGAAACGGGGCTTAAGAATTTTAAATTAAAACATTCATTAAATAAAAGGCTTTCTAGGCCAATTCAATCTGCCACATACATCCGTAGATCATTCAGGCAGGCCATTTTAATAGGTAACATTTGACGTCTGTCAGTTTAGTGAAAGCAAATCGTAAAATTACTCGAGTATCGGTCATCATTACAGTAAATATGTAATCGTAATTGAAAAAAGTTAAGCAAATTGTGCAGTTCTAACAAAACGAAAAAATATATTATTTTATGTCCGCCGTTACAAAGGTTACGTTGTTGAATTTTGATGAATTGTCAAATGTTACCTATTAAAATGGCCTTACTTTAGTAGATTTGTCCTTCTAATCAAGTTTTAGGCCAAAACTTGATTTCGCTGCGCTCGGATGATGTAATCGGTTCAAAAAACAAGGAAATGTAACCGCTCTGCCTCTTTATAATAACCGAAGATTCTGAATAGGTATACTTACCATAACTTCACACCCATATTCCCCGAAGGGGGGCGGAGATGTATTACAACCACTTTTTGCGAGTTACGCCAGTTAGCCCATTGGGACAAACTACAAAGCTTTCAACTTTTTTCCAGCATTTTTGTCCCCATTTCAAGGCATAGGTACCTAAGCTAAAGCTATACCTATCTCGTTTACACCAGAGTAGGTACCTTATTTTGCGCCAATGTCTCAAATATTTATATTAAGTATACAACTCATAATTAGTTGGTCGTCACTTCTTGCCATGCAATCGGTCTTCCAAATAAACAGTCCACAGTAGGTACAAACAAATGAGTCGCTATGACGATGCAGCGCGCTCGCCTCTCAGTTAAGTAATTTAATTCAATGTAGCTAAAAATTATATTATCGTAAAGAATATTGGCCAAAGTTTTTCTTGAAAAGTTTTTGTGAGATCAAAACAATGTTTACGATTCGCGACGCATTGTGTTCAAAATTATTAGGGTAAATTTCCTGCCTTTATAGCTTTTGATTGGACGTTTTAAAGTAGGGGTTTATAGTACTAGGTACCTATCTACTGTTTATACTAATAGGTACTACCTACATCTTCCTTCTTGTTGACATGCCATAAAATTCATAAAGGTATCACGCATTGTCGATAGAATCACATGAGTTTTTACCCAACTACGGCGAAGCCAAAAGGAAGGGTTATGATTTTAGCAGCCTATACATAAGTATGTTTGCTTTTACGTGTGTTCCACCGTAGCGCCTAAACTACTGAACCGATTTTGATGAATGAATGAGTTCGTTATAATGGTCCGGATGACATAGGCTATATAAATTTTCCCTAAATTTATTATGGGGGACTTTACGCGTACATTTACATACATAGATCATAAACTCACGCCTTCTTCCCATGGGGGTAGGCAGAAACTACAGAACGCCACCTGCTACGATCCTTACATACTCCTTTTGCCTCGTTTACGTTCATACACGCACGCCGGTTGCGAGTAACTACGCACCTCACACCTGTCCTTTCTGAAGAACATCACCATTATGGTCAGTATACAATGTCCTCCCAGGGCGTCCCCTCCCGGCGTTTCCATTCACATCTGCCTTGTAAATACATTTTGTTAGTCTCCTTTCATTCATCCTCTCAACATGATCAAACCATCTCAGCTTACCCTTTTAAATTTTTGTCACTACTTCTTCTTTTAACTCACACCGTTGAGTTATCACATCATTTCTCAGCCTATCATTAATAGTTAGACCACACATGCTTCGCAAGGAACGCATTTCCACAGCATTTATCCTACTTTCATGCTTCTTTTGCCATACCCAGCATTCAGCGTACATTTCTGATCCCGAAAAAAATGAAATTGAGATAATGATGCCATATTTTGATTGGTATCAAAAGAAAGGTATTAACGAGCACATTACAAATAGGTATGTTTTGTCAAGTAAATGAATATGTTTAATTTGTTAAAAAACCACGCTCTAAAAAGTATGAAACAAGAAAATATTTCAGACAGAAATCAAGACAAAAGATACAAAAATGGTCGTGGTAAAGCCGTGGTCGCATGTCTTTATAATTTTTGTAGGTGTACAGGGATGCGACCATGGCTTTATCCTGACCATTTTTGTAGGTGTACAGGGATGCGACCATGGCTTTATCCTGACCATTTTTGTAGGTGTACAGGGATGCGACCATGGCTTTATCCTGACCATTTTTGTAGGTGTACAGGGATGCGACCATGGCTTTATCCTGACCATTTTTGTAGGTGTACAGGGATGCGACCATGGCTTTATCCTGACCATTTTTGTAGGTGTACAGGGATGCGACCATGGCTTTATCCTGACCATTTTTGTACCTTTTGTCTTGCTTTCTGTCTGAAATATTTTCTTGTTTCATACTTTTTAAAGCTCCTTTTCAGTAGCTGGGTTTTAGTTTTTGAACTTATCTAGTTTTTATTTAAACTATTTTGGAGTTATAATTTCGTGGTAGTCTTTGCATATGCTTAATTTTTTATTTTATTGTATAATAGGTAAGGTACCTATTAATTTTATAGCCGCACGGTACGTATAGCACACTCACTTTTGCTTGTTTTTAACAATTTAAACATGTTTATTTACTTAGACAATATAACATATATACTTATACATATTTGTAATGTGCTCATCAAGTCCTTTCATTACATACTCAACATGGCATAATTAAAAAAGTTTTTTTTTAAATTCATGACTTAGAGAGCACCATATTGAATTCATTGTGACGTTACATAAGTCTTTTACCAGCGGATGATCAAGACGCTTCCAACGATACCTCATTTGTCAAATTATGATCAGAAGTTATGAGGTAACAGATGAACATACATACAAACATACATTACATACCATGATACATACATACCGGTCAATATCATAACCCTCCTTTTCGCTTCGCCGTAGTCAGGTAATAAACTGTAACCCGACTACGGCATAATTAAAATCGATCTAAAAAGTACGAAACGAGAATATTTTAGACAGAAACCAAGACATACCTAGCTGTACCTACAAAAATGGTCAAAGTTAAGCCGTCGTCGTATGCCATTATAATGTAAGTAGGTGTTCCTGGCACCCACATGGTACCTAGATAGTAGTAGTATGTCTTGATTTGTCTGATATATTTTCTTGTTTCGTACTTTTTAGATCACTTTTTTTTCCGTAGATCCTAGTCGGGTTCCTACAGTTTTTTAAACTTATTTTTTATAACCGGTTTTACACATAATTTACGACCGCTCATTGTGTTTTGGTAACAATACCTGCTACAAGGTGTATTGTTATGTAAGTATGACAATTACTATCGTCCCGCGGTTGCATATTCCTACTAGGCTCCATCGAAGGTGGAATTTTAAGTAGATAGCTACGTTAATAAGGTCACTTCAATTACTCGAGTTTAGGTCGCAAAAGTTACGAGTTTACTGACTGCAGCAGTCATCAATTCTTGCGCGCGTTTTTGCGCTCCTTTTTGCGAGTAGGTACCTAAACATTGACACTAGACCGACAAGTACCTATGCATATACCTAGGTACCAAACCCCTACCTATCTGGACAGGTTCGCTTGGTTACTTTAAGTTCTAGCTTATTTTTTATTACCTAAATGGCCTATCGGTGGTTCTTTAGAATTATCAGCTCGCTGACGTCACACGATAATCGACTGGTGAAGACTGTTTGCATAATTTATAAGTAAATAGAAACCTTCACTAACCGTGCAGATAATAAAGTTTATTTACTAAGTAAATCAGAGTACCTAATCGGTCTTCACCTCTGGGATCCCGGTACCGACTACTTATGTATTTGGAGAGTGACAGACGCCGCCGTCCACCCCAGAGAATAGGTACTCCACACGAGATCCCGGCACAGAATAGACCATCTCTCTTTGTAATGTACCTACTTAGCTTGACCAAGGTTTTTCAAAGTCACTTTAAATTTGCTAGCAACATTCTTTTTGATAAACTAAACAATAAAGTAAGTAGGTACATACCTACTTAATTCAAACAAAAAAAAAATAGATTTGATGTCCGCTTTTGAGGCCGCTTGTAGTTCTTATACCTAGTTATTGATACTAATCACGTCTGCGGAGTTTACCTTAATAATTTGATTTGACCCTGTGGAGATGTAGGTA
Organism: Xanthia togata; assembly: GCA_963853775.1. Classification (NCBI taxonomy): domain Eukaryota; kingdom Metazoa; phylum Arthropoda; class Insecta; order Lepidoptera; family Noctuidae; genus Xanthia; species Xanthia togata. The sequence goes on from OY970802.1 coordinate 20,568,855, forward strand.
CACATTTCCAGTATATGCTGACATCGCATTGTAGGAAAATTCTATACAATTCGAGATCAACTTATACTGGAAACGTAAAGCTTGATTTGTAGCCGTGTATCACTAGATGTAACTAACCAGTGGAATGGGATACGGTGTAGGCAGCTCGCAGGCCTGTCTTATAATGATATCCGACATCCGAGACTTGACGCAAATATCTTCAATCCAGCATCCTTCCTGAAGCTGACCGGTATTCATGTGGTAAAATCGACCGATGCCGCTCTTGATGCCCTTCTCCCAATGGCCTTCGTATCTGCACCCGTTTTCTGTTTGCGGCCAGATAATGTGGTAAAGTAAGGACATGAAAAATAAACAAGCATTAAAGTGTACGGTCAACGAAAGAGGGAAGTGTGCAAAGTACTTATTTAAATACTACTAATTACTGTAGGTACCTAAACTATCTTGTAACCTATGTTGCGACTTGTGTGTGCGGAACTGCGGAGTGCCACGCCATTCAACTGGGTCCTCGGCTGCGCAAAGGTTTGTCTCTGGGGGGGTTGGGGGAGATTTCTCAAAACGTGAAGAACATCGGCACTTACTTTATGTTATAAAACTATGTTGAGGTACCTAGCCTAATTTAGAGTCACTGGTCGAAGCCTAGTGGGAGGCAACTGCAACCCCCCCCCCCCTCTTGTATCTGCACCTGAGTCAAGTCTTTGACACAGTTCGTCAGAGTAATAAATTAGGTACCTGCCTAGCAGACAAGTACCTATGTATTAAACAATGAATATTACCGTGCTACTAGGTCCTACAAATGCTGTTAAAAAAGAACGTTTTTGTCGACAGTACCACGAACAATCTGTGTACACATGGCTACACATCAAGTTATACATTTCCAGTTTATGCTGATCTCGCATTGTATAGAATTTCTGCACAATGCGTGGTCAGCTTATACTGGATGTATTTTGCTGTATAGTCGTGTGTACCCTGTCGTTGATAACGTGGGAACTTTATAAAATGTTCTGTTGAGAGAACAAAAGAAGGCAATATTTTATACTAGGTAGGTATGTATTGCGTTTATTAAGCCGACATGTGTAGCCTCTGTATGTCGCATATCCATGTGCTACTTCGGGCGTTTACGTAGGACTTCGGGACACGTCACACGTGGTTGGAAAACGGTAGGTACGAAGTGTGACCGGGTACCTCTCGATAAAGGTTGTAGGTGTAGGTAACTCATATCAGGCGATGGAATCGAATACTTCTTGTTTGACGGCTCATTTGACATCGAGTGGAATTGACTTCTGCGCTCTGTGTCGCAGGTTCGATTCCCGCACGGAACAAGTTACCCTACCTAGTAACCTACAGGATAATATCGTAGGCATCGGGTTTTTTTTGCGCATAAAATGTGGGACCATATCTGCATGTCGATTCCCGTAACCACTTCACCGTGAAAACATGTGAAGTGAGCGTGGAGTGAGCTGTCAGTGTCATCTCACCCTGTTGGAATGACAACTCACTTCACCTAAGTTTTCACGGTGAGATGGTTACAGAATAGCACTGCTGTTTAAATTTTGTAGTCTAAGTTCAACGCGCACACTGCGCACAACCTACTCAAAGTAATGCTCAGAAAACCCTTTCGTTCATCGTTCGGCTCATTGTAGGATAATGAGCCTATACAAGGACTGCAATGTCTTGACAGTGAGGCAAATATTCATCCTTCACACTACACTTCGCATTACTTTGCAAGCTTAAAGAACTAACCTGCGATTATAATTTGTCTTATCCTGCAAGAAGAAATAACAGAATATGCAAAGCAACTAAACACAACACTGCTTTCTTCAGGAGACACTCATGTTTCTTCGCACCTTATTTATATAATAAACTTAATTCTCTTTTAAATATATTCCCAAAAATCTCGCATGAATGCAAATCTATTATCCAAAAATATCTCCTGAGTTTAAATTATAATGACACAGAATCCTTACGTATAATTTCTAAATAATATTTTTTTTTACTCATCACATACCTACACAAGTCACACAACACCAAATCGCACAACACACACTCGCACGCACACACACAAACATACACATCAGTGATGTGTGTATGTTTGTGTGTGTGCGTGCGACTGTGTATGTTTGACTGTGTGGTGTGACATCACACACACGTACTCACACAAACACACTCAATCATTAATAAATTGTACCAACTCACTCGCCGCGGGAGGAAGACCTGCATGTCGATTCCCGTAACCACTTCACCGTGAAAACATGTGAAGTGAGCGTGGAGTGAGCTGTCAGTGTCATATCACCCTGTTGGAATGACAACTCACTTCACCTAAGTTTTCACGGTGAGATGGTTACAGAATAGCACTGCTGGAGTCCTGAAATACAGGGCTTCCCTAGTTTAGGCTCCAGTCCACTCTATTTTAATAATGACTGTACTGTGTTTTTGATTAGTGTGGAAAATAAATGAATTTTTACTTTACTTTACTTTAATGGAGATGAGTTCACTATGAATGTCCTAGAACTTACAAACTATTGAAAAGGTTTTTGTTTTCAATAGTTGCTGTGTTGAGTACTCACCTAGCAGAGACAACCCCAAACCGTCTCTCACATCATTCTTCCAATAGCCGCCGTAAAACGTGTTGTTCACGTACCACATATTTCCGTAACCACACTTCTTGTTATTTTTAAAGAACCCTAAGTACACATCTCCGTTTTCATAGTACATCCAGCCGGGGCCTTTCATCTTGCCGCGGATCCACTCACCCCGGTACACGAGTCTATACGTGCCATTCGGGTGACGCTTACTGAGCAGGCCGAAACCGTGTCTGATGGTGAACAACAGCTGGATTAGTTGAGTTTTTACTTAGATAAGAGAATAAATGAATACTTAAAGGAAACAAACACGTCTTGCTGCGCTGGACGCTGGCACGACATTATTTCAGAACTTTTTGACCCAAAACGTCGCCACTTCCATGGCGTCGTCGGCAGCAGCGCAGAGGTCACTTTGACACAGAACACAGGACAGGACAGGAACACACAGAGGGCAGGATAGGAAACAAAACAAACACCATGCTTGGCAGAGTTACTGAGCAGAACAGAACCGTGTCTGATGATGGAAAACAGCTGGATAAGTGGGTTGTTATAGCTTGTCCACTCTGAAATGACGCGCCCCACTACCGCATTACGCATAGAAATCCGCATTACCTTGTGCGTAAATGCGGTAGTGGGGCGCGTCATTTCAGAGTGGACAAGCTTTATCTGAGTTTAAGACAGGGCTCGGAAACGTTATTTAAAACGTTTCTAAGAGTTCTCGTTCTTCTTTGTACAGACGCCAGCACACCAACCTACTACAATCTGTCAAATTTCTTTAATATATTTTCAACTGTATCACTAAAGTATTTGGTTAAGGTTATAAAATAAGCAGCTTTTTCCTTCAACGTTACACAATGTTATTGTATCTACATAATATGTCAGAGAACCTAAAAGTATGAAAAATAGGACTTTTTGTGTCACGAATGGTAGATACGTACCTAGTTATATCAGTATCTCTGCGAAAAATCTTATGAAGGCAGGTAAAAGAAATCTTACGTACCTACGGTTCAAAGTTGATTGGGAAAATTTGACAGTTTAAAGTTGACCTGCTGGCGTCTGTACCTACAACATTTTGTTGGGAACGAAAACGAAATGAGAACGTTTTCAAAAACCGAATTATTCCGCAGAACGCAGCCGCGCACGCACGGTGCGAGTGCAGACAAGACGAACTGCTTTAGTAAAATTGTGCCTTGTCTTCATTTCATTACATCTTCGATTTCAATGCGCTTGCCGCTTACGTATAGATTAGGGTTGTGTTGCGAGTTTCCTATCGATCAACCCAAAAGTGGTGAATGATTTTTTGTTCTTCTTCAAAAACGTTTTTATAATGTTCCGTTCGGCATCAAGCCGCTTTTGACACTTTTGCATTTCATCTGGTGTATTTCCTGATCTGATGAAACTTAGCAAAGTTATTCCACTGTTCAAGTCTGGCAGCACAAGATCCTACAAATTTTCGGCCTATTTCGATATTACCTACATTGAGCAAAATCTTTTGAGAAATTAATTTTGAGACAAATGTTAGGACATTTCAATGCACATCATTTACTACATCTGAAACAGTTTGGTTTTACAAAGGGTAGTTCAACTACAGACGCGGGCGTGGAATTACTGAAGAACATATTCGAAGCCTGGGAGGATTCGCAAGATGCTCTTGGAATTTTCTACGACTTGTTCAGGGCCTTCGATTGCGTACATCATGACACACTCATCAGGAAACTGTACCACTATGGTATGAGGGACAGGGCTCTCGACCGTCTGACTTCTTGTCTTGAATTCAGTGTGACCTATTGTTTATGTTTGATGTTAATGGCAAGAGATCTGCAGGATCTGCGGTCACCATGGGCGTTCCACAGGGTTCAATTCTAAGTCCTTTCTTCTTTTTAATTTATATAAATGACTTACCTCACCACATAAGGGATAATCACAAGATCGTATTATTCGCACATGACACTTCCCTTATTTTTTAAATCAAACGTCAGTTAGACAACTTTGAACAAGTGAACGATGCGCTTTCTAAAGTTGTGCATTGGTTTAATGTAAATAATCTTCTCTTGAATGAGAAAAAGACTAAACTCAATAAATTTTCAACGCCAAATGTCAGGCAGCTAACTACCAATGTTAAAGTAACCGGAATAGAGCTGGACCCTGTTGAGTCGACAGGTTTTCTTGGAATCACAATTGACGGTAAATTACAATGGGGCCCACACATAGAAAAATTGTCAGGAAGGCTAAGATCAGCCGGCTATGCTGTTAAAAAAATTAGACAGATAACCAACGTAGACACAGCTAGAATTGTTTATTTTAGTTATTTTCATATTCTAATGTCATATGGAATTCTTCTCTGGGGAACCTGTTCGGACATTAATACTATCTTTGTTCTACAGAAAAGGGCTGTTCGAGCCATTTAAAACCTAGGTCTGAAGGTTTCCCTTCGAGAAAAATTCAAAGAAATAAATATTCTGACTGTAGCCTCACAATATATTTTTGAAAACCTATTGTTTGTAGGTACACAAAAAAATATCAAATTTTAAGAAGATTTCCGATATTCATAGTTTAAATACCAGGAATAAACACAACCTTGCTAAAGTCAGTACGGTGGAGGCAGTGTACATGTATGGGCTGGCATATCTTCAGAAGGTCGCACAGAGTTAGTGGCCATAGAAAATGGCACTCTTGACTAAGGAAAGATATGCCCAGGAGATTCTCAATGAGCATGCAGGGCCATATTTAGTAAATATGGGTGATGGATCGATGCTGATGCATGATAATGCCCGGCCACACACGGCTTACATCGCACTCGTCTCCACAGAGTAGGCATGAGTCAATGTATACCTACGCTTTTACAATAAACTTCCCATCGACATTCGAAACTTACCCATTAAACGACTTAAAAGCTGTATTATGACCAAACTTTGTAAAAAAGGGTACTATTAAATTTCAGATCATCTATAAGATAAAAAGCTTGGGATTGAGCTGCTCGCTCTGCTAAGCCAAGATGATAAAAAATAACATTACAATAATTATTCAGTAAAATCATCAAAATCCAGTATTATATAAACATTTACATTGTTGAATACACGATTACTTTGTAAAGTATTATATTATTTAATTTTTTGTGATATGGTTTTTTTTTCTTTCTCAATTAGTTTTAATGATGGTCTGGCAGTTTGAGTACAGTCTATGCGGCCTACCCAAATGTCCTTTCTTTGGTATTGTTCGTCGAGTCGAGCTCCTTAAGTTCTGAGTTCTCCACGATTACTGACAAATGCTTGCACTAACCGGGCAGGACCACTCAAATCTGTGTGGTTCTTTTCTCAAAATACCGTTTCAGACTAATCTACATGGTCCTCATATGGCCTGACCAAGATTATGTCTGGACTTTAAAAGATACTGTGACCTCTGAGTTTGTTTCGGCCTTTCTTCTCAGAGTAGTCAGATAGGAAACGCCGAACTCATCTAGCTAATTTTATTTTTTTATTTTTGAAAAGATGACGTGTAAAAGTGATTCCAATATCCTATTTACAGAATAAACAATTTCATTTAAAAAATATAGGTAGGTACCGTTATCCGAACCCTGGTTTAAGAGGCCTGTGATGGTCTACAAATGAGGGGCCTTCCAATTAAATGAATGCACTATGCTTGGCAGATTTACTGAGTTTGGAGAAACCGTGTCTAATGATGGAAAACAGCTGGATTAGTTGAATGTTTACCTACAGTTTTAAGAGGCCTGTGATTATCTACAAATCGAGGGGCAAAAACAAAACAGCTCAGTAGCAGATTAATTAATGGTAAGTACCTAATAGTACTCGTAGTAGGCAGTCTTGCGTAGGTTGTTATCATAGCGTTTGAGCAAATTCAACGGCGCCGCCGCCGCTGTCAAGTCTTTATCGTCTTTCTCTCAGATACAGGGGGCCAACCACCACCTCTTTAAGCAGTATTATTTTAATGTTACTTCAGTGAAGAAGTGGAGCTATACAGGACGTCTAGCTCCATCTCTTTCCGATTAAAAGAGGTGGTGATAGGGCCCCAGGTGTTATCATTGGAAACTGATCGCACCACGTAGGTACTGCGTTTCAATTAGGTAGGTATTACAAATAGTAAGCACTATTAAATTCACTTACTTACCTGTAACCTTTATACCAATCACCTTCGTATAACATCCCGCCGATCGTGGTAAACCTTCCTTTGCCTGTGGACATTTGGTTTCATAATTGTAAGTACTTTGTTTGTTGTCGGCCAAAGGTATATTCAATTTTAAAAGGACCTAAGTGTTCTAAGAGAAAGTAAGTACTTACTAGTAAAAAATGAGCAAAAAAAACATCAGCTTTATTCAGCCAGTACCGACGGGCTTAATTTTATGTAACAATTCGGACGATTGATGGTCACACTGAACGCGGGGTCTGGACCTTCTTGCCCCCATTTCTATTGTGACAAACCGTGTGCTCGATGGCATTTCCATCAGCAAAAATCACGAATTTCTTTACAAACTTTCATCTCCTATTCAACCCCTTCAGGGGGTGAATTTCCAAAAATACTTCCTGAGTGCTCACTTTCGTTATACAGCGTCTGGTCTCCGGTGTCCGACCCGTTAGGCCGTGAGGCGAAGCAAAATGATAAATTTTATCGACAAATACACCATAGTAAGGCAATTTAAATTTATTTTTAATTAAACTCCTTATATTGTTATTCTATCCTTAGCGGAGATAGTGCCGCTAGCGGCATAATAGTGGCGCTGCCTCGGCCTGACTAAAGTACCGTAAGCATTGCATTGTCACTTGTTATTTTGTTTGATTGTTGAGATTAGTTCGCTGTAAAAAACTTTTTCACAAAAAATAAAACCGACTTCCAAAAAAACACTACATAGTGAAAAATAACTTTGATTTCGGAAGTCGGTGTCTTTGGAGTTTTATTTTCGTTTTTTTGCCACCGACTTCCGAAATCAAAGTTATTTTTCACTTTGTAGTGTTTTTTTGGAAGTCGGTTTTATTTTTTGTGAAAAAGTTTTTATTTTTCACTTTTTAGTGGTGGTACCTACACAAAACCCCCACAAAAATTTGAATACCCATTACCTGCTATGTAAATTACAGTGACAGGAACTATTAGAATATCGTCCACATATACTAGATGGGAAAAATACGTATTATTGAAGTTAACTCAAAAACCCCTCATCAGATCTTGACCAAATTTATATGGGACCATTTTGGAAGTAGCCCTCCCAAACAAAAAAAGAATCATCAAAATCAATGCATAATTGGCGGAGTAATCGCGTAACAAACATACAAACAAAAAAAAAAAAAATACAACCGAATTGAGAACCTCCTCCTTTATGAAGTCGGTTGAAAATTACATTGTCTTGTGCCTAAACGGACCTTTCAGCCATTTTCATTTGCTACTTCATTTTCCGAGAATTCAGTCATTGTAGTGACTTTTCATATACCTAATTATCTAAAACAAATACGATCAATCAATACAAAGGACGGCGAACTAACCTCAACAATCAAACAAAATAACGCGTGACACTGACAATGAAAATGTAATACACACGGCACTAAAGCCGGGGCGAGGCAGCGCCACTATTATACCGCAAATAGCGGCACTTTATACAATTCCTATTTTATTTGTTATTTTCCTTCTATTTGTAAGTAAAGTGTCATATTCAAATAGTCGCAACTCCTAAACTTTTTGACTTACGAGCTTAGGACTTGACATCAGTTTTTAGAAAATATCTTAATAAAATATACTTTTAAGTTAGCAGTATAAATTTTTGAAAAAAAAAACAATCATATTCTTTAACACTTTTTGTTTTTAATTCGTTGCCCCACATTAGGAATTTCTCCTATAATGTGGGTGCGTTTACAAACATTGAAACTCACGTATACAAACAACCAGACCCGGAACAACTAATTGTCGGTCAAACAAAATAATATTTGTTCCGTGCGGGAATCGAACCCGCGACACGCAGCACAGCAGTAAATTGCTTAACGACTGCAACCATGGATAGATAGATAGAATACTCTTTAATTAATGTACCTACATCATAAAAATTACAGACATAAATTAAGAAATTTTACATAGGGTGACACAATGGGCGGTCTTAGCGCTTAGCGATATTTTATAAGTCAATGTATTTTACAGACCACCTATCTTCCCCAACCTTTTTTTTTTTACCATGTCGTCGACTTGTATTGTTTCAAGTATCTTTTAAGGTTTTACTGGGAGTTTTTGATAATCCTCTAATGTCAACTTATAGCCTACTGCTGTCGAAAAAAACTTTTATGCCTGTAGGACCTCTATCTACATCGGTAGATAGATATTGCGAAATAAATGAATAAGGCCATGACCAAAAAAAATATAAGGCCGCCATTTCAAAACAGTAGGGGTAATATGCCTTATTGTGTTCCATTTGACGTCCGAAGTCCATGTATGAGACAGAGTGCACGCTTCGTTCCATGAACACCTGGTAGATGTCTCCCTTTTCCGCCTCGTAATCGCGCCACTAGCGCCCCCGACATCATATCTGTGAATTACTTTCAAAAACCGCATACAAGCCGCCCTGATGAAGTGTTATGTCATTGTTGCGTCGTTTTCCGAACTGTGCGCAGCTTTGTTAGATTGTCAGTTTTAATTATCGTATTTTCGATATTTTTTTTTTTAGAACTTTTGAGATTAAAGTAGAAAGTTCATTAAATTAGTATTTTTATAACTTAAATTAATTTTCCGTCTCGTGAACTGTGTTTATTTTAAACAAAATGGAAGGCGAAACTATCGCTCCAAATCATACCTATTTCACGAAAAAGTACATGGAGTTCGAGTTCTTCATCGTCATCGAAAGGAGGTAATACGGTGATCCGGCTCCGCGCAAACGCCCCCGTCAGGTACGCGAGCGTTCCCTCTCGCAAGATTCTGAAATGGATCACAGGTTTGATCTACTATCCCAGCAGTTGGTGAGTCATGTTAATAATGTTTTAACAAATTATATGATCGCAAATAGTGCCCCATTAGCACAAAGCCTACCGGCCACGCAAAATTATATTAGCACCGCGTTACATTCAACATTGACTGTTCCTACCCTCAATTTACAAGAAAATTTCTTACGTCCGCCGCAGTTTACCCCTTGCTTAGAAAATATTGCAAATCTAGACGTTTTCGTTAAAGAACCTAGTGTAGCTAAAGCAAATCCAGAACGTGTAACGAAAATAGCAGAAATGCAGAGTTTCGACTCCCCGGACTGGAATGCTGTACGTTACACAGAAGTACAGAAAAAAAAAAATGTAGCTTTTCCTAGTTTTGTCGAATTGAAAGTGAACGAAGAATTGCGGCGTTTTGAAGATCCATTTGCACCATTAAGATGGTTTCAAATGGAACACAGTTTTGCGGCGTTAACTAATGCTTTTCTAACTCAAAACGAGCATGTGAACGCGGCATTACAAACACTAATTGATTGGTCTGCTAATTCGAACGTCCAATTATCTTCTACTAACCTCTATGACAAACTTAAAGAGTTGTTTGGTGCTGAGTCATCAAAACGGTATCTCATGATATTCTCCAAATTATTTGCGGTAAACGAGCTGAGGTCATAGAGACGCGGCGCCGATCGTTATTGAAAAATGTAAATTCATACGCGACGACAGAAAAATACAAAAAATTGGGGGTATAGAAAAAATAGAAAAACAGAATAATAGTTTAGGAACTAGTCGTCCGATAACTTTAGAGCCTTCGACGTCTTTTCAAGATAATACTTTTCGTTCCCGACAAAACAAACCGAAGCGAAACGACAAAAAAGACAACAAACGAAATTACGATTTCTCTTAAAAAAGAAGGGGGGGCAAAAAGATAAGAACGGGAGGCGAGCAGCACATAAATATAAACGACTATTTAATACCGAGATTTTGGGGCGGCTGTCTTCAGCATTAGAAAGAAATATGGAATCGTTTCGCCGTGCTCCCTTTCACCGGATTCTTATGGTTCATAACTCATTTGTTGGGCTTTTTCATTCGTTATCAAGATTATTTCAAGTCCCCAATTGATTCTAAGTTAACCGATAGGTCAAATGAAATTGATTCGGGTTAAAATTACTCATGAAGATAATGTACGTTTGCTTACTAAGTACCTTACGTTTTCTCTTAATGTAATTATACTGCCAGTGCTGAAATGGCTAGATTTTTGTTCATATTAAAAACCTATATATAATATATAGGTTTTATATAATATAGAGTATATTAAAGGTACCTAAGTTAAAAGCAGGTGATTAAAAATGATATTGGTTTATAATTCACATTGTTGCTTTTCATTCATACAATCCACCATGAGATAACAAACATATCTCTCATAAACTCATAATGGACGTCAAGCGGAACACATAATATATTTTTTTTACCTTCAAATAAAAACTGTATTATGTTTCCTAAGACGTCCGAAGTCCAGGTAAGGTCTTCCTGGTGCATACCTACCTACCTTTGCATCATTATGAGCCCAACAATGACATAACACATCATCATGCCGGCTTATACGCGGTTTTTGAAAGTAATTCACAGATATGACGTTGGGGGCGCTAGTGGCGCGTTTACGAGGCGGAAAAGGAAGACATCTAGCAGCTGTTCATGGAACGAAGCGTGCACTCTCTCTCATAATGGACTTCGGACGTCTTAGGAAATATAATACAAATTTTATTTGAAGGTAAAATTGTTATATTATGGTGGATTTGTCGATAAAATTGATCATGTTGCTTCGCCTTAACGGGTCAGACACTGGTGACTAGACACACTTTAAAAGGAACTCATGTGCCGTATATGATCAAAAATATCATGCTTCTAGTGAATGAATCTAACTATGGAATCTAAGGATTTGACTAAGTAAGAAGCGATGCCATGAATAGTCACTTTCGCCCGAAAGGCCCAGACCCTGATAATGTGGAGACCTCTTTATAAACTTAGATGGGCTTTGTCAGAGATAAAAACCAGAATGCCATGCCATTTTACCTTCCTTCAAATCGCTTTTCCAATCGCCAACATAACTGTCGAACCTCGACGTAAAGATAGCGTGACGAAGACCATTCTTTCTAGCTTTCCTGTCGGCTACTACACACAGTGGTGTAAGACCTCGTGGGTGGTGATAATATGGCATTGTGTTATAAAACCAAGGCAAAGAGTAGACTATGAACTAAGGTGTAAAAAATATCAATAAAATACTTAGCACAAATCTTTTGGATTGTGTTCAAAAATGACACTGACACATATCTCTATGTAGTCTGTGCACTGACAGCACCGTTTTTTGTTGTTCTAACATTTTTGTCCATCAATGAGGTTGTTAATGTATTTTCTCACAGCCTTTGCAAACTTGATCACCAGAGGTCGCACCAAGCGACTAGGAGCCGCCAATAGTGATCGTCACTTTTTGCAGTTCTAGGTTATAATCTCGTAAGACAAAAAGCAAAATACTAACAATAAATCACCAATCCAAACTTAACTTATATATTTTTAAGAACTTACGTAACATAGCCGACTTCAAATTAATTAGACAGGTTTATTTAGCTTTGTGTCAATCTATTATTACCTACTGCATAACTTCCTGGGGAGGTGCCGCTAAATCAATTTTACTGCACCTAGAACGCGCCCAAAGAACAGTATTAAAGGTCGCTACTTTTCGTCCATTCAGATTTCCTACACACCAGCTTTACATGGCATGCAAGGTGCTAACAGTACGTCAATTAGGTATTTGTTTTGAATGTAGTTTTATTTCAACACACTGTACTTTTAAACCCAGTACCTACAGATAAGAGAAGAAAAGATTTGGTTTGTGCTAACTCTCAGACTAAACATGCTTTCACTAGACGATTTTATTTATTCTTAGGACCCTACTTGTATAACCAGTTCAATAGACTGCTAAAGATTTATAGCTTATGTTATAATAGGTGTAATTTACTAGTACAAGAATATTTGACAAAACTCAATTATACGGACACGGAAAAACTACTAGAAATATTAAAATAAACTTAATATTATTCTCTACCTTATTTACTTTAATATTATTCGTTAATTTATTTTAACTTAAAATATAATTTAGTTTTAAAATAATATACTTACCAAATTAATTACTCTTACAATCATTGAAAATATTGTATCTTCTTTTTTAAATGTTAATTTGTGAAATGCTGGCCTGAAACACAGGTTTTCATAAACCTAGATCAGGCAAGTCTACTTTACATCTAGAATTAATTTTTCCTCAATTGCAATTAATGTAAATCATTATCTTACTTTATAAGTACTTGAATAAAAAAATTATTATTAAAAAAAAAAACTATTCCTTTAATTACATACATTATACACTACATAAATGCTTTATTGTTTGCCATGTGCCTTCTGCAAGCCTCTGCTGAGGTCAATCAGCTGTTGGTAATGCTCCCTGAATCCTTGCAGAGCCAATTCCTGCTGGCTTTTCATTGAAGAGTTGCTTACGATGTACTTCTCTATACATTCTACACATTTGCTGTCAAGCTGAATGTCTTCTTCAGTGAGGGTCTCGGGTTTCGTCAGCTGCACTGGTGTGGACAGTATCTATAAAGTGGCAAGTGTTTAATAAAAACACTACTTAAAGCTACGCCGATAACGAGAGCAAAGTAGACAAGAGGATTATTTGAGAAAATTGAATAATTAACTTTTATTTTCAGCGACATTAAGTTTTAAATTGGACGCAGTTCTTCGGGAGTCCTCGAGTTTGCTGTTGTTATTTCAGTAGAGTTTTTTTCTTTCAGAAATTGAGTGAGTGTGGTAAAATTAAACAAATTATGTAAAACACACTCACTTGCTGCGTGATGGTTCGAGCTACATCGCCGTTAGCCACATCGCCATGTATATCCTGCCTCAACGCTGTTAGAAGTACTGCCTCTCTGACATTGCCGCTCTGCAGTAGTTCCAGCATTAATTTATCCATGTTCTGGTGCCAGGTCAAGTAAAATACTAGCGGACCGAAGTGGCGGGTTGATCTGGAAAATACGAATATGTTTAGAGAAAAAAATATTGGCAAATGCCCACTTTGAGAATAAACGCTCTTAATAGCCGAGGAAAGATCACTGACCCCTGTCAGTCATGGCGCCACGCCGCGCGCCGTCAGCCATAATTATTTTGCTGCGCGTAATTTTACATCAGTGAAATATTTTATAGTTTTCGTTTAAATGATGTAATGTTCAGGCATATTTTATCAGATAAGGATTAATAATGTACTGGTAAAAATAGCTTCGGAAAAATAAAAAAAAAATAAAAAAAAACTGAAAGACAAAAATGGTTACTGTGGGTCATCCTTAGAAGATAGCCATATTATTGTGTTATCGCGTACTTTTCTGTTGATTTTTTTAAGATATGGAATCCAGTAGAACATAATTTTTATCTATCTGTAACGAAATAGCGCACGCCATGTAACCGCTCAAAAGTGCCCTTTTCACGACATGCCATTTTAAATATTTTATATACTTAGTCTGGCCATAAATACTGTTACAATTAAAAATAAAAAAATAAAGAAGATATTACATTTGAATTTGGAATCTGTCATTTTTACACGATTGTTCATTGTGTTTTCTAATTTTGGCGCCAATACATTGTACAATATTTTGCGATATTATAATGGAGTGGGGTGATAAAGAGAACCGAATCGCTTTGATTGCATTACACAAAGTTGGTATGGAGCCAAATGCAATTTTTGAAACTCTCCATACGCTTGGTATTCGTCAAATGTTTGTTTACCGGGCTATTAATAGGTACTCAATACTCAATTCTTTATTGCATTCCATACCTATGTATTACATAGATGGTATTAAAAAGTAAAAGATCAATATGGACCCTGTCGGGCACAGCACAATTAGGAGAGAGGAAGAGGGCTAAGTAACAATTTAAGCAATTAATATTTTTATAAATTAATTATTAGATGTGTTTAATTGGGTGTATAATTATTTAAATATAATAGGTTGGGGAAAAAGTTGCTTCGCATTTAAGAAAATTCAAAACATTTTTTAATATTTGCATTTAACTAAAGTATGCAGGTACCATTTTGTTCGATAACTTTTTGCCATCTTGTAGGTAGGGACATGATCCCATTTTAATTATTTCATTTGTGTTGTTATCAAAATATTCAATTTCTACTACCTGTACCCTATCCTTTAGGTATGATGCAAACCATTCATGAGTAAAAGTAATAAATATTACTTGCAATAAAAATAAAAAAATCTTCATGACAATATTTATGGCAAGACTAGGTATTTAGGACTAACTGTTGCGTTTATTTTATTTTTGTCTTATTTTGTTATCTCTCTATATGCTGCACTGTACCGGTTGACGTCATCACGTCAACGCGGGCTGTCGCTGAAAACCAGCGCTGGGGCTCTGTCTCGCATAGGGTCGCAGCAATTTGCAGCGGCAGCGACGGCCGTTTTGCGTGGATGTGACGCATATTTTCCCCCAAATATTTGTGTTTTGTTCTCTTCCTTGCGTCGTGTGTACCGCAAATAAACGTATTTTCTTTCTTTCTTACATGACAAAACGTCAAGTTTCACTACGTTTACTTTTTTTTACCTACCGGAATACATTCTCTAAATGATGTTGAAAACCTCATCAAAATCCGTTGCGTATTTTAGAAGAATAACGCGGACATACAGACAAACGCGAAAAGCTACTTTGTTTCATAATATTTACAGATGCTTAATATATGCGTGAAGTTTTTTAGGTACATGTTACGTTGTTGAATTGCTGTATGCTTTGGTGTTAAGTACAAAATAGTGTCAGGATAGCGGGTTCATATCCACATTTTTTATTGTGAACAAGACATTAATTTAGTACCGAAATTGCTGCAAAAAAGTACCTTAAATAAAATTGACTACTATTCTGACATCAAAATGGCGACGGGACGGTTGGTATCTTGGGAAGATAAGCGCCCAGTAATTGCGATTTTTCTGTTATAGTGAAAGTTTCTGTCATAGTAAATATTCAAAAAAAAAAAATGCAATAAAATGGTCTACAACTCTAGAAATAATTCCTCACCTCAAAAGCTCATACTTGCTCTTGCTATCAAGATGCTGATAAGTAATGCTGGTCACCTTCTGGTACGATGGCTCATCAGGTTCATATTGTACACACGCACGGTCCAGCACAAACTCATACTGCTCTCTATCCAGTAAGCTGTTGAACTTTTCTGCATCACTGAACATCACTGGCTCCCTTAATTTGCGACCGTGGAGTGGGAAATACACCTGAAATAAATGAAGCGTGGGTTAAGGCGCTACCCCGAGCTACGTGGCGCCCTCATTGAATAAAAAATCGTAGCATAGCATAGAAAATAAAGATAAAAAAATTGAATCTTGGAGTTTGTTACAAAAAAAAAACGGCCACTTTTGACACTTTTGCTATCTACTTTGGATACGAAACACTTTGAGTCCTGTTTTAACAACGTAAAAATACTTTATCCTCTTTGTAACAAACTCCAAGATTCATTTTTTTAAATCTTTATTTTCTATGCTATGCTACGATTTTTTATTCAATGAGGGCGCCACTTAGCTCGGGGTAGCGCCTTATAAACTTCATCATATACACAAGATCAATTTAAATTTTTGGGGGAGGCAAAGCTCAAACTTTGAGACACTACAAGTCCTGTAAAACTGACACATAAAAAGTTGCTCATTTTTTTTTATTCCATGGCAACTTAATTTTATATTTGGGTTCAAAAGATGGCACCCATCTATCTGTATCATAATCATAATAATCATAATCATTTATTTGCAATAAGTATTGGTACAGTGTTGGTGTTACAGTCAATAATAAGTTCCTAATACAAAGTCAGACATTTGACATGCAAAACATTACAATGTATTTAAATGCTAGAGTATAATATTTATGTCCAATGGTATGCTTTATTTTTTTTATTTATTTATTTATAACTTTATTTCGGGTGGCATAGACCCATAGAAACCTTAACCTAATAATAGTTATTTGTTATACAAGAGTGCAAAGTTGCTTTTTAACCGCGTGTTCAATTTTGATGACCGAGCAAGCGAAGGATTCAAAATTAGAATCCTGAGCGTTAGCGAGGGAATCAAAAGAGCACGAGGTGAAAAATCTTTGCACTCGAGTGCAACACGTAACTTTTCATTCCACCTCAGCGAGGAAATGACTAAATGCAAAAAAAAAAACGTTTGCGCATTATTAACAGTTTCAGTCAATTCTGTTGGCGTCAAGCAAACTTCCTCGTCGCTAGAATCACTCATTTTAGTTTTTTCACTTGTTTTCAAGTTTCTTGTTTTTAATATACCTAAGGTTTAACAATGACGTGAAAAAATGCCGCGTAAAGAACCGCGTACAAAGCAAATTGAAAAAAGAACACCAAGAAGGTTCCGAGTCTGAGTTTTTAACAAATTAAAAAAAAGTTGTATGATATATTCGGCACCATAGAGGTAGCAGTAAATAGGTTTAATGTTTTTTTTAATTCACAAACTTAGTGCACACGATGTTCTAAATTCAATTTACTTTATCCTCTAGAGAATAAAAACGGCTTTTCCACTCAGATACTGAAGATTAAAATAGTTATTTGTTATACAAGAGTGCACAGTTGCTTTTTAACCGCGTGTTCAATTTTGATGACCGAGCAAGCGAAGGATTCTAAAATTGAATCACGAGCGCAGCGAGTGATTCAAAATTAGAATCCTGAGCGTTAGCGAGGGAATCAAAAGAGCACGAGGTGAAAAATCTTTGCACTCGAGTGCAACACGTAACTTTTCATTCCACCTCAGCGAGGAAATGACTAAATGCAAAAAAAAAAACGTTTACAATCACAAGATAGGTACACTTTTATTTCAGTTTAGGTATTAATTACTACATTATGACAGGTAAGTATTACAGAATAATCTTTAAATTATAACAAAATAATACTAAGGTATAATTAAGAAAATTTTAAAGTAACGTTGCTACAGTTATTTAAATTGAGTGTAATATTTTTGTTTGGTACTGTAATATTGGTGTTAGTCACTTGTGTACTGTTTTTCGGTAAACTATCTGTCATACTTAATAGTTGTACCGATTCATCGGATTCCCTTGGCGTGAATGTTGGAGAGAGAGGGAGATGGTTAGGTGTTTCATAACGGCTTATTTTTGATGTAGAAGGGCCAGTACAAGGATCCGATTGAGGCTCTTTCAGTGTAATGGCTCCTACGATGCCTTCACATATTTTAGACTTATTTTGGATGGAATCCTCTATGTATCCCTCTACAACTGCATTGGACTTCCAGCCTCCGTGGCGCTTAAGGGACAGCAGATCAGCTCCGGAATCAGCCAAAAGTGTGGCTGAAGTTCGTCGGAAACAATGACCCGTGTACAACAGGGGTTCTGGAAGTTCAAGAAATGTTGCTATTTCTCGTGGGATACTGCCAATTTTATTAGTACCCATAGGCTGTCTAACACACTTTCCATTGCGATACTGTAGAAAAAATCGATTGATTGGAGTGTTAGGCGGGCGTAAGGCTTGATATTTCTCAACAATCGTTACGTATTCCTTGCGAATGACGAAGTTGCGGTCTCTTTTTGTCTTTGTATTAGGTAAATTAATTAATAGTAAGTCATCTGAATGTTTCTCAATGTTTTTGACATTAAGTTGTGTTAGTTCATTAGTTCGACATGCTCCGTTTATTCCAATAATAAGAACAACCTGTAACGTAAAGAGTATTGTAGTAGATAAATGAATAAAATTGATATGAACGCATAATTATGCCTATCAACATCTACTAAGTATACTATTTAATTGAGATTAATATACTTAAGTAGATACTGAATGTGCAACTGACTTACTTTTGCCGCCAAATATACGGAATCGGGTGCTTCGTTAAGAAACTTTTCAATATCAGATACTGTGAAAACCTTCGATTTTTTTGGTTGATGACCAGATGAGGCTCTTTTTAAAAATGCCACTAATTTAGGATAGGTATCGATATGTTTGTCTTTTTTCATCTTTATTGTTGCTTTTAGCATCGAATACGTACTCCATAGAGTGCTTGCTTTCTTGTTCTCGGATAATTCTATAAAATATGCCAGCAAAACGTTTTCTGAGAAAGTTTTGGCTCCTTTTGCTAGTCGCCACGTGTTGAACATATCGTACTGTTTTAAATACTTCTCGCGTGATTGTTGAGGGAGAAAGCTCATTTGCGCATTATTAACAGTTTCAGTCAATTCTGTTGGCGTCAAGCAAACTTCCTCGTCGCTAGAATCACTCATTTTAGTTTTTTCACTTGTTTTCAAGTTTCTTGTTTTTAATATACCTAAGGTTTAACAATGACGTGAAAAAATGCCGCGTAAAGAACCGCGTACAAAGCAAATTGAAAAAAGAACACCAAGAAGGTTCCGAGTCTGAGTTTTTAACAAATTAAAAAAAAAGTTGTATGATATATTCGGCACCATAGAGGTAGCAGTAAATAGGTTTAATGTTTTTTTTAATTCACAAACTTAGTGCACACGATGTTCTAAATTCAATTTACTTTATCCTCTAGAGAATAAAAACGGCTTTTCCACTCAGATACTGAAGATTAAAAATACTCTTTCCGAGATGGTGGGATGAAAATACTCTTTCCGAGATGGTGGGATGAAAATACATTTTTAATTTTCTATTTACAATGACTTGCCACACCCAAACAGGACATGACCCACTGATTTTGAAAGGGGCAGTCAAAACGTACAGCTATCGCGTTCAGAATGCTGTTGTTTGTACTCCGCAAACGGGCCAGCAGGGAAGCTGCTTTTTTGCGCATGATGGCCTGGAAATCATCAGTGCGCGCTTCAGCAAACATCCCAGACGCGCTGCACCGCCACGGCAGGCCCAACAACATCCTGAACGCATTATTGTACTGAGTGCGCAGGGCTCTGTAGGCTCGCTGCGTATATCTCACCCACAGGCCGCTTGAGTAGAAAGACTGGCAATAGGCTTTGAAATGTGTGACTTTTACTTCGCTCGTGCAACGTGCGAACCTGCGGGCGAGCATATTAGCTCTCACCGCCAGAGCCCTGCGCTCCCGCTCAACATCCTCATCGTCCCTGAGGTCACCTGTCAGAATGTGACCCAGATATTTAAAAGTTTGAACCTGCTTTAGGGCCATTCCATTGAGAAATACAGGAGGCACATGGGTAGGCTGTTGTTTGCCCGACTTAAACACTAAAATTTCACTCTTTTTAGAGTTATATTGTAACCCATGCGCCTCCGCGTACCTCTCACAAATAGACAGCAGTCTCCTCAACCCGCTTACGGAGGGGCTCAGCAGCACCATATCGTATGCATAGCTAATATTGTTGAAACAAATGTCATCAATGTGGCAGCCGACATGTGTGCTACTGAGCCGTTCGACAAGCTGGTTAACATAAATGTTACACAATAGAGGTGAACTTAAACCACCTTGCCTGACGCCACATTCCAACTTGTACTCATCCGACAGCGCCCCCGCCCACCTCACATGGTTTTTCTGGTTTGCATACCAATACCTCAGGAGAGAGATACACTCCCCCGGCACACCCGCGCTTCCCAGCTTGTCCCAAAGAAGGTCGTATGTGACACGATCGAAAGCCTTTGACAAGTCTAGGTAGCACGCGTATACCGGCGTTCTCCTGTCTGTATAGTACCCGACAGCATGCTTTAGACTTAGAATGGCACTCTCAGTAGACAACCTTTAAATTTTTCTATTGTTTATTAATTTAACATACATTAATTACTTATATTATTGTTACATTAATTTAAAATAGACTATTATCATTATTTAAAAATTCATTTATAGAATAAAATCGTTTTTCCAGTAGCCATAATTTTAACTAAGTATATAAAAAATAAATTATTTGGTAACTCTTTAAAGTTCTTTGGTATTTTGTTAAAGATAAGTCCGCACATGTGATAACAGTTCTTTTTATACAGAGAAGTCCTTGGAGCCCTAGGCAGAACTATTCTATCTGGATCTCTTACTTTTCGAGGGCAACGGTCTGGAGCCTTTTCAAACAGGTGAAAGTGCCGTCAGACAAATTTAGCACATTCTATAATATACATACTGGGTAATGTAAGAACTTTTAATTTTAGAAACAATGGTTTACAAGATTCCCATGGTGGAATGCCACAAATGGCTCGAATGCATTTTTTTGTACCCTAAAGGCTTTAACAGCGTCTGTTGAGTTTAGCCATAGTATAAGGCCATATCTCATTATAGCCCCATTGAGTAGACAATACAAGAACTTCTTGGTCTTATCCAGTATTAGAATAGTTTTAGGAATGCAATGGTTTAAAATCAAAAGGCCTAATGGTTTCCCTGGTCTTCTTTTCAGGTTATTTACCAAGAAAAATGAAATATGTTTGTATACCTGGTTCAATCTTTTTCTGACATCATGATCACAGCTACGAAGAAAGCCATCAGGATCACTGTAAAAATTCATAAAAAAATATTAGATTTGTAAACAATGTATCCATGTGGTGCTGGACTCGAAAGAATAGCACTACTCTAGGCGACTAAGGGACTTACTATAAAATCTGCAGCAGCGCTCTCTATGCATTTTTAACACCATTCTGCGATCACCAACGACCCTGCAGTGTTCAGACGATGCGCTCAAATACTGGCGGCTCAATATACAGATCTCTAAGTCCTTGAAAAGCGACCTCTGCCATTATAATACGAACCGTATTATTAAGGATGCGATAAAGCGGAACAAGGGCTCCAAAGTGCAAGAGATCTGTCTATTGGGTAGAACCAGCTTGCGAAACTGATGATCGATGATGGCAGTATCGTATCCGCCAAACCTGAGCTATTGAGAGACATCGAGAGTCTCTATGGACAGTTATCGTATTTTGAAACTTTTAATTGTCTAACTTAGTTCTTAGAAATTGTAACAGTAACATCAGACGCACTATGTAACTTTTACGTCACTGTACCTTAGGGGTCCGGACTGCTTCTCCTTAACACAGGTTCCATAACCTAGCTAGGAGGGCAGTGCTCACCTACAAGTTTGTAGAAATAATACTTATGTTGTAAAACTGTATTAACGTGTACCACAATCCTTTGTTGTTGAGTAAATACATAAATAAAAATTTTCACCACTCCCGCACGAAAGAAGTGTCTTTCCTCTACGAAAACAGTGAGGAAAGTTGGTTTTTCCTCACTGCTTGAACAGTGAGGAAAGTTGGTTTTTCCTCACTGTTTGAACAGTGAGGAAAGTAATGATCCCGTTCAGAAACTAACCTTGCCTGATTTTTTTATGTTAAGTTTTAAAGATATTTTAAAAAATAAAGAATTATTTTGATTTGCTTTGTGTCTATTTAATTTATTTACCTATTATGACTGAATACTTTCTTGCTGGTCGTGGTGAAAAGTTTTGTATGCAACATGTGAGCAAGTTCATTTGCTAAACAAACTTTGGAAAAACGAACTTTCCTCACATGTTGGATAAATAACTATTACACAACCCTGTTACGAATCCGGCAAACGACCCAAGAGCTAGATTGAACCGACACTATATTCCGACATACTCGAGAGTCAAACGCCACAGGCATGGAACAGGTGTGTGGTACTCTTCTTTAAAAAGGGCGACAATGCCCTGCTTAATAACCATAGGTCCATCACACTTGAGCCATGTCTACAAGCTGTTTTCTAGAATCATCACGAACCATCTCTCGCGCAGTTTTGACGACTTCCAGCCTCCCGAACAAGCCGGATACCGTAAAGGCTTTAGCACCGTGGACCACATAAATAAGCTGCGGCAGGTTATACAGAAGGCCGAAGAGTATAACCTGCCTCTCTGCTTAGCGTTTGTGCACTACGAGAAAGCCTTCGATTCGATTGAAACGTGGGCTGTACTGCAGTCTCTTCAACTGTGCCAGATCGACTATTGGTACATCGAGGTGCTAAAGTGTCTGTACGAAAACACCACTAGGCTCAGCACTGGCTGCCTTCATCGATATTGAAGGCGCCTTTGACAAAACAATGTTTAACAGTATAAATATGGCCCTCGACAGACACAATATAGACCCGACCCTGAGCGGCTGGATCACCAACATGCTCAAGCGAAGGGCTGTACAAGTCACAGTAAATGACACTACGAGAGCCATCGTTGCGAAAGGCTGCCCACAAGGGGGCGTTCTCTCGCCACTCCTATGGAACCTAGTAGTAGACAGCCTCATCAAAACACTCAATGACAAAGGTTATTTCACCGTAGGCTACGCCGATGACATAACCATAATAATTAACGGGAACCACGAAAACACACTATGCAATCTTATGCGTCAAGCCCTGAAAATAGTAGAGGAATGGTGCAACAAGCACCAACTCTCAGTGAACCCAACAAAAACTGAACTGATTCTCTTCACAAAAAAGAGAAAACTGATGACACTACAATTACCACGATTCTTCGGAACAACCCTAAGCCTCTCAACTGAAACCAAATACCTGGGCATCTATTTGGACAAACAACTGAACTGGGCAAAACACACAAACCATACTATTACGAAAGCCAGCATATCCCTGTGGCAATGCAAGCGATTGCTTGGCAGGAATTGGGGGATCAGCCCCAAAGTCACCTTCTATATACACCACAGTCATTCGACCAATTATCACATATGGCTCACTGGTCTGGTGGCCCAGGACAGACCTGAGCACAACCCAGAGAGATCTCGAGAAACTACAGCGGTTTGCCTGTGTCGCAATCACTAGCTGTATGAGAACCACACCGACCGCTGCCCTACAAGCAATGCTAGGGCTGCCGCCTCTACACCTAATCGTACGGGAGGAAGCGGCCCTGGCCGCCTTCAGGCTCCACTTGTCGGGAACCCTAAGTAACGACTCCAGAATTAAGCACACACGCATAAAAGAGGATGCGATCAAACGAAAGCCAATGATGGCCAGTGTTGCCAACAAATTTTTCACAAACCCACAAATTCTAGCGTGTTAACCCACCAGAAAACCACTAAGTTTTGCTATCCTTCAAACCACCAGAAAACCACTAACATTATCAAAATACTTTTTGGCAAAAAAAACATTATCCTAAATTGTATCACAAAATCAGTTTATTTCTGTTAGGTACAAAGTTACAAGAAGACAAACAAAATATAGATTAAAAATCATCTTCGGAAGAATCAGCTTCTTCTACAACTTCTGATTTTGAAGAATACACTTCTTTAGTTACAATTTTTTGCACTACGCTGTTCGGTAACATGTAGGTAGTTATTGCAGCATTTTCCTTCGCGTTTTAAACCCGCACGAATTGTGAGAATTGGTTACCTTTGAATTTTGCAAGTGCTTTTTGGATAATCCATGATTCTTTATGATGATTCCTTAAAATTGAACCACATAATTTGCACTTAGCAACTAGACCACCAGTACTTTCCACCACTTGTAACCAGTCCTTTAATTGTGAGTCACGAAACCAACTATCACGGAACTTTTGAGTATACTGTGGCTTAGGCATATTAGTTTAACAAAATTAATAAAATGAAACATTCATTGTCGTGCCGATGCAAAACCAAAACTGTACTAACAAAGTTATATTTTTGTGCATGCATACGAAACAAACATATACAAACCTTCTTATTTCAAATCAGATTTGACCTAGTAGTCATACAAATAAAGACTATAATCTAAATAATTTAAGAAATTGACAAACTCTTTTCGGGGAATACCCGACAAACACCACCTAGCCTAGGAGTGTTGCCTACATATCAAAAAATATACCCATCATGTAATGTAAACGTTCAAGTTCTTTCCTGTAGATATGTAAATTGTGCTGGTGGTTAAATGTCTAGCAGTACCACTAAATGAAACAATCTAAGCCACTATAAAAATCCACTAGCCACTAAAACCAAAATTTGTCCGCTAAAATGCTAATCTAAACCACCAGATCTAGTGGAAAATCCACTGAGTTGGCAACACTGATGATGGCATCACTCTGCGACAAAGCCCCGAAAACAATCCACTTTCAAAGGCACTACAACATAATACTCACCGAAGAACAGTGTGACTACTCAGGCCCCAGAGAAATGAGAGTATACACCGACGGTTCGAAGACCGACTCCGGCACCGGGATCGGAGTCTTCTCACATGAACTCAACATAAATATATCCAGACCGCTGGGAAGGTTCAACACCGTCTATCAGGCGGAGTGTGTGGGAATCATACATGCGGTCCACGCCCTAGAAGCCAGGAGAGTTACGGATACACACATACGTATACTCTCCGATAGCGCCTCAGTCCTCCAATCATTAAGGAAAACAATTTTTACCTCAAAGCTAATACTAGAATGTCATAAGGCATTAGAGCGAATAACGGTCTCTAGCCGCAACATGGTGACACTGCAATGGATAAAAGGACACAGCGGGTCGCTAGGTAATGACGCAGCTGACGAACTTGCTAGGCGAGGATCCAGCACGGCAGCCTGTGGACCCGAGCCTATCGTACCTATCCCCTTCAACCAAATACGTAGGTGGTTACAGGAAATCACCCACACACAAGCAGGGCAATGGTGGTCCTCGACACCGGGCTGCCGGCAGTCAAAGGAAGCTATGCCAACTTTGGATAGCAGGCTGACCAGGCGTCTTTTACGCCTGGACAGGAATGACCTGCGCCAGGTGACGGGGACCATCACGGGACACTGCTCGCTAAACAAACACTTCCACACAATAGGCATAACGGACAGTCCTCTGTGCAGGGCGTGCATGGAGGCTGAGGAGACCGTTGCGCACGTGCTTTTTGAATGCACGGGCGTTACCCAGATTAGAACAGAAACCCTCGGGTCACCCAGATCATACACAGATGTTCTAGACAAACCAGGAGACCTAATTGCCTTCTGGAGGGAGGTGGGCTGGTTGGAATAACCCCCCAAACGGCCGCCATGGCCCACGCACAATGGTCCACCTGACGGACTGAGTGCGGAAACCAAACCCCATAACATAGAACATAGAACACCACTAGGTCAGTCCGACTCCAGGACCAGACCTATGTTCTATGTTATGGGGTTTGGTTTCTGCACTCAGTCCATCAGATGGACCATTGTTATCATTGAGTGATTTGATGAGGCTGTCTACTACCAGGTTCCATAGAAGTGGCGAGAGAACGCCTCCTTGTGGGCAGCCCTTCGCAACGATGGCTCTCGTATTGTCATTTACTGTGACTTGTACAGCCTTCAGTTTGAGCATGTTGGTAATCCAGCCACTCAGGGTCGAGTCTACGCTGTGTCTGTCGAGGGCCATGTTTATACTGTTGAACATGGTTTTGTCAAAGGCGCAAATGGACAAGACAAAGGTCATGTCAAATGCCCATGTAACACCCACTCTCAAGAACGAAGATGCTATGCTCGAAGTTGTGGACGAGTATGTTTACCTAAGACAAACTGTCCAGCTAGGTAGGTCCATCTTTAAGAAAGAGGTCAATCGTCTAATCCGACTCGGCTGCGTTCGGGAAGCTACGCAATATCTTGTAATCCCACATACCGCAGTGTTTCAATACAAAAGTCTTTGATCAGTGCATGTTGCCAGTGATGACCTATGGCACTGAAACATGGTCACTCACAATGGGTCTTATCAGAACGCTAAAAGTCACCCAAAGTGCAATGGAAAGGCCTATGCGGATCTCTTCAAAAATGAAGAGATCCGCAGGAGAACCAAGGTAACCGACATAGCCCGAAGAATTGAGAACGAAGCTTACCGTTCTACAATAAATCTGTGTTCATTAGCCACACCAAAAGTGATGTCAGTAAATATGAACTTTGCTGTATCATAGCCCACCAGAGCCGGATCTTTGGACAGAACGTCTTCAATGTGTTGTTGGATCTGAAAATGATAAGTAAAACTTGGATAAACAATTATGGGATTCTACTAATTCATTAATGAAGAAAGGATGGATGGAGTGGGGGGAGGCCTTTGCTCAGAAGAGGGACAGCATAAGCAAGTAAAAAAATATAGGACAGAAATTATCTAGAAAATTATCTTGTAATCTTGTTCTTCCTAAGCATAAGACATGACATAGATTCCAGCAAGTCTTAAAAAAGGTTAAAGTTTTATGCATAGGAAGTAGCAAACTAAACCTTCATCAATAAAATAATGATTTTTCTTACCTTCACAATAGGAGGCATTTGTAGCAATCTATCGGCCCTTTCATTGGCTTTAGCAACTTCTTCTTCAAGTTCCTCATTTGTTAAGAATTTATAAGTTGGTGTCTTTAGGATGGTTAGCCCTTGATTGGTCCTTTTACGAAAAACTTTATTGTAGTCGGGTCGAGTCAAACGTTTCAATAAAATTTGAACATTTGATGAGAAGAACTTTGGAGCAGGGTCTTGTTCTCCATCTAAAAAAGGATAATTAGAGAAGTAGATGAAATTGATAAAAGGTATATTTATGTTAATGGTTACGTGAATGGACTTACCGTAAATGGATGGAACTATGCTTAACTTGCGGCATGATAAAACTAGTATTTGTGCATCTGTAATGATGTTTCTAGGATTGTTTCGTGTTAGTTTTCGAAATAAAAGCGACATTATAATCTTTTACGAACCTTTTCTGGTTCATAACCTAACAAAATAATCACAGAGAAAATAATGTTTATTTTATTTTTCTTTTCTCTATGATATGATTTGTATTCAAACTTGAGAACTTGAATTCAAGTCTTTTGAATTCTATTTGGCCTTGGCTTTCATTCTCGTATATCGGACAAAAATTTAGATTCGAACCAGAGAAATACAAATACACACATCAACACGGTCTAGGGATATTTCATACTCAATTAAATAACTCGAAAAGTACTGGCCGCATTGGAATCTTTTATACACCGATTTGTTTGTAATTTATCTCAGACTAATTCCAAATTAAAATTTTTGAAAATTCTTTTGTTTCGGTGGCATAAAAATGTCTTGATGTATAGGAGAGGGAATTTTCATTTGTGCGAAATTTAGAAAACAATACGAATTACGTTTAGTTACAGTTTTTTTTTCATTTTTAAACGAAAGATAAAGTTAAAATTGAGGTATTGTAGCCATGCAACGCCGACATTTGACGAGGGCGGAGATGTTACGAGCTGTGGGAATGCTGGAAGCTGGATCTGTTCAGCGTAATGTTGCTGAGGCCATAGGGACCCATCAAAATGTAATTTCAAGATTGTGGACACGCTATCGTGCCACAGGTGAAGTAGCGGAGAGGCACCGGGGGCCAAGTCGCATCACTACCCCCAGACAAGACCGATTTTTGCAAATTACTGCGCGAGCTCAACCAAATGCAATGGCGACTCAATTGGTCCAAAGGCTGCGAGTGGAACACCAAGTGCTTGTGAGTGACCAAACTGTAAGAAGGCGACTGCATGAAAGCAATCTACGCTCTCGTAGACCACTCCGGGTCCCACCTTTACGGAGAGGCAATCGTGGACGACGATTAGAATGGGTTCGGAACCACGTGGACTGGGGCCGTGAGCAATGGTCCAATGTGCTGTTCACGGATGAATCCAGGTTCGGCTTCCATCCAGATTCACGAAGGACGCGTGTTTGGCGAGTTCCTGGACGATGGAGCCGTCTCCAGAACCCTCAGGAAGTTCACCCATACCAAGGAGGAACAATTATGGTTTGGGCAGGAATTCGTCTTGGAGGACGGACGGATCTCGTTTGGGTGCGGGGCAATATGACGGCAGAACGATACGTCCAACAGGTGCTGGGGCCCGTAATCTTGCCCCACAGAACACAAATGGGGCAAGATTTCCTGCTCATGCACGACAATGCCCGGGCACACACGGCGAGAACGGTAGCAGCTTGGTTACATACACATAATGTTAGGGCCTTAGACTGGCCTACTCAATCGCCAGATCTAAATCCCATTGAGCATGCGTGGGATATGCTGCAAAGAAGAGCTCTGAAGGAAGTTCCTGAAAATCTGGCTACAGAAGATCAACTTTTTGCGCACCTCAGAAGGACATGGGACAATATTCCGCAGCAAGACATTGACAACCTTGTTCTGAGCATGCCGAATCGTTGCCGATGTGTTATGAACATCATGGGCGCTTTCTCAGACTACTAAATTCAAGTTTATAAACACAAATTAAATGATTTTTCTATTTTTTGTTGTTGTTTGTTTCCGTCTATGCTTCATTTTTTTTCCATAAAATCCTGAAATTTTAATCTAAGTACCTTAACCATTAATAAAAAATGGTAGAATATTAAATAACGTATCTTTTAAATATATACATGTCATATAAATAATTAACACATCGATAGTAATTCGCTTTTTTAAAAATATCCCTAGACCGTGTTGATGTGTGTACATTATTGAGACTTTAATTATGCTAATAGGTATTGTAGGAAATAGGATTAGGAGCAAATGATGAGGTTAGATTGGTTGGTACCATGGACTTATTACTGGGTAGTTTGGTCTACGCACGTAAACAGCAGTAAATAAAATTTGTGAATATACTAATTCCATAGTGTAATCCTGGTATATGTTTTCTGTGGGATCCGGGAGTATCTCTAAGTAGTCTGTGGATCCGGGTAATCCAAGTTGTCAAAATAATATTTTGTCAAAGTCAAAATAGTATTGTAGGTATTTTGTGTAAATTATTTTACTCCAATTTATGAAAAGATAACGTAATAAACTTAAATTTGAGGGTAAAATAACGTCTTCATGACTTACTGTTTTTATCATGGCAAAAAGGAAAGCAGCTGTAAATGATATCATTTATGAATTGGACAATGAGGACATCGTACTCAGCAGTGAAGATGAGGTTAAAGAACCCAAAATAAATCGTTTGGAGACGGTAAACAGTACAAACGCTACCTCAATTGACCAAGAAAGTAAATTAGAAAATAGTTTAGAAGTACCTGATGTAGATAAGCCAAGCGAGGACGTCAGTGATAACACGACTCCACAGACGATTCATAATGGAGGGAAAACGCTAAGCGACGTATCTATTGAAAATACTCCAAAAGGTACCAGCTCTAAACAGGCAGTTGACGAAGTTGATAGCGTCAAGAAAATTGGTAGCGACTGTCCAAAAACTACTATACTAAACGAGGATATCGTAATAGATTCTCCCGGTAATAGCGATCTAGGTGTGGAGGGCTGCGAAAATAGGACACCCTTAGTAACAGTACGATTTAAAGATAGTAAAATGGCCAGTAATTATAAGGAACAGGTAAAAGCATTTATGTTAAACTTGATCAAACTTCATGAAGGAAAGAGTTTGGGGTCTGATTCTGAGACAGATGTAGAACTTGACATTTGGCCTGAAGATTTAATTGAACCGGAATTAAGTGAAAAATTTGTTGAAATTAAGGAAGAAAGTAGTTTGTTCTTTGTGGACACTGACCCGTGCGCTGACCGGCCCAACATCATACCTCGATACAGTCAGGTAAGCTTTGCTATCTTATTGTTTGTAGTACCTAGTAAAACAGCTGTATTTTATATTTTCATTCAAAATGTTTGAAATCTTTTCCTAATTCTAATAACACAAATGACACACAATTCCTTGCCACTCCACATACACACAGTTAAATTGCACATTCTATTGCTATGGATCATAAATCAAAATATTCTTTACCTAAACTTAATAGTTTTATTCATTTTTATTAAACTGCATTATAAGACAGCAAGATATGAATGGTACCTGTGTTATCTTGAGTATGTTTTCAACTGCTGTATTATAATAAAAAGCCATGGACACACAGTAGCTCTGGTTGTGAGTATAAAACTCATTGCTTTTTTGATATGGCTAATTTACTTGCACTCACATTCATAAAGACCAGTGATTCAAAAAATTAGAAACAATTATTTTCAAATTATTTAGTAAAATTTTGAATTGGCCAAACTATACTGTAATTATTTTTAATAATGAACAACAATATTAAACCACCACCAAAATAAAATGTATTTTTTTTTAATTTATGAAAGTATTTAATTTTTTTTTTTTTAAATTAATTTTCATAATTATATCAACTATTACTCTGACTCAATCTGATTGAGGAGCTCAGCTGCATGCATGTTGGATGACATATGTGTCAATAATTTGAGTAATGCTGACGATATGGTGCTGCTGAGCCCCTCAATTGGTGGTCTTAGACAGCTGTTAAAGGTGTGTGAGGTTTACGCTGTGGAACATGGCTTGAGGTACAATGAAAGTAAAATTGAGTTCATGTTATTTAAATGTAAAAATAAAAATAATATCTTTATACTACCTATATTACTTAACGGTGTACCTCTAAATCGTGTTGCACAATTTAAATATCTTGGTCACATTGTAACTGAGAATTTGAGTGACGAACTGGATATTGAGAAGGAGCGCAGGGCATTGTCGGTGTGTGGTAATATGTTGGCACACAGGTTCGCTCGGTGTACCGCTCCTGTTAAAACAACAATGTTCAAGGCATTCTGCCAGACATTCTACACGAGCGGCCTGTGGGCAAACTTTACACAGAGAGCCTACAATGCCTTGCGCGTCCAGTACAATAATGTGTTCAGGGCTCTATTTCGGCTCCCTCGATATTGTAGTGCATGTTTGCTGACGCCAGCATAGATGACTTCTAAGCAATTATGCGTAAAAAAGTTGCGTCGGTGGTGCGCCGAGTACGGGGGAGCCCAAATAGCGACCTCAGGATGATTGGCGAGAGAATTGATACTGTTCTGCTCAGTAGGTTCACTGAACTCCATGTGTTGCGGGACCGATGAGCCTACTGAGCAGGGGTAGACGGGGTGTCTAGTTTGTATTACTTTTTAATTACTAACATTAGATATAAGCAAAATGCTTGTTACTAACAACCTTGCCTTGCATATGGAGTATTTGTCTGAAATAAACTATTTTTATTTATTTATTATTTTAATAAGCCATCTTGTTGTTTTCAGGCATCATCAACAGTCATAACAAATGTCCCTGACAAGGAAGCACCCCCTCCGTCGCTACGGAGAGGGCCGTGCTGCTTCAACTGTGATGGCAGTCATCAACTCAGAGAGTGCCCTTTACCGAGAGATCACGCTAGAATAGCAGAGAAAAGAAAAGCCATGAATTCACTTAGAGTTGGGTAGGTTATCCTTATCAATGACAGAACAGTCAATTTCAAGTTTATTGCTTAATAAGGTAAAAAATCGTAAAAATGTACGAAAGATAAACCTGTTACATGAGGTTTATCTTTCAGATTTTTTACTGTCACAGTTAGAAAAGTACAGGGAGGAATCATAATTATATTTTAATATCACACCTAAGGACCCCCGCAGATTGACGCGACGCGCATCTGGTGGAACAATATCTATGAAAACTTCAAAGAAATTGTTCTACCCGTGTCGCGTCGCGTCGTGCCTGTCCGTGGCAGCCTTAAAACTTTTATTTTCACTGCCAGTATTTCATTTTACACAAGATGGAGATGTGTTGTTATAAAAAGTAAACTCTATACACCTAGAACCTAGCTAATGACCTCCCAAATCCCTGAAAAAATTGTGTCGGTCCATGCGCCAAACACCCTGTATACAGTGTAAACTCTATATAACGACACTCAAGAGTTTTTGTTAAATGGAAAGAAGAAAATCTGTATACATTAGACAACAGTCTACACGTGCAAGCAATCCCAATTTGTAAAGAAAAGAACCAATTTCTGAGAAAGTTCGGTATGTACTTATGATGCCGACAGTCGGGTTTATTACGGGCTAGGATAATAAAGCGACAACAGAACAAAAGAACGTACACAGCTGCGCAGTTTTTACTAATTTTCGCAACTTAAAAAATAATTTTTATTATTTAATTTTTGTCGATAATGAGTGTGTGTAATGCTATATAGAGTGTATTCATCCAACCAAAGCTGAGAGTGACGTTACATGGAGAATACACTGTAATTTGATAATTCAACAATAATCACAAAATAATATTTTATTTCACAAAATTTCTATGTATCTCCTTTACAGACGATACCATGTAGAAGATGAACAGAAATATGGGCATCTAATACCTGGTAGAATATCTGGAGAGCTTCGGCATGCTCTAGGACTAAAGAGGCATGAGTTGCCACTTCATATTTACCGCATGCGGTTACTGGGATACCCACCTGGATGGCTTGAGGAAGCCAGGATATCCCATTCTGGCATCACTATGTTTGATTCAACGGTAAGTAAATTTTACTATTATAATAGCATAAGCATAATCAGATCATAATATCCTATAATGTTCCTGCTGCTGGAACAGCAGGCCTCCTCTCAGTGAGCCGGGAGGGCCCACTCCCTGGGCCGTAATCCACCAAGCAGGCCCAGTGCAGGTTGGTACATGTCGCATATCTTTTATTTTTGGTTCTAGGACGTATACTAGGGTAATGCTTTACATAAATAGCCTGAAAGATGTCCCAGCCAATTTAAGGCTGGTTTTACAGCCGCTGGGCCGCTCGTAAGGGTTGTGCCCGCAGTGCTTTGAACCGGTGCGGGTCACGTACGGACCATCTGCGTCGCTGTGAAACAATGTTCTAGCGCCTCACGTGTGTCTCCTTTCCGGGACCCGTACGGTTCTCCAGCACAGTTGTAAAGACAGCCTTATAGTTCTTGCAGCTAACAGATGCTGGGTCCTAAGATCTGGGAAGTTGAAGTTCGAAATACAAAATAAAATTATTAAAATTTGGTATTTTAAAGAACTTTTTTATTTCGCGGGCAACCCTGAAGTTTTCGCTTTAATCAAAATAATTTAGATAAGGATTGAGTGCTGTTTAACATGTAAACGTTTGTTCGCCTATAAATCCAAACAATGAGCAAAGTCTCAGTAACTTCGTCATAGTCTGTATGCGTTAGGTTAGCAGTGAGGCGTATTTATCGTAACAGCTAAATAAAACAGGTATTAAGGTAACAGACTGTAACTGTGACAAACAAACTGAAATAACAGCTTCTGTTCCATGAGATAACATAATCCCATAAATGACAGTCACAAGCTTTTCTCTATCATGACAGTTATCTTAGTTAGAATAAGATAAAAATGGTTACTGTTACACTGTGACATCCTGTTACAGCCGTCACAAGCTCTTTCCTTTACGCGCA
Organism: Xanthia togata; assembly: GCA_963853775.1. Taxonomy (NCBI): domain Eukaryota; kingdom Metazoa; phylum Arthropoda; class Insecta; order Lepidoptera; family Noctuidae; genus Xanthia; species Xanthia togata. Next base: position 20,602,439 of record OY970802.1, read on the forward strand.
TAGGTTTAACATGTTAGTTAGAAAGAGAAGTACGACGTAGGTTTTTTGTCCTGTTAGCCTGTTACTGCGATCGGATACACACACATCTTTACGAAATGACTATTCAATCGCATGCATGTACCACCTAAGAACTATTACAGTAAACAGGTTAAAAGCTTATACTTTATGTATGTGGTAACAGAGAACACACAATAGTTTGTTCCCACATAGTATGAAATAACAGGCTGTTATTTTGTAACAGGTTTTTTTAGCAGTTTTTTACTTGGAACAGGAGGAATTATTATTTTTACCTGTTACAACCCACTCCTAGTATGCATAGTAGTCCTCTGCATTTCAACCCGATCCTCATCCTACATAATATGATCTAAAATTATTTTCACTGTTGCTGCTGTTGGTCTAGTGGTCGCAAGTGCTACTGCTGAGCATAAAGTCCTGGGTTCTATTCTCGGGTCGGGCTGTGTTATTGAGTTTTTCCAACTGAAATTTCTCAGTGACAGCCCGGAGTCTAGATTCAAATCCAGACTCCGGGCTGTCACTGAGAAATTTCCCGGTCGATGGCAATAGGCTCGCCGTCTGGGTGGGTGTACTATAGGTACACATCTGCCTAACCCTTTGGTGAATACAGGCGTGATGTTATCTAAAATTATTTACAGGGTAACGCGATATTAGAACCTGAGGACGAAGAGGGTGAGGTGAGTGAGCCTGGCTCCAAGGACAAGTTCGACATCAAGAAGATACTGGACTTCCCTGGGTTCAACGTGCCAGCCAGTTCGCGGTATAAAGAGGTAACATATCAATCATATCACTGAAAGGCTAATACAACAGAGAACTAATGATTAAATGAGAACTCCAACAAAAGATGTACCTATATAAAAATCGGGTTGTTCCCGTTCGTCCACACCCCGTCGTCCACACTGCGGACGACTGGGAAAGATGCGTTCTGTTCGTTCACAGTGTAGACGAACAGAACGCAACATTCCCAGTCGTCCGCACCTCGTTTTATGTCTAGTTTAAGAGTCAGTGTAAAGAAATTTTAAATTAAATAAATGATTTAACGGTTTAATTAATTTAAAACTTTTTACATATTAATTGCATTTAAACTGATATTGATACAATACCCAATGTGTAAAATTAAAATGTGAAACATTCTTATGCTTTATATTTAGTATAAAATACGCAAAAAAGCTTTAATTTACTAGGTATGTACTTTTAAAGTATTTGCCTTACTAAAGTAATAAAGCTAAGTACATAATATTTTAAAAGTATGTTTATTATATAAGGAAATACTATCATCATATTTTCTTTATTAACTCTTAGACTAGACGTGAGATGACGGGGTGTGGGCGGCTGGGAATAATGCGTTCTGTTCGTCCACAGTGTAGACAAACAGAACGCAACATTCCCAGTCGTCCGCAGTGTGGACGACGGGGTGTGGACGAGCGGGAATGACTCTAAAAATCATAGTCGTACAAAAAACTATTTATGTCTGGTATCACTCTGATTACTCAAGGCCACAGCATGCACAATCCTTCAAGCCAACCTTACTAGGCCGTGCTCTGTATTGCAAATAAGAACACAAAAAAATGAAATAAGTTTTAGTTTTATTTAGTCAACCAGCTGTTGCCCTCGGCTCCGCACGCGTGGAGGTCAGAAATTGTCACACGGGAACGGGAATCCTATGTCCTAACCCAGGTCATGGTCTACTTACCTGTGTGTCAAATTTCATAGAAATCTGTTCAGCTATTAAAGCTTAAAAAGGTCAGACAGACGGAGTAACGTCCGCATTATGGTATGGATAGTATGGATATAAGTAGGTAGATAGTACCTTATTTTCACCAATAAAATTTTCAGGAATCCCAAGAATTTGGTCTGCCGCCGATGGCAGAGCAGGACAGCAAGATGACGATGCTTCAGTTCCTCGCACCGAACGCTATGAAGGCGTACAAGCGCAAGAAACTCACGTTCTTCCCGTCGGCCTCCGCTAACAACACGCTCGAGGGACAAGCAGAGATGGAACTAGATAGTGGAGACGGTGAGTTACGAATCTATGTTATATACATGACAGAGGAGGGTATGTCTCCCTCGTTATTATCAGGCATATTTGAATCACTGTGCGCCATGGTCTAAAAAGTTCTGGCAATCCGGGAGTGACACATGCTTACGTCACTATCCAGTTGCCACTTTATTGCAACAAAACACGAATTAAGGAAAGATTTTTAGTCACCATTCTGTTAAAAAATATATACAAAGCATTTAAATTGTCGTTTCGTTTGTCTAATCAAACGAAACAATTCAATATACCAACGTAATTGTTAATTAAAACCTCATTGTTTTATCAGATTCGCTCAGGTAATAAAGGTGGTTGGGGAGTTATTCTTACACACTACTGGTAACACAGATGTGATGACTTAGACTTGTGTCTCCCACGTGACCACTGTCTCGGAATGCTATACTTGTATTATTATACCATGCTGTGGGCAAACTGGGTAGTGTGGGTTATTGCGCAGTGGAAAAACCGTTTGCAGTTCAGTTCAAATTATAATTTACGATCACATTGCTTTTTTATGTGTGTACATAATTATATGGTTAAATAAATAAATCACACTTGCAATTCCAACTGTAGTAGGTACACGAAACAAGTATTCGAAACGCGCGACAGTTTCTAAACGTCTTATCTGCTTGACCGCCATCGATAGAACCTGCTAAGCTCCAGCCGGTCCGAGCATTATGTTCTAGACTCTGTCGAGCGCCGCTAGGCGGCGCTGGCGTCCCGATTAGTTTCCGAAATACATATTAGTCGTGTTTTAGAGTTCCGTACCCAAAGGGTAAAAACGGGACCCTATTACTAAGACTTCGCTGTCCGTCCGTCCGTCTGTCACCAGGCTGTATCTCATGAACCGTGATAGTGAGACAGTTGAAATTTTCACAGATGATGTATTTCTGTTGCCGCTATAACAACAAAAACCGAATAAAATAAATATTATACAACAGATATTATTTTTTTGCCGTTTTTATAGATAATGGTATGGAACCCTTCGTGCGCGAGTCCGACTCGCACTTGGCCGGTTTTTTTGTGTATGCTGTGTGGCTGCGTTGTTCTTCTAAACAACGCAACGGATTTTGATGCGGTTTTCAACATCATTTAGATCATTTATTCCGGAAGATTTATGTGTATGTAACATTAAAATCAAACTTACCTAAAAATAAATCTTAATGTTTTGTGAACTCGTAAAAACCGTGCATATAAAGGCGGCTTGCTAGTTGATATGCTATCTGCTATCGTTACTGACAAATGCGTGCACTGAGGACAGTGCCGCTCAACTCTGTGAGGTTCTTTCCTCAAAAGAACCATTTCAGACACCAATCTACATGGTCCTCACATAATCTGACCAAGATTATGTGATTATGTGTGTGTTTGTTTACATGTTTGGCAATTGAATTGCGAACGCAGATCATTGATATCCGTAGTTTCGTCCGAAGTTACGGGCGCATTATTCTCTCGCTTACGGTAAGTCCGTAAGTGAGACTAAGGTCTAAGCGCCCGTAACTTCGGCCAAAACTACGAATTTTGCTCAGGGAGTAGACCCCTCCCCTGATTTCACTTCCCACTCGGAGTATTTCTATCTGGATTTTTTTAGTAGCAGTCTGGATTAGAGCCCTGTTGATGTGGATAAAATCGCCCCCTGGTACATGGGACTTAAACATAACAAACATAAACAAAACATTCCGCCTGTATTCCCCGAAGGGTTAGGCAGGGGTGAAGCTTCTGTACACCTACTAAAACATAACTGCCGGTGTATTCCGTAAAATCTCACCTTAGTTAGGAGAAACAAACTGTCATTCTAACTGATGCTAGGGGACCAGGGACTGAAACCGGTATGATCAATTCGGCTATATTTTCGTTTACAACATTTACATGTTTAACAGGTAGTTTGTTGCCTTCAAAACACACAGACACTTTACTAACTCAATAATCTTTCAATTAAACCATTCAAACGCATGAATGGTTTAATTGAAAGATTATTGACTTTGTTCATAACATAATTACAGAAGTAGCAGAATTCCCGTCGAACCCCCCCCTGCCGGACGAGGCCCCGCCCCCGCCGCCCCCCCCGCCCGCGCTGCCGCCCCCGCTGCCCATGGCGCCGCCCGCACCGCCCGCGCCGCCCGCGCCGCCCGCGCCGCCCGCGCCCGACAAGCCGGAGAGCTCGGGGGATGACATCGAAGTGGTAGAGGTCATCAAGATTGGGGACATACCCATTCCTGTCACCGATCTTATTACTATTGACGAGGATGATGTAAGTAATTGTGGATTTCGTTTTATATTCTCTAATTATTTTTTTACTATTTCCGGTTTTCACCATGCAGCCGAACGACCGGCGTCCACTACTGGATGGTCCTTATCTTCGAAACATTGTGTTTATTATTTGAAAATACATGCTAAAGTTTCACAGATTTTGGGCATCCACGCCAACCGACAAACCTATAACCCATACAATACTTAAAAATCTTTCAGGAAAAATCCCAAAGCAGTGGACGCAGTAGTCCAACCTTAGACGATTTAGAAGAAAAGAAACGACTACTACTAAATGCATTAGAAGGTGACAGTACGCCAAACACATCCATTATCAGTATACTAGACAGCACAGAAGAGAATATAGAAGAAAAGTCTAGTATCGATATTGACATTACCATGGACACTGCAAATGTTGACGAAAAACTGATTGTAGAAGTTGACAGCAATGAAGAAAATCTTAAAATTGACGCTGAAAGTAATCAAAACACACATCCTGAGGACAGTGAAATGGTTATCACGCAAGAAGAACCTAAAGCTGACGTCACGAGTAAAGAAGGTCAGGGTGAAGCCACGAGTACAGAAGAAGCTCCTAGTGAATCAACAGCAGAACCATCAACTGAACCACAGTCTTCTAAAACAGTTGATGAAGAAGGTTCTACATCTTCATCAACCATTCCAGAAGTTAATGACAGCGAGGATAAAAGAAAAGATAGCGTATCTGAGGTCCTCGGCACCCCTGAATCAAAACCTGGCCACGTAAAGGGAACGCTATTTGGAACACCAGTCATGAACATCGCTTCCTCGTACCTCAAACTGCCCACAGACGACAAATTCGCTAAAGACATCTGTGACGTCATCAATTTCGAAAATCTACCAAACTCCACAGGAAAGTACAAGAAAATAAGTGCATTACTGAAAAAGGTAAAAGGTGAAGTGGACAGGATACAGGACTCATGATAGCCACAAACCCCTGCAGGGGCAGAACTGTTCTAAGTTTTATATTTGCAAGGAAATGACGTTAAAGAGTAATTGTAAATTGAGGTAACGTATTTTTATACTACTCATTAGAATAACTCCATTTTTGGATGAGAATATTTTATAGATATGTTTTGATTAAATAGTCGTTTTAAGTTACCAGTCGCTGGTGCGTTTTAGCATAATCCGCTGTAAGTACATTTTAACAAAGTTTTAGCTAGACAATTTTCACGTTCGTATTGACAGAATTCGGATTTTGCAATGTTCATTTTCTTTTATCACCCAAATACATACAGTTTTTATATCATTGCGTACTTCATTCAGTTTGTGGCCCTTATTCATTCGTTGGATTCTGACTACATACCGTTCACTATAACTTGTTCCTTGTCGTCATGTTGGCACTATTGCTTGTCAAGCTTGGGCCGCTTTCCGAATTAGAATATAATCGCTCACAGCGCTGCCGCGCTGATGTCGATAATTGGCGTTCCGATTAAGATATCACGATTATGACAGCTGAGGGCTGTCAACAATTCGGAACGCTCGTGAACGCGCTAACGGTACTCGCTCAACGTCAAAACTTGCATATCATATTCTTTGTGTATATACCACACATTTCTTCTTCTTTGGTTAGGTGGCGAACGGTAGCCAGAAACACAATTTCGAAAATGCCACGTTAATCTAACTTGCGTTTGCACTGGCGATACATTCACAACAAAACATGTTGAAATCTTTAGTTCCTGTCAAAGTTCCATACAATATTTGACAGGAACTAGAGATTTCACCATGTTTTGTTGTGATGTTTCGCCAGTGCAAACGCACAGTAAAGATAAGATGCGAGTCAAAACAAAACAGACAGTTGTGTTTTTGACAGCGCTCACGGTGATATTAGTAAAAGGCATGGTCGGCGTTATCGCAAGAGGGCGTATGTCATGACGTCATCTATGACGATTCAAGACAACGTTATCGTGCCCACTTAAAGCCTCGTGCAGACCAGCGCGACGCGACTCGAACAATACAATTTCTAAGAAAACTTCACGGTATAACAATAACCAGTGTCGCATCGCGCTAGTCTCAACGAAGCTTGACACGGTACGGTTGTTAGCACGCTCAAATCGATTACAGTGTAACTCGGAATGCACCCTTAGTTTTAATACACCAATAGAGTTCAAAATGGCGACTGACAGAACAGTGCTACCAATCGCGTCGGCACAAGTTTTAATGAACGCACTGTGGTGGACTATGAAATAGCCGAATTAAGAATAGGGATGTTGATTAAACCATGTTTTGTCCGTCAGGTAGTTACAAAAAAATATATTGGACACGTATTTTTTTACGTAATCAAAAGATTACGGTCTACGTCTTGGTAGATTTTATACTGAGTTGTGACCTAACGAGCCCCCCACTCCCCAACTTAAGTCATTTTTTATTATATGGTATAGCAAAAAATACACGACGTGTCTAATATTTTTTTATCATCTGACTGATGGAAAAATAATTATTTAGTCATTAGGGATGACTAAATAATGATTAGCAAAATGTCATAACTGCAGTTGATCTGTAGTTATGTAGTAAGCTAGTTTCACCACCTTGCATAATGATCTTGGATTTCATTGTATGAAATAATACAATTTGTTTCTCACAGTTATATTTATTTACTCTCGATAAATATAATCTCGATCGGTTTTGTCAAAATATAGTAATACATAATATGAATAAAGAATATTATGTATAAATCAATACAGTAACTCAGAAATAAAATATGGTTGAAAATATTACCCAACCCAAGTGAATTAACTAAAAACTAGTGGAATATGTATTAGTTAGACTCGAAAAATAAAAATAACTAGTTTTTTGTGGAAAAATAATCTTGTATGTGTTCATATGATATGACGTACATTAGTGGTATATTTTATTTTTCTCATCTTACTTTTATACTACGTGTAACTCAAGCTAAAATAATAAGAAAATTGCAAATACTCAATAGTTATTTGCATCAGAGGCAAAGTTATGAACAACTTTGTAAAAGGATTTTATCACGATTGAGGAGAAATCTTATTTCCCCAATTAATATACGTTATTACGATCTCGTAAAATGAATTCTTTTATAGCCGCAGGCGCAGAAATTTGCTTTTTCGCAGTAAATGGCCTGCTCTACTCGCAAACCAAGAGGGTTAATATAAAAGCCAACAAACAATAGTGGGCAGCGTATTGCAACTCTCGAACTATGTAATTGCGAATACAAAACATTTTTTCTCGATAACAGTTTCATGCCATAAATGTCTTTCATCGCGTCAGGTACTTTCAACGTAAATTTGACAACACTTTAATAATCATTAATACTTTATAAAAGTCAGATCTACAGTTTGAGATTTAATAGTATGCACCTACTGTGATGCTAATATTAGTACAGGAGCTACCGTTCATTTGAGAAACTCATTTTATACCGGCTGATATTAGTAACAACAATTGGTTTCAACAGCAAATAAAACGGTCAGTCACACATGTAGTAGTGGAATTACCGGAAACGAAAGATTGAACATGCGATTAGAAACATAGTTTAAATATTTAGTCTTATGTTTGAAAGATGTACAGGTACAACAACTTAATTCATTGTTGTCTTTTGTTTAAAAATGAAATTTTATTATTGTTACTGAACATTGCTCTAGGAGTACGAAAATATTTATTTCACTGGTCATGCTTAGGTACATCCAAAATTAAATTCTCCATGAATAGGCATACCTTCCATTAAACTAATTTCATACAAAAAAATTAAAATAAATGGTATAAATAGGTCTATTTTTTTTCGGAGACGGAGAAGGCTTTGGCATAGAGAATTTCTACCCGAAACATCCCACAGTACAGTTCGCGTCAAATAACACTTTGCCGCTCGGAAGCTAGGTTGCGCATGCGCGCTACTGTTTATTAGGTAAGATTGAATACTGCGCAGTCATTTGTAGCCTACTTCAGAACGGCAAAGTTATTTGACGAGAACTGTATATTATGGACCGGTTTGAAGAGAGTTTTAACTATTACTTTTTTTAACAAGTTCAAGGTTGCCTTATTTATAGGTCCACCAAGTAACCGCATCCTATTTTGCTGATTATGATTTGCTTATTTACTCTACAAGTATGAACCGGTCATTATAACAATCAATGATAGCTCCCGTGCTATATTTTCATGTAATTAAAACATACATAGTATTTTTAAGTGCATGCTTATGGAAAATTATTAAATATCAATCTTCTTTTACAGAACATGTTAAACAAAGAAACACCTGTTTTAGAACAGACTCAGATACTATTGTAGGCTTATGTAATTGGATTAAAAAATATAGCACCAAAATGATAGTTAGAAAAAGAAAATACATAAATAGTTTACAATAAATTAGGGAGCAATGGAACAGTTCATTCCTGAACCGCCATAAATTCCACGTTCATAAGAATTATTATTGTGACGCCTTCTATGTATTCTAAATTTAATTTCAAAGGCAAGGCAGCAACAGCGAAACTAAATTGTTTACTTTATCGAAACTTTCCAATCGTTTATAATAACCTTATCAGTACATAATACCTATACAAGATTTTATACATCTACACTTAAGTTGTGATGACGTTCTCGCTGTCCACAACTCGGTGCGGTACATTTCACTATATAATACAATTACTGGAATTCATTGTTAGCGTGATCTTTTGACGATGGACTCATTGTTTTTATATTCTTGGAGGTGTTGGAGGCGCACCGTCGTGATCCTGGGGACAAATTATAATAATAATTTATTTATTTTCTCATGACAAATGTTGTTGTGGACAGGCAGTGCTTAATCTAATAAACAAGCTTAACCTTTGTGAGACATTGGTGCCCGAAAAAGGCATAAAATACAAAATACCTGTGTTACCGGTCAGCAGAGGAATTACAATAAAAGAATAGGTCTTACAATAAAAAACAAACAAACGCGTCGACTTGAGAATCTTCTTGATTTCGTCGGTTAATAATAAAATCATCAAATATAGTAGGTTACTTTAGATAACCAAGAAGCTACTTTAATATCAAAAAAATCTTGGAATCAATATAAAAAAATGCAAAGATTTAAACAAAAATATTTTATTTTCTAACTTCCTTATTCCTTGTGGTTTTTTGTTTTTTTTCTTGACTCGAAAAACTCCTCTACGGCAGCCATAAGCGCATCATTATCGTAAAATTTTGTTCCACGAATGTCCTCTTTTAATTTTGGGAATAAGTGAAAATCACTTGGGGCTAAGTCCGGAGAATATGGTGGGTGGTCAAGGAGATTGAAGCCAGCACAGCGGATTGCGTTGAGCGCAACTTCCGATCGATGAGCAGGAGCGTTATCTTGAAGAAACAACACGCCCAACGATAGTTTTCCACGACGTTTTTCTTTAATATCTTCACTTTTTTGGCATGTAATCAATAAAAAGGATTCCTTCACTATCCTAGAACACTGAGGCCATAACTTTGCCAGCGGTAGGAGCAACTCGAAATTTCTTAATGGATGGAGAGGATAGTCGTTTCCAAGATATGCTTTGTCTCTTAGTTTCAGGATCGAAATGGTGGACCCACGTTTCATCCATGCTGACAAGGCGACGGCAAAAAATATCCGAATCACGCTGGAACATTTCGAGATTACGCTTAGAAATTTCCAAACGTCGCTTTTTGTTTTCGTCGGTTAACATTCGTGGCACCCATTTATAGCCGATACTTTTTTGAACCCCAGTGAATCAATTAAAATGGATTGAACGCTACCAAATGATATCTTTAGGATCTCAGCTATATGTTTTATAGTTATTCTTCTGTCTTCCAAAACCAGATTCTCAACCTTTTTGACATTTTCTTCCGTAACGGAGGTTGAAGGCTACCCAGTACGCAACCGTAGAATAGGGTACTGCATCATCCCCTAATGTCTGCTGAATGTCCGATTTTTTTTCCTTCGTAGACATTTTTTTCAAACTGAGTTATTTTATCACCGCCCGTAACTCACTTTTATCCATAATTTTGGGTTTTTAGCAACTCGTTGCACAAAACAATATTTATTACGTGCGAACGAACTGAAAAAAACAAGTGACAGTTTGCATAAATATTGTGTGATTGACACTCTTTAATTTGAATATCGAACTTCTCCCAAAATGGTTTTATATAATCAATTCTAAGAACTTTTTGATTCACCCTCGTATAAAGAAAATTTATCAGCGATGCAGTCTAGTTTTTAGGAACTAACCTGTACACATACATCAAAGAATCAAGTTTTACAAAGTTAAAACCGTTTCAAAAGTCAGAGACCACACTTGCATGGCCGTAGGATTCATTTATTTGTGTTAATATGTATGATATTAATTCTGAAACAACCGAGACAAAACAATCATATGGGTTGCTTATCTTCGATGTTTAGTTCCTGGTCTATGCTATCTCATAATCATAATGTTGCTCTTTTATATGGTGGAATGTTACTTTTTCGAGTCTTTACTTTCAGGGTTAGCATATTGCCAATATAAGTGCTTAAGTGACTTGCAGCTTTGCCATTGTTGGAATGAGAGATTCGAACAAGTGAATTCAGTAACTACTAATAACATTGCTAGCCCATTGTCTTAACAATAACTAAGAAACGCAAAGGCTTGTGATATTCAGACACTGTGCACACTCAAAAGTGAGCGCAAAAAAGGTGCCTGTTTCCTGTTTTTTGTTATGGACTGGTTTTTGGCTTGCTCTGATATAATCGGATTTTCCACACACTCAGCGGTAGACGGTAGAATACTTGTATTTCGATTTTAATACTAATTGATACAGGCAGTCAGAAAAAAAGAAGAAAATATCATTTAAGTACTGACAAATTAGTTTCACCAGACAGTGTTCTGGATAAAGGTGTGCTTTATTTTGTTTTTGTAAGACCTATTTTAAAAGATAAAATTGGTATAAAAAAAGCAGGGCGATAAGTTTGAATACTGTTCGCGGACACACTGACCCCAGGGTGGGTCAGTATGTCTATATTTATCTTTATTTTATTTTTTAATTATTTTGAAACAAAACTGTGTCAGGCTCATGGTTAGCGTCCAAAAATATCGTTACTCAAGAAAGATTCAGGGGCATTCGATAACAATCAGGTTCAATTAACGGAACGTGTATCAATTAACTTCGCATTTTCTCATAATAGTTTTTGTCTGGAATTACTAGTTGAATTTCGGTAGAAAATAATAATATCATAATATTTAAACATAATTAAATCATCATTTTAAAATGAGTTGTTACAGACGTACAAGACGGACTGCTAAAAAAAACCACGATTTCTTACGTTTTGTTAGCTGAATAAACAGGAAATAACAATAGCCATTATTTGATCCGTTCTTCCGTTTAGCTGCTATTTACCGTGTTCTGATCTTTTGTGTGTGAAAAGTAGCATAGCAGTAGCGACTAACAAGCAACAACCGTAACTAGGTATAGCTTATCCACTCTGAAATGACGCGCCCCACTACCGAATTACCCATAGAAATCCACATTACCGTGTACGTAAATGCGGCAGTGGGGCGAGTCATTTCAGAGAGGACAAGCTAAAATATTGCCAACCGCGTCGAGAGGACGAAGCTACAAGCTGACTCACGCCACCTAATGCACAACTACGTCTCACTGCTCCAGAGGCTAAAAAGCCGTAAAAGCTTTCTTGGGTCCCGCAAGTCCAGCCAATAACAACGCCTCCACAGCCAGATGCAATCTGTGGCGGGAGCTGTTTAAGGTGGATCCGTGTTACCTGTGCACTTGATGAACTTGACTGCGTTAGTGAGTGCTGTTCGCGTAGCTGAATTTTGGGCCCAAACATGGAACTTTTTGCCATTAATACGCTAAGAAGAAGAGGAACAGATCGAACATCTGTCTACTAATACACTGCACAACACAAACTGTTTCGTAAATACATAATTGCGCTAGCTCTCGGTAATTTTAGTTATTTCGTCTCGATACTGTATCGCTTTTATTCAACACAATAGCCGCGTACGGTACATTCAAGGTCTATGCACGAATTGCCTGGTTAGGATTTGTTTATATAAGCGTTGGACGATTGCTTGCTACAGGCTACAGTTGACACTTGATAATAAAATAATTTTATTTATGGATATTTTTAAATCTGGTAAAACATGTTTTGTTAACAGTCACGTCGTAAGAAAAAAAAAAAAAAACTATACAATGGAAAATGTGCTATGTATTGGATAGATTATGTTTTCGATAAGTTTACCCGTCGCGCGCGCAATTAGCGACACAATAGAATTTTATTGTTATTTGCACACATTGGGTGCAATCGACATTTTAAGAGTTAATAGCGCGTTATATTCCAAATCATCTGGCACACATACAGGTGAAATTGAAAGTCAAAAGGTGTTCGATATCATTCGATTTCATCAGAATGTTTTGTTTGAGGTGACATTATCGATCGACATTTTCGCAGGGGTTATTAAATAATAAATAGACTGACATTTTATGTTGATAAAACGATGCGAGCGTGAGTCAGTATTAAATACCTATTTAGATGCTAGAAACCTAGTATCAATGTTCACCAAGGATATAAAAGAAAACCTTAAATTTTCTTACCTGAGAATTGCGCGTAGGCTTGGCAGCGTCTTGTATCTGGTTGCGGCGCGGGCGCATCGCGTACATGGCAAGCGCGAGCGCCATCATGAGGAACATTACCATGAAGCTGTTTGCAGACGACTCGGGCCGAGGGAGCCCGGGCATGGCTTCCAGGCACTCACTGTCTGTGCAGTACGACTGGCCCTGACGGAGCTGGGTGAAATTAAAAATAGGTTTGTGAAAAAAGTGTATTGCATTTATAGTAGGCGTTGTAACAGACACCTTCGATGTTTGTGTCTTCGTATTATGCACCCGTTATGTGGAAATTAACTACTATAAATATTATATTTTATATGCTCCTTGATCCGTATAATACACTAAATGGTTTACAAGAATAAACCCTATATAGTCCAATCCACAGAGGTTCTGTGAGCCTGCATAGCAAGTCAACATTTTTATGAGATGTCCACTTGTGTCAGTTATTTGAGATTTCAGATTGGTGAATCACCCATAAATAAACACACACGCTGTGAGCACAGCCCACACTGCCAATTTTTTTGTGAATATATTATGTCTCATTATCGAGGCAAAATCGATAGGCTTAACCTATACGAGTCTAGACTTCCGAGAACCTCCTTTTCTTTTCAAATCGTACAAAAATAGGGACTTATAATATAGGTACTGAAAAATGTCATAACTATTGACGCGTATATAGCCATTACGTCAGAAAAAATATAATAAAAATAGCTACAAACTGATAACTGAATAATTAAAATTTACGTAGGTATAGTAGCATTCATTACGTGAACATTTAATTAGTTTTAGAATCATTAACGGCGAAATCCATTTCCTGCGTTTGTTTGTAAATAAGTTCATGGTATTATTTGGTGTCATGGAATATTTATTCTTTGTTTGGTTGTTTCTACATTTCTGAACTTGGAATTGCATGAATGATCGTTAACATTTACGATTACTGTAAATATAAAGTTCGGACGTAAATATTTATTTCTTTACTTGTGGGAACCAATCTCGAAAAGTAGTTACGAACCTACTTATAAAAATAAATATTTGTCTTCCCTCTTTTTACTTGATTATTATGTAGGTTTTGTAATTCTAGAATTAAAAGTAGGTTTTATAACATAACATCACGCCTTGTTTCCCTGAAGGGTTAGGCAGAGGTGTACCTAATAGTGCACCCACATTTCGCCAGTTATGTTTAAGTCCCATGTAATAGGGGGCGAGCCTATTGCCATCAACCGCTCACAAATCCAGACTCCGGACTGCTACGGCAAAATTCTAGATAGGAAAACTGAATAACACTGCCCGACCTGGGAGTCGAACCCGGGACCTCATGCTTAGCAGTAGCGCTTGCGACCACTGGAAGAACGAGGTAGTCAAAGTTAAATATAATTAATGTCAAATATTGTAATTTATGTAAAACAAAATATTTCTTACAAAAATTTATTATTCAATATGTAGCGACGATAGAGGGTATGCAAAAAAAGTTAGAAAAGAATTAAGTTTCCCTATTAAAATTTATAGAAACCGGAGTTGTCCCAGCCAGAATTAACACGGTGTTCAGCAGTTGAGTGGTCTCCTGATGTGTTTAAAAACATTAGAAGCGTAGTTAGGTACTTTCAATACAAGTGCGTGCTCATAATTGGAACACGTTCCAAGTTGCAACACAATCTTATCGGACGCATTATCATACCACTGCCAGATAATATCGCTCTAAATACCGAAGTTCTGTACATGTCAACTACATAGTTTTAAAACCAAATATTAATACTTTAAAAACACTTTACTGTCCAATACTATGCAGCAAAAGAAACAACACCTGTATATGCGTGTTTTTTGGACTTCTCTAAGGCATTCGACCTAGTATCTTATGATTGCCTCTGGAGGAAACTCTCCCATGACACTTAACATTCCTGGGAGAATGATTGCTGTACTGAAGTACTGGTACAGCAACCAGGCCAATTACGTTGGATGGGCAGGTGCCATGTCTGCTGAGTACAGGTTGGAGTGCGGCGTGAGGCAGGGGGGGCTTAGCTTGCCCAGGCTCTTCAACCTGTATGTCAACGGGCTGATATGTGAGCTCCGCAACACCCAAATCGGTTGCTCCATTGACGGGCAATGTCTCAATAATATTAGTTACGCGGATGATATGGTGTTGCTGAGCCCATCGATCAGTGCGTTAAGAAGGCTCCTCCAAATCTGTGAAGACTATGCGGTGACTCATGGTCTCAGGTACAACTCCACCAAAAGCGAGCTCGTGTTTAGGGCGCAAAGTAAAGTATATGACGTTGTTCCACCGGTTACTTTGGGCAGGGTTCTGCTGAAAAGAGTGACTCGTTTTAAATATCAGGGGCACTGGGTCAACGATAGGCTGTCGGATGACGCCGATTTAGAGAGGGAACGTAGAGCGTTGGCTATCCGGTGTAACATGCTGGCCCGCAGGTTCACACGGTGTACGCGACAGGTTAAAATAACACTGTTCAGGGCCTACTGCCAGTCGCAGTACACGTCCGCCCTGTGGGTCAGTTAAACACAGGGCTCGTACAATGCTCTACGAGTCCAATATAATAACGCGTTCCGGGTAATGCTGGGGTTGCCGCGCTTCGGTAGCGCGTCGGGGATGTTCGCGGACGCGCGTGTTCCGGATTTCGGCTCGCTGCTGCGTCTGCGAATCGCATCACTGACGCGTCGGGTGCGCGACAGCCCCAACAGCCTCGTGGCGACTGTAGCCGGCAGGGTGGATGGCCTTCTAATATCTCACTGGATGGCGGCACACAGACCGGCATTCAGATACGTGAGATAGTAGAAGACCCACATGATTGTGTGTGTGCGTAATTGTTATACTAACATAGATTTAAGTAATTTGTAATACTAACACGCTATGGGCCTTTGAAGCCTGATAGTAAAGTTTATATTTATTAATTTTTATAAATTATAAATGTTTATATAAAAAAAAGTGCAAAGATACGTCATCATGCGATAGCGTGATAGGACAAACGACCAATGTTGGTATTTTTGAAACCTCTCCTCTCAAAATATAATCTCCCAAACTTGCAATGTATTCCACTGACAGACCAATCCATATTTCGTTAGTTAGAGATGCTTTAAACGCACGGACGACATCGCTAGAATATCTATAGTATAAACTTCTTCAGTGTTGATGTTAATGCTGGAAGAGATTTTTCAACGGACAACTGCAACCCCTTCCGTATAACTGCAACCCCTTGCGTATTTCCAATAAAATTCGAAAACTTCACGTTAGCATGGTAAAAACGGTGTTAGGTAGGTATGATTTGGGTGGGGGTCATTCATGTTGAAATTAGGTATACATATGAGAACAATGTAGAAAGACGTATCTAACTAATGACTTTCAGTCTCGGGACTGATCCGGCTTCGTTAACACGGATGTTGAAACACATAAAAGAAGACAACTTCTTGTGTGTTTTGAACCACCAGAAACAATTTGGGTGAGTTTACAAGTTTTCATCTAGCTGTGGTGGATTATTTAGGCTTTTTGTAAATGCGTGTTGGTCACACCGACAATATTGAAGATCCGAAATCCTCAATATCAGTTCGCCAGGACAATTACTGATCTAGCGAGTCACACGTCATGTCCTAAGTGTAAAAAGGTTTCAGTCTGAGACCAAAACGAGTCTGTATCGTTGCATAGCGGGAATTCAGGGTTCTGCAAATAGCAGAAAGACATCCAGTTTACTAAAACCCTAGACGATATTTGTCGCAAGATTTGCCGCTTTACGTAACAGATGTGAACCGGAACCTGGTCGATTACTACGTAACAGAAATCTCTTGTCATTTGTGAATAAACTAGCCTTTAGATTACGACATCGACATCGGTATCCTCATTAACTGTGTACCTACTGCAGATAAAATTGTAAGTAATTCTGGCCAGAATGGTAGCCGATCCCGGAAGAAAAACAACATTAGAATTTTGGCCTGGCAGTGTACGGTAAAAAAAACCAACAAACTAAATAAAATATTCTTATATTTCCTTCACTTGTATAGTTTTAAGGAAATGTAAGAACATTTTTTAATTTTTTCTTTTTTTGAGTTGTATTGCATTATTTGGTTAGCTAGCTACCTCGAAAATTGATCTTATTATTATTATTGCCTGAACAACCGGTAGCAAGTTCGTCATGCTCCCTTAGATGTCACTGCTTGCAGTAGCGTCGAGGGTCAGTTTGCCTCCTTCCCTCAAATATGGCGAGGGGGGGTAATGGCTGATCTTTGCGTTATACTCGTCAACGGGTGCTGCTTGTGGTGACTGGTCATCTAGCTGACCATAGTTTTGTTATTGTTATTAGTAATTAACTGTTAATTTATATTATTTATTTTTACTTCGATGGTCCTAGTGACTTCGAGTTACATCTTTAATTAATAGCTAGGATATGTAAACGGGCACGCCTGGAGGCTTTCGTTCGGGTATATAGTTTTGTTTAATTTTTAGTTTTGTTTGAGTACAGATTCCGATGATTTTTGTTGGTAAATTGGCGTGTGCTAGCTGACTTATAGCAAATAATTTAACTTAATGTTTTGTGTTGCGTAAGGTAAATTATTTTGCATAAGTACTATTGTATAGAATCAAGTTTTTCTAACTGAACAGACAGCTGTGCTGCTGCGGAGTTTGTTGCGCCACTTTTTCCCAGCTAAAGTCCTAGGAAGTGGTGAAGGGCGGGCGTTTGTTGGGGTACTGTCTTATGTAATTTTGACGTTCGAAAGGGCTGATTCTCAGTCTAGTTTGAATAAATGACTTGATTGGCTAGTTTTAAGTAATGCTTGAATCTTGAGTGAGGTTCTGTAGTACGTGCTTAAGAGGGTAGCTTATACTGGTATTGTTACCGTACACTGCCAGGCCAAGATTCTAATGTTGTTAGTTACGTAAATTCTACGACCGCATAAAAAAATAATGACGCAAGGAGTATAGGCAACGTTTTCAATTACAACCATGAAAATGGCGGTATCAGACGCGATAAGCGACCCAGTTAACACTTTAATTGTATGATAGATTTACATGCTAACTGCTCAAACACTAACCAGTTGGGTACAATGTTTTGGTAAAAGCCAACTTAAATAAAATACGACCTAGATCGATTTGAATAATTTATATGCTATAAGTAGGTATGATTATGATATATTTTTTTAAATAAATTCATTCAAATAAACTTCATTTAATTGCATTCTTAATTTTTTAGAGAAATTATTTTTATTAAAAGGAAGCTAATATCTTTCTTTGTTACTGTTTCCTAAAATAACAGGTCCTCTAAATTCTTCCACATCCATAGAAGGGAAGGAGGTAATGGTTTGTCATAATTGGCAACAATTTAAACAATAGGGATATTGACTGGAAAAAAGAACTATTTAGTCTGTCAGTCAGATATTAGAGACGTATTTTTTGCTTTATCATATTAATAAAAAATGATTTAGATAAAAGTTGGGGTGTGCTCGCACGTCACAAGTCGGTATAAAATCTACTGGAGAGTGAAATCATGCTACATCTTTTGATTACGTAAAAAAAAAAAATACGTGTCCAATGTTTTTTTTTTTTTTTTGAAGTACCAAAATAAAAATTCAACATCCCTTCATGGTTTAAATAAAACCATTGTTTTTATACAGCCATCATAAAGTTAATCCAAACTTTAAGAGGATGTTTGATGCATACCTCCCTAATTGTGTTGTTTTCAAAACAGGGTAAGTTTACACCTTCTGACACACTTGCTGCGGCTTGTTTATCAATATTTACTTACTACCCATTATTTATTCCTAAAATGGTCTTATTTGTGTAATTTTATTTATTTTACGCCAGTAAATTATACACAGTCAGAGTTGAATTTAATGAATATTCCTGGTACAAGTTAAGGAAAATAAGACTTCCTCAGTGACATAAATTGTATTATTGTTGATGGTCAAATAAAATGTAGGAGGAGCTCGTGGCTAAGTAATAACGGCCGCACGGGTCGATTTCATCAGGTTAAGCCACGCTTGCCAGGGTTGGTCTGTGGATTGGTGACCATCTTTACATACCGAGACTCCTCCGTGCCTCGGAAAGCAGTAGCTGTGCTTTCCAGATTGGCAGATTGATTTGGTCAAATAAAATGTAGGTTTATATTATTACCAAACTACAAAATAGACTACAGCTGACTGCAAGCAAGCATTGGAAGAGTATCTATATCATCAAACTTTTTTTTAATAGTCTGTTTCAATTTTGAGAAGATTATTCAATTACATTATTTTGTTTGTATGTGATCCAGTTTTATGAAAGTTTCTTGCTGGTTTACCAATCAATTACCTAAAATAAGATGAAATAAACAAGGGCTCAGCTGCCTTTTACAGCACTAGTTTTTTTTGGCAGAAACCTTTCTGCCCCAACTTGTGCATATTAAAATTAAACATAAGACTGAATGAACCTAGCAAACAATTCTTAGTAGGCGGTCCATACAAGTAAATTGTGTGGGTGTTAAGTTTGAAGTTTGTACAAATAATTATATGCAGACTTTATTGTGTGTAATTATGTGACCAGCTGTTAAAGCAATATAATATATGCAAAGATATTTATTTAAAATTCTATGTTAAATATTTACAATACATACCATTATTGTTTTGAATTAACTATGTGGTTGTTTTACAACAATAGCTAGTAGAATTGATTGTAGTAAACTACCTTTTATTAATAACTCAATGTGCATTTTAATAAGAATTATTTTAAGATATTTTCAACCTTATGGGTGGTTCTAGACGGCTATGCAAGTAGTTTGAAAATATAAAGGAACTTTTAAATGCCTTCATGTAGGTAATTAATTATTGGCATACACACAAAATAAAATTCACTTATTTAGGCAAGTACCCATATAGGTCAAATCATCAATCAATATTTACAAACAAACAATGTAATAAAAAAACTATGTTGGTAAACATAGAAAGAAACAATATGAGGTATGGAATATTTTGAGCGTAATGTAGACGTGGAGACGTGGACGTTACAAACACGGCGGTCCACCCACTTTAATTACATCTCATCATACAACTTCCAAGGGCAAATAACTCACCAAAGAGATGAGCCGACGCATCGCCATCTCATGGTTCCACAGGCACTCACAAGGATCCATTTCATCAGCCATATCTATGCAAAAAATAAGCACTTAGAAATCGCTATATCGACAAAATATTTCCCTTCTCCCAATTTGATCTCAACTCGATAATTTTAATAATCAGCTGACATCAAATTTTAATAATACATAGGTACCCAAGGTGATTACGTCAACAGCTCAACTTATTACTTTTCCTCATATCGACGTAAGCAGTAACCACTGAGTTATAATAATCCACATCTTTGTTTTTATTTACAAATACAAAAAACACTGTTCAAGGATTAGCTGTCATGGGTCTACGAAACGAGAAGAGAAAGTTTAACAAAATTCTTGGGCATACCTGCAGCACTACTTAGCAGAATTAAAAACACTAAGTTAGATTGCTATTGTTACTAAAAGTGAATGCAACTGCGTTTGGTTTGATAAATGATAGGAAAATGTTGAAGTCTCGAACACTTTAGTACACTTGCGACGACATCTTTTCTACGAGTGCCTGTAGCTTTTTGATTGGTAGTTGGAGAAAAATGATTGGGTGGCAACATCCAATCAACGACGAGACACATGAGAGTTGACAGCTTTTAAATTTTTAATGTTGCCATAAGCTATATATTTGTTTTGGATGGTATAATTATAAACTCAACAATAACATGATTTTTGAAAAACCATGTAGATAAGAGATAAACAAACTGTATAACACAGTTTGTTTTTACATCGTATCGTACCGGAGTCACTGACATAACACACAAACATCACTTGCTGTTGCATAATTATTTCGTGCCATTCATCGATTTTAGAAAAGTGTGTAGGTATCTAATCACTTTGGAAGGCAAGTGATAGATTATGTTATCATTGACCTTATTAAATTCAGCTTGATATACAAACGCGTTTGGAACGACCAAGTAGAATTATTAGTACGTAGTTTCGGAGACTGTTATCTCTCGGATACAGTTTCAGTTATTCTGGGCTGGTATCGAGCTAGAGGTATTTGAAGGTACAGATCATCAAATGTGGACATTACGACCTACTGAAATATCTAGATGTGACCCTTTAGGGCACAATACGAGACAGTTTTCTGTACATCTAAAAGTTCCAACAAGTGACAAAAGTATGAGTTTTCAATACCAGATTGAAGGAGAAACCTAACTTTGCACTTGAAAAAAAATATATTACCTATGTACAAACTTCAAAATAAGGCCTATTTCGGTAACGAACTGAAGGGTAACCTTAACTTTGTAGTTGAAAATAGTAGATTTTTTGCCTAGGGAGCTAACAACTATTTATACGGCGAGTGTTTTTTTTAATCCAGAGCGGAGCGAAGAATTCTATAGTAATTCTAAAGTAGAATCCTGAACGCAGCGAGGGATTCAACTTTTTTCTACTTTTAATCACCCTCTATGAGAAAAAAAAAGTGTGCAGTCCGACCCTCATCTCTCACGTATGATTTAATTAAAACCAAAACAAAATTTTCGCTGCCACTATCTTGGATTTACGTTTTGTCCTCTTTATTGACTTTAGCAGCTTTAAAAACGATACCCTTGATGAAAAATTTGAAATATTTCGCTGCTGCCATCTTGGATTTACATTTTGGCTTTACTATCGGCTTTAGCAACTTCGAAAACTATGAAACTTGAAAATTTTCGCAGGCACCATTTTGAATTTACATTTTGACCTCACTATCGGCTTTAGCACCCTCGATAACTATAAGAAAAATTTGAAATGAAAACGACACCAATGACGAAAAGTGAAAATGTTCGTCATGTGTCGTTGCCGACATCTTGGATTTTCATAATTCACACTTTCTCTCACTTTCTTGCCAGCCTGTTACTTGTTCATACAATATTCGTGATTGATCTCTTTGGTGATTGGAACTTTTACTAATAATATCCACATTCCAAATTCAAATCTATTTTGTTCCCAAGGGATCAAAGAGCTATTTTGGTCCCTCTTTACAAAGAACAAACTACCTACCTCTTTTTGAATAGATGTGAAAAAAGAAAGTGTGAATCATTTGGTCAAACTGAAAAAGATAAAGTATGTACTCAGGTTAAACAAACTAACCAATTATACAATGTGGAGCAGGACGATTGACATTCCTCAAAACCACATAAAGAGTGTCATGTTCTTTACCCGTATACAAAAAATCAATCAAATCCAATAAATACTTTAGCCACAGGGAATTATTTTTCATTTTCTTATTTTTCAACATGATGTAAATCTGAGTCCGTAATAATAGGTAAACATTGTAAGGTCAAGAACCTGTGCAAAACGTACGATTCTATCCTCTACGTCTCAATATGCTTGAGAGACAAAGAAAGGTGTCATACGATTCCACTCTGACGCGCCCCGCCCAGTCCCACAAAATAATACTACAATTAGAAAGAAAAAGAAATATTACTTACGCAAATTATGCATTAGTGGTGCATAGACAATTGCGAGTGTGTGTGTGAGCGGAATTTTTTCGGCAGTCTCGGGACTCGGTCACAGTCAGTGCCGTAGGGTATATATGTTCTGTGGTCAGTGCATAGCGGCGCCCTTTGAGGAGCGCACACGGCTACTTTTTTATCACGAGACGAGCCGCGCTCGCATTGATGTGATTTTGTGAAAAAATTTAGTTGTTATTTGTGATTAAAGACGATTTAGTGTGACTTTTGTTCAGTGTTAGATTAATATTAGTTAGTTAATTAGGTATCGATGTCGCTTGTGCATAATGAACAACGGTGGAAACCTTGAAAATTTATAAATTTGACTATTGATGTAAATTCTGATTGTGATGTGATATTATGTGATTAATTATTCAATCAGCGATCTTTTAATTAACAACGTGCAACTTAGTGAGTTTATGCCGCTAATTTGTTGTTCTCAAACTAAACTACCTACCCACGTCCACCTACGCCCCGCACCGCAGCGCAGGCGCCGCCCCCCGCCGCGACCCGCATCGGGCCGCGCAACAGGTTAGTGACTTGTCGTAGATAAAGCGTGTTTACTTTTTATGCAGTTGATTCTGCTATTTATTTTGTTTGAAAATTGCGATTTTTCAATTTTCCATTAACTACTAATCTTCGTATTTTAAAATGTTTCTATGGACTAGTACTGTGCTCGTTTTAATTTAATGTCGTAAGTCCAGATCCACATTGTATGATAAATTAATAAATACTAATTGTAACTCTCATTCCATAGTAACTGTTAACCTTACTGAAGAATCTTTGCTGAAACAGAATTATAGTTATAAAGGTAGTCATAAGAAAATGAAAAAGTATGCAAACTGAATAGAATGATTAAAAAATGCAATCAAATTAGGAAACAACAGAAACACTTTTCCAAAAATATTCCACGGAGAAAAGAACGTGTGGATCTAATTAATAAATTAAATAATTATCAAATTAAATTAGAAGACTGCAAAAAAATCTTTCACAGAAAATTGGTTAAAGGATTACCAAATGCTAATTAATTATGAGAACTATAATATGGGCAGTTGTTTTAACCGTAAATCTTATGCTAAGTGGAGGTTCTATAAACTTGATTAAAAATTGTTTAAAAACTAAGGAACGTAATGACATAGTTGATTTATCAGTTGAACATTGCATCGAACTGTCCTGTGTTGAGCTGGATAAGCATGTTGTAGTGTGCGTGTACAGACCCCCTAATTCTCAGAACTTTTCTTTATTTGAGTCAATAATGGAAGATGTCCTAGCGAAACTTGCATCCAGTAACAAAACCGCAATTATTTGTGGTGATTTTAATAATATTAATATTCTGGAAAATACTTTAAATAGCAGTCGATTATTAAGCCTTTTTAAATCGTTCAATTTATCTAATATTTTTACAGAACCGACTAGAGTAACTTCAACTTCTGCTACTTGTATCGATAATGTCTTCTGCGATTGTGATTATTTAGCTAAAGCCATTGTAAATTATTTACCGTCTCATCATAGTGGAGAAACGGTAACTTTTAAGTTTAAAACACAATTTAGACCAATAACAAATGGCAAATTAAATAGATTCAATAGTATCCTAAATATTGAGTTAAATGTTCTGGGCCATAATATGGACGATGCAGATAAATTGTATGAGGATTTCTTTTCAGTAGTTCACACTGAATTCAATAAAACTTTTGAAAAGAAAACAAAAAATAATTGCCCTAATTTTATATTTAGTGACTGGGCAACTATGGGGCAACTAGAGGTATTAGGATAAGTAGGGAAAGGCTTTTCGAGCTGTATAGCCTTAAGCCTTACATTAACACTGAAGCTTTCAACAAGTATGTTGCTACATATTCCAAATTTTTTAGAATTACCTGCAAGATAGCTAAAGCCCTCTACATTAGCTATAATATCAAATCGGCAGAAAATAAAATTAAAACAGTTTGGAAAGTTATAAATAATTAAACTAATAGGAAAAAAAACGAAATACTGATTACACATTGGAGACTTCACGTAGTGCAATAAGCTCTAACTTAGAAGTAGCTCAAGAATTTGTACATATCTTTACAAATATACCATCTAAAACGACGGAAGCTTTAAATTCTTCACCTGATGTCTCAATTGGTTTATTAAGAGCGAACGTTCCAGGCTGTCCGGTTGAATTTAAATTTAATCATATAAACCCAGTGATAGTTATTAAAGCTTTTCGGCACATTAAAATCAAATTGACCAAGGATCTATGGGGATTATCTATCAAAGTTTGTACATCCATAAACGAGACTATGGCACCATACTTAGCCTTAATATTTAATTTGTGTGTAGATCAAGGAGTCTTCCCGGATTTAATGAAATACAGTAAGGTTATACCACTTTTTATATCTGGGGACAGTAAAGACACCAACAAAATTATAGACCAGTATCCGTGCTGCCGGTATTCAGCAAAGTGTTCGAAAAGGTAATGCTAAATCAAATGCTTAGTCATTTTAACACCAACCAAATCTTACACGATCAGCAATATGGTTTCACCAAAGGACGTTGTACGACAGACGCCGGTGTCACCTTATTAAAACACATACTTTTGTGACCTCTCCAAAGCATCTTGTAAAGTTTGACGTTCAAAAGTGCCTTTTTTGTGCCTAATTGAAATAAATTATTTGACTTTGACTTTGACATCTGACTGCGTAAATAATGAAACCTTACTCTTGAAACTTGAGCATTACGGACTAGGTAAACTTGCGCTCAGTTTAGTAAAATCTTATTTAAATGATAGACAACAGCAAGTTCAAATTAAAGGTGTCAATTCAGTCGGTCTAAAAGTAAAAATGGGTGTTCCACAAGGCTCGATATTGGGTCCTTTCCTCTTTTTAGTATATATTAATGATCTACCCCATTTATTAAAAAACCAACCACAAATGGTGGTATTTGCTGACGATACTTCCCTAATTTTTAAGATAAATAGACGTGTATCAAATCTCGACGATGTAAATAACGCCTTACTGCAGGTCCAAAATTGGTTTACTGCTAATAATTTAGTATTAAATGGGAAAAAAACTAAATGCATAAGATTTGCTCTACCGAATGTTAAAAGTAATGATTGTGATATAGTATTGAATAAGGAGAAACTAGAATTCGTAGATAAAACTGTTTTCCTGGGGATCACGCTCGATTCAAGACTGCAATGGGGTCCTTATTTAACATCTCTCGCAGGATGGCTAAGTTCAGCAGCATATGCTGTAAGAAAAATCCGTAATTTTACTGATATAGATACCGCAAGGCTAGTCTATTTCAGTTACTTTCATAGTATCATGTTCTATGGAATTTTACTATGGGGACGGGCTGCAGATATCGACTCTAATTTTAATCTTCAGAAAAGAGCCATTAGAGCACTATATTGCCTCCGCAGGCGCGATTCTCTAAGGGAACTGTTTAAAAATATTAACATCATGACGGTACCTTGTCAATATATCTATGAAAACATCATGTACGTCGTGTCAGGAAAAATCTTAATCTTTTCAGTAAAAGAGGTGAAAGACACAATTATAGTACGAGAAATAGGGGCCAATTAGTTCAACCGGGTTTCAGACTGGCTAAAGTAGACTCATCCTTCATGGGGTACTGTTTAAAATGTTACAATAATATACCTCCCCACATACTACAACTAAATGAAACGAAATTTAAATCTTGTATTTAACGCACACTATGCTGCCAAGCATATTATAAGCTGGGGGATTATATCGCTGACAAAAATGCTTGGCTCAACGCTGGTCCAGCTCCACAAGGGCGCATAAACTAATTGATTAATTAACATTTGAAAATATTGTTGGAGCTGCTGAAGATTGTTAAAAGTATCTTTGAATTGTATAACTTCAATCTCTTAGTACTGTATAATTGCACATGTGTGAGCACTGTGACCATGTACCTTATAAAAAGCTACCATTTACTGGGTACGTCATTCATTGACTTGATGTACCCAGGCGGCTGAGAGTATGTCATGCTCACTCAAATGTCTCGCTGGTGGTGGCGTGTGTGTTGGATCGTTAAGTTCCCTTCAAAATGGTTGAGCTAAACGGTGCTGATCCATGCGTCATGTTCGTGAACGGGCGCCGAAAGTAGGGACTGGTCATCTCTTATCTGCCTCGGTTTTTTTTTTTTAAATTTTTTTTAATTGTTTTAATCTTTTTATTAAGGACGCTTGTTACGTGCACATCTTTCTACATTGTTCTCACATGTATAATTTCAATAAGAATGATGTAACCAAAATTTTGTAACAATATTATGACTTAAAATAGTGTCCGTGGAGTTTCTTGCCCGTTCTTCTCCATAGGAACCTACGCTTTGGAATGGGCAACTAGCTTCATATTTCTGACTGACTGACCCCTTGACAATTCAAAAGTGCCTGTAATTGGTTTAATTGAAATAATTGCCTTGAGTTTGAGTTTGCCGATTTTCAAATTTTTCGGCATTGGTATCGTTTTCATAGTTTTCGCGAGCGCCACAGCCGATAGTGTGGTCAAAATTAAAATCTAAGATGGCGGCTGCGAAAATTTTCAAATTTTTCGTCATGTGTGTCGGTTTCATAATTTTCGAGGGTGCTAAAGCCGGTCGGTCAAAATGTAAATCCGAAATGGTGCCTGCGAAAATTTACAAGATTTCCCCAACCTCGCCAACCTGCGTCAGGCGGAAGGTGAGGACGCCGTGGCACCTCTCTAGCCACTCCTCAAAGAGGGGACTTATCACTGCAATAGTGGCGTGCCCAGCACTGGGTTGCGACAGTCACACTCTCCATGACGTCATGAGATCCCGCCAGAGCTCTGTCCGCTGTGCCGCAATTACTCGAGGAAACGCCGGGGCTTGACTCCAAGTCAAGCCCGGCCAATCACACCGGTGCCCCGTAAAGGGCCATGGACCGCACGACCCCCGCGTATAGCCTCCGGCAGGAGGCGTTTGGACCCCCTATATTGGGCAGGAGCTGCTTCAGGGCAGCCCCAGCCCGCTCCAGTCTGGGAGCCAAGCGTCGGAAGTGCTCCACGAAGTTCCACCGACTGTCGAGGACGAGTCCTAGGTACTTCATCGTCGACTCGACGCCGATGTGAACCCCTCCTACCGTTATTTCAGAACCCGACGGTGGTGCGTTCCGAAGACCATGAAAACACATGGCCTCGGACTTATGCAGGGCCACCTCGAGTCCCAACTGCCGCTGCCGCTAGATCGGCCGCCGCCTGGTGCGACCTCATCTGCGCCAGGACCAACGTGTCGTCAGCTTAACAAACGACGCTGACGCTGCTGGGGATGTCGGCGCGCAGCACCCAGTCGTATCCGATGTCCCACAGATGCGGCCCCAGGACCGATCCCTGTGGGACACCGCACGACATCTCTCGCCGGTTCCATTCTCCCTGGTGACCGGGGTAGATGACGGCCCTGTCCATCAAATAGGCCTCGACCACACGACAGAGGTAGGTCGGCATCCGATGATACCCGAGTGCCTCCCTGATGCAACTCCAGGGCAGGGTATTGAAAGCGTTGGCGATGTCTAGAGACACCGCCATGACGACCACACCCCAGGCCACAGCATCCCCCATCGTGAGTGCTCGCACGCGTATGATGGCGTTCACCGTAGAGCGCCCCCTTCGGAAACCAAACCGGTTCTCCGCCAAATCCGGCCCCACCCACACCAGCCACCCGACAAGGCGGTCTGCAATGACTCTTTCAAAGAGCTTGCCCACCTCATCGAGCAGCACGGTACGCCGATAAGCAGACGGAGAGTCCGCAGGGCGCCCCGGCTTCGTGATGAGGACCAGTTCCCCGTCTTCCAACGAAGCGGGAACTGGCCCCTCTCCAAGCATGCGCTTAGGAGCCCCCTTAGTCGAGGCCCGAGATATATTTTATACATATATATTCTGGCATTCAGCCTACGTACCGCCACTCTCATCTCTTCCTCGGTCACCTCCGGCAGGCTTGTCCGATGATGACACCCAGGAGCCATTAAACTCCCCCCTTACATCATAGAGAGGCCCGCGTGGAACATTACGTGCCACCATTTCGGGTCCTAAGGAGTAGGGGGCGACGGATTTCCCCAGATCCTTCTGCGAAATGACTGTTACGCAGAAGGATACCACCGCGTCCCAGGACTCCTCGCTGCCGGCCATCGATTTGACAACGACCGGCAGCGACAGGTCACTGCTGACACCTGAGATGCGGGCACGGCGCGGCTCCTCCCAAGCAACACACTCTGCCAGCGTGTGCCGAGCCGTGTCCTCCCGACAGTCGACGCAGTATTGACACCGAGCGTCCGGCTCCCTGTTTATGGGACACAAGTACTTCCCGTAGCAGCCATGCCCCGAGAGCACCTGCGTCACCCAAAACGACTGGGAGCCGTGCCTCCTCCCGAGCCAGCGCTCGAGCACTGGCCGGACCGCCCCGATGGTGACGGGGCCGGCGGTTGGGTGTGAAAGCCTGTCCCGCCATTCCGCCACCAGGGCTGACCGACGCAGCTCCAAATGTCGCTACATCAGCCACTCGCCTCGCACCCTCGAGTCCTCGCGCCACCGATACAGTGACGCGAGTACCTTTGCCTCGAGGTCAAAGGGCAGGGATCCGGCCAGTACACAAGCCGCCTCGTAGGAGATCGTACGATATCCCCTGATGACTCTGAAGTCCATCGCTCACTGCGGCTTTCGCAGAACAGTGATGCTGCCGGCCGTCAGGTCAGCGACCCAGATCGGGGCCCCATACAGGGCCATCGATCGCACGATCCCCACGTAGAGCCGCCTACAGGCGGGGCGCTCGGGCCCCCCAGATTGGGAAGCTTGGGAAGCAGCGTTGACAGCGCTCCAGCCGCGCCCATCAATTTGGGCACCATTCGCTGGAAGTGGGGGCGAAATCCCACCAGCTGTCGAGCACCAATTGGACGGATGGCGCCTGCCCTAACCTGCTCGGCAGAGCGGCCACCACCTGTCCCTCCGTCACTGAGTCGTCCAGGTCCAGAATAAGTATGTCAGTGCATTTGTTGGGCCTGGACACTCGGGCCTCGTCCGTATTTAAGGACGCCCTAAGCCTTTCGGCCAGAGCGTCAGCGCCCGGGCCGTTGGCCGCACCGGGGACCTTCAGCATCCGGTCCGCAGTGACCCTCACCCGGATGCCATCAGCGGCGCCGATCTCCTTGAGGTCCACCGCCGCCCACACCTTAGCGACCACGTCGCGGTAAGACACGCCCTTCTTCTCCGCCTCTGGCTGTAGTGATATCACTACAGCTGCGGACTCCGGGCGCGGAGCCTAGCCGCGACGCTTCGCTCCTTGCGCCGCTGCCACCTCGATTTTCTTTTGGCCGCCCTTTTTTCCTTACCCGCCTTCCTCTTCTCCCTGGCTACTTGCCATTCGGCGTCAGCCGAAGTAGATTTAGGAGGAGGCGGGGGTGCCCGTTTCGCCGCTAGGGCCGGGGCCCTCGCCACCTGTGTAGCCGCCCCACCCTTGGTCTGCCCCGACGAACGCAGTTTGGCCGGGGCAGCTGCGGTGGCGGCATATGATGCCGCCTTCCGCTGGCCAGAGCCGGCATGCTCGCCGCCAACGGGGGGCGCAGGACGATGGCCTCTATCGCGGAAAAACGAGACCGTAGAGATCTCCTGCCTCACCAGGGTCAGGACCCGGTCCTCAGCAGGCACGGGCCGTCCCTCCCTATGCTGCTCCCTCCCCTGCGGCACCTCACGGGGGCCGGCTCCTCGGAACCCGGCCAGGTCCTCTCGGAGCTCCTCGTTTTCCTTTTGGAGAAGCTCCATGGCGGCTGTCAAGCGGGCGACCTCCACCCGCATACTCGGACATGCCGTCCGACGGAGTTCTAAGGTGATAGGCCTCCGCTGCCGCCAAAATAGAGGCCATGGCCGCGGGTAAAGCCTTTAGAGGACTGGATCCTCTTCAAAGCCAAACCCTTGATCGCGGCAGCCACGGCCTCCGCAAACCTGGTCGCTCGCTCCGAATCGGAGCCGCCAGTGGCATCCGGCTCACTGCCTGCCGCCCTGTAAGGACCACCACGGTGGTCCTACAGGGTGGTTTTCTTCCTCCGTAGAAGGCCTCTCTAGCTCAGCTGGGCTGGCCCGGCTTGAATCGCCGGCCTCCTTGGTGGTGAGCCCTCGACCCACACCTTTTCTCCAGGCCGCACCCCGCCGATTGGGGTGGATCTTCCTCCTCTGGCCTAGGCCCGAGACCCACTCGTCGGCGGACGAACCCTGGCCATCCTCCGGTTTGGAGCGCTTCCGGAGGAACTTTCGGTTCCTCAAGGTAGCTCCCTATAGTTGTTCCCACGAGTATTATACTTTATATCGTCTCAAATAGTGCTTCGCACTAGCGACTTATTACATAGCTACCTAATGGGTAGCTATGTAATAAGTCTAGTAGTAGGCTAGTGCGAACAACCTTACAACCTGGGGATCACGGTGCGCCGCCGATTGCAGGTTTGGGGTGATTTTTTATAGAGGATTTCGTCCTCGCGGCCCGGTTAAGCCAAAACCCTCGACCCCCGTCAAGTGCCAGAGAAATGACCTTGACACTCTTTGGGGCAGCAATAACAACGGTGGCAGAAGAAAAGGCTTCCTCCTGCCTACCCGACGGCAGTGTTAGTGCACGCCGAGCCCGCACTCCAACGCTGCACAACGTGTGCTCTCTCCGAGTACACGCTAGAGCGTTCCTCTGACAGGGTATTGGCATACGGATAACGAGACCCTTTAGGCACACAGTAGAAACAAACATTTAGGCGTCAATTAGAGCTTGTTTTAAAACTCAACGATATATAAAGGCGCTACAGCAGCAGCACTTACAACTTTTGGCGACAAAAAAGCGAAATATTATATATATTAGACAAGCAAAATATTTCACTTAGAGCTATACCACAGTTACAAGGACGATAACAGGGTGAGTTTAAAGGTTAAAGGCATACAGCAGCAATTTTTAACACTACAATACGACGGTACTGAGAAATTAATCAGGAAAATCCTAGCCCCCATACTGATTAATTTTGATGTGCCGTGCCTCACCGAGGCTATGAATGCCTGGAGACTCACTTGCCCGAATTCAGATCCACCTGACAACCCATTTTCCCAGAGATGGTGGGATGAGCCGCTCTGCAGAGTAGTACAGAACAATTTACTTGACACGTCTGCTACTGCTGCGGAGCGTGCGCGCCTGTTGGCTGTGGGTAAATGGGAGTCGGGCCTGTGGCTTCATGCACTACCGTCATCGAACTTAGGCACTTTGTTCGACGACACTACCTTCCGCATCGCTGCTTCCCTGCGACTAGGAGCTCCTTGTTGTTCTCCTCATCGCTGTCACTGTGGTGAAGTTGTCAACAGCCTCGGACACCACGGCTTATCTTGCAGCCGAAGTGCTGGTCGCTTAGCGCGGCACGTGAACATTAATGACATCATCCGACGAGCTCTTGTCACCGTCGGCGTTCCAGCTGTGCTAGAACCTAATGGTTTGGCACG
Organism: Xanthia togata; assembly: GCA_963853775.1. Lineage (NCBI taxonomy): Eukaryota > Metazoa > Arthropoda > Insecta > Lepidoptera > Noctuidae > Xanthia > Xanthia togata. The sequence continues at coordinate 20,634,291 of OY970802.1, forward strand.
CGATGGTGGCAAGGGACCGGATGGCATGTCTTTATTTCCATGGAAGGTGGGTAGGCCTTTAGTGTGGGACGCAACGTGTGTTGATGCTCTTGCGCCATCCCATCTTCCTGGCTCAGCGTGCTGTGCTGGCGCTGCCGCTGCGGCTGCAGAAAACCTCAAGCGGCGAAAGTATAATAACCTCATAGGCAACTATATTTTCGAGCCGTTTGGGGTTGAAACCCTAGGGCCGTGGGGTCCGAGTGCTCATGGTCTATTCACTGAAATTTCTAAACGACTGGTTGACACTTCTCGTGACCCAAGGGCTGGTTTTTACCTTGGCCAGAGGCTAAGCATTGCCATACAACGTGGCAATGCGGCCAGTCTCTTGGGCACACTACCAGTCGACAGCGATGCGGATGAATTTTTCGACGCTATATTTTAGTTTGCATAATATTAATTTACTATTGTTTTTATTAAAACCCACATTAGCTACTAAGATTACTTCCTAAGTAAAATTAAACGACATTGATATTAGGCTTGGGCTATACAGCCTACTATTAAATTAATTTTGTAATAATAATTTTCTTAAATTAATTAAATAACCTACCGTACTTGAATTTAAAATTTAATATCTTTTATGCCTTAAAAACACATAAGGCAAATAAATTAAAGTAAATATTATAAAATAACGAATTCTATCTATGAACTTCTTATTGTGTTTGGCATTTTCTTTGCCTATAGATACATTTATGAGTAGATACATTAACGTTCTAGTGCACAAAATTCGATTTTGTGCAGCCTATATCCTGCACAAATAAGCACTTTCAGAGCATGAGAAGTGAAAAAGTCTTTTTCACTTCAGTCTTTGAAAAAGTCTTTTTCAGTTCAGTTTAAAAATGGTTCGTTTTGTGCACTTGTTGTAAAATCTACTATTAACCACCCGACTTCATTTGTCGTGCCCCAGCGCCCAGCCAGCCCGGTTGTTAAAGATACTCCTACTGTTCTAGCAGTGCTACGCTGACTTCTTCCTTCTTGTACCATGGTAATAATCCGTGTACATTCTTCAGGTGTTAACGACATTATATTGCACTGAATACTCTGATCAATCCAAGGAATCATTTTTAATGACAGCTCGCTTTGAAACAAAAGCAGAAAAAATATTATTTTCCTAATATTAGATTTTTAAAATTTTCAAGAAGCAGTTTTTTTTAAAAATCTGTTACTTGTACAAAAGAGGTTTAGAACAAGCATTAGTAACCTGCTTACTACATATTATTTACTCTAGGGATCTAGGTATGTAATTTATGGAGATATCACGGTTTTTATTAGTGACCCGGATATTTAGCGATCCAGTGTATCATTTACGTATATTTAAAAATGTTAAGTTGGGAACTTGGGACTCGCTCGCACCACACCACAGACTCATGACACTTTCTACACAATCTTCAGGACCCCTAACAGCTGCGTCAAATTTTTTTAACCCCATCTACACGTTGATTTCGGTGAGAGCTACTTCCGTTTTTCCTCAAGGTACGGTTGACAACTAAAGTTCCACTTCGTCATACGCCGTAGGCGGCGTAGTCTGCTCGTTGAGTCTCACCGTGAATCGTACTACGCCGTAGCTGATGGTAAAGTCCGCTATGACTCGTTCAGTCTCAACTCGAATGGTACTAGGCGCCGTAGCCGATAGTGAAGTCCGCTACGACTCGTTTAGTCTCACCGTGAATCGTACTACGCCGTAGCCGGTAGCGAAGTCCGCTACGCCTCATAGTCTCACTGTGTGTCGTACTACGCCATAGCCGATGGTGAAGTCCACTACGAGTGTGTCTAAATATGTAGAATCATATGAAATTAATCTTCAATTTAATTATTTTTCAAAACTGTCACCGAATTTCTAGACGAACAAACAATTCCGAACGAAACCTGTGATCTGTGAGTACGATTCACGGTGAGACACGAGTGAGTGAAATACAAAACTTATCTTACTTTCACCTAAAAAATGATAACAAATTGTACATAAAATATTTCCTTGATTTTATATGCTATTTCGATCTACGTTGTTCTTTTTCTATAATATAAGTTCTATACGATATTATATTGAAATTTTCAAGTAAAAAGTAGTTTCAAACGATTTCCAGAAATTTTAGTTGATGTTAATAAAGTAGGTAATAAATTTCAGATTTTACTTTTCGATTACAAATAAGTACTTACGTACAAGTATATACTAAATTATCATATTAACTTTTAAAATGGTTCCACTACTTAAGATTTGTTGATTTATTAATTAGTTATTATTAAACAAATTACTATCCGTAATTGGTTTTAAAATAGCGGCAATGGTACTAGGCGCCGTAGCCGATAGTGAAATCCGCTACGACTCGTTTAGTATCACCGTGAATCGTACTACGCCGTAGCCGGTAGCGAAGTCAAGGATGTTGTTAATGTTGAAAGTCAAGTTGCAATGTTGGATACATCCAACATTGCAACTTGGGAAATATTGGGAGACTATAAAATTAGGTGTAGGTACCCGCCAATTGTGGGAACTTTTTGATACAACTGAGGTGAAAGATGGACTATGAACCTATAATGTTCACGTAAGTTAATTGATATATTTCTTGCTTATTGCTGGTAACTATATTTTTCTGTAGGTGTTAAATCGAATTAAGGAATATTTATGCTCTCTTACTTTCCGTTGATAAGTTGCTATAACTTTGAGAAATTGTCCAAGAGATTAAATTAACAATAATAATTTATGCTAATGCATAAAAGTTTAAATATCTACAATAATAATAATGTTTAAATACAGCTAATGTATAAAATTCAAATATCTAGGGCATTTTCTCGTTGACGACCATGTTGATAGCGTAGGGCATTTTGGCGGTCCGAAGTAATTTATGTTGGCCCGAAGATTCGCTCGGCGTAGCAAGCTAGTAAAATTAACACTTTTTAAGGCTTATTGCCAATGTTTCTACACGGGGAATCTTTGGGTCAACTATACCAAAAGAACCCTGGATGACCTACGCATACAGTACCTATAATAATATTTTTAGGATGCTGTTGGGACTGCCGCGATGGTGCAGCGCATCCACTATGTTTGCGCAAAACCGAACTGACGGCTTCCAGGCCGTCATTCGCAAGAAAACCGCGTCGCTATTGTCAAGGTTGCCGGCGAGTGGCAACAACATTCTAAAAACTATGGCGGAGAGTATAGATTCTCCGATTATTAAAAGTGTCGTGAGAAGGATAATCACTAAACATTAAGTTGGGGATGTCCTTTTCACAATTATACTAATTCTGTGTTCTTCTCTACATGTATTTTAACTACTGACACTAGTAAGTAGTATATGTGATATTATTGTTAACTAACACGCTGGATCAATATTGTCCGAAAATAAAGAATATAATAAAAAAGTGCTTATTATAGAGTTTCTTAGTCTTCTCCATGATGACCTAGTTTTGGAATGGAAAACTAGTTTTGTCATTAACGTACTTAACTGACAAGCCTAATTGAAATAAATAGTCTTGTCTTTCTATGCCTCTCTTCATAAAATCCTTTCCCTACACATTTTAATAGGTATTTTCATACACAGTAAATAACTAATAACCATTCTGACACTCAAAGCTTGCTAATGAAGTGGATATAAATATCATAACCTATACATATAGTTTTCTTCCCCTTTCTGTCAAGTGCGGTGCTCGTAGAGTCTCACCGTGAATCGTATTACGCCGTAACCGACGGTGAAGTCCGCTACGACTCGTAGAGTTTCACCTTGCATCATACTACGCCATAGGTTTCAGCCAGCGTAGTATTTTATGTATGCTTTTGTAGTTGCACTGCTGAATATTATCCCAATGGTCAATGAAAATGAAATGAAAAACTGTTTATTCATCGACAAAATGATTTTGCAATACATATTACCTACAGACGTAGCTGCCTTGGCATAATCAGCCTATAATGTTTCCATCTGGGACTAAGGCCTCGTCTCTGTGGGAGAGAGTGGACATAATCCACCACGCGGGCCCAGTGCGGGTTGGTAGATATCACATGTCGTCGAATTTTTGGTTCTAGGACATGCCGGTTTCCTCTCGATGTTTTCCTTCACCGTTTTGTGAGCAATGGTGATTCAAAATTCAAAAGTCATTTATTCAAATTAGGCTGAGAATCAGCACTTTTCGAACGTCAAAGTTAGATAAGACAGTCCCCCAAAACGCCCACCCTTCACCACTTCCTAGTGCTTTCGCTGGGAAGAAGAAGTGGCGCAACAAACTCCCCAGCAGCGCAGCTGTCTGTTCAGTTAGAAAAAATTGATTCTATACAATAAGTACTTATGCAAAATAATTTACATAACGCAACACAAAACATTAAATTATAAATTAATAGCCATATGACAGCTAGCACACGCCAATATACCAACCAAAAAACATCGAGATCTATACTCAAGCAGAAATAAAAATAAATAAACGTAAACAATATCTAAAAAAGGAAATAAAGCCTCCAGGCATAAAGGGCGTGCGCGCTTACATATAGCTGTAACTAGAAGTTATAATTGATAAACTAGGACCATCGTGGTAAAATAAAAAAAAAACAGTCAATTACTAATAACAATAACAAAACCAAGATCAGCATGACGACCAGTCACCATAAGCAGCACCCGTTCACGAGCTTAACGCAAAGATCAGCCATTACCCCCCTCGCCATAAATGATGAAATAATTTACACAAAGTAAAGCGCCTGTCATGTGTCGAACCTACGACCTTACAACCCGTAGTTGCTATATTATCACTATTATCAGTTATTAGTACCTACATAATTTCTCGGTGTTTATTTTTCGGTGTTCTCACACACTATTGTCTACATTTCTTTTCCATTTCTCCTTTCGCAGGTCTGCTCGAAGTAGAAATAACCAGTACTTACTCGTAAATGTTATAAGTGTCGTATCTCTATTTATTTTTCTGTGCGTGCCTACATAAATAATAAGATAAATAAATATTTATTTTGCACGTATCTCCTGCCTAGCCATTTCCCAACTATATTGGGGTCAGCTTCCAGTCTAACCGGATGCAGCAGTATTTACATGGAGCGACTGCCTCTGACCTCCACAACCCAGTTACCCTTACCTATGATACCCTTTGGCAAGACTGGTTGTGAGACTTTCGGGCTTCTGACGACCCGTAACGACTGTCAAAGATCTACGAATGACAGCCGGGACCAACGGCTTAACGTGCTTTTCGAGACACGGAGGAGTCTCGGTATGTAAAGATGGTCACCCATCCTCGGACCAACCCCGGCAAGCGTAGCTTAATCTGATGGATCAATCTGTGCGGCAGTTAGTAACGAGCTCCTTTTTTCTTCTTCACGTATACAAGCATTTAATATAAAAGAAAGGTTACCCTTATGCTAAAATCAGGTAAAAACCAGCATTCTTTACATTTTATCTTTCACGATATTTGAGTAGTAACAGAGAAAATTAAGTACTTCCAGGGTTTGCTGTTACCATCGATTTATCTGACCGGTTTGACAATGTACCTTTGCAAATTTTGGAAAATTATAAATAAATAAATAAAAGTATAGCATAAAATCAGCAAAACATAGCAATGACCCAGACACACAATGGCCAACAGTGGTGGCGTATTTCCTATATATCCAAGGTCAGAACGCAGCCATAGGAAACTGCTCGCGTATACATTGTAATGCAATTACATCTGTGATTACAATGTATTATACACGAATTTTGCGTACCTACTGCTCGTGTATAGTTTGTAACGTGTACGCGCGCGTCCTGGTTTTTAACTATACTAAATCACTTACGACAAGAGTTTTAGTATAATAAAAAAGTCAAAAAATAAGACCATAAATGTGAACTGGGTGAAATCGGTTAGTTTTGAACTGTGACGCGCGCGAGCCGAGCGAGCGGAGTGAGCGGTGACGTGGCAGTGGCCGGCGAGTGCTACTTCCAAGTTGCTCGCAGCCAGGCAGGCTACTTAGTATTAGCGCAAGGTACATTACGTCGCAAACAGTTCTTAGTTCACAATTTGTCACAATCTATACACGATTAGTCCATATGCCTAATGGCACTATATTATGGAATAAGGTAGTTCATTAGGTCACTATGAAGTATTCGCGTACTACTTTTGTATAGATCTCTGTTGTAACAAATCCGCATAATTATGCTTTCCTGTATCAATCTGTGTTTTTCCGAAAAAAAAACATTATGATAAAAAAAAAAAAAAATTGGTTGGAAGAACTTAGTAACTTAAAAAAGTGATTTCCAATCTATACGCGATTAGTTTCACACCCTTGCGCTCTGGTCTTGTACAGCATGGAAAGACGCAGAGTGGTGACCAAAGCTGATGCCTTTGGTTTGAGAACTGAGATGAGACATTTAAGCTGTGAAGAAATTACCCGGCATTCTTAGATAGATTAGAGATATTTGTATCATAATCATTTATATAATGCAATAAGTATTGGTACAGTGTTGGTCTTACAGTCGGTAATAAGTTCCTCATACAAAGTCAGACATTTGCCATGCAATACCTTCATCATCATCATCATCATTTCAGCACAAAGACGTCCATTGCTGGACATAGGCCTCCCCCAAGCACCGCCGCTTCTACCGGTTCTGTGCTTCCTGCATCCAGCTGATTCCTGTGGCCTTTACAAGTTCATCGGTCCATCTTGTGGGAAGATTACAATATTTAATGCTAGAGAAAATATGTAAAACACGTTGCTGAACGGGACATTATTTTCCCATATCTGTTTTTTTTTTATATATCTTAGGTAGTTTCACAGTGATTGTTCTAAACCAGGGGTGTCAAACTCAATTTTGCAGAGGGCCTTAGATTATATTTAGAATGTGTAGGCGGGCCAGGTTCAAATTAAAAAATTAAAACATACTGAATTATTTTAACATCTTTATTTATTTAGTTATATTTAGTTGTTACAAATCATACCAGAAGTAAGAAAGAGGGCCGGATTCGGCCCGCGGGCCGTGTCTTTGACATGACTGTTCTAAACAATACACCAATAAAGATGTACAAAGAAAAATAAGAAGTATTAGTTTTATTGAAAATCGAGTATCATTATCAAACTTATTAGTTAGCTTACTTATTCTTACTATCCTCTGTGACTGTTGTAGCCGTTGTATAAGAAGCTTTGATATTTGATAGAATGAAAAATTACCACTTTTCCACTTAGAAAAATCATTTTTAAGAGACACACACATATGCATTCATACATATTGACAAATCATTTTAAGTGGAATCTTAGAAGTGTTCATGTGAAGCGACAAGTCGTGGTTGAGACAGGTGGGCGGCAATCTGGCGGGGCGTGGCATCAGAAGCCCCGCCCACAGCTAAGTAGGGCGGCCCGCCCGCCCTCCGATAATTGATTAATTTTTAAGTATTATATTCTATCAAAGCCTATCCGATTAGCTACTTATTTTAGGTACGCACTTTGGAATCTTCTTGTACAACATCAACATCTTAAGTGGGTTGGTATAGGTTGGAATGAATACATTAAAATGTCTGGTATGATACGTCTGTATCGAGCTAAGATTCTATTATGTCTATGATTCAAATTGGTAGAATTTCAAGAAATGTGTCCAGACTGTGGGCTATCCCCGACAACGAAGCTTAACGAATCATTTTGCGCTGATTTCAAATAAATTAATAATATAATAATCATTTTATATAAAACATTGGTGTGGCAGGAGGGCATAAGTCTGTCCTTAGTTCAAATTAACTAGTTCACTTATCCATCCAAACCTATAATCCAATATCTTTATTTCCATATCCTCCAATAGTCCTACACCAACCGGGGGTTGTCCTTGGCTGCACTTGTCTTGCATAAGTAGTACGAACTCCTGTTAGCACTACTTATGCTTATATTCATCGGTTGGTGCCTCATTTAATGAAAAACTAACCCTCTAACTAACCCTGCGAGTTGGCTTCAGCCCCTCGTACGCCGTCCAAAGGTCCGGGACCCCATGCAGGGTCCCGAGAAATGTGAAAGACATTTTTTTTAATAATAATCATACCTATTTACTCAAACAGGGTTGTAGTATATACATATTAAAAGATAAAGTTTTACAAAATAAGCACTAGTACTAGTATATCTACAAACGTGATGGTGAGCACTGGTCACCTAGCTAAATTGTGGCAAAATGCTGGTGAACTTTAATGCAATCAGTTAAAAAATTTTTTTTTCTATTTCCTTGGCTTTCATAGAGCTTCAAATACCCAAGGCTTCCAATAAACTTGCGCTGCCCTACTTTCAGGCTCAATAAGTTTCGTTTCCATACTGAGCAGGACTGTATCCTGGGCGTGGCTTGTACCCGTATGACAGACGCCCAGCGCCAGTCCAGCGCCGCGCGGCGTCGTCACTCTGGCTCAGGCACGGCGCCTAGCGGACATGGCGCCGGCAATGCGACCGCCGACACGCAAGTGAGTAACACGCCTTATATTCTTTTATATATTATTATGTAGTTTACAAGACTTGTACAAAAAAAATCTTCTGTAATATATTTGAAAGATTTTGTTAGTAAGATTCTCGTATTAAGAAATTTCGTCGATTTTTTTATTATTTCGTAGGTGTATTTTATTTTATTTATATCATGCATATATTTTGTTTCATATTTTAAAACTGACATATCAGTTTTAAATCTTTGTGGAAGACGTTTTCATGCCTGTCTCAGAGCGAACTTGCAAAAAGAAAAGTTTGTAATCGTGCAAGAAAGTTTATTTTCGAAACTTTGAAATAAGATTGCGTAAATCTAAAAATACCGAAAATTTAGATAAACCTTCTTAGATTGAATTAAAAGTTGAAGATATGACTTGACTTTGACTTTCAAAACAACTTTTTATCTGCGATAAACTTCGCAGAGAATGTTTTTTTGCTTACCTACTTCATCTTGTAAAGTATTTTCTGCGGGTGGTTTAGCTTTCATTGAAAATAATTTTGGTACAGAATATAATTATGCCGTTTTGTGAAGACTGATGACTAGAGATATATATGGTATATTCGGATGCATATTTACATAAAGTTGAGGTGTTGGCTATTATGGAAAGCACTTTTTTGTATCGAAAAAATCCCGGGATTCCGGGATCGACAGACTTAGAGTTCTGATTATAGAATAGAATGTATATTTACTTATATTCAGGTGTTGGCTATTATGAAATGCACTTTTGTATCGATCACAAAAATCTCTCGATTCCGGAATTGTTTTTTTTTTTACTGTTTGACTATAAAAATGCTAGCTACTGTTGTAAAGTAGGTTGCCAAATTGGCACAGCACACAGTGACAAACAACTTGGTGCCATGAGTTTCATTAAAAAATGTTTACAGTAGAGATTTATAAATTATTTTAACACCGCAAAAGTAACCTTCACAAGAGGGCTGATAAGTCGTTTCCATACCATGTATCCGATTAGTTTTGCATTCCCGGATTTTATTGAATTCCGGGATTTAAGTTAAGAAAAAATAAAATAAGAAGCCACTTCCATAATTTCTTAGCCAAAAATCAACTTTAGGTAAATATGCATCCGAATATCCGATCTCTACTGATGACCCTACACTTCTTCTTCTTCGTGGTGCTGGCACGACAGTTTTTAAATTATTAATATTTTGAATACATTTCCGTCGTTAAATCTTTTAAACCACTAGAATATTAAAGAATACTCTGAATTCTTATTGGATAAATGATTTAATATTCTCGCAAGAGCGGTTGCAATTTTTCGACCTGCAGCAGACGAATACCTAAATACTCATTATTAATTGGCATCAGTTTGAGCTGTTCTGCGGTTATCGGAACGATAAAAATCAGCTTTGAAAAAAACCGGCCAAGTGCGTGTCGGACCACGCACAATGAAGGGTTCCGTAGTTGGAATGAATTTATCGTAATAACAAACTTAACTTTGTAATTGAAAAACATGTTCTCCCATACGGAATATATGGGAGAACATGTTTTTGCAACCGCAAATTTAAGTTGGTCGATTATTATTCGTAAACTTGTAAAGCCCACTTAAGTGTGATAGTTTTCCTTTAAACTTCGTTATCTATAAGTACTAATACCGTGACATTTGAATTTCTAACTACAACCATTTAGGTGGTAGATGGAGGGGAGACTTGACTCTAACGAAAATTGTTAATTCTAAGCTTGATAAGTCACGAACGGTTTACTTAATCAAAAAACAGTCTTCGCAAACCCCTAATATTTTTGAACACACACTATGGGAAGGACGAAAAAAAAATTATCATCCCCACTTTACATGTAGGGGAGGTACCCTAAATAATTGTTTATTTCAAAATTTTATTTTACCACTCTTTCGGCGTCATTAATTTGTATACTCATGCCAAATTACAACTTTCTAGCACCAATAGTTTTTAAGCTAAACCGCGGACAGACAGACAGACAGACGGACATGGCGAAACTATAAGGGTTCCTTGTTGACTACGGAACCCTGAAAACAGTCATTTGACGCCTATTTCGTTAACGTACCTACGAAATTAAATGGAATGATTTATTCTGTACTTAAATAGGTACTAAATAGGATATCGGAATCACTTTTTCACGTCATGTGAAAAAATAAGCTCGATTGAGTCGACATTTTCTCTGTATTTGGGACGTAGTGCATAAACTCCTTAATTAAACACGTCGTTTCAAATGGCTGTTACGTCCATACAGATGGAAACTGTAGGGTGGCGCAAAATTAATTACCAAATCAAAAGATGCTCTCATTTTTGCAAAAAAAAACCGTTTTATAATATACGTGATTGGAAGATGGGTGCAAAGCTTTAAGGCGAAGATAGTACAGACAATTTAGAACCATTTAAGCCATGGTTGTCTTAGAAGAAGTCTTACCAATTTTATTTTTTTTAATAATGTTTAAATAACGTATTGATACAAATTTTCTGAACTTTAAATGTCTGTAAAAAATGTCTAATGTTCACAGAAGCCTAAAAAATGTTTTGCTTGATTGCTTACACATTACTTTGATTAAATAAATAAAAAATGAACTCATATATCATTCAATTTGGCCATAATTATGCAGTTTACATAAATTTTTGGGAATTTCCGAAAAAAATATCAAATATTAGGTTAAAAAATTTGGTAAGACTTCGTCTGAGACAACCATGGCTTAAATGGTTCCAAATGGTCTGTACTATCTTCGCCTTAAAGCTTTGCACCCATCTTCCAATCACCCTGTATCCAACACGCACTTGCCAGGTTTTTTTATTTTTATTTATGGAAGTCAGGCCATTTTAATAGGTAACATTTGACGTCTGTCAGTTTAGTGAAAGCAAATCGTAAAAGTACTCGTATCGGTCATTATTACAATAGATATGTAATCGTAATTGAAAAAAGTTAAGCAAGTGTGCAGTTCTAACAAGACGAAACAATATAGGTACCTATTATTTTATGCCCGGCGTTACAAGGTTACGTTGTTGAATTTTGATGAATTGTCAAATGTTACCTATTAAAATGGCCTTACTTTAAATATAAAGTAAACATTAGTCAAGTTAATGAAAAACGTAAATTCTTAGTATTGATTCTCATCAAGTTATTTTATTAAAGTTATTTCTAATTCTACGAACAAACGTTGTTGTCATTTATAAACAAAATGACAAAGTCTGTGATATTAGGTAGCAATAAATAAAAAATACTACTAGGTAAATAGTTTTTTACTTTATTTACTAATTGTTTTTTGTGATTTTTTGCAATAAACACTGCAAAATAAAGTAGAAAAGAGAACCATTCATTGACAAACATTAACTTTGTAATGTCAAAAAGAAAATGATATCTGGAAATTGAACCACAAATCATATCCGCTACAAACGCACTTACCTAAAACCTCCGATCTTATTAGCCACATCACTAATAACGTTCTTCCATATCGTTGCTTGTCCATATACTTATCATAAAATGGTTTTGAAGAGAGTTTAGAATACAAAAAGCTGTTATGCAGCTTTGTCGGATTTGAACTGGCGAGTCTTTTGCTAGTATAGGTACAGCCCGATTCAAACTTAATGGCGGCTCAGAACACGAGGAGAGTCGTTGCGCAGTAACAAATTCATGGGTCAGCGGAGGTGAGGGGTGCGGTATTGCGCAGCGACCAGCTAACTTCCGAGCCGCCATTAACTTTGAATCGAACTATACCTAGTTGTTGAAGTTATGCGTATCTACTAATAGGTAACCGAAACTTGGCAGTTCCAACCAAAGGAGAAAGGCGATTAGACATTCGGTATAGGGCTTAAGTAAGGTATCAATGTGTCCTTTTTATACCTCCATAAATATCCTAAATAAATCACTGATTTCTAAATCTGTAGACCATATTCCGTATTGCGGTAAATTTAAAACTTTTCTCTGAACATTTACCAAACTATTAGTGATCTCTTGTATCATAAGAAAGTCCTTTCAGTACTTTGTGGATATTAATTTCAAATTACCTTTCTGGAAACGACTAGAGAGGTAATTTTGGTGAATTTCAATATACAATCTGCCTAGCCTTTTCCCAACCATTTTAGGGTCGGCTTCCAGTCTAACCGGATGCAGCTGAATATCAGTGACTGCCGGTCTGACCTTCACAACCCAGTTACTGGATAACACGATACCCCTAGGTAAGCCTGGTTGTCAGACTTTTGGGCTTCAGACTACCCGTAACGACTATGTCAAAGATCTACGAATGACAGCTGGGACCAAGTGCCTCGGTGAAAATAAAATAGTGTATCTACTATGTACCTAGTGAAAAACACTGCAGACTACACTATGTATAAAATAGTGCAGTGTGCGTGTGTATATTTTCATAATAGCATGAAATTTTGATTCATTATTCTCATAGCTTTTCCTCGTTAAAAAATACAGTCACGTCCAAACAATATCACTTTTTAGATTATAATAGAGTGGAATATTATTTATTGCTGCTGCAGATGGCTAAAAAATAAACGTGGGCAAAATAATTATAATAAAATAAATTATTATTCTAACATGAATAAACAGAAAACTGAACTATGTAAAATAACTACTCCAAATAATAGGTATAAGGAAAGATAGCGAGACCGCTGTACCGCGCCTTAGGTATGTGCAAATAAAGGGGGGGGGGGCAGTGGCGGGCGCTCATTCGTCAAAGCTCACAGCGTCCTGCCGCTCATTCATCAACGCTGCCCCCCGCCTAGCCGCACATGTCGCGGTACAGCGTGGCGGTCTCGGTCAAACTATAGTAAAAAAAAGAAAATAAGTAATAATCTAACATGGGGATAATAATTTCGTTATCCTTTCCAATGCAAATGCAGCATATACTGCATACTGTCTCCACTCCAATACTCCGTAATAAATGTCCGTGGCGTCGTATTCGAAATTCAATTTGTCGACTAGTGGTGCGCTCTGTAGCGATGACATACGATTTTTCGTCGCTAAATCGACCATCGGTTAATCGGGCCGCTAGCTGCTGGACGTGACAGCTACTCGGACGTACTGGATAGAGAGGTTGCACTAGGGTTGGCACAGCGCATGTCTTGCAGGACAATTAAACAAAGGATTTACTTAAATTTCGTTTGAATTAAGTTATATTTGATAGAAATAAGACTATTTAGTGGAAATATGACGATTTGCAGCAAATTATACTTTCGAGAGCTATATTGATGTTTAAAATAACTCAAATTTAGTAATTATTTTTATCATAATTAACAAGTATCGTATTTTAATCAACCTACAATCACCTAAAAGATAAGAAATTTTGTATTTCGCGGACTACATTGAAGGAATCACTTTAACAAATTCGCCCGATAAATCATAATTATGACGATTCACGGCGGTTGTTCAACTATTGTTTAATGCTTCTGCTTCGTGGACCATGAACGTGTTAGATAGTTCCACCAAAAAATCAATTAATTTTTACACATTTAATAAGAGTGTGGTGGTTAGTAAAGCATTCTGTGCAATAAAACGATAAAAAAACGTAATTTGCACTAACTTTGGCTGTTGTACGCGTTACGCGTCATAAAAACATAACCTTATATTAAATTCTTAAAATAATTCAAAAAACTGCGTCAACCGGCGTCAACCCTGTGTTAAAGCCGCGCGGTCAGCGGTCAGCGAGCGTGAAGTGTGCGCCCTCTGTCACGCGGAGCGTCATAACATTGTCACTTCATTATGTCGTGTCGTAATGGAGGGCCACGGCTCCACTCGCGATATTTCTGCTTCCAGTTAATTAACACTCGGATAAAAGGTCAAGTGGTGTAGTTTGGTCGGTGCGTTGTTTTAACGTGTTTAAAATAGGATTTGTTTTCTTTTGAACGGGTAGGTACATCTATGACGTAATAAGAGTTATTTAAAAAAATTGACTCGGAACAAGCACATTGATTTTGGTAAATTGATGGTTTTAAATAATCATAAAACTGTCGTTGATTTTTCTTGCGAAATAGGACATACAATTTAGTTGTGTATGTTCGTAGGTGCCTTAATCTTAGAAGAAATGCTTACATATAATTCTCTATTGAATTTGATTGATTCTTTCTTTTTCTATTAATTCCTGATAAGTTGCAGCTAAGCGACGAAATCGTAGCACTAGTTGTAGCACTTATCGTTGCACCCGTAGCACCAAACTATACACACTAGAAAAAACTTTGGATGTAATACATATTACGACCAATTACAGTAACCCAGAACAGACCTGAGCAGTGCCCAAAGAGATCTCATAAAACGGTAGCGGTTTGCTTGTGTTGCAATCACTAGCTGTTTGAGTACTACACCCACTGTCGCCCTACAGGCAATGCTAGAACTGCCACCTCTATATCTCGTCCTGCGTGAGGAGGCAGCCCTGGCCGCCTTTAGGCTCAATATAATTATCAGGAACACTGAGTAAGACTCCAGAGTCAAGCACATACAACGACGACCAATTATGGCATCACCCTGCGACAAAGCCCCGAAACTACATTACATTTCAAATAATTATAACATAATACTCACAGAAGAACATTACAGTGTGACTACTCAGACCAGAAGGAGATGATTAGAACAGAAACCCACCGGTCATCCAGATATTTTGCAGATGTTCTCGAAAGACCAGGAGACATAATCAACTGCTGGTGATCTACACCTCACATGACGATCCACTAAAATATGAGTGCTAAGGACAAAACATAGTAACGCCCTGTTTTTTAACCATAAGTAGGTATTATTGGCAATTTACAGCAGGTACAGCTGGCAAGCTTGAGAAGTTCGTGGCTAAGTAATAACAGCCGTACGGTTCGATTCATCAGGTTAAGCTACGCTTGCTGGGGTTGGTCCGTGGATGAATGACCATCTTAACATACCGAGACTCCTCCGTGCCTCGGAAAGCACGTTAAGCCGTTGGTCCCGGCTGTCATTCGTGGATCTTCGACAATCGTTACGGGTCGTCAGAAGGCCGAAAGTCAGACAACCAGTCTTACCAAGAGGTATCGTATTACCCACTGGCTTGGGGAGGTCAGATAGGCAGTCGCTTCATGTAAAATACGGTATTCAGCTGCGTCTGGTTAGACTGGAAGCCGACCCCAACATAATTATGTAGTTGGGAAAAGGCTAGGCTGATGGATTAACAGCTGGCAAGCTTTTACAGAACTGCCGGTATATTCTGTAATAAACTCACGGTCAAAACTTAGGTGAAGTGAGCTTGAAGTGAGCTGTCAATCCACCTGCTGCTAGGGACTGACAGCTCACTCCGAGCTCGCTTCACCTAAGTTTTTACGGTGAGATGATTACAGAATAGCACTGCTCTATTTTGTTTTTTAACCGACTTTAAAACAAGGAGGCATTCGACGAGTTTTCTTTTCCATGTATTTACTTCGATTTATTAGTGATTACTGGCCCGATTTTATGATTCTTTTTAATTTGACAGAAGACGACCGCGATGTAGTTTTATACCAATTTTATTAAATGTGGTCGAGTAGTTTTTGAGTTAGATTCAATAATAGGTTTTTAAACCAGTTCTTTTATGTAGACGATTATTATCTTTACATACCTACCTAGTAATTACCTAGTAGTTGTTCCGGGTCTGGCTGTTTGTGTATGTGAGTTTAAATGTTTGTAAACGCACCCACGATACAGGAGAAATTCCTAGTGTGGGGCAACGTTTTAAATAAAAAAAATATTACAGGCATTTTTTTTTTGTAAAACAATTTTTATTTGTAAGTAGCGTCAAAAAAAATGAGTTTATATTTTTTACTTCTTCCTCAGGGTGTGGCGGGTTCCCGTGGTCGGGCAGTAGGATGGCGCTGAAGACGCCTACGCCGGTCGTCGGCGAGCGCGAGACATGGGGCAAGAAGGTGGACTTCCTGCTGTCGGTCATCGGGTTCGCCGTCGACCTCGCCAACGTGTGGCGCTTCCCTTACCTCTGCTACAAGAATGGCGGGGGTAAGTGTTTTTATAAAATATTTTTTTAATGTGGATGGGAAAACTCGTGAGGAGCTCGTGGCTAAGTAATAACAGCCGCACGGGTCGATCCATCAGTTAAGCTATGGTTGCCGGGTTTGGTCCGTGGATGGGTGACCATCTATAGTCGAGACTCCTTCGTGCCTCGGAAAACACGTTAAGCCGTTGGTCACAGCTGTCATTTGTGGATCTTTGACAGTCGTTACTGTTAGAAAGTCCGAAAGTCTGACAACAAGTACTCTTACCAAGGGGTATCATATTACCCAGTTACTGGGTTGTGGACGTCAGATAGGCAGTTGTTCCATGTAAAATATTGGGTCAGCTGCATCCGGTTAGATTGGAAGCCGACCACAACATAGTTGGGAAATGCTAGGCAGATTGATTGTATGTATGGGGATGGGAAAACAAGAGTTCGATCCACGGGCCCAAGCCATAAATAGGTCAAGTTGTACTGCCTGCAGCTTCCTAATTTACGTTGCTAACGATTAAGTTATTTAATTTTTTAACAAGAGTAAGTTAGAAGATACAAGATTTTTTTTTAAATGTTATTGTTATTATTATTATTATTAATATAAAAAAAAAAAACTTGCATCTTTTTTTTTTATAAATCACTGCATTAATTTCGCCTCTCTCTCTAATTGCGTAAAACACGATCAATCACAATCTGTTTCATTTTGACAGTTCATCTACATTCATTGCGTTATTTACGTTGCTGAGCAGATACATTTTTCGGACTACTCTTGCCATAAATATTGTCACGAAGAAATTTTTATTTTTTTATTGCAAATAATGTTTATTACTTTTACAGTGTGTTAGTTTAATACATAAATATAAAAAAATATAAAAAGCTTATTCGAAATGGTCTCCATTGGCTGCAATACAGTCCTTTAAACGTTGAGGCCAGTTATCAATAGAAGCACGCACTCTTTCCATGGGAAAATTCTTCACTGCCAATCGTATGGATTGTTTTAGGGACTCCAAATTATCATGGCGTTTAAAGCAAGCCGTAGGTACTCTCTAAAACTGACCATTAATCATAATCCAGCGGATTAAGATCGGGACTAGACGACGGCCAGTCTTCAGCTCTGATGAAGTCCGAAACGTTCACTTCCAACCAAGACTGCGTGGACCTAGCTTTATGACCCGGCGCCGAGTCTTGTTGAATACTTGGTTATTGAATATAGTGTTGTTAAGGGGCTTAACTACCTTCTCAAGAATGGTTTCTTGATACACTTGTGCCGATGTTTTGATACCTTTTTCACAAAAATATGGCTCTGTCACTCCTTCATAGCTAACACCCCACCAAACCATCACTGAAGTCGGATAATGCCCACGTTGCACTCTGTCGACTAATTGGGAAGCTTCCTTAGAGCTTTGAGCATAAATACGGTCATTTTGTTTGTTAAAATGTTGCTCAATTGTAAAGATTTTCTCATCCGTAAACAAAAAAAATCTGTGACCTCCCTTTGCGTACCGCTTCAGTAGTTGTTTCGATTTTACCACCCTATTCTTTTTAAATTATCAGTAAAAAATTACCAGTGCATCTCTTAAGTCGTAAGTCATCTTTTAAAATACGCGACATGGTTCTGGGTGCTTTCTTCATCTCTCGAGATAAAATCTTTTGCTTTCGGACAGGATTTCTTCGAATTCTTTCCCTTCCTGCTTTGACCACCTTTTTCGTACGAACACTACGTGGACGGCCAGATCTTTTTCTGTCACAAACAGAGGAGGTCTCATTGTACCTATTAATAGCCCGGTACACAAACATTTGACTAATACCAAGCGTATGGAGAGTTTTAAAAATTGCATTTGGCTCCATACCAACTTTATGTAATGCAATCACAGCGATTCGGTTCTCTTTATCACCCCACTCCATTTTAATATCGCAAAATATTGTACAATGTATTGGCACCAAAATTAGAAAACACACACAGATTCCAAATTTAAATGTAATATTTTTCTTATTTTTAATTGTAACAGTATTTATGGCCAGACTAAGTATATAATTATGAAGCAATGGATTAGCAATCTGGTTTGGATACAGCGAGTGGTGATTGTGTTTCGTTTATATCAGTTTACAATCGAAAATCTTACTTTTAACTTTTTCAAAAGTATTTCTACGAACTAAGATTTTCCAACTTGCTTTTTGTGTCGAAGATTTTCAAGAACTTAAATGGGCGTCGTCAGATGCCAATCGTCAATCCAATACTTACATCACAAACAACAAACCTCTCCAATCAGCCATATTTTGCTCGCTCCATAATCAAAAAACGTTTTTTGTCCGTCATGTAGATTATGAAAAAAAAACGTACACGTATTTTTTCTTTTTTTACGTTATCAAAAGATTACGGCGATATATTGAGTTAAATGTGCCATGTCGTCACGAGTATGTAGATTTTATACTTGTGACGTAGCGACCTCCACTCCTAATGCGTTTTAAAGCAAAAAATACGAGTCTAATATTTTATTATTATCTGACTGGCGGACTAAATAGAATTTCTTTTTTTTGACCCAGGCATCATCCCTATTAACCTAATGATCCATTCTACACGGTCTAGAACGCGGTGTCGGTGTCTAGAGTGGCGTGGTTGTGCCTTGAATGGTACTAAGTGCCTCTTGCGTCGCTAATTGTGCGCCTCGCGTCTCGCCGACGAGTTCCGTCACGTCATAAATGCTCAGACGGCACACTGATGACGTGTTTCGGTTTTGTTTGAAATTTTCTAGTAGTTCGGAAAATAAGTTAAAATTATTGCTATTTGATTCCTTTGTCCTTTATATTCGACACACACTTAACTGTGTTATGGAAGAAAAATTAGACTGGGTATCTTTAAAATCGAACTAAGTTGGTCGCCGTCGGATTGTGTTCATCGTTAGTTCTGTCGCCACACACAGTCGAGAGAAGATAGGTATAATCTATTTTTACCATTCAATTTCGAAATTAAATCATACGAACTCTATAAATCAGAAACTATTTTATTCCATTCCATAGGAGAAAATTATTCGTGAATTCATTCAAGACCGGTGCGCGCTAACACCAGCTGTAGGGCACTCGAGACATAATAGGCGGTTAACAATCGTACGCCTTGTGCGGCTTGTGCCTCGCCTCGCCTCATGCAACGCCTCGAGTGGCCTGCACTACGCTTACACCTGCGGCTTGCTAATTGAAGCTTCACATTCGCCCAGTGTGCGGTGAAGTACTCATGTAATAGCGTTATACACTCAACACACAATATACTTGAAACTTACTACGCACTATGCAAAATGAAGACATAATATACAAAACAACGAAAAACTTAAAACGAAGTTAAATGCCTTACGTAAGCCTCCAAAGCAGTCTTCTCTATATCATGGTGGAACTATTTTCGTTTAGGACGTTTCGATACGAGTGCGAACAAATGAAAATTCAGATCTTATAGCTACAGACAGAACTTGGCCACCATTTCCTCATAGTTTAGACAAAACATGGCAAGTGACAAAGCGCGATATGGTAAGCCATCTGGCGATGACTCCACGCGTCTTTGCTGAAACGGAAATGAAGTGCCTCAAGCAAGAGCATGGAAAGGCCAGTCAAAGAGCCGGAAACGACTAAATGAGATTTGTTTGCATGGTGTTTAAATATTATATATACGGCTGTTCATATTCCGGAAACTTATTACAATAATTTTTAGTCTTGTTCTTCAATCTTCTCTTAATACGGGGTAGGATACCAAGTAGATTATGATGCGTCTTAATAATTTCTACAATCAAAGAGGTACATTCCAAAAATTTCAAGATGCTAATAATTTGTTGATACAGTAGGTACTCGTACGAATATTAATGAAAAAAGTTTCGATACGATTACAAATAAGGAGATGGTTTCTAAAAAATAAATCTCTCTCACTACCCAGCAGCTACAAAACCCTGTGTACAATAAAACAAACATAAATATTACATACAAGCAACATAGTTATTTGGATGCCACCGAGGAGCTTTTAAATAAACTTGAACGTTTGCAAAATATTCGTTTTGTTTTAAACCTTAAAAAAAAAAAAATGATACACGTTGTCTATATCTCCTTTTATCCACTTTCCTGCTATCGCAGGTATGCTGGAAGAGATTTCTTAAGAAATAAGCATCACCTTTGTACGTATTTTTCTGTTCCTTTTTTCTTGTCTGTTTATATGTGTGTACATAAACTGTTAAATGAATAAATCAATAAGTAAAATACCTACATGCTGATCTTAGTTAATTGATTCAGGCGTTACCTTGCGGGAATCCATTACAAAATACAATAGACGTAGATATATTTAGTAACCTTTTCCGCTTAACTATCTATTACTACGAGGCATCCTCAGGATGACCATTGACTTGTCGTGATATCTCGTTGAAAGGTGAAACTCGTGTCGATTTCTTACAGGGTTTTTTATGACTCATTAGGAATAGTTAAACGGAATAGGTTACTAAATATATCTACGTCTATTGTATTTAATGTTATGCTGAACTTATTACAAAACCCCTAAGTAAAGAACATGTTGAAAATACTTGAGCTCATAACAAAGTTTCAGCCACATACTTAATTGCATCCGCTGCTGCTGCTTTGATCGTCCGTCGCACCATCCTTTGGAGTCCAAGAGTCAGTAATTGACAATCAAAACGCGCCCTTTACGTCGAGAAAACTAAGTTAGCTCCTCGATGTGCAGGAAAATTAGTAACGTAATAATGGGAGCGAGTAATAAGATAATGGAGAGGGGAGGTCATCCTCTCTTGGCAACGCAAAGGCCGATCGGGCCGCGTCTGTCCGTGATCTAATTAAATGGCAATTCTCGTGAACTGTTGAAATGTGATCTTGTCTTTGAGCCGTTCAAGCTGGGAGGGAATTTATTTAGAACGGTCGATGAGATGCTGTTAATGGGTGCTAGCGTGTCGCCTCTGTGTAGAATATGAATACTATGGCCATTTGGCACATATTCCGGTTCTACAGCATCTCTCAGTTTCTAATAGCACTTATGGCGTAAGAATTTCTTTATAGATTGTGTCGAGACATACTTTTTGTGTGTGATGTAACTAAAGAACAAGTAAAATTATATTAACATTAAAAAAAAAACCCACACAATCATTTTCTCATTTCTCTTTCCTACTTCATCACCAGACCCTGTTCATCATCTATCTATAACCTATTCATTGAGACCAAACACGATGCCTGTGCTGTAAGTTTGTAAGGGAGTTGGGTATCCTGCAAATTCAAGGTGATGCTGCAGAATCAGTTCAAGGTTACTAAGTTCTTCTAATATCATTAAAGTAACATAATACCAAATTTCAAATCGACCAGACCTGTGGAAGACGCTCACTCATCAACTAGAAAAGTGCTGATAATCTTCGAACGGCTGAACTGATTTTGATAAAACATCTTTAAGAAACGTCACAAGAAAATATTATGCTTGTATATACAAAAGCCGCATCCAAATCGGTTACGGTGCCACAGACAGACACACACATAGCGGTCAAGCTTATAATACCTACCCCTATTTTTGGGCCGGGCGGGGTTAAAAATAGTAAATTATGAAAATGTTGAAGATCATCAGTGGTTATTAAAATCAAGCTGCAGTGCAGGTGAGATTTATGTAGGTAAGTATTATACTTAGTTCTTACCACACGAGTTTTTTAATACCTAGTGTTATGCAGTTTCATAAACTGATATAAAACAAGCTAGTAAGTAACCGACACTGACAAAGATATAAATATGTCTAGAATTGTAGGTCGCCGGAAAAAAATGCCTCCAACTGCTGGCTGCTATTTACACGCGCACTAGCAAAATGTCATGGCGTGAGTGTAAGACGTAGCTGTCCCGCACACCAGCATAACAAAGTTGGCTTGTTTGTTTAATTCTTTTGTAGCGCGACACTATTTAGACATATAAATAGTCAAAAGACACTAATTTATTGCGTCTGATCTGAAATCTAGAAGTTACACAATAGGTATCCTTATAATATGGGCTCAACAGACTGACGGACGGACAACGAAGTGATCCTATCACTTCGTTGTCCGTCCTTCAGTCTGTTAATATTTTTTGGGCAGAGCGCTAACACCTTTCTAGATCATAACTAACAGACGTAAAATAGCATAATAATAATAATATAATCTATAACATTCCATTAGCTTCAGCCGACATTGCTAACCCTTCTGAATGGCTCTGATTTATAGCCGTGTTCGGTCATAGCAGTGGTTCCATACTAATTGATTGGGGCGCCACTTCATCATGTGGCCCTCGCCATCCATCATTGCTAACGTAGGCTATACTTACCACTAATATGAAGATATTATGAAGCTGTAATTATTTCATGATGTGACAGTTTTGGTTACCGTGTTGATTGCATTGTTTTGCGGATACGTATATGTACAAAAATTAATTATGTTAATTAGAGTGGTCGTGGATTTTTGACAGTCGTTCGGGTCGTCAGAATCCCGAAAGTCTGACAACCAGTCTTAATTACTCAGTTACTGGGTTGTGGAGGTCAGATAGACAGTCGCTCCATGTAAAATACTGGTATTCAGCTGCATCCGGTTAGACTGGAAGCTGACCCCAACATAGTTGGGAAAAGGCTAGGCAGATTGATAAATTGAATTGAGTGGTTTAATTTCTTAATAAGCAGAAACAATATGTTTCAGTTATGAAGATAACTTGCATTACATCCTGGGGTAACTTTGAAATGTCCATCAAATCTAGAAGATCTTCTGTAAAGTAATTGTTTTATAAGTTAATATTATTAACATTCTTATCAGAACATTTTTGTACTCGTAATGGAATGATAGTAACACAATATTTTGTAGAATGAGGACTCTTTCACTTTCTAATAAAAACTCTGTAGGGCCCTCCGAGATGTTTTATGTAAGTACTCAAGTAAGTAGTAAAAAAAAACGTGCTTAGTAAAAATGATGGTATGTTGAAACTGTTAGTACTCCTCATCAGTCTTGTTCATAGAGGTTCATTTGAAAACCAGCGTCAGACAGCATTTGTCGGGCACTAATGCTGAAATGAACCTTTTTGGCGCAGCCGTGGAGGCACACACTAATATTGCTATAAGATTATTTTCACTTTTTATTTTGTTATTGTGTTTCACGAACTGTGTCCAAATAAATATTATTCTTTCTTTCTTAGTACTATTTGTTTTTTTTTAAAGAATAAGTTTTTTTAAATAATACAGATACTGTTATTTTAATGGTCGATTTTTGGTCCATCTATACATATTTTACGAGCTTGGTCAAATTTGAACTGCATACATACATAAGTAATTTGGTGCAATTTGTGTGACGATGATGATAATATCCGTAAAATTATAGTTCCGTGCGTGCTACAGTGGTGCCGATTCTCTTGTACACCGGACTAAACTAACTAAACTATCACTAAAATTCCTTACTTTTCGCTATGAGAATCTTAACGCTATTCTGTAGTAAAAAGTCTCTAAATTAAAAAATATATTTTGACACAACTAAATCGAATTTGACAATTGCGACTCCACGTGGTACATACTTTAAGAGCCGGAGGCGCGCAGTGGGGGCAGCCTCGACGTGTTTTATATTGAATTTTTCACTTTTTGTATGGAAAATAAAAAAAAATATTACCTACGTGTTGAGTATTATGGGTGTGGGGGTTTCATAGGGGGTCGAAAATTTCATTATTTTTGCGATAGGACACACCATTTTCGAGATATAAGCAAAAGAAAAGAAAAAAATCCAGTACAGTACTGTTTTTGCACCCGAAGTCGAGATGTTCGTGTGAATTTTAGTTCATAACAACTAATAATATTCCACACCATTTTCAGTGGCGATTAAAAATGGTCAGAATTAGTTAGAAAATTAAAATTTTAGGTGAAAAACGTCAAATTCAGAATAGCAAAATTGTCATTTTCACTAAATTAAAATCTCAGTACAATCTTAGTGCTGTCAAACTAAAATATAGTTAAGTTGTGCCACTTTAGTCTATTTCAGAATGGGAAATCATCGTTTGACAGGAGTAAACTAAATTTTGGTGATTTTTAGTCTAGTTTAGACGCATTTGTGACAAGAGAATCGGCACCAGTATCTACCCAAAGTGAATACACTGGTATGGTTTTCCAATTTGTGATACGAATTTTTTTTTTACAAAAAAAATATACTTACGAAAAAAAAAATACAAAAAAAATAACCGACTTAAAAAAAACATTACAATGTAAAAAATAACTTTAATTTCGGAAGTCCGTGCATTTGGATCTTTTACTTTTGTGCCACCGACTTCCGAAGTTATTTTTCACTTTGTATCTGCTTTTATTGGAAGTATCTAGGTTGCTTTTTTTTGGTTTTCTAATTATTTTTTACTTTTTTAGTATAACACTACTTGCTATGTAAACCACAGTGACAGGAAGTATTATAACATCATGAAGATACACAAAGTAAAATAAATACATATTATCGTAGCTCACTGATAAACAACACAAGCATAGATTATTAAAATTTATATGGAACCACCGGGCATGCTTTCTCTACCAAAAAAAGAGATTTTTCAAAATCGGTTAACAATTGACGAAAATATCGATTAACATACACAAAGAAAATACATATCTACGGACGAACATACAACCTCCGCGTTTTTTTAAGACGCGAGAAAATTAAGTCAATGTTACCACCAACATTTACACTCTAGCTACAGGTAACTTAATTGAAATCAAAATACAGCTGCCTTTATAAATCACAATTCCATAAACATTTCAGTTAGAAACAATTCCGGCCTTACGGTGTGGATGATTTAATGGAGCCCTATCGGCGGTAATCTCGTAATACCCAATCATCCGGGCTGCTGTCCGCGGGGACCTCCCGGCTTCTCGGAACTAAGGCGATTCGATTACCATTCTAACATTGGTAACAGATTCGAAGAAAATGTAGCTCTAAATTAAATCATCGTGAGCCGATTAGGTTTTTTTTGCAGCGATTTTAAATGGAAATTAGTTCTCAAGTCTGCAAATGCCTGTAGGGTCTCGTACTGAAGGAGTTAACTCAGTTTTACTGCTTTTATTCAATTTACAACACGTGTACTGTTCGTTATTGAAGAATTCCATTGGCTATCTCCGAAGGCCTTCCTCAGATCTTAACTAATTTTAAACGGAACCACCTCGGGAGAATACTCTTCCAAACAAAAAAAAATCATCAAACAAAAACAGGACAAAATTGGCGATGATATCACTAAGATATAAAAAAACGTTCAGCAGAATTGATGACCTCCTCCTTTTTGAAGTTAGTTAAAAAAGGCGACAGAAGGTATTTCCCTTTTTTACTTTCTTTAAAATGAGACTCAATTTCAATACATCTTCACAATACTCAAATACCACTCCTGAAATCTCTACGCATCTTTCCATCTACATCAGTTTGAAAGGGAAATGCTTTAAAACGTGCACAATGTAAGTAACATATTTCAAAAGACAGCAGCGCAACAGTTAAAATTAAATCACCCTATCATGGCGAAAAGCCGCACTATTCCATAAAGCCCCATTATCCCCTCACTTAAGAGACACGAAGATTCTCCGAAGTCACTTCTCTCCGTCGTCGTCGACTTACAGAAAGTTGGTCGGAATGTCCTCCATTCCCCTCTTATCCGCGACCTGTTGCATCCGGCAATAAAGTAAATCCTTGCCATATTTCTTCCTCCCTGCTCAAAGAGGTTTTAAGACGCATTGCTCTGAAGATGTACCTATAGTTTTTTCTTCGGCGAACAACTAAGGGCGAGATTTTGGCTTTGTAGTTTTTAGGCACCGTTAAGTTAGCACTCAGCAGAATGACTTCGTTTAGGTGCCAGGTTTTGAAGTAGATATTGTTGCCCTGCATTCTATATCTATAATTGTTCTAGGTATTGCCTTCATTAGTAATTGATACTTGACTTTTTGGCACTCGTAGCTGACCTATTAAAATACTGTGGGAAGATGATGAGTACGAGTATTTAGTAGGTATATCGGCAAGGATCGTAGCAGGTGGCGTAGGTACTGTAGTTCCTACCTAGCAACATAGACAAAGGACGTGAATTTTTATATGTGTGATTGAGAACGTTCATTCTGAAAGTGGGCAACGTCGCAAATAGATGTCAAATATTTCGCTATTTTGATCATTTTGGCAATATTACTGTATGGAAATATGAAATGTGGCTGACTAGCGAACTAGAATATGAATAATGAATTGCAATTGTAACTCTGAATTTGATTGTGTAGCCGTTTTAGGTGTAAAAAAGACAAGTTTCCAAATACTTTTTTTAACATCGAAAGCTAAATATTCGGTGTTACGCTTATTCATATTTCCAAATTAATCAAAACAGGTAAATAGTTAGCTGTCAAATATTTACCTTTTTAGGATAAGCGCTCTCCTCCCGTCCGTTACAAAGACTCCAGGAGATCGATAACAATTAAAATTCTATTGTGTCTCATTAGTAGCAGTTGAACTCTTAAACGTTAAAAGTAACCTACTTGAAATAAATGACATGAGTTCGACTATGACTTTGAATTTTCTACCTGCAGCCCATCGAATACTAAATTTCTGTATAAATCTTGCTAAAGCAGAGCCCTGCAAGACAGACGTGTGGGTTCCTTGGGCATTATACTTACCCAATTATAGTGTACGGAAGTTCCTCATTTAGCAATTGTGTTCGTTGTTCATTACTGTTTACTTGGAACTTGTTGACACACGTGCAGCAGACAGTTTACTTCATCCTTTTACTGTCCTCGTTTTAGTTACTCTTTCGAGGAACCCTAAGATGAGTATTATAGTTAGTTGGTAACGGGATTAAAACAGGTGGCGGGCAATTTATGTCTGTAATTTTAATGGTTTACAATAAAGAGTATTCTATTATATTAAAAGTTATATCGATAGTGATAAAGAAACATAATCGACAACAATTTTATTTAGTCCTGCGTTCATTTACAATTTACAAACTAATTCTAGGGGTTTGTGGCTAACAGCTGCATGGGTTGATCGATTAGGTTAAGCTACGCTTCCAGCGGAGGTCTGTGGATGGGTTACTAACTTTAAATACCAAGGCCCCTCCGTGCCTCGGAAATCAAGTTAAGCCGTTGGTCCCGGCTGTCATTCCTGGATCTTTGACAGTCGTTACGGGTCGTCAGAAGCCCGAAAGTCTGACAACCAGTCTTACCAAGGGGTTTCGTATTAACTAGTTACTGGGTTGCGGAGGTCAAATAGGCAGTCGCTCCATGTAAAATACTGGTATTCAGCTGCATCCGGTTAGACTGGAAGCCGACCCGAATATAGTTGGGAAAAGGCTAGGCAGATTGATTGGCTTTACTTGGATAATTTCCTTGTTTCTGTGTCAGACGCTCTGGTCCCATCTCATTCATACACACATAATGTACCTACATATATTTATGTCGTAGGCAGATTGTATGATTCGTCACTATACAAACTGCGCCGTCCGCTCGCAATTTTGGAAGCCGACCTCAAGATAGTTGGGAAAAGGCTTGGCAGATTGATTTTCATTGAATTAAAAATGGTTTAAAAGGTAAAATATGAAGGTTTCCCATTTAATTTCTTACTAAATTGCCTGAATTCTGGCTAAAATACAAATAGATAACCGATGTCATTAGGTAGAACAAAATTAGCGCTTTACAAAAGCTAATTTATTGTGTTACCAACACATACCTATCTATATAATTAATCTACATAAATGAGTTCGAACGTTGAACATCTCAAGTTTCATAAAAGCGTATTGGAAGCAAATGGGAGAGCCTTAAAAGGCCAATTACAGGACAATTTGCGACGCCCTCTCTCTCGGGGCCGATATGAAATGATTGCGAGTACAGACCTGAGATTGCGATGGAACTCTTTGGGGGAAATCGACTGAAAAATTTACGTTATTACTGGAAATATTAGTTGGGATTTGTAAAACAATAGGACTTCTGTTGAAATTAAGAATTTTGGGGCTTATTTTCTGAAAAAAAAAATTAATGAATGGATGTACAATATCAAGACCAATAGGTAGGTAGTTATCTATATGTATAGACTAAATAAAATTTAAGTACGTATTAAGTATTAGGGGTTAAAGTATGAAATTACCGATTTGTACTGAAAAATCTAAAATCTAAAAACTGAAAATTTTCTTATGTAATTTTGACGTTCGAAAAATGCTGATTCTCAGCCTAGTTTGAAAAATGACTTTTGAATTTTGAATTGAAAATAGTTTTTTTTTAAATTTAACATATTTATTTAATCAAAATAATTACCATTATTATCTTTATATTGCTGCCATCTAATAGGAAAATCATTTATGCCTTTGCGATAGAACTCTCGTGATCTAGATACGACAAACTGTGCGACGCCATTTTGTACTGCCTCCTGAGAAGAAAACTTTTTATCAAGTAGAAAATTGTCCCAATCACGAAAAAAAATGGTAGTCCGTTGGAGCAAGGTCTGGCGAATACGGAGGGTGACGAATGGTTTCTAATTGCAGTTCCTGTAGAGTTAAAACGGTTTCTCGTGCTGTATGAGGTCTCGCGTTATCATGGAGCATATATACCTAATGGTGAAGATCGATTCATGAGTCGGGGCTGTTTCACTGCTAGTTTTGCTATCATTGTTCGGAGTTCGGCACAGTAGACATCTGCCGTTATTGCTTGACCAGATCGGAGAAACCTATAGTGAATAACACCATGCTGAGACCACGAAACAGTTACCTACCATTACCTCTTTATTGGTAAGCTTTGCTTTAGGGCACTGTTGCGGCGTTTGACCTGGGCCCCAAGTCTGCTATTACAATAGTGTCACAATGGTCTATCATTAATTTCATAATTGTTGATTTTGACAGGTTTGGTAATCTACTAACATATTGGCGTCATTATGACTTTCCAATGGTCAGCCACTGACACTCCATTGAAAGAAATGGCATCTATTGGTAATCTCGTACATAATGAAAAATGAATGACTGACTTAGGCGGTAATCTGCTAAAATTTTGACAGTTCCTTTGATAATTCGTTACGAGTATCGTGTTTGTGGAATACAATGATCAACCAATGATCGGCCATTATGAATTTAGCAGATTACATACTTTTAGAAAAATGACAATAGGACCGTGTTGGAATGACGAATTTATAAAAATAGCAGACTTGGGCCCCTGGGGTCAGCCATTGCATTGTTCGTTTACGGTTATCGTAAAGAATCCACTTTTCATCACATGTCACAATTCGATCCAATATTCTTTCATTTCTGTATCGATTCAATAAGGCAACACAAGTTTCAACACGCGTTTCTTTCTGCTGATCAGTCATATCATGAGGCACCCATTTCTCATATTTTTTTATTTGATTGATTTGACGGAAATGAGTCAATATTGTTGGTTAGGTAACGTTCAACCATGCCACTAATTCCTGGGTAGTTTGGCTCGGATTAGCTTCCACCGTCTCTTTCAAACTTTCAATTCATTTATTTACCTATGTGGGCGGTCTTCCACGTGGTTCGTTCTTCAAATTAAAGTCCATCACGAAAGCGTTTATACCAAAATCGCACGGTGCGTTCATTAGCAGTCCCCTCTCAAACGCAACATTGATATTGCGAGCTGTTTCTGCCGCGTTAGTTCCGCGTCGGAACTCGAATTTTCGAAGTATCCATCTTTCTTGTCTAAGCTGAATAAAAAAAAAACAACTGAAAGTCGATAATCGAATGTTGCACATTTTTTAAAAGAACAACTTCATAGGTACCACGTGAAAAAAGTTTCACTCAAATAATTATATGTGAATTCGAAGTACCTATTACAATAAAACGGCAATTTCATACTTTAACCCATATTATTGATAATTTAATTTTGAATAATTGTGTTAATTTGTTATGAGACTTGTTATTTTAATACGAGTATGTGGACGTCAATTTAGGGCGAAATGTGTCATTGCACTAACAATTATTACTTTATTTTGTACCGTATTTACCTACTGCAAATAAATAACTGACTAGACTTTACCTTTTCTGTCGAAATTTGGTATCACAAAACGTTAATCATGAATTCCGTTAATTCGTGTTGAGATTTATGAAAATCACTTTTAAACAGAGATAAATTGTGGTAACATCTTAACATTTATTCCTATTATCCAGGCGCTTTCCTGGTGCCGTACTGCATCATGCTGGTGGTGGGCGGGATCCCGCTGTTCTACATGGAGCTGGCACTCGGGCAGTTTCATCGGAAGGGCGCCATAACCTGCTGGGGGAGACTAGTTCCACTCTTTAAAGGTAAGTTTCAATTCAACTCATTTTAGGTGTGTGTGACAGTTCACCCTCGTTCATTGCGTTATTTACGTATTGAGCATTCAAATTTTTCAAACCTATGAAGCAATGTATTAGCAATATCCTTCAGAACTTTCGGATTGTGATTGAAAATATTTTACGTAATTAGGGTGCTGATCCTGGCAGTCAAGAGAATCTTTGGTCCTTGTTTCCGGTATAAGAGAAAGCCTATATTCATTAAATTTGAAGGATGTATTTTTTATAAGAATGTATAATATTTAGGTCGTAAAACAAATAACTAAATCCCGCATTGTTTAAACATACCACACTGGTTAAATGCTTAACATATTAAAGAAGGTATTTTCTGCTGATTAAAGCAGTATCTTAGAGTTGCACTTTACTATTCAATTGAAATAAATAATGCGTGGTACATAAATTTTGTTACATCACATCATTCAAAACTAACGTTTAAGTGGGTTTAATTTTAAATTGGCACGATTTCTCTTTACTTGGCTCAGTTTTATAGGGTCACGTGTGACTTATACCTACGCGAGATTTATTGCGGCCCGGTCACGTCCCGTTGGCTAATGTCATTGGTATGGTGGAAGCCCCATTTGGCGATCAAGAGTTATAGTGCCCACCACTTAACTTTCTGACTGCTTCGTAGCTTTGAGTTGTGTCTACATAGAGTTCGGTTTACAATAACGAAGGAGTTATGTAGGACAGCTTTCTAATTACGCAACACATTTTTGTAAACGATTACGACAAATCTGTTTCATTTTGACAGTTCAACAACATCCATTGCGTTATTTACGTTGCTCTTCAGATTTTTTTTTCGAACTTACGGAGCAATGGATTAGCAATCTGTTTAAAAACGATTCAGATTCGGATTGATTTTGCATTACGTAATTAGGGTACAGATCATGAAAACAATGATTTAAATGAGGTTTCAGACTTCTTGTGCCTATTAAAAGTTAAACATTTGGGTCGTTAATTTACCGTGATTAAATAAGAGAGGTTGTACCTGCATTGATTATTACTCTAAAGTTATCTTGTTCTTTCTGTGTCAAAAAGCTGGATACAATTTTACCAGACTATCCGATAGTGTACACAAGCTATACATTTTCAGTATAAGCTGACCTAGCATTGTACGGAAATCCTATACAATGCAAGATCAGCTTATACTGAAAATGTATAGCTTTATATGTAGCCGTGTGTACCTTGTAAGATGGTTACAACTGTATAGGCAACTTAGGCGTTGAACAGACAACTAACTTGTGAACTACATGTCTAACTTTACAGCTATACCATGGCGTTTATAACAGAACAGTTAAGAATCGTTTCAGAGAAGAAATACTTGACAATTTAGTTAGATACACTGACGAGCAATATAAAAAAGCCACTTGAAAAAAATCTATAATATTTATTTCAAACCACACAAGTTAGCTACATGAAGTGAAAAAATCTTGAAAACAGTTTTATGTGTATTTGTATGCGCTATTAAATACACTTGTTAATATTACTATTTATTTTATTTTATTTTGTTACCTATATTAAGTACAAACAAATCACTGCACCTGACTTTTAACCTGATTTCGGGTTACCACTGAAAATCAGCGCTGTGCTGTGGGTCCCCCATAGCACAGCATTATGCTGAGTGGGAGCCTTCTTGTCACAGTCATGACGTGCAGCTGCCGACTATTTCTGATAAGTTTGTATTAATATTTATATTATTGATCTATTTTGTTTTCTTCTTACCTACTCTTGTCTTTTTGTATGCGCGTGTTTCTGTGACAAACAAATCTATTTTTCTTTCTTTCTTTTACTTGAATATCCCTTTTTACTTCAAAAAGCTATCTTGCGTGGTTTCGGAAATATTCCATAAGTTAGTGGCTTTTTTATATTGCTCGTCAGTGTATTTTATACACTCACTGCTCACGGATTCAACGACCAAAAAATCACACGCTCCAATAAACAATCCTTCTTCAAATTCGACTTCAAAACTTTTATGCAAAACATGGGACACGTCATTTACAAGATCGCGGTGTTGTCGGACGTCGCCCCCGCACTTAACACCCATAATTGACACCATTCTCGGGGCTCCCCTTAAGTGCTCGTCCCATACGGTCTCAAAAGGCTCCGGTAGATTTGCGAGCCCGGCTTATGCCCGTTGATTTCATTTCACGCGATTGTCACGTCTCGCACCCTGAGTGGCTCCCACCAAGATATGATTTTTGAAGAGAAATAAAATTGGTAATGGTCCGGAAAGGTGCTGGAAAGCCGCTCTGAGTGAAAGTATTTTCTGACGAAATGAATTGAGTACGTTCGCGCGATAGATCATTGTTTTGGTGAAATGGTTTTCTTATAGCTTTTATTTAAGAACTAGGCAATTTGTTAGGTCTGTAAAGAGCTCTCTAGAATCACCAATTGCACGCAATTTATTTAGGTCTCTATCAACCTAATATTACTTTACCGTTCATAATCATGAGAAGAATGAGAGAAGTATTATTGCTAATTTCAAGGGCCATCATCGTACATTATAGCTTATTATTTATTTATTTTAACATATACCTAGTCTTGCCATAAATATTGTCACGAAGAAAAAAAATGTTTTTTATTGCAAATAATGTTTATTACTTTTACAGTTTAATACATAAATATAAAACAATTTAAAATATAAAAAGCTTATTCGAAGTGGTCTCCATTGGCTGCAATACAGTCCTTTAAACGTTGAGGCCAGTTATCAATATAGGAGCACGCACTCTTTCCATGGAAAATTTCTTCACTACCAATCGTATGGATTGTTTTAGGGACTCCAAATTATCATGGCGTTTAGAGCAAGCCGTACTCTCTAAAACTGACCATAAATCATAATCCAGCGGATTAAGATCGGGACTAGACGACGACCAGTCTTCAGCTCTGATGAAGTCCGAAACGTTCACTTCCAACTAAGACTGCGTGGACCGAGCTTTATGACCCGGCGCCGAGTCTTGTTGGAAGGACCATACTTGGTTATTGAATATGGTGTTGTTAATGGGCTTAACTACCTTCTAAATGGTCTTGATACACTTGTGCCGATGTTTTGATACCTTTTTCACAAAAATATGGCTCTGTCACTCGTTCATAGCTAACACCCCACCAAACCATCACTGAAGTCGGATAATGCCCACGTTGCACTCTGTCAACTAATTGGGAAGCTTCCTTAGAGCTTTGAGCATAAATACGGTAATTTTGTTTGTTAAAATGTTGCTCAGTTGTAAAGATTTTCTCATCCGTAAACAATTTTTTTCTGTGACCTCCCTTTGCGTACCGCTTCAGTAGTTGTTTCGAATTCAACACCCTATTCTTGTTTAAATTATCAGTTTAAATTACCAGTGCGTCTCTTATAGGCTGCAAGTCCTAAGTCATCTTTTAAAATACGCGACATGGATCTGGGTGCTATCTTCATCTCCCGAGATAAAATCTTTTGCTTTCGGACAGGATTTCTTCGAATTCTTTCCCTTACTGCTTTGACCACCTTTTTCGTACGAACACTACGTGGATGGCCAGATCTTTTTCTGTCACAAACAGAGGAGGTCTCATTGTACCTATTAATAGCCCGGTACACAAACATTTGATTAATACCAAGCGTATGGAGAATTTAAAAAATTGCATTTGGCTCCATACCAACTTTGTGTAATGCAATCACAACGATTCGGTTCTCTTTATCACCCCACTCTATTTTAATATCGGAAAATATTGTACAATGTATTGGCGCCAAAATTAGAAAACTCAATGAACAATCGTATGAAAATGACAGATTCCAAATTCAAATTAAACAACCTTTCTTATTTTTTATTGTAACAGAATTTATGGCCAGACTAAGTATGTACAATGTACGTACATACGAGTATATAAACAGACACGAAGAAAAGAACAGAAAATTTTGACAAATGTGATGCTTTTTTCTAAAGAAATATCTTACAGCATACCTGCGACAGGAAAGCAGAGATGTAGGCTATTACTTTGAAAATAATAATAAGTCTCAAATGTCGATTATTAAGAATCTGGAGCAATCCACTGCTACATATATCCATTTAGGTACTTAGCCTTCTCTCAAGTAGACTATAGACGCAACACTTTTCAATTCCGTGTCCATTTAATTCTAACTGCACTTCTTACCCTAACCAACTCCCTATCACCATAGGTATCGGGTACGCGGTAGTCCTGATAGCATTCTACGTGGACTTCTACTACAACGTGATCATCGCGTGGGCTCTGCGCTTCTTCTTCGCCTCCTTCACCACCATGCTGCCCTGGACCAACTGCGATAATGAATGGAATACGCCTGCTTGCCGACCTGTGAGTTTTTAACCGTAAAAGTTTATTTTTTATTTTACGTTATTTTTTTCTGTTCTTATTTGGAGTCTGCATTAAGCACGGAGTTTTGTATGTAGGTACTCTATGAGTTCTTCAAGTGCTGATATTTTTGTTTCTTTGTTATTTTCGTAACAATAATGTCTTATGTAAATAATGTTCGGTCAATACGTACTCGTATTCTAATCAGCACGAGAAGCATGACTGCCGTCAAAACAGAAGGATGAAACACAAAATTACAGTTTGTAGAATGATTTCTACTGCACGATGTCAAAAATAAACTAAAAGTAATGTCAATTTGTATATAAAGAGATAGATAAATAAATCATTTATCTACAGTAATAATATAAATAATAATATTGTAAGAGAAAAGATTTGTAATGAATAAACTCAAAAACTACTGAACCAATAAAAAAAAAATCTCATCTATGGAATGCTATAATATCACTAAGAAGTACCTAATATATTAATACGCATACGCTATAATTTATAAAAATATCACGCAGGCGAAGCCGCTGGCGGAAGCTATATATACGAGTATTATCCACTTTTCGTAGAATAGATAGAAGTGGGCAAACCGCAGCAGCAGCAGATGCGATCAGTCAGCTTCCTAGCTGCTGGCAGCGTAGTACTTTTTGAAACTAATTTACAATGTTATAACCACACTTAGATAAAATTATAAGGTATTCAAAAAATAACTTTCGAAACTTTAAGAGGTGCTTTTAGTAATTAATATATTATAGTAATATTTTTTAGTAATTTTTTCAACACCTTAAATAAATAATCTTTAACTTTCCCGCAGTTCGAAGCAATCTGGGAAGCTTCCAACAAAACTCGGGTACGCTACAACAGCTCTTCAGAATTATTTCCCCCACCGCAAACAACCCCGTTTACATCAGCTGCTTCTGAATACTTCAAGTAAGATTTGTTTAAAAGAACGAATAAAAAAATCCGCTTTTTTCGTTAATTCAAATCCACAATATTATTTTAGCCGGGCCATCTTGGAACTGCAAGGAAGCGAAGGTCTTCATGACTTAGGTGCCATAAAATGGGACATGGCGCTCTGTTTGTTAGCGGTCTACATCATCTGCTACTTCTCTTTGTGGAAAGGCATCAGCACTTCTGGAAAAGTACGTACAGCTCTTATATTACGATGAAATAGCCAATGTTTACCTTATCATAATCGTCTTTAGTGTCTAAAATTCAATAATATTTTGAAATACTCCTGCTTTCTCTTTTTCCAGGTTGTTTGGTTTACGGCTCTCTTTCCCTACGCTGTTCTCCTAATCCTTTTGGTTCGTGGCATAACCCTCCCAGGCTCTGCCACCGGTATTCAGTATTACCTCAGTCCTAACTTCGAAGCTATCACACAGCCTCAGGTATGAAAACCATTAATATTTTAATGCTAAGCATATGTAGTTTGTATGAAAATAATGTTTTTTTTTTTTTGGATGCAAGGTATGGGTGGATGCGGCGACTCAAGTGTTCTTCTCTTTGGGACCTGGATTCGGAGTGTTGCTGGCTTACGCGTCTTACAATAAGTATCATAACAACGTGTACAAGTGAGTACACAATCTTGGACCATTTATCCAAAATCATTAAAAGCTGGTCTTTCTTTACGCGATACATTTTCTCAGGGACGCTATTCTAACGAGCGTGATCAACTCGGCGACCTCCTTCATTGCTGGCTTCGTGATCTTCAGCGTGCTTGGGTACATGGCCCACGCTTCAGGCAGGGATGTGCAAGACGTGGCTACCGAAGGACCAGGCCTTGTATTCGTGGTTTATCCGGCTGCTATTGCGACCATGCCGGGGTCTACCTTCTGGGCTTTGATATTCTTCATGATGCTTCTTACACTTGGGTTGGACAGTTCTGTAAGTGGTTCAATTTTTGTCTCAATCGTTTCCACTAGACCAACGAGAAGTTTTGATCAATAATTACGAGTACCTACTTTTTATTCCACTAGAGCTGTTTTTCATTTTAAATGTATATTTTTTTCTATCTATCTCAAATTCTCAAACCCAGGTTTATATTCATTCCACTAACTCGTAAATTTACAACTTTACTTACTCAACCATACGATTAATTTCTTAAAAATGTTTTATTTCCACTCAGTTCGGCGGCTCCGAGGCAATAATAACTGCGCTCAGCGACGAGTTTCCTCCAATCGGACGTCACCGCGAGATCTTCGTGGCGTGTCTCTTCACTCTGTACTTCTTCGTGGGCCTGGCTTCCTGTACCAAGGGAGGCTTCTACTTCTTCCAACTGCTTGACAGATATGCTGCAGGGTATTCCATCTTAATTGCCGTCTTCTTTGAGGCTATTGCTGTGTCATGGATATATGGTGAGTTGATTGTTGAGTTCTGATTGTCTTTTGTTTTATTCCTTCGTTCCCTAAATCGTTTTAAATCAGCATCTTTTCTGCATGTATACAGGGTGTAAAAAAGACCCATTATCTATGCGTTCTGTACATCAATATTGCTGGGAAAACTGTTATCTTTGGTGTGAAAAATCGCTGTTTACGGCAGCGCCCAATGTAACGCACGAAAAGCAACGTGCTTATGGGTGCAAGCAACGGTACAGGAGTTGTAAGGGTATTTAAAGTTAAATTTTAACATGTCAAACTTGTTTTCGTGAAATGCATTTGGTACTTTGACCTTCAATATCGACGTAAACAAAAGGTTCCCGAGTATGGTCTACTACAAAAAAAGGATCACAATGACGGAGTACTAGTGTCCCTCGGCTTTGTTAAGCGTATTTTTAAGCTGCTATAGCTGAATCATTTTTATCTTAGGGCGCAAAAAACGAGTGTACCGAAAAAAGTGCTAAGGTCTAAAAAAAAATTACACCTAACGAAGGATTTCAACTTCTCCGAGTTC
This sequence comes from Xanthia togata, assembly GCA_963853775.1. Lineage (NCBI taxonomy): Eukaryota > Metazoa > Arthropoda > Insecta > Lepidoptera > Noctuidae > Xanthia > Xanthia togata. The sequence goes on from OY970802.1 coordinate 20,672,127, forward strand.
CCAAATTACTCTATTTCTCTTTACCAGGTACGGAACGTTTCTGCGAGGACATTCGCGACATGATAGGTTTCCGTCCCGGTCTATATTGGCGCGTTTGCTGGCGTTTCGCGGCCCCTGCCTTCCTCCTCTTCATCATCGCTTACGGACTCCTGGACTACGAACCGCTAAGATACGAGAATTACATCTACCCAGTATGGGCTAATGCGCTGGGTTGGGCCATAGCTGGGTCCAGTGTCATGTGCATTCCAACCGTGGCTATTTATAAGCTGCTAACCACGAAAGGAACTTTTATCGAGGTATGATGTCGCTCATTTTGTTTGATTGAGGAGTTTGTTAAACATCCTGTTCCTAAATGTTTTTACTTAGGTCCCTCGTACCGCTCGGCTACAAGGATCTTTGGGCGCTCCAAAGACGGTGACAAGGGAAACAAGATGGCGGCGCTATTTCTGATGGTGGCCACGTGCCAAAATAACCATATCGAGTGCGCGCCGGAAATTGTACATCTGCTTTTTTGATGCAATGTCATAGATACTAACACCGCGTCAAATAGACGCGGTGTTAGTATCGGTTCAGGTTCAGGTGGTGGCGCTTATTCTGAATCCGTAGTAAACTCTCACTTATTTATGTTGTTGTTTAAGTTAAGTGTCGGGTGTAAAGAGGAGGAGTGTTATCAAAAATATTTGAAACTTAGTAACTTCATCAACTTCTTTGCAGCGTCTACGCATTCTGACAACTCCATACGCAGACACAGAAGGCAACGGCACCGTTCACAACGGGATGGTGGTCTCAGAGAGTGGCGGCGTGCGCCTGGCGTCCGCCGTCGTCACGCCGACCTCCCCCCCTCCCGCCGCGTCCCCGCACACCCCCCCGCAGGCCACGCCGCCGCCCGCACTCGTCTGAGCTCAGCTCTCCTTCGACGTCTACTACGTCTAGAACTCTAGACGTACACTACGCGCCTGTTCAGGTCACGCGCACTTTTGATGCATTTTCGTACGAATTTCACTCGTGCGTACACGCACACGCAATTGAGTGCGCGCACTGAATACGTTTTCTCTGTCAAATAGATAGTGTTCCGGTGATATCGCATTGAACGCACGAAAAATCCCAACATGTTCGGAGTGTTTTCGGAAGTCGGAACTATACGTACGTAAACGTACGACTAAGTCGCACCCAGTCTGCGCCTTTGTACTTGAAAGGTCGGGATGGTCCGTGCGTGGTCGTACGTGTACGCACGAGTGAAATTCGTAACAAAACGCATCCAAAGTGCGCGCGACCTTAGGCATATGGACCTTTTGACATAGACTGTCACACATGCACAAGTGACAGAGACGGCGCTCTACAAAGCTGATGCAAACTTTTCTAAAGCTCCGTGTGCCACATCAACAGCCGGGCACTGTATCAAAGATAAGGAAGGAACAAGGAGTGCTGTTTCACCCTAGAGTTCACTTCTGATGTCGTGGGAAACGGATTAGTTTAGCCGTGTACAGACATCGCGAGACGTCGGATAGCTTGCAACGCCACCTACGGGGTGTGCTCTCTGTGAGCATTTGCCGCATCGATGAATGCCTCTCGAAATCTGGACGCGGCTGTAGAACAACTGCTGTCGGCGTCGTGGGACTGCCAGACGACCCTTAGCACTCCATTTGTTTGTTACTCCAAGTACGGCTCTCCCGAGTCTATGATTTTGCTTGTTCCATTTTCAAGCTTTGAGCGTTTGTGATGTTAGAGGTAAGATTGTTGCGTGGTAAGTAGGTAGGTAAGTAGTGAGGGGCTAATTGTATATGAATATGATAGGTACCTACTCAACGTCTAAAATAGCTTTCTTCTAGTACCTATAGATCACAAAATATGTTTATATTTTATTTTTGTATGTTTGTATTTTTTTGTTTAGGGACTTAAAGGTAATTCGCTTGATAGATCGAGCAGGTCACTGAGCAAAAAAGTTTGGCACTCATAAAGTACCTGCCTACAAAATATAATGAGATAGATACAGTAGGTGCTTCAAATTCAACATTTCTAATGTATATGTTATAATACTCAGTAAGTTTTTCTAATATAAATATATTTATTTATGTACATAAGTTGTATTTAATTAGAAGAAAGTTTTCATATTTTTGTGTCTATATATCTACTTGTTTACTAAAGTATTTTATAATGTTCTTAGGATTAAATAATAGTTAGACTAAGTTTTCGCGCGTAAATTAAACACGCCTGTAAGATTAACCGACAATTCAGCAAACCGTCGATGTTTTTAGCTGTAGTTTAGGTATAGACCCATCAAGCATTAAGGTTGACGCTGGAACAATTATTATTATGAAAGAAAATGCTTCTTGAACGCTTCGAGAAATCAACGTTAGTTTTACTACATAAAAATAAAATTCGTTTAGATTAAATCCCCATTTTGTAATTTATTTGAAAAAAAAAACAGAATAATTGTTGAAATGGTAGCAATTTTCTTTTATAAACTGGCAATCATGCAACACATTTCTAAGCGCTGAGAAAAGTAACTAAACTTAATAATCGACTACCTTTGATTGAGCTTAAAAATTCAAAATGTATTCTGAGTATCACCTTCCCATTATAGTTAATAATTAATATGAATGTGTAAATTTAAAATTCAAAACGTGTATTTTAGCATTAATAATGTAGGACTTTGATTTTATATTAAATTTGTAGCTGTAAGCAAAATACGTGGCTGTTTATTAAATTAACAATAAGAAAATAAAAATAAAATATGGTAACATTTAAATAATTTTAAATAACTAGGCAGTCTGTCGTTAAAGCGCAATATATTTTGGCGCAAAAAGTACCTACCAAAGTAGTAAAAATATATTCAAATCTTCTATAATTTATAGATATTAATAAGTAAATAGCGATTAAACTAGGATTAAGAAAAATGAAATGCTGTGTAGATAATAGAAACAATAAAATAGTAATTTAATCAAACGTAGTATCTAAATTACTAAATGTATTGGAACTGAAAGTTCATGTACCCACATATTTCACTTCGGTTGTAGGGCTGTAGGCTGTGTCTATTAATGCTAATAATAATAACATGTCTATTTGAATAATCATCATGTTTATCTCCAATTTTATCTCTAAATGTTGTGGTTAAATTCAATGTTTATGTGCTCCATTTTTTGTAAGTGTGTTTTTCAGATGTTTCGTTGTCTCTATGGTTAAAATGACTATTCATCACTCCGTCATGGGCAATGCGGACTGATGAATTGTACAACCATTTTAAAATAAATTATTAGATATCAATGAATCTTCCATTACTTTAGGAATGTGACACGCTCCACAGGCGCTACACGTCAGCTTACAAATGATGTGTAGTGTAGAATTTTAACTCTTTCATTCTCTTGGTGTTAGCAAATAAGTAGTAATTTTTCGATCTTTCAAATTATGATTGATATTATTAGTGTTGGGAATATTTAATCAAATCAGTAAAGTTTCACATAATATCCACTTGTATAATTTATGAGGTAGATATTCACTGTTTAATAATTTTAGCTTATATTCTGTATGTTAGTATCGTATTGATGTATCAAAGATATAACGCGTATTTATAGCTGTTGATGTTATATCAATAGTCATACCAGCCATTATGACTATTGATTGTTAGAATAAATTTATACTTACTATATTCGACTTTTATTACAAAAAACCTACCTACCTCTATTTTTGTTTCTACCAAGCATTAAATTGTTTTCTTCTGATCACCCATATAAAGGCGAAATAATGCATTTTTATTGTATCTAAAATATAATACGCGTATACAAGCTTATAGTACACATGGCTTCACATCGAGCTATAGATACATTTCCAGTATAAGCTGATCTAGAATTGTATAGGATTTCTGTATAGCTTGATGTGTAGCCGTGTGTACCTATTTATGGAAATGAACTTAATAAAAATCCACACTGCGGTGCTTGGAAGATCTCAGATAGCAATAAAGTTTTCCTACTTTGTACTTATGTTTAAAGCAGAGCATTAATTAATTGGTTGAATAACATACTTATAAACTGAATCAGAACTACAAAGCTAGCAGGTATTTTTCTAAACCTACTAGGATATCCAATCCATTCGTAACGATTCCAAGTGGCGTTAGTACTATATTCTATAGAGAGTGTTTCACTTCTGTAGGAGAAAAAAATTATATTGATATTTTTTCTGACTTCGCTCGGCTTCCAGTGTTAGCTTATCTTAATAGTATATTTGCCAAATTTCAAGTGGATTGGACCATGTTTAGAGGTTGTACAAAATGAACAATGTTTTTTTTTTTTTTTTGTTAATTACGTTCAATTCAATTCCCCTAAGACGACCCACTGACCAATTCAATTCAAAATAATTTATTTCACATAAACTTACAAGGGCACTAATGAAACGTCAGAAGCTAGGTGCACGATTCCAATTGGTCGTTTCATAAGGAGAAGAGCCGGCAAGAAAGTCTACGGTTACTCTTTTAAAAGGAAATGGTATTTACAATCTTTTCATGTTACATTGTATATAGGTATGAGAGGACACTGTAGGCCTATCAATTTATTTAAAAATAGCACAATACGGTAGCCATACATTATTCTTAAGTGAAAGAAAATTAAATTAAGCATAAAATAGAACATAAACTAATAAATAATTAACTACTGCATTGGCTACATAAGCTGCAACCCCATCTTTTTTACGCTTGGCCACGCATTTTCTGTGATGTTTGACGACTCTTAACAAAAATTGTTTCTGCTATTCGTCTTTGACCGAATCTTTTTTTTTATCAAATCTATATCTCTTTCTGCGGTGTCATTGACTATCTTTAGACTATCGACCAAGCATCTGAGTGTTGTGCTACAATATTAATTTTCATCCTTAACACCGAATAATTCAAAGAAAAACCTCGTTTTTGTAGTACAGACGCCAGCACATCAACCTACTAAAATCTGTCAAGTTTCTTTAATAAATTTTAAACTTTATTACTACAGCATAAGGTTCAAAGTAGATTGCGAAAATTTGACAGTTTTGGGTAGGTTAACGTGCTGGCGTCTGTACCTAACAAAGTCACTAAGGAATTTTCCTTCAAATGTAATAACTTTACCAACCAACCACTTCATTTCTTTAACCTTTGCTGGGTTTTTTAAATTTGCGAACATCTTTTGATATACATCTTGGGGGACACGTTCATCGAAAAAAGCTAATCCTATGTTCATTTCTGATAAATACCAAAGGTGTCTTTTAGCCACCGGCCGCCGCCGTGAGGGCACTTTTCTTAACATTCTTATCAGGATAAATAACAGTTCAAAAGCTGTAGCATATCCAAATCATTCTTGGGAGCCCATTGACTTACCATTGCTTCATGCCAAAATCGGACATACATTAGACAGACAAAATATCCCACTTGTTTCATACCTTTCAGTTCTTTTTAGTGATACCAGCAACATTCAAAAGTTGTCGGGTGATCAAGACAATTTTAAGTGCTTGTATGGCCTTTGCCATCCACCTTAAAAAAAGAAAATTACACAAATGACAGGTATATTAGCCTTCTTCCACACTTCTTGCATTTGTATACTTGTCGACTTAGTGGCGTCCGAAAGTGTCTCTTTTTTTTCTTTGTGATGGTGTAAAAAAACCAATAACACTCGTTCCTTGGAAAGAAGTCGAGCGCCTAAAAACTTATCACCTTAACCAAATTCATCGTCTACTATTCATATTTACATTAAAGGATACCCTTAAATCACTTACTACCCTGTACTAAATAATAATAATAATATAATAATAGATAATAAACTTGGAATATTGGCTACCCTCCACTACACCGATACCAATTTCTTGACATAAAACTACAACTTTTAGATGATAATCGATTTTACTGATTTTGGCATATGAACCATGTATAAGAGTTGGATCAAGAATTCGAGCGAAGTCAAAGAAAAATCGAAAATTTGGAAAAATTAAACACCCAAGCATAGAGTTTAGTTATACTGGGGAAATACAGTTCGACATGGCTCTCTAGAAATAAATGAATGTGGAGCTTGTGTAAGAAATTGTGATTAAGATAACAAAAGCCAGTCAAACACAGCCTTCTTACTTCCCTTTTTCGCCAAGTTTATAAAGGTTAATAAAAAAAAGTGTTTTTTTACTTTCAGTTATGCTAACTACGGCACTATGTAAACAACAGTGACAGTTAGTATTATAAAATCACCAAGAAAGACATAGTGAATTAAATTCGTAGTATCGAAGGTAACTCAAAAACTACCCAAGCAAAAGTTTATTTAGGACCACCGCGCAAGCTTCCTCTACCAAATGAAAAAGTAATTTTCAAAATCTGTTCCACAATTGACGAAAGTTATAACCTCCTTAATTGAAGTCTATACTGTTTGCGGTGTAGCATGGTGCGGGTGACATGTGACAGAAAGGGTAAAATATATTATAATTTACTTGTTTTTACTGATTCTGTATTTTACTATGATCCGTACCTACATACAGATTGTGTACATAATTAATACGGACTCAGTAATAACTGTAGTAAATTAAATAAATTTACCCTTTCTGTCACCTGTCACCCGCACCATGCTACACCGCAAACAGTATAAAAAAAAATAGATAGCACTCTCGTGAGTAGTTTTCGACACCTGTTTTATTTAAATTATAGCGCCATCTAGTAACGTCTTCCACCTATAACCTATAAAAACAGCTCTAGCGTGCCGTCATAAAACTGCTGCACCTGCAATGACGGCCGTTATTAGAGAGAGCGTTTTTGACATCATACCATCATACAGTCAATTATAAACATAATACCATTAATATTTTTAATTTGAATAATTTATAAATCGACTATACCTTGTCTATCACTGCAACACTGCAAATCTCTCTAGCTAGACAGCCCTAGAACTGTCAAGCTGACTTTGACTTTGACAGTCGACTTTATAGGTTGTTTGCTTCTGGTAGCATCTTTCCGTTCGATAAATTAAATTTTCTGAAAATCGTTATGGAAGCGAAAAGTGAAGAAAAACCTGGTGCTGAAAAAACGGTATTCGATGCCATAGCTCAAAATGACTTGACAGAATTCAAGAATATTTTGGCCCAACACAAAGGGACCGTCGATTTTTTTGACGAAAATGGTATGACTGCGCTGCAACATGCCGCTTATAAGGGCAACAAGGATATGGTTCAATTGCTGCTCGATAGGGTACGTAACTTTCCACTGACATTTTTGGCACGACACTTGGTTTCGTGAGACTAATTGGTTTTTTCAATAACCTTTTCCAGGGTGCTGACGTGAACTCTGGCAAGCATGAGTACAACTACACGGCTCTGCACTTCGGCGCCCTGTCAGGGAGCTCCGAGGTGTGCAAGCTGCTCCTGGACGCTGGAGCGAAGTCGATCGCCACTAACTCGGTGGGACGCACAGCCTCGCAGATGGCGGCCTTCGTTGGGAACCACCACACCGTCGCGACCATCAACAACTACGTGCCTCGCACCGAAATAGCCTACTTCAGTGTCATCCAAGGACAACAATCAGAATCATACCTACCTGCAGCCTTAGTTGACCCTCTTCACAAGTTTGTCCTGGGTGTCAACATTCACCCTGTGCGCCTGGCACTAAATCTTCAACACATACCTACCTTACTTGACAATGCTGAAAAAGTTATTAAAACACTTGAGCTGATGTGTAAGAAGGAAATGACACGAGGTGGGGATACTAATGAAGTGATGGCGTTTAAATACCACTACCTAGCTTATGTTCTTAGAGAAATACACAACATTAGAGATAAGAAAACGAATACTGATAAAGATGATAAGAAACATGATATTGTTGAAGTATTCTCCAAGAAATTATTGAAGCCTGGCAAAGATGGAGTTTCTCTGGACTTGATGGATACATTCCTTAAAGATTGTGTGCGGGAGTTTCCTTTCAGAGAATGCACAACCTTCCACCAAATGGTGTCTTCCCTGACCAGTAAGGACCCTCCACCTGCACTGTCAGTCATCAACTGCACTATCAATGGTCAGCGAGGGTTTGTTGATGCCATCCCTTACTGCAGCACTTGTGGGGAGGAGAAACCTGCTAAGAAGTGCTCCAAGTGCAAATCTGTGCAGTACTGTGACAGGGAGTGCCAGCGCCTGCACTGGTTTGTGCACAAGAAGGCTTGCAACAGAGAGTCCAGTGCACCTGCACCTGCTTCCAATGCTAAAGTCAACATTGATGCCAATGAATTAAGTTCAGAGCTTCAAAACCTTGTTGCTGGATAGGAGTGACACCCGCCATAGTGATTGGTGTCTAACAAAATAAGAATAAAGTAATTCCACTTTTAATGTCTGGATGTATTTTCTTGTAATGTAGGTACGTGTTTTATGTCGGACACAAATAATGTTCTTCTATAATAGAATATAATTCTTCTATAAGAGTGCAATATTTTTCTAAACAATCACAGATTATTATTATTATTTAATTTGAAAGTGGCAAATTAATATGAAATGTTACTGGTTTAAATTGTTAGATGCATTTGTTGTACATAATTGTGTTAATCCCTCTTCTGTGTGTATGTATCTTATAAAGTCAAATATATCAAAATTATAAATTGTAAACATAGTTTATTTGAGCCAGAATAATACCCAAGCGATGGATACCCAAAATACTATACAAATTACTACTTTATAAATTCTAATTATGATGAACTCATTAAAAATACAAAACAATATACTACTATACTACACTGAAAATATATTGCTGTATTCTAGTTTGGAGCAATTTGTAGTACCTACCCAAAAGATATCTGAACTGATTAAAAGATGCATGTCATGAGCTAAATTCAACAGGAAGGCAGAGAATGAAATACTTCTATAATTTCATAGATGGCGGTACTGAACACGAGATGGCAATACTACGCGGCCGAAGTGGTTTTTCCGACAGATGGCACTCGCGTTGGACTTATTTTCCATTTCAATGAAAAATACGAAAATAAATTAGGCAGTGTACAGAGCACCGCAAGCGGCATTCTATCACTATCGGTTATAGTGCCGTTAGTTTGCGGAATTGCGGCACAGTACATTATTTTAAAAACCGGCGAAGTGCGAATCGGACTCGCACACGAAATGTTTCGTACAATATTTAGCAAAAAAGCTGAAAAGAAACACGTTTCGTAAATGGTTTCGTGCTTCGGAAAGTACCTTAAGTTAGGATTACTTGGTAAGTAGCTAACTTAGTTTTAGAGTATCGCCGCAATTGTGGATTATTATTTTAACTTATTTGGATCGTTATTAATGATTTTTAGTGAATTTCACTATTTGAATAAAGAATTTATTTTAAAAGTTTTGATTAAAATAGAGAATCAGGATTCCTATAAAAGTGTGTAATATCGTTATTACAAAACCATTACAATTTCTGCACCGGAACTGAAAAAAATTGCATCGATAAGGAGCGATGACATAATTTGAAAAATGTTGTTGCAAGCTGGTTCCAGGCAACGTACTGTGGCTGCCGCTCTTGGCACTACACAGAGCGTCATAAGCTGCCTCTGGACACGCTATTATATCACGGGCAGCGTGGCCGAGCGTTATGGAGCAAGACCTTGCATCACCACTCGCAGACAGGACCGACCGGTACATCCAAAATACTGCTCCACGGAATCGTAGGTACCATGACAGTCATGATGTTTTCTACGAGGCTCCACAGCTCTTCAGGCTTGCTGATAAGCGATCAAACCATCCGAAATTGTTTGCGCCGCTGAGAGTTCCACATATAGTACCTCGCAATCGTAGGGCCCGATTGCAATGGGCTCGCGAACACAGCAATTGAGAGGAAGAAAACTAGCGTTGTGTTTGCTTTTGCGATGAATCTCGCTTCGTTATGAGGCCGGATACAAGACGTACTCGAGTTTGTAGGACCTCTGGACGTCAAGAACGTTTGAAATTTTATCAGGCCGTTTATTCATATGGAGGGGGAACAAAAATGGTTTGGGCCGGTATTTGGATCGGTGGAAGAACCGATCTCATTTGAATCACCCATTCATAAAAGCGGTCTTAAAGAACTAGGTACCGGAAAATTACCGTCCTATCGCACTCCTGTGTATTCTATCAAAACTTCTCGAAAAAGTTGTAAATAAGCGACTGGTAAATTTTTTAGAACACTAAAATCTAATATCTGAAAGACAGTTTGTACTTTAGAAGAGGCAAGTCGACCGAGGACGCTGGTATATTATTAACCAACTCCATAGCTTCTTGTATTGAGAAAGGCGAACATGTCTTGGCAGTTTTCCTTGACCTAGCCCAGGCGTTTGACACAATATTTATAGATCTACTCATGTCCAAACTAGAGGGTATAGGAATACGAGGAAACGCGTCAGACTGGTTTCGAAGCTATTTAACAAATCGCCGGCAACTAGTAAAAGTAGGTGAGTACTCGAGTGGATTACTACCAAACAACTTTGGAATTCCTCAAGGTAGTACTCTCGGTCCGACTCTTTTTGCCTTCTATATGAATGACATACTTAATGCACCGCTTCAAAACGCATAAATAATTTCTTATGCAGACGACACAGTAATCATATTCCATGCCAAAACTTGGGAACAGGTCTATCATCTTGCCGAAACTGGTCTACTTACAATCTCCGAGACTCTTAGTAGAAATTTACTTACAGTTAACGTAAAAAACACTAAGCTGATCACTTTCTTCAAAACCACAGCTTCCAGTCCTCCTCGCCAATAATTGACACTCAAATTCCACACTGCCGCAACGATCACAATTCACTACTCACAAACTGTATCTGTAGGTACTCCTATAGACCGCATTTCCTCCGTTAGATATCTAGGTATTACAATAAACGAAAAATTATCATTTCAACCTCACATACACTTGCTAGCGGGCCGCGTCAGAAAACTGATCTACGTCATTAATAAAACACGAGACTGCACACCTATTAATATTCTCCGAACAATATACCTAGGTCTCTGTCAGTCAGTACTCCATAATGGAATCAGCGTCTGGGGCGGAGCCGGAAAAAGCATATTTATTGAAATAGAAAGAGCTTAAAGAACTGGAATTAAAGTGATGCTTAGAAAGCCTTTTAGGTTCCCGACAGATCTGCTATACAACCAATTTCCATATCTTCGAGTACGTCAACTATGTATTACATACTAAGCGCCGCACTGCATGCACACAAATCTATAAAAAACAGACCTGACTACCAAAGCCTGCTCTCAAAACGTATCTTACATGTCCCTCTTCCTAATGCAAACAGTCTTCTGACCCGACGGTGCCCCTCTTACTTTCACACTCATATCTACAATGAAATTAGCAAGCGCTGTAAACAATATTATTTAGAATTATTTTATTTTCTTCAATTTAATTTTATTTGGATGTTTCGCTACCCTTATTTAATTAACTATTCTGTCCATTTTCAACCATCCTGAAATAAAATTAAGCTAACGCAAACATGTATTTTAAGATCACGCAACTCAGACCCCAAAGATACAGGCGCTGCCTAGTTTGGGGACCACCGTTTTAATACTATGTTAAATATTCTAGCTATAGTACCTAACCATACAATATCATTATTTTCTGAATTTTATTTTGTAAAAATGGACCAATAAATTATTCTTATTCTTATCAGGGGCAACCTCAATGCTCAGATTTATACGGAGAGGATTTGTAGCGGTTACACCACCACATACGAACTATGCATCAAAGACATGACGTCACACAAATCCTGCAACGCGCAATTAGAGTTTTCCGTGCGAACGACATAATTTTATCCGACATCAACACTTGGGCAGTGGCCCGCCAGACTCAACACCCGGGCAGTTGCCCGCCAGACACAACACCCGTCTGGTCGGAGGATCCTCCCTTTTCTATGGTGGATGAGTGAACTTTACACCCTGTTCCTCATACTCCAAAAGATTGTTTCAGATGTGATCATCCCTTTGCGAAGCCGGTTGGGTGATTCGTTTCGACTAATGCACGATAATGCACGTCCACACACGGCTAGAGCCGTCACACGCACTCTTGCCGATGCTGGCATCAACGTTCTGTCGTGGCTCAATCGCCAGAGCTCAACTCAATAGAGCACGCATGGGATATGCTCCAAAGAAGAGCTCTGCCGAGTATGGATGCCGTGCATACCCCACAACAACTTACGAAACGCCGGGGCTTAACTCCGATGCCGCGAGAAATCGCGGCACAGAGTACAGAGCTCCGGCGGGATCTCATGGCGTCATGGAGTGCGATTTTCGCAACTCGCAACCCAGTACTGGGCACGCCACTATTGCGGTGATAAGTCCCCTCTTTGAGGAGTGACTAGAGAGGCACCACGGCGTCCTCACCTTCCGCCTGACGCAGGTCCTCACTGGACTCGGTTGTTTCGGGAGGTTCCTGTTTTCGATAAGGCGGGAGGAAACTTCCGGGTGTCATCACTGCGTGGATAGCCTATTGGAAACGGTGGAGCAGACCTCCACCCGTATGGAGGTCTGCCCGGCTTGGGCAGAGCATTGCCGTGTCCTCGTGGAGGCGATCGGTGGCAGGGATAGGAGGGTACGGAGCGAGAGGGCATGGGAGGCCGTCACCTCCTTCTGCGAAACAGTAATGCTCGGGAAGGATGAGGCGGAACACGTGAGAGAGAGGCAAAATTCGCGCCCTCACGCCCCTAGCCACCACAGGAGACGCCCTGGGCATCGGAAATCGCAGGCCGATTCCCGGCCACCGTAGGCGCAGGCTTGCGGACGGTGAGCAATGGGTAGCTCGCCGTCCGATAAGGACCAGGCTCGGGTCAACGGCGCGTTGTGTTCCACGCGCGCCTCAAAGAGATGTCAGCAAGTGAAGGGGTCCGATGGGACCGATGTCTGTCGGGGTTGCGGGAAAGTCTGAAAGGGATACCATGGCCCCTGGCAACGCACAGGCAACTGAAAGAACACGGGTGGGTTATAGTCAGTAAGAGTCTGACACGCCCTCCCTGACAAGTTATTTGATAATTTCCTACCGGATATAATGTTTATTGGTTTTTCCGGAAACACTACACTTTATAATCCGTCGCTTTTTTACTGTAGCAATTTTTAAAATATAAATTAGACTCTTTTTAGTGTATATTTTATAACCCGAAAGTGCGAAAAACTATAGATCAACAAGAAAAAAAACATCCACGTGAATTTCGATTGCTTTTCTGACAAAAGTATTAGTACAAATTTTCGAGTTAGACGGACAGCCATACTAGTGACCGACCGAAGGTTCGGTTTAGGTTTCGGTAAGTTTAGGCACAAGATCTAGTTTCGGCATCAGTTTCGGTTTGCCAAAAAAAAACTCGGTTCGGCAAAATCTGCCGAACCTTCGGCCGCACCGAAACTCTGTGTTCGTGAATTATCGCATGTCGTTCGGCTGACCTCAGGTGAATTCATGGCTCGTGTGTCACCCGCCATCATTAGCTGAGTTCGCCGGCCGGCCGGTTGTGAGTTTATGTCAAATTAATAAACTTTTCAAAAATTAAAATACTCTAGGAGGAGGAGGAGGAGGAGGTCCATCCTTTATTTTTATAATTATTGTTTGTTTTATAGCAGTAACATAACAAATTAAATATAAAAATCACATACTTCAATTATAGTATTTTATTTCATTAATACGCGTTGAAGTGTCTGTATAAATGTCAGTAAACAATTTTTAACATGTCTAAATAAGTTTCGGTTTCAACCGAAACCGAGAGAGATACCGAAGATTTGGTCGGACACTAAGACAGACAAATAGAAACATATTATGTGATCCTTAATCCTATAAGGGTTTCATTTTTTCATTCGGACTTACGAAACCGTAAAAATTAAATGCTGTATCACCCATCACTTGAAAATGGATGTACCGATTTGGTTATTTTTTATTTCAAAATTTTCGTAATAAGCCGATTATAACATTCCGGGAAATAGTTTTTTTATTATATATATTTTTTTTTAAGGACAAGACAACGTCTGCCGGTTCAGCAGTAAGTACCTATAGTAAAAAAATATAGATATAAAAACGATAACTAACTATAGAAAAACTGCGTATCCTACTTTTTTGACAAGATTGGAAAAGTGTTATGTGATGTGCCCCCGGGGGTTTGTGACTTGTGTGGTCGAGCCGCATAAAGAACTACACACATCAAGTGTGTAGGGATCAAGAACATTTTAACTATAAAAAAATATCCAATTAATATTTACCAAATCTAGTCTTCCAGACTGGCTTCTTACTTTAATTCTGTAATATTTTTGAAAAATTGCATTGTTTGCAAATTATGGGAATTTAACCTAAGTCGTCAATTAAAAGGAAAAAAAGTCAAATATGAGGAAATTTTTATTATTTATAGATAATTAAATAATAATCTGTGTTTCCACCATTGACACGAATCACACAATCACAGCGATTTGGCATGCTTAAAATCACTTAGTCAAAATCACTTTGAGGCATGGCCGCCCCACGTTCTTTCTAACAAGTCAAAAAGTTGTTGTGGGGTACCTATGAAAGGCAACCATACTCGGCAGAGCTGTACTTTGGAGCATATCCCATGCGTGCTCAATTAGGTTGAGGTCTGGCGATTGAGCGGGCCACGGTAGAATGTTGATGCGAGCATCGGCAAGAGTGTGTGTTACGACTCTGGACGTGCGTTGTCGTGCATTAGTCGAAACGAATAACCCAACCGGCTTCGCAAAGGGATGATCACGTCTGAAACAATCCTCTCCGCATAAATCTGAGTGTTGAGCTTGCCCCTGATCCAAATGAGATCGGTTCTTCCACTGATCCAAAAACCAGCACAAACCATTATCGTTCCCCTCCATATGAATGAACGTCCTGACAAAATTTCAAAACAAGACGTGTTCGCCCTTCTCAATACAAGAAGCTATGGAGTTGGTTAATAATGTACCAGCGTCCTCGGTCGACTTGCCTCTTCTAAAGTCAAACTATCTTTTAGATATTAGATTGTAGTGTTCTAAAAAAGTTACTAGTCGCTTATTTACAACTTTTTCGAGAAGTTTTGATAGAGTGCACAGGAGTGTGATAGGACGGTAATTTTCCGGTACCTAGTTCTTTAAGACCGCTTTTGTGAATGGGTGATTCAAATGAGATCGGTTCTTCCACCGATCCAAATACCGGCCCAAACCATTATTGTTCCCCCTCCATATGAATAAACTTCCTGGCAAAATTTCAAACGTTCTTGACGTCCAGAGGTCCTCCAAACTCGAGTGCATCTTGTATCCGGCCTCATAATGAAGCGAGATTCATCGCAAAAGCAAATACAACGCCAGTCTTCTTTCTCTCAATTTCTGTGTTCGCGAGCCCATTGTGTAAACGGGCCCTACGATTGCAAGGTGCTATAGGTGGCACTCTCAGCGGCGAAAACAATTTCGGATGGTTTGGTGAAGAGTTGTGGAGTCTCGTAGCCAACATCATGATGGTCATGATACGATTCCGTGGAGCAGTATTTTGGATGTACCGGTCGGTCCTGTCTGGGAGTGATGTTGCAAGGTCGTGCTCCATATCGCTCGGCCAATACATGATACAATAGCGTGTCCAGAGGCAGCTTATGACGCTCTGTGTAGTGCCAAGAGTGGCAGCCACAGTAAGTTGGGAACCAGCTTGCAACATCTTTCAAATGATGTCCTCGCTCCATATCGATGCAACTTTTTTCAGTTAAGAGCGGCCAACCCGTCATACTTTTCATACAAACGCTCGTACGTGATTATAGCGTTGTAATGTAACACATCTTTATTTGATTTTTTGTAACTAATATGTATCTTGTGCACTATACCTAGGATTCTATGAAGCAAAATAAAGAATATTTGAGAAACAAATTCAGTATAAGTCTCCAAAAATCAGCTTTTTTGCACAAATTTCACCTGAACTTTGGCCGGTCATAATGTACTCATAAATAGTAAAAGTAAAGAAAACATCTGCATAGAAACCTTGCGCATGTAACGGAGATTCTAAATGACAAAAATTTATTTCAAAAGCTTGTAAGGCTTACTCAAAAAAAAAACACGTATTTCCTGAAACAAATTTTTACACACTATTTATCGTACAATGTTATCGCGTTCTCACTTGCTTGTTAGTAGTTCTCACTTGCGCTCGATGAAACAACAAGCTCTTCGAACATGCTCGCGTTGTCGAAAAACGGGCCGGGAAGGGCCCTCTTAAGGTGCAGAAATTGTAATGGTTTTTCAAAAACGCTATTACACACTTTTATAGGAATCCTGACTGTTGATTTTCTATTTTAATCAAAATTTAAAGAAGATTCTTTATTCAAATTGTGAATAATTAAAAAGAATTAATAACGATCCAAAAAAGTTAAAATAATAATCCTCAATTGCGTCGATACTCTAGAAAACATACTTGATCTCTAGAATGTCTTTTTGTGAATGTGAGAACGCTGTAGGCTGGACTGTAGATTTATTGACCTTAATAATTATTCTGTTAAGTACCTACCTGGTACTTGTTGAAAGACTACACTGTACTCTCATACCTAATAACACTGTTATTTGAAAATATTGTAAAAGTCAATTATCTTTAAAAGAGTAAGTTTCTTGCCGGCTCTTCTCCATAGGAAACAAACCACTTGGAACCGTGCACCTAGCTTCTGACGTTTCATAAGCGCCCTTGTATGTGAAATAAGGAGTTGGTTGATGTAGCTATAAACGGAATGACGTTAGAAGTAGTAGATAATGTGAAATATTTGGGACTATGGTTGGACAGAACATTTCGCTGGGCGAAGCACATAAATGAATTGAGAGATAAAAGTCTGAGATTATTAAATATTTTTAAAGCTGTGACGGGTGTGGGTTGGGGAATACATCAGATTGTTTTTAGACGGGTCTACATAGCTATGTTTCGGAGCAGGTTGGATTTATACGCTAGCGCGCTGTATGACAGTAGTTGTAAAACGCACTTTGGCAAGCTAGACAAAATACAAAACCAATGCATGCGTACTATCGGAGGATTCATTAAAAGCACCGCATACATGTGCGAACTCCATCTTCAGTCACTGAGTGCTCGTAGGTATTATCTTGCTGGCAAGTTCTGGTTTAGATGCAACTCCTTTTCAGGTAATGAGATTATTCAAATCTTAGATAAGCTCAGTAATTATTGTCGTAATGTTTATTGGAGGTACAAGAAAAACCTCCCTTTTAGTTTCAATTCATGAACTTTTTAAAAATACCTCGGTTTATTCAACAACACAATTAGAAATGTTTTCGTTGGACCTATGGGTTAGTGGTGTAGATCTTTCTGTGATACTGGAGCCAGATATTAAGACCATCTGTAAGCCAAAACAACAGTATAAACCATACGAATTACAACAGATTTGCAATGAATTTTTAACAAATAATTATTCACATTTTTATAAATTATACACAGATGGTTCGAAAAACGATGATGGCAGTAGTGGCTTGGCACTTTATGATCATCAAACAAATAGCTCCATCCAATTGATGATTAACGCGAAAATTTCCATGATGTATACGGAGTTGATAGCAATAGCAGAGGCAATTTCATACATTGATTCCTTTGTGGGAGGGAAATATGTTATTTTGCTATTAAACATCTGGCTCGTTGCACCACGAAGTTTCGAGGCACACCGATAGCATATAACATTTTAGAATCGCTACGCAAACTTCGGATTAGTAATAAAATAGTTGGTTCAATGGTTTGATCAATGGGTACCTTCACATGTGGGCATAACAGGAAATGAAGAATCCGATCGTCTGGCCAGAGAAGCTAGTTGTAATAGAATGCCAGGCACCTGCTTACCCTTATTCTCGGATTGCTTATACTTAGTTAGGGAAAATTGCACAGAGATTTGGAGGGAGCATTTTGACAAGAGGTCATTATCTAAAGGCATCTGGTATATGACCATACAGCCTTGCCTGACGCCTTCACCGTGGTTCGCAGAGTCTCGTTTGTCTAGGACAGATGTTGTGACAGCCCTAAGACTTCGGTCCGGGCACATACCGCTAAACAACTTTGCGTTCCTGATGGGTAAATCCAATTCACCAAATTGTGCTGAGTGTGGCGTGGTTGACGATGTTTACCATGTGTTGACCGAATGTGCCCGGAACGAGATTGAGAGGGTCAGCTTAAGGCTCAAATATAATGTGGATCTGCGGGAAATGGCCATGTGTAACTTGATTCTAGCCCGTCCTCTGTCAGATGAGGCTAAGTTATTGTATAATTTAGTTAGATCAGCCAGTAAGCGTAGATAAGTCTATCTTTGTGAGGCCTATGAGGGTGGCATGATCATGTTTGATCAAACCTTCTATAAAAAAAATGATAAAAAAAGTGAAATAAAATATTTTGAATTTGAATTTGACGTCCAAGTTAGCTACTTACCAAGTAATCCGAACTTAAGGTATTTTCCAAAGAACGGGGGTGTTACACTGCCGTCAGGCAGTTTTTCTTGCGCTTAATCTTTCTCCAGTTGTGATGGATGCCACCCCATCGAAATATATTAATTTATGAGTAAGAAAAGAAGAGATTGCACCTATGTTGGCACACACAATAGTGCACTTTGGCAATCGCTATAGTCTTCGCTGAGATTGGCCGTCATGACCGAAATTCGGTCCGGAGGACTTTAGTGGTATAAGGAACAAGGTGTAAAGTTCACTCATCCTCTATAGAAATGGGACCAGACGGGTGTCGTGTCTGGCGGGCAACTGCGCAACGATTTATGTCGGGGAAGTTATATATGTATATAACGGAGGAGGATATGTGTCTCTTCGTTATTATCAGCCATATTTTAACTACTGTGGGCGTACTATGGGTAATGTTGGCTATTGCGCAATAGAAAAATCGTTTGCAGTTTAGATCACATTATAATTTATGATGAAATTAATCACACTAGTAATTCACACACTGTAGGTACACAACACAACTATTCGGAACTTGCGACAGTTTCTAAACGTCTTCACTGCTTGACCGGCACCCACGAACCCAGCTTAGCTCCGGCCGGTCCGAGCGTTATGTTGTAGACCGTGTCCCGATTAGTCAATTTAGTAACGTATTTATGGTTGTTCACGCGGTAAACTTTAATTGCGCCATACATGATTTGTATGACGTCAGGTTTTTTGTGTGACGTCAGGTCTTTGGTGCGTAGTTCGCATGTGGCGATGTAGATGCCACCACAGGACAACTTATTAGGTTACTACTATATAATAATATATTAAGAGTTCTAAATGAGATACGAGAGACCCCCCGATTTGGACCCACGCGCACCGTAATTCAGATATCCTGAATCCCTCATGGTGTTCGCCAGTGCCTACCTATATTGGTACCTACTTAGGTATTGGCTCCCCACAGTTCCGACGAACTTGTGTGTGTGGTAAGAAAAAGGCCAGAACCCTGGCCCGGGGGATTACCTACTTTATATTACCTAATTTTAAATAAAACTAAACAGTGTGAAAATGGCTGTGGGGTAAACGCACATGTTAGAGCTTTATAGACAATGGTTAAAGTCGGGAGCTTGTATATACATATGTCATTCACGCGGTACTCTAATTGCGCGATGCAGGATTTGTGTGACGTCAGGATTTTGTGCGACGTCAGGTCTTTGATGCGTAGTTCGCATGTGGCAATGTAGATGGCCACACGTGTTGGTCCAAAAACTAGGTAGTAAAATTCTTTTAATCGTACAAATACATTGCAAACTATAGTTTTGTATAGTTTATACACATTGTTTTTAAATTTTTGTTATGTGATTACCATGGAGTCGTTTACTATGTTAATATGTTGTATGTTGACTTGAAAGAGCATGGCAGTTGAAAGTATGTCATGCTCACTTAAATCTCTCGCTGATGGTGGCGAGTGTGTTGGATAATTCGGTTCCCTACAAAATGGTTGAGCTGGATGGTGCTGATCCACGCGTTCGTGAACGGGCGTTCGTGAACGGGCGCCGTCAGTTGAGACTGGTCATCTCTTATCTGCCAGGGCTTATTTTAAATCTTATATTCTTAATCGTTTTTGATTTACATATTATAGAAGCAACAAGAGTAATGTACCCAGGATTTTGTAATTTCTATATTTAAAAGTGTCCTTGGAGTTTCTTGCCCGTTCTTCTCCATAGAGATCTACGTTTTGGAATGGGCAACTAGCTTCAACTTTCTGACTAACTGACCGACCCTTTGACAGTTCATAAGTGCCTGTAAATGGTTTAATTGAAATAAATGCTTTGAGTTTGAGTTAGGAATAAATACATTATTCAACTATTTGGAAATGAACCATAGATAAACCTGTCAACATGTCGCTAGCCAGCAAAAAAACAGTGTTTTTTAAACGATATACGAAATGTTCGTTTCGTATATAACTTTTAAAGTTTATTTAAATGTTAAATACGAAACGAACATTTCGAAATTAAACAAAAGTTAGGTATCTAACACCTTTGTTAATGTCCTATATTGTGTTAATAGGATGAGAGTAAATAAAATAAAATGCCATATTAAATCATATAAAAAAATATATTGTAATTACTTAACTGTTGACTGATATTATTTACATTATGTACAGTTTACATAGAGACATTTTAATATAAAGTATCATTTCTAGAATAATCAAGTAATTTAGATAGGTACACATCTGAGTAGGTACCTATACGTATATTATTATTTTCACATCTTTTGGGTACCTACGCTAACTAACGTAACTATAGAGTTGTAGTACGATATTACTAATTAAATTATTTATTTAAGCATTTTATACAAACTTATATCACAATACAATATTCATTACTTATTTTAACGAGGTAGTTATAGAGTTTTTTTTGAGTTAAACATTTAAAATAAAACTATGTTGAAGTTATAATTATTTACACTAATTTATGGTAAGTAGGTATTGCGAATATCCCTGTCGCGTTAACATTCTTAATTTATATGTTTAATTTAAGTACTCTATAGATAGCTACATGGCGTAAAGTTACATACAAAAAGTAACATCCAATCGCGAAGGGACAAATAATATTTGTCAACACTTAACATTCTAGTCATTTATATCCAGAAGAAATGTGTAAATATGAGCGTCAGCCTTCGCCGAGTAGGGCACTGATCGTGAAGCTTTTTACCCGTCGGCAGGGCGCCGGCGCGGCGGGGGGCGAAGGCGCCGGCGGCAGGGGCGGGGGAAGCGCGGGGCCCCAAGCGAAACCGCTGGGTATAGGGCTGCCAGGCCAGAGCCCTAGGTGCATGGGCATGTGTAGGGGTAGGTACGGCAACTCTGGGGGGTAGAAGGCAGGTGGTGGAGGTGTTATGTTTTCTGGCGGGGTGACAAGTGGAGCGGGGGACTCTACTAAAGGCGGGGATCTAGGTGACGAAGACCGTAAGCTGCCCTCCTCTGAACACGAGGATGCAGCATCAGAACAAGGTCTCTTAGCCTCGCTGGGCTCGGCACTAGGTTCTGAGTTACCCTCGCTGCCGGAGTCAGGGTTCTTCCGCTTGCACTTGGACTGGCCACACGCTCGGAAGCCTTTGGCGAAAGGGTTGTTGTCGATTTTCAACTTTGTTATGCGGTCATTCTGTGGACAAAAAAAAAATAGTGTGTTATAAAATATATTTATTTATTAAGACGAGCATTTATACCTATTGTGCATAAATTTTATCATCCACGTTTTATAGAGTGGGTAAATCTGTCGTTCTAACAACTCCTCAGTTATCTATCCATATCAAAAATTCGTGGTAGACGCGTCACACGGAAATCTCCTTATCTCATTTACAGAATGCAATTTAAACATCCGTTTCCGCAAACATCCCGGCGTCGCTAATAGCTTGTAAGGGATAATTGTCGCACATGTGGCGTGGACTTGGCGACAAGCCAATTAGCATGGCATGTTCGCGTGTCGCCGTGTCGCCGCGACGTCGCCCGCCCGTCGCGCGGCTGTTACGGGCGAACTACTCTACTAGGCGCCTGTAACACGCGGCAAAATCACTAAACACTACCGTAACATGAAATCTGATACAAGAAGCTCTGTGGTTTCCGTAAGTGATGGCGACGGTAGAAAACAATATTTTGCTGTCGCAACATTACCTAATTGAACAGGACGTACGAAATTCTACATGATTTTTTTCGCGTCTCGCCCAAAAATGTGTTTGCAATCGAAAGTCGAAATTATCTAGCGAAATCCTGAACGCAAATAGTGAGTTCGAGATACGTGAAGTCACTTGTAACGATTGTTTACCCGGCGTGATAAGGGCGGCGCCGGCGGGAGCCCTGCTCTACTCCACCAGATAACCGCCAGCCCGGTGAAACACCGGAGAGTGCTAAAAGCCTGTTATTAGCAGAGCAAAGTGCACTTTTTAAGTCGGCTGGTTAGCAAAACGTGATACTTGAGAGTAGTCAGGCGCCGCCCCTGGCCCGCCCTGTCGCCCGTGACGTCACCACACAAACCTGCCGTCGCTCATACTTTTTGCGTGACTATTTCACATATTGGCGACTGTCGCCAGTTTTTTAGAACTGTGTAATTAGGGTCTGAGTAAATTTGGTTTATTTATCTAGCAGATAGGACCATAATTTACGGGTGTACCAGCAAACACGCGACGACAGGCTGGAACGATGACGATCCTTTATTGAATTCACAACATTAGGGTATTTGTGTTGTTGTAATTGAACTGGTGTGCCACCTAGTTACGCTCTCGAATAAAGGGGCGGCATTTCCAAAGACGATTTGTAATTCGTTGATAATTCGCAACAATGGTTTAGCCGTCGAGCGGTCGCCTGTCGGGGGATAATGCGCAATGATACGCCGCCGACCATTGTCGAGCAGAGGGCCCCGTTAGCCGGACAATTGTCGGATAATCCTACAAAGCTTCCGATGAAATGGACGCGAGAAAACTTTCGCGCCTCGTTGCAGTCAACTTGAAGGACGCCGCGGGGCAAAGAAAGCCGCTGCTTAATTACGACCGGGGATTATGCAAGGGATGGCCACGCTGCGATGAACGCGAAAGCCAGTAGTTAGTTTGGGATAACAAACAGCGGGGGGCTGTGTCTCGGTACTTATATAAAAGCCCTGGGCCAGATTTAATAAATGGAATTAAAGTGTACCGCAACGTTATTGCAACTTTATTGCCCAAGGCAGATGCAGGGAGATGTTCTTTCAAAATGTATTGGTTTAGTTAAGTTAGTCACGCGACGCACATTCTGTCTGCAACCCGACGGAGGTACTTAATCCAAATCGTGTGACTTTAATCACAATAGGCAATTCTAACTGAACGTCTGGCTACATCGCTCAGTCTATTGTTTTCCATAAAGCTATGATATCATTCGGTACCGTATTTATCGCTTGAATTCACTCTTCAGCTTCTGAAGAAAGTAACTGTAATGAACCTGATACACTCCCAAGATTTACCGAACGGCCCACAATGCTTCACAAACGCCGCTTGAACAAAAACTCTAAATTAGTCGGTATTGTTTCGTTAAGAGTCCTTACACAATGCCCGTTCGTCGCAATCTTATTTTTTGTCGATGTAACTGGCACCAACTTATGTCCGATTTTCGTAAAAGCTTTGGCGCCTGGTGTAGCGAAAAAAATGCCGACGTCAGTCCGTATGTGCGAATCGACAGGGTTCGTAGAATCGTAGTACGTATTCTGAGAATTAGAGGTGCGATCGTATCATGTGAGGTATTCCCTTTATGTCCTACTGATTGTACGTTTTAATATGATTGATTTAGTGAGGGTTGTAATCTTGCTTAACATTATGTTTTGACCGCTACGAAAAAAATACTGATATTTGAAGCAAAATTACTGAAGAAAATGATTGAAATCATTTTTATACGCCGTTGATGTCCGCATTTTTATAGCCTAAATAAAACCCAAAGTTTTATTATACCTAGTAATTTTTTTTTTACTCATTTTTTCCTATAATATGATAAATATTAAACGAATAAATAAAAATGAGTAAATATAAATGTTAGTCTGTTTTCCCGCAGGTTTTGCTGAAATACCTACAAGCAGGATTAGTTGGTCTACATTTCTAAAACACGATTTGTACTTTAATAAAACTTTGGATTTGATTTAGGCTTATAAAAACTCTGACATCAACGTCGAGTATAAATGGTCGAAATCGTGTAATTTACATTCTAACGAAATAAATACATAAACCCTAGTTTTTAAAGCTTTAGTGTTACCAAATTTTTATTTTATTTTATTTCTTGTTTTAATGTTGGTGGCTGCCAGGCTAAATTAAATAAACTTTCAGAAACCTATTCACCTAAGTGGACGTGGTACAAACCTGGTAAGCGGTGACAGCAATGAACTCCGTCTCGGGGAAAGAGAAAGATGCGTGGGGCGCACCCCATGCAAGCGCGGCAGCATCACGAGCTCGCACCACCAGCACCCGGGGACGGTACTTATGCATGGAGGTCAGGACCATCTGAAAGAGAGGTAGGATATCAGTTGATGCTCAAAAAAGCCAGCAAACCAATCGAGTCAGACGAAGACTCTCAAGCAAGAAAAGATCATGAGTTGCACTAACCAACCTGCCCTGGGCCCGCGTTTATTAGGGCATACAAAGATGAGGCTTTTGTCTGGGACAATGATAGGCTGATTATAATATGCACTAGGTATTGGTAGAAAGCCAAGTGCTATGGTAACGTTACGATCCATTGTATATTCCGTAAGCTAAAGCTCTTACTTCGGAAAGATAATTTACTTTTAGCACTTTTCAAGAGTGTTCTAGGTGTTCCGAGTTATTTTAATTTAGACCAACTGTTGAAGGAAGTATTACCAAGACAAAATACCTAAAACATGGCTTAATAGGTATATAACTAGGTACTTCATTTCACGATCGCGCCTGGCCATAAACATTCGAGATGAATTTTCATGTGTTTTCATAATCATGCCGATAATTTCTGAAGGATTATTAAGATTAGGTAAGTACTACCTATAATTTCAATCGCCCGTGTGATGCCAGGACAGTATCAGTGATTACGCAATATTGTCTTTGGTCCGAGGACTTGACATCAACCGATGAACAACATTTTCAAGCTTTTATTTGTTGGTTGAATACGAAGCTTTTGGCTACTTTTATATTTGTGTATTTTCTTTAAATGTGCATTTTGTTTGTGCAGAATAAACATATTTCTTTCTTTCTTATCAAAAGTTCTAATGTGAAATTTTCCTGAAAAAAGCTGCCACTAAACTTTGACACACCTAAGAGAATTCTTCAACTTGCTAAAACACCAAATCTAATCTCCATCTTCAAAGAACAAACAGTCAGGTCTGCCAATGTCTGGCGTCACGACTGTCGCGTCGTTCCGTCGGTCGCTCTTGTGTAAGAGGGGCCTTATCTTCCACTTGACGCGAATAACGCTACCTGGGCAATGCGCGGGCGCCGCTGTTACAGCCACTTCAAACGTAGAAGGGTTCGCACTCTATTGTCTACGTATTTTTTGAAAGGTTAATCTTAAAAGTTAAAAGAGGATTTGAGTAAAAGTGTGATCATTTTAAGAAGTTGCTACTTTTTTATATTTTATTTGTTACTTTCGAGTGCCATTGTTCTGCGTTAACGTTACAATGCTGACGTATATGTAAGTACAATGTTAAGTTTATTTAAATCATTTGTTGTATTCTATAATCATGGTAGAGAATAAAGATCAATGGCAAATTAACACGATTGCAAGTATGCAGCCATTTCTTAATAAGATACAAGAAAAAGCAATCTATCCTATATGGACAAATCATCAATAAAAGCTCATTCCAAGCAAAGCTCTATGATAACGAAATAAAAGTGGAAAATGCTTTGTAGATGCAACAAAACATAGGGAACAGAGACGCTTTCATATTTCTGCCTTCCGTGGTTTTAGCTGTCTGTCGTCAGTCCCGGAAATGCCTTACATCACACATGGATTACATTGACACGAGAACTCATATTTGAAATATTCCCACAACGTCCCGATGTGCCGGACAGATTGACAGATAGACAATACAAAGTTAGCCGCATTCGGTAGCTCGTCGATCATTGCGAGGTGTGTTCAATCAAAAAGATACAGCCTTCAGATTGTCTGGTGAAGTTCGGGAGTTTTTTGCGACGTATGTAGGTATACGGGAGGATAGTGATCATGTGAGTTGATAGGGTTTTGATTAAAGTGATAAAAGTGTTGTTCGTTTACACTCTTCGTGTTTTGTAACAGCTCAGAGAAGACGCAACCTTATTGAGTCCAAAAAGAAAATTCACATTTCCGAAAATAGAAAAATTACTTGGTGAGCTGTGTTTTGTAGATACACCTCTGCCTAACCTTCGGGTTAAAACAGGCGTGATATTATGTTGTGTGAAAAAATACTAGTCATCTAAGTTAGAAAGGAACGTAGGATGCCAGAAGATTAAAAATATATGTAGGGATAGAAAATTGTAGTAGGTATTCAATTTAACCTACAACGCTAGAGTATTTAGACCACCTTTGGGTAAAGCTGATTAGTAATTAATCAAGACAAATTATCAATTAGCATTAAGAGAGATAGTTAGGTTAGATCAAATTGGTAGGATTAAAATAAACAACATTCTTGTTTACGTACCTACCTACAATTATAAGACCACCGTTGAACATAACTTTAACTGCTCTATAAATAAGAAAAATGTTGTAACTGGGAGAGAAGTTCAAAAGTTATTGATACGATTCGGAAACTGCAAAATTATTGTTTTTTGCGTACAATTATGAGACCACCTTTGAGCTTAGTTTAGTCATAAATAAAAACTAGTTCTCATAAAATTCCTACTGTTTCTTTTCAAAATGGCGTAATCTAAACCACACACAGTTATAGTCAGAGATTCGATAACCACCAGTGATTAAATCTATGGGCGGTGCGAAGAACATTATTGATTCACGAATAAACATTTTAAAATACGCCGGGGGCAATCATGTGGATAAACACCGTCTATAAATTGCTGAATTCGAGTAAGATATCATTTCGGAGAACGATAAATAATTCTGTGATTTAAACGTCTTACGATAATACCTACTTATTAATTACATACCTACAGACCTACCAACTACGACTTCTATCTACGCCACAAATCACTCAAACTCAAAGCATTTATTTCAAATAAACCAATTACAAGCACTTTTGAATTGTCAAGGGGTCGGTCAGCCAGAAAGATGAAGCTAGTTGCCCATTCCAAAGCGTAGTAGGTTCCTATGGAGAAGAACGGGCAAGAAATACCACGGACACTCTTTAAAATCAAAATATTGGTAACATCATTCATGTTGATATTGTACATAATGAGAACAATGTAGAAAGACGTGCACGTTAAAAGCATCCGTTATAAACAGATTTAAAAAAACCGGCCAGGTGCTAGTCGGACTCGCGCACCGAGAGGGTTCCGTACAAACCAGTAAGTTTAAAATTATTAAAATTATTTTTACTATATGTTGTAACTAAAAATTTACGTTTTTCGCAATTTTTCCTTTATCTGTGCTATAAGACGTTGATTCGTACCAAATTTCAAGATTCTGAGTTCACGGGAAGTACCCTGTAGGTTTTGATTCCCTTGTGGGTGTCGACAAATTATTTGCGCAAATTTGCAGCATAAACAGCTGTATCTTTTGATTGCGTTGGCTTAGAAGTTTGATTTTTTCATAGCTACAAGGGACAATAGACCTGAGTATTTGATGTAAATTCCAGCTTGATAACTCCACGCGTTCTTGAGAAAAAGGGTCTTGACCGACAGACAGGCGGACGGAAGGACGGACGGACGGACAACAAAGTGATCCTATAAGGGTTCCGTTTTTTCCTTTCTAGGTACGGAACCCTAAAACAATTAAAAATTATCACTAAATGCGTTTAGTGCTAAACAAAATATAAAGCAGTTGGTGGCCCAGTGGTAACAAGCCTCGAATTACAAGTAACCACAGGTACACAAGTACAGCCTGTACTTTGTGTAAATTAATTTATCACCACTGCTCTCAAAACGGTGAAGAAAATAATCGTACAAAAAACAGCATGTCCTAGAACCAAAAACTCGAAGACATGTGACATCTGTCAACCCGCACTGGGCCCGCGTGGTATTACAGCCCACTCCTTGTCGAAGAGGGGAGGCCTATGTCCCAGTAGTGGCACACACATCATGACTACACATCATTTAATACCCAATAGGGTATTACACCCATTTTTGAAAAGTGTCTCAATTAGATTCTATAGTGCTAATGAACCACTAAAAAAATCACAATTTTTTATTCAATCGTTAAGTGCCATAAAAATGCATTTAAATTTTGCATTTTCAAATTTCGCGCGTAATTTGACGAAAACGCTGGACTCAGTGGACGCCATATTGCTCTGTGGTCATCACGTCAGTTCACTATGTAAACAAATTTATAGATTAAAGTTACGCTGAAAGTTGACATTTAATACTCCTAAGTTTACATAGCCGTACGACGTAATAACATGGCGACAACTATCTAATGGTGTTATGAAACAGATTAAAAAAGCTGAAACCTTTGAATTTAATTTTAAAATTTAGTTTGCTATTTTATGAACTAAAGCTAACGTTTTCCGATTGCTTTTTGCCTAAGCTATCTCAATAATATATTTTTAGATTTTTTCTCATATAGAGTAAAACACCCTATTCTGTCTCTCTCATCTCTTAAGCGATTGAAAGAAACAGAACGATGTTTTAAATTCATTTAGCGCGTTTATTTAGTAATTTGTTTTGCAAGCGGACTTCACAGTGAAATTATAATTAAAACTACTGATTCTCAACTGTTTTAATCACCAAGCATTTACGTTAAATTACGGCACGATTATCTGTGTATATAACACATTTTGATTTTACATGAGTTTTAGGAAAAGTAAGGGTAGTAACATACTAAATAAAAAAATAAAAATAAATTGTCTTTCTAACCTGTACCTATATTGTCTACTGCACCTACTTTAAATACATATAGCACTCAGACTTTGCTTCAATCTTTATATTATATAGATAACTATCGACCGAACTCTGCTCGGGTGAAAATAGAGAATTTTCATAGTTCATACTAATTCCATACTGAGTATGTAGGTACTTAATTACGTGCTGTCATGTCATTATCCTAAGGTAGCCATCTTGTTCTAAACTTTGGGCGAGCGAGCTCTACTCGAGTGAAAATACGGAGAAAACGAATTTTCCCAGAAATGAGACCTAGCTAGATCGATTTTTCGTCCCGTAAATCCCTATGTAACTTTTGCCCATTTAGGTGTCACCTACTTTTAGTGCAAACGAGTATTTGTCTCTTTCCAGTCTATCAGACATGTGTTATCTCAACATACATCATCTTCTATCTCCAATCTCTCAGATACACGTGTCTATCACTAATTACTGCCACAATCCTGTCACGCTACAGATAAGGGGTAGGTTTCCGCAAGGCGCTCGAACCCCCGGCCTTCCGCCTCGCTAACCTGATCGCTTGTACTGATAAACTTAAAGCGCCACAAAAATGTATGTTTAGCAGTTTTTGTTGTAATTTGGATTGCTATAAATGTGAACATTTTTTTTTAGAAAAAATATATATAGTAAAAAAAGTTTTGAAAAGCGCGTCTGTTGAGACTCGAGCCTTACAAAAGCCGACGGCTTCGATTAAATATTTTTGAGCTTTCGTAATATCAATAATGGCAATTGTAGTCCGGCGCATTCCCGATGATTTTCCTTGACGGGAACGGAAAATTTGCGATAGATCTAACGGCGGTAAGAAACCGTAAAAATAATAATCTTTAATTTTATTTTATATCTTTCGATTTTATGTAGGTAGGTATGTGAAATAGCTGTCTGACGCGATATCAACGAATCTTGATTTTATTTGGCTATAAAATTTCTACCAATTTAATCACCTTATTACTCCAATTTTCTAAAACGGCTGGTTCTAATTCTTAGAATCAAAATGAATCTTTTCTTAATTGCGTGAGAATAATCTCTCCATAATCCCTACGTCTTTAACGATTTTCATTATTATCCCGTTTAGAAATATACTAGACATCTAATCCTTTCACTGTAATGGTCTTTTTAAATATTAATCCGTTGTGAGCTCGTACTCTTTCTCACGGCGACCTTCTGAAGTTTTCGCTAAAAAATAACCAACAAAGGGTGTGAACACCATGTATAATAGTGGCTCCTTTTATCACAGGTGGTAAGTCCTCAAGTGCACAGTACACGAGGATATTTTCCACGCGAATTGATTCGCTCCTCGTCGCTCAGTAGCTAGTGCATTGTTCGGGTAGGTGCACAAAGATGCCGCGCCGCTCTCCCGCGATCCCGGGTCCCGGTGCCTCAGCGAAGCGTACGCACGCACTGAGGCGTACCCGCCTACAGTTTTTGCTGTCCCTACCCGTCATAATAATGTGGGTTATGATGCTTTGTGACTGATAGCCATAAACGATGTTTGTTTTGATAGACAACCAGCTTTTATGTAGGTAGGTCAGGTTAATTGAAATGTTTAGTTGAAGATTTTAGCTTTTTTGTGATTCCTTTATTCTCCTTATACTCTTTTAGCTGACAAAACTAGTCCATCTCTGAACATCTTTGTAAACATTGTAAAGAAATCTTATCGCTCTGGAATTACGGCTTTATTATTTAAACAGACAAACATGCATCAAGAGCAGTCGTAAACTGTTACTCCGAGGCAGTTCCTACAAACACTCAGTGCAAACATTGTATAAAAATTATAAAACCTAGGGAAAAGCATCACAGTCGTCATTAATCGAGGCGTCAACAGCTCTGTATAAACACACCGCCCGGATAAAGGAATACAGTTAGTTGCCGCTACAAAGACATCATACAATGCCTTTCAGCGTATTTGTTCAAGTGACGAAATGCTTATAGACGTCTTTGTACGCAGGCTCCCGCGGCGCGTATGAACTAGCTCCCGATATTGTACACTCAGCTTTATAACAGCATCTTAAGATCTAAATTCGAATGTGAAATCGCGAAGAACTATCTTTTTTACATCATCGCAAAACGAGTTGTTTGCATTCGAATCTTATAACAACAAACATAAGGTTGAATTCAGTTTTTATTGAACTTTTTATGGGAAGTGGTTGGCGTGGTTGCGCGAGAGGCGTTTCCTTTCAAAAAGTCGATATATGAGGCAGAGTCACGAGCGCGGGAATGCTCGGCGAAGGCTGTGCTTGTAACTGTATCCAATATTGAAACTTTTTGTTACAATAGAGCCAATGTTTGCCGTTTGCGTCATTCTTTTATTAGTTTGAACAGTTTTTTTATTTACGGACTTTCAATTATTGCTCTCAATTGCTTCGAGAAATAGATTTTCTTTGAGATGGCCATGATTATTATTTATTATTAATTTAGTATGACACATACTAGCAGTACCTATTTATAAATGACTACTACAGCGAAACCACACACTCCAGACCCTACGCAAAACTTTAGCGTAAAGAAAGTAGTCAAAGTTAAGTACCCGATAATTTGGGACCAGACATAATATCTGCTAATGACTCAAAAATATTTCAAAACAATAGTATCTTTTGGTAATTACCACACATTCCTGGATGCCAATGTTGCCAATCATCACTCCCCTTATCTGTAGGGACCACTAGTGAAGTGTGACGTCACACCGTGATAATGGCGTGTCACGGTGCTACTGACAAATTGCAGCTCAAAGTTATCGGTTTTACAACATGTGAAGAATGTGTTGTTTTGGTTTACAAAGTTTTTGGTAAAATATTTAGGCAATAATGGATCTGTTTATGTGAATACGAACAGCTAGTCATAGCTATGGAGTTTTAGTGAAATGGGCGTTGTTTTTACGTGAAAGGTAAACGAGAAAATTACCTATGGTTACCTACTTAATGCCTGCGAGTAGAGCGTTGGTTTTCATCAACAATGCCTTTTTAGTGTTTCCTATATATTTGTATCAATCGAACGTAACTATTAGCGTTCGCGCAGCTGCTACGCGGAGTCTACGCCGCTGCGCGATGTCTACGCCGCTACGCGTTTACTACGCGGTTCCTACACGTTGTTTACGGTCTGGTCAAACAGTTCCCAGTGCGAACGACCTCCTAGATTTTCTTAAAACAGTACATTTAAATTATTGCGTCTATGTTAACACCGTCCGTTAAACTAAACTAGTGAACCGATTTGAAATATAACGTAGGTACACGAACATTGCAACATTAAACGCGGTTTCTTTGACAAATTACCAACTTCTTTCGAAGCATGGCTGTTGCAAACCAATTACGTAGGAAAGTCATGTTCTTTTGCAATACAATAGGTAATTGATTAGTCTAGTATTGATTTCTCACGATTAGAGAGGATTATACTACGTAACTAACAGTTTTTGCTGTGGTATTAAACCCTTGTATGATTTTTCTTGAGGTCTGAGAACGTAGAAGCAGTCTTTTTGATGTTACTGCTCAGATATTATTTATATAGTTAGATGATTTTTTCTGTTGATAGACTGAATGTAATTTAATTTCAAGAGAAGTCCGAATAATTTTTGATCTCTACGAAGTATGTTGTTAGCATACTATCGTCATTTATCATTTCAGCCAAAGACGTCCACTGCTGAATATAGGCCTCCCCCTAGCACCGCCACTTCGACCGATTCTGTGCTTCCCGCATCCAGCGGATTCCTGTGGCCTTTACAAGGATATCGGACCATCTTGTGGGAGGCCTTCCAACACTACGCCTTCTACGTGATCGAATGAAGAGATCCGCAGGAAAACCAAGGTAACCGACATACCCCGAAGAATTGCCAAACTTAAGTGGCAATGGGCAGGGCACATTGCTCGCAGAACTAATTGCCATAATATTATCAAAATCAGAACTCATTGGGTGAAAACCCGAGTTTTCCGAAAGTCTTCATTAGAATAGGCAGCCTTAGAAAAAGAACAGAAATAACAGCATAGCATAGCATATTTAGCCTGTAATGTTCCCATTGCTGGGACATAACAGGAATCATCATTATTTCAGCCAGTCGTTCAGTGCTGGACATAGGCCTTCCCATTTGTTTATTTGTACCATCGAAAAAGTTCATATCTTTACACCGTAAGGACTATTTCTGCTTGCAGCGCTCGGCCGCTATAGAACCGTGGCGGTAACAGATGTGGTCATCGTCTTCACGGAATTTTGTTTTCAAACTGCTTAGCTATATGAAGTTCTTCGATAGTACTACATCTAATAACTAGTAATCCTTAAAAAACAGGCGAGAGAAAAATCCCTAAAGAAAAATACATTTGAAAACACTTACATGCCCCTGCGCATCCATTGTATTGTTCGTCAGCTTCAGCTTACTGAACGACACGGGATTCGCGGTCCAATGATGACCAGGAGCGGGAGAGTCAGGGTGCAGCATCAGCCGTCTTGGAGACTGAGGTTCTGCGCCACCCGCAGCCGCCCAAGCACCGCCCGCCCAGCGCCAGCGCCGCCGCCCTACTAGCGACAGTTCCAGCAGGACGCAGTACTCCTCGCGAGGGTCCAGCCCGCCCAGCGAGATGCGGAGGGATGGAAACATGCGTCTGGAAAGAAGATGAGGATTAGAATTATTGTATGTGGTATTGTTTGTCTCTTTTGTGAGATGAAGATCTTTAAAAGTTTCAGTTGACCGTTCAAGCATGAAAACATATTTTTAAGTCAAGTTTGGTGTTTTAAAAATAACACTAATAATGATTGGAGCACGCACGGACTTAGCAAATTTTATATGATGACTTGGGAATGGCGACCTAAAACTAGAACGTGGAATCAAAGTATTTACATGCCTACATTACATTAGAAAGATGACCATTTCAGTACCTTTCGTGCTTATTGCTAATTCCATAACTTATCTTGTGTTTGTAGAGTGTGTTGCAAGGAAAATCTAGAATTTAACTCAGTTAAGTTTTTATTCGTATGTATGTAATTATCACGTTTCACAGTATAGTTAATTAGTCTCGTCCGTGCTTCCCTTTAACATTTATACGAGTACTTATTACCATCCCCAAACTGTTTGATTCGACTGTTACAATCCTAAGGCACACAGTCACGTCGCGCTTTCGAAGCAAAATGTCGGTAACTAAACATGAAAGATTAATCAAAGTAATCGAACATTTCGCAATAACCAATTAACAGACTAGACATATTGACCAGCGGCACAGTTTCTACCTTTATGTTTAAAACATTTCATCAACCCGTTCGAACGGAGGTGATAACAGAATTACAAGTCAACGTGTGACGGCCGGTAGCACTCATACATTCCTTCTCAAATGTTATCAGGTTTATAAAAATGTGATAGGGGTAAATGTGTTACCAACGAGGGCTTTTGGCACCCGTTTGTTTCGACCATAAAGAGTGTCATAAAGACAGATATTGGTGGCGCCGTCTTTATCGGTGGTCGCCGTGGGTCCTTCAGTTTATACCTTGATGTAATTATACAGTGGAACTATGTGTGCCTACCGCGGCGGTGGCTAATCTTTGTCAGATGTGCTCGGAATAATGGGTGGGTTAATTTGGATAGATGTGTAAATTGAATTTGGACAGTGAATATTTTTACTTGCACGGCAGTGTAAGAAAGTGTCATTTTAATGTTCAATGTATAGAGTATTGTAAGTACCTACATATAATAGAACTATTTGATAAATCGCAAGCCCAAAAGTATGAACTAACGTTTTGTTTAAAAAGAGTTGAAATTACCGATTTAAATAAATCAGATTTACTAATAAATGTAAACAAAACCCATATTATATCAAATGAAATTTCCCAATATTGTAACCGAATAGATAAGAACAGTAAAAGTATTATTTCTAGAAGTAACAAACCCATCAAATGCCAATTATATTTAGGTACTTTCTGAAAACCGAAAAATGATGGCAATGATGACAACAAAAAAATAAAACCGGCCATTACCGTCCAACAGACAAAATACAAACAAGCCAGTCTTATTCGCGTATCACATCACATAGGCATGCCATCAGTCATAACAGCGTTGTTATCAGTGGCGGCGAGGGCGCTGCGCCTGCGCCGGCCGGAGGCACTAATGCAGCCGCAGATAACGCGCCGACAGAAGCTCAATTAACAACAAACTAAATTAGCCTCCATTTAAAGTTTACGATCGCCGCTACCGCCTTACGTGAGTAGTGCCCTAGTACCGACAGAAACACAGGACCACCAATACTTTGTATGGTAATATCGATTAAATTCTTCTATGGGAACCAAGCAAGAATAGTAAATCATAATCAGCCTATAATGTTGGCAACATATGCTGCTGGGAATTAGGCCTGCCCTCTTCGAGAGGGAGTCGGCTGTAATCGCCCAAGCGGGCCCAGTGCGGGTTGGTAGATGTCACATGTCTTCGAATTCTTGGTTCTAGGACATGCCGATATTTTCCTTCACCGTTTTGAGAGCAGTGGTGATTGAAATATTTACACAAAGTAAATCGCCTGCCTGAGTTCAAACCCATAACCCACAACTCGTAAACCTTCGTGCAGACTGGCGTGACGCGACAGCGCGACGTGATACCGGTTATTGTTATACCGTGAAGATTTTCTTAGAAATTGTATTGTTCGAGTCGCGTCGCGCCGCCGTCACGTCACGCTGCTGGTCTGCACGAGCCTTAAGCCTCGTTACCACTGCCACCACTGCTCTCGAGAATAGTATGTAAAAGCAATAATATGAGCAAAGTGTAACAATAGATAGATGACTTGTAAGGAAAAACATGACTTATGAATAAAATGGAGATACCGGTTGAGGCCCGCTGTGACCTTAAGGACACGGCAACTCGACATACTTCGAGCACGAATGTGACCCTGCGCACACGCAGATACACGCTGTTTAAATCTCTAATTATAAAATAAGGGCTAATATAGTCTGTGGAAAATTTTACTTTATGGGCCTGACGGATAGAATAATCGACTAAATCATTGGAACAAAAGTAGGTATGTCGGGGAAAACCGGCCTCGGAAAATAGGCTATCGGTTAAACTAATACTGAAAGGAAAAGTGCTAAATAGTTTTCCGGAATGAAAAGCGCTGTAACACAAATGTAAGGAAACAAATTACTGTAACATTAACAATTAACATTTGTGTTTCTTATGTTTTGTCCACTACTTAGGTAGGTTGTAAACGGTATTTAATGCTCAGTTTCCGCTTTAGGAAACGATCTACCTCTTGAAATATAAACATGTCTCATTATTATACTTATAATAAGTTTGAAACAACGTAAATTTTACATATAATGTGTGTCGGATATTGTAAGTGGTTCGTCCACCAACGCATCAGCCCACACAGCGTCACCGCCACATGAAATATCTGTAAATCATTCAGTTTTGATGCGCGCGCGCTCATCACGCGGTATTAAGATCTTCTCCACGATTACATTCTTAGCGGTTGATTAATAGGCAACTTTGTTCGCTAATTTATTACATTCTTCAACATACGTGAATTATTACTGTTATTAAAAAATATTTAACTGGATAGATTAGCTGTTATTTTTCATACAACTGTTGCTGCAAGGTTTGAGGCACTCGTCCCATGTTTACATCAGTCCTTATGTCGTCAAACATGGCGAGACTAGACAGACCAAACACAAATATGTGTTCACAATATTGTTGGGTATTGACGTCGCGTGTTGACCGTACGTTGACAAATCCCTTCACTCGGCTACCGTTCGTTCGAGATGCCTCTTATCAGCGGCCGTCCACTTATCGAGCCGTTTGAAAGCTCCGCGCGCCGACAAAGAGGTGACGATCCACGCGCAAAATATCATGAAAAATTTGCCGCCTGAACGCACTATCTAAATCGTAACTTCAACAACTAAGCGATACAACGTACTATAACGCGATTCCGGGCCATTTAACATTTGATAACCGTGATGACGAATTAAATCAGGATTCCTGACATCCCTTTTATTTTAAGTGTTTTATGTTATGGAATTTTGTTTACGATACAGTTTAAACGAGAATGCAAATGAAATAAAGATACTATAAAAACGGGGCCGCCATAAAAGGCCTCTCGCGCTAAGCCGCGGCTTCGGCGGTGGTGGGAAGGGACTTAGTGAACACAATGGGACCACCAGAATCGCGTTGAATAAACTTTAGAGTGGGTCGTAAATCGGTAACAACTTGCCAATTGCCGCACGGAGGCGCTAACAGCGGTCAAAGAAACTGTCACATCCGCTCTAGCATCCGCACTCGAAGTGTTGGAGTCGACCGATTCGTTGCGGATTGTTTAGTGCGGCCCGTACGCTGACGGCATGAAAACAACACTTGTACAGACCCAACATAATCTACTAAACGTTCCTGACGATAAGTTTACTAGCTCACACACGTCAGCTGACAGACATCGTCTGTAAACTTTAATGTCCCTGGTCACTGTTCAACTTCGTCGTCACTAACCTACCCCTCTCTCCTGGCAGTTATCTTTACTGCTAATTTCATTAGTTTTTTATCGTCAAGTTCAATGTTAAGGAGCGGGAGACAGTCGTTAACGCACAGACGACACGTTGTTCAAGACATCTGCGTTTCACTTCGGAGTAACTCGAAGGATAAACAACTTTCGAGTGTACAATACTCGGGCTGTGTGTCCAGCGCCTAACCCGCGCTTATTAACGCTCTCATGAGAAGTCCGGCCGGTTTTTTCGTGTGCCCAGATGTGGGCCTGGGTAAACACCCCCGCCATTGTCTGGACACATAAAAAATCATACACCTGGAAGTGTCAAATTGTTCACTCTGACTGTGAGAGCGGCCCGTGTGAATCTCGCTTACTCGGACTCGCTCGTAAACATTTGTATTCTACGTTCTTTATCCTGCTCCTAAATCATCAAAACACGATTATCTAGAATCTGCAACTAAATTATAGTTAAATGGTCAACTGCTTAGTGCACAAGGTTGTTTTTTATAACATAATCTTCTGAGAATTAATAAAACGAACATAGACTATGTGTTTTTAGTCTGCGCGTAATTTTTCTGAAACCTATAAATGTAATTCACGTTCTACAACTAAGTACATAATTATATGTAAATTATCTTAATGGTTCGGCATCGCGATAGGCGGTTGACGTGTGCGCAGATAATGTGCTACGACTGCTAAAAACCTTTTACTGCGTGATTATAAAAGCGTAAACGGCTGCTTACGACGCAATCGACGCATTGCCGTAATGAGCGGTGTGTGTGTTCGAAAAAACACGACTCTAGGCACTCGGGAGCGACACTCTTGCGCAACCAATTGATGGCCACGCGCATGCGCTCCGCACGCTCATTGTTATCCCACTTAAGTGGGCAGTTAAGACAGCACCGAACTTCATGAATCAGCAATAACGCACTACGATAACACATTAGGGGCGGTCAGGATGTAGCAGCTAATGCACATTATAGATTCAGACCGGAAAGTATCCTGTCGACAAAATTCAGACAAATCTGTTGTTTGCTCTAAAATTCACAAATATTTTAAGTTCAAGTCGTAACAAAAAAAATATTCCCGCACCACTCCCATATGCTACGAGAGCTCGCCTCCGCAAACTAAACAAACTACACTTATAAAGAAATACATTGGTAACAAAACAAATAAACCAATTTGGGCACCACCACAAAAAAGCCACGGAATCATCTCGGGAGATGTAGCGACGTATTAGCATATTGATGGCTACCTCTATCTGTCGTCCTTTGTTTAAAATCAGCGACAGCACCTTCAATCATAACGATCTCTTTTAAAAAAAAGATTTATTTTATTGACTAGTTTTTGCCGGGCATCAGCAGGTGGAAGCAAAAAATATTGCACCGGCTACCTTGTTCCCTGTGCCCTCAACAACCCTTGTTTTATAACAAAATTGATTAAGCCCCTTGACTGTCTCGCCAATATAATAGCTATCGATTTCGTGCTCCGTCAATACCTAATTTGAAAATTATACAATTTTGACATATGTAGCAGAATTATATTGAATGTATCAGTTAGCGCATGATGTGTACTTACGTCAAAGCTTACGTCATCTTACATTGTGACAAGTGTTTAATAATAAGATAATAAAATAACATAACATCTCGCCTTGTTTTCCCGAAGGGTTGGGCAGAAGTGTACCTGTAGTAGGTACACCCACATTTCACCAGTTATGTTTAAGTCCCATTTAACAGGGGGCGAGCCTATTGCCAACAACCGGGCATAAATCCAGACTCCGGGCTACTACTGAGAAATTCCAGATAGAAAAACCCAATAACACTTTGCCCGACCCGGGAATCGAACCCAAGACCTCGTGCTCAGCAGTAGCGCTTGCGACCACTAGACCAACGAGGCAGACAATGTTTGATAATGATACGCATTAAGTATTGGTATGTGCTAGCAATATTTCAATTAGTCCTAGGATCCGCACGGAGCGTGGAGGTGGCGGGGTGGGGCGGGCGGCGCACACAAAGCACGCCCGCGGCGCACGCGCACCTGCGCGACATGTTTATGCGCATCTCGTCGCCAAATTTACAACCGCCCTGAACAAGAACGCCGCTCTTGCGGAAATTGGAAACGTTTAATCACCACATCGGCACCCTTTTAGCCAATGAGTTGCCGTCCAGCATAGTTTCAATTGCACCCAGTTCGCTTTACTGCACCGTTCGCAGATTGTAAACGTATCTCTAAAGGGTACCGCCTCAATTAATATCCGATCTTACGCCAGTCGACGATTGGTTTTATTACCGCATAAGTAAATGAATTCGCCGGCTGTTTTATCTCAGTGTGTTTATTTATACATTGATAATGCTGCAGTATCAATTTTCGCTGGAGAACTGCTTTGGAACTTTATCATACAAAGTCATGTAAGTTTCATTACTTGGATACTACCTACTTGATATCAGGTGGTTTGATATAATCTTAATTAAAGTCATTAGTCAGAAGCTTGAGTCAAACAAATCATAAGGTATAATGACTTAAATTACAAATCGGACGTAACACATAGAAAACTTTAGTACGTAAAAATAAAAGTTTTGAATCAGAATGTCGGTTTCAAAGTCCAATACTTGACATGATATATAATTTAAGGTGATATTTATGGAACTCTTCAAAGAAATCCATGTAACTTTTTTGCATAATTAAATAAATGGGGACAAATGAACACCACATTTGGACACGATCGTTGTATAAACACCTCGTAGTACGGAGCTTACGTAAAAAAGCACAAATTTCAAATGAATATGGATGTCGTTGCGGTGAAAGTACAGAATTAATTCAGCACCTTTTTGGGCGCCGGCGCCGCGGCATTCACGCGTGGCACAAAGCTTGTTGCTCGTAAATTGCGAATGGAAGGACCGACAAACGCGCAGTAATTTAGTTGACAGTGGGTACCAGAGTCGGCGAGCTACAACCAGCGACGACGGGCCGACCGCCGCGCAGCGCGGCCCCTATACAAAGCTTATCTACCCTCCGCATCTAGAGCCTATTATAAGCCTGACACCGAACTCAACACAACAGATCGTTAAGATTACGTTTCGCCAATACACAGTTCGGTAATTCATGCCGAATAAACGATTAAAGAATTCGCCGACAATTAAAAATTAATTAGAGATATAATACCGGCCCAAAAAACTGTACGAATAACTTCGTCGATGGAGCGTGGCATTGATGAACGATTCGTTATTGTCCAATGCTTTTTCCTTACCAAAATCAAGTGCTAATTTGGATTCGTATAACAAAGTGAGCTAGTCATCAAACTGAAACAAAACCAATTCGAGTATTAATGAGAACCATCCAATTGCATTTACACGTGGAGCTTAATTGTCCGATCAACAATTCTTGGGTCGAGTCTGTTCTAAACGATCAAGTTTCAAATCCGGTCCTTATGTCCGCGGAATGCAGTTCAAGTTCCATTGTAGTCGTGTGGGTCGTGGTGTGCGCCCTCAGTCCAGTGGCGATCGCTCGTTAGCTCCCGAGCCGGCATAAATCACACCGTTTTATGAGAACTCACAATTTTTTAACATTTTGAGTTAATGAAATGCGAGCGCAGTATGGGATCCGACTAGCGACATTAAAAGGGACAACCCAAAAGAACGGACAGTTTCTAATTATAATCCTGTCAAAGTTGTGATATAAGCAAAGAATTGATGATCACCAAAAACGCGGTGATTTTATCTAAGATAATAGCGATCTGTTGATAGTAGCTGTTGAATTTTAATATTTGTCATATTTTTTTATTTGTTCGTTACGTAGTAAACCCCTGGCACGAAAGGTCGTAAAATTACCATCATTTTATGTTTTTAATTTGCTTCGGATGCCGTTTAGCAAAGATCCTGGGTGTCAATTATTGAAATATATTGCTTACTGTATTCAGTGCGGTTCAGAAGAAAGCCGCTTGCGAAAGTGAGCTCTACACATTGATTAGGTACTAAAAGTATATCTTCTATAGGCTCAGTCTGCTTCATTTCCCGTTCTTTTTATTGGAACTTAGATCCCCCACCAAGCCCTATACGTTGCAACTAATTTGCAGTAGTTAACAAGAATAACAAGAACCATTAACCACAAGTACAATAAGCGAACACGGTAGTGGCAGTCAAACGAGCAGCGATCAATCAAGCACAGGATCTCCGCTCATCGTACCGTGATGCCGCGATCCCTAGAACCACCATCATCCTTAATCACAACCGTATTTCATAGTACTAGAGTTCATTATCCTTTAACGGATGTCACAGAGAATGGCGCCAGTATTTTAGGATTTTCGAAGAAGCGAAAGGGTTAGGCTGCGAATTAAAGTTGCGCACACGCACGGAGGCGCAGAGGGGGGATCACTAGCACCGACAAAGGCACCGCCGCACGCGAGCTGCCCGATTCACAATTAAGCCCGCGTGTGTTAATTGATATTAATTCTGTATGGATGGTACAAGCAGGGAACGGCTCGCGTATTAGTCCAAGCCATTATTTCTGTAACTGTTCGCGAATCTACGCCATTATCTTCTATAGGTATACGCTTTTGATTGAGCGTGACGTCACCCGATGCTATTATTTCGACTTGATTAATGACCAACCGAATTCATGACAAAAAGTTTTCATTATCGCCATAGCTGTACCTTCTAAAGAAATACCGTCTCTCAACGTATTTAATCATACATTGCTTATCTTAAAAATATGCACGGAGCAGCTTAGGCTATATCGAGAACCAGGACCATCATTACGCCCGCTACGATGCCATACTTGGTCCGTATTGCAACAAGTCAACTCTAATGTCGCTCGATTGGTCCTTTTGTGCCACTGTCGCTAATCGCTCCCACAAGATCCACATGACAGTCATGTAGGTACTGGGAATCGCGCCAAGGCTGGCGTAATGTGTCGGGTTCAAACGCGCCGCGGCCGCGTCATCAACGCAATTAGTGGGCGTTGCGACATCCAGCACACTATTGACATTGAACCCTTGTTACATATTTCACAGAAATGTGTTTTGATGTCGCCTCATCGTCACGTCTCAACTAATATGTGTGGACTTTAATCTCGAACGCACTGCCCGCCACTAATTGCAGCGCATTGCAGTAGCCTTTCAATTCTGATGTACGGCATCATGCACTGGCATTTTTCTGCGAAGGCTATAATTGATATCAATGATGCTGTAGTTAAATGGGTATTTTCTGGATTGTAACGTGAATGACAATTGAGCGAGAGTTTAATTACAAGTGGTAGAAAGTTGAGCGTAGAAGACATGAAGCCACAAGCACCAAATTTTGAACATGCAGTTACAGCATTATGCTAGTTATTTTTGCGTTAGGAAAGATGATGCAACAAGCATTCTACTTTATTGTTCTGCCCAAACTATCTGTGAGCATCTCGACGCCATTATGTATTCTCGTCAACATTCGTGTCCAAATCAGTCATGTTCTCACAGCGTACACTTAGACGCCGAAGCGACACATTTATTCGAGAATCGTGCGTCCGTCTGCACCCAGAGTCGCCCATTGCGCTTATCTGAGGTTTCGGTAGCGGTGGCCGTGCGCGATACACATCGGCGCGTGATGTCGCGATGCGCGGGCGCGGCCGCCCGATGCTATCGGCGCACGAGCGCGGGTGGCTCACATCCCTCCCTCCCTCCCTGCGTCCTCTCAGTCTCGGTCACTTCACAACATCGCACGTCATTGTCGCCACGGTGCAACCTTTTTGTAACAACTATCGAGTTACTGTCATTGAAATATGAGCTTTCTATGTAAATACTTAAGGAGTAATCTGGGTACTCTTGCTAAGTAATAGATTCATAGCGACGCAGTGCTATAAATCATGAAATCTCCAACCAAACCGTTGCATGGACACGCATTATGAAGATATCTGGCCGAACAGCAAATAGCTCCAAAACACGCAATACTTTACAGCATTGTAAATCAAACATTCTAATAAACAAATCACACGGCTCGTTGGCGACAAATCTTGCGTGAAATGTAACAAATTCATATACATCACAACATTTTTTTCTGACCACTAGCATTGGTACGTGGATAGTGGGTTCCCATGTTTTTACGAGCACGTTATGATAAACGACGCACCCTCAACAACAGTTGGGCCATAATCACCACGGGTTCTGGGAGATGCATTATGAACACGTAGGACCAAACACGTTACACACAGAATGCTTTCATGTCCTCCAATGTCAGATGTCATCTCAAACAACGTAACTTGGCGTCTATTGATAGTAGGCGAACAAACAACCCTTGTATCAGATCAAGGACACGAAAACAACTGTTTGTTTGATCAAAAGAACAAGCCCAAAGCTTGAACCCACA
Source organism: Xanthia togata (assembly GCA_963853775.1). Lineage (NCBI taxonomy): Eukaryota > Metazoa > Arthropoda > Insecta > Lepidoptera > Noctuidae > Xanthia > Xanthia togata. Next base: position 20,715,718 of record OY970802.1, read on the forward strand.
AAAAAGTAATGGCGTATCGGAACACATGATTACTTTTTTCTGCATCAAAGAAGTCATCTAAAAGAATGCGAGTTGTCTCATTCGCTCACATTACAATTTGTTGGGTAACGAAGCCAGTTGGACTCCGTGAGAATAATTCCCGAGTTCCGAGTAACATGGGTTAAACGCTTGTATCGAGAGATACCGATCTAACCCGAGCTGCTCGTTGGCGCCATAAAAACAAAACATCTTCAACACGACCACTTTCTTCCCTAAATTATTTGTGGAATTTACGACGTTTCAACCGACAAAAATGTTATAACCTAATGAGAAATTATCATCAGAGCCGCTGTCTGTCCGGCAAAAAACGAATCATGCGCCGCTCCACGATGATGCCCGGACGCATATTTTTTATATTCTAAATTCGAATTATCGTTTTCGTGTTTGTTTTTTACCTCGATCGTCGATTGTTTTAGGTTGTGTCGGGACAAAAAGGCGCGGGAGCCGGCGATGACTGTGCCATTCTGTTGATCGCTCAACTTTGGGCTCAAGGAACGATGAATTTCTCTCAATGCGCGAGATACAACGATGGTTCAACAGGAAAACTTGCCACGAACACACACCTGAGGCCAGCAATGGATAGCTCGTTTAAAAAAATGTCAGGCAAGGTGTATGGTTTGTTCCCAGGAGATATTGCGATATGATCGCTCGAAGGCGGCGCGACTATTCGGCGCGTGCTTCAGATTCCTGGTCCTTCTATCCGGAATTACCCATTACATACAATGACATTACGTTTTTACAACGACATTTTTTTCTAAAGGTTTCATCTAAGCCTTCATTACTGTAAATGTTTTCTATCAACTTAAAATTGTACAAACAAGTCGTTCTGTGAGTTAAAGGGTTCTAATGTTTACTGTAATTGCATTTCACTTTACAACTGTAGGTAATCGTTTTGACGTTTAGGAACTTTTAATCGACACCTGGGCACTCTAACAAAATTACTAAGCTGGTTCAAATTATAGTTTTTGTTTACCTGTTAAAAATGGTTGTTGATTATGAACATTCTTAGGACTGCCTCTTTTTGGAGAAAGGGTCGTAGCAGATGGCAGTGATGATGTTGCGTTAAGAGCTGTAGTGAAAGCTTCTAGCAACCTGATCATACATGAAGTAGAGCAAAAACCAACAACTGCATACCACACAAAAGAGACATACGTGTGCTTAATTAATAAGCAGAATATGTGTCAACAGAACCTGCAGGTAGGGGCAAAGGCTTAACAAATTTCGAGCTAACTGATCGGACCTTCATTAATTTCCCACTGGCATTCAGTAACCTCCCGCTGCTATCGGAGTCTAAAACAAAGAGGCATTATGTCAATTCCAAAGCAGTGCAGAGCTGGCAGTCGCGATATCTCTCAATCTGGCACGTTGAAGCAGTTAAGAGAGTTTCTAACGTCAGGCGCTGGCGAGAGCTGGAGGAGTGACGAGTGGCGAGGAGATCGTCGGAAGACGGCGACTGTCATAATCTGATTATTAGTGGTGCGTGGCTGGGGCGGGGCGCGCGGCGGGCGGCCGGCGCGCCGCAGGCGGTCGGCGCCCGCGCACGTCCCGCTCGCGCACCGCCCGCGCCCACTGGGACGCGCGCGCAGGCGACAAACGACCCGTGGTAAAACAAAAGGAATGTTGCCGGCGACGCTTTGAGGCGCCGGCGCCGCTCCCCGCGCAACCTAATCACCCATTTTAATTACGACACAGATCGAATCAATTAATCGGTATTTCTGTTAAAACAAGCGACGGAATGAGCTTACGCTCGTTTGTTAGATATGATTTCTGGACGTAGATTTGAGATGTGATTAGACTTTTATCTCGTAAAAGTCGGCGGTAAACGTCAATTACTGGCGTAATTCACGTTCACGAATCGACTGTGAGCGATGTGAGTCCATAACGATGAGCTCTGACGGGCGAGAGCGTGGCGCTAGTACCCGAGAGTGAGCAGACGTTTTTAATTATAACTTATGATTTTTTCAAGCGAATTCGGGCGCGCCCTTCCCGACGAATAACACAAGAATAAATAACGAGTTTTTGTGTTGTGTGTTTGTTTTTAAAATGGCGGGAGGTCCGCGCGACGACACGCGAGCGATGCTCGCCGGCCGCCGGCGGCCGCGGCTGACTCGCCCATTTGTCATATTTCGGTTTTGAGAAAAAATAAATAACCTACTCTATTCCGACCAGTGTTTGTTTGTACACCGATTATTGAGGGTTAAGTATTATCTCTGAACATGCAGTGGAACAGATGGGACGTGTCGCCGACAGCATATCTAGCCAGTTTATTATTGTGCTGCGTGCGCGACCGGCTGCATGTGGGCCTACAGTTGTTGACAATATGATTATTGTTTTTTAATAGAAATAAAGTTTACTAGTCAATTCTTAAGCGACAAAAATATGCATTTGTTTCAAAATGTTGGTGATCATACGTTCAAATAATTTGAGAAAGTCCTGACGCTATTAGGCCTAAAGCTGATAGATGAACCTGTCGAAAAGCATACAAAGAAGTACCTATATGCTGCCGCTTAGCCTTCCTATATACAAAATAATTTACAGTTCCTCACAGGTGGTAAAATTGAGATGGCTGTTTCTACAGATCCGAAGTTAACACATAAAGCTGTTGCATGGCCGCCGAGCGTGGCAGGTGTTAACTCCGACTACACACGCCGCCTGCCCCGCTTGCACAAATGAACCGCCCAAATCCACTGTTTGCGCAACCAATTAACCCACCAAACCCAGCCCCACTCCGCGAACCAAACCAGATAAAGAACAGCTTTTAACACTGTTTGAACAACAACTAAAAGCATCAAGTTACACTCTCCCAATGTTACCAGTTCCCAGCACCGAGATGGTCGCTCATAGAATAACTCAATTACTGCGCGCACGCACCGCCTCGACTAGTGCTCAATACGAGAAATGCATGAAATATTTTTGACCCATTTCGATTCGTATGGCGCCAGGGTCGGCGCCGGCGCGCCCCCGGCCTCTCTCACGCGGCATCGTTAATACAAAACAAACAAAAGTGACCTCTAGACGGGCGCGGCCAGCTAAGCTAACGAGATTCACCAACCGCTGGATAAAGCGGTAAATTATCGGAATGTTAGCCGGGCGACGGCGCGCGGTGGTCTGCGCCGGCGGCCGCGCCAAAAAAACGTGTAGGAGATGACAGGAGCACAGATGAACCCGGCTAATTACCGGCCGAGCAAAAACCGGGACAGTACGCAGGCGCGCCGCTACAGCCATCGCGCACGACAGCTATTCGTTTGCGAGCAGCGTCTAGTTTTTACCGGTCATTTTAATAAGAGAGTGGTCGACGACGCGCTGCGGTCCTCGAACGCTAATTACACGCCATTAATTACGGAATATTTTCATTTTTAACTCCGTCAGAAGTCGAACGGACGTGATGCTCATTACTGATCGAACTTTCTTTTGGCGGCGCGCGGCTATGGTGGTCGGCCTCCGTTCTTTACCGTGAAACAATTACGTATCCAAAAATATTATTAATTTCTAACAAGTCAATCTGCGGTTGATTGTGAGGAACTTAGACAGTTGTAACTATTACGTGTAATGTTCCGGTCCTGAATCGTTGTCTGAGTACCAGTCGCCCCCGAGGCTGCCATCTGCTAATAACGAGATGCGGCGCGTAATGAGCGGTGCGCGGTGCGGGTCTGTGCGGGTCGGTGCGGAGCGGTGCGCGCCTCGTGGTGGGTCGCGGCTCTCGCTCGCAGGAAGGGCGGAGGCGCCGAGATCGCGACGACTGTGTAATTTCTTCACTGCTCGCACCCACATTATCGATCACGAAAAAAATATAATTGTAGGGGTACCGTCGTAAAGCAAACAAGCTTATAATAAGGTGTAATTTGTGCTCGGCCATTTAGAGAAATGCAAAAATTGCCGGGGCAGCTGTTTGTTTTGTCTATGATGGAGGTCCGGCCCCGTCTCCCAAATTATCCGTTAACAAGCCTCGCGTCAGATTCAGCAGTCCTAATGGGTTTTCGTTAAGTTTTTGTTATTATTTTGTAATTTATTACGAGTAATATGTTTTGTGTATTCGGTTCTTGGATTCCGACAGCTGCATCGTTTAATGGAGTCGATAGCGTAAGTTTTTTTTTTCAACGAATTCTAAATGTCGCGGGCGTCGAGGTCGCGTTGTCGCGTCGTCACCAGCGCACGCGCAGGGCGGGCGGAGGGCGGCGCGCGCCTTCCCACGAAATGCCGATAATAGCAGGGACAGGTGCAAATTATGAAATATCTCTCAATTAAATATCTATAACAAGAAGTTATACATGGAAAACAATTACAAACATTATTATTCGCCAATTATATGGTAAACAAATTTCAAGAATTGTACGATGTTTTGTGGAAATTAAAATGCTAGGAAACTTTAAATACCACAGTTTGTTTTGTATTGACATATTTGACATAAAGAGTAATTGCGCGAACAAGAACGTTGTTGGTAGAAAAGATATTTAAAAAATGAGATAATAATTTAGAATCCCTCAATTTAATTAAACTTATTGCTGCATGACTGCTGCTGACCGAAACAGAAACTATTACTGACCAACCATACAATTCACTTAATTTGGAAGAATTTTATGTTTTAATAATCACTTTTTGCCCGCGGCGCTACGTGTGGCGTAAAATGATTTCTGAGTCCCTTTCACATACTTAAGTGGTCTTTCACGTTTGGCATATAAAGCGAACAAATTATTACTTAGGAATAAACGATTGTCTCTAATTTTAGTACCACATAACTTGACTAACGTTGCTTAAATTGTGCTTCATCGTGACGTTGCGATGTGATAACTTAAAATTAATGACTTCAAAACAAAAAAAAACTGACTAAATTTAAAAATTATACCAGCCTATTATTGTGCACGGCCAAGGTATCTTTTCACACGAAGAGGGCATGAGCATTGATCACCACCCTTGCGGATGGTGGATCGGTTTCAGGCTTATATTAACTGTGCATCCGGTTAGACTGGAAGCCGACCCCAGCATAGTTGGGAAAAGTCTAGGTGGATAATGATTAATTATAGATAGATAGATAGATAAATCGTTTATTTAGTGCACACAAAAAACAGCACAGCATACAAAAGCACGATTAAATAATTACTATACTGCAAGGTGCCAATATACAAACAAATATAAAAGGAAGAAAACAAGATATTGTGATGACACTATTGGCTATGACACACTTTAACGAACATAAAAAAGGTGATAAGCCCTATATAGGTGGTGGTGTTATAAGCCCTATTATGACGTAGTAATGCCACCATTTTTCCAGTGTGAGTGAGAGACGGAGCTATACAAGGCCGATAGCACCATCCTTTTTTCGCAGTGGAATAATGATGGAATTAATACTTAATATTAGGTTTTAACCTATGAAATTGGAGATTTGTATGATAATTTTAAAATATAAAAATGTTGTTTTTTTTTTATTTCAGCTAATCAAAGTACTGGCCTAAATTATCTATACAATTTTGCCATTTTGATGGCAGTTTGTTTATCCCTTTACTGTAGAAGTCTGCCGGACGGAAGGCGATGAAGTCAGCGAAAGCGTTTTGTACTGCGTCTCGGGTGTTGATTTTTTTACCACTTAAAAATTGTCTAAATTTTGAAAAAAGTAGATGTCTGTTGGGGCTAGGTCCGGTGAGTAGAGTACGGTGGGTGACGGAGCGCTTCCAGCGCATTCTCACGCGTTCTCGTGGAGAAGCAATGGGGAAGAGCGATTGACTAGTCGCGGTTGTTGAATTACGAGCTTCTCCATCATTGTTTGGAATTCTTGGCAATAGACATATGCCGTCACTGTTGTGCCATTCGGTAAGAAGCTGTGATGTACAAGTCTGGCACTGGTCCAGCAGACAGTCACCATCATCTCCCTATGAGTAATCTTTTTTTTAGCGCACTGATTAGGTGCTGTACCCGGGTCCACCCACTGAGACGAACGTTTACGGTTGTCATACAGGATCCACTTTTCATCGCAGGTAACAATTCGATTAAGAATTCCCTCGTTTCTATCGGCATTCAGTAGTGCTATGCATGCTTCGACGCGTAAATCTCGCTGTTGGTCGCTTAGTTCGTGTGGCACCCACTTACTCGTATCTTTTCGATTTAACGCTAGTGCTTTAATGTTGTTTTGACACTAACTCCAAGGCCCACAGCAAGCTCAGCCGTAGATTGAGTTGGATCCGCTTCCACTATCGCCTTCAATTCGTCGTTGTCGACAATTGTTACCGGCCGACCGCGAGGCTTGTTCCTCAACTCACAATTTCCAGATTTAAAACGATTGAACCAATAATGGACCGTGTTTATGCAAGCAGTGTTATTCCCGTACACGTCGTTAATGTCTCTTGTTGTTTGCGCGGCGGTATTTCCACGTAGGAACTCATATTCGAAAATTGTACGAATTTTCAGTTTATCCATGGCGCCAAAAACTACCACAATGTCGCAAAAACAAAAAACTGTCTAAAAATAAATGACTGAATTTGAAATTAAATTAACACGTCTTTCGAATAAAATTCATTTGAATTTCGAATTACGCGCCAATCCACAGATAATTAAATCTGAAAATGCTGGTTATAGAATCTCCAGTTACATAGGTAAAGACCTATTAATACGGCCCCAGGTTTCCAAACGATGTTTTCACCGATGTCAGTGTTTTTTGAAGAAAAACTGAAAACTGATTTACTTTAATACTCACTAACCAATCAGTCATATTCCCCTACCATTCGAATTATCACTTTAATAATCCACTTTAGGTATGGTTTCGCTACATGATGCGTAAGCCCTACAAACTGGTCCTTCATATGTTTTGGTCCTTCGATTCGGTTAAGAAAAAATGAGCATGAGTAACATTTTCCAGTTCACTGAGTGCAACAGCGTATACTATACGAGTATACAATATATATATTTATATAGAGAACATAAAATTTTCCCTAAACTGTTATCTTTATCACCTGTATTCGTGTGGGTGATATTTTTTGGTCCTATACGGGCTCTATTGAAAATTAAGGTATTATTGTTTCGATTTTCCTTGCCGTCTTATATTCTGCATGAGGTTTTCCAAGTTCTCTTTTTATAACACACAAAATTGTCGATCACATCTAAATACTTCGTGAATGTTTCTTTTTTATAATAGTCTACATACAAAGGTATATGTTTTCCTACGTTTTTTCGATTCTGTACCGCAAGAGGAAAAAACAGAACCGTTATGGGATCACTGTGACTCTGACTCTGTGTCTATCGGGCTGGGTTGCTGTCTGTCTGTCGGTCTATTCCTCTAAAAAACCTGACCGTGGAAAGTGAGAATTGAAATGAGCTATCATTATTGCTGATTGACACTATTGACAGCTCACTTTACCTAAGTGTCCGTGGAGTTTCTTGCCTGTTCTTCTCCATAGAAACCTATCACGCTTTGGAATGGGTAAGCTAAGCTAAGCTTCATATTTCTGACTGACCAACCCCGTGCCTGTATTATTGTTATATTTGAAATAAATTCTTGGGAGTTTGAGTTTGAGTTTTCACTGACATTTTTACAGAATAAATCAGCTGGTTCCATAATAAAGCTATTGTAGGTATATTTGTTGACTTACCGGCCACCCTTGGTGATGATCATTTCAGTGCCGATGTCGTGAAAGCGCCGCCAGAGGTCGCCGTTGAGCAGGCGCGCTTCGCAAGCCGGCGGCTCGGCGTCCGCGCCCACGCGGTGCTCTGCAGACATAACATGGACGTTGTTATGTGTGTCAATATTAGTACACAGTTTTAATGTTGTATAAAAAACACTGGATATTATGTAGTAAAGAACTACTTTCTTAGTAAGCGCACTTAACAGATCAAAGCCTATTGTTTTCTAGTTGGTATTAAAATTAAACATGATTGCATTTTAGAAAGAAAGAAAGAAAAGAAAGAAAATACGTTTATTTGCGGTACATATGACGCAAGCAAAGAAACAAACACTAAAAACAAATTTGAGGGAAAATATGCGTCACATCCACGCAAAACGGCCATCACTCAGCATAATGCTGGGACCCTATGCGAGACAGAGCCCCAGCGCTGGTTTTCAGTGACAGCCGGCGTTGACGTGACGTGATTTTGACATAATTATGACATTCTGTTTCTATACCTATATTAGTATACATTTATGATCAGGCACAGGCAATTATTGCCAAAAATAAAGAACGTAGCATTTTTCCTAGCATTAGCTACGAAAATTATAGTAAGAACTAAAACGGCACATTTTGCCGTCTAGATATACATTATTATGAGAAAATCATATACTAGTAAACTTGTACTGCCACTGAAGAGTTATTGTATTCTGTGATGGTTACTTAGTTAGTTAAAGTACCTACTCATAAAATCGTAGCACGAAACATAATTCTGTTGTGAAACTAAAAAAAGTGTCAAATTAGGTATGTCTAGCCATGTTATGCAGATCTTTATTTTAAAAGTGGATACATAATAAATCCGAAGAAGTTTATTTCTGACATATTTAGAGATCAGATTAGCGTTTAAAAGATTTGGTTTTTTATTCATTTTGAATATTTACAACATTTTATAAACTTTTCGATATGTTGTTTTTCGTTCTTAAAAGTTAATATTTATGTCAAACGATACTTATTCATCCAGGGATGTCTTGTTACTCAGTAACTGGGTTGTGGAGGTCAAATAGGCAGTCGCTCCATGTAAAATACTAGTTTTCAGCTTCATTCGGTAAGTAAGGAATCCGAACCGGACATAGTTTGGAAAAGGCTAGGCAGATAGACTTATCTATCACTCAGTAGAGATAGAGAGAGAAATCTCTAGTAGGTACTACTTAGTCGTGACTATTAGGGCTTTATTTTTCAGTGGCTCTGTAAAATATGTAATCGCAATTAGTTAGACTTCAGTCTGGGATAGGGTTGCCTGATAAAGGCTAATCATTTCCGGGGCATTTCTAGGGTAACGGAGTCGGGCCGTAGTAAAATATATGAAAATAAATAAGTATTTAATTAAGCCTCCATAATGTTTAAACTTGTTGTGGTTTTTAATCGGAAAAAAAAATAGTTTTTATATTATAGTGGTGGTTTTTATATTAAAAAACAACCAAATTGAGCACCTGCTTGTTGATTAGGTAAACTTTGGTAGGAAATCAACACGAGATAGGTATATAAAACTCTTGACAGACTTTTAAATATTTATCAATGGATTTTATCTCCGTCAAGGGCTTTGCAAAACGAATAAAATTACTAATATACACAAGACACGTCAATATGGATACAAGTCTGCAGTTCGGACTTGATCAATCAAATCCATGGACATTCTGTTTCGCTCTTTAGTCCATAAACTATTCAGCAGGGAGTATTCGCAAAAGGAGAATAAAGTAATAGGTGTTCGGATTCTGCGACTGTAAAGTCTTATTACTGGACACGGGACAAGACACAACCGGCCGTCTGACAACCCTCGTCTGGAGCCGACAACGACATTGTGGTAAGTTTGTGATGGTAAAGTCATACTATCTATAAATAATGTTATAATTCTGTGTTTCATACAAATACTTTTTCACATTTACTATAGAGGATACTATATAATATACACTGGAGAAACTCTTATTCTAAATTAACTAACAGATTATTAAAATAATGTTTTTATTTTAATAATCTGTAATATCCTAACTTAACTAAAAATAATTAAAAAACTATATTATGGCGTCGAAAAATTCCTCCGCATCGCTGTCGACTGGTAACAAACCCTAGTGACTGGCGGCATTGCCACGTTATATGGCAATGCTTAGCTTCTAGCAAGGTAAAAGCCAGCCCTTGGGTCACGGGATGTGTCAACCAGCCATTTGAAGATTTCGTTGAACAAAAAGAAGACTTAAATTACTTTAAACAATGAAGGTGTTAAGTGTTGGTAAGTACTACATACAAATACTACATTGAAACTATTAATTATTGTTTAAAAAAAACTATAATGTCCTGTCACAGTCATAATAAGCAGACACTAACAAAGCGTAACGTAAAAGATAATTGTATTGTATATTATTTTTAACTAATTAAGATACAAGATAAGAGTGTTCATACATTTAATTACGTATACCTACTTACTTTGTATGACAAAAAGGTAATCCATGCAGAAATATCAATTTTCGACGGAGAAGGCTGTTGCGGTAAGAATAATCATGAAAATATTCATTGACTTATCCTCGTGCTACATTAAACAACATGTCAATGATTGTAAAAGTTTATTAATCGATAAATTTTAATGTTATGGAAGACCGTTCCCCGTGAATTTCAGCGTTTTATGGAATGTAATTATTCCATTTCTACAACCCACCAAATGTGCGCTTTTATCATTTCTAACGTGACGATATTATTGCGGACGTCCACGACCATAAAACGTATGGAAATACGTGCACGTTATAACGTTATCGTGAACGGAAATTTAAAAGCGTCTTCATATATTTTCATACATTTTACTTCCCTGTGTTATCGTGATGCCGTGACATAGACGTTGACGTCCACGATAACATCGACACGTTAGAACTAATAAAAGCAGAAAATCAGAGTAGATATTTCAGGGATTTATGGTCAAACCAATTGAAATTAAACTAATTTTGTTGATATCGGTTTATATAACATCCAAGGTTGTTCTCAACATATCAACGGTACAAAAACCATTTCCTTCATCAATATTTCAGTTTTAGTACCGTCAAAATAATATCCGTTCATCCTTAATTAAAAATGGATGACACGGAATACGACATTTCAAGTAATCAAGGCTTCATCCCGAGTATAATACTGCGAAAAATATTCATTCATAAACTTAAATTGTAATTTATGATAGCGTGGGCGGTTCCTTTGATGTAGGTACCTTCCAATATAATGGGAGGTATAGATAGTATATAATATTTTTATGTTGCGGACACCAGGACAAGAAAGTCTCAAGTTATGGTTTGCCGGAACGACTGTTAACGACTGCAACACACGAAAAATATAAGTGCTATGTGAAGCATATTGTAAAGTATTGCTGGGGAGTTTGTTGCGCCACTTCTTCCCAGCTAAAGGACTAGGAAGTGGTGAAGGGGAGGTATTTTTGGGACTGTCTTATGTCATTTTGACGTTCGTAAAGTGCTGATTCTCAGCCTAGTTTTAATAAATAACTTTTGATATTGACTTATCATTTTATAAGAAATTTTCTATTATATAAGAAATATTGAAATCGTTGAAGTTTCATATCCAAAATTGTCAAGAAAATAAAACCTACTTATTACCATAGGACCAACTTTGAAATCAATAGGACCAAAATAAGAAGCTTAACTAATCTGAGGAGTTACAAGATTATTGTTCCTTTCTCTTTGATTGCCGAAAAATGTAGGATTCGTTTCATCAATTAAAACATTTCTGATTGTAGAGATGTTGAACTAACAAGGATGTAGGCACTGTTTGGTTTTTGGTCAGGAACAGATAATTTTATCTACTTCAACATGAGTTTAACTGTAGCTTTATTATCTATAGATCTATAGATCTGTAAACAATCATATTCAATCAAAACAGTTGGAAATGATTTCCAATCTCATAAAAATTTAGGATCTAAAGTTTATAGTTTGACTATTGCTATTTTATAACGTTGAAATACATCACTTGGCTAGGACTTAAGTGCGCATATACAGAATAATATGAAGGAATTAGGCAATAGGCTCGCCCCTTGTTACATGGGACTTAAACATTACTGGAAAAATGTGGGTACTATAGGTACACCCCTGCCTTACCCTTCGGGGAATACATGCTTGATGTTATGTTACAATTATGATAAAAACAGGAAAAGAAGTTTGTGGGTCTGTTTGTTCCTATAAAATACCACTATGAAATATAAACAATGGTTTGGTTAATAATATAAATAACTCAATTAAACACTGACTAATTCAGACAAATTAAGACAAAACTGCACACATCTATTCAGAATCACCGTTACAAACATTTTCAATAAACTGAGGATTGTAACTGTCCGTGACACTGTAATCATTCACAACTTTATTAATTAATACACACTCGTTAGTCCAGCGTCCCGACACGCTCGTATAACCAACGATACTCTATGGAAACATCACTAATGAGGTAATATGAAGAAAATGCTCAAAAGACCAGAGATACGATCTCGAACTGTTACATTTCTTTTTATATCTTACTCTGACGGTAATAAAGTTCACATTCAAGTGTACTACTGGTTTGTATGATGGTGTAAGTTCTTCTTTACATTTGATGATGCATAATATTGTTTTTTTATTGAAGTTTTGGCCTTGGCCTTGTGCTGCCCGGATCAAAGCGCCGATGTAAAATTATTGTAAGCAACGCTTGTGTCGGCGTTGTAAGTTTTAAACACTGTATTTTATGGATATATTTGAATGCAATATTTATTTATGTCTAAGTATAATTATATCATTGTAATGAATATTAAGCCCACCATGCATGATCCACTTGGGAAATTTGTCTATAAATTATGATACCAACGGGAAAATACGGATGTTTTGCTCACTGACTACACTTTGTAATTATTTTCTTTATGTAAATTATTTATTCCGTGCGAGCACTCTTTTACACAGAAGAAGAAATGTATTAGTCAAGATACCATTAAAATTACAGCAGAATTATTATAATTTTCACGATCGAATACAAAAAAAATACAAAATAATTTCAATAAAACTTCAACGCATCGTACAAAAACAGTGCATCAAAGCCAATAAAAATACATAAATACTCTTAGCTCGAACAAAAACCTAACATACGAGGCTCCGATATAATTTGATGACGCGACATTGATGGTTCCAAATGACAGTAACTCCAGGCCGCTTTAACAAGCAATTATATTTGAGTTGAGGCTGTAGCGATTATCTCGACTCGTGCTGAATGGATTGAGGCTCAATGACATGTTATTGTAGGGGATATGCACCAGATTTTGGTCCTTTGGGAATATTATAATATCAGAAATGTATGTTACCTACTTACTGTAAATCCGAAGAATGATGGCTGTGATCTTAACCGTTTTAGTGATGGGGCTATTCTATGCTTTTTCTTATGTTGTCTAAATATAATTACAGACTTTAAACCTCATTCACAAGGTCTTTTATCCAGCAACACATATTTGAACAACAATTAATGTTACATTTACTACATCATAATTATTTTGCTATAATCTAACTATAATTTACTTTAAGTAGCTAATCATAATGTTGTAATGTATACTTACAACACTTATTTAATCATAAGATAATGTCAAAAGTGTTAAAAAGCCTAACTTGAGATAAGCGAGTACCTAGGTAAGTCAACAAATTAACACCATACACAAGTGAGACAAAGATAGGTGACATTATGCAACTTGATTAAATGCCCTATTCTATTGAAGGGAGCCAAACTTGTACTTATTTACTTACCTACATTTTTCTATAAAAAAATCTGCCACCTATGTAAAATATCACCATTCAATTTTAACCTGTAAAACTTAGGACACTAGGTCTTATATCATTTGTAATTTTGCAGCAGGTGCGCTTCCATTTTCTAGATATTGTGCGAAATATTGGATATTATGTCAAACGATTAAACACCTTAATGTATAGTAATTTTTAAGTAGAAAACCTATTGTTTCAATTTAACGAACCGGTCGATAAACAAGAACTCGCAATTTATAGGAATCTTAATTTATTTCTCAAAAATAATTAATGGACGCCCTTTACACCTTAATGGGTAGAATTACGTTGTAGCCTTTGTAGGGGGAGACAAAGTAGGTATACAAAGAGTAGGTACCTACTAGTGCAGGGGTAGCCAACTTGATTAGACCCAAGATCTACTCAAGTTGGTTATCTATCTATTTACCGACGAAACCCTGTGCGATCCACCAATTGAAACCAATAAAATATCACCTATTGAATACTTCTTTAAATTTTAAATGAAACATCATTGCCCAGTTGTCACGCATTATTAGGATAATAAACTTTTTTCCTTGCCAGTGGACTAATAGCCACGATCAACTGGTCGATCGCGATCGACCGGTTTGCCACCTCTGTACTAGTGCAACTTAGAAATAAGTGACTATTTTAATTCATACATTAATAAGTGGAATATTATTAGTTCTTGATCTTTGTGGTGATATTTCGGACATAAGTGATATTTTCCCAATAGTAGGGAAAAAAAGGTAAACAAACTTCGGTTCGACTGACAGTCACCAACACAAGACAAGACAATAGCGTACCAGGGCAATCAAGGTACATAGTAGTATGATAAAGAGTTTTATTGAACTCTTTTGCAGATGAACGTCTAGGTAACATGAGCCTATGTATCCTGAAAATAGACCGCTACAATATTGAACGGATTGGGAGGATAGGAATCTGCAGTTGTGTACCTATGTGTTTACCGGTTTACAGTGGTTCAAGGATCTTTTGGTTGGTACTCAAATTACTTTGAGGGGTGGGGGTCTCTGGTAAATATTTGAGGTTTTTTTTGTGAAATATATTGAAAAAATTGGCCAAGTGCACAATATTTAACATTACGTTTATTACTTCAGTCCAAAAAAAAAAGTTTCTTGTTTGGGAAGCACCTTTAAATTTTAACTTTTATATTGCGGTAGTAAGAAATACCCAAACTGTGAAAATGTCAACTGACTACCTAATACGGTTCATGAGGTTACAGCCCGCTAACAGACAGTTGGACGGACGGACGGTGTATAAAGTTATTCCATAACTACTCAAGCTTTTGACATATCTACCAATTGATAAATAAAACATACTGAAAATATGGCAAGTAAATGAGACCAGCTAAAATAGGAAGCCGTTATTGGTTGCTCTCCAGGGCCTATGGGTCTGTAGTAAAAAATATTGAGTTTTAGACAAAGTTGAATAAATTATAATTATAACAGCCAACCCTTCGTACTGTAATCGGCATTTTGTTTTGTTATGTTTTTGTTGTCATTTGACAATGTCGCAACCATAGATTATGTAATGTCGCAACAGTAAATACGCAATATTTTCTTTGGTCCGAGGCCTTGACATCAACCAATGAACAACATTTCAAAACTTTTTTTTTTTTTTTGCTGGTTGAATACCTACGAGGCTTTTGGCTACCTTTGTATTTTTGTATAATTTTTATTTTTTTTCTTTTGTTATAATGTGCGTTTCGTTTGTGCAGAATAAACATATTTTCTTTCTTTTCTTTCTTCTTTCCTTCAAGCCATTTATTCACATAATATTTATGGCAAAAACCAACTGTGGTCGTAAGTCGTAACAGACATGAAATACACCTTTCACCCTATAGGTTAAAGGCAGAAAAACCGTCGTTATTTAATCCATGGCTCAAACAATGGAGTAAAAACATTATGAATGAGTACATACCTGCACGGTGAGAGGGGCTCATTATGTGTATTACCGAGTGTTTATTATCACGTGTACTTCGGCACCTATTTAGTGCGTTTCCTTTGTGTTGTGTGCAGGTATTTTTGTTGATAGATAACGATTTTTAAAGGGGTTATTGCAGGTTTACAGAGAGAGAGGATTAATGGAAACGGTGAAATAGATCCATCATCATTTTCCTACCCTAATCCCCATTTATTTGTGGTCGGTGCAAAATGTATTTGTCTACCATGCTTCCCTTTTAGTCGTCATCTTGGTAGCCACCCCCTTTCTAGCCATATCATCTTTCAGAAAGGGAGGTAACTAACTACCAAGAAAACGGCTAGAGAAGTATGTTAAGCAACTTTAAAATGATATACTTAATGATCAATTTTCAAGAGCTGGTGGCTAAATAATAACAGCCATACGGGTCGATCCATCAGGTTAAGCTACGCTTGCCGGGGTTGTTCCATGGATGGGTGACCATCTTTACATAACGAGACCCCTCCGTGCCTCGGAATGGACGTTAAGCCGTTGGTCCCGGCTGTTATTCGTTACGGGTCGTCAGAAGCCCGAAAGTCTGACAACCAGTCTTACCAAGGGGTATCGTATTACTCGTACCCAGTTACTGGGTTGTGGAGGTCAGATAGGCAGTCGCTCCATGTAAAATACTGGTATTCAGCTGCATCCGGTTAGACTGGAAGCCGAACCCAACATAGTTGGGAAAAGACTAGGTAGATTGATTGATTTATCAATTTTCAGGACATGAAGAAATGTCTTGTGTCAATATTCATACAGAAGAGGTACTGTGCCGGTTTACCTTCAGAAAATATACCGTTTTGATGAACATATGTTTTTTTGTGTATAACTTTGGGTATCTACTGCAAATAATTAGAACATAATAGGTACACTCCAATATAACAAGAAAAGTATTTATTACTTTGCCTAAAAAAAGGCACAGGTATTTAACACATCAACACATCATTCTTCTTGTAAGATTTTAAAAAGAAAGTTCTTAACTACGCGGTTCCGCCGCACTGCTACCGCACCCATAGAAAAGACTTCAACGCGTTGCAACACAAATCATCTTATTTTTTGAACTTTTATTTTGTTTTTTTCAATCTAATAAAAATATTGTGCTCTGTACATAGGTATCTGTTCTATTATATTATAATAACAATGTTACATAACGGTTTATATATAGGTACACATTTTATATTTGAGAAATTATAATTATAATAATATAATTTATGTAATGACTTTTAGATTTTATTAAATTTTTCGCACAGTTTATGATTTATATAACAAGATGACTGCATTATGAAGTGGGCATATGTTTGTAGTTTTTTTTAGGAAATTAAAATATTTCCAAAAAAAAAAGAAACATATTTGCAACAAGAATTTCAATAATAATAATGTATGTTTTAACATTTTGATAAAATAATTTACACGCATGATTTTTATCGGAAAATCTTTTTTATTTCTTTTCCGTCAAATCGAAGGAATGCGTCCATTGTTTCCGGCAACTCGAAATAAAGCTGTTAACCAAACGTTTTGTTATTGTATGGCGTTAATCAAATAATTTGTTTAGCGTACGCCATTGAAATAGACCCCAATTCTGTTGCACGCTTAGACCACCGCGAGCTAGGCTTATTTGTAGTTCTCATCAAGTTTATTAGTAAAAGAAATACTTATACTAATAAAGATAAGATTCTTTTTTCTTTTCCTGCGAACTTGTTTTATTTTACGGGTTGGGAAGAATATTAAGTTGGTGGGAATGGAATATTTAAAATTATATCTAATGTCAAAATAGGATGCATAAGTAGGTAATAGTTGTGTTTCTTCGTACGAGTACAGATAGTGCAATCCACGACGACGCGCCCCACTCCGCGATTACTGTACTGTAAGCTGTACTTTAGTACGGAGCGGAGCGGAGTGGGGCGCGTCGTCGTGGATTGCACTAACTATATGCGTTTGCCAAATGGTTGATAAGTTTCGTTCACCTAAAAGTTATTTCCTAAGTCTCTGGTAACAGGCTTCATGGCGTCACTAATATCTAACTAATATTTGACTAGTCTAATCAGAGATATAATAAGTTAATCCATAACTCGTAATAACGCCAACATATTTTATTAACTTTTTTTAAATAAAAAAATCAAAATATCTACATGACCAAAATAGTTTAGAAGAAATATTAAACACGACTTAATATCTATGTAGGATAATTTTGTGTGTTAACGGCTGACACTTTGTTTTAATTGGCGATTAATTAACATTTTCTAGCGTTTCGTTAATTAGTTCATACCTCATTATCGCAATATTTTATGGCTGTTTTAGAGATTATAAATTTCTTACAAAATTAAGTGTTATGAAGTGATAAGTTCAATGCAAGTTATAAAAAACTTAATTAATTTTATTAGAGGTTTTAAACTGGAAGGTTCAAAACTTCTGGGTTATAGAAAAACTTAACTTTTGAGTAAAAAAGGAAACTTGGAAAGGTTCTGAAAAGTGGTTAGAGTAGATAAGTATAATCTATTTGTTTAATATATTTTTAAAGTGTGTTCTTTTTTGTACACCGTTTTTCTGGCGTGATTTACATACGCTTTTCTTCAGTTCAGAAAGACATACATGGTATAACATAATTATGATTACTGTTTATAGGTATACAACTTTCAAAAAGTATATTTGCATGTGATTATATTCATACAATCTGTTTATCGCAAACTGTGATCAAAATTATACATGGTTATGATTTTATTCATGCTGACGGCAAACTTGGACGATTACCTATAGTTTAAAGAAACGAGTTCCAAAGACCTCAGAATGTGTCGAGTGTGACGACATAGTGACCTGTGTGTGCTACAAATATTTGATATGTCTCTTTAGATAATATCATAATATATATAGTTTTAATGATAGATTAGGTTTCGTTAGTAAAAATAATCAGTGTGTTTACCTTATTCATTTGAGATCTTATCATTCCTTCGGAACGCTTACCTAAAGTACGTTGGTTTAAGTGTAATACTGTCAATTAATTGATTAGATTCATATTTTCTTTAATCAAAAAACCCAATTAACTAATGAATAAAGATAAATGCAACTTACGCAAACCGCTGAGTGACGCAGCGTGTAACATTTGCTGCCTCAGCAAATACTCCCCGAAGTGAGCCTGATCCATCATCATCTTGTAATTATAACAACAAACACCGAATACTTAACAGTCACTGCGGCAGTCACTTCACAATAACATCATCAGATCAGTCTCTAAAAATACATAAGACCTCTTTACAAAGTTCAGAAATACAACACAAATACACACCGGAGTCTCACAAAAAGTTCATAATTAAAAACAAACGAAATAGGGAAACGAGGACGAATATACGTGGCTACGGAGCGACAGCTGCGTTTACACTGAATCGGTTTTGCGTAGCGGGCGGCGCGTGCGCAAGGCCCCGCCCCTTTCGTCTGATTGGCGGAGCGCGGACTAATGGCGGCGGCCGTCAAAGCCTTCGCGGCTCGAATTGCCTTGTGGCGCTTTCCTCGAGCTTTCCGCCCGCCTTTATCTGACAGGTAATCGTGCTCGATTGTTACGATTGACATTCGAATTCGATGCGTAGGCGCAGTATCGATGAAGGCCTATTGTTGCTCTGAATGGATCTGACTTGAATACATGCGTGTTAGATGTTTTATATTATATTGAGTGGGATTTACATAACGCTTTCATTGGTCTTCTTTGATCATTTTTGAAGTTATGAAACTTGTAAAACACCTGTTAATCTTAAACCTTACCTTAAAACTAAGTTTCGTATTTAAATTCCACAATATGACTCAGTTTAATAACCTAAGTTACTTTATAGTTGACCGACTTCAATAAAGGTTGTTTTCTCAATATTTATATGTGTGTTGAACGACTTTGGGGGTGCCCACAAGGCGCCACTCTCCAGGTGGTCCCGTATAAATTTCGTGAGAAACTGATGATACCTAATGATTATAATAGGTAGGTGGTTTTGTACCTAACAAGTTTAAATTAAACTACTGGGTTTTAGGTAGGGTTGAACTACGGGAAAAGGTTTTTAATTTATACGCTTGCGGTGAGTAGGTCAACAGATTCTTACAATATTTTTATTTCAGAAAAACACATTTATAAGTAAGCTTATTATGGCATCTCAAACACGATAAGTTTAAATATCAAGAAATACTTTTTTTTTTACAATTTATAAGTTTTAGTTTAGAAAAGTAAAAGGTAATTTCCGAAATATATCATCGAAAAAGGTATGTATTCCTTTATTCCAGATAATTAAACTAGTTTGGTATCTCCCAATTAGTTAAGTAAGTACAATTATTAAGGTAATTAGTAAACCTCATTACCTCACCATCAAAACCTTTTCAATATATTTTTTTTCCTTTGTAAGTTTTTCAAAAGGGAGGCTCCATTTTTCTCCAGCAGGTGTAAATCTATACTGTTATCGATATTCATCTTGTTATATACCTATAGCATTCCTGGCACTAAATGATGAACTAAATTCCGTAACGTATGTTACCTTGGCAACTGTATTTCGTGTCACGTAGGTAGGTAGGTAATTACTTAGGTACTTCAGGCAGTCAGGCTAGATCTCGGAACAGGCAACAAGTTTTAAGCTATGTCACCTGTATTTGTTAATTAAATTAATTAATATTTCCGCTTAATCTGTCGCGCGCGCAATTAGCAGACACAATAGAATTTTATTGTTATCTGTCTCCAATATGAGACACCAGTATTATAAAGGTTAAAGCATTTTTGCGGGTTGTTTAGTGAGCCACCAGTTTTGTTTAAAGAATTTTATCTGAAATTCTTTTACGGAAAATTAGCAGATAGCCCAAATAATGAACCTAACTAGTATAACTATGACTAATTACCTTGGCCAGAGATTAAGCATTGCCATACAACGTGGCAATTCCGCCTGTCTCTTGGGTACATTACCAGTCGACAGTGATGCGGAGGAATTATTCGACGCCATATTTTAGTTTGTTAACAGTTTTAGGTTAGGATATTTTATTTTATTTTAATAATGTTTGTTATAACTGCCTCGTTGGTCTAGTGGTTGCAAGCGCTACTGCTGAGCATGAGGTCCTGGGTTCGATTCCCGGGTCGGGCAGTGTTATTGGGTTTTTCTATCTAGAATTTCTCAGTAGTAGCCCGGAGTCTGGATTTGTGCTCGGTTGATGGCAATAGGCTCACCCCCTATTACATGGGACTTCTAACATAACTGGTGAAATGTGAGTGTATCTACTACAGGTAGGTACACCTCTGCCCAACCCTTCAGGGAAATAAGGCGTGATGTTATGTTATGTTATAGCAAAATTTACAGAAATAAATAAATGTGATAGGTACTTCAACTATGACTAATAGTCAAAGTCAAAACGTTTATTGCGAACTAAGTGTGCAATGTTGTACAGTTTGATTTTTACTGCTGATACTCGTATTTAAACTGACAATCGATTGACTGATCTTGAAAAAATTAATCTTTCAATACGAGATTACCTTGAATCCTACTTAATATTATAAATGTGAAAGTTTGTAGGTATGTTTGGATGTCTGTTACTCAATCACATAAAAACGGCTGAACGGATTTCGATGAAATTTGATATACCTACAGATAGATATGACCTCGGTAAAGAAATAGCTACTTTTCAGCCTGGATCGCATGTGACTTCGCAGGCAGCAGCTAGTATTCATAAATTTTAAAAATGCAGAAAAAGAGCAGGTACTTAATGTAGGTAAGTAGACTTTACCTATGTTAATTAGGTCATATCAACCTTTATATTTTAATAATATAATCCAGGTCTCGTTCCCATAGGTATACCTGCAAAAATAATCGGTATCTACTTATGTAAAAGCACCTAAATATGTAGGTATCGTATAAAAAAACAACACAAAACCACAACATAATAACACGTGCAAAAAGTCTAAAGTCAAAAGTCGTACATAAAAAGTTTAACCTATCATTCTTCCCTCCTCTGTAGGTACTACACTGGATCGCAAAAATTCCGGGTCGCTAATAAATGGCGTGATAGTTTCTTAAATTCATAAGAGTAATTTTCGAAATTATAGTATATTGTAGATGACTGATTAATATATTTAAAAAAACGTGTAACACGTTTTGTACACAATATAACTTTAATTGAATAGGTACTAAATAATAAGAAAATTTCGCTTCTAACTTATGACAACAAAAATACACTTCGCAGTAAATCTTAAAAAATAAAAGATTTTTTGTCAATTTAATATTTTGTATTTTCCTCCACGAGCCCGTATCACTTCATTAAGACGATGTGACGTGCTGTAAATCAAATTTTTTATACGATTTTGGTCTATATTTGCCCATTCTTCCACTAGCGCATTCCTTAACTCGTGTAAGGTAACGGGAGCAGGAGAGCGTTGTCTCTCGCATCTCCCGAGGTCGTCCCATGCATGTTCTATGGGATTTAAGTCTGGGCTGCGACCTGGCCACTCCATGCAGGTAATACCGACGTCTTGAACGCATTATCGTGCATACAAATGGAATTTGCACCCATATTCACGAAGAAAGGACCAGCATGCTCATTTAAAACCTCTTCTACGTATCTGACAGCAGTCAGAGAACCGTTTTATATGATCACTAACTCCGTGCGATCCTCTGAAGATATCCCAGCCCAAACCATTATTGATCCTCCACCGAATGGCACCTTTTCTTCAAAACACGCTTGATGATACAGTTCTCCTGGTCGTCTAAATACTCTTCGTCTCCTGTCGTGCGTAAATAAACAAAATCTGGACTCATCGTAAAACATAACCTTGGACCAATCTTCATCTGTCCATCGAATGTGTTCTCGAGCAAACCGTAACCTGGCAACTCGATGTTCTCTGAGCAGTTTGGGGCTGTTTGCTGGTCTATAAGGCTTTATATCGGCTTCACGAAGACGTCGCAGAATCGTATCAGAGCTCACATTCATGTGGTGAATTTCTTGAAGACTATTTCGGACCTGAACAGCCGTGAGATGTCGATTTCTTAATATAGTGCTCACAATGAATCGGTCTTCTTGTGTAGTTGTGCACCTTGGCCTGCCATTTCCTGGTCTCCTGATGTTCATGCCTGTCTCTTGAAATCGCTGGAGTACTCTTTGGACCGTTGATAAAAATACTTCTACTGTTCTAGCAGTGCTACACTGACTTCTTCCTTCTTGTAACCATGGTAATAATCCGTGTACATTCTTCAGGTGTTAACGACACGTGTTATTGCACTGAATACTCTGATCAATCCAAGGAATCATTTAGGTATAATGACAGCTCGCTTTGAAACAAAAGCAGAAAAAAATTACCTATGTAATTGGAGGTAGGTATTACCAGCATTTTCAGATTTAATTGTGTGGATTGGCGCGCAATTTGAAATTCAAATGAATTTTATTCGAAAGACGTGTTTATTTAATTTCAAATTCATTCATTTATTTTTAGATAGTTTTTTGTTTTTGTGACATTGTGGTAGTTTTTGGCGCCATGGCTAAACTGAAAATTCTTAATAGATAATTTGGGCCAGTACTTTGATTAGCAGAAAAAAAAAAAAATACAAATCTCCAATTTCATAGGTAAAGACCTAATATTATTTGCCTAATTTTAAATTTTAAACATTTTCAAAGTGTAGTTTTTTTTCTGTTACTTGTACAAAAAAAACCTCTTTAGAGATTTAGAACAAGCATTAGTAACCTGATAACTATGTAATATATGGAGATATCACGGTTTTTATTAGCGGCCCGGAACTTTTGCGATTCAGTGTAGGTACTATACATAAGCTCGTATCGACAAATATCTCTTCAACTAATAAACAGCTGTTATTTAACACTGGCAGTTTTTGCAATGAATTTTGTTTTAATTAAACTTACATTTTTAAAAGTAAAATATATTTTTTATTGGTTAATTTTTGATGTTTTGTTATTGTTACCTAGTAACAATTAAATTCATTAATATAAAGTAATGAGGCCGTTTTAACGGTCATCTAAATACCTACTTACTTACCTAAATAACAATATGTTCTAGTTCAAAATTACCTGTAAGTACCTATGATGATCATTGATCAGCAATGTTGAATCTACCAAGTAGGTAAGTACTGTAAGAATCGAAGGCTCTAAGCTACTAGAGTGAAACACATATCTGTGGAGACATTTAAATAGTATCTAAATCTCTTTGTAGAGATTTAAGATAATTATTCCTAAATAAATAACTTTTCGTTACTTACATCCAGCTCTCTGAGCTGACTCACTATTCTTTTTTCTATTCTTCAAAATAGTGTTTATCTCTTAATAATATGGAATTAACTTATTATGTTCGTGGAGGTTGGTTGGCAAAGCCGAGGATACAAAACCTCTACAGTACTCACCTAAAATCTTCAACCCTATCCCGTCACGAATTAATGGCATGACATAAATGTTTGTTAGTACATATGTATAAATATATAAAAACCAATATTATGAATGCAAAAAAATATACTGAAATGGATCAAACCACTTACTTATAACGAAACGGAAGAGCTCTTGAAACCCACGATATAACCTATACTCTCACACAGGCACACATACACACAACACACACACATACTCGCACACATGCACCGTCACACTCACACACATTACTCACACACACAAACTATGCTTACCTATATGCCAGGCTTAATTGTCTACTTACCTATGTTAAATAGGTATGTTATTAGTATTTTCTTACATTTGTTATGGAAGAGCGGAGTCTTCTAATACAGGCATTGTTTGCTTATAGGAAGGCTCCAATCACAAACTAATTGTTGTAATCTTGTGGAAGAAATAAACAATTTTGAATTTGAATAAAGGTACAATTTCATGGCCGACCGCAGGCGGTCACTGAAGGCGACGCGACGTGTCGCCGCTACACGACTAGTTTCTATGTATTTCTATGAAACTAACGTACCGCTAGCTACGGAAGGTATTTCATAGAAATTCATATAAACCATTCGTGTCGCCTGCAGTTGTCGTCTGAGGTCGGCTACGGAACGGTACTCGTAGGTACGTTTAGTATCAAGCAAACGTATAGGTATTCCAAAGCAATTTTTACCGACAGGAAATTACGGATAGCATTCCTTTGAACCTGTCCTGATTTTTGATGTGCCGCTCTTTAACTTCCTAAGGTAACTTTTTCCGCTAAGGCATTTAAAGCGAGCTCTTAGTATTTAGGGCGCAAAGTAAAGTATATGACGTTGTTCCACCGGTTACTTTGGGCAGAGTTCCGCTGAAAAGAGTGACTCGTTTTAAATACCTGGGACACTGGGTCACCGATAGGCTGTCGGATGACGCCGATTTAGAGAGGGAACGTAGAGCGTTGGCTGTGCGGTGTAACATGCTAGCCCGCGATGTACGCGACAGGCTAAAATAACACTGTTCAGGGCCTACTGCCAGTCGCTGTACACGTGCGCCCTGTGGGTCAGTTATACACAGGGCTCGTACAATGCTCTACGAGTCCAATATAATAACGCGTTCCGGGTAATGCTGGGGTTGCCGCGCTTCTGTAGCGCGTCGGGGATGTTCGCGGACGCGCGTGTTCCGGATTTCGGCTCGCTGCTGCGTCTGCGAATCGCATCACTGACGCGTCGGGTGCGCGACAGCCCCAACAGCCTCGTGGCGACTGTAGCCGGCAGGGTGGATGGCCTTCTAATATCTCACTGGATGGCGGTACACAGACCGGTATTCAAATACGTGAGATAGTAGGAGGCCCACATGATTGTGTGTGTGCGTAATTGTTATACTAACATAGATTTAAGTAATTGGTAATACTAACACGCTATGGGCCTTTGAAGCCTGATAATAAAGTTTATATTTATTTAAAATATGAAGGCCACGGTTAGCGCAGTGGCTGAACGATTGGTTTCACTCCCGGGCGTGGGTTAATTCTTTTCCACTCTGTACAACATTTTTGTAAGTACCTAGATCGTTTTTCTAAAACAGTTTTTCCACGGCTGTGTTTAGTTGTGAGAGAGATGGATGGGAAAAATTCTTAGTGTAGGTACCTACCTACTAAAACATTTGTAAAGGAACAAAATGGAGAATAAAATCTATAAAGTGAGTTATTAGTAGATAAACTAACGCTGAACAATACCTGTTTGATCGTAGATAGTTTTTCTGCCAGGGACTGTGGATTTTAGTGTGTGTGAAAAATATGTAGGTAAACTTCTCAGTGCTCGGACACTTAAGAAATAAAAACCAAAACGAAATTCATTTACAGGTTTGCTTTGTCCTTCTTAAGTTTAAAAAAAATATTATTAAAATATCAATGAATAAAAGACAATCAGTTACATTTCTTCAGAAAATGTCCTTCATACCTACTTACAGGCTGAATTTTTGGTCACCGTCCAAATTTTTTCTGGGCATTAGGTATGATTCACTAACTCCATTTTTGAAAAAAATCGATACGTAAAATTTTCATATTAAATCATTTTCTCAAAGAATTATCCGCTCTGCGTGGTATATAATAACTTTGTGATGTGATATTATCTCAATATTTTTGTATTGAGTGATACTAAAAGAAAAAACTAGTAACGAAACGTTTTCGCCAAAGATTAATATATCAAAATTTGGACGGTGGCTAAAAATTCAGCCCGTATAACCCGTCTTTAAAACCTTTTACCCTTCAAACTGTATGACAGGACCTCTTATTAACATAACGGTGTATAATATTTTAAGGTGGTATAATTAGCAAGCCATGTTGGGGCAGGGCAGGGTGCCGACAGGTGTACCCAACTTTCGTTGCATGAAAGTGACTTTGAAGATGCGTAAAACATAGAACATTTTATGATAGTGTTAAATAAATATCAGTCAATCCTTGGTAAGGTGTTTTATTAGAGTTACCCACCTGAAGTCTGAAAAATCTTATGAAGAGTTTACCTACTGAAACCCAAAACACCTACTGAAAATGATCGTACGATGAACGGTGTATGATTGCTTAAACTTTTATATACAGGGTGTTAAAGTAATTGCGTGCCATAGCTTAAAGCTAGGTTTAGTATCGATAAAGGAAGCCAAAAACTTACTTAAAATAGCAATCGTTTAGAATTATAATTATTTTATTTGTTTAAATGCTTTAATTACCTACTTACCTACTATCGAACGCGAATCGAACTAACGCTACGACGCGCGGCGGTATGTAAATTACAATTCGTTGTTCAAATGCTAATTAATAATTTCCTAGAGTTACCTACATACTATCGAACGCAATGAAATACCTACGCCCGAACACTTCGATAACGCCGGGTGAAGGATAGGTAACTAGGTAGGTACAAATAATTCCAAATATTTCTTCATTTTTTTTCTGCTTCCTTTATCGATACTGAACCTACCCCTAAGCTATGGCACGCAATTACTTTAACACCCTGTATATGTAGGTACCTAGAGCTTTAAAAAAAATTTCCTGATAAAGTTTTAGATTAAATTTATCATTGAGAAAAATTGTAACATATTTTTTTTTGTTAAGAATCAAGTAGTAGGTTCTTTATTTTTTTACTATCTATATTGATACCAGAAAGCATTCACTGGTAGATATCTAAACAATTAGGCCTTTTTCAAATAGGTACAGAAAAAAATTAAGAACACGTAATTTAGAAAACATACCGTGCACAATAAACTACATAAACAACCCATTATCTATAGTTGACATTTACAGCTTTTATGACAACCGTCTAATCGACGTCTTTTGTTTCCCTGCATCCTCGGCTCCGCAAAAAGAAAGATCGACAAAAAACGGCAAAGCAAACGCGCCGTAACCAAACCGTTTTATTTATTGACTTTCTTGATTCGATTCGGATTGCTCCAACTTGAGCATTTACTGGTATTTTAGATCTGTGTCGGTTTAAACGAAATTACGTTCAAGAAAATAAAGTACTTTGGTGCATATCCCGTAGGTCACCTCATCTATAGAAATATTATGTTATAGTTAATAATGATACCTAATTTAACAATAGGACATAAGAATATAGCCTACGATGATTATACTAAAACATAACCTATGTATATTAGGTATAAGACCTACTTGCTACGTATCGAATTGAAGATAATTTCAGATAAATATAAAATCTAAGACTACCGAATATCTAGAGTGGCTAGAGTCTAGGCTGACATATTCTCCCTACTAGATCTTATTCATTGCTAGCTGCGCAGCATAAGTCTCGGTCCTGTTGAAATATCATAATAAAAAGTATCTTTTTATTCCGATATTTCATTCAAATTGTTCAGCAGTTTTAGTGTGAAAGCGTAACAAACAAACGTTGTTATAAGAGTACCTACAGTATAGAATGATATAATATGAATACAGAATGGTCTAGTTACCAGACCATTGCCTTATCTACATAAGGTAAAAAATGCACCTGTTTATATTTATATTTCTCTGTCACCCCTTTCGATTCTAGTATAGTATTATGTGGCGCAAAACGTTTATTTAAAAAACACAATGAAGGGTTTCGTAGTTGGGATGAATTCATCGCAAGAACAAACTTAACTTTGTAGTTGAAAAACATGTACATAATTTTACTGTATATGTTTTTGCAACCGCAAATGTAAGTTGGTCGATTATTACTTGTTATCTTATAAAGCCTACTTATTTTTTATTAATATATTTATTTAATTCAGACACAGTGATCCATATTTTTGTTAGTATACTTAATAATTATGTTAGTAACCAATATTCCAAATCATTAATATTATTTAAAAATCAGAAACTTAGCTGTGATAGTTTTCCTTTTAATTTTGTTATATTATATACTACTGCCGCGATTTTTTTCACATACACAAAACCAACCATTTAGCTGGCAGAGTGGGAGACACTTGGCTAACAAAAATTAGCACTTTAAAGCTAACGGACCCCTAAATCCAAAAATGGTTTTGACTAACTCAAAAAATTATGAACGACCTTTTCAACGACATGCCACTCCATTGGATACCTAGACGAAAAAAAAAACATCCCCGCTTCGTGTAGGGGAGGTAGGTACCCTAAATAAAATTGTAATGGTTTTATTTTACGCGTATTTAATATGTATACCCATGCCAAATTACAGCTTTCTAGTACAAAGAGTCTCTGAGCTAAGCCGCGGACAGACGGACAGACAGACGGTCATGGCGAAACTATAAGGGTTCCTTGTTTGCTACGGAACCATGAAAAAGGTTTTGCTATTTTCTAAAGATGTATTTATAAAACAACTCAGAATGGGAGAATATTAAAACACTATCCTTGTGGATTAGCATTTTAATATCTCATAAGTAAAACCATATTTAGTAAGTTACGTCTACGGGTAAGTTCCATGATCCCTGAATACAGAGCTCTTCGTTCTTAGCTCCCACAATTGTGTACGTTACGATCCTTACACACGCCCCTTTCACGTTCGCCCCTACTCATGAATCTTTCTGCCTTCCAGTGCCCGACGAAGCTTAACATTGCTTTTCTCGAATAAATGAATATGCCCGTTCTGTCTTCTGAAAAAAAATAGGTACCTACCTACCTACGCCTAACAAGTAAGTAGGTATCTGTAATCTGGCTGGTTGATGCCCTGTTCTTGAGGCATTTTTACCGGACTATCAATAAGCTAATGATTAAAAACGGAGCAATTTAAAAATTTTCGTTTCCATCAATCAACCGTTATTAATTAGACGCAGAATAATATGACGAACAAAAGTATAAATACTATAGATACACGCAACGAGCGTGTACTACTCGTAGGTCTTGCAATGCTAATAAAATATTTTAACCTTTTTCACCCTGTTGGGGCAAAAACCTTTATAAACACACCTTATTCTTTATTTTCGTTTTTAAGCATAAATACTGAGTTTCGAGGATTCGAGGGTGGTTTAGAAAAACAAAAAATGACAAACTTTATAATTTATTCAGTGCCAAGTTTCAAGTCTATTAACTCAAGTAATAAGATTTTTCATACAAACGAAATCCCCCTTTTTACCCCCCTTACTTACTTAAAGGTCGAATTTTCAAAAACCCCTACTAAGGCGGCCTGTCTACCAACATTAACCAATAGGAGCAGAGCTCTGAAGCGGAGTTTAGATTCTCCGCTCCGCTGCCTCGCTCCGCTCCTGTGGACAGGCAGCCTTAGTGCTCCCCACATACCTAATGTTAAAGGAAGCTGTGTGCAAAATTTCATGTTCCTAGTCCCAGTAGTTTCGGCTGTCAGTCAGTCTTTCAGTAAGTCAGTCTCTCCTTTTATATAATATACACTCGAGAGCAATGAATCCGGGTCACTTAAAGAATGTTAAAAATCTCGGAAACTAAAAATGATAGGTTAATGCAATAAATTGTATTTAATAGACAATGTAATACTCCTTAAATGAAAGTAAAAAAAATATGAGTCACCATACATTTTATTAACACAAAATTACATAAAGAAAAAAACTGCTGATCTCTCCTTAAAACAAAAATAGGAAACATGAAATTTTTGAACTTTATTACGATTTTCTTGAATTTTAATACTTCGTATTGCCTCCTCGTGCTTCCATTACTGCGTTTACGCGGTTTGGCATGCTGTACACCAAGTTCCTTATACGATTTTGGGGAATATTCTCCCATTCCTCTGTGAGAGCAATTTTGAGCTCACGAAGCGTGATTGGGGGAGGGTTTCGTTGTTTTACGCATCTGCCTAGCTCGTCCCAAGCATGCTCGATCGGGTTGATATCCGGGCTGCGCGCTGGCCACTCCATATGAGTAATGTTCATCTCTTGAAGGTAGTCATTCACAATCCTACCTGTATGAGGTCGGGCATTGTCATGCATAAATATAGCATCCTCACCTAAATTGACCATAAATGGACCAACGTGATCATTGAGGATTTCTTCCACATATCTTTCGCTAGTTAAAGAGCCGTTTTCTATGATCACCAGCTCTGTGCGACTTTCAGAAGAAATTCCGGCCCACACAAGTACAGACCCACCACCGTAGGCTACTTTTTCTTCGATGAATGCTTGCTTGAATCTTTCCCCTGGTCTTCGATACACTCTGTGTCTTCCATCGTGCTTGTAGAGCATACATTTTGATTCGTCGGAGAACATAACTTTTGACCAATCTTCAATACTCCAATTTACGTGGCTCTGGGCATATCTTAGTCTTGAAATACGATGCCCATGCTCCAGTTTAGGGCCGTTTGCAGGTCTAAGGGGTTTTAAGTTAGATTCAGCAAGCCGACGTCTTACTGTCCATGCACTTGGGTTACTTCCTCCGAGGCGTCGAAACTGATTTGTGAGTTCAGTTCCTGTAAGAAAGCGATTTCGAAGCATGGTGTTCACCAAGTATCGGTCTTCTCGTGCTGTGGTACACCTGGTTCTGCCCGTTCCTGGTCTGCGTAGGTTAGAACCAGTTTCTTCGTAACGTCGGAGAACTCTTTGTACTGTTGACAGCGACACACCGACAGTCCTGGCTGTATCGCGCTGACTCCGGCCGGTTTCCAGCATTGTAAGTATTCTGGTGCATTCTTCAGGCGTAAGCGACATAATTTCAGCTTGAATAATGAATATAGAGCACTACCAACATGGTTTATGTACCCACATAAATGACAGATTACAAACAAAAGCAAAACCAAATGCTGTAATTTCGTAGTTCCATCTTCGAAAGTGGCCCTTTTTCAAATTTGATTTTTTTATGATATAACTTTACAATAACTAAGAAGTTTTAATACCTTCATTTAAGGAGTATTACATTGTCTATTAAATACAATTTATTGCATTAACCTAGCATTTTTAGTTTCCGAGATTTTTAGGATTCTTTAAGTGACCCAGATTCATTGCTCTCGAGTGTATATAAGATATAGTAATATATAGATTATAAATGTATAATAATAAAAATTCATATTCAAGTATGTCATCTCGGACTGCATTTGTAGAAAAATCATTAATCAAATCATTTTTGTGATAGGTTTTTCCAATACCGACTAAGGTTTTAATGATGGCCGCGGTGCAAAACCAAATGCACCACTTCCCATAGTTATTTAGGCATTGTCCTTTATCTGGGTAAGTAGGTATTCGCCATCATCCTCATCATAAATAAATTGAATAAGGGCTGGAGGATGGTGATGATCGCGTTTCCTGAAAGAAACAAGATTACTCAGTTGATTCAATTGCTACTCATTGGGTTCATCTGAAGATCTTATAAACTGGGCATCAGTGATCGACTTTGGCTGAAAACACAATATCTCCAAACGCCTAAGTACTCAAACCATTTGCACCTGTAAATAGATACTAACCTGTGCTATTTCAAGGATAGGTAATACCTACTTATTTTTTCTCAACAAAAATAGAGATCCCAAAAAAGGAATCAAAGGATTTTTTGAAATTCCTAATTCGATGTTTGTTAGCAATGCAAGTTCGTGGAGAACAGCTAGTGTATAGGCTCACATACATAAATGGCTCATAGGTGCTCAAAAAGTAAGTGATTAATATTGTTACTGATTTACTGATTACTTAGATTTAAAATTGTTACTAAACATTGTAAATGTATAATGACTGACTGACTTATTAATTGTAAATATTTTAGGAAAATCTTCTACTTTTACAATGTTTGTAAAATATGTGAGCACCCATAAACCTATCACATAATTAACTGTTATATGACATTGCTTCTTTTTTAATTCTTTTTACCTATTGTGATGTAGGAATTTTATTCGAGGTGCACGACGCTCGATGGTTACGGTGCATCACGTAGAATTATGTAATTAATGTATACAAAATGTTGCAAAACTTTTTTTAAAGAGTAGGTAGGTAAGGTAGGTTAGAGGAGCTCGTGGCTATGTAGTAACTGCCGCACGGGTCGATCCGTCAGGTTAAGCTACGCTTGCCGGGGTTGGTCTGTGGATGGGTGACCATCTTTACATACCGAGACTCCTCCGTGCCTCGGAAAGCACGTTAAGCCGTGGTCCCAGTTGTCATTCGTGGATCTTTGACAGTCGTTACGGGTCGTCTGAAGCCCGAAAGTATGACAACCAGTCTTACCAAGGGGTATCGTATTACCCAGTTACTGGGTTGTGGAGGTCAGATAGGCGCTCCATGTAAAATACTGGTATTCAGCTGCATCCGGTTAGACTGGAAGCCGACCCCAATATAGTTGGGAAAAGGCTAGGCAGGCAGGTAGCTAAGGTAGGTAGGTGGAGTTTCTTGTCCATTTTTGCCAGAAGGGTCAAATAGAATCCTAACTAATATTATAAATGCGAGTGTTTTTGTTTTTTCGTCACGGTTTCACGCTCAAACGACTAAACGGATTTGGATGAAATTTGGCACATGGGTAGAACTGTAGAACATGACCTGGAGAAGGAAGGCTACCTTTTATCCCGATATTTCCACGGGATTGAGACTTATGCGGGTGGATCCGAGGTTAGCAGCTAGTCAATTATGAGTTTATTCTGAAAGTGGGCAACGTCGCAAATAGCTATCAAATATTTCGCTTTTTTTATTAATTTGGCAATATTACTGTATGGAAATAAGAAATGTGGATAACTAGCGAACTGGAATATTATTAATTAATTGCAATTATAACTCTAAATTTGATGTTGTAACCGTTTTAAATGTAAAAATGTCACATCTAAAACGAAATATTTGGTGTTACGATATTAATTATTGCATTTTCATAATCAATAGTTTAGTTCACTAGGCTAGCCACATTTCAAATTTACAGTAGATAATATTGACAGCTTTTTGCGACGTTGCCAACTTTTAGGATAAGCGCTCTTAATGTTGACGTACCTTTTGTGTTCCTATTTGGAATAAATAATTTAACTTTGACTGTTTTACTACACTGTTAATATTGATACTGGTGCATAATTAAAAGGAACTTGTTTTCTTTAAAATATTTGCAGGCCAGTCCGTGGCAAGACATGTAGATTACCTACCCTATTAATAAGAGCATTATTGTACCATGTTTTAATACAAATAAATACATTATATTCTATTCACCGTGCAAGGATAGACACCACACATATTAGCTCACGACCAAATTTCCTACCTTCCCACTCGTTATACTCTTTGAAGTTATAAACAATTTTAACAATCGGAAAGTCACACAGTAAGTATTTATTGAAAATCCCTGTACCTAGGATAGAAGACGCTTTGCGTTTTTAAGGAGCTACTTATTTATGTCGCAGGATTATTAGATAATCAGGATCATGATTTTGATTACTACTTAAATGTCATCATAGACCTGATAAACTCTAGGATAGGTAGTAGTATCTAGTAGAATTCTTAAGCTAAAACTAGAATTTAATCCTACCTATTTTTTTAAAAAATAAATGTAGGTATCTATGTAAAATTGTGTTATACGGACTAACATCCATATTATAATTATAATTGCATGTCATCACTGTATCGCGGAATGTGTCTTCGAATTGAATTTTATATGTAGGTAACATTTTTTGTACCCGTTACAATTATGCGAAAAAAAGTTTTTCATTCGATTTTTGATTTTGAAACTCGTCATGTTAAGACAAAACTAAAGTCGAGCTTCTCCCTATGACTACACCTCAACTCACTGATTAATCGCCTTTATCATTTCTAAGTACCTACAAAGCTTAAAAGTTTACATACCAAGCACCTCATCACTTATCAGATTGTGCAAGCATAGTCCTTATCACCGGCTACAATGGTTGGTATTCGATTACTCACTGCTAATCACCGGACGCTAATCACTGAACTGCAGAACAGATAATGAGTTATGAGGAAGGTTGTGACTCAGTCGATAGGTACCTACATAACTGCCTAAGCTTAGTGTATGTGGGAAATTATTACCTACCTGTGGGTAGGTCACTGATTGGTTCCCACACTTTCATTAAAGTGGAATGAAGGCATTATAGAGTTAGGTATATCATTAGGAGTTTATTGTCTTTAGGTGTCAATTTGATGGGAATAAATTCGATGGATGTTACGCCTATTTGTATGCTACGGGTGATCCGTTAAGATGGGTCCTATGGGTGACTCTGAAATTATGCGTTATAAAGAAAGTTTGGAACTATGTCGTCAATTACAGAATTAAGAATAACAAAGATTTTCAACAACAAAAAAACGCATTTTGGGTTTTTGGGAATCGAACTCGGTTTCGTTATGGGCATATGGTTGTGCCCCCGTGAAGCCGAACAATTCAGCCAAGTAGGTACGTGTTGGACCACGCTTAGTGACGGGTTCCGTAGTTGGGAGGAATATTTACGCAAGCACAATATTGATTCTATCGGCCACTTAAGAGGGAACAGGGGCTCCTTTTTTCTCCTCGAAAACTTAGCCGATTTAATATTTGTTTACATTAAAATTTTAAGAAAGAGTATGTCTAGGTTCCTATTATTTTCTTTTATGCTAAAAACTTTTCCGAATTAGTCTGGTAGTCCTCTAATCACGGCGGTAAAAATGGGGCATTTTTGTAATTTTTGGAGGGCCATAGTTTCCTTACTTATTAATTGCTGAAAAAAAGGAAATGACAGGGACATGCCTATAGAGACCCTGATTTTATACAAAATAAATGACAGCTCTAGAGGCATTATTCAGGAAGAAAAACGGGGAATACGTTTGTATGGAGAATCGCGGGCCCTGTTCCCTCTTAAATAAAAGTTGGTATTTTATATAAAACAAGGTTGTTTCTGCGATTGTAACCGAAAATATCTCAAAATGATTGACTCTAGAAAAGTCACATAGGTAAACCTCTTAGAAACATAATCTTTTTAGCTCACACTTATGTGCGGAGAGGAGCTCGTGGCTAAGTAATAACTGCCGCACGGGTTAAGCTACGCTTGCCGGAGTTGGCCTGTGGATGTGTGACCATCTTTACATACGACTCCTCCGTGCTTCAAAAAAAAGCACGTTAAGCCGTTTTTTATTAGATAAACCTACCTCTAGATACCCAAAAAATTGGAAATATGGGAAACCAGAAATTCCTCTTTTCTATGGGATTTTGGTAAGAACTATTGTTTGGACAAAGGACAAAGTCAGTCGGGTCAGCTAGTGCCTAATAAAATCGCACTGTTGTATTTTCAATTTTCAACTCTCGGCGCTAAGCCGTTAGTGAAAACGGGTAGGTAGGTATTTAGCCACTGGAGTGTAGGATAGGTACCTACCTACCCTTAGATGTAAACAGACTAGATTACCTATATACCTAGCAATGTTACCAAATTATGTTAAAACTGCGAAGTGTATAGGTACAATAGGTACCTACCTATGGCTTCTGAAAATGACTCTTGCATTTGATCTTGATGCGCCATGTTAGTGAGTTTGGAACTAAGTAAACAATTTATGCAAAGGGTACCTACCTACTTCCTGTCTAAATTCGTTTTATCCGATAATTATTCAGGCTGGGCTATTCTCACCTTCCTAACCACTAGTTCCTAGGTAGGTACTCATTCAATTGCCGAATGTATGTAAACGAATGATATCTAATCGGTTCATATTTTCTATACTAATAATAATGCTAAAGAGTTTTTTTTTGTATGTTTGAACGTGCTAATCTCTAGAAATAACAGTCGGATTTGCATTTGATAGCCCAATTCTTGAGGATGGCTTTATTGGCTATTTAATTTAATACATTACACTAGGACCCATAGGCGCCGAACAAAAAGATAAATATTCGATTTATCATTACTTTGTGGTCAGCCTAGTAGGTAAGTCTTGTAGTGTGTTGAGCTGAATTTTTTCTCCTGATTATTTTATTGTATCACGGTTTAATGGCTTAATTAATGGCAGTCTGTGGTGTCGTTTTTATATTTATTATTTTATTCCCTTTTTTTTTCTGGCAGCATACAGAATACTTTTGCTCAACGAAAATAAAAACTATATTTTTCATCATTGCCAGCCCAATAAAAATTCCCAGTTGAAGAGGGAGTTATGGCATATAAGCGCTATTATATTTTTTCCTGAAATTGTAGCTGCTTGAACTTACTGATAATCTTCTAGTACTTTAACCAGATTTTTTAAGCATGGAATATCTTATTTAGTAATAGGTAGCAGTACAATAAAATATCCCCAATATTTCCCTATGTAAAATTTCTAAATTTATGTCTGTAATTTTTATGGTGTACAATAAAGAGTATTCTATCTATCTATCTTCTATATCTGTTCCAAAAGTATCTAATGAAAGTATAAACAAACCCTGTTCAGGTTTTTATTCTTAAGCAATCACTCACGAAACGGAATTTGTAACACTTTCATCTTCTTACTGTTATTTAGAATGTTTCAACTTTATATTTCAC
Organism: Xanthia togata; assembly: GCA_963853775.1. Classification (NCBI taxonomy): domain Eukaryota; kingdom Metazoa; phylum Arthropoda; class Insecta; order Lepidoptera; family Noctuidae; genus Xanthia; species Xanthia togata. Next base: position 20,752,324 of record OY970802.1, read on the forward strand.
CACTTTTTCCAACAATGATTGTTTGGGTAACAATATGAAGTTGTAATTGAAAAATCATCGACGATAATTGAGGTTGTAAAATGAACCTTAATAATTTTGTCAAATGAAAAACTTCTACAATTGATTTTTAAATTAGACTTGGATTTAGTTCTTCAAAATCAAATCAAAGCACTGTATTTTTCTGAAAGTGGGCAACGTCGTAAATAGATGTCAAATATTTCGCTGTTTTGATCAATTTGGCAAGATTACTAAATGGAAATAAGAAATGTGGCTAACTAGTGTATCTACTAGAATATTAATAATGAATTGCAATTATAACATTGAATTTGATTTTGTGACAGTTTTAGGTGTAAAAAAAGGCATTTGTAAAGTTTCCAAATACTTTTTTTACATCTAAAACTAAATATTCCGTGTTACGATATGCATTTCACAACCAATCTAGCTAGCCACATTTCATATTTCCATACAAGTAATGTAGCGTTTTTCCCATGTCCATATGGACATAGTAGGGCCACTAACAGTTTGTAATAATTACAGATATTGCCTCACCGTCATTGACCGCTTTACTCGCTGGCCTGAGGCATATCCTATCGCCGAGATCACAGCTGAGACATGCGCCCGCACCTTCATCGCTGGCTGGGTGTCTCGCTTCGGTTGCCCCCATCGCATCACTACCGACAGGGGCAAGCAGTTCGAGAGCAAGCTGTTCCACTCCATCGCAGCGCTCCTCGGTAGCCAGCATCGGCCAACCACGGCGTACCATCCAGCCTGCAATGGCATGGTCGAGCGCCTACACCGCCAGCTGAAGGCGGCCATCCGATGCTACACAGACACCAACTGGTCCGAGGCTCTTCCTCTGGTGCTGCTGGGCATCCGCAGCGCCTGGAAAGAAGACATAAAGGGGTCAGCAGCCGAATTAGTCTACGGGGAGCCTCTAAGACTCCCAGGGGAGTTCATCAATCCTCCACTCACCGGCACCGTAGACTACACCGACTTCGCGGCGAGACTCCGACATCAAATGGCGAAGCTGTCACCAGAACCGGCGAGTCGACACGGCGAAAAACCGTTTTACGTGCCCCTAAATTGGTGACCCCGAGTTTGAACGTCAACGCAGCCTTCGTGCAACTACTTCAGCGTGACGTCATCATCATCATCACTCCCGCAAGCTTTCGTGAGGCGAGTCACACAGAGAGCCAGCACCCTCGGCTTCAACGGGTATCCTGACCACCAGCATGCAGCGAACGCGCATTCCTGGTCATCACCCTCAGCCTCATCACCCCGACTCACTGGGGAATCACAGCAATCATCTTAATCAGCGCAATCAGCGCAATCACCGCTATCACCTCAATCACCTCAATCACCACAATCGCCGCAATCACCGCAGACAGTTCCGACTCACCGCGAACTGTGCGGCACCCGGTTCGGACTCACTGGAACCTTAGCTGGCACTGTGAAGCATCGCAAGATACAAGACTCAGCCCACTATCGACCTCCGGTCTCCGGAGGGGAGTGATGTAGCGGTTACACCGCCACATACGAAAAACTACGCATCAAAGACATGACGTCACACAAAAACCTGCATCGCGCAATTAGAGTTTACCGCGCGAACGACATAGATAAGACTATCCGACATCAACAGTCGGGCAGTCGGCCCGCCAGACACAACACCCGTCTGGTTGGAGGATCCTCCCTTTTCTATGGTGGATGAGTGAACTTTACACCCTGTTCCTCATACTCCTAAAGTAATATTGCCAAATAAATCAAAACAAGTAAATATTTGACAGATATTTGCGACGTTGCTAACATTTAGAAAAAGGTTCATTTTTTCTGATCCATTTGTACATTTTCCTCAAATAATCTTGGAACAGACGCGGGAAAAATGCAGAAAGCAGCTTGCTACACCAAACTGATACAATGTTGCTATCGACAAATATCAAACCAAATTGCATATTTTTTATTTTAAAAACCTATGTTTATTTTAATTATTTATCAATAGTCCTTTTTAATACTTAAAATTAAGTTTGCTAATATTGGTGGGTAGGAATGATTCCTTTAATGATTATATTGATGCGTACATTGCGTACACATAATTTCTGGGAAAAATATCACGCCAACGGCAACACCGTAATAAAATGTCAAAATAGATTTATACCCGAAGGGCTTCTCTAAAATAAACCTTACATCTAATAAAATCAATTGTTATTTTGCAAATATGATTTAAAAAGTCGATTATGACTGCTTTACAGTCAACAACAATGCTTACCGTGCGATAGCTTTGCTTAAAACGATGTGTTGGTGCAGCTTGATGTCCTGACAGGTATTCTGAAAAGGGAAACAAAGCGAATTATTTGTGTTGTGTACGATAGGATCGGTTGAAGATGTTCTCCAAGTCTCTGACTACTAAGGACTCGTTCCTGGAGCAAACGAAGGCGGCTCGCGAGGAACGTGCGCTTGAGAAGAAGCGCGAACAATATGCCGTTACGGTCCAGGCCGTCGTAAGGGGATGGCTCGCAAGACAGAGATTTCTCAAACGTATTCTGTGAGTTCTGTGTTCATAGTACTCGATCCAATTATATAAAAATAAAATAATAGCCATTCAAAAAGAATATTGCTCCAGATTTTCGTAATTACAACTGTTATCAATAACAGATAATACCTTTCATAAATAATAATAACAACACGTAAATTTTTCACATGCTATCTTCCTCCAAAATTTTATAAAATATATATTTACAAAGAACACTTTCTAAATACTTTACCCCAAATACAGTATAGTGCAGTAAACCCGTCCATTATGTTCATAGAAATGATTTCGACCAGCTTCTGCCAGAGACAGGAACTCCACAGGAAGAACCGCCTCAGCCATTAGAACTGATTCCAGCATTAGAAGTCTACAAAGTAACATGTAGATTGTTCCTAGTATTCCAACAACAGAGGGACCGCAAACGGTTTGAGAAACTGTGCAAGTACATTGTTCAAAGCTTGCACTCGGAGTCAGTTAAAATGTCATATGTTGGTGTCTTCTTAAATAAAGAACACAGGTATGTTTACTTCTTTTAGAAATCCAATAAATTGTTCATGTTATGCAATTATTTTTAATTTATTTAATAGAGAGATTAGAGATTTGAGGCTTGCAGTTGAATGTATTAGGCTCATATTGTTTCTTGCTTGACAACAAAATATATTCAATGATGCCTCATACAACTTTAGTGAAGTTATTAATTTTGCTAACTTAGCTTAAGCAATCCTTTTGCAAAATGGACCAATTGATTATAAATACATTTATGCAGTATAATATTTGTCATAATCATATTATCAGCCAAAAGACGACAGCAGCTGGATATACAACCAAACATTGCTGATAATTTATGTACTTTTTACAAGTACCCCAAATGCAGTGTTATTTATGAAATTATTAACATTAAAACACTATAAATATTGATTAAAATTATGTAAACTCAAAATGATACAATAATGAAAATATTAGTTCTTTATCAGTGCGGCAGTATAAAATTGCCAAATTTTAATTGACTGCTATGTGATTAGTTAAAATTGTCTGATTCACAGAAATGTGTTGATTGATATATTTTGAATGTGTGTGTAAAATATTAATTTAAGGATAATGTAATGTTTACTTCCCAATTGGTCTTTATTACTGATGACTGTATTCTTTGCAAGAGTTGAATCATGTGACTTTTAGGTCCGTATTACAGAACCTCATTCAAAAGTGATGCATTACTTAAAACTCGTTTAAAGCCTTTTGATTTGTTGAAACTAGTTTTAAGTAATGCTTGAGTCTTGAGTGAGGTTCTGTCATACGGGCCTTAGATAGACAAGGTCATTTGAGGTCTACTTAACAATGTTCTGAGACTGCCATTGCCTGTACAAAGCCCCATCTTTTAAAGCAGTGTTGTCCGAGTGGCATCGGCCCCAACTTACGAGGTCGAAAACAGGCAAGCAATTTACTGTGTATTTAATTTCATCACCACTGCTCTAACTACTTGGAAAAGAAAACATTGTGAGGAAATAGATGAGGCAATGTTCTAGAATCAAAAATTCGAAGACATCCACCAACCCGCACTGGGCCAGAGTGGTGGATTATAGCCCACTCTCTCACAGAGAGGCCAGTGTCCCAGCAGTAGGGAACATTATAAGCAGATTATACATAACTTGCTTTTTTATAAAATTGCTTTTTTTCTTCAACAACAATATCTTATAAATGTTTCCAGTCTCCGTTGGATAGCTCACATCAAGGATCTCTTGTACAAATGCTGCCTATACCTTGAGGAGCTGAAGCCTGAGTCTCCCATAGACATGCAAAGCATCCTGGTCCACCTCCACACGTTGGTAGCATTCACTGCCAACAACACATGGGCTCTCACCCGACTGAAGAACTTTGAGAAACTGCGAGGAGGCATGACTCAGTTGTGTGCTAATGTCATGGGCTCGCTGTTTCATAAGGGATATTATTTGACTTTGAAGGTGAGTTAACAATAATTATGATAAGCAATGATAAAAAAAACCTTATATGCTGTGTTTTATAAGGGGTTACTTAAGATTAAATGGATTAAATGGTAAATCATTTAATCAAGATCCTACTATAGATAGTGCAATCCACGACGACGCGCCCCACTCCGCTCCGCTCCGTACTAAAGTACAGCTTACAGTACAGTAATCGCGGAGTGGGGCTCGTCGTCGTGGATTGCACTATCTGTATTTCATGACAAATATTATAGTTATTGTTGTGAGGTTTAGAGTAGTTTAGACAAACACTTTAACAAATCAATAATATTTTTAAACTAGATTAGGTCGAATGTGAGGTCATGTTATCAATTTGTAATGTCATTTCCAAATAAATTGTGTATTGTCCTGGGCCACATTCTGGATTCGTAATTATAAACAAACACCAAATAACATTAATAGCTATAGCTTAAACCTATTTTCAAGAGTGCCATACGCTTAATTAACTCTAATCCCCTGATGGAACAGTGTCACTTACTCTAATTGGATAATTTGCATGACACACATACGTTTCTTTGCTGCTTCTAATTTCGTAAGTAAATAGAACTTCAAGCGTAGTTACAAACCAATGTTTTAAAATGTTGTAGTACCAATGGATAGGAATGGATGACCAAAGTTTTTACCATCCAGGTGAAAGATGTAAAGAGAACTTGGAGATAATACTAATATTTTCACTTTTGTATACAAAATGGAATGCCCTTACTAATGTGGGCTTTTATCATTTCTAACGTGACGATATAATCGTGGACGTCTAGGTCCATGTATGGCTTCACGATAATACAGGGAAGTAAAATGTATGGATGTATAAAAAAACGCTTTTAAATTTCTCTCCACAATAACGTTCTAACGTGCACGTATTTCCATACGTTTCATGGACGTAGACAATGTCTCAAACTATCCAAACACAAAAGGTTCTAGTGCCAGTTTATGTAAAGTATGTTTCTGGTCAGCTTTTAGAGGTATGAGGAACAGGGTGTAAAGTTCACTCATCCACCATAGAAAAGGGAGGATCCTCCAACCAGACGGGTGTTGTGTCTGGCGGGCCGACTGCCCTTTTGTTGATTTCGGATAGTCTTATCTATGTCGTTCGCGCGGTAAACTCTAATTACGCGATGCAGGGTTTGTGTGACGTCATGTCTTTGATGCGTAGTTAGTATGTGGCGGTGTGACCGCTACATCACTCCCCTCCGGAGACTGGACGTCGATAGTGGGCTGAGTCTTGTATCTTGCGATGCTTCACAGTGCCAGCTAAGGTTCCAGTGAGTCGGAACCGGGTGCCGCACAGTTCGCGGTGAGTCGGAACTGTCTGCGGTGATTGCGGCGGTTGTGGTGATTGAGGTGATTGCGGTGATTGAGGTGATAGCGGTGATTGCGCTGATTGAGATGATTGCGTTGATTCCTCAGTGAGTCGGGGTGATGAGGCTGAGGGTGATGACCAGGAATGCGCGTTCGCTGCATGCTGGTGGTCAGGATACCCGTTGAAGCCGAGGGTGCTGGCTGTCTGTGTGACTCGCCTCACGAAAGCATGCGGGAGTGATGATGATGACGTCACGCTGAAGTAGTTGCACGAAGGCTGCGTTGACGTTCATACTCGGGGTCACCAATTTAGAGGTATGAGGAACAGGCTGTAAAGTTCACTCATCAACCATAGAAAAGGGAGGATCCTCCAACCAGACGGGTGTTGTGTCTGGCGGGCCGATTGCCCTTTTGTTGATTTCGGATAGTCTTATCTAAGTCGTTCGCGCGGTAAACTCTAATTGCGCGATGCAGGATTTGTGTGACGTCATGTCTTTGATGCGTAGTTAGTATGTGGCGGTGTAACCGCTACAAGCTCGTTAGACTGCACCAAATCAATTAAAATTAAGCAATTGCTTGTGTCACGATCATTTCGTGTCGTCAATTGATGGTTGCTTGTCGTCAATTTAAACGAGTAAACATGAAAATTGATACTGTTTAACAATCAACTTCACGTCGCAGTGTGTACACTTATTATTGGTGTGTGACACCTCCTTACTGCCACGACATAAAGGCGTTCCAAGTATCGAATTGTTACCATAACCTGCGAGTGACTGTACCACATTAATAAATAGCTGTCTCCTACCCTTATTCCAATTTATTAGAAATTAGATTCTGGCTGCGACTTCGTTCACGAGACTATAACCTTTCTCAAGAATTGGGCTATCCAATTCAAAAATAATTTTTCAAATCCGACTGGCAGTTCCTGAGATACAAGTCCCTACATACAAACTTTAAAAAAAATTACCTCTTTAGTAAGTATAGACTAGCTGCTGCTACCCGCCTGGAGCCTTATTCTTTTTCTAAACTAAAAGTACCGTAAGTTACTCCTTATAACATCAGCTATCTGCCAGTGAAAGTCCCGTCAAAATTGGTACAGCCGTTTCCGAGATTAGCCGACTAAAATACAATGTTTTTTTTTTTTGTTTTCTAAGTACTGTTTATACTTGAATTTAGTAATAAGCTGTTATTTTGACATCTCAAAACAAACAGACTTGAATTGGGAGAATTTTATTTGTTTCTATATGTGTTGCAAGTTGTATCAGCTACTCTACTATTATAAATAGTTAAGACATTGTTGCTATTTTATATGTTAGATAATAGGGATGATGACTAAAAAAATGTTTTTTTTCCGTAATGTAGATTTTACGTTATCAAAAGATTACGTCGATACATTGAGTTAAAATGTGCCATGACTAGATTTTATACATACTTGTGACGTACCTAACGACCCCCACTCCCCAACTTTAATGCGTTTTATCTAAGTCTTTTTTTATTAATATGATAAAGCAAAAAATACGTGTCTAATATTTTTTTATTATCTGACTGACGGACTAAATAGAATTTCTTTTTTTTTACCCAGGCATCATCCCTATTATGTATGTGACAAGTCACAAGGGTATTATGATTGTTTACTGATATTAGCAGCGAAACTAATCACTTTATATAATTTGTTTCCTAATGAAGAAGTTTTTTTCTTACTAATTAATCGACATGTAATTGGTTGTGCAATTACTAAGAGATCATCTTATCAATTAATGTTTTCTGTTATTAATTTATGCATTCATTAATTTTATCTATGATAAGATAGTCCAAAAACAAATTATGTTAGAAAAATTAATTAAAAAATACCAAAAAATTAATTAATAAAGAACCAGCATCAATTTTACGGTTTTTAAATACTTTCCAAAGAACTTAACATACGACTATGTAATGCCTGTCTGACTTGTTCTTTATTTTGCGTGTGATTAGTGACTAACCTGTACCCTAATTACGTTATGCAAAATCAATCCGAATCTGAATCGTTTTGAAACAGATTGCTAATCCATAGTCAGTAAGTTCGAAAAAAAAAACGGCAGAGCAACGTAAATAACGCAATGAATGTTGTTGAACTGTCAAAATGAAACAAATTTGTCTTTATCGTTTACGAAAATATGTTGCGTAATTAGAAAGCTGGTGTCAATTTTTATACCGTCCATGGGCCTTTGACTTGGCTTCACATGCCGGTTTCCTCACGATGTTTTTCTTCACCTTTTTTGAAGCAAGTGATAATTATTATACTATACGCACATGAATCCGAAAAGTCAGAGGTGCGTGCCTTGTTCGAACTCGAGACCTATGACTTGGCAGTCCGACGGTCACACCACTAGGCTATCACTGCTATAAAAATAGATTTGTCTGTCTATACTATACATATAAATAGGTTAGGGTTAGTATAATAAGCAAGCATGGTCACCAATATATTATGTCTTATTACTTTTCTTTTTCTAATAAGGAAGTTTCAGAATAGGAGTTTTCCCCACAGTGGAACAAATACAGCCTATAATTGGTGGTTATGGCATAGCGTTGCCATCTCGAAGCCTTAGTCACAGTATAAATAAGTAACAGTATTATAATCTTGGCAGTGACGTCCACGTCCCACGTCCTTGCGTAAATGCCGCGCACTCGATATTGTTGCGTACTGATATACACTGAAGCGCGTCGTTTCGGCAGTTTTCTATGAAGATATAATACTGTTACTTATTTATTCTATGCCTTAGTGCAACAGTGGATGTTTTTCGACTGTCATAATAACAATGATAGTAAATACCATAACATAACATCCTTAAATTTCATTCCAGTCCCTTCTACTCCGCGGACTATGTCGCGAGAAGATTTATCTGAAGAACATATCGTTGACCGCAATAGTGACGCTATCGCTGCGACCGCTGGTGTCTGCGCAGTTCTCAGAGAAACTGCTTACCATGTATATCATACAGATCCTGTCGGTACCAACGTTAGTTTACCACATGCAGCATATATCGCCTGAGGTGAGTCTACTACTTCCTCTCTCTTATCAGCACAAACTGTGTAAAAAAAGCTGATGTGGTTCCTTAAGGTATCCCCACGACTATCGTAAATGCTATTTGAATAAACTCTAAATAAAAATGGAGGTGAATGCAGCAGACAGAATTCTCAAACTTTGCTATGGTTTGTCGATTAAGTTTTCATAGTCCGATTTGTTACCTTTAAACTACTCTGACAACTACCTTAAAAATTGGGCTGGATTGGCGTAGTGCCTGATCGGAGCGATGTTTTGAAAAAAAATTATAATTTACTAGTTGATTTAAGCTGATATTTAAGAGTCCTATTACATTTTTTTACGGAAATTCATGATTTTTGACCATGTAATTTTCAGCAGCAGTAAGATATTTTAATAATTTGATTATAATAACTATAGTGCCTTTTTTTTCTTGTAAGTTGGAGCATATTATTTTCGTGTAATTTGCTGAATTGACGCGGAATATATAGTACTTTAATTTAATTTATTGTAATTTTGTCTTATTATATTGAGAAACAAAAACTAATGAAACGTATTCACTGTAGATCGAAGTTTTATATCATGTTAGTTTATTTGATTTAATTGTGTTTATTTGGAATATAATTGACATGAAAATCAAGACATTTATTGGTTTTCTTTACGAATTTTCCCTGAAAACACAAGGAATTTAATGAAATTCTAGAACTCCAATAAACAAGTAAAACATTAAAATTATCGTTTAGTAACTTTCGCATTTATAAGAACTGAATGAAACAATGTGAATTTGATCGTCAAAGTTCCATTGCCGACGTTTTTCCTTGTAAAGTGAGTTCGTAAAATATTCATAGTAAATTACACGACAAGAAAAGTTAAAATGTGTAATTCCAACTTACAATAAAGAGAATGGCACTATCGTTATTCATAATCAAATAATTCAAATATCTTACTGCTGCTGAAAATTACAACGTCAAAAATCATGAATTTGCGTCAAAAATGTAATAGGACTCTTAAGCATATTCTGCCTTGTTCACAGTCAATGTCCTCGTTCCGTTCCTACTCGATGTTCGACAAATGCCTCGAGTTCCTGAGCACAGACCAGAACATGCGCATAGTGTTCAACACGCTGGAAGGCAACTACGCACTGTGCCTATTAGCCAACCTGGTGCAACTAGCGCACTCTGAGCGGGAGTACGCGCAGATCGAGTCCTACCATCCGACGTTTGTGGTGAGAAGATTTTCATAAGTATCATTTTAGGACTACTACTCCTGTTTCTACCACCCATAACATGGGTGCTAGTACCCATGACCCTTCAAACCATACAGCAATGCTGCTGGGCGCGCTTGATTCAGCGATTGGAATCACTTGATTAAGCGTAAACTGATAACTTAGGTTTTGTTCTTAAAATAAACACCGCCAACCATTAGTAACACATTATGTAAAATTTATTGCTGAATCAATTTGGGAAAATCTTGATCAAATGTTTAAATATCATATAATCTTCTGCAGTTGGTGGTAACACGCTTCCTCGACTCCTGCCAACAATACGTGGTGTGCAAAAAGGGAAACCTTAGCAACTGGCATCCAATCCTGGGCTGGTTCTCCCAAAGCTTCGACAGTTACCTACCTCCAGCGATGGGCAACCTTCGGATACAGCTGTCATTGCTGTGGGGCGCGCCGATGTTGAAGAAAGTGTTGGCGACCCCTTTGAAGGAGATGATAGACGCAGGGGTTACGGGAGAGGAGGGGGCGGGACCCTCGCAGCCTTCGACGCCGGTACAGAGCAATAATCCTGCTGCTATTATTAGAAGGGCTATTGAGGCTAGGACTAATAGGTGAGTGAGTTTGGTTTGATACCTTTTTTGCTGATATTTTTTTTCCAATATTCCACTCCAACAAATCAATAACAGTGATGAATCTCTGAAAAACGGCTGGTCTTAAACAAATGTTGCCATAATCAGCACAGTTGGCTAAGTGGCTAGCGATCACCATTTATTATAAGTATTACATAACACAACATAACATCACGCCTGGTTTCCCCGAAGGGTTGGGCAGAGGTGTACCTATAGTACACCCACATTTCGCCAGTTATGTTTAAGTCTCATGTAATAGAGGGCGAGCCTTATGCCATCAACTGGGCACAAATCCAGACTCCGGGCTACTGAGAAATTCCTGATAGAAAAGTTCAATAACACTGCCCGACCCGGGAATAGAACCCAGGACCTCATGCTCAGTAGTAGCGCTTGCGACCACTAGACCAACGAGGCAGAGGAGAAATTATAAGTATTATATTTATCAAAATCGTTGACTAGTGATCTGTTTGGTTTGAAGTTTATTTTAGTAATACAACATTTCTAATATTCCGTTCCAATAAATATATAACAATAATAATAACTTTTACAATAATCTTATTAAACTGCTAGTCGTAAAGAAACATTGCCATAATCAGCAAACTTGGAGAAGTCACTACTGAAAAAAGCCACTACTACTACTGAGTCAGCTTCAAAAATGTTACAGATAGTTCAACTCATCTGTGCGCGCGGCGCTATGTGTGGGTAAAGCGATAAGGACACGTGTTGCTCGGACGACGACTGCCGCGTCACTGCAACACAAATTAAAGCTGTATAATTACAGCGCACGCACACATGGCGCCGCGCGCACAGATGAGTTGAACTATCTGCACTGTTGTCTTCTTGACATAACCCCTTGATCGCCTCTAACGATATTCACAAGTATTATGCACTTGTCCCATCGCCAACGAGGAAGCGACTAGCAATCGACTATCCTCGCTTAAGAGAGCACTGAGCTTTTTTTACAGACAAACATGTTTAAATTAAGCTTGATTGAAGTAGTAAAAAATTAAATTAAAATGTTGGGAAATATATTGGTATTATTGGGGATATACAGGGTGTAAGGGACAGCCCTCCGCAGACTGATGGGGTGAATTCAGTATATCATACTAAGATGATCGGTACATGAAATTATTTCAACGTTATGGGAATCCAATATACCAGATTTGTTTGATTATTCTACACGCAATGTATCGCTACCGCGGCATAACGCACGTAGCGAACGGCAGCGCCGCGAGCTTTCGGACGCCCTCCCCTCCCCCCGCGGTGGTTGAACAGCTGATTTCACGCGTAGTTCGTTAAAAAATTTCAACATCCATTGCTGTTTTATTTAGTTTAGCTGTTTTATTTACTATAATAGAGTACTGCGTACAGATAATGTAATTTTAAATTAGGAATAGTAACTGAAAACCGGATAAAAAAAAAATTTTCATGAGAACATTTTCAGTGGAATATGATTCCATATAAGAAGCTGAATGTACCCTGTTAGTTTGTGGAGGGCTGTCCCTTATACCCTGTATACTAGACATTAAGCGCGATGGAAACACGATTTGATAAAGTTGTCTCGATAGAATAAATTCGCAGTTACCTCATATTGATAAATTTTTTCTTCCGTGTTACAACTTTTTTTAAATATAAATAAGTAAATTTACTAAAATAAAGTTCATAGATGACTGGAGCTTTTATGCGCGATAGTTTTTTTATTTAAGAGCAATATGATGAAAAAAACAACGAAAAGCATTGAAAGAGTACAAAAGTATGGTTATTTTCTTTACTCTTTACACGTAAAGAAAAAGACGGACAAAGGAAAATGGTCGGTACGCTCTTAAAAAACAAAGAAAAGATTGTCTTCTCGCCTTATATTCATCAAAGTTTGAGGTTGAACTAGAGATGATTATAGATATTCATGTATATAAATTGTTGTCTTTTCAGATCCAATGCGAACAAACACTACAGAAAGTTAGGTTCCCCTGATTGTACCAAAACAGCACTCATATGTTCCATGTACCACACGGCGCTGCAGACTATGACGCAAGTCAAACTTGATATACTTACAGGCAAGTTCTATTAATTAGTTTTTATTATTTGTGTACACACAGTAAAATACAAACAAACATTTGTAAACAAACATTGACATTTTGTCATCAAATATTTGTATGACCTATAACAAGTAGTTGTTCCGGGTCTGGCTGTTTGTGTATGTGAGTTTAAATCTTTGTAAACGCACCCACGATACAGGAGAAATTCCTAGTGTGGGGCAATGTTTAAAAAAAAAAACAAACAAACATAGGGATACGACATAATTATAATGTTGAGTACAAAAGTACTGTTTATTTCTTAAGAAACATACTCCAGCAGACCTGTCAAAGGAGAAATAAAAAAGAAATGTAGACAACTAGTCATGTAGACTTTTCTTTTGTCTTCTTCAGAAGATCAGTGGTAGACTAAAGTGAACTCTTGACGCTCTAGAATTGGATTTAGATTTGTGTAAATTGATATCGCTCTATGTTTACACTTGAGTGTTCAACATATTCCGATTCTTTTGGCGCATATATGAGAAACGATAGATCGAGAACACGCCTCGAACAAAATGCCTAAGGCATTCTTTCTTCTTTTCGTGTGGTTAGTAACTTCCCTGGTATCAGACTTTTAAAACCGCCCATGGGCCTCTGTCTTGGCTTCACATGATGCCGTCGAGAAATAACCCAAGGCTCTCTCCTCGGGCATTAAGACCGTGCTTGTACTGTATTTTTTTTACTTGTGGATAAAGCTCTAATAAATGCATGGACACGCCACAGTGAGTCATGTCATCAAAAATAAACAAAATGTGTAAAGCTGCTACTGTTAACTGAAGGATACACAACAGAACTATTCATGCCGTTTTAGGCCACGATTGCTCGCAAATTACCAGAGCACATGCAACACAATCTACTACAACATTGCTTATAATTTTTTTTTACTTGTGGATAAACCTCTAATAAATGCATGGACACGCCACAATGAGTCATGTCATCAAAAATAAACAAAATGTGTAAAGCTGCTACTGCTAACTGAAGGATACACAACAGAACTATTCATGCCTTGTTAGGCCACGATTGCTCGCAAATTACCAGAGCACATGCAACACAATCTACTACAACATTGCTTATAATTTTTTTTTACTTGTGGATAAATCTCTAATAAATGCATGGACACGCCACAATGAGTCATGTCATCAAAAATAAACAAAATGTGTAAAGCTGCTACTGCTAACTGAAGGATACACAACAGAACTATTCATGCCTTGTTAGGCCACGATTGCTCGCAAATTACCAGAGCAGATGCAACACAATCTACTACAACATAGCTTATAATATTTTTTTTAAAGAACTGTGGTATAATTTTGGTGTACAAAAAAGTACCTAGGTATATTCAATCTATCTTGTCTCTCTTCCAGGGTTATGTAATCAAGACGAAATATTATACTCGTTATGGCAATTCTTGTGCACGTTGGGACCAAACTGTGGGTTGAAATCCTTCCTCGATCTTTTGGCTGTTAACACGAAGACGTCTGCGCCCGAGTTCCAAATGTTGATACTGTTCGCAGACTGCATGACGCATTATGTTACGTGAGTATTACATGTTTCTTCTTTATTTACTTTAATTTAACAAAGCGCAAAATTCTGGACAAAAACCTCGCAAAAAAAAAAATCTTCACTGGTAATTTTCTGGGCCAACAAAAAGTAATTTTACGAGTACTGAAAAAAGTAATACAAAATCGAATCAGGGGGATGAATTCGTTTTTGTATCGCTTTTTTTTCTCGCGCAAATCCTTCCTTAACCTAAGGGCACGTCTTCCCTACCATTACCGCGCTACCCGGTCTACCCCCTGATATGCAATGGCCTCTGTAGCACCATGAAACATGAGGCTCCAGGGGCTAGTGCAAATCTTGGGGTTCATTCGATTTATCACATTTATCGAGACCGGTTAAACCACGCTGGAGTCGGTGCATTTAATTAATTCATTATTTTAAATGGTTTTTCGAAAAAAGAATAAATAAATAAATAAATAATAATGTTTATTTTCTCAAAAACAATGCATTGTTGTACACGTTAAAAATAATAATACAGTTTTACAAAATAAGTACTAGGTATATCTACAAACGTGTGGGTGAGCACTGCTCTCCTAGCTAGGTTATGAAAACCTGTGTTAAGGAGAAGCAGTCCGGTCCCCTAAGGTATTATAACGTAAAGGTTACATAGTGCTTCTGATGTTACTGTTACAATTTTGGAGTATTAAGAATTTGAGATAGATAATTAAAGCTAAGATACGTTTTATTAAGCGTGAATATAAAATATTTTAATTTTAAGGTAAATAAATGTGTGTATGTGTGTGTGTGTGTGTGTGTGTGTGTGTGTGTGTGTGTTTTTGGGTGTTGTGTTTGATTGTACATGTTGTTTATGTTAAGATTTTTTCTGTTTCGTCATATGACTTGTTTTGGAGGTAAGATTGCAAAATCTTTTTGCATTTGTAATACGGTAGTCCGTAGATTTGACACTCTTCGTTTATTTTATTATATAGGAACGGACCAAGAAAATGAAAAAATCTCTTTACAAAAGTTGAACGTACTTGCGGCAGGGTGCATATCCCATCTTTTCGACGTTTACTACGTTCTTTATTTTTTATAATTCGGTATGGGGTAAAATACAAAAGAATACAAAAGTTATTCTACCATTTTCCTCACCAAAACATATTTTTTTATAAATGTGATGATTTCTTTTTGTCCAGTATATTAGACGATATGGAGATGTACGAGCAACAGAATCCCTTCAAGTTACAAGACTTTATTAACATGTCGCAGTTCCTCAACATGTTCGTCTACAAGTCCATTATGGGACAGCTATTTGGTAAGTAACGAAATGAAATGAAATTGTTTATTCTGTAATAGGATATTGAAATCACTCTTACACGTCATCTTAAAAAAAAAATTAAAAATTAGCTAGATGAGTTCGGCGTTTCCTATCTGACTACACTGAGAAGAAAGGCCGAAACAAACTCAGAGGTCATAGTCTATTTTAAAGTCCAGACATAATCTTGGTCAGGCCATATGAGGACCATGTAGACATTTAGTTACATAATCTACTTTATTACTTCCGAAAATACATACAATTAATTACTCGTATAATCGATCCACAGTCGCGGAATGGAAAGTTAAATTTTTACTTACTTCGTGCGTGGGACATTATTTTTCTGGCTACGTTATCCTAACATTATTATAGAAAATGTGACCGCTATGAGGGATAGAAATGTAGTACCCGGGCGACCGAACTCTGCTTTGGTGAAAATAGAGTAGTACAGATAGTGCAATCCACGACGACGCGCCCCACTCCGCGATGACTGTACTGTAAGCTGTACTTTAGTACAGTAGTAGTAATTGTTATAGTAGTAGTTGTTGTAGTAGTAGTAATTGAGACTGCAATGGGTTCCATCGCATATTGGGATACAGGGCAATGAAAAGGCTGACATGCTGGCAAAATATGCAGCTACAAATGGAAAGGAAACTAATATAACGATAGATTACTCTTCTGAGTAATCTTTTTTTTTTCTTTTTTTTTAGTTTTCTTCATCGTAACACTTATTTTTAAACTTGGGCAACACAGAAGTGTTGCCCAAGTTTAAAAATAAGTGTTACTATGATTGGAAGGAGTATTTTAATAGACGTTCGCTGGAAAAAGGGATCTGGTATAAAATCATGCAGAGTCGGCCTTTTCGTGTGCCCTGGTTTATTAATAGTCAGTTAAGTAGGAAATTGGTTGTTACAGCTCATAGACTTAGATCGGGACACATTCCATGTAATAAGTTTGCCTTTTTGATGAAGAAAACTAACTCGCCTAATTGTTTGGAGTGTGGAGTTGTGGAGGACTTACATCACTTATTGATGGAATGTGTTCGATATGACTCTCATAGAAGGGATCTGTTTGGGGTCTTGAAGTTGATCTAACTTGATATGGGCACATTCCATAACATACTCAACCAAACGGTGATGATACGAAGAGTATGTTCGGTTTCATGGCTCAAATGTGATCCGTAGTAGTATGTGTTTAGGGTACGATGGGACTGTCATACGCATTGCGGTCATTTAAAAAAAAAAAGAATAAAAAAAAACAAACAAAAGCTGTACTTTAGTACGGAGCGGAGCCGAGTGGGGCGCGTCTCATTGGATTGCACTATCTATATAGCAGAGACATACTGATTCAATGCTGCCATGTCATTATTCTAAGGTAGCCATCTTATTCTAAACTTTGATCGACCGAGCTCTGCTCGACTGAAAATACGGAGAAACGGTATTTTCCCAGATATGAGACCTAGCTAGATCCATTTTTCGCCCCCGTAAACCCCTATATTGCAGCTTTCATCGAAATCGTTAGAGCCGTTATCGAGAACGTGATTACAAATACAAACTGAATTTTTAGTCACCGTCCAAATTTTTTCTAGGCATTAGGCACCACTAACACCATTTTTGAAAAAAAAAATCGATACGTAAAAGTTTTCATATCAAATATTTTTCTCGAAAGAATTATCCGCTCTGCGTGGTATATAATAACTTTGTGATGTGATATCTCAATATTTTGGTATTGAGTGATACTAAAAGAAAAAACACTTATTCAATGATTTTCGCCAAAGATTAATATATCAAAATTTTGACGGTGACTAATAATTCAGCCCGTATAAATAGGTATATAGATCATTTAAATACAAATATTGCTCATTTAATAGTATAGGATTTGATAATTGCTGTCAACCTTTGGTTTCGTAATGTGTACATGTTTCAAAAACTGTTCCGTCACTCGCAGATCTCAAAACAATCCAAAGCAACGAGCTGTTCAGCTCGCTCCACACTCTCTTACTAGTACTGTACCGTCGCGACTGTCGCCGCTCATACACGCCCGCAAACCACTGGCTCGTGAAGGAGATCCGCGAGGGTCAGTTCATGGCCGACCTCGAGAAGGGCAAGAAGCCTCAGCAAGTAAGTAAATATTTTTCAACACATTTGCTCAAAAAATGCATTTACGAAGCCGGTATACATTGTTCGAAAGTTAAAAATTACGCACCATACAATGGAACGGGCGGTAAAATAGGTACCTACTCTCACCTAAGTACATGTTTTACCGCCCCCTTCGTTGTATAGCGCCGTGCGTATCCTTTACGGTTTTTTTAAGTACCATAAAAAAATATAAGAATTCCACCAAGGAGTTTCAAATTACGAGAATAAATAAGCTGAATGATCGAACCTTTCGGAAGCGCTTTTGCTCAATACGTTTATCTCACTTTAGTATTTAAGAGAAAATGAGACGAAAGATGCTTTTCGACTCGACTATTGCGATTCGACTTTTTGCGATTCTAATTTTCACCACGCGCACGTAGCGCCATTTTCATATTAGAAACATCAAAGATTGTTATTATTGCGACTTTCTGACTGATATTTTTATAAACAAAAGTTTGTTTCATTACCTATTGTACTGTTTTCTCGTAAATGTGTTGAAAAACGTTCTATGACACACGCGCGGAAATTGGTATTTATTTACAAACTCGACTACATTCATCTACTCGTTTGTAAAAACCAACTTACCGCACTAGTATCATAAATAACTATTACCATGTTTTGACGACAAGAAAATAATTTAAGATATGAAAATTGTACATGCAGCATTTTCAAGTTTCACTATATATATTTTTTAATGTTACTTTTTAAATCTAGTGTCTAAATCAACAGATTGTATATTATTTATTATTTTCAGGTGCTAGTACAAAAAACCCCTCACATGATAGCCCACGGAGAACGAGTCAGATTATTCCGACGCGCTGTCGCCGATGAAAAGGTAAGCCATTTAGAATGGACATGATAATTATTCAGATTTGTTACAGCTGTAATAGCAATCACGTCACTTCGTTAATTGATTTATCTTTATATAGATATTTTCTATTTTGTGAATGTGAGAACGCTGTAGGCTTAGTGGACTGTAGATTTGTTGACCATCATTATTTTGTTAAGTACCTGGTACTTGTTGAAAGACCTACACTGTCCACCTAATAACACTGTTATTTGAAAATATTGTAAAAGCCAATTATTTTTAAAAGAGTAACCGTGGAGTTTCTTGCCGGCCATAGGAAACGACCAATTGGAACCGTGCACCTAGCTTCTGACGTTTCATAAGTACCCATGTAGGTTTATGTGAAATAAAATATTTTGAATTTGAATGCAATATTATTATAAAGATGTAAATTGATAATTAAGAGATTTTCTATACCATTTTGTACGGAATAGATGAAAGGTTGGAATGGTAATGTGGGCGTGGCGAGCGCGCCACAATTATGATACGAAAATCATAACTCGACCGATTAATTCATTCACCGCGTTTAGTGCGCTTCGGACTACTCCGGAGAGCAAAGCTCCGCTTTAAAATGCCGTGTTGTGCAATTATAACTTATAAAACAAAATGTCTGACCGCAAGTATAGAGCGAGGAGGTATATCTTTTCATCGGTAAGTAGAAAATAACATTTAATTACAATTTTATTTGTAAAAAACATAAAAATATTCTGATCACTATGAAATTTCAAACATTAAGAACATTATTGCAACAAGTTACAAAAAATATACATTGCCCTATGTGTACTTGCTTAATCAACGCAATGACCAAGTCAACTTACAATGTACTGCATTCGCGTCCTCAACACTTCAACCATTGACGTTTCGTCCTTTGCCCTGATTGGCCGTGATGCACGGCGCATGTTTATCGATAGTGAGGTGACCATGTGGTTAAATAAAATCATCGATAGAATTCTCGAATAATTTATATTTACGTTTGTCAATGATAATTTTGGAATTATTTTATATGAAACTAGCACTTTGCCCGCGGCTTCGCTCCTGTGGTCTTTCCCGCGGGACCCGTTATTTTTCCCGAGATGAAAAGTACGGAGCAAGGAGCCTATGTTATGCCTATGAGCAAGGAACATCTGAAACAGTTTGGTTTTACAAAGGGTCGTTCAACTACAGACGCGGGCGTGGAATTACTGAAGAGCATATTCGAGGCCTGGGAGGAGTCGCAAGATGCTCTTGGCATTTTCTGTGACTTGTCCAAAGCGATTGCGTACATCATGACACACTCATCAGGAAACTGTACCACTATGGTATGAGGGACAGGGCTCTCGACCTTCTGACTTCTTATCTGAACAACAGAATTCAGAGGGTCAGTTCGAGTCAGAGGTGTTAATGGCAAGAGATCTGCAGGATCTGCGGTCACCATGGGTGTTCCGCAGGGTTCAACTCTAGGTACTTTTTTGTTTTTTTAATTTATATTAATGACTTACCGCACCACATAAGGGATAAGATAATCACAAGATCGTATTATTCGCAGATGACACTTCCCTTATTTTTAAAATAAAACGTCAGTAAGTCAACTTTGAACAAGTGAACGATGCGCTCTCTAAAGTTGTGCATTGGTTTAATGTAAATAATCTTCTCTTGAACGAAAAAAAGACTAAACTCATAAAATTTTCAACGCCAAATGTCAGGCAGCTAACTACTAATGTTAAAGTTAATGGAATAGAGCTGGACCCTGTTGAGTCGACAGTTTTTCTTGGAATCACTATTGACGGTAAATTACAATGGGGCCCACTCATCGAAAAATTGTCAGGAAGGGTAAGTTCGGCCGCCTACGCTGTTAAAAAAATTAGACAGATAACTGACGTAGACACAGCCAGAATTGTTTATTTTAGTTATTTTCATAGTATTATGTCATATGGAATTCTTCTCTGGGGAACCTGTTCGGACATTAATACTATCTTTGTTCTACAGAAAAGGGCTGTTCGAGCCATTTACAACCTAAGTCCGAGAGATTCCCTTCGAGAAAAATTCAAAGAAATGAATATTCTGACTGTAGCCTCACAATATATTTTTGAAAACCTATTGTACGTACACAAAAATATATCAAATTTTAAGAAGATTTCCGATATTCATAGTTTAAATACCAGGAATAAACACAACCTTGCTGTACATCGCACTCGTCTCCACAGAGTAGGCAACTCGTTCATGGGTCAATGTATACGCTTTTACAACAAACTTCCCACCAACATTCGAAACTTACCCATTAAACGATTTAAAAGCTGTATTAAAACCAAACTTTGTAAAAAAGGGTACTATACAATTTCAGATTATTTAGAAGATAAAAAAGCATGGGATTGAGGTGCTCGCTCTGCTAAGCCTTGTGATAAAACCATAAAATTTGTAATTTTTTATTATTATGTAAAATCTAAAATCATTCAAATATACCAGTTTTATATACATATTGACATTGTTGAAAATTATATACAAAATGACATGATTACTTTGTAAA
Organism: Xanthia togata; assembly: GCA_963853775.1. Classification (NCBI taxonomy): domain Eukaryota; kingdom Metazoa; phylum Arthropoda; class Insecta; order Lepidoptera; family Noctuidae; genus Xanthia; species Xanthia togata. The sequence goes on from OY970802.1 coordinate 20,773,383, forward strand.
GTATTATATTGTTTTAATTATTGTGAATGTGAGGACTATGTGGTTTTTTTTTTCTCTCATTAATTTTTTCAGTGTCGTTTGGTTTTAATGATGGTCTGGCAGTTTGAGTAGTTTAAACGGCCTACCCAAATGTCCTTTCTTTGGTATTGTTCGTCGAGTTGAGCTCCTTAAGTTCTGAGTCGAGCTCCACGATTACTGACAAATGCTTGCACTGACAGGACAGGTCCACTCAAATCTGTGTGGTTCTTTTCTCAAAAGACCACTTTTACTAAGTGACCAAACATGAAATCGCGAAAAAAAACTGCTGTTCCCTAAATTTTGACAACTTATCAAATTGTAGGAAACAGGCGATTTTTTTTTCGCGTTGCTTGAAGGAGGTGCCGGAACGCGTAAGGGAGAGCCAATATTCGCGCCCTCACAGCCCTAGCCGCCGCAGGAGGAGACGCCCTGGGCGTCGTAGGCGTGGGCTTGCGGACGGTGAGCAATGGGTAGCTCGTCGTGCGATTAAGACCAGGCCCGGGTCGACGGCGCGTTGTGTTCCACGCGCGCCTCATAGAGATCTCAGCGGGTGAAGGGGTCCGATGGGATCGATGCCTGTCGGGGTTACGCGAAAGTCCGAAAGGGATACCGTGGCCCCTGGCAACGTAAAGGCAACCGAAGGAACACGGGTAGGTTGTAGACAGTAAGAGTCTGACACTCCCTCCTGCTCCACCCAGAGCGGGAGAAGTCATTTGACGATTTCCCACCCAAAAAAAAAAGGTTACATTTTATTTTGAAAAATTCGTTAACAATTGCGAGCGCCAATTGCTTAATAAATACGTTTTATTCCAAAGACAGTGATTATTTGTAATTAATAAAAGTAAAATAAATATTTATTTCATGTTTCATTTCCCCCATACATTCATCAGATAATTTATCGAAAAAGAATATCGGCTGAATCAAGCACTAGCGTGTATGAATTTGTTTTGTGTGAGTGTGTGAGTGAGTGTTTGCCTACGGAAGCTTAGTGCTAGTGTGCGAACGAATATCTGCCCTGAGATTTATGTGTGTATGATAACCAAATCATACACACATGTGCGAATATTTGTAAACATAATAATGCGTATGTGTAGCAATTAAAATAGTGGGAGACAAGCGGTGACACTGGTTCTAATATAAAATTGGAGCTAGGGCCTTCCCAACCTTATTCATCTATTCCGTGCCATGTTGATAGATAGATAAAACGCGGGGACGATCACATTCAGTTGCCATAAAATTCAATTCCCACTTTCAGTATTCAAGTTTCCTCGTGCTCTGTCCGAATGAATGTCCATCCCCGTGCCCAGGTGGTGCTGGGCCTGACGGAGCGCGCGTGCGGCGGCCGCTCCACGCTGGTGGCGGTGCGGCGCGCGCGCCTGGTGGAGGACGGCTACCGGCAGCTGGCCGCGCTGCCGGCGCGCGCGCTCAAGGGCACCGTGCGCGTGCGCTTCATCAACGAGCAGGGGCTGGACGAGGCCGGCATCGACCAGGATGGAGTGTTCAAAGGTACGCGGACACCACGCGGCAGAGTCTGAGGGCTGCTATTTATGTATCCGGAACTGGCCAGTTACAGAACAATATTAAAAAACTAATTATAACATTTAAAAATTGAACTTTTTGGCTGAAAAACACAATTTGTTTCATGTAGCTGTCATTTGTTTTTCTTTTGTGGCCTCATTTTGAAAATGGCGTGTCTTGTATCACTATGGATTTAACTCGCGAAAATATTCATGCTATAATTTATTACGATTTCCGGCGAGGGCTAACTCAAAAACAGTGCATCTATCAACTCAATTCGACTTTTGGGGATGAAGCACCATCGAAAACTACTGTGTATAACTGGTTTAGTGAGTTTAATCGTGAGCGGTCTGTGCTCAGGGAATTTAAAGAAGGTCGCCCTAAATCGGTTGTTGTACCTCAAAATATTGATGCTGTGCGGGAACTAATAATGTAAGATCGTCATTTTACATATCGCGAGATAGAGGCGTCTCAGGGCATAAGTATAACGAGTATAATATATAAAATATCACACGAACATATGGCTGAAAAAAAAATTGTTCACGTTGGATTCCGCACAACTTGAGAATTGACCAAAAACGGGCTCGTGTCGATTGGTGTAAAAAAATGTTACAAAAGCCTGTCTGTGAATGTCACAGGTGATGAATCTTGGATATATGCGTATGCTCCTGAAACTAAACAACAATCAACTGTTTGGGTGTTCCAAGATGGGCCGAACCCAACAAAAGTCATTCGTTCGAAAAGCACTTTGAAGCAAATGGTCGCTTGTTTTTTTTTTTTGTATAATTGGTTATGTGGCTACAGTACCACTAGGGGATCGTAAAACGGTTCTGAGTGGTACACGAGCATTTGTTTGCCAGAAGTCTTTAAATAAATTAGAAAGAACAACCGACAACGCAGAAACCTTCTTCATCGTGACAATGCTAGCTGCCACACATCGGCCGAAACAACCCGTTAATTCGATCTTTTGGCCTTCCAAATGGAAGGCCAAAAGATCGAATTAACGGGTCATCCGCGGTACAGCCCCGACTTGGCCCCCAACGACTTCTATTTATTCCCAAACGTAAAGAATAAATTACGTGGTCAACGTTTTTCGAGCCGTGAAGAGGCCGTTGCTGCATTCAAAATGCACGTTTTGGAGATACCTCAATCCGAATGGAAAAAGTGCTACGAAAATTGGTCCCAACGTATGCAAAAGTGCATCGATCATCATGGCGAATATTTTGAAAAGCAATAAAACCATAATAAATGCTATATGATTGTTTCACTTTGTTATTCCGGATACATAAATAGCAGTCCTCGTATAATAGGATTTTCTTTAAAATATAGCAATACAGATATCGTACTCAAATCTACTGTACATTACCTTCTGCAAGTGGCAAATCCTTCCAAATCTAGACTACCAAACTGACTAAAATGTCAGGCTGAAAACTACGCGATGAAAGCTACTGACAACGTCAATTATTCTGTTCCTTTTTTAGTCAGATTTTTACTAGCAAATCCTAAATAACTTAACGTTCACATAATCATAATGCCTCACAATTAGATAAATAGGGTCGCCCCTTTTATTTAAATTAGATTGAGGAGGCTTTCCATTTTCAAAGATGTGAAATGAATATTTATTTTTGTTCTAGAATTCCTGGAAGAAACAATAAAGCGCGTATTCGACCCTTCACTGAACTTGTTCCGTGTGACGAGTGAAGAACGCTTGTACCCTTCACCCACGTCCTGTCTTCAAGAGAATCATCTGCAGCTGTTCGAGTTTATTGGACGGATGCTGGGCAAAGCTGTTTATGAGGTTAGTGAGAATAGGATAATCCTTTGTTGTCCTCATGTTGTATACAGAGCGCCCTAAAATAACTTGAATCATAATTTGAACCAAGGAATAACAAAAAAAGTGAGCGGTCTCTCTCTCAATAATTATTTCTCAATGCCTTTTCATCTCTAATAAAATTTCTTGACTCACGTATTATATTATTCGTTCAAACAGGGCATAGTGGTGGACGTGCCATTCGCGTCGTTCTTCCTCAGTCAAGTACTGGGACAAACCCAACAGGCGCTATACAGCTGGATCGACGAGCTGCCCTCACTCGACCGCGACCTCTACCGGAGTCTCACGTATATCAAACATTTTCAGGTATTTATAACAAGTATAGCTAAACGGCCGCGTTCTAACCAAAACAATCGCGTACTCGTGCGACGATTGAATTTGGTTTGGATGCGGGGGAACTGTCGTAAAAATGCAGTATAGATAGTGCAATCCACTGAGACGCGCCCCACTCCGCTCCGCTCCGTACTAAAGTACAGCTTACAGTACAGTCGTCGCGGAGTGGGGCGCGTCGTCGTGGATTGCATTATCTGTATCGGGCTTCACAAATCATCAGTGGCGTATCTCCAATTTTCATTACCATAGTTTTTAAGTACCTCTTTTTCAGTCGCTTTAGGCAGCATTAAAATACCTAAACTAGAGTGTAATTGATCAACTAGCTAAGGTAGCCTGACTAAATGTAAACAGTTGGACATTGATATATTAACTGAAATGCGGCAGTGATAGCCTAGTGATGTGACCGTCAGACTGACAAGACCTCTGACTTTTCGGATTTATGTGCGTATTGTATAATTATTATTATCAAAAACGGTGAAGGGAAACATCGTGAGGAAACTGGCATGCCCAAGAGAGATATTTCTCGACGGCATGTGAAGCCAAGTCAGAGGCCCATGGAAAATACAGGTACAATCGGCCAGACCTCAGTTTGACCTCCTTCATTTTGCTTTTGTTCCTTTATTCTCTGACACCAGAAGGCCAATTGTCGTACCTAAAAAACGTTCACATTCAAGTCACAATCTGTCAAACTTGTCAAAAATATTGGTAAATAGATTGTATTTTTCACAGATTGCGAATGTTCTTAAAAATTACGGAAATTGCCGCTCTAGTTAGTCACTAACCACACGAAAAGAAGACTGGCATAATCGGCCAGACCTCAGTTTGACCTCCTTCGTTTTGCTTTTGTTCCTACATTCTTGGACAAAATAAATAATGTATTTCGGAGTATTTAGTATAATAAAGTATTTTGGATAAGGTTATAATAATTTTTCTCTGTTCCAGGGTGATATATCTTCGTTAGAGCTCACGTTTTCGGTCGACGAAGAGAGGTTAGGAGAAATAGTAACCCATGAGCTTGTGCCGGGTGGCAAAGCTGTTCCAGTTACTAACGAAAACAAGTAAGTGCCACAATGACTGCAGTGAGAAACAAAAATGTTGCTAACAATCAATTTTGCAGCCCTTTTTGATGATATTTTTAACCGACTTCAAAAAAGGAGGAGGTTTCTCAATTCGACCATTATTTTTTTTTTATGTGTGTTCGCGGATAACTTCCTCGTTTATGAACCGATTTTGATGATTCTTTTTTAGTTTGGTAGGGCATACTTCAGAAGTGGTCCCATATAAATTTGGTCAAGATCTGATGAGGGGTTCTTGAGTTAGCTTCAATAAGACATATTTTTCCCACCTAGTATATGTGGAAGATACTCTAATAGTTCCTGTCACTGTAATTTACTTGGTATTCAATTTTTTTTTGGGTTTTGTGTAGGTACTACGACTAAAAAGTGAAAAATAAAAACTTTTTCAAAAAAAGAAAAAAAAATAAAAAACCCAAGACACCGACTTCCGAAATCCTTTATAAAACTAAAGCCAAATTGCCAGAATCAATCGTAACAATTAGTGAAATTCATGGTTTCTATGCAAAACGTTATTTCAGGGCTAAAAAGTCAACTGAAAATTTGATTTTGACTAGTTATTCTTTTGCAATTCACATTATTGTGTATGATTTTAATACGATTTCAATGTTCCAGAATAAACTACATCCACTTGATGGCCCACTTCAGAATGCACACGCAGATCAAAGACCAAACAAACGCCTTTATCAAAGGATTCAGAACCATCATAAACCCAGAATGGCTGTCACTGTTTTCTACACCAGAGGTTAGTATAGTTCTTTGACATTTTTATAAATTTAATTACCTTCCGTCAATTTGACCAACTTGTTTTTGTGCGAGCGTACTTTACATGCGACGTATTGTATTTTAAATTTATAGATTTGTCATGGAATTAATACAACTCCCAGAAATTGATAACGATTCAACTTTTGTTGTTCCCCTGATACGATGGTGATTTAATCTGTAAACCGATTTAAGTTGATCTATGAAAATTGTCTCGAGCGAACGCCGTACGTTCCGCTCTGCTCACGCCGCATGTAGGGCGCGTATTGCGCGCTTCTGTACTTTCAAAACAAAGACATTGTCCTGGTCTTTCGCGACAGCCTCACTGCGAAGTTCTTTTGTCGCGTAGATTTGGCAGAAGCCTTCGTTTGTAGAAGTATACGCTTTTAATTATGTATTTATGTTTCTTCCGCAGCTCCAACGTCTAATAAGCGGTGACAACGTGCCTCTAGACCTGCGCGACCTACGCCGTCACACGCAGTACTACGGCGGGTTCCACGACTCGCACCGCGTGGTGTGCTGGCTGTGGGACGTGCTGCAGCGGGACTTCTCCGAGCTTGAGCGCGGCATGTTCCTCAAGGTGAAGCACTATACAAATTCAAATTCAATTAACTAGCAAAACTTACCAGGCGTAATGGTTATCGATTTCTGAACATGATAAAACGACTAAATATGTATTCGATGTTGTTTTTTGGGCTCGACGACCGCTGGTAGCGGAGTACGTACGTTGATATATGAAGTTTTAACTTACTACGGCGGGTTCCGTGGCGTGAAATTCTTCCGCAAATATGTTGGGTAGGTACAGATTGGTACAGATAGACGGAAACGGTTTAAGTCAAAATCAAATAATTTCAAAGTTAAATTATTTATTTCAATTAGGTTCAATAAAAGGCACTTTTGAACCGTGTCCAAAATTACAAAAGATAGAATTGATTCTAATCGCGCCTTCGAAAAGGTAGTATTCGTATGGAGAAGAATGGGCAAGAAACTCCACCGTTGTTACTCTTTTAAAAAAAAAAACACAATATTTTGTATTAATTAATTATATGTGAAGACGATATACCTGGTTACTATACCACAATAGGTAAAAATAATTAAAAATGAAGCAACGACAAAATTAATTATGTGATAGATACATGGTGCTCACATATTTACAAACATTGTAAAATTATACGATATTCCTAATATTTTAACAAGTTATACAAATAAGTCAGTGTGTGAGTTCAAATAATCGTAGAATGTAAAATCGATGTTAAAATAATAAATTATACACATAAATTAGCAACCAGTTTGATTTTGTCGAGATTCTAAATTGTCCTATGGAGCAGGACCAGCATGTTTCCAAGCATTCTTATCTTGGATAATCCTCTAATTTGTAATGCTTGTTTACAAAGTGTACTTTTAATATGATTTTTAAAATTTCATTCATTTAATTGTAATATATCACAAGGTATTTTGTTGTAACATTTAAGACAGTACCCATAAAATATACTTACTTTAGATAATCTGGAAAATGGTTGATCTATTTTATCTTTGTTTCTAGTACTTATTAAAATTATGTCTATCATTTATTTTGATACAAAGATGTAGATTTTTTCTTACATACATAATATTTTCATAAATTAATTGGCAAGGTACCGTTATATTAATATTAATCTTTTTAACCCGTCGCGCGCGCAATAGAATTTTATTGTTATTTGCACACATGGCGTGCAATCGACATTTTAAAAGTTAAATAGTTCCCTCAGAGATTCGCGACGACGTAGATTATAAATGGCTCTGACATCTCTCTTTTTTTAAAATAAAGATGGATTCAATGTCAGCAGCCCAACCCCACAGTAAAATGACATACGTCATAATGCTGTGGAAGTAGTTACAATAGACCAAACGCGCGGTTTCTACATAAATGTTAACTGTCTTATCTTTCTAACAGCATACGCGGCCGAGCTTAGCCGCCCCGCAAGAGATATTATATGAGGTTCCCATTGTAATTTCTCGTCTAGTTTGAATTCTAGAAAAACCATTTTGATTAATATGATACGTATACCTCCAACAGAGTTCTTATGGTAAGCTCGACATCCGGCAAGGTCGCGAATCCATTTATTTCCTATTTCAGTATATGATCGAGGATCCTGAAAAAAAACTATATTACCGAAATAATTGACGGCACGGTTGGCGCAGTGGTTAATCGATTGATTGCTGCGCTGCGTGTCGCGGGTTCGATTCCCGCACGGAACAAATATTTGTATGACCTACGAATTAATTGTTCCTGGTCTGGCTGTTTGTGTATATGAGTTTAAATGTATGTAAACGCACCCACAATACAGGAGAAATTCCTAGTGTGGGGCAACGTTTAAAAAAAAAGTCAAATGTAGTGTGTATGTCGTTTCCAGTTCGTGACGTCATGCTCGAAGCCGCCAGTTCTTGGGTTTGCTCATCTCAAGCCGCCGTTCTCTATCCGATGCGTTGAAGTAGGCGATGATGAAGACACTGGTGATACAATAGGTAAGTTGACGAAACAGCCTCATGTTGACATACACTTCAATCAATCTGCCTAGCCTTTTCCCAACTATATTGGGGTCGGCTTCCAGTCTAACCGGATGCAGCTGAATACCAGTATTTTACATGGAGCGACTGCCTATCTGACCTCCACAACCCAGTAACTGGGTAATACGATACCCCTTGGTAAGACTGGTGTCAGAGATATTTCGGGCTTCTGACGACCCGTAACGACTGTCAAAGATCCACGAATGACAGCCGGGACCAACAGATTAACGTGCTTTCCGAGGCACGGAGGAGTCTCGATATGTAAAGATGGTCACCCATCCACAGACCAACCCCGGCAAGCGTAGCTTAACCTAATGGATCGACCCGTGCGGCAGTTATTACTTAGCCACGAGCTCCTAGTTAACTTACACTTAAAGCTTCATATTAATTGAGGCAATTACTTACGACATTATGCATCACACGTTTCTATATTTTCAATGTGGAATTGTGGATGCACTGCACTATTTTGCCATTTTCCTTTTTAGTGATATTTCGAAGTACTTATAACGAGTTTCAAGTGTCAAAAGTTTTTATCACGGGCATAACGCTTTTTCGTTACGTGACGATTTCTGCCAGTTTACTCCTACCGCAAGCCATGTTAAAGAACTTCGTTCCAATGTTATGAGTCAGCAACGCAAAGTCGAAATTATCATAATTGTTAATAATGTGCTTAAGTTGCTAGTAGCCCATAAATCCAGAACAATAATTTCATACAAACATTTTCTCTCCACAGGCAGCGTAATCCGAGGCTTCTTCACAATTCGAAAGAAGGATCCCCTGAACCGTCTGCCCACATCCTCCACCTGTTTCAACCTCCTCAAGCTGCCAAACTACCAGAAGCGAAGCACATTGCGCGATAAACTACGGTACGCAGTCAACAGCAACACTGGCTTTGAACTATCTTAAACGGAGAATTAAAATGACCGGAAATCAATATTTTACGAACAATGTGGTCAAGTCTGAATGGTTATTGGATGTTCCAAATTTAAAACGTTCACAAAATAAAGGCTGTCCAAATACAGAGCGGTTTTTGACAACTTAATGTCAAATACTGGTGAAAATGACAGATTAACATGACGGCCATTTTATATGACAGAACCGTTATCAAAGGAAACCAAAGCTTAAAGCTGTGTACAGACCTAGACAAAAAAACTATTAAAACAATTATAGGTAGTGCGTGCATCGCAAAAAACATTTTTTGGCGACAATAGACAACAGTTTTCATACTTTTTTGTCGAGGTGTGAGCACAGCCTTATTGACAGTAGTCATTTGTAAACCAAATCGCAGGGTAGGAGAATTTTTATTCGCAAATTCTCGACTTTTATGAGGCCAGTAATAATGTAAAGATGTGCGTTTTCCGTTATTATTCACCAAAAATAACGAAGGTGGTCTTCGTAAAGTATACCGACATGGCAACATTTTTTAACAGGTACAAAATATGAAATACTCATGCCGTTCTTTATAAAGCACGAATTTGTGGCAATTTTAAACGACATTTTAAATCTTATGTCACACTAAGTTTTCAATGTGGATGCACTGCACTATTTTCACGTTTTTAATAATATTTTCAAGTGTTAGAAATGCCTATAATCAACCTGCGGGCCATGGTAAGATTTTACATTATGCTACTCTACAAGGTTAATCTTTTTCTAAAACTCTGCGCGCCATATTTACGACCGTGTACTGTACTGTATACTTACTATTTGTTCACAAATAAATAAAATTAACCAAAGAATGTAACGCTCGCTTTGGACAAAATAGGTAAGATGGGCATAAAAATGTGCTCACGTGATCCTTTGGAATTAATAATGTAATGTAAATTAAAATGACTTTTCTCAAACATGCTTAGAAATTCGAGCATTATTTGGACAACCTTCTTCGAGTTATGTCGAAAATTATGTACTGGTCAAATAAATGCAAGCAGGCGGCCGGTAATGTTTGTATGAAAATCCATATCAGTCGTATTTAGCGGCCGAATAAATTACTATGAAAACAGAAAATCTGTCATGTAATTTAAAAATGGAACGAACTTTTTACTTCGACACATGGTAACCAAATATGTAACTTATCAAAGATTTTATTTAAATTTAGATTTGGCTTGCAAATAGAGATGTTTAAAGTAAAAAAGAAACAAGTGAACATTATGGTGCGTGAAAAGTTATCTTTGTTCGTCATTAATTCTGGAATTTAAAATTAATTTACTTAGTTTGAATTTCCGCGCATATTTGAGAAAAGTACTATACAAGCCTTGGCCGCAACCAGGCATTGATGGGCTCACGTATGAGTGGCTCGGCTTCGCCTCGACCCATATGTTTAAATTCGTCCGTCAATGTCCCTTTGGGAGGACACGGCAGTAATGTACTATAATTGAGAGGCAGCAGAACTGATTCTTCATAAGCTGCTCAGAAACACCTGATTCTAATATTATAACGACGATCTCAAAACAATATTAGCCTTAGAGAATACATCGGCTAATGATAAAAAAGTAGTACATTGAAAAGACTAAGAAAATTGAAGTTTGCATAGTGTTATGTGTGAAATTATGTTGTATATTTCATAGGCTAAGCTTTTAAAAAATTGCGTGTGACTGGTGTACGATTTTAGTGCAATTTATTTCCCTTTTATAGGCCAGTAACTTAATTTTACTAGCGTCTATTAAATGTTTTAGATTTTTGTAATATTTCATAGATAAAACCGAATCGAAAAGTGATGAGGCCAGTTTGTTTGGGGTCTTATATTTACTTGTAAGGCAGATTAGGCCTAAACAAAGTACTATACGAGTTAATTCGACGCCTACATTACTGATACGAATTATTTATAACATTGTATGTAGAACGAATGTACGTTTGTAAACCTAGACCTCGTCATTTACCCATAGCGTGTATAATTCACGGTATAAATCGGTATCTAAAAGTGAATTCTAAATAATCCAGTCCAACGTATAAATAGGTGTATTGTTTGTATATAGACAATAACGTATTAGAATATTGTACTAATATTGAATGTTATTTTATTTACCTATTTATGTACAGTACATACCTTTGGATTTTTAATGGCATTTTAAAATCAAAATTCATATTCTGGATCACATTTTTAAGAGGTTATTTTTTGTTTTTTTTTGTACATACGAAATAGTGCAATCAAAACTAAGGTATTGAGATAATGAAACAACTAAGACACATCAAAAACTTAATAAGGTGCAGTCATTTGTAATAATATGTACATATAATCTTCAACCTATTACATTTTTAATTTTTCTGAATTTCTTCGTTTAGTTTAGGAAAAAGATCTTTTAAATTTCATTGTGTATAAGCATATTATTAGACAGGACTGTACACACGGCTACACATCAAGCTACACATTTCCAGTATAAGCTGATCTCGCGTTGTCCGGAAATCCTATAAAATGCGGGATCAGCATAAACTGGAAATGTATAGCTTGATGTGTAGCCGTGTGTACTATGTTTAATATTGTTAGGAAACAATCTAGATGTGACTTTTAAGCCCCGTATTCATGATAAAAAAAAAGTTGAGGAACTGCAATTATTCATGTTGCTAGCAACATTTTTCCACAAAACATTATGCTAAAATGGATGTGCAACTTTTATTTATTTCTCATTAGCTGGCCCGTCAGACGTTGTCCTGTCAAAATTTAAATTTAGAGTTTTGCCTAATTTTCTTTTTCCACCACGCCAGTATTGATGTGAACAAAAAAAAAACATACCTATGTGTCGAGCAATTTTCGAGTTTTTCCTAACGCACGGTAGTAGATTTTTATATATTTAAGAGGGCTTATCCTAAAAGTTGGCAACGTCGCAAATAGCTGTCAAATATTTACCTGTTTTGATTAAATTGGCTATATTACTGTATGGAATTAAGAAATGTGGTTAACTAGCGAACTAAAATATTGATTATGAAATGCAATAATTAATATCGTAACACCGAGTATTTAGTTTTAGATGTAAAAAAAGTATTTTGAAACTTTTCAAATGCCCTTTTTACACCGCGAAATATTTGACATCTATTTGCGACGTTGCCAACTTTCAGAATAAGCGCTCTTCAGATGAATGCGAGGCTTTTTTTGGGTTGATGTAATCTACACTTTAGTATTGTATTATAGGGGTTTATTTATAAACTTTGCTTTAAGTGACGATCAAACGTCAAAAATGTATGGTTAAACAGTCGCTTAGCATTACATAGCTTTAAGCAAAGTTTATAAATAAACCCCCTAATGTTTTATTTATCATCATACTTATACAATAGCTATACTTTGCAATATTAACATAGATTTTGTGTCCCTATGTGTTGTAATTATTTGTCTGTAGTTTATGTAACAGCATATTTTATTGCATAAAATTTATATTTCGTTGTTAATTTAGTGCAATTACTTTCAAACATTTTTATTAACATTTTATACAAGAAAAGTTGACTGCTGAAAAGTTATTTGTTTATTGAGGATGGCACATGCAATAATATGAATATTAAGAACATTATCCTTATTTTGGGCTTCGCCCCAGGTGGATAAAAAAGGTATTGAAACATTACATTTGTCATTTAACTTTTCTGCAGTAACTGTTGAGCGAATATAGTATTTTGTAGTAGTGTTTCCCTTTTTAATTGAAAACTTTTAAGTATTTACTAATACTTATATGCATAGACAAGGATCATTGTAAGGGATATTTTGTACTAGCCACGTAAATATGTTGTATAACACAATGTGATTCTCTGTGATAAAATAATTGATATTTATTATTGAGAAGTTTTATTAACCTATAATGGTATACCCATTACTGTATTTTGTATTAGTATCAAGATATAACCCAAAAAAACACAAGTGGCCGGCATAATTTACAAGCTGGCGGAAGAACGGAGTGAGGCAAGTTTAATTAATAGATTATAGTCAGTCTCAAAATGATGATACATTTCGACAAGAATGCAACACAAAAAGTACTTCTAAGACAATCAAATGAGATTGTCTTAGAAGTGCTTTTTGTGTTCCGTAAATATTGTATCAATGTGTAGCTACAATAATGTACTAAATGTGACATGATTTATGGCTAAACATTGATGTAATAATATGGAACAAAGATATAATATCTTTTTGAGGCTGACTGTACCAATACATTAGATATACAGAGGAATAGGGAATTTGAAGCATTTCTTGAAAGGGGTTAAGGAGGGGGAGCTTGTTTGCAACCAAGACCCAGATAACATGGTGCCGAAATTGGGTTGTGAAGTGTACCTTTAATTTTGCGACGCCTTTCCAAAGCTATGCTTATTTTCGATGAACAGTACCATAATTGCGTAATACGATCAATCAGAATCTGAGTCGTTTTAAAACAGATTGCTAATCCATTGCTTTATAACTTCGAAAAAAAAATCTGCTCATCAACGTAAATAACGCAATGAATGTTGTTAAACTGTCAAAATGAAACCGATTAGACGTAATCGTTCACGAAAATGTGTTACGTAACTAGATAGCTGGTTGTTTAATGATTCGTTTAAGATTTGCAATTTGAAGATTTGAGTAGATTAGGTACTCACAAACAGCTTTTGATTGAAAGGTGAAAACATAAAGTCAAAGTCAAATAATTTATTTCAATTAGGGAAAAAAGGCACTTTTGAACGTCAAAATACACAAAAAAAAAAGATTCTAGTCACCCCTTCCAAAAGGTAGTTTTCGTATGGAGAAGAATGGACAAGAAACTCCACGGTTACTCTTTTAAATTGTTTTCACAATATTATCTTGTTTAAATTAATTAAGTAAGTATATAATTATATGTGAAGACGATGCACCTATAAATAAGATTACTATACCTAAAAACTGGGTAAAGGGACAACTCGCCCGCGCAAAAACTGGCCCGCGGGCCAGATGTCAACTTTTATGAGGCATGGGTAGATTCGCCCGGACCAGTTTAGTAGAACGGGCCAGAAGCGAAGAGAAGATTGGTCTTGGATAGCCAAAAGAGTTTCCTCCGCTGTACACACGGCTACATGTCAGTATAAGCTGACCTCGCATTGTACGAAAATCTTATACAATGCGAGATCACCATAAGCTGGAAGTGTATAGCTTGACGTGTAGCCGCTCTTTCGGCTCTTAAGTCTGCCCGGGGTTGTTGTGTATAGAAGGAATTACGGGAATCGGCTTCTTGCTTCTCAATCGCACATGCGACTTCCCTGAACCTGACTTTTAATAGTAAAAATAACTGAATATTTTACTCGCTTCATAATTTATAAAAAACAAATAATTTGTATATTTTGTTACTAAAGTAAGGCCATTCTAATAGGTAACATTTGACAATTCATCAAAATTTAACAACGTAACCTTGTAACGCCGGGCATAAAATAATATATTTTTTCGTTTTGTTAGAACTGCACAATTGCTTAACTTTTTTCAATTACGATTACTTATTTATTGTAATAATGACCGCTACGAGTACTTTTACGATTTGCTTTCACTAAACTGACAGACATCAAAATGTTACCTATTAAAATGGCCTTACTTTAACTTATTACTTTCTAGACCGGCAACACTGCACTGACACTGGCCTCGTCTGTCAATGTCAATAACAAAACAACAGCACAAGCGCCATTAAAAAAAAAAACAAAATGGTAAATTAAAAAAAAACAAAATTCAACAACTTTTGATCAAGTGTAGAACAAAATGTTGAAGATACGTTTCTTAGTTCTAATAATATTAGAGATCGTATTAAAATAAAATTCTGTTTTTACCAATTTAATCAAAAGTAATAAAATACAGTCGTGGAATCAGGTTGGTTCTCAAGCACAGCTGTTTACCGCGCGTCGTCGCCATTGTTATTTTCTGTCTCTTTTTAGCGCGCGTCCTCGCGACTCCCCTCGCCCCTTTCCTTTTCCCTTCAACCAGTTTCGCTCGATTTTCGTGCCGCGTGGACGTTTGTGCGCGGCGTGGACTAAAATATCTCGGTCTCATCCTTTGTCCAGGAAGAAGCGAACTCCACAACAACTCGCAACCACAACTGAAACTCCCATCTCAAACGTGAAATAACTGGTGTAATCTACAGGTGTATCGTCTTTCCGAGTGTTGTTTAGTGATTCCCGCATAGTCAATCGAGCATGAATAATAAAGAAGTAACCGGTGATATAGTCGTGTGTCCACTGGGAGGCGAGATCTGGTGATCGAGAGCAGTGTCGAGGTCGTAGGGTTCGGCGTGTGATGAGCCTGCGGTGACGGCTCGCCGCTGAGCGGTTGGATGGCGGCTGTAAGCGGCCCCGCGCGGCACTCTCGCGTCTCCATGAGTGTGTCCATGTCGCTGATGCAGGGCGGTACGCAGAGCGCGCCGCAGGGCGCCATCCTGGCGGCAGCGGCGCCCTACTACCAGACGCCGGCCATCCCCACGGACGTGCAGCCCGACCGCCCGATCGGCTACGGCGCCTTCGGTGTTGTATGGTAAGTCAATTTTGTTGTTGTTTATATTTTCAAATTGCCCGCGTCACATTCAAAACTAATTGATGAAGTGTCCATCAATTCTGTTCGTGGTGCTAACTTTTAGACATGCGTGACTCGGAGGGATTGTAGTAAGTACCAATCTGTGAAAGATTGCACAGGTTTTGAGCCTTTGTCAAGGAAGAACCCATCCCATTTTATTCGGCTCACGGATTTTTAGTTTTTATCTAATCATATTGTGATTGATACAGTTGATCTTTGTCTATTGTGTATGTGCAGTTATGTTCACACAATAGATCCAGAAACTTGAGTAAGGCCGGGTACCCTTAGAACTTGTGTTTCCATTGTACTATTTAATTTTGTGATTATTATTTACCTAACTACAGTAAGCAAGGTCTTAGGTCCCTGATTGCATTAATTAGGAAGTTATGTGGCTAGGAACATAATTTACTAACAATTGTTATGTACTCAACCTAGGTAGGTATGTAGGTACTTATGTTGAGGTGTAGGTTTTGTCAATTTTTGTTTTTACAATAGAACACTTAATTAACATTTAGGTAGTTTTGTAATCATAAATAAAACTTATGTCATGCATGACTTTGTATCAACCAATGCTGATAAAAGTACATAAATTGCTTACCATTTTTTTTTCTATATTATAAGATCACACTAGGCTTAGCTATAAAGAACCAAGTAGGTACCTAGGTACTTTTGTTTTTTAGATGGTTGTTACATTTATTGCAACCAATCCTGATGAAAAACACAGTCCTTTTTTTACTAGAGGGTTGGATAGGTACCCTCTAGTAAAAAAAAGCACTTAATTGAATAAAAATGAAATATCCTAATAAAAGCTTAACTAGGTATAAAGAACCTAGTAGTTTGTTCAAAAAGATGGGTGGTACATTTCTTCATTCTTGGTACCATCATACCTCATCATCATTTTCCTGCCCTGGTTGTGTTACGTGAGGTCCATGTAACAGATTTTCTTTTTCCATTCTCCTCTATCAACCGTAACGCTATCATTCACTCCCTTCTCTTTCATATCATTCCTCACACAATCCATCTATCTTTTCTTTGGCCGTCCGCTCCCTCTCTATCCATCAACATTTATATGAATACATAACAACATCTTCTCCATACAAAAACTACCTTTTGGAAGGGGCAACTAGTTTTTTTTTGTACCTGTGTGTTTTATATGTGCCTGTTTGAAATAAATTATTTGACCCTGACTTTGATTTCATTCATCACTGTATCGCTACCATCATACCTACCCATCTATAATAATACCTATTTAGTTGAATGCACTCATGTGGAATGTATAAATTACATTAGAAAATAAGAAGCCAGCAACAGCATCTGGAAAATAGCTTCATGAGGTACAACAAGCAATGAAATTCAAATAATACTGCACTGTTACTTTAGCTCTTAAAAAAAATCACATGTACATTTTTGTTTTTTTTAATATTTTGCTTATTAATTATTGGCTTGAAATAGTAGTGTATGATCCCAAGAACAATAACATTATAGCAGCTGGGAGGTGTGCATTCATGCACCATATTTTACAAACTCTTACATTGTCGTTCGTATGGACTCCGATTTCACGAGCTACAGCTCTGTCACACTCAAAAGTTTTATATGACAACCCCATAAATCTAAGAGCCAATGTAACATATGTGAATTTAGAACAACGCCGGTAGCATACCTCCGCCGCGAAACCATAGCAGCGAAACCGCAATAGTTCAACTCAATAGACTCGCGTCATGTTCCGCTACTCGAATCTGATGCGAGTAGCGGAAAATGACGCGAGTCTATTGAATTTACTACAGCGATTTCGCTGCTATGGTTTCGCTGCGGAGGTGTGCTACCGGGGTAAGTACTGCCATATATGTTCGCTTACATTGTTTTTTGGCTACAAAAACCTCAAGTGGTTATAATTTCTGGCACCCTAAAGTATGGGATGTATTCTCACGTTCGTAACTACGAACAAACGGCACCAATCTCCATGTTCCGAGTATTAAAGTCCCGAAGCAATTTAGAGAAACAAAGACTATACCGTTATCCACAGCATCGTGTAGTCGCTACCTAAGTGCTACTCGGCTCGTCGATAAGTAAAGCGCACTAAGCAATTATTACTAAAGTCTCTACGACCAACGTTCGTTTTACTACCTCTGAACACGATCCAACCGTTAAACCTAGAAAGCTACGATTCCATTTCGAATCTTCCATTTTTAACGAGCAGGACCGCTTTATGACAACCTAAATCTTCTAAATCTTTATTTACATTAGTTGTCGAACTAAACAAGTTTTGAAAGTTTCTCAAAAGTTTATATTGCACTGAAGTTAGGCAGTTCACCAGTCTAATCTGCACCAGTTGCCTTCTGTAAACACGTGGAGTTTCTACCGGCCGGCGACGGGCATTCGATTTAGCGCGAACGACATAAGAGCGGTTTTCAATATTCATGTTGCCCTCAATCGAATGCACATTGCGTCGGACGACCGAAGTCACTCCTCAAATGAAACTGTGCTTTATTGCTCACACCTTTAGCTAGCTTTTGAATGAATGGCTTCGATATCTGTTATTGAAACGTAGGTAGTGAATGCGTGTTTCCCTCTTGTAAGCGACATTCGCCCTTAAGTCGATGGCTGTAGATACGAGTTCCAACACGAGCACAGTGGGAGCGCCCTGAAGTAGTGCAACGTTCGTGCATCGGGGGTAGCGGTTGTTAGGTATGGGTGGATGCTTTGTGTCGACTCGTCGTGCGTAGGTAGGTCCCTCATGGCGCTTGCCGCGTCGATTGTGTGTGAACGACCGCGACGAGGGGAGGCACGCCTGATTATTCCGAGCCCGCGTCGATCGCCGGTCGAGAGCCCTAAAACCCGACTCTGCTCTGCTCCTATCCCTCCTTCCTTGTACTCGCCCGTTGAATGCAAATAGGGAGACTCCTTAACATTAACATTTTAGTTATTTTCTCTCCTTTCTGAGTGTTTTAATTTATTCTAGTCCTGGCTTCTGTAGTTAGATATCTTTGTGTTCATCTACTCAATAATACGCCACCTAGGCTAGATATTATTTTCTTTTAGCGAAACAATACAGTTTTACTCTCGTTATGCTCATCTTCGCATGTAACGAGTCCGTTTCGTCATTGCTCGGCGGTGACAAGACAGTCACGATAGCGCGCTGTCATAACAACTTGTGCCTAAGAATAACAGACGTTAGGAGGTAGGACGTCAGGAGAGTAGAAAGCCTCAATAAAAGTAATTCTGCAAGCGATCAACGCGTTCGAGATGTTTAATTTTGTGTTGACCTGAAATCGGCCCCTAATTAGAACCTGAAACTGTAAATGCCAACTATACTTTACATGTGGTGGCATCGAATGTCAAGATCACTGAAGAGTAAAATAATTTGCGAGTGTGTTAAAATGTAAACACAGATACTTATCCGTTGCTATACAAATAATGTTAGCAAACTGCTAACTCATAGAAAACAGAAATCAGTCGTCTCGAGAGAATACACAATATAGGTAGGTATAGACATCGGTAACTATCAACACAAAGAGAAAACAGAGCATTGCATGAATACACGTTCACATGTAATATACTTACATATCGAGCAATATCAGACGATAACATTCGGTGCTCGCACTACCTGCCTGCCAATTGAGGACAACCGACAATTCAAGGTGATGAACCTATAGGCCGGGACAGCTAGGATGGGCATGGCCTATAGTAAATTAATTACAACAAGCGTGCGGGCTGATTGATCGGGCTGCGCGGGGTCTGCCGCGCCTCGGGTCGCGCCTTCGGTCTCCACCCTGCTGACCGTGCCTAATTGCTTCGATCCAGTTGAAAAACTTGATCCATCTGCCTTTATGGCAAACTCGCTCTCAAATGGAGTTTTGTCGTATGCTTGATTATAAGTGTGCTTATGATGTTGAACACCAATTTATTCTCTCCGTGCCTTTATGCCAAGGATGATTATGTTGATTCCACTCAAATGCATCTTAGTTATTATTATCGTGTCAAAAGGGAACCTTTATTTATTTATTTTACCATTGATGTAGAAAAAAACACAACTTTTTCATGTTTTCAGCATCAAAAGTTTTCTTATTGGTGATGGCGGTTTCATAAGGGTTCTCTACCTGCTGCTGATCGCATGAATGATGATTCGATTACCTGCCTAAGTCAGACTTCAATACTTTTGGAAGTTCGATTGTTTATTCTTGAGAATTCGAAGTTAACAGTTTGTTTACAAAAAGTAGTTTAGAAACTAGTGGTTGTCTCAAATAAATTGGCTTACCTAGGTCAAGAAAGCATGACAGAAACGAACGGATATTGTGCCGAATCGAGACTATTACGACAGTTTTTGTTTGTGTTGATTCCCGTTGAAAAGCCGTCGAGTTTATCTCTGCTTAATTCGATCATACACTCACGTACTATTGTTTAGCTCGTAGTCTTCAACCCATTATGATACTAATACAATTTCCCAAAATGAAAATAGAACAAAGCAGTAAGTACCCATATCTTGTAAGGAATTACGTAGTTACCCCACGTAATTCCTTTAACCGTACATCCCGAAATCCTAACGCATTTAATTGCCACATCCTGTGTAAAAACGAGTCCTTAATCCGTAACGCTAGACAAAAGAAGTAATAACTTTAGAAACCTTTTGCTGCTCAACACAATAGAATCCATTTTTGCTAATCTCGTTACAAACGCTTGGCAAGGAGATCTGATAAACTACGGATTGTTCGTTTATCGGCACTTAAGTTAGTTTCCAATCTGACGGAATTACAGCATATGAGATTATGGTACGACCGACTTTATGGATCCACCATCGTCCAAATTCGTCAAACACGATCATTTGCGCTTTGAGTTCGAACTCGGATAGGAACTGGCAGTCAAAATCGTTTTTAGTAAAAAATCTTAAGTGGTGCAAAAATATGCGATCCCTGGCACCAACAAAAGTTTTGGTTTTTCTATACATCGATGGAACCTTTAAGTTGAGTAATGTATAGATGTGTGAAGTATACGAGATAACGGCGGCATCGCATCGGCAGCGAACTGGCCTGCTTACAGCCTAACCAGGTCACGGGGAACTTAGTCCGCCTGCCGGCTATCGTGCGTGTATTAAGTGACGTGACATAATTCTATTGTAAGATTTCTAGCTTAGATGCACCCGAAGACTGCAGAGAGTTCTGAAAAACAATTTCTCGCCGAAGCACAAGTTTTATCGATATTCAGACCTAGACTTAGTTTTGTGATATCGCTCACAATACAATTCTTACTATGCTACTCTACTAAAAACTTAATTTAGGTCTTCCAAATTCTTGTCTTCGATTACTGTTCAAAGTCACACTTGAACATTGAAGCTCTCGAGACTCCCCCGCGTTGTGTGACCTGAGATACCGACCACTTAGTTGCAAGTCAGCCATTAACCACAGAGGTTTTTTTGCTCCATCACCGTCAAGCGATAATTGGTGTCGTGAGAAAGGAGCTGAGATTGACTGATAGTGGATTAAGATTTTAAGCTTGCTCTGATAACGATATTGAAATATTCTGAATAGATATTGGAGTCTCGGTGTCAGGTCACGGCAGGATATGTTGGATAAATTGAATAAATATCAAATTATCAATATCTGTGTCCCAAATAGATTAAGGGAACATCAATAATCACAATTTATGATCAGTAACTGCCGTATCTAGCACATTTATATTTCGCCTTATCACGTTATTTCTAGTTGCCAAGATCCTCACTCTACCCTTGTAGACGATGTACCTATAATATTTTGTGCAATGGAAAGTCTACCCCCTCGGGGCTATTCAGTAAATTCTATGCCGTAGGTGTGCTGAAAGGCGAGTAAGGAATTGTGTCAAAAGGATGGCGGCATCCGGCTTTTCCTCCTAAAACATGCTAAAATTAGCATTCCATCTTCCTAGCTCGGTAATTACGGCAGTATTTCTATGGGGAGGTTCAGTAGAGGACATCCTTGTTTTTTTTTTTATTTGAAGCGAGTTACCTTCACGGAGCTCCTGTTTATTCCATTTGCCGTTACAACGTACAAATTCCAACTTTATGAAATCCAGTTTTCCTTATCTGTTCCCCTAATCCAGAACGCGTGGTACGCAATGACGTCACGATTCACGCTGTGTTCGCATAACAAGTTTGTTTCCAGCTATCTTAACTACGTTGTTTGATAAGCCTGTTTTGGTAATAGAGACCGTACCTATCGAAATTTATGGAGTAAAATATTGCTCCAGTAAAAATAAGTCTATTAAAAATATTTTATTATGGAATATAATACTAGCACTATATTATTACTATTACAGAATTTAGGTTTATTTGCTGATAAAATGGCGTTCCAGAGAAATGCTGTAAGTCATTAACCTGAATTTTGCTAGTAGCTCCTACTAAGGGCCGATTCTAGCCACATTTCGACAACCATTGGTACCTATATTTACTATTATGATCGTCCATAAAAATGAAGCAATGGACGTTGAACAGTAGCCAATATTACTATTGTTGAGAACCCTTTATTGAAACCAGTGTATTGCCAAATCATAGCATCTAATTTCTAAGTCAGGACAATCTGCTTTTATTGTCAGGATTGATGTCCATTCTTCACTTAATTCTGACTATCGAATCACCTATTGACACAGCACATAGCAACAAGGATTGGGTACCTAGTAAATTCTGGGGGTAAAAAATACTCGCCTCGGATCCTTCTTTAGGAACAAAGGCGAGGCGGCCATTACTTCTTTATTTATAAAACAAGCGGTGAAGTATCTATTGGTTCGTAACTTGACGGGCACGTGTATCGTCCCTATCTATACGTATACCTACGTATTTTTCTCACGCACTCGTAGCCATATTTAATAGCATTGTCTACCACCACATTAGATCGTTGTCGTCAACCGAACTTCAGAAGCCATCACTCAAATCTACGGCAATCAAGTAAATGAACCAGTATTTACTTCAAAACAACAATTGAAAACCAAATGTAGTCTTATTGCCTCTAATGTTGAGCTATTTCAAGCTATTTCACAAGTTTACGCTTCTTTGTACAAGTTTCAACCTATAACGGCAGACAACGACTGACAAAGCCGACTGTTTTGTGTTTGTTCCGTAATTGTACTGTCAGTTTAATACCTCTACGAATTGTACTATTATTACAAGCAGGCAGTAGTAATACCTGCTTTTTAAAATCTTTGTTTGTGGAACTGTAATCGTACGGTATAGTACGGGTAATTTTCGGAATAGTTCATTCATCAATGAAAATAATCTACAACACCTTTAAGGAATATCGAGAAAGACTGGAACATTGACTATGATTTGGCTTCAAGTCAACGGTTTCAAAAACGGTGAAGGAATACATCGTGAGGAAACCAGCCGGCATGCCTGAGAGATATTTCTCGATGCCATGTGAAGCCAAGTCAGAGCCCCATGGGCGGCTTTAAAACTGACACCAGGTTAGTCACTAACCACACGGAAAGAAGAAGAACGTCAAAACAGTAGTACTGCATATCGCACGGTCTCTAATTATAGTCGTCGCAGTGCAATTAATTGGCAACAGTTTACTGGGCATGGCTTCCCCGTGGTTCCGCGGTTCACGTAGGTCACTCAACCTCGCGGTGTTTATCAGAGATTCTGAACATTCGGCGGGCGGTGCGCGCACGCCGTTTACGTGCCATTGACATTCGGTTCGGACTGTTTTGCATCGGAAATAGCACACGCTATTTTATTATTTCCCCGACGATACAGGGGGACTTTATTTTTATCGTGGGTTCAATTTGCAAGTAAGTGCGCAGTTCATGCTATATGGCAGTCCGGTTTTAGTTGGAACAGTCGATAGAACGTATCCTGCGTTCTGCGCTAGTTACTGCTTTATTGCACCATAAAATGCCTAATGTTTGATCACTATCGGCAGTAGCCTTAAAAAAATGTTTTATTCGTCGCTCTCATTCAAATTTACTACGAAAATATAAATAGTTTTAATGATAGCATTTCGGGTTATCGACTTCAATATTTATGTTACCATTAAATATTGAAACAGGCCGAGAGACGGGTTGGTCGTCGAACAGTAAGGTCGTTTCGGGAGCGAGCTCCGACCCATTATTATTTTGCGAAAAAAAAACTGTTTGTACATATGGCAAGATCGCGTCGCTTGCCGGCGAATTCGAACAGTGCGTTGATACTGGTGTTTTTATATTGTTTTTGATAATGTTGTGACCTTATTAATCGCCAAATAAATACATTAAAATAGTGCAAGTGTGGTGTAAGTGCGTTCCGGACATCAGGCGAGCGTTCCAGAGCATTCAAGGATCTCAAATTTATCTGGTGAAATCTTTCTTTATCTTTCAGGGCGGTGCTTGCAATGCAAAATCTGTATTTTATTGGATAGATTAAAGGACAACATTTGCAGCGGTGAAGTGCCAAGCGCACATTAAACTCTTATTTTCTAAGATAATGTTATAAATACTATTAATATTATTCTATTATTTATTATGCGCATATTAAATACCTATATAATGGCATTATCGCTTTAGATTTCGTACAAAACTATTTTCTCGTATAAGACCATCAATTTAAGTCACTTGTTCATTCTGCCCCTACACAGGTTTAATTGTTTCGGGTATCCCAATAAATGCTCTGTATAATCTGACATTGAAAGCGTAACGGTAGATGGTGTTAAATGTGACATACCTACTTTGTTTTATATCATTTATTATTTTTAAGTATTACATAAGTTGAGTTGCTGCACTCTACAAAATACACACCTCGACTTGATAAGGACTGCGCCAACAGACGCAAAAAGTACAGTATTTTACAAAATACCAAACTAATATAATCACTCAGTCAATTAATCGGGTTCCCATATTTCAAACTCATGGTTAATGTTAACTCCAACGATAGATCCAGATACAGAAATGATTTCCATTTTGAATTGGCTCTAGTATCTAAGTGTGGCGAACAGGGGTACTGAGCTAAGCTCCCAGCACTACTTCGATTACGTGGCTAAAATTCAATGGCAAAGCTCGGTATATTATTGGATAAATTAAGGGTCAGCATAGTGAGCGCGAATTTGCAGTTGCGTAGCGTCTGGTGAAATTGGAAGGTTTGATGCTACGCGCAGAATCAACTTTTATCTGTAAGCTGCATGTATAAGATTATAATTGTGCATAATAAAAGGATAATGGCAAGATAAAATAACATACTGTATGATTCTAACGAAAATAACAGCTAACTATGGCGCTGTTGATGTCGTGACATCTTGCATGCAGATAACTATAACATCAAGCGACCCTAAACAATTTGGCAATTTCGTTAGCCTTACAAAGGCAACCCTTTTTTTGTGTTTTGTAGAACAATTTACAGGAGTTTTTGTGAAGAAAGGCACGTGAGCGGTTACGCTTAAGTCCATCTAGCAAAAACAAAAAACTTCAAAATGAGATACATTTCTATAGAAAAACGAAGAGGAACTCATAAATTTCAAGTCAACGCACGACCCTGTCAAAGTTTTGTATCTCTGTCTCGAAACTTAATCTGCTCGCCCGGCCATTGGCACCATGGGGTTCCGACTCCCAAACAATATTTTTACAATGGTAATAATAGCAGCCATTCAAGGGGACGGCAATTGTCTGTTGGCGCGATTGCGCACCAAATAAATAGCATAATGGGCCTAACTTTCGACCACATGTCTGTCTGCCGAGACCTCGCTACCTAGGTATGTTTCGGATAACCGCGGTGACGCCAGAATTTGCCTAGCATAAAGGAATAACATTCAAGACTTTATTCCTAACAGCAAGCTTTCTCAGGAGCAAATGATAGCAGAATACGTAGCCGCGCAGTTTAACGAGACCTTCTGTGGAGGAGAAGACATCATAATCGCCGCGGCCGAGTTTTATCTCGTAAATATGCATGCGCATATAAATCACGGGAACACACTGTTGTGTTCACCGGCCGGCAACAGTACTCGGAAATATACATAATTATCCTTTACAATGATCATCACTATGATAGCTGGGTCATGAGCGCCAAGTCCAAGTTCAAATTCAAATATTTTATTTCACATAAACCTGCCTAAACTTACCGCCGACGAACAGTACAACAATAATCCTCAAAGACTAACGCAAGAAACAGCCCACAAAAGTACACCACAGAATGCCTAAACGGTAGGTAATAATTAAATACAACAAAAAGAGACGAACAAAGGTAGTCTACGGGACCCCGCTTTCTGAACAGCCCCCAATAAGTTAGCTCATTAACACCGTATCAACAATTAACATCAACATTGTGTACACCGTTATCGGTTGAAGTCGCGGATGACAATGGATACACAATACTTGGAAATCAGCCTTCTACCGCAACTAAGTACACTTGCTCAGAGCTGTACCTGCGTTTGCAACGTGGAACGTCCGTGGGGCCTTGAAACCGCCATAAAACCCGACACGTGGCTAGAAACAATGCAAGTACCAATTCCGAAGAAAAACAACCCTAAAGATCCAAATCCAAAGACGATCCACGAATATCGGTTTGCAATACGGGCTACAGAATCTAAGATTCCTACGTTTATAAAAAAAAAAAAAAAAAAAAATAGAAACTTATCATAACATCACGCCTGTAATCCCCGAAGGGTTGGGCAGAGGTGTACCTAGTACACCCACATTTTTCCAGTTGTGTTTGAATCCCATGTAATTGGAGGCGAGCCTATTGCCGTCGACCGGGCACATATCCAGACTCCGGGCTGCTACTGAGGAATTTCTGATGAAAGAACCCAATAACACTGCCCGACCCGGAAATCGAGCCCGGGACCTCATGCTCTGCAGTGGCGCTTGCGACCACCAAACCAACGAGGCAGTTAGTAAAAAAAAGAAAACGAAGCAATAAAACAATTAGACAGCTACCAAGCGGCCTTTTTAAACAACAGATCTACAGACGATCACATATTTACGCTAAAAAGGGTTTTGGACGAAGAATGGCGCGCAGGTAAAAGAATTTATGTACTCGCTCTGGACATAGAAAAAGCTTTAGACAACGTCGACCTCCCAAGCACTGCAAGACATTTCAACACATAGAACAAAGAAGTCACTAACCAACAGGATAATCAAGGTTTGCATGAATGAACGCACACACATCAAATGGTGTGGTCAGCAAAATAGTTGGATTATTAAAGGAAAGGGAGCCAAACAAAGTTGCCCGTTATCCCCTCGCCTTTTTACACTGGTCATGGATGAGGTCCTTACTCAACTGATCAAACTAGACCAAGATCGCGAAATCTCACTCCCCCTGGTGCTAGACTGACGACCTCATCTTCATTACAGATGATCTAAAAGGGTTAGACGGAAACGTATAACATATTAAACCCATACTATACCTAGTAGGGGTTTAATATGGTATATGACACTACCGTGTCGGCCTACAAATAAACGAAACAAAACAAATATACTAATTGGAGACCGAATAGCTAAGCAGAAAGCGACCTACGTGCCAATTAACGGATTAAATCTTCATACTGTCGAGGAAATTAAATACCTAGGCACATACATAGGAAAAGCACACTATTACCATTCATAAGAAACTCAAAGGTGGACTGGAAACTAGCCAGACTCATGTATGGAATGGTGCTCGTACCTTGTATGATACATATTGAAAGTGTCGGCAATCACTAAAGCTAACAACTCGGTCAAGACCGAGAAGATATGAGAGAATCATCATGAGAGACTTGATTAACTACGCCAGAAATAAACCAAGACAAAAGCAAATGCATGAAATCTTAGACGGAAAGACAGTAACCAAACGCATCAAGAATCGCAGGATGTGCTATCTCGCACACGTTCACACGGCACGGCAAACCGCACCAGTTACACGCAGCAATGCAGAACAAGGCCAAATCCAAGAAAGTAGGCCGTCCTATTAACACATGGAACGACAAACTTAAACAGTAGTCGACCAACTCCGACAAGGAATTCAACTTTTGGATGGACACAGCTACAGACCGATACAGACCGAGATAAGCTTAAGAAGACTGCTAACGAGATTTACAAGAAACCTGAAACGGATAGCAGCGAAATCCTCAGAGGAAGACTTTGGAAACAACAAAAACTGGAACTTAAAAAGAGCCCTTCCACAGATAAAAATCACCCGTCTCTCCACTAGTCCATTGCTTACTCAAGGATGCATATCCGGTATGGCTCGTAAATCCTTTCCTATCCTGAGGGCACGTCTTCCTTACCATTACCGCGCCCCCCGGTCTACTCCTTGATATGCAATGGCCTTTGTAGCCCCATGAAATATGAGACTTCATGGGCTAGTGCAAATCTTGGGGTTCATTCGATTTATCGAGTCTGGTTAAACCACGCTGGGATCGGTGCCTTTCATTCATTCATTCATTCATTCATTCCATTAAATATTGAAGCAGGCCGATAAATAAATAATAAAGCTGCGAAACATAATTTATTTGCCAATTCAAAATCATCTTGCGATTGCGTTTAGTTCAATTACTGTTCAGTGTTAGCTGAAATAATGCACAATTAACCTTATTAAATCATTAGTTTCTTTTGTCATCGCAGCTTACTCTCAAGGGCGTGGCTTAAATGTCAAGAAATTGAACTTCTGCCTATTCCGTAATACATAACTGTACCTACTAAGAATAATGTGAAACTATCAACAATTTTTCATAATTTAACGTTTTGGTATCTATGTTCCTTACAATAGTTTCAGTAGCCCCCGGCGTAAGCCAGAAAGGGGAAATTTGGAAAATATCGTCAACAATTAAACCTTCATTACGTTTCATTTCGTTCACGGTTTGCAAATTACCCTCCTGCCTCCATGGAGGTGGAAGTTAGACGCGGGCGATGGGATGGGAGCCTACTGGATATTTTATTGTATCCAGTCTCACCCCGGGGGCTTTAGAAACTGCCGCACCTACCTCGTTCCTACTTTGGTGGCTTTTTGGTGACTTTGAATAAGATATTATTTTCTTCCGTTTTGGGTCGTTATGGTTGCATATTAATGCGTGATAAGAGCCAAACGGAATGTTTTTATCGGGCTCTTTTCCAATTCCCAAAAAACCATACAGCTTGATGCAGTTTTACATTACACCGCTGCTGGTTTTGCCCACATGCCGATAATGTATCTCAGATTTCCGTATTTAATGTGTCACTAAAGTAACATGACGTGTGAGCAAACAGAGAAGCTTTTGACGTAAAAATGCGAAAAGGAAAGCATGAAATTTCAATTTTTCAGCTGCGTGATATCGATCACACGTGTGGTTCGACGCTCGTCGCTAGTTTCCTTTCGGAGCTCATTGTGCGTGTGTGACGCACAGGGCCCGCACACGGCGTCCCAGCCCCTGCCCCTGCCTGTACATCAATCACTTCCTAATCGAATTTATGAACGTTTGAACACTGCCATGTCCTGTTACCCTGGTATATACACTGACGACTCACTACCATCTATTTAGAGATGCTGCAATTATATTAACAAGGTCGTGTGCTCCACCACTTATAAAGTTTGTCATGTCGTGTCTTAATATAACTGTAACCCTGGGACATGGTGTTTACCTTACATAATTACATCATTGGCTTCAAATATTCCGGGGTGTACTTCTAAGGCTTACCATGTTATGTTTATATTTATAACTGGATCGCATGGAGTTGACCTGACCCCTACCTACGTGACTTCGACGAAACTATTTCCAATGTGTGTTAGGATTATGTAATTCTAAAGAGTCTGCTAATGAGGCAACAGCTCGTTAATTTTGTTTGTTCAGTAATGTTCAGTCGGTTTTACAGGACTCGGAATGTGTACGGTTATACGACCATGAATTAAAAAGTTCTTAGAATTGCATAAACGAGGGTGAATCAAAAAGTTCTTAGAATTGCATATATATAAAACCTTTTTGGGAGAAGTTCGATATTCAAATTAAAGAGAGTCAATCACACAATATTTATGCAAACTGTCACTTGGTTTTGTCAGTTCGTTCGCACTTGGTCCGCACGTAATAAATTGTTTTGTGCAACGAGTTGATAAAAACCCAAAATTATGGATAAAAGTGCGGTGATAGAATATCTCAGTTTGAAAAAAAATCTACAAAGGAATTTTTTTCGGACATTCAGCAGACATTAGGGGATGATGCTGTACTCTTGCTCATCGATCGGAAGTTGCGCTCAACGCAATCCGCTGTGCTGGCTTCAATCTCCTTGACCACTCACCATATTCTCCGGACTTAGCCCCAAGTGATTTTCACTTATTCCCAAAATTAAAGGAGGATATTCGTGGAACAAAATTTTACAATAATGACGCGGTTATGGCTGCCGTAGAGGAGTTTTTCGAGAGTCAAGAAAAACATTTTTTTTCACAAGGAATAAGGAAGTTAGAAACGCGTTATTCTAAATGCATTGCATTGGAGGGAGAATATGTAGAAAAATAAAATATTTTTGTTTAAATCTTTGCATTTTTTTATATTGTTTCCAAGAATTTATTGATTCACCCTCGTACCACGGTAATCGAAGGAGAAAATTTAATCACTTCTTTGTCTTTTCACTTGAATGGGAAGCTGAAATTTGGTGTTCTGCTTACAAACATTAATATTCCAAAATATGTTTTCGTTGGTCTAGTGGTCGCAAGCGCTACTGCTGAGCATGAGGTCTTGGGTTCGATTCCCGGGTCGGGCAAAGTGTTATTGGATTTTTCTATCTGGAATTTCTCAGTAGCAGCCCGGAGTCTGGATTTGTGCCCGGTTGATGGCAATAGGCTCGCCCCCTATTACATGGGACTTAAACATAACTGGTGAAATGTGGGTGTACCTACTACTTACAGGTACACCTCTGCCCAACCCTTCGAGGAAACAAGGCGTGATGTTATGTGTGTATGTATTTGAATAAAAAGTTAGAAAGCTATGAATTAAACAAGGCTGGTTGCTCATTTCTGTTTCTAAATTAACTTAGTTGGTAATGTCACAACCCTGGAGAGTGGAGCCCGCAGTTTTAATCATATTCTTTGGACGAGGACTGTTCTAACGCGTTTTGTATGCAAGGAGCGTGACCCAAGTTTCCGTTTTCGGCCCCCATGTGAAAACGTTTACACAATGTCAAATTGCCTACCTGGCCGCTTGCAAAACACGGCCTTCCTGCGGGGCCGGGCATTGTCGACGAATGCCCGATGTTAATATCAACGATAACTGTATCTGACATTCTGACTGCTCATTGTTCGTAGTTTTTGTCTTCGATAATTGTGAAATTTCCCATTTGTTAGTACGCGAGCGGGCAAATGAGGAATTCATTTGGTTTTATGTCAATCGGCGTATTGTTACGCCGTATTTGCTGAAAACAAAGGATTTAACATTTCTAGCATTTCGTAATGTACATAATAAATTGTGTGGTTCTGTGTTAGTTATAATTATACCGGATGATTAGTCAATTTCAAATACCACAGATTTTCAGTTAAACCTTTGTGAACAACTCATTACTAATTGTGTAACTGTAAAAGCTTGTTGGACTGGCTTGGTTCAAAGATAACAGGAAACAATATTCCATGGAACGTAAAACCATGGATTTCCATTACTTCTTAGCTTAGGCCATAAAATTTAACAACTTTAATAATCCACACTGAGCTTATAACGTACCTAATGTTTAAGTGTGTATTGTTAATATGTTTCCCTCATAACTCGAGGACCGTTAGACAGCCGGATACAGTTGGTCACTGCGGTGTTAATACTATGACATCACTCATGCTTCCCACCAAATTGTAGTCATTAGGTCATTGACACACATTACTTACCTCCCAGAGTTCGCTGAGCTAATTTAGCTTAATGCATGTTATTAAGAATTCCGTTTGAATTTGAACTTCTCACAGCAAAAAATCCTTTTCAAGAATTGAACTGTCCGAATGCCGCCACTACCGCTCGATTATACCAGAGATATATAGTACGGAATTATATTCAGTTTGTATTATTGTATTCTAAATATATTTGCATCGTGTCGCGGGTTTCTTGCGGAATAGGTCTCATTCTAATTCCCAACAGAGGAGCTCCGTCGTTGATTGAATATTCCACGCGCGACACTGATCTCTTTTCCTCTCCTGCACCGACTTTAAAAGCGACTTTATCCGGATTTCACGGCGTCTGGGTCGTGCGTTCTATGCTTTATGCAATTAGTCAAGATCTGCATGTGATGTCATACTAGCCAAGCTAGGTGTTATTTGTTTTGTTCGTGTTTAATATTTTGACAAAGCGATCTACATTTCCTAAACCACCTCTGAAAGTGTCGTCCTTTAAAATGTGAAACACCAACCCAAAAGCAATTTTAATCCAGTCGAGCATGCAGCATGCTCCGCATTTGTAACTTGCAGTTTTGCAAGTTGAAAATATTCAAACAATTTAAATAGTCCCATAGCGTGACAGTATCACACTGCCAAGCGAGCTAGTTCTGCAACGGATGTAACGCCCATATACGTCTCGCGTTGTAAATTCGCGCGATGACATGGCGGGCGCGTTCCAATGCGTCGTCGCCTCGGTTCGTTCGGAATCCTTAATTTAACTGCTCTCGATGCAGGCACTGCCGGAGATGCAGGCGGAATGAGCTTCCCGCCTGTGATTGCATTCGCACCCGCTTCGTGACTCCAAATTAATGTCGCGTCTTACGTCATCTGACGTGGTGTGCGGCCCCATAGATTTTGTGTCCTGGCTCTCGTCTAAGCTAGCTTTTATTGGAAGGTCTAGATAAGACCTTAGTGTTATGTTAATTCAAACTTATGTGTTGGGCTTTGGAGTTGTAGGAATGTATATTATTTGGTCTTTTGGTTATAATATGTGCTAATGTTGTTCTTTTATTGGAATCGTAGTAAATTATTTGGTCTTTTGGTTCTCTGTGCTAATACGTTGTTATTTTATTGTTTCAGGTAAGCATCCACGATCAATATTGTAGCGATGCGAGTGTACATAATATCATAAAAGTAAGTGATTTCTAAAAGTTTATTGACGATCAAATCAAAATTAATTGATTTCACAATGCGCCAGCTCATAAATCGAAATCCGATTTCATATTTTCCGAAACACAAAATATTTTTTTAAAGCGATGAAAGTCGAACAGTTACAGGTGCGGGACAGATATTTAAAAAAATACGCCATGCTGTCGCGTTTACGTCGCAGAGAATACACGTTTTATTTTTTAACAATGTTTTTTTAAGCGTTGTGTTAATCTCGGTCACCTGCAGTCCTTTTAAAAAACTCAACGCATCTTTGAGTACGTGATTGAAATAATTACTGAACGCGTTTTTATTACTTTTCATTGTTCAAAACGTTAGGAACTAACCCTCACAAACTCGAATTTAATAGTCGTGCAGGTGTTAATTAATCATTTTTTCCACCTACGATTATAAAAGGTGTCCTTTAGAAAGTAGAATAAATAAAATACAGGGTGTATAATCTGTTGAATAGCTGGTCAAACGGGATCCTGTTCTGTTCTAGCTAAAGAATTGTAACCGGCTCTGATGATCAATTCCAGATCTGTGTACGTTGATATCTAGTTACTGGGTGTAAAGTTTCCGTGTCGCCGCGGCGCGTCTCCCACACAATGAAAATGCTCACAATCAAGTTCTACTCGGCGTAAGTTACATTAGAATGTGGAGTCGTAGACCATGATACTGAACACGGCTGCGAACGCGTTTTATGACCACATTAACGGCAATTTTACGACGTAAACTGACAACTAAAACTAATTTTGAAAGTTATTCCTGACAACAAAGTTCTAATTTCTTGCCTAATTAAATTAACAGAATGAAATCATGTGGGATATTTTCAAAGAAGATAGTTGACGAGATCTTAGGGCTCATTGAAATCTATTACACATGTGTTGTAAACATACCGATCTTTGGTTTTAATTAATACTTGGTAATTTATATTTGAATAAAATTATTAAGCACAGTGGCATTGCAAAACAATGGTGCCGATTCTGTTGTTCACAAACTAAACTAAATTTAAGTTCAGTGCATCTTTTTCTTTCTATTTCATTAAGAAAAGGACAGAAGATACATTTTAGTATAGTCCTTTCAAATTAATCAGCGCCTGACGTAAATTGACGTAATTTTAGTGGGCAAGTTTTTAATCATGTCAAAACTTGTATGGATTAGTGTCAGACGCTGATTAATTTGACAGGACTAAACTAAAATGTATCTTCTGTCCTATTCTTAATTAAATAGAAAGAAAAAGATGCACTGAACTTAAATTTAGTTTAGTTTGTGAACAAGGGAATCGACACCAATGTCTTGTCTAACAATAACTTAGTTACTTAAACACTTTGCTGTAACTACAAAGTACCTACTTAATAAACTAGATTAGATGAACTTTGAAGATCAGATTATCAACTCAATCTGATGCTAGATTTACATTTACATTTTCTCGATCTTAGTAACTTTCATTCTATGTCATCTATCCACAACACAGTCCCTTCGCGAAAAATAGAGCTTTAGTACATCTTCACCGGGTTTAAAACCGGGACGTTATGTACTCGTTATACTTCCATTGAAATATTTTTAATGTCAAAAGCGTGACTTCCCTTCATGGTTACAAAGGAAGCACCGGCTGACGAACTATTTATAACAATAATAGTCCAGCAGGCACTACACTGGCCACTGCGTTTGATTGATTGAAGCGAAGCACGATGCGCTCAAGAGCTTCGGGATGAGCCGGTTTTCTTGGTCCTTTTATCCTAAAAAGCATGATAGAAAATTATCATAACTGGGATCCTAAGAGATCTTACCCTTGAGCCGGTTTATAAAGCTCGGTGATAGATTCCTTGTAAAGTTATTATTTTATTAGACATTGTTCGAATCTTAACTATACGAGTATCACTTTTAGAATAGAATAGGATTAAAGTCTGTTTATCGATTTGGTTCAGCTTAATACTGAACTTGACGATACCACAATACACGTTTCCCTGATTACGTCACAGCTGCTGAAAACGTGACAGTTTTTCTTGTTTGTTTACACATTGAAACTGGAGGCTAGTTTTATTATAAATAAAATATTATAATAAAATACTCGGAGCAATGAGCGGGGTAGATTTGTGTTTGATACGTGTGAAGTGAAGCCAGGCAACGAGGCGGCAGATGCGGCGGAGGTCACCGCACTCGGGACCAACGCAGCTGGATATTAAGCCCGACGCGAGTTTTTGTGCTCCCGGACTCTCCACCGTCTAGGAACGAAACGAAACACTACTAAGATAACGTCTTCCATGGAAAAAGATCCGATCACATATTACCGAGCTCAAATATATCTCTAAACTCGAAACATTTCATTTTTATATCGCCGCCTAATGCGTTACGAATTTAAAATTCAAGATATATTTTTTTCCTTTTATCTTCACTGAACGGGCATTTCGTGACTTGCCCGGTCTATGCGGTTCGACGGCGGGCGTGGCGTAATTTTCTCGTTTTAAGTGGTCATTAGTTCCACAGGGACAGGGACTTTGTCTGTCGCACGACCATTAACTATACACGCATACCCGCATGCTTGCCCTAAACCACTCGAAAACTTCTTTCTTAAATTATGACGAACGTGGTAAAGCCTGTGAAATATTAAAAACAAAAACGCGTCTCAAAGGTTTTGAGGGAGCGCAACTATGTTTCGTTGCTAAAGCGGAGATACTTTATCATTAGTTGGGCGAGGGTTTTTGCGATGTGAATAACGTGCCCCTACGCTGCCGCTGCTCGCCGGGTGCGCTGCTCCGGGTTTGGGGTGCGTTCACCGCAGCCACGCGATCGATGCCCGGCCCCAGGCCAACTCCGTATAAAGACCCATACCAGAGCTCGTTTTCATTTAATAATAAAAATAAAGCCCCACAATACTTCCAACGTCACAACTCTCGAGCACCACACTTACCCTATCATAATCGTCACGGGGTTGTATTGATTTTTTTTCGGCGTCCTGAACTCAACAAAACAATTGCTATTAAAACGAATTTATAGTTCCGCTCCGAAGTGGCTGGCTGCTGGGAAACCGTTTCCACTTACATTTTCCCACAGTCTACGTGTTATACAGCATCCATTTATCGATAACGTTGTGGTTTCTGTTCATAGTATTAATGGTCTAAGTGAGTTCCATCACGCCAGAGCGGCCTAGACGCTAAGTTTCATTTTCAATAAATGTTGCGTGCAACAAATAATTCCTAAAATTGCTTACTCATTGATATGAGCCGATACCGGATTGACGGGGCGGAGGTGTGAACGCTTTCATGTATTTTAATTTGATGTGATTAGTTAATCTTCGTAATTTTAGTGTGGCCGTGGCGAACAGAGGTAATTGTGAAGGGACCGAGATAAGCGAGTATCTACCGATGTCGAGAGCTTCTCCGAACGGACGGACTACAAACTGGTTTGTTACAGGTACACGGCAAAAAATTATATACGTAGACAAAACCCAAACCCGAATTTCGACACCGTAGGATGGTCCTTTGACAAGGGCGCATTCCGATCGCGTATCACCCTGGCACAAAGGAGACCCTGATCCTGAACTATTGTAGTGGTGGAGACTGGAGGTAATAATGTGCTGGTGAGTCGGGCTTTGTATGAAACTGAAAAAACTTCGTACTGGCGAATAATAAGATTAGTATTTTTCGGGTTTCCTTTTAAGGGTTAAGATTGAGCTCTAACAAATTGTAGGTACTACAGAGGACCCGAAAATCACAAATAAAGACCTATTTATCCGCTCACGGTCCACTTCCCTATTTCATAAATACGGAGGGAATCGATATTGAAATAGGTACCACTCCTGTTGTGCGATCGTGTCCCACGAGTCACGTCTGCCGCCTTCCAGGGTATATTTTTGTCTGTTTCATTTTTATATAGAGTTATTATTCTTTCCTTGAACCATATTGCAAAGTAAACTCACTTAATTTATGTATGACGCTAGGGACCGGCGACATTCAGCTTCGCGAACAAGATAGGAGTTAAGTACTTTACAACTTTACATACAAACTTGTGTACTGACAGAAGTCCCTGGAAGACGATAATGTCGTAACTCTTATTCCAAGGGGAACGCTTATGGGGGTATTTTGTAATGTATGAAAAGCGCAATACTGATACTATAAAACTCGCCCATCGGATCTTCAAAGGCTAGGTTTGTTTAATAACTTTCGTGCTAGCTCGTAAATTGCTTCTCACCGGCTCTCTGACGATTTAACGGCCTTTTACACGAGTAAAGTGCACTAAGACTATGAAGGAAATTATGCTTTACGGTGCTGTTCGCCTTTTATGTTCATTAGTTTATATAATGAACTTAACACTTTTTATATGGGCAAATAAACTTGGTATTTCTATAGAAAATGCAGTATGTTTCACTTTTTTTTAATAGGGCTTCAAAATGTAAAAATCTATGATGCGATCCCATTTCGATGTTCGGCAGTCTCGAGGAGTGATTGGAATGCCCACCGGAAACCGCTTCAGGTAAAGCGACGGGATGAACCCAGTCTGTAAAGTAAAGCGGGGTTCATACTGCGCTTCGCCCGTCCCGCCCATGCGCCTTGCTGCGAAAAAGGCACATTAGAATAAATTTACTCAATACGATGACGAACCAGCGCGTCCGGTTGTGTTTTATTCGGGCGATGGTCTCGTAATTAATATAGGTAGACGTACGGCTGAGTCGGCGGATGGATTTTATGTTTCGAGAGCGGAAGCGAGATTTACTGTCACGGTCCTTGACGGCGTCGTTAACGGCAATGACAACTCAAACTGGAGCATCATTTGCTCAGTGTACATTTGCTAATTAAAATTGTTCTCTTAAAACCTTTCTCGGCGTCCGCTCAGCTTATCTTGATTAAGGTTTCGGGGTTGTTGATCTGAGAAGTGGGGTGTGAGCGTAGGTTCCCCCGCGCGCCCCTTAGCCCCCCGCCCGGGCCTTTAGGGCCCTGCTCATTCATCGGTAACTGCGCCCTTCAAGTTTTCGCGGCCGTTCAGTAAGAATGGGACCAAGGACAGATGTTTACCAAATGCTTTGAGTACCAATTTAATGACCTGCCTTTTTATATTAGCCGATTCCAAAAATTTTTTTTCAGCTATAGTTTAATATTTAATTCAAGACTCATTACATGTTTAATTAAGCTGATTAAATATTACTTAGAATTATAGAATTAGCTACTTGGATGACTTTTATCTTTCTATCGTAAGTAAGTACCTATGCATAATATTTTCTTGTTCAAATAGGCGTTAGCTGAATTAATTAACCATACGAGTCATGGCGATTCAAACACGTTTTCGACTGAAGTTCACAGAATAGGTGACTAGGTATTACACGTAATAAAGGATCGCTGATTCACCTGCCATTGGTAGATATGAATGAATTAAGGTATATTAGAAATTAGTTAGGGTAAGTCCAGGATAGCTGCCCCACTTTTTGATAGGAAGCCATAACTTATTAATTAATAATCTATTGGCAATATGTCTTTTGCATATGGTAACTTTGTTCTTCAATCTATGATGGTACCCCTTTTGTTTGTACATAAGTTTCATAGATTTTGAGGAAATTATGTCTTTTTGACCCTCTCAAAAGTAGGATAGATACCTACCGTGAGGGATAGAAGACTCGTAGTAAAAATGCGTCAAGGGATAGAAGCCTACCGTAAGGGATAGAAGACTCACTGTATGAATGCTTCAATATTAGATGCTAATTGAAATAAAACAGATAAGTTTCAATGTAATCAGTCCGTATTCAATGTTTTAACATTAGTTTGTGACATCTTTTATAATCTATAGGTAGGTATAGAATTCTCCAACAAAAGATTTTTTTTTAAATTACAGAACAATATACTTTTCAGAACTAACATAGATAATTTTATCAGTCTTATTCTTCTTCTTAATCTTCTTTATTCTTCTTTTTCTTATTATTCTTCTTAATTAATATTCTTCTTATTTATCTTCTTAATTCTTCTTCTTCTTATTATTTTTTAATCATCTTATGCCTAACACATAGTAGGTATTAAGTTATAACTTAAGTTCAATCTGTGATGTATCTAAGAGCGGCGGATTTAGTCAAAACCTACGTATGGTTAGGTTAGGGTTCCTTGTTATTTTTTGCAAATCGTCTTCTTAATGTCCGAAAAGGTATTCTGTAAGTTCTGGCTATTTCATTTACCTACACATTTCTCATTTTTGGTAATTTCTTGAAAGCCACGCCCGGTTTGCTTTTATATTTTCGACGCATTTCTGCCACCTGCGATATGAAAACATTAATAGAAATAGTTAGGGATAGCTGATGCCTCTAAGGGCATCTATCCCTAACAGCAGCTGGGGCAACTATACTTTTGGCACAGGATAGATGCCTTTTTAAATAAAAAATAAGATAAAAATAAATCTATAATTTAAAGCATTATTTCGTGTACTTTAAACTGTAATATCATCAGATAAATTTAAAATAAATAGAATTTTTAACTGTGTAAAAAGATATGGAATAGTAAGTACTTGCGATTATAATTTCAACGCTTGCTGAGGTCTCGCCGCGGATGATTTTTACACATACGGACGAAACGCGTGCGCGTCTCCCATTCGGTTGTTGTGGCACTGGGGTCTGCAGGGGGACGCTTCCTATTGTATAGTACGATTTTAGCCTACGATATTTCTAACATTGAGTATTCAAAGTCGCGGCACCTATCCCATTGGGGCACCTATCCTGGAATTACCCTATGCCTTCAAACTCTTTTGTCATGGACTTTCAATTTTCAACAGTCAAGGAGCTGCATCAGCACTGTACAGCGTAATCGAAAATAAATAATAGATTCGATTTCCGTGATTCTCGAATGAATCGTGAGATGAAACTCGTAACTCGTATCGTCCACAATCAATTCAAATCGATAATCTATTACGATAATCGATATTATCACGCGATTATGCAGTCCGTGGTACCTGAAGGTTTTGTTCTTACTATGTTTGTTTATTACTTAATTACTTTGTCTGTAATTAAAGTGATTTATAGTACCGGAACGTGTGTGCACTTGGGGTTTTAATATTCATAGAACATAAAGTTAATCTTCCGTAGTTAGTAATTCATTCGAGGCGACGCGACGCTGGCTATTTGTGAAAGATTAGGTAGCTTAGTACCTACGATCTTATGTTTATTACTTAGAATTGTAAATAACCAAGTTGGTTGCCAAATTTTTCCATATGTTTGGTTTGATACAAAGCTTTTTTTTTTATAATACTATCTAAGGAATTATGAACCGAAGGACCAATAAATAAAAAATGACCCAATTTATATTGAAAATTAAATTATATCTTCATTGTTTTAATACTCACGAAAGGCTGAATACCCCGATAGTTTGATACACTTTAGCTTGAGCGACAAAACTTTTTGACAGTTGGGAAGAACTGTATCTTTTGTAAGATAACATCCAGTTTTTCACGAGTTCGACTTTATAGTCATTTTAATAATTTTACTTTTTACCTATTCATTAATGTTTCCTTTGCCATTACAGATCATAAATCTAATGCGACAAAGTAACTTAAAATATACTTAACTATACCTTACATGCTACACAGTATGTGGCCCTTGTGAACTCTGCCCACCAGAGACTAAAGAGCAGTAACAGCCCTTTTGTGATTTTTCGTTTTATTAGTGATTCTGAAAGCGGGTTTCTTAAGCTTTCTATTGAATTAACTTACTTATTTCTAAGACTATTAGAATGGTTTTTATTTAACAGTTTTCACTTACTGCAAACGAAAAAAATTAACAATTTGGCGTGATTTCCCAACTAAAATACAGTATAAATTATACTGCAGATTAAATTTTAAGGTTTCATAACTAAAATGCAGTAAGCAATATAATTTTACAGTTCTTTAGATAGTTTTATATTTCTGGAAAAAAATTAAAAAAAAAATTAATACGCAGTAAAATTTACCGCCATACAAGCTATTTTTACTGCAAATTAAGAAAATACAATTTATTGTCACGAACTCCCAACTAAAATGCAGTAAAATCAAAGCTTGTCGCATTTTAGTTGTGAATACTTAACATTCTTTTATCATTATAAACTGACTAACACGCAGTAAAATACAGCATTACTGCAGATTAGTTTGGATAGCATAATGACACAGATATGATTATTCCTAGCTAAAGTGCAGTTAATGTTTTAAATACTATTTATTATTTTTGATATGTAAATTTTACATAAGTGAGTTGAATTAGAATAGAATCACTAATAAAACGAAAAATCACAAAAGGGCTGTTACTGCTCTTTAGTCTCTGGTGGGCATGTGATTAAATAATAAGAAATAAACGGTCTTTAAAATGTGAACTAGCTATTTTTCTTACTGCACTAGTAAATTGAACACTTTTTTCTTAAAAAACTAACTAAAATGCAGTATTTTTTTGACCTTACTGCATGTTAGTTGGGTTTCTTGACAAAATAACTGATCCAAACGCAGTAATAGGGCTTTTTGCTGCATTTTACTAAGTTTAAAATGGTATTTTTTACAAAAAAGGCTATGCAGTAATAGGCACCAAAAAGAATAAATGGCCATAATAAATTCAGTTATTAAGATATAT
Organism: Xanthia togata; assembly: GCA_963853775.1. Classification (NCBI taxonomy): domain Eukaryota; kingdom Metazoa; phylum Arthropoda; class Insecta; order Lepidoptera; family Noctuidae; genus Xanthia; species Xanthia togata. The sequence continues at coordinate 20,814,420 of OY970802.1, forward strand.
TTTTTTTTATTGCTTTAACGTGTGAACCTATGCCTTTACAACCTTTCTGCATTCAAATTTTTTTGCTTATACATTCTGTTGATTTTTTTAAATCAATTCTTAACTTTAAATGCGTTTTACTCGAAATCGTGATTTTGCTGTTACTGCACTTTAGTGTATGGTGGGCAGAACTCACTCAGTGTACAGGTGAATACTGCCCACCAGAGACTAAAGAGCAGTAACAGCCCTTTTGTGATTTTTCGTTTTATTAGTGATTCTGAAAGCGGGTTTCTTAAGCTTTCTATTGAATTAACTTACTTATTTCTAAGACTATTAGAATGGTTTTTATTTAACAGTTTTCACTTACTGCAAACGAAAAAAATTAACAATTTGGCGTGATTTCCCAACTAAAATACAGTATAAATTATACTGCAGATTAAATTTTAAGGTTTCATAACTAAAATGCAGTAAGCAATATAATTTTACAGTTCTTTAGATAGTTTTATATTTCTGGAAAAAAATTAAAAAAAAAATTAATACGCAGTAAAATTTACCGCCATACAAGCTATTTTTACTGCAAATTAAGAAAATACAATTTATTGTCACGAACTCCCAACTAAAATGCAGTAAAATCAAAGCTTGTCGCATTTTAGTTGTGAATACTTAACATTCTTTTATCATTATAAACTGACTAACACGCAGTAAAATACAGCATTACTGCAGATTAGTTTGGATAGCATAATGACACAGATATGATTATTCCTAGCTAAAGTGCAGTTAATGTTTTAAATACTATTTATTATTTTTGATATGTAAATTTTACATAAGTGAGTTGAATTAGAATAGAATCACTAATAAAACGAAAAATCACAAAAGGGCTGTTACTGCTCTTTAGTCTCTGGTGGGCATGTGATTAAATAATAAGAAATAAACGGTCTTTAAAATGTGAACTAGCTATTTTTCTTACTGCACTAGTAAATTGAACACTTTTTTCTTAAAAAACTAACTAAAATGCAGTATTTTTTTGACCTTACTGCATGTTAGTTGGGTTTCTTGACAAAATAACTGATCCAAACGCAGTAATAGGGCTTTTTGCTGCATTTTACTAAGTTTAAAATGGTATTTTTTACAAAAAAGGCTATGCAGTAATAGGCACCAAAAAGAATAAATGGCCATAATAAATTCAGTTATTAAGATATATTTTTTTTTATTGCTTTAACGTGTGAACCTATGCCTTTACAACCTTTCTGCATTCAAATTTTTTTGCTTATACATTCTGTTGATTTTTTTAAATCAATTCTTAACTTTAAATGCGTTTTACTCGAAATCGTGATTTTGCTGTTACTGCACTTTAGTGTATGGTGGGCAGAATAGGTCTATGGCATCCGCCACCGTGTTGAGAGTGCGCAGCGCACGAGTTAGCGGTGCGCGCCCCAGCAGGTTAGTGCGCGCTCTCGGCACCACCAGCAGCTGCGGCTTGCGCCGCCGCGCCACGTACCCATCTGGTAAATTAAATCCTATTTCTGATAGTTTACCTGAGCTTTGTATACTACCTCTTAAAACTTTGAAAATATACGTTGCCAGTGCCACTTCACGCCTAATTTCTAATTTGTAGTAGCCCACCATACCGAGACAGAATAGGGTAGGATACAGTAACGGGTATCCCGGGTATCTCCCATACTGCTTTAAATAAATAAATCTGACGAATTTGTTCTGTATCTGTTCGAGCATATTTTTGTATTTTATTTCACTCGGGCTCCAGACGGCCGCATTATATTCCAGATGTCTCCTCACAAGAGCCTCATATAAAGCTCGCAATGCACTGATGTTTGTGAAGTCATTTGCCTGACGCAGCATAAATCCCAGATTCCTGTACGCCTTTTTACAAACGTGTACCACGTGTTTCTGAAACTGCAGATCACTGGTGAAATGAATGCCTAAATCCCTAACCTCCATGACACGCTGCAGCGGCTCCCCGTCCATGCTGTACTGGTGGTGTTGTGGGATTCGTGTGCGTGTGAATGAAAGCACCGAGCACTTTGATACATTAAAAAGCTTATATATATATAATTTATTCATTCCTAAGAAAAATGACAAATATTCAAATATTGTATTTAATGGTTAGACAAAAACTTGCCACAATGAATTATGCGTTTTGAAGGATCAATAAAATTCCGGGACGCAAAACACTTTTCATTCAAATAGTAATTTTATTTGTGATACATTATGTCAATGTCAGTAATACGAAACACGATGTCGGTAATTGCCAGGTGTACGTAGTATTTCGCTTGTTTGAAATTATGGGACGACTTGAAAACGCGGGAGGGAGACGGAAAAACTCACGATCGTGAGCTATGGAAAAGCCTGGAGAGAACTATGCTAAAGAGCAAAGCAGTCTGGAGATTTCCGATGTCTAAATTCAAGATTTCTAATAAAGGCAATTTGAAATTGAAGTACCTACCTATCGCAATCCCGTTTATCATCGTAAGTTGCACCAAATATCCTAAGAGATGTATACCTGCAACCGGTCAGACACACAATTAAAATATATTCGGAGTGAGTCACCCTTTATCCACAATAACTTCGAGCTAACTTTATATTTCGTAAGTGTCTAAATGCTTGCCTGTTGAAATTGGACTTGAATAATCTAAACATTAGTCATCGTGAGAAATTCATTAAGGAACTTTAGTTATTACGGATCATTATGCAAGGTAGATTAAATTGGTTAATGAGTGTTTTTTTTAATGTAAAATGTGTCGTAGCCTTCTTTTCTGATTTTATAGTAGTTATCAGATAGTGATGGGTGAGAATATTCTTTCATGGGAGGAGCTCGTGGCTAAGTAGTAACTGCCGCACGGGTCGATCCGTCAGGTTAAGCTCCGCTTGCCGGGGTTGGTCTGTGGATGGGTGACTATGTTTACATACCGAGAGTCCTCCGTGCCTCGGAAAGCACGTTAAGCCGTTGGTCCGGGCTGTCATTCGTGGATCTTTGACAGTCGTTACGAGTCGTCAGAAGACCGAAAGTCTGACAACCAGTCTTACCAAGGGGTATCGTATTACCCAGTTACTGGGTTGTGGAGGTCAGATAGGCAGCCGCTCCATGTAAAATACTGGTATTCAGCTGCATCCGACTCATAGACTGGAAGCCGACCCCAATATAGTTGGGAAAAGGCTAGGCAGATTGATTTTTTTGGGTGAGAATATTCTTTCACGGGGAATGTTCTGCAATTTAATTATTTTTGTTATCTCGAAATCTATTTTACTAAAAATAAATATTTTAGCTAAACCTTGTCTGGCATAAGTAAATACACATTCAATACTTCAATATACAGGATGATTGGAAGATGGGTGCAAAGCTTTAAGGCGAAGATAGTACAGACCATTTGGAACCATTTAAGCCATGGTTGTCTCAGACGAAGTCTTACCAATTTTTTTAACCTAATATTTTTTTTTTACGGAAATTCCCAAAATTTTATGTAAACTGCATAATTATGGCCAAATTGAATGATTATGAGTTCATTTTTTTTATTTATTTAATCAAAGTAATGTGTAAGCAATCAAGAAAAACATTTTTAGGCTTCTGTGAACTTTAGACATTTTTTACAGACATTTAATGTTCAGAAAATTTGTATCAATACGTTGGCTTAGATGGTTCTAAATTGTCTGTACTATCTTCGCCTTAAAGCTTTGCACCCATCTTCCAATCACCCTGTATATTATGTAAGTAGGTACAAGTATATAAATAACAAAATAAAAATAAGGAGAAGAGCAAGGAGAATATTCACGGGAATTTACCATCACTAGTAGACAGTAGTTGTATTCATCATCTTAGAGTAGGTAATATAGAGAAGCAGAACCTAATGTTCGTCTTGTATAAATATTTTACATAATCAAATTCAATTAACAGACTGATTTCGAATTAAATAGAAAGATTTTCATACAATTTGATTTAGTTCATAAATCAAAGAAAGTTAACTCAAAGTTTTAATTATATTACTAACGTCATATTTTTTTCCGATCGTTAAAAGTGAAAACAGTTTTTTCTGTGTTGTGTAAATAAAACCATTTGTTAACATAAACGTCAACAAAGTTTCAATTCATTTGAAAATATTTAAGTAAAAAAGTTTTGATTGATTAAATTTTCGCGTAGTGAAAGTTGTTCATATTCATGAGTACTATGACTTGTAAAAGTTTATCCAGTAATTGTACCTAAAAGCATAACACACAATCTATTGTTGTTGACATTACTTATCTCTATCTATAAATTATCCGACGGCGACAATAACCGACTTTTAATGATTTTGTACCGAAAATCACGTCTAAACGAGTTGTGTTAATGATTTGGAAAAAATATTATGTTAAATTATAGCATATTCTTAATAACTTAATATATGGATATTTTAGATTAGGTATGTTTATATTACGTACTGAAATTCATTTGTAAAGTCGTGTCTAACGCGGATAAAAAACTGAGACTCACGCAAAATCTATCAAGCGTATTTTTCTGAAACCTTCACCATTTTAAAGATTTAACCATTGATCTTTTAGTATACGTGTTTTATTAAAATACCTTTATGTATAATACATTAATAATGCGTCTAATTAATTGGGACAGCGCTACTGGGTGTCTGAGTCCTCCAAGCAGGCTAACTACTCAAGGTTACTGGCATATATCTGCGTCTTAAATTCGCTTTTCATGTCTGTTTATGTGATCGCGTTGTTCTTCTAAGCTACGCAGCGGATTTTGATACGATTTTCACCATAATTTAGACAATTTACAATTCCGTAGCCGACTGCAGGCAGCAGCAGGCGACGTGTCGCCGCGACACGACTGGTTTCTAGTATTTCTATAAAATATCGTGTCGCTACGGAAGGTATTTCATAGAAATACAAAGAAACCAGTCGTGTACGGCAGTCGGCTACGGAATTGTACCTTTAGAAATAACTGAAATGTAACTATGTAGTTTTATGTCGTATGTGGTAACCGTAAGGATTCTCAGAGACACATAGCAGTACTTTGCATACAATAAATATTGCTACGATTCATCTGCCAAATGCACGCGGGAGGATGTTCAAACGCGGATGCTATTGCATGCCAAATACGCTTACTGTTTTAAAGGAAGATGCACATTCTAAGCTGTATAAACTATCTAACAGATAAAATACGACGTCCTAAGATGAAATTTTGATATTAATCTTATTTACTTCTGATCTGTGCGTCACAGACAGTTTAACCGCTTCCTAGTCACAAATGCTTCCGTCAATTGGTATTAATGGACGTATATTTTCTACATTCAGTTTAACTAATTGAAATCTATGCTAATCAATAGGCACAGCGGTGACGGTCCGCGATCACTTCCGCACTAGGTGCTGGCAATCGATGTAGGTTAACTACCGGCTGCCCGGCAAGCTGGCACGGCCGTCTGATACTACATTGTTATACATGTAACCGCGTGTTTTGCATCGCGGCTCCTTTAGTTAACCAACTCTTTGTTACCCTGCTTAGCAACTCAACATTTACTACAACAATAAAATTTTAATACGAATGAGAATCAACAAAACACATAAACATCACGCCTATAATTCCCGAAGGGTTACGCAGTGTTGTACCCACGCTACACCCACATTTCGCCAGTTATGTTTTTAAGTTCCATGTACAGTTCTCGCAAAACTTTATGAGCCCTCTGAACGTAGGCCCGAGTACTAAACCGCGCAGGACACAGTGAGTGCAAAATCATTTATTGTAAGCTGTGAAACATTTTTTACTTACTGCGCAGCCACTCGCGTGCAACTTCCGAGAGCTCAAAAAGTTTTGCGCATACTATAATAGGGGGCGAGCCTATTGCCATCAACCGGGCACGAATCCAGACTCCGGGCTGCTACTGAGAAATTCCTGATGGAAGAAACCTAATTACACTTGAAATGCCACTCCAATTACACTGCCATTTTATTTCACAGTGCATAATTTATCTACTCGCTTGAATCGCTGTAAAAATCTATTTACTCGAAATACGCTATGTCACCTGTAACTGTCTTATGTCCCGATAGCTTGACTTAATAGCAAAAAGTGCTCTCTAACCTAGTACCTAACTGTTCGTGAATGTGATTTTGCCGTGTAATTTGCTGAACAGCAAGAATTTACGAAAGCAGGAACTGATGATTTAACGTTCAATCAACGTTTTAATATTCTATTTATGACAGCAGACGATAATGTCGACAGTTTTAGTGTTGGTGTGATATATGAAAGTTTTACGTAACGCGATTGAGTTTAAACCTAATGGTATGTGGCGACTAGCGACTGGCGACTGGCGATAGCGTGGCGTGGTTAGATAGACCGCTCAGCGGTAGGCGGTCTTTTGGTATCGCATTCGTGCCGTGAAGTAGGTCGGGGCGTCGTGCTGCAGAGCTGCCAAGTAGCCGAGAGCAGCGCTCAGCTGATCGCGATACCGCACACAAAGGTCTCTGGGTTAATCGTCCGCCACCATTATACACTTAATTTTACCCATTACATGCTTACCAGTTACCTGCCGCACTCCTACTTATTGAGCTGCAGTAAACGGATCATTTCACTTTAATACACGTTATTAACCCACTCTCGAAAAAATAAAACTTTTACCCCGTTACCACTAGCAAACTTTGCAGAAACCACTAAGTGCTCCAAGAATAGCTTGCAATTCAGAAAGAGTTTCTTTGTAATGTATTGGAATCAAGGCATTGCTTTGTTGAACTTTGAAGGCAATGCTGACCTTCAGCAACTAATTATGTGAATTAAGACTAAGTACATTTCGGATTACATAATGAAACAATGTTATGAATTATAACTTTCTCGTACTTATTATTTATTGCTCCCTGGTGAGCTCCAATTAAGTTTGTATCCACCGAATTAAACGTAGCGACCAGCTGCGCGAGATAGTAAATAAGCGGCCGTAGTCCCTACAGGAGGGATCTTGTGAAAATAACGCCATGCCATGGCCGCGCCGAGGAGCGGGGTGGGCGGGGCCGAGGGGATGAGATGATTGATAGAGGCGCGGCGGCGGCCGCAGACCATGGAGTCTGAACAACATGCAACCTTCAAGAACTATCTCAATACATGAATTTAACCTTTATAATACTGGTGTCTCATATTGGAGACAGATAACAATAAAATTCTATTGTGTCTGCTAATTGCGCGCGCGACAGATTAATCATAATAATACATTTCATTACATAATAACAGCTGCGCTAATCAGATCTCAATAGACTTTAAAATTACTATTTACCGCTCACAGGACCCGCGGGCGCTACCAATACCCGCCTCCAATACAGAATTATTATCATTGTTATTACTCGGAAACTATAGAGCTAACTGAACAAATTATTACCTCATTGATAACGTTGTTATAAAATTGTAATTGCATTTGAAGTAGTTGTGAAAGTTAAAGTTATAATTAACGCGAGTAATATAAACTGGGTATCGCGGTAATCTTTTAATGGTGTGACATAGAAATGGAGTCATTTCTCGATATGCTTGAATGTCATGTGCACCTAGGGTTACCAACCATACTGTTAAACACTGTATTATACTGTTTTTCACTCTAAAATACTGTTTACTGTTCAACAAAAATAAAGTATATGGAGATACTGTTTTCACTGTTAAGGCTCGTTCAGACCAGCGCGACACGACTTGAACAATACAATTTCTAAGAAAACTTCACGGTATAACAATAGCCGGTGTCGTTTCGCGCTAATCTGCACGAAGCTTTATCCAAAGCTATACCTAAACGGTTAGTCGGAAGCAAAAAATGCAAATACAAAACCAAAGACAGCTACTTCCGAAATAATAGTTTCCTATTTAAAATTTTGTATTGTTTTTTTTTTGTAGTCTGTTGTGGTTTTTTTTTTTTTGGTAAAGTAGTTTTTTTTTCCGAAATAATGTTTATTTTCCCACTTTGACCACAAACCTTTTTTTCTTGTAAAAAAAGGTGGCAATCCTATGTAGGTACACCTCTTTAGAACTGGACTGGTTGGACGATATGCCATAAAAACCGTCAGAAAATCCATAAAACAGTCAGAAACAGGGACGCGTGGAATATACAGGACGTAAGATTAAAATAATACTGCTAAAAGAGTTGGTGGTAGGGACCCTGGCAGAGCAGCCACATAATTCTATTATTTTACCAGTATAATATATACAGGGTTATTGTATATGTATGTCTGCAATCCATTAAGGGGATGCAGCAGTGGTCAAATACACACAAACTAAGTGACGACTGAACAGTGACCAGCGAGTAGACCGTGAGTCAAGTAAAAAACTCAAAAGCCGCTCCACGACTTGCCATGACGACCTAGGTGCCTAGCGTGTGATAGATTGCTGGGACGTTAGAAAATAGTGGGATGGCACAAAACAAGTTAATTAATTCGATTATTACTAAATTTATCAATATTGCAACAATCCCCAAATTCTATCTATGCCAAGCATTATCGACATTTTCGTCGGTATCCATAAATATTTTTATAACTTTTGTACCTCGTTAGATAGCTAATTAAATGAAGATGTCTTCACCGTAATTAGTATGCTTAATGTCATACTAAAACTTTGTGATAACTGATGTCAAAGTACAAGTACGTCGATGATTTTTGAAAATAAACTTTTTCCTTTATTTTTTAACTGTTTAATGTTTTAGAAAATTTGGTTACATCGAAAGGTTTACGAGGGCGGCACTAAAAATTTCGGGAATCAAGGAAGTGACACAACATTACTATTTAAAAATGTATTTATTGCTTTTCGAAGTATTCTCTGCGAAATTTGACACATTTTTCCATACGATGGAACCAATCATTGAAGCAACCATTCCATTCGGAAGTTGGGGTCTCCAAAATGGCCGTTTTGTAGGCGTCCACAGCTTCTTCAGGTGATGAAAATCTCTGTCCACGCAATTTATTATTTATTTTAGGGAAAGTATAGAAATCATTAGGGCTTAGGTCGGGGCTGTACGGCGAATGTTCTAATAATTCTATGTTTTCTTGCTCTAAAAACTTTTGTTCTATGCGCGGTGTGAGAACTCGCATTGTCGTGATGGAGGATGATGCGGCGGTTGCATTTCTCTTTACGGAGTTCAGAAAGGACCTGTGGCAAACAAATGCTAGCATACCATTCTGCATTAACCGTTCTTTGTCCCTCAAGAGGAATAGTCGTAACATGGCCGGTTTTGGAGACAAACGTGGCCACCATTTTTTTTGCAACACTCCGTGAACGAACAATTTTTGTTGGCTTTAACTCATTTTCGAACACCCAAACTCGTGACTGGTTTTTTGTTGTTTCGGGTTCGTACGCGTATATCCAGGATTCGTCACCTGATACGATGTTGTATACAGCATTTGAGGATCCTGCGTGGAATCTTTCAAGAGTTCTGCACCAAGTAACGCGAGCCGCTTTTTGCTCTTCACAGAGCGAATGCGGTATCCATCGGGAAAACAACTTTTTTACACCTACTTGTTCATGCAAGATTATTTGTATTTGACTCATGCCAATTGCCAATGTCTAAAGTTGCCTGAATTTCGCGGTATGTCACATGTCGATCTTCCTCAATCAGCTTACGCACAGCATCAACGTTTTCTTGGGTGACTGCAGTTTTTGGACGACCTTGACGGGGATCATCACTGAGCTTGACACGTCCACGTTGAAATTCAGCAAACCAGCGGTAAATTGTGGTTTTGGATGGGGCTTCATCACCAAATGCAGAAATCATCCGGTCAACACACTGTTTTTGTGTTAGACCACTTCGAAAGTCATAATAAATCATCGCTCATGAATTTTCTCGAGTCAATTGCATTTTCTCAACGACTAAATAAGTTTGACAAAACCTTGTGACAAGACCGAGAATCTTTTTTTAAAATAAATAAATGGTTTTCGATTTTTAAAACCAAGGAGTTTTCAATTAAAATGATTTTAATTTGACAGGAACAGTGGAAATATTCCATTCCCGATACTTTTAGTGCAGCCCTCGTATTAAAGTATTAGGTACCTAATGGAATCGAAATGAAGGCCATTCAATTTGAGAGTTTAGATAAAAGTGATATTTAGTGATGAATTCCGGGAAATTTTCAAATATACATGAAAATTGGATTTTCTCGAATACCATACATTTTTGCCTATGGTTTATGAGGTGCTTAATTATTGCAAACGGGTCACACTATGACGTCTCAGAAGGAATACGTCAAATTACAAGTCATCCTGTATGTTTGTCTGATATCCACATACCTACTTGAAAAGGTGAATAATGTGTCGTGAGAAACTTTTTATCAGTAATTCATGTAAAGATAAGGTGCGATATGATTCGTATTATTATTTTGTTCTTTGTGTAGCTACTGTTAATGCTAAAACTGCTAAATAAGATTTAAAAAAAAGTCTCAGTAATAAAAAAAAAAACATAATGATTAACATTATAAAGGGGTTTATTTATAAACGTTGCTTAAAGTTAAGTAATGGTTAGCAACTCTTTAACCCATAAGTTTAACCATATATTCTTGACGTTTAAGCGTCTTTTAACTTTAAGCAACGTCTATAAATAAAAGTGTAATTAAAAGAACAGATTCACATAAATGCTATTCACTTGTATGCTTTGTTACTTAAAAGTATTCTAATTGATGTAATTATGTCAAACCTAATGGGTTCACCTAAGTACCAATATGATACTAGAAAACGGTGAAAGAAAACATGGTCAGGAAACCGGCATTTCCTAGAACCGAAAAATTCGAAGACTTGTGTGACATCTACTAACCCGCATTGGGTCCGCGTGGTGGATTACGGCCCACCTCCTCTCGAAGTGAAGAGGCTTGCGTCCCAGCAATAGGAAAATTATGGTTTTATTAAGCTTCGTGCAGACTAGCGCGACGCGACACCGGCTATTGATAAACCGTGAAGGTCGAGTTCGAGTTCGAGTCGCGTCGCGCTGGTCTGCACGAGCCTTTATGCTATGGCGCATAAGTTGTCACATCTGATGCTCTCATTTTTGAAAATTTAATTTTTAGTCATTGCGAATGACATTTTGTGAAGTACACAAATGTAAACTACACATCGTACAATCATGGTGCGCTATACTCTACAAGAAAAGAACATCGTAGAAGAAGTGGCGAACCTGTCGCCAGAAGTACCGAGATAAGTGATGCAAAATGCTCTTAAACGCGCCCAAAAGTGCGTCAATTCAGGCGGCGGCCATTTTTCGACTTTAACAGAATAAAATTATAATTCCGAATTAACAATATAACACTAACCAGACTCAAAATCAAAGCATTTATTTCAATTAAACCATTTACAGGCACTTGAACTGTCAAGGGGTCGGTCAGTCAAAAATATGAAGCTAGTGCCCATTCCAAAGCGTAGTAGGTACCTATGGAGAAGAACGGGCAAGACACTCTTGCCCTACTTGATACAAAATATTGGTTACATCATTCATTTTGAAATTATGCATGTGAGAACAATGTAGAAAGACGTGCACGTTCGTAAAAGCGTCCGTAATAAAAAGAAAAATTAAAGAATCATTCAAAAACTTAAAATAAGCCATGGCAGCTAAGAGATGACCAGTCCCAACTGACGGCGCCCGTTCACGAACATGACGCATGGATCAGCACCATTCAGCTCAACCATTTTGAAGGGAGCTAAATGATCCAACACACGCGCCACCATCAGCGAGACATTTGAGTGAGCATGACATACTCACAGCCGCCAGGGCACATTCAAGTCAATGAAATACTACATATTACCCGGTAAATGGTAGCTCTTTAGTACATAGTACTCACACCTGTGCTATGCAATTATATAATACAATTCAAAGATGGTCTTACAATCTTCAGCAGCTCCAACAGTATTTTCAAAATGTTAATCAATTAGTTGTGGTTGTGGAGCAGGACCAGCTACTCGTATTACGAAACACATTTTCGTAAACGATTACGACAAATTTGTTTCATTTTGACAGTTCAACAACTTTCATTGCGTTATTTAGGTACGTTGCTGAGGAGATTTTTTTTCGAACTTATGATGCCATGGATTGGATTAGCAATTTGTTTCAAAACCATTCATATTCCGATTGATCGTGTATTCCGTAATTAGGTTACCGAACGAATTTATTATTTACAAAAAAGTCTTAGGAAATCAGGTACACAACAAAATATAACACTTGTTTACTGAACAGGAACTTGTTACAGACTTTCAGCATAGAGAGATGCGACTAATTCAAATTTACTTATTTTAGTGTTAGTAATTTCTTATCTGGTTTGAGTTTACTTTTTCCAAGGCCTAATACCGACGCTAATTACAAATTTAATGTATTCGTGTAAAAAGATTTACACAATATTTTGCGTTTCTTTAACTTGTTAATATCTACTACTTATAAGTATACAACTTTAACTGTGTGAGAAATTACAGCTAAGTAGGACAATGTTACAATACTATTGTTAGGTAAGCTAACGGGCGCGTGTAAAAAGGGAACCTTTATGCTTGATAAAAATATTTGTAATACCTCTGTTAATAGATATAGTTATAGTACAGTAAGTTCAACTTGGAGAGGAGGGGCTCGCGGTTAAGTAATAACAGCCGCACGGGCCGATCGACCAGGTTAACCTACGCTTGCCAAGGTCGGTCCGTGGATGGGTGACCAGCTTTTATACCGAGACCCTCCCTGCCTCGGAAAGCACGTTAAGCCAATGGTCCCGGCTGCCTTTCGTGAATCTTTGACAGACGTAAAGGGTCGTCTAAAGTCTGACTACCAGTCTTACCAAAGGTCTCGAGTTACCCAGAAACCTAGCAGATCCTAGGCAGATTATGAAATATAAAAACATTTTCCTAACCAAAAGCGATCGTCGCGCGAATACCGGCCGTCGTCTTACCAAGGGGTTTCGTATTACCCAGTAACTGGGTTGTGGAGGTCAGATAGGTTGTCGCTCCATGTAAAATACTGGTACTCAGCTGCATCCGGTTAGACTGGAAGCCGACCCATCATACATAGTTGGGAACAGGCTTCGCAGATGATTTGTACAGATAAGTTCAATTTAATGTAAAAAGTTTAAACTGAACTGCAGTTTCGATTATATTTATATCAATTGTTAGTGATTGGTGAACAGTAAAATATTGTTAAACAGCCGTTTATGGTTTCTGTTGCTGAACTCGGGTCTTAGTGTGTATTGTTAGTGCTACATTTAACTCAAAAACGGTCCGCTTACTTAGTTTCTAGTTTGTTAATAACAATATTTTACGACCAGCTTTCTAATTACGAAACATATTTTCGTAAACGATTACGACAAATCTGTTTCATTTTGACAGTTCAACAACATTCATTGCGTTATTTACGTTGCTCTGGTTTTTTTTTTCGAACTTACGGAGCAATGGATTAGCAATCTGTTTCAAAACGATTCAGATTCGGATTGATTTTGCATTACGTAATTAGGGTACGGGTTTAACTATTGTGGTTTTTTGTTATGTTTTAACGACGAACATAGATTATTTTCATTTCACTGCTTGCGCTATGTTGGTGTTTCAACAATATTGTATTACGTCGGGTAAATTTTAACTCGTGTTTTAGTTGTATTTATTATTATAAGATTTTTTTCCTGTTCCTCGTCCTAAACTAGACACAAATGATTGAGTATACATTAAAATATCGAATGAAAAATGTGATTGGTAAATTCCATAAGACCTGTTTTCCGCATTATGATCAAATAATAATTATATTAAATTAAATAATATTAATTACTTCGATAGCCCAATTAAATACTAATAGGTAGGTAGTTCGTTGAACGCTTAAGTGTAGCAGAACGCGAACCGTAATGCACTTAGCGCGTAATCAACGCTGAATTGAATACAACTAGTAATCAGTGACAGACAAACAGACAATCTTATCTAACCTCATATTTGATTTCATTCATTTAGTTTATCTTATCTGTTATATTTACTACTTTCAAACAATATTAATAAATGTAACATATTGACTCACTTTAGTTATTTCGTAGTTTCCAGTAATGTCGTTCATTTTAATTTGGGTACTGAAACTTTTTACTGTTTAATGCCAATTCAATTATTTTGACTTCGAAGGTAAACCATATCCTTAGTGCTTGATCTTTATCAGTTTAATGTGTCGTCACTTTCTATCGATAAAAACGACTTTCTTGATCGACTTTAAGCGAATCGAGTAGTCGATAAACACCAGTGGGTCAATTTTTTCGGCCCCTGTGTGTAACTTTGAATACGTATTTACAGTCAGCGAGAAAAGTCAGTCAACAACACAGTTGTTTCAGTTTTTTTAAATATTAATTATTGAGCTCAATATTTAACAGAACTAAAATTAGCTTTGTGTCAATTTAGATGATAATATGTTAAGGAAATCAGCTGTGTTATTCTACCTTTGTTGCTGACCGTCCGTATATGAAGATATTGTTTCTATGTAACTATAGCCGTTAGAAAGGAAGTTTTATTTGTTCACAAATGGAAGGGCTACTGGTACCGTCCCTCGAGCCCCCAAGCCCGTTTCCGCTCGGGTACGATGAACCCCCACCCGACCGACATTGTAACCACCTCGTAATTACCTTATTAACGAACCAATACGTTTGGTTACCGAGTTTTACCTGTTATACGTACCTTGTATTGATTAGCACGCTTGTTCAGTCTGAATTTTTGGCTTCCATCTGTATTTAAACTAGCTGTGTTCGCGGCTTTTACGTGTGAATTTATCCCAAGAACAAACTTAACATTGTAGTTGAAAAACATGTTGATATACATTCTGTATGGGAGAACATGTTTTTGCAACTACAAATGTAAGTTGTTGGATTATTACTCGTTAACTTGTAGAGCCTACTTAGCTGTGATAGTTTTGCTTTTAATTTCGATAAATAAACTAGTGCCGTGATTTTTTTCACATATCTAGAACTAACTATTTAGCTGGCAGGGGGAGACACTTGACAACAAAAATTATCACTTTAAGTAATTAAAGCTTAAACAGTTTAAATTCAAAAGTCATTTATTCAAACTAGGCTGAGAATCAGCACTTTTCGAACGTCAAAATTACATAAGACAGTCCCCCAAAACGCCCACCCTTCACCACTTCCTAGTGCTTGGTATTTCGCAAACTGATCCCTAAATCCAAGTGGTTTTCACTCACTCGCAATGTTTTTGATCGACCTTTCCCACACCATGGAAAAAAACATCTCTTTACGTCTAGGGGAGGTACCCTAAAATGATTTATTTTCATGATTTTATTTTACCACTTTGTTGGCGTGATTAATATGTAGGTATGCCAAATTACAGCTTTCTAGTACTAAGAGTCTCTTAGATAAGCCGCGGACAGACAAACAGACGGACATGGCGAAACTATAAGGGTTCCTTGTTGACTAAGGAACCCTAAAAATCGGATAATTATCACCAACCAATTATCCAACCAATTAACCAATTATCCGATTTTCCGTTTCCGTCTGGTCAACACCAGACGGTGGACAATTTAACATAACATAACATCACGCCTGTAATCCCCGCAGGGTTGGGCAGAGGTGTACCTATAGTACACCGACATTTCGCCAGTTATGTTTAAGTCCCATGTAATAGGGGGCGAGCCTATTGCCATCAACCGGGCACAAATAGACTCCGGGCTGCTACTGAGCAATTCCAATTGGGAAAACCCAAGATCTCATGCTCATTAGTAGGACTTGCGACCACTAGACCAACAAGGTTATGGACAATTTGTCCGCGGAAAATTTAGAACCGTAAGGAAATCCCGGCAGTCTATTTGTCTTACGTGTGCGTTACTGCATTGATTTCCATACGTTCTATCGTCGCGGACGAATTGTTCATCGTCTCGTCAGCGCCTTATGCACACGGAAGGGTTATTATGAACTCAACAAAACCTAAAAACTCAAAGAATTTAGTTCAATTAAACCATTTACAGGCATTTTTGAGTTATCAAGGGGTCAGTCAGTGAGAAAAATAAATAATATTTCTTTAAAAATATAATTTAAAAGAATGTCCATAGAGTTTCTTGCCTGTTCTTCTTCATAAAGGTAGTCGCAGATAGGCGCGACGCGATACCGGTAGAACAATTTTCGTGACGTTCTCATAGAAATTGTACCTACCACCAGACGGTGGACAATTTAACATAACATAACATCACGCCTGTAATCCCCGAAGGGTTAGGCAGAGGTGTACCTATAGTACACCGACATTTTGCCAGTTATGTTTAAGTCCCATGTAATAGGGGGCGAGCCTATTGCCATCGACCGGGCACAGACCCAGACTCCGGGCTGCTACTGAGCAATTCCAATTGGGAAAACCCAAGATCTCATGCTCATCAGTAGGACTTGCGACCATTAGACCAACAAGGTAATGGACAATTTGTCCGCGGAAAATTTCGATCGTAAGGAAATCCCAGCAGTATATTTGTCTTACGTGTGCGTTACCGCATTGATTTCCATACGTTCTATCGTCGCGGACGAATTGTTCATCGTCTGGTCAGCGCCTTATGCACACGGAAGGGTTATTATGAACTCAACAACACCTAAAAACTCAAAGAATTTAGTTCAATTAAACCATTTACAGGCATTTTTGAGTTATCAAGGGGTCAGTCAGTGAGAAAAATAAATAAAAATAAATAATATTTCTTTAAAAATATAATTTAAAAGAATGTCCATAGAGTTTCTTGCCTGTTCTTCTTCTTCATAAAGGTAGTCGCAGATAGGCGCGACGCGATACCGGTAGAACAATTTTCGTGACGTTCTCATAGAAATTGTACCTACCACCAGCCCGCGTCGCGTCTGTCTGCGGGAGCCTTTAATGGTTTAATTGAAAATTTGAAATAAATGCTGTGACTTGAGTTTGAGTTTAATGTGTAAAGATGCAACTGAAAATCAGTAAGCTCTGCCTCTTTTGTTAGATTGGAAAGAGCCTGACCTCAACACACTTGGACGAAACCAACCTCGCTTCTATCTGCCTAATACTCGTACTTTGTCTATCTCGTCGTAGGGGATGTGTAAATACAAAAGAATATCCGTTAAACTTTGTCCTTTTTGACATTTGTTAGCATGGGGGTAAAAGGACATATATTCCTCAGATGATCCCATATATTCTTCAGATGTATGTAAAATATGTATTCTTCTGTAGAGCTATTTTCGTATCTTTTCAGACGCATGTAAAATATCTATTCCTCTGTGGCGGCATTTACAACGCCACATGCGAACTACGCATCACACTGACGTCACCTGAAATTCTGCATTGCGCAAGCAGGGTTTACCACCTGATCAGCGTATATATAACTTCCTGACGTTAGGCAGTTGCCCACCAGCCACAACACTCCGTCTGGTCGGAGGATCCTCCCTTTTCTATAGAGGATGATTGAACTTTTGCACCCTGTTCCTCTAGCTTTATTTTCATATTAGGTATATTCCGCCTTTGTAGCACGGTTTAAGAAATAGCTAAGCATAACAGTAAAGAAAAGGTGGAAGAATTAATGGACGGCCGTCATAATCTCCTGCGCAATATTTATCAAGGTCTAGCCAGTTTTATTATACTTAACAACAAAAATTACTACTAGAATTATCTACGTTTTCTACTATTCTCGTGAAAAATAAATACTTGCCTGCTAACTGTAACTAACACAGAATGTTTATTTTTTTGCTATGCTAAGTGGTTACAAGGCTACCGATTGCAGAATGCAGCAGACTAAAAAACATTACATGTTCACTTTTCAATTTCAAACATATTTACTGTTAAGACTGACACCTCAGCGCTAGTTTTTTTACTCTGTGTTACAAGACTTCACCTGTCATCCGATTATATTATTTCCGAAATGTTCGTAAATTTATTGGTTTATCAAGAATTTTTAGTACTAACAACATCACGCCTGTATTCCCCGAAGGGTTAGGCAGAGGTGTACCTATAGTACACCCACGTTTCGCCAGTTATGTTTAAGTCCCATGTAACAGTGGGCGAGCCTATTAACATTAACCGGACAGAAATCTGGACTCCTGGCGGGTACTGAGAAATTCCAGATAGAAAAACTCAATAACACTTTTCCCGACCCGGAAATCGAACCCAGGACTTCATGCTCATCTGCAGCGCTTGCGACCACTAGACCAACGATGCAATTACTTATTAATTATTACTTTTAAGTGCTTGTTAAGGCTCCGTGCACAAATTACAACCATTTTCGTCAATAACTTATCTAGTTGTAAGAAAACTTGATATAATTGAAACATTAAGTCTGTGTAAGTATAAAAGTACAGTTTTCGTAGTGCTAAACCATTCGTGTCAGTCACAGCACTTTTAGTAGTTGCATCACTTTTGTGCTCTCGAAAATATGGTTTATTTCGCCTTTGATTTACTTAATGAAGATATTGTATAATCATAAAATTCAACTTAGATTTAATTGAAGGATAGCTGAAGACTAATGTGTGATTCTTAAATTTATTGATAAGGTTTGCCAAATAATAGGAAAAACAAACAACACGTTTTTCTTAACATTTAAAAATATTGTAAAAAAAATTAAATGTTCAAAAACAAAAGGAGTTTCTTGTAAAAAAAAAGAGACCAACGTCATTGTTCGGAAGACTTGTTGCGAATATTTGTGATTTTCCATGAACTTATTTGAAAAATCCCATTCAGCCACACGCAAAACAATACTCGACTTTTCAAATAACAAATAGTTTTATTTCAATTCTCTTTCCCTTTCTCACAACTACTGAACAAAATTGATCAATTTCGTGCACGGCCCCTTAAGCATCGCAGAACGTGTTCTTCCTACATGTTGCTCATATTTCTGTGAAGAATGTTTAGGTAAAAAAATGCATATACTGTCATCTAATGTTTTGTTACCTTTTTGTTACAGGTAAGATCGCGTTCTTCTCTATTAAGGCGTCCATTCGTGAGTTTAATTACTAACTTATTAATGAATCCACATCACTAAACCATTTATTATTTATGCATCGTTTCATTTATGCATTGGACATTGTACAACGGCACGTTTCAATTAAAAAAAATATTAATTGAAGTCTCAAGATCTGCGAACGCAACGTTAAATTCCCCAGTGTAATAGAATCAAATGATTTCATTACAAACTGCGATATTCTTGACGCAGATTGCTCACATAATCTAACCAAGATTATTATTTTATTTACTAGCTTTTTACGGTTTTGCTTCGCACGGGTGACGGGTAGCACTAAGCACGTATCTACGGCACTTACCTACCTACCTACCACTCACCCACCTCAATCAATCAATCTACCTAGGCCTTTTCCCAACTATATTGGGGTTGGCTTCCAGTCTAACCGGATGCAGCTGAATACCAGTATTTTACATTGAGCGACTGCCTATCTGACCTCCACAACCCAGTAACTGGGTAATACGATACCCCTTGGTAAAGCTTCGTTCAGACTAGCGCGACGCGACAGTGCGACGCGACACCGGCTATTGTTATACCGTGAAGTTTTCTTAGGAATTGTATTGTTCGAGTAGCGTCGCGCCGTCGCGTCGCGCTGGTCTGCACGAAACTTAAGACTGATTGTCAGATTTCGGGCTTCTGGCGACCCGTAACGATTGTCAAAGATTCACGAATGACAGCCGGGACCAACGGCTTAACGTGCTTTCCGAGGCACGGAGGAGTCTCGGTATGTAAAGATAGTCACCCATCCACAGACCAACCCCGGCAAGCGTAGCTTAACCTGGTGGATCGACCCATGCGGCAGATATTACTTAGCCACGAGCACCTCCACCACTCACCCACCTAATACCTTTTTTTTTTTTTTTTTTTTTTTGGGTGGGAAATCATCAAATGACGTCTCCCGCTCTGGGTGGAGCGGGAGGGCGTGTCAGACTCTTACTGACTAAAACCCACCCGTGTTCCTTCTGTTGCCTGTGCAATGCCAGGGGGCCACGGTATCCCTTTCGGACTTTCCCGCAACCCCGGCAGGCAATGGTCTCATCGGACCCCTTCACTCGCTGACACTCTTTGAGGCGCGCGTGGAACACAACGCGCCGTCGACCCGGGCCTGGTCCTTACCGGACGGCGAGCTACCCATTGCTCGTCGTCCGCAAGCCCGCGCCTACGGTAGCCGGGAATCAGCGATTGATTCCCGACGCCCAGGGCGTCTCCTCCTGCGGCGGCTAGGGGCGTGAGGGCGCGAAATTTGCCTCTCCCTCACGCGTTCCGCCTCCTCCTTTGCGAGCATTACTGCTTCGCAGAAGGAGGTGACGGCCTCCCATGCCCTCTCGCTCCGTACCATGGCCTGGACCAGGGCCGGACGCGAGAGATCCCCGCCACCGATCGCCTCCACGAGGACACGGCGGTGCTCTGCCCAAGCCGGGCATACCTCCACCGTATGCTCCACCGTGTCCTCCGGGCGATCCACGCAGTGATGACACCCGGGCGTTTCCTCCCGCCTTATCCGAAACAGGTACCTCCCGAAATAGCCGTGTCCGGTGAGGACCTGCGTCAGGCGGAAGGTGAGGACGCCGTGGCGCCTCTCCAGCCACTCCTCAAAGAGGGGACTTATCGCAGCAATAGTGGCGTGCCCAGCACTGGGTTGCGACAATCGCACTCTCCATGACGCCATGAGATCCCGTCGGAGCTCTGTCCGCTGTGCCGCGAATTATGTTTTTTTTTATGATAAAAATCGTAAAAATCGGTTCAGCCGTTCGTGAGTTATAACTTATAATTTTATAAATGTTGTAACTAACCCGACTTTGTTTTATATAGATCTAGGATCTCCAACAAACCTGAGTTTGTTTTGGTGTTTCTTCTCAGAATAGTTGCATAGTAAACTCCGACCTCATCTAGTTTTTATTAAAATATTATTGACAGCTGCGCCCCGCGGTTGCACCCGCATAAGTCTCGATCCCGTGGGAATATCGGGATAAAAATATCCTATGTTCTAATCCAGGTCATGGTCTACCCATGTGCCAAATTTCATCCAAATCTGTTCAGCCGTTTTAGCGTGAAAGCGTAACAAACAAAAACAAACTCACTTTCGCATTTATAATTTAAGTTAGGATATTGACGTGTAAAATATCATTTTTATTCTGAAATTGAAGAAATATTCTTAAATCGTTTAATGTTTTCGAGAAAAATAGTTGAGCACGTAAAATACTGGTTGGTTTCCTTTGAGGTGGCACAGGTGCTGTGGTGAGGGAAGAGAAAATGGCCGTGACAGCTGGCACGCGAACACCTGCCCATCTGCCACAGTGCCACCGCTCTATGGATCGTTATTACTTATATCCTGTCGGGTGAAAGGTACAGACGTGTAATATTGTCCTTAGCACAAGTATTCTTCATAATTCTATCAAACTAAAAGCGGAATTAAAATATAAATGTTAACGTTTTCATTATATGGAATGTTGCCGATATCTTGTTTAAAATTGCTTGTAATTTTGCTCACCTTTTATTGCGATACAATACATATCAATTTAGAATTAATTGTTTATTTGACATTACTATAAAATGCTGTCAAGGCACCGCCTTTGGTATGTTCTTGGCCCGGCTTTTATGGAGTCGTGGTCTTCCAAAACAATTAATTACCTACGTATCGGGATATATAACGTTACCACTAGAATTTGCAGTCAGCTCTAAAATACAAAAGTCTAAAGCCAAAGAATTTCCGCTTACATACCCCTAACTAGAACAAAAGCTAGAAGTTGAAGCTGCTAACATACCGGGTAGTAAAAACTCGTGAGAGAATGTACTTCGTAAACAGCTTATAAAGGTAAGACAAAGGCTCGTATGCACGGCAATGTGGATATATGCTACGCAGCAAGGTTCCGATTTTCCAGAGCTGTCTATTTCCTGATCAATTTACATTGATGCTAGTCCTTTTGCATTCTCTCTCTCTCGCTCTCTCTCGAGTTCGAATTTTGAATCCACTTACGCGAAATCGACGCGTTAACTTGTGTGATCAGTGTGCTCAAACAAACATCCGCCTCGCCAAACAAAAACGCATCATGCAATTAACAGTCCAACAAAAATAACGAACCGCTGCCGTGTAAACGGGCTTCAATTTACTGATGGAGAACAACTCGTGAATAGGGTATCAAATCGAATGTATCGATACCCCTATATATTGAGTATTACATTGTATACTCTGTCAGTTAAAACATCAATAAATAAAAACAATCTACTTATTTGTTCAACTACGAATCCTGATTAACTAATCAATCAGTTCTCATGAATAATAAACATTTTCCCAACATGCTAACAAGAAACAACCTTCTGAACTAAAGTGACGTTACAATGTTCATTAAAAGTATCGAGTATTTACATAAAGTTTCGGAATATGCTTGACAAGAATCGAGTAGAATATATTAAATTATCGATACTCTTTCGGAACCCTACTCGTAGACCGTAGTTTACATTATTTTTGCATTAACATGGAATTTAGTACCGCGTTCAGTATAAATTCTTACGATCATGTGTGTTATTGTGCAGGTCTAATGGTATACCATTTATGTTATCTACTTTATGTTTATATGTATAAGGCTGTTAATGGTTTAAATGTAGTGCTACGTACCTTCTTGATTATCTGTTATTGCTAAGGAAATGCCTATTATGGCTATTAACAACTTGAATTATGTTACATATTTCGAAATTAATAAGGGTTTTGGAATTCAATTAGGAATGTCTTGTTTGTTTGATGTTTTTATGATCGGAATAACTGTATAGAAAAACAAATTATTTGTAAAGTCAGCAATGGAATGAAGCTGCTTAATATTCTAAACAACAGCTCTAGTTGTGAACGAACTGTACTGTCAATTTCGACTACTGTACTACATCGATTCGTATCTTTTTCAATATCAATGTTAAATTAGTATTTCACAACTGGTCGCGGCAAACTTTTAGTAACAAACAGTTATTTCACTATGCTAACTATCTCACAGTATTATCTGGCTTGCTGTTCACACGTAGGCTTACGGCCACCCACACCACCAAAACCGAGATTTGCGAATTTGCCTACATTACCTCCGATACCTCTTGGCCGAGCTCCATTTACTTTGATCCATCTTATCAAACCAATCTATGACTTACGACACCCAAGATAAGACTCAGTTTTATACAATCATCAGCAAATAAGGATGAAGTAGACATGTAGCGGTACCGACTGTTTCCCCAGTGAAATGTGTTATTTAAGTACAGGTTTGCGTGCCGAGGAAATATCATATCGTCAAAATATTGGTATTGCGATCGTTTTGCAAACGCATTATACAAGTTACTCAATTTTCTCAGGATTTCACGACATTTTTTAATGGGACTTTTAGTTTGCGGGCCAACAGTTTTGGCAGACATGTTATCGATTTTGTTCCCATCAAGTTTCCTATCATGAACTGCAATCCCCATTTGGTGCCATGTTGCTCGAGGCACGAACGCCGACTGTAGTGTTTGGTGACTCATTCTCACGCCGAAACTAAAGCGCCCGTTAACCTGACTCATAATAATAGACCACTAGCCTATTTTCAAGTAAAGACCAAAAGGACCATATCTATCAAAGTATATATAAACTCGTTTATTATCCGCAGTGTTTGTATTACTGAAGTTTTAGACTTCAGCTACGAAATAATATTCTAATGCTGGGTATTGTTTTGGCTGAATATGTGAATATATCCATTTATTACCAAGTTTGACTGATAAGTGAGAAATTCTACGTATATCATGCGTGCCGCCTGCGTGCGTCATTGTAAGTGTGGATAGGTTACATGTTCCGTTTGATGAATATTTGTTATATTACTGTTCCTTGTCTACGGGACACGTTCCCAGCTACGCATGTTTTTATCGATGGGTATGTGAAGTCACAATCACGACTATTGTGCTTAGGAATCTCAAGTTTGATCAAATAATATGTCATGTATGGAACCCGGTAACTGACGATCCGCCTCCGCACTGCTACGTTTTTGCCGTGCATATAACGGAAAAATTTAAATTCGTGCGATTTTCCAAGTGACAGAGTTTCGATTTTCCACCTAACTTGCTATTTTGATATTCCGAGAGATTCGAAATTTGAAACCGCAAAGTACCCGAAGCGATTAAATTCCAATGATCAGTCAGGGTTATAAATGTATATAAAGATTTCCTTAGAGAACTGTTTTTAAGATGAAGTCATTTAGCTAGCCTTTAGTTTCTTTGACGAATCTTATTATGGTTTACCTGTCTTGTAAAAAGTTCAATAAAAAGTTATTCTTTGTTCGTGGATATTGGAACAATTATAAACCAGTAAGTAGTGTTCAGGCGATGTGGCGAGTACCGATGACCTCCAGGAACGTGAAGACAGCAATGAGAATTCGCAGTGAATTTTTTGCTGCTTTTTATTGGCGCCGCGAGCCATTACGTAGTTTGCGAAACGGTACTAATTTGTTTAGAGCAACACGCCACAATAATAGTAGATGGACTTGAATAAAACTACCTGGTTACCGAAATAATAATAGCAGGTAGATGAATCTGTGGCTAAAGATGAATCTATCTAATAATAATAATGAAGTGCTGTTCAATTGTAAGCGCTTTACTTGATAACGACTGGGCCGAATTTGGCTATACATATTTTGTTTTAAAATATACGTACCTAATAGTCTCAGTTTTTTATGGAAAGAAAAATTTGAAAAGTTTCCCGGAAAGTCTTCAAATTCGGGAAATATTGAACGTCGTACACGCACAGCATTATGCTGAGTGGAAGCCTTCTTGTCACAGTCATGACGTGCAGCTGCCAAATATTTGTAATGTTTATTATATTGTTGCTTTTTTTGTATGCACTTGTTTCTGTGACAAATGAACCGAATTTTCTTTCTTTCTTTAGTTTTTTGTATGAATTATTGAAATTTGGGCAGAACGTCTGTCGGGTCAGCTAGTTTTGAATAAAGTTGAACTTGAAATGAGATTCGGAACATGCGAGCAAAATGGGCAATCGTTTTTTGTCCCAACAAGTGATTAATTCACGGAACACAGACCGTTAATAAATGATAAATATTACTTCTGTCTCGAGAGGCGGACTGTTTCCCATATTTAGTTATATTGCAAAATTGTCAGATACCGTAATTACGAGCCTATTGCAGTACTGCATAATCAGTAGAATCTAAATATTAATTGATATCGCCAGCCAGTCGAACATGTGCTCAGTGTTCGATTACATTTCGTATCTCAATCTTATTAATGGCTACTTTTACTTGAAACATGGCCCAATGTTTTGCAAAACATCATTCTTGAATTCATTGCGATAGGTTTTTCGGTCATACTCTTTTTGGTTTCCATACATACCTACTTATCCTTTCATTTTGAAAGCAATCAACACTTTTTCAACTTAGAAGTTATGTACTCACTTAAATTGTGATATATATATATTATATTTACTTAAATTGTCTTTTTGATCACGTAATTTTAAGGGCTTTGAAATGGGATTAAGGCTAATTAAGGCACATGTAGATGGCTGCTGCCCGTCATATTAACATAATCCATACTTCTAACGCCCACGCAAAAATAAATGAAGGCCCTAGTATTCGGGACACACGCGAAATTCATGATCAACTAGCGTAACTAATGGATCATTTAGTTTTAGGATAAGTTGAGGAATAGAATGTAATTAACATCATGCTGTGACCCTTAAAAACTGAGAAAATGAAAAAAGTCAGCGAGGGCGGGCGATGCGATGCGACGCAATGGGCCATAGAAACAAGAAATTTCATAGTAGACGAAGTTGCGGGCACAAGCTAGCATAATGATATGATTATTACATACTCAGCCAAATGATGTGACGTTGAGTGCTAATAAAATCAAATAAACTAGTCACTAGTTTTTATCCACTGACGTGTTTATTCGATTTTATGATTTCATTTTATTTTATAAGTTCATTAAGATTTATAAGCCTCGAAGTCATTTCGATTATCGCACTCCGTAGTCTGTAGGCGCCTTCATCTCTGATGTAATATAACAATTTGAACATCTGAAAAACATCTCTTTTAAAATAATCGGTTGACTTACTAATGTAATGCCGGTGTTAATTCATGATAAAAGAAAAAATCTCTGATTCCCAAAAAAATCTCTGCTCTTGGAACCAACACTCTAAACACGAGAAATATCTAAAATAATTCTATATTTATAAAAGTCCCTTGTAATAATTAAGGCGTGTCCGGTGTGGGTTTGCCCCTTAATCTTTTCTCTTAATTACATCGCTCTGTTTTTATATCGCCCTGGTACCTTGCCGCGTAAGCCGTTCACGATAAAAGCGGACATTTTGCGTTGGAGGAGAAAATACCATTGTTTTATCGGTCCTTTTATGCTGTATTTTTGTCCTTTATACGGACTAGCGATTAAGTTATTAAGATGGATCCTTTGAGCTGGTGTTAAATGTTTTAACCATTCAATGGGATTTGGTTTTAGAAAGAGGGTTTTTCTTTTATCTCGTTATATTGCCTTCTCGTACATTTGTCATTAACTCATTACTAGTCATTACCTATAGTGTTCTTTGAATAATACTTATTAACTTAGGTCGTAACCTCCCATGCTTATGTGACTATTCTTGTTTTGGCAAGGGAAAAAGGGTAGATTCAATTGCATTTACATGAATTCATTTGCTAGATAAACAGAAACATAACATAATAATTATGTGAACATTTTGAAAACTTAAAATGAAGCCTTATTCCGGATTCGCACGGGCTATTTTTTTTCGTGCACTGGGTTTTCAACGCTCTGCTTAGCGCCGAGAATTGAAAATCAACAGTGCTTTATAAAATCCCACCGCGATATTTTTACGTCCCGTCCGTGCGAACGTGGGATTATTGTTAAACATCGTCAATAAAACAGTTGATACTTATTAATTTTTGCCTAATAAATTGTCCTGCTCCCATTTTGCTTAAGGATTATGCCTATTTAAAGTTCAGAAAACAGATTTAAAACTGCGATGAATGCAACATCCGATTGAACATCGTCGCCCCTTCCCTTACCAAAAGGTTGCCGCTAATCCTGCTGTAATGACGTTCCCCTTCATTTTACATGGAAATGCAAATTCTCGTTTATGTGCACATTTTAACGATAATCTACTTACGGACAGCGAGTGTAGTGAGACCTGGATCACCGAATTTATTCATCGATTTCCCCCATTAGCTTGGAATTGCGTCGCGGCCGGTTGGATGGCGGCTGGCGCCGAGGTTGCAAATTTCACGGCGCCCCTGACTCGCTCCTCGTGGCTTGTTTGCGAAAATGTCACGTCGCGGAGTGTACCCCTCTCCCCTGCATCACATCCCGCCCCGCACTCCCCAGCGAGCTCGACGACCGCGACGTGTTCTTCTGTTGGTAACATGACTCCGCTTTGTGAATCGAGACGCGCGGTGTCTGAATACGTGCACCACAAAATAGGTAGTTCCAGTGTTCCCAACACTTCTATTGGTGTTCTACCCATAAACACGAGATCACGGTTCCGACGTTACGCAGCCGTTAAAGTAGAAAACGGTAACTTTATAGGCGGACTGTATTTTTCTCATCCACTTTCAATATGGGGAAATATTGAAAGTGGACGTAATGTTATTTTTATATCGACATACGTCTTCCATCAAGTTCGCAGCAGGATCGAGGAAGCAGAAGCTGAATGTGGAAATTTAAAAGGGAATATTGTAATAAATTGTAAATTCCTATCTTATTTTGCTTCTACTTACGTTTTATTCGAAACGATGTGTATTTAGTCATTTATAATGAGTGAAATACTTGCCGAACGAGACAGTTTTACGATGCGCGAGATTTTGCTATTTCAAAGTTTCCTAATTGTGTGAGTCTAATATCGTTTTATTTGCAACAAGGAACAGTAAAAGCCTGTACCACATTTACTCCAAACTACCTACCAACGGAACGTCCGTCGCCCTAATAGCCATCGAGCGAAGGTAGTCTTGTCACTCCAAGCCCCCAAATTCCTCACACAGTGATATTTCCGAAAGAGGGGATTACCATGAAAGATGTCGCATTTGGCTCCTGCTATTTTATTTGAGGATTTCCACCCTTGGGAAATACAGATTATTCGCGTTGCGTGGCCACTGAAACTTTTATACGTTTTATTCATGTTTTATAAATCATTTAAATACTTATTTGCGTAGGGATCGATCGATTGACATAAAATACAGAACGTTTGGAATTAATCTGTTTAGGTCGACGTGCTTGGATTTGCACACAATGGCAGCTCGGCACGTTTGCGTGTGAAATATTAGTTAAGTACTCATTGGATCGAATGGCGTGGTTATCGAATGACCGTGGTCAGCGCGCGCATGCTCCACATTGCTATGTACCATTTATATTTTAAGCCTGTTGGCCCAAAACTCGGCTATTCTTTTGTACCGAATAGGCCTAAGCTCCCTTTGAAACGTCCAATGCCAAAGAGCGTCCGTGCGGACTCCCGACCCTTGTCGAAAACTGCCCTATCTCTGACGGGCAGCGGCTTGCGGATTATTAAACTTAAATCGAGCTTCCTTCCGCATTTACTTACATCGCATCAAGGTCTCAGAAAACCGATAATGTTCTGTAGGTTTCCATTAAGTAAATGTTTTATTTATTAACAGGCTGGTTGAATTCGATCGTAACGCGAGTATGTTGAGAAAGCCCACTGTCACGAACACGTTATCTTACACACCTGCTATCTAATTACGCAACACATTTTCGTATACGATTACGACTAATCTGTTTAAAATTTTGACAGTTCAACAACATTGATTGCGTTATTGATGTTGTTGAGCAGATTTTTTTTTCGAACTCATGAAGCAATGTATTAGCAATCTGTTTCAAAATGATTCAGATTGTGAATGATCGTGTATTAACGCAATTCGGGTGCGGAATGGCGGGAGAGGTTCGCTTACGCGTTATAATTTACGCCTGCCTTCTGTTTTTGCATTAAGGCCCGTGCAGACCAACGCGACGCGACTTGACCAATACAATTTCTAAGAAAACTTCACGGTATAACAATAACCGGAGTCGCGTCGCGCTAGTCTGCACGAAGCTTTAAATGTCATGTTTGTTTGTTACATTGTAATAACGATGGTGTTTTACGTTGATGAAGTGTATCGAAGAGGGAATAACGGTGTTCGTTTGTTAAATTATTACAGTCAGGCGGGGCGAACGGAGGCGAGGGGCGTTCATAAGCGCGATACGCTCCGGTTCCTTATCTCGATGTGCAATTCTTTGTTTGCTGTGTACGCAATTTCCCAAACGGCGGCGTCGAGTCGGGCGAGATAAACCGCACAAGGACTAGCCTCGCTTGGAGATGGCAGATATCTTGTGCGTAGTACGCAGCCTCGCCTCCTTGCCGCCTCACCGCCAAGCCAGCAATATATTTCTTCGGAGCGTGTCGCCTCGCCTTCGTTCGCCACTACGCCCGCCTCCGCTGAAATATGATTTGGATTATGAAATACGACGGCAACATTCCCCAGATAGGCGTTTACCAATTTATTCGCCGTTACGGCTACAGAGTTGTGTGAAATTTTTGATGCTAAATATTTTATGCTACAACATTTATTTTGTCACACTTTTTTTTGCTTGTAATTATATCAGTGACTTCCAGTTGGCTAAGCATAGGTAACTGAAGGTTTTTTTTTGTTGTTTTTTACTATAGCGTCAATATGAAGGTTGATCGCTACTCGCAGGTGTGCGGGTGTGGTGACCAGAACGGCAGGTGCGCTTCGTTCTCGTCGACTATTTGCTCTGTTTATTTTTCAATTCTCGTAGTTTCATGTTTGCCCACTCGCTTATCTACTGTTTTACAGCTCCGTTATTCACTGTACTCTGTTATAATTAAACTAATTTGTTCGCGAATGGTGACTGAACTTTTACGCACAAATTGCCTTACGTTGAACGAAGACGTCCCTGTTAATAAATTATGTTAGTTAATTAGATATAGGAATTCTTTCTTTGGAAGTAATCTAATTGAGACTTGAATTGTCGTCGACTACAATCTTATTATTTACCTCAGTACATTTTAAGGTAGGGTATGTATGTACCAATGTACCTAATAGTCTGTAATAAGCACGTCGGTCTGTATGCAAATGCAACGTCCGCTCGAGGGAATCACGCGCCGCAGTTCGATGAGGATCGCCAGTATCGTTACCATGGGCCATGATGGTTCGACGCTGTAATTGTAACGTCGTTTTTTACCTTGTACCACGTTCGTCGACATGGAAATGCTATTAGTAAGTGAAATATTTAATAGTAAAATGTTAATTTAATCGACGAACCCAGCAACCCGGGAGGGATTAAGAGGGAACAGGGGCTGCGAGAAATTTGAAAAATAGGTATTTGAAGAAACTATTGCCGTCGCGCTGCGCCCGCAAAACCGAGTTAAACCCCGTAAAGTGCGATAGGGACAACTGCAGCTCAGAACGATTATATCACAAAAAATTTGACGAAAACGACGTTTTGGCATTCTCCTTTTTTCTCCTCGATAACTATTTTTATATTTTACTTTAAAATTTTAAGAAAGAGTCTAGGTTCCTATTATTTTCTTTTATGCTAAAAACTTTTCCGAATTAGTCTGGTAGTCCTCTAATCACGGCGGTAAAAATGGGGCATTATTGTAATTTTTGGAGGGTCATAGATTCCTTACTTATTAATTGCTGAAAAAAAGGAAATGACAGAAACATGCCTATAGAGACCCTGATTTTATAAAAATGACAGTTCTGGAGGCATTATTCAGGAAGAAAAACGGGGAATATGTTTGTATGGAGCATCGCGGGCCCTGTTCCCTCTTAAATTGCCTGTATCGTTACTTGTACTATTTTTAAATACCTTTGCTTCATGTTTCAGTTACTAATTACACGCTGCTAAATTCTATTAATGTTTTTAATTAATTAATTCTAGAATATCAAGATTCATGATATTATCTAATATTAGTCTATCGCTTTCAGAGATTAATGAACCGTGTTACCATTTTTGCTCGCTGAATTATTTGAAATGTGTAATATAGTACACACCTACGCGATACAATATGTTTAGGTTCCCCATTGTGTTGCTTGGCAGATGTTTTATCTAAACCATCAGCAATATACAAACCAGCTGGTTAACCTAAATATCTAACAATAAGTTCCTCACTGACGCGAATGTCGATGCCCGGTAGCTGTTGACCCCGTTGTTAATCACTATAATGACGAAATTTTTTGTTACCAGCCAAATATAATATGACCGTGACCGGTTTGGGTACCTATCGCTTACATAATAATCGTACGCGAAACAAATGTATGACAAGTTAAACGACCAACTGTGTTGAGACGACAAGTTACGTCGCACCTCGGTTAGTGGGCGACATTTGATTGAGCGCAATATGTCACGACTTCACGAGAAGTTTGCCGGCTTTCCACATAATTGGTAACTAGGTAGATCAGAATGATTAATTCAGTGCGAAGTTGCGATTTGCGTTCGAAGTTTGAATAAATATTAATGCGACCTATTCTGTGCCGTGTTCATGTAGTCGCAACTCGAGCGTGGGAGCGTTACTATGATTTGTTTACACCGGCCGAGTAGGTGCGACGTGCGATCAGCTGGGCGCGTGACGTCGAGAAGGCGTGCGCCGGCGCAGCGCGGGCGTCATTGTGACGTGTACGTCTTGCCCACTACAGCTTGTCAATCATAATAAAATCGCAATTGAGGCGTTCAATGCTCTGTGTAGTTCTATACACATTTATTATTTATTGTCTATCGTTTTGAGTAATTTTATCGTTTGTTTTAAGAACTTGGATTTGGTGCACAGTTCATAGCGTAATTTTATTGCCCGCATAATTTTTCCAGATGAACTGGAAAAAAAATTATCGCATAAACCAAATTTAATATGCAATCAGATGCTTTAATAAATCTTACTTTACATCAACGTATTTATTTGAGTGGTTAGTGCGGTTGGAAATTTTACAAATAAAATAATATGTGTAATTATATTAATTATTTCCAGTACAGTACGTCGGCCGCAATGTGGATTGGTACATTAATAATGTGTAACATAATTAACTGCCTTGAATTCAATATTGCTACGAATGTCAGTCAGCCTAGGTTGACATTTGTAGGTACCTACTTAACATAAGGACCAATTACTGACTTAATCAAACCCCGTGAATACTTAGTTCAGTATTGTAAGTAATTAATTTTATACATTACGTATATATATACCAAAGTGTGTTACCTCTTTTGAAATTCGAGTAGGTACCTATTCCTGAAATTTATCAAAGAATTAATAAGTTAACAAGCTACAGGTTTTACCCTAAGTTAGGTACCATCAGCCTGAAAGACGACATCGGCAAGAATTAATTTCATTGTCTAAAGTCTTTGTTCCATAATATCTTATCCATGTGTACTTGTGTAGCCTTACCCCACACCCGGATATGGGGCCAGTGGCTAAATATCAGCCGCACGGGTCGATCGTAGGTTAAGGTACGTTTGCTGCGGTTGGATCGTAGATGGGTTACCATCCATTACATATCGAGACACCTCCGTGCCTCGGAAAGCACGCTAAGCCGTTGGTCCCGGCTGTCATTCGTAGATCTTTGACAGTCGTTACAGGTAGTCCGAGTAACTGGGTTGTGGAGGTAAGATAGGCAGTCGCTCCATGTTAAATACTGGTATTCAGCTGTATCCTGGAAGCCGACCCCAATATACACATGTACGAACTACGCATCGAAGACATGACGTCACACAAATCCTGCATCGCGCAATTAGAGTTACCGCGCGAACGATCAACACCCGGGCAGTTGCCCGCCAGACACAACACCCGTCTGGTCGGAGGATCCTCCCTTTTCTATGGTGGATAAGTGAACTTTACACCCTGTTCCTCATGCCTCTAAACACACATCAAAAAAAGTTGGTGATCACTAGCAAAAGCTGATATGGTTTACTCGGAATGGTCTGACAATTCCTCCAATAGCCACTGTTCTGTACTTCTGCCGTCATGGTACATGGTACGTCGTCGTCTCGATACGGTATCAAAGGCGTTCTAGCAAAGAACGGATATTACAATTTGAAAAAAAAAAACTGACCCAAGGTCTCCAAATTTGAAAAAATATACAGAGCACTCATTTCAGTCAAGTCTACTTTAACTGAAACCGAACGAGTGTTTTCCATGTCGGGAAGTGTTGTCAGCAGAATACTCTCGGACAATGGTATAAATGCTTAAGGCATATTTTATCAGAATTAATTCGAAATTTTAAGTGATTACTACAAGCACAGGTTAAATTAACGCATATTTGCCAAAAATAGTAATTAAACATAAATGAAAATTTATCGGTTTCTCGGGTAGTCTCGAGAAAACGAATTCGAGAATTCTCGGAAACCGAGAAATAACCTCGAGAAACCATAAACCCTATAGTACCTACACATTGACACAAATGAATACAGATGGTTCACTCCGCAAAATCATTTGAATAAAAAGCGACGCTTGATACGACACAATTCAGGTCGCATAGCGCTAATTACCTCCAGTTATATTCACCTACAAGTTGCCTCTCTTTCGCGCGTAACTCTTAGATCTTCTGACTACGTTACAGTCACTGAATTGGCAGACAATTGGCACAAGTCGAGCCCGCCGCGTAGTTGTAACTTCATACCTAAAATGCGGAGTGAACCATTTGTATTCATCTGTGACATTGATACAGTATTATGGAACACAAAATTGTAGACAATGAAATTAATTCTTGTCGATGAGTACTGACAAGAAATCATATTTTTCAGGCTGACTATTATACCTACGACTCCTACGAGGGTGAATCAAAAAGTTCTTAGAATTGCATATATTAAAACCTTTTTGGGAGAAGTTCGATATTCAAATTAAAGAGTGTCAATCACATAATATAACACGCCGCCGCCCAGAACGCGGCTTTACAGCTTGATCTACCTCTTTTAAATTCAGCCACCCAGTACGCAACCGTAGAATAGGGTACAACATCATCCCCTAATGTCTGCTGAATGTCCGAAAAAAAATCCTTCGTAGACATTTTTTTCAAACTGAGTTATTTAACACCGCACGTAACTCACTTTTATCCATAATTTGGGGTTTTAGCAACTCGTTGCACAAAACAATGTATTACGTGCGAACGAACTGATAAAAACAAGTGACAGTTTGCATAAATATTGTGTGATTCACAATATTTAATTTGAATATCGCACTTCTCTCAAAAAGGTTTTATATAAATATGCAATTTTAAGAACTTTTTGATTTACCCTCGTATGTTATAATTCTCTTGTATCTACATAATAAGGTAGAGGTCGTCCTTAGCAAGGCGGTTGTAACCGCACTCGTCATATCAAGTTTCTGGCTGACTCCTGGACCGTGAGGGTTCATAAAGTTATTATATGACACCTGATTAAATAGAAGGTTAACATGGAAGTAAATCCCATATGACTATCCACATAGAACCCACACGGGATTCTATGTGGATGTTCAATATTACAATAACACTTACAATACTTGATTTAATTACCCGATTACATCACACAGGGGGACGTCAATGGGTCATTCCATAGGTAATTGCTGAAAACCAGCGCTGTTGACGTTAGGTTGGCCCGAAGTCACAGCATTTCGCTGAGCAATGACCTGTTCTTGCACAGATACGACACACAGCTTAATTTTACTTATTGTTTAGTATTTATGTAGTTAATTTAACTGAAATCGGCATTTTGTTTTGTTGTTTTTGTTGTCATTTGACAATGTCACAACCACAGACACAGTTTACGTAATGTCGCAACAGTAAATTACGCAATATTTTCTATGGTCCGAGGCCTTGACATCAGCCAATGAACAACGTTTGGTTCCAAACGTTTTTTGTTGGTTGAATGCGAGGCTTTTGGCTACTTTTTTTAGTTTAGTATGTTTTTCTGCTACTGTTGTATTTTTGTGTGTTTTGTTTGTGCAAAATAAACATATTTTCTTTCTTCTTTTCTTTTTTCTTTCAATAACATATTCTTAAATTGCCAAAGAAATAATGCTGGTCCGGAGAAAATAAATGGTACGTAGAGCATATCGGAAATAAATAAAATAGGCATGAAAATATTCTAGTCATTTTTATACCTAATGTAATATTTTGTACCGCTTAAGCCCCGTGTAAACTGGCACGACGCGACTAATAAGACAATTTCTACGAAAACTTACCGGTAGATTAATTACCGGAGTCGCGTTGCGCCACCGTCGCGTCTCGCCAGTCAGCACGAGGCTTTAAAGTTGCCAATGAAGTAGTGATAAGTCTACCATATGAACACTATAGTAAGTGTCCCATTTCTTTAACTTGACATCTTGTTGGAAAAGATAAACATCGCCACCACTCACTTAATACCCAGATTACTGCGAAATTTTGTTTATCAGCGCCAAATATTTGAGTTTTTTAAGAAATTCCTGGAGGCGATATATATTCAAAGAATTGATGAAACACAAAAGACCAAGTTCTTTTGTTTAGCCATTCAGAACTGTGAAACGTGCTCCAGTAACGGATCTATTCCTCGTATGATATTACGCTGTTCTTATTGTATTTACCGAGGATATGTCTTCCTGCTATGCTTGATTATACTGACACACTGAAGGTGATGTAAATAATATAAATAATACCTGTTACTGGCCCCGTCAAAGATCTCTTCTCATACCGAGAAGGCACCAGCATTTTTCACCACGCTTGCTCAAGACGGGTCGGCGATTTCAAACTTATAGGTATTAACTACTAGATGCGACCCGCGGTTTCACCCGCATAAGTCTCGATACCGTTGGAATATCGGGATAAAAGGTATCCTATGTCCTTCTCCAGGTCATGGTCTACCCGTTTGTCAAATTTCATCCAATTCCGTTCAGCCGTTTTAGCGTGAAAGCGTAACAAACAAACAAACTTGCATTTATAGTATTAGTTAGGATATTACTAGCTGCGCCCCGCGGTTTCACCCTCAGTCAGTCTCGGATCCCGTGGGAATGTCTGGACAAAAAGTATCCTATATCCTATTCCAGGTCATGGTCTACCCGTGTGCCAAATTTCATCCAAATCCGTGCAGCCGTTTTAGCGTAAAAGCGTAACAAACATACAAAAAAATCTAATCTTTTCTCTTTCTAATATTAGTTTAGATAAGATAAGTCCAGTACCCTAATTGTGTAATACACGATCAATCAGAATCTGAATCGTTTTGAAACAGATTGCTAATCCATTGCTTCGTATGTTGGGAAAAAAAACTGCTTAACAACGTAAATAACGCAGTGAATGTTGTTG
Organism: Xanthia togata; assembly: GCA_963853775.1. Classification (NCBI taxonomy): domain Eukaryota; kingdom Metazoa; phylum Arthropoda; class Insecta; order Lepidoptera; family Noctuidae; genus Xanthia; species Xanthia togata. The sequence continues at coordinate 20,850,565 of OY970802.1, forward strand.
AACTGTCAAAATGAAACAGATTAGTCGTAATTGTTTACGAAAATGTGTTGCGCGTAATTAGGGTGCAGGCGTGCAGGTTTCCTTAGGAAATTTTCCTTCACTGATCAGTAAAGTTCAAGATAAAGTAGGCATATGTGAATTGAAAAGTCACATTTGAACTTGCTGGGATTTGAACCCAAAACTTCGTGCTTGTGAGAGGGCCTTAACCACAGGGGCCATCATCAAGGTGAAGTATTTCAGTAAAATTCTTCCGGAATCTACACACGCTTTCTAAAGCGTGTGTAGATTCCGGAAGAATTTGCAGTCAACAATATTGTTTGACGGATCAAAGCAAAATACGGTGACTTGGTTGAGTTATTTTTGGCTACTTAATTAAGGCGACGACGATAACCGACTTTTAATGATTTAATAGTGAAGATCTCGTCTAAACGAGTAATGTTACGATTTGGAAAAAACATATTGTTAAATTAGAGCATATTATTAATAATTTACTGTAGGAATATATTTGATTATGTTTCTAGTGAAATTATTTTGTAAAGTTATGTCTAACGCGGAAAAAAAACTGGGAATCACGCAAAAATTATCAAGCGTATTTTTCTAAAACCTTAACATTTTAAAGATAATTTAATTATTGATCTTTTAGTATACGTGTTTCATTAAAATACCTTCTGTTTTATGTATAATAAATTAATAATGCGTCTAATTTAGGACAGCGCTTCTTGATGGGCGAGTTCTATTACTGGTTGGACGTACGACGCGTTGCCTGAGCTCGGTACAGAACACCCAACCCAACCACTCAAGTTCACTGGCATATTGCGGTTTTCGATAACACGTCTGAAATCTGGATGTTAATTACATCCCGATTTCGTCTATGCCAGATACTGATCCCTTGATTCATTCTGCAAAACGTTTCATTGTTTGAGAGTTTGTGGTAACAATTTACTGGGCTGTCATACGTAACCGTAAATTCTGAAAGCACTCACAGCACATACACCTTACCAACATAATAATTTTGGTCCATTTGACATTAGGTAGCATTAGCTTTAAAAACTTTTCTGGCAGTACGAAGAGTTCCCATTTCAGCAGTAAGTTAACGGGTTAACAATGATAAAAGTTCCCCTTCTAAAACAACTCATTTCACACTTTTACCTTTATTTTTCACCTAATTTTTATGTTTTTTTTTCGAATATTCCCAAAATTTTAACTAAACTGCTTGCTATTGGCCAAATTAAATGATAAATGAATAAATTTTTATTTTATTTAATTAAAGTAATGAGTAAGCAATCTAGCAAAACAAGTTTTAGGCTTCTTTGTCGTTAGACATTTTGTTTACAGATACCTATTTTAAATTCACAAAAAAAATTAAAATTCATAAATACTTTTTGTAAACCTTAATTTTTTTTATTAAGACTTCGTCTAAGATAACCATGGCTTAAATGATTCTAAATTGTCTGTACTATCTTCGCCTTAAAGCTTTGCAACCAGCTTCCAATCACCCTGTATAATTCTTTAAAAAAAAGTCCAAGTGCGTGTCGGACCACGCACAATGAAGGGTTTCGTAGTTGGAATGAATTTATCCCAAAAACAAACTTAACATTATAGTTGAAGAACGTGTTCTCCCATACATCGATATACTTCACGGTCAATTCTCGAACTGCAAATGTAAGTTTGTAATCGCAAAAATATTTTTTTTGTGATAAAACTACAAATTAACAATTTTCATTAACTTTTTCCTTTACGTGTGCTGTGAGACCTTGCTTCCTGCCAAATTTCATGATTCTAGGTCAACGGGAAGTACCCTGTAGGTTTTGATTTATTTACGAGTATCCAAATATGATCTACAGGTAGTTGTTTCGGGTCTGGCTGTTTGTGTATGTGAGTTTTATGTTTGTAAACGCACCCACGATACAGGAGAAATTCCAAGTGGGGCAAAGTTTTAAAAAGAAAAGAAAAAAGAAGTACCTATGTCGCTTATATGGCCGTATTTTTTTATTGCGTCGACTTAGAAGCTTGATCTTTAGAGCTCCAAGGGACCATAGAACTACGTATTTGATATACATTTTACTTGATACTTCCACGCTTTCCTGAGAAAAAACGTCTTGACAGACTGACGGACGGACAACGAAGTGATCCTATAAGGGTTCCATATTTTCCTTTTGAGGTACGAAACCCCAAAAAAAAACATAAACTTCATCGTGATAATGTTTTAAATCTATCGTCAGACTTATAATTATCATGTCGGCTTCCTAATTTGTTTCTGCCTTAGTCTTCCGCGACATTTTCATACGATAACAAGCTGGAGCGAGGATTAAATCCAAATGTTTGTTAACATTAAACAGTTGACAGCTCCTGTTTTATAATTACAGCGGCTTCTGGTACTATTTACATAATATACGAAGAGATTTATGAGTGTGAAGAGACAACGGCCCTCCGCCCGGGGCGGCGTAGCGTTTGAAACTCATAAATAGGTACCACATAGTAATATCGTCCCTATGCTGAACCCTAGCAATTCTAGCCATGTATGTATATTTTGATCACGATTTCACACGAATATCTATACTATAATAATATTGTAAAGAGGAAAGATTTGATTGTTTCTTTGTTTGTATTGAATAGGCTCCGTAACTACTGGACCTATTTGAAAAATTCTTTTACCATTAGAAAGCTTAGTTTTCAGGGAGTAACATAAGCTACTTTCTCTCCTGTGAAAAATAACGGGACCCGCGGGAAAGACCACGGGAGCGAAGCCGCGGGAAAAGTGATAGTTAGTTATATTCCTGCTCGTATTCCATGTAGTGTCTAAAATTATGTATGTACCTAAGCTAGAGTTTTCATGAATTTTAAATTTTATATGACTCCTAGCTTATGGTATTCGGGAACGTACTACCGGGATAAAAAGTATCCTATGTCCTGAACCAGCGGTGCTATTCTGTAAAAATCTCACCGTGAAAACTTCGCTGAAGTGAGCTTGGAGTGAGCTGTCAATAGTGTCAATTCCAAGCAAAAACAAACTCACCTAAGTTTTCACGGTGAGATTTTTACAGAATCGACCGGCTGGTCATGGCATGGTCTACCCATATGCCAAATCCGCACAGCGTGAAAGCGTAACAAAGAGACCTTTCGCATTTAGCCCACGTTCGCAGCGACGCAAAAATATCGCGGCGGGATTTTATCGCGCACTGGATTTTAGTTAGGATGTAGCAGCACCCACGTTCACACATGTTTTTCTATTACAAGTATCATTTAGCAGAGCAATAATAAGTTCCACACGTTTTCCATTACTACTATTTCCATGTGTGTTAACTTTCTTTCTTTATTATGTCAATGTAGCAGCATCCACGTTTTCTCACATTTTCCTATTATGAGTTCTATTTAGCAGAAAAATCTCGAGTAGCTCGTGGCTAGGTAATAACTGCCGCAGGGGTCGATCCGTCAGGTTAAGCTTCGCTTGCCGGGGTTGGTCTGTGGAAGATGGTCGCCCGACCATATTTACATACTGAGACTCCTCCGTGCCTCTGAAAGCACGTTAAGCCGTTGGTCCCGGCTGTCATTCGTGGATCTTTGACATCCGTTACGGGTCGTCAGAAGCCCGAAATTCAGACAACCAGTCTTACCAAGGGGTATCGTATTACCCAGTTACTGGGTTGTGGAGGCCAGATAGACAGTCGCTCCATGTAAAATACTGGTATTCAGCTGCATCCGGTTAGACTGAAAGCCGACCCCAATATAGTTGGGAAAAGGCTAGGCAGATTGATTGATTTAACAGAGTGCTACTTTTATTAAGATACTTACTTCTATCGATACTCTCATACCAATATTATGTAAGTGCAAGACAGCACATTTACCGTTGGTATTATAATGAGCCTTTAACTTATGCATGCCCCATATTCCGTGCCATCGAAGGATCCTCTCCCAGTCTTCCCTCTGTATCGTCACTTAACCCAGGTTGGCACGGACGCATTTTTAACGCGGCGTTTTTTTTTCGTACAATGGATTTTCATCTCTCGGTATTGAGCCGAGCATTGAGAATCCATCAGAGCGTATCCAGCGCGTATACCAGCGCGTCAAGATAACCCACTGTTGGATATTCAAGTCTCGGCGCTAAGCAGAGCGTCGAAAATCCAATACGCGCAAAAAAATACGCCCGTGCGAACCTGAACGTAAGTTCCGTCTTATACGCTGGCGTGTAACTTTGTACTCTCAAGATTAGCCGTTACCAACAGACAGGCGGTTTCTGGGGAGTATAAGGGTAGCGATTAGTCGATTACTTTTTGCCACCCCGCCTGTACTCAGCGGAAACGTTTCTCGTAGAACTTTTATATCGAAGCTGTTTTTAAATTTTGTTCGTAGCTTCGCTCGCTCTTTGTCTGCGATATGTAAGGTTAAAATTGAACGTACTAGACCATTAATATTCTTTGGATACTGATTGACGTTGATTAAAACTGTCGGATTAATACAAGAAAAGAAGATTCAAGGTATCGTTAGAGTTGGTAAATATTGCTTGAAAATTACCTCTAAACGGAGGCAGGCTCGCATATTATCCCGCTTACACGTGCCAATCTATCAAGCAACTTTGTATCGTAACCAGATACATTCCCGTCCCGCCTGAACCTTGGTATTCAATCACACATTACACGTGTTGGAGACTTGGCGTTGCTACGCAGTATAGAACTCTATAGCGACATGTAACTAACTAGTTTTCTTCAGATATTATTGTAACTCAGTTCTCACTACTTACCGGCTTCCTTCCGAGACCTGGGGAAAGGGATAAAAGGAAGAAATATAGGGGAGCTATAGCCCAGCTACGTGCGTAATGTACGTCGGTTTGAATCGAATCGTGAAACCCCCCACGTAGAGGTGGAACGAGGGTGTGCGTTTGAGTTCCGCACCCATTTGAGCTGACATACGGAGTACGGACGGAGGTAACGCCCGACGTTTGAAACGTACTTTTCATCCGTTTACGGTCGCCTTGAAATAATAAAATGCGGACTAGAATTTCAACTAAAGCAACAAATCGCGAAACTTAGCCATATTATCACTCTTGATTGTCCTGGTCAACGAGAATTAGTAAATAAATGGTTAACAATTACAGCCTTTATGAACAAACAGGCTTATCATAAATAACACTGTGAACTAATAAGTAAAAACCACTCATACTTTATACTTATTTACTTACAACTTATTTAGTAATTAAAACCAACCTACACGGCAGTTTCGCATGAAAGGGCCGCAGTATTGATCAACTACAGCCGAAATTGGTAGGCTCATTGTTTTCCAGCAATTATTCGTGCATAATAGGTCAAGCATCGATGTACTAATGACTTCCGGGCGGTACCAGGTTTGAGTGCCACAGTACACAGCTAAATATAAACAGGTATTTGTCTTAGTCATACACTTTAAACTGTAGATAACTAAACACCGAAATAGATCACAGGCCCAGCAAAGGGCCTTGGATGTAGTGCGTCCCATTTTTTTTTACGTAATATCCACCGTTCGTCATCTTTCCCTAGTTTTTCGACCGCTCCTATATTATTTCTTTTTAGAATCGCGGAATCTTATGTAAATCCTCTTCATACCCTACCACAACTCCTTCACTTTATAAGTTACATGTTTATTTCCAATTTTCTCAGAACATGTAGGTCCGTTCGGGTATTTTAAGCCTACCTTAACCCAATTGATATAAGGTCAAGGAATTACTGTGGTTATTTGAAAATACAATATCGTTTCTTTACATAAGTTTTTGCCTTTAGAAATCTTGGAGCTCGGCTTTATCAGCCTTTTTTGTTGAGGTCGTGCGCTAACTTGAGACCCGGTCATGTCGCCTTCATACTCGACAGTGCTTTACGCTCGACATTGGCCAGGGCTCGGTGTACAATAATTCACCGAGACCGTGTAAAAAAGTCCCCGATACGCTGACATTGACACAGTTCCCCGCGTGGACTTCCTGCCGGCTCCCACTCGATACAACATTTTGTTTTTGTTTGTTTTCTCCTAGTCCAGTTCGCTTTCAAACCGCTTTACGGTCGTATTTTGCGGAATTTCCCTTTTATAAACATTTTTTATTTATTTTTTATAACCGGGTTATTCTGCGTCGCTTTTCGGCACATTCGATTGATGACTTTTTAATTTTGTTCGCTTACAGAGTGCGAGCGTTCGATTGCAGTTTGCACTTTGTAAGTGGTCAACTTTTTGTATGTTGTATGTTTTATGACTACGTTGAGCGTAGGTATATTATGGTCTCTGGCATTGAACTTTTGACATTAATATCACAAGTTTTCCGTGAGAAATGAATGCTTATTTACGTATAAGATATACAACGGGTATTTAAATGGTTGATTAATATTTCGTCCTCTAAACAAGTTTATCATTTATCGAAATTTTGGGGTTAACTGCGAAAGGTTTCGTGTGATAAGCGGCCGGCTCGCGTGTGTCCAGTATTTTATGTGGGTACCGCATGGCTATATTTGTTCAGTACTGGGGCTATAAATATTGCAACGTGATCGTCAACCCGCCCACGGGAAATTGACTCCTCCCTATTCTCTGTATACATCATTATTGCTAACCTCTTTACTTTATTAACAAGTACCAGCTGCTTTACGTTTAAGGAGCACTTCAAGTTTTACACACGAAACCAACCTCATTCGTATTTTCGATCGATCATTTTGCAATTTGTACTAAACCAATTTATTGAGTGCGGCCAACGATGTACCGGTCTAGTTGACAAGAAGAATAACCGCTAATAATACTAAGTGGTTTTTAAAATTAAACCGTACATTATACCAAAATAGGGAAACAGGTTTCTGATCCTCCTATACAAAAAATCGCACATCAACGTTTGAATATCGAATTGAATGAAAGATGCTCGTCTCATCCTTACGCTAGCCTTTATTTATGCTTCCATCTTTATGCACAAATACCCAGAGATAAAAGACGTACCTTCTTATTGTCAATTCACAAACCATTTCTCCTTTACAATGGACGCAAAAAATCCTATCGATGGAATAAGAAAAGCTGGTTTTATTTCAATGAAATGTCGAGACCCTGAGCTTTTAGTCGTTCATTGTGAATTATTACTTAACTTCGACACAACTTCCAATGTAAAATTTTATTGCTTTACCGCGATTTCTGACAGTAATTTACCTGTATTGTTCTAAGGTTATCGCACAGTAATTTGATGAATTCATCTTTAATTAATGAAAATGAAAACTGTTGCTATGGTGACAGTTGGGTGGTAGGCAACCATAAGGTCATCATCATAAGTGACAAGACAAATGCCATCAAGCCTTCTCTTGCTATCTTCGCTATTCTCATATAGTCCACCCAATTTACCATCGCCAGGTCATCGGTCTGTAGAGTACCTACAGGGAGCATCCACTTCACTTTTGTCGAGTTGCCGTTTTCACCAGCACTCGTTAGCTCCAACGGCTATCGGTCTTTCGCCAGACGACCCGCCCACTTCCACTTCAACTTGCTGATTCTGCAAACTATATCCATCGCCTGTATAGTATTACTTCATAAAATACACAAAAACATGTCTATCGAAAAAAGGAGTGTTAGCAACGGGTACTAAAGTATAATAGATAGCTAAGAACCCCTAGGGTACGGGTAGCAAATCCTAGTGGATTTATACGACCTAGAAAATAGCCTGCTACATTTTGGACGGGGTCTGTTCAGATACGCACGTTCTTTTAACATCCCTAACACCCATCTCGATAAAGACTTTTATTTAATGTGGGTCTTGGAAGATGTAATACGGTTTTAGGTAATATCTTAGTACTAACTTGTAATGTAACAATTGAAAGTTTAGAGCCTTCAGTTTGGTGCGTAAAGAGATGTAACGATCACTTGCGTTTTTACGCCAAGATTTGATTAAGTTGAAATTGTGTTATATGATTAATGATCCTTGGGTACGATTGCATTAATACTTGTGAAGCGCTAATGACAATGACCATGATGAAGGAAGGAAAAAGTTTTGAATATTGCAGATAGTTACGGATTTAACCTTTTAAAAGATAATCATCACGCTGGATTTTGAGATAGGGCAAAATAAGGGCACGTACATTATCCGTTGTCGCTACAAGAAAACAGTCTTATGAGACTTTCCTTAACTTTTTGAAACATTTTGATCTGCATACACATATTTTGAAAACAAAAAAACAGCATCATCATCATCATCATTTCAGCCATAATAAGTCCACTGCTGAACATAGGCCTCCCCCAATGATTTCCAAATTGGCCAGTTGGAAGCGACCTGCATGCAGCGGCTTCCTGCGTAACAACAATATCATGGGGTAGCATCGGTAGAAGTTTATGGATATTTCACTTTAAATCCCGATAATATGATCTGAAATAAGAAATTTACGGTAACATTTCCGACCCTCCGTACGTTGTTTCTTAAACAAAATTCGAATTACAGATTAATTCGGCGTCATTTGATTTGAATTTCAGAGGAAACGTGTTAGAAAATTGTAAAAAATACTAACAGTAGGCAGATAAAGGGGCGTATTTATTAAATGCGAGACATTAAACGGGGGATGTAGGAGGGAGGCGAGCCTAGCGACGAGGTACAGGGCGGAAACGAAAGTTTTGGCGCCATGACGCCTACGCCCGCTTGCACGCCATTTCAAATTCTGTACTAGCGTATTTTCATTTGCAGCCCGCAAAATTCAAATTTTCTTATGTTTTTTTGCTATTTACAGGTCAGTGTCAGGTTGTATCTTGATCAAAATATGATTCGGGACTATATCAGACATGTATTTACAGAACTAGAATCATTAATACATCTCTCTAAGTTAGATTTGTTACACACCTATGAACTTTTCCACGAGAAATTTGTTCTTATGTAACACATCTGAACAGAAAGTAAAAACAATCTAAGTACCTATATTAAATAAAGTAATGTCAATATGAGATATTAGCTGTTCCGGAATCTGAAAATTCTCCGTTTCAAATGAATGGAGCAAACTCCGCCGTGATATTCAATTCGTCTTCATCAAAACTGTATTTCCAATGAAATCGCGTTGCTATAGGAAACGTAGGCGGGCCATTCGCTGGCTTATCGCGCTCCGCCGTCCGTGGATTCTTACTCGCCAGAAAAATGAATGAACGCGTTCAGACGATATCAGTACTTACACAGCACACGTATATTATGTCCGTAGTTTTTTGAACGAACCTCGACGTCGCGTCGTGTATGAGAATTTAGCGCTCAGCGCCCGAGATCGAAATTCGAGGGAGAGTAGAAATTATTATAGCAGTTTTTTTGGGTTTTCATGTGGATTATGAGAGGTGGACTGTAAGTTCACGTTGTAAAATAATTATAAAAGTTACTTTATTCAAGTTTAGTCTGGTGTCTGTGATATAATGAGTTTCATTCATTAGTACCTACAGACACCAACGATACACTTTTTTCTGTAATGTTTATTTTAGTTGGAAAATGTTTTTTTGTGAACCATAAATGTGTTTTTTCTGAAAATAAATTTTATATTATATTATATTATTATATTTAGTCTGACTTGCGGCTTACGGTAATTGTTTCCGTAATCTAAGATATTTCCGGCTTAACCGAAAGGTCATAAGTTGTGACGACACAAAGCATCCTTAGTTTTATCTTCTTTACTCTTGCAAGTTTCTGGCTTATTGCCAGGGTCGTGTTGAAAAGATCTGCTCTTGCGTTCATCAGGAACTGCTCGCGACTCGAAAAACCAGAAAACACGTCTGCTAACCTGTTTTTAAACAAAGCTACTTGAGCCTATTGTTCAAAGTCCCTTTATAATACCCAGGAAAAGCTGGGATAAGGAAGACTGTAAGTACACCGTAAAGTAATGCAGAGATAATATCCATATCTTTCGAAAGCCGGCAGGAAAGTAGTGTAAGTTAGCTCTCAAGTTTTTTTAAACCGAGTCTGACGCCATTATCAAATCCCTTTTAAGGTCGCGTTATCTTTTTGACATTAACTTTATAATTTCGTGCGTTATCAGGCCCATTCTTTTTCATTTGTCTAGATCGTTTTCAAGGGCAGATAATAAAAAAACAGTTATTTTAAATCTGTCTTCGAAATGAGGTCAGTTGCTTCTCAAATACATAAATAAGTGTTGACAAAACAGTTGTTATGTCACTTTATCAGTTAGTAAGGCCCCGCGGTTTCACGAAATCTCGTTCCCTTTTGAATATCCGGATAAAAGTTTCATATGTACCCAGGCCATGGCGTACCCATGTGCCAAATTTCATCAAAATCCGTTCAACCGTTTTAGCGTGAAGGCGTTAAACAAATATGCAAACAAAGATACATACATTTTCTGTATGTATGTATGTACCTATACATACAGAAAATTAAATATTTTCTCTTTATAATATTAGTTTTGATGGACCAGGGGTATTGGAACAGATACGTTGTGGTTATAGAGGTAACAATGTAAACAACTCACCAAGACATGCACACTCACACTCAACCTTACACACACACTCACACACCCTAACACACACACACACACTATAATATTATATAGAATTAGAGAATTAGAATTATTTTATTTCGATAGTTCGCCACCCTTATTTAATTAACTATTCTGTCCATTTTCAAACATCCTGAAATCAAAGATCACTTAATTTAGGCCCCCAAGATACAGGCGCTGCCCAGTTTGGGGACCACTGTATTAGGGCTCGTGCAGACTAGCGCGAGGTGACACCGGCTATTGTTATACCGTGAAGTTTTCTTAGAAATTGTATTTTTTGAGTCGCGTCGCACCGTCGCGTCGCGCTGGTCTGCACGAGCCTTTAATACTGTGTTAAATTATTTTCTGATTTTTATTTTGTTACAATGTGTCAATAAATTATTCTTATTTAGGCTACATACTTTTAAGGAAGCAGTATTGCCATGCTTAGCACTCGTTATGTTCTCAGTTAATAGTTCTGTTATTAACTATTTAGGAACAGGACCACTGCCTTCGTTACATTACGGTAGTTTCGTAATTAAATAAAAGCATTTACATATTTAATCCGGGTAATGCTCACGCTACATGATGAGGGGTAGCCATATTTCAAACTATTTCACTGTCTTATTTATTTTTCTAACTTTGTAAGTATCAGTAGTTAAGCTTCCATATTTGGTCATTTCGAACACGGCATATTATTCGATGTGACGTAAGACGATGCACATGTATGACTGTGTAAAGGCTCGTGCAGACCAGCGCGACGCGACTCGAACAATACAATTTCTAAAAAAACTTCACGGTATAACAATAGCCGGTGTCGCGTCGCGCTGTCACGTCGCGCTAGTCTGCACGAAGCTTAATACCCGTTGTTGTTTCAAGCATTTCTATGTGAATTGTTAACTTAATAAATAATGTTAAAAGGACAATGGAATATCCAAGAGAGAATTTCATAAAACATCTTTACGTGAAGCATGTTATGTCCCTTTCTTTTTGTATTCCTGCCCTGGGAAAGTCGAGGCCATGATGAGAAAAGTATTTCCAGTAACTATAACGCAGTCAGCCGATAAAATGGTTTTACACATCAATTCCCTTAAGCCTCGTGCAGACTAGCGCGACGCGACTCGAACAATACAATTTCTATGAAAACTTCACGGTATTACTATTAACAATAACCGGTGTCGTGGCGCGTGTACAGCACAAAGCTTTAGGTTTGATATTGAACAGCAGCTGAGTAGAGATCGCTTTTTTTGTTGATGTGGAATTTCACATAATAGGTACTCTGTTTTATTCACATAAATAAGATGAAATTGAGTAGCCAAATTCCCCTTGAAACAAAAAAGGTTAAGAACCTTATCGAAAATATTATTCTAAAGCGGGTTGGCTATCGTCGATACTAGGGATACATAATTTTCCCGATACGAAACCGATTATTGTAGTAATTAATACCGATACATTTATGTCGATATCGATGGCTTATTAGATAATTAATATTTGTCAACTTATTGAACTCATATACTTACTTGAAAAAAGTATTCTTATTCATGATGAAGCTAATTAAATTTTAATAATAGAATGTTTCTAAACATAATGCCCACAGACTAACTTTTCAGGGTCTAGCTAGCGTAAGCTAAACGTAAATCTGTCTACACAGGCAACCCCACTCGTTGTCCCACGGATTTCGTTACACTGTGGCTCACCGTGTTATCACAGTGTACTTGTATGGCTGTACGGCCATTCTTTTTGTTTGCTCCACGTGCTTCGTGGCTCTGAATATAAAGCCTTACATTTGCTATGTTTGAAGAAGTGTTTCGGGTACTTGACGAGTACGCATCTACACGATATACTTGTATTAAGTATGTAGGTACAGGTAATTTGGTGGTATGTACACCTGTTGTAAAATATTATGGAAGGTCCCAAGATGTAGGTATGTCGGAGAGTCCAGACGTGACACTTGTAAATGCATCAATTTACATACAGCTGTTAATATTAGTGACCCAAGTTTGCTTTTTACATAGATGTGAATAATCTCATCACCATTTATTGCTGAAATAATATTGCTTTTGGTAGAAACTCGTATCCTTTAAAAGTATGTATAAAGGCTCGTGCAGACCAGCGCGACGCGACGGCGTAACGCGACTCCAACAATACAATTTCTAAGAAAACCACGGTATAACAATAGCCGGTTTCGCGACGCGCTGTCGCGTCGCGCTAGTCTGCACGAAGCTTAATAAAATAAGTACTGGCATTCTGAAGGGTAAAAGAGTAATTCTCTTAAAATAGAAAGCGTAGTTAAGTATCAAAAATCGCAGCCCAGTAATCCTAATTTGGCTAACACAAAAGGCGGAGCACACACACGCCACATACAATATTTATCGAAGAGACGTCCACCCGTTTCGTAATTACAGCTTTTACAATAGAAACATAGGAACCGCCCACACCCCCCAGATGTCGCCATTAGAATACTGGAAATGCGCCATTTAAGGCACCTGCAGGCTGGCGCGACGGGTGCCTTAGGTGCTTTTTCAAAATGAATACGAGCAATGTGTGTTGCTCGTTAGGGAAATATTCATGTTAACTAGCCATTCCAAAGCTTTTTGTTTGTACTGGGAATGGCGGAGTTTTATGTGTTTGATAACCCATTTGGGTGTTATCGCTTCCGGTAATTTTAAATTATTGTTAATGTTTTCCTTAAAAACATAAATTTTATCGACCTTTTAGTTATAATCAAGTTTCAGATTGACTAATTAGCTGCCTTGTGCATTAAAAAGTTATAAGTACCTACTTATTATTTTGTTTTAATTTGTTTTGTAAATACACTGTCATTTCTGTTCTTGGTTGTGATATAGCCTATATTCCCACAACAAAAATAAAAAATACCTATCCTACATTTGGATAAACTACTAAAACTTACAAAAAATATTATCTTGATTGTATCCCGCAGTAATTAAAATAAATGTGTTCCGACCTTACACTATAATAATGTACACCATGTTTGAGAATATGACAAAAGGCTTTTTTAATTATTCCAAAATGAGATTATGTTAAATCCTGAAAAAATTAACGCGAAATTGAAATACGTATTTTGTAATATGAATAATGAATTTCAAAATAAGACTTTAATGTTGCATGCATTTAAATTGCCCTGATGAAATAGTTTAATTCTCACAGTAAAATTGAAACCATAATTACAAGCAGCCTGCGTGGTATTCAAACGTTATACATAATTTCAAAATGCATACAACGTGTAAAGTTAAATACGCAAAACCTCAGACACCACAACTGATTTTTAATTCAATCGACCTATTTCAGAGAGAAAAAAAAAACATTAAAAAATTGTAAAGGATTTATGTGCTATTTTAGTTTTACTGGCAATTCTGATCATTTCTTGCGTCTGCGACGACGATCTATCGAGGGAGGGGGGGTACTGTATGGTAGATTCGTATTTGAATTGAAATACTGCTGGGGAGTTTGTTGCGCCACTTCTTCTTCCCAGCGAAAGCACTAGGAAGTGGTGAAGGGTGGGCGTTTTGTGGGACTGTCTTATGTAATTTTGACGTTCGAAAAGTGCTAATTCTCAGCCTAGTTTGAATAAATGACTTTTGAATTTTGAATAAAAGCTATTATTATCCCGCGTATGAGAACATTTAAATTGGTCGACAACAATTTGTGTTTGCTTACCTATTTTGGCGGGTTTGCGCATATGATGGCTTGACCTATTAATAAATAGATACGGCAACGTTTTTAATGAAGATTTTTTGAAAAATGTGACCTATATTAAAAAAGTGGTTCAATTGATTCTGCTCGTTATTCTGATCAAACTATTTTCAGGTTTTTTGCATTTAACGTTACACGTTTTATAACCACAGTCTTACTAGTCTGATGATTCAGTCATTTACTCTGTGGCGTTACTTGAAAAATCCTTGGCAGAATCATTTACAAAACATCACGCCTGTATTACTCGAAGGGTAAGGCAATGGTGTACTAGTTGAAGTCTCATGTAATAGGGGACGAGCCTATTGCCATCGACCGGGCAAATTCCAGACTCCGGGCTGCTACTAAGAAATTCCAGTTGGAAAAATCCAATCACACTTTGCCCGACCTGGGAATCGAACCCAGGACCTCATGCTCAGCAGTTGTTGCAACCACTACCTACACCAACTAGGCAGACGTAATAATTAAATTGATTTCAAAGTTGATATAATCGCAATGCCGCTGTTGGCAAGCTGCCAATACGTTGCTTATCATTTTCAGACCTATGAAATGACCCTTTGCTCTTGTATTTCAGAATGGTAAAGTCTAGTGTTTTACCCAATTCAATATTTATTTATTTACCATAATCGAAAGTATCTTGTGTTATCATCTTAAAGACGTCCGCAGACAGGTGCGACGCAACACCGGTAGAACAATTTCCGTGAAGTTTTCATAGAGATTGTTCCACCACAGTCACGACGCTCCGTCGCCTCGCGCCCGTCGATCCTTTACCGAAAACTGTTAACTTTTCTGTAGTTCTGACTTCTGATATGTCTCTCAGAATTCCAGTTTTGAATATTGAGGGTTTATTTCACCAATGAAACTAAACGCGATCAGCACACATCTAAACCGCGTTCAAGAGAAAGTGTTAATATTCCGCAACCAGAAGGACAGTGACAGCTCTTGAACGAGGTTTAGATGTGCCAGAATTCGCCCTAAGAGCCATCTACAGCCTACAAACTCATGAATAGTCATTAACACTATAGTTCACACTATTAACATAACATAACATCATCAGCCTATATGTCCCCACTGTTGGGACACAACAGGCCTCCTCTCCGTGAGAGGGAGTGGGCCGATAATCCACCACGCGGCCCCAGTGCGGGTTGGCAGATGTCACATGTCCTCGAATTTTTGGTTCTAAGACATGCCGGTTTCCTCCTAATGTTTTCCTTCTTGAGAGCAGTGGTGATGGAATAATTCACACCAAGTAAAGTGCTTGCTTAGGACCGAACCACTCTTTAAGTCGCGGCCGTTACTCTAGGCCACCACTATTCATAGTCGAGTCAGTTCAGACTAGTCTCACGGTATTTGATTATAGCCGGTTAACTGTCCGTGTTTGCTAATTAACCGAAACCACAGCGGCCGTGCACAATTATATAGAGCTTGTTTGCTTGGCCCTTAATCTAGTTACACACACGATCGAATGCTAAACCACAGAGTAATATAGGTATACAGTAAGTCTATTTGAATTTCGTATGATAACGGTGACAACACTGATACTTACTTAAGAAACAAAAGAAATGAAAGAAAAGAAAGAAAATAAATTTTAATCTCTCTACTCATCTCATAACCTAACGCCTATTTCTCATCGGGTAGGCAGAAACCTTTTTAAGCTCCGTGCAGACTAGCGCGACGCGACAGCGCCGACACCGGTTATTGTTTGGTTACCGTGGAAGTTTTTTTTAGAAATTGTATTGTTCGAGTCACGTCGCGCTGGTCTGCACGAGCCTTTATCGACCTTTTCAAAATCTGGCCGTACCTACGTTTAAAATTACCTCGTTGCCTTAATTAATACAAACGTAGAACGCAACCAACAACGCATTTATTTGTGGACATAAGACTTGTAATTTAATTTTTCTTGTCGGTTTATTTTACAGTAATTATGGGATAAACTGTAAGAAAGTCTGCACCCACAGATTACATATCTATATACTTAATAAAAATGAAATGTCCGTTGGTAACTTGGTAAGCGCATCAGTTCAGAACGGCTGGACCGATTTGGAGATTTTTTGTTCGTAATAGTCCGAATCAGGTGCTTGCAAGAAAAAAAATTAAAAGTTTTCGGGAAAATTTGAAAATTCGGGAAAGCTGAAGGTGCATTTTCTATGGGAATTTAATATGAATTATTGTTTGCACAGGACAACGTCTATCGGATCAGTTAGTAAATAATAATTATGACCTGTAAGATCCGCCCCGCATTAATCTCTGAAGAGATCCAGTACGAAAACAAATTTTTCTACTTCGATAACTGAATCCAGTACGAAAACACATTTTTCTACTTCGATAACTCTGAGGAGATCCAAGTACGAAAACACATTTTTCTACTTCGATAACTCTGAGGAGATCCAGTACGAAAACACATTCGATAACACTCCTTCGGTCCGAATCTTGTTCATGGGCTTTGCCCTGGATGAGGATATGGGGCTTTAGTCTAGCTAGCGACAACACGTAACTACATTACTTAGTGCCTACATCCAATTTGCAAGGGATGAAAGAAGCGGTCGACTTGTTTCTTTTTAATTTGTTTTTGTACTGCTAAGTGGACGTAGGAAGGAAGTTTTTGCTGTTAACTTTCAGCTACAGTAAAAAGTTTCGTAGTTGATTCTATCAAGGTGGTTGAGATAGCTAATTTTTTCCTGTCTATTTACGTGTGATCTCTAAGGTCCATTTGATACTAAAAGAAGTGTTGGATTGGCAGGTGCTGTCACTCAATCAATCAATCATTAATTCGTCATTTTTCTCTTGCCCTATCCTAATTTCGGCCAAAGAAGTATCCCGTTGTGAATGGAAACGCCGGGAGGGGACGCCCTAGGAGGAAATATACTGACCTTATTGGTGATGTTCTTCAGAAAGGACAGGTGCGTAGTACTCGCAACCGGCGTGCGTGTATGACCAGATGTATGAACGTAAACGAGGCAAAAGGAGTATGTAAGGATCGTAGCAGGTGGCATTCTGTAGTTTCTGCCTACCCACATGGGAAGAAGGCGTGTGTTTATGTATGTATGTATGTAAGTATCCCGTTTTGGAAGTTTTTATAAGAAACTTGACAAATCACCTGCCAATGTCACGATATTGCGTGCTAGGCCGGCTAATACAGATATCGTGAACATTTATTCGAGTATTTGTTAGTAGTAGTATTTGTTCGATAACAGAAGGTAAATTCACGGTCTTACATTTGGGGGTCGTGAGTAATGTGAATCCGGAATGACCGGGCGACCGCTCTGCGTAATTGTCTAACTTCAGTCCTATTCGGAATCCATTTCGACGATATGTTACAAATGTCACAGAAATGATTCCCGTTGCTAGAACTAATATGACTATGCGCATGGTCATTTTAACTTGTTGTTTATGAGAATGATTAACTTGGAAAATAACGTCCTTTGGTCTGTAAACAGTCCGTAGCACATAGCACGGGCGTATTTTTATACACTGGATTTTCAACTCTCGGTATTGAGAATCCAATAGAGCGCATCCAATGCGTATCCTAGCGCGTCAAGAAAACATACTGTTGGATATTCAACTCTCGTCGCTAAGCAGAGCGTCGAAAAACCAGTACGCGAACGTCAAGTAAAATAGCGCGCGCTTCCCCGGCTTCCTGTTACACATTTCCGTCGCTTTTCATGAAATCACTCCCACTCACTGTGTGTGTGATTTAAAAAAAGCGAGAGAAAGGATTTTAAGTACACATAAAAAACACCATAGAACAAAAGCTTGATTGATGTGACTGATTTTATAATAACAGTTTAAAATTATCAATGCGATTATAGCCGCTCGCCCATCTCCTCTCCATAAGTAAAGGCTCTTGCAGACCAGCGCGACGCGACGGCGCGACAATACAGTTTCTAAGAAAACTTCACGGTATAACAATAGCCGGTGTCGCGTCGCGCTAGTCTGCACGAAGCTTAAGGCGTCTCCCTTTACGACACCCATTAAGAGAAAATGGCTTGTTCTATTCTTTGTTTGACACCACACGACACGGGTATCGATCTATAATTAACTTTTGATAACTTTGACGTCTCCTTCTATTGCCAAGAACATGACAGAGACATGCAAGACTTTCAACCGTTATAAATGTCAAGTTTTTATTAACACCTTGACTAATAAAGACGCACATATAAGTCGTTAATAAAGAATATTCTTTACGTTCGTTGCCAGAATTAATGTTCGCCATTCCGTATCTGGCGTAGCAATTAATAACCTTTTATAGATTTGTTTTTATTCGGCTAGAGCAAACGGTAGTAACTAGAACTTTAAATTGCAACTTGCTCAATTACTGTCAAAGTTGTCTGAGCAAACGCAGTAACTGTTGTGAATTAGTACCTGTAAACGAATCATTAGGGGTGTGACTACTCGAACCTTTAGCCCTCGTACCCACGGGCGATTTTTAACGCTCTGCTTAGCGCCGAGAGTTGAAAATCCAACAGTGTGTTTTTTTTTGAGGCGCTGGGATGCGCTCTGCTTTTGGATTCTCAATTGCTCGGCTCAATAATGAGAGTTGAGAATCGAATGCCCCAATAAAAAAATCATCACGTTAAAAAATCGCCCGTGCTAAAGGCTCCCGCAGACATTCGTGACACGATGCGACACGATTCTGGTAGAACATTTTCCATGAAGTTTTCTTAGAAAATGTTGCGTCGCGCTTGTCTGCGGGAGCGTTAACTGGGGCTTATTGTTTGTATAATAGTAAAAGGGTTCGCTTTTTAAACACCATTTCCTAAGCAACGCTGTGTCTTGGTACTTAATTGTGTGTTGCGTGGAAAGAATTCTTAATGACCAACGCTAAGTACGTTCTGAATTGTTTAATTGTATACTTAGTTGTATAGCAAATTAGTGAAGTGGTAAATGAATAGCTTAGTCAGTTAATAGAAATACCTGGAAGTGACATTATCATCCATGGTGCCTTTCTTCTTCACCCTTTAATCTTTTAGTCTTGCAACTGTTGATATATTTTTAATTAATACCGTGGTGCAAGTGCCAAGTAAAATGGTATCAAAAATATTTAAAACATCGTTCTGTCAATGTCATCTTCTAAAAATTTACAGAAACAGGGCCCTATTATGACGTATTAATGCTACCATTTTTCCGGTGTGAGCGAGAGACGGAGCTATACAAGGCCGATAGCACCATCCTTTTTTCGCAGTGGAATAATGATGGAATTAATACTTCATATTAGGTACGGCCCCAGAGCGATGTTTTAAATAAGTTTAGCGGTTAAAGGATTAAACCTCGTGCAGACAGACGTGACACCGGTAATTGTTCTAACGTGAAGTTTTCTTAGAAATTGTTTTGTTAAAGTCGCGACGCGCCATCGGGTCGCGCCAGTCTGCACGAGGCTTTAAGCGATTTGCCACTGCTTCATTACAAACTCTCCAATAGTTTTTTTACACAGTAAAAACGTCTAGATCTCCGAAAACGCTGAAAGTAACGCCAGAATTAATTGCGCACCTTACTTAGTTTACCGAATATTTACTTGCCTACTTGCCTCCCCTTTGTGCAAACCCACTCGTTTCTAACATTTTACCAGCACATTTTCCTCCTTTTTTCCAAATACTTGAAATTCACGGAGGTTAAACAGGCCTTTATTATTTGTTTTGTGACTGGTACAATATGAACGTTACCGCTGGGACTGCTTGTCAAGATCAAACAATTAAGGTACGATTCCGTACCCGACCGCAGGAGGCAACTGCAGGTGACGTGTCGCCGCGACACGACTGGTTTCTATGAATTCCTATGAAATACCTTCCGTAGCTAGCGACACGTCGTCGTTGGCAGCTACGGGCGAGTGACATGCGACACGTGCAGCCCGACCGACCAGTAGTGCCGCCAACGCGCGAGCGATAACACTTTTTCTATCTTGTTTCTACCGACCGGGCTGCTGCCGCCTGCGGTCGGGTTCGGGATCATGACTGCAGCGACAGGTCGCGTGCAGTTACTGCCTGCGGTCGGGTACGGAATGGTACCTCTACTTGTTACTGTTTAAATTAATCGCTAAAAACCGTAAAAAGAAACGACACTTTGAGGACCTGGACTGGTCATATTTTATATGTTTAATTGCCCTTTGTGGAGTTTGTCGTAGTCATAAAATAACGATTTTGAACGCATCATTTTTAATGTTTATGTTGCTGTTATACGATTGACATGTAGCTGTAAAGGCAAGAGAGATATTGGTCAACAACCAACATATCTGACGTCAACCCAACATGAGGTTGTATACGAATACAGTCTCTGTGGGTAATCTAATCTAGTCTAATCAGCCTGTAATACCACTGCTGTGATATAGGCCTCCAATCTTCGACAGGGAGTGGGTTAATCTTCCACGCGGGCCCAGTGCAGGTTGGTTGATGTCACATGTCTTCGAATTTTTGGTTCTAGGACATGCCGGTGCCTCTCGATGTTTTCATATACCGTTTTGAGAGCAGTGTTAATGAAATTATTTACATTAAATTAAGCGCCTCCCTGGATTCGAACCCTCGACCTATAACTCGCGTAAGTCGGGGCGTTACCACTGGACCACCACTGATCTAATCAACCGATATTGTTCATAAATAGGTAAAAAAATTGCCTTTCAAAGAGCTGCTTCTTTACTCGTCCCCCCCAACATAAATCCTCGCTTCACTGATTTCGCATGTCCAAGTACCTATATAAATGTTGTTGAACTTGCAGGACTGTTATAGCATACATAAAATATAAAAAGTGAGTAAGTTACTCGCGGCCACAGTTTCAATGAGGATACTTCCTGCCTTTGTTTATAATGCTTGATCAGCTTGCCGAATTGAACGGCATGCGACATAAATAATGCGCCCTGTATGTGCATACATATCAAAATAATATTGTTTATTGAACAGTTTTTCGTAACACAAAAAAACTCACTAAAATCTCTTAAAAAGGTCATTATTTTACACTTTAACAATGCTGAACAGTCTTCCACATATTAAATTATCTTTCACATTTTGCTTCCACAAATTGTTATCCTTCTTGTTTGTATTTCTGAGATTATCTTTCGGCGAAATGAGTTAAACATGAATTGTTTTTACTCAAAAGGGTGGTTGAATATGTACTATATTTATCCGCTGCATATAAATTGTCAACTTCAGGTTATTGACGTGGCACAGTGGTTCTCCATTAAATACTTCTCGAATTCACATAGAAAGTACTTGACTATACACTTTATCATTGTCAGGTACACACGACTCAAGCGAATAACAAAGCTACAATAGAATTCCGAAAATCGACCGGAACGTGTAGGCGCGGATAAAAGGAATCAAATTAAACCGTGGTCCTAGCTACTAAACGATTACTTGTATTCCGTATTCTCATCTATTTGGTGTATTTCAGCAGGCGATAAATCAGAGACATCCGTAATTTGAAATGTTCCAAATGTTTCTCGGGGCTAGCTCGCCAGGGTTCGGTCGTTGCTCTCGGGGCCGGTCGGCATCCCTATTTCCCTCGCGACGGATATTATCGGGCCTGGCGTTCCGAACGATAATAATCGCAAGATTATTCGTAAGGGCAGACCTAACGGGACCCTG
Organism: Xanthia togata; assembly: GCA_963853775.1. NCBI lineage: Eukaryota > Metazoa > Arthropoda > Insecta > Lepidoptera > Noctuidae > Xanthia > Xanthia togata. The sequence continues at coordinate 20,872,277 of OY970802.1, forward strand.
TAATGCGAGGGTACGTTTCGCAGCCTCCACAATACATTGCATTCTCAAAGCTCCGTTTTTTGTCCAAACAAGTTTTGGCGTAATTATACTTTATACGGATTCAGATCTCCAAAGGTTTTCGAACGGTTCAATTTCTTTGCTGTTATATTGAAAACACTGCGGTTCTTTGGTTTAAAATAGAAAAGTTTAATTCGAACGTAGCAAATAAAATAATCTATACAAATATAAGAAAACTGAATAGTTTGCTGAACACGCTAATCTCTTGAACTACCAGTCGAATTTGAAAATGCTTTCGCATTTGATAGCACAATTCAGGAGGAAGGTTATAACCTATTTAACATCACGCCACGACCCTTGGAGCCGAGCAAAAAGAAAAAAAAGTCAGATATAACGCTTAGCGAAAACGAAGAAAAAGCGCAGGCGGGGATGAGATTATTTTTCAATATTAAAACCATTTAAAGTGGGTCGAAATCCACGCGGACGAAGACACGGGCGAAGTGCTAGTGAGTAATATAAATGCATTACGCCACTTAATTTAATATCTTTATAGTCACGCGGATGACAGTTGCCCCTTCTAGGGACAAGCATTTTGTTATGCTAATTCTGAACTTTGGATTCCGATGCTTATGTCAATACATGTCACGAACCACTGGGTAAACTCATATTGTAAGTTACCCGTATTGTTATGATAATCGAGTATTGTTGAAAACCGGACCGTCTATAATAGGAAGATAATGTAATTTCGGAATGTTAATGTTTGTGTAACGCGTCATTGTATTTTGTAAATTAATAAACATGCAGTATTAATGGAACAATCTGTCGTTCTAAACGTACTGTTTACAATGCAATCAAAGAAAGTAAGAAAAATATTTTATTTGGGATACGCATAGGAAATACAGACAGTAATACTATTTAAAAATTAAATAAAATAAAATAAAAAAGGAGAATACAACAAAACTTAAAAAAAAATAACGACCTTTGCGAGGCCAAAAAGGCCACTATCTCAGCATAATACGGCGATATTTAAAAAATAATAATTTAATACCACCGCACTGGTATTCTGATAGGGCCCACTGTGATGCCACGGACACACCTACGGACTTACATAAATCCTACTATAGGGGATTACAAAAAAGATAAAACACTAAAATAATAATAAAAATATAAATAAAAACCAAAACTATGTACAATAAATAATATTTTATCTTATCACGCCCGATGTTCCAACATCACTTGTCCATGGTATAGACTAATATCTATGGTGACAAGCGAAGGGACGCGGGCGCTCTGCGAATCTGCGATGATGCATTCGGCTGTCAAAAAGTAATTTAATGGAAATAAATAGACATTACCTATATTCTGGATCAGATATTATACTACTCTCTAACGAGAGGTATAGATACAAATTAAGCAATGGGTGAATAAATATAAGTTATGGCTAGAAAGAGGTGCAAATGAATAATGTAGTGTCGTTGTGCAGCTCTTCTATTCAATGATCAAATCTATGAAAATGTTGATGCTTTTTAGCATCCTTAGCCTGTAATGTCCCCACCACTGGGACACAGGCCTCATCTCTGTGAGGGAGTGGGCTGATATCCACCACGCGGGCCCAGTGCTGTTCGAAGATATCACATGTCTTTGAATTTTTGGTTCTAGGACATGCCGGTTTCCTCACGATGTTTTCCTTCACCGTTTTAAGAGCAATGATGAAATAATTTACACAAAATCAAGTGCCTTTCAGGGTTCGGCCGCGACTCATTTAATGACACACTTTAAATAAATAAAACAACACTTTATTATTTCGTGTGTAGGTTTGTTTTCCTTACATTCCCATAACCGCAAGGTGAGCCAGTTGCATGACGCAATAAAAATATATAATTTACCTTACTAATATTTACAAGTCGCCTGCTGGCATTTATAATTATGAAAGTTATACAGTCACTGTAAAATTTACAAATTATCATTTAGTCGTAGAATTACCAGGCTATAATCTCACAGCTGGAAAATGCTTGAAAACTCACATAATGTCATAACATAAGTCTGTAGTGAAAATGAGAACTGCTCAGTGCTCATTATCATTTGTTGACCATGATATTTATGTCGTCCTTGTCCTTAATTTAATTGAAATTACGATTATATTTAAATCATCTTTATAACCTAAATGGGCAGCGCAATGCGCATACGCACTTCACTGTTTAATCATCGTAGAAAGAAAACGAATTCTCATTAAAGGCTCGTGCAGACTAGCGCGACACTAGTCGCGCTGACGCGACACCGGCTATTGTTATACCGTGAAGTTTTCTTAGAAATTGTTTTGTTAGAGTCGAGTCGCGCTAAATTTCTTTCACGGATCGAAGGACCAACTTAAACTTTCTCCCCAACTGTCTAATTTACCTCGGAAGTTTCTAACATTTTAAAATGGATATTGAATCAAAATGTTAGGAACATCAGAGAGAGATGAGCATATGACTATCGAGTATTTGTATACTTTATGCTATAGTATTATTGTCATAATTTTTAATTAACGTAATTTGATTGGCCGTATTATATTAAAGAAAATAAATTACAATGTTCTTTCTTTTTTGTTTTAGGGCCGTGACAGACCCTCGCGATGGCCGGCGGGTGGCACTCAAGAAACTCCCCAATGTGTTCCAGTCGCTCGTCTCCTCCAAGCGCGTCTTCCGAGAGCTCAAGATGCTCTGCTTCTTCAAACACGAAAACGTAAGTAACCTACTTTTCTTTGGACCCTTACACGTACATTTCGTAAATAACCATTTACTATTTACGACATCTCCAGGAGTTAACAGAGGTCTCATGGCCGTCTCTACATTACATCGCCAAAATTGACATTTGAAAATTTAGGCTTTTTCAGCGGGGAACTTCTAATTTCGTGCAAACGAAGTCTTTAGGTTATGTATTATTTTAGCTGAGCTTTTATTATGATTGAGAATTAGTGTGAAATGAGTGCAAATTTCATTAATAATGTCCTTATTGATGAAATTGGAAAAACTTAGGCATAACGCATTGTTTCGTAACGCATTTTCATCGTACGGATTTTTTTTTGTCGGTTGAATTTGGCTTTTATTGCGTCATCCTTCTGTGACGCTATCAAAACTATTTTCTCTTTTATGATGATTGCATAATCTGTAATTGATTAGGGACTACCAACTACATCGTCATCGTTTCGTATTAAATAATGAGCCAAAACAGGATAAAACCAATTTTTATTATTATCACGGTTCTTTAATTAAAATAATATTTACTCAACAAACTATTTAACTAACTTTATAACTCTCAGCATTCGCGTAAACGTTGAAACTTACTTAGCGTTCAAGTATTTTACCAATTTCACAAACACTAGAAGTTTTGTCTTCAGATATTTAAACTAGGCATAGTTAAAGGCAAGTTTCAGTATTATGATACCGCAGCGATGTATTGAAAATTGCTTACTGAGAATGTATAGCTAAATCTAGACAGCCATAGTAGCTGCCTAGTTTCAGATAACCGACCAAGATCTACTTGGAGGTTGGAGCCACTGTCGCGAACACCCGCTGTCCCACACTTCCTCTAAAAATAAAATCACTCATTCCGATAGCAAAAACATACGCAAAGCCTTTTCGATGGAACCCCAAAATTTTCATTTCAACATTTGCCGACGAACAACTTTCCGTCCTTAATAAACAATATTACTAGATTGCTCCATTTCTTTGACATTTAAAACTTCTCGATCCTTTCATATTACGATAAACTTGTTTGTTTCAAAAACAGCCTTCTGTTCCACTAGTTGTTTTCTTTCCCACGAAGACTTATTAAACAACGTCTAAATTGGGACACCTTTAGACGCGTTTGTTTTTTACTGTTCTCATTAGAGGGACCTTCCGCACTAAGGCCATACTTAATGAATGTTAACTGAAGCTTTTACATTAACACCTGCGCTTTATAATTACTCCCTTGGTGATTATATAAAGAACCTTTTCAATTTATCAGTAATTACACTATACGATACCTATAAATTCACCTGACTCGTCCTCTTTAAGCCTCGTGCAGACTCGCACGACGCGACACGGACGGCGGCGGCGGCGGCGCGACGCGACACCGGTAATTGTTCTACCGTGAAGTTTTCTTAGAATTTTTTTGTGAAGAGTCGCGTCGCGCCAGTCTGCACGAGCCTTTATTGTATAATAGGGTATGTACGGGGCATTATCATGAAATAATAAAATTATAATGCGATGTGCGCTCTCTTCATAATTTATTCATTTTCACTGTGTTTTATCGATCAACGTGAATTGTTTGCGGTTGATGAGCGTTTGTCTCCATATAAACATGTATTGGGATTAAAACGAGTAACCGTTTCGGTGTTGATTGTGCGTCCACTAATAACGTGTCAGCGAGGGGCTGATGAGGACTTAAGCGTCGTGCATAATAGCGCGACGCGACATTGGCAATTGTTCTAGCGTGAAGTTTCTTGGAAATTGTATTGTTAGAGTCGCGTCGCGCCGTCGCGCCGCTCTAGTGTGCACGAGGCTTTAACGTTCGTCGCGGACTGGACGCCCAACTAATTTGTGTTTTTATCTTTGCAGGTCTTATCGGCGTTAGACATCCTACAGCCGCCTAGCCTCGACTTCTTCCAGGAAATGTATCCTTTTTACTGTACAGATAGTGTAGCATTACTAAATAAATGTTGCCGTAAACGATCGTATGACGGGGTCGTTTTAACGGTGAACGTAGGCGCATTGACCTCACACGTGAGTCCTCCAAGATTGCATTTCTACTTAGAATCGCCGGAACTGCTAAAGCACCCAACAAACGATCCAGTGTTTTATATTTTATCTTCGCTGCAGCGTTATTGAGTTTCACTCGTTGAATTGTCAGCGCTTCAGCAGCTTGATACTTTATCTTTGTTGGATTTCTATCTGCAGCCAAGATTTATAGCGGCGAATTGAAAGTTTTGAATTTGTATTATTTATTGTGAATTTTCGTGTGCCGTACCTACTTACGGTAATTTGTCACGTCTGACATGATTTGACATTTGTATTTGCGTGTAGGTAACGACGTGCCAAGGGCGTGAAACATGTCTACGGGTGTTGGTTCTCATATACTTTTCAACGCCCATTTTTTCTTGTATTGGCATTTTAATTTACTGTTATTTAAGTCTACTTTTAAACTTGTTCTTGCTTGTAGCAGTTATACCGCCACATCATACGAACTACGCATTAAAGACATGACGTCACACAAATCCTGCATCGCGCAATTAGAGTTTACCGCGCGAACGACATATATAAGACTATCCGACATCAACAGTCGGGCAGTCGGCCCGCCAGACACAACACCCGTCTGGTCGGAGGATCCTCCCTTTTCTATGGTGGATGAGTGGACTTTACATCCTGTTCTTCATGCTCCTAAATGCTAAATGATTAAGGACCTTGTCCTCTCAACCTTTTAGCAACTAGTTACGAAACTAATTTCGCTGAAACGTAACTAATTATAATACATTTTTTACGGCTTGGGAGTACTTTAATTTCACGCTGTCAGATCGAATGACAGAAGAGTTTGATCTTCTAAATGACAGACGTCAATTTTCAGCGGGTCTCGCGTTACTACCAATTTCGTCATAGGTCGATACAGCCGCAATTTATCTTTCTCAACTGCCGTATATAAATATCCAACCGAGTAACTGTCGGTTTTATGTTTAAAATTTTATATCGCGTACTCTATTGTGATTTTTTATGGTTCGGTGGGATCTTTACGGCTTAGTATTTTAATATTTTTCTCCATTATGAAGAGCGTTTGTTCTGAAAGTGGGCAACGTCAAATATTTCGCTGTTTTGATTAATTTGGCAATATTACTGTATGGAACCAAGAGATGTGGCTATCTAGCGAACTAGAATATTAATAATGATTTGCAATTATATCATTGAATTTGATGTTGTAACCGTTTTAGGTGTAAACAAGGCATTTGGAAAGTTTCTTTTACATCTTTAACTAAATATTCGGTCTTACGATATTTATTATTAAATTTCATAATCAATATTTTAGTTCACTAGTTAGCCACATTTTCAAACTAATCAAAACAGGTAAATATTTGACAGCTATTTGCGACGTTGCCAACTTTTAGGATAAACGCCCATAACACCTAATTTAGGCGTTTAGAGATCGGTCTAAGCTGCCCCGTATAACATGTTCAAATTACCAGAAATAATTCAAACATGAAATCTACCCGTAGGCCTAAAGCGAAATTCTAGTAGGCTTGCGGCTTGTGACAGCCTCGAACATGAATATTTAAACGTCATTATTTTCGCCAATTTCGAAATAACCATAAACCTGAGAGAGAAAATAAACTCACACAGCAGGTTTACAGTGGCGTATATTATTTAATAATGACCGGCAATTATATTAATAGATGTTTAAATTGATTTTAATAGGCAATATCTGAATGGCAGATGTGTATTGAATCAACACTGAGACTGACAAATGTGTTCGGAAAATGCAATTAGCGCCATAATGGCGTTTATTATTTTTCGGGTTCGTGCGCACGTCAGCTGGCGGGAGCACAATATCTCGTGGGTGCTACCCTATACTGATTTATTCCCCTTCAAGTTTTATTGAAATTCGAATAGCTCTCGTTCGCCGACCGCAGTATGCCTGCCTGCCTCGTTCCTACCCATAGTAATAGGAAAACACTTGGAATATGTTGTAATACAAGACACTTGTCTTTGATAGAATCGTAAAGTTTCATTGAATGCCAATGTGGCTACGTGCTTGATGAACCACGTGGGAATGTGTGATGTAGACTAAAGACTGGTTTTGATCGACGTAGTTAGGAAAAGAATAAAATCTATTCTCTTTACTGATCTCAGAAATAATTGAAATATTTTTTCTTTTTGTTCATATTCCATAATCATTAACAGACTTTTTTTTTAAATTTTTTGTCTTTTATTTTTGTTCCTTCTGTCCAGAAAAGTATTCCTTCTCATAATAAGGCTTGTGCAGGCTGGCGCGAATAACCGCGCGACGCGACACCGTTAATTGTACTAGCGTGAAGATTTCTTAGAAATTGTTTTATTAGTCGCGCTGTCGCGTCGCGCCTGTTTGTGGGAGCTTTTAAATAAGCGTTAGGTTACAAAAAAAATTTATAAAAGGTAAACGAGAATACGGTGATAGAATTTAGCATAAAAAAATCTGACCCAGGTAGAGAAATAAACCAATTTTATTTGTCTATCTGGCAAAAAAAGCAATTTTTATTAAGGCTCGTACAGACAAGTGCGACGCGTCGGCGCGACGCGACTCGAACAATACATTTTCTAAGAAAACTTCATGGTACAACAATTACCGGTGTCGCGTCGCGCTAGTTTGTACGAAGCTTTAAAGAATGATCGAGAGATTGAAGATTTGACAATGAATTGTATGTCTATTGAATAGGTACATAATAGGTATATTTATTCGGTGAAATACCACAGACGAATACAGATAGGTCACTCCGCAGTTTAGGCATGAAGCTACCAGTACGCGGCGGGCCCGTTTTGCTGGGTCAATTCAGTGAGTGGAACGTAGTCAGAAGTTCTAAGAGTCACGCGATAGAAAGAGAGGCAACTCTAGGTGAATGTAACTGTAGGTGATTAGCCCTGGGCGACCTGAATTGCAATTTATTGTGTCGTGGCTAAAGTCGCTTTTTATTTACATGATTTTGCGGAGTGTCCCTTTCTATATTAATCTGTGGAAATACGTAGTCATTGACATCATGTCGCTTACTTAAGAATGAAAACCGAATACCTACACCTTTAACACGGAATCTTAAAAACGTGAAAACATACGTCATCATTCTGGGAAATATAACTATTGATCGTTTCTTATCTTATTATTAGCTGGAATAAATTCTAATTTTACGATTATAGGTTATTTTTCACAAAATTCTATTAATTAATAAGCGAAAAGTACGGTGTGAGTAGATTAACGTTTTCAGGGAAAATCATGTTAAAAAACCACTGACTTAATCGTTCGTGACATAAATATTTATTTCATTTTTCCCGGATTTACCTTGATTGATTTACCTATCACTGGTAATGATTTCCTTGCTAACATAAATAGATAGAAGTTATACTATTTAGTGTTATCCGCCGATAACAAACAGCTCTCAAGAAAGTTTTATAACTTCGTCGTATCGATGATTCCAAATTATATGAGTTTCGACCAGAATTAAAACATGTAGATGTGGTTGAATTCTGGTTGAAACTAATATCATTTTTAAGGCTCGCATAGTGTCTCTGTCTTAGTGTAGGTGTAAATTGCTCAGAGAGCAGGACAAGAGATAAGGCATCCTTTGAGGTGTAGCTTCACGATCGCATTGTTGCTCAACTAACCCCATCATAGCTAAATGCCTGCTAAAGTAGAATTCATTATCAGAATTAACTTCAGTTCCAGCAAACAGTTTGATTTCCGCACCGTATTTAGAACCGATAGTGGCGAAGTGCCGAAATCGTAGAGCAGTAACAAACGAGGATCCGCCGGAGAACCCGATGAAATGTTTATATTCGCCGCGTGATATTCGGGGGCTTTCACATCACCGAAATAGAACTAAGTGCTTCCGTGGAGTTATGTGCTGCGTCTCTTTGTGCCTTGTTCAGCGTGGATGCATCATCCACCAGCATGACAAACGCGGAAGATTTTATTACTTACTTTGTGTTTGGGATTACTCTTAAGGATTCTGAAACTAGGACGTGGGACGCTCTTAGTGGCCAAAGGGTCAGACAAAGGTGTATTGTAGTACGTTTCATGAACTAGAGGGTGTAGCTTTTGTTCTGAAGCTTTCATTATACCTGATAATGGGGATAGGAAATGAGGTCTCTACTGTTTATTATGATGGGGTTAGTTTACTGGTAATGCATCTCCACATATCATATTTATGAAATCCGCATGCCCTGATAATACTATCTAGGTCGTCCGAGATGACTAAGAAGCAATACAAAGCGTGCAACGGCAAAATAATGACGATAATCGCCAGCCCACATGGTTTTTAATGCGAGGCTTAACGTACCCAATTGCTGAGTCAACCCCTCGCATGCGGTCTTCTCAGAAGCCTCAAGTACATTAAGCTACCTTTAAGGACCTCACCTACACTCGCACATCAAACATAATATTAAGTGCCGACGGAGATGCATTAAAACATTCACGTCACAATGAAACATGACAGCTGGAATGACGGCTCCATGTAATGAATTCCGACGTCGCGTCGTTTCGTACAAACTCAACAGCCCGAAAACAAAGAATGGAAAAAAGGAAAATTGGCACCGGAGCGACAGAGATTCGAACTAAAGTATTTCTTGCTATGCGCGGATGTTCCCTATTGTAACAGTTTTTATTGAACATATATTCTAGTCTGTACTTCCTCGGTTTAGAATTGACGCATTTTTCCTATCCTTAATCATTTCAACGTCAAAGTTTCTTGATGCGTTCCTTTAGATTTATAGCGTCTCATAAGGAAGTTTCTTCTATAAATTCTTTTTATGGCTAATAGAATGCAAACACACCATTCTTGGCGCTCGTCAGTGTCGGACACGTCAGAATTCGTAACAAAACATAATTTTACACAACACCCTTTGTGCCTGAAAACAAGATACTCCTCGCGTTTCCTCCGCCACGCCATTGTTTTTGTTCTCTGGCCATTTCTTTTGTTACATGAGCAGTTTCTTTTGTTCAAATGCTTGTTTCTTTTGTCCGGCGGTGGTTGTCTTTGTTTCAGCGGTTGTGTGGAGTCGCCTGCGCATCGAGCGCGCGGCGGTGCAGCGCCCTTGCGCGCGCGCTTCCTAATTAGCGGTTTTGCGTGGGCCGCCTGGCCCGATTTAACCTCGCCGCGTCACGCCGGCCGTGCTCTCGCGCCGATATCGCCCCGCTAACTACCACTTTATTGTATTGTGAAGTATAAATTGAGATCGCTGTCCAGATTACTGTTATCTAGACACGCTATCGCCTATTTACCTACATAGGGATGCGGCTTAGACCCGATTTCACCAAAAAATTATTAACGAGCCATCAGCAAATGCTCTGTTAAAATTGACGTAGACGTCAAAAAGTTTTACGTTCTATGGAGGGATCTTAACAAGGCGTTGCTAAATCAAACATCTAGTAGATGTTATCTATCATCGAGTGAACAAAAACGACCGGTCTGACTTTTCATTCACTCTCGTTTTTATGCAACCAAATTAAAATGTCATGGCGTCTAAGCAAAACGTTCTATAGACAGTGTAGTTCTCTATTAGTCGTTTTAAACGTCAATTCATAAAAATGTTTTCAAATGATTTTGTTTTGTGGTATTTTTTGCTGGCTGAGCTTGCTAACAATGAAACTAAGATATCATTGTAACACAGTGGTTTAATAAAGTACATTTTATTATAACACAAATTAACTTCATTTGTAAAACACAGGATGACAGAAACAACAGTTGCTAGGCAACAACTAAAGAACACTACTCTTAATTATTATTCATAGTGCATTATATATAACCTTTATGGTACTTACAACAATTTTTGATTCTTCTAAATTGTAATTTTTACTTATTTTGTGTATTAAAATATCGAAAAAAAGTCGCCGACCGAATTTCAGCGCTAGTGAAAAAGAAATTTTAATAGGACTCATTACATAACATAAAAATGTAGTTGAAAACAAAAAAAACAGATGCAGTGACGAATGCTCATAAAAATGAGGGTTGGAAGGTGCTCTCTGTGATGATGGGGGGGTCCTATTACTAGTGGGAACCACTGTGAGCTTTTCCACTACGTTAGGTAACAAACATTTCTAATAATATTAAACATCATGGGTGGGTACCTACTTACGTAAGAAGTTGTAAGTCGAATCATAGGCATATTTTTATTACAATTCACATACCTAATAAGGCAATTTTAAGGTAGGTACTAACCGATTTGATGGATATTGAAGTTTATCTTCAATCATTTGCAAGACCTCTATATGTACAAGATTCTTTCGATAAACGAAACCTTGTCCTGAAATCTAGATCGTCATATTCTTCAAAATATAAGTCACGTCGATCTTTGTATGTTTTAGGACGTTGAACTTTATTGTCTAAAAGTTGTAAATTTTCGAAAATATCATCATTTCCGTGTTCAAAAATACAATTTTACGCTGCTTCCATTTTATTTGACCAACTTACAACCAATTGACAGCCGTTAAAAGCATTAACGGACCTTTGGAGCAGTGATTAAGTTTGACGCCTTGTTAAGAGGATTAACGATTCGTTAGTACTTGGTGAAACACTCACTACGCTTAACGGGCCGTTGTCTATTTAACGGGACGTCAAAACTAACTAACAGTGTATGGTGAAACTAGGTCTTAGTGTGATTTTGGAATGCTGTATTTGCATAATTGACGATACTTTAGCAATTGATAATCGCTTTGAGGTTGTAGCGCCCACTGATATTCTCTTAATTAAATATTGAGAATAGAGAAAAAGTTATGCATTGGCTCAAAGTAATCAGATAAAAGACAGAAAACCAATTTTGCATAGAGGTTACGCAAGTAAGCAAGCTACTGAAACTTTTTATCGCGCCCTGTCACTCATTTTCTGTTTGTTCAACTTTATTCTCTATTCATTATGGCTGTCATGTGCTATAAATTACGATACGAAAACACATCACACATTCATCCTGCTCTTGATATATTTGCGCGCACGAAACATACAGCTTTGTAAAAAAACGAAATCACACCAGTGTCTACCGAAATAATCACAAGTGACGTCTGTCTGCCTGTTATCTATTATACTTTATTAGGCACGCCATTCGACGGTCTCATAAATGGGCGAAAGAGAATTGATTGAAAGTCAATAGGTCACGTCTCGTCTCACGACGCCCGTTCCAAAGGTTTCATCGTACTCCATGAATGCCCAAATTAAGGGCTTCAACTATCCAATTTGTTCGAGGTCTTTTATGAACAGCTGTTACGTTTCTGGTCCTATTTTCGTCGTGTTGCTCTTCATATTTTGCAAAACTAATTTACTTGTTAACCTTTCTTGACGTTTTAGACCAGGTTGTAACGGTTTTTCACTAAGTTTGCTTAGAAGGTCTCGCAGTCGCTGTCCTTGCTTTAAGGGCAACCACGACTTCAGGGCTACACGTACACAAATCTCACATCTGACATTTCCAGAAGCAATGGTGTTGTGTGAATATTGTATGCTGTAAATTATTCTAGCTAGGTTTTTAGAGCACTCCATAAACTATCTCGCAAATGCAGACGTTTGTACGCAGCTAAGCCTCTGAGTCGTCACCTGGGGGTCGTTACTGGAGAGAAACTGTCGCGCGTTTTAACGTGTGCTGTTTTATTGATGTTGGAGCATGAGTCTGTCCTGAACCCTGATTCACACATAGACGTACACTCCCACAATGTGTTTATGATGGAACATTGACACGCGTGACGTCAGTGCACTTCCAAGGATTCGGTGTCGAAATGTCGGCGCACTGTCCTTGCTTTGTTTGAAATTGCGAGCGAATGTAAAGATTAGATTTTTATTGTTTGCACATCGATATTTATTTTTTATCGCCAAACCTATTATTGGATCGAATAATCAGCATATTCCAATTTGCGAAAACACTCTAGATAAGTAACACTGTGATTTTAGAAGAGTTCTTGACCTTTTACTTTTATTAAGTCGGTAGTCAAAGGACTTCATTTTCAACCTCTTCTTTCCATCTTTAGACCTGCTCAACGATGATTCAGTTATTAACATTCTTCAATAAATGATAAAAGAATGTTAAGAATGCATATTATATACGTTTAACAAAACTTAGGCGTCACAAAAGACAGTCTCGTTTTCATTGTCTCCCATGTCATCGTCACAAGAAAGAAAATTAACTGCTATTGACGACTTGGCAATTCTCTTGTGAAAACGAACATTATCATGAAACCGGTTTTTTAACACTTGATTTACCAATTTGTACAGTCGTTGTAAATATTGCGTTCTAAAACTAAATTGGATGAACAAAGTAGCCTTCCACTGCTGATCAAAGATTCCCTACAAGTTTACAATACAGACTAGTGACCGCTAAAATGGATCGAAGGGGAAATAAAGGGATGGTCTCCACTATTTTGTGTGTTCGGTATATACAGGTGGGTGACGATGATTGTCGGGCTATATGCTCATAGTAGCTGCTTTTCGTACTTTAGGACCAAATAAGAGAACAACATTTTCGTTATAAAACTAACTCAGCGTTGTAGTTCGCAGCTCGAAGTGAGTCACTCTTCTTTTGAGTAAAGGCACAAATTCCAAACACGAGCTTTGTTCATTCTCTTCTGCAATTTTTTTTAAATCATAAATCCAACTCGAGGGCCTTTTAACTATCTATGCAGCATTCCGGTTTTCATTTCGTAATGATTTCCCTATTACACGTGCCAGTAGCGCTTATTTAAAAGTTTACTTAACTTGTACCAAAGGGTCAGGTAGGTTAAACACGTGTAATCAATTTATTATTAATACCTTGTTTAAGATATCTTTGAAATTATGGCCAAGCGTGGGACGATAATTTTGTTCAAAATTTATAGTGTAGAAGAAACGTGAAACAGAAGTCTGGCAAGATCCGTGCTGTGTCATTTCCTAACCTAAATCCATATAAACAATTGAAACCTGAAAAGTCTGAAGTTTGTACTGAATGAACCATAAGGACCAAAAAGACCGAATCTTTTCCACGATAACCTCGAATCCTTATCGGATAAATATTCTTCTAGTCCATTTTCTTCTAATAGGCTACTTTTCCCACTCTAATCTACCATTAAAATGTTTACCATTAACCACATTACGCCTATATTCCGTTTTGCATTTATATCTCTTGTAAATTATGGGCCAATTTATAAAAATTTCTATACATTTCCAGTAACTTTTATTAGGTTCAGTATTCCCAGTTCCTTCAAAATTGCAGCCATTTAAAATAATTGTACGAGTTTATTTCCTTCACGTCTATGTTAATGCTTCCTAAACAAACATTATGTCGACTATAACTTCTTATTAAAGCCTGGGAGTTCCGTACACTGTACGGGATTCTGTTTTCGTTGGCTTTTCCTCGCTATTGTTCTGGCTTTAATATCAGAGTGGTCGTTGCAATGACCGGAGGATATATTGAACTAGATCGAGTCTTGTTTTGGTTGAATTTTGTTATTATTTTGTCTCATGCTGAATTGTAAAGAATCAGCTTCTCGTTTTACTGCAGAGATGGCTATACAAGTATAGTGTCATCGAAAATAGTATACATTTCTATAATTTATAAGTCTATTCCATATACCGTATCCATAATCTCCTCATAATATCCACACTAACGGTTTATTGCACTTCGCAGCCATGTGTATTATTTATATGCGTATTTAAGAATTTATCACCAGATCACAGTTAATGGCGGTCGCATTCGGGCGTGTACCACCGTTAACGTTCGGCCGACACGGTTAATTGCTCCCCAATCGATGCAGGGCCATCATCTGTTTACCTATAATACGCAGATTAGCCAGCCTTTTATAAGCTTTTCATGGTGCGTTAATGCTGAGTTTCTAGTTCGGCAAGTTTAATTGAAGGATTATTAATTTATTATCTATCCCTCCCCTCCCCCCTATTACATGGGACTTAAACATAACTGGCGAAGTGTGGGTGTACTATAGGTACACCTCTGCCTAACCCTTTGGGGTATACAGGCGTGATGTTATGTTATGTAATTTATTATCTATGTCATGATCGGTTTTCGTTCTATATAGCTTGGAATTCTTTGCTAGATGAGTGACCCTTCAGGACTTATCTCTTCATTCTTTTATCTTTTTGTTTCAGTCGAATAAGTTTTTTTGTAAAACTTTCTCTGTTTTCATCATCCTAGCTTAGCAAATCTTTAGATTCTAGGAACCGCTTTCTAGATTATGATTTATTTTGTCTGTTTCGTTTCTTTTTTTCGGTCTTTCTGTTTCGTTGATGCATTTTGTTTTGCGAATATTAATTTGCAGTTACAGTCCCTTTATAATCAGTCAACAAACTGCTAAGGTTTCAACTTCTGCCTACAGAATCCTAATTCCTAATGGATATTTGTAATGTCCTTGTCAGTTGTAGTAATTCTGTTTGCTCCCAAAGTGGATGGGCTCGTAACGGAGACTTGATATCGAGTAGACAGGTACGGTAATATAATTTATGTTTGGCTGTACTCGCAAACTTGTACTCTGAGAGGCTGATCGATTTACTTTAGACAGTTGGATGCTTAGTAATGTACGACTATCGACTCGAGTTTATTTACTTCTCACAAATATATTAGATCCAGCTCCGATACCAATACTGTTTACTATTCACGAGATAATATTTTACTTTATTTTATTCAAGTTCGCTTTGCGGTCGACCACAGCCTAGTCTGATTTAGATATGCGTAGGACGTTTTGGATAAAGGCTCAAATGAACTTTTATTTTGCATACAAAAGACGGTAACGTAAAGCCGTTTACAAAACGAACCCGTCACTGAGGCCCTTAATTATTTTACATTCATGGCAACATCGTGATTTTTAAAGCAAAGTGCAAAATTATGTTTAAAAACAGGTGCGTTATTTGTGGAAGTAAAACGAGTTGCGGCGGTCATTTGAAATATTTACAATCCACAATAAAAATGAATACCATAAAGTTCGGATTGCTTACTTTTCACATCCCCCAGTCACTGAGCTCTTTGTGTCGGTGATTTTTCCCAGCTTACTCGATTTCGTCTGCGCTTTTGTGGACGAACTCATAAAAAGAAAGGCTATACTGCTGACAATAAAGTCCAGAAAATCATTACAGCTTCCACTGCATGCCTAGGACCTGGATCGGTAGTTATTTCAGCCGTTCTTTAACGTGTTTTCCCGTTCCAATATAGTCGTAATGATCTACATCCGTTGTCGTATAGTCAATAATTATCATTGAGTCAGTGATTATTACTACTAGTGATATTATGTATGTAATTCTACGCTTCATCTGGTTTGCATCGTGTCTTATTGAATAGTTTATGAGCGGAATATACTGTATCAATTCTGTTTATGACTTCATTCATGTCACTGCGTTCAGTTGATTCTGTATCAATCATTCATTTCTGTTGGATATTTTTCTTCTCAGATAGCTTATGGCATGGCTTGAATAGTGTTTTAGTTGTGTTCATAGATTTATGAATGTCACAGTGTTCATCTGGTTTTGTTTTAAACTTTCGATATGCGACATTGTTTTCCGCAAATAATAACTTTGAGCTTGCCATAATTTGGTCGGTGATAACAGTGGTGCTTCCGAGCTTATACTATTTGAAATTGCAAATTCTTATATTGCATGTCTGCCAGCAAATGGTATACTGGTATCGCTTTAAATTCGGAAGCGAAGCATGTACACGGAAATCCTAGTAATTTCACTAGCATGAATATACATTTCAAGCTTCAGTATGGTCTTTATAGCTATATATATTGCTTAATTATGGAGCTATTCATTTAATTTATAATCAGAGGTAAACAATCTACTTACCTACCGAGTTTTCAGACTTTCAATTCCTTTTCAGTCACGTTATTTGAAGTAAAACCTTCAACTGTAACTCCCAAACAAACGACGGCAATTTTAAGTCGTCTAGAGAAAATATCGCGCCATACTTTGTTGGAAATTTTGCCGCGTGGGTCCTCCCCACTCGGTTTAGTAACTACGCCTTGCATGTTCGCACCATATGTTTTAGTTTCGCACATGTCCGTGTTTTAGACAGCTTTCAATTAATTTATAATGCTCTTATCTCTAATTATCTCCACTTGCGACTAATTTGGAAGTGAAAGAAAAACAGAATGGCGGCTGGTTATTGTCCCGCGCTAATTGAAAAAGGCGGGAAAATGGTTACTGTAGCACATCGGCTATATGTATAATGATCTTTTCACTATATATGGCGCCTTTTAATCAATTTCCTTTATCCTTTTATGCTAAATATGGATTTAAGTAGCACTTTATAAATCTACTCACCGCGTTAGGTATAATAATTACCGTAATGTTATGTGTGTATGGGGATTCTTCATGCTCAGTAGCTTCCATCCATTTGTTTTTTTCAGTTCAACGTTCGATAATAAACATTATTGCTGTATATATTGCCTTTGGTTTACAATGGCGTCTGTCTACTACCAGTTTTATGTCAGTATCTTATGTGAAATATGGTCATAATATGCCCTTTAAAATTAAATTATTTTGTTTGGGTCCAAATATTTTTTGTTTCCAATCAATGTTTCCAATTATCAATCATTTTGCCAAGCCTTTTCCCAACTATGTTGTGGTTGGCTTCCAGTCTAACCGGATGCAGCTGAATACCAGTACTGAATATGGAGCGACTGCCTATCCGACCACCACAACCCATTAACACGATATCCTTTGGTAAGACTGGTTGTCAGACTTTTGGGCTTCTGCCTTCTGACCCGTAACGACTGTCATAGATCTACGAATGAGACAGTCGGGATCAACACGGCAACGGCTTAAAGTAACTTACGAGGCACGGAACTTGTTACCAATGATTAATTGTTGACAATTAATTTTTGTCCAAGAGTATAAAAACGAATAAAGTCAAAATAAATAGGTAACATAACATCAAACCTCATCAAACAAGTTGATAATCGGAATAAGACCTTATCAATATGCAGGTAACCCTGGCGATTCTTTTGATGTACCTAATAAAATATTCAGTAAACAGAAATAACTTAAGCATTTACCGACTTTGAAAGAGTACCTGATCAAATATATGGTTTTTTGATGTTTGCATTCCAAAGAAAGTTCGTTCCCCGAAATGGTATTTGTGTGGTTCACGAGTCGTGTGCTGGTCGGATGTCGGATCGTCAAGGGTACGGTAACCCGTAACACGTTTTATGTTTATGGTACATCGTGGTAGCGTTATTTATGTAGCGTTGTTGCTGTTTATTTATCCTTTGAAAGACGCACTCAAAGGCCTTATAGGTCAGAGAAAAATGAGCCAGCATGGACCGTGACGCCACGGAAGCCTAGGCGCACTGAACAAAAATCGTAAAAATTTGACGTCCAAATAAAAACGGCACTAAAACTTGTAGGATGCGCAGTAAAATCTGTTGCCTGGTGTTAGAGCCTTCCTCAGTGCGTACGCCATTACAAAAGTATTCCGAGCAATATAATTTTTATTTTATAGACGCTTTAAATTTTGAGGTTCTTTCAACCGCTTTCTGAAAGCGTTTACCAGAAGTATTAAATATAATTTCACGCCTGACGATTGAAAAGCGAACTGGTTTGCACTTAACGCCAACTGTGCCTATCGTGTTACAAAATATTCGTCAGTTTTTTACTTCATCTTATTAGTGTGAGACATTGTAACAACCTTATCGGGAATACACGAAGAACAATGAAAACTGCCTACAAAAGCATGCTAAAAATGACGTTACGCGTATAACATAACGTGGAGGCCTTGGTGAAACATTAAACCATGGATGTATTTACTGCGCCGTCGTTTCAAGTAGAGGAATCTCGCCGTAAATAACCGCTTTATGATATTTCCACGACTTCATTAAGTCTTTCAATGATATAACTGCGCAAGTTATAGCCTCTGTCATAATACACGCTCTTATTGTGAACGCAAAATAGAAAGTATATTAATTACACTTCAGCACGAATGTGAACGATAAAAAGCATAAAAATCCGTAATGCGACTAAAATTTGCGATTCAGAGAGATTTTGTGTCGTAGCTTAGTTGCAGGTTGTTGAGATAGGGCGGGGGCGACCCTTCCCGTTAATGTATTCTGGCAATTTCGCTAACGCCCTCCCGGGAACTCGAACCCTGGCTAGACCCTAGATTAAATTTGTACTCTTCTGTTTACCATTACTTTTTGTTACTTATCCTGTCAGCTCAGCCGGTATACTTAATCCAAGACTTAATCTATCCACCAATCTATAAAGGCACAATTTGAGTTTCGTTCAAACTAGTATCGGTGTGTCCATGTGTTAAAATGTTCCCGCGGCGTGTTTATCACGATTTTGATTATTGGGAGTAAAGCTGGAAATTTTAACCGATTACGCAAGAATTTTCGCACGGAGATAAAATATTTAACGAGCCATCAAACTGTTTGGAACACCTTATCTGTTGGACATTTATATCCTTGACATCTCATTTGTCCTCGACGGTAGTTTTACGGAATATTGTCCCCGTTCATTTTATTATTTACCAACTTAGTAATACTTCAAGTTATACATTACGTTAAAACTGCTACTTTTGGCCTCGCATCGTATTCTCGTGGGACTGAGAGTGTCTGAGAGCGGTGTCGTGTTTTCGCTCGCAGTAACAACAACTCCGAACTGTTTCGTATAACGCCGACATTCCCCTCGAGCCCAACCGATTCCGTACTCACATGCGCACCATGTTCGTTCTTACATCCAAACAAAATCCCAAAACAGTTAATCAGTCATCGATTAGTGAAGTGGAGACTAGCACTCGGTAACTGACATGCTCCCTTGGATGATTAATCTAGCTACAGAATTAGTTCTCATCGTGATAATTTGTCCAATATATCTTTGCAGCCGTCGCGATCCTACGAATGAAATTTTAGCGTAGT
This sequence comes from Xanthia togata, assembly GCA_963853775.1. Taxonomy (NCBI): domain Eukaryota; kingdom Metazoa; phylum Arthropoda; class Insecta; order Lepidoptera; family Noctuidae; genus Xanthia; species Xanthia togata. Next base: position 20,891,840 of record OY970802.1, read on the forward strand.
ATATTGTTAATAGGCTACAGGCTGAATTATGTACCAATATGCTGCACGAGTTACACGACTATAGCAAAGATTGCTTAGTATCTATAATATTTTTTGAACGCCACCTCCAATTCAAGTCTGTAAAGAGTGTTCGAATTCTTTTACGTTTTGGAATAATTTGAGGCAGACACCGCTAAGGGTTCGCAAAGCCGTCGGTATTTGGCACGGGGTGACCGAGAGGCTTCTTGGCTCGCAGGCTCGAGATCAGCGCTGGCGTAGCCCCTTGTGCGGCCCCGTCTCGATGACGTCTTGGAAGCTTGCCCGATAGGCTTTAGATAAACGCTACCGTATTGCGACTCCCAAATCACCCTTTTTTCCACCCCGAAGCGTTAAATCCATTATAAAATGCACTGCCACGGTTAAGTGTGTTCAAAATTTGTATTTCCACGGAAAACAGACGTCTCATTCGCAATGCAAATGTATTCATGTCGCGGTAATGAAGAGTATCATGTCGCATTCATTCTCCACCTGCCACCTGTGTTCGTTAACCAACGCAAGTTTTTATATTTTGCCTCGCGTATTTCGGAATCGCTCATGAAGTTTTAAATGTTGGACGGTATATTTCAGCATGTGATGCAGACTTCGTTAGTCGGAATTATTGCGGGCGGTGCAGCTCGCAGTTCGCGTAATGTGCGAGTACCAGTGCTCAGATACACAGGACTCGGTTTGCTGCATGTTGTCAACGACAGCTTACGCCACCAATTTACTGCTTCAAGTGCGTTAACTGTTTGTGATGTATGACATCTAATTACTACTCTCTTGAGATTACATTTACGTACAACATGTTCTTCAAAACAATTACTGTTTGTAATCCAAGTTTTCTCATTTGCGTATAAACCCAAAATTCGCTTTCTCTTAGCTTTTATTGTTAGTAGACGTCACGACTTAGAAACTCTAAAGGAAAACGTTCTCAGTAGGTTTTACCAGAACGTTATGCTCTAAATATTTACTGTCAGATATAACATATTTCTCATAGTCCTCTAAATTACTTTGAAATCCACCGTCGCGTCGTATTCTGCAGCCGATCGTAATTTTGTTACATTCGCGAAAGTTTGCACTGAAAAGTTTTAAGGTCAACCTTGTAGTGAGCTTTCATATTATGTTGTGTCGTGTTTATAAAAATGGAAATGAGATTTGTAATGTGGGCCTTTTTTCTTTGCCAGTTAATTTCCATTGTGTAGATTAGCATCCTGCGGAAAATCCCGTTGTGAGAGGAATAAAGAAATAGCGGCGGAAATTCGTTGGGTCCCGCGATCGGCGCCGCCTCCCCGCCGTCTAATGGGCGTGCTTCATTGACTATTCTATTAGAAACTTTGCCTAATAAGCTAATGCAGCTACATAATTGGGAAGCATCACGCTGTTTACTGATCATGGTGTTATTACCACGTTAACATGTTCCACTGGACGTCACGTCGGATCGGCATCGCGTGCTTTGAAGTTTTATTATTCATCGGATTAGTCACATTCGTTTCACTAAAAACATTGGTTTTTATAGCAGCATTTACACGAAATGTGTGCGTTCCCATAGTTTTCATAACTTTATGTTTCTATGGGCTTATCTCGCTTTAACAGTTGGTAGTGAAGGACATGTCAAATTAATATCGGGTGGCATATGAAGCAAGCACTTTATAGGCTCGGATTCACTCGGAGGCTTTCTTCTTCGTTCTTAATAACGAATCGTGTAATCCGACGGCCGCCGAACGTCCGCCTTCAGTAGAGGCATCTACTGTAACTAGAGATATTAGAGAATTAAATAAGGATTTCATTAGATACCATTGTTTATTAGAATACTAAATAGTCATAATCTAAGGTTATTTTCAAAATATTTATAGAAGTCCTTTCTAAGTTTTCTATTGGAATTGAATCAATCTTTGCGACAATACCTTTCCTCAGACTGTCCAAAGTATTGTCTCGAGTTTCTACCTTCCATTACTTAAGATTTAAGTTTAAGCTATTAAAAAAAAAAGCGTCTCAGGGGATTAGTAAAACCTCTTTCAGAGTCCAGGCAAAAATAACAACTAACGACAACTAGACGCGGCGCCGGAGCGGCGCTGCGTCCGTCCGTCGGTCGGGTCACTCGCTTCGCGTCCGACCTTTGCCCGCTTTTACGTTTACTTAGCGTGTTTGCCCCGAACTTACCCTACGTGTTTTAATATTCATTTAAAATTAAGCCACACAGAAATATGATTATATTTTTTCTGTTTTTATTAAGAATCGCAGGGGACGCAATGTAAATAATGTGAATTTCTTTTTCAGTCGTGTGTAACATTAATAATTGTGAGTTCGTGTTTCGTGATTTTGCTGAAATAATTTTGTCGGTAAACTGATAAGCTTTCGGTATTATTTTTCCGGGTATTGTCTAATTTCGTTGTATGCTTGGTTGTAGGGCTACGTTCATGACATATTTCATCAGATTGCTTGAGGGTTTGCTACAGAAATTAGATTTGTTTTACCGGTTTCTTCCGTAGATTGTTTCTACTAATAATGTACTTATATAGTTTTATCTTGAACATGACGTAGATTGGTACTAGTAAATATACGTTCTAAACTTGCGACATATAATCCAAATAAGTCCTTTGAAAGCAGCAATCGAGTTTTATCACAGTACAGAAAGCCCAAACCTCTATCGTCACTATCTGTTTAAAACAAATAAGCCCACTGTCGGCTTCCCATACCGGATCAACTCGGTATCAGCTGACGGACGATACGCGACGCAGACGCCCCTAGATCCCTCGCGACGTTGATGTATAGTGGTCGAAGTACCCCGAGAACAGCGAGGACTCGGATAACTACTGTAATAACCCAAATATCAGGAGCGACACCAATCATACTCAACGACGACGGGACAAAGTTGCCTTATTTATAGTGTTTTTTCTATATATCTTTTTGAGAACACAAAACTTGGTAAAAGAAGATTTGTGGTTCAAACATAGGTTTGGCGATCCGGGCGCACGGTTATCCTCATAGGATTTTGTAGAGGAAAGATTTCAGATAGAAGGAAAAGTATACACTGGGAACAATGTTTCACAATTTTATCGAGGTTTAGATTCTCTGCCGTAGCTTTTGGGTCAATTTTAACTACAAAACTTTTGAAAATATTGAATTCTATGTTACCATTTTCAGTTCGCGCCGTCATGAATTACTGATTTGTTAGCTTAGCCGGTTAGTATAAACTATAAAACAAGATTGATATGTTTGCTGACCGCGATTCTCGGAAATATCCTGGAGGCTTTCTGAAAATTCGTTGCCCTGCAGACTTTGTATTCAGACTCTATTTTGGATGTATTTCTTTGTTACAATTTCTTGTTTCCAACAACGAAAATAAAAACTATCTTTATTTGTTTAACCACGTTATCTATTATTGGTATATCTACAATAGGCGCTCACTAATCCGACACGTCCAATAGTCCGGCGTTTTCTAACTTAGCTCTCCTACCATAGATATCCATCTCCTACCCTGTTATCCGGCAAGTTTAATACAAAAGATTATAAAGCTCCCATTGATCGTTGTGGTTCGCAGTCCGGTCCGATTCTGCGAGTAGGTAATTATTACGTAAAATATTAACGATTTTTTACTTTGCAAATGTTCTATAGAAATCCAATAATCCGGCAATGGCGAAAAAAAAATGGGTGCCGGATTACCGAGGGCCTACTGTACTTTGTTATTGACTTACCACGTTCCGTTTTCACTTCTGTATTGCAAACACAACATTAAATACAATTTAAAGAGACACAGTTGTATCTTTAATACACACATCAACACGGTCTAGGGATATTTTAAAAAAAGCGAATTACTACCAATGTGTTAATTATTTATATGACATGTATATATTTAAAAGATACGTTATTTAATATTCTACCATTTTTTAATAATGGTTAAGGTACTTAGATTAAAATTTCAGGATTTTATGGAAAAAAAATGAAGCATAGACGGAAACCGTATATGAATTAACTTTTAATTTGTGAGTAAAAACTGAAAAAAATAGAAAAATCATTTAATTTGTGTTTATAAACTTGAATTTAGTAGTCTGAGAAAGCGCCCATGATGTTCATAACACATCGGCAACGATTAGGCATGCTCAGAACAAGGTTGTCAATGTCTTGCTGCGGAATATTGTCCCATGTCCTTCTGAGGTGCGCAAAAAGTTGATCTTCTGTAGCCAGATTTTCAGGATCTTCCTTCAGAGCTCTTCTTTGCAGCATATCCCACGCATGCTCAATGGGATTTAGATCTGGCGATTGAGCAGGCCAGTCTAAGGCCCTAACATTATGTGTATGTAACCAAGCTGCTACCGTTCTCGCCGTGTGTGCCCGGGCATTGTCGTGCATGAGCAGGAAATCTTGCCCCATTTGTGTTCTGTGGGGCAAGATTACGGGCCCCAGCACCTGTTGGACGTATCGTTCTGCCGTCATATTGCCCCGCACCCAAACGAGATCCGTCCGTCCTCCAAGACGAATTCCTGCCCAAACCATAATTGTTCCTCCTTGGTATGGGTGAACTTCCTGAGGGTTCTGGAGACGGCTCCATCGTCCAGGAACTCGCCAAACACGCGTCCTTCGTGAATCTGGATGGAAGCCGAACCTGGATTCATCCGTGAACAGCACATTGGACCATTGCTCACGGCCCCAGTCCACGTGGTTCCGAACCCATTCTAATCGTCGTCCACGATTGCCTCTCCGTAAAGGTGGGACCCGGAGTGGTCTACGAGAGCGTAGATTGCTTTCATGCAGTCGCCTTCTTACAGTTTGGTCACTCACAAGCACTTGGTGTTCCACTCGCAGCCTTTGGACCAATTGAGTCGCCGTTGCATTTGGTTGAGCTCGCGCAGTAATTTGCAAAAATCGGTCTTGTCTGGGGGTAGTGATGCGACTTGGCCCCCGGTGCCTCTCCGCTACTTCACCTGTGGCACGATAGCGTGTCCACAATCTTGAAATTACATTTTGATGGGTCCCTATGGCCTCAGCAACATTACGCTGAACAGATCCAGCTTCCAGCATTCCCACAGCTCGTAACATCTCCGCCCTCGTCAAATGTCGGCGTTGCATGGCTACAATACCTCAATTTTAACATTATCTTTCGTTTAAAAATGAAAAAAAAACTGTAACTAAACGTAATTCGTATTGTTTTCTAAATTTCGCACAAATGAAAATTCCCTCTCCTATACATCAAGACATTTTTATGCCACCGAAACAAAAGAATTTTCAAAAAATTTAATTTGGAATTAGTCTGAGATAAATTACAAACAAATCGGTGTATAAAAGATTCCAATGCGGCCAGTACTTTTCGAGTTATTTAATTGAGTATGAAATATCCCTAGACCGTGTTGATGTGTGTATCATTACAGTGGACTTAAGCAAGAGTTTTAAGAATTCGAGTTCCCAAGAATTTTATTATTTGTATTTGGAGAGAGCTCATTACTCATTCATGCTTGACAAAGAAGCCTTTCACATCATTTCATATGGAGTAAAATGTATTCTGATCAGTACGTTTGTCCAGCAAACACTGCTGAGAACAATTTATCAACGTCTCCCTTCCACGTGCGGTCTTCGGAATGGTCATTTGCACCGACATTGCTGGATGTCTTTCGACGCATCTTAAATATCCGTGATTTACTTCTTGCGTCTTTTTCGAGGGTACTGACCGGTTAGTGATTATATTTCCTCGATTCCGCGTCATCAACTCATTTCAGTCTTCACAAATATCCAATTTTCGCTGAAATATATCGTGATAAATTTGCGCTTCATACCCGAATATTTTTGAAAGTGTTTCTTCAACAATTTAGAAATGTAGGTACCATTTTTTTTTACGACAAGCTAAGCTTTCGCAAACGAACTAAAGTCGCTGACATAGCCCAACGGATTAGCAAGCTGAAGTGGCAGTGGGCGGGGCACATAGCGCGCAGATCTGACGGCTGATGGGGCAGAAAGGTTCTGGAATGAAGGCCACGTACCGGCAAGCGCAGCGTAGGACGTCCACCCACAAGGTGGACAGACGACCTAATAAAGGTCGCAGGAAGCCGCTGGATGCAGGTCGCTTCCAACCGGCCAATTTGGAAATCATTGGGGGAGGCCTATGTTCAGCACTTTCAGCAGTGGACGTCCTATGGCTGAAATGAAGCTTTCGCATGTTACTACCCTAAAAATAATTCTAGTCACGAACAATACGTTTTCCATATTTCAAGTACGTTATATGCAAATATGACGGGCAACTAGTGTCAACCGGTTTTCGTTCAATAAACCGGTGTCGATGATCCATCAATGTCACATTTGTGTCTTCCCTATCCATAAAAAGGATTAGGAGAAAACATAATGGCGAGCTTGAAATTGCAAGAGGTCTGTGTTAAGTGTGTCCTACATAGTATGCATGTGAAAAGAATATTCATAAATTAGACACGGCAGTTATGAGTGAGACACCGAAGTGCAGTGTCGGCGCGTGCATTGTGTAGGGCACAGTCCTACCGGTCTGCGCCAAGAAACAATGGCTGAAACATACTCGAACCGTAATGTGCGTTAAAACGGGCCATTTCTATGCTTTCGTAAACTCGTAAGTATTGTCGAAGTGAATATTACCATTCCTATTAGGTACATCAATAGTGTAATGTTACCACACAAATGCCATTTCTGCAAATTACCTGAAAGATTTATTATGCACCTTACATGTTTTTGCACAGTTCTGCGTTATAAGTTATTCTATTGATTTGGCACCCAACAAAGACGAGTTTTTGTTGTAGAACATAAAATATTTGAAAGTAAAGTCGTTGTCTGCGGAAAATGTTGAAATTTATTTTTCATGTAGACCGTGTCACGCCCACGACTTATAGCTCGCGATGAAGATTGACTAAACAAACGGCTTTGTTTTTATCATTTTGTTTTTATTTCGTCAACATTGTTACTGGCCATCAGAAACAGCAGTTATGTTAATTCCATCGTATAAAATAGAATACCAACCACTTTTATGAACTCAGTGTGCGTGAGCAATACATTTTGGTGACTGATCGATATAAATCGAATAAAATAACAACAAAATAGCATTAATCTGAATAGTTTAATTGAAATTGCACGCAGTATTAATGAATAACATAAAATAGGTATAATCATGAACACCAGTATTATCACAAAGGTCGATTGCATAATATTTTAATGTATCGTATTAATATTTAATGCTATGAACACCGATGCTAGTGACGGATTCCGCATACCTACGGATTTTAATAAAACAAATTAATGAATACGTAATTTTGCAGTAGATCAAAAGCGTTTTACGGCATATAAATTTTTCAATATTCTCTGTCCCGCCCTTTCAATGTTTATGACTAGGGTTATAATGATTTATCAGTCGCGAACAGAGATGTCTGATAACGAGTGGTTTGACTAATCGATGCTCAGATAAATACCTTTTTTTTGCCAGGGATCGAGTTTGTGTTGTAAAGGATTTTTTGTGTCTACAAACGTATTCGGTTGTCGGGTTTGGGTACACAGCTGCACGACATCCGGGCTTTCAGTCAACAATTTGTCAATTTATATGTATGCTCCTGCGCCTTTTGAACACTTGTTTTCCACTGTTTCTGTTTGCGTAGCCTAAATACCTTCACATTTATTGTTACAGAATATAATGCAGTTAAAAGTAAACAAGAACGGTTTTAGAAGGCCCACCAATTTTATGGACAAACTGCCTGCCCTATTTATTTCGATCCGATACCTAACAGTCCACAGACCATTTTGCGGCTCTAGTCATTTTAACAAACATAACTAAATATCGCGACCGCGAAAAGTTTTTGCTGACAGTTAAAATGTCAGTACTCGTTCAGTTTTATTCAGGCTCTATTTTCTGAAGTTTCTTGTTGCGGTACAGAGGTATTAGTCACACTTCAATTTAATTTAGAAGTAGTTTTCTCCCTGATTTTCGGAATCGGATCAGTAGTTCCGAAGATCACCCCTACATACAAACTCACAAATTTTATTACTTCTTTATAATATACGATTTTGCTTCGTATTCAATCAGATAACACACAAATAATTCGTAACTATGAGAAACGAAACTAAAGCCCGTATCGTAAAAATGTATCCTCTCATATACGCCATCCTGCGTGTCGTGTTTGATGGGGCGGTAAGGGGTGTGCGGGGGTTGCGGGCGCGGGGGCGGAATCTCAGCCCCTCGGTAAATAATTACCGCCCCGGCACAGGGGTGTAGCCCCAAAACCGTCCGTGAGCCCTGGGCCCGGCCGGCTCTTCTAGCTTGCCGCGTTGTTGCCAATTCTTATTGTGCTCACAACCTCACGAAAATAAATTGATATGGCAAACGAATACGTAATTTGTTGGAGGTATTTACTGCTTAGTTATTCTTGCAATAAATTGGAGAATTGGATGTAATGTCTCTTACAATTTCTTGGACCCGTTATATTAATAGAATAGGTTCCGACTCGAGTTGCATATCAAGTGATATTAATTTTGAGGAGTTTGAATATTGGTATGATTGCGAATATTCCTTTGTGTTTTTCCTTTGTGGATGGCATAACGTTAAGGTTAACTCCCTCGATAATCAAACTTCATATATTTTCAATAGCAAGAAAAACTATGATAAAAAATGTAGTAGAATTTATTGGCAATAGTAAATTCGATTCAACTTGTCTAGGCCGACGCATGCCAAATCGTGTAATCTTTTACGCAAATTGTACGCTGTTTTCTATGTCAAGGATCGATTAGCCACTCTTTCCATTCAATAAAAGCATGAATGGAGTTAATCACGTTACGAAATATCTTTACGTGTTCAGTATTAGGTATTCGGCGAAATTAGTATCGGAAGAACTATTGATTTTGTCATACTTTGCCTTTCCTGCTTAGTACTTCCTATGTAGGATCAATTACTGCTATAATACACTAAGTATGAACAAAACACGCTGGTTGCGGGAAGCACTGGTCGAAGTGGCGGTGCTTGGGGGAGGCCTATATCCAGCAGTGGACGTCTTTCGGCTGAAATGATGATGATGATGATGATGATAATGGACAATATGAACAAACCCTGTAAAATACCGTATAATAGCCTCTCATCTAAGTTCTATGTCCGTATTCATAGTTTAATCTTAGTAAAACTATTTATCTATTATTTTTTTGTTTCTCAGATAACATATTGCGATAGCTCTATTATCTTGTTATGAGGCGTAAATGACACGTTACATAATTTGTGTCTTTTCGTCACATTATTGTGTATTATGAATTAGTAGATGTCTTTCTTTATACACAAAATATACGTGACGTTTAAAGCCTCGTGCAGACTGGCGCGACGCGACAGTGAGACGCGTCTCTTACAAAACAATATCTGAGAAAACTTCACGGTAGGATAATTACCAGTGTCGCGTCGCGCCAGTCTGCACGAGGCTTTATTTATAATGGTGTATTCGTTGAATTACCAATTCAAAATGAAATATTTTACCTATACCTACATAATTTTATTATGTTCGCCACTACGTATTTTTTTGATAAAAAATACATCACGAATATAATAATTATTTAATTTACTTTACTGCAGTTAATTCAAATGGTTACAATTTTGCTTTTCAATTTCCTAATCCTATTTACATCAAACTGCATTCGTGTAAGTAATTTAAACCATTATAAATGTAATAACATACAAAATGCTCAAACATTCGAAATTCAAGCAGCAATAATAATAGGCAAAAGTTCTAATTTCTATAAATCGGTTCTATAGATAGGGTAAGACTTGACTTGATTCGGTGGGGTCTCGAATATATACAGATTAGGCAACCGACCGCAGCCGCTACGTGACCGGGACTACCCGCATTCAAATATTTTTGGTCTATTTCTTTCATCGTGCCCCATTATTATACATGTACCTACCTACAAATGATATTTTGGTACTCTTGGCCCGGGACTAATCATAGGGATAGGAAATGTTGAATCTGAATTTCTTCATTTCAAAACTGTGACTAACTTTGTTAGTTGTCCTTGGCGTGTTTGGGACACCATTATTTATGGGTATTAATAATATAATGTGAGTTTGATTTAGCCAGGAATTATGAGCTCTTGTTAGAATAGTTTGGTGTAAAACATTAAGGATATGTAAATGATCGCTTTTATTTTAGCGATACAACCGTCCACTGTGCCACCGTATATGTAAAATTTCTAGATGTATGTTTTAATATTATTATTATTTTTAAATGGTTTACTTACATACTATCTATGTACACTCGAGAGCAATGAATCCGGGTCACTTAAAGAATCCTAAAAATCTCGGAAACTAAAAATGCTAGGTTAATGCAATAAATTGTATTTAATAGACAATGTAATACTCCTTAAATGAAGGTATTAAAACTTCTTAGTTATTGTAAAGTTATATCATAAAAAATCAAATTTGAAAAAGGGCCACTTTCGAAGATGGAACTACGAAATTACAGCATTTGGTTTTGCTTTTGTTTGTAATCTGTCATTTATGTGGGTACATAAACCATGTTGATAGTGCTCTATATTCATTATTCAAGCTGAAATTATGTCGCTTACGCCTGAAGAATGCACCAGAATACTTACAATGCTGGAAACCGGCCGGAGTCAGCGCGATACAGCCAGGACTGTCGGTGTGTCGCTGTCAACAGTACAAAGAGTTCTCCGACGTTACGAAGAAACTGGTTCTAACCTACGCAGACCAGGAACGGGCAGAACCAGGTGTACCACAGCACGAGAAGACCGATACTTGGTGAACACCATGCTTCGAAATCGCTTTCTTACAGCGACTGAACTCACAAATCAGTTTCGACGCCTCGGAGGAAGTAACCCAAGTGCATGGACAGTAAGACGTCGGCTTGCTGAATCTAACTTAAAACCCCTTAGACCTGCAAACGGCCCTAAACTGGAGCGTGGGCATCGTATTTCAAGACTAAGATATGCCCAGAGCCACGTAAATTGGAGTATTGAAGATTGGTCAAAAGTTATGTTCTCCGACGAATCAAAATTTATGCTCTACAAGCACGATGGAAGACACAGAGTGTATCGAAGACCAGGGGAAAGATTCAAGCAAGCATGCATCGAAGAAAAAGTAGCCTACGGTGGTGGGTCTGTACTTGTGTGGGCGGGAATTTCTTCTGAAAGTCGCACAGAGCTGGTGATCATAGAAAACGGCTCTTTAACTAGCGAAAGATATGTGGAAGAAATCCTCAATGATCACGTTGGTCCATTTATGGTCAATTTAGGTGAGGATGCTATATTTATGCATGACAATGCCCGACCTCATACAGGTAGGATATTGTGAATGACTACCTTCAAGAGATGAACATTACTCGTATGGAGTGGCCAGCACGCAGCCCGGATATCAACCCGATCGAGCATGCTTGGGACGAGCTAGGCAGATGCGTAAAACAACGAAACCCTCCCCCAATCACGCTTCGTGAGCTCAAAATTGCTCTCACAGAGGAATGGGAGAATATTCCCCAAAATCGTATAAGGAACTTGGTGTACAGCATGCCAAACCGCGTAAACGCAGTAATGGAAGCACGAGGAGGTAATACGAAGTATTAAAATTCAAGAAAATCGTAATAAAGTTCAAAAATTTCATGTTTCCTATTTTTGTTTTAAGGAGAGATCAGCAGTTTTTTTCTTTATGTAATTTTGTGTTAATAAAATGTATGGTGACTCATATTTTTTTACTTTCATTTAAGGAGTATTACATTGTCTATTAAATACAATTTATTGCATTAACCTATCATTTTTAGTTTCCGAGATTTTTAACATTCTTTAAGTGACCCGGATTCATTGCTCTCGAGTGTATGTAAATGAAATCTTCACAGGAGATCTAGAAGTATTTATCTAAGCTTATGAATTAATTAAATTACATCCGTTTGCAGATGACTACCTTATTTGTCTTAATACTCCAATGTTACCTTCGCGCTGGTAATGTTCCCGGTACGTTAAGTAGATATAGATACTTGGCGTATATTCATTCACACCCCATTGAGGTTGCCATTAGGTCTCCAAGTAATAGGGGACGAGAATATCGCTGTTCCAGCTCGCATTAACGATAATAAAATGTATTCTATGACTAGCACTTAAATAAAAAAGAAACACCTACTAGTAATGGATACATTTTTTTTGCTCGTAGGCCCTTACGAGCAGCTTAAAAGGGGAAGAAAAAAACAATATTTCAAAGTTATTCATGAATATCTAAAACATGTATTTTTTTTCTTCCTTTAATTTCGTGGCCATTAAAACGAGTTCCAAACGAAATGTAAAGGGTTTTCAAACTTACAAATTAATTCATTAATCAGGTACCATAATTTGTGTTCACATTGTAATGTAAATAATGTCAACGAAACACATTGTGCTTTAAACTTTGGTATTGTGATGAAATACAACTAAACTTTTAAAGAGAAACATGTTGCCATTGTTCTCACTTAGTATACTGTTCGTATTTATGCGATTACGTAGATGCCCAATGCTGGATATAAGGCCTCCCTCGTCGACCGTTACAACGACCAGTCCTAGGGGAGATAACACCATAATAGCAGGCACTTGGCAGGGTGATTGGTGATCGCGTGATGTTAATAATACCAGTGGACATGGACAATTGGACATTCGCCTATCCTCTTTTTTAGGGTTCCGTAGTCAACAAGGAACCCTTATAGTTTCGCCATGTCCGTCTTTCTATCCGCGGCTTAGCTCAGAGACTGTTAGTATCTACTAGAAAGCTGTAATTTTGCTTGTTTTATTTTTGGGTTACCTCCCCTACACGTAAAGTGGGGATGTTTCTTTTTCTCGCCTTTTTCATGGTGTGGGGTGTCGTAAAATCCATTTTTCGATTCAGGGATCCGTTTGCGAAATATTAAACTTTAAAGTGCTAATTTTTGTTAGATTCAAGTGTTCCCTCGTCCCTTGCCAGCTAAATGGTTGTTTTTGGATATGTCAAAAATTCACAGCAGTAGTATATTATATTATAACGAAGTTAAAGGGAAAACTATCACAGCTAAGTAGGCTTTACAGGATAACGAGTAATAATCGACCAACTTAAGTACATTTGCAGTTGGTATGTATGGGAGAACATGTTTTTCAACTATAATGTTAAGTTTGTTCTTGGGATAAATTCATCCCGACTACGGAACCCTTCATGTGCGTAGTCCGACACGCACTTGACCTGTTTTTTTGATCCTTTTAATCGACTGAAAAGCTTATTTCATTCGCGTGTGGCATACATTTTACGAATAACGTTTTAATTATGTCGGTAGCATATACTACACCTTCAATTTTCAAGTACCTGTGTGCTCGTACCCGTCAATCCTTGCAAACATCTGACACGCTTTTATTATATGCACGGTTCTGCGACTTTACTACAAAATCGATAGGAATACGTGAGCATTTGCCGTCTCGTCTTCTTTTTTTATAATAAAAGCAAGGCTCGGATACCATGCACGTGACTCATAAGCATAACATAACCACTAAGCCTGTGGTGCGAGGGTATTTCAGAGATATATTATCAAGGAGTTTCATCATGACGATATTTATGATTTGATAGAGACCTATCTTATCGAGTGTCCTTTACAAAGTCAATGACTTCTGGTAAAGCGCTATCCAAATGTATTTTTATACTACCTAGGAATGTCGAGAGAACGAATTTTCGTAGGTAAAAGGTCTCTAGGAATGTTCAGGTTAGAAAATGTAATTGATGATGGGATTAGAGGGACAGAAAGAAACAAGGTTATTATAAAAATAACAGAAATATCTTCAAACGACTGATCACAGGCGAGAATAGTAGTGCTGACTTGACAGGCCATCAACAATAACACTTAACGAAGTGACAAGAGATTACCGAGACCTGACAATGAGCTTAACGGTACCTATAACTATATTCCGAGACGAGAGTAAATCCGTATGTATGGCTGACATTAAAGATCTTTGACAGAAGGGAATTATTCAATAGTAAGAGAAAGTCTGTTGTAAAACCATAGGCTAGATTCCGAAATAGCCACTGATTGAAGTGAGGGATGTGGTTTACCACATAGAATATGGGGATGTATGAACGTAAACGAGGCAAAAGGAGTACGTAAGGATCGTAGCAGGTGGCGTTCTGTAGTCTCTGCCAACCCCCATGGGAAGCAGGCGTGAGTTTGTGTATAATGTTGTAGCATTTGTCTTTAATGAGGGATGATAAAATTCAAAGGTCAGACTCTAGAATTCTAGATTGTATGTATAGTGATTGGAACAAAAATACAATAACCGACACTGGTAGGTTAAATTGAATGATAATCATTCCTATTCTTACTTGTTGTATACTCGGTAGGAACAAAGATATTTTTTATAGAACTAAATATAGTAATTATATATCACTGAATTCGTGAAAAGGTCATCCCAATTCGTCAAGTTGTTCACAAGATAATCTTACATCTTTTATATAAGGTATCAGCTTCAAATTACTGTTCTCGGTAGCGGCATGGTGTAGAATGCCACGAACTTCGTCTGCGTACATATTGTATAAGTTAATATCCATGATAGTTTCTATATAGCCAGCGCTAATGCGTCAGCTCTAAGGTCGAATGTAGGCTTTATGGCCGTTATTCAAGACGCTTCGTGCTTCACGACCACAATATTCATCGCTGCGGATTAAATAACTGCCACTTACACAATTTTATAGTCAGTGCTATGTGCCGATATTACTCTAAAACAATTTGTGTAAGAGTTTGTATAATCTTACGCAGCAATTTGCGAATTGGATTATATTCAACTTCAGATCGCATCAGGGAATACTATTCGTAATCTAATTTAGACTTTAAATTCATACGTTATGCGAGTAACATTCTCAACTTTAGTTTCAATACACAGTGGGTCCGTTCCTAAATTACAATTCGTTGAAATTCCACCCGTAACGTTGAAGTTGTAACGTAGTTTGGCCGCAACAAGTGTGCGGAGCGTAAGTACCATGGCCGGCCTGTAATTTTGATAATGGTCACGAGGGGTGTGCTGCAGATAAGCGAGATAACGGGCGAGACGGCTCGGCCCCGCCGGACGGATCACCGGACTCGACCGGTCCTCCGGCCGCGGGTGGTAGGACGTCCAGAAGCCACCCTTTTGGGCGGTCAGTTTGAATAATGCCTAGTGCCAGTCACGCGCCTCTGCTCGGAATATCGTACGCAAATATTTTCATAATCCTGTTTCTATATAGACAACGTAATCTGCATCTTGTCTTGATGAAGATTCATGATTCAATTAACTTCTTGGCAAATTTTTTGTTAATTTACATTCTGAAATACAATATCTTCCGAGAATTCCAAGGCTGTTAAGAAAAAAATATTCTCTTGGTTTGATTTCTTATAGGTACCTAGTCAAGTTTGTCTACTTGAGATAGTCGATGTATGTAGTATGAAAGTTTTCCTCTTTATTTTCATTTTCAATGTCTCCAAACAACAATTTCCTTGACCAGTCCATATCAGTTACGTGATCACCGAGCTGCTGCAGAGTGACTTGCACAAGATCATCGTGTCACCGCAACATCTATCCGCCGACCACATCAAAGTCTTCCTCTACCAGATATTAAGGGGTGAGTCACGTTTTATATTAATTTAATATGTTACTACTGTTTTAACTTTATGGATTCTTCCGTGAACGCACATAGGATAAACATTTTTTTCTTGCCATTGTGATTTGAGATTCTAAACTGCAGGTCATATAGAAAAAAGCTGAACAGAACCATGACCTCAGTTTTTCCATAGGAATTTGAATAAACAAAAGCTTGAAAAAATAAACATTAACTTTAAGCAGCGTAGCAGCGAAGGGATGATCACATTATGTTATAAAAGGAGACTTACGATTGCCTATCCCGTTGCCATTATCTTTTAATCGTCTTTTACTATTCCCACGGCTATATGTGATTGATTATGTTTGGTTGAAGTGCTGGAAACTACACGGTTTGGCAAATAGCGTAGATAGTGTAGATTTGTAGAAACGCTACATTTCTAATTTGAATTTATTCACGTAAGTTTTTCAGACAAAATGTTATACGATTTGTACGAGTATGTTACCATTGAATTATGATTGAATTGTATTTAGTACTTCATTTCGTTTAAATATTAGAAGGTGCTCGTGGCTAAGTAATAACTGCCGCAAGGGTCGATCCATCAGGTTAAGCTACGCTTGCCGGGGTTGGTCTGTGGATGGGACCATCTTTACATACCGAGACTCCCCCGTGCCTCGGAAAGCACGTTAAGCCGTTGGTCCCGGCTGTCATTCGTGGATCTTTGACAGTCGTTAAGGGTCGCCAGAAGCCCGAAATCTGACAACCAGTCTTACCAAGGGGTATCGTATTACCCAGTTACTGTGTTGTGGAGGTCAAATAGGCAGTCGCTCCATGTAAAATACTGGTATTCCGCTGCATCCGGTTAGACTGGAAGCCGACCCCAATATAGTTGGGAAAAGGCTAGGTAGATTGATTGATTTCGTTCAAATATTAAGGTTACCTACAGATATTATTGACTAAAAATAAAAAAAATCGTAATGGCGCCCAGGCGGGACTAATATCGTAATATTACTTATTTCATTTGATGTTTTGAATCGAGAGCTTTTCGTTTTACCTTTATTCAGTACTAAGTTCGTTGAAGCTAATACATATCTACACAATTAAATAAACTTACATAGTAGCATGTGTCATACTCATAAGTGCACGTGTTAATAATTCTCATAGATACACGTGTAAAGTACAAAGAGATACGCTCTGTTATCAACATGGGAATCGAATGCAAATGAGTCGAAAATAAACTTATTATAACTTCTGACAGTTGTTATTATAATATTAAACCCTGTGGGCGAATATTGGCAAGTGAACTGTGATATTTAACACATAAAATACCATTACCATTTACCCAGTTTACAATTAATTCACATAAACTAATTGTAAACTAAGTAAATGGTAAAACGGTTTTGTGAATATTACGAACTAAACACTCAAAAGCTAAACTCTTTGTGTCGAAACATTTACGTATCGTAACACGACCAAACAACGAATATGTTTCGTTTATAGTCTTTTGTAATGATGGTGGTGTTAGGGTGCACACTTATATAGTCCAAATGGTCCATTTGAAAGGGTATACATATCGACCTTGGCCGAGACTTTCACAATTACAGGACTGGCATCGGGCAACCCTATCCGTGTTGTTACTAACGAGGAAAATTCCAGCAGCCTTAAAATGTTTCAAACAATACAAATTATTTCTTTGCGATTTTTTTTAAAGAACAACTCTTTGGCACATCAAAGCGAGGGATTTTGTATCTCCGGAAGCCGAGAGATTGTAAAAATTAAAGGGTTTCGACATCCCTAGATAGTCGTACTACTCCAGTCGGAACGGGGCAATAACATTTTGGCTCGCCTGATTCATGCTAGGGGTGGTCACAAACCGTACATTTCAGTCCATTGTATCGTGGCTCATTAATATGCGAACCCCGTCCGCTACTTTGATACTTAAATATTGTATTTTCGGCTTCGTAATTTCAGATCTCGTTTCACGTTTCATTGATTTAGGTTTTTTTTTGTAATTTCTGTAAAAAGTGGATGGTAGAAAAAAGTGTGAAGTAGTAATAATCTCGAAAACCTATTCATACCGAAGTAAATTGGTAGGATTTGGTGTCGGTGAAAGACAAACAAGATAAGGCAAAATAATACGGCCACATTTCCACTATTCCCGACAAGCTAGTCATTATTTATCGGGATTTGCAATGCCGAATCCTAGTAGGTAATCTTAGTCGAATTATGTTTTTTTTTGTCCACACGGAACCCTATTACTAAGCGTCCGCTGTCCGTCTGTCTGTCTGTTAGCGAGCTATATCTCATAAACCGTTAAGGCTTGTGCAGACCAGCGCGACGTGACACGGCGCGACGCGACTCGAACAATACTATTTCTAAGAAACTTCACGGTATAACAATAGCCGGTGTCGCGTCGCGCTGTCGCGACGCGCTAGTCTGCACGAAGCTTTATAGGTAGACAGTTGAAAATTTCACAGATTATGTATTTCTATTTCCGCTGTAACAACAAATAATAAAAATTTAATAAACTTAAAAATTAAAGGGTAGGAGGTAAGTATCATTGTCTTGAGCTCATCGTGTAGAAAACATTTTTTTTTCTATCTTCAAAAATGAAGAAATAGGGGTCCGTAAAAGTTGTCCGTTTTAGACTATTTTTGTACGAGCTCTATCTCAACAACTAAACAAGTTAGGAATTTGAAACTTCTATACATCATAATACCATTTCACACTATCATAAAGGCGACAGTTTGTGAGTGTGTATGTTTGTCTCTTCTTCACGCTAAAACTACTGAACGGATTTGGATAAAATTTGGCACACAGATAGCTTATAACCTGGATTAACACATAGGATACTTTTATCCCGATATTACCACGGGATCGGTAGTCGAAGGTATTTTATTTAAATATGGGTGATATCCTGCAATAGCAGAAAATAACTTTGTAATTCATAGTATCATTATGAAATACAAATTTATCTTCGCGATTTTTAAAATTTGAGATGAAAAATAATATTATTCTTCGTTTATTTGTTAAATATTATACGGTGGTACGGAACCCTTCGTGTGCGAGTCCGACTCGCACTTGGACGGTTTTATTTTTTGCCTAACATGGAACTAGAATCCAATAACCGAAGGGCGTTGTTGCACTCGCTAGGCTAATGACATTAGTAAATAGCTATCATTATTCATGGCATTAATTATCCAAAGCGAATATCCACTGCAATATCCGTCCATCATTAATTAGCATCGATCACGATTACACTGACGCCCATATAAACGACACATTGCTATATTATTTCTATTAGAAGATCACTAGATGACCAGAGGCCCTAGTGTGAGTTTCTTTTAAAAGAAACACATATGGGCTCTGATGTGTTCATGAACGTAAACGAAACAAAAGGAGTATGTGAGGGTCGCGTAAGGGGTATGCGTTCTGTAGTTTCTGCCTACCCCAAAGGGGAGAAGGCGTGAGTTTATGTATGTATATGTGTCTATACTCCATTTGAAATAAGATTAGACATTTAACTAAACCTTTTTACGGTCCGTTCAACCGATTTTGACTTCTATTGCGTTGGTGGCATGACAAAATATGGCAGGTGCAGTAAACAGTTGGTATTGTAACCACTTTTTTTTTGTTTTTAATGCCATCTTTATGCCTGTTATATAGAAGTCAGAATCGGCTGAACGGAATGTAAAAAGGGTTTGTTTATATGTCTAATCTTATTTTTAATGGAGTATAGAAGATCACAACATTCTGAACCAGTTTCCAATTTAAATACGTGAAGCAATTTTTTTGGTCCTATACGCTTTGAGGCTTAGCGGTGTCGTTGCAAAATGACAGAATGTGAAAAATATCACGAGCACACCGGCTTTTCGACATGACATTAATATTTGACGAGCTGCACTTTTAACTTCAAACTTCCCGCACGAGTGTAGAACATTTCTCCAGCAAATACGTTTTTATTTTTATTATTAGCTTTCGCAATGCTTACGCTTGCCGGTGTATTATTTAGTATCCTAGGATGCTTTTATAAGACAGAGTTCGCTTTATGATCGAATGTTTAATGGAAACTTTTAAAATGGATATCTCTTCCAAAGTATCCAACTTTTGCCATTAGCACGCTATCAGCTATGGCTGTATTCGATGTACTGATGCCAGTTAATGCAAGGTGAAACTTGACAGAACAATAAACACTTTGTTTTAGTTCAGTGCACATTTATTTAAATAAATGAGGGAAATATGTTGTAATGTCCGGAGGCGGATGAAGTCGGGCTGTTTGCCCAGCAGCTTAGTAAACAGTAGCGGTTGATTGCGGCCGAGCTCGGACTGAGCGCGCCGATAAATAAGTACGAGTTTAAAACAAACCGGGTTGTAAGCTCCTCCGAGACCAGCTCGTACTCGAGCCGAGACAGCGCCGCCGCTGAGTCTCACAGCCCGAACACGCCCACTTTCACCTGCTGTAAATCAATTAAAACTCCCAAGTGCTACCAACTTCCAGTCCCGCACTCCGGACAAACAGCGAGGCGCCACAAAAAATACTTCATTACCTTTCCACCGCTCAAAACACTTTTTAACGACTAATTCTGCCACTATTAAGCCCACTTCAAACTTTTAAAACCGTTCACTATGTATGCTAATGTAATCCACTTTCGCTGATGAAAAGAATCGCCTAGCAGTCGTCGCCTCGTCTCCCGATTTCGTATTATTAATTTGTGCAATTATTCGTGCAGTGCCAAGAGATTTCCCGGGAGTAGAACGCGCGAAGGGAATCTAGAAAAATGCGGTCGTTAAGCCCCCACCGCCTCGGCTGGCGCGTTTAATTAAAAACTTTATAGTTGCACCGCCTTGATGGCTCCGCTCTAACTGAAATCACATAGACAACCGCACTCCTGTACTAAATGCAACTCTGTTATTAACGATACAGCTTGGAGAAATGTAATCGATACTGCATCAGCGTATTTGAATAGATCACGTGATATTTTCTACGGAAACGGTTACTAATATGGGTAGTGTGCGTGTATGTGAATGCAACCATCGCGATCAGGGGTGACACGCCACTCGGTTAGTTTTAATATTCTGCGCGCTCTTTAGATTAAACTTGCTAGTCGCTTTTGTCTCATTCAGCGTCCAACGAACAGGGGAAGCGTTTTAATGAAACCCAAGTCTAACCTGCGAGTAATGAGGAATGAGTGAATAAAAAATACATTATGCTCTACATTATCCCAGAGCATCACATTTGTTGCAATACATACTTAAAAGAATAAAAGTTTTTGTGCTTATCTCACGACAATTATTCAGGAAATGTGACTCAGACAGATGGTACTTCATCTAATGGCAGCTAGGAGATGTCGGATTCTGCAGAATGCAGTTTGACTTATACGTAACAAATGCATAGTAAGCAGTTGCGCATATTTCGCGCGTCTCGGACATGCACCATTGTGCAAGGGCGCACACCGGGCAGCTATGCTAATCGGGCGAGCCCGGTCGCCGGTCCAGTTGTCCTGCCCGATATTAATTATGTATGGATTGTGGTGCCACGGCGTGGCTCAGCCCCATATCTGCTATATACGAGAGTAGTTCGAATGTTACACTCACAGGATTCTGATCTGTCATCGTTATTCACAGTTTTTAAATATTATTAAGTAACGCGGCTTTTTTATTTTGAGTATACGAGTATGGTTTGCGTAATAAGTCATTAAACAATGGAGTATTTATTCATCAACGAGCGAATGATGATCGATGATTAATAAAGATATCCACAAGTTATGGAAATTACTCGGAAGTTGTATGAAATCCGTTCTAGAACTGAGTGTTCGGTTTATTAACAAGATTTGAAGATTCTTTATTGGGAACAGACATCTAATAAGATTTCACTACATACTCATATCAAATTGAAGAAACCGCGCCAATTCTTCCGAAAGGCGTTTAATTAATTTTATTTACGTATCCAACGAAAAGAGCAGATAAGATCGCGCGCCTCGGTGCGGCGGTAACGAGCAGAATTATGGAAATGCGCCGCGCTGCTCACGACCTGCGTCTACGCTAATATTATTTATACGCGAGCTTTTCCCTCCAGGAAATCACCACGCACACCCCTGTAATGTAAGCTACCGAGGATTTGTTCTGATAAATAGCCGGCTTCCGTTCTGTCGCCACCTCCAATGACTTTTCTAAAGAATAAATTTAAAAATTCAATCACGACGCTGACCATTCGACGCTCGCTTGCGGAAAATGTTGAATAGAATTTCTATATTTGCAAAGAAAGTCACGTTTGGACCGAGTCTGATGTCTGAACAGAATTCGATTTGGGAAAATTTTCAAAAATAATTGCGACGATAAAGGAATTGGCACAACCCAAATAATGTATTGATAGAACACGATGGAACCAAAGGCGACGACGCCGGTTGACGGAAAAACCCCTAAGTGGAAACGTCTGCCGGTGTCTCGTTCGCTCCCTCTAATGGAATTTACTTCAGGACGTCTTGTCGGATCTGCGATATAAGCCCCGTTTTATGTATGAATGTGTAGGTACACATTACTTAGAAAATTAATGTTACTAAAACATTTTAGGTGCGACCTTATTTATCTATGTAGCGCTATATAATACGTTATGATATGTTAGGACGGTTTTGTAGCAGGATGCACATGACATGTATAATCTCCGAATACATGTTCCCCGAAATCCCACTGTGTCAGTCATGTGATCCGTATAATTCGTCAGAGGACAGCCAAACGGCTACACTGACATAATTGTATTGGTGCTCATCCTTGACAGTGTTACACTCGTAATCTCTTCCTGGTGCGTCCGTAAATACACCACAGAAAGCTCTCTAGCGACCACAAGCTATTTCTTTATCTACGCGGGATGCAGTAAAATCGTGATTTATTCCTATAACTTATCCCAGTAGTTTCCTTCCAGGAAGTTTCGTTTATCGTAGTTGACTGAAAGATAACCTAAACGGTTCTCTATTGGAATGTTTAATTTATATGAGGTAAAAATTACAGAACCATTTTAGTGTCATATCAGAAATGACTTTTTAGATTACGGCACCTTTCTTTTGTAATAAATAGCGGAGTACTGATAAAGTGAGATTCCAAATTCCAATTTGGTTTCATAATTGGTGGCGACCGCGGCGCGGCGGTGCTTTGATGAGCCTCTTGTCTTTTACGTCGGCTCCCTAACAGTGCGCACCAGTTCCGTCGCGTCGGGACGTTAATTGAGAAAGCTTCATCCGCCACCGGAGTCGGGAGCGTGAGATCGGGACTCACGCGCATACAAACTCCACTCTTGTTTGTTCAACGTCACGGCGCGTGAACAAACATTGCGGTGTGAAGCGATTTACTGTTAAGTGTTACTATTGTACTTGTATCTTCGAAAGCGTTGATTTTCGTTAGTTATAACGCGATTCTCAAATCGAAGCCATTGACTCCTCGTCGGTCCTTTACGAGAATTCCTTCACGCTATAAATACACTTTTATTGGATATTTAATAGGGTCTCCTTTACACGAGCTTTATGATTGCGGTGAAAGGGAAAGAATCGGACGCAGCGAACGAGCAGTCATTAATGTTGGAGTGTCGGAAACTTTGATTGGGTGCCATTGCGGGGTTACAATTAAAGTGTAATGGCGATGGTCAGTGGTGGTTAGCGGAGCATTGTCCCCAGGCGTGGTCGCTAGCAGTCAGGACCACGCCGCGGTCGGATGCGCGGGCGCGTGAGGCCGTCGACCTGCAAGTAATGGACTCGCTTCTCAATAAACAACATTTACGCGCTACTTTTCTCCCCCCCTTACATTATTGCTGCTTTGTTCTCAAGTTTTTACGCCCTCTTTGAGGCTATATTATGAAAATTTTGTGGCAGACTGAGTAGGTAGATTATAGATTGTGACTTTCTAGCTGTTTCGCTTCGCTTGGTTAGGGACAGTTTATCTTCATGGTCTCTTGTTTTGTAAAGGAAATGTGCAGACGAATAGATAAAACGTCACACGACGACGATTCCTTTGAGTGGAATCATAAAATACTTAATTCTCCGTTAGCTCTTACGTCAATTCATTGCTAATGAGCTCAAAGTGTTTCATTACGTGGTTTAATACTCGGAGGCGTTCGTGAGATAATCTGTGAAATTCGAGGCCACACTTTTATAATTATAGTAACGGTATTTCGCGAAGTTAGTTAGCTCATTTCGTCCAGGTTGCGTGGTTTTATGATAAAACTCAGCCGAGTTGCGTGTACGTGAAAACTGCGGTACACCCGCTGGGAAATTAAACTCGTTGCGACGTGGCGAGGTGTCGTTAATTTGTTTTAGCACAGATAGCACTGGGGGGCGTCGCTAGATTCCTCGTAATGCCCGACTGTCAAATGCTGTCGTGCAGAAATTGTCCGAATGTTGCGGACCTCTGAACTGATTTGATAACTTGTAAGAGTCGTAGAACCATAGTTTGTTGCTGGTGTTTCGGTTGCAGATGTTATTAGATTCATTGAGTTCCTTGTTATCAAGTCACCAAGTTTATTGATATTGTTTTCATTAGTAAATAATTTATTTAGTCATAATGTTCATACAGCTTCGTTAATTTACTAGTGAGGACTAATATTTCAACACCACATGAGTAGCAAGTAGCAACAGATTGTCGTACAATGTAACTCGTGAAGATATGTTAGGTATA
Source organism: Xanthia togata (assembly GCA_963853775.1). NCBI lineage: Eukaryota > Metazoa > Arthropoda > Insecta > Lepidoptera > Noctuidae > Xanthia > Xanthia togata. The sequence goes on from OY970802.1 coordinate 20,916,048, forward strand.
GTTTCGCGGTTTCTGATTTCACGAACATTCATGAGTCTTATGATTACGATTTAATAAGGCAGCAGTCTTGCAAGGTGTTATAAGGAAACGTAAACATAACTTCATTCAAAGATTCAATGTGAATTTAGAGAATTTGAAATGTCTGGTAATTTAGCAAATAAATTCATTACAATGCCGAAAAGACCAGTAGGTCTTTAAAAAAATTAAAGTTATGTTTTTTTTCTGGGAATTTCGTACCTCGTTGACTTAGGGATTTTGTGAGATAGGCTATCCTGAATACCGGTATTTCTTAATAGGAATACCTTACTGATGTAAAATTATTTTCGACTTTTTTTTAAATCACGACACGGTACAAATGCTTTAGATTAGACCAACCAAATACTGTGAAATTGCCCATGTTAGCAAGCTCTAAATTCTCATATTTACTTGTAATAAGTTTCAAAGGCTCCATGTCACGTTCGAGAATACGCAGTGGTAAGCGGAGCGCGCTATGTCGCGTCTAATGAGAGGTAGCTGTTCTACTATGCACACAACTTATTACCCGACTGCGGCGAAGCAGAAAAAGGAGGGTTATGTGTTTGACCTGTATGTACCTATGTATGTATGTATATCCGTCTCTATGCTCCCTCGTAAGCTCTACTAAACGGCTGAACCGATTTTTATGAATGATATTTTGTTAGATTCGTTCAATTGCGCGATTTTTACTGGGTATAATATATTAAAATTAAACAAAGTCTAAATGGCGAATTATTGGCGCCAAATGTAAGTTAAAAAAAAAACTTCCAAACCTGTCCAATAACAAAAAGAACGGTTTTAAAAGGTGATTACAAAAATATATACAAATTACATGTTTAAATGTTATTTGGAATAAGAAATGATAAAAAAATAATAAGCTAAAAATAATAAAGTTTTTAATAATTCTGAAAAACCCGACTGCTAAAACACAACTGAAGAAAGAAAAACAAGCATCAATAGAATTTTGGCATCGCACGCGTGGACAAACCAATACCTGAAATATTTTGTAACTTTTGTTTGTCTCCCGCCTGCGATACCAAAATTCTATTGATTATAAATGCTTGTTATTTCTCTTCAGATAAAATGTGTTTTTGCAGTCGGATTGTTTAGATTTTTAATAACTTCTTTTTGTATCTTCTACTTCTCGTGTTGGGAGAGCTTTAAGAGAATAGTTTCGATAAGATCATAAGCTAATAACGCTATTCATGGAGGCTCTTATATTGCACCCATACCTTGCGGACGTAGCTATCAACTGGACAGTGACGGTTCATATTCTTGTGTCAGGGTAATATGGGCCCATGTGCCCTAAAAATGCAGCCAAAGAGATCTCTGCGCTGCCATAGTCCACGTTGTGAAAGAGCCATTGAACACACAAAGAAGATGATGAGGTAGAACAAATCAATCAAATCAATCTGCCTAGCCTTTTCCCAACTATGTTGGGGTCGGCTTCCAGTCTAACCGAATGCAGCTGAATACCAGTATTTAATATGGAGCGGCTGCCTATCTGAGCTCCACAACCCAGTAACTGGGTAATACGATACTCCTTGGTAAGACTGGTTGTCAGACTTCGGGCTTCTAACGACAGTCAAAGATCTACGAATGACAGCCGGGACCAACGGCTTAACGGGCTTTCCGAAGCACGGGGGAGTCTCGGCATGTAAAGATTGTCATCCATCCACGGAGACAGGACACTAAGAGGATTATCGCTTGAATATTGACGTTTGAAAAATATGTAGAATAACAGTTGTATTGCGGTTAATGCCTTTTAAAAAACCTGACTGCCAACTTTGAAAAGGGTAGCGCTCAGCTCTTGGATATAACTTATTAACTGCTTTCGCAATCTGTCGTCCAGTTCCATTTCGATTTATTGCCCTTTTTCTGCAGCCTTCATCGTCATTCTGTACTTTAGTTAAGTTTTTTTTATCATTAAAAAAACTCATTGCGATTTTTTGGTATGTTGACGTTCTCTCTTATTGAACTTGGTGGCTTCCATATCTTAGCTCAATGTTCAATATCTACCTATCTATATTGCTTTGGTATAGGTTTTACAAAGACATGATCATTATGGACCCTGTCATTCACAGCGTAGTAGGAGAGAGGAATAGGCCTTTAATACGACTATTATTAATTGTTACTCTATTATTATAACGTAACATCACGCCTGTAATCCCCGAAAGGTTAGGCAGAGGTGTACCTATAGTACACCCACATTTCGCCAGTTATGTTTAAGTCCCATGTAATAGGGGGCGAGCCTATTGCCATCAACCGGGCACAAATACAGACTCAGGGCTGAGAAATCCCTGATGAAAAAAACTTTGCCCGACCTGGGAATCGAACCCAGGACCTCATGCTCAGCAGTTGCGCTTGCGACCAATAGACCAACGAGTCAGTCAGGCTCTATTATTATTTAACTACATAATTACTTTTTTAAACATGATGTAATTAAAATTTGTCATTTAGATATTCATTGATTTTATAATACCTTCTTCTTCTGTCGATGACTAATATTTTCTTCGAGCAGTACCTACGTAGCGAAGTTTTTAGCTAATGCTTTGGGATTATTTTTTAAATTTAGCTGACAGTTCCAGTCTACCAACGAGTGAGGTATCGGTTCCGAAATAGCATGATATAAACTTCAAGTAAAGTCTAAAACAAGCCGAAATACGTCATCAGTGGCTTTGTCTGTGGACTCTTTCTGTCATTCCCAGGCCCCGTTAGATTTGGGTCAATAAGCACAACGCATAGGGTCACGTGACTATCGGACAGCTTGACATATTATCTGCCTGCCGTGAAACGTGACCTGTGAGTACTAACAATGGGCTTAAGATCATCATTATCAAATCATCTTATATTCGTTAATGCGTTATTGGGATTTCCAATGTCAGGTATGAACGGCAAAGGAGAAAACGCTAAGACTAAATATAATAAAACTGAATAGTTTCTTGAACGCGCTAATCTATGGAACTAACAAAAAATATTTTTGCATTTGATAGCCCAATTATCTAAGAAGGCTTTAGCTATTTAACGCTAAGAATCTTAGGAGCCGAGCAAAAGGAAAAAAAGTCAGAAAGAACGCTAAACGAAAACGAAGTAATAGGACGGCGGGAAACGTGGCTGTTATAACCCAAAAGGAGGGTAATGTGTTTATCAACATGTATATTCTGGTGACTACCGACTACCACGCGAAAGAAGTTGCGGGCAGAAAGAAACTAGTAGAATATAACCATAAGGAACCAGCATTTTGACGTTGTTAGTATACAGGGTGTTTGGCGCATGGACCGACACAATTTTTTCAGGGATTTGGGAGGTCATTAGCTAGGTTCTAGCTAAGTTCAAAATAGCTTTTAGTTTTTTTTATAATTAATTTAGAAGTTGTAAAATTTCATTCATTAAATACAAAAATTAACTTTGGAAGCTTGTAAGGAATTTTCTTGAAACCAGTTGTATAAAACAAAGATGTTTTTAGATTTAAAGGACTTTGGAGAATGCAACAAAATTTGTTTTGTGCCACTACACCCACAAAAAAAAAGTTATTTCAAATTAAAGGACACATTTTGGGAATTTTTTTCATTTTAAAAAAATAATCATATGTAACCAACTGTGATATTTGGGACAAAGGGTGTATGGGTAGAACCTAGCTAATGACCTCCCAAATCCCTGAAAAAATTGTGTCGGTCCATGCGCCAAACACCCTGTATAAGGATACTTCTGCCCATCCTCTTGACGTAAACCTTTATTCGTTTAACAAAACCCATGTGTTGGATAGCGTAACATTTACCGAAAACCGCACGAAACTGCACAACAATTGCCAGCCACGAAACGTGACCTAGTAATATGATCGGTAGCCTAAAAATAACCACCTAGGGGATCACTCAAGCCACGTCCTATCTAGAGCAGAATAAACCGGATCCCATCGAAACAATACTTTGATTAGAACTAACTCAAAGCGACCAAAATGTGGATCTTAGCAGTTATGATCTTAAAGCCTTGAGTGCTGGTCGTCAATACAATGGACAATAAATTGATCGTTCAATCATATCCATTTTCAATGATGCTTACAAGCTAACGAGGTATTCGGACACGTGTGCAATTTTAATGCTTTTAGATGTTTTTTTACTGATTAGTGTGTTGCAGTGTGCAGTGTATCCCGACTGAAATTTCTGTTTTCGCTACTAATATTAGCACGTGATATTTTCTCTCTTTGGCATATAGGGAAATTCGTTGTTAGGGAAAAATGCACTTTGAATTTTGAGATTTCCATTTTATTCATCAGTCCTTACCTGAGCAAAACATTTATACAGATCCGGCACTTGTTCTGTTTAGAAAATATGTATGTATTGATTTTCTTCCTGTTTGAAAGGAGAAGTTTTAGAATAGCATGCATTAATAAAATTCTGAGAGCTTCCTATTGTATTATACAATGCATTATGAATTGATCGCTATTTATTCAGGTTGCGTTGTATTTTCTTCGTTGTCACAGTTACCTGCGAGTGCAAGTTATCGTTATCCTTACCAATGGTACCTTTTTTATAGAAAAACTGGGCATATAAATAGATTCGTAAGCTAATTTTACCTGTAATAGCTACTTCCATAATTATGGGAGGGTTAACTATGAAATGTTTGTCTTTGCTTCATTATTGGTAAAGATACGAGTCTTAAATTTAACTGATAACGGTCTGTAGCTAATAGGAATTGGCCATAAGATTATTTGAGTTTTTCTACCGATAGTACCTACCTAATACATATTTCTCACTACGTTTTTATAGTTTACTGTTATTTCTATAAACATCTTGTTTATAGAAATAACACACATTGATCTACTGACATTTTGATTACACCACCCAAGATTTGATGCATTGTTTACCATAGCTTCTCTTCTACAACACCATTCTAAATTTCATAATCCCCATTGTCCCCAGGTCTGAAGTACTTGCATTCAGCTCGCATTCTCCACCGGGACATCAAACCTGGCAACTTACTGGTGAACAGCAACTGCGTGCTAAAGATCTGCGACTTCGGATTAGCCAGGGTTGAAGAGCCAGATGCCAGCAAGAACATGACGCAAGAAGTCGTTACGCAGTATTACAGGTACGCAGAATTGCTATGCTTAGAATATTGAAGCTTAATATGAACGAAATGAGCCTGTAACAGAGAGATGTTAGTTATAAAACACAGCGATATAGACCAACAACTGCAGTGCTATTCTGTAACCATTTCACCGTGAAAACTTAGGTGAAGTGAGCTCGGAGTGAGCTGTCAGTCCCTAGCAGCAGGTGGAATGACAGCTCACTTCACCTAAGTTTTCACGGTGAGATTTTTGCAGAATAGATCGGCAGATGCATGCACATCGTTCATGAAACCGTCTTCATATATTTCCCTACATTTAACTTCCCTGTGTTATCGTGTGATGACGTGGACATCCATGACAATATCGTCACGTTAGAAATTATAAAAACGCACAATTTGATTATCATAATCTCGAAACGACCCAGCCAAAGTCTTTCAGTATTTGGTGGGGGTACCAAAGACCTTAGTCATTTCTACAATCAACTAAGTTTCACGGAAACTATCCAGAACGTTTGACTGATTACGATTTGATGGAAAAAAATATCTGGCACAACGGCACAAGTATAAATAACTGCCTGATTTCATAAAATTTGGTATGTAAAAACTTTACATAGGTAGTGAAACTTGACACTTGAACTTGAAACTTTTGGAATGTTGCCATTTTAAATAATATATCTATACTAATATAATAAAGAGGAGAGATTTCATTGTTTGCTTGTATTGAATAGGCTCCGAAACTACTGGACCGATTTGAAAAATTCTTTTACCAATAGAAAGCTTAGTTTTCAGGGAGTAACATAGGCTACTTTTTATCCCGGGAAAAATAACGGGTCCCGCGGGAAAGACCATGGGAGCAAAGCCGCGGGCAAAGTTAAGTTTTATATAAACATGTAGAATGAATTATTGTAAGTATGTTTATTTTATTTTTATATCTCATTGTATGCTGCACTAGTCGACGTTATAACGTCAACGTCGGCTGTCGCTGTAAACCAGCGCTGGGGCTCTGACTCGCATAGGGTCGCAACATTATGCTGAGCCATGGCCGTTTTGCGTGGATGTGACGCATATTTTCCCTCAACGTGTTCTTTTTGTTTTGTGTTCTTTCTCTGCGTCATGTTTACCTTATATAAACGTATTTTATTTCTTCTTTCTTTCTTACGATGTTCACGGGCAAAATCTTGATTAGGTACATAAAACAAACTAGAGAGTCAACAAGACGCGGTTAATTTTATGTAAATTTAGTCAGTATGAAGGTCTTACACAAAACCACCTGTTAATGTTAACATTATTATTAGTTTAAAACGTAGGTTGACGTATAGGTGGTTTCGTAATAGGAGCACCATTACGAAAATGTTGAATACCTATGTGTGAGCGACTGTCATTAGTAAGTACGTTTCTGGGTTGGCCGTGGAGTTTTGTCAAACGAGGACAATGTTCAGGGTTAAGTATCTCTTTTGATTTTCTATTTATTTTAAATTACAACATCACGCTCGTATTCCCTGAAGGGTTAGGCAGAGGTGTACCTATAGTACACCCATATTTCGCCAGTAACGTTTAAGTCCCATGTAATAGGGGGCCAGGACCAGGCGTCTTTTACGCCTGGACAGGAACTGCCTGCGCCTGGTGACAGGGACCATCACAGGACACTGCTCGCTAAACAAACACTTCCACACAATAGGCATAACGGACAGTCCTCTGTGCAGGGCGTGCATGGAGGCTGAGGAGACCGTTGCGCACGTGCTCTTTGAATGCACGGGCGTCACCCAGATCAGAATAAACACCCTCGGGTCACCCAGATCATACACAGATGTTCTAAGCAAACCAGGAGACCTAATCAACTTCTGGAGGGAGGTGGGCTAGTTGGAATAACCCCCCAAACGGCCGCTATGGCCCACGCACAATGGTCCACCTGACGGACTGAGTGCGGAAACCAAACCCCATAACATAGAACATAGGGGGCCAGTCTATTGAAATCGACCGGGCACAAATCCAGACTCCGGGCCGCCACTGCGAAATTTCAGATGGAGAAAATACTTCATTTCTTAAGTTAATATGAGAGTATCATTATCTCTATAGAGATGTTCCAAGACGGCTAATATTTCATTCACCTCAATCTATAGATTTACTCTTTCTTTTAGTGTTGTTTCGAGAAACAATCTTCTTTGTATAAATATTTATAGTCAGACATTCATCTTTATTAAAACATCGCAACGTGTTTGTGTTCTTACTGTTCTTAGAAACATGGATTTTCCTTTTCCGGATTTATCCGATTGTTCACGTCTATTTAATCAAGCAATAAATAAATCCAATATCAGATTAAATAGGTTCTGGAGGATAAGGGAATTTTAATGTATTTTCAACAGTCTCGAAACAAGAGTTCGTGCAATGCTGAAAAGATTCGCCAGCCAGGATTGTAGCGGCACTGATTGTTCAGGGTCCGCCGGACACACTTAAGGCGCAGGGTTCTGATTTGCCTTTGTCTCTGTCTTCTTCTTTACGTGTAAAGAGTAAAGAAAATAACCACACTTTTGTACTTTTTCAATGTTTTTCGTTGTTTTTTTCATCATATAGCTCTTATTACTCATCATAATCCATCACTGAATGCAGGTTGACATTAGAAATTTTATGGTATATTTTTAAATATAATTGTTAGTGAAGGTATAAACTGCTTTTAAAGACAATTAAGAGGTGTGTTTGAAGATTTTTTTGAAGCATTAATGTATGTTTAATTATGATTTGAGTTCCATCACTGTATTAAAATAAGACTTGAAAATATAATTCTTTTTTTTTTGGTCAACATTCTTAACGGTTTAAGAGATACACTGCTTTAAAAAACCTCGTTTTCGGAACCCTGCGCCTTAAGTGTCATCATTCGTACAAGCCTTTTTTTTCAATAGTCCGTATTTGTTGGACGTTGTTCCCTGGCATCGTAATTTACGTCGATTACTCTTGCATCATTCTCACGAACTGTTCGAAGAGTGCGGCGAAGCGTTTCGTGGTGTTGAATGAATAAAAAGCGAATGAATGAATGACCTGTGCTCCGTTGACCGCAGTTTTGAAAGTAGGACGCCGTAACCACGTTTGCCGAAAACAGTAGGTGCGCAGCGGTTTCGCCAACGTTTCGCCAAAATAGTTCACGTGCATGTCAAGTCGACGGTAGTTGCAGAAGTGACGGTCGGTGACTGGGTGCCCACATTTCATACGCTAACAACTGACCATATTTTCATAAATATCCCCTTTTGGCCTTGTTTGCTTACGTAATTCCGTTTCCCTGTGTTATGTTTTGTATTTCATTTGAGCTTATCAAATGAATGCGGTTTCCTACCGCATGCAAATGAATATAAACAAAATGTACTGAAATATATGTAAATTGGTATAATATATCCGACACCTCTTATATACGCACAGTTTGTTTGTCACGTTTTCAGGGACGGATTAAATTTTAAATTGGAAATATTGTTTAGCTTTATTGAAAACGCATAACGTGGTATAAAACGAAATGGCTTTGTTTACTCGTCTCGGTGTCACAACCAGTTTATTATTCATGTCTGGTAAATGAGCGTTACTTGTAAAATCATCTTCTTTATATCCCTACTCTTATAACTTAGTTACACGCGACTCGCGACACGTCCACTGACGCTTGGGATTTCTTTATAGCTTCAACTTAAACTTCTCGGCGAACTAGGATTGCCAATAAGAGTCCTCGTGGCACTAGAATCATTACATTATAGCCTAAGACCTGAGTCAGTGACCTCAAAAGATTTTTCTATCAATTTGGGTACCTTCCATAAAGCTAAACATTCCAAGGATACAATTTCCACGAAAATCTTTGTAATTATCGCAGAAGCCGTCTCGTAATTGGAAGGAAAAAGCTTGTTAAATGTTCAGATTTAATTACCATTACAAATGTTTGCCGGATTTATTGTTCAAACATAATATATTATTTTATCTCTGAAATATTTTATGACAAATAAGTCAGAATATTTACGACAGCAACAGCGATTTTCATTTTAATTAACCACCATTCGAGATATATACCTACTTCATCCAATGCCAATAACAATTAATAAGTACCTTAATTCCTTTAATTCAATGTCAATTCCATGTGTGATCTTAATACTCGTAAACTAACCAAAACCCTGGCAATGTACGCCGAAAATAGCAGAATATTATGAACTTTATAATCTATGTAGGTAATAGGTGCCTATATCTGTACAATTCTTACAAATAAATGGACTATTACGATGAGGATAAACTGATGCATATTTCTGTAAACACTGACGTGAGGTCAGACTTAAGCTTCGTTCAGACTAGCGCGACGCGACAGCGCGACGCGACATTGTTATACCGTGAAGTTTTCTTAGAAATTGTATTGTTCGAGTCGCGTCGCGCCGTCGCGTCGCGCTAGTCTGAACGAAGCTTTATTAATGTTGACAAAGAGCAGGAAGTAGGTAAATTGGTATTCTGGCCGGGTGAGTTTGACAAGCTGCGCAAGAAGAACCATGAACTTTCAGTCATCCATGAGGATTTTCACACGCAAAAAAAAGGTGAATAGGTGTTAAAGGGAAAATGTTTCTACTTCCAGAGCACCTGAGATCCTGATGGGCGCGAACCACTACACAGCTGCGGTAGACGTGTGGTCGGTGGGCTGCATATTCGGCGAGCTGCTCGGAAGACGGATCCTCTTCCAGGCGCAGAGTCCTGTACAACAGGTATGTCTTACTGCCACTTAACTTACTATAGTACTCGTACAGTCCGACCATAGCGAGAATGCGTTCTTCACACCTGTCAGTTTCATACTAACTAATATGGCCGCTTTCCGAATTAGAACATAATTGCTCACAGCGCTGACATCGATAATTAATTGGCGTTCGGAATGATACTCGTATCACGATTATGACAGCTGAGGGCTGGCAACAATTCGGAACGCTCGTGAACGCGCTCACGGTACTCGCTCAACGTCAAAACTTGCATATCATTATTTCTTTGTGTATATACCACACATTTCTTCTTCTATGGTTAGGTTACGAACGGTAGCCAGAAACACAATTTCGAAAATGCCACGTTAGTTGAAAGATAAGATGCGAGTCAAAACAAAACAGCACAACTGTCATTTTTGACAGCGCTCACGGTGATATTAGTAAAAGGCATGGTCGGCGTTATCGCAAGACGGCGTATGTCATGACGTCATCTATGACGATTCAAGACACAACGTTATCGTGCCCACGTTAATACGGTACGGTTGTTAGCACGCTCAAATCGATTACAGTGTAACTCTGAATGCACCCTAGGTGTTTTGAGAATGTGATCCTTATTGCTACTAGAAATTTTTCAACTGACAGCTGTCAGGAATGCATTCTCGACGGCCGGACTGTACCGACGTAAAAGTTACGTCATTCCTTATTAATAATTAACCCGGAGTAAGGTTGAAGTTAAACAGAAAAATGTATGGTTTCCAATGAAGTTAGGCAATACATTGGGCCGCGCGGAGTACTCGTAGAAGTACCTAACGTAAATTGGATTTGGTCGCGACTCGTCAAAGCAATAACTTTGAACTTGCTTGGGAATTTAATGCGTTAACTGCGTGTCACTGATTAATTACGCATTACATAGGATTATACACGTATTATCACACCCACTTTTACATCCTGTGCGTGTTTCTAAACTTATACATATATTATATATACAAATAATTTAAGCGAAAACTGGGAGGGATTTTTAATTTTTACAAACGTCAAACGACTGACATCCTGACGATTGACGCCAAAAGACTTTCAAGATGCTGTTGGAGCTAGTCCGCGGTTAAACATGCGGTTTTTTAAAATTGTAGATTGTATTTATATCTTGTTCGTTTTCACGGTTTAACATAGGAACATATTTCAATGGAATTGCTGTTGATTTAACGTTACTCTATATAAAAAATACTGATAAAACACTACTAAAAAAATCGTAGCATCGATAAACTTAAAGATCATACTACCCCGCATCACTAAACCATAGACAGTTTTGAGCGGACTTTGTGGTTTAGGTACATCTTTGGCAAATTTTGAACCGAGTTTCAATGATTTTAAAATTAAAAATAGGTACTCGTTTCTCACATTTAAGACTGTATTCATATCTACGGGTGATACTTATTGTGCTTGCCGCACAAAGGCTCGTGCAGACCAGTGCGACGCAACGGCACGACGCGACTCGAACAATACAATTTCTAAGAAAACTTCACGGTATAACAAAAGCGGGGGTGTCGCGTCGCGCTGATCTGCACGAGCCTTAATTCTATAGGAGAGTTGTCATCATCTGCCTAGTCAGTACCTGACTATTTTAGGGCCAGCTTTCAGTCTAACCGGATGCAGCTGAATACCAGAATATTTCATATGGAGCGACAGCCTATCTGACCTTCATAACCCAGATACTGGGTAACACGATACTCCTTGGTAAAGCTTCGTTCAGACTAGCGCGACGCGACACCAGCTATTGTTATACCGTGAAGTTTTCTTAGAAATTCTATTGTTCGAGTCGCGTCGCGCCGTCACGTCGCGCTGGTCTGCACGAGCCTTAAGACTATTAGTTGTCAGACTTTCGGGCTTCTGAATACCCGTAACGACTGTCAAAGATCTATGAACGACAGCCGGGACCAATAGCTTAACGTGCTTTCCGAGGCACCGAAGAGTCTCAGTATATAATGGATGGTCACCCACCCATCCACGGACTGACCTCGGCAAGCGTAGCTTAACCTTCGATCTACCAGTGCGGCTGTTATTAATTAGCTACGAGCTCCTCTATAGGTGAGTTGTATTTTCAATTAAAAAATTCGTTGGAATTTACCGTAACGTTTTTTCGCGTGTTCTTGCTTTTTTTTTTTTTTTTTTTTTTTGGGTGGGAAATCATCAAATGACGTCTCCCGCTCTGGGTGGAGTGGGAGGGCGTGTCAGACTCTTACTGACTAAAACCCACCCGTGTTCCTTCTCTTGCCTGTGCAATGCCAGGGGGCCACCGTATCCCTTTCAGACTTTCCCGCAACCCCGGCAGGCAATGGTCTCATCGGACCCCTTCACTGTCTGACACTCTTTGAGGCGCGCGTGGAACAACACAACGCGCCGTCGACCCGGGCTTGGTCCTTACCGGACGGCGAGCTACCCATTGCTCACCTTCCGCAAGCCCGCGCCTACGGTGGCCGGGAATCCGCGATCGATTCCCGACGCCCGGGGCGTCTCCTCCAGCGGCGGCTAGGGGCGTGAGGGCGCGAAATTTGCCTCTCCCTCACGCGCTCCGCCTCCTCCTTCGCGAGCATTACTGCTTCGCAGAAGGAGGTGGCGGCCTCCCATGCCCTCTCGCTCCGTACCATGGCCTGGACCAGGGCCGGACGCGAGAGATCCCCGCCACCGATCGCCTCCACGAGGACACGGCGGTGCTCTGCCTCCACCGTATGCTCCACCGTGTCCTCCGGGCGATCCACGCAGTGATGACACCCGGGCGTTTCCTCCCGCCTTATCCGAAACAGGTACCTCCCGAAACAGCCGTGTCCGGTGAGGACCTGCGTCAGGCGGAAGGTGAGGACGCCGTGGCGCCTCTCCAGCCACTCCTCAAAGAGGGGACTTATCGCTGCAATAGTGGCGTGCCCAGCGTGTTCTTGCTGAGGCCTGTGCTTGTAACTTTACTCCGCGTTTATTTTTATGGAGGATCATATATTCCCATAAGTCAGATACCAATAAACGTGTCGGTTGTGATGGCCTGGAGGATAAGAACACTGCTCCTCGAGCTGGATGTTGCGGTTTCAAACTTAGCAAGTAGCAATGCGAATATCATATGCATTTTCTGTTAGACACTACGGCCGAATAAATGTGAAGTTATAAGCGAAAACCCACATTTCAATCCGAACTAAACTAAACTATCACAAAAATTATTTTATACTAATATTATAAAGAGGAAAGATATTTTTGTTTGTTTTTACCGAATAGGCTCCGAAACTACTGGACCGATTTGAAAAATTCTTTTACCATTAGAAAGCTTAATTTTCAGGGAGTAATATAGGCTACCTTTTATCCCGGGAAAAATAACGGGAAAGACCACGGGAGCGAAGCCGCGGGCAAAGTGCTAGTGTTATATAATACTACCCTTGAGTTGTTTCCCCAACAAGTCGTTTGAATTGCCCTTGCCGGCTCTCTATACAAAAAACACCAAAAATAAATGGTAAATAATAAAACCGTAATGAATTCCTTCCTGTAAAGTTTTGTTTAAAACACGTGATATTTCGTTAACATCACGTTTTAACAAAACCATAAAGTTTCTTTACTTTGGCCTCCTTTTTGTCACCGACGTAACTGTTGTGGGTTGACCTAAATAATGAAAGGTGTTATAACAATTTACGAAATAATTCAGGCAGGATTGGTGAGTAGCGTCGCTTCGTAGTTCTTTAGCGAAATTTCTTTCAATAGCTAGTTTGTTATAAAACTCAAACTCAAATCATTTATTTCAATTAAACCATTTACAGGCACTTTTGAATTGTCAAAGAGTCGGTCAACTAGTCAGAAAGTTGAAACTAGTTGGCCATTCCAAAACGTAGATCTCTATGGAGAAGAAAGGGCAAGAAACTCCAAGGACACTCTTTTAAATATAGATTTACAAAATCCTAGGTTCATTATTCTTGTTGCTTCTATTCGTGAGAACAATGTAAAATACCAAAAAAAAAAACTAAAAGAATTCAAAATATAAGATTAAAAATAAACCGATACCTTTTCTGTCACTGGACGACGGTCAAGCATGCTATGTCACCTTTATATACCTGAAGCCTGAAAGTCTATCTATATTGATCTTGTCAATTCTCATGATTTGTTTCTGTTATTCAAAGCTAACATGAGATTTGAAATCATCCTTAAAACGCGTGACTAGCCCTTTGATACTTTGGGAGTCAAAGTTTTTAGAAAGGTGGATGGTACGGTCAGTACTCTGCATTACCTGACCCGTCTTATAAGGAAGAAGAGGGGAAAACGAGTCGGGCTAGGCAGGTCACTGACTGTACTTACTTAGTTTGTTACATCAGGTTCTATAACGTTGAGGTTGTGTGTTCCAGCTGGAGTTGATAACAGAGCTGCTGGGCACGCCTTCGCTGGAGGACATGCGCCACGCGTGCGCCGGCGCGCGCGCGCACATGCTGCGCCGCGCGCCGCGCCCGCCCGCGCTGGCCGCGCTCTACACGCTGTCCGTGCAGGCCACGCACGAGGCCGTGCATCTGCTCGCGCAGGTAACGTATTATACATAACACCCATGAATTTGTGCATATAGATATAAAGGGCATTAGTATGTGAGTATTTTGGAGTAACTTGGTTAGAACAAGAAGATCAAGAATAAGGGCTCTGGACTGACCGGGACTCCGATCTGGTCCGAAACTAGTTGGGTATGTCCGAAATATGCATGACACGCACCTAGCTCAATAGTCAGTCTTCTTTTCTTGTTTTTTTAGCCATTCACAATGCTTTGTTCAACAATAGTTACCTATAGAAGACTGGCTTTAGCATTGTCTCGTCGACACGATGTAGTTTCTCAGATTCATCGAGTCTAGCCGAGACCTTGTGAAGGTCGCAGGAATCCGCTGAACGCGAGAAGCACAGAACCGGTCGAAGTGACTGAAACACAGAACCGGTTCAAGTGGTGGTGCTTGGGGGAGGCCTATGTCCAGCAGTGGCTGAAATGATGATGATGAGCCGCGACATATAGTCCAGTTGCATTCGAATCAATCGGTCGTCGAATAGATTGTTATTCACCACAAATCACTAAATACATTTAACGGTAACCTTTTTTAAAATATCATTCTGTCTCTGTCACCTCCAAACGATTGACAGAAACAGAAAGATGTTTTAAATATGTTTAAAAACGCATTTAATGATTTCTGGTGCAAGCGAAAAATTAGTGTCATTGAGTTCCAGCCTTTGCATGTTACTGTACGATAGTATCGCCATAACATTCCCAATGATCAATTTCCAGATGCTAGTGTTCGACCCAGCCAAACGCATCTCAGTAGTGGACGCCCTCGCGCACCCGTACCTCGAGGAGGGCCGGCTGCGCTACCACTCGTGCATGTGCAAGTGTTGCTACAGCGCGCCGCCGGCCGCGCGGCACTACTCGCCCGACCTCGAGCCCGTCGCGCCGCACGCCTTCCACGACGGCTGGGAGAGGAAGCTCACCAGTGTGCATCAGGTTAAAGGTAGGATGAATACACTGTGGTCGAAATATTATGTGTCTTCACAGTAACAAAACGAAAAATTCTATGGTCTGTTCCAAAAGTATCAGGAAAATGTGTAAACAAACCCTGTTATGGTTCAATTCATACGCAATTACTCAATAAAAGGGATAAGTAACAAATTCATCGGCATTTAGAAAATTTCATCTTTATATCCCACCACTTTTTCCAACAATTTTCAATACATTTAAATAATTAAATTGTAATTAAAAAATACATCCAAGACAGCTGTCAGCTGTGATGATAAAATTAACCTCAATTGTAAAATGCAAAACATCTTTACTGTTATTCAAAATTAGAATGTTGTATAGGTATTCAAATCAATTTTTAGTAGAAACTTACAAATTAAGTCCTTTGATTTGATTCAAAGCACTCGATTTTGTGACAGGTACGTTTTCTGATCCATTTGCTTACATTTTCATCAGATAGTTTTAGAACAGACTATACGTATGGAAGTGAAACGCCCGAAGCTGTGAACTAAAAGCGCGATGTTGAAAGCGTTCATACCGTAGAGCTTGTAACTGACTGTAGACTGCGATAGGTTTTTTTTTAGTTCTATAATTGAATATTGTGATTGGGGACTGTTCTTTAAATAAAGTTTCCAAGAAAACTTGCCTGCAGTTTTTAAGCATTACCAAACTATAATAAATTCTATTTTTTTTTTTATTACATTCAATAACGTGTTGTAACTTTTCTCTAACAAGTCCCGCACAAATGTTTCAGAGGAGATACACAAGTTCATAGCGGAACAGCTGCAGACGTCTCGAGTGCCATTGTGCATCAACCCACAGTCGGCGGCGTTCAAGAGCTTCGCAAGGTAAGGCGCCGCAACATCAACCAACCGCAACCAACCGCAACCAACCGACACTAGGTGATTTCTTTGCGATACGTAACCTAACACGCCTTAGCGACCACCCGCACCCATATGGGCCACGCCAATTGTAACCATAACTCGTGCAGACAACACTGCCTATAGTAAAAATTCTTCAATTAATTCGTGATTCGCCCCGAAGCGTCGTTTTAGCGCTGCGCTCTTGCACTGTAACCCCTAAAATGTTGCTTCTTTCTTTCCAGCTACCGATTTATTTTGCGCGTTTTGTAATGTAGTACTTTATTTTTTTAAATTTTAATGACATTTGTAAAGTTTCCAGTGTTGTCCGTACGTCTGGCGATGTTTACGATAATAAATCAGAGAAAGCAAACAGTCATCACAACTGAGTGTGGCACGGTGCGAGTCTGTTAGTGTGTGCACGTGTGTCGGCGTACCGTGTACCGTGTACAGTACAAGTGTACATAGCGCGTAGTGTCGTGCCGGCCGGTGGTCGCAGGAACATGTCGCATCCCTCCCGCCCCCCTCCCGCCAACTGTAGTATTGCAACGTAGGTAACAGTTGTGCCTCTTTGTGTACAGTAACACTCACACACGGGTCGATTTTGCTAGAGCCCGACTTGTGCATGGGTTGTTTTACCATTTTATTTTTCTTAAATAACGTTCCGTTTCGTTCCCCGCGCTTCTAGCGCTCTCTGTGTACATACGCCGCTGTTTTCGAGCAAAATCAACCCTCTTGAAATGGTGGTGTGTCCCCGCTTCACTAGCACCGCTGTTCTCTCCCGTATCGTAGTTTTAATTCTGCTTTTTTGTGTTTTGCGACAGCTCTAGGGCGGGTTCGAAAGCGAAAGTTTGTTCCCCTTTCAAGACGGCGGCAAAATATCTACTGCTATCGCCCGTGATATTTCTGTGCGCCGCCTAACGTGGAGTCCAGTAAGCGCGCGCGCCGCCGGGGGCAACACGCCGCCAGCCGGAGCGCGCCCCTCCACCACTTCCCTTTTTATTTTTATTTCATTAAAAAATCTCAATTTCCTACTTTCATATCGACCCTGAGGGAATGATGACAGATGATTTGTGTGTCATGCGTCATATAAAAATACATCTAGTGCCAATTTCACCACTGGAACTGAACGCGATTTGCACTTCGAAACGCAGGTCAAGAGCTGTCAGTGTCAATGTTAAAATGATGACACTGACAGCTCCTGAACGCAGTTTAGATATGCTGATCGCGTTCAGTTTCATTAGTGAAATCCGCCCTTAATGTGTATGCAATACAATGGAGGGGCGCGCAATTGAAGCTTTGACGATTCTATAACTTTGTTGTTGAGTTGTAACTTAATTATTTATAAAAGAGGCGTTGTTGCCTTCGACCGTCGTTTCGTTTCAAAAGGGTTGATCGTTAGATAGTGCTCGCTCCGTCCTAACGGTTCGGTTGCAGTGCATGCGTTTGTGAAGGCTTCGCGCTTGAGTTCGGTGCCGATTTTTTTTTTCTTTTTTCCTTTTAATGTAATAAGACAAAGTTGAATAAAAGCTTGTGAACTAAAACAAAACATACAAGCAATGGATTTCGTTACGTTGATTACAATATCGGAATATTTATTGGTTTTCATTTACCCGGGGAAGGGTTATCCCTCATATTGACAACCGAACTCAAGTATGAGGCAACATTTCTTCAAAATCGACAAAAAACAGTAGTTTTGATTTTGAAGAAACATTTTTTCAGTACGGAGGTTGAATTTTATTTTGTACGATTAGTGGGTTTGTCAGCCCTAGCAGAAAATAATGTCTACGAATATGAACTTTATCTCATCGAAATAAGGTTGATATTTAAGAAGTGAGGTTGTTTTCTGTTAGGGTTGCCGCTTAGTGCATGCGTAGTATGAGATAAGCACTGTGCCAAGCACATGGTTGTGGTGAATTTTCATAAATTTTTAATTCAGTAGTTACTGTAGTTTGATTTGTGATGCAGTTTTGCTATAAGATTTCTCTTTTATTATCATAGATTTTGTTCAAAAATGATAAATGCATGTTGGTTTGTATGTTGGATTCATGATATGGATTATGTCTCACGATGTAAGATTAGTAAGTTTGTAAAAAGCGCATGGCGCATTATCAGTGAAATCTTTATAATGGAAAGTAATGTTAATATTATATTCGCTGTTCTAAGTAACTTTAGAAAGCTTTAACAAAAACGCCGAAAATGCTCTAAAACAATCTATGAACAGGATCATTCCCGAAAAAAATGCAGTTCGCGTTTGATACATACCCTTTGTCTCGCTAAAATTTGATCAAAACGACAATGAATCCAACATGCAGGCAAGTGGCGTGGGTGTGGGTACGCACTAGTGCGTCACATGACTAACGAAGGCCGACTCTGTACCATTGCAGCTCCACAGTGGCCCACCCGTCCGAGCTGCCGCCCTCGCCGCACCAGTGGGAATGACGCGAGACCAAGCGCGGCTTCGACAAGCGACGCGCCGTATTCACTGACTCGCGATAACTGACTTTATTGTAACGGACGCAAGGATTATAATGGATTATTGGGCGAACTCGTGTTGTAGCACGCTCGGTGGTGCGATAGTCGACTTTGTTACAGTTGAATAAGGTCGATTATGGATTGATGGTTTGGTGAGGCGATTACACGCCTGATTAACCTCTGATAAACGATATTTGACTTTATTTACGGCAATGTAAGGTCGGTTATGGACAGGTTTGGCGAATTCGTATGTTTACCTAAGCCTTTAATTAGTCACCTTTATATTTATCATTTTAAGGTTGATTCTGCTATGAGGCATTTACTACCTAATGCCACATAAATGTAAACAAATTGTAGTTAGGGAGAGAGAGTTGTTGTGAGTTGGTTTTGAAAATATTTATTTCACTAATCCGCTTTAAAATGTATATTTAATTAGTATTATTCACGTAGTATCAATAAAATAAAAAGTAAAACGTGATTTCTATTTTAAATGTATGAATATTTTCAAAAACAACCATTTTACACTGACATAAATTAGCAAATAAAATTCGTATTTTTTAAAGGCAAAGGCACTGTAAACTGAAGCCTTTTGTAATGAATTTAATGCATACGAATTCGCTTTAACACTGAAGTCAACAACAACTGTATCAACTGGAATTTGAACATTTTTCCTTTAAACATTCTCGTCTATGTACAGTCAATATTCACTCTAATTTCTATTGAAACAGAGTTCAAATTCCAGTTGCAGTCCACATGTCACACAAGTCGGGTCTCCTCCCGAACTGTGTGGTTCTGCTTTTATTTGACTTAACTGAATGTATAAAATTTTGGTTTGTATAAATACCGCACCATACCTCATCGCTGTAACTAGAAGGCATTAAAACTTACGCGCATCGTATCAATATACCTTGTGGAGAATTCCAAAATGGATGACATTTTGAAATTAGTTGTGTAACTAAACTTGAATGTATGAAATTGGCGAAAAATATGAAATTACCAACATGCTTTGTAAAATAGGGTAAGTACTATGTTAACTATGAATTTTATTCAAAATACTTGTATCATAAGAAAAAAAAAATGTCACCTACCCAATTCGAAAACGTGCATTTCAAGTATCTCCACAAACGCGCTTTTTTGACGTAAGCAAAGCAAAACAGCGGACTCGCGACGTCACTACCAAAAACTATTCATTTTTCTGATATTTACTTGTAACGTAGCGTGTAGCGAATGTGTGTAGAATAGTGTAGTTGGCTGGTATACTGTGAATATAATCGATAAGGGAAAGCAAAGCATCGGAAAGGATAAAAATGTTGATAGCAACAAGATTTTATACAACGAAACGTGTCGCCCTCACGGCAGAACGTAGCTAGGAATGGTTTTGGAGAATGACATGCAGAGAAAATGATGGATAGGAGTGGCAGACGTGGGAGAGGCGAGGTCAACGACCTCCACCCTCGGTGCGATGTATACAGTAAAGAGACGCTTCGCGTAGAACTAGGTTATGTTTCATTTGTCTCCGCGATTCCATGTAATTGTAAGTGTGACGTAGTGTCAATGTGTGCCTGATTGTGTTTCGTACGGACGTTGCAAGCAATAAACGTTGCAATATTATAACGCGTATTGACATTTTAATTTTATAACTACGGATTTATTGATTTATATGTGTTCTCTATTAATCTCCTTTATAGGACGACTACAGGCGACAGTTTCATACTTAAAAAACGGATTTCGAACACGAATCTCTTACAAACTATCGCCTGAAGCCGACCTATTGTGTACTATAAAAAAAAACACTAAGCTTAATCGTAAACACCATTGTATGTAACATCGACTGAACATTTTTACGTAGATAGGTTAGAATAGTGTTAGATATATTAAACTACTAATTTACTCGATGCAATGAATATAAATAGTAAATAAAATAAATGTATGAGTAATATTCACATACTATCATTGCAGTAGTGAGATATTTTATAGCAAAGTGTTTGTAAATGTAATGAATACATGTGTATTTCGCGCATTAAATAGTTTTATTAGGGGTTAGACATTATTGTACTGGGATGTGTTAGTGTGCGTGAGTTACGTCGATTTGTCTAATTATTGGTATTGGTAATCTTACATAATATATACTACGCGGTGGAAATGTAATCATTGAGTGTCTTATATACTCGACAACAGTGATTGGCATCAATTTATCACGAAAAATCTTAAGCCGGCAATACATTTTGGCCAACGCGAGCGTAGGCAAATTGATACAAGGCGAGTGTTACGGTCTATATTTTGGTCAAGGTCGGTCTGTTCTGAAGTGAGACGAGTCGTGGCGAGCGATCCCGAGTGCTGGCAAGGCACGCCCGACGAACCGTATACACGTTGGCACTCGCCTGCACTCGGCCAGCTTGGCGAGCGTCGACGAGCACTGGCGAGGCTAGGCAAATGGGCTGTCTACGCGCTGATACTCGCCCTCGTTCGGCGAGCCATGACCAACATGTATTACCGGCTTTACAGTCTTATAACTAGACCCGTGAAGCGATTGGTAGTACAGAATTTAGCAGTCATATTGTGATTGGTAGTACTGTTCTGTCAGTCGCCATTTTGAACTCAATTCAGTGCTACCAATTGCGTCATGGGTATAAGATAACGTTTGGTTCCTTTCCCACCGCGTATCATTCAAAATTGATGTTTCCATTTAATTTGTAAGTAGTTTTACTACTGTATCACGCTGCTAACATGTAATCTAGCGTAGACAGACTTTGTGTGAATGTCGCCAGACGTCGTAGCCTTAAAACTAGTTCAAAACTATATAAAAGATAAAAAATAAAAAAACGTTGTAAATAAATGCATAGTATTAATGTTAGTCTAGTATGGTACGGGATGTAAACCGATCTAGCAAGCCCACAACAAGTAGGTTAGCCTTTATACAGACCGCTGTATGACTATTATATCTCCTTTTCTGTGAATAGAGGGTAGTCAGATATTATAGTAACATATTTACAGTTTTTGCGTTGTTTAGTAGTAAAGATTGTATATAGTTGTGAGGTTGGGCAGCGGTTTGTATGAGACTTCGATGGTACAAAGGAGGAGCGCTCGTTTTTGCGTTGGTTTTTTAGCTGCCACATACTACACTCACTTTGTTTATGCGATAATCCTTTTTCTGGAGTATTTTAACCGCCTCTGTAGTCGAGTGGTTGGACCACCTGTCTCAGACTCAGAGGTCCCGGGTTTAATTCCCAGTGGGGGCAAAATTCTCTGCCTCTGCTCGGTTTGGCTAGCTACCACCATCTTATCTAAGTCTGTCGCTAACAACAATGTTAACAGCATTGTTGTGTTTCGGTAGTTAGAGGTATGATAACCAGTTCCTCTGATCATGAGGATTCCGGGTGAAGCTCGCTTCCACTTCGGCCTGAAAAGTTATCCCCGTTTTCAATTGAATCAGCTGTGAAATCTCATCATACTGTCTTGTATGATGGGTTGGCAGTTTTTCGATCATCCAATTGTAACAACTAACATGAAATTTCACAGCAGATTTACTGAGATGATCAGGTTTTCTGAAACGTCATATAATAAGCCTTATTTATTGATAAACTAAAACTAATTACAATGTAAAATAAATTAAGCAAAACGTAACTGCACTTCGTTGCGTAACGTAACTGTTTTCGTCAATCAGCGCTTCCTTTAACGCCAACGCCTTCCCCCACGCTCCTCAATTTGTCACGATCTCGTCTTTCTCCAGCCCGCAGAGCACCAGCTGTCTCCACTATGTCGACGTCCCGATCCATCTCTAATTTGCTATTCCGTCACAGCTTTCGAATCGTGATAATCGATCAGTAATTCGAATGAAACGTACATCCCAAGATATAATAAGTTACGGGAACCAACCTTTGACTTCCGTTGAGGTCCGACCACGATCAATATAACGTGTTGGTCCCATAAAGGATTAACAGATAAACAATATTGAATAGTGTGTGACAGCTAGAAACTCGTAAGCGAGCCCCGACGGACCCACCTTGCCTTATCTCAGATAACTGTCACTGTGATCCGTAACGCGTAGTTTTTGAACCCCCGCACCCCTCACCCCGCACTCGACGTGTACAGTGTACTGTATAATATAATATACAAGTGCTCGTTAGGTAATTATTATCGTCATTGATTTATTAGAAATTTGCTTCATTATATAACTGCTGTATACTACGTGTCCTCCAATGTGAAAAGACGTTTGAATGTATGTAAATAAGGATATAATAAGTAGAAGAATATTGTTAGGCTGGGGTGTTCAGTTGCGAGGTGTGGATGAAATTGTACTAACTACATATGATATTCAACAGGAAATAGACCATACAAAATGGCGAAGTATGTAGGCCACTATAATATATAAAGGCAAAATATTATTATTAAAGCAGGTCCACCTGTATACTAGGTTTTTTTTTGTCTATCGAACAAGAGGTGGATTATTCGCAATTTTATAAACTGGGAATTAAAATTTGAAAACATAATTGGAGTCTGATTGGGGGTAAAATCGAATTTCAAGAGCCAACATATCTATAAAATCTATTTTATCAACATGTATTTCATCCATACATTAGCGACTTTAGTTTGACCGGGACCGCTGTTCCGCGCCATAGGAATACGCGGCGAGGCGGAGGGCAGCGTTGACGAACGAGCGGCGAGCGGGGCGCCGCGCGCCGCGAGCGTTTGACGAATGAGCGGCCTGCACTGGGCAGTGCCGTCTCGCCGCTCACATACTTAAGTCGCGGAACAGCGGTGTCAGTCAAACTACAGAGAACCCTGGCGGAGGATATAAGGCCGTGCGACGAGCACACAGTATTGCGGCGCCTAAACGAACACGCTTCTTATTTTATGTAATTGTACGTATTGCGTTTCCAGACTTTCAGAGATCTCGTATTATTTTAAGTTTTAAGTACACGACTGTTCTTTTTACACACAAGTGATCTTTAGTTGTAGGACGTCACGTTTGTATTCTACTTTGTACCCTACGGCACAGAATACTACAGAAGGCGCACTCCGCATTTTAGGTATGAAGCTACAAGTACGTGGCGGGCTCGTCTTGTCGGGGAAATTCAGTGAGCGTAACGTAGTCAGAAGATGTAAGAGTTACGCGATAGAAAGAAAGGCAACTTCTAGGTGTTCGACCTGAATTGCACTTTATTGTGTCGCAGCAAGAGTCGCTTTTTATTTAAATGATGTTACGGAGTGAACCATCTATACTAATCTGTACCTACGGCCAGTCAGCCAAGGCTTTCTTTTAATGTTAAGTGATCGCACACTCGAATGCTCCCGCGCAAGCAGAGGAATTCACACTTTCTTTATATTTCATGTAAATATTAGCGGTAATGCGGTAAGACTTAGGTTTCGTGTTAACAATTAGATCGACGCAGTCCTTAGTTTGTGTTCAGAAATCCCACATTAATTTTGTATTATAATTTTCACAATATATAAAAAGTAAAAAAATAAAATACAAAATAATATGAGAAAATTATTGTATTCTTCTTTATTATAATATTATGACTTTGATTTAATTACTATTATTACCAGTCGTAATGTAAATAGATACTTTGTGCACTGATAGTCGTGTTTAAGTTAACTTTAGATATTATTATCAAATGGCTGTATCGATTCTCTTTATGTAAAGCCCAAGACACAACGTTCACTATAAGACTTAGTAGAAATGTTTCCTTTGCGATTGTCCTTTAACATTTTGTAATGTATAGAATGGTTTGAGTTAACAGTCACCACGGGCGTTAGCATTGTGATTTAGTTTGTTCACATGTACCGCGACCCAGAAACGAAATGTAAATATAAATGATACATGTTTCTGTCGTGTACGGAGTTAGTTGCATTTTACCATTGTTGCGAACTGCCAAAACTATTGTAATAATTTTGTAGCGTGATACGCCATTACACCACATTGGTAACGCTGTCATTAAATGAAACAATTACGAAATCGAGCGATGGAAATTTTGAAAATAATTAACTTCCATTTTCCGTAATACTCTTGCATTTTGATAAGTTTTGTATCTGTAATTCATAGCGATGTTTGCTCAAATGGCTATAAATATTGCTACTCTTAAAATAATCAGAATTTCTGTCGTTTTTTTACGTGTTCCTCTATTGGTTCGGTTTGTATTCCTGAATAAATTGAATACGAATGTTTATATAGTGTTGTGTGTAGTTAGTTGTGTGGTGGGTGGCGTATACGTAGATCGTGAGCCGGGTAGGGACGAGTACCGGCCAGCGACAGTGTAACAATAAACTACTGCATAATTATATACGAGACTTTTATTCCTACCTTACCATTTAGATCTTCTACTTAATCAAAATGTTAAATTAATTCATTCGAAGACATGTCATGTGACACCCCCAACCCGCACTGAAACCGCATGGTGGATTATGGTACGCTCCCTCTCACAGTGAGGAGGCCTGTGCAGTGGGAATGCTATAGGCTGATTATGCATGTAGTATCGAAGAACTTGTTATCGAAGCAGTTTGAAAACAAAATCCCGTGAACACGGTGAAAACATCTATTACCGCCCCGGTTCAACCCCCCGCCTGGACCGGCCAAGCGCTGCAAGCAGAATTAGTCCTTACGGTGTATAGATATGAACTTCGATGGTACGTTATGCAATCGTTCACTGGCAGAACGCACAAAACCACTGGGTCTTGAAGCATGAAATTTTGCACAAAAGTGCTATAAAGGGCGACTGGTAATTAGTGACCAATACTTAAACACATGACTTTGCTCATCATTATGAACAACTTTTAATGACGTGGGACCAAACCTGTTTTCGCAAAAAAAAGAATCAGCTTTGCTTTGCTTTAAAACAGCTCGGTTAAAATATCTGATCAAATTTAGAGAGCAAAGCCCCTAACTACAAGTTCTACCTCTACAAACTTCTTGATCAAAATGAAGGGGGGACGCTGAGCCGAGTCGCAGAATAAAAAATACACACTAATGTCAGTGTGCGTTACCCCAGCCAGTAAATGTGTCCCATTCTTTTTGCTAACCACTGATACGATTTCCAAAAAAATGTAGACAGTATGAATAAAGCCTAATGTTTGGACTCACGACCTACAAAACTTAAATGCTATGGCCGCGCCGTCAAAACGGAGAACCGCGCGGCCACGCAGTTCAGGGGGGACGCTGAGCAGAGTCGCGGAATGAAAAATACACGCTAATGTCACGGTCTCTTCCGATAACATGACCAAAAAAGATTAAAAAACCCAAAACATGTTTGTTTACAAATCCGAGGGAATTTTATAAGTTCCAAGTAACAATTTGATCGTCTCCTTTTATCTATATTACTTGGTTATATAAACGTACTTATCAGTGGTCAGGGACCGATTGTTTGTTCCTAAAGCATCTTGAGAGCGGTCGACTGTCAAGATACAATTATGAAGAAATATGTGATTTTAGTGCTTTGTGTTATACTGTGTAAGTTTTCTTTCTTCTAATTACTTTGTTAATTGTAGAAAAATATTACCTACAACTTTTGTTTTATCAAGATATTTTTTTTTCATGTATATATTAATCGTGCGACTATTTATTAAATATGAACCGGACATTACCTACTTTCAAATGACCTTCAAACCCTGCGGCCACCCATAATATGAGTAAATTAAAATATTATGATTTTATCAAATATTTACTTCGTTATTTTTAAACTGTTTCAAATATTGAAAACAAAGTGATATTATATGGTGTTTTTTTATATCCTATAACTCAAGGGTATTAATAAGACCTGTCAAAGAATCAACTGGCATATCATATATTTTTTTAAGATATATTACAGTAGATGTGTGTATCTAACTCATTGATAAGTGTACGAGTAAATCATTTTCATTCAAACCCATTCACTCAGAGCGGCTGACACAGAAACAAGGAAATTCTCCAAGTAAAGTCAATCTGCCTAGCCTTTTCCCAATTATGTTGGGGTCGGCTTCCAGTCTAACCGGATACAGCTGAATACCGTATTTTACATGGAGCGACTGTCTATCTGACCTCCACAACCCAGTAACTGGGTAATACGATACCCCTTGGTAAGACTGGTTGTCAGACTTTCGGGCTTCTGACGACCCGTAACGGATGTCAAAGATCCACGAATGACAGCCGGGACCAACGGCTTAACGTGCTTTCCGTGGCACGAACGAGTCTCGGAATGTTACGATGGTCACCCATCCACTGACCAACGTAGCTTAGCGTGATGGATCGAACCGTGCGGCTTTTATTACTTAGCCACGAGCTCCTCCAAAAAATCTCCAAGTAATAAATTATCACGCAACAAACTAATTGAATAAATAACGAATGATAACGTCTCGGAGAAAAGACTATAAACTGGCAGTAATGAGTGTGAGCGTTACGTCAGCGGAATGTTGTCGCTTTTCAGGATTTCGGCTTGACAGATAATTAGTACCCCATCTCGTGTAAATGTGCCCGAAATTTAGAATTTGTGCGTCCTGCCTATCCTATCGATGACTTCCAGCCTCCCGAACAAGCCGGTTTCCGAAAAGGCTTTAGTACCATAGACCACATCACTACGCTGCAGCAAGTTATACAGAAGACCGAGGAGTATAACTTGCCACTATACTTGGCGTTCGTGGACTATGAGAAGGCCTTTGATTCGATCGAGACCTGGGCAGTGCTACAGTCTCCTGCGGTGCCATATTGACTATCGGTACATCGAGGTGCTGAAGTGTTTGTACAAAAACGCCACTGTCGGTCCGAGTACAGGAGCGGAGCACGATAGCGATTCCTCTGCAGCGAGGCGTAAGACAGGGAGATGTTATCTCTCCGAAACTGTTCACCGCTGCATTAGAAGACGCTTTCAAGTTCCTGGAATGGGAAGGATTTGGCATCAACATCAACGTACGTCACTCACCACTCACCTACGTACATCACTCACCTTCGGTTTGCCGACGATGTTGTGGTCATGGCAGAATCTATGGAACACCTTGGCACAATGCTCGAAGGCCTCAATAGAGTCTCCCTACAAGTAGGGCTCCGGATGAACATGGACAAAACGAAAGTCATGTCGAACGTCCATGTTGCGCCCTACCCAATATCGGTTCGGTGCTCTACTCTCGAAACTGTTGACAAATATGTCGACCTGGGACAGGTGATCCAGTTGGGTAGGTCCAGTTTCGAGAAGGAGGTCAATCGTCGAATCTGACTCGGCTGGGCAGCGTTCGGGAAACTACACAACATCTTCTCGTCCAACATACCTCAGTGCCTAAAGGCGAAATTCTACAACCAGTGTGTGTTACCAGTGATAACATACGGAACTGAAACGA
This sequence comes from Xanthia togata, assembly GCA_963853775.1. Classification (NCBI taxonomy): domain Eukaryota; kingdom Metazoa; phylum Arthropoda; class Insecta; order Lepidoptera; family Noctuidae; genus Xanthia; species Xanthia togata. The sequence goes on from OY970802.1 coordinate 20,943,974, forward strand.
GGCCTCTCACCATGGGCCTCATAAGAAAGCTCAAGGTCACTCAGCGCGCTATGGAAAAGGCTATGCTCGGTATTTCTTTGCGAGATCGAATCAGGAATGAGGAAATCCGCAAACGAACTAAAGTCGCTGACATAGCCCAACGGATTAGCAAGCTGAAGTGGCAGTGGGCGGGGCACATAGCGCGCAGAACTGACGGCCGATGGGGCAGAAAGGTTCTGGAATGGAGGCCACGTACCGGCAAGCGCAACGTAGGACGTCCACGTACAAGGTGGACAGACGACCTAATAAAGGTCGCAGGAAGCCGCTGGATGCAGGTCGCTTCCAACCGGCCAATTTGGAAATCATTGGGGGAGGCCTATGTTCAGCAGTGGTCGTCCTATGGCTGAAATGATGATGATGATGACTCATGCAGCTACGACCACCGGTTAAAAAACATGCCGCTGGGGTAACGTAACTCCAGCGGAATCTGTTTTTCGTTAATATCTTTGGATTGGCTGGACGCACAAATTCTAAATTTCGGGCACATTTACACGAGATGGGGTACTAATTCTGTCAAGCCGAAATCCTGAAAAGTGACAACATTCCGCTGACGTAACTCACACGTCATGAGTTCATGAGCGTATTGTGTGATTTAATTAAGAGAATTATAAATGACTAGCTACAGTTCAAAATATTATTGTAAGGGTAGATAAAGATCAAGGTCTGAGTTCAGAGTAGGTAGGTACCTACCAGCTTCTAGTAATATATTGGAGGTTTTAGGTGTTTATTGTTATAAAAATACTCATGATTTATTCACCTTTTATATAAAAAGCCTTAGTTATCCAGGCAGGTAGTTGTTCCAAGTAAAATACTGATAGGTACCTATTCAACTGCATCTGGTTAGTCTATGTAGATGCCAGATCCCAATATAACTAGTTGGAAAAAGGCTAGGCTATGAACATGATGATGATAATAATGCCAAACATGTACAAGCGGCAATCCCTTAGCTGCCTTAGCAGATACCTATCTACGGATAGTGCAATCCACGACGACGCGCCCCACTCCGCGATTACTGTACTGTAAGCTGTAGGTACTTTAGTACGGAGCGGAGCGGAGTGGGGCGCGTCGTCGTGGATTGCACTATCTATACCCATATAACCTATGTCTGTAGGTATCACATGTCACTCATGTTCACAAACACTACCATAAACTTCATACAGTGACAGTTTCTCCTAGTCAACTGTATCCACAGTAACATCCCAATGACTATTACAGCATCGACAGTGGCGCCACCACCACCGAAAATCACTAAACAATACCGCAAAGATTATGTCTACAATGAGAAAACTGATGCGTTCTACAAGTTCCACATAGAGAAGGTCCGAGGTTGGGATGTCAACAACCTGTGCGATGTAGAGGGCGCCCAGCTCATGATCCCGGCTTCAGACCACGACATCATACAGCTGCATTCCATGTTCAAGCAGTTTCCAGACCTTGGAGACTATGTTTGGGTGAGCGATGATGGACAAAGGCATGAATCTGCTGAGGAGCAGCCTATTATTGATTGTAAGTGATTATATGGTTCTTAAGGCGACGATAGCCGACTTTTAATGTTTTTATACTGAAGATCACGTCTAAACGATTAGTGATTAGGTACACGTCTATATGAGTAGTTTATTAATGATTTGGAAAAAATATACATTAAATTAAAGCATTTTCTAAATAACTCAATCTGTGAATAAGTATTTAAGATTATGTTTATAATAACATAGTGTAATTAATTTGTAAAGTTATGTCTAACGTGGATAAGGCCAGCCCCTTCACCAGTCTCCAATCTTGCCGATTAGCTTCTTTTTTGTATTGCTGCAGTTTTTCTTGTTTAGCTCTACTTGTTGATCTGTAATGACTAACGACTCACAGCCCCAGATCTAGATTTTTCAAGAGGGGCAAAAACTGTGGTCTGCTGCCTCTCGCCAATCCTACCTTTATGTTTCTCTATAAATAAATAAAATAAGTTTATTAACACAAAAACCTTAATACACAAAGCTCATACAATACAAGCATAGGAACATTCAACTTTGGGAAACAAAGGTTGCATAAATAGTCAAAACCCTGCAGCCTTTTTTTTAAATTAATAAATATTATAATAAATAAGCGTGCTAGCCTCGCCATTTCAGTCATCTTTAGAGACTGGGTCGCTACCATTGTTCTTTATGACAGGAGTTACCCACTTTTTTTTTTTTTTTTTTTTTTTTTTGATTGGGAAATCATCAAATGACTCCTCCCGCTCTTCGATCGATCGATCGATTCCCGACGCCCGGGGAGTCTCCTCCTGCGGCGGCTAGGGGCGTGAGGGCGTGAAATTTGCCTCTCCCTCACGCGCTCCGCCTCCTCCTTCGCGAGCATTACTGCTTCGCAGAAGGAGGTGACAGCCTCCCATGCCCTCTCGCTCCGTACCATGGCCTGGACCAGGGCCGGACGCGAGAGATCCCCGCCACCGATCGCCTCCACGAGGACACGGCGGTGCTCTGCCCAAGCCGGGCATACCTCCACCGTATGCTCCACCGTGTCCTCCGGGCGATCCACGCAGTGATGACACCCGGGCGTTTCCTCCCGCCTTATCCGAAACAGGTACCTCCCGAAACAGCCGTGTCCGGTGAGGACCTGCGTCAGGCGGAAGGTGAGGACGCCGTGGCGCCTCTCCAGCCACTCTTCAAAGAGGGGACTTATCGCCGCAATAGTGGCGTGCCCAGCACTGGGTTGCGACAATCGCACTCTCCATGACGCCATGAGATCTCGTCGGAGCTCTGTCCGCTGTGCCGCGATTTCTCGCGGCATCGGAGTCAAGCCCCGGCGTTTCGCCTCCTCGCGCCACTCCCAAATATGCGCGAGGACTTTTGCCTCCAGATCCTATGGCGAGGAGTTACCCACCTGCTCCATAAATCGGGTAGTACCTACTGCGGAATCTAAGCGAGATATTTAATCACGATTAAAAATGGACAGATTTAGTAAGACAAGTAAAATTTTAGGTGAAAAACGTCAAATTCAGAATAGCAAGCCACTTTAGTCTATTTCAGAATAAGAAATCATCGTTTGGAGGAGTAAACTAAATTTTGGTGATTTTTAGTCTAGTTTAGAGGCATTTGTGACAAGAGAATCGGTATCAACTGTCGAGGTCGCTAGCTAACCACATATTGCAATACACTGATAAAAAAAACATTATAATGAATAGATTATGTCAACAATAAATTAAAATAAAGTGACTTAAAAAGTAAAATTATAAGCAATTATCTCATATAACCTGTCAGTAGGTAAGCTAATTCTGGAGAAAGAACATTTAAACATTGTCTTGAGTTAATCACAGCGACCAGCCATTCTTATCATTTAAGTATTTTAAGTAGTCGTTGATAGACTAGTATGCCTTTGAACAACGGTTGGATTTTACTTTAGTTTTAAACGCATTAAAAGGCAAATCTAGCAAAGAATAGGGTAGCTTGTTATAAAAGGTTATACCAAGCCCAACAAATGAGTTATAAGCTTATGAAGCCGGTGAAAGCGAGCACGTAGTTTATCCTTATTTCTAGTGTTAACATTGTGAATATCACTGTTTTTAGTGTATATGTGTATATTTTGCCTAATATATATATAGATGTTGGCGAAGATGAATATTGTGATGCCACTGTGAGGACACCGATATCTTTGAAAACATCTCTCAGATAAACTCTGGCACCTAGGTGGTAAATTGCTGGAACAGTTCAGTCAGCTCGTTTTTGGAGGACAGATATATTTTGAATATCAGCAGCTTTACCCCACAGCAGAATATCGTAGGACACTAAAATAGGATAACTAAAATAGACTAACCGAGCTATATCAACGTCATTGTATTGTCGTATTTTCCTGACGGCGGTGTAGGTGGCCAAACTGACCAAAAAAAGACCGCAGTCCGTCCATCCCCGCCCCGACGACCCTTACTCGAGCCAGCCTGCGCCGCTGAACCTGTAGCTTTAAATTCCCCTAATTATGATACCTATTAATCCAATCCGGCCTATCCCATGCTGTCCTCCCCCAGCGACGGTCTATGCTGAGGTCCGTTATACCGCACTGGGGGGCCCTTAGAGTATAGTCGCTTAGTTTCTAAGCCCTGGCTTGAGGCAGCCACAGGTAAGTCCGGTTAAACAGCCGACAACCTCCTAGGTAGACATGTTCGATTTAATATATTTTAAATTATAAAAAAAGTGCGATATATTTTAACAACTACCGAATTTTAATGATCCACATTGTATACACGAAAATCTCCATTTGGATATAGTTTAGACAAGTTTGTCTATAATAACTTTTGATGGCCTTATGCAGTTCTTTCATAGTTTAAAACTTTCATTATTGGCCGCTGAACTTTGAAACGACGCCATTTTACTCCAACCTTAAGATATAGGCTAAGATGAGTATAAATATTTGTAGGTAGGTATATCCTATTTAATAACTTTAGTTGATATTCCATCATAACTCATACTATTTGTGCATTGGAAATTTCACGTGGGTCAGTTAATAGTTCTATCATTCATTTTAATGCTAGTTACTCGTATAACATCGGTACATTTCGTTTTCTGGATTTATAATTTTCCATGCCGTTCTACTTTTATTGTCTGACACGTATTAATTGAATGATTATTTAGTGCGCGCTGAGTTAATCTTATTATTTTTTCATATACTGCAGGTCTTGAGGCCTCGTGCTACACAATGAGCTTTTCGATAAGTATTGATTGGTGATATGTTTAAATGGAAAGCAAAGATCATTATCTGCGTAGCCTTTTCCCAATTAATTTGGGGTCGGCTTCCAGTCTAATCGGATGCAGCTGATTACCAGTATTTTATATGGAGCGACTGCCTATCTGACCTCCACAACCCAGTAATACGATACCCTTTTGTAAGACTGGTTGTCAGATTTTCGCGCTTCTGACGACCCGTAACGACTGTCAAAGATCCACGAATGACAGCCGGGACCAACGGTGCTTTCCGAGGCACGGAAAGCAAAGATTATAAAATAACTTAAACAAATCAATGAAAATATAGGCTACATCTGGGTTACAAACTGTGTAGATTTCCGAAAAAGACCATTTCTCTACATATACCTACGTAAACGTACGTTTTAAGCTTCTTAAGATTTTCCTCACTTAATCAGGCATAATTTTTAACAAGACTCCTCAAAATGCTGTGTGTTATGATAATGCAAAATCATTAATTTTTGCTTCGCTGACGCGACGGTGCGACACGATTCTGGTCGAACAATTTGATCTACTAGAGGCGCGGCAGCCTTTATATTACAAAAATAAAAGCCTAGTTCAATTATATAAAAATATTGATAGCATAAAGGAGGTAGACCTACCTAATTAATTACTTCAATTGATTGGATAAAAAATGGATTCCTACATGATTAACTACATATGTACCAATGGTGTGATAATGAAGTTGTCATTTGTCTTCAGATGTTTGCATGCTTAATTGCCTGCAATAGCATAATTAGTCTATAATGTTCTCAGGGGCATAGGCCTCCTCTCCGTGAGAAGAAGTGGCCCGTAATCCACCACGCGGGCCCAGTGTGGTTTGGTAGATGGCACATATCTTCGAATTTTTGGTTCTAGGACATGCCGGTTTCCTTACGATGTTTTCCTTCACCTTTTTGAGTGCAGTGGTGATGAAATAAAATACACAAACTAAAGCGCCTGCTTGGGTTCGAACCTCCTGAATCCTCCGACGAACAAGATATACTCGTATATAGGTACTCGTTGCGCGGTGAACTCCACTTGCGCGATGCAGGATTTTGCGATGACGTCAGTGTGATGATTAGTTCGCATGTGTGCACGACCTACAACTCGTAAGTCGGGGGTTCCAGGGAGAGCAGGGGTGGCCAGTGGTAACGCCATTGGGCCACCCCTGCTCTCCCTGGGACGCTATATGCCTAGTGATAATAATATAGTTTTATCAAAATTATTCAATAAACCTTTTACTGTTCTATATTACCCACAGCGATACTTTAACCATATTTATAATGATTCTAGTGAATCCAGCAAGCAGTAATGAGGTGGATATGGACAATAGAGGATTATGTGACGTGGCGACTCGGTCGGGCGACATCGAGACTGCGATGTGTTTCCGAAAGCTGCCGTTCATATGCAAAGTGGCTGCCCAAGACGCGCCGTACGATCAGCGCTGTGGTGTTTATGGAAAAGGTTGGTGTGAATAAGCGGCCAAAAGCAAGGGGTTCCGTATCACCGTAAAATATTGATTTTAGGGTTCTGTACCTCAAAAGGAAAAAATGGAACCCTTATAGTAGGGGTGGCTAACTTGATTAGACCCAATATCTACTTTTTACTGACGAAACCCTGTGCCATAACAATTACATAATTCTTTAAAAAATTAATAGAACAGTACCTTTACATTTTTGTAGTATTTTAGAGGGAAAACATAAAATGGAAAATTATTCTTAGTAACTACTTATTTATATTAGTGTGAGCATTGCGTCTGAGCATCTTCCGCCAGATTAACAAAGTCAGGTTTGTAGTATGAAATTGCCAAATAAGATTTCAATGTATGAGCATCTGCTGTCAAGCGAGAACGGTGTTTACTTTTAGTTTGTTTTTGTATGATAAACTGATTCACATAAATAAATGTTGAACCACAACACAATTGCAGTTGTTCAACGCATTTCTTCAAATTTGGATATTTCTAGTTGGAAACTAATGCCCAGAAATCTAGACCAGAGGATGACCTTATCTTACCTTATCATGTGATCCATTTTAAATATTCCTGCTTTTTTTTGTTGCTATTTCGTAGATTTCACTATTGTTAATGGAACTAAGCGGATAACTGATGATCTCCACCAAGTTCAAAGATTTTTTTAAATCATTAAAGTGCATTTCGCAGTCTGATACCACTGCTTTAACTTCTGCCGTGTACTTGTCAGGAATTAAATTGTAGGTAGGATATTTTTTCATATGATCCTTGATGTTTACAAATTGTCGTATTTTTTACATATTAGTATATTATACATTTTTTTTGCTGACTGGACTAATAATAATAATAAATAATAATATACTTACCATTTATTTCAGGCGACACAGGCCTTATATATACCTTAACCTAAACATACATATTTTAATAACAAAAACTTGTGTTAATAAATAAGGCTTAGACTATGTAAGTAGCACTTCACTTTGCAGTAGCTAGACTTTGTGCTGTCCTGTGGAACTTGTCCGCGGAAGCGACGGAACACCACGTCCTGCGGCCAATAGTCTTCTTCCATGACGACGGGCAGATAACAGTTCGGTACTCACACGACGAACTAATAGCTGCGATCGACCGGTTGGACCCCTGCCTTATAGGATCACTTCGTTGTCCGTCTGTCAGTCTGTCAAGACCAATTTTCTCAGGAACGCGTATAAGTATCAAATTGAAATTAATATCAAATTCATTCTAAGTCAACGTCATAAAAAAATACGGCCTTTTGTGTGACATATTTTGATATTCATAAATAAATCAAACCTACAGGGTACTTTGCGTTGACCTAGAATCATGAAATTCGGCAGGAAGCAAGGTCTCACAGTACTTCTAAAAGGAAAAGTCCGAATATCGTTAATTTGTAGTTTTATTAAATAACATTTTTTTTTTGCGATTACAAACTTACATTTGAATGATTCTACCTGTAATTCATGAAAGATTAAGAAGTTAGACACTTCAACAATGGGACTGTAATAATTTACTCAATTACATTTCCTCTAGGGACCCAATTACAACTAGACTGAAAATTTTAGTGGCCCACCATTTCTCCATCGACCTCGCCGACCACTAATAAAATTCCCGTCTAATTTCCAGACTACAGATACTACTCATCAGCCGGCAGCTGCTACAAGATCCCTCGGATTCCATTCACCTGGAACCAGGCCTACTCCGAGTGCCAGGCTGAAGGCGCCCACCTGTTGGTGGTCAACTCCCAGGCTGAACATGATGCTATCCTCAACCTTACGAATACCGAGCAAAACGTCAGAGGTTCTCATCACTCCTACTACTTCATTGCTGGATTTAGAGCTGCTAGGCCTGTTGGAAATGCTACACGGGTGTTTAAGACGATTTTTCGTGAGTGTTTATTTCTATTTATTTATTTTAATTTTTGTTACGTTTGGTAATGATTTTCGTGAAAATTTTCAAGTCCTTACAATTATTGTCAAATTTATGGTTAGACATCCACACATTCGACACAAATGCAAAGGTATGCAATAAGAAAAGATCTTCTTTTCTCACACACACAAATGTTTTAAATAAACATTCGTTCACTAACGAATGTTTATTTTCGTTCACTGATTCCGTGGGTGTTTTAGTATCTTTCTAATTTTGAATACAAATAATTATTACTACAATTATAATTATACTTATTTTAGGCTGGATGTGATGCGAAGAACCACAAGGTTTCGATCTTATCTTCTCTTTTCCGTAACAATAGAAACTTTAGAAAGCCTTAGAAATATAAATTTACTGGCACTGGTCGCTTGTCGCTGGCTTTTTGCGGCTGCTCGATTATGCGTCCCCGCGTCAGGCGACAGGCGTTGTTTTATATTGTAGATTCGTAGGTACTTTAAAAAAATATCTCTGAAATAAGTAGCACACAAAAACAATCCTTTACGTTATTTATTTACGTATTCTTAAACATTTTTTAGTATTAATATTCAAGTATGTATCTATTTTATTTACCTACGTCCGTGTGTCACTGCGAGGTGCCAACTGAAAACCAGCACTGGGTGTCTGACGCCCAGCAAATGCTGAGATGGTAACCCTTTCGGTATGGGCACGCTCAGCTAAATTTTTCTGCAATTTTATTGTAATGTTTTTTGTTCCCTTTTTTATGTGTTTTTGAGTTTCTAAAGTTTACATGAGAAAAGCGACTGATAAGCTTAGGGTAGCAGAAATCTACTTGAACGCAGTCGAAATTATTTTATTTATTTATTCCAGATCAAACTTTAGAAGAAGCTGGCTACAGTGAATGGTCAGACACCGAGCCAAACAACTTTTTAGGTCGCGAGTTCTGTGGCTCCATCTTCAAGAACGACGGGAAACTAAACGACGTCGACTGTTCCGATGCTTTCGGCTTTATTTGTGAAAAAGAGGTCCCAGCATCTTCATAATTTTATTATAATTATACATATCGTTTTCGTTGGTTGGAATAAGGGTTGAGCAGACCTATCCGCCCGCGCACTAACGGGCAATCTCTCAGGTTGTTACTGAGCGACAGAAGAGGATAGAGTCACGGGAAAATACGATTTCGGGTGAATAGGGCTGTCTCAGTTCTTATGGGGCGTTGTTGGTTTGGTTACAGCTTAAATTCTGACCAAGTTTCGTGTTTTGGATAACTCATAAACCTTATTGTCGTGAGGGTGCAGTAGCATAGCAGCGTGCAAACAAAGTGAACTTTGAAAATGCGACTATATCGGCAGCGGTTGATGTTTTGGACTACCGAGGCCGATTGAGCGGCGGTTTGTGATCCTAGCATAAGTATCTGTTAGAAACCATAAATGTCTGCTTGCCAATATTCAATTACAAATCTGTATATTTATAAAAATATTTTAAGAAACAAAATAAATTAAAATTGCTTGTGATTTTGTTTTTTTTACTTTATTAATTTGAAGAATATTAAAATGCTGATTACATTTACTACTTGTTTTATTTTCATGGACGATGCGCTAGTAAATGACTATAATTTGATTTCAACTAAATGCTGATTCACAAAATATCCAATGTTCGAGATATTTTTCGCGCATGCAAACCAAGGGTCAGTTCACACCAAGATGTGACGCGACGCGACGATGCTTGAAGAGGCCATTGCACAGTGGTTTGGCACTGCGCTGCGCCGCGAGACGCAGCGCGACGTCGCGAGGCGCATTGTAAAGTCGCTGGCAGCCCCACGCCTCGCCGCTTCGTGATGCGTCGTCATTTTCGAATTATCTCAATTAAATGTGTATCTTCTTGGGTAGTAAATAAAGTTATAATAATATTTTGTATCACTAGCGTCGCTTGGCGACACGTCTCGGTTTGAACTGACCCTAAGTTATAATATTTATGAAAATGGGTTTACAATATGACCCAATAATGTAAACGGAACTATTTTGGAATATTGGAAAAGACACTTTATTTTAGGTTTAGCGAGACACGTCTGTGTTTATTTCTAGAATAGACGTTGTTGCTAAAGAACTCTTAACGACCCAGGAACATGTTGGAAAATGTACATGTTTTGAGGCATACACAGAAGATCCATCATGGCCACATAACTCGACGGCTCCATTACCAGTCGGCGGGTTGTCTTTAATTGAGACACTCTTAACATTCAATCTTTCGTCGTTTAAAGTTATCTTATCCCTTGTAATTTCCTTTATGTTGGCAGCAAATTAAACCATGTACACGTACGCATATAACAACCTGTACCCAAGGAATGTAGGGGCTTAATTTAATTCCAATGCCTTCGGTGTACATAGTATCCGATATTTTGAAAAGTCTTGGCCCTTAATTACCTATTTAAGATTATACTAGAATATAAGCGCATTTTGTACTGTTTTGTGGGATAATTAATGTTATGCTTAACCTTTAAACGAATCTAAAAATGCTCTGTTTGAAAGTTATGTTGAAGCTCTGTTCATACGTATTACGAAGAGCAAAAAACAAAAACTTGGTTGAAGTAAATCATAGGATTTCACATTATTGTTCTTGTCTTTTTAAAAATCGGATTGATTTCTGTGATTCTCATGAGGGTGTTATCTTTTTTTGCGGCGTCTTGTCGGCTTGTGCATTGCATCATGTTTTTCAGAAAAATCCGTCAATTTACTGATGTAGATACCGCGAGGCTAGTCTATACAAAAATACATATTTATTTATTGGCAAATGAAAATTTGATGACATACAGTGATCTTACATAGATACAATTAAGACTACCTATAGGTACATCACAATGTTTTGGTTTGACCGTTGCTTGACCCCAAACTAAGCAAGGCTTGTATCTTGAGGGTCTGAGTGCAATTGAGCGGAAATAAATACGAGTATTTCAGTTTACAGGGCTAGTTTAGTAAAGCGTGTATTATATTGAGTGAGTTTGTTTGTGTGAGTGACTGTGACGGTGAGGTGACTTTTGATTGTCGATAAACGTTAGAGAAATGATTCTGTTTCGGTGTATGTTACTTCCAGAAGCCATTGCTTTGGTACACTTTTAAGGCGAGCGGATAGCAAGTCTTTGATGTCCAGTGATTTGCAAACCTTGTTAAATGTCTGTAGGTGAGAGTAAGCTGGACTGCGTCTGGCCAAAAGGGACTTCGCAGGCGGACTTGGAATTCTGAACACCCGCTTAGACAAAAGTTCACTATGGTCAGCTCTTTTAGGGAGGGTCTTGTGAGTGGTTGCACTTTTCATTTTAACTGCAATTGTCAAATTGCAGTTAAAATGAAAATTTGGTCAAGTCCTCCACTTGAATTTCTCTGTAGAGCTTGTCATTTGAGAATCGGAATGGTTTCCTAATCGTGACTTTCAGAAGTGTCCTCAGAGCTCTCTCAAAGTAAATCGTAGACCTTTCTTAAGAGATCTAGAGGCAGGCAGTCACGAAGTTTCTTCATTATGAAAAATAGTTTCCTTGTTCTGCCAGCTAAAGCGGAGATATGTCGAGGTGCGTTCTATCGGGCGGCATATGCAGTTTGCAGAATGTGAACCTGACAAAGGAGGGAGTAGTGTATTGTCAGTTGTAGGTCGTTTGGAAGACTAGAGGTTGAGGTTTTTGTGAAGGCGATATATTTAGTTTTTCAGTATTAAGTGACAGTAAGTTGTTATCGACTGCCTCTGTAATAGAAGTAATACCCTCCTCTGTCCGACTGTACACAAGGTCCCAAGACCATGAAATAGAATCAGTGTATCATCCGCGTAGGTTATTATTATGGCGTTATAGGTATAGGTTAGAGATGTCGTTTATGTATAGCGTAACAAGCGTAGGGCCTAATATGCTGCCCTGAGGGAGTCCATAGTTTATAGGAAGCTGTTGGCTACAGTGATGATCTATTTTTATAAATTGCAAGCGAATAGTAAGGTAGCCTTTGAACCAGTCGTAAGTCACTCCTCGAATTCCAAACGTATTTAGTTTTCTCAGAAGTAAATCCACCGACAACGCGTCGAAAGCCTAGAAAGGCAAAAGCAAAAGGCAAGGTCTAGAAAGACCGTGATGTACTTATCTCCGTTATCCGTGTGAGCCGCTATTCCATTCACCAGAAGTGTCATGGCGTCCTCGGTGGACTTACTCCTGCGAAACCCAAACTGTCTGTCTGAGACCAAGCGATGTTTTTCTAGAAAGTTGACCAGTCGAGTGTTTATAACCTTTTCCAGCACCTTGTACAAGATGTTAAGCAGCGCAATCGGCCTAAATTTTTTTTTTTTTTTTTTGGTGCCGGTTTTATAAGTTGGGGTAACGGCTGCTACTTTCCAACATTCCGGGAATGTGCCTGTCTCTAAGTTCAGGTTAAAAATATACGGTAGCGGTACAGCTATGCAGTTAGAATTTAAAGTTTTCTTAATCAGAGGGACAGTAAGTAAGTCCGGGCCCGGGTCAGGTGAACTGTCATCTTTGAGCTGAGTAATTATAGTATTTATTTCATATGGGTCAGTAGGGTGTAGAAGCGTGTGCTCCACCGTGTTACGAGGTTTGTATTTAGATGCTACTGATTCTTATGTCCCTACTCACTCGCGTTCGTGGGAGTTCCAACTCTATACGGGGTGTTAGTCCCCCATGCTGCGAAGATGGGTGCGGCTTCATGTCGCAGTTTAATCTGTGTTGTGTTTGAATACTAACATTCGTTTTTAAGTTTATTGTTACTAACAAGAACATGTCTTAAATAGAATTCCCGTTTACAGCCAGGAGCCTTGTGGTGAGCGCATTGCAAACAGGAGGAAACATATTTTTTTACAAATCGTCGCATTTCCCTGAACCAGTAATGTTCCTTAATTCGATGTAATGTCTTCTCGAACCCGCAATGACCAATATCATCATTATTCATCTTGAGGATTTGCCAGCGTACGCCTCGTGGTACAAGCCATTTCAAGTCTTCCCCAACAATGCGAAAAACTCTATCGTTTTTTGTTTATAATTTTTATGCACGGCAATAGCCTCCTCAGCAGACGAGTCCAAAATAATTTCTCTAATTTTCTTGACTTCATCATCAGTGGACGGCACAGTTGAGATCTAGTTTTGGTCAGATTGCTGTACTGGCAAGATGTCCAAAATATGTGGGTCATTTATCGGGTTATCCACTGGATTCCTGCTCAGTGCATCTGCGTGCGCCATTCGGGCCCCTGGAAGATATTCTACAGTGAAATCGTACTCCTGAAGCACAACCCACCAACGTTGACCTGAGTGCATTGCAATCAGTCAGGATTCTAAACGGTATACCTACCAGATAAAATCTGAAACGATTTAACGATGAGATTACTGCCAGCGTTTCCAGTTTATAAGAATGCATTTTACGTTCGTCAATATTTGTTTTACGGCTGAAGTACAATACTGGTTGTAGTACACCGTTCGCGTTTCGTTGAAGTAATATACGTGCCAAACCGTCCTTACAGGCGTCTGCAACTCTGGCTCGGCTTTCGGGTCATATAAAGCAAGTATCGGGCGACTTATGAGCAACTCTTTTACCTTAGTAAACGCCTTTTCTTGTTCGTCACTCCAGATCCACCCAGTGTTTTTTTTTTAGTAGGTCTGTCAAAGGTGCGGTAATCACAGCATAGCCTTTGATAAATCGTCTGAAAAACCCGGAAGGCCCAAGAAACTGCAGTACATCGTGCTGATTTTTAGGTGTTGGGAAAATGGAGACTGTTTAGGGGCATGAGGAACAGGGTGTAAAGTTCACTCATCCCCCATAGAAAAGGGAGGATCCTCCAACCAGACGGGTGTTGTGTCTGGCGGGCCGACTGCCCGACTGTTGATGCCGGTTAGTTATATATGTCGTTCGCGCGGTAAACTCTAATTGCGCGATGCAGGATTTGTGTGACGTCATGTCTTTGATGCGTAGTTCGTATGTGGCGGTGTAACCGCTACAACTGCATCAGTTTTTCTGATACCCGGCTTGATGCCACTAGCGCTCACATCGGAACCCAGAAAATTTATGGATTTCATAAAGAAATGACATTTACTGAGTTTTAAAGCAAACCTTCCTTTTTTGAGTAACTGTAGTCGTTTTAATCCCTTTCTGAAATCTTTGGATGGAATGAGGATGCCATCCATATATATAATTGCAAATTTGACTTCCATTAATATTTTGTTGATGGTGCGCTGAAAAACCGATGGTGCATTGACTAGCCCGAAAGGCATGCGATTATATTTATAATGCCCGTCAGGTGTCACAAAAGCGGTTTTAGGTCGGGATTCTTCAGATACTAGAACCCGATAATAGCCAGATGCTAGATCTAAGTACGTGAACAAAGCGTTACCTGCGAGTAGATCCAGTTGGTCTTCCACCCTGGGTAGCGGGTAGTGATCCTTCTTGGTCTTTCTATTGAGTTCCCTGTAATTGACAATCTCTTATCGCCTGTTTTTTTCTGAACGATCATGACGATCGGGCTCGCGTAAGGCGACGATGATTCCCTGATGATATCACAGTCTAACATCTCCTGTATCATGTTTCTTACCATTGACCTTTCAGCGAACGACATGCGATACGGGCGGTAGACCACGGGATCGGCATCGTTGAGTTCGATGGTCATCATCATGTCAAGTCATGCAGTCCACTAGAAAAGCAATCGCTATACCTTGCAAGCAAACCTTGTAGTTCCTTGGACTGGTCTTCATCTAAACGAGGGTTACAGTTTACCGAGGTCTCCATTTCAGTATCTCCGAACGTTACGCTGAATGTATTTTGTGTATTACTCGATGAGATAGTGTTTCTTTGGAGAGAGCGAGTTAGAAGGGAGGTACCCTTCTTAGTTAGTTAGTTCTTAGTGATGTGCATAGGGGTATCTGATATATTATAAATCAAGACTGCTCCCCTTCCGTTCTTGATCTCGTACTGTCCGGGAAGTAAATAATGCTCATGACCTTCAGTACCTCGTAAAGTACCATTTATATAAACATCGCAATCTATCTGCGTATGCGTTAATATTTTTATTGCTTGCAATTTATTGCTAGAGATTTCAGTATCAGTAGACACCATAATATCTAATTTATTATTATTAGTATATCTCTGAAATTTGTTCCGGTATTCTCTTAAATTTGATTTCATCTGGAGTTTTAATAATTAATATCTAGGCCTTTCTGTTCAGCACATTATCCTCTACAACGTATAAATCTATTATTTCTCGGAGTCCTTGGACTTCAACCGAAGTCACTGCAACTCCTAGCGGACGTATCAAGTTACCACCTATGCCTCTGAGTATCGGTAGATTCGGACGATTAATAATCTGAAGATTTAAGGAGTTTGCGTCGCTTACCTTGATGAGGGAACATTGACTCCCCAGATCAATGTGGCACAAGATCGTCAATTCGTTCACCTTGATACCCAACACGTACTTGTTTAAACCTGAACCTTCTACTGTGACATTTGAAACTTGTTTTTGCGTCTGGTCATTACCTGGTGTTTTGTTTTTATCCGATTCGTTTGTTGGTCGTTTATTCCTAAGACAGTTAGTGGTCTCATGGCCTAGCCTGTCACAATTCGTGCATTTTACAAGGTGTGAAGGTTAACTTCACATAATAATAATGCTCCAGTGAATCCCAATAATTATCTTGCTTTTTTAGCAAGCATTTCGGTTAAAAGCTTTGCGTAATCTTCCCTACACGGGAAAGATTCAATCAGTTTCCTTTTCTATTCTAACCAAATATGCAATATCGAAGTTAGACACTGATACAATGTCTTTGCTACACCGGTTAGCTTAGGCTGAGAATAGTGTCCCCCCCGAAGGGTTCCCGCATTGTCGTTGCGGGGGGGCTCATTAGCCGTGGGTGCCCAACCACGGTGAAGCCAAGAGGAACCCAAGGAGGGGCCGCTCGTCAGGGCTTTTTGACCCAAGCCCATGACGTAGCGGCCAACGTGTAGGTTGCGGTGGCGATATCGCAACTGAGGCGGGCCGCGATGTCGTGTATCTGGGGCATCGCGGCTGCGGTTTCGGGGCCGCGGCTGGAGAGGTGTATTGCGGTACAGCGCTCTCCCTCCCTGCCGCGGCCTTGACGGGGTCGCCACCGTCCGATGGCGAACGCGGTGGGGCCGCAGGGGAAGA
Source organism: Xanthia togata (assembly GCA_963853775.1). Taxonomy (NCBI): domain Eukaryota; kingdom Metazoa; phylum Arthropoda; class Insecta; order Lepidoptera; family Noctuidae; genus Xanthia; species Xanthia togata. Next base: position 20,960,234 of record OY970802.1, read on the forward strand.
GGAGTGTCGGTAGGTCGTAGGCCGCTCTCCCTATCCTCTGCGGCCGAAAATTGGTAGACGGCGGGGCCAATTACCTGACCCGTCGAAGAGGGGCCAAGGGCGCCTAGACAAGGGGCTGTCTGGCGCCCATGTGCTGGTTTGGTCTCTGGGTTGGTCACGGCGTGCCATGTGTTCTGGTGCGCCGGTGATGAAGGAGGAGGGGCCCGCTGCGGCGGGCTGGCACCAGTCGGGGGTTGCGGAAGATTCTTTCGTTCCCGCGACCTCCGGCGTAGGTGTGAGTCGGAACACCGGGGTGGTTTTTAGTCAGTAAGAGTCTGACAGACCCCTCCGCTCGCCCCAGGCGGAGGACATCCATGAGGATTTTCCACCCCGAGAACAAAAAAAAAAAAAAAAGGCTGAGAATAGTGTATGATTTCTTTTTCTTCCCAGCCGTAAATTTCGGCAAATTCCTCAATTTTGGTCAACCAAGTCAATATGGTTTGTTCTTTATGATAGAGGGTCGAACTCCGGTATAAAATTAGTGTTAAAAGACATCTTATGTTTATCAGAACCCTTAAATGTTTAAATTAAATGTGTAAAACAGCCAGAAATTTGTTCATTAACCCAATATTAGATACCTTTCCTTTTCCCTTCGATCTCTTTGTTCTTTTTGGTGATGGCGATTCGCTTGCCGACTCCGAAGTTGTAGAGTAGTGTCGCCTTAGTCATGATGATCGTTTTCCAACCTCCGATCTACGTCTTTCTCTTCTATCGTTCCAGTCTTCATATTCCTTCAGTGTCTTAGTACCTGATATAACGCTTAGGTTATCATCCGAATTTGTTTGCTCTTGCCTCGAGCCATGTGCATTCCTTTCCAAGTTCTGATTTTGACCCGTTACCTCGGGTTCTCCTTCCAGCGCATGTGCCAGTCCTTCCTCTCGACTGGTCACATCACAAGAATTCCTGAACCCTTTACATCGGGTTTGATTTGCAATAGGGCCCTTACCTCAGGTTCCCTATATAACAAGCCCTTTTTTACCCTTTTTACCTCGGGCATGTTATAAAGGGCATGGCACATTGCCAGACTCTTAGCAATTAACCTTATAAAATCTATGTATCACATTTGCCGCACTGCCAGGTTTTCAACAAGTTATGAAGATTATTATTGCAAAACAAAAAAACAAAAAAATTAAATTCTATCGTGACTAAAACATGAATTTAAACACAATTTCAATTACTTCCGTGCATACAATTAAAAAACAGAACCTCCTTTTAGTATTAGTCGGTTAAAATCAACAATAATAGTTATAAACAGCATTCGAACCTTATAAAAATCTTAATTATTGGTAGAATGAGATCAATCATGAATATCTACTAATTATACTATCAGTCATACAATCACCAATTATTATCAGTCTTACAATTACTTTATTATTTCATATGATATTCTAAGAAACAATTAGATACGTACAAGTAAGCACAACCTCATTTTGCATTTTTTGCAAAAATCCGATTTTGCGTTTGGCTTTGGAACAAGAGCCACAAGTTGCCGAGCTCTTCTCTGTTGTTGAATGCTAAACTGATGAACCACCACGACCACCATGATAATAATATCAATAAAATAAAAATAATAATATAAAATAAGTACCTTTAATAAAATTCACAAATAAATTATGACCGTCCAAATCGAGCAATGTCACGTATTTGATACATAACAAAAGATGTCTAGAAGGATGGCTACCTGGCAGTGTGTCATATCTGATACACTCGAAAAAAATGGTATCTAAATTACAGTCGATTTTAATCCAGTTTAGTACTCGAAAATAGTGTTTCCGAGTAGCAAATATTGTAACGTATTCGAATTAAACAGCTTTTGAAAGCAATTTGACCAAAATATAATAAAAAAATAGTATTTTTACCTTGCGACGCGCGGACGCCTTCGATCGGTTCGCCATCTTGTTTTCTACTGCATATTTGGTTTTACAAGAAATAAAATAGTATTTTTTTGTAGATTTGGGATTATTATTTTGTAGCAAATTAAATAATAAATGTGTCGTAAATACGTCTCGGAACGTCTCGAGATTTTCGCAAAGTTCAATGTATCAAATTATCCACCGTGCCAAGAATAGGGTTTAGTCTTATTAAAACATCGTGGTCTGTTTGGGTATAACTAACAACCAAGTTTAATAAAATTATCAAATAAGAAATATACCGGAAAGAAACCTGAATGTCTTTTTATGAATAAATAAACGAATATTATGTTTATAGGTATATCTCGATTTTTATAAGTGTTCGCTTGGAGCTGTCAAAGTCGTAGGTTGTTAGTATTGAATTGTCTCGCAAAGTTACTTCCTCAGAGTGCCCAAACGGCTCCTAATACGCTCTACACTACTCGTATCGTCTCCACAGTTCTGTCATATTATTCGATAAGTTGTTATTGTTATTATTTAAACAACATACACGGTAACATTTTGACGTTGACATACGCACAGTTATAAAAAATCGGGTTACACTTAAATGAACAAGACTAACAAAGTAATTAATATTTAATGTGTTTTTTTTATTTTTCACTTCTAACTGTGACTGAAACTGGAGTTCAGTTCGTGCAAGCTATTGCCATTAAATCCTAGAGATGTTTATCGGTAAATTGAGATCGAGATTTATTTTAATGAAGTTCATCTTGGAAAATGCTGTTTCACAAATAGGTATACCCAGAGATGTTACGGAAGTCATTTTTCCAGAACCAGGGCGTCTCCCGCGGTGGCTAGGGGCGTGAGGGCGCAAAGTCTGCCTTGGCTCACGCGTTCTGCCTCCTCCTTCGTGAGCATTACTGCTTCGCAGATGGAGGTGACGGCCTCAAATGTCCTCTCGCTCCGTACCATAGCCCGGACCATGGCTGGACGCCACCCCGCCACCGATCGCCTCCACGAGGACACGGCGATGCTCTGCCCAAGCCGGGCAGACCTCCACCGTATGCTCCAGCGTGTCCTCCGGGCGATCCACGCAGTGGTGACGCCCGGGCGTTTCCTCCCGCCTGATACAAAACAGGAACCTCCCGAAAAAACCGTGTCCGGTGAGGACCTGCGTCAGGTGGAAGGTGAGGACGCCGTGGCGCCTCTCTAGCCACTCCTCAAAGAGGGGACTTATCGCCGCAATAGTGGCGAGCCCAGCACTGGGTTGCGACAATCGCACTTCATGACGCCATGAGATCCCGCCGGAGCTTTATCCGCTGTGCCGCGATTTCGCTTCGCCTCCTCGCGCCACTCCCAAATCCGCGCGAAGACAACAAACATTTTCCTTTTTTTTTTTTTTGGTGGGAAATCATCAAATGACTTCTTCCGCTCTGGGTGGAGCGGGAGGGTGTGTCACTCTTACTGACTAAAACCCACCCGTGTTCCTTCTGTTGCCTGTGCAATGCCAGGGGGCCACGGTATCCATTTCAGACTTTCCTGCATCCCCGGCAGAACAAACATTACCCTGGCGACAAGTTAAAACTTTTTTGTACGCGCTTTAGTCACGTGCATTGCTGCGTTTCGAACTTCGGTAAAACTCCGATTCAAAATTATCGGAACCGAAGTCGGAATCGGAGGTGTAAAATTAATCGGAAGTTCCGACCTTTCCGAATCGGAACCGAAGCTCCGTAACATCCCTGTACCCTAATTATGTAATACAAGATCAATCGGAATTTGAATGGTTTTGAAAGAAATTGCTAACGAAGAAAAAAAAATGCTCAACAACGTAAATAACGCAATGAATGTTTTTGAACTGTCAAAATGAAACAAATTTGTCGTAATCGCTTACGAAAATGTGTTGCGTAATAAGATAGCTGTTATACACAGTTGATCCAATTATTGTATAAAGTTTAAGTTTCTTTGTTTTGGGTTATTTATTTACACATCAATTTTATCCAAAATTTAGTTTACAGTCCCCTGTTACATGGGACTTAAACATAACTGGCGATGAATGTGGGTATACTAAAGGTACACCTCCTGCCTAACTCTTAGGGGATACAGGCGTGAGGTTATGTTAGGTGTGCAGTTTACGGTCCGCCCGAAATAGTTCGGCGGTCCGGATGCGGACCGCGGTCCGCCATTTGGCGACTCCTGTAATATGTATAGAGTAAGTATAATGAGCTAAACACATTCCGACACAAAACACAGCCACAACTTGCTTGTTTGCTGAACCGTAATGACGTAATGACCGTTTTGTCGACTGAAAGTAATTTGAAACAAATGCATAACCCTTTCCAAAGACGGGCACAAATCCAGACTCGGGACTGCTGCTGAGAATATCTATTCACTCTAAGCGTAAGCACGTGCAGTCGGTGATGAATTGAAAGTTCATTCAAAAATAGATGGCCCAGGCGGTAGCGTGGATCGTGGAAGTCGCATTAGATCCCGTGATCGCCGGCGCAAGTGTGAGACGGAACACCGGGGTGGTTTTAGTCAGTAAGAGTCTGAAAGACCCCTATGCCCTCCCCAGGGCGGAGGACATCCATAAGGATATCCCCCTTAAAAAAAAGAAAAAAAAAAAAAGGTGGTAGCGGCCGCGACTTAAAAATTGTGGGTCGTAGGTTTAAACCCAGACTTTACGTGTAAATCATTTCATCACCACTGCTCTCAAAACGGTGAAGCAAAACATCGTGGGGAAACTGATATGTCCTTTTTTATTTATTTTTTACGGGGGGAAATCCTCATGGATGTCCTCCAATGGTCTCACTGGACCCCTTCACTTGCTGACATCTCTTTGAGGCGCGCGTGGAACACAACGCGCCGTCGACCCGGGCTTGGTCCTTACCGGACGGCGAGCTACCTATTGCTCACCATCCGCAAGCCCGCGCCTACGGTGGCCGGGTATCGGCAATAGATTCCCGACGCCCAGGACGTCTCCTCCTGCGGCGGCTAGGGGCGTGAGGGAGCGAAATTTGCCTCTCTCTCACACGCTCCGTCTTCTCCTTCGCGAGCATTACTGCTTCGCAGAAGGAGGTGACGGCCTCCCATGCCCTCTCGCTCCGTACCATGGCCTGGACCAGGGCCGGACGCGAGAGATCCCCGCCACCGATCGCCTCCACGAGGACACGGCGGTGCTCTGCGCAAGCCGGGCATACCTCCAAACTGATACGTCCTAGAAACAAATTTAAAAAAATGTGACATCTACCAAACCGCACTGGGCCCGCGGGATCACGGCCCACTCCGTCTCACCGAGAACACGCTTGTGTCCCAGCAGGTGGGAACATTATTATAGGCTGATTATGCAATTCAAAACTAGTGAAAACGAAGTTAGTAAGTTTACTTACTTACTAAGTATCACGAACTGTTGCCAAAAAAAATTATATCCTCTCTCTCTTTCAATAGCTCCATTTTCACAATTTAAGTTTCTTGCCTATGAAATACAATAAAATTGAAGCAACAAATGACTTGCGTCATCTAAACACAGTTTAGACGTTGCAACTTTCATATTTGCTTCAACTTATGGTATGCCACTGGCAATTAAACCGCACCGTGCGAATCAGGCTTAAGAGTCATATTAAATTATTTTTATGGAAATTCAAATTTTTTGACGCTGTAATTTTCAGCAGCAGTAAGATATTTTAATTTATTCGTTATAATAGCGATAGTGCCAGTCTCTTTCTTGTTGGAGTTTCACATTGTTTTCGTGTAATTTGAAGAATTGATGTGGAATATACAGTACTTTAATTTTATTTATTGTAATTTTGTTTCAGTATATTGAGAAACGAAAACGAATGAAACGTACGTTTCGATTGGTGATAGGAAATTTATATCATAATTATTTGATAAAATTGTGTTTATTTGGAATATAATGGAAGCTTAATGAATACCTTTATTGCTTTTCTTGACGTTTTTTTCCGTGAAAACTCAAGGAATTTAAAGGAATTCTAGAACTCCAATAAATAAGTAAAATATTCAACTTATCTTTTAGTAATTTTAGCATTTATATATAATTAAACAATGTAAATTTGAGCGTCAAAGTTCCATCGCCGACGGTTTTTCTTGTAAACAGAGTTCGTAAAATATTTCTAGTAAATTACACGAAAATTTTTTTTAAATGTGTAACTCCAACTTACAAAAAAGAGAATGGCAATCGTTATTCATAATCAAATAAATAAAATATCTTACTGCTGCTGAAAAACACAACGTCAGAAATCATGAATTTGAGTAAAAAATGTAAAAGGACTCTTATCACTGCCCGAACCGTGGATCAGCCGTCTCTGCGACCACTAGATTAACGATCCGTTCTGGGAATCGAACCTAGGAATAAACAATACGCACGCTGACGTCACAGTCTTTTCCCACTATCTTTATTACTTGAATTAAGTATAATAACAAGTGTACTTATCGGTGGTCAGGAACTGTTGTTTGTACCTAGAGCATCTTGAGAGCGGTCGACTGTCAAGATAATATTATGGAGAAATACGTGATTTTTGTGCTTTGTGTTATACTGGGTAAGTTTTATTTCTACTACTTAGTTAATCATAGAAATATTTAAAAGTGTGTGAAGTTTTGTAAAAAAGAAGTAAATTTAAAAACCAAAATCCCGACTGCGCGCTGCGTAAAAAAAGCACTTTCAAAAAGATGGATACAAGATGTCCTATTTCTGTTTCCTAAACAATCTCATGCAGGTTTTTTTTTCACCATTTCTCATTCCAAATTACATTTTAACATATAATTTGTCATATATTTTAAATCCGTAACCGTAATCCGTATCCGTCATTGTAAATACGTGTGTAAATAAAATATTGGATAATTTTTTTTTTAATAAATGGTCTATATTTTTGTTATCAACTTTCAAAACCCTTAATTTTGACTCGATAGTTTTGGGCAGCATTTTTTTGCGCAAATAATCCGCCATTTAGTTTTTTTTTAAATTTTAATATACCCAAAGACACTCACGCAATGAAGACGAATCTAAAGACATATCATTCATCATAATCGGTTCAACCGTTTTATGGTTACGAGAGAACATAGAAACGGACCCCCAAACATACAGGTAAAACACATAACCCTTTTTTGGCTTAGCCGCAGTCGAGTTAAAAGTACAATAATTAATGAGGTTTTCATTTTTTTTAAACATTCGACTAAGTATTTATTGAAATATGAACCGGAACTTACTCTTAAAGGTGACTTTCAAACCCTGCTGGGCATCCATAATTTGATTAAATTAAAATATTATGATTATATCTGTATTTATGTCGATATTTTAAACTGTTTCAAATATGGAAAACAAAGTAATAATGTGTGTGTGAATGAGATGTACAGACCAGAGCGGCTGACCCAGACACAAGGAAAGTCACCAACTAAAGTAATAAAGTAAATTATCGCCGCAACAAATTAATTACGAATGTTATCGTCTCGGAGAAAAGACTATAAAGTCATGAGCGTAATGTATAATTTACATTTTATGAGCAATGCCTGGCTAGAGCTATAGTTCTCATTATTATTGCAAGCGTAGCTAAAGATCAAGGTCTGAGTTCAGAGTAACTACTGGCTTCTATTAATATGTTTATTTATTGTTATAAAAATAATCATGATTTATTCACCATTTACATAAATGCCTTAGATATACAGATATACAGTTACTCTATGTAAACTACTGGTAGGTACCTATTCAGCTGCATCTGCCGGGCCCCCAACATAAGTAGTTGATGATGATAAATGCCAAATATGAAGGAAATCCCTTAGCCCCTTTAGCAGGTACCTATCTACACTAAGGCCCTTTGTACACGGCATGGTTTCTTTACGTTACAGCGTATAAACCGCGCCGTTGAAAAAACGTGTCTGTTAACAAGCTTTCATAGTGATCCATATAACACTGACGACCGTGCCTACACACGGCCAATAAACCGTAGTTTTTCACGGTAAGAAAAATGTGTGTATACAAAAGGCCTAAGGCCATGTAGGTACCTCTGTCTGTATCACATGTCACAGGTGAAGAAAATAAACACTACCGTAATCTTGATTCAATAACAGTAACTCATGGTCAACTGTATCCACATTAATGTTCCACCGCCTATTACAGCATCGACAGTGGCGCCACCACCGAAAATCACTAAACAATACCGCAAAGATTATGTCTACAATAAGAAAACTGATGCTTTCTACAAGTTCCACATAGAAGAGGTTCGACGTTGGCAGGTCAATAACCTGTGCGAGGTGGAGGGTGCCAAGCTCATGATCCCGGCTTCAGACCACGACATCATACAGCTGCATTCCATGTTCAAGAAGTTTCCAGACCTTGGGGACTATGTTTGGGTGGGTGATGATGGACAAAGGCATGAATCTGCTGAAGAGCAACCTATTATTGATTGTAAGTAATTATATGGTTGTTAAGTTAGCTTCGCATGGCGTGTCGTAATCGTGCCGCGCGTGCTTATCACACGTCGCACGAAATAATATTATTAAAACACACCTTCCAATTCATAAAGAAAAGGATAATAAACGTATCATTGAAATCCTTAGGCTTCGTTCACACGGCATTGTCCTGCACGTTTTTTTGCAGTATACGTCTTAACGTATAAATAGTGACTATATAACGTACATAGATCCATTCACACGTCGATTGTACTGCAAAAAAACGTGTACCGCTTATACGTTTAAACGCATACTCAACGGACTTGTCAAACAAATCGAATGAACTTTGACGTATTCGGTTCGCAGTGGCATATGGTATAGCTTTGTCTCCTTCACACGACACGATGTCATACGTTTTTTATTGAATAGCAACCGAAGAAGCGTTTAGTACCTGAGCGTCCTTTGGAGGGGTGGCACGTATTTTATGTTTGATTTGGTTTGATATTCAAAATGGTTGAGGATTCTTCTATAGATAACGAATTATTAATTTCTTTAGTAGAACAAAATCCCGTTTTATGGGATAAAAGTTTGGAACTTTATAAAAATCGCGTCGCAACTCAAGCGGCTTGGAAGGGAATCATGGTAATAATTGATCCTAATTTTGAAACAAAGGAAGAAAAAACAAGACAAGCCATAGGTATGTACCTTTTATTATTAATAATAAAAATTGCGTTACAACATATTTTAACTTACTCTGCTTAGTTCTAAATATATTCGTTTTGCCATGGGACTGATCCTTCGTTTGATAAAAAATAGTGACTAAAAATGGACCTTACGCTGTTTGCTTGAACATTTCTAACTGACGTACTTTGAATATTTTCAAATAATGGAGGATTTGCCACATCTTCAAAATTGTGTCCATCATTTTCACGAACGTAATTGTGTAATACAATGCATGCTTTTATGATTTCTGTCAATAAACTTGGTGAAACATCAATAGCCTTATGTAGAATTCTCCATTTTCCCGCTAAGATACCAAAAGCACACTCCACGTATCTCCTTGCTCTGCTCAGGCGGTAATTAAAGATTTTTTTACGAAAATCTAAATGTGTTCCTCCAAAAGGGCGTAGTAAATTATTATGTAGAGCAAATCCCTCATCACCAATAAATACGTAAGGTGTACTTTCTCCACCTTCTAATAATGGCATTGGTTTGGGTATATTCAGCGAACCATCATTAACTTTTTTCCATAAGACGGAATTTTTCAAAATGGATGAGTCACAATCTTTTCCGTATGATCCTATATCTACATATATAAATCTGTATTCCGAATCAACAACCGCAAGTAGCACAATTGAAAAATAATCTTTATAATTGAAGTACATGGATCCACTATGAGGAGGCTTTAAGATTTTTATGTGTTTCCCGTCAATTGCACCTAAACAATGAGGGAAATTAGTCTTTCTTTCAAAACCTTCCACTATTTTCATCCATTCACTTTCTGTAGAAGGCGTTTGAAGATATTCTCTCTGAAGGACATGCCACAGAGTCCAGCAAACATCCCAGATGATACCACTTATAGTAGATACTCCAACTTTGTATGAATAGTGTAAATCTTTCATGGAACACCCCGATGCTAAATACCTGAAAAAAGAAATGTATATGTACCGTATTACTTATCATGTTTGTCTTTTACAGCTAAAATGATTATTCAACGGTGGACTCATATAAGAGATAATTATAATCGATCATATAAAAAGATAAAACATCAGAAAAGCTCAGGAAGTGGCGCCAAAACAGCAAAGCCTTATGTATATAGTAAACAGTTATCTTTTCTGCAGAAAGTAATACAACCTAAAGAAACAATAAATAATGTTACTACCGAAAATAACAACACGGAATCCGATAATAACACAGAATCCGAAAACCAGAAAAATAATTCTGAGGGAGGAAATGAAACATTGGAAACAAACTCTATACAGACACATGACACAACGGCAAAGAGCCCAATACCTAATCGTGTACCTAAAAGATCTCTAAAGAATAATAATATGATTAGTCCTGTAGATGCAAAGATGATGAAATTTATGGATTCTTATTCAAATAACGAACCTAAAACAATGAATCGGCATCTTTCATTTTTTAATGGGATATTACCATCATTAGATAAGTATGACGACGATGAAGTCCTCGAATTCCAAATGGGTGTGCTACAATTAATGAAAAAAATTAAAAACAGTCGCCAAATTTGTGAATCGTCGTCTTTCAATCTCTCATCAGTTCACAGAGGATATTTTACACAACAATACCAAAATAGTAATATTACACAAGAAGCTACCAATTCTATTATTACAAACATGAATACAACGATTTCTCTTCAAAGTCCAGCCTCTGTAGAATTAACTACAGCAGCTTCTCTTCAAAATCCGTCCTCTGTCGAATCCTGCTATTCTAACTACACGGATATGGATTATAATGGCTTTTAATACGAAACACCAATATACTATAGTAAAATTGGTCAAATTTTAATATTTTTTTAATTATAATAATTAACATTAATAAAACTTAAATAATCACAATCTGTGTATTTTTATTTGTGTACTCACCTTAAACAAATGGCTAATTTCATTTTAGTACCAATGCATTTCCGCATATTCGTATTTGATTTTGGCAGGCTTGAATTTTCCAGTCGAGTTAATAACTTTTCAAAACTTTCAATAGACATTCGAAAGTAATTAAAAAACATTTTTTCATCGTTTCTAAGATTTTCGAATAATTTTTCAAATGTGATCGTACGCACAGATTCTTGATTAATAGGATGTACCCAAAACCTTCTGTTTTGTCGGCGGCGAGACCGCTGGCGCCTTCGATACCAATATAAAAGTACAACCAAGCGTGGATCCATCAGTGACGTCTACTCACTGTGACAACTGTGTGGAAACTGCGGCTATTCGTTTTTACACGAATTAAATTTTACCATATGAACACCCGGTTGACTTTACGTTAAAAAAACGATTACAAAAAAACGTGCAGGACAATGCCGTGTGAACGAAGCCTTAGAACGGCCTTTTTTAACCACAACTAGGAAGCTCTTGGCCTGCATCTCACCTGATAGTAAGTGATGATCAGGCCGGAGGTGGAAGCAAACTTCACCCGGAATCCTCAACCACAGAGGAACTGGCTATCTTACCTTCAACTACCTTATTTGTACGTCACACAAATAAGGTAGGTACCTACCTATATAGTTATTATTATTGTCTTTATTTATGCCTGTTTATGTTTATTTACCTATTTCCTTTAGGGTGGTCTCAAACTTTAAGAACCCTACTTTTTATTTCGCCGTAGTCGGTTAAAAAACAAAGGCTTCTTCTGACTTATTTCAGTATTCCTTTTACTAAACTTTAAATATTACTATTACTAAAAAAGAGTCAAGTGTTATGCAAAGTATTAGTTGTGCTATTAGTAAACGATAAATATTCCAATAAAATTTGTCCTCCGTAAATTCAGATAAATACTCGTAACAGCGTTCCGAGCTAAGACTACAAAACAAAGACTTTGAATACCCATTTATTCAGTTATGTTCTTACTTCAGAGATTTTGATAATATATACATCATTTTAAAAACGATGAGTCGAAACGTGATAAAGTCGTGTACGGTGACCATCGACCGCATTCAAATGAGAAAAAAAAACAATTATGATAATCATAATCACGCCTTGTTTCTCCGAAGGGTTAGGCAGAGGTCTCTACATTTTGCCAGTTATTTTTAAGTCCTATGTACTAGGGGGTAAAGTAGAAGTCAAATAATTCATTTCCATTAGACACAAAAAAGGTACTTTTGAACGTCAAAATGTACAAAAAAAAAAAATGATTCTAGTTGCCCCTTCCAAAAGGTAGTTTTCGTATGGAGAAAAATGGGCAAGAAATTCCACCCTTACTCTTTTAAAATGTTTTCACAATATCTTGTATACATTAATTATATAATTATATTTGAAGACGATGCACCTAGATTACTACAAGTATACCACGATAAGTAAAAATAATGAAAAATGAATTAATGACAGATAAATCAATTATGTTATAGATGCATGGTGCTCACATATTTACAAACATTGTAAAATTATACGATATTCCTAACATTTTAACAAGTAATACTAATAATAAGTCAGTGTGTGAGATGTTATAAAAAATAATATTATACAATTAAATTGACCAGTTTGATTCTAAATTGTCCTATGGAGCAGGACCAGCATTTTTTCAAGCATTTTTATCTTGGATATAATCCTCTAATTTGTAATATGCTTGTTTGCAAACCGGGCGGGCGTTTTTCGGGCGACCCTATTGCCATCAACCGGGCACAAATCCAGGCTCCAGGCTGCCACTGAGAAATTCCAGATGGAAAATCCCAATAACACTTTGCCCGACCCGGGAATCGAACCTCATGCTCAGCAGTAGAGTGCTTGCGACCACTAGACTGAAGGGGCAGTCAAACCAAAGTAGTAAATAAATATATCCAAGTCCGTAAACAAAACAAAGGTCTTGTTTTGTTTCTTGACTATATTTATTTTGTAAGAATGTAGGTTACTCGATACTGATACCAAATCACAAGAATTTGTCTTGTGATAAATCCAAGTTCATAGTGGATAGTGTGGTAGTAGTGGTTCTTTATCATTTTGTCTTCTTTTATCTAATTTTGTTTAATTTAATTTCAACAAATTTTGTACAGTTTTTGGTAATTTAACCAAATTTTATGACTGTATGTATTAACCGATAACTTGTATGTGTGGTGCAAACTGTAAGTATAATTTGGTTATTAATAAAAAAACGTGTGCGGTCTGGGGACCCCCGTCATGAACGAAGTTCTTTTTCACGTATAATTTAAAACAAAAACAAATTTTTCGCAGCCAACCTCTTGGATTTACATTTTGACCTCACTATCGACTTAACACCTCAAAAACTATGAAAACGACACCTATGACGAAAATTTTAATATGTTCGCAGCCACCATTTTGGATTTTCATTTCGACCAAATTCACACTATCTCAGAGAAAAGCCGCATGTAACATAGCGTTTTAGAAACGCCTTGTAAACTGAATACAAGACATATAAACACATAAGTGCAAGCAGACATGCAGCATGCAAGCAAGCATGCAACATGCAAGCAGGCATGCAACATGCAAGCAGGCATGCAGCATGCAAGCAGGCATGCAACATGCAAGCAGGCATGCAGCATGCAAGCATGCAAGCAGCAAGCAAGCAGGCATGCAACCAGCAGCAAGCATTGTTTCTGTCACGGCTCCGGCGCTACGGGGGGGTTTGGGCGGCCCCACGCGAGCTTATCGTCGCAGATGGTTACCGCAGCTTCAGATTGCTGCCTCAGTCGCGGCAGCGGGCCTTCAAACCTCAGCTCGCGGGCCATCTCGCCCTCCGCGCCTACGCGATTTTAGATTACACTCTAGGGGTAGAGCAGACAAGACTGTGTGGAGTCGGATTTACAGCGATTCGTTTCTGTCACAAAATTTTGTAGCACAACTTTTAGTTTATTCGAAGTATTGAAAATCGCAATGTAGTTTTTCGGACATATGATTCTTCGAACGTATGAAAATCGGAAAAGACACAAATTGCATTTACGACTTTCGGTTAAATCAATTTCGTGATTTATAATAATAGAAATTATAATTCTTAGGTATTAATATAAAAAATAATGAATTGTTTGTCAAATAATACGTTATTAAATAAAAGTTTATCGGATAATTATTTAAGTGAAATATTTGGTAAACTTGTTGTTGTAGAATGATTAATTAAATGACAAATAATGTTTAAATTTTGCCAATCGTTGCTTGTCAAGTAAAAATTTTTGAATTAATGTTTGGTGAACTGACTGGTCATCATAATGATTCTAGTGAGTCCAGGAAGCAGTAATGAGGTGGATATGGACAATATAGGACGATGTGACGTGGCGACTCGGTCGGGCGACATCGAGACTGTGATGTGTTTCCGAAAGCTGCCGTTCATATGCAAAGTGACTGCCCAAGACGCGCCGTACGATCAGCGCTGTGGTGTTTATGGAAAAGGTAATCTGGAGTGGGTAAAAGTAGCAAAGAGCTCGTCGAGAGACGAAGGGTTCCGTACCACCGGAAAATATGTACTGCGAATGTTTTTTTCTCAAGTATAAAAAAATATATGTTTTGCTTTTTTTATAAGTTTAGTACTAATCACGTTTCATATACTAAATAATAGCAGTCACACGGGACGATTGAAAATTAAGCTACGCTTGCTGCGGTACGTTTCGTGGATGGGTGCCCAACCAGTACATATCGAGAGCCCTCCGTACCTTGGAGAGCACGTTAGGCCGTTGGTCCCTGCTGTCATTTGTAGATCTTTCACTTTCAAACTCAAACTCAAACTGAAAGCATTTATTTCAAATAAACCATTTACAGGCACTTTTGAATTGTCAAGAAGTCGGTTCCACAAGGCTCAATATTGGGTCCTTTCCTCTTTTTAGTATATATTAATGATCTACCCCATTTATTAAAAAACAAACCACAAATGGTGTTATTTGCTGACGATACTTCTCTAATTTTTAAGATAAATAGACGTGAATCAAATCTTGACGACGTAAATAACGCCCTACTGCTGGTCCAAAATTGGTTCACTGCTAACAATTTAGTATTAAATGGGAAAAAAACTAAATGCATAAGATTTGCTTTGCCGAATGTTAAAAGTAGTGTTTGTGAAATAGTATTGAATAAGGAGAAACTAGAATTCGTCGATAAAACTGTTTTCTTGGGGATCACGCTCGACTCAAGGCTGCAATGGGGTCCTCATTTAACATCTCTTGCAGGACGGCTAAGTTCAGCAGCATATGCTGTGAGAAAAATCCGTCAATTTACTGATGTAGATACCGCGAGGCTAGTCTATTTCAGTTACTTTCATAGTATCATGTCTTACGGTATTTTACTATGGGGACGGGCTGCAGATATCGAATCGATTTTTATTCTGCAGAAAAGAGCCATCAGAGCAATATATGGCCTCCGCAGACGCGATTCCCTAAGGGAACTATTTAAAGATATTAACATTATGACGGTACCTTGTCAATATATATACGAGAACATCATGTACGTAAGGAAAAATTTAAGTATTTTCAGTAAAATAGGTGATAGACACAATTATGGGACTAGAAATAGGGACCAATTAGTTCAACCGGGTTTCAGACTGGCTAAAGTAGACTCATCTTTCATGGGGTACTGTGTAAAATGTTACAATAAAATACCTCCCCACATACTCCAATTGAATGAAACGAAATTTAAATCTTGCATAAAACGCACACTATGCTGCCAAGCATATTATAAGTTGGGGGATTACATCGCTGACAAAAATGCTTGGCTCAACGCTGGTCCAGCTCCACAAGGGCGCATAAACTAATTGATTAGCATTGGAAAATATTGTTGGAGCTGCTGAAGATTGAAAAACTATATTTACATTGTATAAATTCAATCTCTTAGTTTTATATAATTGCATTGCACATATGTGAGCACTGTTTACCTAGTTTAACATTTACTGAGTACGTCTTTCATTGACTTGAATGTACCCTAGCGGCTGAGAGTATGTCATGCTCACTCAAATGTCTCGCTGGTGGTGGCGTGTGTGTTGGATCATTAAGTTCCCTTCAAAATGGTTGAGCTAAATGATGCTGATCCATGCGTCATGTTCGTGAACGGGCGCCGTCAGTGGGGACTGGTCATCTCTTAGCTGCCATGGTTTATTTTAATTATTTTTGTTTTTATATTTTTATTATGGTCGCTTTTAACGTGCACGATTTACTACATTGTTCTCACATATATAATTTCAACATGAATGATGTAACCAATGTTTTGTAACAATATTCTAATTTAAAAGAGTGTCCATGGAGTTTCTTGCCCGTTCTTCTCCATAGGAACCTACTACGCTTTGGAATGGGCAACTAGCTTCATCTTTCTGACTGACCGACCCCTTGACAATTCAAAAGTACCTGTAATTGGTTTATTTGGAATAAATGATTTGAGTTTGAGTTTGAGTTTGAGTCGGTCGGTCATAAATATGAAGCTAGTTGCCCATTCCAAAGCGTAGTAGGTATCTATGGAGAACAACGGGCAAGATTCTCCACGGACACTCTTTTAAATAAAAAAAATTATACAAAATATTGGTTACATCATTCATGTTAAAATTATGCATGTGAGAACAGTGTAGAAAGATGTGCACGTTCGTAAAAGCTTCCGTAATAAAAAGAAAAAAAAAACAAAGAACCATTCAAAAATTTAAAATATATTAAATAAGCCATGGCAGCTAAGAGATGACCAGTCCCAACTGACGGTGCCCGTTCACGAACATGACGCATGGATCAGCCAGAGTCGTAACGGGTAATCAGCCCAAAAGCCTAACAACCAGTCTTACCAGAGGGTATCGTAGTACCCAGTAACTGGGTTGTGGAGTTTAGATAGGCAGTCGCTCCATGTATAATACTAGTATTCAGATGCCCGGTTAGACTGAGAGCTGTCCCCAACATAGTTGGGACAAGGCAGATTTTTTGCACAATTTCGGCTATGGAGAGCAATCCCAGCAGAGACTAGCCATCGACGCGGGAGATATTGTAGTGCACGTGTGTGCGCAGACACCGGTGCACTTCCCGTGTAAAATTCCCTTCTAATTTCCAGACTACAGATACTACTCATCAGCGGGCAGCTGCTACAAGATCCCTCGGATGCCATTCACCTGGAGCCAGGCCTACTCCGAGTGCCAGGCTGAAGGCGCCCACCTGCTGGTGGTCAACTCCCAAGCTGAACATGATGCTATCTTCAACCTTACGAATACTGAGGAGAATGTCATAGGATCTAGGGCCTCCTACTTCTTCTTTGCTGGATTTAGAGCTGCTAAGCCTGTTGGAAATGCTACGCTGGTGTTTAGGACGATTTTTAGTGAGTGTTTATTACAATTATTTTTTATAGATCACAATCTTTTTAATTTTTTGTTACGAATGGTAATGATTTTCGTAAAAAATTTAAGTCATATAATGTATCTACGAATTCCTCACTAATTGTAAGTCAGACGTTAGGACTATACCCTTTATCATCTCTGCACCCTTTTTGGGATGCACTAAGAAATATAATTTGACAATAATTAAAACTAAAACTAAGTTTTAGTACCTTTCTATTTTTGAATACAAATAATTATAATAGGTAAGTGTAACTAACGTAAGGCTATTTTAATAGGCAACATTTGACGTCTGTCAGTTTAGTGAAAGCAAATCGTAAAATTACTCGTATCGGTCATTATTACAATAAATCGTAATTGAAAAAAGTTAAGCAATTGTGCAGTTCTAACAAAACGAAAAAATATATTATTTTATGCCCGGCGTTACAAGGTTACGTTGTTGAATTTTGACGAATTGTCAAATGTTACCTATTAAAATGGCCTTACTTTAGTTCCTAAAGTTTACATGAAAAAAGCTATTAATAAGGTTAGGTTATGAGAAATTCACTTGAACGCAGTCGCGGGCAAAATATAATGAAACTTTAATTTTTCCAGATCAAACTTTAGAAGAGGCTGGCTACAGTGAATGGTCAGAAAACGAGCCAAACAACTTTTTAGGTCGCGAGTTCTGTGGCTCCATCTTTAAGAACAACGGGAAACTAAACGACGTCGACTGTACCCATGATTTTGGATTTATTTGTGAAAAAGAGGTCCCAGCATCTTCATAATTTTATTGTAATTATACATATCGTTATCGTTGGTTGGAATAAGGGTTGAGCCAGACCGATCCGCCTGCGCACTAACGGACAATCTCTCAGGTTGTCACTGAGAGTCAGAAGAGGCTAGAGTCACGGGAAAATACGATTTCGGGTGAATAGGGCTGACTCAGTCCTTATGGGGCGTTGTCGGTTTGGTTACAACTTAAATTCTGACAAAGCTTCGTGTTTTGGATAACTCATAAACCTTAATTTCGTGAAAGTGTAGTAGCTTGGCAGCGTGTAAGCAAAGTGAACTTTGAAAATTCACTTTGCTTACACTGGTTGATTTTTTGGACCCAGGGCGATTGAGCGACGGCTTGTGATCCTAGCATAAGAATCTATTGGAAAACAAAAATGTTTGCTTTCTAATATTTAATTAAGTACTAATTCTGTACAGTTATAAAAATATTTTATGAAACAAAATAAATTGGAATTATTCGTGGTTTTGTAATTTTAATTTATTAAAATTCAAAATTCAAAAGTCTTTTATTCAAACTAGGCTGAGAATCAGCAAGCAAATTACATAAGACAGTCCCCCAAAACGCCCACCCTTCACCACTTCTTAGTGCTTTTGCTGGGAAGAAGTGGCGCAACAAACTCCCCAGCAGCACAGCTGTCTGTTCAGTTAGAAAAAAAAAAAGATTCTATACAATAGTATGCAAAAAAATTAAATTACGCAAAAAATAATTTAAATTATAAATTAATAGCCATATGACAGCTAACACACGCCAATATACCAACCAAAAACACCGAGAACTATACTCAAGCAGAAATAAAAATAACTAAACGTAAACAATATTTAAAAAAGAAAATAAAGCCTCCAGGCATAAAGGGCGTGCCCGCTTACATATAGCTGTAACTAGAAGTTATAATTGATAAACTAGGACCATCGTGGTAAAATAAATAATTGTCGAGGTCGCTAGCTTATTGCAATACAACTCATTAAAAAAACATTGTAATGAGTAGATTATGTCAACAAAGGATTTTAAGAATGTTATAATGCTGATTTTCATTTACTAGGTACTTGTTTTATTTTCATGGAAAATTTGTAAAACAGTAAAATCCACGCGTTTACGAACGAAACGCTAGTAAAATACTATTAAAAAAAAGTTTTTTCATCCCACCATCTCGGAAAGAGTATTTTTAATCTTCAGTATCTGAGTGGAAAAGCCGTTTTTATTCTCTAGAGGATAAAGTAAATTGAATTTAGAACATCGTGTGCACTAAGTTTGTGAATTAAAAAAAACATTAAACCTATTTACTGCTACCTCTATGGTGCCGAATATATCATACAACTTTTTTTTAATTTGTTAAAAACTCAGACTCGGAACCTTCTTGGTGTTCTTTTTTCAATTTGCTTTGTACGCGGTTCTTTACGCGG
Organism: Xanthia togata; assembly: GCA_963853775.1. Classification (NCBI taxonomy): domain Eukaryota; kingdom Metazoa; phylum Arthropoda; class Insecta; order Lepidoptera; family Noctuidae; genus Xanthia; species Xanthia togata. The sequence goes on from OY970802.1 coordinate 20,979,670, forward strand.
CATTTTTTCACGTCATTGTTAAACCTTAGGTATATTAAAAACAAGAAACTTGAAAACAAGTGAAAAAACTAAAATGAGTGATTCTAGCGACGAGGAAGTTTGCTTGACGCCAACAGAATTGACTGAAACTGTTAATAATGCGCAAATGAGCTTTCTCCCTCAACAATCACGCGAGAAGTATTTAAAACAGTACGATATGTTCAACACGTGGCGACTAGCAAAAGGAGCCAAAACTTTCTCAGAAAACGTTTTGCTGGCATATTTTATAGAATTATCCGAGAACAAGAAAGCAAGCACTCTATGGAGTACGTATTCGATGCTAAAAGCAACAATAAAGATGAAAAAAGACAAACATATCGATACCTATCCTAAATTAGTGGCATTTTTAAAAAGAGCCTCATCTGGTCATCAACCAAAAAAATCGAAGGTTTTCACAGTATCTGATATTGAAAAGTTTCTTAACGAAGCACCCGATTCCGTATATTTGGCGGCAAAAGTAAGTCAGTTGCACATTCAGTATCTACTTAAGTATATTAATCTCAATTAAATAGTATACTTAGTAGATGTTGATAGGCATAATTATGCGTTCATATCAATTTTATTCATTTATCTACTACAATACTCTTTACGTTACAGGTTGTTCTTATTATTGGAATAAACGGAGCATGTCGAACTAATGAACTAACACAACTTAATGTCAAAAACATTGAGAAACATTCAGATGACTTACTATTAATTAATTTACCTAATACAAAGACAAAAAGAGACCGCAACTTCGTCATTCGCAAGGAATACGTAACGATTGTTGAGAAATATCAAGCCTTACGCCCGCCTAACACTCCAATCAATCGATTTTTTCTACAGTATCGCAATGGAAAGTGTGTTAGACAGCCTATGGGTACTAATAAAATTGGCAGTATCCCACGAGAAATAGCAACATTTCTTGAACTTCCAGAACCCCTGTTGTACACGGGTCATTGTTTCCGACGAACTTCAGCCACACTTTTGGCTGATTCCGGAGCTGATCTGCTGTCCCTTAAGCGCCACGGAGGCTGGAAGTCCAATGCAGTTGTAGAGGGATACATAGAGGATTCCATCCAAAATAAGTCTAAAATATGTGAAGGCATCGTAGGAGCCATTACACTGAAAGAGCCTTAATCGGATCCTTGTACTGGCCCTTCTACATCAAAAATAAGCCGTTATGAAACACCTAACCATCTCCCTCTCTCTCCAACATTCACGCCAAGGGAATCCGATGAATCGGTACAACTATTAAGTATGACAGATAGTTTACCGAAAAACAGTACACAAGTGACTAACACCAATATTACAGTACCAAACAAAAATATTACACTCAATTTAAATAACTGTAGCAACGTTACTTTAAAATTTTCTTAATTATACCTTAGTATTATTTTGTTATAATTTAAAGATTATTCTGTAATACTTACCTGTCATAATGTAGTAATTAATACCTAAACTGAAATAAAAGTGTACCTATCTTGTGATTGTAAACGTTTTTTTTTTTGCATTTAGTCATTTCCTCGCTGAGGTGGAATGAAAAGTCACGTGTTGCACTCGAGTGCAAAGATTTTTCACCTCGTGCTCTTTTGATTCCCTCGCTAACGCTCAGGATTCTAATTTTGAATCACTCGCTGCGCTCGTGATTCAATTTTAGAATCCTTCGCTTGCTCGGTCATCAAAATTGAACACGCGGTTAAAAAGCAACTTTGCACTCTTGTATAACAAATAACTATTATTTATGCTTCAGTTTACAATAAAAGGGTTTCGTGTTTGGAGCCTCCTTTTAAGCAAACATTGCCTGTGTTAGGAGACTCCGCTCTTCCATTAATCTATTAAAACAAATCCAAGTAGGTACTCAAAAATATCAAATAAAAATAAGAATAAGTATGTTAGTGAGAGTATGATTCGAGTGTGTTAGTGTGAGTATGTAAGTGTCTTTATCCAATTGGTTATTGTTTTCTTAAATTCATAACTTTTTTTGGGTAGAAGTTAATATGTTTGTTTATTTTGTTGTATAGTTGAGCAGACCATTTGAGGAGCTCGTGGCTAAGTAATAACTGCCGCACGGGTCGATCCATCTGGTTAAGCTATGCTTGCCGGGGTTGGTCTGTGGATGGGTGACCATCTTTACATAACGAGACTCCTCCGTGCCTCGGAAAGCACGTTAAGCCATTTTTCCCGGCTGTCATTCGTGGATCTTTGACAGTCGTTACGGGCCGTCAGAAGCCCGAAAATCTGACAACCAGTCTTACCAAGGGGTATCGTATTACCCAGTTACTGGGTTGTGGAGGTCAGATAGGCAGTCGCTCCATGTAAAATACTGGTATTCAGCTGCATCCGGTTAGACTGGAAGCCGACCCCAATATAGTTGGGAAAAGGCTAGGCAGATTGATTGAGTTGAGGAGACCGTTTAATAAATTGCCTACAAGAAAACATGGTTTTAGTCTTTGGAATTTGTGCAACAATGTCAGTCCTCCTTTTCCGTAATAAGTTTGGATCATAAGGCAGAATATAATTCGATTTCAATTAAATGCTGATGCACAAAATCAGAGATATTCGAGATATTTTTTGCGCACTAAGAGACACACTTTTTTGAGAACTAAGATATCATTTTGATGAAGACGGGTTACAATACGACCCAATAATGTAGTCCCTAATAAAGAAAATATAGAGAAAATACTGAATTGGAACCATTTTGGAATATTGGAAGTGTCCCTAAAATAAAAAGTAAAGAGACTGTATTTTAGGTTTAGCGAGACGCGTCTTTGTTTATTTCTGGAATAGACGTTGCTGCTAACGACCTATTAACGAGCCAGGAACATGATGGAACATGTACATGTTTTGAGGCATACCCAGAAAATCCATCATGGCCACATAACTCGATGGCTTCATTACCAGTCGGCGGGCTGTCCCTTATTGAACCACTCATAACAGTTAATCTATCCTCGTGTCGCTAAATAAGATTTAAAGTTAGCTGGACCCTTCTAATTTCCTTTTGTTGGCAGAAAATTAAACCATATACACGTACGCATATAAAAACCTATACCCGACGAATTCGGGGGCTTAATTTAATTGCAGTGCCTCTGGTGTATCGTAGTACGTATCCGAAATTTAGAAAAGTTTTGGGCCTTAATTATATAAAGATTATACTAGAATATATCCGCATTTTCTACTGTGGGGCGAGAGAGATTAATTTAATGCTTATCCTTTAAACGAATCTAAAAAGGCTTTGTTTGAAAGTAATATAATTTCATACTGTAGTTTCAAGAGCAAAAAACAAATATTTGGTGAAGTAATTTATTCATAGGTTTTCATATTATTTTCTCGTCTTATCGATTTCTGTGAGTCTCATGAGGGTGTTATCTTTTTTTGCGGCCTCCTGTCGGCTTGTCCGTTGAGCCGGGAAATCGAGCCTTTCATTATGTCGGCGGTCGGTCGATGTGACATTGTCACGGGGTAAATCGCCCGTCATAGGAACAGTTTGAGGATAAGATGCTGATCACGCACGGACATATGAGTTATAGTGGATAGTGACGTGGGGAAGTACTGTCATACGTGTTGCATAGTTTTTCAGGCGTCGTGTTTTGTGTGTGCGATGCGTTGGGATCTTGACATTGTTATGGCTTTTGCTGGATTTTTTCTTCTATTCTTTCGTTTTTGTTAAGACTTTGGTATTTGGGGACGTTTTGAAGTGTAACATTAGCCATATGGGTAATTTAGTACTTTATGGGCAACCAACCCAAGTTGGTGTTTCATTCGGTACCTAGAAGTAGGTATTCAATTCAACGACTGAATTAAATTTAGTTGATAAGTTTTCAAGGTAGGCAAGAAAATAGTGTGCTTATATGCACCACAGCGCTCAAGATAACGATGGCGGAAGAAATTGCGATTTTAATTAATACAAAAAGCATAATTCACTATTTCGCCAAACCCTCAATTTACGAACGCCCGGGGGTAAAATTCGCTTCCCTCCACAAAAACGGAAGGTGTTACAATAAGCACCGTTATAGGAAATTCTTGGGGTATTTACCCAGTTTGCCTCATCCGACGAGTGTTGACCCTTAGGTATCGCCTGCTACTCGACACATCTGAACTACGGGGGGTCACAACCCGCTGGTTGTGTTATAATGATTTCCTCGACACAATAGGCCAGCGGAGCGGTTCGCCGTTCTAATTATCGTTGTTAAGAGTTCACTCAGTCATAAGCCGGAGTTTCATTCAACAATGGTGACACGTTTCAGTTTCATTGTTCGTTAATACGCCCGCAAACTTCGACTTGATTAAGATGGGCGCCGTGCACACCGTAGCGTAAAGTTGGAATGCGCGGCGAACGTTAACGAGGCCCACCGAATGACTTTCAGCATCTTCGGCTGTCAAACTTCTAGTTATTAATACATAGAGTTTTCTAAAGTTCCTTTATGTGCTGGAATCGTGCAGTTACTGTGATAACAGCTTCCGGAATGGCGGAGGTAATGTATGCGGCGAGATGTGATTTTCTCATTTCACGGTTGACTGTTCTAATTTACTGTATAACAGATAGCCATATTTCGCAAATAATAACGCTGCGTTCATTGTAATGTTGTGAACAAAAAAATATTTCTTTTATCTTTTTGGAAACATCGGAAGGATTTGCACTTTGTCTTTTAGAGACTTAATTACGTTTTTAATTATATGTATATCTACTTAATTAAAATTAAATCCTCTGACAGGCCTCTAATTATCAGCTAAAGTTATGTTATCACACAATAATAAGAGTTCATTGACACGTTTGTTCTGATTAAAATATAAATAGGTACCTATTACATAAAACGTCTAGTGGTCGTGAGCACTACTGCTGACCACGAGGTCCTGGGTTCGATTCCCAGCGGGCAGCGTTCTTAGATGTTTCTATCTGCAATTTCTCAGTAGCAGCTCGGAGTCTGGATTTGTGCCCGGTTGATGGCAATAGGCTCGCCCCCTATTACATGGGACTTAAAACATAACTGGCAAAACGTGAGTGTGCTTGTTTTCCCGAAGGGTTAAAATCAGATTCATTTATTTTTCGCCAACATGGGTGGGGGTTTAGATGATAAACATGTTTTGAATGTTCTCCATGCTCTGCCGTCACTTGGGCATGCAAAATATACACATAAATTACAATCAAAATACTATGCTGAATAAGAATAAATATTACAAAATTGGAAAATCATTTTAACCATTTTATTTTTCAATGTCAAGGTGTTTCTGAAATGAATGTCAAACTAAATAATGAATAAATAAAAGTCCTAGTTATGATAATAATTGTGAGTTACACGTCATGTCATTTCTATTATGGAATATCTGATTAAGATTATTGGCCATAGGGATTCCCTTTTAGATACTTCTTCACACTGTAATACACTTTCTCAGTTAGAAATTCCTTTAGCTTCCGCTTAAATATGTGCTTAAACATGCAGATGCAGAGGTGGACCTATGTACACCTCTGCCCAACCCTTCGGGAAAACAAGGCGTGATGTTAAGCACAAAAAACAATTTATGATGTATTTTCAAATTATGTAATTCATTTGGGGCTAAAATAATACAGATTTTTAATACTAATACTCTTTAACCCGCTAGTAGGTAAGTATAGAATGACATTTGGTATTGTAAATGGTCATTGCTTGCGGTGACCACTTAACTTTGCCTGTAAGACCTCACGGGGACGTATCGACAGCCCAGAGCTCCATGGTCTTTTCTACCGACTATTTGTGCCCGATAAATATATCGGACACCGTCAGAGCCGCCGGCACAATCTGTTTGCGCAACTGCCAGCCAAAACTGTTGCCAGAGCCGAATCCCCAGTCTGTCTCCTGGCTGCCAACCCTGAATGTGATGTGTTTGCAGATTAATGGATTAAAATTATGCGTATATGTCTGGTGTTCTGTGAGAGAAAGTATGCAAAGGAGTCCACTGTTCCATGTTAGTTTTAAATTATATTATTGTCAACGTAATTTTTGTCTCTATGTTAATTAATGTAATTGGTGTTGTACCGTTTTAATTAACTATAAATAAATAAATAAAACATGAGATGGCAGTCAGCTTGCTTGCCACCTTTAATTAATAGTTTTTTTTTGTTCTTTTACTGTGCTCTAACAGGGTCCATTATTTTTTACCTAGCCTTTATATGTTCTTTTATGCATTATTAGCGAGCCACCCTGCTTTGCATGTTTTTAAGACTTGACAAATCATCGCGACTTCTTTATTATAATTATCTATCAAACAAGGTCGCTTTTCTCGTTTGTCTGCATTTCCGCGTTGTTTTTCTAAAATACGCAACAGATTTAGATGGGGTTTTCAACATAATTTAGAGAATGTATTCCGGAAGGTTATGTCTATAATTCATTAATATATAATAAATAGATAATGAAGAAATCTTGATGTTTTGTCAAATCGTAAAACCTTGCGAAGAAGGGCCACTAGTAAAAAGAAAAAAGAAAAATTGTTTATTCTGCACAAACAAAACGCACATTTAAAATGAAAAAAGAAGACAAAATACACACATATAAAAGTAGCAAAAAGCCTCGTATTCAACCAATAAATAAAAAACTGAAAATGTTATTCATTGGTTGCTAGTAAATTTATATTTTTATGTTACAAACATAACCTCTAAATGATGCTAAATGATGAAACCGCATCGAAGCCCCACGCAATGGTTAAGAAGAACAACGCGGTCACACAGACTGATACGAAAAGCGACTTTAAGTTATTATAGTTATCTATAGATAGAACGAAATCAATGAATATGAATAACATAAAATATATTTTTGTTACACGAGGTAGAGGTGGATAAAAATAAAACTGTAGTTTCCTAAACCAGTTCGCTAGCTTTAAAAATACATACAATCGTCAGTTGCCATGTCATTGTCTCAGGTTATTGATGAGGCCTCGTGGCAACAGTTCGGCACCTGATGACATCAATCACTGGCTCTAATCAGATCAGATGCTTTCGATCCACGACATTGACTGATGCGGTTTTTTCGAATGCTCCACAATCACGTTAATGTGATTTGGTGTTTATTGGGGAATATGTTTACTAATTTTGTCCCGGCCCGTTATCAATAGGTATTTCTGTTAACCTTGGGTTGGATTACGTTAATAGTGCACGACGAGTAGGAATCAAACTCAGAACCTCTCGCTCGATAGTGCCTATATTCAATTCAATTCAATTTAATTTTTTTCAGACCATGGTGTCCATTTTGTTAGTAACAATGTTTATACTAGTGTTAGTAATAAACAGTGATACAAATTATTAAAAGAAAAGTAAATACAACAATCACTGCTGCGCCATCCCATGACAAATGGCGCTGCAGTGACTGATGCAACTGCAGTCCAGCCGACTCGCGATCATGTTAAGGATGCTGTTGGCGCTGCCACGTACTCCACGCACCAGGGAAGCGCATCTTTTACGCATAGTAGCGTAAAAGCAGTCCACGCGATGTTCAGCAAACATCCCTGATGCACTACGGAATCGCCGCAGCCCCATCAGCACCCTGAACGCATTATTAAATTGGACTCGGAGAGCACTGAAAGACTTTTGAGTATAGTCGGCCCACAGGCTGCACGTGTAGAATGATGTGCAATAAGTGTACCTGAAAAGTGTAATTTTGACTTCTGTCGAACAACGTGCCAACCTGCAGGCAGGCTATCATGTTCGCTCGCAGTGCCAGCGCCCTCCGTTTTCTCTCGATGTCCTCATTGTCCCTGAGGTCGGAGATAAGCATGTGTCCTAGGTACTTGAATTTTGACACGGCTGTACCATTAAGCATGATGTTGGGAAACATGTTACCTGTACTATTTCCTCTGGCCTCAAAGACTATGACCTCACTTTTGAGTGGATTATATTTTAATCCATGCTGCTCGGCTAAGCCTCGCAAATGGCAAGCAGTTTCTTAATGCCACATACCGATGCACTCAGTAGCACCATGTTATCAGCATAACTTGTGTTGTTTACATTGATTCCATCTATGTGACAACCTATCCGGGTGCTACTGAGTGCCACAATCAGATCATTCATATACAGGTTGAATAGGGTTGGAGAGGACAATCCCCCCTGCCTCACTCCGCACTCCAACCTGTACAATTGCAACAAAAAAATCGATTGTGATTGGCGAATTCAGATTGGCTTATGTGCTTACAGGTCTACACATAACGGGGCCGTGCCCGGGACGTGGACGGACCGTGCTCCGTGAGAAATATCGGTGTCTATATTTTATATGAACTCGTTCAGACACGTCTGTGTCCTTGCCAGCGACGGAGCTTCAGTGCCTGATTATGTGAGTTACGGCCCCTGGCCCGTCCCAGGCACGGGATTCATGTGCGTATTGTTATTGCGTATTGTTATCAGTTACATCTTTTAGATGTAACTGATAATATTATACAATACGCATACGCGGTGATGGAAAACCTTGGCATGCCTAAAAGATATTTCTCGACGGCATGTGAAGCCAAGTCAGAGGCCCATGGACGGCATAAAAACTCTGACACCATAAGAAAAAGAAGAAGAAGTAGTACTATACTTTTTTAGAAAAAGTTACACACACAAATTGGTCTAAAAAAACCTTGCCCATAATTAAAATCCTGATTATACTTAGAACCTTGTCGTATTACAACATGCAAAATTACGCGTATGGATAACATTCACAAATAACGACATCAAAAATTACGTCTATGGATAACAATCCACAATTGATGTAGGTACTTAGTGACCTATTTCTTTAAAGGCGCCCTCATCGAGAGCATTCGCAATGTAACTTTTACCCGCAACCTAGCCGTGTTACTTTTACCTATTTAATTAAATTAAAATATTCTATCCTACCGGTTTCAATTATCTCTCTACACAACCTAGCAGTTGACGGCCTGCGCAGTCTATTTGCAAAGCCCTAGCCGTTACAGATTACAGTGAAGGACCGCCTTAAATGTAATTTTACGACTACTTAACAAGTTTAGTGTTGCCAAGTCCAAAAGTTTTCAACGTCTTCAAACTCTCAAACTGAGACCATTTATTTCAAATAAACCAATTACAGGCACTTTTGAATTGTCAAGGGGTCTGTCAGTCAGAAAGATGAAGCTAGTTGCCCATTCCGAAGCGTAGTAGGTTCCCATGGAGAATAACGGGCAATAATCTCCACGAACACTGTTAAATTAAAATATGGTTATAAAATATTAGTAAAATTGAAATTATACATATGAGAACAATATAGAAAGACGTGCACGATAAAAGCGTCCGTAATAGAACGATAAAAACAAAATACAATTCATTAGTTAAAATAAGCTGAGGCAGCTAAGAGATGACCAGTCCCTACTGGCGGCACCCGGTCACGCACATGGCGCATGTCATGCTTCGTAAGATGTACTTAGACCTAGATAGATTCGAGAATATAAAATGTATTGGCTGCATAACATCCCGAGCGACTCGTAAAACTGGTCTCACAAAATGGATTACTGCAGTATGGGTCACTTTAATGGTTTACTGCACTTATAGGCTACGTGCTAACATAAATAGAGGTGTTCCAGTCCAGTAGAGCTTTGTAGCAGTCGCAGGTTGTGATCGACAGGTACTGGTCCCGTCACGTAAAAGGAACGCTGGCCGTTTACCTGCGCACTGAGTGATTTATCGATTCCAGCCTATTCCATGGTACTAATAAGTAGGTAATAAAATACTTATTATTTTTATGATTCTACAATTACACTTATATTATAAAACTAATACCCTAGTACTTTAAGATGCGACTGGTACTGTCGCTCAGCGTTCTTTTTACGTGACGACAACTGTACTACAGGTTAGTTTCTCGGTATGAGGTTGCTGGTCAAGCCTGGAAAGTGATGATAAACTATTTCAATTTGATGTGTATGTAAATAATATAGATACTTTGTGAGAAATGTTAGGAAAAAATACCTGCGGGAACGTGATCTTGAACGTAAGATTACGCTGGTGCATCACGAACATTGACCTGTATTTACTAGATTAGAAGTTAGAGCGACGGAGTAACTATACTCGACTTACTCCCACAAGCGTATATACGTCAACACGGGATTCATTGTACAAAAGTCTCTTATCTCTGTTAAACTGCCCTTTTATGGAATCCTGATTAAATCCCAATTTAAATTCAAATAGGTATTATTACACTAAAACGAACGATAATTCCAATACTATTGCTTAATTTAAAAGAAAAAGAACAGATACCTAAGCCTAACTTCAATCAAATACCAATCTTTTTCCACTTTGAAACAAAGAGGGAATTTTATCGGTAGAATTTATTTTATCGTTATAAATCACACGGTTTTACAGTACGAAGCAGTCCTATTCTTTTATCTTCAATGAATTATTCGATAACGGGCTTCAGGGAGCTTAGAAAATGTTTTTGAAATCACAGGCTCGTTTTAAAGCCTTATAATTTTATCTTGGTTTTATTTATGACGTTAAAATCAGAGTGAAATGTAATTGTAAAGGTTCCATTCCGTACCCGACCGCAGGTGGCAACTACAGGTGACGTGTCGCCGCGTCATGTCGCTGCAGTCATGATTCCGAACCTAACCGCAGGCGGCAGCAGACCGTATTCCAGTTGGTAAATAGAAGATGGAAAAATGTATTATCGCTCGAGTGTTGGCGGCACTACTGGTCTGCACTCGGGCAACACGTGTCGTCTGTCACTCGCCCGTAACTGCAAGCGACATGTCGCTAGCTACGGAAGGTATTTCATAGAAATTCATAGAAACCAGTCGTGTCGCGGCGACACGTCGCCTGCAGTTGCCGTCTGAGGTCGGGTACGGAATGGTACCTTTAGTGTAGCTTATTATAATGTTCAACGAGTTACATTGTGATTTAAATAGCGTATTGGAAAACATAGGAGTATCAAGGTCTTTGTTTGAGAGAAGATCTGCCTTTTCCCAACTATTTTGGGGTCAGCGTACTGTCTAACCGTATACCAGTACTTTACATTGAGCGACTATAATATTTTGTGTCCACATTCTGTTGAAGTTTCTAGTTTGTCGTTTGTTCCGAAACATGAAATACTCTATTCATAATAATAAAACTACTTCTATTATATGTTAAAAAGCTAAATAAACGGAAAACTACGTCTACTACAAGCAATGCATAATAATACTAGGAAAGTATGCAAAAAGTCCCCTAAACAACCACAAAAAGGTGGCTTATAAACATAATCCCAATAAAAAATAATAACAGTCAAAGATTTGGCGCACCGGCAGACGATATCAATCAACCGTTTCCTGACTGTGGCAGCCAAATAAATAAGTTCTACATAATATGCGAAGGTCAGAGGATCCTTCCGGTGGCTATCAGTCAGCTTTTACTTAGATGAAAGGAAGAAATATGAAAGGATGAAGAATATTCATTGGTATTTTGGTGTTGTTACATTATCTATAAGCATTTTCTTAATTATAGTTATGGTACAAATCATGCCATTAAAATTGCGTGTGTGGGTGTGCATGATGAGTGTGTGCTTTTGCGAAGTGTGGGGTATATGTGTGTGTGAGTGACATGGTAGAACATCGCTATTTAAGACGAATAATCGCATGCTATAGATTTTTTTAAACTTTGGATGATAGAAAATTTTCATGCCATAATTTATTGCGATTTTATTGAACGTACTGTTTACACCTATACCAGTTCTGAATGGCATCTAACTTACCAGTATCGTGCAACAATGAGAGTTTTCTAAAATGACGTTAACTAGGTGGCAGGTCGCAGCACTGAGACGTCAGGTCCGGGCACCTGTCAAAAGTGTCAAAGCACCTATATTATTTTTAGTCGTGACTGAATGATCTTCTTCTTCTTAGCGTGTCGATAGCAATCTAAATAGACTTGTTTGGCGCCATCACCAACGTCCATTAGTTCCTGTAACGTGCAGCTGACAGGATACGCAGGACACGATATTAAGTGTCCCATCGTTTGTGGAACAGCACCACATTTACATTCCAAGGCGGAGTCATCTATGCATCTCCACCTGAACAGGTTTTCCTTGCTTCGGCTGACCTGGGTCCGGAGTCTGTTTAAAGACTTCCAGGTTACCCAAGGTAACTCATGTTCAGACGGGAGGTCTTCAGCGGGTGGAACTATCTAATGGGTTTGGTAAGGAAGCACCGGCTCGCCACAGCTTCAGTCTTTCTTCCGATCGTTCGCCTGTGAACAACACACAACACACTTTAAAAAGCTGTTTCGGCTTTTCAGCCTTTGTGGCACAAGACTGAATGATGAACGAATGAATGAAACGAATAATAACCATCATCATTTATATTTTATATTCATTGTCGAAATGGCGCCAACCAGTGGCGTGAATTTTTATGAAAACCCTAATCGTAAGTGTTCTTTAGACGTACACACATCAAAAAAGTTTGTGATCACTAGCAAAAGCTGATATATTTTTAAAATTTAACTTTCTCAAGAAAAAGTTTTAACGTTAAATCTTTCTTTCTACATATAAATACACTGTTTGAAGTTAAAAAATAAAACTTTTTTATTTTTTAATAAGAAAAGTTGAGTAATGCAATCCTAATGTAATTGTAACAGAAATTTGATGGAAATAACCAAACTTATACAACAATTTATTAATAGCAGGTTTTTATTTAATGGCTCACATACATGCGGAGATCCTCCTGGGCATGCTGAGGATCAAGTTATCCAACATTTCTTGCGGTAGTCTGTCCCATTCTTGAATAGCGGCTTCCCTGATCTCTGGCTCTGTCTGGGGAGGTGGCTGACGGTTCCAAACAGCTCCCTTAAGAGGATCCCACTCGTGCTCTATTCGGTTTAAGTCAGGCAAGCTGGCAGGCCTGTCTAACCACTGACAATTCCATCAATAGCGACTCTTTTGTACCTATCTGCCGTCATGGAGTCTCGATACGGGATCAAAGGGCTTCTAGCTCTAATAATAATTCCATCCCAAAAGGACACCGATTTCCCGCCTTGCTGAATGGTTTCAGTGGCAGTGCTTTGCCTTTCAGAGTCTTCTCCAGACACGGACACGTCGGTTATCTGGATGAGTACTGATTCGCGATTCGTCAACGAAGGGACAGTTTTGCCAAATTTTTTCCTCTTCATCTTCTAAATTTTGCTGTAGCCTAGCCCACTGTAATCTCCGTCGCTGAAGTCAGCTGGATTTAGAAGTGCTCGCCAAGACCTCAGTGCTCGTAGTCCAGCCGGGTGTAAGCAATTCCGAATGGTCTTAGTGCTAACTTCAAGTCCAGAGGCGGCCCGCACTTCTGCTTTTATAGTAGTGGCGTTGATTGTTGGGTCATCCATGCCGTGGTACCTCTGCATCGTGGCCACGACACAGGATTGGGATACAGCAACTCTGCGTGCTATTTCTCTCGTGGAATATCCTTCTTCCCTCAAAGTAAAAATTCTTGCTCGTAAAACTTCTGATAATCCTCTTGGCATTTTATCTATAACAACTTTCCTCGATAAAATATTATAAATCCGTTAAAATTGACTAAGTCAGATTTTTGAATTAGCGTAAGCTTGGACTGAATTTATTTTTATATGGAATAACAATTGAGTTTGTTTTTTTTATTTATTTACTTATTCTTTATGTATAAGTAAAGAATATAAAAAGAAGAAGAAATTATAATGTATATAGTCTACCATAACAAAAAAGATTTCGATTTTTCAAACTGATCGCAAACTTTTTTTGATGTGTGTACAACGGTTTTAGTCAATTATTGCTTCAATTTTATGGTATGCCACAGGCAATCAACTTGCACCATGTAAATGGGGCTTTATTCGCGAATCTTCTGGTAGAAAGTACATAGATATTATTATTTCACAATATTGGCGTGAAAAAGGTTCTCTGATGTTTATTCAATCATTTGATGGGCATTGTTAAAAGGCACATGTTCGGTTTCTTTGTGTGAGCCAAGAAAAGCTTTTCCGTTTCATTTGTTTTTGTTTTGTAGGTAGGAATAAAGTGAGTTCGTGAAACAAGTAGGTTGTATAAATAAGTAATAGGTACCTATAAAATGGATATTAGCGGTTTATTCGTGATAAAGTTATTGTTCTTTTGATGTTTCTAAATTGAGGAGATTTCAATAATTCAAATAAATAGTTGGACCAATAATGTTGAACTCACAGATTTCTTACTAATCACGATTAAAATTAGTTATAAATCAGTATTCATGCATGACCCAGCATAATTTTAGTATCGAGTATAAAAACTGCTATTTTTTATTTATACCTATTGAATATTAATTCCGACCTGAATTAGTCCTTTCTCTACGACTCAAAACCCTGTTCTTTCAAAGATCTGTATCCCTATCCCTCTAAAGATCCCTATCAAAATACAACAAAAGATACAAATTAACAAACTTGAACTCCAATTTCCGGGCAAAGTTAACACGATCTTGGGCAAAGTTTGCCCTCTACAGCTTGTAGAACATCGCGCCTCATTTGTGGCATGATAAGTAGTCGTTCTACCACCGATACATGGCGAGATTGCCTGGCTGTTCTCCAAATTAGCTAACTAATGTACGCAATAACTGGTTTGAACCGGTTGCGTGGTGGTAGTTTGGTTATAGGTAGGTACGTATTTTGTGTCGCAAGTTTTTATATTTTGTAGTAAAAAAAAAGAAAACCTAAGGCACCGGCCACACAGAACAGACGCAAGGCACAGACCCGTCGCAGTCACGGCGCCCGTTTAATCTACTTGCATATAAAATATATACAGCCGTCGCGACGTAAAACATACAGAAAAGACGGGACGCCGTCACGACGTTAACTCGTCGGCGCCCTATTGGAAAACATATAGAAAGGACAGGGCGCGGGCAGGGCGTGGGCCTGCACGGGCGCAAGCGGGGGAGCGGAAAGGGCGCGGAGGGCAGGTTCTCACAGCGCTCGCCCACCAAGTGCCAATACATCTTCATCTTCAGAAGAAGACATGTTGTCGTATCAAAATCTGACGGTTGGAAAGCTTCTAGTGCGCGCCATAAAAAGTCGTGACGGCGCCCTGTCTGCGACGGGTCCGTGTCTTTTCAATATATGTTAAAAAGTCGTGACGGCGCCCTGTCTACGACGGGGCCGCGCCCCGCCTTTGTCTTGCGTCTTTTCTGTCTGGCCGCTGGCTAAGGTTGTTTGAAGATAAGTGAAGGCATTACAGTAGCTGGGTAAAAAAAATACAGCTGGCACAGAAAATAGTTTGTAATGATACCTAATAAGTAGAATACCTACCTCAGAACACTCGGTTTTTGAGGTAGGTAATTCTAAGCCAGCGTATGATATCTTCAAGACACAATCATGTCGTTTCTGAAAAGCCGGGTAAGTATATTTTTTGCTTGGCTACTTATGTGGATAACTTTGTCCGGACAATTTTTTTTTAATGATAATGACTTGTAATTTCTTTGAATGCGTTTATTTAAAGTGGGGCGATAAATGAACCATCTTCTATATTGTCTACACTTATTTTAAACTAGCTGCGCCCCGCGGTTTCACCTGCATAAGTCTTGATTCCGTGGGAATATCGGGATAAAAAGTATCCTATATCCTAACTCAGGTCATGGTCTACCCATGTGCCAAATTCCATCCAAATCCGTTCAGCCGTTTTAGCGTGAAACCGTAACAAACAAACAAACAAACAAATAAATAAACAAACAAACTCACTTTCGCATTTATAATATATTATTTTGACAAAGTTTAACACATCGTTCAGTACGTCTAACCAAAGATATCAAAGCAAAAAAAAACTGATTAAAGTGATTTTATTTTGACCTAAAATACTAATATTTTCGTTAGCTGATTATTTTGTTGTAAGTCTATAATGCGTTTTTCTTATAATTTTTCTACCATTGTCCTTATTTTGGTGGTCTGAATTATTTCAAAAAGTTTGTCCGTTATTTTAATGGGACCTTGTATGTATGTATATATGTCTATTATATATATTACTATAGGTATTATGAGTTCTCAAAAAATGTTATAATACGAGTAATTACACTAAAAATAAGTAAGTACCTGTATCTGCAAACTGTTTTTCCAATCGACGCACTCCAATATGATGTAAAAGCCTTGTAATACCCGTGGGAGAAACCGAGTGCGATGTATAGATACATACACTACACACGAACATTGTACACAGTATACACTGGAATATCGAAATACATTAACAAAATAAATATCGGAGAGCTGCTCAAGCGAATCACATTTCACTAATACCTTATATTATTATTTATTGATCTTTGATTCAATAACATCACCCTACCGTGAGTTTTTGCTGCCTATAAGCTTTTTTAATTAATACAAATATTACCTACTTATTTATAATGTTTTACAAGCGATGAATAATAGTAGGTATTCAGCTATCTCTGGTTAAGGCTCAGACGCGACGCGACTTTGGTGGAACAATTTCTATGAAAACTTGGGACTTTTGAATTGTCAAGAATTCGGTCAGTCAGAAATATGAAGCTAGTGGCGCATTTCAAATCGTAGTAGGTACCTATGGAGAAGAACGGGCAAGAAACTCCACGGGCACTCTTATGAATAAAAAAATTGATACAAAATATTGGTTACATCATTAATTTTGAAATTATGCATGTGAGACCAATGTAGAAAGACGTGCACGTTCGTAAAAGCGTCCGTAAAAAAAAGAAAAAAAAAAAAGAACCGTTCAAAAACTTAAAATAAATTAAAATAAGCCATGGCAGATAAAAGGTGACCAGTCCTAACTGACGGCCCCCGTTCACGAACATGACGCATGGATCAGCACCATTCAGCTCAACCATTTTGAAGGAAGCTAAATGATCCAACACACACGCCACCATCAGCGAGACATGAGTGAGCATGACATACTCACAGTTGCCAGGGCACATTCAAGTCAATGAAATACATATTACCCGGTAAATGGAAGCTCTTTAGTACATAGTACTCACACCTGAGCTATGCAATTATATAATACAAAGGAGATGGAGTTTATACAATACAAAGATGGTCTTACAAGCAGGTCCAACCGTATTTTCAAAATGATAATCAATTAGTTGTGGTTGTGGAGCAGGACCAGCAATGAGCCAAGCATTTTTATCAGTGATGTAATCCCCCAACTTATAATATGCCTGCCAAGATAGTGTGCATTTTATACAAGTTTTGAATTTCGTCTCATTCAGTTGAAGTATGTGGGGAGAAATTTAAATGTAACATTTTAAACAGTAACCCATGAAAGATGAGTCTACTTTAGCCAGTCTGAAACCTGGTTGAACTAATAGGTCCCTATTTCTTGTACTATAATGATGTCTATCACCCCTTTTACCAAAAAGATGTAAAAAAGAAAAGATGTAAAGATGTAAAAAATTCTTACGCACATGATGTTTTCATAGATATATTGATAAGGTACCGTCATGATGTTAATATCCTTAAACAGTTCCCTTAGAGTCACGCCTGCGGAGATAATATATGGCTCTGATCGCTCTTTTCTGCAGAATAAAAATAGACTCGAGGTCTGCTGCCCGTCCTCACAATAAAATACCGTAAGTCATGATACTATGAAAATAATTGAAATAGACTAGCCTCGCGATATCTACATCAGTAAATTGACGGATTTTTCTGACAGCATATAATTATTAAGCTGCTGAACTTGCCGTCCTGCAAGAGATGTTAAATGAGGACTCCATTGTAGCCTTGAGTCAAGCGTGATCCCCAGGAAAACAGTTTTATCGACAAATTCTAGTTTCTATTGATTCAATACTATCTCACAATATTATTACTTTTGACATTTGGTAAAGAAAATTTTATGTACTTAGTTTTTTTCCATTTAATACTAAATTCCAATCTCCATTTCCGTCTTTTTAATTAAGTCCAATTATGGACCTGCAGTAGGGCGTTATTTGCGTCGTAAACATTTTGTAGCACGTCTATCTACCTTAAAAATTAAGGAAACATCGTCAGCAAATAACACCATTTGTGGTTGTTTTTTTTTTTAAATGGAGTAGTTCGTTAATAAACAATAAAAAGAGGAATGGACCCAATATCGAGCCTTGTGGCACACCAATTTTTACTTTTAAACCTAGTGAATAGATACAGTTTATTTGAATTTGCTGTTGTCTATCATTTAAATAAGATTTTACAAAATAATTGAGCTCAAGTTTTCCAAGTCCGTAATGCTCAAGTTTCAAGAGTAAGGTTTCGTGATCGACGCTGGTAGCTGACCTCAATATACTTATTTCCAAAAAGGATAATGAATGGGCAGATATTGAGTGTTTACGAGCCGAGTTCCTGATATGATTCCCCATCGGCAAAAAAAACGAACTTCCGTACAAACCTACCTTTACCTTACATTTAGTTTTAAGAGGCCGTGCACGAAATTGACTGATTTTGATCAATTTTGTTCAATAGTTGTGAGAAAGTGAAAAGAATTTAAACAAAACTATTTGTTTTGAAAATTAGTTTGCATATTGCTGAAAGGGATTTTTCAAATAATTTAAGTATTCATGGAAAATCACAAATATTCGCAACAGGTTTTCCGAAAAATGACGCGAGACTGACGTTTGATCACTTTTTTACAAGAAACTACTTTTGATTTTGAATATTTAAAAATATTAGTACTATCGTTTTAAGGTCTACTTGCATGTGGCTGAACCACTTTTTTCAATTTCGATACAAAATACAGCAGAGAAAAATTTTGAAAAAACTTTTTTTTTTAAACCCTGTCTGTAATGATTTTTTTCCTATTATTTAGCAAACCACATCATTTAAAAATCACACATTAGTCTTCAGCTAGTCTTGAAATAAAATTAGTTTTATGATTATACAATATCTTCATTAGTAAATAAAAGGCGAAATAAACCATATTTCGAGAGCACAAAAGTGATGCAACTATTAACAGTGGTGCTGTGATTGACACGAATGGTTTTCACCATGAAAACGGTACATTTATACTTACACAGACTGAATGATTCAATTATTTCAAGCTTTCTTACAATTAGATAAGTTATTGACGAAAAAGGGTTTTTCGTGCACGGAGCCTTAAGGGATGAATTTCAAAAACATAAAAACATATATATGAATAGGAAATCAGGAAGATCAGGAGAATAAGGAATTTCTCAGTAGTAGCCCAGAGTCTGGAATTGTGCCCGGTAATATAGTAGCCCCCTATTACATGGGACTTAAAAAACATAACTGGCGAAATGTGGGAGTATTAAGGTACATCTCTGCCCAACCTTTCGGGGAAACAATATATAAATATATAGGCTAATAAATACAATACCCTCCTTTGCGTCGCGCAGTCGGGTAAAAAATATCCTTCCTTTGTGCTTCGTGTTCTGCTAATCGAATTGCCAAAACGAGATTCCAAAATAAACTTTTAGTTAAGTACGTTTCTAGTTTAGAATACATACTTGAAAAACACATTAGTACACGTTCGGGCGAAATAGCATCGGTTTCGCTTTCCTTACTATAAAACTATATTTGCTACATAGTTTTCTGATTGTTTTCGAAACGTTTTCACGTATAGACAATCTATCTTAGTTTGTATCAGGCTTAGCTTTTCTAAAGATGTATTTGTTTGTTTTATTCCATTACTAGCTGCACTTGCGGTTTCACCTGCATAAGTTTCAATCCCGTGGGAATAGCGTGATAAAAAGTATCCTATGCCCTATTCCAGATTATGGTCTGCCCATGTGCCAAATTTCATCCTAGTTCGTTCAGCCGTTTTGGCGTGAAAGCGTAACAAACAAACAAACACGCTTTCTTTATTATAATATATTCTCGAGCTGAGTACAAGTTTTTTTTTTTTTAATATATGAATTCAGTTTTTCTTGTTACTAAAATCGATGACATGGTTCCTAAGAAGAGATTTATTATTCTATTTATTTATAAGTTCAGTGATACAGATTTTTTAATAATCTACGCCCCACCAAACCATCGTAGTGGTTTGACTGTGGGATCTTCAAACCACTCTTATGAGATCTTCGTATGTCTTATAGTTTCAGACTTTCCCATACTGACCGATCTAAATGTGTCACCCTGTATATATATAATATTATATAATGATATTAAATTATATATAGTTGGGATTACGATTATTTTCTGGTTTTAGTGTTCCATTTTGTTAATGAAAACTTTTCAAAATTCAAATTCAAAATTCTTAAGTCATTTATTCAAACTAGGCTGAGAATCAGCACTTTTCGAGCGTCAAAGTTACATAAGACAGTCCCAAAAAACGCCCATCCT
This sequence comes from Xanthia togata, assembly GCA_963853775.1. Taxonomy (NCBI): domain Eukaryota; kingdom Metazoa; phylum Arthropoda; class Insecta; order Lepidoptera; family Noctuidae; genus Xanthia; species Xanthia togata. Next base: position 20,999,876 of record OY970802.1, read on the forward strand.
TCACCACTTCCTAGTGCTTTAGATTGGAAGAAGAAGTGGCGCAACAAACTCCCCAGCAGCACAGCTGTCTGTTCAATTAGAAAAAAATGATTATATAAGTATAGTATGCATAATTATTTACATTACGCAACACAAAACATAACTTAAATTATAAATTAATAACCATATGTCAGCTAGCACACGACAATATACCAACCAAAAATATCGAGAACTGTACTTAGGCAGAAATAAAGACTAAACGTAAACAATATCTAAATAAAAGCCTCCAGTTATAAAGAGCGTGCTCGCTTACATATAGCTATATATAGCTGTAACTGGAAGTTATAAATCACAAACTAGGACCATCGACGTAAAATAAATAAACAGTTAATTACTAATAACAATAACAAAACCATGATCAAGCAAGACGACCAGTCACCACAAGCAGCACCCGTTCACGAGCATACCGTAAAGATCAGCCATTCATAGATTTCCTGATCATCACTATCCTCCGGCCCTTGTCCCATGTTACTTGAGGCCTTTCTCTCTCTCCCCATCCATCAACATTTATATTCATCACTTTGCCTCATAATAGTAATACCTTGACCTGCAATAGGGAGTTATTTACGTCGTCAATATTTGTAGCACGTCTATCTACCTTAAAAATTAAGGAAACATCGTCAGCAAATAACACCATTTGTGGTTGATTTTTTAATAAATGGAGTAGATTAACGATCCACTCCATTTATATACAATTAAAAGAGGAATGGATCCAATATCGAGCCTTTTTACTTTTAAACCTAGTGAATAGATAAAGTTTATTTGAATTTGCTGTTATCTATCATTTAAATAAGATTTTACTCAATTGAGCGCAAGTTTTCCAAGTCCGTAATGCTTAAGTTTCAAGAGAAAGGTTTCGTGATCGACGCTGGTAGCTGACCTCAATATACTTAGTTCCAAAAAGGATAATGAATGGGCAGATAATGAGTGTTTACGAGCCAAGCGCCTGATATGATTCCCCATCGGCAAAAAAAACGAACTTCCGTACAAACCTACCCTTACCTTACATTTAGTTTTAAGAGTCCGTGCACGAAATCGACTGATTTTGATCAATTTTGTTCATTAGTTGTGAGAAAGGGAAAAGAATTTAATCAAAAATATTTGTGATTTGAAAAGTAGAATTCTTTTTTTTTGCACGTGGATTAAAGGGATTATTCAAATAATTTAAGTAAAATCACAAATATTCGCAACAGGTTTTCCGAAAAATGACGCGAGACTGACGTTTGATCACTTTTTTATAAGAAACTACTTTTGATTTTGAACATTTAAAAATATGAATAGTATCGTTTTAAGGACTACTTGCATGTGGCTGAACCACTTTTTTCAATTTCGATAAAAAATACAGCAGCAAAATAATGTTGTTTTTTTTTTAAACCTAGTCAATAGATAAAGTTTATTTGAATTTGCTGTTATCTATCATTTAAATAAGATTTTACTAAATTGAGCGCAAGTTTTATAAGTCCGTAATGCTTAAGTTTCAAGAGAAAGGTTTCGTGATCGACGCTGGTAGCTGACCTCAATATACTTAGTTCCAAAAAGGATAATGAATGGGCAGATAGTGAGTGTTTACGAGCCGAGTGCCTGATATGATTCCCCATATCAGGTACTCGGCTTGTCAGTGGTCAACTTGAATTCTTACCCATTTTTTTATCCGGTGAACAATCGTTATAAAATATACATAGATTTTCCGACAGAAATGATGATGTCATCGCTCACAGTAAAAGTTTACAGTCAAAACAAAGCCAACGTTTAAACCTACCAAAATAGATCAGTCCAGACTGCAATTCTGCAACGTTGCATTGCATATGAACGTGAAATACTGGTGCTAAAGTAAATATATGAACCATTACCGTAACATATGGTAGGTGCCCGGTACGTGTTTGTCCGTCAGAATAATTTCATTAGTAAAATGTTACAAAAACGGGATCGTTTTCGATATTTTGAAGAGTATGAACAGAAATATTTTGTGTGTATTTGGTGCGTTCAGTATTTTTTTGTTTGATATATTATTGGCAATATCGATATGTATCTTATCTATACATATTATAAAACAAAGTCGCTTTTCGCGTTTGTCTGTATGACCGCGTTCCTCTTCTAAACCACGCAACAGATTTTGATGAGGTTTTCACCATTTTTTAGAGAATTTGCACCTTGCACCTTCAGATTTCCACCTGTTTCGGTCTCTTCAGAATTCCTTAGGCAGTGTCAGGTTAACATCACGAGAGGACTGCCAAAACCACTTGTCGCGGTATTTTGAACAAAAGTCCCAAAATTTCTATAGCAATGGGATCATGTCCCTACCACAAGATGGCAAAAAGTTATCGAACAAAATGGTACCTACATACTTTAGTTAAATGTAAATAAACTATATAAAAAAAATGTTTTGAATTTTCTTTAAAAATGCGAAGCAACTTTTTTCCCAACCTATTAATTCAGAGGGCCTCTTGGCATAGGCCCTCAGGTCATCCGCCCATCTCACTTGTTGGCGTCCTCTATTGTGTTAACCGTCTCTGCGTATACAGTAATAGGCAGACTTATGCATGCATGCTAATTAGTCTAATTATTAATTTATTTAGTTTTTTTTACTCATCTAGATTTTATATATTTATTAGTTTGTTTAGTGAAATAGACGATAATTTATAACGAAAATCAGACGCGTAAAATTTCATGATCAGACTTTTGGGCGTACAGATATTATGAAAAACCGGCCAAGTGCGAGTCGGACTCGCGCGCGAAAGGTTTCGTACCATTCTTATATATAAAAAAGGCAAAAAAATCATGTCAGTTGTATGGGAGCCCCACTTAAATATTTATTTTATTCTGTTTTTAGTATTTGTTGTTATAGCGGCAACATACTATAGAAATACATCATCTGTGAAAATTTCAACTGTCTAACTATCACCGTTCATGAGATACAGCCTGGTGACAGACGGGCAGACAGACAGACAGCGGAGTCTAAGTAATAGGGTCCCATATCACCCTTTCGGTACGGAACCCTAACAACGACTGAATGTATTTACTCAAAATAAAATTATTTTGAACTATTGAATAAATTATCTATCTCTGTACGGTTTCTATTTTGTCATTTTCTAACTATATAAGTTATTTATTTACGCCCAAAGACGAGTTAAAATTATTGTTGAATTATGGAAGTTTCGACGCTCATAACTTCCAAACCAATGTTTTTTTGATTCTTCTTCTATATAGGGCTAGATCGTACACCGTTAAATAGACATGTAATCACCATACCTACGTTTGTATGGAAGAATGACCAACTAGCGTACCCTTAAAGTAACAAAGAATGTTAGGTATTATTTTGCAGATAAAAGAATAGAGTTTGTCTAGGAAAGTATTAACACCTTTCGTGTTCATTCATGTTCTTAGGAAAGCTCGCCAGGATACAGGGCTTTTTAACTTTGTCTCTAACGACTAGTACTTATAGTGCCATCCACAAAGACTCGCCCCACTCATCTTCCTAAACGCTTACAGTACAGCGCTTTAATTATTATCTTAATAAGTTTGCCGTGGGCAGTAACCATCTTCTAACTGGTGGAATGCCAATCATACATAATACAAATTTAAAAAGTGAACTTTTTGAAAACGTTTGTTACTTATTGGATCAAAAATTACGGATTTGGGTAAAATCTGGCGTACCGATAGACCATTTCCTGAATGTACATATAGGAAACTTTTATCCCGGTATGCTGAAGTTAATTTGAAATTGCCACCTTCTAACTGTCATTAACGTTTCGTTACACTTTTTTGCAGTTGCTTCTCTTGTAGTGGAATAGTGAAACATCTCGTAATTATTTTATCAAATTCAACACGGTACATGTAGTAATTCCCTTAGAAACTAGGTAAAATGACAGTTACAAATAAAAGCCGATACATATACGATATGTATTGATTTCTCTTTTCGAACAATTATCGGTTTTCCATTTTTATCGAGAGTTTCCTCAAAAATTATGAAGTTGGAATATGTATTGACATTGCAAAACAAAATCAGAAGTCAATTAAGAAGCGCCGAATTCGATTGGGAAGCTCTACTTTTTGTTTCGCTAACTGGATTCCAATCTCTGCGGAGTTTTCTGGTTTTGTTTGTTAGGGTTCCGAGTCGAGTAGGGAAAAACCTTCGTAATTGTTGTGTTTATCTGTTTATTTTGTTTTTATGGGCTATTGTTTGGTTTGTAATGGAACATGCATGCAAGTAGGTACCTTATACTGTAAACGAACGTTATTAAGGGTGTAATAACACTGCCTCCTTGGTTAACGGGTCGCAAGCGCTACTGCTGAGCAGTTAGCATGAGGTTATGGGTGCGATTCCCGGGTCGGGCAAAGTGTTATTGGGTGTTTCCATCAGTGAATTTTCAATAGCAACCCGGAGCCTGGATTTGTGCCCGGTTGATAGAATATAATAATTATTTATTTGCATAGAAAGTATGTACAAAAAAATGCAGATGTTTTATAATTAGAGATCTTTATACATTCTACCTTAAATTGCAAACATTTAGTATTCAATAGTCTAAAAATACTGTCAATATAAAAATTCTTATAATATAGTCCATTAAATAAAATAAAGAATTAAAGATTTAAAGATCTCAGGATTAATTAGGTAACGATAAAGTTTTATCATTTAGAAATTCACAAATGGAGTAATAACATTTATCAATTAATAAGACTGACAAATTCTTTTTAAACACTGGAACGCACTCGTTTTTTATTCCATCGGGTATTTTGTTAAAGATAACCAGACATAAAGACACAACTTTCCTTAATAATGCATTGTTATGTCTTTTCCTTAATAGTGCAGTGTATCGTAAACTATCTTCTAACTGGTCGTGTTCTATTGTCAGATGATAGATGGAAATAGGCTCAGCCTCTGTTACATGGGACTTAAACATAACTGGTTAAATGTGGGTGTACTATAGGAACACCTCTGCCTAATCCTTCGGGAAATACAGGCGTGATGTTATGTTGGCATCGCTTATGTACGGTAGCTATTAAACTCCTCAAGCATCTTTGTTTCATTAGAAACTTATGGAGAACATTCATGATATTTATTTTTACTTTTTAGGTAATTCATTGCAATGTAACTCTTATATCATTGCAATTAAGTATAAATTAGAATGATTGACGTGAGTTTCATACAACTCTTGGTAATAATTATCATTTATATTCTACATACGGGCAATGGGCATAACCGGTATGAGCTCATCTAATTAATTAAATTAGTTAGTTAATATTTTTTTTCTTCAAACGCTAAGTGCGTTTTTTGTGAACTAATATAGTTATAAACACTATTTTACATAAAAAAATGGATCATGTTGCAAAAAAATATTGAGCAATCTTCTATTAATTTTGCGTCTTTATCTTTATTTCAACAGAACCCACTCTCTCATATAAAATATATTACACCTTTATTCTTTTTTTTTAATCCCACAAGAGAAGCTTGCTCTATGTGATATTTAGTTTGTTTATACGATGATAGCCTGCCGTTGTCCATGATGGATGGTTTGGCAGTGTGATCATAATTTATTAGGTGAAGTTTGACCTTTGAACCTATTAGCAAAATTATGATTATGAAGATGGAAAGTGTCTCCAGAGGTATGTTGTTGTGGTTGGAATGATTTTTTGAATTCTTACCGCATTAAAATAACATATTTCCATCAAGAATTTTTGAGAAGCAGGCCGGTGTACCTACTAAATTTATCTCAGCCTATAAGCCTTCGGGAAATACAGGCCTAATGTTATGTTATTTCAATAGTATTCCGTAGTTGTCTCGCTACAGGTTATACCGGGCATTGGGCGGCATTTTTCAGTTTTAATTGCTCTCCTAACTTCACAACTGTTTCATGAATGAAGGCTTGATATTTATTTTTAACGATGATTACTAGTCGTGCGGCCAAAAAGGCATGAAAGTATAATAAATGCTGTGGAAATGCGTTCCTTACGAAGCATGTGGGGTGTAACTATGAATCATAGGCCGAGGACTGATGTGACAAGGTAACGTTGCGGTTTAAAAGAAGAAGGAGTGAAAATACATCAAATGAGTATGCTTAGATTGTTTGTTCATGTTGAGAGGATGAATGAAACGTATTTACAAGGAAGATGTGAGCCCTAGAAAGACAGAACGACCATATTGGTGATGCTCTTCAGAAAGGTCAGGTGCATAGTATCTATTCGCAACATGTATTATTTCATTATGTGTCTGACGTTACTTTGCCTCTAAAAAAGGAAACACCACTGCAGAATATTAATTATAATGAAATTCCTGTCTCGACCGGATCGGGTGAGACTCAGCGGCCGAGTCGCCTACTAAGCCAGTAGAACGTAAACGAAGCAAAAGGTGTATGTAGATAAGGATCGTAGCAGGTTGCGTTCTGTAGTTTCTGCCTGCTGCTATGGAAAGAAGGTCTGAGTTTACATGTACAGGGTGTAAGGGACAGTCCTCCGACAGGGGGCATTCAGCTCCTTAATTTGAATCATATTCCACTGAAATTTTTCTCAGGTTTTTTTAATTTTTTATCGGGTTTTAAGTTACTTTTCCTTTATTTCAATGTAAAATTACATTATCTGTACGCAGTACTCTATTAAGAAATAAAACAGCTTAAATAAAAATAAAAAACAGCAATGGATGTTGAAATTCATTAACGAACTACGCGTGAAATCAGCTGTTCAACCACCGCGGGGGTCGGGGAGGGCGTCCGAAAGCTCGCTGCGCTGCCGTTCGCTACGTGCGTTATGCCTCGGTAGCGATACATTGCGTGAAAGTTAATAACACAAATCAGGTTTATTAGATTCCCATAACGTTCCTGAAATAATTTCATGTACCGGTCATGTTAGTACGATATACTGAATTCACCCCATTAGTCTGCGGAGGGCTAATACTTTAAAATACAGTATGTTTATAAAATTAGAATAACAACAAGCTTTAAACGACCGCAATAAAATTGCCTTTAAAATATTCATAGTCTATTGCTGTTGAGTCCAAAACATGAAACTACTAAACTTATTCATAACGTATTTTCTTCATTGTTTTGTTTACATTCTAAGCAGGAAATAAGGTGTGTTTTCATCCAACACGGTGTCAGGAAATTGAGAAATAGATAAAAAAAACATGGCGCCTACGGGGACGTAAAACTAGTTTTTATGAAGGAGTCTGGGACGTGTGTGCATTATTTATTGTTTTGTTATAAATAAATTTAAGGAAAATGGTGTATACGGCGGATGTAATGGTATAAGCTTGGCAATCTTGGCTTATGTTTTTTGGTTGGTAGCCACGAATAAGTAGGTATTGAATAGAAAAGTAGTCTGGAGTTTCTCAGTAGCAGCCCGGAGTATGGATTTTTGCCCGGTTGATGGCAAAAGGCTCGCCCCCTATTACATGGGACTTAAGCATAGCTGTCGAAATGTGGGTGTTCTATGAGCACTTACACCTCTGCCTAAGGGGTTACAGGCGTGATATTATGTTACGTTATGTTGAGAATAGAAAAGGGTGTATATAAGTCTGCATCCATTGTGCCTATAAACACTCCCCTCCGATACTGAAGAGCGTGCGTCTTCCTCAAGCTCGCAGTCTGACGATGATGGCTTCACAGCTGTCACCTCCGGCAAGAGGAAGATGAAGAGACAGAGCTCCTCTCAGGCGAACAAGGTAGTCGCCATCGTTGACACCCCCCCAACCCAGTATGTAGATAGGGATTTTCCCCCACCCTCACCCACCCCCCTTCCCGTAGGTTCCCCCGTAGTATCCCCCCCCACCCCCCGCCCGATCGCGAGTACGCCATCCTCCACGCAGGATGCCCCCGCCAAAAACACCCCCGGTCCCAAGAAGGTTGCCCCTCCTCCCCCTGTCTTCATCCAAGACAAGGAGAAGTGGACGACCATCTCAAAATGGTGTTTCAATCAAAAGATTGGCTACACCAACGCTAGGTCAACCCAACAGGGAATTAAAGTTTCACTCGCGACGTCCCGTGACTATAGGGTCTTCAATACCCTTCTGCAAGCGAGAGGTGTGTCATACCACACCTACTCCCTCCCAGAAGATAGACAGATCCGTGTGGTGATCAAGAGGATCCCCAAAGAAATCTCTCCATCCGACATTCTTGCAGACCTTCAGTCGCAAAGAATACCAGTAGACGTAGTGCACCGCATGCACCGTTCGCGCGGTAGAGAGGCATACGACATGATACTAGTCGTGTGCTCCCCGACCGAGGGGCATCACCCCATATTTCAAGTCAAATCGTTTTGCAACTTAATGGGCTTCACCATCGAGAAGCCCTGGAAAAACAGCGCTATAGGGCAATGTCATAGTTGCCAGCTGTACGGTCATGCGCAGAAGAACTGCCATGCCAAACCCAAGTGCGTCAAGTGCCTGGGCGACCACGGCACTTCAGATTACTCACGACCAAAGGATCGCAACCTTTGCGATAGCCCACCTAGCTGCGTGCTATGCGGGAATGTAGGGCACACAGCCAACTATCGCGGATGCCCCAAGGCACCTAAACCCAACTCGATCAAACTGACCCAGCGTCTCGACGCTCGGCAGACGAAACAGAGGGATTACCTCGTTCGCTCCTCCCAGATCCCCCAGCGGCTAAGTCCTCAAAAAAAACCTAGCCCCTGGAACCAGCTTCACCACCAGCAGGCTTTTCCAGCCATGGCTACCGCGAGGCCCCCCCTCCCACAAACCCCCATGTACTCTCTCAGGGATCCGCGCATCCATATCCCTCCGCCCTCAGCGGCCACCCCACCCACCGCGCCCATCGCGCCTCCCGCGCCCTCCGCGCCTACTGCGCCTTACGCGCCCCCTGCACCCATAGCACCCGCCTCGAAACCCGCACGTGCTCCTCAAGCACCGCCCCTCGCGATCAACTATAATATCGCGGCGCAAAATATAAATATCATTGCCAGCGCCTTCGCCATATTCAGCACGCCCCGTGCGGCTCAATTGGCAAGCGATATCGTTGCCGCTAAGCAAAGCGGCGACATCCAATCTCTCCTGGCCGTATTAGTGGCGAACCAGGATATCACCCAAGCCCTTTCTGTTATCTCATCATGAATAACACGGCCTTAAGCAGATTTAAACCCCGATCCCTCAACCTAGGCGTCTTCAACGCAAACGGCATCCAAAGTCAACGAGATGAAATATCGGAGTTCCTCCGTGATCATCGAATTGACATATTCCTCATACAGGAATCCTTCTTAAAACCCAGTCTCCGTAATCCAGCCATCGCTAATTACCGTATAATCCGCAATGATAGGTCGCGAGCCCACTTGGGCGGCACACTAATTTACTACAAAAAGGATCTGTACTGCATCCCTATTGACCTTCCCCCTCTAGCACAATTAGAAGTCTCCATCTGCCGACTAGCTATGACTGGCCATCAGCCGGTCACCGTAGTATCGGCCTACATCCCTCCCAACCCCGCAGGGGGATTCCAACCCATCGCGGACGACTTAAAAATTCTATTCGGCATGAGTGACTCTGTCATCATAGCAGGCGATCTCAACGCCAAACATCCCTCCTGGAATAGCTCCCTTACCAACTCCAGAGGGCATCAATTGTACAACCTTTCCTTCGCTCAAAACTTTGACGTCATCGCTCCGATGACTCCAACCCACTATTCCCACAATATTAATCATGCCCCCGACATTCTTGACGTGGCGCTCCTTACGAACGTCAACCTAAGATTAGACTCAATAGAAACGGTCCACGAGCTTACCTCGGACCACCGACCAATAGTCATACGACTGGCTCCCCGCATAGGTCCCTCTGACTCCAATCAACCCCCAGCCACCAAAAGGGTGACGGACTGGAGGCGAGTAGGCGATAAGCTGAAAACCAACACGTCCCCCCAATTGGACTCCATCCCAAACTTATTTGACTCAATCGCTGACACGACGGCCGCGATCGACTCGCTCACTGACCATGTGCAAACCGTCCTGAACGACTGTTCAAGGGAAGTTCCTGAAGCGGATAACCGTTTATTGAAACTCCCGGACGATGCACGTGCTCTGTTGACCGAGAAGAACGCGGCCACCCGTGCATACAGCAACTTTCCCTGTCCCGCCAACAAAACCCACATGCGCTACTTGCAGAGATCTGTAAGGACACGCATGGCGGAGCTGCGTGACGCGAGCTGGGATAGGATGTTGAGCGAGTTACAGCCCACCCATCAGGCCTTCTGGGAACTCCAGAGGAAACTCAAGTCCAAGCAGATAGCTGCCATGCCCCCCCTAGTACGCCCTGACAAAACCATAGCCTTTGACGACATCGACAAAGCTGAATGCCTAGCCGACAGTCTCGAGGCTCAATGCTCTCCCAGCTCTCTACCAGTAGACCAAGCTCACCTCTCAGAGGTAGACGCTGAAGTCGAACGTAAAGCTTCTCTGCCCCCCGTCGAAGACCCCGAAAGTCCTCTGCCTCCCGTCACTCCACACGAAGTGCATGACATTATCAAAGGTCTCCACATCCGTAAAGCCCCCGGCTCAGATGGTATCACCAATAGGGTGATCCAACTCTTTCCCGCCCACCTTATTATGCTACTGACCACCATCTTCAATGGTGCTCTAAGCAACAACATCTTCCCCCAAGTGTGGAAAGAAGCCACAGTCATAGGTATCCCTAAGCCTGGCAAGCCCAAAACCGAACCCTCCAGCTACCGCCCCATCAGTCTGCTCAAGGTACTAGGCAAAATCTATGAGAGGCTTATTTATAAGCGTCTCAGAGACTACGCTGAAACCAAAGGCCTCATCCCCAACGAACAGTTCGGCTTTCGAGCCCAGCACTCTAGCGTGCATCAGGTCCACCGTATCGTCGAATTTATCGGCGGCGGCTACTACCGCGGCATGTCGACAGGTGCGGTCTTCTTCGACATAGCGAAAGCATTCGACAAAGTCTGGCACAACGGCTTAATCTTTAAGCTCTACAAACTCGGAGTGCCCGATCGTCTGGTGCTCATCCTACGGGACTACTTGTCGAATCGCACATTCCGCTATCGCATCGAGGGAGCCCTATCCTCTCCCCGCCAAATCCGCACCGGAGTCCCTCAAGGCTCCGTGCTCGCCCCGCTCATGTTCTCGCTTTTCTCAAGCGACATCCCCAAAAGCAATACGGCACAGTTCGCAGACGGGCTGTCAATAACCTTGGCAGCAATAGAATTGAGGTGAACCCCGACAAAAGTCAGGCGGTTTTATTTATTAAACCGCGATCTAGACCCCCTCACATTCCCCGACCACTCACCTTGTTAGGCAAGCCTATCCCTTGGGAGAAGCGAGCCAAGTACTTGGGAGTCATCCTAGACCACTATCTCAACTTTTCAGAGCACATAAAGTCGATTCGCTCGCGGGCCGCTTTCGCTCTCAGTAGATTATATTACATCGTTAATACACGCAGCAAGCTGTCACTCAAGTGCAAATTGCGCATCTACACAGCGTGCATCCACCCCATCATGACCTATGCGGGTGCTGTCTTTGCACACACATCCCCCAGAAACATCCATAGGATGCAGACGATCCAAAACAGATTCCTCAGAAGAGCCACGGGCGCTCCCTAGTATGTCAGAAATATAAACCTCCACCTCGACCTTAAAATCCCCACAATCCATCAGTTCCTAAACCGCAACTCACCACCGCAACCCTCTGGTTGTTGAAGCGGCCAATTATACCCCCTCACGTATTAGTCGATTTCGCCGTCCTAGGCATGTCCTCTCCGATCCAGATGATCCCACCACTCTCCTCCAGGAGAGCAATAGGGGTACAGTGCACAAATACACCCGACACCCGTCGTACCGACCTCGCCGCCGAGGTCCTCCGCGAGCGCGACCCTCCCGAGTAAATAATACTCCCCCCGACCCTTGTCCGGTGAAGCGCCAGCCCGCGCCGCAGCTGAGCGCGTAGCTTTAAATTCCCCGCATAATAATAATGATACATCCTTGATCCAGCCTGTCCCATCTTGCTGTCCTCCCCTCAGCGACGCCCTAAGCCGAGGTTCGTACCCCACAGAGGGTGCCCTTAGCGAGCGTTCGCCTAATTTTAATTTAGAATCGTTTTGCTCCTGGCTGGAGGCTTTGAGTGTACCTAGTGCTTAAGGCAGCCACAGGATTGTTCGGTTGAGCAGTAAATACCTTAGTGGTATACCTGCGAGATGCCATAGTTATAAAAAAAAAAAAATGCCTATAAACATTTTAAAAGAGAAACGATGGTGTTTCTAGCCCATTCTTCTTCATACGAAAACTACCTTTTCGAAGGGGCGACTAAAATCTTTTTTTTTGTTTTTTTGTAAAGTTTGACGTTAAAAAGTGCCTTTTTTGTGCCTAATTGAAATAAATTATTTGACTTTGACTTTATAATTTCAACGACTTTTAATATACTGAGAACTAGTTGCATATCAAAAGCTCTCGAATGATATTAAGAAAATCGAATCAAAGCACACTGTTTTAATTTGTTTGTATTAAGTTTGAATATTTAGATATCTTAGAATACTACTATCGGATGCGACACGTTTAAGGCTGTGCATTTTGAAAGTTGGCAATGTCGAAATAGCTGTCAAAAACTTACCTCTTGGCTGTTTTGATTGATTTGTCAATATAACTGAATAGAAATATGAAGCCTAGTGCACTAAAATATTAATAATTAAATGTAATAATTAATATCGTAATTATTGTATCGTAACCGAATATTTCGTTTTAAATGTAAAAAAAAGCATTTGGAAACTTGCGAAATTTCCTTTTTAGACTTAAAACTGCTACAACACTTAATTCAGTGTTATTATTGAAATTCATAATTAATATTTTAGTTCACTATAGAGTGATTTTATGGTCACGGGTCGACTGCGGTATTTCGCTACATAGTCTATATGACCCTGTAATTAGCCAAGCAAGTTAAACAAAGGAAGCGCGCTTCACCGGAATAATACGTCACTCCTATCATTATAGCGATTACATCTAAAGTCGCGTAATGACGTGTTACATTCTCCCGTTTCATGACGTCACGGGTACAAAAAACCATGAGTAAAAAACCCCTGTTAGTGTATTGTGTGTTATTCAGGGACTGTGTAATGGGGTAGGAAAGTAATTAATTTAATTTTCCGGGTCGGGCTTTGATTTTTTGGTCTCGAAAAATGTATGGAATTACGAGTCGAAGTACCATGTCTTCATGTATATTTGTGAGTGTTTTTATATAAGAGAAAATATGTGTTTGCTAAAATCTAGACTACACACAGAATTTCTTTGATAGTCTAGCAGCTATAGTCTATCAGTCTAGCATAGGAGAATTACCTCTATCTGAGATCTCTGTGTCTAAGTTAAATATTAATGATTTAGACACATAAACCTTCCAGAATTTATGCTCTTACTAAATAATGGTGAAAACTGCATCAAAATCGATTTTGTAGTAAACTTAAAAAAATCTATTTGAAACAAACTTTGTTGGGGTCGGCTTCCAGTCTAACCAGATGCAGCTGAATACCGGTATTTTACATGGAACGACTGCCTATCTGAACTCCACAACCCACTAACTGGGTAATACGATACCCCTTGATAAGACTGGTTGTCAGACTTTTGGGTTTCTGACGACCCGTAACGACTGTCAAAGATCCACGAATGACAGCCGGTACCAACGGCTTAACGTGCTTTCCGAGGCACAGAGGAGACTCGGTCTGTAATGATGGTCACCTATCTATGGACCAACCCCGGCAAGCGTAGCTTAACCTGATGGATCGACCCGTGCGGCTGTTATTACTTAGTCACAATTAAACTACAAAAACCAAAAATAAATCTTATGAAGATCTAAGCGGTGACACAGAAATACGCAAAAAATAAATCTTATGAAGATCTAAGCGGTCACACATAAATACGCAAAAAATAAATCTTATGAAGATCTAAGCGGTCACACATAAATACGCAAAAAATAAATCTTATGAAGATCTAAGCGGTCACACATAAATACGCAAAAAATAAATCTTATGAAGATCTAAGCGGTCACACAGAAATACGCAAAAAATAAATCTTATGAAGATCTAAGCGGTCACACATAAATACGCAAAAAATAAATCTTATGAAGATCTAAGCGGTCACACATAAATACGCAAAAAATAAATCTTATGAAGATCTAAGCGGTCACACATAAATACGCAAAAACACGACTTTGCTTATACTATGTACATTTAGATATAGAAGATGCTGAGTTTGCAAAAATATAGGGGCATCACCTTATACGCAAATAAATGACTTATCTTAGCTTATCTTATCTTATCATATGCAAATATGACAGACTCCAGTTCCCAACTCAAAACATGTTATCCTTAACAACTCAGAATGACATGTAATTTACAGCAAATGCGTGAGCTGTTTATGTAAGTTAAGAGGTATTATTAAACATTGTGATTAACACTCGAGCAGGTACCTACTTTAAAACATACATGTCAAACTTTGTTGTGATACTGCATATTGCTCTTTATCGTAGTCAGGTTCTGTCTTAGGTAATTTTGACGTTCGAAAAGTGCTGATTCTAAGCCTAGTTTGAATAAATGACTTTTGAATTTAGATTTTTTTTAAATCTAGGTGAATATGATTTGCAAAGGAGAATAGCAGTCAAAGTCCAACCAGTAAACATAAAACATCACGCCTGTATTCCCCAAAGGGTTAAGCGGAGGTGTACCTATACTACACCTACATTTCGCCAGTTATGTTTAAGTTCCATGTAATAGGGGGCGAGCCTATTGCCATCAACCGGGCAAAAAACTAGACTCCGGGCTTCTACTGAGGAATTTTTGATGGCAAAATCCAATAACACTTTGTCCGACCTTGGAATTGAACCCAGGATCTGATTCTCAGCAGTAGCGCTTGCGACCAACGACGCAGTCCATCCAGTGACACAATAGAAATTTTTGATTTATTATCATATATTAAAAACGTGGTTTTTACGAGCTCAGGTAATACCAGTTTCTACTTTATGGGACGTGCAACATGTTTTATTCTTTTGAAATTGAAACAAAACGTGTAATTAATCAAAAACATTCCCATAACTCTAACAAAGTGACACATCAATTACATGTATGCCAAACACACATCATTGAACGTAACGTAAACATCACGAGTCTGTACATCATGTCTATTACATTTATTAATGGTTGACAACTGTTTGTCATCGGCTTAATGCGAACGTGCGTGTAAACGTTACCACCGGGACCAGAAATCAGGTTGGAGAACAGCTCTATTTTACGGTTAGGTTAATAGATTATTTGTGTAGTTTTTTCTGTTATCTTGTACTTGAAATATATCCCTGTATAATTATGGAAAAGCTCTTATGTCTGACAGGTTTTTCTTTTAAAGTTCCATGTAAAGTCATAGTTATTAATAGGTAAATTGACTACCAACAAATTGTCTGTATATTCAAATCATAACTGTCATTGTTCGACAAAACTCAAACTCAAACTCAAATCATTTATTCCAAATAAACCAATTACAGGTACTTTTGAACTGTCAAGGGGTCGGTCAGTCAGAAAGATGAAGCTAGTTGCCCATTCCAAAGCGTAGTAGGTTCCTATGGAGAAGAACGGGCAAGAAACTCCATGGACACACTTTTAAATCAGAATATTGTTACAAAACATTGGTTACATCATTCATGTTGAAATTATACATGTGAGAACAATGTAGTAAAACGTGCACGTTAAAAGCGACCATAGTAAAAAGTTGTATGAAATGGCTATAACACGGCAAATTGATGTAGGTGGTCAACTTGCTTAACTATTAATTTTAACTGACTGTACCCCTATTCCATGAAGGGGTCTACCCTTTATAGCAGAACTTTTTATGTCATAATACTATTTTGCATAACAGCGGATAGCATAAACTTAATTTCGCATAAAATCGCTTGGCATACACTCATTTATCATAATTCAAAACTCATAATTATGTAGTCAGAATCATCTTTAGGCATAAAGGAGACTGAAACGATTACATACAATCTTGGGCCTTTTTTTTTTTTTTTTGGGTGTGAAATCATCAAATGACTCCTCCCGCTCTGGGTGGAGCGGGAGGGCGTGTCAGACTCTTACTGACTAAAACCCACCCGTGTTCCTTCTCTTGCCTGTGCAATGCCAGGGGGCCATGGTATCCCTTTCGGACTTTCCCGCAACCCCGGCAGGCAATGGTCTCATCGGACCCCTTCATTCGCTGTCATCTCTTTGAGGCTCGCGTGGAACACAACGCGCCGTCGACCCGGGCTTGGTCCTTACCGGACGGCGAGCTACCCATTGCTCACCGTCCGCAAGCCCGCGCCTACGGTGGCCGGGAATCGGCAATCGATTCCCGACGCCCGGGGCGTCTCCTCCTGCGGCGGCTATGGGCGTGAGGGCGCGAAATTTGCCTCTCCCTCACGCGCTCTGCCTCCTCCTTCGCGAGCATTACTGCTTCGCAGAAGGAGGTGACGGCCTCCCATGCCCTCTCGCTCCGTACCATGGCCTGGACCAGGGCCGGACGCGAGATATCCCCGCCACCGATCGCCTCCACGAGGACACGGCGATGCTCTGCCCAAGCCGGGCATACCTTTTTTTTATTTATTTTTTATTTTTTATCGTGTGGAAATCCTCATGGATGTCCTCCACCCTGGGTTGGGTGGAGGGGTCTGTCAGACTCCTACTGACTAAAACCACACGGTGTCCTGCTGCTACCTTTAGCCGGAGTGCTGGAGTGCTTGCGCATTACATCACGCTCCCCCGGCTAGGTGTTGACCCACATGAATTCACGCGGACCCCGTCACCCTCAGCGGCCACATAAGGTCGCAATTCCTCTAAAGAAAGGCGCGCGCGAAACACGACGCGCCGCCGTCTCGGGCCTTTGACTGTTCAGGCAACAAACTTCCCAAGTCTGTTGCCTGCAGGCCTCACCCTAAGGCGGCCGGAGATCGTTTCGCGCCCTCCGGCGCCCGGTGCGTCTGCTGCGGATTGGAAAGGAGGTTGTATCCTCCCTCTCCCTTTCCGCCGCCTCCTTCGCGACCATCACTTCCTCGCAGAAGGAGGCGACGGCATCCCACGCGCTCTCACTTCCGACCATGGACTGGACCATGTCCGGAAGCGAAAGAGCATCCGCAGCACCAACCGCCGCGACGAGGCCACGGCGATGCACTGCCCAAGCAGGGCATTCCTCAAGGGTGTGCTTCGCCGTGTCGTCGAGGCAACTGCAATGGTGGCAACCAGGTGTCGGTTCTCGGCCTATGCGACACAGGTACTTTCCAAAACACCCATGTCCGGACAGCACCTGTGTCAGCCGGAAAGTAAGGGCAACATGCCGTCTCTCCAGCCACTCTCTCACAAGGGGTCTTACCGCCGCTATATTGGCGTGCCCTGCGCTGGGTTGCGCAAGCCGCTGCTCCCACTCCACAACTAGGGTCTGGTGGAGCTCAGCTCTGTACACCTCGCCATGACGAGGCATCAGGTGCTCACTCCGCTCCAGCGCGTCCCGGCGCCACCGATATAGTGACGCTAGGATTTTGGCGTCAAGATCCCAGGGCGGTGATCCAGCCAAGAGGGTCGCAGCCTCAAAAGATACCGTACGGTATCCTGTTATCACCCTGACGGCCATTGCTCTCTGAGGTCTTCTCAATATTGCAATGTTGCGGACCGTCAGGTTGTCCGCCCATACAGGCGCTGCATAGAGCGCCATGGACCGTACGATTCCGACATAGAGCCTCCGGCAGGAAGTATTTGGCCCCCCCAGATTAAGCAGCAAACGTGAAAGAGCATTTGCGGTGCCCATTAATCGGGGAGCCAACAGCTGAAAATGCGGCCCGAAGTTCCACCGGCTATCAAGGACGAGTCCCAGGTACTTCATCGTCGACTTGATACCGATGTGGACACCTCCTACCATTATGTTGGATCCCGAAGGTGGCGCTTTTCGGGGCCCGTGGAAACAGATGGCTTCCGATTTATGCAATGCCACCTGGAGACCCAACCGCCGGATCCTGCCAACGACTTGCGAAACCCCAGCTGTTGCTAAGACAGTCGCCTGCCGGAGTGTCTTCCCCCGAGCCATTACCAGCGTGTCATCGGCGTAACAGATGACACGGACGCCACGCAGGAGTGCACCGCGCAGCACCCAGTCGTACCCAATGTTCCACAGGAGCGGCCCCAAAACGGAGCCCTGTGGAACACCGCACGACATCTCTCGCCGACCCCATCCTTCTCGAACCGGGTAGATGACATATCTGTCCATCAGATAAGCCCCGATAATGCGGCGGAGGTAGTTTGGCACCCTATGATATCGGAGTGCCTCCCTAATGCAACTCCAGGGCAAGGTGTTGAAGGCATTGGCAATGTCCAAAGACACTGCAAGACGACCTCACCCCGAGCCACAGCTTCCTCCGCCAGGACCCTCACGCGCATGATCGCGTCGGTTGTAGAGCGCCCCCGACGGAAACCAAACTGGTTTTCTGCCAGATCCGGCCCCTCTCCAGCCATGTGCTGGATAAGGCGGTCTGCAATAATTCTCTCGAAGAGTTTGCCCACCTCATCCAACAACACAATGGGCCGGTAAGCGGATGGTGAGTCCGCAGGACGCCCTTCCTTTTTCAAAAGGACCAGCTTTCCAGTCTTCCACTGGCGTGGAAAAATGCCCGTCTCCAGACATGCGCTCAAGAGTCCTACTAATCGGGGCCAGAGTTCCCTGATGGCCAGAACCCATGCACGGCCAGGAATGCCGTCAGGTCCTGGAGCAGTGTTTTTGGCCTGAAGCCTTTGTACTGCCGCTTTTAATTCTACCTGGGACACTTCAGGCACGTCGTCATCATCATTTTCCGCGTTGGGCACGATAGAAGGCGGAACTATATGAGGTGGTGTGTGCTCCCCTTGGGAGGGGAATAAAGCGTTCACCACTCTCTCCATCAGCTGCGGCTGGAGGCTACGGGTCAGTGGGGGCGCCCACGACCGAAGTTTGCCCCTAACCAAACGGTAAAGACGCCCCCACGGATCGCGTTCTAGAATTGCCAGCAGTTCATCATGGGCTTGAGCCCTGGCCCGCTTAATTTCCAGCTGAAGAGCCTTCTTCGCCACTCTGTACACCTCGTAAAGTTCCGCCTCTCTTACCAGCGCTTCTGGTGTTCGTCGGCGCCTCTGTCGCTGTCTGGTATATGGGCGTCGCGCTGCCACACATGCAATTCGCAACTGCGCAATGTCTTGCGACCACCAATACACCTGGCGCCTGGCAGATGGAGACTGAACGCGGGGCATCGCAGCATCACAGATTTGTGACATGGCCTCCCGGAACCAGTCTGCCTCTTTGTCAATATCGAAAGGCCTGACTGGTGAATCCAACCAGGCCTGCACGATTGAGGCCACCAGAAGGGCTTCCCGATTCAGTCGCTTGAGCGCCCAACGCGGGCCATGCTCAATCCCGGCTGGGGCAGCTTGGACCGGGTCTCTCGAGGTCTGGGCGGAGACGTCGAACCGGATGTATCTGTGATCCGACAACGTCTCCACCTCCTCCAAAACACGCCAGCCCTGAACACGACGTGCGACAGCGGGACTAGCAAACGATAAGTCCACTATAGACCCACCCCTCTGCCGCACACATGTCTGAACGGATCCCTGGTTTAGGAGCAGTAGGCCTGACTCCACCGCCCACTCCTCCAATAACACAGCCTTTGCATCTGTTGCTGGGGAACCCCAAATCGTGGCCTTGGCGTTGAAGTCTCCCATGACAAGGACGGGGTGAGGACTTCCACTGATGACTGCGCCCAATTCCGCGATGAAACTTTCAAAGTCGGCGAGAGGTCGGTTAGGTGAGAAATAAATCCCCATGATCATGACATCCTCGACTAAGGCCGCTACAAAACCCCGCCCCCGGGTGACGGACTCAAGGGGCGGAGTGCCAGCGGCAGGCCTCGTGATAAGCGCCACCAGGCCATCAATGTCACCCACCCAGTCATCCCTGGGAGGAACAAAGTATGGTTCGGCGACTACGGCGATGTTGATCAACCACTCCGCCATGCTCTGGAGCAGAAGGTCCTGAGCCCTGGCACAATGGTTGATATTGGCTTGGAGAAAACGAAGGTGTGGGGCCATTACTGGGTGTCCATGACTATCGCCTCCCCCTCAGCCCTCTCTTGGGCTTTATTGCCAGCGGGCGGTGGGCGAGCTGACTTCGAGGGCCCAATTTTCTTATTCGAGTCAGCTTTATTATCCCTCGTGCATGCCTTGCTGCCCGTTTGGTGGTTAGCCGACCTGTTCAATGCCGCACACACTACACAGTGCGGCGCGGCATCGCAAGAGCTGGCCTTATGACCAGGCTGACCGCAGCGGAAACAAAGACCGCAGCAATCAACCTCTGAGGTGCATCGAACTCCCACGTGTCCCTCTCTCATGTACCTGTAGCACCTGAGGGGCTTATTTGCCAGAAGCCTTACCCGTGCTAAACCCCAACCCACCACCAGTCTGGGACCATCTTTTAATTTTCGAGCTGCCGCGACGGGACAGCTGACCAGTACTGTCCGTAGGCCGGAGAAGCCCGGACGAATTGTTCCCACCTTAACTTGGTCTAGTGGGCATTCTCCGGCCTTTACAACAGCTACTGCGACCTCTTTTGAGGCTGCAGACTCGTCCAGATCCATTATGCGCAAATCAGCGCATTTGATAGGCCTGGACACTTTGACGTCCTCTGCGTCAAGCGACGCTTTAAGCTTTTCAGCAAAGGCGGCCGCTTTGATGGCTCCGGTAGCAGCGTACTTAAACTGGATGCCCTTTATGCCGACATCGCTGAGCTGAAATTGGGATTTCGCTTTCAGGATGACCTCTGCGTAAGTCATGCCTCGCTTTTGCGCTTCTGGTTGCATCGTCAATACAACAGCCGCCGACCGGGGTGCACGGAGCCTGTCACTTTCCTTCTTTGCCTTTTTTTGGGTCGCTTTTTTTGCCTTCTTGGCCTTCTTCTTGGCTCCGGCTGTCTCCCACTTCCCTTCGCCAAGATTAGGCGCTGCGGAGCTCTCCTGAGAGGGGACTTGGGTTGAAGTACTTGGGGTACTTGGGGCTAAACTAGCAGCCGTCTTCTTCCCCTTGCCCTTACCCTTTTTAGCTTCCGAGGCTATAAGAGGTACCGGGACAGGTCGGATCGCCTGGCCAGGCCGCGCTTCAATCCTTGGCGCTGAGGTTTTTTCCACATGAGTTGGTGCCGAAGCAGTTATGCGATCCGCGGCAAGAAGAGGCCGTAGCTGCTTTCCCTCAAAGACTCCGAATCGGGTACTTAGGCTTGCCACCTCCTGCCGGAGCTTGGCCAACTCCGTCTCTTGAGACTGTGGCTGCCTAACTTCCTTACGTAGTTCCCGGTGATACTTAGCCATTTCTGCTTTGAGCTCGTCTATTTCCATCCGGTGCTCCGCCACTTGAACTTCCAGCCGAGTGTTTTGCGCCTGAAGCCTAGCTGTTTCCCTCGACGAGGTGCGCCGAAGGAGAGCTTCAGCAGTCTCTACAATGGAGGCAGCGGTGTGTACAAAAAAACTCTAAGGGAGGCCTCCCTTAGAGTTTTTTTGTACACACCGCTGAGGCCTTTGGATACCTTTCCGACTTTTTGTATGGCCGCAACGGCATTTGTCAGCCTCTGATTGAGGTCGTTGGCAGAAAGTTCATCCACTAAGACCTCACCCGATACGACACCTGAAGCCGCAGACGACTCAGACAGACAAATTTCTCGATCAGTGGACCCCTTTTCGGCTAGTTTTGCGCTCTGCCCCTCCTCCTCTGCGATCTTTTCCGCCATTTTAAGGGCCGTTAGATCTTTTTGTGCTTTTGCCCAACCGACGCACTTCCCTGTCGTCACAGGCCTCCTTTTTCTTCCTTGAGCCGTAGCGACCTTAGGGGCCGGTATATCCTCATCGCTCAGGGCCAGGTTCGACCCCGAGATCTTCGCTCTAGGACGCGTTCGCTTCCGCAATTGCATCCCAATGCCGCTCGCTTCGCTCTCCACACTCATTGTGCTTGGTGTGAGGTCAAAGTCTGACCCCACATCCACCTCCTTCACCAATTCAATTGGTTCGTTTTGTTGGTTTTCTTTTAAATTATTCTTCATATAGTTCCCACGAGTAGTAAGGATATAGATGTCCACCTAGGCAGAGCCTTTTTACCTAGGTAAGCCTATATACTGTAGAGTGCGGCAGGTGCTCTACAGGGGAGGCGCTAACGACTGGACTCCCTCCAGCCAAGCCGGGCATACCTCCACCGTATGCTCCACCGTGTCCTCCAGGCGATCCACGCAGTGATGACACCCGGGTGTTTCCCCCGCCTTATCCGAAACAGGTACCTCCCGAAACAGCCGTGTCCAGTGAGGACCTGCGTCAGGTGGAAGGTGAGGACGCCGTGACGCCTCTGCAGCCACTCCTCAAAGAGGGGACTTATCGCCGCAATAGTGGCGTGCACAATCTTGGGCCTGGGTGTAAAAAGATGAAAGTGGTGTCAATTAATAGCTTATACATTATAAACCTTTCACTGAAAATTCTGCGGATTTTGTCAATCTGAGAACAGAGATAAAAGAGATTATGTAAAAGTGAGGTTATGTTACAATCTTTAACTAAGAGCTGATTCCTGAAGTGAAAAATATGTGCTTATGCACTAATAGTTATTATACTATTAAGTAGGAAAAGTTTGATAAATCATATGAATGAACGTCAATGACTTCAGTCCTACCTACCTATGTAGGTAACAGGTATGGAGTTACGGAAAGGATTTCTAAAATACGAGTAAAATAAAAAATCCAGTGTGCAGTGCAGTGACCAGTTGTTTTCCCACAATTCACACAGCGATCCATACTTTCAACAATATCCAATCCACAAGCCGGTGGTAAAATCCAAAATAACAATTCCAAGTCAAACGTGTGAGTGATCTTCGGTTTCCAGTGTGAAAGCAAGGGTCGTACGAGGTAGGCAGGGTCGGAATCCGTGAAATACAAAGCAAAAAGGTCGTGAAAAATGAATAACAATCGGGAAAGCACTCAAAACGCATCGGAAAACACGAAACGAGTGAGCAAACAAGAGCATTAGAGCAGTTGGCAACTGTCTAGAGTCAGTGTCAGTCAGCTGTCATGCCAGTGATATAGACTAAAAATAGAAAACTAATTTGAATCGATAATCATTAATATTGTTTTTTCAGTAATTAATTGATATTTTATTCATTTTTCTAACATCTCATATTTTATTTATTAATATGACTGTAATTATATGCACTATATTGCATATAAGTTATGTTATGGTAGTGAGTTAATTATTTAGTGCAAAGATTTTATTTTCGTAACTGTGTAATCGATTACTCAATCGATAATCTCACGAAAACTATCTTTTCCATATTTCACCGCTTCCAGATTGAGAATTGAGGTGATTATTCATATTCTAAGATAAAATAATATGACTAATTTTTTAGATCATATCTTAACTTATTACATTTGGGCCCACCGTTTTCCATCTCCTTTCATATTCATAATAATTAAAAAGCAGAACCATCATATCGCAGAAAGTTCACACAAACATGCAAACATGCAAGCAAACATACACCATGCATGCAGCAAGCATGCAGCATGCAACCGAGCATGCAACATGCAGCAGGCATGGTTTCTGTCACGGCTCTGGCGCTGCGGGGCTCCGGTGGTCTCACGCGAGCTTATCGTCGCAGATGTGTTTAACGCTCCTGCTCCTTGCGGGCCGCCTCGCCCCTCTGCACCTACGCGATTTTAAATTACACTCTAGGGGTAGGGCAGACAAGACTACGTGGAGTCGGTTTTACAGAGATTCGTTTCTGTCACTAACCTATGTAGCACAACAAATTTACTTTTTAAGACAATATTTTAGTTTAAGTAAAGATATTTTAAAGAAATGGCAATATGCCTAATAAAATTATTCCAAATAAATCTCTGCCATCTTAAAAGTATGCCATTGTAATTTCGAAAATATAAACATTCGGCCAAACAATCATTATATTAAATATTTTTTATGCCTCTAAAATATTCATTTAAAAGGAAGATTATGCCAAGTGTGTTATGCCAAATAAATTTCGGAGCATCAAGATTCTGCCAGATAGAGGGAACCCTCCATGAAGCAATTGCCAATAATGGGTTAAAAAGTTTCCGGGCTGCAACAGAGGCTGAAATAAAAAATCCCAATAACACTTTTTTCTGACCAGGGTACTAACCCACATTCAGAAATTACACTTGCAACCTCTACACTAACGAGGCAGTCCCTAGCTTGACTTAAATGATGTAAGCAGTAGATGTAAGTTCTAGGAATGGTCGTGACAAAATTGGACTTGTTTTAGATGAATTCCCTCGATCAACAAAATATAGTAAAAGCTGTTTAGCAATGGCTGTACGTATATATAACAAATTACCATGTAAACTTATTTACTAAATGGAAGACTGTTTAAAATTCACTTGTATAAATACCTAGATAAATGATAATAATTTTTATAGCATTAAGGAATATCTTGAACATAAGTTGTGTTAACCAATTTGCATGCTTTAGTCTTAAGCAAAACATGTATGATCTTATCCGTAACTTACGAGTATGTAACACCTTTGTATACCATGTTTTACGCAAATAAATAAATATGAATATGAATGAATATAAAATAAAATATACACAAAACAATCTGCCTAGCCTTTTCCCAACTATGTTGGGGTCGGCTTCCAGTCTAACCGGATGCAGCTGAATACCAGTATTTTACATGGAGCGACTGCCTATCCAACCTCCACAGCTCAGTAACTGGGTAATACGATACCCCTTGAAAATACTGGTTGTCAGACTTTCAGGCTTCTGACGACCCGTGACGAGTGTCCGATCCACGAATGACAGCCAGGACCAACGGCTTAGCGTCCTTTTTGAGGCACGGAGGATTCTCGGTATGTAAAGATGGTCACCCATTTACGGACCAACCCCGGCAAGCGTAGTTTAACCTGATGGATCGACCTGTGCGGCTGGTATTACTTAGCTTCGAGGTAAAATAAAATATATACGCGACATCTGTAAAGATGTAAGAAGTAAAAATAAATAAATAAATAATTAATTTAAAATTAATAAAAAGCATTATGAATACACGCCTGAATCTTAAAACCTTAACACAAGTACTCTAAAACGTGACCTCCCATTCAAAAACCTGTATTCCAGCCACTAATTTAAGTTTTCGCTTACAATCTCCAGAACACTGCATAGCCAAAATAAAGTGACCTCTCTATTACTTCGAATACATAAGATGCGCCAAGAAGTTAGCAGATTAAACAGCTTCACAGAGGTCACATACTCTGGCTACGTGAGGAGGCGCCCCTCAAATTTTAGTGGCGCAGAATTCCCGAGCACCTCATTAATTTCAGAGCTTCTTTCAAAGTTTTTCGTCGTTTCATTTTGGGGTTGCTTAATTAAATCTAGTTTTAGAACTTCATAGGATTCTGTGGACGTTTTGAGGTGAAAATGTCTTACCTTAAAGTACAAAATGTAACCAATTGTGCTCTAGAGAGTTTAGAGCGCTGCTGATTTTATTACTTACCACAGTACAAACTGTAACTTTTACCAACTGTGCTGTTTTCTAGAGAGTTTATAGTACTCATTTTATTATTTTTTACTGATAATGATCAAAATCAAAAGTCATTTATAGTCATTTATCATGTAATTTTGACGTTCAAAAAGTGCTGATTCTCAGCCTAGTTTGACTAAATGCCAATGTATTTTTTTATATCAGTATTAGTTTTTTTCAAATTTGACCCTAATTGGAGTCATATCCGGTATAATATAGTACAAGGATCAACCATTACAAGTGACAACCTTTAATTAAATAGTAAATTAACAATAACAAACACTTTGGAGAATAAAGTCTGACTCTAAAAATTGTCCACGTGCATATAGCTGTCAAATATTTCTTATTTCCCTACAGTTCTATTGCCAAATTAATCAAAACAGTGAAATATTTGACATCTATTTGCGACGTTGCCCACTTTTAGAATAAAAGCTCTACAAGAACCTCTTCTACTCAGTTTTATAAAAGTTGTTTAACACGTTGGAGTTTGTTGGGAACTAGACCGTAAGTTTTAATTCTTCATTAATTAATGTCGGGATAAACTTTCAGCTAGGACTTTCATATACACGTGTTTTGTTTTCTAATGCCGACCAACTACTATATACCGTCTTGTAATGTTCTAGAATATTACAGTTTGGAATGTACTGGCTCTTTATTTCATACTTCACCCACTGTTAGGCATACATAGGTCTCTTTCTGAAACTTTGTTTTATTGATATACGTTTCCATAACTTTTTAGAAGCCTTTAAGTTTAAACGGTTTAAATAAAAACCGGCCAAGTGCGTGACAGACCATGCACAATGAAGGATTCCGTATTTGGGATGAATTTATCCCAAAAAAGAACTTACGATTGTAGTTGAAAAACATGTTCTCCCATACATCGCTACACGTCATGGTCAATTCTCCAACTGAAAATTTAAGTTTGTAATCGCAAAAAAAATTGCGTGTTAAAACTACAAATGAATGATTTTCAGACTATTCCTTTACGTGTGCTGTTAGACCTTGCTTCCTGCCAAATATCCAGATACTAGGCCAACGGAAAATACCCAGTAGGTTTTGATTTATTTGCGAGTACCGAAATTATGTCACATAAATTGCCGAATATTTATTACTGACTTAGATAAAGCGTTGATTTAAAAGCTTGATTTTTTTGAGCTCCAAGAGCCCATAGACTTACGTGTTTGATATTAATTTCAACTCGATACATCCATGCCTTCCTGAGAAAAAAGGTCTTAACAGACTGACAAACAGACAACGAAGTGATTCAGTAGTGGTTAACATAAGGGTTGCGTTTTTCCTTTTGAGGTACGGAACCCTAAAAATCATATTAATTCATTCTAAGTAATAAATACCATTAAAAATAATATCTTAATGGTTAAATGTCTATCCACAAATATCAGGGTTGTGCACATAAAACATAGGTAATACTTATCAAGCGAGAGGTTCTGAGTTCGATTCCTACCCGTCGTTACACTATTAATGTAATCCCCGAGGCTACCAAGAATACCTATCGGTAACGAGCCGGGTCACCCTACAAAGCTTCTTAAATATATTTTTAAGTAAAAGTATTCCCGAATAACCACCAAATTATATTAACGTAATTGTGGGAGTATTCGGAAAAACCACATCAGTCAATACGAACGGATTATAGAGTATACTTAGCAAAAAATACAATTCAGTATATGCAAAGTTTTAACCCCAAATTAATAAGGTACTTTGAAAATACATCACAAATTAATTTTTGTAATAAAATACCTGTTAGATTTTTGTCAGAACAAACGTGTCAGTGCGCTCTCATTATTCTGTGATAATGTAACATTTGCTGGTATACATTAGACTTGTGCTTGCGTGTCATATAACCCTACCGCGTACTGTAGCATTAAGCTTCGTGCAGACTAGCGCGACGCGACAGCGCGACGCGACACCGGCTATTATTATACCGTGAAGTTTTCTTAGAAATTGTATCTCTCAGTGTCTCAGTGACTCAGTGTGCAAGTGAGAAGGAGCATGCGCCGGTCGGCTGGCTGCGAAATAAGTGAATCGTTTAGAACCGTATCATTCATGTAATAAGGTTTACGTTTTATTGAGAACGCGGACTACCTAGAACGAGATGTTTTAAATCATGACTCTCGCACTTTGACAGTTATCACGTGCTATCTCATGTAAACACGGCTGCTGCGTCGTCAGTTCCTGGCTTGAACTTGGCTTGACACGCTCTCGCGTGTAGATAACTTCTACACGCGAGCATTTTATTAAAATAGCCATCGTGTGGCGCGTCATTTCGCGTCATGTTTGGAGTCATCATGGTGTAATGCAACATTCCTCGAAACGAAATGTAATGTCATAATATTACATCACTCTAAAACGCACTGTTTTGCACATGTTCAAAGCTTACTTACCATTAAGAGATATAATCTAAAGTATATCCCGAGATAACAAAAGAGAGATGTAATATATACGAGTATTTAATCTCAGTGTAAACTGTTCCATTTAAAAGTACGGTGTAGTAGTAGTAGTAGTAGTATTAATTTATATCTCGAGATGTAATATATAATATCTCATAGTGAGAAGTCAGCTTCATATATATGTCGGAAATACGTTACTGAGTTGACTAATCGGGACGCCAGAGCTTGGGGTTCGACAGAGACTACAACATAATGCTCGGACCGGCCGGGGTAAAGTAGGATGGCAGTCAAGTAGTGAAGACGTTCAGAAACTGTCGCGTGTTTCGAATAGTTGTGTCGTGTTCCTACAGCGTGTGAAATGCTAGTGTGATTAATATCATCGTAAATTATAATTTGATCTGAACTGCAAACAGTTTTTCTATTGCGCAATAACCAACACTACCCATAATATGCCCACAGTAGTTAAAATAGTATTCTCCTCCGTTATATATGTACATAAGTATAAGCCCGCTGGGTTTTCCCATCGGCAAAAATGACGAATTATCTATACAAACTTTAATCCCCTATTTAATAACCCCTTTAGGGAATTAATGTTTTAAAATCCTTCCAATGCTCACCTTGCTTATTTTTCAAAATGTCATGTTTCTAGATCCAACGGTTGCGCAGTGCGTTGCCTGTCAGAGAATTTAATTTGAATAAAACAGATGGTATATAAGCATGTAATTTAGTACACATCTCCCACTAAAAGAGAAAGAACAAATCTCCCCGATTTATTTAAAAAGAAATAAGAAAACAATTTTTTGTTCACAACATTACAATGAACGCAACGTTATTATTCGCGAAATATGACTATCTGTTACACAGTAAATTAGAACAGTCAACCGCTAAAAGCCGCAAAAGAGAAAATTATCTCCGCCAATCCGAAAGCTGTTATCACAGTAACTGCACGATTCCAGCACATAAAAGAACTTTAGAAAACTCTATATATTAATAACTAGAAGTTTGACAGCCAAAGACGCTGAAAGTCGCTCGGTTGCTCTCATTAACGTTCGCTGCGCATTCCAAGTATACGCTAGAGTGTGCACGGCGCCCATCTTAATCAAGTCGAAGTTTGCGGGCGTATTAACGAACAATGAAACTGAAACGTGTCACCATTGTTGAACCGACTTAAACGCAATGAACAAAACTAACAAGAATTTAAAAAATATTCATCGAAGCAGCAACGTATAAAAACATAATTAAATTAACTCAACGTGCTCACAAATCATCATCTAACAACTCAAACCGACATGGAAAATCATTAATCGAACAAAGATGAGTATGCTTAACAAAAACAAAATTGAAAACAATAAAATTGGAAAAATCAAAGTAACACACCCGTACGAGATAGCGAAAGCTTTTAACAACTTTTTTGTCGACAACATAAAACCAATGAGTAATAGTCGTACAGGTGACATCACATATCCCAAAATCAAGTAATTCGATGTTTATGTACCAAGTAATGAAAATGACATTAAAGTCATAATAAGATCTTTAAAAAATACTGGTAGTGTAATGACGGAATTTCTGCCAAAGTACTTAAGTACGCTCTCAGACTATATTAGTTGATATTTGAGCTAAATTCTCAATCTGTTCATAGCACACGGTACATATCCAACTAACCTAAAAACAACTGTGAAAAAATAAAAAAGAATGCATGGAGTCTTGTAGGCCCATTGCGCTTATTCCAATAATATGCAAGGTATTTGAAAAATACATTTATGCAAATATTTTTAAATACCTGATATACAAAACATTTTGACAGAGGAACAAAAAGGCTTTCGAAAAAGTTAAACTATCAATATGGCCATCTACGACTTTTAAAATAATGTTTATACGAATGTTGACAATAGAATACCTGTGTGCTCAATATATTGTGACATGACTCAAGCCTTTGACTATGTAGACCATAATATTTTGTTAAGTAAACTGGACGCCTACGGCATTAGATTTGAATTTAATAGAATCTTAATTAAAGAACAGGAAACACTACGTTGCAGTATATGAAATTGATTTTAAAACTGACAGATGACATTTGTCATCGTATATACAAGTCTGATCTTCGGATAATTACATATGGCGTACCCCAGGGCAGTGTCTTGGGGCCTCCTCTATCTATATAATATACATAAATGATATGCCAAAAGTTGCAAGTTATCCTAAGTCTCTATTTGCCGATGACAGCACTATGACCATTATTAGCACTAACGCTCAAAACTATAACGATGAAATTACGAAGACAATAGCCTCCATAATACAATGCTTAGACAATAATATACTAAAAATAAATATTGAAAAGACGAAATTAACGATGATTAGCCAACGTTCAATCACAAATATGAATATACTATGACAGTCAACGCATAACACAAGTAAACACATCTGAAATCCTAGGTTTAACCATTGACAATAAATTAGATTGGAAAACACACAGAGGAGCTAACCAAACGAATTAGTTGTCTACCTATGCCCTATATAAACTTACCTCAGTTATGAGTGTGGACGTCACAGCAGGTAGGTAGTCAGTAGGCAGTTTGGTAGGTTCAGTTCTGAGATACGGTGTTAGTTTTGAGGGGAATTCAACCAATAGGGAAATAATTTTTTAAGCACAGAAAAGTTTATCTGGACAATTTTTGAATTACAAGTCATAGATATATATATGTAAACCATTATTTATTAATTTTAAAATATTGACTCTTCAATCCTTATATATTTTTATTTCCTTATCATTTTGTATTTGTTAAGACCAATCCAAAGTAAAAAAAAAAAAATCAGACAATAATAACCAAAGTCAACGGGATATCGATAGCTTATGCGTAAGAAGGTCCCACACAACATTAATGTATAAATGTGTATTCTGCATGACGCCAGTCATATTTAACCACATCCCACGGTCAATCAAAGGATTGAACGTGAGCGTATTTAAGATACGCCTAAAATCCTTACTGGTGAACAAAGCATATTACAGTATTTCGGAATTTAAAACAGACAAAAATTTATTGTCAGCATGTTGACATGCTAAGAAAATAAATGTATTGTTGTCCTTGACATAAATTTTAAATTTTGTTTATTGATATTAGTATTGTTTATTGGCATCAGTTTTAGTATATTGACATTAGTATTGTATATTGACATAGCCGTTAATAATTGTTTTCAGTCTATGTGTTGACATGCACTGCATTGACACTTTTATTTTTTTTAATTTTTTGTTGACATTGCGCTTTATTATCAAATAATTTGTATTATGAAATGTGTCATTTATTATAATTGTTTTTTTATTGTTCAGGCTTATTAATTCAATGACTAATAAATTTCAAACATTTGTACGCTCTCTGGCTTAACATAGAGAACTCTTTATTATCTTTATAGACTATTATTATTGTACACCTATGTTAAACAAATAAATAAATGATTTATGACTTTTGCTTATAACTGAGTGAAACTCTTAAAAACGATAATTAGAACAACGAACCGCTCTGCTGGCCTATTGTGTCAAGGAAATTATTATAATACAACCAGCGGGTTGTGACCCCCCCGTAGTTCAGATGTGTCGAGTAGCAGGCAATATCTAAGGGTCAACACTTGTTGGATGAGGCAAACTGGGTAAATACCCCAAGAATTTCCTATAACAGTGCATAATGTAACGTCTTCCGTTTATGTGGAGTAAAGCGAATTTTACCCCCGGGCGTTCGTAAATTGAGGGTTTGGCGAAATAGTGAACTATGCTTTTTGTATTAACTAAAATCGCAATTTATTCTGCTAATGTTATATTGAGCTTGAGCGCTGTGGTGTATAAGCACACTATTTTCATGCATAACACTTTTCACATCATCATCTTTTAACAGTCGTTCAAAATTCAAATTTTTTTTTTTTTTTAATTTTTTTTTTTTTTTTTTTTTTTTTTTTTTTTTTTTTGGGTGGGAAATCATCAAATGACGTCTCCCGCTCTGGGTGGAGCGGGAGGGCGTGTCAGACTCTTACTGACTAAAACCCACCCGTGTTCCTTCTGTTGCCTGTGCAATGCCAGGGGGCCACGGTATCCCTTTCGGACTTTCCCGCAACCCCGGCAGGCAATGGTCTCATCGGACCCCTTCACTTGCTGACATCTCTTTGAGGCGCGCGTGGAACACTACGCGCCGTCGACCCGGGCCTGGTCCTTACCGGACGGCGAGCTACCCATTGCTCACCATCCGCAAGCCCGCGCCTACGGTGGCCGGGAATCGGCAATCGATTCCCGACGCCCAGGGCGTCTCCTCCTGCGGCGGCTAGGGGCGTGAGGGCGCGAAATTTGCCTCTCCCTCACGCGCTCCGCCTCTTCCTTCGCGAGCATTACTGCTTCGCAGAAGGAGGTGACGGCCTCCCATGCCCTCTCGCTCCGTACCATGGCCTGGACCAGGGCCGGACGCGAGAGATCCCCGCCACCGATCGCCTCCACGAGGACACGGCGGTGCTCTGCCCAAGCCGGGCATACCTCCACCGTATGCTCCACCGTGTCCTCCGGGCGATCCACGCAGTGATGACACCCGGGCGTTTCCTCCCGCCTTATCCGAAACAGGTACCTCCCGAAACAGCCGTGTCCGGTGAGGACCTGCGTCAGGCGGAAGGTGAGGACGCCGTGGCGCCTCTCCAGCCACTCCTCAAAGAGGGGACTTATCGCCACAATAGTGGCGTGCCCAGCACTGGGTTGCGACAATCGCACTCTCCATGCCGCCATGAGATCCCGTCGGAGCTCTGTCCGCTGTGCCGCGATTTCTCGCGGCATCGGAGTCAAGCCCCGGCGTTTCGCCTCCTCGCGCCACTCCCAAATATGCGCGAGGACTTTTGCCTCCAGATCCCATGGCGGCAATCCGGCAAGGAGGCTTGCCACCTCACCGGAGACCGTGCGGTATCCCCGGGCCAGCCGGGTGGCCATGACCCTCTGGGACGCGTTCAACCTGCGGGCAGGCCGCCGCCTCAACGAACGCGCCCACACCGGTGCCCCGTACAGGGCCATGGACCGCACGATCCCCGATTTCACATAAACCTACAAGGGCACTTATGAAAAGTCAGAAGCTAGGTGCACGGTTCCAATTGGTCGTTTCCTAGGGAGAAGAGCCGGAAAGAAACTCAACGGTTACTCTTTTAAAAGTAAATGATTTTTACAATGTTTTCTACTTACAGTGTTAGGTACCTATGAGAAAACAGTGTTAGCCTATCAACGAAAGAATTTGAATTTCATACCTATTTCTAGGTACCGAATGAAACACCAACTTGGGTTGTTTGCCCACAAAGTACTAAATTACCCATATGGCTAATGTTACACGTCAAAACGTCCCCAAATACCAGTCTTAACTAAAACGAAAGAATAGAAAAAAAAATCCAGCAAAAACATTAACAATGTCAAAATCCCAACGCATCGCACACACAAAACACGACGCCTGAAAAACTATTCAACACGTACGAGTATGACAGTACTTCCCCACGTCACTATCCACGATAACTCATATGTCCGTGCGTGATCAGCATCTTATCCTCAAACCCGTCATGTGAACAACATGACGGGTGATTTACCCCGTGACAATGTCACATCGACCGACCGCCGACATAATGAAAGTGCTATTTCCCGGCTCAACGGACAAGCCAGAAAAAAAGATAACACCGAGAATCACAGAAATCGTTCCGAAGACGAGAACAATAATGTGAAACCTTATGAATTACTTCAACAAGTTTTTGTTTTTTGCTCAAATATGAAATTAAAAAACTTTCAAACAGAGCCTAATAAAATTCGCATTAAAAAACATACAAATTAATTAGCTTACCCCACAGTAGAAAATGCACCTTTATTGTGGTATAATCTATAAATAATTAAGGGCATAACTTTTCTATATTTCGGATACGTACACCAGAGACACTGAAATTAAATTAAGCCCCCACATTCGTTGGGTACTTATATGCGTACGTGTATATGTTTCAATTTGCTGCCAACATAAAGGAAATTACAAGGGACCAGCTAACTTTAAATCTTATTTAGCGACACGAGGATAGATTAACTGTGTAGAGTGGTCAATTAGGGACAGCCCGCCGACTGGTAATGGAGCCGTCGAGTTATGTGGCCATGATGGATTTTCTGTGTATGCCTCAAAACATGTACATGTTCCAACATGTTCCTGGCTCGTTAATAGGTCGTTAGCAGCAACGTCTATTCCAGAAATAAACACAAGCGTCTTTCCAAACCTAAAATAAAGCTTTATTATTTATTTTAGGGACACATATAAAAATGGTTCCGGTTCAGTATTCATTGTATATTTTCTTTATTAGGGATTACTATATTCCCTGCGGACTCTCCGTCCGCTTACCGGCCCATAGTGCTGCTCGACGAGGTGGGCAAGCTCTTTGAAAGAGTCATTGCAGACCGCCTCGTCGGGTGGCTGGTGCGGGTGGGGCCGGATTTGGCGGAGAGCCAGTTTGGTTTCCGCAGGGGGCGCTCCACGGTGGACGCCATCATGCGCGTGCGAGCCGTCACGACGGGGGATGCGGTGGCTCGGGGTGGGGTCGTCTTGGCGGTGTCTCTAGACATCGCCAACGCCTTCAATACCCTGCCCTGGAGTTGCATCAGGGAGGCACTCCGGTACCACCGGATGCCGACCTACCTCTGTCGTGTGGTCGAGGCCTATCTGGCAGACAGGGCCATCATCTACCCCGGTCACCAGGGAGAGTGGAACCGGCGAGAGATGTCGTGCGGTGTCCCACAGGGATCGGTCCTGGGGCCGCATCTGTGGGACATCGGATACGACTGGGTGCTGCGCGCCGACCTCCCCAATGGCGTCAGCGTCGTTTGTTACGCTGACGACACGTTGGTCCTGGCGCAGGGGAGGTCGCACCAGGCGGCGGCCGAACTAGCGACACACGGGGTTGCGACAATCGTGGCCAGAATCCGGCAGTTGGGACTCGAGGTGGCCTTGCACAAGTCCGAGGCCATGTGTTTTCATGGTCCTCGGAATGCGCCACCGTCGGGTTCCCAAACAACGGTAGGAGGGGTTCGCATCGGCGTCGAGTCGACGATGAAGTACTTGGGACTCGTCCTCGACAGTCGGTGGAACTTCGTGGAGCATTTCCGACGTTTGGCTCCCAGACTGGACCGGGCCGGGGCTGCCTTGAAGCGGCTCCTGCCCAATCTAGGGGGTCCAAACGCCTCCTGCCGGAGGCTATACGCGGGGATCGTGCGGTCCATGGCCCTGTACGGGGCACCGGTGTGGGCGCATTCGTTGAGGCGGCGGCCTGCCCGCCGGTTGAACGCGTCCCAGAGGGTCATGGCCACCCGGCTGGTCCGGGGATACCGCACGGTCTCCGGTGAGGCGGCGAGCCTCCTTGCCGGATTGCCGCCATGGGATCTGGAGGCAAAAGTCCTCGCGCATATTTGGGAGTGGCGCGAGGAGGCGAAACGCCGGGGCTTGACTCCGATTCCGCGAGAAATCGCGGCACAGCGAACAGAGCTCCGACGGGATCTCATGGCAGCATGGAGAGTGCGATTGTCGCAACCCAGTGCTGGGCACGCCACTATTGCGGCGATAAGTCCCCTTTTTGAGGAGTGGCTGGAGAGGCGCCACGGCGTCCTCACCTTCCGCCTGACGCAGGTCCTCACCGGACACGGCTGTTTCGGGAGGTACCTGTTTCGGATAAGGCGGGAGGAAACGCCCGGGTGTCATCACTGCGTGGATCGCCCGGAGGACACGGTGGAGCATACGGTGGAGGTATGCCCGGCTTGGGCAGAGCACCGCCGTGTCCTCGTGGAGGCGATCGGTGGCGGGGATCTCTCGCGTCCGGCCCTGGTCCAGGCCATGGTACGGAGCGAGAGGGCATGGGAGGCCGTCACCTCCTTCTGCGAAGCAGTAATGCTCGCAAAGGAGGAGGCGGAGCGCGTGAGGGAGAGGCAAATTTCGCGCCCTCACGCCCCTAGCCGCCGCAGGAGGAGACGCCCCGGGCGTCGGGAATCGATCGCGGACTCCCGGCCACCGTAGGCGCGGGCTTGCGTACGGTGAGCAATGGGTAGCTCGCCGTCCGGTAAGGACCAAGCCCGGGTCGACGGCGCGTTGTGTTCCACGCGCGCCTCAAAGAGATGTCAGCGAATGAAGGGGTCCGATGAGACCATTGCCTGCCGGGGTTGCGGGAAAGTCCGAAAGGGATACCGTGGCCCCCTGGCATTGCACAGGCAAGAGAAGGAACACGGGTGGGTTTTAGTCAGTAAGAGTCTGACACGCCCTCCCGCTCCACCCAGAGCGGGAGGTGTCATATGATGATTTCCCACCCAAAAAAAAAAAAAAAAAAAAAGGATTACTATATTGGGTCGTATTGTAGACCCGTTTTCATCAAAATGATAACTTAGTTTTCATGCGTAAAAAATATCTCGAACATTGGATATTTTGCGAATTAATATTTAGTTGAAATCGAATTATAGTAATTTACTAGCGTATCGTTCGTATTAAAACATGTGTAATAACCATTTCAAAAAATATCCAGGAAAATAAAACTAGTAGAGCAGGTGTTTACATTCTTAAAATTAATGAAGAACAAATACTAAATCGCAAACAATTTAAATTTATTGTGTTTCCAAATATATTATATTTTTTAACTTTGAGAGAATCTTTAAGAGTATCTATATAAACAGGTAAGTAAATAATAAAAAAACAAAACATAAAAAAAAAATGCTTTCATATAGATTCTTATAGTTGGATCACTAACCGTCGCTCAATCCCCCTCGGTAGGCCAAAATATCAACCGCTGGGATATAAACGCGTTTCAAAAGTCCATAGTGTTTACACGTTACTATGCCAGTTGATCTTCACGACATCAAGGCTTATGAGTGAAACTGCGCGGAACTTGATTAGAATTAAAGTTTTAACTAAACCTACGTCCTATAAGGACTGATGACAGACCTATTCACCCAAAATCGCAATTTTTCGTAGGTGAGTCATTCTGAGAAAAATTGACCCGTGACTAAGCTGGACAAAATGGATAATTTTAAAATGGCACTAATATTTCACGACACTTAACGGACGTGACGAACTCCCGCTTTACTAACAACAATGACAACAAAACCAGTATTCTTTGTTCTTTTAGTGGGAATCATTATTTAATTAAATATGCATATATATAAAGTATAATTCGCAAATGAAAAAATGTTTTAAGATGACTATAGTGGACTTCATATTTGACTACCAGTAGTTCATACGATTTTCGTAATTCGTCACCGATTACCGCGTCACGGTTGCCCGATGGGTAAAAAGAAATGGCTGATCTACCATAATAACGTTACCATGAAAATAAAATAACTTGTTTTGGTAGTTTTATACTATTGAAAGTAAATAAAATAGTAGTGACTAAAGGCTCGTGCAGACCAGTGCGACGCGACGACGGCGCGACGCAATTCGAATAATACAATTTCTAAGATAACTTTACGGTATATTTTTTTCTTTTTATTATAAAAAAAAATGTTATAATTAAAAAAAAAAACGAAAACGAAAAAAAAAAAGTTTGACTGGTAGATAATGCATATGGCATTAAGTCAGCCTCTGTACGTTTCGTTGCTTGAAGAATTAGATAAATAAATAAGTAAGAATATTATTCTATAAAATCTCACAAAAAACGCTGAGCTTTGTCTTAAAAAACCATAAACATCGGGAAGTCAAAATTAGCGACAGGTGTGACACGCAAAAATTGTCTGTTTTGATTCTTATTTTTAATTTTTAATCAGATATATTAGTAACAATTGACTCCGATAAACGTTATATGTATAAGAACTAAACAGTACATTTAAAAAAACTACATTCAATAGAGAAAAATAATGTCTTGTTAATTGTTTGTGAATGTTTGTGACAGTTTTCGATCAATATCGAAGGTGACAGTAGTTTTCCTTAGGGTAATTTTTTCTCGGAATTGCTCAGGTATTCTATCCTCTTCTGTTGCTTAGCAACAACAGGAAAAATTGCTTTTATATGCGCGGGCGGATAGATCTGGTTCAGCCCTTATTTCGATCAACAATAACGATAGGTATAATAACAAATTATAAAGATGCTGGTACCTCTATTTCACAAATAAAGCCAAAACTATGGTGACATTCGACATAGTTTAGTTTCCCGTCGTTCTTAAAGATGGAGCCACAGAACTCTTCACCTAACGCGTTTTTTGGTTCGTTTTCTGACCAGTCACTGTAACCAGCTTCTTCTAGAGTTTGGTCTGTAAAAATATAAGAAATATAGGTAATTTTAGGATTTTGGAATAGATTCCGTTGCTTTTCAATTGTTTTCCCATTTTTATTTTAAATTAAAAGTAGGTACTAAGTTTCAAAACGATGTAGGTATAGCATTCAGGGAAAGATAGTTTGTTTTGTTTGTGTATGTGTGTTTTTTTTTTTTTTTTTTATTTGACACTTATAGGGTTCTACACCCTCTTATGGCACCTCTTCACAATCGGCGATCATAGACGATTACCCACGAACACGATTGTATTTTCGAGACGTAGAGTAAGCCCTCCACGGCTTACTCTTCTGTAGTCGCCGATCATCGTCTATGCTCGTCATTATGATAGCGGCGATCTATGAGTTGTCGGTACACGTGCCCGCACGATCGCCGATCATTAATTCACCGGAGGACAGAGAACCGTAAAATACGAGCGTGCTCTGTCTCGATATAGTTATACATTAATAATGGCTACTGGGTGGCCAAATAAAGAGACATTTCTTAATCATTTTTTCCTCCATTTTTTTACGACTTTTCGTTCATTCACATTTAGATAATGGTTGTATACCGAAATTAAATAAATGGTGGGTGCAGTAATAGAATCCACTTCCATCTTGAATGCTTGCCGCTCAACAAGTGACTACGGACGATTAACGACGAACATGTGGATGGTCGCACGATGAGCGTGCCGATTACAGACAATCACACGATTAACGATCATCGCCGATTGTGAAGAGGTGTCATAATTAAAGGTTATACTCACTAAAAATAGTCTTAAACACCGGCGTTGCATTTCCAACAGGCTTAGCAGCTCTAAATCCAGCAAAGAAGTAGGAGGGGGACCAAGATCCTATGACGCGATCCTCGGTATTCGTCAGATTGAAGATAGCATCATGTTCAGCCTGAGAGTTGACCACCAGCAGGTGGGCGCCTTCAGCCTGGCACTCGGAGTAGGCCTGGCTCCAAGTGAAGGGATTCCGAGGGATCCTGTAGCAGCTACCCGCTGATGAGTAGTATCTGTAGTCTGGGAATTGGAATGGATTTTTTTTATCGGTTCGCAAGATCAATTGAAATGGTTGGCTCTGAATATTATGTTTCTCAATGGCGAAATGGTTGGCCAAGAAGTTGTTTCTTATAGTAATTATACTGGAAAAGATTGTTTTACAGTCGCTGAAGAAAATGTCGTTGAGTCTTTATGTATACTACAAGTCCCAGTGTTGAAGTTAGAGTTATTCTTGGTGTTATGAAAATGCCTTTTTCACCACTCCCGCACGAAAGAAGTGTCTTTCCTCTACGAAAACAGTGAGGAAAGTTGGTTTTTCCTCACTGTTTGAACAGTGAGGAAAGTTAAAGTAATGATCCCGTTCCGAAACTAACCTTGCCTGATTTTTTTATGTTAAGTTTTAAAGATATTTTAAAAAATAAAGAATTATTTTGATTTGAAAATAAATTAAATAGACACAAAGTCTATTTAATTTATTTTGATGACTGAATACTTTCTTGCTGGGAGTGGTGAAAAGTTTTGTATGCAACATGTGAGCAAGTTCATTTACTATTCGTTTTGTTGAGTCTTTCGCTTACTCAGGATTGAAATTTATAATCACTCGCTGCGCTCGTGATTCTATTTTTCAATCCTTCGTTCGCTCAAGACTCAAAATCAAAACTCATAGGAAAAACGAACTTTCCTCACATGTTGGATAAATAACTATTATACATATTTGGAAGTAATTATGAATCCTACTTTCCATTCAAATTAGTGCTAGATAAATTCAAATTCAAATATTTATTGCTTAACACAGTACATTTTTATACATTTCTAGATGTCAAGTGAATGCGTCCACTGAATTGAGTGATTGAC
This sequence comes from Xanthia togata, assembly GCA_963853775.1. Taxonomy (NCBI): domain Eukaryota; kingdom Metazoa; phylum Arthropoda; class Insecta; order Lepidoptera; family Noctuidae; genus Xanthia; species Xanthia togata. The sequence continues at coordinate 21,039,971 of OY970802.1, forward strand.
TGAGTCCACTGTATTGTACCAATTCAGGCATGCAACATTCATAATTATAGTTATACAATTTCATTTAACCAATTAATCCAATACATAAAATTCAAATTCAAAAGTCATTTATTCAAACTAGGCTGAGAATCAGCACTTTTCGAACGTCAAAATTACATAAGACAGTCCCCCAAAACGCCCACCCTTCACCACTTCCTAGTGCTTTTGCTGGGAAGAAGAAGTGGCGCAACAAACTCCCCAGCAGCACAGCTGTCTGTTCAGTAGGAAAAAAAAATCGATACAATAGTATGCAAGATAATTTACATTACGCAAAACACAATTTAACCTTTATAATACTGGTGTCTCATATTGGAGACAGATAACAATAAAATTCTATTGTGTCTGCTAATTGCGCGCGCGACAGATTAAATTATAAATTAATAGCCATATGACAGCTAGCACACGCCAATATACCAACCAAAAACATCGAGAACTATAGGTACTCAAGCAGAAATAAAAATAACTAAACGTAAACAATATCTATAAAAGGAAATAATGCCTCCAGGCATAATGGGCGTGCCCGCTTACATATAGCTGTAACTAGAAGTTATAATTGATAAACTAGGACCATCGAGGTAAAATAAATAATTGTCGAGGTCGCTAGCTAACCACATATTGCAGTACAACTCATAAAAAAAACATTGTAATGAGTAGATTATGTCAACAAATGTCACAAATTCAAAAATAAATAATGTACAATGATTTATGTTCAAATTTATTTTATAAGTATATAATGTCATAGATTCAAATTAAAAAGTAATGCCAGAGTATATAATGTCAAAATAATTAAATATAACCATTAATTAAGGATGTAGCCTCGTAATTTCTCACGCTTCCACACCCAAATATTTTCAGGCTTCTACATTTCCGTTATGAAAGTATAATTAAATGCCTGAAACATTTGCATATTTACCACAAAACTTTACCTTGCCCACGGATATCGATGACCTTGACCCAGGATGTGTCGTAATTTTTCTAATTCGCATCATACCGATACCACAATTTTCTTTTCACACCAACCTTTTCCATAAACACCACAGCGCTGATCGTACGGCGCGTCTTGGGCAGCCACTTTGCATATGAACGGCAGCTTTCGGAAACACATCGCAGTCTCGATGTCGCCCGACCGAGTCGCCACGATACATCGATCTAGATTTATATTGGCCGAATACTCCTCATCACTGATTTCTGAACTCACTAGAATCATTATTAAGAATTTGAATGAATGAATGAACGAATGCATTAATGAATGGATGATATATTTATTTGCAAGAATATAGGTAGCTAACATAAGTAATTTAAGAACTGCTTTTTTTTTATACGTGTGTGACATGTTCAAATATGAACAAACCTCCATTAATAAATAAAGATTTAAAAAAAAAACTGTTTTTTTTTAAAGGACTGCTGATTATGCAGGTCAAAAATGGGGATTCGGGCTAATTTCAGCTCAATAGCCGCGACTTCCGAGTTTGTAGGTCGTAAGTACGAACCCTGACAGGCGCTTAAGTTTGTGAATTTTTTTTCTTAAGGTCTTGCCTCTCATACACGAGGTTGTGGGTTCAAATCAGGGCAAGTACCAATGGGACAGCAACAGGTTGGTATTTAAAATAAGTTATTTTATCCTATAATTTTTTTGTACTGTCAATGTTTTAATCCGCGAGGGCTCATTCACATGAGGACGATTCGTGTTTTTTGACGAATCGTCTTTATTCACGATTCGTTTTTTTTTTACGGTGGGAATGCTTTTTCGATGCCCATGTTCGCACGCATCATGAATCGTTAAAAATGTCTTAAATGACGTACCTACCACGTTCGTCGAAAACCATGAATCGTGATTTTTTTGTGAAGGATCCGCCGTCCAAGACTGACCTCTGAATCAGGAATCAAGTGTGAACATCTATTCGGATATTTTGACGACTCGCGAAAAAACTTTTCCGTATGCAATGAGAACGTGCATCCGTCATGACGAATCGTCAATGATGGATCCCGTGTGAATGAGCTTAAAGACTGGTTGCAGAGCTGGCTGCGCAGGCCCCAGGCGACAGACAAATTTAAGTAAGTTAACTAACTTTTTACTTAACCTACCAATTGGTAACCATCTTATTTCTTTTAATCATCACCCCCATAAAACATGCACGGCACGATTCGTGAAATTATCTACCCGAAGTACGAAGATAACAACAATATAACCTACTAGCAGTGCCCCGCGGTTTCAGCCGCATAAGTCTCGATCCCGTGGAAAGACCGGGATAAAAAATATATTATGTCCTAACCCAGGTGATGATCTACCCATGTGCCAAATATCATCCAAATCCGTTCAGCCATTTTAGCGTGAAAGCGAAACAAACAAACAAACAAACTCACTTCTGTATTTATGTATAATATTAAGTTAGGATGGTTAGGACTTACAATCAATAATAGGTTGCTCCTCAGCAGATTCATGCGTTTGTCCATCATTTCCCACCCAAACATAGTCCCCAAGGTCTGGGAACTGCTTGAACATGGAGTGCAGCTGTATGATGTCGTGGTCTGAAGCCGGGATCATGAGCTCGGCACCCTCCACCTCGCACAGGTTGTTGAGATGCCAGCGATATGCTTTCTCTATATGGAATTTGTAGAAGGCATCAGTTTTCTTATTGTAGACGTAATCTTTGCGGTATTGTTTAGAAATTTTAGGTGGGGGCGCCACTGTCGATGCTGGAATGGGAACGTTAATGTTGATAGAGTTGACTATGAGTTACTGGATGACGGAATATCGTATCCTAAAGGTGCTCCCTCACCAAGAGCATTCGCCTGTAATGCTCGCGATTCGATTTTGAGCATTTCGTTACAATACTGCTCAAACTCAACTAAAACTCAAAGAATTTATTTCAATTAAACCATTTACAGGCACTTTTGAATTGACAAGGAGGAGATCGGTCAGAAACATGAAGCTAGTGGTCCATCGGACATTTTTTTAAATCAATTTTTTTATACAAAACATTGATTACATAACGCAGCTGCGTCCGTATGAATAAAGTATTACATACATGCACTATTACACCACAGACATTTGAAAACTGTCTGCAATGTGATTAGTTTCGAAAGACATTGTTTTAACAAAAACGATTGCAATACAGCTTATAAGTAGTTGCTTGCTCTGTCTACACTGTAGATTGCTATAGGTATAACTAGTGTCTGTACTGTGATCGCGTTCGGAATGGCAACGTCGTCGCACGAATGCGGCAGCTTTACAGATTGATCGCGGGAGACACTAAGAATAGGGAATATGCACGTAATTCAAAACTAATTCCTTGTTTAAGTATAAATTGTATAGGAGTCAGAAAACAAATCCCATTTTTTTTTTAAATTTAATCCTTTACTTATTTTACAATTTCATTATTTTATGTTGCGTTTTTTTGGTGGAACGGTATGAAAACTCAAAACGCGTCGCCTTCAACAATGGCGGATGTGACATAAAAAATATGTGAATAAAAAACTATTATTTGCAAAGTAAGTAAGTTCAATTTCTGCTTGAATAAAGAAAAAAAAATCTTTGAATGATTTGGGGCCAAAAATCCTTAAAACAAATTTAAACAAAGCAGCTTCATGGCAAATGACGTCACGTCATGACCGTGACAGAAACGGTAATTTGGACTGTAGTAGAAGTTTTTGGAGTTTTATAATATTTTTGAGCAACATGCTGTAGTTCAATTTAATTATTAATACTTTTCTTGGGTTTATTATTACTGTCTTTTAACATTTTACAGTTGTTACGGGTCGTCAGAAGCGAAAATCTGACAACCAGTCTACCAAGGGGTATCGTGTTACCCAGTAACTGGGCTGAAGAGGACAGATATGCAGTCACTCCATAAAATACTGCTATCTAATTACGCAACACATTTTCGTAAGCAATTACGACTAATCGGTTTCATTTTGACAGTTCAACAACATTCATTGCGTTATTTACGTTGATGAGCAAATTTAGTTTTAGAACTTATAAAATGGCACAAAATGTAACTTAGCAATGGATTAGCAATATGTTTGGAAAAAGACTAGGCAGTAGACGTCTTTTAACATATAAGTGAAAAAAAAATACAGTAGGATTTGAAGTTAGTTTGCCTTGGACCTAGGACGAGTCAGCGATTGCGTGCGTGAAATGTCGTTTAAAAATTGTTTAAATTATTGAAAAATGATTTCATTTCTTAATAAAAACAAGTTAATCTCGTTTTTGAATAAATACTGTGAGGATACCTACGCAATATTAGATTGGTACACAGTCTATGGGTGTCTGCGTTGAATCCGCCTTTTGATTGCCTTATACAAAAAAATGCGGCTGCACTACAAACCGCTGTATTGCAGTTGGGTTCGGACGGAATATTACTGCTATACGCCATTCGCGAGATAATGCAGCACGGACCGGGTGTTTGTGTTGCATCCGCCTTTGTATTTACGCCTCCCGGTGAGGGGGAAGCACCTTAATGTTTTATCAAGTTTATCACACTATTAATTATTTTTGCTACATATAATTAGCCAGTTATGTGTTTAATAGAATAAAACAATACAGCGTTATTGTGGTAGCGACTATTGTTTTGCTAATTTCATTTTTTGTTTTTGCACTATTATTACTTGTCATGAGCACTGCTGTTTAATCTTTAGTTAAAATGAGGACAATGGTATGGTTTACATGTTTGTTAAATCTTAGTTTAAGTATTTCTCTGTAATCTGCAGCGTGTAAACTGTTTTTTGTCCCTAATAAATAAAATAAAATATAATAAAACTTACACAGTATAAAACAGAACACAAAAAACACGTATTTTTCCATATTATCTTGACTGTCGACCGATCTCAAGATGCTCTAAGTACAAACAGCAGTCCATGACTACCGATAAGTAGGTACATTTATGTGTGAGTGATAAAGATAGTGTAAAGCAGACATTAATAGCTGATTAAACTGTTATTCGGAACTTATAAATTCCCACGCATTTGTAAACAAATATGTCTTGGGTCTTTTTTATCTTTTTGACCAAATGTTTTCGGAATATAGACCGTGAAGTTGACGTTTATTTTTTATTCGGCGACTCTGATCGGCGTGGGTCCCTAAATTTTGAACAAGATGTAAATTTTGTTAGTGAGTTAGGCCTTGAAGAGTGACTGAAAGAAAGAAAATTGCGTTTATTGGCATTACAAAAAATACACCTTAAAACTTTATAAACAGAAAACAAATTATTATAATGCCTAAAGGGCCTCAGCTCAGCATAATGTCAGATGATAACACAAAGTGTACCACCTGATGCTGATTTTCAACCGCAACCCACGAGTGCCATACGCTAGAATAATAAACATAGGGAAGTGTCTGTCTGTTATAATAAATAAATTAAAGGTAATATAAAATAAAACAAACTCATACAAAATCAAATAAAATGTTGTGACATACTAGAAAGCGTTGTGTAAGTCTTGGCAACCTTATTTATATGAAATGTTTTTGATGGTATTAATTTATTTTTTGTAGGTGCTGTATTTATTTTTATTTTAAGCCTTACTTCTAGCTTAGTCGGATAAAAAAAGTATTTCTTGCAACCCACCCGCACGCACCCCAGATTCTTTCTTCATAACCAACGAAAAAAATTTCTTCTTCGTTGTATATTTATATACTAATCTAGCTTTCATATCAAACGAAAGCAGTTATACGTATTATCCTAACTAATATTTATATTTATCCGGGTGAAACCGCGGGGCGCAGATAGCCCTAACTATAATAATATCATAAATGCGGAAGTTTGTTTGTTACGCTTTCACGCAAAAACGGCTGAACGAATTTGGATGAAACTTGGCATACAGGTAAACCATGACCTGGAATAGGACATAGAATACTTTTTATCCCGATATTCCCACGTGATCGAGACTTATGCGGTGAAACCGCGGGGCGCAGCGAGTAATATTATAAATGCGAAAGTAAGTTAGTTAATTTGTTTGTTTGTTACGCTTACACGCTAAAACGGCTTAACAAATTTTGATGAATATTGGCAAATGAGTAGACCATGACATTCATTCATCAGGCACTAGTTGTCTGGCATTTATGCTGAACTGGACCTATTTGGCGCAGCCGCGAGATCCACATTCCTGCTAGTATCATGTAACGCACTTTTACACTTTTTATTTTGTATTATTTTCTTTTATTTTATTTTTTATTTCTACTTGTGTGCTTTTTTTTATTAAGCCTTTATTGCTGAGGAACTAAACACAAGTATAATCTAATAGTATTAAAAAACTTTAATCTAACACATCGGGTTTTCCGGTTTAGTGATCAGCGTGTCCTGTGATACATAGGCCTCTTCCAGCTGTTTCCACTCATTTCTGTCTCTAGCTATTCTAGACCAGGGGCCCAAGTCTGCTATTTTTATAAATTCGTCATTCCAACACGATCCCATTGTCATTTTGCTAAAAGTTCGTAATCTGCTAAATTCATAATGGTCGATCATTGGTTGATCATTGTATTCCACAAACACGATACTCGTAACGAATTAAAAGAAATGACTGCACAATGACGTTCTCATGGTAGGTCACTGATCAAAGGAACTGTCAACATTTTAGCAGATTACCGCATAAGTCAGTCATTCATTTTTCACTATGTACGAGATTACCAATAGATGTCATTTCTTTCAATGGAGTGTGGCTGACCATTGGAAAGTCATAATGACGCCAATATGTTAGTAGATTACCAAACCTGTCAAAATCAACAATTATGAAATCAATGATAGACCATTCTAACACTATTGTAATAGCAGACTTGAGGCCCAGGTAGCGCCTCCAATTTTTCTTATGTCGTCTATCCATCTCTTTACCTGTCTTCCTCTTTTCCTTTTGCCATCGTGTGGATGCCACTCCGTTATAATTTTTGTCCATTTTAACTTACTATCTCTCGTCATGTGTCCTGTCCATCTCCATTTCAACTGTCTTACTTTCTTTATTATATCCTCTACTTTGGTTCTGGATCGTATTGCAACTGCTCTTAGCCGATCCCTTTTAGTTACACCAATCATGCTTCTCTCCATTCCCCGCTGACATGATCTCAGTTTTAAAGGATGTTTTTGATTTAGGGCCCACGTTTGGCTCCTATATGTCAGGCAAGGTAAGACACACGAGTTGAGGACTTTTCTCTTAGCTGCTATGGCAAAGTATTTGCTTTTAAGTATCTCCTTGAGTGACCAATATCTTTTCCATGCACAAGCAACTCTTCTTTCGATTTCCATGTCTGTTTGATCTCTGAATGATATTAACTGTCCCAGGTATGTGTAGTTTTTCACGTATTCAATGCTTTCGCCATCTATTGTTATGGCTATTTCTTTCCTGTTTGTCATTACGTTTGTTTTAGATTTATTCATAGTAAGACCTACTATTCTACTAGCTTCTGTTAATTGTTGCAGCATATTTCGCAGTGTACTAGGGCTGTCAGTGATTAATACTAAGTCATCCGCTAACCTTAAATGGTTGAGTTCTTCCCCGTTGATATTTATGCCTACATTTTCCCACTCTATGTTCCTAAATACACTTTCTAGAATTGCAGAAAAAAGTTTTGGGGACAACGGGTCTCCTTGTCTTACGCCTTTCGCTATAGGGAACTCTTCACCGGTTGTTTCCAATTTTATTTGTGCCGTGCTGTTCTTGTATATATTTTTGATTATACGTATGTATTTCTTGGGAATTCCTTGTTGAGTTAAAGCCTTCCAGAGTGACTCATGTTTAATGGAATCGAACGCCTTACTGTAATCCACAAAGGCAATATACAGTGTTTTATTGTATTCTTTGGATTTTTCCATTAACTGTTTTAATACAGGTATATGATCGATGGTTGAGAATCCTGCTTGAAATCCAGCTTGTTCGATTGGCTGTTGTTTGTCCAGTATTCCTGTTAGTCTATTTAGAATCAATTTTGAAAATACCTTGTATACATATATTTGACAACAAACTAATTGGTCTTTAATTTTCGATGTTATCCCGATCCCCTTTCTTGTGTAAGAGGACAATTGTACTCTTTGTCCATTGCGATGGTATAGATTCAGTTCTTAAGATGGTATTATATATTTCTGTGAGTTTTCTTAAGTTTTCAGGTGCAATTATTGAAGATTTTATCATCTCGTTCGTTATTTGATCTTGCCCTGGTGACTTGTCGCTCTTTAGACTGTGAACAGCTTTTTCTATTTCAGATTGTAGAAAAACTGGAATATCCTCAATTTCGTCGTCTTCTAGATTTATAGTTGGAATCTGAACATTGGGGTCCGCTGCGTAGAGTGACCTGTAAAAGTCTGTTGCAATTTGGATTATAGTTCTTCTTATGGTCTCCTGCTTTATTCTTAATGTTTGGTATACATTGTTTTGACTCCAACAGTTCTTTTAAGGCTTTCTTAACTCCTCCTGTCTTTTTTATGTGATTGTTGAGTGTGTCTAATCTTCTTTTCGCTCTGTCCTTCTTGATACTTTTTCTTATTTTTTTACTTACTTCTGAAATAGCTCTTAAATTGTGTTTAACTTTTTTTATTTTTTTAAAGCTGTCTTCTTTCTTCTATTAGGGTTTTGGTTTCCTTTCCTGTATAACATGCCTTAGGTTTTGCCAATTGAGAGTATAGTGGTCCATAAATTTCGTTTATTCCATTTTCCTATCTTTCGTCTGTTTCATTATTTGCTTCATTTAGGTGTCTACTAACATTCTTTATTGTATTAAATTTATTTCTGGCTTTTATCGGCTCTGTACTATTTATTATAGCTCTGAACATTCTATGATTAGTGTTAAAATTTAGTTGTTTAATAACACTTACATCATATAAAGCTTTTCTATTATTAGTTGTTATATAATCTATTTCATTTCTATATGTTCCATCTGGTGATAGCCATGTCGACTTTTTCCTTGTATTTTTATTGAAAAAGCTATTCATAAATGCAAGATTGTTTTCAAAGGCCATATTGATCATTCTTTTGCCATTGTTGCTTCTTCTGCCAAAACCAAATTTGCCAATTACATTTTCTTCTCCAGTTTGTTGAGAACCAATTCTGCCATTAAAATCTCCTATCAACATTACATTCTTGTGCAATTGCTGTAGGACTGATGTTAGTTGTTCATAGAAGAGTTCTTTGGCAGATTCCTCGTACTGTTCTGTGGGGGCTTAAATTTGGATAATCGACCACTTGTTTTTGTACGATGGCAGATTTAGATTAAGTACAGCTATTCTCTCTGATATGCCCTTGAATTCTTCTATGTTTCCTTCTAAATGTTTTTTAATCATGAATCCCATTCCGTAGTTTACTTGTGTGCTTTTTAGTCTGTGCCAAATAAATGTATTTTCTTTCTTTCTTTCTATGACCTGGGTTAAGACATAGAATACTTTTATCCCGATAGTATGTTCTCGACGGATAATTTCGAAGCTCCACGTGGCCGAAGCCACGGGCAAATGCTAGTAATATTTTAAATGCGAAAGTTTGTTTGTTTCTTACGTGCTCACGCTTAAACGGCTGCACGGATTTAGATGAAATTTGGCACAAGGGTGACCTGATGAACATGGTTAAGGATGTAGGTTACTTTTTATCCCAATATTTCCTCAGGATTGAGATTTATGCGGGTGATACCGCGGGCGCAGCTAGACTGTTAAACCTCATAAAGAAAAGAAAGAAAAAAGCAGAAGAAAGAGTTAAAAATGTCATGTCATTTATTTCATAACAAAATACATTGTGTTGAAAATATTACACTGATAATAAACAATTAATAAAAAATAAAACATTACAGTCATATCAAAATTCAGCATTTAAATAATAACCAACATTACATTTCATTTCAAAATTCATTATCCAGATAAAAAAAAAAAAATATAACTTAAACAAATAATTCAAAAAACTTTAAAATAGTGGCTGTCGCTTGTCATTAATGAACTCATCAATGCTGTAATAGCCCTTCCTCAATAAATATGTCTTCAATTTGTTTTTAAATAAGTTCGTGCTACTTATACTTTTATATTCTACTGGCAACTTGTTATATAGGAAAACAGATTGAACTCTGGGACTGTGATGAACCACATTCAATTTCCCTATTTTTGTCCTAATTGTTTTGTTTTTTGTGTGCAAATCCTGGTACATTGGCCCGACACAATCTCAGGCCGAGTTCTAGCGGTTGCGCTAAACTACTCAAACATTTGGGGGACGCGATCCCACCGCTCTGGTGACGGCCGTGTGTGGGTGCGCAACCATAGTAAATGTACAATATGTGATAATACAATACAATTAAATTATAAATATGTATTGTTACTTCGGTAGGTACCATCATCGCGTTCTCGTTGATGTCCCGTTGAGAGTGGCGGCGGACACCCTAATTCACCAAAGTTTTTTCGGTCAGTTTTTTCTTTTAGATCGGCTATAATTTATTTGGCGTATAAACATAATAAATAGTATCTCTATCTAATTTACAATGTAACTCATTGAACATAAGCCACATTAACAATAACATTTCACTCTGCTTTTAACGTCATAAATAAAGCCAAGATAAAATTACAAGGCTTTAAAACGTGCCTGTGATTTCAAAAACATTTTCTAAGCTCCCTGAAGCCCGTTATCGAATAATTCATTGAAGATAAAAGAATAGGACTGCTTCATACTGTAAACCCGTGTGATTTATAACGATAAAATAAATTCTACCGATAAAATTCCCTCTTTGTTTCAAAGTGGAAAAAGATTGGTATTTGATTGAAGTTAGGCTTAAGTAGGTATCTGTTCTTTTTCTTTTAAATTAAGCAATAGAATTGGAATTATCGTTCGTTTTAGCGTAATAATACCTATTTGAATTTAAATTGGGATTTAATCAGGATTCCAAAATGTCCGTTTTTCAGAGATACGAGATTTTCAACGAATCACGTTTTGACGTGTATACGCTTGTAGGAGGAGCTTGTGCACATGACGCGTTGCGTGCGGCGCCGCCAAAGATTTCGCCGCAGGGTCACACGGGCCCTGCGGCGCCGTAGCGTTGTTACGCCGCAGCGCGTAAATAGACATTTGTCAAAAATCTGTGTTTTTGACAACGCACAAACAACTGAGCGGTGATGCACCGGTGTCGCAACGCGTACATCCCTCGCGGGCTGCAAACCCGATGTACGTGCGGTGTTACGCCGGAACGCACCGTGTGGCATACCATGGAAATTTGTACATAGGATGCCGCAGTGACACCGATCTAGCGCCGCGCACCACCGCAAAGATTTAGCCGCATTAGCGGTCACACGGGCGCTGCGGCGTCGTAGCGTTGTTACGCCGTAGCGGCACCGCGCCGCGCCTTTAAGCGCGTAATTTGCCATCTATCGAACATCTGACAACGCAAAAACAAGTGAGCGGTGCCGCTCCGGTGTCGCAACGCGTATACCCCTCCCCGCCTCGTCTCACGGGCTGCAAGTCCGGTGTACGTGCGGTGCGACGCCGGAACGCACCGTGTGGTATACCATAGATATTTGTATGTAGGAAGCCGAAGCGACACCGCTCCGGCGCCGCGCCGCCGCCGGTACGCATCGTGAGCACAGGCTCTTAGTCGAGTATTGTTACTCCGTTGCGCTAACTACTAACCTAGTACATACAGATCAATGTTCCCGTTACACCAGCGTGATCACTTATCGTTTACGTTCAAGATCAGATTTCTGCAGGTTTTTTTTTTCCTAACATTACTTTACAAAGTATGTACTCATATAATAATAATAACCCCACTGCCGTATCTCTACGTTGATGTCGTGGTGGGGCTTGCGCGCTCCGAATTCTAGGTCTGTGCCGGTATTGCTTACTTTGCCGGAATGGATAGGATGAGGAGCCAGACCAAGAGATATACAGAAATCCGCAGGGCAGCATGTGGCGAGCTGTTGGGCAGTAGCGACCCCACGGACCCTATCTCCCGGGAGAAAACTTGTACCTCACCTCTGGCTTGACTTTATTGGCCGGCTTGAGTAGAGATTCGCAAGAGCAAACGTGCTCGGAGGAAGGAAGTATTCCAGTAAGTGCTCGTAGGGATCTTGACTATCTTCCGGGCTCTGGGATTGTTCTGAAAGCCGTGGAATACCTCTCCATTCCTTGAGCACCTCAGGACATGGGCAACATGTCGCTACATCACTATATGCTAGCGACAGTTTTCGGGGGCCCATTATTGAGTGTGCAAGTCACCCCCTGCCATTTAATCCGTGTATACTATAACATGATCAGGCAGGGGATATAGGACTTCCATAGTTATAGGTAACCAATCCACTATAGCCACCCAAACCCATAGCCCAATATTTTTTGTTTCCATGTTCTGCAATAGTCCTGCACCAACCGGGGGTTGTCCTTGGGTACACTTGCATAGTGCATACAGGGATAATCGTCGGTTGGTGCCCCATTCCATTTAAAATTGTCTAAGGGACCACTGCGGGTTGGCTTCGGCCCCTCGTACGCCTTCCAAAGGACCGGGACCCCATGGTCCCGAGATAATTATGTAAACACATAAAAATAATAATATATTTACATAGGTACATATAAAATAGAAATAGCCTATTTTCATTTTCTAGGCTCATGCTCGAGAAACTAACCCCAGCTACCCACCCGCTCATCAGAACCTGCCACTGCTACAAAGCTCTACAGGACAGAAGTACTGCTTTCAAATTAAATAATCATGAATGGTATACCACAGTCATGGATGTTCAGTATTGAGGTACGGGATAATCATATGGGGAAACTACAGACGCCCAGAGAGCTTTTATAGCCCAGAAAAGATGCATAATGTCAATTTATATTTATAGTCTCAAGTGGACTGATTCGTGCCGACCGATATTCACTGATAAACGTTTACTTACCTTTCCATCCCTCTACGTTGAAATGTGTAAATTCGTTAGAAAGCACCTCACACTTTATAAAAAGGATGATAAGGCCCAATTTAAAGGAAAAGCATATTAAAGTTATGCCTCGAAGCATATTAAAGTTATGTAACAGAAACCGGTACACCATGACGGTGAACATTTATAATAAACTACCGGAAAAAATAAGAAAAATGAATTACTTAGAATTTTATAGAACTTTAAACAATTGGCTTTGTGACTGATGTTTTTATTCAATACACATTATATAATTTTAAATCACAGAACTGACGAGGTTCTCTTTTTGTGAGAAAAAAACGGCAATTTCATAGGTGGGGACCCAATATTATGCATGCACTAGAAATATATGCACGACTGATAAATCGAATATAGAGAGACTAAAACTATTTTACCATGTTATTGAGTAAGTAGGTAGGTACCTATATTCTGGCAATAATTAAAATTTCATTTAATTTCATTTGAAATGAAATTGTCTATTCTGTAAATAGAATACGACATAAAATGGCGGTACAAACTGGGGGGTCAGGCTATAATGAGGACCAGCAGATTAGTTTTTTTTTTTTCATAATTTAGGTGAGCATCTGGCCTTTGAGTGCATAAAATCTATAAAGTGACCATACAGCAGTAATCCATTTTGTGAGGCCAGTTTTACGAGTCGCTCGGGATGGCATACAGACGATATACCTATTCATTTTATGTTCTAGATTTCTAGAATCTATCTAGGTGACAGGGGCGCAGCACATACATAATCCGATTCTTAACGGATTCCCTTCGGAACAATCACTCTCCTTATGCCCGTTTGTGCACTGTTTGATTTTCAACGCTAGGCTCAGCGCTGAGAGTTGAAAATACAACAGTGCACTTTTAATTATTGATTTATTTACTCGTAAGTGTCACTGAGTTATCAGTGAAAACGGGAATTAGTGTACTATATACGTTCTACTATTGTCAAATAACATGGTGCACCTGTTTGTTTATCACATTACATTCTAACCTCCTTACTAATAAACGTTGTATAGCGTCTGTGTAGTTACACAACGATTTGTCTTCTTCTTTCGAAAGTCAAATTACTGACGACTGAAAGAGAGAAAACGGTGTGTAACTATTCACCTGATATAATACGTTTATTAGTAAGGCAGCAGATGTTTAACACTAGTTTAAGACATAATAAGAGATGACATGCAGTCGATATATTTTATGCTCTAGAACACTATTTGAATCTGACAATGTTCTAAGTATGGTTAAGATTTTAAGTATGGTAAGGTTTTCATACATCGATTCGTACCTAGATCTGTATTTAAATAGTATGAAAGTTGTTAGTTTACGGCTACTACGGCGTAGTAGTGTCCGCTACGTGGACTACGCCATCGTAGAACAGCTACGCTTCGAATTTGTCTTCAACTTTTTTTGATACTGAGCTGTAAATATCGACGTAAAAACGTAAGAAAATTTGAATTAGGGTATGATAAATGATTTAAGGTATTTTAGCCGTGTAATGCAAATCGGGCTTAGCCTGTTATACTCGTACATTCAGACACGGTAAGTCATACGTCTTCGTATTATAGAAGAAAAAAATCATATTAACTTTGTCACTGAGTGTTTGACAGGCGTGTCAATTGGGTTAGGATCGCTTGATAATAATGTTACACTTTCATGTAATATTAACGGTTGGCTAACCTGAGAGCCAGAACTACAAACTTGACAGCAGAGTGGCTACCCAAAGTCAACCAATTGCAGGTCTAGCAACCGTAACCTAGCGACAATTGTTTTGAAGAAAAATTATGATTGGTAATTTTGACATCGGAAAAACTCATGTCAGTGACTGCCGGATCACTAACGCCAATCGCTTCCATATTTAGTATATAATTAGTACTCAATTGGTGATAATTAGTACTCAATTGGTGATAATTAGTACTCAATTGGTGATAATTAGTACTCAATTGGTGATAATTAGTACTCAATTGGTGATCATTAGTACTCAATTAGTGATAATTAGTACTCAATTGATGATAGTTAGAACTCGAAGAACAAAATTGGTACCTAAGTAGTTTTCGAGAAAATCAACTTTGAAGATGGTCCGGTGGTTCTATGTAGGTTTGAGGAAAGCGACTAACTCCTCAAACTTGGAATCAACATTCAAAATCGTGTTCCTGCAGAATGAGCGCGTGAAAGTTACCATCGTTGATTTCTCGGTAAATACAAATGTTTCAGTTCAGTTTTCTTACGAAATGAATGACATATTTAAAGGGTACTAATTATTTATATACTTAAAATAGCTGTAGCATGCCCTCTTTTTCGGCACTCATGGTGGTCCTGCTGAAGGGAGCGTGACTACTACCGGACCACCTTCAATCTCCATAGAAATCTACTTCGCTTTGGAATGGGCAACTAGCTTCATCTTTCTGACTGACCGACCCCTTGACAATCCAAAAGTACCTGTGATTGGTTTATTTGAAATAAATAGTTTGAGTTTGATAACTTTTGCACATAAACTTAAATAACACATAACTGCCGACATCTTGGTGGAATTGCTATTTCTGTTTTGTAGTTTATGTTGTATCTATTACGAGTATAAATTTCATAAAATGTGCTAAGCTAAAAAAAAAATATACCTTTGAAAAAAAGTTTTATTTCGATTATCAATCATATTGTTGGACTGGCTTAGTATCGAGTATATGCTCCTTGACTCTTCTTGACTGTCTATTACAGCTTGCAGTCGTAATTCCATGGAGTTAACCAATCTAGTGCCAATATCAGTCCCTCGAATGTTTTCCAATACTTCTTGGCAATGCGGCAATGTTGCGCCAGATCTTCTTTTCTTTGTTCATTACGGTGATCCCATCGCTGCACCATTAAACCCCACAGACTTTCTATGGGATTCAGGTCAGGGGACTTAGCTGGCCATGGAATCACCGTTGTCTGGATGTGCATCAAACCACGTGCTGACAATGAGGAGACACGCTGTCTTATTATTCCGGTAGGTGACGTATAATCACTGGTGCTGATTGTACTGTCAGAATTGTCAAATACCATACATTTAGTCTTCAATCTCCAGGTATTCGGCAGTCCCTTCATTATTTATACCAAAGTTTTTATCGTATGATTGTTAGGGACCTAAGTAAGGACTAAACTTAAAAGCAGTGGACTGTAATTAATTTAAATATATTCCAAAATAGGTACAAAATTATGTTGGTAAAAGCGTATGGAATGCGCGCGCCTGCCGTCTTCGGAGATCGGTTGCGAAGTGGTCGAAGGCCTGCGTCCCGTACGCCGTACCTCTCGCCGCCACCGTCGCTCGCCACCTTGACAGCACCCGAAGATTGCCAAGTGGTCGGAGGCGCCCGAACATGATTTTAGTCTGTAAAAAGATAAAATTGGAATTTAAATAATGTTAACAAAAAAATGGTGATTTATCCTACTTTTACTTAATTTGCAACAAGGTCCGCTTTTTTCTAGATATACAAGCATTTTTTTCTTTAATACTTCTTTTAAATCAGCTACGGGGATTATGGAATACATTTTTTAGCGTTTGTTTTTGCAGTTAAGTTTCTAACCGCCAATTAAAACATTAATGACAAGCACCAGTTACGGTGATGACATCTGTAATTAGCTTTGCCCGTCCCTCCCCATTCTTTCTCGATTTATGACACAAATTATCGTCTCTGACATCGACATTTCAACTGTCACGTCTTCGGATAGGTTTTCAGAAATAATATTTAATGAGCTCTAATTCAAAGGTGGTCAGTATCAAATAGATAGGACAAACGTATGCAACTGTATTGATTTATTATTGACAACTTATTAGTCAACCTTCGTTTTCTATGGATAAGACTGTTTCCGATTATTAGTAATTTATCATCTTTTTTAAGAGCATGCGGTTTGAGTACGTGTTTAACCTTTATAATACTGGTGTCTCATATTGGAGACAGATAACAATAAAATTCTATTGTGTCTGCTAATTGCGCGCGCGACAGATTAATCGTGTAATCTCGTGAATGTATAAAACTGCAAAATTGAAAAGTTTGAAAGTGGCTCATCAATTAAAATCCGTGGCTGTACAAACACTTTTACACGACAGTATATTTTTTTAAGACTAGATGAAGTTGGCGTTTCCTATCTGACTACTCTGAGAAGAAAGGACGAAACAAACTCAGAGGTCACAGTCTCTTTTAAAGTCCAGATAATTATAATCTTGGTCAGATCATGTGAAGACCATGTAGATTGGTGTCTGAAATGATCTTTTGAGGAAAGAAGTATACAGATTGAGTGGACCTGTCCAGTCAGTGCACACATTTGTCAGTAATCGTGCAACTCAAAGTATAAAGTTTAAGAATGTGCGATTTCAGGGATCTCTGAAAAGCATTTAAACACTGTTGCCATTTCATGTCGTATGTCAGTCCAGTATAAAATTTTGCTGAATATTATGCTCACTCTGAGGCGCCATCTGTACGGACGAGAGTATCGCAGCGATAGTCACGCCGGCGCCATGACATCAAATTCAATAGAAACTGTATGAAGCAATTCCACACGGCGATGTCATCGCGGCGAGAACTATCGCGCGATTCTCTCGCCCGTGGAGATGGCGCCTTAAAGGATAGCTATCATTCATGTTATCATCCAATGTTGCACAAAATAGTCTGAATAAACAAAATAAAATGAATCTAAAAATAGCATAAAAACATAAAATTTACCCAATATCACACGGTACAGTCACCGAAAAAAGTTACTGCCAAGTCGACTCGTGAAATCAAATTCAGAAAAAAATTCAAAGTGAATATTCAATTAGGCCTTAGTTCACCACGAACATTCTATTACACTTCTCCCACGATCGTTTGTCAACGTCGTTTATATTAATTTGCATTAAATTCCCTCTTACGTTGATACGCCAGGCTCCCATTTATTTTGTTTGAAGTGAACTCAATTTCACGGTAAGCGTGGATGCCATAACGGTTTCTGTTGCGCGCATTACTCCTTGAATTATGTATAGGTATAATCTGTATGTATATGATGTGTTTGTATGAAGGTAGGGTAGAATTATAAGTGGCTGGAATTGAAATACCAATCTAGTAGTATAGTGTGTGTCTTGAAATCAATGTTTCAGAAAAACAATGTCACTTCAATGTTTACAGAAAAAATGTTTTGAAGATTTTGCCCTACACATAATGTACTGTTGGGAGGTACATCAATGAAAGATATCTTTGGAATTAAAATAATAATAAAAATTATTATTATTTATTTAATTCGAACACAAATGATTCATATTGTTGTTAGTAACACTTATAAACTACGTTAGTAATGTCCCATTAAAATAAAAATACAAATAAAATTGAATTTATAAAATATGCGAAATTAAATCAAACTAAATAATTCATGAAATCGTTTCACGTTTTTACATCAACACATTCACTTGTCAGCTCTTCTAGCAGACTCCTAATTATTTTCTCTATTCTTAATAAAAAATAGTGCTCGTCTCATATTATGCCATCAATATCAAACTTGTGGAGGTTGTATGGAAGAAGCAAGTAGGCTAATTCTCTACAGAATCATAATCATTTATGACCTAAGTCAAAGTCAAAGTCAAATAATTAATTTCAATTAGGCACAAATAAGGCACTTATGAACGTCAGCATTTACAAAAAAAAATATAATAATTGATTCTAGTCGTCCATTCCAATAGGTAGTTTTCGTATGGAGAAGAATGGGCAAGAAACTCCACCGTTACTCTTTTAAAATATTTTCACAATATCTTGTATACATTAGTTATATAATTATATGTGAAGACGATGCACCTAGAATAAGATTACTATACCACGATAGGTAAAAATAATGAAAAATGAAGGAATGACATAAATTAATTATGTGATAGATGCATGGTGCTCACATATTTACAAACATTGTAAAATTATACATAATCATGTAGGTATGTCATAGGCCTTAGATGATTATGACATAAGTAGGTACTATAAAGAGCAAGAACATCACAAGTGGTAAACATACATCTAGATTATTTAAATACCAATATTATGGTTAGATACATAAGTATCGTAAGCATGATAAATGGTTTATGAATGATAACTTTTTGCAGTTTATGTCTGTGAATCAATCATTCGTAATGTTGATTAATTATTTTAAAATGTCTAAGTGCTCATCAGTTGATTACGGTGACTGTACCTAACTACCAACACACAAAATTTTGAAATTCAGTCAAAGGCCTGCTGTACACGGCATGGTTTCTTTACGGTACAGTGCGGTTTCCGCACCGTAGAATAATCGTGTGAGCTTTTATATGACATCGCAAACCACCGGACGACGCATACGGCGACGGTGGCGCCGTGCCGTAGTGCCGCCGTATCTGTCAACAAGCTATCATTGATAGTGAACCATACAAAACTGACGACCGAGCCTACACACGGCGAATCAACCGTAGTTTTTCACGACAAAAAAAAATTGTGTGTACAACGGGTCATATAACATAAAACGGGCTTGTGGCCTTCCCTAAAAGTAATTACTCTCAACTTTTTTAAAACCTTGGTAGCACTAACAGTATATTTTTGTGAAAACATCCCCAAGTAAAGCTTTCAATTTTAAAGTTCAAAGTCTTTGAGTGGGTAGTAATGCTTTGGATGGTTGCTGCAAGTCTAAGTGATGTTCATTTCACTTTTTAGGGTTATATGTATACCCGAACAAATGGATCCCTATTACTAAGCTTCCGCTGTCCATCGGTCTGTCTGTCAGCGGGCTTTTATATATCTTGGACCGTAATAGGTAGACAGTTGAAATTTTCACAGATTGTGTATTATATAACAACAACAACAACAAAAAAACTTAATTATTAAGGTCCTTTAATTCTTAAATTTTTATTTTTTTTTCCATAATAAACGTGTTTTTTTTCGGCGTTTTTTGCTCGATCTTAATACGGTACGGAACCCTTCATGTGCGAGTCCGGCTCGCACCTGGCCGGTTCTCTTTTGACTGCATTTTTAAAACTCATCTTGAACCATTTGCATGTTATTATAAGTACTTACTATCTCTTCAAAGTGAAATGCTTGCGGTATTTTGCATTTAAAAGGTAAGTTTTATTACTTGATAGTTTAGGAAGAAGTCTTTTAAGATATTCTAGTGAGTTTCGACGCCCATCAAATATAATAAAAACGAGTCTGAGAGCTGCGGGCTGTGACCCTTCTGATTTAAGAACATTCATACAAAATATTCGTATAAAACATACCCACGTAATATCTTCTTTAACGTCACTGCGTCGTGTATTGCCTCGTTGGTCTGGTGGTCGCAAGCGCTATTGCTGTAGCGGTTACATCGCCACATACGAACTACGCATCAAAGACATGACGTCACACAAAGCCTGCATCGCGCAATTAGAGTTTACCGCGCGAACGACATATTATATAAGACTATCCGACATCAACAGTCGGGCAGTCGGCCCGCCAGACACAACACCCGGCTGGTCGGAGGATCCTCCCTTTTCTATGGTGGATGAGTGAACTTTACACCCTGTTCCTCATGGTCCTAAATTGGTGACCCAGACTATGAACGTCAACGCAGCCTTCCTGCAACTACTTCAGCGTGACGTCATCATCATCATCACTCCCGAAAGCTTTCGTGAGGCGAGTCACACAGACAGCCAGCTCTCTCGGCTTCAACGGGTATCCTGACTACCAACATGCAGCGAACGCGCATTCCTGGTCATCACTCTCAGCCTCATCAGCAACCTTGGCACAGCACCTATACCTTCAGCCGGTCTCACAAGCAGAGCCCATTCTACCTTCTCCTGGTCGACGCTAGCAGTCAGCCACAACCCGGCGCTATACCACATCAGACTCACTGGATCGTGACGCAGCGCCACCCCGACTCACTGGGGAATCACCGCAGACAGTTCCGACTCACCGCGAACTATGCGGCACCCGGTTCCGACTCACTGGTACCTCCACTGGTACTGTGAAGCATCGCAAGATACAAGACTCAGCCTACTATCGACCTCCAGTCTCCGGAGGGGAGTGATGTAGCGGTTACACCGCCACATACGAACTACGCATCAAAGATATGACGTCACACAAATCCTGCATCGAGCAATTATAGTTTACCGCGCGAACGACATATATAAGACTATCCGAAATCAACAGTCGGGCAGTCGGCCAGCCAGACATAACACCCTTCTGGTCGGAGGATCCTCCCTTTTCTATGGTGGATGAGTGAACTTTACACCCTGTTCCTCATTCCCCTAAACTGCTGAACATAAAGTTCTGGGTTCGATTTCCAGGTCGGGCAAAGTGTCATTGGGTTTTTCTTTCTGGAATTTCTCAGTAGCAGCCCGGAGTCTGGATTTGTCCCCGGTTGATGGCAATAGGCTCGCCCCCTTTCACATGGAACTTAAACATAACTGGCAAAATGTGGGTGAACTATAAGTACACCTCTGCCCAACTCTTCGGGGAAACATGGTGTTGGCATGTTATGTTAACATTTTTATCGAATACCTCCCCCAAATACTTCCAAGCATTCTTTTCCAGCTCTTGTAGTATGCGTTTACGTCGTCTTGCCACGTCTTCCTGGGATGGCCTCGGTGGTGCCGTCCATCCTTAGGAAACCACCGTGTGGAGACTGTTGCGCAGCGGTCACTATGCATGCGGCTGACATGACCCGGCCAATCCCATTTCGACTTCGGTTCTTAAAATATTTTATTTTTTATGACATTTATTTATCATTGACAGTGAAGGAAAACATCGTGAGGAAACCGGCAAGCCTGAGAGATATTTCTCGCCGGCATGTGAAGCTAAGTCAGAGGCCCAAAACTGCGGGTGGCTTTAAAATTATGTCACAAGGTTAGCCACTAACCACACGAGAAGAAGATCATTTACATGTGTTTTCACAGGTGGGAACCAACTAAAACAATGTAGTCACCAATTTTCATACTCAGAGACGTCACTCAAAAGCCAATCACACACCATCACCAACAAAGAATAATAATATGATGGTTATAAACAAAATCCAAGGCAACAAAAACAATACTGCAAGATGAATTCAAATTCAAATTATTTTATTTCACATAAACCTAAATGGGCACTTATGAAACGTCAGAAGTTAGGTGCACGGTTCCAATTGGTCGAAGAAGATTTTCCTATGGAGAGGAGCCGGCAAGAAACTCCACGGTTACTCTTTAATTGGCTTTTACATTTTTTTCAAATAACAGTGTTATTGATAGGTATGGGAGCACAGATTTCAACAAGTACCAGGGCCTCAAGTCTGCTATTACAATAGTGTCAGAATGGCCTATCATTGATTTCATAATTGTTGATTTTGACAAGTTTGGTAATCTACTAACATATTGGCGTCATTATGACTTTCCAATGGTCAGCCACTGACACTCCATTGAAAGAAATGGCATCTATTGGTAATCTCGTACATAATGAAAAAAGAATGACTGACTTAGGCGGTAATCTGCAAAAATTTTGACATTTCCTTTGATCAGTGACCTACCATGAGAGCGTCATTGTGCAGTCATTTCTTTTAATTCGTTACGAGTATCGTGTTTGTGGAATACAATGATCAACCAATGATCCACCATTATGAATTTGGCAGATTACGAACTTTTAGCAAAATGACAATGGGATCGTGTTGGAAAAATAGCAGACTTGGGCCCCTGGTACTTAACAAAATAATGATGGTCAAAAAATCTTACAGTGCACTAAGCCTACAGCGTTCTCACATTCACAAAATAGAAAAGAATCTATATAAAGATAAAAGTATTTTAAACGAAATGACGTGATTGCTATTACAACTGTAACAAATCTGAATAATTATCATGTCCACAAAAGCCACTAAAAAGAGTTGAAATTAAATTGTAGGTATTATAATGTCAAATTGGGTAATTATGTCAAAAAGAATGTAAAAAATATAAACATGCTAATTTGGGAGCAGTTAATAGACTCTTACATAATTTACCGTTAATGAGGTACTAGGGAAGCCACAACATGTGCAGAAGGAATTATTGCCAAACTTCCTTGTCTTCAACGTAGTCTTTAATGTTATAATTATGCTTTCTTGATAAGGACGCGTGATATGGGTTTTGAACTTCCCATCGTTAAGTTCTGTAACCGACTTAGGTAACTTGTTATAAAAGCGGAAACTGTTTATAAGAAATGACTTGCTTGTTTTAGTTAATCTACTCGTAAATGAAGTAGTATGAAGTATGAAGTCACGATTGCAAATAGTCACAACTCTACACCAAGGCACACACAATGTAGTGGACACACAAACCACGCATACAAACATACAGACATGAAGCAAACATCTGTGGACTGGACCAATATTTGTTCCGATGGCGAATCGACTTCTCGATCCAGAACACAGAAGGTTGATGTTTCAGCGAGGATTCGGGATCCTAAACAAGGATATTTCAACGCTCTGTACAGCGATTCAATATTTATCATCGTTTACGCTCGATCCGACTCGAGATTGGACCTAACACACTCGTAAGTTTTTCGGTATTGAAGCGAGGTTTCCTGGACAAATAGTAGGAAAAATGGGCTTAAGATTATTGAAGGCTAAGTTTTAGGTAAAAGCACTGCTTTTAGTCTTACGAGTATTACCATCGAATTCTTAGCTTAAGGGGGATGCGCTAAGGTACCCCACGAAATTAAAATTTAGTTACTATTTTGTGTCAGATTGATTGTTGATTAAAATTTAATTCGCGACCGTGACACTAACAACCAGACCCGGAACATCTACTTGTAGGTCATACAAATATTTGGTCCGTGCATGAATCGAACCCGCGACACGCAGCACAGCAGTCAATCGCTTAACCACTGCGCCAATCGTGCCGTCAAATTTCAACTTATGCATTGATCATTTTAATGATTATAATTCTCTAGATACATATTTGTTATGATCGCGAATAATATTTTGATCAACATACAACCTGGAAATTTCAAAAAAACCTAGCGTTTTTATTTTGACAGAAAAGAGTATTAGGAATAAGGTTTATTATTTAATTTTTATTTTAGAACTTCATTACATTGCTTACTTTTTACTGTGCCCTACGGAATCCGTAATTATATCTTAACAAGATTCTAACATCTTATTAACATTGTGGAAGGCAAATAAAGATGTGAATATGTTTTGTTCTAGCGAACGTGAAGTATAGACATACCCATATTTATATAACTTGACGTCGTCGACGAGTTTTGTTCCAACCGTTTTTGTTTTAAGTTTGGGACTTCCCATGTTGATGTTATTTCAGGGCAGTCTAAGCATAGGACCTTCACGAGCTGTTCACCACCATCAATTCACCCTGTCTTGTGCCGCTGTCTACTTTAGTTGCACCTATGGGCATTCGCATGTAAGTACCTATTGGCAAGTAAATCGATCCGTCCATGATAATTGGAAACTTGAAATAAAATATTGAAATTACTATATGACTTCAATTTCTTGTTTTTGTATTGGTACACATTATACCAGGCTCGAAATAGCAAGACGTAATGGGTAGGGTTTTACACCGCAATAAGATGACGTAGGCTAAAAGTAACCCATACAAGTAATTGTCAGCCCACATCAGATGTCTACTGTCAGAGTAGCATCAAGCCGATAATCATAATCATTCTCAACTTGACCCTACTCTTTTAGGGGTGACGTAATAGAGTAATAGTTTAGCCAGAAGAGGGTGCAATAGCATCTCTCTATCCACAAATAACAACGTACTGGCAATCGAATCACTATCATTCGATGCGATCAAATCCAGGCCAAATGGATTGGATTGGCCAAATTGCTCAAATTGCGATGCCTGGCAAATGTGCGGTCATTATGGCACTGTTACCTCACGCCAACATATTAACCGCTTCCGCACTACATGTTGCAATTTTTAATCTGCACTGTGGTTTTGGCACCGAATAAACATGGGGATATATTTAACTGATCTTCTAAAAACTTATTTATCTTCTAAACATAGACACTTTTTAAAATTGATGAACCTCTAAAAACTATCTGCGCTTCTAACAGCGCACTTTTTTAATACGTTAAAGTACGTTTTAAATTTCTGCCTCTTTTCACAGTTGGTTGCATTAACTAAGCTAAAGTACCCCGACCAAACATTAGGAATTATTTGAGGTTCACAAAAAGAGGCGCAATCATTATGTTCAATAATATTTTAAGAGCGGAAAATAGGAATAATTAGAGGTTCGATTAGATACGCATGCCATAAACATGGGCCCCTGTTGCAATGTTCAAAAAGGCTCTAGGTAAGTACCTAACCTATTATATTAGAAAATGACACAGGATTTGTATGCCGAATAAATTAACTAGAACTCAGGCCATCAGCATTTTATTTATTAGGCAGCATAAACTAACTCTAGCAAATACATATAATACCTAGGACCATAATTATGCATAAGCGGTCTCTAATGTACCCTCTACGTTCGGGTTGTTCTATTTATCTATTGAAAAATTCTCTACTGAAAATTCGGGGTGATGAAAACTACAGTATTTTTATCTCATGAAGCGACGTGCGCTTTACTTATGATAACCAATTGTACAAATACGCTATGAATGTGTGCATGAAGATGAGTAGCGTCAGCACGTAAGACACACACGCACACAAACACACAGTTCCGAATTAGCCCGGGTCTCGGATGGTACCGGGAGCTGCGCATACACTTCGTAACCACAAGTACGAGAAAAGCGAGCGTCGCTTCATGGGATAAAAATACTATATCAGGAATAAAGAACACACTCACTATAAAATGTAAAAATATGATAGTATTATAACATGTATTTTTGGTGTATGCTTTGTTGGTTGTCCTTAAATAAATAAATAAGAATGCATACGCCCCTAACACGTTACAAAACTACCTACTACTAGTATTACTTATGTCGTTATATGAAGGTATTGACGTAAACAAAACACCTCAATAGGTAGGTATACAATTGAAAATTAATCAGCCACTTACAGCGACCGATTTCAACCACAGGACAAATCACTTCGTGAATCATTGACTCCGATGCTAAGTCAATGAATTAAGTAGCTCAGCGTCGTTATATATGGCAGTGCCTTACCGTATGTATAGACCATATTATATTGGAGAGACTTAAGGAATCCATTTGGCAAACGTGAAAGTTGGTTTCCACTACGCGAATGTATGTTTTCCGGGCGCGAATTTTTGTGTAGGTATGTTTAATGTTTATCTTTATTGTGCAAGAGAAAGAATTAAAAAAAACGATTTTACTGTATAGTGGAGTGAAGTGTACTTTGCCGTATTAACTGTAAACTACACACATCAAAATGAAAATTTTAGAGTACGCTTTAGAGTATCGCCGCAATTGAAGATTATTACTTTAACTTTTTTGGATCGTTTTTGATTATTTTTCGTGAAATTAAAAGAAAATTACCCGTCAATCAGGATTCCTATAAAAGTGAGTAATAGCGTTTTAGCGCAGGGGGGGTTGAGCTCGCCCCGCCTCTTCAACTTGTACATAAACCGGCTGATCGGTGAGCTCAGCAGCGCCAGAGTTGGATGTCATATAGATAGTATTTGTATGAATAATATTAGCTATGCCGATGACATGGCCCTTCTGAGCCCATCGATCGGCCCTTTAAGGACACTTGTGGCGATTTGTGAGTCCTATGCAGTGGCCCATGGGCTCAAGTACAATGTCAAGAAGAGCGAACTTATTATGTTTAAAGCGAGTGCCATAAATTATTCTGATGTCCCCGGTGTCTCGCTTTGTGGTACTCCTTTAG
Source organism: Xanthia togata (assembly GCA_963853775.1). Classification (NCBI taxonomy): domain Eukaryota; kingdom Metazoa; phylum Arthropoda; class Insecta; order Lepidoptera; family Noctuidae; genus Xanthia; species Xanthia togata. The sequence goes on from OY970802.1 coordinate 21,066,593, forward strand.
CTTGGGTAAAGAAATTCAAGTACTTGGGTCATTGGGTCACTGATGATCTCAAGGACAATACGGATATAGAGAGGGAGCGCAGGTCGCTGGCTGTTCGATGTAATATGCTGGTTCGAAGATTTGCACGTTGTACTGACGAAGTAAAAATAACTCTTTTTAAAGCCTTTTGCCAGTCTTTTTACACGTGCAGTCTTTGGACCAGTTTTACGCAGAGGACATACAGTGATCTGCGTGTCCAATATAATAATGCGTTCAGGATACTGTTGGGGCGGGCGTGGCGATGTAGTGCGTCCGGTATGTTTGCGGAGGCGCATACTGATGACTTTTACGCCATATTACGCAAGAGGACCGCCTCCATGAATGGCCGGCTGCGCACCGCCACCAACAGTCTCCTGAGCGTGTTTTCAGATCGGTGGGACTCCCCTCTGCTGCGCCACTGGGTGAGAATCCACACCAATTAGCGTTTTTAATTAATTTTTATTATTACTAACACTTAGTCTTTAAGTTATTTTGTATACTAACTTAATTCATTTTCATGTTTACTAACAATAGTCTTTAAGTTATCTTGTATACTAACACTATGGACGCATGTCTGAAATAAATTATTTGAATTTGAATTTGAATTTACAAAACCATTACAATTTCTGCATTGGAACTGAAAAAAATTGCATCGATATGGGTCGACGACATCATTTGACACGAGAGTGATGATGAGAGCTGTCGGAAGCCGGTTCCAGGCAATGTACTGTGGCTTTCGCTCTTGGACTCAGCTTGGACACAGAGCGTCATAAGCCGCCTCTGGACACGCTATCGTATCACGGGCAGCGTGGCCGAGCAACATGGAGCACAATCTTGCATCACCACTCGCAGACTGGACCGGTACATCCAAAATACTGCTCGACGGAATCGTACCATGACCGTCATGATGTTGGCTACGAGGCCCCACAGCTCTTCAGGCTTGCTGATAAGCGACCAAACCATCCGAAATCATTTACGTGAAGTGGGTCTGCGTTCCCGAAGGCCGCAGTCCTCGCAATCGTCGGTGGAAGAACCGATCTTATTTGGATCAGAGAGGCAACCTCAATGCTCAGATTTATGCGGAGAGGATTGTTTCAGACGTGATCATCCCTTTGCGAAGCCGGTTGGGTGATTCATTTCGACTAATGCACGTCAATGCACGTCCCCACACGGCTAGACTCATAACACGCACTTTTGCCGATGCTCGTATCAACGTTCTGCCGTGGCCTGCTCAATCGCCAGATCTCAACCCAATTAAGCACGCATGGGATATGCTTCAAAGAAGAGCTCTGCCGAGTATGGATGAGTTCATCAAAAGATGAACTGATTTTAAGCATGACAAATCACTGTGATTGTGTGATTCGTGTCAATGGTGGAAACACAAAAAATAGGATTTTTTATCTTTGAAATTATTTATTTTTTAATCCTTATTTTTTGCCTTTTTTTGCCATTTAAGTGACGACATTAGCTTAGTATAATTAAAAAAAAAGCATTTTTTCTTAATTTTCACAAAATATAGGGATATTTTGTTAAGAGTCCTATTACATTTTTGACGCAAATTCATGATTTTTGACGTTGTAATTTTCAGCAGCAGTAAGATATTTGAATTATCTGATTATGAATAACGATAGTGCCATTCTCTTTATTGTAAGTTGGAGTTACAGATTTTAACTTTTCTTGTCGTGTAATTTACTATTAATATTTTACGAACTCAGTTTACAAGGAAAAACGTCGGCAATGGAACTTTGACGCTCAAATTCACATTGTTTCATTCAGTTCTAATAAAAGCGAAAGTTACTAAACGATAATTTAAATGTTTTACTTGTTTATTGGAGTTCTAGAATTTCTTTAAATTCCTTGAGGTTTTAGGGAAAAGTCGTAAAGAAAACCAATAAATGTCTCGATTTTCATGTCCATTATATTCCAAATAAACACAATTAAATCAAATAAACTAATATAATATAAAACTTCGATCTACAGTGAATACGTTTCATTAGTTTTTGTTTCTCAATATAATATGACAATATTACTATAAATTAAATGAAAGTACTATATATTCCGCGTCAATTCAGCAAATTACACGAAAATAATTTGTAACTCCAACTTACAAGAAAGGAAATGGCACTATAGTTATTATAATCAAATAATTAAAATATCTTACTGCTGCTGAAAATGACATGGTCAAAAATCATGAATTTCCGTAAAAAAATGTAATAGGACTCTTAAATTAAACATAAGAATTAAAGTAGCCTAAAGTCAAAGCCTAAAGTAGACTAGATTTTGTAAATATTGATTGGATATTTTTTTATAGTTAAAATGTATTTGATATCTAGACATTTTTTATGTGTATTTACGTCATATTGTAGTATTAGTCTTATAGAATTTCAAATAACACTAAGAATAAAAATATAATTCTACTTCTTACTTTCAATTCAGCAAACACTTTTAGAGCTTGTATTTTGAAATTGTAAAGTTCAAAACGTAAAATTGTTTATTTACTTGACTTACTTTACCAGATTTTTTATATTCTGCCCTTTCACCGAAATCCCCCTTAAACTATCTATATCCTTTGTTCATTTCCTTAGAGTAGAATGAAAAATCCCTAATAACAAATGGGGAGGAGCAGCGCTGGCCTTTATTGATGACCGCCATTATTTGGTTAGGCGTCCTCTGTGCCAAATTATTGGCCAAATCTGTAATAAAGAATTTAATCTGGGATTTCATGGTGGTGATAGATCGTTATGGTTGAATGGTGGATTTATTTTGGATGCGTATATTGTTTTTATGGTTTTTGTTTATAGGTTATTGGTTTGATTGATTATGTCATAAGATTATTTATTTGTTTAGCATAGGTACAATGACAATGGTATAAAGGCTGATTTTTTTTTTTTTTTTTTAAGTTTTTAAAAATAAAATAAAAAACATTATTATTTCTTTGATATTGTTAGCCTAAATGAAGAAGTATCATGGTTAGAATACGTGGTTAAAATAATAGTTATTTATCCAACATGTGAGGAAAGTTCGTTTTTCCTATGAGTTTTGATTTTGAGTCTTGAGCGAACGAAGGATTGAAAAATAGAATCACGAGCGTAGCGAGTGATTATAAATTTTCCTGAGTAAGTGAAAGACTCAACAAAACGAATAGTAAATGAACTTGCTCACATGTTGCATACAAAACTTTTCACCACGCCCAGCAAGAAAGTATTCAGTCATCATAGGTAAATAAATCAAATAGACACAAAGCAAATCAAAATAATTCTTTATTTTTTAAAATAACTTTAAAACCTAACATAAAAAAAATCAGGCAAGGTTAGTTTCTGAACGGGATCATTACTTTCCTCACTGTTCAAACAGTGAGGAAAAACCAACTTTCCTCACTGTTCAAGCAGTGAGGAAAAACCAACTTTCCTCATTGTTTTCGTAGAGGAAAGACACTTCTTTCGTGCGGGAGTGGTGAAAATAAAATTTCAGCCTCTATAAAGTTATTAACGAGTGCACTTTATGCCAGAGGGCTTACAAAATTTTGTTATTGAGTAGTCAAGTCATTTTATCGAGCAATAAAATAAGCCTAGCAATACAAACAAATATAAATTATAAAGATTTACACATTTCATAATACGAATAAGTTAGAATGATTATAATATATAATAAAACTACATGAAAATAGTAAATAGGTACAATTGAAATGGCAGCTAGTAATGGCTGTAATGCAAGTACAATTGAAATGGCAGTTAAATAACAGCAAACGATGAAGCTAATTTGAATCATTCTGAAGTGTTCTGGTTCTGGAGTGGCGACCGCGGACCGGAAGACGTAGCGTTGGAAGGCCTCCCACAAGATGGACCGATGACCTTAAAAGACCGCAGGAGTCCGCTGGATGCGGTGGGCACAGAATCAGTCGAAGTGGCGGTGCTTGGGTGCCCAGCCCAGCTGTGAAACTGTATTTATTAAAATAAAGGTGTAAAAAAACTATCTTGAAAATTATAAATCGTCATCAAACGCTTATGAACTAGAATAGGTACCTACTATTATATAATACACAATTTTTCATTCTAATACCACCAGATATCGGAGGCTAAGCATGATGAATGTGACATCTATACATTACAGTCGAGTTAGTGTCACCAAACTTTGGTTCACATCGCAGATTAGTTAACGGATCATTGAGCAAGTAATTAATAAAGGAGTTGCGTAGGTTTACTTGTAATCTATTACATTTGTGGTTAATAAGATTTGTCTGTAAAGGAAATATAATCAGCCAATGGAGTTTTTACAGCAGGGACTCTGAGAGGTAAGTAAGTAAAAGATAATGTTTTTCAGTCGGTCTGAAATTAAAATTACAAAATCATTTTTTTAAATAATCAAAACTGAGTCGCCGACTTTCGATTTTTGTAATATAACATAACATAACATCACGCCTGTATTTCCCCGAAGGGTTAGGCAGAGGTGTACTTATAGTACACCCACATTTCGCCAGTTATGTTTAAGTCTCAAGTAATAGGGGGCGAGCCTATTGCCATCAAATTGCCACAAATCTAGACTTCAGGCCACTACTGAGAAATTCCAGATGGAAACCCAATAACGCTTTGCTCAGTAGTAGCACTTGAGGCCACTAGACCAACGAGGCAGTACATACTAAATTAGCATTGAGCATGTAATATCATTAAATTAAAAACCACAAGTCGGTTAAAAACAGAAAAGAAAACAATGAATTTTATTACAGTTTTTAGGGTTATTACATTTTAGAGTTCCGTTCCCGAAGCGTGCCAGACGGAACTAAGCCTCCGCAGTCCGTCTGTCTGTCAGCGGGCTGTATCAAATCTGTGTGTGCTGTGTGTATCTGTGTGTTGAGGTAGGTACAAGAAACGTGTTTTTTTTCGGGGTTTTTGCTGAATATTGTACGGTTGTACGGAACCCGTCGTGTCAGACTCGCACTTGACTTGTTTTTGTTTTTAATTTGTGTGCCTAAATCTGGGTCAAATAAATATGTTTGTTTTTTTTCTTTAATTCTTTTAGGGGATTGCTGGGAGGCTAGAAAGTAGTGGGATGGCATAAACCAGTTAATTCATTCGACCTTTGCCAGCATTATCGACTGTCATCGGACCCTCTAAATCATTTTTTAACATTTTTACCACGTTAGGTAGCTGATTAAATGAATATATCTTCTCCGTAATTTGTACGCTTAATGCCTTAGTAAAATTTTGAGATAATTGGTGCCAAAGTTCATGTACGTAGATGATTTTCGAAAATGGTTGATAAACTTTTAACTGCTTTATGTTTTTTGGAAATGTAGTTACATCAAAAGGTTTGCTAAAAAATATTAAGCAATGGGATAGCAATGAAAGCCATTGTAACGAATTCTAGGAAATTTTGAAAAAAACATAAAAATTGGTTTTCCTCGAATCGTATGAATTATCGCCTAGGCTTTATGGGGTACTCAATTGCTGCAAATGGGTCACACTATCACGTCGTGGAAGGATTACGTCAAATTACAAGTCACCTTTTATAAGGAATATGCATACAATGTTAGTACATAAACAGGTGTGTTGTTAAAAAATAATGTTTGGTTCCAGAATTACACATTTTTAATCGACTTCAAACATAGGAGGAGGGAGGAGCTTAAGCATTGGGCTTATATCTGTGTTTTTTTTCTTACTAATATAATATCAAATATAAAGTTTAAACAGACGGCGCCGTTTGTATAGTCCTGAATCTTACAATCTGCCTGCTACATTGCCATTTCATACAGTTGCGATTTGAATATAAATTTTCTTTCTAATAAATATACAGGTTCAAGTAATATTGTTGCGGTTTATGGCTACACGCAGACTAGATTAGTCCCAAAGTGTCAGCCCTACTAGGTTTATCGAGTTGCTTAACATACATACGTAGGACGAACTAATTTGACCTAGGATAAAGTAATTTATCACAACATCGAGAAAAAGCCTTAACCTTAATTAAAACTATGAAAAATTCGGCAGTTTTAACGATGGACTAATGTATAGTATAATGTGTGCAGGTACTGTATACACTTTGTTGGTCTACTGTACCGGGACGATATCAAATAAAAGGATTTTTTCGGTAAAACCGTTAACTAAATTATACAAAAAAATTAAATCATATATTTTATTCGCCCGTTTGACAGCCCAGGTGGCACTGCCTTCCTATCAAACAAAACTCAAATTCCTTTTTTATTTAAATATAAATTGCTAGAATGTTCGAATGTAGTCATGGCTGTTTTTTTAACAGCCTGTACAATGTAAGGATGCTTATCGCATAAAACCTTACAGTACTTACATAAATACACTCATGCCTTTTTCCGATGAAGGCAGACAGAAACTAACGCTAGAACGCCACCTGCTACAATCCTTACATACCCCATTTGTTTCGTTAAAATGTGTTTTTGATAATTCGTGTAATTTGATAATATGATAAAACTATTAAGTGGAAGCATATATTTATAGGATTCGTCTGCTAATCGAAATTAATAACGAAAGTAAATAAACAGTGCAAGTAGAACAAAAAAGTGTTCAATCATACCGCTTTGACGCGTAGCGTTATCTCCTACGAAAGCGTAGCAGGCGTAGCGGTAACATCATGGCCGACGCTACGACGTAGCGTCATATTACGGACTAAAGTGTTGACGCGGGATGAGCTTGACCCATCTCCCCCTCTTTTTATATTATCCTAAGTGCTTTATTGAGTTTGGTTTAACATTATTTTATTCAACTGGAATTGATTATAATATTTATAACTTGGTACTTAAAATCAACACTTCAATAAGGGCGCATTTTACCAATGAAGCGAACCGCGTTCAAGAGGTGAGTAACAATATTCCACAAAAATGATGCCATACTAAGACTTTAATGCGGTTCAGGCGGATTTCACCGATGAAACTGGACAGCACATCTAAACCAGGTCCAAGAACGCTGGCAGAGTCCTCATTTGGAATATTGACACTGACAGCTCTTGAACGCAGTTTAGATCTGCAGATCGCATTCAGTGAAAAAAAAAAACTGCCGTCCGTTTTACCCGTCATTTGGGTCCCATGGAGAAAGTTGTTCAGTTCAATGGTCTGTACCACATCTTTTTTGACCACACCTTGCTGATATACCCTGTATATCCACGAGAATAAAGAATTATATCCTCGAGCATATAACTTAATATCAGTACCTTAACTGAAATCTCTATTTATAAAACAGCACAAAGTTGTACAATTCCGCTCTAGTTTACCTTGATTATTTACCAAGTTGCAGTTTTACTGACTTAAAGTTGTTAAGTTACTGCTAAGACGGAGCCACGATTATGAATTCTGCAGCTAAGTTACTAACTTTAGCTTACAGATGTACTTGACGTAGCGAATCAATAAGTTGGGTGCTTACTGGTTGGTCCAGTTACTTTCTGTATATGAAACTGTGTGTGTTACGTGTATCGAAGCAGTGCGCACATACCTACTAGTTACTATTTATACTCAGAAACAATAAATTAAACGTGTTTAAATAAATGTATAACTATTGATGAAAAAATGTTCGTAATTTAGTTTGCTTTAACTCTGTTTTCTTTTCTAAATAAGGTTTTATGCTTTTAAACTTTTTTTTTTCAGGAATAAATATATGGTATGACGGAGGAGGGTACGTGTCTCTCTCGTTATTATCAGGCGTATTTTTACTACTGTGGGCGTACTGTGGGTAGTGTTGGTTATTGCGCAATAGAAAAACCGTTTGTAGTTCAGATCAAATTATAATTTACGATAAAATTAATCACCCTAGCAATACACACTGTAGGTACACGATATAACAATTTGGAACGCGCGACAATTTCTAAACGTGTTCACTGCTTGACCGCCACCGACGAACTCTGCATATATGGAGCTCAAGTCTGCTATTTTTATAAAATCGTCATTCCAACACGATCCCATTGTCATTTTGCTAAAAGTTCGTAATATGCTAAATTCATAATGGTCGATCATTGGTTGATCATTGTATTCCACAAACACAATAACGTAATGAATTAAAAAAAAATGACTGCACAATGACGTTATCATGGTAGGTCACTGTTAAAAGGAACTGTCAAAATTTTAGCAGATTACCCCCTAAGTCAGTCATTCATTTTTCATTATGTACGAGATTACCAATAGATGTCATTTCTTTCAATGGAGTGTCAGTGGCTGACCACTGGAAAGTCATAATGACGCCAGTATGTTAGTAGATTACCAAACTTGTCAAAATCAACAATTATGAAATCAGTGATAGACCATTCTGACACTATTGTAATAGCAGACTTTAAGCCCTGGTTGAACGTTATGTTGTAGAGTCTGTCGAACACCGTATTATATTATATTTGGTGTTTGTAAAACATTAAAGGTTACACTATTACGTCCCGACTTCACAGTCAAAATGTCCTATATTATGAGTCTAAATCTAACAAAAAAATCAGGATCTACTTTCATGTTATCCGTTATTTAAATCCGTACCGCAATAAAGTAACAGCTAAAAGATTTGGGACGTACATTTATAAGGGGCATGTCACACGCTCTAGTTTATATGAGGTCCAGACTCGGGCCTGGGGGTCAAGGATGGCAATAAAGTAGGCAAGGGATGACGGACCCGTACTGCATTCTGATCTCGTCGCGATCATATCTTATCCTCGCATTTTTTTCACATATAGAAGGGCCCATTTTCGTATTGATAAGTTATGAATCTCTGAAATGCGTTTTACTAGCCACTCGCACGGTTTTTTTATGACTAAATGATATTTTGAATTTAGAACATTTATGATCGTTGGATCTTAGTACTAGATAAGTGCTGACGTGTTCAAGGAATTGTTTTTTTTCAGATTCTTCACCGTTTCGTGTACACGTGTTAATGATACAATTCGCGACACATGTTACACGTACTTTATTTGACCGAATGAATAAATACAAATAACAAAAAACCTAAATAGTTTAATAACCTATTTTTCGATGTATTTTAAAAGTAGGCATTTATAACAAAACCATTTATAATAATATACAAGCAAAAAAAAAAAAACAGAATCGTACTAAAAGTTGTTGAATAATAAAACAGCTTTATTATCTTTACGAAATGTTTTATAAACGACGGAACAAGTAGGTTACTGACGTCTTACTATCTTTCTTCCAATAAATATTTATACTTGTGCCTATCGGAAAATGGGAAAAGAAACAATTTCTCTTTTATGACGTTCGGAATAGCGGGAAAAAATCCCGAGAATCGGTGTACAATCGTAAAGTTTGACTGGTTGTTACAATGCATTCTATGTACTCGGCGAATGGGGGAAAGTTGGGGATCACTGTTTTATGTTTTTGAACAAAACAGACGGGAATTAAGTAGGATACGAGGAATATGATGTAGATGCGGCGTATGTCACATGGTGATGACTTGGGTCAACTTTTTAATTTTATTTTTCGCACTACTGTTGAGACCACTACTCTCACCATCGCGGAGCGCTGGTGGCAGTGAACGAGGGGTGCGGGGACAGCGGCGAGCCAGCCGGCCGTACAACGTACAAGTCAGCAGTTGCACACCTCTACGCACGGCTGCGCTTACGCGTTTTTCATATTCTTCATTTTCTTGTTACTTTATAACCGACCCGTTTGTAATTCATATTTCTATCATATTATATCCATGTTATACAGTCCAATCATTTTCATTTGCTTCACCACGATCACTACCGATGCGAATCGCGCACTTAGTAACAACGGGTAACTAGCCGGTTTCTATAGTTTACCTGGGGCCGTATCATGGCCTATTAATGCCACCATTTTTCCAGTGTGAGTGAGAGACGGAGCTATACAAGGCTGATAGCACCATCCTTAAAATAAAGTTTGAAAAGAGACTTCCCATGACTATACCATAAGTAGGCGCCACGTAAGTTGTGGGACTTACAGTAAGGTGAAGAGCTATGTAATGGGAATGCAAGCCAGACGTCTATTGAGGAGCGACATTATCAGAAGCGACGTTCAGGGAAACAATCCTTTTTTCGCAGTGGAATAATGATGGAATTAATACTTCATAATACGACCCCTGGTCGGTGCGACCACTGGTCGTGGTTGTGGCCAGCTATTGCGCGAGGTCCCTAAGGGTTGATGCTATTTTGGACAACCAATCATAACTATCATTACAACAGTGTAAAGGTGCGCCCAGAAAGTACGAGGCATGTGCTTTGAAAGTCAAGAAACGCATGCCTCAGAGGGTCTGAGGCATGCGTTTCATGTATGTCTTGTCTTGTCATGCTTCAGACAGATATCTGATATAATATTAAAAAAAAAATACATTTGTGGCGCATGCCTCGCACTGTCTGGCCTAAATACTCAACCACACGCAACACTTGAGAAATTCCAGTGTGAGGAACCATTTTTAGGGTTCCGTACCCAAAGGGTGAAACGGGACCCTATTACTAAGACTCCGCTGTCCGTCTGTCTGTAGGCCACCAGGTCTCATGAACCGTGATAGTTTGACAGTTGAAATTTTCACAGATGATGTATTTCTGTTGCTGCTATAACAACAAATACTAAAAACAGAATAAATTTTTTATTTTTATTTTTTTTATTTGGGTGGGGATTTTTTTTGTTTGGGCTCCCATACAACAGACATTTTTTTTTGCCGTTTTTATAGATAGTGGTACGCAACGCTTGGCCGGTTTTTTTTAACCGGTTGAGGCCGGCTCCGATTCTGTATTAGTTAAAAAAAATGTGGTATACGAATACTTACTGCTTTTAGCGATCTTATTACCGAATGGTCTCTGTTTTTCCTACGATATTTTTCCTATATTCCCTTTGTCATCTTTACTCAAGTACAATAAAGCTAACAGCCTTGGTTCTTCAAGTTTTATATTTCTTCAAAGGTTCTTTATATTTTTTTAAGAAGTCTAGGTACTTTCGATATTATTAGATAAGGGTGTATCTTCTTCCAGACGATGAGTTTGAAATATTCATGTTTTTTTTAGTGTCAGAGTGTATTCGAGTGTAGGGTTTGAAATAGGCAGTATAACTCTCGTGGTTAATGTTTATTGACAAGTTAAATAAACAATGACGATCTTGGCTTTCTTTCAAGACGTAAATGTGAGAATAATAAACTTTTTCAACGTCGTTTTTATGACCTAAGCTTACTCCAGTGACCGTGGCATAAGTACTAGGCTACCAGAAAACGCAGGACGTGTGGCCATTGCTACATATATTAAGTAAGCCTGGGAATACAGATGTCATGCTTAAGTAGCACAAATGTATACTTACTATTAAATGAGTGTTTATGAGCATACTATTGAGTAGCGAAAAAGATTTAAGGTAAATTTACCTGATTTCATGTATGATCACTGATGAAAGATCACTGTCGAAATCACAGTAATCTTTATCTTGCAAAGCTGGATTTTCACTTTGCAAGCAAGCATTTGTTCGCGCGGTAAATGAAAACACTTGACCGAGCGAACATGGTCGTTCAGTGATCATCGGTTGGACTTGGCGAACGAATGCTCGCTCGCTCATCATCATCGCTCAGTGAAAACGACGTCACGGCGAGCGAGCATTCGCTTTCTCGTTGTGAAAGTGAAAACTGATATTTTCTGTTATGAGCGAACATCAGCAAAACAGCAAACAAACATTTGCTCTGAACAAATGTTTGCTCGGCAGGGTATAGTGAAAACTGATATTTTCTGTTTTGAGCGAACATCGGTAGAATAGCAAACATAAACATTGACTCTGAACGAATGTTCGCTCGGCAGGGTAGTGAAAACGCGGATTTACAAAAAGTTTTTTTTTTTTTAACTTTGCCCCACACTAGGAATTTCTCCTGTATTGTGCGTTTACAAACATTTAAACTCACATACACAAACAGCCAGTCAGTTGCTGTTCAGTTGCTGCTGTCAATAGGTAAAATATATATGACTATGAAAGAACTGTACGCTATTTAAATGGCATTTATTGTGTATTCTTGGCTGAAATTTCAATAAAAACATGGGGTAACTTTTGTAGGTAATTTAAGTAGGTAAGGTAAGTATCTGCCCAGCCTTTTCCCAACTATGTTGGAGTCGGCTTCCAGTCTAACCGGACACAGGTGAATACAAGTATTTTACATGGAGCGACTGCTTAACCAATTTCCACAACCCAGTTACTGGGTAACACGATACCCCTTGATAAGACTGGTTGTCAGACTTTTGGGCTTCTAAAGACTGTCAAAAATCTACGAATCATACAGTCACCCATCCACAAAGTAAGCCTAGCTTAACCTTCGATTGACAACACTCTTTAATGTATGTAGGTAGGTAAGCGTACCTACTGAAATCTCTTCGTTCCAAATCCACATTACCGCCCAATGTAAAGTGCAACTACCAGGCTGTCAGAAACCGCAGGGCGTGTAATTAGTGGCCATTTGTTCGTCTATCCGTCTATCGGGACAAATGCAACCGGCTTATGTCACGTCGCAAATTAATGTGGCCCTAAGTTAATTGATGAACCGATGTCGTTTCAGAATTAACTTGTTTGTTAACGAGACGTGATTTGAAACTTACCCATTAAACGATTTAAAAACTGTATTAAAACCAAACTTTGTAAAAAAGGGTCCTTACTATAAAATTTCCGATTATTTAGAAGATAAAAAAGCTTGGGATTGAGCTGCTCGCTCTGCTAAGCCTTGTGATAAAATCGTAAAAATTAACATTATACCTAATTATTCAGTAAAATCATTCAAAATATACCAGTATTATTTATAAACAATTTATAATTTAATAATTTATAAACATTGATTTTGTTGAATATATTATACAAAATTACAAGATTACTTTGTAAAGTATTATTTAATTTTAATTTTTGTGAATAGGTGGACATTTTTTTTATTTTTTCAAAAGACCGTTTCAGACTAATCTACATGGTCCTCATAAGGCCTGACCAAGATTATGTCTGGACTTTAAAAGAGACTGCGACCTCTGAGTTTGTTTCGGCCTTTCTTCTCAGAGTAGTCAGATAGGAAACGCCGAACTCATGTAGCTAATTTTATTTTTAAAAGATGACGTGTAAAAGTGATTCCAATATCCTATTTACAAAATAAACAATTTCATTTCAAACGATTTGCGGCCTGTTTTTGTGTTTATAATGTAATTATTTGGGTTTTGTTTGAGTGTACTTGTCACATGCCCGAGCCAAGTTGTGTAAGGGCGCGTTCCCACTATGTCGTGACGACAGATTATCGTGTCGTTTAAAGAGACGTGGCTTGTGTATTAAAATGGACTTGTTCACAACAGGACGACACGATTAACTGTCATCCACGACTTTCGTCTACAATTTTCCAACGATAAATTAATCGTCACGACATAGTGGGAACGCGCCCTAAGGTGACTGAAATTTGAGGAAGTAAAGAATAGGGTGAATGAGGAAGTTCAACTGTATTCATTTCATAGCAATTCATTTTAAAATAAATGTCCATCGTCTATGTAGATACATAGTATCTTCAAACGAATTGGGGCCTCGTCTTCGTCATTTTGTACTCTTTTATATCATCAGCATATTTAATTAATTTACGTTTACAGTATTTTCAGCTTGTAGCCTTCAATACTCAATAGATTTATTGCTTCCACATGTGAACTTAGGTGGTAGGTTTTACAAAAATATGATCATTGTGGACCCTGTCGGGCACAGCAAAGTAGGAGAGAGGATGAGGACTTTTTATTTTGACTTTGTTATTATTGTTTAAACCTATTGTAATTATTATTTTATAAAACTTGTAAGTTAAATATTTTAATTTATTGGTGCCGATTCTCTTGTACACCGAACTAAAGTATCACTAAAATTCCGTACTTTTGGCTATGAGAATCTTAAAGCTATTCTGCAATAAAAAGTCTCTAAATTTAAAAATTATTATGACACAACTAAATTGAATTTGACAATTGCGACTCCTCGTGGTACATACTTGTTTGCTCTACGCCGTGAATTTTTTTAGAGCCGGAGGCGCGCAGTGCGGGCAGCCTCGAAGAGTTTTATATGGAATTTTTCACTATTTGTATGGAATAAAACGAGATCATTTTCAAGATATAGCAAAAGAAAAGAAAAATATATAAAGTAGTGTTTTTGCACCTGAACCTAAAATTCACACGAACATGTCGACCATGTTCGTGTGAATTCTAGGTCATGACAACTAAAAAAGTATTCCACACCAATACACCATTTTTAATCGCGTTTAAAAATGGTCTGATATTAGTTAGACAATTATTTTTTTTGGTGAAAAACGTCAAATTCAGAATAGCAAAATTGTCATTTTTCACTAAATTAATATCTCAGTACAATCTTAGTGCTGTCAAACTAAAATATTGTTAAGTTGTGGCACTTTAGTCTATTTCAGAATGGGAAATTATCGTTTGACAGGAGTAAACTAAACTTTGGTGATTTTTAGTCTAGTTTAGAGGCATTTGTGACAAGAGAATCGGCACCATTGTAATAGCATTTAGTTAATAGAAATTGTTTTAATTTATTTATAAAAGTATAAAATTTTTGTTCGTTTAATTAATTCTGGTGATTTATAATATATTTTAATTGACATGACTAGCTACTTATTGAGTGCATTTTTAACTTACAGCCTGGTATGTTTAACCTATTTTTATGACGTAATGTATATTTTGACTGTATGGTTTCTCTTGTCGTGTAAAAGTGTTGGTAATTTCTAACGAGTTTCCATATTTCTAGAATGTACAGGCAGGGGAGGGTAAGTATTTCATGTTCTTGGAAATGAGGTTTGCAACTGTCGGTGTCTTCTACGAGTATATTTACAAGAATTCTTATTAGTCTTTTTTGCAATGTGAAAAGTGTCGGTGCATCTGTGCTTTTTCCCCACAATATTACGCCGTAGCTGAGCCACGCATATGCGAAGGCATAGAAGGTAACAAGTGCAGTTTTATGGATAGTGATCTTTTTGACTTCACGAAGGGCGTATGCAAATTTATCTTTGATTTTATCTTTTTGATGTGTGATTTCCAGTTAATGTTTGTGTCTATAGACAGGCCAAGTAAAGTAAATTCATGAACGACTTCTATTGTTTTGCCGTTGTAGGTGAAGTTTATGTATATTGGTGTTTTTTGACGGGGGTAAAAGGGCATTAGTTTAGATTTAGAGAAATTTATTTATAGTTTATGGTCTTCTATTGCTAGGATCAATTAAATTTCATATAGTAACTATTTTTACTATATGAAATTAAAAAGTGTAAAAGTGCGTTGTATGTATGTGTACATATATTATATGTACACATACATACAACGCACTTTTATTATTCTTTATTATTTTCTTTTCTTTTTTTTTCTTTCTACTTGTGTGCCTTTTAGTCTGTGCCAAATAAATGTATTTTCTTTCTTTCTTTTCTTTCTTTATGACATCTAGACTGACTTTAGCAGACCACACATTCCCTTGTCAGTTAACCGATTAGCCGATTTGAGTCACCTCCCTATTCGTCAGTTGCTCAAGCCACCACACCGCACTTGATTTGTAGTCACAGTTACATAAGCAACCGTAGTGACATTTAGGTGACCGAGCAATTACTGAAGCGACTGGGCTATTGTTCTGCTACTGCTATAAGCCACTATTAATAGTTTTATTTGCTTCGAAAATCAGCTGTTACAAGACCGCCAACAAAATAGACGCAGAAGACATAAAAAAAACCGGCCAAGAGCGTGTCGGACCATTCACAATGAAGGGTTCCGTAGTTGGGATGAATTGGCGATTTTATTTTAAGGGTAAGAGGAGGAGCTCGTGGCTAAGTAATAACTGCCGCACTGGTTGATCTGTTAGGTTAAGCTACGCTTGCCAGGGTTGGTCTGTTGATGGGTGACCATCTTTACATACCGAGACTCCTCCGTACCTCGGCAAGCACGTTAAGCCGTTGGTCCCGGCTGTCATTCGTGGATCTTTGACAGTTGTTACGGGTCGTCAGAAACCCGAAAGTCTGACAAGTGGCAGTCTTACCAAGGGGTATCGTATTACCCAGTTACTGGGTTGTGGAGGTTAGATAGGCAGTCACTCCATGTAAAACACTGGTATTCAGCTATATCCGGTTAGACTGGAAGCCGACCCCAATATAGTTGGAAAAAGGCTAGGCAGATCGATTGATTTTAAGGGTAACCGACGAAGACATTGCAATTGATGATAACTTTTCGAGATCATCCAGTGATGAAAGTGAATAAAAATGTTACAAATTGAATGTGAATTTATTTATTTACCTAACGATATGCCTCGAAAATCAGTTTTAAGCAATGTAGATAAAATGTCGATTACAAACTCTAAGTATGATAAATCGATATGTCTCGAGAATCGTAAAGCAACCGATTTTTTTTCCATTACTAAAAAAAATATTTTGATAGGTGTCAAATCGGGCTTCTTATAGCGTCGCGAGATTAACACGCAATAATGTGTAAGCCAAGTGATTTTAAAATGCACCCGCTAGTCGAAATTCAGCAAAGCAGTTAATTTTTTGGTATGGAAACAACCTTACCTTAGCTACCTTTGCTTTGCTTAGGGTTATTATTATAACCCTTGTGTTATCTAACTACCCTTAGGGCAGCTATCAAATGCACAGACGTAATCGCATAGATAACATGACGCTTTGCCCTCTGGTGTACCACAACGAGTTTGTTCGACCTTATGTAGTCGGTCCGTACTACACACCTACCTATACTTTATGTAACATTTGTCGAAATGCAAAATAAAGGATAACCAGCAGTTTAAAAAAAACTAAATTAGATACTTATTTTATACTGGCGGCGCCCCGCGGTTTTACCCGCATAAGTCTTGATCCCGAGGGAATATTGGGATAAAAAGTATTTTATGTCCTAACCTAGGTCATGGCCTTCGCATTTGCCAAATTTTATCTAAATCCGGTCAGCCGTTTTAGTGTAAAAGCGTAACAAACAATCAAAGTCACTTTCGCATTTAAAATCAATGATATTATATGTAAAAAGAGGTAGATAGGTTACAAACGTTCCGCAAGTGGCACGTCAAAAGTTGGCTAATTAGCTACATTTTCTTCGTTTTGTCTCTTTTTCGCTCCCGATAATTACGACATGCCATCCTACTTCCACGTGTCAAATAATAGTGTGACATAGTGCCGTTTTTGAAGATAGAATGTTAGGTAGGTAACCTATCTACGTATTTTTACTTCTAATATCATTGTTTATAATATTATAAGTTATACAATTAGGATGTCCTGTTGCTTTATATATCACTCTGCATTAGTGACCCGCCCTTGCTTCGCATGGATTTTCTCTATTTATCAAGATTTCTTTATTATTGTAACAAAACATCACGCCTTGTTTCCCCTAAGGGTTGGGCAGAGGTGTACCTGTAGAAGGTACACCCACATTTCGCCAGTTATGTGTAAGTCCCATGTAATGGGGGCGAGCCTATTGCCATCAACCGGGCACAAATCCAGACTCCGGGCTGCTACTGAGAAATTCCAGATAGAAAAACCCAATAACACTTTGCCCGACCCGGGAATCGAACCCAGGTCCTCATGCTCAGTAATAGCGCTTGCGACCACTAGACCAACGAGGCAGTATTATGTAAGCTAATTATTAATGTATTATACACATAAGCCTTCTGGAATAAATTCTCTAAAATGATGGTGAAATACGCATCAATATCCGTTGCGTTCATACTGAAAGATACGAAAAGGGACTGAAATGTACAATCAATATGTTGTTGTTGTGATTCATATCACAAATAGATTCTTTTCACTACATTTCTCAGTAAATCCCACCAAAAAACGGGAAATAATGATTGAAAGCCAATAAATCAAGGTGATCACACATAACGTTGTATCGAAGCCTTCAATTTAGTTCACGTGCAACAATAACAAGAGCTCTAATTCCAATTCAAATTCAGAATTTCGTAATTCAAAATCCGAGGCTTACCGCGTGATTTGTCCGGACAATCGGCTCGGAATGGCTTTAAGGACGGGTTCACATTGGGTGCCAAATAAATGTAGGTAAATTGCTGTAGTTTATCAACAAAATTACGTAGATATTGAATACTGTACTTACCGTAATTGGTGTATTCAGAGAAAATTAATCGAAGGATTCCTCCCCGTGCTTAACTGATTTGTATCGAATTTTTTAGGTTATTTTGTAAAATTCGCTATACAGTTAAAAAATAATTTTGAAGAAAAAAAACAACAGAAACAACAAAAAGATCAAAACAAGATCGCTTTTTATGTACTCTGATGTGGCGTTATAATCTGAGATTGAACTGAAATAATACATTGATACGCGCGAAAAATATAACACTTCTTTGCTTAGGATACGGTGAAATATAGTTTTATCGATGATGACGATAACCACAAAACCGTAAAACGAAGATAACAGAAAAAGGTGGAAAAATCTTCTATACATCTATACAAATAATTAAAATTAAATTGTCAGTTTTAAATATCTAAATAACAGCTTCTTACTAAATGCATATGAAATTAAATAAGGTACTTATAAAAAAAGAGCGTTTTTTGAAATATTTGTCCGTCTTTTTGGTCCGGCTGATCTCCGAAAGGGCTGGCCGATTTAGACGTGACTTTCACTGGCACATAGCCGATATTATAAGGAGTATTTTTTCAGTAACAATGGAAGTTCGCCTTTACTGAGTGACCTCAATGAGAGACAGCGGCTAGCTCAGAGTACATTGAGCGGTGTATTGTTCTGAACGTGTTGTCCCCACAAATTTAGAGTAGGCACCTAATCTCGATTGTTTTTGTTTTTGTACCGTGACGGTTTTGATGCGGTAGACACTAGTGTTATTTATTTATTATTTCTATACAAATAGATCTGTACAGTTTTTTTTTATGGTCGATTGTTATCTGATTTGATCAACTACTTCAGTGGTAGCTACATACATATATTTTCTTAGACCCCTAGGATTGAGCAGCCACATAAAATGTGTATTAGCGAAATTATATAGGTTTTACATTTTATTTATTTATTGTTAATTACATTTACTACTAAATTATACTAAAAATATGTTGTAATTAGTTGATTACTTTCCGAGAAACAGCGCGGTGGAATTTACGGATTTTTATGAAAAATCAAAACATTGTGCATTGTAGCTATCTTAAATTCAGCATTCAAACATGACGTTTATTGGTAGTACCCGTGTTTAAATATGAGACATGGCTCTTCAATCCACACGGACATAGATATAATACTATAAGTTACATATTTATACTTTGCTTGAGACTAGATGAAATTCTCCAGAGATATTTACTATTCAGAAGTAGTAGAACAATTAAACTAGTTTTGAGCCAGTTCGTCTCAAAGCGTGTCGCGAAATGTATATTTATTTTTCTGCTATAAATCTGCGCATTTTCAAACAACTTACTTTAGAAGTAATTTCCGTTTTGTTATAAAAAAAAATCTTTAAATAAAAGAACAGAAATGTATTATCTACAAGAATATGAATTTCCAATTTTTAGTCCATTGAGCTAAACATATTTAGGTCAGTCTTGTCCACAAACTTGGTCTTGTGAGACTCAAAAGTTGTTGAAATATTGGTTATTATTAAATGAGGTTAAAAACTGAAAGTTCGTCATAGGTGGCAGCACTGCTGCGTTTATGTTTACTCTTTTGTTGATCACATATTATACGAAATCTAGATAAATATGTATGCAACATAGAATAAGGGAAGCGTCTACCACTGGAAAAAAGCTGCTGTAGTGGAAAAGGAAATAAAATATGAGCATTTTACCTGATTGAAGTTGAAAACCTACTTGAGGATGATCTTCCTGTTAATTTGAGCACTGATCAATCAATCTGCCTAGTCTTATCCCAACTATGTTGGGGTCGGCTTCCAGTCTAACCGGATGCAGCTTAATACCGTATTTTTCATGGAGTGACTAACTGTCTGACCCCCACAACCCAGTAACTGGGTAATACAATACCCCTTGGTAAGACTGGTGGTCAGACTTTCGGGCTTCTGACGACCCGTAACGACTGTCAAAGATCCAAAAATGACAGCCGGGACCAAGGGCTTAACGTATTTTCCGAGGCACGGAGGAGTTTAGGTATGTTAAGATGGTCACCCATCCACAGATAAACCTTAGCAAGCGCAGCTTAACCTGATTTATCGAACCGTGTGGCTGTTATTCCTTAGCCACGAGCTCCTCATTAATTCGAGCACTGATATAATATGATAATAGGTATACAGTTACAAACAAATACGCACCTTTACTATAATTTACATAATATCACACCACAAGTGCTTGTAGGGAATGAAAACAGACTAAGTTATCTTGGGAGCATCACCTATATACAAATCTCTCCCATAGTCGTCTTCAGGTTTAAAAAGGATAAGACATAGTCTCAACGAATTATAGGGTTTCCAATTATTTGTTAAGAGCTCCCACTGTTTTCGTCTTTGGTAAATACATGGTCCCCGTATTTTTGCAGTCAACAGATGCAGAAAAGGGCATTTTAATTATTTACGCCTAGAAAAAGACGATGTTTAAAAAAAAAGTGGTTAGTGTTAGCTGTCAAATTCTTAGACACGCAATAGTAGCGTTACCTACCTGAAGTGAGCAAGTCGCAGTATTTATCTGTGTGCCTATGTTTTTTATCCCCATTGGTAAGGTCTCAAAACTCAAACTCAAGCTCAAACTCAAAGCATTTATTTCAATTAAACCATTTACAGGCACTTTTGAATTGTCAAGGGTTCGGTCAGTCAAAAATATGAAGCTAGTTGCCCATTCCAAAGCGTAGTAGGTACCTATGGAGAAGAATGGGCAAGAAACTCCACGGAAACTCTTTTAAATAAAATAAAAAATTGATACAAAATATTGGTCACATCATTCATTTTGAAATTATGCATGTTAGAACAATGTAATAAGACGTGCACGTTCGTAAAAGCGTCCGTAATAACTAGTATATTGTTCGAGTTTTAACTGTTGATATAAATCAATATTAACACTATTTCAGCCTAGTTAATATCATCAATCCTTAGAGAACTTCAATCAAATCAACACCCAGTAATTTCAGACAATTCCAGTATTACTAAAAGTACGATTTGAATTTTGAATTCAACTCGATGTTTTATTGTTCCAATTTCTAAATTCAAATGTTGTTTTTAGCGCCTATGTCATCATACCATGGCGATACTCGCAGAGAGAATCTCCCCCTTTTCTGTAACAAGCTGCCGCAGTAAACAAAGAAGTTTTAATACATCTAAACTAACTATGTATAATGAAAACAAGTCTCCATTACCGAGCTTAACTGCCGCAGTGCTAGTTCTTGTGAAATATTCCCTCATTTATTACAGCCAAGTGACTCGTCAGATTAGATTATGGCCGTCTACAGTGTCCTTAGTAAAGAAAAAAAAACAACAAAGAAGTAGGTTTTATGCTGAAAAGTAGGTCTTAAAAAGGGTGAAGGTTTCAATGATGTTTTTTGTTCTGTAGCTTATTTCTTTATTCGTCTGGAAAAAGTATTAAATCTCAACTAACACTTTTTTTTTTCGTGTAGGTAGTTAGTGACTAACCTGGTGTCAGAGTTTTTATGCCACCAATGGGCCTTTGGCTTGGCTTCACATGCCGTCGAGCAAATCTCTGAGGCGTTCGGTTTCCTAACGATGTTTTCAGCGTTTTTGAAGCCAGTGATTTATCATACAATATTTACATGAATCCGACAAGTCAGACGTGCATAAACTAAATTGCAAATGTGTCTATCTATTTTTCTGTTTAAAAAAAAAATAACAAAAAAGGTATTTTTAGGTTTTTTTTTCGTGGATTCTAAAGGTTTTTTACATGGGCAGGGCCTGAGGCTCTGTTTTATTACACGACTGAGCGACAGCAAATACAGGGTTATGTTTTTCATGCGTACCTAGAGTTATCATACACATTATTATGTATGTATGATGGATGACTAATAATTTTTTTTTTGTAATTCTAAATTATGCTAATTTTTATGACATTTCCCGTTTAATGTCATCCCGCCCCGAAATGTGCCTCGTCAAGAAACCACGAAAGAGCCCCTTAACATCCACTTATGTTATTTATTTATTTATTAACATCAAGCATTTTCCTTTACCGTTTGCTCTAAGAGACATGTGTCACAAACATTTGGGCCAATATTTGCTGACTCACGACATTTCTCGACAACGACAGGGCTAATTTATTTGTCTTACGTCTACTGTCACTTTGTTAAATGTCTGTGGCGGTTTGTGGGAATGTGGCTGCTGTGGCGTGTGGTCTATTGTTACAAGTGTATTTAGGTACAGTTAGTGCACTTAATATAGTCTTAATAATGTATGAAAAAGTCTTTATATGTGTGTGGCGAATCTCTCTCATTATGGACATGATTCTTATTAACATTTTTGATTCTTATTTTATTATTATCTACTGTTTTTTTTTCATTGCGTATATCGACATTTACTTAATTCAATAATAAAATTTTAATGGGATTATCTTTTTAAGGACTGCATGGGTATGATCATTAATAAATTTAAATAAAATGTAATGTTTGTACATTTTGTCAACCTTCTGTACCTTATTTAGGCAAATAAGGACCTTGCTTATTTTGTTATGACATTTATAAAATACAAAAAAAAAACGATTTTTTTGTCACACAGATTTTATCATAGCAAAAATTAAATTAAAGGATCTCCACATTGTTTTTTGCTAATAGATGAAATGCAATTTGCTTACAGAGAGATACCCCTTCATTAACAAAAGCTAGCCTGTAGGCTCGTCTGCGAAATACTTAACGGCATAGGATAGCCTGTGAATATCATCAGAAGGCCAATTCTCGTACTTTAAAAACGTTCACATTTAAGTCCCAATCTGTCAAACTTGTCAAAAATGATGGTAAAAATAGATTGTATTTTTGACAGATTGCGAATGAGATGTGAATGCGAACGGTCTTAAAAATTACGGGAATTGCCTCTCAGAATTGTTCCGGAATATAGCAGTTCGTCGTGGATGTTGTACGACACTGCTCCCCCTCACATTATCTGTCATCGGAAGACAGCCGGCACGCAACCGATGTGCGACGTTCTGCTAAAGTGATAGTAATCAGCCAGTGTTACTCTTATCCGACCTCTTCGGTGGTTCTTGTAATTTTGTAATAAAACTAGAAGGCGCTACTTGCCATTACCATTGAATCCTAAACCATTAAACGAGCAATATTTGTATATATTTGTAATCGCGTTCTCGAAAGCAGCTCTAACGATTTCGATAAAAGTTGCATTAGAGGTTTACGGGGGCGAAAACTCGATCTAGCTAGATCTCATATCTGGGAAAATTTGTTTTCTCCGTATATTCACGTGAGCAGAGCTCGGTCGCCCAAAGTTTAGAACAAGATGGCTACCTTAGAATAATGACATGGCAGCATGGAATTAGTAAGTACCTACTATCATGGCAGCATGGAATTAGTAAGTACAGTACTATCATGGCATCATGAAATTAGTAAGTATCATAAAAGCATGGAATTAGTATGAACTATCTTGCACTATTAAATGAGCATTCTCTATTTTCACCAGAGCAGAGCTTGGTACTCAATTCTAATGCATAAAATGCCCTCATAAAGAGCAATATTATCAATTATATCATCAGTTTATTCTGAAAAGACTGCATCGTTGGTCGCAAGCACTACTGCTGAGCATGAAATCCTGGGTTCGATTCCCAAGTCGGGCAAAGTATTATTGGGTTTTTCCAACAGGAATTTCTCAGTAGTAGCCCGGAGGCTAGAATTGTGCCCGGTTGATGGCAATAGGCCCTATTACATGGGACTTAAAAAACATAACTGGCGAAATGTGGGTGTACTACAGATAAACATCTGCCCAAACCTTAGGGAAAACAAGGCGTGATGTTATGACTATTCTAAAAAGATACAACTTTCTAATGCTTTGGAAATGAAGCTAATGCAAATGAAGCTGTCGGTAACCGTGGACGTGTTTTTGAATAGGTCCTGCATCGCAAGTAATCGCGACTACTTTGATGCTAGATCACGTTCCTATCGATTTTCAACCGACTTCAAAACGGAGGAGGTTCTCAATTCGGTTGTATGTTTTTTTTTTTTTGTATGTTTGGTACGCGACTAATCCGCCAATTATGAATTGATTTTGATGATTCTTTTTTTGTTTAGTAGGGCATACTTCAGAAGTGGTCCCATATAAATTTGGTCAAGATCTGATGAGGGGTTTTTGAGTTAGCTTCAATAGTACGTATTTTTCACATCTAGTATATGTGGACGATATTCTTATAGTTCCTGTCACTGTAATTTACATAGCAGGTAATGGGTATTCAATTTTTTGTGGGGGTTTTGTGTAGGTACCACAAATAAAAAGTGAAAAATAAAAACTTTTGCACAAAAAATAAAACCGACTTCCAAAAAAAACACTACAAAGTGAAAAATAACTTCGATTTCGGAAGTCAGTGGCAAAAAAACGAAAATAAAACCCCAAAGACACCGACTTCCGAAATCAAAGTTATTTTTCACTTTGTAGTGTTTTTTTTGGAAGTCGGTTTTATTTTTTGTGAAAATGTTTTTTAGTTTATGTGTACGTATCTATGTCACAGGGACAGTAGACAAATTAGCTATACTTATAGATCTATAACGTCAACTATATAGTTTTATGACAGTTGCGCGCACAGATTGTATTAAGTCTGCGGCGCGTGAGTCGCCGACGCTACAAAATGTTGCCACTTTAAATATTATATTTTAATATTGTTTTTTGTCTTATTTTGTTATTTCTCTATATGCTACACCGGTTGACATCATCACGTCAACGCCGGCTGTCACTGAAAACCAGCGCTGGGGCTCTGTCTCGCATAGGGTCCCAGCATTATGCTGAGCGATGGCCGTTTTGCGTGGATGTGACGCAATTTTCCTCCAAATTGTTATTTTCGTGTTTGTGTTTTTTTTCTCTTTGCTTGCGTCATATTGTACCGCAATTATACGTATTTTCTTTCTTTTTTTTTCGAATATTATAGAGGTATTTTTTTATTTTGAGTTTTATTTTATTTATTTAGAGGTATACTTTTTTTGTATTAGGTATGTTGAAACTGTTGGTCGTCACTTGTCCATAGGGGTTCATTAGAAAACCAGCGTCAGCGTTTTGGCGCAGCCGTGAGGCTCACCCTATTATTGCTTTAAGATTATTTTCACTTTTTATTTTGGTATAAGTGTTTCACGGACACAGTTGTGTCCAAATAAATATTATTCTTTCTTTCTTTCAGGTAAAATTTGTGACTGTATGTGAGAGAGTAATCTTCGGAACTCTGATCTGATTCCGAAAATTATTTCAGTTATGGGAAAAGCTTTAAGAGCGTACCGACCATTTGCCTTTGTCTCTGTCTTTTTCTTAACGTGTAAAGAGTAAAGAAAATAACCACATTTTTGTACTTTTTCAATACTTTTCGTTGGTTTTTTTTTATCATATAGCTCTTAAATAAAAAAACTATCGCGCATAAAAGCTCCAGCCATCTATGAACTTTATTATAAATAAAATTACTCATTTAGATAAATAAAAAAATAGTAAAATAAAGGAAAAAATACTCGATAAGAGGTAACTTTGCCTATTTATTCTATCGAGGCAACTTTATCAAATCGTGTTTTCATCGCGCATAATGTCTAGTTTGTTTGTTTGTTTGTTTATTCATGAACAATAAATTGTATCTGAAATTACATGGTATAGAAAATAATAAAAAGAAAAATTTAAATAACATCACAAAAAACACGTTAAATATTACAAAAATGCTTATATACAATACAACATACATATACAGGAATTTCGTTATAGATCATCAACAGCATAAAGACACTTATTCAACAGGAAACTTTTAAGTTGATTTTTAAAAGAGCTTGAGTAGATAGCGCTCTTTATAACTAGAGGCAACTTATTAAATAATATAACTGATTGATATCTGGAACTGTGCTTCACAATATTCAAATTTGGCTGTACCTTGCAACTTTTAATATCTTGTCTACGTGTGCCTTCTCTAAGCTGTCGTTCTTCTGCTGTCTCATATTCATGTATATATTTGGCCATGTTACTTAGAAGTACAAATATATAAATGCTCGGCACTGTAAGTATACTCAGATTTATAAAAAATTCACGGCAACTCTCTCGCTGCGGAATACGGACCAATGTGCGAATTGCGCGTTTTTGTAACACAAAAGCTCTTTTAATATTATAGTCATAACTTTTTCCCCAAAACATTATGCTATATCTAATTTTTGATTCTACCAACGCGAAATATACCAATTTCAATTGCTCAATGCTAATTTCTGATCTAAGTGCTCTTAAAGCATAACATGCGGAACATACCGATGCATTTATAGCATTTAATTCTCTTTTCCAATTTAGCTGTTCGTCTATATGTATTCCCAAGAATGTAACTTCCTTGACGAGGACAATTTTGTCGTCATTCAAAACAACCTCTAAATCGTCCTTATTTCGGGCTGTCGTTCTAAATAACAGTATATTGGTCTTGGCAGTGTTGATTAACAATTTGTTCATAGTAAACCACACGTGAAAAGCTTGTAATGCTGCATTTACAGTATCTGTTAATTTATCTATGTCATTTGCTGCTACTATGGCATTTGTGTCATCTGCGAAAATTACTATATCAATGTCAGGTAAAATTATATTCATGTAATTAATTAAATCATTAATAAATATGATAAATAAAACTGGTCCTAATATAGATCCTTGTGGGACGCCCGTAGTCATCGTTACTGTCGCTGATTTGTAAACCTTTTTGTAGCCATTTTGTATTTTGTCAATTTCTACGAACATTTTTCTGTTTTTAAGATATGAAGAGAATAATTTCAAGACCTTACCCCTTATACCATAATGCGTCATTTTTGTAAGAAGTAATTCGTGGTCTATAGTGTCAAACGCGGAACTTAAGTCAAGGAAAATTCCGGCTACTCTCATTTTATTATTTATTTTACCTATAACATCATCAAGTAAAGTATGTACGGCGTCCGAAGTGCCAACACCTTTTTGATAACCGAACTGTCTTTTGTTTAACACTCTATTTACACGCAAATGAGCTAGAAGTCGTATTTTTATGATCTTTTCAAATATTTTTGACAGGACTGGTAGCAAGGAGATGGGCCTGTAGTTTTTAGGATCAGTTCTACTGCCTTTTTTGTAGACAGGTTTTACTTTGGCTACTTTAAGCTGGTCTGGGAAGATAGATTCGTCAATACATTTATTATAAAAAACACACATAGGCTCAGCTAGTATAGATATATGTTCCTTAATTACAGATATTGGGATCTCATCATACCCACAAGAAAACTTGTTCTCCATACTTTTGACTATGGTTGAGACCTCCTTTGGAGTAACAGAAGCAATTATCATTACGCTATTTTCTTCGATTTTATCCTTTTGAAAAAATGCTGTATTTTGGTCTCTTTCTACTGCCCTAGGGATACATTAGTAGTCAAATTGTTTTGCTAAAATGTCAGATATTGCTTCTGGGTTCACTACAATTTGGTTATTAATTTTGAGACGAATTTCCGGTTGTATCGTTTTCTCCTTATCAGTACATTGTCTCACTATTTTCCACACTTCTTTACTTAGATTTTTGGAACTATTTATTTGCACCATTATTGCATGTTTTTTAGCCTTAACCACAACCTGTCTATACAGTCTAACATACTTATTTTTATACATTAAGACACTAGAATCAAGATTATTACCATTTTGTGCACATAAGAAACGTTTCATTTTACTTGATGTTCGAATTCCTTTAGTGATCCACTTTAATTGTCTATTTTTCTTGAGGCCTATTTTATACTCTTTTTTTCTATAGCTGTTTTGGAATACTTTATGAAATGTTTTGAGAAATGTATTTAGACCCATGCAACTCCAATTTTTTTCACGAATACCCTGTACAAATTGGGTACTATTTTTACTATTAAATACTCTTTTATTTGTAACAACAATTGGATAATTATTTCGCGTTGAATTGTTTACATTAACCAGACGAATATCTGCAAAAATACCTCCATGGCCATCAGCCAAGCCATTGTGATCTACTGCACATCCCAGAATATACGAATCGGGCAAGTTGGTAATTATATTGTCAATACACGAATTATGACTGTTACGAATGAAAGTAGCAGAATCGATTTGGTGCCTGAAATTATAACACCTTAGCAAACTAAGAAATTCCATGCGCTTTTTACTGTCCACTAGTAGGTCAACATTGAAATCTCCACATATTACAGATTTCCTATTGAATAAGTAATCGAGTAACTTCTCTAGTTTTTCTAAAAACATATCAAAATTTTTGTCTACAGGATTTCGATAACAACAGCATATGTACAATCCAGTGAAATTATCTTTAACACCACATATTTCAAAACATTCTACTTTATATAACTTATTTATTGCGTCGATAGTTTCTGTTTGCCTATCCACATGTCCTAAAATCAAACTACCTCCTCTCATTTTAATTTTCCTGGTATTGTATGAGACTAGTTTGTAGTTATCTATATTAAAAAAATTTGCTGTGTTTTCATTCAAGAAATGCTCGCTTAAACATATATAGTCTAGCTTTTTATCTAGGGTTTGTACATAAACTTCTAGTTCAGTCTTCTTGTTATTAATTCCACAAACATTCTGATGAAATATGTTTAAATTTGTATGGTCACTTCATAAACTATTATTCGCGAAAAAAAAAAAACTGTACTCTTATATATCCCCAATCATACCAATATATTTCCCTACATTTTAATTTAATTGTTTACTACTTCAAACAAGCTTAATAAAAACATGTTTGTTTGTAAAAAAAAAGCTCGGTGCCCTCTTAAGCATTATTGCCGAGTGATAAAGGATATATTTTTTGTTAAAACAAGAAACACGCGGACGAAGTCACGGGCAGAAGCTAGTTAGTATTAAAAGTAATCATTATACCTAACCTATTACCTATATTAGTACCTATTATTATTAAAAAATGCCTAGTTGAGATACTGGACATCTTTATACTGTGACACAGGCTAACTTAGTACATCGATATGGAAAGGGTAGCCGATCTTAACACCAATTTTACGATTTTTTTCAGCTTAGGGTTATTTCGGAACAGTCTTATGAATTGGTTTTGCGGTGTTTTATTCTGCAGTCAGGCCAAGTAATGAGTCTGAATAAAACTCGATTTAGAATCGCTACTGGGGCCTCAAACAAAAACCGACAGCTATTGAATCGCAAACCATTGAAAGCTAACATTGTAAATTGTTAGCGAAGTTAACTTCTATTGCCCGTAGCGCTTGTTTATGGTTATGTAAATGTGGTTGTTTTCATGTGTATACATGATTTTAGTGTGCCTCTTTAACATTGCAATGATTAACGCATTAAAGGACACTGAACGAGATACAGTAAAAAATTTATTGTTAAAACCAGGGCTAGGAAACCGGTTATTTTATTAACCGGTTATTATCATTGACGTCGAACCAGAAACGATTGCGGTATAGGTTTCGGTTGCCGGTATTTTAACCGGTTAGTAGGAAAAACCATTATTTTACAAATTCCGATTCTTTTGAGCGAAATTAACCGGTTAATTTGAGTTTCGAGCGATGGTATAATCGAGTTCTAACTACTACGCCATCTGTCTTACACCAAAAATAACCAATCTACGCCAATGAAGCGGGCGTACGTTTAGACGTACGCCCGCCGCCGCCTTTCACCACTTTCACTTAGGTAAAACCGGTTTATTCAGGTTAACGTGAGTTCTGAAATTCTTTTCTCTGTAATAACCGGTAAAAAAATAAAGAAGAATATATAGGTCAAGTAGAAACTTTTTTATAAACCGGCTAATCGATGAACGGTATTATAACGGTTTTATGAACAATGCTTACCGGTATTTCATAACCGGTTTCAAACCTTGGTTATAGCGCATATAAGCGATTATTGTTTAAGTGGCACACTAAAAACATGGATTGTTTGGCTGACAAGAGACTGATAGGGATGTTTGGAAGGATATAGACCTGCTGTAACGACTCAAAATTAATTGGTTAGGGGAGGAGTATGAACATGTTGAGAAGGCTGATTGAATGAATGAATGAATGAAATGCACCGATCCCAGCGTGCTTTAACCAGACTCCATAAATCTAATGAACCCCAAGATTTGCACTAGCCCCTGGACCCTCATGTTTCATGGTGCTACAGAGGCCATTGCACATCAGGGGGTAGACTGGGTAGCGTGGTAATGGTAGGGAAGACGTGCCCTCAGGATAGGAAAGGATTTAGCCGTACTGAATATGCATTCTTGAATGGACTAGTAGAGAGACGGGTGATATTTATCAATGGATGGGCATCTTTTTACGACGTCACCGCCAGTTGGCTCAGTCTATCTTCGCCTGTAAAGGCTCTTTTCTGTTTTACTGGTGTGCTGTGTTACACTTTACTGTTTACTCGGTCTCGTTGTCCGTTTCAGGTTTCTTGTATATCTATCTATGGCCGTCTTCTTGATCTTGTTCAGAGGCAGAAATTGAGTTTTTCTCCTATTTTAATAAATCGTTTGTTTTCAGTATTTAAAATCCGGCTGGATTACCGGTTATAGCTAGTCGGATCTTATTTAAATTTACTATTGCTATGCAAGGAATAATCTATTAGCTGCCCACGCGTATTTCATCCAGCTGATAACTTTATCAACTTGCGTGGGAGGGTTCTTAAAGTTAAACATGCTTTTCGCACCCAGTTCTGTCTTTTATCTTTGGTTTTTTAATACAATAAAAACGAAGAGCTGAATGTAAAGTATTTATAACGCCAGTCATTCATAACGTTGGAAATTTTATGACTCAATCACGATTATCGTAGACTACCCGTAAGTATGTGCTGTAGGTACTTTGTTGTCTAAAATATAATATTAATGCTACCTCCCTCGTGAAAAATCCATTAAAAGCGACGGGAAGTCTGTTTTTAGGTCAATAAGCATAAAAGTTGAAATAAAATCGAACGCTGATATCACCGACCCAATTAAAAAAAGCCACTATTCCAGCTTTTCCCTCAACACTATTCACACGGATGTTAACCTCCACTATTTTCCGGTACCTACCGGAAACTGACCCAGCACTACCGTAAAAATGGCGCTTTTAAAAATCAAATTTACAAAAATCTGTTCGTTTGCATATTCCTGTTTTAGTAACACGAATTTATGTTAAAAAATGGAGTGGTGTCGGACTCTCTAGGTATATAAATCAAGGGGAGCGTAGCTTCGCAAATTGCGCCAGAAAATGTATCCGGCTTTTAAAACTACAAAAGCATACGGGTATAATGTATGCTAGTTTTAACACCCAGTGTAATCGTATAAATGTCTAGTTTTCGTATATTTGTGGTGCGTATTACTTTAATCCCGAATGTATAGTTTTTTCTCATGCATATGTTTAATGTGCTCGAATTGTTTTATAGTTTTGAGCTCGCGGGGACCATCTTTTATATCTAGGGGAGTCGAACAGCTTTGTTTTGGTTAGGCGATAGTAATTTTCGCTTTAGTAAACCAAGAATGTAATTAGGTACCTAAAAACAAACAGTTCTTTTTAAATTTCTGTTACTGGTCTGTTTTGGCAGCGGGGTTCATCGCATAATGAACCATCAGTCACGACGAGATTCAGAGCATGCAACCCATGAAAGATACTGAGAATTTCGGTAAATAGGAATTAATCCGGTCCTTACAATGCAGTGACTGCAACGCCGGTAAAGAAGAAAAAACATACTAAGCTGACAGACACGAGGAACTAAAGCTGCCCAAATAAAAAGCGAAATGATATATCAAAGGGGTTTGTGGATATTGAAGGCACGCCCGTAAATTCGGCCTGGCCTAGGTGCCTAGCGGTGACGTCAGAGTGAGATCCGTGCGACTCACCAGTTACGGAGCTCAATATTTCTAGGATGCTTTACGGTTGACTTCATTATTTTTCGTACAATTTAAGATACCTACTGGAGTTTCAGAGAGTTGTTGTCTCTGTTATTATATATGATATGATATTTTTCTGTCTGTTGGACTGTCTCGTTGGTCTAGTGGTTGCAAGCGCTACTGCTGAACAAGAGCTTCTGGGTTCGATTCCCAGGTCAGGCAAAGTGTTATGGGGTTTTTCTTTCTGGAATTTCTCAGTAGCAGCCCGGAGTCTGGATTTGTGCCCGGTTGATGGCAATAGGCTCGTCCCCTATTACATGGGACTTAAACATAACTGGTGAAATGTGGGTGTACTTTAGGTACACCTCTGCCCAACCCTTTGGGGAAACAAGGCGTGATGTTATGTTATGTGATATTTTTCTGACGTAAGTAAATACATAACATTACATTACGCCTTGATTCGTCGAAGGTGGGCAGAGGTGTTCCTATAGTACACCGACTGTATTTTTTAAACGTTGCCCCACACTAGGATTTTCTCCTGTATCGTGGGTGCGTTTACATACATTTAAACTCACATAAACAAACAGCCAGACCCGGAGCAACTAATTGTAGGTCATACAAATATTAATTGTTCCGTGCGGGAATTGAACCCGCTACACGCAGCGCAGCAGTCAATCGCTTAACCACTGCGCCAACCGTGCCGTCAATTTATGTTTATGGCGTCGGTCAGTTATGTTTAAGTCCCATGCAATCAACCTGGCACAAATCCAGACTCCAGGGACTGAGAAATTCTAGACGGAAAAACCCAATAACACTTTGCCTGACCTGGGAGTCGAACCCAGGACCTCATGCTCAGCAATTTTCAAACTCAAACTCAAAGCATTTACTTCAATTAAACCATTTACAGGCACTTTTGAACTGTCAAAGAGTCGGTCAGTTAGTCAGAAAGTTGAAGCTAGTTGCCCATTCCAAAACGTAGATCTCTATGGAGAAGAACGGGCAAGAATCTCGCAATATCGCTTGCAATGGATGCTTGTACATTCGCGCACCCCCGAAGAGTGACGACACCTACTTAAATACGAACGGTATACCTTGGGCAGGCTTAGGTAATCTTTATACATGGCCTTGCTGATTTCCTCTACATAAGTACTTAAGGAACTACGCAGGTTCCTTTAATCATCCCTCAATAGTTGCCGCCATCTTTAACTAGGCACAATCCTCATTGGTCAATTAGCATGCATGAGTGTTCAGGAGAGTAATGGACCGATCGACGGTATAATGTTTACCATGGGCCTTTGTTATGGGTTTTCTGCAGTAAACGCTGGCTTTTTCTTCGTGTAGTTTCCATCCATCAAACTAAATTACGGTTCAAGTTTGTGATCGATTTTTCACCCACTTTCCAGAATTAGATTGAGTTGATATAAATTATAATATAACATAACATCACGCCTGTGTACCCCGTAGGCTTAGGTAGAGGTGTACATATAGTATACCCACATTTCTCCAGTTATGTTGAAGTCTCCATGTAGAAGAGGGCGAGCTTATTTTCATATGTAATGGATAGTCACTCATCGACCATCCATCCAGAAACCGACCGTGGCAAGCGTATCTTAACCTTCGATCTACCCTCGTGTGGCTGTTATTACTTAGCCGCAAGCCCGTTTATTCCATGAGTGTAAAACTCACAACCGAAAAAAATATATAAATAGTACATTTTACATCAAGTGCACAAAACGAAACGTTTTGTTTGGCTTTAAAATTTTAAGAAGTTATAATTTGTGCACGAGTTATAAACTCTGCTTTTCACTTCGATTGCGAGGAAATAAAACAGTAGTATACCAAAACATTTCTTTAATTAAAATTCAAAGTAAAATTAAACGACATTGATATTAGGCTTGGGCTGCAGACCTATACAGCCTACTATTAAAATAATTTAAAAATAATACGTTTCTTAAATTAATTTTATAACCTACCGTACTTGAATTTAAATTTTAATATCTTTTATGCCTTAAAAACACATAAGGCAAATAAATTAAAGTAAATATTATAAAATAACGAATTCTATCTATAAACTTCTTATTGTGTTTGGCTGTATGGCTCATTTTCTTTGCCTTAATATAGATACATTTATGAGTAGATACGCTCTAGTGCACAAAATTCGATTTTGTGCAGCCTATATCCTGCACAAATAAGCACTTTCAGAGCATGAGAAGTGAAAAATAAATTAAATAATAATTATCCAAAAGTACCGCCAGTATAGTAAAGTTAACCAAAGACCCATAAGAAATCAATAACACCCATTTATCACCTTTAACAAAGATCACATAAAAACATACCTCCCTAATTAAATATTATTTCGCGATTCACCTTCCTATTACTTTTAATAGACTACCATCGAACGGCCATGATCGCGCGTTTAGACCAACTAGGAACGTTTCAGGAGCATTTATGACGTCATAAAAGCTATCGGCAACAAAAAGGTGTGGTGTATTTAATGTCCTTAATATATGGATGCCAATAAATTGACAAAATTGGCAAGTTTGTTGTTGGAATGAAAATTTTTTCACAAACAGATTATTATAAATACGTTATTGCACATAACATAACGCCTTTAATCCCTGAAGAGATAGGCAGAGGTGTACCTATTAGTGCACCCACATTTCGCCAGTTATGTTTAAGTCCTATGTAATAGGGGGCGAGACTATTAGAGGGCCATCCATATAAATAGCCATAGGATATTTTTTTTCTAACTGAGCAGATAGCTGTGCCGCTGGGGAGTTTGTTGCGCCACTTCTTCTTCCCAGCTAAACCACTAGGAAGTGGTGAAGGGTGGGCGTTTTGGGGGACTGTCAGACTGAAAAGTGCTGATTATTTTGAATTTTGATTCAAACGGGTACCTACACTCTGGGCTGCTACTGAGAAATTCCAGATGGAAAATCCAGTAACACTTTGCCCGACCTGGGAATCGAACTCGGGACCTCATGCTCAACGGTAGCGCTTGCAACCATTAGACCAACAAGCCAGTTAGTACATAGTAAAAACTCGAAATTGAGTCGAACATAGGAAAAAGATACCCACTGTTTACATTCCATCATAAAAAGATTTTATAGCTGAAGAGATAAAAAATACAGTAATACGAGTATTATGAATTCTGCGACACAGTCTATAAAAATCTATAAATCGTAGGACTCAGTTTGTAGACTGAAGCATGATGTCCAATAAAAAATATTCCTTTCGCAACTCGACGTAATGTAAACCGCATTTTAACCGCGAAAAAATGTAAACAGCTAAGCAAAACTTTCCAGTTTAGATAAAAACCTTAACAGGAATGTTTGTTAGTAGATTTCCACAAACAACAACAGAAAAAAAAGAAAAGCAAAAATAATATTTATTTGGACACATTTCGTGAAACACTAATAATAAATAAAAAGTGAATTTAATCAAAAAGACGAAAAAAAAAAGTGAGGTGAAGTGAAAAAAATACTGTCAGTACCTACGAATTTTTTATCTGTATGTTTTTCCCGCCGCACTGAGTTGTCGGATACAATACACGTCTTAACATAGACACGACCCAGATGTGCACAACACTCCTTGTTGTTCCGAAGATAATAAACATTATCTTGTGCGACTGTGACAATTTTATACCTTTAGGAACTGACAGACGCATTGAAAACCAGGCAATGACATTTTTGGCTTCGACAAGAAACAGTAGAAGACAGGTGGAAAAGTATTTTTTATACTTTTTCTTAGAGTTCAAGGACCAATACCTACACTACATTTAAGTATTTTTAAGCCCTAAATAGTGAGGTTCTTAAAAATACTTAATACTGTGTGGGCTTACCAATTTTTAACAGTGTCAAATAATGAAAAACCCAAGAATTGTTATCATTTATTCGATCACCCATCTGAACTGGCTGTTGTCAAAAACAATCCATTGCTTAGCAAAATGGTTGAAATTGCACTAAACTCTGTATATAGAGAGGATCACAGATTTATCGTGCGGTCGATGTGAGTTTAGTAGCTTGGAAAACAATATCTATTGTACGGGATAGCTGGTTAAACAAGGGACATACTACAGGATATGAAAATTCGTGGCGTATAACCATCAACCGTATTTCTCTTTCAGTTATTCGTTACCGGTAAGTAACGAATAACTGAATGAGAAATACGGTTAGTATTTTCCTTCATACACGTTAATAGTAGATTGTTTGCCAAGGGAGCAAACAACTATTTTTAAGGCGAGAGTGTTTTTTTGAATCCAGAGTAGAGCGAAGGATTCTAAAGTAGAATCCACCCTCTATGAGAAAAAAAAACGTGTGCGGTCCGACATCTCTCACGTATGATTTAAAACCAAAATAAATTTTTTGCAGCCGCCATCTTGGATTTACGTTTTGACCTCTTTAACGACTTTAGCAGCTTTAAAAACTACAAAAACGATAAGTACCTGAATAACGAAAAAAAAAAATGCAGCTGCCATCTTGGATTTACATTTTGACTTTACTATCGGCTTTAGCACCCTCGAAAACTATGAAAACGACACCCATGACGAACAACTTGAAAATTTTCGCAGGCGTCATCTTGGATTTACATTTTGACCTCACTATCGGCTTTAGAACCCTCGATAACTATGAAAACGACACCCATGACGAAAAATTTGAAAATTTTCGCAGCCGCCATCTTGGATTTTCATTTTGACCAAATAATTTACACTCTCTCTCTTTCTTGCCAGCCTGTTACTTGTTCATACAATGTTCGTGATTGATCTCTTTGGTGTTTGGAACTTTTACTAACAATATCCACATTCCAAATTCAAATCTATTTTGCTCCCTAGGGATCAAAGAGCTATTTTGGTCCCTGTTTACGAAGAACAAACTAGCTCTTTTTGAATAGATGTGATGAAAAAACATTACCCTCTTATTAGGATTAGTCGCACTTAGGTAAAAGAAAACAAGAGAGAGCACATGCGTAGGCGATTGTAATGAACTTTTTTTGCCAGGCACGGTGCCCATAAATAAGTATGCATCCACTCGACCATTTGTTTCGGGTGGATGGATACTTCATTATGGGGATCGTGCGTACTTTGATCTGATTCCCTTCGTAGTTCAAACAAAGTGGGCGGGACGCACAGAAATGCGTCCAAAGTTGGTGCATTTTATTGGAAAATCTGGTCAAATATAAAATTATATTTTCAAATTTATGAAACATGAATAAAAATTGACAGGATAAATGTGGAACATCACACCTTCGGTAGGCTGGCTTCGGTTTCCTTCATGAATGAATGAAATGCACCGATCCCAGCATGGTTTTAACCAGACTCGATAGACTCGAACTGTGTCCAAATAAATATTATTCTTTCTGTCTAAATCGAATGAACCCCAAGATTTGCACTAGCCCCTGGAATATTCCAGGGGCCAGTGCAAATCTTGGGGTTGCCCCTGGAACATTCCCAAAACCTTCGGTAAGCTCGGTTTCCTTCAATAATAATATTATTATTATTTTTTGTCTGCCTCGTTGGTCTAGTGGTTGCAAGCGCTACTGCTTAGCATGAGGTCCTGGGTTCGATTCCCAAGTCAGGCAAAGTATTATTGGGGTTTTCCAACAGGAATTTCTTAGTAGTAGCCCGGAGTCTGGAATTGTGCCTGGTTGATGGCAATAGGCTCGCCCCCTATTACATGGGACTTAAACATAACTGGCGAAACGTGGGTGCACTATAGGTACACCTCTGCCCAACCCTTCGGGGAAACAAGGCGTGATGTTATGTTATGTTATTATTGAAGGAGGGTTCAATAATATGTCCCACGTTTACCCAATCATTCTGTATATTCAATTCCAATTCAAAACACTGTGCAATTTTACCCAATTTAATGCGTTCAGTATTAATGGATTTAATATTCTGTGCAATTACCGCGATGCAAGCTTTGAAATATTTTGTGAGGCAAAATTGATTATGTTGTTATTCCATAATTATTTGATAGATAATTACTAAAGGCTTGTTTGGAATTTGATTACAGACTGGTTTTAAGTGTATTTCCGTAGGTAGGTAGTAGTTTTATGGAATACTAGCAGCCCGTTCCTGCTTCGCACGGCTTTTAAGACTTGACAAAACAAACTTTTAAACACACAAACCTTGCGGGATTAAATTCTCTAAATTATGGTGAAAACCTCACCAAAATCTGTTGCGTGGTTTAGAAGAACAACGCGGACATACAGACAAACGCGAAAAGTGACTTCGTTTTGTAATATGTATTTATATAGATTTTGTTTAATAAATTTTTATGTATTTCATTTGGAAGACTTACAGCTAAACAAACAACACAGTAATGCCGACAAAAACAATAAATCGCCAAAGCCAAAATTATACAGTAGAAATATTATGCACATAGATCAATACAATAAAGGTGGTTAACAAGCTACTCAGGCCAACATAATTTGGGCAGTATTAAGCATCACGTGAAAAAGTTAAGACTCAAGCACTTTCTGGCCGTGGACACGCTTGTTGTAAAAGGATCGAAGTCATGCTGTACACACAACTTATTAAAGCTTCTGCTTGCACGCACAAGGAATGAGTTCTGTCTATAGTTGGTCGAAGTAAATGGCACACGGAGCGGCGGATTGGACCGCTTCGACCTTCCGGGGACGTTGAAGTAAAATTTGGATAGAATTTCGGAACTGCTGATATTATTATTAAATGTCTTTAGTAACAAAACACAGTCGAAGATATCCCGACGATTTTTTTGGGGCAATAAATGATATTTCTTACAGAGGTTTAGGTAATTTCCAGAATGTTACGGTATTCTTTGGTGATAGCATAGGTACTCTATAAATCTTTTTTGAATGTTCTCTATGCGATCAATGTATTTGTGGTAACACGGATTCTATATTTCAGACGCGTACTCCAAGTGGCTTCTGACAAAAGTACAGAAAATTCTATATTTTAAGGGTTTCGGCTTGTGTGAAGCACTTGGATAACCGCATTATGAAACCCAGTGATTTCGATGCCTTCTTAACATGTGATTCAAAAGTGAGTTTGGAATCATGATGGACCCTCCAGATCACGGATGGAATTAGATCTGGGTAGTACTTGATCACCTAAAGTATCAGTACCTATCTGGTAGATAATTTCATACAGATTCCATTCCCATTTTGATTTTTTCTAGAAGATGCTGTGATGCTTAATTGAAAACTGTGAGGCAGAATCTACGGATTGTTCAATATATTATTTTTTGCTCCGAACTTAGGCAAAACCGTAAATACAAACCGATTAAAAAAAACCGGCCAGGCGCGTGTTGGATCACGCACAATGAAGGGTTCCAGAGTTGGGATGAATTTATCCTAAAAACAAAACTTATTATTGTAGTTGAAAAACATATTCTCCCATACAATAGACATTCGTCATGGTCAATTCTCCAACTGTAAATATAAGTTTGTAATCGCAAAATAAACTTTTTTTAAGAGATAAAAAACACTTACAAATTAAGAACTTTCGATCTTTTTCCTTTACTTATGCTGTGATATCTTGCTTCTTTGGCGGTGATCTCTCGCGTCCGGCCCTCGTCCAGGCCATGGTACGGAGCGAGAGGGGATGGGAGGCCGTAACCTCCTTCTGCAAAATAGTAATTGCTCGCGAAGGAGGAGGCGGAACGCGTGAGGTAGAGGTAAATTTCGCGCCCTCACGTCCCTAGTCGCCGCAGGAGACGCCCTGGGCGTCGGAAATCGCAGGCCGATTCCCGGTCACCGTAGGCGCGGGCTTGCGAACGGTGAGCAATGGGTAGCTCGTCGTCCGATAAGAACCAGGCCCGGGTCGACGGCGCGTTGTGGTCCATGCGCGCCTCAAAGAGATGTCAGCACACACAACTAACGGGGTCCGCTGGACCGATGCCTGCTGGGGTCACGGGAGCGTCCGAAAGGGATACCCTGGCCCCCTGGCAGCGTACAGGCAACTGAAGAAACACGGGTGGGTTTTAGTCGAGTAAGTGTCTGATACGCCCTCCCGCTCCGCCCAGAGCGGGAGATTATTTGATAATTTCTCTCCCATTAAAAAAAACCTTGCTTCTTGCCAAATTTCATGATTCTTGACGTCAACGGGAAGTACCTACCCAATAGATTTTGATTTATTTGCGAGTATCAAAGTGTGTCGCATAAATGGCTGATTTTATTATTACGTTGACTTAGAAGCTTTATATTTATTTAGTTTTTATTTTTTTATTTATAGTTAATTAAAACGGCACAGGTCCAATTACATTAATTAACATAGAATAGAGAAAAAAATTAATAAATGAAAAACAATAATAACAATAACATAAAATAAACATGTACAATGCAATTCCATTCAATACGTGGATAAAATTATTAATAATTATTTGAGTACTATCGAAGAACTTCATATCTAAACAGTTTGAAAACAAAATCCCGTGAACACGATGACCACATCTGTTACTGCCTCAGGTCTATAATGGCCGAGCGCTGCAAGCAAAAATAGTCCTTACGGTGTATAGATATGAACTTCTTCGATGGTACCTAAATTGTTGAATTAATTAAATACGTCACAAACTAACATGTAACAGTGGAAACCCTCGCATATTGTCTCTCACAGAACTCCAGACAAGCACGCATTATCTTCTTCCATTCATCAACACATCACATTCAGGGACAGTAGTCAGGAGGGCGTTTAGCATCCTTAGGGTTCGACATACTGGGGATTCGGCTCTAGCGACAGATCTAGATAGCGGTGGCGCGAACAGATTATGACGGCGGTTTTGACGGTGCCCAAGGTATTTGTCGGGCACAAATAGACGACAGAAAAGTCCGTGGAGCTCAGGAGTGCGATTCTCTAAGGCAAAACATCTTTACAACCAAGAAATCATCGTTGTAACATCTGATGAAAACATTTCGGTATTCTTTAGTTAAAACTGCGCGATCGTAGCGCCTCAACGATGTCGATGGCGCGACATAGAACTAAAATATGGTTCCTAATGTATGAAAAACGGTATTCAGAGACACAAAACATCCTCGCCTTCGACGACAACTGCGCCTACGCCTTCGATTTTAACTGTCAAACCGTAAAGCTTGTAAATTGTAGATGTTTCCTTGGTTGTAGACCATTAAAATGTAAGTAAAAAAAGTTTTTATTAAAATTTAAATTCTTAGTATTGTTTTGTTTATCGTACTTTAATTCCTGAAACCTGTGTGCGTATTTTTAATGTTTTAGATGGCAGTTCGTGTTTCCTGTATGATTTTTTTGTTGGAAGAAGCTAAGCGTCAAGATAATTTAGAAAAAAGACGTCAGGCACATGTGATACGTAATATGGATCTTCTTACTACTGATATAAACTATATTAAGGTATTCAGGTTGACTGAAGAGCTAATTAAACAATTGGAAGAAGATATTTCCCCGTTCTTAGCAAAGGCGAAACGTCGAGGAGGAATTAGCAACCGAACCAAGGTATTACTATTAAATCAATATACCTAATATAAATCAACTTATGTGCAAAAATGTCTAAAACTTACTCTCATTCCAGGTTTTATGCACTCTCGCATTTTTAGCTAGTGGGAGTTACCAAAAAATATTATGTGAGAATGCAAGAACCTTTATCTCGCAAGCATCTGCCTCGAGGGCTATAAGAACCGTAGTAGATGCCATCAACCACCCAGTTATTATTAATAAGTACATACGATTTCCTCAAAATACAAACGAAAGGCAAATTCTCAAAGAAAAGTAAGTACTTACCTATTTCTTAAGTTTCACACTTATGTTTTATTTTTACTAAGTAGATACTTTCATGAATCAAACCATATCCTAGCTATTAATTTTTATGTTACATACTTAAATAATATTTTTAAATTGTCTATCTTTTATTTAGATTTTATGAAAACTTCAAAATGCCTGGAACCATTGGTTGTGTTGATGGTACCTTAGTATCAATGGTTCGGCCCAAAGAACATGAAGAAAGATATTATTGTAGAAAAGGGTATCATGCTCGAAATGCTGTTATTGTAAGTTTTATTATTATTTCATTAACCGTATTGTAGAACCTATCTGTTTCAAACCATATTTTAATCTTTTATTCTTGCCTTTTTAAGATGAATGATCCAGACTTAAATATATATAATGCATGTAGATGTAACTTTTGGAGGTGCAACACATGACAGCTTTATATTTAATAATTCAGTCATAAAAACGCATTTGGAGCAGCTAAATAATACAGGAGAAACAGTGTATCTGCTTGGTATGTATTTTAAAATGTTTCTTTACTTTTACCATCAGAAATTGTACCTGTTTTCGGGGGTATTTAAATATTAATAATAAAATAATTCAGTTATTTTTGTTATTTTAAAATTAAATGAAATTCTTAATTTATTTATTTCAGGGGACTCCGGTTTCGCTCTTAGGCCATACATGATGGTTCCATGTAACAACCCTGAGCCTGGATCAAGGGAAGAATACTATAATGATCTGCATGCCACTACAAGAAATACTGCAGAACGAACCATTGGCATACTTAAAGGCCGTTTTAGGTGCCTTTTGGTTCATCGTGTTCTTCACTATGATCCAGAGATGGTGGGAAAAATTATTAAAGCTTGTTGTGTGTTACATAACATTTGCAATCAAGCCGGAGTTCCTCCAGTAGAATTACCAGCTCATTTACAGAGACAAGAAGCGAGGGTGATCCAGTCACTACAACAAGGAAGCCAGAACTCTATCAATGATTTGGACAGTGGACGTCTTGCTAGAAGTCGTCTAATTAATAGACTGTGGCGTGGACAAAATAGTTAATAATAGAAGTAAATACTAACAATAGACTTAAGATATTACTAATTCAGGTTATAAGACAGATTGTTAATTAAAAAATAAATTGTAAGTATGTTAAAATAGTAATGTATATTGTTCATCATAAAATATAGTTAAGTGGATGTTTTTTAAATGTTGTTTTTTATAATGTTTTACTTAGATAACATTAATATAGTCTAACAAAATAGTATGTACCTAATAAAAGTCATTTTAATATAATGAATTAATAAATAAAACAATATTTTAGCACACATTTTATTTATTTATTAAATCTCGAATTGCACTACTTATTCTATCTAGAGCCTGAGCCATAGCCTGATGGCCCTCTACTTGTCGACTAATTGCTTGGGCAATCAAAAGTTCTGCTTGTGCTCGGCGTTCTTCGATGGCTATGAAGCGCTCTGTGATGCTAACCATTTCAGAGCGGCGTTGTGACGGAGGTGACCTTCTCAATAGTCGCCGGCGCGCTGCAGATTGACGCGGAGATAGCTGGTGAATGCGTCGACGACCGTGTAATGTCTCTCTATGCACACGCTGAGTAGGAGCTGCAATTAACATTTTGTACTTATTATAGTTATTCTTATCTTATTGTATTAGCCCATAGTGTCCCACTGCAGGGCAAAGGCCTCCTTTCCCTCTTTCTATTTGTCTCTATCCTATATTATATGTAGTTATAAATATTTGGTTAGAGAATGCAACTTACTTTGACTGCCCCTTTCCAAAACATCATTTGGCTGTGACGCAGGTCTTGTTGGCTCAGTAAACGAAACCTGAAAATATATGACAGTTGTTAAAAAAAAAAAAAAAACTATAGAATAGTTTAAATCATAATTTTCCAAAACCATACCCTGTTTTCTTCAGCTTCAGGACTTTGAGCATCAGGTGCGGCTTCAATTGCTTGCTGTGATACAGAAATTGTAGGTATCTGTGCCACATTGTCTTGCACACTATCCCCATCAAAAGTAGCAAGATTAGACTGGAATAGAATGTTTTGTTAGGTTCTTTTAATTATTCGAGATAACATTTAAAATTACACTCACAGCAATACCATGTCCAGTATTTAGCAATATAGGTTTGATGCTATTTTATTTATTATATATAGGTACTTGTATTGATCAAACATAACAGACATAACATGGGTGTTATGCACCTTAGTGTAGAGGTTACTTATTATGAGAGATATAAGCATAGGTAGTACCTAACACTTAGTGGAAAATAAAAGAATAAACAAATCTTATACCCATTGCATTTCATGGCCTGGCTCATGTATAAGAACCTCACTTTGGTCAGCCTGCTGCTCATTTGAAGGAACAATATTCTGAAAATA
The DNA here is from genome assembly GCA_963853775.1 of Xanthia togata. Classification (NCBI taxonomy): domain Eukaryota; kingdom Metazoa; phylum Arthropoda; class Insecta; order Lepidoptera; family Noctuidae; genus Xanthia; species Xanthia togata. The sequence continues at coordinate 21,110,553 of OY970802.1, forward strand.
GAATGATTACATAATATTATATTTATAAATAGGTTAACTGTCATTAAACTGACAAAAAAAAAACTTACAAGTAAAATGCTGGGAGACTCTTCACTTTCCACAGTTCTATCCAATGGCTGTTCCTAAAAATGTAAAAGTATTGTATTACTTATTAATTTAAATCAAATCAATAAATTTGTAAAGGTGTATAGCCTTGAAAATTACAAACCTCAAAAGGATTTATTTCTAAGCTCCGATCTCCGCAACCAAAACTTTCTCCTCCCATAATGGTTTGGATTTTAATTTCTATTTCACTGAATTCTGGCAAATCCTCTATGCCACCACCAGTGCGCCGCCTCGCAGCTGCAATTAAGCTGGACTTCCTCTTAACTGCTCCTTTTTTGTCCTTCCAGTACTGCAACACCAGTAAGAATTATATGATTTGATGCAAGTATTAAATAAATAGAACACCTATTTGCTCGGTTTGGTTTAACTTTCTGTTGCAATTTTAAATGCTTTTATAATTGAAATTAGAATCCTAGCCTAAAGTTACAGTATATGCCTGTAGTTAATACTAATTTAGTAATAAAGGACATACACAGCGGCTGTCAGTGTAAAAGGGTAATATACCGTAGAAGGCTACCTACTCAATGCAACAGTATACACACAATACATATAATTACCAACCTTACACCACTGTTCCGATGTTTTCGTACACCCACTACCATCACTGTTCAGGGCTGTTGTTATTTCGGACCATGCCTGACGACTGCAAATGCGAGCATTCGCAGTACGAGCATGGCCCGTAGCCAACCATGGTTTGCTTTCCAAAAAGCTTACTAGCTTTTCCAGCTGATTTAACGAAGGAGCTGCGTTGCGAGACACTAAAAGATAAATATTTTGGTTACATAGATAGTAGTTCCAGAAACTGTGCTGTATATTTAAATAGAAATGTTAATGTGTACTTACTTTCGATAGGTTTGGAACCAAACTAAAACACAGAACGAGTAGAACGCCATTGGGTTGGGGTGCAGCATTTTTTTAAAGTCCACTTAGCCACTTAAAACCACTTGGAACTTTGGAATTTCGTATTTTGATAGAAAAAACGAATCAAGATAAGATGAACCAGATGAAGTTGTTTGTTTTGAAACACAGAATCTACAATTACAAATGTCAAAGATTTGGAATCGTTTTATTGCTATAATCAAAAATAATTATTTTCCAAGTCGAAAATGATATAATTAATTAAATATTTGTTGCATAATAAATATAACGTGTTTTATACATACGTGTTGTGCATTTGTATTAATTTAAAATGACGAAATAACTTAAAAATAGGTTAGTCGAGATTTTCTCGATTATACTCTAGATTAAACATAGCAACACTGTAAACATCTTACTCTTCATCGTTGTTCGGCAGATCGTCGACGAGCCTATGTAGCTTAGCGAATACGGTTTTTATCAACGTTGTTTTTAAAAGCGATATTTACGATGCAACATCATTGAACTCGTCGTTGTTAACATCCAAGATGAGTCTGTTAGTGAATCGCATTGCAGGGCAGTCAATCCGACCACTTAGGGTTTTACAGGCAACCGTGAGCTGATCAAAGCCCCTTCTAATCTCCAAGGAATTGAAGCCTAATGCCCCTAGTAAATAATTGGTTGGGTACATGAATGGGAAGAAATGAGTAACGCCTTTGATACAAAAATCTCATTTAACAGCCCTACGTATTTCATATTGGTTTCAAGTTGATACCTACACGCGTTTCTGAGAAAAAGGGTCTTGACAGACTGACCGACAGACAGACGGACAAGGAAGTGATCCTATGAGGGTTCCATTTTCAACCGACTTAAAAAAGGAGGAGGTTCTCAATTTTTTTTTTTTTTTTTTTTGTTACGCGATTACTCTGCCAATTATGAATTGATTTTGATGATTCTTTTTTTGTTAGGTAGGGCATACTTCAGAATTGGTCCCATATAAATTTGGTCAAGATCTGATGAGGTATTTTTGAGTTAGCTTCAATAATACATATTTTTCCCACCTAGTATATGTGGACGATATTCTAATAGTTCTTGTCACTGTAATTTACTTGGTGTACAAATTTTGTTGGTTTTGTTGTGTAGGTACCACAACTAAAAAGTGAAAAATAAAAACTTTTTCACAAAAAATAAAACCGACTTCCAAAAAAAAAAACACTACAAAGTGAAAAATAACCTTGAAGTCGGTTTTATTTTTTGTGAAAAAGTTTTTTTTCCTGTTGAGGTACGGAACCCTAAAAAACTAGCGACGACGAACAAAAGAACAAAAAAGAATATTCCTACCACAACTTAATTAATTCAAAAATTTCTAAAGCAAAATTAATCCAATATCTATAAGAATTTAATTAGAAAACAGCGGAGACTGTAGTTAATTGCAGTTTTATAACACAAGTGCTGCAAAAGTCGTTTTGAACTTGTTTCACTGGAAGCGTCGGCGGCTGAACCAAAGCGGGAAACTTTAACTGGATCATTACCCCTTCCATTTTAGAAACTATTCTAATTTCGAGACCGTAATCAAGATTAGATTATCGATGTTATTATTGTCGGTGGCTTAACCGTAAATTGCGGTCTTAAGTAGTAAAAGGGGGAATAGTAAAGTTAATTTACAAGGGGGCAAGTAAAGTAGTGGAGTCGTGTTTTTGTAATAAAACAATAGTGAAACTTTTATTGGAATGTTTGAAATTAAATGAAATTGTTTAATCTGTACACAGGATTTCGGAATCACTTTGTAAATAGGATATCGGAATCATTTTCAGAAGTAGTATTTAAAAAAAAAAACTAGATGGAATCGACATTTCAACTTTGAACAAGTGAACGATGCACTCTCTAAAGTTGTAAATTATATGAAAAAAAGACTAAACTCATTAAATTTTCAACGCCAAATATCAGGCAGCTAACTACTAATGTTAAAGTTAATGGAATAGAGCTGGACCCTGTTGAGTCGACAGTTTTTCTGGGAATCACTATTGACGGTAAATTACAATGGGGCCCACACATAGAAAAATTGTCAAGAAAGCTAAGTTTGGCCGCCTATACCACGGTAATATTATCATACAGTATGGTAACTCGGCCGTATCTTGGAAATAAATGCCTACAGCCGCGCGGTACGTAAACATGCGATAGGGCTGCCAGCCTCCAAAATTTGCCTACTTTGTGTTTCCATTTATTTTTGTAATTGTAAATATACTTTTATATATAAATAAATAAAATACTTCGTGAATTGAATAGGAAGTGTTCAATAAAAATGCGTGTTGTTTTTTGATTAGTAGATTTAATTTTAAAAAACATGTTTGTGTTTGAAATCGGCGGCCGAAAAATATTTGTGCCTCGACTGAGACGTAAGAAATGCTTTATTATTAAATATATTAATCTGAGAAAATTTCAACTATCTAGTGACTGACAGACGGTCAAATTTATTTTTTCCAGTATTATTCATACACACAGTGCAATAGACAACTATTATTAATATTAAAATACCACATCTTTACTTTGAATTATACAAACTAACAAAACAAAACACACGTTTAACAAACTAACAAAACAAAACACACCCCGAGGTTTTAACACAAGCGTTTCTCTTTCTACCGTATCATGATTCATGATCCGCCTATAACTACATATTTCACTCGTGTCAATCACTTTCCTTTTCTCTATTCACTTTATTTATTAATCCAGACATCGTTTTTTTCGGGAGATAAAAGAAAATACTTACCCATTAAAAAGACACACATTATGTACCTACCTACCTACTAGTAAGTAACATTATTTTATAGTCTTACCTTTCAGTTTCCAGGTAATCTAAAAAAAGTTATCTCTGGATGCGTTATTGACGAATTCATGCAACCAAAAACAGCACAATAATATCCTACTCGTCATATTAAATATGTACTTGAACTTATTTTTAGTGAAAAAATCGCGCGGTTATTGTTAAAAAAACAACACAGCGTCCGTTCGTCACTGCGGCACAGTCGCGACTGTCTGCATGCCGAACGGATGCCAATATCGAGGCGCGTAGGCATAGCTCGCGCTTCGTCCGTTTGTATGAAGTTGGAATACTGTATGATAATATTACTTTGCCTATGCTGTTAAAAAAATTAGATAGATAACTGACGTAGACACAGCCAGAATTGTTTATTTTAGTTATTTTCATAGTCTTATGTCATATGGAATTCTTCTCTGGGGAACCTGTTCGGACATTATGTGTTAATACTATCTTTGTTCTACAGAAAAGGGCTGTTCGAGCCATTTACAATCTAAGTCAGAGAGATTCCCTTCGAAAAAAAATCAAAGAAATAAATATCCTGACTGAAAAATATAATGTGAGGCTACCCTCACAATATATTCTTGAAAACCTATTGTATGTACACAAAAATATATCAAATTTTAAGAAGATTTCCGATATTCATAGTTTAAATACCAGGAATAAACACAACCTTGCTGTACATCGCACTCGTCTCCACAGAGTTGGCAACTCGTTCATGGGTACGCTACGCTATACGCTTTTACAACAAACTTCCCATCGAAATTCGAAACTTACCCATTAAACGATTTAAAAGCTGTATTAAAACCAAACTTTGTAAAAAAGGTTAGGTACTATACAGGGTGAAATTGAATTCATGGGCAATCTCTTAAGGGGTCATTGTACTCATCATTATAAACAACTTTCACTATGGGACCAACCCTAAACTCGTGAAAAAAAATCAGCTTTTCCCTACATTTATGTTCACATAGCTCGTCAAAATGTAGGGAGCAGCTGTTTTTTTTTTTGCGATTTTTGGATTGGTCACATAGTGAAAATTGTTTATAATGATGAGTACAATGACCCCTTAAGAGATTGCCCATGAATTCAATTTCACCCTGTACAATTTAAGATTATTTAGAAGATAAAAAAGCATGGGATTGAGGTGCTCGCTCTGCTAAGCCTTGTGATAAATCCATAAAATTTGACATATTTTATAATTATGTAAAATCATTAAAATATACCAGTTTTATATACATATTGACATTGTTGAAAATTATATACAAAATGACATGATTACTTTGTAAAGTATTATATTGTTTTAATTATTGTGAATGTGAGGACTATGTGGATTTTATTTTTTTCTCTCATTAACTTTTTCTTTGTCGGTTGGTTTTAATGATGGTCTAGCAGTTTGAGTAGTTTATGCGGCCTACCTAAATGTCCTTTCTTTGGTATTGTTCGTCGTGTTGAGCTCCTTAAGTTCTGAGTTGAGCTCCACGATTACTGACAAATGCTTGCACTGACAGGACAGGTCCACTCAAATCTGTGTGGTTCTTTTCTCAAAAGACCGTTTCAGACTAATCTACATGGTCCTCTTATGGCCTGACCAAGATTATGTCTGGACTTTAAAATAGACTGTGACTTCTGAGTTTGTTTCGGCCTTTGTGCTCAGAGTAGTCAGATAGGAAACGCCGAACTCATCTATCATTTTTTTTTTTTTAAGATTACGTGTAAAAGTGATTCCAATATCCTATTTACAGAATAAACAATTTCATTTCATTTCATTTCATTTTTTTCCTAGCTGTTTTATAGCTCTGCTGCTTCTACGTTCTACATACCATCAACTATATCTACTCGCACCACACTCACTCAAGCAACCTCTCACATACACACTCTCGTCTCTTTTAAACACCTTCTCCGGTTTCTTACAAACAAACACTCACACACTGGTATTTCCATTAACTTTTTGTACTTTAAGTTTTCTTTTATATTTTGTTTGTTAAAACCTTAGTTAAGTATAGGTATCTTCTGCATTGTTATGACGGCGCAAATCACAAGCATATAGCCGCGGGAGGGCCCTGGTGACCTGTAATACAGGTTTTTATATAAACCTACTTCAGGCACCAGTCTCTCACAAAGTGAGCTCTTTGTATACTATTGTAAAATATTAGCATTAAGTACATTGTTTAGAAAAATAAACGTTTTATATTATTATTATTTTAGCGGCATTGATTCATTATTGTGTTTTTTTTACGACGATTAACTATTTTTATTTTCCAAAAATTTAATCTGCTTTATACACTACTTAACATAATGTTACAGTAACTCCTTATTTTAATTTACAATTGCTGTCGATTGATAAAAGAAAATATATTTTTTCCTTGATTTCCAATAAAATACACTAAAAACTAACTCAGACAACCAATCAACACCCTTCACACATTGATTTATTCAAATTCACGTGAACACCCCAAAACGAAGTCCTGACATCTATTTCCCTCCACATTTCAACTATCAGGTCCTCTTTTTTCGCAAAAGAGAGGAAAAAATACACGTTTACATTACGACTTTGCCTTGTTTTCGAGATTTCAGTACAAAGGACGAGACTTTTTATTCAATTTGTCGCATCTTTGATACAAGTGTGACAAAGACAGAGCCACCTTTGTGGTGGAAAGCTTTGTAGTTTTTACAATATACTGGCAATAATACGATAGCAGGATATTCAGCCAGTATTTTTTTGTGGGACGCGTTTGAATTTAGAATATTAAATTTTGTTTTTGGATTGTACCTAGTTGTTTTTTCTTTCTTGTTTTTTGTTTAGGATTGCTTAAGGTTTCGGTATTCCTTAAGATCAAACATCTTTGAACGAGCAAATGAGAAATAAATCATTTTGAATTATTGTATTCTATATTTGTATACGACAAGCGTTTCATGGCCATAACTACTGTAATTTTACATACCTATTATCAAATCTTACCTGCAATAATTCTACCATATCGTGTCATTTAATAAGATAAACAATTATTAAACATTATTATGTAGTTATTCAAACATTGGAAAACGTCAGGAAACACGAGAAATAAACAGTGACTTTTCTTTGAGTATTTAATTTTATTCTCAAAGAAAACCCACTATAACACCAACCTCATTATTCAATCCGGTTCCCTTTAACAACGAGCAACAGAATCTTCGTGCTATTCATTACATTGTAATTAAATGAAGACGGTTGGCACGATATTTAATATTGGCTTCATCCACCATCAGTCAATGTCGTTCAGTCAACAATATTAGGTACAGCAGGAGATTGATGCGGCCTGCCGCGCTTTGTCTGTCTCATTGTTACCAGCTTCGGACGCTGATATTAAAAAAAATCACAATTGCTTATGGTGCTAACCTGACATAGGAAATTCTACTCAAAATTTAAGGTTCTAAGGTTGGGTTTAGTTTGGAGGGGTAGGAAAATCGATTCCCCTCTTGTCCCGACGACCTGTGTAGAGTGCTTAAGTTTTTTTTCTTCATTTTATGGCTTCACTGAAGAGGATATCTGTATTGAAAGTAATGTTGTCTTTGGCCTTTGATGTTCATGTGGGTTTTTTGAAACTGGAACCTCAAATTTTTATTAACCTTCTTTTATTGAGCTTCACCTTTTCTTGGAATTTATTTGAATCGCGCTTTCAAATTTACTATCGTGGATTTGATTAGATATAAATTATTTTACATATATTTTTGTTGAACAAAAAAATAGCTGGTTGATTATTCAAAAAATTGCATCAAAATTTTAAACGAGAGGAATTTCAATTATTATGTAAATTAAATTTTCGGTGCATTTTTAGGGCTTCATTAACATATTTTCAATACAGAATTAATAAAATAATTTTACTTTTCATAAAATGTTCCGTTTAGCTGCAAACGAAAACGCTGTATTTTAAGGTTAATATTTTGAACGCAGGTATTAAATCTCCCTTTATTGTTGGTTTCATTAATTTTATTTGTCTTCAGAAATCAGTATGACAAAACATAATTTAAATTCGACGTTGTTTTCAATTTGACAAAAGGAATCAAACAATAGGTGGGTAGACTTAGACAATACAATTAATCTAGTTTGAATTTATTCGCTGGAATAACAAAGCGTCGTTGATTTTTTTAATTTCAGGTTATGCATGAATTAAAATTTTGAAACGAAATGAAAAATGTGGGTGACAAACCATCGGGGAATACATGCCAAATATCATTTATTTATTTACAAGAACACCAAGTCCCAATATACTAATCACAAATACATACAATTCATTCGATCCATTCCATCATGAAAATAAAAAAAATATATTGTAGTACCTATAGGAATAAGTGTTTTATTTATTCAACCTCGTATAACTAGTTTTTAAAATATTATTGACGCGTAAAAGTGTTAGTAAAAACCTATTTACAGAAAATAAAATCATTTCAATGATTTAATTTAATTTATTAATATTACAAAAATCTAAATAAAATAACGGAATGTGCGTTTTATTACGACTTTTGGGGTCACCTTTAAGCAAGCAATTCTTTGTATTAGTCAACTGAGACGCTGTTCCGCGCCTTAGGAATACGCGGCGAGGGAGCGTTGACGAATAAGTGGTGGGACGGCGTGAGCGTTGACGAATGAGCGGCCTGCATTGCACCCCCGTCTTGCCACGCTCATACCTAAGTCGCCGAACAGCGGGTTCGGTCAAACCATAATAGGAGACGCTGCAAATTCCACGTGGTCCCCCCTGACCATTGCTCGACGATGCGCCAGCCTGCGTCGATGCTGAGCCTGTAGCTTTAAATTCCCCGATTAATAATAATATATCTTTGATCCAGCCTGTCCCATCTTGCTGTCCTCCCCCCAGCGACGCCCTAAGCCAAGGTTCGTACCCTACAGGGGGTGCCCTTAGCGAGCGCTCGCCTAGTTTATAATTAGAATAGTTTTTGCCCCTAGCTGGAGGCTTTGAGTGTAGAAGCTTAAGGCAGCCACAGGAAAGTCTGATTAAGCAGCTACGACCCTCTTCTGAGGTCAAATGCAAGATGCACGTGGCATTTTCCAAAAATAAAGTATGTATAGACAATAACACTCTAGCCGTGCCTTTGAAGAAGGTCACAAAAAAGGAGAGCTAAGTGAAGACTTAAAAATAAAAACAGAAAAGATCACAGTCATTGAAAAATTAATACCTACTGTGGTGTTCAAACACAGATAGCTTCATCCTTTTACTGGTAAACTAATGGTTATTATAAGTAAAAAGAGGATTACCTGCCCAACATTCGATCTTCAAAAAAGGTACAATGATTGTCGTACTATTAGATGACACGTGGAAGTAGGTATCGTAGTAGATGTCGTAATTTTCGGGAGTAAAAAGAGATAAGACGATACGCAACCTGGCTTATTAGCCAAGTTTTAAGTCTTTTCTGAACGTGGGCAACGTCGCAAACAGGTGTCAAATATTTCGCTTTTTTATTCATTTATGAATATTTAGAAATTCATTCATTTTTATAAATATGAAATGTGGCTAACTAGCGAACTAGAATATTAATAATACATTATAGATGTAAAAAAGGTATTTGGAATGTTTCAAAAAACTTTTTTTAATATCTAAAACTAAATATTCGGTGTTCCAATAATGGTTGCATTTCATAATCAAGACTTTAGTTCACTAGTTAGCCACATTTCAAATTTCCGTACAGAAATATTGCCAAATTTATCAATCAATTTGCCTAGCCTTTTCCCAATTATATTGGGATCGGCTTCCAGTCTAACCGGATGCAGCTGAATACCAGTATTTTACATGGAGCGACTGCCTATCTGACCTCCACAACCCAGTAACTGGGTAATACGATACCCCTCGGTAAGACTGCTATATTAATCAAAACAGGTAAAAATTTGACACCTATTTGCGATGTTGCCAACTTTTATCATAAGCGCTCTTAACGTGCCACTTGCGGAGTTTATATAACCTATCTACCTATTTTTACTTATAATATCATTGTGTTAAACTAAACAAATCATGTTTCCAGCATAATACAAGCAAAATCGCTAGACACAAACTAGTCAATACTAACTGAATTACCAACACTAATACATCACAGAATGTATTAAACTCCTCTCTACGGCTTGGCTTCATTAATATTGGTAGACTAATAATAACTCCAGTAATATTATGGCAGTCGTGTCGACTATCATAATTCGTCATACGACTCTAAGTTACATGAGTAGATAATCAACAGAGCCTTAACTTTATGCAATGGTTATCGTTACGATATTAATTATTACTAGCTTGTGCTCGCGTGGCTTCGTCCGCGTGGGTGGCGGAAAATATCCCACTGGGACGTAATACCGGGATTAAAAATATCCTATGAGTAAATCCATGTAATAAACTATCTGTGTGCCGAATTCAATTCCGAACATACATCCAGACAAACGGGCAAAATTCCAAAACTTCATTTTCGACATCGGACTCATTCCCACACCTCATAGTTATTTTATTTTTTTATATTCGATTTAGAGTATATATTTCGTTACTATAAACTATTAACGTAAGGTATAGATGTCTTGCCTTAACACAGTTAGGTTGGAGTTGGTTTCTAGAGTTGCCAAAAATTTCTTCTCCTCTCCTATCGGTATCTGTAATTCCCCCACCTCGCAGCAATTGGTTTTTCTAATATTCACTATACAGTTTTCGCTTCGTTACTATTTTATTATATGTAACATATGGATCTCTTGCCTGCTCACAGAACTAATTCCAATCATAGAGTTAGTTTCCATCCAGAGTAGCCAAACGCTTCTTCTCCTCTCCTATCGGTATCTGTATGAGAATAGCCAATTCCATGGTAAAAATGTTAGGTAGTCAGCAAGGTGAAAGCGGTAACTGGCGATGGTTGCTGTTGAATATTCCTGAAGTTTTAATATTTTACATTGACTACTTGAACCAGTAGCATAGCCAAATTGAAGGCCCTTTTTACCCGATTAGTTCTAAAGTGAGTGGGGTGGGGTGTAGCGGTTACACCGTCACATACAAACTACGCATCAAAGACATGACGTCACACAAATCCTGCATCGCGCAATTAGAGTTTACCGCGCGAACGACATATTTAAGACTATCCGACATCAACAGTTGGGCAGTCGGCCCGCCAGACACAACACCCATCTGGTCGGAGGATCCTCCTTTTTCTATGGTGGATGAGTGAACTTTACACCCTGTTCCTCATGCCCCTAAATTGGTGACCCCGAGTATGAACGTCAACGCAGCCTTCGTGCAACTACTTCAGCGTGACGTCATCATCATCATCATCACTCCCGCAAGCTTTCCTCATGCTCCTAAAGGGGTATTGTTTTTTTGACAAAAGGACTAAAATAGCGTTCAGACTTAGAAGCTGTGATTTTGTCAAGAGAATGCAAAAGCGGACGAAGCAAGCTACAAAACTGGAGAACCCTGACTTGGAAACGTGAAGTTGTTATTGTTATTTTAGTAAATAAATGCAAGAACTGGAGACTTAGACCGCTTCTTGTAAGTCATAAACAAATTACGTTATTTTTCATATTTTCATTAGGTATTCATTTCTACCTCACTCTTCAGGGATTTCAAGCGTTATACATATTTGAGACCTCTTCGAATCGCTCGAAAAAAAAAGTGAAGCTCAACCTTTTAGATTGTTCGACTCACCTATAGTTGTTATTACCAGCCCGTAGAATACCCCTATCAACTACTTTATACTGTGAAGTTCGGCTTCTGTTCACTATCTTCTAATGTCCCCATATCATGTTTTCTCGATGTGTAAACAAAATGGCTGTTGTAATTAGTTTATGTAAGCAATATTGCTGTTTATAGTAGTTGTACCTACGGGCAGCCCTACAAAAACCGTGTGGATATTGTTTCATATTCTTATTTATTAAAATTATTATAACTATTTATTTACTAGCGGCGCCCCACGGTTTTGCCCACATAAGTCGAGATCCCGTGGAAATATTGGGATAAAAAGTATACTATGTCCTAACCTAGGTAAAGGTCTACTTTTGTGCCAAATGTAATCTAAATCCGTTCAGCCGTTTCAGCGTGAAAGCGTAACAAACAAACATACAAATACATAAACAACATTTTGACCGCGTAGGTATTGCACTTTAGAGATGTCAGCGAGTGAAGGGGTCCGATGAGACCATTGCCTGCCGGGGTTTCGGGAAAGTCCGAAAGGGATACCGTGCCCCCCTGGCATTGCACAGGCAACAGAAGGACACGGGTGGGTTTTATTCAGTAAGAGTCTGACACGCCCTCGCGCTCCACCCAGAGCGGGCGAAGTCATTTGACGATTTCCCTCCAAAAAAAAAAAAGGTATTGTACTTTTCTATGAAACAGCTGTTTTTTTTTAAATACCCGACGAAAAATTTCAACGTAGGGGGTTCAGAATCATGTACTGAATCCATGGTACTTATCAGTATCGTCGATGTCCCTTCCACCCTGTATTATAGTAACACCGCTCCTTAACCAGAACAAGTTAATTCGAAACTACTAACTATTACTAAAACAGGTAAACCGAAACTTCTAACCAAAATAGAGTTGGAAACCAACATCGCCAGTAGTTCCCGTCACACTCGATGCATGAGGGAGGGGACGATCCCGGGACAAGGCCGGTACGGACGACGTGCCCCGGGAATTAATGCGCTACATTACAGCTTCGGTAACAAGGAAAACATTGTGTTAGACTGATGCGACGTTGCCAGATTGAACGGGACTTTTTTATATTGTTTATAAGAGGATGTAACAAATATTTGGGTAAGTTGGTTTGCAAGTCAGAGTGCTTGATGAAAAAGGTGTGTATTGACACAATAATGACGGTGTATTTCACGTTCTTAAAGGCAAGCTGATATTTATTTATAGAGTACCTATAATATTTCGATCCTCGGTCATAAGTAATTGAGAAGAATGACGTAGTAGATTCTGAGGATTCAGGTCAGCGCAAGAACATGAACATTCAGTAATGTTGCAACAAACTGAAAAAGAAGGGAATATCCACATCTTCTTTTAAGAAATCCTTTGACTGATGAAAACCTAAATATTTTCAAGTAAATTTTTAAATATACATACCATAAAAAATACAGTAAGTTAATTCTACAACACACGATCATTAACACGTCCACTTAAAGCTGTTACACACAAATTAAACTAAATTGCTACATTTGTGTACAACTTTACCTCAGAGCGCCGCAACGAGCTCGCGTTCGCAACGAAATAAATTCAAAGTGACGTTGTACACACGGCTTAACTGTTTAGTATACAGCTTATACAGGCAACTTAAGTCTCGTGATATTAGAAAGAAATAATAAATTAGTCAGCACGAAAATACTTAATATGAGCTCCACCCACGGCTATGATTTCAGACTGGAATATTTACCTGATATTTTTTTTTTGTCTCCATTATTTTTTACTTTTAATTATTGTTAATTTAATAAGACAAGAGTCAATATAAACATAATGTGAATAAAGCATCATCTTTATCAAATATAAGTCAAAAAACTTTAGCAGCTCTCCATCTGCATTAGAATGAATAATCAATAGAGGTAATTTTATAAATGTTTTAACAGACAGAGGCAGGCCGCAAAAATCTGAACGTTAACAATATAGGAACCTGTGTACCTATATTTTTTTCCTTTAGTACATTACCTATGTAGGAAATGCACTGTTTTCTCTCGGGAACAAACAGAGATTCGAGTCACATTTATGAGAACTGGGTAGTGCAGCGTAATAACATGTAGGTCGTAATGCAATTTGTTATATGGCTGCTACAAAAGTCATGGATTTATAGTTTTAAAAGTTGTAACTATCCTGGATCTTGATTTAAAATACTAGTGTTCTTATTGAACTTGATTTGGCTGGTAACTGACAAAGAGAATATTGTTTATTCACTAATTTGTGGATCCATTGCTAGATAATAGTTTACACGTGCTTATTTACCTACATTTATTAATTGAAAAAGAAGGTTGAAGAAGCTGGATGAAAAAAGATTGCATGTAGCGGAGATGAGAATGTTGAGATGGATGTGTGGAGTGACGAAAATGGATAAAGTAAGAAATGAGTATAAAAGGGGAAGTTTAAAAGTGGCGTCAGTGACAGAAAAGTTGAAAGGAAATCGTTTGGCCTGGTATGGGCATGTGATGAGGAGAGACGAAACGCATGTGACTAAAAGAGTGATGAATATAAATGTTGATGGATGGAGAGGCAGAGGAAAGCCAAAGAAAAGACGGATGTTTTGTGTGAGGAATGATATGGAAGAGAAGGAAGTGAATGATAGCATGACGGTTGACGGGGGAGTGGAAAAAGACAACGTGTTGCGCCAACCCCACGTAACATGGGACAAGGGCAGGAAGTTGATGATTGATTGAAATCACTTTTTATTCCAGGCAAATCGATTATTTTAAGATTATTCATTTATCCATTTAAATAATCAAGTACCTATCAAATGGACGTTTCCATTAAAAAATTCTGTCATTATTTAAATTGCGGGTACACTTACTTAATTTCATTCCGCACATTCCACTTTTCACAACACCAATAATTCGCATATTTATTAACTATTCTGCTCGACGTCCGTACACTGCAGGGATTCAGCAGAATATCAGCGTCAGGTATATTTGCCTGGCACATGCTGAGCTGGACTCCCATTTGGTGCAACCTTGAGACGCACACCGGACTTTGTATGTTTCATTATTGTAAAGTGTCTTAAACAATAGTGTCATCAAAAAGTTTTGTTATCTTCTTTTTTGTTTTTGTATGTTGGCACCATGTAGCTGTATTGATGTTTTTAGTTATTATTTAATTGTGTTTTTGTATTTCTTGCTATGTCTTTCGTGCACCAAATAAACGATATATCTATCTATTTGAATCTATCAATTCTCGTACTTAATAAACGTTGAAATTCAAGTACATTACTACCAATACTGGTTTCCTCACGATGTTTTCCTTCGCCGTTTTTGAAGCAAGTGATAATTATACACAAAATTATAATACACAAAGTCAGGCTATTTCAGCCAGAGGTGCGTGCCTTGTAATTTGTTGTTTCCATGTTTACATTGAGAGCTACGTTACACAATAGTGTTGACTTGAAAGCGCCCTGGTGGCTGAGAGTAAGTCATGCTCACCCAAATGTCTCGCTGATGGTGGCATGTGTGTTGGATCTTAATTCCATTTTATTAAAATGGTTGAGCTGAATAGTATCACAACTCTTAGCTCCCGTGAATATTTTAATTTGGCAATTGTTTTTTTTAATCTTTTTTTACGGACGCTTTTTGCGTGTACGTCTTTCTACATCATTCTCACATGTATAATTTCAACATGAATGATGAACCCAATAATTTATAACAATATTTTGATTTAAAAAAGTGTCCGTAGAGTTTCTTGCCCGTTCTTCTCCATAGGAACCTACTACGCTTTGGAATGGGCAACTAGCTTCATTTTTCTGACTGACCGACCTCTTAACAATTAAAAAGTGCCTCTAAATGGTTTATTTGAAATAAATTATTTTAGTTTAATTTCACCTATTGGAGGGCAAACGTTAAGCAGCCTCTCTTGCAGCAAAGGAACGAGCGGTAAAATATTGACGTTTGCGATCTCAGACTATGACCGTCTTATTACTAAACGAGTTCTAGTTATGTCCACACCAGCCTTTCAAACAGGTTTTCAATTTTAACCTTATTCCCCCTGAAGTAAAATTCCAAATACAAAATTGACAATTAAAAGTCAGTTGTCAGTTTTTGTATTTCGAACTACAACGAAGTCGGTATAAATTTTGAAAATCAAAAATGTCTCGATGGTTTAACTGATTCTAAAATTGAATCTTGTTTTGTTATGAAAGTCAGTTGTTCACGATGTTTTCCTTCATCACAAATAATAAATGATGACAAAGAATAAATTTCATTGGTGTCCTCCTAGGTATTAAATAAATTAATATTGTAAATGTGAAAGTTTTGTATGTTTCGATGTTTATTACTCAATCGCTGCCCCGTTGACCTCGTGGTCGTAAGCACGACTGCTGGGCGGTTTTGGCTTCTATTCCCAGGTCGAGTAACTTATTAAAAATAATTTCTTAGTTATTACTAAGAAATTATTTTTAACTTCCAAACTCCGGGCTTTTGCCCGGAGTTTGGAAGTTGGCGGTGTGATACCCCCATGCCTCGGAAAGCACGTTAAGCCGTTGGTCCTGATCTCTCACCGGTCGTGTTGAATTGCCCATCGGACTATGAGAGTGAGGGAAGTGAGAGTGCACCTGTGTCTGCGCACACACCTGTGCACTAGAAATCTCCCGCGCCGAAGGCTAGTCTCCGTTGAGATTGGCCGCCATAACCGAAATATGTTCTGGAGGCTATTATTTATGTAATAATTTATTTTATTTTATTAGGATCTCCAACAAAGAATACACGTTACATGCTATATTATAAAGGACAAGAACAGAAATCTATGTGCTCCCTCATTTATAGGAGACCACATCATGCAATAGAAACAAACAAAAAATTATATAATAATATTAAAGTTATACTAATAGATTATTAATGTTGACCATTTGAATCAAAATTGAATAAAAATAAAGATTAAAAAGCAAATAAGCAAAGAACACATAATAAATAATAAATAAAAATAGCAAACAATGCATTACTAGACAGGCAGTTCAACACTTACGTATCATGTGCACGGATAGTCGGTTAGTGACTTATATTTACCCAGAGTATTAGAAAAGATGTCTATGTCCTCTGATGTAGGTACATGTTAAGGCATTGTACTGCTGGGTCATCCTGGAAACAGGTGAATGTTCACCCAGATTTGTTCGGCATCGTGGGGCTTTGAGTAATGGGCGGGGATAACGCGGGATTCTGACAGGAACATTAAAATTAATTCTGCTAAGAAGATCTGGACAGCCAATACTATTATTAAGTAATAATAGCTAGCTAGAACGGCTGAACGGATCGTTATGAATTTTGACAGATAGGTAGAATGTGAACTGGAGAAGGACATAGGGTACTTTTCATCCTGGGTCGCTGACGAAGTCGCAGGAAACACTGAGTACAAAATAATGAAAACTAATTTAATTTAAAACGTTGGTTGGTATAATGTTAGTAGCACTGTTTGCACGTTCAACAAATAACTTGTGAAGTAGAAGCACGGAACACGTAGTTTCTAAACGTTTTGTTAATGTGCTCAAAACTTGCATCAACATAATAAACTCACGCTTGTTACAAAATACCTAGACCAACTAAGTTACAATATAATTTTGCTGAACCTGAACTGAGTTAGTTCAGATTCAACCAAATTATTAAATTAAAAAGTTAATCCAAAATTTTTCATTATTTATATATTTTTACATTGTGTATGAGGCAAGATTTGAACTCGTTCTTGAACATTTGGCCGGAGAAGGCACAAACTAAAGAAAACTGGATAAGTATGGAGCAGACCTTTGTCCAGCAGGTGATAACATAGGTTAACTAAAAAAAGAGCCAAGAATCAAATTGCAAAAAAAAATATGATTTGTTTCTTGGCTCTTCTTCTTTAGTTAACGTATGTTCTGATCCTGCTGCTGTTTTTGGTGGAATGGAACGGAAACTCAAAACGCGTCGACATCGGCAATGCAAAAAAAATAAAAAAATAAAATGAAAATTAAAAAATTATGTGTAGCAACTAGCCTATTCGGGAGCCATTACAAAAAGATTTTTCAAATTCGAATTCTAAACGGAATTTTCCTTGCCACGTCTGGCGCGGGATGATAAAATGCATGAATCTGTCAATACCTTCTTTTATTCCTCATTCAGGGATGACAGTGTTGAATTGAATTATTTGTTAGATTATTCTGCGGAGTTAAATTTACCTTTTCTTACTTACTTCTCTGTCCCTACCTACTAAACCTATGTAATAACAAATCTTTGTTACTATTGTAAATGAATGCAGTCACAAAATAAAAATAATCTGCTCTTAGCTGTCTTTAGATAGATAGATAGATAAATCGTTTATTCAGTGCACACAAAAGACAGCACAATAAACAAAATCTCGATTAAATAATGAATAATCAGCTATTAGGAAATAGCTGCAAGATGCTAATATTCAAACAAAAAACAACAAAAAAAGGAAGAAAACAAGACATTGTGATGACACCATTGGCATTGAAATACTTTAAAATAATGGATCAACGAACATATAAAAGGGCAGTGTGCGTCTCAAGGTTGCACCAAATGGGAGTCCAGCTCAGCATGTGTCAGGCAAATATACCTGACGCTAATATTCTGCTGAATCCCTGCAGTGACATACGGACGTCGAGTAGACGAGATAAATAGAAGATAAGGTAGAGCTTGTTAATTGGCAAAAATCATAATCTAAATCATTTATTTGCAAAAATAAGGTACTGAAATCTCTTATCAGCTTATCTCTTTCGGCATTCAAGTTGTACATGTTTAGTTATTATTTTAAGAAATTGATTAATTAACAATATATTAAATTCAATATAATTATAAAAAAGATGTTGAATTTGATTTCATTTTTTTGTACGGTCGAACATACAAATCCAGTTTTCAAAACAATAAAACCTAGCCGGTCTCTATATATTTGTGTAGTACCTACCGTATAAATATTAATTTCCATATTATACATAATCGAATTCGAATCAACTCATACATAAAGGTTGGCGCAAACAAACCATGTAAAATAAAGCGGCGAGCTCACAGGTAGAGCTATTTAAATGTAAATAAAACTTATTCTTATGTACACACGAGTATTGGAACACGCTTGGCGACAATTCAATATGTGCAAAATATATTGAATTTCACCTATGTGTTCGGAGTACAATCGAGTTTATGGTGACATTAAGTCGTGTTGTAACACATAAAGGTTTATGAGGTACTCGTAGTATACATCAGGTTTGGACTTTTGTGGATTAAGAAAACATTGAATTAAAATGTAGTAAAAACGACATACATTAAGACTCGCCAGCTTACAGCTCGTCTGCATACTGCTTGCTTACTTTCTTGACCGATTTCTTTCGATACCAAATATATCTATATAGAGTTGTAGCGGTTACACCGCCACATACGAACTACGCATCAAAGACATGACGTCACACAAATCCTGCATCGCGCAATTAGAGTTTACCGCTCGAATGACATAAATAAGACTATCCGACATCAACAGTTTGGCAGTCGGCCCGCCAGACACAACACCCGTCTGGTCGGAGGATCCTCCCTTTTCTATGGTGGATGAGTGAACTTTACACCCTGTTTCTCATGCCCCTAAATTGGTGACCCCGAGTATGAACGTCAACGCAGCCTTCAACCGCTACAGAGTTTTACGAGAATATCTTCCGTAGAATATTTTCCGTAAATTCATGATTAATTTCATAATCCAATAGTAATAATAAACATTTCTCCAAAAACGAATCAACACTTCCAAGTTTTCAACTCAAATATAAAGAATAAACTAACAACAAAATCTGAAAGCTTTTGCCATTCGATTGAGCACGTTCTGACGTCATAAGAGACTGGGACTTTATGTCCTGCGTCCACGTCTAAAGTCCAGTTCCCACGTCCCTATTTCCACGTAGTATCTCGAGACGACAGATCCTACACTATATGTATTTGTACAGAAGGTTGACGCCATACAAACAGCGAAAATAGGTACACGCACAGTTATAGAGCCAGTTTCTCGAAAGAAAATTCTCGCAAATATAACAAATTGTCAAGCATGCGCACATTGCTGTGATTGGCTGTTGATAAATCATTCAACCAATCAGAACAGTTTGCGCGCGCTTGACAATTTTCGTTCGAGAACGTACGGCGATCTCAAATTACATTCATTTATGTATGGTAAAGGTTTTTTTGTGTGAGAGATTATTGTAATAAAGAAAATTGTTATTAAAAAATATGAAAGAGAAGGCAGTGAATGATAGCGTGACGGTTGACAGGGGAGAATGGAAAGAGAAAATGTCTTGCACTGACCCCAAGTAACATGGGACAAGGGCAGGAAGTTGATGTGTGTGGTCAAGGTTTCAAACACAATTCTTAGCCCTGATACGATATCGGGATGAACAGTCACTTGTTCATCCCCTTATAACAGACCTTCTGTATCTGTCTATTTAGTGGAACTTAAGTCCGTGGGGACCGATTTCCCTAATGTTGTTCAGCGAACTTACATAACATTTGAATATCTCATCATATTTCGATTTTTTATTTTGTCTATTTCCTTTTGAATGGCTTCGGCGGTTTGGCGTTGTTATGTGAAATTGGATCCATTTTTGTGTGTGGTTTTTTTGAATATTAAAGAATGACAAGTTATTTTCTGTTATTATTATATCCCTTTGGCAATTATAAATTGAATCGTTACTGAGAACTAAGTTTAAGACCCAGGTTACTTTGGGTAATCGCAATTCATACCTACACTTCAAATTGTTCATCTATGTACTTTTGTATTTATTACTATATTTTATTTAGTATTTTTTTATTCCTCTAGTGGGATTTATTTTAAGTCCGTAGGTGTATACGTGACAGAATACCAGCGCTGTGGTATTTGTTTTTTTTTTAAATATCGTAGCTACATGATGAGATAGGAGCCTTTTTGTCCTCGCACAGGTCTTCTTTTTTGCTAGGTTTGATATGTTATTTTCTTGCTATTATTTTCATGCTATTTTAAAAGTTTTTATGATTTTTTTAAACGTTTTTTCCTGTGCGTGTCCCAAATGAGATATTTTTGTTCTCTCTTTCCTTCTTTCAATTTGTAAGCAAAAACTAGGTTATACAAAATGGCCATATCTACAGGTCAGCTGGCGAAACTCCAGAGACGTGATGGGTATCGCCGTTTTGATATTTAAACACGATAAAACAAAAAACCCACTTGGCCGGTTTTTTTTAAAATCGTTTATATTATTATATCGAGTCGGACTCGCACACGAAGGGTTACATACGACCGTAAATTATTTAGAAAATAAATGAATATAGTACTTATACTAAGAATATTATGATTCAGCATCCTTATTTTTTTTTAAATCGTAAATATTTTGTATTTCATAATGATACTATGAATTAGAAAGTTATTTTAGCAGTTGCAGGAAATCACCCATATTGCAATAAAATACTTTATGAATTATATTACGTTTTAGTATTTGTTGATTATACCTAGTCTTGCCATAAATATTGTCACGAAGATTTTTTATTTTTTATTGCAAATAATATTTATTTATTTTACAGTGTGTTAGTTTAATACATAAATATAAAACAATTTAAAATATAAGAAAGCTTATTCGAAGTGGCTGCAATACAGTCCTTTAAACGTTGAGGCCAGTTATCAATAGAAGCACGCTCTCTTTCCATGGGAAAATTCTTCACTGCCAATCGTATGGATTGTTTTAGGGACTCCAAATTATCATGGCGTTTAGAGCAAGCCGTACTCTCTAAAACTGACCATAAATCATAATCCAGCGGATTAAGATCGGGACTAGACGACGGCCAGTCTTCAGCTCTGATGAAGTCCGAAATGGGGCTTAACTACCTTCTCAAGATTAGTATCTTGATACACTTGTGCCGATGTTTTGATACCTTTTTCACAAAAATATGGCTCTGTCACTTCTTCATAGCTAACACCCCACCAAACCATCACTGAAGTCGGATAATGCCCACGTTGCACTCTGTCGACTAATTGGGAAGCTTCCTTAGAGCTTTAAGCATAAATACGGTCATTTTGTTTGTTAAAATGTTGCTCAATTGTAAAGATTTTCTCATCCGTAAACAAAAAAAATCTGTGACCTCCCTTTGCGTACCGCTTCAGTAATTGTTTCGATTTTACCACCCTATTCTTTTTTAAATTATCAGTTAAAAATGACCAGTGCGTCGTCTCTTATAGGCTGCAAGTCCTAAGTCATCTTTTAAAATCTAATAAAAAACGACATGGTTCTGGGTGCTATCTTCATCTCCCGGCATAAAATCTTTTGCTTTCGGACAGGGTTTCTTCGAATTATTTCGCTTACTGCTTTGACCACCATTTTCGTACGAACACTACGTGGACGGCCAGATCTTTATCTGTCACAAACAGAGGAGGTCTCACTGTACCTATTAATAGCCCCGTACACAAACATTTGACTAATAAATGGAGAGTTATAAAAATTGCATTTGGCTCCATACCAACTTTGTGTAATGCAATCACAGCGATTCGGTTCTCTTTATCATCCCACTCCATTTTAATATCGCAAAATATTGTACAATGTATTGGCGCCAAAATTAGAAAATTCAATGAACAATCGTAAAAAAATGACAGATTCCAAATTCAAATGTAATATCTTTCTTATTTTTAATTGTAACAGTATTTATGGCCAGACTAAGTATACAGTATATTGTACATGATATACAGAAGTTTCATATTCTTGACTTGTTTAGTTGTTGAGATAGAGCTCGTACAAAAATGGTCTAAGACTGACTGCTTTTATCCGGCCCCCTATTTCATCATTTTAGAAGTTAAAGAACAATAAAAAATTGTACCTATTTGTTTTCTACTCGATCAGTTCTGAACAATGACACCCCACATGCCATAGTTAGTTTTTTTTTGTCAAAATCATAAGTTTATGTATGTTTTATTTAATTTATTTTTTATTATGTTGTTATAGTGGCAATACGAATGCATGATCTGTGAAATTTTCAACTGTCTACCTATTTGGGTTATTATTATTATTTTATTATTTTTTTATATCATCACTTACAACTATTATTACAGGTACAACCCAATGCAATAGTGAAGCAAACTTAGAAAAACAACTTATTTTCTAAAACTCATGAGAGTACTCATGGGGGTTCATGAGATACGCTGACAGACAGACAGACAGGCAAACGGACAGCGGCGGCTTATTAATAAGGTTCCGTTGTGCGCCCTTTGGGTACGAAACCCTAAAAATTAAATATTTAGATGGTTTTTTTTGTGTGGTCATCGACCGCAGTTAATGTAGTCACTTGAAAAATCTTTTTTTTTGTTTTTTTGTTTAAGCTTCCCCGACGTGATCGGTATTGATATCTAAAGGTGTGTCCAAATATTGAGCGACAAGAGCGCGGCAGCAACACGCAGCGTTTGCAGGACACATTTCTGCCACAGTACTGTTGCGTTATCATACTGTGTATATAGTTTCAATACCTACAGTATTGTGTGAGGTATAATTGGTATTCAGTACAATGGACGGCATGTAATTGGTATAGCTTCAAAGGTGTTCTGACACTCAGCCGTTTGTGATATTATGTAGGTAGGTGCCTATTAGGTATTGTTACCGAATCAATTAGGTTCACTCATGTACAAGGGATACATAAGAATAGGGAAGCATAGAGGAAGGATTTGGGTGCCTATTTTGATGCAAGTGTGGAATGACAAAAGCTCACGCATCCTTTCAGTGTGGCCCGCGCCTTATTATTAAGTTTCTACGGATGCAGTATTTTTATGGTAAACTATCTAATGTACGCGGCTTCGTCCGCGTGGTACCTAACAATATTTATAAGCCTTTGTCACTCTTTATAACATCAGCTATCTGCCAGTGAAAGTCCCGTCAAAATCGGTTCTGCCGTTTCGGAAAATAGCCAAAACATACAAACAGACAGACAAAATTAAAAAAAAAAGTTTTCTTGTTATAAGTACCTTATATACTTTAATAAGCATTTAGCAAAATGTTGTTATTTTTAAACAGAAACTGCAATTTTATTTATTTGTTTAGATATCAATCTGCACAAATAATTAAAATTGCAGTCTTTTCAATCTTTGTCGAATCAAAGGTCAAAGTCCCTTTGTTACAGTTGTTCATAAGGATGACCACTTTTTTTTCAGGTTTTCGTTTACTTCAATTACACCTTTAATAATAATTTGTAAATATGTGAGAAACCCGCGCCTACGCTGGTCGGGAATCATCAATCGATTCCCGACGTATAAGGTACTTATAACAAAAAAACTATTTTTTTTTTAATTTTGTCTGTCTGTATGTTCTGGCTTATCTCCGGAACGGCAGAACCGATTTTGACGGGACTTTTTTATGTGCCTAATTGAAATAAATTATTTGACTTTACAGTATAGTTATAGTTTGATAACTAGTGAATATGAGCCTGACGCAGGACAAAACCTACGGTTTTGCGGGATTTGTTGCAGGTAAAGAAGGAGATATGAATATAATGATAAGAACTCAATGTATCCAGTTTATCCCTACCACCTCGCCACAAATAGGTACACATGCAGTTTTTATATTTCTATGATTGCAGAACGCGTAGCGTGACAACCTTAGAAACGGGTTTTCTACGGGTTTTGTCGACGGAAGAATAGACTAAATGACAGATTGTGATTTGATCTGTCATTTCGTCTATTCTTACGTTGACAAAAACCGTTTCTACTGTGTCATGCTAAGCGTGGGGTCTATATTTTGTGCTGGTTAAAATGTAAGGTGTGGATCAAAGTGAGCAAGTGATTGCGTACGATTAAAACGGGTTTCAGGGGCCCAATGGTGACTTTTGAGTAGATCATGACCGCTTATTTACTAATGTTTAGGTTGAAGATGCTCCAAGTGTGAATGTTGTTGAAGTGTGGCCGTATCACTGGAGTTTACTACTTCTTCTTTTTATTTTCGGGTGGTTAGTGACTATGGGCCTCTGACTTGGCTTGATCTCTCAGGCATGCCGATGATTTCTCACGATGTTTTCCTTCACCGTTTTTTAATCAAATGGAGCAAGAGTATGCTACTGGAAGAGCATCTTAAATGCTATCAGCATTAATATTGTGGACTGTTTTACTTAGGTAGGAAGATAAATACTATTAGAAAAAGTAGAGGCTAGAGGTTAGTGCCCTGCGTGCCTGCCTGTTACAAATTGCTTGTGATCGTGCGAAGAATTTTAGCGATGTAACAGAGAAATCTGTCAATGCTAGTTTATTTAGATGTATGTCGTTGTCATCCCGGTCAGAAGCCCTCTAGAAGTCAAAATAGGCTATATCGATCTGCTTTTTAGGGTTCAGTACCTGAAAGGTGCTAAACGGAACCCTATTACTAAGCTTCCGCTGTCCGTCCGCCCGTCCATCCGTCTTTTTGTCAGCGGTCTATATCTCATGAAGCGTAATAGGTAAACATTTTGTGTATTTCTGTGGTCGTTATAACGACAAATAATAAAAATGATATACAATTCCGCCCACCCGTATTTGACTGAATATTTATGAACAATTATTGAAAATTAAACTTAAAAAAAAAAAAAAAAAACTTACCCGACAAACACGTTATCATCGAGCCTAGTTTCCGAGGCTAATAAATTACTTGGGAAGGTGAGAAGTACTTTTTTGGTATCCGAACGTCTTGATTTTTATCTCCGGACATTCTGGTAGAAAATTATATACAGCTTTTTACTTTTCCTCACGAAAAGGGGGAGGAAGGAGGAGGAGGAGCTCGTGGCTGAGTAATAACTGCCGCACGGGTCGATCCGTCAGGTTAAGCTACGCTTGCCGGGGTTGGTCCGTGGATGCGTGACCATCTTTACATACCCAGACCCCTCCGTGCCTCGGAAAGCACGGTAAGCCGTAGGTCCCGGCTGTCATTTGTAGATCTTTGACAGTTGTTACGGGTCATCAGAAGCCCGAAAGTCTGACAACCAGTGTACCAAGGGTTATCGTGTTTCCCAGTAACTGGGTTCTGGAGGTCAGATAGACAGTCGCTCCATGTAAAATACTGGTATTCAGCTGCATCCGGTTAGACTGGAAGCTGACCCCAACATAGTTGGGAAAAGGCTAGGCAGATAATGATTTCTTTGATACCTTCAGCCACCTTATATTGGGTTCACACAGACCTATGAAATTGGCGTTTTTTTCTCACAAATAGAGAACCTCGTCACTTCTATGATTTAAGATATTCATCAATTGCTTGATATTATATCGAATAATGACCATCATAGACAACTATAAATATTAAAAACCTTATTACTTATAGTTTTCTAAACATAAAAAATACCTTAAAAATGACTCCTCTTTTTGTTAGCAGAAATGACCACTATTTGTTTTAAAACTTAGCCAGAGCTTATTTTTTTCGCTTAATATAAGTGGCATACGTTATCTTAGTTTTAAAAAATGAGTGCATAAAAGTTTTAAAACAATAGTGTTCATGGTTGTTAAATAAATTAAGAAAGTGTTAGTATGAAAAATTCAACTTCTTTTAAATTCTCCATACAAAACGTTGATTTCATAGGTGGGGGACCTAATATATAGAGGTTTCTTGAGTATGGTATCTAGTCACGCTTTCTTTGCGGAACTCACGTAGCTCCATCAAAACAGCTTCCAGAGTTCATTCATATAGCCTTGAGCGGTGTCACAATATAAATATGGACGGTATGGAAACTAGGCCTATTTGTTTAAATAATGACCTGGGGCCAAGTCTGCTATTTTTATAAATTCGTAATTCCAACACGATCCCATAGTCATTTAGCTAAAAGTTCGTAATCTGCTAAATTCATAATGGTCGATCATTGGAAGATTATTGTATTCCACAAACACGATACTCGTAACGAATTAAAAGAAATGACTGCAAAATGACGTTCTCATGGTAGGTCACTGATCAAAGGAACTGTAAACATTTTAGCAGAATAACGCCTAAGTCAGTCATTCATTTTTCATGATGTACGAGATTACCAATAGATGCCATTTCTTTCAATGGAGTGTCAGTGGCTGACCATTGGAAAGTCATAATGACGCCAATTTGTTAGTAGATTACCAAACTTGTCAAAATCAACAATTATGAATCAATGACAGACCATTCTGACACTATTGTAATAGAAAACTCCCCCTGCACTCTATTTTTAAAAAGATCTCGGCGACCACTCGGCCCGACACGGCACCTGCAACTGATAGCACCGCGACAATCGCTTGGGGTTTCGTCAATTAGCGCGTCTGTATGAGTGTGCCGTTTCGAAATTTTATTACTTATTTTCTGTACTGTCCATATTTTGACTGTGACTCTGCTCGTCACAATTCATGTGGTGCAGTGGAGCTGATGGTGAAGTACCTGGAGAAATCCTCAACAATTAACGTCCCTGCATCAGGAAAAGCAATATTTTGTAAAAGGTGATGAGCAGTTGACATTAGGATATTGTAACTTAAATAAATTACTAAAAGTGAAAAAAAAAAAAATTAAGATAAAAAAAACAACCGAGTTCTATACTTAAAATTGAAAATTAAATTTTGCTTGGTTTTATTTTTATTAGGTACCTAACAATACAGCCATATTTTGGTTAATTAATCCTTCTGTTTCCATTCAAAATGAACGCAAACATAAAATAATACAGTACCCAACATGTCCCTCATTAAATACTAATGAGGGCAACACCTCATTATAAACAAAATAAATCTGTGTACCGAGTACCTACAAAAACTGACTTGTTAAAAGCGCTCGAAGTGTTCTAATTATTGTTGTCGTGTGTTTGTGTAGTCGGGTGTTGTCTATTCTTATATATGCTGTATCCATACTTCCCTACTATACTATAACTAGCTTATGCCCGAAAGTATTTGTATTAGTCGCATAATACTTATAATTAAAATACAATAGTGAATTTATGCAAGCCTAGTACTTTTTTTAGGTTACTGCTCAGAAATTGTGCACAACATGTCGTGAATAGAAGAATAACGTCTTGTTTGTGTGCAACGTACTACGGAAATAAAATCATAATAATATGTCTCTTATCCAAGGTCATGCTCTACGCGTGTGCCAAATTTCATCCAAATCCGTTCAGCCGTTTTAAGGCTCATGCAGACCAGCGCGACGCGACTCGAACAAAACAATTTCTAAGAAAACTTCACGGTACAACAATAGCCGGGGTCGCGTCGCGCTGTAGCTTCGCGCTAGTCTGCACGAAGCTTTAGCGTAAAGGCGCACAGGTTGACCATGAACTGGGTTAGGATATAGGGTACTTTTATCCCAGTAGTACGTTCCCGTGGGATAATTACCGACACCCGCGTAGATGTCAAAATTCTCGTTGAAAAATGTTAAAATTCTCGTTTCACCAAACAAGAGTTACCACCGAGTTAGCCCCGTACCGCGCTTCCCGCGCTCCTTCCATCGCCCCGTTGACGCCCGGTCCCTTCCCGCTCTCAGACCTCATACCGCTAAAGAGACCTATAAATCGTCTACTGCGTGTCAAGTCAAGTCTCATCTTTAGTGGCACGTATTGTACAAGCATATTAAAAAAAATAAAAAAATTGACCTAGTAATTGTTGAATACTCCAATAGATAATAATGCTTTTTTTTTTATTAAGAAGCATTTTTTCAATTTTTGTAAATGTGAGTACCATGGAGCCGTTTAGTAAGTTATTAGATTGACAATTCGGCATTCAACGCCAGACGTGCTCATCAATGCATAATATCAATAAAATAAATTAACGCTTGCATAAATAGTGACCTAGTTTCAATGTATTAGCGTAGCGTGTTATACGAATAAACAATATAGTGATAAGTTAAAATAATGAACTGAATAACATATTTTATTTATAAATATTTTATGATAACATGGCAGACAGCCCCTTTAATCGGAGCGTGATGATGCGACGCAGCCCTCCACCGACACCGACCCCGGTACCGACACCAGCACCGACTTCGCCCCAACAACTAAGACAGGACCAAGATGAGAAAGTTGAAGTTGTGTCCACTCCGGAGATTCAGAACTGGATGGGGTCTATTGAGCAGTGCCTGAATGAGGTTTGTGCTATTGTTTCTGAAGGTAAGCTAAACGCTGATCAGAAGCTAAAAATAAACAATCTTTGCCGGAAAGTTGGACATGGAGTTTCGCAGATGGCTGTACAATACCAGTCATTAAAACAAAAAGCCATACAAATCCATACCTCCCTTAAAACCATGACCGAAGCTCGAGACCTATCAAATTGTTTAATGGAAATGAACCGGACGATTCAAGAGTCCTGTACGAAGCAGGAAGCAACTTCTACATCTTTTGCAGCTATGGTGAAGAATGGGCCCAAAACCTTTGTTCGTCCAAATACTCTTAGCTCCGTGGCCATTTATCCCAGTGACAACTCAAAAACCAGTGACGAAACCAAGAACATAGTCCAAAAAATCATATGCCCTGGAGAAATGAAGCTGAAAGTACGAGGCGTACGCAAAATTGGAAAAGGAGGACTCATAATCAGCACTGAGACCAAAGATGACCTAGACAGGCTCAAGCAAACAGTCCAACTAGCTTCGTCAGGGCTTACCGTCGACGAACCTAAAAAGCGCAAACCTCGCATTATAGTAATAGGAGTTCCTACATCAATGACTGAAAATGAGGTGTATAAACAAAACCTGGCCGACAAACTGCCCACTATATCCCTAGATACATTTTTGACCTCTATAAAACTAAGCCACAAATCTGGCAGGAAAGATGCTGAGAACTGCAACTTTATTATAGAAGTTCCAGCCGTCATACGTAAGGCTCTCATCACACAGGACAGATTGTTCATAAATTGGTCGTCCTGCCCGGTACGAGACTTCACACTGGTGACAAGATGTTACAAATGCCAGCAGTACGGTCATGCAGCTAAAACATGCAAAATTGCTGCCCCTACATGTGGACATTGCGGTGAAGAAGGACACACTATTCAAGACTGCGCAAAGAAACCAGGTGTGCCAAAATGTGCTAGATGTTTGCGCTTTAAAAAACAAGCCAACCACAAGACGGGAGACGCAGATTGCCCGGCTAAAAAAGCGGCCGAATACAGGTACATCAACTCGATCGATTATGAAGGCGCCTAAGAGCGCCACATAATTGTGTAGGTATATTTTAGACGTAATTTATTATTGTTATTTTTACAGTTTAGTTATGGATAATAACTTAATTACCGATATAGACAACACATTTGTAACAGTCTCAAAGACATGTGACGTTGAGGATTGCAAACAATATCTTTCCGATTATAAAAAGTCACTAACGGTACTGACCCAAAATATTCGTAGTATTTATAAGAACATGGATAGCTTTAAAATTTTCCTTCATAGACTTAACTTTGACTGTGATATAATGGTACTAACCGAGTGCTGGCTAGCTAACCGCATCGATAACCTGCCAATAATACCTGGTTATAACTTATTGCATACCAATAGAAACCACAACCAAAATGATGGAGTGGTAGTATTTGCTAAGGAATCATTGAAGGTAACAGTCGAGGAACCTACTCCACAAGACGGTATGATTAATTGCTTAGTTATCAAAATTGGTACAACCACAGCGATAATCGCTATGTATAGGTTTCCGGTGGAAACTTGGATTCTTTTCACAATTCCTTAAACCAGATTTTTCAAGCGCTAACCTCGTTTAAGAATGTTATACTAACAGGTGATTTAAATATAAATATTGGCTCCGAAAACTGTGACACAAGGACCCAAGATTATCTTAATATCTGCTCATTCCATGGCTTTCTCCCCACTCACGTATTGCCTACTCATCAGAGCGGTTCCTGTCTCGATCATATGATGATTAAAACCAGCCTATCATATATTACGCTTGTTACTAACGCAACAATTACTGACCATCATGCTGTCCTACTTACCGTAAATTTAACGCTGCCTAAGCTAAATCGTCCCCAGACCAAAAGCAAATTAAATACAAATAAACTCGAATATGATTTATGCAACCTAGATTTTAGCCAAGTTTACAGCTGACGCTAATTTCACCTTATCGTACTTTATAAAACATGTCCAACAAGCAATATTACGTAGCACGACAGTTTCTACAGTGAATAAGAAACTTTATAATATTAAACCTTGGATTACTCCTGGACTAATTCGGTGTATAAGACACAGAGATAAACTTCATCAGAGAACTAAGAGATACCCTGATAATCTAATAATTCAAACCACTTATAAAAGATACAGGAACTTCTGCAACAATCTCCTAAAGAACTTCAAAAATAATTACGATAAAAATGAATTAAATAGAGCTGGTAACAATAGTAAGCAACTTTGGAAACATATTAAAAACGTCACCAATATGTCTAAACAGCGTGAATCAAATTCGAGTTTACTGCTTACTAATCCTTCACCACTCTTGTCAGCTAACAACGTTAATAACTTCTTTGTCAATGTTGGGAGAACTCTTGCTGAACAGATTCCGAAACACCAACCACCTTTCCAAAAATCAATCAATACCTGTAACCTGAAATCTTTTGCTATGCTGGACACTGACGAAGACGAAATAACCAGAATTATTTCTGGACTAAAAGATGACTGTGCAATTGGATGGGATAATATAAGTAATAAGATCCTTAAACTTTTTAAGCATATTTTATTACCTCCCTTAACGCATATACTTCGAATCTGTATATCCAAAGGAATTTTCCCTAGCTGTCTTAAAAAGGCAGTTGTAATCCCTTTTTTTTTTTTTTTTTTTGGGTGGGAAATCATCAAATGACTCCTCCCGCTCTGGGTGGAGCGGGAGGGCGTGTCAGACTCTTACTGACTAAAACCCACCCGTGTTCCTTCTCTTGCCTGTGCAATGCCAGGGGGCCACGGTATCCCTTTCGGACTTTCCCGCAACCCCGGCAGGCAATGGTCTCATCGGACCCCTTCACTCGCTGACACTCTTTGAAGCGCGCGTGGAACACAACGCGCCGTCGACCCGGGCTTGGTCCTTACCGGACGGCGAGCTACCCATTGCTCACCGTCCGCAAGCCCGCGCCTACGGTGGCCGGGAATCCGCGATCGATTCCCGACGCCCGGGGCGTCTCCTCCTGCGGCGGCTAGGGGCGTGAGGGCGCGAAATTTGCCTCTCCCTCACGCGCTCCGCCTCCTCCTTCGCGAGCTTTACTGCTTCGCAGAAGGAGGTGACGGCCTCCCATACCCTCTCGCTCCGTACCATGGCCTGGACCAGGGCCGGACGCGAGAGATCCCCGCCACCGATCGCCTCCACGAGGACACGGCGGTGCTCTGCCCAAGCCGGGCATACCGCCACCGTATGCTCCACCGTGTCCTCCGGGCGATCCACGCAGTGATGACACCCGGGCGTTTCCTCCCGCCTTATACGAAACAGGTACCTCCCGAAACAGCCGTGTCCGGTGAGGACCTGCGTCAGGCGGAAGGTGAGGACGCCGTGGCGCCTCTCCAGCCACTCCTCAAAGAGGGGACTTATCGCCGCAATAGTGGCGTGCCCAGCACTGGGTTGCGACAATCGCACTCTCCATGACGCCATGTGATCCCGTCGGAGCTCTGTCCGCTGTGCCGCGATTTCTCGCGGCATCGGAGTCAAGCCCCGGCGTTTCGCCTCCCCGCGCCATTCCCAAATATGCGCAAGGACTTTTGCCTCCAGATCCCATGGCGGCAATCCGGAGAAAGGAGGCTCGCCGCCTCACCGGAGACCGTGCGGTATCCCCGGACCAGCCGGGTGGCCATGACCCTCTGGGACGCGTTCAACCGGCGGGCAGGCCGCCGCCTCAACGAATGCGCCCACACCGGTGCCCCGTACAGGGCCATGGACCGCACGATCCCCGCGTATAGCCTCCGGCAGGAGGCGTTTGGACCCCCTAGATTGGGCAGGAGCCGCTTCAAGGCAGCCCCGGCCCGGTCCAGTCTGGGAGCCAAACGTCGGAAATGCTCCACGAAGTTCCACCGACTGTCGAGGACGAGTCCCAGGTACTTCATCGTCGACTCGACGCCGATGTGAACCCCTCCTACCGTTATTTGGGAACCCGACGGTGGCGCGTTCCGAGGACCATGAAAACACATGGCCTCAGACTTGTGCAAGCCCACCTCGAGTCCCAACTGCCGGATTCTGGCCACGATTGTCGCAACCCCGTGTGTCGCTAGTTCAGTCACCGCCTGTTGCGACCTCCCCTGCGCCAGGACCAACGTGTCGTCAGCGTAACAAACGACGCTGACGCCATTGGGGAGGTCGGCGCGCAGCACCCAGTCGTATCCGATGTCCCACAGATGCGGCCCCAGGACCGATCCCTGTGGGACACCGCACGACATCTCTCGCCGGTTCCACTCTCCCTGGTGACCGGGGTAGATGATGGCCCTGTCTGCCAGATAGGCCTCGACCACACGACAGAGGTAGGTCGGCATCCGGTGATACCGGAGTGCCTCCCTGATGCAGCTCCAGGGCAGGGTATTGAAGGCGTTGGCGATGTCTAGAGACACCGCCAAGACGACCCCACCCCGAGCCACCGCATCCCCCGTCGTGAGGGCTCGCACGCGCATGATGGCGTCCACCGTGGAGCGCCCCCTGCGGAAACCAAACTGGCTCTCCGCCAAATCCGGCCCCACCCGCACCAGCCGCCCGACGAGGCGGTCTGCAATGACTCTTTCAAAGAGCTTGCCCACCTCGTCGAGCAGCACTATGGGCCGGTAAGCGGACGGAGAGTCCGCAGGGCGCCCCGGCTTCTTGATGAGGACCAGTTTCCACGTCTTCCAACGAAGCGGGAACTGGCCCCTCTCCAAGCATGCGCTAAGGAGCCCCCTTAGTCGAGGCCCGAGAGCCTCTGAGGCCAGGACCCAGGCTTTCCCAGGTAAGCCGTCGGGTCCTGGGGCGGTATTTCTGGCATTCAGCCTACGTACCGCCACCCTCATCTCTACCTCGGTCACCTCCGGAGCATCATCGTCGTCGTCGGCGGTGTGGTCCGCATCGGGCACCGCAGTAGGCGGAGCCATAGGTGGGGAGGCATGTTCCCCTCTCGAAGGGAACAGAGCGCTCACCACGTCCCCCACAAGCTGTGGCCGGAGACTCTGCGTCAGCGGGGGAGCCCATGGGCGGAGTTTCTCCCGCACCATCTTGTATGGGCGTCCCCACGGGTCTCTGTTCAGAGTCTCCAGCGACTCCTCGCGGACCGCAGGATTTCCGCTTGGAGGGCGGTTTTCGCCGCTCTGTACCCCTCGTACAGCTCCGCCTGAATGGCTTCCGTATCCGGAGGTCGAATACGGAGCCTGCGGTGCCTGGTGTACCGGCGTCGCGCAGCAACGCACGCATTGCGCAGTGTCGTCAGCTGTCGCGACCACCAGTACACCTGGCGCGAAGCACGTCCGGGCTGGACCCGGGGCATTGCCACGTCACATATTTCGGACATGGCCTCCCGGAACCACTCCGCCTCGTCGTTGATGTCGGCAGGCCTGTCCGGTGATGACACCCAGGCCTGCACGATCGAGGCTTCCAGGAGGAGCTCCCGGTCCAGCTGCTTCAGCGCCCACCGCGGACCACTCGGGGCCTGTCGGACCGGTGCGCTCGAGGTCTGGGCGGAGACGTCAAACCGGATGTACCGGTGATCGGAATACGTCTCCACCCCCTCCATGACGCGCCAGTCAATGACACGTGGCGACAGAGCGGGGCTGGCGAACGAGATGTCCACCACTGATTCACCCCGCATCCGCACACACGTGGGGACAGAACCCCGATTAAGGACGACCAGGCCTGTCTCCAGCGCCCAGTCTTCCACCATCCTGCCCCGTGTGTCCGTATACCGGGAACCCCAAGCCACATTCTTGGCATTGAAGTCCCCGAGGACGAGCACGGGGAGGGAACAGAACCCGACGACGACGACTCTCAACTCCGCAAGGGAGTTGTGGAACTCGGCGAGAGTTCGGTTCGGGGAGAAGTATGCGCCTACCACGACAATCTCCCCGAACCGTGCTGCAACGCAACCCCGTCCTCTCTTAACAGCCTCGAGGGACGGGATACCGGCAGCGGCCGACGAAACTAGGGCCACTGAGCCGCTCAGGTCCTCCACCCAGTCATCCCTGGGTGGGACAAAGTACGGCTCAGCGACCACGGCGATGTTAATCGACCACTGCGCCATGCTCTGGAGCAACAGATGCTGAGCTGCGGCGCAGTGGTTGATGTTCGCCTGGAGGAGGCGAAATGGGGCCATTATTGGCACTCCATTGCAGCACCCTCCTTAGCCCCCTGTGAGGGCCCTGCCGCGGCGGCTGCGGCGATGGTGACGGTTGTGGAGGCGGCAACGGCGGCGGTGGCGGCGGTTGCGGCTGTGACGGCGGTGGCAGATGGCTTGCCTCTAGCCTTGGTGGGTGGAGCGCAGGCCTTGCTCCCAATCCGGTGGCCGGCTGGCTTGCCAGCCGCCGCACATACGACGCAATGCGGCGTGGCTTCGCACGAGCCGGCCTTGTGACCGGGCTGACCACAGCGGTAACAGTGACTGCTGCGGTCCACCTCCGAGGTGCATTTAGCTCCCACGTGGTTACCCACATGGCAGCGGAAGCACCTCAGAGGTCTGGGTTCCAGCAGTTTGACCTGCGCCGAAACCCAGCCCACCAATAGCCTTTGGCCCTCCCCGGCTATTTTTTTGGCCGCCGACACGGGGCAGCTCACCGTAACGGCTCGCATCCCCGTGAAGTCAGGACGGATGGCGCCTTTTTTTTTTTTTTTTGTTCCGGGGTGGAAAATCCTCATGGATGTCCTCCGCCTGGGGCGAGCGGAGGGGTCTGTCAGACTCTTACTGACTAAAAACCACCCCGGTGTTCCGTCTCACACCTACGCCGGGGGTCGCGGGAACGAAAAAATCCTCCGCAACCCCCGACTGGTGCCAGCCCGCCGCAGCGGGCCCCTCCTCCTTCATCACCGGCGCACCAGAACACATGGCACGCCGTGACCAACCCAGGGACCAAACCAGCACATGGGCGCCAGACAGCCCCTTGTCTAGGCGCCCTTGGCCCCTCTTCGGCGGGTCAGGTCATTGGCCCCGCCGTCTACCAATTTTCGGCCGCAGAGGATAGGGAGAGCGGCCTACGCTATACCGACACTCCTCTTCCCCTGCGGCCCCACCGCGTTCGCCATCGGACGGTGGCGACCCCGTCAAGGCCGCGGCAGGGAGGGAGAGCGCTGTACCGCAATACACCTCTCCAGCCGCGGCCCTGAAACCGCAGCCACGATGCCCCCGATACACGACATCGCGGCCCGCCTCAGTTGCGATGTCGCCACCGCAACCTACACGTTGGCCGCTACGTCATGGGCTTGGGTCAAAAAGCCCTGACGAGCGGCCCCTCCTCGGGTTCCTCTTGGCTTCACCGTGGGTGGGCACCCACGGCTAATGAGCCCCCCCGCAACGACAATGCGGGAACCCTTCGGGGGGGAGGACGGATGGCGCCTGCCCTAACCTGCTCGGCAGAGCACCCCCCAGTCCTAACGACAGCGGCCACCACCTGTCCCTCCGTCACTGAGTCGTCCAAGCCTAGAATACGCATGTCAGCGCATTTGGTGGGCCTGGACACTCGGGCCTCGTCCGCATTTATGGACGCCCTAAGCCGTTCGGCCAGAGCGTCAGCGGCCGGGCCGCTTGCCGCACCGGGGACCTCCAGCATCCGGGCCCCGGTCGCAGTGACTCTCACCCGGATGCCCTCAGCGGCGCCGATCTCCTTGAGGTCCACTGCTGCCCCCACCTTGGCGAGCACGTCGCGGTAGGACACGCCCTTCTTCTCCGCCTCTGCCTCTAGTGTTATCACTACAGCTGCGGACTTAGGGGCGCGGAGCCTAGCCGCGACGCTTCGCTCCTTGCGCCGCTGCCTCCTCTCTTTCTTTTTGACCGCCCTTTTTGCCTTAGCCGCCTTCCTCTTCTCTCCGGCTACTTGCCATTCGGCGTTAGCCGGAGTAGCATTAGGAAGAGGCAGGGGCGGCCGGTTCGCCGCTAGGGCCGGGGGCTTCGCCGCCAGGGCCGGGGCCCTCGCCGCCAGTTGTAATCCCTGTCTTTAAATCTGGTAGTAAAGACTTAGTAAATAATTATAGGCCAATATCGTTACTCTCCTCAATATCAAAAATATTAGAGAAAATTATAAACAGTAGACTAGTTAACTATCTAGAAAAAAATAATTTCTTATCCCCTGCACAATTTGGTTTTAGAGCCAAATTATCCACAGCCGATGCGGTGCATACCCTGACCGATTATATTTCAGAAGAACTCGGCAAAGGTAACCAGACCCTGGGAGTCTTCCTTGATTTAGCCAAGGCCTTCGACACGGTGTCTGTTTCCGTTCTTCTAAACAAATTAGAGGCCATAGGAATAAGGGGAACGCCGTTGAAACTATTTACGGACTACTTAGTTGACCGATACCAATGTGTTAGAATAGACAATATTACGAGCGATGAGCAGAAAAGTACTGGTTTTGGTGTTCCCCAGGGAAGTATTTTGGGCCCTACGCTATTCCTCATTTATATTAATGACTTGTGTAATCTGAATATTAAAGAAGGCAAAATAATATCCTATGCCGACGACACGGCGTTATTATTTACCGATAAAACCACTAGCGAACTGTTCCAAATTGC
Organism: Xanthia togata; assembly: GCA_963853775.1. Taxonomy (NCBI): domain Eukaryota; kingdom Metazoa; phylum Arthropoda; class Insecta; order Lepidoptera; family Noctuidae; genus Xanthia; species Xanthia togata. The sequence goes on from OY970802.1 coordinate 21,147,572, forward strand.
TCAACTAGGTTTTAATACTGTGACTAATTGGCTACATAGCAATTTACTAACATTAAATGCTGACAAGACAAAATACATTCACTTCTCCATGCGCAAGCCTCAACTTTACATTACTAACCCTCATCTATATGCCCATCAATGTGGAAATCGTTCAGTCATGTGTAATTGCCCTTTTATCCTCAAAACGAGCAGCATAAAATACCTCGGGGTAATAATGGATGACACACTGTCTTTCAGAAAACATATTGAAAGTCTAGTTAAAAGAGTGCGCAAATTAATATATGTTTAAAAAAAATTACGGACATTTGCTGATTCATAATTAATCACACAAGTTTATTTGGCACTATGTCAATCTATAATTCAATACTGTATCACTTCATGGGGTGGCGCACCAAAAACCAATCTACTTCCTCTTGAAAGAGCTCAGAGATCAATTTTAAAGGTAGCAAACTTCCATCCCTTTTTCTTTACCACAGATCTGCTATATAAATCCTGCAACGTGCTGACTGTTCGCCAACTTTTCATTATGCACTTAGTATTAAAACAGCACACCATGCTTACCTACACCGCTGACAATACTAACAAGAGACGGAATGATATAGTATGCACATCAAATGCAACCTCAAAACATGTCTGTGTAGAAAGATTTTTTACATTTTTAGGCCCATTTCTGTACAATAGATTAGATAGAAAACTTAGTATTTATAATTTAAATTAATTTAGCTGTAAAAAAATTATACTTGCATATTTACTAACCATAGATTATGCACAGACAGAAGATCTATTTGTTGTCTGCAAATAGAATCGCTAACATGCCATTTTACTTTGATTGACCTAATTTTATTTTAGTTTATATACTTTAAACTCCATGTTAATTTATTACATAAAGTATTTATGCACTTCCTAGCCTGAAGCACAGGTTCAACCTAGTTCAGGCAATTAAGCAAATGTGCTCTATTTTAATTATTAAGATACTTATTGTAAATGTGCCCTTTTTTATAAATAAACGATTTATTATTATTATTATTTTCGTTTATTTATTTTTTCTAACATATAAAATACATTTTTAATTTTTTTTTTTTTTAAAAGGGTATAAAAAACATTTAAAAATATAAAAAATAGTGTTCCGCCGGTGTCGGGAGCAGGGTCCAAGCTACCGGTGGTTAGGGCTGCAGAGATAGGTACCTCCTCACAATACGAGCCGTATCGAGAAGTACTGCCTTCTGAATCAGGCCCTTGATCCAACCGCCTAACGAGAGCCTCGAGAGATGTTGGTCGAGGCTTTCGGCCATCAGGCCATTGGCCGTTACGACAATCGGCACAATGATAGCCGAGCTCACATTCCACATGTCGACAACCTCGTGTGCTAAGTCGAGATATTTTATTTGTTTCTCTTTCTCAGCTTTCACGAGGTTCTCGTCATGTGGAATGGTAACATCAACTATCATTGCGCGGCGCGCTAATCGGTCTATCACCACTATATCAGGCTTATTGGCAACAATAGTCCTGTCAGTAATGATAGACCGATCCCAGTACAACGTGACATGGTCATTTTCGAGAACTGGGTCGGGCCATACTTGTAGTACGGTACCTCAGAATCCACAAGTTTATATTTCAAAGCAAGTTGCTGGTGAATAATCCTGGCCACTTGGTTATGCCTGTGCAAGTACTCGCCGTTAGCCAGACGAGAACAACCAGAGATTATATGTCTGATGGACTCACCCGGACGGTGGCATGCCCGACACACGTCAACCGTCCCGTCCCTCATAATATGTCTCCGGTAGTTATTCGTCAAGATAACTTCGTCCATAATTGCACAGACGAAACCTTCAGTTTCCCCGAAAAGGTCACCAAAACGTAGCCAGGATACGGACGCTAGGAAATCTACACCAGGCTCGTGAAGAGCCCGGTAGAAGCGCCCGTGAAGCTCCTTGCTTTGCCATACTTCCTTGCGGTCATCTGTAGTAAGTACAACAGGTTTGCGCCAGTTCTCTTTAGCCATGGAAAGCGGGGTGAGCCCCTTGTCCACTGCTACCACATCACGGTGCATACCCACTTCGGCTTTTAAAAAATATTCCCTGAGGCTGCACACCTCGCGGTTATGGAGGGTCTTCGCATTTAAAAAGCCTCGACCCCCGCATTTCCGCGGGATGTACAGTCTCATCACCGATGAACGTGGGTGATGCATCCGGTTTGCGGTCAGGAGTGTACGGACCCTCCTGTCCAGGGCGTCGAGTTCGGTCTGAGTCCATTTGAGTATCCCGAAAGAGTACATCAAAACCGGCATGACCCAACCGTTGAAGGCGCGCACCTTGTTTCCGCCCGAAAGAAGACTAATTAAAACCTTCTTCAGGCGACCAAAGAAGCGCTCCTTCAACGATTGCTTCATGTCAGCAACGTTGATGCCTAACGCTTCCGACATACCCAAATACTTATAGCTTTCGTTTGAGGAGAGGGATCTAAGGTGTATGGAGTCCGTGAGTTGAGTTCCCTCGGACTCCATAATCTCCCCTTGCTTTACATGCATGACTGCACATTTGTCCACACCGAATTCCATCCTGATGGCGCTACTGAATGTTTCAGTTACCTTCAGTAGCTCCATCAGTCGCAATTTGTTGGGGGCAAAGAGTTTCAAGTCATCCATGTAGAGGAGGTGAGATATGACCTGACCACCTCTCCTCAATCGATAGCCCAGTCCTGAATCCTCCAGCAGTGTGCTTAGAGGATTCAGGGCTAAGCAGAACCAAAGTGGACTCAAACTATCGCCCTGGAATATTCCCCGTTTAATCCATACAGGTTCATCGTTCCCCTGGATCTGTCGACATCCTGGATAGCGAAGGACCGTCCTCCATTGCCCCATACACGACTTCAGGAAGGAGCGTAGAGTTGTATCTATCTTGTACAACTCCAGCACCCACATGAGCCATGTATGTGGCACCGAGTCGTAGGCCTTCTTATAGTCTATCCAGCATGTCGACAGATCCTTGCGGGATCGACGAACCTGTTGGCTTATGGCCATGTCGATGAGGAGTAACTCCTTAGTACCGCGGGACCCATTCCTACATCCATTTTGAGAGGCAGACATAATTGAATATTATTGACAATGTGTGTGTTAATTTTCTCTCTCAAAATGGATGTAAGAAGTTTATAGACCGTTTACAAACATGTGATCGGTCTATAATTCTTGGGTTCCGCGGGACTACCTGACTTATGGAGTAGTTGGGTAACGCCTGTTGTAAGAAACTGCGGTAGCGACCCAGACTCTAGGGATGACTGGAATTGAGATGCCAGGCGAGTGTGTGAACTAATCAGCCATTTCAACCAAAAGTTGTGCAGTCCGTCCGGTCCCGGTGATTTCCAATTCGGTAACGGACGGACTGCTCTGGCTACGTCTGATGGCGTGATAAGTATGGCTTCCATTTCTGGAATAGTTTCACACACTCGCCTGACATCCTGCATCCAGTCAGCCTCAGCATGACAGACTGGCACCGACCAGATGCTACGATGTACGGCTGGTTTTGGTCGAGTAGCTCCGTCACTGTTTGGAAACTTGACGTTAGCTAAACGACATGCCACAACAGCCGCGCAATACAGGATCGAGTGTGTATCAACGAGGTCCTCGCTGCTCTCGAAAAAAATTCTAAGCTGCGAGTCCAAGGCACCCACCAGCGCCCTATTTTTTTTGTGCATAGGTAGGCGTGGTAATCGGGGTCTAAGATCGGTCGGAGTGTATCTATACTCACAAAACGCATCCTCCAGTGCGCTCCTCAATCGGACGTTGCACTGGCTACTTACTGTGGCAACCCTATCATCCTCCACTTCGACACTATGATTGGACCGCGGCGGGATTACATTAATTGGAGACGCTTGTGCCGCGGTTTGTGCCGGAGTTATAATGATTTGGTTGCTCAGTACCTCTGAGCCAGCCTATCAAGCACAGCATCGTCCAATCTGTGATTATGTTGGATGACCCGCACCTGATCCGACAGTCGTTGGGCCCGCGCTCACCGGAGACCGTGCGGTATCCCCGGACCAGCCGGGTGGCCATGACCCTCTGGGACGCGTTCAACCGGCGGGCAGGCCGCCGCCTCAACGAATGCGCCCACACCGGTGCCCCGTACAGGGCCATGGACCGCACGATCCCCGCGTATAGCCTCCGGCAGGAGGCGTTTGGACCCCCTAGATTGGGCAGGAGCCGCTTCAAGGCAGCCCCGGCCCGGTCCAGTCTGGGAGCCAAACGTCGGAAATGCTCCACGAAGTTCCACCGACTGTCGAGGACGAGTCCCAGGTACTTCATCGTCGACTCGACGCCGATGTGAACCCCTCCTACCGTTATTTGGGAACCCGACGGTGGCGCGTTCCGAGGACCATGAAAACACATGGCCTCAGACTTGTGCAAGGCCACCTCGAGTCCCAACTGCCGGATTCTGGCCACGATTGTCGCAACCCCGTGTGTCGCTAGTTCAGTCACCGCCTGTTGCGACCTCCCCTGCGCCAGGACCAACGTGTCGTCAGCGTAACAAACGACGCTGACGCCATTGGGGAGGTCGGCGCGCAGCACCCAGTCGTATCCGATGTCCCACAGATGCGGCCCCAGGACCGATCCCTGTGGGACACCGCACGACATCTCTCGCCGGTTCCACTCTCCCTGGTGACCGGGGTAGATGATGGCCCTGTCTGCCAGATAGGCCTCGACCACACGACAGAGGTAGGTCGGCATCCGGTGATACCGGAGTGCCTCCCTGATGCAGCTCCAGGGCAGGGTATTGAAGGCGTTGGCGATGTCTAGAGACACCGCCAAGACGACCCCACCCCGAGCCACCGCATCCCCCGTCGTGAGGGCTCGCACGCGCATGATGGCGTCCACCGTGGAGCGCCCCCTGCGGAAACCAAACTGGCTCTCCGCCAAATCCGGCCCCACCCGCACCAGCCGCCCGACGAGGCGGTCTGCAATGACTCTTTCAAAGAGCTTGCCCACCTCGTCGAGCAGCACTATGGGCCGGTAAGCGGACGGAGAGTCCGCAGGGCGCCCCGGCTTCTTGATGAGGACCAGTTTCCACGTCTTCCAACGAAGCGGGAACTGGCCCCTCTCCAAGCATGCGCTAAGGAGCCCCCTTAGTCGAGGCCCGAGAGCCTCTGAGGCCAGGACCCAGGCTTTCCCAGGTAAGCCGTCGGGTCCTGGGGCGGTATTTCTGGCATTCAGCCTACGTACCGCCACCCTCATCTCTACCTCGGTCACCTCCGGAGCATCATCGTCGTCGTCGGCGGTGTGGTCCGCATCGGGCACCGCAGTAGGCGGAGCCATAGGTGGGGAGGCATGTTCCCCTCTCGAAGGGAACAGAGCGCTCACCACGTCCCCCACAAGCTGTGGCCGGAGACTCTGCGTCAGCGGGGGAGCCCATGGGCGGAGTTTCTCCCGCACCATCTTGTATGGGCGTCCCCACGGGTCTCTGTTCAGAGTCTCCAGCGACTCCTCGCGGGCCGCAGGATTTCCGCTTGGAGGGCGGTTTTCGCCGCTCTGTACCCCTCGTACAGCTCCGCCTGAATGGCTTCCGTATCCGGAGGTCGAATACGGAGCCTGCGGTGCCTGGTGTACCGGCGTCGCGCAGCAACGCACGCATTGCGCAGTGTCGTCAGCTGTCGCGACCACCAGTACACCTGGCGCGAAGCACGTCCGGGCTGGACCCGGGGCATTGCCACGTCACATATTTCGGACATGGCCTCCCGGAACCACTCCGCCTCGTCGTTGATGTCGGCAGGCCTGTCCGGTGATGACACCCAGGCCTGCACGATCGAGGCTTCCAGGAGGAGCTCCCGGTCCAGCTGCTTCAGCGCCCACCGCGGACCACTCGGGGCCTGTCGGACCGGCGCGCTCGAGGTCTGGGCGGAGACGTCAAACCGGATGTACCGGTGATCGGAATACGTCTCCACCCCCTCCATGACGCGCCAGTCAATGACACGTGGCGACAGAGCGGGGCTGGCGAACGAGATGTCCACCACTGATTCACCCCGCATCCGCACACACGTGGGGACAGAACCCCGATTAAGGACGACCAGGCCTGTCTCCAGCGCCCAGTCTTCCACCATCCTGCCCCGTGTGTCCGTATACCGGGAACCCCAAGCCACATTCTTGGCATTGAAGTCCCCGAGGACGAGCACGGGGAGGGAACAGAACCCGACGACGACGACTCTCAACTCCGCAAGGGAGTTGTGGAACTCGGCGAGAGTTCGGTTCGGGGAGAAGTATGCGCCTACCACGACAATCTCCCCGAACCGTGCTGCAACGCAACCCCGTCCTCTCTTAACAGCCTCGAGGGACGGGATACCGGCAGCGGCCGACGAAACTAGGGCCACTGAGCCGCTCAGGTCCTCCACCCAGTCATCCCTGGGTGGGACAAAGTACGGCTCAGCGACCACGGCGATGTTAATCGACCACTGCGCCATGCTCTGGAGCAACAGATGCTGAGCTGCGGCGCAGTGGTTGATGTTCGCCTGGAGGAGGCGAAATGGGGCCATTATTGGCACTCCATTGCAGCACCCTCCTTAGCCCCCTGTGAGGGCCCTGCCGCGGCGGCTGCGGCGATGGCGACGGTTGTGGAGGCGGCAACGGCGGCGGTGGCGGCGGTTGCGGCTGTGACGGCGGTGGCAGATGGCTTGCCTCTAGCCTTGGTGGGTGGAGCGCAGGCCTTGCTCCCAATCCGGTGGCCGGCTGGCTTGCCAGCCGCCGCACATACGACGCAATGCGGCGTGGCTTCGCACGAGCCGGCCTTGTGACCGGGCTGACCACAGCGGTAACAGTGACTGCTGCGGTCCACCTCCGAGGTGCATTTAGCTCCCACGTGGTTACCCACATGGCAGCGGAAGCACCTCAGAGGTCTGGGTTCCAGCAGTTTGACCTGCGCCGAAACCCAGCCCACCAATAGCCTTTGGCCCTCCCCGGCTATTTTTTTGGCCGCCGACACGGGGCAGCTCACCGTAACGGCTCGCATCCCCGTGAAGTCAGGACGGATGGCGCCTTTTTTTTTTTTTTTTGTTCCGGGGTGGAAAATCCTCATGGATGTCCTCCGCCTGGGGCGAGCGGAGGGGTCTGTCAGACTCTTACTGACTAAAAACCACCCCGGTGTTCCGTCTCACACCTACGCCGGGGGTCGCGGGAACGAAAAAATCCTCCGCAACCCCCGACTGGTGCCAGCCCGCCGCAGCGGGCCCCTCCTCCTTCATCACCGGCGCACCAGAACACATGGCACGCCGTGACCAACCCAGGGACCAAACCAGCACATGGGCGCCAGACAGCCCCTTGTCTAGGCGCCCTTGGCCCCTCTTCGGCGGGTCAGGTCATTGGCCCCGCCGTCTACCAATTTTCGGCCGCAGAGGATAGGGAGAGCGGCCTACGCTATACCGACACTCCTCTTCCCCTGCGGCCCCACCGCGTTCGCCATCGGACGGTGGCGACCCCGTCAAGGCCGCGGCAGGGAGGGAGAGCGCTGTACCGCAATACACCTCTCCAGCCGCGGCCCTGAAACCGCAGCCACGATGCCCCCGATACACGACATCGCGGCCCGCCTCAGTTGCGATGTCGCCACCGCAACCTACACGTTGGCCGCTACGTCATGGGCTTGGGTCAAAAAGCCCTGACGAGCGGCCCCTCCTCGGGTTCCTCTTGGCTTCACCGTGGGTGGGCACCCACGGCTAATGAGCCCCCCCGCAACGACAATGCGGGAACCCTTCGGGGGGGAGGACGGATGGCGCCTGCCCTAACCTGCTCGGCAGAGCACCCCCCAGTCCTAACGACAGCGGCCACCACCTGTCCCTCCGTCACTGAGTCGTCCAAGCCCAGAATACGCATGTCAGCGCATTTGGTGGGCCTGGACACTCGGGCCTCGTCCGCATTTATGGACGCCCTAAGCCGTTCGGCCAGAGCGTCAGCGGCCGGGCCGCTTGCCGCACCGGGGACCTCCAGCATCCGGGCCCCGGTCGCAGTGACTCTCACCCGGATGCCCTCAGCGGCGCCGATCTCCTTGAGGTCCACTGCTGCCGACCTTGGCGAGCACGTCGCGGTAGGACACGCCCTTCTTCTCCGCCTCTGCCTCTAGTGTTATCACTACAGCTGCGGACTTAGGGGCGCGGAGCCTAGCCGCGACGCTTCGCTCCTTGCGCCGCTGCCTCCTCTCTTTCTTTTTGACCGCCCTTTTTGCCTTAGCCGCCTTCCTCTTCTCTCCGGCTACTTGCCATTCGGCGTTAGCCGGAGTAGCATTAGGAAGAGGCAGGGGCGGCCGGTTCGCCGCTAGGGCCGGGGGCTTCGCCGCCAGGGCCGGGGCCCTCGCCGCCAGTTGTAATCCCTGTCTTTAAATCTGGTAGTAAAGACTTAGTAAATAATTATAGGCCAATATCGTTACTCTCCTCAATATCAAAAATATTAGAGAAAATTATAAACAGTAGACTAGTTAACTATCTAGAAAAAAATAATTTCTTATCCCCTGCACAATTTGGTTTTAGAGCCAAATTATCCACAGCCGATGCGGTGCATACCCTGACCGATTATATTTCAGAAGAACTCGGCAAAGGTAACCAGACCCTGGGAGTCTTCCTTGATTTAGCCAAGGCCTTCGACACGGTGTCTGTTTCCGTTCTTCTAAACAAATTAGAGGCCATAGGAATAAGGGGAACGCCGTTGAAACTATTTACGGACTACTTAGTTGACCGATACCAATGTGTTAGAATAGACAATATTACGAGCGATGAGCAGAAAAGTACTGGTTTTGGTGTTCCCCAGGGAAGTATTTTGGGCCCTACGCTATTCCTCATTTATATTAATGACTTGTGTAATCTGAATATTAAAGAAGGCAAAATAATATCCTATGCCGACGACACGGCGTTATTATTTACCGATAAAACCACTAGCGAACTGTTCCAAATTGCTCAACTAGGTTTTAATACTGTGACTAATTGGCTACATAGCAATTTACTAACATTAAATGCTGACAAGACAAAATACATTCACTTCTCCATGCGCAAGCCTCAACTTTACATTACTAACCCTCATCTATATGCCCATCAATGTGGAAATCGTTCAGTCATGTGTAATTGCCCTTTTATCCTCAAAACGAGCAGCATAAAATACCTCGGGGTAATAATGGATGACACACTGTCTTTCAGAAAACATATTGAAAGTCTAGTTAAAAGAGTGCGCAAATTAATATATGTTTTAAAAAAATTACGGACATTTGCTGATTCATAATTAATCACACAAGTTTATTTGGCACTATGTCAATCTATAATTCAATACTGTATCACTTCATGGGGTGGCGCACCAAAAACCAATCTACTTCCTCTTGAAAGAGCTCAGAGATCAATTTTAAAGGTAGCAAACTTCCATCCCTTTTTCTTTACCACAGATCTGCTATATAAATCCTGCAACGTGCTGACTGTTCGCCAACTTTTCATTATGCACTTAGTATTAAAACAGCACACCATGCTTACCTACACCGCTGACAATACTAACAAGAGACGGAATGATATAGTATGCACATCAAATGCAACCTCAAAACATGTCTGTGTAGAAAGATTTTTTACATTTTTAGGGCCATTTCTGTACAATAGATTAGATAGAAAACTTAGTATTTATAATTTAAATTAATTTAGCTGTAAAAAAATTATACTTGCATATTTACTAACCATAGATTATGCACAGACAGAAGATCTATTTGTTGTCTGCAAATAGAATCGCTAACATGCCATTTTACTTTGATTGACCTAATTTTATTTTAGTTTATATACTTTAAACTCCATGTTAATTTATTACATAAAGTATTTATGCACTTCCTAGCCTGAAGCACAGGTTCAACCTAGTTCAGGCAATTAAGCAAATGTGCTCTATTTTAATTATTAAGATACTTATTGTAAATGTGCCCTTTTTTATAAATAAAAGATTTATTATTATTATTATTTTCGTTTATTTATTTTTTCTAACATATAAAATACATTTTTAATTTTTTTTTTTTTTAAAAGGGTATAAAAAACATTTAAAAATATAAAAAATAGTGTTCCGCCGGTGTCGGGAGCAGGGTCCAAGCTACCGGTGGTTAGGGCTGCAGAGATAGGTACCTCCTCACAATACGAGCCGTATCGAGAAGTACTGCCTTCTGAATCAGGCCCTTGATCCAACCGCCTAACGAGAGCCTCGAGAGATGTTGGTCGAGGCTTTCGGCCATCAGGCCATTGGCCGTTACGACAATCGGCACAATGATAGCCGAGCTCACATTCCACATGTCGACAACCTCGTGTGCTAAGTCGAGATATTTTATTTGTTTCTCTTTCTCAGCTTTCACGAGGTTCTCGTCATGTGGAATGGTAACATCAACTATCATTGCGCGGCGCGCTAATCGGTCTATCACCACTATATCAGGCTTATTGGCAACAATAGTCCTGTCAGTAATGATAGACCGATCCCAGTACAACGTGACATGGTCATTTTCGAGAACTGGGTCGGGCCATACTTGTAGTACGGTACCTCAGAATCCACAAGTTTATATTTCAAAGCAAGTTGCTGGTGAATAATCCTGGCCACTTGGTTATGCCTGTGCAAGTACTCGCCGTTAGCCAGACGAGAACAACCAGAGATTATATGTCTGATGGACTCACCCGGACGGTGGCATGCCCGACACACGTCAACCGTCCCGTCCCTCATAATATGTCTCCGGTAGTTATTCGTCAAGATAACTTCGTCCATAATTGCACAGACGAAACCTTCAGTTTCCCCGAAAAGGTCACCAAAACGTAGCCAGGATACGTACGCTAGGAAATCTACACCAGGCTCGTGAAGAGCCCGGTAGAAGCGCCCGTGAAGCTCCTTGCTTTGCCATACTTCCTTGCGGTCATCTGTAGTAAGTACAACAGGTTTGCGCCAGTTCTCTTTAGCCATGGAAAGCGGGGTGAGCCCCTTGTCCACTGCTACCACATCACGGTGCATACCCACTTCGGCTTTTAAAAAATATTCCCTGAGGCTGCACACCTCGCGGTTATGGAGGGTCTTCGCATTTAAAAAGCCTCGACCCCCGCATTTCCGCGGGATGTACAGTCTCATCACCGATGAACGTGGGTGATGCATCCGGTTTGCGGTCAGGAGTGTACGGACCCTCCTGTCCAGGGCGTCGAGTTCGGTCTGAGTCCATTTGAGTATCCCGAAAGAGTACATCAAAACCGGCATGACCCAACCGTTGAAGGCGCGCACCTTGTTTCCGCCCGAAAGAAGACTAATTAAAACCTTCTTCAGGCGACCAAAGAAGCGCTCCTTCAACGATTGCTTCATGTCAGCAACGTTGATGCCTAACGCTTCCGACATACCCAAATACTTATAGCTTTCGTTTGAGGAGAGGGATCTAAGGTGTATGGAGTCCGTGAGTTGAGTTCCCTCGGACTCCATAATCTCCCCTTGCTTTACATGCATGACTGCACATTTGTCCACACCGAATTCCATCCTGATGGCGCTACTGAATGTTTCAGTTACCTTCAGTAGCTCCATCAGTCGCAATTTGTTGGGGGCAAAGAGTTTCAAGTCATCCATGTAGAGGAGGTGAGATATGACCTGACCACCTCTCCTCAATCGATAGCCCAGTCCTGAATCCTCCAGCAGTGTGCTTAGAGGATTCAGGGCTAAGCAGAACCAAAGTGGACTCAAACTATCGCCCTGGAATATTCCCCGTTTAATCCATACAGGTTCATCGTTCCCCTGGATCTGTCGACATCCTGGATAGCGAAGGACCGTCCTCCATTGCCCCATACACGACTTCAGGAAGGAGCGTAGAGTTGTATCTATCTTGTACAACTCCAGCACCCACATGAGCCATGTATGTGGCACCGAGTCGTAGGCCTTCTTATAGTCTATCCAGCATGTCGACAGATCCTTGCGGGATCGACGAACCTGTTGGCTTATGGCCATGTCGATGAGGAGTAACTCCTTAGTACCGCGGGACCCATTCCTACATCCATTTTGAGAGGCAGACATAATTGAATTATTGACAATGTGTGTGTTAATTTTCTCTCTCAAAATGGATGTAAGAAGTTTATAGACCGTTTACAAACATGTGATCGGTCTATAATTCTTGGGTTCCGCGGGACTACCTGACTTATGGAGTAGGTGGGTAACGCCTGTTGTAAGAAACTGCGGTAGCGACCCAGACTCTAGGGATGACTGGAATTGAGATGCCAGGCGAGTGTGTGAACTAATCAGCCATTTCAACCAAAAGTTGTGCAGTCCGTCCGGTCCCGGTGATTTCCAATTCGGTAACGGACGGACTGCTCTGGCTACGTCTGATGGCGTGATAAGTATGGCTTCCATTTCTGGAATAGTTTCACACACTCGCCTGACATCCTGCATCCAGTCAGCCTCAGCATGACAGACTGGCACCGACCAGATGCTACGATGTACGGCTGGTTTTGGTCGAGTAGCTCCGTCACTGTTTGGAAACTTGACGTTAGCTAAACGACATGCCACAACAGCCGCGCAATACAGGATCGAGTGTGTATCAACGAGGTCCTCGCTGCTCTCGAAAAAAATTCTAAGCTGCGAGTCCAAGGCACCCACCAGCGCCCTATTTTTTTTGTGCATAGGTAGGCGTGGTAATCGGGGTCTAAGATCGGTCGGAGTGTATCTATACTCACAAAACGCATCCTCCAGTGCGCTCCTCAATCGGACGTTGCACTGGCTACTTACTGTGGCAACCCTATCATCCTCCACTTCGACACTATGATTGGACCGCGGCGGGATTACATTAATTGGAGACGCTTGTGCCGCGGTTTGTGCCGGAGTTATAATGATTTGGTTGCTCAGTACCTCTGAGCCAGCCTATCAAGCACAGCATCGTCCAATCTGTGATTATGTTGGATGACCCGCACCTGATCCGACAGTCGTTGGGCCCGCGCTCACCGGAGACCGTGCGGTATCCCCGGACCAGCCGGGTGGCCATGACCCTCTGGGACGCGTTCAACCGGCGGGCAGGCCGCCGCCTCAACGAATGCGCCCACACCGGTGCCCCGTACAGGGCCATGGACCGCACGATCCCCGCGTATAGCCTCCGGCAGGAGGCGTTTGGACCCCCTAGATTGGGCAGGAGCCGCTTCAAGGCAGCCCCGGCCCGGTCCAGTCTGGGAGCCAAACGTCGGAAATGCTCCACGAAGTTCCACCGACTGTCGAGGACGAGTCCCAGGTACTTCATCGTCGACTCGACGCCGATGTGAACCCCTCCTACCGTTATTTGGGAACCCGACGGTGGCGCGTTCCGAGGACCATGAAAACACATGGCCTCAGACTTGTGCAAGGCCACCTCGAGTCCCAACTGCCGGATTCTGGCCACGATTGTCGCAACCCCGTGTGTCGCTAGTTCAGTCACCGCCTGTTGCGACCTCCCCTGCGCCAGGACCAACGTGTCGTCAGCGTAACAAACGACGCTGACGCCATTGGGGAGGTCGGCGCGCAGCACCCAGTCGTATCCGATGTCCCACAGATGCGGCCCCAGGACCGATCCCTGTGGGACACCGCACGACATCTCTCGCCGGTTCCACTCTCCCTGGTGACCGGGGTAGATGATGGCCCTGTCTGCCAGATAGGCCTCGACCACACGACAGAGGTAGGTCGGCATCCGGTGATACCGGAGTGCCTCCCTGATGCAGCTCCAGGGCAGGGTATTGAAGGCGTTGGCGATGTCTAGAGACACCGCCAAGACGACCCCACCCCGAGCCACCGCATCCCCCGTCGTGAGGGCTCGCACGCGCATGATGGCGTCCACCGTGGAGCGCCCCCTGCGGAAACCAAACTGGCTCTCCGCCAAATCCGGCCCCACCCGCACCAGCCGCCCGACGAGGCGGTCTGCAATGACTCTTTCAAAGAGCTTGCCCACCTCGTCGAGCAGCACTATGGGCCGGTAAGCGGACGGAGAGTCCGCAGGGCGCCCCGGCTTCTTGATGAGGACCAGTTTCCACGTCTTCCAACGAAGCGGGAACTGGCCCCTCTCCAAGCATGCGCTAAGGAGCCCCCTTAGTCGAGGCCCGAGAGCCTCTGAGGCCAGGACCCAGGCTTTCCCAGGTAAGCCGTCGGGTCCTGGGGCGGTATTTCTGGCATTCAGCCTACGTACCGCCACCCTCATCTCTACCTCGGTCACCTCCGGAGCATCATCGTCGTCGTCGGCGGTGTGGTCCGCATCGGGCACCGCAGTAGGCGGAGCCATAGGTGGGGAGGCATGTTCCCCTCTCGAAGGGAACAGAGCGCTCACCACGTCCCCCACAAGCTGTGGCCGGAGACTCTGCGTCAGCGGGGGAGCCCATGGGCGGAGTTTCTCCCGCACCATCTTGTATGGGCGTCCCCACGGGTCTCTGTTCAGAGTCTCCAGCGACTCCTCGCGGGCCAGTGCCCTGGCCCGCAGAATTTCCGCTTGGAGGGCGGTTTTCGCCGCTCTGTACCCCTCGTACAGCTCCGCCTGAATGGCTTCCGTATCCGGAGGTCGAATACGGAGCCTGCGGTGCCTGGTGTACCGGCGTCGCGCAGCAACGCACGCATTGCGCAGTGTCGTCAGCTGTCGCGACCACCAGTACACCTGGCGCGAAGCACGTCCGGGCTGGACCCGGGGCATTGCCACGTCACATATTTCGGACATGGCCTCCCGGAACCACTCCGCCTCGTCGTTGATGTCGGCAGGCCTGTCCGGTGATGACACCCAGGCCTGCACGATCGAGGCTTCCAGGAGGAGCTCCCGGTCCAGCTGCTTCAGCGCCCACCGCGGACCACTCGGGGCCTGTCGGACCGGCGCGCTCGAGGTCTGGGCGGAGACGTCAAACCGGATGTACCGGTGATCGGAATACGTCTCCACCCCCTCCATGACGCGCCAGTCAATGACACGTGGCGACAGAGCGGGGCTGGCGAACGAGATGTCCACCACTGATTCACCCCGCATCCGCACACACGTGGGGACAGAACCCCGATTAAGGACGACCAGGCCTGTCTCCAGCGCCCAGTCTTCCACCATCCTGCCCCGTGTGTCCGTATACCGGGAACCCCAAGCCACATTCTTGGCATTGAAGTCCCCGAGGACGAGCACGGGGAGGGAACAGAACCCGACGACGACGACTCTCAACTCCGCAAGGGAGTTGTGGAACTCGGCGAGAGTTCGGTTCGGGGAGAAGTATGCGCCTACCACGACAATCTCCCCGAACCGTGCTGCAACGCAACCCCGTCCTCTCTTAACAGCCTCGAGGGACGGGATACCGGCAGCGGCCGACGAAACTAGGGCCACTGAGCCGCTCAGGTCCTCCACCCAGTCATCCCTGGGTGGGACAAAGTACGGCTCAGCGACCACGGCGATGTTAATCGACCACTGCGCCATGCTCTGGAGCAACAGATGCTGAGCTGCGGCGCAGTGGTTGATGTTCGCCTGGAGGAGGCGAAATGGGGCCATTATTGGCACTCCATTGCAGCACCCTCCTTAGCCCCCTGTGAGGGCCCTGCCGCGGCGGCTGCGGCGATGGCGACGGTTGTGGAGGCGGCAACGGCGGCGGTGGCGGCGGTTGCGGCTGTGACGGCGGTGGCAGATGGCTTGCCTCTAGCCTTGGTGGGTGGAGCGCAGGCCTTGCTCCCAATCCGGTGGCCGGCTGGCTTGCCAGCCGCCGCACATACGACGCAATGCGGCGTGGCTTCGCACGAGCCGGCCTTGTGACCGGGCTGACCACAGCGGTAACAGTGACTGCTGCGGTCCACCTCCGAGGTGCATTTAGCTCCCACGTGGTTACCCACATGGCAGCGGAAGCACCTCAGAGGTCTGGGTTCCAGCAGTTTGACCTGCGCCGAAACCCAGCCCACCAATAGCCTTTGGCCCTCCCCGGCTATTTTTTTGGCCGCCGACACGGGGCAGCTCACCGTAACGGCTCGCATCCCCGTGAAGTCAGGACGGATGGCGCCTTTTTTTTTTTTTTTTGTTCCGGGGTGGAAAATCCTCATGGATGTCCTCCGCCTGGGGCGAGCGGAGGGGTCTGTCAGACTCTTACTGACTAAAAACCACCCCGGTGTTCCGTCTCACACCTACGCCGGGGGTCGCGGGAACGAAAAAATCCTCCGCAACCCCCGACTGGTGCCAGCCCGCCGCAGCGGGCCCCTCCTCCTTCATCACCGGCGCACCAGAACACATGGCACGCCGTGACCAACCCAGGGACCAAACCAGCACATGGGCGCCAGACAGCCCCTTGTCTAGGCGCCCTTGGCCCCTCTTCGGCGGGTCAGGTCATTGGCCCCGCCGTCTACCAATTTTCGGCCGCAGAGGATAGGGAGAGCGGCCTACGCTATACCGACACTCCTCTTCCCCTGCGGCCCCACCGCGTTCGCCATCGGACGGTGGCGACCCCGTCAAGGCCGCGGCAGGGAGGGAGAGCGCTGTACCGCAATACACCTCTCCAGCCGCGGCCCTGAAACCGCAGCCACGATGCCCCCGATACACGACATCGCGGCCCGCCTCAGTTGCGATGTCGCCACCGCAACCTACACGTTGGCCGCTACGTCATGGGCTTGGGTCAAAAAGCCCTGACGAGCGGCCCCTCCTCGGGTTCCTCTTGGCTTCACCGTGGGTGGGCACCCACGGCTAATGAGCCCCCCCGCAACGACAATGCAGGAACCCTTCGGGGGGGAGGACGGATGGCGCCTGCCCTAACCTGCTCGGCAGAGCACCCCCCAGTCCTAACGACAGCGGCCACCACCTGTCCCTCCGTCACTGAGTCGTCCAAGCCCAGAATACGCATGTCAGCGCATTTGGTGGGCCTGGACACTCGGGCCTCGTCCGCATTTATGGACGCCCTAAGCCGTTCGGCCAGAGCGTCAGCGGCCGGGCCGCTTGCCGCACCGGGGACCTCCAGCATCCGGGCCCCGGTCGCAGTGACTCTCACCCGGATGCCCTCAGCGGCGCCGATCTCCTTGAGGTCCACTGCTGCCCCCACCTTGGCGAGCACGTCGCGGTAGGACACGCCCTTCTTCTCCGCCTCTGCCTCTAGTGTTATCACTACAGCTGCGGACTTAGGGGCGCGGAGCCTAGCCGCGACGCTTCGCTCCTTGCGCCGCTGCCTCCTCTCTTTCTTTTTGACCGCCCTTTTTGCCTTAGCCGCCTTCCTCTTCTCTCCGGCTACTTGCCATTCGGCGTTAGCCGGAGTAGCATTAGGAAGAGGCAGGGGCGGCCGGTTCGCCGCTAGGGCCGGGGGCTTCGCCGCCAGGGCCGGGGCCCTCGCCGCCAGTTGTAATCCCTGTCTTTAAATCTGGTAGTAAAGACTTAGTAAATAATTATAGGCCAATATCGTTACTCTCCTCAATATCAAAAATATTAGAGAAAATTATAAACAGTAGACTAGTTAACTATCTAGAAAAAAATAATTTCTTATCCCCTGCACAATTTGGTTTTAGAGCCAAATTATCCACAGCCGATGCGGTGCATACCCTGACCGATTATATTTCAGAAGAACTCGGCAAAGGTAACCAGACCCTGGGAGTCTTCCTTGATTTAGCCAAGGCCTTCGACACGGTGTCTGTTTCCGTTCTTCTAAACAAATTAGAGGCCATAGGAATAAGGGGAACGCCGTTGAAACTATTTACGGACTACTTAGTTGACCGATACCAATGTGTTAGAATAGACAATATTACGAGCGATGAGCAGAAAAGTACTGGTTTTGGTGTTCCCCAGGGAAGTATTTTGGGCCCTACGCTATTCCTCATTTATATTAATGACTTGTGTAATCTGAATATTAAAGAAGGCAAAATAATATCCTATGCCGACGACACGGCGTTATTATTTACCGATAAAACCACTAGCGAACTGTTCCAAATTGCTCAACTAGGTTTTAATACTGTGACTAATTGGCTACATAGCAATTTACTAACATTAAATGCTGACAAGACAAAATACATTCACTTCTCCATGCGCAAGCCTCAACTTTACATTACTAACCCTCATCTATATGCCCATCAATGTGGAAATCGTTCAGTCATGTGTAATTGCCCTTTTATCCTCAAAACGAGCAGCATAAAATACCTCGGGGTAATAATGGATGACACACTGTCTTTCAGAAAACATATTGAAAGTCTAGTTAAAAGAGTGCGCAAATTAATATATGTTTTAAAAAAATTACGGACATTTGCTGATTCATAATTAATCACACAAGTTTATTTGGCACTATGTCAATCTATAATTCAATACTGTATCACTTCATGGGGTGGCGCACCAAAAACCAATCTACTTCCTCTTGAAAGAGCTCAGAGATCAATTTTAAAGGTAGCAAACTTCCATCCCTTTTTCTTTACCACAGATCTGCTATATAAATCCTGCAACGTGCTGACTGTTCGCCAACTTTTCATTATGCACTTAGTATTAAAACAGCACACCATGCTTACCTACACCGCTGACAATACTAACAAGAGACGGAATGATATAGTATGCACATCAAATGCAACCTCAAAACATGTCTGTGTAGAAAGATTTTTTACATTTTTAGGGCCATTTCTGTACAATAGATTAGATAGAAAACTTAGTATTTATAATTTAAATTAATTTAGCTGTAAAAAAATTATACTTGCATATTTACTAACCATAGATTATGCACAGACAGAAGATCTATTTGTTGTCTGCAAATAGAATCGCTAACATGCCATTTTACTTTGATTGACCTAATTTTATTTTAGTTTATATACTTTAAACTCCATGTTAATTTATTACATAAAGTATTTATGCACTTCCTAGCCTGAAGCACAGGTTCAACCTAGTTCAGGCAATTAAGCAAATGTGCTCTATTTTAATTATTAAGATACTTATTGTAAATGTGCCCTTTTTTATAAATAAACGATTTATTATTATTATTATTTTCGTTTATTTATTTTTTCTAACATATAAAATACATTTTTAATTTTTTTTTTTTTTAAAAGGGTATAAAAAACATTTAAAAATATAAAAAATAGTGTTCCGCCGGTGTCGGGAGCAGGGTCCAAGCTACCGGTGGTTAGGGCTGCAGAGATAGGTACCTCCTCACAATACGAGCCGTATCGAGAAGTACTGCCTTCTGAATCAGGCCCTTGATCCAACCGCCTAACGAGAGCCTCGAGAGATGTTGGTCGAGGCTTTCGGCCATCAGGCCATTGGCCGTTACGACAATCGGCACAATGATAGCCGAGCTCACATTCCACATGTCGACAACCTCGTGTGCTAAGTCGAGATATTTTATTTGTTTCTCTTTCTCAGCTTTCACGAGGTTCTCGTCATGTGGAATGGTAACATCAACTATCATTGCGCGGCGCGCTAATCGGTCTATCACCACTATATCAGGCTTATTGGCAACAATAGTCCTGTCAGTAATGATAGACCGATCCCAGTACAACGTGACATGGTCATTTTCGAGAACTGGGTCGGGCCATACTTGTAGTACGGTACCTCAGAATCCACAAGTTTATATTTCAAAGCAAGTTGCTGGTGAATAATCCTGGCCACTTGGTTATGCCTGTGCAAGTACTCGCCGTTAGCCAGACGAGAACAACCAGAGATTATATGTCTGATGGACTCACCCGGACGGTGGCATGCCCGACACACGTCAACCGTCCCGTCCCTCATAATATGTCTCCGGTAGTTATTCGTCAAGATAACTTCGTCCATAATTGCACAGACGAAACCTTCAGTTTCCCCGAAAAGGTCACCAAAACGTAGCCAGGATACGGACGCTAGGAAATCTACACCAGGCTCGTGAAGAGCCCGGTAGAAGCGCCCGTGAAGCTCCTTGCTTTGCCATACTTCCTTGCGGTCATCTGTAGTAAGTACAACAGGTTTGCGCCAGTTCTCTTTAGCCATGGAAAGCGGGGTGAGCCCCTTGTCCACTGCTACCACATCACGGTGCATACCCACTTCGGCTTTTAAAAAATATTCCCTGAGGCTGCACACCTCGCGGTTATGGAGGGTCTTCGCATTTAAAAAGCCTCGACCCCCGCATTTCCGCGGGATGTACAGTCTCATCACCGATGAACGTGGGTGATGCATCCGGTTTGCGGTCAGGAGTGTACGGACCCTCCTGTCCAGGGCGTCGAGTTCGGTCTGAGTCCATTTGAGTATCCCGAAAGAGTACATCAAAACCGGCATGACCCAACCGTTGAAGGCGCGCACCTTGTTTCCGCCCGAAAGAAGACTAATTAAAACCTTCTTCAGGCGACCAAAGAAGCGCTCCTTCAACGATTGCTTCATGTCAGCAACGTTGATGCCTAACGCTTCCGACATACCCAAATACTTATAGCTTTCGTTTGAGGAGAGGGATCTAAGGTGTATGGAGTCCGTGAGTTGAGTTCCCTCGGACTCCATAATCTCCCCTTGCTTTACATGCATGACTGCACATTTGTCCACACCGAATTCCATCCTGATGGCGCTACTGAATGTTTCAGTTACCTTCAGTAGCTCCATCAGTCGCAATTTGTTGGGGGCAAAGAGTTTCAAGTCATCCATGTAGAGGAGGTGAGATATGACCTGACCACCTCTCCTCAATCGATAGCCCAGTCCTGAATCCTCCAGCAGTGTGCTTAGAGGATTCAGGGCTAAGCAGAACCAAAGTGGACTCAAACTATCGCCCTGGAATATTCCCCGTTTAATCCATACAGGTTCATCGTTCCCCTGGATCTGTCGACATCCTGGATAGCGAAGGACCGTCCTCCATTGCCCCATACACGACTTCAGGAAGGAGCGTAGAGTTGTATCTATCTTGTACAACTCCAGCACCCACATGAGCCATGTATGTGGCACCGAGTCGTAGGCCTTCTTATAGTCTATCCAGCATGTCGACAGATCCTTGCGGGATCGACGAACCTGTTGGCTTATGGCCATGTCGATGAGGAGTAACTCCTTAGTACCGCGGGACCCATTCCTACATCCATTTTGAGAGGCAGACATAATTGAATATTATTGACAATGTGTGTGTTAATTTTCTCTCTCAAAATGGATGTAAGAAGTTTATAGACCGTTTACAAACATGTGATCGGTCTATAATTCTTGGGTTCCGCGGGACTACCTGACTTATGGAGTAGTTGGGTAACGCCTGTTGTAAGAAACTGCGGTAGCGACCCAGACTCTAGGGATGACTGGAATTGAGATGCCAGGCGAGTGTGTGAACTAATCAGCCATTTCAACCAAAAGTTGTGCAGTCCGTCCGGTCCCGGTGATTTCCAATTCGGTAACGGACGGACTGCTCTGGCTACGTCTGATGGCGTGATAAGTATGGCTTCCATTTCTGGAATAGTTTCACACACTCGCCTGACATCCTGCATCCAGTCAGCCTCAGCATGACAGACTGGCACCGACCAGATGCTACGATGTACGGCTGGTTTTGGTCGAGTAGCTCCGTCACTGTTTGGAAACTTGACGTTAGCTAAACGACATGCCACAACAGCCGCGCAATACAGGATCGAGTGTGTATCAACGAGGTCCTCGCTGCTCTCGAAAAAAATTCTAAGCTGCGAGTCCAAGGCACCCACCAGCGCCCTATTTTTTTTGTGCATAGGTAGGCGTGGTAATCGGGGTCTAAGATCGGTCGGAGTGTATCTATACTCACAAAACGCATCCTCCAGTGCGCTCCTCAATCGGACGTTGCACTGGCTACTTACTGTGGCAACCCTATCATCCTCCACTTCGACACTATGATTGGACCGCGGCGGGATTACATTAATTGGAGACGCTTGTGCCGCGGTTTGTGCCGGAGTTATAATGATTTGGTTGCTCAGTACCTCTGAGCCAGCCTATCAAGCACAGCATCGTCCAATCTGTGATTATGTTGGATGACCCGCACCTGATCCGACAGTCGTTGGGCCGAGACGTTGACGGTTGGCTCTAGTTCCTGAAACAGAGACAGCATCCTAACACGGTACGCAGTGAGGTTAGTTCCTCCCTCTGTAGACCCGTAATATGCGCGCATGACGTTCTCGTTCATAGACTGAGTCCATCTCATGCGCTGCACACAACCACCGGCAGCGGGGACCCGGCTCGGGGCCGGCTGGCCCCTAAGACCCAAGCTTCTCGGTGGCCGGCCTCTCCCCTGCCGACGTACAGGTGTTGGCGACGTCGGCGGGGAAAAATACTCGTCACTCGAGCTCGACGCAACTACCGCGGCTGGTGTCGTCCCAGCGCCAACAGTGGGGCTGGGTACCGGCGGCGGTGAGGCGGAGCTGAGCGACGAGTCCGGAGGTGGTGGGCGTGCTCGTCTCGTAGCTGATCTAGTCAACATTCTGTTTTAATTTGAGATTCATCATTTTCGAAATTGTTGTTTTATACTCGTAGGGTGAGTTTGACAGCCGTCATTTTTGCTTGATTTTTCTTTGGTTTTTTCATTTTATCTTGTTTAATGATATTTTTCTTTTGCTGTTTTTCCTAAAGGTTTTATTGTAATTTTTCGTACTTTTTGAGACTAAATGCGGCTGAGGAAATAAATAAATGTGGAAAATATAAGATAAGAAAATTCTGACGTTTGTTGACTTGCTAGTGTTGCCAGCTATATTATTAGTATTATTATTATGATGTATGTTGACTTGAAAGTGTATGTCATGCTCACTTTAATGTCTCGCTGTGGTGGCGAGTGTGTTGGATTTTTCGGTTCCCTATACAAAATGGTTGAGCTGACTGGTGGTGATCCACGCATCATGTTCGTGAACAGGCGCCGTTAGTTGAGACTGGTCATCTATATTCGTCCAGGGCTTTCTGTTCTGAGAGCTTTATATTCTGAATTGTTTTTGTTTTTTTTTTTTACATTATTCTCACATATATTTAGAAGCAACAAGAATAATGAACCCAGGAATATAATAGATATTATTTAAATATCTATATTTAAAAGTATGTCCTTGGAGTTTCTTGCCCGTTCTTCACCAGAAAGATCTACAACGTTTTGGAATGGGCAACTAACTTCAACTTTCTGACGGACTCTTTGACAATTCAAAAGTACCTGTACATGGTTTAATTGAAATAAATGCTTTGAGTTTGAGTTAGATCATTTAGCTGAAAGACGTCCACTATCTATTTCACCAAGGCACTTGCACTTGCCCCATTTAGCGGATATCTGTGACGCAAAGTAACAATATTAAAGTACTTAATACTACCAACCTGTTACTGTCCCTCTGTAGGGTAAAAGCCTCTTCTTTTGCAAAGAAGGCATGAGCATTGACGCTTGCTCAAGACGGGTTGGTGTTTTAGTTTTATAGTTTTTATTCGATACACTAGTAATATTAGACGAATCCAACTTCTACCTATGTACCATTTTATATGGACCTAGCACGCAACTTCCTCCTTTTACGCTTTAGCCTTCGCATGCGCTTCTTACGCCACTTCGTTCTCATGTTTAAGAAGGAAAAGGTTTAACTTTCCTCGTTCAAAAGGAGTACGTGATTGATAGTAAAATTCACGATGCAGATCAGATATCAGTCTGTGCTCGAGACTCCGTTAATTGAAAAGTGTTTTCATAAATACAAAAAAAAAGTGTCTGTTTGTAATGTCAAAATAACAGCTTTACACTAACCTCCTTACTAATAAACGTTGTATAGCGTCTGTGTAGTTACACAACGCTTTGACTTCTTCTTTCGAAAGTCAAATTACTGACGACTGAAAGAGAGAAAACGGTGTAGTGTAACTATTCACCTGATATAATACGTTTATTAGTAAGGCAGTTAATGTATATAGGTAGGTACGGTACGTATACAAAACAACATAAAATCAATTTCTAAATTCTGTTCTAAAATTCTTCTGTCCGTTTGTTCCGGCTAATCTCCGAAACGGCTGGACCAATTTTGACGGGACTTTCACTAGCAGATAGCTGATGTTTTATGGAGTAATTTAGGAATTTGAGTACACGCGGGCGAAACCGCGGGCAGCAGCAATATAATTATTAACTACAATAAATCAAAGTTTCGTCATGATTTTTTCCTTCATCGATGTCAGTGATAAGAAATTAAATTGTTTATTCTGTAAATAGGATATTGGAATCACTTTTACACGTCATCTGAAAAAAAATATTAAAATTTATTTATTAGCTAGATGAGTTCGGCGTTTCCTATTTGACTACTCTGAGAAGAAAGGCCGAAACAAACTCAGAGGTCACAGTCTCTTTTAAAGTCAAGACATAATCTTGGTCAGGCCATATGAGGACCATGTAGGTTAGTCTGAAATGGTTTTTTGAGAAAAGAACTACACAGATTTGACTGGACCTGTCCTGTCAGTGCAAGCATTTGTCAGTAATTGTGGAGCTCAACTCAGAACTTAAGGAGCTCAACACGACGAACAATACCAAAGAAAGGACATTTGGGTAGGCCACATAAACTACTCAAACTGCCAGACCATCATTAAAACTAATTGAGAAAGAAAAAAAATATCCACATAGTCCTCACATTCACAAAAAATAAAGTAATATAATACTTTACAAAGTAATCATGTATTCAACAATGTCAATGTTTATAACGGGTGATTTTTTTGCTGGTATCTTTTTGGCAACACTGTTTTTGACAGATCACGCGTGAATCGTGTCTTGTGTCATTGTCAAACTTGTTCAGTTTGGTCTATAATTTAACCATGAATCGACTTACGAACGAACAACACTTGCAAATTATTGAATTTTACTATCAAAATGCATGCTCGGTTAAGAGAGTGCATCGCGCACTTCTTCCAATTTATGGGCAGTTTGGTCGGCCTACTGAGGCAGCTATTGGGAAGCTTGTGACTAAATTTCGAACCCAGTTTGCATTATTGGACATTAAACCACGAACACGCATACGTAGAGTGAGGACCGAAGAAAATATTGAGGCTGTATCCGCCAGTGTTAGTGATGACCGTGAAATGTCGATTCGCCGCCGTTCGCAGCAATTGGGCCTCTGTTACTCCACTACGTGGAAAATTTTGCGAAAGGATTTGGGTGTAAAACCTTACAAGATACAGCTGGTGCAAGAATTGAAGCCACACGACCTCCCACAACGTCTAACATTTGGTGAATGGGCATTGGCAAAGTTGGAGCAAGATCCACTTTTTTATCGAAAAATTGTGTTCAGCGACGAAGCTCATTTCTGGTTGAATGGATATGTCAATAAGCATAATTGCCGCATCTGGACTGAAGACCAGCCAGAAGCATTGCAAGAGCTACCACTGCATCCCGAAAAATGTACTGTTTGGTGTGGATTATGGGCCGGTGGCATCATCGGGCCGTACTTTTTCAAAGACGACAATGGCCGAAACGTTACTGTTTTTTGCCCAAAATGGAAGAATTGGACATGCCTGACATGTGGTTTCAACAAGACGGTGCCACATGCCACACGGCACGCGAAACAATGGCCCAATTGAGAGCCGCCTTCGGTGAACAGTTTATCTCACGTTTTGGGCCCGTCAATTGGCCGCCTAGATCGTGTGATCTAACGCCTTTGGACTATTTCTTGTGGGGCCATGTTAAGGCTCATGTCTACAGGGATAAACCAGCAACGATTGACGTACTGGGAGCCAATATTGAAGCATTTATTCGTGATATACCGGCTGATATGTTGGAGAGAGTGTGCCGAAATTGGGCCTTGCGAATGGGCCATCTAAACCGAAGCCGCGGCCAGCATTTGCATGAAATCATCTTCAAACATTAAATAATATTGATCGTTCTATCGATTCCAATAAAGATTTCATCAAATTTTTCATTTTTTTTGTGTTTTTTTTGGAAAATCAAATCCTATACCTCTTAAAAAATCACCCGTTATACTACTGGTATTTTGATGATTTTACTGAATAATTAGGTACTTTTAATGTTATTTATTATGATTTTATCACAAGGCTTAGCAGAGCGAGCAGCCTAATCCCAAGCTTTTTTATCTTCTAAATCATCTGAAATTTTATAGTAAAAAAGTTGCTTGTTTACAAAGTTTGGTCTTAATACATACAGCTTTTGAATCGTTTAATGGGTAAGTTTCGAATGTCGATGGGAAGTTTGTTGTACAAGCGTATACATTGACCCATGAACAAGTGATGTCTAAGATAAATAAAATACATATAATTGAAAAAGTCACATTGGTAGTTGCGCGAAACAAAAAAAAGGCGGTCATATATTACTCTAATAAGGACTCGAACCAAAACCGTCGAAGTATAAGCTGAACGGCGATTTCAAGCCAATAAATCAAGGCAAGTCCGCATTTATGTTGGCCTAGCTTTTACGATTTACTGCCGAATCGCCACTAGCATTAATGTCATTTAGCGTTTAACGCTTGCTAGAGATTTTCAAACGTAAAAAATGGCCGAAAAACGCTTACCTTTAAATTTTCCGTTGGGTACACTTTTGTGGTATCGCAAAAGTCATCTGTACTGTATTATTATCTTCATGTGTAATGGACGGTACTACGAGTAGCATTGAATTGTTTTAGAAATATAATCCACGTTTTCAGGGTACGAATTAATCCATTTTCATTATTTTGAGCTTAGTTCTGGCAAACTGAATAACCCACGATCATAACTAACATTATAAAACAACCTGCAATCCTAACTATATAATCCTAACTTAATATTATAAATGCGAAAGTATGTTTGTGTTTGTTAGTTACGCTTTCACGCTAAAACGGCTGAACGGATTTATATGAAATTTGGCACATGGGTAGACCATGACTTGGAAAAAGACAAAGGCTATCTTTTATCCTGATATTCCCACGGGATCGAGACTTGTGCTTGTGAAACCGCGGGGCGCAGCAACGAGAAAAATATTATAAATGCGAAAGTGAGTTTGTTTGTTTGATTCGCTTTTACGCTAAAACGGCTGAACAGATTTGAATGAAATTTGGCACTTGAGTAGATCATAACTTGTATTAGGACATAGGATATTTTATTCCGATATTCTACGGGATCGAAACTTATGCAGGTGAAATCGTGGTGGGCAGGTAGTTCTGAATAAATTATTTATCGACTACTGAGAAAAACAAAGAACTATATCAATCTTCAGATACAAGATAAAAGTAACGCACCTATTACTGAAACAGTAACAAAAAAACTAGGACGGAGGAAGTCAATTGGATTTTTATTAATCGACCCCTCTCTAACAATTCGTTTTAAGGATGCTTGAATCTTGAGCAGACTTTTAAGACCTGCGTAATGTTTTCGAGGAGTTTGAGCGCCTGTCCTTGTTCTGGAAGTGTTCTTTTATACTTCTTAAGTATTTAAAATGATGACGAATGATAGAATAAATAAGTATAGCTCTTTATAGAAGAAGTTCTTCTTGGGACTTAAGAGCCCATAGTACCTCAGCTCAAATTCACTTTTTATCTTACTTGCAGCATACTGTTCGTGGACTGAGTGAGAGCGAGACGGAATGGGATGTTGGCGGCTCCAAGGCGTCGATAGTTTAGGTATTTTCTTTTTACGGTAAAAATAATGGTAATTAAAAAAAAAAAAACAAATAGCTGCTTTATATTTAGTTCAGTTATTATGCCAAGTTTCATAATAAATAAATCAATAATAAAGTTTATTGATCCAAAAATATATATAGACACAGACTAGTTACATGCTAAGACTTATTCAACTAACAGGGACACAAGGGGAGAAAAAAAAAACAATTGTCTATATCAACTAAAATTAAATCCTGTCTCCTAAACTAGGGATGGCCTGTATCTTAGGAGACAGTGATTCGACCGAGATGAACTGTAAATTAATGATGGACCTTATGTTTCGAGTTTCGATTTTAATGTACCACAAGACAAAAATGTGAGTTATCTGAGTAATTTAGATTTATTTGAGCATGGATCGATGGAGATAGAGTGGGGTTGTGAATGGGAGAGAGGAGTGTGTGTTTATGTTCGTGAGTGTAATGTTAGTTGACATCATGATCAATGATTAATGTATTCTATGTTGTTTTTTTATTTTACGATGGGTTTGCTTTTGACTTAAGTCTAGGTCAGAGGTGACAGAGACAAAGTCGACGATGGAGTGAGCTTACCCAGAAGAAGCCTGTTCACTCTTACTTTGAATAAATTTGGTTTGTATGCCTTCGGAAACACAGACGCAGGCAGAGAGTTCCACTCCTTTGCTGTGCGCATTATAAAAGATGTATGAAAACGCTTAGTGCGAGTTGGTGGAATATCAACTAGGTAGGGATGGTAACCTGCAGTGCATCTAGATGTCCAATGGTAGAAGGGGGCCAGTAGAATGAGGTCGTGGAGTTCATGGGCACACTCGCCGAAGTACAATCTGTAGAAAACCGACAAGCAGCAACCTTGCGGCGATGAGCCAAGCTGTGAAGCTTGGCATCCACCTGCTTAATGTCACCAATGAGCCTCTTAGCTCTGCGTTCCACCGATTTATGCGCAGCAAGTTGGTACTTAGCTGAGCCGTCCCAAAGGTGGCTGCAATACTCCATGCAGGATCTGAATTGTGCTTTGTAAAGGGTTAAAAGCTGTCCAGGCGTAAAGTATCACTTCACTCTATTTCGGACGCCCAGTTTCTTGGCCGCAGTTTGAGCTTTGTACTCGATGGTGGAGCCGAAGTTGAGACCAGATGTCAACTCTATGCATAGGAGCTCGAGCCGATCAGTTACAGGAACGAAGATGTACCTACCCCGAAAAGTAGGAGTTTGGTCAAAACGACTCCTTTTAGCTGTAAAAAGACACGCCTGTGTTTTGGTGGCGTTAAAAGAGACCAGATTGTCAGGATCATCAGATTGTCATCATTGTTGATGTCATGATCTAACTTGAAGTTTTTTTTTTAACACACGTGGTCCGTTGTTCGGTTCGGAGGTAACTTTGTATTTATTTTCTATCGAGTAATTTTTATGGAATCGAGTTTTCGTGATAGTAGGTACTTAAAATTGATCCTCAACTTTAAAATATATTTATTTCAAGATTAATGCTGCAGTATTTTCAATGTAACGGAAGATCATGCTAAGCAATTTGAGATATTAAAGACTCTTAAAAAAACATGACGTGTGAAATCTGGGTACATTTCTGCCCGACCCTCAAGGGAAATAAGGTGTGAAGTTGTGTGATGTGTTCTTCCTGGAAAGTATTAACAATATACCTGTTTTTTCTTCCACACTTCTCTATTTGTCGTCATCTCGGAAGTCACCCCCTTTCTAGCCATATCATCTTTCACACAGTCCATCCATCGTTTCTTTGGTCTTCCCTACTCATAAAGCCATTGACATTCACACTCAAAACTTTCCTGACGACATTTCCCTCATTCCTCCGCATCACATACCATGATAGCCTATTTCCACATAACTATGTATATATGAACTAATTTCTTATTGTATCACTTCGCGTAACACCACACATCTCTCTTAGCATTCTCATCTCCACTGCATGCAATTGCCTTTTATTGATCCCTTTTGTGGCCCAACATTCTGAACCATACAAGACGAAATATGCAGAATAATATGAAACATTTCAGCTTTATTCATTCCCGCGAAGTCTCTGGTATTGCAGATGTCTACAAACGGCGGTCACCACCCAACTTGTCAGTAGGTAAAATTTAAAAAGACACATTATAGGGGCATTATATGGCCAGTATTATGACTGTAAATTGGTGCTTTGTAAAAAAAATCTCAAACACTGGAATTCCAACGAATATTTAAATCAGGTTCATGTTTATTGAAAAGCGAAATTCAAAATGTATACCAATTGATGAAACTTTTTTACTTATGTTGAACACTGAAAATCTTGCTATATTTTGCACCAGTTTCCGCAACTTCGCCATGATATCAAATTTTCGGCAATTTATTAAGTGGTTGGGGCCTTCTAACAATTTACATGAAGACAAGACAGAAGGCAATCCGTCTTCTTCCCACCCGACGACGGAGGGATAACTCGCGACTTAATTAATTTGCTAAAATGCTCTCGTCGCCGTGAAGGCCTTAACATTGTAAGTCTTTCAGGAAATCACACTTTGGTACTTAGATGTCAAGATTGGGTGGGCCGCTTGTTTGCCCTTAAGCTGCTTATAAGTTAAGCGGTTCCGATATTTTGTCTTGAAATTGGTACTTGGGATTCAGGTTTTTTTGGGTATTCTAGTGTTATCTTTTTGCGTGTATTTAATATGGCATGTATTTAATCAAACCTCTTATAATTCTCATTTTGTACCCCTATAAATATTATTGAATGCTTTTTGAAAACCTTAAATAATTCAAATTTTGGGTTCCGAAAAATATTAAATAGCTAAGTAAATTAAATAAATAAATAAATAAATACTTTTTATTCATAAGTTCACATATAAATTACATAGAAGTGACATCAGTACAGAGTTACATATTAAAATTATTAAGCAAATATTAAACTATGCCTAAAATAAATCTAGTGTAGGTATAACTTATATAATATATTGGATAAAGGCCTAATGAAAAACAATAGCGACCTGCCTGATGTAGGTTTATTCAAACCTGTGTTTCAGGCCTTCACGTAACAACGCTGAGTGTTTTATTGGACTATTAAATTAATGTACATAGAGCTAGCATTGATACATAATAATTATATTATTAAATAAAAATTGCCTTAACATTAATAAACTTATTGCATGATTTCTAGCAATTTTTCAGTGTCTGAGTAATTTAATGTCGCTAAGTATTCACTTAACATTTCACTACATTTTTTACAATTTACACTATATATACTTAGAGACTTATTGATTTTATTATATAAGAACGGACCTAAAAAACCATAAAATTTATTTATACAAGTATGTCTAGTTTGAGGCTTTATGCAAACTAAGTCTTTTCTTCTCTTATGTATAGGTATGGGGGTATAAGGGAGATTGCTATGCTGGTGTAATACTATCTTTAATATAAATAGTTGACGCACAGTTAAAACCTTACATGCCGTATAAAGCTCGTATGTGGGAAATCTAAATGGGCGAAAGGTGGCTACCTTAAGGATAGCTCTCTGCGCACGTTCTAATGGTAGTAGGATTGTTTTTGCAGCCCCTCCCCATGAAGTTATGCAATATGTAAGAATGGATTGACACAAAGCTAAATAGACCTGTTTAATTAATTTGTAGTCCGTTATATATCGTAAATTCTTAAAAATGTATATTAATTTACGCATTCGAGTGCATAATAAATCAATGTGTTTACGGAAGTTCAGATTTGTGTCAATCGTCACACCAAGATATTTCATATGATCGGCTTTTGCTAAAGTAGGACAATTACATGCATTGTCAGCGTACTTGCCGCACTTATGCGCATAAATGTTTATGTTAGTAGTTGGCAGGTTAGTATTTCTCAAATGCGACCCACTTGGATGTAGTGCTCGCTGGACACGCCGGACGCGGTCGGTTCACTCGCTCAGCTCGCGCGCGGTTGGTCACAGTACTCACAGTTCTAACCCATTTGGTCCATAATACTCGTATAGAGGAACGCCGTCGCTCGTCACTCGATGATTTGGTCGGGTTGTCCTAGCTTAGTTACTGCTACCAATTCGGCTCGAGCGTGGTGGGCCACAGTTCGAACCTAACCTAACCCGATTGGTTGGGGCTAGCTTTGTTACTGCAAACAACTGTGAGAAACTGCCAGAAAGTTGAAAACAGGGTCAATTAATTAAAATAAAAACTTTTTATAAATAAATTTTATCGACTCACAAAAACCACTAAAATGTGCAAAATAACTTTTATTTCGGAAGTCGGTGTCTTTGGTTCTGTATTTTCGTTTTTTGCCACCGACTGCCGAAATTAAAGTTATTTTGCACTTTTTAGTTTTTTTTTGTCTGCAAAATAAATTTGTAAAAAGTTTTTATTTTTCACTTTTTAGCTGTGGTACCTACCTTACACAAATTCGAATACCTGCTATGTAAATAACAGTGACAGGAACTTATAACATCCATATAGACTAAGTGGAAAAAAATCGTATTATTGAAGCCAACTCAAAAACTACCCAAGCATAACAAAAAAAAAAAACAAAAAGAAACATACTGTCAAATTAAGAAAAAAACTGTAAGTAGGTCAATAAGTTTTTAGAGGAAGAATATTTCCCATTTAATATTTTATTTATTAAAACTTTATGCACAAGTAAAAAATACCCTACAAAGGCAGACTTATGCCTGAGGCATTTTCTACCAGTCAAGCTTAGGGTGACGCAGAGAGGAAACATGGCACGCGCAACGTAAGGGACACATACATATAAACAGAAAAATCTTTGTCAGGAGAAATAATGATTGGTAGAGGAGAAACAATTCTTTTATCAAATATCTAGGAAGAAAATTACTTTATTCTTAAATATATGGAACAGCTGATTTCAACGCAGGATGCTTCAGAATCACGTACTGAATCCAAGGTAACAGTTATCACGTCGATTTCCCTGCCATCCTGTATAACATTACGCCTGTATTCCAAGAAGTAGTAGGAACACAAACATTTCACCAGTTATCTTTTAAAGTTCCCATATAATAGGAAAAAACCCAATATTACTTTGTCCGACCTGGGAATTGAACCCTCATGCTTAGCAGCTAGTAGCGTTTGCGACCACTAGAGCGACGTGGCAGTCCACCTAAATACTTTTATCATCGTAAATGGTTACTAATAAGAAATGAAAAAACAATAACAAGAAATTACCTCCATAATAAACAACACAACATTACAAGCAAGCAAATAAGCTCTTAACATAAACTATAAAGTCTCAGTTTCAGTATATAACATTCGCTCTCAGTTTAGTAACAAAATGGCGCCGCCTCAAGAAGCGCCACTCAACTGAGCTTGTAACTCCGCTTTTATTGCACTTTATCATCGAGATTATATCCTGCCTTCTACAGAGAGGCCGTTAAGAGGGAACAGGGCCTGTGATTCTCCATACAAATGTATTCCCCATTTTACTTTCTGAATAATGCCTCAAGAGTAATATTTTTTTTTTTATAAATCAAGGTCTGCTGTAGATACGGCCCTGTTATTTAATTATTTCAGCAACTAATTAAATAACAGGGCCGGATCAAATGACTCTCCAGAAATTACAAAAATGCCCCATTTTTACCGCCATGATTAGAGGACTACCAGAAAAATTCGAAAAGTTAATAACATAAAAGAAAATTAAAAGAACCTAGACATACTCTTTCTTTAAATTTTAATGAAGAAAATAATTGAATCGGTTCAGTTTTCGAGGAGAAAAAAGGGGGAATACGAAACGTCGATCTCGTCAATTTTTTTTGTGATAATTATACATAATTGGTCTGAACTATAGCTGTCCCTATCGCACTCTACGGGGGCAGACTTGAGGTAAAATGACGGCAATAGTTTCTTCAAATACCTATTTTTCAAATTCCTCCCAGGCCTTGTTCCCCCTTAAGCCTCGTACATACAACATGCTCTAACATCCAGACTATGTGCTACCATTAAATATATTTGACGATGGACTTAACAAGATACCTTTATACAACGTTCACAAGGCATTAGATATACGTATTATGTTACTATTCTTTTATTATACGTTTTAAAGCAGTGTAACGGCCTGAGGATGAATGAAAGGCAACTAACAATCGTAGATTACTGCAGCGGCCGGCAAAATAGGCTTTGATACGTGTTTTTGTACGTATTTTATACGTGAGTCCATCATCAATGCGTGGTTGCGTCCAAGGTTTGTACAGTATATTTCTCAAATAATGCGCGGAAATGCACACTAAGAAAAATTGAGAGTCAAAAAAATAAAGAAAGAAAAATTGTTAATTCAGCACAGACAAAACACTCATTCAACAAAATTACCCAAAAGCCTCGTATTCAAGTAGTAGAAGTTTGACAATTTCATCTATGGCTTGATGTCAAAGAGAGGTTGGAGGCAAAACGCTTGGAAAAAAAAAACATTGCGTCACGTCATATACGCTCGTTGACTCTGATACGGTGACACAGGACACTTTCGTTGAAAAATACTGGTAAATATTTTTTTCTTTTTCCTTGTTGTTATTATTTATTTATTTTCAACACGACATTGTGATGTGATGTGTGTGACAATGACATGACATTAATTACTTTGTTATGTACGTTTCCTTTTACGTTCTCAAAATGACATCCAAGTGAAATAATCAAAAAATTATGTGACGTTCCGTTCCTTGCAGTAACTTACCAAGTTCAGCGCCATCTATCCAGCGACTAGGGAAGAGTTTAAAAATAAATAAAAAGAAAATGCCTCGTTGCGTAATCTGTTGTATGACCTCGCAGAGTATAAAACGTGTATAAAATTTTCTGTCGTTACGACACTGGCAAATGACCACAAACAAACAATCGTAACCAAAACCAAATGCTGATAGCAGAGTGGAAAAATAACTATTCTAACACTTTTGTAGAACATTTTATTTGAAAATGCAGTTGTTGAATCAATGACGAACAACAATAATTTTTCACGCGCCAATATGCTCATTTGTTTCTTTTTTACTTTAAACAGCTCTATTTGAAAGCCAATTCGCAATTTAAATAAAATCTTGTTGAACTGTTGTTGTTGTGTACCTACTCTACTTTTTACCATTGACTGCGAGAAAATAAATAGTAGAGTATTTATATTTATCACATGACATCTATATAATCGGTAATAAGAGAACAAAGGATAATATCCGCAAAGTAATAATAGCCACACGCCTCCATCAGGTTGAGCTACGCTTGCCGGGGTTGGTCAGTAGATGGGTAACCATCTTTACATACCGTACCACCAACCATACAGGTTTTGCTGTCTATAGACAGTGAGCAAAATTCGATTTTGCTGCGAGCGTGAGACAAAGTAACTTTTCAATTTTATTTTTTTTAATACCTAGAATTACTGTGCTGGGTCTAGTCTGTTGTTAATTACTATTAATTACTGTGTTGTTCCCACTTGCATAATTTCAAAATGAATGATGTTACCAATATTTTGTATCAATTTTTTTTATTTAAAAGAGTGTCCGTGGAGTTTCTTGCCCGTTCTTCTCCATAGGTACCTACTACGCTTTGGAATGGGCAACTAGCTTCATATTTTTTTTTGACTGACTGACCCCTTGACAATTCAAAAGTGCCTGTAAATGGTTTAATTGAAATAAATGGTTTGAGTTTGAGTTTGAGTCACAAAATTCGAAAGATTTGACTTTGAACTTCACTTCGATACGAAAAAAGCGAGAGAAAAATAAGTCGATTCGAAGTTCGATTTTAAAATTCCATACGTACTAGACCCAAAGAAAAAACAAACAGTAAAACGTTCCGATACACGTTTATCCGTAAAATTGTAAATCATCTGTAAAGGTTTTATTTAAATGCTGTTTTATTATTTTTTGGAACTAAGTTCTTTAACGCGGCTTGCGGTAAGTGCACTAGCAGAAATCGTCACGCAATTAGGCGCTTGCGACTGTCTTCTTCTAATTCAAAGAGAAAGAAAGAGAGATGGAAAGTGTGAATTTGGTCAAAAAAAAACAAAGATGGCGGCTGCGAAAATTTTCACTTTTTACGTCATGCGTTGCATGCATTCATAGTTTTCAATGGTGCTAAAACCGATCTTGAGGTCAAAATGTAAATCCTTACAGATTTACTGAGTGAAAACTCAATTTTGAACACAGTTCGCCTATGTATATACCATTTCTCAATTACTGTACGAATACTATTTATTGAGTAATTGTAGTACAGGAATGATTAAGAATCGTTTAAATCGATTTTTTGACAGAGTAATGAGATAGACAGAGCTTGCTTCCTCAAAATGTACTGAAAATAGTGCTATGCTTTATTGGGAACCAATATTTATTTCCCGTCGCCTCAATCTATTTTTCTTTTAAATTGGGTTCATATGGAAAACTAAAAAAATCACGAAGCGTTTCGATTATTTATTAAAATTTTCTACATAATAAGTACCTATAAAATACAAAATCATTCCTATGTTTCCGAAATCGATTCTCGAGAATCGATTATTGTTGCATAGAATGAACAGCACTAATCGCTAAAATTGACAGAAAAATGATAAAAGCGCCTGTACTACGAAACCGAAGCGATATACGATAGTATCACTTGTTTCGGTATTCATCACTTGTTAAAACAAAAAGTCGCATCAACCGCTCCAAGTTAAAGCCGCAATGTAATACAAGTATGCAGCTTACTTTTGATGACCTATGTTTTTCTCAAATTTGGTATTACCAGACCGGTCCTATAAGATTAAAAATAATTGATTAAATAAAATAAATTACGAATAATATTAATCAAATCAAATCAAAATTCAAATCAAATCAAATTTATTTGCGAGGATATAGGTTTACACTGTATGATCTTAAAACTATAATGGCCCTTTTACATTCTACCATTACTTAAGGTGTGCAAATATTTAATTGTGTCCTACAGAGTGGTAATTTTTTTTTTTAATACAGCAACTACAAACAAGATGCATGCATTAAAATTTTCAAAGAACAAATTTAATCAATTGAAGTCAGAGTTACACATAATATGTCAGTTCAAGAGATAACGTTTATAATTATGTAAGTAATGTCAGAATAAGACTAAATAAATAATATTGTAAATAATAACTATTATAATTAAACTGAAATTTTAACATTAATTAATTAAAGGTTTACACCAATATTTACTTCAGGTTCCTTCTCCTCAATCAGACACGTATTTGAAGGCACTCAGATATATTGTAAAATAAAAGAGGTTCTTTAAATACACACATCAACACGGTCTAGGGATATTTCATATTCAATTAAATAACTCGAAAAGTACTGGCCGCATTGGAATCTTTTATACACCGTTTTGTTTGTAATTTATCTCAGACTAATTCCAAATTAAAATTTTTGAAAATTATTTTGTTTCGGTGGCATAAAAATGTCTTGATGTATAGGAGAGGGAATTTTCATTTGTGCGAAACTTAGAAAACAATACGAATTACGTTTAGTTACAGTTTTTTTTTCATTTTTAAACGAAAGATAAAGTTAAAATTGAGGTATTGTAGCCATGCAACGCCGACATTTGACGAGGGCGGAGATGTTACGAGCTGTGGGAATGCTGGAAGCTGGATCTGTTCAGCGTAATGTTGCTGAGGCCATAGGGACCCATCAAAATGTAATTTCAAGATTGTGGACACGCTATCGTGCCACAGGTGAAGTAGCGGAGAGGCACCGGGGGCCAAGTCGCATCACTACCCCCAGACAAGACCGATTTTTGCAAATTACTGCGCGAGCTCAACCAAATGCAACGGCGACTCAATTGGTCCAAAGGCTGCGAGTGGAACACCAAGTGCTTGTGAGTGACCAAACTGTAAGAAGGCGACTGCATGAAAGCAATCTACGCTCTCGTAGACCACTCCGGGTCCCACCTTTACGGAGAGGCAATCGTGGACGACGATTAGAATGGGTTCGGAACCACGTGGACTGGGGCCGTGAGCAATGGTCCAATGTGCTGTTCACGGATGAATCCAGGTTCGGCTTCCATCCAGATTCACGAAGGACGCGTGTTTGGCGAGTTCCTGGACGATGGAGCCGTCTCCAGAACCCTCAGGAAGTTCACCCATACCAAGGAGGAACAATTATGGTTTGGGCAGGAATTCGTCTTGGAGGACGGACGGATCTCGTTTGGGTGCGGGGCAATA
The DNA here is from genome assembly GCA_963853775.1 of Xanthia togata. Taxonomy (NCBI): domain Eukaryota; kingdom Metazoa; phylum Arthropoda; class Insecta; order Lepidoptera; family Noctuidae; genus Xanthia; species Xanthia togata. The sequence goes on from OY970802.1 coordinate 21,185,093, forward strand.
TGACGGCAGAACGATACGTCCAACAGGTGCTGGGGCCCGTAATCTTGCCCCACAGAACACAAATGGGGCAAGATTTCCTGCTCATGCACGACAATGCCCGGGCACACACGGCGAGAACGGTAGCAGCTTGGTTACATACACATAATGTTAGGGCCTTAGACTGGCCTGCTCAATCGCCAGATCTAAATCCCATTGAGCATGCGTGGGATATGCTGCAAAGAAGAGCTCTGAAGGAAGTTCCTGAAAATCTGGCTACAGAAGATCAACTTTTTGCGCACCTCAGAAGGACATGGGACAATATTCCGCAGCAAGACATTGACAACCTTGTTCTGAGCATGCCGAATCGTTGCCGATGTGTTATGAACATCATGGGCGCTTTCTCAGACTACTAAATTCAAGTTTATAAACACAAATTAAATGATTTTTCTATTTTTTTCAGTTTTTACTCACAAATTAAAAGTTAATTCATATACGGTTTCCGTCTATGCTTCATTTTTTTCCATAAAATCCTGAAATTTTAATCTAAGTACCTTAACCATTATTAAAAAATGGTAGAATATTAAATAACGTATCTTTTAAATATATACATGTCATATAAATAATTAACACATTGATAGTAATTCGCTTTTTTAAAAATATCCCTAGACCGTGTTGATGTGTGTAGTAAGAAATTAGAATTTCTTATAAATTATTTAATCAATTAATTTACACGAAACTACACTTAATCAGTTTCAAGACACAAATAGCCATGACACCCAGTAATAGCTTAGTTTACACAAAATAGTAACAATGTACAGAGAGGCAGAGTAACAATAATTGAGAGCAATACAACCTGTGCACCGGGCAACGCCTGAAGGCAGAATGCAACGACGTAGCGCGCTACGACGTAGCGATCACTAACTCCGCCCAGCAGCGAGGAGATGGGAGAATTTCGTAGCGCGCTACGGTGCCATGACGCTACCGCGCAGCCCGATGCACGTGTTGTTTACAATGTGACGCCGACATATTCATTGAGATTGTAAAAGCATTTTTCTTTTAACCATTGCGTTACCTTTTTTTCAAACATGGTCAAAGGTAAATCTTTAAAGGAGTCCGGTAATTTGTTATATATCTTAACAGCATTTATGTATGAGTTCCTATAATACGATTCGAGCCTGCATTGCGGTAAACAAAGCTCATATTTAAATTTATTTTTATTTCTAGGAGCTACATTTCGTTTAGTTACATCTTTATGTTGAGTAAAATGTTCCGGATGTTGTTTTACAAATAGGTATAATTCTCTAATGTACATACATGGTAATGGCAGAATATTGTACTTTTGGAACAAGGGTTTACAACTTTCCGTATACCAGGCTCCACAGATTGCACGTACAAATTTTTTTTTGTACTCTAAACGCTTTCAAAATATCCACCGAATTACCCCACAGCAAAAGTCCATAAGCGAGTACGGACGAAACGTATCCATGATATGCACAAAGAGCAGCTTCTTTTGATACAGTGACTCTTAATATTTTTATCGCGTATACAAATCTGTCAAGTTTATCGCAAAAACACACGTCGGTAATCGTTTTCCAGTCACAATCCTGATCCAAATTTATACCCAGAAATTTACTATTTCTAACTTGTTCGATTATAGTATCAATATATTTAACATTTAACGCCAATGGCGTTCTTTTATGGGTTTGGAATTGGATCATTTTAGTTTTCTCTATATTAATTTGTAAGTTGTTAGAACGTAACCAGTGTACTATGTTGTTTATTGCTTTGTTTATTTCTAGTTCATAGGTGTCTGCATTTTCACATTTCACAATGAGGGATGTGTCATCAGCAAACAAGATTGTATTATGGCAAGTGATATTTGGGAGATCATTAATATAAATGAGAAATAAGAAAGGTCCCAATACACTGCCCTGTGGCACTCCAAACTTATTTATTCTATAGTCACTTCTATGTAACATCTTTTTGTTATTGTGTATTTTAAAGATTTCCACACATTGTTTTCTGTCATTTAAATAGTCTCTCAACCAGTCGTTCGCTTTGCCTCTTATTCCATATTTTTCTAGTTTGTGTAAGAGCAAATTATGGTCTACAAAATCAAACGCCTTACTCATGTCTAGGAAAATCGCAGCAGTTAGTAAGCCATCATTTATAGCTTGGGTGACAATTTTGATCAATTTGAAACATGCCAATGAAGTGGTACTATTCGGTCTAAACCCAAATTGCTCATCTTTAAGTATACGATGACTTGTTGTAAAATTTTGAAGCCTTTTCAGCAAAATTTTCTCAAAGATTTTTGACATGATTAGTATCAGCGCCACTGGCCTATAGTTATTCATGTCACATTTGTTTCCTTTTTTAAAGAGTGGTTTAACTACAGATTTTTTCAATATTTGTGGAAAAGTACCTTCTTCAAATGATAGGTTTATTAAATAACACAGCAGTTGACATATGTATGGTGCGCATAATTTAATAACTTTGGTTGTTATGTCATCTACTCCTGCTGCGTTTGTGTTATTCAGATTTGTTATTATTCGGAATATTTCCATCGCATCAGTAGGTTTAGGGAATATTGTATGTACGTTATTAGTATCGATTGTTTTGTTTATTTCGTCTATATTATATTTAAAATTATTGCTATTTGTCAATTGTATATAAAGCTCATTAAATTTGTCACTTATCTCCTTAGGGTTTTCATATATCCGATTATTGTTGATTATTCTGTCAATCTGCGTTATCGTACTAAGGTCACCAATGTTTTCATTAATCACTACCCATGTGGTTTTACATTTATTCTTATTAGTGTTAATATATTTCTTGCTTTGTAGTTGTCTAGATTTATATATGCACTTTTTTAGTATGAAACTGTATGATCTATATTGTTTATTTGACTTTTTTCTGTTTGTTTTATTGTGTTATTGGTTATGATAGAGATACCATTTTCTTATACAGGATCTTCTTATGCCCGTCGTCAACCATTTCTGTTCCCCTTTTTAGTTGACTTCTTAATTGTGTTTTTTTTTTTTTTTTTTTTTTATTTAACCATTTATGTACACACAAAAATAAACAGACAAGATTATAAGAACAGAAAAATACGTACAAAGGTGATGCTTATTTCTAATGAAATCTCTTCCAGCATACCTGCGATAGGACAGAGGGTAAAAAGAGATGTAGACACCGTGTGTAAGAGTAGAAAGAAAGTAAAATACATAAAATCAAAACAATTCACTTAATAAAATAAAACAAATTATATGACAATATACTTACGAACATACATACATACTTCTAAAATAAATAAAATACAACTTAAATACCTACGCAACTATGACGAAGTGGAAAGATAGTGTTCTTTCACTCTTCTTTTAAATACTGCAACAGTTTGGCAGTCCCTAATGTCAGGCGGAAGTGAATTCCACAACCGCACCGCGTGCACGGTGAAGGAGTAGGAGTAGAAGTCAGTGGAGTGGGTAGGGCACTTAAGCAGGTTTCTAAGATGCGACCTGCAAGGCACATCAGAAGGACGGGCATAGGAAAAGCGCTCCCGCAGATATGAAGTAGTTTTAGGATTATGAAGGAGGTTAAATAGCAGACACAATATCCGAGAGTTCCTGCGAAGTCGAATAGGGAGCCACTTGAGTATCTTGCGGAAGTTAGAGACGTGATCATATTTTTTAAGGTTAAAAACAAAACGAATACATAAATTTTGTAAACGCTCAAGTTTATTTAAAAGCTCCTCGGTGGCATCCAAATAACAGGCATCGGCGTAATCTATAATGGGCTGAATGAGAGTTTGAGCAAGGGAGATTTTTGTGTTCAAGGGCAGGAAGCTCTGGAGGCATTTCAACGAATGGAACGTAAAGTGCACTTTGCGACTGACTTGAGCAACATGGGCAGCCCACGATAAGTATGGTCACCCCCAGGTTTTTAACTGTATTTGCGTAAACAATCTGAACTCCATTCAGACAAAGAGGAGACAATGACGTAACATCGAGCCTATTCCGCATATACCTGCCGCCCATAATCAAGGCCTGGGATTTACTAGGGTTGATTTGCAGTCCAAAGGACCGCGACCACTCGCCAATCAAATCCAGGTCACTGTTCATGGCAGATACGGCGGTTTCCGCATCTTCCCATACGAAATTATTGTAAATCTGCAGATCGTCGGCATAGAGATGGAAATGAGAAGAGATGACTCTGGAGACAGAGTTAATAAAAATAGAAAAGAGAAGAGGAGAGAGAACGCCACCCTGAGGTACACCTGCGGTAAGAGAGCACCAATCAGAAGAAAACTCATTGAGACGGAGAGAGAGCAGGCCTTAAGATAGGAGTCGAACCAAGAAATAGTGGAAATAGAGAAATTTAAGGATTTAAGGATTCCTAGAAGGATGTCAAAATCAACAGAGTTAAAGGCACTGCTAAAGTCCAGAAGTACAAGAAGAGTGAGAGATTTGGGGTGCTTGGACAGGAAACCTCCCCGTGTGCCTGTGGGCTGGAATTCCCTTCGGATGCGTCCGGGGGGAAGGCCAGTCTTCAGGACGGTGCACCCTGGGATGCGGGCAATGTCTCCCCATTAGGTACTGTGTGCCTAAGGGGTCTCGTTGTCTGCATGCCAATATCCTATCGGAGGAACGCTCTAACGTGTACTCGGAGAGAGCACACGTTGAGCAGCGTTGAAGCACGGGCTCGGCGTGCACTAACACTGCCGTCGGGCAGGCAGGAGGAAGCCTTTTGCCACCGTTGGTCTCGTAGCCCCGAAGAGTGTCAAGGTCATGTCTCTGGCACTTGACGGGGGTCGAGGGTCTTGGCTTAATCGCCTGGACCGCGAGGAAGAAATCCTCTATAAAAAATTACCCCAAACCTCCAAGCGGCGGCGCACCATGAGGGAGGTTGTAAGCTTGACTAATGGGTAGCTATTAGATAATTAGTCGCTAGTGCGAACCACTTGTTTTGAGTCAATAAATAAAGTTTTTACTCGTGGGATCAAATATGGAAATTGATAAAATAACAAAAAACCAAGGAGAGGGGATTGATGCGGGGTCGGAGTCCGACGCTGCATCGGGCGCAAAGAGCACTGGTCAGAGCTCTGAGCGCGAAGTGGTGGGGGCTGCCCGGAGGAACCGAAAGTTCCTACGGAAGCGGTCCAAACCGGAAGATGGCCAAGGGTCGTCTGCCGATGAGGGGGTTTCGGGCCAAGGCCACAGACGAAAAATTCACTCCAGTCGGCGGGGTGCGGCCCGGGGAAAAGGCGTGGGTAGAGGGCTCACCAATAAGAAGGCTGGCGAGCCGAGCCAAGCCAGCCCAAACGAGCTGGAGAGGCCCTCTACGGAAGAGGAAAACCACCTTGTAGGGACGACCACCGTAGTGGCCCTTACAAAGTCGGCAGGTGGTGAGCCGGATGCCGCTGGCGGCTCCAATTCGGAGCGAGTGGCCAGGTTTGCGGAGGCCGTGGCTGCCGCGATCAAGGGTTTGGCCTTGAAGAGGACTCAGTCCTCAAAAGACAAGGCCATACCCGCGGTCATGGCCTCTATTTTGGCGGCAGCGGAGGCCTATCACCTCAGGCCTCCGTCGGACGGCATGTCCGAGATGCGGGCGGAGGTCGCCCGCTTGACAGCCGCCATGGAGCTTCTCCGAAAGGAAAATGAGGAACTCCGAGTGGACCTGGCCGGGCTCCGGGGAGCCGGCCCCCATGAGGTGCCACAGAGGAGGGAGCAGCATGGGCAGGGACGGCCCGTGCCTGCGGAGGACCGGGTTCTGACCCTGGTGAGGCAGGAGATGGCTTCTTTGCGGTCTCGTTTTTCCGCGCTAGAAGCCATCGTCCTGCGCCCTCCTCTAGCGGCGAGCTCGGCGGCGGCCTCTGGCCAGCAGAAGACGGCATCGTATGCCACCACCGCAGCTGCCTCGGCCAAACCAGGCTCGTCGGGGCAGACTAAGGGTGGGGTGGTTACACAGGCGGCGAGGGCCCCGGCCCAGGTGGCGAAGGTCCCGGCCCAGGCGGCAAAGGCCCGGGCCCTAGCGGCGAAACAGCTGCCCCCGCCTCCTCCTAATTCTACCCCGGCTGACGCCGAATGGCAGGTAGCCGGGGAGAAGAGGAAGGCGGCGAAGGCAAAAGAGCGGCCAAGAAGAAGGAGAGGAGGCAAAGGCGCAAGGAGTGAAGCGTCGCGGCTAGGCTTCGCGCCCCGAAGTCCGCAGCTGTAGTGATTACACTACAGCCAGAGGCGGAGAAGAAGGGCGTGTCCTACCGTGACGTGCTCGCCAAGGTGGGGGCGGCGGTTGACCTTACGGAAATCGGAGCCACTGATGGCATCCGGGTGAGGGTCACTGCGACTGGAGCCCGGATGCTGGAGGTCCCCGGTGCGGCAAGTGGCCCGGCCGCTGACGCTCTGGCCGAAAGGCTTAGGGCGTCCTTAGATGCGGACGAGGCCTGAGTGTCCAGACCCACCAAATGCGCAGACATGCGAATTTTGGGCCTGGACGACTCAGTGACGGAGGGACAGGTGGTGGCCGCTGTTGTGAGGGCTGGGGGGTGCTCTGCCGAGCAGGTTAGGGCGGGCGCCCTCCGTCCTGACTTCACGGGGTTGCGAGCCATTACGGTGAGCTGCCCCGTGTCGGCGGCCAAGAAGATAGCCGGGGAGGGCCAGAGGTTATTGGTGGGCTGGGTTTCCGCACAGGTCAAACTGCTGGAACCCAGACCTCTGAGGTGCTTCCGCTGCCATGAGGGCAACCATGTGGGAGCTAAATGCACCTCGGAGGTGGACCGCAGCGGTCACTGCTACCGCTGTGGTCAGCCGGGTCACAAGGCCGGCTCATGTAACGCCACGCCGTACTGCGCTGTATGTGCGGCAGCTGGCAAGCCGGCCAATCACCGGATTGGGAGCAAGACCTGCGCCCCACCCACCAAGCCCAGAGGTAAGCCCTCTGCCACCGCCGTCACAGCCGCAACCTCCGCCACCGCCGCCGTTGCCGCCTCCACAGCCGTCATCGCCACCGCCGCCGCGGCAGGGCCCTCACAGAGTGCCCAGGAGGGAGCTGCAATGGAGTGCCAATAATGGCCCCATTTCGCCTCCTCCAGGCGAACATCAACCACTGCGCCGCAGCTCAGTATCTGTTGCTCCAGAGCATGGCGCAGTGGTCGATCAACATCGCCGTGGTCGCTGAGCCGTACTTTGTCCCGCCCAGGGATGACTGGGTGGAAGACCTGAGCGGCTCAGTGGCCCTAATTTCGTCGGCCGCCGCCGGTACCCCGTCCCTCGAGGCTGTTAAGAGAGGACGGGGTTGCGTTGCAGCACGGTTCGGGGAGATTGTCGTGGTAGGGGCATACTTCTCCCCGAACCGAACTCTCGCCGAGTTCCACAACTCCCTTGTGGAGTTGAGAGTCGTTGTCGTCGGGTTCTGTTCCCTCCCCGTGCTCGTCCTCGGGGACTTCAATGCCAAAAATGTGGCTTGGGGTTCTCGGTATACGGACACACGGGGCAGGATGGTGGAGGACTGGGCGCTGGAAACAGGCCTGGTCGTCCTAAACCGGGGTTCTGTCCCCACGTGTGTGCGGATGCGGGGTGAATCAGTGGTGGACATCTCGTTCGCCAGCCCCGCTCTGACGCCACGTGTCATTGACTGGCGCGTCATGGAGGGGGTGGAGACGTATTCCGATCACCGGTATATCCGGTTTGACGTCTCCGCCCAGACCTCGAGCGCGCCGGTCCGACAGGCCCCGAGTGGTCCGCGGTGGGCGCTGAAGCAGCTGGACCGGGAGCTCCTCCTGGAAGCCTCGATCGTGCAGGCCTGGGTGTCATCACCGGACAGGCCTGCCGACATCAACGACGAGGCGGAGTGGTTCCGGGAGGCCATGTCCGAAATATGTGACGTGGCAATGCCCCGGGTCCAGCCCGGACGTGCTTCGCGCCAGGTATACTGGTGGTCGCGACAGCTGACGACACTGCGCAATGCGTGCGTTGCTGCGCGACGCCGGTACACCAGGCACCGCAGGCTTCGTATTCAACCTCCGGATACGGAAGTCATTCAGGCGGAGCTGTACGAGGGGTACAGAGCGGCGAAGACCGCCCTCCAAGCGGAGATCCTGCGGGCCAGGGCACTGTCCCGCGAGGAGTCGCTGGAGACTCTGAACAGAGACCCGTGGGGACGCCCATACAAGATGGTGCGGGAGAAACTCCGCCCATGGGCTCCCCCGCTGACGCAGAGTCTCCGGCCACAGCTTGTGGAGGACGTGGTGAGCGCTCTGTTCCCTTCGAGAGGGGAACATGCCTCCCCACCCATGGCTCCGCCTACTGCGGTGCCCGATGCGGACCACACCACCGACGACGACGACGATGCTCCGGAGGTGACCGAGGTAGAGATGAGGGTGGCGGTACGTAGGCTGAATGCCAGAAATACCGCCCCAGGACCCGACGGCTTACCTGGGAAAGCCTGAGTCCTGGCCTCAGAGGCTCTCGGGCCTCGACTAAGGGGGCTCTTAAGCGCATGCATGGAGAGGGGCCAGTTCCCGCTTCGTTGGAAGACGGGGAAACTGGTCCTCATCAAGAAGCCGGGGCGCCCTGCGGACTCTCCGTCCGCTTACCGGCCCATCGTGCTGCTCGACGAGGTGGGCAAGCTCTTTGAAAGAGTAATTGCAGACCGCCTTGTCGGGCGGCTGGTGCGGGTGGGGCTGGATTTGGCGGAGAGCCAGTTTGGTTTCCGCAGGGGGCGCTCCACGGTGGACGCCATCATGCGCGTGCGAGCCCTCACGACGGGGGATGCGGTGGCTCGGGGTGGGGTCGTCTTGGCGGTGTCTCTAGACATCGCCAACGCCTTCAATACCCTGCCCTGGAGTTGCATCAGGGAGGCACTCCGGTATCACCGGATGCCGACCCACCTCTGTCGTGTGGTCGAGGCCTATCTGGCAGACAGGGCCATCATCTACCCCGGTCACCAGGGAGAGTGGAACCGGCGAGAGATGTCGTGCGGTGTCCCACAGGGATCGGTCCTGGGGCCGCATCTGTGGGACATCCGCGTCGGTGCTGCGCGCCGACCTCCCCAATGGCGTCAGCGTCGTTTGTTACGCTGACGATACGTTGGTCCTGGCGCAGGGGAGGTCGCACCAGGCGGCGGTCGAACTAGCGACACACGGGGTTGCGACAATCGTGGCCAGAATCCGGCAGTTGGGACTCGAGGTGGCCTTGCACAAGTCCGAGGCCATGTGTGTGTTTTCGTGGTCCTCGGAACGCGCCACCGTCGGGTTCCCATATAACGGTAGGAGGGGTTCACATCGGCGTCGAGTCGACGATGAAGTACCTGGGACTCGTCCTCGACAGTCGGTGGAACTTCGTGGAGCATTTCCGACGTTTGGCTCCCAGGCTGGACCGGGCCGGGGCTGCCTTGAAGCGGCTCCTGCCCAATCTAGGGGGTCCAAACGCCTCCTGCCGGAGGCTATACGCGGGGATCGTGCGGTCCATGGCCCTGTACGGGGCACCGGTGTGGGCGCGTTCCTTGAGGCGGCGGCCTGCCCGCCGGTTGAACGCGTCCCAGAGGGTCATGGCCACCCGGCTGGTCCGGGGATACTGCACGGTCTCCGGAGAGGCGGCCAGCCTCCTTGCCGGATTGCCGCCATGGGATCTGGAGGCAAAAGTCCTCGCGCATATTTGGGAGTGGCGCGAGGAGGCGAAACGCCGGGGCTTGACTCCGATGCCGCGAGAAATCGCGGCACAGCGGACAGAGCTCCGACGGGATCTCATGGCGTCATGGAGAGTGCGATTGTCGCAACCCAGTGCTGGGCTCGCCACTATTGCGGCGATAAGTCCCCTCTTTGAGGAGTGGCTGGAGAGGCGCCACGGCGTCCTCACCTTCCGCCTGACGCAGGTCCTCACCGGACACGGCTGTTTCGGGAGGTACCTGTTTCGGATAAGGCGGGAGGAAACGCCCGGGTGTCATCACTGCGTGGATCGCCCGGAGGACACGGTGGAGCATACGGTGGAGGTATGCCCGGCTTGGGCAGAGCACCGCCGTGTCCTCGTGGAGGCGATCGGTGGCGGGGATCTCTCGCGTCCGGCCCTGGTCCAGGCCATGGTACGGAGCGAGAGGGCATGGGAGGCCGTCACCTCTTTCTGCGAAGCAGTAATGCTCGCGAAGGAGGAGGCGGAGCGCGTGAGGGAAAGGCAAATTTCGCGCCCTCACGCCCCTAGCCGCCGCAGGAGGAGACGCCCTGGGCGTCGGGAATCAATTGCTGATTCCCGGCCACCGTAGGCGCGGGCTTGCGGACGGTGAGCAATGGGTAGCTCAACGTCCGGTAAGGACCAAGCCCGTGTCGACGGCGCGTTGTGTTCCACGCGCGCCTCAAAGAGATGTCAGCGAATGAAGGGGTCCGATGAGACCATTGCCTGCTGGGGTTGCGGGAAAGTCCGAAAGGGATACCGTGGCCCCCTGGCATTGCACAGGCAACAGAAGGAACACGGGTGGATTTTAGTCAGTAAGAGTCTGACACGCCCTCCCGCTCCACCCAGAGCGGGAGGAGTCATTTGATGATTTCCCACACAAAAAAAAAAAAAAAAAAGGGTGAGAGATTTGTGGTCCATAGCCCAGCGGATGTCATCAGTAACCTTCAAAAGAGCCGTTACTGTGCTATGACCAGGTCGAAAACCAGATTGAAGACGATTAAGTAGGTCATTCGTGGATAGAAAGGCAAAAAGTTGCTGATGAACTATGTGCTCAAGAACTTTAGAGAGATAAGGGAGGATATAAATGGGACGGAAATCGGACGGTGAGACCGGCTTAGGAATTTTGGGTAAGGGGATGATATGGGCCTGTTTCCAGGCCTCAGGAACAGTCCAAGAAAACAAGGAGAAATTAAAAATGTGAGTCAAGACGGGAAGTAGTGAGGGGAGGATAGGTGAAATCATTCTTGAGCATATATTATCATTACCAACTGCAGAAGAGGAGATAGCACAAATAGATTTTTTGACCTCAATCTCGCTTACTGGACTTAATTCAAAAGAAGAACACTGACACTGGCAAACAGGAAAGTTTATTAAGAGTAGCTGATTTGACGTGCGGATCTAAAGTAACAGGAGGGTGTTAGAAATGATTGTTAAGAGCACACACGTCAGTGTCATTACTGGAAACGACTGGAGACTTGCCAATGCCGACAGTTTTTAGAAATTTCCAGACTTGAGAGGAGTTACGGTTATCGAGAGAATCATAGAAGTAGCGTCTCTTTGCATCTCTACACATACGCCTGCAGCGATTACGCAGCACCTTATACGCATTCAGGTTGCGCTCGGAAGGACAGCGTTTTAACCTTCTTTTGGCTCTATCCCTACTTGCCATCGAATCTTTAATGGCAGGAGTAAGCCATGGAGCCGGAACATATTTTACTTTGACTCTACGGATAGGGGCATGACGATCGTATAAGCTAAGTATCGTCCTGTTAAACATGTGAACCATATCGTTGATACATGAGCTCTCCATGACGTCCGTCCAGTCGATGCTACCAGCATCACGCAGCAATGCCTCCAGGTCTAACCCCTTGTAGTTCCGAAGGAAGATATACTGCGGCTTACGCTTGGGAGGGCGTGTCCTGTAAGACATAAAGATGAGGTCGTGGTAAGAAAAACAAGCAGTGAGCTGTCCGTGGACAGATACGTTATTGGAATTAGAGACTATCAATAGGTCTAACAGAGAAGGCGTGCAATTAGGGAAATGATGCGTAGCTGAAAGAGGCAGAATACAGAGGTTATAGGAAGATAAGAGAGATTGAAGTTTGTGAGTGCGATTGTTGTTTTTAAGAAGGCAAGTATTAAAATCGCCCATCAAGACGACGTGTTTATAAGAGGGATAGAAATTATTTAAAAGTGAATCAAAAGAGTCAAAGTAATCGACACTGGAGTTAGGGCTATAAACGACTCCAAGTAGCATTTTAGCATGATGCAGGGAAATTTCGAGAAATAGATGCTCCGTTGACCCCGAGTAGGAGGATAGTGATGTGCTGATAATCTTGTAGGGAATATCATTACGCAAGTAAATGGCAACACCACCACCACCCTTCCCAGTTCTATCATTACGGATAAGGACAAAGCCAGGAAGCGCAAAATGAACGGATAAAAGAGAGGGTTTGAGGAAGGACTCGGAGATAAGCAAAGCATCTATATGTGCACTGTTAATGGAAGCCAGAAGATCAGAGTAATGGCAAGGAACACTTTGGGCATTGATGTGGGCTATATTGAGATTTTTGGGGAGATGGGACAGCAAAAGTGGAAATCTGATCGCCCAGATTAAGAGGAGAGGAAGAACTCGCCGCACTAAGAAAACTGCCAGAAGAGGAAGAACATGAGAAAAAATCATCATGAAGGTCGAAATCGATTATAGTTTACGAATATAATAATATGTATATACTAATAAAAACAAAAAAAAAGATATAATAAAAAATAAAAATAAACTATTAACTACAATGCATACAAACAAAACAATAACAGTAATTAGAACGCTCAACTAATAAAAACACCAATTCGCTGTTGATGGAAGAGATTTTAACACAACAAAGTAACACAAAAAGATAAAAAAATAAGTAAATAAATCAAGACATAAATTGTTTTTAACAAAAGACATAGGTATAAAAAAACATAACATAACAAACATAACAAAAAAGTTGAACCACAACATTCGGATACAGATAAAAATTATATTATTACAAATGCAAAGCGTAACGAAACGTAACGTCAATTTAAAACAAGAAATGATACTGACAGACGTCATGTCACTACATTAAAAAATTAAAACATTTATCGGCAAGCTATTCGATGTGAGAATTTTTACGAAAGTAAATGCTATTGGGTAGATTAACAAAAAGAAAATCTAATTTTAACGTGTACCGACACTACCCGAATGTATTACAAAACGATCAATGATACACATCTAAATCAACAAACTCAGCGACGAGCCTTTCTCACAACCTTTTTTATGGGGGTTGCGGTTTCAGGCGACGTAGATGTCACTGCTGAAGAGGTGGTAACTGCAGGCACGGGGTCATTTCGTGCAGCAGCACTGGCTGGAGCGGGGAATAACGCGATTAAAGTGTCAAGCTCACCCATGGACGCTATCTTCCGACGAGCCTTGTCAGGTGTCAAGACAATAACCTTTCCCTCTGCAGACCAGCAGCTATTGATGCCAAAGTGTTTGCGAGCAGCAATAAATACCTGGTGCCGTGTCTTAGTCAGAAACTCCGAAATGGTGATACCGCTGCCCTTGAGTGTCGTTTTACCGTCCCAAGCTATCCGACGATGCTCCATGCCATTGAATCGAACCAGCACAGGTCTTGTTTTACCCTGGGGGGCTCCCAGTCTGTGGCATACGTCTAAGTGGTCCAATTTAATGTCATCTATCATTAGCTGCTTTGATATAATATGGAGAATCGAGTCACACAGTTTTTCATTCGGTTTCTCCGGAATACCATGAAACAGCAAGATTTTTCTTCGCATAGCAGTCTCATGTCTGTCCAGACTCAAAGACAGGAGCTCTATCTGAGTTTTGAAGTGTGACAAAGTATTGCAGACAAAGGATTTAAACTCGGAGAAGTCATGGGAGAGGGCAGCAAGATCCGAGTGAGCAGGGTCGGTTCCAGCTGCAGCTCTCTGCAGCTTTTGTTCGTACTCACACATGCGGGAGCTAAACAGCTTCTCCAGTTCCGCCATGCTGTGCACAAGCCTGCTATCCATGTTTTAGTAGTATCTCAAGTGTTGTGGTTGTTGAAGAGTGAAAGTGATAGGAGAGTTCCAAGCGAAGGTGAGTTTATTAGTTAATTAGCACATAAATATAAGGAATCAATACTATTAACTATTTTAAAATAAATATTAAATGAGGAAGCTACAAAATTACTTTTAAACGTCACGCCTACCCACATAGGAAAAAGGATTAGTGGGGAACACAGATTAAAAAATAATTTAAATAGAGCATGAAATTCGGTAAACGCTTCTTGCAAGTTACGTTTTTCGTATACTTCTGAGAAGGTAAGAGATGACATATAACTATAGAACTTATCCATGTTTTCTCTAGTATAATCTCTAACATTCTCACACCACCTGCAGATTTCGCATCAATCAATTGACTTAACGATTGAAGGAATCGTTTAATTTATTTGTTCTCCTCGCATTTGTACAGTTTTTATTACAATTTATGCCAGCGCAGTTGACCTTTTTTTTTTTACTGACGTCCTAGTAGCGCCTACACCGATGCAGACTGAGCACGAAAATAGTGGCTTATGATTTTTGGTCATAAGCTGGGCACGCGAAGTAGTTGCTCTTGCGTTATCTATGTCTATCTATATCTTTGGTCCAGACTTTGTTGCATTATTATCATCATTAGTGAATAATTTTGGTTGTTCGGAGATGGCGGCTATGATCAATTGAGTTACAGTACTTGTTATTTTTCTGTATCAGCTAATATTACCGCTTTGCCATCTGTCGTAACTGGCATTTGCTACAGCGGTGCCTTCATCCCATATTTTGAAAGCATCAGTCGAGTGCTTCAAATATGTTAATTCTATTAAAAGTGGAAAATACGAATCAGTTATTTTTATTCCTATTTTGGTATCACAAGCTGTTTTAAGAATTTATAGACGCCATCCTGAGTCTATAAATTCTTAAAACAGCTTCTTTCTATTTCAGAATCTTTCATCTTTACGTGGGTCAGATGCTCGAACAAATTTTCAATTAATTAATATTCCAATGATTTATTTCTTAATTCACAAAATGATACTCAATCATACTTTAACTAATCACTGATAGTTATAATATAACAAATGAATACAAAAAAAAGTAGAAGATGGCGTCGGTATTTAGCGATCCGTCGAGCGCGTGGTGCGTTGGCGGCTCTCGATGTCAAAAGTTAGGGATGGGTCTAAAAATAATAAGCTGCTAAATTAACACTGCTAATTTTTTTTAGTGTCAACACCTGCTAAATAAGTTCTGGGATAGCTGTTAAATATAGCAGTCAGTGTCACAACTCACAACAAAGCAATAATGGTCCTGCAGATTCAGTCACAGTTAGATTGATAAGTTTGAGCAAGTTGATTTAATTAACTGCTAAGTGCTAACTGTTAAATCGAATTAACACTAATAAAAAAAAATTGTGTCAACACCTGTTAAATAAGTTCCGAGATAGATGTTAAATAAACGGAAACAAAAAATATATTAAATTTGAACAAAAGTAATATTACCAATTGGTATGTAGCTATTAGAAAAAAAAACAAGATCTAAGAAAGAAATACAAAAGATACAAGAAAAAAAAAACAAAACAAAAATAATATGATTATTATAAAAAAATTACACATAAAAAAAGAAATCGTTGTAAATAAATTGATTCTCATTATAAATACGCCAACAGAAAAAGTTGACAGTCCTAAGCCTGTGAAAAGTATGAAGGAAATGAGAATTAATTACGTTAACAATCCGTCTGTGATTAAATTTAACAGTTGCTAAAAATAACTGCTAATTTTAACTGTTAAATATTGTTAGCATTATCATTTAGCAGTGTTATTTAAGCCCATCTCTAAAAAGTACTCTGTGATGCCAAAGTGACCAAGATGGCCGCCTCGCTCCCACCAGTGACGTTCCGCTAGAATGACAGCTGACATTCTGTCATGCTGCCATTCTGTTCCGACGTCGTTGACTGCAAACGCCAAATGTCATGTGTCGCGCCGTCACGGCTGGACTGACATTCGTCCGTCCTCGGGCGTAGATAAATAATAATAAATCGTTTATTTATAAAAAGGGGCACATTTACAATAAGTATCTTAATAATTAAAATAGAGCACATTTGCTTAATTGCCTGAACTAGGTTGAACCTGTGCTTCAGGCTAGGAAGTGCATAAATACTTTATGTAATAAATTAACATGGAGTTTAAAGTATATAAACTAAAATAAAATTAGGTCAATCAAAGTAAAATGGCATGTTAGCGATTCTATTTGCAGACAACAAGTAGATCTTCTGTCTGTGCATAATCTATGGTTAGTAAATATTCAAGTATATTTTTTTTACAGCTAAAGTAATTTAAATTATAAATACTAAGTTTTCTATTTAATCTATTGTACAGAAATGGGCCTAAGAATGTAAAAAATCTTTCTACAAAGACATGTTTTGAGGTTGCATTTGATGTGCATACTATATCATTCCGTCTCTTGTTAGTATTGTCAGCGGTGTAGGTAAGCATGGTGTGCTGTTTTAATACTAAGTGCATAATGAAAAGTTGGCGAACAGTCAGCACGTTGCAGGATTTGTATAGCAGATCTGTGGGAAAGAAAAAGGGATGGAAGTTTGCTACCTTTAAAATTGATCTCTGAGCTCTTTCAAAAGGAAGTAGATTGGTTTTTGGTGCGCCACCCCATGAAGTGATGCAGTATTGAATTATAGATTGACATAGTGCCAAATAAACTTGTGTGATTAATTTTGAATCTGCAAATGTTCGCAATTTTTTAAAAATCATATATTAATTTGCGCACTCTTTTAACTAGACTTTCAATATGTTTTCTGAAAGACAGTGTGTCATCCATTATTACCCCGAGGTATTTTATGCTGCTCGTTTTGAGGATAAAAGGGCAATTACACATGACTGAACGATTTCCACATTGATGGGCATATAGATGAGGGTTAGTAATGTAAAGTTGAGGCTTGCGCATGGAGAAGTGAATGTATTTTGTCTTGTCAGCATTTAATGTTAGTAAATTGCTATGTAGCCAATTAGTCACAGTATTAAAACCTAGTTGAGTAATTTGGAACAGTTCGCTACTGGTTTTAGCGGTAAATAATAACGCCGTGTCGTCGGCATAGGATATTATTTTGCCTTCTTTAATATTCAGATTACACAAGTCATTAATATAAATCAGGAATAGCGTAGGGCCCAGAATACTTCCCTGGGGAACACCAAAACCAGTACTTTTCTGCTCATCGCTCGTAATATTGTCTATTCTAACACATTGGTATCGGTCAACTAAGTAGTCCGTAAATAGTTTCAACGGCGTTCCCCTTATTCCTATGGCCTCTAATTTGAGAGAGATCTAACGTTGCTTGTCCTTAAAACAGGCAATTTCATTATTTGATTCTCTGCTCGTCGAGCTTGACAAACAGCACAGCACTAATTCTAACATACTACATAAGCAAGATATGAAAGCATGCATCCCTTCGACCATCATGAGTAATGGACCGGATGACATCTCACAATCCCGTTATATTACCCAAACATAACTAGGATCGGACGGCACTGTCCCTTCAACCGACTCATTATCAGACGTTAACTACCAAAATCATGGTCCGGACGAGCGTGTCCCTTCGACCAGCCGTAAAAGTATCATCAAACGTGCCTACCGTACGCAGCATCGATATGTCGCAATCATATCACGACATACTAGCTCAATATCCAATATAACAAGATTAACATCGATGAAATTAAACTCCAATATCAACGTGCAACATTATATTGAAACACAAGGTCAACCGATACATAGCCGCGCCCGACCAATCCCACCACATCGCTTCGAAACAGTCAAGAAGGAATTTGAAAACATGATCGAACAAGGATTTTGCAGACCCAGTAAAAGCCCGTGGACATCACCTCTACACATCGTACCCACGAAGAATGGCGAAATTAGAGTTTGTGGTGACTACCGCCGACTCAACTCCATCACCATACCAGATCGCTACCCTGTTCCACGCATCAAAAATTTTACTCATCATCTATCCGGCAAAACTATCTTCTCAACAATAGACCTTAACTGTGCATACCAACAACTGCGCGTAAGAGAAGAAGACATTGAGAAAACAGCTATTATCACTCCAATGGGATTATTCGAATTTCAAAAACGCGGGACAATTGCGGGAAATTGGTTTAAAAATTGCGGGACGATCAGGTTAGCGAAAGCGATCTCCCGCTCCCTTTCCGCAGCCTCCTTCCGCAGAAGGTGATACCACCGCATCCCAGAACTCCTCGCTGCCGACCATCGACTCTACAACGGCCGGCAGTGACAGGTCACAGCCGACACCTGAGATGAGGGCATGGCGCGGCTCCTCCCAAGCTGCACACTCTACCAGCGTGTGCCGAGCCCTATTTATGCGTCACAGCTACTTCCCGAAGCAACCGTGCCCCGAGAGCACCTGCGTCACCCGAAACGAGAGGGAGCCGTGCCTCCTCCCGAGCCAGCGCTCGAGCACCGGCCGGACCGCCCCGATGGTGACGGGGCTGGTTGGGCGTGTAAGCCTGTCCCGCCATTCCACCACCAGGGCTGCGCGAAGCTGTGACTGACGCAGCTCCAAATGTCGCTGCGTTAGCCACTCGCCTCGCGCCCTCGAGTCCTCGCGCCACTGATACAGTGACGCGAGTACCTTCGCCTCAAAGTCCCAAGGCGGGGATCCGGCCAGTACACAAACCGCCTCGTAGGAGATCATGCCGCCAATTGAAGTTATTTGTGAATGCGGTATTTGTAATTTACCAATATAGTCATTAATTTAGGTTCATTTATAATGCGTTAGCCACTTACTTAAATAACCATCAAATAGCAAAGTTTCAACTGTTGTAACTTCACTTCCATTATAACTATTTCTGTATTGTGTTCGTCAAGGTATACATAAAAATGACGATATTAAAGTGTTTGAACAATTTGATGTTTATTGAAAATATCTTAGGGGTATACCGAAATTATTCAAGCCAGAAGAAAATTAAGAAATATTTTATTATTTTCCAAATATTTCTCCAAACCACGTTGCATACAATAGCTATAACGATTGAACTATATTTGTTGTTAGCAGAAGGTGACTACGATCAAATAAAATTAATTCGTGGTTGTTTTGCTGTCATACTCTGCGTATATTCTTCGGCATCCGTCGTGACCGGCACCTGTTACAGCAGCGCCTTCAAATCTTATTACGAAAGCATCAATCGAGTCTCTCAATGGTTTAAAGAAGACAAGAAATTAAATAATGCTATCAAGAAAATATACTGGTTCGGCATTACTTTGATGTTATTTTGGATCGCGAATGCAGTTTACAGATCTGCGGAGGTTGCTAAAAGTTTCCCGAAAACGAAAGAGCCTATTTTTGTTCCCATTTTGGTATCGCAAACTATCTTAAGAATGACTGAAGGTCTTCAGACTCTCATGTTGTATATTGTGGTTATGATTGTGGTTCATTTGCTTAAATGCTTGATTTCGTTGATATCTGTCGTTCAGGAGGCAGTTGAGAGCTATGATATTAGTTCGGATGAGCAATGTGATATCACAAGGGAACAGATTAAACAATTGGTTGAACTTTATCGGGATTTAGCAAATTGCTGTGAAAAAATTAAGCAATGCTTTGGAAGCCAGGTACTTGTATTTGACATTTATTTAAATTGACAAACAATTGCATCGTTGGACTAGTGTTTGGAGGCTTAACTGCTGAACATGAGGTCCTGGGTGCGATTCCCGGATTCGGGTAAAATGTTTTTGGGTTATTCAATCTGGAATTTCTCAGTAGCAGCCCAGAGTCTGGATTGTGCTTGTGTTCTGTATATAGCCCATGATTGCACGAATTTAATAGTAAATGTCTGTGTATGCTCGCTAAGTCGGCACACAATTGGCTGTACTGTACTCATGCCATGATGCGTAGCTTCGCAACAACGCGACGAGCGCACCATCTAAGGGGAACTTTGCGCGCGCACATTAAACAGTTTGTTGCCACTGTTTGCCTTTTGATCTAATGTTTTTGTTGTTGTTTTTTACTCCCTACGTGAAAATTGATAAATCCAAGGACAAATTGTGCCGTATTTTCTTATTTGTGCCTATCTTCAGGATCGACGGACCACTCAAAAGGCGGTTTAGAACCCTCATGAAACAGCGACAGCAGAAACGAGTCCACTTAAGATTTTAGCATAGCAACATTATAAATAATACAAACTTTCATCAGTATCTTGCAAAATAATCTAAAAGTTTTAGAAGTGTGTGCAAGTAGCTAAAGCTCTTTAAATTAGCAATAAAATGAATGCAGCTGATGATAAAATAAAAACTTCCTGGAAAGTAATAAATAATGAAACAGGTAGGAAAAAACAGCGTAATACAGAATTGAATTTAGAGACTGCACATGCCACATAAACTCACATGTAGAAATAGCTCAGGAATTTGTTTTGTTTTTGCTTTTATTCCCTTTAAAACTACTGAAACTTTAAATTCCTCACCCACGGTTTCTGCTGCCATACTTAGAAATAATGTAAATGCATGCCCTTTGGAGTTAAGGTTTCAACATACGAACCCCCAGGCTGTTATAAAAGCTTTTAAAGATCTTAAAATTAAATCAACAGAAGATCTGTGGGGAATTTCTGTAAAAGTCTATAGATCTATAATCAGAACCATTGCGTCCTATTTAGCTTTCATATTTAACACTAGTGTAGACCAAGGAGTCTTTTCGGATATCATGAAATACAGTTAAGTAGTTCCTTTGGTCCGGTTATAATAATAGATCCGGTAGTAGCAGTAGATAGTAAATCCAGTGAGAGTAAGGAACCCAACAATTATAAGTCTGTGTCGATCTTATTTGAAAAGTTGATGCTTAATCAAATGTTACGTCACTTATGTAAATAAAAATTCCATCTTTCATGAACATCAGTACGGTTTCACCAAAGGGCGTTGTACCACTGACGCTTTTGTTACCCTAGTTAAGAACATTTTTAACGCCTAAGAAGAAGTACAAGATGCCAAAGGAATCTTTTGCAACCTCTCAAAAGCGTTCGATTGCCTAGATCATGAGGCACTTCTGCTGAAACTAGATCAATATGAGATTACAAATACAGCTCATGATTTTTTAAGATCATACCTGAAAGATATAAAGGTTAAAGTTCAATTAAACGGCATAAACTCATTAGTGTCTGAAATGGCAATGGCGTTCCTGAAGATTCGATATTGGGTCCATTCCTATTTTTAGTTTACATTAATGGTTTACCCCACTTTCTTCAAAATCAACTAAAGATGTGTTATTTGCAGATGACACATCATTAATCTTTAAAATAAACCGACGGTCACAAAATCTTGACGAGGTGAATAATTCTATTTTCAAGTCCAAGATTGGTTTACGGTAAATAATTTGGCACTAAATTAAAAATAACCAATATAATTTACATTACTAATGTAAAATATTTAAATTACTAATGCTAGAAGTAGCAAACGTGACATTGTATTGAATGGAGAAAAACTGTAATTTATTAATGAAACGGTTTTCCTAGTAATCACGCTAGCCGAAAAATTTCAATCCCTCATATAACATCTCATGCGGGGCGGCTAAGTTCGGCCGCTTATGCCGTTAGAAAGATAAGACAGTTAACAGAGATGTAGTCACGGCGTTTGGTCTATTTTAGCTACTTCCACAGCATTATGTCGAATGGCATTTTACTGTGGGGTCGGGCTGCTGACATTGAATCCATATTTATTTTGCAAAAGAGAGCCGCCAAAGCCATTTATAATCTACGTTATCGCGAATTTATCTGGGAACTATTTAAAAATATTAATACTACGGTACCTACCTTGCCAATTCATTTATGAAAATATTATGTAAGAAAAATTTAGATCTTGAATAAAATAAGTAATAGCGATAATTTTAATACTAGAAATAAAGACAAAACATATCAACAATTTTTCAGATTATCTAATATATCTTTTATGGGGTACTGTGCACACACAAAAGCACTAGGAAGTGGTGAAAGGTGGGCGTTTTGTGGGGACTGTCTTATGTAAATTTGACGTTCAAAAGTGCTGATTCTCAGCCTAGTTTGAATAAATTACTTTTTAATTTTGAATTTTTGTGTTAAACACAACAAAATCTCTTGTGATATATTACAATTATATTAGAGAAAATTTCAAACTTATATAAAAAAGTATTAATAACTAACTACTCATATAAGTAGCATATCGTAAACAAGCATAATACAAATTAGAGGATTATATCCAAATTAAGAATGCTTGGAAACATGCTGGTCCTGCTCCATAGAACAATTTAAAGTCTAGACAATATGAAACTGGTTGCTAACTTAATTGCATTTTTTTTTAGTCATTGATTTTACATTCTGTTATTACTTGAACTCACACACTAACTTATTAGTATGAATTGTTAAAACCTTAGAAATATCGTAGATATTATACTTTTACAATGATTGTATAATACAATGATTGTTACTTAATAACCCATTATTTTTCTATGTCCAATTCTTGATTTTTCATTCCGTTGACCATTTTACAAGTTTTGACCATTTTATTACAAGTTACCTTTGAACATAATTATATCTAGGTACCTATCTACCCTTATTATTCCCCCCACCGACCCTTGCTCGCAGAAGCGCCAGCCCGCGTTTTGCTGAGAAATGTAGACTTAAATTCCCCGATTAATAATAATGAATCATCTTTGATCCAGCCTGTCCCAACTTGCTGTCCTCCCCCCAGCGACGCCCTAAGCCGAGGTCCGTACCCCACAGGGGGTGCCCTTAGCGAGCATTCGCCTAGTTTTAATTTAGAATAGTTTTGCCCCTGGCTGGAGGCTTTGAGTTAGTAGCTTAAGGCAGCCGCAGGATTGACCGGTTAAGTAGTCATCACCTCAGAGGTGAGCCACGAGATGCCCTACACAAAAAAAAAAAAAAAATATTCCATTATATTATTTCACTGCAAATGTATTTTAATTAATCTGGGGTGCATAAATAACTTTGTAATTTTCCATATAAATATGGGATTACAAAGTTATTTATGCAGTTAATGTATCTAGAAAACTTGACCGAAATTGCAAAATATTTTAGTTCTTGAAGTATGTCTGCTAGAAGTGCCTTAAAGTTTTGATAATCGGTCAGTCAGTGAGTGACAAAATTAAGAAACTTTGATTAGTTATATTCTTAAAACTACTGGTTCAAATTGAATGAAATTTAAAATGTACAGTGTTTATACAATGTCTGCTTGGTTACTAAAAGTTTAGGCTTGTAGTTTTATCCACAACGAAGTTATAGGGGGTCGAAAATGGCCTATACTGCGACTTCGAGAAAAGGATGGTACGTCGGTGCCGCTGGTTTTTGCTCGACTTCTATGACAAATATTTTTAAATATATAGTTACTATGTTAATGCCTGTTTTGTTTTGAAGGATTAACATTATTTTTATGTTTCAGTTTTACTTCTCGCTAATAATGTCAATATCACATTATGTTTCGCTGGCATATCAAATGTTTTACTTAAATATTTTAAACGTAAGTATGAGACTTTTTTTATTTGTTGGAAAATTATCAAATAACTTTTCTCGCCCTGGGCGGAGCAAGAGGGCGTGTCAGACTCTTCCTGACTAAAACCTACCCGTGTTCCTTCAGTTGCCTGTACGTTACCAGGGGCCACGTTATCCCTTTCGGACTTTCCCGCAACCCCGGCAGGTATCGGTCCTATCGGACCCCGTCAGTTGTGCTGACATCTCTTTGAGGCGCGCGTGGAACATAACACGCCGTCGAACCGGGCCTGGTCTTTATTGGACGGTGAGCTAGCCATTGCTCACCGTCCGCAAGCCCGCGCCTACGGTGACCGGGAATCGGCCTGCGATTCCCGACGCCCAGGGCGTCTCCTGTGGCAGTTAGGGGCGTGAGGGCACGAAATTTGCCTCTTCCTCACGCGTTCCACCTCCTCCTTCGCGAGCATTACTGCTTCGAAGAAGGAGGTGACGGCTTCCCATGCCCTCTCGCTCCGTACCATGGCCTGGATCAGGGCCGGATGCGAGAGATCACCGCCACCGATCGCCTCCACAAGGACACAGCAATGCTCTGTCCAAGCCGAGCAGACCTCCACCGTATGCGCCCGTTTCCTCCGGGCGATCCACGCAGTTATGACACCCGGGCGTTTCCTCCCACCTTATCCGAAACAGGAACCTCCCGAAACAACCGTGTCCGGTGAGGACCTGCGTCAGGCGGAAGGTGAGGACGCCGTGGCACCTCTCTTGCCACTTCTCAAAGAGGAGACTTATCGCCGCAATTGTGGCGTGCCCATCACTGGGTTGCGACCACACTCTATACCCCTCGTACAGCTCCGCCTGAATGGTTTCCGTATCTGGAGGATCCGTTGTAGTTCTGGAGGTCACATCGGATAACTTTTTAAACTAGTTAGTAAGACAACATAAGTTACCCATTCAAATAACCAATTATTATTAGAGAATAATAAAAAATGTATCCTCTGGCAATATATGTAACACATAATTATAATAATAAAAACCATGCCCCCTTTGGTTTTACTATTATTATTTGTTATTACATACTTTAAAATTATTCAATATTTTGATTGAATAATTTTAAAATCCAAGGTTACTCTTCCAAATTACTGGTTATAGAATTGTTTTAGAAAATACTAAGTTTGATGTTGTTTGAATAACAGAAAATTGGTTAAAAGATCATCAAGTAATGTCAATTATTGTGTAGTTAGCCATTTCAGCCGAAAACGTATGATACAGGGCGGATCATTAATATTAGTAAAAATTATATTCAATCGAAATAACGAAAAGACATAATCGGACTGTCTGTTGAACACACCATTGAATTGTCCTGTGTTGAGCTTGATATGCATGTTATAGTATACAGACCTCTAAGTAACCAGAATCTATTTATGTTTGATTCTGTGATGGAAGATGTGCTAAATAAACTAAATGCTAGTGGTAAGTCAATAATCATATGTGGTGATTTTAATATTAATCTATTAGAAAATACTGTCAGACTGTTAAGTCTTTTCAAGTCATTTGACTTGTCAAATGTTTTTATTGAACCAATCCGAGTGACAGCTTCTTCTGCCGCTTGTATAGATATTAATTATTTTCTGTAATTGTGATTACATAGACAAATTATAAATAAGTTGCCATCTGATCACACTGAACAAACAATAACATTTTGCTCCTACATGCCTTTACGAAAAAATCAAATAAGGATTAGGCCAATTACATGTAAAAATCTATAGAAATTAAATAATGCTTTGGCAAGTAAATTATGTATTCAGAGTTTTAATAATATATGTGACCCAAATGAGTTCTACGCCGAGTTCTTTTCACTATTAAACAAAGAATTTATTGACACGTTTCCACTAAAGACCAAAACTATATATACAAAGTTCTTATTTAGTGATAGGGCGACTCCAGATAATCTCAAAAGCAGGGAAAAACTTTTAGAACTTTATGGCCTAAAGCAGCACATGAATAATACAAGCTTTCATCAGTATGTTGCAAAATATTCTAAATCTTTTAACAGTGTGTGCAAAATGGCTAAAGCTCTTCACATTAGCAATAAAATAAAATCAGCTGATGATAAAATAAAAACTACCTTAAAAATAATTAATAATGAAACCGGTAGGAAAAAATAGCGTAATACTGAATTTAATTTTGAGCAACTTGGATGTAGAAATAGCTCAGGAATTTGAAAACTTTTTTGCTAATATTCCCCATAAAACCACTGAAGCTTTAAATTCCTCACCCACGCTTTCTGCTGCCTTACTTAGAAAAAATGTAAAGGCATGCCCTTTGGAGTTTAGGTTTCAGCATACAAACCCCCAGGCTGTTATAAAATCTTTTAAAGATCTTAAAATTAAATCAACAGAAGATCTATGGGGAATGTCTGTACAAGTCTGTTAATCTGTCACCGAAACCATTGCGCCTTATTTAGCTTTCATATTTAACACAAGTGTAGACCAAGGAGTCTTTCCGGATCTCATGAAACACAATTAAGTAGTTCCTTTGTTCAAATCCGGAATCAGTTCTGTTCAGTCAATTCTGCTAGTTCTCAGTAAGGTTTTTGAAAAGTCTGGCCTTCCTCCCAGACGCATCCATAAGGGAACTACATAAGGACGCATACATAAGCCAAAACTCTCGACCCCCGTCAAATGCCAGACATGACCTTGACAATATTCGGGGCTACGAGACCATCGGTGGCAGAAGAAAAGACTTCCTCCTGCCTGTCCGAAGGCAGAGTTAGTGTACGCTGACCCCGCACCCACTCAAACGCTGCTCAACGTGTGCTCTCTTCAGAGTACACGTTAGAGCGTTCCTCCTAAAGAATATTGCCATACGAACTTAGGCAAACAGTACCTAATGGGTAGACATTGCCCGCACCCAGAGTGCACCGTCCCGGAGACTGGCCTTCCCCCCGGACGCATCCATAAGTTAACTCCAGCCCACAGGCACACGGGGAGGTTTCCTGTTCGAGCACTCGAGGCTTCAACCCTAACAACACGCATTTAACTATGAAAATATTAAACATCAAAGGTGGCAATGCTTTTTGGGAACATTTCCTCTTGACAGCGATCCAGACCAATTTTTTGTTGTTCGATTATTCCTTCCCTACTTATTTATACAGTCATGTACAGATTATTATTTTAAATCTTTTGTAACTTATGTATAAATACCTGTAAAGGAGAAAACTTACGGCTCCCTAGATTTGATTTCTTTATACATTACAGAAAGGGGACACCAGTTCGGCTGAGAAAATGGTTTATGTCATAATTGTTTACGTAATATTTATAACGTTGCCAGTCGTTGGTGGACAATTGATTCGTAACCAAGGGATAAAAATACACAGATTGGTGGCTCGACTTTATAATACAATGATCAAAATTGGTAAGAAATATTGTTGTTTATGTCACTAAAAATATCGAGAAATAACGATTGTGACTTGTATATGCAGGTATTTAAAAAACAAAAGGTATTATTTAATTTCAGATTCAAACGCAACTGAAGCGAAATTAATAAAGGATTTTATACGTGTCATAAAAAAGGATCCACTAGAGATCAAGTTATTGTCCAAGATTCCTGCTGGGATGTACATGCTGCCAGTTATACTCATGTCAGCTGTCGATTATGTCATTGTTTTGCTTCAGTTTAATCACATTGTTTGATTTTGTTTATTTTTGCAAATTTAATATTGTTCATATAACTACATAAGATTTTGTCAGATTTCTTATATGTTTAATTAATTCATTAATTAAATTAAAATCTTTTATGAATGGCCAATTGCAAGTCTGTCATTTCGCATGTTTGTTACTTCTCAACGTGAAAACAGCCTTATATATCTTTGATTATAGAATTTAATGGATTTCAATGAAACTTAAGTATTTAATATAGCTGTTGTATATGCTATATTAAATACTTAAGTTTCAATAACATCAATTAAAACTTCATTATATACATGTTGTTTTTTAATCTATTATGAATGGCCATTTACCAGTCTGTCATTTCGCATGATTGTTACTTCTCAACGTGAAAACAACTTAATGGATTTCAATGAAACTTGAGTATTTAATATAGCTTAGACAACTAACGTACTTTTTATTTCGATTGGTGAATTAGTAGAAGGTTCTGAGATTTATCTTGAATGAGACTATGGTGTAGTCCCATACTAAGATGGATTTCAAAATTATGTTGTTTTAAAACATGATAATTATGATATCATATAGGTAACAACATGGTGCATCATTATTAATTATTACTTATAACGATAACAAATCTATGGCAGTGTTCAGTGACCTAACAAATTGTAATTAAAATAATAATAACCTCACCGCCGTATCTCTACGTTGATGTCGTGGTGGGGCTTGCGCGCTCCGAAGTCCAGGTCTATGCCAGTAGAATATTTGCCGGAATAGGTCTGGGATTAGTCAGCTGTGGATACTGCTGAAGGCTTGTTGAGAGGAAGACCACATGGGGGGGTTGCCATTCTCTGGAGGAAAGGCATTTTTGAGAAGGTCTCTGTTGTTGACTGTAGCAGTCCTCGGTTAACGGCTATTACAGCAACGTCAAAGGGTCGTACTATTATTGTATTTTCTGTGTACATGCCTACAAATTGTCCGGATAACTTACCAAATTTTACAGATGTATTAAGTGAGATTAGTGCTACCATAACGAGCTGTGATGTAGAGAATGTTTTTATATTGGGTGATTTCAACGCTCACCCCCAAGAGATATTCTATAAAGAATTAATGAACTTTTGTTCTGACCAATCCTGGGTTTGTGCTGATGTAAAGAAACTGGGAGTGGATAGTGATACCTACACCTTTATAAGTGATGTGCACGGAAGCAGGAGATGGTTAGATCACTGTATGGTATCTGTATCAGCTTGGCACACAATTGCAAATGTGGATGTATCGGAGGATGTTTACGTTTCGGATCATCTGCCGATACATCTGGATTGCGACTTAGAAGTTGTGAGGCCTAAATGGATGACTGGGGGCGCTGGCCGCAATTCTGTTTTTTGGGGTGAAAGAACTACGAGTAAGTCAGAAACGCAAAGCTATCATAATTTATGTACCAGTAAATTGCGGGACATTGATTTCCCCCATGAGTTTGAAAGGTGCAGCGTTGGATCATGTAGGTTGGCTGAGCATAGAGTTATTCTGGACAATATGTATGAACAGATTGTAGAAATCCTATGTGCGGCGGCTAGGCAATCTGGAAGGACATCTGGAAGGGGGGCGCGGAGAGGTAAGCGAGTGTGTGGGTGGAATGAGTATGTGAGAGACGCCCACCGCGAGGCCAGGTGTAGCTTTCAGACCTGGACAACAATCCTGGACTGAACAATCGTCCTTCGTGCCCGGTTTTATGATGAAATGTATGAGAAGCGAAAAGTTTTTAAAAGTAGATTAAAATTTTGTCAAATCCACGCTGAGCAAATTGTAATGGATAGGCTAGCAGAACAACGAGCTAGTAAAGATTTTGGGAAATTTTGGAAGTCCACTGGTAAATTGAATGCGAAACCTGGCCTCTCTGCGTGTGTGGAAGGGATAAGTGCTAAGAAGGAAATTGCTAATGAGTTCAGGGACCATTTCAAAGTTCAGTCTCCTTTGGGTCCCTCAACCTTGGTGAATGATTCTGAGCCCATCAGTCCTGGCACGAAACCTCTGATAAGTTTCTCGAGCAAGCAGATACTTGCAGCAATTAACAACATGAAACGAGGCAAATCTCCAGGGCATGATGGGCTCAGCATTGAGCACCTGAGGCACGCAGGTGTACATTTGCCGCGAGTCTTGTCTATGTTTTTCACAATGTGTATTAGTCACGCGTACCTACCTGCTAATCTAATGAAGACCGTCGTAGTTCCCATTGTGAAGAACAGGACAGGTGACATCTCGGACAGAGGTAATTATCATCCTATTTCTCTTGCGACTATAATAGCCAAGGTGTTGGACGGTATGCTTGATTCTTGTTTAAGTAAGTATATATATCTTCATGATGCACAGTTCGGGTTTCGCCCCGGACTATCAACTGAAAGTGCTATTTTAAGTCTCAAGCATACCGCTCAATATTACGAAAAAAGAATCAAAAGAAATTATAAAGATCGCAGTACGCCGGTGTACGCCTGTTTCCTTGATCTCTCCAAGGCCTTTGATCTCGTTTCTTACGATGTGCTCTGGAGAAAGATGGGAGACAGGGGTATGATACAGTCTCTGAGCCGTATGGGTTGGAGTGCGGGGTGAGGCAGGGTGGTCTGACGTCTCCCAGGCTCTTCAACCTCTACGTGGATGACCTGGTAGTCGCACTCAGCAGCATGCGTGTCGGATGCAGTGTTGATGGGGTTAAAATTAACAACATCAGCTATGCAGATGACATGGTGCTGCTGGGTCCGTCAGCGGGAGCAATCAGAGAGATGCTTAGAACGTGTGAGACCTACGCTGTCGCACATGGATTAAAATATAACGAAAAGAAATGTGAATACATGGTCTTTGAGGTCAGCGGCAAACGCCGTAGGGAGGGACCCGAGTTGCTTATTAACGGGTCACCAATTAATAGGGTGTCAACTTTTCGGCATTGGCTTGCCGCTGACCTCAGGGACGATGTAGACATTGAGAGGGAGCGCAGGGCTCTAGCGGTCCGGAGTAATATGTTGTCCCGTAGATTTGCGCGGTGTACAGACCAAGTTAAAGTAACACAGCAAAACAGCATCCTGAAAACTGTAGCCGAGAGCTTCGGCTCTCTGATTGTACAGCAGTTTGTGCGGAGGTTGATTGTTACTAACACTAGGCAATAAGTTATTTTTTTTGTATGTTACTAACACCATATGGATAATTGTGTCCCAAATAAAGCGATTCTATTCTATTCTATTAGGAGCCAGACCAAGAAAGATACAGAAACCCGCAGGGTAGCACGTGGCGAGCTGTTGGGCAGTAGCGATCCCACGGACCCTATCTCCCGGAAGAAATCTTGTTCCTCATCTCTGGCTTGCCTTTACTGGCCGGCTGGAGTGAACACTGACGAGGAATAGAGCTCCCACCTCTTTCTTGCCTTTATTGGCCGGCTCGAGTGGAGATTCGCAAGAGCGAATGTGCTCGGAGGATGGAAGTATTCCAGTAAGATGCTGGTAGGGATCTTGACCATACTTCTGGAATTATCCTGATAGCCATGGAATACCGCTCCACTCCTAATAAGCACCTCAGGACATGTTGCCTCCTTGTCGCTACGACACTTTGTGCTAGCGGCCGTTTTCGGGGGCCCATTATTGAGTGTGCAAGTAACCCATTGCCATTTTACCTGTGTATTATTTTTATATATAAAATATTGGTCAAGCAGGGTCCATAGTCTTTCCATAGTTCTAGATAACCAGTTCACTTAGTCACCCAAACCCATAATCCAATATCTTTTTTTCCATATCTTGCAATAGTCCTGCACCAACCGGAGGTTGTCCTTGGGTGTCCTTGGAGCATAGTGCGTACAGGGATAATCGTAGGTTGGTGCCTCGTTTCATTAAACACGTCTAACGGGCCTCTGCAAATTGGCTTCAGCCCCTCGTACGCAAAGGTCCGGGACCTAGGGTCCCGAGAAGTGTCAAAGACATAATAATAATAATGTGGTAATTGCTTCCGCCCATTAAAACTGTTATTAATTTTTCGTGGTTGCCACACACAGCTTTACAAAACGCCGTCTTCATGAAGATGGTTGTATAATTTATTGTTTATGTAAAATCTCTTAGGCATATACAGGAATTACTGTAGCCAAGAGAGGATTTAAAATATTTTATTATTTTCTATATATTCGTCCAGACTTTGTTGCATACTATTATCATCATTAGTGAACAATTTTGGTTGTTCGGAGATGGCGACTATTATCAATTGAGTTATATTGCTTGTTATTTTTTCTGTATCAGTTAATATTACCGCTTTGCCATATGTCGTAAAAACTGGCATTTCTTACAGAGGCTTCATGACATATTTTGAAAGTTTGAGACGACTTCTTGTTGTCTTCAAAGATGACAATTCTATTAAAAGTGGAAAACATGAATCCGTTATTTTTTCTTCCTATTTTGGTAGATTATCACAAGCTGTTTTAAGAATTAATAGTGTTCAATACCTCATGTTATTTGTTGTTATTATGATTGTGGTTTATTTGTTTAAATGTCTGATTTCATTGATATCAGCCATTTAGGTGTGAGTAAGGAGTTACGATATTAGTTCGGATGAGCAATGTGATATATCAGATTTAGGGATGGGTTGAACTGTATCGTGATTAATCAAACTGCTGCGAAAAAGTGTGACGTTGCTTTGTACACCAGGTTCTTGTATTTGGTATTGAGTTAAACCATAGAGCAATGCGGGCCAGTGGTCCGCCGGTGGCCTGCTGTATGAGTTAAACTGATCTTAACAATCTTTAGTCAACACCAAGCTATTATGAATATACCAGGATAATATGTATTATAAATTAAGTTCTTTTGTAAGCATTTTTTGTATGAATAACATATTAATTCATTTATTTATTTCAGTTTTTCATAACGTTAACAATGTCAAGTTGACGTTGTACAACATTATTATACAAATGCTTTTGATGTAAGTGTATTATGATTTTAAACAAATATTATAAATGCAGAAGTGAGTTTGTTTGTTTGTGGCACATGCATGGCATTATTCGGACGAGACCACGGGCAGCAGTTAGTTCTTGATATTTTGACCATTATCTTTAATATAATCTGA
Source organism: Xanthia togata (assembly GCA_963853775.1). Classification (NCBI taxonomy): domain Eukaryota; kingdom Metazoa; phylum Arthropoda; class Insecta; order Lepidoptera; family Noctuidae; genus Xanthia; species Xanthia togata. Next base: position 21,217,025 of record OY970802.1, read on the forward strand.
TGACAAAATTATTTCAAATTCATTTGACAAAATTAAGTATGATCTATAGTTCAGACATCTGTCACTATTTGTTTTTCAAAACTCTCACAGAGGGGTAAGGCGATGTCAAAGTTAGTAAGGAAACATTTGCGGTATCAAATTAACTCGAACCTTGGTAGAATCAACCCCTAACTGCGTGGAAAAAGATATAAAGTTGAAGGGGTGGATTTTACTGCTTCTTTCAATTAACTAGAAAATGGGTTTAAATAATTTTTAAATCATGGGAACACAGTTTATTTGAATTTTTTTATTACTTTGACCTTTGGTTTGAAATTAATGATTTGAAATGAATCTTATTGTTTGGACCTTGAAACCGAGGAGTGAAGTTCCGTCAGGTGTTGGCTCGATTTTATAATACAATGACTATTCGTAAAGTTTTCTTTAATTACTGATTTTAGAATAAAAAATCACATATTATGACGAATCACTGACATATGCTTTCAGATTCATGTGAAACTGAAATGAAATTGATGAGAGACTTCATACGTCTGATATAGAAAAATCCAATAGATATCAAGTTATTGTCCAACATTCCTGCTAGGATGTACATGCTCCCATTTTTTCAACTTTGTAATTGCTATGTTACAGTTTAATCATGTCATAAAACTTTTTATAACTCGCAAATGTCATAAATATATATATATATATATATATATATATATGTATATCTGATTTGGCAAATGTCACGTATCGATTACTTCATATTAATTCCTATGATTGTAAACAATTTCCTTTTATTTTTTTGTTATATCGGTAAAGTCGGTATTTCCATGGGTATTTCAACTATAGCTTAGAGCAGACAGAAATGTGCTAAATCTTTTTTGTAAAATTAGTACCCACCCAAGATTTATTTATTTAGGCCCACGGTTGACAAACTTGGGGAGTCTGTCTCCCTAAGTCTGTCAACCGTAGGCCACGCCCTATGGCGGCTGGAAAACATACTGGTTTCTTCACGATGTTTTCCTTTACCGTTTTGAGAGCAATGGTGATGAAATAAATTGCATAAAGTAAAGCGCCTGCCAGGATTTGAACCCACGAACTACAACTCCTAAGTCGGGGCCATCACTGCTGTTATAGATCAATTGATAGTTATTTGTGAATGCGGTATTTGTAATTTACCAATATAGTCATTAATCTTGTTGGGTTCATTTATAATGCGTTAGCCACTTACTTAAATAACAATCAGATAGCAAAGTTTCAACTGTTCTAACTTCACTTCCATTATAACTATTTTAGTATTGTATTCGTCACGGTACACATAAAAATGACGATATTAAAGTGGTGGAACAATTTGATGTTTCTTGAAAATATGTTAGGCGTACACCGAAATTATTCAAGTCAGAAGAAAATAAAGAAATATTTTATTATTATCCAAACATTTCTCCAAACCACGTTGCATACAATAGCTGTAACAATTGTACTGTATTTGTTGTTAGCAGAAGGTGACTACGATCACATAAAATTTATTCGTGGATGTTTTGCTCTCTAAGTGTGTATATACTCTTCGGCATCTGCTGTGACTGGCACCTGTTACAGCAGCGCCTTCAAATCTTATTACGAAAGCATCAATCGAGTCTCTCAATGCTTTAAAGAAGACAAGAAATTAAATAATGCTATCAAGAAAATATACTGGTTCGGCATTACTTTGATGTTATTTTGGATCGTGAATGCAGTTTACAGATCTAAACAAGTTGCTAAAAGTTTCCCGAAAACGAAAGAGCATGTTTTTGTTCCCATTTTGGTATCGCAAACTATCTTAAGAATTACTGAAGGTCTTCAGACTCTCATGTTGTATACTGTGGTTATGATAGTGGTTCATTTGCTTAAATGCTTGATTTCGTTGATATCTGTCGTTCAGGAGAGAGTTGAAAGCTATGATATTAGTTTGGGTGAGCAATGTGATATCACAAGGGAACAGATTAAACAATGGGTTGAACTTCATCGGGATTTAAGAAATTGCTGTGAAAAAATTAAGCAATGCTTTGGAAGCCAGGTATTTTTATGAAATTTACTTATATTGACAAACAATTGCATCGTTGGTCTAGTGGTTGGAGGCCCAACTGCTGAGCATGAGGTCGGGGTTCGGTTCCCGGTTTTGGGCAAAGTGTTATTGGGATTTTCAATCTGGAATTTCTCAGTAGCATCCCGGAGTCTGGATTGTGCTCGTGTTGTGTATATAGCCCATGATTGCACGAATTTAATAGTGAATGTCTGTGTACTCCTAAGCTTGCTAAGTCGGTACACAATTATGATGCATAGCTTCACAACAACGCGACGAGCGCACCATCTACGGGAAGCTTTGCGCGCGCACATTAAACAGTCTGTTGCCATTGTTTGCCTAATTACGATCTAATTCCTTGACTCCGTAAGTGAAAATTGACAAATCCGAGGGAAAATTGTGCCGTATTTTCTTATTCGGACCTATCTCCGGGATCGACGGTCCACTCAAAAGACCGTTTAGAACCCTCATGAAACAGCGACAGCAGAAATATGGTGAGTCGTACTTAGGATTTTTCTCTGTTGAATTTGTGACTTGATTGGGTGACAGAGGAATAGAATAGTTAGTTCTGTATGAACGGAGCGTACAGAACGAACAATCTCTATTCTTCAACTAGCGTAATCATATAGTCAACTACTCTATCCCACAGCCCGGTTGATGGCTATAGGCTCGCCCCCTATTGCATGGGACTGAAACATAATTGGCAAAATGTGGGTGTACTACAAGTACAGTGGACAAACAATAACATTTTGCTCTTTCATAAATGCCTTTACAAAAAATTCAAATAAGGTTAAGGCCAATTACATGTAAAATTTTAGAGAAATTAAATAATTCTTTGAATGAATGAATTAATTAATGAAATGCACCGATTCGAGCGTGATTGAACCAGACTCGATAAATCGAATGAACCCCAAGATTTGCACTAGCCCATGAAGCCTCATGTTTCATGGGACTACAAATGCCATTGCATTGCCTATGTCCCGAGCGAGAACATAAATTCCTTTACCTGCCCGCCATTCTTCGTCCAGAACTCTTTTTAGCGTAAATATGTGATCTTTTGTAGATCTGTTGTTTAAAAAGGCCGCTTGGTAGCTGCCTAACTGTTTTATTGTTTCGTCTATTTTTTTTAATACGAAGTAGGCATAGATTCTGTAGCCCATATTGCAAACCGATATTCGTCTATAGTCATTTGGATCTTTAGGGTTGTTTTTCTTTGGTACTTGCATTGTTTCTAGCCACGTTTCGAGTACTTCATTCTGTGTCCAAGCTTGGTTCATATGCTTGGTGACGGCTTCCTGTAATATTTGGGGCATCGCTTTGTAGAGCTCATTTAATTCTTGGTCTGTTCCGGGCGCTGTCCCGTTCCGCATGTTGTTAATTATTTCTTTTATGTCATCCACCGTATATCCTTAATTTTGCGCGACTGGTACTGGCTTTGTTCGACCTAGGATTACTAAAGTACATTTCCTTGGTTTTCGTGAAATCATATTTAATACCCCTGTGAAGGATCTGGTTGCTTTAGAGGTACGGCTGTTGATCTGAGATGTAATTATATAAGGCGGAGCAGGTTTGACACTTTCCCTATCAACTTTCAGAGTGATTGACATCACGTCGGTATCGTTCTTCCTGTTTATTATTTCAATTTGAGCATCGTTTCTGATTACAATTGCAAGTTCCCGATGAGCTTTACCTGCAGTTCCAGATAGGTGCCATTCGTAGTGGGCGGAGTTGTATGTTCCTAAGTTCATCCCTGTTTGCCTACGTGTATGCCCCTATTTGAAAGTTCTGCATCTATTTTATCTTTTTTGGCGGTTTCGAGGCCCCACGGACGTTCCACATTGCAATACGCAGGTCTGAGCATATGTACTTAGTTGCGGCATAAGGCTGATTTCTAAGTATTGTGTATCCATTGTCATCCGCGACTTCAGCCGATAACCTAATACCTGTACCTAATGTTGATGTTAATTGTTCATACGGTGCTATTGAGCTAACTTACTGGGGGCTGTTCAGGAAGCGGGGTTTTGTAGACTGCATTTGTTGGTATCTATTGTTGTAGTTGTTACCTACCGTTTCGGTATGTTGTGGTGTAGTTTTGTTGGTTGTTTCTTGCGTTAGTCTTTGAAGATTATTGTTGTACTGTTCGCCAGCGCTCATGATCCAGACATCATAGTGATGATCTTTGTAAAGGATATGTATATTAACGGGTACTGGTTCGCCAGCCGGTGAATACAACAATGTGTTCCCGTGATTTATATGTACATGCACATTTACGAGATAAAATTCAGCCGCGGCGATAAGGATTATGTCTTCTCCTCCCCAAAACGTCTCGTTAATCTGCGCGGTTATGTATTTTGTTATCATTTGTTCCTGAGAAAGCTTGCTGTTAGTAATAAAGTCTTGAATGTTATTCCTTAGTGCTAGGCAAATTCTGTCGTCACCGCGGCTATCCGTCACATAGGTAGCTTGGTCTCGGTGGACAGACGTGTGGTCGAAAGTTAGGCCCATTATGTTATTTATTTTGTGGGCGCACTAAGCAGACAATTGCCGTCCTTTTGCATGGCTGCTATTATTACGATTGCAAAAATATTTTTTGGGAGTCAGAACCCCATGGTGCCGATGGCCAGGCGTGCAGATTTAGTTTCGAGACAGAAATACAAAATTTTGACAGGGTCGTGCGTTAACTGAAATTTATTAATTCCTCTCTTTGTTTTTCTATAGAAATTTGTCTCGTTGTGAAGTTTCTTGTTTTTGCTGAATGGACTTAAGCTTAACCGCTCATGTGCCTTTCGTCACAAAAAATCGGGTAAATTGTTCGACAAAACACAAAAAAAAGGGTTGCCTCAGACGCGACTGTTTTGTAAAGCTAACGAAATTGCCAAATTGTTTAGGGTCGTTTGATGTTATAATTATAAGCATGCAAGATGTTGAGAAAACAAAAGCGTTTTAATTAGCTATAATTTTTGTTAGAATCATACAGTATGTAATTTTATCTTGCCATTTTACTTTTACTATGCAAATGAAATGAAATTGTTTATTCTGTAAATTATTATTCTGTAAAAAGAATATTGGAATCAAAATAACACGTAAACTTAAAAAAAAAAAAAAAAGCTAGATGAGTTCGGCGTTTCCTATCTGACTACTCTGAGAAGAAAGACCGAAACAAACTCAGAGGTCACAGTCTCTCTTAAAGTCCAGACATAATCTTGGTCAGGCCATATGAGGACCATGTAGATTAATCTGAAATTAATGGTCTTTTGAGAAAAGAACCACACAGATTTGAGTGGATCTGTCCTGTCATTGCAAGCATTTGTCTCAACTCGACGAACAATACCAAAGAAAGGACATTTGGGTAGGCCGCATAAACTACTCAAACTGCCAGACCATCATTAAAACCAACTGACAAAGAAAAAAATTAATGAGAGAAAAAAAAATCCTTTTAGTCCTCACATTCACAATAATTAAAACAATATAATACTTAACAAAGTAATCATGTCATTTTGTATTATAGTTTTCAACAATGTCAATATGTATATTAAACTGGTACCTATATTTTAATGATTTTACATAATAATAAAAATGTCAAATTTTATCTCAAGGCTTAGCAGAGCGAGCACCTCAATCCCATGCTTTTTTTGTCATCTAAATAATCTGAAATTCTATAGTACCCTTTTTTTAGAAAGTTTGGTTTTAATACAGCTTTTAAATCGTTTAGTGGGTAAGTTTCGAATATCGATGGGAAGTTTGTTGTAAAAGCGTATACATTGACCTATGAACGAGTTGCCTACTCTGTGTTTATTCCTGTTATTCAAACTATGAATATCGGAAATCTTCTTAAAATTGGATATATTTTGGTGTACATACAATAGGTTTTCAAAAATATATTGTGAAGCTACAGTCAGAATATTTATTTCTTTGAATCTTTCTCGAAGGGAATCTCTCGGACTTAGGTTGTAAATGGCTCGAACAGCCCTTTTCTGAAGAACAAAGATAGTATTAATGTCCAAACAGGTTCTCCAGAGAAGAATTCCATATGACATAATACTATGAAAATAACTAAAATAAACAATTCTGGCTGTGTCTACGTCAGTTATCTGTCTAGTTTTTTTGACAGCATAGGCGGCCGAACTTAGCCTTCCTGACAATTTTTCTATGTGTGGGCCCCATTTTAATTTACCGTCAATAGTGATTCCAAGAAAAACTGTCGGCTCAACAGGGTCCAGCTCTATTCCATTAACTTTAACATTAGTAGTTAGCTGCCTGATATTTGGCGTTGAAAATTTAATCAGTTTAGTCTTTTTTTCATTCAAGAGAAGATTATTTACATTAAACCAATACACAACTTTAGAGAGCGTATCGTTCACTTGTTCAAAGTTGACTAACTGACGTTTGATTTTAAAAATAAGGGAAGAGTCATCTGCGAATAATACTATCTTGTGATTATCCCATAAGTGGTGAGGTAAGTCATTAATATAAATTAAAAACAAAAAAGGACCTAGAATTGAACCCTGCGGAACGCCCATGGTGACCGCAGATCCTGCAGATCTCTTGCCATTAACATCGACCCTCTGAATTCTGTTGTTCAGATAAGAAGTCAGAAGGTTGAGAGCCCTGTCACTCATACCATAGTGGGACAGTTTCCTGATGAGAGTGTCATGATGTACGCAATTGAAGGCCTTGGACAAGTCACAAAAAACGCCAAGAGCATCTTGCGACTCCTCCCAGGCCTCGAATATGCTCTTCAGTAATTCCACGCCCGCGTCTGTTGTTGAACGACCCTTTGTAAAACCAAACAGTTTCAGATGCAGTAGATGATGTGCATTGAAATGTCTTAACATATGTTTCACAATTAATTTTTCAAAGATTTTGCTCAATGTAGGTAATATCAAAATAGGGCGAAAATTCGTAGGACTAGTTGTACTGCCAGACTTGAACAGTGGAATCACTTTACTAAGTTTCATCAGATCAGGAAATACACCAGATGCAATACAAGAGTTAATTAAAAACAATTGCTAAAAAGGGTGAAATAACATCAATTATTGAGGATATGGTATGTACTGACAATCCCCAAAGGTCAGCATTTTTTTTACATCAAGATCTGTAAAAGATTCTGTAATATCTTTAGCAGTAGCAATTGTAAATTCAAAAAGTTTGTGACATTCTGGTACACATTCTTTTAGTATTGAGTAAGCAGAAGTGAAGGATGACGATGACAGAGTTTTGGTTGTTAAAATGGGAATATTAGTGAAGAAAATTTCAAACTCAGTTGCCACCTCCACGTCTGCCTCAATATCTACATCATTGATTTTTAGATGGAAGTCACGATTCCCGATGTAATAATTTCTTTCATAATATCAAATAAAGAACAACCAGGCATACAGTAATTTATTATGGAGTGTCCCGGATATTCATCTGTTAGCAAGTGGCCTAAGTCCTTTCCAATCTCATTGCAAAACAATACTATATTATTTTTTACAACTTGTATACATTTTTTATTGGAACCAATAATAGCAGGATCGCTGCACTATTATAATTTTATACATGGAGCTTACAAAAAAAGTTGATTCCGCGCGTAGCATCAAAACTTCCAATTTCGCCAGACACTACGCAACTGCAGATTCACGCTTACGATGTTGAACCTTAATCTATCCAATAATATACCGAGCTTTGCCACTGAATTTTCGCCACGTAATCGAAATAGCGCCGAGAGTTTAGCTCAGTACTCCTGTTCGCTACACTTACTAGAGCCAATTCAAAAGGAAAATCGTTTGGTATCTGGATCTATCGTTGGAGTTAACGTTAACCGTGAGTTTGAAATATGGGAATTTGAAATATTGACTGAGTAATTATATTATAGGTAGGTAGTTTGTAAAATAGTGAAATGTTTGCGTCTGTTGGCGCAGTCCTTATCAAGTCGAGTGTATTTTGCAGTGCAGCAACTCTCTGAAAGACAAGGAATGATCTCACCGGATAATCCTAGCTACGACGTTCAGTAGCCCTGGAACCTTCGGCAGACGATTAGAATCTCGTTTGCCCTTGATTGCTAACAGGGATCAGTAACGCACTTAGGCCTGGCACACCTCACTTTTGCACTATATTAATGGCACGAATCACAGCCACATCCAATTAACAAAATATTGTTCGATTTTGTTGACCAAATATTAACGCGATGTAATTTGTGGCGGGCACGAGCTGCGTCAACGTACAATAAAACAAAGGCTCGGCGCGATCGACACGTTCTTTCGTTACGACGACCAGATGAACTCACAGAGAAATTAAATTATTCTTTGGCAAGTAAATTATGTGTATTTAATATATATGTGACCCTAATGAGTTCGACGCCGAGTTTTTTTTTAGCAACAACAACAAGCAATTTATTGATATTTTTCAACTAAAGACTACAACTATTTACACAAAGTTTTTATTTAGTGATTGGGCGACTCCATCTATTCGTAAAAGCAGGGAAATACTTTTTGAACTTTATGGCCTAAACCAACATTATAAATAATATAAACGTTCATCAGTATGTTGCAAAATATTCTAAAAGTTTTAAAAGTGTGTGCAAAATAGCTAAATCTCTTTAAATTAGCAATAAAATAAATGCAGTTCATGATAAAATAAAAACTTCCTGGCAAATAATAAATAATGAATAGGAAAAAACAGCGTAATACAGAATTGAATTTAGAGACTGCACATGGCCTCATCAACTGAGATGTAGAAATAGCTCAGGAATTAGTTTTTTTTTGTTGCTTTTATTACCCTGAAAACCCTTTGGAATTCAGGTTTCACCATACAAACCCTCAGGCTGTTATATAAGCTTTTAAAGATCTTAAAATTAAATCAACAGAAGATCTATGGGGAATGTCTTTAAAAGTCTGTAGATCTATCATCGAAACCATTGCGTCCTATTTAGCTTTCATTTTTAACACTAGTGTAGACCAAGGAGTCTTTCCGGATCTCATGAAATATTGTAAAGTAGTTCCCTTGGTCCGGTGATAGTAATGGTTTTTTTTTTTTTTTTTAAACTTTGCTCCACTCTAGGAATTTCTCCTGTATCGTGGGTGCGTTTACAAACATTTAAACTCACATACACAAACAGCTAGACCCGGAACAACTACTTATAGGTCATACAAATATTTGTACCGTGCGGGAATCGAACCTGCGACCCGCAGTGCAGCAGTCAATTGCTTAACCACTGCGCCAACCGTGCCGTCAGTCAATTTGAATCCCAATGTACGTTGCCTTGGGACATTTTCCGACATTCACGCGAGCGAAGTCGCGGGCAAATGCTAGTGACAAATATTTTTAAATATATTATAACCTACTGAGTTAATGTCTGTTTTGTTTTGAAGGATTAACATTATTTCTGTTTCAGTTCATTTTGTTTCTGTTTGTTTCATTAATCGCGAGAAGTATCTCGCGATTAATGTCAATATTACATTATGTTTCGCTAACATATCAAAATGTTTTACTTGAGAATTTTAAATGTAAGTATGTACGAGTAACCACTTGGTTTTTCAAAAATATCAACTGAGAGAGGCTTCAAGCCATTTTTTTTGTGTGGAAAATTATCAAATTATTTCTCCCGCTTATCTTGTCAGACTCTTACGGACTAAAACCTACCCGTATTCCTTCAGTTGCCAGTACGTTGCGAGGGGCCACGGTATCTGTAAACGATATCCGGCTGTCGAATGACCAAAATGTAAACGACCAGCTTATGTCGTTTGAAGGGGGCGGTTTGTTGTAAGGTTTGGCACAGTAGAAAAACCACAAGCAGCTAATGTAACAAATCCACGTATATTGCACATAAAACACACACACACAATATATTTAAAATACACAACAGTAATACAGACAAAGGTTAGAGCTAGATGTAATCCGAATTTAATTGAATTTATTCAGCACGAATTTATACCTCAAGTAGCGAGATGTTTGTAGGAACGAAGTTAAAGCTCAACTGACTAAGAATCTGAGACTTTCTAAGAGAGTACTAGGCAACTACAATTGTAAAATCAGACCCGATACCTTAAGTAGATTTTTACTATAGGGCAAGTAGCGGGTACCATCTGTGCAAACACAATAATTTGCTCCTATACAACAGGGCAGTTCGCTATTCAGGGACGCGACAGAGGGTCGGGGTATAGCTGGGTATTTCCCATTTTGCTATGACGAGGGTGTTTACACGAATGAGGGAGGCAGGGTTGCGCAGGTGCAAGTTATGACATGATAATTACTTCTAGAACAATGGATTACGTAATTATAAACACAGATAGGTATTCTCATTGTTTTAAATAGGTATTCAGGTGGGAAATAGTCTAGTCAGTGTTGTAGTCATAATCAAAACATTGTATTATGACTGACAACGGAGTTATATACCTTTTATTACATAAGGACAGGTAAACAAGAGAAAATAAGGTATTTTTAGTTACCTGTAGACACGGACAAATGTCTAACACATCTTTTAGTTAAGTCGGTGTCTATAGGTACATTGGTTATTGCTAGAGACCTGATTTTGTGTCAGGAATCTTTGATTTTAATAGACTTTCTTGTTCTAACTTGTCGGATCATTTATTCGAAACATTCTATATTAGTTGACATGTTAGAACTGGGCCAAAACTTTCCAGATTTGATGCTACCTACCGGACTTCATGTCCCGACTTGATTAATATCCACACATGATTCGACTTGATACTATTTTAACATGTGCAGATGTACTTACTAACAATAATCAGTTTATTAGGTAGGTATTTAGTGTGCTTCCTTAACATTCCACCCCCTGTAAAAGGGTTCCGCCGCATTACACATGGACGGTGGGAAGCACAATTAACTTAACAATGGGCCGACGCAGGACCCCATTCATTGTTCTTACGTCAGCTACACGGATTATCCCGTCACTTCCGTGATACACATTTTTGACTATTCCTTTAGTCCACTCACTTCGGTTTTTGGTGTTATCTACGATAACCACTACGTCGTTGACACTCACATTTGGTACGTTATTTGTCCACTTTTCTCGACGTTGTAGAGTAGGTAGGTACTCCCGTAGCCACCGACGCCAGAACATGTCGGCGAGCGCGTTCACACGCCGCCACTGACAGCGGGAGTCGACGTCCTTGATGTCTCCCGGCGCGAACGGAGTGCTCCCGGACGCAGTGCCAAGGAGTAGGTGGTTCGGCGTCAGGACCACGGGCTGGTTGTGGTCATCGTAGACGTAGCTGAGAGGCCGGCTGTTTATGATGAGCTCGGCCTCTGTGAGGAGGGTGTAGAGGACCTCCTCACGTGGGGCACGCTCCCTGAGCGTGCTTCGTAGTGAGTTCTTCACTGAAGCTATTATCCTGGCACAACCTTGTGAGATGGTTGTGAGCTTCTTCTTGATCGCGCTGCTGTGGATCTTGTGTTGGCCGACGCTTACGACATCGGCCGACAAAGATGAGTATTTGAGCCGTGACGCGTTTCCTACGCGCCCACGACGTGTAGCGCTCGTAGCTGAGAAGTGGCGCCGCACGGTAGGCGTGCGCCGGCGTCGCTTCTATAGAGTGGACCCGCTGAATGCGCTCCAAGTCCACTTCTGCTGACTCAGCCTCTCGATACACCGGCCTCCGCTCCTGTGGAACACATAAAAACGGGGGGCCGCACAGCCACGCCGTATGGTTCTCGGGCCAAGACGAGCTGGTTGCTTTGCCCGCGGGGTCGTCCGCGGAAGGAACCCAGTGCCAGTTGCCTCGGTCCGATAGTCTAGCTAATAAGGCTGGTTGTAAGTCATGCCTTGTAATTGAGACTATCTTTTGTGGGGCTACGCGAGCCCTACCTAACATCGTCACTAATGCTAGGTTACTATCCCGGTAGCCCACTGGGTACGCGACCGCTGCGCATGTTTGTTCGCTTGCGTCGCTAAACATTTGTAAATCTAGATCTAGATCCTTGTCTAGATCTAGCCCATACAACCCTGGTATTTTTGTCTGTTCCAGGCGATGCAGGTTATTAAGCCGAGCGAAACAAGTCTCGGCTTCCTTTTCTTGAAAAGGTAATAATAATAATGGGTCGGGTTCGGTCAAAGGGTTACCGTTATAATTGGTAGGTATTATGTTGTTATGTTTCCGTAACAAACCTACTGCCCACTGTGATTCATCTGGTACACGGTGGTTGGTTTTATCTCGTATTTCTGAGGCCCTTTCATCTGATTGGTTTTTACGTACGTTCTCAGAAATACCTATCGCTTCGCTAGATTTAACTGGGTCATGCAGGTCAGGCAGGGAAACTGCCGTACAGTTAATTTGTTCGCCTTTTAAATTATTATGGCCGAACGGACCATGTATGACCCAACCTAACTCGGTAAGGGAGGCAACTGGTTTACCGGGTTTTCCTTGACGGACGTCCCGGCCTACAACTAGCTGCCAATTGTCCTGCCCGATCAATACTAGCGGTTTGGCGCCCCTCATTTCCACGCATCCCAGGTCGCGGAGGTGGGCATTGTCGTTAAGCATTGCGGTGGTCATGGTTTGAGAAGGCAAATTTAAATCACGTATAGTGCGACATTTAATGTTGTGGCACTGTCCATTTGGCCCTTTGACCTTTACTTCAACCGCTCGCGACGTCAGGTCAGTGATCTCGTGACCGCCCGCGGTCTTTAATGAAAGAGGTATGCTTGGCCCTTTCAAGTCGGTAGCGATCGAGCTGTCGATCAATGAAATTGTCGCCCCTCCATCGAGTATCGCGTAACAATGACTATTGTTGTCTTTGTCATGACACAATTCTATTGGCAGTATTTTTAAAAGCGCAGAAGCATTCCATTCACCGATGTTTGTAATAGTTTCGGGCTTATCTTTATGCTTATCGCTCGCATTGTATTGCTTATCGGCGTGCAATAATAGATGGTGGGAAAAACCGCATTTTTTGCATTTATCGGCGCGGCAAAACCTTTTGTTGTGTTTGTTTACTATACATTTGAAACACGTGTTTAATTCTTTTACGATGTTCCATCGCTGTTGAACTGTCATTTTATTAAAGGTGTCGCATTTTTCTATAGTATGTTCACTTTGACATACGATACATTTCTTAGGTACGATACTAGACTCATCACTCTGTGTATTTATCTTATGAGTCAGCTGTGGCCTACTGAATAGTTGACGCGCGGTATTCATGGGTCGTTGACCGAAGACTTGTTCCTGTTGCCTAATTGGGGGCCTAGAAGCACTAGGTTCTATTATAGATGGCTGTAAATAATACGACGTTGTATGCGTTAATTGTATTAAAAAGTGAGATAAGTATTCTAGGTTAGGTGAGACTCTTAGGTCCACCCCCTGCACGTTATCTAACCCCATGGCAAAGTCCCCGTACTGCGCGCGTTGTATAGGAGTTAGCTTGTTTAATAGCTCGCTAACTAGTTGTGGGTTGTTAAGATAGCCGTCAGCTTTAATATTTTTAAGTAGGGCTACTACATTTCGCACGGTTGACGAGAACTTTCTAAGCTCGCGGCAGCTTTCCGATATTCTAGGTAGGTCCCTAATCTTTTGTAACGCGCTTTGTAATATTAAAGTCGGGTGACCATATTCTTGATCGAGCGCGTGCATGATGTCGTTGGGATCCGTACCTGAACTTAATAAATCCTCCACTGAGGTTCTAGCTTCGCCGTGTAAAGACGTTCTAAGCCGGGCTAAGTTCTCGTGAACTTTATAACTATACTCTTGAGTGGTATCCCAGTACATATTTTTGTAACATATCCACTCGGATGGATTACCACTAAAATGTGGTAATTCGTACGCCTGTCGCGGTACCGGTCGCGGTCTCCCCATACTGGTTATTGCCTCTGCCAGCCTATCTAACACAGAATCCCTTTCAACCGAAGACTCCCGCCGTCTTTCTTTAACATCATCTCCGTACTTCAACTGCCACTGTGAATCCGACTCGGGTATCGAAACGCGAGGTCCACTTGCGGCCGGAGTGGTAAAGACGGGGTTATTGGTCGGTAATCGGGACGTAACTCTCTCGGTAGGCATTGGTGTATACGTCCGTGCTTTAGGTATCGTACTCGAATACGGTACCGGCACGGGTGTACCTAGTATGTGCGACACATTATTACGGTATGTAGTCGGATCAAGCGTACTTACGGTTTGTGAATAACTCACGGTAGGGATCCGGGGCGCGGCCACATCCATGGGCCTGCGCTCCGCAGACGGGGTACACAACACTGCATCCGGTTGACACAACACTGTACTCGATTGCCGTAAAACACTAACTGAATTACGCAACACTGTTTCCTGTTGGCCAACTTGCGGCGTCGTATCTATCCACTGGTCGACCCGCTGTGCTGTACTCGCGTCTGAATTGGAGGCGTCGTCTTCGCTCTCGGTAGCTGCCTTTATCTCGGCAATGTCGGCCTCCACTCTTTTCTTGAGGAGATTTTCCCTATCCTTGAGGAGGTTTTCCTTTTCCTTGAGGAGGTTCTCATTTAGCTGGACTCGTTCCTTGAGAAGGCTTTCATTTAGGACGATTCTTTCCTTTTCGGCCTCGTACTCGATTCTTTTTCGTAAGAAATCGACACTCTTGCGGCTACTTCTGGATGACGCTCTGCTGGTCGATTTCCGGCGATCCATTGATGCCATGGTCGGCGCCACAGACGGCGAACCTGGTCCCCTTTCGGACTGCAACCTGGTGCCCGTTGTGCTGTCATACTTACGTGCTTCTTGCTGTTCGGCTAGCTTCCTTAGCTTGCTGCGTGTTGTGATGGAGCATTGCTGACTCATGATTACTTGAACCTTATCCGGCGTTCGAAGGACCAAAATGTAAACGATATCCGGCTGTCGAATGACCAAAATGTAAACGACCAGCTTATGTCGTTTGAAGGGGGCGGTTTGTTGTAAGGTTTGGCACAGTAGAAAAACCACAAGCAGCTAATGTAACAAATCCACGTATATTGCACATAAAACACACACACACAATATATTTAAAATACACAACAGTAATACAGACAAAGGTTAGAGCTAGATGTAATCCGAATTTAATTGAATTTATTCAGCACGAATTTATACCTCAAGTAGCGAGATGTTTGTAGGAACGAAGTTAAAGCTCAACTGACTAAGAATCTGAGACTTTCTAAGAGAGTACTAGGCAACTACAATTGTAAAATCAGACCCGATACCTTAAGTAGATTTTTACTATAGGGCAAGTAGCGGGTACCATCTGTGCAAACACAATAATTTGCTCCTATACAACAGGGCAGTTCGCTATTCAGGGACGCGACAGAGGGTCGGGGTATAGCTGGGTATTTCCCATTTTGCTATGACGAGGGTGTTTACACGAATGAGGGAGGCAGGGTTGCGCAGGTGCAAGTTATGACATGATAATTACTTCTAGAACAATGGATTACGTAATTATAAACACAGATAGGTATTCTCATTGTTTTAAATAGGTATTCAGGTGGGAAATAGTCTAGTCAGTGTTGTAGTCATAATCAAAACATTGTATTATGACTGACAACGGAGTTATATACCTTTTATTACATAAGGACAGGTAAACAAGAGAAAATAAGGTATTTTTAGTTACCTGTAGACACGGACAAATGTCTAACACATCTTTTAGTTAAGTCGGTGTCTATAGGTACATTGGTTATTGCTAGAGACCTGATTTTGTGTCAGGAATCTTTGATTTTAATAGACTTTCTTGTTCTAACTTGTCGGATCATTTATTCGAAACATTCTATATTAGTTGACATGTTAGAACTGGGCCAAAACTTTCCAGATTTGATGCTACCTACCGGACTTCATGTCCCGACTTGATTAATATCCACACATGATTCGACTTGATACTATTTTAACATGTGCAGATGTACTTACTAACAATAATCAGTTTATTAGGTAGGTATTTAGTGTGCTTCCTTAACAGTATCCTTTTCGGACTTTCCCGCAACCCCGGCAGGCATCGATCCTGTCAGAACCTGAAACATCTTTGAGGCGCGCGGGGAACATAACACGCCGTCGACCTGGGCCTGTTCCTGACGGTGAGCTACCCATTGCTCACTGTCCGCAAGCCCGCGCCTACGGTGACCGGGAATCGGCCTGCGATTCCCGACGCCCAGGGCGTCTCCTGCGGTGGCTTGGGGAGTGAGGACGCGAAATTAGCCACTTCCTCACGCGTTCCACCTCCTCCTTCGCGAGCATTACTGCTTCGCAGAAGTAGGTGACAGCCACACCTGGATGAAAGACCGCCGGATGCGAGAGATAAGCGCCACCGATCGCCTCCACGAGGACACGGTGATTCTCTGCTCAAGCCGAGCAGACCTCCACCGTATGCGCCCATTTCCTCCGGGCGATCCACGCAATGATGACACCCGGGCGTTTCCTCCCGCCTTAAACCCGAAACAACCGTGTCTGGTGAGGACCTGCGTCAGGTGGAAGGTGAAGACGCCTTGGCACCTCTCTTGCCATTCCTCAATGAGGGGACTTATCGCCTCAATTGTGGCGTGCCCAGCACTGGGTTGCGACCACATTCTGTACCCCTTGTACAGCTCCGCCTGAATGGCTTCTATATCTGGAGGTTCAATACGGAGCCTGCGGTGCCTGGTGTACCGGCGTCGCGTAGCAACGCACGCATTGCGCAGTGTCGTTAGGTCTTGTGACCACCATTACACCTGGCGCGATGCACGTCTGGGCTGGAATCGGAGCATTGCCGGGTCACATATTTTGGAGATGGCCTCCCGGAACCACTCCGCCCAGTGATGACATCCAGGCCTGCACGATCGAGGAACCCGGTCCAGCTACTTCAGCGCCCATCGCGGACCACCCGGGACCTGTCGAACCAGTGCGCTCGAGGTCTGGGCGGAGACGTCAAATAGGATATACTGGTGATCCGAATAGGTTTTCACCACCTCCATGACGCGCCAGTCACTGACACGCGGTGACAGAGTGGGGCTGGTGAACGTGATGTCCACCATTGATTCACCCTGCATCCACACACACGTGGGGTCAGAACCCCAGTTTAGGACGACCAGGCCTGTCTCCAGAGAACTGTTCTCCACCATCCTATCCCATGTGTCCGTATACTGGGAACCCCAAGCCAAATTCTTGGCATTGAAGTCCCTGAGGATGCATGGGGAGGGAACAGAACCCGACGAAGATGACTCTCAACTCCGTAAGGGAGTTGTGGAACTCGACAAGAGTTCGGGTTCAAGAGTTCGCAACCCCGTCCTCTCTTAAAAACCTCGAGGGACGGAGTACCGGCGGCAGCCAACGAAATTAGGGTCACTGAGCCGCTCAGGTCCTCCACCCATTCAGCCCTGGGCGGGACGAAGTATGGATCAGCGACCACGGCGATGTTAATCGACCACTGCACCATTCTCTGGAGCAACATATCCTGAGCTGCGGCGCAGTGGTTGATGTTCGCCTGGAGGAGGCGTCATGTGGCCATTATTGGCACTCCATGTCAGCCCCCTCCCGTGCCCTCTGTGAGGGCCCTGCCACGGTGGCTGCGGCGGTGACAATGACGGTGGTGGAGGAAGCAATGTTGGCGATGGTGATGGCTGCGGTAGTAACGGCGGTGGCAGAGGGCTTGCCTCTGACTTTGGCGGGTGGGGTGCATGCCTTGCGCCCAATCCACCTCTGAGGTTCATTTAGCTCCCACGTGGTTTCCCACATGGCAGCAGAAGCACCTCAGAGGTATGGGTTCCAGCAGTTTGACCTGCATGGAAACCCAGTCAACCTTTGTCCCTCCCTAACTATTTTCTTTTGCCGACACAGGGCAGCTCACCGTAGCGGCTCACACCCCCGTGAAGTCAGGATGGATGGCGACTGCCCTCACCTGCTAGGCAGAGCACCCCCCCAGTCCTAACGACAGCGGCCACCACCTGTCCCTCCGTCACTGTGGCCACACGCTGGGCTCGGAGCCCAGCCAGGTCCACTCAGAGCTCCTCGTTCTCAGCTCCATGGCGGCTATCAAGCGGGTGACAGATATTCCGTCCGATGGAAGCCTGAGGCGAAAGACCTCCGCTGCCACCAAAATAGACCATGGCCCGCCATGGCCATGGCCGTGGTTATGGCCTTGTCTTTAGAAGACTGGATTTTCTTCTAGGCCACACCATTGATAGTGCAGTTCTGTGTGTTAAACATGCTGTCAAATACTATACCAAACGTCAGACTACAGTTCACGCATGCTTTCTTGATCTTTCGAAAGCATTTGACCTGGTTTCCTATGATATTCTATGGAAAAAGCTACTAAACACTAGTCTACCACCGGAACTCATCAACATCTGTAAGTACTGGTACGGTAATCAGGTCAATGGCGTGCGATGGTCGGAAAGCATGTCGCAATTGTACAGGTTGGAGTGCGGAGTGAGGCAGGGGGGATTGTCCTCTCCAACCCTATTCAACTTGTATATAAATGATCTGATTGTGGCACTCAGTAGCACCTGGATAGGTTGTCACATAGATGGAATTAATGTAAACAACATAAGCTATGCTGATGACATGGTGCTACTGAGTGCATCGGTATGTGGCATTAAAAAACTGCTTGCCATTTGTGAGGCTTATGCCGAGCAGCATGGATTAAAATATAATCCACTCAAAAGTGAGGTCATAGTCTTTGAGGCCAGAAAAAATAGTACAGGTAATGTGTTTCCCAACATCATGCTTAATGGTACAGCCTTGCGTAGGGTGTCAAAATTCAAGTACCTAGGACACATGCTTACCTCTGACCTCAAGGACAATGAGGACATCGAGAGAGAACGGAGGGCGCTGGCAGATCGCGGCAGCCACGACCTCTGCAAACCTAGCCGCTCGCTCCAAAATGGAGCCGCCAGCGGCGTCCGGCTCACCACCTGCAGACTCTGTGAGGACCGCCCCGGTGCTGGTCCCTACAGGGGGGTGCTCCTTCGTGGTGAGCCTCTCCAGCTCGGCAGGACTGGCCCTGCTCGGCTCACCGGCCTCGTTGGTGATGAGCCCTCAACCCACACCTTTTTCTCGGGCCCCACCCCGCCGGCTGATGTGGATTTTCCGTTTTTGGTCTTGACACAAGACCCACTCGTCGGCGGACGTCCCCTGAGGCGCTTCCTGAGGAACTTTCAATTCCTCCCGGTAGCCCCCACCACTTCGCGCTCCGAGCTCTGAACCAAGCTCAATGCGCCAGATGCAGCGTTGGACTCCGACCTTTCAGTTTTGTTTAATGTTTTGTGTTTCCTTATTTGTTCCCACGATTTTAAACTAGTGACTAACTAAGCTACCCATTAATCAAGCTATCAACCTACCTCACGGTGCGCCGCTGATTGGAGGTTTGGGGTGATATTTCTTCATCGCGGCCTGGGCGGTTAAGCCAAAACCCTCGACCCCCGTCAAATGCCAGAGACATGGCCTTGACAATTTTCGGGGCTACGAGACCAACGGTGACAGAAGAAAAGACTTTCTCCTGCTTGTCCGACGGCAGAGTTAGTGTACGCCGAGCCCGCTTCCACTCAAACGCTGCTCAACGTGTGCTCTCTCAGATTACACGTTATAGCGTTCCTCCTAAAGAATATTGCCATACGGACTTAGGCACACGGTACCTAATGGGGAGACATTGCCCGCACCCAGGGTGCACCGTCGGAGACTGGCCTTCCCCCCGGATGCATCCATAAGGGAACTCCAGCCTACAGGCACACGGGGAGGTTTCCTGTTTAAGCACCCCAAAGCTTCAAGCCTAACCACACGCATTTAACTATGAAAAAGCTGGCCGCATTGCCACCTTTGATGTTTAATATTTTAAACATCTAAGGTGGCAATGCGGCCAGCTTTTTGGGAACATTTCCTGTTGACAGCGATCCGGACCAATTTTTTGTTGCTCAATGAATCCTTCTTTTCTTCTTTATACAGTCATGTACGTTATTATTTTTAATCTTTTGTAAATTATGTATACATCTAAATGAGAAAACTTAATGCTTCATAGATTTGATTTCTTTATAAATTACAGAAAGGGGACGGTTAAGTCATAATTGTTTACGTAATATTTAAAATGTTGCTAGTCGTTGGTGGACAATTGATTCGTAACAAAGGGATAAAGATACACAGATTGGTGGCTCGATTTTGTAATACAATGATCATAATTGGTAAGAAATATTGTTGTCTAAGTAACTACTAAAAATATCTAAACGATTGTGAATTGTGTATGCATGTATTTAAAAAACAACATTATTTAATTTCAGATTCAAACGCAACTGAAGCCAAATTAATAAAGGATTTTATACGTGTCATAAAAAAGGACCCACTAGAGGTCAAGTGATTGTTCAAGATTCCTGCTGGGATGTACATGCTGCCAGTTATACTCATGTCAGTGCTGTCGATTATGTCATTGTTTTGCTTCAGTTTAATCATATTGTTTGATTTAGTCATATTGTTTTATTTTATTGGTAAGGTTTTATTTAACAAATTATTTAAGAAGAAAATTCACATATTCTGACGAAACATTGACATTTGCTTTCAGATTCATGTGAAACTGAAATGAAATTGATAAGAGACTTCATACGTCTGATAAAGAAATATCCAATAGAAATCAAGTTATTGTCCAACATTCCTGCTGGGATGTACATGCTACCAGTTATTCTCATGTTCACTGTCCACTTTGTCATTGTTGTGTAACATCTTAATCATGTTATTTAATTTTTATAACTCGTAAATATCATAAATATAATACCGCAATTAATGTCACACATCTATGACTTCATATTAATTCGTATGATTGTAAACAATTTCCTTTATTTTTTTGTTATTTCGGTAGAGTCGGTATTACCATGTAAAATTTCAATTATAGTTTAGAGTAGATAGAAATGTGCTAAATATTTTTTGTAAATTTAGTACACACCCAAGATTTATCTATTCGCAACAGACTCCCAAAGTCAACCGTAGGCCACGCCATATGGCGGCCGGTAAACATACTGGTTTCTTCACGATGTTTTCCTTTACCGTTTTGAGAGCAATGGTGATGAAATAAATTGCCTGCCAGGATTTGAACCCACGAACTACAACTCCTAAGTCAGGGCCATCACTGCTGTTATAGATCAATTGAAGTTATTTGTGAATGTCGTATTTGTAATTGACCGATATAGTAATTAATCTTGTTGGGGTCATTTATAATGCGATAGTCACTTACTTAATAACCATAAAATAGCAAAGTTTCAACTTTTCTAATTTCACTTCCATTATAGCTATTTCAGTTGTCAAGGTATACATACAAAATGACGATATTAAAGTGGTTGAACAATTTGATGTTTATTGAAAATATGTTAGGCGTATACCGAAATTATTCAAGCCAGAAGAAAATTAAGAAATATTTTATTATATTCCAAATATTTCTCCAAACCACGTTGCATACAATAGCTGTAACAATTGAACTGTATTTGCTGTTAGCAGAAGATGACTACGATCAAATAAAATTAATTCGTAGTTGTTTTGCTGTCTCAGTGTGTATAAACTCTTCGGCATCTGCTGTGGCTGGCACCTGTTACAGCAGTGCCTTCAAATCTTATTACGAAAGCATCAATCGAGTCTCTCAATGCTTTAAAGATAATAAGAAATTAAATAATGCTATTAAGAAAATATACTGGTTCGGCATTACTTTGATGTTATTTTGGATCGTGAATGCAGTTTACAGATCTACGGAAGTTGCTAAAAGTTTCCCGAAAATGAAAGAGTATATTTTTGTTCCCATTTTGGTATTGCAAACTATCTTAAGAATTACTGTAGGTTTTCAGACTCTCATGTTGTATATTGTGGTTATGATAGTGGTTCATTTGCTTAAAGGCTTGATTTTGTTGATATCTGTCGTTCAGGAGAGAGTTGAGCGCTATGATATTAGTTCGGATGAGCAATGTGATATCACAAGAGAACAGATTAAACAATGGATTGAACTTTATCGGGATTTAGCAAATTGCTGTGGAAAAATTAAGCAATGCTTTGGAAGCCAGGTACTTGTATTTGACATTTATTTAAATTGACAAACAATTGCCTCGTTGGTCTAGTGGTTGGAGGCCCAACTGCTGAGCATGAGGTCAGGGGTTCGATTCCCGGATTCGGGCAAATTGTTATTGGTTTTTTTTAATCTGGAGTTTCTCAGTAGCAGCCCGGGGTCTGGATTGTGCTCGTGTTCTGTATATAGCCCATGTTGCACAAATTTGAGGGTGAATGTCTGTGTATGCTCGCTAAGACGGCACACAATTCGCTGTACCGTACTCAAGCCATGATGCATTGCTTCTAAATAACGCAACGAGCGCACATTAAACAGTCTGTCGCTATTGTTTGCCTAAATACGATCTGATTTCTTGACTCCATAAGTGAAAATTTAAAAATCCAAGGACATATTGTGCCGTATTTTCTTATTCGGGCCTATCTCCGGGATTGACGGTCCACTCAAAAGTCCGTTTAGAACCCTCGTTAAACAGCGACAGCAGAAATATGGTGAGTCGTACTTAAGATTTTTCTCTGTTGAATTTGTTCCTTGATTGGGTGTCAGAACTCTGTTCGTACGGAACTAACTATCTCTATCCTTCAACCATCGTAATCATACAGTTATCTACTCTATCCCACAGCCCGGTTAATAGAAATGGGCTCGCCCCCTGTTTCATGGGACCGAAACATAATTGGCAAAATGTGGGTATACTTTAAGTACAGTGGACAAACAATAACATTTTGCTCCTAAATACGTTTTTACAAAAAAAACAAATTAAGTTTAGGCAAATTAAATGTAAAATATTTGAGAAATTTAATCATTTCTAATGTGTTCAGAGTTTTAATAATATATGTGACCCTAACGTGTTCTACGCCGAGTTCTTTTCACTAAACAAGCAATTTATTGACACTTTTCCACTAAAGACTAAAATTATTTACACAAAGTTTTTTTTAAAGCAGGGAAAGACTTTTTGAACGTTATGGCCTAAAGCAACATTACGTTTAATACAAACTTTCATCAGTAGGTATGTTGCAAAATATTCAAAAAGTTTTATATGTGTGTGCAAAATAGCTAAAGCTCTCAATAAAATAAATTCAGCTGATGATAAAATAAAAACTACCTGGCAAATAATAAATAATGAAGCAGGTGGGAAAAAACAGCGTAATACTAAATTGAATTTAGAGACTGCACATGGCCCCATCAAATCAGATATGGAAATAGCTCAGGAATTAGTCTTTTTTTTGCTTTTATTACCTTTAAAACTCTTTGGAGTTCAGGTTTCACCATACAAACCCCTGGGCTGTTATAGAAGCTTTTAAAGATCTTAAAATTAAATCATCAGAAGATCTATGGGGAATATCTTTAAAAGTCTGTAGATCTATCATCGAAACCATTGCGTCCTATTTAGCTTTCATATATAACATTAGTGTAGACCAAGGAGTCTTTCCGGATCTCATGAAATATAGTAAAGTAGTTCCTTTGGTCCGGTGATATTAATAGATCCGGTGATAGCAGTAGGTAGTAAATCCGGTGATAGTAAGGAACCCAACAATTCTAGGCCTATGTCAATCCTGTCTGTTCTCAGTAAGGTATTTGAAAAGTTGATTCTTAATAAAAAAATACGTCACTTTAATAAAAATTCCATCTTTCATGGAGTACGGTTTCACCAAAGGGCGTTGTACCACTGACGCTGATTTCACCCAAATATACAACATTTTTAACGCCTGGGAAGCACAAGATGCCATCGGAATCTTTTGCGACCTCTCGAAAGCGTTCGATTGCCTATATCATGAGACACTTCTGCAGAAACTATATCAATATGGGATTACAAATACAGCTCTTGATTTACTAAGATCATACCTGAAAGATAGAAAGTTAAAGTTCAAGTTAACGGCATAAACTCATTAGTGTCTGAAATGGCAATGGGCGTTCCTGAAGGTTCGATATTGGGTCCATTCCTATTTTTAGTTAACATTAATGTTTTACCCCAATTTCATCAAAAAAAAAAAAAAACTAAGATGTGTTATTGGCAGATGACAAATCATTGATCTTTAAAATATACACACGGTCACAAAACCTAAACGAAGTGAATAACTCTATACTTCAAGTCCAAGATTGGTTTACGGTAAATAATTTGGCACTAAACTAAAAAAAAAAAAAAAACATTTAGATTTTATAATGTTAGAAGTTGCGAATGTGACATCATATTGAATGAAGAAAAACTGGAATTTATAAATCAAACGGTTTTACTAATTGGTTTCGGAATCACGCTAGACGAGAAATTACAATGGGGAACTCATATACTCGTAACATCTTTTGGGGGGCGGCTAAGCTCTGCCGCTTATACTGTTATAAGGATAAAACAGTCAACAGATGTAGACACCCCGCGTTTGGTCTTTTTTTTTACTTCCACAGCATTATGTCAAATGGCATTTTACTACGACGGTACCTTGCCAATTCATTTATAAAAATATTATTTATGTAAGAAATAACTACATCTTTTTACTAAAATGAGTGTTACACATAATTTTAATACTAGCATTTTTCAGATTATCTAAAATATCTTTCATAAAATTGTAATATATCACAAGATATTTTGATGTAACATTTAACACAATACCCGTGTTTGAAAATTTTCTTTCATAAAATTGTAATATATCACAAGATATTTTGATGTAACATTTAACACGGGTATTGTGTTAAATGTTACATCAAAATATCTTGTGATATAATATTACAATTTTATGAAAGAAAATTTAAAACTCATATAAAAAGTACTACTAACTAACTACTCATGATATTGTAATCAAGCATATTACAAATTAGAGAATTATATCCAAGTTAAGAATGCTTGGAAACATGCTGGTCCTGCTCCATAGGACAATTTAAAGTCTCGACAAAATCAAACTGGTTGCTAATTTAATTGCATTTTATTTTATCATTGAGTATTCATTATGTTATAGCTTGAACTAACACACGAACTTATTAGTATTACTTGTTAAAACTTTAAGATTATCGTAGGTTATACTTATACAATGTTTGCAAATATGTGAGCACCATGTATGTATCTATCACATAATTAATTTATCTATTATATATAATTTTTTTTTAATTTTACATATATTTTTTACCTATTGTGATATAGGCATCTTATTCCAGGTGCATCATCTTCACATTTGTATAATTAATGCATAAAAAATATTGTAAAAAAAAAACTAAAAGAGTAACGTAAGTGTAAGACCCATTATTATCCATACAAAAACTACCTATTTGAAGGGGCGACTAGAAACATTTGTTTTTGTAAATTTTGACGTTAAAAAGTGTCGTACACGCTACGGTCTTACTACGTGATGAATACGTGGTCTTACTTCAAAGAATACAGACGTGATGTTATGCTATGTAATAATATGACAAATAATTTTAATTAAATAGTTACTGAGTTAACGCCTGTTCTGTTTTGTAGGATTAACATTATTTTTGTTTCAGTTTTACTTCTCGCTAATAATGTCAATATTACATTATGTTTCGCTGACATATCAAATGTTTTACTTAAGTATTTTAAATGTAAGTATGTAACCACATGGTTTTTCAAGAATATTAACTAAAAGAGGCCTTTTTTTGGGTGGGAAATTGTCAAATAACATCTCCTGCTCTAGGCGGAGCGGGAGGGCGTGTCAGACTCTTACTGACTAAAACCTACCCGTGTTCCTTCAGTTGCCTATACGATGCCAGGAGCCACGGTATAGCTTTTGGACTTCCCCGCAACCCAACCAACTTAGCCGCGGCTATGGCCTTGTCTTTGGAGGACTGGATCCTCTTCAAGGCCATTCTTGTGGTTCGCAACTAGTGACTAATTAAGCTATCCATTAGTCAAGCTATCAACCTTCCACATGGTGTGGCAACTAGTGACTAATTAAGCTATCCATTAGTCAAGCTATCAACCTTCCACATGGTGTGGCAACTAGTGACTAATTAAGCTATCCATTAGTCAAGCTATCAACCTTCCACATGGTGTGGCAACTAGTGACTAATTAAGCTATCCATTAGTCAAGCTATCAACCTTCCACATGGTGTGGCAACTAGTGACTAATTAAGCTATCCATTAGTCAAGCTATCAACCTTCCACATGGTGTGGCAACTAGTGACTAATTAAGCTATCCATTAGTCAAGCTATCAACCTTCCACATGGTGTTTCGCCACTTGGAGGTTTGGGTTTATATTTAATAGAGGTTTTCTTCCTGGCGGCCCGGGCTTTTGACCCAAGACCCTCGACTCCCGTCAAATGCCAGAGACATGACCGTGCTCTCTCAGAGTACACGTTAGATCGTTCCTCCGAAAGAATATTGGCATACGGCTTAGGCACACAGTACCTAATGGGGAGACATTGCCCGCACCCCAGGGTGCACCATCCCGAAGAATGACCTTTCCACCGGACGCATCCATATGTTAAGTTTGAACCCAACAACACGCATTTAACTATGAAAATATTAAACATCAAAGCTGTCAATGCGGCCAGCTTTTTGGGAAAATTTCCTGTTGACAGCAATCCTGACAAATTTTTTGTTGCTCAATGATTCCTTCCCTACTTCTTTATACAGTCATGTACTTGTTCATATTATTATTTTATATTTTTGTAAATTATGTATATATACATCTAAAGGAGAAAACTTTACGATACCAATATTTGATTTCTTAATAAATTACAGAAAGGGGACACCAGTGCGGCTGAGAAAATGCTTTATGTCATAATTGTTTACGTAATATGGATAATGTTGCCAGTCGTTGGTGGACAATTGATTCGTAACCACGGGAAAAAGGTACACAGATTGGTGGCTCGATTTTATAATACAATGATCATAATTGGTAAGAAATATTGTTGTCTAAGTAACTACTAAAAATATCTAAACGATTGTGAATGTGTGTGCATTTAAAAAATAACATTATTTAATTTCAGATTCAAACGCAACTGAAGCGAAATTAATAAAGGATTTTATACGTGTCATAAAAAATGATCCACTTGAGATCAAGTTATTGTCCAAGATTCCTGCTGGGATGTACATGCTGCCAGTTATACTTATGTCAGCTGTCGATTATGTCATTGTTTTGCTTCAGTTTAATCATATTGTTTGATTTTGTATATTTTTGCAAATGTAATATTGTTGACCGACTTCAAAAAAAGGAGGAGGTTCTCAATTCGTATGTTTGTATTTTTTTTATATATCTACATAATATTTTGTCAGATTACTTATATGTTTAATTAATTAATTAATAAAATTAAAACTTCATTAAATACATTTTTTTTAAATCTATTATGAATGGCCATTTGCCAGTCTGTCATTTCGCATGTTTCTTACTTCTCAAAGCGAAAACAACTTAATGGATTTCAATGAAACTTGAGTATTTAATATAACTTAGACAACTAACGTACTTTTTATTTCGATTGGTGAATTAGTAGAAGGTTCTGAGATTTATCTTGAGTGAGACTATGGTGTAGTCCCGTACTAAGATGGATTTCGTAATTAGGTATGTTGTTTTTCAAAACATGATAATTATGACATCATATAGGTGCATCATCACAACGTGGTGCATCATTACTTATAACGATTACAAATCTATGGCAGTGTTTGTTATTTTCTGACTTACACCCAGAGGTAGTCAGGGGTTTAGCTAGTGTGTATCAAACAATTTCATCACTTACATTATTTACTACTTAAAAATAGTAATTAAAAAAATAAGATTCTTGTAGAACTTGGAACACGAAGATGAAGTCCTTTGTTCTCCAACCGACGAACCGTAGATTTTTTAAATTTGAATATTTTCCTTTTTTCTTTGGTTCAAACGTTAACGGTAGAAGGACCAATGGTCACGACGATAGGTCGTGGTGAAGCAAATGAAAGGAGTGGACTGTATAACATGTAGATATAATGAGATAGAAAGATGTGTTACAAACGGGGTCGGTTATAAAGCAACAAGAAAATATGGACAATAATAAAACGCGTAAGCGCAGCCGTGCGTGGAGGTGTGCAACAGCTGACTGGCGTGGCGCCCGCTTTCTGTTGTACAGCCGGCTGACTCGCCACTGTCCCCGCTCCTCTCGTTCACTGCTGCCAGTGCGCGGCGATGTTGAGAGTCTCAACAATTTTCTATTTTTAATCAAAATTTAAAGAAAATTCTGTATGCAAATAGTAAAATTCACTAAAAAGAATCAATAAGATCCAACAAAGTTAAAGTAATAAGTACTTGATCCCGTGATAAGAATTATTTTTGTTAAATATAATCGGTTTAATGGACGGTACCTAGCTATGATAGTGGTATTTTTAGAAGCGATTTTCT
Source organism: Xanthia togata (assembly GCA_963853775.1). Lineage (NCBI taxonomy): Eukaryota > Metazoa > Arthropoda > Insecta > Lepidoptera > Noctuidae > Xanthia > Xanthia togata. Next base: position 21,245,295 of record OY970802.1, read on the forward strand.
AATGTAAATTAAGAAAATCATTAATGAAACGTAGAAATACAAGTGAGCCTAATATACTGCCTTGTGACACCTCTAACTGTTACAACAACAATTTTAGATCAATTTTTCTTGTGTTTGTTGCGTATTTTTGCTCGATAGATGAGTAATAATTTATTTAAATTGATTATTATTATTAGTTCATATTTGGATACATATGTCTGATGATTACTTAACGATAACTTGTTACTATCATTTTAAAATAACATATATGCCAATATGCTCATTTTCTTTTTTACTTTAAACCGCTCTTTAAGAAAGCCAATTCGCAATTTAAAAATAAAATCTTGTTGAACTGTTGTAGTTGTGTACTCTACTTTTTACCATTGACCGCGAGAAAATAAATAGTAGAGTATTTAAATTTATCACATAATATTATGTAATCGGTAATTAGAGAACAAAGGATAATAGACGCAAATAAATAATAGCCACACGAGTCAATGCATCAGGTTGAGCTACGCTTGACGGGGTTGGTCAGTAGATGGGTAACCATCTTTACATACCAAGACTCCGCCCTGGCTCGGAAAACACGTTAAGCCGTTGGTCCCGGTTGTCATTAGTGGATCTTTGACAGTCGTTACGGGTCGTCAGAAGACCGTTAGGCTAGTGGCTCGGAAAACACGTTAAGCTGTTGGGCCTGTCTGTTTTTCGTGAATCTTTGACAGTCGTTACGGGTCGTCAGAAGCCTGAAAGTCTGACCACCACTCTTACCAAGGGGTATCGTGTTACCCATTTGGGTTGTGGAGGTCAGATAGGCATTCGCTACATGTAATATACGGGTATTCAGCTGCATACGGTTAGACTGGAAGCCGACCCCAACATGGTTGGCAAAAGGCTAGGTTGTCGTATCCATATCCACACTTAAAACTATTCTTGTCACATGCACCTCATTTTTCTGCTTAATAATATTATAAGCCTTACAGGTTTTCATTTTAAAGATTTGATGTTACTCGTATTAGAGTACGATGTAAGTTTTTAAATTGTAACTTACCGATATAGTTATTAATCATGTTGGGTTAATTTGTAAAGCATCATTATTGATTAATTTATGTAAGTTTCCTTCCATTAAAATTATTTTAATATTGTATTCGAGGTGTTTATGAAATATCGATATTAAAGTGTTTGAACAATTTGATATAATAATCACTCTCTGGTTGTATTTATTAAAGATAATAAAAATATAATCACTGGATAAACTTATTATACTAAATTACCTAACAAACTATTAAAATTAAAATATAATAACGTAACCTAATTTGATTTAACTGCCAAAAAAGAAACAGCAACTTGAATAATTTAAAACATTACGTGATTAAATTTAATGTTCAAGTGAAGCTGAAGTGAAATTGTTACAGTTTAATTTAAAATCCGATTAACTATTCACTATTGTTTTGATCATGTAGATCCCGAAGTAACATTATGACCTTTACTGTATGTGGTTTCATACAAAATACCCCCATTTTTCCTTTTTTTTTTAAGGGTGAGAAATCATCAAATGACTTTACAGACGGGAGGGCGTGTCAGACTCTTACTTACTAAAACCTACCCGTGTTCCTTCAGTTGCCTGTGCATTGCCAGGGGCCACGGTATCCCTTTCGGACTTTCCTGCAACCCCGGCAGGCATCGGTCCCATCGGACCCCATCAATTGCTGACATCTCTTTGAGGCGCGCGTGGAACATAACGCGCCGTCGACTCAGGCCCCTGGTCTTTACCGGACGGCGAGCTACCCATTGATCACCGTCCGCAAGCCCGTGCCTACGGTGACCGGGAATCGGCCTGCGATTCCCGATGCCCAGGGCGTCTCCTCCTGCGGCGGATAGGGGCGTGAGGGCGCGAATTTTGCCTCTCCCTCACGCGTTCCGCCTTCTCCTTCGTGAGCGTTACTGCTTTGCAGAAGGAGGTGACGGCCTCTCATGGCTCCGTACCATGGCCTGGACCAGGGCCGGACGCGAGAGATCCCCGCCACCGATCCCCTCCACGAGGACACGGCGGTGCTCTGCCCAAGCCGGGCAGACCTCCACCGTATGCTCCACCGTGTCCTCCGGGCGATCCACGCAGTGATGACACCCAGGCGTTTTCTCCCGCCTGATATGGAACAGGAACCTCTGAAACAACCGTGTCCGGTGAAGACCTGCGTCGGGCGGAAGGTGGAGATGCCGTGGTGCCTCTCTCCTCAAAGAGGGGACTTATCGCCGCAATAGTGGTGTGCCCAAAAATACCCCCTTCACGAATTAATTATTGATTGGTTGTTTTAATACGACGTTAAATATGATAACTCTGACAATCATAGGATAGATGATTAGTAATAATAAGAACATAGTTGCGTGAACGTGTCCAGACACGTTTGATTACTTAACGATAGCTACTTACTACCAAAATAAAATAACAAAACTTTTCCATCCAGTGAAACTTTTATCGTCGTCACAGAGACACATATAATTAAAAACAAAAATGTCTCCAATAAAGTCGTTGGACAATTTATTGATTCTGGAGAATCTCTTAGGAATATACAGGAATTATTGCACCCAGAACAGCATTCAGAAATGTTTTATAGTTTTTCAAATATTCGCTCAAAATATATTGCATTCGACAGTCGTTATTGGCGAAGCATATTTTTTGTTAGGAGGACAAAGTTTTACTCACTTAAATAACATTCATGCTTTTTTTTCAACACTAACATATGTAAACTCTGTGTCATCCGTTGTGACCGGCATCTGTTACAGCCGCGATTTCATATCATATTTAGGAAGCATCACTCGTCTTTCTAAATATTTCAAAGTTGACGAGGTTAATAGGTCTCTTAAGAAAACATACTGGTTCAGCATTACTTTCATAATATTAGCTATCGTGTTTTGTGTCTACAGATCTGCGGGAATTTTAATCAATTACGTACAGTATGAGGGTGATACCGATATTTTTATTTTTGTTTCCATTTTCGTGTCACAAGCATTTATCCGATTTACAATCATTTTTCAGAGAATCATCTTATTCTTTGTTATCATGATAGTTGTTCATTTGACCAAATGCCTGAATTCAATGATATCAGCCGTTCAAGAGAGGGTAGGGAGTTGTGATATTAGTTCGGATGAGCTACCTGATATCACAACGGAGCACATTCAAGGTTGGGTTGTACTGTATCGACATATAGCAAACTGCTGTGAAAAATTGACGGTCTGCTTTGGACAACAGGTATATTTTCTCATACCTACGTATCATATTCAGTACTTTTAAGTTTATTTAAGTTTTGTAATTCCGCTCTCTTGATATTCAGTGGCTCACTTAGAATATATTGTATTGTTATTCTAATGTTTCAGTTTATATTTTCGTTAGTACTTTCACTGGCATACTACCTGTTTTTGACGAACCATATGTGCAACAAGAATGTCTCAAATGTAAGTATTAATTTTTGTTTGCTGAACTGTGCCATTTTATAATAAAAAGGATAGGATTGATATGTAAGCAGGTAGGTTTTAATCCGCTCGACCACGCACCGATACGAAAGTCTGGCACTGCGCTACTTCCTGTATTCGTTACCCAACACTAGCAGACAATAATATTAACAATGATTCTGGTTTTTTAACTGACTCAATTTGTTTTTTTTGCTTTTTTTTTATTCCAGAAAGGAGACACGAGGTCCGTGTTTATTGTGTTTAGTTTTGCAGTAATAGCGATGTTGCCAATTTATTCTGGACAATTGATTCGAAACCAAGGGATGAAGTTCCACATAACTTTGGCTCGACTTTATAATGCACTGATATTAATTGGTGAGATTATTACAAATATGATTTAACAAAAAAAAAAACTAATCACAGTTTTCATTTATATTAATGGCAACAAATAGCTGGATATTCCGCGAGGATATTCCGCGGGGATATTCCGCGGGGCTACCCGCCCGCTCCTGCTAAGCACAGGTGCAATCATGTACCTACTGATGCGCTGACATTTTAAAACGTCGAGATTTCTGTGCTATATCTTAGTTATATATTAATGTATTATACACATAAACCTTCCGGAATAAATTCTCTAAATGATGGAGAAACCGCATCAAAATCCGTTGAGGAGTTTAGAAGAACAACGCAGTTAAGATAGATAGACACAAAAACTTGACTTTGTTTTACATTATGTATAGATATTTTATATATTAATTAATAAACAATAAAACACTTATTTCAGATTCGAAAGAAGCTGAAGCAAAATTGATAAAGGACCTTATCCGTTTGATAAAGAAGAATCCAATACAGATCAAGTTATTGTCCAACATTCCTGCTGGGATGTACTTACTGCCAGTTATAGTCTCCTCAGCTGTCAACTATGTCATTGTTATATTGCAGTTTAATAATGTTATTTAATTCAGTTTTTTGTAGGTGTGTGTTTCTTCAACTTAGACTTTATAAAATTATATAAGTAGTATGTGACGTATTTTTTTATTTTCCATGCCTGTTGTGTAACTTTATTTCTCTTTGTAAATTCATACCATACACTCTATCTATAGATGATAAATGATTGGTAAAACGGACTTGACTCGTGACAGCTGTAGCGTAACGATAATTACTTAATTTAGGTGAACTACTTACCTACATTAAAGTAAAAAAATGTTTCTATTCACTAATACTGAAACTTTATCAAGACAACGTATAAAAAATGGAGAAATTTTTAAATAAGTGTTTAAATTTTTTTTTGTTTATGGAGAATCTCTTAGGCATATACAGAAATTACTGTACCAAGAAGAAGATGAAGAAATGTTTGGTTATTGGTCATATATTAGTTCAGACTCTGCTGCACACTATAATCCTTATTAATGATGAACATTTCTTATTAGGAGGAAAGGAATTTAATAAAATTAAGCTCATGCATGGTGGTTTCTCTGCTTTATCTTATGCAAACTCGGTATCATCAGTCGTGACCGGTATCTGTTACAGCCGCTCCTTCATATCTTATATCAGAAGTATCAACCGTGCCTCTGAATATTTTCAAGATGACAAGTTTATTCATGCTATTAAGAACATATACTGGTTCAGCATCAGTTCTACTATATTATGTATGGCGTTATCTCTCTACAGGTCTTCGCAGATTTTAATAAATTACATGCTAATGGACGGAGATACGGATATGTTCATTTTTGTTTCCGTTTTTGTATCACAAACTTTTATCAGATCTACAGTAGTATTTCAGAAAATAGTATTTTTTTTTGTTATTATGATAGTGGTTCAATTGACTAAATGCTTGAATTCAATGATATCAGCCGCTCAAGAGAGGTTAAGGAATTGTGATATTAGTACGGATGAGCAATGTGAAATCACAACGGACAAGATTCAAGAATGGGTTGAACTGTATCGGGATTTAGCAAATTGCTGTGAAAAATTAACGCAATGCTTTGGACGTCAGGTACATTATATTTATCTTATGGTGTCCTAGTTGGTAGCGTTATATTTTGTTTGTCTGACTGCCACCGTTCGTGATACTTTGTGACGTAGCCTAAAATGGAATGTGTGTAAAACTCATCACCAAGTCGAAATCTACGAATTGTCTATAACCGGTTGAATTCCGAGAATTTTAAATTTCGAACGTTCGCGTCGCGTTATGGCGACGAAAGTAATAAACTAAGCATCATTGTTTTTTTGGTGAGTAAAAGACTGCTGACGAGTGTAGGTATACCATAAACCGTAAGACGTGTGTATTTACAGTTTAGTTTTAAACTTAAAATACTCATAAAAGTCGTTGGATCTTTGAAGAAGTTTCTTCCTCAGGTACAAGGTAGAATATGTGACTCTTGGCTTTGTTAAGGATCTTTTTACATCCGATATGTTACTTTCTAATTGTGATCTCACGTTTCAGTTTATCTTCTCATTCATAATGTCCATGACATACTACATGCTGCTGGTGAACCATCTGTGCAGCAAGAATGTCTCAAATGTAAGAATATTATGACTTATTTTTTGAGAACAATATGCATTCCAAAAGTCAGACTCTAAAAGCGTATTATGCAATTATTATGATGAGGATTGATAAGCCGAATAATATATGTTCTGACCATGTCCCCCCGGAGTCATGGAGCTCGGTGTGCTATTAGCAGATTTTAGCAACTCGACCACGCACCGCCATTGTCGGTTTTGATCCATTTAACCACACACACACAAAGTTGGCGCTGTCCCACTTTGGGTAACATTTACTGACCACACTGTCTTTAAAGTATTGGGTATAGTAAACATCACATTCGAATGTAAACATTATATGTGTAGCATTAATGTTCAAATTGGAATGGTGATACTTTTAGTTCACTAGTTATCTAGCTAGCTATTGAAAAATTAATCACTTGCTCACATGTGCTTATACGAATGTAAACATTACTGATATTACAATAAGGTTCACATTCTAACTCAGGAGAATTCTGATTATTTGACTCGGCTTATTGGTGATTCGCCCGAATTAATTCGCTCGCGACTTATTAATTATTATTATCAATTACAGAAAGGAGACACGAGAGCAGTAATTATTGCATTAAGTTTCGTAGCATTAACGGTGTTGCCAATTAGTGCTGGACAATGGTTTCGTAACCAAGGCTTAAAGCTACACAGAGTGCTGGCTCGACTTTATAATACAATAATAGTTATAGGTGAGATCGTTTCTAATGATATTTCTCCAAGAACTGACATCTAAGTTAAAGAGCGTTTATTCATTAAGTTGACAACGTGGCAAATAGTTGTCAAATATTTACCTTTTTTGATTAATTTGGCAATATTACTGTACGGAATTAGGAAATGGCGCTAACTAGTGAACTAGAATATTAATAATGAATTGCAATTATAACCGTTAAAGGTGTAAAAAAGGCATTTGGAAAGTTTTCTAATACTTGTTTTACGTCTAAAACTAAATAACTATTCGGTGTTACGTCATTATTGATTGCATTTTATAATCAATATTTTAGTTCACTAGTTATCTAGCTAGCTATTGACAAATTAATGAAAAAAGGTAAATATTTGACAGCTATTTGCGACGTTGCCGACTTTTAGGATAAGCACTCATTATGTCATTAAATTTTAGAATCTGGTGAAGCTGAAGCGAAATTGATAAAGGACTTCATACGTTTGATAAAGAAGAATCCACTTGAGATCAAGTTGTTGTCCAACATTCCTGCTGGGATGTACATGCTGCCTGTTGTGTTCACTTTGGCTGTTAATTATATCATTGTTATAATGCAGTTTAATAATTTTATTTAAATTATGTTTCTTTTCGCAAATGTATGATCATGTAACTTTACGATTATCAATTAAAAAATATGAAAAATGATATAATTATATATTTGAATTTAATTATGTGACTGTCTTATTAATAGTAAATAGTAATAGTAATTTATTTCTCTCAAAAAGATGCAATTTCATTCATAGCATCAAGTTAAATCTTAAAGTTTATGCTTTGTGAATTATGCTAACCGACTCCGCAACGAACCCAGCTCATTTTCAGTATATCTCTCATATTCAGTATTTCTACTTGGAAGCTAACTATGAGTCTGTATTATTGCCAGGCTAAACATAAGGTTCTATTTAAAAAAAAATACCCTAATTAATTGATGTATTAAAAGGAGGTTATGTTACGCGCTAACATCGCAATCAGTAAACTTGGGCTCGGCGCACGACTACATACACCGAAACTCACACATCTGTGATCAGTGTCATCTCACAGTCGCAAAGCTACAGTTACCGATAGACGAGGATAGAGATAGGAGACGGCGCTGACGTGCGAGCGAAATCACGTCAACACCTCGCGCATTGTGTGCGTATCGTGTCTTTCACGCGTGTGTTTAATATCTCGCTCTCACAAATATGGCGAAGCAAACGTCTAAATATTATTGTCATTTTCAACAAATTAACATTTTTGGCTGTACTTACGAGTGGTAGGTAATCCCATGTGTCTTATTTTTCTTTCTTGCATTATTAAACCACCGAAAGCCCGAAAGTCTGACAACCAGTCTTACCAAGGGGTATCGTATTACCCAGTTACTGGGTTGTGGAGGTCAGATTGGCAGTCGCTTCATGTAAAATGGTATTCAGCTGCATCCGGTTAGACTGGAAACCGACCCCAATATAGTTGGGAAAAGGCTAGGCAGATTTTTGCATTATTAAAGCACTGTTTAGCTGCACAAGAAGTCATTTTGATGCGTATTTATTACAAAAAAAATGAAATTATTGAGCTGTGTGATCTACGATGTTCCGTGCGCGACTGAGTGCCAACTACGGGCAATCCCGTAGTTGAGTAGGACCAGGCGCTGTGACTAAGTCCCGTATCTACCTCTTTTAATACAGGGTCATTAGATTGTAATGACTGAACGACTGACAGTTAAAAAAAAAACAAGCGACCCTTACTGACAGTACCAGCCTCTCGGAAAATGAGTTGGTACTGTGAGGGTTTAACCTCACAGGGGGTTGGTAGCTATACAATAAAATATGCGGAGGTACTTTAAGAGGTCCAGAGGACCGTTATATTATAAGCTCACAAGTAAATACAATATTAGAAGCACGCTTGTACGAGACGGGGCCCTAGCACGATCTGTCACAAGACAAATGCTAGACACGTAAATATCAAAAAGTAATTCTAAGTTTAAATGTTGGAATGTTCCTGCCAGTCATACAAACTGCCAGCCACTAAAGCACTACATCAGCTACGCCTCCCTTGAATAAAAGGAACATCGTACTCCGGAACACAAGTGACTTTTTTTCAAATTAAGACATTCCAACACTCAAAACATCCCTGCCTAAACCTAAGATAATAATTACCTAACACCGGGAAAATACATTGACAATACGGGGTCATGTTCTGCAAGAACAGGCTTAGCTCAGGACAAACGAATCGTGTAAGCTTGACACCAATTTAAGTGTCATGTAGGTAAGTTAAAACCTTAAGGCGCGCCAGTATGCACTCAACAAATAACGCATTCGTCCTTACTAAACCTCGTAAATCAAAACCGGAGGAAAAGATTAACGAGCCCCTTAAGCGCAAACAATGATGTGATAATCCACATCAGCCCGGATGGGGTTGAATGAGCTAAAGAGTTCAACATCGTGATTCATAAATCCAACGGACGCTATTGAGCCAGAGGGAGAGATGTTTCAGGAAGCTAAAATTCTCATGTACCTAACTCATGTTCAAACTCCAGAAAAATTATAAATATTACGCGTAATGTCAACCTAGAGAGCCAACAAATTAAATACCGGTCCACATTGACCAAACTGTGGGACCCTTGTCATCGCCTGCACCAATTGTGTCAACCTGACACTCTTCACAAGAACTATGTTCTGTAAGCGAAGCTGGTTACAGTCTACAACAAAAGTTATCCTCCCCCTCCAGGAGGAACCACAGTTATTCAAAACTCTCATAATACGTCTTAACTAAATTCTGGAGGATGTACATGCTAACTTCCACTATCGACACAAATAAATATTTTAAAAAAAAACGTCGTAGTTGCACTCCCTCTTGCTCTTCGGCATTGCGAGGTATGATGACCTCACACGCCAGCCATCTCGGCCGCGTCCAATGTGGTATGCCGCATTATCATGAAAAATTAACACATAGCACATATTAATATATTATATCCAAGAATTCAAACTAAAATAATGAACTACTATATGAAGTTTACATCTATTTGTCATTGACAAAATCGCCATAATAATAAAATGTAATTCTAAGTTTAAATGTTGGAATGTTCCTGCCAGTCATACAAACTGCCAGCCACTAAAGCACTACAGTACCATTGACTTATAAAACATATGGACTTGAAATGTTTGACTATAGAAAAAAACAGTTATACAAATACGAGGCATATCGACGCCAAAATAAAAAAAAATACTGCTATCTCTTTTTAACTTAAATAATTTTGCCTAAGTGAAAAAGGATAATAGTGTTTTTGACAGTTACTATAATGGCAACCCTACATTTTCTAGTCATTGAAATACCTATTTGCGGCCGGTTCGCCATTTTATCCTCTCGCTGTTTGGTACCAAAGTTGGGTACGTCAACTGTCAAATGATCTTGAGTTGTGGTAAAAATTTGTGAATTTTGGAGTTATTTGCTGTGTTATTGCGTTTAAACTCGGCCCTATGGTGGAAATCATCAATAGCAAGATGCCCAATTGCAATATAATCGGATGTGGCATCAAAAGAAGCGGACATCACCCGAAAATAACTTTGCACCAGTACGTACATACATTTCAGCTGAAATATCTTTAGATTTAGACGATAAAAGATTCAAAAGAAGATTCTGCGTTCGTTGAAGAGCTTCAGCAGTAAAGCATTCATAATTTCCCTTTTGCCATTATTTTCAACACAACAGTTTTAGGTACTTCACGAAATCATTTTCTTGTTGCTTATAGTATACAATGGAATGATGCTTATAGTATACAATGGATTGAAATCAGTTACAGAATACTAGGTCGATAAAAAACAGTAAGTATATATCTGTCCTCCAGGTTTCAAACTATCACAATGGGAAACATCAAAATAAGTTCTACGGTTTAGCCGCGAAAGAATGACGAAGCAATTAAATTAAACAAACAAATGAAAGGCATAATTATGTTAGAAAACTTGGGGTATTTTTACCCGTAAATATTGTACTGTGACATTATGAAAACATTCTCACAATCTTTTATCGATATTATAACATAGAAATATCGATAAGGGCTGCCCTAGTAGACGCCATTTTATACTCTCAGTAAAGTGTAGGTATACGCGTTTTTCTTGTAGGTATGCCAAGTCCATATGATTTTAAGTCAATGGTTGGTACCATCTGACAGCCAACTCTAGCACCGAGCGCACTCATTGGCCAATCAAACAGCGCGCGCTTCCCCAGTTTCCTGTTACACACTTCCGTCCCTTTTCACGAAATCACTTCCACAGATTGAAGGAAACCGAGAGGATATATTATGTAAAACACATTAAAATAGGATTAATCACAGGAGGACCTGCTGCAGCGTCTAAAAACAGATTTGGTTACCTCGAACTGTAATTAGGTTATATAATTTTCAAAACATGGATACCTATGTCATCGTCGATCGAATACAGACATTTCTCCAATAGTCTGAGTCTCGACTTAAATGAGCTCTTATAAATTATAGATTTTAAGTCCAATAGCAACCTGTTAAAAATCCGCACTGCTTGATATTGAGGACTATGTTGAACAATCCTAAGTTGGGGTATTAATTTGCTTTTAAAATCTTTCCTGCGCGTACTTTCCCTCAAGTGTCTCTCCTCATCTGAATGTTTAAATTCATAAAGTGTGGCCGACAGCTCTCTATTTGTGATATCCGGGCCATAGTTCGTATGACTCTCTTTTGGAGTACAAAAGCTCTCTGGCAGTTATATTTAAAACTATTCCCCAAAAACTGAACACTATATCTCAACCTTGATTCTATTAGAGCATAGTATACCATTTTAAGGTGTTTTATGTCCATTTCATCCCTAAGACTGCGTAAGGCATATTACACCGAGGAAATATACGAATCAATGGCTTGCAATTCCCTTTTCCAATTTAAATATTTGTCAATATATACCGCTAGAAACTTTACCTCATTCATTATGTCAATTTTAAATTCATTAAGTGCGATCGTCATGTTGTCTTTATTACGATCTGTTGTACTAAATAACATTATTTTGTTTTTTTTCAGTGTTTATTATGAGCTTATTACTTTCAAACCAAGAGTTAAAAACTGTCAACACTGCATTAACCTTGGCGGAAAGCTCTTGGATGTCGGTCGCTTCAACTATTGCGTTGGTGTCATCTGCAAAAAACCGTCAGCTGTGTGTCAGGAAATATTGTAAAAATGTAATTAATTAAATCATTTGTAAATAATATAAATAAAATAGGCCCCAAAATCGATCCTTGCTCCAAAATCGCCTGCTACTATATCTTGCATAGAAGATTTATTGCAATTGCTATTTACCAGTAACATGCATATTACTAATATCCACATACATTTCTTAAATATCCTGTTACTTAAATAAGATGAGAATAGTTGCAAAGTTTTGCCTCTCACACCATAATGCTTCAATTTTACAATGAGTAAATTGTGGTCAATTGTATCAAAGGCTGAGCTTAAACCAAGGAAAATGCCAGCTACCCTCTTTTTCCTATTCAATTTACTTATAATATCCTCCACTAATGTATATATTTTTGGTATCCAAACTGTCTCAAGTGCAAAACCTTGTTTAAATTTAGAGGAACTACAAGTCTATTCTTAATAATATTTTCAAAAATTTTGATCGAGACTTATGTGGGTGAAGCCGCGAGACGCAGCTATTATATTACAAAACACTATTTTTAGTTATTATTTAAAATTGACTATAGTTATCTTTAAAAAAAAATTTATAAAACCAGTATAAAACGACGAAGAAAAATATTAATAAAAAGCATATTTATTTTGATCAACAATATGAGACAATCATGTAAAATATACAGGGCCAAGTGTAGCTCGGACTGAATCCGTCACGTGACTGAATAATGACGATCCTTCCTCAGGGCTTCTGATTGTATATTAAGGGATTTAGGGAGAAAAAAAATTACTTCCATAATTATTTATGTATGTTGCTAATAATGTACGTTTTATCGAACGACCTTTTCGTTCGTTTAGCAAAGTTTTAATATAAAATAAATCTTTGCATTATAATAATGTTTTCTTATGACTACGGGCAGGAAACCAATGTCAGCGGATTTTCTATACTCATAATTTCAAGTATCATACTATTCGAACCACGATCGATGTTCATTTTGTTCGTCAATGTTTTTTTTTTTGTTTTATCATGAATGCCGTAATGGGTATCGATACCCATTACGGCTACGACGTTTCGGTAATACGGACGTAATTTGAACTTGTATATTGGTGGAAGTTATAGTTAAATTCCACTAATATTTAAAAGTCAATTTCGTACTTATTGAGACGAAAGAACAAGTTGTTTGCAATGGCCAGTAGAACAACGAAAAAAGAAAGTTAAAACTGTTGTTGACTAATGATGTTTACAGAAATAATAATAAAATGTCATTGTATGATAAAATACCATCTTTAATCTGACAGACAATTTAAACGAACATGACTTGGCTATCATCATAGATATATCGTTCTAAGTAATACATATATGGTAGTCATATAAATTATTGATAATACGTTACCTAGCGACTACATACGTAGGTACGTACTTAAAAAAACCGGCTAAGTGCGTGTCTGACCACGCAAAATGAAGGGTTCAGTAGTTGGGGGAATTTGTCACAAAAACAAACATAACATTGTATTTGAAAATTATGTTCTGCTACATCGTCTTGGTCAATTCTGCAACTGCAAATGTATGATTGAAAACGAAAAAAATATTCTTGTATGTGATAAAACTACAAATTAACGATTTTCAGACTTTTCTTTATTTTTGCAGTGAGACCTTGCTTCTTCGTCAACGGGAAGTACCCTTGTTTTGATTTATTTTCGAGTTACAAAATATGTCGCATAAATTTCCGTATTTTTTTTATTGTGGTACTTATGTAGAAGCTTGAATTTTCGAGCTCCAAGCGACCGTAGACCTTCGTTCGACCTTCGTTATATTAATTTCAAGTTGATACCTCCACGCGATCCTGAGAAAAAGGGTCTTGACAGGTTGACAGACAGTCAAACTGACACACAGATGGTCAACAAAGTGCTCCTATAAGGGTTCCGTTTTTTCCTTTTGAGCTACGGAACCCTGAAAATATAGTATTCTTGAATTAATGAGACTTTATAATTTATTCTCACTATTACTTTGTCGTCGCCGAAGCTTAAAACCAAACATGTCTCCAATAAAGTGGTTGAACAATGTGTTGTTTATAGAGAATATCATGGGCATTTACAGGAATTATTGTACCCAGAAGAAAATTAAGAAACTTTTTTTTGTTTTCCATATAGTCGTGCAGACTATATTGCAAACTCTAATTAGTATTACTGAAATATGCATATTGTTAAAAGGAGACCTGTATAGTCAGATAAACCATATATATTGTGCCCTTGTTATTTCAAGCTATATCACTTGTGCTTTATCAGTTGTGACTGGAATCTGTTACAGCCGTGACTTCATGTTTTTTTTTGAAAGTGTCAGTCGTATCACAGAACGCTTTGAAGACGATAAGAAATTAATTAATTCTTTAAAAAAATTGCACTGGTTCAGCATAACCATAACTTTACTAACTATTACGTTTGCTGTTCACAGATCTATTGATCTTGTTTTAAATTTTGATCAAATAGACTACAATACATATGTGTTTTTTTGTGTTCCCATTTTTTTGTCACAAGCTTTGCAGAGAGTTACTCTATTATTTGAGAAATTTATATTTTTTGTTGTTATTATGATAGTGGTCCTTTTGTGCAAATGCTTGAATTCGTTGATATCAGCCGTTCAGGAAAAAGTAGGGAGTTTTTATATTGGTTCGGATGAGCAATATTTTATCACAAGGGAGCAAATTCAAGCATGGGTTGAATTGTATCGGGATTTAGCAAGGTGCTGTGAAAAAATAACGTTATGCTTTGGACGTCAGGTACTTGAGTTACGAATTTAATACAATTCATTATACCTTGATATGTTGGTCAGCTGTACTCAGCTGTACTCAGCTGACACTCAATGCCCTTCGTGTACAGTAAAATAAAGCTTTTAGAATGTTATTGGGGCTGCTGAGATGCTGTAGTGCGTCCGGCATGTTTATGGAGGCTCAGATTGATGGCTTTCATGCCATCGTGAGAAAGAGAGCGGCCTAAATACTAAACTGCACTGTATCTGAGCAAGCTCCAACAGCATTCTGAAAGTAATAGTGGACTGGTTAGACGATCCTTTTCTTAGACACTGGATTGTACTCCACGTGTCAATTTGATGTCGTTTGTTTTATTTTTGTGTTTTACTAACATATTATGTAGTTTCTAAGTACTAACACAAATATGGATGATTCTGTAATGGATAGTCTGAATGAAGTTATTATATAAATAATTATAATTGTGCTATCTTTTTGTGTTGATTTTGCTTAGGTCATTTATTGTTTTGTATAGTTTCTCTAATGTTTCAGTTTACCTGTTCGCTAATAATGTCAGTATTTTATTATATTTTGCTGACTTACCAAATGTGTTATTTGAGTGTTTTAAGTGTAAGTATATTATAGCTTATTTTAATTTTCTGAGCTTAAGAACAACAAAAGGCAAATTTCTGGCATTTTTTTTTTTTTTTTGTAATAATTTCATATATTTTTCATCAATTACAGATACAAGACGAGAAAATTGCGATTGTTATTGTAAGTTATATGTTTTTGACGATATTTCCAATCGTTGCTGGACAGTTGGTTCTTAACCAAGGGGTGAAATACAACCGAATTTTGGCTCAGCTTTATAATAAAATTATTATTATTGGTAAGTAAACGTATTGTTATAATAATATAAATGCATCCGGTGAGATCGGATAAGATACACCACAATGACCGATCGGTACAGCAGTTAACATTGAGTTCCAAATAGCTGTAAACATTGCGGCAGGCCAAGAGAGAGATGACGGAATGGCGGGCTACATTATATCCATGAGACTGGCCTCAGCTGGCAGTAGAATGAGCCAATTGGAAAGGGAAAGGCAGACTTTGCAGAGGAACTTTGTAAGCTAAATAAATAAACAAAAATTTTTTCAGATTCAAAGAAAGCAGAAGCGAAATTGATAAAGGACTTCATCCGTCTGATAAAGAAGGATCCACTAAAGATCGAGTTGTTGTTCAACATTCCTGCTGGAACTTACCTCCTGCCGATTATACTCATGTTGACTGTCAACTATTACATTGTTATGTTGCAGTTTAACAATATTGTTTGATTAAGTTCCTAAACGCCATATTTTCATAATCAATTTTTGTTTGAGTATAGGTATTATTTATATTATAGTTATTAAAATTAATTCTTTAGGTACTCTTAAAGTTTTAATGTTGATAAACTTTTCACCTATATTTAACTGCTTAGATAACAAAATATTATTATTGTACGAAAATGTTGCGGCATCTAAATTGTTGACAGACTGCTACTAACGTAATCACATACTTATGAGTTAACTTAACAAAAGTAAGCCATCAAAAAATCATTAAGTATTACTTTGTCGTTGTCAAGCTAATATACACAAAAAAATAATGTATCCTATAAAGTGGTGGAACAATTTATTTTTTAATGATAAATTATCAGGCTTATATATAATTATAGGAATTATTGTAGCCAGATGGAGATAAGGAAATACTTTATTGTTTTCCATATATATCCGTTTAGACTTTTTTGCAAACCATAATTATTGTTACTGGTGAAGTTTATTTTTTGTTGATATTAGATGCAAATAATCAGATAAAATTAAATAATGTTTATTGTGATTATATTATTTCGTATTATGTGCGGCACTTGTTACAGCCACGATTTAACGTCATATTTATATCCAAAGCATCAATTGTATCACTTTAGGTTTAGAGAAGATTAGAAATCTTTATGATCTTTGAAGAAATTGTACTGGTTTGGAATATCTTGGATTTTATTATCGATATAACTCAAACTCAAACTCAAATCATTTATTCCAAATAAACCAATTACAGGTACTTTTGAATTGTCAAGGGGTCGGTCAGTCAGAAAGATGAAGCTAGTTGCCCATTCCAAAGCGTAGTAGGTTCCTATGGAGAAGAACGGGCAAGAAACTCCATGGACACTCTTTTAAATTAGAATATTGTTACAAAACATTGGTTACATCATTCATGTTGAAATTATATATGTGAGAACAATGTAGTAAATCGTGCACGTTAAAAGCGACCATAATAAAAAATATAAAAACAAAAATGATAAAAATAAACCATGGCAGCTAAGAGATGACCAGTCCCCACTGACGGCGCCCGTTCACGAACATGACGCATGGATCAGCATCATTCAGCTCAACCATTTTGAAGGGAACTTAATGATCCAACACACACGCCACCACCAGCGAGACATTTGAGTGAGCATGACATACTCTCAGCCGCCAGGGTACATTCAAGTCAATGAAAGACGTACTCAGTAAATGTTAAAGTAGGTAAACAGTGCTCACATATGTTCAATGCAATTATATAATACTAAGAGATTGAATTTATACAATGTAAATATAGTTTTTCAATCTTCAGCAGCTCCAACAATATTTTCCAATGCTAATCAATAATTAGTTTATGCGCCCTTGTGGAGCTGGACCAGCGTTGAGCCAAGCATTTTTGTCAGCGATGTAATCCCCCAACTTATAATATGCTTGGCAGCATAGTGTGCGTTTTATGCAAGATTTAAATTTCGTTTCATTCAATTGGAGTATGTGGGGAGGTATTTTATTGTAACATTTTACACAGTACCCCATGAAAGATGAGTCTACTTTAGCCAGTCTGAAACCCGGTTGAACTAATTGGTCCCTATTTCTAGTCCCATAATTGTGTCTATCACCTATTTTACTGAAAATACTTAAATTTTTCCTTACGTACATGATGTTCTCGTATATATATTGACAAGGTACCGTCATAATGTTAATATCTTTAAATAGTTCCCTTAGGGAATCGCGTCTGCGGAGGCCATATATTGCTCTGATGGCTCTTTTCTGCAGAATAAAAATCGATTCGATATCTGCAGCCCGTCCCCATAGTAAAATACCGTAAGACATGATACTATGAAAGTAACTGAAATAGACTAGCCTCGCGGTATCTACATCAGTAAATTGACGGATTTTTCTCACAGCATATGCTGCTGAACTTAGCCGTCCTGCAAGAGATGTTAAATGAGGACCCCATTGCAGCCTTGAGTCGAGCGTGATCCCCAAGAAAACAGTTTTATCGAC
The DNA here is from genome assembly GCA_963853775.1 of Xanthia togata. NCBI lineage: Eukaryota > Metazoa > Arthropoda > Insecta > Lepidoptera > Noctuidae > Xanthia > Xanthia togata. The sequence continues at coordinate 21,263,169 of OY970802.1, forward strand.
GAATTCTAGTTTCTCCTTATTCAATACTATTTCACAAACACTACTTTTAACATTCGGCAAAGCAAATCTTATGCATTTAGTTTTTTTCCCATTTAATACTAAATTGTTAGCAGTGAACCAATTTTGGACCTGCAGTAGGGCGTTATTTACGTCGTCAAGATTTGATTCACGTCTATTTATCTTAAAAATTAGAGAAGTATCGTCAGCAAATAACACCATTTGTGGTTTGTTTTTTAATAAATGGGGTAGATCATTAATATATACTAAAAAGAGGAAAGGACCCAATATTGAGCCTTGTGGAACACCCATTTTTACTTTTAGACCGAGTGAATTGACACCGTTAATTTGAACTTGCTGTTGTCTATCATTTAAATAAGAGTTTACCAAACTGAGCGCAAGCTTACCTAGTCCGTAATGCTCAAGTTTCATGAGCAAGGTTTCGTGATTTACGCAGTCAAATGCCTTGGAAAGGTCACAAAAGATTCCTATGGCATCTTGGGCCGCCTCCCATGCTGTAAATATATGTTTTAATAAGGCGACACATATACTTGCGCCCGAGCGCATATCGGCGTAAAAAAATCATCCAAATCAGTTCAGCCGTTTTAGCGTGAAAGCGTAATAAAGAAACACAAACACAAAGCTTGGGATTGAGCTGCTCGCCTAGTTAAGCCTTGTGATAAAATCAGTAAAATCATCAAAATCTACCAGTCTTATATAAACATTGACATTGTTGAATAGATGATTACTTGGTAAAGTTTTTTTTTTTTTGTGAATGTGATGACGATCTGTTTTTTTTTCTTTCTCTATTAGTTTTAATGATGGTCTGACAGTTTGAGTAGTTTATGCGGCTTACCCAAATGTCCTTTCTTTGGTATTGTTCGTCGAATTGAGCTCCTTAAGTTCTGAGTTGAGCTCCACGATTACTGACAAATGCTTGCACTGACAGGACAGGTCCACTCAAATCTGTGTGTTTCTTTTCTCAAAAGACAATTTCAGACTAATCTACATGGTTCTCTTATGGCCTGACCAAGATTATGTTTGGACTTTAAAAGAGACTGTCACCTCTGAGTTTGTTTCGGCCTTTCTTCTCAGAGTAGTCAGTTAGGAAACGCCGAACTCATCTAGCAAATTTTTAATTATTTTTTTAAGATGACGTGTAAAAGTGATTCCAATATCCTATTTACAGAATCAACAATTTAATTTCATTTCAAACAAACTCAGTTTCGCATTTATAAAATATTGTTACAAAACATTGGTTACATCATTAATGTTGAAATTAGGTATACATGTGAGAATAATATAGTAAAACGTGCACGTTAAAAGCATCCATAGTAAAAATATAAAAACAAAAATAATTAAAATAAGCCATGGCAGCAAAGAGATGACCAGTTCCCACTGACGGCTTTCGTTCACGAACATGCCGCATGGATCAGCATCATTTAACTCAACCATTTTGAAGGGAACTTAATGATCCAACACACACACACACCTGCGAGACATTTGAGTGAGGACGACATACTTTCAGCCGCCAGGGCACATTCAAGTCAATGAAAGACGTACTCAGTAAATGGTAGATTTAAAGTAGGTAAACAGTGCTCACATATGTGCAATGCAATTATATAATACTAAGAGATTGAATGTATACAATGTAAATATAGTTTTTCAATCTTCAGCAGCTCCAACAATATTTTCCAATCTAATCAATTAGTTTATGCGCCCTTGTGGAGCTGGACCAGCGTTGAGCCAAGTATTTTTGTCAGCGATGTAATCCCCCAACTTATAATATGCTTGGCAGCATAGTGTGCGTTTTATGCAAGATTTAAATTTTGTTTAATTCAATTGGAGTATGTGGGGAGGTATTTTATTGTAACATTTTAAACAGTACCCCATAAAAGATGAGTCTACTTTAGCCAGTCTGTAACCCGGTTGAACTAATTGGTCCCTATTTCTAGTCCTATAATTGTGTCTATCACCTATTTTACTGAAAATACTTAGATTTTGCCTTACGTACATGATGTTCTCATAGATATATTGACAACCGTCATAATGTTAATATCTTTAAATAGTTCTCTGAGAGAATTGCGTCTGCGGGGAGGCCATAATTGCTCTGATGGCTCTTTTCTGCAGAATAAAAATCGATTCGATATCTGCAGCCCGTCCCCATAGTAAAATACCGTCAGACATGATACTATGAAAGTAACTGAAATAGACTAGCCTCGCGGTATCTACATCAGTAAATTGACGGATTTTTCTCACAGCATATGCTGCTGAACTTAGCCGTCCTGCAAGAGATGTTAAATGAGGACCCCATTGCAGCCTTGAGTCGAGCGTGATCCCCAAGAAAACAGTTTTATCGACGAATTCTAGTTTCTCCTTATTCAATACTATTTCACAAACACTACTTTTAACATTCGGCAAAGCAAATCTTATGCATTTAGTTTTTTTCCCATTTAATACTAAATTGTTAGCAGTGAACCAATTTTGGACCTGCAGTAGGGCGTTATTTACGTCGTCAAGATTTGATTCACGTCTATTTATCTTAAAAATTAGAGAAGTATCGTCAGCAAATAACACCATTTGTGGTTTGTTTTTTAATAAATGGGGTAGATCATTAATATATACTAAAAAGAGGAAAGGACCCAATATTGAGCCTTGTGGAACACCCATTTTTACTTTTAGACCGAGTGAATTGACACCGTTAATTTGAACTTGCTGTTGTCTATCATTTAAATAAGAGTTTACCAAACTGAGCGCAAGCTTACCTAGTCCGTAATGCTCAAGTTTCATGAGCAAGGTTTCGTGATTTACGCAGTCAAATGCCTTGGAAAGGTCACAAAAGATTCCTATGGCATCTTGGGCCGCCTCCCATGCTGTAAATATATGTTTTAATAAGGCGACACATATACTTGCGCCCGAGCGCATATCGGCGTAAAAAAATCATCCAAATCAGTTCAGCCGTTTTAGCGTGAAAGCGTAATAAAGAAACACAAACACAAAGCTTGGGATTGAGCTGCTCGCCTAGTTAAGCCTTGTGATAAAATCAGTAAAATCATCAAAATCTACCAGTCTTATATAAACATTGACATTGTTGAATAGATGATTACTTGGTAAAGTTTTTTTTTTTTTGTGAATGTGATGACGATCTGTTTTTTTTTCTTTCTCTATTAGTTTTAATGATGGTCTGACAGTTTGAGTAGTTTATGCGGCTTACCCAAATGTCCTTTCTTTGGTATTGTTCGTCGAATTGAGCTCCTTAAGTTCTGAGTTGAGCTCCACGATTACTGACAAATGCTTGCACTGACAGGACAGGTCCACTCAAATCTGTGTGTTTCTTTTCTCAAAAGACAATTTCAGACTAATCTACATGGTTCTCTTATGGCCTGACCAAGATTATGTTTGGACTTTAAAAGAGACTGTCACCTCTGAGTTTGTTTCGGCCTTTCTTCTCAGAGTAGTCAGTTAGGAAACGCCGAACTCATCTAGCAAATTTTTAATTATTTTTTTAAGATGACGTGTAAAAGTGATTCCAATATCCTATTTACAGAATCAACAATTTAATTTCATTTCAAACAAACTCAGTTTCGCATTTATAATATTATACTAGCTGTGCCCCGCAGCTTCACCCGCGTAAGTCTTGATCCCGTGGGAATATCGAGGAAAAAAAATTCCTTAGTCCTAATCTAGGTCATGGTCTACCCATGTGCCAAATTTCATCCCAATGCGTTCAGCCGTTTTATCGAGAAAGCATAACAAACAAACAAACTCACTTTCGCATTAATAACATAGGATAATATTATATATTTTGACTCGGAACTAAGGAATTAAATTAAACCGAATTTTGGCACGGCTTTATAATAAAATGATTATTTTTGGTAAGAAAATGTCACGTTTTAATGATTTAAACCGTAATGTAGGATACATTACGGTTTAAATCATTAAAACGTGACATTAAAACGTTAAGTTACTTCTAACGAAATTGATGAGAACTATGTTTTGAAAAAGGCAAAGTAGAGAAGTTTTTCGACGCTTCTTGCTAGTGAGCATGCCTGGAAGAGGCAATTGGTCTAAAAAAGAAACAATGTTTGGATCGTTTCCCCTCTCGCTAAAGTAAACAACTCGTGGACACAGATGCGTTAAGACCTTTGAGGCAGGTTTTGGATGGCTCGATCTAGTGTCTCTATATAATAATAGAGACACTAGATCGAGCCATATCAAACGTTAGATCGGACGATGGGACTCTGTTATGAGACTTTATAGGCTTAATAAATAAATAATTTGGGATTCAATGAAAGCAGAAGCGAAACTGATTAAAGATTTTATACGTCTGATAAAGAAGAATCCTCTAGAGATCAAGTTATTGTCCAACATTCATGCTGAGATGTACTTACTGTCAGTTATACTTAAGTTGTCTGCCAATACTGTTATGTTGCAGTTTGATAGTATAGTTTAATTTAATTATGTAAAGGTTATCATTTCATAATAGGTGTAACTCCGTATAATGTCTGGTTTAATTCGATAATGATTCACTAAAGCGAGATATTTTTTCATAGTTTCTATTTTTTGTGTATTTGTTTTATTACAGTTACATATTTTACAGTTAAACATTTTACAGTTACAAGTTTTATTTTATTTGTATGATTAAAGTAGGCATTCCAACTATAATTGTGTTATACATATATAAATTGTAGATCCACGACATACTCATGAAAAGAAAAGAACAAACAGATAGAAATGATTTATACAGAGAGACTGAGCTTTTATGCTATTCTTTGTCTACTGAACACAATTTGTCGTGTATGGTTTGATGAGCTCAAACCCAAAAATAAAATAAAATACAATCATCACCATGTGGGTGTCTTTGTCGTTGCCGTTGATGTAAAAATAATAAACGTCGTGCTGTTTTAACATTAAAGGATGTAATAACTTACTTTTTAGTTTTCATTTCACTTACTGGCAATAGATTTGCTCTCTATGGGTATAGGGTACTTAATCGTTTCTAAAGAAATGTGGATGAGAATACATTCTTTTAAATTGTAAAGAGTGGAGAGGGCCAAGCAGACTTACGTGTGGTATTCCAAATAGCACGGTTAATTTATTATTTATTTAATCATCGACTTTTACTTACTGTAGAATGTAAATTAGTTGCCAGTTCAGAGCTTCTCATCTGATACCAGTGATTCCAATTTCTTTTAAAAGAAATTGGGATATTAGGTGTTAAATGCCTTAGCAAGATCTTTGAATACCCTTAAAATCTATTTATTAAACACGACTGCCATTATAATGACTCGACTTTTTTTAAATATTGAATATGTCAACAAAATTATTATCATTTAATTTACTAATGAAACTACTTATCCAAATGGAGTCACTAGACGTCCATTAAAACCAGACAATATTTTATAGTCGCGTCGTTGTTGAGATACACAACATTTCAAACAAAAATGTCTGCATTAAAGTGGTTGAAGAATTTATTGTTACTAGAGAATCTCTTAGGCATATACAGAAACTATTGTGATCAGAAGATGACTAAGAAATATTATATAATTTTCCAAATTTTCGTCCAGACTATTTTGCACTCAATTATAGTCTCCGGTCAACTATATTTATTGTTAACAGTAAAGGTCTATAATCCAATAAATTATATTAGTTTTGATTTTGTAACTTCATCTTTTATCACGAGTTTGATATCCGTCGTGACCGCTATCAGTAACAGTCGCGCTTTTACATCCTATATACAAAGAATCAGTCGTGTCACTAAATGGTTTGAAGACGATAAGAAATGTATTAACTCTCTTAAAAAATTGTATTGGTGTAGTATTATTTCTCTTTTACTATCTATTGCATTTGCTGCAGTCAGGTCTTTGGATCTTATAATCAATTTTGAGCCAAAAGACTATACAGCGTATGAATTTCTTTGTGTTCCCGTTTTTTTCTCACAAACTTTAATAAGAATTATGATATTATTTGAAAAAACTATTTTGTATGTTTGTATTATGATAGTAGTTCATTTATCCAACTGCTTAAATTCGTTGATATCAGTCGTTCAGGAGAGAGTAAGCAGTTGCCATATTAGTTCGGATGAGCAATGTGATATCACACGGGAGCAGATTCAAGGATGGGTTGAACTGTATAGTGATTTAGCTAACTGTTGTAAAAATGTGACGCTATGCTTTGGACGACAGGTACTTGTATTAAAAAATATATATTTAACATATTTGTTGTATCATAAAGCATAATGATTATGTACTTGTATACATAAGCGTATAATTATTTGGTAATTTTACATTTATGTTTCAGTTTTTCTTTTCGTTAATAATGTCAATATCTTACTACATTTTGCTGGCTTACCAAATGTGCTACTTGAGTGTTTTAAATGTAAGTAAATTACGTCTCGTTTTTTAGTTTCTGTTCGGTTTATTGACCCGCCTAATATATTTGACAGCAAATGATAACTTGACCGGTTTCACATTCAAATTACGTACAGTTCCGGAGTTTTTTTTATTAGTACTTAGTTGAATAATATTTTTGTTATTTGCAGGAACAACACAAGAATATTGCGATTGTTATATTAGTTTACGTATTTTTGACGATATTTCCAATCATTGCTGGACAGTTGGCCCATAATCAAGGGGTGAAATTCCACCGAGCGTTGGCTCGCCTTTATAATACAATGACTATATTTGGTAAGAAAAAGGATATATTTTCCTTTTGCTAAGTTCGTTGGCATGTTCTCCTCACTTAAACTCCAAAAGATAGATAACAATAATAGATAGTAACTTTGTTAGTGACCACGCTTATTATGAATTTGATAGATACTGCACTCAATAATATAAAATTAATTTGTTTGTATTCTTGAGCGCAGTACCTATCCAATTCATTATAAGCGTGGGGTCACTGACAAAAGTGTTAATGATAGACCATACAACTCCTTAAGTGCCAAATGTAACTGATTTGGTCACATCTGCCACATGACGAATGAGATGTAAGTGAAAACCGCAACGCAGTGGGTAATAAGCCCTTTGCCCTGCAGTGGAACGCTATAGACTTAATTAAAAAAAACGGCCTTTTTTTTCTTTGATGTGCGTGTTACACGCAAGAAAATTAAATTTTTATAATTTTGAAATAAATACTTTTTTAAATTGACCATTCTTATCTCCGAAACTACTGTGCCATATTTTTTTCAATCAACCAGAATCATCAACCTATAAGAGGTCCTAAAATAGCATGGTAAATCACTTAATATTGTGCGTAAAAACTAATATTTCCAGTTGGAATGTATGAAGGAACATGTTTTTCAACTACAATGTTAAGTTTGTTCTTGGGATAAATTCATCCCAACTACGGAACCCTCCATGTGCGTGGTCTGACACTCATTTGGCCGGTTGTTCCCTTTTGGGTACGGAACCCTTATTAATATGATTTCAGATTCAAACAAAGCTGAAGCGAAATTGATCAAGGACTTCATACGTCTGATAAAGAAGAATCCACTAGAGATCAAGTTATTGTCCCACATTCCTGTGGGGATGTACATGCTGCCAGTTATACTTATGTCGACTGTCAACTATATCATTGTTATGCTGCAGTTTAGTAATATTGTTTAAAATGTAATTTCACATGATTTATGATTCACAAAATTATATAAAGTTATAAATTACTTGTTTGGGCAATTTGTATAAATTTTATATTATTGTTAGACTATATTTTGTTGTTAAACGGAGATAATAAGTATGATCTAATAAAATTATATACTGTTGCACAGTACTGTTAATTACCAGAATTTTGAAACAAATTAATATAATAAAGTCGTTTCATTAAAATTATTGATTGTCAGTTACTATCTACAATATAGTAAACTGAAAAAAAAAATGAAATTCATTTATTCAAATTAGGCTGAGAATCAGCACTTTTCGAACGTCAAAATTACATAAGACAGTCTCCAAAAAACGTCTGCCCTTCACCACTACCTAGTGCTTTAGCTGGGAAGAAAAAGTGGCGCAACACACTCCCCAGCAGCACTGCTATGCATTCAGTTAGAAAAAAAAAACTTGATTCTTTAAAATATTATGCGAAATAATTTCCATTATTCAAAATAACGAAATGTTACGCCAAGTGTTCTTTCAACTGCGGACTCTCCGTCCGCTTACCGGCCCATAGTGCTGCTCGACGAGGTGGGCAAGCTCTTTGAAAGAGTAATTGCAGACCGCCTCGTCGGGCGGCTGGTGCGGGTGGGGCTGGATTTGGCGGAGAGCCAGTTTGGTTTCCGCAGGGGGCGCTCCACAGTGGACGCCATCATGCGCGTGCGAGCCCTCACGACGGGGGATGCCGTGGCTCGGGGTGGGGTCGTCTTGGCGGTGTCTCTAGACATCGCCAACGCCTTCAATACCCTGCCCTGGAGTTGCATCAGGGAGGCACTCCGGTATCACCGGATGCCGACCTACCTCTGTCGTGTGGTCGAGGCCTATCTGGCAGACAGGGCCATCATCTACCCCGGTCACCAGGGAGAGTGGAACCGGCGAGAGATGTCGTGCGGTGTCCCACAGGGATCGGTCCTGGGGCCGCATCTGTGGGACATCGGATACGACTGGGTGCTGCACGCCGACCTCCCCAATGGCGTCAGCGTCGTTTGTTACGCTGACAACACGTTGGTCCTGGCGCAGGGGAGGTCGCACCAGGCGGCGTCCGAACTAGCGACACACGGGGTTGCGACAATCGTGGCCAGAATCCGGCAGTTGGGACTCGAGGTGGCCTTGCACAAGTCTGAGGCCATGTGTTTTATGGTCCTCGGAACGTGCCACCGTCGGGTTCCCAAATAACGGTAGGAGGGGTTCACATCGGCGTCGAGTCGACGATGAAGTACCTGGGACTCGTCCTCGACAGTCGGTGGAACTTCGTGGAGCATTTCCGACGTTTGGCTCCCAGACTGGACCGGGCTGGGGCTGCCTTGAAGCGGCTCCTGCCCAATCTAGGGGGTCCAAACGCCTCCTGCCGGAGGCTATACGCGGGGATCGTGCGGTCCATGGCCCTGTACGGGGCACCGGTGTGGGCGCGTTCGTTGAAGCGGCGGCCTGCCCGCCGGTTGAACGCGTCCCAGAGGGTCATGGCCACCCGGCTGGTCCGGGGATACCGCACGGTCTCCGGTGAGGCGGCGAGCCTCCTTGCCGGATGGCCGCCATGGGATCTGGAGGCAAAAGTCCTCGCGCATATTTGGGAGGACAAAGTTAACAAAGTTAGTCCCGGTTAGTCTGAAATCGTGAACCCGTCTTGAGAAAGCGTAGTGATCAACGGATGTGGGCATCTTTCTCATACAGCAAGGGCTTTCTGTATGAGAAGAGGTCTTTGTCCTGTTTTCAGTATTATTCACTTTCAAAATCCAAATAAATATATTTTATATCACATAAACCGTTGCCTTTTAATGCGTTTAAAACTAAAGTAAAATCCAACCTTTAGTTAAAGAACGCGACCAGCGACCAACTAGTCGCTGTGATTAACTCAAGACAATGTTTAAATGTTCTTTCTCCAGAATTAGCCTACCTACTGACAGGTTATGAGTTTATATAATTGTTTTTTAATTTGACTTTATAAGTAAAGTTTTAATTTATTGTTGACATAATCTACTCATTGTAGAAAATTGTCCAAATCACGAAAAAATTGGTAGTCCGTTGGAGCAAGGTCTAGTGAATACGGAGGGGTGATGAATGGTTTCTAATTGCAGTTCCTGTAGAGTTAAAACGGTTTCTCGTGCTATATGAGGTCTCGCGTTATCATGGAGCAATAATGGTGAAGATCGATTCATGAGTCGGGGCTGTTTCACTGCTAGTTTTGCTATCATTGTTCGGAGTTCGGCACAGTAGACGGTTCTCTATTGTGTTACCTAACTTTTTTATCCATAATTTACAGTGCCATGACTTTTGTTGTCCTAATCATCATTTGTCTGAATGATAACTTACCCGAACTTAATATCACATGCCATAAAATTGAAATCCCTAAATATAAAATTTCCTAAATCCGTTTGTCATAAATATTATAATCAATAATATACAAAATACATAAAACAGTTTTCAATAAAAGTTATAAGTCCTAAATTCAAATTACATAATGTTTATTTATAATAATAATATTCTTAGAACAAATTGGTATAACAATGCACATGCAGCATGTAGCATGCAAGCAAGCACGCAGCATGCAGCATTCAAGCAAGCATGCAGCATGCAAGCAAGCATGCAACATGCAGCAGGCATGGTTTCTGTCACGGCTCCGGCGCTGCGGGGCTCCGGCGGTCCCACGCGAGTTTATCGTCGCAGATGGGTGTTACAACCACCTGCTCCTCAACTCACGGGCTGCCTCGCCCCTCTGCGCCTACGCGATTTTAAATTACACTCTAGGGGTAGAGCAGACAAGACTGCGTGGAGTCGGATTTAAAGCGATTCGTTTCTGTCACTAAAACCTAGTTTTTAGCAAATGTTTAGGACATGTGACTTTAGGCCACGTAAAATTAAGAGATTCAATTATTATAGTACTCGATATATGACAGAATACTTTTAGAACTAAAGATAATTATGTTAAACAAAATTTCGGGATTTTTAACATTATGGTTACTGAAGTTTATAGCAAACGTGTTATGGATAGTGATTTTCGGACAAACAATTTTAGGAGAAGAAAGGGAGTACCACAGTAGATATCTGCAGTTATTGCTTGACCAGTCCGGAGAAAGCTATAGTGAGTAACACCATGCTGACACCACCAAACCATTACCTTTGTTACCATTACCTTTTTATTGGTAAGCTTTGCTTTAGGACACTGTTGCGGCGTATTACCTGGGGTCAGCCATTGCATTTTTCTCTTACGGCTATCGTAAAGAATCCACTTTTCATCACATGAGATAAACAAATATATGGACAATAAGATCCAATATTCCTTCATTTCTGTATCGATTCAACAAGGCAACACAAGTTTCAACACGCGTTTCTTTCTGCTGATCAGTCAAATCATGAGGCACCCATTTCTCATATTTTTACATTTTATTGATTTGACGCAAATTGGTGAATATTGTTGGTAAGGTAACGTTAAACCATGCCGCTAATTCCTGGGTAGTTTGGCTCGGATTGGCTTCCACCATCTCTTTCAATGCATTGTTATTCACCGGTGTGGGCGGTCTTCCACGTGGTTCGTTCTTCAAATCAAAGTTTCCATCACGAAAGCGTTTAAACCAAAATCGCACGGTGCGTTCATTAGCAGTCCCCTCTCCAAACGCAACATTGATATTGCAAGCTGTTACTTTTGCGTTAGTTCCGCGTCGGAACTCGTATTAAAAAATAACTCGAATTTTTGATGTATCCATCTTTCTTGTCTAAGCTGAATAAAAAAAACAACTGAAAGTCAATAATCAAATGGTGCACATTTTTTTTAAAAGAAGAGAACTTCACAGTTACCATGTGAAAAAAGTTTCACTCAAAAATCTCAAACCATGAAGCTTCTATCTCAATCCGAAGTACCTATTACAATAAAACGGCAATTTCTTACTTTAACTCCTATTATACGAGTATGTGACCCAAATGAGTTCTACGCTGAGTTCTATTCACTATTAAACAAACAATTTATCGACACTTTTCCACTAAAGACTAAAACTATTACACAATGTTCTTATTTAGTGATTTGGCGACACCAGGTATTCGTAAAAGCAGGGAAAAACTTTTTGAACTTTATGGCCTAACTAAAGCAACATAAGAATAATACAAGCTTTCATCAGTATGTTGCAAAATATTATAAAACTTTTAAAAGTTTGTGCAAAATGGCAAAAGCTCTTCACATTTGCAATAAAATAAAATTAGCTGATGATAAAATGAAAACTACAGCTACAACTACGATAAAACAGCGTTTTATAGATTTTAATTTTGAGAATGCACATGGCCCCATCAACTCAGATGTAGAAATAGCTCAGGAATATTAAAACTTTTTTTGCTAATGCTCCCCATAAAACTACTGGAGTTTTAAATTCCCCACCCACGCTTTTCTGCTGCCTTACTTAGAAAGAATGTAAAGGCATTCCCTTTGGAGTTTAGGTTTCAGCATACCAGGCTGCATATAACCCCCAGGCTGTTTTATAAGCTTTTAAAGATCTTAAAATGAAATCAACAGAAGATCTATGGGAAATGTCTGTAAAAGTCTGTAGATCTGTCATCAAAACCATTGCGCCTTATTTAGCTTTCTTATTTAACACCAAAGTTGACCAAGGAGTCTATCCGGATATCATGAAACACAGTAAAGTAGTTTCATTGTTCAAATCCGGTGATAGTACGGAACCCAACAATTATAGGCCTGTGTCAATTCTGCCAGTTCTTAGTAAGGTGTTTGAAAAGTTGATACTCAATCAAATGTTACGTCACTTTAATAAAAATTCCATCTTTCATGATCAACAGTACGGTTTTACCAGATGGCGTTGTACCACTGACTCCGGTGTCACCCTAATAAAGAACATTTTAACGCCTGCGAAGAAGCACAAGATGCCATTGGAATCTTTTGCGACCTCTCGAAGACGTTTGATTGCTTAGACCATGAGACACTTCTGCTGAAACTGGAGCACTATGGGATTAGGAATACAGCTCTTGATTTGCTAAGATCATACCTGAAAGATAGAAAAGTTAAAGTTCAAGTCAACGGCACAAACTCATTAGGATCTGAAATGGCAATGGGCGTTCCTCAAGGTTCGATATTGTGTCCATTCCTCTTTTTTTTTAGCTTATATTAATGATTTATCCCAATTATTTCAAAATCAACCAAAGATGGTGTTATGGTGCAGATGACACATCATTGATCTTTAAAATAAAACGACGGTCACAAAATCTTGACGACGTGAATAGCTCTATTGTTCAGGACCAAGATTGGTTTACGGTAAATCATTTGGTACTAAATAATAAAAAAAAAAAAACAAATGATTTAAAATTACCAAATGTTAGAAGTAGCGAATGTGACATCATATTGAATGGAGAAAAACTGGAATTTATTAAACTAACAGCTTTCCTAGGAATCACGCTAGACGAATAAAGCTCGCCCTGCGGACTCTCCGTCCGCTTACCGGCCCATAGTGCTGCTCGACGAGGTGGGCAAGCTCTTTGAAAGAGTCATTGCAGACCGCCTCGTCGGGCGGCTGGTGCGGGTGGGGCCGGATTTGGCGGAGAGCCAGTTTGGTTTCCGCAGGGGGCGCTCCACGGTGGACGCCATCATGCGCGTGCGAGCCCTCACGACGGGGGATGCGGTGGCTCGGGGTGGGGTTGTCTTGGCGGTGTCTCTAGACACGACAGAGGTAGGTCGGCATCCGGTGATACCGGAGTGCCTCCCTGATGCAACTCCAGGGCAGGGTATTGAAGGCGTTGGCGATGTCTAGAGACACCGCCTACCTCTGTCGTGTGGTCGAGGCCTATCTGGCAGACAGGGCCATCATCTACCCCGGTCACCAGGGAGAGTGGAACCGGCGAGAGATGTCGTGCGGTGTCCCACAGGGATCGGTCCTGGGGCCGCATCTGTGGGACATCGGATACGACTGGGTGCTGCGCGCCGACCTCCTCAATGGCGTCAGCGTCGTTTGTTACGCTGACGACACGTTGGTCCTGGCGCAGGCTGGGGAGGTCGCACCAGGCGGCGGCCGAACTAGCGACACACGGGGTTGCGACAATCGTGGCCAGAATCCGGCAGTTGGGACTCGAGGTGGCCTTGCACAAGTCTGAGGCCATGTGTTTTCATGGTCCTCGGAACGCGCCACCGTCGGGTTCCCAAATAACGCTAGGAGGGGTTCACATCGGCGTCGAGTCGACGATGAAGTACCTGGGACTCGTCCTCGACAGTCGGTGGAACTTCGTGGAGCATTTCCGACGTTTGGCTCCCAAACTGGACCGGGCCGGGGCTGCCTTGAAGCGGCTCCTGCCCAATCTTGGGGGTCCAAACGCCTCCTGCCGGAGGCTATACGCGGGGATCGTGCGGTCCATGGCCCTGTACGGGGCACCGGTGTGGGCGCATTCGTTGAGGCGGCGGCCTGCCCGCCGGTTGAACGCGTCCCAGAGGGTCATGGCCACCCGGCTGGTCCGGGGATACCGCACGGTCTCCGGTGAGGCGGCGAGCCTCCTTGCCGGATTGCCGCCATGGGATCTGGAGGCAAAAGTCCTCACGCATATTTGGGAGTGGCGCGGGGAGGCGAAACACCGGGGCTTGACTCCGATGCCGTGAGAAATCGCGGCACAGCGGACAGAGCTCCGACGGGATCTCATGGCGTCATGGAGAGTGCGATTGTCGCAACCCAGTGCTGGGCACGCCACTATTGCGGCGATAAGTCCCCTCTTTGAGGAGTGGCTGGAGAGGCGCCACGGCGTCCTCACCTTCCGCCTGACGCAGGTCCTCACCGGACACGGCTGTTTCGGGAGGTACCTGTTTCGGATAAGGCGGGAGGAAACGCCCGGGTGTCATCACTGCGTGGATCGCCCGGAGGACACGGTGGAGCATACGGTGGAGGTATGCCCGGCTTGGGCAGAGCACCGCCGTGTCCTCGTGGAGGCGATCGGTGGCGGGGATCTCTCGCGTCCGGCCCTGGTCCAGGCCATGGTACGGAGCGAGAGGGCATGGGAGGCCGTCACCTCCTTCTGCGAAGCAGTAATGCTCGCGAAGGAGGAGGCGGAGCGCGTGAGGGAGAGGCAAATTTCGCGCCCTCACGCCCCTAGCTGCCGCAGGAGGAGACGCCCCGGGCGTCGGGAATCGATCGCGGATTCCCGGCCACTGTAGGCGCGGGCTTGCGGACGGTGAGCAATGGGTAGCTCGCCGTCCGGTAAGGACCAAGCCTGGGTCGACGGTGCGTTGTGTTCCACGCGCGCCTCAAAGAGATGTCAGCGAATGAAGGGGTCCGATGAGACCATTGCCTGCCGGGGTTGCGGGAAAGTCCGAAAGGGATACCGTGGCCCCCTGGCATTGCATAGGCAACAGAAGGAACACGGGTGGGTTTTAGTCAGTAAGAGTCTGACACGCCCTCCCGCTCCACCCAGAGCGGGAGACGTCATTTGATGATTTCCCACCCAAAAAAAAAAAAAAAAGACTAATAAAGCTAAATTACAATGGGGACCCGATATAACATCTCTCGCGGGGTGGCTAAGCTCGGCCGCTTATGCTGTTAGAAAGATAAGACAGTTAACAGATGCAGAAACCGCGTGTTTGGTATATTTTAGCTACTTCCACAGTACATATACATAATACTGTGGAAGTAGCCAAAATATATACGTAACGTATGGCATTTTACTGTGGGGTCTGGCTGCTGACATTGAATCTATCTTTATTTTACGAAAAAGAGCTGTCAGAGCCATTTATAATCTACGTAGTCGCGAATCTCTCAGGGAACTATTTAAAAAGATTAATATTATGACGGTACCTTGCCAATTTATTTATAAAAATATTATGTACAGTATGTGAGAAAATATCTACATCTTTTTAATAAAATAAGTGATAGACATCATTTTAATTTAATACTAGAAATAAAAATTAAATAGATTAACCATTTTTCAGACATATCTAAAGTAAACACACTTTTTATGGGGTACTGTGTTAAATGTTACAACATAATACCTTGTGATATATTAGAATTAAATGAAAGAAAATTTAAAACTCATATAAAAAGTACATTTTGTAAACAAGCTTACAAATTAGAGGATTATATCCAAGATAAAAATGCTTACAAACGTGCTGGTCCTGCTCCATAGGACAATTTAGAATCTAGACTAAATCTAACTGGTTGCCAATTTAATTGTATAATATTATTTTTTATAACATTGGCTTTATATTCTGTGATTACTTGAACTCACACACTGACTTATTATTAGTATTACTTGTTAAAATGTTAAGAATATCGTATAATTTTACAATGTTTGTAAATGTGAGCACCATGCATCTATCACATAATTAATTTATCTGTCATTCCTTCATTTTTCATTCTTTTTAACTATCGTGGTATAGTAATCTTATTCTAGGTGCAGTATTCACATATAATTATTAATATATAGAAGATATTCTGAAAACATTTTTAAAGAGTAACGCTGGAGTTTCTTGCCCATTCTTCTCCATACAAAAAGTACCTTTTTAAGGGGCCACTATATTTTTTTTTCTAATTTTTGACGTTCAATAGTGCCTTTTTGTGCCTAATTGAAATACATTATCTGACTTTGACTTTGAGAAAAGAGCCACACAGATTTGAGTAGACCTGTCCTGTCAGTGCAAGCATTTGTTAGTAACGTGGAGTTCAACTCATAACTTAAGAAGCTCAACTTGACGAACAATACCAAAAAAAGGACATTTTGGTAGGCCGCATAAACTACTCAAACCATCATTAAACCTGTTAAGAGAGGACGGAGTTGCGTTGCAGCACGTTTCGGGGAGATTGTCGTGGTAGGGGCATACTTCTCCCCGAACCGAACTCTCGCCGAGTTCCACAACTCTCTTACGGAGTTGAGAGTCGTCGTCGTCGGGTTATGCTCCCTCCCCGTGCTCTTCAGTAGTATATTATTGGGGTTTATTAAGGTATATGCCTAATTATATATAAATATAAGCACAAATAAATATACATAAATACAAGAATATACTAAAACAAATAAAACAAACAATGGGAAAACATTAACGTTGTGATGATACTGCCAGCTTCTTACGAATGTACTCGCGAACTTTAACATTACTACTTCTACTATTTTACTTATTTTTTGACATCGAGAACTTCAAATTCATTTGATCTGCAACCTGATATAACATTCTTGTAGTCCTCGAAGTCATAAACAGCATCTTGTTTTTTTATCTGCCTCTCTATGTTTCCATGGACTCCATCAGCAGACATAATATGGGTATGGCCTTTGGACAAGTACTTAATAGTTAAGCTTTCTAAATAGTTAATGTTCTTGGTAAATATTTGTCAAGAGGCGCGTTGCTTCGTCTGTAATGACTTACAGCAGGATTATAGATATTTATGTGTAATTCAACAGGGTTTCTGTCATCTTTGACTTTTTGCCTCTATTCTCTTTAACATCTCCATATAAAGCTTTACACTTTATCGCCCTTCTTAATTCTGTTATAACAGCATCGTTTTTATAACCTAAAGTATTTAAGAAAAAAGACCAGCATACGTTTATTTCTTCATTATTTTTTGGAAGGTATTAGAACCTGCTTTCTTCTACATACAGCACGACAAGATCGGTTTATCTTTACCATCAGCCTGCGTAATCGTCAACTGACCTTAGTACCGGTCCATGAACAGCTTCGAGACTTTTATGTACTAACTGTTTGCGGTCGAACTGTTAGAAGGAGACTCGAAGAACGTGGCCTGAAACCTCAAAAGCCAACCAATGGGCCAAAACTGACTCGAGCTCACATAATGGCGCGCCTACAGTTTGCACGTCTTGTCACGGAGTCGACGTCGCCAAGTTGTTTTACGGATGAAACCGAGACTATGCTGAAAGTCTACCGCAGACAGCGAGAACGTGATATTATTCACTCAAATATACTTACAATTCAATGTCTTGATCCTTCAAAGCACTCATTAATTATTAACTTAGATCTATAAAATTGTCGGTTATTCATCTCAAATGGAAAATTATCGATTAAACAAACAAAATCACAGTACGCGCGGTGGTCCTTCGACGCATACTAGGGTGGCACGGGAATCCGCAGGATTTTTAAAGTGAATGTTACAATTTTAAAAACCTAGCAACTACACAAACAATTATTTCTTAACCTAGTAACTGCAGTCACTTGCTAGGTTACTAATTGGTTGGTGTAAGATGCTAGGTTTTAGAATAGTATTTTATACTTGTTTCAAAATTGTAGTGTAGTTGGTAGGTTTTTGATTATTTACAACTTCGTTTGCGAATGGTTTTTAGATGTTTTGACAAGCCCTATCGAAAAATATCTAGCAAGTAAAATATGCAAAAGCTTCGATTTTTTTAGAAATGTCAGTTAGGTTTTGAAATTGCACAGCCGCGGCGCTCCTGGCGTACTGTAGATAGCCGCTTGGTGATGTTGAGTTCCTCCAGTATGGATTCATTCGTTCTCATAGCGGTCCATGGTCCTATACGAAGTAGCCTACGCCAATACCACATCTCGAAAGCATCGATTCTACTGCTTTTGCGGCATTTAATGCACCGCGATTCAGCGCCATATAAAAAGATGGAAAAAACTAGAGCACGGGTCAGTCGTATTTTGGTATTCCGACGGATGCCACGATTACTCCAAATTTTCCCTGGACTGCTCATTGCACTTTCGACCATACCAGAACGACGGTGGATTTCCTCAAGGCAGCTGCCCTCATTCGTGATCAAAGACCCAAGGTACATAAACTCACTGACTTTCTCATAGCTGTCGAGTACATTTAAGCTCGGAAGAAGATGAACACGGTCTACCACCATTAGTTTCGTCTTGGCATGGAAGATTTTGGGTATAAGTTTAGCACTCTCTGCTTCTAAATGCTTCAGCCGTCTCTTCCTCGTTCGGCGCAACTATAGTGGTATCGTCCGCATATCTCAGGTTCGTGTGTCTTTCACCGCCAACAACGATTCCACCGTGTGATTGGCACGGCGGAATCACATCCCTATCCTTCCGAGTACGAGTAGATATTTGAACTTACGTAGTTGATTGTATCTGCTTCTTTGTCTATCAGAACTCAGACCCTATCCTCAATCAACTTCCAAGACTCCTGACTTATCCACTCTTTCTTCTTCCATACAGTTTTAAAAGCATCATGACTCTCTTTGGCCGTATCTAAAACAATCCTCTTGAGGTTATTCCAGTCAGCTTCACTTGAGTCTAATGGATCTAATTTTAGTGACTTCATATTATTGCCGCCAATCGTTTCCTGGGAGTGATCTAGGTCTTATTTGTACAGGGGTACGTTAGTCTGAGGATTCCGCCTAGGGGCTTTTAAACGCAGCTTGAAGTCAGCGAATAAAAGATGGTGGTCACTATTATACTGTAAACGAATACACTCGGACCGTTCCGTGTATACATTGAAATTATGTAATTTAATACATTATTATTTCAAAGTGTTCGGTTGCGTTTAGTAAAATTTTAAAACTTATTGTATAGGTGAAGATGTAGTTGTGTGTATACAATGAATGTCTTCAAATTCATGATAATATTATAAATGTGATTTCAAAAGTAACTCTGCCTGTCTATTACCTTTTCACTCCTAAGCCACTGAACCAATTGATATGTAAGTTTATCAAATAGGTAGCCTAGGACTTGGAGAAGGACATAGGCTACTTGTCATCCTGAATAACAGCTAATATATAATAAACAAAAGGTTTACTAACGCTGAGTCATATGCTTGACCTTATTATCAGTGACACAAAGTGGATTGATTTCTTAACAACGCGACAGTACATAGACTAGCACTATGTTTCTGATAGAAAATGTTTGACCGAACATACTATTACGACTCTGATCACCGTTATGGGCAAACAACTGTTACTTGTCATAGGTGTACAATCATTTAATAAAGTATCTCCTTCCTAGTATCTAAATTAAAATTATCGAAGTGATTTATTTCCGACCGTTACTGTAAATACATACATAAAAATCAAGATAACATTTTGACCTTGACTATATGTAGTTCCATACGAAGTCATGAATGGTTATGAATTCATGATTGATTGATTGTTTTAATACGACGTTAAATATAATTCTGACGATCATAGGAATCATGATTAATTATTAATTCGTAATTCTAGGTACATAGTTGCATGCTCGTGTCTAGTGATTAAAGATAACTAAGTACTTACTACCAAATTCAAATAACAAAAATTTTCCACCCAGTAAACGTTTTATCGTCGTCACCGAGACATAGAACATTTAAAACAAAATGTCCCCAATGGAGTGGTTAAACTATATATTGTTTATAGAGAACCTACTAGGAATATACAGGAATTATTGTAACCAGTCAGTGATTAAACAATGTTTTATTATCTTCCGAATATTCACCCAAAATATATTGTCCTCTATTGTCCTCATTTTTGAAATAAATATGATGCTAGGAGGAGATGACTATGATCAAATTACTTTGATTTTTGCTTGTTTTCCTGCTGTTGCTTATGTAAACTCTATGTCATCCATCGTGATAGGCATCTGTTATAGCCGCGCCTTTATGTCGTATTATAAAAGTATCAGTCATGTCTCCGAATGCTTTAAAGACGACACTAAATTACTTAACTCATATAAAAAGTTATACTGGTTCAGCTTAACTTTGATTTTTCTGTCCATCGTTTTTGTTGTATATAGAACTGCAGCAGTTTTAATAAAATTTTCCCAACCAGATCTGTTATTTTTGATCATTTCATTATCACAAACAATTACAAGATTTAACGTAATATTTCAGCACCTCATTTTGTTTTTTGTTATTATGATGGTGTTAAAGTCGTTCAAATCTTTGACTTCGTTGATATTAGTCGTGCAAGAAATTTTAATAGTAGGCAGTTGCGATATTAGTTCTGATGAGCATTGTGATATCACAAGGGAGCAGATTCAAGGGTGGGTTGAAATGTATCGAGATATAGCAAACTGCTGCAAAAAAGTGACGCTATGCTTTGGACGCCAGGTACTTGTTTCTAGAATTTTATTGAAATAATCATGTGTTTAGTAATCTAATTTCTATTTGTTTATAAACATTCCTTTGTTTCAGTTTTTCTTTATGATAACAGTCTCAATGTCAAACTATATTTTATTAACATATCAAATGTGTTACAAGATTATTTTGAAAGTAAGTTTTTGATATTTCACACTATTTTCTAACGTAAAATTTGTAGGTACGTATTCTATTCTATCAAGTCTTAATCTTAATATTATTTAATTATATACATTTTTAGAATGAGGATATCGATGAGTTCAAGAAAATGGTATTTGTTATATGTTTTTATGTTTCATTAATGATGTTGCCAATCGTTGCTGGACAAATGACTCGTAACCAAGGGGTAAAATTCCACAGAGTCATGGCTCGGCTTTATAATACAGTTATTAAAGGTAACAATAACGTATAATAAAAAAAAACAGCAATGTTTAGGATTAAAAGTTATTTGTAATACCATATTATGGAATTTAATTTAAGATTCACAAGAAGCTGAAGTGAAATTGATAAAGGACTTCATACGTTTGATAAAGAAGAATCCAATAGAGATCAAGTTATTGTCCAACATTTCTGCTGGGATGTACATGCTGCCTGTTATACTTGCGTTGGCTGTCAACTATATCATTGTTATGTTGCAGTTTAGTCATATTGTTTAATTCTACTCATAATACAATTAACGTTAAACTTTGCAAACATGTCTGCATGGCTTAGTCACGCAACATTTATATTATTATAAAAATACCGAAGCCGATACTTAAGTCTTTGGCGACATTTTAGTATTAAAGCGTGAATTTTGACATTTTATATATAAATTGTTTGTCTAGTGCACCAACCAACCACATATTAATTATAAGACTTTCATACTGTAATCATGTTTTACATAATCAATATTATCTTATCTTATCTTATCTGCAGTATTGCTAGTAGAAATCCATTTAGTTATGTTGATCGTTGCCGAGATACGACATTATTAACAAAATTTCTCCAGTAAAGTGGTTGAACAAGTTATTGTTTCTGGGAAATCTTTAAAGTGTATACAGGATTTATTGTAGTTTAAAGAAAATTTAATAATATTGTGTATTGTACAAGATGACTGTTATGGGGCAGTATCATCATCATCTTCATCATTTCAGCCATAGGATGTCCACTGCTGAACATAATTCAAAAATTCAAAATTCAAAAGTCATTTATTCAAATTAGGCTGAGAATCAGCACTTTTCGAACGTCAAAGTTACATAAGACAGTCCCACAAAACGCCCACTCTTCACCACTTCCTAGTGCTTTCGCTGGGAAGAAGAAGTGGCGCAACAAACTCCCCAGCAGCACAGCTGTCTGTTCAATTAGGAAAAATAAAATGATTCTATACAATAGTACTTATGCAAAATAATTTACATAACACAACACAAAACATTAAATTATAAATTATCAGCCATATGACAGCTAGCACACGCCAATATACCAACCAAAAACATCGAAATCTATACTCAAGCAGAAATAAAAATAACTAAACGTAAAGAATAGGCCTACCCCAATGATTTCCAAATGGGGCAGTATAATATCGCGAAAATTTCCTTATGTCAGTTGGTAATTAATTGTAATTATGTATATTTACCCTTTAAATATACCTATGCCCTGACGTGGGCGCTTCGCACCCTTAACTTTGTAGTGGAGGAAATAAACATTTTTGCTTGTACACGGAGTGAATTCACAAGAAAATAAGTTGTTATTGTTGTTTGCATTGGGTTGTGCCTGTAATAATAGTTGTAAGTGATTATATAAATAAATAAATAGATAATAATAAATACATGATGCTTAAAGTTAAGTAACGATTAACGAAAACATAATTTATTTGACGTTTAAACGTGTCTTAACTCTATATTGTATTGTATATGGGGCTAGTGTCCGCAATTCCACATTCCAAGTGCGTGTTTTTAATGCGTACAGGTGTCTTAACTTTGAGCAACGCTTTTAATGGTTTGATTTCTTCTAGAAAATTCCCACACGATTGTCATAATATTGGTAAAGTTGTTTTTGCCTAATTAAAAAAACATATACATACGGTAGTTTTGTTTATTTTACGAACATATTAAAATAATATGGTATTCTCAAATGATTAACAGTCAATTATTAGGTTGGGGAAAAAGTATTTTCGCATTATAGTATGTATGAACTTGTAATAAAATCTCTTTGGCTATACTATTTGTACCGTATCTGGCTGGTTTTGGTATCATTGAAAGTTTAAATTTTAAAGAACATAATTCCAAATTCAAATTAGGAAAATGTGTGATTTTCTTATTTTTTTATTTGTTTTTCGTACCATCAAGTTGAGTGAATCTAATGAAGAAATTCGATACATTTTAAAATTTTACTACAAGAAAGGTAAAATTGCAATGCAAGCCGTGAAAAAAATTTGCGGTGTTTATGGACCTAGTGCAGTGTCTGTGAGAGTAGCACAAATTTGGTTTAAGCGTTTTCAAATCCGGAAATCCGGAAATTTTGATGTCAAAGATGCACGTCGCTCTGGTCGGATATTATTATATTACGGATTAAATGAATGCCATTTTTTAAAAAGTGGAGCAAGAAATCAGTAGTTACGACATAGCTGAAGAACTGGGAATTGATCACAAAACAGTTTTGTCGCATTTGAAAAAAACTGCACAAAATAGCTCGATATTTGGGTACCTCACGAGCTCACTGAAAGAAGAAACTTAATGAACCGTGTACTCATTTGTGATTCTTTATTACGTACGACGTAATGAAACCGAACCATTTTTGAAGAAGCTGATAACTGGTGATGAGAAGTGGATCACGTACGATGAGAACGTGCGAAAAAGGTCGTGGTCAAAGGCCGGTCAGGCTTCACAGACTGTGGCGAAACCCAGGTTAACTCGCAACAAGGTGATGCTGTGTGTGTGATGGGATTGGAAGGGCATTATTCATTATGAGCTGTTACCACCAGGCAGGACCATCGATTCTGAACTCTACTGCGAACAACTGATGAGATTAAAGCAAGAAGTTGAGAGAAAACGGCCGGAATTAATCAACAGAAGGGGTGTGATTTTTCATCATGATAACGCTAGACCTCACACATCTTTAGCCACTCAGCGAAAATTAAGAGAGTTTAGCTGGGAGATGTTAATGCATCCGCCGTATAGTCCTGACCTTGTACCTTCAGATTTCCACCTGTTTCGGTCTCTTCAGAATTCCTTAGGCAGTGTCAGGTTAAAATCACGAGAGGACTGCCAAAACCACTTGTCGCGATATTTTGATCAAAAGTCCCAAAATTTCTATAGCAATGGGATCATGTCCCACCTACAAGATGGAAAAAAGTTATCGAACAAAATGGTACCTACATACTTTAGTTAAATGTAAATAAACTATATTAAAAAATGTTTTGAATTTTCTTAAAAAAAATGCGAAGTATATTTTTGCCCAACCTAACTAATTTCTAATAAATTTAAATTACACAACTGAAAAAACATTTCCTTATTTCACTTTCCTACTCCATCACCAGACCCTGTTCATCATCTATGTATAACCTATTTATTGAGACCATTCCAACGAGCCCAAACACGATATGTGTGCTGCAAGTTGATAACGGAGTTGGATATCCTGCACCAGTTCAAAGTTACTTTGTTCCTCTAATTCAAATTCAAAAGTCATTTATTCAAACTAGGCTGAGAACCAGAATCAGCACTTTTCGAACGGCAAAGTTACATAAGACAGTCCCCCAAAACGCCCACCTTTCACCATTTCCTAGTGCTTTTGCTGGGAAGAAGAAGTATCGCAACAAACTCCCCAGCAGCACAGCTGTCTGTTCAGTTAGGAAAAAAAAATGATTCTATACAATACAAGATAATTTACATTACGAAAAACACAATTTAAATTATAAATTAATAGCCATATGACAGCTAGCACACGCCAATATACCAACCAAAAACATCGAGAACTATACTCAAGCATAGAAATAAAAATAACTAAACGTAAACAATATCTAAAAAAGAAAAAAAAGCCTCCAGGCATAAAGGTCGTGCCCGCTTACATATAGCTGTAACTAGAAGTTATAATTGATAAACTAGGACCATCGAGGTAGAATAAATAATTGTCGAGGTCGCTAGCTAGCCAGATATTGCAATACAACTCATAAAAAAACATTGTAATGAGTAGATTATGTCGACAATAAATAAAAAATAAAAAAATAGACTTAAAAATGAGGATTATAAATTCAAAAAAATATCATTGAAGTAACAGAATACCAAATTTCAAATCGATCAGATCTGTGGAAGATGCTCACATCTATTCATCAACTAGAAAAGAGCTGATAATCTTCAAACGGCTGAACCGATTTTCATAAAATATGTCTAAGAACCATCTCTAGAAAACGTCTAACTAACAAGTTGATTTTGTAATATACTCGTAATAGGGAATGTCATAGTATGTCAAACTAATCCAGTCGAATTTCTATATTAAATGATTTTTAATATTAACAGATTCGACACCATGAAAACACATGGAGTGTTTTCATGGTGTCGAATCTGTTAATATAAGCTTGTAATAATTATAGTTGGTTACGGATCAGTGTTAATAATGACATTAATTGCTGGACAAAAGACGAGTAACCGAGAAGTGAAGTTCCACCGGGTGTTATTGGTTCGACTTAAAATGATTTTCAATAAACTTGATTTTTTGATTGACAATAAAATGATTATTGGTAAGACTATCCTAACTATATAATATTATAAATGCGAAAGTGAGTTTGTTTGTTACGCTTTCACGCCAAAACTGCTGAATGGATTTGGATAAAATTCAGCACATGGGTAGACCATGACTTGGAAAAGGACATAGGCTACTTTTCATCCTGGATCAGAACAGATAGCTGTGATGCTGGGGAGTTTGTTGCGCCACTTCTTCTTCCCAGCTAAAGCGCTAGGAAGTGGTGAAGGGTGGGCGTTTTGTGGTACTGTATTATTTAACTTCGTTCGGAAAGTGCTGATTCTCAGCCTAGTTTGAATAAATGACTTGTTTTTTTTTTGAAGTGAATTTTCTTTAGCGGCGTTGTGCACTTTTTTTGTGATGGGTAAAAATGTTAAACTCGCGTGAGGACACGTGACCTGATCGAAAATTCGTAAGACGGAAGGAGAGTAAACTGTTATATATACGTTAATATTCAAGTTTTCACTTCTGCCGGCACTCCCAGAGTGCAACCCATTTTTATTTTTATTTTAGGCGCATTATGTACTCGCCATATATGTTATATAGGATGGGTGAGATCACGCATCCCTGTCTGACTCCTTTGTGAAAACTGAAATGACTTGATGTAACGTCACCTACAGTTACACTGCCTTAAACTGAGTCATAAAGGTTACGAATCAGCATTATTAAGATGAGCTGGAACTACTGACTCAACAAGCACCCCCCATAGCTTCTCCCATTTAACGCAGTCGAAAGCCTTCTTATAATCTACAAAGCATACCATCGTTGTAGTGTAGTGCTCGTAGCACTTTTCTATATGTTATAAGTTGTAGAGCAATGATAGGCGTAGAAAATCTACCGAAGGCATCTAGAATGTTTTCAGCAATGTTGCATTGAAGAGTGAGTTATGACCGTGGGTCACGGAAGAGTTTGGGTGAAATCTTCACCGAAGAAAGAATAGGAGGAAGAGGCTCATGTTGACACAATATTGCTTCCATCCCTTTTGTAAAAACAGAATTCGCAAATATTCAGTACGAAAAACGCTCGTCTTTCTTATATAATAAAATAAATAAACAAATAGATATACATACTAAACCGTATAAAGAATGCAAATTGTTGCTGATTAAGTGGATAGATAAGTTAAGCTATGGTGAAGTAGAAAATCTTCTATTAAATATAAGGTAAAACCGATTCCGCATAAAATAACTACACACAAACATACACACTCACATTCACACACGCACACATACACACACACACACACACACGCACACATACACACGCACACACTCGCACGTACGCTTAAATTTATACACACATATACCTACCAACAGACTAATTATAATATCTAAAAATAATTAATTTATAAAACTTTGTTTCGTTAGGTACATGTTTACACTAATTAATTGCAAGATATAAAAGAGCGGCGCCTCCTGGCACAGGCATTTTTATGCTTAAAAGGAGACGCCACCAACTGTATAACGTACAACGTGTAAAATAATGAAATAAAAACATTTTTTGATTTGATTTTGATTTCAATTTCCGAGTTTGTGGGCCAGGATTTAATTTTTATGCATGGTAATTTTAGGGCGCACACCGCAAGAATTGTTCGAGAATACCTGCATAACTTAAGTATCGCAGTAATGGAATAGCCAGCAAGAAGCTCTGATATGAATCCAATAGAGCACTTATAGGATGAGTTGAAGAGGCATGTTCAAGCTAACCAACCAGCTCCAGAAAACTGCCATCTTGGAAGCATGGGAGAACATTCCACAGCACGTCATAATGGCATTAATTCATTCGCTGCCGAACCGCATGACAGCCTTCTTAAATGTTCCTGTAGGTAACACAAGTTACTAAATAAACGTTATCGCTTTGAAAATAATTGCTTTCTTAAAAAAATCCGACAAATGACTCGTAATCAAGGGTTGAAGTTCCCCCAAGTCTTGCTTGGCCTGGCTTTATAACACAGTTATTAAAAGTTGAATATAGTTTTTTTTTTTATGTCAATATGTTTAGGTATTAAAATTATTTGTAATATCATAATATATTATTTCATTTTACCTAAATTCACAACAAGCTGAAGCCAAATTGTTTAAGGAAATTATACGTTTGATAAAGAAGAATCTAATAGATATCAAGTTTTTGTCCAAGATTCCATCTGGGATGTACATGCTGCTAGATAAATACTCACGTCGGTTGTCAACTATGTCATTATTGTGCTGCATTTTATTCATATTATTATATTTGGAAACATGACTGGTTGTTTGTAACTTGTCACACCAACATTTGTATAAAAAGACCGAGGCCGATGGCCAAAAAGTAACCTTTTTATATTAAAGCCTGAAGTATTACGAGTACATTTAGTATCATCATCTGCGTAGCCCTTTCCCGGATAACCGGATGCACCTGAATACCAGTATTTTACGTGGAGCGACTGCTTTTCTGACCTCAACAACCCAGCTACTGGGTAATACAATACCCATTGGTAAGACTGATTGTCAGACCTTTGATCTTCTGACGACCCGACTGACAAAGATTCACGAATAACAGCTGGGACCAGCGGCTCAACGTGCTTTCCGAGGTATGGAGGGATCTTGGTGTATACAGATGGTCACCTAACCACGGACCAACCGCGACAAGCGTAGCTTAAAATGATCGATCAACCTGTGCGGCTGGTATTACTTAGCCACAGGCCTGTACGAAGGTAGTAGAAATCAATTTACTTAATGCTATTATTGATGCTTGTGTTCACGCCAATACAGGACAAACAGGGTTAAACTTGATTACAAGCCAGTGAATTAACAAACGAACTATAAAAACAAGCATTACCAAAAACAAGGCCGTCTGCTTTCTGTTAATTCAATAATATAGGTAGCCGCTGTCGCAGCATTGATGAAAATAATAAAAATAAAACGAACTTCTCTAATAACTTCGTGTCATTCTTTATTGACATTAACAGTCAACAAAATATGTATATACCTAACCTACTAAGAACATTGAAATAACATAATATTTCTTTGCCTCCGTCCATTAAAGCCATTACTTTATCGTTGTCAACGAGACACACAACATTACAAATAAAAATGTCGCCTTTAAAATGGTTAAACAATTTATTGTTTCTGGAGACTCTTTTAGGCATACACAGGCAATATTCTAAACAGAAGATTACCAAAAATTTGATCATTGTAAAATTATTATTCCTGATTATCTTGTACTCTATTATCATTGCTATTAAAGTGCATTATTTGTTACTAGGAGATGTTGTGATTGATCAACTGCATGTAATTTATTGTATATTTGCTGCTTCAGCCTATGTAAACTCTGTGTCATACGTCGTAACCAGCATCTGTTACAGCCGTGCCTTCATGTCATATTATAGAAGTATCAGTCGTCTCTTTGACTGGTTTAAATATGACATAAAATTAACAAAATCACTAAAAAAGATATACTGGTTCACTATAATCTTTTCTTTATTATTTACTACCTACGTAGTTATCAGATCTTTGGACGTTTTAAATAGATTCCAACAAATGAATAAATTTCTTATTGCTCTCATTTTTGCAGTTCAAGCGATCATGAGATTTACTATTGTTTATCAGCAAATAATGTTGTTTCTTGTTATTATGATAGTAGTTCATTTGTCCAAAAGCTTGATATTAGCCGTTCGGAAGAGAGTAGAGAACTGTAATATTAGTTCGGATGAGCAATGTGATATCACAACGGAGCAGATTCAGGGATGGGTTGAACTGTACCGGGATTTAGCAAATAGTTGTGACAAAGTGACGCTATGCTTTGGACGCCAGGTGGGTACTGGATTATGGAATTAAGATAATCGATCGTTTACTCCATTGGTGTCCTAGTTATTGTATGTTACGTTATTGTATTAACTTAATTTCAACTCTTTTGTTTCAGTATTTCTTGGTGCTAGTTTTGTCAATGCCCAACTACATTTTGATGATTTACCAAATTTTTTCAAATGTAAGTATTGTGTATGTGTATGTATATGAATTAATGATATATTTATTTGCAAGAATATTAAGCTAGCATAAGTTCTTAAGGTCCTTAAGGGTTTCACTTTATTCGGCATATAGCATGCAGTACACATTTAGTAGTTAGCAATAATATAAAAATAGTAATAATAGTTTCACAATTTAAAGATTTTAATTTACAATACAACTAAAATTAAATACAAATCTATTCATATAAAATAATAATTTATGTTAAACATGTGTAATGTCACTAAAAAATTGCAAGAATAATGAAAATGTTTCATATTTAAGTAATGTCAATTTGTAGATGTCATAATAATTATAATACATAAGTTTTACATTTTACACTCAAATATTCATTGATGGAATAAACATATCTATCATACAACAAATTATATAACTTTCTGTTAAATTCTAAATCTGTAGCACTTCTAAATTCGGCTTCGGATAAGTATATATTTTCACCGCCATGGTATAACAATTTGTGTTGCAAACTTTTAGTCTATTACGCGGGACTATTAATGGCTTTTGTACTATTTTCCTCTTTGAAATAGCATAATCATCTTTTTCAAAAAAACTAGTAATGGTTTCTACAAAATTGCAGGTTTTAAACACATATAAAGACGGGAGGATAAGCAGCTTTTGCTTAATAAATACACGTTTACAAAAGTCTGTCCACTTAAGATTGAAAATTGACCTTACACACTTTTTGGACTATGAATGCCCTCTGGGCATCTGTTGAATTCCTCAATACAGTTATTCGATATCTTAAAACAGAACAAACATAGCTGTGGTATACCAATAAAGCCGTTTAAATGTCTGTTAAATTTTTGATCCTCCTAAGTGCAAATACGAATTCGTTTATTTTCTTACATACATTATCTACTTGAGCTTTCCAATTGCAATGTCTGTCCACAATAACTCCTAATAATTTGATATTATTAACATCTTCTATGTCATTATTATTGTATTATAAACTTAATTTCATTTCATTTAAAAAAAAATGTAAAAAATTGTATTTGTATTTATTTTTAAGTTTTTCCTATCTACCCAATTGATTTAGTCTGTCAATGCTTTATTCATAAGTATTTTACTGTTATCGAGAGTTTTCTCTTTTTTCAACACGGTAGTATCATCTGAAAACAATACATATACTATATTGTGTTGTGTATGTTCTTGGAGTTGGGCAGTTCGTGTATAAATATATTAAAAACAATAAGGGGCCAAGGACACTACCCTGTGGTACGCCACAGTAGTTTGCTAAGTACGGTAACCTAAAGGTTTCAGAGTGCTAGTTTCGAAACACATTTTTTTAATCTAAGTGCTTTTTTGTCGGCCTCTTAAGTAGCTTTCGAACTAACTATAAGCAACGCCTCGTAAAACATATTGTTCAATTTTACGCAATAAGGTTTCACGACATACCATATCAAATGCCTTACTCATATCCAAAAATACTGCTACTGGGATTTATTTTTTATTGATAGCATCCACTTCTTAAACTAGCTTAAAACATGCCAAAGTTGTAGATTTTTGCTTAATGAAACCGTTCTGTTGACTACCTAATACATAAAGTTTCTCTAAGAAATTGTTAAAGCCTTTTGCTCATTAGTTTCTCAAATATTTTTAAAAGTCTGGGAACCAAAGTAATTGGTCTATAATTATTTGCCTCAGATCTAGGTCCTTTTTTGTGAAGGGGTTTTACAACAGAAAATTTGAAACTATCGGGGAATATACCCTTTTCCAAAGATAAATTAGTTATGTAAGTCAAGGGTTTTGTTAAAGTTAAGAAATTTTGTTTGATCATATTAGTACTAATTTTATCATATCCACTGAGTTTGTATTTCGTAATTTCATAGCTGTCATAAATATTTCCATACAAGTAACTGTTTCTAGATAAATTGAGTTCACAGCCGTTATATTGCAAACAAATTATTTTTTTGGATTTTGGGCGTTTAGCTTTTTACCAATGTTGATAAAGTAATTCTTAAAGTATATTTTTTTATATCATCACCTTCTTTTAATAGATTTTCCTCATCCAAAATTTCTCTAATTTAAAATTCAAATTCTTTATTGCGAACTAAGTGTACAATCTTAAAGGTGTTATCAATAGGTAGGTTCTTAGAACTTAATTGCCTGTTAAGGCATTGCAATTTAAATGGTTTATAATTTAAAAAACAACAAAACAGAATATACACACTCATTAGTACAATTATACAGTTTACATTATGTCATATTAAGTTATCATTATTCGTACATTTTATATTATATCATACTTTTCTTATAATTTATATCTCATTATAATATTATGTATCACAATCATTTCAGTACCACAGCACATATTTATTTTTCTTCAAGAAATTCCTTTACAGAGTAGTATGCCTTCTTGATCAAGTAGTCCTTTAGCTTCCTTTTAAAAATACCAATTAAATGAATGCTTTTAATGTCTATGGGTAACTTATTATACATTTTTATGCCCATACAAAAAATACTATTACTATTTACTGCGGTGTGTGTATTTTTAAGTCTACTACTTTTTAGTATGTCATAGCTACTAATGTCTAAAATTGAGGCCTCGTAGATATAAAGAGAAGGGAGGGTTAATATCCTGAGGTTTATGAAATGAAGTTTACATGAATATGTTTGGTGTATCCCACATCTATTGATCTAATACACTTTTTTGTGCCTTGAACGCAATTTCTTTATCAGTGGAGTATCCCAAATATAGTATACCATAAGATAGAGTGGACCCCACATAGGCATGATAAGAACTAAGTAGTTAGTGTGGTTTGGTTAGATACTTTTTTGAGCATGTAGAGGGCATACGAGAATTGATGCAATTTGCTACATACACCATTTACATGTATTTTCCATGACGTATTCGAATCTATACATATACCCAGAAATTTTGTACTTGTAACCTCAGCTACAGTTTCATTATTGTATACAACAGCAGCATTCATTACGAGCATTGTTCTGTTTAAGTTTATCATTTATTATTTTCTATGTACTAGAAAGCCCCGTAAAAACCGTTCCAGCCGTTTCAGAGATTAGCCGGAACAGACAGACAGACAAAAAAGTTAAAATGGTTTTTTTTGCTATGACTACGGTTTAAACTTTCATACGCATTAAGTGAAAAACGGTTATTTTGACAATGCAAACATACTTTTCAATTTGATTTATTTGTACCTATAGAATAGTAGATTTTGATTTTACTGCCACGCTGCTATTGCAGCTCTCTACTTGTAAACTGATTCAATGTGTGAGCTTCCGCATATCCTGCCTTCCACACCGTTCCTTGGTAGCTAAGGGGGCTATAAGACTAGGATATCCCACGCGGTTACTGACTTGTACCGCAACTAACACGCGCACTGGACACGCACTTCTAGGGTTCTACGACCACTACAGCCTGATCTACAAGACCTACTCTGCGGAGTCTGCTGACAGGCCACCACGTCTGCTTTCATCTCTCTCTATATAATAGGTAACTGGGTTGTGGCGGTCAGATAGAATCACTGTGGAATCACTTGATATAATATCCCGGTATGACGAGCTGTATCCGGTTAGACTGGAAACCGACCTCACATAGTTGGGAATTGGCCAGACAGATGTTATGGAGAAAAAGCTAACAATCTATGGAAATTTTTAAATATATTTTTTGTGTGTTTTAGAAGGAATTATACACCGATGAGTTGAAGAAAGTGATAATTGCTTTATTTCATTATGCGTCAGTAACGCTCTTGCCCATTTTTGCTGGACAATTGGCTCGTAACCAAGGGAGAAAGTTCCACAGAGTGTTGGCTCGACTTTATAATACAATGATAATAATTGGTAAGACTATTAAAAATAATATACAGGGTGGATTTATGAGATGGGGCAGTAAGGACAGCTACCTTAAACGTTGTAGCTACAGGAATATGGTCTTAGGAGACTGTCCGTAACTGTGTGAGACTTTAGGATCTGCATAAACAGATTGTGAAAAAAAAAAAAAAACAGTCAGCAAGAAAATGGACAGTTTTCCCAGAAACTTTTTTTCAGTCCGGGGCAACTGCTCCAATCGATCCTGTTTTTTAAAAGACAATAAAAAAAAATACAAATTTCAACATATTTTTTAGAGAACTGACGTCTAATTGGTCTTGGGGTCGCAAGCGCTACTGCTGAGCATGAGGTCCTGTGTTCGATTCCCGGGTCGGACCAAGTGTTATTGGGTTTTTCTGGCGAAATGTGATTGTACTAGTACACGTACACGGTGGAGTTTCTTGCCCATTCTTTTCCATGCGAAAACACCTTTTGGAAGGGGTGACTAGAATCAATTCAATTTTTTTGTACATTTTGACGTTCAAAAGTCAAGGGCCTATTTGAAATAAATGATTTGACTTTGATTTTGACATGTTTTGCAAACAATAATGAATTATTGTATTCAAAATGATGTAAATTATTCCAGATTCTGGCGAAGCTGAGGTAAAATTGACAAAGGACTTTATCCGTCTGTTGAAAAATAATCCATTAGAGATCAAGTTATTGTCGAAGATTCCTGCTGGGATGTACATGCTGCCTGTTATACTTACGTTGGCTGTCAACTACGTTATAGTTCTGCTGCAGTTTAATCATGTTATTTAAATGCCATGTTATGCATACATAATCACTTTATAATGTTTCTACTACTGGGATATTAACCACCTCTCGGTGAGACGAAATAGGCCGTAATTTACCACGCGGCCTAGTGCGGGTTGGTAGAAGTCACGTCTTCGATTTTTTGTACATGTCAGTTTCCTTACGATGTTTTCCTTTACCGTTAGTCGAGTTGTTTTAACAATAAATATTGTAAACCTAATTTTTATTTTTACCCTACAAACCACCACCCTTACTGATCCTTCATTTTAAAGCTATGGAATTGTTATCTAAAGGTAGCTAAAGGCTGACTAATACTTTTGCAGTATTTTCTGACCGTACTTAAGACCAGGAAGATTTTTGATGTTTGTCACAGCGGCCAATATGCCAATAACCTGACATAAATAGTCAGAGCACCGGAGTAGGGCTCGCAAGCTTATATTAAAGATATCATCCATCTGGCTCTTGTCACCTTGAATATGGCTTGGCATGCGACTATGGCAAGAGACTTTTCTTCGGACTTTCATTAACTTGTTTTACCTACATACTTTGTAAGTTGGCACATAATGCGCGTCTTCCATTCTTCCATGTCAGCAAACTCAAAACTCAAACTCAAAGCATTTATTTCAATTAAACCATATACAGGCACTTTTGAATTGTCAAAGAGTCAGTCAGTTAGTCATAAAGTTGAAACTAGTTGCCCATTCCAAAACGTAGATCTCTATGGAGAAGAACGGGCAAGAAACTCCAAGTACACTCTTTTAAATATAGAAATTACAAAATCCTGGGTACATTACTCTTGTTGATTCTTTATGTGAGAACAATGTAAAAAAAAAAAAAAAAAAAAACAAAAACGATTAAAAATATAAGATTAAAAATAAGCCCTGGCAGATAAGAGATGACCAGTCTCAACTGACGGCGCCCGTTCACGAACATGACGAGTGGATCAGCACCATCCAGCTCAACCATTTTGTAGGGAACCGAATGATCCAACACACTCGCCACCATCAGCGAGACATTAAGTGAGCATGACATACTCTCAACTACCCTGCTCTTTCAAGTCAAAATACAACATAATAATATAGTAAACGACTCCATGGTACTCACATTAACAAAAATTTAAAAGAAAATGCGTCTAAGTTATACAAAACTATAGTTTGCAATGTATTTGTAACCTTTAAA
The DNA here is from genome assembly GCA_963853775.1 of Xanthia togata. NCBI lineage: Eukaryota > Metazoa > Arthropoda > Insecta > Lepidoptera > Noctuidae > Xanthia > Xanthia togata. Next base: position 21,298,269 of record OY970802.1, read on the forward strand.
GAATTTTACCACCAAAAGAAAGAAAATCAATATTATCTATTGGAGTATTTAATAATTAAAACTTGGTTAAATAAAAATAAAAAATAAACATTATTTATTTATTTTATTATTTATGTACACACATAAAAATAGATACAGATAAGACATAATCATAATTATGAGTACAAAGGTACTGCTTATTTCTTAAGAAATTTCTTCCAGCAGACCTGCGACAGGAGAAATGAGAAAGAAATGTAGACAATAGTGTGTGAGAACAAGAAGAGAAAAAAATTATAAATATGCGAAGTCTTAAACTAAAATATTGAAATAAACCTACACGTATAACGTAATAAATTAACATATACTTAAATAAATACATAGAGCTTAAATATATAAACATACATACTATAGATATATAAATACTCACGGTTGAGAGGAAAGGTAATGCTCTTTTACTCGATATTTGAAATGTGAAACAGTTTTTAAGTCACGAATGCTAGGCGGTAGTGAGTTCCACAACCTTACTGCATGGACAGAGAAAGAATAGGAATACTAGCTTGTTTTATGAGGATGAGATTTAAGGAGGGATCTAAGGTGTGATCGACACGGTGCGTCGCTAGCCCTAGCATAAGAAAAACGCTCACGCAGGTAGAAGGATAAGACGGGTTGTGTAAGACGTTAAAGAGGAGACATAAGATCCGAGTGTTCCTGCGAAGGCGGATTGGGAGCCACTTGAGTTCCTTGCGAAGATGGGAAACATGGTCATATTTTCTAAGTCCGAAAACAAAGCGAATGCACAAGTTTTGCAAGCGCTCAAGCTTGTTTAATAGCTCCTCAGTAGCATCCAGGTAGCAGGAGTCGGCATAATCTATGATCGGCTGAATAAGTGTTTGTGCCAAAGAAATTTTAGTCTTCAGGGGCAGGAGACTTTGGAGGCCTTTCAACGAATGAAAGGAGAAATGTACCTTTCGACTGACCTCATTGACCTGAGCACGCCACGAAAGATTGGAATCAATAATGACCCCTAAATCTTTGGCGGTTTCGGTATAGTCAATGTGAACACCATCGAGATGTAAAGGCATCAGAGATGCAACATCAACCGCATTGCGAACGAATCTGCTGCCTATGATCATAGCCTGGGATTTACTTGGATTAATTTGCAAACCAAACGACTTAGCCCAAACGCTGATGGAAGCCAGGTCATGGTAGAGATGATAACTAGAGGAGATTACTCTGGTAACAAAGTTGATGAAAATTGAAAAAAGTAGAGGAGAAAGAACGCTACCCTGAGGAACACCCTCAGTGAGGCACATTATGTTCGTAGTCAGAAAAAATAAAAAAGGGGAAGCAGCTCGCAATGAGAAAAATAAGTTTTCTACAGAAATTTTAAATTCCTCATATCTCGTCTTTATATCAGTGTCCATTCAAAATATATATTTGGAAGCCTAGATATTCTGTAATCCAATCAGAATAAATACACATTATCTTAAGAATATGTTTGATTTACAAATTATTTTGGTATTACGTTTGTATGAACAACGCATGCTCCGCAGGCCCCTTAATGATAATTAATTAAGGACCGTGGAGTTATTATGGTATTAAAACTGAAAAATTTTAAAATCAAAAAAGCATGTAAAAAATTACTTTGTAGTTTTACCTACTAATTCTTAGTATTATTATTTCTTTCATCGTAGGCATTGCCCCACACTGATGCCGTTTACTAACACTAGGCGATACTAATGCCTAAATATTACCGTTGGATTTTCAACTTTTGGCGCTGAGCCAAGCGTGGAAAATCCAATAGTAGGCTTTTATTTAGGTATTTATAAGTCGACGACAGGCCATTTCTTTCTATACAACGAAAAGAAGGTTCAAAAAAATCCAATTGTCCTAAAACAGTTTAAAAAAATTGTGGCTTTTACATTTTCTCTTCGCTCTATAAAACACGAATTTATTAGACAAAAAATAAATAAATTTCACTCTTTAGTACATATAAAACGTCTAGATTGAAGGGAAGGAAATAAGGTCCAAAACTAATTTCCTTTGGAGTTGTTCGAAATAGGGACGACTACATAAAAAAAACAGGCCAAGCGCGTGTAACCACGCACAATGAAGGGTTCCGTAGTTGGGATGAATAAAACCCAAGAACAAACTTAACATTGTAGTTGTAAAACATGTTCTCCCATACATTCCAACTGCAAATGTAAGTTTGTACGCACAATATTGGGAGATTTACCATGTTATTTTAAAATAACATCATAGAATTCTTATAGTTTTTTTTTGTAGTTTATAAGTATAGAATATGAATATGTATTTTCTATACTTTTTTTCAAAATTTTAGGCTTTCTTCTCAGAGTAATCAGATAGGAAACGCCGACCTAGTTTATGTTTATTCTTTTTTAATATGAAGTGTAAAGGTGATTTCGATATCCTATTTCCAGAATAAAAAAAAATAATTTCGTTTTAATTTCAATCAATCTGCCTAGCCTTTCCCCAACTATATTGGGGTTGGATTCCAATCTAACCGGATGCAGCTGAATACCAGTATTTTACATAGAGCGACTGCCTATCTGACCTTCACAATCCAGTAACTGGGTAGTACGATAACCCTTGGTAAAACTGGTTGTCAGACTTCTGACGGCCCTTTACGACAATCAAAGATCCACGAATGTTAGCCGGGACCCACCAACGGCTTAACGTGCCTTCCGAGGCACAGAAGAGTCTCGGTATGTAAAGATGGACACATCCACAGACCAACCCCGGCAAGCGTAGCTAACCTGAAGGATCAACCCGTGCGGCTATTATTACTTAGCCACGAGCTTCTCATGTATGCATACTGACTGGTAATATTGGGTTATTTAATCATAATGTCCCATTGACCATTTTGATTTCGCATGGTAACTATCCACCTTTGGTATCCTAAACGATTCATGAATTAAAATTTAGCCGCGAGTGATATTATATATTTTTTTTATTGCTGATAACTATGTTGTTTTTATGCGTTATAATAATAAAAATATTTATTCACATAAATATGTACATTTTTCACAAGTAGAGTAATCTAAATTTAAAGTACACAAAAGTATTAGCATTTGGAGCCGAAATAGGCATAACCTGTATTTCAGCCCTCAACGCTGATTTCCCTGTGTTACAAGGTAAGTATTTTTTTATGATATTGCAATAATCCCATGTATAATACGTATCTTATTCTACATAAAAAACAAAAATTTAGAAGAAAAAAAATGATATACAGGGAAACCACATATATGCAATAAATGAAACCACAAGTAATACTAGTCCACAGAAGTATAGCAAAATTAAAAATTAAATAAAAAACATTTTAATTTCGCGATAACTGAACTGAACTAACTAAATTAACTATTGCACATTTGTAAAAAAAAGGAAACTTATATTTTCAAATTTTCAAAATGGCACTACGTTTTTAAATGCACAAGTTACATCGCTGCACAATGTTGTCCCGAAGCCTGCTCATCAAATTTCATTCAGGATCCAGAGCCATGGCTTTTAATTTCCCAAAGGCGGCGACAATACGATTGCGCAGTTCATCTTCGGAGACTCGCGAGTAAACTTCATATTTAATAAAGCCCCATAAAAAGAAGTCTAGAGGAGTGAAGTCGGGCGACCGAGCTGGCTACCTGCGGGGGCCATAGCGCCCAATCCATTGTTCGCCGATCATGGTGTAAAGCCGGTCTATCGCGAGTAGTAAGGAGTGTGGAGGAGCTCCGTCTAATTGGAACCATACCGGCCGTCTAATTGCTACCACAGGCAATCTTTCTAAATATCGTGCTATCGGGCCGTTAAGAAGATCTGGAAACTTCTGTGCATTCAGATTTCCTTTGATAAAAACAGGGCCGATTATTTGATCTCCGTGAATGCCTGCCCAAACATTAATGGAAAACGGTACTGATGAGCTGATTCTAAATAAATGGGGATTCGTATGGCTCCAATGACGCATGATTTGTCGGTTCCAGATGCCGTTCCGAGTAAACGTGCTTTCGTCTGTCCACAACACATCTGATAAAAAATTTTGGTCTTGAGAGATTTTTTCAAGTACCCAGCGGCAGTATAATCGACCTTTGCATATTTATAAGGACGTATTTTGTTTCTTTTCAGCACTTGATGTATTGTTCTATGGCTCACTCTAAACACACGCCCAACTATGTAGTCTAAGGCTGCAGGTTGGATTCCGATCGAAATGGTCTAAAACTCGTTATACAAAAGAGGATGGAACGTGACGCGGAACAACTCATTCATGAGTGTTCGGCACTATGTGCTGATTTTCTCTGATCCTTTGGACAGCCCCCAGGATCGTCCGGACATTAGTAGGGCAGACGCGAGTTACGCCGTATCTCTCACGATAAGTACGTCGAGTTAAAGCTGAATTTTGACGGCATTCGCCATACAGTAAAACCATGTCTGTATACTCTGCAGCACTGTAAAAATTATGTTGTCTTGGCATTTTGTTAAAAACACGTGTATACACACACAAAATTCAAGTAGTGTCAATTTCACCGTAAAAAATAAATACAAATAAGCTTAAAAACACATTTTACACACACACAAAGTCAAATAGCAAATGAGTGTCCATTTCACCGTAAAAAGTACCTATTTAACAAAATCACGTAGTTGCGAAAGTCACTATACACTAATCTCGGAAGAGAGCGCGCGGTGAACTAACGGAACTTCTCAAAAATGGCGAAAATAGATAACAAGTCATAATACGAGTATTTAGGGTCAACGGCGCAATGATCGTTTATCGATACTTTTCACACTTACCTACTACCAAAACAAGGCATTAATTTAAAGTATTTTTGTGTAATTCGAATGTTTTAATATTTTTAACGATTAAAAAATTATTGATTGGATAAATTATTAAAAAAAACGTTAAGTAATTTTTTACGATTGGACTTACGAAACTACCGTTTTGTGAGTAACTTCTTGACTAACAAACGGGTAAGTAGGTACGATGTTTTAAATAGGTTGCTTCTACGTAACTTGTAAAATTGTTATTGTTTAGTTCTACTTTATACATTTTATCTCAACATCTACTGAATAATATTTTTTATAAAAACTTATACAACAATCAACATACTTTAACAAAGAAGCTGTATAGCTTTACATACCTACTTAGGGCATAGTGTTTTTAGAATTATCATAAGCGCACGATCATTCTAATAAAAACACCATCCCCTAAGAATTTAAAGGTAAACAGTTTTCTTTTTCGTTTATCGATCATTATTTCCTCTAAAAGATCCTAATAGTCAATAAGGTGTCCTTCCCCTACGTGGTAGGTACGTCTCGCGCCCGCGCGTCCTTCTTCTTCCTCGCCGCCCGCAAAATTCGTTCACAATGACCGCCGTCGCCTTTGAAGAACGCCGAGCCGCTGTTGAAATAAGCCGACAAGACGGTGCTGCCGATGTACACCCGCAGGACATTGTGACACATGACACATGTTTGTGTAAATAGCAAAACAAAATTTCGTCCGTGGCAGGTCAAAAGGAAATTCCAAGTACTAATCATCATCTGCCTAGCCTGATCCCAACTATAATGGGGTCGGATTCCAGTCTTACCGCATGCAGCTGAATGCCAGTATTTTATAACAGTAATTTCAAGTATTAATGTACCAAAAAAAATACACCATTGACATTAAATTCAGTCTACAATATTCCCTGCACACTACTGCATAGGTCTCCTGTCTGTGAGAGGGAGTGGGGCGTACTGTCACAGCTTTTTTTTAACACAATTTGCATAGAGCAATTTGTGGTGCTCTATGCAAATTGCGTATGGTGGGATCACGCGGGGAGTCGGGCGATGCTGTTCGCGGCTTTTTCGACGACACCGACTGTTCGCCACATCCCATTGCCGCACCACAGTTTCGCGCGTGCAATCCCCGATGTGTCGCATGCATGGTGCTATAAACTCCTTAAAGGAGACTGTCCCGGAATGTGACATCTTTAATGACACACTCAGGGTGATCATATCAAATTTTCTCATGTTCTGTGAAGGCTATGTTTGTTAGGTAAATAAGATGTATGTTGTTATCACTTTATTCGTTTTTTTTTTCTTTTAGTTATTGTTAAGTATGTTTGATCTCTGACTCGTTATTTGTTTTTGAATTATGTTAATTATGTTTAGTTTTACCTGTTAATAATTGTCATTGGCGCAAACCCTTGTAATTCATTATTAATAAATAAATAAATAAACAATTAGTTTGCGCACTCGAACGTTGAAATAAAATTTATTAAATTAAATTCCAGCCTGTCGTTTAGGTGTACCGATTTTAAATTTTAGGCAAATACGTAGAATACGTAAATTCAGCGTCGTGATAGTTTGCACTGGATGGCAACGTCACTTTTCAATGTTCACGGATTCAAGTTCATTGAATCATTGACCTAGTGATCCAATTCCACAGTGTTCAAATTTGATCAAAATTAGAACTCTACTTTTTGACCAAACTACTGGACCGATTTCGTCCATTTTTGTGTATCGTCAGAAAAGGCGGTCACAAGTATGTGGTTTCATTTATTGCATATATGTGGTTTCCATACTGTATGTTTTAAACAATAATTATATTATAGATTATTTCAAATTCAAATTCAAAAGTCATTTATTCAAACTAAGCTGAGAAATCAGCACTTTTCGAACGTCAAAATTACATAAGACAGTCCCCCAAAAACGCCCACTCTTCACCACTTCCTAGTGCTTTAGCTGGGAAGAAGAAATGACGCAACAAACTCCCCAGCTGCACAGCTGTCTGAATAATTAGAAAAACTTGATTCTATATATAAGTAATTATGCAAATAATAATTAATAATTGAATAGTAATGCATTACGCAACATAAAACATTAAATTAAATTATTTTCAATATGTCACCTAGCACATGCCAATATACCAACAAAAAAGTAAAAAGAACTAAACACTTTTATACCCATAAAAACCCATTTAATAAAGCACGCCCATTTTATAAAGGGCGTGCCCGTTTACACATAGCTATTAAAGCTGTAACTCGGAAATCACAAATGATAAACTAGGTCCATCAAAGTAAAAATAAATAAACAGTCAATTACTAATAACAACAACAAAAACCATGGTCAGCAAGACGACCAGTCACCACAAGCAGCACCCGTTCACAAGCAAAACGCAAAGATCAGCCATTATCCCCCTCGCCATATTTGAGGGAAGGAGGCAACCCGACCCCCGATGCTACCGCAAGCAGTGACATCTAAGGGAGCATGATTAACTTGCTGCCGGTTGCTCAGGCAAGAATAATATGATCAATTTTCGAGGTTGCTAGCTGACCATATTACAATACAACTCATAAAAAAAACAGTGTAATGAGTAGATTAAGTCAATAATAAAAGAAAACATACAGTCAAATAAAATAATTAAATTAGTATGGAGTTAGTCCCAAGCCTTTTTGTCGTCTAAGTAATCTTTAACTTTATAGAAGCCTGTTTGACATAGTTTGTGTTTAATAAATGATTTAAATTTATTGAGGCTCAGTTCTTTAACATGGCTTGGGACTTTGTTGTAAAAATGCACTTAAATGAATTACTAATTTTTTGGAGCCTAGTCCTGGGCACAATAAGTATTCGACCCCGTTATACAGTTTTTGACTTAGATAAGAGGACTGGTGCTCAGCAAAGGTGGTATTATGTCTTATAGGTGGAAAAACAATATCAGCTCGATGTTTTTTGGTTATTTTAATTGACACGCGATGTTTTTTCAGTATACACTGAAGCACAGTTTCCTTACTGAAAGCACTTCGCACTCCTTGTAAAGCTCTTCCGTGGGGTATCTGTTTGGCTTTCAGTGCATTACTTTGAGGAGTGCCCTTTGTGCTCTCTCTAATTTAAGAAAGTAGGTCTTACAGGGCTCCTCCCCATGCAGGCAGGCAGTATGCAAGAAGTGACTGACAAAGTGACATGTATACCAACCTGGGAGTATTTGTGTCAGCTGAAAAGTGAAGTTTCTTAAAGATGTAAATAAGTTTCCGCGTTCTTGCTATCAAGTTGTCTACGAGAGTGTACCAGTTTAAATGCCTGTCTATCAGCACACCCAAGAAGTTAAGAATATAATTTTTTTTTATTTAATATTCTTTTTTACATAAATCAGGTTCTCAAATACATATTGAGATGCGACTGTCATTATGTTGTATTTTATATGTTGATGTATTTTAAAAAGGTAATAATTATAGGTGTCTAAACAGACCTCTCTTTGTGTGTGATGGAAGTGTGCGTGAATGAGTGTGGATGGTGTGTAAGATTAAAGAAAGTCATGCTCTGCAGAGCATGACTTTCTTTTTGTAATTGATTACTTAGAATAATAAAATAATTAAATAAAAATTAATTAAATTTAATAATTCAACAAGTAAGTTTATCTAGGTATCTGAAGCAAGTTTTTTGGCTAATAATAATATGACTAATTTTATATTTTTAAATGTTTTCATATTTTTTAAATTCTAATATTTAAAAATATATATTGTACCTATATATGTTATAGTGGATTAAAGGAATATGACTAATATTTTATTCTGTGTTAAATCCAATCATGAAATATTTAAATTCTGTTTATTTCCGTTGATAAGTTGCTATAACATTGAGAAATAGTCCAAAAGATTAAAATGGTAACAATAATTTATGCTAATGAAAAATGTGTTGATAAAATACTTTATAACAAGCTGCCATGGTTGCTTCTCGGTTAAATAGGTAATGTTAATGAGAAAAATAAAATAAAACTAAACTAGACAAAACTTCTCCATGAAGAGACGATAAGAAAGGACAATAGTTTATTAATCTTGGAACGGATAACTAGTATTCTCATTAATATTACCTATTTAACCGACAACCCTAATTGAAATAAATGCCTAGTTTTGACTTTTTGTGCTTTTTTCATACAATCCTTTCCCTACTCACCATATTCATAGGTAGATACTTTCATGAACAGTAAATAACCAGTAACCATACTGACAAAGCTTTCTAATTACATGGACATCAATACCTATTTATAGTTTTTTTTTCATCCACTTTCTAGCTCGTGAAAGATAACTGTAAATACATATACATCACTTTAATTACTAAACAGTTACCAATCAATAATGAACCTTATTTCATACAAAATTAAACATCATATTAATCTTCATCTGCCCAACCTTGAAGTGTCACCTAGGTACATTAATATTTTCCTATGTTATTAGGATTAACACCGGCTAAGTCATGACATGTTTGTTTATTCATAAAGACAAGTACCTAAAATGATTAAGAAAATGTTCCTACATTAAGTTTAACGAGGTCACAGGTAACACGTTCCATCATTCGTAACAACGTACCTTTCTAGAACGAGTGTCACTCCAGTCGCCATAATGAATTTATTCTACACTTTAATATATGGCGAAAATTTTATGTGTGTCTACAGAAACTACTTGAGTTTAAATAAAAGCCAAAAGATTATAGCAGTAACGCGTATAATCGTTGAACTATCCCTTTCTATAGCCATAACCGTGAACAATGTCATCCTGACGAATTTTATTAATTTTGACTACAGCGACAAGGATAAGTTGGTGACAGATCTGTTCCAGTTACTGATTCTATTAAAAAGCTTCGTAATAGTAATTGGTGGAATTGTAAATTCGGAATCGTTCAGCAAATTCTACGAGAATCTGCGAAAGCTCCATAACTACTTCAAGGATGAAGACCATTATATAAATTCTGGGAAAAAACTAAAGGTTAAATGTTTGGTTGGCTTCGTGGTGTTCACTGTAATGGCCGTCATACTTCTACTGGTAAGGCTTGTTGACTGGTATTTATTGGACACATATCTTTTGAGAGATATCCTAGTACTGGTCGTCTATGAACTATGGGTAGACATTCGCTACACGCTGGAACATCTAGTAGTATATTGCGCTATAACTTGCACTTACGACTATCTCAAATGTTTGAACAATGCTGTAAATGATATACTAAAGAAGTACAATGAGCAAGAGACCAATGAAATTAGCCTCGATACGAACGAAGAATGCATTCATTTGTCTGGGAAAGTGAATAGCTGGACAGAAAAGTACCAACATATCATGGCTTGTTGTAAAAATATATCAGTGTGTTATCAAGAATTGGTGAGTATTTAATTGATTTTAATTTAACTTACGATACAAAATAATGGTGAGGTCCAAATCAAAAGTAAGAAATCATTCTACCCCGAGCTTTTCAATATAGACGTGATTTTCAAACTTTGGCCACTGTATCAAAGTACTAGACATTTAAAATTGCTCAGATGTGAGTTTTCATTGATTTAAAAGAGGCCTTCGATAGGGTGTGCACGAAAATGATTTATCTAAGTTACATTGCAGTACAGAAGTGGTCTCAATGTACTTTGTATAATGCTCTTTTGACCAAATAATGTCACAATGGCCTCCAAAGATATTATCAGCCATAAATATTTAAAAAACGGACAAGAGTTCTTCAAGGGTAAATCCTTGGGCCTTTATTTGGTGGAATGTGTTTATGGTGAATCACATAGCTAGAAAAATCATCATCATTCTTCTGCCCTTATCCCAATTTATTTAGGGTCGGTGCAACATAGCCAGAAAAATATTGTTTGATATTACCGAACGTGAGAAAAACAATTTTACTTCTTCTTTTATAATTTGTAGACTTATGATCACATCGTATTATTGTATACATTTGTAGCGGTTACACCGCCACATACTAACTACGCATCAAAGACATGACGTCACACAAATCCTGCATCGCGCAATTAGAGTTTACCGCGCAAACGACATAGATAAGACTATCCGAAATCAACAGTCGGGCAGTCGGCCCGCCAGACACAACACCCGTCTGGTTGGAGGATCCTCCCTTTTCTATGGTGGATGAGTGAACTTTGCACCCTGTTCCTCATGCCTCTAAACATTGATAAACTAAAGTAACTTTATTTTCAGCTGTTGTTTTCCCTCGGTGTAGCCATGGTGCAGTGTATTTCTTCTATGTATGGAATTTTTAACGCAATTATTAAAAAGGTAACGTATTTTAAAGTTAATGCTACCGTAGTAAGTATGTACCAAATTAAATAACATTTGTAAATGAGAAATTCCTAATTGAAAAACCCAATAACACTTTGTCTTAGCTAGCAATCGAAACACCTTGCTTAGCTTGCTTTCATTCGACGCTTGAAATAACAGAGAGTAAAATGAAAATATTATTTGCAGGACTTAGAAAGAAGTTTCGCAACAACAAACGTCGTGTATGCTTTAATATACCACATGTCAGCTACGTTCACTCTTTTAGTTGCCGGTCAGAAGTTGCAAAACGAATTTAATACTTTCAACAAGGCTTTGGCAATTCTTGCGTGTGAAGTGTCCTCTCGTAAGTTTATTTACTCATGTATTTCTGGAATTATTTGCTGAAATATATAGTATTAAAATATAACTTTTCGTAACATCATGGTAAATCCAGGAAGAGATGAATTGACGTCCTTAGGCAGGAATGGTGGAGTTGAAAAAGGAAAGAGAAGCCTTTGCTCTGCAGTGGGACTACGCAGATATTCCTTGGCAGAGTAATATTTACAATTCCTTTAATTTTATTGTTCATTTTCAGATCGTGCAAAATCCGAAACGAGACACCTAAAGGATCTAAATCGTTTAGTTACGACGAATCCTATTGTCATAAAATTTGGCACTTTTTCTTTGGGAATGTACTTGTTTCCTATGATGTTGTCACTGTCTGCTACATACATTGTTGTCATGTTGCAGTTTAACCATGTTATATAACCTAATTTTAGTTTAATATTTGTGTCGTTTTTGTGTTCGCAGTGTTGTAAATTTTCATAGATTTGCTGTTTTTATCTATGCCTCGGAAACATTTACCATTATATATATGTAACACTATAGTCAGCCAAGCTCTTAATTATTAATTTTAATAATGCTAAATTTATACGTTATACAAACATTAACAAAAATGCCTGTCACTAAAAGATACGAATCGATGATATTATCAAAGGAATGGAACTTTTAGAGTTTATTATAATTTGAATAATTGTATCATATCATCAATAACTGCCAGCTGATTTATGAGTTGACACGTGTCTAGTTGTATTTCTATCAAAATGATAAACATGTTAATAACAGCTTAATGTTTACATACATTTTGACTTTCTTGGAAATTTAAAGAATACTGTCATCATAATTCGTGTGCTTTGTGAAGTGTTTGTTTATGTATTTGTGTTTTTAATTAATACAGATTCATATAAATCATTTGCTCTAACTTGTAAAAGGATGCCTCCGACTATAATGGAGATTTTTTAAATTTTCATATGCGGTTTCATTATTACGATATATCGTGTTCAGAGCTCGCGTTCTTTCAAAATCTTCATATGTGACGTCAGAGCCGTGCATCACTGCTTCCGAGGAGAATTTACACATAAGTAAAAAAAAAACTTTTCTAATTACAACTACAGTAGTACATTGTTGTAGCAGTACAGTCATTTTTGCAACGAAAGCACTTAATAAGATGTATGTAGAGGGGCACAGGGTTCAATTATTTATTGATTGTAGTGTTAGAAATATACGTTTAACACACGTTACGTTTTACATTCTAGAAAATATGGTATTAAACACTTTACTTTACATTATTTATCGAAAACTGTTAATGGTTGTATAACGGATATTGTAAAAAATTATGAAGAAATAGAGAAGATATTGTGCGTGGACAGAAGACAGAGGAATGATCATATTATAACGGCTAAATAATTTGACGAGTGTGCTACAAAATATCGGCACTTAATCAGATGCAGCAACTACGAGTATCAGCATGCTTCAGCAGTCAAGTAAATATAAATATTTTGATCACTTAGCATGTTAAAAGAAAATATCATATAAAAACTTTAGATCAAAGATCTTTAGATCATAATTATAAAAAAATAGAAGCTGTATTTATCTAGATTTAGAAACATGAACGCGAAAAAAGCAAAAGGACTATAAAAATATCGTAGCTATATCATAGTCTGCCTGTTTGAGAGGGACATCTTTTCGATCCATATTTATGTTTTTTTAAACCTATATAATGCTTTTGTGTCCTTTTTCCAGATGTTATTTTCTTTGGCCCTGTCATCAATACAGTTAGTTATCTCAGATAATGGGGTCAGTCAGTGTATAATAGGCGTAAGTGTCTACTCCTAATCACTTAAGCTAATAAGATTTTCCTTGTAACCAGTACATGGAAAATCTGCTGTTATTCTGTTATCCTTATGTTTTGTTACAGATAACACAAAATTTCGTTTTTGTACTCGTAATCATTGTGGTATATATCCTGTTCTACACAATAATTTGTGCATATTTTGTGTTAATGTTCTAAACGAGAGTTCATTAATTAAAAGGAGTCTATCAAAAATATATACCAACTGATCGAAATGTAAGTGTTTATTTATGGTTTTATATTGAACCCATCTGTGAAGTTTCACCAACGAATTTAACAGTTATATAAAATAAAATAAAATAGAAAAACTTTTATTCGAAACAAAACAAAGCAGCAGCAACAATGGGAGCAATAAAATGGTAAAAAAAACAAGTAACACAAACAAGGAACTGTAACCTTCATTTTGCGCTGAGTGTGTTCATACCAAAAAGGTTACAGCATTTTGCTGCGCGTGAAACACTGCGCCAGTGAAAAGGGACGGAAGTGTGTAACAGAACGCTGGGGTAGCGCGTGCTATTTGAATTGACCAATGAGTACGCACGGTGCTAGAATTGGGCGTCAAATGGTACCAACCCATTTTCCGAGAAGTTGTAAACGGGATAATGTCGATGATGATGACGATGACGATAACGATGATGATGACGATGACGATAACGATGACATATGATGACGATGACATTAACGATGATGAAAATGATGATGATGCTGATGATTGGTACTGTCAGCCAAGATGTCAGATCACATATGTTACATCATATGCGACTTCTTTAATGCTCTCTTGTTTTTATGTTTGGTCCTTATTGTTTGGGGGTGGGGTTAGACATTTAGTCCACATTGGACATACACTTACAGAAAACATAAAATGGAAAAACTCCAGGTTAATTATAATAACACATTTTTATATTTTCAGAATTAAGATCCATCAGCCCCAGAAACCAAACGTTTAAGAAATCTGAATCTTCTAGTGCAAGTAAACCCTATCCAGATAGTATATACATATATACCCGTAAAATAATCCTAGGAATAACCTAATTCCGATTATCTTGTCTATTTTTGCCACTTATGTGATACTTGTTTTGCAAGTAAATCATTACATGTCAATTATTATATTAGTTGTGTGATTAGGATACCGTGTTTTTTATGATTATTAAAAGTTGTTTCCAAACACTTATTTTTGTAAAATGTTACTAGGTTTGATGCACAGAATGCATAAATTACGGCTTTGTAATGGGTATTTTAACATCCTGTATACCTACCGTCGTCAAAATACACCCATGTCATATATGCATGTATATTATGTATAACATAGTTCTTAGGTTTCTTGTTTATATATTTATGTTTAAATGTCATTATTGTTATAAGAAAAACATTTTTTTTTTGTATTCAAATTATGAAATCAAATTTTAAGTGGAACCACAAACTAAAATCCAAAGCATTTGATTATATTTTCATCAGATATTTTTAGAACATAGATACGACACTAATTATGTCATCGTGGGGCTTCTTTATAAACGATGATTAAACGTTTCAACGTCAAAAATGTATGGTTAAACAGTCGCCAATCATTACTTAACTTTAAGCCAACTATGGGTTTTGTCAATTAACCGACTAAGTACAGTGTCTAAATATTATGTATATGATTGATTTTTTATTTATTAAAGTCTTTATTTAGAAATGCGAAGTTTAATATTGATGGCCGTATTGACGTCCTCACCTTGTACATAAATGTAACAACAATATTCATAATTATGTTTAGAAGAGTGACAAATGATAAATATGTTACGATAAATAAAGGAAGTAATAAATTAAATGTAGCATCATTTTGTTTTGCTTATTTTCGTCCGATTATCCATCCTAGTTATGCATCTAACATTTATGTTAGATGCATAAATACGTTTGATATTTAGATATAAATTAGTCAATGTTTTGGTTAAATGGTTAATGACCATTTCATAACTGAAATGACATGAAATTGTTTATTCTGTAAATAGGATATTGGAATCACTTTTACACGTCATCTTAAAAAAAATATTATAAATTAGCTAGCTGAGTTCGGCGATTACTATCTGACTACTTTGAGAAGAAAGGCCGAAACAAACTCAGAGGTCACAGTCTCTTTTAAAGTCCAGACATAATCTTGGTCAGGCCATACGAGGACCATGTAGATTAGTCTGAAATGGCTTTTTGAGAAAAGAACCACACAGATTTGAGTGGACCTGTCCTGTCAGTAGTCCCTTTCGACTCCACCCACTTTTCATAGAGCTCGTACGCCATGCCGCCATACATTTTGGAAGTGAACCCTCCGGGAGGGTCACCGGCATTACGTTTGCGCTAAAGTTAACCATCACGGACGGTCAACGGCATTAGGTTTAAAACCGTATTATAACACACCGTAAAACGAAGTATTAAAATAGTGCTTTCAGGGAGTTTTGTCGCTACACGTAGTTTCAACCTTTTATATTTTTAGTGAATATTTGTAGGCGTGAACAAACATTTTTGTGGAAACAGAAAATGCTTGGATTTAAAAACCAACGCTTAAGCTAATAAATCTTGTTAAAATATACATCAAATTTTATTTCACGGTTTATAATGCTGTATTCGCTAGGAAAAACCTACATTTAAAATGAGCCCGCGAGGGCTCCCGGCATCCCATATGCGACTAGCTGAACCCACCAGAAGGGCTCCCGGCACTGAACGTGCTAATACGCTAACGCTAGCGAGTAAGTTTTCGATGGCAACTCATGGTAGTACAGTCTGTTGTCAAAATTATCTGACCCACCCTAAAAACAAACAAATTTAGACCCTGTGCATTTAACATTAAGGTTTATTCAATTTATATGAGCTTATCAGACAGTGCTGATTTACAAATACAATAATAATACAGACACGCAAATTTGATCTTTAACACGTAACGTTAAGGTAAACCCACCCAACATTGTTGGAGCCACCGGCATTATATATCATTTTGTTAAGCTATTTTAATCATTATGTCGTTGATATTAAAGTTGAAAGCTTTTAGTCACACTACATAATTACAACCAAATCTTTAATTTCGCTAATTCCCAACAAGTTCTTGTGGCTTAGCGGTTTGATGCTGGATTGGCAACGAAAAACATGTGGGTTCGGAAACAGTCCACCTATTATCAGTTCCTTTTTAAATTTGTTGTCATTTCTACAATATTGCTTGCATTATTAAAGAACGACCAATATGATTTACGCCTAATAACTTATTTTGTAAACAGGTGGGTAAATTAAAAAACTTTAAGTTCACAGAATTTATATTCACCAAGAATGGTTGGATACGAAGTAAAACATACATTTGCTTCGTGAGGTAGATAATAAATTCATCTAAGTGACAATAGTTACACTACGCCTAATAGCAGTGACTGCGCACAAACATTTTGTAAACCGGTCCACATAACTCGTTAAGTATTTTTAAGCAATTTGGTGTAAAAAGCATCATATCGCAACTTGATGACTATACCAAACATAAAATCATATTTTTCATGAGCAGAATGTTGGAATTAGAGAGATTGGTCGTCGATTTAATATAGCAGTAAGTGTTTTTTTAATACCTATTTTATTTTATTGATTGTGATTAATGAACGCGTAGGGAGCTGTTTTACCATTACATTCACTCCTTACAAGTTACATACACGGTTCCAAAAATGTTTCTTTTTTGTTTTAGAGAAATACGGTCAGGCTAAGACGTTATGGAGACAATGGAAATATAGAGCTAAACCCATCAAGTATAGTTCTGAATTCGAACGCCACCGGGCTATTGTTTCAAACCATGTTGAAAATCCATTTTTGCACAATAAACCACAATATTTCAGTGGAAACAGTGAGAAGGCACACGCTGCTTTGATAAGGAATTATAAACCGGAACAGAAAACTGCATTGACACCTGCTCATCGTGAAGAAAGGGTCCGTTTTGCCCAGGAAATATTTAAATTTTAATTATATTTATTATTAAACACACGTAAGCATTTACACGTAAGTAAATGCTCAATAGATTGATTGCTAAACCATTAGAATGTTGCAGATTATGTGGTGATGTTATTGTTATAAATAGATTTTTTCTATTTAAATAACATGTTTATTCACTACATATAGGCAGCTATACCTAAATCTGTAAAGCATTTCACAGATGAATTCATTTTCTCTATAGCAAAATTTTAAGCATAAGAACGCCTTTTTAATGTTTATAAATGGATAGAATAAGGCATACCAATATAATATGTATATCAATTTTGAAATATATGAGCATTTACTTACTTTATCTTACAAACTTTGTTTTAATGAAATAATAAACATTTTAAACCTGCAATTGTTTAGTTTTATTTATATACACTGCATATGTTTATTGTGGTGAGAAAAAATAATATATATAAAAAACAAGACTCCACGTTGTCCATTAAAGAAATGTAAAAAAGTGTAATAAAATAATTTAAAAAAAAACAGCTGAGCAAAAAGCTATAATAAGGTTAAACTTGGTTCGAAGGTAGATAACGATGAACATCGCACTACCTTAGTGACCACAAGACCAACTCAACTCTTTTATATCGTATTGAAATTTGATCTTAGTTGTAATGCTACACGCAATATTCTAAAGAATTTGAACCATATAGTATACATTCATAAAGTTTATTCTTGCACAGCACAAGCAGCCAACCTTCTCCTCGTGCAAATAGATTATTTTGTATTTTAATAATCACCCCATTGAGTCAGGATAATAAAAGAAATACCTATAAAATAGAAAATAAAAAATTGAAAAGAGACATGGTTTTTGCAATTTAGTAAGGCAAGGTAATATAATATGTTTGCGCGTAGTCACTGCATACCCTTAGGTTTTATAATGAATACGAATATTTATTTTTCAACTACCCACTTATTTCAAGTTATGCGAAAATATTACCATATTAGAAAGTTTATATTTGAAGGTTATCTGTATATAGTTCTTTACAATAATACAAGAAATAGTTTTGGAATAAATTCTAAATTGAAAGCAAAACAATATCTTCAACGCAGGATTTGATATCGCAACTTGTTTTTCTCAGTCTTATACACAGACCACGAGACCAGACTTACTTGAACACATTTATTAAAATAAGCTAATACTCTAATTATATTATAACAAGTAGTTATAACATAAACATAATGCTAACGTCTTAAAGATCAAATTTGCGTGACTGTATTATTATTGTATTTGTTCATCAAGTCCTAGCACTCGCCTGATAAGCTCATATAAATTGAATAAACCTTAACGTTAATGTCAGAGGGTCCAAATTAGTTTGTTTTTAGGGTGGGTCAGATAATGTTGACAACAAACTGTACCATGAGTTGCCATCAAAAACTTACTCACTAGCGTATTAACGTGAATCGAATAGATTTCGATAATGTCAAAACTCGCTAGCGTCTCCGTATATGATTTGCGTGAAAAAATATTGTACATCGCCCCTAGCGGTCACAGAAAGAAATGAAATCCGTACCAAGAGCACTATAGATTTCGATAGGTAAGAAACCTAACATAATCTATTCGATAGTCACTAACGTTTTTCAGCTGTCACGCTATCGAAAAATACGCTTGCGATAGTAGGTACGTAGCTCACTAGCATTTTGAGGTGTGAAACATGTTTTCATCAAAATTATTACTATTTTTGGCTATTATTAGATATTTTTGGAAGAAAGTCATTGCAACGAGTTTCGGTTATTTGAAAACCATTATTTGATTCAGGGATCCGTTTGCGAAATATTAAGCTAAAGTACAAATTTTTGAGTCTGGTATCCCCCCCCCCCCAAGCAAAATGTTTGTATTTGGATATTACGTGTAAAAATCACGGCAGTTATAATACGAAGTGAAAAGGAAAACAATCCAGTTATGTAGGCTTTACAAGTTAACGAGTAAAAGTTGACCAACTTACATATTTTGTGGTTGGAATGTATGGGATAACATATTTTTCAACTACAATGTTTAAGTTTCATCAGATAAAGGAACCTAATCAACCTAAAAGCCTTATTGTTATAACTAAACAAGGACACGCGCCCATATTGTATATTAGAAATAACAATCAGAAATTGAAATAAGATAACAATTAATCAACGTCGATCATGTCACTGACCTGTCAGTTTCTGACAGGTTCCTAGTTGATCAAAAAATTATAAGTATAAAAAGGTAATTTTAAACCAGTCATAGTGTTGGTCCAATATGTTGCTACAACATTGTCAACTATTGACAACAAGGCAACATTTTGTGGTACAATATTATTGGAAAATGTTGTCGTTAAACCTTGTTTGCTACAATGCCTGGTGCAACACACCGGGTAATCTCTAGCCTTCATCTAACCTGTTGGTAAGTAATGATCAGGCCGAAGGTGGAAGCCAGCTTCGCTATTTCGACCGGTTCTGTGCGAGTGGGAAATTATCAAATAACTTCTCCCGCTCTGGGTGGAGCGGGAGGGCGTGTCAGACTCTTACTGACTGAAACCCACCCGTGTTCCTTCAGTTGCCTGTACATTGCCAGGTGCCACGGTATCCCTTTCAGAACACAACGCGCCGTCGACCCGGGCCTGGACCTAATCAGACGGCGAGCTACTCATTGCTCACCGTCCGCAAGCCAACGCCGGGAATCGACCTGCGATTCCCGACGACCAGGGCGTCTCCAGCGGTGGTTAGGGGCGCGGCGGGCGTGAGGGTGCGAATTTTGCCTCTCCCTAACACGTTCCGCCTCCTCCTTTGCGAGCATCTGGTGATACCAGAGTGCCTCCCTGATGCAATTCCAGGATAGGGTATTGAAGGCATTGGCGATGTCTAGAGACACTGCCAAGACGACCCCACCCCAGGCCAGCATCCCCCGTCGTGAAGTCTCCCACGCGCATGATGGCGTCCACCGTAGAGCGCCCCCTGTAGAAACTAAACTGGCTCTCCGCTAAATCCAGCCCCACTCGCACCAGCCGCCCGACGAGGCGGTCTGCAATGAGTCTTTCAAAGAGCTTGCCCACCTCGTCGAGGAGCACGATGGGCCGATACGATGGACGGAGAGTCCGCAGGGCGCCCCGGCTTCTTGATGAGGACCAGTTTCCCCGTCTTCCAACGAAGTGGGAACTGGCTCCTTTCTGGAGGACCTTAAGAACGGATTTTCCACCGGCCTTCAGGAGTTTGGTGGTTATTCCGTCATCACCGTGGCGCCTTTTTGATTTAGTTGCTGTCATTGCTGGCAATATTATTTCAGCCACAAATTGCAGCCAAGATATGGCCCGTTTACGTCGTCTTTAGAATAATAACCTCCTTAATGTATTGTAAAATAACTTAAAAGCTGATATACATCTTTACAAATGTTATCGTAATGGGACCAAGAAGTGCCCAATTCGTCAGATTAGTAGATCGTGTGTTCATATTTATAAGATGGCTGCAAGAGAAAATATAAATATGTTAAGGAAAGCCGAAAATATAATGGGGATATACAGAAATTACGTTTCTCTATCCAAAACTCGTAAAATTTTATGTAACATACGTATCGTTATTGAAACAGTTTTTGCAGTTGTGATCCTTAGAAATATCTTCATTATTTCTGAAATAATAAACAAACAGCTGGTGCACATGGTGGAAACGTTTCAGATTATGAACCTCTTGTGTGGTCCAGTTATCATTATAAGTAGTATTCTAAGCTCACCTTCTTACAAACTGTTCGTAGACAACTTCATGTCCGTGCACCAATACTTCCAGAATGAACCGAGTTACATCAAATGTTCCAAAAAGTTGAAAATCGTGTTTGTGATCGTTACAGTAGTAACTTGTCTATTCAGTGCATTAATTCTTGTATCATATTTCTATTCCGAAATTTCTGTCGAATATTTTCAAGTAGAAATCTTCATAATAACTATTTCAGATGTATTGGTTCAAGAACGTTTTATTTTGATGAATGCAATAATGCACGTGTACATAACCATGATTGGAAACTTACTGAAATGTTTGAACAATAGTATTTTTGAATTTCAAGTAAAGTACAATGATATCGAAAAGAGGTTATGCTTAGATATCAGAGAGTGGAATGATCTTCTTACGGTTGAACATGTGGAACAGTGGGCTACACAGTATAAATGCTTAATGAGTTGCAGTAAAAATCTATCGGTTTGCTTTAATGTTCAGGTAATAATTTTGCAATCAAAGGATTTGAAAAATATTTTAGTTTTGTTAGCCAGAAGTCTTATAATCTTTAAAATTATAGTCTCGACTATGACTAACATTCTGTGTTTTTATTTTCAGATGATATATTCATTGGCCCTGTCTTTAATACATTATCTTACTTCGTCGTACGTGATATTTCATTCAATAACAACGGAAGTAAATATAAATTTAAATTAAATACATTTAATTTTTTCATATTACGAGGTCCAAAAGTTCGTGGAATGAAAGGGTTTTAAATAAAATGAAGCAATAAATCAATTTTTCCTTTTTTATATAATCACCCTTTTAAGCTGAACACATTTATTAAATCTATGAATTAATTTTTCTAAACCATCGTAAAAATATTTTTTATCTTTTGCCTCAAAATGAGCCAAAATTACCTCCTTTACCTCATTATCGTCGGAAAATTTCCTTCCCCTTAAGTCTTTTTTTAATTGGGGAACAAATAAAAATCACGTGGGGCCAGATCTGGACTGTAGGGTGGGTGGACTAGTGATTTGAAGCCATGCGTGCGCAGAGCAGCCATTGCAACTCTCCTCTTGTGTACCGGCGCGTTGTCTTGCAAGAGCAACACACCCTTGGTCAATTTTCCTCGACGTTTTTCCTTGATGGCCTCCTTTAATTTTTTTAATATTGCTGCGTAGTATTCTCCGGTTATGGTCCTTCCCTTTTCTTTGTAATCAATCAGTATTATCCCCTCACAGTCCCAAAAAACAGTAGACATCAACTTTCCAGCCGACTCCGACACTTTGAATTTCTTTGGCGGTGGTGTCCCCTTTTTATGCCATTGCATGGACTCTTGTTTGGACTCAGGCTGAAAGTGATGAACCCATGTTTCATCTCCGGTAACAATCCGCTCCAAAATCTGTGCAGGTTCGTCTCCACACAACTCCAAAAATTGTTTTGACGCATCGACGCGCTGCTGTTTTTAAGGCGGCGTGAGCATTCTCGGTACCCATCTTGCACTGACTTTTGTCATACCCAGGTGGTCATGTAGGATTCGCAAAATGGTGATATCTGGTACTCCAACTAATGCAGATAACAATTTTTTCTTCAAACGGGTATCCTCCAGTATATTTTTTCTACTTTTTCGACGATGTCTGATGTGGTGGCCTCAACTAGCCTTCCTGAGCGGGGGTCGTCTTCAATCGACTCCCGACCATGTTTAAAAAGACCATACCACTTGTAAATCATTGATTTACTAGGACACTGCTCCCCATAAACGGTTTTCATTTAATTAAAAATGGCTTGAGCGTTCTTTCCTTGCTTGGTAAGGAATTTTATCACAGCACGGAGTTAAATTTTCTCCATAGTTTCAGTTTTCTTCCGGATTGACTTGCTTAGCAGGCGAGTGTTCGTAAACGAATGACGCAACGGAGCTGAAACTCAATTTATAAACTAATGGTGAGTATCCAATTAGTATGACACTAAGCGAGCGCCCCTATCCCCACTCCATCCCCTCCATTCCACGAACTTGTTTAGCAGGCGAGTGTTCGTAAACGAATGACGCAACGGAGCTGAAACTCAATTTATAAACTAATGATGAGTATCCAATTAGTATGACACTAAGCGAGCGCCCCTATCCCCACTCCATCCCCTCCATTCCACGAACTTTTGGACCTCCCCGTGTACGAATTGACTGTAACTCTGATTTCCGTTTTTAACAGTTTATTTTACAAGAACGTCATCAGATCAGCGTTTCATTATATTTTATGTCATCTTCAATATTTTTCACATATTTCCTTATGGTTGCGGGTCAAAATCTCCTCAATGAAAGTTGGAGAACAAATAGAAGACTATCGAAAGTATACACCACGTTGTCGATAAGTAAGTGAATATTTATTTATAGAGTATCGAATCTACAGTACCTACCCGGGCGGTAAGCAACATCTAGTTTTACAAAGAGTCACTGTCAATCGTTTTTAGGGTTCCGTACCTCAAAAAGAAAAAAACACGGACCCCTTATAGGATCATTTCGTCGTCCGTCTGTCTGTCTGTCTGTCAGTGTGTCAAGACCCTTTTTCTCAGGAACACGGTGAGGTATCAAGTTGAAATTAATATCTAATACGTAAGTATTAAGTCCCTTAGAGCTCTAAAAAAATCAAGCTTAACAATTAAAAATTACGGCTATTTAATTTAAGTAGTCTCGTTATTTAAATTGCCAGTTTAGATGAACTTCTCTTATGGTTGAATAAAATTGTTTATTTATCCAAATAATACACACAGACACAGTTCAAAGGAAAAAGGAAAAGCACAAAATACAATGAGCATAATAATTAGCTTTGAGCACAAAAGATTTAAGTCTACAAAAATAGTCTATGTTTACAAGAATAATAATGAACCCTGTCTCTTAAACTAGGAGGCCTGTATCTTAAGAGACAGTGATCGGCCAAAAATTGGTATTTAATATAACTGAGCTTTACACAAGTGAAAGTGTGTCGATTTACCATAATGCTTATTAATATATTAGTATTTATCAAAAATATGGGTCAGTGTTGTGTGTGTGGAAAGGGAGAAGGAGTGTGTGTCGTTATATGCGTATGTGTATTTGTGGTGTTTGTTTTTGAAGAGGTAGGTATTATGTCAAGCGATGATTGATAGTAAAGACTCTGTTTTGATATAGTCCTGCTGTATGAGCCAGTCTGAAGTTTTTGATTTGACATTTAGGTCAATTATGTCTAGTGCTTTCTGAACTTTCTTGAAAACTTGATGGCTTAGGACATAGTATTGCCGCCTTGCAAATGCGGTTTTGTACTGTACACCTGGGGGAACATTATGTACGCTTCTTTGGATCAGATGGAGGTAAGCGGGCATGAATCCTCAGCACAGCTTGAAGAATAAAGAGCTGCCGAACTGTCAGTACCTTGCAATCAACGTAAAGTTGTTTTGTGGGGTATCTGTAGGGTTTCCTTAACATTACTTTAAGAACAGCCCTTTGAGACCTTTCTGCTCTCAGAAGATAAGTCTTCGCTGCTCCACCCCACACAGTTATACCGTATCCATTGATCGATTGGCATAATATGAAGTACTCCATTTTGAGAATGTCAATACTGGCGGATACTCTGAGAGTTTTGAAGATGTGAATAAGACGAAGTGTTCGGGTAGTTAGTGTCTCGAGTTGTTTATCTCATTTTAGCCCATCGTCTATATGAACACTCAAGTATTTGACACTATCGGCTCTGGCAATGGAGGGGCATGAGCACGATATTGACTGATCCTGGCATGAGTGAGCTGCTATCGTGAAAGTACTTGTTGGTTTGGTGTTGGCCCGGATTGCAAAGGGTACGAAATAAGTTTTCTTTAGGTTTAATGTATATAAGTTTAGGTCAAGCCAGTGCATCACAGAGGCCAGTCCAAAATCCGCCTTTCGTTTCACGTCTTCCCACGAGGGCCCATCAATCAGGATCGCTGTGTCATCCGCATATGCATAGATCTTGCACGCTGGTATTGACATTCTACAAAGGTCATCAATGTATATCTGGAAAAGTGTGGGGCCTAGAATGCTTCCTTGGGGGACACCGTATAGCACAACCTCTTCATCACTGTAGCTAGAGCCAATCTTTACCACCTGGGTGCGATTCCTAAGGTAATCTTTGAAAATTTCCAGAGCTTTGCCACGTACACCCAAAGACTCTAGCTTGGTAATTAGTCTAGGTACAGAGACTGTGTCGAAGGCTTTCGGCAGGCCAAAAACAGGGTCTGTCCAGGGTCTTAGTAATAGACTGCGTTAGATCTAATACTGCGTCTTCAGTTGAGACTCCAGAACGGAATCCGTACTGATTATCCGCTATAATTTTGTATTTATCGAGAAAGCTTCTAAGATTTTGATTAAGGATCTTCTCGAGGATTTTAGAGTGACGACAGTACTGATATTGGCCTTTAATTGTTGACACAGTCTCTGTTCCCACCCTTAAAAATTGGGTGGACTATGGCCTTCTTCAGTGAATCTGGAAAAACTCCTGTCTCAATGCAAAGATTGCAGATATATGTTATTGGCGATACCAGTATGTGACGACATGATTTAAGAAGCGAGGAGGATATTCCATCCCAACCCATGGCACAGTCATGGCGCATCTGCAATATAATAGTGTCTATGTCACATTCATCAACTTTTTGGATAGCAAGTGAATTGACAGGCGGCTGCAATGGTTTGTTATGAACGGTCTTGTGGATTAAGGGCGCTCTATGCGGATCGTTAATTATCTTTGCAGCCATGTTTTTACCTATATTGCTGAAGAAAGAACAGACATTGTTGAGGGAAGATGCAGGACTGTCACAAATTTTCAGTAGTTCCACAGGACTAGAACATATTTTACCAGTATTGGTTATATCCTTAATGGTTCTCCACAATGCTTTAGGATTATTTTTAGATTTTTCGAGCTGACTCTTTTCATAAGTCCTCTTTAATTTACGCAGTAGCATAGTGCAGAAATTTCGGTAGCGCGTATAGGTTACATGTAGTATTAAATTGTCTGGTGACTTCTTAGATTTTACGTGGAGTTTATCTCGATGCTTGATACATTTTAGGAGTCCTATAGTTATCCACGGTTTTAAGGTTCTTTGTTTCCTCGGTACATTGGTATGTTTTGTATGTTTTAGTATCGCTGTTGATATCCTTGTAATCAGTGTAGTCATAGAAGTATTTGCGTCTTTAATGTTGTAGATATCTGAAAAATCTGTGTTATCTAACTCTGTCTTAATGGCTTCGTGATTTAATCTAGTTATGGTGAAACTTTTTTTTCGTGTCGGGTTAGAATTTGAGATTGAAATAATAATAGTTTGTGGTCAGTAATATGCGCCTCCAATACCAACGTGGTTGCTACCGACTTTGTTTTTAAAAGGATGTGATCTAGGCAGTTTTCCATTCTAGTTGGTAGGAGGTGGGTTGGTAGTAGCCCATGGGACGCGTTTAGTATTAGGTATTCGAGTGCACGGTCATTCCTATTGTCCAATTTTATGTCAATATTCAGATCTCCCACAGTAGAGATGTTAGCGAGTATGATATTTCATCATAAATATTATTTAGACTACTCAAAAAGCTATCAAAGTGATCCTTGGTATTGTTCGATGGAGAGCGGTATATTGCTACTACCGTGAGCTGATTATCAATTTGACATACAATATTGTTTGCATAGTTTATGTTTGGTTCCCATACCTTAACATTTAACCCAATTTTAGTGTAGACTATAACCCCATCGTTCTGATTTGTAATGTTTTTTGTTGAATGCGACTGGTATCCGTTTAGAGCTAGGAGGTTAGTCACTTTACTCAGCCAACACTCAGTCAAAACAATAACATCAAAATCAATATTAATTAAACACATCAATGCAAGAAGGGTATCAAAATTTTTGTTAACGCTGCGAATATTTACATGGAATAATTTTATACTACTGTCGGCTGTATCTATATATTTAATACACTCATGCGGGTCACAAGAGAAAGAGTTTTCAAGGTTAAGATTATCTAGGTCCTGATTTATATTATTTATGTTAGCCATTTATACTTTTTAATAATGAACAAAAGAGGAGCATTGAAAGTGTATGTCAGTATTTTATTATAACATCGCTTTTCTGTTGAATTTATTGAAGTGGCGAGGGGAATTATGTTTGTGTGTTTTTTATTCATTTTTAGTGTTCTGTGTAAGATGTGTTTGTTAGTACATAAATTATAACAAAGTGTGAAGTTTACAGTGGAAGTTAACAGTATAATTAAAAAGTCATACAAGCATAATAAATAGCCGAAGTAATGATTGGGCGCAGGTTCAACTAGTCACTTGCTGGTGAGAACTTGAAGACATTCCTCTGAATTTATCAACAGTTGTTTATCGCCCGTTTGCTTGCGAAGAAAGGCAATGGAAACATCCATTGCTGACCCAACAGAAAGAATAGGCATTTTTCTTCGCGAATTCCCGCGCTAAGTAAAAAGCTTTTTGGAGGCAGAGGGTAGCTGCTCCGCAACATATACCGCCTGCCGTTTCCCTGGTATACCAATCAGCTCAGTGTTTAATTTGTTCTCTTTTTGTTCCTTATTGTTGTAAGAACGGATGCCAGACAATATATTTGGTTTTGTTTGCACTGTTTTAAATTCGATAATGATTGGGCGTGTGGTGTGGGGGTCGTCATACCCTTAGTGTTTTTTCCCGGGAGGCGATATATATCACGAACTTCGGTTTCCGATATGGAGATTCCAGCAAGTTGGCTTATGTTGCAGACCGTTTGTATCAGGCCAGTCCTAGTCTCGTCGTCAGCCTGTGGAATATTTCTAATTTCTATTCCCGACGACCTTGATTTATATTGGAGATCCAAAATCTTCCTCTCAAGACCTCCAATATAGCCTTGCTGTTCCTGCCGCTTTTTCTTAAGCTCTTCAACCTCTTTCTTTCTTCAAGTCTTCATATTGTCGATTAATGAAGGACATGGATCGCTCAATCTCTGCATTGGTTTTGCAGATTTCGGCGTTAGACGCCTGAATTTTTATGTTTTGGGCTTTAATTTCACTTATTTCAGTCAGTAATTTTAACATGAAAGTGGTTTGATCCTCTAGCATCTTGGTGATACGAGTGTCTTGGTCTCTTTTACAATTAGCAAGTACGTCCTGCACTTCCTGCTGGCCTTGAGGCGAGTGTTCACATCTTGGTCGTTTATTCCTATTGGTAACATTGTCGCTTATCTCAATCAGACTGAGTCTGACCCAAAGTAACATTTATACTTTTCGGAGGAGTGCGGTGGAAACTAGTCATCCTGAATAATAATAAAAAAACAAGCCCCTACTTATCTGTCAATTAGCCCGCCGCTTTACTCGCACTTGTTCGTTTGATACATCAACGACGCGCTTCGCAGCTATCGTGCAGCTCGTACGGCGCGCGGCGTAGCCGATACAAATTTTGTAGAGGGCTCGTAGCTCGTCGTAGCACAGGCCGGTGATGTTGCGCGTAGCACACGCTCGTAGCACAGAACAATTTCGCACGTCACAGTTACTTGCTCGGTGGTGTAGTGGGAGCGCGCTCGGGTCGTCCGCGGCACCTAACCATCAAATCCCGGCAAATCACAATCACTTCAAAATATCAGAAACTTCAGAAATTATTTTATCCCTTTCTAGGACCGCCCAGTAGGAGGTAACTACAGGTAAGAACCCAACATGTGTGACAAGGATTTGCAAAACACGATGATTGACCAATCACAAAATTTCGGATCACAAAAAAAAAAAATACGGAGAACTGACACACGTCCACTCGCTTAAGTGTCTAGCGACCGACTAATTAGTTTATTTCTCAATTAGAAATTACAAGGATTTCATTTAATTGAGAACATTTTTAGAGTATACCTACAGTATTATAAATGAAATGAAATTGTTTATTCTGTAAATAGGATCTTGGAATCACTTTTACAAGTAACCTTAAAAAAAAAAAAAAAATTTGCTAGATGAGTTCGGCGTTTACTGCTCTGAGAAGAAAGGCCGAAACTAACTCAAAGGTATCTTTTAAAGTCCAGACATACTCTTGGTCATGCCATAAAATACTTTGACTTGTATGTCAAGTACCTAGGTATTATTTTTCTTTTTAACAAATCTTAACATTTAATTTCGTACGTAATTTAATACACTTGCAAGAAAAATATTTGTGGAAAGATTATCGTAAATATTCAAAATACTTAGATAAATAATTATCCTTGCTTAAAACAACTTACAGTAGGGCAAGTCTATTTATTTATGGTAGCAATATTTGATCATCTGGAAGGTGTGTTTTAACAAACCAATAAAGCAATGGATTATAAATTTCCCTCCAAATCCTTCGGATTGTGATTGAAAGTGTGTTACACAACTGGGATGCTGTCATTTACCTCATTAAAACCCTACCTAGAGGGTGCCAATTTGATTATTTATTTTTCAGAAATCCATTATTTTGTTTCAGGTCCTCAAGCGCCAGAAACGAAGACTCTAAAGAAGTTAATTCTGTTTGTAAAAAAACATCCTATTCAAATAGAATATACTTCTAAAGTAAATCTGGGATTGTACTTGATGCCTGCGGTTATATCTCTTTCTATGAGTTATGTTATAATCACATTGCAGTTTAACAATTTTATATAAAACCCCACCCCTGCAGATTAGTTGAAAAAACATCGCGATTTCTTTATTATATGAATGCATTATTCGCATAAACTTTCCGGAATAAATTGTCTAAATGATAGTGAAAACAGCAAGAAATCTGCTGCGTAGTTTAGAAGAACAACGCGGCCACACAGACACGAAGAGCGACTTTACTTTATTGTTACATGTATTATTTAGTTATACAAAATGTAAAAAAACCCTGTCCGATCCGTGAGGATGTGGTTAGGTATCGTACTGAGAGCCTATTCATGTAGTAATATCCAGGAAAAAAGAAGAAAAAAAATCGCCTCATTTTTTTTCGATTCGGAATTTTACCGGGTTATTACATGGAGCGCGGGCGGCTGTCCGCGTAGTTTAGCGAGTCATAACTACCAAAAAAAAAAAAGGATTTGGGGTAATTTTGGTACTAAAAATGTGAATTTATAATTATTATATATGAATTTTAAATAGCAATAACTTTTTTTATTTCTCTAAAAATAATGGTAAATCTTTTTGGTAATGTTATTGCAGTTGTTATTGCATAAGTGCCTCTTTTGGATCCGACAGGGTTTTTTTAACATATATTGTAGATATTGTATGGTTATGGCCATTTTTACAATCTAATATGAAATAATGACGACGATTACCTTGTTCACAAACTAAACTAAAATTAGAAAATTGACATCTCATAATGACAGACAGCTCAATAAAAGGACGACGATGACAGATAAGTACTAAGTTAGCGAAAGTCAAATTAGTTTTTGCCTTGAACTTCGCCTGGTTTTCTGTCGATGCGTGTTGTAATGTCGACTAAGCATGGACGTCTAAGATGGAAGCTAGCGTTGAGCTAACTTTTTTTGTGTAAACTTTACAGACGTGATGAGTACCGATGACTAAATAACACGAAACAAAACAAAAAACTCAATAATTATAAGTAACTACACAAGCGGTCGTTGACCCAATTTTTTTGGCACCTAAAATGTTCTTTTGAGTGTACAAAATTAGAAAGAAAATTTGCCGCTTTAAAATGTTTCGTATGTAGAAGAAACCATTACGTCTGCGGAGTTCACCTAATTTAATTAGACCTTGCATAAGTCCGTCCTTTTCTGGTTTTACAATAGAGAAAAAAGATGGAAATAGCCTAAATTAAGTTAAGCTTATGCACAACAAAACTGGCAACAATGTTCAGTTATGAAAATGTAGTTATTAAATAAATAAATAAAATCTTTATTGCATCCATAAAAAAACTCATAAATTAAAAAATAGCAAAATCAAAATAACAATTAAAATCAAAATTAGAACACTTCACTTTTTTATTGCACTACGCGCAAATACACTCAATATTATTTCAAAATAGCTGCCTTTTTTTCAAAAATTGGCAACGACCTGGCCCAAAAAATTCAACCCTCAGTAACCAAGGTTAACTACTCTTCTCAAACAGACAAACTGCCGACTCAAGAAAAGTCATTTGTTCTTTTAGACACAGATCCCCACGAAGTGGGTAAGATTCTGATGAGTCTAAATCTAATAGTGCACCTGGCTGGGATAATATACCTACTAGATTTTTGAAATATATTGCCCAGGAAATTGTTCCTATTACTCATATATCCCATTTGGCCATTCTTTGTTTTACGAAGGGTGTCTTCCCTGTGCCGCTCAAGCAATCTATTATCATACCAGTTTACAAGGGCGGGGAGATAGACGATGTCAACAATTACAGACCCATATCCATATTACCAGCTGTATCTAAGACAATAGAAAAATTAATTAATGCTAGACTCAATTTGGATTTAAACAGGGAATTTCAACTGAACATGCAGTTACTGCCCTTACCACTCTTATAGCTAATAATCTGCATAATGGTTGTAAGTGTCTGACCGTTTTCCTAGAATTAAAAAAGGCTTTTGACGCCGTCTCTGTTTCCATACTAATAAACAAATTGGAAGCTGCAGGAATAAGAGGAACTGCGATCAAATTTTTAGAAGCCTGGCAAACCGTAAGCAACGAGTCAAAGTAGAAGAATACATTAATCATGACGCAAATGTCACATTCGGTGTTCCTGAGGGAAGTGTGTTTGGACCTACGCTTTTTCTCCTTTATATAAATGATTTATGCAACCTCAGGATCAGTAATGCTAAAGTGTTTTCCTATGCTGATGACACTGCTGTCGTTTTTGCCGGAAACACCTGGCATGATGTTGCCCTGAGTGCTGAGGCTGGTATGACCCAGGTAGCTACATGGCTAAATAATAACTTGTTGACGTTGAACACAGCCAAAACAAATTATATCTGCTTCAGTATAACCAATCGGTCCCAGCCTTTTAAAGAACTAAATATTAGAGTTCATACCTGTGATGGTTAGAATAACTGTTTATGCCCTACATTAGAAAATGTATCACAAACTAAATATCTAGGTGTTATAGTTGACCAAAAGCTATCCTGGTACCCCCACCTTGAACATGTAAATACTAGAGTTAGAAAACTGAGCTGGATTTTTAAAACGTTAAGGCATACTGCTCCAAGGAATATACTTACTAACTCGAATTCCCCAAGACGCCACATCAACGAAATATACATATCTTTGGTGCAACCTGTCTTGACGTACTGCATCCGCATTCCGGGAGGTGCAGCCAAAACTAAATTTATTGACCTTGAGCGGGGACAACGTGCTCTTATAAAGTTTATGTATTTTAAGAACAGACGATTTCCTACTCTAAGCCTTTACCAAATTAGCGACTCACTCTCTGTGAGAAAACTATATATTATTAAAGCTATTCTTAATAAACACAAATCCCTTCCTTATGACCCTAGACTAAAGTTAAAAAGAAGAAAATACCTAATAGTAGATGTTCCACAAACTAAAACTAAATTTGCCAGTATCCAATACAAAAAGCGTTCTGCTCGGCTTTAAATACACATACATACACAAAAAACCAGCACGAATGCAAAACAATATTAACTGAATGGATTAAACCACTTAGTTATGAAGACACTGAGGCTTTATTGTTATAAAACACACCATCACTAGATTCACTAGTCATATTCTCAATGCCTTTCACTCATGTCATTCTCTCAATCACACACATCCCACACACATTCACATACACAACACACATCCTGACACACATACAATAATTCCAGTCTTACAGTCGCTTAGCTTTACTTTTAAATGTAACCCATTATAGTTTTTAGTTTTTTTGTTTTTTTTTTTTTGTTTATTTGTATAAAAATAGTAAAATAGAGTTAAACAAGTATTTATAAGTACTAATAATGCATGGAAGAGTGGAGTCTCCTAATACAGGCTTTACGCTTAAAAGGAGGCTCCAATAACCACTGATGTGATATGAAATCTTGTTGATTCCAATAAATCTTTTTTAATTTTCATTTTTTCAATAAATTATCCACATAATGCCTTTAATAATGTTTTTAATGTTATATTTTCGAATTTGTGAATTTTGTTTGTAATTAAATTTATTCAAATGTAGTTTTGTAACGTTTATTTACTGCCCAATCAATTAAAAGCTTTTTACAATTAAGACACACTAAGGGAAGTGTGCTGGGCACATTGCTCGCAGAACAGATGGCCAAGGGCCGAAAGGTTCGGAAGTGGCAACCGCGTATCGGAAAAACTCAAACTCAAACTCAAAGCATTTATTTCAATTAAACCCTTTACAGGCACTTTTTAATTGTCAAAGAGTCAGTTAGTCAGAAAGTTGAAGCTAGTTGCCCATTCCAAAACGTAGATCTCTATGGAGAAGAACGGGCAAGAAACTCCTTTTAAATATAGAAATTACAAAATCCTGGGTACATTACTCTTGTTGATTCTATATGTGAGAATAATGTAAAAAAAAAATATATAAATCAAAAACGATTAAAAATAAGCCCTGGTAGATAAGAGATGACCAGTCTCAACTGACGGCGCCCGTTCACGAACATGACGCGTGGATCAGCACCATCCAGCTCAACCATTTTGTAGGGAACCGAATGATCCAACACACTCGCCACCATCAGCGAGACATTTAAGTGAGCATGACATACTCTCAACTACCCTGCTCTTTCAAGTCAAAATCAACATAATAACATAGTAAAACGACTCCATGGTACTCACATTTACAAAAATTTAAAATAAAAATGCGTCTAAGTTATACAAAACTATAGTTTGCAAGAATTATACCACCAAAAGAAAGAAAATCAATATTATCTATTGGAGTATTCAATAATTAAAACTTAGTTTAATAAAAAAAAAAAAAAAAACAATAAGTTCGTAGTCAGAAAAAATAAAAAAGGGGAAGCAATTCTACCAATTTTTTCATTTTTAACTAGTGAGCCCAAGTGGCTGTGGAGCAGGACCAGCATTTAGCCAAGCATTTTTATCTACGATATAATCATCCAACTTATAGTATGCTTGTCTACATAGTGTGCGTTTAATGCAAGTTTTAAATTTCTTCTCATTTAGTTGAAGAATATCGAGTGGTATTTTATTATAACATTTTACACAGTACCCCATAAAAGAAGTGTGTACTTTAGACAATCTGAAACGTGGTTGATCTAATTTGTTCCTATTTCTTGTGTTAAAATTATGCCTGTCACTTATCTTACTATAGAGATGTAGATTTTTTCGAACATACATAATGTTTTCATAATATACTGACAAGGTACCGTCATGATATTAATTTTCTTAAACAGTTCCCTAAGAGATTCGCGTCTGCGGAGGTTGTAGATGACTCTAACAGCCCTCTTTTGCAGAATAAATATAGAGTCAATAACTGCGGCCCGTCCCCACAGCAAAATACCGTAAGACATGATGCTATGAAAGTAACTAAAATAGACCAGTCTCGCGGTATCCACGTCTGTTAGTTGGTGGATTTTCCAAACAGCGTAAGCGGCTGAACTTAGCAAGTGATGTTAAGTGAGGACCCCACTGTAGTTTAGAGTCAAGCTTGATTCCCAGGAAAACCGTTTTTTCGACGAATTCTAGTGTCTCCTTATTCAGTACAACGTGACATTCACTACTTCTAACATTCGGTAACGCGAACCTTATGCATTTAAAACGTAGCGTTAGAAGGCTTCCCACAAGGTGGACCGATGAACTTGTGAAGGCCGCAGGAATCCGCTAGATGCGGGAAGCACAGAACCGGTTGAAGTGGCGGTTCGTGGCCATGTCCAGCAGTGGACGTTTTTCGGCTGAAATGATGAAGGGAACTGTCCACCGCTATTAGTACACTTGAGTACCTAATTAATGTCACACTTATTTGCCAACCGCCAAAAAATAAAATGATAGCCCGTTAATTTTTTCAACTACCTGCCTCATGTTTAAGTAACAGTTGTAAAAATGATTAAAGTAAAACCCGCCATCATTGCCCTCAGCGGATATCTTTGCCCGTCCACGAAAAATAATTAAAATATTGATTTAGAAATGAAAATTTTAGTTATTTTTCGTGTAAAATCTTGAATTCTAAATAAAATTTACAGTTCAAGATTTTATTTATTTTTCGTATTCGGGCAAAGATATTCGCTGAGGGCAATAATGGCCGGTTTTGCGGTACCCTTCATATTGGTACATACGCATACCAGCGAGTAATCGTTCGTCGTGGTCGCGCACTCGCTGTTCTTTGTTAACCAACTCGTTGTTAGTTGCTAGCTCTACAGACTGGCTTCTCTTTAATCGCCAGCGGTGGGACTGGTACGTAAAAGAGTGATGTAAAAGGCCCCGACTACTCAGCGCACTCACATTTTTAAGGTACTTACGTAGTTGCAAGTTAGCTGCTTATATACCAATTTTTTTTTCACACTGTACATATCAATGGTAAAATACAATAAACGTAGATATATTTAGAAACATTCCTAAAGAGTCATAAAAAACCCTGTAAGCAATCCTCTCAACGAGGCACATGTCGTGTTGCCACGGCGTGGCAACACACCGTGTTCGGGTTCGTAACAAGTCAATCGTCATCCTGAGGATGCCTCGTTGAGAGGTGAAATACGTGTCGATTTTTTACAGTTTTTATGACTCTTTAGGAATAGTTAAGCGAAATAGACTACAAAATTTATCTACGTCTATTATATTTTGTAATGGATTTCCGCAAGGTCACGCCCGAGTTATTTAAATATATCAGGTATCAGGGGTAGTCAACTTCCGTCGTCATGGAAATTAAGTCTAAGTATGCCATGGAAACTAGGTGTAATTACATTAATGTAATAGATTTTTTCTTATTCTGTCATTTATCTTTTTCCATAGCGGATAACTCAATAGCTAACATGGAGAAGGCGTGTTGCCACGCAAAGCGCCGAACGCTCGGCGTAGTAACACGCCATGTTCGGGTTCGTGACAAGTCCATCGTCATTCTGAGGATACCTCGTTGAGAGGTGAAACACGTGTCGATTTCTTACAGGGTTTTTTTTAACTCCTTAGGAATAGTTAAGCGAAATAGGCTACTAAATTTATCTACGTCTATTATACATATTTTGTAATGGATTTCCGCAAGGTCACGCCTGAGTTAATTAAATATATCAGGGGTAGTCAACTTCCGTCGTCATGGAAATTAAGCCTAAGTATGCCATGGAAACTAGGTGTAATTATATTAATGTTATTGATTTTTTCCTCTTCTGTCATTTATATTTTTCCATAACAGATAACTTAATAGCTAAAATGGCTGCCATTACATGTGAAGTACTTATTATAATGTGTACCGTTCCACTTTAGAATAAGTATCTTGATACGACTTGGTTTGTTCCAACGTCCGTTTAAGTTATTCCATCACTAGCTAATCCATTTCCCGGCTAGTATCGTGAAACAAACGCCCTAGAATGGCAGACAATGAAATAATAAACATGTTAATAATCACTGAAAATATAGTGGGCGTTTACAGAAATTTCTCGTTCCTCTCAAAAAGACGTCAAGTTCTTATTGTAATACGTACTGCTGTGGAAATTATTCTCACCGTTTTTTTGTTCTGTAACCGAGTGTACGGGTTGTCTGATGATCTCTTGAAAGGCGAAAACTTTATTTCGCATATGAAAATAACTTTCCACTTAATAGTTATCTTCAGCGGTACGATAATCATACTATGTGGCATCCAAAGCTCGAGTAGTTACAAAAGCTTTATAACTCAATACATGAGCGTGCAGGATTTCTTCCGAAATGAACCGACCTACACCAAATGCTTAAAAAGGTTAAAGATATTCTTTATATTAGCCTCAACAATATTTCTTGTTACTTGCATAATTAATTTAGTATTAAAAATGACAACTAGATACTATTTGCAAGGGGAACCGTTCTTGTTACCTTACTTCATGTTGATGGTGGTAGAAATGATGCTTGAGGTGCGATTTATGTTGGAACATGTCGTGTTATACATTTACATAACTATGCTGCAATCTTATTTGAAATGTATAAACCAGTTTATATCGTATACTCAAACGAAATATGATTACATTGAGAAGAGATTATACAAAGACAGAATACAAAATAATGAGATTTTACCCGGTAAAGAAGTGGATCATTGGGCTAAAATGTATGAATGTTTCTCGATTTGCAGCAAGAACCTTTCGACGTGCTTTAAAATGCAGGTAAACATCTTGGGATATCCGAAAAGGATGTATCCCATTGTTGCTTGCAATCATTCTTAAACTTCTGTCTGACAACATAGTGAGTTGATAATGACTATGTAAACAAGATTCATATTTATAAAAATGTACAGTACTTTTTTCATTTTATTCATCGTCAATGACTATGATAATGATGGATCTAATAATAATATATTTATGTACGTTTCAGATGAGATTTGCATTGGTCTTTTCGTCTGTACATTATGTTACTTCGGCTTACGAGATATTCTGCATAATTTTAACAAATGTTAGTATCTATAAAAGAGTCTGCCCACTACACCGTATGAGCCATGAGCGTGCTAGGCACGTGTCAGGCAAAAAAATATTATTTGTATTGAAAAGTATGAGACTCCCACTAGAACTTTCTGTCATCGCCCAACACCGTCGCATGCCATGCACATCAACAATTTTCAGTGAGAATATTTTTCCGGAGCGTATCGGCGGCATACCTACGTTCCGAGCATTGCATATTCTCGCTCGATTATATATATTTTTAGGGCAGCTTGTACCCA
Organism: Xanthia togata; assembly: GCA_963853775.1. Lineage (NCBI taxonomy): Eukaryota > Metazoa > Arthropoda > Insecta > Lepidoptera > Noctuidae > Xanthia > Xanthia togata. The sequence continues at coordinate 21,335,848 of OY970802.1, forward strand.
GACGTCTTAATCGTCTGATCTTATTGTTTTCACTTTCTTCTTCGTCTAAAACAATGGTTATTATTGCCAATTCTCTCATGGAATTTTTTGTAATAGCCATCGTAAAGATAAAGGAAATAATTTTCTAAAACCGTTATGCATGGGTATGATACGTTGTTTATCTGTCTCTAGTGGGCATAGTAGTTCGTGTAATATTTATTTCCGTGCCTGATACATTTATAGCACGGTCATGGTTTGGTATGGTGTAGTGGGCTGACTCCTTTAACCTTCAATATATTCAAAAATATTATATATATTATGAATATAAATATTATATATGTGTTTCAAAAAAGTCTGACAACCAGTCTTGACAAGAGGTATCGTGTTACCCAGTAACTGAAAGTCAGACCGATCTGACCTGAATATCAGTATTTTACATGGAGCGACTGCCTACAGTCGCTCCATGTAAAATACTGGTATCGAGCTGCATCCGGTTACACTGGAAGCGAAGATAGTTGAGAAAAGGCTGGGCAGATTTAATTGATATTTCAATGATTTTATAGTCTGCATTTTTTTTCAAATACATTGTGTTTTTTTTTTCACAGAGTATAGACCAGTATTTCGGCGGTATCAATATATTGTATGTTTTGTTTTTTTATATATTTTGTACATATTTCGTGGTTTGCGCTGGTCAAAATATTGTCAACGAATGGTTAAAAACAAATAGAAAACTATCAAAATTATACAGCACATTATCAGTAGGTAAGTATAATTCCTGTATAATATATAAATATTTTTTATTAGTTTAGCACGTACGTGGCTGCCTTCCTTTAATTAGACTCGCTACATATTCAATATACCTAGTAAATAGTATCCTGTGTTATACTTACGCGTATAGTCCACGACGCTACTCAAGAGTAACGTGTTAAAAACTCAAATTACCAATGCGTTTTTATTTTTATTAATATTAGTGTTAAAAAATCTCAATATCCGGATGAATTTAAAAACTATATTTTCAGGCCAATATTTAAAAAGGGACCTCATCAAGGTTATGGCAATTATAGACCTATAGCAATTCTAATTACGGTAAACAAAAAAGTCGAAAGCATTATTGTTAAACAGCTTACTAGTTTTTTGGAAAACAAAAGTATTTTAAATTATGTCTACGAGTAACTCGGTATTAGACTCAATAGAAGTACTGCAACTGCGCTAGAGAAATTCACAGACGAAATCAAAATCGTCTTGATGAAAAAAATATATACGAGTATAAGGTTACATTTAAGAACTTCAAAAAAGCATTTGATACATTAGACCACGACGGCTTATTGTCAGCTATGACATATGAGTCATAGCCTGCAACAAGCCGATAAAATAAAGAAATATCTTATATGAAATGCAATAATTAATATCGTAACACAGAATATTTAGTTTTAATATAAAATGTATTTGGAAACTTTCCAAATGTCTTTTTACAACATCAAATTCAGTGATAAAATTGCAATTCAGTTTTCATAATCTAGTTCACTAACCACTATATTTTTTATTTCCATGCAGTAATATTGCCAAATTAATCAAAACAGGTAAATATTTGACAGCTATATGCGACGTTGCCAACTTTTTGATCCTTCAAAAAGTTGGCAACTTCGCAAATAGCTGTCAAAGTACGCAAATGCTGTGTGGCGTGTGTATAGCTGTGTATTTGAGGGTTCCTACCCTCAATTATATAAATCAGGTTGCTAACCGGCAAAAGTATATACTTTCTGTATCTAAATAAACTTATTAAAAGACTCATCGAGGCACTTTGGGCGATCGATACTTTTGTATAGACACTGTTATCTCACTCGGACATCACAGGCCATTGGCATAATCAACCACTCTTCAGTAACATGGATTCTAGGTTTCCTTGAAAAATAATAAACTCTTCAAATTGCAATGCCTTCAGAATGTTGTTGGGGCTTCCACGCTACTGCAGTGCATCTGGAATGCTTGCCGAAGCACATACTGATGGTTTTAATACCATCTTAAGAAAAAGGATTGCGTCCATGATGCGTAGAGGGCGTGGGAGCATCAACGGCATTCTGAAGGTCATTAGTGATAAGCCGTGTTGCGCCATTATGGCGCATTGGGTGCATGTACATGTGCATGTACCCGGTGCGTCTGGTGAGTGCAACATATTTATGAATTAAAATTTAATATATCTACATTTTGTTACTAACATCGTTTTTAAGTAGTGTGTATTACTAACAACTTATGGACGGAAAGGTCCGAAATATTTTTTTAAATTTTTTATTTTATTATTTAATTTTAAATTGACTCGCCTTGTCTGCCGTGTTGCTCTATCGATCGCAAGCTCTGCTGTTGAGCATGCGGTCCTGTGTTCAATTCCCAAGTCGGGCAAAATGTTAATGTCAGTAGGCTCACCCCCTATTACAGGGGACTTAAACATAACTGGCAAAATGTGGTCGTACCGAAAGTACACTTCTACCAAACCCTTCGAGGAATAAAGGTGTGATGTTATGTGTGTCGTGTTTTTCAATTATTGTCTATGATTTCAGAGCCAGCCGCACCGGAAACAAAGAGTGTAAAGAAGTTAAATCTACTAGTGCGAGTAAATCCTATTACAATAGAATACACCAATAAAGTACATCTTGGGAAGTACCTTATACCCATAATTCTATCTCTTTCTTTATCTTATGTGATAACGGCTTTGCAATTCAATCATCTTATTTAATACTAGCACTTTGCCCGCGGCTTCGCTCCCGTGGTCTTTCCCGCGGGACCCGTTATTTTTCCCGGGATAAAAAGTAGCCTATGTTACTCCCTGAAAACTAAGCTTTCTAATGGTAAAAGAATTTTTCAAATCGGTCTAGTAGTTTCGGAGCCTATTCCATACAAACAAACAATCAAATCTTTCCTCTTTATAATATTAGTATAGTTAATTCGTTCTAATAGCACTTTTTAAGGGTTAAAATGGCAAAAACGGAATCCTTATAATTTCGTTATGTCCGTGTGTTCGGTATAAGTAAAAGAGATACTTGACAGATGAAACTTGACCGCGCCTCCCGAGTTCTTTTCGCTGCCCCGATGATGGGTTCAGACCTCATACCGCTAAAGAGACCTATAAATCGTCAAGTCGTAGTAGTAATGTATCAAGTCTTATCTTTAGTGGCACGCACTGTAATAGTTGGTCGCTGACTGTTCTCACCACCCCGTTGGCAAGAGTCGTTTGTCGCAACGACCAGAGCTATCAAAGAAAGTACTTGCTCAGTGACGCTTGCTTGGCGGATAGAACACTCGCTAAGAGAATCACGCTCTTGTTACATAGTCATAGCCGCAAGTAATCGTTTGTCGTCGCCACGCCGCGCGCCGTCGCGCACTCGCCGATCGTTGCTCGCCTATCGCTTGTACTACTCGCTTCTCGTTAATCGCCAGCTGTGGGCCTGGTGTTTTAATAGCGGGGCAAATATGTGCTGTTTGAGGGCGCGTTTCCACTATTTCGTGACGATTAATTTATCGTAGTTAATCGTGTCGTCCTGTTGTGAACAAGTCCATTTAAAATACACAAGCCACGTCTCTTTAAACGACACGATAATCTGTCGTCACGACATAGTGGGATCGCGCCCTGACTGTTCTGACAACTATTCATGTGTGTCACTAGAATAAGTTAAAAGGTCTATATATTAATTCGACTTGCCTATTTGAATTAATATCTAATGCCTAATAATGTTAAATAAAATTTTCTTAGGTATTTATTAAACAGGGTCATATTAAATTAACTACCGCATTTAAGTCGTGATGGGTGTCCTTAAGTAAAATAATTGTGATAGATTAAAAAAAAATAACAAGATTTTTTTTTGTGGGTCCACTGTAATTACTTGAGATATCAGTTCAAATCACGGATGTGATTTGTTTCGATAGCAGAACATGATAAAACTTTACTATTTAATTTGTGTAAGCTTTTAAATGGTAATTGTTAACCACTATATTGTACATACCTTTATAGATATTAGACTGTAAGCTTTCTGAAGAATAAATAACTAGAAAAAAAAAACTGATTTTTTCAACGCAACCTTCTAGTAAGTAAATTACTAACGGTTATTGAAATCAAAAAATAATATCATATTTTTTTTTGTCCGTTTTTATAATATCGATATCCATTTTGTCTGCCAAGTTTTGCTAGCTAATTAAATTAGACTGTATATTGAAATACTTAAATAATTATGTATTTTACTGAAATAGAAATAAAATATATAATGGGTTAAATCTAAAATTTCAAACACGTCGTATGCCTGCTGGGATTTCCCATCTGACCTCCTTTGAATCTCATTAAAAACACGTTATTTCTAAAAACCTATCGGAAGACAGTGACAGCAAAGAGTACTATAAAATATCGGGTAAAAGTGAAACAGTTATCAAAATTGTCATGAACGTCATCGTGGATGGATGGGTTTTTCCCAGTGGTTAGATTGATGGTCAGACTAGTCTTTCCAACGGGATTTTTTCCCGTTGGAAAGACATCACAGAATCCCGTTGGTCAGTAACGATTGTAACAGTTGCTAACCCAAATGACACGCCTGTCAAACATTCAATGACAAAGATCAAATGTAATATTCTTCATCTATAATATTAGATTTGCATTACACGGCTAAACTATGAACATTGGTAAGTGACTCATCAATTAATTTTAAAGTTCGTGACTGTTTATTCTTCTTTTCGTGTGGTTAGTAAACTAACCTGGTGTCAGAGTTTTAAAGCCGCCCACGGGCCTCTGACTTGGCTTCACATGCCGTCGAGAAATATCTCTCAGGCACGCCGGTTTCCTCACGATGTTTTCCTTCACCGTTTTTTGAGCAATTTATAATTATATAATACTGTTAATTAATCTGTTAATTATACTGTTCATTGATGGTAGGGTTTAACAATTCTAATGTTGTGTTGGATTTCAGCTAAGTCAAAAATTGTATTTGTTATAAGAAATACCTTTTGTTTTGCCTCAGATTCGTCTCAAACCGTGGCATACTGCCTTGGGACTTTTATCAGAATTATTTTATATATTAAAAGTTTTAAATTATTATTTCAAGTATTTTTTGTTCTTCAATTCCTCTATTTAAGTGCATCAACTTTTAAGTGCAACGAGAGCTTTGAAGGCATTCATTAGGATTTTATATAAATTACTGTAGTAAAAAGAACAACACAAAAACATACCATTGTACTATCTCCATTAGCGGTGAGCGTAGTATAGAGCTTAACAGTAGAGAAACAACTGGATTTTGTCTAAAGGATAAACACAGTTTGTGATATTTTAACACACTTAGTATAGTTGTCGTTAATAATTTATTGGTAATTTAGGGGCATGAGGAACAGGGTGAAAAGTTCACTCTACCACCATAGAAAAGGGAGGATCCTCCGACCAGACGGGTGTTGTGTCTGGCGGGCAATTGCCCGATTGTTTTTTTTTTATTTTATATATGGCATCTCGCAGTTGACTCTCAGATTGAGGTGGCAGCTGCTTAACCGGACTATCCTGTGGATGTCTTAAGCTACTAACTTAAAGCCTCCAGCCAGGGGGCCCGATTGTTGATGTCGGATAGTCTTATATATGTCGTTCGCGCGGTAAACTCTAATTTCGCGATGCAGGATTTGTGTGACGTCATGTCTTTGGTGCGTAGTTCGTATGTGGCGATGTAACCACTACAGTAACCTTGTCTTATGGTAGTGTTTAAATATTACCTACAAAATAAGTACTGGGAAGAACTCGAACTTTGGCCTTTTTTTTGCGTGTAGAAATCCTCATGAATGTCCTGCTCCCTGGAGCAGCCGGGTTCTGTTAGTCTCTGACTGATTATACCACACAGTGCTCTTTTACTACCTTTGGCTGGGGTACTGCAGACTTTCGCAGTTTGACACACTGCCCCGGCCAGGTATCAAGCTTGAAAGTCATGCAGGCGCATGACTTTCAAGCAATAACACAATGATGCTAAGAAACTTCAATGAATTACTATACTTACTTACTCGTATCCTGATTTGAATCACGTTTATTCAAGATTTAATTCGACATAATGGACTCAGTATTGCGATATCCGAATAAACAAAGAGAACACACATATAATAACACCCTTTCTCTCAAAGAAAGTATTTAAATAAACTTATTGCATCATGAAAAAGTTCATATGCACCGGATTTAAAATATTTGATCAAATCCCGTAAAGTGGATTTGATTTGCTGTTTTCACTTTACTACGCATTGCAGTCATTATGTCACATAAATGCTGTCCTGTGACTAGACATCAAAAGGCGAGAGCACACATAGCGCATAACACGGAAATTATTCATCAATCTAGCACACGTCAATTTTTGGATTATAAACAGTCTGTCAAAAGGAAATAAATTCTAGATTTTAAATAGATACCTACTGACACAATAATTTAGTTGAATTATCGCTATCACTTTTTACGAAAAGCAGGTAGAAAATATAATTTACTTTATTAGCCAAAACATATTGAGGTCATCTATTGATCGGCTTAGATTTAATTAAATAGAAATATGACGTTACTTTAACGCGTCCTTTTAAAAATCACCTAAAATAGCTTAGTGTAACCTCAGATTTTCTGCCACTTTTCTCTTAATGGAAGATGCACGTCGTATAACGCTGACTGCGCTACCGAAAAAAGGGTTTTGTCACCTGGCTGTGTGGCGCAGGGAAATGGCGGCTAAGAGACCCATCAGGACAAAAGGAAAATATTGCATTGGTGTTTTTAGGATATAACATTAGACTGTGACGACTTTGTAGCGTAAAGGTCTTTTAAAAAAAACAAGCATTAGGAAATTGCCATGCTTGCTTATTTTATACCTATTGGGTGTTTCAGACCATCAGACAGTGCGGGTACCTCTCTTGGATAAGTCTTTTACATAAATGACTGAAAGGATACCAAGGACAACTTGGGTAAAAAGATTTAAAATACTAAAGAAATTGAATGATCTGGTTTGCAATACAACTTAGAAACTAATGATGAAATTGAAAAATTAAAAAAACGTAAGCGTTCGTCAAATTTTCTTTATTTGAGGCCGCGCAAACTATGCGTCCTTAACGCTGCGTCTGACAACAAGACACAGAATTCCTTTATTAATTTTATTGTAAATATAATTACTTAGAGTATAAAATTGATGCGTTGCGAAGGCGGCAAATAAGCGACTACAACTTATCAGTGGATATCAACATATATCCACTGATAAGTTGTAGTCGCTTATTTAGATTTGGCGGCGGCAGCTTAGCATGAGTTCTTAAAATTGATCGAAGCTGACGTACCGTAAGGACTTTGCAGTTAGAATATAATTCAATTGTTGGGAATCTGTAGGGTTTCCTAGTCATTACCTAGAGTATGGCTCTTTGCGCTCTTTCTACTCTTAACATTTTAGTTTTTGCTGCACCGCCCCATGCAGTAATACAATATCCAATAACAGATTGGCAAAGAGCATAATACACCATCTTCAGAGTGTCAAGTGTGGCCGACTCTCTCAGTGACTTAAAGACGTGTATGAGGCGCATTGTTCTTGTGGTAAGGGCGTAAATCTGTTTGTCCCATCTTAGTCCATCATCAATCTGAACTCCGAGATATTTTATATTGTCCGATCTAGTAAGAGTTGGACAGTTACAAGATGCTAATGGATTTGAGCATGAGTGAGCTGTAATACTAAAAGTATGAGACGGTCTCGTCTTACGTCGGATTGCGAATGGGATGTAAGTGGATTTGGTTAAGTTGAGTGTTAGAAGGTTAGAGTTCAGGCATTTCATTATTTTGGACAGGGCTTCCTCTGCAGTAGTTTTAACCATGTTCCAAGTAGGTCCATACACGAGGATTGCGGTATAATACGTCAAGTGCATGTTTATACCTGCCGAGTGGGCAAGCGAGTCAGTGCGGAGAAGTGCGAGGGTGAGCAATCGGTCTAGTGAATACATAGAACAGGGTCCGAGTGACTGTCTCGCTCTTTAACTCAGCCGAGCACTCAGTGATGTGTTTACACATACCAAGCACTCGGCCGAAAACACTGTCTCGCCCATCTACTCGGTGCGTGTGATCAAGGCATTGGCATGTTGCCAGAAACACCGCTACATTCCATGTTGCCAGTAGCATTCAAAATTCAAAAAATTCAAAATTCAAATAGTCATTTCAAACTAGGCTAAGAATCAGCACTTTTCGAACGTCAAAATGACAACTAGCACACGCCAATATACCAACCAAAAACATCGAGAAACGTAAATAATATCTAAAAAAGAAAATAAAGCCTCCAGGCATAAAGGGCGTGCCCGCATACATATAGCTATAACTAGAAGTTATAATTGATAAACTAGGACCATCGAGGTAAAATAAATAACTGTCGAGGTCGCTAGCTAACCACATATTGCAATACAACTCATAAAAAACATATTGTAATGAGTAGATTATGTCAACAATAAATTAAATTAAATTGACATAAAAAGTAAAATTATAAGCAATTATATAAACTCATATAACCTGTCAGTAGGTAAACTAATTCTGAAGAAAGAACATTTAAACATTGTCTTGAGTTAATCACAGCGACCAACTATTCTTATCATTTGAGTAGTCGTTGATAGAATAGTTGAACAACGGTTGGACTTTATATTTTGAATATCTGCAGCTTTGCCTCACAGCAGAATACCGTAGGACATAACGCTATGAAAATAACTAAAATAGACTAACCGAGCTGTATCAACGTCAGTGTATTGTTTTACTTTTCTGAAGGCGTAGGCGGCCGAACTGAGCCTTCCCGCTAGGTTCGATATAAATATGTTGGCCCCACTGAAGTTTAGCATAATTATACTGTTATGCCCAGAAAAACTGCTGAGTTTACAGTTTCAAGCATCTCTTTATCTAAGACGATTGTTTCCCGCAACACAAAAACATGTTGCTGAAACAATTACGCTACTTTGTTTCCCAATGAATAAACTTTAACCTAATTACTGTGATGATAATATAATTATAATAACGTTATGATTATGTTGGAAATAAATCCTGACCAATTAATTGAGTAACTTATGTACATACGACATCTCAAGGTTATTATGTAAATCTACACTGATTGATATTGACTTAATGAATACCAGAATAATGTATTATTATTGTGATTTTCTTTTTGGATAGCAGCGCACGGGCGTTTCTATATCACGACGTTTTTTTTTTATAGTGCACTGGATTTTAAACTCTCGGTGTTGAGCTGAGCATTGACAATCCAACAGAGTGCACCCCGTCGCGTCAAAAACCAGACCGTTGGAATTACAACTTTCGGAGCTTAGCAGTGCGTTGAAAATCCAGTGCGCGATAAAAATCACCGCGTTAAAAAGTTGTCTGTGGGTGTGCCGCAATGTGGAGCACTTCCAACGTTTGGCTCCCAGACTGGAGAGGGCCGGGGCTGCCTTGAAGCGGCTCCTGCCCAATCTAGGGGGTCCAAACGCCTCCTGCCGGAAGCTATACGCGGGGGTCGTGCGTTTCATGGCCCTGTACGGGGCAACGGTGTGGGCGCGTTCGTTGAGGCGGCGGCCTGCCCGCCGGTTGAACGCGTCCCAGAGGGTCATGGCCACCCGGCTGGTCCGGGGATACCGCACGGTCTCCGGTGAAGCGGCGAGCCTCCTTGCCGGATTGCCGCCATGGGATCTGGAGGCAAAAGTCCTCGCGCATATTTGGGAGTGGCGCGAGGAGGCGAAACGCCGGGGCTTGATTCCGATGCCGCGAGAAATCGCGGCACAGCTGACAGAGCTCCGACGGGATCTCATGGCGTCATGGAGAGTGCGATTGTCGCAACCCAGTGCTGGGGACGCCACTATTGCGGCGATAAGTCCCCGCTTTGAGAAGTGGCTGGAGAGGCGCCATGGCATCCTCACCTTCCGCCTGACGCAGGTCCTCACCGGACACGGCTGTTTCGGGAGGTACCTGTTTCGGATAAGGCGGGAGGAAACGCCCGGGTGTCATCACTGCGTGAATTGCCCGGAGGACACGGTGGAGCATACGGTGGAGGTATTGCCAGCTTGGGCAGAGCACCGCCGTATCCTCGTCGAGGCGATCGGTGGCGGGGATCTCTCGCGGCGGCCCTGGTCCAGGCCATGGCACGGAGCGAGAGGGCATGGGAGGCCGTCAGTAATGCTCGCAAAGGAGGAGGCGGAACACGTGAGGGAGAGGCAAAATTCGCGCCCTCACGCCCCTAGCCGCCGCAGGAGGAGACGCCCTGGGCGTCGGGAATCGATCGCGGATTCCCAGCCACCGTAGGCGTTGGCTTGCGGACGGTGAGCAATGGGTAGTTCGCCGTGCGGTAAGGACCAAGCCCGGATCGACGGCGCGTTGTGTTCCACGCGCGCCTCAAAGAGTGTCAGCGAGTGAAGGGGTCTGATGAGACCATTGCCAGCCGGGTTTGTGGGAAAGTCCGAAAGGGATACCGTGGCCCCCTGGCATAGCACAGGCAACAGAAGGAACACGGGTGGGTTTTAGTCAGTAAGAGTCTGACACGCCCTCCCGCTCCACCCAGAGCGGGAGAAGTCATTTGATGATTTCCCACCAAAAAAAAAAAAAGGGTGTGCCGCAATCGCTCAGAAACATTTAGTAAACGATTGTAAATAACATGTTTGCATAGTTATAAATGAATCATCAGCAGATTGTGAAGTTTAATGTGTTTAACGGAATAAATTCAATAAAAAATTTATACTGTATCATTTAATGTAACCTTATTACACTGTTTAACATTAAATTTTGTAAACAAATGACATAGTTGTGCATGTTGCGTCCATGATACGCAGAGTGCGTGGGAGCGTCAACGGCATTCTGAAGGTCATTAGTGAGAAGCCGTGTTGCACCATTAAGGCGCATTGGGTGCATGTACATGTGCATGTACCCGGTGCGTCTGGTGAGTGCAAAAGATTTATGAATTAAAATTTTATACAAATGTACATTTGTTACTAACATAGTTTTTAAGTAGTGTGTATTACTAACAACATATGGACGGAAAGGTCTGAAATAAAAAAAATAAAATATATTTTATTTTAAATTGACTCGTCTTGTCTGCCGTGTTGCTTTATCGATCGCAAGCTCTGCTGTTGAGCATGCGGTCATATATAAGATAAATAAAAATGTAGATATATAAAAATTTAATTCATAAATATGCAATATATTTATGAATTAAATTTTTATATATCTACATTTTTTACTAACATAGTTTTTAAGTAGTTTGTATTACTAACAACATATGGACGGAAAGGTCTGAAATAAAATATATATATATTTTATTTCAGACCAAAAATAAAATATATATATATTTTATTTTTATTTTTTCTAACCCGCTGTGATGACAATATAGCGTCGTAACAAAGTAGACATAAATAGACTATTTGGTGATGAAAATACAAGCTGCAACAAAGCGGTAGTTGCCTGCGTTTAATAGAACAGTCCTTTATTATCTTGATCTCCTGGTATGTACAGAGGATTACTTCAAATTATGTACTTCATGAAACGAAAGCTATGTGATACGATGTTTACATGTTTACTCCTTGAGCTTCGACCATGTTTTATCTAAATATAAACAAACCAACAACTACATATTTTTGGGTGATATATTTATCCAGGCATTTTTGATTTCCTTTGATTAGTAAAAGTAATTAATTTAACATTTAAAACAAAACCTACCACAAATTTACTGCCTGCTCGTGTTTATTTGACCAATACAGCATTTTTGATTTATCTTACAGAAGGTTACCAAAATAATGCTCGAATTCCAAGCATGTTTGAGAACATTTTCTCATATGACAACATATGAGAAATTGTTCTCGAACATGCTGATGAATGCATGCAGGAATAATAATCAACGATTTTATTAAAATTTCGATTTCGCTTGCAAAGCATTTAAAGCTGTTTAAAGTAAAAAAGAAATTAATGAAGATATTGGCTCGTAAAAAAATATCGTTGATTTCATTATTCTTAGTTTGCAAGCCGTTGCAGTAATGCACTCTTTAATCCAGAAAGCAACGAGTGAAGGTTTTAAAGACATTTACCTGAAAACTAAAGCAAACCAATAGTGCCTTGCTGCAACCAATAACTAACATATCTAGTTTAATCATTCACATAATAAAGTAATTTATTCATAAGTTATTGAAATGTCTGAAAAAAATCACTATTGATAGTTCAATCTCCCTATATTATTTGTCATTTTCACATTGTCATTGTCAGACATTTAATTGACTTGGTAAGTTCAATGTAAGAACATCAACTTAAATAAGAAAAACTAGAGTGTTTAAAAAAATAAAGCTTGTTTTAATCATTCATAATGTTGTCTACTGCCTATCCGGGATTTTACGAACTGTAGGTCGTGAGTTCGAACAGGTTGTATCCAAGCTGTAGGAACATTATAGGCTTATTATGCTATAAAAAATCTGAAAATTTTCACACAAAACACTTAAATCATCATCCAGTCTAACACTTAAATGATATGATTAAATTGCAAGGCAACAATCACGTAAGTGACGGAGAAAGATAAAACTGTCGGAACTAGGTACAGCCCCAATGTTATTTTTTCGGTGTACTGTATTTTAATTGGATGTATTTTTATAAAAAATATTAAATTTTTGAGTAGAGTTGTTTCTGGAGCTTCTGGATCTGAAAAATATGGAATAAAAAATGTCAATATGTCGCTAAGATGCGCGACGCGTAAGATGGTTATAGCCGTGGTTGTAGCGGTTCATTATTTGACTGAACCATGATCGATCTAGTAATATAACTATTAGGACACTCCGGCCAATTAGGTTAGGTTAGGTTAGAACTTTGACCAATAACGTGAGAGCTGAGCGACCGTAGCGAGCAGTGTCGCGGCAGCGGCCAGCGACCGTAGCGAGCAGTGCCGTGGCCAGCGAGCGCTACGTCAAAATTGGTCGCAGTAACAAAATTAGGGCACTCATAATGAACCACTTTCAACTATATCACGGCTATAACAATCTTACTGCGACAAATATACATCTTGCAGCCTACGACACAATACAATACAAGAACACACATTATGATCTTGTTTTTACCTTTCTAACACTGAATGATTAAAATATTTGTTTTCACCCTGTTTTGGTCGTGTCAGCAACGAGGCTTACATCATCTCTTCCACGTCTATTTCACTATGGGCCTTGGTGACAATAGAGTTAATGGAAAGTGCTTAAACTCCTCGTTAAGAGGTTACCAGTTCGTGCTTCAGGTCGCCGTTATACTGTTGCAGGATGCTTCATAGACAAACATTGACTAAAACAATATGTATTATAAGAAAATCACTTACTTACTGACCACGAGCTGTATAATTTTGCCAAACTTCTTTTGATTTTCAGTCCCTCGTTTAGAAGTTTTTGACCAGAAGTGAATAAAAAATATGTACAACACCAAGAATATATTACGCCTTGTAATGTGATCAAGGCAGTCATGTAATACGCTGTATCCTGTGTTAGGAAAAAAATAAGAAGCTCAGACCAGAAAAAAAGAAGAGCATTTATTCTTTATGCCATGAGGTGCAAAGAAAATAGGAACAAGTATTTTGAATCTTATTGAAAGCAATAAAAATGAAGGATTGGTTTATGAAAGTTGATATGACCAGGAAGATGGCAAAGAGATGTATGGTAGAAGAGACAAACTGAGCTACATAATTATGTAAAATTGCTCATGGGCAGAATTAATTAACAAATGCATTACCATATAATTAAATACTTACGTGGCTTAAAATTGTTCTGAATATCACATACGTTGAAACAATATAATGCACTGATAATAAAGCGGATAAAAGTAACATCTGAAAAACAATTGATGAAGTTTTGCAGTTGTCGTACGATGATTTGATAATTCTAATTTTCGCGAAAACCCTAGGGATATTGCAAAAACACGGATAATTACACTATAGTGAAAAAAAATCTGCGAGTAACTTGGAACTAACGCCCGCCGGCCGCTCCCACGGCTCCGCTCGCTCGGCTCGCGCGCGGTTGGTAGTGGTTCTAATCTTGTATGAAGAATCATACAATCTGCCTGCGACTAGATAATGAGACAGAGTGGTGCAAACATTTCTGTGACAGATTTCAGAGGCGAGTGTGACTTCCAAGTTGCTCGCAGAAATGTTTTCACCACAGTCTAATTATCCGTGTTTTCGCAAAAACCCTAGGGTCTTTCCGAAAATTCGAATTATCAGATCATCCTACGACATATACAATTTGTTGATGTACTAGCCAAGAGCCACTACCCATTCATATACAATAGTATATTACTTTACTGACAGTATTATAGTAGTAGTTACTGTATATGACATTCATATACAGTAGTATATGAATGGCTTGTGGGAAACAAGTTACTACAACTTTACGTAACGTAATATTCACCTGACTTCTGAAACACTCCGATAATGTATTGCTGCAACTTTCTAATTTTTGGTACTTTATTGCCCACTCATCAATTTGGGCCACCGTCAGCAGATCATTCTCTTGACTCATATATATATGCGAGTTTTGTTTCTTTTCTATTACAGTATACTTCGCTTTAATGTCACAAATACGCGTGTTCACAGATTTCAAATAATGTTGTATTATAGAAATATAAGTGTAAAATATAACACTTTCTAATATGTAACGTATTTCAATGTATATTTCCATCAGTAATAACGCTAAGTAACATATATCAACATGCTTCGATGAGTTACGAACTCTGAATGTTATCAAAATGACGTTCACAAAAATATACGTTGATGAGGCCAATATGAAGACTAGTTTGAACTGTTTAATATATTTTTTGTATATTTCGACATTCCAGAAGCAATACTGAGCTTCCATGAAGTTATTTATAAATAATTTGTGAGAATGCGAGCTTAGGACAGCACACGTTATGATGCTGAAGCTATTTAGAAGAAAAGCTAAGTGATATGCGATCAAAAGCGACGTTACATTTTCACGGACTCTTAACGTTGGAGAAAAAACGATGAAGTTTCGACAAAAAACAGCCACAAAAACCACAATTTCAACAATAATACGAATTAAAATTAGAATTTTGTGATATTTTCCAACAGAACTATAATTTCTGTGAACGCCCATTATATTTTCAGCAGTTATCATAATTTTGTTTTCTAACATTTTGAGGTGAAGCAAACATTCGACCTTACTCGTAAACGGACGAAATATTACAAAATCGTTCATATAAAAACTGTCCCCCATCATTTAAATGATTATTTAGGTGCCTATGTTATTGATAAGAATCTTGATTGATAACCTTTATGAGACTTAAGTAACAGTAAAGACGCAGTAAGCTCATGAAAAATTGCTCTTCTGATATTAATGATAGAATCGACCAGTGTAATAATTTGTCTGAAAATACAAACTCATTACTTCTGTAACTATTGGCATTACACATAGAAAGAACATTTTAGGTATGAAGCTATAAGTAGGTACGCGCTGGGTTCGGCTAGTCGAATAAAGTGGGCGTACCGTAGTCAAGAAGATATAAGAGTTACGCGATAGAAAGAGAGGCAGTAGTAGAGGTAGTAGTGCTAATGCACTGCGCGACCTGAATAGCACTTTATTGTTTCGTAGCAAGAGTTGCTTTTTATTTATACTATTCTGCGGAGTGTACCATCTGTACTAATTAATGACTTTGGTAAAAAAAAGTATAGTTTCGATAAACACCAATCACGTTTTCAATTACATGTTATGTTTTTCATTTTGACGGTTATTGGGTTCGAGTTTAAACACTTAAAATAGTCGTGTAGTTGTAAGAAAATATCTAATTAATGTAAGTAATTTGAATAGTTTAATTTATTAATGAATCCCTCCAAATGTTAACCTTGGCACTTAGTAAAATAAATTAAACTCAAACTCATAGCATTTATTTCAATTAAACCATTTACAGGCACTTTTGAATTGTCAAGGGGTCAGTTAGTCAGAAATATGAAGCTAGTTGCCCATTCCAAAGCGTAGGTTCCTATGGAGAAGAACGGGCAAGAAAATCCACGGACACTCTTTAAAAAAAAAACTTACAAAATATTGTTTACATCATTCATGTTGAAATTAAACATGTGAGAACAATGTAGAAAGACGTGCACGTAAAAAGCGTCCGTAATAAAAAGATAAAAACAATTCAAAAATTAAAATAATTAAGCCGTGGCAGCCAAGAGATGACCAGTCCCTACTGATGGCGGCCGTTCACGAACATGACGCATGGATCAACACCGTTTAGCTCAACCATTTTGAAGAGAACTCAACGATCCAACACACACGCCACCACCAGCGAGACATTTGAGTGAGCATGACATACTCTTAGTCGCCAGGGCATATCAAGTCAATGAAAGACGTACCCAGTAAAATGTAGCTTTACCTAGTCTTGCCATAAATATTGTCACAAAGATTTTTTTATTTTTTATTGCAAATAATATTTATTACTTTTACAGTGTGTTAGTTTAATATATAAATATAAAACAATTTAAAATATAAAAAGCTTATTCGAAGTGGTCTCCATTGGCTGCAATACAGTCCTTTAAACGTTGAGGCCAGTTATCAATAGAAGCACGCATCATCAGCTCTTTCCATGGGAAAATTGTTCACTGCCAATCATATGGATTGTTTTAGGGACTCCAAATTATCATGGCGTTTAGAGCAAGCCGTACTCTCTAAAACTGATCATAAATCATAATCCAGCGGATTAAGATCGGGACTAGACGACGGCCAGTCTTCAGCTCTGATGAAGTCCGAAACGTTCACTTCCAACCAAGACTGCGTGGACCGAGCTTTATGACCCGGCGCCGAGTCTTGTTGGAAGGTCCATACTTGGTTATTGAATATGGTGTTGTTAAGGGGCTTAACTACCTTCTCAAGAATGGTATCTTGATACACTTGTGCCGATGTTTTGATACCTTTTTCACAAAAATATGGCTGTCACTCCTTCATAGCTAACACCCCACCAAACCATCACTGAAGTCGGATAATGCGCACGTTACACTCTGTCGACTAATTGGGAAGCTTTCTTAGAACTTTGAGCATAAATAAGGTATTTTTGTTTGTTAAAATGTTGCTCAGTTGTAAAGATTTTCTCATCGGTAAACAAAAAAAATCTGTGACCTCCCTTTGCATACCGCTTCAGTAGTTGTTTCGATTTTACCACCCTATTCTTTCATTTAAATTATCAGTTAAAAAATGACCAGTGCATCTCTTATAGGCTGCAAGTCCTAAGTCATCTTTTAAAAATACGTGACATGGTTCTGGGTGCTATCTTCATCTCCCGAGATAAAATCTTTTGCTTTCAGATAGGATTTCTTCGAATTCTTTCCCCTACTGCTTTGACCACCTTTTTCGTACGAACACTACGTGGACGGCCCGATCTTTTTCTGTCACAAACAGAGGTCTTATTGTACCTATTAATAGCCCGGTACACAAATATTTGACTAATACCAAGCGTATGGAGAGTTTTAAAAATTGCATTTGGCTCCATACCAACTTTGTGTAATGCAATCACAGCGATTCGGTTCTCTTTATCACCCCACTCCATTTCAATATCGCAAAATATTGTACAATGTATTGGCGCCAAAATTAGAAAACGCAATGACCAACCGTATACAAATGACAGATTCCAAATTCAAATGTTTTATTTTCTTATTTTTAATTGTAACAGTATTTATGGCCAGACTAAGTATAGAAGGTACATGGTCACAGTGCTCACACATGTGCTGTGCAATTATACAATAAAAAAGAGATTGAAGTTATACAATTCAAGATAGTTTTTGCAATCTTCAGCAGCTCCAACAATATTTACGAATTTTAATCAATTAGTTTATGCGCCTTTGTGGAGCTGGACCAGCGTTAAGCTAAGCATTTTTGTCAGCGATATAATCCCCTAGCTTATAATATGCTTGGCAGCATAGTGTGCGTTTTATACAAGATTTAAATTTCGTTTCATTTAGTTGTAGTATATGGGGAAATATTTTATTATAACATTTTAAACAGTACCCCATGAAGGATGAGTCTACTTTAGCCAGTCTGAAACCCGGTTGAACTAATTGGTCCCTATTTCTAGTACTATAATTGTGACTTTCACCTCTTTTACTGAATAGATTATATTATATTAAGATTATTAATTTATTATAATATGTAAAAAATACCCTTGGCAAAGTGTTATTGAGTTTTTCAATCTGGAATTTCTTAGTAGCAAGCTGGAGTGATGAGCCCTGGCGAAATGGGGGTGTGCTATAGGTACACCTCTGCCTAACCCTTTGGGGAATATAGGCGTAAGGAGAATGACCGCCAATGGGCCCCTTAGTTTTGGTGACGTGTCAAGACTATTTACTTCTCAAAAATTAAGTCGTATTTTTACATGTTCAAGTTTTTTTTTTCAACATTTCTTTTACCCTAGCATTGGAAAACAATATTAATATATATTTTATTGAATTTAGATCAGTTCCGCCATTAAAACTTGACGTGAATGTTGCCAGACGCGGACTATGTCAATTGAATAATTGTAATCGATTGAAAATATCGATATTTTACTAATCCGTCGACTAAAATGACCGGAGATAGGCTACAATAGCTTTTCTTTCGTCATAATCTAGCTAACACTCTCATGTAACTGATTTGGCGCGAAGTAGACGACGGGTGGGCTCAAATAAAGAAAATAAAAGTAGTTAATAAACTAAAATAAAAAACACGAAGGAATTATATTTTGAAGGAGTGTATATTCTACCCACAAACGTATAATATTATAACTAGGAGATTCTGCCGGTCTTACCTCTGCGGTGCTTGTAGCTAAAGTACGGTCCTGAAATGATGTGAAGGTCCTCTGTCCGATAGCGAAGAACTAAGGCGGAAACAGACGCTCCGGTTGCCCTTCCGATTGTCTGATCGGAACATCGAATCTGATTAACTGCCTACACGCTCCGGTTTTGCCTTCTGAAGAGAAACCAGAGCGTCTGTTTCCAGCCAAAAGAGTCTGAAGCGGTCGGAAGACCAAAGACAAGATCTATATTCTCTATGATCAGATCCGATTATCGGAACGGAGGGTCTGTGCTGTATAAAGCAAAATGTATGGCAGCTACGCTTCCGAATGTCTGATCAGACAATCGGAAGAGCAACCGGAGCGTCTGTTTCCGCCCATAATCCCACGTAAATATTATGTGTTTCATGGTATTTCTACCGTCAGAAATATTCCGTTACCTTCATAACTGATTAGTTTCTTTCAAAAACAAAAGTTAGTACCACATACATTATTGTGGTTAGTACTCAGGTTAATACCTCCCATACATACCTAAATAGCGTTTATAATTATCTTTTTAATTATGTAAATAATATTTT
This sequence comes from Xanthia togata, assembly GCA_963853775.1. NCBI lineage: Eukaryota > Metazoa > Arthropoda > Insecta > Lepidoptera > Noctuidae > Xanthia > Xanthia togata. Next base: position 21,355,165 of record OY970802.1, read on the forward strand.
TTACAACACATCGATTTGCTAAATCGATTACCAAAATATTTAATATGGTCACACTTAAACAGATCTATCTGTCAAGTGTCAAATCAATGCATCAATCAAATTGTTTCGTGCCGTCCGTTTTGCGTCGAGTTGAATTTATTCCCGTATTTACTTCAGTTCGTTACAATTTGAAGCTGTTGAGTTGAGCGTTTACGTTCCTGCAGTGGATTTGTTTTGAGATATTGGACTCCTGTTTTAGTGATAAGTGAGGAAATGACTCTGTTTTAGTTTTTAAGTGAGCCTTGGACTCGTTTTACTCCTTAAAAATGTCTATACCTGGTAGAGGTCGGGTAAACCACCCTCTCTCTCGCTGGTGTATCAATTGCTCCCTACGTTTGGCGCCGAATCTTCGTAGACGTCAAATCGAAGAATTAGATGAACCAATGCTTATCCTTCTGAGAACCTGGGTAACACCGGTAAGTGTCTATTGTGTCATTTACCAGATTTATACGAACACTTAGGATGCCTATGTTTGGCCAATCAAGGGGTCATCGTCAACTGCAAATCTCTATTATTTCCGCTATAACATAAATTAACGTTTACACACGTACATTATAGGCATAAGGTGATATGAGAAAACCTAGACCATTGCAATGAGCACATGAATAAATGTACGTTTTATTTATTTAGGAATTCTCTGATTTATTTTTGTTATCTTTTCAGATATCCGCTGATGACATCCTGTCTTGAATGTTTTGTATTATTACAAAACCGAAATCATCAACCCTATCCCTTGTATCCCCTGCTCTTGGACACCTCAACATATTTTTTGCATGAATGTCAATTGCAAGCCGCAGAACTTATAGGTTTAGTCAAGACTGTCCTCAAAGGAACGTTATACTAAGATGGACACCAGCACATCACGTAAGTGTTTAAATCGTGGCAGAATAACTGTGATTGAACTAATTTAACAAAAATAAATATAATATTTTCTTATTTTTAGGTCTTGCATTTGGACCGAGTATGTCGTGCTTGTTGGGAGGCTGCAACAAGAGAAATACAAAACCAGGCCGTTGGTGGTGTTAACAGATCCACAGTGGATTCTGCGTCAGTGACTGATAACATGGACGATAACATTGCAGATGCTGTGATTCCTGTACCACCTCCACTGCCACTGCTGGTTCCACCACCTCAGGAACAACAATTACCTCGAACATTTCCAAAAAAATAATTACTTAAGTACAAATGGGTTTCTGCAAGTTCACGTCATTGCATGTTCCTTGGTTGTGCGAACACTGAACGTCCGAATGAGTACCTTGTTTACTATTGAAAATGGTCCCATGCGCTCATTTTTTAGACCCAGTGATGTATTCATTTTGGACAGAGGATTTCGAGATGTGATTGCTGAGTTAGAACAATATAATTATAAAACTCACATGCCAGTCATCATTATCGGAAAACAAACAACAATTAACCACCCACCAGGCTAATAAATCTAGATGTGTAACAATGTGCCGGTGGGTGGTAGAGGTTGTAAATGGGAGAATCAAAAGAGATTTTAAATTGTTTCGCCAGGAATATTTTAATAGAGCGTCAAGTCACCTTATGACTGATTTCAAAATACCTTGTTCAGTTTTGAATAAATTCCATCCTACAATTGATGACAGACCCGATGCTGTGGAGTACATAAATATTGCTCTGTCGAGATTATATACAGTAAATTATTTATCGGAATTAATTCAAAGGGAACATATAAATAGAAGACGTACGATTTTCCAGAGCATAAACAGCAGTGCTCCCCATCTAAATAACTTTCCAAGATTAACATTAATCGAATTAAGAAGATTTGCTTTAGGATCTTACCAATTAAAACAGGCAAGATCCTATTATGGGGAGCATGTGCGGGCGAATGTTACCTACAGTGTAGAAATAAGCAATGAATTTTAATAGAAGAAGATTTGCCCTTAATATTAGGTCAAAACAATTATAGGGCCAGAAATAAATCGAGACATGTGAGTAGCAGGAATTATTACACATATTTATTGATAAGTGGAGACCAACATAGGGCAAATTCTTTAGAGAGTATCATTGCTTATTATTGTAGTTGCTTAGTGGGAAATCGTACAGTAGGGTGCTGCGCTCATACTATGACCGTATTGTGGTATTTAAGCTTGGGTCGTTGTAATGATATAAGTGCCCCAGCGCAATTTCTAGACCATGTTATATTTGATGAAGAATAAATGTTTTACCTTACTATTTATTGTTTTTTTTTTTTTTAAATTAAGCAGGCCTAGAGCAGCTTAACTTGACTTGAGATGGATCCGTGCGGTTGTTGTAACTTAGCCATGAGCTCCTATGACCTAAGGAGCCGCAGGTAAGTATTTATTTTTAACAAAACTACATGTTGAGGGCAAAGCCTGCTTAACGCTGCACAGCATATTATGAGATATTTGTAAGCGCAAGTACTTAACCTACATAATATCTAGCAAGAGAAGAAGTTATGTAGTGTTTTCTAAATTCAGGAATCAATATTAATACATAAACAATATGATTAATTTAATTTCAAATATGTTTAAAACAAAAAAAACTGGTTTTATAACCTCAATTTCAGCATCCGAAAAAATAAGATTTCTCTTAAACTAGGGTGAAAAATTGAAAATCGATTTCAGGATATGAAAAGGTAATTCTAGGTCTACAAAACCAAGTAAAAACCACCGTGACATGCGAAGTTTTTTTAGGGGCCCAAAACTCCTAACCAAATGGGCATACTCCTTTATGTTATTTTGATATTCTAAAAAATAAAAAGTCAAGATGTAGAAGTGGCAAACTATATTTCACAAAAACAGCCTTTTCGTCCACTCTTGATATAAATAATTTCACGCTAGTTTTTCCCACGAAGTCAAGCAGAAACTACAGAAAGCCACGTGTTACGACCTTGAGCTTCGTTCATGTTTTATTTAAATACAAATACAAACATATGACATATTATTAGGTGATACATTTATCCAATCAATCGTGATTTCTTTTCATAAGTGAAAGTAATTAATGAAATATGTGAATGTCGCAGCCTCGCAGGCAATTTGTATGATTCCGCTTTTTACACACTGCGTCGTCTGTTTGAAAACGCTCGCAGTTATGAAATATACCGTAGGCAAAATGTAAATTGCCTTAAGTCACTATAGATGTAATATTTGATGGACAATTCCAACGCCGCGCCGTTTACAAAATGCCTTGGCAAATTGAAGTATTTAGTTCTACATATCGGCTGCTGCCGCGACACCCGAATTATTATTATGTAAAATCATTAAAATACACCAGTTTTGTATACTCATTGACATTTTTGAAAATTATATACATAATGACATGATTACTTTGTAAAGTATTATATTATTTTAATGTGGATAATTATACAGATCAAAATTTCCATTTTTTTGTTTCTATGTCGATTTGTTTATCTTTCAATAATGTTTTCTTTTCAGTTAGTTTTATTGATGGTCTGGCAGTTTGAGTAGTTTATGCGGCCTACCCAAATGTCCTTTCTTTGGTTTTGTTCGTCGAGTGGAAAATCGTAGAGCTCAACTCAGAACTTAAGGAGCTCACCTTAAGTTCTGAGTTGACTGACTGACTCAACGATTACTGACAAATGCTTGCAGTGACTGGACAGATCCACTCAGACACTAATCTACATGGTCATCATAATATGGCCTGACCAAGATTATGTCTGGACTTTAAAAGTGACTGTAACCTCTGAGTTTGTTTCGGCCTTTCTTCTCAGAGTAGTCAGATAGGAAACGCTGAACTCATCTAGCTAATTTATTATATTATTTTAATATGTCGTGTAATAGTGATTGCAATATCCTATTTACCGAACAAACAATTTCATTTAATTAAATTTTATTTCACACCGCTCGCTTCACTCGCTCGGTTTGTGTATTAGGTTAGATTATAACTGTGACCAACCGTCACAGTTATAATCTAACCTAATACATTAGGTCAGGGTGTCCAGGCTTAGTTACTGTAACCACTTCGGCTCCCGCGTGGTTGGTAATAGTTCGAACCGAATCTGCAATCACAATAAATGCTTTGTGAAATAAAATATTTTGAATATCGAAATTTTAACAATTGACCGATTTGCCAAATTTTCCTTCGGCATATTTCATAATTACGAGCGACGACGCAGTATGTATAATAATGACGAACCATTTAAACTGTCTGGGACATTTATATATAAAACAAAATCAACCACAAACACAATTTTTTTTAATATTCACTATTTACTATAATTATTTAAATGAGGTGACTGAATCACAATGCAACTATGATACAGCTGACAGATAAAGAAAGTATTACTGGAATTAAATACATTCCCTGGAGCACTCGACCAGTGTATTCTATTTTGATAGGATTAGCTTTTACTACAAGATATAAATTCTTTATAGCCTTCGATTGCGTATTAGGATCTGAAAATAAATAAATATTTTACACATTAGGTATTTCTGAGATGGTGACCATGGGTACAAAGTGCAAAGTGGTCAAAGGCAATATAAGCTCTCATAGGGATGTTGACAAAAAAAATGTTTTTGTCCGTCAAATAGATTATTTTAAAATATTGGAAACGTATTTTTATTTTCTTACGTAATCCAAAGATTACAGCAATACATTGAGTTAAAATGTGACATGACGTCACTCTCCCGTAGATTTCATACTGAATTATGACGTACCGAGCTCACACTTCGCAACTTTAATGCGTTTTTTCCTAAATATTTATTTTATTATTATGTTATAGCAAAAAATATGTGTCTAATATTTTTATGTTATCTGACTGACGGACTCAATAGTTTTTTTTACCCAGTCAACATCCCTATTCTGGAGATAACTAAAAGGCAATTTTATACCACACTAAAGTTGCCATACCACCCCGCGATGGTTTGTGTGGTATGTTTAATTTAAAAGTTACATGTAAACTGATTTTGATTAATAAAAAAAAAGATAAAAAAAGAGTTTTTCTTCACCCAGGAATCGGATCCGGTCTTGTTCGCAAATACCTACACTGTATTATTGAATTTAGCCATTGTATTGCTGTTCAGGACAACACACAGATGTGTTATGTCTTTGTTTCAATAGTATTTCGGAACACATGGTTTAAAATGTTTATTGATGAAATACTTACATATAAATAATTTGTTGTTTAGTTTCAATAAACCAGATCTTGTTTTGACAGCTTCGTTAATAATTTTCTGTCCCGCGAGAAGGACTAAATATGTACTACTCAAAGAATATAATTATTTCAGGGCAAAAAGACTTTGAAAAACCCTAAAACTTGTACGTTTCCTAAGGAAAAAGAGCTTTCAGTTTTATAAACAAACATGGAATATTTGGAATGCGTCGTAAAAATTGATATTTACATTTACAAGGAAGTTTCGGAAAGTTGTAAATGATGAAGAAATATAATGTATTGACGACACGTCCAATGAAAATATAATCTGAAACAAATGAACGAAAATGTTAGTTAAAATCCATCAAATATTTTTAATATTTCTAAATAGATAAATTTAAATATTATTATCAATCAATCTGCCTAGCCTTTTCCCAACTATATTGGGGTCGGCTTCCAGTCTAACCGGATGCAGCTGAATACCAATTTTTTACATGGAGCTACGGCCTATCTGACCTCCACAACCCAGTAATACGATACCCGAAAGTCTGACTGCCAGTCTTACCAAGTAAGACTGGTAGTCAGACTTTCGGGCTTCTGACGACCCGTAACGACTGTCAAAGATCCACGAATGACAACCGGAACCAACAGCTTAACGTGCTTTCCGAGGCACGGAGGAGTCTCGGTATGTAAAGATGGTCACCCAACCACAGACCAACCCCAACTAATTGACATACACACTGATTAACATTTTGAAAATACTGTTAGACCATCTTTGTATTGTATAAACTCCATTTCCTTTGTATTATATAATTGCATAGCACAGGTGTGAGTACTATGTACTAAAGAGCTACCATTTACCGGGTAATATGTAGTATTTCATTGACTTGAATGTGCCCTGGCGGCTGTGAGTATGTCATGCTCACTCAAATGTCTCGCTGATGGTGGCGCGTGTGTTGGATCTTTTAGCTCCCTTCAAAATGGTCGAGCTGAATGGTGCTGATCCATGCGTCATGTCTTAGCTGCCATGGCTTATTTTAATTTATTTTAAGTTTTTGAATGATTCTTTATTTTTTTCAAAATTGCCTGTAAATGGTTTAATTGAAATAAATGCTTTGAGTTTTGTATTCAAGAGTAAGAAAATCAACTAATAAAAAAAATATGAGTGTTTACAAAAGAAAAGCCTATTTAAATAATTCATATACATTATTTCGTTTTCTTTGTTGCTTATTCGAAATTTGACGTTTGAGTTGGAGTCCTAGCTGAGGGAATATTATAGACTGATGTGATTATGCTCTATAGGAAAAATGTAGGTAAATCCCTACCTTCTCGCTGTTGATAGGTTTACTTCCTTTCTCCTCTTTTTTCTTCCTTGTTTAATGATGTTAATACCATGCATAATTTTGTATATATAAGTAACTTATTTGTATATCGGAAATATGACAGTGATTTGACATAAAAGAAGCGACAGCGCCGCTCGGCGGCCCTCGATAGAGTCTATAACATAACAATTGGACCGGCCGGAGTTAAGAAGAGTTCGTTGGTAGCTGACAAGCATTGAGCACGTTTAAAAACTGTCACGCGTTCCTAATACGAGTAGTTGTGTCGTGTACCTACAGTGTGTGAATTGCAAGTATGATTAATTTTATCGTAAATTATATATAATTTGATTTGAATTGCAAACGGTTTTTCTATTGCGAAATAACCAACACAACCCATAGTACACTCACAGTAGTTAAAATATGGCTGATAGTAACGAAAGACAAAAGTACTCTCTCCCATGTATATGTGTGTTTTATGTGTATATGCTGCTAAAACGCTATCGGAAATTCCCTACACAGAAAATTCTTACTACCTATTTTTTACTGTCTAAATATATTTACACAACATTTAAATAATATGATTAAATTGCAAGGCAATAATCACGTAAGTGACGGAGAAAGACAAAACTGTCGGAACTAGGTACAGCCCCAATGTTATTTTCTCGGTGTACTGTATTTTAATTGGATGTATTTTTATGAAAATTATTAATTGTTTTAGATGAGTTGTTTCTGGAGCTTCTGGATCTGAAAAATATAGAATACAAAGTTGTTACTGACAGATTACATATGGCAGAGATGATGACTAATAAAGAAGTATCGAGGAAAAATCCAGTTTGTCAGCCATTTTTTTGTTGTTTATTAGTATTATATTTTTTCCGATCATGTCTGTGAACAAAGCTGATCTTTGATTCTAATTTATTTTATAGATATGTAATTCAACTAGCGAAATTTTGATCGTACCTACTATTTATTTCTCTGTTAGTGCTGTGCACTTCTATAAGTGACGAATTCACAATTCCTAAAACTGTAACTAATATTTGTTTGTGTATCTTAGTAAATAAGTCGCATAAGTACCATATCAATAAATAAATAATAAGACATGTAGCGCCGAGCGCAAAGAATATTACAGGATATTACTTATAAAAACATAGTTATGAATAAAACAATATAAATCTAACATCTATATGACGTATCTACATCCTTACTTAATATTATAAATGCGAAAGTATGTTTGTTTATTTGCTTGATTTGCTGAAATTTGGCACATGGGTAGATCAGGATCTGGAGACGGACATAGGATACTTTTTATCCCGATATAACCACGGGCTCGAGATTTATGAGGGTGAAACCGCGGGGCGCAGCTAGTGTGTTAAAAAAATCACTTACTTACTGACCACGAACTGTATAACTTGGACAAACTTCTTCTGAATTTTACTCCTTCATTTAGAAGTCTCTGACCAGAGGTGAAGATAAAATATGCACAACTCCAAAAATATAATAAGCCTTGTAATGTGATCAAGACACTAACGTAATATTGCGTTACCTGTGTAAAGAAAGAATTGGGCAGATCGGATGAAAAAAGAAATTAATTATTCATTATTAATCGAGCATTTGATGCTGAGGAATAAGTATTAACGATGAATGTACATAGCTATGTGTCAAGAGAGATGGGGTGTACCATAATCAGCCTATAATAAGTATTAACGATGAATGTACATAGCTATGTGTCAAGAGAGATGGGGTGTACCATAATCAGCCTATAATAAGTATTAACGATGAATGTACATAGCTATGTGACAAGAGAGATGGGCTGTACCATAATCAGCCTATAATAAGTATTAACGATGAATGTAAATATTTATGTGATAAGAGAGATAGGCTGTACCACAATCAGCCTATAATGTGCCCACTGTTGGAACACAGACCACCTCTCTTCGAGAAGGAGTGGGCCATAATCTACCACACAGGCCCAGTTTGGCATGATACACAATGTCACATGTCTTCGAATTTTTGGTTCTAGGACCGGTATCCTCACGATGTTTTCCTTCACCGTTTTGAGAGCAGTGGTGATGAACTTATTTACACAAAGTAAAGCGCTTGCCTGAGTTTGAACCCACAACCTACAATTCATAAGCCGATATCTCTAGGCCACCACTGCTCTCTGAAAGGGCTGTATGAAAGGTGATAATAGTTATGTGAGGAAAAGAAGTGCACACTGCGATGACAACTGAAAGAATATTATGAAGAAGGCACATACCTACTGAGTACACCTCTAGGTTATAGGCAACTAGCAACAAATACACTATAACATCATTTATACTTACATGCGTTAAAATTATTCTGAATATAATATACGTTGAAATAATGTAGTACACCGATGAAAAAGCAAATGACAATAACATCTGAAAAATAATCGATGAAGTTTTAAATAATATATTCTGCTTATATAGGCTTATTTTCAGTGTGTTGACTACTTTATAATAGAAATTGCTGGTGGAAAACAAGTTAATATAACTTTAGGTAACGTAATATTCACCTGACTTCTGAAGCACTTAGATAGTAATTTGCTGCAACTCTCTAATCTTTGGTAGTTTTTCGACCACTCATCAACTTGAGCCACCGTCAGCAGATCATTCTCTTGACTCAAATGCGAGTTTTGTTTCTTTTCTATTACAGTATACTTCGCTTTAATGTCACAAATACGCGTGTTCATTGATTTCAAATAATGTTGTATTATAGAGATATAAGTGTACAACATAACACTTTCTAAAATGTAACGTATTTCAACGTATATGTCCGTCATTAATAATGCTATGTAACATAATTCAACATGCGTCGATGAGTTACGAACTCTGAAAGTTATCAAAATGACGTTAACAAAACTAAACGTTGATGAGGCTATTATGAAGACTACTTTGAACTGTTTAATATATTTTTTGTATATTTCGACATTCCAGAAGCAATACTGGGTTTCTATGAAGTTATTTATAAACAATTTGTAAGAATGCGAGCTTAGAACAGCACACGTTATGATGCTCGAACCATGTAGAAGTATAGCCAAGTGAAATATGATAGTCAGCGACGAAACATTCTCACGGAGTTTTAAACTTGGAGAATAAACGACAAAGTTTTGACAAAAAACAGCTACAGGAACCACAATTTCGAATGTAATACGAATTAAAATTAGAATTTTTTGATATTTTCCAACAGAACTATAATTTCTGTGAACGCCCATTATATTTTCAGCGGTTAACATAATTTTGTTTTCTAACAATTTGACGTGGAGCAAATATTCGTTCTTGCTCGGAAATGAAGTGATCACTTAAGTCTGGAGTATGCTAACTAACATTACAAAATAGTTTATCAAAACCATTCCCAGCCATTAAAAATATTAAAATGTAGGTACATAATATATCATTGATTAGTATCTTGAGTCATCACTTAGAGACCTTTAGCAGAATAACAGTGAAGACACAATATGCTTATAAAAAATGGTGGTAGGATATTAATCATAGAATCTACCAACATATTTTATCAGAAGACACTATGTTTTAGACTTATCAAAAATATGATCTCATTAGTTCTGTACCTACACGCACTCCATTAAAATGTTTCGATATTTAGATAAAAAAATAGTTTCGATAAGCACTGATCACCTTTTCAGCTTCTAATAACATATTGATTGTTACGTTTTACATTGGGTTTTGGAATAGTTATTTATACTTCAATCTGCCCAGCCTTTTCCGGACTATGTTAGGGTCGACTTCCAGTCTAACCGGATGCAGCTGAACACCAGTATTTTACATGAAGCCACTGCCTATAACTGGGTGACACAATAACCCTTGGTAAGACTGGTTGTCAGACTTTCGGGCTTCTGACGACCCGTAACGACTGTCAAAGATCCGCGAATGCCAGCCGGGACCAACGGCTTTACATGCTTTCCGAGGCACGGAGGAGTCTCGATATGTAAAGATGGTCACCCATCCACAGACCAACCCCGGCAAGCGTAGCTTAACCTGACTGATTTACCCGTGCGGCTGTTATTACTTAGCCACAAGCTCCTCCACAGTTATTTATACTTCCATTTAAAAATTCTAGAACCCATGCGAATGTTAAACTTAATACTAAGTAAAATAAATTTATTTCATCGCCACTGCTCTCAAAACGGTGAAAAAAAAAACATTGTGAGGAAACCGGCATGTCCTAGAACCAAAAATTCGAAGACATGTGACATCTACCAACCTGCACTGGGCCCGTGTGGTGGATTACGGCCCCTCTCGAAGAGAGTAGGCCTGTGTTCCAGCGGTGGAAACATTATAGCCTGATTATATAGGAATTTAAATTTTATCAAATGAATTAATGGGGTCGATTTACAGCTCGGGCAAAGTGTTATTGGGTTTTTCTATTAGGGATTTCTTAGTAACAGCCGGGAGTTTTGAAGTTGGCCGTGTGAAACCGCCATGCCGCGGAAAGCACGTTCGACCGTTGGCACCTGCGCCTGATCTATCTCCGGTCGTGTCGGCTTGCCGTCCATGGGACTATGAGATTGAGGAAAGAGAGAGTGCATCTGTGTCTGCGCACACACTTGTGGACTAACATCTCCCGCGCCGAAGGCTGGTCTCCGCTGAAATTGGTCGATATGGCCTAAATTCGTTCTGGAGGGCTATTTGTGTTAAATACTTAACTACGAAGGATAATCAGGTGAAAATAACGATAGCAAAAGGATACTGTGTATGTAACCTATATTTATTTATTTTATCATTTATCACTCTTCTAAACATAATTAATAATATTGTTGTTACATTTATGCACAGGGTGGGACGTCCATACGACAATAAATTAAATTTCGTATAACTCACTTACCCAGGCTACAAACAAAAGTTCCTTCAAATACATAAACACAATTAGTCACAGTACTATCACTGTGTGTAGGTTCTTCATTTCTGTTTCTCGATTGATTTTATCGACCGCAAAAATAATTTTGTAGGTATTTCATAGTAGGTATTTCTCGGAAAAAATGTGAGATACTAACGCACCAAAAATATTCCTCGAAACGCACTATTCAGGTGTGCTAACAAAATAAAACCAAATATATTATAATTTTATTCCATGAAACGCATCAACGATGACACATAGAGAAGAGCATAAAGGATTCGTAAATAAATGATATCGATAGACATTTTAAAATTCAACTGTCCTAATTGTTTATTTATTAAAACTACCAGGACAGCAGAAATTTACTGGAACTACATAGGTGTTTAAGCGACTGACTACTTAGCTCAATAATGGTAAAAATACAGGTTTTGAAATTGAATCATTTGACTCTTCCCGTGACCCAAGGGCTGGATTTTACCTTGGCCAGAGGCTAAGCATTGCCATACAACGTGGCAATGCGGCCAGTCTCTTGGGTACACCCCCAGTCGACAGCGATGCGGATGAATTTTTCGACGCTATATTTTAGTTTGTATCATTTATTGGTTTGAAAAGTACCAGGGTGACAGAAATGAACAGAAAATAGGCGCCTAAATGATCTCACTAAGTTTTGCACCAACGATTAAACATAAAGAGGAATATAAAGTATAATAACGAATACTTTATTCACTATATCGATAGAAGTCTTAAAACTGTCCTTTAACTTACCTATAACTGTCATGTCCTATACCTACCTATAACTATCAGGAAACCAGAAATTAATTCAATTTAGTTGCAGCGATATTACTTAGCTCACTAATGGTTGAAGTACATGCTTTAAAATTTTAAGATCATATTTAGTTAAACAAAGATGGTAAAATTTTAAAGCGTTTCGAGGAATATAATTATAATATTTTTTTATTTGATTTTGTTAGAAATAAAGAAGAAGAAATAGAAAGAAATATGTTTATTCTGCATAAAAAAAAACGCACATTAAAAGAAAAAATACAATACAATTCAACCAAAAAAAAACGTATAGAAATGTTGCGTTATTGTTAGCTCACCTGAATGGTGTGTTTCGAGGAATTCTTTTGGTGCGCTTTATTTGGTGCGTTTCAAAGTTGGTGCGCTTCGAGGTATACCCCAGGAAAGTCACTTAGAACCATCATAATCTTTTTAGTATTTTTTATCTTTTATTTTTATCCCTCGGTTATATTTATGGAGAGTACCACACCTAATTTAATTTCATAATTACACTACACCATTGTTTAACACCATTGTGCACAAAATACATCTCTTTTCCAATTTTCATAGTGCAAATGGTCTCAGAGTAAAATAGCTGTGTCACATCCTGACAGATGGCACACGGACACGATGAAATAATAAGGGTTCCGTTTCTGCCATTTGGCTAAGGAACCCTAAAAAGTGCTTTTGGAACGAATTATAAATTCAATAAGATTATTTAATTCCAAAGCCGTTATCACATAAGATAAAGAAAGAGATAGAACCATGGGTATCAGGTACTTCACAAGATGTACTTTACTGGTGTATTCTATTGTAATAGGAATTACTCGCACAAGTAGATTTAATTTCTTTACACTCTTCGTTTCCGTCGTAAAAATAAATATTGACGAAGCTAATATAAAGAATATCTTCAACCTTTTCAAGCATTTGGTGTAGGTTGGTTCATTTGGAAAGCAATTATGCATGTTCATGTATTTAGATAAAAAGATTTTGTAATTACACGAGCTTCGGATGCCCAGTAGCCTAGTCTTTTCCCAATTATGTTGGGGTAGGCTTCCAGTCTAACCGGATCCAGCTGAATACCAGCTTCCAGCAGCTACCAGCTGCATCTCACATGGAGCGACTGCCTATCTGACCTCCACAAGCCAGCAACTGCTAATACGGTACCCCCTGGTAAGACTAGTTGTCAGACTTTCGGGCTTCTGACGACCCTTAACGACAGTCAAAGATCTATGAATGACAGCCGGGACCAACGGCTCAGAGGAGTCTCGGTATGTAAAGATGGTCACCCATCCACCGACCAAATCCTGGCAAACATAACTTAACCTGATAGATCGACCCGTGCGGCTGTTATTACTTAGCCACGAGCTCCGCTGTACAGAACTATAAAGAGGAAAATAATTATGATTTGCGGCATAAAGTTTTCGACTTTCACGAAATCCTCAGCCACACTCGGTTACAGAACAAAAACGGTGAGAATTACTTCCACAACAGTACATATTACAATAAAAACCTAACGTATTTTTGAGAGGAACGAGAAATTTCTGTAAACGCCCACTATATTTTTAGTAATTTATCATTTAATTTTCTGCCAATTTAGGTGTTTTTGGCCGAGAAATACACACATCAAAAGTTTCTAGGGATCAAGTACGTTTTAGAATATCACAGCAATTGAGGATTATTATTTTAACTTTTTTGGATTGTTATAGATTCTTTTCAGTTAATGACTATTTGACCATTTTTTTAAATTTAATTTTGATTAAAAATAGAAAAATCTGTCAATTTGGATTCCTATAAAATTATGTAATAGCGTTTTTACAAAAACATTACATTTTCTGCATCGGAACTGAAAAAAAAAACATCGATATGGAGCGACGACATCATTTGACACGAGAAGAGATGGTCGTCTGAATGTTGCAAGCTAGTTCCAGGCAAAGTAGGTACTGTGGCTATCGATCTTGGCACTACACAGGGCATCATAAGCCGCCTCTGGACACGCTATCGTATCAAGCATCTTGCATCACCACTCGCTGGTACATCCAAAATACTGCTCGACGGAATCGTACTATGGCCGCCATGATGTTGGCTACGAGGTTCCACAGCTCTTCAGGCTTGCTGATAAGCGACCAAACCATTCGAAATCATTTACGTAAAGTAGGTCTGCGTTCCCGAAGGCCACTGAGAGATCCACCTATAGCACCCCGCAATCATAGGGCTTGTTTAAAATTGGCTTGCAAACACAGAAATTGGGATGAAGAAGACTGGCGTTGTGTTTGCTTTTCCGATGAATCTCGTTTCGGTATGAGGCCAGATACAAGACCTACTTTGAGTTAAGAGTTTGGAGGACCAGAACGTTTGAAATTTTGTTAGGAAATTCATTCATATGGAGGGGGAACAATAATGATTTGGGCCGGTATTTGTATCGGTGGAAGAACCGATCTCTCGATGCTCAGATGCGGAGAGGATTGTTTCAGACGTGATCATTCCATTGCAAAGCCGGTTGGGTGATTCGTTTCGACTAATGCACGACAATGACACGGCTACAGTCGTAACACGCACTCTTGCCTATGCTCGCATCAACGTTCTACCGTGGCCTGCTCAATCGCCAGACCTCAACCCAATGAGCACACATGGGATATGCTCCAAAGAAGAGCTCTGCCGATTATGGATGCTGAGCAGCAGGATCTTTTTGACTGATTAGAAAGAACGTACGCGGCCATTTCTCAAATTGATTTTGATGAACTGATTTTAAGCAAGCCAAATCGCTGTGACTGTGTGATTCGTGTCTTTTTTGCCTTTTAATTGACGGCATTAACTTATGTTCATTTCCCACAATTTGCAAAACCTGCAATGTTTCTTAATTTTTACAAAATATAGGCATATGTTGATAACTTAAACATAGGAATTAAAGTAAGAAACCAGCCTGAAGACTAGATTTGGTAAATATTAATTGGATAATTTTTTATAGTTGAAAGTATACTTGATCCCTAGATACTTTTGATGTGTGTAGATTATCTATTGGTGGAATAACATAAGCGGTCGTTGTAACAAACCAAGTCGTATCAAGACACTAACTTATACTAAAGTGGAACGGTGCAAATTATAATAAGTACGTAACATGTAATGGCAGCCTCTGGCAATTAACGAGAAGCAAATAGCAACTAAAAACGAGTTGGCGAGCTGCAACGAGCAGCGAGTGCCCGACGGCGACACTCACTCGCTCAGGCGAAGCGGTTACTCACTGGTATGCATATGTACCAACTTCCAAGAGTAAGTCTCTCAGCGAGTGTTCTGTCTGTCCATCAAACGAGCGTAGCTGAGCTGGTATCAAAGAGAGTATTGGCTCAATGTTGTCGCTGCTACAAACGAGTACTCGCCGGGCGACGGCGACGGTGTGAATAGTCAGCGATCAACTATTAATTCAACTATTAACTTCTATACTATCTATCTATACTAATACTAATATATGGACAGAGTGGCACATTTAAATCGATCAGTATGGGAAAGTCTGAAACTTTATGACATACGAAGATCTCTTCTCCTCGAACCATGTCATCAATTTTAGTAACAAGAAAAACTGCATTTTTTGATGAAATGCAATTTTTCAACAACGGAATGTACAACCGTAAAAATCATCACTATTGGATTCGAGAAAATCCTTTACGAGTGCACGAAGGACGCCATCAAGTTAGATTCTCATTTAACTGCTGGGTCAGCCTACTTCTTATTAAGGTTCTCATGTTTAAAATGTATGATGGACGTTTGGACAGATTCAAGTTGTACCTTACTCTCTTAGAATATTTTTTACAGGTCCTAAGAGAAATGTCTTGAATTGAAACCTCCTCTTTTTTTAGAAGTCGGTTAAAAATCGGTGGTAGCTAGTCGCTTCTCGTCAGCGGTGGGATAGGTGGCTTAGTGTGTCTTAAGTGTAAAAATCGGTGGTAGCTAGTCGCTTCTCGTCAGCGGTGGAACAGGTGGCTTAGTGTGTCTTAAGTGTTAAAATCAGTGGTAGCTAGTCGCTTCTCGTCAGCGGTGGAACAGGTGGCTTAGTGTGTCTTAAGTGTAAAAATCGGTGGTAGCTAGTCGCTTCTCGTCAGCGGTGGAACAGGTGGCTTAGTGTGTCTTAAGTGTAAAAATCGGTGGTAGCTAGTCGCTTCTCGTCAGCGGTGGAACAGGTAGCTTAGTGTGTCTTAAGTGTAAAAATCGGTGGTAGCTAGTCGCTTCTCGTCAGCGGTGGGATAGGTGGCTTAGTGTGTCTTAAGTGTAAAAATCGGTGGTAGCTAGTCGCTTCTCGTCAGCGGTGGAACAGGTGGCTTAGTGTGTCTTAAGTGTTAAAATCAGTGGTAGCTAGTCGCTTCTCGTCAGCGGTGGAACAGGTGGCTTAGTGTGTCTTAAGTGTAAAAATCGGTGGTAGCTAGTCGCTTCTCGTCAGCGGTGGAACAGGTGGCTTAGTGTGTCTTAAGTGTAAAAATCGGTGGTAGCTAGTCGCTTCTCGTCAGCGGTGGAACAGGTGGCTTAGTGTGTCTTAAGTGTAAAAATCGGTGGTAGCTAGTCGCTTCTCGTCAGCGGTGGAACAGGTGGCTTAGTGTGTCTTAAGTGTTAAAATCAGTGGTAGCTAGTCGCTTCTCGTCAGCTGTGGGACAGGTGGCTTAGTGTGTCTTAAGTGTAAAAATCGGTGGTAGCTAGTCGCTTCTCGTCAGCGGTGGAACAGGTGGCTTAGTGTGTGTAAAGTGTAAAAATCGGTGGTAGCCAGTCGCTTCTCGTCAGCTGTGGGACAGGTGGCTTGGTGTGTCTTAAGTGTAAAAATCGTTGGTAGCTAGTCACTTCTCGTCAGCGGTGGAACAGGTGGCTTAGGCCCCTCGCCCACGGCGACTTTTTGTAGCGATGCAGTCGCGCGTTTAGCAAACGCGCGACAGCATCTCTTCTAACGCGTGTTAGTCGCATTTGCAACGCGCTACAATAGCGATGCCAACGCGCTACAATAGCAATGCCAACGCGCTACTAACGCGCTAGTGCATCGCGATTGTATCGATAAAAACGCGCGACCGCGTCGGATGACATCGGTAGAGAGAACGGAGGAGGGAGGGAGTGTGGCGCGGCGCGTGAGTGGGAACCGGCTAGGCGTGGGTAATCTTTATTCCGGAAAGCGAATTGATTCACTTATTCCGACTCCGAGTCCGGTACCGGTTCACCTTAGTTATTCCTTTGGCACCGTTTGGCACCGGCTTCACTCGGTCATTTTGGTTCCCCGGTTCCCCCAGAACATTTTATTAATTCGGTTCGTTGGATCATTTGGCACATTTTGAATTGAACAGTTTACATACTTTACAGTAGGCCATTTTATTGATATGATTTAAATTTCGGACAGTGTAAATCGTCAACATATCGCTCTCTTGGAAGAACCAAAACAATTTTGAACTCTAATTTCATAGCGCCAAGGCCTGTTGGTTCGCGTCTGTGTCGTGTCTGTACCAACCAAACCAAACGAAATGATATTAGGTATTAGGACACGACGCACCGAGTCACAGCACCGAGTGAGCGAGTGAACGAGTGCGAACCCGCGCTCCACAGCTCCGGCGCATTCTCGGAATCATTTGGTACCGCGGTGCCGGTAAGGATTGTGAGGAATAAATAAGGTTTACGTATCCGCGTTGGGAAGCGGCACCTTTGTATCAGTACCTCCGGAGTTACCCACCCCTAGAACCGGCATCAGTGCAACACAGACAGGTCCAGAGTGCGTGCTGTTGTCCGTCACAGGCGCAAAATGGAGTCATTTGACACTGAAACGTTTATTACGGCAATTCAGGAGCGTCCTGTAATATGGGACTCACGTCTTCCTGAGTATTCGAATAAGATTGCAAGGTATTTTTGTGTCGTAACTGCATCGCGACCGAATCGCGTTTGCATCGCGACTGAATCTGGTCCCGTGGGCGCGGGCACACAGCTAGCGACTGCTTCGCGTCTGTATCGATGCTACGCGCGAGAGCATCGCGACTGCATCGCTACAAAAAGTCGCCCGTGGGCGAGGGCCCAGTGTGTCTTAAGTATTAAAATCGGCGGTAGCTAGTCGCTTCTCGTCAGCGGTGGGACAGGTGGCTTAGTGTGTCTTAAGTGTAAAAATCGGTGGTAGCTAGTCGCTTCTCGTCAGCGGTGGGATAGGTGGCTTAGTGTGTCTTAAGTGTAATAATCAGTGGTAGCTAGTCGCTTCTTGTCAGCGGTGGGACAGGTAGCTTAGTGTGTCTTAGGTGTAAAAGTCGGTGGTAGCTAGTCGCTTCTCGTCAGCGGTGGGACAGGTGGCTTATTGTGTCTTAAGTGTAAAAATCGGTGGTAGCTAGTCGCTTCTCGTCAGCGGTGGAACAGGTGGCTTGGTGTGTCTTAAGTGTAAAAATTATTGCTAGCTAGTCGCTTCTCATCAGCGGTGGAACAAGGTGGCTTGGTTTGTCTTAAGTGTGAAAATCATTATCATTCATTATTACTAATCTTACCTTAGTTATTCTAGAGCCTTTTAATCTTTATCCGAAACTGAATCGATTGGCAACATAAAAATAATAAATGAGGATTGACGTTTTTCTATCTGAGTCCATTATTCCCGGTTGATGGCAATAGGCTCGCCCCTATTACATGACTTTAACATAACTGGCGAAATGTGGGTGTACTATAGGTATACCAGCATAACCTTTCGGGGATTACAAGCGGGATCTTATATTACATTATGTACCTACCATTACTCCAAAATCTGCTGATTTAATCAGCAATTACTCAAAAAGGTTTTCAGTATCCTAAGAACATTGTCCTGTAGCAAAACTCCACCCTTTATATAATTGTACCACCGAAGAAGTTCATATCTATACACCGTAAGGACTATTTCTGCTTGCAGCACTTGGCCGTTATAGAATCGGGGCAGTGACAGATGTAGTCACCGTGTTCACGGGATTTTGTTTTCAAACTGCTTAGATATGAAGTTCTTCGATAGTATATCTCTTTCTGAAAGAACATGACCCTTTTTTATTTTTATTAATTTCTTTCGGTTTCCATAATCCATTTCCATAAATATTTCTCCAAGATTTAACGCCAACATTTTCCAGCCATATTGAACAACAAAAAGTTGCCGTGTTGTCAATAGTTGACAATATTGTAGCAACATATTGCACAAAAAAAACCGTTTTGTAAAGACCTTTATATATTAGATTTAATCAAATTAAGAACCTGACAGAAACCGAAAGGTCAGTGGCATGATCGACGTTGATTAAACGTTGTTTCATTTCCATTTCTGATTGTTATTTCTAATAACCATTACGGCCGCGTTTCCCTGTTTGGTATAACCAAACAGGGAAACGCGGCCGAAACAATAAGCCTATAAGGTTAATTAGGTATGTTAAATAAAAAAAAAACTAAAAAATTGAATGTAACTATATCACTCAAACTTCTTCTACACTAATACTATTTACAGAAAAGATTTGTATTTTTGTTTTTAAGGAATAAACTCAAAAATTACTGGACCGATTTAAAAAAATATTACCTCAGTAGATTGCAATGTTATCACTGAGTAATATAGGCTATAATTTATAATCATATACCACGCGGGCGAAGCTGCTAGCGGAAGTTAGTAGTTCATGAAAAGCGTATCCTTAATATACAAGGCCATAAAACCATAATCTACAATTTGCTTTAAACGTAAAGTTTCTATACAGTCAAATATATAACGTAACATAACATCATGCTTGAATTCCTCGAAGGGTTTGAGCACTGCCGGTCTATTCTGTAATAATCTCACAGTGAAGACTTCGGTGAAGTGAAGGTGAAGTGAACTGTCATTCCACCTGCTGCTAGGGACTGACAGCTTACTCCGAGCTCATTTCACCTAAGTTTTCACGGTGAGATGGTTACAGAATAGCATTACTGGTATATATAGTACGGATGTACTAATACTGGACAAATGTGGGTGTACTATAGGATTATAGTACACCCACATTTGTCCAGTTATTTTAAAGTCCCGTGTAATAGCGAATCTATTGCCATAAAATAATTAAACCTACGTAAATATTTAGGTTAAATTATGTACCGGGTAATAAAAAGGGAGGATCCTCCAACCAGACGGGTGTTGTGTCTGGCGGGCCGACTGCCCGACTCAGTGCTGTGAAACTCCGAACAAATATTTTTTGTATGGGATTTGTGACCGTCTTTAGCCAACATTCAGAAAAACACGTCAAACTGACCTATTGACCAACATTACATTACGAAGTGCTCACAAACATGTCTGCCGTCGCGCAAGTATTATTGTGTATTATTGTTTGTGTTGTGATTTTTCCTTTTTCTGTAAGATTTCGGAATATAACATATCAGAATAATTGACGGTGACTCCAAGTTTGTGAACCATCATGGGTAAGGGTCACGGAGCTTGCGGTATCAAGGAGGCCTGGCATACTGTAAATATGTTGCATTTTTCAAGTTTTTACTGAATCCATACCGGTGAGTACTGATATTTATTACTAATGTGATCTTGTGCTCACCTAACAATGCTATTAATTAACAATCAGGAAATTATTAGCATCATTAAAATTCTGTAATACGACTCGAGCCATCAATGAAGATTAATCATGAAATTCTTGAAGAAATGGTTTAAAACATTGTGCCTACAGTAATGTTAGTCTAATTTAAATTGTAATCTAATTTAGTCTAACTAGGTTGACTGCTAAATATATGGGTTAGAGAGTCTCACATTATATATTATCTAACTGTGACACCGTTATGTAAATTCGGGGAATATGAAATAAATCTAGTTTCATATTCTCATGTGAAGATGTTACAAATAGACAGAGAAAGAAATTCTCAAAATTAATTGTGCTCTATTGCTCATTTCAAATAGAAAAGATCCCTGCGTTTTATTTACAGAGAAATGTTTACAACTCATCGAACATTTTGCTTATATTTAATTATCTTTACAGATTTAACACCAAGGGGAAATCGAACAATTGCAAAAACCTAAAAGCAGCCAGGCATCACTAAGAAGCAGTGCGAATCTCTTGGAAAAATTTGAGTCAGGTGTGCTAAAAGGAATTGTGACGTTGGTGCTAAAAAAACAAAAAACTAACCCATTTTGGCCTGATACCGATGTTGCTTGCTCATTTATGTAGATTAATAAATACTGAAATCATAAAAATCTGTTTTATTTTACCGATTTCTCTAAATAAAT
This sequence comes from Xanthia togata, assembly GCA_963853775.1. NCBI lineage: Eukaryota > Metazoa > Arthropoda > Insecta > Lepidoptera > Noctuidae > Xanthia > Xanthia togata. The sequence continues at coordinate 21,376,469 of OY970802.1, forward strand.
TAGTTTTGTAGCCTCACTAATATCTGCATAGAATGCATTTCATCGATATCGATAAGTTTACTGATACGATATGTTGCACATCCCTATTTATAACAGTTAGCTGCCCTTCAAGGACATGGTTGTCAAGTTTGTTAGAATTTTCATGTTGGTAGCTATGTTTTTTTAATGTGGTTGGCTAAAGACTGTCACAAATTCTCAAAAACTGAATGTTCTAAGTTCCGCCTCTTATTTATATGCTCTGTGGCCCAACTGTTGATTTCGGATAGTCTTATCTATGTCGTTCGCGCGGTAAACTCTAATTGCGCGATGCAGGATTTGTGTGACGTCATGTCTTTTTGATGCGTAGTTAGTATGTTGCGGTGTAACCGCTACAAATCTTTACAAATAGTTAAAAAAAAACAATCAAATAATTTTTATTCATTTGTACATAATATCTTTTACAATATTTAACACAAGTAACTATTTACACTAGGCACTAAATTAAATGACTAAATAACTAATTATACAAATAAATTAAAAAAACAAAAGGACACTTAGGCGTCGAAGTATTCTTCCGCATCGCTGTCATCCGGAAACGTGTCCAGAAGGCAGCATTGCCACGTTTAATGGCAATGCTAATTCTTTAGCCAAAGAACGAGCCTTCTCAAATAGTTTTGATGGAAATTTGATGGAATTATGGCCACTAAAGCCAGTTTTATTTATTACTTAAACCTGCCAACACAGCTTACAACCTGAATGATATATTCAAAGACTAGGCCAACGTATTTCATATTTTGTCCGGACGCCGTCTGAATACGAACCACGGTGCTCTTTTATATTCCGAGCCGATATTGCTCTATTGATCCATTAGGTACCGTACATCTTCGTCTTTGTCCTGACGTTCAATAGTAACGACTTTATGTATATTGTGTTAAAGGAGGAAATGTATTTCAGCTTATATTAGACTTGAATAGTCTTACATAATTTCCATGTTACTGCCAAGCCTTTTCCCAACTATGTTGGGGTCGGCTTCCAGTAAAAAATAAAAAAATGTATTTTCTTTCTTTCTTTTCTTTCTAACCGGGTGCAGCTGAATACCATCATGGTACTTTTAAAACAACTGTACTAACGCGTACCACCAGTATGGTATTCAGCTGCATCCTGAATACCATGGAGCGACTGCCTACCTGACCTCCACAACCCAGTTACTGAGTAACATGATATTCCTGGGTAAGACTGGTTGTCCGACTTTTAAGCTGAGCGAGAGGCACGGAGGGGTCTCTATATAGAACCACGACGAACCCATTCATTTTTAGCGATACTATTTAGCCCCTCCCTTAGATAATTTCCACGTATTGGCATTTAACCATTTACTTTAAGCATTATGTTGTCTAAATGGATTTTTGAAGGTGCTATCACTTTCCTTCAGGAATAATGGAACAGAATTTGTGTGAATCTATCTGCCAGATTTGATAATTGTAGCTTATCCTTAGTTAATAAAATCAACAAGGACCTATCAATTTATAAACTTACACTGCATAAGGTCAAGCAGAGTCTGAAGTCATGGCTACTGTCCCTCGGTTACGAAGAAACAGAGCAAATTCTAATAACTCTTTCGTAACACCAATACTACACTATGAGAGGCACTCAACTTACCATAACTCATGATCCCAATCAATATTTCCTGAAAATTCAATTCAATTTACACACACGTATGCACACGCACACACACTCACACTAAACGCTTACACACAATCACCATTACAGGCTATTTCTAACCATTTTTTTTATTGATTTGTGTTATTTTGTCTTTTTTATTTCTCCTTTGTTATTCTTATTGCATAAGTTTTCAATAGTAGGAATTTCCTCCCGGGAGAAGACACTGTACAAGTGTCAGGGACTTCATACTATTTGTAACCACTTCTTAAAAAATATTAAGTAAGGAGGTGTTAACCTAAATGATTGCACCAATCAAGTAATTTGTCTTTTTCTATCCTGCGAATTGATAGAACTACCTCGGCACACTGATTCAAAATTACCACATTGGTATAAAAAGCAACGGAAAATAAGCATAGGAAGCAACTTTCATTTACTTTTATCTACGTAAAATAAAGCAAGCGTAAGCGATAAGGCCGCCCATTGTATATTTTGTAGTGTTAACCCTTAACCACCTGACGCCGGTCTCAGAGACTCTGGCGATTTTGTTTTTCAAATTATTCCGTTACTATGCTCGCGACGCAATTGTGTGTCCATGTACTTTTTCCCCTCCCCCGTCAGTACGCTTCGTGCGCTCGGCAGCTCCAGACGTGCGCGCATTAAACATTATAGGTAATTTATATTTCGCGTGCGGTCCGTTAGACCGACGTCAGGTAGTTACGTTAGTTTGGATATACTGTATTTTTTGTTTTTATAGGTTTAAAAAACGGTTTAATAGGTTTAAAAAATTTGAAAAACGCAAGACATCTTCAACCTGTGACCCTAAGAAAAAACGCAAAACAGCTTACATGTGTTTTGCATGTAAGAATCTGATTTGTATTGAATGCAGCCAAAAAATGTGCTTTAATTGTCGTCGCAAGTTGTGAAAGTTTGTGGGTTGTGATTTTGTAATAATTGTGCCTTAATCGTGCCAAAAATTATTTTAAGTTAGAGATTATATATCGAACTTGTGGTAAATAAGTAAAAACTATTGAGTTAAAGTAAAATTTCATACTCAGATCTCAGTTTTTCAAAGTTCCTAGATTTTTTGCTAAAATTTATATAATTATGTTAAGCGTTGATTTTTGATAAGTATATGCATACTTTTGCATAGTTTAAAACCTTATAATGAATAAAAAAATAATGAAAATACAGATGTGACTTTTATTTAATGTAATATTTTAAACAATGGTTATAAAACATGGAAAATACGCAACCGGTCTCCAGGACCGACGTCAGGCGGTAGTGTAACTTAAAAACACGTCAGGTGGCTAAGGGTTTTGTTTTTTTTGTTATGTGTTTTTGTGGTGTACAATAAAGTATATATAAATAAATAAATAAAATAATAACATAACGGCTGTAATCAAGGTTTGTCAAAGGTGTACCTATAGTACTCCCACATATTTTCTCCAGTTAGGTATGTTTATACGGCTACTGCCATCAACCGGGCACAATTCCAGACTTAGGGTTGCAACTAAGAAATTTCTGATGGAAAGATATAACACACAATATGTATGAATTAAATCGTGTTTCTGTGCAGTTTCGGGACCACAATGAACCCCTTGAAATGTTAATGGTACTCGTTAGTACCGTTAGTAGATAGCTGTATTTTAAAATGAAATACGAAGGATTTCGCGGACATTAGAATGTAGTGAATTCGTTAGAGTTGTACCCATTATTACCTACGCAAAATACGCGTTGTTCCTTTTACAATACAATACAATAAAATGTAAGAAATAAGGGTTAAACGGACATATGACAAAATGTTTTGTATAAAAAAAAAATGAAGGAAAGATGAACGATAATCCGTATTCTTTAATAATTTTAACTCTTGGTAATAAGGTGAAAACGAATTTCTCCCTTCTATTAATAAAACCACAAATCAGATTGAGAATCCAGAGGAAGTCAACATGCTTGAGGAGAAACATTAAAACCTACTCAAAGTAATAATGTTATTTGTCAAAACCACAAATACCTATTAGGTACCTATAGTCACAGTTATGTGTCTGGGGTTTTGAGCAAACTCTTCTTACCTGACGACAAATTTTGACAATATCCGAATTAATCCCAAGATCAAAGCCAGCTTAAACCTAAAGCGAGTTCAAAATTAAACATTAAAAACAACAAATTAAACATTACAAACAACATTAAAAACAATAAACATTTTTTTCTTTTATAAATATAAAATGAAATATACAGGATTACTGGTAATTCGACGTATATCCGTCAGGGGCTGATAAAGGGGGCCAAATGCAACAAATTGAACCCCCCATATGTATGGCCGAAATTCAATAGTATTCGAGATATTTGAATTTTAAGGGTTTTTCGATATTTACCCAAAATTTGACAGTTAATTCCAAATAAAAAAAAAACTACACATTTGAATGGGTACCATTAAAAATCATGTTGTAGCACTTCAATTAAGCTATGGACATAGTTACAACTACTTAATTTAACAAAATAATTAAAATAATTAACGATATAAGAATAATATTTTACCAATATTTTTATTTTACGCTTCAAAAATGTTGCCTCCTCACAAAAATTTCTATGACGTTAATCGTAAAAATAACTAAAAAAACTTGCCTATTTTGTAAGCTTTCCAAAAAGGTATAAAAGTCAATTTTAAAATACATAATTCGTGGCATGGCATGTGTTTGAAACGGCGCGGGGAGAGAATTTTTATTTGTATGAAATAAAATGCATTCAAAAATGTACGTCAAATTTTATTAAAAATTTTACACATCTTGTTCAAAATGAGCCCCTCTATTACGAATGCAAGTTCGAATTCTTTTCCTAACTTCGGTTTTCGTCACTCTTGATGAAAACGTTGTTCTCATCTGTTGCGCCGCGTTTATTATTCGCTGTCGAAGTTCTTCGACTAAATTTATTGGGGTCACATAAACTAATTCCTTCATATGACCCCAGACGTAAAAATCAAGTGGTGTGATATCAGGGCTTCGTGCTGGCCACGGAATTGGCCCTCCCCTCCCAATCCATCGGTTTGGAAATCTCTCATCTAGCCACTGTCGGACAGTAATCCGGTAATGTGCTGGGCACCCATCATGTTGAAACATGAGGTTGTTTTTTATTTCTTCGGGAACATCCGCCAACAAATCGTCTAGGTTGTTTCTCAAAAACTCCTCGTAATTTTCGCCGTTCAAATTTTGGGGCAAGAAATGAGGGCCCACCAAATAATTATCAACGACACCCATCCATACGTTCAGGGAAAATCTCATTTGCGACGCAGTTTCTTTTAGTTTTTTTGGATTCCTGCCTGCTTTAGGTGCCCAAAAATGTAAGTTATGGTAATTCGTTATACCATCCCGGTCAAACTTTGACTCGTCAGTCCACAAAATATTTCTTAGGAAATGTTCCTGGTCAGCGTCAGCGTTTAACATAAACCGAGAAAATTCGAGTCGCCTGGCAGGATCTCCCTCGTGCAATGTTTGGACAGGTTGATAATGGTACGGGTGTCTACCTGATAGATGTACTACCGACCACACTTTCCACTGGGACATACCGAGCTGTCTTGCAACAATGTTCGTTGAGATGTTTGGGTCATCAATAAAACACTGAAGAATGGTGTCCTCTTCGTCAGCCGTATACCGTCGAGGTCTGCCAGCGTTGAATTGTGCTCTCTGAACACTGCCAGTTTCAGACAATCGTCGATAGGTGCTCCCGAAAACAGTAACGTGGGGAAGTCGACGATCGGGAAAGCGGCGTTGGTATTCTCGCCGAGCCGCAGCCGCGTTTCCATCGGCAAAACCATAACAAAACATAATGTCTGCGTATTCGTTATTAGCATACGAAGCCATGGTATCCGAAATAACAATGATAACAAAAATAATAACAAGAGAAACAAGAATTAACAATAATGATCGATAACAAATTAACGCGATGAGAGATTGGTTAATAGCAAGATAACAACACACGTGCTTGCGCGGCGTAGAGTTGAAACTTACTAAGGAAGGCGACGCGAGCACAACAGACGCCGTGTGCTCCCCCACCCTCACACCCCGCCCCATCACGAAGAATTCCGCCAGTAAAATCGGTTGTTTTAGCAAGGATCTTAAACTAAAACACACATTATTTCTCTCCCCGCGCCGGTTCAAACACATGCCATGCCACGAATTATGTATTTTAAAATTGATTTTTATACCTTTTTGGAAAGCTTACAGAATAGGCAAGTTTTTCTAGTTATTTTTACGATTAATGTCATAGAAATTTTTGTGAGGAGGCAACATTTTTGAAGCGTAAAATAAAAATATTGGTAAGATGTTATTCTTATATCGTTCATTATTTTAATTATTTTGTTAAATTAAGTAGTTTTAACTATGTCCATAGCTTAATTGAAGTGCTAGCTACAACATGATTTTTAATGGTACCCATTCAAATGTGTAGTTTTTTTTTTATTTGGAATTAAATGTCAAATTTTGGGTAAATATCGAAAAACCCTTAAAATTCAAATATCTCGAATACTATTGAATTTCGGCCATACATTATGGGGGGTTCAATTTGTTGCATTTGGCCCCCTTTATCAGCCCCTGACGGATATACGTCGAATTACCAGTAATCCTGTATATGTATTTTTAATATGTTTCAAAAAGTGATTATTACATAACAAGTTACGAGGGACATTATAGAGCGACGACCCCTCAACGAGGGCCGTACGTTAACAGACTAACTTGTAATTTATTCGACTCCCGTTCAAAAAGTTAATTGTTAAATTATTCATATTTCCACAGAAAAACAACAAATTGAATTAGTTTAGTATATTCATTATTGAAAAGTTTTCCGATGCTGGTAGGTGGTTTTTAAGGTTCTTTTTCTTTGAACAACGTCAAAGTATTTCTTTCATGTTTACGTAAGGTGTAACATAAAGTTTACAAATAATTATGAAATCCTGTTCGGCTAAAAATATTTCGGTATCGGTAAACAATAAGTTGTTTTTTATTAAAATGTAAAGATAACATTTTATTAGAGATGATACTTGAAAGTTAAACGTCTGGCATACTTAGGATATAGACAGTTCCGCTATACAATTTTGCTACTTAAATAATCTTTTATTTTGGATAAGTTTTTCAAAATTCAAAATATTTTATTTCACATAAACCTACAATGGCACTTATGAAACGTCAGAAGCTATGGAGAAAACTCCACGCCGGCAAAAAACTCCACGGTTACTCTTTTAAAAGTAAATGGTTTTTACAATGTTTTCATATTACAGTGTTAATAGGTATGCCAGAACAGTGTAGGCCTATCAATAAGTACCAGGTGCTTAAGCCTACAACGTTCTCACATTCAATAAATCTAAAAGAAAAGAATATATAAAAGATAAATTCCGCCCATTGTGTCACCCTATGTAATATTTCTAAATTTATGTGTGTAATTTTTATGGTGTACAATAAAGAGTATTCTATCTAACTATCTAAATAAAAGAATAAAAATAAAGACCTATTTAAACCAAATGACACGATTGCCATTACAGCTGTAGCAAATCTAATTTAATAAAAAATATAATATAAATAAAATAATGAAAAGATTATGTCAAGGAAGTATGTAAATCGCTTTTGGAACGCAGTTCTCTAACGCAGCTTGCTGTAGGAGTAAACTGGTAGAAATCGTCACGTAACGAAAAAGTGTTATGCCCCCTCCTTGCGACTTTCTCTCTCTCTATGTCTGTGAGAGAGAAAGATAGTGTGAATTAGGTCAAAATGTAAGACCGAGATGGCGGCTGAAAAATTTGTTTCTGTTTTTAATCATACGTGAAAAGGTTCTTAATTAGGTAGTTGATGACTCCAGAGAACATTAAAAGAACACTTCTTGCCACCTCTATTTTGATGAAGTCTTCTAGGGCATATATCACGGCAAAAACGCCGTTCGGGTTAGCGGCACTGCATAATGATAATACTTTAGTTAGCAACATATAAAAATAGTGTTTATTTTTTTATTGGGCGACCTCTACAATCATCGCTATGAGGGTGACATCGTCATACTGATCTAAAAAAAACAATCATCAATTTATTAATTAGTTACTTGTGTAATTATTCTACATGGTCTTTTTTAATAGAAAAAAGAGTTTTATTTCCAAAATCTTACTGAAAATTACAAAACACGCTGCGTGTCAGCTGCACCTCAGGGAAAATTGTTTGTTAAGGGGCCTGCGGAGCATGCGTTGTTCATACAAACGTAATACCAAAATAATTTGTAAATCAAACATATTCTTAAGCTAGTGTGTATTTATTCCGATTGGATTACAGAATAGACTAGGCTAGTAATAGAATATCTAGGCTTCCAAATATATTTTTTGAATGGACACTGATATAAAGACGAGATATGAGGAATTTAAAATTTCTATAGAAAACTAATTTTTTTCATAACTCGAATTTAAATCAGTGTCCATTAAAATATATATTTGGAAGCCTAGATATTCTGTAATCCAATCGGAATAAATACACACTACCTTAAGAATATGTTTGATTTACAAATTATTTTGGTATTACGTTTGTATGAACTACGTATGCTCCGCCGGCCCGTTAAACGTTGCCCCACACTAGGAATTTCTCCTGTATTGTTGGTGCATTTACAAACATTTAAACTCTCATACACAAACAGCCAGATCCGGATCAACTACTTGTAGGTCATACAAATATTTGTTCCGTGCGGGAATCGAACCCGCGACACGCAACGCAGCAGTCAATCGCTTAACTACCGTGCCGTCAGTTAACTTACTCTTAGGTCTTATGTTGTTCTCTGAGTGAATTCACAAGGAATGCATTGTTTATAAAATTAGATAAACATGTTAGTATTTATTAAGTTAGGATTGACGCATTTATCGCATTGATGGTAGATGTAAGTAGATAAATAAACAAATACAAATTTACATAAACACGCGGCCATGAATGTCAGAGGCACTGAAAGTGTTAACAAAATAATTTTTGGTGCGTATTTAGATTTCATACTTAACATGACATGCAAGTTAAGACAATAGTCAGCAGTAGGTATAACGTCACAACAAGATTATCGCGAATGAAACAGCGCACCGCGATATCGCGCTAATCCTGGCTTAGTTTGACAGCGACACTGGTAATTTTATATACCTACGTACGTATATTTGTAGGGTGGGCGAGTTTGATACTTGCATCGGAATTCATTCGGAAGATATATCGTGTGTTCTCTAGTTGATTTTTAGCCTTACAGCTCCGACCTTCGAGTTATTGGTTCTGCATTTTTTTCCGTGCACTGGTTTATCAACGATCTGCTTAGCGCCGAGAGTTGAAAATCCAACAGTGTATTTTTTTAACGCGTTGGGACGAGAGTGCGTCCCTACGCGTTGAATTCTCAACGCTCGGATCAACACCGAGAGTTGAAAATCCAGAGCGTGATAAAATCCCGCCGCAACATTTTTACGACCGTGCGAATGTGCACACCCAAGCAGAGGACCTAGACAAAGTGATAATTAGCGATAACGATGATGAGCAAAAATTTTTTTTTTTTACGCAAACTACCGAAAAGTTGAAGTCAATCCTGCACCATAATTGTGTAACACACGATCAATGACAATCGCAATTAGCAGTGATAGCCTAGTGGTGTGTAAGCATAAGCTCCGTAAGATACATAGAAAATATCCTATGCATAAAATTATGCATAATATTGGCTCATCATCAGCCTATAACGTTCCCACTGCAGGGACACGGCCTCCTCTCAATGAGAGGGAGTGGGCTATAATCCACCACGCGGGCCCAGTGCGGATTGGTAGATGTCACATGACTTCGAATTTTTGGTTCTAGGACATGCCGGTTTCCTCACGATGTTTTCCTTCAACGTTTTGAGTGTAACTTGAACAAGTAATATTGGCTATTAGAAGCAATTTCAAGCAACTATATCAACACTTTAAAATTTAAGCTCCAATCTCTTCTAAAGCCTTTTTTCGATCCACAGTGCGCCGCACCGTTATGAAACCGTGCCGTGTACAACGGGCCTTAAAAAATATTGTAACAGTAGGTAATCTGCGTGAAGGACACAAAACGCTATTACGAAAATACAATTTTACCCCTTAAACAGCTCAAGTTTATACACCATATCACAGTATAATAAAGTACGAGGGCGACACTGAAAGTATTTATAACTGCCCACTTGTAAACGATATAATAAAAAAAATAAAAAGTTAAAATTTTGAAAATGGAACTCTTTGCCAGTATTATTGTGTATGTATTTTATTCATTTGTCATTTGTTTACGATTTGGCGTCAAAATGAAAATTGTCTGTGTCACGTCAGCATGAATTTAACGTGAGAAAATTTTCGTATAATGATTTTTTATGACTTTCGATGTCATTTAAGTCAACATTACCTCTCTTGGTATGATAGACTTCGATTGGCCTTTCACGATGAAGCCCCATCTCGTCCCACTGCTTACAACTGGTTGATTAAGTTTAAACGTGGTCGCACTAATCTCACGGATGATCTGCGTGAGGGACGGCCTTCTACGGCGACGACTGAAGATAACATCAGTGTTGATCGGCGTATGATAGAGACTGACAAAAAAGTGACTTATCAGCAGATACGGACAAGCTTAGGCATCGGTATGAGTCAAGTGCACAAAATCCTCCATGAACATTTAGCGGTCAGGAAGCTTTGTGCCCGGTGGATACCTTATAATTTGACAGAGGCCCAAAAACTCCGTCGTGTTGATTGATGTCGTGAAATGGTTCAAAGATTTAACGAAGGTGACTCAAATGCTGTGTTCAACATACTTACGCGTGACGAAAGCTGTTTTTTTTTGTTATGATCCTGAAACTAAGAGACCGTCTGCTGCCTGGGTGTTTCCTTCCGAGGAGTTGCCAACTAAAGTGAAGAGAGGTCGAAGCGTGGGAAAAAATATGGTGGCCTCGTTCTTTGGATGGACAGGTCATTACGCAACAATTGTTTTAGAGGATCGAAAAACAATTACTGCAGAGTGGTACACTGGGAGAAACGACCTCGCAGTAGGATCCTCCTTCACCACGACAACGCCTCGTCGCAAACCGCCAAACAAACAATCGACTACTTGGCGACGTCAGACGTGGAATTACTGGGTCACCCGCCCTATAGCCCCGACCTCGCACCTTGTGATTTTTATTTATTTCCGAAAATAAAAGAAAATCTTCGAGGAAAACGTTTTATAGACGCCTAGGAAGCAATAGCTGCGTTTCAAAATGCCGTCGAAGGACGAGGGGGCAAAGTGCTTTTCTCAGTGGTTCCATCGAATGCTGCCATATACTGATGTAAATGGACACTATTTTGAAAAGATTTAATAAAACTAATAACTTGCTAGTTTGTTCAGTTTTAGATTATCTAATAACTTTCAGTGTCACTCTCGTAATAGTATTATGTCTTGGCAGTGACCTTGAAATAATTACCTACGGCCACTCGGTAGATAAACTTTCCGCGTCCATCCGTAACTGTAGCGCACTCGAGACTGTTGCGTATGCGTAGTTACACTGAGATTTAGAAGCGCGTCGCCTCGGCCGTTTTCTATGAAGACATAATACTGTTACTCATTTATACTGTGACCATATTGTGCAAACTGAGTTCATGATTACAACAAACAATGATACATGGGTTTGTATCCGCTTCTCGAGTTTAACCTCACGTCCTGTAAACACTTTGTTGGCTGTAAACCCCTTTTTGTAATAGCTATGAAATTATTATTTTTTATGTGTAATGGAGTTTGAAAGCAATCTTGTAGCCGACCACAATTAAAAGAAATAATATAAAAAGGTGAGGTAAATGCTTGGCACATAATTAAATATGTTTTCTAAAAAAAAGAAAGAAAGAAAATATGTTTATTCTGCACAAACAAAACGCACATTCAAAGAAAAATACACAAATAACAAAAAGTAGCCAAAAGTGTCGTATTCAACCTACAAATAAACGTTTGGAAATACCTTTTTATCTGGTAATTATCTACATATCAATCAATCTGCCTAGCCTTTTCTCAACTATGTTGGGGTCGGTTTTCAATCTAACCGGATTCAGCTGAATACCTATATTTTACATGGAGCGACTGCCCATCTGACCTCCACAACCCAGTAACTGGGTATTACGATACCCCTCGGTAAAACTGGTTGTCAAACTTTCGGGCTTCTGACGACCCGTAACGACTGTCAAAAATCCATGAATGAGAGCCGGGACCAACGGCTTAACGTGCTTTCTCACGGAAGAGTCTCGGTATGTAAAGATGGTCACCCATCCACGGACCAACCTCGGCAAGCGCAGCTTAACCTGATGGATCGACCCGTGCGGCTGTTATTACTTAGCTACGAGTTCCTCCTCCTCGTTAATTATCTATCTATACATATTATAAATTAAAGTTGCTAATCGTGTCCGTCTGTGTGACCGCGTTATTCTTCTAAACAACGCTACGGATTTTGATGCGGTTTTCACCATCATCTAGAGAAATTATTCCGAAAGATTTATGTGTAATACATAAATGACTAAATTAAATATAATAAAGAAACGATGTTTTGTCAAGTCGTGAAAACTGTGAGAAGCAAGTGAAGGATAATTGGTTTTTCGAATATTAACTACGGTACCATAAGTGCTACTAAAGATGAGACTTGACACACCACGTGGCTTGACTTGCGCAGTAAACGATTTATAGGTCTCTTTAGCGGTATGAGGTCTGAGTCGGGGCGTCATCGGGGCGGCGCGGTCAAGTCTCGATTATTTTCCAGCACTAACACGGACATCGATTTATTGACAATGGTGCCGATTCTCTTGTACACCGAACTAAAATAACTAAACTATCACTAAATTCTTTACTTTTGGTTATGAGAATCTTAAAGTTATTCTGCAAAAAAAAATCTTTAAATTTAAAAATCATTTTCACACAAATCGAATTTGACAATCGTGACTCCACATGGTAGTGGTTTGGCGCGTAGGGTGGGCAGCCTCGACGTGTTTTAAATGGAATTATTCAGTTTTCGTATGGAAAATATGAAAAATTATTACCTACATGTTGAGTTGAGGGGTTTATGAGTCTTATAAAGGGAGTCGAAATTTTAATTATTTTTGCGATACCGCACCATTTTCGAGATATGGGCAAAAGAAAAGACAAAAAGATGCAGTACTATTTTCGCACGTAAAGTCAAGGTGTTGGTGTGAATTTTAGTTCATGAAACTATATTCCACCCTTTTTAATGGCGATTAAAAATTCTTTTTTTTTTGTTGTAAAAAACGCCAAATTCTGAATTTCAAAATTGCCATTTTCACTAAATTAATAACTCAGTGCCATCTAATTGCTGTCAAACTAAAATATAATAAGTTGTGTCACTTTAGTCTATTTCAGAATGGGAAATCATCGTTTGACAGGAATCAACTAAATTTTGGTGATTTTTAGTCTAGTTTAGAGGCATTTGTGACAAGAGAATCGGCACCACTGTACTTGTTACGATAAGTGTGTCTTTATTTACACCTTTGTTACATACGATGCGAAGCATTGTAAAATACCAAACGATTATATCACATACCTACATACATATGTTACATCATCATTTCAACCATAGGACGTCCACTGCTGAACATAGGCCTCCCCCATTGATTTCCAAATCGGCCGGTTAGAAGCGACCTGCATCCAGCGGCTTCCTGCGACCTTTATTAGGTCGTCGGTCTACCTTGTGGGTGGACATCCTACGCTGCGCTTGCCGGTACGTGGCCTCCATTCCAGAACCTTTCTGCCCCATCGGCCGTCAGTTCTGCGCGCTATGTGCCCCGCCCACTGCCACTTCAGCTTGCTAATCCGTTGGGCTATGTCAGCGACTTTAGTTCGTTTGCGGATCTCCTCATTTCTGATTCGATCTCGCAAAAAAACACCGACCATAGCCCTTTCCATAGCGCGCTGAGTGACCTTGAGCTTTCTTATGAGGCCCATGGTGAGAGGCCACGTTATTTTATCATATCTTATCTTATCTTACATACATAACACCACGCCATATCTTCCCGAAGGGTTAGGAAGAGGTGAACCCACACCCACATTTCGCCAGTTATGATTACCTAAGTGCCATGTAATAACAATAGGAAGCGTGCCTATTGCCAAACAATTACACAAAAAATAAACTAAAAAACAAACCAAAAAATATGAGGTCTTTACTTATGAAATCTTAATGAGCGTTTTTCAATTACAGTCCTTGTTTTCTGCCGTGCAGAACCACATTTAGTCTTTCTATATGTTATTAATTATTATACCAAACAAACCATTTTTTTATCTATTTACCCATTGAAATCCAATGTCATTCATGTAACTTTCTTTTTGTATATTCTTTAACGTTGTACCTCTGAAAAGCATACTTTTAATAATCTCTGATTGTTAACGGATGCTGAATATCCAAAACCAATTTTAATGTTCCCGTTCCCGGTGCGGTGGTCAAACGGCCTTACTGCTGAAAAACTCCACATTTTTGTTTCGATATTTGAAAAACGTTAAATCCATCAATAAAGGCTAGGCTGCCTGTCCATTGACGCGAAGTGTGGCAGCGGAGCGAAGCGAAGGAGTAATGCGGAGTGGAGTTGCGGACTGTGTCTGTCCATTGATATGGAGGGAGGTAGTGTGGAGTGGAGTTGCGGACTGTGACAGAGCTAGGGCGAGTTCACGCGACGAGTAATTTTTAAACTAGTTCGCAGATCCCTGTCCATTGAAGTGGAGCGGAGATTTTATGCAATTCCATTCCGCTCCTCTCTTCTCCGCTCCAGTGGACAGTCATCCTTGTAGTCTTTTATCAATACTAACATAACATCACGCTCGCAATCCCCGAAGGGTTAGGCAGAAGTGTATCTAGGCATGTCGCCAGTTATGTTTATGCCCCTGGGGGCAATCATTTTACTAGTACATTAATTATTGACATAGTAACTGCATCTTTTCACTGTGTCCATATACCTGTAATGAGAAGAAAATATTTGCCACAAAACACAAAATTACCAGATTTACGAAGTTTTTGAACTACTTCAGTATTATCTGGGAGTGAACAGCCAATAAAACTCGTATGTACCTACTTTATATCATACGCCATCATTTTGATTTATAACTAAGGAAATGGCCCTCGCGTGATTAAATGTCTCAAATAGATAGAAGTTCAGAATCGAAGGCTGACCTTCGATTTTAGGTTTCAAAGTAATTTTTTTTAAAGATTTTTTTCTGTTTAAGTGATGGTTAGTAATGAAAATGTTGGTCCCAACTTTTCGACATTGAACTCATTTCGGGGTTTCATAAGAGGTTAACTTTACCTACACCGTCCATAGTGACGTGCCAAGCCGACCTTATCATGCAGTATTTGGTATCGCAGTATTTTAAAGAAATACTACTTACGCGGCTATTTAAATAATTATGTGGCAGACATCCTACTTCCTTGAAAAAAACAGGGAAACGGTAAAATATTATCCCAAAACAGAGAATGGCCGCGACCAATACAAAAAAAGGAAAAATGCCCGGGGCAAAAATTATATTTTTAAAATTTAATTAATAGTTATTCTCAGTTATTATCATTGCCGAATCCAGTGGCTAACATTTTTTTTGCCCATCAAAGTTGCGTAGGCTCTCAAGGGAAATAATGTTTTGTTTTACTGTTGTCAAATAGTTGTCATTATTTCTTATGATTAGGTATTATGTAAAAAGACTGTAGAAAGTAAAAAAATACTGATATTAGTACTAAAATATAAAAAAACAAAAGTAATGTAGTTGATTATATTTAAATAAATATTTAATAAAACATTATTTAAAAAAGTTTTACAATGGTATTACAACACCCATCGTTATCACTAAGCATAGTAACCAATAATAATTATATCATAATTATTTCAATATTACTTTTTTACAATTAAGTACTAATAACAGTACTTTTAACTTTCTGCAGCCTTATACGATAATCATAAGAAATAATGACAATTAGGTATTGACAGCTTTTAATAAAAATAAAAAAACATTATTTGCCTTGAGCGCCAGCTAAGCAACTACAATAGGCAAATAAAATATGTTAGACACTGAATTCAGCCATGATGACAGCTGAAAATAACTACACTAATTTAAAATTTTAATCTAATCTATTTTTTTTTTTTTAAACTGTTGCGCCGGGCCTGGTTTTTTTTTTTGGTCATTGTCCTTTGTTTAATAGGATACAATATCAAGGAACATCAGACGAACTTCATTTACAAGATATGAATGCATAACAACCTAAACTGCCTCGTTACTCTAGTCTTCGCAAGAACTACTGCTGAACGCGAGGTCCTGGGTTCGATTCCCAGGTCAGGCAAAGTGTTTTTGGGTTTTTGTCTCTGGAATTTCTTAGTAACAGCCCGGAGTCGGGATAGGCTCGTCCCCTATTACATGGGACTTAAACATAACTGTAAAAATGTGGGTGTACTGTAGGTACTCCTCTACCTAACCTTTCGAGGAAACAAGGCATGATGTTATGTTATATTTTGTTAACAAAACGAACTCTAAAATACATGCGGTATAAAGAAAAAACTTTCTACAATCTGAACTGCCCTAAGTACCTAACGGAAAACTTGCCACCAAAATAAGGGCTGCAACTTACTTGTAACACAACGTCTCAACTTGGCAAAGGTTTATTGTACTGAGCCTTTTGTGTTCCTGATATATGGCCACTAAATTTCCCCGGAACAATAAGTATTGGCAGCTCGGTATAATCTGTGCCTCGCAATACTAAGTGACCTGCTCATTTTCTTGAGTATTAATTTTGCTTGACTTTGGAAGCCTTTGAGAATGATTCAGCAGTTTTTGAGACGATATCTTGAAGATAAATGATGAAAGTTGCTTTTATTAGAGTCGGGAATTTGTGATAATATTGTGACGGTTTTGGCTTCAAAAAGTTATGGCTAGATACGAACAATCATCCATATTCTTGGGGTGATATTTTAACAGTAATTGCTATCTGTTATTGTTGGTCATTGTCATGTGATTAGACCTTGTCAGTTTTTTAAGTTGTTAGATACTGGCAATGGAGCGCAGCATAATAGGTGTCAAACTTTCAAATCGAGTTAGAAACACCACCCTGGGCTCCTTAACTCAAGTAGCAGAAGATGGAGAAAAATAGCCAGGCTGAAGTGGGGGATACGTTGTACGAATGCACCTGAGGAAGGAGATTACCCCGGGTCGACGGCGCGTTGTGTTCCACGCGCGCCTCTAAGAGATTTCAGCACAACTGACGGGGTCAGATATTACCGATGCCTGCCGGGGTCGCGGAGAAAATCCGAAAGGGATACCGTGGCCCCTGGCAACGTACAGGCAACTGAAGGAACACGGGTGGGTTTTAGTCAGTAAGAGTCTGTCACGCCCTCCCGCTCCGCCCAGAGCGGGAAAAGTTATTTGATAATTTACCAGCCAAAAAAAAAAGGGAGGACATTACCGTCGAGGTGGACCACGGTGAAAGTGGTTTGACGATCTGATGATGTTTGCAGGGCTAACATGGCCAGAAATCGCATAAGACAGACAGTTTGGAAGGAAAAAGTGGAGGCCCTTTGTCCAGCTGTGGGACACAAAATATGCTAAAAAAGGTACTTCATCAATAGCTTATTCCTCTTATTTATCTCATATTCACGCTCCTTCTAGCCATATTAATTCTTAAAACCCACATACTCAAAAAAAAAATCTTTACACCATATAAAACTTGAAAGCATTGCTTCCAGTTCCAAAGAATTCTTAAATCTCGAAAACTGTCCTTTATAACAATAATTATAAATCATTCCATACTAGTCACACGATAAAACCACTGAAGCACTATAGGTTCGGCTTATCTTAAACCACAAGAGCCAGCGCAGACTAAAAACATAAAACATACTACGATCGCCAATTCAATGGCGACCTTCTGAAATCAATTTCCCGAAATGTTTGGCCTTTGTGGGTTGGTACTATTTTGTCTCCTTTTTGTTCTGGGCTAGCCAAATTCTGTTTATTGTGAAATGTAGAGTAATCATATAGACAACGTGCCGCTACAATGGAAACATTAATTTAACACACGAGTAGGGCTTAGTGGCGAGTACTAATCATAAAATATAATAATAAGATAAAATAATTCTCAAGTTAAAAATTTAAATTTAAATATTTTTTTTCCCTTTCCTTCATTAGGTATGATAAAAAAATGTTTTTTGTTCGTCATGTAGAGTATAAAAAATAGCGTAAACGTATTTTTCTTTTTTTACGTTTTCAACAGATTACGGCGATACATTGAGTTAAAATGTGCCATGACGTCACGAGTATGTAGATTTTATACATACTTGTGACGTAGCGACCCCCACTCCCCAAATTTAATGCGTTTTATATGACTAAACAAAAAATACGAGTCTAATAATTTTTATTATCTGACTGACGGACTAAATATAATTTCTTTTTTTTGACCCTGGCATCATCCCTATTCGGCTACTCTATGCACGTTATTCGTTTTTAATTATTTTATTTTTTATTTTTATTAATGCGATGTTATAATCCGTGAGGTTACATAAATCAATAAATAATAACGTTTAATGAAATTAAGATATAAATAAATCGAAAACCCGAAACCGTATACGTGTGCTAAATTAATGTCGCCATTAGAGCGGCACGCTGTATGAGATAAGTAATTTAATTGTTACAAAGCTTTCAGAGTCTGATATTTATTAGGTGTCTTATTTCAAAAATTTACAAACTCTTGTGCTAAGTCTCACAGTTAAACTACGTAAGCAGTTTTGTGGGGCAATGTACTTAGCGTTAAGTTTAAGTAAATAAATCATTTATTCATTCATTCATAAATCATTAATTCATTACAAATCATTCATGCATTCATTCATAAATCATTCATTCATTCATTTATTCAAGTAATCTTGGGTTCGCTTTTAATTTTAATGCAATGTCCCATGTGATACCTATATCATACAATTATTGTATAATGCATAATCAGCCTATAATGTTCGCACTGCACAGGCCTCATCTCTTCAAGAGGGAGTAGACCGTAATCCACCACGCAGGCCCAGTGCGGGTTGGTAGATGTCACATGTCTTCGAATGTTTGGTTCTAGGATATGCCGGTTTCCTCACGATGTTTTCTTGTCACGTTTTTCGCGATGTTGTTCTTCACATTATTGTACAGTGATAATCTATATCTATAGATAGTATAAAAAACAAAGTTTATTTTCGTGTCTGTCTATGTGATCGCTTAGTTCTTCTAAACTTTGATTGATTTTAACGCTGTTTTCACAATCACTTTGAATGAAATTATTCCGGGAGGTTAAATAATTACTTTACCTTATATGTAGCACTGAAATCTCAATGTTTTGACATGTCCAAATGTTTTGACATTTGTAGATAGCACGGTCTGTGCAAACCAATTAAGGGTTGGTCACAAACATTTTATTTGAGTGCTTTGGTAGCTTATAGTCTTTTGAATAAAACAGTAAATTGAAATTCATATTGTTATTTAAGTTTTTAATATCAAAGTCAAATCTCAGTCATTAATACAGATTCTACTTAGTTAATTGCACATAGCTTCTGACGGTACGTACCCATGTGAAATAAAATACTTTGAATTTGAATTTCTTACCCATTTTCCATAAATAGGTAGTTAGGGACTATCAAACGTTGTGGAGTTTCTTGCCCATTCTTTTCCATACGAAAATGACCTTTTGGAATGGGCGACTAGAATCTTTATTTTTTATTTTTTTGTACATGTTGACGTTCATAAGTGCCTTTTTTGTGCCTAATTGACATAAATTATTTGACTTTGACAAAGAAGTTCATATTATCTAACCAGTTTGAAAACAAAATCTCGCGAATCCGATGACCACATCTATTACCGGCCGGGTTCTATAGCTGCAAGCAAAAATAGTCCTTACGGTGGTTAGTTATGAACTTCTTTGATGGTACACAAAATCACGCCTTCTTACCATGGGGGTAGGAAGAAACTACAGAACGTCACCTGCTGCGATCCCTACATACTCCATTTCCCCATTATATTTTCATCATCATCATCATTACAGCCGAAAGGTCCACTGCTGGACATACGCCAAGCATCGCCACTTCGACCGGTTCTGTGATTCCTGCATCCAGTGGATTCCTGCGGAATTCACAAGGTCATCGGTCCACCTTGTGGACTTGTGTTGGATCGTTGAGTTCCCTTCAAAATGGTTGAGCTAAACGGTGCTGATCCATGCGTCATGTTCGTGAACGGGCGCCATCAGTAGGGACTGGTCATCTCTTATCTGCCACGGCTTATTTTAATTTTTGAATTGTTTTATTTTTGATTTTTTATTACGGACGCTTTTTACGTACACGTCTTTCTACATTGTTCTCACATGTATAATTTCAACATGAATGATGGAAACAAAATTTTGTAAGAATATAATTTTTTCAAAAGAGTGTCCGTGGAGTTTCTTGCCCGTTCTTCTCCATAGGAACCTACGCTTTGGAATGGGCAACTAGCTTCATATTTCTGACTGACTGACTCCTTGACAATTCAAAAGTGCCTGTAAATGGTTTAATTGAAATAAATGCTTTGAGTTTGAGTTTGTGGGAGGCCTACTCGCCACTCCAGAATCATTCGGCCCCATCGGCCATCTGTGCTGCGAGTGATGTGCTATTTTACTTTCCTGAAATATATTTCCAAAAGTCCATTTTTTATCTATCCAGTGAGATAATATTTCAATCTCCTCTTCCGAAACAACTCTTTATGATGTCAAGGTTATAGAGTATTTTTCATGGGTAGCTGTTAGATAAGGGTTGCGTGGGTCGGGTGACTTAGGAGCTCTATAAGTGAATGACATGAGGCTGACGTTCGAAACAACCTCGGCCGACGGGCGCGATGAATTGACTTGTATGTAGGTCATGGTTACAGTGTGTTTTGAATTTTGGGAAAATTTAAGAATATCTTTAAAAATAAACACTAAGCGTAGTAGTAAGATGAATGGAATATGTTTATTTTAAGTGTTTTGGGTAGAAACAGTAGAAGGAGCGTTGGCAGAACAATAACCAGGTATCAATAAAAAATTATAAATGTTATGAACCTACAGAAGATCGTAGGGAAGACTTGGATGAAACTTGCACATACCAGGGAAGCATGACATAAAAGGGAGGTTGCCTTTATTGAGGAGTGGGTGGAACAACGCTACCGAGAATGATAATGATGACCTAGGTACTATATAATAACTGTCCGTTATTACAGTATCGGATCGTAAATCAAACACTTCTTGTTTGTGATATAATTCGAATAATTATTTAGAGTAAAGATATTTATTTTTGACATATTTTTCTTTTTCAGGAAATTTTCTTGTCTGTTCAGGGAGCCGACCTTAGAGAAAAGTAATATATCGGGTATAGAGAGCCCCCTTGCAGGTAATGCTAGTGTCAATTGTTCGAATAAATAGCGCCATCTACATCCAACAACTTTTTTTTTTTTACGTTGCCCCATACTGGGAATATCTCCTGTATTGTGGGTGCGTTTACAAACATTTAAAGTCACATACTCAAACAGTCAGACCCGGAACAACTACTTGTAGAATGTACGTCTCTCTCGTTATCCTCAACCACAATTTAACAATTGGGTGTACTAAGGGTAGTGTTGGTTATTACGCAAAAGAAAAACCGTTTGCAGTTCAGAGCAAATTATAATTTACGATCAAATTAATCACAGTAGTAATTCTCACACTGTAGGTACACGACATAACTAGATGGAACGTCTGACAGTTTCTAAACGTGTTCACTGCTTGACCGCCAGCGACAAACTCTGCTTAACTCCAGTCGAGCGTTATGTTGTAGAGTCTATCGAGCGCCACTAGGCGGCGCTGGCACCCGGACTAGTCAAATCAGTGACGTATTTCCGACATATACATATAATTTGGTGAAACAATTGTGCATTTAAAAAAATCGAGGTTCACCTATGTCACTATCGAAGCTAAGAAAAGAAAAGAAACGATAGGTATCCAATATAAATAATATACAATATTCATAGAACAAAATGTCTGCTTAAAAGACTATCTCTATTAATAAAGGCAACGAAAACTCAATCCAAACAGAACTTTAAAATATATTCAACTCATAATTTAATATGTAACTGTATTTTTTAAGTCCAATGTCAAAATTGTGTCTAGACGATATGCTATAAAAAGAAAAGGCGCCGAAATAAAAACAAAGTTTATATTTAGTACGGTATGTAATATGAGTTTATATACACTTCTGAAAGCAGTTACAAGTAAACGCTATTTCATTCATACATCGTTTCATGTGCAATAACATTATTTTATTAATTATATTGCTATCTCTTCTCAGCAAAAAAAAATGACCAACATATAGGATTTGGGTCTGTCTTATTTAATTTTGACGTTCAAAAAGTGCTGATTGTCAGCCAAATTTGAATAAAATGACTTTTAATTTTGATTTGGCATAAAATGTAGTGTGAAAGATAATATTCGTATGAGGCTAGGCAGCACCTAGCAATCCAGGATCGTACTTCGATTAGCTATTAATAGCAAACTGTGATTTCATTCCAAACATAGAGAATTTGGAATTTCCAACAGTGAACTGTTGTAGGAAGTGATATTCAAAAGACAATTTCTAATTTTGACAATTTTAAGGAAGGCAATTTATTCTTATTTTTTTCATATTTCATAATTATGTATTTATTGACATTACAAACTGACACTATAATATTTCCTTAGCCCTATGATTATTTCCCCTCCTTCTTTATGTACTTGTTCATATTATTATTTTAAGTCTTCAACATTGATTGATTGCATTCATTAGTGACGAGGTTAGACTTACAACAATATACACGTAGTGTTTGTAACAAGCTCCAGGTTTGCGGCTGGTGGTCTTGACTTCGTAATAAAACGTACGTTTGATTACGAAGTCAAAGTCAAATCGTTTATTTCAAATAGGCCCTTGTAAGGCACAATTGAACGTCAAAATTTACAACAAAAAAAAAAATGATTCTAGTCGCCCCTTTCAAAAGGTAATACCTATTACAAGTACTGTGATTCTTGGATGCTGATTACAATTTTATTGAGATGACCGATAAGTGCGCACGCCTGAAGCCTGCCATCGCGGTGTGGGGTGTGGACCGATGTGACGTCAGGAACATATTCTCCGCGTTGAAGAGAAGTCTTCAAGATGATGATGATAATGCTGGTCCTGCTCCACAGCCACTGGGGCTCACTAGTAAAAAAAAAAATGGAATAGTTGCTTCCCCTTTTTTATTTTTTCTGACTACGAACAATGTTTATTTTATTATTATATTATTATTTTTATTAAACCAAGTTTTAAATGTTTGAAATGTCCAATAAATAATATTGATTTTCTTTCTTTTTGGTGGTAAAATTCTTTTAATGTTACAAATACATTGCAAACTATAGTTTTGTATAACTTAGACGCATTTTTTTAAAATGTTTGTAATTGTGAGTACCATGGAGTCATTTACTATGTTATTATGATGTATTTTGACATGAAAGATTAGGGTAGTTGAGAGTATGTCATGCTCACTTAATGTCTCGCTGATGGTGGTGAGTGTGTTGGATCATTCGGTTCCCTACAAAATGGTTGAGCTGGATGGTGCTGATCCACGCGTCATGTTCGTGAACGGGCGCCGTCAGTTGCGGTCATCTCTTATCTGCCAGGGCTTATTTTTAATCTTAGATTTTTAATTTTTTTTGTACATTGTTCTCACAATCATATAGAATCAACAAGAGTAATGTACCTAAGATTTTGTAATTTCTATATTTAAAAGAGTGTCCTTGGAGTTTCTTGCCCGTTCTTCTCCATATAGAGATCTGCGTTTTGGAATGGGAAACTAGCTTCAAATTTCTGACTAACAGACTGACTCTTTGACGATTCAAAGGTGCCTGTAAATGGTTTAATTGTGACTAACCTTTTTTTTTTTTTTTTTTTGGTTAGGAAATCATCAAATGACTCCTCCCGCTCTGGGTGGAGCGGGAGGGCGTGTCAGATTCTTACTGGCTAAAACCCACCCGTGTTCCTTCTCTTGCCTGTGCAATGCCAGGGGGCCACGGTATGCCTTTCGGACTTTCCCGCAACCCCGGCAGGCAATGGTCTCATCGGATCCCTTCATTCGCTGACATCTCTTTGAGGCGCGCGTGGAACACAACGCGCCGTCGACCCGGGCTTGGTCCTTACCGGACGGCGAGCTACCCATTGCTCACCGTCCGCAAGCCCGCGCCTACGGTGGCCGGGAATCGGCAATCGATTCCCGACGCCCAGGGCGTCTCCTCCTGCGGCGGCAAGGGGCGTAAGGGCGCGAAATTTGCCTCTCCCTCACGCGCTCCGCCTCCTCCTTCGCGAGCATTACTGCTTCGCAGAAGGAGGTGACGGCCTCCCATGCCCTCTCGCTCCGTACCATGGCCTGGACCAGGGCCGGACGCGAGAGATCCCCGCCACCGATCGCCTCCACGAGGACACGGCGGTGCTCTGCCCAAGCCGGGCATACCTCCACCGTATGCTCCACCGTGTCCTCCGGGCGGTCCATGCAGTGATGACACCCGGGCGTTTCCTCCCGCCTTATCCGAAACAGGTACCTCCCGAAACAGCCGTGTCCGGTGAGGACCTGCGTCAGGCGGAAGGTGAGGACGCCGTGGCGCCTCTCCAGCCACTCCTCAAAGAGGGGACTTATCGCCGCAATAGTGGCGTGCCCAGCACTGGGTTGCGACAATCGCACTCTCCATGCCGCCATGAGATCCCGTCGGACCTCTGTCCGCTGTGCCACGATTTCTCGCGGCATCGGAGTCAAGCCCCGGCGTTTCGCCTCCTCCCGCCACTCCCAAATATGCGCGAGGACTTTTGCCTCCAGATCCCATGGCGGCAATCCAGCAAGGAGGCTCGCCGCCTCACCGGAGATCGTGCGGTATCCCCGGACCAGCCGGGTGGCCATGACCCTCTGGGACGCGTTCAACCTGCGGGCAGGCCGCCGCCTCAACGAACGCGCCCACACCGGTGCCCCGTACAGGGCCATGGACCGCACGATCCCCGCGTATAGCCTCCGGCAGGAGGCGTTTGGACCCCCTAGATTGGGCAGGAGCCGCTTCAATGCAGCCCCGGCCCGCTCCAGTCTGGGAGCCAAACGTCGGAAATGCTCCACGAAGTTCCACCGACTGTCGAGGACGAGTCCCAGGTACTTCATCGTCGACTCGACGCCGATGTGAACCCCTCCTACCGTTATTTGGGAACCCGACGGTGGCGCGTTCCGAGGACCATGAAAACACATGGCCTCGGACTTGTGCAAGGCCACCTCGAGTCCCAACTGCCGGATTCTGGCCACGATTGTCGCAACCCCGTGTGTCGCTAGTTCGGCCGCCGCCTGGTGCGACTACCCTGGTGTCAGAGTTTAAAAGCCGCCCATGGGCTTCTGACTTGGCTTCACATGCCGTCGAGAAATATCTCTCAGGCATGCTGGTTTCCTAACGATGTTTTCCTTCACCGTTTTAGAAGCAAGTGATAATTATACAATACGCACATGAATCCGAAAAGTTAGAGGTGAGTGCCTTCGGTTCGAACTCGAGACCACTCGAGGTACTATTGAAACTGAAATGCACTACTCCTATCAATAGTATCACTATCTATGCAATCTTCTGTTACCCTCAGTAGTATAAAGCTGGACATCCGAGACCGTTACTGAATGGATTTCGGCAAACAAGGAGCGAGCAGTGTTTATTCGACCCCTAACTCAATTCAGTGTAGCCACTAACTTAACTTAATCACAAATATACACCCACGTATATTTAACTTGACTTTTTTGAGCAGCTGTAGGTCGAACATAATTAAGAATAATATTACGTTTGTATTCATTAAATAGTGGGCAGGCATGTGTGTTCGTTTTGCCCGTAAAGATTTCTAAAGGAAAAAACAAATAAAGCATCTTTAAAAAACTGCGAGTTAATGAAATCGTTTGGGATTATCACTTATTTAACATACATAATAATATGTAACAATTATGTTGTTCACTTTATTGTTTTTAGACGGCGAACAGTGAGAGTTCAAAATATCAAAGAAGAAATAGAACAGTTTTAGTACTGAACTCAATAAATGAACTTTAAAATATAGATCGTTAGACAATTTAAGGTAGGAACAGAACAAATTAAACTTAATAATTTGATCAAGATTTTACGCCTTGTATTTCTAAGTCCTTATGTACCTCAGTGAAGTTTTGTTTCAATAGTTAGGGCTCAGATCGAGTATTCGAGATGTTGTGAACTCAAATACTAGGTAATTGACAACCTGCACTTGTCGGCGCCTAGAACTGCTGGCTATTAGCGCCGGTTATCAGCGTTCTATATGAATACACCCTAAGAACTCTCTATGTAGCCTATTTCTGGCACAGTCAGCGTTAAAAACCGATCAACACTATCCAAAGTTTCAGAAGATTTTTATGAATGAAAACTTGCTTTATGTAGTTGAGCTGCACGATTACTGACAAATGCGTGCACTGACTGGACAGGTCCACTCAATCTTATGTACCTCAGTGAAGTTTAGTTTCAATAGTTAGGGCTCAGATCGAGTATTCGAGATGTTGTGAACTCAACTACTAGGTAATTGACAACCTGCACTTGTCGGCGCCTAGAACTGCTGGCTATTAGCGCCGGTTATCAGCGTTCTATATGAATACACCCTAAGAACTCTCTATGTAGCCTATTTCTGGCACAGTCAGCGTTAAAAACCGATCAACACTATCCAAAGTTTCAGAAGATTTTTATGAATGAAAACTTGCTGTATGTAGTTGAGCTGCACGATTACTGACAAATGCGTGCTCTGACTGGACAGGTCCACTCAATCTGTGTGTTTATTTCCACAAAAGACCTTTCCAGACACGAATCTACATGGTCTTCACATGATCTGACCAAGATAATATCTGGACTTTAAAAAGAGACTGTGAACTCTGAGTTTGTTTCAGCCTTTCTTCTCAGAGTAGTCAGATAGGAAGCGCCGACCTCATCTAGTTTTTAAAATATTATTGACGTATTTGTACAAATATATTCACAGAAAATGAAATCATTTCATCATATTACTTACTAGCGAGCCGCCCCTGCTTCGCAAAGTTTTGACGACTCGACAAAAAATTATTATTTGTTATTTTATATTAAATTATTTTTATATAATTCTTCTTTATATGATGGAAACCGCATAAAAATCCGTTGCAGAGCTGAGAAGAACTACGCAATCACACACACGGACACGAAAAGTGACTTTAATATAAATTAAAGTTTATGTATAGATTTTTGTATTATTGAAGAGACTTTGAAGAATATAATAACTATTATTCCGTTTAGAATTCGACTTAGTATTGGTTTTATTTATTTATTGATTAATTTAATCACATACGTTTACGTAGGTACACACGCATAAACAGACAAGAGGAAAGGAACAGAAAAAATACGTACAAAGATGCTTATTTCTAAACAAATCTCTTCCAGCATATCTGCGATAGGAAAGTAGTTAAAGAGATGTAGATAACGTGTGTAAGAGTAGAAGAAAAAATAAAACACATAAAATAAAAACACTTAACTATTCACTAATTTAAATATAGACATATAAAATGAGAATATACTTACATACATACTTCTAAAATTCACGTTCAATTTTTGATGAGAGTAGTTGTGTTATATGCGATCGTACCACAGTGTAAAAGTGCCTACGCATCAAAACAACGCCGTCGAGTCGGCTGCACCGCAATGACCTAGTTATTGCGTAATGCTGACGGCTGTCAGCGAATATTATTGTTAAGGCGAAGTTAATACTCGCTAACTTCTATAATGGGTTCGGAAAAGCCATCACCGAACATTATTAGCGTAAACTTAAAAACAGAAACTGAACATCTGTTGTACAAGCACCTTTGTGAAGAACAAAAACAGCGTGAAGAGCTGCAAAAAAACCTAAATGACTTAAAAAGTCAAATAAAAAACCTACAGCAACAGCTGAAACTTCAAGCGGAAAACCCACCGAAATCAGCTACTACAACCGCCACTGAGACTTCTCCTCCGCGTGTTGAATATGCCACGGACGAAGAAGAACTAGCTCGAGAAACAGGATGGATACGGCAAAAAAGCAGGAAGAAAAGAAGATTGAACACCTCTCCCGCCCAACCCAATCTGAATGAACACGGAAATGAAGAGAATAAAGGTAAGGAAAAAACAATTAAAACTCCTTTGCCACCACCTATTGTAGTAGATGGTATTCAGAACTACCAGAAATTTTATGATTTTTTATCTGAGAGTCAATCAGCTGACGCGTTTAGTATCAAAATGATGAACGGTGATACAGTTAAAGTAAATGCCAAAAACGAAGATTCGTACAGGGCAATAACAAAGGCTCTCTCACTCAACAACTGCCTTTGGCACTCCTATGAGAACAAGCAAGAGAGACCAATTAGAGTAATGGCAAAAAAATTGCATTTCTCATGTATTCCGGAGAGAATTGTTGAAGACTTGCGTGGCAAAGGCTTCAAAATACTAGAAGCAGTCAACAAATTGAGTTGGAAAACCAAAGAGCCACTCAATATGTTCATGCTAGCATTTTCAAATGATGAAGAAACTAGCAAAATATATAGTATAAAAACTGTGTTGGGATGTAATGTGGAAATACAACCGCTGAAATCCACAAAACTAGTACCTCAGTGTAAAAGATGCCAGGCGTACGGCCATACTCAAAAGTACTGCTCCAAAGAACCGAGGTGTGTAAAGTGCACAGGTAAACATCTCACTAAGGATTGCAGAAAATCAAAAGAAGAAAAGCCAAAGTGTGTCCATTGTGGAGCTCCACATCCGGCGAACTACAGGGGATGTATCGTAGCTAAAGAAATACAGCAGATTCGAAACAATAAATCGAAAGGCAATAATACAACCCCTCAACAAAACACACCTACTGGAAGAGTTGAAATCACCAGCCAGTATAAAGGAAGTCAAAGCACAATAAAAACTACAGCTAAAAACGTCTCTTATGCCAAAGTAGCTACAAGCGGCATAGCGAAGACGCCTTTGGCTGATATGGACAGTGACAAAAAGTTAAATGAAATCTTAAAGTTCATGTCATCATTTGACGAGAGATTGAAAAAAATTGAAAATAGCAACAAAGCTGCTACTTCTAAGCCAAAAAAATGAATACTACAGTGAAACTTATGGCGTGGAACTCAAATGGGTTACAAAAACATCAGAATGAGTTGCAAGTAATATTAGACATAGAAAAAATTGATGTGTGCCTGATATCAGAAACTCACTTCACAAAGCAATCTCACATTAAGTTTAAAGGGTACAAAGTATACCATGCACTACACCCAGACAATTCTGCAAGAGGCGGTAGTGCAATTATTGTAAAAGAAAACCTTCAGCACTATGAAGAGTTTAAATACGAAGAGAAAGAGATCCAAGCAGTCGCTATTTGTCTACAAACCAAAAAATATCCTGTTACAGTATCTGCCATCTACTGTCCACCACGGTATACGATAAAAAAAGACCACTTTATGAGCTTTCTAACCCGCCTTGGAAGTAGATTCATCTTAGGAGGTGACTTCAATGCTAAAAATACGTATTGGGGCTCCAGACTAACAACTACGAAAGGCAAAGAACTACTTAGTGCCATAAAAGAGCTGAAATGTGATGTCATGTCAACTGGAAAGCCCACCTATTGGCCAACAGATCCAAATAAAATCCCGGACTTAATAGATTTTTTCGTAACCAAGGATATAGCAACCGGTTATATAAAATTGGAACAAAGCTATGACATGAACTCGGATCACTCTGCAATTTATTTAGAAATTAGTGAGACCATTTTGTTTAAAGACAATAGTCCCACTCTTGCCAATAAGTGTACAGACTGGGAGGGCTTCAAGATCAGATTGAATGATCAAATAGACCTTAAAGTCCCATTAAAAACACCCGAAAACCTAAACATTGAAGTAGAGAATTTCATAATGCATATCCAGCAAGCAGCGTGGGAAAATACACCTGACTTCAACAAGAGGACGAAGGGAAAAACATACCCCTTCAGAATCAAGCAGCTCATTATGAAAAAAAGAAGTCAGAGAAAAACATGGCATCAATCTAGGTGCCCTGTTGACAAACGAAAACTCAATAACCTGACGAAAAAAATAAGAAGACTTATCCAGAACTTTAAAGACGAAGCAACCAACACCTATATCCAGAATCTAAGTAACAACCAAAAGACAGACTATTCCTTATGGAAGGCTACTAAGTACCTAAAAAGGCCGGTTACCCAAGTCCCACCTATTAAGTGTGAAAACGGGCATTGGGCCATTACTAATGAGCAAAAAGCTAAGAGGTTTGCAGAGCATCTAGAAAATATATTTCAACCAACCGACGAGGAACACATTGAAGATCACACTTTGGCTAATATGGTGACATCTGAAAATGAAGTAACTATAAAACTAGTAACACCGAGAGAAGTTGCACGAGAAATAAAACGTAATATAAGTTCACGAAAATCACCAGGTTACGATTTAATAACAGGAGAAATACTACATAACCTACCAAGAAAAGGTCTGGTTAAGTTAACAACCCTTATCAATGCTGCACTAAGGCTAAAATTTGTACCAGACGTATGGAAGGTGGCTGAAGTAATAATGATAGCCAAGCCAGGAAAACCGGCTCACGAAACATCATCATATAGGCCCATTTCCTTACTACCAATCATGTCCAAGCTGTTTGAAAAGCTGTTACTCAAACAGCTTAATCCAATAATAGATAATAAAAACATCATACCAGAGCACCAATTTGGTTTTCGAGAAAAACACTCTACCATCGATCAAGTGCATAGGATCACAAATGTAATAGAAAACGCCCTTGAAGACAAGAAAGTATGTGCTACTGTATTCTTAGACGTGGCACAAGCGTTTGACAAAGTATGGCATGAAGGCCTTATAAATAAATTGAAAAGTCTGTTACCAAAGCAGTTTGCAGATATATTAGAATCCTACATTCTGAACAGAGCCTTTAGAATAAGACAAGAAGACGCCTACTCAGAACTGAAACAAATTAATGCTGGCATACCGCAAGGAAGTGTATTAGGTCCGATCCTGTACCTACTATACACTTGCGATATTCCTGAATTAGAGCAAAACACGATTGGGACCTTTGCTGATGATACAGCCATAATGGCTGTGGGTAACAGCCACGAAGAAGCAGTGGAAAAGGTCCAAATGGCTGTAAATCAAGTTTATAACTGGACCAAAAAATGGAAGATTAAACTAAATGAATCCAAATCTGTTCACATAGACTTTTCCAACAAAAAACATCAGTATTCTCCAGTTTACATTAACAATAAACTAGTACCATACGAGAATACAGCTAAGTATCTCGGGATGACCCTTGACGCAAAGTTACGCTGGAAAGCCCACGTTAAGAAGAAAAAAGATGAACTCGACCACCGATTCAAAAGAATGTATTGGCTGCTTGGAAGAAACTCCATGCTGTCCGTGCAAAACAAATTATTGCTATACAGACAAGTCCTGATGCCAGTTTGGACTTATGGTATCCAGCTATGGGGCTGTACCAAACAGACCAATATATTAACTATACAACGATTCCAGAACAAAGTGCTAAGGGAAATTGTAAATGCACCTTGGTACATACGAAATGATGACCTCCATCGGGATCTAAAAGTTGAGTTCATCGATAAAGTGATCCAGAAATTTGCAGAAGCTCACGAAAAGAGGCTTCATCAGCATGTGAACGTCGAAGCAATCCAGCTTCTCGATCACACAAATATAGTAAGAAGACTAAAAAGAACAAAACCGTTCGAGTTAGTGTTTAGTGTTAGTGAATAGTGTAAAGTACAAAAGTGCCAAACAAACACAAGAATGAAGTGTATTCGCCTTAATAGAGACAATAAGAAAAGTGCTATTGGACACATTCTTAGTAAAGACAATTTAGTAGTTTAGGTTATAATTTAATTACTTATTAGTCTATTTAAAAGGCTAGATTGTAATAAGATTAGGGTTCATTCTATTGATGAACCTTAGGACAAGGGAAAAAAAAAAAAAAAAAAAAAAAATACTTCTAAAATAAATATAACTAAAATATATACTTAATTAAACAATAATAAATACAAAATATGCAACTATGACGAAGTGGAAAGATAGTGTTTTTCACTCTTATTTTAAAAACTGCAACAGTTTGGCAGTCCCTTATGCATAAGACCCCTAGTCCCTAGTTTCTTGTATAAATTAGGGAGAGTTTTTAATGTTGGATCCGAAAGTAATGAAGAAATTATTTTAAGATTGATAAAGGTTTTACAATTAACATACTGTAATTTATCAACAAACTGTGAAACAAAATATTCTTAGGAAACAGTTTGCAATTCAAACACACTTCGTAATTTCGTAAGTCCGTTTATAGCGCACAAGTAACCTTAAAATGCAGAAGGGATCCCCAAAAACTCTTCAACCTCTGAATCAACAAGGTACCCGAAATAAGCACCATCGAACATTGCCATTACGATGCGAGAGGCACTTAACCCATCTCTGCTGAGAAAACAACATCCCGGTAATTTAATTTCTCATGGACTTGTTAACTTTTTCTTTTTGCTTGGCCTTTTGGGTGGTCGCGTCCGTGGGGTTAATAAGGTGCTGTATTTTCTTGGAAACAAATAGGATAGGTACTTATGTACTTAGGTGTTTTTATTACTACTGATGTAATTCCAATACCTCTTTCTTTTTCGTATCAGTTGCTGTAAGTCTTCTAAGTATTTTTGTGATACTTGTTGACTATTATATACAAAACCACAGCACTACTTTGTAAAGTATTATATTATTGTAATTATCTATTGTGAATGTGAGGACTATGTGGATATTTTTTTTTTCGTTCTCAGTTTTAATGATGGTCTGGCAGTTTAAATACTGCCGCCTACCCAAATGTAATTTTTTGGTACTATTCGTCGATTCGTTGAGCTCCTTAAGTTCTGAGTTGAGCTTCTAGATTATTGACAAATGCTTGCACTGCCAGGACAGGTCCACTCAAATATGTGTGCTTCTATCCTCAAAAGACCATTTCAAACACTAATCTACATGGTTCTCATATGGCCTGACCAAGATTATGTCTGGACTGCGACCTCTGAGTTTTTTTCGGCCTTTCTTCTCAGAGTAGTCAGATAGGAAACGCCAAACTCATGTAGCTTATTTTTAATATTTTTTTATAAGACGTGTAAAAGTGATTTCAATATCCTATTTACAGAATAACAAATTTCATTTAATTTCCTTCATTCAGTCGCATTTTGTGTTAGCCAAAATAAAAAAAATCGTGTGAAACGACATAAGAGAATTTAAATGCCGTGTTCCCTTAAACACGGTGAGAATGTAAAGCAATGGAGTTACCTGGAGCAGTAATAAGTGTGCGATTTGGGAAAGGGTTCCCACCGCTACATCGTAAAAAGTTTTTAACTTGATTACTTTAAAGCGGCTATATGTTTGGGTTCATAGTTAGGTTATATCTGTCACTGTATTATTAGAGAGAGCGAGACAAACGAGTGTACCATATTGTGAAAATGCGGCGAACATGTCGCGTAGTCGCGGCTAGCTCGCTTTGCACCCGTGATGAGCACGTTCACAAATAGCTTCGCTGGAAATACGCTGGCAAATCGTCAGTGTGATACCGCTTTTAGATTATAAAATGTCGAAAAATTGTGAACTGCAAGAAACCATTTATAATTTAATGCATTATTTGTCGATACTTTATAATCTATCCATGGGAAACCGACAAATTATGAACTGGTATCAAACTTGCTTTCGACGTAACGTACCATGCGCTAGTACTAAATTAATAGCCTGTCTAGCTGCGAGTAACTTAGAAGTAGCGCTCGCTCGGCTCGCGCGTGGTTGTTGGAAAAATTGTAAACTGTGTGAAATGGGTTAGGTTAGGTTAGAACTGTGTCTCCCTGTTCTCTTAGGGGACATTGTACTCATCACTATAAACAACTTTTACTTTAATAAAATTCATGAAAAAAAATCGACTGCTCCATTAGTTTCTATTCGCATAACTTGACCAAATAAACGTAGATAACAGCAAATTTTTATTCGCGATTTCAACGTTGGTCCTATAGTGAAAGTTGTTCATAATTATGAGTACAATTACCATTTCAGAGGTTTTCAGTTATTTCAATTACAAATTGAACATAAAGATGATGTGGGTGCTAGCCAAATGTAGGTGTACTAT
This sequence comes from Xanthia togata, assembly GCA_963853775.1. Taxonomy (NCBI): domain Eukaryota; kingdom Metazoa; phylum Arthropoda; class Insecta; order Lepidoptera; family Noctuidae; genus Xanthia; species Xanthia togata. The sequence continues at coordinate 21,410,324 of OY970802.1, forward strand.
AGATAGTACTCTGCCCAACCCTTCAGGGAATAGTAAGAGCGTAATGTCATTTTATGTTTAAATCAGGTTCAAGGCTTGCCGGGATCCTGGCCGACCAACCAGGCTCATTGTCTTGACAAAAATGGAAAAAGACCTGACCGACAGTGTTCAGAAACAAGATTGAATGTACTCACAGGCCAGCCACAGAATGACCCAGAACTTTGTGAAAAAGAGCTTTCTCAATATACAAACAATAAAAACTTGTAGGTATACGTTTGCATCTGTATAATTTCACTTCGTAATTTTATTTCAATACAAACAAATAATACCACCAATTCCCAGAAGACAATAAACAGTTAACTAATCGATCGATTCACTACTCCCACCTAATTCCATTGTTCTTCCTCACTTTGTTTTTGTATCTAAATAAATAATTAATAACTCACTAACTTGATCCCGAAGTCTTTTATTTACTCTAGGAACATGTTTCTGTGAACACATCTATATATTATAGTCGCATTTCATGTATGCCTATGTGACCACATACCCCGCGTTCTTCTAAAGTACCGACGCAACGGATTTTGATGCGGTTTTCGGATATTATTTTGAAAGATCTATGTTTATAATACATTAATATTAAATTACATGAGTATCATAAAGAAATATTGATGTTTTGTCAAGACGTAAACACCTTGCGAAACAGAAGTGGGTCGCTTATAAGTTTACTCAAATAATATAAAGAGAAAGGTATTTTGTTTGCAACGGATAAACTAAAAAACTACTGGACCAATTCACCAGTAGAATGTTATATTATTACTGAGCTGCTAGTATAAAATAAACAGAGGCCCTAAGCATGAATTGGGCACGCCACAATTGCGGCGATAAGTCCCCTCTTTGAGGAACTATTCCGGATAATAATAATCTTTCTTTATTCATGAATATGAGACAACCATACAGACTAACTTAATAATAAGCCCATGATAGACCAAAAATCGTTTACAGTTATTTTGACAGTAAAATTTAGGCAGGAATGTGAAATGGTTTGGCTCGTAATAGTAATACGAGTAAACAGTTTATTACTCGCGAGCGGATAATCTTTTAGCGGACAGTTATTATTAATCAAGTTACATGATTGGAATTGTCTGTGTAGATTTATGTATGTTTCTGTATGTGTAAAGTTATGTGTGCCTTATTATTTATGTGCCCTGTTTATAAAAAAATCTTAGTAGATTTTCAGTGCTGTTGTAGTCCAGTGTTTTCAAATATAAGGCAAGAGGAAACGCCCGGGTGTTATCATTGTGTGGATCGCCCGGAGGACACAGAGGAGCATACAGTGGAGGTCCGCCCGGCTTGGGCGGGGCACCGCCCGTGTCCTTGTGGAGGCGATCGCTCGCCCGGCTAGCTACCCAGTGCTCACCGTCCGATAAGGACCAGGCCCAGGTCGACGGCGCGTTGTGTTCCACGCACGCCTCAAAGAGATGTCAGCAAACCTGACGAGGCCCCCTAGGGCCGATGACTGCCGGGGTCGCGGGAAAGTCTGAAATGGATACCGTGGCCACTGGCAACAAACAGGTAACTGAAGGAACACGGGTGGGTTTTAGTCAGTAAGAATCAGACACGCCCTCCCGCTCCACCCAGAGCGGGAGAAGTTAGTTGGTAATTTCCCGAACAAAAAAAGTCTCTAGCACGAATGCGCGACGTAAACGTAACGTAAATTCGGATGATTTTTGAATCGAAAATAGAACAGCAAAAATAGTCTTAAAACTAAGTTAATATTATTTGCGAAACGACTTTATTAGTATGAGGAACAGGGTGTAAAGTTCACTCATCCACCATAGAAAAGGGAAGAATCCTCCGACCAGACGGGTGTTTTGTCTGGTGGGCAACTGCCCGAGTGTTGATGTCTGATAGTCTTATATGCGTCGTTCGCGCGGTAAACTCTAATTTCGCGATGCAGGATTTGTGTGACATCATGTCTTTGATGCGTAGTTCATATGTGGCGGTGTAACCGCTACACGACTATTGTAAATTTTATAATCGTTCGATTTTACGTAAACCTTCACACCCGGGCGATTTTTTATCCCGGCGATTCTTTTTCGTGCACTGGATTTTCAACTCACTGAAAATCCAGTCCACCATAAACAAAAACCGTCGTGTAAAAAAAAACGGCTGTGCGTACATGGGCTTGCATTCACTCCGAGCGTTTGTAAGAGGCCCTTGGAACTTTATATTTAACATTGTTTGTCATTACGCCCCACCCCTTCGAGGAAAACTACCCTGATGATTATGTTGACAAAAATACTTCACCACGTAGGTGTTAGGAAACACATTGTTTGTGAAACATTGCAATACAATTCGAAGTATTTATAAAACTCCCACCTGAATAGAATTTCCCAGAAGTAGCGTTTGCCATCCAATAGATAAATAGTACAGAAGGTCGTTTCTATTCATCAAGCGGATAGAGGGGCACGCACATAGACGCGGACGTACGGTGATCTGATTCTATCACCCGGTTCCTGGAAAGAAACGCCGTGTAAAATTTAAGCACATATCAAGTGATCGTTCGTTGAGAGCTGTGGCGGCCTCAAATCCGACTTTTGTCGGGTGTGCGCGAGCACCGTGCGTCTAGTCGTTGCGACTTAAAGCCAAGTGTGCGGAGCTTCAACTATTTGACTCTGAACCGAACTTTTGTACTATTCTGTGACTTTTCCCTGCCTGCTCTAATTAAGCGCAACACTTTGATGACCGCAATATTGCTAATTAATTTTGCGAAGCGAAATATTATGCTATTGTTAGAAAGTTTGTAGCGTATAATAACCAAGGCAATAATAACGTTTTTCGATGAAAGTTTTAAAATATGTTTAAGTCCCATGTAATAGGGGGCGAGCCTATTGCCATCAACCGGGCAGAAATCCAGACTCCGGGCTGCAACTGAGAAATTTCAGAAAGAAAAACCCAGTGACACTTTGCCCGACCTGGGAATCGAACCCAGGACCAAAACATAACATGACATGGGACTTAAACATAACTGGCGAAATGTCGGTGTACTACAGGTACACCTCTGCCTAACCCTTCGGGAAAACAAGGCGTGCCAAAAATATAAATTGTATAGGTATTCATTTGACAAAAGTTAATAAAAATATTGATGTCGAGTGTTCTTGCAAATAGAGTGATTTGTTAAAAATAAAAGAATTTGTTTATTTCTTGATTTATTAATGACCTTAATCAAACATCTGACTAAGTTCAGGGACATTAATGTGGCGATGATAAGATCACATTTTTTTTTTACGGATTTAAAAAATATTTTTTTATTCCAACCTTCTTTATAATATTATAAAATATAATGAAATTTATTTCAGAAAATACACTTATAAGGTTCACAAAACAATTTTCCAACCGAAATGAACATTACAGAAAAAAGTGTATCGTTGGTGCCTGTACTAATGAATGAAAATCATTGTATCACAAACACCAGCGAAACACAAAGTTTTTTTTTTTTTTTTAAGTGAGCCTTTTCTATGGTTTTATTGTAGTGAGTAGAAATCGAGATAAGAACGAAGCTAATTTAAAAAAAAAACAATTTTGAATTCCAGAACATAAAAAGTATATTAAATAATTGTATACTATATTACTACAATTAAAACCAATGTTTTACAGCGAGCAGTGACTGTGAAAATCATTCCAGGAACTCCATACCGAAGTTACTAAAAATATGTTTTTACACGCTACACTACTTAACAAAGTATCCATATTAACAAAGTACCTACTGTCATAATAACCTCATATTTCGCCAATATTACGCAAGTTTAATTATTTTTCCCTGAAGAAAATTCTTCTTAATATACAAAGTTTCATACCAAGAAACCAAATAAGATCGAACTTCTTCTTTCATAAAGTATAAAATATTAGATGTAATATTCGAGTTATTATAGTTTCGCTAAGTATCAATCATCGGCTCGGTGTAGCGGCGTAGGAAATATCATGCGTAGCACTCAGTCGACTTCTGGTAGCGTAGCGCGCTACACGTAGCTTCGTAGCGGCGTAGTCGCGTAGCCGGGTTGAGGAAAGTTGTGCGCGGGAAAGATTCAGTGCTGTTTAGTGTTGTGTGAACGAATTGTTATTGTTATATTTAGGGGTAAGTGGATAGTTGTAATTTTTTTAACAAGCTTAGAATTTAAATAGGTTGAATTTAATCGGTTGTTTTTGAATTCAACTTTTATTTCAGTAAACTCCTAAGTGACATTTTCCAAATATTATTTACGACAAAAACTATTATTCTTCCATTTTCAAATAATTTGCATAATATAAATAATAATTAATATTAATAATATTTCAGGCATCTCTCCTGTCTTTAAAAATAACTAATTAAATATACAATTTAATTAACTCCACAAACATCCGTATGACAATTAGAAGGTAATTAGTGAAGTCACAATTGAACAAACACACCTAGAAACCGCACGCGATTGTCCCATATACATTATTAGTCATAATTAAGTAATTAAAAACAATTACTTTACCTTTGTTTTATCTTGTGTTGTTAAATTAACTAGGCATAAATTCAAATTTAAAAATATTTTGTTTCACATAAACCTACATGGGCACTTATGAAACGTCAGAAGCTAGGTGCACGGTTTCAATTGGTCGTTTTTTATGGTGAAGAGCCGGCAAGGAACTCCACGGTTACTCTTTTAAAAATATTTGGCTTTTACAATATTTTCAAATAACAGTGTTATTATGTATGGGAGGACAGTGTAGGTCTTCAACAAGTACCAGGTACTTAGCAAAATGATGATGGTCAACAAATCTACAGTCCACAACGCAGAAGTAGCACAGCCCACAGTATAGTGCTACTGATACTATTGGTGATACTACAATTTCTGTAGGTAATTCTTGGATTTATGGACAGGTCCACTCAAATCAGTGTGGTTATATCCTCAAAAAACACTTTTTACGACTCAATTTAGATAGCCACACGAACAAGATCTTGACACCAGTCTGCGTGATCCTCACATGATCTGCTCAAGAAATACTTACGTCTGAATTTTAAGGAGACGTGACCTCTGGGTTTTTTTCGGTATTTCTATCTTCTCTGAGTAGTCGGATAAGAAACACCGACCTCATCTAGTTTTAAAATATTACTTTTTTTGACGTGTGTTTGTCAAAACCAATTTACAGAAATATCATTTATATTATTCATTTAGTCAAAAGTTTGGTGATATTTCGGTGAAGTCCCACTTCAAGACAAAGGTCTTCTCAAAAATCTTTGCTCAGCATTGGCACTAGGTTAAGGTTTCTATGGGTCTATGCCGCCCAAAATAAAGTTTTATATTATTATTGGAACAATAATAATTGTAAGCACCATTCTCCTGCCCTCATCAATTTACTTGGGGTTGACGCAGCATGTCTTTTTGTGGAAAAAATGGGTGACTTTATGACATTTTTATAATAAAGCCGTTACTTGGGTCCTTGACAAGTGGCAAACGTTTTCAAAACGTCTCGTATTTCTACAACGATCTCCAATAGGATTGACATGAGCTATTCATTTTTTGATTTTTCCATTATTGTTATCACTCATGATGACTGTCACTTTATCTTGGCACTCTTGTGTCTTGATGAAGAATCATCATCGTTTTATATAGCGTGGTTTGCGGTTATACTTACTTATTTTCTAAAACTAACTAAGAGTTTTCGCTTCTTCTGAGTATGAGGTCCTGGGTTCGGTCTGGCAAAGTGTTTTTGGGTTCTTCTATATGGAAATTCTCAGTAGCAGCCCGGAGTCTGGATTTGTGCCCGGTTGATGGCAATAGGCTCGCCCCCTATTACATGGGACTTAAACATAACTGGTGAAACATAACTGGTGTACTTTAGGTCACCTCTGCCTAACCCTTCGGGGAAACAAGGCGTGACGTTGTGTTATGTGGTACACTGAGAGTTTGACGTACCTATCCGAGTTTGTATAGACAGAGTGACTTTTCAACCGACTTCAAAAAGGAGGAGGTTGTCAATTCTGTTGTATTTTTTTTGTATGTTTGTTACGCGATTACTCCGCCAATTATGATTTGATTTTGATAATTCTTTTTTCGTTTGGTAGGGCATACTTCAGAAGTGGTCCCATATACATTTGGTCATGATCTGATGAGGGGTTTTTGAGTTAGCTTCAATAATACGTATTTTTCCCATCTACTATATGTGGATGATATTCTAATAGTTCCTATCACTGTAATTTACATAGCAGGTAATGGGTATTCAAATTTTTGTGAGGGTTTTGTGTAGGTACTACAACTAAAAAGTGAAAAATAACTTTGATTTCGGAATTCGGTGGCAAAAAAACGAAAATAAAAAACCAAAGACACCGACTTCCGAAATCAAAGTTGTTTTTCACTTTGTAGTGTTTTTTTTTGGAAGTCGGTTTTATTTTTTGTGAAAAAGTTTTTTTAAGATAAATATAACCACCATGTGCCCACGACTTCTATCCACGTGGAAGTCAACTATACCATAAAACATGTTCTTAAGCAATAGTGGCTTTCTATCATTGTATGATTTTTTGTAATAGGATTAGTGTTTATTTTTATTCTGAAAGTGGGCAACGTCACAAATAGCTTTCAAATAATTCGATGTTTTGATTAATTTGGCAATATTACTGTATGTGAATATGGAATATGGCTAACTAGTAAACTAAAATAAAGAGAATGAAATGCAATAATTAATATCGTAAAACTGAATATTTAGTTTTATGTAAAAAAAGTATTTGGATACTTTCCAAACGCCTTTTATACACCTAAAACGGTTACAATATCAAATTTTGTGTTATAATTGCAATTCATTATTAATATTCTAGTTTACTAGTTAGCGATATTTCATATTGCGATACTTACAGTAATATTGCCAAATTAACCAAAAAGGGTAAATATATATTATGACAGCTACGATGTTGCCAACTTTTAGAATGAACCAATTTTACCTCTTTGTATATTATTTTACAGAATGATGAGTCGTATATCGCGGTGTCATCAAGCGCTTAACCTTTGATTGTATCAAGCGAACTTGAGCGACTTGTTACTTATTTTTACTGATGACTTCTGCTTCCCTCTGTGGCTTTACCCGCGTTATATCTTTAGGGGTATGAGGAACAAGGTGTAAAGTTCACTCATCCACCATAGAAAAGGGAGGATCCTCCAACCAGACGGGTGTTGTGTCTGGCGGGCCGACTGTTGATTTCGGATAGTCTTATCTATGTCGTTCGCGCGGTAAACTCTAATTGCGCGATGCAGGTTTTTGTGTGACGTCATGTCTTTGATGCGTAGTTAGTATGTGGCGGTGTAACCGCTACATGTCTTTATAAATTATAATCTAGTTACTCAGTGATAATATAGCATTCTACTGGTGAAAGAATTTTCAAAATCGGTTTTGTAGTGTTTGAGTTTATTCAATACAAACAAAACTACAAAAAAAAACTGTTTATTGTAAATAACCTTTAGTAAAATAGTTGTGAATTTATTTATGTACATTAAAGGCCCAATTCATTTCCTTCCTAGACGCTAGACTTAATATACTCTAAACTTGAGCTTTTAGTTTTAAGATAGTGACCAGGAAAGTAATCAACATGTTGATAAAAGCTAAACATGTAGTAGGTAGATGTTATCATAAATTACATCGATCTAAAAGTCGTCAAACTCTAAGTCGTCAAATATGTATCGTTATTGAAATAGTGGTATTTTAATCTATTTTAATAAACTACGTGTATGATATTACAGCAAACAAAAATCTAAATGGAATCGTTTAAATGTTTGAATTATTTCACTCCTGCGCAAGACAAAAACACCTGTGTTATAGGACCCAGTGTCTTTTCCCAAATAGAAGGTTCTGGATTTTATGCAAGATACATAACTACATAGATTTAAAAAAAATGGACATTCAAAAGAGTGTCCATGGAGTTTCTTGCCCGTTCTTCTCCATAGGAACCTACTACGCTTTGGAATGGGCAACTAGCTTCATCTTTCTGACTGACCGACCCCTTGAAAATTCAAAAGTACCTGTAATTGGTTTATTTGAAATAAATGATTTAAGTTTGAGTTTGATTGAATACACGTACGACAAAAAAAAATAGCAAAATAGTAGGAGGTACCTATTATTTTGTTATTCTTTTTAAAACGAATTTAATTAATTATTAAAATAATAAATAATGAATTTAATTATTTATCAACATAATTAAATTCATGAATAAATAAACTATTATGTTTTATACATATGACTAGCTTTTGCCCGCAACTTCGCTAATAATGTTGCTTTCTATAAGTGAATGGATTTTTAAATTGATTAAGTATTTTTTGAGTTTATGATCTAGTGGGAATATCGGGATAAAATTATTTTGTGATAATGTTCAGGTCATGAAGAGCTTGAGGTGTTGAGGAGCTCGTGGCTAAGTAATAACTGCCGCACGGGTCGATCCATCAGGTTAAGCTACGCTTGCCGGGGTTGGTCTGTGGATGGGTGACCATCTTTACATACCGAGACTCCTCCGTGCCTCGGAAAGCACGTTAAGCCGTTGGTCCCGGCTGTCATTCGTGGATCTATGATAGTCGTTACGGGTCGTCAGAAGCCCGAAAATCTGACAACCAGTCTTACCAAGGGGTATCGTATTACCCAGTTACTGGGTTGTGGAGGTCAGATAGGCAGTCGCTCCATGTAAAATACTGGTATTCAGCTGCATCCGGTTAGACTGGAAGCCGACCCCAATATAGTTGGGAAAAGGCTAGGCAGATGATGAATGTTCAGGTCATGGTCTACCTAAGTTCTAAATTCCATCCAAATCCGTTCAGCCGTTTTAGTAAGCCGTAACAAATAAACATACAAAAATCAAATCCTTCTCTTTATAATAATAATAGTATTAGTTTAGACAAACAAACAAACCAACAAAAAATTAAATCTTTTCTCTTTTTAATTTAGTTTAGATATAACAGAAGTAAAAATTATGATAACGGTTGTTAGTTATATTTACGTTCTACATGAGTGAGTGTGAGTTTAAAGAGTATGTGACCAAAAACACTAACCTGTGGTACGCCATAATGTGACCAGGGCATCTGAGCTAACGAGTTTTCGTATTTTCAATGTCTGTGTAGGATCACAGAGAAAGTCTTGAAAGATTTTTAGGGCCATTTCCCGAACAACAATTCGTTTCAATTTTTCACAAGAATAGGTATAGAAAAGGAGTCGAAAGCCTTGGATAGGTCAAGGAAAATGCCGATGCACTTTTTTCAGGCATTCAATTGTGATGCCTCATGATCCACATTGTCAAAAAACAGGCCGGTGGTTTTTGACATCGTCCTTCCATCCGTTTTTGAGGCCCGGTGTCATCAAAGATTTAATGAACTCTCGTGAAGACTCCTTTTGAAATGCACAATGCTAAAAGTTTCGTTAAATATGGAACAATGATATGTCTCGCTAGTTTAAGAAACTTAGCAGAAACGGCGCCCCAACCGACGGCACATACATTGTTTGGATTAAGTATCGATGCATCAATTTGACACTCACCCGGAGGAAGTAGGACTATCGAGTTGAGGTTCGTGGTTTTGCCCGGCTTATGAGAAAATAGGTTAGTAGAGGAAGTGATGGAGAAAAAAAGTTATTTATATCCTGTATCAAGTTAGACTACTACGACCACTCGAATTTTGAACAAGTTTGTCGACTAGAGACTGATTTTAGATCTTTCTTTTGTATTATAGTTTTAACAGCGTTCCACTTGTATTGATTGTTTTTTTTTTCGTTTTGAAGGGGGTATTTTCCTAGTTTCTTTTTAATTTTCTTAACTACAATTGAAATCAGCAAATACATAAAACCGAAGCAAATTAGAACCGTATCTGCCTTGAAGAAGTATTTTAAGAGCATTTTTAAAGAGTCCAACAAGTTTATTCACCTTAGGTATAATATCAGACCAAAATGTTTTAAAGAAAACACACAAATGCAGAATCAGCCTGTCCAGTTGTTGATACATATAGCTAATAAATTAATATAGGTAGGTAAACCTACTTACTTTATAAGTTAATAGTACCTACCTTTTAATATAATCACACTGTCTAGGTGCCCAATTCATTTCCATTTGTGAACGCTTGCTAAGCGCACACATTGAGCTTCAAAATGGTGGCAAGAGAAATTGTAAACACGTTAATAAAAGCTGAAAATTTCAGAGGTGTTTTCAGGAATTATGTATTTCTGTCGAAAAATTGCAAAATGCTAAGTAGAATACGTATTGTTTTTGAAGTAGTTATATATGCAATTACTCTGACTAACAATTTAAACGTGATTATTGAACATACAAATGAACGAATTGCCATAATGATACAAATGTTTGACGTTATAAAATGCATCGGTTGTCCAGTTATTATATTTAGTGGTATTCTAAGTTCATGTTCTTACAAACTGTTCATAGAAAACTTCATGTCCGTGCACCATTACTTCCAGAACGAACCTACTTACATCAAATGTTCAAAAAAGTTGAAAATTATTTATATGGTCACGACAGTAGTGTCTTCTATAACACTCGTTTTACTTGTCATAGCAAAATTGCTTTTAAAAGTTTTTGCAAGAAATGAGGAGATCAAAATAAACGCCATGTTGTTAATATTGTCTCATATATTACTAGAAGACCGTCTTATTTTTGAACATATACTAATGTACATTCACATAACAATGATTCGAAACTTGCTCAAATGTTTGAACAATAGTATATTCGAAATTCAAGTAAAGTATAATGAAAATAAATATATTACAAACAATACCAAAATGATGGTATGCCCAGATAATAGGGAGTGGAATAATTTTCTTACGGTTGAACAAGTGGAACAGTGGGCTACACAGTTTAAATACTTATTGAATTGCAGCAGAAATGTATCGGCTTGCTTTAAAGCTCAGGTAAATACCACGAAAACATATCTATAGAAAAAAAGTAATCAAAGAAGAATAATTCAATAAGTCGAAATAACAAACTTTGTAAGGTATTTGTGATCTAAAAAGTATTTGTGCATTTTCTTGCAGATGTTATATTCGTTGGCCCTGTCTTCAGTAATATATATTGCATCTTCGTACGGGGTATTCATGGCATTTGTAAAAAATGTAAATACCTATTTCCGTGTTTTTTTTACTACTTATGATTTTTTGTAATGCGCCTGCAACTCCAGTTTGGTTTCTGTTCACAGGATCCTCGTCATCTCATTAGCATTATGATGATTTTACACTTTATGGCATATTCAATATTTTATACATATTTCCTAATGGTTGCTGGGCAAAATCTCCTCAATGAAGGTTCAACAATAGATAGAAGACTATCAAAATTATACAGCACTTTGTCGATAAGTATGTGAATGTCATTTTAGATTACGTATTTCTATAACCATACAATAAGCAAAACATATCCGTGATAAATTTTTTTTGTGTTATATCAAAAAATATTCTCTAAGTTTAGAATTCGAACCGTGACATGTCAATACATGGAATTGCTGCCATAAATCCAATAAAGTAAGATAAATTCGCACCAAAACCAACATAGCTAACCAGACATACAAATGTTCGTAGCAAGACAATACCCAATATGGTCAATTTTATACTTCATACGAGGCAAATGAAGAAGTCATTTTTATCAATCATCACCTGAGCCATTGCTTTCATCAGTTATCTCAGCCAGTGTTGGCATCGCTGTCATTTATTTTCTTATTTTTTTTTTTCTTTTAGATCCACAATCACCGGAAACGAAGAGTATAAGAAATTTAAGTCACGTAGTGAAAAATAATCCTATTCAGGTTATGTATACCTCAAAAATGAAGCTAGGAATGTACTTAATACCTGTAATTCTATCTCTCTCTATAACTTACGTCATAATTGCCTTACAATTTAATCATTTCATATAAAACAGTAAAAGATGTTATTTTAGAAATTGAGTTACTAGTTTGTGTTTTAGCTGCTTGAAAACATTCTATTTCAAACATTACACAGCAATTATATTTTTAAGAACAATTTCAAAAATGTTCAGTTTTATGTGGGCAGGTACTCCTGATAGTTTGAATTTGTATTTGATCGATTGGTTGTTTAAATATCAACAAAGATCACTCACATTTTAAGACTTTCCGATAAGTGACACTTTTTTCCCTTACGGTATCAAAAAAACGGTTAAAATTATGTCAACTTAGTTTTGTTACAAATTTCTCATAATCACACTCATTTTCCACAAAAAAAATATTCTTAGGTATTTCATTTAAAGATGAAAGTGTAACTGGTCGATTTATAAAAATCTAGTGATTTAAGCTGATGCTTCTCTTATCAATGCAAGATTTGATGTTCTTCATTAAAATGATTTAAAACAAAATATTTATTATTTACCTTCACCGATATAGCATCACCTGCCGTTAATAATACTTTCCATTAACTCATTTTAGGCAGAATTCCTACCAAACGTATGGCAATTTCAAATAGTATGAAAAACAGCGTTAGCTAGCAAAGGTCTGTCCGTTGTTTTTGCATTGGTACATTCTGAAATTGACGCTTAGACATGAAAAATAGAATTAATCACGTCGTCAAGATCTTGTGTAGGTAAGATTAAAAAAAAACAACGATTTTCATTTAAATGGGGCAAATCATAATTATTTATGTAAGCTAAAACGAGGAATGGACCCAATACTGAACCTTGAGGTACGCCCATTTACGTATTGGTACTGTTATATTTAATGAGTTAACGTATTTTCGTTCAGGTATGATCTTGATTGATCGATTGTGTTCTACTGATTATGATCTAATAACCTAACAGTACCATTAAGTATTATCATACTACTCGTATTTAAGTGTCTATTTATTTCTATAATGTAACGTTTACAAAGCGCGCAAGTTAAGCTACAAGATGGTGGCAAGAAGTTTAGTAAAAACGTTAACTAAAGCTGAAAATGTTAGAGCTGTTTATAGAAATTATGTATTTCTTTCGAAATATCACAAAAATTTAAGCAAAATACGTGTTATTATAGAAGTTGTGATATTTGTGATGATTTTATATAATAATATAAACGTTATTTCTGAACTTACAATTGAACGAATTTCCAAAATGGTACAAATATTTCACATTGTAAAAATCATTAGTGGACCAGTTATAATTATAAGTAGTATTCTAAGCTCAAGTTCTTACAAACTGTTCATAGACAATTTCATGTTCGTGCACCATTACTTCCAGAACGAACCGACTTACATCAAATGTTCCAAAAAGTTGAAAATATTTTTTGTGGTCACCACAGTAGTTTCTCCCGTTACAATTGTATTAATATTAATATTAAAATTGCTTTTAAACGTTTTCATAACAAATGAGGAGCTTACAATGAACGTCATGATATTAATATTGGCACATGTAATACTAGAAGAACGCTTTATTTTTGAACATGCAGTAATGTATACTTACATAACAATGATTAAAAACTTGCTGGATTGTCTGAACAATTATATATTTGATATTCAAGTAAAGTACAATGATATCGAAAAGAGGTTATGCTCAGATAGCAAAGAATGGAATGATCTTCTTACGGTTGAACAAGTGGAACAGTGGGCTACACTGTTTAAATGCTTATTGAGTTGCAGCAGAAATCTATCAGTTTGCTTTAATGTTGAGGTAAATTCTTTAAGGTCATTTTATGATCTTTTATAGAAAAAAATGCAATCGAAGAAGAATAATTTAAAAATAATTCTAATACCTACCTCGTTGTTTCTTTATGCTATTTTGACTGATTTTGTGCAATTTCTTGCAGATGTTATATTCGTTGGTCCTGTCTTTCACTATTTATATTACATCGTCGTACGGGCTATTCAATGCGTTTATAAATAATGTAAATATTTAGTTTACTTTTTTTTTATTCCGTTATTTACTTAAGGTTTATTCAAATCCTTGTTTCCAATTGATATTATTTCCACTTAAACAAACATACATACAAATACACTGACTGTTAAAAATTCATAAAAGATATGAAGTTCCTAAAACTTGTGTTTGTTTACATATTATTCAAATTAACTGCGAACGTAGATTACCTTCATTGCCCGCAACTCCAGTTTTATTTCTGTTCACAGGATCCTCAACAACTCGTTGGCATTATGCTCATTTTACATTTTACGGTATATTCAATCATTTGTACCTATTACGTGATGGCTGCGGGCCAAAATCTTCTCAATGAAAGTTCCAGAGTAAATAGAAGGCTATCGAAATTATACAACACTTTGTCGATAAGTAAGTGAACTGCATGTACTTATTGCCTATTCTCATTAATAGAAATTTTAAAACACAATAAATATGTGACTTTTTGTTAATAAAGGTAATAATTGTAGTTTATGCAAATATAGTCTTCTCTAAATGTAAACCATGACATGTCAGAACATGGAACTTCCTTCTTAAGTCTGCTACTCACCTTTGACCTGCCACTTTTTTTTGGTAATTTTTACTAAGACTTTGTAATTTTGTTTTAGATTCACAATCGCCTGTGACGAAAACTATAAAAAATCTAAACATTTTCGCTAAAATAAATCGTATAAATATAAATTATACTTCTAAAATAAAGCTGGGAATGTACTTAACACCTATAATTCTAACTCTCTCTATCACTTGCGTAATAACTAGCTTACAATTTAACCATTTCATATAAAATAGAAAAAAATGTTATTTTTAGTAATTAAGTCAGTAGTTTGTGTGTTGAAATAAAGTCGTTTGAAATCATTCTGTTTCAAACATTATAAGAACAATGTCAACAATGTTCAGGTTCATGTTCTTTTAATAACTGAGATTTACATTCGAATACGGTATTTGGTCGATTGGTTGTTTCAATGTGATCAAAAAACGGGTTGTTTATTAATACATACAAGCGTTAGAGCCCATTAAAGAGCTCTTGATTACATGAATTTGCAATGAGCAAGAGCTTGTGATGAAAACAAGACGCACGGTATTATGTAATTGGTGTAATCTGCACAATTAAAAAAAAAATGTTGATAATCACAATTTTAAATGTAAGTTGCATCATTGTAAGTTTTGATGTTTCTAATAAATGTTTAAAAAAGCGGTCCATTTTTCGTTTTTGTAAAACTATTGCTGAACGGTTGAAAAACCTTCTCCCATCACACATAAATGCAATGCTTGTACAGTCCCAAATCTTTCCCATAATAGACTATGGTGATGTGTGTTACTATGACCTGAATGCAGATCTCCTCAATAAGTTTGACCGCCTTCTAAATAACTGCATTCGATTCGTTTTCAATCTCCGTAAGCATGACCATGTGTCTGCGCATCGATTGCTTTTAAAATGGTTACCCATACGTCAGCGCAGAGAGTTGATGGCTCTGTCAATGTTGTATTCTATACTCGATAAACCCACTTCCCCTTCTTACCTGACTTCCCATGTTCAATACCTATGCTCTGCCCATAGCATAAATCTTCGTTCTACCAACCATCGTCTTCTACGATGTCCTTCACACTGCTCTGGTTTTATTCACTCTTCTTTCTTTGTCCAGGCGATATTTCTTGTGAATGCGCTTCCTCTGAATATCAGGATGGCAACCAGTCGGTTATCTTTCAAGTTGAAGGCACGTGAACATATTCGTGAAAAGTTGGCAGAATCTTTGCAGCGCTGATTTGCTGGATTTGTTTACTCCTCTACCTATCGTTATTTCTCCTGACAAAGTTTAGTATCTATGTATTAGTAGGTATTCATTATCAAGTTATCTATCACTTATGTTGCACCTGCCATGTTTTGTCTCTGCACCACCCTAAGGTTGACTGGTAGAAATTGCCCCAGGCATTAAGTCCGCCTTTGTACAGTATTTTTTTTACCTGTGCATATACTTTTAATAAATAAATAACACTAATGGGTCGGGCTGGATAGGTCTCATTTAATTCCAAACGACATATGTATTTAGGATTTGTGTCGATATAGCGAGGCATTCCGTGAGAATCATCCATGTGACGGCAGAAAAGTAAAACCATATGACTCGCTCTCCTTAAACCTTCTCCATTCTCTCTCTCCCTGGCCACTCTGCCCCATGCTGTTCCAGCAACCTGCCTGATTTCATCATCCCACCTTTTCTGTGGTACCTCTCTTTTTTTAGACGTTTCTTGCGTACCACTGGGTAAATAATTTGCTCCTTATTTGTTCTTCCCTCTAATCATCCAAACCCTTTCTACTTAAATCTGCAGATTTTTTGCGCTATGGCCTGAATCTTAGTCTTGTACGTGATAGTTTTGTTTCTTATCCTGTCAGCTTTCTTGGCTCCTAGCTAACTTCTCTCCATCGCTCGTTGGCACAGCAAGTTTATTTGTTGACTTTCTTATAGAATCCCATGTTTGACTTCCATCATTAATATCGGTAGTATGCAGGTGTTAAATATCTTGCTTTTTATCACTTCCAGCTGTCCCAGATTTGGTACCATCAGCTGTCCCAGATTTTTGTATCTTTTCACATAATTAATTTGTGTTTCAGTTTTAGTTTCGCATTTGCATTTTTGTCGATATTTCACATCATTACAGCATCATTACAACATTACAGCGTTCTTGCAAATATGCAAATATATATATAGTATAAATATGCAATATGTTTTCAGCAAACTTTAAGTATGTTAGTGTACCACCGTAGATACTCAGTCATAGATATTCCCATTCAAGGTTTCCGAGGATCCGTAAAGACTACTTAGTGCTAGACCATATTATAATAATATAATATGTCGTAAGACAAATTATAGAGAAATATGCCTAGTACCCACTTGTATTCTTGTTTTCGTTGATTTTGATAGCACCACTAATCTGTCGATTGTAAAGTAATAAAGTAAAAGATCCTTTAAAGATATAGTCACACTAGGAGCCCAATTCATTTTCATAATAAAATTGAACGCCTGCTAAGCGTACACATTAAATTTCAAGATGTTGGCAAGAGAAAATGTAAACACGTTAGTAAAAGCTGATAATTTCAGAGGTGTTTACAGGAATTATATACTTCTGTCGAAAAATGGGAAAAAACTAAGTAGAATACGTATTGTTTTTGAATTAGTGTCTATATGCAGTTATTCTGAGGTGATTATTGAACATACAAATGAACGAATTACCATAATTATATACATGCATTTTATTATGTTTGACGTTATAAAATGCATCGGTTGCCCAGTCATTATGTTAAGTGGTATTTATTCTAGGTTCATGTTCTTACAAACTGTTCATAAAAAACTTCATGTCCGTGCAACATTACTTCGAGAACGAATCTACTTACATCAAATGTTCAAAAAAAATATAAACGTTTTTGATAGTCACGGCAGTAGTGTCTTGTATTACACTTGTATCACTTATCAAAACAAAATTGCTTTTCAAAATTTTTGCAAGAAATAAGGAGTTGAATAAATGCCATGTTGTCACATATATTACTAGAAAACCACCTTATTTTTGAACATGCAATAATGTACATTTACATAACAATGATTCGAAACTTGTCTGAACAATAATATATTCGAAATTCAAGTAAAGTACAATAATACCGAAATTATGGTATAATAGATAGCAGGAAGTGGAATGATCTTCTAACTATTGAACATATGGAATTGTGGGCTACATAGTTTCACCCCCAGGGCTCGAGACCTCATTGATGTAATGTGTACTAAAGCTTAGGAAAATTAATTACTATGACTTACTTTAGCAGAAGTTTACTGAATTAACAATTTATAAAAATGTAGTGATTTAAGTTGACTCTTCTAATAATGCAAGATATGATGTTCTTCATTAAAATTATTAAAAAATAAAAGTTTTTTTTTTAAACAAAATATTTATTAGTTACCTTCGCCGATATAGCGTCACTGCCGTTTATAATATTTTTCGTAATCTCTCATCTCTCATTTTAGGCAGAGTTCCTACCAAACGTATGGTCAGCCGCTAACTGCGCCACGGCGTCATCACCTTCCGCCTGACGCAGCTCCCCACCGGATACGGTTGTTTTGGGAGGTTCCTGTTTCGTACCAGGCGGAAGGAAACGCTCGGGTGTCGGAGGACATGGTGGAGCATACGGTGTAGATCTGCCCGACTTGGGCAGAGCACCGCCGTATCCTCGTGGAGGCGATCGGTGGCGGGGATCTCTCGCGACCGGCCCTGGTCCAGGTACGGAGCGAAAGGGCATGGAAGGCCGTCACCTCCTTCTGCGAAGCAGTAATGCTTGCGAAGGAGGAGGTGGAACACGTGAGGGAGAGGCAAATTTCGCGCCCTCACGCCCCTAGTCGCCGCGGGAGGAGATGCCCTGGGCGTCGGGAACCGCAGGCCGATTCCCGGCCACGACGGTGAGCAATGGGTAGCTTGCCGTCCGATAAGGACCAGGCCCGGGTCGATGGCGCGTTGTTTTCCACGCACGCCTCAAAGAGATGTCAGCAAGTAAAAGTGGGTTGCGGGAAAGTCCGATAGGGAGTCCGTGGCCCCTGGCAACGGAAAGGCAACTGAAGGAACACGGGTGGGTTTTAGTCAGTAAGAGTCTGACACGCCCTCTCGCTCTGCCCACGGCGGGAAAAAATGTTTCTTCAATGTGTGACGACAATGATAGATGATGAGATAATGATAACGATGATGATCACACATAATAAATTTATGTGCAAGAAGCATGGTACCCACGAGTGGTTCAATTTATTGATGAATTTACAAAAAATATCTAAATATTCTGTCGGCGCATCACACACGCGCTTGATTGACCGCGGGGACGGCGCGGGGTGTCGGGGCACAGAACCCGGTACGCGACGGCCGCTGCACGACCTTACAACTCGCTCAGCTGACAGACGCGCGCCACTACGGGCATTTCTTTGTTACTATACGTTCATGTATATTACAGCATTATACCTATTTTAATACAGTCCACTACTTTTATTCTTAAGTCCGATTGAGCCCATTCAAATCTTTTTTTTTTTCATTCTACTAGGAATTACGGTGGCTGTTTTTAATCGGGAAGTTAACAATACATATCAGAATGATAGTATTGTTTGAGCGAGACCGCTAACTGTGGGCATCAATTTAAAAATGTATGAAAAAACAACGTCAGACGGCAAATTTCTGTGTTTTGGTATAGAAAAATTTTGAAATTGATGTTTAGACTTGAAAAATGTAATTAATCACGTCGTTAAAATCTTATGTACGTAAGACTATTTATTAAAAAAAAAACTATGATTTTTATTTAATTGGGGCAAATCATAATTATTTATGTAAGCTAAAACGAGGAATGGACCCAATATTGAACCTTGAGGAACACCAATTTACGTATTGATACCGTTATAATTAATGATTTATCGTATTTTCGTTCAGGTATGATCTTGATTGATTGATTGTGTTCTACTGATTATGGTCTAATAACGTAACAGTTCCATTAAGTATTATCATACTTATCGTATTTAAGTGTCCCATTTATTTCTATACCGTAACGTTTACTAGGCTCACAAAGTAAGCTACAAAAAGGTGGCAATAAGTTTAACAAAAATGTTAACTAAAGCTGAAAATTTAAGAGGCATTTATAGAAATTATTTATTTCTTTCGAAATATCACAAAATTTTAAGTAAAATACGTGTTGTTTTTGAAGTTGTGATATGTGTGATAATTTTATATAATAATATAAACGTTATTTCTGAACGAACAATTGCACGAATTTCCAGAATGGTACAAATATTTCACATTGTAAAAATCATTAGTAGTCCAGTTATTATTATAAGTAGTTTTCTAAGCTCACGTTCTTACAAACTGTTCATAGACAACTTCATGTCCGTGCACCATTACTTCCAGTACGAACCGACTTACATCAAATGTTGCAAAAAGTTGAAAATCATTTTTGTGGTCACCACAGTAGTGTCTCCTGTTACAATTGTATTACTGTTTATTTTAAAATTGCTTTTAAACATTTTCTTAAGAAATGAGGAGCCTAAAATGAACGTCGTGGTATTAATATTGGCACATTTAATACTAGAAGAACGCCTTATTTTTGAACATGCAGGAATGTACATTTACATAACAATGATTAAAAATTTGTTGAATTGTCTGAATAATTATATATTTGATATTCAAGTAAAGTACAATGATATCGAAAAAAGGTTATGCTCAGATAGGAAAGAGTGGAATGATCTTTTTACGGCTGAACAAGTGGAACAGTGGGCTACACAGTTTAAATATTTATTGAGTTGCAGCAGAAATCTATCAATTTGCTTTAATGTTGAGGTAAATTATTTGTGGTCATTTTTTGATCTTTAATAGAAAAAAAAACATTTAATCGAAGAAGAATAATTTAAAAATAATTCTTGTATCTACCTCGTTGTTTCTAAAACGATTTTGACTGATTTTGTTCATTTTCTTGCAGATGCTATATTCGTTTGCTCTGTCTTCAATTATTTATATTACATCGTCGTACGGACTATTCAACGCGTTTATAAATAATGTAAATATTCAGTTTATGTTTTTTTATTCTGTAACTTACATAACTACATTACCCGCAACTCCACCTTTGTTTCTGTTCACAGGATTCTCGACAACTCGTTGGCATTATGCTCGTTTTACATTTTATGGTATATTCAATAATATATACATATTTCGTTATGGTTGCGGGGCAAAATCTTCTTACTGAAAGTTCGAGAGTAAATAGAAGACTATCGAAATTGTACAACACTTTGTCAATAAGTAAGTGAACTGCAACTTTTGATTTATCGCCTATTCTTAATACTTAATAGTAATTTAAAAAATAAAATCTTCAAGTGACTTTTTCATAAAATAGGTAATAATATGTAGTTGAAGCAAATATCACCTTTTCTTTACTAACCATGACATGTCAAAACCTGGAACTTCCTTCTTCGTTCTGCGTCTTGACTTTCACCGGCCACTTATTTTGGATAATTTTTAATATAACTTTGTAATTTTGTTTTAGATTCACAATTGCCAGTGATGAAGACTATAAAAAGTGTAAATCTTTTCGTTAAAAAAAATCCTATTCAAATAGATTATACTTCTAAAATAAAGCTGGGAATGTACTTAACACCTATATTTCTATCTCTCTCTATCACCTACGTAATAACTGTCTTACAATATAACCATTTTATATAAAATAGTAAAAGATTTTATTTTAGAAATTAAGTAGTTTGTGTGTTGCCGTTTTAAATCATTGCTTACAACATTACACAGCAATTATATTTTTAAGAACACTGTCGACAATTTTCGTAGGTACTTCATCTTACTGTGATTTGTATCTGGATTATGTTCATTGATCGATTGGTTGTTTAAGATCATTCATTCTAAAAGTTGGCAACGTCCGTCACTGTTGCTGTTGCCGTCGTCATTAGCGATGAACGTATGCAATCATAAACTTGACTTTGGTGTCCTAACCGTTTTAGGTGTATAAAAGGGGTTTGGAAAGTTTCCAAATTTTAGTTCACTAGTTAGCACTGTATTTCATATTTCTATACAGTAATATTTTTGCCAAATTATTCAAAAGAGCGAAATATTTGACAGCAATATGAGACGTTACCCATTTTCAGAAAAAAACGCTCCTTTTGGTAAAAAATCAGGATCACTCACATTTTTGGAAACTTTTCTATAAGTGTTTTCCCATAAGGTATAGGAAAATAGTTTAGTTTTGTTAGAAGTATCAAAATAAGGGTTGTTTATTAATAAATATGAGCTTTAGAGCCTATTGAAGAGCTCTTGATTAAGTTCATTATGCAAAGAAATAAATTATTATAGTAAGAGCTTGTGATGAAAACGACAATTATGTAGTTATTGTGTTTAGCACCAAATTTTGTTTTTTCTAAGATTTTAAAACAATCTTAAATATAAGTTGCATCACTACAAGTTTTGATGTTTCGTCGGATAAAATAAACTGCTGTTTCCTACGTAAGTGCTTAGTGCAATACCTACGCGGTCAAAATGTATAGTACATCTTTTTTTATATAACCTACGTAAAATATGAACACAGAGGTTCAGAGTCATGTACTGAATCCATGTATAATACGCGTAAAATTTTATGGCGGCTCTGAAGTGCGCTACTCACTGCGCAGTACCGCACCCCTCACCCCCGCGATCACATGAATTTGTTACTGCGCAGCGACTCGCCTCATGTTCCGAGCCACCATAAAGTTTGAATCGGGTTGTAACAGGTTGCGCGTGGATATCCCTGACAGCCTGCATAAACAGGCTGCCAATCAGGCTGATAATCATGTACCCATAATAATTATTGTGTGTTGGGTTTATGTTGTAAGTAGTTAAAACCATGTCTCAAAAGCTTTGAAAGACGACACTAACTAGCCTCATAAAGTGCCTCCATTATATGTGTTAATGTAGCTAAGGTTAATTTTTTGTGTTGAAAAAAGATATATGAAAATTTAAATAAAATGACAAAATATCTGTTTACACTAGTAAAACAAGCAAACTAATGATTTTTAATACATACCTACATATAGCTGGTACTCCGCATCACCATCATCATCTATCCACAAAATTCACTATGTTCTGATGACAACTTGACTAAATAAACACAGAACTTATTTTTGAACTAGGCAACAAACAGTCAAAAATAAATGGGTTAGGAGAATACTTCAGAATAGGAGATCAACCACATTAATAACATTCCAAAATTATTTATCTCTGTTAAGGATACTAATGTTGGACTAACCAGAGCGAAAGGGAAATAAAAAGCGTTAATTTAAACATGATTAAATGATGAACATGATTGATTGATTGATTATTTGAGCATGATTTATTTACTAGGATCAAATCAAAGATAAAAGCACGAATATAAAAACAACGGTAATACATTTATAATTATATTATTACAATTCTCAGTACTTACATGGGTATTACAGAGCTCCTTACACTTTTTCAGTTGGACAACGACTGCCTTGCTAAAATGGCGCAACCTCGTAACTTTAAAAATCCCCCTCCTTGTCAGACTCAAATAGTCAATTGACATCATAATATCCGGTGGCGCCATTTTAGTATTTCAAACAAATCAAATACTTTTAATATTACCAACTACAATTATTGTGTTATTTAAAATACTGTTAATATCTTAAAACTACAAAATGTATATAAATAGCTAACACTAATTTGCAAACCATGGCGAATTAGAGCGTTCCAGTTTTGATTCAGCTAACGACTGCGTAGTCATTTAAGTTTTTTTTTTGTTTTTTATAATATGGTGTCTAGCTTTGAGAAGTTGAATTATATTTAGGGGTTTGAAAAAGGAAGACAGTCACTTTATTCGTTTGAATCGATGTTTATTTTGCATTTAATTTTTATTTTACTCTCGTATATCGTTAAGATACTGTTATTTCGTTGAGATTTTCATAATAATACAAAAACCTACAGGTTTCTTTTATCAACTTTCACATTATTTTGAAGTTTCCCAATAGATCCCTTCTCTAAAACGGTTTTATTCCAAATACCCAACACTGTGATAGAACCTATATCCTTTTTTTTCGATCCCTGAGCAACAAAACTGAAACTAAAAAATTGTGCTGGAAAACCTACGGTGACGCAATCGAATTCAATTTGCGGTAGGCGGTAGTTCCAAATAGGAGAATTTGTTTATTTTTAGGAAGATTTTATTCCTTGATTTAAGATTTTATCTTTGTTTAAAAAAAATACTATATAGTAAATTTCTATTCATATGACTCCAATGGAAGTTACAATAAAGGTTTACAGATTGACAATGCGATTTTTTATTAATTGTATAATCGAAAGAATTTGGTGGAACTTACTTTTTTTTTCTGACGTCCTCTATACATGCTAACTGTTTTTAATATTTCTGTGCATACTAACATTCTGGAGCTCAGTCCTATTTATGCAGAAAACAAAAACAAAGAAAGTTATTACATACTATTATACAGAGTGGCCAAAAAGTCGTAGATCAAACGCAACTAGAAACGACCTGTCTGATGGGGTCATCAACTGCAAAAAATTGTTCTACCGGAGGTCCATAAGGTCAAACCCTGCAGAGTTATAATTTATTTTGTGTTTATAAGAGAAAATTGACTTTTTTTACTATTCTTATTAAAATTCGAAAAATCTACATCCTGTTTTTTATAGTTTTCACTAGATCGGTACTGATGAGTCCTTGCGTTAAGACATGCTATTTATGGTTGTTTTTGGGTGTGTTGAAGATAATATTAAGTTTTAATATTTTTTTTGTCTCACTTTTTTGTTTACTTCGAACCCCACTGTGACCGAAAAGTGACCCTGTATTACAAGTTTTGGCGCAAGAGGGATTCTGAAAAGGTATTACACATGGCTATGCGTGGCTTTAATATATTTCGAGGACGAAAAAACAAAAAAACGATTGTGAAATAATTGTTTTAATAAAACAAACCATTTTACAATAAATGCTCAAAATTCCTGCCTCTGACCGTAATACATAATCTGCACCTTCTAATGAAATTCCTACGTAATCTACAGAATGCACCTCTGTTGTTAATAACTTGTACCCTAGCAACGTCGAGCTTTTGTCATAGTTCTTGTTCGCTATTGTTCTCTCCTTGATAAAATTTTTCTATAAAATAGCCCAAAGAAAAAAATCTAAGGGCTTTAAATCGGGCGACCGGGGTGGCCACGCAATAGGTCCGCCTCGACCGATCCACCGGTTGGGGAAGCGCTCGTTCAAATGATCTCTAAGTGCTCGAGCGTAGTGAGGCGGGACGCCGACGTGTTTTTGAGAAATTGTTTTTTTCGTAAAACTTAATATTAACTTCAACACACCCAATAAACAACCATAAATAGCATGTGTAACACAAGGACTCATCAGTACCAATCTAGTGAAAATTATAAAAAAGATACAGGATGTAGATTTTTTCGAATTTTAATAAGAATTAGTAAAAAAAGGCAATTTACTCATAAAAACACAAAATAAATTATTATTCTGCAGGGGTTGACCTTAAGGACCTCCCGTAGAACAATTTTTTGCAGCTGATGACCCCATCTAACCCCCTAGTAGCGTTTGATTTACGGCTTTTTGGCCACCCTGTATTGGGTTTAATAATAATTTCATAGGTACCCAATATTATCGCAAAATATAAACATTCCTTAAAAAATATTTGAAATGAAAATCTGAATTTAAAACTATTCCAATTTAGAACTGTCAACATTGTTTCAAAATGGCAGTTGTTATGAAGGGTGAATTCCGTTATCTTTTCTTAGCCTGGTGGGTGTAACGATCCAATTTATCGGATTATATGTATAGGGTAGGTACTCAGTTTGATAGCAGATATTGTTTTTAAATGGACTTTCAAGCTTTTTATTGAAAATATAAGCTGAAGAAAATCTTTGTTTTTTCCCTCAGTTATTACTTAAACGATTCTTTGAATTGTTGGTTTCAATATTTTTTGTTTAGAAGTCGTCAAGAGAACTTTTAATATTGAAACCGTTCGTGCTATTAGGCTTTCAATTTTACTTTTAAAGCCCATTCAATGGGCCCATGCTCATTGAAAGGAAACTGATTTTATATTCGGTTAGATACAATATGGTTTATGGTTTAAGAAGTTTATTTCGCTCAAAAAGAATGCAATAGTTATTCACTTATAAGAGGACAAACATAATTTGTTTCTTTTAAAACTTTTTGAGATGATGTTAAATAATCATAATAAAAGGCGCTTATTTGGAAGTGTGTCTACGAGACCAATTTGTATCGGGGCTGAACGATGAAGACATGAGGTCAAGGATCTTCACAGAACGTGGTATTACTTACAAGCGCACCGTGGAGTTGGCGCTGGCGCTGGAGGCGGCGGAGCGGCACTCAGCTATGGCGTGTGCTTCGGCTGGCACGGCAGCCGCGCAGCCCGGCGGGGCCCTACCTGTGCCTGCGCAGCATTATGACGACGGCTTGCATTGGATCAGCGCGAGCGTGAGCGCCTCGCGTGGCGGCAGGTCCGGCGCCGGTGGCGGCGGCGCACACTCGGGCCGTGCGCAGGCGCAGCATTACAACCTTGTTATGTTTCTGAATTTTTATTGATACACTCTAAACATTATAACACTAACGTATTATTTGGTTTTAATTTTATGTAACTTAAGTATATTTTCACAACTGTCGTTTTAGCTGTGTCTGGTATTATTCTAATAAGATTTCTGTGCAAAATTTGGGCGGGAAAAATGTTATGTATGTGGGTAACTTGAACTAATGAGGCAATAAACAGTTTGCGTTGAGTCGCCTTGTTTCATTGACGTGTCCCTGTACTTAACAAAGACGAATGAGAATAATGTGAATGAATTAGTAAAAGAGAATGACTATACAAAATATTTATTTTCTTTAACTAATCTATTTCCACATTATAGTTTACCTAGGAATCATAAACCTATCTATCCACTAAAAACTAGGTATCTGACAAGGCATGTGAGATTATTAGGATGAATAGCATACAAGTACCTACCTTAATAATTAATATAATTAATGTATAAATCTTACAAAATTTTTACAGAACTCATAACTGTACTTCATTTGCTACCTGGTTGAGTCTTATTAAGTTAACATCTGATTAGTGTTTTCAATGCAGTTGTAAAAAATAGTTGTTCTATTTTTTCTAAGTACCTATAAGTAGGTACTTTAGGTTATTATGCATTATCCGCTGTATATCATTCAGGCTTTAAAGTCTGTTTATTTGATACAATAAAAACCTATCGCAAGAGTTTAATAATAGTCTTCTAAACATTACCAGATTGATATAATTGCAAAATATAGTGTTAAATAACCAAATATCTAATATATCTTAACCTTAGATTCGACCATATCTTGATTATGCAATTATCAATGAAACTGAAGCTAAGGCAGCTTAAAGCTGATATTTTAATCTAACAAATGACACTAGTTTGGAACTTGTAACTGTTCATCAAATAGTGGGCCCCACGATGTATGGGAGATGGTCAATGTCCTTTGAAACATTGTGTATCTTATTTTTAGACGGGCGTTGATGGTTGCGACACAGTTTTCTTTAAAACTTTTGTAGCTATTATCGTTTCCGTTATAATTTATGTCAATTTGTTGTTCCAAAATACAAACTTTTTACTTTTACCATTCAATAGATAGATTCACTTTATGAAATCCGGTAGAGGTAACCTCGGTTGTCTTTTTTATCGACTTAAAAAATGTGGTTGTCTGTGTGAATGTGAATACGACAATATACTGTCTGTTATCTTATGTCTTCGGAATAAATTATGTCTTTGAATTTATAGATTTAATTCTTATCATTGCCCGATAAAAAATGTATTTGGGGATGAAAATTACACTACTTAGTTAGCGGATGGCATTCAAAATGTTTATATGTTAAACAAACGATAAATACTCTTCCACTTATAACATAACAAACCCACATAATTTACTTTACACGACAATTTCTTACACAACAACAACAGCACCACACAACAACAACGACATTTTTTATTTTCCACATAATCATAGTAATTTGAATCTTAGTAAAGTGATTGTAAATCAAACCATACATAAGATTTAACAACAGATTACGCGCAGAACTGACGGCCGATGGGGCAGAAAGGTTCTGGAATGGAGGCCACGTACCGGCAAGCGCAGCGTAGGATGTCCACCCACAAGGTGGACAGACGATCTAATAAAGGTCGCAGGAAGCCGCTGGATGCAGGTCACTTCCAACCGGTCGATTTGGAAATCATTGGGGGAGGCCTATGTTCAGCAGTGGACGTCCTATGGCTGAAATGATGATGATGATGAACAACAGATTTCCAAGGGCTGGCTTTCACCTTGGCCAGAGGCTAAGCATGGCCATACAACGTGGCAATACCGCCAGTCTCTTGGGTACATTACCAGTCGACAGCGAAGTGGAGGAATTTTTCGACGCCATATTTTACTTTGTTAATAGTTTAAATTAAGTTAGGATATATATTATATTTATATATTATTTTATTAGGTATAAGTTGTTATTTATCTACATTTGATTTTATGTAATTCTGAATAGAGAACAGATTAAAGTGAACACAATACCTACAATAAATTAAAAGAATGCCTTCTTGAAACCAGGCATAGTAACAAAACAGAAAATATAATAGGCTCAGAGATAAACTCGCGATTCAAAACTTAACTCTATTATTTGTTATCTTGTTATAAACTTATTCTGCGGATTACTGAGTACCTAGATACAATGGCGAAGTTATATCGTTAGTCTTAATGTTTGCAGCAGTTATTTAACTGTTAATAACAAGTTGTGGTTATTTTGTTTGAACGTGGTTTTAAATCACGTTGTTCAAATTAGTTTTTGATTAAATTCCAGTTATTTTCATACGGCAGCATCACAGTATAAATATGTAATAATATTATATCTTCATAGAAAACGGCCGAAATGATGCGCTTCGACATCTCAGTGTATATCAGTACGCAACAGTATCGAGTGTGCGGCAGAAATGCACGGCCGCGGAAGTTTTATCTACCGAGCGGCCGTAGGTAATTATTTCAAGATCACTGCCGAGACATAATACTGTTAATTATTATACTATGGTAGTATCTCATAAGAATATACAGAGCAAACGACTAGTCACCACAGGTTGTTCATAATATTCATCCTGATGGCAATTTTAAAAACAAAATCCATTCATGCTCATACCTCGTTACGTGATGGTGTTTTCAAATCTTGCTCATCACGTGATACTAATTTAAGATTCAATTTGTTTTAATTGTCCCATGTTTCAATTGAGCTTGAATAACTCGCCGAGGGGGAGCGTCTTGCAACTCGCTTGCGTGTCGCTTTTTAGACACAAAAAGTAAGTTCTTTGACTATTATTCTTTTGAATTTTGCTCTAAACCTATTCCTTGTTCCTTGTAGTAGATTACAGCCATTGTTCCTACGAATATCCTCCTCCAGTAAATGGTCGTTTGTACCAATTTATCACATTTAGTTTTTTTGCTGTTTGATAAAATATTGGAAGTGAGGGTGTGGGGGCAGTTAAAACGAACGATTGGGGGTCAATTGAAACATTTTCTAAAGGTTAATAAATAGCTTCTACTGCATCGTGTATATTAAGTCTATTAGTTACTTACTTTTAATATTATTACGTAACGGTGATGTCAAATCCCGAAAGTACAGGCAGGCTTCCACTCAAAAGACGAACAAATGTATGTTTGTATAAATTCAAATCTGTATTCTCTCAATCAAACAACTCCGTCTATATTGAAGTCCCTCGCCATTCGCATCTATTATTATTATAATTATTCTTCTTCTACGGCAAAAGGAAAATTCTTTAAAATTTACGTAAGACAGGTGATCAAAAATAAAAACCATGCAAAAATAGCCACACAGATAAAACTTTACACCGAGGAGGTTGCCAACAGCCACGGTACAGGCAAAATTTATAGTCGTTGTCGTCGTCGGTCGGTACAGGTTGTATGCTATATGGGGGCTGCGTCGTCACAGGTATTGCAAAAATGCCTGGAACATTTTTAAAAGTTCTTCATAATACGTAAAAAGTTTTATTTCATTATTATTTGCAGATTATTTTTAAGGAAAAAAAAACGAAATTTTAAATGTACACTCGTACTATTAAGTACACCTCTGCCTAACTTCGTGGAATACAGGCGTGATGTTATGTTATATAAAAGGATTATAATAACTAATGTGTCTGCTCCAACTCCCAGTAAAAAACTGAGCCGAGGTCGTGGGCGTTTTGAGCCTCTTGATCGAGTTGGTCGGAACCATGAAAAAGTACTAATATTTTTTTTATTTTAATTTAAAACGTGTGGTTAGCTGCCCAAATACTTATATTCCGTGAATTTTATTTGCGGGTTGATAAAGGTTTTCGCTAATAGTAACAGAATGTTCTTAATGTTATTTTGTGTTTTCAATTGAGCCTTTTTACGGAGGATTACGGGCTTGTAACAAAAACCCTCGCTAGCAAAATATAAGAAAAAACAATTTTCGAACAATTTTCGGGTGTTCATGTATTTTTAAACTTGGGTTTTTTGACAAATAAGTACCTATTTAATTATATTAGATGGTCTCTTTACCTTAGGAATTTATTATAGATACATCAACGACGGTATAGATGTTGGTTGTTTTTTTGTAATTATTTTTGTAGCTACGTAAGATGTACAGTGTGTACCTAGGGCACTTTGAAACTAGGCCACATCCGGGGACGGACGGGCAGCTTGTCTATTCTTGGGCTTAAAATAGAATTTTACCGGCAGTTTTTAGGCACTAAATTATATCAGATTGCTTGTTGATGTAGGTATCATATTTTTTTGTATGTTTCGTAAAACAAACATTTTTGGTAGGTACGTAATCATTTTAATGAGCATGCCATCACGCATTTTTGGTGATATTGATGATTTGAAGATTTACTTCTTCTTCGTCACAAAGAAGAAGTAATTTTAAAAATTAAGCTGGCCCAATACTTCGTCAACTTCCACGGCGTTGTCGATAGCAGCGCAGAGGTCACTTTGGTTGATTTTTGGGGCACAGAGGGCAGGAAAAAAGGTGTGGAGCATAGATTGGTACCATATTTTCGGAACTAAGGTTTTAATATTTTTAATAAAAATAAATGAATATTCATAATCAAATACATTGAGTTAGGAAGGAAGTTAGGTAGTATTCCCTCGAGTATTAATAATATTACATATAAAGTCCGTATAATAATAATATCTAAAAGTTTTAGACTTGTTTCTTCGCAAATGTATAATAATATTAAAAAACTGTATAATAATACTTCAGTACAATAAAATTAACAGTGTTTCGCTTTATAACTTAACTATTGTGTTCTTTGAAGACAATCATTAAGTTATTTCCGCGTTAAGTTGAGCTTCTTTAGTTCAACTAACAATGTACACACGGCTACACATCAAGCTATACATTTCCAGTATAAGCTGACCTCGCATTGAACGAAAATCCTATACAATGCGAGATCAGCATAAACTGGAACGGTATAGCTTGATGTGTAGCCGTGTGTACCTAATTTAATAAATTAGAAATACCTTCCCAAGTAAACTATTGTTGTTATTTTATATTTTTTTGCCTCGTTTGTCTAGTGGTCGCGAGGGCTACTGTTGAGTATCAGGACCTGGTCCTGTCTTCTCAGTAGCAGTTTGGATGTGTGCCCGGTTGATGGCATTAGGCTCGACCCCTATTACATGGGACTTAAACATAACTGGTGAAATGTGGATGTACTAATAGGTAGACCTCTGTCTAATCCATCAGAAAATATAGGCGTGATGTTATGTTGTGTTTTTTTAAATATTTTCTAGGCGTCACATTAATACAATTAATTCATGTTTTAGCTACGAAACATAGTTTCAGACAAAAAAACTTGGTAAAAGTAAAATTCGTTCCTCGTAGAAAAATCCTTCTGTTACCATAAATAGATGTTCAACATTTGTCGCCTGTTACATACATCGTTTATTAGCCACCGTGTAAAGCGCTGCCGACGACGCGAGTCACGTCACACAATAAAAACTGTCACGCTGTGTACCCATTAATGATAATAATCGTCTTTAAATTGTATCTTGTACAAAGATTTCCTATACACTTTTTTCCCCATTGGTAACGGAAACGGTAGTCTTTGTGAGAGGGCTCATCCAGGGAAGAACTACCACACACTATTCCTGCTGTATTTCGGTTTGTAGAGCTGTTGTAAAGCTGATACCTTTCTTTGTCTTTGATTATAACAACGTATCTGCGAGTCTGCGATGGAATCGGCTTGTTTGCCAAACAATAATCTAAAATAAAACCAGCCAAGTGCGAGTCGGACTCGCACCACACGAAGGGTTCCGTACTACCATAAATTATTTAGCAAATAAATGAGAACACTAAACGAAGAATATTATTATTTTTCATCATAATGGAAATCACAAAGGCAGTATTTGACAATGATACTATGAAAAAAAAAGTTGTATTTGCAGTTGCAGAAAATCACCCATATTTAAATAAATATCTTATGAATCGCCATTTTTGTTGATTATATACAGTAAATGGTACATGATATACAGAAGTTTGAAATTCCTAACTTGTTTAGTGGTTGAGATAGAGCTCGTACAAAAAGGGTCTAAAACTACCAATCTTTACGCCGCTCTATTTCATAATTTTTAAGATAAAAAATATTAAATTATAATTGTTCTCTACCCGATGAGCCCCAGACAATGACACCCCACACATTAGTTAGATTTTTTTCTCAAAATTGAACGTGTATTTAATTGTATCGAACCCCCCTTTAATTTTTAATGTTATTAAAATTGTTTTGTTTATAGCGGCAATAGAAATACATAATCTGTGAAATTTTAAACTGTTTACCTATTACGGCTCATGAGATACAGCTCGCTGACAGACAGACAGACGGACAGACGGTCAGCGGAGGCTTAGTAATAGGGTTTCGTTTGGCACCCTTCGGGTACGGAATCCTAAAAACCAGGATAAATTATTCTAGTCTATCAATGAAATGACTTCAAAATTCTCCAAGAATGTCATACATCACGCAAACAAAGCGTCAACTGAAGTCGTAATTCTACATCAGCTAACACAAAGACGTACAAATATTTACGGAGCACTGCAACGTGAAACCGCATGTCATTTATTAGTCACGGCGTGAAGCGTTGCGGACGCGCACGTCACGTCACACAAATAACGTTGTCACGCTGTTGCACTCGGTGATGTCATGTAACTGTTTATTTAACAGAGAGATGCGTTGTAATTGTATTGTTTTCGTTTACTTGATGTTGTGAAGTAATTTATTTAGTAGTTTATTTTAAATAATAAAATATGATATCACGTGTCACGCTGTTGTACTTGGTGACGTTATTTAACCGTGCAAGTTGAATTAAAATTCAAATTGTTTATTGTGGTACACAGGTAAAATTATGGTGTTACAGTTTGAAGAAACCTTGATGTTGTTATTTTGTTGTTTATTTATGTTATTTCATAATTATTACACAGTTCCATGACTGACTGATAAATACCGCATAACCTACACTACAATAAACAGGGTACTTCTCATAATGAAGATGATTAATATCACGCTGTTGCACTCGGTCACGTCAAGCCACCGTGATTGCGTGTTTATACATAAATAAAACGAGACGAAAACATGTTTCTCTCAAAGCCGTTTCATAATTTATATAATATATTCACACCAAAGTTATTCTATTCGAAAATTTTAACTTCCGCTTCCTTATTCCTCCGCAATATTACTTAATACAATTTGAGGGCCCTCCAGAATAATATTTGACTTAATTGTCTTTATAATTGAATCGTTAATTTTAATTTTACTATGCGTGGTCTCGTTTCTTATTATGTCAATAATTACAATTAGGACTATTTAAGACTATTTTCCTTCACGACCAGTCATTGCGATTGGTTCGGATAATATTCTTGATTTAAAAGAAATAATGTAATAGAATTAATGATTCTCTTAAGACCATAAAAACTAAGGCCAAGATCGCGAAGATTCCCGCCGCCGATCGCCTCCACGAGGACACGGTGACGCACTGCCCAAGCCGGGCAGACCTCCACCGTATGCTTCACCGAGTCCTCCGGGTGATCCACGCATTTATGACAACCTGGCGTTTCCTCCCGCCTTATTCGAAACAGGAACCTCCCGAAACAACCGTGTCCGGTGAGGACCTGCATCAGGCGGAAGGTGAGGACATCGTGGCGCCTCTCTAGCTACTCCTCAAAGAGGGGGCTTATCGTCGCAATAGTGGCGTGCCCAAGAGGTGCGTTTACTTTACGGTGTCAAATAATGCTCTCTAGGAAAACACTCCAACTTACTTTCATAAATAACATTTCAGTGACGTCATTCGCCGGTAGATTACAAACGCTTTATGGTGGCCACCGCTCTTCTTTGAAACCGTAACCGCGTTATTTCTGTCACTATCACACAACTTTCAAACTACAAGTGCAAGATAAAGACGGGAATATGTCTAAGTCACTTGCTAAGTAATGTCTTGGCCTTAAATTTTGAATCTGACCAAGTTAAGTATTATTCAGAAGTGTTTATTTTGACGAAACATCACAAGAAGTGTTACAATTTACTTAACATAAACAAAACATCACCTTAGCCTTCTGCGAAAACACGAAATCCGTCGGCCAAAATTCCTCCTTCATGAAAGTGTCTAGGTGATGAGTCGAAACCCGCACCACAAAATATTTGAAGTTAATCATATGGCGCGACTCCAACTTCTCGACTCTCAAGGTGAACTTGGTCTTCATCCTGATGTACTCCACGACCTCCTGTACCTTCGTGGTATGATATAAACGTGACACGTGACACGTACAGCTGCGTCATTGAGAATATTGGGACGCAGCAACATGTCGGGACTAATCAATGCGGTACCGCATTGATTGCGACAAACAGGCTTTTTCTTCTTCTCCCAGTCTGTCTTTGGCTTGTTACCGGCGGCAACGACTTTCGAACTGCTTCGGAAGGCGTTTGGGCACCCCTTGTATTATTAGGTTGCCGCTGATGAGTTGCAGGAGCTTTAATAATGGCAGCCATATGAGCACGTCCCAGCGTTGACGTGCTAATATTGGTCGGCGCCCCAACCATGGGGCACATGTGGAGGGCGGGGCGCGGTTGTGCATCGCTTGCAGTGACGGCGGCTGGCGACGAGCCAAATTCAGCTAATTCGACTCTCTTTTCGTGCCTCCTGCGGGACGGCGTTTAGTCGGTCATATGTAGCGACTCATACAGCAGTGTTTTCGCTCTGCGTATCTCCTCTTCATTGAAGTTGTATGTGCAAATCTGGATCACACTGATCTCGTCCATGATTTTTAACTGGTACTGAAGGAATGCCAGGATGCAATAAATGATTAAAGTAAAAAAAAAAACGAACTAAAGTCGCTGACATAGCCCAACGGATTAGCAAGCTGAAGTGGCAGTGGGCGGGGCACATAGCGCGCAGAACGGACGGCCGATGGGGCAGAAAGGTTCTGGAATGGAGGCCACGTACCGGCAAGCGCAGCGTAGGACGTCCACCCACAAGGTGGACAGACGACCTAATAAAGGTCGCAGGAAGCTGCTGGATGCAGGTCGCTTCCAATCGGCCAAATTGGAAATCATTGGGGGAGGCCTATGTTCAGCAGTGGACGTCCCATGGCTGAAATGATGATGATGATGATGAATAAATGATTGAGTATTGAGTATTGACCTCGCTCGCTACAAGTTCTTCCGAACTCACGGTGGCAGCGGCATTTGCCGCGCTCGGCGCAAAATAATAATTTCCGCTTACAGTGTAAGCGCGTCCGATAGCAATGGTCGATCGCACTGCATTCATTCATTTAAGTTAGTATTTAAGATATTTTCTTAAAAAGGAATTAAAGTATTTCTCTCCATTGAAATACAACGTTTCGCTATTGATACTACATATTTACTTTGAAAACACTTCGAATGGCAACATTAATACCCTAGAGACTGATATACCTAATTTAAATTTAATTATTACCAACTAACGTTTAACTTTACAAAGTAAACAGTTCTCTCTCTGTGAATCTCTCAGTAAAGTTTGCAGTCAATTAAAATTTGTGTTTACTGGTTATCGTTAACCCTCAATCGATGTCATCCATTGATATGGAACTGTAATATTGATTTTAGTCTCGATGTTTTTACTTATTCATATTTATCACAGCTTTTGCCTGCTTTGAAATCGGAAAATATCCCAAGAGAACGTACTAACCGGATTAAAAGTACCCTATAATTAATCCAGGTTATAAAAAATTTCATTCAAATCTGTTCGGCCTTTTTTGCGCCAATCTAGAAGACAAAGGGACAAATAATTGTCATAGGTTCTGTCATAGGTGGTGGTAGCTGTCATTGGTGTCATAGGTCATTACTATTTTATTAAATGTATAGATAACTTTTGCCTGACTTCGCCCACGTGGAGATCGGTATTTATTCCACGGGAACGAACTACCCGGATAAAAGTGTCCTATGTCCTAACCCATGTCATGGTTTATCCGTGTGCCAAATTTGGTGCAGATTCACTCAGTCTAATCTGTTTTTTTTTTGTGCTGTAATGCCAATAAACGCATTTTCTTTCTTTCTTTATTTTACAGGCGTGAAAAGGTAACACACAGAGAGACAAACAGACCTACAGAATGCCAGAGTTACTTTCGCATTTCATCATTTTCCTGCTCAGAGCCCAATTTATTTGTGGACGGTGCAACATGTCTTTTTCTTCCATGACTACAAGAAGTGACTTCTTGTAAAAAAAAATACATTCCATTGTTATGAGTAAATTAAAACTCTAACAGAGAAGAAAGTTAAAATAAATTATTACAATTTTCATCAACATTTTTTGAACTCAATTAATATGTAATAAGTAAGTTTTAAATTATCTAGGAACCTTTAAACATAACACAGACTAAAGTTAAACGTTTTACATTAAAACAAAGCCACGACATAAGTTTAAATATAGACTTTACTCTGTAAACAAGAAGATACTTACTTTTGTCTACACCAGTGTTTACATTATGAGATATGTTTACATTATATCACATTATAACTAGCAATTTCTTGGTAAATTGTTGTCACTCAACACAATAACCGTTTTACGTGATAACTACAAACAAGTAGGTAGGTATGTCCAGAGGACTTAATAAAAAAATTAATAACCTGTCAAATACCTTTCAAGCGATAGATTAATGAATGGCTTTTCCAAAAAGGTCTCTAAGGTAAATTGGATAGCTATTGAACTTCAAAAATGAAGAGACGAATGAGAACCCAAAGGTCGGGCAAAATGTTATTGGGTTTTTCCATCAGGCATTTCTCAGTAGCAACCCTGAGCCAGGTTCGTGCCCAGTAGATATCAATAGGTTTCACCCCTATTATATGTGGGTGGAATCTAGGTAGGTGGGTGGTTTAAAATCGGTAATTTTGTTAAAAAAATGATATTATTTGTTAGTTTAAAGCTTAAAATGTAACTTATTCTTCATGTACTTAATTAAAGTAATATACTCCGGCCGCTATATTGCTTTTTCGGGGATTATTTTTTAAAACTTTTAAATACACACTGCGGCATTGTGAGACGTGTTTACATTGGCTGTGTTTCAAGCTAACTAAACAAAATAAAAGCTCACGTCTCAAGTGCGCTTATATTTACCGAGACGTCGTATTTTTTGTGTCGATCCGATATCTAGTGCTATTATTGATCGAAGATAAAAGTATCCTATGTCCGATCCCATGTTATGGTTTATCCGTCTGCCAAATTTGGTGCAGATTCACTCAGCCGTACAGCCGTAGGGCTAGTTCTCATTAGCAACCCGGAGTCAGGTTCGTGCCCAGCAGATATCAATAAATTTCACCCCCTGTTATATGTGGGTGGAATGTAGGTAGTTCACCTCTGCTTAACGGTTTGGGAAATAGAAGCGTCATGTTATGTTAAGACACCAAAATCGCCTTTTCTCGATACTTATACCATAATCAGCCTATAATGTTGTCACTTCTGGGACATAGGCCTCCTCTTCGTGAGAGGGAGTTGGCCGTAATCCACCACGCGGGCCCAGTGCAGGTTGGTAGATGACAAGTCTTCAAATTTTTGGTTTTTGGTTCTAGGACATGCCGGTTTCCTCACGATGTTTTCCTTCACCGTTTTGAGAGCTGTGGTGATGAACTAATTGACACACAGTAAAGCGACTATCTGGGTTCAAACCTACGACCTACAACTCGTAACTACCACTGGGCCACCACTGCTCTTCTCGATACTATATTATATCAGGGTAAAATATGGAATGGTATTCAGATATATCATATTTTACTCTCATCAATATTACTTTAGGAGCATGAGGAACAGGGTGTAAAGTTCACTCATCCACCATAGAAAAGGGAGGATCCTCCGACCAGACGGGTGTTGTGTCTGGCGGGCCGACTGCCCCACTGTTGATGTCGGATAGTCTTATATATGTCGTTCGCGCGGTAAACTCTAATTGCTCGATGCAGGATTTGTGTGACGTCATGTATTTGATGCGTAGTTCGTATGTGGCGGTGTCACCGCTACATTACAATCCTTAGGTATTGGTAATTTAATAATAAACTGTTTGGGAACTTATGTGAAGTTAGCTCTAAGATTACGGTCTGACACTATCCATCGGCAAAGTTTGCATTTCT
Source organism: Xanthia togata (assembly GCA_963853775.1). Taxonomy (NCBI): domain Eukaryota; kingdom Metazoa; phylum Arthropoda; class Insecta; order Lepidoptera; family Noctuidae; genus Xanthia; species Xanthia togata. Next base: position 21,448,383 of record OY970802.1, read on the forward strand.
CATGAACAAAGTAAGTTCTCCTAAATGCAACATATGCAATGTATTTGAGGATGTATATCATTTGCTGATGGATTGTGTCAAGAACCAAGAGGAAAAGAGAAATTTAATCAATGAGTTTAATTTAAATATACCACAGGTAGGTTTAATTCTATCAATTTTAGCACAACCATTGTCATATGTGGCGAAGAGATTTAGCGAGTTGGTGTACCTACTATATTGATTAAGTTTCTCCTTTTAATTTAAAATAAAAGGCATTTTAGCGTAGTAGTATGTATAAGGCATGATGGGGTTGGCGTATCCATTAGGATAAAAACCCAAATTAGTCAATAAAGATTTAAAAAAAAATACTGTTTGATCATTAAGTCTTCATAAGAAGAACTCTATTCAGTCAGCTCTAATAAAGAAAGAAATAAATAATAATAGGAACAATCAATCAATCAATTGTAGGGGAAATCTCCGGAACTAGAAGTCTGATTTGAACAAATATGTTTGCATTGGATAGCCCAATTTTTGAGGAAGGTCTTTGTAACATCACGCTGCAACCCTTAGGAGCCGAGCAAAAAGAAAAAAAAGTCTTTAGAACGCTAAGCGAAAATGAAGTAATAGCGCGGGCAGACGATGCGATGCGACGCGGTGAGTTGGGGGCCAAAATTTCACACGGACGAAGTTGAGAGCAGAAGCTTGTTTAGAAATAATAGCCGATCGATAACACGATAAGAGTTTAATTCTCAACACAAATATAACTTACACAGACATACTGAACTAGCTAAAAAAGCCAAGTGCGTGTCGGACCCCGCACAATGAAGGATTCCGTAGTTGAGATGAATTTATCCCAAGAACAAACTTAACACTGTAGATGAAAAACATGTTCTCTCATACATTCCAAGTGCAAATTTACGTTTGAATGCACAATATTGTGAGATTTGCCATGTTATTTTAAAATCATAGACTTCTTATAAGGTTTTCTGTAATCTATAAATATAGAACTATTTTTTTATATTTTATTCAAAATTTTGGACTGTAGTTTCGGAGATAAGTGATAATGGTCAATTTTAATCAATTTTCTTATAAAAGTATAAAACTATTTATTTTTTCTAACTATATAAAAAATATGTTTGAACTCTCACAGTAAGCTCTTTCATTTGATGTCACACGGTACAGTTTGCAAAACTTTTCTTTTTCTTATTTGCCCCCCAAAAGACCCCCTTGATTTATTTACGTTACACGTCCGTGTTTGGGTCACAGAAATTCATAATATGTGTACCAAATTTCAACTTAATCAATCTATTAGATTTGGAGAAAATTGGCTGTGACAGACGGACAGACAGACACCCGAGTGATCCTATAAGGGTTCCTTTTATGAACTGGATACATTAGTAGAGTGCGTTTCTGCAAATAATTCCTTTGCCATAATGTTACATTTAAAAAAAACGGACCTATTTGGTAGCGCCACAGTGACGTAGCGTATTGGTTCTACAACAGAGAAGCCAACATTACTTCATAGGAACTATTTGTTGAAACGCACTCTAGTGACAAAATTCCAGTTTAGTTACCACGGATAATAATCACCGCAGACATTCTCGATAGGTTTGGCTTTACATATATAACAACATGGTATTTTAAACAAAAATACGATCATTATTGACTGACTGACTCCTAAAAACGGCATGACAGATTTACAAACATACACACCACTTCCGGGGTTAATAGGGCACCGAATACGGCAATTTAAACTTACAGTTCAGTGTGAGAGTGCCCGTAGGGGATGCTACAAACTATTTAGTTACCTATGTTAACAGTTGACGTAATTTTAGTTACAAGTTGTTTAAGAACTGGTTGGTACAAAGCTGGCTCCATTATGGTTATTAGTGTACGTGTGTAGCGGTACTTGATAGCTATGGTTGTGTGGGTGATGAGGTTTTTAGTTCTAGTAGGCCCTAGTAAGCATCCTTTTAATTATCTTTAAAAAAATTAAGGAAGGATATAATCAACTAATACTAATAGAATAGTTAAAGAAAGAAATAAATTTATTTGACTCAGGTTAAGGCACACAATATTCACACAAAAACAAAAAAAAAAAAACTTAGAATAGTACTGTGTGCCTCACGGCTGCGCCAAATTGGCCCAGTTCAGCCAGACAACTAGTGTCTGACGCTGGTTTTCAACTGGACTTTAGTTAGCACAGTGGTGTTTACTTGTAAGCGTTGGTCATAAAGCACAAACTGTAAACTTCTTTCTTTTGTCTGGCCAGGTACCTATCTTACTTTATCCTTTAACATTGTAAAATAGAGGTGCCCCTCCAATAAAGCTCCCAAAAAAAAGCTCGTGAAAGCTCCCAGCAAACAGACGCGACGTGACTCTGATAAAACAATTTATAAGAAAATTTCTCGGTAAAATAATTACCGGGGTCGCACAAGAGGTCTCACACGGTTTTTACGAATTGATAAATCAAACAATATTTCTAAATTGAAGTAATGTAAGTTATAACATAGACCTTCCGGAATTAAACTGGTCTGAATTAACTGGTCGGAATTAACTTGGTCGGAATTAACTTGGTCGGAATTAACTTGGTCGGAATTAACTTGGTCGCTTTTAACGTGCACGATTTACTACATTGTTCTCACATGTATAATTTCAACATGAATGATGTAACCAATGTTTTGTAACAATATTCTAATTTAAAAGAGTGTCCATGGAGTTTCTTGCCCGTTCTTCTCCATAGGAACCTACTACGCTTTGGAATGGGCAACTAGCTTCATCTTTCTGACTGACCGACCCCTTGACAATTCAAAAGTACCTGTAATTGGTTTATTTGGAATAAATGATTTGAGTTTGAGTTTGAGTTTAAACCTCTAAATAATGGCGCAAACCGCATCAAAATCCGTTTCGTAGAACGTGGTCACACAGACAGACAAAAAGTGGATAGGTCATGAGATATAGATAGTGCAATCCACGACGACGCGCCCCACTCCGCTCCGCTTCGTACTAAAGTACAGCTTACAGTAAGAAAGAAAAAAGAAATAAAATATGTTTATTCTGCACAAACAAAACGCACAAGGCAAGTCAAGGCCTCGGACCAAAGAAAATATTGCGTAATTACTGTACAGTAATTGCGGAGTGGGGGGCGCGTCGTCGTGGATTGCACTATCTGTATCGATATCCGTGGTATGATGTTATGTCACACAACCAAAGAAAATACTTCATAGTACATGGGCACAAGAATAATACTGTATTTAACACACTCCATTGGTTTAGGTAATTAAATAAAGGTAAACAAATCGTAAAAAGAGTTTTTTGGATTACCTTTCTTGTTTAAAAATACGTTACTAACCCAATAAAATTTATTTTAGATTTTTAAGATAGTTTCCTCTTTTGTTAATGTAGGTATGTTAAACTTTATCATTCATTCTTAAAACTATTATCGTAGATACACACACGTCGTACACTTTCTTGTTTAAAAATACGTTACTAACCCAATAAAATTTATTTTAGATTTTTAAGATAGTTTCCTCTTTTGTTAATGTAGGTATGTTAAACTTAATCATTCATTCTTAAAACTATTATCGTAGATGTAACTGCTTGAGCACAATTTTAGTTACATTTATTATAATATTTTGTAATCTGCCTATTGTAAAGAGCCCAAAAAGACAGGCTTTCTTAACGTTGATAAATTAAAGAGTGTAACTCTGACGTAGCATGACAACATTACATTACGTATTGGTGTGAAGTGACATGTATATTACATTTAGTCGGTTACTTGCACTGACATTTATATAAATCATAATAATTTTATGTCAATGGTTACTTGACAGCTGTCTCGTCACGTGCTCTTTTTTGTTTACCTTTATATAACTGCCTAAACTAACGGAGTATAGTAACCTTTAGATTAGGTATATTTTATTTGGAATATAAGCATTGCTACCCATGTACTTCACCCAACCGTCTTTCACAACACCCAGTGTAACATTAGGCCTTTTGTACACACTCAGTTTTCTTGCCGTGAAAAACTACGGTTTATTGGTCGTGTGTAGGCATGATCGTCAGTGTTGTATGGGCCACTATGGAAGGGTGTTGACAGACACGTTTTTTCTACGGCGAAAAAAGAAACTATGCCATGTACGAACGGCCTTAGAGTGTTCATATTTCTCTCCAAAATATGACTTTACCTAACCCACGACCTAGAATATAATTAGGTACGAGTACATTCAACCAAGTACACTCCCCCACACATAATTACGGTATAGCATGTCTAATGGGGCTATATAAATCTATGAAATAAAGACGTCTAGGAGTAGTTATAAAATTTAAATAATAACTGTGTTATGCTACATTTGTTATTGTATAAGTTTACATACATTAGGTATAAGTGGGAAAGTAGAATAGAATAGCTATGAAAGTATTGACTAATACTCGGTTCCTACATATATCTGGAAATGGGTCGTTCTGTGGAACATTCGTTACTTTCAGTAGGTAATACATTATAATGTCTAAGAAAAGCTTTTGGAAGCAGTTCTAAAGAACGTATTACCTACATTATTGCTGTTAATTAACGTGTTATCTTCACTAAATATATACTAAGATTTGGAGTTTTTCGATAGTGAAAATGTTTTTGAAAATGTCCTTGTTTTGTGATTATTTTATGTTCATAAAACATACAACAAACAAGACTGATATGATCGTGATCATGGCTACTTTTTTGTAAATGAAGAATTACTTTCTGTCCTAGCTTTACTAATAACTATACTCTCGACGATTTTCGATGACTCGAAATTAGTTTATTAATTAAAAGCTCAAATTCGCACGGACGTTTTTTTATCACGGCGTTTTTTTTTTGTCAAAAATCATTATAATTTCAACAGAAGTATAAAGTACCCATAAAAAATATCCTAACAGTTTTAATAACAAGTACTTAGTAATGTCCACTTCTATTTCTCGAAGAAACTTGAGCAAATAATGACGATAGTTGGAAAGTAGCACAAGCGACTACTTTGAAACTGAAAGAGATATCTGTTGAGTAAATAAAACAGTTTCTTGCTGCAAATATTACCATCAAAGGATGAATTATTTTGTGAGTTAGTTCGTTAGAACCATTCCGAGTTGAATAGAAAGTTATTCTATATTCCAAGAACTTGGCATTTATAAATAACCAACGAAAATTTTTCTGCTTTTAGGAAATTTGCTTGATAAAGGAATAAAAGTTTATTCTTTATGTTATTTGTATGTAGTAATTTCAAAAGGTGAATGTTGATGGAAACTCCTGAGTAGGATTAGAAGCGATCTCATTGTTGATGTTCTACAAAAAAGTCGGATGTGATGTATTGTGCCGGGTTAGAAGTAACGATCTTTATCAAACAATTCTGATTTTCCATAGGCTGACTAGTTATAGGAACAGAAAAAGGTATGCCTGGGTATATGTATGTTTAACAGATTTAGTGCCTCATTGAGGGAGGATGTAACCAATGAAACTGAATGCGATCAGCACATCTTAGCCGCATTCAAGAGATGTCAGTGGCATAATTCAATCTACCTAGCCTTTTCCTAACTATATTGGGGTCGGCTTCTAGTCGAACCGGATCCAGCTGAATACTAGTATTTAACATGGAGCGACTGCCTGTCTGACCTTTACAACCCAGTAACTGGGTAATACGATACTCCTTGGTAAGACTGGTTGTCAGACTTTCGGGCTTCTGACGACCCGTAACGACTGTTAAAGATCCACGAATGACAGCCGGGACCAACGGCTTAACGTACTTTCCGAGGCAGGAGGAGCCTCGGTATGTAAAGATGGTCACCCATCCACGGAACAACCTCAGCAAGCGTAGCTTTACCTGATGGATCGACCCGTGCTGCTGTTATTACTTAGACACGAGCTCCTCCCTGTCAGTGTCATAATAACTGTCGTGAAATATTGACTGGCAGCTCTTGAACTCAGTTTTTATGTGATGATCGCATTCAGTTTCTTGGTGAAATCCGCCCTCAATGAGTTCTTTTAAACATGGCTTAAGAGACCTCTTACGACACCACCGTCCAAATACTAGGTTACTTTCCTATTATTTTCCAACACACGCTAACCACAATCATACAGAGTACCTAGATATACGCTACATCAAATTCTAGCAATTCATAGCCACTTCAATAAACTAAAAACATCCCTAGTCGTCAGTAAAGCCACTAATTACTAGTGTACTCTAACAATTTAGTGCGATTACTGGAACGAGTTGAAAGTACACGCCACGTCCACAGTTGTTCATAGTTGTTGTTACTAACAATCAGTAGTGGAAGGATATTAAATTGTGACGTGCGTGGATTGTTAATACTGGTACCTATTATGCCGTCCACGTAAAGCTCATCACACATATTGAAGATAATATATAGGTATTTTAGCGCTTAAAAATCCTTTAAGGTAATATATATTTTATACTGGCTGCGCTCCGCGGTTTCACCCGCATAAGTCTCAATCAGGTGGGAATATCGGAAAAAAAAGTATCCAGCTCATGGTCTAACCATTTGCAAAATTTTATCCAAATCTGTTCAGCAGTTTTAGTGTGAAAGCGTAACAAACTCACTTTCGCATTTATAAGTTAGGATTATCTTCAACACCTTCTGCGAAGCAGTAATGCTCGCGAAGGAGGAGGCGGAACGCGTGAGGGAGAGAAAAATTTCACGCCTTCACGCCCCTAGCTGCCGCAAGAGACGACCTGGGTGTCGAGAATCGCAGGCCGACTCCCGGCCACCGTAGGCGCGGGTTTGTGGACGTTGAGAAACGGGTAGCTTGCCGTCCGATAAGGACCAGGCCCGGGTCAACGGCGCGTTGGTTGTGTTCCACGCGCACCTCAATGAGATGTCAGCACAACTGGCGGGGTTCGTTAGGACCGATGCCTGCCGGGGTCGCGAGAAAATCTGAAAGGGATACCGTGGCCCCTGGCAACGTACAGGCAAATGAAGGAACATGGACCGTGGGTTTTAGTCAGTAAGAGTCTGACACGGCCTCCCGCTCCGCCCAGAGCGAGAGAAGTTATTTGATAATTTCCCACCCAAAAAAAAAGGATTATCTTCAGTATGTGACGACCTTTACAATGGTACTAGAACCAAATTCTATAGTACCCAGCTGTCCATTGCGAAATCCATCACCATAATGGCTAGAAAAGGCGACTACCAAGATGAAAATAAATAGAAAAGTATGGAAGAAGGAGACTTAGATAAGGACAAGAGAATGATAACGATGATGATCACATTTATGATATTTATGTGCAAGAAGCATGGTATCCACAAGAGGTTCAATTTATTGTAATAAAGGCACAAAAAATATCTAAAAAATCCAATTTTTATTCATTCTAAGTACTAGTAATTACGGTGGCTGTTTTAATCGGGAAGTTAACAAACCTATCATACATATGAGAATGATAGTACTGTGTGAGCGAGTGAAATATTGGAGACATTTGAAAATGAAATAAAGCGGTTTATACCCTTATTGGCGATTGATTATCGACATACAGGTTAGCCTTAATTGTTCATCTATGAAAACGTTTATGTATATAATTTCTTACATAGCATTTTTACCTAAAAACAGCCAACGTTATTTTTACCGAAAACTTTGTGGAGCGATTTCAAATATTCTAATTTCTGAAATTCTAACGAATCGGAACAAAGTTCTGTTAACAAGGCGGCGAACAAAACCAAGCTTACATATTAGTCAATCATATGTTTGTGAAACCACAACCACTGGTCAATGGTTTATAACAGTAGAACTTATCCTTTGTAAACGTGTGGTTTGACGAAAATATGAATCTGAGTTTATCAATTTAACTTTTAAAAGATTGTTTACCCAACCTTCTTCTGACTTGCCGTATTTTTGTCATTTCATACAAGTTTCAAAGCCAGTTGTGATTTGAAAGAATACAGACAACAGGTGAGATGCCTGTGTCAATAAAAAAAAAAACTATTTCCGTCAGTAAGATAATAAAAAAAATATTAGACACGTATTTTTTGCTTTATTATCAAAAGTTACTTACTTAGATAAAACGCATTAAAGTTAAGCGACTCCCACCGCTACGTCACAAGTAGATAAGTATAAAATCTACATATGTACTTGTGACTTCATGGCATATTTTAACTCAATGTATCGCCGTAATCTTTTAATATCGTAAAAAAAAGAAAAATGGAGTCCAATATTTTTTTTATAATAAATCTGAAGGACAAAAAAATTTTTTGTCATCATCCCTATTTAGGTTGGTTGTCAATTTGGTAAACGAATGGAAAAGTGCTACCGGGAAGTATCCTATGCCATGGGTAACATAATATGTGAGCAAAATCATCGAAATCCGTTCAGCTGAAAAGTTATTTAGGTATACAGTATTTTTCGCATTTTTAATCAAATTAATTTTATGCATACGGATACAAATAAATATAGATGTTGAAGCGTGGTTTTATTTTTAGTATTTTCGACGTCACCTTTTATCAAATATTTTAATACTTTCACTAATCGTTTGAGTGTATCTACACGCAGCCCAATTCGGTTAGCGTTCAAAGTTCTGCGGCAACCTCAAAATACTTGGTGTTTTAGTACCCAGTACATTGTTTTAAACATTGTTTCGAATATAATGCGGTATTACAGGCGTTTGCGGTAAATATGTGGAGGTATTAAAGGCGTTACATGATGTAAATATTGTATGAGTGGATGATGTTTTGAATATATTATACTGGAGGACGTGTGTGTGTTTTTAATGGGTATAAAAGGAAGAGGTATTCCACTTAAAGCAACGATTTCAAAGGCACTTGACAGAACGACTAAGTTATTCCACTTACAGCACCGGAACCAAACTGCTTTTCGGTGGACCAGTTTAATTTTTATTCCACAAACGACCACTACAAGGAAGTTCTATTTTTAATTTAAACAATACCTACATAATCTCTTATTTATAAACTTATATTTACTACCGATTCCATTATACAATAAAGTCGTCCGTAATATACTCGAAAATCATGATTAAAATTTATTCAATCATTATTTCCGAGTATTAACAATGGAATATATTGAACATTAAATATGTTGAAATGCTTTTGATACCCTTTTAGTTCAATATTGACTGTATTGATACCACGTGGAATTAGGCATTAATTTTTTTTGATGACTCGTATTATTTTAACTGTACGGTTGCTGAACGGAGAAATGTTTCCACGCTGCCCAGTAGGTTACTTGATAAGGTAGGTGAATACTATATTCGTTCACCTACTGTCCTTATCACGACCTTTTGTCTATTTCATTGTAAGATAACGACCTCAGAAAGTTTATTTTAAGACTAACCTCATAAGGTTCGACCAACAACATATTATTCTCAGTATTTTACAAAAGAAAAATCCATCTTAATCAGAACAAACTTATTTTTATTTTAGTAAGGCTGAGATATATGACCAAAATTGACTTCAACAGGAGTATTTTAAAACTAGCTGCGCGTCGCGGTTTCAACCCCTTGGGAATATCGGGATAAAAGGTATCCTATGTCCTTATCCAGGTCATGGTCCACCCATATGCCAAATTTTATCTAAATACGTTAAGACGTTTCAGCGTGAAAGCGTGACAAAAAAACTCACTTTCGCATTTATAATATAATTATATTAGCTTTCGCCCGCGGCTTTGCCCGCGTGGATGTCAGAAATTATCCCACGGGAACATACTACCGAGATAAAAAAGTGAAATGTTAATCCAGGTTATAAACTATCTGTGTGCCAAATTTCATCCAAATCCGTTCAGGCGTTTTTGCGTGATTGGGTAACAAACATCCAAACATAAAAACTTTCAAATAATATATAATATTAGTATGAAGTAGGATAGGATAGAATTAGTAGGATTTCTTTCAAAATATATATAAAAATACCGTTACCGGGCGCTAATGACCCTTCGACAGAATTACATACCAAATATAAAAAAGAAAGGTAGTTACCTAAATAAATGAAACACAAAAGTAATTTTCATTTATACAGAAAGCCTCCCCCAACAAAAACCTTTAGAAGGAGCAATGAGCTTGTCCGAATTTGTTAATAAGGGTAGAATTAATGAATTTAAATGAACCAAAGGCCGTTAATAATAAGATTTGATGTATTTTTTCAGGTGAAATTTTCCTTTTACCGTTAAAAACATTTTGTAGAACTTAATATTTGATATTCTATAATAATTAACATGATCAAATCTGTACTATGAGGGTAGGCTAAAATTACAACACGTGTATCCCATAACATGATATTCTATTTTGCTTGTTTTGAACTTTATGAAAAGGATCTAGTCCTCATATAGATACAAAATTCAAGTTATATCTTCACTTATTCATTAAAACTATAAAGGCGTGACAAACTGGGTGTAAAGCTCACTCATCTTCCATAGAAAAGGGAGTATCCTCGGACCAGACGGGTATCGTGTCTGGTGGGCAACTGCCCTACGATTGATGTCGGAACGTTGTATATATCCTACTCGTCACGCGGTAAGCTCTGCTGAAGTTGTTTCTTCATACATTTTGTACTTGACGCTCACAGTCGGTGGCCGACTATACGCTTTGATGTAAACGTGGCCTTAGGGTAAAACTTAGATTTTCCTTCGAGCTTTATAAAATTCAGTAATAATTGAGCCACGTAGAATTTCTATCAGATACACTGAAGCTTCAATAGACCGTACAACTACTAACTAACTAGGTACTTATATACTAGAGAAAAGGTTTTCCGGTCCACTTTTCTGCAACGGAACAGCCTTTTACCTTCCGTGGGCCTTAAGCTAGTTGCACCCTTTTCGCTCGACCAAGCGCATTAATTCTTTTTCTGTCCTTTTTATCATCTGTGACCAGCCTTACCATCTTTTTCTCTGACGAAATAACGAATTTATATACTGATGCAGTGAAAATACTTTTTTTATGGAAAACGAAATATCATTTTTTTTAATGATATTTGTCACTTTTTTGTATTAGTAACTCGATACCGGCTTTTCGGCTTCCAGGTTCGTCTAGAAATAGAAAATGGTTTCTTTTAATGGTATAATTAATCGTCAATTTTGTGTCTTTCTACGTTGTTCGCTTGTCTATAATGAGAATCAGTAATTATGGAGCCATTTTCATTTTCGTCAAGGTTACAATTACGGGGCTTTTTTAGATACTAGGAGCCAAAAGAAGCTATTATTTAATAGTAATCGATTCGAATCGAAAACATTGACTAACCTTCTTGTATTGACTTCTATTGGAACGCAGATCCAACTGAATATTATTACTATACATAGAGTGACTAGCCTTTTGAGCCACACCTCAAACTCTGGACTATTATCAAAGTGTACAAAGAGTTCTACCATTGCCTTTATACATGTAGCTCTGTTGGGGTTCGGAAAGTCTCAATACCGATGTCTGAATACCATGGAATTTATGTAAGTTACAACCTTTAATTTTTTGCATTAGTTATCGTTTTTAGTCTTCAATATTATCTCAATTATGTAACGTCAACCCGAGAAAAAATAGACCTTGACAGGCCAACAGACATCCGAACACAATATTCCCTTTTTCCGTGTTCCGAGGTTAGAAAAACGGACAACAAACAGCTGCCGTACAAAAACTCATAATTGCAAAGTATACGCGGCAGCCTACAAACCGTTTATATTAACGAAGTAGTTAGACCATGGGGTTCAACTGCTCAAGTTAAAAAGGTCTGAATGGCGGTATCTAACTTATCGACAAGAGTTAGACAGGCGTGAACTAGTTGGAGGACTGGTTTTGTTGTTCTGTGGTTATCTCTGTTGTTTCCAAATGCTCCTTGTTGTGGAGAGATATCTATATACATTTATGTATGTCGGGACGTGCCAGACGCATGTTCTGTGTGTGCTTTTAGATTGTTCGTGTGTGCGTTCTTACACGTGTTTGAATTTTACGTTTCGATTGTTGTTATAAAACTTTTTGATTGTATTGTAAAGGAGAATTTCATTGATATTTTAACCTTGTAGGTTAAAGTTATAGTGAAGTTGTCTATCTCACGCTTGAGAGTAAATTTATAGGCGCCAGGCCGAACGCCTTAGATAAATAAAAACCGGCCTAGTGCGAGTCGCACTCGCGCACGAAGGGTTCCGTACCATTATCTATAAAAACGGCAAAAAAATCATATCTGTGTTATGGGAGTCCCCTTAAATATTTATTTTACTATGTTTTTAGTATTTGTTGTTATAGCGGCAGCAAAATTACATCATCTGTGAAAATTTCAACTGTCTAACTATCACGGTTCATGAGATACAGCCTGGTGACAGACGGACAGACAGACAGACAAACGGACAGCGGAGTCTTAGTAATAGAGTCCCGTTTCACCCTTTGGGTATGGAACCCAAAAAATAGATTTAAGTAGAGACAGGTAGAAGGTTGCTTATTTAACAAAGAAATCAGTTTTATGAAAAAAAAAAAAGGAACATAAGTTTTTTAAACAATTTTGTTCGAGGTATGTGTTTACATGACTGAATTTCTTGGAGTCCGGGTGGTTTTTATTTGTGAACTTTTAGGGTGAATGCTGCGAAATGTTTGTTTTTACGAGAAAAGTAATATCGTACACGTGGTGAAAAGGTAAATGAACTTTTTCATTGTTTCATAACATCATATCACGCTTGTAATACCCAAAGGATTCGGCAGAGGTGTGCATTGTTTCAAGTGAAAAACTCTTCTTAGTGAAAATTCGCTAGGTACTTGGATATTTTATTCGAATTAACATAGATAAATTATTTCGGTAAATATTAAAAACTTGCTGACCTAACAGATTTGGTCCTGTCCAACAAAAATCCCATAGAAAAAGCACTTTCAGTTTTCCCGAATTTTCCAATTTTCTCGACAAGTTTTAATTTTTTTCTTTCCTTAAGAACCTGATTTGGACTATTAACCTTTATAATACTGGTGTCTCATATTGGAGACAGATAACAATAAAATTCTATTGTGTCTGCTAATTGCGCGCGCGACAGATTAAAACATTTTAAAACAAAAAAAATCGAAATCGGTCCAGCCGTTCTCAAGTGATGCCCTTAACAACAAACAGCAATTATTTTTTATCTATGTCTATAATTTTAAAAATCTATTGAAAGAAAGAAAATAAATTTATTTGACTCAGGTACAAGAAACAAATAAAAATATCTTAGAATAGTACTGTGTGCCTCACGGCTGCGCCAAATAGGCCCAGTTCAGCATAAATGCCAGACAACTAGTGTCTGACGCTGGTTTTCAACTGGACCTTATGTTACGAGGACGTACTACGAATGTAAATCAGTTTTATATAGTGTGTAAGTTTATTATAAGTTTATTCAAAAAATAATGTAGTACAGTAAAAACATTTTTCGTAATTCTATGTAATAGTTCACAAGTGTTACATGCCTGAACTAGGACATCCTGTGTTTCAGGCGAGAAAAGGTAAAACATTATATCTAAATAATCACAGTAATCACATCATATACAAAAGGTAAATTAGTCAACTAATAGGTATGTAAAAGAGGTGTAAACAGTATAAAAATCTTACCTGCTAAAATCTTAGTATATTAATTTAAGCTAACTAATCATAATAAAAAGTGCAATTAATATTTATTTAAGTACAACTAATAACTTCTCTGTATCTTCATAGGACAAATTTTGTAATGTTTCCTTCAGAGTTTTCTTGCAATTTACAAAATTTTGGGAATAAATTTTTGCTTTTGCATTAAGTCTGTTATAGAGTAGTGGTCCCAGAAAAACAAAAAATTTGGCTGTAAGAGCATGTTTTGTGCTTTTTGTGGGACAAACTATATCTTTCCGTCTCTTTTTAATAAGTTCAGTGCTGAAGCGGAGGGCTGCGTGTTGTTTTAGTACAAAGCTCATTATGAATAACTGCCTGACTGTTAGTACTTCACAATTTTTATAGAGCTGGTTAGTGGGAAAAAGGAAAGGGCGGCACGTAGACACCTTGAGAATCGCTCTTTGAGCTCTTTCGACTTGTATTAATAAAGTTTTACCTGCTCCACCCCATGAGGTAATGCAGTATGTCAAAATTGACTGACATAGAGCAAAGTAAACTTGCTTAATTATTTTTGGATCCGCAATATGTCGCAGCTGCTTAAATACAAATATGAGCTTACGAACTCTATTATTTAAGACTTCTATATGTTGTTTGAAAGTAAGGGTCTCGTCTAATATAACACCTAGGTATTTTATTTGGTTAGTCTTATTAATATTAGGACACTTTAACGGGCATTCTGCGGGGACTGTGCAACAATGAGCATATAGCGTCGAGGAGTAATCGGAAGTTGGTTTGCGCATGGAAAACTTTATATAGTTTGTTTTATCCGTATTTAGGGTTAATGTGTTATGTTGAAGCCATTTATTTACAATATTGAAGCCGTTTTGCGCAAGCTTGTGAACTTCATGTTCCGATTCAGCCGCAAAAAGAAGAGCAGTGTCATCAGCGTAAGATATTACTGTACCGTGCTGTAGTTTAAGATTACAAAGGTCGTTTATGTATATCAAAAACATAGTGGGTCCTAATACACTTCCTTGGGGAACACCAAAAGACGTGTTTTTTTGGTCTGCGCTGAGGACATTGCCAATCTTAACGCATTGAGTACGGTCTTCTAGGTAACTTTTGAAAAGTTTGAGCTGGATACCTCTTATACCTACTGTCTCAAGCTTGCGCAATAGAGTAGGGATACATACTGTGTCAAAAGCTTTGGCAAGGTCCAGGAAAATACCTACTGTATGGTTACCCTTGTCAAGTTTTTGTGCTAGAAAATCAGTTAGATGATGTACGGCATCGGCAGTTGAAATTTTAGGTCTAAAACCAAACTGTCGATCCGATAAAATTGATTTGTCCTCTAGGTATTTGAACAACCTTTTATTTATAATTTTTTCCAATATTTTGGACATACAAGGCAATAGAGAAATAGGTCTATAATTTGTTACTTGTTCTTTACTGCCTGATTTATGAACAGGGATGATAACTGCTTTTTTGAGACACTCAGGGAAAATGCCCAAGGATAAACACATACGAAAAATGTAAGTCAGTGGAGGTACTAAAATATTTCTGAAATGTTTAATAATTTTATTTGATATTTCATCCCAACCAACTGCGCATTCATCTCTCAATGACATGATTATATTTTCTACTTCTGTCTCATCAGTATCTAGTAAGGCAAAAGATGATAGAGTGGAGTTACCCGTGGTAGAAAAGTTCACTAAATAAGGAGATTGATCCCGGTTATTTTTTTCCGCCAGACACTTACCAACATTAACAAAGAAATTATTTGCTATGTTAGCAGACGTCAGCTGTGACGAGTGCGCTCGTAATAAACTTGAAGATGACTCATTTTGTTTTGAGGAAAAAGTTACATGTTTAATATATTTCCAGATCTTTTTACTATTTGTTCCAGCCTTATCCAGTGCAGTTTTATCGTAGTTGATTTTAACCTTTTTGAGAAGACTATTACAAAAATTACGATATCTTTTGTATGACAGTTGTAGGACTGTATTCTCTGGATGAGATTTACATTTCATGTGCAGTTTATCTCGGTGTTTCATACAGCGAATAAGACCTGGTGTGATCCAGGGTTTTATGTTGCAATTTTTGTTGCTCAACTGCGATACGACCGTATTTTTCTGAATTGCATGACGTACATTTTCTATAACATACATCATACAATACTGTGGGTCAGCAGAATTATAGACTGGATCGAAGTTGATGACGCGTAAATCTTCATCAAGTTTATTTATATTCAATTTCGAAACTACACGAGTGTTATGTTTAGGTAAATTACAATTTAGTGTTAGTAGGACAGCATTATGATCTGTTATTGTAGAGTTAATAACAAGTGCAAGTGAAGGGAAATTGGTTTTAAGTATGATATGGTCCAAGCAAGAGCCACTATGATGTGTAGGAAAACAATGTGCTGGGAGCAAGCCATGATATGCGCATAAGTTGAGGTAGTCCTGAGCAGATGCGTCAGTACTTCCTGGAAGAATATTAATATTAATATCTCCAATTACTACCGTGTTTTTAAGTGTTTTATATTTAAATAAAAATAGATAATAATATATATGTGTAAAAATATAATATTAAACTCGATTTCTCGATTTGACGTGCATTATAGTTTCGAAAATAGCTTAACCGATTGTGATGAAACCTTGGTAAGATGACGGGTCCTCTAGTAAATTATCTATAGATTTAGCTATTAGTATCTAAGTAGGTAAAATAAAATTTAAACAATACTTTTGTGAACATATCTACTTACCTTGGTACTTCTTTAACAATATAATATACGTTTTATTCAACATTGTACGTAAAACGAATATGGCAAGTATGTAGGACGTGTTCCGATTGTGTTATTTCTTTAGACCTTTTTTAGGCTTTAGGAGATCTTTACGATTTCTGTATTTACCGGAAAGTTTATGGCAAATCATAATCCTATTGTCAGCCTTGTCTGGTACTACGTGTGACCTATATTTACTTTGGTTTTTGCCTTTGAATTTTTTAGATTATCTTTGAAGATTTTATTATTGTGTAGCCGGGTAAAAAATACATAAATGTCACTTGCATACACAGTGATTTTATTCGTTTAAACCGGACTGTTTAGTAGACTGAAAAAAAAACAAATTCATAAAAAGCTATGTTTCGATTTTGCTCTAAATTTTTTAAATTCGGAATCTTTGGCCAAATTAAATTACAAAGGACGATATTCAAATCGGACCAATACCCATCAAAATCGTCTTACACGATTGCAATCACTCCTACAAGAGTAGGTAAGTAGCCTCCTATACAATATTTAAGGTTCCCCTCACTGGCGTCAGAAACCGTATAAAAAGCGGGTGAAACAACCACTGAATAATATATGAGCTAGCGTTTACAGCCATCTGTTCCGGTCACTGTTTGATTAGTATGACGGAAAGGAATTAAAAGTTTTTTAGCTCCTGTTATTTGAAGAAAACAAGTTTTCTTGTCGGGTGAACTTATTTGAGATTGGGTCATAGAATCTCTCACTCTCTCTGTTCTTGGCTATGTATCCCACATGTTAGTGGGGTCAGCCTTCCTGGTCTTTCTTTTCCACTTCCCTCTATCCTCGACATCGTCTTCGAATACCTGACACTCTTTCATGCCCTTTAGCACTACAGCATAGGGTCATAGAATAGAATAGAAAATATTTGTTTTGTATAGAATGTGTGGTATATTCGACCGTTTAGCATGCAAACATTTTGTACTTATAACTAATACAATATCTAATTGGGGACTTTACATTGGGCATTGGTTGGCTGGTTGGTTTGTTGGTCATAGCTTTGCAGTGAGCAGTCCAGGTAGATTTATTTAAATGTAGATAATGCAAAAAAAATAATGAACATTTATACAAAGTTGATACGACAGAGGGGCTTTCCTTTAAACTACCTATACTAGGTACCATTTTCAAGCTCTGTACCAAAAATCAATTAAATAGGAGCAGTAGTTTAGCCGCAAATGATTTTTTAAGTTTTTGCCCGGTTTGAACACGATGTATCTTTCCTAACAGCTGATTATGTCTATACGCATAGGTCATCCACCTTAAAACGATAAATCTGAGTTTAGCCTACGATGCGTTGTTGCCGCTCTGACGCAAGTCACAAGTACAAACAAATATTTTTCGCTAAAAAACTAACCAAAGAAAACAAGAGAGAGAGAATCATAGCAAAACATCCCGCGCGTAAAAGAAATAGAAATAGGTCAGTCTGTTGCTAACGCATCTTATCCTTGTGCGATCGGTAAGTAAGTGGGGGCAGAGGGGCCTCAGTCAGTGCGCCGCACAGAGCACTTTTTAGTGCGCCGCCCGACGCTATCCTCTCGAAACGTAGTTACGTAACACGGAAGCTCTTGCGCCGCTTACGCGCGCAGACAATTGATTTTGTTTTGTTATTGTGATAGGACACTAAATAAGTTTAGGACAATATTTCTTTTTATATTGTGACAGGACACTCGTAACATCGGATTATTATTATTTAGTGTTAGTGTTTTTTTGTGATTGACTGTTTTTTATTGTGATAGGACACGTAATTAAACTTTGGTTGTGTGTGTGTAATTAAAATACAATTGTAGAACTAAAAAATAGGATTATTTTAGCATTTTACAAATTAAAGTGCTTAGCAACGAACAGTGAGTTAATTATCATACGGTATAATTTTTGCATTCATGTGAATGGAGTTTTTGTTGTGATTGTTGTTGTGTGCGTACTTACTTCAAAACCGTACCTATAATAAAAGCCGAGCGGAGGCCTAAGCCGCCTCGCGCCACCGCCCCGGTCGGCCGCCTTGACACGTGATAACACACGCCGCGGACCGGCGCGCGCGCGACGTTGCCGCTTTGTTACCTAGGTATCTAAGGTCAGTTAAATTTATTTACACAGGATGGTTGCGTTTTACTCTGATTTGTAAGCAATTTAGTTTGTATGAAAAAAAAAACTCATTTTTGATGCTTTTTATTTGTATACCGTATCGAATTAATACTAAATACGTATAGTATACGTTGTGTAATTTAATGCCCCTCTGTCATATCAACTCTATTTGAAAGGTCTAACTAATCCGTTTCCGTCCCTCAATACGTACGTACTATACGTTTATATTACCAATCAAAATGAGAATAAACTTAACTGCGATTCTCTTGCAAATAAACTTTTGTTGGAGGACATTTCACATTGTCTTGTTGCCATGTTTTGCACCACTATAGTTAACCTGCGTATATTGTGGTCCCATCTCGCCACCCGCCGGACGTCAACATACAATGTTTAGATCGTGATAAACCTGTTGACGCCTGTCCTACACAGTATTATAACGCCATTTTAAATTACCATGAGGACCACAGTCAGGTTAAGTGAGGCTGTCGAACTTCTTGCTAGTCAAAATTTCTCAGAGTTATTACCCGTTTTGCTAGTGCAGAAGGAAAAAAACCGATATAGTGCAGATTCTGACGTTGGGCAATTAGGTACATAAAGGGACTTATTTATTAAACAGGATAAAAGTCGGTTGATGGCAAGGTTGTCATCTTCAATGATGTTGTACTCAACCTGTAAAACATTCATGCTCCCGTCAAAAAAATTAAGCTAAAACGCCCACCTGCACCATGGATGACAAGAGGCATACAGATGGCAACGCGACGTAGGAAGCGTGCGTTAAAAAAAATTTTGTTAAATTTAAAAAGCTGCAAGGAATAGATGCAATCAGCTGATACGCAATGCTAAACGCCACCACATTTTCGATACTATTAGTTCTTCTTCTTCTGCCGATATTTGGAAATTTCTTGGAAATCTTGGTATCGACAAATCGCGACATTTAGACCTTCCTAATTCAATTGACTTAGATGATCCGAACCGACATTTCTCCACCATGGATCGTCTAACAGTGTATAGAGTGCCGCTAGCGGCACTCTGTCCCTATCGAATAAAGTGCCGCTAGTGTCATAATAGTGTTGCTGCCTCGGTCCGGCTAAAGTGCCGTAAGCATTGTAATGTCATTATCTCTGTAAAACACCACATTCCCAAAACATTATCACATTATCTTGTGCCTAAACGGACCCTGGCACTCACAAGCCACTGCCTCGCTGTGGTGTGGTCACAGTTCTAACCTAACCTAACCTACCTTTCAGCTATTTATACTTCATTTTTCGTAAATTCAGTCATTGTAGTAACTTTTGATATGAATATCTAAAACAAATACGATCAATCATTACAAAGGGCAGCGAACTAATCTCAACAAGCAAACAAAATACCAAGTGACAGTGACAACGACAATTAGCACCACTATTATGCCGCAAATAGCGGCACTTTATCTATTGGATCGGCACTCTATACACTTCCTTTTTTTATCCGTAGGTATAAGTAGTAGGTCTATCTATGTAATGTTTTGGTCCTAACTTTATTAAAGACTTTTGGGGACGTTATCTTCATAGCTATTTTAGGCTACATACACTAATAGGTACGTCCGTTGAAGGCTGTCATTTCCAACATGACATCATGTAGCAACATCGACAAATTGAAAATCAATCACCGCCGACCCAATCAGCATCAAAATCAGTACCAGGGTTGACACACAATTAACCTGTATCATTTATGGAAATTATGTGAATTTGCTGATAAAACTAAATGGGAATCTTGCGGGTAGATTGATCAGCGAAGTGAAGATAATGGTTTGAAAAAAAAGCCTATCGCAAAATTCAATTCTTGTTGATGCTGATACAAGAACCAGAGGGCTTAAAAAAGTGACATTCTATCAGCAATACTGATGGTGGAAAACTCAATAATGTATGGGATTGTCAGCTACCAAAAAGCTTATGACAATCCCGTTGAAAGTCGTGGTAGAAATAGGAAACGCTTTGAAAGCAATTGACACTTGTCTAGGTCCTAAGGTTGATAGGTAAACTCGATTAAATTATTCTTAGGTTGAACTTTTATTGAAGGTAATTTAACAACAATGCAATCATTATCAAATAGGTATTGTTCTGGGGCCACTGAATCGGACACTGACTCAATCTGCCTAACCTTTTTGATGTAGCTGAATACCAGTATTTAACATGGAGCGGCTGCAAAAGTAATTTTTTCAAACTAGGCTGAGAATCAGCACTTTTCGAACGTCAAAGTTACATAAGACAGTCCCACAAAATCCCCTTCACCACTTCCTAGTGCTTTAGCTGGCAAGAAGAAGTGGCGCAACAAACTTCCCAGCAGCACAGCTGTCTGTTCAATTAGAAAAATAAATGATTCTATATACATAATAGTATGCAAAATTATTTACATTACGCAACACTAAACAGCTACATACTGGTGCCGATTCTCTTGTCACAAATGCGTCTAAACTAGACTAAAAATCACCAAAATTTAGTTTACTCCTGTCAAACGATGATTTCCCATTCTGAAATAGACTAAAGTGGCACAACTTAACTATATTTTAGTTTGACAGCACTAAGATTGTACTGAGATTTTAATTTAGTGAAAATGACAATTTTGCTATTCTGAATTTGACGTTTTTCACCAAAAATTTTAATTTTCTAACTAATTCTGACCATTTTTAATCGCCACTGAAAATGGTGTGGAATATTATTAGTTGTCATGGACTAAAATTCACACGAACATCTCGACTTTGGGTGCAAAAACAGTACTGTACTGGATTTTTTTCTTTTCTTTTGCTTATATCTTGAAAATGGTGTGTCCTATCGCAAAAATAATGAAAATTTCGACCCCCTTTATGAAAGCCTTATACCCCTAATCCTCAACACGTAGGTATTTTTTTTTCCATACAAAAAGTGAAAAATTTCATATAAAACACGTCGAGGATGCCCCCACTGCGCGCACCCGGTTCTAAAAAAATTCACGGGGTAGGGCAAACAAGTATGTATTGTCAAATTCGATTTAGTTGTGTCAAAATATTTTTTAAATTTAGAGAATTTTTACTACATAATAGCGTTAAGATTCTCATAGCCAAAAGTAAGAAATTTTAGTGATAGTTTAGTTAGTTTAGTCCGGTGTACAAGAGAATCGGCACCACTGTCAGCTAGTACACGCCAATATACCAACCAAAAATATCGAGAACAAGCAGCAAGCAAGCAGAAATATAAAAAAAAAACTAAAGGTAAAAAAAAAAACTGACCTTCACAACCCAGTTACTGTGTAACATGATACCCTTTGGTAAAACTGGTTGTCAGACTTGGGCTTTTGGCTACCCGTAACGACTGTCAAAGATTTAAGAATGACAACCGACCAAAGTCTTCGTGTTTTCCGAGACATGGAGGTATCTCGATTTGTAATGGATGGTCATCATGAACCGGCCGGCAAGCGTAGCTTCACCTTTGATCGATCCGTTGGGATGTTATTATTTACTGACTGACTACTAATAAAAAATGTTTATAAAAACGTAAATCGAGACGTAAAACTATCCGCTCCTTATTTTCGAAGACGATGAAAAAGAAAAATAAACCTTTGATTTATTCAGGTTTTACGTAGTGAGTCCTAGAATGGATAACTGATCTTAGTGTATAAGGTACGGCAATTGTCTGCCCCGATTGTCATTCAAATAAATATTCAATAGTCACGGAGAAGCCCGAGGGCTGTGGATTTATCCTTAGGATATCAGCATTTTCCAATAATTCTGTTTTACCTCTAGGTAAGATGACTATCGCGTCCTTTAATTCGTTTTGGAATATTCAGTTATAAAATTCGACTCAATGTATGTAGTTCGATAAAAGGATAATGACCAAAATATTTAATTGAACACAATACGAGCATAAAAAACACGCAAAACCCGAAAGCGATTTTCTCGTAAAATTACTATTAAAACTTTGTTATAAGAACTATATACGAAAGAAAATTCAAATTCATTTATTTTCCTACACAAAGTTCTTAAATAATACAATTTATGAAATTCTCACTACCAGTAGACTTAAATAATTTAAGCAGTGGGTCCCAAACTAGGTACAGCCTATATCTTGGTGACCCAAACACTACATAAAGTTAACATTGTAATGTGTTCTGCTAGCGCAATAAAATTAAATGATCTTATTCATTAGTTCATTACAAAATTTAGAAAAATTACAATAATGTAAGTACAAAGAAAATAAATAAGATATGTAGATTATACATACAAAAAACGTTAAGGTAAGTGTGTGGTGTAAGTGTAAGTTAGGGTTAAAATACAATGTTCGTAGCATCAAACAATTTCTATCAATACTTTAAGAGAAAATCGTTTTAGAATCTTGCGTAAGTGTAACGTATTTAGCCTGTAAATGTACAGTTAACCACACCAAACCCATGATCGCCACAATTTCAGTTACAAAATAACCGTCCAGCAACAAAATAAAACTCGACGCACACTAGCAAGTCCGTTGTTAATTTAATCTCATAACGTCGCAATAAATCAAGGCTCTTTACCGGCATTTTATTGCGTTTTAGCCACGAAGCTACTTTGCACATATGTAACTAGGTTAACACTTGGCCCGACTTGGCTTCATGTTTATGCAAAACTAACTTCCTCAGGACACTGTGAGGGGAAGATAAGCTTTGTATGAATAATAACGGTGTCCGTTTGAATACATTTTCTAATATATTAAGAGGCGTTAAAGTAGTTATGGTTTATGAGGTGTTGCGTTTTGTCAACCCTAGCAACAGGATTGTTATGATTTGTCACTTGAGGATATCGAATATTATGCATACGCTACATTGGGCGCCTTAACTACCGTTCAAAAACATAGAATTTTATTAAATACTGGAAGTATTGATAATTAAGCTGGTATTTCCATATGAAATACACAACAAATGTCAAGATTTTATTTAGAAACATTGTCTGCTCAGCAATTTATTGCCAAGCGTGAATTCACGGCTTTATATCCAAATATTCATCAACCTATTTTTTCAACCTTTTTTTAAGTAAAATAATAGGACTTTCTGCAGGTTAGCCACATTGGCTTTAATGATCCGAGCAATCCAATATTTTGGAAAAAAGCTCTTACGGGGCACACTGCAAGTACAAGTCAACAAACAGGGGTCAAAACTACCACGAATGTGTTAGTGACCCACTAGAGCATTTGAAAGGGAAATCTGAGTACCGTTAGACAGTTCAAGAAGTTCAAGTTAAAAGTACAGGAGCACGGTACAGGAGAAATTTCTGGTGTGGGGTAACGTTTTCAAAACAAAAAAAAACCCCAAAAAGAAAAGAAAAAAAAGACATGATGTCGATCTTTTACGGTTTCCGTAATAGTCAGAGTCACTCGATATTACTAAGTCATGAAGGGAACGGCCCTTACTAACGTGTGACTCCAGCTCTACGAAAACCGAAAGAAAAATCGACATTGATGTTTTGTTTATATCTTTTTAGTTGTCATTTTTGTCTTAGTTGGGTTTTTAGTATTTAACTAAATTTTGCTTTAGTTTTTTTGCGTGTGCAATCATTTAACTATGCCTCGTTTATCAAAATACGATTAGTAAGCAGTTTAGGAGTAATGAGGGAACAGAAGAACGTCGTACATAAACACATACATAGCCTGTATCATAAACCTGCTTTTGCTAGTCCGTAGTCGGGTAATTAGGTAAATGTCACTTTAGGGACATAGATACCCTAAAATATTCAGGGTATGAATGTTCTGACTCCCAAATTCATATTCCTCTCCCATTTCATATTTGCCTAAAAGCCCAAATCGATATCGGTTCCTATAAAATAGGTACGACACGTTACAAGATAACAATGAGCAATATGAGCATGTGAAAACGTTGTTAGGGGTACGCTTGTTGAATACGAATCGTTTGTGACAGATACCTACGCATGTTCGTACGTAATTATTACGAACCTACTACTAGGGACGGGGCTAATCGAATTCTGTTTTGGAATTCGACTAATCGAATGAGACTAATTACTTAGGGCCGTATTGAATAAATCTGAATAATTTATGAGAGAGCTCTTAAATGAGAGTGGTTTGGTATAGTTATTTAGGATACTGGGTTAAAAAAACAACCTTCTAGGTCTATGTATGTTTCTCAAGGATTTTGTGCTAAATCAGACGCGTTTTAAACACAGGTTGAGCCAGGGATCAAATTGTTTTTTTATCTTTTTTTTTATGGTTGAACTCTTTGGGACACAAAACTGATGGATGGATAAAGGTGCCTAGATTGGAAAATCATACATTTCATTGGCCCATTTACATTCTAATAATAAAAAATACTGGCCTTTTAAGTACTTGACAAAAACTGCCTCCAAACCCAAGAAACATACATAAATTGTGACAGATATCATCCAGAACAACGAAATTTATGTGCTGCGAAATTTTTATTTCCATATAACATGGAAGGGATCGAGTCGTTTAGCATAATTTTGTTCCCCCTCTTCCCTTCACCCCACATGACACGTAAACGGGACGACTGTCAATATTTTTTGCCAACATTATAATATAGTCATGGAAATGCTAATCATGTTTCCGGGTGTCTGATTTCGGGGTCAACATGTATTAATTAATGTTTGATTACTTTGGAGTTTGGTCGGGTGGGGCTAGGAATTGGGTACCCAAATGAATGTTTCGAAAATTGTATTCAAGAATATAGGCCGCAACCGGTATGACAATAGCTGAAGGAACATGCAAAGAACAAAAGAAAACTTGATTGACAGTGATGACAGTTGCTGGTTATAATTCCTTGGAAAACCCTTATTACGCAGGTCCGATTACGGGCTGGGGAACTTTTTTATTTTTTTATGTTCATTTTTTTTTATTTGCCCCACACTAGGTTTTTCTCCTGTATATGTGGGTGCGTTTATAAACATTTAAACTCACATACACAAACAGCCAGACCGGAACAACTACTTGAAATAATGATTAACAATTAATGATTTTGAATAATAATTTATTTTAATGATCGTTCTAGGTGTGGTTCAGTTCAGTCATTTATAATCAGCCTAGCTATTTAATTTAAGAGTTTTACTTGGCATACTTAAATCTCAAACTGATGTAAGCTATAAAATTGGATTAAAACTAAAAGCAATGTTGCCAGTCTTATGGGCACGTTTCCGGATGACAGCGATGCGGACAGATCAGATACTTCGACACCTATTTGTTTTTTGTAATTACTTATTTGTGTAGTTAGTTAGTCCCATCGACATTTGAAACTTACCCATTAAACGATTTAAAAGCTGTATTAAAACCAAACTTTGTAAAAAAGGGTACTTAATATAAAATTTCTGATTATTTAGAAGATAAAAAAGCATGGGATTGAGGTGTTCGCTCTGCTAAGCCTTTTGCCATAAAATTTGATTTTTTTATTATTATGTAAAATCATTAAAATATAACAGTTTTATATACATATTGACACTGTTGAAAATTATAATAATAGTGACCTGATTACTTTGTAAAGTATTACATTGTTTTAATTATTGTGAATGTGAGGACTATGTGGGGTTTTTTTTTCTCATTATTTTTTTCTTTCTCGGTTAGTTTTAATTATGGTCTGGCAGTTTGACTAGTTTATGCGGCCTACCCAAATGTCCTTTCTTTGGTATTGTTCGTCAAGTTGAGCTACTTAAATTCGGAGTTGAGCTCCACGATAACTGACAAATGCTTGCACTGACAGGACAGGTCCACTCAAATCTGTGTGGTTCTTTTCTCAAAAGACCATTTCAGACTATTATACATGGTCCTCATATGGCCTGACCAAGATTATGTCTGGACTTTAAAAGAGACTGTGACCTCTGAGTTTGTTTCAGTCTTTCTTCTCATAGTAGTCAAATAGGAAACGTCGAACTCATCTAGCTATTTATTAATTTTTTAAGATGACGTGTAAAAGTGATTCCAATATCCTATTTACAGAATAAACAATTTCATTAAATTTCATTTCATTATATTCAGTACCTAATGTAGATAGTTAATTGTGTTTAATACTGTAAAACAAAGTAACGATTGGTCTCGTCGGTAACATCACTAGCAATTATTATTACGTCACAGACGCCCGCCCTCACTGCTATCAAAATGAACGCTACTGAATTTACGTGCTGTGAAATTATTATTATTTTCAGTGTAAGGGCACGATCATATAGTCCTATTTACCTTAGACTACAATAATTAGCTTGTGTATTTCGTGGGTAAGTTTATCTGCTGCATCATCAAAGGTCTAGGCTTTTCCCAACTATTTTTGTGTCGGCTAAATCGGTTGCAACTGAATATATACAGTATTTTAATCTTTATCGACCATCACTGAAGACCTTACCAACTTGCGAGAAATACGTATTATAATTTACTTATTTTAATGATTAAGTCTGTCCGTAATGTTTCCACAGTAAGTCTTTTCCACACTTGGATAGTGAACAGCGTTATTGGCAGTTTCAGAAGAATTATCACGGATATAGTCACATATTTTTTGTATCGTGCTACTTACCAGAATTTGATTAATATATATTTTAAAGTAAGGCCATTTTAATAGGTAACATTTGACAATTCATCAAAATTCAACAACGTAACCTTTTTTTTTCGTTTTTTTTTTGCGTTTTGTTAGAACTGCATAATTGTTTAACTTTTTTCAATTACGATTACATATTTATTGTAATAATTACCGATACGAGTAATTTTACGATTTGCTTTCACTAAACTGACAGACGTCAAATGTTACATATTAAAATGGCCTGACTTTAGTTCATTCTCATTATGGCACCTTTTTAGGTCATGAGCTATATGAATATCAAAATATATTTGGCCTAGGTCTTCAGGGGGACGCGTGAAAATGGATTTGCTGTTACAATGTATATTAGATCTATATTATTATGAGCCATTTGTGTCCGTCCCTCTGCAGGGCAAAACCCTCCCTTCCCTCCTTCCACTTATCTCTGCTGTTCTATGTTATTTAAGGCACGAATTTGTGTTACAATTCTTTCACTTTCCATACACAACTTATTATTTGTAGTAATGTGGCAGCATCCACACCGCCACATGCAAACTACGCATCTAGGACCTGACGTCACACAAAATCCTGACGTCAAACAATTTCTGCATCGCGCAATTAGAGTTTACCGCGCGAACGACATAATATATAAGACTATACGACATCAACCATCAGGCAGTTGTCCGCCAGACACGAAACC
This sequence comes from Xanthia togata, assembly GCA_963853775.1. Lineage (NCBI taxonomy): Eukaryota > Metazoa > Arthropoda > Insecta > Lepidoptera > Noctuidae > Xanthia > Xanthia togata. The sequence goes on from OY970802.1 coordinate 21,475,952, forward strand.
CGTCTGTTCGGAGGATCCTCCCTTTTCTATATAGGATGAGTGAACTTTATACCCTGTTCCTCTTACGTCTAAAGTACTAGCTTTACAGTGGTTGTGAACGTAGCTTTACAATAAGATCGACTCGTTTAGCATAATTTCCCCTCCCTTCGCGATCGGAATGTAATCGCACTCGCACCTACGTGTTTGATGCTTTATCACAGCCTGTAATAACCTGAATGAACACCTTTATTTATTATTTACTCACAAAACCTTTTCGTTGGGTTTTGTAAATAGAAATATTTTGAGTTAAGTGTGTTAAGACTTGAAAAAAATACGCTTCTATTAATATTGCTTTGAGAAAAGATACGGCTGTGTTTTGCTCATTTTTATTTTGCATGCGTCTTAAATGGGACACAAATTTTATCGTTGGTTGTAGAAAATCTATTATTCAATTTAACTTTGCAGTCAATTACTGTTCCACCGAGCCAAACTCAGCAAAATTTTATTTAGGTGCCGTTCACTCAAGTGCGTTTGAAATCGGTGCTCTAAGTGGAATATCTTAAATCTATTGTCTCTAGACTAAACTTTCTGTGGTTATTCCTATCAGGTATTCCAATTTCAAATAATTTCCATCTGGATACTTTCAAACAATGAAAGATTTTTTTAAATCAATTAAATAGTTTCAGATAGAGACCCAGGTAGAACAGAGGAACGTACAAACGGTCTATACACTTCGTACTTTTGCAAGTATTATTAATTTTCAACCGACTTCAAAAAGGTTCTCAATTCGGTTGCATGTTTTTTTTTTTATTGTATATTTGTTACGCGATTACTCCGCCAATTTTGAATTGATTTTGATGATTCCTTTTAGTTTGGTAGGGCATACTTTAGAAATGGTCCCATATAAATTTGATCAAGATCTGATGAGGGGTTTTTGAGTTAGCTTTAATAATACGTATTTTTCCCACCTAGTATATGTGGATGATATTCTAATAGTTCCTGTCACTGTAATTCACATAGCAGGTAGTGGTATTCAAATTTTTGTGGGGGTTTTGTGTAGGTACCACAACTAAAAAGTGAAAAATAAAATATTATTCACAAAAAATAAAACCGACTTCCAAAAAAAACACTACAAAGTGAAAAATAACTTTGATTTCGGAAGTCGGTGGCAAAAAAACGAAAATAAAAAACCAGACACCGACTTCCGAAATCAAAGTTATTTTTAACTTTGTAGTGTTTTTTTTGGAAGTCAGTTTTATTTTTTTTAAACTATCCAAAGATTTTCATAAACCTTTGTGCTTTTGAATTGCACACTATTTATGATTTGTATTGTTATATTTATTTTAGCAAGGCCATATAACAAAACTATCAGACATTTTCACTCGTATTTACATGCCAACTGCTACATTACTTTAACAATACAAAAAGCCTTTTTTATTCAAATTAACCACGATCCGGTTTTAAGCGTGAAAATGAACATTAATACCTTTCTTTTAAGAAAATATTCAAGGTAAAGATAAAAGGTAAGTACTGTCTTTACAATCATTTAAAATTTCAAAGAGATCTCGACGCTTTTTGAGGGTATAAAATGGCATACGATTTTGTTCTTTTTTGAATCATAAATATAAAAGATGGCGGTTTATTTTTGAATTAAGAAATTCAAATTGAACGGCGCTCCTGTAGAGGGTTTTCATAGGGACCAAAATATTACATAGTGATAGTACAAAATTCTACCTGACACACATTACATTCAAGTAATGTCATTACTACTGACAGTGTATTGGTTGGAATGGTTTGTGATCTAAATATTTTAATAGTTTTACGTCATTATTGGAAGGAATGACAGTAATATTGATGTCATTATTACTGAATGATAGTGTCTGGTCCGCTATTAGAGGTTTTTACGTCATGACTATGTCGGGTACTCTGTGCAGGCGTAGCGTGCCTTGGCGGGCCCCGTATAAAAATTTGTTTGGGGGTAAAGATTTATCACAAACGAAAAAAAAGATGTTTGCATAAAACTAAAAGAAATATTTATTTATCATAATTTTCTGTCACTTTTCCAATATTTTTACAAACAATTCATATTAAATATACACTCTCCTTGCTTTTTTTTCGTCAAACTGATTTAATCAATCATTTATAGCTGATGATGACTTTAGTTTAATCCGTGTAATTGATACGGCAGATACGGCGGTAGCTACGCCCCTGACTCTGTGTTAAATCCTTATTGGGGTATAAAGGCTTTTCTTTTTCTTACCTACATATTAATTCGTATTCAGGCTCGTGCAGACTAGCGCGACTGGTCACGCGATGCGACACCAGTAATTTATTGTTCTGCCGTGAAGTTTTCTACAGGTCTGCATGACGCTTTAGCGTCAGTCAGTCTTAAACCAAAGAACTAGGTTACATCCAACGTGACTGATGATGATATTCCTAGAAATACAAAAAAGTGGCCTTGACCCAGGCTTGGTAGGCAGACTCTTTTCGGGCCTCAGCGCGGGCGCATTATGCATTATACCAAGGCCGGGATTTGTGACCAAGCGGGAATAAAATACTCCATCTCCTGCCGAATCACGTCCGCAACCACGTCAGCACAGCATGAGGGGTCACCCGAGGAGAAGTACATTTGCCGCCATGGATAAGACGCAAAAAAGTGCCACATCTCATCCCAGTCTGCCGACTCGTATTGCCATACTAGCCTCGTGCCTCTAGGACTCTCATCAGGAGGAGAGCAGGTCAAAACGGATTTCACCAGGCAGTGGTCAGAGATTCCCAGCGGGGCTGAGACTGATACTGAATGACTGTCCTTATTCATAGGGCTCTAAAAACATCTAAAAAGTTTACAGCAGGTACCTTAGTCGTGTTCAAGCAGTTTTATGTTTCCTTCCAGCAAAGTAAAGCGCTTATTGAAACAGCACAAACAAAAAATAAAAACGACAGAAGCACTTTAAAAGCCATAAAAAATTGGCAGGTGATGGTAATTCAACATCCCAAAGGAAAAGACGGTAATCGGATGATTAATTTAGCAAAAACATTCAAGTGAGTGGACTGAAGGTGCTCGAAAAACTGGAGCATAAAATTGTATTAAACAATTTCCCTTTATCGTAGGAGCTCCGTACATCAAAACGTTCCGGGACATATCCTGTTATATAACGGAGACCGTTCGAAGCATACGGCAAGAGGAATTTCGGAAGTTATCAAAGAGATTTCAGAGCTTTGTAATTTTTAACTTTTTTTATCTATGCTGATATTGTTGGCTTTGTTGAAGAGCAGCGTGGATCAGACAATGTTGAACATGGAAGCGGCGATTGAAAAATAGAGACAAAAATAAATTTACGACAATCGAGGAATGCTTTGCGATTTTTGTTCGATCGGACGGGTAAAGTTTAGAGCAAAATCGGCTAATATGTGATAGCTCCAATAAGATTGAAAGATACGAGTACGTTGAAAAAAGTAGAAATATGCCGTAGTCCACTATACTGGGTCAAATTTAATTCGCTAGGAAAACTCTGCAGACGAGCTGGGTATCGATATTTAAATATTCTATACTATTATATGAGCACTATTTGTAGGTATATATCTTTTTTACATATATTAGTCTTCTGTGCGTGTGTTTGTCACCTAACCCCTTCTAAACGACTGGACCGATTTGGATGAAATTTTGTATGTACGTTTGAGTGGGTCCCTAGATGGTTTGTAAATACAGTTGAATCTGGTAGGTGGCGCTGTTGGGGCAGGACTACGACTGCTAGGTCCGCTAGTATGTATATATATACTTTTAATACCGATCTCGAAAACGACTCTAAAGATTTCAACCAAACCTGCATTTTAGGGTTTTACGGGGGCGAAAACTCGGTCTAGCTAGGTCTCATATCTGGAGAAATTTGTTTTCTCCATATTTTCACCCGAGTAGAGCTCGCCCAAAATTAGAACAAGATGGTTACCTTAGAATAATAACATAATGGCAGCATGGAATTAGTAAGTACCTATCTATCATGGCAGCATGGAATTAGTAAGTACCTACTATCATGGCAGCATGGAATTAGTAAGTACCTACTATCATGACAGCATGGAATCAGTAAGTACCTACTATCATGGCAGCATGGAATTAGTAAGTACCTACTATCATGGCAGCATGGAATTAGTAAGTACCTACTATCATGGCAGCATGGAATTAGTAAGTACCTACTATCATGGCTGCATGGAATTAGTAAGTACCTAATATTATGGCAGCATGGGATTGAAATTAAATGAAATGTATTTATTTGCCAGAATATAGATACATATATACAATGTGGATCTGGACTTACGACATTAAATTAAAACGAGCACAGTACTAGTCCATAGAAACATTTTAAAATACGAAGATTAGTAGTTAATTGAAAATTGAAAAATTGCAATTTTCAAATAAAATAAATAGCAGAATCAACTGCATAAAAGTAAACACGCTTTATCTACGAAAAGTCACTAACCTGTTGCGCGGCCCGATGCGAGTCGCAGCGGGGGGCGGCGCCTGCGCTGCGGTGCGGGGCGTAGGTGGACGTGGGTAGGTAGTTTAGTCGGAGAACAACAAATTAGCGGCATAAACTCACTAAGTTGCGCGTTGTTAATTAAAAGATCACTGATTGAATAATTAATCACATAATATCACATCACAATCAGAATTTACATCAATAGTCAAATGTATAAATTTTCAAGATTTCTACCGTTGTTCATTATGCACAAGCGACATCGATACCTAATTAACTAACTAATATTAAACTAACACTGAACAATAAGTCACACTAAATCGTCTTTAATCACAAATAACAACAAAATTTTTTCACAATATCACAACAATGCGCGCGCGGCTCGTCTCGTGATAAAAAAAAGTAGCCGTGTGCGCTCCTCAAAGGGCGCCGCTATGCACTGACTGTGACCGAGTCCCGAGACTGCCGAAAAAATTCCGCTCACACACACACTCGCAATTGTCTATGCACCACTAATGCATAATTTGCGTAAGTAATATTTCTTTTTCTTTCTAATTGTAGTATTATTTTGTGGGACTGGGCGGGGCGCGTCAGAGTGGAATCGTATGACACCTTTCTCTGTCTCTCAAGCATATTGAGACGTAGAGGATAGAATCGTACGTTTTGCACAGGTTCTTGACCTTACAATGATTACCTATTATTACGAACTCAGATCTACATCATGTTGAAAAATAAGAAAATGAAAAATAATTTCCTGTGGCTAAAGTATTCATTGGATTTGATTGATTTTTTGTATACGGGTAAAGAACATGACACTCTTTATGTGGTTTTGAGGAATGTCAATCGTCCTGCTCCACATTGTATAATAACATGGTAGAGTAATTTTAGTTTCACTATATTCGACTAATCAGTCGTGCAAATATTTATAGTATGATGGATAATAATATCATGAAATTGCATCAATGTCATTTTAGTCATACACATCATATTCATAACAAAATTTAATATTAATTAAGCATATTACATTACAAAATATATTAATTTAGTTTATTAGATTGTCATGATTGTCATCGATTGTCTCATAGCTAAGACATTAGTAATTAGTAAGTATTAAAGATTAGTAAGTACCTACTATTATGGTAGCATGGGATTAGTAAGTAGGACCTACTAAAAAATACCATTCTCTATTTTCACCAGAGATTCTTTTTTACTTATTATAAAACAAAAACCAAATGATTGTATCAACTCATACTTCCAATTACTACACTACCAGCGGTCGATGTAAAAACCTCCAAGATTTTTTTGTTTTGTCTTTATTTAGATATCTATCCATAGACACCCATCATGTCTCGGAGTTTCGCTAGCAAATTTTTTAACCAGTATAAGAAAAAAATCCGATTTTAGACATAGACTTCATTATCTGAGCAGTTACATATTATTACAGTCGAACCTGCATAAACGAGAGTTCAAGGGACCGCGATTTCTGTTTCGCTTATAGAGGTTTCCCATTGATTTTCTAGGTTATAGAGGACAGAAAGGGCCTCTCTCACTTACAGAGGTTGATGCTGGCTGGGAAAGGTTGAGAGGAAGAAAAACAATGGTAGTTTCACGAAATTTAAGGAGTCATAAATAGCAGATGTTAAATTACACTCGACTGTCGCTTATAGAGGTACAGTCTACAGGTACAGTACTAGAATCAGTTTTATTATTTTTTGTAAAGTTTGACGTTCAAAAGTGCCTTTATTGTGCCTAATTGAAATATTTTTTTTTTTTTTTGACAGTCAAATAGCATTCTCAGTTATAGAGGTCCATTAACGAAAAACGACTTTCTCTTCTCACTTATAGAGGTTTTAGAGAGTTAAAATGACGGGACCTGGCAAGTACTCTAATTTTTTTGAGTTTTCTCGCTTACCCAGTTCTCACTTACTCAGGTTTTACTAAATTTTAATTAAGTCTGTTAGCGTACGAGTATATTATGTAAATACTATGATTACATATATAAAATTGAGAAACCATCCAATAAAAAAATAAATAATTGAAAAGCTATAATAAATACTCTACCTAGGTAGCGTAATATAAATTACAGAACGGTTGATTCCTACGACTTTATCGGCAGGCTTCGAGGGACATACATAATGTAATGGATTTAAAAATTTATATTCACTGCGGAACCACGCAGTCTAGTCGATTGACTTTTACAATGCCTGTTTGCGGAATTTAATCGATGAGTAAACCGTTAAAATAGTTGTACGGTTAACTTTTATGGTTGAGAATGGAATGATCTTTATAAAATAATACAGAATATTCAGCAGAATGCTAAGCACGTAGTACTTTATAAGTATATTTTTTACAAATTTGATGGTCATTCGAATTTTTAGAAGCCCGAAAGTCTGACCACTGCCTTTATCAAGGGGTATCGTGTTACCCAATTACTGGGTTGTGGAGGTCAGATAGGCAGACGCTCCATGTAAAATACTGGTATTCAGGAGCATCTGGTTAGACTGGAAACCGCCCCAACATAGTTGGGAAAAGGCTAGGTAGATGGTCCCTAATTTTTTTAAAGCAATTTGAAGGTCATATCCCGTATTTAAAAACATTCAAGATCTAGGCGCAGTCTCATCGACACTCAATGCCACAAACTTAGGTACCTATCTACCTATTGTGTTACAAAAATGTAACTAAATTAGAGATTTTTTTGACAGATGAGAATGGGATTAGAAGGCTACCGTTCTTAAAAATATGGAAATTTTTCCCCTTGTATTCTAGAACGGTACTCAAGCAACAATTACAAATTCTCAATTCAAAATTGCCCAATGTCGTACAAATTCCATTCATACTTTGACACCGTTCTAGAATGGCCGGAGACTAAAGAGTAATGCTAAAGTAGGGTTTGACAATTTTTGAACAGTAAAATCTTAATTAAAAAACCGGGTGTAGGAGTATCTAATTTGAGCATGATTCCCAGTACCTACCTACATCGAGCAAATTATTCATCAGTTGCTTCTACAAGAGCGCGTCGAAGCTTGTGAATTAATATGTTATTTCCGCCACAGAATGTACTATTTTCCTTCCGCGAAGTTCATAATGGTAGACAAAGATAGTCAAATTATGCTTCGTTAAATTGCATTTTTATTCTTCCTACACTTAAATTGTCATTTACGAGGTTTTCCATGATATTGTTGAATTGAGGTACAGACCTACCGATATTTTGACGCTGTTACAAGCGTCGTTAACACGGAATAACTAGACATTTTTTTACTATTTATGCTTTTTAATTTCACCTAAAAAATATCGTCCATTTTTTTCGAGAAAAATGGGAACCTACTTGTAACAAAAATGTGTTATTTTCTGTAATACGTTCGTAAATACAATCGTCAGGACTGTATTTACGAACTTTGAGAGCCAAAGACTATATTGTGCCGGAACCGTACATAAAGACCACATGTGTGTTTTATGTAGGTACCTACTTCATGTACGAAAAAATATATAGGCCTATTACCGGCCTTTTTCCTATGTCGGTAAATTTAGGTTTTTTTTTATCAAAATCGAGTACGTAAAGAAATGCCTAAATACCAGTTAGGTTTTCGAAGAAATTCCTCTATTGGATTTCATACTTATTATGTATTGTTTGAAAAGAGTGGAATGTAATGAAACTGTTTATTCTGTAATTAGAATATTGGAATCACTTTTACACGTCATATTAAAAAAAAAAAAAAAAAATTAGCTAGATGAGTTCGGCGTTTCCTATCTGACTACTCTGAGAAGAAAGGCCGAAACAAACTCAGAGGTCACAGTCTCTTTTAAAGTCCAGACATAATCTTGGTCAGGCCATATGAGGACCATGTAGATTAGTCTGAAATGGTCTTTTGAGAAAAGAACCACACAGATTTGACTGGACCTGTCCTGTCAGTGCAAGCATTTGTCAGTAATCGTGGAGCTCAACTCAGAACTTAAGAAGCTCAACTCGACGAACAATACCAAAGAAAGGACATTTGGGTAGGCCGCATAAACTACTGCCAGACCATCATTAAAACTAATCGAGAAAAAAAAATGATAGAGGAAAATAAAAACCACATAGTCCTCACATTCACAATAATTAAAATAATATAATACTTTACAAAGTAACCATGTAATTTTGTACTATAAATTTCAACAATGTCATTATGTATATAAAACTGGTATATTTTGATGATTTTACAGTATAATAAAAAATGTAAAACTTGATGATTTTATCACTAGCAGAGCGAGCATCTCAATCCCATTTTTATCTTCTAAATAATTTGAAATTTTATAGCACCCTTTTTTACAAAGTTTTGTTTTAATACCTACAGCTTTTAAATCGTTTAATAGGTAAATTTCGAATGTTGATGGGAAGTTTGTTGTAAAAGCGTATACATTGACCCATGAACGAGTTACCTATTCTGTGGAGACGAGTGCGATGTACAGAAAGGCTATGATTATCGGAAATCTTCTTAAAATTGGATATATTTTTGTGTACATACAATAGGTTATCAAAAATATATTGTGAGGCTACAGTCAGAATATTTATTTCTTTGAATCCTAACTTTAATACATATACATATAATAGTGTCATGTGCTACTGAGTACGAGGTTCTGGGTTCGATTTCGGGGTCGGGCTAAGTGTTGTTGGGTTTTTCCTAATATTATAAATGCGAAAATGAGCTGTTAGTTTATTTGTTACGCTTTCAGGCTAAAACGGCGAAACGGATTTGGACAAAATTTGGCACACCGGTAGACCGTGACCTGGATTAGGTTATAGAATAATCTTTATCTCGATATTCCTATGGGATCGAGAATTAAGGCTCGTGCAGACCAGCGCGACGCGACAGCGCGACGATATTCGAACAATACAATTTCTAAGAAAACTACACGGTATAACAATAGCCGGTGTCACGTTGCGCTGTTGAAGTTTTATGCGGGTAAAACCGCGGGACGCAGCAAGTACAAATATATTTTCATATTTAACGTTATCGGACTAATACCAAAATTGGATTCAATATTCGACTACAGGATAATAAAGTCATAGGTATCTTAGGTGGTAGGTTTATTTCGGCTTGATTGCTTTTCATTTATTCAAAATAGTTTAACAATACACTTATTGGGTATGCTCACTCATATGTACCTATAGTACACCCACATTTCGCCAGTTATGTTTAAGTCCCATGCCTTAGGACGGCGCGAGCCTATTGCCCTAAACCGGGCACTAATCTAGACTTCGGGCTGCTTCTTCCAATAACACTTTGCCCGACCTGGGAAACGAACAAGGACAGAGAGGGAGGGATATATTTTTAACCAGCTGCGCCCCGCGGTTTCACCCACATAAGTTTCGATTCCTTAAAAATATCGAGATGAAAAGTATCCTATGTGTTAATCCAGGTTATAAACTATCTGTGTGCCAAATTGTATCCAAATCCGTTCAGTAGTTTTAGCGTGAAGAAGAGACAAACATACACACTCACAAAATTTCGCCTTTATAATATTAGTGTGATGATATAATGAAGAGAGTAAGTAAGTATTGAGTAAGGTATAAATTCTACTACTACAATAAAAACGTTGGTACAGTAAACTGATGAAACAAAAATAAAAAACTACATGAAAGCTTAGCTCAGTTTTCTGAAACATAGTTTACGTCCCGGTACAAAGGCAGTTACTAGGGAAGGTTCTACATATCACCAATTAAGTAACGCGAGGAAGCACTTGATTTGTTTTATTGCTGTAAAGGATTATTTCACAAAGGCTGATTTATTGGATGTAGCTAAAAAATACAGCACACTATTTGAGTAACCCAAGATCAAACACAGTCTGAATTATTTTGAAGCATAATGCTAATCTATTGCTTCATATGTTCAAAAAATTAGTCTACTCAGCAGCGTAAATAACGCCATGAATGTTGCTGATCTGTAAAAATGATTAGGGTGCAGATCTCGTAAAATTGAGAGTCGTTAAGGAGTTCATGGCTAAGTAATGACAGCCGCACGGGTCGATCCATCAGATTAAACTACTCTTGCCGGGGTTGGTCCGTGGGTGGGCGATCATCTTTACATACCAATACTCCTCTGTGGCTCGGAAAACACGAAAGCCGACCCCAACATAGCTGGGAAAAGGCTAGGCAGACTTTTGACATTAAAGAGTCGCAGTAACCGTTCCCAGAGGCTTCGTTCGTCGTTGTCACTTTATTTTTCGTGTTTGCAATAGGTACCTGCCTTACTTCAATTATCAAAAACATTTTAAATATATTATAGACTAGCTGTGTGTGTGTTTGTGTAATATGAAATAATGACGACGATTCCTTTGTTCAAAAACTAAACTAAAATTAGCAACTAAATAGCATTTTTTTTATGTACAGACGCCAGCACATCAACCTACCCGAAACTGTCAAATTTTCCCAAACAATTTTGAACCTTATACTCTAGCGTTAAAGTTGAAAATCTATTAATTTGACAGACTGTAGTAGGTTGATGTGCGCCCGTCTGTACTCAAAATAAACTAAACTAACTTTTTCTTAGATAAAAACTATTTCAAGTGCGCCATCCAAATACTATTAGAGGGATAATAGTAACGATTGTAATACTATCTTGAATTCATAAAAACCTAGTACATTTTGTTAGGTTACTCTCGGAAATTGTGCACAACGTGTCGTGAACAGAATACCGTCTCATAAGACGTTTTTTTTTTTTTTGCAACATCCGATTTTAATGAAACAAAGCCTATATTCTCATCCAAATTAATCTCTGTCTACCTGTGAAAAATACATTAAAATCTGAAATGAAATGAAATTGTTTATACTGTAAAAAGGATACTGGCACCACTATTACACGTCATCGTTTAAGAATTAAATTTAAAATTAGCTAGATGAGTTCGGCGTTTCCTATCTGGCTACTCTGAGAAGAAAGGCCGAAACAAACTCAGAGGTCACAGTCTCTTTTAAAGTCCAGACATAATCTTGGTCAGGCCATATGAGGACCATGTAGATTAGTCTGGAATGGTCTTTTGAGAAAAGAACCACACATATTTAAGTAGACCTGTCCTGTCAGCGCAAGCAACCAGACCAAAAAGTGGCACGTGTTTAGATAACTTTGCTCACAATTCCAAACAGCGATATATTCGACTTCGGTTTATCGGACTATACCGCTCAAATTTTAAAAATACCAGTAAACAAAACTTGTACAGTATATTCCTGGCGAATTCAAAAGCGTGACTTATCCAGAGAAAATTTAATTTTGTTTAAAAAGCACCTTCAATGCCTATCTTTCTCAGAAGTACTTGAAACAGATGACCCTTTTTTTTTTTTTTTTTTGGGTGGGAAATCATCAAATGACGTCTCCCGCTCTGGGTGGAGCGGGAGGGCGTGTCAGACTCTTACTGACTAAAACCCACCCGTGTTCCTTCTGTTGCCTGTGCAATGCCAGGGGGGCACGGTATCCCTTTCGGACTTTCCCGCAACCCCGGCAGGCAATGGTCTCATCGGACCCCTTCACTTGCTGACACTCTTTGAGGTGCGCGTGGAACACAACGCGCCGTCGACCCGGGCCTGGTCCTTACCGGATGGCGAGCTACCCATTGCTCACCGTCCGCAAGCCCGCGCCTACGGTGGCCGGGATTCGGCAATAGATTCCCGACGCCCAGGGCGTCTCCTCCTGCGGCGGCTAGGGGCGTGAGGGCGCGAAATTTGCCTCTCCCTCACGCGCTCCGCCTCCTCCTTTGCGAGCATTACTGCTACGCAGAAGGAAGTGACGGCCTCCCATGCCCTCTCGCTCCGTACCATGGCCTAGACCAGGGCCGGACGCGAGAGATCCCCGCCACCGATCGATGACCCTAATGATGCATATAATAATTTTGTTGATCTCTTTCGTCTATTACATATATAACTTATGCTTCCCAATGCAATTAAAAATAGTAAAATCTGATAAAAAAAATTAATGGCTATCGCGTGGAATTAGGATTTGTAGCAGAAAACAACGGAATATGCTATGGAAATACAGAAAATCACCGCCAAGCGAGAAAAAAAAATCATTGCAAAACTATTGTGAAACTAACTCAAAGAGCCCAAAATAATTATTTGATTAATAGCTCAATAAACAAATCAAAATCATCATGGCAAATAATAAATAATAATAATAATTTAATTAAAGAACCAATTTTGCAAATAATAGAAGGAAACAAACTAATAATAGACCCCAGGCAGATTGCTGAATCATATAATAACTTTTTTGTTGACCAAATACATGATGTATCCAGTTAAAGTACGAGAAATACAGCTGCAATTACCAAAACCCGTAATTCTTTGTTTACGCAGCCGGTAGGCCCCCAAGATATTACACGAGTGATACAAAACTTAAAATATAAAAAAAGTTTCGGATTCGATACCATTTCAACCGTTGTAGTCAAATTCGTCTCGTATATTATCGCAAAACCATTAAGCCATATAATAAATGTGTGTATAAGCTCAGGTATATTCCCTGATGAATTAAAGACTGTGATCATTAAACCATTGCACAAAAAGAATGACAAGAAAGACATGGCAAACTATAGACCTGTAGCTCTTATTTCAGTATTCTCTAAGATCTTTGAAAAAATCATATATGAATCTATTTACACTTTTATAGCTAAAAATCATATTTTATGTGAAGAACAAAAGGGCTTTCGAAAAAATAAAAATATCAACATGTCAATATTCGATCTCTTGAAAGTAATCATGAATAATGTTGATAAGAAAAACCCAGTTTGTGCAATATTCACAGACATGACAAAGGCATTCGATTATGTAAAATATGACACTCTCTTAAATAAACTTAGCGATTATGGCATAAGAGGAAACGTGCTAAACTTAATTAAGTCATATCTCACGGATAGAAAACAATACACAGAACTATCGAGAATCTGTACTAAAACTAAGCGTGAACTGAAATACCTATCCAGTTGCAGAGTAACAGAGTTCGGAGTTCCACAGGGTAGTGTACTCGGTCCATTACTGTTTCTACTCTACATTATTGACCTACCCCGTCAAATCCGTCACCCAATGACATTATTTGCCGAATACAGCACTGCTATAGTCGAATGTACGAATGAGACGAATTACGAAGAATAAATAAACAGCACACTTAAAACAATAATAGATTGGCTTAATAGGAATAATCTAGTCATAAATTTACAAAAAACTAAAGTCATACACTTTCACCAGAGGTTACAGCCAAAAAAGTAATTACTGAATATAATGGCCAAATCGTAGACACAGCTTCAGTGACTAAATTCTTAGGAGTGCAGATTGACGATAAATTTACATGGAAATCTCAGGCTGAAAATGTGTGCCAAAAACTTAGTAAATCTTCATATGTACTCTATAACCTCTCAAATAAACTATACATAAATACATTAGTTATAGCCTATCATGGTTTAGTTGCTTCATTATTAAGATACGGTGTCATATTTTGAGGAAACTGCAGTGAGAGGGAAAGAATATTTAGGGCCCAAAAACGATGTCTTAGATTTTAGATCAATGACAGGTCATAAGTATAATGAAAGTTGTCAACCTGTATTTATATCCCTTAAAATTCTGACATTACCTTGTTTATATATTCTAGAAGTGGCCCTATTCGTTAAATTAAATAAACACCAATTTACCTCAATGATCGACTTAGGACAACGCACAGCACCAATGAGGTCCCAGTATAAAAACCAATTGCGCACAGGTGGTCATAAAACCGCCTTATTAAAAAATAGCATATTTTCCATGGGACCACTTATATATAATAAATTACCTGAATATTTAAAAGACCTACCCATCAAAATGTTTAAAAAACAATTAACAAAACTGGAGAAATGTTATTACACAGCTAACGACTTTTTAAATGACAAAACTCTATGAAAATGTTTTTGATAAATGTGCATTGCCTTTGCTATTTCGAATATTTTTGATGACATTGACTTATTGAGAATTGTTATTTATTTATCAGCGTTTTTTTTTAAATGGTTTTTGTTATATTGTAATTGGACATAACAGATCTTGACATTACGAGATTATCTAAATTCTTTATCTAATAATAATTGTGATAGTTGTTAATGTTTTGGAATATTTTGACACTTAATGTCAAAATATTCCAAAACATTAACAACTACTTTTCGACATTACTCATTTCGACATTTATATTCTTCATTGTATGCTTTGCGAGAGATTTATATGTAATTCATTAATTATATTTATTATATATTTTTTTTGTTTTCTGATCTGTAACAACCAATTAAATTCGACTATGGCTAATAATGATCGTAATAGCTGTATCTATATTAATATTTAATTCAAACCTAATTTTTTGCATGCCGTAAGGTAAAATGTATCGGGACACTTAATAAATATTCCAACTTATATGTATACCTACATTATCAGCAAATAAATGATTTCTTTCTTTCTTTCAAGCATTTGTCAGTAATCGTGGAGCTCAACTCGACGAACAATACCAAAGAAAGGACATTTGGGTAGGCCGCATAAACTACTCAAACGACCAGACCATCATTAAAACTAAATAAGAAAGAAATAATAATAATAAAAATAGCCACATAGTGCTCACATTCACAAAAATTTAAATAATATAATACTTTACAAAGTAATCTTGTCATTTTGTATAATATATTAAACAATGTCAGTGTTTATAATACTGGTATATTTTGAATGATTTTACTGAATAATTAGGTATAATGTTAATTTTTACGATTTTATCACAAGGCTTAGCAGAGCGAGCAGCTCAATCCCAAGCTTTTTTTTATCTTTTAAATAATCTGAAATATAGTACCCTTTTTTACAAAGTTTGGTTTTAATACAGTTTTTAAATCGTTTAATGGGTAAGTTTCGAATGTCGACGGGAAGTTTGTTGTAAAAGCGTATACATTGACCCATGAACGAGTTGCCTACTCTGTGGAGACGAGTGCGATGTACAGCAAGGTTGTGTTTATTCCTGCTACTTAAACTAGCAATATCGGAAATCTTCTTAAAATTTGATATATTTTTGTGTACATACAATAGGTTTTCAAAAATATATTGTAAGGCTACAGTCAGAATATCTATTTCTTTGAATTTTTCTCGAAGGGAATCTCTCGGACCTAGGTTGTAAATGGCTCGAACAGCCCTTTTCTGTAGAACAAAGATAGTATTAATATCCGTACAGGTTCCCCAGAGAAGAATTCCATATGACATAAGACTATGAAAATAGCTAAAATAAACAATTCTGTTGTTCTGTTATCTGTCAATTTTTTTTTTACAGCATAGGAGGCCGAACTTAGCCTTCCTGACAATTTTTCTATGTGTGGGCCCCATTGTAATTTACGGTCAATAGTGATACCAAGAAAAACTGTCGACTCAACAGGGTCCAGCTCTATTCCATTAACTTTAACATTGGTAGTTAGCTGCCTGACATTGGGCGTTGAAAATTTAATGAGTTTAGTCTTTTTTTTCATTCAAGAGAAGATTATTTACATTAAACCAATGCACAACTTTAGAGAGCGCATCGTTCACTTGTTCATAGTTGCCTAACTGGCGTTTAATTTAAAAAATAAGGGAAGTGTCTTCTGCGAATAATACGATTTTGTGATTATCCCTTACGTGGTTAGGTAAGTCATTTATATAAATTAAAAACAAGAAAGGACCTAGAATTGAACCCTGCGGAACGCCCATGCCACTAACATCGACCCTCTGAATTCTGTTGTTTAGATAAGAAGTCAGAAGGTCGAGAGCCCTGTCCATCATACCATAGCGGTACAGTTTCCTGATGAGTGTGTCATGATCTACGCAATCGAAGGCCTTGGACAAGTTGCAGAAAATACCAAGAGCATCTTGCGACTCCTCCCAGGCCTCGAATATGAACTCCGATGCCGCGAGAAATCGCGGCACAGCGGACAGAGCTCCGACGGGATCTCATGGCGTCATGGAGAGTGCGATTGTCGCAACCCAGTGCTGGGCACGCCACTATTGCGGCGATAAGTCCCCTCTTTGAGGAGTGGCTGGAGAGGCGCCACGGCGTCCTCACCTTCCGCCTGACGCAGGTCCTCACCGGACACGGCTGTTTCGGGAGGTACCTGTTTCGGATAAGGCGGGAGGAAACGCCCGGGTGTCATCACTGCGTGGATCGCCCGGAGGACACGGTGGAGCATACGGTGGAGGTATGCCCTGCTTGGGCAGAGCACCGCCGTGTCCTCGTGGAGGCGATCGGTGGCGGGGATCTCTCGCGTCCGGCCCTGGTCCAGGCCATGGTACGGAGCGAGAGGGCATGGGAGGCCGTCACCTCCTTCTGCGAAGCAGTAATGCTCGCGAAGGAGGAGGCGGAGCGCGTGAGGGAGAGGCAAATTTCGCGCCCTCACGCCCCTAGCCGCCGCAGGAGGAGACGCCCCGGGCGTCGGGAATCGATCGCGGATTCCCGGCCACCGTAGGCGCGGGCTTGCGGACGGTGAGCA
The DNA here is from genome assembly GCA_963853775.1 of Xanthia togata. NCBI lineage: Eukaryota > Metazoa > Arthropoda > Insecta > Lepidoptera > Noctuidae > Xanthia > Xanthia togata. Next base: position 21,492,865 of record OY970802.1, read on the forward strand.
ATGGGTAGCTCGCCGTCCGGTAAGGACCAAGCCCGGGTCGACGGCGCGTTGTGTTCCACGCGCGCCTCAAAGAGTGTCAGCGAATGAAGGGGTCCGATGAGACCATTGCCTGCCGGGGTTGCGGGAAAGTCCGAAAGGGATACCGTGGCCCCCTGGCATTGCACAGGCAAGAGAAGGAACACGGGTGGGTTTTAGTCAGTAAGAGTCTGACACGCCCTCCCGCTCCACCCAGAGCGGGAGAAGTCATTTGATGATTTTCCACCCAAAAAAAAAAAAAAAAAAAAAAGGCCTCGAATATGCACTTCAGTAATTCCACGCCCGCGTCTGTAGTTGAACGACCCTTTGTAAAACCAAACTGTTTCCGATGTAGTAGATGATGTGTATTGAGATGTTTTAACATTTGTTTCAAAATTAATTTTTCAAAGATTTTGCTCAATGTAGGTAATATCGAAATAGGCCGAAAATTCGTAGGATCAGTTGTGCTGCCAGACTTGAACAGTGGAATCACTTTACTAAGTTTCATCAGATCAGGAAATACACCAGATGCAATACAAGAGTTAAAAACAATTGCTAAAAAGGGTGAAATAACATCAATTATTGAGGACATGATATGTACTGACAATCCCCAAAGGTCAGTTTTTTTTATTTTTATATCAAGATCTTTAAAAGATTCTGTATGTCTTAGCAGTAGCATTTGTAAATTAAAAAAGTTGGTCACATTCTGGTACACATTCATTTAGTATTGAGTAAGCAGAAGTAGAGGATGACGATGACAGAGTTTTGGTTGTTAAAATGGGAATATTAATGAATAAATTTTCAAACTCAGTTGCCACCTCCACGTCTGCCTTAATATCTACATCATTGATTTTTAGATGGAAGTCACGATTCCGTACTGTCGTTCTTCTCGTTTCAGAATTAATAATTTTCTAAGTTGTTTTAAGAAGTTTAGTGTATGTTTTTTAATATGTATGGCTTTTGCAGAAAAACAGGCTCTTTTAAAAATTTTAGAATATTTCTTAACAAATTCTTTAAATGTTTCATCTGTGCAGTAGTTCTGGAGATGTGTGCGAACAAATAAACAGACAGACAGACATCGAATTCTACTGTTTTATTATTATGTCTAGAACATTTGGTAAATAGTGTTATATTCCCTAAGCCGTCGCTACTGCACAGTATGCACCTGCCTTGGTAGCTTTTTATTTGATTATCTTTACCCCGATGGCGTATCATACTTTCAATCAGAATCCAAGGGTTTTGAATTTAATTCCTAGTCTATTGCTTCAAAGGTTTGCAAAAATTGCCCATTCAACAACATAAATAACACAATGAACGTTGAATTGTCAAAATGAAAGTTTGCAATCAATTGCCATTTATGTGTATTATGCAATTACCCCGCTGGTACAGACTGCCAAAGGCCTTCAGACCACCTTTACACTTTTTATGTGCGTAAAGTTAAATAAACAAACTCGTTGGCATCACGATATTCTTCTTTAATAAGTACTTTTTAAACTAATATTATACAGTATGTTTATTCATGAAAGGCGTTCCCGTTAACCCGCAATAGTATAGCCAAACACACAGGAAAAGACAAACATGCGGGGCAGTCTTTGAGGACTGCTGTGACGCACGCTGTTTTCACTTCTATCAGTCTATTTTATTAGACGCGAGTTTCACGCTTTTTGTTCACCCAAAAAGTGCTCAACGCGCATAAAGAAGTTTTCACTTCAAAAAAATATTGATACGTAAAAGAAACACGCGCACTTGTCTTTCAACGTGGAAGTACGTCTGGCTTAGGCAACGTCAATACGCTGTAGGTAATACTCGTATTCCTCGCTACTATGTTGATTTTAAAGGAAATGTGGAATGTATTGTCTTTTAACGTTTTTTTTAATTTTTTTAACGATATTTTAATACTTATTTTTCTATGCTGATATTTTTATTTTTAGCTAATGATATAGATTAAAAAGTTTAAGGGAAAGCCCTCTGTTATTAAATATACTGTTTATGAACCTATCTAAGTACACACAGATATTAACAAATGTAGGTATTAAAATTACAACTGCGTAACAATATATAATGTAAGCCTATTTATATAATATTATTTACCGACGGACTCAAAGAAGATATTAAGTCGTCTCTCGTTTATTAAGTCTTTGAGTTATTAAAATTTATGGTTTGATATTTCTCTATTATCAAGATTTGAATTGATTACTAGTTCCCATATAACTTTGTACTCTGTAAGTGTATATAATTATGATTATAATAATTATAATGTTACTGTCAGATACACTTGCTGACATCTAATAATTATAATCTATTTCAATAGACTAATGGCCGATTCCGATATATAATATATGGACTGTTATTGGTTATTACGACATGGTTGGCGCAGTGCTTAAGCGATTGACTGCTGCGCTGCGTGTCGCGGGTTCGATTCCCGCACGTAACAAATATTTGTATGACCTACAAGTAGTTGTTCCGGGTCTGGCTGTTTGTGTATGTGAGTTTAAGTACGCACCCACCATACGGGGGAAATTCCTAGTGTGGGAAAAAAAAAACTTAAGATTTGTATCTTTACGAATAATGAAGCAAAGACGTCATAGTTTTGCATAGTAGACCCTCCCATGTGGAAGTCGCTGTCACAGGTAAAATTCAAGTGAAGGAGTCCGATGAGACCATTGCCTGCCGGGGTTGCGGGAAAGTCCGAAAGGGATACCGTGGCCCCCTGGCATTGCACAGGCAACAGAAGGAACACGGGTGGGTTTTAGCCAGTAACAGTCTGACACGCCCTCCCGCTCCACCCAGAGCGGGAGGAGTCATTTGATGATTTTGCTTACAAATTATATACCTATGCAGTTTCGCAATAAAAAATGTTACCATTGGTAAGTAATCGATTCGTTTTTGTATATTGGAACCGACCGCTTAAAGGAACCTTCTCATGAAATTTATTGTTACTTACTAGCTGCACCTCACGGTTTCACCCGCATAAGTCTCGATCCCGTGGGAATATCGAGATAAAAAGTATCAGTCATGGTCTACCCATGTACCAAATTTCATCCATTTAAGTTCGACTTGCTCGTTTGGGATAAAATAAAAGTGGACTGTATAGTGGCTTGCTGTATTGCCGATTAAATTAACAATATTAAAACTGTCCCGGTTAAACATAAAATGCTATGGCGTTTAGTGCCGTCCGTCACGGTGGTCTCCGAGGAAGCGAGTCGAACATTGGTCCTTCGAGCCGGATATCCGCTCACTCGCCGACGGTGATGACGTGTAGGTCGGTCACGCCGCCTGCGCGTACTGGCGGCGTGTATGTTGGATGCGATTCCCAACAATATCTGTTCAGCCATTTTTGCCTGAAAGCGTAACAAACAAACAGACAAACTCAGTTTCACATTCATATAAATTTTATAATATAGATTATTTCGCATTTATTTATAGTTAGGGTTAGGATAAACGAGGGGCTCGTGGCTAAATGATAATAGCCGTGCGGGTCGATCGAAGGTTAAGCTACGCTTGTCGCGGTTGGTCCGTGGATGGGTGACCATCCATTATATATCGAGACCCCTCCGTGCCTCGGAAAGCACGTTAAGCCGTTGATCCCGGCTGATCTTTGTATTATTTTTCGTGTCCAGTTGACTCGGGCCGAGCTGTCACTGACCCAACTATCTATTAAGCCCATAATCCACCCTGATTTTATAATATTTTTATCAACGACTGCCTCGTTGGTTTAGCGGTTGCAAGCGCTACTGAGGATCCAAGCGAACCTGGGTTCGATTCCCAGGTCGGGCAACGTGTAATTGGATATTTTTCCATCTGGATTTTTTCAGTAGCAGCCCGGAGTCAAAATTTGTGCCCGGTTGATGGCAATAGGCTCGCCCCATATTACATGGGACTCAAACATAACTGGTAAAGTGTGGGTGTAGGTGATATAAAGTGCACCTCTGCCTAACCGAAGACAAGGAAGTTTGGCAATAATTCCTTCTGTACATGTGGCTTCCCCGGTATCTTATTAACGGCAAATTATGTAAGAGTCTATTAACTGCTCCCAAATTACCATGTTAATCTTTTTTACATTCTGCCTTGACATATTCACCCTATTATTAATATTATAATATTTGACATTATATACCTACAATTTAATTTCAACTCTTTATTAGTGGCTTTTGTGGACATGATAATTATTCAGATTTGTAACAGTTTTAATAGCAATCATGCACGTCATTTCGTTTAAAACATGTTTTTATTTTTATTAATTTATTTATCTGTATATAGATTCTTTTCTAATTTGTGAATGTGAGGACGCTGTAGGCTTAGTGGACTTTAGATTTGTTGACCATCATTATTCTGTTAAGTACCTGGTACTTGTTGAAAGGCCTACACTGTCCTCCCATACCTAATAACACTGCTATTTGAATATATTGTAAAAGCCAATTATTTTTAAAAGAGTAACCGTGGAGTTTCTTGCCGGCTCTTCTCCATAGGAAACGACCAATTGGAACCGTGCATCTAGCTTCTGACGTTTCATAAGGGCCCATGTAGGTTTATGTGAAATAAAATATATTGAATTTGATTTTGAACACTTCGGGGAATACAGGCGTGATGTTGCGTTTATGTATTTTAACGATCAATATTAAAACTGCAATCGTACATAAACTATACTTTTAACAGTCATTATAGTTGAAAACTAAACAATAAAAAGCATAAATGGTCGAAATAATTAAAGAATTTACTTGGCGTCGCGCCAAGCTTTGTAACCCAAATGAAGAAAAATGCTCCGTTGCACTTATAAAATTCTTTCGTACGGAACAAAAGTTAATTGCATACCTTTTGTTTTATACTAACTATTTTATTTAAAAATAAAATTTGACTGTTCCTGAAATAATTGTACTTTTATTCCTGAAATAATATTCTGATATAATTATTCGAGAGCAGCAAAAAAATCACAAGGTTTCAGTACCTCCAGTAAAAAAGGGAACAACACAAATTCTTAACTTTTTCGTTTACGTTTAAAAACTTCATTCGAATTTACATTGTAGGTAAAAATAGCCCTTTTATTTAATGGGAATCACTTCCACATTTTTCCAGCTACTCACACAACAACACAACACGTTTATTAAATTAATTCCTTCATAAAATCGTTCATTCAATTGAGGCTATTACACAGTCTATATATCAATCTGCCTAGCCTTTTCCCAACTATATTGGGGTCGGCTTCCAGTCTAACCGGATGCAGCTGAATACCAGTATTTTACATGGAGCGACTGCCTATCTGACCTCCACAACCCAGTAACTGGGTAATACGATACCCCTTGGTAAGACTGGTTGTCAGACTTTCGGGCTTCTGACGACCCGTAACGACTGTCAAAGATCCACGAATGACAACCGGGACCAACGGCTTAACGTGCTTTCCGAGGCACGGAGGAGTCTCGGTATGTAAAGATGGTCACCCATCCACGGACCAACCCCGGCAAGCGTAGCTTAACCTGACGGATCGACCCGTGCGGCAGTTACTACTTAGCCACGAGCTCCTCGACTATTACACAGTCTATCTATATAAAAATAAGCAAAACAAAAGTGACAAAAAACGCCCGCCCTTCATCACTTCTTACTTTCTAGTGTTTAGCTGGTAAGAAAAAGTGGCGTGAAAATCTCCTCATTACCAGTCTGACTACCAATCGTAACATGAGCTATATGAGAATTCAGGGAAAAGTCCGAAAGAATACCGTGAACAACATACAGGCAAAAGGAACACGGGTGGGTTTTAGTCAGTAAGAGTCTGACACGCCCTCCCGCTCCGGCCAGAGCGGGAGAAGTTATTTGATAATTTCCCACGCAAAACAAAGAAAAAATGCTATACGAGAATAGCCGTATTCTGAAAAGAGCCAGTCAGCATGATTGGTATTGGAACTACCTAAGGAGCGCCGGACGTAAAACTGCTGACTGATCTTTTCAAACTCATTAGAGAACCTGATTGGCTTCTATGTAAGCAAAACTAATTGAAACAGCAAACTAGCACAACAAAGTCATGGCTAGCATAAGCACTTACATAATTCTCCCTACTATTTCTAGCTTCAGCAATAACTTCCAGCTTAACACAAGCTAGTCTTGCATAAAATGCTTATTTAATTTTATCATATCGTAAAAGACGACTTACTGCAAAACAGCAACTGAACACGGAAATGACTTAAGTTGCGAGACATTTTTGTTAAAATGAACTTTAGTGCTTGAGGTTAAGATTGAATGTCGGGTGGGTTGTGATGCAATTAGTGATGTAGACTACACAGGATTGCATAAATAAGGGATTGTATGGTGAGCAAGCAGATGGTATGGATGCATCGAGAGCTTGCAGTATGCAGACGGGGATTTATGTGTGTTCGGGAAATTACATCGAGAAAATGGAGAGCATAATTATTGCTTTATGATACACTAATCACATACTCAAAGTAAATACATTTCATTTTGCTTTTTGATATTTTCTGGGACGTTTTTTTAGTATTATATAATCAAATAATAATGCCTTTATTGATTTCTTACAATTACAAAAACAATTATAATAAAATCCTAAATTCTTGTAGTAAAGTTGGGTCTTATACGATTTTATTTATTGAGCTTTGGCTGGATTTTAGTTTATTAGAACATAACTCCGCAGCGATGCGGAGTGCCCATTGTGCTTTTTAAATGTTTCTACTAGGTTTCCGAATGGAAATCAAATCATTAGATTTAGATGGCTTATATCTGCAACGACATCACTGCTTGTATGATACTGGCATTGCAGTATTTTCCATACATATTCTATATTTAAATTTTAGCTCTGCGCTCGCTACGTCCCTAACCGTATTTCGAGCGCTTCCGGTGGACGTGACGCAGGCGTTTGTTAGCTCCTTCCTGTTTAAATATCCTGTGCAACTATGTATGTGATACACTTGAGACTGTTTGATTTTTCGTGTAACAGAGAATTTATTTTGACGTTTTCGCTCTATCATTCTGTTTCGTGGAACAGAGTGATGAGTTTATCGTGAATTATTAACAGTTATTTGATTTTCGGATACGCCTATAGGTACATAATGACGGAATCCATTTATTTCATTGTAAGGACACACACGGCGTCGATCAGTACGATATTTTACGGTAAAAAGTTTTGATCACACGTTTATATCCCAACGTTCATACGGTTCAAAACAGATGCAATATGAAACTGCCATGTGATCTCAAAATTATGCAGTAATCTATCGTACCTAAACTGATGGTCGCCAAGTGAATGGGGCCGGTGGCCAATTCTGTATGATTCGTTGAAATAGGCTAAATATGAAACCCAAGATGATCACGCAAACTGGTGGTAGATAAAACCATGGTATAAAAAAACAAGGTCTGGCATTCCGGGAGTGACACATGCTTACGTCACTATCCAGTTGCCACTTTATTGCAACAAAACACGAACTAAGGAAAGATTTTCAGTCACCATTCTGTTAAAAAATATATACAAAGCATTTAAACTGTCGTTTCGTTTGTATAATCAAACGAAACAATTAAATAAAACGTAATTATTAATTAAAACCTCATTGTTTTATCAGATTCGCACAGGTAATAAAGGTGGTTGGGGAGTTATTATTACACACTACTGGTAACACAGATGTGATGACGTAGACTTGTGTCTCCCACGTGACCACTGTATCTCGGAATGCTATAACTGGCGAAGTATATTATTATACCATGAATAAAACAGTATTATTAATTATCTTTGGAACCTTTTGAGAACAAACAACTTTCCTTTATCATTTTAGATTTAGGACCTTTACCAAACTTCATATTCACAAGATGGGATCACAATAACTTCCCACACAACCACATTTAAATCAACAACAGGACCGAATACAACCGTATTTAAAGACGATACTTATTTATCGGTTTCCTAACACAATTTCCAACTTGAATTATCCGACAAAACATCTTGAAAGCAAATGGAAGCGACAATTTACATCTTACAATGAATCTCCATTAACGTCGCAGTTTGAAGTTCAATTCAAAATTACTAATAGATACCTATTCTATTTATTGCTTCGGCAATTCTATTGAATGAGCTCCTTGCAAGGTGCTGAGGAGAATCGGAAATTCGGGCTTACATTTAAGATAGTAGATTTGATAAAATTGGTTGAGGATACTTTCTTGATAAAAAGTCGACCTATCAGTCATAATTGAACATCAGTCTGTGACCTCTGGGTTGTTTCGATCATTCTTCTCAGAGTAGTCGGAGAAGAACAACTACGACAAAGAAGTCATCTAAAAAGAAGACATCTTAAACAGACAAATTATAAATTGGTAGTCACACATGCTAAATCGAAAAGATAACGTGTGACCCCGGATATTGTTATTTTATTTTTATTTAAATTATTTTGGGGTTAAATATTTAGATATTTGAAATGTGCGAATTAAGCAACATGGCATCATTTAAAAGAAACATGTGGAGCAGTCTTTGGGGACTGCCGATAGAAGTGAAAACAGCGTGCGGTGACGATGACGCGAGTTCCATGATTTTTGTTCACCCAAAAAGTGCTCAACGCGCCTAAAGAAGTTTTCATTTAAAAAAAAATAGTTCTTGACTTTATGTCCTCTAGAGGGCGCCATATTTAAAGTGTGTTGTCATTTAATGTGACGACACATTGCCTATAACCAGCGGATAATCAAGCGCTTCCAACGATACAAACAATGAGTAATCATAATTTGAAAAAATGGGTTTAGAATTTATGAGGTAACAGATGAAAATAGGTACAAACATACATACATATCGGTCAAAATCATAACCCTCCTTTTTTCTTCGCCGTAGTCAGGTAAAAACATAACTCATCTTTTTAAAACATCAGTTTTAAAACATAGTTTTGTTGGATCGTGTAAAAGTGTTTGTGTAACCTATTTACAGAAATAAAATCGTTTATAAGTTATCATCAAGGAAGATTAACATTGATTCGGTTATTCTCCAGCGCTGGAATACATTGACACTGGATCGATGATAAAATTTGACCTATTCTAACACATGTACTTGGACTGTATTAAAAAGTGTTAGAATAGGTCAAATACTGAATGCAGAATTCAGTATCAAGCGCAGGATTTGTATATGTAGAGCAGACGCTAGTTGATCCATTGCCAATCCAGCAAAACTGCATTGAAACACTGGATCAATGTAAATCAGTCTTTATAAAAAACCGCTTTATTAAAAAATACTAACATTTTCACTTTAACTCAAAAAAATAAAAACTAAATAAAAATGTAAAACTATAAAAAAATGTATCTTATTACGGCGTGCCTATTTTTGGGTTATGGGACATCTCGCCCACGCAAAAACTGGCCCGCAAGCCAGATGTCAACTTTTTAAAATGTGCATGGGTAGGTTCGCCCGGACCAGTTTAGTAGACCGGGCCAGATGTCTTCTATTATTAAATAAAGGGATATCTCGGCAAAATCATATATTTTTTTATCAATATGTTAAAAAAAATGAAAATGTAACGGAGAAGGTACAGTCTGTTGTCAATATTATCTGACCCACCCTAAAAACAAACGAATTTGGACCCTCTGACATTAACAATAAGGTTTATTCAATTTAAATGAGCTTAACAGACAAGCGACGACGGCTTGATGAACAAATACAATAATAATACAGACACGCAAATTTGATCTTTAAAACGTTAGCGTTAGGTTATATGTTATAACTACTTGTTATAATATAATTAGTGTAATAACTTATTTTAATTCCCCTTCGCCCGATACCGTGACCAAGTGTAGACGTGTGTTTTGTTTATTTAAAAAATATTAATTAGTATTCACACCATTCTAACCCATAGAAATAAGTCACCAGTGACCAATTTCACATACATTAAGTGCTACATAAGCTACATTTTATTGCTGCGGGCGGCAACTTGAGCCGAGCGTGTCCCCCGAACGGGGCTCCCCCGCGGAACCAGTGCGGTGGACATAATTGCTGTCTCGCTTGGATGAGGATTGCTACCGCGTCGTAGGCGCTTGGTGTGCAAATATATCGCAGCCCATTCATTAAGCTGTTTGTGAACCTACAAACGTGAGTACTTCGGCTTATTTTTACACCGGTCCTCTTGCCACAATGTCTCGCGTGCCCCGCTCACCTCCGTTAAACACGTCAAAAACGGTACGAGATTTGACTGTTTCGGATAATCCACAGCCACAACTGTTGTCAGAGAGTTCATGTGATAATGCTAATGTTACGTTGCGGCATAAGCAGCGCACAGGGTCCTTTTCGAGTACCGAATTCCAAGATTTTAAAAAGGAAATTCATCAGATGCTAAGGTCATGGAAAGACGATCAAGAAGCTAGTTTAGCGAAATTTTGTAACGATCAAACAGCTTCATTAAGCAAACTATCATCCGAAATTGCTGAGATCAAGCTTCAAAACTTGGCAATTCAAAAGTCGAACCTTGAAATAGAAAAAACAGTTACCTTTATAAACCAACAGTACGATGACATCGATAAGGCGCCCTTTAAATGAAACTCGATCCAGCTGTAATAGACGTGTATTTGCACCACACAACACAGTATTCCAACGGCAGCGAAAGATTACGAGTATACATACGCGAACACAGTATAATAATATATGGTTATTGCACGTTACACAGTCTGGTAATGATATTCCGATGATCTATCTTTCTATCTAGATTCGAAAGGCCTCTCGTCTTCTATCAACCATAGACTAACTGCCTTAGACCAACTAGTGTTGTCAGGTTAAATCTAACAGTGGGAACCATAGATAATTAGTTGGTTCGCCACACCACCCCCCTACGGAGAAATACAAGGTATACACAGAAAAAAAAAATATAAAACAATACAAGTTAAGAAAACTATAAATCTAGGACGTCCCTAAATTTAACCCGTCTGCCAGCTCTGGTGGTGACAGTGCCTGAAGGGGATGGAGTAGTTGTTGGTGAGGAGGGGCGAGTTAGGTCTGTGGAAGGAGGAACTGGAACGGGAACTGAAACAGGTCGTGAGGAAACCAGTTCAGAGTCCAGGTATGCTGGTTTAACACGGTCTATGCTGACCGTAGCCTCTCTTCCCTTCATCTCCAAGGTAAGGGTTTTGTCCCTTCTCCTCAGGATGCGGTATGGGCCAGTGTAAGGAGGTTGCAGAGGTCGTCGAACAGTGTCGTCGCGGAGTAAAACGTGGGTCGACGTCGCCAAATCTTTGAACACGAAAGTTGACGGTCGAGCGTGTCGTGAGGCTGGTATTGGACGTAAAATTTCCATCCAGCTCCTCAACTCTGTGACGAAATCTGTGATGTCGTGTGGGCTCCTGGGTTCTTCCGCTGGCATGATTAGTTCTCCAGGAAGTCGGAGAGGTTCTCCATAGACCAGCTCGGCGGACGAGGTATTCAGGTCCTCTTTGAGGGCAGTTCTCATGCCAAGGAGTACCAGTGGAAGTGCCTTGCTCCACGATTGGGGATGGCACATTAAAGAAGCTTTTAGTTGGCGGTGCATGCGTTCTACCATGCCATTTGCGCACGGGTGGTAACTGGTTGTGCGAATCCGCTTTGTTGCGCACACGTTCATAAGGCGCCGAAACAAGGCGGATTCAAACTGACGACCCTGGTCGGTCGTCACGGTGCTTGGTACTCCGTAACGGGATATCCAACCGGTCACCAGCGTGTCTGCCACTTCTTCCGCCGTGATAGATGTCATAGGCCACGCTTCGGGCCAACGCGTAAACCTGTCAACCGCGGTCAGACAATATGTGAAACTGTCTGAAGGTGGCAGTGGTCCTATGATATCAATGTGGACATGACAGAATCTGTTTGATGAGATTGGAAAGGACATCAGCGGTGCAGATGTGTGCCTAGTTACCTTACTGCGTTGGCACTTTAGGCATGACTTCGCCCAGTTTCGGCAGTCGGTGTTGATATGTGGCCATACGTAGCGCTCAGCCACCAATCGTAAGGTTGCTCTCACGCCTGGGTGACTGAGACCATGTAGTCGATCGAAAGCTGCTCGACGGAATGGTAAGGTGAGGTATGGGCGAGGTCTACCTGTCGACGTGTCGCAGAGTATTGAAATGTTAGTTCCGGGAACAACGATTTTTGACAATTTCAAAGAAGTCAATGAGCCCGCGTCTTTTAGTTCCTCGTCTCGCTCTTGCGACTCTGCGAGGGCATGGTAGTCCTCTTCTAGTGAAATGGATTCAACCCGCGACATAGCATCTGCGACTACGTTGTCAGTGCCCTTAATATATCGTATGTCGGTGGTAAATTGGCTGATAAAAGTTAGTTGGTTGAGTTGTGTTGGTGGAAGCTTGTCGCGACGCTGCATGAAGGCATACACCAAAGGCTTATGGTCAGTAAAAACTGCTGCGTTTTGGACTTCTAGTATGTGCCGAAAGTGTTGAACGCTCTCATACACAGCTAGAAGTTCTCTATAATAAGCAGGCCACTGAGATTGTTTCTCGTTTAGCTTTTTGCTGAAATATGCTAGAGGTTGCCAGTTATCATCGACTTTTTGCTGTAAACATGCACCAATGTGTTTGCTGGACGCATCGGTAAAAAGACCTAAAGGGGCCTCACAATTTGGGTGCGATAGTGTGGTAACATTAGCTAGGCTCTTCTTGCAGTCATAAAAGCATTGTTCGAGCTCAGGCGTCCAAGGAAATGGTTTTGCGCCTTTGCTGTTAGTTGCAGCGACTGCGTCGATTAAGGGAGCCTGATACTTGGCGGCGTCGGGCAAAAATCTGCGGTAGTAGTTAACCATACCCAAGAACCTACGAACGCCTTGCACGGTCTTTGGGGGAGGGAAATCCACTAAAGCACGGATACGGTCCTCGGGAGGGAAAGTGCCTGCAGCATTAATACGGTAACCCAAAAATGTTACCTCGGCTGCCCCAAGTACACACTTCGCCGGATTGATGACCACTCCATATTGGTGCAGGCGGTTAAACAAGAGCCGTAGGTGTTCAGCATGTTGCTGGGGGTCTCTCGAGTACACGAGGATGTCATCGACGTATGCGAAACAGAAATTAAATCCCCGCACAACTTCGTCTATGAACCTTTGAAATGTCTGTCCGGCATTTCTAAGGCCAAAGGTCATATAGGGGAATTCAAAGAGTCCAAAAGGTGTGATTATGGCTGTTTTACAAATATCATCAGAATTTACTGGAATTTGCTGATATGCTTTAACTAGATCTAGGGTACTGAAAACTGAGCATCCGGACAAGTTGTGACTGAAATCCCCTATATGACGGACAGGGTAGCAGTCCGGAATTGTGCGGGCGTTCAGAGCGCGGTAATCGCCGCATGGACGATAAGTCTCGTCTTTTTTAAGCGCGAGATGTAGCGGGGAGGACCATGAGCTGCTGGAAGGTCGGGCTGTGCCTACGCGAATCATCTCCTCGAATTCTTTCTGAGCAGCTCGAAGCTTTAGTGGGGCAAGGCGACGTGGTCGCGCTGTCACTGGTGGGCCATCGGTAGTTTTTATAAAGTGTACTGTAGTGTGTTTCACCTCTTTAGGTGCGCCAGGGGGACGTGATATGCTCGGGAACTCGGTCAAAATGTGCGAGTATGGCGAGTCAGGTGATTGAATGAGTTTAACGCTGGGTTGGTCGATTGAGGAGAATTCAGTTTCAGCTGATAACCCTGTTTTACCATCTCGCAACCTTCCATGAGCACAGTCTGGCAAAAGGTGGTAATGAGCCAGGAAGTCTGAACCAATTATTGGAGTTGCTACTTCTGCGACTATGAATTTCCATACAAAGTCGCGTCTTAAACCTAAGTTTAACTTGAGTTCGACCAGGCCAAAGGTATTTATTTTAGTGCCATTGGCTGCTAAAAGTTCGTACGGAAGTGGCTGCTTTTTACCCTGGCAGAAACGTCTAGGTAGGCACGAAAGATCGGATCCGGTGTCGATTAAAAATCGTCGGCCCGAATACCGATCGGTAACGAATAGACGGCGACTTGCTAGGGAGCAGTCAGTGGTCGCCACTACTGACTGCTGTTTAAGTTTCCCTGTGGTACGGGGGCAGACCACGTGCACGGTTGTATACACCTGGAGGCTTTTGCAGCGAATCGCCTGTGGTACCAGCATTGGCCGTTAGAAATGCGTGAGCGCGAGCCTGAACGACTGCGGTTATTCCTTGTAGTGAGGCCAGTCACAAGCCGTGTCAGGTCCGCCACTTGTTGTTGGAGCAACTTAAGTTGCTCCTGGGTGTCATCACTACATGATGATGATGATGTCCTACTTGTTGCGTGGACATTCATTGGTTGCGGACTGATTTCTTGCAGCTTATCAGCCAGCTCGCCCAAGTCCTCGAGGGATGAATGCTTTTGGGCAACTAAAATGCATGTTAAAACAAATTGATACGCTGCAAAAAGAAAAACAAGCTTTCGGACATACTATACAAAATCTACAAATAAAAATACAGGACCTACAGCGTATATCTCGAACTTCCAGCATTGAGATCCGAAATATACCGGCCGAAGAGAACGAAGCAGCCCCGCACCTCCACACAATCATTACTAAGGTGGGCTCAGCAGTCGATGTCACGCTAAATAGCACACATGTCCGTGACGTATACCGCCTCCCGGGGAAACCAGGCACTGTCAGACCCATCGTCGCTGAGTTTTCTAACGTACAAACGAAAAACGAGTTATTATCCGCTGTTCGAAATTTTAACAGAAAACATGTAAACGATGACCGCCTTAGTACTTTGAGCATTGGCATGGGCGGTGAGCGCCGACCAATTTTCATATCGGAGCACCTCCCTTCGAGCTCAAGAAAACTATTCTTTGCTGCTAAGGAATTTGCAAAATTGAAAGAGTACCAGTATTGCTGGACCTCTAATGGTAATATTTTCTTGAGGAAAATAACAGGAGCTAAACAAATTCTAGTAAAATCGGAACAAATGCTTCATGAGATAGAACAGCAAGAGAAACTATGACTGTACTTTTTTGATGTAAGCCCTCCGCTACTACAGTTTACCGCCGATTTGAATTTTCAGTTTGTCATAATAATTAACAATTTCGCATGCTATTTTTTTCCACTTATACTGTTTTTTAACAATATAATAATTATTTTTTATGTAAAACGATTATACACTCAATATATTTCATGTTGTTATACCTATAATTACAATACACTCTATACACTACACTTCTGGAACACACATCATAATACAATACAAAGCTTACAAAACTCATGTGTAGTCACACTATTACCTAGTGCCGAAATAATGTTTTTCGATAAAACCAACTATTGGAACGAATATAAACATTACAAATGGCTTCATTAAATAACATTATTCAGGATCTTGATAACCTCTCAGTGGCTAACTCTTATAAATGTGACGCTGAAACATGTAGCACATTAATCGAATCCACTTCTCGATCATTGACTGTTATTTCCCAAAATATCCGCAGTATTTATAAAAATATAAATGGTTTTACTGCACATTTGACTAGGCTTACGTTTGAACCTGACGTCATCGTTCTGACAGAGTGCTGGCTGTCTGAGGATAAACCACCTCCACAAATGGACAATTATTTATGCTATTTCTCAAAGAAAAGTCTGAACCAGAATGATGGCATCGTCATATAAGTCAAACATGGAATTAATTGTACGGTGGAAGAACCTGATCCGGTAGGTGCAAATTTTTTGCTAATTAGAATAGATGCTAATATTGTTATCTTAGCCATTTACAGGTCCCCATCTATTTATTGTATTGAGAACTTTTTGAATTCAATTGACCGATTACTTCGACCCTGTAAAATCAAAAATATTGTCATTATCGGCGATGTTAACATAGATATAAAACAAAATAACATCGATCGAAATAGCTCATCATACTTAAATCTTTTAGCTGAATTAGGGCTTCTGCCAGGGCATACTTTTCCAACCAGAATCAATAACTGCCTTGACCATATAATGATTAAAACATCTTTGCCGGCAACAGTCGCTGTAGTTGAGTCAACTGTAACAGACCACGACTCAGTTCTTCTCAGTATATCCTATAAGCGTGAGCAGTTGACAAGCAATAATATCGTTAAAACCGACCATGTGTTGGCTCTGAAGCAACTAGAATCGACAGATTTCTCTTTCATCTCTCCTACGGCTGATGCTGAGCTAGCTGCGACCCTCTTTATCGATAATTTGTCGGCAGCAATAAACACTAATACTATGAGTATTGCGGTGTCTGGGCGTAAGAAAACACTAAAGCCTGGACTACTGCGTTGCATTCGTCATCGCGACAAATTACACAAAAGTTTAAAAAAATATCCTAATGATCAAATTCTTGAAGTGACATATAAACGTTATAGGAATTTTTGTAATGCCTTGTTGAGAAGGTTAAAAAGAAGTTATGAAAAATCCCTCCTAAAAAATACAAGAAACAATAAAGAGACTTGGTCTGCCATTAAATCTATTACGAATACCTCCACCAAACAGAAGTCTTCTTCAGAAAAATTGCTTAGTAAGCGGGACAATCCATGTGATGCTGTTGAGGAAGTCAATAAATATTTTGCAAGTGCCGGAAAGTTGCTAGCTGATAATATCTTACGTTCCGTTACCGCTCAAGATAATTCTGGTAATTATAATATATCTCGTATCTCACAGTCGATGGTTCTGCTTGCACCTGATGAAACTGAAATCGAATCTCTAATCATGAACTTGAAGACCAACAGTGCCATTGGTTGGGACTCTGTCTCAAACAAATTTCTTAAAATGTCAAAACACGTTATAGTTCCACACTTCACCATGATTGTTAAGTTATGCGTTGAACAGGGTGTTTTCCCCAGTGTCTTTAAAAGAGCTCTCATAACACCTGTCCACAAGAGTGGGGAGCCTGACAGTGTTACAAATTATAGACCTATATCTGTCCTTCCAGCGCTCTCTAAAGTGTTAGAAAAAGTCTTGAATAAGCAACTTATTAATTTTTTAGAGCATAATAACATGCTTTCCGATTCACAGTTTGGTTTCAGAGCGGGTAAAAGTACAGATGGAGCTGTCAGCTCTTTGGTAGAATATGTTACACAAAATCTCGATGATAAAAAAAAATGTCTAGGAGTATTTATTGACCTCGCGAAGGCATTTGATACTGTCTCGATCCCTATTCTTGTGGACAAGTTAGAAAGATACGGTATAAGAGGGAACGTGCTTAGAATTTTCGAAGATTTTCTTTCGGGTCGTCAGCAAAAGGTTAAAATAAATAGTTATACTAGCTCAGATGCATCTGTCACCTGCGGCGTCCCACAGGGCAGTATTCTTGGTCCCAGTTTATTTATTATATACATAAACGACCTCTGTCAATTGTCACTCCACAACGGAAAAATTTTCACATATGCCGATGACACCGCTCTAGTTTTCAAGGGAGATACTTGGGACGAAGTACAACAAACTGCTGAAAAGGAACTGCGTAGGGTGCATTTGTGGCTGAAGCAAAATCTTTTGACTTTAAACGTTTCCAAAACTCTATTGGTTCAGTTTACGAATTGTCACGTGAAACAGAAAAACATGGCGATTCGTTTTCACACATGCGAGGCATTAAATCAGCACTGTTCTTGTCCATATATTAATAAAACTCAGACAATTAAGTATCTTGGAGTGCTTCTAGACGAAAACATAACTTGGAAGCCACATATAGACATGATTTCGTCACGTGTTAGAAAATTAATATGGGTTTTCAAAAATCTTAGGCATGTAGCTGACCTGGAACTTCTTCGTACTGTTTACTATGCCCTTGTTCAATCTGTCATCGGATACTGCATTGGAGTATGGGGAGGTGCATGCAAAACGCATATCATACAACTAGAAAGAGCTCAGCGATCCTTGCTAAAAACTATGACATTTAAACCCTACAGATTCCCCACTAGATCGCTTTATGAGCTGTGTCAGGTTCTTACTGTGAGGCAGCTTTTTGTTTATCGGGTTATTATCAAACTTCATGTGTCTACGTATTACGATCCTGATAAATTAAGCAACAAACGTACTATTACTAATGTATTTGACTCCGTAAGAACACGTACTGCATTAGCCAGACGTCAAAGGCGTTTTCTTTCTGTACATATTTACAATAAAATTAATAAATTCTTAAAAATTTACCCGCTCTCTTTTCATGAATGCAAGTCTAAGGTTAAGAACTGGCTTCTTACTCTTAACTACGAAGAAACAGAAAAATATTTTATTCGGTAAAGTGAACACACCCTCACACACCCACACACACACCCATACTACACATCCACACACTACTTTCACAATTCATTTTCAATACCCTAAAGTACTATTTGTAATTTCTGCATGCTCAAAATTATCATTTAAAAATCCTAAATTTGTATAAAAAAATATAATGTAATTAATTTGGGAGAAGGAGCTGAAATCTGACATACAGGTTTTTACCTAGTTTGGGTTTCAGAGGCTTCATAGGTTTTGTAACTTAAATTATTTCAATAAAGATTTTTTTTTTTTTTTTTTTTTTTTTTTTTTTTTTTAATAACTATCTTCAAGTAATTCTGGTCTCGTGGTCTGAATATAAGACTGGGAAAAACAAGTAGCGAGATCAAATCCTGCGACAAAATAATTGTTTTGCTTTTAATTTAGAATTTATTACAAAACCATTTCTTGTTTATTGTAAAGAACTATAGACGGATAACCTTCAAATATAAACTTTCTAAAATGGTAATATTTTCGCATAATTTGTAATAAGGGGGTAGTTGAAAAATAAATATTCGTATTCATTATAAAACCTAAGGGTATGCAGTGACTACGCGCAAACATATTTTACCTTGTCTTACTATATTGCAAAAACAACGTCTCTTTAGAATTTTTTATTTTCTGTTTTATGTACTTATGTAGTTTTTTTATTATCATGTGTGTTTTTATTTATTAAAAAAGGAACTGATAATAGGTGGACTGTGTTTTTGAACCTACATGTTGTTCGTCGCCAATCCAGCATCAAACCGCTAAGCCACAAGAACTTGTTAGAAACGTGCGAAATTAAAGATTGGGTTGTAATTATGTAGTGTGACTTAAAAGCTTTTCAACTTTAATATCAACGAGATAATGATTAAAATAGCATAACAAAATGATACATAATGCCGGTGGCTCCGACAATGTTGGGTGGGGTTAACCTTAACGTTACGTGTTAAAGATCAAATTTGCGTGTCTGTATTATTATTGTATTTGTTCATCAAGCCGTCATCGCTTGTCTGTTAAGCTCATTTAAATTGAATAAACCTTATTGTTAATGTCAGAGGGTCCAAATTCGTTTGTTATTAGGGTGGGTCAGATAATATTGACAACAGACTGTACGTGTTTCTTTTTTATTATCAGGCATATTTTAACTAATCTGGGAGTGCTGTGGGTAGTTTTGGTTATTGCGCAACAGAAAAACCATTTGCATTTTAGATCAAATTATAATCCACACTAGCAATACACACACTGTCGGTATTATCATCATCATCATCATCATTTCAGCCATGAGACGTCCACTGCTGAACATACAGGCCTCCCCCAATGATTTCCAATTCGGCCGATTGGAAGCGACCTGTAGGTATACGACACCACTATTCGAATCACGCGACAGTTTCTAAACGTCTTCACTGCTTGACCGCCACCCATGAAGTCTGCTTAGCTCCGGATGGTCCGAGCGTTATGTTGTAGACTCTGTCGAGTGCCACTAGGCGGCGCTGGCGTTCCGATTAGTCAACTCCGTAACGTATTTCCGACATAACTATAAAAAATACACTCATTCAATGCATTCAAGACTCAATTAGCTGAATATTTGATCGCAAATAACAACCTTCCTAAAAATGAAATGCAATGGAATGGATGGATCATAATGATACTGAGACGATTGTGACAAACTATTTATAATTTATTTTAGAAGCATTGTTGTCATGTAAGTAACCTTAAACGAGCGACAGTCAATTTTCCCGAAGCAAATGTGGCACGGAAACACTAAAAATATATAAAATTGCAAAGGAAATACACGGCCGTCTGTTATGTTACCTAACACAGTTAGCTATGAGTTATAGCCCTTAGCCCGAGGCTCGACTCGAAATATATACGAGAATTAAGACTTCGAAAAGTGTACAAAATTTTCCAGCCGCTTCGATATTTTCGCAAGCTGAAAGGCTGCTAAGCGGTCTTGAGTTAAACTTCTATGCCAGGTAGAATTCAAATAAAGTTTATTCTGATTTTAACTTAGGAAATTAGTAGGAGGCTATCGTTATTTATCTCGAAAGTGAAGTAAGAATTACATTTACGGAACTTACTTAACTCACTTAAGGTTTAATACGTATGTAGATGTCTGGTAAAGATAGTATCATTTTAACCGACCTCAGAAAAGGAGGAGGTTCTCAAGTCGTCTGTTATATTTATATTTTTCTTCTTTCTATATGATATTCTTAGCAATTAGCTTGAGGAACAGGGTGTAAAGTTCACTCATCCACCATAGAAAAGGGAGGATCCTCCAACCAGACGGGTGTTGTGTCTGGCGGGCCGACTGCCCGACTGCTGATTTCGGATAGTCTTATCTATGTCGTTCGCGCGGTAAACTCTAATTGCGCGATGCAGGATTTGTGTGACGTCATGTCTTTGATGCGTAGTAAGTATGTGGCGGTGTAACCGCTACAAGCTCACCATTTACCGATACAACTACCTACATAAAAATGACTTTCATATAAGTTTAGGTAATGTACATTTGGCTCGAGTAGGTTTTGAAGTTTTGTATGGGACAGACAGCAGATTATATTTTCGAAAAATTGATCAGTTTGATCGTCTGTATCACACACACCCTTTAAATATGACCACGAATATCTGATAAACGCTCTGAGTTTGTTTCGGCCTTTTCTTCTCAGAGAGTCGGATAGGAAACGTCAACAGTCAAATTTTTTTAAAACTATAATAATATGGTTAAAAAAGATATGATTGACGTTTAAAAGTGTTTGTAAAAATCTACTATAAATCACTTATAATTTATAAGTTCTTTAGGAACAACGTCAACTCGGCATCAAACTGCGTCTATCAGCACTAGTACATTCTCGAATACTGAAGCTTTTTGTTAATGTCTCGAGGCGGAATAATGACTCCATAGAGCATCTAGTGGTGCAGGGCCGAGTAGAATAGGCCACGCGGGAGGTCACCGATGAGGTGAACCGATCAAATTAAATCGTTGGAGGCCCTGTTAATGAATGCGCCAGACGGTCATCTAACAGCACCAGATGGAGGGAGATCGTGAGGCGAGCTTAGGCTACACCTGCGATTGGGCTAAACTTATCGTGACCACGA
The DNA here is from genome assembly GCA_963853775.1 of Xanthia togata. Taxonomy (NCBI): domain Eukaryota; kingdom Metazoa; phylum Arthropoda; class Insecta; order Lepidoptera; family Noctuidae; genus Xanthia; species Xanthia togata. Next base: position 21,514,143 of record OY970802.1, read on the forward strand.
CGAAGAGTACAAGACCGAAGCAAAGAAAAAGAAGAAGAGGTACTTCGTCTAAAATAAACATGGCATCTAACTTCCTAGAACTACTAGAAACTACTAACACAGTACTTACATTAGGTACTTAAGTACGTGTTGATACACGAGCATCCAACTAATCTAATTAAAACAACAGTCACTTAAGATAATTAATTGTTTATCAAGAGGATGCAAACTAAGTTGTTTGATGCGGCAATAAAATACTAACAACAAACTTGATCACGACTTGTTTCTTGTTGGAGGTTAAGTTTAGGAGTTCAAACAAATGGGTGAATGAACCTGAAGACAAACACTAATTAATTTTTAATTCGTCTGTGGTGTGTGGAAAACAATCAATAGGAGAAACAATACGTTAAAAAGGCTAAAAATGCTAGTCAGACACTAATCATGGTTTCAGTATGTATTGATTGTTTGAAATAAAATAAATAAATAAATAAAATAAATAAAATAAAATAAATAAAATAAATAAAATAAATAAAATAAATAAAATAAATAAAATAAATAAAATAAATAAAATAAATAAAATAAATAAAATAAATAAAATAAATAAATAAAATAAATAAATATTTCAAATTTTAATTTGAAATAAAAATTGCGCATTTTATAGATATATTGCCTCATTCATTGAAAATAAATTGTGAATTTTACTAAAACTTATCGATTATTACGTTACGTTTGGATTTGTTTGGTTTGGACGTTTTTAAAATGTATTATTTTAATGACGAATTATAATTATTCACTGTGGCAATCAATACTGACAAAAATCTTTTAAATGTATTTTCATTGTGGCAATTTAATGTATTATTCTACTTTGGCAATACTTAGAAATGGCGGTTATGATATCATTGTTATTTCTGGGTGGGGCAAAGGTCATTTTAAATTGTAAAATGGAATGCAGAGCCAGGCGTCTTGGAGCTATGAAGCAAGTTGGTTGTCACTGATGTCAGAACTGTGTGTGTGTAATAAAGTAATTTTACCGAAGAACAGCTTTTGAATTTTAAAATAGAAAACTTTTAACAGTATGTAGGAAAGCTTTATTTTTCGCTGTGTTTTGAAACATTGTTGCACTACTTCAGAAATAGGTATCTCCATTTACAAAAATACCCTACGAACTTAACTATTCAAGTAGACATTTGCTATATCATGGATGACAGACTAAAGACTGGAACTACTAATGAAAGCACTTAGAAGAACTTATGTCCCGCTTCACGACGAGATTAGGTGGAGCTACGTTTACAAACGACTACGAGGCATACAATGAGTCTACTTTATGACAGTCTAGGAATGCTAGCTTTCATAAGGTATAGTTACGTCTTATTAATTTGTTATTTGTATCTTCTCTAACTATTCTCCTAATAATAATTAGTTAATACTATGGATGTTTGGATTTTTGATACTCAATCACACAAAAATGTCTGTGTGGAATTGGACGAAATATGGCACACTTACCTCCTTACTAATAAACGTTGTATAGCGTCTGTGCAGTTACACAACGCTTTGTCGTCTTCTTTTGAAAGTCAAATTACTGACGACTGAAAGAGAGAGAACGGTGTGTAACTATTCACCTAATATAATACGTTTATTAGTAAGGCAGTTAGTTTATAACTTGGATTAACAAATAGGAAACTTTTTATCTCGGTAGTACGTTCTCGTGGTATATAATTTACCGACAACCACACGGGCGAAGCCGCGGGAAAAGCTAGTATATAAACTAAAGTGCCCGCGTCGTTCTTCGTTATTTTGATGGTTTACCCATAAGATAATAAATTATGAGGTAATTAATTATTAAGAGGACACGTGGTTATGTACCTATTGGCGTTCATTCCATACATTCGTATTTCTATATCTTCCCCAAGGAAACTTGTCCTCCTGTCTCGTCTCCAAAAAGAGACAAAGACAACAAATAAGTATTATCTTTTTCTTACCTTACCAAATCCGCTTAAATCTAAGATATTAAAGCATAAAGTTGAGTTAAAAAATGGAATAAGTATAAGCCTTCGTCGTAAGCTTTAGCGTCAAAGCCAGTTCTTTAAACCTCATTATGCACAGAAGCAAATGGGATTATGTGAGGTGTAATGGGTCTTCCAGTTGAACCGTCTAAGGTGGCACTAAGGTTTATGGAATAGAATTATGTTTTGAATAATTTATTTATGGTAATCGTATTTTTTCTCGTCTCCTTCAGTTCGTCGGGTGGTTTTGACGTAATTTCTGTTTATACTTTGTTTTTACGGTCGCTTACTTTGATGACATTTAAACTTCTTTGAGTTGGTATTGAATATGGTGAAAATGTTTTCATAAAGGAAGGTACTAAAAATATTCGAGCGAACTCTTACTTTGTCGTGTATGGAATCACATACTTACTCTCCAAACTGTTCATTTAGCGCTGTATTTTTACGTCGCGGTTACGCGAATGATTGTTCGTTGCGTAAAAAAAAGCTCGCGCAGCGAATGTGAATTATTATAATTCATGGACGTCCACGTCCTCGTTCATAAAATGAATGGAAATGCGTGCACGTTACAACGCTATCGTGGACGGATCCATAAAACCGTCTTCATTATATGTCCATACATTTTATTTCCCTGTGTTATCGTGATGCCGTAAAGGGGACGTGGACATCCTCAATAATATCGCCGCGTTTGAAACTATAAGGGCTCGTGTAGACAGCACCGCAGCCGCGCAGACACCGCTTCACGTGACCATGTAGATTGAACGCTGAAGCGCCGCCGCCGCGCCGTCACCGCACCATCATCGCCGCGGTGCCTGTCAATGCTTGATTTTGCCATATGAAGCTGCAATCCGCGGCGCTGGGCGGTGGCGTGGCAGCGGACCGGCAACGTTGTATATACACAGCTTAGAGGCATGCAGCACTCAAAGCGCTCAATATCTGTAAAACAAGTTCGCAGGCGTTACGGCTCTTTATAAAAATACAGAATGGGATAAAAGGCTCAAAGATCTTACCATATACCTACACATCAGCTGAAATAGATGATGGATTGCTGCTGGTCTGGGAATATTTGTCTGAAGATTCACTGATAGCAGTACTTATCTACATAATCTCACCCCTTTTTCATAATGGGGGTAGGCAGAAACTACAGAATTTAATTTGCACAATTTAATTCTACCCTGCTACGATCCTTACATAGTTACATAATCCTTTTAAGTTCATAAATTTGGTCATAGACGCACGCCTGTTACTACATCATCTACATCACCAATAAGGCCATAATGGTACATGTCCTTCTAGGGCGCCCCTCCTGGCGTTTCCACTCACATCTGCCTTGTAAATATGTACCTACCTTTTGTTAGTCGCCTTTCACTCATGCTCCTCAACATGACCAAAAAAAATTACACTGTTATTCGTAGTTAGACGATGTTCAATCTCTAGACTGACAACAGTAAGAATAAAACAACGTACATAACCTGCGTTCGCAATTTATTTGCCGAACATGTAAACAAGCACGAGTTTTAGGAAAAACAACTGAAATCCTACATATAAGGTTCAGTTTGCGTTACAACCTCATATTTTTTATGACCTTTTTTAACAACACAAGTCAGTCTAAAATCAACTTTATTTACACAAGCATAAAGTTGATGTTTGTGTTAGTGGAAATAACATCAATAATAATTGGAAACAATGATTGATAAAATAGACGATAAGTACCTTTTTTTGGGTGGGAAATCATCAAATGACTTCTACCGCTCTGGGTGGAGGGAGCGGGAGGGCGTGTCAGACTCTTACTGACTAAAACCCACCCGTGTTCCTTCTGTTGCCTGTGCAATGCCAGGGGGCCACGGTATCCCTTTCGGACTTTCCCGCAACCCCGGCAGGTAATGGTCTCATCGGACCCCTTCACTCGCTGACATCTCTTTGAGGCGCGCGTGGAACACAACGCGCCGTCGACCCGAGCTTGGTCCCTACCGTACGGCGAGCTACCCGTTGCTCACCGTCCGCAAGCCCGCGCCTACGGTGGCCAGGAATCCGTGATCGATTCCCGACGCCCAGGGCGTCTCCTCCTGCGACGACGGCTAGGGGCGTGAGGGCGCGAATTTTGCCTCTTCCTCACGCGTTCCGCCTCCTCCTTCGCGAGCATTACTGCTTCGCAGAAGGAGGTGACGGCCTCTCGCTTCGTACCATGGCCTGAGCCAGGGCCGGACGCGAGAGATCCTCGCCACCAATCGCCTCCACGAGGACACGGCGGTGCTCTGCCCAAGCCGGGCAGACCTCCACCGTATGCTCCACCGTGTCCTCCGGGCGATCCACGCAGTGATGACACCCGGGCGTTTCCTCCCGCCTGATACCAAACAGGAACCTCCCGAAACAGCCGTGTCCGGTGAGGACCTGCGTCAGGCGGAAGGTGAGGACGCCGTGGCGCCTCTCTAGCCACTCCTCAAAGACCCCTCTTTGAGGAGTGGCGATAAGTCCCCACTTATCGCTGCAATAGTGGCGTGCCTAGCACTGGGTTGCGACAATCGCACTCTCCATGACGCCATGAGGTCCCGTCGGAACTCTGTCTGCTGTGCCGCGATTTCACGCGGCATCGGAGTCAAGCCCCGGCGTTTCGCCTCCTCGCGCCACTCCCAAATATGCGTGAGGATTTTTGCCTCCAGATCCCATGACGGCAATCTGGCAAGGAGGCTCGCCGCCTCACCGGAGACCGTGCGGTATCCCCATACCAGCCGGGTGAACATGACCCTCTGGGATGCGTTCAACCGGCGGGGTGGCCGCCGCCTCAATGAACGCGCCCACACCGGTGCCCCGTAAAGGGCCATGGACCGCACGATCCCCACGTATAGCCTCCGGCAGGAGGCGTTTGGACCCCCTAGATTGGGCAGGAGCAGCTTCAAGGCAGCCCCGGCCCGCTCCAGTCTAGGAGCCAAATGTCGGAGATGTTCCACAAAGTTCCACCGACTGTCGAGGACGAGTCCCAGGTACTTCATCGTCGACTCAACGCTGATGTGAACCCCTCCTACCGTTATTTGACCGACCATGAAAACACATGGCCTCGGACTTGTGCAGTGCCACCTTGAGTCCCAACTGCGGGATTCAGGCCACGATTGTCGCAACCCCGACGATACCTACGATGATGTTCTTATTTTGCAATCAAAAATAGTAAGTAATAGTAAATTAAAGAGTTTTTCATCCCACCATCTCGGAAAGAGTATTTTTAATCTTCAGTATCTGAGTGGAAAAGCCGTTTTTATTCTCTAGAGGATAAAGTAAATTGAATTTAGAACATCGTGTGCACTAAGTTTGTGAATTAAAAAAAACATTAAACCTATTTACTGCTACCTCTATGGTGCCGAATATATCATACAACTTTTTTTTAATTTGTTAAAAACTCAGACTCGGAACCTTCTTGGTGTTCTTTTTTCAATTTGCTTTGTACGCGGTTCTTTACGCGGCATTTTTTCACGTCATTGTTAAACCTTAGGTATATTAAAAACAAGAAACTTGAAAACAAGTGAAAAAACTAAAATGAGTGATTCTAGCGACGAGGAAGTTTGCTTGACGCCAACAGAATTGACTGAAACTGTTAATAATGCGCAAATGAGCTTTCTCCCTCAACAATCACGCGAGAAGTATTTAAAACAGTACGATATGTTCAACACGTGGCGACTAGCAAAAGGAGCCAAAACTTTCTCAGAAAACGTTTTGCTGGCATATTTTATAGAATTATCCGAGAACAAGAAAGCAAGCACTCTATGGAGTACGTATTCGATGCTAAAAGCAACAATAAAGATGAAAAAAGACAAACATATCGATACCTATCCTAAATTAGTGGCATTTTTAAAAAGAGCCTCATCTGGTCATTTCTTATTTCTTAACGAAGCACCCGATTCCGTATATTTGGCGGCAAAATTAAGTCAGTTGCACATTCAGTATCTACTTAAGTATATTAATCTCAATTAAATAGTATACTTAGTAGATGTTGATAGGCATAATTATGCGTTCATATCAATTTTATTCATTTATCTACTACAATACTCTTTACGTTACAGGTTGTTCTTATTATTGGAATAAACGGAGCATGTCGAACTAATGAACTAACACAACTTAATGTCAAAAACATTGAGAAACATTCAGATGACTTACTATTAATTAATTTACCTAATACAAAGACAAAAAGAGACCGCAACTTCGTCATTCGCAAGGAATACGTAACGATTGTTGAGAAATATCAAGCCTTACGCCCGCCTAACACTCCAATCAATCGATTTTTTCTACAGTATCGCAATGGAAAGTGTGTTAGACAGCCTATGGGTACTAATAAAATTGGCAGTATCCCACGAGAAATAGCAACATTTCTTGAACTTCCAGAACCCCTGTTGTACACGGGTCATTGTTTCCGACGAACTTCAGCCACACTTTTGGCTGATTCCGGAGCTGATCTGCTGTCCCTTAAGCGCCACGGAGGCTGGAAGTCCAATGCAGTTGTAGAGGGATACATAGAGGATTCCATCCAAAATAAGTCTAAAATATGTGAAGGCATCGTAGGAGCCATTACACTGAAAGAGCCTCAATCGGATCCTTGTACTGGCCCTTCTACATCAAAAATAAGCCGTTATGAAACACCTAACCATCTCCCTCTCTCTCCAACATTCACGCCAAGGGAATCCGATGAATCGGTACAACTATTAAGTATGACAGATAGTTTACCGAAAAACAGTACACAAGTGACTAACACCAATATTACAGTACCAAACAAAAATATTACACTCAATTTAAATAACTGTAGCAACGTTACTTTAAAATTTTCTTAATTATACCTTAGTATTATTTTGTTATAATTTAAAGATTATTCTGTAATACTTACCTGTCATAATGTAGTAATTAATACCTAAACTGAAATAAAAGTGTACCTATCTTGTGATTGTAAACGTTTTTTTTTTTGCATTTAGTCATTTCCTCGCTGAGGTGGAATGAAAAGTTACGTGTTGCACTCGAGTGCAAAGATTTTTCACCTCGTGCTCTTTTGATTCCCTCGCTAACGCTCAGGATTCTAATTTTGAATCACTCGCTGCGCTCGTGATTCAATTTTATAATCCTTCGCTTGCTCGGTCATCAAAATTGAACACGCGGTTAAAAAGCAACTTTGCACTCTTGTATAACAAATAACTATTATTAAAACATACTTTCCCTAACAAAATAATGCTTTGAAATAACTTTTTTTCTATTTCAATGATTTAAGGTGTTATCCGCGTTGGAGGCTGCTGTGGCGCGTAGGTGCCATATTTACATATTTTATTATTTACAGTGTTTTTAATAAAATTTCATATGTTTAAGAAACTCCTCTTAACTAGGTTTTAAAACATTCGTGTAGGTTCATCTATTAGAAATCTAATAACCCTTGTTAAGAACAGATTCTTAAGCTGCTACAACGAAATTATTCCACAAGCCAACGACGTGTCCAGGTGGAAACGATGACCACTTATCATATTTTTTTTTTTTTTGTTTGTTAAACGTAAGAATTAAGATTTTATTTTAATGTACTAAGTTTTAATTTAAATAATTTCTAAAATAACAGTCATGAGATTGATGTCTTGTTACTGCTTTGTCGCCACGGAAAGCAAGAACATCGATAGCGTCATAATTTTGATTCTGAGTTGGTTTATGTTTTTTTTCAATAATAACGAAACAAAGGTTCTACGAGCTTGTAGAGTCTTGTTTCATTTTTTATCATCGACTTCCGAAATTAAAGTTATTTTGTGATTTTAGTGTTTTTTTCAAGGAAAGCGTAGCTTAACCTCACAGACGACGGATCGATCCAAGCGACTTTCGTTTATTCACAAATCCCTCAAGGATTGGACTGCAATATCTTAATAAAATACTATGTATACCTACACTTTCTATGCAGACTGTAAATAATCCTACTCAGTTCACTACCATTGCTTTGTTTTTTCAATCCCAGAGACTAATTTGACAGGTACAAATGTCAAACTCCAAATTGACAAAACAAAGAACAATCACTTGAAATGTCAAATTAGTCACTGGGATTAAAAAAACGAACTTTAGAAGCTTTTTATCTTGTAATTGAATCCGGTCCCTGAGGTACGTGCACAATCTATCACGGCTACAGCGCATAGACAAACTATTTTTTTAAATCAAGTTTGATAACTAAATAAATACTATTTCTAACTTTTCGTTTTAGGTCTGATAAATAAATAAAAAATACACACAGGCCACAGGAGGTGAGAAGATAAGTTGAATCGAATGTCAGTCGATGGTAACAAATGTATCACAAGAAATATTATTTCGAGAATGTAGGTAGAAGTCTCAAGGCTCAGTAGTGCTATTTTCTATGACTGGTAACAACATTTTTATACTGTGCTATTTACTTTCAAATTCGAATGGAGGCGAGATTTTATTCGAATTTAGTTTAAAAACAAATGAGGTCAATTTGGAACTATGTGCTGACACTGGGAAGTAGATTTCTTCTATTGCCCTCGCCGCCGCAGAGTTTCGTGAAAACGTGTGATATGTTTATTTAATATTTACAACGAATTACAAAAAAAAAAATGTTAATTGAATTCCTAATAATGCAAGCTTTCATTGATTGTGATATTTTTCAGTTCTGAGCAGATTACGGTTTAAAGAAATTTATTTCTCAAAAAGAACACAGTTATATAGCACTAAAATATGAGAAACTAAACAAGATATCTCATAATTGTCATTCGATCTATCGAGCACACACAGTGAGTCACGAATTCATTATTGTTAGTTAGCATATACAACATTAATCTTTTCTTAAAAATGTTCACTGATGAAGAATCTCTTATTTATTTCGGTAACATAAAAAGCTGCGCTCCCTCAAACTGTATAGTTCTTCTTCCGTATAAAGTCCTAACTGAAAGCAGTTCTATACTATCTCTATTCCTGGCGTAGTAGTGGTGAGTTTTGTGTTTGAAGATGATTTGCGAGTGTATTTTATTTGTTAAGATTTTCTTTATTAGTATCCATGTGTGATAAGTATTATATGTTTTTTTTAATTTAAATAGTTTTAGCATAAACTTCTTTCGTAGGTGTTAAGTAATTGTAATTAAATAAAACTTTGATAGCTTTGTTTTGCGTTACTTGTAGGTCATGAAGATGTGTACTAGCGGCCTGTCCCCATTGATGATTTGATTTGATTGAGATTAACGGGTGTAAAGAGTCTTTAAATGTTTTTTTTGTTGCTATTGTCTACTGTCTTCATATGCATTTTTACCCCTATTTTACGAAAAAAAAATATTTTAGCGTGCAGTATCCAGAATGCATTATACTTTTTTTAAGGGTGTATTTTTTATACATAACTGGCAAAATGTGGCTGTACTATGGGCAGTAAGTGCACCTAATCCTAACCCTAAAAGGTGCGATGTTATGATTATGTTGTATCTAAGTCGTAATCAACAGTTAACTGAGCAAATCAACTGAGCTATAAGTTTAGTCGTCCACTGACATTTTTTTATAGCTGTATTATATTGAGATTTTTAGAGTTTTAGGTACTAGATAGCATTAGCACACAAGTTAATTTTAATTGCACTTTTAGAATGCTTTTTTTGTTGTTCAAGACTAAAATCTTTTACTGGAGTTAGGTTGAAGTTCATATTCTTCCGGTCGTGCCACCGCTAGATCGCTTCGCTAGTTGGATCTACACCTGTGCTGACCTCTCGGCTCGTAAGTGGTATCAACAGGTTTTATCAGAGGGCTCGCTTCGCTTGCCTGGTTAGTGAGACTGCTGGATTCGTTTGTTCGGCTCGACAAAGAGCTTTGCTGACTTGGCTAGTAAGAAGGCACGTAGTGGTCGTTTTACTTGATAATGGACTCGTTTCGGTCGCCCAACTCGTAAGAGGCTTGGATATGCTTGTTCGGCTCTCGAGAAGGCTCGTAAGTAGGCTCACAGCGGTTGTTCTGCTTAAGAAAGGGCTCGCTTCGCTCACCGGCTTGTGAGGTGGTTTGCACCAGTCGCTCGGCTTAAGAATGGGCTCGCTTTGCTCGCCGGATTTGAGGTGGTTTGCGCGGTAACTTTGCTTGAGAATGGGCTTGCTTCGCTCACCGGTTTGGCTCCGGTCGATCTGTTAAAATAGGGAATGTAAAATGTATAAATGCTCGGTTAGGGCTTCGTACTCACTTGGTACGTTATGTTAGATTACGTTTAAACCGGTAATAACTTTTCATGAAATGAGCGAGCGGAGTGAGCCATTCGTGCGAAGTGAGTCATCTCATGAGCCAAGCGAGCAAAGTGAGCTCATTCTCGAGTAAGGTAACCATTGCTAGCCTGATTACGAGCGAAGCGAGCGTATTTACGAATCGAATGAGAAAACCAAGAACGTGCGCACTTTGCCTACATGACGACCCGAGCGAGCAAAACGAGCTATCTTACGATTCGAAAGAGGGATGTGTGTCCATTCAAACAAAGAAAGCGGCACTAGGGTACCGGTTTAAGAACAGCGTGTTCTACAACCTTCTCTGGGCGGTCTATTTGAAACATATTTTTTTGTGGTTACCGATGCTGACGCAGCTCACGTTTTCTCTCGTTATTGGATTAGGTGGTCTTGTTATATTGCTTACGATGCAAACTGAACACAACTTTCTTCATTTATTTATTGATTTAAAAATTCAGTGTAGATTTACGAATTATATGAGACGACATTTAAACATTTTTTGATATTTGCAACAGATTTTCTTACGATTTCTGATACTCTCGTAGCCATTTTATTTGCTCGGCATTAGAGTTTTTATGCTCATTACATTTGTTATAATACAAGCTTTCTTCAATTTTTATTTTATTTCTGAGCATATACAGGTTGTTTGGCGCATGGACCGACACAATTTTTTCAGGGATTTGGGAGGTCATTAGCTAGGTTCTACCCATACACCCTTTGTCCCAAATGTCACGGTTGGTTACATATGATTATTTTTTTAAAATGAAAAAAATTCCCAAAAGGTGTCCTTTAATTTGAAATAACTTTTTTGTTTGTGGGTGTAGTGGCACAAAACAAATTTTGTTGCATTCTCCAAAGTCCTTTAAATCTAAAAACATCTTTGTTTTATACAACTGGTTTCAAGAAAATTCCTTACAAGCTTCCAAAGTTAATTTTTGTATTTAATTAATGAAATTTTACAACTTCTAAATTAATTATAAAAAAACTAAAAATTATTTTGAACTTAGCTAGAACCTAGCTAATGACCTCCCAAATCCCTGAAAAAATTGTGTCGGTCCATGTGCCAAACACCCTGTATACGGCGGTTATTAGACGATATATGAAATTATTTTACTATTGTTATCTTCTTAAGCATTTTTAACCCTATTTTACGAAATATTTTTGTTGTATCTCTTTAGGTACTGGTAGTCCTTTGTACATTCTCGGCAACGATATCAAAATCACCGTTCTAGCTGAACACGTTTTTGCACTATACGATTTGGAAATTCGACATACAGTGAAAAATAGAGGATCGCGCGCATGCGCCTGCTATCGCCATGTGACGTCATAGGTAAATTGTATCCTGCCTCAAAATTGGTACCTATAAATATGTATACAATAGTTATTAGCGATTGAAATCTTACATGTTTTCTTCCAGTACCAGTACTCCGAGCGAATAGACGTTTTAACCTCCAAAAATCAATCGTTTGCTAAGTTAAAAAAAAAATGTTTCTATGACGTCACGTTTAATATTCGTTGCATGAGAAATATAAATCCGAATAGCTTTTATATTCATGCCACTTTCAGAAATGTAAGTAATTACTAAAGGCTTTACAATCACGTTAGACGAACAAAGCCCTAAATTATATCTAAGACTACCTGTTTCGTAATTAATTACCGTTCAGACTAGAGTTCTATTGTAACTAAATCATGTACCTACACAATTTAATTAAACATTCTACGTCTTCTTACGAAACCGGTTCATATTGTATTCAGATTCTCGACTGTCAGTGGAGAACTTTCGAGAACTTTTGGGAGGACAAACTTGTAAGGCCAATTTGGACAAGCGTGGTCCAGTGACGGCCAAGCTTGGCTAAAGTACTGGTGACATTCAATTAACACTTCGTGCCATTTAGTGAGACGCAACTTTGTTGGTACTTGTAAAGGCTATTATTTTCTTTAACGAGTTAATTATTTGTTGCGGTTGGAGTGATGTTTTAATTAATATTGTGGGGAGTGGGAAAATTTCAATATGATATTGATATTTTAACACTTTGGCGTTTAAAGGTACCTATGAATAATTTTAATCATAGGAATAGTTACTACGATTTACGATAGGTAATGTGTTGTTGTAATGTGTTGTGTTGGTAATCTTTGTTTTATTTTTTTGACGTCGGGGCTTAGAAAAATGCAAAGCAATTGAACCAAGAGCAAATATTGCACCCACATGTAACTCCGGATCGAATGGAATTGGATAGTTTGACTTGGAGAACGAAACAGTTTTAGAATGAGTGAAGTTTATCGATCGCGTGAAAATGCTGCGAAAAAGTGTTCAGTGTGTTACGTAAAACAGCTGAACTATGTTTGGCTATTTTCCATAATTACTGATCTTTAAAGGTATGAAAACGAATTACGCTACATGAGGCAGTTCTGCCGCGTCAATACTGGTCCCCATACATTTTCTATAGGTATATACAAGATTACATTCCAAGCACGGGAAGCACGGAGCGTTGCGTGAAATTGTTGCGACGGCATTGGTGCGCGGGAAGTGTCGCCTTGCCAACGCGGTGGAATAGCAGTGTCGCGCAGCAGTGCTTGGAATCAAGTGGCAGGCAGCACTGGCGCGTACAGAGTTGTTCGAAATCATACCATAACACGCAGAATTGCATAAACGTTTTGCATTTATCAGTGCAGTGGGTCAAGTTATGTAAAACAGCATGAAATGAAACGTTCGATTGTAGATTTTAGTTCAAAATTTTGTCGCTCATGGCCCTGAGTGTCATAGCAACAACAATGGTGTCCGAAACAGAAATAAATAAAACGAGTTACATGAAAATGATCAAGGACAATTTTAAATGAAGTTATTAGAGTTTTATGATATTTAGTCCTAAAAATACTAAATAGCCAAGTAACTGCGACCAACTTAGAAATAGCGCTCATTCTGCTCGCGCGTGGTTGGTCTCAGTTCTAAGCTAACCTACACCAATTGGTCAGGGTGCCCTAGTTTAGTTACTGCGACCGATTCGGCATAGGAAGCCACACCAAATGCTTATTATGACTGTAGATAAGCCCTTCTGCATTACGTTTCGTATAAAGTTTACGTGGGTAGCAGTTTTGATGAACGTAAAGCTTCGTGCAGACTAGCGTGACGCGACACCAGTTATTGTTATACCGTGAAGTTTTCTTAGAAATTGTATTGTTCGAGTCGCGCCGCGCCTTTGCGTCGCGCTGGTCTGCACGAGCCTTAACGCAATGGCATTTTTTACATAACGGAGTTGTTTTGTAAAACAGCTAGCGGTTATGTAAAACAGCTAATTAAGCAATTCATATGCAACATTATATACTGTTACGAATATAAAGTGTATTTTATTTTAATACCCACTGTTTTTAATTTACTTCTCATAAATGTTTTTGCCCAAAATGGACAAAGAACATGTAAATAATGTAAAAATATAATTAAAAATGTTTTGTTTTTGTGACAAAAGGACCATTGTACTTTTACGGTATTTATTAAACGGGTATGAGATTTCTCCCAAAACCCTAAAATAACAAGATAGGAAAATTGCGAAGGGTAAAAGTTTTCGTAATAAGGGAAACCATTCCAAAGAAATTATTATGCGCAAAAATTATAGACTCTAATATTTTAATGGGTATGTTTTGAAAGGAAAACCAAAAGAAGAATTTTGGAAAGGGTTTCGCAACCAGGTCTTAATGAATTATAACTAGAGATCGGCTATTCGGATGCATATTTACCTAAAGATGAAGTGTGAGGCTGTTATGGTAAGCACTTTTGTATCGAAAATATCCCGGGGTTCCGGGATCGACAAATGTATAGTTCTGATTATAGAATCGAATTTAAATTTACTTACGTTCAGGTGTTGGCTAATATGGAATGCATTTTTGTATCGATTGCAAAGATCACGGGATTCTAGAATTGATAAAAGTAATCGTAAAGTGGGGTTTTTTTGTTTTTGCTCGACTCTCCCATAGTGTGGGGTGTCGTTGGAAAGGTTGTTCAAAAATATTGTAAGTTTGCGGAAACCATTTTTAGATTCAGGGATCCGTTTGCTAATTAATAAGCTCTAAAGTGCAATTTTTTGTAAGAGTCGTGTCGCCCTCCCCCCCCCCCCCCCTGCCAGCTGAATGATTGGTTCCGGATTTGTTGAAAAATTCACAGCAGTAATATATGTATATAACGAAATTAAAAAGAAAACTATCACAGCTAAGAAGGGTCTACAAGTTAACGAGTAATAATCGACCAACTTACATTTTGTAATTGAAAAAACATGTTTTCCCATACTTTCCGAATGGGGCAACATGTTTTTCAACTACACTGTTAAGTTTGTTCTAGGGATAAATTCATTCCATAAACGGAACCCTTCATTGTGCGTGGTCCGACACGCACTTGGCCAGTGTTTTCAGTATTCATATACATACTTACCTTAGAGTGTCAAAAATATACCTAAGTCCTTCGTTTTTTTATAATACCGCGGAGGTTATTGAACACCGCTCCGTGGCGTGGATCCGAACAAAATGTACACACCCAGAAATCTTTAGGGATCTCCCCAAATCCCGCTTGTTTACATAAAAGTTAAAATGTATTGAATCTCGTACCAGCAGCTAATAAATTATTCAGAGAGCGTTTTTTTGGGAAACAGAAACGTAGAAGTCGAAAGTACTCGTGAATAATAATTTTATTATAAGATACCTTAAAATAAAAGTTTGAAAAAATGTTGCTTTTATGTCACGCTTATCCAGCGGACGGAAGCTTCGTAGTTTTTGACTTAAACTGTTGGTTTTTTAATTAAATTATATTTCAACTATCTATGTCGAAATATCTAAGATTCTAAGTGCTGTGAACAGAATAGTTAAAAGTAAAGTCTATCGAAGGTTTGATACCGTTTTTAACCCCCGACGCAAAAAGAGGGGTGTTATAAGTTTAAGTATGTGTGTCTGTTTGTCTGTGGCACCATAGCTCTAAAACGGGTGAACCGATTTGAATGCGGTTTTTGTTATTTGAAAGCAAGTTTTCTAGTGATGGTTCTTATAGATGTTTTATTCAAATCGGTTTTGCCGTTTGAAGGTCATCAGCTCTTTTGTGTTTGCTACGGTAGGGATCTTGAAGAATAATGGGTATTTACTTTACTTTCTATAAAACTATGCAAGATTATGGAATTCTTGGTGTGATGCTGCAGCCTGGATATCCAGCATACTAGTACACCTTTAAAAAAAAATTGCAGATATGTCGTGTTTGGATTCTTTTTGATCAGTATTTAATTCTACATACAATGCAATGGTGGCAACATGAGCTGATGCTTCAGTAATTTTTGACTTTTTAAATATTCTCTTTTCTTTTCTGCGTTAAGGTTTTTTTTTTTAAATTTTGGAACATTTCGGTTATTAATATAAGTAAAGACGTTTGTGGAGGAGTTCCTCAAGGGAAGTCCTGTCTACCAACATTTCAATTTTATCCGTCAAACAGCATTGCTGTATTTTACTTTAAAGAGTATGAGTGTGGGTGATAAGGGCATGTCAAAACATTTCTGCTGTGTCTCTGAGATGATGCGCCTGCGATGACTCCTGATGATATCTATATGCTGCGGTGGCCACTCATCAATTCACTATTAAGAGTTCAACTGCTACTAATGAGACACAATATAAATTTTAATTGTTATCGATCTCCTGGAGTCTTTGTAACGGACGGGAGGATATGGCCAGCTTGTGAACTACGCATGACGTCACTGACGTCATGCAAAATCCTGCATTGGCAAGCAGAGCTTTCCGCGACTAGAATATATACAACATCCCGACATCAATCGTCGGGCGGTTGCCCACCGGAACAACACCCATCTGGTCGGAGCATCCTCCCTTTTCTATAGAGGATTAGTGAACTTTACACCCTGTTCCTCATACCTCTATACTTGTACCATAGCTCGCTAAATATCTTTAATATATCATGCTGTCTCTGTCATCTTCTTCGACGATGTTTTAAATAATGTTTTAAGTAATGGGGTGGGCCTAAATAGGCTGCTCACTATTTTGTTTACCACCTAATAATGTATGACACAAATGTTCATGATGTTATATTTTGTTGCAGAGTCAATGATGATGTAGAAGCGATGTGCGCGCCGGCCACAGCGGCGCTGCTGCTCGCCGCTCTTGCTGCACTACCCTGTCGAGGTCAGAACACATTAAAATACATTTTAGGGTTCCATACCTCGAAAGGAAAAAACTGAACCCTTATAGGATCACTCGTGTGTCTGTCTGTCCGTCTGCCAAAGCTAATTTGCTCCGAATCTACCGGACCAATTTAGTTGTTTGGTACACATATGAATTTCTGTGACCCAAACATGTGTAACGTAAGTAATTGAATTTTGAATATGGGGATCACTTTTCGGGGGCAAAATGGAAAATTAAAAAAAGGGAATCTTTTTTTTTTTTTTTTTGAATATTGAAATAAATATTTTGAAAGATATTTAATAAAATTGATGAAACTTGACTATTCCCCTTTTATCTCCGAAACTACTGAGCCTAAAATTTTGAAAAAAATACAGAGAATGGTTCTTTACTCATAGATTACAGGAAAACCTATAAAAAGTCTATATTCTTAAAATAACAAGGTAAATCTTTCAATATTGTGCGTTCGAACTTGCATTGGAAAGTAGGGATTTATAGGAAAACATGGTTTTCAACTATAATGTTAAGTTTGTTCTTGGGATAAATTCATACCAACTACGGAACCCTTCATTGCGCCTCGCAGTTGGCCAATTTTTATTAGCTAAAACGACCATTGCCCATCCGTAGTCAAGCCCCTCAGTCATAAGGAAGCGACTGAAGAGAAGAAAGAACATTATATAAACATAATCTAGTCAACCTATGTCGAGGACATGTCTTCCTCTCTGAGAGAGCTCCGTGATGTACTACGGAATGTGTCATGTCACAATGATATTCTAAGTAAAAAGAGGTAGATAGGTTATACACGCTCCGCAAGTGGTACGTCAAAAAGTGGCTAATTAGCCACATTTTCTTCGTCTCGTGTCTTTTTCGCTCCCAATAATTACGACATGGCCGTCCTGCTTCCACGTGTCATCTCATATTGTGACATTGTGCCGTTTTTGAAGATCGAATGTTGAGTAGGTAACCTATCTACGTCTTTTTACCTAAAATAACATTGACATGTCTCCGATTTTTTGTTTCTACGTCACGTTAACACTTAACGTAGTAACACTATCTTTTGATAATTCTAATTAATTATTACGAGTATGCTATGGTGAGTTAATTACCTAGTCTGGGTTTAATAATAATAATGAATTTATTGATTTGTAACCCAAAAAAAAACAGACATATAAATTACAATGCGAGATGGGTGAACATTCTTAGAATAGATGGGTTCAAATAGGTTCTAGAGGGTAGCAATGACTTCATATTTAATTGTTACCATGTCTATAAAGCCTTATATTATATCCTTTTTTTTCTCTTATCTTGAACTTGAACAAAATTTGATCTTTCAAAACCTGTTCCAGATTCTCAATTCCATTGAACTTTATCGTGACCTGCCATTTTCTGATTTACATACAATATTCCTCCGAATTGAATAATTTCTTTCCCCCCTTTGTTTTCTCGTATTTCATTACTCGTTTTTGGTACTTGGCAGACATAAAGCCAAGATTTCAAATGACCCTAAAGAGCATTACAAATTCATCGCCGTCACAAATTGTTTATTTTGAAGGAAGTTCAAAGGGTCCCGTTTCATTAGCCGTCCATCGTTTAAAAATTATTTTCTTTACGCGTCGTCTAACAAATTAAATTACAAATTCTCGGGAGCTTTCAGCTTGTATTCCTAAGTGTCCTTATTATATTTTAATTCTAGAGGGATTTTAAATAAACTGTGCGGAAGTCTCTTTGCAAGGAAATTGCTTGAGCTTTTAAAAGCAATCTGTTAGGTGATTTCATGTTGAATGAGATGATTGAATTTAGAAGCTGAAATTAGTTCTTGAAAAGCAGTGTAGGTACTTGTGAACGTAAAACTTATAAAGCTTTATACTTGAAGTAGCTCTTTTGCTATCTCTGAAATCGTAATAGTGACAAAGAGAAGTATGAAATATTAATTCCAGTGAATTAACCACGTTATTATACAGTTCCATGCAACATTTACTTTTTAATTATTTTTAAAAATGTTTGACATTATATTTAAAACTGTTTGGAACTTTTGAATTTCACTTGAATGTTAATTAATCATCCATAGTATTTGTATTTGTATGTAAATTGCATGTGTATTATATTCAACACAACGTAAATTGTATGTATGAATAAAATAAATTAATGAAGTACCACGCTAACCTCACACACAGCTTCATACGAGATTGAAACATGTTCGTAGAAACATATTTTGTTACAATATTTTGACAGTCAACAGACAGGCTAAAGTGGTTACAACCCAATACAAAACTTTCAGTTTATTTACCAACAAAAGGGTTAAAGTGTACCCAGACAGGCCGAAATAGTTGATTGTTTATCGAGTCTAAAATTTACATTTCCATTTTCAGGCACCGACACTGACGTAGCCTCAAGGATATTGAACGAAACCAACAATTTTCAGGAGACTGGCTCCCTCCCAACTATAAACAAACTTTATCAAATGTTACATACTAACTCTTACCTACATAATCAAAGCAAACTTGGCGAGAACTTTAATTACTCTAGTGTTAATCTTACACATAGTTTTAACTTATTCAACAATCTCAAGTATCCGACGACTATAGATAAGAATCACGTTGAGTGCTGTCTGAATGTTGAACATGTTGGTGAAAGCAATGTTAGTTTATCTAATGAGGGTGCTAAAGTAATCGTAGACAAAGAAAAGGAAGATTCACCAGCTGATATTAAAAAGAATAGAAAGAGAAGGGTTGCGAATGTAGTCAGAACATTCTTAGAGGTGACTACAAGCGATACGAGACGGTATGTTGAAGCAACGGCAATGTCTTTGCCGTCGAGTCACTCGCCGTCAATTATAGAGAGGAGAAGAAAACCAGGGGAGACTGGTTCAAGTGCCCCGCTATTGAATTACATATTCGATACTTACTCTAATACACATCATCATAGGAATGAAAAGTAAGTACCTACATAATAATAATATTAAGTTTTTTTTTTAATCCTTTTAGGACTAGTTAAACCAAAGTTCCCTTTTTTACTAAGGTCTGTGTCATTCTAGGAAAGTTCTGTCTAGTTCATTTGAGATTAGGACATTGATGTTTCTGAAACTTCTTCGTCTTTTCGTGTGGTTAGTGACTAACCTGGTGTCAGAGTTATAAAGCCGCCCATGGGCCTCTGACTTGGCTTTACATGCCGTCGAGAAATATCTCTCAGGCATACCGGTTTCTTCGCGATGTTTTCCTTCACCGTTTTTGAAGCAAGTGATAGTTATACAATATGCAAATTAATCTGAAAAGTCAGAGGTGCGTGCCTTGGGTTCGAACTTGAGACCTATGACTTGGCAGTCCGACGGTCACACCACTGCTCGCTTATTTATAGGATATTTTTTATTAGCTTAGCTCTGGTCTGTACCTGAACAAGCACATCAAAATAGTTCACCTCTATAACACAAAGACAGAAACATTTTGTTAACAGTAAACCAATTTTTTTTCAAACGGTAATACCCAATATGTATTTCAAAGTGTTGGAATCACTAAAGTCTTAACAAAACATTGTGTTTAGTACAAATAAAGCGATCAATGTGAAAGGACGTTTTTTATTCTTTCACTAATCACCTGCATTCAATTGTGCACCTTATTCAAAAGAACATATGGTCCTTCGAGCGGATTAGTATAGCCGTGACCTATTTTAAATACGTGAATATTTGCAACAATGATGTAATATTGAAATCGAAGAAATACGGTTGTAAACAAAGTGAATCAGTGAAATAACTTTAGAAAACATTTCGAGGATTGTGGCGAACAATTATAAAAGTGATTCTACGGACTAATAAATAGTGTGTTTAGATAACGAGTTGCTGTTTTAACGCGAACTTTGAACGTTTTGATGCACAAACCATCAATCTACCTACATGATAAAATTATAAAAGTAAAAGTTTTCGTCGTAGTTTGCAATTTAAGTCTTTTATACATTTTATTGGAAAATCGCAAAGTGTAAAGGATGGAAAATATAGAAAAGCGAATGTTGCTTCAAGCTGATGTGTTTGAAAAAGTGCAGAACGCCTACACGAATTACAAAAAGTCGCCCAAAGACAGATTAACCGAGGGTTATATACAAACTAGGATGGATACTTTAGAAACGTATTGGAAAGAATTTAAGAGTGTTCACGAGAAATTAGTAACGGATGTTTCTAAGAAAGACAGACAAAAGTTAACGTATTTTGCAGAAGATAGGTGCGATAATTTTGAAGAGTTGTATTTTACATATAAAGGAGAAATGAAAACTGCGTTAAACAAGTTGATATCTGACATAAAAAAAATCGGATAAACTGGAGAAATTAGACGGGACTAGACCAACTGCTTCCAGTAGTGATGTTAAATTACCACGAATTTCGATCCCTATTTTTGAAGGAAATTATACGGAATGGAGATCGTTTCACGACCTGTTTATGGCATTGATACACAGAAATGAGTCATTAGAAGATGTACAAAAACTTCATTACCTTAAGAGCAGCTTGAAGGGCGACGCAGAGGTTCTTCTGCGCCAGTTTGCCATCACGGGTGAAAATTATGCCGATGCGTGGTCAATTTTGAAAAAACGGTATGATAACAAAAGGTACATTGCTAATTGTATATTTAAAAAGTTTTTTGGTCAAAAAACAATATCTCAAGAGTCAGCTTTCTCTTTGAAAAACTTGTTAGATACGTCGGTCGAATGTATGAATTCTATGAAAAACCTCGGCTTACCGATAGCGCAGTGGGATGCAATTGTGAACTATGTGGTTGTTTCAAAGCTGGATCCTGTAACACATAAACAATGGGAGATTATTATTAGTGAAGATAGTGCTGATGACTTACCTGGTTTTGAAAGGCTGAAGTCCTTCCTGGAGACTCGGTTTCGTACGTTAGAAATGTTAGAACCTGAAAATAAAGTTAACAAACCAATTAAACCGAAGACATATCACGCGACTGCCACTAGTGGAGAGAAAGAAAAGCACTGTCCTTTCTGCAAAGAAAACCATTATATTTTTAACTGTAAAGAATTCGCTAAACAACCGATAGAAGAAAGATACAGCTTCGTACAGAAAAACAACTTATGTTTCAACTGTCTCATTCCAAATCATTCCGCACTAAAATGTAGACAATCAAATACATGTAAAATATGTAAACGGCGGCATCATTCCTTATTACATCGAGAGTTTACGAAACAAGCAGGTGACATAATGTCAACTAAAGAAGAAACTACAACAAATAAGCAAGAGGTTAGCAAGGTAACAGCACATGTGTCAAGAGGAGAACAACCTGGTCAACACATCTTGTTGGCAACAGCATTGGTAGACGTGACATCGAGGAATGGACAATCACACGTCTTCCGTGCTCTGATTGATCAGGGCTCAGAGGCTTCGTTTGTGACTGCGAGAGTAGTCGAGTTATTGGGTCTGAAGAAGACTCAAATCAGCGGTGAGGTCTCTGGTGTTGGTGAAGGTAACAAACTTTGTATTAATAATGTAGTAAGCTTACATATTAAGTCGAGGTATGAAAGTAATTTCTTTATTGATGTTAAAGCGTATGTATTAAAGTCATTGACTAGTAGGCTACCTTCTAGAGAAATAAAAGGTTACGAATGGCCTCAACTTAAAAATATGAAATTAGCTGACCCTACTTTTAATATTCCGGGTAGGATTGATATCCTTCTCGGAGCTGATGTTTTTGGCACAATAATAGACCACGGTTTGTCAAGAGGACCGGGCAGTATAATTGCTCAGCATACACACCTAGGTTGGATATTGTCAGGGGAGATGTACTCAAATCCTACTTGTGCAAAAAACATTATTAGTTTACATGTTACCAGGCTCGTTGAAGAAGATAACAACCTTTTGAGAAAATTCTGGGAAATAGAAACAGAAGACTATACAACCAAGAAAGTATGGACAAAGGAAGAAGAAAAATGTGAAGAACACTACATAAAGACAACAACAAGAGATGCATCAGGAAGGTATGTAGTACACTTACCTTTGAAACAAAGTATTGAAGAAACCGTGAAGGCGTGCGGTGAGACTAAACAACAAGCTACAATACGATTTAAGCAACTAGAAAGGAAATTTGCAAAACATGAAGATTTGAGATCAGAATACAAGAAGGTCATACATGAGTACTTGAAGATGGGTCATATGAAGAAGGTTGAAATAGAGGATAAAAGTGAAGCAATTTATTTAGCACATCATGCTGTCATAAGGGAGGATAAGGATACAACAAAAGTAAGAGTAGTTTTCGATGCTTCAGCCAAGGGATCTAATGGGCAATCCTTAAATGGCACCATGATGGTCGGCCCTACGCTACAAGCTGATCTTCGTGTGCTTATCATTCGTTGGAGGTCTCACAAAATCTGTGTTGTCGGCGATATTATAAAAATGTATCGTCAAGTAAGAATGACAAACAAACACACAGATTTACAACGTATAGTTTGGCGAGATAATACGTGTAAAAACATAGAAAGTTATCAATTACTTACCGTGACGTTTGGGACAGCATCGGCACCTTATCTTGCGGTACGATCCTTAAATCAACTAGCTGATGACGAAGCGGAAAGATACCCTCGTGGAGCTGCTGTCGTTAAGAGTTCGTTCTTCATGGATGATTTGATGACCGGACATGAAGACCTATCTGAAATAAAACAAGTTTGTGAGGAAGTAAATAATCTGTTGAAGGCGGGCGGTTTTGAAATGCAGAAGTGGTCCAGTAACTCTGATGAAGTCTTGACGTTTTTACAGGGAAGCAAGGATACTCCGGAATCTGTGAACAAAATAGAAATTAAATTAGATAGGGTCATAAAGATACTTGGACTTACCTGGGACAGGAAAAATGACACTTTCCAAGTTACGGTCAATCTACCGGAAACCAGGATTCCTGTAACAAAAAGGGTAATATTATCTGATGTGGCGAGTCTCTTTGACCCGTTCGGGTGGCTCTCTCCAGTAGTTATCACAGCCAAGATTATGATACAGAGATTGTGGCTTAACAATCTCGGCTGGGATGATGAATTGCCTTCAGAGCTAGTAGCCGAATGGCTTAATTACAGAGAGGAACTTAAAGAGTTACACACCATTGAAATCCCACGCTGGATAAAGAGGACATCACACTGTAAAGGAGTTCAGCTACATGGGTTTGCAGATGCCTCGTCTGTTGCATATGCAGCAGTAGTTTATATAAGGGTTTTAGATGAAAATGACATTGTTCATGTCACAATAGTAGCATCTAAGACCAAAGTCGCGCCACTGAAACAACTGACAATCCCAAGATTAGAGCTTTGCGCTGCAGTGTTGTTGGCGAAGCTGTTGCGCGAGGTATCTAGCTTATGGGATATAAGTATGCATCAAGTGTATGCCTGGACAGATTCCATGGTGGTTCTGTCTTGGCTACAGGCTCTACCAAGTCGATGGCAAGTGTTTGT
Organism: Xanthia togata; assembly: GCA_963853775.1. Taxonomy (NCBI): domain Eukaryota; kingdom Metazoa; phylum Arthropoda; class Insecta; order Lepidoptera; family Noctuidae; genus Xanthia; species Xanthia togata. The sequence goes on from OY970802.1 coordinate 21,537,901, forward strand.
TGGCAACCGAGTGTCTGATATAATTCAATTAATAGACAATGACAGGTGGAACCATGTTCAATCAGCCGACAACCCCGCTGATCTTGCGTCAAGAGGTGTACCACCGAGTGAATTGCCTAATAATGATATGTGGTGGGCTGGACCCAAGTGGCTGAAAAGTAAACAAATAGATTTTACAAAACGTTCGATTCCTCAAACAGATTTAGAGGCAAAGAAATCATTTAATGTTACATTAGAAGAAAAACCTGTTTGGGAAAGGTTTTCATCCATGTCCAGAATGAAAAGAGTTTTAGCACAATGTTTAAGATTTTTAAAACCTAAGGAAGAAAAAGATAAATATTTAACAGTCAAGGAACTTAATGAAGTTGAAGAAAGATGTGTAAAACATTACCAATACTTAATATACGAAAACGAAATAAAAGATCTGAAGATGAACGGAAAGGTTAAGAATAGGAGTTCTATAATTAGTCTTACACCTTTCTTGGATAAGAAAGAGCTGCTGAGAGTTGGAGGGCGACTGGATAAAGCCAATATACCAGAAGATGCGAAACATCCGATTATTATACCTTGTAAACAACATGTTACTCGACTTATAATAAATGAAGCCCACACAAGAACTTTGCATGGAGGTTCCCTTCAGATGTTGACATACATCCGTAGCAAGTATTGGGTAATTGGTCTCAAATCAGCTGTTAGAGAATTTATTCGTAATTGTAAAGTATGTGTCATATATAGAGCGAAAACCAGGCAGCAGCTGATGGGTCAGTTACCAGCGCCAAGAGTGACTCCAAATCGTCCTTTCTTCAACAGTGGAGTGGATTATGCCGGACCCGTACAGCTACGAACAGCTAAAGGGCGTGGGCATAAATCTACAAAGGGCTACATTTGTGTCTTTGTCTGTATGTCTACCCGAGCCATACATTTGGAGGCAGTTACAGATTTAACGTCACAGGCCTTCATTGCAGCGTTCAGAAGATTTGTTGCAAGAAGAGGTCACTGCGGTCACTTGTGGAGTGACAACGGCACGAACTTTGTGGGAGCCGACAAAGAATTGAGGAATATGTTTGAAAGAGGCAAGACAAATCTGGCGGCAGAGGTTGCTAAACTGCTAGCAAATGATGGCACAACCTGGCACTTTATACCGCCGAAGGCACCAAATTTCGGTGGTATATGGGAGGCTGGCGTCCGGTCAGTAAAGAAACATTTAATAAGAGTAAATGGTTCCATAAAGTTAACTTATGAAGAGATGGCTACGCTGTTAGCACAGATAGAAGCGTGCCTTAATTCGAGACCTATCTGTCACTCAGATAATACAAGGGAAACATTGAACCCGCTTACCCCGGGTCATTTTTTAATTGGTGAGCCATTAATCAATGTGCCTGATATAAACTATGAACATAAGAATATAAGTATATTATCTAGATGGCAATTTCTACAAAACAGGACACAAGATTTTTGGCGAAGATGGAAATCCGAATATCTTAACACCTTGCAGCAACGTCATAAGTGGCAGAACAGCGTTCCATCCCCGTGTGTTGGAGATATAGTTATAATTAAAGAAGAGGATCTTCCACCTGCAAAGTGGTTGCTAGGAAAAATCATTAATCTACATCCCGGTGATGATCAACTAGTTCGAGTGGTTACAGTACAATGCAAGGGAGATAACATTCTTAAGAGACCGTTATCTAAGTTGATATTACTGCCCAAGGCAACAGCTGGTAACTAAATAAGTAGTTATTGTAGTTAACGTAGTGGTCAGTTAATGTCATATTTTTATGTACATTAATATTATAAAGAGGAAAGATTTGTATATTTGTGTTTTTGTATGTAACGAATAAACTTAAAACCTACTGGACTGATTTCAAGGGTTATTTTGCCGTTAGAAGGCTACATTATCACTGAGTAACATAGGCTGTAATTTAAAAAGATATCACGCGGGCGAAACCGCTGGCAGAAGGCTAGTGTTTAATGTGTGTAGTACGGTAAACCTGCGATATTTACTTTAATACAATAAAGCACAAAAAGTATATTCTGATCATAGTATTTAAATGAGTTATGCAAAAAAAGGGGTCGTTGAATATACTTATGTATTCTAAGTTCATGTTAATTTAACTGGTTTAGGTACACAAGATTATTGTTATCGTCAACTTTTGTATGAAATTAATTAAATTAAACCCAAATCCTTTAGTGTTTATGTTCATTTTTACTTGTTACTTTCTTTGAGACGATAAATCGTATAACATACAGTCCACTTAGTAATTACGTACCTAAATTAATACTTTTTTATAGTTTCATTATTTTAGTTTGTCGTAGGTAGGTATTGCCAAATAAAAATTATTGATAAGTACCCGTTGTTTGTTTATTATATTATAAGCAATCTAAAAATGACGCGTAATTTTCTTTAGGAATGTAAGGTATGCCTATACTATTGTAGCTACTATTATTGTTATGTATTTGTACACTGTGTGCAACCTTCCTACTAATGTGTGTGTAATTGATAAGTAGTTCTAATGAGTTAAGCGCAGATGTTTCTTTAGACGATGCAATGTAACGGTATCGACTATATTATAATGTTAGTGGTTGCCTGCTCATTGAGCAATTAGTGTTGTTTTGCGATGTATTTACATTTATTTGTTTGAACAAGATAAGGAACTGTCATTTAACAAATTAGTAAAAAACTGTTGTTTTTAGAGGGCGGTATGTTTAGTACAAATAAAGCGATCAATGTGAAAGGACGTTTTTTATTCTTTCACTAATCACCTGCATTCAATTGTGCACCTTATTCAAAAGAACGTATAAGTATAAGTACTTTATCAACAATACGATATGTTTACAACAGAATTGATGAACCAACATTAATGTTTGGTCATCTATAACAAAACCTTATTTGCCCACGACCTAATGGATTACCAGAACGGCATGCAGGCAGTGCCAAAATTCATTCAATTCTGTTGACTCAACGAAGAGCAACACTGCAATGATGAATACAAGTTTAAAACATTCAAGTTCAACTTTACGAATATAAAATTTGGTAAGCACGGAATTACCAATTTTTTTTTCGTTGAAAGAAAACTTCCTGGATCATAATTTCCTTCTATTTGTCTTTCATGTTGTACAGAAGAAATTTTTGCGGCATTTCAAATTATTTTATACTTTCGCAAACGGATTTAAAGGTAAACAGTTCAAAGCCAAGAAGTTTGAAAACACCTTTAATGTTTCTGAGAGTAACTTTTGGGATTCTTCGAGTGAATATTTGGGTTTAAGATGCCATTAATTACAAATAATTTCTGTCTAAATAGGGTCGGAAATGGGAACAGCATTTATGCAGCAGCGGCGCCTGAGATTGAAGCTCTAGTGGGCTCCACTGCTCACTTAGACTGCAAAGTGGACGCTCTACATGATAAACTGGTAATAAGTATGTTTCTTGTTAATTTTCATTCGCTTCCATTATTCTTTTTATTTATTTACGTTATTTTCTTTCTTTCATCATCTATCATTTTATAATTTGCTGGTTATCTTTAAGGAAGGTTTATCATTTTCTGCACACTATGATTAATGTTATCCAGGTATCATGGGTGCGGCGGAAAAACGATGAAGAACCGATGGAGCTGCTAACGACGGGAACACAACAGTACACTGCGGATGACAGGTAGAAGTTAACAAATTTAATAAAACAAAAAACACTTACTTATTGCACTCAATTATCTCGACGGCTTGCTGAAACTTTTTAATATATTGCTCTTGAATAAACTTCGTACAAAGTTGGGGAAACGAAAATATAAACAAGCGTGTCTTCCTAAAGGATAAGCAGTTTCGTATACTTTACAAACTGTGAGAAATTATGTATGATGAAGAATTTTAGAGCGCTCTTTGAGAATTCTTTTGGAAGTTTGTTTATTCGCTGTAAGGAAAACTTTTTGAATGATCGAAGCTACGTGGTGAAATGTTTAAACAGTGTCGGGTGCTGTTCATTTTCTGTGGCGAAACTTGGAAATGATTTCATGTTTTGCGGTGGGTACTATTTTACTATGTTTTAAAGAAGAAAGGCAGTTTTGGTGTCGTTTAATTTCAGAAGCGTTCAATAATGAAAGTATGTACATTATTATGAAACAGTCACCGGGCTTGTCTAATTATGTATCAGCTTTTTTTTTAAGCTGCACAAAGAAATAATAGAATAAAAATAAATATTTTATTAAATCTGACTATCAAAACGTAATTATTTGCAATAACTAAACGCAGAACCTGGGACGGTAGTTAAATTTGCCTATATATTATACTATCAATGACCCGCAACTTCGTCTGCGACCTAGGATGTAAAGTATAGCCTATGTTCTTACCCAGGGTATGGTTTATCTGTGTGCCATCCAAATCCGTTCAGCCGTCTTAGCATGAAAGCGTAACAATATTAGTTCGTACGTTCACATTAGTAGTAATAATAAAATACATTATGTCAATCATAACGCAATGATGTCTGTTTGCTTTGCTTAGAAGTCTATACACTTCTTCTTCTAAGCTTTTCTTTCAATCACACAACACACACAATGTGTGTGTTGTGTGATTGAAATGACATGACATGGCGCTCTTCTAGAGGTCCAACGTGTAGAGCGTTTAATATACAGTCAGCTACTAGTGCCACTTTACCCTTTCAGTAGTCATTATTGAAACTATTCATTTCCGCCATCTTTGAATGTCTTATACTGTTTAATCGTTAGTTTACTGCATAATAACTCTTTGGTTTGCTGTCATAGGGTCTGTTTATACGGGGCCACTGGCTTTTTCAACAACGTGTTTCTGGTAAAACCCAATATTAAAAAAAAATGCTGTGATAACCTTTAATCTCTCTCTCTTTTGAAACTATTTTTACGCATGTACGCGAAGTCTAAGTGTGACACCCAAATTACATGGAATTTTGCCTTTCTTCAAATTATCTATCATCTACAAATACGTCAATAATGTCTACATTATCACTTTTATTTTTAAAAATTCTTAATCCTGCACAAACAAAATGCACATTTAAAAATAAAAAAAGCTAAAATACACACATACAAAAGTTGCCAAAAGCATCGTATTCGACCAATAAATAAAAGTACAACAATAACATAATTGAAATTTATTATAGTAAACATTTGTGAATTTTTCAGAATGTATTATATCCAATATTGTTCTTCCCAGGTACTCAGCCCGCTTCATCCCTCCAGACATCTGGAGGCTACAGGTACGGGAGGTGCGTCCCACGGATGCAGCGCACTATGACTGTCAACTATCTGCCCATCCCCCTCGCACAGCGAGGGTGACACTCCGGGTGCCTGGTTAGTTGAAAAAATCTTTCGAAGGGATTTAATGACCAAAGCGGTTATTCATTTATACAGGGTGTTTGGCGCATGGACCGACACAATTTTTTCAGGGATTTGGGAGGTCATTAGCTAGGTTCTACCCATACACCCTTTGTCCCAAATGTCACGATTGGTAACATATGATTATTTTTTTAAAATGAAAAAAAAATCCCAAAATGTCTCCTTTAATTTGAAATAACTTTTTTGTTTGTGGGTGTAGTGGCACAAAACAAATTTTGTTGCATTCTCCAAAGTCTTTTAAATCTAAAAACATCTTTGTTTTATACAACTGGTTTCAAGAAAATTCCATATAGGCTTCCAAAGTTAATTTTTTTATTTAATGAATGAAATTTTACAACTTCTAAATTAATTATAAAAAAAACTAAAAGCCATTTTGAACTTAGCTTTATTTTAAAAAGTTCTTTAGTTGATACCCTTTCTAACGGTATGCTACATGTCATAGAAATTATTCATTATGTAGTCAAAATACTAGTTAGGAGAGTCAGGGTTAAGAAAAAGACTTTTTAAGGTTATTTGGTTTTTATTAAACTAAAGTTATAAAAAAGGAGGCAAAACACCGGGAAAGGTGGAAAGTAATGGGGGAGGCCTTTGCCCAGCAGTGGGACAGAATAGGCTAGTTAAAAAAAAGTTATAAATCTTGTTCAAATTGACCTCCTCCATTTCGTATGCATGCACGACATCTGTTTCTTATTTCAACTGTCGTTGTACGTAGTCGCATTTCTTCTTTCATAGTTTGGAACGCGCCGGTTATTCGTTCAATCAGAACTTCCCTAGTGGGCACTTCTGTCTGGTAAACCAATTCTTTTGCACGTCCCCAGACGTAAAAATCCAAAGGTGTCAGGTCTGGGGACCGTGCGGGCCACGGAATAGGGCCGCCTCTACCAATTCATGCGTTTAGAAAGGCATTATCTAAATGCTCTCGCACTTCAGTTGGTAGTGTGCTGGACAGCCGTCATTTTGGAAAACTATCGGCACACCTTCTTACAAAACTGGCACAACAAGTTCGGGTAGATCATTGATTAAAAAATTTAAATAAATGTCTCCATTCAACCTTTCTGGCAAAAAATATGGGCCGATGAGATTGCGTCCAATAACACCAGCCCAAACGTTGACACTGAACTTTCTTTGAAAAGAACTCTGCCTTTTAACGCGAGGATTTTGGTCTTTGTGACTCCAGTGGTGAAGATTGTGGAGATTCACTATTCCCTCACGGCTAAAATTTGATTCATCGGTCCACAAAATTCTTTTCAAGAAGTTGCCATCTTCGACGTCTGTATGCAGTATAAATCTGCAGAAATCCAGCCGTCTAGCATTATCACCATCTTCGAGCCCTAAAACAAAAAAAAATCCTTGAGGTACTGCCAATACCACAAAAGATTTTCGTTTTTCTGGAAATAACTTTAAAAAAATTCAAACATGAATAAATAACTTGTGAAACAAAGAAAATCAAACGTCTAAAAATTTATTAAGTATCTTTACTTGGTCGTGGGACTTATTACCGTGACCCCGGAACCTAAAGGGCTATTGAAAGAACACTGTGGATTTTAGTCAGTACAAGTCTGACAGTCCCTCCCGCCCTGCCCGGGGTGGGAGGACTCATTTGATGATTTTACCACGAAAAAAAAAAGTATCTTTACTTGACGAAATAACTAGTCATTGCAAATTGAAATAGGTTAAAACGGGTTTTTTGTTACAATAAAAAAGGGCTGGTGTGTTATTTACCTTGAACAGGGGTGTAATGAAATGCATGCCTCCCATCTGCCCGAAGAACCGCCCAGACTTTCCATACTGTTAAGTTAAGTCTTGCAGCAACAGTTCGTATGCTTGTTGTAGGTTCCTCATCAAAAGCTTGAAGAATCTACGGCTACATTATGTTGCACGGCACTCACTCGAGGTTCTTGATGATTTAGGTTTCCTGTCTCTCTCAAACGTCGATAGGTTGTAGAGAAGGTTTCGTGGTGTGGTATACGTCGATCAGGATATCGCTCCTGATAAATTCTTCGCGCTTCGCGCGCATTGCAGTTAGCCCTGCCATACGCGAGTAGCATGTCGGCATACTCTTCGTTACTGAAGGTAGGCATTTTACTATCAACACCGAAGATAAACACAACAATAAAACAGTTTAAATGCGGAAAAAACAATAACAATAACAAGATTTAACAAACAAAACTCAATGAAAAAAAAGAGAAGAATGTGAAACACACGGGCACTTCCAACAGCAGAGATAGTCAGACCTCAACTGACTGCACCGTACCTGTCACATCCCGAACGTCCAACTCAATGTTAGACAAAGACAAAAATCATTTTACATGTGCAAGAAAGAGATGAACTTTTTACCTGCGCTTACATTGACGCGACGGTATCGTTCAAACTGGTTCCATTGTTTTGTGCGGTTCGGCCGTGGCATAGTAGTATCCCTTATTTTTACAACATAAATGAATAATTTCTATGACATGTAGCATACCGTTAGAAAGGGTATCAACTAAAGAACTTTTTAAAATAAAGCTAAGTTCAAAATAGCTTTTAGTTTTTTTTATAATTAATTTAGAAGTTGTAAAATTTCATTCATTAAATACAAAAATTAACTTTGGAAGCTTGTAAGGAATTTTCTTGAAACCAGTTGTATAAAACAAACATGTTTTTAGATTTAAAGGACTTTGGAGAATGCAACAAAATTTGTTTTGTGCCACTACACCCACAAACAAAAAAGTTATTTCAAATTAAAGGACACATATTGGGAATTTTTTTCATTTTAAAAAAATAATCATATGTAACCAACCGTGACATTTGGGACAAAGGGTGTATGGGTAGAACCTAGCTAATGACCTCCCAAATTCCTGAAAAAATTGTGTCGGTCCATGCGCCAAACACCCTGTATACCAGCTGGTATATTTTGTAAAAATTTCACCGTGTTAATAATGTTTTTTACAAAAAAATACCTATACAATTGAATTCCAAAAAAAAACACTTCAGTGCAGGGTGCATGTCTTAATACTGCTTCATAAAATTTTAATGCATGCCTACTAACCAGTGTTTTACATATTAGCAAATAAATAAATAAATAAAGCAACTTAATTTCGGAATTAAGTCTTTGGTTTGAATTACTTAATTTTTACGGAATACTCGTAGATGGCATGTCGACGTCTTGACAGGGCTTTAATTTAAGGTTTTATGAAAGAAAGAAAGAAAGAAAATACGTTTATTTGCGGTACATATGACGCAAGCAAAGGAACAAACACTAAAAAACAATTTGGGGGAAAATATGCGTCACATCCACGCAAAACGGCCATCACTCAGCATAATGCTGCGACCCTATGCGAGACAGAGCCCCAGCGCTGGTTTTCAGTGACAGCCGGCGTTGTCGTGATGACGTCAAACCGGTGCAGCATAAACAGAAATAATAAAATAAGACAAAAATAAAATAAAATAAACACAATAGGATATAAAATATAATATTATATTTAAAATGGCAACATTTCGTATAGTCGGCGACTCTTTTGCAGTTCAGTAACTACTTACCTTAATATTCCAAGGTTAACCAACCACCTTTTGAACCATTATGAAAAGCCCCTGAAGCAATTTAACGGAACTTCAGTTGGGTTAACCACAAAGAACTTGAAATGAAGTCAGTTAAAAGAAATTGTTCTATTACTTCCTCAAGAGTTTTATTGTTCTGAAGTACTTGCTAATGTTATCATAATCATAATCATTTTTATTTGTGTAACATAGGTAGTGAATACAGTTCTTAAAATAAAGTTCATAGGTCGCTATGTTATGCCAAAAAGCGTACAAACTTTAATACGGTTGCATGCAAAATAAGAGAGAATAAAAATAACAATATTAATCATGCGAGAGGTAAACACAAATTATTTGGTAGGTATGTCAAAATTAATAGAATAAATGCCACAATATGGAGTCATTTCTACAGTCAATTAATAAACAAATACTCATAAATTTACAATTAGTCACAATAGTCAATTAAAAAATTTGTTTCTATAATCAAATAAATAAAATAAAAGTCTACATTAATTTATCATTTAGAAATTCATCAGTCGTATAATAACATTTTTCAATTAATAATTGTTTTAATATTTTTTTTGAATTGCGTAACTTTCAATTTTTTTATGAAATCAGGTAATTTATTGTAGATGCGCGATGCCATGCCTAAAACGCTCTTTCTCACTAAGGCAGTCTTACAACGCTGATTGCTTAAAGAGTTTGCGTATTGGCTACGAATCGCAACATCTCGTAACGTTGACATTTTTTCGAATAACTTCGTGTTATCTTTTCTCAAAAACGGTTATGAAGTTCTGACTTCAGCAATTCATTTTTAATTATTATTTTATTGTTCTTATTTACCAAGCCATTCCTGAGCTTTTTCAAGACTAACTTTTGGCTGCAGCTTCACCCACGTGGAGTTTGGAAATTAAGTCACGGGAACACATTACCGGGATGAGAGATCATCCAGGATAATATGTGTTTACTGTGTGCCAAGTTTTAACCAACTCCGTATACGGTTTCCGCGGGATTGAATATAATATCTTCACATTTCACATTTATTTATTTATTTATATAATCATTTACAACTATTATTACAGGTCAACCCAATGCAATAGTGAAGCAAACTTAATAATAACAACATATTTTCTAAAACGTATTAAATTCAATGTTGTCCTTGTGAATTCACTCCGTGTACAAGCAAAAAGGTCTATCTCTGCTACAAGGTTAAGGATTATTTTCTAATATACTCGTAAGTAGCATGAGAGTGGCTTAGTAAGTCATCGCTCCCAAGAACTGTTACTATGCACATATGTACGGCTGATGAATCATGGCTGGTCTGAACATACTCGTACATAGGATCTACGTACTTTCAAAAATTCAAATTCAAAATTTCAGATTATTTAGAAGATAAAAAATCATGGGATTGAGGTGCTCGCTCTGCTAAGCCTTGTGATAAAACCATAAAATTTGTCATTTTTTATTATTATGTAAAATCATTATAATATACATTGTAGAAAATTATATACATGACATGATTACTTTGTAAAGTATTTAATACTTTACAAAGTAATCATGTCATGTATTGTTTTAATTATTGTGAATGTGAGGAATATGTGTTTTTTTTTCTCATTTTTTTTTTCATTGTCGGTTGGTTTTAATGATGGTTTGGCAGTTTGAGTAGTTTATGCGGCCTACCAAAATGTCCTTTCTTTGGTATTGTTCGTCGAGTTGAGCTCCTTAAGTTCTGAGTTGAGCTCCACGATTACTGACAAATGCTTGCACTGACAGGACAGGTCCACTCAAATCTGTGTGGTTCTTTTCTCAAAAGACCATTTCAGACTAATCTACATGGTTCTCATATGGCCTGACCAAGATTATGTCTGGACTTTAAAAGAGACTGACCTCTGAGTTTGTTTCGGCCTTTCTTCTCAGAGCAGTTAGATAGGAAACGCCGAACTCATCTAGCTATATTTTTTTTTTTGAGGTGACGTGTAAAAGTGATTCCAATATCCTATTTACAGAATAAACAATTTCATTTCATTTTGCGCATGTTCTCTTACTGGTGAGTAACGTCCCATCACCATTTGGTTGGTTTGGTTTAGTTCGGACCGTCATGCTTCATCGTCAGTTCTATATTCTAGGGTGTCTTGTGTAAAAAAAATATTTTAGCTTTTATTTATTTATTTACAGAAGTGTCAGTCCGTATCGTCGACGGCGCTGGCGCAGCGGTGTCAGAACAAGTGTGCGAGCTTGGCAGCACCGTAGCCCTGCGGTGTGAGGTCAACGGCCTGAAGATGGAAGGAGGTCCATCCCTACTATGGTATCGGAAGGATGACCTCTTGAATGATGACACCACTAGAGGAGGGATTAGGTATGTAGAAACAGACAATCAATCAATCAATCTGCCTAGCCTTTTTCCAACTACGTTGGGGTCGGCTTCCAGTCTAGTATTTTACATGGAGCGACTGCCCATCAGACCACCACACCCCAGTTACTGGGTAACACCCTTTGGTAAGACTGATTGTCCTGATTTCCGGGCTTCTGACGACCCGTGACGACTGTCAAAGATCCACGAATGACAGCCGGGACCAACGGCTTAACGTGCTTACCGAGGCACGGAGGAGTCAAACAGACAATTGATACATTAACAAGTTTTTTTTTGTAATGGAAACGTTCATACGTTCGGTGCTGTTTCACGAGCTGATCATTCCGGAATCATGATGCAAGGTTGCAAAGCCAAACTCTTACGAAATTAAGAGACATTATTATCTCCGCAGGCGCGACTCTCTTAGGGAACTGTTTAAGGATATTAACATCATGACGGTACCTTGTCAATATATCTATGAAAACATCATGTACGTTAGAAAAAAATTACATCTTTTTAGTAAAAGAGGTGATAATTATAGTACAAGAAATAGGGACCTATTAGTACAACCAGGTTTCAGACTGGCTAAGGTAGACTCATCTTTCATGGGGTACTGTTTAAAATGTTACAATAAAATTCCTCCCCACATACTTCAACTTAATGAGACGAAATTCAAATCTTGTATAAAACGCACACTATGTAGGCAGGCATATTATAAGTTGGGGGATTACATCTCTGATAAAAATGCTTGGCTCATTGCTGGTCCTGCTCCACAACTAATTGACATACACACTGATTAACATTTTGAAAATACTGTTGGAGCTGCTGAAGATTGTAAAACCTTGTATTGTATAAACTCAATTTCCTTTGTATTATATAATTGCATAGCACAGGTGTGAGTACTATGTACTAAAGAGCTACCATTTACCGGGTAATATGTAGTATTTCATTGACTTGAATGTGCCCTGGCGGCTGTGAGTATGTCATGCTCACTCAAATGTCTCGCTGATGGTGGGTGTTGGATCATTTAGCTCCCTTCAAAATGGTTGAGCTGAATGGTGCTGATCCATGCGTCATGTTCGTGAACGGGTGCCGTCAGTTGGGACTGGTCATCTCTTAGCTGCCATCGCTTATTTTAGTTTATTTTAAGTTTTTGAATGATTCTTTATTTTTTCTTTTTATTACGGACGCTTTTACGAACGTGCACGTCTTTCTACATTATTCTCACATGCATAATTTCAAAATGAATGATGTAACCAATATTTTGTATCAATTTTTTTATTTAAAAGAGTGTCCGTGGAGTTTCTTGCCCGTTCTTCTCCATAGGTACCTACCACGCTTTGGAATGGGCAACTAGCATCATTTTTTTTTTTTGACTGACCGACCCCTTGACAATTCAAAAGTGCCTGTAAATGGTTTAATTGAAATAAATGGTTTGAGTTTGAGTGAGTTTGAGTTTGAGTTTGAGAATTATGTAGCCTAAAGTACACTTGGCATCTTCTCCTTGGCGTCTTGATGGCAACCTATATCGTGTTTCATCATCTCAATTCAATCATTAGTTTTAACTACATTTCTTTTTCTATCTTAGTGTACGAACCGAGTTTGGTTCAAACGGCGCGAACTCGATCCTGCGCGTGGCGCGTGTACGCAGCAACGATGCGGGACGCTACACGTGCGCGATCGCACGTGCCCCGCCCCCTTCGCCACCGCCTGCTCATGTCATACTGCACGTTATCAAAGGTAAGTTGTTCAGGCCATCGTGGGCCCTGACTGGAGGCCTTATTTATAAAGCATCCACAGAATAGCCAGGTTAAGCAGCCGACAACCTCCTAAATTGACATACAAGATGTTCTATCGAAGAACTTCATATCTAAGCAGTTTGAAAACAAAATCCCGTGAACACGATGACTACATCTGTTACCGCCCCGGTTCTGTAGCAGCCGAGCGCTGAAAGCAGAAATAGACCTTACGGTGTATAGATATGAAGTTCTTCGATGGTACTTACCTGTACCTAACAAAAAAGGGTTTCTTGGATAAAAATGGAGGCTTGGGTATGAAACCTTTGCTCGAAGATCGACTTTAGGCAAAAGTGTGATATTTCACTCAAGTTTTGACAAGTGTGACAGAATAGACAACTGTATTTTTCTTAGAAGAATGATTGGTCTCGCTGCGGTCGAGCGCAGCGAGACCAATCATTCATCTAAGTGTATTTTTATTGATTAAAACAGTCATATGAAACAACAAGATATTTATTATTTATCTAAATCATCACTAGTTTTGATTGGTTCTACCGTTTCCTAATGTTTAAGCTAAGATCAGTTTAACTAAGGCAGCTAATAACTATCTACGTCATTTGCACAACATGGACGGTTCCTAAAATAAGTGCAACACAGAGGAGTCATGGAATACGTAACTTTCTTCAAGCACTGCTTAAGTTTAGTGCAACTTTGCCTATTGTGCTGAGATTATTAAACAACAGAATCATATTCCTTTCGCTTCTCCTGGAATTTAAATGTTTAAGGTCGCAGCTACTTTATTGCTACCGACTCAAGAAATATCAAAACCAATTTTGTCATTGAAACTTTTCACAAGCTTATCTGTTAGCCTATATTATCTTAACTTACCTCTTCCTTTTCCTTTGCCAGGTGAAAGCCTAGCTGAACTGCATCAGGGCGGTACTCCAGCATACACCACCTCACCATGGGTGCTAATAATGACGCTGTGCGTCCTTTTACAAGCCTACTATTAACATTTTGTTTATTAATAAATTGTTCGTATTTATTTCGGCGTTTCATTTTTATAGTATCTTTAATCCTGTAATAGGTATTAAATTAGCAATATTTAAAAATAACTAACGACTAAGTAATATTAACTAACGATTTCAATTAAAGTTGTACTATAGGAATTTATAGGGGCGAAAAATGTATCTAGCTAGTTCTCATACCTGGGAAAATTCGATTTCTATATTTTGACTCGAACAGAGTTCGGTCGACCAGGTATTAGTTGCAATATGGGGGTTTACGGAGGCGAAAAATCGATCAAGCTAGGTCTCACATCTGTGGATTTTTTTTCTATTTTCGACCAGGTACTTTAGTTCAAGTCGGTAAATATCTAACTTTAACTTTGTAGCGGTGGGCAGGGCACATTGCTCGCAGATCAGATGGCCGATGGGGCCAAAGAAATATTCAGGAGTAGTGACAACCCGTAGTGACCACGTACCGAAAGACAGAGCGTTGGAACGAGGTGGACCGACCTTGTAAAGGCAGCAGGAATCCGCTGGATGCGATGGAAGCACAGAACCGGTTGAAGCAGCGGTGCTTGGGGCCTATGTCCCTATTTCAACAGAAAGACGTCCACTGCCCAGCACTGGACGTCTTTCGGTTGAAATGATGATGATGTTAAATATCCATTACTTACAAATGGGTGGGGATATTTGGAATACACCATCCTTCAATGTATGTACCTTTTAGGAGTGGGGGGTGCTGGAATCCGTTTCCCGATAGCAAAAACCTGAGAGTCTCCAAAATTTCCTTCGATTGTTTTCGGGAAATTTTACACCATCATCAATTGCATCCATACATCGTAAGTGAGATGGCAATCAAATAGAATCTTTAAAAAAAAACTTTTTTCAGAATCCGTCTAGTTTCAGTCATAAATAAATGACTGAAAGTTCGGATTCTGATTCTTTCTGTATTAAAACTCTTCTGTCACTTTCCAGGCCATAAACTATCTAGGTATACAAAAATCGACCCATTGCTCCGTTGCCGCCCGAAAAAAGGACAAAGTAACAAATAAACAAAAATACTTTTGCATTTATAATATTATAGTAGGATAGGTGAACGACGTTGGTAAGTATTTTGGGGAAGTAATAGCGTGGTAGCCTGACTTGGAAACTAGGGCGGGAAGGTACAACTTACCTACTCGTCAATATTATCAGATAACACGCAAATAGTGACCGAAGAGGTTCATGGAAACCCTGTATATTAAATTTATACGTATAAAAGAGAAATACAAAACAATCATTGGTCATAGCGTAGATGAAAACATGAGGTACGATAGTTCCTTTTATCAACCGACTTCAAAAAGGAGGTCAACCGACTTCAAAAAGGAGGAGGTTCTCAATTCAGTTGTATGTTTTCTTTTTTTGTATGTTTGTTACGCGATCACTCCGTCAATTATGAATTGATTTTGATGATTTTTTTTTTCTTTGGTAGGGCATACTTCAGAAATGGTCCCATATAAATTTGGTCAAGATCTGATGAGGGGTTTTTGAGTTAGCTTCATTAATTCGTATTTTTTTTCAACCGACTTTAAAAAGGAGGAGGTTCTCAATTAGTTCGTATGTTTTTTTTTTGTATGTTTGATACTCGATTACTCCGCCAATTATGAATTGATTTCGATTATTCTTTTTTTGTTTGAGAGGGCATACTTCAGAAGTGGTTCCATATAAATTTGGTCAGGATCTGATGAGCGGTTGTTGAGTTAGCTTCAATAATACGTATTTTTCCCACCTAGTATATGTGGATGATATTCTAATAGGTAGTTTCTGTCACTGTAATTTACATAGCAGGTGTAATTTACATTACAGGCAGGGATTTTTGTGGGGGTTTTGTGTAGGTACCACCACTAAAAAGTGAAAAATAAAAACTTTTTCGCATAAAATAAAACCGACTTCCAAAAAAAAAAACACTACAACATGTAGTGGTGTTTTTTTTTGGAAGTCGGTTTTATTTTTTGTGAAATGTTTTTTTATAAGATAGAAGACAGTTTAGATTAGTTGAGAAAGTATTTTTGTCATGTCCGGGGTATAAAAAGCTT
This sequence comes from Xanthia togata, assembly GCA_963853775.1. Taxonomy (NCBI): domain Eukaryota; kingdom Metazoa; phylum Arthropoda; class Insecta; order Lepidoptera; family Noctuidae; genus Xanthia; species Xanthia togata. The sequence goes on from OY970802.1 coordinate 21,553,939, forward strand.
AAGCGAATTAAAACTATAGATTAATTACCGAAAACAGTCAGTACCTAGTAAATAAATATTCAAATTCAGTGGTGGCCCAGTCGTAACGACCGTGACTTACAAAATGAAGATTGTAGGTTCAAAACCTGACTTGCGCTTTACTTTGTGTAAATTATTTCATCACCACTGCTCTCGAAACGGTTAAGGAAAACATCGTGAGGAAACTGGCATGTCCTAGAATCAAAAGTTCAAAGACATTTGAGATCTACCAACCCACAGTGGGCCTGCGTGGTGGATTACGGCCCACTCAATGTCATAGAGAGGAGGCGGTGGCAATATTATGAGAGTGAGCTGATTGAGTATTCAAATGCAGCAATATCCTGGTCATTTGAACACATAAAAATAGCTAGTTCTGGCACAAAACTCGCCGTATTTATGCGTGTCACCCAAAATTGGACAAACAACCCGCACTCTCAATGAGACCGCCATGCATAATCTGATATGGTACTCACGACCACATATCAACCTATAGTTTCCAGTGTGACCTGACCTCGCTTGACGTAGGCTTTCCATACCATAAGAGGTCAGCTAATACTGGAATGTATAGCTTGTTAAGTCGTCCTGTGTACCAACCTGACAAATAAAACGGTCATTGGACCAGACGGTATCGTTTTTCTCGCATTTCCCGTGCCTACTACACGCGAATGGATTACATAAATAACCGTGATGATGGCCGGAGTGAGAGATTTGGTGTTTTATTATTCGTTTCTATGATAATAAATATAAATTTTAGTGAGTGGTGAGTTAAAATGTCGGAATATACCTAATGGAAACATGCAGTGGACTTCGATGCAGAAAACATTTGATGGCAATGCTTGAGTTTTTGGAAAAGCGATGCATTCTTTGTATTGATACTATACCTACTTGAAATCTTTTATGCTGTAGAGTAATGGGGCCCGCTAATCTGTGATGGGGCCAAAGATACCTGCCATGAGATGTAAAGCTGATAATGAACGAGTCACGTTACATAGCGAAGTGTATTTGGAGAAACTCTTCTATGTCGTGACCAGATCTCAGAATTGATCATTCTATGAAAAAACATCGACTGCTGCTCTCATCATTATGTGGTCTGGCCAGATCATTGAAATATCAACGTTTGACGATATGAACAGTTAAACGCACGACTACTTCATGATGTGGCCAAACATTAGTGATCTTAGCGTAAAATAGTTAGATTATCCACCGGTACAGGCGTTGATGTCGCTTTGTTCTGGTTGTGCATCATGGCAGCGGCATAAAATTAATCAAACAAAGTAGGGTTTCCAAATATGATATACTGGAAAGTGCCGTGCTGCCGTGGCGTGAAATGCAAGTATGATTATTAGATTTTAAAAATTAAAAATTCCCGCCGGTTATGTGGCACCTCAGCCAAATGGGTTAGGTTATGTTGGAACTGTGACATACCGCGCGCCAACCGAGTGAATGAAGCGAACGGTGCCGTGGCAGCGACCGGCGAGTGGTACTTCCAAGTTGGTCGCAGTTACTTGGCAATTTTTACTTCACCTTAAGCCATGGATACCCTACATTAAAATTATTAATTTAAATGATCTGGCCATGACATCTATACTAATATTAAACCAAGAGTTTGTTTTTTATTTGAACTCGCTAATTTCTGGAACTACCAGTTGGATTTGAAAAAATCATTGTCTGCATTTTATAGCCCCTTCTTGGCCATCTAACATCACGCTACGAACCTTAGGAGCCGAACAGAAAGAAAGCTAAGCGAAAACGAAGTAATAGTGTGGTCAGGCGATGGAATGCGACTCGGTGGGTTTTAAAAGAGGGCGCTATCTATTTTTTGTAATTTTATCTTATATATACAGGGAGTTAAAGTAATTGCGTGCCATAGCTTACGGGTAGGTTCAGTATCAAAAAAGGAAGCCAGAAAAAAAAAAAACAACTTATATTAGCACATAGTAACTACTAAACTAGAATTAATATTATTTTATTTGTTTAAATGCTTTAATTACTTATTATTATCGAACGCGTTGTCATTTTGTCCGTCACTTCTTCTAAACGATTGAGGTTGAACTATTTTTTTTTCTGGCTTTCTTTATCGATGCTGAACCTACCCCTAAGGTATGGCACGCAACTACTTTAACACCCTGTATATATATATTTTTTTTAATTCCCTTTTGATTTTACGGACTTAAACGTGTGTTTTTAAATACCTACTGATTTTTTTAAGAAAAATATGTGTTTACCTCCGTTTTTTCATAGTCGATAAATTTTAATAAAAAATGTTAGTTAATCCTATAAAATAACTCATAAGCTTTTAGAAATAATAAACAGAATCCAAATCGAGCCAATAACATCGGAGATATGGCAAAAATACTCAGAAAAAGAAAGAAAGGGATGAAAAAATTTCTGACGCTAACGACATATCAAACAGAGATTTGATATTCATGGTCTGATAGATTTGGCGTAGCAGTAAACCCAAATAAGTGTCAAGCGATCATTATCGGAAGTTCTCGGAGTATGAGTAAGGTGGATGGTACAACCTTGCCACCGGTTCTCTTCAATGGTACGGTCGTTCCATTTAGTAGTGATGTGAAGGACCTTGGTTTGAACATTGATAGTACTCTAAACTGGCGTACTCAAGTCGCGAGGGTCAGCCAGAAAGTAACTGGAACGCTGCGGGCTCTGTACAGACAGAAAAATTTACTACCAACAAGTACGAAGACAATGCTTTTGCAGTCCTTAATTTTCCCTATCATCGATTATGGTGATGTGTGCTACTATGACCTGAATGCAAATCTCCTCGACAAACTTGACCGTCTTCTCAATAACTGCATTCGATTCGTTTTTAATCTGCGTAAATATGACCATGTTTCACCGCATCGGTCGCTTCTAAAGTGGTTGCCCATACGTCAGCGCAGAGAGCTAAGAGCGCTAACCACTTTGTTTTCATTTCTTGACTCTCCCACTTCCCCTAGTTATCTAGCCTTACTTTCAGTACATTTGTGTCAACCACAGTAAAAATCTACGGTCATCAAATAATCGCGTTCTTCAATGTCCCGCTCACCGCACAGACTTCATTCATTCTTCCTTCTTCGTTCAGTCTATTTCTTTGTGGAATGCGCACCCCCAGGAAATCAGGATGGCAACCAATCGATTATCCTTTAAAGTTAAAGTTCGCGAGCACATTCGTAAGAAGCTGGCAGTATCATCACAATGTTAATGTTTTCCCATTGTTTGTTTTAGTATATTCGTGTATTTATATTATATTTATTTGTGCTTATCTTTATATATAATTGGTATATATATTATATTTATAGTTTTTCATAGGTATAAGTGTAACTACTTTAAAAAATATTCCTCAATTTCATGTAATTGCACTTACCACTGTTTGTGTCTGCATCACTCAAAGGTTGACTGGTAGAAAATGCCTATGGCATTAAGTGCCTCTGTACATTTCTGTGCTTGAAGTATTTAACAAAATAAAAAAAACTAAATAACATGACAAATATTAAAGATAGAAAAATTCCTTTTAAAGTTAATTTTCTATAAATTTTCATGAATATTTAGAAAAATTCGGGCGGTGACATGCCCATGGGCGGCATTGTATACCTACAAATGAATCCGGTGAGACTGAAAACCTCATTGAAAAAATCAAGTTCACACTTTTACAGCCTACAGCAAATAAACTCACGACTTCGTGTCATGGGAGTAGGCAGAAACTACAGAACGGCACCTGCCACGATCCTTACATACTCCTCAATCCTTACATCCTTTTTTTTTCGGGTGGGAATCATCAAGAGTGACTTCTCCTGCTCTGGACGGAGTGGGAGGGCGTGTCAGACTCTTACTGACTAAAACCCACTCGTGTTCCTTCGGTTGCCTTTACGTTGCCAGGGGCCACGGTATCCCTTTCGGACTTTCCCGCAACCCCGGCAGGCAACAGTCCCAACGGACCCCTTCACCACTTGACGTTTGCGGCCGCGGCCCGTAATTACGTCAGAGCGCTCGAGCTTCGACAAAAAACGGCGACCCGTCGCGCGCGGGTCGGACGGGTTCACAGATTATTTTTTTGTTGGCGTGTTGTAATCAATAGACACTTCAAGTAATTTTTTTGTTCAAGCTTATGAAAAACCCTTTCAAGTGGTGTCAAGTGTTTGTCTGTATTTCGTTTGTAATTTATTATACTTAGCGTTAAACATTGACTATAGTTGAAAAAAACAATATGTGAACTTTAAAAATTATTATTTCAAAAAGTAATTCGATACCATATATATTTTATGTGTTTTATTGGTACGTAAATAGAACCCTTCCAGGGTTCTATTTACGTACGAAAAATAATTAAAAAACATACTTGATGGTATTAAATATTGATTTACAGGCATTAGCAGGTCAGGTTTTGTTGCCGACGGTGAATAAATAATCACTTAAATTAAATAATTTATTACTACTATAATTTTTCACTTAAATTAAAAATATTGGTACTATCTGAAAGAGAATGTAATAATGTAATTTACATGTAAGTATTATGCTGCTAGGTTTATACAATACAGTAAAATATGGAATTGAATGAAGGAAGAAGAAGGAAGAACCGCCATCAAAATTTGGTTTTTTTGGGGTTAACTTGAACAAAACATGTAATTTTGACTTCAATCTACTATTTTTTGTATATATTTTTGCTGAAAACTATTGTCGAGTAAATATTCAATGCGATAACTATTACTTTAGATACGGAACAGGTCTTAAAATTTTATAAATAATTAAGTATTTCGACAAAATTCTAAAACCGGTACAAGCACACGTAAAACCACTCATAATTTGAAATATACTTACCTTCAGGTTAAAACCTGGTTGCACACATATAGTCTGTATTATAATTACCCATTTTATACCATTTTATCAGTAGTTTATTCAAAAATACTCACCAATTCGTAATTAAATTCGCAGCGGTCGCAACGGCACGGTCACTCACAGACACAGATTCAACAACTGACATTCAACTTTTTTTTTTAAATCGAATTGAAGATAAAAGTAAAGTTTTGTCGTATTTTTAGCATGTAGAATTTAATAAAGTATCGAGTAAAAATGAGAAAATGGATTGAAACTTCATGGGATAGAATGAAATAGACATATTCCGACGTCACGCCGACGAAAACTCAAAAAGGGACAAGAGTCACTTGAGAACGCCCGGGCCGCAAAAACGCAAAGGGACATTAGTCACTTGAAAACGCTTCAGTGGTTCACTCGCTGACATCTCTTTGAGACGCGCGTGTGACACAACGCGCCCTCGACCAGGGCCTGGTCCATACCAGACGGCGAGCTACCCATTACTCACCGTCCGCAAGCCCGCGCCTACGGTGACCTGGAATTGGCCTGCGATTCCCGACGCCCAGAGCGTCTCCTTCTGTGGTGGCTAGGGGCGTGAGAGCGCGAATTTAGCCTCTCCCTTACGCGCTCCGCCTCCTCCTTTGCGAGCATTACTGCTTCGCAGAAGGAGGTGACGCCCCCCCCATGCCCTCTCGCTCCGTACCATAGCTTGGACCAGGGCCGGACGCGAGAGTTCCCCGCCAACGATCGCCTCCTCGAGGACACGGAGACACTCTGTCCAAGCCGGGCAGACCTCCACCGTATGCTCCACCGTGTCCTCCGGGCAATCCACGCAGTGATGACACCCGGGCGTTTCGGGAGGTTCCTGTTTCGGATAAGGCGGGAGGCCTTATCCGAACCTCCCAAAACAACCGTGTCCGGTGAGGACCTGCGTCAGGCGGAAGGTGAGGACGCCGTGGCGCCTCTCTAGCCACTCCTCAAATAGGGGACTTATCGCCGCAATAGTGGCGTGCCCAAATCCTTACATCCTTACACTCAAATATTCAAAATATAATCATGTTAAAACCAGGTTCTTTGATGTTACGAAGCTACAAACGTTAATAAAGGCAACATTTTCGTTACATTTTCCAAGAACCCATTATTATGCGATGTAATTGAAGTGTTACCAATTACTAAAACATACCAAAACTTTACAGTTGAACAATCACTATAAATATGGAGATGGGTACGAGTATCCATATTTATGAGGGAACTTGCTAAGCTCGTCTGATATCGGATAAACTGGTTGTATGGTAACTATCTAGAGTACCTAGTGGAGTAGTTGTAACTGGTCTGAAATAGGGCTGTTTCAGGGTGGGGCTACATTTGAATTTGCGTGCTGATTAGGTAAGTGTTAGTTCTTTGGGATAGGAAAATTCTGCTTGAAATATAGGCTACCGTAGACAGTTGCTACACGACACCGGTTCCGTCAGGTTTTCCTAGAAATTGTTCTACCAGAGTCGCAATGCGCCGTTGCTTCACGCCTGATGCCTGTCTGCTTAAGATGTTTCAAAAAGAAAGATGAAGACTTTATCAAATATTTTTATTAAAATGTCTCTCCTATCGTATTTTTTTTTCTCTATTTAGTGTTTTGTGTACAGTGTACATAAATAAATAATGTTACAGATTTTTACTCATATAATTCATTTATATTTTAAGTTTGATAGGATAGTTTAAGATAGTTCATAGGTACTAATTCCATGCTGCTATGTCATTATTCTAAGATATCCATCGTTAACATAAACAAAAGAGTCAGTGTGTCAAACGCATGGTAGTGTTTAAAATGTATTTTTTATTCATTTAATTTATTTCTAATGTATATTATATAAAAAAATATTAGCTTTCTGCACTCCTTCACCATACAAACTTTAACTGTGCCAAATTTCCATACTCCTCCATCCGCGTAATTTTAGTAAAAAGGGGTAAAAAAAAATTGCTTCACTTATATATTTATATATGTCGGAAATATACGTTACTGAGTTGACTACTCGGGACGCCAGCGCCGCCTAGCGGCGATCCACAGAGTCTACAACATAACGCTCGGACCGGCCGGAGCTAAGCAGAGTTCATTGGTCGCGGTCAAGCAGTGAACACGTTTAGAAACTGTCGCGCGTTTTGAATAGTTGTTTCGTGTACCTACAGTGTGTGAAATGCTAGTGTGATTAATGTAATCGTAAATTAGAATTTGATCTGAACTGCAAACGGTTTTTCTATTGCGCAATAACCAACACTACCCACAGTACGCCCACAGTAGTTAAAATTTGGCTGATAATAGCGATATTGACACATACCCTCCTCCGTTATATGATAAGTAGGAATAACATCTGTCAAACTGTAAGAAAAAGCAGTAGTTTTTCGTGTATTTTGGATGAATCTTTATTTAAACAAACATGATTAAAATTAAATCAAAGGCTGAGAAAATTAAAGCATATCTAAAACTATATAATAATCTGTAAGAAACGACTCCGTGTAAGAATCACTCACGGGTTCGAAAGTCTGTGCATCTGTCTGTCCGGTTTGTATGTTGATCTGTCTGTACGTATCTTTTTTTCTTTCTGACACTGACGATTTTCACTGTCTCATTTGATGCGGTGACTTGATGAACGCCTATGTATAAATGAAGTCGGTAAGTCAAAAGAAGTGATGATAGTCAATTATTAGAAGGTGAAGCTACTGAAACGAAGTTAATGACGCGGCCTGCGGTAGGAGAAAACTAGCAGAAACACCAGACGTCAGTTTCAAGTGCCAAAAGATTTTGTTTTAGTTCAGAGCCATCTAGTAAAACTTTTTAGCTTAAAAACAAAACTTTTGACGCGTGAAACTTGAGACCATACTAGACGACTCTGTTTTTAAAGAAACTTTATTCCAATCGGGTGTCCCACGACATCGCCCGACTTTTTTTGGGTTCCATACATCAAAAGAAAAAAAAAACAGAACCCTTATAGGATCACTCGTGTGTCTATCCGTCCGTCTGCCACAGTCAATTTGCTCTGAATCTAATAGACCGATTCAGTTGAAATTTGGTACAACTATGTATTTCTGTGACCCAAACATAGACGTTTAACGTAAATAAATGAATTTTTAATATGGGAGTCACTTTTGGGGAGCAAATAAGAAAATTAAAAAAAAAAGTTTTGCGAACTGTACCGTGTGAAATTCAATGAAAGGGCTTATTGCGAGAATCTCATTTTTTTTAAAATAATATTCAAATGAATACTTTTAAAGATATTTAAGAAAATTGATAAAAATTGATCATTCCCCCATAACTACGAAACTACAAAGCCTAAAATTTTGAAAAAAAAAGCAAAGAACTGTTCTTTATATAGATTACAGAAAAAACTATAAGAAGTCTATGGTCTTAAAATAACATGGTAAATAACTCAATATTGTGCATACAAACTTACATTTATAGTTGGAATGTATGGAGGACCATATTTTTCAACTACAATGTTAAGTTTGTTCTTGGGATAAATTCATCCAAACTACGGAACCCTTCATTGTGCGTGGTCTGACACGCACTTGGCCGTTTTTTTTTAAAGATAAAGTTACTCTGTGTTAATTTTTATTCCAAGTTTGTATAGATAGATGTATATTTTACTGTTACTTCTTGTTTACCCAAAATCCTCGTAAATTCATGTATTTTATTGAAATCATCTTATATTTTCTGGATCACTACACCAGCTCATTCTTAACAACGGAAGAAAAATAAAAGACTTCATGAATCGAACGTTGTTTTTCAAAAGATACTCCAAATAATAACTTTACTCGTTGAGTAACAAACTTTAACAAAATTCTGTTACTCATTTTTGATATCCATAAGATCTGTAGGGCTACAACTAAGAACAACTTCTGATGACTTTGGATCTTGAATTTGATTGTATTATTTTTATGTCTCTTATTAGTATGTCTCTTATTTTCTCAATTTATAAGTTCTAGACAACCTGACATACTTAGAGTGAATGAAAATAGTGTGGGGGATCCAAAGTTCAGAAAAACATAAGCCTGAATCAGAGCAAGCGTGGTGATCAAATTCCGTGCCTTCTCTCTATGAGAAGATGAGATATAATATAAAGGACTGGTCAATCTCCCTAGCCTTTTCCCAACTATATTGGGGTCGTCTTCCAGTCTAACCGGAAGCAGCTGAATACCAGTATTTTACATGGAGCGACTGCCTATCTGACCTCCCTAACCCAGTAACTGGGTAATACGATACCCCTTGGTAAGACTGGTTGACAGACTTTCGGGCTTCTGACGACCCGTAACGACTGTCAAAGATCCACGAATGACAGCCGGGACCAACGGCTTAACGTGCTTTCCGAGGCACGGAGGAGTCTCGGTGTGTAAAGATGGTCATCGATCCTCAGACCAACCCCGGCAAGCGTAGCTTAACTTGACGGATCACCCGTGCGGCTGATATTACATAGCCACGAGAGTTATAAAGGACTGGTATTATTTAATCATAATACAAGAAATATATTCGTGTTTTAGGCTTAAACCGCTTGGATTACCGTAACAGTGAAAAAATGTAATAACTTATTTCATCACCTTTGTGGCGAACTAACTAATTATCTATGGTTCCCACTGTTAGATTTAACCTGACAACACTAGTTGGTCTAAGGCAGTTAGTCTATGGTTGATAGAAGACGAGAGGCCTTTTGAATCTGAATGTAAAGATAGATCATCGGAATATTATTACGAGACTGTGTAACGTGCAATCACCATAGTTATTATCCTGTGTTCGCGTAAACTCGTAACCTTCCGCTGTCGTTTGAATACTGTGTTGTGTGGTGCAAATACACATCTATTACAACTGGATCGAGTTTCATTTAAAGGGCGCCTTATCGCGCCCAAACCTTCTATATAAAACATAAAAATCAATTGAGGTGCATTAGTGCATTGGTGCATTAATGTATCATGTTATCTGAAATATAAATAAATAAATAATAATAATAAATTAGTCTCGCAAAAACTCGAATATGGGACAACCGTTTTGTTTTTTTCGTCGCAACGGCACGGTCACTCACAGACACAGATTCAACAACTGACATTCAACTTTTTTTTTTAAATCGAATTGAAGATAAAAGTAAAGTTTTGTCGTATTTTTAGCATGTAGAATTTAATAAAGTATCGAGTAAAAATGAGAAAATGGATTGAAACTTCATGGGATAGAATGAAATAGACATATTCCGACGTCACGCCGACGAAAACTCAAAAAGGGACAAGAGTCACTTGAGAACGCCCGGGCCGCAAAAACGCAAAGGGACATTAGTCACTTGAAAACGCTTCAGTGGTTCACTCGCTGACATCTCTTTGAGACGCGCGTGTGACACAACGCGCCCTCGACCAGGGCCTGGTCCATACCAGACGGCGAGCTACCCATTACTCACCGTCCGCAAGCCCGCGCCTACGGTGACCTGGAATTGGCCTGCGATTCCCGACGCCCAGAGCGTCTCCTTCTGTGGTGGCTAGGGGCGTGAGAGCGCGAATTTAGCCTCTCCCTTACGCGCTCCGCCTCCTCCTTTGCGAGCATTACTGCTTCGCAGAAGGAGGTGACGCCCCCCCCATGCCCTCTCGCTCCGTACCATAGCTTGGACCAGGGCCGGACGCGAGAGTTCCCCGCCAACGATCGCCTCCTCGAGGACACGGAGACACTCTGTCCAAGCCGGGCAGACCTCCACCGTATGCTCCACCGTGTCCTCCGGGCAATCCACGCAGTGATGACACCCGGGCGTTTCGGGAGGTTCCTGTTTCGGATAAGGCGGGAGGCCTTATCCGAACCTCCCAAAACAACCGTGTCCGGTGAGGACCTGCGTCAGGCGGAAGGTGAGGACGCCGTGGCGCCTCTCTAGCCACTCCTCAAATAGGGGACTTATCGCCGCAATAGTGGCGTGCCCAAATCCTTACATCCTTACACTCAAATATTCAAAATATAATCATGTTAAAACCAGGTTCTTTGATGTTACGAAGCTACAAACGTTAATAAAGGCAACATTTTCGTTACATTTTCCAAGAACCCATTATTATGCGATGTAATTGAAGTGTTACCAATTACTAAAACATACCAAAACTTTACAGTTGAACAATCACTATAAATATGGAGATGGGTACGAGTATCCATATTTATGAGGGAACTTGCTAAGCTCGTCTGATATCGGATAAACTGGTTGTATGGTAACTATCTAGAGTACCTAGTGGAGTAGTTGTAACTGGTCTGAAATAGGGCTGTTTCAGGGTGGGGCTACATTTGAATTTGCGTGCTGATTAGGTAAGTGTTAGTTCTTTGGGATAGGAAAATTCTGCTTGAAATATAGGCTACCGTAGACAGTTGCTACACGACACCGGTTCCGTCAGGTTTTCCTAGAAATTGTTCTACCAGAGTCGCAATGCGCCGTTGCTTCACGCCTGATGCCTGTCTGCTTAAGATGTTTCAAAAAGAAAGATGAAGACTTTATCAAATATTTTTATTAAAATGTCTCTCCTATCGTATTTTTTTTTCTCTATTTAGTGTTTTGTGTACAGTGTACATAAATAAATAATGTTACAGATTTTTACTCATATAATTCATTTATATTTTAAGTTTGATAGGATAGTTTAAGATAGTTCATAGGTACTAATTCCATGCTGCTATGTCATTATTCTAAGATATCCATCGTTAACATAAACAAAAGAGTCAGTGTGTCAAACGCATGGTAGTGTTTAAAATGTATTTTTTATTCATTTAATTTATTTCTAATGTATATTATATAAAAAAATATTAGCTTTCTGCACTCCTTCACCATACAAACTTTAACTGTGCCAAATTTCCATACTCCTCCATCCGCGTAATTTTAGTAAAAAGGGGTAAAAAAAAATTGCTTCACTTATATATTTATATATGTCGGAAATATACGTTACTGAGTTGACTACTCGGGACGCCAGCGCCGCCTAGCGGCGATCCACAGAGTCTACAACATAACGCTCGGACCGGCCGGAGCTAAGCAGAGTTCATTGGTCGCGGTCAAGCAGTGAACACGTTTAGAAACTGTCGCGCGTTTTGAATAGTTGTTTCGTGTACCTACAGTGTGTGAAATGCTAGTGTGATTAATGTGATCGTAAATTAGAATTTGATCTGAACTGCAAACGGTTTTTCTATTGCGCAATAACCAACACTACCCACAGTACGCCCACAGTAGTTAAAATTTGGCTGATAATAGCGATATTGACACATACCCTCCTCCGTTATATGATAAGTAGGAATAACATCTGTCAAACTGTAAGAAAAAGCAGTAGTTTCTCGTGTATTTTGGATGAATCTTTATTTAAACAAACATGATTAAAATTAAATCAAAGGCAGAGAAAATTAAAGCATATCTAAAACTATATAGTAATCTGTAAGAAACGACTCCGTGTAAGAATCACTCACGGGTTTGAAAGTCTGTGCATCTGTCTGTCCGGTTTGTATGTTGATCTGTTTTTTTTTCTGTCTGACATTGACGATTTTCACTGTCTCATTTGATGCGGTGACTTGATGAACGCCTATGTATAAATGAAGTCGGTAAGTCAAAAGAAGTGATGATAGTCAATTATTAGAAGGTGAAGCTACTGAAACGAAGTTAATGACGCGGCCTGCGGTAGGAGAAAACTAGCAGAAAGACCAGACGTCAGTTTCAAGTGCCAAAATATTTTGTTTTAGTTCAGAGCCATCTAGTAAAACTTTTTAGCTTAAAAACAAAACTTTTGACGCTGGAAACTTGAGACCATACTAGACGACTCTGTTTTTAAAGAAACTTCATTCCAATCGGGTGTCCCACGACATCGCCCGACTTTTTTTGGGTTCCATACCTCAAAAGAAAAAAAAAACAGAACCCTTATAGGATCACTCATGTGTCTATCCGTCCGTCTGCCACAGTCAATTTGCTCTGAATCTAATAGACCGATTCAGTTGAAATTTGGTACAACTATGTATTTCTGTGACCCAAACATAGACGTTTAACGTAAATAAATGAATTTTTAATATGGGAGTCACTTTTGGGGAGCAAATAAGAAAATTTTAAAAAAAAGTTTTGCGAACTGTACCGTGTGAAATCCAATGAAAGGGCTTATTGCGAGAATCTCATTTTTTAAAAAATAATATTCAAATGAATACTTTTAAAGATATTTAAGAAAATTGATAAAAATTGATCATTCCCCCATAACTACGAAACTACAAAGCCTAAAATTTTGAAAAAAAAAGCAAAGAACCGTTCTTTATATAGATTACAGAAAAAACTATAAGAAGTCTATGGTCTTAAAATAACATGGTAAATAACTCAATATTGTGCATACAAACTTACATTTATAGTTGGAATGTATGGAGGAACATATTTTTCAACTACAATGTTAAGTTTGTTCTTGGGATAAATTCATCCAAACTACGGAACCCTTCATTGTGCGTGGTCTGACACGCACTTGGCCGTTTTTTTTAAAGATAAAGTTACTCTGTGTTAATTTTTATTCCAAGTTTGTATATTTTACTGTTACTTCTTGTTTACCCAAAATCCTCGTAAATTCATGTATTTTATTGAAATCATCTTATATTTTCTGGATCACTACACCAGCTCATTCATAACAACGGAATAAAAATAAAAGACTTCATGAATCGAACGTTGTTTTTCAAAAGATACTCCAAATAATAACTTTACTCGTTGGGTAACAAACTTTACTCATCCCTCGTGAATTCTGTGACTCATTTTTGATATCCATATGATCTGTAGGGGCTACCACTAAGAACAACTTCTGATGACTTTGGATCTTGAATTTGATTGTATTATTTAGTATGTCTCTTATTTTCTCAATTTATAAGTTCTAGACAACCTGACATACTTAGAGTGAATGAAAATAGTGTGGGGGATCCAAAGTTCAGAAAAACATAAGCCTGAATCAGAGCAAGCGTGGTGATCAAATTCCGTGCCTTCTCTCTATGAGAAGATAAGATATAATATAAAGGACTGGTCAATCTCCCTAGCCTTTTCCCAACTATGTATATTGGGGTCGCCTTACAGTCTAACCGGATGCAGTTGAATACCAGTATTTTACATGGAGCGACTGCCTATCTGACCTCCCCAACCCAGTAACTGGGTAATACGATACCCCTTGGTAAGACTGGTTGTCAGACTTTCGGGCTTCTGACGACCCGTAACGACTGTCATAGATCCACAAATGATAGCCGGGACCAACGGCTTAACGTGCTTTCCGAGGCACAGAGGAGTCTCGGTATGTGAAGATGGTCACCGATCCTCAGACCAACCCCGGCAAGCGTAGCTTAACTTGACGGATCACCCGTGCGGCTGATATTACTTAGCCACGAGAGTTATAAAGGACTGGTATTATTTAATCATAATACAAGAAATATATTCGTGTTTTAGGCTTAAACCCCTTGGATTACCGTATTCAGTGAAAAAATGTAATAACTTATTTCATCACCTTTGTGGCGAACCAACTGATTATCTATGGTTCCCACTGTTAGATTTAACCTGACAACACTAGTTGGTCTAAGGCAGTTAGTCTTTGGTTGATAGAAGACGAGAGGCCTTTTGAATCTGAATGTAAAGATAGATCATCGGAATATTATTACGAGACTGTGTAACGTGCAATCACCATAGTTATTATCCTGTGTTCGCGTATACTCGTAACCTTCCGCTGTCGTTTTAATACTGTGTTGTGTGGTGCAAATACACATCTATTACAACTGGATCGAGTTTAATTTAAAGGGCGCCTTATCGCGTCCAAACCTTCTATATAAAACATAAAAATCAATTGAGGTGCATTAGTGCATTGGTGCATTAATGGATCATATTATCTGAAATATAAATAAATAAATAATAATAATAAATTAGTCTCGCAAAACCTCGAATATGGGACAACCGTTTTGTTTTTTTATTATTCGCCTCAATACTAGGGTGTTTTAAATAAGTAAAAACTCAAAGGAACAGTAAAAAAAATTAAAAAATCGAAATTTGGTAGAAACATTTGAAACGTGATACGGAGTTCACCGTTCACCTTCATCAGTCTTAAATATTAATATTACTTTACATTTCACATCTACACCTACGTAAATTACAAATTATTACGTAATGATTTTCACATTAATGTAAATTATTGCAGATAAGTAGTAAATAAACCTTACCTTATATTAGTTGTTCACTATCAACAAAAACACAAAAAGTTTTCCGCAAATAGTTGTGCAAGTGACAAGTCAAACAAATGGGCAGACAGCACAGCTTAAAAACTTTGCCCAAGTTTGGCCAGTTTTGCCCAGTTTGGCCAAACGGATTTAGCTGCTCGTATATTTCCTCCGTTTCTCGTGTTAACGGACGGATTTTAAAGGAGCCATTTCGGTGTTACTTTTTGGTAAAAAAAATGTGAGATATATCGTTGTTTCGAATGCCTACATTTTGCAGTTAGAATATTGTGTTCGGTATTTGGTAGGAAAAACAGGGTAGAATCTACAAGGAAAACAACAATCAAGGATTTTTCTAAACCAAGGTCAAACCTGTGTTAAAAAAAGAACCTGCACAGAATACTAATGACTTTGAGTACAGCTCTGAAAGTTAATTAAAAGGATACCCAAACAAATAAAATTTACCCGAATATCTAATTCGCAATCCTCCCAATTTTTTTTATGTATTTTTACCAATGAAAGAAAATGAAAAAAAAAGTACATTGGTATTATGTACTAAAAAAGCAAACCATATAACTTATTCCAATTAAAACCATTTACAGGCATATTTGAATTGTCAAGGAGTCGATCAGTCAGAAATATGAAGCTATTTTCCCATTCCAAAGCGTCTTGCCCGTTCTTCTCCTTATGTACGTAGGTACCTATGGAAAAGAACGGGCAAGAAACTCCATGGACAATCTTTTAAATTATATTCTTACAAAAATATTTGTTTCATCATTAATGTTGAATTTATAACTATATGTAAGGTCGATGTAAAAAAAGGCGTACACGTTAAAAACATCGAGCGTACGGCAATAATAGAAATAAAAAAAACAATTAAAATTACCCTTGGCATCAAAAAAATTACCAGTCCCAACTGACGGAGCCCGTTCACGAACATGACGCGATGGATCAGCACAAATTCAGCTCAACCATTTTGAAGGGAGCTAAATAATCCAACACATGAGCCACCAGCAGCGAGACATTTGAGCGAGCATGACATACTCTCAGGCGCTAGGGCACATTCAGGTCAATGAAAGACTTAATAGCCGGTAAATGGCCATCTTTGGATAGCAGGCTGACCAGGCATTTATTAATCCTGGACAGGAACGGCCTGCGCCTGGTGACGGGGATGGTCCCCGTCACCAGGCGCAGGCCGTGCTCGCTAAACAGACACTTCCACACTATAGGCATAACGGATAGTCTTCTGTGCAGGGCATGCATGGAGGCTGAGGAGACCGTTGCGCACGTGCTCCCAGATTAGAACAGAAACCCTCGGGTCACCCAGATCATACTCAAATGTTCTAAACAAACCAGGAGACCTAATTATATTCTGGAGTGAGGTGGGCTGGTTGGAATAACCACCAAACGGCCGCTATGGCCCACGCACAATGGTCCACCTGACGGACTGAGTGCGGAAACCAAACCCCATAACATAGAGCCAGTAAATGGTAGCTATACAGTACATAGTACTCACACCTGTACTCTGCAATTGTTTTAATAAAAAAACTTTTTCACAAAAAATAAAACCGACTCCAAAAAAAACAGTACAAAGTGAAAAATAACTTTGATTTCGGAAGTCGGTGTCTGGGGTTTTATTTTTGTTTTTTTGCCACCGACTTCCGAAATCAAAGTTATTTTTCACTTTGTACTGTTTTTTTTGGAGTCGGTTTTATTTTTTGTGAAAAAGTTTTTATTTTTCACTTTTTAGTTGTGGTACCTACACAAAACCCCCCCAAAAGTTTGGATACCCATTACCTGCTATGTAAATTACAGTGACAGGAACTATTAGAATGTCGTCCACATATACTAGATGGGAAAAATACGTATTATTGAAGCTAACTGAAAAACCCCTCATCAGATCTTTACCAAATTTGTATGGGACCATTTCTGAAGTATGCCCTACCAAACAAAAAAAGAATCATCAAAATCAATTCATAATTGGCGGAGTAATCGCGTAACAAACATACAAAAAAAAAATACAACCGAATTGAGAACCTCCTCTTTTTTGAAGTCGGTTGAAAAGGAGTATATACAATCCAAAGATGGTCTTACAATCTTCAGCAGCTCCAACAGTATTTACAAATGTTATTCAATTCGTTGTCAAACAAAGCTTTTCATATTAATTTAAAAATGGACAGAATCCTACTAAACTTGCACTATATTTCCTGATGAGGTCTTTCGTACGCGCCACAAATGGAATTACCTACCACGACACGACGACGCAATGTAAGTATGGCTGGCAACACTTTAAGAAATACACTCTACTTCCACTTCAATACCACTCAAAATTACACTCAATTTTCATACCTTTACCGTAAAAGAGCACATAATTTACAAACAAACATAAAAATAAAACAACTTTTACAGGTCGGGATACTCCGATCCGAAGGAAACCCGCAATTTTTCTTTCCGAAGCAATTGCAAAGAAAAACCATTATTTACCAGTTAGGTATCCCCCAGTGATACGGAAACTTTGTCATTAAAAAATGTGCATGCAATATATTCTTGGTAGGTACCTACTGGAAGTGGGACAGTGTGCAAACTAATCTAACTTTGTTTGCAAAGTGGCTTCGGCTTTAAATCGCACTGTTTTATAAATCGATTCTATTAAATTGTTTAAAGACTTCGAGTACCTAATTAAAATATTTGTGTCAACGAGTACGGTTTTGATGACAACAAAATTGGAGCTGTTTTATTTTCGAGTGTATTTGTGATATGGAATTGAATTGAATGAAAATACAGTTAATTAATACTTATGACAATTAGCAAATAAAATAATGTGTTTTGTAGACTCGTGTCAACATTTATTATTGATAATAAAACAAATCGGTACTATTATGTAAAACTGCTAGAGTTGATGTTTTCATTAAATAGGCTTATTTTCCATCAAATATTAGTTATACTAGGCTACGTAATGACAGCCGCACGGGTCGATGGATCAGGTTAAGCTAAGCTTGCCGCGGTTGGTCCGTGGATGGGTGACCATCTTTACAAACCAAAACCCGTCCGTGCGTCGGAAAGCACGATAAGCTGTTGTTCCCATCATTCGTAGATCATTGACAGTCGTTACGTGTCGTCACAAACCCGAAAGTCTGACAACCAGTCTTACCGAGTAACTGGGTTGTGGAGGTCAGAAAGGCAGTCGCTCCTGTAAAATACTATGGTATTCAGCTGCACCCGGTTAGACTAGAAGCCGACCCCAACTTAAATAGTTGAGAAAATTCTAGGCAGATGAAGAGAAGTCATAAAATATGTTGACGATTTCTATTACAACAAGTTGTGCGTCCAATGGGATTTCCCATCGTAAAAAAATACGGTATCCTGACTTTTTTTTTTAATGTTTAACAGTATTTAACACAATTAACTATTTACACGAGGTACTAAATACAATGACTAACTAACTATACAAATACATACATAAACAAACGGACACTTGGGCGTCGAAGTACTCGTTCGCATCACTGTCATCCGGAAACGTGTCCAGAAGGCAGCATTGCCACGTTGAATGGTCTAATTCTTTGGCCAGAGAACGAGCCACTCCTCTAGTCACGTGAAGTGTCGACAAGTAGGCGAATCCAAATCCTAACTTAATATTATTTTACTCAAAAATGCATGTAATGTGGTCATTATTTTGACAAACTTATTTGAGCAAAGTCGACCTTGCGTTCTGTTTCAAGGAGCGGCCGGCAAAGTTTTGCTGGTCGCTATTTTGACGTTTCAACGTTTAAAAAAATGAAATGCAAAAAGATTTTATTTAAAACACAGCTGTTTGTATTTATAGAGATAGGTACAAAAAGATTTTATTCCATATTTGGCTTTAAAGTTCCAACTACCATTGTTAAAAAAAAAAACAAAAAAGTACAAAAAAAAAAAAAATTACAAGAAAGTCGGTGTTGAATTTTAGTAACTGTACTTTTCATAATTGTCATTTTAATTAAATTTCTAGTTAATTAATATATATTTTATTGAAATTACTTGCTGGTTTTATTTAGATTAGGTACTTGCATTTTTGAGTAAAGCACTATACAAGCCTTGGCCCACTATGACTGTAGTCATTATAGACCGCGATAGTAATGTACTAATAAATGCGAAAGTGAGTTTGTTTATTTGTTTCGCTTTCAGGCTAAAACGCTGAACGGATTTGGATGAAATTGGGCACATGGGTAGACCATGGCCTGGATTAGGACATAGGGTACTTTTACTACTTATCCCGATAATCCCACGGGATCGAGACATATCCAGGTGAAACCACGGGGCGTAGCTATTCTAAATCTAAAGTAATAATATTATAGAGAAAAGATTTGATTTTTTGTGTGTATGTATGTTTGTTTGTAATGAATAAACTCAAAAACAACTGGGCCAATTTAAAAATTCCTTTCACCAGTAGAATGCTATTTTTTTTTTTTTTTTTTTTAATCTTTATTTATTTAGAGGCTTTTACCTTACAAAGGTACGTCAGCCTCATCATACCCTAATCTAATTAATTAATACACGTAATTATAATATTATTAGTAGGTACTATTATTGCGTAAGCGAGGGAGATTGTGATGCGGCAACCATTTCATAAATTAGTTTCGCTTCTCCCGAATTAGGTGTAGATAGTATTCTAATGAAAGCCCCAACATCAAACATATTAACTTTTAACTCCCGCATCACTATTTCCCTTTCTCTTCTGTTCTTTTCACATTCCACCAGCAAATGTTGGACATCTTCGACTTTACTACACACTTGGCAATTAGGGGACTCGACTTTTTTCATTAGGTGTCCAAATTTCCTGGATGGAAAATGACCAGAACGCAATCTATGTGCCATAACAACATACGACCTCTTTGCATGACTTTCAGCGAACCAAGGAATTCGAGGAGGCTCACTTTGCATAGTCTTATACCATATGCCTTTTTCTTTAGACTTCCTGTCAAAATACTCTTTAAAACGATTGTAGCATAAGTTCTTGTAATAACTAAGTATTTCTGTGTAGAACGGAGCGATGTCAATTTCCCCTCCTTCCAAAATAGCATTTTTTGCAAACATGTCAGCCTTTTCGTTTCCATGTATACCAATATGAGATGGAATCCATTGCAACCTCAAATGAATGTCACCAAGTTCATAAAATAGTCTTAGAATTACATAAGCTATCGGTATACCTCTGCAACCAGAGGCGCATCGAGCTAAATGCATTAAACCACTTTTGCTATCCGTGCAAATAACAATGTTTTCATTTACAAAGTGGTTCGCATTTTTCCAACTAATTAAGTTCTCTAGCGTTTTTGAAATTGCAACGAGTTCCATCGTCATTACAGATACGTTTGTATCAATAGACTTAAACATCGCCGAAGTTCCATCACTCAAACTATAATAAGCGGCACCGCATCCACTTTTGCTCTTAGACCCATCAGTAAAGTACATTTTCCACCCCGGGTACTTTTCACTAAGTTCCTTGATAACATCGACTTTAAGTGATGTAACATCATGGCTGCGTTTTGCTGCTTTGACACATTCTAACTTACAACTAATTTTATCCCGTACTTTTATACCTGTCACCCATTTCTCCAGTGTGTACATGTCCAAAATACTTGAACAATGTATATTACGGAGTTTACACTCATTATAAACGGTCACCAGCAACGGTTTTTTCTTATTGTTCCAGTATCTTGTGACTGAAAGATCATTCAGTTTATCTATTAATTTAATAGTTACATTGTTCGAACATGACATACTTTTTATACAGAATTTGTAAGCTAAGTATAATCTCCTAACGTACAAAGGAGGAATGCAAATTTCAGCTTCCATTACGTGTATTGGAGTGCTTTTTATAAAACCACCTATACTTCTTAAATACTGGTTCTGAATTTTGTCCAGTTTACCTAAATGACTCTTTGCACTATTATCATAGAGAAAACAACCGAAGTCAATCCTACTGCGTACCAATGAAATATACAAAGATCTAAGATGTTTCGGATGGATTCCCCAAGTCAGCCCCGCCAGAACTTTAAATAAATTTAAAAACTTTGCCGTCTTTTCCTGTATTTCATTAATATGCCTTTTCCATAGAAGTGACCTATCTAACCAGATACCTAAGTGTTTCACACAATCTACTGAGGAAATTGGTAAGTTGTTAATTGTAAGTTTCAACTGTCGTCTTCTTCTACCTCTACTAAAAAGACACATCTTTGATTTGTCTGATGACATTTCTAGACCCATATCATCAAGCATTACAACCATTGAGTTAAGAGCAACTTGCATTTCCGATTCCGCGTGGTTTAAATCTTTATGGCTGAGGTAAAATACGAAATCATCCGCGTACTGCGAAACAATTACATTCTCAATCTGTTGGCAAATTGTTGATGTAATAATATTAAAAAGCATCGGTGAGATTGGGTCGCCCTGTGCCAACCCCCTGCTTGCTCGTCTAACATCAACAGTTCGTCCATCACTACCACTTCTTATCATCAAGTATCGCTCTAATAGAAATGAATTTAAATAACTACAAACTTTTGAGCCAATTCCCAAAACATCCAATGTCTGAACAACCTTTTCCACTAAGACATTGTTATAAGCATTTGTAATGTCCAGAAAGCAAGCCAACGTAGGGTCATTTCTAGTGAAACCCAATTGAACATAAGTAGATAGTCTTGAAATGCAATCTAAGCTAGATTGAGCTCTCCTAAAACCAACCGTGTAAGGTGACAAAATTGAATGTTTCTCAATATACCATTCTATTCTTTTTCCGATCATATTATGGAATATCTTACAGACACAGGATATAAGAGATATTGGCCTAAGTTTAGTCTGTATTCGTGTCGTGTCCAGCTTTAGGAATAGCAATAACTGATATCGCACGCCATTGCTTTGGGATATCTCCACTTCTGTAAATATCATTATATACCCGGAGAAGAAACTCCTTGGCCTCACACGGAAGATTATAAATCATAGAGTATGTTATTCCGTCATTACCCGGAGCAGTGTCCTTCTTTTTTAAAATATTCTCTAATTCTTCCATTGTAAATGCTGATTCAATTAAAACGTTCTGCGATTTGAATACTGGTGGTAAATTTATTACGGAATCCGGTGTGAGTGAATATAATAAACCTTTTAGTTTTTCCTCCGATACACAAACTTTAGCTTGACGATAACCTTTAAGCCATCTCATCTTTCGCCACATATCAGAAACTGAACAAGTTTCATCTATGCTACTACAGAATTTTTTCCAGCCGCTATCTATGGCTTTCATTATTAAATTATGTGCATGTGCCCCTTTCTCTTCCAATCTTGTAAGATTGTCAGGAGTAGGATTTCTTCTGAATTTGGCTAAAGCCAACCTACGTTCAGCCACTGCTCTAGATAATGATGGATCCCAATACTCTTTTGGCTTAAAATTCCTTAAGGGACTAGTACAAATTTTAATCATAGGTATGTGCTTATTCGCTGCCATATCAACTTTTTCTAAGAAATAGTCGTATAATGCCTGAATATTATTGCTGACGTCCACTACCCCAGAAAAAGACTCTGTAAGCTCATGACGATAGGCCTCCCACTGTGCATTTTTGAAGTTTCGTCTTTTGTTATACTCGATGTGTTCTTGAAAATTCATCGAAATCTTCATTACGAGGTGATCACTACCTAAATTTTCGTTCATTACAGCCCAATGAAATCTAATAGCGATGTCAGATGATGCTAATGTGATGTCCGGTGATGATCTTTGTATATTTCCATTAACTAACTTGACCCGGGTTGCCTCTCCACTATTTAATGTCATAAAGCCGTGTTCCAAAGATGAGTCCAATATTTGAGTTCCACGCTGATCCGTTTTATAAGACCAGTTCGTATGGTGACCGTTAAAGTCACCTGCAACTAATGATTTTTTAGGCACTAACGAGAAAATATTGTCCCAATCTGATGATGTTGTACGCACTGAAGATGGACAGTAAATAGATACAACATGTTCTAAGCTCTTACAATTAAGTATTTTTATACATATAACTTCTATACCTACATTATTTAAGCTAATAGGGCATACTTGCGCCTGTATTGATTTATGGATAATTATCGCGACACCACCGTAAGAATCGTCTCTGTCTTTTCTGTATATATTATAACCTCTCATATTCAAACGAACGTCTGGATTAAGCCAGGTTTCACTTACAATAACGATATGTATTTTTTCTTGCCCAAGTAACGCGTCTAAACTAGGTGATTTTGGCTTTAAACTTTGACTATTCCATTGTAGTATATTGATCAAAGCGTCTTTACGATAATTATCCATTTAAAAATGTTAACAGCCATTGACATAAATTTCTTTCAATTAAATACTGCTTAACAAATACCTTGCATTCCTCGTATATTATTTTCAACACCAACATTATTTTTTCTTCAAATCCTTTCTCTGAATAAACTATTTCTTTAATTTTTAAAAATATTTCTACAAATCTGAATTTTCTTTTCTTCTTCTTTTCAGCGTCTTCCTTTTCCGATTGTGTATTTTCCTGACTACTTCCAATTATCTCATCTTCCATAGAAAAAGTTCCCCACTCTGTTTCCATAAATGTAGTTTGATTTTCTCGCCCGTCTTTATATTTATTTTGCTTCTTAGACCTGTCCACTTTTTGTTTTTGTATTTGTCTGTTTCCTAAGATTTCTGTTTGATTGCATGTACTTTCTTCAGTTATGACTTCTTGTGTAGTAACTGTCGATTGCACAGCACTACTGTAAGTTTCCTTCAATGTAATTTGACTCTCCTCCGTTCTTTCATCAGAATCCTCAATTGCTACAACTATACTGTCTTTTTTGTTGTTCTTTAGATATATTTCTAAGGCTTTTCTATAGGATATGTTTTCTATACTCATTAGAGTTCGAATCTCTTTTTCTTTTAAGAAGGCAGGGCACGTTTTGTCAAGCGCCATGTGAGGTCCTTTACAATTAGGACATATTATTCTGTCTGTTTCACAGTTTTCATGCTCTTTGCTACATTTAGGGCACAACATTTTTTTTGTTGGGCAGAATTTCTTTATATGCCCGAATTTCCAACAGTTGGAGCATTGAGAGACAGGAAATACATATCTTTCTACTCTAAAACGGCAACCATAAGCAAAAATATATTCTGGAGTTGTAGGGCTCTCAAAACACACACGCACAGTCTCACTGTCCACCCACTCCCTGTCCTGACTGATACGCCTTAGTCTTCTAACTGATAATATTTTGCATGAGGTCTCTAATGACTCTAATATCTCTGACTCACTCAGTTCCAAGTCTACACCCTTAATTATTCCGTAAGATAAGTCGAGTTGGTTAACAAATTGAATTCTTACTCCTAAATCAACGAACTTCTGACATTTGATTAACTTTTCTCCATCTTCTTTCTTAGCCATATGTATAAAAACCTTGTAGGGACTCTTATAGTTGATTCTCAATATGTTTTGAATATTCTCACTTTTCAATAATTTTGCTAATGCCATTTGTTTGGGCAAGACTTCTAAGGACGTTAAGCTCATCTTATATGTGTCATCCATATTGTTTTCTCTTATCTCCTTCCCCGATTCGCTTTCAATTCCAGACTCACTCCTTAAAAGCCGCTTAGGACGCCTTCTGATCACCGTTATAAAACCCTCTTCACTGCAGCTTTCATCACCTTTTTCCCTGGCCCTTTTCTCCGTTATTCTTCCACTATCCATCTCGCAATCCTTCTGGTTACTACTATTACTCGCCTCACCCTCAAAGGAAATCGAAGTAATCATCGAATCGCTGTTTTCCGCGTTATTTCCGTCACTTTTTTCTTCCATTCTCAACTTATGGATTATCGTGGGTACTCCGAAAAAAACTTGACGTAAGCGATACGGAGTAAACAAACTACGTGCGCTCGCGTCGACGTCTCGCGCGCGTATGCGAATGCTATATTATCACTGAGTAACATTAACAATAATTTTTATAAAGAAATCACGTGGGCGAAGCCATTGGCAGAAGCTATTTTTCAATATATTTAACCACTTTAGGGGATTAATATGCATAAATACTTCCTTAGTGCTCACTTTCATTACATATGAAAGTCTTGTGCAAAATTTGATGCTTTTTGGACCCAGCAGTTTTGGCTCCATGTTGTCTGTCAGTGAATTCATGAATTTAAATTTTTATTTTTTCTTTAGAATGTATTTTAAGTACTTAAGTTTGTTCAGATTAATTAATCAACACCGTAATAAAATGTAAGGAATTTCGTAGACTATCTTAGAACATTCACCTTAACTTACTAAAGTCAAAATCTATTTTGTATTGCGAAACAAAATTTTCTGCAACTGAACGCATTAAACTGTCGTTATCTCAATCTTTATATCTAAAGTTGAATCTTTCAAATTCTATTTGAACGTTTTAAAAGCCATTGCGAGATGAAACACATTTTACTTGTACATATTTATTTATTTCACAAGAATAAGGCTTCTGTCCACCAGAGATGTGCGAAGTAGCTTAGCGGTGAAGTCAAGCTACGAAATCTACTTCCACGAGGGCGTTAGTCTGCGGGCACGAAATTAGCCGAGCGATGGCGACAGCGCAGCGGTGCGAGGCGGAGGCGACGTAAACGAAAGCATAGCATTCTGAAATGACTCGTATGAAACGGGCGAGAGGTGCGTGGGGCGATCGAGCGATGCACGGGCGGTGGCGGGGCGACGCGCAAGCGACAGGAACAAACTTGTTTGATTTTACCGCTCGATGGCCGCTCGTTCCAGGGGGTCTACTCTCTAAGCGAAGTTTGTAGTTTCGGCCGTAGATACAGGAGCTTCGCACCCCGTTTCACTTAAGAACATACCATTTATGAGACGGAGAAGGAAGCGTCCGTAACTTCGACCGAAACTACGGATTTCGCTTAGGGAGTGTCCGTGGAGTTTCTTGCCTGTTCTTCTCCATAGGAACCTACGCTTTGGAATGGGCAACTAGCTTCATATTTCTGACTGACTGACCCCTTGACAATTCAAAAGTGCCTGTAAATGGTTTAATTGAAATAAATGCTTTGAGTTTGAGTTTGACCCCACCGCTGCTGGATCGCCATCGCACGACTGCCACTAATTTCGTGCCCGCAAACAAGTGGTAAGCAGTGATAGCCTAGTGGTGTGACCGTCAGACTGACAAGTCATAGGTTTCGAGTTCGAACCCAAGGCACGCACCTCTGACTTTTCGGATTCATGTGCGTATTATATAATTATCACTTGCTCAAAAAACGGTGAAGGAAAACATCGTGAGGAAACCGGCATGCCTGAGAGATATTTCTCGACGGCATGTGAAGCCAAGTCAGAGGCCCGTGGGTGGCTTTAAAACTCTGACACCAGGTTAGTTTACTAACCACACGAAAAGAAGAAGTGGTGCAGCGGAGCGAGCAAGATGTTCTAGGCAAGGCGGCCTAAGGACCTGACTCATACCATCCAGGATTGTCGTTTGGGAGGGGCTGAACCCCGCTGAGGGTAGATTTTAGAAAAGTAAACACTATGAAAGCACACAACATTTTACAAGCATCCTCGGATTACTTTTCGCAAATTCTTGAATGACTTCTTTAGGTTGTAGACTACCAGAGATATCTCGGTGAATATACATAGCGGCCAAACCGGGTAGAATGAGTGGCGTGCGGATTCAAAATACGCCACGAAAAATCTTACAGAAAAAAACTTGAAAACATAATACAGGATATTGATGACAGTTGTACATGTACAGTAGGTAGTGTAATATTTCGTTAAAAGTTTAATCAAAAAAATATTAAGTTCACTTTAAGATTTGTCACGGAAGAACTCAGTAAACAATTCTGAACAAACTACTTTCATAATTTACTTTAATTCAGTTCATCATCATCATCATCATTTCAGCCATAGGACGTCCACTGCTGAACATAGGCCTCCTCCAATGATTTCCAAATTGGCCGTTTGGAAGCGACCTGCATCCAGCGGCGTCCTGCGACCTTTATTAGGTCGTCTGTCCACCTTGTGGGTGGACGTCCTACGCTGCACTTACCGGTACGTGGCCTCCATTCCAGAACCTTTCTGCCCCATCGGCTGTCAGTTCTGCGCGCTATGTGCCCCGCCCACTGCCACTTGAGCTTGCTAATCCGTTGGGCTATGTCAGCGACTTTAGTTCGTTTAATTCAGTTATACATCGTATAATATAAAGGCTACCGTAAACAGGCGCGATGCAAAAGCTCGACGCGACTGTAATAAAACAATTTCAAAAAAAAAAAACCGGTTAAATTATTATAGATGTCGCGTCACGCCATCGCGTCGCGTCGCGCTTATTTGCGGGAGCCTTTAATGGTACATAAGCTAATGATACCATCGTCCTTAACATTCCTTTATCCAAAATGGCGATCGTACCCAAGATCCCACTCTCAGAAAATAAAGTCGCGCTTATGACCGTTAGATCAGAGAGGTAGTCAAGTTTTAAAATTATCAAAATTTTCCACTAGACTCAAGCGCCAACAATACAGGTTGTTTCAAAAACTTTAAATCACGATCCCTTTGAAAACTACATTTGTTTCCTCCGAGCAGTGTTAATTTAACTTTTCACAGAACAATCGACAGTGTGGACATAACGTACCTAAATTGTGAACTGAAAGTGTTGTTGTTCTTTAATAGGTGAATCCCACTGCTGGGATCGCCGGCGCAATATTTTCTAGACACAATTTATTATAGTTGCTGTGTGTTTAGTGCGTGGATTTATAATACCACAGTTTTGGAAGTGCAGAGTGTCAAAAAGCTCAGAAGGATGAATAATTATGATCCACGATTGCTCAGTGCTGGTTGGCGGTTATATTAGTCTGATTATATTACATGATCATCATCATAACCTGCCTATAATATTCACAGAGAGACACAGACCTCCTCTCTTCGAGAAGGAGTAGGATGTAACCCACCACGCGGGCCCAGTGCGGGTTGCGACATGTCTTCGAGTTTTTTGTTCTAGAACATGCTGGTTTCCTCTCGATGTTTTCCTTCACCGTTTTGAGAGCAGTGGTGATATGAATTATTTACACGAAGTAAAGTGCCTGCCTGAGTTAGAACTAACAACGTACAACTCGTAAGTCGGGGATTTTACCACTGGGCTACCACTTCTCTTTTTATATCAAATGCTTTCTGTCAAGGAAGCACGTCGATTATCGTTAGCAAGTACATCTACCCATGTTATAATAACATCAAGTCAAATCATGTGTAGATAATAATCAAGTCGGGACATGAAGTCCAATGAGTAGCTCCGAATCTAGAAAATTTTGGTCTGGTTCAAACTTGTAAGAACACGAAAATCTTGTGAAATCAAAGATTCCTGATACTAAAACAGGACTCTAGCAGCAACCGATATACCTATAGACACCAACTTTACTAAAATATGTATTAAAGATACGTCCGTGTCTATAGGTAACCAGAAATACCTTATATGCCCTTATATACCTAACAAAAAGGGATATAACTCTTTTGTCAGTCATAATTCAGTGTTTCAATTATGACTACAACACTAACCAGGTCATTTCCCATCCGGATACCTGGTTTACATAATGAAAATAGGTACCTGTCTATGTTTAGAAGTTATCTTATCCATTTTTCTCGAAGTAAACAGTATGACGTATCTTGCAGCTGCAAAACCCTGCCTCCCGTACCTTTGTAAACACCCCCGTCGAGGCCAACTGCGGAATACCCCTCGGCTTCCCGAGCGTCTGTACTTCCCCTTGTCAACTAACTGCCCTAATGTATAGGGTTAAAATATTATATTTGTACAACTGGTACCCGCTACTTGCTCTATGGTAGAAAACTACTTAAGGTATCAGACCTAATTTTATAATCGTCCCCGTCCTATCCGCGCAGGAGTTCCTCAAGGCTCTTTGCTCTCCCCCCTAATCTTTACGCTATTCTTCAGCGATATCCTAAAGAGTAAAAGGGCGCAGTTGGCATGATACGGCCATCTACTACAAGGGTTCCGGCTCTGACTCAATAGCCCGCACTCTCCAGACCTCAGTCGACAAGCTCGGCGCCTGGTTTAGAAAGTGGAGAATCGAAGTCAAACCAGATAAAAGCCAAGCGGTTCTCTTTTTGAAACCGCGTAAAAGGTTCAAACCCCCCCTCCCCCGACTAATCACCATGTTCGGCAAGCCTATCCCCTGGGAGAAGCGAGCCAAATACCTAGGTGTTGTCCTCGACCAGCATCTCTCCTTTAGCGATCACATAAAGCAGGCTCGCTCGCGGGCCGCTTTCGTTCTTGGTAGACTTCACTCTGTCCTGAATGCACGTAGCAAAATGTCACTAAGGTGCAAATTGCGTACGTACACGGCGTGCGTTCGTCCCATTATGACCTATGCGGGAGCCGTATTTGCACAAACAAAGCCCCGCCATATCCATAGGATGCAAACGCTCCAAAATAGATTCCTCCGTAAAATCACCGGTGCCCCCTGGTACGTTAGGAACGAGATCCTCCATCTCGACCTAAAGAACCCCACAATCCACCAATTTCTTAAACGCAATTCCAAGCGTTTCTTTGAGTCCGCCGCCAAACATCGCAACCCTCTGGTTGTCGAGGCCCTATGTCCCTAGTAGAATCAGTCGGATCCGCCGTCCGAGGCAAATCCTCACCGACCCAGACGACCCCATATCCCTCCTCCAGGAGAGCAATAGGGCCACAAGTACAGTGCACAAACACAGACACCGACCCGCATTCCGACCTCGCCGCTGAGGTCCTCCGTGATCGCGACCCGCCCGAGTAAATAATACTCCCCCCCGACCCTTGCTCGTTGATGCACCAGCCCGCGTCGATGCTGACCCAGTAGCTTTAAATTCCCCGATTAATAATAATGAATTATCCTTGATCCAGCCTGTCCCAACTTGCTGTCCTCCTGCCAGCGACGCCCTAAGCCGAGGTCCGTACCCCACAGGGGGTGCCCTCAGCGAGCGCTCGCCTAGTTTTAATTTGAATAGTTTTTGAGCCTGGCTGGAGACTTTGAGTGTAGTAGCTTAAGGCAGCCACAGGAATGTCCGGTTAAGTAGTCATCACCTCAGAGGTGAGCTACGAGATGACCTAGTCAAAAAAAAATCATAGTCACCTAGAAAGTAACATAGATTTCTTTCAGTTGAGCATCAACTCTACGCTTCGTACAACCTCTTGCCATTTAACGTTTAAAGTGCTCTAGTAACAAGTAAATCGGAATCAATCTAGTTTTAACCTTAGATCTTTGATAGTGTTGTGTAATTAAATATATTGTGTGTGTATTTTGTGTGCAATATACGTGAACTATTAAATTTGCTGTTCGGGGTTTTTCTACTGTGCCTAAACGCCCACCTACAATATCAGATAGAATCACTGTCGTCTACACTTTCCTTTATTTCAGATACTCGTATTATAATTTGTAACCTTCTGATGCCAAAATCGATCTCGATAACTAACTTAACTTGTATCCACTTAAAAATAAACCCGGAGTAAAATGCCTGACTTAAAGCTTGAAAAGTACTACCTCCCTTACTAACGAGGTAGTCCTCGTTAGTCTAGTGGTCTTAAGTGCTACTGCTGAGTATGAGGTCCTGGGTTCGATTCCCAGGTCAGGCAAAGTGTTATTGGGGTTTTCCATCTGGAATTTCACAGTAGCAGCCCGGAGCCTGGATTTGTGCCCGGTTGATGGCATTAGGCTCGCCCCCTCTATTACATGGGACTTAAACAACTGGCAAAATGTGGGTGTACTATAGGTACACCTCTGCCTAACCCTTCGGGGAATACTGGCGTGATGTTATGTTATGTTAAACCTTAAAAAATGTATGGTTAATGTGTTAAGTTTTGCAGAGGTCACATTATCGTAGGTTTTTTTAAATTGTTGCTCTTTAAGGTCGTTTGTAGATCATACTGATGCGTGAGAGTAATTTTATTCCACGCTTATTAAAAAGGTGATATTTATAGACATATCACAGTAGATTCAAATTGATACAAATCTAAACACTCACCATAACACTACTCTCCCATATTAAATCAATCCCAATCACTTTCATTCATCTCAATCATTCCGAAAGCCCTTATAGTCGCGTTAGACACTTATTCCTATCTATTTTTCACTCGCCCACTTGACATCACCTTCATCTCATCTGAGTGGTGTCAAAAACAGGCCTACTTCGTTAGCCTGGACAATGCTGATAGCTGTTCAATTGTTCGATGCGATGGCAGCTGCTGAAGCGCTGTACTTTGATTTAATTTACGCTGAACTATTTAGGAACATGAACGGTCTTGAAAGTTTGATTACAGCTGCTGAGTAAGGTGGCCTACAAATTAGACATGAACTTTAGCAAGTGATTCTAAGTTAGATATATCTATACAAATAAATAAACAAATAAAGAGTGCCTTGTTGTCTAGTTGTCGCAAGTGCTACTGCTGAGCATGAGGTCCCGGGTTCGATTCCCGGGTCGGGGTAAGTGTTATTGGGTTTTTCATCAGGAATTTCTAAGTAGCAGCCCGGAGTCCGGATTTGTGCCCGGTTGATGGCAATAGGCTCGCCCCCTATTACAAGGGACTTAAACATTACAGGTACACTCTGCCTAAGCCTTCGGGGAAATACAGGCGTTATGTTATGATAAGTAAATGAATTCGAGGTGTCTAATGGTAATGTCAAAATAACAGAGTTTTACTAAGTGTAGTATGAATGTTACGGTACTATAACTTTTTTTTTTTACATTTGTTATACGTGTCTGTCTGTTCCGGCTAATCTCGGAAACGGCTAGACTGATATTGAAGAGACATTCACTGGCAGTTAGCTGATGTTATAAAGAGTAATTTAGACAACTTTACTTTAGGAAAAGAATTAGGCTCTAAGTGGGCGAAGCCGCGGGTGGCAGCTAGTCATGTATATAATGTATAAAAAAAATATATAAAAAAAGTGTCACAAATTCGAACTAATATGTATCATTAATGCAAAAGTGAGTTTGTTTGTTATGCTGCGGCCGTATCTGCGTCTATCGTCACGAAACTTCGCACAGTGATACGATACACGCATATGGAACCAACCACTATCGGTCTATCATATCTATCATATAATATGTATTAAAATTGGAGAGGATAGGAGTGAGGGGTTCTGCACTTGCAATCTTAGAGAGCTACATTTCTGAGAGGACACAATGTGTCAAAATTGGCACATATGTTAGTGATGAACACATGTTGTCTTTTGGAGTTCCTCAGGGCTCCATTTTAGGACCCACTATCTTTTTAATCTATGTAAACAGTCTTTGTAATCTGACCATCCCAAATAGTAACATATACACATACGCGGACGATACGGCTCAACTCGTATATGGTCTAGACTGGAAGGAAGTCCATGAGCGAGCTGAATCAGCTCTAGGCGTCGTCATGGCTTGGCTATCTGCAAACACCTTAACTTTAAATGTTGATAAGACAAACTTTATCCCCTTCTCAATTAAACAATCTTCGCAACCCGATGAGTCGTTTGCCATCAGGGCACATATCTGTAGTCAACAATTAGACCAATGCTCCTGCCTTCCCCTGACCAGAGCAACCAACGTCAGATACCTAGGCATCGTTATTGACTATCTTATGTCGTGGAGTATGCAGATGAAGGCGTTATCTGGCAGAGTGAGGAAGCTTATCTCAATCTTTAAAAATCTACGATGTAGCGCAGATTTTGATACCTTGCGAATGGTTTATTTCTCACTGTGCCAGTCAGTGCTATCGTTTGGTGTGACGGTTTGGGGTGGCGCTCCAAAAACAAACATTTTACCATTAGAAAGAGCGCAACGAGCTGTCCTTAAAGTTATGACGTTTAAACACTTTCGGTATAGCACTAAGCAATTGTATAAAGACTGTCAAGTCATGACCGTTAGACAGCTCTTTGTGCTCAATACCATTTTGCGCAAACATGTATCTTTGGAATATGGTGGCGATCATCTGGCAAAACGAAGATCGACTGATGTCTGTCCCATAGAAAGACATAGAACCAAATTTGCTGAAAGAAATTTCCGAATTCTGGGAAGCCGCTTGTACAATGCAGTTATCAAACATTGTGGCATCTATAAAATAAATAAATTTGAGTGTAAAAAGTTAGTGAGTAAATGGATCATGACTCATACGTATGAGGAAACAGAAAAACTATTAGGAACGTTACTCTAAAAAAATAAAATAAAAAATAAAAAAAAACCGACTTATTTATTCTTGCACTCCATATTATAAAATCCTTTTAATAGCGCAAACTTATACAGTAGGCCCGCGCACACACAAACACGCACACATACACACACACGCACACACACACACACACACACACACACATATATACACTTAGAGAATGGCTACAGTTTATAGTTTTAAGTTTTATTTTATATAATTTTTATTCTATTCTTTTGTTTTGTATTAAACTATAATAACCATGCAGCTTGCTCCGGCAATCGCTAGTGACAGTAACCACTATGTAACTCCGAACTTGTATAAATTATCTGGTAAATGTTTATAGAGAGAGCCCTGTCACCCATAACACAAGTTTAATCAGAGGTTTAAACTCAGTGGTATTTTTACAATTGTTTAGGTTTTAAATTCTGTTCTACATAGTGCTATTCTGCTAAATTGTAAACCTGGAAATAAAGCATATTATATTATATATTATCGGTTATCGTCGTGATAGTTCGGGCTACGTAGCACTTATCACCTGGAAGGTGGTACATAATAAACATGGCGAAGCTGCTAATGTGTCCACCGCATTTAAATTAGCGCGATAACTTTTTAGCGAGCAAAACATATGAAGCTTCGGCAGGCATTGCGCTTTCACGCTAAAACGGCTTTAAAATGTGTCACAAGGATATACCTTGACCTTGAGAAGAACAAAGGCTACTTTTTATCTTGGATTACAGACGAAGTCACGGGCAACAGGGTAGTTTTATATAAGGAAGAAACTTTTGCACGTGGCAAAGAATGGAAAAACTAAACATTAAAATAATTATTTTAATTCCTCAATACAAAATATAGCAAAAACCAATGTAACACATGACCTCTAATTGTCTTATGACTACTCATAAAACAATGCCATCCTTTTCCCAAACAAAAAACGAAACACAACAGTCCTACTAACCCGCCGCTCCAAACAAAAAACGGCTTGAAGGGCTAAAAACGGCTCAAATGGCCAAAACGGAAACAAAATAAATTATAGTCACATGTTCTAAACTACAGTTTTAGCTGTCACCGATAATCGGGCTTTTGGTAACCGCTGCGAGATATTTCAACATAACGAAACCACAAAATGGGACTAGCAATGTTCATAATGGTATAACTTAATGATAAATAATAATGACTGCCCTGGTCTAGTGGTCGCAAGCGCTACTGCTGAGCATGAGGTCCTGGGTTCAATGCCCGAGTCGGGCATAGTGTTATTGGGTTTTTCCATCTGGAATTGCTCAGTAGTACCCGGAGTCTGGATTTGTGCCTGGTTGATAGCAATAGGCTCGCCTCCTATTACATGGGAATTAAACATAACTGGCGAAATGTGGTTGTACTATAGGTACACCTCTGTCCAACCCTCCAAGGAATACAGGCGTGATGTTATGTTATGAGTAATAATGCCTGTTTTCACTCATATTAAGCGACACCTAAATAAAAATAATAAATTAATATTATAATGAATTAATGATGCTATGATGGAGGGCCTGTGTTTGACTCTCGGTGGCGGCGGAGTCCTCGTTATCGGTGGACAAACTCCTTAAGTACCCGGCCAAGGCCTTCGTGTAAATCACAGGCTATTTTAGATTCACGCTAAGGTTTTGGTCGGACTGGCGCTCACGGGCACCTCCAGGCAGATACATACGTAGATTCTGTCAGTGTCCGGTATCCTAGGCTAGTCTGCGATCTGTCAGCGGCGGTGTGACCGATCCTCCTTGAGTGAAATAGTGCAAAGTTTATAGTTTTAAGAGCCTATAATACCTCAAATGGCTTAGCATGATCCTCCGTTTTGCCGAAAATACCGCAGCATTAATTTTAAAATAAATATATGGTAAAATTGAGAATTAATGTACTTAACATTAATTCTCAATTTTACCATATATTTATTTCCAAATATATATTTTGGATGGACACTGATATAAAGACGAGATATGAGGAATTTAAAATTTCTATAGAAAACTTATTTTTCTCTTATCTCGAATTTAAATCAGTGTCCATTAAAAAAATATATTTGTAAGCATAGATATTCTGTAATCCAATCGGAATAAATACACACTACCTTAAGAATATGTTTGATTTACAAATTATTTTGGTATTACGTTTGTATGAACAACGCATGCTCCGCTGGCCCGTTAAGGCTATTTTTTACTGTAGGTATGTAACAAGCGCTTCTCGCCATCAAACTTGAAAGTATGGCGGGTAAATTTGCAAAAGAACAAACAATGTACCCATGTTTACAATAATAACACAAAATATTAAAAAAAAAAATCGCGCTGTAGGATTTTAAAAGCTCGGCTCAGCGCCGAATGTTGAAAATTCAACAGCGCGAAAGTGTTATTGAAAATGGGCGTAAACCTACTTACCGATTGCCTCAGGACATGCCTGTTTTATTACTACTGGATTCACAATTTTAATGGCTCACTTAAAGGGATTAAAATCGGGCAATGAATATTGAAATGTTATCTGTAAAGCATTGAAAACGTATGCGAAAGTAATTGGTTGATGAATATCAAAGGATGTTTCGAGTAAAACGATATTTTCTTTGTGATGCAATGATCGACTCGCTGATGAGGCAATAATTACCGTGGTATTTTTGTCTGAATAATTTTACATACGAGTAATTTGGTCCTACGGTTCGGTCCCCAGGTTGTGTAAAGTGTTATTGGGTTTTTCACTATGAACTTCTCAGTTGCAGCCCGGAGTCTGGTTTATTTATAGCAACAGGCGGGCGAGCCTATTACCTACATGGGACTTCAACATAATTAGCGTATCGTGTGTGTACTGTTTATCTTTGCCTAACCCTGCGGGGAATACCCCAAGTTGTTTTGTTATATTTTTTAAATTATATTGTCATTATTAAACAGTTGATTTTTATATTTTGGAAGGCGCTCGTGTCTGTGATGCAATATTTTTTTCATTAATACAGGCACCAGCGATACACTTTTTTCTGTAATGTTAACTTTTTACTTGAAAATTGGTTTTTGTGAACCTTTTAGGTGTTTTTTTTCTGTTTATTTATTTTCATACTTATTAAATATTCTTTATATAAAGCAATATTATTTATTATTATAGTTCTAAACCAATGATGTACACGACTAATCACTTCATACGAGATTAAAAACCAGCAACTAGGTTTTTACGGCATGACAACGCATGCGATATTTCTCTATTATAATCATGTAAGTTTATAGCTTCAGTGTACGAGCTCCTTCATCGCAGACCTCTGTGGCGGCTATCACTAACGTGACAGCCTGATAGTTATGACAGGACTTGCCAAGAGGCCCTTGGTAGTCACGTAAGGGTCAGTTCCATAGACTATGGTCAGTTCATACCGTGACGTGACGCGAAGCGACGCAGCGCGCACTTTTTTAAGATATTACTAACAAAATATAACTTTATTTACTACTTAAAAAGCTACACATTTAATTGAGATAATTCGAAAATGCCTCGCGGCGTCGCGTTGCGCTGCCTTGCGCTTCGAGATGCCTCGCGCCGTAGTGCGACGCATTACGAAGCAGCCATTAACCTCTTAAACCGCTGGCCTCTTCAAGCATCGTCGCGTAGCGTCACTTCTCGGTGTAAACTGACCCATAAGTTGTAAAATGTGTGGCAAAAATATAAAATGTAACCCTCAATGGAAGCCTTTCTGTTAACCTGACCCACCCCGACCACAAGTTTAATTAATGAATTATACCTTCCGGAATTAATTTTGTTAGTGATGGTTAAAACCGCATCAAAATCCGTTGCATAGTTTAGAAAAACTAACGCAGATAATATCTGAGATTATAGACTGAAACGAAAAGCTACTGTATTTTTAATATACTAGCTGACCCGACAGACAAAAATCGCATAAAAATACATTTTCAGTTTTCCCAAATTTTTCAATTTTCCCGGGATATTAACAAAAAAATATTTCCGTAAAAATCCAAACTATTACGAACGTTTTAAAATAAAAAATTGCCGAGTCAGTCCAATCGATTCGAAATGATGTGCTTACTGCTTACCAACGAACAACATTTAATTTTAATTATAGGTATAAGAAGATGTATGGTTAATTATGGATATAGATAGATTCCAGCTTCATTTTGAACTGATAGGAAGCCAAACTGTTTGTTTCTGATTCCTGTTTAACTAACTGGAACTCCCCGAAATTCGTAACTTTCGGCCAGGGTGTGTAGGTATTCGCTTACAAGCTGCTAATTAATCTTAACTGGCGCAATTACCTCGGCAATATATCAGTCAATTTGCGTAACATTGCCAGCTTCTGACGTCGACTATCATTTTCTATTATACCTACTACAATCGCTAGATAACGTGTAATGATTATGTCGGGATTTATTAGTCATTAATCGGTCGTAAAGCAGGTCATTGTTAATTAGATCGACTAATGACGACTACAAATTCGACGATTGACGTCCTCGTAACATAAGGTCCAGTTGAAAACCAGCGTCAGACACTAGTTGTCTGACATTTATGCTGAACTGGCCCTATTTGGCACAGCCGAGGCACACAATGCTATTTTAAGTTTTTTTTTTATTTTTTTTTTCTGTTTTTTTTTTTGGTTTTTGTTAATTTATTTATCTTTTTTCCTTTGTTTCTTTTAAATTGACGGCTACTGACCTTAAACTTTAAAATATTAGTATAACTACTCCATATCGTTGAATAAATCAAACTATTGACGTGCCCAATTTAAATGGGACGAGGCAGGAGTCAGGACCCGTCTGCTGCATGCCGAACGAGCTGTATAAAACACAAGATTGGTGCCTTGAAACGACGACAATGGCCGCGGCAGTCCATGAAGAAAATATGCGAGACATAGATGTCTTCACCAGGAATTGGAGAGAAGTAGAGCAGAATCGTGACCAGTGAAAGGAAGGCCTTTCCCAGCACTGAGACAATTTGGACTAGTAATAATACAATACTATAAAATTTGTTATCGTAACCGTGAAGCTAAAGGGAAAAGCTAATACCTGATTCATAGTCACCGAATGAACTTGATTCCACTGATATATCATTATATATACCTACATAGAAAAGGCTTCATGCATACATTAAATCAAAAGGGTACGTTCATTCAAAAGCTCCTAAGGAATGAGAAACAACTTCTGAAGTTGATTCAGTATTGGGACAGTCCTGTTTTGTATAAGTTAGGACTCAGTATGGAAAGTTTAAGAAGTTTAAGTTCGAGGAAAGTACTAACCATAGAGATGCTTCCAAAACTTACTCAAAAGAAACATTCGATTTTTTCAAAAGCAAGTCCTAATTCAAAATTCAAAATATTTAATTTCACATAAACCTACAAAGGTACTTATGAAACGTCAGAAACTTGCACGGTCCCGATTGGTCGCTTCCTATGGAGAAGAGCCGGCAAGAAACTCCACGGTTACTCTTTTAAAAGTAATTGGTTTATACAATGTTTTCAAGTTACAGTGTTAATAGGTATGAGAGGACAGTGTAGGCCTATCAACAAGTACCAGGTACTTAGCAAGATAGAAAATGGTCGACAGATCTACAAGTCTGTTAAGCCTACAACGCTCTCACATTCACAAAATCTAAAAGAAGAGAATCTATATAAAAGAAAAATTAAATTAAATAATAAAATTAAAAACCTATTTAAAACCAAATTAAATGATTGGCACTACAACTGTAATAAATATAATTTAATAAAAAATATAGAATATTGAAGTTATATAATGTCAGTAAATCGGCATCGATTTTTTCTACGGGGGCAGACTTCTTTTTTCCCTGGTTGTATTTACACGTGTAAGTTGTATGTCTTCAAACCTAAGTACCCACAATAGATTGCATCAGACTAATGCCACGAAAAAGAAAATGTAATAGTCTACATAAAGGCAGTAACAGCTACCAACTACCCACCATATATAAAACTCCCCTGAACGTGAGTCTTAGCTTTGTCTGGCGGATTAATCAGTGGCTACTTAGCCTTCTCAATACACGAGAATGGTCCTTAAGCGTCCTAGTTTAGTACAAATGAGGCCGCTATTCCCTGTCGTGGCCGCCGGGGGCTATTACGGCCATTTTATCGGCCACAAGTGACCTATTAGATAAAACGGTCGATCAGGCACGCGGTGGTCCCCAGTCTTTTGTGATATTTTAATGGTTTTATGAATTACGATGTTAGATGCCTACCTATGGATTATCCTGCAGGTTCTTAGTAATTTTTGATACTGGTTTTATATATAAATGTAACAATATTTATCTTGGGATTAAATCGAAACCTCTACAATGGTTTTGATAAAGTCCAAAGATTGATAGTTTTTGGTGTTATGTTTTTGGAGAATAAACAATGAAAAAGAATAAATCAAAAGTCATTTATTGAAATTAAACGGAGATTCAGCAGTTTTTGAAATACTCGTATAATCACTACGAGTACATATTATAAAAGAAGGTCCCCCCATCGCGTCTGTCTGAACACGATAAACTCAAAACCTGTCAAACGGATTTTCATACGGTTTTCACTAATAGACGGAGTGATTCATGAGGAAGTTTAGAACTATTTAAAAAGATTATTATTATGACGGTACCTTGCCAATTCATTTATGAAAATACTAGCTGCGCTCCGCGGTTTCACCCGCATAAGTTTCGATTCCGTGGGAATATCGAAATAAAAAGTATCTTTTAGGTTAATTCAGGTTATAAACTATCTGTTTGCCGAATTTTATCTAAATCCGTTCAGTAGTTTTAGCGTGAAGAAGAGACAAACATACACACTCACAAACTTTCGCCTTTTTAATATTAGCGGGATTATCTATGTGAGAAAAAATCTACATTATTTTAATAAAATAAGTGATAGACATAATTTTAGTACTAGAAATAAAGATAAATTTGATCAACCATTTTTCAGACTATCTAAAGTAAATACATCTTTTATGGGGTATTGTGTTAAATAGTACCACAGTACCTTATGGATATATTAGAATTTAATGAAAGAAAAATTAATACTCAAATAAAAAGTACACTTTTTAAACAAGCATAATTACAAATTAGAGGATTATATCCAAGATAAAAATGCTTGGAAACATGCTGGTTCTGCTCCATAGGACAATTTAGAATCTAGACAAAATCTAACTGGTTGCCAATTTAATTGGATAATATTATTTTATATAATATTGATTTCAAATTTTGTGATTACTTGAACTCACACACTAAATAAATAATAAAAAAACTTAATAAATAAATAAGTAAATAAATTGAACATCAAAATGTCACAATTCAGTCCCTCAAAACGTCTGCCCTTCACCACTTCACAAGTGTTTTAAAATATGAGATGAAGTAGCACTTTCTAGCAACACATTAGACATCTGTCTGAGAACTTAGAAAGTAGACGCTGTGTCAACTTTAGTATCTACTTAAACGAACTGGCGCAGATCTTGGAAAGGCCCTTACTTTGTTATGACGAGTCGACACTATAATTTACAAAACAAAAAACCAACCATACTTCAACGTACTTACTTAAATACTAAAGAGCTTCTAAAAATACGCCGTGCCCACTCTGCCACTGTCATAAAATATTAAATTGAAGAGTTCTTCAAGATGATAGCTTGAAGTTAAAAGAAAAAATATGTAAACAAATATAATATTATCAGCACGTTTTTTTTCCCAAAAGGATAAGTAGAGGCGTAATTGTATTTTCTTTATTAATTAAGGAGCAAAACAAATATAAACAGAAACATCACAAAAACCTCAATAGGTTTGTCCGGACGAAACACTTTTAAGCAATCTTAATACTAACTAAATATATCATTATTTATGGTTAACTTAACTAATACTAATAACTAACGTTAAATAGTCTAAACAACAAACGACGGCAAATTATGTAACAGACTATTAACTACTCCCAAATTACTAACCATGTTTTTTTTACGTTCTTCCTTGACATAATAATCCTATTATTTACTGTATCTGATATAAATTAGTTAATTATATTTGACATTAAGTGATTTTTTTTTTTTGGACCTCGCCATGTCTATTATTCCCGCCACTTGATGCGCTAATTACTACTTGAATTTTGAAACAGGGTGATACATTTTCGTTGTTTTCATCGTTTGTTATTTCCGATTGAATTTTTGTAAGAACATCGTTAATTAGATTACCTACACCCTTTTTACTCATTACAGAATAGATTTACAGACATATTTCATTTTGTGGTGTATCGGTCTATGGCTGTCCCGATGGAAAGTGAGTTATCCACCACATAAGCATGAATACTGTGGTCACAGCACAGCTCTTGCAAATTGGAAAAGTACCCAAAAAGGGACAGAAAAAGCAACAAGCAGAATCATGGTGTTTTTTTTTCTCATGTGCGCCATTTCAGTAATAAGATATAACGCATCACGGCAGTATTCCCTGAAGAGTTAGGCAGAGATGTACCTCTCGTACACCCACATTCCGCCAGTTATGTTTAAATCTCATGTTCTAAGGCATATTGCTATCAACTGGACACAAATCCAGACCGCGGGCTGCTACTGAGAAATTCCAGATGGAAAAATCCAATAACACATTGCACGGCCCAGGACCTCAGCAGTAGCACTTGTGACCACTAGACCAACAAGGCAGTCATGAATGTTTCAATTAATAAGACAAAACATTTAATAATTTAGTTTCTAATTCAACTTTACAGTCAGAATTCGCGGTGATCAAAATAAATATAGATACTGCGTAAGGGTGAAGAGATGACTAAATTTCGAAACAACTCACGCAATGTAAGAAATTATGGAATGCTCCCTAAGGATGTAAGTAAACGAGCTGAAAACTTCAGGTTCCCGGAAAATTCCATACACGAAAGGATAAATAAATTATTAAGTAGAGTAAACAGTAGGGCATTTTTCTGATGACATTATCAGAGAGTAGCTGTCTGGAAGTAATTTGTAAATGCGATGATAATGTTGTGGCTTTTTTACGGTTCCGTACCCCAAGGGTGCCAAACAGAACCCTATTACTAAGCCTCCGTTGTCTGTATGTCTATCATCGGGCTGTATCCCATGAAACATAATAAGTAGACCGTGGAAATTTTCACAGATTGTATATTTATATAGAAGTAAAGAGCAGCGGTGGCCTAGTGGTGGCGGGCCCGACTTACGAACAGTAAGTCGTGGCTTAGAACCCAGACAGGCGCATTACTTTGTGTAATTTATTTCATCACCACTGCTCTCAAAACGGTGAAGGAAAACATCGTGAGGAAACCGGCATGTCCTAGAACCAAAAATTCGAAGACATGTGACATCTACCAATCCGCACTGGGCCCGCGTGGTGGATTATAGCCCACTCCCTCTCATTGGGAGGAGGATTTGCTGTGTCCCTGCAGTGGGAACGTTATAGGCTGATGATGATGATGATGTATATTTCTATTGCCACTTTATCAACAAATAATTAAAAGGAACGTGTTTTTTCGGCGTTTTTTTGCTCGATCTTAATACGAGGCTGTCTCATACTTGACTTGTTTTTTTGTGTTAGGTTTTTAGTGGCCGCTAAGCCGACGGATAAGTTAATGAAAAGTAGGTTCTACCAATGGCTTTCTGCGTCACCCTATTGTAATCATTGTCTTCACTTTTTTGCCCATAACCCCATTTTTATTTGGGATCAGCACAGCATTTCCTGGAGACTTCTGAAGTTGACTTTGAAAGTGAGCTCAAAATTAGAAAGATAACTCTTTTGTGTATCAAGTTAAATCATCATAGATTCACGTATTATCAATCACTGTTCTAATTTCGAATTTCATAGCACTTGCCTTGTGTTGTCAATTTTAGAGGAAAAGTTGAAAAGTTCTTTTCATAGTAAGTACGTAAGCGTGCTTGGAAATTCGAGCATTATTTTGACAAACTTCTTCGAGAAAAATCGAAGATGCTTTAGTCAAATACATGCGAGCAGGAGGCCAGAAATGTTAGTATGAAAATACACACATCAACACGGTCTAGGGATATTTCATACTCAATTAAATAACTCGAAAAGTACTGGCCGCATTGGAATCTTTTATACACCGATTTGTTTGTAATTTATCTCAGACTAATTCCAAATTAAAATTTTTGAAAATTCTTTTGTTTCGGTGGCATAAAAATGTCTTGATGTATAGGAGAGGGAA
Source organism: Xanthia togata (assembly GCA_963853775.1). NCBI lineage: Eukaryota > Metazoa > Arthropoda > Insecta > Lepidoptera > Noctuidae > Xanthia > Xanthia togata. The sequence goes on from OY970802.1 coordinate 21,597,222, forward strand.
TTTTCATTTGTGCGAAATTTAGAAAACAATACGAATTACGTTTAGTTACAGTTTTTTTTCATTTTTAAACGAAAGATAAAGTTAAAATTGAGGTATAAATTGTAGCCATGCAACGCCGACATTTGACGAGGGCGGAGATGTTACGAGCTGTGGGAATGCTGGAAGCTGGATCTGTTCAGCGTAATGTTGCTGAGGCCATAGGGACCCATCAAAATGTAATTTCAAGATTGTGGACACGCTATCGTGCCACAGGTGAAGTAGCGGAGAGGCACCGGGGGCCAAGTCGCATCACTACCCCCAGACAAGACCGATTTTTGCAAATTACTGCGCGAGCTCAACCAAATGCAACGGCGACTCAATTGGTCCAAAGGCTGCGAGTGGAACACCAAGTGCTTGTGAGTGACCAAACTGTAAGAAGGCGACTGCATGAAAGCAATCTACGCTCTCGTAGACCACTCCGGGTCCCACCTTTACGGAGAGGCAATCGTGGACGACGATTAGAATGGGTTTGGAACCACGTGGACTGGGGCCGTGAGCAATGGTCCAATGTGCTGTTCACGGATGAATCCAGGTTCGGCTTCCATCCAGATTCACGAAGGACGCGTGTTTGGCGAGTTCCTGGACGATGGAGCCGTCTCCAGAACCCTCAGGAAGTTCACCCATACCAAGGAGGAACAATTATGGTTTGGGCAGGAATTCGTCTTGGAGGACGGACGGATCTCGTTTGGGTGCGGGGCAATATGACGGCAGAACGATACGTCCAACAGGTGCTGGGGCCCGTAATCTTGCCCCACAGAACACAAATGGGGCAAGATTTCCTGCTCATGCACGACAATGCCCGGGCACACACGGCGAGAACGGTAGCAGCTTGGTTACATACACATAATGTTAGGGCCTTAGACTGGCCTGCTCAATCACCAGATCTAAATCCCATTGAGCATGCGTGGGATATGCTGCAAAGAAGAGCTCTGAAGGAAGTTCCTGAAAATCTGGCTACAGAAGATCAACTTTTTGCGCACCTCAGAAGGACATGGGACAATATTCCGCAGCAAGACATTGACAACCTTGTTCTGAGCATGCCGAATCGTTGCCGATGTGTTATGAACATCATGGGCGCTTTCTCAGACTACTAAATTCAAGTTTATAAACACAAATTAAATGATTTTTCTATTTTTTTCAGTTTTTACTCACAAATTAAAAGTTAATTCATATACGGTTTCCGTCTAAGCTTCATTTTTTTTCCATAAAATCCTGAAATTTTAATCTAAGTACCTTAACCATTATTAAAAAATGGTAGAATATTAAATAACGTATCTTTTAAATATATACATGTCATATAAATAATTAACACATTGATAGTAATTCGCTTTTTAAAAAATATCCCTTGACCGTGTTGATGTGTGTACATTATGTGATTAGCAGCCGAATAAATTACAATGAAAACTCATATCTGTTGTGCAATTTAAAAATGGAACGAACGTTTTACTTCTACACATGACAACCAAGGAGGTAACTTATCAAAGATTGTCTATCAGTTTCAATTTGGCTTGCAAATAGAATTTGGCTTTAAAGTAAAAAATAAACAAATGAACATATATATAAACGTGAAAAATTATCATTGTTCGTCATTGATTCTGGAATTTATAATTGATTTACTTAGTTTGAAATTCCGCGCATTATTTGAGAAAAGTAATATACAAGCCGTGGCCGCAACAAGTCACGTGCATCCATCAATGTGTGTATGTGCACTACCCTTTACCCGTTCTTTATACCCATTGATTGAGAGCACCATATACAACGATGGAATTTCCTGTGTTTGTAACAAAGGTTACAAACTCCGTAACAATAGAGCTTTGAGGTAGAAACCGTCGACCACTTTGCACCAAAATGTACCAAATACTATTAGCAGTGGTAGAGGTCTACCAAAAAAAAGGTGACTAAATTGAATTGTCGGCCATATACAGGGTCAAATTAAATTATCTAGAGAAACTTAGAAGACGTGATAGGTAGGTGCCAATCGTCGCCTAGGAGGATAAAGATTATAAAACATAAAATCGGTGATGTTTTTTTTTGGGGTCATCAACCGCCGATCGTGTGTCACATAGAATAATATTATCAGTTTAAAAATCAGTTTCTTTTTTGTTGTAACTTCACAGACGTGGTTGGTTTTCGATATTTCAACACGACAAAACAGATTTTATCAACTCATACTTTTAGTAACAACACTGGTAACTGACAGCAAAAAAATTAAAAAAAACGTTTTTTTTGTTTTTTTTTTGTCGTGTTTATACAATGTGTTACAAAAACCCTGTATTATTAAAAATAAAAAGTTATAGCTATTTAAAATTCGAGTTATTTTTACCAAAACTATCCCAATTCCATTAAAAATAGGTAAATTTAAAACAGGGGTCATAAGTTATGACTTGTAAACACCCGCTAAACGACGCCCCCCGGCGCCCCATGTTATAACCCGGTAAAATTTCCCATTGAAAAAAAAAACGAGGCGATTCTTTTTTCTTTTTTCCTCAAATTACCACATAAATAGAGTCTCAGTACGATTCTTAACAACACCCTCACGGATCGGAAAGGCTTTTGTTACACGTTATTACTATCGATACTTACACACTATATATAACTAATTTACATCCGTAAGACGTCCTCGTAACATAAGATCCAGTTGAAAACCAGCGTCAGACAATAGTCAGACAGTGTCGCGCACTTATGCTGAACTGGACCTATTTGGCGCAGTCGTGAAGCACACAGTACTATATCTAAGATATTTTTTTTTTTACTGTTTTTTTTTGTTTTTGTGTGAATATTTTAGAAAGGAAGAAAGAAAGAAAATAAATTTATTTTAAATTATTTTCTTTTCTTTCTTTACACTCATAACTTCTGCGGAGTTTCGCTAGATAATTTAATTTGACCCCGTATAGCTCTTCGTCCATCAAAACAAACAGATAAGGACAATCAACCTTTGAACCGTAAAAAATATACAGGATGATTACGTTGTAACTCCGTTAAAACAAACTTAGTTTATGTCTTGTGTTAACCAAGGTTTAGTGAGACAGTAATTGGATAACGTACAAACCTAACATTAAACTGAAGTCTGTTTTCTATTCCCTGGAGTTTAGGTATTGCCTTGTTGCTAGTTGATTGTGTTCGTTGAGATGGAGAATAAAGCCGGGAACCAATTCGGTTTGCGGTTTTGGAACAAAACCTCTTTGAATCGAAGTTTTGGCGCGATTGCTTCGCGGGAACCAAAATGTGCTGTGGAATTGGTGAAGAAAAAATCTACCTACACACATGGTTTATGGAGGAAAAATGTTGTTTTAAGGCGTTATTTATTTCATTAACGATTTCTGAAAGAGGAGTCAGTTTATGGAATCCATTACATTTTTTGTGAAATGTCAACTCATATCGCTTCTTTCAATGGTTTTATTACAACAAATCTATGTTCCCAAAAGTGCCACGAAACAAAAGTGACTGTCCGAGTATCAATCACTACTTAGTCTCGCTGCATCCGATCGCTAAATGCGTTTTAACCCTATTTAATTTAGAACGAATTCTGTCTCTGTCATATAAAAACGGTTGACAGAAATAGAACGATGTTTTAAATTCGTTTAGCACCACAGATGAACACAACACACACACCGCAAAATCATTTAAATAAAAAGCGACTTGATTTGAAACAATAAAGTACAATTCAGGTCGCACAGCGCTAATTACCTACAGCTATATTCACCTAGAAGTTGCCTCTCTTTCTATTATATCTTCTGACTACGTAACGCTCACTGGATTGGCCCGACAAGATGAGCCCACCACGTACATGTAACTTCATAGGTACCTAAAGCGGAGTGAACCATCTGGGCCTTAGTGTATTTCCTAAATAAAATTTCGAAATTCGAACGTTATTGAAGGATGAATCCGCGATGACTAATTATTTTAAATTAAGTGAGGTCGCTTTGCAGGTGTGTGCAGGGGCCCTACACACACCTGGGACCTACGTCACCACCTCTTTTAACAGTATTATTTTAATCTTACTTGAGCGTGGGAAAGAGACGGAGCTAGACGTCCTGTAAAGCTCCACTTCTTTCTCGCACTGAAGTAACATCAAAATAATACTGCTTGAAGAGGTGGTAGTGGTTGCCCCCCAGATCACTATTTTTGAGGTATACAGTTAAGCAAAAAATCTTTAGGAATTCACTTCACATTTTTCTTCATTATTTTCCTTCGCAACCTTATTTAATACACAAAGTTTAGTCAGTACTTTGTTTAAAATAAAACTTGGGATCGCTGAATAAGATCATCTTGGCGAGTATTCCTGAATTATTGATAAAATCTTTGCGACTTCGTGTTGACTGCGGTGTTTTAAAGATCGTTTCTTTGTAAGTATTATAGGCCTGTATAAAGTGTTAAGTATTTTGTTTTGTTAGGGTCTCGAAGAATTTTCCAACAAATTATGAATGCCACACACTCTCTAGGGTTTAGTGAAAAGCAATTAACGAGCTGGGAGTGTCATATTATGGTCGTGACCGCGAAAAGTCACTCCTTAATTTGGATCATTTAAAATATAAGTTAAAAAAGATGGATCGATTGTGTGAGGGATATTAAAGAGAAGGGAGTGAAAGATAGCGTGACAGTTAACAGGGGAGAGTGGTAGAAGAAAACGTGTAACGCCAAACGCCAAATAAGGGATGCTCGGTATACTTGGTACCGAAAGCTCACCGAGCGTCGAGCGCCTATATTTCAATGAGCGTTTCCTGATTGGCTCGGTATGCGCGGGAGCGGGGCGGGATGAGTTCGGTTTACCGCGTCTCGGTAGAAACATCCAGCGCCCGCTCGGTGTTTGCAGAAACACGCTACGCGTTTTAATTTAAAATATATAATACTTTTTACTTTTTGTCTTTATTTTTTGCTGCCTCGTTGGTCTAGTGGTCGCAAGCGCTACTGCTGAGATGAGGTCCTGGGTTCGATTCCCAGGTCGGGCAAAGTGTTATTGGGTTTTTCCATCAGGAATTTCTCAGTAGCAGCCCGAGTCTGGATTGTCCGGTTGATGTCAATAGACTCGCCCTCTATTATATGGGACTTAAACATAACTGGCGAAATGTGGGTGTACTATAGGTACACCTCTGCTTAACCCTTCGAGGATAACAGGTGTGATGTTATGTTATGTAATACTTTTTTCAATTTACGGTTTTTGCCAATAGCGCTTTGTTTTTTTTCGTAAACGGTGATAAATCTAACACGCCACAACATCGTCATCACTCGAAGACGACATTTTCTCGCGAGGATTTAAGCGTTACTGCACAAATTATAGCGAAAACATAACGTCAGGTCCGTAAATGGAAGCAGTGTGGTATCGTTTCGGTATACAGAGCATACTATACCACCCCCTGTTGCTTACTGACCTATGAGGAAAGATTAGTAAGATCATGATAAAAAAGGCATCTATATAAACACATCTTAAGTGTCTAGGGATCAAGTACATTTTAGAGTAGGTATCGCCGCAATTGAGGATTATTATTTTAATTATTTTTAGTGAACTTCACTGTTTGAATAAAAAAAGTAAATCAACTGTCAATCAGGATTCCTATAAAAGTTTGTAATAGCGTTTTTACAAAACCATTACAACTTCTGTATCGTAGCTGAAAAAAATTGCATTGATATGGAGCGACGACGTCATTTGACACGAGAAGAGATGATGAGAGCCGTCGGAATGTTGCAAGCTAGTTCCAGGCAACGTACTGTGGCTGTCGCTCTTAGCACTACACAGAGCGTCATAAGCCGCTTCTGGACACGCTATCGTATCACGGGCACCGTGGCCGAGAGACATGGAGGACGATCTCCCATCACAACTCGCAGACAGGACCGGTACATCCAAAATACTGCTCGTCGGAATCGTACCATGACCGCCATGATGTTGGCTATGAGGCTCCACAGCACTTCAGGCTTGCTGATAAGCGACCAAACCATCCGAAATCGTTTATCGGAACCCTTCGTGCGCGAGTCCGACTCGCACTTGGCCGGTTTTTTTTAAATCTTTAAAATAAAAATGTAAATATCCTCATTTTTGCCTTTTTTTGCCATTTAATTGACGACATTAACTTAGGTTAATTTCCCACAATTTGAATGTGGATACGTTGTTAATATTAACATAAGAATTAAAGTAAGAAGCCAGCCTGGAAGACTAGATTTGGTAAATATTAACTGGATATTTTTTTATAGTTAAGAATGTACTTGATCCCTAGATACTTTTGATGTGTGTACTTTAAAACAAAACTATTGGGGTATGTAATTGCCGATTTGTACTGAAAATTTTTAATTCCTTTTTTTTAAATTTAACTTATTTATTTAATCAAAATATTTACCATTATTATCTATACATTGCTGCCATCTAATAGGAAGGTCATTTATGCCTTTGCGATAGAAATCTCGTGATCTAGATTCGACAAACTGTGTGTTAATTATTGAGGTGTGTTTATCCTTGGTGTGTGCGGGACGCAGCTGGTGCTTTTCAATGAAATATGTAATTATTCGACTTTAAATAATTTTAATGTGCATTCGATACAACAAAAATGGTTAAAAATAAAACGTATAGGGACGACGCTGTGCGACCGTCCAGAGACCAACCAAGAGAAGTAAGTTGGGCGGAAACGGATGTCGCAGACGACCGATGATATTTTGCAGCGACGATGTGCAACGCGCGAAATTCGAACGCTGTGCCAGAGTTGCCCATCGCGAGGCAGAGATGGCGGTAGCAGTCGCTTCTTAACATGCCGGCCGCCTTGGAAGAACCATTCCAACACGAAGAACACGTTCATGATGTAGGTAGCGGGCAGATCTTCGAGAAGGCCCGCCGTATGGTGCCAGTGGCTGTATGGATGTCAGCGACACGGGAAATTCCGTCCTTCCCAGGGAATGTTTGCGTGACTCGCCCCAGTTTCCATTTAAAGGGCGGAAGCTTTTCTTCTTTAACAAGAACGAGGCTGTCTTGAGCGATGTCTTCACTGTCGACCTTCCATTTCGTACGCTGCTGAAGTTCGGATACGTACTCCTTGGACCAGCGTTGCCAGAAATGTTGTCTCAGCAACTCCACTCGATCGTAGCGCCCTAATTGTGTAGGTGTGTTGGTCGTCAGGTCTTCGCAGACTTGCGCAGTCAGCGGTCGGCCGATCAGGAAGTGAGCTGGAGTCAGAGGGAGGTAATCGGTCGGGTCGGAGGAGAGAGGGGACAAAGGACGGGAGTTGAGGATGGATTCAATTTGTGTTAATACAGTTTCAAATTCCTCGCGTGTCAGCCGCGCGTCACCCAGTACACGTCGCAGGTGGTACTTGCAGGACTTGACTCCCGCCTCCCACAACCCGCCAAAATGAGGACTATATGGAGGTATAAACGTAAGACGAATTTGATTTTGATTAACAAAATCAGAGATATCATTCGAATTTTCAAAAATTACTGATAATTCTTTTTCAGCGCCTACAAAGTTCTTTCCATTATCTTAAAAGATCTGATGAGGCTTACCGCGACGTGATATAAAGCGTCTCAAAGCTAAGATGTAATCTTGTGTGGATAAACTACCAACTAACTCTAAATGTATGGCTCGAGTGGTAAAGCAAATGAACAAACAAATGTATGCCTTTATTAACTTGGCACCTCTGCCTTTGCGGTCCAATATGAGCAATGGCCCAGCGTAGTCGACGCCACATTGCATGAAAGGAAAATTTGCTTCCAATCTTTCTGATGGTAAGTTACCCATAATCGGGGTCAATGTCCTACCTTTCATACGTGTGCATGTAACGCAGTTATGTACTATCTGCCTAGCCAAGTTTCGAGCTCCCAGTACCCACCACCGTTCACGCATGGAATATACTAGAAGCTGAGGTCCTGCATGAAGCAATTTTTTATGTTCGTATTCACACAACAACCTGGTAAAACGATGTTTACCACTTAACAATATCGGGTGTTTCTTGTCATAACTAAAGTCAACCGCGTTGTTTAGCCTACCACCTACACGAATAATATTTGATTTATATAAAAATATATTTAAACCCGCTATTTTATTAAATACTTTGGTTTTATGCTTTAACGGTATATTATTTTTAAGATTGTAGTATTCATCATTCAATGACTGTTGTTGAACTAACTGAGTCAAAACGGTAAGTGACTGTTGTAGTTCATTTACTGATAACGATCCGGTTATGCGGCTTCGACCGTCATCGGGACTGTGCGCACGTATGTTATTTATGAATCGCAACATATATGCACAAGCCCGTTGTAAACGGTTAAATAATGAAAAACGGTCAAGATCAATTACCTGAAGGGACTGATTACAGTTTAAATTTATGGTTTGTGACTTTATTTCCGGTAATTCGGTGGGTATTAATTCTGCATTATTATTAGAGAAAATAAATGTGTTAGGTTCACGTAAGAACGTTGGACCGGTCCACCATATGTGATTATTATTATATTTTAACGACTCTAAACTAGTTCCTCTTGTTATGAGGTCAGCAGGGTTCTCGGTACCTCTAACGTGCCGCCAAATAATATCGTCAGTAAGTTCGTTGATTTGTACCACACGATTTTGTACAAACGTTTTAAGTGAGTGAGGAGACATACGTAGCCATCCTTGTACTATGGTTGAATCCGTCCAAAAATAAACCTTACCGAAAGTTAAACGTAGGGAACCTTTAATTTTATTATATAACTTTGCACCCACTAGTGCGCCGCATAATTCAAGCCTAGGTATGCTTACGGTTTTTATTGGTGCTAATTTACTTTTTGCGCACAATAAATGCACAGAAATAGGTATAGAATGCTCACTGTTATCATAACAAGATCTAATATACGCGCATGCACCGTACGCCTGTTGAGACGCGTCTGTAAATATGTGCAGTTCTTTATATCGCGAATCTGTTGTTGTTATGTATCGAGGTATTTTAATATTACGCAAATATTGCAGACAAAAAACAAAATTATGCCACTTATTTGCAATTTCAACTGGTACTTCTTCGTCCCAATCTAGTTTTTGAAGCCATAAATTTTGCAACAATGACTTTACTGTGATAACTGCTGGCGCTAGTAGACCTAACGGATCATACACCTGTGAAATGATTGATAACATTACACGCTTAGTAACTATTGAATCATTTTTTGTGAATTCAGTAGTGAAATGCAATTCATCACTTTCTGTGAACCAGCCTAATCCTAATGTTTTAGATAAATGATTGTTACCTATATTAAGTTCTTTAGTACTGTCAGGACAGACTTTGTGACTGAATGTCCACTTATGCAACGGGAAACAACCCTGACGCAACACTACATCAGTTTTATTACATAAATCGACGAGTGAATCAAGGTCATCGTGACCAGTGATCAAATCGTCGACGTAGAAATCGTCATGAATTGTTCTAGCGACTAAATCATTATTACATTCCCGTGCTAATTGTTGTAAGCATCGCATGCTAAGAAAAGGTGCTGATGCAGTGCCGTATTTTACAGTTAACAATGTATATAATTTTAACGGTAAGTGAGGATTTTCCCTCCATAAAATTAACTGCAAGTTAAGCTGATCTGAATCAATTAAAATTTGCCTATACATTTTCTCAACGTCAGCACAAACAACGTATTTATACTGCCTAAATCTCAGTAAAATTGAAAAAATGTCATTTTGTAATGGCGGACCTATGTATTGTATATCATTTAAAGATTTATTAGTTGACGTTTTCGCGCTCGCGTCAAATACAACGCGTAGTTTTGTCGTAAGACTATGTTCACGATAAACACCGTGATGCGGTAATATGTAATGTGGTTTATTTAATAAATCGTTAACATTAGATACCGGGGACATGTGACCAAGTGCCTCATATTCCCGCATGAAATCACAGTATAATTGTTTATAGTGAGGTGAACGATTTAAATTTCTTTCAAGAGACAAAAAACGATTCTTGGCCGTGGTGTATGAGTCACCTAACGTATCGACCGATTCCTTCAAAGGAATGCGCACAGTGAACCTACCGTGTGTATCACGTTGTGTGGTCTCTGTAAACAATGTTTCACAATAACGATCATCTTTTGATAACGCACAAGGTAAATCGATTAGTTCTTCCAATTCCCAAAATTTACGCAATTGAGAGTCGATGTGAACAAGATTGCATTGTACTTTGTTTATTTTAAACGAATGTATACTCCTAATAGGGCCAGAAATGATCCACCCTATTTTCGAGTCGTATAACGTAGGACCCGAAGCGAGCTTTATTTTTTTATTATTTAATAAGTCCCAAAATATGTCCGCGCCTAAAAGTACATCTATATCAGACGGGACACTAAAGTTAGGATCTGCGAGCGACATATGTTTAGGTATACGTATGCACTCGCAACTAACGTTCAACGAAGGTAACTTTGATGTTATTCGAGGTAAAACTAAGCATTGGATTTCTGTATTGAAATCACTAACTTTAGAATGTATATTTATTTTACAGGTGTGAGAACTTTTAGAAACGCTTTGTCCTACACCCGAGATGTGAACAGTGGACTGTATAATCGGCAACATTAAACGATTGCATAACGATTCTGTAATAAAACAATTCTGACTACCATTGTCAAGAAGAGCTTTTACAGTGTGAAATTGGCTATTTACATCAGAAACATCGATAAGTGCTGTCGATAACAAAACCGGTTGTACCGCAGCACTACACGTCATTGCATTACGTTCCGAATGAACCTGCGCATCAGCTGTTGAGGTGGGGCGCGAACTTAACGTGGACGCGTTCATCCCATGAAGTAACGTATTATGTTTCTTTTGACATAATTTGCAAGGGCCATACGAGCAGTCATTTAACGAATGACTGGAACGAATACAATTTTCCTTCCTTTTCCAATCCTTTTATTATCAACAATTGTAAACCTATCTTGCACCGACGTAATAAGAAACTGTGCACACGAATACAGATGATGATTATTACCGCATAATTCGCAAACGCGTTTCTGTTTATTGTTATCAGTGGTTTGTTTACCTTTGGCGACGTAAGAATGCGAGTGATTAGGTTGATTCGACGGTTTATCTTTTTTATGAGAACCTGTTGATGCGACATTATTTTTCTTAAAATTAACCATTGCTAGCATATCTGCACGGTTTCTCAAAAAATCTATTAAATGATGTAGTTTTATTTTTTCACCCTTTAACTGAGACACTAGTGAACCCGTATGCGTTTCCCACTCGCGCTCGGTGGCCGGGTCTAACTTTTCTACAACCAAATAAATGATGACTGTATCCCAAGTATCAGATGGTTCGTCTAAAGATTGTAGTGCACGCAAATTTCGTAAAGTCGAATCAATAAGTTTTCTAATCTGCTCACTCGATTCATTTTGAAGCGGTTTGAATTTAAACAATGACCTCATATGGTTTTGCACCAATAAACGATTATTATGAAACCTGTTTTCTAATAAATTCCATGCGTGAAGGTAGTTTGCGCTTGTAAACTCTAATGCACTGATAACTTGCGAAGCAGAACCGCTAAGTGATGATTTAAGATAATGGAATTTTTGAATGGTGTCTAAATCATTACGACTATGAATCATGGTAATATACGAGTTTCGATACTCAAGCCATTGATCAAATGAACCGTCAAATGCAGGTAATTTAATATCTGGTAATTTTATTGACAAAAGATTTGGATTACCACTACCCACCTTTTTAGTTTGATTATCGTTATCGCTTAACAAACACTTCGCGGTAGCCATAAGAAGAAAATATCGTTCTTCAAATGTTTCCCGATAATCTATCTGCTGCAAATCTATTTGTTCAATTTCGTCTTGAATAAAATTAAATTGTATAAACATATCTGACATTGACTGTATTCGTAATTCTATTTCTCTTCGTGTAGCAATATTAACGGATTCTAGTTTTTCTAGTTTGTAAAGAAATTTCTCGAACAGTGTTAGCCTGCCCTTTAGCGTGCTTCGGCTTCTTTTTAATTGTCCGAGCTTTTGCTTATGGCGGTCAGATTTAACGGGATCCTGACCGACATCCTGAAAAGTTTCGTCGTCACTCATTTTGGCGGTTGAGAAAGACAAAAGTACTCACGATATGTTCCGCACAGCACGTGCCCACGACGACGCAGTCACTACAGGGCAACTGGGTAACGCACGACTGAAACACGAGAAATTCCACGGATTAACACTAATTGCAGGAAAGGGGAGAGGATGGGACGGGTTTTATACCATTCCGGACCGTGACTGGCTACCTTTCCCACGATGTCATTCCTTCTTCATAGTTTTTCGCACCAAGATGGCTGCGTCCCGCGTCGTTCTATTAAAACTTCGGCTCGAAGGTCCAATTTTAATTATTGAGGTGTGTTTATCCTTGGTGTGTGCGGGACGCAGCTGGTGCTTTTCAATGAAATATGTAATTATTCGACTTTAAATAATTTTAATGTGCATTCGATACAACAAAAATGGTTAAAAATAAAACGTATAGGGACGACGCTGTGCGACCGTCCAGAGACCAACCAAGAGAAGTAAGTTGGGCGGAAACGGATGTCGCAGACGACCGATGACATTTTGCAGCGACGATGTGCAACGCGCGAAATTCGAACGCTGAGCCAGAGTTGCCCATCGCGAGGCAGAGATGGCGGTAGCAGTCGCTTCTTAACACTGTGTGAAAGCATTTTGTACTGCTTCCTGAGAAGAAAACTTTTTATCACGTAGAAAATTGTCCAAATAACGAAACATTTTAGTCCATTGGAGCAAGGTCTGGCGAATACGGAGGGTAACGAATGGTTTCTAATTGCAGTTCCTGTAGAGTTAAAACGGTTTCTCGTGCTGTATGAGGTCTCGTGTTATCATGGAGCAATAATGGTGAAGATTGATTCATGAGTCGGGGCTGTTTCACTTCTAGTTTTGCTATTATTTTTCGGAGTTTGGCACAGTAGAGATCTACCATGTAATCTATGTTAAGTAGGTACAAAAACAATAAAAATGCAAATGAAGTCGGTGGAAAAATACAAAATACATTTTTTCTAACTTGTATATTTTTTTAGCTTTTGCCAGTTTATAAATTATCTGTGTGCCAAACATCTAGGTCCGTTCAGACGATTTTGCGTGATTGAGTAAAAAAAACATCTAAACATACAAACTTTCAAAATAATAATATTAGTAAGATAGTATTTTTTTGTAGGCCATAAATTATTCGGCAAAGGGCACTAGAAATTATGATTGAATTTAAAATACCAAAATCTCATCCTCCCAATTTAAACTTACTTACTTCGAAAACCCAAATGAATAATCAACTGCCTCCAAGAATAAGTTCTCGCATATATTTCCAACGTATACTCTAACATAGCTACACATAGTAGGTACCTACTACTAAATACTACCCTCGTAAAGTTATCGGTTAATATATACGGGAAGGATCTTCCCTTCGAGAGTTTCATCTAAAATAAATTCACTCGTGCGAGACTGAAGTCCTTTGGAGTGATCCTTCAGGCTTTAACTGTACGCGCTGAAAGATGGGAATTAATTAAAGCTAATACACATTCATGATGAAACATGTTAGCAATCTAAAATACACTTATTTGTAAAAAGAACGCTCTAAAAAATTACAAAGAAAAATGCAAATATTTCCTTCGAAACCAGCACCCCAATTACAGAACGCACTTTCCATCACTATGCGGAGGCAAGAAAATTCACAATCCATTACTTCATAGGTTTAAAAAAAATTGTCTGTTCGACGACGAAAATAACACAGTGAAAATTGTTGAATAGCCCAAATTAATGGTATCGGCATTGTGAGTGTGTTACATAATTAAACAGAAGAAGAACAGAAGAACCAGAATTGGACAAGCGAGGAATCTAAGAAGGCACATGCTGTGAACCCAGGCCTTTTCCACATTTTTAAGTATTTTACCAGTGAACACATTGTTCGCAGAACAGATGGCTGATGGGGCCGAAAGATTCTAAAGTAACGATCGCGTACCGGAATACGTAGCGTTGGAAGACCTCCCACAAGGTGGACCGATGACCTTAACACGGCCGCAGGAAGCCGCTGGATGCGAGAAGAACAGAATCAGTCGGAGTGGCGGTGCTTGGGGGAGGACTATGTCCAGCTGTGGACGTCTGTCGGCTGAAATGATGACGAGGTAGTAGAAGTTCGCACTAATTTCACGTTAACATTATAAATTAATTTTTCACTTCTCATGCTCTGAAAGTGCTTATTTGTGCAGGATATAGGCTGCACAAAATCTAATTTTGTGCACTAGTGCATTAACGTATCTACTCATAAATGTATCTATATTAAGGCAAAGAAAATAAGCCATACAGCCAAACACAATAAGAAGTTCATAGATAGAATTTGTTATTTTATAATATTTACATTAATTTATTTACCTTATGTGTTTTTAAGACATAATAGATATTAAAATTTAAATTCAAGTACGGTAGGTTATTTAATTAGTTTAAGAAAATTATTATTACAAAATTAATTTAATAGTAGGCTGAATAGGTCTGCAGCCCAAGCCTAATATCAATACCGGGAAAAACAATTTCCTTTAGTATTTAAAACTGTACTAATTTTACTTTGAATTTTAACTAAAGAAATGTTATGTTATAGGTAGGTACTACTGTTTTATTTCCTCGCAATTGAAGTGAAAAGCAGAGTTTATAACTCGTCCACAAAACCATTTTATCCTCGACATTACTATCAGCCCGCGCCTTCGTCTTGGGCTGCTAAAAGTCTCGGATAAAAATGGTTCGTTTTGTGCACTTGTTGTAAAATCTACTATTTATTACGAAATAATATGATAATATATTATCAAATGTTACTTGCATTTAGATAAGCCCTGAATTCTTATTTATTACACTAGATTATAATTCCAAGAAAACAGACTATGTAATTTCATTTAAATATTTTGTTAGATATGAATAAAGTAATAACGACCCTAGTATGTATGTTTGGAAGGCTCCATATATCTGCAGATTGAGTCAAACCAGACAGTTTTACTGTAGGCACTTTGTCTAGGGACTTTGATATTTGATATCCCTTATCTGAACCTAGTTTAAGTATCGTAAATACGACGGATTGTTTATGCCAGTGAGCTTGAGTGGTTAGCTTAAGTGTTCTGTACTGAGCTCACGCAACGGCGTCGTACGTCCAGCCAGTAATTGGACTCGCCCATCAAGGAGCGCTGTCCCGAATTAGACGCATTATTCATTTATTATAGTACATAAAAAAGATATTTTAATAAAACAGAAAAATACGCTTGATAAATTTTGCGTGATTCTCAGTTTTTTAGAATTGTGAAATCAAACTTACAAATTAATTCCACAATGTAATATATCTAAACACCTTACCCTAATCCTAAATAATTAAATACCTAATCTAAAATAATCATATATTTTTTCCAAATTTATAACACTAATCGTACGTGATTTTCAGTATCAATAATTAAAGTCGGTTATCGTCGCCATAAAGCGAAAAATATAGTTTGAGAAGAAAAAGACTCGTTATCAAACAAGACAATAAAGTGACCAGGGGAGAATATTACACCAGCGAATAGAGGTCTACAATTATCATTATCACTTCAGCCGAAACACGTTTACTGGTACCATGATTATTTTGTTAAGTACCTGGTACTTGTTGAAAGACACTACACTGTCCTCCCATACCTAATAACACTGTCATTTGAAAATATTGTAAAAGCCAATTATTTTTAAAAGAGTAACCGTGGAGTTTCTTGCCGGCTCTTCTCCATAGGAAACGACCAATTGGAACCGTGCACCTAGCTTGTGACGTTTCATAAGTGCCCATGTAGGTTTATGTGAAATAAAATATTTTGAAATTTGAATTTTTTGACTGCTGGTCATAGACCAGCTACCCTAAGCACTGCCACTTCGACCGATTCTGAGCTTCTCGCATCCAGCAGATGCCTGCGGCCTTCATAAGGAAATGAGTGTCGGTGAGGTGTGTTCAATTATAGAGTAATAGAGTTTATTAGTAACTAGGTATTATTAATAAAATCATTCATCACAGTTAGCAGTGTTGTGAAGTCAGGAAAATTATGAATAATAAAATATCCTTATTTCCAGTTTTACAATTTTACATTGACCACTTGGTACAGCATAAACTTTGTCATATTCTAAATTGTAGGTTAATACAGAGTTATAAACCTCTGACACCCAAGCTAAGATTAAACTTGTGTTATGGGTGTCAGAGCTCTCAACTTTTAACACCAACTAGACCTCGCTAGACAAATAAAAATTCAGAATTTCTGTGTAGGTATTGACAGTAAATAAAGAAAATAAAGATTGTATACAGAAACTAAAATGAAAATAAAAACTAAGCCAATTGCTTGCTTAAATTGGCCTTAAATTCAAATCACAACTGTATGAAATGGCTATGACGTAGGCAGATTGTATGATTCGGGACTCTACAAACGGCGCCGTCCATTTACAAACGCTCGCAGTTATGAAATACAACATGATATAACATCACGCCTGTAATCCTCGAAGTGTTAGGCAGAGGTGTACTTATAGTACACCCACATTTCACCAAATATGTTTAAGTCTCATGTAATAATGGGCGAGCCAATTGCCATCAACCGGGCACAAATCCAGACTCCGGGGAGAAATTCCTGATGGAAAAACCCCATTAAACACTTTCACACTGGGAATCGAACCTAGGACCTCATGCTGAGCAGTATCGCTTGCGATCACTAGACCAACGAGGCAGTATAATATGTTTTATGAAATATGCCGAAGACAAATAAATTGGTAACTCGTACAATTTTTATAATTTCGAAATTGATTGTTATTGTAGGGTGACCATCATAAAACACAGGTTGTACAAATGAGACTTTATTCCAGCACCCAGGTACCTATTAAATCACGGTAAAATTGTGGGGACCATTCGTTTTTAGTGTGTCGGTATTATTACGAGATTATAAACTGACGAAAAATTGTGAACTGGGTGAAATGGGTAAGGTTAGAACTGTGACCAACCGCGCGCTACTTACAAATTACTCGCAGCTAGGCAGGCTATTTAGTATTAGCGCAAGGTGCGTTACGTCGCAACTTAGTTCGATTCCAGTTCACAATTTGTTGGTATTATTACCGTCAGATTATAAACTATCGAAAAATATAGAGTTAAATTGTAATATAATTAAAATTAAATCTCATTTATTTCAGGTCATTGGCCCTAAGATACACAACATTAAAATTACAATACAAAACTTCCGTCAAATTTTACTGACAACTGATTGATTAATAAAGTTAATTCACTACCAAAAATAATGAAAACAATAAACATTACATGTCAGATCAGATCAATTAATGTCAAAAATTAACAAAATAAAAATATATATTACAAAAAAATATATAACTTAAATTAACAAATTAAGTTGATTTCAGAAGCAAACAAATAAAATATTATATTATATATATCCTATAGCTGTATAAAGTGACAAATTAAGCACCAGCAATATGCCTGCAACAACAATGTAAATGGTTTGCTGCAGTCCACAATTTTTCGACAATTTTTGTGTCAATAATATTCCGCAAGAGTCCTTCGAGCACCAGATTCCATGGACATCTTAGTTTTTTTAAGTGCCGGATAACTAAATACTTCAATTTACCGCGCCATTTTGTAAACGGCGTTTGAATTGTCCATCAAATGTTACGGCATATTATATAGTGACAAGGCAATTTTCATTTTACCTTCGCCATATTTAATAACTGCGAGCGTTTGTAAACGGACGACGTCGTTTGTAAAAAAGCGAATCATACAAATTGCCTGCGACAGCTATAACACTACTTGAATTTTCGTAGGGTATCAAAAAATAGATCTGTTATGTAAGTAAAGGTCAAATCAAAGTCTAAATTTAGGACTTTATTTCTCGATAATGAGGATTCTGCCTGTACTGAGAGATAAATTAGTTTACACCATAAAGTGTCATTACATTATTGAGTAATCTGTGACTAACACTATGGTCGGGCCGGCGCGGGCGGGTTGCGGACGCCGCCGCCGCTCCGGACATGGAAACCTCCAGAATCAGTGTCCGGTGTCCGCGGCTCGTCCGCAATCTGTCCGTTCCGGTGTGATTGATCCTTGACCGAAATTAGTGCATAGTTGGTAGTTTTAAGTTAAATTTTACTAGATTATTTGTGTACCTATAACCATTATCAAGCACTCATCATCAAACTGGAAAGTTTAAAAAAATGTAAAAGTAACCAATTATTTACCAATACACATACAATGTTTTAAAACCTAAGCGTTGGAAGGAGCTAAATATCAATGCGTTCAAACGTCAGTTGATAACGTTTTTATCGCAAACAGCTTATTATAGTGTGACTGAATTTTTAGCCGAAAAAAATGTCTGACATTAATTTTATTATAGTTAAGTTCTATTGATCAAAAGTAGTAATGGGACAAAAATATTTGTACGCCAATATATTATAAGGCTAAACATGATTGGACTATAATGTAATTTATTATCATCTTGCATGCTCTTGTATGTATATACCATGTTTAAACAAATAAATGAATCTTATCTTATCTTATCTTAAAAAAAAATGCTTTACAAATTAATTTCCCTGACAGAGCAAGACGTTTCTCTTCTTCATTTATTTAACTCACGTTACCATTACGCTATACACATACACATATGTTACAGCTGGCAACAGGCTAAACCCTAAAATACGTGACAAAAATGAAACACAAATAAAGTACGTCAACGTACGCTTTCAAAGTGCAATCACCGCGAAACATTTTAACGTAATCAGCACAAAATGGCCGCCTTACGTCACATTTAGCCGAAAAAACCGTTCTCAGAGAAATTACGAATGTACCTAACACGCATCCATTCCTCGTATTTCGTTATTTACATTTCGAGGTTTTTCACATTAAAAGGTTATACTGAAAATGTATTTTCGTTTTCTGTCTACCCTCTGGGGAATTAGTGTAATAATCTGCATGCTACGTCGAAAGA
Source organism: Xanthia togata (assembly GCA_963853775.1). Lineage (NCBI taxonomy): Eukaryota > Metazoa > Arthropoda > Insecta > Lepidoptera > Noctuidae > Xanthia > Xanthia togata. Next base: position 21,616,199 of record OY970802.1, read on the forward strand.
AAAGCCCTTGGGAGGTGTGCATGTACACACCAAAAAATAGAATGTAAAATAATTCCCCTTTCGAATGATGAACTTTTCCGAGAGCTAACGTTTCTTTTTCCGTAGTTATTCATATTGGTATGGAGCCATCTAGTGTAGGCATTCAGTGAACGTATACGCTGCGTAAACGCGACGCTCACGCAGTGCCTACGCGGCGTCGAAGACAAACAACGCTAAGTATGAAAGTGTCTAAGTAATAGATTACAGTAAGTAATCAGTTCTCATTTCCAGCAAATTAATGTCATTTTTTTAATTTTATCATCGGACTCACCACTCTTTGTTAGATATACAAGATAATATGGAACCAAAAAAATAGAATAAAAATAATGTAACTGGCACGAGAGCTTTTGTATGTAAATATTTTACAAAGAAAATGCGGGGTGTCAGACGGTAATTAAAACGAATTGCGTTACGAGTGAGATGGAAAATGAATAAATTCAGTCTCATATTGTGCTCGAATAATTTTAGAAAACTGTGTTTCTAGCAAAGAATAAACAATATTTTTTTCTGCCACTTAGCCATAGAGTCTAAGTCTATAAGTTTCTGCAATTTTACAGATCCAGGGGAGAGATACTGCCGCCATGGGATCTGGAGGCAAAAGTCCTCGCGCATATTTGGGAGTGGCGCGAGGAGGCGAAACGCCGGGGCTTGACTCCGATGCCGCGAGAAATCGCGGCACAGCGGGTAGAGCTCCGAAGGGATCTCATGGCGTCATGGAGAGTGCGATTGTCGCAACCCAGTGCTGGGCACGCCACTATTGCGGCGATAAGTCCCCTCTTTGAGGAGTGGCTGGAGAGGCGCCACGGCGTCCTCACCTTCCACCTGACGCAGGTCCTCACCGGACACGGCTGTTTCGGGAGGTACCTGTTTCGGATAAGGCGGGAGGAAACGCCCGGGTGTCATCACTGTGTGGATCACCCGGAGGACACGGTGGAGCATACGGTGGAGGTATGCCCGGCTTGGGCAGAGCACCGCCGTGTCCTCGTGGAGGCGATCGGTGGCGGGGATCTCTCGCGTCCGGCCCTGGTCCAGGCCATGGTACGGAGCGAGAGGGCATGGGAAGCCGTCACCCCCTTCTGCGAAGCAGTAATGCTCGCAAAGGAGGAGGCGGAACGCGTGAGGGAGAGGCATATTTCGCGCCCTCACGCCCCTAGCCGCCGCAGGAGGAGACGCCCTGGGCGTCGGGAATCAATTGCTGATTCCCGGCCACCGTAGGCGTGGGCTTGCGGACGGTGAGCAATGGGTAGCTCGCCGTCCGGTAAGGACCAAGCCCGGGTCGAAGGCGCGTTGTGTTCCACGCGCGCCTCAAAGAGTGTCAGCGAGTGAAGGGGTCCGATGAGACCATTGCCTGCCGGGGTTGCGGGAAAGTCCGAAAGGGATACCAAAAAAAAAAGGGGAGAGATACTGGGGAGTTTGTTGCGCAAATTCTTATTTCCAGCTAGATCACTAGGAAGTGATGAAGGGAGAGCGTTTGAGAGGACTGTCTTATATAATTTTGAAGTTCAAAAAGAGCTGATTCTCTGCCTAGTTTCAATAAATGACTTTTTTTTTGTTTTCCCGTTAAGGTACAATTCCGTAGCCGAATGCAGGCGGCAGCGACACGCGTCGGTTTCATTACTGGTATTTTGCTGCATCTGGTTAGACTGGAAGCCGACCCCAACATATTTGGGAAAAGTTTAGGCAGATAATGCTGACATACATACATAAACTCACGCCTTCTTCCCATGGAGGTAGGCAGAAGCTACAGAACGCCACCTGTTACGATTCTTACTAACTTATTTTGCTTCATTTACGTTTATACATCTTAGCAAAGATCGTAACTAATAATTATTATAAATGCGAAAATGAGTTTGTTAGTTTGTTACGCTTACACGCTAAAATGGCTGAACGGATTTGGATGAAAATTGAAACCTGGGTAGACCATGACCTGAAAAAGGACATGGAATACTTTTTATCCCGATATTCCCACGGGATACTTATGCGTGTGAAGCCGTGGGCACAGCTAAAGTAAGGCCATTTTAATAGGTAACATTTTGACACGTCTGTCAGTTTAGTGAAAGCAAATCGTAACATTACTCGTATCGGTCATTATTACAATAAATATGTAATCGTAATTGAAAAAATTTAAGCAATTGTGCAGTTCTAACAAAACGAAAAAATATTTTTTTTATGCCCGGCGTTACAAGGTTACGTTGTTGAATTTTGATGAATTGTCAAATGTTACCTATTAAAATGGCCTTACTTTAGTCTTACATAGTATTCAAACAAAGAATCTACTATAGCTCACAGAACACACTGAAACAATTGTAGATAAGGGCAACATAATCTGTGGTCCCACACACTTTTATACAAAAATATCTAAACAATTGCCTGAATTTCATCTAGCGACAAAATTACCTCGTGGCTTCGTTGAAAAATAAAAAAATAACATATGCGAAGCTCGGAGATTGCTTACCATACATAATAAATGTAAGGTAAATTTACACTTACATATGAGAGAATAGAGGTAATTTTTGGATGACATTTTCTCATAGATTATGCATAATAATACTTTCTTCGAGCGTTGTTCGTATGACCCAATTTTATGCGAAAACCTATTCGGATAAAATGAAATTCGTTTTGTGCAGTTGTCTTCTTCTTTTTGGTGTAGGTATGTGTTTCCCTTCATTATACCTCTTTTCATAGAAAAAACAGGAGTAAGTCTATTATGTTCTTTTTTATTCTTATTTTTAGGTATAATTTGTAATCACATAATAATATATCACATATTAAAATGTGATATTATTTATTTTCAATTTATTAGTTTTTAATGATAACTTATTATTATATCCTATTTTTTAATTATGACATAGGTATGTAGAATTAATTTATATTTACTTAATGATTTTAAAGCGTGTTTCTATTGATATTGTATTAAATTGTTGTATCCAAGTCCATGTGAACTTTAAACGGTTATAAAATTTTTGTAAAGCACTTGAGTTATGTAATAAAGATTTGAATTTGACTATTAAAATGTACTTGCTCAAGTCCAGGTTTCCTCACGATAGAAAATTAAAGTGATATTTTACACAATAGTTAAATAATTAGATCTATACGTCTAAAAGTATTACAAGTAATGAAGATTGTTAGTGTATATAAATAAGTTAAATTGTTAGACTCAATTTCTCTCTTCCATAAACAAAATTGAGTTTATTTATAAACGTTGCTTGAAGTTAAATGACGTTCAAGCGTCAAAAATGTATGGTTAAACAGTCCAAAATCATTACTTAAGTAAACAACGTTTATATATATTTTTTAAACCTTGCCCCACACTAGGAATTTCTCCTGTATCGTGGGTGCGCTTACAAACATTTAAACTCACATACACAAACAGCCAGACCCGGAACAACTACTTGTAGGTCATACAAATATTTGTTCCGTGCGGGAATCGAACCCGCAACACGCAGTACAGCAGTCAATTGCTTTAACCACTGCGCCAACCGTGCCGTCAAAATAAACTAAACCCCTTTATCTACAAATGACTGAGTTTATCCATCTTCTAAACAAAAACTCCCTATAGGCTATTTAGTCTTATTCAGGGCACATTATTCATGGCAGTTAAGTCGAAGGCGCGAATTAGTTTTTTATTTCTATGTTCAAGAGCTAAACTTTATGAATAAAATTGAGATTTGTATTTTGAAGAAACACTTTATCGCTTTTAACGAGACTTTTGGAACTCTTTAAAAGTCCATTTTATAGGTACTAAGCATTGCAATGTACAATATTAAAGCATTATAAGTATTATTTTTTATTTATAATAAATTTTATATTTTCCTATTTATTTATAATTCATTAAACCTGACTTGATTGCCGTACGTCTTTTTCGGGTGACTACTGAAAATCAGCGCTGTGCTGTGGGTCTCCTTAGCACAGCATCATGCTGAGTGGAAGCCTTCTTGTCACAGTCATGACATGCCAGCAGCTGCTGTCTATTTCTGTTTTGTGCTCATGATTATATTTAAATCTATTGTGTTTTATTTTATTGTTCTACTCGAGTTAGCTTTCTTATGCACGTGTTTCTGTGACAAATAAACTTATTTTTCTTTCTTTCTTTATTTCTTACTGGGGAGATTTTTCTCAAAACCTTTTTTTTTTAAGAATAATTCTCAGCTGTATTACTATACTATTTACAGCCTCACAGAGAACCAAAGTTGTCGACATATCTCACAGAATAAGCAAGCTAAAGAAAGAAAGACAGAATAATATTTATTTGGACACATTTCATGAAACACATAATAACAAAATAAAAAGTGAAAATAATCATAGAGCAATAATAGTGTGTGCCTCACGGCTGCGCCAAAAAGGTTCATTTCAGCATTAATGCCAGACAAATGCTGTCTGACGCTGGTTTTCTAATGAACCCTTATGGACAGTGACGGGGAGCACCAACAGTTTCAACATACCTAATACATATTTTTATACATCTAAATAAAAATAAAGCTAATGGGCCGGCCACGTTTAGCCGTAGAATCGATGACCGTTTGGGTAGACATGTTCTTGAGTGGAGACTGCGAATCGGCAAACGTAAGATAGGACCCACAGGCTAGGTCACAGTATAAATATAGCATATTTTACTATTATGCTAAATATAGCATATTTATACTGTGGTTAGGTGGAGCGATAATCTTTGCAGGGTGGCTGGTAGCAGCCTGGCAGTTGGGTGGGTGAGAGTTGCTGAGAATAGAGCTAAGTGGCGTGCAATTGAGGAGGACTACGTCCAACAAATGTCGTTTAACACTTCAATTGTTTTTATCTTAACTATTGAGATATACATACTTATATATAAACGGAATAGAAGTACAATTAAAAGAACATTAAGGCTTCGGCCAAATCTACGCGTCCAGTACGCGGGGCGCGGGACGCAGGACGCGAAGCGGGAGCGTCAACAAAAAAAAACGTGCACACCTGCGCAACTACAGCGGGAACCTAACGATGATTGGAAGTTGCCCGAGGCGTGCCAAGGATAGCAAAGAAGTGCTTCTACACTCTCGTCCTTTTTTTATCAAGCGATGAAAAATGCCTGATGCATACCACACCGTCCAGGCAGACGGTTTGGTCATGTGGGGCTTGCACCCACTAAAAACACTGCCGTGAGCCTACTGTCGCCAAGTTCGATCAACTTCGTGAAGACGTGCGCGGCCCGCTTTGCCGACGCCGTGTTCCGGCGATACGGTCGCGTAGGTGTGCAAGGTGCCATTGATAAACACGAGCAGCGTCCGCCGCGCAACTGACGCTCCCGGTTCGCAGTCGCTTTGGTCGCGCAGGTCTGGCCGAAGCTTAACTCTTAGCTATTCAAATTTCAATTATTTTTTTTCAAATTCAAATATTTTATTTCAGATAATCATCCATATATGTGTTAGTAGTGATAGAACTTAGCCTAATGTTAGTATTAAAAATAAATTTATAACAATACACACAGTTCAATGGCTCATTAGTTGATTACTAATGAACCATTGAACTGTTCGTTATGTACACCAGTTTATTTGGTTAAGTGTGTCTGTACACTTACCCACCTTCGTAAGAGGGGAGAGTCCCACCGGTCTGTAAACACATTCAGGATGCCATTGGAGGAGGAGCGCAAGCGCGCCATCATGGAAGCGCATCACTTCCGTATGATCGCGGCGAACCCATCGACGCACGCTTCCGCGAACATCCCAACATCTATTATATGAAATGCTGAAATACAATGTATCGAATAATATTGTTTCAATTTAGATGATGTGTAAAAATACGTAACAGTGTCAATCAATATTTGTCGCTAATCGTTCCCTACTTTTATTAAAATACACCAAACATGACAAGTTCTTCTCCAAGGACTGCCTCGTTGGTCTACTTAGTGGTCGCAAGCGCTACTATTAAGCATGAGGTCCTGGGTTCGATTCGAGGTTGGACAAAGTGTTATAGGGTTTTTCTATCTGGAATTTCTCATTAACACCCGGTGATGAAAATAGGCTCGTCCCCTGTGATACGGGACTTAAACATGACTGGCGAAATGTGAGTAAATGTGGACACACCTCTGCCTAACCCTTCGGGGAATACAGGCGTGATGTTATGTATAAAAACCAAAGCTTGATTCATAAGACGTGTTGCAACTAACACTTGATCAGTCAAAAGTCGAATTGCTCGAAAAACGTGCTTTTCAAGTTTCCTACTACTATTTGTGTTTTATTTTATTGCAGGAACGACAGAACTAATCCAACGCACAATTGACCGCAGTCTTCTTTGTGCTAATAATATCAGCAATTTACCTCAAAAGGATCGATTCATTCGTTACCAGGGTTTATCTTTTGAATGCGGAGAAAAAAACGATTACTGACAAATGCTTGCACTGACAGGACAGGTCCACTCAAATCTAAACCAAAAACACAAAAAAAAACTTATCTAAGTACCTATTTTTTTTTTTTTTTATCTCTGGTTCTTTTCTCAAAATACCATTTCAGACTAATCTACATGGTCCTCATATTATGGCCTGACCAAGATTATGTCTGGACTTTAAAAGAGACTGTGACCTCTGAGTTTGTTTCGGCCTTTCTTCTCAGAATAGTCAGAAAGGAAACGCCGAACTCATTAACGCCGAACGATTTTTTTTAAGATGACTTGGAAAATTGATTCCAATATCCTATTTACAGAATAAACAATTTCATTTCATTTCATGTCGAGACATTACAATTTTCGCATACCTACCTATTTACTTGGGTAGAAATGCATTGTATATAAAACCTTTAAGTTGATTGCGTGACAATAACTAAATAATGTAAAGAAGACTGGGCGTAAGTGGTCTATGGACCAATAGTGATATGGTTGTAATATTTATGTAAGGGTATCTCATCTTTACCCTTGTGTAAAGTTGCATCAAAATCTTGAGAAACATACACTTTTATAATATATAGTGAGGGTGGATATTCAGATGGTTCATAGAGGTAGTTACCTTAACCGTTGTAGTTACAAGAAAACATTTTAAGGAGTCTGTCTTGAACTTTTTTAAATTTCGATCTGCATTTACAGACTTTGAAAAAAAGTACAGTCAGCAAGAATATCGTCAATTTACAACAAAAAAAACACTTTTGATGCCAATCGATTCTGTTTCTCAAGATTGGAAAACACAATGGGACCAACTTAGTATAGAGAACTAGAAATATCACAAATGGCAAATGTTTATTTCATCATCGGTATCATGGCATCAATCAAATGATCCACGATTTTTATAACGTATGCATTACATTTGAAAGAAGAAAATCATCTTATTGTAAATATCAAAATAATAATCTTTTTTTTTTAGATAAGTAATTAATAATCAAGAGTTTTTAAATTGCGCCTATGAGTGCAGTTAGCAATAACTTAAAAAGTTAAGAACAGTCTCCTCAGAACGTTTTCATATACCTATAACGGTTATGGTACCTGCCTTTGAAAATCGTGTAAATTCTAAAAGTATATTTCTCTCGAAATTGCCGGGTCAAATTTTGATGCCTCTTTGCACACTTGCGTAGATGAAGTATTCCTACATACATATCAAAACCGCATCGCTATTGGTTCATAAACACGTCCCATATAATTTTGAAAAGTCTCCTTTGTTGATAGATAGATAAATCGTTTATTTAGTGCACACAATAAACAGCACAACATACAAAAACACGATTAAATAATTACTAATTAGCTATTAGGAAATAGCTGCAAGGACTAAAAAAGGAAGAAAACAAGACATTGTGATGACACTATAGAGTGTTCAATATTAAAATTATTATATTATAGAATAAGATAGGAGATCGGGCATTTTAGTATGGACTTTGGTTCAAGTAGCGTCGGATGATGAAACCTAGTCCACTATCTTATCTCTTTAATTCAGTACCATTTAAATCCACTATTTACGTACCCAATCATGAATAGTCCACAGAGTAACAACGATCTTGTCTATGTTATTCCATAGGTATTTTCGGCTCAATTCAATTCAATTTATTCAGGAACAATTCACATTGTGTTTTTACTCATGAATAAATAAATAAAAACAAGTTCATTAAAACTGTAAAAATAACACATTTATACCTTATTACAATACATTATAGAAAATAACAAAATAAAAATAAATTCAATAACATTCCAAATTAAACATTCAATACAATAAAAAATTCAATAACATTACAAGCTACATAATAATATTGACAAATATCTAATTTTTAAAACGTGGATAATAATGTCATCATCTATCGAATACAGGCATCTCTCCAATAGGAACACTCTGAGTCTTGACTAAATGACCTCTTGTAAATTATAGTTTTTAAATCCAATGGCAACCTGATAAAAATCCGCACTTAACTAAACTAAACTATCACTAAGATTCCTTACTTTTGGCTATGAGAATCTTAAAGCTATTTTGCAATAAAAAGTAAAAAAAAATTAAAATTAAAATTTTTAAAAATATTTTGACGCAACTACATATAATCGAATTTGACGATTGCGACTCCACGTGGTACATACTTGGTTGCCCTACCCCGTGAATTTTTTTAGAGCCGGAGGTACGCATTGGGGCAGCCTCGTCGTGTTTTATATGAAATTTTCAACGTTTTTGTATAGAATAAAAAAATATTACCTACGTGTTGAGTATTAGAGGTATAACAGTTTTATAAAGGGGGTCGAAATTTTCATTATTTTGGCGATAGGACACACCATTCGAGATATGAGCAAAAGACAAGACAAATATATACAGTACTGTTTTTGCACCTGAAGTTGAGGTGTTTGTGTGAATTTTAGTTCATGACAACTAATAATATTTCACACCATTTTTAGTGGCGATTAAAAATTGACAGAAATAGTTAGATCATTAAAATTTTAGGTGAAGAACGTGAAATTCAGAATATCAAAATTGTCATTTTCACTATATTAAAATATAGTTAAGTTCTGTCACTTTAGTCTATTTCAGAATGGGAAATCATCGTTTGACAGGAGTCTCTAAATATTGGTGATTTTTAGTCTAGTTTAGAGGCATTTGTGACAAGAGAATCGGTACCATTGAGGACTATGTTGAACAAACCTAAGTTATTATTTTGCATTTAAAATCTTTCCTGCGCGTACTTTCTCTCAACTGTCTCTCCTCTTATGTTTCATGATTATGCAGGTATTTTTTAATTCACCAACTATACTCAAATATAGTGGTTGGGCACAGTAAGAAGTTTTAAATTTATAAAGTGTGGCTGACAGCTCTCTATTTGTGACATCCGGGCCATGGTTCGTATGGCTCTCTTTTGGTTGATTGAGTTCCCAATATTCCTTTGCGGCTTTCCAACTAATATCATCACCATCACCCGTGCCATCACGAAACATAAAAGAGACTTAATATGGCGGACTTTTTTTATCAAACGTACAATTCAGGATGGATATTTGAGACGATGCCACAGATGGATACAGATGGTTCACTCCGCATTTTAGGTATGAAGCTACAAGTACGCGGAAGCTCGACTTGTTGTGCCAATTCAGTGAGTGTAACGTAGTCAGGAAGATAATATAACTGTTACACGATAGAAAGAGAGGCAACTTCTAGGTGAATATAACTGTTGGTCTTCTTCTTCTTTTCGTGTGGTTAGAAACTAACCTGGTGTCAGATTTTTAAAGCCAGCCATAGGCCTCTGACTTGGCTTCACATGCCGTTGAGAAATATCTCTCAGGCGTGCCGGTTTCCTCTCGATGATTCCTTCACCGTTTTTTGAGCAAGTGATAATTATATAATACGCACATGAATCCGAAAAGTCAGAGGCGTGCCTTGGGTTCGAACTCGAGACCTACGACTTGTCAGTCTGACGGTCACACCACTAGGCTATCACTGCTTTTTCTTTTAACTGTTGGTAATTAGCGCTGTAATACCTGAATTATTAAAATAAAAATTTACTCTTACGACATAGTACAGTGGATTGTGTCGTAAGAGTCACTTTTTATTTTAATAATTTTATCTGTCTAACATCTTTGACGGGGCAGTAAGCTGCCCTTACTATTCCGATTCAAAAATCTACGCTGTAGGACTCCGACTTATTTTTTTATATTGGATAGACTACTATCCAATATAAAAAAATAAGTCGGAGTCTCATTTCCTACCAAACGTATGGGAAAAGTTTTTCTGAGTTACTGCTGGGACACAGGGTCTTCTCTCTGTAACAGGAAGTATGCCGTACACCAGACAGACGCAGTACGGGTTGGTATATTTGAAACATTTGTCTACGAGTTTTGTTTCCGAGGCCGGTTTCCTCTCAATTTTTTGCCTTTACCGTTTTGAGTACGTAATATCGAAGAACTTCATATCTAAGCAGTTTGAAAACCAAATCTCGTGAACACGGTGACCACATCTGTTACCGCCCCGGTTCTATAACCGCCGATCGCTGCAAGCAGAAATAGTTCGTGTATAGATATGAAATTCTTTGATGATACCTACATGATGTATACGTATACTGAACAGTGCACCTATTAGTTATCATGTTTAATTTGATTATATTGTTCATCAGTGTTATTTTAAAGTGCTAATTAAGTTAATTAGATTAACAACGGATTTTCCGTGTTAGTGGGTTCAAATCAAATACGCATTATGCAGACATATTTTCATCGTACTTATCTGGTTAAAATCGAATGTAAATTCACAGTTTTTAAAGGTACTAGTTGCGCAAGGTTAAGATTTCTACGGGTCTATTGCCACCCGAAATAAAGTTTTATAAGATTTGTGCACTAAGACTTAGGTACCCCAAAAGTATTTTGGTTTACCTACTTATTTATAATGCTTAAAACGGCACCGGATACCCTTTACCAGTAGTGGTCATCGTGTGAGTGGTTCAGCAGCTTCAATATCATCAGGATTGTATCGGAATATAGCAGCTCATCATGGACGTGGTACGACAGTGGCTCATCGCCGCCACGCAACCATCGATGCGACGCTTTGCTAGAGGGAAAATCACCACTCTTATCTGACCTCTTATGTGATTCCACAGTAACTTCGTTACTTGTTACTGCGCCACAACAACTAATCAGTACATTTTTCGCAAGCGAAACGAAAAGATCTGTGACAATTAGCATGTTTCGTGAATGTTTTCTTTATTTTTGTGTAGTGTCTGTGAATACTAGCATAGTCGTAAGTTTTACTAACAACCCTTGTTGAGTCTTGGTAATTTTAATAAAGAAAAATTCTATTCTGTTCTATTCTATCATATACTTGACATTTATTTTTATATTTACTAGCTTTTTGCTCTCGTGGAAGTCGGAAATTATCCCATGGAAACGTAAGTACTACCGGGATAAAAAGTATATATGTGTTAATCCAGGTTATAAACTATATGTCCAAATCCAATTGGTAGCATAACGTAATGATTGAATACTATCGCGAATTCATGCGAGCCTAGTACTTTTTGTGAGGTTTTGTGTATATTCATGCATATGACGCGGGCTGCCAATGTACGTCGCCGGTAGAATAGTCAGTCGACCATCATTAGCTACATCTCTTTCAGTGCTGATTACATCGCGTAAATGAAGTAGTACTAGTACTCCTCCGAAGGCAGTTCGCAGTTTTCCAAATATTTAAATGCAAACCTAGTACTTTTTGTTAGGATTTATGAAATTTATACCGGGATATCCATAAGTGCAAAATTTACAAAAACATGGTTTTTTCTTCATATCTTTTTTTTATTTTCGTGATTTTTTCCAATGTTATTAGTAATTCTGCTCTTCGGGGCGGAGACAAATCTAACAAATTAAAAATCATAAAAAAGGGTACGTCCGTTCTTGAGTTACAAATGGTGTAACTAACACGACTTTATTTTATATATAGGATGTTAGGCAGGCACTTTCCCAATTCCCGGCCATCGTAGGCGCGGGCTTGCGGACGGTGAGCAATGGGTAGCTTGCCGTCCGGTAAGGAAGAAGCCCGGGTCGACGGCGCGTTGTGTTCCACGCGCGCCTCAAAGAGATGTTGCGAGTAAAGGGGTCCGATGAGACCATAGCCTGCCGAGATTGCGGGAAAGTCCGAAAGAGATACCGTGGCCCCCTGGCATTGCACAGGCAACACGGGTGGGAGTAATTTAATCAGTAAGAGTCTGACTCGCCCACCCAGAGCGGAAGAAGTCATTAGATGATTAACCACCCAAAAAAAAAAAACAAATGGCAGAAAGTTGAACATACGAAAATGACGGGTCCGTGGGGCCGTCTGTTACGTGTTTATTAGGCCCAATAACAAGACCAAAGCCACACGGATTTTTTTTAAATGACTTTTTTTATATTTTGTTCGAAATTCGACGTTGCTCAAACTTCAAACATCAATAATTTGATTTAAAAATAACAAAACTGGCAACATTTTTTCTATTTTATTGTGTAAAAAAAATTTTTTTTTGCTTGTGTGTAATTAATTTTACTTTTCGCAAATGTAGAGTTCCGTGAAAAAAGGCCCAGTCAGTTAAAATTGGCGATTTATTCCAATTGTTTTAAAGAAATTGTGCTCTCACTCTTTGTTTTTATTTTAACGCAGTTCAAAGTCAGGCTTTCAGTATTTTTTTTTTTTTGTAGTTCCGATAAAGCTGCGAGCGGATCAACGTTGATCCACCTGTCCCGCGCCGTCAAGCCGCGCTGGAACGATATCGTTCCACCTGGTTCACGCGGTAAAAATCTCTAACTATACATGGAATTAAGGGTTTATATCGTTTGTGGCAATTTTTGTCTATGGGGAGAATGATATTCTAGTACACTGAATGCTTCACTACCAAAAAAATTAACAGGGAACACAAAAAAAAAAGTTGAAAGTGACGCATTCGTCACTGTGACGTTCGCCATGGTGACGCTCAGTACAGTGACGATAAAATGTCGATCGATACAATTATAATGGTATATAATAACGAGTTAGGGGTAGATATCCGTCAATAAAGGTATAAATAGTATCCTAGTAAAAAAAAATATATGAAATAAGTCACTGTAACTCGGATGTGAGCATTGTGAGCCGCGCTGGAACGATATCGTTCCACCTGGTTCACGCGGTAAAAATCTCTAAGTATACATGGAATTAAGGATTTATATCGTTTGTGGCAATTTTTGTCTATGGGGAGAATGATATTCTAGTACACTGAATGCTTCACTACCAAAAAAATTAACAGGGAACACTAAAAAAAAAGTTGAAAGTGACACATTCTTCACTGTGACGTTCGCCATGGTGACGCTCAGTACAGTGACGATAAAATGTCGATCGATACAATTATATTGGTATATTATTACGAGTTAGGGGTAGATATCCGTCAATAAAGGTATAAATAGTATCCTAATAAAAAAAATTATATGAAATAAGTCACTGTAACTCTGATGTGAATTTTCAAAGTTACGCGTAATAGTACAAAAATGGCTCCGCGCGCTATGAAGTTTGAGTTTCAATCATTTGAAAATGTTACGTAGGACTCTCAAACAAACGCTTTTGTTAAATTACTTATCTATTCATTATGTAACTTGCAAAGTTTCCTGTAAATTGAAACAGTAGTTTTATCAGAAATAGCCAAACAAAACAGGAACAAACAGGTTTTTCCCGCCTTATCTGATAATAACATTTTTTTTACAAATACGATTCTCGTCCTACGAGCATTGTTTATACGTAATATGATGCTCTATGTATTCAACAACAGAACAAAGTTTACATTGTGCGCCGAGAGCCAATATAAACAGCAGGAGACCATTTTTTGTGCCCATTGTTTATTCTTATCGCGGCATCTGTCAACGCACGGTGCTTGGGCCCACTTATGACGTTTTGCGTCTCGCAGCTTCTTCGGTTAAGAGCTCGTATTTCATTTTCTAGCAATCCTTCGCGTCAAATACGAATTTTATAATATTCTACAGTTAAACTAGGTGAAAATAAAACTAAAATTATAAATGCTAAAATTTTAAATTATAATAATGTTAATTATGTTATAATCATAAAATAAAATTTTGATTTTATTTCAAGGATAACTGAAGACTAATCTGTGAATTTAAAATTTCTTGATATGGTTTGCTAAATAATAGGAAAAAATACATTACAGCCGGTTTACATTACAGCAGGGTTTAAAAAATATGGTTTTTTCAACAATATTTTTCTGCTATATTTTGTACAGAAGTTGAAAAAAGTGGTTTAGCCATATGCAAGTAGATCATATAACGATGTTGATAATATTTGTAAATGTTCAAAATCAAAAATAGTTTCTTGTAAAAAAGTGATCAAACGTCAGTGTCTCGTAATTTTTCGGAAAGCTTGCTATGAATATTTCTGAAATTCCATGAATACCTACAATTTGAAAAATCCCTTTTAGCCGCATGAAAAAAAATGACTCGAGTTTTCAAATCAAAAATATTTTACTTCATACTCTTTTTCCCTTTCTCACAACTACTGAACAAAATTTATCAAAATCAGTCGATTTCGTGCATGGCCTCCTAAAAAGATGAGGTATCTAACTGACTTTTTTATTGAAGTCAAGAGTTTTTGAGTTAGGGGATCTTTTCGTTTACAACCGCAAACAAAGTTATCAGGCACCTTTGTTTTTCATAGATTTTCGAGAAATACTATGAAACAGGCAGACAGAGGTGTACCCATAGTCAGTACATACTCATTTCGCATTCATATTCATTCTAAAGAGGGTGATCTTACTGCCATCAACCGGGCAAATGGTTACATCTCTGCCTAACCTTTCGGGGAAACAGGGCGTGGTGTTATGTTATGCGCTACTTCTCGAGTACGTGGTGGACACAGCGCCTATGAAAAATAAAAATTTAAATTGCATCACCCTCCGTTTCGTAATTTAGAAGAACAACGCAGTCGCACGATTTTGCCTTGAAGGTACTCTCCATTTATAGATGATAGATTTATTATTTTAATGTAGGAAATACACAGATATTGGATATTTAGTTTAGCTGCTCATTAATCACAACACAACGCACACACACATGTATGTCACAACATTTTATTTGATTTTGTATGAGTTTATTTTATTTTATATTTCCTTTAATTTATTTATTATAATGGACAGACACTTCCCTGTCTTTATTATTCTAGCGTATGGCACTCGTGAAAGCCAGCTGAAAATCAGCGTCAAGTGATACACTTTGTGTTGTCATCTGAAATTATGCTGAGCTGAGGCCCTCTTGGCATTATAATAATTTGTTTTCCGTTTTTAAAGTTTTAAGGTGTATTTTTTGTAATGCCAATAAACGCATTTTTCATTCATTATTTATTCTTTCTATGCAAAGAGTCGCACAGGTACTTGATTTAGGGGTTTCTGTTTCTCCTGAATTGTCGTTTCGCGATCATGTATCTAAGATCTGCAAAAGGGCGTTCAGAAATTTGGGATTCGTGCTGGGACAAACAAGAGACTTCACCAAAATAGCAGCAGTCAGGGTTCTGTATGATGCACTTGTCAGGAGTCATCTGGAACATAGTGCTATCATATGGGCTCCACGTGAATCCATATACTCAGTTAACGAACCAAACTATAGGTTTCAATTTAAATTTGTATAAAAAGTTTGAATACGTGGTTAAAATGTATATTTCAAAGGCGTCTTGAACATTGATGCAGTTTATGAGTCCGTCAGTGTATTAGCAGATTTATTATGATAAATTGGAGCTCTGCCCTGTTGGTCTCGTGGTCGCAAGTGCAACTGCTGTGGGTGGTCCTGGGTTCGATTTCCGGGTCGGGCAAAATGTTTTAGGGTTTTTCCATTACGAATTTCTTAGTAACAGCACGGAGTTTGGAAGTTGGCGATGTGATACGTGCCTTGGAAAGCACGATAAGCCGTTGGTCCTGTGCCTGATCTCTCTCCGATCGTGTCGGATTGCCAGTTTTTTTTAAGAACTGTATTTTCCTGTACTGGTGTTAAACGAAATCAATAAATAACTTATATTTCTAGTACTAAACCTAAGTACCAATAAATAAATAAACAAGAAATCAAAGTCGGAATTCAAACGGAATTCCAAAGTGATTGAGGATAGGTTCTCGGTTCAATAGTAGATCAACTTGGTTCACAATCGAGCGGCTTGTGAATAAACGACAAAGTATTTGAATTCTATGTTCTCTGTTAGTAAATTGTTGTTCTGTTTCTATTGTTTTACTAGCTTCTGCCGGCGGGTATGTTAAAACAAGAAATTTCACGTCACGATGTGAAATTTATTGTTTTAACATGAAATAAAGCATAACATAGCCCGCCCGCGCTAACAATACTTTGTTTTAACTTAGCATTCTTTCTGGCTTTTTTTTACGACGTAGCGTGATGTTAAATAGCCTGTGACCTTGCTTAAGAATTGGTCTATCAAATGTACAAAGATAAAGATAGATTTTTTTGAAATCCGACTGCTAGTTCCGGAGATTAAAGCGTACAAACTCTTCAGCTTTATTATATTAGTAAGGATTTGTTAATTCCCTGTGCAAGTTCAATAGTAGATTGTTTGCCTAGGGTGTAAACAACTATTTTAAAGGCGACAGTGATTCTTTGAATCCAGAGGGGAGCGAAGGATTCTAGAGTAGAATCCAGATTGTAGCGAACCCTGAGCGCAGCGAGGGATTCAAAGTACGTCACTCGAGCTTAAAATAGTGTTGCTCCCGAGGTAGACACTACTTTTTATCACCCTATATGAGAAAATAATTAAGTGCAACTTATGAATAATAATAGTAAAGATGCCAGCACATCAACCTACTACAATCTGTCAAATTTCTTTAATAGATTTTCAACTTTATCACTAAAGCATAAGGTTGATTGGGAAAATTTGTCAGTTTCGGGTAGGTTGGTGCTGGCGTCTTCTGTACCTACGTTTATTTATTTCATTCTCACTACTTGAGAAAGACACACTCATTTTGTATAAAACTAAGTAAAATCCAAATTTGAATAAGCAATTACGATCGAAGAAGGAATGCATTTCGCGCGTTTTTTATCATTTTACAAACTTTTTTTAATTTTGGGTTTCGCGCTGTTTACTTTATCATACTGCTTGTTACTTGTTCATACAATGTTCGTGATTGATCCCTCTGATGATTGTCACTTTTAATAACAATATCCACATTCCAAATTCCCTTCAACTGTGACGCCCATTTTGCAAAATTTTGACAGTCTGTGGACGCGACGTGGGTGGTCCCGGGCCCGACGAGACCCGGGTGATTAAAACGACGATATCTCTAAAATTACGATAGGTAGCTCTCTTCAAGTTATGTTTTAGGTATCTTTATTAAATTAGCTAACAGATTATGTATAGATTAGGTCCACTTTTGTTTTCTAATAAGATGTCAATTCTAGTTAGTTTTTTTTTTTTTTTTTTTAATAACAAAATGGAACCATTATTTCAAAAAGTATTTGTTTTATCTTCATTATCATTTCACATTAATAAATAAAAAGAACACACCTCCTTAAACATTTTTTTCTTATCACACATGTTTACATTATCGTGACTCATTTGTTTGCCCGTGCGCGCCGAGCGATAACAAAGGGTCTATTCATTGTTCAATTCCTTTGTAACTGAACGCCTAGTGGCTTGGGTTACTATTTTAATCTATTGTTTGGTTTTAACATGCATATCACAGACGGAGTTTCGGCTGCTACAAATATTTATTTAGAATGTATCGTATACCCAACCCAACCACTTGAAAAATGCCTTAATTTGGCCGTAAAAAAACTACCTCTTGAGCTTAGGGTCTCAGTTTACATTCGGATCCTTTTTTTTTAGATACAAATTAACATTCTATATTTTGAAGACATTTAAAAATCGATAAGTACAATAAAAATGCATGCTGCCTTACAAAAACATTATGGGAATCAACGACAAAAACGCCCTACGAGGAGCCCTAACAGCAACCGAATTTGGCGGCCCGAGTAGGTATTTTTCATTTCAATTTTATGCAAGTATAATACGATAATATTTAAATTAAATGCCTAATATCAATAATACGGTACATATAAACATATGTAATAGCAATAGTTTCTATCATTCACATATTTACTAATAGTATTACCTCGAAATAAGTTCCGGCCGGCGCGGGATGTCACTTTGCCGCCGCAACGGGTCACTATTTTCACAAAAATCACTATTTTCTGTTGAAATCTTTATAAATTACACTTTATAGGTAGTTAAAACTGTTTATTAACTACCCAGGCATGATATTATACACGGTTACACCCACTTTCACTGCACTTTCACTTTATTTATGTAATTTTTGGCGGACTTTCGATGATCGCGTGGTGCGCGCGCAGCAAAGAGTATAGTAATATAGATGGGCGCGCAGCGACGACTGAGCGGCCGAACGAATAGCCACTATTACGCGTCGTCATTCATTCAATGTACTGGACAAGGACAATATAGCTTTCTTTTTTCGTCTTGTAGACTCTGTGCAAGTTTGGTCAAGATAGAAACACTTTTTGTGAACGAAATCACTGCCAAAATTATGGCGGGAATTTGTGACACCGCGCGCCAGCTTCACACGCGACGTTTTTTTTTTGTGGCGCGCGGCGCCAGCTTCACACGGGAAGGGAAGGATTAAAGAGCTATTTTAGTCCCTGTTTAAGAAGAATAAACTAGCTCTTATTGAATAGATGTGATAAAAATACAATATTTTTCTTTTCTTGTGATAAGAGGAATAGGATTTGATATTTAAATGCTTTGTTTCTGACCATCTGTTGACTACGGTAACGTTAAACTACTGTGCAATTGGATGGGTATCCTGCTTCTAGCAGAGTTGATCTTGATCCTCCTTGGTTTAAGCTCTAAATCAAATCAGCGTTGGCAAACTGGGCTATCAGACACCTTATAGAAAGAAATATTAATCCTTTTGAATATAGTAATTATATGCTATCCTGCGTTTGCAATTTATTTTCCAAAAAAAAGTCGTAGTTGGGTTTTAGCTTTTATTTTTATTTGAATTAATAAGGGGTTATTTTTTTAAGTACTAAATAAGACCTTTCAGTTACCTAACATGGCATCATTAAAAAAAATCATTTGTTCATGACTTTATGACCTCGATGGTAATTTCATATTAAATTACACATTTTAAAATTAAATATGACGCCATCATAGAGGTCATAAAGTAATGAACTATTTTTTTTGTCCATGTAAGTTGGCTATCAATTGTAATGCCTAAGAACTTAGCCTTATTAGCTTCTTCAATATCACAGCCCTTGTAGGAAATGCTAACCTTTTGGGTTTTCACGGCGCTGATAAAAATGCTTGACTTTGGTTTTGCTCAGGTTTATAACCAAATTATTATTATCTAACCAATTTATAATGTCACTTAAGCAAGAATTAATGTCACTCCTATAATTATTTGAAAATACATACATCATACATACCAGTCAAAATCATAACCCGCCCTTTTGCTTCACCGTAGTAGGAACAAATTTAAACAATTTGGTGTTTTTGGCAAAATAACTTTAATAACCACACAAAAAATTCAATTTGCTCTACAACTTCAAAATGAGTATAGTGATATTGAAAAAGTTTAATGACGTTTTAAGACATTCTGAAAATAACTAGTGGAAATAATATCAATTGGCAACAAGGGGTTAAATATGGAATATGTACCAGCGCGGACACTGGTGATTGACCACTTTTCGGCCTTATTGCCAAAGTAATATGGTCGAAAAGTCGGTACATTGTCTTCACATAATAATATAATTAATTTATAGGTATGTCACCGTATGATACCAAATATAAGTTTATGATTAAACGGAAATAATGTCGATAGATTTTATTTCTTATTTTGGAAGGGGCGTCTATATTTTCTTGTATTTGTTTACGTTCAAAAGTGTATTTTAATGGCCTATTTGAAATAAACATGGAATTAGTATGTACTATGAAAAAAAATATTTGGCTTTGACTATTTCAACCACGGACTACCAAAAACGTTAAAGCAACTTAAAACAACCAATACTAATAGTTATCCTATTTTATTATGATCTAAAGTAGCCAAGCAATCAAATAGAATTACCATATCTACCAAGCATTGGAGATCGCAGCTAATTTTGCATACTTGTCGCGTCATGTCCCTAGAGTAAAATAAGGTCATAAAAAAATTCGTCGGGAATTGTCGACCCTCGACCATCGCTAGACAAAACGACTATTCGCACTCTCTATTGCGTTTTTTGTGAGAAAATTCCGAATTTGACTGCTGATAAAACAAATGAAATGCGCAATGTATGCCGAAAAAGTTTTGAAGACATTATTGTCGTTTGCTTAGAAGCTTTTTTATGCCAGGAAGTCAATTTTAAGTGGGACATTACCCTTAAACGTTAAGAATCTTCATGTCATTTAAGAGCTGGGAGTGGAATCTATAAGCCTTCCAACCCAAGGGCGATTTTTTATCGCGCACTGGATTTTCAACGCTCTGCTTAGAGCTGAGAGTTGAAAATCCAACATTGATATTTTTTGACGCTCTGGGATGAAGTCTGTTGGATTCTCAATGCTCGGCCCAACACCAAGAGCCGAAAATCCAGTGCGCGATAAAAAATCGTTCCCCGTGCGTACCTGATCTAATAGTGACAATGGGTCTCTTCCGTTTAGCTAGGTCAAGGCCCGAACAGAAGGAATATGGCATAATATTATTAAGTTGACCCTTTACTAACTTTTTATTATTATTCCTATTGACGAGAATAGGTACATCATTCTCTTGCCCTGATCTCAATTTATTTCGCGTCAACATAGCATGTTTTTCTGGAAAACATCCCTTTTAGTCGTTATATATCTAGTCGTTATCTCATCATCTTCCTCAGCCTATCGACACGATACCGCTTGGTAAGACTGGTTGTCAGACTTTCGGGTTTCTGAGGATCCGTCACGACTGTCGAAGATCCACGAATGACAGCTGGGACCAACGGCTTAGCATGCTTTTCGAGGAACGGAGAACTTGGTATGTAAAGATGGTCACCCATCCACGGATCAACCTCGGCAAGCGTAGCTTATCCTGATTGATCGACCCGTGCAGCTGTTATTACGTAGCCGTCGTTATTAGTAGAAACTCATGAGTCACATAGTCTAGGAATATAAAAATAAAATCTAATATCAGATATCAAATCTTTAAAGAAATAAAAAGTACCTAATAATTTATTTCAAACTAAATTGTTCACTTATTTGAACCAGAAGTGCTACTACACATTGCAAAAGATTATTGTTGAAAATCATAAATAGCTGACCATTATTTGTATAAATACCTTAATTTATTTGAATTAATTCATTTATTTTGATTTCAGTCCTTTATTTCATATATGTACTTACTCGTATTAATTAATTTTTTAAATAATAGAATATGAAAAATAAACACATTTGAAAATATAAAAAATAGTAGCCCACCGGTATCGGGAACAGGGTCCAAGCTACCGGTGGTCAGGGCTCCAAAGAGAGAAATCTCCTGACAATGCGAGTCGTGTCCAGAATCGTCGTGTCTGAATCAAGCCCTTAATCCAGCTGCCTAACGAGAGCCTCCTTAGGTGTTGGTCGAGGCTCTTGGCAATTAAGCCATTGGCTGATACGACTATCGGCACAATGACCGCTGAGTCCACATCCCACATTTCGACAACTTCGCGAGCCAAGTCAAGATACTTGATTTGTTTATATTTCTCGCTTTCACGAGGTTTCCATCATACGGGACCGCTATGTCAATAATCATTGTGCGCCGCTCTCCTCGATCCACCACCACTATATCAGGCTTATTGGCAACAATAGTCCTGTCAGTGATGATGGATCGATCCCAGTATTAGATATTTTCATTTTCGAGAACTAGGTCGGGCACATACCTGTAGTACGGCACTTCCGATTCCACAAGGCTGTAATTTCAGAGCAAGTTGCTGATGGATAATCCTGGCTACAAAGTTGTGTCTATGCAAGTACTCTTAATTAGCTAGATGAGAACACCCGGATATAATGTGTCGGATTGATTCTCCCGGACGGTGGTATACCCGACAAGGGTCAACCGTGCCGTCCTTCACAATAAATCTACGGTAATTGTTCGTCATGATAACTTCATCCATAATTGCAAAGACAAAACCTTCGGTATCTCCAAAGAGGTCACCAAAACGCCAGGCTACGGACGCTAGTACGATTTAAGTTATTGTTATTCTTTAATATTGTAATAAATAATATAATTCAATAGCTACACAGTAACAATAAACAACAATTATTACATTCTATTGATTAAAAACATGTTTTTTTTTTAAATGACACTTGATGAAAAATGTAATGTATTGTAATGTAATTTATTAATTTTGTTTTGTTTTGCAGTGCCTTTACAAGGTGAATGTTTGAAACTTATAATCTTATTCCAACCTCTGTACAACATGTTTGCAATAAACTGATTTCATTTGATATCTTTTACATTACAGCAAACTTATGAATGACTGTTTCTCTGGCTAATAACTTTTTGCCCGACTTGCCTCGTTGGTCTAGTGGTGGCGAGTGCGCCTGCTGAGCATGAGGTGCTGGTTCAGTTCCCTGGTCAAAGTGTTATTGGGTTTTACGATCTGGAATTTCTCAGTAGCAGCCAGTTTGAATTTGTGCCTGGTTGATGGCAACAGGCTCGTTCAGTGACTACAGGCGTGAAGTTATGTTTCAGTGACAGAGAAGGCACAGTTTATACAACTTGTAATAAATCTGGAAAGATATTAAAGGAATGTAAATTAGGTAGCCATACCTTTTGTAAATGCTATAGAAAATAAGAAAATGATTCTATCTAATGCCTGAACACGCACTTATCTGTCTATCATTATATCCAGTTTAGTACCAATGAAGGAATAACTTCCATCAAAAAGAGCGTCATGCCGTTTGCCGTCACATACGAGTCTGTTTTACTCCCAAGGTAAACTCATAAGACAGACAGTGGTCTCACGATCATGATTTCGTATTAAACTGGTCGTGAAATTCCATTACCCCTTACAAAAAGGGCAAGGCATGACCCGATGAGAAAATATAAATCAAGAACACTGGACCAATTTACTCACAGAACACGCATTGGCAGCGTCTAGAGAGACAGCAATACTACAGATTATATAAAAAGAGACTCTTGCTACAATACAATAAAGTGCAATTCAGGTCGCACAGCGCTAATTACCTACAGTTATATCACCTATAAATTGCCTCTCTTTCTATCGCGTAACTCTTATATCTTCTGACTACGTTACGCCCCCTGAATTCGACAAGTCGAGCCCGCGTACCATCGAAGAAGTTCATATCTATACACCGTAAGGACTATTTCTGCTTGCAGCGCTCGGCCTCTATAGAACCGCGGTAACAGGTCATGTGGTCATCGTGTTCACGGGATTTTGTTTTCAAACTGCTTAGATATGAAGTTCTTCGATAGTACCTACTTGTAGCTTCAAACCTAAAATGCGGAGTGACCCTTCTTTATTCATCTGTAGCAACACTAATAAAATGAGACTGGGCTTTGTGGCGCCGAAAATGCGTTGAACGGACCACTCCTGTCATGGACAACTATCATCAAAATCAAAGCCATTCGTTTTATATGCCATTTCTCTCATAATACGAGAAAACGGTGCCACGGTTGCTTTGTACGGAAAATGTTTACAATGCCGCCTCTAGCACCGGTCGCCGAGGCTTCTCGGTGCGCTGTGGATTTGCCATTTGTATTCACAGCCACGTTTCCTCTAACAATTCATGAAAATCTGTAAAAAGCTGTTCAGTGTAATTCAGTAATAGTCCTGCGAACTGAAAACGTTATTTAAGTGGGGACTTGAAAATGATGGCCACTAAAATTCTGTAACAATATCCCCGTTTACGATGTTTGCCGTAAAGAAGATATTTCGCCCGTTTTGTTAGGAAGCATTTTTATTCTTTTTAAGACCGTTTTTAGTAAGTGGTGTGTTAACTAGTGTTTGATGGGATGTTTTAAGGGATTTTCTTGACTTCTTAAAATGTTGAAATGACACAAATGTAGAATCGGCTTCATCTCCAACTGTATGTGTTTATGTAGGTATGTGTAGCGTGTGATTTTATAAGTTCTAACGTGACGATATTATTGTGCACTTCCACGACCATTTCCATAAACTATATGGAAATACGTATTTTTTCATACATTTTAGAACGAGACATATATTTCCATACATTTTAATTCCCTGTGTTATCGTGATGCCGTGGACGTCCACGATATTATCGCGATGCGCGGACGTCCACGGCAAATGTTAGCTAATCAGTTACGCCGCTCGTAAAATGTGGGCCATTTATAGGGCCTATTTTTATGAAGATACTAACTAAATAAATTAATGAATACGATAGATAAAGACATACCCCTTTATTTATAAACGTTGCTTAAAGTTAAGTAATGGTAAGTTACTGTTGGACCACACATTTTTGACGTTTAAACATCTCTTAATTTTAATCATCGTTTATGAATAAACCACTTAGCATGAATCGCTTATGGTGCAATTTAAAGTCGTTTTAAAGTGTTTTTTTGCAAAAGGCAACACAATTACTATCTAATCCTCTTTCGTAATTGACTTTTGACAGGGATCGCAAAGGATTTATTTTGAATCGTGAGTGCATTTATAGCATTTTGTAAAAAAAAACAAACATAATTTTTTAATTCATCTCATCTTTTCGTGTGGTTAGTGACTAACCTGGTGTCAGAGTTTTAAAGCCGCACATGGGCCTCTGACTTGGCTTCACATGCCGTCGAGAAATATCTCTCAGGCATGCCGGTTTCCTCACGATGTTTTCCTTCACCGTTTTTCAAGCTAGCGATAATTATACAATACGCACATGAATCCGAAAAGTCAAAGGTGCGTGCCTTGGGTTCGAACTCGAGACCTGTGACTTGGCAGTCCGACGGTCACACCACTAGGCTATCACTGCTACAACATTTTAATTATTAATCAGGCTATAATAATTTCTTTAAATTTCGAATATCTGTGAATATTTTGGAATATCAGCAAAATGATAAAAAAGTAACGCAAATATTTTCTACAATACTACCAAAACACAAAGTTGAAAAAACACAGTTAAGATAACGACATTTTTTTCTTAGCAACTATTTATAGAAATATTTTAGCAGATACATAAATTATAGAGTAACTTGTAATTTGACGTATTCCTTCTAGGACGTGATAGTGTGACGCATTTGCAACAATTAAGCATCCAATAAACCCTGGGCAAAAATTTATGGGATTCGAGAAAACCCAATTTTTATGTATTTTTTAAAATATCCCAGATAATATCGTCACTAAATATCACGTTTCTCTAAACGTTCAAGTTCATTACGATTCCATTGGGTACCTAATGCTTTAATAAACCTTTCAATGTAATGATTTTTTTTTTAAACATCAAACAGTTAAAAAATAAAGGAAGAAGTTTATTAACCATTTTCAAAAATTATCTATGTACTTGAACTTTGACACCAGTTATTTAAAAAATTTACTCGGGCATTAAGCGTACAAATTACGGGTCAGACATTTTCATTTAATCAGCTATCTAACGATGTATAAAAGTTAAAAAAAAATTCAGAGAATGTCGATAATGCTGACAAAGGAAATTGAAAATGGAAATGGATGGAAATTGTTTAAATAAAAAAAAATGAGTGATAATTAATTAACTTGTTTTGTGTCCTCCCACTACTTTTTAACGTCCCAGCAATCTATCACACGCCAGGCACCCAGGTCATCATGACCATTTCGTGAGTCGTGGAGTGGCTTTTGAGTTTTAACATGATTTCGTCGCTTAGTTTGACTGTATTCAATTGCGCCCGTACTAAATACCACCAATATAGCCTAACCTTACTCCTCTAGATTTTTATGTTTGGGATAATTTATGTAAAGTCTCGACACCAGTGCCTTCAGTAGAAGTAAGTAAGGTAAAGAATAATACATGCAGCGGAACAAAGAACTAATTTCACTTCAGAAGTTGCCCAGACTGAGGTTAGAAGAAGAGTAATAAGGGCTAACTAACAGCAATCAGGTTCAGGTTTTAAATGATTTTGTAGCGGTCACACCGCCACATACGAACTACGTATCAAAGACATGACGTCACACAAATCCTACATCGCGCAATTAGAGTTTACCGCGCGAACGACATGTACGAGTATAAGACTATCCGACATCAACAGTCGGGCAGTCGGCCCGCCAGACACAATACCCGTCTGGTCAGAGGATCCTCCCTTTTCTATGGTGGATGAGTGAACTTTACACCCTGTTCCTCATGCCCCTAAAATTTCAACAATTGCCAATTTTATATTTTTTGGCATCATCGACTATGGGCCCCTCATTTTTAGTTCCATACCTCAAATGGAAAAAACGAAACCCTTATAGGATCTCCGTTGTCCGTCCGTCAATCTGTCAAGACCCTTTTTCTTTAATATCAAATACATCTATGGTCCCTTACTGCTCTGAAATAATGAAGCATCTAAGTTAACGCAATAAAAAAATACGGCCATTTAAGCGTCATATTTTAATAGTCACTAATAGGTACATCAAAACTGACAGGGTTTTCCCGTTGACCTAGAATCATAACATTTGGTAGGAAGCAAGGTCTCACAGCACATATAAAGAAAAAAGTCCGAAAATACTTAAATTGTAGCCTCATCAAATAAAAAAAAGCCATTACGCACTTACATTTGCAGTTGGAGAATTGACCGTGAAGTAATATCGATGAATGAGAAAACATGTTTTTCAAACTGCAAAATTGCCTGTAAAGCCTACCTAGTTGTGATAGCTTTCCTTTTAACTTCGTTTTAAATACTACTTCTGAATTTTTTTTCACAAATCCAAGTATATCCATTTAGCTGGCAGGGGAAACCATGAATCTAACAAAAATTTGCACTTTAAAGCTCAATATTTCGCAAACCCACCCTACCACCTATTTCCCTGAATTTAAAACTAGTTTTCACACACCCACAATATTTTTGAACTACTTTTCCAACGACACACCCATGGGATAGACTGGGAAAAAAAAACCACTTTGTCGGCGTGATTAATATTATGTATTATATACTCATGCCAAATTACGGTTTTCTAGTACTAAGTCTCTGAGCTCTGACAAGTGCAAGTTGAACTCGCGTGGTGAGGATTCCGTACGACAAATTATCTACCATATTTTTTTATCCCAAGAACAATCATAACATTTTTTTTATGATTAATTACCCATTACGGATTTAACCAACTTTAATATATATAGACACAAATAGAACTGCCAGTACCAAGTGGCGACGAAAAACGTTATAAATTACAATTGAAAAACCTATTTACTTTTTCAATATTATATATTTTTAATAATTTTATTAAAGCTGTTTGTAAATCATAAAGGTCTAATACAGATATCCTTATCCTTGTCAGGCAGGCCTAATCCAGACTTTAGTGCCCATCCACACATTCCCTTGTATTAGAGGGTAGTGTTAAGAGTGTTTTCAACCTACCTGAGCCTGCCCTAGGCTTAGGAGCGTTTACGTCTAGCGTGGGACGTCAAGTTTAGGTAAATGATTTGCTTTTACTCACACAGAAGCGTATGTCAAAAAGGGGCCGTAAACTAACGTATAGGTAAGGATATTCCCATAATTAGCAAGCTGAGAGTGTCCGAATGGATAATAGTTATTTACAGTGTACGGAAATGAATATGTACATAATCTACACATTACAGTTTTTTTTTTAAAGAATTGTATTGCAATTGGTAAGCTAGCGACCTCGTCAATTATTTATATTAGCTCGTTTGTCCTAGTTTATCAATTATAACTTCTAGTTACAGCTGTCTGCCTCTAGTTCTAGTTACATATGTAAGCGGGCACGCCCTTTATGCCGAGGTTTTTATATTGTTTACGTTTAGTTATTTTTATTTCTGCCTGAGTATTTATTGTTCTCATGTTTTTGGTTGGTTTAGTTGCTAGCAGCTGTCATATGGCTATTAATTTATAATTTAAATTATATTTTGTATTGCGTAGTGTAAATTATTTTGCATACTATTATTATATAGAATCAATTATTTCTAACTGAACTCTACACTAACTGACAGCTGTGCTGCTGAGGATTTTGTTGCTTTTTTTTTTCTTCCCAGCTAAAGCACTAGGAAGTGGTGAAGGGTGAGCGTTTTGGGGGACCGTCTTATGTATTTTGACGTTTGAAAAGTGCTGATCTCAGCCTAGTTTGAATTTTGAATTTATGGTGTGAATGGAAAGGATTTTATGAAGAAAAGCATAGAACGACAAGACTAGGTATTTATTTCAATTAGGCTTGTCTGTTAAAAATAGTATTGAGAATAAGGACAAAGTGGCAGCTTGTTTTAAAATATTGTATCAACACATTTCTACATTGACATAAATCATTGGTGGTCTAACCATGAGACACACCTTTCTGCTACACGTTGTATACCAATTAACTTGCTCTTGGTTCACTTAGTTATGTCCTACCTACCTAATCGGTATACAAATGGTAGATTAGTGCAGTCACGATTAATTTTTTAACTAGTTTAACTCACTCAATTTATTCAGTACAATTTACTTTTTAGTACAAATTAAACAGTTTTGAAAGTTTAAACGAATTGTCTCTCACAGGATTAAGTTAAAACTTTATAGACATAGCGACTTCATTCAATGTTACCTCTCAATATATTTTAGAGAAACAAGTTAGCGAACGAAATACGTGACGGCGAGGTATTTCATAATTAAAAGTTTCATTCGGAAACGTGTTTCAAGGAGTTTCAATAAAATTTAAAGCTAAATTTATTTGTTCACAAATTTCTACTATATAATATTATAAACGCGAAAGTTTGTGAGGGTGGATGGATCCGAAAGGGATACCGTGCCCCCATGGCATTGCACAGGCAACAGAAGGAACACGGGTGGGTTTTAGTCAGTAAGAGTCTGACACGCCCTGCCGCTGCACCCAGAGCGGGAGAAGTCATTTAATGATTTCCCACCCAAAAAAAAAAGGGTGGGTGAAAGTTTGTTACTCTCTTTCACGCAAGAACGGCTAAACGGATTTGGATGAAATTTGGCACACAGTTTATATAGTGTGACTGGTAATTAGTGACCGATATTTAAACACATGACTACTCATCATTATGAAAAACTTTTACTATGGGACCAAACGCGAAATCGCGAAAAAAGAACAGCTGGCCCCGGCAGTCTCGACATAGGTAGCGATCGCTATACGTCCGAATTCGGTCGCAAAGTCGTAAGCGTCCCTAGACGCGCGCGCTGTGCTTACAAGTACGGGATTTTTTCCTGCTTGTCAAGCACGTCGCGCGCGTCTTGGGACGCTATTAGGACTTTGCGACTGAATTCGGTCGTATAGCGATCGCTATCTATGACGAGACTGCTGCCCCTGTCCTCTAACATTTTGACGAAATAAGCGAAAGCAAATGTAGGGATCACCTGATCTGAGAATGAAAAGTTTTTTACGATTTCTGACTTTTCTAGTACTCAAAACTCAGTTGGTCCGATAGAGTTTTTTGATACTTATAAGAAACAGGATCAATTGGCATCAAAAAAAGTTTGTGTGAAAACTGCCCATTTTCTTGCCGCAGAGGTTGTCTACATATAAAAATTTGGTATTGCAAAGGACGCGAGAACGCGAGACTACCCTGCAAGAACTTGCCTATTTTATACCGACTTTTTTTTCCTATACAAAGCGGATCTGGACTTACGACATTAAATTAAAACAAGCACAGTACTATGAATCAACTGCATAAAAAGTAAACACGCTTTATCTACGAAAAGTCACTAACCTGTCGCGGCGGGGGGCGGCGCCTGCGCTGCGGTGCGGGGCGTAGGTGGACGTGGGTAGGTAGTTTAGTCGGAGAACAACAAATTAGCGGCATAAACTCACTAAGTTGCGCGTTGTTAGTTAAAAGATCACTGATTGAATAATTAATCACATAATATCACATCACAATCAGAATTTACATCAATAGTCAATTTTTTTAAATTTTCAAGGTTTCCACCGTTGTTCATTATGCACAAGCAACATCGATACCTAATTAACTAACTAATATTAAACTAACACTGAACAATAAGTCACACTAAATCGTCTTTAATCACAAATAACAACTATTTTTTTTCACAAAATCACGACAATGCGCGCGCGGCTCTTCTCGTAATAAAAAAGTAGCCGTGTGCGCTCCTCAAAGGGCGCCGCTATGCACTGACTAGTGACTGACATAGTAACCGAGTCCCGAGACTTATTGCCGAAAAAATTTCGCTCACACACACACTCGCAATTGTCTATGCACCACTAATGCATAATTTTCGTAAGTAATATTTCTTTTTATTTCTAATTGTAGTATTATTTTGTGGGACTGGGCGGGGCGCGTCAGAGTGGAATCGTATGACACCTTTCTCTGTCTCTCAAGCATATTGAGACGTAGCGGATAGAATCGTACGTTTTGCACAGGTTCTTGACCTTACAATGTTTACCTATGATTACGGACTCAGATCTACATCATATTGAAAAATAAGAAAATTAAAAATAATTTCCTGTGGCTAAAGTATTCATTGGATTTGATAGATTTTTTGTATACGGGTAAAGAACATGACACTCTCTATGTGGTTTTAAGGAATGTCAATCGTCCTGCTCCACATTGTATAATAATGTTCATCGATATTTGCGTCAATTGTGGACCGATTTTGATAATTATCTTTTTCATTTGACAGAAGAAGCTTGCGCGGTGCTCCCATATAATTTATATTAACGTGGCTAGGGTAGTTTTTGAGTTAGTTTCAATAAAACCTATTTTTCTCACTTAGTCCATGCGGATGATGTTAATGAAAATTCAAGATGGTGGCTGCGAATCTTTTTAAATTTTTCGTCATGGGTGTCATTTTCAGTTTTCCAGGGTGCTAAAGCCGATAGTGAGGTCAAAATGTAAATCCAAGATGGCTGGATGTGTATGGATGTGACTGCAAAAATGTATAAATGTTCATCATGGGTCGGAAAATTTCGGAAGTCGGTGTCTATGGTTTTGTATTTTCGATAAATGCCACCAACTTCCGAAATTTATATAATCTTTCACTTTGTAGTGTTTTTTGGAAGTCAATTGTTTTTTTTTATTTGTAAAAAAGTTTTTGTTTCTTGCTTTTTAGGGGGTCAGTTTGTAATTTACCTTAGTTACAATAGCCTAATGTCAACTGCTCATCACCTTTTACAAAATATTGCTTTTCCCAATGCAGGGACATTAATCGTTGAGGAGTTCTCCTAGTACTTCACCATCAGCTCCACCTCTGCATATGCATTGTCACGACATAAATTGTTTGGCAACCATATTAAAGTAATCGAATCGCAACCCGTGAAATACTTAATATTGAGCAGTTTCGGTGGCCATCAATGGTCTTCATCACCACTTGACCAATTAGTGCTTTCCGAGAGCAACTACACGAGTTACTGTAAATAATACCAAAATCGCTATAGGTGTGCCTATAATATTTGAAGAATTCCCTCGATTTCTCCTGAACTCCATCACCAGATCCTGACCTGACGACAATGGGACCATCTCGAAAGAATCAAACAAAAAAAGAATTTTGCAAATCCCTCTATATATTTATGACGGAGCTATGCCCGAACAACATTTTTAAAAAAACGCTTCAAACATGCTTTTATGACATCGACGACCATAACTGGAATTGAATTAATTGAGTCATTGAGTGCATTATCAAAACATATTTTTTTATTACAATTTCGTGATTCCGGTTAGACTTTATAAAAAAAAAAGATAAATTGTTTACTTTTTTTAAGTATAAGAAA
Source organism: Xanthia togata (assembly GCA_963853775.1). Lineage (NCBI taxonomy): Eukaryota > Metazoa > Arthropoda > Insecta > Lepidoptera > Noctuidae > Xanthia > Xanthia togata. The sequence goes on from OY970802.1 coordinate 21,647,942, forward strand.
TACGATTAATAGACGTTACAATACAGGGGGCCCAAAACAAGACCTCCTTTTAAATAATTATAATACAGAATCTTTGTAACAAAAATATTAATAATTTCATTGTAAGAACTGGGCGAATAAGTGAATAATAGAAGTAATGACTCGTACTTAATTACATCATACAAGTAGGTACCTATTTTTGGCTGCCAAGAAACTGGAGGCCGATATTACATTCATTAATTATTATAATACTTAGTTATATTTACACTTTGTTATTGTTGTGCCTACAAGCTAACTAACTTTAAAGATTGTATTCCTTTCGATTGTCTCGATAACTTGTTCTTCTAGGACAAATAGTGAACTTATTGGTGATGTTCTTCAGAAAGGTCAGGTGCGTAGTATTCGCAACCGTGTATGAACAGATGTATGAACGTAAATAAAGCAAAAGGAGTTAGTGAGGCTCGTAGCAGGTGGCGTTCTGTATGTGCCTACCCCCATTGGCAGACGGCGTGAGTTTGTGTGTGTTTAATCGATATCGTCATGGTTTAATAGACGTCAACCCCCCTGATCTTTAGATTATAATTGAAGGCTAATGTTTTGCAAAGTGTCAAACACTTAGGTGTCATGTTAATTGTCAAGCGATTTTGAACCAAGTGCAGTGTAACTACTGTGTTCTGTACCTTGACCTCCCCTGCGTTTAAACATCCCTGCAAACAGTGGTGGTACCGGCCTTGCTACTATGGTAGAACGAATGCATTGATGGCGGCTCGGAAAGTTTTCAAATTTATCATGGATATCGTTTTCATAGTTTTCAAGGGTGCTAAAGCAGCTAGTGAGGTCAAAATGAAAATTCAAGATGGTGGCTGTGATTTTTTTTTAATTTTTCATCATGGGTGTGGTTTTCATAGTGATCACACGTACCGATTAGATGGGCGTGACAGTGCTTTCGGCTCAGTGCTTGGCACGTGTAAACACATCACCGAGTACTCGAGCGAGCGCTTGGACCCAACACCCTAATTGCGTAATACACGATCAATCACAATTTGAATAATTTTGAAACAGATTACTAATCCATTGGTTCATAAGTTCCAAAAAACAACGCAATTAATGTTATTGAACTGTCAAAATTAAACAGATTAGTCTTAATCAATTAGATAGCTGTTATATTTTCTAGATCGAAGGCCCACCCCCTCGCTTCCCCGCGCTTACTCGCTTGCCAACTCGGCACGTACAAACATGCACTCGGTGCGTACTCGCCACTCGGTACACTCTCACTTCGCTCGCAGCACGCTACCGTACAATTTCTAGTTATCTTTTTGCAATTCAGTTCTCACTATTCTGCGGCGTCGAAACTGAACTGACTAAATAATTCAACAAACCTAAATATGTAATCAAATTATTTCCTTAATATTTAACCTAAATAAGTCATTATTTCCTTAAATTAAGGAAAGAATTATTTTTGAGAACACTCAAAACCGCGATTGAACGTATATAAATAGCAACCACTTTATGACTAAATTCTACAAAACTTTTATAGGTGTCTTGTCTTATCCTGTTGAATTTTTGACAGTATTTCCCTATTCCAGACGTCCAAAATTTATTCACAGGAATAACAGTCAACAGTAAAGTTTGTTGTCCAGTTTAAATGTATTTATCAAAGGAAAAGAATTGCGCCAACGCAGATGATCCAACTATCAAAAAGTTAATTACCTAATCCTAATTGTCCTAACTAATAATTGCTATTTATATACTCGTATCTAGGCTCAACAGCGCCCTCCTCGCGTCGGGACACTTGGTGCGGGCGATCTCTCGCTTCCGGCCGTGGTTCAGCCATGGTCAGAAGCGAAAACGCGTGCGATGCTGTCGCCTCTTTTTGCAAGGAGGTGATGCATGCAAAGGAGGCGGCGGACAGGAAGAGAGAGCATACTTCTTACCCGCACCAGAAGAGCAGCCGGGCGTCGAAGGGCGCTGTGCTGATCTCCGGCCACCATACAATCAGCACAGCATCCTGCTGGCGGCCTGTGGGTGGCGAAATTGGGGCTGTGTCGTCGCTTGAGCAGTAAGGCTCAAAGATGTGGCACGCAGTATTGAATGTGCGCCTTAATGGGAGGACGTGCGGTCTTGAGATCGGCCGCACTTGGTGATGAGCGTCAGGCATGGTGGGCTGATACCAGTCATGGGTGCAGCGAATGTACAAGTATCTCCCGGGCCCCCGACTCATGGTATTAAAGGAACAGGGGGTTTTAGTCGGTAGTAGTCTGATATAACCCTCCGTTCTTCCCAGACGGAGGGTATCACGAGGACATCCGGATGTAAAAAAGGTTGGCACTCGATTTGCTAGATTTGCTACTAATTAATTTCATTGTTTTTATTTTGCATTCAGTATTTACCTGATAGGAGTTAATAATAAACGGCTTTACAATACAATAGTCCTTTGTGTAGTAGGGATGTGGTGACATCTAATCACAATACCTTTTGATGTTTTTCCTTATTAAATTTAATGCTATTAACGTTTCTAACATCATGGATTTGAATTATAAACAAGAGAACTATATTCATTGAGGTTTCCTATTATTTCTGTGATTGGGTTTTTTATTTTCGCGTTTACCTCATCTATACAAATATTATAAATAAAGTAGCTTTTCGTGTTTGTCTGTATGACCGCTTTGTTGTTCTAACTAAACCATGCAACAGATTTTGATGAGGTGTTCACCACCGGAAAGTTTATGTGTATAATACCTTAATATTAAAGTTATATATAACTATGCAATATCGATGTTTAGTCAAATCGTAAAAACCGTGCGAAGCAGGAGCGGGTCACTAGTTTGTTCTAATTTTAAATACGTATTCTTTATAAATTATATTTTTATTATTAGTTTTCGGAGACGGTGCGTGATCACGGAGAAATCGATGAACATACATAAAAAAATATATAATTATACAGACGAACATAAAACCTCTTTCTTTTTTAAACTGGTTAAAAATAATGGAAAAATGATAAAAAAAGGTTTTATAAAAAACCTTTTTTTTAGGTCTATGAATGTACGAGTAGGTAAAAAAATAAATAAGAAGTGAGTTAAAGAGTGAAGTGAAGTGTGGATTGAGGTGAGTGTGTAGTATGAGTGTGAGTGAAGCGAGTGGGTGAAGTGTGAAGTGTGAAGTGAGTTATTGAGTGAGTTTAATGATAAAATTCGATCGACCCGTACGAACAAATTTCATACATATAACAGGAAATATTTTAATTGACTCCGTAAAGCTATACCAGTAACACAACGAATCACAGTACGATTTGCCTGTTAACTTAAAGCAGTTTCAATCTTCATGTTTTCCTGAACAGTTCGCTTTGAATAACGCGTTGCAAAATATCATAGTATCATGTTTGTGTCTAAATGTAGATAAGTGATTAACTAATTGATTTAATCAAATATTACGAGGAAAATATGGAAGGTAAGTGTTTTTTTTTTCAAATATTAAACAACTTGTTCTAAAATAAACGCACTCCACCAAACATCCCAATTTGAATAATTATTATGTTATAATCTTATTACATACGCTGAATATGTATTTATGTACTATTATGTGTAAAACATTGTTTATTTATTGATTGTGGGAGAAAATGGTGGTCACAATACAACGCACATAGTCGCACTCCTCTACGGGTCTAGCATAGTAGGTACTTCGTCCATTTTGATATGTTTTGGTTAGGTATACTATAGCGGAAGTGTGACTGTAATTTACGTAGGTACGTAGTTCTAATTACTTTTGGGATAAAAAGTTACCCACATAAAAAATGACAGAAACCGATTCAGTAAACGATTCTGAACAAACTGTGAGTATTTTCATATTGTGCATTAATTGAGTTACACAATATATATTATCGTTTATGTCGATGACATTAACTTATTAACGACTTAAAAAAATAAACTATTGACCAGTGCTCTAATTGATGTAGTTTACACCATCAATTAGAGAATTAAATCCGGAAGGTTCAGGTATACAGTGTCAAATTTAATTAGCTAACAAAACCCAACAGAAGTGATGGGCTGTTACTAAGAAATTTCTAATCTAAAAACCCAATAACACTTTGCCCGACCCGGGGAATCGAAACCAGGATCAGCAGTTGCGCAGCAGTCGCGCTTGCGACCAGCAGACCAACAGGGCAGTCAGACTGTATTAAGATTAGTTTGACCTATAATACTGCTTGATGTTAATCTTGCTATTTTACATTACAGAAAGAAAAATGTTAGCTGTTCTGGCCGTAGTCCAAGCAGTACAATGCGCTACTGGTATGTTCTTCCATGAACCTTCAAATGTGGTCATGCAGTCTGGGGAAGCGGAAAATGGTTCAGATTTCGGTTTTGCTATGACCTATAGGAATGACTTCAAAACTCTAGGTAAGAATCTTTGTATTTTTTCCAAAGCCTAACAAACTTAACTTAGCTTAGCCTATAATGCTTCACACTGCTGGAATACAGACCTGACTGAGAAGAAGTGGGCTGCAAACCATCACGCGGGCCCAGTACGGGTTGGTGGATGTCTTTGAATCTTTGGTTCTATGACATGTCCGTTTCCTCACGACGTTTCCTACACCATTTTTTGAAAAGTGGTGATGAATTAATTTACATAGAGTAACGTGCCTGCCTGGGTTTGAACCCATGAACTACTCGTAGGTCACGGCCGTTTCCAATGGGCCACTACTACTCCCTCAAGGTCATACGAAGCGTTATTATGTTTTCCTAATATGTACCAAGTACAGCCTCGTTTCTTGAGTGGTCGTAAGCGCGGCTACTTGTTACACTAGTGTTGTAAGAAACTCGAGTCCTAAGTTTTACAATCAATGATAGATTATAAGTAAAAATAGATACATAGGTTCTATGGCAAAACTTGGCTTATTACGATTCCTATTGTCTCTTTTTCGCTCCCGATAATTACGACATGCCGTGCTACTTCTACGTGTCATCTAATATTATGAAATTGTGCTGTTTTTGAAGATCGAATGTTGGGTAGGTAGCCTGACCTGCTGGGGTCGCGGGAAAGTCCGTAAGGGATACCAAGGCCCCTGGCAACATACATGCAACTGAAGGAACAGGGGTGGGTTTAGTCAGTAAGAGTCTGACACACCCTCCGGCTCTGCCCAGAGCGGGAGAGGTAATTTGATAAATTTACCTCTCCCGCAAAAATGTATATAGGTAACCTGTATATAGGTGGTCTGTTTTGTAAATCTCACCGTGAAAACTTAGGTGAGGTGAGTAATAGTGCAATTTATGTGGAATGACAGCTCACTTCAATCTTACTTCACAAAAGTGATCATCCATTAATCACAAGAGAAAGGAGGGTGCGGGGGTTTGCCAAAATTCACGTATAAAATATTTTTATTTTTATTTTCTTTGAACGCGCGATTTCTAAAGCGGAAAACGGCGCGAGATCTTCCTTTCCTTTATTTATTTTCATGCCAGTCAGAACAACCTGCAACCTTAATGTATGTCTGGACATTTTTATCACGACGAGCGGGAGGGCGTGTCAGACTTTTACTGACTAAAACCCACCCGTGTTCCTTCAGTTGCCTGTGCAATGCCAGGGGCCACGGTAGCCCTTTTGGACTACCCCGCAACCCCGGCAGGCATCGGTCTCATCGGACCCCTTCACCCGCTGACATCTCTTTGAGGCGCGCGCGGAACACAACGTGCCGTCGACCCGGGCCTGGTCCTTACCGGACGGCGAGCTACCCATTGCTCCCCGTCCGAATGGACGTCCCTTAAGTCTTCACGGTCAAATTTTTGTAGAATAGATTTCCAGTTCTTATCCTGTGGTTCTAGATCGTTTGTATAGTTTGTTCGAGACTGTTGGTATAGATAGTGCAATCCACGACGACGCGCCCCACTCCGCGATTACTGTACTGTAAGCTGTATGGAGCGGAGCGGAGTGGGGCGCGTCGTCGTGGATTGCACTATCTATATGTACCTGCGCGGCAAGACGGGGGGGCTGTGCGGACCGCTCATTTGTCAATGCTCACGGCGCGCGGCGTCCCGCCCGCCGCTCATTCGTCAACGCTGTCCACCGCCTCGCCACCAATTTCTAAGGCGCGGAACAGCGGTCGCGGTTAAACTATAGTCTCTAACTTTATTTTGACAGTTGTCGGCGCCCCGAAAGCAGACTTCATGGGGAAAATATTCAATTGTGAAATTGAAAACGCTCGAGTCTTTCAAAAGATTTCTTGTGAAGAGCAAAACATGGATATCACCCCGTCCGAATATAATAATGGTAAGAAAGAAATAAGTACCTACCTGTTTCATCCGATTTTGATACGGTTTCCTACTTAATTTAGAGAATTTATTCCGAAAGTTTTATGTGTTTTAATCCTAACTTATTCTTATCCATACTACATATATTAATACTGTAGCGGTTACACCACCACATACGAACTACGCATCAAAGACATGACGTCACACAAATCCTGCATCGCGCAATTAGAGTTTACCGCGCGAACGACATAGATAAGCCTATCCGAAATCAACAGTCGGGCAGTCGGCCCGCCAGACACAACACCCGTCTGGTTGGAGGATCCTCCCTTTTCTATGGTGGATGAGTGAACTTTACACCCTGTTCCTCATGCCCCTAAATTGGTGACCCCGAGTATGAACGTCAACGCAGCCTTCGTGCAACTACTTCAGCGTGACGTCATCATCATCACTCCCGCAAGCTTTCGTGAGGCGAGTCACACAGACAGCCAGCACCCTCGGCTTCAACGGGTATCCTGACCACCCACATGCAGCGAACGCGCATTCCTGGTCATCACCCTCAGCCTCATCACCCCGACTCACTGGGGAATCACAGCAATCATCTCAATCAGCGCAATCACCGCTATCACCGCAATCACCTCAATCACCACAATCGCCGCAATCACCGCAGACAGTTCCGACTCACCGCGAACTGTGCGGCACCCGGTTCCGACGCACTGGAACCTTAGCTGGCACTGTGAAGCATCGCAAGATACAAGACTCAGCCCACTATCGACCTGCGGTCTCCGGAGGGGAGTGATGTAGCGGTTACACCACCACATACGAACTACGCATCAAAGACATGACGTCACACAAATCCTGCATCGCGCAATTAGAGTTTACCGCGCGAACGACATAGATAAGACTATCCGAAATCAACAGTCGGGCAGTCGGCCCGCCAGACACAACACCCGTCTGGTTGGAGGATCCTCCCTTTTCTATGGTGGATGGGTGAACTTTACACCCTGTTCCTCATGCCCCTAAAATACTACATACTTTATAATATTATACATTCGAAATTAGCTCTGTCTGCTTTTTATGTGTTTTGTTTCAAAAATAATCCTATAGGGGATGAAAGTTTGTATGGGAAACACGGCATTTCTTAAGAAGCATATGAAAATTCAACGGATCTACCTCTTCCGACCTTCCGACCTACCTCTGTCATGTGGTCGAGGCCTATTTGACGGACAGAGCCGTCATCTACCCCTGTCACCAGGGAGAATGGAACCGGCGAGAGATGTCATGCGATGTCCCACAGGAATCGGACCTGGAGCCAAATCTGTGGGACATCGGATACGACTGGGTGCTGCGCGCCGACCTCCCTAGCGGTGTCTGCGTCGTTTGTTACGCAGACGATACGTTGGTACTGGGTTGTGACATTCGTCAACAGAATCCAGAAATTGGGACTCGAGGTGGCCCTGCGCAAGTCCGAGGACATGTGTTTTCATGGTCCTCGGAACGCGCCACCGTCGGGCTCCCAAATAACGGTAGGAGGAGTTCACATGGTGTCGAGTCAACGATGAAGTATTTAGGACTCATCTTCGACAGCCGGTGGAACTTCGTGGAGCATTTCCGACGTCTGGCTCCAAGACTGGAGCGGGCCGGGGCTGCTTTGCAGCGACTCCTACCCAATCTAGGGCATCCAAACGCCTCCTACCAGAGGGTCTACGCGGGGGTCGTGCGGCTTATGGCCCATTACGGGGCACCGGTGTGGGCGGGTTGGAACATACGGAGGAGGTCTGCCCGGCTTGGGAAGAGCATCGCCGTATCCTTGTGTAGGCGATCGGTGGCAGTGATCTCATGCGTCTGGCCCTGGTCCAGGCCATGGTACGGAGTGAAAGGGCATGGTAGGCCGTCACCTCCATATGCGAAGCAGTAATGCTCGCAAAGGAGGAGATGGAACGCGTGAGGGAGAGGCAAATTTCGCGCCCACGCGCCCCTAGCCACCGCAGGAGACGCCCTGGGCGTCGGTAATCGCAGGCCGATTCCCGGCCACCGTAGGCGTGGGCTTGCGAACGGTGAGCAATGGGTAGCTTGCGGTCCAATAAGGACTAGGCCCGGGTCGACGGCGCGTTGAGTTTCACGCGTGCCTGAAAGAGGATGGGTTTTAATCAGTTCCGCCCAGAGCGGGAGAAGTTATTTGATCATTTCCCACCTAAAATAAAAAGGGGGTAATTTAGAGGATGATTTTAAAATGTACTTATTTTTGTATATTTAATTTAAAGATATTTATGGGAGGGGAAATATAGTCACAGTCCGTATCTTGAGATAACATTAACCCCAGTAGCACACCTCCACTGCGAAACCTTAGCAGCAAAACCGCTATAGTAAAATTCAGTTTTTCTAAACAAAACTGTCACACGACAATTTTATTAAAAAAGCAGTTTTTCTATACAAAAACTGTCCGACGACAATTTTATTCCACGTATAAAATTTATCTGATTTTGATTAAATCAGCCCTTACTGAGATTACAAATCCTTATTCAACCAAAAACCGATTAAATTACGACAAAGGGTTTGTTTTCTTATTTGATCTTTGACGAAGCAATTAAAGTTTTTTTTTTTTTCAGTAAAATTTCCTGAGCAGCACTTTCATTTGGGTTCTACGATAGTTGCTACAGATGAATTCTTTTTTGTAAGTATATTTTTGCTTTGCTTTTTTATTCAGTTTTATATGTATGATGATTTTCTTCGAACTTACGTGAAATCGGTAATTACTTTAATTTGTTTATTTATTGATGCTCGTTCGACCCCTGGGAGTAGCACAACAAAAGATGATTCCTTGTATCATTAGTCAATTCTTGAAAGGGTAAGTGTTAAACAGTGTCAGACAATGGTCCATGTTTTTGCAGAATACATCAATATACATCATGTTCACGAAAGGTGTATATTGTATATATATATAGATGTGTATATTTAATGGTATGGTACAGACCATTAAACTGAACCAATTTATCCTTGGGACAACGCAATCGCGAAAAAATTATCACCTTTCTGATACATGCTGTATAGCATAGCCAAATCTGAAGCAAACAACAAGAAACAAATATAAGCAGTTTTTTTATAAATAATAATATTATTCTAAAATAACATCCACCAAAATGTTCCACTTATTGCGCTATTGGGGAGGATGCGCTAAGGAAGCCGGCGATATACAAATTTTCTTACGTTATTTTTGATTTTTGCAGGTAAACGTCTGGTTGTATGTTTATTAAAATATGATTCTATGAGTTAGAATAATCCTAAAATGTCATGATTTCATAAAAAAGTCATTCAATAGGATTATATGAACTCAGAGAGCTTTATTGATGATTTTTTTATTATAACTCTATTAATAAATATTTGATACGGCCGCGAATTATATTTAGATGAACAAACAACCTGATACTGTCCTGCAAATTGCAAAAAAAACGTAAGAAAATTTGAATTTCGTGGGCTACCCTGACGTTTTCGCCTTTTCATCGTGTTTTTTGCATATTTTATTGAGTATCCCACCAACAGAGTCACAAAATATTCTGCTTTTAGTGTTCAAGATAAACCTCGACACGTCTTTTAAAAAATAATCCTACCTAAGATAAAGAAAAGTGTCAAGACCTGTCGTGAAATTCTCAGTGATCAAAATGTCATTCGTTACTTGTAATGATTTGTTAAGAAAAATTGGTTCGTTTTGCAATGTTTAAAAACTTACGGGTAAAATTACTGAAGATAATAGCAGCAATAATCTATAGACATTATTATAAATTAAAGTTTCTTTTCGTGTTTATATGACCCCGTTGTTCTGCTATATCTATATTTAACAACAGATTTTGATGTGGCTTTCAACATAATTTAGGGAGTTTATTCCGGAAGCTTTATGTGTATATTACATTAGTTTTAAACTAATATAATTATAATAAAGTAATTCCGATGTGTTGTCAAGTCGTAAAAACCATGCAAAGTAAGGAAGGGACGCTAGTGGTCCTATAAATAGTCCTTAATGAATTTGTAGCACTTTAACTAAATAATGGATACAAAATTTGACGCCAAAACAGAATGGTGGCAAAAAAAGTTTTGTGCTATCGAATTGGTCACCTTATTGGTCACTATTTTGTTGGTCCGTTTTGGATATCATTAAAATATATGCATATTCAAACTATTTATAGAAATCCTGTAGGTACAGCAAGTTCACGGAAAAACAACTAATTTAGTTTAATGGTAAATAAGTAATGCAAAATTACATTTTATCCTCATTATTGTTTTATTTATAAGGAACTTGCTGCACCCGCGGTTTCACCCGCATAAATCTTCGTGCAGACTAGCGCGACGCGACAGCAGGACGCGACAGCGCGACGCGACACCGGTTATTATACCGTGAAGTTTTCTTAGAAATTGTATTGTTCGAGTCGCGTTACGACATCGCGTCGCGCTGGCCTGCACGAGCCTTAAGTCTCGATCCCGTGGGAATATCGGGATAAAAAGTATTCTATGTACTAACTGGACATGGGTCCAGGTCATGGTCTACCCAAGTACTAAATTTCACCCAAATCTGTTCAGCCTTTTTAGCGTGAAAGCGTAAAAATAAACAAACTCACTTTCGCATTTATAATATTACAACACACATAACATCACACCTGTAATCCCCGGAGGGTTAGGCAGAGGTGTACCTATAGTACACCCACACTTCGCCAGTTATGAAAAGTCCCAATGTAATAGGGGGCGAGCCTATTGCCATCAACCGGGCACAAATCTGGACTCTGAGCTTCTACTGAGAAATTCCAGATGGAAAAACCCACTAGACCAATAATATTAGCTAGGATATAGTAGGAAATAATTATGAAAAGTCAAAATTTTAAATAATCATTGGTTCTTTTCATATCAAGAGCCCTGTTGTCCGTTACGGTCTACCGTACGTGTGGAAATATATCTTTCAAATAAAGTCGGACGGGGTCTGTTATACTTTTATCTACTAACGCCCGAAATTTTATAATAAACCCGATCTTTGTGTGTAACCGCTTCTGTAGTCTAGTGGTCCACCTGTCTCAGACCGAGTTCGATTCCCAGTGGCGGCAAAATTTTCTGCTCGGGTTGGTTGAACTTGTTCTATGTCCGCCTGGCTAGCTACCACCATTTTATCCAAGTCTAAACACAAAATTCAAAATTCAAAAGTTATTTATTCAAACTAGGCTGAGAATCAGCACTTTTCGAACGTCAAAATTACATACACACACATAATCACAACAATGTTAACAGCATTGTTGTGTTTCGACAGTTAGAGGTAAGATAGTCAGTTCCTCTGTGGTTGAGGATTCCGGATGAAACTCGCTTCCACCTTCGGCAGGTAAAGAAATAAAAATAGGTTTATTTGTCACAGAAACACGTGCATACAAAAAGACAAGAGTAAGTAAGCAGAAAACAAAAAAGATCAAATAATATAAATATTAATATAAACATAACAGAAATAGTCGGCAGCTGCACGTCATGACTGTGACAAGAAGGCTCTCACTCAACATAATATAGTACATTAGCCCACCAGATGTAAAAATTGCCAGCCCCTCAGATGTCTTCAACTGAGGAGTATAGAAGTTTACGTCCAACTCTTATAGATCTACCCACTTGAACCAACAGCTAATGTTAATGGCCCAAGAAAGAGATGCCGGGATGACCTGGACGCTTACCATGAGGTCTGTTCCAGGTAGCGATGGAAAAGAGTTTCTGGAAGGATTTGGGGCAGGCCTTTGCCCAGAAGTTTGCTCAGAACGGGCTAAAAAAAAAAAAACCCAAATATTTTGTCCTTTTAGTTTTAACTGACTTTTTATTTCACAGACATGTGCCCCTTTATGGACGACAAATATAACTGCAATTGACCGAAGTGGTAAAGTTGATGTAACCGATTCTTTTGGGACATGTTTCATCCATAATGTCGAATATAACACACTTCGCTATCAAGGCCTTTTAGAGTATTACCTGAAACCCAGTGCAATGAAGACCGGAAACAAAGCAATACGAACCCGTTCAAGAAATGGTAAGTATTTCTGTTTTCTTATGTTAGGGTTCCGTACACAAACGGTGCCAACGGGGCCGCCCGCCTGTGACAGGGCTGTATCTTTTGAAACGTAATAATTAGACACTTCAGATGTACACAGAGTGTATATGACTGCTATAACAACAAATATTAAAAATACAAGTGGTCGCGTTACTGCTGAGCATGAGGTTCTGGGTTCGATTCCCAGGTCGGGGAAAAGTATTATTGGATTTTTCCACCAAGAATATCTCAGTAGTAGCCCCGAGTCTGGAATTGTGCCTGGTTGATGGCCTATTGCCATATAATGGGACTTAAAAACATAACTGGCGAAATGTGGGTGTACTACAGGTACACCTCTGCCCAACCCTTCGGGGAAACAAGGCGTGATGTTATGTTATGTACAGGTACATAAATATATACCCCGTTCAAAAAACTTGTTGTTTGTATTTTTTTTTAAACTGTAGTGTTAAATATTATACGGTGTTTAGCGAAATGAAAATGAAAATCCACCACTTTAACACGTATAACAATTTATTTTTATTTAAAAAAGCTTCGCATCAAAAAATATTTAAAAACATCTGAATTATGTAAAATATGATTAAAATAATCGGCGGAACAGGTAATTTAACCTAAATGAAAAAGGAATGAGAAAACTTAAGGAAAATACGCTGGTAAATCTTTGTTACTCATTTGGTTTGGGAACTAGGAAATCGATTGCAATCGGTTTTAGGTTCGCGACCATTAAATTATTTAAATAACGCGTGAATAATATTATCTAATAAAGATGAAACTAAATTATCCTAAAATAAACAGTCCTAGTTTAAAAAAATAACTTCTCATTCTTCACGACTTTTTTTTCTATAAAAACCTTACAACCAATATTTCAGTCATAAAAAAATATGAAAAAAGTTGAAAATAAAAAAAATATGACCAGCTAGAAAAAGGTAAGGAAACCGCAGAGATCACGCTGCGCTGCAGGTGGTACCGAACCCTTCATGTGCGACTCGCACTTGGCTGCTTTTTTTTATTGGTGAGCATTCTCATAACATGATTAGATTTTCCTTTGTGATTGATACACGAACAATTCGTGGTGTGGTTATAAAAGACATGGCCAGAAAGTATCAGTAAGGTTGGTAACGATGGTTACAAACATTTGTGGAGGCCCTTTCTTCCGATTTTATGTAAAAATCCCATGAATATTTGTTTGCCGTGTCATTTTATACAAGATGGAGACGACAACAACAATAAATTAAACATCTAATGCTGTTCCAAAAATTCAATTAATATATTCAATAGCTTAGTCAATATAGGTAAGTAGAAGGCCGGTAAAATCCATAGTCGGCTCGGTTTATTCCGTTTATCCACCCCAAAGAATCCACCCTAAGCCTATAAATTCCGTTTATCCAACTAGGCCTAGGGTGGATTCTCGGACATACGTTTCCAAGTATCCACCTTAGGGTGGATTTTTCGGGGTGAATAAACGGAATAACCCGTTGGCTCATTACTACTAATTAGTTTATTTGAAAAACTCATTTTTCTAATTTAGATGATAGGATTTATTTGATGCATTGAAGAGCAATATAAAAAAGCCACTTGTAAAGTGCCACAAAAGTCTAAATATCTCCTAAACCACACAAGTTGACTACGTATCGTTAAAAAAATCTTGAAAACATTATAGGTGTTTTTTATGCGCTATTTATTAAATATACCGTCAATATATTTAAATAATTATTATATATATTGACGGCACGGTTCCGGTTCCGGGTCTGGCTGTTTGTGTATGTGAGTTTAAATGTATGTAAACGCACCCACGATACAGGAGAAATTCCTAGTGTGGGGAAAAGATTTATAAAAAATAAAATAAAAAAAACTTTAATGTTGCTTTTTGCTGCATGAAGCTGTCTTGCGTGGTGTCGGAAATATTTCATGATAAGCTAATGGCTTTTTTATATTGCTCATCAGTGTAGTTTCAAAATACTTCTATACATCAGTATTGCCAGTGTTTTCATTTATTGTTGTATTGTAGTCTCCATTTGGTATAATATTGTTTATAAATGATTAACATCTTAAATAAAAATCTTATTTAGTTGATAGTTTTTCTGGTGGAACTGGTTGGTCAACGCTACTTGACAAGGAGAATGATCTGTTGCTGATTGCGAAGACGTCGTTGATTGGAGACTTTTATTACTTACCTGCGTCAGATCCTTATAAAGATGTCAAATCATTGGCAGAGAAACAACTGTATAAAAATTACTTACCGAGTTTTTTTAACATAGGTAATGTTAATCCGCATTTTATTATTATTATTAGCGCTAAGGCTGGGTTGTCACCAGAGCTGAGAGTAGAGAGAGTATAATACAATTAATGTTTACATATTAATGTAACACATTTTAAAAGAGTTGTGCCGGTATCTACATAGCCACATGCGAACTACACATCAAATACCTGACGTCACACAAATTCTGCATCGCACAATTAGAGTTTACCGCGCAAACGTGATATACGAGATCTGACATCAACCGTTGGGCAGCTGCCCGCCAGACACAACACCCGTTTGGTCGGAGGATCCTTCCTTTTTCTAAAGAGGATGAGTGACTATACACCCTTTCTTTTGTTTTAAGTTTACTTGCTGATTCTTCTCCATGCGAGACTGCCTTTTGCATTGCAATTCTAAAGTGCCTTTTAGTGGCCTAGGAAAAACAATTCTGTTCGAAAAAAAATCATTTTGAATATAAAGCTTTGGTGAAAAACCAGCCTAAATGCGAAAAAGAATCTTTATTGGACAAACCTGTCAAACCTACTTCAAGTACTAACAATTCTTCGCTAAGCTACTAACAAGGTGAACCGATGATCTGGAAGGATACAGGAGTCCGTTGAATGCTAATAGCTTATAGCCTATGGATGTCTGTTGGTTAGAGTGATGATGCTGCTTCTGTTCTTTTCGTCTCACAATATGGTAAATATCATAAATTACCGACGCATTTAAAAAGTAATTGCATACTTTGCGAATGTAAAATGCAAATTCAAAATATTTTATCGAATTTGAGCAGTTATAACCGCCATTGTATATTAAGTCTTAGATTGCGAAGGTTATAAGCAGTACCACAAAATTTTAAAAAAACAATACAATAGGGTAGAACATGCTACGTATGATACGTTAAATTATGGAGTACACTCAAATAAAAAAAAATTGGAACAAATACAATTGGAATAAACACTATTGAATATATGTATTTTATTTTTTTAAATGTACTACTACCTTCGCAATCTAAGACTTAATATACAATGCCGTCCATGGGCATGTGACCGCCCTTTTTTTCTGACTATTCATGAAAAATTATCGAAAATTAATTTTAAACTATAATTTATATTTTTCATGTTATTCAATTTTAGCTAAGTTTATAAGTTAAGCTCTTAGAAATAATAAACAGAATCCAAACCAAGCCAATAACATCGGAGATATGATAAAAAATGTAAAGCAAGGTCACACACGCTACTCAAAAAATTTAAATTGAACTCACCTTTTAAAGTTAATTTTCGATAAAAAAAAATTGCCATTGTTTTATGATACCTTTATCTTCACCTGTTAGTAAATCAACATTTCCTATCCAAAAGAGCAGTGTGATCCGTAAGATTGTGCATTATATTATCCAGTGCCTGTAATATTTTAAGATTTTTGAGTTTGATTTATTCGATTTTATTGCAGGTTTTGGCCTCACTGCCGGAAAATTCTTTTCTTCAAAAAAAACAGTGTATGCATTCAGTATGCTACAGAAAAATAATCTGGAAGGATTGGTAAGTAATCAAATGAGATTTAAAAGTAATAAAATCGGCCCCGAGACTTCTTTCAGTGTTTTTCGATATTTCTTATAAAGAAAGAAAAATAGGTTTATTTGTCACAGAAACAAAAACAATAAAAAAAACACAATATAAACATAAGAAATATTCGGCAACTGCACGTCAAGACTGTGACAAGAAGGCTTCCACTCAGCATAACGCTGTGCTATGTGGGACCCACAGCACAGCGCTGATTATCTGTGGTCACCCGAATAATACGTACGGAAATCAAGCCAGTAAATAAATATGAATATGGATTTATTCATATTTATTTACTGGCTTGATTGTGTGTAAATATTGATTAAATTATAAAAAATAATAATCATAATATATAATAATATTGGGTAATTGTATTGAGTTGTTGTTGTGTTGTATCCGAAAAAGCATTATGGGATATAAACGACAAAAACCTTAATTTAAACATTAAGTTCACGACGTCTGGAAAAGAAAATACGATGTCGTATTTTCTTTTTCCGTTTTTTTTTATTTTAAATTGTACATAATATTATGTATTGCAAGAAGACACAGCGTGGACTCCATAATTATTTCGACGTCTGCCATTGCCGAAAGTCGAAAGCGATGTGAGTGGTAGGGCATCATGTAAACACGTACTTCTCTCGATCCTGCTACGGCAGTATTTAGGGAATTATTGCCGGCAGCGTGAGGAGCAGCAGCAGGGGCTGAATGTAAATGAAGCATAAATGGGGTAATACATTTAGGTCGAGTAAGTATTGAAGTTTTGTATGGAACGTTTGATTATTTTCGCGGTTACAATGTTGGTCCGAAACGCGACGGCGCGACGCGACTCTAACAAAACAATTTCTAAGAAAACTTCACGGTAGAACAATTACCGGTGTCGCGTCGCACTAGTCTGCACGAATCTTTAATTTTGACAACACCTTTCTGATATACACTGTATTTATGAAAGTATTATTTAATACTGATATTCATTTGCCGATTTATCTTTCACACAGTCCATCCATCGTTTCTTTGGTCTTCTCCTACTACGTTCCTAATGATGATATGGCTAGAAAGGGGGTGACTACTAAGGGGAAGACAAATAGAGAGACATGTTGCGCCGTCCCTAAATAAATTGGGATAAGTACAGGAGAATGAATGAATTCATTTACCGATTCAATAACTAAAATATTGTTTTTTAGATAGCGTTCCTCGAACAAAAGAAAGATGGTTCGTTATCTATGTTGGCCCGAACACGCGCGGATGAAACACATAAAAAATTCATAAAGTTGGACAGTAATGCAGTTGGCACAATGTTTGGGACAACAATGAGCGCTGCTGACCTCAATTTAGATGGACTAGACGAACTATTAGTGGGTGCGCCTGCGCAGTCTGAAGACGAATGCTTCGAGTGCGGTGCCTTACACATTTACATAGGTGGAGACATGGTAAGAGACTTTTTATTTCTATTCTTTTTGTTTTCTATTACGGACGCTTTTAATGTTTTGCATCGTTCTCACATGCATAGCTTCAACATGAATGATGTAACCATATTATGTAACTATATATATCCTCCCGTCCGTTACAAAGACTCCAGGAGTTCGATAACAATTAAAATTCTATTGTGTATCATTAGTAGCAGTTGAACTCAAAGAGTACCCGTGGAGTTTCTTGTCCGTTCTTCTCCATAGGTACCTTTGGAATGGGCAACTAGCTTCATCTTTCTGACTGATCGACCTCTTGACAGTTCAAAACTGCCTGTAATTGGTTTATGATTTTGAGTTTGTGTTTGACATAAAAAGTTTTAATTGGTACAGTTATGGAAATTAATCATTAAGCAAAACACGCTACGTCAATTTGCCGTGTTATAGCCATTTCATACATCGGTCCAGAATGGAAGTTGTATTTTGAATATACGGACAATTTAAGTTAGAAGTCAATAAATAAATAAATTATTTATTTATTTTAGATTCATCCTACGATTACATCTTTTCATCCTCATAGCTTACGAAGTGTTAGTAATAATTAATAATTGATTGACATTTATAAATAACTAGCACTTTGCCCGCGGCTTCGCTCCCGTGGTCTTTCCCGCGGGACCCGTTATTTTTCCCGGGATAAAAAGTATAGCCCATAAAGCCTATATTACTCCCTGAAAACTAAGCTTTCTAATGGTAAAAGAATGTTTCAAATCGGTCCAGTAGTTTCGGAGCCTATTCGGTACAAACAAACAAAAAAGTCTTTCCTCTTTATAATATTAGTATAGAAGATAATATAAGCTTAACAATTAATTTCCCTGACTTTGCTTACCTATAAATGGTGTTTTTGATACGTTTAGTAACGAAAGCGAAGGTACAGTCAACAAAAGCTTGGTTATGCTGGCATTTTAAAACAGCTTCGTTAGTTTTAAGCTATACCTACATCATGTACGAGTATCAGAAAGGTGAGGTCACATTTAAACGGGCCATCGACCACAGCCACCGGTAGCCCAGCGACAAGCAGTTCACATGCTTTTTCATAGCTTTTGTATGAACGTTGCACACGTGTGGCCGGTGGCGGCCACCCGCTACAGCAGTACTCCGCACCGCAGCAGGAGGCGATAGCCACCAGTGGCTGTGGTCGGTGGCCCGTTTGCGCCGAGACTAAGGGTGTGGTAAACGTCGCGATCTCGATGTTGGTCCCATGGAGAAAGTTATTCAGTTTGATGATCCACACCCTTAAATATGAGCACATATTTCTGTTATATGATGTATCAATCAATCTGCCCAGCCTTTTCCCAACTATATTGGGGTCGGCTTCCAGTCTAACCGGATGCAGCTTAATACCAACCTGTATTTTACATAGAGCGACAGCCTATCTGACCTCCACAACCCAGTAACTGGGTAATCCGATACACTTGGTAAGACTGGTTGTCAGACTTTGACGAAACTTAACGACTGTCAAATATCCTCGAATGACAGCCGGGACCAACGGCTTACCGTGCTTTCCGAGGGACGGAGGAGTCTCAGTATGTAAAGATGGTCACCCATCCACGGACCAACCTGGTGGGTCGACCAGTGCGGTAGTTATTACTTAGCCACGAGCTCCTCAGATACAAACTGTATATTAAGCTACAATATTTACTTATCGCCCACTGTTGTCCTCAGAGTTCTATCATTGAACGGAAAAGGCTTCGTTCAATTTTTGCCAGTGCTTTTTTTGGCCGCTTCGGCACAGCCATTGCTGCGAAAGACATAGATGGTGACGGCAAACCAGGTTGGTATAATATAATGATATTAGAGAAAAACTGTGATACTAGATCTCAGTGGCGCCATCTAGCATACTATAGAGAAAAATAACATAATGGCCACGTTTGACACGATATTTTTGTATCGTACACCAACCTTTGATTACCAACGATCAGGTAGTTCTAATGGCGTGTAAGCACGAACGAACAAAACATGATGAACACGAACATCGAACATTTGGTTTGTACGTGTGGACGTAAATTAGCAAAGTGAACACGAACAGCATACGAACACAGTTCGATTTGTGTTCACGCTCAATCACCCCACTCTATTTAGTAGCCATGCATTCGTCACGAACATTTTTGACGAACACAATGTTTGATGTTCGTTAGTGGTACGCTCATGAGAACAAAGTGTTCGATGTTCGTGTTCACATGTCCATGTTCGTTCGTGCGTACACGCCCTAACAAGATTATTTAATTTATTTAAATACTCGGGAAATTATTAAATACTAACAAAAATAAACCTTAGTTCATTAAGTTTAGTTATTTTGCCACTACGAGGTTTGCAGTAACACAATTTACATTTCAGCATAATTATCTTTGAAATTAATTTTCTTTTGCGGCCTCTAATGTGGTGCGTATGACAGGAGACATAGAACAAATCTGAGCTAGGTGTGACCTGTAGGGGTGGGGGGGGGGTTATAGGCATCATACTATAGTTTGACCGAGACCGCTGTTCCGCGCCTTATGAATGCGTGGCGAGCCGGGGCAGCGTCTACGAATGAGTCCCGGCGGATGGGACACCGCACGCCCTACCGAATGAGCGGCCTGCACAGCTCCCACGTCTACGCGTCGCCGCGCACATACCTAAGGTGGAAACGACGGTTCCGGTCAAACTATAGAAGATTTTTTTATTGTAAATGCCTAGTATCAGGTGGCAGGTATCACCAAAGATTAAACGGTGAGATTTTCACAGATCCGCGGTGCTTATCGTCTCGCTTAGCTCCATCTATAAGAAACATATAATATAGCACCATTCCATTTTTGCGGGGTCTTTAACACTTTACTATATGGCTCCTGAAAACCCCTGGTGTAAGAAATGATGTGAGGAGTTTCCAAGCCTGAAGTTTAAAATCGCTTTTAACTTTACAGAACTAGTAGTAAGCGCGCCATACGAAGACCGTGGAAAAGGAGCCGTTTACATACTGTCCGGTTACGAGGTTTACAATACCCTGATGAAGTCCCAGGACTACAAGGGTATTCAGCTGTCAGACTTGAAACTGACGCAGCGGATCCAGAAGGAGTCATATAGGACCCTCGGCTTCAGTCTTCAGTTTATTGATGATCTTGACGAGAACGGATGTGATGGTGGGAATAAACAGTTTATTAGGAAGCTATTTTTAGTACGAGCCTAAAGCTCTTAAGGCAAGATTCATATGAATATGGACCCTATTCTCAGCGCATTATATTCATAAACGTATAAATGAATGTGAGCAAACGTTTCATACGAATATCAAAAATTAAATGAGTGTTTTTAGTTTAGTTTGTAATCTTCCTGTGCTAGTCCCAAGAAATATTTTTTTTAATTTTTTATATTGAACTTATATCTAAAATTTAACTTTTAAGAATAAATTTCACATTCGAATGAGACGCTTAAGCTACGGACTCCTAGAAAAGCGGTGACTGCTGACGTAGCGTCCGCAATTTACGGCGAATGACGTCAATGAAACGTTGATTATGAATGTAAGTTGGTGCGGTTTCCTAGAGGGCGTTGTTGACACCATACAGCAAACTCCGCCACCCAAACATTTAATTCGCTAGATTTGCCCTCACCGTACTCAGTCACAAGAAAAATTGTCCGTACTGAAAAGAGTGAGCTCACACATGATTAAATAGCGTTTCCATGTGTTGTCACTACGTCACTTTGTGTCAGACGTGTCAAAACGAAACAGAAACGCGACTATCTTTTGACGCGGTAGGGCGAATCTAACGATTTAAATCTTTGCCGCTGTCATCATTTTCATGACATCCGTCTTTGCGGCCGTCAACTGCGGCCACCGCTTTTCTAGGAAATCGTAGCTTTACTGTAACTTGTCAAAGTAAAGTCAAAGCGGGATCTTTGAATCTTGCTCTTTGTGGAGACGCTAATCCGGAAAAGTAATAACATAATACCAATTTCTGCCATAAAGTAGCGATACAGTGTTCTGATTTGAAGGGACATGGGCGACATTGTAATAACAGGTACATGAGACGTCTGCTCTGTATTTGAGAAGAAACAATGTGTGCGATGCTTCTGTTAATTATTCTTGTTATACCTATAAATACTGTATAGGTATAACAAGAATACACAGAGAATACATAAGACACAGAGGACAAAATAATTTAGTCTTTTGTGTTTAATGCAACACAGTGGTAGTTTAGTATACAAATATTATACACTAGGTACTTAGTTTTACTGTATACCTACAATATCTTTCAACAGAATTGGCGGCGAGTTCTCCGGGTTCTAGTAAAGTGCTGCTGTTCAAATGCGTGCAGAAGATCAACGTGACACTATCCAGCCAACTAATTGGCGAAAAGGTATGTAGGTCTGTCTTGTTAGTGACGCGGCACTTGGGCGAGCCAGACAGAAGGGACCATTCTGATAGACACTGTTTCCTTGTTATAACATAACATCACGCCTGTAATTCCCGAAGGGTTTGGCAGAGGTATACCTATAGTACACCCACATTTTGAGTTTAAGTCCCATGTAATAGGGGGCGAGCCTATTACCATCAACCGGACACAAATCTAGGCTACTGGCTGTTACTGAGAAATTCCTAGTGGAAAACCCAATAATACTTTTCCCGACCTTATTTTTTTTTTTTTTTTTTTGTGGGAAATCATCAAGACTCCTCCCGCTCTGGGTGGAGCGGGAGGGCGTGTCAGACTCTTACTGACTAAAACCCACCCGTGTTCCTTCTCTTGCCTGTGCAATGCCAGGGGGCCACGGTATCCCTTTCGGACTTTCCCGCAACCCCGGCAGACACTTTTCCCGGCCTGGGAATCAAACCCAGTCAGTCAATCAGGACCTCATGCTCAGTACCATACTTACCACTTACTCCCCACACTCACTCTCCCACTTCCCTGCCCACACACACACCCTCATACTTATCTATGGTTCCATTGTGACGACTGTTAGCTGCGTATCTACTTGAGCATTGTCAGGACCAGCAGCCTTGACTTGAGACAAAGACCTTGGGCTGAATGGTGCTAATCCATGCGTCAAGTTCGTGAACGGGCGCCGTCAGTAGGGACTGGTCATTTCTTAGCTGCTACGGCTCAGTTTAATAAAATTTTTGAGTTATTTCTTTTTTATCATTTTATTACTGACGGTTGTAACGTTCTGCATCGTTCTCATATAAGTATATATAATTTCAATACGAATGATCATAGTCATTTTTTTTTAAATTTGTGTAACATAGGTAGTGAGTACAGTTCTTAAATTAAATTTGCTAAAACCAATATTTGTAACCATATTTTGATTTAAAAGAGTTTCCGTGGAGTTTCTTGCCTGTTCTTCTACATAGGAACCTACTATGCTTTGGAATGGGCGACTAGCTTCATCTTTCTGACTGACCGACCCCTTGACATTTCAAAAGTGCCTGTAATTGGTTTATTTGAAATAAATTCTAGTTTTGAGTCTTGTACGTCAAATCAATTAATACGATCGTCTCCCAAACAATTTAAAACACCGGTTTGTTTCTTTGAATCGTCTGAAGACAATTGAGACAGAATAATGTCTTAAATATTATGTGTAGCGCTAAACACATTTAGTCATTTTTTGTGTTGCAAATGGGCCTAACCTATACCTATTACATATTTGTGTTTACTCCCACAGTTTTAGGGATCTCGTGCACGATGGAGGGCCACGATGGGCACCGACTCGGTAAATTAAATCTCATTCTTGGCAGCTCGCCAACTAGCGGATTCGTATCGGTTTCTGCAGTTTATCTGGTCGGTGCTGACCACTGATCGTGGTCATGGGCGCGCAAATATCTTTTACGAGTAGTCTGTACTCTGTAACATTTTTTATTTTTTTTATTTATGTACTTAATTTAGATACTGTTGAAGTTCGTGATTTAAATGGAGTACCCCTATTTGCAATCCCTGAACATGAAATATGAAGCATGAAATATTTTGTTCACAGATAGTAAGAGAACAAGATACATTTTTCACTGTTAAAGTGTGCGCTCGAGTGGAGATGCCTGAACTACCAGGTGATATGATTGGAAGTAAGTTATCGAACATTTTGCTCCTCTGACATGCGACAGATGTGGCCAGTTAATAATTCCAGCAGGTATTTTGCCTTTGTTAGGGATCCCATACCTGAAGGGTGCCAAACGGAACCCTATTACTAAACCTCCGCTGTCCGTCCGTCCGCGGGCTATATCTCGTGAACCTTAATAGGTAGACAATTGAAATTTTCACAGATTGAGAATGTCTATTGCCGTTATAGGTAATAATAAAATTAAATAAAGTTAATAAATTAAAGAGTATTACAACATATTTTAGTTTTTGAAAAAAAAATCTTACCCTGACATGTGGGGTATCATTTTCCAGAGCTCTTCAAAGTAGAGCACATAAATATATTTATAATTTTTTATATTCAAAAATGAAGGGGAATAGGGGCCGTAAAAGTTGTTAGTTTTAGACCGTTTTTGTACGAGCTCTATCGCAACAACTAAACAAGTTAGAAATTTGAAACTTCGGTATATAATGTACTGTAATATACTGTATTTTAATCAACAAATATAAAAAAAAACGCCGGTTTATTAAGTATTTTATTTAAATATAGACCTTTTTCAGCAACTGCAAAAAATAACTTTGTAATTCACAGTATCATTATTAAATACAAATTTATCATTGCGATTTTTATTAAGTTTAAGATGAATATAAATATTATTTGCTAAATATTGTACGGTGGTACGGAACCCTTTGTGTGCGAGTCCGATAATGTAACCCTAAAACATGTGATACTTGTTTACAACAAGTCTTGTAACAGACTTGTCATAAACATGTCGTGTATAAAACATGTATTATACTTAGACTTATTTAATTACGTTGTTTCAGAGATGTCTTAAATATTTTTTTTCACTTTTTTGTCATTTTTGTCAAGTTTCTAAGTTTTGTATAAAACTAGTATTTACAGCTTAGGTGTAAACGATGAACGAAAACAGTAGACACAAAGCGAGGTTACAATACTACACTACACTTTCTATCTTCTGGTCTTGTGGTACTTGATGATGTACCTATTTATTTATTTATAACTAATAATATGTATTATAAATGTGAATGAGTTTGTTTGTTAGTTATGCTTTCACGCTAAAACGGCTGAACAGATTTGGATAAAATTAAGCACATGGATAGACCATAACCTGGATTAGGACACAGTATACTTTTTATCCCGATATTCCCACGGGATTGAGACTTATGCGGATGAACCCGCGGGGCGCAGGTAGCAAGAAAATAAATTAGACACTACAAAACATACAATGGCTGGTTTTATTCTGCGATCTCTTCCAGGCTACCTTGGAATGAACAGAAATTGCCTGGACATAAAATGGGATTGTCATAGGTGCAAATAAAAAATACAAAGGTATTTAAACAAACCTACACTGATAATTATATAATATACATGTTCTGCTTCTAGACATTACCATCGAAAACAGTATTACCGGCGAAGCGGCCATCGTGCAGCGGCCCAATATTGTCATTGACATGTCTTGCTACACCTGCCACAGAGACAGGAAACTACTGTGCGAGAATGTCACCGTGGAATTGGTAAATACTAAAATAAACAATTTTTTTTTTTTTGTTTTTTTACTTTTTTGCTATTGTGGTTTTCTATCTAGAACTTCTCAACAGCAGCCCGGATTCTGGACTAGGAGCGCCCCCTATCATAAGGGACTTCAACATAACTGGCGAAATATATGGTCATATTTAACGGTGGTTTCATACCTACATCACGCCTGTAATCTGTACCTATACACCATGTATTAGAAAGGTGTAGTCATAATTTAGGCTGTGGGTACGGACTATTGAACTGAACAACTTTCTCCATGGGGCCAACATCGCCATCGCGAAAAAAATATCAGCTGTCCTGGCTGTATGGGACGGATGATTATTTTTGAAATAGAATCATGTAACAGGTAAATCCATGGTAACACGTTGCACGTCGATTTCCCAGCCACCCTGTATGTCCTCGCGATTTTATCTCGAATTGTTAAATGAATTTGATTGATGTTTTATAAATGCGTTATCAAAAGATTACGGCGATACATTGCGTTAAAATGTGCCATGACGTCACGAGTATGTAGATTTTATACTTACCTACTTGTGACGTAGCGTGCGTCTAACTTGAATGCGTTTTATCTAAATCATTTTTTTTTATTATGATAAAGTAAAAAATACGTGTCTAATCTTTTTTTATTACCTGACAGACGGACTCACTAGGTTTTTATTTTCGACCCAGGAGTCATGTGCTATCAGTGTCAGCTGGGGGATTATAGATCCCACCGATACCCAGTGTAAACGCGGTGCTACTGACTAAACCATGTCCCATATGTTGGAGTGTCCAAAATCTCCATACACATGCACTTCTGAGGACCTAAAAAACGCCACTGATGGCCGCTATTGACTTGGCCACCTACTGGACCCAACTCATTTAAGATAATTCATGTATTTACCATCTACTCTAAAAGAAGAAGAAGTGCCAACTAGTGTTTAAGCAATATAATTTTATGCCTAATATTAAAATACACTTCTTTTTTATTAACTCGCGGCATTATACCGACTTGTCATAACGAAGGACTTATTCAATTGTTTTCCGATACATTTCTTTTATTGCGAACCTCTTTGAAAGATATCAAAAACTCGTAGAATTAATTTAGGAATTTAAGTGGGATCAATGTCAAGAAATATCTCGATAAGTGGGCCTCGTCAAATTCGATAATATCTGGTTGCTCTAACGCATTGTATCTAAGTTGGTTGGTTAGTTGGCTTTTTTATTTGCGCGTTAAGGGCAAAGGTCAATGATATCCTTGGCTTCTTAATTGCAGCCGTGTTGATATATTTCTTGTTAATGATGATGGGACAGTATCGAATGTCGAACGAACGAGAGTAAGTGTATGAGGGGCTAAACGATAACTGCCACTTGGGTCAATCGAAGGTTAAGCTATGCTTGCTGCGGTCGGTTCGTGGATGGGTGACCATCCATTACATATCGAGACCCCTCCACGCCTCACAGAAACCACATTAAACCGGTGGTCCCAACTGTCATTCGCAGATCTTTGACAGTCTTTATGGATAGTCAGAAGCCCAAAAGACTGGCAGACAGTCTTATTACCAAGGGGTAGGTATTGCTGGTAGCTTTAAATATTTTGTTTTTAAGTTTTGAATGTGGGTCTCGTTAACCAATAAAAATACTGAAAATAAATTATGTGGCCAAGTGGACCCGGGTCCAGTAGCAAGCTGCAGCTGACCGAAGACTCCCAGTAACTAGGTTGTGGAGGTCAGATAGGCAGTCACTACATGTAAAATACTGGTATTCAGCTGCATCTGATAAGGCTAGAAGCAACCCCAACATATGTAGTTAAGAAAAGGCTTGGCAGATTGAAGAGTAGGACTGTTCAATCTACCTAGCCTTTTCTTAACTTAACTAGTTTAGAGAACAGTCATATTTACCTACTCTAGTAATTGTTAGTAACCACTCAATTTGATTGCCTCAGACTTAAGATAATTCACGCGGCTTATGGCAACCGCTCAGATCATAAAAAGGGGCAACAGGGATTTTGAATGAAAGTAGGTATTAAGAAGTAAAGCAAAAAAAAAACTATTTAGTCCGTCAGTCAGATACTTAAAAAATATTTTTATTTATAAACGTATTTTTTGCTACTAACAATTTTTTTTTAGATAAAACCAATATTAATAAAAAAAATATTAAGATAAAACGCATTAAATTTGGCGAGTGCGGGCTCGCTACGTCATAATTCAGTATAAAATCTACCGGACAGTGACGTCATGCCATATTTTAACTCAATGTATTGCCGTAATTTCTTTAATTAAGTAAAAAAATAAAAAATACTTGTCCAATATTTTTTAATAATCCATCTGACAGACATAAATTGACAAGCCAGACATGTGACTAAAGCCGCACTTACACAGGCAACGGAAATTGCGCAATTCTTGGATTTTCGTACATTTTGTTTTATTTAATTCTTTGCAGACAGACAAGGAGCCAGGCTATTACACTTTTAAATCGAAAGCACTAATACAAAACAATTTTCTATCCGACAGAAACATGGAAGGTAATTAATTAATTAATTTGTCCAGAATATAAGTGGTTAATCCCAATTATTATCAAACATCTTTTGTTTTCGACTGCCTTGTTGGTCTAGTGGTCGCAAGCTCTACAGCTGAGCATAAAGTCCTGGGTTCGTTTACCGGGTCGGGCAAAGTGTTATTGGGTTTTTCTATCTGGAATTTCTCAATAGCAGCCCGGAATCTGGATTTGTGCCCGTTATATGGCAATAGGCTCGCCCCCTATTACATGCGACTTAAACATAACAGGCGAAATGTGGGTGTACCTACTACAGGTACACCTCTGCCCAACCCTTCGGGGAAACAAGGCGTGATGTTATGTTATGTCTTTTCTTTTATACACTGCCTCGTCGCTCACTACCATATAGTCTGCCTTGTTGGTTTAGTGGTGGCAAGAGCGGTAGGTACCACTGACACGAGGTCCTGGGTTCGATTCCCAGATCGGGCAAAGTGTTATTGGGTTTTTCTGTCTGGAATTTCTCAGTAGCAACCCGGAGTCTGGATTAGTTCCAGGTTGATGGGAATAGACTCGAATAGAATAGATTTCGGTGTACTACACAGGACTTAAGGTTAAATGTCGGCAATACATTAAGAGGTGTAAGAGAGGTAATTTCCAACCAAATGACCCCTTTTGATTCCTATGCAAATTTCAACAATTTTCGAGTCTTTTCACATTTTTTTTTTTTTATAATTTTTTTTCGAGTCATTTCACGAAGGGGTAATTTGGTTGGAAATGACCTCTCTTAATTACTCGAAAATAGCCTCTCCTGCGTCCCCATAAAATGGATTGCCGACGTATTACCAATAACCCTGTATATACACTTCTGCCTAGACCTTCGGGACTACAAGCGAGATAGAAACTAGGTTATGTTATGTAACCCCTTTAATAAACATATATTTTTCATACCGGAATATTTTAAAATTTAATCAATTGCATAGAAAACGGAAGAAAGGAAATAATCACAATTATATTTCAACAGTATTCAACAATACGTGGGTTGAGGCAAGCCCGCATAGTACACTGGACACCAGTTTAGAGGTGTCCCGACATTGTAAAGGCAATGATTGCATACCCGACCTGTCTATGGAACTTCTATGGTCTGGCAGGTAAGAGGAACAAACATACTCATCATCTTCCTTCCCTTGTCCCATGTAACGTGGGGTTGGCGCACCACGTTTTCTCTTTCCACTCTCCCTGTCAACCGTCACGCTATCATTCACTCTCTTCTCTTTCATATCATTCCTCACACAATCCATCGGATCTCCCTCTCCGTCCATCGACATTTATATCCATCACTCGTTTAGTCACATGCGTTTCACAGGAACAAATATATTAAAATAAAAATAAAATAAGGCACGAAAGAAATTTACGCTAAGACTGAACTATTTAACCTTCAAAAATTATATACTTACCACATTATGCTTAAGAGTCCTATTACATTTTTTTACGGAAATTCATGATTTTTGACCATGTAATTTTCAGCAGCAGTAAGATATTTTAATTATTTGATTATAATAACTATAGTGCCATTCTCTTTCTTGTAAGTTGGAGTTACACATTATTTTCGTGTAATTTGCTGAATTGACGCGGAATATATAGTACTTTAATTTAATTTATAGTAATTTTGTCTTATTATATTGAGAAACAAAAACTAATGAAACGAATTCACTGTAGATTGAAGTTTTATATCATATTAGTTTATTTGATTTAATTGTGTTTATTTGGAATATAATGGACATGAAAATCAAGACATTTATTGGTTTTCTTTACGACTTTTCCCTGAAAACTCAAGGAATTTAAAGAAATTCTAGAACTCCTATAAACAAGTAAAACATTCAAGTTATCGTTTAGTAACTTTCGCTTTTATTAGAACTGAATGAAACAATGTGAATTTGAGCGTCAAAGTTCCATTGCCGACGTTTTTCCTTGTAAACTGAGTTCGTAAAATATTCATAGTAAATTACACGACAAGAAAAGTTAAAATGTGCAACTCCAACTTACAATAAAGAGAATGGCACTATCGTTATTCATAATCAAATAATTCAAATATCTTACTGCTGCTGAAAATTACAACGTCAAAAATCATGAATTTGCGTCAAAAATGTAATAGGACTCTTAAGAAAGAAAATTTTAACAAATAAAATACACTCACAAATCACCTCCAAACACAAAACTCACCACACACCAGGAATAGGGATAGTATAGAATTTCCTTCAGTTAGGACTTTGTACTGTAGAAGAACTATTTAGTTTGAGGAAGAACGCAGCTTCATTATAAGTTACCGAAAGAACACAGTGAACATTTTTAAGAATAGGTTAAAGTTGTATTTGGCTTACCAACAATAATGAAATAATCATCACTCACTGTATGCACTCGATAGATCGTACGACAATTATGTTTATTACTTAAAATGTTTTGTTTAGTTTCTCATATTTAAGTGAATCATGTATGTTCTTATAATAAATAAATGTATTTAATTCGAACAAAAATTATAAATGCGATAATGAATTTGTTTGTTTGTTACGATTTCACACTAAAACGGCTAAACGTATTGTTATGAAATTTGACAGATAGGTAGCCTGAGACCTAGGGAAAGACATAAGCTACTTTACATCCTGGATTGCATACGAAGTCGCGGGCATACAGCTTGTAAAATAATTGGTTCGTTTTGAAATATAATAGTTTATTGTTATATTGATAGTTTAGTTTTTTCTAGAAACGCCACATAGTTTCTTTTTATATTTAGATATATTTTATATTTAAATAGTCTTATGTCGGTACATCTACCTTAAAACAACACGTATAACGTTAACAGCACTGACTCCTTGAGTATTCAAAAGTGCCTGTAGGTAATTGGTTTAATTGAAAAAAATGCTTTGAGTTTGACGTGACTTTAAAATTAAGCAAAGTCAAATAATATATTCCAAATAGGCCCCTAATAGGCACTTTTGACATTTTGTCAAAATTTACAGAAAAATGTCGAACAGACGAACCTGGATGTTGTAGTTCAAGGGACCGCGATCTCTTTTTCGCTTATAGAGGTAAACTCGAGTAAGTGACTCGAGTTTCTAGCTTATAGAGGTACTGGAGTAGCCTATCTTACTTATAGATGCTTAGCTTATGCTGCTATGGGGGACCCACAGCACAGCGCTGATTTTCAGTGGTCAGCCAAAACACACGTACGGAAATTAAGTCAGGTTCAGTGATTCGTTTGTACATAATATAGGTAACAAAATAAAATAAATATTTTAGGAATGAATATATTAAATCACATACAAATTAATCCGCAGGCATCACCGTGCATAATAATGTACCTACTTAACTGTTATATTTTATTTATTTATTAAAAAACACATTATAACTATCATCACAGGCTTACCTAATACAATAGTGTAGTTATAGTTATAATAACTTACAAAGATTAGACTTACAATTATATTATTATAAACATCCAAGAGTAATTTTACAAAATGCGGCCCGTGTGAATTCAGTCAGAGTGCAATTGAAGCAGTCAATCTTTTGTGACACCATATTACATACCTTCATTATACGAGTAAATCCAGTTTGAGGATTCTATTTCTCACATATATAGGTTTTAGAGGGTTAAAATGACGGGACCTGGCAATTAATCTCATTTATAGAGTTTTCTCGCTTACCCAGTTCTTACTTACTCAGATTTGATTGTAATAGATTCTAGTGGCCCCTTCCAAAAGGTAGTAAACCTTTTGGAAGGGCCACTAGAATCTATCGTATCGAGAAGAATGGGCAAGAAACAATTCTTCTCGCCGTTCCTCTCATCCACCGTTACTCCACAGTTAAAAAAAGTATGGTACTGTAGCTTAGCTCCATTGACTGAACATTTAATTACAGCGACCCATACTTACTGGGCTCCACTGCCAACGAGACAGCGACGATAAAAGTGCAGAACGATGGTAACGCGTCTTATTCAGCGTGCGTTTGGTTGCGTGTGACTGGTGCACCGCTGTCCCGAGTCGACTGTGGATCTTACAAAGATGGCTACAGGTGTTATCTCCCGAAACCACTGAAGAGAGATACAGAAGTAAATAATTACCATTTTTCTTAAAACGTTACTGAACAAAAAACTCCTAGAAAAACAGTGGCCGCCACACAGCGTTCACAATAATAATTTACCGGCGAATGAAACGTTATTCATGAAAGTAAATTGGTGTGTGTTTTTTTTACACCATAAAGACAAACCTGGCGGCCATCATTTTCATGACTGAATGTGGTTATTATAAGTTGGCCATCGCTCTTCTAAGAAATCGTAGCTTTGGGGTGCAACATAACCTGGCTCAATTGACGTCGACCGTCGCCTCAAAATATGTCTGCCTATGCCTGTATAATTATACTGTAAGTGGCCGTCCACAGAGCGCTGTCAACATTCCACTATTTATCTTCTATTAGTTGGTAAACCCGTTAGTTGAGAAAAGCTGGACCGATATGGTTTTTTGTTTTTGTTTTAAAATGTTTGTATTAATCAAAATCGGATTTTTATGAAAGAAAAATTTGATCAGTTGCCGGGAAATATATGGGATTTTGACAGGACAACGTCCGTTGGGTCATCTAGTTATTATGTTAAAAACAATAAATGCTGTACTGCCGCGTGGACCTGGGCTAAGTCACAAAATCGTCGATAAACCGCAATTGTCACATTTTCAGGTGTTGTTTAACAGGTAACGCAGAAAACTATAAAAAATGTACAAAATTATCAGATTGTCGATTTGTCGCTTGTCATCAGCTGTCCCTGTGGGTTTATTAAACGCGCTATCAAAGTTACCACAGACGTGCCGTTGATGCACTATCACTCGTGTGGGCTTTTTCAATATGATTATAATACAAATGTCAAATGTTATTCTTACAGACCTCCATAGACCTCACGCTGAACATGACAAAACCAACGAACGTTGCCGAAAATCTCCTCATCGAAGTGTTTCTGTATGAAAACTGTAATCATGAATTTGATAACAGTAGCATGAATCTAACAGTTCCATTTAAGTTAAATTTAGAAGGGGTCCTCAATGACGGGTGAGTTAATCAATCAACTCAGCCTATCGCAGTTCACTGCTGGACAAACGCCTCACACTTCAGGTCCAGTTGAAAACCAGAGTCAGGCACTAGTTGTCTGGCATTTATGCTGAACTGGGCCTATTTGGCGCAGTCGTGAGGTACACATTCCTGCTAGTATCATGCAACGCACATTTTTCCACTTTTTATTTTGTATTCTTTCCTTTTATTTTATTTTTTCTTTTTACTTGTGTGCTTTTTAGTTTGCGCCAATTATGTTTATTTTCTTTCTTTCTTTTCTCGCAAGCTGAGTTACAACATCTTTTCCTCAGCCTTTCGCAACCAGTCAGTCTCAGACAACTTTTTAAGGCCGTCGCGTCGGTTCATCTAACTGGGGGATACTACGCTTGCCGATAGTACACGGTCTCTACTCTAAGACTCGTTCAGCGCCATCCCGACGGGTGAGAGAATCGCGGTGATAGTCATGAGGTGCCATCAAATTGTCGTCGCAACGATATCGCCGTGTAGAAATTGGTTCATGAAGTTTCTATTGAATTTGATAGCATAGTGTGAAGAGACTACCGCTGCAATTCACTCGCCCGTGAAGAAGGTGCTTAATCCCAGCTGGCATGATATTGATTGGCTCGGATAAAAAGATGCTAATTTTTTCGTATGTTAATCTACCATAACCTCAAGCAATTCCAATCTTTGCAGGGACAATCACAAGCTGAACATCACGGACAAACAGATTTTAGAAAATGCAACTGTTTATGATCATCACGAATACCAGGTAAGCTTTAAATAAAATAATATTGTATTGCCCCCATACTGCATCCCTCATAATGCCCCCATTTTAAGATTTCCGTGTCCAATACGATGTGTGACGCTTACTAAGTCTACGCCGTCTGTTTGTCAGTCACAGGACATCTATAGAACCGTAGTAGCTATCAAAATACACAAAATGCGTCTATCATAGCAAATATTAGATAATAAAAAAAACAAGCGGACAAGTGAGGGTTGAACCACGCACAATGAAGGGTTTCGTAGTTGGGATGAATTTATCCCAAGAACAAACTTAACATTGTAGTTAAAAAACATGTTCTCCCATACAATCCAACTGCAAATGTAAGTTTGGCGCAGGCGCAGTATGAGAGATTTACCATGTCATTTTAAGTCAGTAGACTTCTTATAGGTTTTCCTGTTATGTATAAGTAAGTTTTTTTTTTTTTGATATTTTTTTATCAATCTGTTTTAAACTATTTATTTTAAAATTATGAAAAAAAATACTTGAGCCTCACTCAAGCCCATCATTTCATATGTCACACGGTACAGATTGAAAAACAGTTTTTTAAATTTTTCTTGTGTGTCATAAAAGTGACCCCCATTTACAAAATTAATTTATTTACGTAACACGTCCGTGTTCAGGTCACAGAAATTGAATTAAATGATCCATTCGATTCGGAGCACATTATCTGAGACAGACAGACAGACACAGGAGTGATCCTATAAGGGTCCCGTTTTTTCATTCGGACTTACGGAATCCTAAAAAAACAAACAAAAACGGTCTGTTATTGACCTTTATCTGGCCAAAAATCCTAATTATTTTTCGTCATTAGTGCCTTTAATATTTATTTACTTACAGTTTTACAAATTATTTTTACTTTATTGTTACATCTAGATAAGAAACTACGGCAGCATGACATGGAATTACGTGAAATTCACTGTTGAAATGCCGATAAAACCATACATTAATTCTTTCAACGTAAGTAATTTTTGTATCCTTACAAAATATTTCCTAATAACGAACCTCAATTTATTCAGTTGTTTATTGCTCAATCTTCCAAAATCTCTTTTGGTACGTCACCCTTTTTTTTTTTTTTTTTTGGGTGGGAAGTCATCAAATGACGTCTCCCGCTCTGGGTGGAGCGGGAGGGCGTGTCAGACTCTTACTGACTAAAACCCACCCGTGTTCCTTCTGTTGCCTGTGCAATGCCAGGGGGCCACGGTATCCCTTTCGGACTTTCCCGCAACCCTGGCAGGCAATGGTCTCATCGGACCCCTTCACTCGCTGACACTCTTTGAGGCACGCGTGGAACACAACGCGCCGTCGACCCGGGCTTGGTCCTTACCGGACGGCGAGCTATCCATTGCTCACCCTCCGCAAGCCGGCGCCTACGGTGGCCGGGAATCAGCGATTGATTCCCGACGCCCAGGGCGTCTCCTCCTGCGGCGGCTAGGGGCGTGAGGGCGCGAAATTTTGGTACGTCATCCTGACGTACAACCTTATTTCTTACTCATAAACATATTTTAGAATTGTGTATTTTAGAGTTAAACGATCACAGCCGAGGCGCAAAACTTATATGGTAGCACTTTATTTTATGCATAATAATGTGTTTCTGTATTTAGATTCTAGCGACGGATTTTGTAAAGTGCGGAACAATTAACCAAACAAATTCAAGCTTCATCGTACACCACTGCACCCTGAACTTACTGCCGAATACGACGCAAACAATCATTGGGACTACGGAAATATTTGCAGGCCGATTGAGTAAGTAAACATTAGTTTTTACTATCATTACAATATAGCCTTTTCCCAAATTTGTTAGGGTCAGCTTCCAGTCTAACAGGATGCTGCTGAACACCTGTATTTTCATGGAGCGACTGCCTATCTGACCTCCACAACCCAGTAAGTGGGTAATACGAAACCCATTGGTAAGACTGGTTATCAGATTTCCGGACTTCTGAAGACCCGTAACAACAGTCAAAGATCCACGAATGACAGCCGGGACCAACGGCTTAACGTGCCTCCCGAAGTACAGAAGAGTCTCGGTATGTAAACACCCATCGATGGACCAACCCCGGCAAGTGTAGCTTAACCTGATCGAACAACCCGTGCGGCTGTAATTACTTAGACATGAGCTTCTGAACACACATGGAACTTAAACATAACTGTCGAAATGAGGGAGAAAATATTGCATCTCTTGACACATCTTTTTGAAGCCGAAGCAGGATACAGCATCCTTTAGGTCGGCGCCCTTTTTTTTTTCTTTTTTTTGGTATGAAATTATCAAATTTCTTCTCCCTCTCTGGGCGAAGCGGGATGTCAGATTCTTACTGACTAAAACCCAGCCGTGTTCCTTCAATTGCCTGTACGTTGCCAGGGGCCACGGTATCCCTTTCGGACTTTCCCGCGACCTTAACTCGGCGTCCTTAGTCTCGTTAAATCGTTTCGGTATGCTTCGATGCGGTGTATTTGTGCTGCCAATTTTATATGCATTTCCAAAAATGATCACATATATTTGCCGTCATCTTGACGACATTTATGGATCAATCATGAATTCAGATATTATTGCCGAGTTGTCCATAGTAACATATTTATGCTCATAACTGTACATGGAGAGGCCAAACTGAAAACAGTTGAACCTGCGTTAGTTTAGCCATTTCTGATATTATATGCACATACACGAAACAGTCCCATCAGTAAAATTATAACAAAGGGTCAACAGTTGTTCTGTCGTTCTATTGTTTCTGATGAGACAGAATATGAGAAAAAAGAAGGAATTAATCAGGAAATATTTTGTATGCGTGTTTTTTTTTTTACAGAAGGTTATCTCAAGGGAGGAGAACTGAACATAAGTTCCACGTTATTATTACGTCTGTCCGATCGAGTTCCAATGTTATCTACCGCGTAAGTTATTTAATTTAACTACATTTTCACTCCAAAAAGAAGTACTTATCGCTTATTTTATTAACGGAACAAATAATGCACTTTTTGTAAAAGCCCATGCGGGCTTTCTAATCCTGGAATTTATAATGGTCTTAAATTGCCAACTTGTATTTTACAAGCATGGTGAATAATGGTGACCTTGCCCTACAATCAATCTATTTACCCACTGCGGCTGGGAAGGTAGGCCTTAACCACTCACCACTTCATTGTCCACACACATCTTCCTTTTCCACACAATTCTCTCATTTCCACACACTTCTCCATTTTCCGCACACTTCTCCATTTTCCCCCCACTTCTCCATTTTTCACACACGTTTCCCATTTTGCACATACTTCTCATTTTTCCACACACCCTACCTATCTATTTTTCACACACCTCTGCATTTTCCCACACTTCTGCGTTTTCCCAGCAATTATCCATTTTCTACTCCTACCATTTTGCACATCTTTCTTTCTCCTTTTTTGTGTGGTTACTGACTAACCTGGTTTTGCACATAACTCTCCCTTTTCCACACACCTCTCCCTTTTACACTGACCCAGAAATTCTTATAAACCATAGCTCATCTGACATGCAGCAGACAGGATGAATAGATAGACTACTGAATAATGAAGTTTAATTCGGTGGCACACAGTATGTTTTTGTATAATGCATTTAATTTTATTTTTAGATCGTTAACTGAAATAAAAATACAAAAGGAAATCACATTAGCCAATAATAAATTGCTAATTATTTTGATAGCCGTCATAGTCGCGTTAATCATACTGGCTATCTTGACATTTGTTCTTTATAGGGTAAACATACTGTGTGCCACCGAATTAAACTTCATTATTCAGTAATAGACTACTGAATAATGAAGTTAAATTCGGTGGCACACAGTATGTTTTTGTATAATGCATTTTATTTTTATTTTTAGATCGTTAACTGAGATAAAAATACAAAAGGAAATCTCAATAGCCAATAATAAATGGCTAATTATTTTGATAGCCGTCATAGTCGCGTTAATCATACTGGCTATCTTGACATTTGTTCTTTACAGGGTAAGTTTTCATCACCGTCGTACCTTTTTCTACAACGCACCTCTTTTTGAGCAGCGTTTTTGTGTTCCAATGGGAATAGTACTTAGTCTGGCCATAAATACTGTTACAATTAAAAATAAGAATTTGGAATCTGACATTTTTATACTATTGTTCATTGAGTTTTCTAATTTTGGCGCCAATACACTGTACAATATTTTACGATATTAAAATGGAGTGGGGTGATAAAGAGAACCGAATCACTGTGATTGCATTACACAAAGTTGGTATGGAGCCAAATGCAATTTTTAAAACTCTCCATACGCTTGGTATTAGTCAAATGTTTGTGTACCGGGCTATTAATAGGTACAATGAGACCTCCTCTGTATGTGACAGAAAAAGATCTGGCCGTCCACGTAGTGTTCGTACGAAAAAGGTGGTGAAAGCAGTAAGGGAAAGAATTCGAAGAAATCCTGTACGAAAGCAAAAGATTTTATCTCGGGAGATGAAGATAGCACCCAGAACCATGTCGTGTATTTTAAAAGATGACTTAGGACTTGCAGCCTATAAGAGACGCACTGGTCATTTTTTAACTGATAATTTAAAAAAGAATAGGGTGGTAAAATCGAAACAACTACTGAAGCGGTACGCAAAGGGAGGTCACAGAATTTGTTTGTTTACGGATGAGAAAATCTTTACAATTGAGCAACATTTTAACAAACAAAATGACCGTATTTATGCTCAAAGTTCTAAGGAAGCTTCCCAATCAGTCGACAGAGTGCAACGTGGGCATTATCCGACTTCAGTGATGGTTTGGTGGGGTGTTAGCTATGAAGGAGTGACAGAGCCATATTTTTGTGAAAAAGGTATCAAAACATCGGCACAAGTGTATCAAGATACCATTCTTGAGAAGGTAGTTAAGCCCCTTAACAACACCATATTCAATAACCAAGTATGGTCCTTCCAACAAGACTCGGCGCCGGGTCATAAAGCTCGGTCCACGCAGTCTTGGTTGGAATTGAACGTTTTGGACTTCATCAGAGCTGAAGACTGGCCGTCGTCTAGTCCCGATCTTAATCCGCTGGATTATGATTTATGGTCAGTTTTAGAGAGTACGGCTTGTTCTAAACGCCATGGTAATTTGGAGTCCCTAAAACAATCCATACGATTGGCAATGAAGAATTTTCCGATGGAAAGACTGCGTGCTTCTATTGATAACTGGCCTCAACGTTTAAAAGACTGTATTGCAGCCAATGGAGACCACTTCCAATAAGCTTTTATATTTTAAAATGTTCTATATTTATGTATTAAACTAACACACAGTAAAAGTAATAAATATTATTTGCAATAAAAATAAAAAAACTTAATGACAATATTTATGGCAAGACTAGGTATAATCACAGGCACATAAGACAGTTAAAAATAAATAAAAAGTATTTATTGGGCCTCGCTCAGGACACGAAGATCATAAACTAAACTAAACACACTCATCAAAATGTAAAAAAAAACAAAACTAAAATGAAAATAAAAACAGAAAATCCCGCACGAGGCCAAAAGATCTCATCATAATGCTGTAACGTAAAAATAATTGTCGCAGCGAGCGCTGGTATTCTGATAGGGCCAGTGCAGCGTTGTCTCTGTGATGATCTCACGCATCTGCGATAGTATAGCATAACAATTATACAGGGTTGAGACCCATTTACCATCATTTAGGCTGAATTTTTATTTACCCGTTATTGTAAAAAATATCTGCAAGACTCCGGTGTTGCTATAGAATAAATATATCAAAGCTTTTCCAATGTATACCTACCACTTTATGTCGATTTCGATTTGTCTGGCTACTGATTTTTTTACTCATTTTTCAGTGTGGATTCTTCAGAAGGAAACAACAGCAAAACCTACTCGTATTGCAAGAGAGCGTAAGACGAAAGAGTGTTGTGAGTATTGAATACTAAACGCTATAAAGAAAAATATAAACTTTTTAATTCAGACTTAGAAATTCAATGAATATTAGTAAAGTAAAACTTATGAAACTAGTGTTAATAGTAAAAATAAAAATAAACTTATTTCTTAATGTGGGTACTAACCCAGGACGTAACGCGTATAGCCTACCCACAATAACAGCCGGGATGCTGTTAGTGCTGGCGCGCGAACTGCCAAGCGCCGTAGCGCATCACTTGCGGAGCACGGCATGCAAGCCGTCAACGTGTGCATCCGTGAACAAGACCGACGCACTACACCAGCTAGGCGGTCCCAACAACGCCCTGAACGCATTGTCATATTAGACTCGCAGGGCGCTGAATGATCTTTGAACATAATGAGCCCACAAGCAGCACGATTGATGAACAAGGCGCTCTGAGCAGTGTTATTTTCACTTGAGCATTACAACATTTAAAGCTGTGTCCATGGCCTCATCGTCGCGTAGGATATCACTGCCTATGTTATAGGTAGCTATAACATAGGCAGTGATATCCTACGCATTACAAAAAACCTACGTACATCAATATGTAGCTACATATTGATGTACGTAGGTTTTTTGTAATGCAGACCACCCCTTTCGAAGGTGTTCAATCGATCTCTATTTATCTGTAGGATACACAAAGGGCATACAACGCCCTTAGAGTTCAGTATAATAATGCCTTCAGGATGTTATTGGGGCTTCCACGTTACTACAGTGCATCAGAAACGTTTGCTAAAGCACATACTGATTACAATACCATCCTGCGAAAAAGGATTGCGTCCATGATACGTGGGGGCGTCAAAGGTATTCCGAAGGTCATCAGTGACAAGCCATGTTGCGTCATTCGCATTGGGTATAATTATGTACAGTCACGAGCTTTAATTTGGGACCCACCTAAGGTTGAATATCGTGTAGCAAACTTTCGCCATTTAGAGCTATTATGTTAACGCTGTCACTGCACAAACAATAAACGTCATAATGTTTACCATCGACAACTTTACGTTTCTAGGGGCTAACGTCAACTGGAGCGAGGGCAAACGATCATTACCGATTTCCGAGTAATAATTACTTTTTGGTCCTGTGGTCCCATAAGAAAAAAGAAACAAATAAAAAAAGATCAAAATTATACTGTCAATATATGATAGCTAGTCAATTAACCCGCTTATTCTTCAAACCTATATTAGTTAAAAAGTTTTGTCTCTTTCTCAAACATAAATATCAAAGTGACGGACCAAAACAACATATTTAAAATAAAATAGGTTTAAAGGCCGTTTATGATTATGGGGGCTTAGAAGATTTCAGCTAAAATATTGATTAATAAAATCTTTAGAAAAACAAAGTTATTTATTCTTTATATTTATTAAGACATTTATGACACAAACCTCAATCTTAACACAATTATATAGAAAGCATGGTTAGCGGTGCACAAAATAAACACTTAGAGTCTGGCTAACGAAAGTTGGCCCCAGAATATAGGCGGCAAATTTAAAAAATACATGCATGACAACACTAAAATTATACTATGAAAATTGGAATAACCTACTTTGATACTTGGTAATTCATTATTAAAAATATCATATATATAGTTTTTCAATAAGGACGCTCGAACTTTAGCAGCGCATAGCGGCCATTTCGGTAATGCGATTGCTACCAAATTTGGCATGAATATATATTTTGTCGTGACATTTCACCATGGAACGATACACGCTTCAACAACGCGTAGAAATTGTGTTTAATTTATTATCAAAACCAGTTGTCTATTCGCCTACGTTCTGTGCGTTGTGTTCAATTTATGGCGTTCATCGTGTGAGTTAACACCGCTCGATTACTTTCTGTGGGGTTACATGAAATCTTTAGTGTACGCAGATAAACCACAGTCAATTGTTGCCCTAAAGGCCAACATAACTCGCGTTCTTCGTGAAATTGACCATTTATGCGAAGACGTCCTCCAAGATTAGTCCACCAGAATACGCCATCTACAGCGGAGTCGCAGTGGCCATTTGGCTGATATTATTTTCCACACATAATGTCATTGAATATTCTTTAAAATGTTATAAAAATTGTAGTAATATCACTTAAACAGGTTGTTTTATTTCATTTCAAAGTTCGAGCGCTCTTAATGAAAAACCCTATATATTATAGACAGTATAAGAACATTATGTTAGGGAAATAAAGAAACAGAATTTATCTACACATGTATTAATTTTTGATATGTATCAGGTTTGTAACGGGATTTTAAGGATTTATTGATCTGGTATAAGTGTTAGTATATGAGGTAAATATGAGCGGAATCCGAAAAAAAATAGACAAATAAAATACGATAATATTCCATACATAATAACTTAGTTTTATTCATCGTAATCAAAGTCAGATTCTAACACTTCAATGCCAAAAGATTCATCACTGTCACTAGTACCGCTGTCTCCAACATTTATAATAAAACTTTCTAAATTTTCTTCTGTTATTTTATCACGTTCTTTATATTTATTTTCAACATGTATTACATGATCAGTAATTTTCTTCCAATCCTGTGAACTTACGTTTTCAAATGAATCTTTAATTATTTCTTCTAATGCAGCTGTAGTAACTGCAATATTTTTGCTAGCCACTTTACGTTTTGCCAAACTCCACACAAGCTCGATCGCATTTAAATCACAATGGTAGGGTGGAAGTCTCAACACCTCATGACCACATTGATTTAAAATTTCATCAGCTTCATATATTGGATTAGGCGTATTTCGTTTTACAATACACAACAGCTCTGCTTTCGTGTGGTAGTCCTCATATTGAATTCCATTATCACGAAGCCACTCTCTTATATTACTTTTACGTGTTTGTGTGTTCGGAACCTTATTTATAATTACCGAATGGTAACTAGCATTATCCATTATGATTACACTTGGTTCTTCCAAATTTGGTATAAGTTTTTCTTTAAGCCATTTATTAAAATTTTCAGCATTCATGTCATGGTGATAATCAGCATTTTTTGATTTAGTACTAAACACTAACAAAGAGTTTGGTACGGGGCCTTTCTCTGATCCAGCATGAACTATAATGTACCTTTTCCCGGTCGAAACATTTTCAATTGCACCACTAGTTGAAGGACCTTGCCATGACTTCTTAGGCTTGTAGTTTTTATGGACATAAGTCTCATCTAAATAAATGATTGGCTTGCCTTCTGCACGTTTTCCTGCTATAGTTCTTAAAAATCTATGTCTCCAAGCAAATATGTCATAGCGTTCTATTAATACAGAACGCTCATTTTTATTATTTTTAAATTCATAGCCATTGGCTAATAAACAAGCGGCGCAGAGTTTCTCTGCATCCGTTAAAATCAATACTTTCTTTTAACTCCACCAACAGTGTCCTCAGTGTAGGAACTTGTTTTTTAACAATATAAAATTCGTTTATCTTGTTACGCATAGCATCTATGTCAAAGTTATCTAGGTTAGACACAGTAGGTTTCCGTGGGCGTTTCTTCCCCGGGGTACTCCAGACACCTTCATTTACTGCACCTTCCCTTTTTACTCTCTTTAGTGTTCTGACACTCACTTCTGCAAAGAAGATATACAAAATATGTAATTAATTCTTGGTTTACGTAAATGCAAAGGTTTTTTTCGGCATAATTTCAAAACACCAGTGTATAGTAAAAACTTACCAGTCATTGAAGTCTTCTAAGTACTGATTCTGGGTTATTATCCTATCTTTCTGCTCTAATTCAGTGAGATTTTCAATAGTTCTTACTATTTCATCAACTCCTTCGACATCTTGCAGATTCTCTGTTAAAGAAAGTTAATCGTTTTAAAATTACCATTGTATGTATTTTAATTGTTTTTTTTCCCTCTGTTATATATCGTTTTG
Organism: Xanthia togata; assembly: GCA_963853775.1. Taxonomy (NCBI): domain Eukaryota; kingdom Metazoa; phylum Arthropoda; class Insecta; order Lepidoptera; family Noctuidae; genus Xanthia; species Xanthia togata. The sequence goes on from OY970802.1 coordinate 21,691,173, forward strand.
TATGTACAATAAAGCATATAATAAATAATAAATTACCAACAAAAATACAGCAAAAATTCATAAAAACATAGGTGATGTTATTAAAATGAATACGTTGACTGATGCGATGTACGAATGAATATAATTAGTTTTATTCAATACGAAAAAGCGAAAGTAACTTATTTGTAAGGATACGTAAATTATAAATCAAAATTTTACTAAGACGACTGGATAGGTAGGTGTTCAAAGTATCAAAATAATATTGTCTACTAACCTAATGAAATTCAACACCACACGTAGACAATCTTGTTTTTGTTTAAACGCGGCATCACGCTGTTGTTGTTTTTCGTTGAACTTGCCAATCATGCAAAACAACATCTTTCGTACACCACTTTTGATAGATTTGTTCATTTTAAACCGTAATTAGAATCACAATTTACACAAACGCATACAATTTGACACCAGAGATACCGAACGACAACCTTGTCAAATTGACGTTGACGTTCATACAGAGTTGCTATATAAAAAGTTCGCAAATAATTCCAAGGCCTACTTTCGTTAGCCAGACTTCTATCACCGAAGGCTACGACTAAATTAATTTAAATCTCTCCAGTAATTTTTTTATCATAAATATTCAAAACCGCGTATATCCACCTTCATTGTCAATCACAGCCTGGAGCCGGTTACGCATGGATCCAATCAATTTGTCACATATGTCAGTACCCCTTAAACTTTCCCAGACTGTGAGGCAGTGATCCATAAGTGCTTCTCTAGTTCTTTCGTTTCTATTTGACCATTTTTGAACCATTAAGCCCCATAAATTTTCTATAGGAATTAAATCGGCACACTTTGCAGGCCACGGAATACGATTTAAATTTGCTCTATTATTGTCGAACCAAGTTCTAACGATTCTTGCCGTATGAATTGTTGCGTTATCATGAACAAAGTTTATTGGAGCAACATCTTCTTGTGGATAATATAGTTGCAATGTTGGAAGGACACTCTCGTCTAATAAATCGACATAATCTTGAGCAGTGGCCCTGGGTGGTAAATTTATTAGTTCTCCAATGCCGGCTGAACTAATCCAGCCAGACATGTTAACTGTAATGCGACCAGACGCGTTGTTAGCTATGACGTGGTCTTCCGTGTATCGCGTCCTGTCAATTCGCCACAAATGTAGTCTGCCCGTTTGGGAAGATTGAAAACTCTTTTCATCGATGAAAGCCGTCGTCGTCCAATCAAAATTTAGATACTGACGTGCGAAAATAAGTCGAGCAGCTTTATGGGCATCCGTCAACGCAATTTTTTTTGCAGGCCGCCTGTGATGCAGTCCCATAGCTTTAAGATGCCTTCTAACTGTTGAAGGGTGGACTTCAAACGCTTCCGCAAAATGCCTCGTTGGCGTAAATCCATTCATCAGGTATTGCCTTTGCATCAAGCGGCTCTGCTCTTGTGTTATAACTTGCGGGTGATGGTTGTTTCGTCGTAAGTCAATAATATTTTACTCGTTCCCGTGGCGTCGAACCCAGCGGCGAACTGTGTTTCTTGTCACATTTATTCGTCGCGATATCTCGTGAATGCCTACTCCTTGTTCGTGCAAATCAATAATTTGGAGCCTTATTTGGTCACGATTAGCCGCAAGCATTTTATTAATTGGTAAATTATATTTTGTGAAAATATCACATTAAACTATTTTCTTAAATGACACTGACACGACACATGTTCGTAATTAGAAAATCGCAATGATAGCAATTTATGTCTTAACTTGACATTCAACATTTCAACCTTAAAGCAAAGTTTCAAAGTTTCGACCTTATTGCATTATGATTGTTCTAACAACATTTAACGGAAATGGGTCCCAAATTAAAGCTCGTGACTGTACATGTTCATGTGCCCGGTGCGTTAGGTTAACAGATGCATGAATTGAAATCTTGTATTATATTTGTTACTAACATATCATTTAAATTACTAACATCATATGGATCAAGGTCTGAATTAAAGTTTTTTTTTTTAACACCTCTTTTGTAACGGGTACAATCAGTGAGCGCCATGTTTAATGTTTTCCTTTTTGTTAACAGAGGCGAAACACTCATGCTTCAGCAATGGATGGACCGATGGAAGGCGTAAGCTCAATTTTATTAAATCATTAATATTATTTTCTAACTACACCACATTGTCCGCTAAAATATTGCAAACTACTTTCTGCTACACGGTTTATTTTTGTTGTTTCAATATTTTGAATAGTTCAATAGAAAGGGGTGCAAAAAAAAAAAAAAAATATTATTTCTACTATAAAGGACCGGTTAAACGAGGGATATTCTGATGAATGAGGGTAGGTATTTTATTCCCGTTTGAAGGCTCTCGCTGACAGGCGCGACGCGACAGTGCGACGCGACTGTAGTAGAACAATTTCTATGGAAACTTAATGGAAATTGTTCTGACAGAATCGCGTTGCACCTGCCTGCGGGAGCCTTAAAATAAACAAAATAGAATCTTAACTTCCCAATCAAATACAATACAGGCTCCGTCTGTGGACCCTCGTACTATTGCCTGTTTTGCCTCATTTAAATTCTAATTTATAATGATCATGTCCCTCTTTTAACCAGTCATAGGTACAGACGCCAGTACATCAACCTACTACAATCTGTAATAGATTTTCAACTTTATTAGTAAAGTATAAGGTTCAAAGTTGATTGGGAAAATTTGACAGATTCGGGTAGGTTGACCTGCTGGCGTCTGTACTACAATATGAGTAGGCCGTAACTTACAGACTAATTAATTACTACCTTTTCTATCCCCAATGGTTTAGGCTGTGCATAATTGTGTCCTACTCAGAAATCATGAACATTTTTAAGTCTTTACTAAACATCAAAATCTTGAACATTTCAAAGTCTTTACTAAACTGAGTTGAGCTCCACGATTACTGACAAATGCTTGCACTGACAGGACAGGTCCAATCAAATCTGTGTGGTTATTTTCTCAAAATACCATTCCAGACATTAGTCTGAAATGGTATTTTAGAAATTGGTTTGTTTTTTTTTTTTTTTTTTTTTTTGTAGATTACTACATAGTCCTCATATGGCCGGACCATGATTATGTCTGGACTTTTAAAGAGACTGTGACCTCTGAGTTTGTTTCGGCCTTTCTTCTCAGAGTCGTCAGATAGGAAACGCCGAACTCATCTAGCTAATTTTATTTTTTTATTTTTAAATGATGACGTGTAAAAGTGATTCCAATATCCTATTTACAGAATAAACAATTTCGTTTCATTTCATTTCATCTAATTCAATCAAAAAACCTACAAGCTATATATTCAGGGTGTAGTCAAGAACCTACACATACGCAAGATTCAAAAGCAATTTTTTTTTTTTTAATATATTTATAGTCTCAAGGAACTTTCTCCTCTCTCTTTCTTCCTTTTGCGATCTCCTATTTTTCTTGACGGAGTGCCAGAAGCCATTTCCTCCCGTAAACAGCTTCTCTTCAATACTCGGGAACGTGTCAAGGATCTCTCCGCGCACGTTGCGGTTTTGCTGTTGCGCATGTGTTTTGCCTTACCCAAGAGTCATACATATCTCTTGCAGACCGGTCCCACCTGGCTTTGCCCTGAGTTTGACAGTGTTTTAAAATCTTCGGTTGAGTCGATCCTGAATGTTTCTTTTAATGATGTGCAGTGGAGGCACGAGGCACGCAGCTCTTCCTATCCGGCTCGGGGGTCTTGGGGTGCGGTGCCGGCTTTCCTGGCGTCGGTGCCGACCATGTGCCGACACATGGGGTGGCTGACCTCGTATCTGTTATTTTACTGTCCAATGGTGATGGGGCAAACATACCAGTTATGTTGGATGTCGGGTCAGCTTGGTCTGTCCTCAACATGGGTGTTGCAAGCAACGCAACGCATGTTCAGCGCGCTTTGGATGACGTCACGTCTAAGCTGATCCAGGAGCAGATGTTGGTGGGTTCCTCGGGGGCTGATCTAGCCAGGCTCAGGGCTGTGTCGCAGCCAGAATCGGGGGCATGGTTGCACGCACTTCTTTCGCCTCACCTGAGCACGTTGCTTGATGACGACTCTTTGTGTGTGGCGGTGGCCCTCCGCCTAGGCTGCAAGGTGTGTGAACCCCAATTGCGGTTCTATGGCGGAGGAAGATGGCCATCATGCTTTGAGTTGTCGTCGTTGCTCGGAGAGATTTCCGCGTCACCATGCTCTCAATGATATTATGAGCAGTCGGCAGATGTCCCCTGCGAACTGGAGCCTCCAGGTCTGTGCAGGACTGACGGCAAGCGGCCGGATGGGAAATAATAATAATTGATTCTAGTCGCTCCTTACAAAGGTAGTTTTCTTATGAAGAATAATTACAAGAAACTCCACCGTTGTTACTCTTTTAAAATGTTTTCACAATATCAGTATAATACACTCGAGAGCAATGAATCCGGGTCACTTAAAGAATCCTAAAAATCTCGGAAACTAAAAATGCTAGGTTAATGCAATAAATTGTATTTAATAGACAATGTAATACTCCTTAAATGAAGGTATTACAACTTCTTAGTTATTGTAAAGTTATATCATAAAAAAATCAAATTTGAAAAAGGGCCACTTTCGAAGATGGAACTACGAAATTACAGCATTTGGTTTTGCTTTTGTTTGTAATCTGTCATTTATGTGGGTACATAAACCATGTTGATAGTGCTCTATATTCATTATTCAAGCTGAAATTATGTCGCTTACGCCTGAAGAATGCACCAGAATACTTACAATGCTGGAAACCGGCCGGAGTCAGCGCGATACAGCCAGGACTGTCGGTGTGTCGCTGTCAACAGTACAAAGAGTTCTCCGACGTTCTAACCTACGCAGACCAGGAACGGGCAGAACCAGGTGTACCACAGCACGAGAAGACCGATACTTGGTGAACACCATGCTTCGAAATCGCTTTCTTACAGGAACTGAACTCACAAATCAGTTTCGACGCCTCGGAGGAAGTAACCCAAGTGCATGGACAGTAAGACGTCGGCTTGCCGAATCTAACTTAAAACCCCTTAGACCTGCAAACGGCCCTAAACTGGAGCGTGGGCATCGTATTTCAAGACTAAGATATGCCCAGAGCCACGTAAATTGGAGTATTGAAGATTGGTCAAAAGTTATGTTCTCCGACGAATCAAAATGTATGCTCTACAAGCACGATGGAAGACACAGAGTGTATCGAAGACCAGGGGAAAGATTCAAGCAAGCATGCATCGAAGAAAAAGTAGCCTACGGTGGTGGGTCTGTACTTGTGTGGGCCAGAATTTCTTCTGAAAGTCGCACAGAGCTGGTGATCATAGAAAACGGCTCTTTAACTAGCGAAAGATATGTGGAAGAAATCCTCAATGATCACGTTGGTCCATTTATGGTCAATTTAGGTGAGGATGCTATATTTATGCATGACAATGCCCGACCTCATACAGGTAGGATTGTGAATGACTACCTTCAAGAGATGAACATTACTCGTATGGAGTGGCCAGCGCGCAGCCCGGATATCAACCCGATCGAGCATGCTTGGGACGAGCTAGGCAGATGCGTAAAACAACGAAACCCTCCCCCAATCACGCTTCGTGAGCTCAAAATTGCTCTCACAGAGGAATGGGAGAATATTCCCCAAAATCGTATAAGGAACTTGGTGTACAGCATGCCAAACCGCGTAATTGCAGTAATGGAAGCACGAGGAGGCAATACGAAGTATTAAAATTCAAGAAAATCGTAATAAAGTTCAAAAATTTCATGTTTCCTATTTTTGTTTTAAGGAGAGATCAGCAGTTTTTTTCTTTATGTAATTTTGTGTTAATAAAATGTATAGTGACTCATATTTTTTTTACTTTCATTTAAGGAGTATTACATTGTCTATTAAATACAATTTATTGCATTAACCTATCAGTTTTAGTTTCCGAGATTTTTAACATTCTTTAAGTGACCCGGATTCATTGCTCTCGAGTGTATAATAATTATATAATTATATGTGAAGACGATGCACCTAGAATAACATTACTACACCACGATAGGTAAAAAGAATGAAAAATGAAGGAATGACAGATAAATTAATTAAGTGATAGACGCACGGTGCTCACATATTTACAAACATTGTAAAATTTTACGATATTCCTAACATTTTAACAAGTTATACCAATAATAAGTCAGTGTGTGAGTTGAGTTCAAGTAATCACAGAATATCAAACTCAAACTCAAAGCATTTATTTCAATTAAACCATTTACAGGCACTTTTGAATTGTCAAGGGGTCGGTCAGTCAAAAATATGAAGCTAGTTGCCCATTCCAAAGCGTAGTAGGTACCTATGGAGAAGAACGGGCAAGAAACTCCACGGACACTCTTTTAAATAAAAAAAATTGATACAAAATATTGGTTATATCATTCATTTTGAAATTATGCATGTGAGAACAATGTAGAAAGACGTGCACGTTCGTAAAAGCGTCCGTAATAAAAAGAAAAAAAATAAAGAATCATTTTAAAACTTAAAATAAATTAAAATAAGCCATGGCAGCTAAGAGATGACCTGTCCCAACTGACGGCGCCCGTTCAGGAACATGACGCATGGATCAGCACCATTCAGCTCAACCATTTTGAAGGGAGCTAAATGATCCAACACACGCACCACCATCAGCGGGACATTTGAGTGAGCATGACATACGACAATTAGTTGACATACACACAATATAAAATCAATGTTATAAAAAATAATATTAAACAATTCAATTGGCAACCAGTTAGATTTTTTCTAGATTTTAAATTGTCCTATGGAGCTGGACCAGCATGTTTCTTAGCATTTTTATCTTGGATATAATCCTCTAATTTGTAATATGCTTGTTTACAAAGTGAACTTTTGCCTATTTGGCGTAGCCACGCGGCACACATTCCTGCTAGTATCATGCAACGCACTTTTACACTTTTTATTTTGTATTCTTTCTATATATTTTATTTTTTCTTTTTACTTGTGTGCCTTTTAGTCTGTGCCAAATAAATGTTTTTCTTTCTTTCTTTAATTTACTTTTTATATGAGTTTTAAATTTTCTTTCATATATTTCTAATATATGACAAGGTATTCTGTTGTAACATTTAACGCAGTACCCCTTAAAAGATGTATGATAGTCTGAAAAATGGTTGATCTATTTTATCTTTATTTCTAGTATTAAAATTATGTATATCACTTATTTTATTAAAAAGATGTAGATTTTTTCTCACAAACATAATATTTTCATAAATGAATTGGCAAGGTACCGTCATAATATTAATCTTTTTAAATAGTTTCCTGAGAGATTCGCGACGACGTAGATTATAAATGGCTCTGACAGCTCTCTTTTGTAAAATAAAGATGGATTCAATGTCAGCAGCCCGACCCCACAGTAAAATGCCATACGACATAATACTGTGGAAGTAGCTGAAATAGACCAAACGCGCGGTTTATACATATGTTAACTGTCTTATCTTTCTAACAGCATAAGCGGCCGAGCTTAGTCGCCCCGCGAGATATGGTTATTATGGGGTCCCCATTGTAATTTCTCGTCAAGCGTGATTCCTAGGAAAACTGTTTGATGAATAAATTCCAGTTTTTCTCCATTAAATATGATGTCACATTCGCTACTTTTAACATTTGGTTATTTAAATCTAATGCATTTGGTTTTTATTTTATTTAGTACCAAATTTTTTACCGTAAGCCAACCGTATACCTAAATCTTGGCTTAACTCCGATGCCGCGATAAATCGCGGCACAGCGAACAGAGCTCCGGCGGAATCTCATGGCGTCATGGAGAGAGCGATTGTCGCAACCCAGTGCTGCACACGCCACGTCGCCAGGTCTGGTCTTGCGTTATTTACGTTACACCCTGTATAAAAGAAAGTCGTGTTAGTAACACTATTTAAAACTCAAGAACGGCTGAACAGATTTGGCTTAAAATTGGTGGGGAGGAAGCTTAGAACTAGGAGACGGACATAGGATACTTTTTATCTCGGTAGGGTACCTACCCTACCGAGGTAGATAGGTAGGGTACGTTGGTAGGTAGGTAGGGTAAGCAGGTAGGTAGGTAGGGTAGGTTGGTAGGGTTTGTAGGTAGGGTTGGTAGGTAGGGTTTGTAGGTAGGGTTGGTAGGTAGGGTAGGTAGGGTAGGTAGGGTAGGTAGGGTAGGTAGGGTAGGTAGGTGGGGTAGGTAGGTAGGGTAGGTGCGCCGTAGATAACTACTTAGTGCTAACCGTGCGAAGCCGGGGCGGGCAGCTAGTATAAATTATATATTTTAGTGTTAGATGTATGTCATTACTTTTAAAAAAATAGAGAGATTATTTTAGAATAATAAGTAACAAATTATGGCCGTTAATAAGATCAAACAAAAATAATTACAATAGTAAAAACATATGGCCAAGTCCAAAATTGCTGAATAATATGCATATTAGACTCGCCGAACCGCTGTTTCTACTTCATCTGTGGTGGTAATGGTGGCATGTCATCGCAGCTGATCGGTTGCTGTGGCGCGTACCACCACCACAATATACTAAATTTCTGCACTGTGTCTATGAATGTTAAATGTTGTATTTAATAGTCATGTACGATATTATTTATCGTGTTTTTGATGAAATTGCATGAGTTAAGGTAAAATAGTGGTATTGCTTTTTATTACCTCGCAGTAGGTGAAAAGTAGAGTATTCTCCTCGAGGATAAAGGTGTCTTCGTCTCGGGCGAGCTTGACTTCTTCTCTACACTCAGGATTCTAGCCTTCACTCACCTCTCTTCTCTCAGGAGTTAACTGATAACTCCCTGTGCTTTACCTTTAGTGAATAATCTACTAGTATGGTGGTAGGACATAGTATTTTATTGAAACCGTACCTATTTATGAAATAGGTCTTTTCTCAAAGTTGCGATTCTTAGTTCACGAAAAAAACAAAATCTTTAAAATTTTCCGTCGCTGTAAAGTATTTGCTCGTGACTGAACAATCCAAGCTTACCAAACCACACACACCACGCATACCTTCTCGTTTTTTGTGTTTACAAAAGATTTTTTCTTTTTTTAGTTGCAAATAGACGTGGTTGATGACTGCCCATTCGAGGAGGCTCGACCAGTGACGACCAAAGACAACGTGGGTTTTGTGGTTGACGAAGAACCATAAGGCATTGTATTTGAGAACAGTGACCATAGAAAATAGAACAAAAAATCCTGTTTTTAAATAAATAAGTACCTTTCAGAATATTTTAAAGTGTTCAGTTAGTAAATAAAATAAGTAAGTTTAATTTTATTTAAATAATACATTTAAAAAGTCCCTTCAGGCGTTATTACTAGAGAAGTGCTATTACAGGGTCGATGAATTTTTAAACGATACTTTGCTTGTATAGAATTCTGATTGTGCGTATTTTTTTGTTTTTTTCTGTTTATTCAAATTGAACTTAAATTTTAACATTGTGATTTTGAATTGAATTTATATTTTGGCATTGTCATTTTAATTTAATTTAAATTTTGATATTGTTTTTTTTGTATTAATTGTCTAGTGCAACTAATTTTGTACGCCATAAATGGCAAAACATGTAGCCACCACTTATTAATTTAAAAGACCTTCATACTGTACTCATGTTTTACAAAATAAATATTATCTTATCTACAATTTACTAGTTTTTTACTTTTTTACACTGAATGAATTTCTGCTTTAACGTGACTGCATGAAGAGGTCGCCCAGGTAATTACATTGATTGATTGATTTTAAAATGTATTTATTTTATCATAAACAAAACAGATAAATGACATTCTGATCTTATTCTAAAAGCATTAATTAAACAGTATGATTGGGTGTTTTGTGCAGACTATGGCGCCTATACAAATTTTTACGTATACATACATTATGTAATGTATAAAACTTCTTAGTTGTTATGAATCAGAGGTATCATATTACTTACGTTAAATAAATTTTGTACTGTACAGCGCAATGATTAGACACAAACGCACTTTATAACACAATTTTAAACTATTTTATAAAAAACAATAACAAATAACATTGATGAAATTAAATGTTGACAGAACTATAATACCTAAAATGCTAATGAATTTCGTGTACTGAGTGTAATTCGTTGTAAATCTACCTATGTACATTAAGAGCGAACGTAAAAAATAAAGTCCGGTCATATAGTCATAGCCTTTGTAGATTTTTTAATTTGGTAATTGAGCTGACTATAGTTCGCCGATGCAAGATTGGATGTAGGCAGTATAGAGCTTTTATTCCTTTAACGCGGAACTACTCAGTATTTTTGGTCCAGTTCATTTTATTGTCCAACAATAATCCAAGGTACTTGGTCGATACACGCCAAAGTATAAACACCTTTGTGTTTTTTAGAGAATGATCGCTTTTGTGTGAACATTATGACTTCAGCTTTTGTGGATTTTAATTACCATTGGGTAAAATATGAAACTAGAAGATGTAATGATAACTGAAACCATTCGACTATCAAATCGGTGTCTTTAATTGAAGTAAATGATGTTGTGTCATTAGCAAAATAAGCAAGATGAGTGTGAGCCTGCTTCGGCATGTCTTTCATAAGCAGTATGACTAAATGTGGCCCTAGCAAGGAGCCCTGTAGCACCCCCGCAGGAATGGATCATGTTTTTGACACAATATCGCCAAAATGAACAATAAACGACCTATCCGTCACATACGCCTGGATAATTTTCACAAACCCAATCGGTACATCACATAAATAGCTAATGTAAAAGGCCTGCATGCTATACGACATCAAAAGCTTTTTCTATGTCAAGCAACATCATGCCCGTAGATTCGCCCATGTTCAAGTGGTGCGTGACATGCTCTGCGACCCTGGCCAATCGCTGGGCTGTAGAATGAGCCTTTCTGAATCCGAATTGCTCAGGCAATAGCAGGTGTTTTGTAGGTAACTACATAAAAATTCGACACAGTGGCTTTTGATTGTTTCCGGTAATTACCGGATATACCAAGGGTTAAGTATAGGTTGTTTTGATGATGAGAGGCCTATGTATATCCTGTAGTGAAACTATTTCGGCTGATATAATGATGGTGATGATAATCAGATGGAAAAATATGGACATCTTGCGTTAATTAATTCCTATCATGTAATTAGACCATGAACACATTCCGAATCAAGACTAAAGACTCGTGCTCATGCGTGTCGGCTAGCGCGACTTGTAATTGTTCTACCGTGAATCTTTCTTAGAAATTGTTTTGTTAGGGTCGCGTCGCGTCGTCGTCACGTCGCGCCGGTCTGCACAGCGCTTAACCCAATTTAAACTTATTTGTTGTAATCTGTTCAAGAGTGTAGGCTTTTGAACAAACTTATACACATGTTTAGGAATGCAACTTTAAAATTAACGTCGTGACGTAATCAGGTAAAATCACACCACATTTTTTTGTCATATTTTATTTATAAGTTCAGATAAACAAAGAAGTCAATAGTTAATTCGACATCGAAACTTTTTAGTTTACAAGTAACCCAAATTACGAGCCTCTTTAACAAGCCCGACCATCATTTGGGTGACCTCGTCTCCTTGCTCATGGATCCTGCTGGGAGGCCAGTAGAAGTAAACTCCTCGAAGCTCGTAAACGTACACCAGAGGCGTGCCCTGGGTGTGACGCACCCAGTCAATACTGCCTCCTGATGCCTTGTCTGAATGAAAAAAATAAATGATTAAATTTTATAGTCACTAATGCTATTACTTATTGTATTTTAGAACTAGTTTTGACAGATCGGTGATTAATTTCGTATGGGTCCAATATATGTCGCTCACCAACGTTACCCAAAAGAGGATATTCAGTCCAAAATATACCAGGAATCATACTAGGCTTCATGCTTTCTCCAAGCAGGTCCAGCCGGACCTACATACCTACCGGAGCCTATGTTTATCATAGGTATCGGTAGGTATGCTACTTAGCGGAGGCGAAGGAGCTGAACTTGACCTTCGCGGAAGCGGTGTGAAGTTTAGACCAGGGTAAACTGTATTTTAATAGTTTTGTGGCTTTGACACCTTCTAGGCGATTTCTTAGTGGTTTATAAGTTAAACCGGCTCCAATAGTCAAGTCGCTCACTTGGTAATGAACCTGGCAGTGGCGGTAACTGGGAGAAAAATCTTGAATTTTCGAGTTATATCTCGATTAAATTACAGGATCTTAGTTGGAGCCGCTTTTCTTAATTAGAACTCCGTTAAACTTGCGGAGGCGGAGGTAGGCTTTCTTGCGGGATTTCAGCATTTGCTGAGGCAGAGGCTAGGTTCCGTTACAGCCTTAGTATGTAGGTAGTAAGTTTTCATAATGTTAATATATCAAGTTATCTTACACAAAATTTCGGCAGCTGTTCCCGGTCCATCGTATTTTGCCTTATTGACGGCATAGCCGTAACGAAGAGATGTCTCACCGATTTGCTTCTGCAAAAAGAAGTAAATAATGCTGAAGTTAGTAATGAAAATGAGAGAGTGATGCTAAAGGCGCTCCCTCAATAGGAGCATTCGCCTTGACAGATCAGATTGGAGCATGAGTGAGTGAGGAGAATCGAGGTAATGGTAGGTAATATAGTTAAGCTCAAAATCGAATCTTGGATTGTTAATTACAGGCGAATGCTCCCGGCGAGGGAGCGCCTTGAGGCAGAAGTAGAAATAAATTCCCATTTTCAGTAAAGCTACGATTTCCTAGAAGAACGGTGGCCACACTAACGGCTGTGATAAAAATTATGACAGCGGTAAAGATTTAAATCGTTAGATTTGCCTAACTGCGTCGAAAGATAGTCGCGTTTCTGTTTGCTTTTGACACCTCTGACACACAATGACGCAATGACTATACTTGTTGGTCATTGAAACGCTATGCAATAATGTGTGAGATCACTCTTCTCAGTATGGACACTTTTTCATGTGACTGAGTACAGTGATGGCAAATCTAGCGATTTAAATCTTTGGGGCCGGAGTTTGCTTTACGGTGTCAACAACTCTCTCTAGGAAAACACGCCAACTTACTTTCATAATTAAAGTATCAGTGACGTCAATCGCCGGTAAATTGCGGACGCTATGTGAGTGGTCACCGCTCTTTTAGGAACCCGTAGCTTAACGGCGGGACGACCTGACGTCTTGGACAATATGACACTCTGTCAGCGACAACGATGAAGGAAAAGGCAAAAATGTGTTGGATTGACATAAGCTACAGAACAAATTATCAGATATCAATCCTGTTACAAAAAAAAAGTAGAAATATGAGACGCTTTGAACGTGATTACCACTTGTCATGGCCCTGTAGCTGCACCGCCATGGCGTACCGATTAGGTAAGACCCTAAAACTTTGCGAAGCAGATAATCGGCCTTTAGTAGTCAGTTGACTGATTATTGGCAGCCTCGTTCCACCCACTGCTACACATAGGCCTCCTCGAGCAGTTTCCTATGGCTGCGTACTGGCTTTGTATAGATTGGGAATACGCGGCTGGTCTTACCAAATCATCATAATTATCAACATGTTCGCTGGAGTCGGAGTACGGCAGAAGTAATGTCTGCGCTGTAGAATGGTACGAGATATAACCCAGCATGTTCTCTAATCCAGATATGTACGTAGACAGCGTTCTGGTCTCTATCTCCGAGAATGGTTTCGATCCAGCGTATAACTGGTAGTTGCAGGGGTTGTTTGATGAACTGTAACCTGGAATAAATAATGGAATAACCATAAAAAGCCTATTTATATTGTTAAGCATATAACACCACGCCTGTTTTTCCGAAAGCTTGGGCAAAGGTGTATAGCTATAGTACACCCACATTTCACCAGTTATGTTTAAGTCCCATGTAATATGGGACGAGCCTATTATCATCAACTGGCGGGCATAAATCCAGACTCTAGGTTACACTGCAGGGCAAAGATCTGTTTTCACAGAAGAAGCATTCGATTTTGAACCCGCATTCAATTCTGTATTCCTACATTTAAGTCTGTATTCGTTTTCACCAACTTTTATTTTGAGTATTTGCTGGTGTAATTAGAGGTACATACATTTTAAATTTGTCTGTGGAATTTAAACGTATCTGTAATTTATACTTCTGATATTGTACATGTCTTAAACTCAAATTCAAAGCATTTATTTCAATTAAACCAATTACAGGCACTTTTGAATTGTCAAAGAGTCGGTCAGTTAGTCAGAGAGTTGAAGCTGCTCATTCCAAAACGTAGATCTCTATGGAAAAGAACGGTCAAGAAACTCCAAGGACACTCTTTTTAATCAAAATATTACAAAATCCTGGGTACATTATTTTTTTTGCTTCTACATGTGAGAACAATCTAAATAAAGAAAAACAATAAAACAATTCAAAATAATGCCTGGCAAATAGGAGATGACTATTCAACTGACGGCGCCCGTTCACGAACATGGGCGTGGATCAACACCATCCAGCTCAACCATTTTATAGGGAACCGTCTGTAGGCACAGAAGGGACCACTTTTTATGACTGCCTGCTTATTTGTCACCCATTTACAGAAGACACGCAGTCATGTGGTCACTGGCGTTCATTCAAAAACGTATTCCTTTGTATATCTTCCTGGTTAATGATACTAATACAAATATTTTTTATGTAAATTAAGGCAATTTTAATAGGTAACATTTGACGTCTGTCAGTTTAGTGAAAGCAAATCGTAAAATTACTCGTATCGGTCATTATTACAATAAATATGTAATCGTAATTGAAAAAAGCTAAGCAAAAAAAAAAAAAAAAAAAAATTTATGCCCGCCGTTACAAGGTTACGTTGTTGAATTTTGATGAATTGTCAAATGTTACCTATTAAAATGGCCTTACTTTAATGATGTCATTGGCATGTTTTGTTTTTTGGCGTAGTAAATTTATAAAATTACTCGATTAATGTTGTCATTTGGGGAAAAATATGAGTTGTACTTTCTGTCAAAACGAAAGAAGAAGAAATTGGAAGTATTTGCATAAAATATTTTTCATACTCATCCAGTTATAGTCCCAATTTCGGTTAGGGTCAGCCCCATAGCATCCGTTAGCGGAGCGCGATCGGGTTTTCCTCCACATTCGGTCCTGAAATTCGTAATATCAAAAAGTTCAATGTGTAGTTCAAATAGGCATTTTCCTGTTTCATCATTATTATTTAGCCTATATTAAGAACAATATTCTGTTTCGTTTGAGTACCTATCGCTAATTCTGCTTTAATCCCTTATCTAACCCATTGAGGGGATTAATTTACAAAAAAACCTTCCGTAATGCTCACTTCGTTATTATAATAATATAAGAAAGTCTTGTGCCAAATTTCAAGTCTCTAAACCAAGTGGATCAAGCCCGTCACAGACGTAGCTATAATATAATATATTAATATACTGTTCTATATAAAATATTATAGCAAGCCACCACACACGGTAGCTACACTATACCTAATATATATGATTGCCCTCATTTGATCTTCGGTTTAATATACCTTAATATATATTAATATGCCTTGCTATATCTATCCACATAATAACTAATTGTTTTACAAAATAATACCTAAATGTATTATCAGACTGTCTCATTCGTCTAGTGGTCGCAAGCGCAACTGCTAAACATGAGGTCCTGGATTCGATTCCTAGGTCGAGCATAGTGTCATTGGGTTTTTCTTTCTGGAATTTCTCAGTAGCAGCTCGGAGTCTGGATTTGTGTCCGGTTGATGGCAATAGGCTCTCCCCATATTACATGGGACTTAAACTTAACTGGCCAAATGTGGGTGTACTATAGGTACACCTCTGCCCAACCCTTCGAGGAAACAAGGCGTGATATTATGTTCTGTTTGTTACCTTAATGTATGTTTAAAATTCAAGAATTTTATCAGCTCGCTATGCGACATACATATTTTTAACCACACTTTTAGCACAGTATAAATCTTATTTTATTGTACTGTGCTGTTAAATTGAATTTAATGAGGCAGTCACAGTCACTAATAAGGCTCATGACGTCATAACAGGATATTAATATCCTGGAACAAAACGGCATGCAAGTTTGATTCATATCCCATTATAATAAGGTACTATTAACGTTTCCATTAACCATTTTATAAGGATTGATAACCAACTAACTTTAGTGTAACTGTAGTGGTATCCATCAGGATTGACAGTAGGGAAGATATGCCAATCAAACTGGTCCCTCATTGATGTTATCTCTGGGTCAGTGCTGGTCAGAAGTTCGTTGATAAAGTAGGTCGTCGTAGCTGGAGTAATCCATTCCCTTGCGTGGATGCCTGTAGAATAAAAAAAAAATGCTGTGTCAGTTTTCGCGCCTTTTGCGTTATAGCTGGCAGTGTTCCAAAGGAGGATGCATAATATAGCGCATGTAATTATGATAATGCTGGCTGATGGTCATGCAAGAAAAGAAAATATATTTTCACCACTCCCGCACGAAAGAAGTGTATTTCCTCTACGAAAACAGTGAGGAAAGTTGGCTTTTCCTCACTGCTTGAACAGTGAGGAAAGTTGGTTTTTCCTCACTGTTTGAACAGTGAGGAAAGTAATGATCCCGTTCAGAAACTAACCTTGCCTGATTTTTTTATGTTAAGTTTTAAAGATATTTTAAAAAATAAAGTTTTTTTTTTATTTGCTTTGTGTCTATTTAATTTATTTACCTATGATGACTGAATACTTTCTTGCTGTGAGTGGTGAAAAGTTTTGTATGCAACATGTGAGCAAGTTCATTTGCTATTCGTTTTGTTGAGTCTTTCGCTTACTCAGGATTGAAATTTATAATCACTCGCTGCGCTCGTGATTCTATTTTTCAATCCTTCGTTCGCTCAAGACTCAAAATCAATACTCATAGTAAAAACGAACTTTCCTCACATGTTGGATAAATAACTATTGAATTTGGTGTGTTCGTGATCATCTGTTATTTTGGAAGTGGTGAAGTGTTTCATATAGGAGGTACATAGGTACCAACTAAGACCAAATAAAAAACGAAGACATAGCGCTGTCAACAGTAACGTGAGGCCGCTTTCGTAAATATTCGTGTACTGGAAGCATGCGTGTGAGCGTGTATGCAGAGAGCGGAGGTGTAGTTTTAGCATGCTTCACTATATTGTTCGCAGCGATGTCTTGGTTTTTTA
Organism: Xanthia togata; assembly: GCA_963853775.1. Taxonomy (NCBI): domain Eukaryota; kingdom Metazoa; phylum Arthropoda; class Insecta; order Lepidoptera; family Noctuidae; genus Xanthia; species Xanthia togata. Next base: position 21,708,235 of record OY970802.1, read on the forward strand.
TTTGGTCTGAGGGTACCAGTCGCCAGTTAAATAATTTGTTCTATTTCACAAGAGATAAAAAGTGTTTTTTTTTTTGTGTGAATTTATTTCACATCTTCTTCTCTTTAGCTTTAAGTTACCGTGAAGAGCTGGATAAGTGATGATCAACTTAACAGCGACTATAGGATACCATATGGCTCCTCTTACAGCTTACAAATTATAAAACTACAACTTATCCATTCGTTAAATTAGTTCTAGCGCGGTAGGTCATTACAGCGCGCAGCGGCCCGTCCAACAATGTAGTATGGCATCTGTTTCCTAACATTTAGCATTGAATCTTAAGAGGGAACAGGGCCTGCGAGGAATTTAACATAACATAACATCACGCCTTGTTTCCCCGAAGGGTTGGGCAGAGGTTTACCTGTAGTACACCCACATTTCGCCAGTTATGAATTGTATACAGGGTGGAAGGGACATCGACGCGAAAACTGATACCATGAATTCAGTACATGATTCTGAACCCCCCTCCATCGAAATTTTTCGTCGGTTATTTATATAAAAAAATAGGTATTTGAAAAAACTATTGCCGTCATCTTACCTCAAGTCGGCCCCTGTAGAGTGCGATAGGGTCAGGTACCGCTCAAACCAATTATATCACAAAAAAAATTGACGAGATCGACGTTTCGAAAACTGAACCGATCCATTACATTAAAATTTTAAGAAAGAGTATGTCTAGGTTCCTATTATTTTCTTTAATGTTAATATCTTTTCGAAATATTCTGGTACTCCTCTAATCACGGCAGTAAAAATGGGGCATTTTTGTCATTTTTGGAGGGTCATATTTTCATTACCGACAAGTTGAAAAAAGAAAAAAGGGAAATAACAGGGACGTGTCTTCGGGAGATGTTGTTTTTTTTTTTTTTTTAATGATTGCTTTAGAGGCATTATTCAGGAAGTAAAAAGGGGAATACATTTGAATCACAGGCCCTGTTCCCTCTTAACGGAAATTCATTAAAACGTACAAACGTTACAAGCCATCATATAGTGCCGCCATTGTAACTTCAAACCAGCCTATTTATTTAATTGTAACTTGTAGATTTTGTCGAAAAATAAAACAGCCTAAATCCCCAAGTCCCCAAGTTACCTAGTTTTGGGACCAACGTCCAAATAAACTGATTTTCATGAGAGTTGCAGATAAAATATTAAATAATATTTTTGTGATATTATCATCTTAATAACAATGAACAAGTGTATTCATTCTTTCATATATAATAAATTTAAGCAGTTTTTTGTGTCTTTTTCTGTGTATATAAATGATTTTTGAATGCGGTCACGCATTCAAAAATCATTTATTTTAATCCATTTATGATTATATCATATATATACAAAATAATAAATTTTAATTATAACATTTTATTTAAATCATAAAATATAAAATAAAAATTATTCATATAAGAATATTTATTATTATTATAATGGTTAATGTACTGGCAATCAAACCTGTTAGTAAATACGCTCAGGATGGTGTTGGAGGTGGCAATGTTCTTTTAAACTACGCAAAGGATTTTCATGTGGTTTTAACCATTATCTAGAGAAATTATTCAGGAAGCTTTATAAGAATTAAACTAACATTTAATAAAGAAATCCTAATGTTTGGTCAAGTCGTAAGAACCGGGGCGGGTCGCTAGTATTCTTCTCCAAAACTAGTTTGACTAGATATAATGCAGAATTTCAACACCAATACTTGCCTGATTCAATGAACATGACTGGTTTCTCCTCATCAGTCGGGGTGTTTATCCGCAACCCTAAGATCTGCCGACCCTCGTAACTCTGTCCACCGACTACCACCTGTGCCCACTCCGAGTGTTGTTTACTCATGTTGTGAAGGTAGCCATAAATCTGAAATTAGATATTGGACATTACCCATTACATGGCAACATTAAAAGTTCAGGTTAGCCAAAAGTCATGAAGTCAAGCCAGAAAAAGTTTTTTTTTTCAGACATCGATAGGCCATGAGCTTGATTTGATTTATTTACTTATTTATTTATTTCCTACTTACATCTATCATTACAGTGTAACCTATTGCGATAGCGTTCTTATCTAACTCTTATCCTAACTTATTATCTATTAACTTATTATTATAATTATATTTTGTAACTTATTACAAATAATGCATTCTTTATGAACTCACTCAGAGAAGAAGAGAATATATCTTATATGTATATAAAATTCTCGTGTCACAATGTTCGTTCCCGTACTCCTCCGAAACGGCTTGACCGATTCTCATGAAATTTTGTGAGCATATTGAGTAGGTCTGAGAATCGGCTAACATCTATTTTTCATACCCCTAGGTAGGGTAGGTAAGTAGGGTGGGTAGGTAGGGTAGGTAGGTAGGTTGGGTAGGTGGGTAGAGTAGGTAGGTACTTAGTGCTACCCGTGCGAAGCCGGGGCGGACAGCTAGTTATTGATAAAAAATAGTAAATTATTTCGTCAGTATGCCCACGTTCACACGGACGTAATAAAATCGCGGCGATTTCTTTTCGTGCAGTGGATTTTCAACGCTCTGCTCAGCGCCGAGAGTTGATAATTCAACCGTGTGTTTTTCAACGTGCTGGGGCGAGAGTGCGTCCCAACGCGTTGGATTCTCAACGCTCGGCTTAACACCAAGAGTTGAATAAAATGAATAAATGTGTGCGTAATAAAATCCCGCCGCGATATTTTTAGATTTTATTTAGATACTAGATTCTAGATTATAAAGCCCTGGTTTAGAGGAACGCGGTTGCATCCACGCAGGGCATGTTACGCTGATTTGGTCAAGATGATCCACAAACTTACTCAAGTCCAATTGATATGAAGATGAACAACAGCATTTAGCAGTCTTTAAACTTTTGAAAAGAAACACACTTCAATAAGGAAGAAATAGTTATTTATCCAACATGTGAGGAAAGTTCGTTTTTCCTATGAGTTTTGATTTTGAGTCTTGAGCGAACGAAGACTGTCACTGTCACTGTGACTGTGACTGTTCAAACAGTGAGGAAAAACCAACTTTCCTCACTGTTCAAGCAGTGACGAAAAACCACCTTTCCTCACTGTTTTCGTAGAGGAAAGACACTTCTTTCGTGCGGGAGTGGTGAAATAGTTATTTATACAACATGTGAGGAAAGTTCGTTTTTCCTATGAGTTTTGATTTTGAGCCTTGAGCGAACGAAGGATTGAAAAATAGAATCACGAGCGCAGCGAGTGATTATAAATTTCAATCCTGAGTAAGCGAAAGACTCAACAAAACGAATAGCAAATGAACTTGCTCACAAGTTGCATACAAAACTTTTCACCACTCCCAGCAAGAAAGTATTCAGTCATCATAGGTAAATAAATTAAATAGACACAAAGCAAATCAAAATAATTCTTTTTAAATTTAAAATATCTTTAAAACTTAACATAAAAAAATCAGGCAAGGTTAGTTTCTGAACGGGATCATTACTTTCCTCACTGTTCAAACAGTGAGGAAAATCCAACTTTCCTCACTGTTCAAGCAGTGAGGAAAAACCAACTTTCCTCACTGTTTTCGTAGAGGAAAGACACTTCTTTCGTGCGGGAGTGGTGAAAAATTCATTTTGTATTTTAGCATCCGAGTTCCCACCCGTAAAGTAAAACCACCACCAGGTAACAAGGAATGAGAATTACATTCTTTACTAAAGCTACAGTTTCCTAGGAAAACGATGGCCGCCACGTAAGACGGCGGCGGTCTTGGATTTACGATGCCACAAAACGCTCTCTAGAAAAACACACCAACTTACTTTCATAAATGACTTTTCAGTGACTTCATTCAACGGTAAATTGCGGACACTATGTGCCGGCCACCGTGGCTTTAGAATTATTCTTATGAAATAATAGTTTTAAAAAATACAGGAATTACTTGAGGTACTCACATCATCAACATCGTAATAAGCAGTCCAGGAGAAACCATCATTGTATTGTCTACTATGTTTTTCGTTGCGAATTAATCTTAAAAAAAATTACATACGTTATTACTTTTAACCGACTTCCGAGAGCCAAAAGTAGTATTACATGTGTACATACAAAAACTAACGCCTTCTTTTGATGGGAGTAGGCAGAAACTACAGAACGCCACCTGCTACAATCCATAGGCGCGGGACATACATAAGAGTTGAGGGGCGCGGGCTAGGTGACGTTGCGGCGCGGGCGCTGTGCCGCTTCTTTTATATTTCATACGTACATACTCGCCTGCGACCCTCGCCTTTTGTGTATGTCCCGCACCTAACATACTCCTTTTGCATCGTTGACGTTACATACTTCTGCAGTGCTATTCTGTAACCATCTCACCGTGAAAACTTAGGTGAAGTGAGTTGTCATTCCAACAGGGTGAGATGACACTGACAGCTCACTCCACGCTCACTTCACATGTTTTCACGGTGAAGTGGTTACGGGAATCGACATGCTGGTCATACACGCACGCCGCGCCGGTTGCGTGTACTACGCACCTGACCTTTCTGAGGAACATCACCAATAAGGTATATCCTTCTAGGGCTATATATCCTTCTTGGGCGTCCATCCTGGCGTTTCCACTCATATGCCTTGTATATACCTTTTGTTGTTGTTTATTGTTAGTAAACATTAAACTTTATAACTGTGTTAATAAAAATGTAGGTTGGACAAATAATGGACGAACGGGCAATCAAATTTCTCCGCCATGACATTCAGGACTATGTGCCTCTCTTTATGTGGTGACCGTTATTATGCAAACAGGAAGTAGATGCACGGAATACAGTTGTTGCACGAAGATAGTGGATACCCTGCTTTACAATTTATTGTGAGACTGGCAGACAATAAATGGTTCTTGGCTGCCAGTCTCTCAATATATTAAGCATTTTTAACATCCCTAGGCTGATCTTGATCCTTTTTTTATGTGATCGATTGAAATATACCAAGTCGATGTATGAAATATTGGCTGACAGTGGGAGCGTAGATATTTCCACAAAGAAAGAAAAGCTTATGCCCAGGAGTGGGTGTAATCGGGCTGTGGATGTTAGTGAGCAGATAAGTGATTCAAAATTTTCACAAAAATATCTTTTGATATGAAATCAGTAAACTGGATGGCTCACTTGTGGTCAAGATGTGGTTACAACTTTTTAAATACCTGAAAATAGCAATTCATATTCTACTTACTCAGAATAATCATCGAGGATCACTTCGGTGGTTAAGCCTTCCGTTTTGGCGAAATCTTCCACAATTGGCACCAAAGATGGAGCCACCAGCATATGACATCCCTTTGCAGTGGTCGAGTGGTATGGCAACTCCTAAACACAAAATTATTTTTTCCAATTGCTTAGGCCTGTCGTCAACGACGCTACTCTGTCAGGTGTCACAACACTAGTATTTCAATGACGGTCCGTACAGAACGTTACTAAGGAACACCATTGATATACCAACTAAACGCCATTTATTATTAGTACCTAATAGAAAAATAACGGCATATTAACGATAGTTATTGTGTAATATTGTTCAAATTACTGCACTTTAGAGTTATTTTTTTAAATGTAAATGGTAAATACATTACATTGCTTGTATTTATCGTGAAATAACGAAGTTTATTAAACGCTTTTTTATAGGAATAACGCCTTCGTTATTCCTATAAAAAAGCGTTTAATAAACTAACGGAAAAAATAACGGTTATAACCCCTTGGTTATAACCGTTATTTTTTCTAATATAAATGGAGTACAGTGCTGTAATATTGTGTTTACTAATGGTGATTTAAGTATGTAGCACGTTACTTTTGTGTAGCGTCGTGGACGATGGACCTTAGATTGCATCTTCCGCGATTGTAAATAATTTTAGCATTATACAGTGATTCGTTCACTGGCATTATATAAGAATATTATACTTTGCGTTGATTTTTTGTACTTATCCTCCGCTAAGCCCTTTTTCCAACTATGTTTGGGTCGTTTACCAGTGCATCTGGCTGTCGGACCTCCACAACCCGCTGAGATGCTGATCGGATTTCATATGGTAGTGCATTAAAACCAGTGGCGACGCTAGACCAAATGTGGACGTCGTCGTCGGTGACATCAGCTTTGCGAGCGAGGCCTCTATTTTCCAGTTGAAAACGCAAAATTTAATGAGCAGAATTTTGCTAATCAATTAATCATGACAAAAATTATACAAACATAAATTAAAAAGTTTGAGTATTGGGAGTATGCAGGACTTTTAATAACTTGTAAAACTTTCATGCGAGGCCCTCTCAGGCGCGAGACCGTCAGCGGTTGTCGACGCGACGTCGCCGACGCCTTACGTCACCACTGATTAAAACAACCTATATGAGTGCTGAGACCTACTTAAATGAACGTCTGGCACACCCTAAGTCAGCTCCATTACCACCTCGCTGACCGGCTACTATTTTCACCACAAAATGAGCTACCCTTCACAGTTCGAGCCGATACAAAAGATAAAGAAGCCATTAAGCAGGTAGAAACTTTATGGAGTTTTTCTAAAGCACCATAGTATGGAAAACCTCTGTGACAGATGGTCAAAAGAGTGAGCATAAAAACAGTTGGGTATCGTGGGAGACCCAGTTAGAAAGAAATTCCTTTCGCTTTTACATACTTGGCGAATGAAATTATATGAAATAAATATTTTTATTCTGTAAATTGGATATCGGAATCACTTTTACACGTCATATTAAAAATTTGCTAGATGAGTTCGGCGTTTCCTATCTGACTCTGAGAAGAAATGCCGAAATAAACTCAGAGGTCGCAGTCTCTTTTAAAGTCCAGACATATTCTTGGTCAGGCCTTAAGAAGAACATGTAGATTATAAAGTGTCTGAAATGGTCTTTTGAGGAAAGAACCACACAGATTTGAATGGACCTGTCCAGTCAGTGCAAGCATTTGTCAGTAATCGTGGAGCTCAACTCAGAACTTAATGAGAGCTAGACTAAAGAAAGTGTCGGGACGGTCAAAATGTTACACTTTCTCGGTCTAACGGTCATTCACCAACTGTGCAGAGTTTACGTGCGATAAGGAACTTCGTTCTAAAAGGTTCCGATTTCCTTTTAAGATCAGAACCCTAAGAAATACTCACATAGTTCTTCATGAGAAAGTCCACCAGTTTATCCATTCCTTCCTTACTTCCCTGTATATAATACATTTTATGATTGTTATACAAATTAAAATTATCCTCACTCTCAGTTAAACATGTTTGAAGTAAAGAAAAACAAACAAAAAGGTGGAATAATATCATTTTGCTGGTTTAAGTGTTACTAATCGATTGCTGCCCGCACTTAGGGCTTATATTTAAAAGATAACATATGTTTACGTATAAATAACAATACTATAGAGATTCCTTGAATTGTTTGTTAATGCAATAGATAGCGATGTGGTAAGTTTTAAATAAATTTCTATCAAAGTTAAGGTGGGGTCTACGTTATTTTTCTTTGGTACGCATAATCCTTGATTTTTAATCACTTGCTTCTAAAACGGTGAAGCAAAACATCGTGAGGAAACCGGCATGCCTGGGAGATATTTCTGAAGCCAGGTCAGAGGCCATATGGGCGGCTTTAAAACTCTGACACCAGGTTAGTCACTAACCACTCGAAAAGAAGAAGAAGAATCCTTGATTAATTAGTTTGGTCCCATTTGCCATCGAATATTGAAGTCATTGCTTTTAATTATAGAATACTGAATAGTTCATTCGTTTCTTCCTCATTGTTTTATTTTTATTTACTTCCCTTTCATTTATTGTAATAATATTTTGCTTGATACAATTTCAATAAAACATACCCTAAATGTTCTTAACAGACAGACAGGCAGACAGACCGTCCGTCCGTCTGTCTGTCTGTGTCTGTGACTTAGCTCAGAGACTCTTTGTACTAGAAAGCTATAATTTGGCATGGATATACATATCAATCACGCCTAAAAAGTGTTTTTTTTGGGTTTTTTTTCGTCGTTGTGAGTCGGTGTGAGTTTGTGAAAACACCATATAGACGTATGCAGGACCAATGCTGGAGAACGAGCACCTCTTCGTCGCCTTGTTGATACTTATAACACGTATTTTATGGAACTGGATATATTTTCTCAATCTAAGCAATTATTTAAGAAAATGGTTCTTGATGTTTTAACTGGCGAGGTGATTGAAGTTAAGTTATGTTAAGCTTATCTTAGCAAACACAGCGTTATTGTGGCGACTATTGTATTTTTTTGTTGTTTTTGTTTCTGCACACATTACTTGTCATCAGCACTGCTATTTAATGTTTAATCTTAAGTTAAAATGAGGACAATGGTGTGGGTTACATGTTTGTTAAATTTTAGTTTGAAGTATTTCTCTGTAATCTTCAGCGTGTATCTGTTTTTGGTCCCTAATAAAAATAAAAATAAACTTTTTTGGATTCAGGGATCCGGGAAAAGAAAGCTGTCACAGCTAAGTAGGTTTTACAATTAACAAGTAATAATAAACCAACTTACATTTGCGGTTGCAAAAACATCTTCTCCCATACATTCCGTTATCCGTACCTATGATGGTAGAACATGTTTTTCAACTGCAAAGTTAAGTTTGTTATTGCGATAAATTCATCCCAACTACGGAACCCTTCATTGTGCGTGATCCGACACGCACTTGATCGGTTTCAGGTCGGTTTCGCTCAGTCTTGACTTGGTACCTACGACCTAATACTTACCGTACAGTGCGTAGACAGTAGGTATGTTTAGTTCAAATACCGTGTCTAGGCCATGATTGCCTTGTTTCAGATAATCTCAAGTGTGTCAACTATTACTCACTATTTACAGTGGCACTGTGTGCGGGTTTTCAGGATAATGATTCATAAATAAACATCATAGCACATATTTCGCTTATCAACGAGTGAAAGCAAATACAGTATGTCGAAGTCAACAGATGGGTAAGGGCACATTTTGTTTGATTTATGCCCGTTTTTTGAGGTAGGTGTTCTATGAACTTAGCCTATCGTAGTCCAAAGCCTGTTCTCCGCCTTCCACATTCAGTCAGTCCCAGCCACCTTTTAAAGGTCGTCGGTCCATCTAGCTTCCCACACTAAGCTTGCCGATACACGGTCACCACTCCATTGCTCATATTGTTCCGGCCCTGGTCCAGGCCATGGCACGGAGCGAGAGGGCATGGGAGGCCGTCACCTCATTCTGCGAAGCAGTAATGCTCGCAAAGGAGGAGGCGGAGCGCGTGAGGGAGAGGCAAATTTCGCGCCCTCACGCCCCTAACCGCTGCAGGAGGAGACGCCCTGGGCGTCGGGAATCGATTGCCGAATCCCGGCCACCGTAGGCGCGGGCTTGCGGACGGTGAGCAATGGGTAGCTCGCGGTCCGGTAAGGACCAAGCCGCAGTTGTGTTCCACGCGCGCCTCATTTCGCGATTTCCCAACCAAAAAAGAAAAAAAAAAAGGTCTTTTTTTTTTTCTTTTTTTTTTTTCTTGACATGCACTTGGCAATAATAATTAAAATGTACTTGGAATTTTTTGATAAAATTCTTTATTTTTTCTTGTATTCTTGTATTACGTATTTAAATAGACATGCTTGTATTGTATCCATTGACATACTTAATATTGTAACCAGTGAAATTTAATCTAATATTATGACATTTTTCAATTTATTGTGATTTAAATGATTTGAATTTAATTTGTAAATTTAATTAGAATATTTTTTTAATTCCGTATGTAAAGTAAAAATTAACCTATGCTGATTCCAAAACCATTTCGAGATTTTAGGTTTGTTGGCCTTATTTTTAAATTTTTAGGTCATTTATTTTCACAAAAATTCTTAAAATCACTGACTTTTACTTGACCTCTAAATGACGTCATACATACAGTTCCCTATATAGGAAACTTTCAGTGCCTCTTGTAATAAAATTTTGTCCGTGTCAAGCGTCAATGTCAACGTCAAGTTTACATGAAGCTGTTTACTTTCGTTGAGCGTACCGTGACTTGATTTTTTGATAAGTAACCTAATTCTTTTCACTATAACCCTTGCTTTCCCTTCGGACTTCAATACTTACTGCTACATTGACCATTTGCTTGTTATAAGGAACTGCTTGCCTACCCTTTGGATTTGTTTTAAATATGGACCTCAGTACACAAACAATTTATTTTGGCTATTTGTTGTGGTGTTTTTACATGACGGTATGAAGCATTTAGCACAAATAGTCTTTGATCGATTCATAATTAATAAGCATTATCTTTACAATAAGGTACGGATACTGTAAAAATAAAAATCGCTCTGATACGACAAATTAATATTAACCGTCCAATTTGACAGTTTGACATTACTGAGTTTTCAAGTTTAGTTTTAATTATATGTATTAAACATGGCAAAGATCATAAGCTATTCAGCCTACTTTATGACGTCAGCACGAACAAAACTTTAAAAAAATATAAAAAAATAACTAAAGCTTGGAAAAACAAAAAGTTGAAATTATATATAAATTCAAATACTCATTATCTTTAAAATAAAAATATAAAAAAATACCTGAAAAATACTTTACATACCGAATTGTTAATTCAACTACAAACGCGGGCGTGGAATTACTGAAGAGCATATTTGAGGCCTAGGAGGAGTCACAAGATGCTTTTAGCATTTTCTGTCACTTATCCAAGGCCTGCGATTGCGTACATCATGATACACTCATTAGGAAACTGTACCACTATGGTATGAGGGACAAGGCTCTCGACCTTCTGACTTCTTATCTGAACAACAGAATTCAGAGATTGGATGCTAATGGCAAGAGATCTGCAACATCTGCGCTCACCATGGGCGTTCCGCAAGGTTCAATTCTAGGTCCTTTCTTATTTTGAATTTAAATAAATGACTTACCTTACCACATAAGGAATTATCACAAGATCGTATTTTTTGTACACATCCCACATTTTTTAAATCAAACTTCAGTTAGTTAACTTTGAACAAGTTAATGATGCATTATCTACTAAAATTGTGCCTTAGTTTAATGTAAATAATCGTCTCCTGAACGAATAAAAGACTAAACTTATTACATTTTCAACGCATAATGTCAGGCAGCTATCTACCAATATTCAAGTTAATGGAATGGAGTTGGACTTTGTTGAGTCGACAGTTTTTCTTGAAATCATTATATGGATATTTTTTCTTAGTTGGTACTGCTGCTAATCAACTACTTGAATCAAGGTTCCTAATTAAAATATAAAATTTAATCAATTATTTAGATATTTAACTGTATGTTTATTTTATTTATTATTTACACACATTCTAAAATATGAATATTATTAAATCGATAAGACCCTAGCGCCATCTAGTTGATTTCGTGGTAAACTTTTACCAAGACTTTTAATATTTAGTACAAGAGGACGCAAGAGGACTTTAAACTTATGGTGAAAAATCTTCGGAAATAAATTTTTGAAATATAGTTTTTATTTTGAATAATACTTGATATCTTCCTTAAACCCCCTCGCGTCTCTACCGCTCACTCTCATCGACATTTGTACCTACAAAGCCGCACTCTATAGGCTAACGAAGCGCATGCGGCTCACAAGTCGTGGTTTGCCGACCACTGTGCTTTATATTTGATATCATCGACACATCTTCTTGATGGTTTTCCTTGCTTTCTGTTTCTCTTGGGTTCTTTCCATACTCAGGACAACGGATAGCGCGTCAGAATAACGCGCTTAGGATGCTGGTGGGGCTGCCCCGCTTCTGTAGTGCGTTGGGGATGTTCGCGGATGCGGATGTAGTTTGTTTCTATGCGCAAAAGGTGCGTTTCCATGGTGCGCAGAGTGTGGAGCAGCTCCAACAGTATCCTAACTAAGATTTCAAGTCGCTTAGACTGTGTTTTCGTGGGTCGCTATTGTGCCATCTCACATGAGTTGCCACAACAGTGATCCACTACAATATTTTTGTTTTGTGAAGTGTCAGTTCCTACTAATATACTAGTAGTTGTAAGTCTTACTAATCATTTTTGAGTCGTAAGATTCTTAAATAAAGATAATTCTATTCTGTTCATACTACGGCACGACTCGTCCACCTGCCATCTTCCGTTCTAGCTAGATGTCCTGCCCATTTCTACTTTATTTGCATAGAGTGAAGTAGGAAGTCCAATTGTTTTGTCCTTTCTATAACTTGGTGTGACGTACTTTACCTTTGTTTAGTATTCCTAGAATGGATATTTTCATAACGGTGGAGTTTCTTGCCCATTCTTCTCCATACGAAAACTACCTTTTGGAATGGGCGACTAGAATCAGTTTTATTATTTTTTGTAAAGTTTGACGTTCAAAAGTGCCTTTTTTGTGCCTAATTGAAATAAATTATTTGACTTTGACTTTGACTTCATAGCTGCTTGACATTTTTTTTTTTCTTTTTCCAGTTTTGTGTAAGTCCATGTTCGTAAACCTTATGATAGATAGGGAAAAATACCATCTTCCATTATTTTCACTTAAAGTGGCGTGTCCTTTCAATATTTCTCTGTGAGTTGAGTTCTCTAAAGTAAACAGTCATTATTGCACTGAAAAAGTAAAACCTGTAGGTACTAACCAACATTTTACTACTACTCTTCCTCCGCAAACAAGAATAATTATATTTCCGACTATACTTTCGGCAGTCGATGTTAAGGTTATAAAAAGCGGATTAATCATAAGCATTCCGTAGAGGACATAAAATCGATTTATCGGAATCGACATAATTATGTACCTAGAGGGAATTATTCACATTAGCTTTCTATGTATTTCTCGAAATAAAACCAACCAAGGAGGACCTCTTATTTAAAAAAAGGTTTATTTTGTAATTATTGTTAGTAGTTAGGGCTGATTTTAATAACGTCACTTTACTTTAATTCTATTTCATTACACTTTTTTAATAAATGGCAAGCAATGCCGATGTCGACTATTCCGCCAATGTATTAAGTAAATTGGAAAAGCAATTGTGCAGGATAAAATACAACAAATGTTATAAAATTCTTCGATTGATATTACTGTGTTCTCGTTTCAATTATATTTTAACCTTCGAATAAAATGGAAGTTAGACCTTTTTTGTATGGTAAAACTGCCAAAAATGTCAAAATTTTAATTAATAAACAAATTCGAAGCGCGCGACAGTTTCTAAACGTCTCCTCTGCTTGACCGCTACCCATGAAGCCGAACGAAGTCCGAGCGTTATGTTGTGAGTAGCCTATTCGGGACGCCAGCGCCGCCTAGCGGCGCCCGACATATCCAGTTAGTCAACTTAGTTACGTATTTCCGACACATAGATTATAATGCAAAACAAAAATAGTCAAGGTAAAGCCACGGTCGTATGCCTGTATACCATGTGAGTGCCAGAAACACCTATATAATCATAATGGCAGGCGACGACGGCATTACTTTGATCATTTTTTTAAATAATTTCCTTTTTTCGTACTTTTTAGATCACTTTTATTTTTCCGTAGTCGTGTTACAGTTATAAAACATATTAGTCACAATCTAATTCTGAAAGTCTGACCAGGAAAAAATAAAGGATTTAATAACTATAATACCAGAATAAAATGAGTAGATATCTCTATTATTATAATGTTCATTTTCGATGTGTAATAATAATTATGATGTGCCCGTGAATTAAGGAAAGTTGATCCTTTTATAAACCTAACCTAAAAGGATCAATTATAAAAGCGAACATTAATTTGCTTAGCGATTGAAGTGCCCTTTTATAATTTCTAACGTGACGATATTATCGTGGACGTCCACGTCCATTGAATGTATCAAAATACGTGCACGTTATAACGTTAACGTGGACGGGAATTTAAAAACGTCTTCATATATTTCCATATATTTTACTACCCTGTGTTATTGTGATGCTATGGACGTCCATGATAATATCGTCACTTTAGAAGACATATAAGCGCACAATAATAGTCAGTATTATCAAATCACAACTGTCATTCTTTGAGTCAAGGAGCTCGTGGCTAAGTAATAACAGCCGCATGGGTCGATCCATCAGGTTAAGCTACGCTTGCCGGGGTTGGTTAGTGGATGGGTGGCCATCTTTACATACCGAGACCCCTCCGTGCCTCGGAAAGCTCGTAAAGCCGATGGTCCCGGCTGTCATTCATGAATCTTTGACAGTCGTTACGGTTCGTCAGAAACCCGAAAGTCTGACACCCGGTCTTACCAAGGGGTATCGTTTTATCTAGTTACTGGGTTGTAGAGGTCAGATAGGCAGTCGCTTCATGTCAAAATACGGTATTTAGCTGCGTCCGGTTAGACTGGAAGCCATCCCCAACGGGTTGAGCAGAGGTGTACATCCACATTTCGCCAGTTATGTTTAAGTCCCATGTAATAGGGGGCGCGTCTATTGCCATCAACCGGGCACAAATCCAGACTCCGGACTGCTACTGAGAAATTCCAGAAAGAAAAACCCAATGACACTTTGCCCGACTTGGGAATCGAAACCAGAACCTCATGTTCAGCAGTAGCGCTTGCGACCACTAGACCAACGAGGCAGGTGCAACATAATTGATAGATAACTTGAAAAATACTAAAAAACTAATACATAGATACATTTCATACGTACATACCATAGAAATATAAAATATATCTATGATATAAATATGCATATTAAAAAAAAAAACTTAGTCAGGAGAAATAACGATAGGTAAAGGAGAAAACGAATCCAGCAAATCAGTGTTGGGATGATTCTGCCAACTTCTTACGAATATGCTTACGTCCCTTCACTTTATAAGCTTGAACGATCAATGAAACCAGAGCGGTGAGAAGGACCGCGTCGTAGAAGACGATTGTTAGTGGAACGAAGATTTTTACTATGGGCAGAGCATAAGTATTGAACATGGGAACATGGGAAGTCAGGAAAATAGGAGAAGTGGGTTTGTCGAGTTAAGTAAACAACATAGACAGAGCCCTCAACTCCCTGCGCTGACGAATGCAATCGATGCGCGGATAAATGGTCATACTTACGTAGATTGAAAACGAATTGAAAGCAGTTATTGAGAAGGCAGTTTAGTTTATTGAGGACCTCTTTCAGGTCATAGTAACACACATCATCATAGTCAATTATTGGAAATATTAGGGAGTGTACAAGCATTGCATTTATGTCTGATGGGAAAAGGTTGTTCAACCGATAGCACGAATCAACCAGTGACTTGTTTACTAACAATTGTGACCTCCTTTTGCCAGTCAAGACAAGTGTCGACCATGCAAGGTATCGGTATCGCCCACGTGAAGGTCAGAAATTAACCCACGGGAACGTACTACCGAGATAAAAAGTATTCAATGTCCTAGCTCAGGTCATGGTCTACCCATGTGCCAAATTTCATCCAAATCCGTTCCGCCGTTTCAGCGTGAAAGCGTAACAAACAAACGAACTCACTTGCTCATTCATAATATTAGCTATTCCGTTGCAAAAACGGGATGGTGCTAGCGGCCTTGTTTATCTCCGTCTCTCTTTCACACTGGACATAAGGTGGCATTAATACGTCATAATATCTACGGCTCCTGGTCTCCTTACAATGAACACATCAAAAGACTTATGTAAATGGCAACGCTGGGCCGCCTATTGGTGATGTTCTTCAGAAACGTCAGCACCCCTAATTCCGTAACACACTTTCAATCACAATCTGAATGATTTTGAAAGATATAGCAAATCCATTGCTTGTTAAGGGACATGAGGAACAGGGTGTGAAGTTCACTCATCCACCATAGGGAGGCACCAAAAGGAGGATCCTCCGACCAGACGGGTGTTGTGTCTGGCGGGCCCGACTGTTGATGTCGGATAGTATTATATAAATGCCGTTCGCGCGGTAAACTCTAATTGTGCGATGCAGGATTTGTGTGACGTCATGTCTTTGATGCGTAGTTCGTATGTGGCGGTGTAACCGCAACACTTGCATCTTATGTTCGAAAAAAAAATCTGCTCAACAACGTAAATAACGCAATGAATGTTTTGATGTAAATGGAAACGCTGGGACGCGTATTGGTGATGTTTTTCAGAAAGGTCAGGTGCGTAGTACTTTTAACCAGCGCGCGAGCACGACTTACATGATGGTTGATAGAGGAATAAGTATGAAACATGGCAACTGGCATTTTATAGTTTCTGCTTACCTCCATGGGAAACAGGCGTGATTCTATGTATATTATTTGTATGTATATGTATGCAAGGTTTAATATAGAGCGATTTTCCTGTATTGCCATTGTTGGACTCCATAAATGACATCAGGATGAATAATTTAAAATAAACTGTATGACCTCATTATTTTTAAACAAGGATAATTAATATAATAATAACTATTTCATAGGAAAAATTTACTGTCGTGATTGAGAGTCGTAACTATGTGGACTAGTGTTTGTTAAGAGGAATCATGAATTGTAAGTATTAAAAAAAACTTTATTTTCTTTTTTGCAAATAATAATAATTTTATTTTATTGAAATATATTTTTTACTCTCTGTTAGTGTTACTGTAGTTTCATTGGAAAATTAATAAACCGAAATATTTATTTATTTACCGTTTTCTAAACGTTATCGATGCTGTGAACATTTATTTCTTGCATAATGTGTATCTAGTGAACTAGAATATTAATAACTAGCACTTTTCCCGCGGCTTCGCTCCCGTGGTCTTTCCCGCGGGACTCGTTATTTTTCCCGGGATAAAAAGTAGCCTATGTTACTCCCTGAAAACTAAGCTTTCTATTGGTAAAAGAATGTTTCAAATCGGTCCGGTAGTTTCGGAGCCTATTCAATACAAACAAACAAACAAACAATCAAATCTTTCCTCTGTAAAATATTAGTATAGATGAATTCCAATTATAATTTCATATTTTTTTATCTTAGAATATCAAAAATCAGCTCAATGCTCAATGTGGAAGCTGAGAAATAAGAGAAAGATAGTTTTCGTGAGATTATCAATTAATTCAGTAATCGATTACACAATTACAAAAAGAAAACTTTCGCATTTGGCAATTAACTCAAAGTAATTAAATGCACTTTATGTATATTGATAAATACATTGATTACAGTAATATTAATAAATAAAATAAGAATTCGATCGTGAGTTCATTCTCACCATTTTCATCTCGTTACATTCAGGGCCAAGATTGTATGTAATCGTTTCTGTCTCCTTTGTTTGTTTGTTTGTTTGTTAGTTTGTATGTAGGGAGTAATCTCCGGAACTAAAAGTCAGATTTGAAAAAATCTTTTTGCATTGGATAAGCCCTTTCTTGAGGAAGGACATCACGCTACAACCCTTAGGAACCGATCAAAAAGAAAAAAAAGTAAGAAAGAACGCTAAGCAAAAACGAAGTTACACCACGGGCGGGCGATGCGATGCGACGCGGTGAGTCGGGGCCGAAATTTCACGCGGACGAAGTCGCGGGCCGAAGCTATAATCAATATTTGAGTTCACTGGTTACCTATCTTTACTAATATACTAATAATATTATAAAGTGGAAAGATTGGATTGTTTGTTTGTATTGAACAGGCTCCGAAACTACTGGACCGATTTGAAAAATTCTTTTACCAATAGAAAGCTTAGTTTTCAGGGAGAAACATAAGCTACTTTTTATCCCGGGAAAAATAGCGGGTCCCGCGAGAAAGACCACGGGAACGAAGCCACGGGCAAAATGCTAGTACTTCATATTTCCATACAGTAATATTGACAAATTCATTAAAACAGGTATTTACCTGTTTTGATAAATAAAGTTGGCAGCACCGTCGCAAATAGCTGTCAAACGATAGTAGTCAATAGTTGCCATCTTTTAGAATTAACGCTCTTTAAAAATAGAATAGAACTTTAGGGATCAGTATAATGCCGTCGAACTTGAGATTAGCAGTGATGATTCGTGTTATATTTATTTCTATATGTAGGTTATTTAAGTACAAACACGTCAAAAATAACTCTACGGTTCTCAGAGTTGCATTCTAATCAGACTCAATCTGTCAATATTAACTCCAAAGCCCCATTTACACGATGCACAGTTTACAGGGCTTTTGTTTTTTTGCGATAAGGCCTGGCCAAGTCTCAACTGATGGCGTCCGTTCACGAACATGACGCGTGGATCGGCTCTATTCAGGTCAACCATTTTGAATTCACAAATGCCCTTAAGAGGAGGGCGCGCTATTCTCCATACAAACGTACGAGTATTCCCCGTTTTTCTTCCTGAATAATGCCTCTAGAGCTGTCATTTTTTTTAATATAAAATCAGGGTCTCTATAGGCATGTCCCTGTCATTTCCTTTTTTCCAGCAATTAATAAGCAAGGAAACTATGACCCTCCAAAAATTACAAAAATGCCCCATTTTTACCGCCGTGATTAGAGGACTACCAGACTAATTTGGAAAAGTTTTTAGCGTAAAAGAAAATAATAGGAACCTAGACATACTCTTTCTTAAAATTTTAATGGTAAAAATTATTAAATCGGCTTAGTTTTCGAGGAGAAAAAAGGAGAATGCCAAATGTCATTTTCGTCAAAAAAATTGTGATATAATCGGTCTGAGCTGCAGTTGTCCCTATCGCACTTTACGGGGTTTTTCGGGCGCAGCGCGACGGCAATAGTTTCTTCAAATACATATTTTTCAAATTCCTCGCAGCCCCTGTTCCCTCTTAAAACTTTACACATAATCTTTGTTTCTTCTAGTACTAATTTGGGTGTGCCTAGCTCTGGCGGCATGGCCAAGCGCGTTTTCATTGTACCACACAGGAACAAAAGAAGTTTTTGAACCACCAACAAAAATTAATCTCAACAATTCGTATTTCGGCTACAGCATCACTTACGATGAATTTAATAAAAAGTAAGTAGTATTCTTAAAGTAAGTAGTTAAGTAATTAATTTAAGTTTGCATATATTCGACCTCGTAACTGCGTTACCACCTTTTAAAGGCAGAAGGGCGCAACGCGACCGGTGGAATCATTTCTATGAAAACTTCACGGAAATTGCACTAACGGTGTCGCGTCGTACCTTCGCATTGCGCCTGTCTGCGGGAGCCTTAAGGTTGAAAGGCATTTCCACGGTATCATCTTTTTTATGTGTGTTACGCAATTATCCCGCGGGTCTATTTGTCTAGATATGTGACAGTAAGATAGGCTGATTCAAACTTAGTGAAATATAAATTTACAGGGAGTTGTTGTCAAAAGTGGTCACGCAGTAACGAGGTTGACCAAAAATATTATTTTAAAAGAGATAAGATATTCTAGTTATTTTACAATCCCTAACAAAAATATCTATATTTGAATAGAACATGCCTCGAGGTCATGTTAAATCGTCGGCATTTAAAATATTATAATGATGATAACGTACCTATTGTTTACCTCTAGGTTTATATTATATTTGTTTAACCCTACAATACCTAATATTATTCCGTAACAGAACAATAATACAATTTAAGGAAAATCTATTTCGGTAATTCCAGATTGGTAATAAGTGCGCCGAGGATATCTGACATTGGAGAAGTATATGACTGCAATATCGAAAACAAAAAATGCGCCAAAATTTTAAGGGATATAATTATAAGAGATAAGGGAACCGGTAAGAATTTCTTTAAAATACAAAAGACTAAATATGCACGCACACTCGAATCAATCTGCCTAGCCTTTTCCCAAGGTCGGCTTCCAGTCTAGCCTGATGCTGCAGTTGAATACTAGTATTTTACATGGGACGACTACCTATCTGACCTCCACAACACAGCAACAGGATACCCCTTGGTAAGACCCGTAATAACTGTCAACGATCTAAGGCACGGAGGGGTCTCGATATGTAATGCATGGTCACCCATCCACGAACCGACCGTGGCAAGCGTAACATAACCTTCGTGTGACTGCTATTATTTAGCCAAGAGCTCCTCTATATGCAAACTCACGGTTTAGTAAATAATATGAATATTTCAGGTGGCAAAACTTATAACCATGACTTCTGGTTCGGAGCGACTGTCAAGGCCGGGCGAGACTACGTTTTGGTAAGTTTTTGGTTTCCTAAAATTCAAAGAAGAAAAAGAAAGGAAATATCTTTATTTGCGGTAAACATGACACAATGAAAGAACAAGTTGAGGGAAAATACACATCCACGCGAAACGGCCATCGCTCAGCATAATGCTGCGACCCTATGCGAGACAGAGCTCCAGCGCTGGTTTTCAGCGACAGCCCGCGTTGACGTTATGACGTAGACTGGTGATACAATGAGATAAAAATAAGCGTGTGTTTGTACACTTGGTTAGCACAAGTAAAGCGCGCGTCGCTTTGTGAGATAAAAATACTGTATCAGAAATTTGTGGTTGGTGAAATAATAATCAGCTTTCCCATACATTTGGATCGAGTAGTATTGAAGTTTTGTATAGGACAAATTATATTTCTTTCGCCATTAAGATGTTGGCCCCGTGGAGAAAGTTGTTCAGTTGGTGGTCGTTACCACACCCTTTTTTTTTTTTTTTTTGGGTGGGAAATCATCAAATGACTCCTCCCGCTCTGGGTGGAGCGGGAGGGCGTGTCAGACTCTTACTGACTAAAACCCACCCGTGTTCCTTCTCTTGCCTGTGGAATGCCAGGGGGCCACGGTATCCCTTTCGGACTTTCCCGCAACCCCGGCAGGCAATGGTCTCATAGGACCCCTTCACTCGCTGACGCTCTTTGAGGCGCGCGTGGAACACAACGCGCCGTCGACCCGGGCTTGGTCCTTACCGGATGGCGAGCTACCCATTGCTCACCGTCCGCAAGCCCGCGCCTACGGTGGCCGGGAATCCGCGATCGATTCCCGACGCCCGGGGCGTCTCCTCCTGCGGCGGCTAGGGGCGTGAGGGCGCGAAATTTGCCTCTCCCTCACGCGCTCCGCCTCCTCCTTCGCGAGCATTACTGCTTCGCAGAAGGAGGTGATGGCCTCCCATGCCCTCTCGCTCCGTACCATGGCCTGGACCAGGGCCGGACGCGAGAGATCCCCGCCACCGATCGCCTCCACGAGGACACGGCGGTGCTCTGCCCAAGCCGGGCATACCTCCACCGTATGCTCCACCGTGTCCTCCGGGCGATCCACGCAGTAATGACACCCGGGCGTTTCCTCCCGCCTTATCCGAAACAGGTACCTCCCGAAACAGCCGTGTCCGGTGAGGACCTGCGTCAGGCGGAAGGTGAGGACGCCGTGGCGCCTCTCCAGCCACTCCTCAAAGAGGGGACTTATCGCCGCAATAGTGGCGTGCCCAGCACTGGGTTGCGACAGTCGCACTCTCCATGACGCCATGAGATCCCGTCGGAGCTCTGTCCGCTGTGCCGCGATTTCTCGCGGCATCGGAGTCAAGCCCCGGCGTTTCGCCTCCCCGCGCCACTCCCAAATATGCGCGAGGACTTTTGCCTCCAGATCCCATGGCGGCAATCCGGCAAGGAGGCTCGCCGCCTCACCGGAGACCGTGCGGTATCCCCGGACCAGCCGGGTGGCCATGACCCTCTGGGACGCGTTCAACCGGCGGGCAGGCCGCCGCCTCAACGAATGCGCCCACACCGGTGCCCCGTACAGGGCCATGTACCGCACGATCCCCGCGTATAGCCTCCGGCAGGAGGCGTTTGGACCCCCAAGATTGGGCAGGAGCCGCTTCAAGGCAGCCCCGGCCCGGTCCAGTCTGGGAGCCAAACGTCGGAAATGCTCCACGAAGTTCCACCGACTGTCGAGGACGAGTCCTAGGTACTTCATCGTCGACTCGACGCCAATGTGAACCCCTCCTACCGTTATTTGGGAACCCGACGGTGGCGCGTTCCGAGGACCATGAAAACACATGGCCTCAGACTTGTGCAAGGCCACCTCGAGTCCCAACTGCCGGATTCTGGCCACGATTGTCGCAACCCCGTGTGTCGCTAGTTCGGCCGCCGCCTGGTGCGACCTCCCCTGCGCCAGGACCAACGTGTCGTCAGCGTAACAAACGACGCTGACGCCATTGGGGAGGTCGGCGCGCAGCACCCAGTCGTATCCGATGTCCCACAGATGCGGCCCCAGGACCGATCCCTGTGGGACACCGCACGACATCTCTCGCCGGTTCCACTCTCCCTGGTGACCGGGGTAGATGATGGCCCTGTCTGCCAGATAGGCCTCGACCACACGACAGAGGTAGGTCGGCATCCGGTGATACCGGAGTGCCTCCCTGATGCAACTCCAGGGCAGGGTATTGAAGGCGTTGGCGATGTCTAGAGACACCGCCAAGACGACCCCACCCCGAGCCACCGCATCCCCCGTCGTGAGGGCTCGCACGGGCATGATGGCGTCCACCGTGGAGCGCCCCCTGCGGAAACCAAACTGGCTCTCCGCCAAATCCGGCCCCACCCCCACTAGCCGCCCGACGAGGCGGTCTGCAATGACTCTTTCAAAGAGCTTGCCCACCTCGTCGAGCAGCACTATGGGCCGGTAAGCGGACGGAGAGTCCGCAGGGCGCCCCGGCTTCTTGATGAGGACCAGTTTTCCCGTCTTCCTCGTTACCACACCCTAAATTATGATCACACATTTCTGATATACGTTATATGTTGTTGTACAGACGCCAGAAACCTACTACAATCTGTCAAATTTGTTTAATAGTTCTGTCAACTTTATCACTGAAGCATAAGGTTCAAAGCTGATTAGGAAAATTTGACAGTTTCGGGTAAGTTGATGTGCTGGCGTCTATACGTGTGTCTTCCTCTGCCTAATTATTATGTTATATTGTAATTTCAGATGTGCGCACCAAGATATACGGACTATACTTTTCGTAAGTCAAATAACAAAGGTAAGTTTAAATTTTTATTTTGTAGCATCTGTAAAGGTGTTAAATGTACAAAGAGGACGCAAGGGTCACTGTGACGGGACTTGTCCGGGGAAGTACTAGATAAACTATCATTCCTGTTTCTGCTATATAACTCGCTTGTTCATGTATTAATCAATATGATCAGAAACGCTTTCTCTCTTCTTAAACATCATCATTATTTATATAGTTTCTTGCTCTTTTAGCTTTGCTTTACATCATTATTACCGGTAGAGGCCCTATTTTCAGAGGCCGGTTTTACTCGACATACTTTTGTTCGAATGATTTAGCCGATAATTATTCACAGACCATATTAGCCCTTATTAGATAATAGAGATTTAAACAGCGTGTACCTGCGCATCCGCAGGGTCACAGTCGTGCTCGAAGTATCTCGAGTTGCCGTGTGCTTAAGGTCACAGCCGGCCTCAACCGGATTCGTTTGCATCCTCTTAAGGGGTCATTGTACTCATCATTATGCAACAACTTTCACTACGGGACCAACCATGAAATCGTGAAAAAAAAAATCTGGTGGTCCTTATATTTTGATGAGCTATGCGAACATAAACACATCGCGCGTGGATTATGGCCCACTCCCTCTCACAGAAAGAGGCCTATGTGGCAGCAGTGGGAACAATATAGGTTGATCATTCTGTATTCAAATAAACAAGATGACAGCGTCAGTTCCGATTTTGGCCACATGCCAAAAGATCCTTGTACATCTATATGTAGATTCAAATATCAATCATCAGATTTGACCGTAGTTGATTCGTCCACCACAGTACAGTGAAACCTATCGCTTAATAGAACCTTAAGGTTATTTTGCTATCTTTAAAAACTTTGGCTTAAGCTAGAATAACTCATCATCTACACCGCCTTACTCCGCATCTCACGTCACTTGTCTCGTCTGACGTCACGCAAGATCATGCATCGCGCAAGCAGGATTTTCCGTGCGACTAGCATATATACAACGTCCCGACAATAATCGTCGGGCAGTAGCCCACCAGACACAACACCCGGCTGGCGGAAGGATCCTCCCCTTTCTATAGAGGATGAGTGAAATTTACACCCTGTTTCTCATACCTCTACGAGTATATGTTTATAAACACAATCCAAATTAAATATAATAATCATAATATCAACAGATAATCAAAATATCAACGATTATAAATCGTAACTTACACACAAACACTAGTCAACATAAATTAAATAGCCTTGATCGATTAACCCGTCTTTCCTTATAGGTTTTGATGCATACGTTACACACGGAAGATGCTATTCACACAAGAAAAATGTTCTAACCGAAAGAAGAATTATAAGTGAAGATGAGAGACTCAATGACTCGCCATCACCGATGGGTAATTATATCACTTTTTTAAACCGTTTCCCTTAAACGCGAGAATGATGAGGAAGAAAGAAATTAAGTACACTATAGAGATGTTGCCTGGGTAAAAAAAAAAACTATTTATTCCGTCAGTCAGATAACAAAAGAATATCAGACAGTATTTTTTATTTTATCATTTGTATTAATAAAAAATATTTGGATAAAACTCATTCAAGTTGGAGCGGGCTCGCTACGGCAATAATGCAATATAAAATCTATCGAAGAGTCACATAATTAACTGAATGTATTGCCATAATCTTTTGATTACGTAACAAAAGAAAAAATATGTGTCCAATATATTTTAATAATCTCTCTGACGGACGAAAAAATTTTTTTTTATGACAACGTCATCTGTTTCTCAGACCAAAAAACCAAGACAGAGCGCTGTCAAAAGTGAAGTGAAGCTGGTTTCATAAACATGTGTGCATTTTGTGTGGTGTAGTTTGATTGTAAAAAGTTGTAAATGTGTGAGCGTGTATGCATAGAGCGGCGGTGTAGTTTTGGCATGCTTCACTGTATTGTTCGCAGCGCTCTGTCTGGGTTTTTTATTTGGTCTGATATCTGCATATACTCGTACCCTTTTCTGAACTATAATAGTTATATTGGGGTGGGCTTCTTGTCTAACCACCTGTACCTGTGCACCTGTATTATAATTTATAATATATATAATAATCGTTACTGACATAAAAGTATGTTACATTATTATTTGGAAGCCCTGACTCCTGCGCTAGGTTGTAACCTGTGTTACAGGAATCAGTGTCTTCTCCCAGTAGTTTTACACAGATATTATGCAATAAGATTTAAACAATTTTACATTATACAATACCTGCTTGAGGTGTATGTGTGGAGGTGGGTGTGTGTATGTCTGAATGTGTGTGTGAGGCTGTGTAACTTGCGTGTTTATCTTGTGTGTGTGAGGAAGCGTGATCGTACGTGTGAGTGTATATCGTGGTATATATATTATATATTTATCGTGCATGTTTATAGTGGGAATTGCTACTAAGGGGTTTATGTTATTAAGTTATCTGTCTGTATGTAATCTAGTGTTTGTAGCCAGGTGTTTATTTTACTTTTAATTTAATTTTTAGGAAATGGGTTAATCAGTGTAGGCTACATGGAGCGACTATATTTTATCTGCAGCAGGCCTAACATGACACACGCGACAATTACTCACTCTCGCGTGAGTAAATGGCGTCTATTTCTGTCACTTTTCATGTTTTCTGACAGCGCTTCCATACAAAATAGTCGACTCTTTCTGTCAAACTTGATGTTTTTTCGACAAACCCTAACATGGCACCTTAGTTATCTCGATTTTTGACAATTCAGCACCGCCAACGCCGATTAAAATAATATTAGGTATCAGAACAAGATTATTAATATATCTGAGTTAGGTAGGGTAGGCAATGTCATTCTGTCTTTATGAAACGCACGCCGCTCTCAATATTGTGCGTTAACCATGTTATTTTAAGCCCATAGACTTCTTAAGCTGGCATTCACGGTTAATTCATTGCGCCAAATGGCGATGTACATCCAAAATTTGGATTGAAGAATAGTCTTCAATCCAAATTTCGGCGCAACGTCAAATCACAGATTTTCCGTGCACGCCGTAATCCACAGGCTCACTCCATATGTCAGTGTATGCGAAATCTGTGGGCCGTGGGGCACCACGCCGCGTAGCCCGTGAGTGTGCAAACCCACGTCCATTTTGAGTTCAGTACGTTCAAAGCCGTGCAGTGAGACAGATGTAAAAAATTCCGGAAGTAAAAAGACCATCGCACTTATTAAAAAGTACAAGGAATTAAAGTGTCTATGGCAAGTAACAAATAGAGATTATAAAAATAAGAGACACTTCAACCACTCCTCCGACCATTGTTTTTGGTTTTCACTTCACTATACGTCTGTATTACAGTGAAATAGTAGAAATTAATTGTAATAACCCCGTCGATTGAGAACTGAAAGTCATTTGGAATAAAGCCGTGAGTGGCCTAAACTACTGGCGACCATCCATTTGATTTAATCCAAATGGACTGACCGTGAATTCCTAACTTTATAGTTTTAGCATTGAAAATGCTTTTTCGACCCCGTACGGCTAGTACGGGGGCTAGTGACCTCAATGATTAAGATAGAGAAATGAACATAGTATCAAAAGATGCGTTACAAAAAGGGCTACAAAAAAAACAAAAAAATGTAAAATATTTTTATTTTTATTAAATAGAAACACCAGTTTTCACCGTTTCTTTTGGAACTTTTTCCAATAAACTTTTTAAATAAATAAAAATCTTTATTGTAGACCATATATTTTTACTTATCCATAAAAAGAGTAAATGGAGAATTTAAAGGGCTTCAAAATAATACCATTCTGGTTTCGATAGGATTTAATTTAAAAAAAAAAGTTTTTACTATTGCCTTCAGTTGTACATAAACACTTAACTTAACACTATGCAGCGTTACAACTATGGGAATTATAGCGACCTCGCCTATAATTTGTACATATCTCAGTAGTTGTAGGACGAGCACAGTATTATTATCAAGTTATCTACTTACTACTAAATACAAACAATATGATGTGCCCTTTAAAGTACCTATGTGGGGGTATGTATTTAGAGTGATAAATAATTATGGTGAAAACTTGTGTTTATGTATAAATATATTAATATTTATAACTTTTTTGTCAGAAATCCTAGTTTCCATATCCGACTTGGATCACTTGAGAAGTTGAAAAAATTCACACACCAATCACGAGTTTAACATTAATCGATTTGTTAATCGATCTTTTTTTTAAAGGCATACATATATAGTCACACTATTAGGAAACCCGTCAAAATAAGTAGCTTACAATTATTATTCTAATCTACAAATGACAGATTCCGAATGTTTTACCAATACCGTCCGTTATTCGTTAAAAATGTTAAAATTTATACTTAGATCTTCGTCATTTTCAAAGCGTACCTTTGTGACATGTCTTCACACACACAATTAATAAATATTCAATTATAAAAATATGACTTTATTAACTAAATTAGGTTAAGCGATCGATACATGAAGTAAAATTTCAGTCTTATAGTAGCTCAGTGTCAATAGCCACTTTGTGACCTTTGTCTTACATCCATGTAGGCACATGGGAGCAATGGTGCATAATTTATTTATTTTATTATATATAAATGGTTGGACATAATATCATAATGACGCTGAGCAAGAGCCGTTCTACATCCGCGACTAGAGCATACCTCGAAGTTTCTACGCTTTTTAGCAGCATTCGGCTTATATACCACAGAGGGATGTTTGCGCAGAATAGTGCCAAGAACAAAGAGCTGCCTCACAGTGAGGACCTGACATTCAGTGGAGAGAGCCGAGGTGGGATATCTAAACGGCTTCAAGGTCATAACCTTGAGGACAGCTCTCTGTGCTCGTTCCAGAGGCAGTAAGGTTGTCTTGGGCGTCCCACCCCACACAGTGATGAGGACATGTACACCAATTTGGAGTGATTAGCGATAACAGAGCTAATTATAGAAACCAGGGACTCGGTAGCATTGTTTGCGTCTTGAATAGTCAATATTCCACTAAAGTCCTTTGATAAAATTTCAGTAGTTGCAGCTGTATAATTAACAACTATGCGATTAACTTTAGAGGTAGGGAGTGGCTTTACATGTTGAATGTTTATAAACGTAGGCCTATGATCAGTAATATAAGTATCGAAAACTGAAAATGAAATGAAAAATGAAATGAAAAATTTAAGATCAGATCTTATCATTACGTGATAATACAAGAATTAATACGGGTTGGGAATAGATGTGTAGGGAGGAGGCCATGTGAAGCAATAAGGTATAGGTACTGATTTGCTTGTTGGGAGATAGCATTTGGAGTGATGTCAATATTGATGTCACGCATTATCAGTAAGTTTTTTTGAACTGGCGACTGAGTAAGGACAGTGTCTAAATTATCAATAAAATTATCATGATTTCGGGTGGCCGGAGAGTGATAAAGCTCAAAAATTAAGATATTGTGAGATTTTATAATACAGATCAAACAGCTAGCACCAGTTATAGAAGGTTCGGTAACGATATGAGGTAATTCTGATCAAGGGTAGCTGTTTAGTCCCTTTCGGAGACACCTTAAATGTTTGGTGATTTCACATATTTCGTTCAGAATCTGGTCATTTGTTATATTATAATATTGACAAATGTCTAATTTTATAATATGATTATATTATAATATATTATAAACATATAATATTATAATATAAATTAATGAATATTATATACATATATATTATGTGTTGTATATATTTTTTATTATATATATACAGCATGTTAACTAACGAAGGGCGTTCTCGTGAACCCGCAATAGTATAGCGTCCATACATGCAAAAAAATATTAACTTCCATTTTTTTTTAAGTTATTTTTTTGTCCTAAAATATTTCCAAACTTGATACGTAAAAGAAAAATTATACACGTGCAAAGCCGAGACACACATGCGCGAGTTTTCATAGTAATTTATTCGGCCGCTAAACACGACAGATATGGATTTTCATACAAACATTGCCAGCTCACATAATTAATTTATGTCATTCCTTCATTTTTCATTATTTTTACCTATCGTGGTATAGCAATCTTAGTCTAGATGCATCGTCTTCACATATAATTATATAATTAATGTATACAAGATATTGTGAAAATATTTTAAAAGAGTAACGGTGGAGTTTCATACCCATTCTTCTCCATACGAAAACTACCTATTGGAATGGGCGACTAGAATCAATTATTATATTTTTTTGTAAATTTTGACGTTCATAAGTGCCTTTTTTGTGCCTAATTGAAATAAATTATTTGAATTTGACTTTGACTTTGAGCAGCATTGCGCTCGCATGTATTCGACCGCACAGCAATTTCGATTTATCTCGAAGAAGGTTGTCAAAATTATGCTCGGATTTCCATTTTCCATGCATGTTTGAGAAAATTTATTTTATTCATGTATTCTTACTATTCTGAACAGGCTTGATTGAAATTTTCCCTTTTTTTAACTGCTCTGATTTATAAGTGCATAATAAAGTTATTTTTGACCTTTCGGCGCATTTAAAATGACTTTACCATGAGTTCTGTGGATTTCTTCCCGTAATCTTTAAGTTTTTTTTTATTACATTCTGTTTTTTTTTTTCATTTTTGTGCTCTGTAGTTTCGTTAAGGGTGGAATGATACTTTATTTTTTTCTACGATTTTTATGCTAATTTGCCCCCGAAAAGTGACCCTTATTCAAAATTCATTCATTTACCTACATTTCACATCCATGTTTGGGTACCAAATTTCAACTTAATCGAGCCAGCATATACGGAGCAAATGGACTGTGACAGACGGACAGACAGAAAGACAGACAAAAGATTGATCCTATAGGGGTTCCGTTTTTTCATTCGAACGTTACCTTCGTCAAACCCTAACAAAACACCGAACATCAAAATTATAAAAAAAAAATTGTCTAGGTGCGCAAAAAAATCCCAGTTCAGAAAAAAAATCACGTAAGAGGTGTGTCGATCACCGATGTTAAACGGTTAATTTTGTAAGTTTTATTAAAAATTGTTACTATGTGTTTCGCAGAGGCAACCATGGATTCATTTGGTTGGAGTATTGACGTCGCTAGCGATGACTCGGTTATAGTTGGCGGCCCCGGCATGTTCCACGGTAAGTATAATGGCTGGGACATACTAGGCCTAGGGACATAATCATATAAAAGCTAAAAACGCGGCAAGATTTCGCGCGTGTAATTCCAGACGCATGATTTTTCTTACATTATTGCACTTTCGGAATATTCTGATATTTTGCTATGAGTGGAATTACCGCGCAGCCCGAATTCAACAGCTCGCGTAGTATAATACACATAACCACCATAGAAACGGGTTTTGTCTACGGAAGAATAGAGCAAATAACAGATTGTGGCTGTGAATCTGTCATTTTATCTGTTCTTCTGTCGACAAAACCCGTTTCGATTGAGGTCATGTTACGCGTGCTAGTGTCCGTCTATGAGGTTTTAAATTCATCCCAGTCCTGAGTATGTTTTATCCATCTCTATCCTTAGTATTTTTTCTACTATATCTGTAATGCTGCCGATGTATTTATTATATATTCATACTTTTCTATTCATTCCAAGGTCGAGCAATGATTTATTCTACCTCTCAGCCAGAAGTTGTTCCGAAATTAATCAAGAAAACTAAACATACTCCTCCATTTAATTTTGGTAAGTCTTTATTTTTTTCAACCTGTTCATTTTCATCGTTATCATCCACCTAGTCTTGTCCCAACTATGTGGGGTCAGCTTCCAGACTAACCGAATATAGCTTAATACCAGTATTTTTATTTATTTATTTATCTCTCCCTTATAACTATCATTACATGTTCATCACCTAATGCGATACCACGGTCTCTTATAATTATACTGTATTTATGTAATAATAAAAAATATTAACTATTTTAAACTATTAGGAACTTTAAGTTCTAGAACATAATTATAGTTAAAGGAATCTTAACATTACTCACAACAAATAATATAAAAAACAACATTGATAAATAAAAAATAAAAAAATGAGAAACTACATAAATATCTAATAAAATTTACAATAACATACATAAATATCTGTTACGACACAATAATATCACAGCTGTTTAAAATACATTCGAGTAACGGAAAATGACGCGAGTCTGTTGAATTTAACAACAGCGGCAGCGGTTTCGCTGCTAAGGTTTCGCAGCGGAGGTTGAACTACTGCGGTTTCGGTGCTATGGTTTCGCGAAGGAGATGTGCTACCGGCGTCATGCAAACTAATAATTTTAATTTTTGATGTGTAATATATTTCCTCTCACTTTATACTTTTCTACTTTTGCTTATGGTGTGCCTTCTTCGGCCTATCGGTCAGGACCGAGCCAAAATCGTAATTTGAAATGTAAAATTAAATTTTTATTTCAGGCTACGCCGTTGCCTCTGGGGCATTTGTCCATAAGGACTTGAGTTACGCCGTGGGTTCGCCGTATGGTCCTGGAGAGGTAAACTTATCGAATGCAGTCTTTATTGCTTGGATCTTATTATTATAGAAATGTGATGATTTTAAAAATCCTTCCTCATCGCAGGTAGCATTCTACAAACGCGGCAACGCAGATGCTGGCTTTAAGTTCCTACGTAAATTGGTCAAGAATGACGATGATAAAAATATAGTTGGTTCCATGTTCGGAGCGGTGCTCTGCGCTGCCACGTTAGTTGGCGAAAGGACTGATCTGCTCGTGGGAGCACCTACTTATGCCGATAAAGATAAATATAATAAGGGAGCTGTTTATGTATATCTTGCCCTAAAGCTTACAGTGAGTATTAAATTATGTTAACTTTAAAGTTTTGATAGAAATTAACAGTAGAAGTAATAGTAGATAATTTTCACTATGCAATAATGAAACAAGGGGCTCGTGGCTAAATAATAACAGTCACACGGGTTGATCTAAGGTTAAGCTACGCTTGCCGAGGTCTGTCCATGGATGGGTGACCATCCTTATGTACATATCGAGACCCCGCCGTGCCTCGGAACGTTGGTCCCGTCTGCCATTCGTAGATCGTTGACAGTCGTTACGGGTTAGTTTCTAACTACCCGTAACGACTGTCAAAGACACGAAGGGGGTGCGGGAAAGTCCGAAAGAGATACCGTGGCCCCTGGCATTGCACAGGCACTGAAGGAACACGGGTGGGTTTTAGTCAGTATGAGTCTGACACGCCTTCCCGCTCCGCCCTGAGCGGGAGAAGTCATTTGATGATATCCCACCAAAAAAAAAAAAAAAAAAAGACTGACAACCTAAGGGGAATTGTACTACGTTGTGTACTGGTTGTAACTGGATTGTGGAGGTCAGATAGGCAGTCTCTTCATGTAAAATACTGGTATTCAGCTGCATCCCGTTAGACTGGAAGCTGACCCCAACATAATTGGGAAAAGACTAAGAGAAGAAATAAGGAGTAAGGAGGGTTGGGAGATGATGAATAAGGAGTCGACACACCACGTGACCTTTAAATTCCTTTTCATTATTGACTAAGAAGAATTGTGTTATATTAACCAGTCTGTTATTTATTGCAGAAAGCGCCAGAGTTTAAAAGAATAATATATGGTCAAAAGTCTGGATCCATGTTTGGTAGTGCAATTGTAAACTTGAACGACTTAAATGGTGACAGGAAGCATGGTAAGAATTTTAATTTGAAAAGGAGATCTCACTAAAAATTGTAGCGTGCATTTATGAAACGTACATTTAATTTTATGTTGATATTTTCCTTATCATCTCTTGATTACAGTGCTAGTAATCATCATACTGAGAAATACGATCTGCATACCAAAATAATCGTTTAGATTAGGTTGGTCCCATCGGTGTTATAAGTTAGTAAAATAGAGCACTAATCAATAATCAGTAATAGGCAACTAGAATGTTGTAAAATATTCATTTTTATGGTATCTAATGACGATTCATCCAGGTGTGAGTCCGTTGTAAAGAATACAGTTAATAATGCCAAATGTTTATGTTTTTGATCATCACGCTAAAATTAACAATTGTTTTTTTATACAAGAAGCCTTAATATTTGCAACAACAGATTTGTACATTCATCTATACTCTATTAGATACATATACATTTATAGAAAAAAAAATAAGTGTCCGTTTGTAATCGTCAAAATAGCAGCTTTTTACTAAATGCATAATATGCAAGGATATAGTTACTTACGGTACCGACTTGCAACTTTTGTTTGTCTCTGTTTGTTCCGGCTAATCTCCAAAATAGCTCGACCGATTTTCACGGGACTTTCACTGGCAGATAGCTGATGTTATATGGGAGTTACTACTTAGGCTACTTTTATTTTGGACAAAGAATTAGAGATCACGTGGGTGATGCCTCGGGCAGCAGTTAGTAGCATACACACATGTACATAATACACATAATAACATATACAATCTATATATTCTATTCTACAGAAATTGCAATTGGAGCTCCATTTGAGAAAAACGGCCATGGTGTCGTCTACATATACAGTGGCGCCGACCTCATCAGTACAGATAAGGACTTAAAATGGCTGCAAAAGATTGAGCCTGAACCTAGTTACGGCGAGTCTTTCGGCATGAGTCTCACGCCATTATTAGATTATGACGAGAATGGATGCAATGGTACGAAACATTATTTTATTTTTAACTATCTGTTGTACATGCTCTTATAAATTAAATGTCATGTTTTACGAAGCAACAGCGTATAACCGCTGTAGTTACAGGAAATCATTACTCCCTTAGTTTTTAAGAGTAGGTACAACAAATAATGTAGGAATTATCACGTATGTACGAATATGAAGATACTCATGTTGATAAAAACCGTGCGGGTTCCATGCGGTGCCAGAAACGCGCGGGATCCGCTCGGCTTCCGTGTTGTCGAAATACATGCTTTACAACCCCATAGATGCTTCTAACACCTCTCTTATAAATATTATTATTTCTTTATTTATTGATTTTCTATCGTGTTTTTTTATATAGAATTAGCGATCGGCTCGCCTTACAAAGACAGAGTAGTGCTCTTAAGGTGCATGGCAGCAGTAGTTGTGAAAACATCAACGAAATTCCCCAACTTACAGGTACATATATAATATTTTAAAACTACACCCATTCAATCAAAGTAGATATTAAATAAAATTTAACACCTCTTTCACTAAGACAAGCTCTCCTGTCAACCACTGCAACTTCTTGAAACGACGGACGATGCTTATTATGTCTTGTAAGAAAGAGCGTTTATTGGCATTTAAGCAAAAAAAAAAAAACACAAACTATAAATAACAGAAAAAATATGCTTTTTATGCAAAAAAAGCTTTAGCTCAGCATAATTTAGATTAATTTTCAGCTACAGCCCACGAGTGCCATACATTAGAACAATGAACACACAGGGAATTGCATACTATAGCTCCGTATTTCTCTATTTGCATAGCTTGGAACCCAAGTCATCCAACTAACATTTTAGCCAAAATTTACTTATGTGCATTTTGGCTTTTAATCCGCTGGTACTCGCGTCTCCTTTTAAGTCATGACCAGTCGCGCGTGGGTCGAAAAGACCCAGATTTAGAATGTATTGTTTTGAATAAATAATTAAATTTCGGGATTATTTGCTTATTTAGAAAAAGGATAACAAAACAAACATAAAAATAATAAATGTTTATTATTTAGAGAAAAAAAGTAATATAAATCAAAAATTTAAGAGATTACTGCAAAATCTTACTTTTTACGATATAGGAACTAAAAAATAACTTTAACTTTTTTTACAAGGGTCGAAACGACCCATACTCACTTGACACGTCCGTACTGTCCAAATGCCGCATGGGGACAGGCTGAGGCGGGGTGTGCGGATAGCCAGTGAAGCTATTTGAAGGTTCTTAGTGCGAAGACACGAATGAATTAATATTAAAACAGTTATGGCACAAAAACTAGAGTACTGGGTCTTTTCGACCCAGGCGCGACTATCCGCGGGTTAAGGGTACGCTAGTTGGTCATTCTTCCATACAAACGTAGTATGGTGATTACTTGTCTGTTTGACGGTGTACGTTACAAACCAAAAATTATATAAATTTGTCTTGTCATTATCTAGCCCTGTATGCAAGCAGAATTCGAAAAAAAAAACATTGGATTGGAAGTTTGAGCGTCGAAACTTCCGTAAAAAAAATGCGGGAGAAAATTAGTGTTCAACACTAAATTTAACTCGTCTTCAGGCGAAAATAGGAACATGTTGTAAAAAATTGCAAAATAGAAACCGTACAGGGATAGATAATTTATTCCAAGGTTCAAATCATTTTATTTTTAGTTAATATAGTATTTAGTAGTTTTTCCATAATATCTATACGCACAAAGGTATGTTCATGAAATTGTACGCTCTAGTTTTTGTTGTAAATCATTGGTGCCGATTCTCTTGTACACGGAACTAAACTAGCTAAACTATCACTAAAATTCCTTACTTTTGGCTTTAAGGATCTTTAAGCTATTCGGCAATAAAAGATCTCTAAAGGAGAATGACCACCAATGGGCCCCTTAGTTTTGGTGCCGTGTCAAGACAATTTACTTCTCAAAAATTAAGTCGTATTTTTACATGTTCAAGTTTTTTTTTTCAACATTTCTTTTACCCTAGCATTGAAAAACAGCATTAATATTTATTTTATTGAATTTAGATCAGTTCCGCCATTAAAACATAACTTGAATGTTGCCAGACTCGGACTATGTCAATTGAATAATTGTAATCGATTAAAAATATCGATATTTTACTAATCCGTCGACTAAAATGACCGGAGATAGGCTACAATAGCTTTTCTTCCGTCATAATCTAGCTAACACTCTCATGTAACTGATTAGGCCCGAAGTAGACGACGGGCGGGCTCAAATAAAGAAAATAAAAGTAGTTAATAAACTAAAATAAAAAACACGAAAGCGAAACAGAAAAGTGTTTATTCTACCCACAAACATATAATATTATAACTAGGAGATTCTACCGGTCTTAGCTCTGTGGTGCTTTTAGCTAAAGTATGATCCTGAAATGATGTGAAGGTCCTCTGTCCGATAGCGAAGAACTAAGGCGGAAATAGACGCTCCGGTTGCTCTTCCGATTGTCTGATCTGGCTGGCTGTCAGAAATATTCCGTTACATTCATATCTGATTATTTTCTTTCAAAAACAAAAGTTAGTACCAAATACATTATTGTGGTTAGTACTCAGATTAATACCTCCCATACATACCTAAATAGCGTTTATAATTATCTTTTTAATTATGTAAATAATATTATTTTTAACAAATCGATTTGGTAAATCGATTACCAAAATATTTAATATGGTCACACTTAAACAGATCTTATCTGTCAAATCAATGCATCAATCAAATTGTTTGTTTGGTTGTTGGAGTTGTATTTATTCCCGTATTTACTTCAGTTCGTTACAATTTGAAGCTGTCGAGTTGAGCGTTTACGTTCCTGCAGAGTTTTGAGATATTGGACTCCTGTTTTAGTGATAAGTGAGGAAATTGACTGTTTTAGTTTTTAAGTGAGCCTTGGACTCGTTTTACTCCTGAAAAATGTCTACACCTGGTAGAGGTCGGGTAAACCACCCTCTCTCTCGCCGGTGTGTCAATTGCTCCCTACGTTTGGCGCCGAATCTTCGTAGACGTCAAATCGAAGAATTAGATGAACCAATGCTTATCCTTCTGAGAACCTGGGTAACACCTACACCGGTAAGTGTATAATGTGTCATTTACCAGATTTATACGAACATTTAGGATGCCTATGTTTGGCCAATCAAGGGGTCATCGTCAACTGCAAATCTCTATTATTTCAGCTATAACATAAATTAACGTTTACACACGTACACTACGTACATTATAGGCATAAGGTGATATGAGAAAACCTAGTAGACCATTGCAATGAGCACATGAATAAATGTACGTATTATTTATTTAGTAATTCTCTGATTTATTTTTGTTATCTTTTCAGATATCCGCTGATGACATCCTGAGTCTTGAATGTTTTGTATTATTACAAAACCAAAATCATCAACCCTATACCTTGTATCCCCTGCTCTTGGACACCTCAACATATTTTTTTCATGTGGAATGTCAATTGCAAGCCGCAGAACTTATAGGGTTAGTCAAGACTGTCCTCAAAGGAACTTTATACTAAGATGGACACCAACACATCACGTAAGTGTTTAAATTGTGGCAGAATAACTGTGATTTAACTAATTTAACAAAAATAAATATAATATTTTCTTATTTTTAGGTCTTGCATTTGGACCTAGTATGTCGTGCTTGTTGGGAGGTTGCAACGAGAGAAATACAAAACCAGGCTGTTGGTGGTGTTAACAGATCCACAGTGGATTCTGCGCCAGTGACTGATAACATGGACAATAACATTGCAGATGCTGTGATTCCTGTACCACTTCCACCACCTCAGGAACAACGATTACCTCGAACATTTTCAAAAATAAATTCATTTCAGTACAAATGGGTTTCTGCAAGTTCACGTCATTGCATGTTCCTTGGTTGTGCGAACACTGAACGTCCGAATGAGTGCCTTGTTTACTACTGAAAATGGCCCCATGCGCTCATTTTTTAGACCTGGTGATGTATTAATTTTGGATAGAAGATTTCGAATTGTGATTGCGGAGTTAGAACAATATAATTATAAAACTCACATGCCTCAGCCATTATCGGAAAACGAACAACAATTAACCACCCACTAGGCTAACAAACCTAGATGTGTAACAATGTGCCGGTGGGTGGTAGACGTTGTAAATGGGAGAATCAAAAGAGATTTTAAATTGTTTCGCCAGAAATATTTTAATAGAGCGTCAAGTCACCTTATGACTGATTTCAAAATAGCTTGTTCCCTTTTTAATAAGTTCCATTCTACAATTGATGATAGACCCGATGCTGTGGAGTACCTAAATATTTCTCTGACGAGATTAAATACAGTAAATTATTTATCGGAATTTATTCAAAGGGAACATATAAATAGAAGATGTACGATTTCCAGCATAGCATAAACAGCAGTGCTAATCTAAATAACTTTCCAAGATTAACATTAATTAAGAAGATTTGCTTTAGGATCTTACCAATTAAAACAGGCAAGATCATATGGGGACCATGTGCGGGCGAATGTTACCTACAGTGTAGAAATAGAAGAAGATTTGCCCTTAATATTAGATCAAAACAATTATTTAGTTAGGGCCAGAATTAAATCGAGACATGTGAGTAGCAGGAATTATTGCACATATTTATTGATAAGTGGAGACCAACATAGGGCAAATTCTTTAGAGAGTATCATTGCTTATTATTGTAGTTGCTTAGTGGGAAATCGTACAGTAGGGTGCTGCGCTCATACTATGACCTTATAGCTGGGGTCGTTGTAATGATATAAGTGCCCCAGCGCAATTTCTAGACCATATATTTGTTGAAAAATAAATGTTTTACCCTACTGTTTATTGTTTTTTTTTTTTGTAAGTAAGCAGACATAGAGCAGCTTAACTTGACTTGAGATGGATCCGTGCGGTTGTTGTAACTTAGCCATGAGCTCCTATGACCTAAGGAGTCGCAGGTAAGTATTTATTTTTAACAACACTACATGGTGAGGGCAAAGCATGCTTAATGCTGCACAGCACAACAAGAGATATTTGTAAGCGCAAGTACTTAACCTACATAATATCTAGCAAGAGTAGAAGTTATGTGGTTTCTAAATTCAGGAATCAATATTAATACATAAACAATATGATTAATTTAATTTCAAATATGTTTAAAACAAAAAAAACTGGTTTTATAACCTCAATTTCAGCATCCGAAAAAATGAGATTTCTCTTAAACTAGGGTGACAAATTGAAAATCGATTTCAGGATATGAAAAGGTAATTCTAGGTCTACAAAACCAAGTAAAAACCACCGTGACATGCGAAGTTTTTATAGGGGCCCAAAACTCCTAACAAAATGGGCATTCTCCTTTAAAAATATTTTGACACAACTTAAATAAAATTTGACAATCGCGACTCCACGTGATACATACTTGTTTGCCCTACACCCCGTGAATGTTTTCGCGCAGGGGTGCATCCTCGACGTGTTTATATGGAATTTTTCACTTTACGTATGGAAAAAAATATATATTACCTACGTGTTGAGTAATAGGGGTATAAGTGTTTTATAAAGGGGGTCAAAATTTTCATTATTTTTGCGTTAGGACACACCATTTTTGAGATATAATCAAAAGAAAAGAAAAATATACAGTACTATTATTGCACCTGAAGTCGAGGTGTTCGTCTGAATTTTAGTTCATGACAACTAATAATATTCCACGCCATTTTTAGCGTGACTAAAAATGGTCAGATTTTGTTAGACAGTTAAAATTTTAGGTGAAAAACGTCAAATTCAGAATAGCAAAACTGTTATTTTTACTAAATTAAAATCTCAGTATTATCTTAGTGCTGTCAAACTAAAATATAGTTAAGTTGTGCCACTTTAGTCTATTTCAGAATGGGAAATCATCGTTTGACAGGAGTAAACTATATTTTGGTGATTTTTAGTCTAGTTTAGAGGCATTTGTGACAAGAGAATCGGCACCAATGTCTCTATCACTAAATAAATAATACTAATAAAAAATAATTAGACTAATTAGCATGCATATTAATCACGCCCACCAACGAGTTCGAGCCGTAGACTAGTAAAGAAAGAAACCATTATAAATGCCAAAATGCACATAACTCAATTTTACCCTAAAATGTTAGTTGTATCACTTGGGTTTCACCGCCATTTTTAATCCTTGAACCGTACTCAAGGATTCAAAATGGCGGTGAATTCCCTTTACATTTTGTACACATTTTTTTTTTATAACTTAACCTCATCCTGTATTCCCCGAATAGTTAGACAGAGGTGTACCTTATAGTATACCCACATTTTGCCAGTTATGTTTAATACCCATGTAATAGGAGGTGAACCTATTGCCATCAACCGGTAAACTCAATAACACTTTGCCCGACCCAGGAATCAAATCCAGGACCTCATGCTCTGCAGTAACAGTAGTATTTAATATTAACTTGTTGGTTTCAGGGTCGCACTAGTTCTGGTAAAGAAGACTTTGAGTTCGATGTTAATTTATATGTGACATATCCGACCTTGCCGAAATTAGTCACAGCGCGTAAGTACACGTCATACAATGTATTATGGCACCTCTATTTTTATAAGAAGTTCGGGTTTTTAGAGCGTTGTCTCTCTCACTCATTCCTGTTTGACTATCTCTTTCGTAAACTCGACTTGCCTTAACAACTCCTGCCGGTCTATTTTGTTAAAATCTCGCCATAATAACTTAGGTCAGTGGTCGGCAAACCGCGCCTCACGAGCCGCATGCGGCTCTATGGCCTACAGAGTGCGGCTCAGGGGCCGCCCTACCACCAGCTCTTTTAGCAGTATTATTAATTATTTATTGATTTCTTACTTGAGTGTGGGAAAGAGATGGAGCTAGACGTCCTGTATCGCTCCACTTCTTTCTCGCACTGAAGTAAGTAACATCAAAATAATACTGCTTAAAGAGGTGGTGGTTGGCCCCCTGTACAAATGTCGATGAGTGCAACCGTA
Organism: Xanthia togata; assembly: GCA_963853775.1. Taxonomy (NCBI): domain Eukaryota; kingdom Metazoa; phylum Arthropoda; class Insecta; order Lepidoptera; family Noctuidae; genus Xanthia; species Xanthia togata. Next base: position 21,748,445 of record OY970802.1, read on the forward strand.
GATACACGAGGGCGTCGTGGTTTCGGTCATAAAGCAAGGTATCAAGTTTTCCTGCCGGGGTTGCGGGAAAGTCCGAAAGGGATACCGTGGCCCCCTGGCATTGCACAGGCAACAGAAGGAACACGGGTGGGTTTTAGTCAGTAAGAGTCTGACACGCCCTCCCGCTCCACCCAGAGCGGGAGAAGTCATTTGATGATTTCACAACCAAAAAAAAAAAAAAATGTATCAAGTTTTATTCGAAATTCAAACTATATTTCAAAGATTTATTTCTGAGGTATGTATTTTCAACAAAAATTAACAGGACATCGGAAGTTAATCATTTACTGTATCTTTGAAAATTTTCCAAGGATAACTTGTTAAAATAAGTAAGATGCCTTCATAATATTATTATCAGCCGATATGATGATGGTGATGAAGGTATCCTACTTCTTAGCAAGCCAATTTTAGGGAGCGCTGTGGTTTAAGGACTAAGAAAAGTGTATTGAGACAGTTTGGACACACAGAAAGGATTGGCTCTCATGAGGAATCTTCGTCGTTCGATATTTGGCTCTATTGACTAATGAGCTTGCCGACCACTGACTTAGGTGACATGAGCTGGCAATCGACCTGATGCTAAAGATTATTTTTATATATTATTGCCAGCTCATTTTTTTTAGATTTTACGAGATTAGTTAGCTGCTGGTATACGATTCCTAAGGAATGTTTTATTTATGTCAGGTATATTAACAACGGTGGAGATGAACCACGCCTACGCTAAGCTGGTCGGCACCGATGGCAATGGCCGCGTTACATTCAACACGTCACTGGATGATAAGAAATTTGAATACTCCAAAAAAGTTCGGTTTACTTTGCCTAAAGTGAGTACATTTTTTGCAACAATGAATAGAAAATCAGCATGTTTTTTTTTTCTTTACTTAATTGTGACAATAAATATAAACCCAAGAAAAGCTTTATTGCTTGTTGGTCAAAGAAGAAAATTAAACTCAAACATTTTCCTGATACAGTTCAAACGTCAGTTACTGTCGCGGCGCTGCCATGATGTGACGTCATTATCCAGGATACTGCTGCTTGTTTACATCGTTTTTTTAGCCTCATATCATACAAATTAAACTATTTTGTTGTGTTTATTCTAGCAAAAATGACTTACCCTAGTGAGAATTTCAGTGGTTTGCAAGAATAATAGTTATGTTTATTCACATGGCTTTTGACGTCACTTCCAGCATTTTCGAAGAAGTCACGTTTCGAGCTTCCGTTCCGTTCCACCAGAAAAACGCAACAATAAATATTTGTCAAATAAGTACATAATAGAAAAAAAGGGAATTTCTTGACTCTTATACAATGCACAAACATTTAAATCATGAAAAAGTTTTGAATTAATTGTATATTCCCTATTGCATGAAGAATCTGTAACTCTTAGAACTTTACTCCTCTCTCTGGTATAATATGGGAATGTTGTCAAGACAAGAATAGGTACTGAGGCCAGCTTAATAATACTAATAATATTTTCTTCAAAGGAAGGCAAATACGGGACGGAAATACGCTACACGATATCTTCGAAGCTGCAAGACGATCCCAGGAACCTCATGGATTTCAATCGCTCTCGTGTGATCCTAAGCGACCACAGTGTTTTGACTATCCAGGGATTGCTGTGGGCAGCCGACTGCGCTGGGAACAAGACTTGTATGCCGAATTTGCAGTTAGAACCGTATATCAGTTTCCAGTAAGTACCCTAAACTTTAAAGAATCTTCTTATTAGATCAAATGTATTATTTAGAACTATTTTATACATCATTTCAAATACCCATCTTCACCTATTTGCACCAGAAAGCAGGTTAACTCAATAGCTGAACTAAATGATGAAACTAAAATTAAACACTTACCTATAGGTCATCAAAATTCTACTGTACATAATAATATTTTAGAACTTCAGCCAACCCTATCGGCCAAAACCAGGCCGGTCAGTGGCTAGAGTGGCTCTGAAAGAACGTCTGAAAAGAAACTTAAAGGTTAACATTTCATGTTCAATGATTGACAACTAATTGTAACCAATTTCGTGATTACAGGAATGATACCCACCCGTACATAATTGGTTCGAGTATAAATGAATTTATGCACATCACTATGTCCAACGACGGTGAGGTGGCGTATGACTCGTGCGTGCGCGTGCACATCGACGGTGTTAATGTGGTGCTCATGCCGGGGGGCTGTATGCGCGAGTCCTCGACTGATGGAAACAGACTGCAACCGGGAATTCGGTGCGAGCCGCCGAAGCCCCTCTGGAACAATTCAAATTGGGTACGTTCGCTCGCTTCATCATTGCATTACGAATCATCTAACCTTTTTCCAATGGAAGTATTATGATCGTAATCAAACGTGCACTTCAAGGCATTGAGGGTCTGTAAGAGGATGTATATTATGTGTATACATTCTCTTCGTAACCTTTCAGCGAATCTAAGCGTGATGATATTATATGTAATTTAATGTAATATTCACAGAACACCGGTCCAATTGAACTGGAGATGAACCATCTTACAAACCTGGACAAAATTATAAATATCACTATGGTTACATATAATCGCTGTAATGACAACGATACAATCACAAAGAGCCAGACGATTCCGATTTCTGTCAGAGCTGATCCCAGCGGAATTACCGTCAAGGGGTTCGTATTGTTATCATATAATTTCATTTTAGTTGTTTTTCTCAAAATCAACTAAAATTAAAAGAGTCAATTATTTAAAATACACAAATTATAACTTTTTTCTTCGCTTACAGACAGACTGATATTGGTACCGTTGTAAAAATGGTGGAAAAGGAAATAAAAGACATTGGAAAAGAAATAACACACACTTATATGGTGAGGAATTCAAAATCTTTTCTGTAATAATCCGTCTCGGCAGAAATGGAGAGATATTTATATCCGCGCCGAAAAATATCAGGATATGGGTCAAAATCCTGATCTAAACCTCCACAGTTAACCATCACCTCTCTTCCGAGGGTTTTGACAGGAGCCTGGTAAATACGAGTGGATGGTAAGACCTAATTTGGGCAGGCGAAAAAAAAAAAAATTGTGTTTATTCTAGTGTAAGTATGAACTACGTTTTTAAATAGCCTTGCTGTGCTCCTTAAACCGAGCAATGACAATGACCAACATGGAAAACAGGTGCAATCGAACCATGGTTCTTTGAGTTAAAGAATGGTTGCAGGATAATTGGCAACGAGGACATGATGTTGCCACGATGGTTTTAGCACGACGGATCCTGAATTTAAGTATGCACATAATTTACACGAGATTGATATCAAAACGCAATAAAAAATATGATCTTCCGCAATTTATAAAAGTTGATTTTCTTTTATTGTAGATCACAAACAGTGGCCCGACCAACTGGGTGGGGCTTTCAGTTTATGTAACATTGCATACACAACCGTTCATCGAATATAAATATAAATCAGTAAGTTACTAAATAATCTTAATTTAAAAAAAAAACTACCTATTTGTTTTTCTTTTGAGGTATGAAACCCTTTCATGTAATGGTAAGTTCAACTAAATTGTTTCACTTTTATTGAAATTCTCTTTAAATTATTTTAACCTGACTTAATTCAATTCATTATTCAATTGAATTCATAGCGATTGATTTTTTTCATCCACTGCTGATTATGCTCCTCCCCTTTTTGTGCCATGCTTGCATGGGCTACGCATATCTCATCCAGGTCTAAACCACGATCTTTTATGGGTCGTTTCCATCTGGGTGTTGGTCTGCCAACGTAATAACGTAAACGATTAGTTGCTTCATCCCTATTTGTATGAACCTCCTTATAGAGTTTCAACATTTGACATATAATATAATTATATTCATTTATTTTCAGGTAGTTTTAGGTATTTTTTTTAATGAAAAAGAGGCACTTCCGATTCCCTGCTCATTGAAATTACAAAATGCAACGTCAACGACTTACGTCTGTCTGGTAGAGAGTTTGAAGAAAACGAAAGAATACGCTAAGATTTTTATACCGATGTTTATTTTACCTGGAACTCTTGGTAAGAATCAGAACAGTAAAATAATTTAATCTCCGGGTGTTTCTAAAATCCATTTGGAAAAACCCAGTTACTCCAATAGAATCCTCCAAGTAAGCAAGCCGGTTACTGAAACTCTGAACAAGTTTAACCAACAAATTCATAGCAATAGAAACTTTGTGTATATTACTCTGAATTTGTTAGTTTACGATTACCTACTCGATAGTAATCGCTGGTAATATAGGTGTAATGGTTATGTGATGGGTGAAACTAATCCTGTGGATTAGATTCACTCAGTGAAATTCTTGTTGCTCTCGATCTTAATCTCATTCAATACTTTGTTTTAGCCTTACTCATCCCACTGCCGGAAAACGATATTTCCCCTTGATTTCCAAATTACACGGTGTTGCGTTAAAGATAAGGATTTACTCTGATGTTCACAATCTGATGTTACTTTTAATTATTTCAATTGCAGAAGGAATTGTCGATAATGATAAAAATGCTACAATAATGTCTACTATTAAACTAGAATTTACTGATGTCGACTATAGAATTGAGAGGTAAATAAATACTGTAAATAATTAATTTGATAAGGGAACTGTGCGGTTTAAAAGAAGACGTACTGACAAAAATTTAAAAGAGTATGCTTAGATGGTTTGGTCATGTTGAGAAGATTAGTGAAAGGCGACTAACAAAAGTCATTTGCATGAGTTTGTTGTAAGTTCGGGGTACGGTTTTATCCCAGTTCCGAATTTACCCCTACATACCTTATATTTCTCTAAGTTTGTTAGCTGCGTTGACAATACAAGATGGTTTTTTTTTGTTTTTAGCGTTACCTCTACTATAACGCTGCAAGAGGGGGAGGTATCGTTTGAGACGATAATAATAGCAGTTGTTGTCGGCCTCTGCATTTTAATCATAATCGCGTTGATACTCTACAGGGTACGTACTACAATTTTAAACATTCTTACCTTCTTTCGTATCGGAACGAAATATGAAGCTTACTCTAATAGGTACCTAGTTAGTCGGCTGGTATTAGAGCTGACCACCGAGGATGCCCCGGACCTACCATGTAGGGACGATAATAAATGTAAACATGTGCATAGGGGAAAGTTCGGCGCTTATGAAATAAAATAAAAAACTAAATGACTGCCTCGTTGGTTCAGTGGTCGCAAGCGCTGCTGCTGATCATGAGGTCCTGGGTTCGATTTCCAGGTCGCGCATAGTTTTATGGATAAAATTTCTCAGTAGCAGGCTGGAGTCCGGATTTGTGCCCGCTTGATGGCAATAGACTCGCCCCCTATTGCATGGGACTTAAACATAACTGAAAGGCGGGTGTACCTATAGGCACACCTCCGCCTCACCCTTCGAGGAATTACAGGCGTGATGATAATAATATGTTATGTAACATATCTAAATACAATATATATACAGGCTGTTTGGCAGAACGTTGAACATACGAAAATGGTGGATAGATTGGGTCATCTGCTACTTACTCAGCCCTAATTTAATTGGCCCTGGATCCCAGGATAATAAAAAAAAAAATTTTTTGCTTTCTTCTAGTTTCACCACTTTCTTAACTTTAGAGTGGATTTTTTATCACAAATGGATAAAACAGGCATTTTTTTTTATCGTTAATGTTGGTAGATTCTTATAAAACTATTGCTTTATTCAGATGTTAGCTAGAAAAAAAGTTATAAGTCCTCAAACTTACAGAAACATGTAAAAAAATACTTGAAACTAAATTTCAACTTGCATTTAAAAAAAAAAAAATGGGTTGAGTAAGTAGCAGATGACCCCACCTATCCACCATTTTCGTATGTTCAACGTTCTGCCAAACACCCTGTATATATCGCAGTCATCTGGTTGAATCTGATATTTGATTGAATATCTAGCGCGTTCATTAAATGCCGGCATCCAATTAAATAGCTGAAGGACAACTAGCCAAGTCATTAAGTGCAACGTTTAACCAGATGGCTGAACGTCGGGTAGTCATTTAGTTAAACTGAGTGAAATAGGTTAGGTTAGGTTCGAACTATCGCGCGCGGTTGGTCATAGTTCATTAGAACTGTGACCAACCGCGCGTGTGTATTATTTCCAAGTTGCTCGCGGTTTTTTTTTTCACCATTTCAATCACTTCTGAGTCTTGGTCAGTCATCTCCAAAGGGCTGACTTTCAATACGCCAAGTTGTTAAACGTTGAATGATACTAATTCAATTAACTATCGGCCTAGGCATCCAATTGGATGCCGGCTTTTAATGAACGGCCTAGGCGTCCAATTAGCTGGTAATTTAACCAGATGACTGCGACATATGCCCATATGCCCACTGTCGGTTTTACCTAACAGCCAACTAGGTAGGGTAATTAATTGGATATTACTCGTATGTATTTGATTGATTTTGTTTGTAGACGAGTTTGATTAACTAATTTGCTGTCGTTTTGACGTTCCCAACCCCTACATATTATAGTACCAGTTGTATTATTATCCGTTGTCCCTCCAACTGCCATAGTTAGTGGCCATCGCTCTGAATATACCAGCAAACTGAGCCCACAGGGGTCAAAGGGAAAGTCCACATTAAAGTAGGACTACCCTTTCTCAGCAAAAGTTTATCTTTTCATCAGCTACCTTATTTCTTTCAGATTGGTTTCCTGCAGCGTAAGAAGAGGGAGGAATTAGAAAAATTACGGAAAAGTGTTAGGCGCCAAACTATTGTGAGTTTTCATAATACTTATAAATGATGAGCACCTGCCTAAAATAAAAGCTATTAACCGTAAATTGTGAAATGCAATTGTTATTGAAATGAAACGAAATGATGTTCTTTGTTCTGTAAATAGGATATCGGAATAACTTTTACACGTTATTATAAAAAAAAAACTAGGTCAACATTTCCAGACTATCCATAAGAAGATTGTTTTTATTTTTTGTTCTTTTAATATCGGCGATCAATTCTGGGACAAAGAGCAGATGTGATGTATCGGCTGATGCAGAGTGTATTCTCCATCGAGGGTACCTACTCATATTTAGTAATGAAATGAAATGGAATCACTTTTACACGTCATATTAAAAAAAAAGTTGCTAGATGAGTTCGGCGTTTCCTATCTGACTACTCTGAGAAGAAAGGCCGAAACAAACTCCCTCTGAGTTTGTTTCGCAGTCTCTTTTAAAGTCCAGACATAATCTTGGTCAGGCCATATGAGGACCATGTAGATGTCTTAAATGGTCTTTTGAAGAAAGAACCACACAGGTTTGAGTGAACCTGTCGACCAACAATACCAAAGAAAGGACATTTGGGTAGGCCGCATCAACTACTCAAACTGCCAGACCATCATTAAAACTAACTGAGAAAGAAAAAAATAATGAAAAAAGAAGAATATAAAAAATATCCACATAGTGTGAGGACTATGTGGATATTTTTCTATATATTAATTATTCACAATAATTAAAATAATATACCTAATACTTTACAAAGTAATCATGTAATTTTGTATGTAATATTCAAGAATGTCAATGTTTATACAAAACTGGTATATGTATTTTGATGATTTTACTGAATAATTATAATGTCAAGTTTTATGGTTTTATCACAAGGCTTAGCAGATTGTGCAGCGCAATCCCAAGCTTTTTCATATGTTATAATAAATAATATGAAATTTTATAGTACTCTTTTTTACAACATTTTAGTTCAAATACAAGCTGTATTTGAACTAATATTTTGTGTTAATTTGTGGTAATTTTCGAATGTCAATGGGAAGTTTGTTGTAAAAGCGTATACATTGACCCATGAACGAGGTGCCTACTCTGTAGAGACGAGTGCGATGTACAGCAAGGTTGTGTTTATTCCTGGTATTTAAACTATGAATATCGGACATTTTCTTAAATTTTTTATTTTTGTGTACATACAGTCAGAATATTTATTTCTTAGTAGCCTGGTGCTACTTTCGAATTTACAGCTCTAAAAAATTACGTCGTATGAGCCGGTTGACATTGATATTCAACTGGCGTGCCAGATCATTACGATGATTTATCAGCCGTTTGCTGAGGCATCACGTATTCCCTCCTTAATGGTATCGACTGACAGATTTTGGTGCAGTTCAGCATTGGTAAAATACCGTGGTATATGGTGGTGGGTTGTTTTGTACTCTGTGTGTGATATTAATATTGGAGACTTTTGCGGTGCCCCACAACTGTATACAGTACGACACAATTTAGATGTAGCCTCGGCAAAATTCGTAAAACCGATCACCATCCGAACTGATTGCACCTTCAAAATCACCAATATTTATGTGAAAATGATCTTTACGAAAACGCAATACGCCACTTATAAAGTCATAATTCGTAAAATTGAAATGAATGAAAGAAAAGTCTTAGAGTTTACTCAAGTCACATATGGGATACCGGGAGACCTCGCGGAAGGCTCATTTTAAATGTAGGTTTTTCTTAGCGCTTTCGGAATTATAAACTGAAAATTAAATCTGTTGTATATTTTAACAAGATTTCAATCCTAACACACTCCTCGAAGGTTAACTTTAGCGCAAATTTACTACCGATGCCCCTCCTGCAGGCCTAACATGACATACGCGACAATTACTCGCTCTCGCGTGAGTAATTTTTGTCTATTTCGGTCACTTTCTCGTTTTCTGACAGCTCTTACATACAAAATAGTCGACTCCTTCTGTCAAAATTGATGTTTTCTCGACAAACCCTAACATGGCACCTTAGTTATCTCGATTTTTGACAATTCAACACGAGATAATCTCCGATTTTTCTATCATTTAGTCTTATTTACTCGTCGTCGATTTTGACGACGAGAAGAGTAGACAAAATTATGGTTAAAAAAAAACTCCAAAATAACATGGCAGTTTCATAATTGCACTTAATTTAGTCATCATTTTATTTTACAATATATTAAAATGATAATACTTAGTTATACACTACTATTTATATTGGAACGACGTGTTTTATATGGAACTTTTCGTTTTTTGTATGGAAAATATGAAAAAATATTACCTAAATGTTGAGTGTTAGGGGTTTATGGGTTTCATAAAGGGGGTCGAAATTTTCATTATTTTTGCGATAGGACATACCATTTTCGAGATATAAGCAAGAGAAAAGAAAAAAAGACAGTATTGTTTTTGCACCGTCGAGATGTTGGTGTGAATTTTAGTTCATTTTTTAATCGTTATTAAATACTTAGACAATCAAAATTTTAGGTGAAGAACGTAAAAATCTGAACAACAAAATTGCCATTTTCACTAAATTTAATACCTCAGTGCCGTCAAACTAAAATATAGTTAAGTTGTGTCACTTAAGTCTATTTCAGAATGGAAAATCGTCGGTTGACAAGAATAATCAAAATTTTGGTGATTTTTAGTCTAGTTTAGAGGCATTTGTGACAAAAGAATTGGCACCATTGAATTAATTAAACGGAATCTCAAGCCGATGTTGCTATCATAAAAATAATTTGTTTTTAATAACTTGCAACATCGGTTTCTCGTCGCGAGATATAGAAGTGTCAAAGTGCCTTTTTCGAGATATCTCGTCGTTTACGGTCATGTTAGGGATTAGAATGACGTCAGAATCGTAGACAAATTTCGATAAAACGAAATAAAAAGCTTTCTCGCGCTTGTCATGTTAGCCCTGCTGGAGTCAACTTGCAATATGTATGTATAGCTCTATGAAAAATGGGTGGAGTCGAAAGTGTTATAGTCATAATCACACCACAGACATAATCTTGGTCAGATCATGTGAGTACCAGGGCCTCAAGTCTGCTATTACAATAGTGTCAGAATGGTCTATCATTGCTTTCATAATTGTTGATTTTGACAAGTTTGGTAATCTAGTAACATACCTATTGACGTCATTATGAATTTCCAATGGTCAGCCACTGACACTCCATTGAAAGAAATGGCATCTATTGGTAATCTCGAAATAATAATGAAAAATGAATGACTGACTTAGGCGGTAATCTGCTAAAATTTTGACAGTTCCTTTGATCAGTGACCTACCACGAGAACGTCATTGTACAGTCATTTCTTTTAATTCGTTACGAGTATCGTGTTTGTGGAATACAATGATCAACCAATGATCGACCATTATGAATTTAGCAGATTACGAACTTTTAGCAAAATGACAATGGGATCGTGTTGGGATGAGGTATTTATAAAAATAGCAGACTTGGGCCCCTGATTAGTGTCTGAAATGGTTTTTGAGCATATTGCAAAAGCAGGATAATTATGTGTCCTGTAAATGAAAACTGTCGGTTTAAAATAATTAATATTTCTTTCTTCAGCTGAGGCGTTCAACGATGCCGTCTCAGACTTCGACAGCCGAAGACCGGAGGCAAATCCTGGAAGACATGAAAGAAGCAGACGAAAATGATCACCCCCAAGCCTAATATAAACGTTGTAATGTTATATTTGCAAGCGTGTAAATTTGATCAAATTTAAAACAGGACTGAACTTGAAAGAAATTCTTGAATTTGTAATAACAGATAATTTATATCAGAAATTAAAATGTTCTTACGTTTTTTGCAATTTTCAGGTTAGGTTGTAAATATGATTCGCGACCGTAACAAATATGGCTTTACAGAATTATAATCATTAGAATCAGCTATTGCTCTATAACTCCTTAAGTTAGCATAATCCCCAAATGTCAAGATTTAATCAAACAGTCATTCAGTAGGATAATATAAACTAAGAGAGTTGTATTGATGATTTTTATGATTATAATTCTATAGATAAATATTTTTTTATGGCCGTGAATCATATTTGGATCAACATACAACATGATAATGAGCTGCAAATTGCAAAAAACCGGGCTACCCTGATGCAATCGCCTTAAGCATTATAATTATATTGTTCGTTGATTTTTGAGTGACAAAAAGGTCCTTAAAAAGTTTGTTTACAATAGAATTTGAACTTTGTTCTGAATGACATAGAGTTTATTGTTCCAAAACATGATAATTATCTCGGATTCTAAATGCAATTAAAGATGACTTATGCGTAAAGTCTTACAGTTCAAATATTAGTGACGTCACAACATGACTTAAGGTTCTGCCATGACGTTTAGGGTCAATCCAATTTTTTTTTTAAACTTCTTAGGTTATTATTTAGAACGTGAAAACTAGAGTTTTTAGTCATTTCTCACGAAAGTAAGTTACAATCTTAATACAGTAAATAATAGAAGAGTATGGAGCTTACATTATCATAAAAAGTTTTAAAATATCGGTAAATTTTTTTAAGTTATTTGTTATTATAGTAGAGTTAACTGCATGTCAGTAGAAACAATTTGACCATAAGCTAGCCTACCGTGGTACGGTTTCAATAGAATAAGAGACCAGCGTACACTGGTTTCATTACCACTGACATGCGGCCTACCGTACCTACATTACCTGCTTACGAAAAAAATTCAGATATTGCAAAGGGACAACATACCATTAGATTACCAAGTTATTTATTCTGTTTTTTTTTTAAAATTTAACTCCTAAATGACAGTGTATGGGTCATTAAGGCGCTGACATTTTTATAGGCTGATGAACACTTCAATATGCATTGTTCTTATCACCAATTTGAGGAACTGTTATTGGTGATAGTAGCTTGGGGTAAGAAAACAGGAGGATACTTTTCGAATTCTCGTTTTGTTAACTGTATAGTCTAAGATAATGCTAATTTTAAGGTTGAAATAAAAGTCTTGTACATAATTATGCAGTATTTAATTGTTACATACTCACTATGACCACAGTATAATAAAGTAACAGTATTGTGTCTCGGTAGTGACCTTGAAATAATTACCTACAGTCGTTTGGTAGACAAACCTTCCGCGTCCGTGCGTAATGCCGTGCACTCGGCTGTTGCGTACTGGTATACACTAAGATTTCGAAGCGCGTCGTTTCAGCCGTTTTCTATGAAAATATATTACTTTTACTTATTTATACTGTGCTATAACCTACCACTAGACATTAATTTTATTATTACAACAAAAAAATACTTACCTACTTATAAAAGGTCAAGTTCTTCTAACTGAATTGACATAAAATAAAATTGTTAAAACAAATAAACCGGCATAAAAAACAACAAATAAACCGGCCAAGTGCGAGTTGGACTCGCGCACGAAGGGTTCTGTACCATTATCTATAAAAACGGCAATACAATCATGTCAGTTGTATGGGAGCCCCACTTAAATATTTATTTTATTCTGTTTTTAGTATTTTTTGTTATAGTGGCAACAGAAATACATCATTTGTGAAAATTTCAAGTGTCTAACTATCATGGTTCATGAGATACAGCCTGGTGACAGACGGACAGCGGAGTCTTAGTAATAGGGTAAATCATACTTCACACCATTTTCTCTAAATTTTCAAATTGAAAAACCTTTATTGCTATCCCATCCCATACTAACAATAACAAATCTATTGATGTAACCAAATTTTCTAAAACATAAAACAGTTAAAAGTCGATAATATAATCTATCGGATAAAGTGCCGCTAGCGGCATAATAGTTGCACTGCCTCGGCCCAGCTAAAGTGCCGTAAGATTTGCATTGTGTGACTGTCACTGGGTCACTGTCACTTGTTATTTTGTTTGATTGTTGAGGTTAGTTCGCTGTAAAACACCACATTCCCAAAACATTACATTCTCTTGTGCCTAAACGAACCATCCCTATCGGAGGTTAGGTTATAACTGTGACCCTGTGTGGTCACAGTTCCAACCTAACCTAACCTACCTTTCAGCCATTTTCATTTGCTACTTCATTTTTCGTAAATTCAGTCATTGTCATACTTTTGATATAATTATCTAGAACAAATACAATTAATCAATACAAAAGGTGGCTAACAAAATAACAAGGGATAGTGATGATGACAATGCAATGCCTACGGCACGTAAACGTTAGAGGAAAAAGTAAAAAAAAAAAACATTTAACTATATGAACTTTGGCACCAGTTATCTAATTATTTTTCTATAGCGTACAAATTACGGAGAAGACATCTTCATTTAATCAGCTACGTAACAAAGTACAAAAATAAAATAAAAATTAAGGTGCCGATGAAACAGTTGATAATGCTACCAAAGGTCGAATTTGAAATTTTTAGATGATTTAAAAAAAAGGTTATGAAACTTCTTCCTTTAACTTTTACCTTTTTTTTTTTTTTATATTTGGTTACATTTAAAGGTTTTTAAAGTATTAAGTACCCCATGGAGTTTCTCATTACAGAGATATTAAAGGTCAAGTTCCAACTTTTTTTGACGATTTTTGTGAAAACTAGTAAATGTTATAACTTAACTTTAAATACTCCCACGATCCCTGTACCGTTGCATGCATCCATAAACATCTTGTCTTGTCTTGCGTGCATTACGTTGCAAGCTACATAAGCACCATGTCTTGCATGCATTACGTTGCACACTACATAAGCACCATGTCTTGCGTGCATTATTTTGCACACTACATAAGCACCATGTCTTGCGTGCATAACGTTGCACACTACATTAGCACCATGTCTTGCGTGCATTATTTTGCACACTACATAAGCACCATTTGCATTACATTGCACACTACTTAAACAGCGAATTTTCAAACCAAAGTTATAAGTTTTTCCCAGTAACTATTTTTGCACCAAGTTACTTGGCTTGATGTACAGAATTCGTAGGTGACGGCTTCGTGATGGTTCTTTTTACACCCAATATAAAGTCTTTTCTTAGACTTTCACGATGAAAACTCCAGCCAAACTGAACAAAAGAGTCCAAACAATAACAAACGGGATAATCGCGCCTGTAGGGGGCGCCACAATAGCTACAACTTTTGGGTCCTTGGTCATGATTGATGGGTCAAGTTTGGGTCACAGTACGGTTGGGCTACTGTATTGTCTTCTTGGCGACGCAAGCAAATCAAAAGGGATCTGGTAGGCTGCGGAGTACTGTAGTCAATGTTGCGTTCTTGGAATATTTAACAATAGCGTACGCTGGACTTACTGTTGAGCTGTTTCTAGGTAGGGCAGATCAATTATTTTTCCCACCAATAGGAGAGTGGATTTATTTACTTACTAATAAACGTTGTATAGCGTCTGTGTAGTTACACAACGCTTTGTCTTCTTCTTTCGAAAGTCAAATTACTGACGACTGAAAGAGAGAAAACGGTGTGTAACTTCTCCTGATTTACTACGTTTATTAGTAAGGCAGTTAGTGTGAACAAAACATCAGAAGCATTCTAAAACCTCATTGCTTGACTGCGGACTTGGAAAGTTTAGTAGAATATAACCTACTTTTCACTCAATATCGTTTTTCATTTTTTCATAAAAAATTACTATCACAAAAGTCCTCTAGTTTAACCGCGCGGTTCATTTGTTAGCCAACCACGCAACCGAGCGTAGCGTAGCCGAGGGTAGCAATGGAAGTGCACTAAAAGACTGAAGTTATATGAAGCAAAATCTTTCGCTCACAAGTACAGATAGTACCATCCAGGAAGACGCGCCCCTCTCCACGATTACTGCACTGTGCTATAAGCTGTACTTAAGAACGAAGCGGAGCGGAGTGGGGCGATAGCACTATCTACATAAGTTTAATATAAAAAATATAGGTATGCCTAACTCAAGTAATAATATAACTCAAGCAAGACCGTAATGGATGGTCACCAAGACCGAATAACTTTTCTATATGTACGTACAGCCTACTAAAACCGTTCTTAGCAAAATGGATCAATCTGCCTAGCCTTTTCCAAACCATGTTGGGGTCGGCTTCCAGTCTAACTGAATGTAGCTAAATTATTATACTAGCTATTCTACTTGGAGCGACTGTATACCTAACCCCCACAACCCAGTTACTGGGTAACACAGCACCTCTTTGTAAGACTGGTTATCAAACTTTTGAGCTCCTGGCTACCTGAAACGACTGTCAAAGATGTAATGAAAACAGCAATGGCTTAACGTGCTTTCGGAGGCAAGCTGAGCTTAACCTTCAATCGACCCGTGCGGCTGTGATCATTTAACCTCGAGCCCCTCTCAGCAAAATGGATACCTAGATCTTTTGGAAAAATAACGCCAAAAATTGTCGACATCAAAACAGCTTCAATTACAGAAGAACCCATCTGATTCTGATTGCCAGTTATGCAATATCTTCGACCCTTCTTTTCCGCAAGGTTGGTATTACGGTTCGTAGGCAAGATTTTTACTCTGATGTTGTACAGTTATTGTTGATACCTACATATTTTTAAAGGAAAACACTTCTGTAAAAGGTTGAGTAAAATATCAGCTTCATAAGCTTTTTTCTTTTCCGTCAATTCTAGATACCTACATGATGTCAAGCAAATATCTCCTCCATTTTCAACATGTTGCCTTTTTTGATAACAGATAATAAATGAAATTGTTTATTCTGTAAATAGGATATTGGAATCAATTTTACACGTAATCTTAAAAAAAAATAGCTTGATGTGTTCGGCGTTTCCTATCTGACTACTCTGAGAAGAAAGACCGAAACAAACTCAGAGTTCACAGTCTCTTTTAAAGTCCAGACATAATCTTGGTCAGGCCATATGAGGACCATGTAGATTAGTCTGAAATGGTCTTTTGAGAAAAGAACCACACAGATTTGAGTGGACCTGTCCTTTCAGTGCAAGCATTTGTCAATAATCGTGGAGCTCAACTCAGAGCCTAAGGACTCGACGAACAATACCAAAGAAAGGACATTTGGGTAGGCCGCATAAACTACTCAAACTGCCAGACCATCATTAAAACTAAAACAATATAATACTTTACAAAGTAATCATGTCATTTTGTATTATAATTTTCAACAATGTCAATATGTATATAAAACTGGTATATTTTAATGATTTTACATAATAATAAAAAATTACATATTTTATGGTTTTATCACAAGGCTTAGCAGAGCGAGCACCTCAATCCCATGCTTTTTTATCTTCTAAATAATCTGAAATTTTATAGAACCCTTTTTTACAAAGTTTGGTTACTATACAGCTTTTAAATCGTTCAATGGGTAAGTTTCGAATGTCGATGGGAAGTTTGTTGTAAAAGCGTATACATTGACCCATGAACGAGTTGCCTACTCTGTGGAGACGAGTGCGATGTACAGCAAGGTTGTGTTTATTCCTGGTATTTAAAAAATGGATATTAGGGAAATCTTCTTAAAATTTGATATATTTTTGTGTAGGTACATACAATAGGTTTTCAAAAACATATTGTGAGGCTACAGTCAGAATATTTATTTCTTTGAATCTTTCTCGAAGGGAATCTCTCGGACTTAGGTTGTAAATGGCTCGAACATCCCTTTTCTGTAGAAAAAAGATAGTATTAATGTCCGAACAGGTTCCCCAGATAAGAATTCCATATGACATAAGACTATGAAAATAACTAAAATAAACCATTCTGGCTGTGTCTACGTCAGTTATCTGTGTATTTTTTTTAGCACACACAACAGCGTAGGCGGCCGAACTTAGCCTTCCTGACAATGTTTCTATGTGTGGGCCCCATTGTAATTTACCGTCAATAGTGATTACAAGAAAAACTGTCGACTCAGCAGGGTCCAGCTCTATTCCATTAACTTTAACATTAGTAGTTAGCTGCCTGACATTTGGCGTTGAAAATTTAATGAGTTTAGTCTTTTTTTCATTCAAGAGAAGATTCAACTTTAGAGAGCAACAAACGAGCTAAGATTGAGACAATAAAAGAAGACATGATAATTATGAAGGAACTATAAACTTTTGGTACAAAAAGTATGTATCGACGGCCCCTACGTATTTAAAGGTAGTGAGAGAAGAGAGAGTGTACCTGTGTCTGCTGCTCACTCCTTGTGCACTATACTATCTCCCGTGTCGAAGCTTGCCACTCACGCTGGGTTTGGTCGCCATGACCGATATTCGGTCTGGAGGACACTTATGAAAGAGAATGAATGAATGAATGAAAGGCACCGATCCCAGCGTGGTTTAACCAGACTCGATAAATCGAATGAACCCTAAGATTTGTACTAGCCCATGAAGTCTCATGTTTCATGGGGCTACAAAAGCCATTGCATATCAAGGAGTAGACCGGGGGGCGCGGTAATGGTAAGGAAGACGTGCCCTCAGGATAGGAAAGGATTTACGAGCCATACCGGATATGCATCCTTGAGTAAGCAATGGACTAGTGGAAAGACGGGTGTTATTTGTCTTTGGATGAGCATCTTTTTGAGACATCGGCGCTATGTTGTTTCCATCTTCATTTCGTTCTTCTGGTTTCTTGTAGATCTTGATGGCAGCCTTCATGATCCTGTATCGGTATGTAGCCGTGTCCATCCAAAAGTTGAATTCCTTATCGGAGTTGGTCGAGTCCTGTTTAAGGTTGTCGTTCCATGTGTAAATAGGACGGCCTACTTTCTTGGATTTGGCCTTGTTCTGCATTGCTGCGTGTAACAGGTGCGGTTTGCCGTGCCGTGTGAACGTGTGCGAGATAGCACATCCTGTGGTTCTTGATGCGTTTGGTTACTGTTTTTCCGTCTAAGATTTCATGCATCTGCTTTTGTCTTGGTTTATTTCTGGCGTAGTTAATCAAGTCTCTTATGATGACTCTCTCATATCTTCTCGGTCTTGACCTGTTATCTTTAGTGATTGCTGACACTTTCAATATGTATCATACAAAGTACGAGCACCATTCCATACATGAGTCTGGCTAATTTCCAGTCCACCTTTGAGTTTCTTATGAATGGTAATAGTGTGCTTTTCTTATGTGTGCCTAGGTATTTAATTTCATCGACAGTATGAAAATTTAATCCGTTAATTGACACGTAGGTCGCTTTCCGCTTAGCTATTCGGTCTCCAATTAGTATATTTGTTTTGTTTCGTTTATTTGTAGGCTGACACGGTAGTGTCGTATACCATATTAAACCCCTACTAGGTATATTAAGGGTTTAATGTGTTATACGATTCCTTCTAACCCTTTTAGATCATCTGTAATGAAGATGAGGTCGTCCGCGTATAGCACCAGGGGAAATGAGATTTCGCGATCTTGGTCTAGTTTGATCAATTGAGTAAGGACCTCATCCATGACCAGTGTAAAAAGGCGAGGGGATAACGGGCAACCTTGTTTGACTCCCTTTCCTTTAATAATCCAACTATTTTGCTGACCACACCATTTGATGTGTGTGCGTTCATTCATGCAAACCTTGATTATCCTGTTGGTTAGTGAGTTCTTTGTTCTATGTATTGAAATGTCTTGCAGTGCTTGGGAGGTCGACGTTGTCTAAAGCTTTTTCTATGTCCAGAGCGAGTACATAAATTCTTTAACCTGCGCGCCATTCTTCATCCAGAACCCTTTTTAGCGTAAATATGTGATCGTCTGTAGATCTATTGTTTAAAAAGGCCGCTTGGTAGCTGCCTAATTGTTTTATTGTTTCGTCTATTTTTTTTTTACTAACTGCCACGTTGGTTTGGTGGTCGCAAGCGCCATTGCTGAGCATGAGGTCCCGGGCTCGATTTCCGGGTCGGGCAATGTGTTATTAGGTTCTTTCATCAGAAATTCCTCAATAGGCTTGCCTCCTATTACATGGGATTCAAACAACTGGCAAAATGTGGGTGTACTATAGGTACACCTCTGCCCAACCCTTCGGGGATTACAGGCGTGATATTATGTTATGTTTCTAATTTTTTTAAACGTAGGAGGCTTAGATTCTGTAACCCGTATTGCAAACCGATATTCGTGGTCTGGAGGACAATTATGAAATACACGTAAAAAATATTTTTTTATTTAAATACTCGTATCTTCAGTTTATCTATACACAATTTTATTATAGATAGATTTTGTTATTATAATTTTATTATTTTTTTATTTATTATATCCACGACGACGCGCCCCACTCCGCTCCGCTCCGTACTAAACTACAGCTTACAGTACAGTAATCGCGGAGTGGGGCGCGTCGTCGTGGATTGCACTATCTGTATTATACTTTTTTATTTTTATAATGTGTTTTTATGGATATACAAAACGGACTGATTCTGTCCTAATTATAATCAACTTCGCGAAAAAAGACTAACTCAAAATTTATTTATTCGGTCGTTTAAATTTAATAACAAGTTACCACACAGTTCAACAGCAAAGTTGCAAGCGATTGTAATAAATTGGCTTATTTTAGTACCCCGGTAAGTTGAGAAACGTGCTCCATTACCACAGGTCGTGGTCACCAACTTTATGAAGGGCATCGACCTCTGAACAGCCAATAAATTCGTACAGGCTTGCTTTATTTATTGGTTTCGATAAAAATAAACTACGGGATATTTAGACACGTTTATTTTAATTATTAGATTACAGTTTAAAGGCAACTGGACACAATTCAATAAATTGGTATTTAAAGAAGTTATAGTGGAACTGTAAGAGACAATTTATTAATATTTGAACGAAATTGTTAAAAGGATCTAAAATTCTCTGAAAATACGGGAGTACCAACAACAAAAGAGCTTACAAACAAAAACCAAACACAATTTTAATACCATTACTATTTTAATGAAAGCATACAAAGCAAGAAAAGAAAAAACCTTATTCAATAACAACAATCATTCATCCAATCCAATCCATTTTCCAATTTTAAGAGCAAAGCGTTTGACAAGACAATCCTATTCGAGGAAAATGGCGACGTTTTCGAACGATTGTTTTGATTAAAAATATGTCAAAATGGCCACTAAACGATTGGACCACTTAGCTAACAAGAAAGATGTGAAAAGTGTTCGTTCCTCCACACTCTTCTGTATTCCTCTTCACACCCCCACGTTCCTCCATTTCGTTCCCACCTTGTTTTTTGAGAAATATAGTACCTATTGCTTAAATAAACAGTTAGTGGGACTCAAGTGATGTGGTATAAGGTCCTCAGTCATTTGTCTTTATGTCTGTCCTTATCAATACTATTGAGTGAATGACGTTATTTTGGAGTTTCATAAAGAGTTTCGCACTTATTAATCTTATTAATTAGTTGGCACTTATTTCCCAAAAAAGACTATTATGTAACTAGCTGCGCTCCGCGGTTTCACCCGCATAAGTCTCGATCCCCTAATCCTAACCCAGGTCATCAGTCTACTCATGTGCCAGAGTGCATCCAAATCTGTTGAGCCGGTTTAGCGTGAAAGCGTAACAAACTAACGAACACTAACTCACTTTCGCATTTATAATACTACACTGGACAGCAAATAAACCGAGCCACCCGCTACCTAGGCACTCTAATTCGATTTTCTCAAAAACTAAAAAACCTACAATTATCAAAGTTGTACCTACAGAAAGTGCGATTAAAATGAAAGGAAACTCATTGGGTTTAATCAATATTTCTGTGTTTATTAAGGATTTTACAAAGAAGAGTCGTTTTCCAGTCGTGACAAAGGTTAGTAATGATAAAGTGAAAAAAAATTAAAGCCAAAAACAATGATAAAATCAAAAAGTATTCCCTCCCCTTGCTCGGATAAATTCATCGACCTTACGAGCCTGACGATAAAATCTTGAGGAATTGTATTCCACTCCTCTTCAATTGCGATTTGCAGCTCTGGAAGCCTTGTTGGAGCAGGTAACCGGGCTCGAACCCGACGTTTCAGCTCATCCCATAAGTGTTCTATCGGATTCAAGTCCGGGCTTCGAGCTGGCCAGTCCATCGTACGAATGCTGACGTCGCGTAGATACTGGGTCACCACATGAGCAACATGAGGCCGTGCATTATCATGAATCAATTGCATGTCCTATTCGATATATCCTGCGTAAGGTACCATATGATCTGCGAGGATTTCAGTAATGTAGCGATGAGAAGTCAGTCCACGTGTACGGCCCGTCGGTTCGATGAAAACTAACGCTGTATGTGCTGTTAACGAGATGCCGCCCCAGACCATTACAGATCCTCCTCCATAAGCAACAATTTCCTCGATGCAACACTGATAATAACGTTCTCCAGGGCGACGATATACTCTCTGACGTCGATCACTTCCATGTAGACTCACCCTGGTCTCATCAGTGAAGAGTACATTACTCCACTGCTCTAATGTCCAATCCCTATGCTCTCGAGCAAATTCAAGTCGTGCTCGACGGTGTGCTACCGTTAATGCTGGGCCTGTTGCAGCTCTTTTTGGGGTCAGGTTCCATTCAGCAAGTCTCCTTCTGACGGTATCTGAACTTATGACCACTTGGCGTTCGTCACGCACTTTGTTGGACTTGAACTGCGTTGAGGTGGCGATTTCGCAGAACAGTAAGGTGGATATAACGATCATCTGCTGCTGATGTAGCCCTAGGTCTGCCCGTACCTGGACGGCGATCGAATGCTCCAGTCTCTAGGTATCGTCTGTAAACTCGTTGCACCGAAGATCTGCTGATTCGAAGCCTTCGAGCGACTTCACGTTGCGCAATGCCTGCTTGAAGTAATGCTACAGCTTGAGCTGCTTCCTGAGGTGTTGTATCCATTATTAATCAAAAAAAGTAGCAAAAACACACACGTCTGAGCAAACGATGGACAAAAACTAAAGAAATGATAAGAAATATCCGACTACCCTCATTGTAGAGAAAAAGAACGCTAATTTCAAACTCTGGTGAAAACAGAGCAAATCGTTAGCATTGTGTTTGTTGTTTGATTACAATGTGAGTTGACGGTACTTTCGAATTAATTTATAGTCATTTTAATCACCATGAAACGCACTTTTTGTAGGTATAACTTTGATAGTTGTAAGTTTTATATTTTTTGAGAAAATCGAATCAGAGTTCGTAGGTAGCGGGTGGCTCGGTTTATTTGCTGACCAGTGTAGTTAGGATGTTGGTAACACAATCATTTGCCAGGTTTAAAACCACCACATAATAAACCGGCTAAGTGCGTGTCGGACCACGCACAATGAAGGGTTCCGTAGTTGGAATGAATTTATCGTAAGAACAAACTTAACTTTGTAATTGATAAACATGTTCTCCCATACGGAATATTTTATGGGAGAACATGTTTTTGCAACCGCAAATTTAAGTTGGTCGATTATTAATCGTAAACTTGTAAAGCCCACTTCTTTAAGCTTCGTTATATATAAATACTAATGCCGTGACATTTGAATTTCTAACTACAACCGTTAAGTTGGTAGAGGGGGGAGACACTTGACTCTAACGGAAATTGGTACTTTAAAGCTTGATAAGTCACGAACGGTTTACTTAATCAAAAAAACGGTCTTCGCAAACCCCTAATATTTTTAAAATACCTATCGAACAATATTCCACACTATGGGAAGTACGAAAACAAAAATTATCATCCCCACTTTACATGTAGGGGAGGTACCCTAAATAATTGCTTTTTTCAAAATTTTATTTTACCAATTTTTCGACGTCATTCTTTTGTATACTCATGCCTAATTACAACTTTCTAGTACCAATAGTTTTTGAGCTAAACCGCGGACAGACAGACAGACAGACGGACATGGCGAAACTATAAGGGTTCCTTGTTGACTACGGAACCCTAAAAACGGATTTTTACACATATTTTTCTTACATTTAGGTACACTTGATTAAGATAGCTACCAAAAAAAACACTGATAGCAATGAAAATCAACCCCTCTTCCCCACACACCTGGGCAATATAAATCAGCCTAAGTACACACTGCTACATACCAAACTGTAAATCTGACCTCTCATTGTACAGAAATCCTATACAGTCCGAGATCAGCTTATACTGGAAATGTATAGCATACATTATGATGTCCTTGCAACAAACACCAGGTGTCGGTAATAAGTATTTATGTTACGACCAGAACATTTTTACAATGAACTGGGTTTTATGGCAGCCTTGCCAATTTGTTCCATCAAGTTATTGCAGTGTCTAGTGATGACAATATTACATTATGGGGGTAATAAATAAAGGAACGCAGTGTCTATAGAAATGATTGGCTTGACGTATTATGGTGGATTCGCAGTGGTAGACCGCGAATTTATTTTTTTCAACGTTGTTGACGTTGTAGATAAAGTGACATAACCTATCAGCGATCACGATCATGGAAATGTCAAAAATTTATCAATCATGTTGAAAGTTGTTGTAAAATTTATATCATAAGTTTTAAATAATACATCTATGAACATTGAGATGATCTCAATGTCTATGAATTACCTATAATGATAAATGATTTTATTTATGTAAATAGGTTTGTAATAACAGTTTTACACGTCAGTCATATTTTCAAAACTAGATGAGGTCGGCGTTTCCTATTCGACTATTTTAAGAAGAAAGGCCGAAAAAAACTCTCTGTAGAAACACTCGTACTACCGAATGCGTACTCCGCATGAAGCTACAAGTATGCGGCGGGAAAATCGGGCCAATGCGGCTAGTCGGGCCAATTCAGCGATAGAAAGAGAAGCAACTTCTAGGTGAATATAACCACTGGTAATTAGCGCTGTGCGACCTGAATTGGAGTTTATTGTGTCGTAGCGAGAGTCGCTTTTTATTTAAATGATTTTTCGGAGTGAACCGTATGTATTAATCTGTGGTAGAAATAAGAAATGCTTTTAAAGCAGTTGCCACTTGTCCTTTAAGTCTCACCTTGGTCGTTAGAATTAGAATTTCGTTATTGCTTAGCTTTCAAAGTATTATGGCTTTAAGGCAAAAGGATGCTATAGCAACGTCTGCCTAATCATTATTACCTATTATGGTCAAAGTCAGTAACACCATTCAATACAAAATATATACCTATACACACATCAAAAGTGTCTAGGGATCAAGTACATTTTTAACTATAAAAAAATAATCAATTAATATTTACCAAATCTAGTCTTAAAGACTGGATTCTTACTTTAATTCCTATGTTTAAGTTAACAATTTATCCCTAAAGTAAATATTAAGATTTTTTTTTTTTTTCAAATTCCAGAAAGTTAACCTAAGTTAATGTCGTCAATTAAATGGCAAAAAAGGCAAAAATTAGGATTTTCTACATTTTAATTGTAAAGACAAAAATAATAAAAATTCTGTGTTTCCACTATTGACACGAATCACACAATCACAGCGATTTGGCATGCTAAAAATCAGTTCATCAAAATCACATTGAGGAATGGCAGCCCACGTTCTTTCTAACAAGTCAAAAAGTTGCTGTGGGGTATGTGCGGCATCCATACTCGGCAGAGCTCTTCTTTGGAGCATATCCCATGCGTGCTCAATTGGGTTGACGTCTGGCGATTAAACCGACCACGGCAGAACGTTGATGCGAGCATCGGCAAGAGTGCATGTTACGACTCTAGCCGTGTGTGGACGTGCATTGTCGTGCATTGTTCTAAATTAATCACCCAACCGGCTTCGCAAAGGGACGATCATGTCTGAAACAATCCTCTCCGCATAAATCTGAGCATTGGTCTAAATACCGGCCCAAACCATTATTGTCCCCCCTCCATATGAATGAACTTCCTGATAAAATGTCAAACGTTCTTGACGTCCTCCAAACTCGAGTGCGTCTTGTATCCGGCCTCATACCGAAACGAGATTCGTCGGTAAAGCAAACACAATGCCAGTCTTCTTCCTCCCAATTTCTGTGTTCCCGAGACCATTGTAAACAGGCCCTACGATTGCCGGGTGCTATAGGTGGAACTCTCAGCGGCGCGGAGCGGATGGTTTGGTCGCTTATCAGCAAGCCTGAAGAGCTGTGGGGCCTCGTAGCCAACATCATGGCGGTCATGGTACGATTCCATCGTGCAGTATTTTGGATGTACCGGTCCTGTCTGCGAGCGGTGATGCGAGATCGTCCTCCATGTCACTCGGCCACGCTGTCCGTGATACTATAGCGAGACCCGAGGCGGCTTATGACGCCCTGTGGAGTGCTAAGAGCGATAGCAACAGTGCGTTGCGTGGAACCAGCTTGCAACATTCCGACGGCTCTCATCATCTCTTCTCGTGTCAAATGATGTAGTCGCTCCATATCGATGCAATTTTTTTCTGCAGTAAGTGTAATGGTTTTGTAAAAATGCACGCGTACACACGCGTACAGGAATCCTGATTGACAGTTTATTTTACATTTTTTTGAACAAACCATCGCAAACTCTTTAAAAAAAAATCACTACATGTTTTTATGTCTATCCTACACATCTGTTCTAATCTATTTTATACTTCTATTATGTATTCTATTCATTATCATTCAAACCTCATACTACAAGTACTACAGCCCACAAACTAAACTCTTTATCTCAGATAAGAGCAACGTGCAAAGAAAACAGACTGGCACAATAGTGTTGTACAATCGCAGAATAGTGCTGTCCTCAATTCCGTATTTGCACAACAATTGAACTGTAGAATTTCATTACGGGAGCGCACGCGATGTTTGTCGGTCGTGCCAGCCCAGAGTCTTGAAGTTGAGTGACTTTTGTTTTAGCTTAAAGTGCATCTATTTGAGTTAGATTTATGTCAATGTTGTCTCTTTAGACGAAAATAATAGGTATGGTTAACTTCTGTACATACTAATACTTACAAATCTAGAATCATGTGCTGAATTCATGGTTAAAGTTTGCTATTGCATGTACTATAATATAATAAATCTGTAGACTATGTTTACTTTGTGTAAATTATTTCATCACCACTGAGGAAACCGGCCGAACCAAAAATCCGAAGACATGTGACATCTACCAATCCGCACTAGGCACGCATGGTGGATTATAGCCCACTCCCTCTCATTGAGAGGAGGCCGTGTCCCTGCAGTGGGAACGCTATAGGCTGATGATGATGTAGACTATGTTTGTTTGGACGCGCTAATCTCTGGAAGTACCAATCGGATTTGAAAAAATATGTGTTCTAGTCATAAAGGGGTTATGCTGTTTAGGTTACTACCCTCGTTGGTCTAGTGGTTGCAAGCGCTACTTCTGAGCATGAGGTCCTGGGTTCGATTCCCGGGTCGGGCAAAGTGTTATTGGGTTTTTCTATCTGGAATTTCTCAGTAGCAGCCTGGAGTCTGGAATTGTGCCCGGTTTATGGCAATAGGCTCGCCCCTATTACCTGGGACTTAAACATAACTGGCGAAACGTGGGTGTACCTACTACAGGTACACCTCTGCCCAACCCTTCGGAGAAACTTCGGTGTTATGTTATATTTGTTACTACCCTAAGATGCCGAGCAAAAATAAAAAGGCTGAAATAATGCTAAGTGAAAATGTAGTTACAGCGCGGGCGGGCGATACGATGCAATGCGACGCGGTGGGTCGGGGGAAAAAGAAATCACGCGGACGAATTCGCCGTCAGAAGCAAGTAATATATTGACGAGCAATATAAAAAAGCCACTGGGAAAGTGCCAAAAAATCTAAATATTATCTCCTAAACCACACAAGTTAAGCTACATGAAGTAAAACAAAATCTTACTAAAAGTGAAAACCTATCTAAAAGTGTTTTTTGTGTAAGCTATTAAATACACTTGAATGTTGCTTTTTACTTCAAGAAGCTATCTTGTATGGTTTCGGAAATATTTCATGATTAGTTAGTGGCTATTTTGTAATGCTCGTCAGTGTAATAAATATGCAAAATTAAACGTGTTTGTTTGTCTGTTACCAAACCACTGAACCGTTCGTTATAAAATTTGACAGAAACGTAGCCTGGGATGTGAAAAAAAAGAAAGATTAAAAATAGTCTATTTTATCTATCCCAAAGGAAGTCGCGGGCTAGAGCTAATGTCTTCATATAAATTTACCTATATATATTAGCCGGAAAACTAATATCCGGTAGGATATTGGGAACGAATTATTTACTTAGTTTATTTACATAGCTGTTCGGTTTTTACATCATGGAGGCAGTTAATCAAACAGAATTTTGTTTACTGACTAAACAGGATGCAGTTCGAGCAATTAAACTTTATTTATCAATTCGTTATTTATAAAATATTCTGATTGGGCGAAATGCTGACATAAGTACCCGAACCATTCCGAAAAAAAAAATCCTATTGAAAAAGTATTATCACAAACATTTACAAGAAATTCTTATTCTCTATTAATGCATTTTTTTAATGTACCTACTGTTTAGTTCTTATCCTTTAAAATATAACGTATAACGGAGTCAATTGTTGCTGATAATATATCTGATTAAAAATGAAAAATAAGAAGCAAAGCAGGCAATTTCAGCGTGTCACAATTCCTGTCGCTAACTTTACTTACCGATGTTCATGGTTTTTTAAGACACACCTCAGCGTTTTTTGTGAGGTTTTAAAGATTTTTTTTAAACATTTATTTTATAAACAAATCTTATTGTATTACAATAAAATTCTTAAAATAATCATAATCAAATTAGCACCAAGGTGGACATTCCACGTTAGTCACTACTGTTTTATTTGCTTTCAATAGTACAAAACTATCAAAACAAGTTATTTTATTTTCGTGGTTAACGTTATTAAGGTAGATCAGCCATTTCTCGGGCCACCGTGACGCGATAATCGGTTATGAAAGGCGTACGAACTACAGGCAGTCAAATAAGAAGTCCACTATAGTCACTTTTATAACGTGATACTGGGAAGTTCTTAAAACATTATTTCATTTGCGAATTATACTTTATATATCTGCATATTTAATGAAAGAATGATTCCCTTTAAAAAAACAAAGGATATTGATTTTATCGTCATTGTTGTTAGTAAAGCGGGATTTCGTCACGTCCGTTTAGTGTCGCGAAATATTATTGGCATTTGAATTGTCCATTTTGTCCATGTGGAGTCCTACCGCTGTGGCGCAATGTGTGCCGGGAAATCTTATGTGTAATGTGGAAGAAAACCCCGACAGGTGTATTCACCAAGCAGCTTTATTGAACTGACATTAATTACAGTAATGCGCATACAATAAGGTATAAACGTAAGTAAGTATATTATGTGATCGCGGGCGTCAGCATAAAATTGTCGAGTGAGCTCGTACATGCTCCCAAATCACAAAAATAAACAAAATGTAAATATAATGTAAAAACTATGTAAACACAGTAAAAGAAACGTAAAAGTAAACAGTAAATAAAACAGTGTAAATAAAGAATATAAAGTCTACAGCTTATATCTAAATCTAACAGCTTGCCGGCGAGGTTGCTCTGTCGACCTTGTGCGCGCGGCTAGTGTCCTGGCTTATAAGTGGTGGCGGCTCGCTGATCGCTTGCTCCTGGTCCGGGTTTTCAGGTCTGTAGGTAACTCGAAGAACAGCACCATAGCGTTTCCTTAGTTTGAGACTGATCCATAGACAAGCCCCAACAACGACGATGAGCATAAAGCTATACATGATATAGCGATGTGTGTCGTGGGAAATTGCCACCTCGTTTAGAATCTCTTGGTGCATCTTCACCTTTTCAATTTTGGCTTTCAATGTCTTCATCATCACTTCATGATGCTCAATTTCAAAAGTATAGTTGTTGTCTGATATGAAGTGATTTATAGTCGATTCCTTCAAGTAAAGCTCGTCTTCAGTCACGCTTATCTCACTGTGAAAGTTGTTGTGCGAGCGAAGTATAATGTTATCTCCTTTCAACATGCATCCAGGATCAAGTGAGATAATACCGGTAGCACTTAATTGTTTCGATAATGTGCCAGATGGACAAAAAATGCGAGTCAAGCATTGTTTACAACATGTGTAGAGCCACGCGCCATCATTGTGTAACTGTATCCACTTATCACTGCAACTTGATACAGTCGTGTAGCACGCTGATAAGTTCTTATTGTTTACTATAATTTGTGCCTCGTCACATCGTTAAAAACAGCACACTACAGCCAGTTAAAAACCTAAATATCTAATCCACTACATGTCTACTCACATTTAGGTATACTACTGACCAACTGTGACTACTTAAAACCAACAATTATAATAATATCTATAATATACTTCAACTATTTGGAAAATCCAAACAGTATGATAGGATGATGGTCTACCCCATCCATCTTATACTTCTATAGTGACTATTGGTCCTACAACCATAGTTGTAATTGATGATGGCCCTACCCCATTCATCACCTACCTTCTATTCTAATGATCATGATGGTCTACCCCATTGATCGGTTTGCTTTATCAATTGGCCCTACACCATTGGTAACCTAAGCAACCTAATATATCATTCTACCTACTACCTATCAGTTAACGGCCTGCGCAGCCTACCCTGCCGCAGCCCTAGCCGTTACAGTGGCAAGCAAGCCACACATCGTTGTGGCTTGCTTTATATCATAAACCGGTAAACTCAGTGCACATAGTAACTTGTGTTTTCTCAGTTGTATACATGTGCTTAGGTCGTCGTATGTTGGTGGCATCATAACGTCCTTCTTGAGGTTTATTGCCAAATAATCAGATGTAGGCATGATATGCTTCTCTGTCTGTCCTTGTATCGAAGGTATAGGTATGACTCGGCTTAACTCGTACTGTTCGTTGCTCACCAAAGGCAACTTAAATTCAAAAAGAAAGAAGTCTCTTGTCAACTTGACGTGTACTCTTGACAATTTTAAATACATCTGTCGAATACACTGATGGCTGTTTGTGCAGGGTAGCGACAGGTAACTTGGTAATTGTCCAGATATTATGTTTAATTGGTCTTGTAACTGATCTGGCTTCAGTAAATGTACATCGACGCGTCCGCCCTTTACATCAGTCACTAAGTCGAGCAGTACCTAATTGTTGAACTCTCCTTATGTTGGAGATTATTAAGTTGGCAGCAAAGGCTTCTTCCTTTTTGAAGTTAAGTTGCCTTTGGTGAGCAACGAACAGTACGAGTTAAGCCGAGTCATACCTATACCTTCGATACAAGGACAGACAGAGAAGCATATCATGCCTACATCTGATTATTTGGCAATAAACCTCAAGAAGGACATTATGATGCCTCTAACATACGACGACCTAAGCACATGTATACAACTGAGAAAACACAAGTTACTATGTGCACTGAGTTTACCGGTTTATGACAAACAATTAAGTGCTACCGGTATTATCTCACTTGATCCTGGATGCATGTTGAAAGGAGATAACATTATACTTCGCTCGCACAGCAACTTTCACAGTGAGATAAGCGTGACTGAAGACGAGCTTTACTTGAAGGAATCGACTATAAATCACTTCATATCAGACAACAACTATACTTTTGAAATTGAGCATCATGAAGTGATGATGAAGACATTGAAAGCCAAAATTGAAAAGGTGAAGATGCACCAAGAGATTCTAAACGAGGTGGCAATTTCCCACGACATACATCGCTATATCATGTATAGCTTTATGCTTTTGACTGCGGCCTCCCAAAGTCTTCCTGCTGACGGCCAAACTGGAGCGTTGAACTGCCACTCAACTCCAAGGTTCCCTAGCTCGCTCAAGAGTTCTTCGTTGATGTAGTGCATTAACGCCTCTTTGTGTTCTTGTATGAGTGTTTTGGCAGCGCCTACAAAATTTGTACCGTTGTCAGAGTACATACACTTTGGTGTGCCTCTCCGGGCACAGAAACGTTTGAAAGCGCCGAGAAAGGCTGCAGTACTCAAGTCGGAGACCAATTCTAAATGAATGGCCTTTGTTGCTAGGCAGACGAATATTGAAATATAGGCTTTGGACGTCTTAATCCCTCTGCCCTTGTTGGCCTTGACTTCCACTTGTCCCGTAAAATCTACACCTGTGTGCGTAAATGGACGCGATGGAGTGACTCGGGGCTTTGTTAAGTTTCCCATCAGCTGTTTGCTAGTAGATGTCTTGAAGCGATGACATTTGATACATTTGAGAATGTGACCTTTTACTGTCCTCACACCTCTGAGTATCCAGTATTTGTTTCGCAAATGTGTCAACGTGAGTCTTGCTCCCCCGTGCAGTGTCGAAATATGTGACTTGTCGATCAAAAGTTCTGTGAGCCGAGCCTTATGTGGCAAAATAATTGGATGTTTTTGTGAGATATTCAAGGCTGATTCTGTTAAACGTCCCCCGACTCTTAAGAGACCTTGTTTGTCCAATAATGGGTTTAAATTAAGTAGACGACTCTTTGAATGCACCTTGCCATGTTTCTGTAAATGTGCAATATCTTCTCCAAAGTGTTTATTTTGCACTGCCTTGATAACGACATTAAATGCGTTCTCAAGTTCTACTGTTGTTAAGTAAGGTGATCGCGCATTGTCTTTGTTTGCCTTGACTCGTAAAATCCAACCTAGAATTCTGATGACATGTGTAATAGAGTTATGTTTGCATAGAAGCTCTTCGATGATCGATGACGATGTTTGGGATGCACAGACTTGCTTCTTGTTCTTGTGTTCTAATGTAGGAGCTTCGAATTCTGTCGATTGATCTGGAATGTTGTTCTGTATCAGCCACGTAGGTCCCTCCCACCAAAGTTTGTGTTTGACTAGTTGTGACGGAAGTGAGCCACGACTAGCGATATCCGCCGGGTTTTCCTCGGATTTAACATGTCTCCAACATGATGGCGGCAGAATATTCGTAACTTTCGTAACCCTGTTTGCTACGAATGTTTTCCAGCGGGAAGCGTCACCATGTAGCCATCCCAGAACGACCATTGAGTCAGTCCAAGCTTGTATTGTTACTGTCTGTTTATTTAACGACTCTATGACCTTTTAGCGAAAAAGGTCATAGAGTCGTTAAATAAACAGACAGTCTGGATAATAAGTGTGCGCCGCACAGTTCGAGTCTGGGCAGTGTCATCACTTTTCTAATCGGTGCGAGCTTCGTTTTCGCTGCAACTAGGCGAGTCATGTATTGGCTTTCGTTTTTGATGCTTCGGCAATAAATCACACATGAGTATGCCTTTTCCGATGCATCGCAGAATCCATGTAATTCAACTAGGGTATGTATAGCTCCCATCCATCGAGGAATAGCGATCTGACCTATGTATTTGAGGTCGTGCCTGAACTTTTCCCATTGTTTCTGTACATGTTATGGCACGGGATCGTCCCAGTTGAGGTTTGTAGTCCACAGTTGTTGGAAAATAAGTTTGGCCTTTATTGTAGCAGGTGACAGCCAACCTAGTGGGTCGTATAGCTTCGACAGTTGAGATAGCAACGATCTTTTTGTAACGATAGCGCATGTGTTTGATAATTCCACTGGATGATGAAATGTAAATTGATCTGTTGTGGGATTCCACATAAGTCCCAATGTCTTGTTTGTTTCTGCGTGCTTGAAGTCTATCATGTTTTGACTAATTTGATAGGGTGTCAGATCTTCTAATATGCGTCCGTCGTTGCTGGCCCTATGGTCTATTAATTGCTGTTGAGTGGTCTTGGCTTGTTGGATATCATTGCTTCTGCCGAGGAGGTCGTCGACGTACAGCTGACAGTCTAATGTTTCAGCAGCAAGCGGGTATTGAGCACCATCGTCGTGAATTAGTTGTTTTATTGTGCGCATCGCTAAAAACGGAGCAGATTTAGTACCGTACGTTACGGTGCACAGCTGATACTCTTGGATCTTATCTTCCTTAGAATCTCTCCACAGAATCTTCTGTAGATGTTGATCTTGTTCTTGTATTCCGACTTGTCTGTAAAATTTTTCAATGTCAGCGGAATAAACAAATCGGAACCCCCTCCACCGTAGGATTAATGCCTGTAGGTCCTGTTGAAGGTTTGGCCCACACTCCATTAGCTCATTTAGACTGTTGCCCGAAGTTGTTTTGTTTGAGGCATTAAACACAACTTGTTTGAGAACAAAATTGTTTGAGTTTTGTAGTAGTGGAGTCCAATTTCATGACACCGTTGTGTGGAAGATAACAACTTGGTTCCAGTGGAATTAAACTTTGTTTCATGTGATTGAGACGTAAATAGTCAGCCATGAATGTCTTATAACTTTCAGCTATAGATTGGTCTCTGGCTAGCCGTTTCTCCATTTGTCGGAATTGTGCCAATGCCTGTGAATTTGAAGAACCTAACTGTCTCTCGAATCCCTGTTTCATGGGTATTCTGACCTCATATCTGCCGTCTGACTTCCTGATAGTTGTAGTTGCGTATAATGTTTCCCAATATTGTTCGTCTGACGTCAGCGTTGTAGACTGTTCAGTTATTTCTTCTATTTCCCAGAATCTCGAAATGTCTTCCAGGTTATTAAGCACTGCATGACATTGAAATGTTGTGGTGTTGCCCAATAGAACCCATCCGACCTTAGTCTGTTGAGCTATTGGCGCATGTATAGGTCCTCGCAGAATGCCATCAATGATTATTTGTGCGTATACTCCTGCGTCCAGTAAAATGTCAACTGGCCTGGAAATGTTGTAGTTTGGATCCGCGACACTGATGTTTTCTAAATGTGGCCACTGTTGGCGCTCAAACGTGTAATTGGGTAAATTGTTCAGCATTCTTGTCATGACAAGGGCTTCAATAGTGAAGTTGTAGTTTTGGTATATGGACTCGCAAGTAATTACTACGGTTCCATGGCTTTTGTTGTTCGAGATGCCAACTCCTGAGACGATTGCATCTTGTTTGCGCCTGTGAAGTCCCAATCGCTGAGCAGCTGATTCCGTAATCAAGTTGATTTGGGAACCTTGGTCAAGTAGAGCCCTAAGTTTTGTAGGCATTCCATTTTCAGCCATAACATAGAGTTCAACGTGGCAAGTAGAACTTCGTTCACATTCCCACCAACGTGATGTGATTTGTGCTGCGCTACTGTCGGTACGCTTTTATGTGTCATGTTATTAGCAGGAATCGTATGTTGAGCCCTTTGTTGTAGAGCATCATGTAACGTCGTATGATGCTTGATATTGCACACCTTACATGTTTTCGCGGAATTGCATTGTTTTTCATTATGGCAGTATATACAATTCTCACAGACTTTCAATTGTGCAATTGTATTTAATTTATCTTCTGGCGCCATATTTTGGAATGTTTTACAGCAAACCAATATGTGGTCCGACTTGCATAATGGACATTTTCTTTCAGATCGAGCATGATAGGTTTTTGCCCTGTTGTTGTAGTTCTTAGGATGGTATTTTGAAGAAAATTCCTTGGCCTCACTGTTGTCCATGTTCTTGGCCTCATGTTTCGTGGAACCAGTCTTGTTATTTTTTCTGTTGACTGGCTCGAGAGCTGTAAATTTGCTCTCCAGAAATGCCATAAGCTCGTCGAATGAAGGCAGATTTCGTGGTGCTTTTCGGCACTCCATGTACGAACTGTAGGTTTCTGCATCCATTTTTTTGTAAGTATGTGCACCAAAAACGGATCCCACGTAGTGGTGTCGACTCCGAGATTGCTTATGGCGTGAATTGTTTCCAAGGTCGTGTCGTGGAGGCTTTTCAGTTCTTGAGCAGAATTTTTGTGTGCAGTCGGCTGGCTTAAGAATACTTGGATTTGCTTTGTAAATAGCAGCTGTATGTTTTTGTACCTTCGGGTGAGTATAACCCAGCATGTGTCGTAGTTTTCTGCTGAGACGTTGAGATGCTGCACTAGACGCTCTGCCTCACCTTTGAGTTTGCCCTTGAGGTGCTGCATTTTTTGTGTTTTGCTCAGCGTGGGATTGTTGTGGATGGCTTCAGAGTAGAGGTCCATGAAAGTTGGCCATTGAGCATAATTGCCATTAAATGCCGGAATCTCCAATTTCGGCATGGTTTGTTGTTGGTGAGATGTATGACAAAGTTTTTGGTTTAGCTGCTTCTTGAAGGCTTCGTAAATATGTTCATGCTCCCCGTACTCCTGTTCATAATCCAGTTCCGTGCCGATTAATAGATTATCTATTTGCCAATGTAGATCGTCAATAGTTTTCCAGCGTGCCTGTATCATCTGCAGTTTGTCTTGTAGTTCCCATTTTTCAGAGATAGTGTTAATGTCAATACCTCGTACGACTCTTGAAAAGGCTCGAAAGTTTGTTCGTTGCTGATTAATCAGCTCATCAGTTTTGGATAACATACCTTTTTCTTCCGTGCTGTCACTGTGTTGTTCGTCACCTTGACTACTTGTACCTTGTTTAGCCATGGCTTCGGTTTGTTTAATGTCTATCAGCAGAGGACATGTAGCTGTGTAGAGCTCTTTCACGGATAGGTAAGCACCAGATTGAAAGTACTCGTGTTTGTTATCACAAAGCACTGTTAGTTTTGTGTGATTCTTGTCGAACTCATCCCACAATTCTTCAAGCGTCACTAGGCGTTTTCTTGTATACTCGGCAGTTTTCCGAATTGCAGAATCTTTTTTGATGTTTGTAGAAATCTTCTGTACAGTTTCAGCAATGATTTGTTGACGTTGTAGTAGCCCTTCCATTGTAGATGTGTTGGAGAAACTAGTTGTCTGTTGTAATCACTGTCACTGATAGAAGACGATGTTGTGGACTTGTATGTCCACTGGTTCTGTTAGTTCCGCGTGAGCAGATGCCCGTCACGAATATGTGCGCCTTCTCAACTTGACTGGTGAGACCCGCTTGTGGGAAGCCAGCCGAGCCGATTCGCTATTGGTGAAGACACCTTCTCTCACAGTTCACTTATAGTCTCGAAGGACCAAAAATATGTGGAGTCCTACCGCTGTGGCGCAATGTGTGCCGGGAAATCTTATGTGTAATGTGGAAGAAAACCCCGACATGTGTATTCACCAAGCAGCTTTATTGAACTGACATTAATTACAGTAATGCGCATACAATAAGGTATAAACGTAAGTAAGTATATTATGTGATCGCGGGCGTCAGCATAAAATTGTCGAGTGAGCTCGTACAGTCCAGCTTAGTCACGGGTCAATTTTTCTCGGAATGGCTCACCTAGGTATCACACACACACAGTACACTATTATTATTTACAATTTTAGATTGTGATTTGTATGTTTATAATAAATAAACTCAAAAACTACAGGACTCATTTAAAAAAAATATTTCATTAGTAGAATGCTATTTATTATCATTGAGTAACATAAACTATAATTTTTAAAGATACTAGCTGTGCCTCGCGGTTTCACCCACCTAAGTCTCGACTCCTTGAGAATATCGGAATAAAAATATTATAATGTCCTAATTCAGGTCATGATCTACCCAAGTGCCAATTTTCATCCAAATCTGTTCAGCCATTTTAGCGTGAAAGCGTAACAAACAAACAGACTCACTTTCGCATTCATAATATTACCTATATAGTTAGGATCTCGCAGGCTAAGTCACTAGCGGAAAATAGTTTAAGAACTAGCGACCTACCCCTGCTTCGCACGGTTTTTAGGACTTGAAAAAACATCGAGATTTTTCTACCATACACCCTGTGTGTTTGGTAGATGGGTGCAAAGCCTGAAGGGGGTGATATCTCAGACCATTTAGAACATATTAAGCTAAACTTGTCTTAGACGAAGTCTGTTCCTTGTTTTTTTTTTTGAAACCCTAATGTTTTTAACTATAATATCATTACCATACTATTTTTTTACAATTAATTCTTAATACTGTCCAGTAAAAGCTGTTATGTTATTAATTTATATTTATGTAATGTGTGATTACTCAAACAAAATAATTCTCAAGCATCTGTGTCATCAGAGAAACATTCTACGCAATATTCAGGTTTAAGAAACTTTTAAAAATTAAGAAATTGTTTTGATTACGGCATAATAAAAAAAATAGCCTCAGTTGTTCAAACCTTTTTACCCTTTCTTTTGAGATCAGATGTCTCATCAACTCTTAGAATTAGGATGTACAAAGCAAATTGAGGACGAATATTTAAAGAACAAAGGCAGTTTTGGTGTCGCTTAATTTCAGAAGCGTTCATGAATGAAAGTATATCAAATAGTTACAGGGGTTTTCTTTAACTGCATAAGATTTTTTTTTAACTGCATCAAGAAAAAAAAATAAACAAATATTTTATTAAATCTGACTATCAAGACGCAATATATTTGCAATATCTAAACGCAGAATGGAGTTACCATACTCACCAGAACATGGTATTTCTATTGTAGCGGTTACACCGCCACATACTAACTACGCATCAAAGACATGACGTCGCACAAATCCTGCATCGCGCAATTAGAGTTTACCGCGCGAACGACATAGATAAGACTATCCGAAATCAACAGTCGGGTAGTCGGCCCGCCAGACACAACACCCGTCTGGTTGGAGGATCCTCCTTTTTCTATGGTGGATGAGTGAACTTTACATCCTGTTCCTCATGCCTCTAAACTATAATTGCTAATTAGCAGGATTTTGGTGGTAGTGGTTTCATCGTTTAAACTATTATGAGACTTTTACTACCTCTTTTTTAGAGGAGTATTACAGGACAAGACCATAATTATTATTGATAATTCAGTTCTGTTCCATCAAATCTAAGACATTTTGGAGAAGCAGACTCCTCTGTCTCTTGAAACACAAGAGGATTATTCCAAGCTTTGGAGCCAGTGCCCATTTGTGTTTTCAAAATGTTTTTTAATATTATATATATGTATTAGCTTATTGTGTATCAGTTAAATGAATCCACTATATATACGTGTTTAGAGAATTTAGCTTTCATGGCAACATTTCATGACAGAAATGTCTTATTGTCATATTTTAATTTCATTACTCTGATTTGTCTTGATTGAGGTAAGCAAACTAATCCACAAATATTTAGAACGACCCTTCTAAATATTTGTGGATTAGTTTGCTTACCTATTAGTTTAAAATGTTTTGTGGTGAAGTATAGAATACGAGTATTGTACGTAATCCAGGTGTGTAGAGATGATCGAGTCTAATGCAATGCCATAGGTTATAGTTGATGCTAGTACGTGTGATGAGCATCGTATGGTGATGCTGACGACAAGCATGACGACCGCGCCGGCTACTCAGTTATTCGAAGAAGTTCTTCTAAGATTAGAATTTAATAATGTAATAAAATTCTTTATTAAATTACCAAATAAATGTTTTATTTTTGCATAATGCATATTAGGTAAGAATAAGCTGACCAAGATAGTAAGACAACATGATGGGATGCGTGGCCTCCCCAGCCTGAATATCTTCACAGGTCTTATGTAAATTCCATTCGCCTTTGAACCTTTGCATAAATATAATTAGATATTAGGTATTAGCAAAGACATTTTTAAATACCTAGCCTAGTACATATTATTAAAAATATTGGTAAATGACATCACGACTGACAGTTGTCAGTTGTGTGTCTCGCGACACCACCAGTCGCTTGAAATGTCGGGCGATGTTAACCAACCAACCAACCAACCAACGTCTCTAGATATCTTGCTTCACGACCTTTTTCATCGTTTTTGATATTGCCAGACATATCTAGGGACACGTGTCGCGGGAAGCTTTATGAGTCGCAGCCTGTCCGGTTGTGTACGGTGTACGATGCACGACGCAAAGCAATAGCGAGTTGGTTTACAGTTGCAGGACAACCATCATCAATATTATTTTTTGGACGTATCCCTAGGTCGCATTTTTGGTTTTCTTCATCCAAAAGTGTTGTTTGTCCTTACTCAGGACATGGTTTATATGTGTGCCATCCAAATCCATTCAGCCGTTTTAGCGTGAAAGCGTAACAAACGAACAAACAAACTCACTTTCGCATTTATGATAGTAGTTAGGAGGACGTCCACATTAATAGTAGAATATTAAAAGACCTTTTTTATGTCTGTTTGCTTTGCATAGAAGTGTATAGAGTACAATAAGACGTTCACGTGACGCTCTTCTAGAGGTCCATTGTGTAGAGGGCTTAATATACAAATTCAGCTACTAGTCCTCATTTTTCCTTCAATAGTCATTATTGAAACTATTATTTTCCGCCATCTCAGAACGTCATCTCTTTGGTTTACTGCTTAGAGCATTTAACCTAGTTTACTGTCAAAAAAAAAATTACTGTGATTACCTTTTATCTTAATTTGACCGAGATCTATCTTTTGAGACATTTTTTTACGAATGTACGCGAAGTCTAAGTGCGACGCCCAAATTACATGGAGAGTTGCCTTTCTTCTTTTAAACAGATCAAAAAGCTTTTTTTTACAAAATGTCAAACCGACTTTATTATTCACTTTTTATTTGTGGTAGGTACCTACACAAACCCCCACAAAAATGTGAATATCATTATCTGCTATATAAATTACAGTGTCAGGAACTATTAGAACATCCTCCACATATACTAGGTGGGAAAAATACGTATTATTGAAGCTAACTCAAAACCCCCTCATCAGATCTTGACCAAACTTATATGGGACCACTTCTGAACCAAAAAACCCTACCAAAAAACAAAATAATCATCAAAATCAATTCATAATCGCGTAACAAACATACAAAAAACCTACAACCGAATTGAGAACCTCCTCCTTTTTGAAGTCGGTTGAAAATAATGCAACATTTTTAGTAATGCACTATTGTTTTTTGTTAGAAGTGATAACTGCTTCATTCTTAGAATTATGTTGGTTCTTAAGATGTTGAGCCTAGCCCTAGCTGTGAGCTCTTTCACTGATTTTGGACTTTTAGATATAATGCGGAAATCGTCTTCATGTATGGCAGAGCTGACGGTGATGGACCTTTGGCGCAACGGATGT
Organism: Xanthia togata; assembly: GCA_963853775.1. Taxonomy (NCBI): domain Eukaryota; kingdom Metazoa; phylum Arthropoda; class Insecta; order Lepidoptera; family Noctuidae; genus Xanthia; species Xanthia togata. The sequence continues at coordinate 21,787,758 of OY970802.1, forward strand.
ACCAAGAGGGATATCCGATATCTGAATCGTAGATTACCTAATGTCAGAGTGTTTTACAACACATTTCGTCGGCTTTCTGAAGTTGAAATCCATCACGCAGAATCTGGACTCTACCCGGGAAGACATCACTCTAGTATCGAGGAAGACATTATTGCAGCAGTGAGAAGACGGGCACGTGCTTGGATAAGAAACTGTGGTCAACATTTTGAACATGAACAATAAATTATTTTAACAAAAATTTTGTTTTATTGATTAATCTATTATTTAAAAAAAATTTAAAATCCATTTTCTTTGTAGGTACTTCCTAATTCCAAAAGACATCTGCGTAAATAGTACCTCAAAAGATAGGGTAGTAACCAAACATATTTTAATGCGAAATGATGCATGGCGAAACTATACGGAACCCTAAAAACGGGCTCAATATAATAAGTCTTAATTAAGAGTGACCTCCTAAGAATTTCATCAGGACCAATAAATTAAAGCAATAACGTGATTAAAATTGACAGAAATAATTTCATAAAGCACGTTTTAATTTTCATTAAAAACGCAAACATAACATCGTTAAGAAATTATTTTCGCGTCAAAGGACGAAACGGGCCTGTTTCATACTTTGTCGACTTTTTTCTGAACATCGTCGTCGTCTTTGACTATCGATATTATTTTATCGATACTTGCTAGTGGTGAAAAACCTAGGTCCCATTCCTTTGATTTATGCCTTCAAGCAGTGATAATAGAATTTTCTGTGACGAAATGATTTGTAGCAGCCCGTGGTTCCTTTCGATGTGCTTGGTCAGTGGTATTAAACTTGGGGCTAAAATAAATGTATAAAATACGGTCCTTGATCACAGTATTAGGTCTGACGAAGATGAACGATGACTCCATTGCCAACTTCATTGGACGGAGAAATTAAATCCCGATATCTTTATAAAAGGCCCACTTGCACGATTAGTCGGGCTAATTAAATATTTAATGTAAAGTTTGTAAACTCGGAGTCAAGAGTTGCGCCAGTAAAAAGTAAAACGTGTTAATACCGTGTTAGTGTGAGTTGGAAACATTTCAGTTCAATCGACGAAACATAACATAGAATTGTTAGCTCAAGGTACCGACCTGCCGCGGTATAGCCAAATCGCGAATCAATCTGTAACTTGATTCCGAACAGTTGCTCAGTAGAATAGCTCGACGTTTAATACCGGCTTTATCCACATCTACCCCAATTTCATTTGCAAGAAACCACTGTTCGAGTCGTTCTCTGTATAATTGCCATTCTTGATGTTCATGGTTAAACACTGTTAATGTGCCGACCGAAACTGTAGCAGATACTTTAGCCATATTAAAATACGATAAGTACGCGTAATTTGTACTTTGACCTCGTCGCCAACTGTTATAACCGAGAGGGGGGTGGATAAGAAATAATGCAACCGATACGAACAAGCTCATATATTGGACTCACGCAGCAGTCGTTAACCTTAAACTTACAAACTAGTATACCCTACATATTTATCAATTATAAATATGTAGGTACCCACATAACACAATGTCTGTGCCCTGATATGTAATCCGATCACATATGAATAAACGAATAATGAAGGGAATTTATATACCCATCTCTTTGACACTACATAATATACGTAATACTTTCTTGTCTTTGAATTTTATAACATGACATTTCATTTTAATCGTATAATATGAGGTTTCCATGGAGATTTAGTTTTTTGATTAACGAAAACGAGATGAGGAAACATGAACATGAGGTGATGGCCGTTTTGCGTGGATGTGACGCATATTTTCCCTCAAATTTGTTTTTAGTGTTTGTTCCTTTGCTTGCGTCATACGTACCGCAAATAAACGTATTTTCTTTCTTTCTTTTCTTTCTAATTATGTTATTATGTTTTTTTTATAAGTTTTTATGGACTCTTTTTTATGTTATTTCATGATATAGTACCGATTTTACTTTATGAAATAATTGTAGATTATGCACCGAGGGGCTAAAGTTGTGTCTTATGTCACGGGCGTCATATTGAATCTCGAGCGCAATGAAGGATTCGGGATTTAACTCCCGAACGCAGCGAGGAAGTTAAGAGTTAATACAAGAATCCTGAATGCAGCGAGGGATTCAAGCTAGCCCAAGGCAAAGACACCTTTAGCCCAGAGGAAGATACTCTACTTTTTACACCTACTGTGAGAAAATAATAGCCATAGTACGAAAAACAAAGTATTTATCAAATAAACAAACAGTAACAATAACATATTTAGAACTAGTTAGTTATAAGCACTTACATATTAATTGAAGTTAATGGTAAAATTTGGGACATTTAAGTCCAATTGTGCAAAGATAAAGTTAAGTTTTCATTTGGTACGTTTATAGATGTTGATTTGGAATTTATTTGAGTATGGCTCGTCAATGCTTCAGAATCTTGTATTTGAAAAAAAAAAAAATTTTTTAATAACTTTTTCTTTTTAAATTCGAGAATATCATCCACGCGTAGTAAGGATATCGAGAATAGCTTTCCTCTTTCTGGCACCAAAGAGTGTTTGTTAGTACTATACTGCCAATTTAGCTGAGCATGTGAGATTCCAAATTCAAATCACATTATTGACCAGCGGGTCATAATGAAATCCAGTACAACATTATTGACCGGCTGTGCCCCCGGCCACTAATGACTCACTTTAGGTTAAGGTTGCTTGACATATAATTTGACATTTTCGAGCAGGTGGTGTGAAAAAATTATAATATGATACCATATCTTTCGTCGACTGCCTCTTTGATCAAGTGGTCGCAAGCGCTACTACTGAGCATGAGATCCTGGGTGCAATTCCCGGGACGAGCAAAGAGTTAGGTATGGTTATGGTTCTGGAATTTGTCAGAAGCAGCCTTGAGTCTGGATTTGTGCTGGATTGATGGCAATAGGCTCCCCCCCTATTACATGAGACTAACATAACTGGCGAAATGTGGTTGTACTATAGGTACTATTATACTATTGCCTAAATTCTACACATAGACATTTACATAGGTAGGTACTTGTTTTGCACAAAATTCATACATCTGGCTATACACGTACGCCAACACCGTGTAGGTATAGTTCGACTTAAAGTTAATGGCGGCTCGCGGAAGTTAGCTGCTCCCTGCGCTGTACCGCACCCCTCACCCCCGCTGACCCATGAATTTTTTACGGCGTAACGACTCGCCTCATGTTCCGAGTCACCATTAAGTTTGAATCGGGCTGTACTACCACGACAAAAATAATGACCATATAAACACCCCTGCCATAAACTCAACTCTTATCAAATTCTAGCCAGATAACATGGACCAGCCACAAGATGCTGTCACATGACAAACACCACCCACTTATCATTCCGACCGACGGTGGCATACTCCACATTTGTCAATGTAATTATGTTACTCCACAGCCAAAATATACGGAGGAGTATGTTTATCTCCACAAATTACACTAGTTACATTACAGTGGGTTGCCATATTATTAGGGACAGTCACGAATTTTTATTATTTGTTAAGTTCAAGCCTTAAATTCATTATAAAAACATTGTTTTAATGATAAAAGCTTTAATTACACAAAACAGTTATTAACGAAGTAAAATAAGAACAAAAAAAAAAATATTATTAAGTACATAAATAGGTGAAAATAAATGTTACTTAGTTGTGATCAGTACTTAGTTTCATTTCCTTTCACCTCAATTAGTGCTTCTATACGCCTGGGCATGCTTTCTATGCACTGTTTGGCACTTTCTTTTATTTTAGGGTTGTGATGCCAAACATTAATGAGCTTTTCTATCAGCCTGACCTTGGTGGTTATAATTTCTTTGGCTATTTCGGCCTTGGTAATCTCCCATAAATTTTCTATGGGGTTCATGTCAGGAGAATTACCAGGCCAAGGTAAAACTGGAATGTTGTAGTCTGCCAAGAACTTGGTAACGCTTCTGGCTTTATGGCATGGCGCTGAATCATGCATAAACATAAATTCCTCACCATCAGGGAACCATTCTTCAAGAGTCGGTAACAGGCGAGTTTGTAAAACTTGTCTGTACTGGTCTTGTTTCATGGTTCCCTGGACAATGTACAGGCGCCCAACCCCCTTGGCGCTTATGACAGACATGACAAATATAAATAATACATTCCTGGAACCCTTGTACCACTTAAAACTGCAGTCAAGTGCGCCCAAAGTAAGAAATTCATAAAAAAAATGTGACTGTCCCTAATAATTTGGCAACCCACTAAATTCTACACATAGACATTTACATAGGTAGGTACTTGTTTTGCACAAAATTCATACATCTGGCTATACACGTACGCCGACACCGTGTAGGTATAGTTCGACTTAAAGTTAATGGCGGCTCGCGGAAGTTAGCTGCTCCCTGCGCTGTACCGCACCCCTCACCCCCGCTGACCCATGAATTTTTTACGGCGCAACGACTCGCCTTATGTTCCGAGCCACCATTAAGTTTGAATCGGGCTGTACTACCACGACAAAAATAATGACCATAAAAACAACCCTGCCATAAACTCAACTCTTATCAAATTCAAGCCAGATAACACGGACCAGCCACAAGATGCTGTCACATGACAAACACCACCCACTTATCATTACGACCGACGGTGGCATACTCCACATTTGTCAATGTAATTATGTTACTCCACAGCCAAAATATACGGAGGAGTATGTGTGTTTATCTCCACAAAGTACACTAGTTACATTAAGTTCTCATGTAGATCAAAAATTTGTATTTTGTGGGAGATCTGGAGTCTAAACTAAAAGGTTTAATTTAGACTCCTGTATTTTAAAACTTCAGGCCCCCCATTATATTAGAAAGTAAAGGTTTTCAACGTGGTACAATTGATTTTTGGTGTGTATGTAGTAAGGGTTTGTACGTCTACATTTATATTACTTAGGTATAAATATATAATTTATACATACAAACATAATGTACGTAAGAAAAAATTTACATCTTTTTAGTAAAAGAGGTGATAGACATAATTATAGTACAAGAAATAGGGACCTATTAGTACAACCAGGTTTCAGACTGGCTAAGGTAGACTCATCTTTCATGGGGTACTGTTTAAAATGTTGTAATAAAATTCCACCCCACATACTTCAACTAAATGAGACGAAATTCAAATCTTGTATAAAACGCACACTATGTAGGCAGGCATATTATAAGTTGGGGGATTACATCACTGATAAAAATGCTTGGCTCAGTGCTGGTCCTGCTCCACAACTAATTGACATACACACTGATTAACATTTTGAAAATACTGATGGAGCTGCTGAAGATTGTAAGACCATTTTTGTATTGTATAAACTCAATTTCCTTTGTATTATATAAATTGCATAGCACAGGTGTGAGTACTATGTACTAAAGAGCTACCATTTACCGGGTAATATGTAGTATTTCATTGACTTGAATGTGCCCTGGCGGCTGTGAGTATGTCATGCTCACTCAAATGTCTCGCTGATGGTGGCGTGTGTGTTGGATCATTTAGCTCCCTTCAAAATGGTTGAGCTAAATGGTGCTGATCCATGCGTCAAGTTCGTGAACGGGCGCCGTCAGTTGGGACTGGTCATCTCTTAGCTGCCATGGGTTATTTTAATTTATTTTAAGTTTTTGAATGATTCTTTTTTTTCTTTTTATTACGGACGCTTTTACGAACGTGCACGTCTTATTACATTGTTCTCACATGCATAATTTCAAAATGAATGATGTAACCAATATTTTGTATCAATTTTATATTTTATTTAAAAGAGTGTCCGTGGAGTTTCTTGCCTGCTCTCCTCCATATCCGCAACTAGCTTCATATTTTTGACTGACCGACCCCTTGACAATTCAAAAGTGCCTGTAAATGGTTTAATTGAAATAAATGCTTTGAGTTTGAGTTTGAGTTTGAATAATTTTATGAAAGACACCACCCACTTATCATTGCCATCGACGCCACATTCCGCAATTGTCACTGTAATTGTTTTCCTCCACAGTCAAAATTACCCTTGAACTTGTAATATGTAGGCATATTTTGAAGCCATTTTTTTTTTTTTTTTTTGAGTCCATTTTATAACGATTAGTTTGCGGTTTTTGTCAAAAATAATGATGAATATTGAAGTACGAAATTATAAGTTAGCGTAACACCACGCCTGTAGACCCCGAAAGGGCCAGATGGCGTCCTGTAGTTTCTACCCCCATTGAAAAAAGGTGTTAGTGTGTGTATGGTATATGCCTCGGAAAGCACGTTAAGCCGTTGGTCCCGGTTGTCATTCGTGGATCTTTGACAGTCTTTACGGGTCGTCAGAAGCCCGAAAGTCTGACAACCAGTCTTACCAAGGGGTATCGTATTACCCAGTTACTGGGTTGTGGAGGTCAGAGCAGTCGCTCCATGTAAAATACTGGTATTCAGCTGCATCCGGTTAGACTGGAAGCCGACCCCAATATAGTTGGGAAAAGGCTAGGCAGATTGATTATTATAGGTATGGTTGTGGAGAAAAAAAAGGTTAGACAAAAAATGTTGCTATAAAATGAAACGTACGAGTATAAGGCTAGCTGGTCGTCCAGTTACTAATGTAATAAAAAGGGTGAAAGTATGCAAAACATCTTTTTGATTTGTCAATTGCTAGCAATTGAGAACAACAGAACGATATTTTGAATTTGAAATTATGTAGAAAATAAATTGGTAAATAAAATAAAATATTTTTATTTTAGATCCTCCATAAGTTGTTAGTTATGAATTGGTTACACATTATGATTTTAAGCTATGTTAGTGTTATTAGTAACTAGTTGTACAAAAAAAAATGAGTAGAGCAGATAACCGGTCGTGCAAACGAACCTAAATCAGCTAACTAGATAAAATTTAATTAGCACTAACTGGCAGTATACCCAAACCCATTCACGTAGTACGTGGGTAATGCTAATAGTCTTCGTAAAAGGGCACTATTATTTTAGTCTGTGGTTCAAAGACGCTAGGTACGCCACAATATATTAGGGTACGGTTTTTGTGCAACGTAATTAATGGACCCGCATGATTATTACCTACTGAGATTCTAACGTACTTTTAAGTATACTGTGTAGAACATTAAGTTCTAACGAACCTATGTTAAACTGATAAGGACTGATTTACATTACCTACTGTACTTTGGTGATTTACTTGGTATAAGGTGATTTGGGGTGACTTATGCTTAAAAGGGAAACTTATCCTTTCATTTATCGGTCCCTCAGGTACAGGTAAGAAAGAAAGAAAGAAAAATAGGTTTATTAGTCACAGAAACACGTGCATACAAAAAAACAACAATAAAAACGTAATATAATTAAATATTTACTATATAAGTATAGACATAAAATTAACAAAATTATATACTAACTTAACTAAAACTATTGAAAAATTAAATTCTAATAAATAAAAATTATAATTTAAAAAAAAAAGAGTCTGGACATTAAAAATTAAATATTCGGCAGCTGCACGTCATGACTGTGACAAGAAGGCTTCCACTCAGCATAATGCTGTGCTATGGGGGACCCAGGAGCACAGCGCTGATTTTCTGGGGTCACCCGAAAAATAAGTACCTACGGTAATCAAGCCAGTAAATAAATATGAATAAATACATACATACATACATACATAAACTCACGCCTTCTTCCCATGGGGGTAGGCAGACACTACAGAATGCCACCTGCTACGATCCTTACATACTCCTTTTGCCTCGTTTACGTTCATACATCTGGTCATACACGCACGCCGGTTGCGAGTACTACGCACCTGTCCTTTCTGAAGCACATCACCAATAAGGTCAGTATATGTCCTCCCAGGGCGTCCCCTCCCGGCGTTTCCATTCACATCTGCCTTGTAAATACATTTTTCACCACTCCCGCACGAAAGAAGTGTCTTTCCTCTACGAAAACAGCGAGGAAAGTAATGATCCCGTTCAGAAACTAACCTTTCCTTGTTTTTTTTATGTTAAGTTTTAAAGATATTTTAATAAATAAATAATTTTATGCTTAGAATAGAAATATTTATAAGTTATGATTACTTATGATTAATGTTTTTTATTTATTTACCTATGATGACTGAATACTTTCTTGCTGTGCGTGGTGAAAAGTTTTGTATGCAACATGTGAGGAAGTTCATTTGCTATTCGTTTTGTTGAGTCTTGAGCGAACGAAGGATTGAAAAATAGAATCACGAGCGCAGCGAGTGATTATAAATTTCAATCCTGAGTAAGCGAAAAACATTTACGAATACGATAACGATTATCAAAACTCATAGGAAAAACGAACTTTCCTCACATGTTGGATAAATAACTATTGTTAGTCGCCTTTCATTCATCCTCTCAACATGACCAAACCATCTCAGCATACCCTTTTCAATTTTTGTCACTACATCTTCTTTTAACTCACACCGTTGTCTTATCACATCATTTCTCAGCCTATCATTCATAGTTAGACCACACATGCTTCGCAAGGAACGCATTTCCACAGCATTTATCCTACTTTCATGCTTCTTTTGCCACACCCAGCATTCACTTCCATACATAAGCGTGGGCACCAACACACCACTGTGAACAGCCAGTCGAGCCTTTTTGGACATCAACTGGTTGGTCACAATCGCATGTATAGTAGTAGTATGAATTAATACAGTGTGTAAAGATTGAGTAAATCCAGTGTTCTGTCTCGTTTCCACCCTCACCTTGGCGTCGCCTGCGCGCGCGCTTGCTGTCTAAAAAGTACAGCAGTTGCATTTCACTATTGCGTCTATGAGCGTGATGACGTACTGTGTCTGTGAGCCACCACAGGTCAACAGGTTGGCAAATAGGTTGACCGGCTAATTTGATGGACGTGGACCCCTGCTGCTTTCAACACCAAAGGCTTAGTTAGCTGTAACCTACTTTACACCATAATTTACCACAAATCATTTATTTGAAGTAGTAAAGACTGGCAAAATTGCCAAGTTGAATGGCAATGTTTATTCGTTGGCTAAAGAACGAGCCAGCCCTCTGGTGTCGCGTAATGTAGACCACTAAGCGAAAAACCTAAAAAAACCGGCCAAGTGCGAGTCGGAGCAGCACACGAAGGGTTCTGTACCATCGTTTCACTTTTCTACCTATTACGGTTCAAGAGATACAGCGATAAATTTTATTTTATTTGTTTTTATAGCGGCAATAGAAATAGGCATGTATTTAACACGGCGAATTATTAATCTGAATTTGGGATTAAAAAATAATTAAAGCCGGTTGCAAAATATAGTAGGTTGGCAGCTACAGCGAAAGATAATTTTAAGTAGAAATTAGCAGCGTAATAATCAGTTGTTAGCTTTGTTTTAATTTAAAATGGCATCTAGTTTTGGTAGCTGAATTTATTGTTATGCGAACACTTGACACTCGCCTGCCGCTGCCCCGGCACCGCTCGCTTCGCTCGCTCGGCTCGTGCGTTGTGAGGTCACAGTTCTAATCAAACCTAACCTACTTTGCAGCCATTTTCATTTACTACTTCATTATAGCCAAGGTGTTACGCCGGCTAAAGATCAAAGAAATTAACATTAGGCTCTCCTCAAAATTGTTTTTTATATGGAAGCCTATAGTTGCCTATAATACAATGTTTGTTGACCCACTCTTAATATTAGTCGCCATGTCATTATGTATAGTACCTACCTCGCCTATGATTTTTTTAATTAGCCCTGTTTAATATTTTCACTACCTTAAAGTAGCAGCCATTATTTAGTTTTTATAATTCCTTGCATTTTGAAGCTCATCTAATATAATTATTGCTAAAATATTTAATCGCTGCCAAGTTATTTTTTTAGTAGCAAATAGTTAGTCGCCCTTATTGTTAGTCGCCTGGAAAATTATTTGCCATAGAAATACACACAGAACAGACAGAAGAAGAGTGAAAAGGTCCATACAATTCCAGTCCTTAGTAGTACGCCTACTGAATGTGTTGCAAAAACGATTTGTAAGTGCGTGGAACATAGGTACCGTATGTAGCGGTACTCGGTAGTACCACAAGATCGTAAAAGGGGCTGGAGCAGCTGAATGGAATTTAATTGAGCCATTTGAGCACACTCTCCGAAATGTATCCGATAAAACAGCGATGGGCTCGCGCTAACTCTAAGTTGATCATCGCCTAAACACATTGCCGGTTTCTTATTGTAGTATATGTGAACCAGAGATCGCATGTTTGTAACGGACATTATAGAGGGCGCATAGTGCTCGGTGTCGATCGCCATCTTACTTTCCCTTTTGTGCTAGCCTGGACCAAGGAATACACGTATACACCGTCACCTGCTTTTTAATTGAACCCGATACACAAATACCACACTTATATCCCTACTAGTGATGGGCCGACTATGACTGGCCGACTAGTCGGATACAAAAGGGCATTCAGTCGTTGGCCAAGCCAAACATTGCTTTTGGTGGAGTTAGGGTTTCAAAAACCTAAAAGATCTCTTCTTGGTTCAATTATTGACTGCCAAACGAAGATTTTCAATTCCTGGATTACAATTGGCTGATTCTAAAGTAAAGATTATAAACAATAAGTAAGGGTCACAATTTTATTTCAATCACCCTATTTTAAGCATAGAAATATGAATAAAGCAAAGAGTCGACTAGACGGGGCTTTTTTCCGACTAGTTGCCGACTTATTACCGACTACAAATATGGCCGGATAGTCGGCTTTCCCGACTAGCCGGTACATCTCTAATCCCTATATCACCCAAAAAGTAGACTGTTTAGATTTATATCCAAATACAAAATGTAAACTTCAATTGTAGTATTTGTACTTACACATAGTTTTAATCGAATTTTAGTATAAAAGGCATGGTCGTTAATCATCACTGCAGTACTGTCACAGCTTGATACTGTCCTTGTCACCTCATTTAGTTGTCGCTCTCATCATCGAACTAATTGAAAGTAATTAGTGCATTTAACTCGGATAAAGCTAAATAAAAATATTTTAAATCTCAGCGAATATTCAAGAACTACAGTCACAGCGAACATTGTATTAATGTAAGTATGTCTTGTTTTAATTATATTTTTAGAAAAAAACTTTTACTGTTGATTGTTTTTATAGGAAACTATCAGACTTCATTGGCGGTAAAAAAATATTTTTCACGGCGCTGTTTGTATTTTTATGTCACCATAATAGGGATAAAAATAAGACAGTAATTAAATCACTTGCCACCATGAATTTACTTTGTTGGGAATACCCACTTCCTGTGACTAATTTCAATCTGATCATTTAAAACTCACACTTAGGAGCTAGGGAATGCAATCTCGAGATCTCCAGCTTTTTTTCGAGATTCAATATCGTGGGACGACAATCTTATTCTTTAAATCTTCTTTGAGATCTTGACCAATACGGTCGAGATCTCGAACGAGATTACGAGACTGAGTGCGCGACTCAGCTCACGATGCTTCTTGAGAAGCCATTTTCAATAATTAATGGGTTTATAGCGTGCTAATTTGTGCGTTATGTACCTACCTATTATAATTATATACCTACGTATTGCATATGATTATTACTTAAATAAACGTAGATTTATACAGGACTGCAGGATACAAAGATGCAGATCAAATTATACGGATTTTGTATTCAATTATACAAACTGCCAGCCCTGAGCCTAACGGCCGGCAACGCCGCGTGGCCCTAGCGTCTCCACAGCGTATACTTTGGAAAGACCTATCTTAATGTTGTTTGGGCGTCCTGTTTCATGGCGTAACTCACGTTATTATCCTCTCTCTTCTTTGGTATATACAACGTGTTCCTTTTGATATCCCATAACTCTAGGGTATTAATTTGATCATGTCAAAGAATCAACTGGCACATGTTTTTCTTTATTTATTTTTTTCATTTATTTTTTTCATTCAAAATAATTCGACAAAGTCACGAGTAAAACAATACCCTTATATGAAATTAAAAACGATATATATATAAACAAACTGACTATTTGAGTCCATAAAAAAATATGACAACGTCGCATTTTCTTAGCTGCTTAAATATGAATGAAAATGGTTTACTCGTTCTTATGAATGAAACTTAGAGAGTCGAGAGTCTAGTGTTATGTTATCTTCAAAACTACATGTATTTTTGGAACACGTTTTCTAGGACTTTTTGTATTATTTTTACATATAGCATAGAGTTACGGAAATCAAAAGGAACACGTTGTATAGAACAAAGTAGAGAGAGGATAAGAACGTAAATTACACACTTAAATAGTACATACGAGGACAACACTAAATATCGTTGGATACTCTTCGCGGGTTTTCTTTTTAACATTGTTTGTATCAACAACTGTTTCACGCTTAAGGCTGCGCTTCAATTCATATTCTTGTCATATTATATCAAGTTGCGGACACGATGTGGCGCACGAGCCCAACACTTTATCTCGATGGTATTGTTCAAGACTTTTACTTCGAAAGACTAGCTGCACTGGCTTTAAATACTTATCTGATTGGAATGGAAACGGAACGGAGAAAATAACCGTCTCTACAGGAGTATCAGAAGTTATCCAAACTTCTGATCAAATGCTAACGTATGAACACTCCCTTCAGATCCATATTACTAAAGTTTTTTTTGTAAAATGCATCTGAAGGGATTGTATCGTACACAAGATCAAAAGTAGGACCATTTAACACTTTGAGGGACATTAAACGCCCATAGGCGTTGTAACAATACATTTATCAAAGTCCTTGAAAGCGTTAATTACATTATGAAAGGTAACAGGCTCGCCTGTAGCCGACACATAACTGTGGATAATTTGTGACACGGGACGGACCGAAGAAACTGTAATTTACATGGTTTAATGTTTTTCAGAATGTATGGCAATAATACAGTAAGTTGTTAAAGTTAACAACAGAACAGTACGCCATGGTCCTGATGACCAACGCACAAGTTATGCTACTCATATAATTTTTGACAGAGATCGCGAAACCACACGACCAAACGGGTGACAACTTTAAATATTGCCACCCATTTGGGCTTTCGGGGTATTATACTATACGATTAACTGAATATAATCCAGACAACGCCACAGTGGTTGGTTGTGACGAATGGCTGCCACGAGAGTGGGGACATTTTATTTGCATACGAAATACGAACAATCGCAAGACGATGGCATCCGGTGCAATGTTGGTGTCGGATGAGAAGTTATTCGCTGTTAGTTTCTTGTTATTCAGAGGGGAAGAAAGCATACTGGTATTCACAGGCGTGAGACCTTATTTCGAGAACATTTTTAATGCCTGCACATATAATGGTTTAGGGGAAATACCACCCGAGTCTTTTCCGGACAATAAAGAATTGTATAAATAATATAATACCAGCCTATTGTTTTCATACTACAGGGCACAGGCCTCTTCTGATATAGAGAAGGCACGAGCTTTGACCACTACGCCTACTCAAGACTATATTAACTTTAAGGACAAGTTTCCTCACGATGTTTTCCTTTACCATAACATCACGCCTTGTTTCCCCGGAGGGTTGGGCAGAGGTGTACCTGTAGTAGGTACACCCACATTTCGCCAGTTATGTTTAAGTCCCATGTAATAGGGGGCGAGCCTATGGCCATCAACCGGGCACAAATCCAGACTCCGGGCTGCTACTGAGAAATTCTAAATAGAAAAACCCAATAACATACCCGTCCCGGGAATCGAACCCAGGACCTCATGCTCAGCAGTAGCGCTTGCGACCACTAGACCAACGAGGCAGAGGAGGAGGAGGATTTCCTTTAACAATGTCACTAATATCCAAGATAAACTTAGAAAGTACATAATTATGAATTGAAACGGTAATATTAGTACTTACCCGGATTTGAACACACATCCTCGTGCATAAGATCTTACAAAGACCAAAAGCAATTAATCATCCTTTATATTATCGGCACACGGCAATAGCTATCACAGTATCCAATTATTTGTCCACAAAAGTGCTTTTCAGTTTCAGAACACTATCCCTCTAGTTATCTTTAACGACAGCCATATTGTGTCGTCTATAAAGGAGCGTGTACACGTGCTACCAAAGTCTTCAAGAATACGAAAAGAAATTCAAGCTATGAAGTAACCTTTTCACTTCATTAGCTTCTTTCAGATGTTCGTGGAAGCTTATCAAACTTTATATTTATTTTCAACCGACTTCAAAAAGGAGGAGGTTCTCAATTCGGTTGTGTTTTTTTTTTTTTTGTATGTTTGTTACGCGATTACTCCGCCAATTATGAATTGATTTTGATGATTCTTTTTTTATTTGGTAGGGAGTACTTCGGAAGTGGTCCCATATAAATTTTGTCAAGATCTGATAAGGGGTTTTTGAGTTAGCTTCAATAATACATATTTTTCCCACCTAGTATATGTGGACGATATTCTAATAGTTCCTATCGCTGTAATTTACTTGGTATTCAATTTTTTGTGGGGGTTTTGTGTAGGTACCACAACTAAAAAGCGAAAAATAAAAACATTTTCACAAAAAATAAAACCGACTTCCAATAAAAAACACTACAAAATGAAAAATAACTTTGATTTTGGAAGTCGGTGGCAAAAAAACGAAAATAAAAAACCCGAGACACCGACTTCCGAAATCAGTTATTTTTCACTTTGTAGTGTTTTTTATTGGAAGTCGGTTTTATTTTTTGTGAAAATGTTTTTAACTTTCTTTTCTCGGATATTCATATTTTTTTTGAAGACGAGTATTACGAGAATACCGTTTATTTTGTTATATTATTATGATTATTATAATTATTATGAATAGGTACTGTTAGCACTGGGTGCGCTAACCGTACAGGCGTGTACGCACGAACGAACAAAATATGGTGAACACGGTACATTTGATACGTGCGTACTCGTACGTACGTGTGGACGTATCGAGCAAAGTTAACACGAATACAGTTCGACAGTGCTCGCGCTCAACAGTTCGAAATTGGATCTGCTAGCCATGGGTTCGAATTTGGATCGCCTCGATAATGTTTAATTAACTCGGTGGGTGATGTTCGTTACTGGTACGCAAATGAGATTCAAGTGTTCGATGTTCGTGTTCACCATGTTCTTGTTGCATACGCCCTATCGGGTCGAAAAGACTTATTTAGTTTTTTTTTTAATGTATTTTGTTTAATTAGATTATAAAACAGAGGTGTTATTTAATTATAAACTCGCCAAACTTTTACGTTTGATGGCGAGAGGCGCTCTTTTACACAACAATGAACCACCTTACGTATACACATCAGCAGGTCAGGTTACTACAAACCGACAAATTTTCACATCCGGTTCTGAGCTTAACCATTAACATTTTCAGGTTTACATAATTTGGAGAAATCTGATAACCTGACGTGCTGTCGTCTGTTCATACCTACAAAATATTATAAATTTATAATACTTAACTAATACTAATACCTATAATACTTATATAATACAATTATCATTGAGTATACTGACATAACATCACGCCTGTAATCCCCGAAGGGTTAGGCAGAAGTGTACCTATTGTACACCCACATTTCGCCAGTTATGTTTAAGTCCCATGTAATAGGGGGCGAGCCTATTGCCATCAACCGGGCACATATCCAGACTCCGGGCTGCTACTGAGGAATTTCTGATGAAAAACCCAATAACACTTTGCCCGACCCGGGAATCGAACCCAGGACCTCATGCTCAGCAGTAACACTTGCGACCACTAGACCAACGAGGCAGTCAGTCTTGAGTATACTGATATGGTTTAATCTAATTTATTTATAATGTAATTTCTAATTCTGTTTGCTATCCTGTATTTTTTTTTAAATTTTGTCTTATGTGATCCTTTACAAATTTTTACTTTTTCTCTTAATACATCTATTTTGTTAAACACTGTATGTACCAAATTTGTTCTCTCTAACCCTACGTGTTGTACTTACTTATTTTTAACATTAATTTTATATTTATCATTATAATAATACTCCAGCCCTACCAAATAATCTAATTTCTTACTTTATTCTTTTCTCTTAAAAAATTTACAAAATTTTGAAAAAAGTAGAAATCTGTTGAGGCATGTTCCGGTGAGTACGGTGGGTGACGGAGAGCTTCCAGCTGTAACTCTTGTAGCTTTGCGATGGACTGTCGTGAAGTGTGAGCTCGCGCGTTGTCGTGGAGAAGCGATGAGGAAGAGCGATTGACTAGTCTTGGTTGTTGAATTACGAGCTTCTCCATCATTGTTTGCAATTCTTGGCAATAGACATCTGCCGTCACTGCTGTGCCATTTGGTAAAAAGCTGTGATGTACAAGTCCGGCAAGGCACTGGTCCACCAGACAGTCACCATCATCTTCCTATGAGCAATCTTTTTTTTAGCGCACTGATTAGGTGCTGTACCTGGGTCCACCCACTGAGACGAACGCTTACGGTTATCGTACAGGATCCACTTTTCATCGCAGGTAACAATTCGATTAAGATTCCCTCGTTTCTATGCCGATTCAGTAGTGCTATGCATGCTTCGACGCGTAAATCTCGCTGTTGGTCGCTTAGTTCGTGTGGCACCCACTTATCTAGCTTTTTTATCTTTCCGATTTGACGCAAGTGCTTTAATGTTGTTTTGACTCTAACTCCAAGGCCCACAGCAAGCTCAGCCGTAAATTGAGTTGGATCCACTTCCACTATCGCCTTCAAATCGTCGTTGTCGACAATGGTTACCGGCCGACTGCGAGGCTTGTTCTTCAACTCAAAATTTCCAGATTTAAAACGATTGAACCAATAATGGACCGTGTTTATGCAAGCAGTGTTAGGCCCGTACACGTCGTTAATGTTTCGTGTTGTTTGCACAGCGGTATTTCCACGTAGGAACTCATATTCGAAAATTGTACGAATTTTCAGTTTATCTATGGCGCCAAAAACTACCACAATGTCACAAAAATAAGAAAACTGTCTAAAAATAAATGACTGTGTTTGAAATTAAATTAACACGTCTTTCGAATAAAATTCATTTGAATTTCGAATTGCGCGCCAATCCACAGATAATTAAATCTGAAAATGCTGGTTATAGAATCTCCAATTACATAGGTAAATACCTATTATTATAAAGAGGAAAGATTTGATTGTTAGTTTGTTTGTATTGAATAGGGTCCGAAACTACTGGACCGATTTGAAAAATTCTTTTACCATTAGAAAGCTTAGTTTTCAGGGAGTAACCTAGGTTACTTTTTATCCCGGGAAAAATAATGGGTCCCGCGGGAAAGACTACGGGAGCGAAGCCGCGGGCAAAGGCCTAGTTTTCTATTATTCTGAATACGAAATAGTGTTTATTTCCTAATATTTCCAATGGTCAGCCACTGACACATGACACTCCATTGAAAGAAATGGCATCTATTGATAATCTCGTAGGTACATAATGACAATTGAATGACTGACTTAGGCGGTAATCTACTAAAATTTTGACAGTTCTTTTGATCTGTGACCTACCATTTAGAACGTCATTGTGCAGTCATTGTTTTTTATTCATTACGATTATTGTGTTTGTGGAATACAATGATCAACCAATGATCGACCATTATGAATTTAGCAGGCTACGAAATTTTAGCAAAATGACAATGGGATCGTGTTGGAATGACGAATTTATAAAAATAGCAGACATGGGCCCCTGCTGAGCATGAGGTCTTGGGTTCGATGCTCGGGTCGGACAAAGCGTTATTGGGTTTTTCTATCTGGAATTTCTCAGTAGCAGCCCGGAGTCTGGATTCGTGCCCGGTAGATGGCAATAGGCTTGCTCCCTATTACATGGGACTTAAACATAACTGGCGAAATGTGGGTGAACCTACTACAGGTATACCTCTACCCTAACCCAACCCTTCGGGGAAACAAGGCGTGATGTTCTGTTATGTTAAACTTATAAAAGCCAGGCAGGCTAAAGTCTTTACAATTCTAACTACTAACCATAATAAATATTATTGTTTTCGAAATCCAAGAAATGTCTAGACATGTCATGGATTTTGATTTAACACAAAAACACTAGAAAAAGGATAAATTAACGTTATTTTACTTAAAGTCTTACTGACTTAAAGTCGTTTTTTTTAGTATGACGCTCAAAATGATAGGCAGTTCCTTAAAATTCAACCCATCGAGACATACCTAATTACTTTATCAACCATTGTTATAAACATCGCACAATAAATTAAACTAATCCCTATTTGAACGTTAACATACCGTTATCGTCACAACCCAGGAGCTCGCAATTAACATCCAAATGTCCTTCGGAAAGTTCTCGAAGTCTCGTTCGCACGACACTTTCGCGGTAATAAAATCACGGGCTGTCTACAATGAAACTCTGGTACTTTAAAAAGTAACAAAGTTTAGAGCGCGACACCGGCTGCCAGAAGGACGTGAGATGCAACATAAAACTGTCACGTTTTAAAATCGGAACGGTCCAGTAGATACGATTCTTTAAAGATAATTTTGAACTTTTTGGTCGTAATAAAATCGGACCGCTAATCTCTTCGAGCCGTGACGTGGGGCTACGCGTAGGCGCTACGTGCTTCGTGCTACGATCTACGTGGGTGCTACGTAGTGTTTTTTGGTCTGACCTTCTGTCAAACGTAGTGTTAATAATTCATGAGATAATATATCTGTTGGCTTTGATATAACGTAAAAAAAATATCAAGCAATAGTTCTTACGCCAAATTTTTTGCCACTTGGCTGAAAAGGCAACTTACAAACCCTCAATTTTCCCACTAAAATACAGAAATCATCCTCCTAAATCTTCTCTACAAAAAGTCAATTTTAAACACTCCGCAAACCAAAAAAGGCCATTTCTAAAAGGCCACTGTATAATAATTTACGAACAAATGCCGCGGACGGTTGGTCAGCAAGAAACAATTGAAATGTTAAGGGTAGGGTCACACTATCTATTGACCACGCTTCGCCGAGTTCACACGACGGGAAATTAGGGCTCGGACCCATTAGCTGGTTGATGATGGTGTTAATGAGAATGTCCATTGAAAGTGGACTGCTTTGGATGTGTGTAGTTAGTTTGTATGGCCGGGGATGGGTTGAATGGATGGCTAAATAGTGGTTGGGATAGAGCAAGTTTAGGTATGTAATACATTTGATTAAGTTATTCGTTTATCTATGTAGTTTTTGGTAAACTGGACATGAAACGTTCAGTTCAAGAGGCTGTCAACAGCTAAAGCGTGGTCACTGTCGGACTGCATAGAAAAGAAAGAGAAGCGCGATGACACAATGCTGGTAGTTAATTGCAAAATAAGAAGCAATGCATTGCATTGATTGGACTAAAAAATTAAAACACTTGTGAAATACGTCACCCTCCCCGCTAACTGTCCTATTACTTTTTTATTGGTCTGAGTGTCCTATCTAGCAATTTATATTTTTCCAGGGCAACAGTTTTTCAGTCGGGCGCTACAATCATGTTACTGTCATTGCGTTAGGTTAGGCAATATTAATGAATGAATAACTTTTATTATAATATGCCTTAAAGCCTTAAGGTCATAAAACAATTTTTCGTAAAGTTATGAACACGTAGGTAATGTCTGTGAAGATACGTCAGTTTGTGAGATACAACAGTAAAGTTAGCGGGGAGGGTGACGAATAATCTGACAATAAATTTGAATGATTGCATGTATGTTATATGGTTTTTAATCGTTAAAAGAAATGATTGGATAACCCTCGTGATTTTTTTCTATCAAATCAAATTCTTTGTATTATGTTTTGTAGCAGGCCGGAGTCTGGATTTTAATTTTTGTGCGACTATTGTCGCAAAAAAAATAAAATCCAGACTCCGGCCTAATCCAATAAAAAATTTATCCGACAGAATCCAATAAAAACTTAAAATAATATAAGCCGGTAAAAACGCATAACTATGGATTTTTCTATAGTTACGCTATTTTACCGGTTTTTTTTTAACCAATTAAAACATATTAAATGAGCAGCTCATTTGAGAAAAAATACTGACTTGAATCTTAATCAGCCTTGTAGGACCAGAGAAAGAAAAATATTTTATTTGGGACACGCACAGGAAATAGAAACCGTTAACAAAAGGAGTCCTTAAAACTAACAAAATTAACATACCTACTTTAAAAAATAATAACGACCTGTGCGAGGTCAAAAAGGAGGATAATCACCATCCTTATCCAACGAATGGATACTTACAGGACAGCTAACCTATTTGTACCCTACACCTTATAACTCCGCTGTCCGTCCGTCCAACCGTCTGTCACCAGGCGGTATCTCATGAACCGTGATAGTTAGACAGTTGAAATGTTCACAGATGATGTATTTCTGTTGCCGCTTTAACAACAAATACTAAAAACAGAATGAAATAAATATTTAAGTGAGGCTCCCATACAAGATACATGATTTTTTTGCCGTTTTTATAGATAATGGTACGGAACCTATTCCCTTCCTTCCTTAGATGAACTAAAAACCCTATAAATTAGAGTACAAATCGAATTCCTTGACTCTTTCGATTGTATCGATCCATTTGATTTATTGCTCGTTGAGGTAGTCACGTCCCCGTAAGGGTCCGGAAGTCCCTGAAAAAACAAACGGGCCCCTTCCTGAATCCATTAATCTGATCACACTTTTGGAAAATAAAGTTGTACGAAATGGCTTGTTTGGACACGTTTTATATTTGTATGCCTTTATTAAGTATTTGATTGAAATCATTTTTTGCTGAAGGTCTTTTTTCGTGAGGATATTGTTTTCTAATTCTTCAAAATTATTCAATTTAAATGGAAAAATTGTCTGGTGGCTTCAGGATAGTTTAGAATTAGATCGGTATGTTAAACAAACCTTTTTGCCCGGTTTCATCATCAGGACCTACTTGTATTTTAACTCACTACGCAAACCATCCAGAGACAATTGAAGCGTTGAAACATGAGATTCAAGCCGAAACAGTCGAAAATGTACTGAAAAATTGGGTTGATCGGATGGGGTACTGCCTAGCCAGTCGTGGTAGTCATATGAATGGTATTGTGTTCCATTCTTAAATGACAAAGTTCAACCTCTCCAATAAAACCAAAAATAAAAAAAAAACAGTTTTTTTTTTAAATAGCCGATTGAAATTTAAAACACTAGATGGCCCACCCGTTACCAAGGTTCCTGTTGGGTTGCTGCCACTGAAAAATCTGTCAAAATCACAGTGATGTTTATTCTCGTTTTATCAAGGTTCCTGTTGGGTTGCTGCCAGTGACAAGTCTGTCAAAATCACAATGATCTTTATTTTAACCGGCTTCAAAAAAGGAGGAGGTTCTCAGTTCGTCGGAAACTTGTTTTTTTTGTATGTATGTTACCCAAAGGCGGCTGGACCGATTTGGGAAATTTTGAGATAGGGCAGTTAGGACAACTACCTTAACGTTGTAGCTACAGGAAAACGATCATCTTGGTACTCAAACCTCAATTGGTTCAACAGATTTTTAGAATAGAAAAAGGATCGATTAGCATCAAAAAAAGTTTTTGTGAAAACTGCCTATTTTCTTGCTGACTGTAAGTTTTTTTCAAAATCTGTAAATGCAGATAAAAATGTCTCAAAAAATTAAGGACAGTCTCCTAAGACCTGCCCTTACTGCCCCATCTCAAAAATCCATCCATCATTTTGTATATTAAATAAAGGAAATATTACATAATTTTTCCATTTAGTGTATGTTGATGAAGTTATAATAACTGTCTTCTTATCACGGTTATTTACAAAGCAAGTAGTGGTATACGTCCGTACCACCACTAAAACGTGAAAAATAAAAACACAAAAAAACCGACTTCCAAAAAAACACTACAAAATGAAAAATAACTAATTACGGAATTCGGTGGTAAAAACGAAAATACAAAAGCAGTCACTGACTTCTGAAATTAAAGTTATTTTTCACTACGCAGTGTTTTTTTTTTAAGTCGTTTTTCATTACCATCGCAATGAAGTTGTTGTGGGTTTGCTGGTGCTGTCAGAGGCAAAATATCTGTGAAGGGTTTGTACTGTGGCTCGGCAATTGTAGCTGACTGTACCACGACGATAAGGTTGTCACTAACACACAATATATCACACTGTCATGTCGACAGCTCGGCACACGCGAAGTCGCGTCGGCCTCTTTGCATTGTGCGACGATTCAAGTACCCTCCTTCTAGTTAGGTACAGTCGCCGTCTGATATATTGTAGCAGATAAAGTGACCAAAAACTTCTGAAAAATTTAAAAGGTCGATAAGTTACCATTAATATCTGAACATTCATTACTTCATTAATATCTGAGCAGATGCCTGTCAATAATTTCAATACACACAAATAACCAAAAAAATCTGATCACTTACAACGTCAAGTGTATTTACTACCGGGATTGAGACTGTACTACCGGGATTGAGAGTATCCTATGTCCTACCCCAGGTCGTGGCCTATCCTATGCCTTTCAACTAAATCCGTTCAGCCATTACGGCATGAAAAGGTAACAGGCAGATTTTAGGGTTGCGATCAAAAATTCATATGCCGTGTCTTGAAGTAACATTTAGTCTGCATCTATTTCATTCAAATCGGTACTCTTCAATCTATTGAAAGTTTATTTTTCAATTGAAAAGTTAAGTTTGTCCTTCAATCCGGATTTGGAAATTCTTGCAGCACAGCTTTGAGACGGAACCCTCTATTTTTTCAAATAAATAAAACTGGTTTATATAATTCTAAATTCCGTAAAATACTAATTATTCATTTTACTATTGAGTTACTATTAAAATACTAATTATTCATTTTACTATTAACCTTTGAGTTGTAATACTCGTACCTACTCAGTGCCGCCATATTAGAAAGTTTAGTTTATGACTTTAAATTGTAATAAGTTTTAACAGAGTGGGACGATTTTAATTAACTAAAGACGAGTCATAGTCCGTATCTTGAATTCACATTAAGTTAATTCAAGATTATGGACTATGACTATATTTCCAATCCCTTAAATCTCTTAAAAAAGACGCAAATAAAACTATATTAAATGTGAATTTTACCACTTTGGGGGATGATTTTACAAAAACGCTGAAACGCGTAATTCTTTATTTCTTATCAAAAGCATAAATTTTAATTTTCATATCCCTAACTTGATAAATGTTGGGTTTCCCATACAAACTTTTATCCCCTATGTCACCCCCATAAGGATTATTTTGAGACAAAAAGTACTCTATGTCCTTCTCCAGGATGACATCTATCTCCTTGCTAAATTTTATCGAAATCCGTTCTGTGGTTTAGCCGTGGCAAGGTAACATACGGACAGATATATTGAGTTACTTTCGAATTTATAATATAAGTATGGATAAATAGATAAAATATGTGTACATATCTTTATATCTTCATATAAAATGAATTGAAAAGGCCAAGTGCTCAACTCAAAACAGATAAACAAAATATACTGAATTCACAATTCCTTCATTCACATAAAGTAATTGGAAGAAATTCAGAGCCACCTACTTCGAATAAATCTCCAACCAATTTATAGGACTGAATGAAATCAGGTTTACTTCAAAATATTCGCTCCAAATGTGAATTGTTTATTATATCAATTACAACTAAAGGCCTAATCAATCTAGAACATTCGTCTGTTAGGAAAAGGCCTCTAATGAATTAATATTCTCATGACTACTACTTGTCTATTCTGTAAAAATCTCATCGTAATAAAAATAAAAGTTATAAAGACTCAAACGCAATTACGACAAAAAAGTCAACTAAAAAGGTATAAACAAGACATCACAGACAGACAAATTAAAAATCCAGTCACACGTGTTCGGCATAAATTTAACAGATTACGTGTGACTTTTAATTTGTCTGTCTGCATTCCATATTCCTATAACCAGCGGACAATCAAGACGCTTTCAACGATACCTCATTTGTCAAATTATGATGAGGAGTTTAGAAGTTATGAGGGAACAGATGAACATACATACATACATACTGGTCAAAATCATAACCCTCCTTTTTGCTTCACCGTAGTGGGGTAAAAACTGAAGTGAACTGTCAAGAAAGAAAGAAGAAAGAAAAATATTTTATTTGGGACATGCACAGGAAATACAAACAGTAATAAAAAAGAAAAAGGAGCTAAACCCAAATAAAATATTGAATAAACGTAAAGAAAAAGAAAAAAATAGTGCGAGGCCAAAAAGCTCAGCTTAACGGGCCGGCGGAGCATGCGTATTTCATACAAACGTAATACCAAAACAATTTGTAAATGAAACATATTCTTAAGGTAGTGTGTATTTATTCCGATTAGATTACAGAATATCTATGCTTCCAAATATTTTTTTTTAATGGACACTGATTTAAATTCGAGATAAGAGAAAAATAAGTTTTCTATAGAAATTTAAAAATTATCTCGTCTTTATATCAGTGTCCATTCAAAATATATATTTGGAAGCATAGATATTCTGTAATCCAATCGGAATAAATACACAGTACCTTAAGAATATGTTTGATTTACAAATTATTTTGGTATTACGTTTGTATGAACAACGCATGCTTCGGAGGCCCCATGTTTAAAATATTCTGATAGGGCCCGCTGTGATGTCACGACGTGTGCTCGTAGATCTATTTCGTTTTAACCTATAGGTTCGTGTGTACTTGGTGAACACAAAAATAATGACAATTTTCTTTCCATCATACATTACAAAGAGGCGCTTTTTCTGACACAAGTCCGGTTTGATGACTTTTCAGTTTTCAGAAACTCAAAGTAACGTCCTTTTGAGCTTGACTGTACATATAAAAACGCGCAGTAAAGTGCGCAATTTGAGCTCAAAAGCCATGGCACTCATAGCTCTCTATCGGCGTCGAACAGTGGGAGGTTTAACGCAATTTACCGGTTTAATCCGGATCACGTACCGCCCGCCGGCGCATTGTTCACCACTGTACGGAAGAAATGCAGATATTTCACCCTAGGTATGCGAATTATAACGTTATTTGGAATACTGTCGCCTTTGAAAGGATCGTGGCTAAATTATAATAGCTGCAAGGGTCGATTGTCGCTGTCGGTTTGTGGATGGGTGACCATGCATTACATATCGTGCGTTACATATCGTCCCTCTGTGTCTCGGAAAGCACTTTAAACCATTGGTCCCGGGTGTCATTCGTAAGTTGAATAGTAGATCTTACTATCTTTGACAGTCGTTACGGGTAGTCAGAAGTCAAAGTCAGAGAACCAGTCTCACTAAGGGGTATCGTGTTACCCAGTAACTGGGTTGTGGAGGTCCGATAGATAGTCGCTCCATGTACAATACAGATATTCAGCTGCATCCAGTTAGATTATTTAATCCATGCCTTTGCCTTTGTGTACGACTGTACTGTCAGTAATTGAGTTTGTTCGTGTTTTTTCCTTTTAATTAAATTGGTAACGATAAAATTAAATATGGCGGTACAGTAATTAAATTTTGTGTCTTTGTACTTTTTATTTGATGTACTTTCCTGGATTAGGGGCGCTAATTATTTGTGTAGGATGGAAACATTTATACTTTTTTACGCGTGTATTTAATATAGAAATGTGTAATTGGGTTAGGTTTTCAATTAATTAAAAATGTTATAAGTAGGTCGGTAGTCAAATATAACAACCCTGAAAGCCTCTACAAAACCAAACGAAAATAACTACAATTAAAATACTCTGAAGTAGGTACATTAAAAAGAGATAACATCAGAAGATCTCAGAATTTAAGAGGTTTTTCCAATTTTCCGTTTAGAATTGTTTTTTGTTCGTTCTTTGTGTACAGCATGTTCTTGTAATCGTCATGAATTCGTTCGTATAATTCGTATTTTTTTTTTAAAAGCTATCGTGAGCCACCCGAACATATTGATCTAAAATCGTCAATATATAGTATTGTAGAGGCTTTAACATAAATTCGTTTTAGAATAAAAACCTCCGTGAGTTTATTACAATTATGTAAATGGCAGTTGGAGTCTGAAAAGTTTTGACAGTCGGCTCACTGAACTGACAAGCAAATGTCATGAAAAAGAAAATGTAAAAAAAATCTTTATTCTAAATAATAATTCGAGTTATATCACAACTTAGTTTTTGATTTATGATCCAGTACTATAATAACTGTCCGTTATTTTACCTAGGTCATCATCATCTTCGTTGGCAACCTTATTCCTCCAACTGCTGAGTATAGGCCTCCTCCCTTTTGTGCCAAACTTCTAATGATGTCATTAAACAGTTACATCGTCGATATTTAATAAATACGTTACAAGCTTAATGTATAATTTAAATTATGTTTTGTGTTGCGTACATATGTAGACTTACGTCTATGGTTGCGTAATGTAAATTATCTTGCATACTATTGTATAGAATCAATTTTTTCTAACTGAACAGACAGCTGTGCTGCTGGGGAGTTTGTGGCGCCACTTCTTCTTCCCGGTTAAAGCACTAGGAAGTGATGAAGGGTGGGCGTTTTTGGGGGACTGTCTTATGTAATTTTGACGTTCTAAAAGTGCTGATTCTCAGCCTAGTTTGAATAAATGAATTTTGAATTTTGAACAACTACCCAAACTATTATTCCACCATTTTGCTTTACATTAAGGCGAAAGCGTCATGGTAGCCCGCGAAATTCATTTTTTTTAACGTTTTTTTGCAATTTGCTGGTCAGTATCGCGGCCGTATCAAATGTTTATTTATAGAATTATAATCATAAAAATAATCTATACACCTCTCTATGTTCATGTAATCCAAAGTTATTGAATGACTATTTCATGGTATGTGTGTGATATGTCCCGGAAAATGTATGTGTGTGATACATTCATATTAATTAAACTTATCTATAGAATAAAACCGGCCAAGTGCGTGTCGGACCACGCACAATGAAGGCTTCCGTAGTTGGGATGTATTTATCCCAAGAACAAACTTAACATTGTACTTGAAAATCATGTTCTCCCATGCATTCCAACTGCAAATGTAAGTTTCTACGCACAATATTGAGAGATTTACCATGTTATTTCAAGACCATAGACTTCTTAAAGGTTTTCTGTAATTTATGAATATAGAACCGTATTCTGTACTTTTTCAAAATTTTAGGCCCAGTAGTTTCGGAGATAAGGGTGGAGAAATGATGGTCAATTTTCATAATTTTTCTTAAATATCTTTAAAAGCTCATTTTTTTATGAGATCCTCGCAACAAGACCTTTCATTTGATATGTCAAACGGTACAGTTTGCATTTTTTTTTTGTTAAAATAGTTTGAATAACCATAAATTGCTGTAACTCACTTCAAAAAACCGCTGTAAAATCGGGCCAAACTAGCCTACTTAATATTCAAGCAAAGTCAGATGTTTTTGAAAGTTTTCATAGAAAATAAGTAATGGCCGCAGAATTTAGTTGGCGGGTACTGTACATTGATGAAATAGTAGAAGAACGTTACAGTTTGCATTTTTTTTTTCTTATTTTCTCCCTGAAAGAGACCCCAATATTCAAAATTAATTTTTATTTACGTTACACGTCCGTGTTTGAGTCACAGAAATACACATGTGTACCAAATTTCAACTTAATCGGTTCATTAGATTCGCAGCAAATTGGCTGTCACAGACGGACAGACGGACAGACAGACAGACGAGTGATCCTATAAGGGTTTCGTTTTTCCTTTTAAAGTACGGAACCCTAAAAATTTATTGGTGTTCGCTGGTAAGCGCCTTTATTAAATGCTTGATGATTTTGTTTAAAATTTTAATTTTCCATGGCCGTACCTACGTATAATTAAATGCAAAAAAAAAATTGCTAAAATGCAAACGCAAATGCCTAGAGAGCACTTTTTTTTTAAACCCAGTACTTGTCACCATCTGAAATCCTCATCGCACCGTTCTTCCTATGTTTTTAATGAGTAACGAGACCTTCGAATTGTAAAAATGAAGAAACAAAAATATCACCTTCAAATTCAAATTCATTTATTTGTCCGAATATGGTACATTGCATGGTCTTAAATTAATAAATTGTTTCATCACATTCTGCCACGTGGGGCGTGCAAATATCAGATAAGTACACAAATAAAATTATTGCAATACAAAATAAAAATAATAAGTTAATATTGATGAATTGAATTAATAATTAGGTACGAATTAATATTACATTAAGAGGTTAAAAATATTATCTAGGTTAATGTCAAAGTATTATTCAATGTCAAACTATCAAAGAGAGATTTCAAAGTTTTAAAGATTACAATTACATTCGGATGTCAGTATCAATCAAAAAGTCGTTTAAATTATAATAACACTTTTTACGTAGCAACTCTTTAAGTTCCTTTTTAAACCCGTTTAAATTTAGTTGTTTGATTTTGTTTGGGATTTTATTAAAAACTTGCGGGGCTATGCAGAATATGCCTTGTATAAAAGGAGGTGGCTTTTCCCGTTTTTCTGTATGTCCGCGTTGTTATTCTAATATCGAATGTTATCTAATACACAACGGATTTTGATGAGGGTTTCAAAATAATTTAGAGAATGTATTCCAGAAGGTTCAAAAAGAAAGAAAGAAAAATATTTTATTTGGGACACGCACAGAAAATACAGTAACAAAAAAAAAGGAGCATATTAAAACTAACAAAATACCTGTGTGCGAGGCCAAAAAGGCCCCTATCTCAGAATAACAAAATGGCGACATAACAAAAAAAAAAAGTGTGTGTGTTAAGTATGTGTATGATACAATAATATTAAACTTATAGATAATTTAGAAATCTCGATGTTTTGTAGTTGCAAAAACCTTGCGAAGCAGGGGCGGGCAAGTTTATTTATATAATAACAATTGCTTGCTGCACTTACAGTAAACGCCAAAGCGCGCAGTATAATAAGACAATTTTTCGTAGAGGTTGAGATAGGAGTACCTAGTCATACTACGAGAAGGCAGTACCTACAAAAGTAGATCTGCACCACACGGATGTGTAGATTTTATAACAAAAACATCTCCTCATTTTAATCTCCCTAATTCATATTTCACCCTCGACATTTACTGCCATTAAATAGTCACAAATCCCGAGGCACCAATAAAATAGTTTGAATAACCATAAAGTGCTGTAACTCACTTCAAAAAACCGCTGTAAAATCGGGCCAAACTCGCCTACTTAATATTCAAGCAAAGTCAGATGTTTTTGAAAGTTTTCATAGAAAATACGTAATGGCCGCAGAAATTAGTTAGCGGGCACTGTACATTGATGAAACAGTAGAAGAACTTTGAATGATGGTGGAATCATCTCTCGCTGTTTACACTTTAACTAATCTAGACTTGCTAAATATTTGAGGAGGGGTTCGTGGTTAAATAATATAACAACCACTAAGAGTCGATTGAAGGTTAAGCTATAAGCTATGCTTGTCGAGGTCGCTCCGTGGATGGATGACCATCCGTTACATATCGAGATCCCTCCGGTCATTTACACGTTACGGGTAGTCAGAAGCCCGATGCCTTTTTTTTTTTTTTTTTTTTTTTTTGGGTGGGAAATCATCAAATGACGTCTCCCGCTCTGGGTGGAGCGGGAGGGCGTGTCAGACTCTTACTGACTAAAACCCACCCGTGTTCCTTCTGTTGCCTGTGCAATGCCAGGGGGCCACGGTATCCCTTTCGGACTAATCCCGCAACCCCGGCAGGCAATGGTCTCATCGGACCCCTTCACTTGCTGACATCTCTTTGAGGCGCGCGTGGAACACAACGCGCCGTCGACCCGGGCCTGGTCCTTACCGGACGGCGAGCTACCCATTGCTCACCGTCCGCAAGCCCGCGCCTACGGTGGCCGGGA
This sequence comes from Xanthia togata, assembly GCA_963853775.1. NCBI lineage: Eukaryota > Metazoa > Arthropoda > Insecta > Lepidoptera > Noctuidae > Xanthia > Xanthia togata. The sequence continues at coordinate 21,817,406 of OY970802.1, forward strand.
ATCGGCAATCGATTCCCGACGCCCAGGGCGTCTCCTCCTGCGGCGGCTAGGGGCGTGAGGGCGCGAAATTTGCCTCTCCCTCACGCGCTCCGCCTCCTCCTTCGCGAGCATTACTGCTTCGCAGAAGGAGGTGACGGCCTCCCATGCTCTCTCGCTCCGTACCATGGCCTGGACCAGGGCCGGACGCGAGAGATCCCCGCCACCGATCGCCTCCACGAGGACACGGCGGTGCTCTGCCCAAGCCGGGCATACCTCCACCGTATGCTCCACCGTGTCCTCCGGGCGATCCACGCAGTGATGACACCCGGGCGTTTCCTCCCGCCTTATCCGAAACAGGTACCTCCCGAAACAGCCGTGTCCGGTGAGGACCTGCGTCAGGCGGAAGGTGAGGACGCCGTGGCGCCTCTCCAGCCACTCCTCAAAGAGGGGACTTATCGCCGCAATAGTGGCGTGCCCAGCACTGGGTTGCGACAATCGCACTCTCCATGACGCCATGAGATCCCGTCGGAGCTCTGTCCGCTGTGCCGCGATTTCTCGCGGCATCGGAGTCAAGCCCCGGCGTTTCGCCTCCTCGCGCCACTCCCAGATATGCGCGAGGACTTTTGCCTCCAGATCCCATGGCGAGAAGCCCGATGCCTGAGAATCTGATAACCAGTCTTACCAAGGGGTATCGTATTACCCAGTAGCTGCAGGGTTGTGGAGGTCAGGGTTACTGGTATTCAGCTGTATCCAGTTAGACTCGAAGCCGACCCCAACACAGTTGGGAAAACACTAGGCAGATGAAGACTGGCTAAGTGGAGTCTGGATTTGTACCCGGTTGATGGCAATAGGCTCGCCCCTATTACATGGGACTTAAACATAACTGGCGAAATGTGGGTGTACTATCGGTAAATATCCGCCTAACCCATCGGGGGAAACAGGCGTGAACTTATGTCCACAATGCAAAATATTATCACCGAAATCCCTACTTCTGAACGTACCACTCTTCCCGCTTGTATTAAAACACAGCCTCACTCCAACCAACCAAAAATAATTCACAAATACGGGCTAGTCACGCTACTGTTCTCCACACTGTACTTCGGCCCACTTACAATCTCTTTATCGAGTTCCTGCCGCAGGATGTAATCGGTTTAACCCTCTCGCCACAAAACAGATACATACAGAAGGTCAGCTACTTACAACGAGCGGAAAATAGTCGCACGCAGACAAAGAGGACACCCGATCATCCGTTTTAGCAAAACCAGTATAAGCTGGCCTTTCACCAACACATAACATAAAATCTGCACGCCTGTAATCCCCGAAGAGTTAGCCTTAGGTATACCTATACACCCACATTTCGCCAGTTTTGTTTGAGTCCCATGTAATAGGGGGCGAGTCTATTGCCAACAACAGGGCCTCTTATTTTATTAAAACTGCGTACTCACGCTAAGCCAGTTAAAGTTAAAATTGTTACCACCAACGTACGTTTGACATACGAAGATCTTGATCTATCTCGATCAAATGCCAGTCGCGTGTGCCCCGCCCCGATCCAAACTTGAGCCAGCCCGCTCCGCTGAGCCTGTAATAAGTTAAAATTCGTCCCAAACTAATCTAAATCCGATCCAGATCCAGATCCTGTCCCTTGCTGCTCTCCCCCAGTTACGCGCTAAGCCGAGGTCCGTACCCCACAGGGAGTATGTACGTATTGTTGCGTAGTTTTAAAGGTTATGCCCTGGCTGGTGGCCTTAATTATTGAGACACCCACAGGAAAGTCCAGTTATGAATCCAAAAAAATATTAAAAAATGCGTGTGCGCTTGCACTCGCTGTACGTGAAGCATGTCTATGTGTGAGTGCGTTTTCGCTAGTTCTAAAGAGCCAACCTTCTGTTCCTATCTATTTTGTGTTCTCGCTGCGGACGGCACAAGCAAGCGACAAAACTTTGAGTCATTTGCTTCATTGCAGGCGAAATTTTGCAGATCAAATTATGTTGGTAATGTATTTTTGTCTGGGGACGTTGTTGTCTTGACTTTTGACAGGTCTGTCTGAAGTTTGGCTTTAGTACTCCTTTGAATGGAAGGTTTTAGGTCACGTCAATTTTATAAGCGTCTGTCTTGCTTAAGTGAACACTGCAGAACCGAGAACTACTTAAGCACTAGAAATAACTTAAGTAAGTTAAAAACACGAAAGTCAAAGTCAGAGTCAAATTATTTATTTCAAATAGGTCCTTGTAAGGCACTTTTGAACGTCAAAATTTACAAAACTATTTAGTTATAACATTACGTCGAATTAAAACTGTTTCACGTATTGCTCTCATCAAGGCCTTGATAAGAGGAAAACGTGGAAGATCTTTGTAACAATCAAAATACAACTTTCACGTGAAATACGCTAGTACTCGATGCTAATGACGTCACGTTGAGTACACCTACTTGTATAACGTAATTCGTATTGTACCCTAGGCATAATACGAATTGTGTTAATCGACCTGCTAAGACAAAAAATAAATGCTTGAAAATACTGTTTAAGTAACCATCAATACAAAAGTAAAAGCCACGTTTAATTCTCAAAACGAATGACCCATTTCAAGAAAAGTTACACTTATTTTATTTCGCTTGCAATAAATCCGGTAATATATCAACGTATTTAACAAACAATTTATCCAATTTTATAGCGAATAAATATTTAACGAACAATAATGCAGCCATTTGCTGCAATGTTTTGTATTGCTGGTCACACTCTTTGGGAGCAGCGCGCACTGGGTTGAACGTAACTTGATGCAAGCTATTTTTATGTAGTGTTTTCAATACTCCAACAAAGTTGTTAGAAGTTATACCAGACTATTTGATATAGAGGGTTTTCTTTCGCACTCTCCCCTTCTTCAAACTTTCTCGATTGAATAGTTTGTGACCAGAGCTGGACCTAGAACATGTGCTCTATTCAAGAGAGGTCTGCACTTGGGGATAGTTCAACATAGGCCTTCTTTTTAATCGACTAGAAAAAAAGAGGAGGTTATAATATGTTCGTGTGTATGTTTTTTTTAAATTATCATTATTGTTCCACCATCCACTTTCTGTATCTTGATGATGTAATAACATAAATGAAAAACATAAAACTATTATTAAAAAAAACCTATTTCCAAAAAAAAAAACACAACAAAGTGAAAAATTACTTTAATTTCGAAAGTCTGTGGCAAAAAAACAAAAAAAAAACAGATCCAAATACACCGATTTCTCACTTTGTACTGTTTTTTTTTAAGTGAAAACTTCTTTAGCGGCGTTGTGCACTTTTTGTGATGGGTAAAAAATGTTAAACTCGCGTCAGGACACGTGACCTGATCGAAAATTCGTAAGATGGAGGGATAGTAGACTGTTATATATACGTTAATATTCAAGTTTTCACTTCTGCCGGCACTCCTTCAAACTCAAACTCAAAGCATTTATTTCAATTAAACCATTTACAGGCACTTTTGAATTGTCAAGGAGTCAGTCAGTCAGAAATATGAAGCTAGTTGCCCATTCCAAAGCGTAGGTTCCTATGGAGAAGAACGGGCAAGAAACTCCACGGACACTCTTTTAAAAAAAATTATGTTCTTACAAAATATTGTTTACATCATTCATGTTGAAATTATACATGTGAGAACAGTGTAGAAAGACGTGTACGTAAAAAGCGTCCGTAAAAAAAAAAAAAAACAAAAATAAAACAATTCAAAAATTAAAATAAGCCGTGGCAGATAAGAGATGACCAGTCCCTACTGATGGCGCCCGTTCACGAACATGACGCATGGATCAGCACCGTTTAGCTCAACCATTTTGAAGGGAACTCAACGATCCAACACACACGCCACCACCAGCGAGACATTTGAGTGAGCATGACATACTCTTAGCCGCCAGGGCATATCAAGTCAATGAAAGACGTACCCAGTAAATGGTAGCTTTATAGAAGGTACATGGTCACAGTGCTCACACATGTGCTATGCAATTATACAATAAAAAAAGAGATTGAAGTTATACAATTCAAAGATAGTTTTTGCAATCTTCAGCAATTCCAACAATATTTTTGAATGCTAATCAATTAGTTTATGCGCCCTTGTGGAGCTGGACCAGCGTTAAGCCAAGCATTTTTGTCAGCGATATAATCCCCAAGCTTATAATATGCTTGGCAGCATAGTGTGCGTTTTATACAAGATTTAAATTTCGTTTCATTTAGTTGTAGTATATGGGAAGGTATTTTATTGTAACATTTTAAACAGTACCCCATGAAAGATGAGTCTACTTTAGCCAGTCTGAAACCCGGTTGAACTAATTGGTCCCTATTTCTAGTACAATAATTGTGTCTTTCACCTCTTTTACTGAAAAGACTAAGATTTTTCCTGACGTACATGATGTTTTCATAAATATATTGACAAGGTACCGTCATGATGTTAATATTTTTAAACAGCTCCCTTAGAGAATCGCGCCTACGGAGACAATATATTGCTCTAATGGCTCTTTTCTGCAGAATAAAAATAGAGTCGATATCTGCAGCCCGTCCCCATAGTAAAATACTGTAGGACATGATACTATGAAAGTAACTGAAATAGACTAGCCTTGCGGTATCTATATCAGTAAATTGACGGATTTTTCTTACAGCATATGCTGCTGAACTTAGCCGACCTGCGAGAGATGTTAAATGAGGACCCCATTGCAGCCTTGAATCGAGCGTGATCCCCAGGAAAACAGTTTTATCTACAAATTCTAGCTTCTCCTTATTCAATACTATATCACAATCACTACTTTTAACATTGGGTAAAGCAAATCTTATGCATTTAGTTTTTTTCCCATTTAATACTAAATTATTAGCAGTAAACCAATTTTGGACCTGCAGTAGGGCGTTATTTACATCGTCAAGATTTGATGCACGTCTATTTATCTTAAAAATTAGGGAAGTATCGTCAGCAAATAACACCATTTGTGGTTGGTTTTTTAATAAATGGGGTAGATCATTAATATATACTAAAAAGAGGAAAGGACCCAATATCGAGCCTTGAGGAACACCCATTTTTACTTTTAGACCGAGTGAATTTACACTATTAATTTGAACTTGCTGTTGTCTATCATTTAAATAAGATTTTACTAAACAGAGCGCAAGTTTACCTAGTCCGTAATGCTCAAGTTTCAAGAGTAAGGTTTCATGATTTACGCAGTCAAACGCCTTGGAGAGGGCACAAAAGATTCCTATGGCATCTTGAGCCTCCTCCCACGCTGTAAATATGTGTTTTAATAAGGTGACACCGGCGTCAGTTGTACAACGACCTTTGGTGAAACCATATTGCTGATCGTGTAAGATTTGGTTGGTGTTAAAATGATTAAGCATTTGGTTTAGCATTACCTTTTCGAACACTTTGCTGAATACCGGCAGCACGGATACTGGTCTATAATTGTTGGTGTCTTTACTGTCTCCAGATTTAAAAAGTGGTATAACCTTACTGTATTTCATTAAATCCGGGAAGACTCCTTGATCCACACACAAATTAAATATTAAAGCTAAGTATGGTGCTATAGTCTCGATTATGGATGTACAAACTTTGATAGATATTCCCCATATATCCTCGGTCAGTTTGATTTTAATTTGCCGAAAGGCTTTAATAACTATCATAGGGAGTGCAACCCGTTTTTCTTTTGGAAGTCGGTTGGTTTTCTTCTCTTAGCTTAGTTTATCTACAACATTTTTCTTCTACTTTAGTTCATACTACTTTCTGTGTTAATAAACTTTCAAAAATAAATATAAAATTTTCGAAATAGGCCTTTCTTTGTTACATTCACAACTGCCAAATCACCTAACTGACCATGCAAAACAAAAGCCTAACACAACTTCACACAGTGTACGTTTTCCCTTAAGCGGTATCATTAGTGGAGCCCAGGTTGGAATGCACCTCTCGCCCACCGAGAACTTACTTTGGCCGGTCGCCAAACAACTACGTACTATCAGTTTTTACTAGTTTATCTCGTAACGAACTCGCTTTGCACTCTATATTTGTTACGGTGGAATTTGTACTTATTTGCTTGCAGTTTGTAATATCTCCGTTTGCATAAAACTGCAATGCGGTGCAATTAAGTCGTACACGGTAAACAACCCGTAGAGAGTGTCAAACTATCTATTTGCACCCAGAATTTCCACCAACGAACAATAACTTCCTAGAGAACACTATTTTCTGACCGAGTGCGAATCGGGAACTCGCAACTGGTGACAATTAAATCATACGGATAGATCAATAATTTATTTGACTTAGAACATGATCTACAGAAAAATTGCCAAACTTAAGTAGCAACGGGTAGGGCACATTGTTCGCAGAACAGATGGCTGATGAGGCCGAAAGCGTAACGGAAGACGTAGCGTTGGAAGGTCTCCCACAAAGTGGACCCATGACCTTGTGAAGGCCGTAGGAATGCGCTGCGTGCGGGAAGCACAGAAGCGGTCGAAGAGCTTGGGGGAGGCATATGTCCAGCAGTGGAGGTCTTTCGGCTGAATGATGATGACGTTCTCACCTTATTATACCTCAAAACCGAACGTAGAATCAAGAGAATCATGAGTTCTTTTGCCCTAATCCTAATTTATTTGGTATCGGCGCAACATGTCTTTCTCTTCCATACTTCTCTATCAGTCGTCATCTCGGTAGTCACCCCCTTTCTAGCCATTTCATCTTTCACACAGTCTGTTCATCATTTCTATGGTCTTCCCCAACTTTCCCATCATCAAATTACTTCTCCCGCTCTGGGTGGAGCGGGAGGGCGTGTCAGACTCTTACTGACTAAAACCCACCCGTGTTCCTTTTGTTGCCTGTGTAACAGACTATCGGACTTTTCCGCAACCCCGGCAGGCAATGGTCTCATCGGACCCCTTCACTTGCTGACATCTCTTTGTGGCAAGCGTGGAACACAACTATAAAAAAATTGTGTGTTAGGCTATCGTTTCTGAAAGCCTAACACAATTTTTTGATAGCGCAATTCATCCACACAGATTGGTAAATAAAATGGCCACCGCCAACTCGAAACCAAATATCTCCCATAGTAAGAACTCACGAATGCAAAGAGATCACGAATTCTCGCCAGTTAATTGTGGTGGACAAAGTTGGCGAGCCAACATCCAGTGCAGGCTTACCTTCGAACTTGTGACCCGATTGCCAAGACAACTCGAACATGCGACCGAGTTTTATGTAGTACTAACTTTTCCCCGCGGCTTCGCCCTCGTAAAAACAAGAATGTACTACTGGAATTTAGAGTATCATTTATGTCCTAACCCAGGCCATGGCCTATCCTATCCTCCTATGCCTTTCATCTAAATCTGTTCAGCCGTTACGGCATGAAAAGGTAACAGGCAGATAATAAATCTGTTTTAGGGTTCCGTACCTCAAAATGAAAAATTGTAAACCTTTTTTTTTTTTGGGTGGGAAATTATCATAACTTCTCCGGCTCTGGGCGGAGCGGGATGCCATGGCCTGGACCAGGGCTGAGAGATCCCCGCCACCGTTCGGCTCCAGGAAGACACGGCGATGCTCTACTCAAGCCGGGCAGACCTCTACCGAAAATTGAAACCCTTAAAGGATGACTTCGTTCTCTGTCAAGACCCTTTTTCTCAGGAACGCGTAAAGGCATCAAGTTGAAATAGATATTAAAAACTTAGGCCAATCGCGCACTACGAGTTTTGATCATTGCGATTATTAAACTGCGAAATAAAATCGTACAATATCGTAAACGAAAATAATTCCTAGGCGCACTCGCAAACGATTTATTTTTGCAGTGTGCGGACTCTAGTTAACGGTATTGTTTCCAGATTGGAACTAATTATCCGCAACGATAAAAAATTGTAGTGCGCGTTGTAGTTAGCCTTAGATCTACGGTCCCTTGGTTCTGTAACGAAAATCAAACTTCCAAGTCAACGCAATAAAAAAATACTTCCATTTATGCTTATTGCTATTATGCCGTATATTTTGACACTCACAAATAAACCAAAGCCTATATGGTACTTTCCGTTGGCTCAGCAGCATGGATTTTGGCTAGAAGCACGGTCAAGTAAAAAGAAAAATTCGAAAATTGGTAATATAGATATATATTTAGGTAATAGTACTACAAAGATATGTTTGTTTTTCAATGTGTTATCAAAATTTCATAGGCCGTGTCTTGAATTAACATTTAGATTCAAATCGGTACTCTCCACTCTATTAAGTTTTTTCAATTGTTAAGTTGGTCCTCACTCAGGATTTGGAAATTTCGGGCAGCCGAGCAAGCACAGCTTTGAGACAGAACCCTCTGGGCGCAAATCCTACTCAAACTTGTCCGGTTTTTTTAAGACGAAATATATTCATAATATATTTAATCAAGGAGATAAGAGGATTAATGGATTTATCATCATCATTTCATATGGGGATGATTTTACAAAAACGCTAAAACGCTTAATTCTTTATTTCTTACTAAAATCCAACATTTGAATTTTCATATCCCATAACTTAAGAAATGCTGGGTTTCCTATGCAAACTTTCATCCCCTATACACTAGGATTACGTCCTTCAACAGGATGCCATCTATCTTCTTGCCAAATTTTATCGAAAGGTAACATATTTACAGACAGACGGACAGACTACTTTCGAATTTATAATATTAGTATGGATGGATGTAGTACTAAAAGGTTTGGCAGCTTTTGAGGTTGGTAACAAACGGGTGGATTTTCATTTGAGTGAATTTTGATAAATTCTTGGTTTGTTTTTTTTTACCTGGTCACTGATGAATACAGAAGGCGCACTGCGCATTTTAGGTATGAAGCTACAAGTACGCAGCGGGCCCGTCTTGTCGGGCCAATTCAGTGAGTGTAACGTAGTCAGAAGATCTAAGAGTTACGAGATAGAAAGAGAAGCAACTTCTAGGTGAACATAACTGTAGCGCTGTGCGACCTGAATTGCGCTTTATTTAATTATTATTTATTTATTTAACAGTTTATGTACACACATATAAACAGACAAGAAAAAAGGAACAGAAGAATACGTACAAAGGTGATGCTTATTTCTAAAGAAATCTCTTCCAGCATACCTGCGATAGGAAAGTGGATAAAAAGAGATGTAGACAACGTGTGTAAGAGTCTGAAGAGAAAATAAAATACATAAAATAAAAACATTTAACCATTCACTAATTTAAAAATAAACATACAATATGAGTGTATATAAGGTACATACATACTTCTAAGATAAATATCACTAAAATATTTAAAAAGTTACTAATCATTATAATGTAGTATAAAATATAATAGTAAATACAAAATATGCAACTATGACGAAGTGGAAAAATAGTGTTCTTTCAATCTATATTGTGTCATAGGAAGTAGCTTTTTATTTAAAAGATTTTGCGGAGTGTCAATATTGTGCAAATAGATAAAAAGGTGCGCATCTTAACACTATTATACATCACGTTACAAAATTTTTTTTTTTTTTGTAACCTTGTAACATTTATGTAATTTGATAACTGTAGACTTCGTCCACCGTCGGTACTGATAAACCGCAATGTAAAATAACTCCAACACCAGTAACAACTTTATAAACCCTTATGTTAAACGAAGCACAAACTTTAATAAACTAGTTGGTTTACAAATACAACCAGTAACTAGTATCGGATAAATTTCACCTTACTGATATTATAAATTCGAAAGAGTGTGCAGTTCAACTACTACTCAGCAGTAAAACTTGTTGTTTTAAATATTATTGATTCGATCGCTACTAACCTTTGTATAATTTGTTTCATTAAAAAAAGTGGTACAGTCTGTTACAAAATAGGATGGCAACTTAGGAATACTTTACATCTGAGATGAGTAAGTAACAATACAATTTTACGATCTGATGATTGTCCTAGCTAGGTTACTTAGTAGCCTGTATTAAGGACAATCAGCAGGCCTAACATGACACACGCGACAATCACTCGCTCTCGCGTGAGTAATTTTTGTCTATTTCGGTCACTTTCTCGTTTTCTGACAACGCTTCCATACAAAATAGTCGACTCCTTCTGTCAAAATTGATGTTTTCTCGACAAACCCTATCATGGCACCTTAGTTATCTCGATTTTTGACAATTCAACACGAGTTAATCTCCGATTTTTCTATCATTTAGTCGTATTTAATCGTCGTCGATTTTGACGACGAGAAGAGTAGACAAAAATATGATACAAAAAAAAAACTCCAATATAACATGGCAGTTTCATAATTGTACTTATTTTAGTCATCATTTTATTTTACAATATATTAATAATGAAAATACTAAGTTTTAAACTACTATTTATATTGGAACGACGTGTTTTATAAGGAATTTTTCGTCTTTTGTATGAAAAAAATATGAAAAAATATGATTTTTAGTCTAGTTTAGAGGCATTTGTGACAAGAGAATCGGCACCATTTCATGAATGAAACGGAATCTCAAGCCGATGTTGCTATCATAAAAATAATTTGTTTTTAATAACTTGCAACATCGGTTTCTCGTCGCGAGATAAAGAAGTGTCAAAGTGCCTTTTTCGAGATATCTCGTCGTTTACGGTCATGTTAGGGATTAGAATGACGTCAGAATCGTAGAAAATTTTCGACAAAACGAGAAAAAGAGCTTTCTCGCGCTTGTCATGTTTGCCCTGCAGATCTCATTTCCCGATAATTGGACAAGAGTATTTCTTAGACTGTTACATAATTATTACTAAAAGAATTTAGAACAAATAAAAGTCCAGTACAAGAATGTTTGTGTTTTTACGTGCGAGCGCGTGAGGGTGTGTCTGTGTGCGTGTGTGTGGGTCTGAGAGTGAGTATGTGTAAGTAAAGTATGGATGAGGTATGTACATATCCTATTTCTTCTTCTGGGTAATGTTAGTGTGTTGTTGTTAAGCCTTCCTTGCCTTCACCATTTTGAGAGCAGTGGTGATGAAATGCTTGTTAATAAAATCACAAAATAACTTGGTTTATTGAAATATGACGAGTAACTTGATATCTAAAATAGGACAGAAATCTTTTATCTTGGTAAATAAGAACAATTTCAGCTCTAGGCGACAGGTGGAAACGAATTCTAATATAAAACCAGAATATTTCAGGAATATCAGATGTAACATGTTCGGTTTGGTTAGGAACATATTGAGCTATTTATTTGTACCTATTTGAGATCCACAGACGGATGATCGTGCAAGAAGAGACAATCTTAGCTCAAACACTAGGAAGTGGGATCTGTCTTTTGTTAGTTTTGACGTTAAAAGTGCTGATTCTTAGACCCACTTCCACCGCAAACCACTCAATGAATTTAACGCTAAACGTATGTAATTTCTATAAAACATTATTCTGTTTCTGTAATCTTCAAACAATTGACAGAAATAAAACCATTTTTTATAGCGTACCTATATGGAACAGGGTGTAAATTTCACTCATCCTCAATAGGAAAAGTCAAATAATGTATTTCAATTGGGCACAAAAAAGGCACTTTTGAACGTCAAAATTTACAAAGAATAATAATAATAATTGATTCTAGTCGCCCCTTACAAAAGGTAGTTTTCCTATGGAGAAGAATGGGTAAGAAACTCCACCGTTCCACCGATCCTCCGACCAGCCGGGTGTTGTATCTGGTGGGCAACTGCCCGACGCTTGATGTCGGGACGTTGTATATATGCTAGTCACTCGGTAAACTCTGCTTACGCAATGCATAATTTTGCGTGACATCAGTGAGATTCGTAGTTCTCATGTGGCAATACAGATGCCGCTACAAGTGCTAAATGCATTTAGTGATTTATGGTGCTGCCTTTGATTTGTATAAATAATGTTTCAATTTGAATTCAGTAGCATAATAGAATGTGATCCTGCAAATATTTTATAAATAAATAAATATGCAACAAATTTGTGATTTCAACCTAGTCACAAAATATTTATAGCATAATTAATTAACTATGTATAATTATAGCAAAGACATCAATCAACCCGGGTGACCCTCCGTCCGACAATAGGCGAATAAACAAGCAATTTACGCCACGTCTTAATCACGGCAACAGCCGCAATAGCCCGTTCAAGGAATTCAATTAGGTGACACGTTGGACCAGGGCCGTTAATGGAATCGACCCTTATAACGACCAGGGCTGCCCTATGTGTGTTTTTAACTACTGGCAATGCAGAAGGTAATTTTGCAGACGGTGGGTTGCAAGAACAGGATGAAAAAGTAAGTCAACACTATCGTGTATTCGTGTCGGAGTCGGTGGCAACAAACAAAAATTCAAAACCAAAGACACCGACTTCCGAAATTAAAGTTATTCTCTTCTTAGTAGTGTTTATTTTTTTGGATGTCAGTTTTTTTATTGTAACAATGGTTTTTATTTTTCACTTTTTCGTTGTGGTACCTACCCCACATAAATTCGTATTGTAACACCATCACCACACAAGAAGTGGGAAAAACTACCTGAGCAAAGTTAATAAAATTGCATAATAAATAGCTTTCTCTACCAAATGAAAAGTAATGTTCAAAATCGGACCATAATTGATGAAAATATTGATGAACACAGGTCATAAAATAACAACATATTATTATTATACAATATATATTTAAAGGCGAATTTAGAACCTCCACCTTTTTTAAGAAGTCGGTTAACTTGTTGTTGTACTTGTTTATAATAAATTAAGAGTTATATTATTTATATCCGTATCTGAAGACTTTTATTGTGATAATATTGGGTCCCCACCTATGAAATTGGCGTTTTGTATGGAGAATTTTAAAGAAGTTGCATTTTTATACTAACATTTTCTTAATTTATTTAACAACCATGAACACTAATGTTTTAAAATTTTTATGCACTAATGTTTAAAAACTAAGATATCGTACGCTACTTAGATTAAGCGACAAAAATAAGTTTTGGGTAAGTTTTAAAACAAATAGTGGTCATTTCTGCTAACAAAAAGAGGAGTCATTTTTAAGGTATTTTTTATGTTTAGTAAACTTTAAGTAATAAGGTTTTTTTACTATTGGTAGTTGTCTATGTTGGTTATTATTTGATATAATATCAAGCAATTCATGAATATTTTAAATCATAGAAGTGACGAGGTTCTCTATTTGTGAAAAAAAAACGCCAATTTCTTAGGCAGGGACCCAAAATTTATCTTTTGAGACAACCCTACCACTGAAAATTAATCATGAAACAACTTGAACGGTATAGCTCTATATTTAAAATGAATGGTACACTAATGTTATTATTAGTATAGGCCACACAATTGGTGCTTTTTAAAAAGTATCAATCAAAAAGACTGCGATCTGACGTCTACGACTCTAGGCCATAGTTTCATAAGTTCGGTTGTTGAAGCACAATTAAGAAGTCACAGAGTAACATAAAGTTTTAATTTTAGACCCCTCTTAATAAACGCGGGGTAAAGCGACAGTATAGAACAGATTAAAAGAGTGACCATGAAGTTTCTTGTCTGACGTAACTCAATTATAATCCGAAGGATTTTGAAGGGTAACTTATTGCATCATATTTTTGAAAAATTCGTTTGCAATTACACCGCCCGCGCCGTTCTTCTCCTTAAGAACCTACACTACAACGCTTTAGGATAGGCAACTAGCTTCAGCTTTCTGACTGACCGACTCTTTTGACAATTCAAAAGTGCCCGTAGATGATTTAATTGAATCAAATGCCTTGAGTCCGAACTAAAAATATTTTTATCGAGGTTTCCGTTTGATTAAACTTTACTACGAGTACTTTCTCCAACGTAGAAAGACTGTCCCGATTATTTTTAGCTAATGCTTCATTAATTATCTTTTAAACTGCCTCGTTCGTCTAGTTGTCGCAAGCGCTACTGCGGAGCATGAGGTCCTGGGTTCAAATCCCGGGTCGGGCAGTTTTGTAGGGTTTTTACGTCTGAAATTTCTTAGTAGCAGCCCGTAGTCTGAATTTGTGCCCGGTTGATGGCAATAGGCTCGCCCCTTGTTACATGGGACACATAACTGGCGAAATGTGGGATGTAGTAGGCATACCTCTGCCTTTCTTTTCGGGGAATGCAATGTTATACTATGTGTAATTATCTTTTGTAAATGAACCACTCACCTTACACTCTGTGTTTCTAACAACTAGACCGATGTAGCACTGACGGCATTTGTCTTGAAAATAGAGCATTTAAAATGGCTGGGTTGTAGGAACACAATGGAGACATTTATTTTAATTTATACTACTAGTTACCTGGCTAATTAGTTGCAAGGATCTAATCCTTTCTTTGAGATTAGATTATATATTTAGGAACATAAAGGTTTGAAGTACATCAAGTTCTTACAAAGTATGCGTTATTAATAAGATACAATGAATTGTTGGGTTGGGTGAATCACTGCTCCCCTAGCTAGATCACTGAGTAAACTGTATTTAGGAGAGACAGTTTCGACTCCCAATTTGAGTATCACAAAAATCATGTTTTTATGCTTTTTAGATTACAGTATCAAAACACAAAAGATAAAATCTTACAATTAAAATTTAAATAAAACAAATTAGAAAGAGGAGGGTAGATGTGCTGAGTTGAGTGAGTGCGTGTGCTTTTGTGTGTGTATGAGTGTTTGAGAGTGAGTGTGCATGCATTTGAATAATAGTAAATGGGATTGCATTCATGTAAGTGACAGTATGTACTTTTCAGTCTCGTCGAAGGTTTTATTCAGGAGGAATGCACGGAGGGCGACTTTACGTTTGCTGTATGGTAAATTATAGATATGTAAGGACGTGTTAGTTTTATTATACAAGCAAGGACTGAGATAGTAGAAAAATCTCATAGTATATTTAAACTGAGTTTGTGGAACAGTACAAATTAGGTGTTTCCGTCGCTTCGTCATAGTAGTAAGAGGGGTTTTTAAGTGTTGGAGAAGAATGGTTTGTAGAATGAAATGTTGCCTTACGTTGAGGACACCACATTTTTTGTAAAGTTCTGTAGTTGGAAACAGAATAGGTCGAAATGTTGCAATTTTCAGTATAGCTCTGTGGGACACTTTCAAAGGTTTGAGGGCAGTCTTTGTGGCGCCGCCCCAGCAGCTAATACAATAAGTAATAATAGATTGACATAAGACATAGCATAGGTACATTGCGAATTACAGTCTGCTCAGGCGACGTGTCGGAGAGTTTAAAAAATATAAATTAGTTTTCTGACCCTGCCTGTTACCAAGTTAATATGAGTTTTATAATTCAGGTATCTATCTAAAGTTATACCTAGTTACTTAATATTATCAACCGTGTCAATGAGTGAACATTGACATGTGTGTGAATGTATACTGTTACAGGAGTGAGCCTTTAAAGTGATAGGAATATCAGGTTGTGAGGATGGTGAGATAGATAACGTCATCAATTTCGTCTTGGATATGTTGTGTTAGAGCATGGGATCGAAGCCAGTTAAAGGCAGAATTAAAACCATTATGTGCAATAATCTGAAGTTCAGCACACAAGAAGTGGGAAAAATACGTATTATTGAAGCTAACTCTAAAACTACCTGAGCAAAGTTAATAAAATTGCATAATAAATAGCTTTCTCTACCAAATGAAAAGTAATGTTCAAAATCGGACCATAATTATTATATACAATATATATTTAAAGGCGAATTTAGAACCTCCACCTTTTTTAAGAAGTCGGTTAACTTGTTGTTGTACTTGTTTGTAATAAATTAAGAGTTATATTATTTATATCATTGTCTGAAGACTTTTATTGTGATAATATTGGGTCCCCACCTATGAAATTGGCGTTTTGTATGGAGAATTTTAAAGAAGTTGCATTTTTCATACTAACATTTTCTTAATTTATTTAACAACCATGAACACTAATGTTTTAAAACTTTTATGCACTAATGTTTAAAAACTAAGATATCGTACGCCACTTAGATTAAGCGACAAAAATAAGTTTTGGGTAAGTTTTAAAACAAATAGTTGTCATTTCTGCTAACAAAAAGAGGAGTCATTTTAAAGGTATTTTTTATGTTTAGAAAACTTTAAGTATTTAAGGTTTTTTTACTATTGGTAGTGTCTATGATGGTTATTATTTGATATAATATCAAGCAATTGATGAATATTTTAAATCATACAAGTGACGAGATTCTCTATTTGTGAAAAAAAAAACGCCAATTTCTTAGGCAGGGACCCAAAATTTATCTTTTGAGACAACCCTACCACTGAAAATTAATCATGAATCTACTTGAACGGTATAGCTCTATATTTAAAATGAATGGTACACTAATGTTATTATTTGTATAGGATATAAATTGCCACACAATTAATGCTTAAAAAAAATATCAATCAAAAAGACTGCGATCTGACGTCTACGACTCTAGGCCATAGTTTCATAAAGTCCGTTGTTGAAGCACAATTAAGAAATCACAGAGTAACATAAAGTTTTAATTTTAACCCCTCTTAATAAACGCGGGGTAAAGCGACAGTATTAAATTCAGATTAAAAGAGTGACCATGAAGTTTCTTGTCTGACGTAACTCAATTATAATCCGAAGGATTTTGAAGGGTAACTTATTGCATCATATTTTTGAAAAATTCGTTTGCAATTACACCGCCCGCGCCGTTCTTCTCCTTAAGAACCTATACTACAACGCTTTAGGATAGGCAACTAGCTTCAGCTTTCTGACTGACCGACTCTTTTGACAATTCAAAAGTGCCCGTAGATGATTTAATTGAATCAAATGCCTTGAGTCCGAACTAAAAATATTTTTATCGAGGTTTCCGTTTGATTAAACTTTACTACGAGTACTTTCTCCAACGTAGAAAGACTGTCCCGATTATTTTTAGCTAATGCTTCATTAATTATCTTTTAAACTGCCTCGTTCGTCTAGTTGTCGCAAGCGCTACTGCGGAGCATGAGGTCCTGGGTTCAAATCCCGGGTCGGGCAGTTTTGTAGGGTTTTTACGTCTGAAATTTCTTAGTAGCAGCCCGTAGTCTGAATTTGTGCCCGGTTGATGGCAATAGGCTCGCCCCTTGTTACATGGGACACATAACTGGTGAAATGTGGGATGTACTATAGGCATACCTCTGCCTTTCTTTTCGGGGAATGCAGGCGTGATGTTATGCTATGTGTAATTATCTTTTGTAAATGAACCACTCACCTTACACTCTGTGTTTCCAACAACTAGACCGATGTAGCACTGACGGCATTTGTCTTGAAAATAGAGCATTTAAAATGGCTGGGTTGTAGGAACACAATGGAGTGGCACATTTATTTTAATTTATAGTACTAGTTACCTGGCTAATTAGTTGCAAGGTTCTAATCCTTTCTTTGAGATTAGATTATATTTAGGAACATAAAGGTTTGAAGTACATCAAGTTCTTACAAAGTATGCGTTATTAATAAGATACAATGAATTGTTGGGTTGGGTGAATCACTGCTCCCCTAGCTACATCACTGAGTAAACTGTATTTAGGAGAGACAGTTTCGACTCCCAATTTGAGTATCACAAAAATCATGTTTTTATGCTTTTTAGATTACAGTATCAAAACACAAAAGATAAAATCTTACAATTAAAAATTAAATAAAACAAATTAGAAAGAGGAGGGTAGATGTGCTGAGTTGAGTGAGTGCGTGTGCTTTTGTGTGTGTATGAGTGTTTGAGAGTGAGTGTGCATGCATTTGAATAATAGTAAATGGGATTGCCTTCATGTAAGTGACAGTATGTACTTTTCAGTCTCGTCGAAGGTTTTATTCAGGAGGAATGCACGGAGGGCGACTTTACGTTTGCTGTATGGTAAATTATAGATATGTAAGGACGTGTTAGTTTTATTATACAAGCAAGGACTGAGATAGTAGAAAAATCTCATAGTATATTTAAACTGAGTTTGTGGAACAGTACAAATTAGGTGTTTCCGTCGCTTCGTCATAGTAGTAAGAGGGGTTTTTAAGTGTTGGAGAAGAATGGTTTGTAGAATGAAATGTTGCCTTACGTTGAGGACACCACATTTTTTGTAAAGTTCTGTAGTTGGAAACAGAATAGGTCGAAATGTTGCAATTTTCAGTATAGCTCTGTGGGACACTTTCAAAGGTTTGAGGGCAGTCTTTGTGGCGCCGCCCCAGCAGCTAATACAATAAGTAATAATAGATTGACATAAGACATAGCATAGGTACATTGCGAATTACAGTCTGCTCAGGCGACGTGTCGGAGAGTTTAAAAAATATAAATTAGTTTTCTGACCCTGCCTGTTACCAAGTTAATATGAGTTTTATAATTCAGGTATCTATCTAAAGTTATACCTAGTTACTTAATATTATCAACTTTGTCAATGAGTGAACATTGACATTGTGTGAATTTATACTGTTATAGGAGTGAGCCTTTAAAGTGATAGGAATATCAGGTTGTGAGGATGGTGAGATAGAGAACGTCATCAATTTCATCTTGGATGTGTTAAGTGTTAGAGCATGGGATCGAAGCCAGTTAAAAGTAGAATTAAAACCATTCTGTGCAATAATCTGAAGTTCAGACCACGAGTTAGCGAAAAAGATAAGAGCTGTATCATCAGCAAACGACACAATTTTTGCATTTGTGATGTTAAGATTGCAGAGGTCATTTAAAAAGATGAGAAACAGCGTAGGACCGAGTATACTACCCTGCGGTACACCATAAGATATCGGGAGCTCGTTGCTGAAATGGACACAAATTTCACCATTTGCAGTCTATTTGTCAGATAGCTTTTAAAGAGATCAAGCTGCAGTCCTCTGACGCCTGCTCTCTCTAGTTTAAGTAAGAGGTTAGAAAAAAAACACTGTAAGCACCTTTTTGCGACTGTTACTTCATGAACTGCATCACAGGTTGACTTGTTCTTACGGAACCCGAATTGCTGAGAAGAAAACAGATTATTTTTTTCGAAAAACCCTACCAACCTCTTTTTGATTAGGCGCTCAAGAACCTTCGAAAGGGCGGGTAGTACCGCTATAGGGTGATAGTTATTAAAAGAGTTTCCATCGCCACCCTTTTAAAGAGAGGGTGTGCCTTTTTAAAAGCTGACGGAAATACAGCAGTCTCAAAACAGAGGTTAAATATATGGTTTTAAACCGGCGCTAGAATGTCACAGTATCTCTTAAGTACCGCAGGAGAGATACCATCCCATCCAGTGGCTGCAGTTGATCTAAGGGACTGAATTAAAAATTTGACCTCATCAACATCCGTAGGATCCAACACAAATGAGAATGAAGAAAAGGTAGTGTGGGAGGAGCAAGGTGAAGTGGGTGAAGAGTGGTCGTTGATAATATTATCTGCAAGTTGTTTACCTATTTCAGCAAAGAGTTTATTAAGATACTGCAGGACTGAAAAGGAGTGCCAGAGTGTGAAAGTAGTTGCGTAGATGCATGTTGTTGTTTTTGTGTGTTTGTGATTCGCTTTATTGTTTCGGAAACGCCAATTCTTTGGGAAACAACAAAAACTTTTGAATTATTTCCAGCTTTATCGAGCTCTTGTGTGTCGAATTATCTTTTGACTTTTTAAATATTTTATTACAGAAGTTTCTGTATCGCTTATAGGAAATTTCGAGCGTAACATTATTAGGCGATCATTTCAATCTTATATGTAGGAGGTCTCTGTGTCTTATACACCGCAGCAAACCCGTAGTGATCCAAGGTTTGAGGATCTTCTTGTTAGACAGCTCTTGTTAGAAAACTCTTCTACCAAGAAACTATGGTAGTTTCTTGGTAGAAGAGTTTACAGATAATTAGACCAACCAGAGCATCAGTAGCAACATTGAAGTCCGACATAGAGTAGATGGATGCAAAGTCCAGTGTCGTTAGTCTTATCCGTGGCGTCAAAGTCAATTTTGATGATGGGTCTAATAATACTACCATGTGGTTTTGGTGAAACAATGATCAGTAACAGTTGTATCGAAGACTAGTGAGGAAAATGTCCTTGCGGATTTTAATAATAAATAATCCAGGCAGTTGTTTCCTCTGGTCGGAAAAATATGGGTTGAAAGAAATCCGTGGAAAGCATGAGGGTTTGAATTAGTCATGGGAGCGAACGTCAATTGACAACGGTTTCTTATCGATATTAATGTCACCAGTTACAGCTACAGTTTTAACATTGAAAAATGTGGGAATTAGGTATGTTGTTGATATAAAATGATATAGATAGAGAGAGATAATGATAGAGGAAAGAAAATGATCAATGTTGCTTTTCGACGGCGACCGATAGATGCACAGAATGGCACTGTCTGACCCTACCATGATTGATAATCCGGTGGCGGAACCACCAAAGCAAAGTTCTTCACAGATAAGGTTGGAAGGCAAGGTAAGGTTGGACTTGACATATACCACAACACTTTGATTAAATTTTTTGGCAGTGTTGTACATAATACAATTTTGGATGCTAGGGATATTGTGGTTACTCGAACACAGTAACCAGCACTCCGTCAAGACCAAAATGTCACAATCCATCGAGAGTCGTTGTAGTGTCTGTAAAATAAGAAAATTACAATTGAGTGATCTAATGTTCTGTGTAAGTATTTTCAAATAATGTTTTAGATGTTTAATAAACATTTTTGCTTGCTCCGGGGTGCAAGCATCTGAATCCGATACAGAAAAATCATCAACAGTGTCCATAAGGGCATTTGAGTTGTCAAGCATTTTTAATGGTAAGGACAAGGGTCGTATATTGCTTATAAAGCTTGGAAAACACGCAGCAAACAGCTTTTGATCTTATGATGATGGATTTACAATTTTAAATTTTTGAACCTCTTAAAAATGTTTACGCTTCTAATGATGTACCCATTTTATTTATTTATTTATTACTTTACATTTTGTGCGTTGCAAACTTAAGTCTAAGCGCCTCATTACTTAAAGAAAAGCACAGCATGCACTATATTATGCGCAGATAATAACACAGTAAAATATTTAAAACAATTAATACATAGTTTAGATAAAAGTGAAAAATAAATTATTAAAAGCTAAATTGATTACAATAAATTATATAGATTAAATAAAATTAAATAAGATTGAATTTTTGTAAATTATGATTAGGTCAAAATTTGATTTTAGACTAGAGATACCCTTTAAATGGCAAGCGCGGCTTTTTTTAGAGCAGGTATTGATGAGTGAAAGAGGTCAATATCCACTTCGTGCTCTTTGTATGCAGCATACATTCTAGAAAGTGGACAGTATTGCCTCAAGTTGGTATGACATCTTGGCATGCAGAAAAGCCTCATATTAGAACTTCTTGGCAGATTACGGGGCACATGGAATAACACCCTACTGAGCAAATCGGGACAGTTCCGAGAGCCTGTTACTAACTTCTTAAGGGCATTTTTCAAATCTAGAATATTCCTGAGTTTCTCTAGCGACACCATGTTAAAATACTTCAGTCTGTCTTGGTACGAGTTGAGCTTTTTGCACTTATTACTATAAAAGGTGAGATGCCCCAAGAACTGTTTTTGCAGCCGTTCAATGCGCTTGATGTGGATCTTATACTCACGTGACCAGATCACACTGCAGTACTCGAGGTGGCTTCTAACTAGCGAGTACGTACGAGTATGTACACATACACATTTATTAATAACGAGCTTTCGCCCGCGTGGTGGTCGAAAGTTATCCCATGGGAACGTATTAACGGGATAAAAAGTATTCTATATGTTAATCCAGGTTATAAACTATCTGTGTGCCAAATTTTATCCAAATCCGTTCAGCCACTTTTGCGTGATTGAGTAACAAATATCCAAACATACAAATAATGTGTGCCTCTTTTTAACTTTCTGGTATGTTCTCACAGTTGTTTGCAGTATCTAAGCTAGGATACCCCATCCAAATAATGGGTTAGGTTAAATTAGAACTGTGACAAACCACGCGTGAGCTGAGCGAGTTGGTTGCAGTTACTGCGCTATTTAGTATTTTTAGAAAACCAAAATAGGAATTATTTGAGGCTCACAATTTTTTATAGGAAAGCAAAATAGTAATTATTTGAGTTGCGATTTAATACATGCCCTACTAAAATAATAGTTACAATCACTTTATGATCATTGTTTACTCAACCATAACGAAAACAATATTGTTGTTTTAAACACAGAACCACAAATAAAACCACAAACAGGCTAAACTCTAACATCAAACAAAACAAGTTCCCTACCTACTGAATTATATGCAGCAAATAACGATATCAATGTACAGGGAGCATTTGGGTCGATTAATAATATAATTGTGGTAATAGATCGACGAGAGCGCCGTATAATGATTGTTGATATCGCTGTCACTCATGACGAGATTCTCGTGAAAGCTGAGAAAGATAAAAAAATCAAGTATCTTGACTTAGCACACGAGGTTGTCGACATATGGGACGTGGACTCTGCAATCATTGTACCGATAATCGTTTCGGTTAGTGGCCTAATAGCGGAGAGCCTCGATCAACACCTCAGGAGGCTCTCATTGCGCGGCTGGGTCAAGGGCTTGATCCAGAAAGCGGTACTTCTAGACACGGCGCGTATCGTTAAGAGGTTCCTCTCTCTAGAGCCCTGACCACCGGCATCTTGGACCCTGTTCCTGATGCCGATGAACCACTATTTTTTATATTTTTAAATGTTTTATAATTTATATGTAATTAAGTAGCCCTCTGGAGCCCTGACCACCGGTAGCTTGGACCCTGTTCCCGATACCGGTGGGCTACAATTTTTACATTTTGAAATGTTTTTTTTTTTCTTTTTGTTTTTATAAAAATGTAAGCTATATGTAATATATATTAGATAAAGGAAATAATATAATAATAATAATGTTTATTTTGCCAAAAATAGTGCTTAACTTTTCTTTACAGTGTACATTAATACACTTTGTTGTATATGTGACTGAGCATAAATTCCTGCATGTGTTGTGCGAAGGTTGTACGCGTCTTTATAGAAGCACACTTAAAAACTCGACGTTTGAGAAGTTGCGAGTATTCCGGGGTCTGTGTTACACTTACAATTTTATGTTGTTCAGTACGATTTTCAAAATATAGCTGTCGGACATTGAGTAAAGCGGCTTCCTTGTAGAGAGATGTCGGGTATCTGAAACGTTTCTTGAGCATGACTTTCAAAACCGATCGTTGGGCTCATTCGTATTGGATCATGGTGGTACTTCCAACTCCACCCCACACTGATAAACAGTGAATTGACTCACATAATGCCACATAAACTACATTTATCATGAGAGCTTTTTTTTTTTTGGCGGATTTACGCATGAATTTCATTATGTGAATCAAATTTCTGGTGCGTTTGGCCAATATAAGGAATATTGAATTGAACAGACAGGACAGCTGGTTTTTTTTTCGCGATTTTTTATTTGGTCCCATTGAAAAAAGTTTGATAGTCTGTACGACGTCCCTAAATATAACCACACATTTGTGAAAGAATTCTTAAACAAGAAGAGAAGAATATAATAGTAGAGTTAATTACACTTAGTTTAGAGTCCCTTGGTATATTGATAAATGTTTATAAATACTGTAGCTACTGCCTGTCAGATCTCCACAACCCAGTAACTGGGTAACACGATACCCCTTGGTAAGACTGGTTGTCAGACTTTTGGCCTTCTGACTACCCGTAACGACTGGCAAAGATCTAAGAATGACAGCCGGAATAAACGGTTTAACGTACTTTCCGAAGCTCAGAGGAGTGTTGGTATATAATGAATGGTCACCCATCCACAAACCGAACCGCGGCAAGCGTCGCTTTACCTTCAATCGACCCGTGCAGCTGATATTATTTAGCCACGGGACTATGATTTACTAACGGGATAAAGCAGTAGCTTAATGTCATGGGCTCTTTTTTGAATCCCGAACGTAACGAAGGAGACTAGAATCCTGAGTGCAACGAGGGATTCAAGCTCGCCCAAAACTCTTTGCACCTACTGCGAGGTAATAAAAAACAATTCGACTGTCGAATTAGTATTTAATGAAACTGTTAAAAATAAATAATTCGTAAATAATAATTCAACGTTCGTATTCGTTCGTCGTGTCGTAAATATGACCCCAATTCCAACATTCTTGGGGGTACGCGTCACAGCAACCGATCAGTAGAACCTATGAAGTGAAACGTCTTTGGTCGAGCTGTATTTTAAAAGAAAAAGTTTTCATACGATTATTTCAGTTGTTATTTCACATTATGTACCAGCGGGTCATAATGAAATTCATTACAATATTATTGCCCGGCTAGAGCCTAGTGCTTTAATGACTTGCTTTAGGTTAGGTTTGTATGACATTAGCGAGCAGGGGTGGTGTGAAAATAGTAGATTATGCACCGAGGGGCTAAAGTTGTGTCTTATGTCACGGGCGTCATATTGAATCTCGAGCGGAATGAAGGATTCGGGATTAGGGAGTTAATACAAGAATCCTGAATGCAGCGAGGGATTCAAGCTAGCCCAAGGCAAAGATACCTTTAGCCCAGAGGAGGATACTCTACTTTTTACACCTACTGTGAGAAAATAATAGCCATAGTACGAAAAACAAAGTATTTATTAAATAAACAAACAGTAAGAATAACATATTTAGAACTAGTTAGTTATATGCACTTACATATTAATTGAAGTTAATGGTAACATTTGAGACATTAGTCCAGTTGTGCAAAAATAAAGTTAAGTTTTTATGTGGTACGTTTATAGATGTTGATGTGGAATTTATTTGAGTATTGCTCGTCAATGCTTCAGAATCTTGTATTTGCAGAGGAGCATTTTGGGTGGTGAAAGTTGGTGAAGGTGGTGCATGAAGCTCAGGGAAAGATGGTGTGATGTTGAAGGTTGTGGTGAAAAAGAATCAGATGACGTTTTTAAAGTAATGCTGTTACCAATTTGACAGCTTATTTTACTTTTGTTTTGTACAGAATTTTCAATGTAGCCCTCCGCTACTGTATCCGATTTCCAGCCACCATGTCGTTTTATTTGGGTTATATCTGCTCCCGCATTCGCCAACAGTGTAGCCGACGTTCGACGAAAACAATGACCCGTATAGAGCTCGATATTTGGTAATCCTAAGTATTTGGCAATTTCCTTCGGCATGGCACTCATTTTGTTCTTCCCGATCACTTGACGGGTGCATTTTCCACTACTGAACGCTACAAAAAATCGGTTAGTGTTTATGTTAGGAGGCCGCAGAGCTTGATACTTTTCCACAACCTTTACATATGCTCCGCGGATGACAAATGACCTTTCCCTTTTGGTTTTAGTGCCTGGCAACTTAATCAATAACAACTCTTCTGAGTGTTTTTCTATATCTTGAACCTTCATGTTTACCATTTCTTGACAACGACAAGCCCCATTCACTCCAATAATTAAAGCCACCTGTAACAAAAATCTAAATAAATTTTACTAACAACATACGTTATACATAAGCGTTCTTGTTGCTATTTGCTACCATGTTATATTTTATTTAGTTATAAATAAAAGGATGTACTTACTTTTACGGCAAGATAACTATGATCAGGAGCTTCATTTAAAAAAGTTTCAACATTCATAGGTGTGAAAACTTTCGATTTCTTTGATTGGTGACCTTCCGATTTCCTCTTTAGAAATGCTAATAGCTTAGCGTATGTCTTGATATCTATATTGTGTTTCATGCTTATTGTTGACCTAAGCATTGAATAAGTACACCATAGGCTACTTGACTTCTGAGTACAAGACAAATGCTGAAAATACAATTCCTTTGACTTTTCCGGCAGTAAATCATTGGAAATATTATCAGCTTCGGTTGTAATTAATTCAGGAGTACAATCACTTTCATCACTCGGCATTTTATAATACTTTGTTGATAAATTTAAAGTTTAAATGCCAAAAGTTTGCGCCTTTATTGCGTCTACCAATAAGTAGCCAAGACACGATCAATTCGATTTTCAACAAAAAAAAAGTCTCTTCTACGGTTCACATCACTTTGATATCACTCTCATGGAAGTGGCGTTTGTGTAAACTAAGCTTTATACAGGGCTGGAGAATGGTTTTGGATGATTGGCTGATGCATTTTGAATTTAGAACGTCATTGGAGACGCTCGTGAAAAAGAGTATTTTTGATAAAAATGTGATAAATCGACTGTAGTATAGATAGGTTTTATTATTTATTTATTTATTCACAAAATCCACAGCAATCTTAGCGCAGTTTACTTAAAATAAATTAACTAATGTTACACCATTTACTACTACGGTATTACGGCGCGGTACGGTATTTGTTATTATTAGTGCCAGTTTTAATGTTATTCCATTCCTTTTAAAAAATGGTTCGTAGTTATCTAATTATTCTTACAATATTATGTCTTCGAAAACATGGCAACGATATGAAGAAGCAGTCATTATGATTTTGTAGGAAATCGAGAATATCATCCACGCGTAGTAAGGGTATCGAGAACAGCTTTCCTCTTTCTGGCACCAAAGGGTGTTAGTTAGTACTATACTGCCAATTTAGCTGAGCATGTGAGATTCCAAATTCAAATCACATTATTGACCAGCGGGTTTTAATGAAATCCAGTACAACATTATTGACCGGCTGTGCCCCCGGCCACTAATGACTCACTTTAGGTTAAGGTTGCTTGACATATAATTTGACATTTTCGAGCAGGTGGTGTGAAAATAATATTAATATCCCTCTTGGCCTCCATTATTTCTTGTTTAAAACAACAAAGTCTCTACATTGATATCACTGACAGTAAATGACAAATTACAGCTGGGGCCGTAAATTATACGCATGTCATTTCAGGGTGACAAAGTTTACGTTAATGATCTCCGAGATACGGAACCACACTGTTTTGTTGTGTAACTGTTGCTAATACGACTAATAGTTATTTATGTCACTTTTGTTATGTGTTTACTTATCAGTAGGATTTTTATTATAATGAAAAGCATCAGTAGCTCGAATGAACGGCCTTAAAAAAATGTGGTTACAGGTAATGCTTTAGAATCGCCCCTAGTGTTAACTTTCGTGTTCGTTTGTTCGCCAAAAGAACAGATAAAGTCCTAGTGGATATAATTTCATCAAAAAACTAGCTTGCGTCTGTTAATCTTACCAGAACCAAGCTAGTTTTTTGATGCGATATCTTGAAAAACTAAAATCAAAAGAACTTGGGACAAAAGTGATGAAAGCAATGAAATGTTGCAAACTTGTCTAAAGTACTTCAAAGGTAGGTAACCTTTGGAGAATTTAATCGCAGTAACAAAACGCAGAAGCTTCAATTTAATTAAGCGAATCCTCCACCAGTCTGTCACTTAGATAAATAAAAAGTACCAACTTGAAAGGCCACGAAGAACCTCCGTCATCTTTCTCAACATCCCTCCAGTATATTTACAATACACAGCTACCGCGGATGACTCTCATTATTTCGGAAATCTAATCTCTTTGCCTCTAATCTGCCTAAGGCTGCCTTTCCACCAGGGATGTGCTAAGCTGCGTATGCCTATCACGATTAAAAAACATACCTGTTTATCCCAATTTGTAGCGTCACTTACAAATTGAATGTTTTGATTTGATAATAATTGAGGTTAATTTTAGAACTTCAATTTTCGTCGATAACATTTTAATAATATCATTCAAACAGTAACAATTATTGATGTTAAAAGTGGTGATATACAATATAAAAATAAAACCTTCTAAATACAGAAGAATGGGTTACTAATTACCTTTAGTGATTGATTGTGTAAGAATTTTACCTGAACAAGGTTTGTTTACACTTATATCGGACATTTTTGGAACACACTATAATGATGAATGAGTATAACATCAACCAATACAATCGTTTGATTTTCATAGCGAAGCTTGGCTGTGGTGGTTCAGCGTAGTTCAGTTTTTAACAAAGAGCATCTTTATAGCACATCTTACCCGCACCGTCGTAACTTAGCTTCACTTAGTCACCACATCTCTGTGGAAGGGCAGCCTAAAAGGGTCGGGTGGTAAGCAAGTTTGTACGATAAGGGGATGCTCTAAAAGCTACTTAAATTGCGATTAACAAATTTGCAGGCGCACCCCTATCTCAGAGCCTGGCATTACCGAACGATTAGTGACAACACTGGCGTCTACGTCATCTGTTTTATGGGTGAGAACCTGTCGGCTTTGTGTACAGGGTGGCGAGAAATTCCTTGTCTGTGATCCTTTTAAGGCGTTTTCAATTGTATCATTTCGAATAATACGTTTTCTGGGTTCGAAAAAGCTTGAAAATTGTTAGTAGCAGCTCTTCTTCTAGATTTGTGCCCGGTTTATGGCAAATAGCTCGCCTCTAAATGTGACTGAAAAGATCCTAAAGATATGACTGTATCTCCGCCTACCCCTCTTCGTCTCAAGGCATTTTCAGATATCATGTTATGTTATGTCTTTTGCTTAACCATTAAGTACTACAAATACAAAACATTACCATACCACAACACAACCCAAGCTCACAATACCACAACTTCCTCGGTATGTACCTATAATCCGACGAAAAAGGGCAGACCCAAAAGAAAATTTGTTGTCACACATAAAAATGCGTGAAATATCGTAAAGGTCCTGTCATATACAAAACCAGACATCGCAGAATATCGGGCTAAGGGTGCTTCTAGGCGAGATGTGCGTCGTACACACCGTCGTACGCAGGGATAAGTTATGTTCTCATCTGGACTAGTGCTCGAATGGATGGATATAATGGTATATCCTATCTGCGGTTTATAAGGCTGTTATAGTGTTCTTTATTTTCTTACTAATAATAGATTTTTCTGGTATTTTAGGGACTATATCGAGCAATTAAAAGAGTGTTTTAGAGACTGTTTTAAACTACGAAATATATAATAGATACATCGATCCATCAACTCAGCCTATCGCAGTACACTGTTAGACAGGCCTCTCCCAGGCTGCGCCACATGGAACATGTTCCAGAAATATTCAATCTGGAATGCCTAGATCAAATGACTTTTGAATCGGAAAATTAAACTACTGAGTTTGCAAAGTCTCCTATTATTAGGAACCAGTCTAGTTGCTAAAGCTGCAGTGCGTTCATTAGAACTTGACGCGTGACGCGATTGTTAGCACTGAAAATTTCAGTTAGTAATAGAGATCATAATGATTACTGACAGAACAGCCGGTCTATTCTGAAGTAATCTCACGGTGAAAACTTAGTTAAAATGATCGTGAAGTGAGCTGTCATTCCACCTGCTGCTAGGGACTGACAGCTCACTCCGAGCTCACTTCACCTAAGTTTTCACGGTGAGATGGTTACAGAATATCACTGCAGTTCTAGGTACCAATCACATGATTGCAAAATTCAGTGCTACTAACCGCGTCACGGGTCAAATTATGATGAACACTAT
The DNA here is from genome assembly GCA_963853775.1 of Xanthia togata. NCBI lineage: Eukaryota > Metazoa > Arthropoda > Insecta > Lepidoptera > Noctuidae > Xanthia > Xanthia togata. The sequence continues at coordinate 21,846,608 of OY970802.1, forward strand.
GTAAGTATTTCCTTTGTATTATATAATTGCATAGCACAGGTGTGAGTACTACGAGTATGTACTAAAGAGCTACCATTTACCGGGTAATATGTAGTAGTACTCACAGCCGCCAGGGCACATTCAAGTCAATGAAAATTGACTTGAATGTGCCCTGGCGGCTGTGAGTATGTCCGGCTCACTCAAATGTCTCACTGATGGTGGCGCGTGTGTTGGATCATTTAGCTCCCTTCAAAATGGTTGAGCTGAATGGTGCTGATCCGTGCGTCATGTTCATGAACAGGCGCCGTCAATTGGGACTGGTCATCTCTTAGCTGCCATGGCTTATTTTAATTTATTTTAAGTTTTTGAATGATTCTTTATTTTTTTCTTTTTATTACGGACGCTTTTACGAACGTGCACGTCTTTCTACATTGTTCTCACATGCATAATTTCAAAATGAATGATGTAACCAATATTTTGTATCAATTTTTTTATTTACAAGAGTGTTCGTGGAGTTGCTTGCCCGTTCTTCTCCATAGGTACCTACTACGCTTTGGAATGGGCAACTAGCTTTATATTTTTGACTGACCGTCCCCTTGACAATTCAAAAGTGCCTGTAAATGGTTTAATTGAAATAAATGCTTTGAGTTTGAGTTTGAGTACATAGTCCGCCCATAAGTTCTGTAACAAATGCAAATGCTTTTTTTTTTGAGTAATGTAAATATTTTTATAAATTTTATGTACATATTTATTGAAGTCTCAGCAAAAATTAAAAAAAATAGTCTATTCGAAATAGCCACCTTTGGCTTTGATACAGGCCTTTAATCTGTCTGGCTACGAATCTGTGCCTTTACGCACTGTTTCTATGGTCAATTTAGCCACTACACTGATTGAAAGCTTAGACACGCCGACATTGTCTCTTAAGAAATCTCTGGAGCTTTTTTAGCTTAATATCGCTACACAGGCTGAATACAATGCTCGTCTAACGCCTCCATATAGGTACAGACGCCAGCACATCAACCTACTAAAATCTGTCAAATTTCTTTAATTGATTCTCAACTTTATCACTAAAATATAAGGTTCAAAGTTTATTGGGAAAATTTGACAGTTTCGGGTAGGCTAATGTGCTGTCTTTTTTTTTCTCTTTCTACTTGTGTGCCTTTTAGTCTGCGCCAAATAAATGTATTTTCTTTCTTTTCTTTCGTCTGTACATCAAATATATTCAAAGTTTATAGCGTATAAGGAACAGGGTGTAAAGTTCACTCATCCTCAATAGGAAAAGTCAAATAATTATTTCAATTAGGCACAAAAAAGGCACTTTTGAACGTCAAAATTTACAAAAAATAATAATAATTGATTCTAGTCGCCCCTTCCAAAAAGTAGTTTTCGTATGGAGAAGAATGGGCAAGAACCTCCACCGTTACTCTTTTAAAATATTTTTACAATATCTTGTACCTATACACTAATTATATAATTATATGTGAAGACGATGCACCTAGAATAAGATTACTATACCACGATAGGTAAAAAGAATGAAAATGAAGGAATGACAGATAAATTAATTATGTGATAGATGCTTAAATATTTACATCAAATTTATATCAAACACTAACGATTATTATGCCATCTATGAATACCACACATAACATCATCATCACATTAAATTGTCCAACGTGTCATCACGATGATAATAGCGTCATTTGATAACCGAATACCGATCACAAACAATAGTTTGTTAATTCGTGGACGCGCAGCAATAACTGCGGTGCAAATTACACATAGTTGGAGCGATGTTCCAACAATTCCAATAGCGTTCGAATCAAATTCATGTGATGTCACTGTACGTGGATGTGAGCAGTAATATAAAGTGTCATATGTCAAGCTTGTATCAACATACTTACGTAACCTCACGCCTGTTCCTTCAAAGGGATAGGCACAGGTGCAGGTATAATGTACACCCATATTTCGGCAGTTATGTTAAGTATACAGATACGTATTAATAGGGGGCAGAGCATTGCCATCAACTGGGCTTTAATCTAGACTCCGGGCTGCTACTGAGAAATTCTAGATGCAAAAACCCAATAACACTTTGACCCGGGAAACCTGGGAATGGGTAGTTATTTATATTACGCCTCGTATCACTAACTAAATTTCCATGTATTTTTAAGGGTTCCATACCTCAAAAGGAAAAATGGAACCCTTCTTTCAAAGTCAGTGATCAGGAGTATCACTTCGTTGTCCGTCCGTCAGTCTCTCAAGACCCTTTTTCTCAGGAACGCGTGAAGGTATCAAATTGAATTAAATATCTAATACGTAGGTATATAGTCCCTTAGAGCTCTAAAAAAAACATGCTTCTAAGTCAACGCAGTAAAAAATACGGCCATTTATGCGACATCTTTTGATACTCGCCAATAAATCAAAACCTACAGGCCGCACATGTAAAGCCTTCCTGTAAATGTCTTCTTCCCAGCAAAAGCACTAGGAAGTGGTGAAGGGTTCGTTTTGGGAGACTGTCTTATGTAATTTTGACGTTCGAAAAGTGCTGATTCTCAGCCTAGTTTGAATAAATGACTTTTGAATTTTAATTTTGAAGGGAAAAAGTCCGAAAATAGTTAATTTGTAGTTTTATCACTTATCACACAGTTTTTTTTTTCGATTTCTAAATGTTAAGTTTTTTTGGAATCAATTCATCCCAACTACGGAACCTTTCATTGAGCGTGGTCTGACACTGACTTGGCCGGTTTTTAATTAGTTGTTGTGACTAAGGCTTTTATAGTACTTTTCTCAAATAATGCACGGAAATTAAATTCCAGAATCAATAACGAACAACGATAATTTTTCACACACCAATATGTTCATTTATTTCTTCTTTACTTTAAAGAGCTCTATTTGCAAAACAATTTGAAATTTAAATAAAGTCTAGTAGTAGTCTGGTTTAGTCTTTTTTTCTAGACAAAATCGAACTGGTTGCTAATTTAATTGTATAATTATTTTTTTAAACTTTTTTTTTTTTTTTTTTGTGATTACTTGAACTCACGCACTGACTTATCATTATTAGTATTACTTATTATAATGTTTGAAATATAGTATAATTTTACAATGTTTGTAAGTATGTGAGCACCATGCATCTATCACATAATTATGTCATTCCTTCATTTTTCATTCTTTTTACCTATCGTGGTATAGTAATTTTATTCTAGGTGCATTGTCTTCACATATAATTATATAATAAGTGTATACAAGATATAATGTTTTTTTTTTTTAAAAGAGTAACGGTGGAGTTTCTTGCCCATTCTTCTCCATACGAAAACTACCTTTTGGAATGGGCGACTAGAATCAGTTTTATTATTTTTGTAAAGTTTGACGTTCAAAAGTGCCTTTTTTGTGCCTAATTGAAATAAATTATTTGACTTTGACTTTGACTTTTCTTTGATAAGTTACCTCCTTGGTTGCCATGTGTTGAAGTATGTCCGTTCCATTTTTAAATACTTAACATGACAGTTATGAGTTTTCATACGAACATTGCAGGCCGGGCGCTCGCATGTATTCGGCCTGTACAGCAATTTCGATTTATCTGGAAGAAGGTTGTCAAAATAATGCTCGAATTTCCAAGCATTCTTGAGAAAACGTTATTTTATTCGCTCCAGACGAGACGATGAGAAAACAATAGGATAAACATTGTAATTTTAATTACTAGAGTAACCTACAGTGAACAAATCATTGTATCGGCAACACAATTTGATTTTTTTACTCTGCCTATCCCTTCGGGGAATAGGCGTTGTATAGTAAATTGCTTGTAGATTTTTAGCAGTGAACTGTATTTCCAAATAGATTTATTGATTTTACACAAGAGCAAAACTACATGTCACAGAGAGAAGAATTCTACTAGAAGTAGTGTTACCAGTTCATAAAAACTGCTAAAATTATAAATGTTGCTAATGCTAATAAAACTCTGTATGTTTTGATTATCATAATCATCATAATCATAAATCTTTATTTATCTCAACATCGTATTACAGGCACTGGTTAATAAAAAGCACAGTCTTAAATAGAGAAAGGTGTCTGAGGTAGGAGGATCCTGAGTTACAGATCACCCGGCTCTCTTAGATAGGACATGTTAAGTAACAAAACAGTAGTCAAGATATTAATGGTATTACAAAAGTTTGAAAGACCTAACAAAATTAAAACAAAATCAAAGAAAAGCAAGTAAACATAAAATTAAGAGAAATATAGATACCTACCTATTATGTAGGTACATTACGTAACTATATTATTATTCAGTAATACATACTTAGGTATCTGAATAAGAAAATAAAATAATAATGAGCTTATCACAAAATGAAAAATGGGAATGGGGAATTGCTGTGTGAATTGAATGATTGTATTGTGTAGGTGTGTGTGTAAATGTGTGGGTGTTAAGACATTGGTTTTAATAAGTTTTCCGTGGAAATATAGTCCAGATTTAATAGCCAAGAGCGTAATTTTCTTTTACAAATAGCTTTTGTATGAGTATAGATAGATATTTTTTTATTAACTGAATTATAAAGAAAAGTGCCAAGAAAACAGAAAAACTTTTGGGAGAAACTAGTGTTATAACGGATGATTGAACAAACATTTGTTGATCGTCTATTTTGTGTAGGTAAATCGTGATCTAAGGGGAGTTCAGTGTGTTTTTTTAGTACTGTCATGAGAATGAACAACTGTCGTACCGTTAACACTTGGCAGTGTTGGTAAAGCTCAAAAGTTGGATAGAGGATTGGGAAAAAGCAACTAACTTTTAATATAGCTCTTTGGGCTCTCTCTAAATGTATCAAATAACTTTTAGAGGTACCACCCCAAGTGGTAATGCAATATACTAGCAAAGACTGGCATAGTGCAAAGTAAACTGATTTAATAACTAATGTATCAGATATATGTCTTAGATTTTTAAATATGAAGATTAGTTTTCGGATTCTTTTAACTAGGGTTTCAATGTGTTGTTGGAAGCTGCGACGGTAATCTATGATTATGCCAAGATATTTGATAGAATTCGTTTTAACTAATACAGGACAAGAACAATGGTTGATGAAACTACATGAGTGGGCTTTCAAGTTGAAGTTTGGTTGATCCTGGTGTCTAAGGGAATAAGTCATGTATTTTGTCTTATCGACGTTGAGGGTAAGCAAATTGGAATATAACCATTTGTACACCGTATCAAGACCTTGTTGAGCATAATTTTTAACCTCATCCCACGAGTTAGCATCGAATATCAAGGCAGTATCATCGGCGAAAGTGATGATTTTACCGTTTTGTAGATGTATGTCACATAAGTCGTTTATATAAACTAAGAATAATGTTGGACCGAGAATGCTACCTTGTGGAATGCCGTACTGAATAGGAAGTTCGTTGCTAATCCAATTATCTACTTTAGTAGTTTGTGTTCTGTCGGATAAATAGTCTATGAATAGTTGAAGTGGTAGACCTCTAATTCCCATATTCTCTAATTTTTTTACCAAAATAGGAACAGATACTGTGTCGAATGCTTTAGCTAAATCTAGGTAAATGGCTAATGTCTTTTTTTTATTATCTAGTTTGTTGACTATGTGATCTGTTAGTTCGTGGACGGCTTCAGCAGTTGACCTGCCAGATCGAAAGCCAAACTGTGATGGAGATAAAAGACAATTTTGTTCAAGGAATTTAGTAAGTCTGGTATTCATTAATCGTTCTAAAATTTTTGACAACGTTGGTAGTATGGATATTGGTCTATAATTATTGACACAGTATCTGTCTCCGGCTTTGAATATGGGTATAATTTTGGATTTTTTAAAGGCATGCGGAAATATTCCAGCTGAGAAAGAGAGGTTGCATATGTATGTAAGAGGAGGAACTACAATATCAGCAAATCGTTTTAAAAACGATCCAGATATATTATCAACGCCAACTGCACATTCGTTTTTTAGATTAATAATTAAGGACCGTATTTCATCTTCATCAGTAGGAAGAAGAACAAAGGAATTTGGAGAAGAATTTTTTGATTGAATATCGGGTTCTATATTAGGAAAATGTGTATTTTGTGGGAGTAATTTTTCTGACAATGTTTTACCTACGTTTGCAAAAAATGAATTTACTCTATTTATTGATTCAATAGGATTGTCTATTGAAATAAGCTGTGTGGATTTTTGTTTGGCTTTATTAGTATAGGTTATATTTTTAATTGCTTCCCAAAGTTTTTTGTTGTTTTTCCCTGCTTTTTTAATCAGATCTTGCTCATAACTTTGTTTTACTTTCTTTAATATATCGTTGCAAAAATTCCTGTATCTTTTGTAAGTGCAAAGTGCTATCTTATTATCTGGATTTTTTATGGTTTTAATATGTAATTGATCACGATTTCGCATGCATTTTAATAGTCCAGGTGTTATCCAAGGCTTCAAAATAATTTTACGTCTAGAAGTCTTGATTAGTTTTGTGTTATCATTTATAGCTTGACCTAGGGAGTGTATAAAAAAATTGGTTGCCTCGTTAACATCAGTCATACTGAAAATCTTTTCGAAATCTATGTTTTTTACGTACGTTTCAAGTCCTGCGTCGTCTATTCGTTTAATAATATTGGAGCCTTGGTGTTTGATAAGTGTACGGTCTAAAAATAGTACAACGCTATGGTGGTCTGTAACTGAAGTTTGAGCAACATAACAGAACGCTGATAACCTTGTCTTTAACATTATATGATCTAAGCACGTGCGACTATGAGTAGGAATCGTGTGAGCAGGAAGCATACCATGAGAAGCGATAAGGTCGAGATATGCGTTGGATCTATTATCTTGGGAATTTTCAATAATGTCAATATTAATATCGCCAACTAATATGATATTTTGAAAGGATGAAAGATTGCTTAGACAATCGTAGAGGGACATCAAAAAATTATCGATATTTTTATGACTAGGTGGTCGATAGGCAGCAACGATTACAGTGTTTGTGTTTATTTTTAAAATAAGGCTATTTGCGTCAACAATTTCTGGTTCATCAATACTGTAGTGTTCTATGTTTTTGCAGTAAATTACCACACCTTCATTTTGAGTTTGATTTTTGCGTGTAGTGAATGAAATATAACCATCGAATTCAGGAACGGTAGGATTTCGCTGCAACCAGCATTCGGTTAGAACAATAATATCCCAATCAACTTTTGACCTTGCAAGTAATGTCTGAAAGTTGGGAGTGTTGCAATTAATACTACGTATATTTTGAGTCAATATTTTTAGGGTATTGGAAGAGTTTTTTAACAAAGCGTGGCAGTCATCTATGTTACAAGTGGCGGATTGAGCAACAGTAACAGAATCCAGTTCATTATTTAGTATCATGTTAAAGTCATCCATTTTTCAAAACATAATATTTTAGGGTGCAATTTAAATTACCAATGTATTTTACCAACCTTCGAGCAACACTACGTCTCACGCATAAAATCTTCACAGAAATTATTAAAATATTTAATCTATCAAGACATCTGAAGTCCGTGTTTGTATATAATATGTGTGTGTTTGTGTGTGTGAATGAGTATAATGAGGTGAGAGTTATATCAATATTTTCGAAAATTGTAAAGTCAACATAATATAAGGCATTTTGATTTCCGAAAATTGTGAACTTAACATAATATAAGGCATTTTGACTGAGTACTAACATATTTTTTTACATTATTAGAATCAAAATATTAAAGAATTGACTAGTCATTAAGTGTTTTAAAGTTATTAACAAAATCTTAAGAATTAATATAAACAAAGCTAAATAAAATAAAATAAAATACTGTAGCAAAGAAAAGGTGGCTAGTCAGAGTTCGCACTCTGATTTAAGCTTATCTAAATCAGCCTCCGAGTTTATACGAAAACGATTATCTCCTTCATTATTTCGAATAAATATCTTGCCGTGGGCGGCCCAACAATATGCAAAATTATAGGTCTTAGCAAAGTCACGCGCTAAGAAAAACAGCCTTTTGCCTTTGCTCGTTAGATTTTCAGCTATGAAAATTGGTTTACTGGAGCCATGGATATGCAGATGTGATGTATTCAATTTATTTTCTTTGTGTTGCTTGTTGAAGTTTTTTGTGTGTTCCAAAAATTTTTCTTTAAGTAAAACTGAGTTAAAGTCTAAGATAATAGGCTTGTTTCCTTCCGTTTTTGTGTTGATTCTGAAGACATCTTTTATGTCACTATTTTGAATGGTCACATTTATGGCTCGACCGACTGTATTCATTAACTGAGCAAGATCATCTTTCGTTTCTCCTCTTCTAGGAGGTATATTTCTTATCTCTATACTGGAGAACCTTTGCGCATTTTCAAGGTTTTCAATTCTAGACTCGAGAGTGTAAATGTATTGTAAATTATCTCTTTTTTCCTTTTCGATTATTTCAAGCTGTTTTTTTAGGTTATTATAGTCTTCAGACAGATGCTCAATCGATTCTATAATTCCAATATTTTGCTTTTTAATATCGCTTATCGTAGTTAGGAGAGCGTCAAGCTTAAAGTTCTGTTCATGTTTAAACTCGGCAATTACGTTCCTTATTTCCGACATAAAATCGTTATTCTCAAAATCAGGCGTCTGCTTACTTGATCGCGTACGACTTGTTGTGCCCGTAGCGTCCGTATTGCTGACGTTAGTAGTCATGTCAGAGACACAGTTTTTTTTTGCCGCCTTGGTTGGAGTTCGTTTAAGTGGCATAGTTATTTAAATAAACGGTGAAAAATCTCAAATATTCAATTATTATAGAAAATAAATAGTTCAAATCACCCCAATTTAATGTTGAGAATAATATTCTGTAATTATTTTAATACAAAAAGACAAGCATTTCGTGAGATCCGAACTCAAGGACTCATGTACGGGAAGCGCATATCAAACGTACGGGGTCAACGTAGGAGTTATTAAGAATGGCGAAATTACTGTTCAGTAAGATATAATTTTTAAAAAGTTTGTTGGAATGTCGTTACCAAGCTTTCATTTCAAAAATCTACGCACTGTTTGAATTTTTTTAACACTGATTATCTTAATGATAATGATAGTTAGAAACTATTGAAATATGCCTGTACAAGTGCTCCCTGAGTTTGTATTATGGTTTTAAGTCACTTTTGTAGCACAAACACAGTTTTGGGATGAAAACGGATCATAGAAGTAATAGGGTTAATAATATCACTTTTTATAAGTCCACAGGGTTTGTTAACTTTAGATAACACTAGCGATCATTGACTGAACTAAATGAATCGTAATTATATTAAAATTAGGACGGAAAAACTATTTTAAACATTTTTAAATAAAAAAACAAACGGAGCGCGATGTTTGCGTGATGGCAGCGCCATCTGTCGATGATTATTCTTAAACAGGCGTGATGTTATGTTAAGTTACACATAACTTTATTATTTTACCTAAAACGGTTGCCGAGTATCATCGACGACTGTTTCTCTGCAAAGGGTCTAAATGTCCCATTTCCAAGTTAGCAAAACAGTCTCAAAACCCCAAATGCTAGCAATAAATAAACCGAAGATAAAATGTCTGCCGTAAAAATACAAACGAAACAGGTTATGTACCAAATTGTGGGGAAACATGGGAATTAATCTCACTATCTCATCTCCGCTTGTTGACAGCCAGCTTAATCTATTTCTCTGTAGATAATCCGGGTCTTAAATGTAATTTATCTTTCTAGTAAAAATACCTGAAAGGTCCGATACTTAGTGAATATTTTCCGTGACACAAAAATTGTGGCTGTAAAGCGTTGGTTTCCCAGGAAAGCGGTTTCGTCATATTTTAGCTGACGTCATGATAATCTATCTTTTTCAGTGTTTGACACTAACACTTTCGAGTCCACCCAGTTTTCTTAGAGCTCATACGTCATGCCTCCATACATACATACATATTGCAAGTTGACCCTCCGGGAGGGTCACCAGTTTGCGGTGTTTTTTTTTATGCAAACTATTAATTTTATTTTTTGTTGAAATCGTGTTATTAAATATTTTTAATTTACAAAACATAATTATTTTGTAACAGCTTTGCTCAGCTTTTGTGTTCTATTATTTACTTGACGCTCATGATTCAATGGGATTAATTAAAATTTACCTTTTTTTTAAGTTTATGATTTAATATTTTAACATACGTATGCAATAATAAATAATAAACTTCGATTGAGATAAGAACTGATGCTTTAAGATTCTCATAGCCAAAAGTAAGGAATTTTAGTGATAGTTTAGTTAGTTTAGTTCGGTGTACAAGAGAATCGGCACCATTAACTCAGTACTCAATATCTTTATTGCTTTACCATAATGTGTACTTAGGTGGTAACTATATAATTTAGATCATTATGGACCCTGTAGGGCACAGCAAAAAGGTAGGAGAGAGGAAGACCTGTTTTACGAGATAAATAAGTGGTTTATCCATTATTGTAGTACCGCGGATAACTTATTTTCTATTTGATATTGTTCGACGTTAAAGTAGGTGAAAAATTGGTACTATATCAGCAGGCAATATATTCATGAACTAATATAAAAATGAGTATATACAAACTTTAAAAAAAAACATATAACATTTATATTTCCTCATCTAACGTTTTCGTTAATCGAAAAACTAAATCCAGGAAGACAAAAGTAAGCATAGTTTAGTTCGGTGTAGGTATAAGAGAATTAGTACCAATATCTCACAAAACTTTTATACCTAATAACATTTCATCAATTTTACTATAGACAGGAAAGTTCATTGCTTTCTAACGCTTCAAGAGATATTATTATATTCTTTCGTGTTCAGCGCGTTGCGAGATAACATTTACCGCGCATCATTAAGTCCGTCTCGCGTGTTGCTAAATAAAATTATAATTTTAACGTGTTATAATGATAGCGTGTATAACAACGCGCTAGAAAAATATATTTTATTGTCTATGACACGTCTATAGTTTATAGCGGATTTGAGCATCACTAATGAGAACTACGCCTTGGCCCTGCAGTGGGACAATAAGCTAGTCTTTATTATACTATTCCAAGATCTGTTTTAAAATAATTCTAAGTATTATGAATTCAGCCCAACCTTTTCCTTGAACATCCTGGCATTTATTATACCAAACCCCAAAAAGTAATAAAAACAAATTGACCTCAGAAAATCAAAATTATTATTTTTATTCAGCCACAAAGTTTTCTCAGCTGAATTCTAAAACTTACTTTGTATAAACATCTTGAACGAAACGTTATCTTGTGACTAGGCCCTAGAGAGAAATTATAACTCCACAGTTTAGTTCAGAACTCAAGTCAAATATCTTGACCGTGACCTTTTAAGGGCAGTCTACACTAGAGCATTTTGTCGAGCATTTCCATGTAACGTTCTTACGAATGGTACCTAACATAACATCATGCCTTGTTTCCCCTAAGGGTTGGGCAGAGGTGTATCTATAGTACACCCACATTTCGCCAGTTATGTTTAAGTCCCATGTAATATGGGGCGAGCCTATTGCCATCAACCGGGCACAAATCCAGACTCCGGGCTGCTACTGAGAAATTCCAGAAAGAAAAAGCCAATGACACTTTGCCTGACCTGGGAATTGAACCCAGGACCTCATGTTCAGCATTAGCGACGAGGCAGTCATTTACCTGTAACGTTTCTTCCTACGTTGCGTTCATTGTAACGACCTGCCCTCGGCCCGCATACTTCACTGTGCCTCTGCTCGATAAAATGTCACACCAATACGCTCGTAGGTTTTTTAAATCAGGTTGTAACAAAACATCGAACGGCGTATTCGAAGTACGGTTCGATAAAATTAAAAACCGCGAATGCTAGATGTTTTGTTACAAGTAAAAGCTCTAGTCTATACTCACCTTTAGGGAAAGTTTTTCTCTCTAAAAGTATACTGAATATCATTTTGAATGTGTTTTTTGGTCCTTTCACGGAGTGTGACGAAGCTTACGAAGTGAAAATGTCTTCACTTTGAGAAACTTTTGGTACGCACCCTACTGACTGTTAACTTGCTGAAAATTAAAACAGCTTTTCTTACATCTCAAACTCAAACTCAAAGCATTTATTTCAATTAAACCATTTACAGGCACTTTTGAACTGTCAATAAGTGGATTAGTCAGAAATAGGAAGCTAGTTGCCCATTCCAAAGCGTAGTAGGTACTTAGAGAAGAACGGGCAAGAAACTCCACGGATACTCTTTCAAATAAAAACGTTTGATACAAAATATTGGTTAAATCATTCATATTGGAATTATGTATGTGAGAGCAATGTAGAAAGACGTGCACGTTCGTAAAAGCGTCCGTAGTAAAAAGAAAAAAACATGCAACAAAAAAATTAAATAAACCATGGCAGCCAAGAGATGACCAGTCCCAACTGACGACGCCCGTTCGTACATGACGCATGGATCAGCACCATTCAGCTCAACCATTTTGAAGGGAGCTAAATGATCCAACATACGCGCCACCATCAGCGACATAACGATTCATTAAGTATCTACCAACAATTTTAGTAGGTTTTAAGAATGTCTAATGTCTACTTATGAATACCACAGCTGCCACCCACCAGCGCCTGATCTCTCTCCGGTCGTGTCGGATTGCCATGCCTTCCTATGAAAGTGAGGTAAGACAAAGTGCACCAGTGTCTGCGGTGTGCACACATTAGTGCACTAAAATATCTCCCGCATCAATGACTAGTCTCCGCTGAGATCGGAAATTTGGTCTGAAGGACTAAAATTATAGGATGGCCGTTTTAAAAGGATTATTTGAAAGGGGGCTTCAGAATTCTCGGTAGAAGACGCCTTCTATGCTATAGCGCCGAGGAAAAATAGCGTTCCTAACCCGTATCAACCATACATTGTTCATTATACCACCAATTCCCACAAAAACAAGGAAAACAGAAACATTTAACAGAAATAAACATCCATCAGTTAGCACCGCGGACACATGATTACTTTCTGAAACGGATAGTTTGCACGCTCCTGACAGATCTGGTCGCGTGCAATCGGACGGCCGGCGCGCGGGACGAGGGTCGGGCACCAGACAGCTGTGTGCGGTGATCCGGACGCTATTATTGACATGTGTAGTGATGTTTTGTCTGAATATATCCGATAATAAGGTTTTTGTGGCGGTCTTGTGTCGTTTTTAATGGTAGGTATACGAAGCTTGTATAGTAATACAGTACGGAAGATAACTAATATTATAAATGCGAATGTGATTTTGTTTGCTGAGTTTTCACGCTAAAACGGCCAGTCGCACTAACGCTGCAAGCCGCCACTACAAGTAGATGTCACTAAGACAAAATGGCTACTATATTTGATCAGCGTACCTACTTTAAGTTAGGTCAAGCAAAACAAATAATTAAACTGAAAGTTTTCAAAACGAGAGCAATCAGCTTCGACAGTTAAAATAAGCGCGTGAAAATGGAAATGTAAAGGTGTAAACACCTGTTTTACCGCACTGGATTAATATCCAGTGCGGTAAAACAAGGCTGAATTATGTCATTTATCGTAAACCGCAATCCAAAAATATCGTTACGTTGCGTTGTTGACCGCACCAAACAGTCGCGTTTTCAGCCAATTGTGTAGGTACCTACACCGGGCACACAGCTCAGCAACAGTCAACAACATACGTCTGGAGGGAACAATGACAAATTTTAAATTGGACGTGTTGAGCGAAACGCGAAGTAATCGTATTTTTGGGGAAATATCAAAACAACAAGATATTGTACCTTTGGGACATGCGGGAACGCGACAAAACCACTTTGATGTCGGATTCGGCTCCAACTGTTACACAAAGTGGTGGATGCTTACAAAAAAATACTTTTTGAGTAAAATTGCTGAAAAACGTGGTTTACTTTTCCATGTCTGAAAATCGTATGTATTCGATGTAATATGAAAATTATAGGTAAGCAACCATTATCATATTGTATGGTATCGTAATATTTTTTTATCATAAACTTACCACATCATGAATTTATTTGCATTCCACCATTTTCTTAAGTTTTCCACATTATTATTTCTTGGTATTTTGGAGACCTAAGGAGCATTTATTCTGTAAGCTGGCAACGTCGCAAATACATGTCAAATATTTCGCTGTTTTGATTAACTTGACAATATTACTGTATGGAAACATAAAATTTGGTTAACTAGCGAACTAGAACAGGAATCATCTTCATCATCATTTCAGCCATAGGACGTCCACTGCTGAACATAGGCCTCCCCCAAATTGACTGGTGTGAAAAAAAGTTAATTCCAAATTCGAAACTTTTGTTTAAAAAAATAATAACATGAATAATGAATTGCAATTATAACACTGATTTTGATGTTGTAACCGTTTTAGGTGTAAAAAAGACGTATGTAAAGTTTTCAAATACTTCTTCCTTACCTTTTCAATTAGGTACATCTAAAACTAAATATTCGTTGTTACGATTTCAATTATTGCATTTCATAATCAGTATGTTAGTTCGCTAGTTAGCCAGATTTCTCGTCGGAGGAGCTCGTGGTTAAGTAATAAGAGCCGCACGGGTCGATCCATCAGGTTAAGCTACGCTTGCCGGGGTTGGTCCGTGGATGGGTGACCATCTTTACATACCGAGACTCCTCCGTGCCTCGGAAAGCACGTCAAGCCGTTGGTCCCGGCTGTCATTCGTGGATCTTTGACAGTCGTTACGGGTCGTCAGAAGCCCGAAAGTCTGACAACCAGTCTTACCAAGGGGTATCGTATTACTCAGTTCCTTGGTTGTGGAGGTCAGATAGGCAGTCGATCCATGTAAAATACTGGTATTCAGCTGCATTCGGTTAGACTGGAAGCCGACCCCAACATAGTAGGAAAAAGGCTAGGCAGATTGATTTAGTTAGCCACGAATGAAAAATAAGAAACATTAAATAAACCTGTTAATAAAGGTTCATAGTAGCTAAAAATATGCTTAATGCATATTACTAATTTTTTTTTTTTTTTCGCTATCTTCTACCCTTCAAATACTTTCGTCGCCATAATGCTACGCGAACGTTCGAAATTTAAAATACTCGGAATTATATTTTTACAGGCAATGGCTTCGATAATATTTGATATAAAAATGTTGGCTACCATATTCCAGTCACACACACCTAAGCTAACTACATAACATCACGCCTTGTTTCCCCGAAGGGTTGGGCAGAGGTGTACCTGTAGTACACCCACATTTCGCCAGTTATGTTTTTAAGTCAAATGCATTAGGGGGCGAGACTTTTGCCATCAACCGGGCACAACTCTAGACTCCGGGCTACTACTGAGAAATTCCTGTTGGAAAAACCCAATAATTCTTTTCCTGACTTGGGAATCGAACCCAGGACCTCATGCTCAGCAGTAGCGCTTGTAACCACTAGAACAACGAGGCAGACCTAAACTAGTTTGACGCCGTTAATGCTTCCATTAAATCTAAGCCGAAGCGTATGTCTATCTTAATACTTATTCCAGGTATTAGCAACTAAAACAGCTATATTTTATTATACACCTTATCCCCGAGTTTCCTTATCACTGAGTTTCCTTATCATTGTAATGCTCTACATAATAAGATTTCGCGAAAATCCGTGTAATGTAACGACTCTCAGAGCGCTTAATGTTCGTTTTGATAAAAACGGGATTAAGTAGAAATTCAAATGTTACCTGGAGCGATAAGCGCTTCTGGTAAAAAAAATTAGGTACATGCTACTGAAGATCAGTATGTCTTGCTAATTATGCATATATGTTTTTAAACCAGATTTTACTCAAAGTAAAGGACATCGCTCATTATAACAGCTCCGACACGGCAAATAACTTGTCATTAAAGTTAGAATTTCAAATCAAATGCATTAAAGTCTATTTTCTAACTTGAATGACAAGTTATTTGCCGTGTCGAAGCGAAGCAGTTATAATGAGCGATGTCAAATTCAAATTCAAAATATTTTATTTCACATAAACCTACAAGGGCACTTATGAAACGTCAGAAGCTAGGTGCACGGTTACAATTGGTCGTTTCTTATGGAGAAGAGCCAGCAAGAAACTCCACGGTTACTCTTTTAAAAATAATGGGCTTCTAAAATATTTTCAAATAACAGTGTTATTAGGTATGAGAGGACACTGTAGTCTTTCAACAAGTACCAGGTACTTAACAGAATAATGATGGTCAGCAAATCTACAGTCAACTAAGTCTACAGCGTTCTGACATTCACAAAATAGAAAAGAATCTTTATAAAGATAAAGAAATTAATAAAAACAAAAACGTATTTTAAACGAAATGACGTGATTGCTATTACAGCTGTAACAAATCTGAATAATTATCATGTCCACAAAAACCACTAATAAAGAGTTGAAATTAAATTGTAGGGATATATTGTCAAATATAAGGTGATTATGTTAAGGAAGAATGTAAAAAATATAAACATGGTAATTTGAGAGCAGTTAATAGATAATTTGAATTTAATTGTTAATGATGATCACCTTTATTTTACATTAATACATATAAATTATATTTTTAAATGTTAGAATAAAAAAATATAAAAACAATTAAAAATATAAAAAATTGTAGCCCACCGGTACCGGGAACAGAGTCCAAGCTACCGGCGGCGGTCAGGGCTCCAGAGAGAGGAATCTCCTAACAATGTGAGCCGTGTCCAGGAGTACCGCTTTCTGAATCAAGCCCTTAATCCAGCTGCCCAACGAGAGCCTCCTTTAGTGTTGGTCGAGGCTCTTGGCAATTAAGCCATTGGCTGATAACGACTATCGGCACAATGATCGCTGAGTCCACATCCCACATGTCGACAACCTCGCGAGCCAAGTCAAGATACTTAATTTGTTTATCTTTCTCGGCTTTCACGAGGTTCCCGTTATGCGGGACCGTTATGTCAATAATCATTGCGTGCCGCTCTCCTCGATCCACCACCACTATATCAGGCTTATTGGCAACAATAGTCCTGTCAGTGATGATGGATCGATCCCAGTACAATGAGATATTTCCATTTTCGAGAACAGGGTTGGGCACATACCTGTACGGTACTTCCGATTCCACAAGGCTGTATTTCAGAGCAAGTTGCTGATGGATAAGCCTGGCTACAAGGTTGTGTCTATGCAAGTACTCTTCGTTGGCTAGACGAGAACACCCGGAGATAATGTGTCGGATTGATTCTCCCGGATGGTGGAATGCCCGACAGATGAATTAATTAATTCCTTCACAATGAATCTCCGGTAATTGTTCGTCATCATAACTTCGTCCCCCTTCGGTATCGCCAAAGAGGTCACCAAAACGCAGCCAGGCTACGGACGCTAATAAATCAACATCGGGTCTATGAGGGCCCGGAAGTAGCTTCCGTGAAGCTCCTTACTCTGCCATACCACCGATGATCGTTAGTGTCTAGCACTACAGGCTTGCGCCGTATTTTTTTTAATTTTTTTTTATCAGTTCTTACATAATTTTCCGTTAATGAGGTACCAGAGAAGCCACATGTGCAAAAGGAATTATTGCCAAACTTCCTTGTCTTCAACGATCGCTCATCTCGAGAATGTGAGGTTCTCAATTCCTCTGTATTTTTTCTTTTCTCCATATGTGTTATGTTCATCGATATTTTCATCAATAGTGGACCGATTTTGAAAATTAATTTTGTAGAGGAAGCTTGCGCGGAGGTCCTTAATAACTTTGCTTTGATAGTTTTTGTTTCATTAGTTTCATTAATACGTATTTAATCCACTACTTGGTGTATGTTGATAATGTTATAAAACTTCCTGTCTCTGTTGTTTACATAGCAAATAAAAGTGAAAAGTAAAAAACCTTTTTTACACGTTTGCCGCCAATATAATAAATAACTTTAATTTCGGAAGTCGGTCTGTATTTTCATGTTTTGCCACCGACTTCCGAAATTAAAGATATTTTTCACTTATGTTTTGGAAGTCGGTTGTTTGTTAAGTTTTTTATTAAGTTGTCAGGTGCCAAACAAGATACAAGTTCCTCTGGATACGAGAAGCACAGAACCGGTCACTGTCGGTGCTTGGGGGCGGCCTATATCCAGCCGTGGACGTATTTCGGCTGAAATTCTGATGATAATGATGACAATTATGTAGGCGGCCCACATTATGGTAACTAGGTGGCCAGCACGGCCTTTGGATCTCTGCAACACAAACGCTACGCAGGTGTGTGCCTTCAAGAGACCAAGCTAAATTGTATCCTGTACCCTAATTACGTAATACAAGATTAATCGGAAATTGAATAGTTTTGAAACAAATTACTAATCCAATGCTTCGTAAATTCGAAAAAAAAATCAAATAACGCAATAAATGTTGTTGAACTGTTAAAATCAAACAAATTTATCGTAATCGTTTACGAAAATGTGTTGCGTAATTGGATAGCTGTTGTTCTAACTTACAATAGTTACAAAGGAGAGATTTTAGCTAATTAATTTTGCCCTTACTCCTCAAACAAAGGCGACATGTATATAGATAGACTTTCTTTTGGTGGCAGTCGTAATTGTACAATCCCTATCTCACTTTATGTCACGGTCATTGTTGATAGAACATTCCTATAAACAGAGCACTTACGAGTTGTAGGTCTTAGGGTCAAACCTCGACAGACGCTTTAATTTAATTTAATTTATTTCAAATAATCAGATAACAGAGATCCGTAGTGTTAGTAAAGTACACTCGAGAGCAATGAATCCGGGTCACTTAAAGAATGTTAAAAATCTCGGAAACTAAAAATGATAGGTTAATGCAATAAATTGTAATTAATAGACAATGTAATACTCCTTAAATGAAAGTAAAAAAAATATGAGTCACCATACATTTTATTAACACAAAATTACATAAAGAAAAAAACTGCTGATCTCTCCTTAAAACAAAAATAGGAAACATGAAATTTTTGAACTTTATTACGATTTTCTTGAATTTTAATACTTCGTATTGCCTCCTCGTGCTTCCATTACTGCGTTTACGCGGTTTGGCATGCTGTACACCAAGTTCCTTATACGATTTTGGGGAATATTCTCCCATTCCTCTGTGAGAGCAATTTTGAGCTCACGAAGCGTGATTGGGGGAGGGTTTCGTTGTTTTACGCATCTGCCTAGCTCGTCCCAAGCATGCTCGATCGGGTTGATATCCGGGCTGCGCGCTGGCCACTCCATACGAGTAATGTTCATCTCTTGAAGGTAGTCATTCACAATCCTACCTGTATGAGGTCGGGCATTGTCATGCATAAATATAGCATCCTCACCTAAATTGACCATAAATGGACCAACGTGATCATTGAGGATTTCTTCCACATATCTTTCGCTAGTTAAAGAGCCGTTTTCTATGATCACCAGCTCTGTGCGACTTTCAGAAGAAATTCCGGCCCACACAAGTACAGACCCACCACCGTAGGCTACTTTTTCTTCGATGCATGCTTGCTTGAATCTTTCCCCTGGTCTTCGATACACTCTGTGTCTTCCATCGTGCTTGTAGAGCATAAATTTTGATTCGTCGGAGAACATAACTTTTGACCAATCTTCAATACTCCAATTTACGTGGCTCTGGGCATATCTTAGTCTTGAAATACGATGCCAACGCTCCAGTTTAGGGCCGTTTGCAGGTCTAAGGGGTTTTAAGTTAGATTCAGCAAGCCGACGTCTTACTGTCCATGCACTTGGGTTACTTCCTCCGAGCCGTCGAAACTGATTTGTGAGTTCAGTTCCTGTAAGAAATCGATTTCGAAGCATGGTGTTCACCAAGTATCGGTCTTCTCGTGCTGTGGTACACCTGGTTCTGCCCGTTCCTGGTCTGCGTAGGTTAGAACCAGTTTCTTCGTAACGTCGGAGAACTCTTTGTACTGTTGACAGCGACACACCGACAGTCCTGGCTGTATCGCGCTGACTCCGGCCGGTTTCCAGCATTGTAAGTATTCTGGTGCATTCTTCAGGCGTAAGCGACATACTTTCAGCTTGAATAATGAATATAGAGCACTATCAACATGGTTTATGTGCCCACATATATGACAGATTACAAACAAAAGCAAAACCAAATGCTGTAATTTCGTAGTTCCATCTTCGAAAGTGGCCCTTTTTCAAATTTGATTTTTTTATGATATAACTTTACAATAACTAAGAAGTTTTAATACCTTCATTTAAGGAGTATTACATTGTCTATTAAATACAATTTATTGCATTAACCTAGCATTTTTAGTTTCCGAGATTTTTAGGATTCTTTAAGTGACCCGGATTCATTGCTCTCGAGTGTACCTTATACCTAGTGTTAGTATATACATAAATTACGATAACATTTTGGGTATGAGTCACTTTGTAAAGAAGACGAACCCAATTTCTCAACCGGTCATCCTTTCCACAAAATGCCTCACAAAAGGGGAAAACACATTCTCAGTCACTGTTTCCAGAATGCTGTTGCCACTGGCCTGGGTTCTAGCTGCCACTGACGCTATTTTCTTCAGCTTTACTTTGTGTAAATTATTTCATCGCCACAGCTCTCAAAACGGCTAAAGAAAACATCGTGAGGAATGTGTATGTCCTAGAAACAAAAAAACAAAGACATGTGACATCTCCAACCCGCACTGGGCCCACTCGTTCTCGAGGAGAAGAGGAGGAGGCCTCTGTCCCATTAGTGGGAACATTATAGAAGATTATGAATAGCTGAACAAAATGATGGAGGATTCCTTGGAGGAAAAACCATTGAAGAAAATGATAAGCTTTCCACAAATTCAAACCATGTATCCGCCATTACTTTAAGGAAAGCGTGTGAATGAAGGGCCACAGCCTGCCTTTTGTTCAAACACACAATGTTTGCTAATACCAACACGCTTTTATTCGCAAAAATATTCAATTTTAGCATAAAAGAGGATTCCTCTTATTCAGAGAAATGGGGAATCCTTGCGTAGGATTTTAAATTTGTATTGTCTTGGAGTAGCAATGTATCAAAATTTGTAATATTTAGACGAATACGTTATTTGAATGAAGATTTGGATGGAATTGTGCTCATTGGGGTTTGATGAACGATGTTTTGTAATACGATTATGAATGTATTGTTATGAACAGTTATTTTTGGCCAGCTGTGTTCAATCGGTATGATTTCTTTATTTATTATTTCTGTAAGTCTATTTATTATTTAAATCTGTAGAACTATTCGATGTTTTACAATATTTAACACAACTAACTATTTACACTGGGTACCTACTAAATTAAATTACTAACTATGCAAAAACAAACGGACAGGCGTCGAAGTACTCGTCCACATCGCTGTCATCTGGAAACGGGCCCAGGAGACTGGCAGCATTGCCACGCTGAATTGGAATGCTAATTCTTTGACCAAAGAACGAGCAAGCCCGGTAGTCAAAAGCGGCCGGCGATTCACCAATTTTTATTTGTTATGTTTTTTTTTTTTTGCTAAAAACTTTTTTATCTGATACGGTTATTACATTAAAAAAAAGAAAAATAACAGTGCAACTTATAAGTAGGTAAACACCCGTTACACCACATGCATAAAACAATGTAAAAAACGCTAACATTTTAAAATTGGTAGCATCGTTAAAAAAGTACATTGAAATTAAATTAAAATTTCCGAAATTCTAATTAAAAATTATAAAATCCAAATCCTTTGAAAAGCGAGTCAAAATATTCCTTCAAATATTCAATCAACCATTTTTACCTAAAAACAGCTGTATCTATGCAACTAAAGACACAATGGCAACGTTCGTTCATTAACACGTCAGTTAATGTCACATTCACCGCGAAGCGAGCGCGTAGAGACGTTATCAAATCAGCGCGGAACACTCCAGAATAATAATTATCGTCTGCAGCCTGTTAAACGCATTAACATTGAATAAAATTATTCGTAAATGTGTAATATGATGAGTCATGTGTCTCTGTCTGATGCCATCTTGAAGATGTCTTTTAGTCTTGTAAACAAAAACTCCACTATAAGCATTGAAGACGTTTTAGACTTACTTACATAGGATGCTCTTGATATGATGCGTAATAAATGATCACCCAACCAAAGCATGCATGGCTGCACGACTGTCAGATGTCCTGCACCTTAGCGGCTAAGGTGCAGGACAGGCTCGTGGTGAAGTGGCTTAAACTTAGCTAGTTATAGATAGTGCAATCCACGACGACACGCCCCACTCCGCTCCGCTCCGTACTAAAGTACAGCTTACAGTACACTAATCGCGGAGTGGGGCGCGTCGTCGTGGATTGCACTATCTGTAATGAGGCCCTTATTCTAGGCAGTGCCTTATGTTGTGCAACGAACACATCCATCAGTTCTAGTGTTATAAGCGCACGAACATAACTACACACATTAAATGAAAGTATTAAATGACGAGAGGCGATACTTAAATAGGTTTAAAGAACTTTTTTTTCTCATAAGAACATACATAGTTCACTTAAAATGAGATTAACAAAAATATCTTATTAAATTAAAATACAGCTGTAGCTTTAATGTGTGACAATTTTCATACTATTACAACAAAATAATTTTATTTCATAATCTGTTCAGCAGGACCTCGCGCAGAAATAGTGACTGTAAAAATGCATATATATATTTTTTTGTTGTAAAAATTTTAATGGTCACACATTTTTATGTCGTTAAGCAGGCTGTTGTCAGTGTACGTGGTCGGGTTGTCATTAATTATTTGTTTCTGTTTCTTAAGTAATGTTTTTGTGTTTTTTGAGTTAATGTAATGTTTGAGTGGATGTTGCCTGTGTTTTTTTTTTTTAACTAGGTTGCATGTGTTGAATGTGTATAATTGCGTAATGCTTTATAATTTAGTTTTAGTGTATAGCTCCTTTGTAGGTGTTAGGTATGTAATTGTAATGGAATAATGTTTTAATAATTCTGTTTTGTGTGGTTTGTATCTGTCTTAGATTAGTTTTGGTAGACAATCCCCATATTTCTATCAAGTATTCGAGATGCGTCTTTAAAAGTGAATTGTATATCAAACCACGTTCTTTAGCGCGTTTTATAGCAGCAAAAATCATGTAGTAGGTTTTTGTTGTGTTAATAGTTAATAAGTTGTATAAGAGCATTACTCATTGAGCAAGTTTAAATAACTCTGGGCATCAGCTATTATATCTTGAATTGAATTACCAAAATAAAATAAGCAAGTATCGTCTGCATACACGGTTAGGTGACCAATTAATGCTAAGTTTTTAATATTATTAACATAAATTAGGAATAGCAAGGTTCCCAAAACTGATCCCTGGAGAATACCACAATTAATATTTTGCAGACCACTGGAATACATCTCGAATTTTAACTGTTTGATACCTATTTCGTAGATAGGAAGTGAATATTCTCAAGGCTTGGCCGGTAACCTATGTTATTTAGCTTTTGTAGAAGTTTAACGTGACTGACAGTGTCAAAAGCCTTCTTTATATCAATAAAAATACCTAGTGCTATCTGTTTCTGATCAATGGCTGTTTTCATTTTTGTTATCAGGTCTATAGTACCCGAAAGGGTGCTGGATTTCGATCGGAAACCATATTGTTGCTCGATTATAAAGTTTTCATCTGTGAGATATTTGTGTAAACGAGTATACATAATCTTCTCAAATATCTTGGAAACAACTGGAAGAACAGATATTGGTCTATAATTTCCGGGGTCGCTTTTCGCTCCGGACTTGTAGATAGGGCTAACTTTAGCAATTTTAAGAGGTTCAGGAAAGACACCATCTTTAAAACATTTGTTTATACAGTCCATAAGACTCTGAGCTATAATATATTTGATACATTTAATTGCCTTGGTACTAATTCCATCAACACCAGTACTGGTATTGTTATCTAGATTGTCAATGATTCCCGTAACCTCTTCTTTAGTGCATGGTATGAGTTCAACAAGTGATTTTTCATGTGTGTGGGTTGTGTTGTACATAAAGGTGTTTACTGAATTATTGTGATATTTTATGTTTATTTTGTTTGCCAGCTCAGAACCTATCGTGGAAAAGAAATGATTAAATGCTTCACATATTCCATTACCTTTTGTTAGAATATTCGAGCCTATGATGACTTTAGGGGGAGCACAAGTACTTTTGACCTTATTTCTAGCTAACGAATTTATGAGATTCCACTTTTTTTTTTTGGTTTCTTAAGATTTTCATGAAACAAGTCATAATAAAATTTCTTCTTAGTGATCTGGGTGATTGAATTAACCTTTGCTCGTTCTTCTTCAAACTGCTTTTTAACGTTTTGGTTCTCCATGTCCGTCTTCCTATGTTGCCATAAAATATTTATCTTATTTATGGAATCTATGATAGTTTTATTAATCCAGTCTTGCCGGGGTGGATGTAATATTTTAGTTTTGGTTACTCTGTTTTTTGATGTTTTAAAAAATCCTTTAGACTCTAGGCTATTATAATGTTGATCATCGTTTTTGTACTGAGCTTCAGACATACTTTTATATAGTCCACTATAATCAAGTGCCTCATACTTTACCCGTTAATTTAACCGCGTTGCGGATTTTAGGAGCTCAAAGAATATTTGCTTGTGGTCCGAAAGAGACGTTTAAATTATAGAAATGCGGAATAATCTGTTACTTAAGTTAGTACTTAGTACTCACATGGTCAAGGATTGTTTTTGTTTTAGCAGTCTCACGAGTAGTTTATATCCTTCTTGTTTAAGATATCGTAGCCTGCCTCTTGTAGGGTGTCCACCCGTGCCCACATAACTATTGTTCATCTTCTTCTCTCCAGTTGCGAAGAATATATACCTAAGAAGTGTTTTACATCCGTATCCCCGGGTTTATAAATCCCGCCAATGTGCAGATCGAATTTTAGAATATAAATCCATAAATAAATAATTGTTACCATTTTCAAATAGCTCCTCTGTTACCTCGTAGGAAATAGTATTGTGAAGGAAAATTGAAACTCCACCTCCTTTTCTATCTGGCCTAAAATTATAAATATGAGTGTAATTTGGCAATTGGTATGTTTTTGCGTCCTGTTCTAACGTAAGCCAAGTTTCGGTAAATACATTGATATGGGGTATTTTCGGTATAGCCTTGAGAATCCATTTTATCTCATCTAACTTGCCTGGTTTACGCATGCTACGCAAGTTTACATAAAACATTCTTAATGAGGATGAGGTCATCGGGATATCTTGATAATTATTAACTAATTAATGATTTACATCAGTGTGTTTACTATTTGTATCGCTTATTTTTTGCTTATAGGCATGTATCAGTTTTTTGGATCAGATTTATTTTGTATTATCTTAGGTATTCCGTTCACATATTTGATAACTAGGTCATTTTCACCGTTTTCTTTACGACGCTGTAGTTCTTGCTTGAGGGATTCCATAAATGTTTTCTGAGCTGGAGTTTGATCTGGATAAATGCTTATATTATCCGTCAACTTAGACTTATTCTTATATAAGTGTTCCGGGATATGTGTATCATTAAAATATACATTTAGAGGCCGGTTTTGATCAGGTTTATATTTACCAAGTCGCATGCATTTATTGTGCTTAGGACAGTTTTCGTATAGTGTCGTAATAACTTCAGTATTTTTTCGTCATCATAATTACGCCAGACGGTATAATTTTTATCAAACTTTTCGGGAATGCCAACAATTATTATGTGTTTCTCACATCCGACACAATCCGATCGGAAGTACCCTGGACAGTCAGATATTAATTAATATCATAAGGAGAAAACTACTGACTAACTGACATTTCAACGCAGAGCCGAAACTACGGGGACTAGGAACGTGAAATTTTTCACACAGCATTATTTTATAATGTAGCTCTAAAAGGTTTTTGAAAAGTCCACCTTTAAGGGGGCGAAAAGGGGTGATTTCGTTTGTATGAAAAATCTTATACCTTGAGTTAAACGACACAAAAAGGCTTGCATGAATTCAAGATAGTATTTCATTTAGAAGTTGTGCACAATTTCTGAGCAGTAACCTATTTTAAAAAGTACTAGGCTTGACAGACCGACTGACACCGGGTTCTACTGTTTTATTACCTGTACAGAATGTATAGATATTTTTAGGCACCAGACATTCTGTATACAGGGTGTTTGGCAGAACGTTTAACATACGAACATAGTGGATAGGTGGGGTCATCTGCTACTTACTCAGCCCTAATTTATTTGGCCCTGGTCCCATGGATATATATTTTTTCAATTTATTGTTTTCTTCTAGTTTCACCACTTTCTTAACTTTAAAGTGTAATTTTTATTAAAAATGGGTAAAACAGGCAATATTTTTTTAAATCTTTAATGTTGGCAGATTCTTATAAAACGATTGCTTTATTCAGATGCCAGCTAGAAAAAAAGTTATGAGTCCTCAAACTTACAGAAAGATGTAAAAAATAATTAAATCTTAATTTCAACTTGCATTAAAAAAAATATCCAGGGGGCCAGGGCCAAATAAATTAGGGCTGAGTAAGTAGCAGATGACCCCACCTATCCACCATTTTCGTATTTTCAACGTTCTGCCAAACACCCTGTATAACAGTTCATGCCGAAACGAGAAGATAATAAATTTCACAATAAGGCATTATTTCTATTTAACTTTCATCCTGGGAGCATTTGAAACTAAGTGCCGACGAAACTTGAATATTTTTGTTACTGTAAAAAATATTGAAAAACTACGAGATGAATATTTTTTAATTAAAAGGAGGAATGATTTAAGAGTCTGTGCTAAGGGGTCACGTTGAGGGCCTCTTTCTCTTAAGTGCCTGTTTTTGGTCTGCTTCAGGTAGAAATTCTTGAAATCTTGATTTGTAGGAACCTTGAGTTTTTAGATTTGGTGAAATGAATTATTTGTTTGTTGTTTTATGGTTCGGTTTGTCAGGGATTAGTAGAACTATTTGTAAGAAAAACAAAAACATTATTAAATTTAAAAAACCTTAGCTGGTATTTTCATCGCCTGTCAATTAATCATGTTTCTGTAGGCAATCAGAAGTGTTACTCGTATTTTAAACTCAAACTCAAAGCATTTATTTAAATTAAACCATTTAAAGGCACTTTTGAACTGTCAAGGAATCGGTCGTGGAGAAGAACGAGCAAGAAACTCCACGGACACTCTGATAAATCAAAAATTTGTTATAAAATATTGGTTACATCATTCATGTTGAAATGATACATGTGAGAACAGTGTAGAAAGAAGTGCAAGTTAAAAGCGTCCGTAATAAAAAAAATATAAACAAAGAAGCATTCAAAAATTCAAATAAGCCATGGCAGCTAAGAGATGACCAGTCCCAACTGACGGCGCCCGTTCACGATTTAACTCCGTAATCACCGCAATCACCTCAATCACCACAATCACCGCAGACAGTTCCGACTCACCGTGAACTGTGCGGCACCCGGTTCCGACTCACTGGAACCTTAGCTGGCACTATGAAGCATCGCAAGATACAAGACAGCCCACTATCGACCTCCGGTCTCCGGAAGGGAGTGATATGGCGCCACATACGAACTATGCATCAAAGACATGACGTCACACAAATCCTGCATCGCACAATTAGAGTTTACCACGCGTTATGTGTCGCGGTGATTGAGATGATTGCTGTGATTCCCCAGTGAGTCGGGGTGATGAGGCTGAGGGTGATGACCAAAAATGCGCGTTCGCTGCATGCTGGTGGTCAGGATACCCCGTTGAAGCCGTGGGTGCTGGCTGTCTGTGTGACTCGCCCCACGAAAGCTTGCGGAAGTGATGATGATAATGACGTCACGCTGAAGTAGTTCTACGAAAGCTGCTTTCACGTTCATACTCGGGGTCACCTATTTAGTGGTAGGAGGAACAGGGTGTAAAGTTCACTCATCCACCATAGAAAAGGGAAGATCCTCCGACCAGACAGGTTTTGTGTCTGGCGGGCAACTGCCCAACTGTAGATTGCTAAACTCTAATTGCGCGATGCAGGATTTGTGTGACGTCATGTCTTTTGATGCGTAGTTCGTATGTGGCGGTGTAACCGCTACACAGGTACCGAAAAGGTTAACTTGTTAATAAGTAAGATGCTTTCTCCTGTGTCCCAATAAATACTTTTTCTTTCTTTCATCTTATTATTATCATCTGATATGATGATGATGATGAAGGCAACCTACTGCTTAGCAAGTTAATTTTATTTTAGGAAGTGTTGCGGAGTGAAAGAGGATGGGAGATTTAAGGACTAAGTATTGAGACAGTTTGGAAGGATTGTCTCCCATAATAAATCTTAGTCGTTATAGTATTGATATTTGGCTCTATTGACTAATGAGTTTGCCAACCACTCACCTATGTAGTCTGTAGTGTAATTATAATTATACCTATTGCAAATTATAAATAGTTAATTATTATAAATTAGTGCTTTAGTGATATTCATAAATAATTTATAATGATTCAATGGACTTTAATACTGCCTGAAATAAAAGATGGATTATTATTTCCTTTATTTCACTATTTACATATAAATTATATTTTAAATATTAAAATAAAAAATATCAACACATTTCAAAAACTTTTTACAAAATAGAAAAAAAACATAATTAAATGCAAAATAACGATAACTTTAAATGTGTTGATATTTTTTATTTGTATATTTATTTTTAGTGACAGGAACACTAAATAAAAGATTTATTATTTCATTAAGTCTTTTCAGTGACAGGAACTTATAACATCATCCTTATTAAGTGGGAAAAACACCTATTATAGAAGCTAACTCAAAAACTACCCAAGCAAAGTTAATAAAATTTATATGGGACCACCTCTAAAGTATGAGTTACCAAACAAAAGATAATCATCAAAATCATTTCATAATTGGCGGAGTAGTCGCGTAACAAACAAAAAAACGGTCGTATAGAGAACCTCCTCCTTTTTGAAGTCGGTTAAAAATAGTAGCCCACCGGTGTCGGGAACAGAGTCCAAGCTACCGGTGGTCAGGGCTCCAGAGAGAAGAACCACCTAATAATGCGAGCCCTGGACACAGCTCGCATTGTACCGCTACAATGCGAGTACCGAGTACCGCTTTCTGAATCAAGCCCTTAATCCAGCTGCCCAACGAGAGCCTCCTTAAGTGTTGGTCTAGGCTCTTGACAATTAAGCCTTTGGCTGATACGACTATCGGCACAATGATCGTTGAGTCCACATCCCACATGTCGACAACCTCGCGAGCCAAGTCAAGGTACTTTATTTGTTTATCTTGATCGGCATTCACGAGGTTCCCGTCATGCGGGAATGTTATGTCAATAATATTATTATTTACATGTTTGACATTTCTCGGGACCTACCTAGGGTCCCGGACCTTTGGAAGGCCTACGAGGGGCCGAAGCCAACTCGCAATGGCCCATTAGACGTGTTTAATTAAACGAAGCACCAACCTATTTCCCTGATCGCACTATGCTCCAAGGACACCCAAGGACAACCCCGGTTGGTGCAGAACTATTGCAAGATATGGATACAAAGATTATGAGATTATGGGTTTGGCTAAGTGAACCGGTTATCTAGAACTATGGAAAGACGTTACTATAGCCCCCCTGCTTGACCAATATTTCATATAAAATAATATTATTATTATTTTTACGTCTTTGACATTTCTCGGGACTCGGACCTTTGGAAGGCGTACTAGGGGCCGAAGCCAACTCGGAGAGGCCCTTTAGACGTGTTTCGTAAAACGAGGCACCAACCGACGATTATCCCTGTACGCACTAATCTAGTGCACCCCCAGGGGTTGCCCTTGGGTGCACTAGATTAGTGCGTTAGTGCAGGACTATTGCAAGATATGGAAACAAGATATTTGATTATGGGTTTGGGTGGCTAAGTGAACTGGTTATCTAGAATTAAGGAAAGACTATGTCCCCTGCCTGACCAATATCTTATATAAAATACATAGGTATAATGGCAGGGGGTGACTTGCACACTCAGTAATGGGCTCCTGAAAACGGTCGCTAGCACAAAGTGTCGTAGCGACAAGGGGGCAACATGTCCTGGGGTGCTTATAAGGAGTGGAGCGGTATTCCACGGCTATCAGGACAATCCCGGAAATACGGTCAAGATCCCTACCAGCATCTTACTGGAATACTTCCTTCCTCCGAGCACATTTGCTCTTTCGAATCTCCACTCAAGCCTGCCAATAAAAGCAAGAAAGAGGTGGGAGCTCTATTCCTCGCCAGTGTTCACTCCAGCCGGCCAATAAAGGCAAGCCAGAGGTGAGGAACAAGACTTCTCCCCGGAGATAGGGTTCGTGGGGTAACTACTGCCCAACAGCTTGCCACATGCTGCTCTGCGGGTTTCTGTATCTCTCTTGGTCTGGTTCCTATCCCGGACCTGTTCCGGCAAAGTAAATTCTACCGGCACAGACCTGGAGTTCGGAGCGCGCAAGCCCCACCACGACGTCAATGTAGAGATACGGCGGTAGGGTTTTATTATTACTCTTAATGAAATTAAATAGTGAATATAAGCCACACTTTCTGAGCCACCTAAAACACACTGAAAATGTTATTGTTTTACCTTGTGGGGCTCCATTGTGATCCAACCCTGTCTAAGCAAGTGACCTTAGTTACCAAAAAAAATTGTACCTACACTCTTACAAAATGTACCTACCCAATTCTTTGAAACAATGTCACCGTACTTGAGGGTTGTTCTGAAGAGAAAAACAAACAGTAGGTTATGCCATAGAACAAAAAAACTTTAGAGAAGCGACGTAATTTTCTTTGTGGTAGTGCGATCCCACATTAATAATTACCTAATTACCCACCCCAAGTGCTGTGCTACCCACTCTCACCACTACTATGACCCAGGCCAAAGTAGGGTTGTTGATATTGTGGATGATCAAGCGTAACCTGTGCCGATACAATCCTCACTGCGTTGAATGTTTCTTACGCCCCAAACTGTAGGCACCGTAGGCACCGTCGGCTGTAGGCATTTATAGTCCTCCAGACCGAATTTCGCCAAGCTCATCGGAGAAAATCAACTCAAAACTCAAACTCAAAGCATTTATTTCAATTAAACCATTTACAGGCAGTTTTAAATTGTAAAGGGGTCAGTCAGTCAGAAATATGAAGCTAGTTGCCAATTCCAAAGCGTAGGTTCCTATGGAGAAGAACAGGCAAGAAACACCACGGACACTCTTTTAAATTATAATATTGTCACAAAATATTGGTTCCATCTTTCATGTTGAAATTATACATGTGAGAACAATGTAGAAAGACGCGCAGACGTGAGACTAGCCATTTACGCGGGAGATATTATAGTGCACAGGTGTGTGCGCAGACATAGGACCAAACTCTCTTCCCACACTCTCTTTGTCCTATTGGACGGCAATCCGACAGGACCGAAGAGAGATCAGGTGCCACGCAAGACCATGTTTTCCTAGGCAGGATCACGCCGCCAACTTTCAAACTCCGGGCTGTTATGTTACTAAGAAATTCCTTCTGGAAAACCCCAATAACACTAACCCGACCAGGGAATCGAACCCAGGATCCAATGCTCAGCAGCCGCGCTTGCACCACGAGACCAGCCGGCCCCTCAGAACGCATTTAGAACAATTTCGGAATTAAAATGTCGCTTCTATAGTTTCTTGTTCTATGGTAGTAGGTACCTAAACAAACACACTGGAATGAACAAAATGTGTTTGTTCTCAACGACTGCGTTTATAATGGGTATAAATTATACACCGTGTATGAACGTAAGAAAGGTTAAGTGAGCCTAAAATAATGATGAATTAGGAAACTAAGCAGGCCTAAATAAATTATAAATCAGGAAAGTATTTTTAAGGTAACTACATAGCTTTAAAAGAGTGTCCTTGGAGTTTCTTGCCCGTTCTTCTCCATAGAGATCTACGTTTTGGAATGGGCAACTAGCTTCAACTTTCTGACTAACTGACTGACTCTTTGACAATTCAAAAGTGCCTGTAAATGGTTTAATTGAAATAAATGCTTTGAGTTTGAGTTTGCTTCTGTCCGCGTGAAATTATCGCACTATTACTTTCTTTTTGCTTAGCGTTCTTTTTGACAAAAGAATTGGCTCTCAAAGATAGTAGCGTGATATTAAATAGCCCGATACCTTAAAATCAAATCCGACTGGTACCTACAGAGATAAGCTTGGGATTGAGCTGCTCGCTCTGCTAAGCCTTGTGATAAATCCATAAAACTTGACGTTTTTACCCGACTGCGGCGAAATAAAAAGGAGGGTTATGATTTTGACCGGTATGTATGTATGTATGTTCATCTGTTACCTCATAACTTCTAAACTACAGATCATAATTTGACAAAAGAGGTATCATTGGAAGAGCCTTGATCGTCAGCTGATTATAGGCCAAAATGAATTTAATATGACGTCACATTAAATTCAATATTTATCGCGCCCTCTAGAGGATATAAAGTCATGAACAAACGAAAAAAAAAATATGCATAAAAAATCCAGTCACACGTAATCTGTTCGATTATGCCCAACACGTGTGACTCCGGATTTTTTATTTGTCTGTCTGTGATGTCTTGTTTATACTTTTTTAGATTACTTTTTTGTCGTAGTTGGGTTTTAGTTTTATATCTTTTATTTTAATTATTATTATGTAAAATCATCAAAATATACCAGTTTTATACAGACATTGTCATTGTTGTTTTTTTTTTGTTTTTACCAAATGAAATGATTGGTTTGTAAAATATTATATTATTTTAATTATTGTGAATGTGAGGACTATGCGGATATTTTCTTTTCACTTTCGTTTATTTTTTCTTTCTAAGTTAGTTTTAATGATGATTGAAAAGATTCGACCCGAAACATTCAAAAATGTACTGAAAAATTGGGTTGACTGCCGAGCCAGTCATGTTAGTCATATGAATAATATTGTATTCCATTTTTAAATAAAAAGTTCAAACTTTCCAAAAAATTATCAGTATTTTTATTTTTATAGCCGATTCATATTTAAAACACTAGATGGCCCACCCTGTACTTGTAAAAATAAATAATTATTATTATAAAAATCTGCTGTTTCATACAAAAGTGTGCAATGTATGGTACAGCATTTTTATTTTTTTGTAACTTACGAAAAATGTATACACTGGGGGAGTTCAGAATCATGTAACTACTGAATCTGTGGTAACATGGTAACAGGTTGCGCATCGATGTCCCAGCCACCCTGTCAATACAGTATTCTCGGTCAATATGCAAAAATAATATAACATATTATTATTATATTAATAAAGTACACGTTATTTAAAAAAAAAAAATGCTTTCGTAAATAAGGATGTTCTTTTTTCCGTCTGATAGATTGTTAAAATCTAATGAACACGTATTTTTTCTTATTTTACGTTGAAATGTGACATGACGTCACTCTCCGGTAGATTTTATATTGAATTGTGACGTAGCGACCCCCACTCCCCGACTTTAATGCGTTTTATCTATAATTATGGTAAAGCAAAAAATACGTGTCTAATATTTTTTTTATTATCTGACTGCCGGAATAAATAGTTTTTTTACCAGTCAACATCCCTATTGTAATGTAAGTACTAGTTGGTGAATAAATAAAATATAATAACGAGACTCCTGTTTTTCACCATAACTGTTAAGCAGTGATTATCAAAGTGTAACCTGGGAAATAAATATCGAAGGCAAGTGTACACATACATTTATGAGTTCAATGTCTGAAGCACGTGTAGTCGTGTACTTTTTCGCGTATTTCCGGAGCCTTTGATCCACTAAGTTGTAGGAATATTATTTACAAACACATTTCTGTACCAATAGAAATATATTCACTTTGATCATTGTATACCGTTCTGATGTGTTTTATATGTTTCTGAAAAAAGACATGGAATATTGTGTGTGTAAACAAGCCACTGGCAAATACAATATCCTTTGCAACATTAGCTTAGATTTTCATCAAAAATAGCTTGTTCTTTATACGTGTTTGGGTTCCCAAATATTACGACCACAGTACTTTAACGTACACACACCAAAAAAAGTTTAGGATCACTAGCAAGAGCAGATTATTTTAAAAATGTAACTTTATGAAGCAAAAGTGTTTACGGTATATCTTTTTTTAAATAGAAAAACACTGTTAGAAATTAAAAATAAACCTGTTTTTTTATTTATTTTATACTTAACAAAAATTGAGTAATTCAATCCTAATGTTTGTAATCACTATCAGAACAGAAATTTGGTTGAAAGAAAAATATCGTTTAACCAAACTTATACAATTTATTAATAAAGTTTCAAAAGTCATTTATTCAAACTAGGCTGAGAATCAGCACTTTTCGAACGTTAAAATTACATTAGACAGTCCCCCAAAACGCCCACCCTTCACTTCAATAGAAGGTTTTTATTTAATACAATATAACTCCTCCCCTGGCTCGCACACATGCGGAGATCCTCCTGGGCATGCTATGTCCCATTCTTGAATAGCGGCTTCCTTGATCTCTGGCACTGTCTGGGGAGGTGACTGACGGTTCCAAAAAGCTCGCTTAAGAGCATCCCACGCGTGCTCTATTGGGCTTAAGTCAGGCGGAGAGCAGCATTGACTCGTTGAGCTCGAAGTGCGGGCGCATTATCATCGACCAGTACAAATGAGTGCCCATGGTTTACTCAGAAGGTCTGACAATTCAATCAATAGCCACTGTTTTGTACCTATCTGCCGTCATGGAGCCTCGATACGGGATCAAAAGCCTTTTGCCACTGGAACCGTTCCAATCATAATTGGAGCGGTTCCAGTGGCAGTTCTTTGCCTTTCAGTCTCCAGGTCTTCTCCAGACTCGGACACGTCGGTTATCTGGATGAGTACTGATTCGCGATTCGTCAGCGAAGAGACAGTTTTGCCAAATGTTTTCCTTGGGTTGGTCAGCTAAATTATCCATTCCGTGGTCTGTACCGTGGCACCTCTGCAACGTGACCATGACACAGGATTGGAATACAGCAACTCTGCGTGCTATTTCTCTCGTGGGATATCCTTCTTCCCTCAAAGTTAAAATTCTTGCTCGTAAAACTTCTGATAATCGTCTTGGTATTTTATCAATAACAACTTACCTCGAAAAAACATTATGAATCCGTAAAAATTGACTAAGTCAGATTTCTGAATGAGCGTAAGCTTGGATTGAATTTCTTTTTATAGGGAAAAACATTTTTTTTTTCTTCTAATTCTATACTTTTAAGTAAAGAATCTAAAAAGAAGAAGAAATTATAATATAGTCTACCGTAATAAAAAAAAAACGATTTTTCAAACTGATCGCAAACTTTTTTTGATGTGTGTATAGTAAGTATCTCATAATATAAGTCCTTAAATAAAACCTAGACTTGATACCCTCTCAAAACCTAAGTCCCCTATATTTTTATAAGAAACCCGTCCCTACTTCATCACCATTTCATATATCGATGGTCATTCTGTAGTTAAGTTACCATTTTATGTAGACCCCCAAATATTCGCCATTCTGATTGAATTATGAAGATTGGAAGGGTCATTGTAAGCTGGCCGGTATTAGGTGTAGGCTTAGAGCTAACTTCGGACAGTCATATGACATAATATCAGCTCTTTTGTTAGAGAATCGCGTCCATTTCTCAAGGGGATGGCAACGTAGAGGTGAATGCAGTGCACGGTTTTACGACAACATATTGACCGACATTATTCTCATTGTGAAATGGAGATGCTCTTGAGAACACAATGCAGAAACCTTATGGTTTTTTTTAGATTATATTTTGTTTGTAATTGTAGTTATTCGTTCCTTACCTATTTCTGGAGCATAGCCACTTATAGAATTATTGCACAAGGACATTTGATGTGAAATCTAACGTCAATTTTTTCCGAGATTAGTACGGTAAAGCTTCAGCCAAACCAGAGCGACCACAACGCGAACACAATTTGAGCTTGAACTGACCTAACGTTGTACGGTATTTCAATAAAATAAGAGGCCTGATACTGGTTTTGTTAAGTTTCTTCCAAATGTTGATGCTCCCGCTTCGCGTCCCGCGTCCCGCGTTGTGGTCGCGCAGGTTTGGCAAAAACTTAACAAAACCAGTATAAACTAGCCACTTATTTTAATGAAATTCCCTACTGCGTTGGGTCAGCTCAAGCTCAAAGTGTTACCACTGGTGTGACCAGTGTATTAGCAGTGATAGCCTAGTGGTGTGACCGTCGGACTGCCAAGTCATAGGTCTCGAGTTCGAACCCAAGGCACGCACCTCTGACTTATCGGATTCATGTGCGTATTGTATAATTATCACTCTCTTAAAAAACGGTGAAAGAAAACATCGCGAGGAAACCGGCATGCCTGAGAGATATTTCTCGACGGCATGTGAAGCCAAGTCAGAGGCCCATGGGTGGCTTTAAAACTCTGACACCAGGTTAGTCACTAACCACACGAAAAGAAGAAGACCACTGGTGTGCGGCTTACTGTGCACAAAGCTGAGCAATAGGCTCCTGAGTTTTAATTTACTCAACAGAAACTGTCCCGGCCCAGGGTACTAGTACTTACAAGTAAAAAAAATCCACGTATAAGAGAAAGGGCAAAGTTTAATTTAAAAATCCAACAAACTAAACAAATTAAACGAACACTACCGTAACGTAATCACTGCACAATGTTCAATTTCCGAACTTTGCCGAGCCAACACGAGCGCAAACATGCATTTTACGGAATTAAACGAGTAGCATAGACGGTGCCAATGGGCCATTCACTTCAATGTATTTCTAAGGAGACTTTAAAAAAACTGTTTTCTTATCTAAATCGAATATTCGGAGCACCTGTGCTTATTGCCCATTGCTCTGTATATGGCATAATCAGCCAATGTTTCC
This sequence comes from Xanthia togata, assembly GCA_963853775.1. Taxonomy (NCBI): domain Eukaryota; kingdom Metazoa; phylum Arthropoda; class Insecta; order Lepidoptera; family Noctuidae; genus Xanthia; species Xanthia togata. Next base: position 21,883,212 of record OY970802.1, read on the forward strand.
ACTGCTGGGACAGGCAGCCTTCAGACGAGCCTTCTCCCTTCGAGAGGGAGTGGGCTGTAATCCACCACGCGGGTTGGTATGTGTCACATATCTTCGATTTTTTGGTTCTAGGACACGCCCGGTTTCCTCACGATGTTTCCCAGCAGTGCAGTGGTGATGAAATTATTTACACAAAGTAAAACACCTCCCTGGGTTCAAACCCACGACCTACAACAGGTAAGTCGAGGCCGTTACCACTGAGCTACCACTGCTTACTGCTCTGTATATTGCTGAATGACAACCATAGCACCTACATTTGTGGATTGCTTTTGTTTGAGAATGGTCACAAATTTTTGTCAACATTTTTCTTTCAACAACAACTTTCACCATATCATCTCGCATGGGAGATACAGAAAGGTCATGCAGAGGTGCCCTTACAAAAACAACTAAATAAAAGTTTTTTTTTTTTTTAGTTCATGACTTTATGTCCTCTAGAAAGCGCCATATTCAATTTAATGTGACTTCACTCCTTTAACTAGCGGACGATCAAGACACTTCCAACGATACCTCTGTACGAGCCGCTAGCCCGTACAGTATAATTATTGTATGTAGTTAGTGAAGTAGATTGTTGCGATAACCGGGACGTTTGACAGGGAATAAAATCACTGTACTGTGTCCGTATTACCGGAGTGAGTTTATTGTTCACACTGAATAATAAGATAGTAACCTCAATAACATCGACCACGCATGTATTTGAATTTACATAATTAACAAAATAATAAACGCTAAGTAATGTGTAAATGTTAAAGTAATTAAGCAAGTTTTCTTAACAACTAAAATTATGTGACGATGCTCGTACATCCTGATTTGTCAAATTATGATAAGCAGTTTAGAAGTTATGAGACATACCTACCATACATACCGGTCAAAACCATGAACCTCCATTTTGCTTCGCCGTTTAGTCGGGTAAAAATCATGAGCGACTTTCTCCCTGAAACACGTAGTAATATTGTACCTACGAGTAGGTACTTGTCTAAAAACTACAAAGGACAATCAAAAGACTAAATTCTTTTCACGTAGCCCTGTGCCGTTATCACGTCTTTTATGTCTGCATGTGATATTGTTACAAAAGATGCCGCCAGCCAATATCAAAGGTTACAAGGTCATAATGACCTTTTTAACTCTAAAGTATTTGTTTAATGAAAATATTTGAACATTTTATATTGGCTGATATTTTTCACATATTATTATGTTTGCACTTCAAAATATATGAACATTTCAATATATTTTTGAATAAATAACATAAAATAATAACAACACATAACATCACGCATTGTTTATCCGAAGGGTTGGGCAGAGGTCTACGTATAGTACACCCCCATTTCGCCAGTTATGTTTAAGTCCCATGTAATAGTGGGCGAGCCTATTGCCATCAACCTGACATACATCCAGATCTCCAGGATGTTACTGAGTAAATCCAGATAGAGAAATCCAATAACACTTTGCCCGACCCGGGAAACGAACTCAAGACCTCATGCTTCGCAGTAGTGCTTGCGACCACTAGACCAACGAGACAGCTAGAATAAAAATAATGTCTAATATTTCCCCCTTTTATCGAAAATAAAAAGTTAAGACTAAGGCACCGGCCACACAGAACAGACGCAAGGCACGGACCCGTCGCAGTCGCGGCGCCCGTTTAATCTACTTGCATATAAAATGTATACAGCCGTCGCGACGTAAAACATACAGAAAAGACGGGACGCCGTCACGACGTTAACTCGTCGGCGCCCTATTGGAAAACATATAGAAAGGACAGGGCGCGGGCAGGGCGCGGGCCTGCACGGGCGCAAGCGGGAGAGCGGAAAGGGCGCGGAGGGCAGGTTCTCACAGCGCTCGCCCGCTCGCCATTGTGCATCTTGCGTCTTGCGTCGCCAGTAACGTCTAACCCTCTGCAGATTAGCGTGATATACCAGTGCCAATACATCTTCATCTTCAGAAGAAGACATGTTGTCGTATCAAAATCGGACGGTTGAATGCCGGGAAAAGCTTCTAGTGCGCGCCATAAAAAGTCGTGACGGCGCCCTGTCTGCGACGGGTCCGTGTCTTTTCTATATATGTTAAAAAGTCGTGACGGCGCCCTGTCTGCGACGGGTCCGCGCCCCGCCCTCGTCTTGCGTCTTTTCTGTCTGGCCGTTGGCTAAGAGTTCCTTCAATCTTTTATCAAAAAAGATATCCAAAATATCATAATAATATTCCACGTCATCTTTTCACGTCCGTACGGAATAAAATGTATTCGAATCAAACAAAATTATCTTCGCTTCGTACTTTATTTATTCAATTATTACGAGCGACATCCCGATTGAAATGTTCATGGTCATGATTTATATTATACTATGTAAAATACAACATTCGTTTTTAGTTATCCTTGGCCTAAAAAAGATCAATGTACCTTCTCCTACTCATCATTACGAACAACTTTTGCTAAGGGCCCCAAATAAAAGCTCCGAAGAAAAATAATCAGCAGTTCCATTTATGTGAACACAAATGTATGGAACAGCAGATCTTGTTTTACTGACCTTGCTTGACAGTAAGTAAAATAAATAATTATTATTTATTTCCAAAAGTTATGTACAGAAGCCAGCACGTCAACCTACCCGAAACTGTCAAATTTTCCCAATCAACTTTGAACCTTAAACTTTAATGATAAAGTTGAAAATATATTAATCAGGTGAATCAGCACAACAAAAATACACGAAATTTTGTTTCCTGTAATATAATGATCATGTTTTATTTCTTTTTAATCCTATTTGCTCTTTCTCTCCCTAGGTGTAAAAAAATAAACAAGATTTCAGTGTACGAGTACAGTGGAAATATTTATATTTTTCATGGCTAAATCATTTTCGTTTTCGGCCGAAAATAAGACTAAAGCCGATTCTTCTTTATCGTTTTCGTTTTTAGCTGAAAATCCATTTTCGTTCGGACACTACTTATTTTTTAGGGGTACAATTTTGGTACAGTTCATCTACAAAAATATTTAAAACAGCATTTAATCCATTTAAATTCTGCAATAAATCTATTACATCGTTCTCGAGTTCTAATTTATTGATCTCATCGTGTATTCATCTCCTAAACACTGAAATTATTCATGTGGTGTAATAACAAAGATTTAAATCACTAGATTTGCCCTCACCGTACTTATTTACGCGAAAAAGTGTCCATGCAGAGAAGAGCGAGCTCACACAATCATGATTAAATAGCATTTCCTTGACAATCAAGTCGTCACTGCGTTTTTGGTATTTTAGCGCGACTTTCTTTTGACGCGGTAGGGCGAATCTAACGATTTAAATCTTTGGTGTGTAACACAATTTAGTATTCATATTATGCCTGCTAATATAATTTGTGTTTTATGTGACAGACTCTGCAATCCATCAGCATTTAGAGGCTTTATATTTTGTTTAGAATTTACTACAAATGGTGAAGCATACGTTATGATCAAGCTATGACATTTTAAATTGAAAATGAGAGGGATTTTATGCAGTAAGAGACATTGACTGCTTACTATTACCATGAATTCAGTAAATGAAATACCCACCAGCGTTGAAATTTTAACAGTTTTTTTTTTTTTTTTTTCGAAAAAGAATACTTATAACATAACATAACATCACGCCTGTATTCCCCGAAGGCTTACGCAGAGGTGTACCTATAGTACACCCAAATTTCGCCAGTTATGTTTAAGTCTCAAGTAATAGGGGGCGAGCGTATTGCTATCAAATTACCACAAATCCAGACTCAGGGCTACTATTGACAAATTCCAGATGGGAACACAATAACACTATGCCCGACCCGGGAATCGAACCCAGGACCTCATGCTCAGCAATAGCGCTTGCGACCACTAGACCAACGAGGCAGAAAATTTACTTGTGGCGCAGTAAACGCTGCTTGCGCGATGCAGGATTTTGCAGCGTGATGCGTAGTTCATATGTGGCGTTGTAGATGCCGCCACCAGTATTACAATTTTGTATGAAACTGCAGATTTTTTTAAATAACCGACAATAAATACGATGTGATGTTAAGAATCACGTGCTGAATTCAGGGTAACAGTTTACGCGTCGAGGTCCCTTACACCGAGTAGAAAAATACAATTGTTACGAAATAATTATGACTCTTTTAATTATTTTCAAAAAGCACGTGATTTATTTAACGTATGGCTCGACTGACAAAAAACACTTAAGGCTTCCTATTTAAAAGAGATCGACGCGCGAATACGCGATCGGTCGCGTGCACATGTATTTTTTAGCATTGAAAATGCTTTTTCGATCATTTCAGTAAAGTACCCATTTTGAAGAAAAGTGCGTCCTCAATTATTAAGATAGAGAATTGAACAAAAGATACGTTACCTACTAAAAGGGCAGCAAAAAAAATATTGTAATTTATTTTTTTATTAAAAAGGATCTTGTAGGTTGTTCGTGGAATTGAAAATGTCCGCAGACTCGTTAAAACAATTTAATGTAAGTGCCACACAGTTTACACGTTTAAAAAACACATTTTTTTTGCATTCAGGTAGCAGGTATGTTAGTTATAATGGCGTCGGGACGTAGACGTATCCTTTGATTTCACCCGGGAAAGAGAGCAAGAGGGGTATGAGGCGCGGGCGGCAGGATGCGGTTATTAGGTTGGCATCCTATAGGGTGCACTTGCTGCCAACTTAACGGCGCTGTGCTTTAGGGTTTGAAACGTTCTGAAACGGTGCGCGCTACAAACACCAATTTTTTACCGTTTCTTTTGGGACCTTTTTCAAAGAATCTTAAATTTCTCAAAAACGAAAAGAGATCACGAAAAAATGAAAATAAAAAATCCTGGAGAATTTATTGGCCTTCAAAATGATATGATTCTGGTTTCGACACGATTATAATGAAAGGTAGCTGTTTAGTCCCTTTCGGAGACACCTTTTTGGTGATTTCACATATTTCGTTTAGAATCTGGCCATTTGTTATATTATATCTTGACAAATGTCTAATTATACAATATAATATATAATAATGATGAATATATACACAGTGGCATTTTAATCGTCTTACAAAAGCAGCAGTATGAATGTTTAGTAGTCATATAACCAATGACTACTAAACATTCAACTATATGAACATTTGAATAATTTGTATTATGTTGCATGATGTAGGTTGAAACACCCTGTTGAGAGCGCGGTCCGATCCTTGCTTTCAAGGGCAGCGCAGATTCGAGGAATAATGGAGTGGCGACATCTTTGACAGAGCTCATTCACCCTGCTTGGCTTGGCTTGCGCCGCACTCCGCACACTCCGCCGCACTCATTTGATGAAAGTCCACATGGACTAGGTATACTATAATGGCTTACGATATTTTATGTCTCATAGAAAATGGAGATGGAATGATCTACTCGTCGTGCGCTTGGTAGGTATGTTTTACCGTTTGATACGTAAACATTAATAACAGGATGTTTCATAATTCTAATGCATTATTTATTTTTCTTTGTACCTATTTTCTTAATGAATGGTAACAATTTTTTAATCGCTCCTAGAGGTATTTTATGCACGGGTACATTGAGTGGACTCTCTTTGTAAGACGACCAAAATGTCACGTTGTATACAGTATGTTAACTAACTAAGGGCGTTCTCGTTAACCCGCAATGGCATAGCGTCCATACATGCAAAAAAAAAAACTACCATTTAATTTCTGTTTTCTTTTTGTCCTAAAATATTCACAAAAAATATTAAATACATACGTAAGGGAAACACTCTATACACGCGCACTTGTCTTAATACATATATATTGATGTGGGCTGACGTGAAGCCGAGGCACACATACGTGAGTTTTCATACTAATTTATTCGGCCGCTAAACACGAAAGATATGGATTTTCATACAATTGCCGGCCGGGCGCTCGCATGAATCGTTCGAAGATCTCTCAGAAGGTTTTCAAAATAATGCTCGAATTTCCAAGGATGTTTGAGAAAATTTACTTTTCACCACTCCCGCACGAAAGAAGTGTCTTTCCTCTACGAAAACAGTGAGGAAAGTTGGTTTTTCCTCACTGTTTGAACAGTGAGGAAAGTAATGAACCCGTTCAGAAACTAACCTTGCCTGATTTTTTTATGTTAAGTTTTAAAGATATTTTAAAAAATAAACAATTATTTTGATTTGCTTTGTGTCTATTTAATTTATTTACCTATGATGACTGAATACTTTCTTGCTGGGAGTGGTGAAAAGTTTTGTATGCAACTTGTGAGCAAGTTCATTTGCTATTCGTTTTGTAAAACTCATAGGAAAAACGAACTTTCCTCACATGTTGGATAAATAACTATTATTCTTAAAACTTACTTATGCTTGATTGAACTTCTCCCCTTTTTTAACTTCTCTGATTTTAAAGGTCTCCTAAACACAGGTTATTTTGTAACCTATCTGGGAGAACAGTACGGCACCCACCAAATTGATATATGAAACTTTAGGCCTTTTTTTATAATTGTTACCTTGCCATGTAATCTAGTCCTAGTTAAAAATTAAATCTTATTATCTTAAAGTCATTTTCAATGCGCCGGAAGGTGGATTTTTTGATCGGATAACCGGAAAGCGCCCTCTGTCGGCGCCCCGTGTTCAAGTTCACCAAATAAAAAGTTCGAACGATCGTGTATTCGTGCGAAAATAGGACACGAAGAACGGCATTCTGCCTTTGCACAAAGAAACGCAGTAAATCAAAATGATTTAAAACAAAACAAACTATCGTTAGCAATCCTTGCCTCGTTCATTTAAATAATCAGTTTTTTTAATTAAGTTTCAGTGCTCCAGCAGAATTTAAAAAAATACATCTTTCTTAAGAAGCTGTGGGCATAAGTTAGTATAACACTTAATTAAGTTTTTTCTGCTTTCAGAGCGAGGAGTATCAATTGCTTCTTCAGATCCACACAGCTGATGTCTGCACGAAGGTTATATCCCACTGCTAGGTCTCTTTTCTTATGAAGTGACCTAACTGACATCGAGTATATTGTTCAGGAGAAGCGTTTTTCGGTGTCGCATTCAACACTAAAGCAAATAAAGCCTGCAGCTTGCTCAAATAAATAATTAGGTATTAAAATAAAATAAATACTGTTAGAATCTGTAATTCAATGCCGTCTTGCTTAGATTATTTAATTTAAAAGTTCGTATTTACGATACGACTTTTCGGAAGAATATTGTATTTCTGAAGAGTAGTTTCCCTAGCAAATACGACTGTATTTTAACAGTACAGACAAGTACTCGTAATTAAAACACATTCATCATGGTTTTCTTTTGAGATTTTGAGACAACTCTCATTAAGAGGGCCAACCTCTGATTGGAGAAAAGATGAAACATTCCTTTACAATGTAATTGACCGAGAAATTATTTCACAATGACTAGTTTTAAAGAAATAAATCGTGGGTTCCATTTCCGTTTCGTTCTAAGTTCTAAAGCCAAAGCCTTAGAACTTAGAACAAAGCAAAGAGGCTGCTTGTTTTTTTAAAGTATGTACTTATAGGCCTAAATATAAGAACGAAGAAGAATTAAAGCACAGCTTTCTTTAACATGACGTAAACTCTGAAGTTATAGAAGTATGACGAACAGGATCTAAAATTGACTCATCCTCCACAGAAAAGAGAGAATCCTCCGATCAAATGATTGTTGTTTGGTAGGCTACTATCCGACAATTTATGTCGGGACGTTGTATATATATGCTAGTCGTGCGGTAAACCCTGCTTGCGCGATGCAGGATTTTGCGTGACGTCAGGTTGTCGTAGTTCCCGTGTGGCGATGTAGATGCCGCCACAAATTAATAATCACTTTCCACATTGTGAAATAATTTCATTGATCTTAGCTACTTTAAACTCAAACTCAAAGCATTTACTTCAATTAAACCATTTACAGGAACTTTTGAATTGTCAAGGGGTCGGTCAGTCAAAAATATGAAGCTAGTTGCCCATTCCAAAGCGTAGTAGGTACCTATGGAGAAGAACGGGCAAGAAACTCCTACTCCTCCTTAATAATTGATTACTGCTAATGTTAGTATAACCAACTATTTACCCATTACGCCTTATTTTAGAACAGTTATACTCGTCCAGGCTCTAGTGGTTACACTCTAGAATCTAATCTAAACTAATACTATGAAGAGACAAAACTATTTTGTTGATTTAAAAAAGTAAAAACTTTATATTCTCGAGTGATATTTTTTCACCCCGAAAAAAATGCTTGATTCATGTACGACAGTTCGTACGTAATCATTTTTTAAGGCCTCTTTCTCCCTTATATCTGACTCGTCTATTTGTGTGCTGACCTTTAAACGGAATGATTGGCAACCGGTTTCTCGAAAAATATTATTCGCCAAATAAATATTAACCTTTTGTTAATAAATAATATTATACTACTGCCTCGTTGGTCTAGTGTTCGCAAGCGCTACTGCTGAGCATGAGGCCCTGGGTTCGATTCCCGGGTCGGGCAAAGTGTTATTAATAATAAATTAATAATAATAATAATTTTTATTGAATAAAACGTTTACAAGAAGTGTACACATAGTCAACAGTAAGTAAATATTATCCAAACAATAATTATAGTGCCTAAAAATAAACTAAAACTAATATATTATGTTAAGAACAGGTGCAAGTAATCACGGTATGGAATTACAATGTTAGGTAGCGACCCGCCCGACCTAGGTTAATTCAAACCTGTGTTTCAGGCCATCACTTTACATTTTAATTAAATTGGAACACTAAAATTTTAAGTTAAACCGATATAAAATAATCTGTTAAAAACTATGAGAAAAAGCATTTTGGTTTCTTATTATCTAAACTAAACCTATGTAAATATACAAAAGTAAATACTTACGAGGGAATAAATTACCATCATGACAAATTTTCTAGAAGTTTTTCTGTGTCTGTGTAATTTAGTATCGCTAAATGTTCTGATAACATTTTACTACATGTTTTATAACTTACACTATAGAAGGTTAATAACTTGTTGAGCCTATTATACAGAAAAGGTCCTAAAAATACATAAAATCGATTAGCAAACGCATGTCTAGTTTGAGGGTTTATGCAAACTAAGTCCTTCCTTCTCTTGTCGGAGGGTACTGGGTCAAAAGGAAGTGCAGTGTGCTGGTGTAGTACTATGCTTAGTATAAATAATTGCCGTACTGTTAGTACATTACATGCTATGTAGAGCTGGTGTGTAGGAAATCTAAAAGGGCGAAAGGTAGCAACCTTTAGAATTGCTCTTTGAGCACGCTCTAGAGGGAGTAAAATTGTTTTTGCAGCACCACCCCAAGAAGTTATGCAATAGGTAAGAATGGATTGACAAAAAGCGAAATAAACCTGTTTAATTAATTTATAGTCTGCTATGTTCCGCAAATTCTTAAAGACATATATTAATTTGCGCACTCTAGTACATAGTAACTCGATATGTTTACGGAAAGGAGATGTTCCAAATCCGGCCCAGAATGTGTACAGTACCTCGAAAAATCGAGAAAAATCTATGGAATTCGGGAAAAATACAGATAAATTGCTTAAATGCATACTTTTCTTGTAATAATTTGATATTTATCAATTATTTTTATCGAGTTTCAACATGGCGTCTCGCCAATTTAGGTACTCTGTGGTTAAAAACAATGACAGTAAACCATAGATCGGCCATTGCTCATATATCATGAACTGTCTACTGTCACTTCAGTCGCTTTCGTTGTCGTTTGCGGTTTGATGTTCGTTTTATTTTAATTTCTCAAGTCTACAAAAGACTGAACGAAACGCAGTGATTTGACAATTAAGACAAATAAACATGTCAAACGTCATTAATCAAACAACATGACAGCTTACCGCCATGACGGGTTTTTGTTGTGTGTTGCAATTTCAAGTGAACATTCTTGTGTTTTACTACCAAACAAAGCCAACTTAAAGTAATTGGATGATTGGAAACTGTTTTAATTGTGTTTCCCCATTTTTTTGTATGGTGTACATAGACGTGGCCGGGGCTCCATACATTTTGAAACATCTCTTTTAGATTGGAGTCAATAGTGACACCTAGATATTTTAAATGGTCAGCTTTAGCTAAAGTGGGGCAGGAACATGCAGTGCCAGCGTACGTGCTACAATTATGTGCGTATATGTTTATATTAGTAAGTGGTATGTTAGTATTTCTCATTGTAAATAAAATGTATTTTGTTTTATCTGTATTTAATGTTAGTAGATTATTATGAAGCCAATTTGACACAGTGTTAAAACCATTCTGAGCATGTTCATAGACCTCAACTCTTGATTTTGCTGAGAACAATAGAGCGGTGTCATCCGCATAAGACATTATGACACCATTTTGGAGTAACAAGCGGCACAGTTCATTAAAAAATATAGATTAAAAATAACGTGGGGCCCAAAATGCTGCCTTGTGGTATTCCAAAACAACTATTTTTAAGTTCAGAACTTGTATACTGATGAATTTTTACACATTGCTGACGATCGCTAAGATAATCAGAAAATAATTGAAGTTGTGCTCCTCTTATCCCAAGTGTTTCAAGCTTGTGCAAAAGTAAAGAACATGAAATAGTGTCGAAGGCCTTGGCAAGGTCTAGAAAAATGCCAATTGTGTGCATACAATTATCTAGATTGGTAGTGACATAATTAGTCAATTTGTGTACTGCTTGGCTAGTTGATCTTTTGGGCCTAAAACCAAATTGACTATCTGAAAGTAGTTTGTTATCTTCTAGATATTTTATCAATCTACTATTAATGATTTTTTCTAAAATTTTTGAGAGGCCTGTTAACACAGAAATGGGTCTGTAGTTATTCACACAGCCTTTGTCTCCAGACTTAAATACTGGTGTTATCACAGCTTTTTTTAGTAATTTTGGGAATATTCCTGTAGATAAACATTGCTGAAAAATGTGTGTTAGCGGAGGGGCAAGTAGGTATTTAAATCTTTTTAATAGATTATTAGGTATGTCATCCCACCCAGTAGCACAAATATCCTTTAACCCGTTTATTATTCTTATCACTTCGTAAACGTCGGTATCTAATAAAACAAATGAATTTAGTGTAGAGGATGTCGTAGTCGGGGTTTGACGGGAAAAATCACTAGAATTTAAAGATTTTTCAGCCAAGTTTTTACCAGCGTTAGCAAAAAAATTGTTTACTTTATTCATTGCTTCGGATGGGGTTGTCGCTGTTGATAGTAGATCAAACGGAGGTTCGGGATTTTTCGATCTAAATGTATTAGTTTTTATAAATTTCCATACAAGTTTACTATTTTTCCCCGCTTTCTGTAATTCATTTTTATCATACTGATTTTTTAGTTTTTTCAAAAGATTGTTACAGAAGTTTCGATACCTTTTATATGTAACAGAAAGTATTTCGTTATCAGGTGCGAGCTTCAATTTTAGATGAAGTTTGTCTCTATGTCTTATACAACGAACGAGACCGGGTGTAATCCAGGGTTTAATACAACTATACTTTCTAGGCATTGTCTTAGTGAAAGTGTTTTTCCTTATTGCATATTGTAGCGAATCTATGAAATACTTTAAGGTAATATTTGCATCGTTGGAATTATAAACTGGGTCAAAATTTATACCGCGTAAGTCATTTTCCATTTTTGTCATATTGACTTTAGTGTAGCAACGCATGCAGTTTTTTTTAGGTGAAGATATTTTTAATGTTAGTAATACAGCTTGATGATCGGTAAGCGAAGAATTAGTAACCAAAGTTTTGGATGGATTTTTTGACTTTAGAATGATGTGGTCTAAGCATGAGCCACTCTGATGCGTGGGGTGATAGTGAGCTGGTAAAAGTCCATGAAATGAGCAAATATTTAGATAATTATGTGCATGGGTATCCGATTTCCCGGAAGTAATGTTAATATTAATATCGCCCAAAAGTATAACGTTTTTAAAAGATGAAATGTTTTTTAAGTTTGTGTCAAGGGAGTCTAAAAATCTATCCATATTTTGAGAAGGAGGCCTATAAATAGCCATGACTACAGTATCGGGAATAATTTTGATTATTAGGCAATTACTATCTTGGGATACAGGTTCTTCTTTGATTGTTCGTAAATTATTTTTGATATAAACTACTAACCCATCGTTTTGGTTTATGTTTCTGTCAGTTTTATAAGAATAATAACCGTCAAGAGATGGTAAATTGACCGTCTGTTTTGACAACCAACATTCTGTTAGGACGATAATATCACAGCTTATGTCAAGATTCTGTAATAACACTTCAAATCCGTTCATGTTTCTATTAATGCTGCGAATATTCTGTGTGAGCAGGGTTAACGTTTTTCCACCAGAAGGAAGAAGGTGCTTACAGTCCTCAACATTACAGATTTTAGATTCCGACACAGAAAAACTATCTAGATCACAAATAAGCTGATTTGTCATGATAGTTACAAACTAAGTGAAAATATAAATAGAGGATAAACTACCTGTTTATGTGCTAACTAAATAAAGTATTCGGTGGCGCTCTTAGGCGCCGTCATAGTCTATTGAGTTGATGTAGTTGAGCTCTGCATATTTGCGCGCCGGGCAACTTACATCACCTGTTGGATGGTCACATTTCCTCTTGAAGCGTTTGCACGTGGCACATTGAGCGGACGAAGATTTGCCGCTACATTCCTTGAAGGAGTGTCCAGTCTCTCCACAGTGGTTGCAAGTAGGACTAGTTTCCCGGCAAAACTTGGCTGCATGTCCGAACTGTTGGCAATTGAAGCACCTGGTGACTATCGTGAAATCTCTCACAGGGCACGATGTCCAATTTATAAAAATTCGGCTTTGATTTATTATAATTTTTCGTATGCTAGCAGGTAGTTCCAGGACGTAGTTGCAGGTAGGAAGGTCCTTCTTACCCGATTTATGGCTCAATTTGATGCTCTCAAGGAAGGACTCACGAGTTATATTCGGCAACTTCTCTGCAAGGTTCTGCTCGTAAATACATTCAAAGACCTCCTTCTCTGTAAGAGTTACGGGAACACCAATGACGGCGACCCTAGGGCGGCGTTTAGAAGGTTCTTCTATTGTAAGGCCAGATGATACCAGTTTTTCCGAATTCTTTAGCTTGTCAATATCGCCTTTGTTTTCAGTGCTAATCAAAACGCCCCCATTTTTCACTTTTCTCAGGCCACGGACATGTAGCTTAAGTTGTTCGGGGGAGATTATTTTTTGAACAAGCGACTTGGTGTCGTCACTCGTTTGGGTCTTATCGTTGGGATAGATAGCGACTGATCTCAAATTTGCAGGACGGACGAAAATATCGGAACCTTTCTTCACCATGCTAGCATATGAAGTATTGTCTGAGGGATTCAGCTTTGCTTCTACGACCTCTTTGAACTGCTGGAGAGAGTTAACAACGTTCTGGTGACCCTGTAGGTGCTGGATTGTGGTATGGGCCTGTATTGTTTTCTGCTTCAACGATTGGTATAAGACAGCCATCTGAGAAGTCCCACTTGAAACCTTCCGGCAAAGAGTGGAGACACGAAGCTTCTGATCTGAGTTCATTTTCCCATCACCGACAATAGTGCAGACTTCGTTTAAAATTGTATCAATAGATCCTAACCATTTCTGGATCTCCGGCGTACTGATGACTTCACTTGGCAACTCATTCTCTTCGGGTACTGGTGGGTTTGGCTCACTCGGGGGTAATGGCTCAGTAGGCGTCGGTGGAGGGCTTCGTCGTAGTAATTGGCTACGACCAAACGGGCTCGATCCTAGTTGAGACATACTACTAAAACTTTATATATTGTTTATAAAAATAATTTAGTTCATTTTGCAACTTCGGTAAAAACACTTGAAAGTCGGTAAAAACCTACGTCACACGCGACACACTTTACTTTATACTGACGGCGCAAAAAATTATATTTATTTGTCGTAATTGTTTATTTCATTATACTTAATAAATACAAAACACACGTCCGCTTAGTCTCGCGTTCGTAAAGTTCACTACTTATTGGGTTTTTCTATCTGGAATTTCTCAGTAGCAGCCCGGAGTCTGGATTTGTGCCCGGTTGATGGCAATAGGCTCGCCCCCCTTTAACATGGGACTAAAATATAACTGGCGAAATGTGGGAGTAATACAGGTACACCTCTGCCCAACCAATAATATCGACATGACGATATATTCGTTCAGTGAACAGTAGTGATTTAGCTACATAAATAAATGAAGGTATTTCGGCGTAGCGTTGGAAAGCCTCCCACAATGTGAACCTAATGACCTTGTGGAGGCCGCAGGAATCTGCTGGATGCAACAAGCATATAACCGGTCAAAGTGGCGGTGCATGGAAGCCTATAACTTTACAAAATTTGTAAATATGTAGCGGTTACACCGCCACATACGAACTACGCATCAAAAGACATGACGTCACACAAATCCTGCATCGCGCAATTAGAGTTTACCGCGCGAACGACATAGATAAGACTATCCGAAATCAACAGTTGGGCAGTCGGCCCGCCAGACACAACACCCGTCTGGTTGGAGGATCCTCCCTTTTCTATGGTGGATGAGTGAACTTTACACACTGTTCCTCATGCTCCTAAAAATATGGTGCTCACATATTTACAAATATTGTAAAATTATAGGCTTGCATGTACATATGTATGTGATAAATGCATGCTAGCAATATAGCTATCATGCATCTATCACATAATTAATTTATCTGTCATTCCTTAATTTTTCATTCTTTTTACGTATCGTGGTATAGTTATCTTATTCTAGGTGCATCGTCTTCACATACCTATACCTAATTATATAAATTAATGTAGGTACACAAGTTAGTGTGAAAACATTTTAAAAGATTAACGGTGGAGTTTCTTGCCCATTCTTCTCCATACGAAAACTACCTTTTAAAAGGGGCGACTAGAATCAATTATATATATATAAATATATATTTATTTATTTATTTTGTAAATTTTCACGTTCAAAAGTGCTTTTTTTGTGCCTAATTGAAATAAATCATTTGAGTTTGACCTAGGCTAAAATGATGATCGAATATCCAGTCAGGCAGAAAGGTATCCTAAACTACTTATAATATTATAAATGCGAAATTGTGTTTGTTACGCTTTCACGCTAAAACGTCTGAATGAATTTGGATGAAATTAAGCACATGGGTAGACCATGACCTGGGCACATAGAACACTTTTTATCCTGGTAGTACAATTCCGTGGGACAATTTGCGAACTCCACGCGGACGAGGCCGCGGACAAAAATTAGTCAATCAATCTCCCTAGCCTTTTTCCAACTATATTTGGGTCAGCTTCCAGTCTAACCGGATGCAGCTGAATACCAGTATTTTACATGGAACGACGAAAACAAAACACAAAAACTAGTAACACATAAAAATCCATTATTAATACAATAAACACAGAACATTTCTCTTAACTAATCAATCAACAACTTGACAAACGCAATCGAAAATCAAAAGAAAAATAATCCTTCAAAAAATAGAGCTTAGTTTCGGTCTCGGCTTAGTCCAATATTCGGCAGTTCCCGAATGCCGGCTGCCGAGGTATTGATCAAACTTATCCGGTGATAATCATCGGCCCGGCCGAAACACGACCTTCTATTCTTTCTCTAGGGTTCCGTGGTTATTAATGGTTTTAACTTGCGTAGAATATTTAATTAGGTAACTTTATTTGTTTATTTTTTGGAGAATGTTGCTACTTTTAATTTTGTGTTAAACTGAATTGGGGGGGTGGAAATTGAGCATTTTTTTTATAGTTGTGGATTCTAGAATATAGGTAAACCAGCTTGAATTTGAAAGGGATGGTTGTGGATTAAACTAATCAACTTGAATGTTTTTATTATAAGAAAACAATATGCCCCAAGTCACGCCTGACGTCAATAGCCAAGGTGTTTTTTAGACCATATTTATTTAAGATGTTTTTAGTTACTCTTAATTTATATTTAAACTAGTCTTTCTGTCTCTTCAATGACCCTTAAATTGGCGACCTTAGAGCTGGCGACTTAAAATTTACTTATGTTTATATTCGGCCGCTAGCCACTTACATATGTATATACCATGCTACATTCTGCCCTCGACAACGTGCCGCTGATTAAGTATGTGCTCAAATACACGAGCGGCAAGTTGTCGACGGCTGCAGTCGGCTCTGTCGTTGGCAACGTGCCGCTCGTGTATTATAAGCACTTAGTGAAAGAATTTTCAAAATCGCGGTAGTCCTAAAGATTACCCCCTACATCAAACTCACAAAATTTAAGTACCTCTTATTAATATTAAGAACACTTTTGTATAGATAACCGTCCCCCTTTTAGTAGATCAGCTAAAAGTACCACAAAAACAAAAAAAAGCTATGCTTCTAAAGATCACATAAATATTCTTCTTCAAAATGGCTAACTGATTGTTAGAAGCAGTCGTATTCAGTTACCCACGTCCGCTGAATCGCATAAGTTATTCAGGGCACGACTGTAACTTGGAGGCACGAGGATATCAGGACTTACATACTTTTTATTCGTAATTGCTTACAATTTCCCACGTAAAGGCGAGTGTCTTGACCAAGGTTCTTCGGATAGTAAGAGGCTGAATTATATTTTAAATGAAATTTGACAGATGTCAGTTTGACATTAAGTAAAACAGTTTTTTTTTTTTTTATTTCGCGATCTATTTGCCTGTTAATAAGTTAAAATGGGTTTTCTTAGACAAATGTTATTATGGTAGTGAAAAGACACATTGAATTATCCAAAGATATATTCTCAAAGACGTCAAATTGGCCCTGTCCCATAAATGATAATTAAAACTTAGTTTTTTTTTGCATTGGAGTAATGTCGTATGTCGTCTCATAATATAAAACATATATAGTTATCTGTCGGCGTTGGATCGTGTTACCTATGTATACTAAATAATGTTTTAATTTGAAACTCAACTATACGGAACCCAACCTTTTTCTTTCCGTAAAAATTGGTGAGGCGGGTTTTCTTTCAGTTCGCTCCCTTCGGATGATGGATAGGGGCTTTGTCTTTACAAATTGAGATCTCGTTGAGCCCGGCTTTGCTCACAGAAAACACGTATAAATATCGCTACTTTAGGGAAATACATAATACAGCGTTTTATTAAAATTATGATTGACGCCCTCTTGTATTACGTGGTTATTTCTATTTGGCAGTGTTACACGTATTTAATTTACTGAAGCATTTTTCTCTAAAGGTTAGGTTTTATTTACATACCTACGCGTTTCTCAAAATCTTCATCACCTCAGGCCGGAATTACCTACTAGGTACTTGGTATATGCCTCCTTTCTTGGTTATAGAACATTTTAAAAATACCTTGTTATGAAAAATAGACTGAATTTATTTTTTGTTATAAAACGTTTGTATTGTTTGTTTTCTCTTGATACCAGGGAATACGTAAAACGTACGCGCGTGGATCCCAGGCGCGTAGGTACCTACTTAGAGGAGACGCTCGTGCGTATGAAATCCGTCAACCATGATAAACGAGTTTCTGGTTTAACTCGGAATATCAGAATAACAGACTATTGTTATTGTTCTACTTACCGAAAAGTTTTTGCTATTCCGACCTGGCTGTTACGAAATTTCTGGACATAAATAAAATATTTAAAGCTGAATTCAACTCCGAGCACAATGAACAATTTCAAAATATGAACGCATCAAAATTTCAACGAAAGCAATAAAAAAATTATAAAAAAATAATATTCAAAAATGGAACAAAAGTAACATGGCATTCTTTTTCCCGTCGAGTCGAGTCGTGTTCGTCGTCGACATTTTAAAGTTATTCATATAAGTGCACTCGCCGCATCACATTTGCACAGGATGAAAAACGTATTATCTTCGCCCGGACTAGAAAAATAAATGTAAGTTGTAATGGAGTGACATTTTGGCAAACGACGACGAGATTACTGTTATATGAAAGCTGTTGAATTATATGTTGTCACATTTTGCATGGAAGATTGCAGATAAGTGTCAATTTGCTTTATTTAGCTTATAAGATACTAGCTTCCGCCAGCGGCTTCGCTCGCGTGATATCTTTATAAATTATAGCCTATGTTACTCAGTGATAATTCAGCATACTACTAGTGAAATAATTTTTAAAATCAGTCTATTAGTTTTTGAGTTTATTCATCAATGAACCTTTTTGGCGCAGCCGTGAGGCACACACTATTATTGCTTTATGATTATTTTCACTTTTAATTTTGCTATTATGTGTTTCACGAACTGTGTCCAAATAAATATTATTCTTTGTTTTCTATAAATTACAAAAAAAATATACAAAAAATCAAATCTTTTCTCATTAAATATAATTATTAGTTTTGATAAGTTACATTTCAGAGTAGGTACCTAGTTTTTTTTTTTGTAAGCATTATTTTAGAGGAATGCAAAACGCTGCTATTGAATGAAAAATTTAAAATCATTTGGTTTTGTATTGCGTACCGAATAGTTGAACATAGCACAAAAAACCAGTCATAATAGTAGTAAAATCAACATAGCCATTTTTGAACCCGCGCCTAAAAATCCGTGTCAAACAAACGTCAGTACCAGGTTTAAAAGTCCACACAAGTCCCTTTGTTTTTTTTTGCGGCCTCACAATTGTCAAAATACAGATTTACGGTGGTTGGTCATGCGTTTATTTCACAGCTGGCCGTTTTGAATTTTTCTCTACATTCGGCTCCAACCTTCTCGGTATGCAAAACTTTTTGATACATAAAACCTCGAATCTAGAATATGTCAGTGACACCCGACGCGATAAACCTTCATATTCTTTTTTTTTTCCTGTGCACATGCGTCGTTACGCGAGACATGAAACCGGCAACCGGTTGTTTATATCAGTTTTGTTCCAGAAAAATATTTACTAGTTGCTACGGAAGCTTTTCAAACTTGCATTTTGTTCTTTCATTTATATTTTATTTTTTATGGATTTTCTATACCTATTGCTGACTGAAAACGGATGAAAAGTAAATACAGAGTTAACATAATACAGCACATAACGTAACATCACGACCATATTTCCCGAAGGGTTAGGCAGAGATATACCTAAAGTACACCCACATTTTGCCAGTTTTTTTTAAGTCCCATGTAATAGGAACAAGAAACGGTAAGGTAAAGGAAGGGTAAGGGTGGGTAGGAAGAAGCACAAACTAAATATTATTCTTCATATTCCGTTCTGTTACCTGATAAAACATTGGTATGTCCTATTTGTCAATGACAATTAATTCTTGGTCTCTTGTGTCAGCACGAGTGATACGACATTAACTTTACATCACGGAAGTGACGGAAGGCAATTACCACATTACTACAGCAAAGAAATCTCCTTGATTTATATCCCGATTTAAGTTCCACAAAATGGTCGTAAGACTCTCGAAGTGGAACCAATAATGCCGGGAGCTGGCAGACTTCCCGAACATTCCACATTACACATTATTTTACATTTCTCTCATAAGAAACCCATCGGGTTTTTAATTTAAAGGAAAAACATGATACTTGGACATAGATGTGCATTCGTGTGAAATTAAATTAAATTACATTAAGTTAAATTTGCTAAGTATATCTGACCCCAAATACCACATTTTTGCTTCGAATGTATAATATTACAAACACAAAAAATGTGTAGTTACCATCAACAAGCAAAATAACCTAAAACAAAATATTTTGCCAGACCAGACTGTTTCACGTGAAAAGCTGTTTCATATTTTGTAAACTTTTTTCATTACTGAGGTTACTGAGTATGCAAACACCCTTTTTCTCCGTATTGTCGAAAATTCATGTGCTTAAAAAGTTTTTACAAAATAAAACAAAGATCTGTTGGTTTATAAATAAATATAAAGTTTCTTATTATTGGATTATTTATGTGATACTGGGATGAAAACAAAGCCTTTTCTCACATATGTAGGTAATATACCCGTTGCTCTCTCTGCTCGTGTCTACTTTGAGAGTGAGGGTAGAGTGAGTGCACCTGTCTGCGCACACACTTGTGCACTATAATATCCCCCGCGTAGATGGCTAGTCTCCTCTTAGATTGGCTGCCGTGGCCGTCTCGAGAACTATTAGGGAATATACAATATGTAAAAAAAGCCCTGTCCTATCCGAAAAGGGCACACAGGTCCTGCAATAACATTATCAAAGAGTAATAAAAAATCTTATTAATATTAAAAATTAAAAAGTTTGCTATTGCTATTTCAAATTCACATTTTTAGTACTAAAATTACATCAAATACATAAAAAATTAGCAAATTTTCAACAGGGAAGTCAAAATAAAGAAATTCTATTTATTTAGTCCATCACTCAGATAACAAAAAAATATTTGATATTATGTTTTATCATATTTTAATAAAAAAAATACTTAGATAAAACGCATTACAGTTGGAGAGTGGGGGTCGCTACGCCACAAGTATGTATAAAATCTACATACTCGTGACGTCATGGCACATTTTAACCCAATGTATCGCCGTAATCTTTTGATAATGTAAAATAAAAATACGTATAAGTATGTTATTTTTTCATGATCCACATGAGGGACAATTTTTTTTTTGTTTTTCCCTATTGGAGACACCCGCTACACTATGGCCGCCCGCACCCAATGTATTAAACCCGGTAAAAAAACCCTATTGAAAAAAAATGTATCGTTTCTTTTTTATTTATTTTCTGAAAATTTTCACATAAACTCTCAGTACGATACTTAACAACACCCCCACAGATCGGGTTTTTTTACATGTTGTATAACTTACCCAACTTCAGTCGGCTAAAATAAGAAGGGTACAAAAACCTTCACAAACACGAAAATATAACAAGCCGTTTTAGCAAAGAGAGCAAGGTCGTAGCGGGCCCACCGTGGACTTAACTACATAATAACTATCATCACTCTTTGAGGCTTTTTAACCACCTTTAGATCTAATTCCCAATCTAAATGTTTGCAGGAATAGCGCCACCAGTGGTTCGCAGAGCGGTGGCAGCCTCCAGCGAAAGAGCCAAAATGGTCTCCGACTCACGTCACCCTATGCACGACAACATCCTTGTGCCACAAAGGCCAAAAAGCCGAAACAGTTTTGTAAACTGTGTTGCTCACAGGCGAATGATCCGAAGAAAGACTGAAGCTGTGGCGAGACGGTGCTTCCTTACCAAATCCATTTGTTCCACCCGCTGAAGACCTCCCGTCTGGACATGAGTTACCTTGGATAACCTGGAAGTCATTAAACAGACTCCGGACCCAGGTTGGCCGAAGCAAGGAAAGGTTCAGGTGGAGATTCATAGACGACTCCGCCTTGGAATGTAAATGTGGTGCTGTTCCACAAACGACGGGGCACTTAATATCGTGTCCTGCGTGTCCTGTCAGCTTCACGTTACAGGAACTAATGGACGTTGCTGATGGTTCCAAACAACTTACCGAATTCTGGGCCTAGTCCATTTAGATTGCTCCGCGATCGACACGCTAAGAAGAAGAATGTCCTGTTATATCATAGTCTAAAATAACACAAACATCTTACATATACAAAACATCACGCCTGTATTCCTCAAAGGGTTAGGTAGAGGTGTACCTCCTACACCCACACTAACAACTAAGTAGCTACTTAATGACAAAATCACCCACGCAGATACAGTCAGCCCCAATGTATACACGGACAAAGAACTATTTCATTGTCAACAACCTTTGTTCCATAATATTGTATCCACCGGTCACAGGCTGTATAGATGTTTTGTGACAAAATGTTTCCTATGTTTTGGTAAAAAAAGTTGTATACTATGTTTTGTATAGTCCTCTAGAGCGTGTTTCGGCCATGGTGGCCAATCTCAACGGAGAGCGCCTGCCAACGGTAGCCTTCGGCGCGGGTGATATTATAGTGCACAGGAGTGTGCGCAGACACAGGTGGACTCCCTCTTCCCTCACTCTCACCTCATCCCATCATCATACTCAACTCTCTCTGCCGACCCATCAGACTATGTTTTGTACCTGTACGGTGGATACAATGTTATGGAATAATGGTAGTAGACATTAAACCGGTTCCTTTTCCGTGTATACTTATTTTTGGAGATGACTGTACCTACATATAACTTAATAAGTATTCTCTTTACTTATATCACACTTACTCAATTCCTAAAACCGAGGTTATTTAGTTCAAACAAGGCAAGTTACAGAGTAGCTAATACCCCTAAACTTGACGAGGCAAAACTTTACTCTTGCTATCGAGTAAAATTTTGTTTAAAACCTTCTTGGTAACTCCAATGTGCTTAAAATTGAGTTCCGTACAAATTATGTTTTGAGGAAGCTTGAGTTATGTTGAAGGAGTTTGAATTGGAATCGGGAGACTTTATGTGTGTGGAATTTGATCAGCACGTTCGACGCTTGTTATCATTTTTGGATAGGAAGTAAGGATTGTGTAAGAGAGTAAGCGATGAACGATCGCTACCAGTTGTGCTGCTTTCTACAAGGCCTTACCCTTTGGCCACGACATTACCGCTCGCTCGAACTGCGTCTTGCGTCTGCGACCGCAGCGAGAACAAATGTAAGAAGTCAATTAGTGCGTGCCATGAGTCACGAGTTGCGGAGAGGAGAGCGGCGCACGACGCACCGCAAGACCCACCGCCCTATGTCGTGACCCTGGCCTTAGACTACTCCATAAAGATCCTAAAACAAATCAGTAGCGATCATTTCACGTGCAAAATAAAAACAAAGCTTCTCTGACAATCGGGCTTAATTTATGAACACAAATTCAATTTTTCTGGGGCCCAAGTCTGCTATTTTTATAAATTCGTCATTCCAACACGATCCCATTGTCATTTTGCTCAAAGTTCATAATCTGCTAAATTCATAATGGTCGATCATTGGTTGATCATTGTATTAGGTTGGGAAAAAAGTTGCTTCGCATTTTTTAAGAAAATTCATAACATTTTTTAATATAGTTTATTTACATTTAACTAAAGTATGTAGGTACCTACCATTTTGTTCGATAACTTTTTGCCATCTTGTAGGTAGGGACATGATCCCATTGCTATAGAAATTTTGAGGCTTTTGATCAAAATACCGCGACAAGTGGTTTTGGCAGTCCTCTCGTGATGTTAACCTGACACTGCCTAAGGAATTCTGAAGAGACCGAAACAGGTGGAAATCTGAAGGTGGAAGGTCAGGACTATACGGCGGATGCATTAACACCTCCCAGCCAAACTCTCTTAATTTTTGCTGAGTGGCTAAAGATGTGTGAGATCTAGCGTTATCATGATGAAAAACCACACCCCTTCTGTTGATTAATTCCGGCCGCTTTCTCTCAACTTCTTGCTTTAATCTCATCAGTTGTTCGCAGCAGAGTTCAGAATCGATGGTCCTGCCTGGTGGTAACAGCTCATAATGAATAATGCCCTTCCAATCCCACCACACACACAGCATCACCTTGTTGCGAGTTAACCTGGGTTTCGCCACTGCCACGGCCTTTGACCACGACCTTTTTCGCACGTTCTTATCGTACGTGATCCACTTTTCATCACCAGTTATCAGCTTCTTCAAAAATTGTTTGGTTTCATTACGTCGTAGGTAATAAAGATTCACAAATGAGTACACGGTCATTAGGTTTCTTTCAGTGAGCTCGTGAGGTACCCAAATATCGAGCTTTTTTGTGTACCCAGTTTTTTTCAAATGCGACAAACCTGTTTCGTGGTCAATTCCCAGTTTTTCAGCTACGTCGTAATTACCGATCTTGCTCCAGTTTTTCAAAAATGGCATCCATTTTATCCGTAATAGGGCGACCAGAGCGACGTGCATCTTTGACATCAAAATTTCCGGATTGAAAACGCTTAAACCAAATTTGTGCTACTCTCACAGACACTGCACTAGGTCCATAAACATCGCAATTTTTTTTCGCGGCTTGCGTTGCATTTTTACCTTTTTTGTAGTAAAATTTTAAAATGTATCGAATTTCTTCATTAGATTCACTCATCTTGACGGTACGAAAAACAAATGAAAATCACACATTTTCCTAATTTGAATTTGGAATTATGTTCTTTAAAATTTAAACTTTCAATGATACCAAAACCAGCCAGATACAAATAGTATAGCCAAAGAGATTTTATTACAAGTTCATACATACTATAATGCGAAAAGACTTTTTCCCCAACCTAATATTCCACAAACACGATACTCGTAACGAATTAAAAGAAATGACTGCTTAATGACGTTATCATGGTAGGTCACTGATCAAAGGAACTGTCAAAAAATTTGCAGATTACCGCCTAAGTCAGTCATTCATTTTTCATTATGTACGAGATTACCAATAGATGCCATTTCTTTCAATGGAGTGTCAGTGGCTGACCATTGGAAAGTCATAATGACGCCAATATGTTAGTAGATTACCAAACTTGTCAAAATCAACAATTATGAAATCAATGATAGACCATTCTGACACTATTGTAATAGCAGACTTGAGGCCCTGCTGTTCACAGAAAATATAATAAACAAATTACCACTTAAAAAAAAGCTTCGTATAAATATTATTTTAACACATTCGAGTCTTCCCCTTTTTTTTGTCTAGGGCATCTCGTAGCTGACCTCTGAGGTCATGTCTTAACCGAGCTTTCCTGTGGCTGTCTTAAGCTACTACACTCAAAGCCTCCAGCCAGGGGCAACAAGTCCACCCTTTTCATAGAGCTCATATGCCATGCCGCACATATACGCCATATATAGTGGATCCTCCAGGGGACTCATCGGTATTACGTTTGCGCTAAAGTGAACCCTCCAGGAGGGCTCCCGGCACTGCACGTGTAATAGTTATTTATCCAACATGTGAGGAAAGTTCGTTTTTCCTATGAGTTTTGATTTTGAGTCTTGAGCGAACGAAGGATTGAAAAATAGAATCACGAGCGCAGCGAGTGATTATAAATTTCAATCCTGAGTAAGCGAAAGACTCAACAAAGCGAATAGCAAATGAACTTGCTCACAAGTTGCATACAAAACTTTTCACCACTCCCAGCAAGAAAGTATTCAGTCATCATAGGTAAATAAATTAAATAGACACAAAGCAAATCAAAATAATTCTTTATTTTTTAAAATATCTGTAAAACTTAACATAAAAAAAATCAGGCAAGGTTAGTTTCTGAACGGGATCATTACTTTCCTCACTGTTCAAACAGTGAGGAAAAAACAACTTTCCTCACTGTTCAAGCAGTGAGGAAAAACCAACTTTCCTCACTGTTTTCGTAGAGGAAAGACACTTCTTTCGTGCGGGAGTGGTGAAATAGTTATTTATCCAACATGTGAGGAAAGTTCGTTTTTCCTATGAGTTTTGATTTTGAGTCTTGAGCGAACGAAGGATTGAAAAATAGAATCACGAGCGCAGCGAGTGATTATAAATTTCGATCCTGAGTAAGCGAAAGACTCAACAAAACGAATAGCAAATGAACTTGCTCACATGTTGCATACAAAACTTTTCACCACTCCCAGCAAGAAAGTATTCAGTCATCATAGGTAAATAAATTAAATAGACACAAAGCAAATGGAGTGGTGTTCGTGCGGGAGTGGTAAAAATTCATTTAAAAAATGAATTTTCACCACTCCCGCACGAAAGAAGTGTCTTTCCTCATCGAAAACAGTGAGGAAAGTTGGTTTTTCCTCACTGCTTGAACAGTGAGGAAAGTTGGTTTTTCCTCACTGTTTGAACAGTGAGGAAAGTAATGATCCCGTTCAGAAACTAACCTTGCCTGATTTTTTTATGTTAAGTTTTAAAGATATTTTAAAAAATAAAGAATTATTTTGATTTGCTTTGTGTCTATTTAATTTATTTACCTATGATGACTGAATACTTTCTTGCTGGTCGTGGTGAAAAGTTTTGTATGCAACATGTGAGCAAGTTCATTTGCTATTCGTTTTGTTGAGTCTTTCGCTTACTCAGGATCGAAATTTATAATCACTCGCTGCGCTCGTGATTCTATTTTTCAATCCTTCGTTCGCTCAAGACTCAAAATCAAAACTCATAGGAAAAACGAACTTTCCTCACATGTTGGATAAATAACTATTTCACCACTCCCGCACGAAAGAAGTGTCTTTCCTCTACGAAAACAGTGAGGAAAGTTGGTTTTTCCTCACTGCTTGAACAGTGAGGAAAGTAATGTTCCCGTTCAGAAACTAACCTTGCCTGTTTTTTTTTAAGTTTTAAAGATATTTTAAAATATAAAGAATTATTTTGATTTGCTTTGTGTCTATTTAATTTATTTACCTATGATGACTGAATACTTTCTTGCTGGGAGTGGTGAAAAGTTTTGTATGCAACTTGTGAGCAAGTTCATTTGCTATTCGTTTTGTTGAGTCTTTCGCTTACTCAGGATTGAAATTTATAATCACTCGCTGCGCTCGTGATTCTATTTTTCAATCCTTCGTTCGCTCAAGACTCAAAATCAAAACTCATAGAAAAAACGAACTTTCCTCACATGTTGGATAAATAACTATTCTACCATAGTATGACAGCTAACACAAGCCAACACGATGAAAAAACTACGATATTTACATGTTGTTTTCATTAAAACGTTCTAGTTAGTCACGTCGGGAATGAGACGCGTAAAAACGTGATAAAATTGAAATACCTACTCGTACCAGAACACTACAAAACCTTAAAACGAGCTCGTAAGGAATCTTGAACCTTACGCCTTCACAATAAGAGTTGTGAAATTAATATTTGAGCGCAAGTAATAAGTTGGTAAAGTACAAAAGTAGAGCCATCCAAACAGCGACTTCTGCCTTCGACAAGCAGTTTGTATAACAAGGGAAACGTAGATTTACGAGGATTCTAACTTTTCTATTAAAAAAACTAATACAAAACAGAGGGATGAAATACGTCTTGTGGGTAACATGGTTAGAAACGTTCACACAAAAATGTATTGTATGTTCGTGCAGTTCACATTTACAACATAACACAACATAACTTTGCTCCAGTCGTCACCGAAGAGTTAGGCAGAGATGTAGGTACCTATAGTAGGTACCTACCATCAAAGCATCAAACTACCTTTTGGAATGGGCGACTTGAATCAGTTATTATTATTTTTTGTAAAGTTTGACGTTCAAAAGTGCCTTTTTTGTGCCTAATTGAAATAAATTATTTGACTTTGACTTTAAAAGAAGTTCATATCTTTACACCGTAAGGACTATTTCTGCTTGCAGCGCTCGGCTTGGCATAGAACCGGGGCGGGAACAGATGTGGTCATCGTATTCACGGGATTTTGTTTTCAAACTGGTTAGATATGAAGTTCTTTGATAGTACGTAGGTACACCCACATTATGCCAGTTATGTTTAAGTCCTATATAATAAAGGGCGAACCTGTTGCCATCAACCGGGCACAAATCCAGACTCCGGGCTGTTACTGAGGAATTCCCGATGGAAAAGCCCAATAACAGACTTTGCCCGACCTAGGAATTGAACCCAAGAACTCATGCTCAGCAGTAGCACTTGCGACCACTAGACAAAGGAAGCAGTCATATTTTATAAAACCGAAATAGCTCCGTTAGGGTCAGCGCAGACAGGAGATGTTTTCGCATGTCATTTCATGCTAAGTCACGCAAGAAACTGCACAGCAACTATTTTTTTTTTTTTTAAGCCTTCCTAGAGTGGGCTCTAGGAATCTCTCCTATATCTATTTGTAAAGTGTTTTAAATAATATTTTTATGGCATTATGTTTGGGTCAGTGACAGCTCGGTCCGAGTTAACTGGGCTCGAATAATAATACCAGATCAGATACTACGTCGTCAAAACGCCTAAAAAAGTGGTGTGTACTGTCGGCTTAAAAAGTATGGACCTCTTAAATTTTTGTTTTTTTATGTTTGTGTAGGGCAACATCTAGCTTTTTCTCATTCTCAGGTCAGGCAAAGTGTTATTGGGTTTTTTCATCTTTAAAAATAAATTTCTTAGTAACAGCCCGGAGTCTGGATTTATCTTCGGTTGGTGGCAATATACGCGCCCCCTATTACATGGGACTTAAACATTACTGGCGAAATGTGGGTGTACTATAGGTACACCTCTGCTTAACCCTTTGAGGAAACAAGGCGTGATGTTATGTTTACATCTAGCTTTTTAAAAGGCCATAGTGGCATTGCACTGTCTGGACAGATGGTACGCATACTCCAATCATTGTTCAGCTCACCCCTACCCTAGGGAGCTCAACGATTATCAATCAATCTCTTCGCCATACAGTGAGCCACTTGCTTGGTCCCTGCATCACGTAGGTATTGATCCGCTGTGTCTTGATTGAGTGGGAAAGCAGTCATATTTCATTCTATCCCTTAGGGTATACCTTGAGGGGTAAGCATTCTCAAATTTGATTGATTTGTGTCTGTAATCCATATCCTATATTTATTATACTATAGTATCCTATTAAATAAGCAATATATTTGCAATGACGTTCTTGGAAACGGCTCTAACGATTTCGATGAGAGGAGGGAGCGAAAAAATTGATCTAGCTAGGTCTCATATCTGGGAAAATTCGTTTTCTGCGTAATTTTCACCCGAATAGAGTTCGGTCCCCCAAAGTTTAGAACAAGATGGCTCCCTTAGAATAATGACATGGCATTTCAGTACTGAGACTGCCATTTTGCATTTCATCTTCTACAAACTCAAAACTAAACCTAATGGAAAAAGTGCCCAAAAGGCTGGCAGTATTGCCACGTTGTATGGCAATGCTATGTTTTGATGCCCTATGATTCTTTCCCCTCCCTTTTTCATATATTTTTTTTTTAAATCTGTTAGCTTAAATTATGTAAATATTATCTTGTAAATTAAAATGTATGCTTGATTTCGCTAACCTAATTAAAAAGCTTTAATTCGGGCAAAAATTCAATGTTGATTCACCCAAGAGTCTTACGAAGCTAACATGAAATAAAATCAAATATATTCAAGAGCTTCTTAATCAAGAGGCTTGTAAGAGGACCTTTGATCAATACCCCCTTAATTTATGAAGTCCCGTACACGTTAACTTGGTCCGTAGCAAGTTGCTCGGTCCGATAAATGAGACTGGATCAAAATTTCTCTCACGAAACGTTCTGGGCGGAGTTACGACTTCCAAGGCCTGATTAAGAAGGCTTGTATGCTTTGAAACTTGAGAAATTGAGATAAGGTTGGGATTAAAAATGAAGGCGTAATTTTAATCCTATTAGCAGTTAAGGTTATAACATAATCGGAAAAGATAAGTTAAAAGTGTTTTAGACTACTTGATATTGATACAAATCAGATTATCCTTAGCTTTAACTGTAGAGGAGCTCGTGGCTAAGTAATAACAGCCACATGGATCGATCCATCAGGTTAAGCTAAGCTTGCCGGGGTTGGTCCACGGATGGATGACCATCTTTACATATCGAGATTAGTCCGTGCTTTGGAAAGCACTTTAAACTGTTGGCCCCGGCTTTCATTCTTGGATCTTTGACAGTCGTTACGGGTCGTCAGAAGCCCGAAAATCTGACAACCAGTCTTACCAAGGGGTATCGTATTACCCAGTTACTGGGTTGTGGAGGTCAGATCGCTCCATGTAAAATACTGGTATTAAGCTGCATCCGGTTAGACTGGAAGTCGACCCGAACATAGTAGGGAAATGGCTAGGCAGATTGATTGAATAGGTAAACTGCGGGGTAATTGCGTAACACACTAACAATGGCAATGCCTTTCATTTTGACAGTTCAAAAACATTCATTTCGTTATTAACGTTGTTGAGAAGACTTTCAAACATATGAAGTAATGGATTAGAAATTTCCTTCAAATCTTTCGGATTCTGTTTGAAAATGTGTTACGATATTATACTGTCTGCGGTGTAGCATGGTGCGATAGGAGCTCGTGGCTAAGTAGTTACTGCCGCACGGGTCGATCCGTCAGGTTAAGCTACGCTTACCGGGGTTGGTCTGTGGATGGGTGACCATCTTTACATACCGAGATTCCTCCGTGCCTCGGAAAGCACGTTAAGCCGTTGGTCCCGGTTGTCATTCGTGGATCTGTAGCGGTTACACCGCCATATACGAACTACGCATCAAAGACATGACGTCACACAAATCCTGCATCGCGCAATTAGAGTTTACCGCGCGAACGACATAGATAAGACTATCCGAAATCAACAGTTGGGCAGTCGGCCCGCCAGACACAACACCCGTCTGGTTGGAGGATCCTCCCTTTTCTATAGTGGATGAGTGAACTTTACACCCTGTTCCTCATGCCCCTAAATTGGTGACCCCGAGTATGAACGTCAACGCAGCCTTCGTGCAACTACTTCAGCGTGACGTCATTATCATCACTCCCGCAAGCTTTCGTGAGGCGAGTCACACAGACAGCCAGCACCCTCGGCTTATCGGGTATCCTGACCACCAGCATACAGCGAACGCGCAATCCTGGTCATCACCCTCAGCCTCATCACCCCGACTCACTGGGGAATCAACGCAATCATCTCAAACAGCGCAATCACCGCTATCACCTCAATCACCACAATCACCTCAATCAGCGCAATCACCGCTATCACCTCAATCACCGCAATCACCTCAATCACCACAACCGCCGCAATCATTGCAGACAGTTCCGACTCACTGCGAACTGTGCGGCACCTGGTTCCGACTCACTGGAACCTTAGCTGGCACTGCGAATCATCACAAGATACAAGACTCAGCCCACTATCGACCTCCGGTCTCCGGAGGGGAGTGATGTAGCGGTTACACCGCCATATACGAACTACGCATCAAAGACATGACGTCACACAAATCCTGCATCGCGCAATTAGAGTTTACCGCGCGAACGACATAGATAAGACTATCCGAAATCAACAGTTGGGCAGTCGGCCCGCCAGACACAACACCCGTCTGGTTGGAGGATCCTCCCTTTTCTATAGTGGATGAGTGAACTTTACACCCTGTTCCTCATGCCCCTAAAGATCTTTGACAGTCGTTACGGGTCGTCAGAAGCCCGAAAGTCTGACAACCAGTCTTACCAAGGGGTATCGTATTACCCAGTTACTGGGTTGTGGAGGACAGATAGGCAGTCGCTCCATGTAAAATACTGGTATTCAGCTGCATCCGGTTAGACTGGAAGCCGACCCCAATATAGTTGGGAAAAGGCTAGGCAGATTGGTGTAGCATGGTGCGGGTGACAGGTGACAGAAAGGCTTTTATTTAATTTACTACAGTTATTACTGAGTCCGTATTATATACACAATCTGTATGTAGGTACGGATCATAGTTGTAAAATACAGAATCAGTAAAAACAAGTAAATTTTAATATATTTTACCCTTTCTGTCACCTGTCACAGGCACCATGCTACACCGCAAAAGGTATAGATTGCTGAGCATCCTAAAATTATCTTATAGTGCGGACCCACCATAGATAACAGAAATCTATTAGGTTATGTAAACCTATGATACCACTGTTTAGTATGGAGAATTTTAAACAAGTGGCATTTTTCATACTAACATTTTCTTAATTTATTTAACAACCATGAACGCTAATGTTGTAAAACTTTTATGCACTAATATTTAAAAACCAATTATAACGTAGGTATGCCACGATTAAGCAACAAAAATAAGTTTTGGCTAAGTTTTAAAACAAATAGTGGTCATTTCTGCTAACAAAAGAGGAGTAATTTTTAAGGAATTTTTTATGTTTAGAAAACTATAAGTAATAACGTTTTTTTACTATTGGTAGTTGTCTATTATGGTCATTATTCAATATATATAGAAGTAACGAGGTTCTCTATTTGTGAGAAAAAAACGCCAATTTCATAGGTGGGACATAATATTATACATTGTAATAGCGAATCAATTTGCACCCTTAAATTCTAGGCCAAATATTTTTTTTCCACCAAGCTTTAACTGCTTGTCAGTTTGACACATTTACAGCTGATTTACCTTATAAATTTTGATGTATTTTGACAGACAGATAGGTTGCTTGACTTCTGGAAAATGATTGATATTCACCTTAGAAAATAAAAATCTTTACACGCCGATGAAACCACGAGAACAGCTACTATCCCGTAACTCGGTAAAGTTAATAAAGTAATATAACGCACTTGGTAAATCGAATTAGTTGCCTCGCTTCCTAACTTGAAACAAAGTTAAAAAGGATAACTTCGCAGAAGAAATTACATTTTTATACTGACTACGTAATACGAACGACCATAAATCTTAATCCAGTTTAATTAAAACCTTACGTTTATTAAAGTTGATTATGTTTTTTAGCTAAAATGGCGGATTTTCCGCGTTGAAAAAGTTTACATGAATGAACAGATAAAAATGGATATTATATTTTTGATAAATAAATGGATATTATATTTGCTTTTGCTTGTATTTAATTGACTTTATTTATTTATTGCATCTTCAACCCGTTGTGATTATGTCGACTTGAAACTTTCTAGGCAATTCTGTCTCTTACCCTTTTTTTTTTTTTTTTTTTTTTGGGTGGGAAATCATCAAATGACGTCTCCCGCTCTGGGTGGAGCGGGAGGGCGTGTCAGACTCTTAGTAAGTAAGTAAGTAAGTAAGTATTTATTTGCATAAAACATGGTATACACGGTGTTACAATAATTTACAATATAGATCTTACATGTTTTGCCAGAATTGTACTTAGCATGCATAATTATGTTCACTTAATACTAACATGAGAATTTCTTATCCATAAATTCTTTGAGACTATAGAAATTTTTCGAATATAACCAGTCAAACAATTTTCCCTTGAATAATCTGTAGTTTAAGTTTTTTATGCTACACGGTATGTTATTATATATACAAACACAATTATATAAGCAGCTTTTATTATATTTAGCAAGCTTGGGAAGATCATGCAGAACGAGTCTCTGTGGATCACGCCGGCTCCGTGGATTAATATCATTGGCTGATATAAACAGGTCTTTATGTTTATTAACGAATACACATATTTCAAATATATAAAGGGACGGCAGCGGTAACAAACCTAGTTTCTTAAATATGGGTTGACAAGATTCCTCCGAGTGCATCCCGTAAATTGCCCTAATGCACTTTTTTTGAGCAACAAATGCTCGGTTTATATCTGTACTATTTCCCCATATTATGAGCCCGTAACGTAGTACCGATTCTACATATGCATGATATGTCATGAGAGCTGTTTTTAAGTTTGTAATATTTTTAATTTGTTTAACAGCATATACAAATTTATTTATTCTCTTTGCAGCGTTATCCACATGCTCTTTCCAATTCAAATTCTCATCAATAATTACGCCTAGGAACTTCGTTTGTGCTACTTCTTTAATTTTTGATACGTTTAGTTTAATATTATATTTAGGATTATTACATTTATTGAAATTAATATAAACTGATTTATTCAGATTTATTTTTAGATTATTTATGTCAAGCCATTGTATTAATTTATCTATAGTATTATTAATGTCAGTCTCATGATTATTTCTAAAATTATTACATTTTTCTGTCGCTATAATAATAGCTATGTCATCAGCAAATAATATACATCGGTGGTCAGTTATATTAATAATATCATTTATGTACAGTAAGAACAGGACAGGCCCCAATACACTTCCTTGTGGTACACCACATGTACTGTGCTTGTATTCTGATGAAAAAGGCACCTTAACCTGATTTTCATCAATTTTATCAATAATTACTCGTTGTTGTCGGTTACTGAGATATGATTTTATCCACTGAAGTGTAGGACCCCTGATACCTACCAGTTCAAGTTTTTTGAGCAACAGATTGTGAGAAACTAAATCGAAGGCTTTTGAGACATCAAAAAATAGCCCAGTGGTGAGATTTTTATTATTGATGTTAGTAACTACAGCCCTAACCAGAGAGAATACTGCCAAAGTAGTGGACTTGTTTTTCTGAAAGCCATATTGTTCATTGCTAATTATATGAAATTTATCACAATAAGCAATTATTCTTCCATACATGCACTTTTCATATATTTTGGACAATATAGGTAATTAGTACTTACTGACTAAAACCCACCCGTGTTCCTTCTGTTGCCTGTGCAATGCCAGGGGGCCACGGTATCCCTTTCGGACTTTCCCGCAACCCCGGCAGGCAATGGTCTCATCGGACCCCTTCATTCGCTGACATCTCTTTGAGGCGCGCGTGGAACACAACGCGCCGTCGACCCGGGCTTGGTCCTTACCGGACGGCGAGCTACCCATTGCTCACCGTCCGCAAGCCCGCGCCTACGGTGGCCGGGAATCGGCAACCGATTCCCGACGCCCAGGGCGTCTCCTCCTACGGCGGCTAGGGGCGTGAGGGCGCGAAATTTGCCTCTCCCTCACGCGCTCCGCCTCCTCCTTCGCGAGCATTACTGCTTCGCAGAAGGAGGTGACGGCCTCCCATGCCCTCTCGCTCCGTACCATGGCCTGGACCAGGACCGGACGCGAGAGATCCCCGCCACCGATCGCCTCCACGAGGACACGGCGGTGCTTTGCCCAAGCCGGGCATACCTCCACCGTATGCTCCACCGTGTCCTCCGGGCGATCCACGCAGTGATGACACCCGGGCGTTTCCTCCCGCCTTATCCGAAACAGGTACCTCCCGAAACAGCCGTGTCCGGTGAGGACCTGCGTCAGGCGGAAGGTGAGGACGCCGTGGCGCCTCTCCAGCCACTCCTCAAAGAGGGGACTTATCGCCGCAATAGTGGCGTGCCCAGCACTGGGTTGCGACAATCGCACTCTCCATGACGCCATGAGATCCCGTCGGAGCTCTGTCCGCTGTGCCGCGATTTCTCGCGGCATCGGAGTCAAGCCCCGGCGTTTCGCCTCCCCGCGCCACTCCCAAATATGCGCGAGGACTTTTGCCTCCAGATCCCATGGCGGCAATCCGGCAAGGAGGCTCGCCGCCTCACCGGAGACCGTGCGGTATCCCCGGACCAGCCGGGTGGCCATGACCCTCTGGGACGCGTTCAACCGGCGGGCAGGCCGCCGCCTCAACGAATGCGCCCACACCGGTGCCCCGTACAGGGCCATGGACCGCACGATCCCCGCGTATAGCCTCCGGCAGGAGGCGTTTGGCCCCCCTAGATTGGGCAGGAGCCGCTTCAAGGCAGCCCCGGCCCGGTCCAGTCTGGGAGCCAAACGTCGGAAATGCTCCACGAAGTTCCACCGACTGTCGAGGACGAGTCCCAGGTACTTCATCGTCGACTCGACGCCGATGTGAACCCCTCCTACCGTTATTTGGGAACCCGACGGTGGCGCGTTCCGAGGACCATGAAAGACATGGCCTCAGACTTGTGTAAGGCCACCTCGAGTCCCAACTGCCGGATTCTGGCCACGATTGTCGCAACCCCGTGTGTCGCTAGTTCGGCCGCCGCCTGGTGCGACCTCCCCTGCGCCAGGACCAACATGTCGTCAGCGTAACAAACGACGCTGACGCCATTGGGGAGGTCGGCGCGCAGCACCCAGTCGTATCCGATGTCCCACAGATGCGGCCCCAGGACCGATCCCTGTGGGACACCGCACGACATCTCTCGCCGGTTCCACTCTCCCTGGTGACCGGGGTAGATGATGGCCCTGTCTGCCAGATAGGCCTCGACCACACGACAGAGGTAGGTCGGCATCCGGTGATACCGGAGTGCCTCCCTGATGCAACTCCAGGGCAGGGTATTGAAGGCGTTGGCGATGTCTAGAGACACCGCCAAAACGACCCCACCCCGAGCCACCGCATCCCCCGTCGTGAGGGCTCGCACGCGCATGATGGCGTCCACCGTGGCTGTCTCTTACCCTGCGGATTCAAAAACGAATCTTCGTTATTTTTTACTCTTTCCGACGCTACAATATAATTAAAATGACGGAGACAGCTTGAGAGCATCTTTAATCTGTGTTGTTTTTGTTCAGCCGTATACATAAATTAATTAAATGAAATAAAACAGCCTTTAAACAAAAAACAAAAAAAACATTCCATGTTCATATTGTATTTAGGACATCCACGTCTGTCGAATTCTGTTTACATTGCAGAATAACTTATTTATTGTTATAACACGGAACATGAGGAAAAAAAACTGGGAATCATAAGCTGATTACTCAAAGAGTACAATATAATAAACGTTATTATCAGCCCAGGAATAAAAGCATTTAATAATTAACTTGGACCGTGTTAAAATACTCCTTATAATAAAGCCAAAAATATATTTATCTTTTTATACGAATGTAATTAAAATAAATAATATCGGCCCGCTTAACGGCCGTCGGTAAGCTTTGTACATATAATAATTAAGTCCTTGCAAAAAAAGGTTTTATTTACTTTATTTTATCTGTTATGTACAATTAAAGGTTATTACAGCTCCTACCATCATGTCTCATATAAAGCCGAATTCACATTATTATGTTGACGACGACTCGTTGCAGTATGACGCACTCCTAAACTTTGTTTGATTGGCCTATCCCGCGTCATGACACAATTCGACACAATAATGTGCCACGAGCTTCAGAAATTTTGAAATGAAATGTGAAACATAAAAAACAATAGTTATGTTCTGAAAAGAAATGAAGATATAAACGTAAAAAATACAATAGCATCAGCCTGTAATTTTCCCACCGCTGGAACACAGGCTTCCTCTGGGTGAGAAGGAGTGGGAAGATCCACCACGCGGGCCCAGTGTGGGTTGGCAGATGCCACATGTCTTCGAATTTTTGGTTCCAGGACATGCCAGTTTCCTCACGATGTTTTCCAAATTGGCGTTTTGAGAACAGTGGTGATGAAATTATTTACACAAAGTAAAACGCCTGGAGAAAATAATTAATTAAATAACATGATTGAACTGCAGCATAACAATGAGATAGTTGACCGTTAACGTGAGTACAACTGGCAACATGTACATCCCAGCAGAAATCTTGGTCGAAAGCTTAATCTCTAATGGATTCTTCTTGAGCAAGCGTAAAAAGTCCTTTATCAACTTTGCGTCAGCTTCACTTGAATCTGAAACAAAATCTCAAATTACACAAGTGAACCTTAATTTTAGGAAATCTTTAACAGATAACCTTACCAATAATCATTGTATTGTAAAGTCGAATCAACACCCGGTGGAACTTCACTCCTTGGTTTTTCATCATTTGTCCGGCAACTAATGGCATTATCGTCACTGTGATGTAACTAAATAGAACAATAGCAATTCTAGCAGCGTCACGGAGGGACCCCACCTAAAAAAAATAAGACTATAGCTTTCTTCTCCAAATAAGCTCCCTTCCACTGCTAAGGAGGTCCGGCGTTTCACAATTTGCCAAAGATGTAAACAACAATGGCCGCTCAAAATTGTCTATGGTTTAGTGATGCGGTAGTATGGTCTTTAAGTTTTGGTGCTGTAGATGTTACGATTTTTTTAGTAGTGTTTCATTCATTGATGTATTAAAAGAGGTAGATACGAGACTTAGTCACAGCGCCTGGTCCTACTCAACTACGGGATTGCCCGTAGTTGAGTAGGACCAGCACTCAGTCGCGCACGGAACATCGTAGATCACACAGCTCAATAATTTCAGTTTTTTAGTAATAAATACGCATCAAAATGACTTCTTGTGCAGCTAAACAGTGCTTTAATAATGCAAGAAAGAAAAATAAGACACATGGGATTACCTACCACTCGCAAGTACAGCCAAAAATGTTAATTTGTTGAAAATTACAATAATATTTTGACGTTAGCTTCGCCATATTTGTGAGAGCGAGATAGATATTAAAAACATGCGTGAAAGACACGATACGCACACAATGCGCGAGGTGCTAACGCGATTTCGCTCACACGTTAGCGTCGTCTCCTATCTCTATCCTCGTCTATCGGTAACTGTAGCTTTGCGACTGTGAGATGACACTGATCACAGATGTGTGAGTTTCGGTGCATGTAGTCGTGCGCCGAGCCCAAGTTTACTGATTGCGATGTTAGCGCGTAACATATCTTCCTCCTTTTAATACATCAATGGTTTCATTAGTATTTTTAATATTGAGTAACTTTCAAATCAACAGCAATTCCATTGAAATATGTTCCTATGTTAAACCGTGAAAACAAACAAGATTTAATAAGGAAAAAATACTGCCTCTTTAACCGCGGATTAGCTCCAACAGCATCTTGAAAATCCTAACTGAAAAAACAATTTTAGATAAGTTCAATGTTATTGCATTTAGCGAGACCGTGACCAAATCCAGATTACGTAGAATATGCACGGAGAGGATTGTCACGTTAGCTGCGTGGTTCATTTGTTTGCCAGCCAAATAAACCGCTAAGCTGACGAAGATATCCGTCCGTAGCATGGCCGTGAGGGTGTGTAAAAATGCAGACGGGATCGTCCACCGCGGGACGATGCCGCTAACATTTTCGTTCAAACTGAAATTAAGTGCGTACGCTTAGCAGTGGGCCGCTGTGGAGCGAGCGAAGCAATTATACGTTCTTAATTACAAACTTATCGTAACATACATTACTTACATTAAAAAAATACGTGTAAAATATTTGGTACGCCACCAAAATATACTGAGATATTGACATGATCAGAGAATAGAAATACTGAAACACAAATTATTAAATCATTTCTAATGAATAAATATTAGTTGTAAGTAAATTATAAATAAAAATACCTGGCGTCCAAAGCAAAGCGTTAATGTTTCACAACAGTTCACTAATTCCCGATACAGTTTAACCCATTCTTGAATCTGCTCCCTTGTGATACCACAATGCTCATCCGACCTAATATCACAGCTCCCTACTCTCTCCTGAACAGATGATATCAACAAACTCAGACATTCGGTTAAATGAACAACAATTATAATAACAAAAAACAACATGACGTGCAGAAATACTCCGGTAATCCTTAAAATTGTTTGTGATACCATTACGGGAATCAAACTTATCAACGTATCTGACGGTGAGAATGATATTAAAGTTTCCGTAGACTTGAAGGCACAAAACGAGAACGAAAATAAAATAAAAGAAATTACGGGGTAGAATATTTTCTTTAGAGAATTTGTTAATTTTTTATCATCTTTAAAACAGTCGTAAACACGAATAATACTTCTCAAATATGATTGGAAGGCGCGGCTGTAACACATGCTGGTCAATACGGATGACACATAGACAATATACGTTACAAAACCAAACGAAAGAAAAATTAACTTCATTTGATTATAATCATCACTTCCTAGCACCAAATTAACTTCATATATTCCAAGTATAGTGTGCAACATTATTTGGACCAATATTTGTAGCATAATAAAATATTTCTTCATCTTTTTCTGGCTGCAATAATTTCTGTATATGCCTAAGAAATTCTCCATAATCAATAGATTGTTCAGCCACTTTAATGGAGTCATTTCGTTTCTAGTGGTGTGTGTTCCAGCAACAAAGATAGATATAGTAAATGATAGTTTAAGTAGACTGAAGAAAAACATTTTATCATTTTAATTTAATAGTAAGTACTCACTAGATTGATTGGATTGCCTGTCAGTAACTTTGATGAAAAATAAAAATATTATTATTTTATGTAGTATTAGTAATTTCAGTCAAATGTCATTTGCTTAATAATATCGATCTTATGAAGTCATGTATAATAATAATAACAAAAAGCCTTTTATTTCCATATCCATAAATTACATTGCAAATATTGTTAGTAGTTGATTGTTTGTAGTTTTACTTATTTTCTAGATATTAGTACAGATTATTTATTTCGTCAATTGTGGACGGATTATGAAAATTATTTTTTCGTTTGGTAGAGGAAGCTTGCACGGTGGTCTGACATAAATTGTATAAACTTTGCTTAGGTAGTTTTTGAGTTAGCTTCAATAATACATATTTTTCCCACTTTGCCTATGTGGATGATGATACAATAAATTCCTGCCACTGTTATTGGGAAATCCCCAGCTCTGGCCGGCGGAGAATCAGTTTGTTGCATAACACATAACATGATTTTTCAATTAGAATGTTAAGTTTGTTCTTGGGATAAATTCATCCCAACTACGGAACCGTTCATTGTGCGTGGTTCAACACGCACTTGGCAGGTTTAATTTTTTTAAATTCGTCTTCTTGCACCACCACAGGGCCTTGCAAAACGTACCTCGCCCCCATCAAATTTAGATCTTGCTCCGCCACTGGGTGTAGGTTTCAACATATTCTATTGTTTTCTTTTAGGTCAATAGGTAATTTTAAGCTGTTTGTCATTATTTTGGTTTTAGTAGCTTTCATTCCTAATCCTACTTTCGACCTTGCTCGATCAAGTGAGCATAGCATTTCTTGTAGATCTTCTGATGTTTCGGATAGTATAACTATGTCGTCAACGAATCAGAGATGATTTAAATAACAGATGTTTATTTTTATACCTCTGGTTTTGCAGTGTATGTTTTATTTTTTCTAACACAGCAATAAACAGCTTAGGTGACAGGGAGTCACCGTATCTGACTCCTCTTTCAATACTTATTGCTTTGCCTCTAAATTCTAGTCTGACATTACTTGTGCTGTTGTTGTATATATATTTTATAATATTTATATATTTTAAATTGATGTTGAGATTACTTAGTGACTTCCATATAGAACTGTGGCTTATGCTGTCAAATACTTTGCTGTAGTCGACAAACCCTAAATATAGAGGTTTGTTAAATTCTTCATATTTTTCGATAACTTGCTCCAATGCATGTAACGGGTGATTTTTTAAGAGGTATAGGATTTGATTTTCAAAAAAAACACAAAAAATAAATAAAAATTTGATGAAATCTTTATTGGAATCGATATAACGATCAATATAATTTAATGTTTGAAGATGATTTCATGCAAATGCTGGCCGCGGCTCCGGTTTAGATGGCCCATTCGCAAGGCCCAATTTCGGCACACTCTCTCCAACATATCAGCCGGTATATCACGAATAAATGCTTCAATATTGGCTCCCAGTGCGTCAATCGTTGCTGGTTTATCCCTGTAGACATGAGCCTTAACATGGCCCCACAAGAAATAGTCCAAAGGCGTTAGATCACACGATCTAGGCGGCCAATTGACGGGCCCAAAACGTGAGATAAACTGTTCACCGAAGGCGGTTCTCAATTGGGCCATTGTTTCGCGTGCCGTGTGGCATGTGGCACCGTCTTGTTGAAACCACATGTCAGGCATGTCCAATTCTTCCATTTTGGGCAAAAAAAAATCGCCAATCATCACACGGTAGCGCTCGCCATTCACAGTAACGTTTCGGCCATTGTCGACTTTGAAAAAGTACGGCCCGATGATGCTACCGGCCCATAATCCACACCAAACAGTACATTTTTCGGGATGCAGTGGTAGCTCTTGCAATGCTTCTGGCTGGTCTTCACTCCAGATGCGGCAATTATGCCGTATTGTCAATAAGACATATACATTCAACCAGAAATGAGCTTCGTCGCTGAACACAATTTTTCGATAAAAAAGTGGATCTTCCTCCAACTTTGCCAATGCC
The DNA here is from genome assembly GCA_963853775.1 of Xanthia togata. Classification (NCBI taxonomy): domain Eukaryota; kingdom Metazoa; phylum Arthropoda; class Insecta; order Lepidoptera; family Noctuidae; genus Xanthia; species Xanthia togata. The sequence goes on from OY970802.1 coordinate 21,924,510, forward strand.
CTTTCACCAAATGTTAGACGTTGTGGGAGGTCGTGTGGCTTCAATTCTTGCATCAGCTGTATCTTGTAAGGTTTTACACCCAAATCCTTTCGCAAAATTTTCCACGTAGTGGAGTAACAGAGGCCCAATTGCTGCGAACGGCGGCGAATCGACATTTCACGGTCATCACTAACACTGGCGGATACAGCCGCAATATTTTCTTCCGTCCTCACTCTACGTATGCGTGTTCGTGGTTTAATGTCCAATAATGTAAACTGGGTTCGAAATTTAGTCACAAGCTTCCGAATAGCTGCCTCAGTAGGCCGACCAAACTGCCCATAAATTGGAAGAAGTGCGCGATGCACTCTCTTAACCGAGCATGCATTTTGATAGTAAAATTCAATAATTTGCAAGCGTTGTTCGTTCGTAAGTCGATTCCATATATAAAAATGTACTCTGTGGTCGATTCATGGTTAAATTAAAGACCAAACTGAACAAGTTTGACAATGACACAAGACATGATTCACGCGTGATCTGTCAAAAACAGTGTTGCCAAAAAGATACCAGCAAAAAAATCACCCGTTATATGGTCAGTAGTACTAAAGCCAGAGCAGAAACCTGCTTGTTCCATTGGTTGCACATTGTCAATTACACAGGTTATGCGTTAAGAATTATTGATGTAAAAAATTCATATACTTGCCAGTATACTGATTGGTCTGTAATTGGCAATGTCAAGTGGATTATCTTTTTATATAACAGTATAATATCCAAAATACACCATTGGTTCGGGCCAGTTCCAGCTTCAAGTATCAAATTAAAGAGCTCTGTGAGATGCCTAAGTAAAATTGTTGCACCTTATTTCAAGGCTTTATTAGTTATCCCATCGGGACCTGGGATTTTATCTGATTTTAATTGTTTCAACTGTTCGTATATTTCTCTTGATAAAATGATTAAGAACAGTTTTAGATGTATATTTTCCTGATATATTTTATAAATTCTATTTTCTTTTCCTTTGCTCTTTTTGTGCTTCCAAATTTAATTCAAGTTTTTTATTATTATCCCATACCTATGTTTGCTATAATCTCTTTGAATTGCTTTGCTTGTTTCTTTATATAATTTACTTAATTCTTTATTTTTGTTAATGTCTTTATTCTTTTTCATTCCTAGTTCACTTCGTCTATTTATTAGTGCTGTTTCTTCGCTAAATATGTTGTGTCGTTTTTTCTTTTCAGTGTTGTTTCTATTGGTTAAGCTGAATATTATGGCTGAATAATCTGTATAATGTTTTAGTTTTTCATCTTTGGGGATTGTTGGTAGTAGTTTGAAGTTTTTCTACTCTGTTTCGGTTGGTTTAAGAGGAGTGTTGCTCTTAGTAGTCTATGATCATAATATATATAAACTTGACGTGATAAGGCCTTCGTAGTGGATCAGTTTTGGAACATTTGTCATTATATAGTCGATTTTATTCTTAATAGATAGATATAATATTCTTTATTATGGACACCATAAAAATTACAGAAATAATTTTAGAAATTTTATATAGGGTGACACAATGGGCGGTCTTATCGCTAAAAGCGATCTTTTACAGACAACCTTTGGAAGGATTAAAGGGAGAAGGAGAGAAGATATACGTAGATATATAAAAATAAAATAATAAACATGAAACAAGAGCAAGGAATCATATATTATGATGATGTTTAAGGAGAGAGGAAGTATTTTTTTTCACCAAAATTTTTAAAGTGGACGAAGCTTGAGCATATCTTAGCGACACGGGCAAGGCATCCCATAACCGTACTGCTCGAACTGTAAAAGATTTATCATAAAAGCCCTCTTGACCCTTTCGTCTGGTGATTTCCAAGTCCATTTTTGATGGGTGTTTTTTAAAAGTAGGTATTGACTATTGCTAACCTGTATTCAAATGCATAGTCTATAAGCCGTTCTCCTCTTTCCCTGGCCTAGACCATAGTTTCCCGTGATAAATCTTTCTTTATTTCTCGGTTACCCTATTTTTGCATTAAAATCCCCTAATACTAGAACTTCCTCATCGGCAAAAGCATGTGCTCTTTTTAGGACGGCCTAAAATTTTAGGATTTCAGCCTCACTGGATCTCCCTGATGGTGCAATAATTTTTCAAATTTTAATTGCAATAATGTTACTCTTTCTGAAATACCAATGAAATTCGTGATATAATTTTTCCATGCCTTTTTTATTAGGAATTCTACTTTGTACAAGCTTTTTGTTTCTCCGATGTAGCAGAACATCTTCTCTGGATATTCTTCTATATGGCATCCAATTCTTCTTTAGAGGTATGAGCAACTGACTGCCCGACTCTTGATATCAGATAGTCTTATAACACGTCGTACATTTGTCGTTCGCGCGGTAAACTCTAATTGCGCGATGCAGGATTTGTGTGAGGTTATGTCTTTGATGCGTAGTTCGTATGTGGCGATGTAACCGCTACACTTCTGATTTCCGAAAGTCCTAGTATGTCACAGTTTATACTTTCCAGTGAATTACTGTAAGTTCTAGGAATCGATGGGTACCTATAATTTGAGGTCCCCCAGTTGAGGTAATTTGAGGGCATCAAGACAGGGACCTCAAATTACATGTACCCACTTTTATACAACTGTTATATTGTTTGTACAATATGGTGGCTTTACCATTATTGTAAATTACAGGAAACAGTTTCCACGTTTGGATGTCTTAACTATTATCTTTTGTAGGTACTTTAACTGTTACTATGCAACCAACTAGCTCTTTTCCCATAGTTATTAAGTTGAGTTATAGTTCAATACATTGCGACTATTGCCATAGAAGACCACAATTTTCAACTATTTCGATTGCATTGCAATTATAATTTTGAGGTTCGATTAAACATGAATCGTATGAAATTAAATAACATGACTAAACTGTAGAATTACAATAACATAATTGCCAGACAACGCAGCATGCACATCGCAGCAGTAATCTTGGATAATAACTTGATCTGCTGTATTAGATTCTTCTTTACCAGACATATGAAGTCCTTTATCAATTTTGCTTCAGTTTCACCTGAATCTAAAACAAAATTCCTGTGGTTTTTACACGACTATTTAATTATGAAAATCATCAATACAAATAGTCTTACCAATAACCATCGTATTATAAAGTCGAACCAACACCCGATGAAACTTCAATCCTTGGTACTCGCCATCTGTCCAGCACTTAATGGCAACATCTGCACTGGATTAGTAACTTTATATGATAATTACAATTCTCGTGCAGTCATTACTGTCTTCACACTGCAATTTAAAGAAAATAGCGGCGCTAAGCTTCATATATATACGATATATATGATAGACAGATAAATACGAGTACTAAAAATGATTATAAATATTTTTTAAAGACATCCTGGTACTTGGTAAATAAATCGGGATAAAAATGACGAGAATGATGATGGTCTTGGCAGTTTTCAGTTACCTAAGTAGCACTGCACAGATGCACGTGTTTATTTCTTTGCCAAACGCACTATGTCAGACTTGAATGGTACTTTGCTAGATAAAATAAAAACAAGATCATCAGGATATAGGTATTTACTTTAAAAACTTTCGTGTAAAACAAATGCTACGCCAACAAAATGTATTGTGATACTGACAAGACTAGCGAAAAGAAATACTGAAACATAAAATACATTATGTTATTCTCACAAAAGTAAAAAAGACAAACCCAAGAACTCTATAGTTGGTACTTATATTTTATACTATAATTAATTTCCAAGAAGAAGTAAGTACCTGGCGTCCAAAGCATAGCGTCACTTGTTTGCTAAATCACGATACAGTTCAACACATCTGGTCACGCCAGCAATAATTCGGTCCTGAAAAGTATCAGAACCAACCTTCGATACGAGCGGAGTGTAAATTACAGTGAATCGGCCGTGACAAAAGTCGCGGCGGAAAAGAGAGGAATAGAAGGGACATGCAGCACTCACCAGGGGCAGGCCAGCGGGATCCAATCTCCTTCGACCGTCGCACAGCAGAGTCACTACGCGGGTCGCGCGACCAATATTTGAATATAGTTTTTGTTCTTATTACACTGGGTAATCAAACACAAGGGTGCGTTTGGCAGAGCGGGAATGTATTGAATATTGCAGAGAAAGGCTCGATATGATCCTCGTCTCCTCGCGGATGATCAGACGAAAGGGCTCGTCATGCGGTGCGGGGGTGGTTTTGAGAGATCCGTTACACACGTGCGTCCATGTGCAATTTCTTCGTCGAACTGTCAGCTGTCAGTCCTCGTTCTCTCGTTCTCATGTTCACGTTCTTGAATGATGCTAAAAGCGCTGCATGTGCGGGTTTGGAAAAGGAGCGGGAAATACAAACTGCATCATATTATAATAGTGAATCTATCCAATCAGTGTTGCCGTTACCAACATCCTTGAATCTTCTCCCTTGTGATATAACATTTCTCATCCGTCTAATATCTCAGCTCTTTACTCTCTCATGAACGGCTGATGATCAACGAAGCTGATGTCAAGCATTTAAACAAGTGAGCAACTATCATAACAAGAACATACAACATTAGGTGCTGAAATACAATAGTATATTGTTCTACCATATAATGTACTATCATAACTTTGTAATCTTGCTTGTAACTAGTTAAAGTTTTGTTTCTCACCATCATCTGTACCCTTTTTGATCAATAAACAATTTATTTATTTTATTTATTTATATCTTATAACCGCTTGTGATACCAAAATGGTCACCAAATTTAGTTTCGGATGTGACGGTAAATATTTTACTAAACCTTGAGCTGTTCAGAAGACAGCAAATGCGAAAAAAATATTGTTGAAAGTTATACCGATGCAGAATACTTTCTTTATAGAATTTATTAATTTGCTTATTGTCTTTAAACCATTCAAAGATACAACTGATGCTTCTATAATATGACATGAAATCACGGCTGTAACAGACACTACGGATAGCACAGAGCTTACTCAAGCTAAATCTCCAAAAATTGCAAAAAATATTTTAATTTCGTGGTAGTCATCTCTTCCCAACAACAAATACAATCCATATATAATAAGTGTAGTATGAAGCGTAGTCTGGACGAATATTTGGAAGACATAAAATATTTCATCTTCTGTTGACTACAATAATTCCTGTTTAAGACTATGAGATTCTCCATAAACAGTAAATTATTCAACCACTTTATTGGAGACATTTTAACTTGTAATTTTGTGTGTCTCGGTGATGAGGACAAAGTAGGTAAAAGTTAAAGTTAGAAAGAAAAAAAAAAATTGCTCACTCAATTTGTAGAAAGTAAATCATTATTTATTAAAGTATAAAATTATAGTTATTGACTTTGTTGTTACGACATTAATGTACTCGTTTAACATACAGGGTGTAAAAAGTTATATCATATACCTAGACGTTAACTACGCATTCTGTACATCAAACTAGGTAACACGATCAAAAAATATGGCTGGGAAACGACTTTTTTTTTGTGAAAAATCGCTGTTTACTGCGTGGCGCGCAATGTAACGCACGCAAAACATTATGCAACGGCTGTAGGTATGCAACGGTACAGGGATCGTGGGGGTATTTAAAGTTGAAACTGAAATTACATTTGAAACTTATTTTCGTGAAAAAAGCGAAACCTTGACCTTTAATATATCCGTAACTAGACGGTTCCCAAGGAACCAGCAAATTTCGGAAATCAAGAGAATCATCCTAAAATAATCGAATAAAAACCTTTTAAAAACCTACTGGTAAGTTCATTCAATTTCAATCTCCTGGCTAGTCTGTGTGGAGTTTCCCCAATTTCCAATACTTGGACGAAAGGCACATAGGCCCCTTGTAATTGAGTTTGTCCAGCACGTCGAGTACGTAATGTAATTTTAGTAATGGTTGTTACTTCAGGTCTCTTGGCAGTTATTACATGGTTATGTTTAAAATGTCATCTTAGAGAATTCTGGTTATACAGTGTAAAAAATTGTTTTTGCTTCTTCAGCTCGTTTTTTTTTTTATTATTAACGAACTTAATTATCATATTATTTTCGATGCAGTACGGGTATAGTTGCTACGCTCTCTGCCAACCGTGTCTAAGTGCTACGAGCCATGGCTACGAGCTACGGCTACGAGCCGTAGTAGTAGGTACTCATAAGTCAACTGGTGGTCATCTAATAAGTGAGGTACACCCACAAACAACTACTCAATATAATCGTTTATACCCCCTAATAAAACTTTCCTCCCATTTACTAAAACCAACTTTATTTTTTTATTAATTATAAGAGCAAAGCACCTCCGAAATTACAGCACACACATGTCTCGATCACACCCACTGCTCATGCGCAAAGCTTACTCGCGTCAGCCAAACGAAGTAACTGGGTGTAGTGATTGATGACGGACTGGAATGGTACAATGAAATAGACAATATTACTTCAAATGTCAGAAGACTTATTTATATTTTCCAATCGCTGAGACTCGGTGCAGACAAACATATTCTACAAATGGTTTAGTGCTAGGCTTTGTCAGTCTGTTATCACTTACCGCATCCCTGTTTGGGGAGGGGCCGTTATAACCAGGTTTATCGAAGTGGAAAAGGCCTAGAGAGCTAAATCATACAGATTTCCCACTACAAAACTATATGCGGACTGTAAGCTACTTACGGTGAGACAGCTCTGTCCTACGAGCCACACTTAGGAAGCATAAACAAATACCCCCACCTAATAACACAATCACACTCACACCACACCCATACGCTCACTTACCTCCCCAAATACACACACACACACCCTTACATACGCACCTACACATCTACACACACAATTACCTACACATGTACACTCATAATCATAATAGAACTCCTTTTAATAAATTCCATCACTTCTAGTTAAATCATTGTTAAAATCATAAAATACTCGTAATTTAGTTGTACTTAGTTTCAAATCAGTTTTTTTTTAGCCAAGATTTTGTTAACACACTTTTTAGAAAAAGGTTTTGTACCATAGGCATAGTGACAGCAGAACACTGACTCCTAAGTCACAGGATCCCCTAGTTTGGGAGTCAGGGTTTCTCTATCTGTATGACCTTTATTCACTGAAATTCATGTGGCTTAGTCTTTAAGCAATGTTGAAGGTTGTTGTATAAATAAAGATTTTTATTATATTATTATTACGTATTGCTTCATACATTACTCAGCAAAAATTCACAAAAACAAACATTACAAATATTAATTCAAAACCTTCTTTGCCTCCAAACAAACTTTATTTGAAATGGAAAAAAATGTCTTTAACATTTTCCACGAATAATAAAAGCATAAATAACTCTTATAAATAAATATCAAGGAAAAAATTCAAGTTCAATGAAGCTTATAAACATGGCTTTCGTTTCATAGTGCGATTTATTCCAGTTTTCCTCCCGAGAGAGCCCCAACAGTATAAAGAACGGGGAGGTATTACAAATTAAAACATTATGGAGGACCACATTGGTGGCCAGTGTTGGTGGCCAATATTGGTGGAATTTGGACGTATTCACATTGGCAGATTTCTAAGTATGTATCTTGGATATAAGATGTAACAAAAGGGTACATTAACTTTCTCTCTATAACAAGTTACAGTGAAAAAAACATTTTTATAACACTAGCTGCGGCCCGCGGTTTCACCCGCATAACGGTGTGTCCTGCGTGAGCGACGAATACGACGCGATGCGACGCAACGCGACGCGACGCAACGCGACGCGACGCAACGCGACGCGACGCAACGCAACGCGACCCGACACGATGCAATGCGACGCGATGCTACACGCGACAAATGTCCTACGTGTTTTTGGTCATTACTTCTCGAATCATGGAGAAGTACAGTACATTTTTGCTTGAAAGTAAAGTAGTTCGTGGTGTCGCGTCTGGTCGCCCTCAAAACAAGTACGCGTTACGTCGCGTCTCGCCGCAAACTGCTATACAGGCCGCAAGCAGGGTATGCCGTTGAGTTGATCACGTTCGTCGCGTTCCCAGCGTCGCGTCACGTCGTATTCGTCGCTCACGCAGGACACCCCGTCAGTCTTGATCCGACGACGTTGTCTTATACGACGTTGATTTTACATTCTGTGATTACTTCCTCACACACTGACTTATTAATTGATAAATTTTAGGAAAATCATCTACTTTTACAATGTTTGTAAATATATGAGCACCATGTATCACATAATTAAATTATCTGACGTTGCTTCATTTTGAATTCTTGTTACTTATTGTGGTATACTAATTTTATTCTAGGTGCATCGTCTTCACATATATATCTTAGTCTGGCCATAAATACTGTTACAATTAAAAATAATCATGTCATTTTTATACGATTGTTCATTGAGGTTTTTAATTTTGGCGCCAATACATTGTACAATATTTTGCGATATTAAAATGGAGTGGGGTGATAAAGAGAACCGAATCGCTGTGATTGCATTACACAAAATTGATATGGAGCCAAATGCAATTTTAAACCTGTCCATACGCTTGGTATTAGTCAAATGTTTGTGTACCGGGCTATTAATAGGTGCAATGAGACCTCTTCTGTTTGTGACAGAAAAAGATCTGGCCGTCCACGTAGTGTTCATACGAAAAAGGTGGTCAAAGCAGTAAGGGAAAGAATTCGAAGAAATCCTGTCCGAAAGCAAAAGATTTTATCTCGGGAGATGAAGATAGCACCCAGAACCATGTCGCGCATGTTAAAAGATGACTTAGGACTTGCAGCCTATAAGAGACGCACTGGTCATTTTTTAACTAATAATTTAAAAAAGAATAGGGTGGTAAAATTGAAACAACTACTGAAGCGGTACGCAAAGGGAGGTCACAGAAAAATTTTGTTTACGGATGAGAAAATCTTTACAATTGAGCAACATTATAGCAAACAAAATGACCGTATTTATGCTCAAAGCTCTAAGGAAGCTTCCCAATTAGTTGACAGAGTGCAACGTGGGCATTATCCGACTTCAGTGATGGTTTGGTGGGGTGTTAGCTATGAAGGAGTGACAGAGCCATATTTTTGTGAAAAAGGTATCAAAACTTCGGCACAATTGTATCAAGATACCATTCTTGAGAAGTTAGTTAAGCCCCTTAACAACACCATATTAAATAACCAAGTATGGTCCTTCCAACAAGACTCGGCGCCGGGTCATAAAGCTCGGTCCACGCAGTCTTGGTTGGAAGTGAACGTTTCGGACTTCATCAGAGCTGAAGACTGGCCGTCGTCTAGTCCCGATCTTAATCCGCTGGATTATGATTTATGGTCAGTTTTAGAGAGTATGGCTTGCTCTAAACGCCATGATAATTTTGAGTCCCTAAAACAATCCATACGATTGGCAGTGAAGAATTTTCCCATGGAAAGAGTGCGTGCTTCTATTGACAACTGGCCTCAACGTTTAAAGGACTGTATTGCAGCCAATGGAGACCACTTCGAATAAGCTTTTTATATTTTAAATTGTTTTATATTTATGTATTAAACTAACACACTGTAAAAGCAATAAATATTATTTGCAATAAAAAAAAAATCTTCGTGACAATATTTATGGCAAGACTAGGTAATGATATAACCAATCGCACTTTGCCCGCGGCTTCGCTCCCGTGGTCTTTCCCACGGGACCCGTTATTTTTCCCGAGATAAAAAGTAGCCTATGAAAACTAAGCTTTCTAATGGTAAAATAATTTTTCAAATCGGTCCAGTCTCTTTATAATATTATATTACTAGTAAGATGTACCTATACAATTTTTTTTAAATATTTAAAAGACTAACGGTGGAGTTTCTTTCCCTCTTCTCCATAGGAAAACTACTTTTTGGAATCAATTCCATTTTTTTAAATAAAATGTTAATGTTGACGTTCAAAAGTGCCTTACAAGGGCCTATTAGAAATAAATGATTTGACTTTGACTTTGAAGTACACGCCGCGTGGGTCCATCACGTCCGCGTACCGTACACGGTACCGGTACACGCGGCTCTGTCTCTTTCTACGAGCTCTAACCTGTGAGTTAAGTTGTTCTATTTGTCAGGACTTATCAACAGGTTTTTGCGACAGAATATTACAAAAAAACGGACATATGGGGTTATCGAAAAATGTTGTATGGTAACTGTTAACGTGTTACGGCTTCGCGTACATGGAGGCCGGAAATTATCCAGACTGACAGATGTACAGAGTAATTTTCTATTCTAATATAATAAAGCTTAGGAGTTTGTTTTTTGTTTGAACTCTCTAATCTCTGGAACGTGTTTGAATCGGAGTTTTAAAAATTATTTTTGCATTTGGTAACCCAATTCTTGAAGAGGGTTATACGTATTTAACATTACGCTACGAACCTTAGGAGCATGATTTTAACCGGCGGCGGGAGCAACCGCGGAGCACAGCTGATTTATAATATTAGTATGAATATGGAAGTTTGCGTAGTTAATCAATTCGCCACGTGCCCGAAAATAGGACGGCCCAGTAAACGTGACGACTCGGCCCACACTGGTTTTATGAATTCGATTACATTGGATAACTTAATCCGTGTTCGGAACTAGTGGTTCGTTACTGATTGCTACAGGTTCCACGTGATTGGCCAGATGAGAGGATTTTTGAGATTGATTGCTAGGTCAAATGTATTGGGATTTTTTTAAGAGAAATGTTTGCTAGTTTGATGTCTGTCATGTAAAATATTTCTGTTTGGATTATATTGGCATAACAAGAATAGGATGCAGCAAAAGTCAAAATCAATCTGCCTAGCCTTTTCCAAACTTTATTGGGGTCGGCTTCCAGTCTAACCGGATACAGGTGAATACCAGTATTTTACATGAAGCGACTGCGTATCTGACCTCGACAACTCAGTTACTGAGTCCCTCTTGGTAAGACTCCATGTCAGACTTTTGGGCTTCCGACTGCCCGTAACGACTGTCAAAGATCCACGAATGACAGCCGGGACCAACGGCCTAACGTACTTTCCGAGGTACGGAAGTGTCTCGATATGTAATGGATGGTCACCCATCGACGAACCGAACGAGGAAAGATTTTTTTCTTGTAAGTTGTTTCTTTTTTTTTCCATTGTCCTTATTTTGGTGGTTTTAATGATTTCTAAAAGTTTATCCATCTATTTTAATGGGACCTTATTTTATACGGAAGCAAAACATTGTTATTTCAATTTACATAGAATGTTATTTCAATTTATAAAGAATATTTTTTCAATTTACAAAGAAGTTTTACTGAAGTAATTGACTGAGTGATTTTTTTTTTTATTTACAGCGTCTAATCAAATTATCTAGCGAAACTCCGTAGACGTGATGGGTATCGGTATCTAAGTATGATAAAAATAAGAATTTTATGATTTTTTATCCGACTGCGGTGAATCCAAAAAAGGAGGGTTATGTGTTTGATCTGTATGTATATACATACATGTATATGTGTTACTAGTCGGATTTTTAGTTTTTTAAATTACTTTCTTTAAGGTGTCATCGACTACATTTCTAATAATAATAATAAATAAAATATCTTTATTTCCCAAAAATATTTATTTAGTGTAGTCACTTGAAAACAAATTTTCTTTAAATCTTTATATCATCAATACTCCTAATGTCATGTTACTGAAGATTTCAAGATATAGGAACAGTGTTTGTTCCACGATTACCAGTTTTTGTGTTAATTAGGTCTGCCTCGTCATTCTAGTGGTCACAAGCGCTTCTGCTAAATATGAAGTCCAGACTTCGATTCCAAGGTTATGTTCTTTAAAACAGATTACAATAGTTTGCTGCAGAACTATGGATCTCCTTGTTACGAGACTTGACGAGATTCAACCACCAGTACAAGCAGTACAAAAATATCAAATATCGACTTAGTAATTTTGCTCGTGAAGTAAAATAATGATTTGCAGCTTATAGATACTTACGAAACGAAAAAAAAATGTACGACATCAAAATATAGTGTGTGTATGTCTGTAGACAGACATTAGACTATATTTTGATAGTTTAGAAACTGAAACAGAAGAATACTGTAATATAACAAATGATGAAAAAAAAAACTAAAAACCTTGATGTTACTAAGGGGGCAGGCCCAGATGATATACCGCCACTGTTTATCGTCAGATTTGCATCGAGCCTGGCTGTTCCTTTTGCGAAGATATATAACGCGTCAATCCAATCTGATCAATTCCCTAAAGAGTGGAAACAGGCAAAAGTAGTAGCGTTCTACAAGAGTGGAGACCCTTGTGACGTTAAAAACTATAGACCAATATCCATCCTTTCGATTTTCGGTAAAATATTGGAGTCGTTGATTTGTCCACATATTCAACACTATTTTTCCAAGTTCTTAAGCGACCATTAACACGGCTTTGTAAAGAACAGATCCACAAGTACAAACCTGGTGTCCTTTGTTAAAAAAACGCCTTGCATTGTCGTTGTCGCCTTGCCTTGAAGCCTCATGCGATGCCATGGATAAAGGTATACGGATTTTAGCAAGGCGTTTGACAAGGTTTTGCATGAACTGCTTGTTAAAAAACTAGCAACGTACGGCGTTACCGGTAGTCTTCTAAAGTGGTTTGGTTCTTATCTGGAGGCTCGGGAGTTTAATGTGGTTGTCAATGGGTTCCGGTCAGGCAAGTATGCCTTGGGTGTCCCTCAAGGGTCTCATCTGGGCCCAATATTATTCATCATTATATATAAATGACTTGACATCGTGCTTTCACAATACTAGCATATTCCTTTTTGCAGAAGACCTGAAAATTTCAAGGCCCATTAGCTCTCAACAGGACGTAAACCTAATGCAAGAAGATATCGACCGATTATCTGCATGGTGTTGTCATAATAAAATCTCGTTGAATAGTTCGAAATGTAGCCACATAAAATTCACCAGGAAAGTAAATACTGTGAATTCTGCGTACCAAATAAACGGAGTGAACTTATGCGAGGTGGATGTAGTATGAGATCTGGGAGTTATCTTGGACTCTAAACTCACATTTATACCACATATTGAGAATATAATCAGTCGATCCCAACGTATGCTTGGATTTGTCATTCGTAATGGGAAGGTATTTCAACGCCCTCATACTAAATTAGTTCTCTACAATAGCCTTATAAGAAGCATACTGGAATACTGCAGTGTGATATGGAGACCTCACTACGCAACCCATTCGCTGCAGATAGAACGAGTCCAACAAAGGTTTATCCGATTCCTAGGGTACTAAAAGGGTAGGCAATTTAAATATCTCTCTTACCTTGATAAACTGGGCTGCTACAAAATGAGTACCCTGGAAGCTCGAAGGGAGTTTTATTATTTGAGATTTGCATATAAACTGCTCAATAACACCATTGACTGCCCACAATTGGTATGTAGATTCAATTTCAGAGTACCCCGCAGACCATCTCGCAAACCTATAATACCCTTAGCTCCACCTCTTCGCCGTACAGTGTTAGGTTCTATTCACCGTTCTATTTCACCGTTCATATACCCCGCATGTGCAAACTCATAAACGAACGCAGCGACCTGGTTGACGTCCACGCAGACTCAATATTGAAGTTTTTCAGACAAAATTAGTACTAGTATTTAATATAATTATCTAGAATTTAAGTACATTAAGTCTTTAAAATTAAATTTATAATTACAAAGAGCATTTTGCTTGTGGTGTTTGCCTGTAATTGGTTGTGCAGTTAGATTTAAGACACAATTACTTGTATGTTCCTATCTGTTTATTATCTGGAACAACTGATGGTGAACCTTAACTAAATAAATAAATAAAAAAATGATGCAAATATAAGGACTAAATAGGTACATGAATGTATAATAACATCATAATTTTGTATGACTCTAGTCATACAAAATTATGATTATGATGATGATACAAAATATGGTCAATATTATGAATATGAAGTATAATATTATGTTACAAATACCTGACGTCCAAAGTAAAGCATTACTTTGTCACAACAGTCAACAAGTTCAACCCATCCTTAAATCTGTTTCATTGTGTTCTCCGAACTAATATATCACATTTCTCTAAACTCTCCTAAACGGCTGATACCAACGAAGTCAAGCATTTCAACAAATGAACCGCTATCATAAAAACAACATACAACATTAGGTGCGGAAGTACTATTGAAATTCTTGTCACTGTTTGTAATACCAAAACTGGAAAAACCAAAATTAACGGACTCAACACTGACAAAAGTGCCTACAGATTTGAAGACAATATACGCAATAGAATTTAAAATAAAGCGAATGCTGAACCAGTATGTTTTCTTTAGAGAGTTCATAAGTTTCTTGTTATATTCAAAACATTTCAGAGACACAACTGATTCTACTATAATTTGACATGAAGGCGTGACTGTAAAAGATGCCAGTCATGACGAATGAAATAGAGGATAACTAGGCTGATCCTGAAAAAAACACCAAAAAATAAATCGATTTGATCGTAATCAGCCTCTCCTAACGCCAAATATGATTCATAAACAACTATTACTGTTTGCAACATAGTCTGGATGAATATTACGAAGATAATGAAATAATTTTTCGGCTTCTTCTAGCGACAATAATTTCTGTATATTCGAAAAAAAATCTCCATTAACAATAAATTGTTGAAAAACTTTACAACAGACATGTTAGTTTCTGATGTTATGTGCCTCGGCGATGACGATATTTTTCTGTCATTTGAAATAACTAGTCGATACTAAGCAGTTGCTTAGTAATGGACAGTCAATCATTTTGATAACACGACAATACGACATAGTGGTATTGATCGAAGCGATTATATTTAAACGAGCATGTTTAATAGTGTCGTGTTTATTATTACTGAAATAGAAATGTTTTGTTTGTGAAGCGTCGTCGTACGCGTGGAATTGTAAGGCCAAGGCCACGATATAGAGCGGTACGTGTTGCAGTGCGTCTTGCGGCGCCGGGCGGTGCTTGAATGTTCCCACGCCGCTCTCCTCTCCGCAAGTCACACCGCGGCGACTCGGTGGTACGCACTAAATAACTTCTAACATTTGTTCTCGCCGCGGTTGCAGACGCAAGACGCAGGTCACGCGGGCGATGATATCGTGCTCAAGGGGTAAATTAACGTGTAAATTGAGGCTTTGTGAATTCAAACATCTCGAACATGAAACAACGTTTGTTATTTTACTGGCACATTGCAATCAACTTGTCTTCTTATAATTTATCTTTAGTCTTATCATAAAACAATGTGGATGAATTGTCATACTTTCCGGTTACTGAGCTGAGCCTAAATATTGCATGTTTTAGGATTCATTTAATTGGTTTTAGAGCTTTCAATAAAAATTTGGTACGGAACCCTGATCCAGCCGAATGGGAAATTAGGATTTCACAACAAATAAACGCTTTTCATTTCTGTAAACCATTAAAATCTATATAATTTAATAAAGTTAACACAAAATTAAATTAAATCCACTCATAAATATGACACATAATATAAATATATCTACACTTTAAAAGTACTGGCAAAACGTGGGTGTACTATAGGTATACCTCTGCCTAAACTTTCGGAGAATAATTATGCGTTATGTTATGTTTAAAAATAATTTTATGAAATCTACTACATAATAGTTAAATGATATGGTTAAATTGCAACATAACTATGAGATTGTTGACAGCCAACGTAAGTATAACAGGCAGCATGTACATCCCAGCAGGAATGTTGGTCAATAACCTGATTTCTATTGGATTCTTCTTTATCAGACGTATAAAGTCTTTTATCAGTTTCGCTTCAGTTTCACCTGAATCTGTAACAAAAGGTTAAAACAATTTACGCGAGTTTTTGATGTCAAACATCATTCCACTCGCGTTCCTGCAATCAAAATCTAAATCTGTGGGAGTGATTTCGTGAAAAGGGACGGAAGTGTGTGAGCTGGAGAAGCGCGCGCTATTCGACTTGACCAATGAGCGCGCGCGGTGCTTGAATTGGCTGTCAGATGGTAACAACCCATTTTCCGAGAGGTTGTAAACAGGATGATGATTATGACGGTGAAGATGATGGTGATGATGATGACGATGAATATTGTTTATATCATATATACGTCGGCCAAGATGTCAGATGTTACTCATGTGATTTCCTATAGGTTATGGGCCCAGCACAATGTTCTTTATATTTTACTTTAAAGTTTCAATTAAAAACAGAAACTTTAAAGTAAAATATAAAGAACATTTAAATTCAAAGTTTCTGTTTCCTTAACCGGATTTCCTATATGCGACTACTGTAAGGCTTACTCTTATAGAAATAGTCTTACCAATAATCATTTTATTGTAAAGTTGAACCAACACCCGTCGAAACTTCACTCCTTGGTTACTCGCCATCTGCCCAGCAACTAATGGCATCATCATCACTGATACGTAACCAAATAGAACAATTAAAACTCTCGTATACTCTTCGGTGTTCCCAATCTGTAATTTACAAAACTGACACACACTGACACGCGACTGACAATCTGATCAGGCCCCTGATCAGATTGTCAGTCGCGTCAAAGTCGGCCAAGTCTGAGATTTTTATGAATTCGTCATTTCAACACGATCCCATTGTCATTTTGCAAAAAGTTCGTAATCTGCTAAATTCATAACGGTCAATCATTGGTTGATCATTGCATTCCACAAACACGATACTCGTAACGAATTAAAAGAAATAACTGCACAATGACGTTCTCATGGTAGGTCACTGATCAAAGGAACTGTCAAAATTTTTGCAGATTACCGCCTAAGTCAGTCATTCATTTTTCATTATGTACGAGATTACCAATAGATGCCATTTCTTTCAATGGAGTGTCAGTGGTTAACCATTGCAAAGTCATAATGACGCCAATATGTTAGTAGATTACCAAACTTTTCAAAATCAACAATTATGAAATCAATGATAGACCATTCTGACACTATTGTAATAGCAAACTTGAGGCCTGAACGATTAGTTCAAGTCGGGTCAGTGGTATTCAGCTGGAAACCGACCCCAAAACAGTTGGCAAAAGTCTAGGCAAATGAAAACGGTTTTACTTTAGATTTTTTTCAAATAAAGTGGAGCAGAATCGTGATGAGTAAAGTATTGTTACCTATTTTAAAGAAAAACCTCTTCAAATTAGGTGACAATACTTAGCCATAGAGTTATGGATCTCTTTGTTAGCAGACTTGATGATGTCCAACCACCAGTACAAGCCTGAATAAAGATGTAGTAATTTTGCTCGTAAAAGTTTAAGAATCTTTGCAGTATATATGTAGGTACTTACTTTTAAAACATTCTTGTAAAAAATATAGTACAACATCAAAATGTAGTGTGATGTTGACAATATGATCGAAAAGAAAAACTGAAACATGAGAATACCATTATATAACAAATGATGCAAATATAGGCACTAAATAGGTAAATATGTTTCATAATTATCTATGACCTCTAGGTATAATTATTATGTTATAAATACCTGGCGTCCAAAGCAAAGCATTACTTTGTCACAGCAATCAGCTAAATCCTGATACAGTTCAACCCATCCTTGAATCTGTTCGCTTGTGATATCACATTGTTCATCCGAACTAATATCACATTTCCCTAAACTCTCCTGAACGGCTGATACCAAATATGTCAAGCATTTGAACAAATGAACCACTACCATAACAACAACATACAACATTAGGTGCTGAAATACTATAGTAATTCTTGTAATTGTTTGTGATACCAAAATTGGACCCAAAATTAACGGGCTTAACTGTGAGAACTTTAGGAAAGTGTCCACAGATCTGAAGACAGCAAACGCTATTGAATATAAAATAAAGCCAATGCTGACCCAGTATGTTTTCTTTAAAGAGTTTATAAGTTTCTGGTCATCTTTAAAGCGTTCAGAGATACGACTAATACTGCTGTGATATGAGGTGAAGGCGCAGCTGTAATAAATACCAGTCATGACGGACGTCACAGATGATAAATAGGCTGAAGCTGAAAAACCAGCAAAAATTAAATTGATTTGATTGTTACCAACCTCCCCTAACAACAAATATAATTCATTAATAACAATTATAGTGTGCAACATAGTCTGGACGAATATTAGGAAGATAATATAACATTTCTTTGTCTTCTTCTGGCTACAATAATTTCTGTATATTCCGAAAAAGTTCTCCATTAACAATAAATTTTTGAAATTCTTTATTGGAGACATTATTGTTTCTTATGTTGTATGCTTCGGTCACAGCGTTGAAGTAATACTTTTAATGGATGGAAGCAAAACATTTTATTGCTTTTAATTTCCCAGCGAGTAGTTCCTTGTGTAAGTAATTGTAACCTGAATGTCGTTTTGATGATGTAGCGTAAAATTATTAATAATGTAGCGTTATTAATAATTTTCTGTTTAATTAACTACTTGATGTTGTCAAGTCAGGTATTACTCAAATTACTTTAAACAGTTGTTCCTATTTGGTTCAGTTTCAGGTTTCTTTAATTGTTTCGTTTCTTTTTGAGCCAGCTATATGTGAAAAGTTTGTAAAGAGAAGCATTTGCTAAATAAATGTTTGTAAAGTGAGTGTTTATAAAATAAAACATTTGCGGAATAAGTTGGTGGTGAAATAAATAGTATACGAAACGAGGATTGTAAACAAAAAAAATGGTCAACGGTATATTTGTGAAACATTAGTGAACCATTTATATTAATGTATTTTATATTAATGTATTTTACATCGAAGATACCTACACGCGGCTTAGATACCGGTACCGTTTCGCATTAGAGGCTTAAGGAACCTTAAACGATTAATACTGTTTGCGTATGCTTTATAGACGTTTCCAATTTACTAAATCGATTTAACACATAGTTAAGTTATATGAGAACGATACCGAAACGTAATGTACAGCATGTATTAGAAAGGCATGGTCAAATTTAAAGGCTGTGGTACAAACCAACAGACTGAACAACTTTTTCCATGGGGCCAACATCGCCATCGCGAAAAAATTATCAGCTGTCCTTTTTTGTATTGAAATTTTATTTATTTTATTATTTATGTACACAGGAGGAGCTCGTGGCTAAGTAATAACTGCCACACGGGTCGATCCATCAGGTTAAGCTATGCTTGCCGGGGTTGGTCTGTGTATGGGTGACCATTTTTACATACCGAGACTCCTCCGTGCCTCGGAAAGCACGTTAAGCCGTTGGTCCCGGCTGTCATTCGTGGTACTTTGACAGTCGTTACGGGTCGTCAGAAGCCCGAAAATCTGACAACCAGTCTTACCAAGGGGTATCGTATTACCCAGTTACTGGGTTGTGGAGGTCAGATATGCAGTCGCTCCATGTAAAATACTGGTATTCAGCTGCATCCGGTTAGACTGGAAACCGACCCCAATATAGTTGGGAAAAGGCTAGGCAGATTGATTTATGTACACACAGTAAAATAGATACAGATACGACATAATCATAATACTTTTTTTTCCTTTTTTTTATTTTTTACAACGTTGCCCCGCAATAGGATTTCTCCTGTATCGTGGGTGCGATTACAAACATTTATACTCACATACACAAACAGCCAGACCCGAAACAACTACTTGTAGGTCATACAAATATTTGTTCCGTGCGGGGCGTACAAAGGTAGGTACCTACTGCTTGTTTCTTAAGAAATTTCTTCCAGCAGACCTGCGAAAGGAGAAATGAGAAAGAAATGTAGACAATAGTGAGTGAAAACAAGAAGAGAAAAATATAAATATCGAAATAAACCTACACGTATAACGTAATAAATTAACATATGCTTAAATAAATACATAGAGCTTAAATATATAAAAATACATTCTATATGTATATGAATACTCACAGTTGAGAGGAAAGCTAATGCTCTTTTACTCGATGTTTGAATTGTGAAACAGTTTTTTGTATGAGATAGGTAGTTGATATTTTTTTCGCGATTACTATGTTTTTGCCCCATGGAGACTAACAGACCTTTGATCAGTTTGTTGCTTTGTACCTTAAAGACCACATCTTTCTAATACATGCTATATTTGAATTTGGTAATTTTGAGTCCGACACGAGGCTACATTTACTTACGTTCATTCAATATACCTAGACGTATATTGTGTTTTTATAGGGTGTAAATAAGTCATATAAGAAGTACCTACGTTGTAATAATATTTGTAAAGTCGACGGCGCTATGACATGTTTTAATTTAGTTGAAGGGTTTGACTGGTTTTGCGGACTAAGTACCTGATCGTGATCCTGATAGTGAATGTAAGTGGGACTGCTAAGGTTCTGAGCACAAAGGTCGGGTAAATTATCGCTAATTAGGATTTTTGATAAGGAAATTCTAAATTGCAGCCCGAAATCTGGGCTAGAGTGCAGCAAGGGATTTAAAAACGAATACTCATACCTACTAACAGCTTATAGAAGTATGAGGACCAGTAGCCTAGTTACGTAATACACGATCAATCGGAATTTGAATCGTTTTGAAACAAATTGCTAATCTATTGTTTCATAAGTTGGAAAAAAAATCTGCTCAACAACGTAAATAACGCAATGAATGTTGTTGATATGTGAAAATCAAAAAAAAAATGTCGTAATCGTTTACGAAAATGTATTGCGTAATAAGATAGCTGGTTGTAAAGGTCTTCATTCTCCATAGAAAAGCCATCCGCCGGACCAGAGCCAGGCTCCTTCCCAGCAGTTGTTGTCGGATTTCGGGATATATTCCAACCGCGCTGATAACTATGCTTGCGCGTTGCCGAATTTTGCGTGACGTCATGTGATGCGTAGTTCACGTGTGGCGTTTTACGATAAATGCCACCAAAAACTAAACTTAACATAGCACATTGTTAAATGATTTATATTTTGACATGTTCTCGATCCACCCGCGGCCATGTTACAATAGATTAATATACATATATCAATTATTCAATTTCATTAGTGTTGAAGTGCCAACTCCAAAAGGACCTTTAATAATTTAAAACAATTGTTTTTACAGGCTACAAATCACCAGTAATTTCGCTCTTTTGTCCAATACAAACATTCAAATGACGCTGTAACTGCGGCTGTCAATAACTTCGTAATGATTTCCAATCAATCCAATAATTAACAATGTATGCACAACATGTCCAGAATACATGTGACTAATTAAATAGTTTGCTTTGGGTTCCAAATTAAATCACTCTGGTATACAATAAAGCCTTTGCCACACTAAGTTGGTCTGGCTGTATCAGCTAAATATACACGTTTCATGACCTGTGTACCTGTGTTTTAGGTTAATAGGTTGCCAGAAACTTACATTACTTACCTTACATCAGAAATACAATTACAATACCCTTGAAAGTCATTATCATCTGCCTAGCTTTTTATCAACTAATTGGGGTCGGGTTCCAGTCTAATGACGCAGCTGAATACCAGTATTTTACATGGAGCGACTGCCTATCTGACCTCCGCAACCCAGTAACTGGGTAATACGATACCCCTTGGTAAGACTGGTTGTCAGATTTTCGGGCTTCAGACGACCCGTAACGACTGTCAAAGTTCCACGAATGACAGCCGGGACCAACGGCTTAACGTGCTTTCCGAGGCACGGAGGAGTCTCGTTATGTAAAGATGGTCACCCATCCACAGACCAACCCCGGCAAGCATAGCTTAACCTGATGGATCGACCCGTGCGGCAGTTATTAATTAGCCACGAGCTAACCTCCTTTGCCGCTATAACAACAAATAATAAAAAATAAATTAAATTAAAATTAAAGAGGGTCTCTATACAATAAACTTTTGATATGAAAAACAACCCTTGCACCTGTCTAGAGCTCATCAAGTAGACTAAATTTTTTTTTTTTAATACTTCAAAGTTGATGAAATATGGGGCCTTAAAAGTTGTCAGTTTTTGACCATTTTTGTACGAGATCTATCTCAACAACTAAACATGTTAGGAATTTAAAACTTCAGTATATCATGTACCATATACTGTACCTATATAATCAACAAATACTAAAAATTCCGATTCATAAGGAATTTTATTTAAATATGGGTGATTTTCTGCAACTGCAAAAATAACTTTGCGGTTTTTAAAGGACATGTTTGTTGGGACAATGTACGATTACCTAGGTAGTCAAAACCAATGTTCAGTAATGATTGTTATATTTTTATAATCGTTGTATTTTATAGTTTATCAATTAACAAGTTTCAGGAGTCAGGAACTTGCGAAGACTGGTCAAAATAAGGATATACACCGGAGATAGCCGATAGTAAAGTCAAAATGTAAATCCAAGATGGCAGCTGCGAAAATTTTCAAATTTTTCCTCATTCAGGTATCGTTTTTATAGTTTTTAAAGCTGTTAAAGTCGATAAAGAGGTCAAAACGTAAATCCAGAATGGCGGCTACAAAAAAATTGTTTTGGTTTTAAAACATACGTGAGAGATGAGGTCGGACCGCACATGAATTTTTCCCTCATCTATAGATGGTGATAAAAAGTAGAGTGTTCACGTCGGGAGCAACACCATTTTAAGCTCGAGTGTCGTACTTTGAATCCCTCGCTGCGTTCAGGATTCTACTCTACTCTACTCTCTCAGGATTCTATTCTACTCTAGAATCCTTCGCTCCGCTCTGGATTCAAAGAAACACTCTCGCCTTAAAAATAGTTGGGTGCTCCCTTGGCTAACAATCTACTATTATTACAAATGACATGACATATAACTGGCGAAATGTAACTGTACTACTCGTATAGTTTCACCTAGCCCAAATTCTCCGGGAATCGCTGGTGTGATGTTATATTTATGTTCAGTTTTTGCATGACGAACACTCTTGCCATCTTTCGTGATCGTCGTTTCCATCGCTCGCCTTTTTAGTTTTGAGGGATCTATCCAATTCATTTTGCTAATTTCAAAGACTTTACCTACTTATAATAAAAACATAGTCACCGTAAAACCTTTATTGATTCAGACCACGACCAGAGGGCAGAAACTGGACATGAAAAAACTGGATGAAAAATTATAATATATTTAGTTTAGTATTTACATTTATTTACTAAATAATATACGGTGATACGAAACCCTTCGTGTGCGAGTCCGACTCGCACTTGGCCGGTCATATGACAGTAAATTGCGGCTCCTATGTGGCGGCACCATAGTCTGAGGTAACCCTAGATATAGGGAAAGAAACATAAGATCTTTCAGCCAAATACAACCTTTTCACTTTAATACACGACCATTACTACAATCTCAATAAAAAATACCCTTATAAACGATTGTCAATAGATTTCTTTAGGTACAACACCGCTTCATTTCTCAATACTTTCCGACGTATACGCCCACTTGCCCCAAGTTAGTGAAATCACAGCAAACTAAGTAAAACTTCAGAAGTGTATCGCGATTTATGAATATTGGGTCGACGCAACACGACCGCAACGTACCGCTGTCCATTTTTAGTTTGTCTGGGCAGTCAGCCGCGAAATCAAGGGTTTTAGATCCGACAAACTACATCTACAGATCACAAAACTTATAATAAACCTTAACAAGGTTTAAATAGAGTGCAGAGTGGGATAATCCAGCTGCAAAACAATTTGTAAATCGGATTTTTCTTTATAAATTATTATACAAACTAGAAGACTGTAAAATAATGCTTCGGGAAAATCTTTATTTTATCTTTTGTGGTTGCTTGTTCGGGGGATATCCTTGACTGATTTTATACTAAACTTAAAGGTAATACAAAAATGATAGTCTTTAAGACGCACATACATATGCCAATGACCTTGAGTGGTTAGCTTGCTT
Source organism: Xanthia togata (assembly GCA_963853775.1). NCBI lineage: Eukaryota > Metazoa > Arthropoda > Insecta > Lepidoptera > Noctuidae > Xanthia > Xanthia togata. The sequence continues at coordinate 21,948,163 of OY970802.1, forward strand.
GTTCTGTACTGATCTCATGCAACACGTCGTTTGTCCAGCCAGTAATAGGTCTCGCCCATCGCCCATCAAGGAGCGCTGTCCCAAATTAGACGCATTATTCAGTTATGATACATAAAACTAAAGGTATCTTAATAAAACACGTATACTAAAAGATCAATAATTATATTATCTATTATTATTAAAATGGTGAAGGTTTTAGAAAAATACGCTTGATAGACTTTGCGTCATTCTCAGTTTTTTATCCGCGTTAGACATATCTTTACAAATTAATATATTTTTTCCAAATCATTAACACTACTCGTTTAGACGTGATCTTCAGTATAAAATCATTAACAGTCGGCTATCGTCGCCCTAAAGAGCTTTCTTTGATGTCGATGTTAAAATGTCCAATATCCGGGACGGTGAAAATGGTTCGATTTTAATTTATATTACTGGCTGTAACGTCTTTAAGTATTATGTTTATTTATGTTTGTAAATAATCCAATGGCGATTTAATTTAATTTCCTACGAGTTTTTGTAAATATTTCAATGGCGATTTAAAATTTTAATTTTAATTTTATACCTGTTTTCATTAAAAAAAAAATCAATGTATTCAGTTTATTCTCTCAATTTTTTTTTCTCTTAATTATTTTAATTTTATTGCCTTATCAATTAAAGTCATTATATTTTTTTTTAATAATTCAATCAATCAATCATCATTTAATCAATTATAATCTTAATAAGTAATTTACATACCAATGTTTTTTTTTTTTTAAATGTTGTTTATAGAACTGAATGATTTCATAATTTTCTTTATTATTGTTATTAATTATTGTTTTCTTTGTATGTATAAATTTTAATTTCAATAGCTATAAATATGTTATGTAAGCCGTTTTTTTTGTGCATGTGGTGTTAACCTATAATTAATTGTTGCACTTGAATAATTATGTTACTCTAGTTATTAATTCAGAAATGTATTATAGTGTAAACAGTTGTTGGTTAACCTAAATAAATAAATAACTAATTTACATATTTAGCAGCTTTTACCATATTTATTCATAATAGTAGTTTATAATTACCTAAATAGTGAAAATCTCTAAAACACGAGGTCTAACCAAGCATATTTCTGATCGCAATTTAAGATAATATATTGTAAAAGATACTTCTATAAAGACATAACATTAAAAACTTTCCAACAACTAACAAAACAGCTTACTACATCATGTATCACATAACAAATACAAACAAAACCACTTTGTCGTGTCTCCACAAAACTAAAACAAACTACGATCACGTTGACATCTACTTCTATCGCTATACTCTTTCTTCACATAGTCTATATATCAGAATACCAGTGACATTTAAAAATAAATGTCGCAGCATCATGCTGAGATAGGAGCCTTTTGGCCTCGCACAGGACTTTCTGGCTTTATTTTTATTATACTTTGTTTTTTTAAATTTATGTTTCTATGAGTGTGTTTTAGTTTAATTTGTGATCTCCTTTGCGAGTCCCAATAAATACTTTTCTTTTTATATATTAAGACTTTCATTAGGAATGGAACCCACATGTTGGGGGAAGCCGATTTAGCTGTATTTTTACTTCGAAGTATAGAGCATTCTGTACGGCCTCTTGTAAGATTAATCAATCGTCTTTCTGTGAGCTGGCAGGAACATACGGGGTACACGTTATTCATAACTATGGGTGACACTCATTGTGGTGGTTGCAAAAATGTGAACCAAAATGCTATAAAATCTCGATATTTTTTTTTTTGAGTTACGACGCGCATTTATGTTAGGACCTCTGTTCGTGAAATAAGGTTGTTTTTTCTATGCACAAGAGTGCTCCACTATCTTGGGAAAAGCTTCTACTTGTAGCTTTCTCACTCCAAATCAAATCAAACCATTTATTTGCTTCTAATGTATGTTTACAGAAGATGTAATTTTTATAAATGGTCCCGATACATTTTACCTTGCGGCATGCAAATACACACATCAACACGGTCTAGGGATATTTAAAAAAAAGCGAATTACTATCAATGTGTTAATTATTTATATGACATGTATATATTTAAAAGATACGTTATTTAATATTCTATCATTTTTTAATAATGGTTAAGGTACTTAGATTAAAATTTCAGGATTTTATGGAAAAAAAATGAAGCATAGACGGAAACCGTATATGAATTAACTTTTAATTTGTGAGTAAAAACTGAAAAAAATAGAAAAATCATTTAATTTGTGTTTATAAACTTGAATTTAGTAGTCTGAGAAAGCGCCCATGATGTTCATAACACATCGGCAACGATTCGGCATGCTCAGAACAAGGTTGTCAATGTCTTGCTGCGGAATATTGTCCCATGTCCTTCTGAGGTGCGCAAAAAGTTGATCTTCTGTAGCCAGATTTTCAGGAACTTCCTTCAGAGCTCTTCTTTGCAGCATATCCCACGCATGCTCAATGGGATTTAGATCTGGCGATTGAGCAGGCCAGTCTAAGGCCCTAACATTATGTGTATGTAATCAAGCTGCTACCGTTCTCGCCGTGTGTGCCCGGGCATTGTCGTGCATGAGCAGGAAATCTTGCCCCATTTGTGTTCTGTGGGGCAAGATTACGGGCCCCAGCACCTGTTGGACGTATCGTTCTGCCGTCATATTGCCCCGCACCCAAACGAGATCCGTCCGTCCTCCAAGACGAATTCCTGCCCAAACCATAATTGTTCCTCCTTGGTATGGGTGAACTTCCTGAGGGTTCTGGAGACGGCTCCATCGTCCAGGAACTCGCCAAACACGCGTCCTTCGTGAATCTGGATGGAAGTCGAACCTGGATTCATCCGTGAACAGCACATTGGACCATTGCTCACGGCCCCAGTCCACGTGGTTCCGAACCCATTCTAATCGTCGTCCACGATTGCCTCTCCGTAAAGGTGGGACCCGGAGTGGTCTACGAGAGCGTAGATTGCTTTCATGCAGTCGCCTTCTTACAGTTTGGTCACTCACAAGCACTTGGTGTTCCACTCGCAGCCTTTGGACCAATTGAGTCGCCGTTGCATTTGGTTGAGCTCGCGCAGTAATTTGCAAAAATCGGTCTTGTCTGGGGGTAGTGATGCGACTTGGCCCCCGGTGCCTCTCCGCTACTTCACCTGTGGCACGATAGCGTGTCCACAATCTTGAAATTACATTTTGATGGGTCCCTATGGCCTCAGCAACATTACGCTGAACAGATCCAGCTTCCAGCATTCCCACAGCTCGTAACATCTCCGCCCTCGTCAAATGTCGGCGTTGCATGGCTACAATACCTCAATTTTAACTTTATCTTTCGTTTAAAAATGAAAAAAAACTGTAACTAAACGTAATTCGTATTGTTTTCTAAATTTCGCACAAATGAAAATTCCCTCTCCTATACATCAAGACATTTTTATGCCACCGAAACAAAAGAATTTTCAAAAATTTTAATTTGGAATTAGTCTGAGATAAATTACAAACAAATCGGTGTATAAAAGATTCCAATGCGGCCAGTACTTTTCGAGTTATTTAATTGAGTATGAAATATCCCTAGACCGTGTTGATGTGTGTATTTCAAATATTAGAAACACTTTTCCAATTTGTTATTTCGTAAAAAGCAGCGGGTAAGTGAATTTACACATAAACAACAACAATAGAATATTACTAATCAAAAATATTATGAAAATACCATAAACATTCACCTTTATATTAAAAAAAATATTACAACCATCTGATCATTCCAAATGACCGTGAATGTGCTACTTTAAAATACTGGATATAAATAGATACTTGATGATGAAATTGTGAGTTTTATATCATTTCATTACTTTCCTTTTCATTTAATTAATTATTTCCGGACAGAATAACAACAATTTGACTTTAAAAAACGTTTAATTAAAAAGCAAACAATTTCCACCTTCAAAATGAAACCAAGACAACAAAACGTATTAAACTAGGCAGTGGAACAGCGTCACCTCTGAAACAAAACAAGCTGTATCACGTAGCCGGTAGCCGGGACAGCTTGCACCGAAACAACTCGGAATAACTCGGAACAGCTCGTTCTCGTTTCAGACATGCTTCGCAACTGACAGAGGCGATGTGCTTCTATTTCGGGATGAGGCTGCGATGTCTTTTATATTGGACTATTATAGGACGGACGAAACTGATATCCTTTTTTTTCTTACAGATTATTGTGAACTCTCTGTCTGTCTTTCCGTTAGTGTGATTATACAGGATCAGAAAGTTGTGGTCATATTTAAGGGGTACATACTATCAAACTAAACAACTTTCTTCATGGGACCAACATCGTAAAAAAAAACTGCCGTCCATTGTAAAAAAAAATATGTTTCTAAGCGTGTTACGTAACGTGTCGTTTTTTTTTCTTTATTTTATGTGTAAATTTTAATTTAATTTAATTTAAGTTTTAATATTTTGATTTGAACGTTGATTGCAATTTTAATTTTAATCGTTTTTTTTTTTTTGTAAGTTTTATGCCTTTGTTATTTTAAATGATTTGAATTTCAATTGTCCGTCATTTGGGTCGAGTAGATAGTGAAATTTTGTATGTGGCAGTTCGATGGTCTGTAACACCGTTAAAATATGACCACACCTTTCTTATACATGCTGTAAATCGAGAACCACTTATCCCCGTTAGGCCCTTTGTACACACACGTTTTTCTTGTCGGGAAAAACTATGGTTTTTTCGCTGTGTGTAGGCACGGTCGTCAGTGTTGTATGGATCACTATGAAAGCTTGTTGATAGACGTTTGATCTACGTCGAGGCTTACACGCCGTGTGTAGACACGGTCGCCAGTGTTGTATGGATCACTATGAAAGCTTGTTGATAGACGTTTTTTCTACGGCGAGTTTTATACGCCGTGTGTAGACACGGTCGTGAATGTTGTATGGATCACTATGAAAGCTTCTTGATAGACGTTTGATCTACGTCGAGGCTTACACGCCGTGTGTAGACACGGTCGCCAGTGTTGTATGGATCACTATGAAAGCTTGTTGATAGACGTTTTTTCTACGGCGAGTTTTATACGCCGTGTGTAGGCACGGTCGTTAATGTTGTATGGATCACTATGAAAGCTTGTTGATAGACGTTTGATCTACGTCGAGGTTTACACGCCGTGTGTAGACACGGTCGCCAGTGTTGTATGGATCACTATGGAAACTTGTTGACAGACACGTTTTTTCTACGGCGAGGTGTATACGCCGTGTGTAGACACGGTCGTCAGTGTTGTATGGATCACTGTGGAAGCTTGTTGACAGACACGTTATTTCTACGGCGAGGTGTATACGCCGTGTATAGACACGGTCGTCAGTGTTGTATGGATCACTATGGAGGCTTGTTGACAGACACGTTATTTCTACGGCGAGGTTTACGCCGTGTGTTGTCTTATGTAATTTTGACGTTCGAAAAGTGCTGATTCTCAGCCTAGTTTGAATAAATGACTTTTGAATTTTAATTTTGAATTTTGTAGGCACGGTCGGTTTATACACCGTAAAGAAACCGTGTCGTGTACAAAGGGCCAATCGCAAACCACATATCTGCCGATCTATTCTGTAATCATCTCACCGTGAAAACTTAAGTGAAGTGAGCTTGAAGTGAGCTGTCAATCCACCTGATGCTAGGGACTGACACTTCACTCCGAGCTCACTTCACCTAAGTTTTCACAGTGAGATGGTTACAGAATAGCACGGCTGGTTTATGCGTTTCTTCAATAAACAGGTACCCGGTCCTAAATAAGACACATCGATTTTTAAACTGTCACTCAGTGTAACTACCAGAGACAACGTTCTAGCTTTACACTTAACGGACATCTTTTCAAATTCAAAATATTTTTATTTCACATAAACCTACAAGGCCACTTATGAAACGTCAGAAGCTAGGTGCATGGTTCCAATTGGTTGGTTTCTATGGAGAAGAGCCGGCAAGAAACTCCACGTTACTCTTTTAAAAGTAAATAGTTTTTACAATGTTTTCAAATTACAGTGTTAATAGGTATGAGAGGACAGTGTAGGCCTATCGACAAGTACCAGGTACTTAGCAAGATAGAAAATGGTTGACAGATCTACAGTCTGTTAAACCTGCAACGTTCTCACATTCACAAAATCTAAAAGAAAAGAATCTATATAAAAGATAAATAAAAGCATTAAGTATTAGGCATTAAGTCCGCCTTTGTACTTTTTATTAGTGTGGAAAGTTGAAATAAATAAAGTAATAAAAATAAAGACCTATTTAAACCAAATGACATGAATACTACGGCTGTAACAAATCTAATTTAATAAAAAATATAGGATATTGTAGGTATATAATGTCAAAATACTTAGGTGCCATATGTATTAATTGTCTCTGGCCTGGCCATAAAATTATAGGTACTTATTTTGTTACGTTATGTAGCGTAGTGTCCTACTAGTTATAATAACATAATGTTATCATAGTTATGGCTGACCATTCGCTAGGCAGACGGGTTGAAAATTTTCTGCTTATCCTGTTGACATTAGCCCTTTATAATCTGTTACCCAAACTGTATTGGGGAAGGGTAACGTAATCATAATTATTGTGTTTATAACCGTTTTGAAATTCGTCATGAGATAAATAAAGGCGAAGAAATGTCAATATTTCAGATTAGCCTTTATGCTTTAATTGAGAATGTAAAAAGATAGAATGATTGATTGTTAATAAACATATTGTGTTACAGTGACTCCCTTAATTAGCCCGCGAATTTATAAATTTATAAATTTTATCTGCAAATTGCAGCGTCGTTTTATGTTGTAGGTATGTTGACTAAAATTCAGTTCACGCCAATAGGGATGATGACAAAAAAAATGTTTTTTGTTTGTCATGTACGTACACGTATTTTTTCTTTTTTTACGTTATCAAAAGATTACGGCGATACATTGAGTTAAAATGTGCCATGACGTCACGAGGATGTAGATTTTATACATACTTGTGACGTAGCGGCCCCCACTCACCAACTTTAATACGTTTTATCTAAGTCATTTTTTATTAATATGATAAAGCAAAAAATACGGGTCTAATATTTTTTTATTATCTGACTGACGGACTAAATAGAATTTCTTTATTTGACCCAGGCATTGATGCCTTTTTTATAATAGGGTTGACCCTATTATGATGATTATAATAACACATCAATATTCTCTTGCTCTCGAAATGATATTTGCTCCTTAAAAAGTCGTCATATTTTAACCGACTTCCAAAAGGAGGAGGTTCGTTGTCGGAAGTTTTTTTTTTTCGGACAACTCCGTCTAATGTAAACGGTTTTGCAAAATTATTTTTTTGTTTGAAAGGGTATACTTCCGAGGTGGTCACATTGTCATCAGGTCAGCATCTGATGATGGGATCCTGGAGATAGGTAAAAGGTACCGTAAATACTTAGACTGTATTAGCACCATTCCGTAGTGGCATCTTGTGACAAAATGTAATATGTTTCACACTTGTCGCTTTCCTAATGAATCGCCAATTAAACATAATGACAGAAAACCATTGCTTAGCAACATTTCGTTCGTAATTACAGCCTGAAGTACATAATATATTGGAAAGGCACTCAAGTATAATGTTCATTACTTACTACCAGCTTTTGTACCTTTAAAGTGATACTTCCAAATCAAGAAGTTTCATAGCCATCATCGGTATCTTGAGGAAAGAGGATGGTGCTACACGTCCATAAAAAAATAATAATCACGTTCTCGAAAATGGCTCTTACGATTTCGATGAAAGTTGCCTATAGGGGGCGAAAGATCTAGCTAGGTCTCATCTGAGAAAATTCGTTTTCTCCGTAATTTCACCCGTACAGAGGTCGGTCGCCCAAACTTTAGAACAAGATGGCTCCCTTAAGCGCAGGCCACACTGGGAAAGAATCTTAGTTCGTTTAGCTTCGCTCATGTAGCTACCGCATGTTTGCAAACTTTGGTTCACACCGCGAACTGAACTGAAGTACGAAAACACGGGGTAGCTACATGAGCGAAGCTAAACGAACTTAGTTCGTTCCCAGTGTGGCTTGCGCTTTAGAATGTGATTAGTAAGTACCTACTCGTACTATCTTGGCAGCATGGAATTAGTATGTACTATACATGTAATTAAAATATGAAAGCATCATTAAATGAGCATTCTCTATTTTAGCCTGAGCAGAGCTCGGTCGTCCAAGTAGGTACTATTAAATTAAATGAGCAATATTTGTATATATACTTACATATTATATGTATATTTTGTCATAACGTTCTTAAAAAAGACTCTAACGATTTCGATGTAAGTTGGAATATAGGGTTTTACGGGGCAAAAAATCGATCTAGCTAAGTCTCATAACTGGGAAAATTCGTTTTCTCTGTAACTTTCTCCCGAACAGATCTCGGTCGCCCCGGTACTATTACAAATATAACATAACATGACGTCCATATTCCCCGAAGGGTTAGGCACATATTTCACCAGTTACGTTTATGTCCCTTGTAGATAGATAAATAAACCATTCATTTAGTACACACAAAATAAATAGCACAACACACAGAAGTACAATTAAATGATAACAAATTACACGAATATAAAGAATAAATATATAGGCACCAATATACAGAAAAAAACAAAAACATCGTATAGTATGCAATACGGGAGGAGCCTATTGACATGAACGGGGCACAAATCCAGACTCCGGGCTGCTACTGAGAAATTCTTGATGGAAAAATCCAATCACGCTGCCTGACTTGGGAATCGAACCCAAAACCTCATGTTCAGAAGTAGCTCGACCACTAGACCAACGAAGTAGCCACTTCTTTCCTTATACAGCTGCTGAAAATCGATTGTAAAAGGGCATGATTGGAAACATATCTTTTACTTAAATGCCAATGTTACTGCTAAACCGATTAGGCGTTCCAGTTTAACATGACCCATAAGGTCTGTTCGTAAATTTTTCAATTTATCGTCAATGTCAGAGCAAGATTGATTGCCGTAAAAAACCGTTATGACCGTATAGTTCGATTTATCAACCAAGGTTCGTGATTGCATTCTAACTACTAAAAGTGGTTACTTCGTCAAACTTCTCAACGAAATTAAAATATTCTTACGTTTTTTGCAGGTCAGTATCAAGTTGTATGTTGTTGTAAATATGATTCGCGACCGTATCAAATATTTATATATATTAGAATTATAATCGTAAAAATCATCAATACCTCTAAGTTCACATTACCCTATTGAATGACTATATCATGAAATTTGGTGATTCTAATGATAAGCCATACAGTCGCGAATCATATTTTAATCAACCTACCTACATTACAACCTGGCACTGCAAATTGCATAAAAACGTAAGAAATTTTGAATTTCAAGGGCTATCTTATCACATCCTCTTTAACCCAGTTTTTTCCCGTGTCCCTATGGAAATACCTGCTGTGTAGAAATCAGTTGTCTTGGTATGCATGTGATGCGGAGAAGCGAAGGAAATGTCGTCAGGACAGTTTTGAGCATGAATGTAGATGGCTCATAGTAGGGGAAGACCAAAGAAACTACGACCTTATGTAAACGATGGACTGTGTGAAAGACAATAGGTATAAAAGGAATGATTATCGAGATGACGACTAATAGAGAAGTATGGAAGAAAAGGACATGTTGCGCCGTCTACAAATAAATTTTGATATGCTAGGGAGAATGATGACCCTATCTGTCATATCAGTTGGTACTTCTTTGAAGTAGCCACGAAGAAACAGTTCTTCATAATTTTTAAAAGCTTGTAAGAATATAATTGCCAACTATACGGTCATAACGGCTTTTTCACGCCAATTTAATTGTATAATATTATTTTTTATAACATTTATTTTATATTTTGTGATTACTTGAACTCACACACTGACTTATTATTAGTATTACTTGTATCGTATAATTTTACAATGTTTGTAAGTATGTACAGCATCTATCACATAATTAATTATGTCATTCCTTCATTTTTCATTCTTTTTACCTATCGTGGTACAGTAATTTTATTCTAGGTGCATTGTCTTCACATATAATTATATAATTATTGTATACAAGATATAATTTTTTTTTTTTTTTTTTTAAGAGTAACGGTGGAGCTTCTTGCCCATTCTTGCCCATACGAAAACTACCGTTTGGAATGGGTGACTAGAATCAGTTATTATTATTTTTTGTAAATTTTGACGTTCAAAAGTGCCTTTTTTGTGCCTAATTGAAATAAATTATTTGACTTTGACTTTGACTTTATATCGTAGTTGTCTACATTGACAGTGGTGGCCCAGTGGCAACGACCGTGCCTTAAAAAGATGATGTCTCATCTACCAACCCACACTGGGCCCGCGTGGTGGATTACGGGCCACTCCCTCTCACAGTAAGGATGCCTGTTTCCCAGCAGTGGGATCATTACCTATAGACTCATTATGTATTCATACTGACGGTAAATACTATAAACTACTCAATACTCGTATTATGTTCATGTTTAAATAGTAGATTGTTTGCCTAGGGAGCAAACAACTATGTTTAAGGCGAGAGTGTTTCTTTGAATCCAGAGCGGAGCGAAGGATTCTAGAGTAGAATCCCGAGAGTAGCGAAGGATTCTAAAGTAGAATCCTGAACGCAGCGAGGGATTCAAAGTACGTCACTCGAGCTTAAAATAATGTTGCTCCCGAGGTGAACACTCTACTTTTCATCACCCTCTATGAGAAAAGCCGTGTGCGGTCCTACCCTCATCTCTGACGTGTGATTTAAAACCAAAACAAAATTTTCTCAGCCGCCATCTTGGATTTACGAATTGACCTCTTTATTGAAAGAACAAACTAGCTCTTTTTAAATAGATGTGATGAAAACTGTATTTCATGTTACGGAATTTCAAGACCGCAAAACCCCCATAATTCCTACCGTTTATTAGCTTCATAATTCGTTTAAAATTCACTCTGCTGTATTGACAAGCGACGAGACTGCCAAAGTTTGGCAGTAATTAGATGTCCGATTAATGGCACCACTGACGCCGTTATAGTGTTCAGTGCCAATACCGGGCTTTTGAGCCAACGGGCGACGCCAAACTACGGCATAATAGATGGCGGGATTTAGTTTAGATTATGTTGTTCGTTAATGTTAATGTCTGGTGTGGTAACTGGGGTAACTGTGGGATATTGTGAAAGGGACAATGCCCAGTTGTTAGGTAAATTTTGAGAGCTGGACATAAATATAATGTGGAGGTCAAATAGGCCTAATTGATTGATAAATAGATATATAGATAGTTTTATTTTATTTTCTTTGTAGCGAACTCCAGATGTCTATTATACCGTATGATGCAGTTTTTCCCTTGGTTCCCAATGTGTGAACTCAAAATGGAGCGGCCGTACCAACCGATGGCGAACAAAGTCCTAAACCCACACTATTTCCAACAAAAACTTCAGAGATAAAAATAGACAAAAACAACCGACGGAATCCCTCCAAGCCTTAACGGACTTCGCTCCTATTTCCGGAACCCCAGTTGACGTGTGTATTGTGTTCACACTCCCCCGGGACCCCAGGGATTCTTCGCATTGTTACACATACGACCTTATGTAAATACGAGGGATTTCACAACTTTTTGTGTCAATCTGAACAATCGGAGACACTTCGATCATTGTTCGAATGAATGCATTTGGTATGCGAAACAAAGTCGGGGACACAATAGTAAGTGTTTTAGCAAAATTCCCTCCATTGACATTTTCTTTGCCGATCGAAACGTTTTACAATATTTATGTGTGTTTTGCCTTTAATTTAGTTACTCTCGATACATACCACGGGGAACAAATATTCTCATTTGGATATAATGTAAACACGATAGTTAGCACGAGCGCGGGGCTAAGTCCTGAACGATCCTTTCAACTCAAACACAAAGCATTAAGGCTGTCCGTCCACTGGAGCGGAGAAGCGAAAAGAGGATCGGAGCTGTGTCAATATTAGCCAATAGAATCTAAACTCTATTAATTAGATTAGTTTAGATTCTATTAATTAAAACAGTGAACAGGCAGCCTCATTCAATTAAAATATTTGCAGGCACTTTTGTACTGTCTAGGAGTCGGTCAATCAGAAAGATGAATCTAGTTGCCCATTCCAAAGTGTAGTAGGTTCCTATAGAGAAGAACGGGCAAGAAACTCCACGGACACTCTTTTAAATAATATTATTGTAAAAAGATATTGGTTACATCATCCATGTTGAAATCTTCTCTAAATATATACCTACATAAAAATCAATTGCCATGTGTTAGTCTCGCAAAAACTCGACAGTGGCTCGACTGTTTTTATTTTTTATTTTACTTCACCTCTTTACTGGGTGGTATAGAAAAAAGAAAATTAGGAAAAAGTAGTAACAGCAGAAAATTTAAAAAATCAAGGGATGCTTGGTACGAACATCACCAGGGCCACCAGGATCACCAGTCTTACACATAAATCTATCAGAAAACTTCTTACAAAACATCCAGTGAATGCCAAAACCATAGAGCTACTACAAATAGTAACACACGCTTAGCTCTTAAACATAAATCTTCGCTAAATCCAATAGATATTACTACGCTCATAAAGTTAGGTACTGTATAACAGAATTCTAGCAATGTACCTGGCAGTCTTACCTTCTATGAGCTACGTATATCGACTTCCTAGGATGCAACCCCTAACATTCCACAGTCAACGTATCGGAAACATGCCCGGTTTCGTACTGACTGAGCTCGGTTCATTTGGTATGTAAAGCAACATTGTTAATATGAAGGTATGTATGTAAATTCGTACGTAAAACCGTGGTGCAAAACCGAATTTCCCGGAAATTCGGTTTTAATGAAAATCTTGAATGTTTTCAGATATTTTTTCTTTTCCACATTATTCTGAGGTAAATTAAGCAATACGTAGAAAACTTGCATCTAATAATTATACAAGGTGTCCATTAAATAGTACGACATATTGCAGGGAGTGATAGCTTGGTGATACCTTCCAAAAAAAAACAATATATATTCAGCAATATGTTACGGATTTGGAATTATACGAAATTTTCCAAAATTTCAAAAAATGTCTATCTTAAAACAGATTTTTTTGCGTTTCATAGTGAAAAATTCTTTTTCTAGTATTTTTTTTTTACATCAAGTCATTTGTACTCAACACATTGATGAATGATAAGTCTTTTTTCTATCAAAAACAATTTTTTTTTCAAGAAATACCACTTATAAAAAAAACACCGTTTTCTTATCGCTTTTTTTTCACCTACAGTGGTGAAAAAAAAGTAACAAGGGTTTTTTGTAAGGTATTGACCCAAGCTATCACCCCCTTCATTATGTCGTAATTGGGTTTTTTGGAAGGTATTGACCCAAGCTATCACCCCCTGCATTATGTCGTACAATTTATTGGACATCCTGTATATTGGAAAACGATATTACGAAAGGATTTAAAGAAGACACTTTGATTTAAATAGGTTTTTATAACTTGATATGCTTAAATAGTAGATTATTATTCACTAAGGGGATAAAGCAGTGTCTTAATGCAGCGGGCAATATTTTGAATCCCGAGCGCAACGAAGGATTCCAGGGTTCCCGAGCATAGCGTGGAAGCTGTGAGTTAACTCCTGAGCGAAGCGAAGGATTTAAGACTAGAATACTGAGTGCAGCGAGGGATTCAAGCTCGCCCGAGACGAAAACACTACTTTTCGCACCTACTGCGAGGAACCAATTTCGACTGTCGGATTAGTAGTTTAAAAAAATATTAAATAACCGGGACATACCTAGTTATGTGCAGTTCCAAACACTATTTTATATTCTACTCATGCAATTCAATTAATGTTGGGAATCGGTGTCCGGCCGGCTCCCAACGCCGCACCTCCGCTCACTCGCCGACGGTGATGACGAGTAGGTCGGTCACGCTGCCCACGCGTGCTGGCTGCGTGTATGTTGGGTGCGATTCCCAACAATTAAAAACACTATAAATATCGTAAATATGACGCCCAAATTCAATATTCTAACGCGGGCGCATAGTACGCAGTACTTTAATACTGTAGCGGGTACGCACCACAGCAACCGATCAGCTTTTGCGATGACATGCCGCCATTACCGCCACAGATCATCACAGGTGGTAATATTCAAATCACATTACGCCATCGGGTCATAATTAAATTCAGTACAATATTATTTCCTGGGTCTTTAATGGTTTGCCTTTTGGAAGGGGCGACTAAAAACTATTCATTTTTTGTTTTGTAAATTATGTCGTTCAAGTCCCGTATAGGAGCCTATTTGAAATAAATTATTTGACTTTGACTTTGACTTTTGTAGGTTAGGTTTGCATGACATATAATTTGACATTAGTGGTGGTGTGAAAATACTCTTTTCACTGTGCCACATTTGATTCTGTTGTCTCCAATGTTTAAATAATGGTTCTTTCCCAACACGTTATCAAACCTAACGCACAAATCATAAACAATTCAAAAAACCATAAACAACCCAAAATATATTTTGATTGCGTTTAAAAATAGAACCGTTTCCATCGCAGGGGTGTCACGTTCGTCCTATACATTTTTCTAAAGCGACGGAACCCGCTGGCGTCCACATGGGCTTGAACGTGATACGACTCCCAAACGACATTTGAACTCTTTCTGTTTTTAAATACATCGCGGTTTTCAATTCGCCATTTTGGGATATTAATTTTCCCTCACGTGGCTTTTCGTAATTGGTTTCTTAGAATTTTAGGTTTACTACAAATTGTAGCAGCAGCTGAGCCATTTCTCGAGACTAAAAAGTATTTTATTTGAGTATAGTAACGAGATTCAAGATAACAAGGTACCTACTTCTTTTCCCTACTTTCTTGTACTAATAATCCTAGACGGAATAAGCTTTCGCGTGGAAATATGGTTTCAACGAAAACTGTGGCTGCCTTGCGGCAAATTCAACTAAAGTATTTTAGTTTATAAAAAACGGGTGCTCGTTTTTAGGGTTCCGTACCCCAAAGGTAAATACGGAACCCTTATAGGATCACTTCGTTGTCCGTCCATCTGTCGGTCTGTCAGTCTGTCTAGATCCTTTTTCTCAGGAACACGAGGAGGCATCAAGTTGAAATTAATATCAAATACGTAAGTCTGTGGTCCATTGAAGCTCTAAAAAAATCAAGCCACTAAGAAAACGCAATCAAACTAAAATATGGCCATTTAAGCGACATATATTATATGTATTTTGATAGGTACTCGCAAGTAAATCAAGACTGTCAAGACGTACAGGGTACTTCCCGTTAACCTAGAATCATGAAATTTTGCAGGAAGCAAGGTCTCACAGCACCGGTAAGAGAAAAGTCAGGAAATTGTGAATTTGTAGTTTTATCACGTCAATATATTTTTTTGCTTTTGCAAACTTACATTTGCAGTTGGAGAATCGACCGTGAGTGTGAGTGGATATGGGAGAACATGTTTTTGAACTACAAAGTTAAGTTTGTTTCTGGGATAAATTCATCCCAATTACGGGTTCAACCCTTCATTGTGCGTAGTCCGACGCGCAATTGGCCGGTTTTTGCTCACTTGTAAGCTCTTAGATTATGCTATGAGCCAAAAAAATATTTATTCATACGACCCTTATTTTCTCTAACATTAGATCTAGATCTACGCCACAGTATAGAAATATCTTTTCCAGTGAAATATAAGTTCACTGATCATTCACCTGGCGCCGAGAAAACAGTGCGCATTCTGCTCCTCTTCCGTCCCCTTGCAGGTTTACTTAGTAGGAAATCCTATACAATGCCAGATCAGCATAAACTGGAAATGTATGGCTTGATATGTACCTTATAGAGCTCTTTGTGTTGAAGCTATATTTCAGTACCTATTCAAATTTTAACTGTACTATACCCAAACATTTGACTTTATTGCTAAAGTCATCGAAACATACCATTAACGTTAATGCTGGGTCTAAAAAAAAAAATAACGTCGGTAACCGCTTTCCGTCACATAAACCGTTGTATTTACCTAAAACCACATAGGTATTGCTCAAAAACACACGTCTAGTTCTCTTCAAGTCCCAAATAAACGTGTCTACATCACCCAATCTCTTAAGCCTTCACAGTTTTGACTCAAATATAACTTCTTAATCAATTACAGAGCTATGAAAGTTGATTGAAGTGTCACTTGTCGTCTTGGCCAGCATCTGTCGTGTGACATATGGCTCGTTCGACCAAGCCATTACTTAGATTGGATCTCGCTCAGAAATCTTGAGGACATAAGTGTCGGGCAAAGTTTCTTGCCAACCCATCTTGGTATTAGATGAGATAGATTGCTAACAAGTTTTTTTTAGAAGGTTTTATGTGTAAGGTTTTTTTTAGTACAGACTGCCAGCTATTCAACCTACTACAATCCGTCAAATATTTTTTATAGATTTTCAACTTTATCACTAAAGTATATGGTTCAAAGTTGATTGGAAAAATTTGACAGTTTCGGGTAGATTACACATATGATTGAACAAAAATGAGTTACAGATTTTTTTGGGGTTCAAAATTTGAACTAATTTGATAGTATTCATCACTCCAAAAATGCACCATATCAGAAGGCCCACAAAGAAAGTTTTTATTTACTTACTTATTTTTTGTACGAGTAGGTATTACTTTTTTTCAGACCTATTACATAAGCACGTATTTTATCGCATTTATCATCATTAGCCAAATATTTGTCAAATATTTCGCTGTTTTGATTTATTTGGCAATATGAAATATGGCTAAATAGTGAACTGAAATATGCAAATATCGTAACACCGAATATTTAGTTTAAGATGTAAAAAACTATTTGGAAACTTTCCAAATACCTTTTTTACACCTAAAACGGTTACAACATCAAATTCAGTGTTATAATTGAAATTCATGATTAATATTCTAGTTCACTAGTTAGCGATATTTCATACTGGCTGCGCCCCGCGGTTACACCCGCATAACTCTCGATCTCGTGGAAATATCGGGATAAAAGTATATAAGAAGTAAGTCCCAACCTAATTCTTGGACTAAGGTCTACCCATGTGCCAAATTTCATTGAAATCCGTTCAGCCGTTTTACCGTGAAAGCGTAACAAACAAACAAACTCGTTTTCGCATTTATTATATTAATATTAAAGTTAGGATTTCCATACATTAATATTGCCAAATTAATCAGAACAGGTATTTTGACAGCTATTTGCGATGTTGCCAACTTTTAGAAAAAACGCTCATAAAACAGGATAAAAAATACGAACGCATAACGTCCTCCATTTTTTGAAGTCGGTTAAAAAGTTAACCAATTTCCATTATTACGGGTCGTATAGTTAACAATGGAACCACACCGAATAAGGTAAATCAATTCGCTCCAAGGAACTATTTAACTTCTCCGCGGTAAAATCACAGTGAATGATCAACTATAAAACCAATGCATAGAAAATGTATTGAATAGCAATGTTTCTGCTGAAGTTAATGAAAACACGTAGCTCTATTCTCGTTCCGACTGAAACTAATCATGGCGCCGAAATGTCGAGGGAATAGAGAATTAAGCACATTCTTTTAAACGAAAAAGCGATGAAACGTTGCTTTGACATATGGGTTTTGTTAGGCATTGTCATCCATGACACGAAAATCGTCATCTGCACCATAATTGTGTAAAATACTGTCAATCACAATATGAATGATTTTGAAGCATTATCCATTGCTTCATAAGTTCGAAAACTTTGTCTGCTCAACAACGTAGATAACGCAATGAATGTTGTTGCACTGTCAAAATGGAAGCCATTGCTACTGTAAGTGTGTTAAGCAATGACGGCGCTGTAAGAGTTAGGGACAGGTCACCTTAGATCCTAGACAAGTGGCAATCGCTTCTAAAGCATTTTGTATTTCTACAACGACTTTCAACAGGATTGGCATAATAGTAATTTGGTAGTTTTACCTGGAAAGATCTCCTGGAGTTTCGACATTTGGTGATCTTATTGATTTTGACGTGACCTTTTTCACTTTGCCACCTCGTATCTTCGCCGCTCACGTTGCCATGTCAAAGAGATTGAAAGGAAATACTGTGTACTGTGTTCAATGTTACAAAAGTACCTTGTGATAATATTGCAATTAATTCAAAGTTAATTTAAAACTCATAGACTCTTAAATTTTACTTTGTAAACAAGCTTATTACAAATTAGGGGATTATATCCAAGATCAGAATGCTTGGAACACGCTGGTCCTGCTCCATAGGACAATCTAGAGTCTAGACAAAATGAAACTGGAGGCTAATTTAATTGTATAATTTATTATTTAACATTCTGTGATTTCTTTAAGTCACACACTGACTTATTAGTATTACTTGTTAAAATGTTACTGTTGTTGTTTGTTAATGTTTGTCGTATACTTTTACAACGTTTGTAAATATGCGAGCACCATGTATCTATATCATATTTAGTTTAACTGTCATAGCTTCATTTTTAACTATTGAGGTATAGTAATTTTATTCTAGGTGCATCGTCTTCACATATAAAATACAAAAAAAAAAATTTTTAACCAAAAAGTTTTACATTTGTTGGTGATTGGAGCTTCCTTTTAAGCAAGTAATGCCTGTGTTAGGAGACTCCGCTCTTTCACAGCAATATACAATTTATTTAGAACCTTAGATATAGATATAAACATTGTTTGTGTGTGTGTGTTGTGTGTGTGTGTGAGTGTGTTTGGATGTTTCTGTGTGTTACAATAGTGCCTCAGTGTCTGCGTAATTTAGTGTCTTTATCCAATTTGTTAGAATTTTTTTGCACACTTCTGATTGTTTATTGTGTATATATATCTGTGTGTGTATACATATAATTATATAATTAATGTATAAAAAATATTGTAAATCATTTTAAATTTTAAAAGAGTAACACCGGTGGAGTTTTTTGCCCTTTCTTCTCCATACGAAAACTACCTTTTGGAAGGGGCGAATATAATCAATTTGATATTTTTTTGTACATTTTGACGTCAAAAGTGCTTTTCATGTGCATAATTGAAATAAATTATTTGACTTTGACTTTGTCAAAAAAGTTTTTTGACAATATCGACTTTCAATAAAATAACCAATATTTTTAACTCTGAAACTTTCCAGGGCCCTTTTCAATAAAGCTGATAATCCGACAAGTCCAACATATGTCAAAAAGTGGCAATTCAAAAAAAAAATCTGTTTAATAAAACTTACAGGCGACAAAATTGTCATGGTGGAAAATTCACAAATATGTCGGATTGACACGACAATCCATAGTCTAGGTTTTTTGCGCCAATTTTGCTATTAAAGCCTTATTTTTTTCATTATATCAAAAAGAGGCAATTCGACAATTTTTCTGTTTAATAAAACTTACAGGCGACAAAATTGTCATGGCGAAAAATTCATAAATATGTCGGATTAACGCGACAATCTACTAGGTTCTTTTTGCGCCAATTTTGCTATTAAAGCCTTATTTTTTTTAACTATTATATATATATATATGTATATATATAATGTGATAACTATTTAAACGGTTTGTTGCAGATAACAATGTTTCGATAGTTTACAATCTAACGCAAATAATACAGATAGATTATAAACTAACGAAGTTCATAATTACACGGTGACATTTATAAACAACAAACTGTGCCACACGGTTTCACCCGCATAAGTTTCAATCCCGTGGGAATATTGGGATAAAAAGAAAAAATATTATATGTGTTAATCCAGGTTATAAACTATCTGTGTGACAAATTGTATCCAAATCCGTTCAGTAGTTTTAGCGTGAAGAAGAGACAAACATACACACTTACAAACTTTCACTTTCCTTTTTAATATTAGTGTGATATAGCCTTTGTATTACTCGTAGTGTGATTCACACAAATAAAAACCATTTTTATCAAATGCCCACTATTATCCACACCTGAATGTCAGCTGCAACACAATTGTAACCTTCAATATCACAGCAACACTCAACACCACAACACAAAGAGCATTAATAACACGGCGAGCCCGTGACGTCACAAAACAGTAAACTAATCTAATCCCGCGAACATGCAATAATAGGCTAATGCACGGTGAATAGGGCTGCCTCCCATCTGCGCACACACATGAATATTATAATACGACATATCTTGAACGGCAAACGCCGCAGTAAAGCCCGCTAAGGATCCGCACAGCTATCATCATTACGCTACAAATTGTGCCATCCATATTAGGCCAGGAGACAGATGTGATTTTGGAGCGAGAGAATCTGGAAGTAAATTGCATGTTATGTTGTGTGTATGAAGTGGCTTGATGACACACAGATGACAATGTTCGATTTGTGTGTCTTGAACTCACACACTGACTTATTATTAGTAGTACTTGTTAAAATGTTAAGAATATATCGTATAATTTTACAATGTTTGTAAATATATGAGCACCATGCATCTATCACATAATTAATTTAAGTCATTCCTTCATTTTTCATTCTTTTTACCTATCGTGATAGAGTAATCTTTCTAGGTGCATCGTCTTCACATATAATTATATAATTAATGTATACAGGATATTGTGAAAATATTTTAAAAGAGTAACGGTGGAGTTTCTTGCCCATTCTTCTCCATACGAAAACGACCTTTTGGAATGGGCGACTAGAATCAATTATTATATATATTTTTTGTAAATGTTGACGTTCATAAGTGCCTTTTTTGTGCCTAATTGAAATAAATTATTTGACTTTGACTTTGACTTTGTGTTATAGCTACTGTTCCTGTCGCTAACCGACGGGACTAGGCACCCGAAATGCCTGAACTCGATTTAAACTTAAGAATTTCTTCGTTGCTGCTTTTAAAACGATTTTGGGATAAATATTTAGCCGCGTCTGACTATCCCGGGAATCTCAAATAATTAAATTTTTCGGCTACTGTTCCATTCCAAGTTTTAATTGATTATGATTTTGTTTTCAGAGCATTTTCTACGCCAAAGGCATATTGAAGACTCTGCGCCAAGTTATTTTTACAAAAATAATCTTTAATTAATAACCTGCCACAAACACAACTTTCAAACAATATTACGTCAAAGAAGAATTCCTTAAGCTACGGTTCCATAAAAGAGCGGTAGCCGCCACATAACGGCAGCAGTGACAGCTGTCATAAAAATGTCGACAGAAGGGTTTGACTTTACGGTGTAAAAAAAAACGCTCTCTAGGGAAACAAACCAACTTACTTTCCTGAATAACGTTTCAGTGAAGATTTTGTTTCAGTTCCAAGATTATGTCTGGACTTTAAAAGAGACTGTGACCTCTGAGTTTGTTTCGGCCTTTCTTCTCAGAGTAGTCAGATAGGAAACGCC
This sequence comes from Xanthia togata, assembly GCA_963853775.1. Lineage (NCBI taxonomy): Eukaryota > Metazoa > Arthropoda > Insecta > Lepidoptera > Noctuidae > Xanthia > Xanthia togata. The sequence continues at coordinate 21,969,413 of OY970802.1, forward strand.
GACCTCATCTAGTTTTTAAAATATGATTGACGTGTAAAAGTGTTTGTACAAACCTACTTGCAGAAATAAATCATTTATCATTTATCATTTAGTGACATTCAACGGTAAATTGCGGATACTATATGGCGGCCACTGCAGTCTTAGGAAATCGTAGAGCGAAGCTTTAAAAAAAAACTGTGACAACGGTAAAAACACTGTCTCCTAACCTACATTTAGTATGTTATGTCAGACAATGTTTCCTAATACGACACTTTAGGTGTTGATAGTACAGCGGTCGTTTTCTTAACTACTGCTCTGCGTTCGTCACATTATATACCGACATATGTAGATGTATTCCTTAATTATATAGTTAAAGAGTCCAAGGACGCCCGAGGGTCCCCGTAAAGTTTAAGAAGTTAGGGCAGAAAAGTTCGGAGACATAATTGTGTGTGGTTGGGTGGGGCTACAGTAAAGTTTTTTGTTGGCATGAAACTACTAGAATCTGCTAACATATGGACAGTGTTTGAACCCCTGCGTTCCTGTAGTGAAGTTCAGGGTTTACAACTTGTTTTTTTATTATTTTTATTTTAAAAGTATAAATACATTTGTAAGACTAAATGCTTTTGCTAACTTGTCTTATCAAAATGACAAAAAATATTCTTTAAGAAAAAAGGCATTATGAGAAAGTTGAAAACTTCCGACATTTTATTTATTTCTCAAAAAAGGAAACAAGGAACATTACTATTTCACTTGCTTTTCATTACAAGTCTTAACTAAAAGATGGACTTAAACTCGGCACCGGGTTTGTGATAGCTCTATTCTATGTAGGTAGCATAGAATGAAAATACAATTTAAAAAAAAATGTTTTACGCACAAACGTGGCTAGAGATCTACACATTAATATTTTAAAGGAAGTTTTCACCGTCTCTATACCTTGTTAGTTATTTTATCCAACCAAACAAATGCCAACCAATTTTGTATTTTATAAATAATCTTCAAATTGTTTTAGTTTACCTAATGCAGGCCACACACGTAACGGTATACTTGCGCAAAGTTGGACTTGCACAAGTATATTTTTGACATATGGCTGTTAATTTATAATTTAAATTATGTTTTGTTTGCGTAATGTAAATTAATTTACATACTACTGTATAGAATAATGTTTTCTAACTGAACAGACAGCTGTGCTGCTGGCGAGTTTGTTGCGCCACTTCTTCTTCCCAGCAAAAGCACTAGGAAGTGGTGAAGGGTGGGCGTTCTGGGGGACTGTCTTATGTAATTTTGACGTTCGAAAAGTGCTGATTCTCAGCCTAGTACAATACATACAGTTTAATAAATTACTTTTGAATTTTGGATGTTATACATTAATGTGTGTGAAATGAAATAGCATGCCCAAGTATCTATCCGTGCTATTCAGGGTCACGCAGACTTGGCCAAGTCTAAACTTGCGCAAGTATATTGTTACGTGTGTTCTCGGCGTTCGAGAGGCGTCAAAATAGCCCTATTTAGGGCATTTTATACGTCCTTTTATACTGGCAGTCTGTGGATGGATTATACGCAGAAACAGTACAGCGCTCTACGCGTCCAATACAATAACGGTTCAAGATGCTCTTGGGGCTGCCTCGCTTCTTTAGCACGTCGGGGTTGTTTGCCGAGGCGCGTGTGGATTGTTTCCACACAATCATGCGCAAGCGGTGCACATCCCTGGTGCGTAGGCCGCGGGGCAGTCGCGACAGTATCGTCAACGCTTTTGCTGAACGTGTCAGTACGTGAACCACTGAACCGCATGGTTCACGTACTGACTAATGGTAAGATATTATTTTCATTTTGTATTTTTTGTTTTTTTTTGTTTTATTGTATAATTTTCAATTTAAATGTAATTCTTACGAGTATTTCGAAACAATGTAAAAAAAAATATGAATGAATGTACATCAACCCACAATCCCACCTAAGATTCCGCCATCATAAATAAGACGGAGACCGTCCTGTCATTTCGTTGTACACTTTAATTAAACGCCAGGACGCGATGCACTGGACAATGGACACTAGAGGGCATCACGAGCGGTCATTGCGCATTACATTCTCTTTATTAAACGTCCTTCGTCCGTGCTGCGATCCACCTACACAAATAAAACTGGACATACGAGGGGCTATTGCGTCGAACTTATCGGTTTAGAATAAGAAGTATACGATATAAGAACGAGGTTTATTAAGGCTACAGTTTTTCACTGCAGTTCAAAGATCTAACCTTTTCTCTTTTTATCTGCATGCTATTTTTTTAGGTCCTGTCACTAAGATATGACCAGTTCATCCAGCGTGATATGAATAATTAAATAATAAAAACCATATTATATAATTAAATGAGTTTTATGTTAAATAAATAAAATTAAAGTATAACCTTGCGTGTACGCAGTCAAAAAGTTATTAAAATATTTTTGCCTCAAATCAGGGTAAAATTTCGTTAAAAATAAAAAGAATAAACACAAAATACAAATAACAAAATAAAAAAGTGAAAATAAGGTTCTACCCACAATTGTAATCCCCAATTGTTTAAAGAAAGAAAAAAAGTGGATTTAATTTTTCTCAATAGTACAAGTTAAAACCGAATTTAAATATTGGCACTGATTTAAAGCGCCAGTTCAATTGTTTATTAAATTGTAGTTTTGGCAAATTAAAAATTACAAAATGCATGTTTATTGACAAGTTCTAAAACAAATACTAAATAAAAATCAGTCATAACACTCATAACAAATATTTAAATGTATAATTTAAAAAAATGCTAAGCAGTAAAATGACTGAACGGGCGGGCAGTTACGTGAGGGCAGATAACAAATCTGAATTATTTGGTAAGAAATCTAACTGGGAAACAGCACTCGCTCGACTCGCGCGCTGTTTGACACAGTTCTAACCTTTTTTTTTTTTTATCAAGCGGTGAAAAATGCCTGAAGCATACCGCACCGTCCAGGGAGACGGTTTGGTTATGTGGGGCTTGCACCCACTAAAAAACACCGCCGTGAGCCTACTGTCGATGTCGCCTTTGCAGATGGGTCGCGAGAACTGCTACGCATGACGTTCGCGACACAGTTCTAACCTAACCTAACCCATGTTAAGATGGGGGTGCCCTGGCTTAGTTGCTTCGACCAATTCGGCTCACGCGTGGTTGGTCACAGTTCCAACCTAACCTATGAACTGCCGAACTATTTATGTAAGTACCCGTTCCAACATTTTTACTGCTTATTCATTTCACACTACTTGAGTATTTTTTGTACTGATATTGTAGGGTGAACTAACCGACAAACATGTTTTGCTGTCACACTACTTTAGCAACCGCTGAAAAATTAAATTACTGCCCGTAATTTATTTCAACTGATTCTTGTTTATCAGTTGAAAAAGTAACAGTTTTACAACTGTTATTGGAGGTTATCCTTCCTAATGTTTAAATAACAGTTGTATTTAAAACTTATTACCCAATTTTATTTGTCAGCAGGCCACAAAATTTCCAAAACGTATAATATGCCATTGGGATCTACGTTCACTTCGGCACACTATCCCTATTGCAACGATCGTCGAGTACAATAAAATACCTATTATAAAGCATGCATCAGAAAGGTGTGATCATATTTAAGGGTGTGGTACAGACCATCAATATGAACAACTTTTTCCATGGGACCAAAATCAGAAAAAAATATCAGCCGTCCCATTCCAAAGAATTAATTTTTTATTAATCATTTTTTTTATTGTATTCTATAAATGCCCAGTTCGGAATACTTCTCTAGACTCTAGACTGATATGCAAATACAAAGGATTTTCTCAACAAACAATCCACTTTCCCATCTAAATCATGAACGGAACGAATGGATTAAAATGTCAGCTTATCGACAGCGGTGTCGCATCGCACTTTTATATTTTATATCTGTTTCAGTTGCACAAAACGCCTGGATTTTCCAAATAAATGTTATCACGCAGATACGGCTGGCGAGATAAGCGATATTAATATTGCTATAAATTGCCGATAGCTTTGACAGGATTAACTGTCCCGCCTATTGTTTCGTAAACAATAAAATGTTGAATAATTTAAAGTCGGTTTTAATACTTATTGGTTAAGTTTAACTGCCTCGTTCGTCTAGTGGTCGCAAGCTTTCATTGGGTTTTTCTTTCTGGAATTTCTCAGTAGCAGCCCGGAGTCTGGATTTGTGCCCGGTTGATGGCAATAGGCTCGCTCCCTATTACATGGGACTTAAGCATAACTGGCGAAATGTGGGTGTGCTATAGGTACACCTCTGCCCAAGTTTTAAGTCATTTGGCCCATTTAAGAAATAAGTTCATCATTCATCTAAGATCATCGCTAGATGGCGCTCTTTGTGTTAACTAGCTTAATTTGACTCTCAGTGTTTATCTATTTCCATAAATTTGAAAAGTACTCAAATAGTGCATAACTGTGTATTAATAGTGAGATCAAGACTTTATTCGAACTGTCCATTGGAGTCATCAAGAATTTTAATCTATAAACTAAGTTATTGTGATATCAAAATAACAGTGTCTAGAACATCGATTGAGAACATTACTATATTTGAGGCGGTGCTGTGTTTATTCGGAGTGCTACGGGACTGTGATTTCGCGGCTCCACTTGTCAATAACTGTCTTGTGTTAACTGGATGCTGTGTTTTTAGTGCAAACTTTACGGCCTGTTTGTTTTCAAATCTGCCTGATCATCCTCCCTGACACCAAACTTAAAACAACGCCATCTATGATTGAATTCGCAGGGTAGCAGCATAGGGCTAGCGTTCCTAGATATCGCTACTATACGCGCTGTCACAACGCTGTGAATCGATCCCGATACACGTAAATATTCCGCCGTGCAATAGGTGGCGCCACGGACACCCGTGTTAATCACACAGTTAAGCAACCAGTATAATTTGCACATTTTAGTCAACGAGCGATCGACATAATCATACCGATTCTCGATAGGTGGCACCACCCAACCCACTTTCAATACTACTTTACCTCTGATCAGACTGTATATAATTTATAATTTATCAAAAACAATATAATTTATCAATAACATTAAGATGCTGTGCAACGGGTGCAACGATGTTTTGGCTCCCGAGGCTGGATACCTATTGTGTAATTTATGTAATGGAAGATACCATCACGAATGTCTAAACATTACGTTACAAAATTTTTCGGCCCTGACCCTGGAATTTAAGTCCAGCTGGAAATGTCCCCCATGCGGTAACATTACCCGTCGTACTCGCCTTAACGCGGACACACCTGTTTCATCTGCTCAGCTTCCGATTTATGAGGACAGCAGCATGAACATGTCCTGCGACATCTTGGATCAGCATCCGCATGCACTATCGCCGCGCACTCCACCTACGCATGTGCTTTCTGCTACCAGGGATGGTGATACCAGCATATTGGTTACCCAAGACAACCTAATCCAGACGCTCAGCCAGGAATTCAACAGAACTCTGCAGGGTTGGCGTTCTGATATTGATCGGACCCTTGAATCATTTAAGGATGATATTAAAACCACGATGCAGGATTGGCGAGGCGAGATCGAGGCAAGCATGTTGAGTTTCCATGAAACTATTAAAAGCAGCCTGCTGGACATGAAACAGGAGTTGAGCACCGTCCGTGCTGTCCAAGCTGAATTTAAGCAGGATGTTAAGCAAATGACCGATGAAATATCTGGCCTCAAAGATTCGCTACAGTTCCACGCAAGTGAACAGGATGACCTCAAAAGAAGGGTTGAAAATATTGCAAAGCAGCAGGCTGAACAGTCAACAACCTCGTTCAGCTATCTAGAATCGAAGCTGGATATGCTCGAGCAGCAGGCGAGAGCCTGTAACCTTGAAATTTGCAACGTTCCTGACAGGCGTGGTGAAAATCTGCTGCAGATCCTGGCTTCAATTGGGGATTCTATCGGTTTTACTATACCTCAAAAAGAGGTCATATCCATCCATAGAGTACCGCACGCACATCAGCAAAACAGCAGGCCGAAAAATATTATTGTCAAGTTCTCCACGCGCATACTACGAGACAATGTCCTTAGTGCGTATCGGCAGGCCAAGTCACTTAAATCCGATCAGATTGGTATTTCCGGGTCCTCTATAAATATCTACATAAATGAGCACCTAACGTTAAGGAACAAAGTATTGTTTCGTAAATGTAGAGAAGTTGCGAAACTGTATCAATATAAATATGTTTGGGTTAAGAACTGTACCATCCTTGTTCGTAAAAAGGACGGCGATGCTGCTTTTGCAATCAGATCAGTTGATGATATTTCCAGACTTAAATGCAATGAGGACAGTGCCAAAATCAATTAAAATAATGAATGCTCGTTTTATTTATATTCATTTCTCTTTATCATTTAACCGTAACTACTGGTTTTTGTTAAGTATTTATTGTCTGCATGCTTTTTTGTTATGTGTACCTAGTATAAAACTTAAAAGTCGTTTATGTAAATTAAGCCCCGTCTGCGTAACTTTTGAGTCAAAATTATTATTTTTTTACTTTATGTGCTTATTATTATTATTATATTCCTTGATAAGTAAAACACATCGTCCTGGTTCTGTCAATGTGTATTATAATTTCATAAATGTGATTAAGTGTTGTGGTTCGTACTGCCTGTTTTATCCGATATCCTTATTCAACTATTTTATTTTCAACCTTAATGAACACTCTCATATCGTAAATATGTATTTATATTATAGCTTTATAAATGTCTAATAAACATATAACAATCTACTACCAAAACTGCAGGGGCATTCGCACAAAACTAGATCAACTATACAAGAATATTCTGACTAATACTTATGAAATCTTAGTTTTAACTGAAACATGGCTGACACCTGAAATTTACGACAGCGAGTTCATAGACAAGCGCTATACAGTATTTCGATGCGATCGTGATCGTATTGCTACAAATAAACAAGATGGTGGCGGTGTACTGGTTGCCATTTTGAGCTCTCTCAAGCCGTCTGAGCTAGATCTTGCGTTGGCTCAGAGTAGTGACCTTTCACATAGCCAAATCGAACACCTCATTGTAGAATTACATAGCACTTCCAATAAAAAACGGCACATTGTTAGTGCTGCCTACATACCACCTAAAACTTCTTCGTCAGTGTACAATAAGCATTTCGAAACGTTGCAGGGGGTGTTGAGTCATCCAACTGTTGATAGTTTCTATATTATGGGCGACTACAACCTTCCTGAAGCCAACTGGTCAGCATCTTCTGCCCTCAACCCTGTGGCGTCTGCGATATGTGCTGACATACATAATCTCATCTCACTTCTTGGTGCTTCTCAACTTAATGATGTGGTAAATGACAAAGGTAAAATACTTGACGTAATTATATCTAACAACACTTGTATAGTTTCCCGTTCTACAACTACGCTACTACCTATTGACATTTACCACCCTGCTTTAACCTGCGAGACCTGCCTAGATATTAAAATTTCCCCTTTGACAAAGATTCCCTTACATAAATACAACTTTCATAAAGCTAATTTTGAGAACATTAATTGTAATATAAAGCAAATTAATTGGACAGACCTGCTTGACTCTAAAAAATCCGAAGATGCGCTGACTACTTTCTATGATAAGTTAGATAATATTATTAAACAGGATACTCCTTTGGCTCGTGCCAGATCAACTAACTATCCCATTTGGTTTTCAAGGACTCTTATTACTATCTCGAAAAGGAAGCACAAGGCATGGGTTAAGTGGAAGAAATTTCATAATATTTCGGACTACAATGCATTTTCTAACCATAGAAGGCAATTTAATGAAGCGTGCTTGAAATGTTTTAACTCATATATTGGGTCAGTGGAGGATAGTCTAAATAAAAACATTAAGCATTTCTGGACATACATCTCGAATCGGAAAGAGAAACCTGGGATACCAGCTAAACTTCAATACAAAAACTCTGAATCTATTGATCCGGTTTCTGTTTGCAATATGTTTTCAAATTTTTTCTACTCTGTTTTTGAACCTGCTTCGCCGTCATTGCCTCAATGGAAACCCCCTCTTGACACTGCGTTACACGATACTTTGGTCTGCAATATATCTTTTAGTGAAAATAAAATATTGACAGAGTTAAAATCTCTAGATCCATCAAAAGGACCAGGGCCAGATGGGCTTTCTCCTTATTTTTTGAAAAATGCTGCTGTCTCTATCTGCAATCCTCTTTTTATTATTTTTAATAAATGCTTGTCCGAAGGTGTGATGCCCAAACTGTGGAAAGATGCGTTTATTGTGCCTGTCCATAAAGGTGGTTCAAAGCGCAATGTTGAACACTATCGTCCTATTTCCATCTTGTCAGCCTTGTCGAAGCTCTTTGAGAGATTGGTGCATAATGAAATATATCCTATTCTGCATAATATTATTAGTCAACAACAGCACGGTTTTGTTAAACAACGGTCCACAATCACTAATCTCTTACTGTTTTCCAGTTTTTTATTTGACAATGTTGACAACCGCGTACAGGTGGATGCTGTGTATACAGACTTCTGCAAGGCTTTCGACAAGGTTGATCATGAAATATTACTCAATAAATTAGCGTTTAATGGAATTCGTGGTAATCTACTGAGGTGGTTTGCTTCTTACATCACTAACCGTAGCCAAAGAGTGGTAATTAATGGTCATTCTTCTTGCATCGCACAGGTCACCTCTGGTGTACCTCAAGGTTCTATTCTTGGTCCCCTTTTATTTGTTTTGTATATTAATGACATCAGCCAGTGTTTTCTTAATGCTAAATTCCTTTTATATGCCGATGACCTTAAGGTATACAGAACAATACGCGATGCGAATGACTGCCTTTTATTACAACAAGACCTGGATCGACTGTCGAACTACTGTCGTAGAAATAAGTTGCAGCTTAGTTTACCTAAATGTAATTATCTAAATTTTACAAAAAATAAAAACATCATAAAATGTCCATACACATTGTGCGATGCCCCTCTAACAAAAGTGGACTCTGTCCGTGATCTCGGCATTATCCTTGATTCCGAGCTTTGTTTAGACTTGCATATTAACAAAATAATTAATAAAGCGTACCAACTCTACGGATTTGTAATGCGCTCGACTATAGATTTTAAAAAGCCTTCGTCATATATTTGTCTTTATAAGTCTCTCGTACGCTCGCAACTGGAGTATGCCGTGTCCGTCTGGAGTCCTTATTATAAGAAATATACTGAGGCGATTGAACGTGTTCAAAATAAATTTTTACGTGCTGTGCATTTTAGATGCTTTGGATATTATTTGCCCTATCAGGATTTACTTAATAAGTACAAACTCACAACGCTTGAAAATAGACGTAAGTATTTAGCAGCTATGAACCTTTATAACATTGTTAACAATAAATTTGATTGTATTGAGTTAACCAATATGTTATGTTATGCTGTCCCCAGAACGGTTCATAAGCGAAAGGTGCGCGCTGGCAGACTATTTTCCACACGTACTTGCCATTCTAACACCGGTTTGCGCTCACCTGTTCGTAGAATGATAGATGCCTACAATGGGACTTTTGAGCATATTGACATTTTTGCATGTTCTCCCGGTATGTTCAAGGGCCTTATACTTAAGGAGCTCTCTTGATTACTTTGCTTATGTGCAATGGCGTAGACAAATATATGTTAGTTAAGTAAGTTTAGTTTTAATTTTATTATGTATTTTACCCTAGCGTTTAATTAATTTAATTGTATATTTATTCCACAGTTAATCTGTGAACAGCGTTGTGGGCTACAATATTGTTATTTTCTTTTTTAATGTATTTCTTTTTTGTATATTGAATATTGTAGCTGTTTGTTGTTTCAATTGAATAAAAAAAAAAAAAAAAAAAAAAAAAAAAAAAAATAAAAGTTGGTACCATAAAATATGTTTATGAAAATTAAGTTTTCCTCCATAATTGATTACTTCGAGGTTGTTTCGGTATTTATTCTCAGGGATCAGTCAGCTAGGAAATGCCGGCGCCATCTAGTTCTAAAATATTGACCGACAAATTGAAGTGTAATAGTAATTTATGAAACTGTTGCATAATGAGGGGTAAAACACAAGCTTTTTTAATAGTATCACACGAGTGTTTTAGTACCTAGTTATTCGTTAGTTATTAGTTTCATACACTACTGCATCTACTCTCACACATTGGGATTGAACTTACTAAATAAAAGATCAAAGTTAAAGATCAAGAATTTAAAAAATTCCCACGAAAGTCCGTACAACAAAACGTATGAATGGCGCCTGCACCCAGCACATCACCGCGCATGCGCTAAAGCGGGCGCTGCTGCCCCCGCTTAAACGTTCCATTACAAAAAAAGAATTGATGAAAACTCCTTGTTGTTAAATTAACTTCTTGGATTTGTCTTATTTCGTAATGGTAACAAAATTGTTTCTATCACATCAATTCAAAAATACCTAATTTATTCTCAGTAAACAGGGACTAAAATAGCTTTTTAATCCCTAGGGACTAAGAATGATTTGAATTTGGAATGTGGATATTGTTAGTAAAAGTTCCGATCACCCAAGAGATATCAATCACGAACACTGTGTGGACAAGTAAAAACTGCTGGCAAATGAAAATCGAAAATTTTCAAATTTTTCGTCCTTGGTGTCGTTTTCATAGTTTTCGTGAATGCTAAAGCCATAGCCATAGTAGGGTCAAAATGTAAATCCAAGATGGCGGCTGAAATTTTTCAAATTTTTCATCATGGGTATCGTTTTCATAGTTTTTAAGGGTGCTAAAGTCGATAAAGAGATCAAAACGTAAATCCGTGAGGGTGATAAAAAGTAGTGTTCACCTCGGGAGCAACTATTTTAAGCTCGAGTGACGTACTTTGAATCCCTCGCTGCGCTCAGGATTCTACTTTAGAATCCTTCGCTCCGCTCTGGGTTCAAAGAAACATTCTTGCCTTAAAATCTCGTCAGTATTGTGTTTATATATATAAAAATGTCAATATAAATTGTTCTGAAGTTTATAATTCGAATTTACGATATGAGAGTAGATAAAAGTGTCTTACAAGATCTACGTACAGAAATAATCCTAATTTCATTTCATTTCTTACGAGCAATCTCATCTGGAGTAAACCTTATTTTAAACGTACCATTCTTTTATATGTTGTACATTTTAAAGACCTGTATGTTTTCATCAAACAACGTCTCAGGAATTCAAATATAGACTAAGACAATATTAAATTATCCCTAACATCAAACCTTTTTAAAAATTATTACGATGGCAGCATTTCAGTGTGCCACTACTGAATAAATACAGCTTTTACTGAAAGTTTGTTTTGCCATAAATATTTAAGCAGTAGAAAATAACTATATTTGTGGTATTTGATAAAGCTTTTCTAACTGAGTATTTTAAATGCAAAGAGTATTTTTGAGCAGTGGTGGCCCAGGTGGTAACGAACCCGACTTACGAGTTGTAGGTCGTGGATTCGAACCCAGGCAGACGCTTTACTTTGTGTAAATAATTTCATCACCACACACGCAAAATGGTGAAGGAAAACATCGTGAGGAAACCGGCATGTCCTAGAACCAAGAACTCGAAGACATGACGTGACATAGATCTACCAACCCGCACTGGGCCCGCGAGGTAGATTGCTTCATATGTTTGAAAAAATTGTCTGCACAGCAACGTAAATAACGCTATGAATCAAGTTGAACTGTCAAAGCGAAGTTCAAAACTAGTGTACAGAAGACTTTGCAAACATTTTCCTTCGTCTACAAACACTCATTAGGTATCTCTTTGAAAACGTAATGAAGTTAGTTTCTAATCATCCACAAATGCTGCTTCAGCGCTGAATTATATTGTCTTAACCTTTCAGTAAGACGAATTTTTTTATTGAACCGTTTTCAACGCGAAGCATAAACACCTGCCTTTGTCAACAAAATTCCTCTTTTTAAGTGAAAAATAAGGGCGCCATCCACGACATTTCTCAGCGAGACAACGATTTTACGCTGACAAAGTACCCTTTATACTGCTATAAGTTAAATAACCCCGTCTTTCGCCATTTCAGGGAAAGCATGGAAAAAATTGTTTCATATTTCCAGCGTAGCGTCAATATTTAATTTGACGAAAAGCCACTTCGTATTTATTTATCGTGTACTTTAGTTACAAAGAGTTTTGTTGGTACAAACAATATTGTCTGACAAACTGACTTTACAGCGTCCACTTATACAAATATTGGCGTACTTTCAACAGTAAAACCACCACTGCTGTGTGTAGTACACAATATGGTTATATTAACAGCTGAACTCGTAACGCAATGGAGCGTATTCATTGAAAAAGATCAGAGCATGAAAAGTGCGGTAAATGGATCGGTTTTGTAAGTCGGTCACGTCCGAACTCATTCAAGCAGATCGAACAAGTCATCGCGTGAACGTATTCGTATTCTTTTCTTGACACCTACGAACACTTTTACCCCTATATCACAAATAACAGTTGAGTTGGCTACTTTGGTATTGATAACGTAATGTTTTTGGATCGGGTTATTTGGGCTAAAAATGTGTACGTGCGTATTTGAAACGATTGAGGCTAGACGTGGTAGGATTTTTTATTTTCCTGATCTAGTCTGAAATGTAGGTTACATGTAAAATGGGTTGAACGAGTTTTATTTTGTCTTCTCGTTCCTTTATCGACGCTTTGTGACTGAAAAACGTTAAGTTTGAGTTATATGTAGTATGCGTTAAGACATTATTTTTAGATCGATAAGTTCTTTGTCTAGAAAAACATTTTATAAGAGTAACGGTGGAGTTTCTTGCCCTTCCTCCTCCATACGAAAATACCTTTTAACTAGAATCAATTCGATCATCTTGTTAATTTTGACGTTTAAAAGTGCGTTTTATGTGCATTTTTGAAATAAATGATTTAACTTTGACATTGAGAAAACTGCGATTACTTAATAATTCGTTGCTACAATATAATTAGATGAAACTATCTTCACTATTAAGTGTGTATTATTAAACCCTCACCTTATCTCTCATCCAACACGCAATGATAAATAATAAGTAAATGGTTCACATATTCTCTCAATTACATTTAATTAACATCACAGCTCATATTGTAGTGCTTTTAAACTAAAATTAACATCAACTCGAGTCACCCCCAAATGTAAAACGGTAGGCGATAAATTTCAATCGAAAGGATTAAAATAAACATGTTTATAAAGGTTTACAGCAAAGCTCTTTAATACCCAGCCATTATGTATTCGAGTTTATGTACAATGTTATTAACTATCATTAATCCGCAAAATTTAGCGTTTTTTTTTTTTAAATTCATATTCTTTGGTCATGAGCTATCTGAATATTTGTCCTATGCGTGAAAATTGATTCGCTGTTACAATGTATAATAGATATTTGCAAATAAAGCCCGTTGTACACACACGTGTTTTTGCTGTGAAAACAACGGTTGATTCGCCATGTGTAGGCACGGTCGTCTGTGTTGTATGGATCACAAAGCTTGTTGACAGACACAGCGGCACTACGGCACGGCGTCCGGTGGTTTGCCGTGTCGAGAATAATCCGGCGAGCTTGTATACACTCACACAATTATTCTACGGTGTGACTAGCGCGCCGTACCGCAAAGAGACCGTGCCGTGTGATGAAGATAGTTACTAATGAGTGCATTTATACCTACGCTCATATAGGTCAGGTCTATATGTAATATGTCCCAAGTAACATTGGACAAGGGCAGGAAGATGATATTGATGATATAGGTCTGAATGTGCTGTGAAAGGGGAGTAGTCCCACTAAAGAAAAAAAAAACTTAATAAATAATTGATTAATACAATATAATAAGTATATTTAAAATATAAAATAAAGAACATTTTCATCACATCGCTGACTTAATCACAATAAAACGTAAGCATAAAAAATCGGCCTAGTGCGTGTCGGACTACGCACAATGAAGGGTTCCATAGTTGGGATGAATTTTATCCCAAGAACAAACTTAACACTGTAGTTGAAAAACATGTTTTCCCATGCGAAATGTATGGGAGAACATGTTTTTTAAACTGCAAATTGAAATTGGTCGTTTATTACTTTTTGAACGACCTTTCCAACGACACCCCACACCATGGGACGGACGAGAAAAAAATACATTCCCACTTTACGTGTACCCTAAAAAAAAATCATTTCTTTATTTTATGTTACCACTTTGTCGGCGTGATTAATATGTTTACCGATTCAGCTTTCTAGTACTAACAGTCTCTGAGCTAAGCCGCGGACAGACGGACAGACAGACGTAACGAAACTATACTTGTTTACTACGGGACCCTAAAAATACATCGTATTTGTTAAACAAAAAGCTAAATGAAAGAGTGAAGTTGGAATTGAGTCAAATCGGATCTAGATGTAGGTTCATAAATAATTATTCGATATGTTAGATGTTGACTACAAGTATTTTCAACAGAAAACCTTTTCTTACGAGCTGTGTATTTTGTGCCAAATTGTTTGAGTACAGTACCAGCATCTAGAAAATAAATAAATAAAAGGAATCCTAGAACCTTACAAGCAAATAAGTCCCAACATTGCGTAAGATACTGAGCGAAATACTAATGTAAATACTTGTAACATTGAGATAAATAAGCTAAACATACGTAGATACAAGATGGTCGTGTTATTGCCATATTTGCTATCAGCTTTCCGGCTGAATAGCTTTTACACCCTCATCAACTCACTATACTTCTGGAATAAACAATACTGGATATGGAAGATTCAATTAACGGAAAGCATTTGGTTGACCAAACAGAGGATTATACAGAATGAATTAGATATAACTTTTCACTATCGAAATCTTCATTTTTCTGATTTTTTTCCTTTTTTGTTCGAGGTACCTACGACAACTCGTAGCTGGCGTAGTATGCTACGACAACTCGTAGCCGATGTAGTACGCTACGACAACTGGTAGCCGATGTAGTACGCTACGACAACTCGTAGCCGATGTAGTACGCTATGACAACTCGTAGCCGATGTAGTACGCTACGACAACTCGTAGCTGGCATAGTATTTACATTTCACGTTGGCGACACCGTAACATTTTATTATTTATTTAGCTAAACACCACCAGAACTGGAACACTTCTGCATAAACATACGGTGATTACAGGCGTTATGTTATGTTTGTGTGTAATGCTTTTTATTTAACTTATTATTCATATATTTTTACACACATACCGAGGCGGATGGAATACAAAAAATCTATCCAATATTTGTGGTTAAATCTCTTCACAGTCCTTACTACCGATATCGTCATTCACCTAATTCGATTCAATCAGATTAAGAAAATAAAAATCTTTTCAACACTAACTTTACTCTACTGCATCAAGAGAATATAAACCACATTCCTTATCCAGCCCTTCCGCAATCCATCCTTGATACCAATCCCAGTGTGTCATTACAACGTGACCACTTAAACTAGAGCCCTGACAGCTGATCGTTTCGCGCCATTTACTCCGATTGACAGCTCACGTCAAACTGGACGTCCCGGTTTACAAGATGGCGTCGTCACGACTTTATTTGTGATGTAATAACGCTGTGTGCCGTATTTGATGATCGCGTTCGCGCCAATTATAGCCCTTTGATGGGAGAAGGATATTGCATGTTTGTGATTATCTGGTAGTGTCGATGTGTTGACGATGTGATCGTGACTTTTGTGAAAGTTCCGGAATTGTCGTTTAATTAATGATTTTATTGCTGATTTTACTTCATGAGTTTTCCAGTGTTGTAAACATAGGTTGGAAACCACGGCTGGTGACAGTATTTATTGATTTTTTACACAAATTAAATGAACTAGGTATAGCATAATTTATATTGTATTTGTTTTAGATTTTTATTGATTTGTCTGGCAACAAGGACAACAGTTTCAAGAATAATGTCGGCATAAATCTAACTTATGAGGTTATTTTGCCTAGTTTGAAAGGAAATCCTATGTAGGAACTAGACCAATTTAGAAGTTTTCTCTATCTTAAAGAGGAAGCAAACGTCCGGTAAAGAAGAAAAAATATAGCCACTACAAAGCTCTCAAGGTCTGATTGATCAAAGTTCCGGAGACAACAATGAATTCAAGATTTTTATTAAGTAGATAGAATATATATTATATGCGAAATAAATTGACATAATTCAAGGCTTTCATGCCACACGTGCAAAACCATCTAATAATAGGTGACTGTGTCAATTTGTATTGCTACGGCGTAGCTGGCTTGATCATGTGACGGCTACGCCAGCTATACGTTCACGTAGCGGCGCTGCTACGCGTCTCGTAAATAAATTATTATTCGTGTAACTTTAATTGACTACGAATTGGTATTTTGTTTTGGTTTGAATGTTTGAGCGAAACAATAAAGGTACCTTTTATAATACCTACATAATATAACAATATTATGGATTATCATCATGTTTATTTTCCATATTTAAGATTTGAAATAATCAATCCTAAATATAGACCTAACTAAATCTAATGACTACTTCACTATTATTTATTAACAATATTTTACAGATTTTTTCGTGTTTACTAGAGTTCCATTCTCTCTAAGCCACAAAGCAAATAGAAAAAAAACTAACAAAACACTCCACTCTCTCTAACCCAACATTATTATTTGAAACAGTCCCCAAAACTTAGTTTACAAGTTCGAAAGACAGGGGTCAAATAGGTCCCAAGTTCGTGACCAATGGGCAAACAGAGCGATATCACAGATGGTATAACTAATAGCGCGGAGTACATTCATTAATCGTGGGACGTCCGATCATTAGTAACTGCCAACGTCGACTGAGAGGCACGCGTGGTAGCGCGTCGCAAACTACCCGCGAATTCGCTTGATTAGTAGATTGCGTGTTAGGCTTATGTGAAAGCAATTAAGATATTGTAGGGTGTGTGTAGAAGGAAGGTGGTGATAGGTGTCACATTATTTACCAGTTCATTTGACGTGTAACGCGTAAGCTACGCTCCCAACTTATTCTCAACCTGCCTAAATTGTTCTGAAAAAGACACAATGTTATTTGAATGGATGTAAAAAAAATCATGGATTTAAATTCAAAAGTCATTTATTCAAACTAGGCTGAGAAATCAGCACTTTTCGAACGTCAAAATTACATAAGACAGTCCTCCAAAAACGCCTCCCCTTCACCACTTCCTAGTGCTTTAGCTGGGAAGAAGAAGTGACGTAACGAACTCCCCAGCAGCACAGCTGTCTGAATAGTTAGAAAAACTTGATTCTATACAAAAGTACTTATACAAAATAATTAACATTACGCAACATAAAACATTAATAGTAGATTTTACATCAAGTGCACAAAACGAACCATTTTTATCCTAGACTTTTAGCATAGTAATGTCGAGGATAAAATGGTTTTGTGCACGAGTTATAAACTCTGCTTTTCACTTCGATTGCGAGGAAATAAAACAGTAGTATACCATAACATTTCTTTAATTAAAATTCAAAGTAAAATTAAACGACATTGATATTAGGCTTGGGCTGCAGACCTATACAGCCTACTATTAAATTAATTTTGTAATTATAATTTTCTTAAAATAATTAAATAACCTACCGTACTTGAATTTAAATTTTAATATCTTTTATGCCTTAAAAAACACATAAGGCAAATAATTTAAAGTAAATATTATAAAATAACGAATTTTAACTATGAACTTCTTATTGTGTTTGGATGTATGGCTCATTTTCTTTGCCTTAATATAGATACATTTATGAGTAGATACGTTAATGCTCTAGTGCACAAAATTCGATTTTGTGCAGCCTATATCCTGCACAAATAAGCACTTTCAGAGCATGAGAAGTGAAAATTAAATTATTTTCTAAATGTCACCTAGCACACGCCACTAAATCAATAAAAAAGTAAAAATAATTAAGTATCCGAATGAATGCCAGGCATAAAGGGCGTGCCCATTTACATTTATAGCTATTAAAGCTGTAACTCGGAAATCACAAATGATAAACTAGTGCCATCGAAGTAAAAATAAAGGAGATATTGGAGAGTATTTTATAACTACAATGACATTTTTTTAAAGTTTTATCACGCAACTACGCCTAAGTATATCAACAACATACACTACCAAATTCATATTCAGATCAACAAAAAAAAAACAGCTTTCATAACACCATTTTTATTGACTTCAAAGCAATTTCATTTATATGTACCGTTTTAAAAAGAAGCTACTATATTTCAGCAGTTACCTACGAGTGCTTGAATTTTACTGCTCGACCAATCAAAGCGCTCCACGGACGCGCAATATGAATTTTTCACGAATCTCTGGGATATGTCGAGAGAGCAATATTTTTATGAGAACACCTGTGTATTACAGACTTGCACGGATCAGTCGTCTGACAATGTGTAACATCTAAATAAACCGCAATTCAAAAATTCAAAATTCAAAATATTTTTATTTCACATAAACCTACAAGGGCACTTATGAAACATCAGAAGCTAGGTGCACGGTTCCAATTGGTCGTTTCCTATGGAGAAGAGCTGGCAAGAAACTCCACGGTTACTCTTTTAAAAGTAAATGGTATTTACAATCAAGTTACAGTGTTTATAGGTATGAGAGGACACTGTAGGCCTATCAACAAGTACCAGGTACTTAGCAAGATAGAAAATGATCGACAGATCTACAAGTCGGTTATGCCTACAACGTTCTCACATTCACAAAATATAAAAGAAGAGAATCTAAATAAAAAATAAACAAATTGAAAACCTATTTAAACCAAATGACATGACTGCCACTAAAGCTGTAACAAATCTAATTTAATAAAAAATATATATAAAATTAATGTATTTTTGACTGTCGTTTTATTCATTTACCTACTAGCGCCGGGGGGCTCCTGCTTCGCACGGATGCACTGTTGTGCGAATGTACTGATATGGCCATATTATGTCTAAACATGGAGATTTTTGTGCTCGTAATATTAAGTGCCTGGTCGACCGACCTCTGCTTGGGTGAAAATTATGCTCATTTAATAGTATAGGATAGTTCATACTAACTCCATGTATAGTACATACTAATTCCATGCTGCCATGATTATAGGTACTTACTAATTCCATGCTGCCATGTCATTATTCTAAGGTAGCCATCTTGTTCTAAACTTTGGGCGACCGAGCTCTGGTCGCGTGAATATACGGAGGAAATGAATTTTTCCAGATATGAGACCTAGCTAGATGGATTTTTCGCCCCCGTAAACCCATATACTGTAACTTTTATCGAAATCGTTGGAGCCGTTTTCGAGAACGTGATTACAAATATATGTATACAGGGTGTTAAAGTAATTGCGTGCCATAGCTTAGGGGTAGCTTCAGTATCGATAAAGAAAGCCAGAAAAAAAACTTGGAATTGTACGTACCTATCCTTCACCCGGCGTTATCGAAGTGTTCGGGCGTACGTATTTCATTGCGTTCGATAGTATGTAGGTAACTCTAGGAAATTATTAATTAGCATTTTTTAACAAAATAAAAACATTATTTTCGCATCGCCGCCGTACGAAGGGAAAATTCGAATTGTAATTTACATACCGTTAGTTCGATAGTAGGTAAGTAATTAAAGCATTTAAACAAATAATAGTTATTTGTTATACAAGAGTGCAAAGTTGCTTTTTAACCGCGTGTTCAATTTTGATGACCGAGCAAGCGAAGGATTCCAAAATTGAATCACGAGCGCAGCGAGTGATTCAAAATTAGAATCCTGAGCGTTAGCGAGGGAATCAAAAGAGCACGAGGTGAAAAATCTTTGCACTCGAGTGCAACACGTAACTTTTCATTCCACCTCAGCGAGGAAATGACTAAATGCAAAAAAAAAAACGTTTACAATCACAAGATAGGTACACTTTTATTTCAGTTTAGGTATTAATTACTACATTATGACAGGTAAGTATTACAGAATAATCTTTAAATTATAACAAAATAATACTAAGGTATAATTAAGAAAATTTTAAAGTAACGTTGCTACAGTTATTTAAATTGAGTGTAATATTTTTGTTTGGTACTGTAATATTGGTGTTAGTCACTTGTGTACTGTTTTTCGGTAAACTATCTGTCATACTTAATAGTTGTACCGATTCATCGGATTCCCTTGGCGTGAATGTTGGAGAGAGAGGGAGATGGTTAGGTGTTTCATAACGGCTTATTTTTGATGTAGAAGGGCCAGTACAAGGATCCGATTGAGGCTCTTTCAGTGTAATGGCTCCTACGATGCCTTCACATATTTTAGACTTATTTTGGATGGAATCCTCTATGTATCCCTCTACAACTGCATTGGACTTCCAGCCTCCGTGGCGCTTAAGGGACAGCAGATCAGCTCCGGAATCAGCCAAAAGTGTGGCTGAAGTTCGTCGGAAACAATGACCCGTGTACAACAGGGGTTCTGGAAGTTCAAGAAATGTTGCTATTTCTCGTGGGATACTGCCAATTTTATTAGTACCCATAGGCTGTCTAACACACTTTCCATTGCGATACTGTAGAAAAAATCGATTGATTGGAGTGTTAGGCGGGCGTAAGGCTTGATATTTCTCAACAATCGTTACGTATTCCTTGCGAATGACGAAGTTGCGGTCTCTTTTTGTCTTTGTATTAGGTAAATTAATTAATAGTAAGTCATCTGAATGTTTCTCAATGTTTTTGACATTAAGTTGTGTTAGTTCATTAGTTCGACATGCTCCGTTTATTCCAATAATAAGAACAACCTGTAACGTAAAGAGTATTGTAGTAGATAAATGAATAAAATTGATATGAACGCATAATTATGCCTATCAACATCTACTAAGTATACTATTTAATTGAGATTAATATACTTAAGTAGATACTGAATGTGCAACTGACTTACTTTTGCCGCCAAATATACGGAATCGGGTGCTTCGTTAAGAAACTTTTCAATATCAGATACTGTGAAAACCTTCGATTTTTTTGGTTGATGACCAGATGAGGCTCTTTTTAAAAATGCCACTAATTTAGGATAGGTATCGATATGTTTGTCTTTTTTCATCTTTATTGTTGCTTTTAGCATCGAATACGTACTCCATAGAGTGCTTGCTTTCTTGTTCTCGGATAATTCTATAAAATATGCCAGCAAAACGTTTTCTGAGAAAGTTTTGGCTCCTTTTGCTAGTCGCCACGTGTTGAACATATCGTACTGTTTTAAATACTTCTCGCGTGATTGTTGAGGGAGAAAGCTCATTTGCGCATTATTAACAGTTTCAGTCAATTCTGTTGGCGTCAAGCAAACTTCCTCGTCGCTAGAATCACTCATTTTAGTTTTTTCACTTGTTTTCAAGTTTCTTGTTTTTAATATACCTAAGGTTTAACAATGACGTGAAAAAATGCCGCGTAAAGAACCGCGTACAAAGCAAATTGAAAAAAGAACACCAAGAAGGTTCCGAGTCTGAGTTTTTAACAAATTAAAAAAAAGTTGTATGATATATTCGGCACCATAGAGGTAGCAGTAAATAGGTTTAATGTTTTTTTTAATTCACAAACTTAGTGCACACGATGTTCTAAATTCAATTTACTTTATCCTCTAGAGAATAAAAACGGCTTTTCCACTCAGATACTGAAGATTAAAAATACTCTTTCCGAGATGGTGGGATGAAAAATAATTTTAATTCTAAACGATTGCTATTTTAAGTTAGTAGGTGCTAATATATCTATATTTTTTTTCTGGTTTTCTTTATAGATACTGAACCTACCCCTAAGCTATGGCACGCAATTACTTTAACACCCTGTATACAAATATTGCTCGTTTCATAGTATAGGATGTACTATACACATAAACTTTTCGGAATAAATTCTCTAAGTGATGGTAAAAACGGAGTTTAAAAAAACTAAGCGTCACACAGACAGACACGAACAGCGACTTTGTTTTACATTTACATTGTATAAACATAATTATATATAGATAATTAATGTAATGCTAAATACCTAAGGTAGAAAACTCTGCTGAAGAATATGTTTTAATAGTTAAGTGAAACTCTTCAAGTAGGTATCTAGCACTCGCTCGTGAGTAAGTTAGTTCAGTAAACATAATATTTAGTATCAGTAAACATCAGTTGATACTGGTAAAAGCAAGGCTAACCACAAAAATAAACGTTTGTGTTTTATTTTTTCTCCTCGAATTGTCGAAATAAGAATTGAATAATTCGAGAAAGTCTTAAGCACCATCAACATAGCCAGAATTATTTAAAAAATCAATTTTCTCCTATCAGAAACTCGACAATAAAAACTCAAGCCCTGTCGGACAAACATTGTAAATCTTGTCGCTTCCCAATCGAGTTTTAACTTATTCGGCCGGATCCATTGCATCGGAATCGAGTTTAAAATTGATTATCATTGCGTTTTCATTATGTATTCATGCAAGGCACACAATATACCCTGATTTATGTACTCGCGCAGCATTGTTAGTATTATGTGAGGATATAATGTAATTTGAATTATTATGATGGTACTTTGTATGTGTTTGACATCCATTAACCGAATCTAAAATTATGTAAATTCTCACTTTAAACTAGAGGTTTTACAGCCATGTTAGGAATGGAAGGTATTCACATAATTACATACTCGAGTTGACTGTGAGTACTTACATAAATTATAATGTAACCGTGTTGGTTTGTTTTAAAGCGTCGCTTCCCGTCTTCTCATTAAATGATCAGGATCGAAATTTTAAATATTTACCTTCGAAATATCAAAGGCATCAAAGAAAACATACATAAAGTACAGTAAGTACGTTATATCGTCACATAGAGGATAGATTTCATACCCTTTCCGCTAACGAAGTGTCACCCCCTTTGCCTCCAAAAAGCAAAACGAAATGGTGCAACGCGTCCCGATGAGATTCAGGAATATAACGAGCTATCCCGTTATCAAACCCGGAGTTTGCTTTAATGGTCTCAAACTCAACTTCTGCCTAGTTGAAGACCGCTTGCTTAACTCAAATAGCAGCGAAATATAGAATAAGCTCAAGCTGAAAGATGGCCATATTGGAGACTGTATTTTTTATAAAACTATATTTAATTTTGCCTTGTTTTTGTTTTCGACATCGAGTTTGTTATTAGAATTCACTCTCAGGTAATAAATTATGAGGTATCGGGTATTGCCTTGGGAATAAATGAGCTTGCCACCTACGTAACGCTGTCATCGGCGAAATTAAAGGAAGCAATAGGTACCTACTCTGTTATTTTCGCGAATTACCCCAGGGCCACTTGAAGTTCATGGGCATATACACTCGAGAGAAATGAATCCGGGTCACTTAAAGAATGTTAAAAATCTCGGAAACTAAAAATGATAGGTTAATGCAATAAATTGTATTTAATAGACAATGTAATACTCCTTAAATGAAAGTAAAAAAAATATGAGTCACCATACATTTTATTAACACAAAATTACATAAAGAAAAAAACTGCTGATCTCTCCTTAAAACAAAAATAGGAAACATGAAATTTTTGAACTTTATTACGATTTTCTTGAATTTTAATACTTCGTATTGCCTCCTCGTGCTTCCATTACTGCGT
Source organism: Xanthia togata (assembly GCA_963853775.1). NCBI lineage: Eukaryota > Metazoa > Arthropoda > Insecta > Lepidoptera > Noctuidae > Xanthia > Xanthia togata. The sequence continues at coordinate 21,992,896 of OY970802.1, forward strand.
TTACGCGGTTTGGCATGCTGTACACCAAGTTCCTTATACGATTTTGGGGAATATTCTCCCATTCCTCTGTGAGAGCAATTTTGAGCTCACGAAGCGTGATTGGGGGAGGGTTTCGTTGTTTTACGCATCTGCCTAGCTCGTCCCAAGCATGCTCGATCGGGTTGATATCCGGGCTGCGCGCTGGCCACTCCATACGAGTAATGTTCATCTCTTGAAGGTAGTCATTCACAATCCTACCTGTATGAGGTCGGGCATTGTCATGCATAAATATAGCATCCTCACCTAAATTGACCATAAATGGACCAACGTGATCATTGAGGATTTCTTCCACATATCTTTCGCTAGTTAAAGAGCCGTTTTCTATGATCACCAGCTCTGTGCGACTTTCAGAAGAAATTCCGGCCCACACAAGTACAGACCCACCACCGTAGGCTACTTTTTCTTCGATGCATGCTTGCTTGAATCTTTCCCCTGGTCTTCGATACACTCTGTGTCTTCCATCGTGCTTGTAGAGCATAAATTTTGATTCGTCGGAGAACATAACTTTTGACCAATCTTCAATACTCCAATTTACGTGGCTCTGGGCATATCTTAGTCTTGAAATACGATGCCCACGCTCCAGTTTAGGGCCGTTTGCAGGTCTAAGGGGTTTTAAGTTAGATTCAGCAAGCCGACGTCTTACTGTCCATGCACTTGGGTTACTTCCTCCGAGGCGTCGAAACTGATTTGTGAGTTCAGTTCCTGTAAGAAAGCGATTTCGAAGCATGGTGTTCACCAAGTATCGGTCTTATCGTGCTGTGGTACACCTGGTTCTGCCCGTTCCTGGTCTGCGTAGGTTAGAACCAGTTTCTTCGTAACGTCGGAGAACTCTTTGTACTGTTGACAGCGACACACCGACAGTCCTGGCTGTATCGCGCTGACTCCGGCCGGTTTCCAGCATTGTAAGTATTCTGGTGCATTCTTCAGGCGTAAGCGACATAATTTCAGCTTGAATAATGAATATAGAGCACTATCAACATGGTTTATGTACCCACATAAATGACAGATTACAAACAAAAGCAAAACCAAATGCTGTAATTTCGTAGTTCCATCTTCGAAAGTGGCCCTTTTTCAAATTTGATTTTTTTATGATATAACTTTACAATAACTAAGAAGTTTTAATACCTTCATTTAAGGAGTATTACATTGTCTATTAAATACAATTTATTTCATTAACCTAGCATTTTTAGTTTCCGAGATTTTTAGGATTCTTTAAGTGACCCGGATTCATTGCTCTCGAGTGTATAACTCAGAGTTAACAGCTAATTCAGGGTTAATCAAATAATTCATCTTGTGCCACCAAGAGTTAGAGGTAAACCTAGGGTTAAACTTCTAAATATAATATTTACCCCACCTATGTGGGAGAGTTAAGTCGCTAAACTCTGGGTTAGTGTAAGTAATGTCAAAATAGATTGACGTTACGAGGTACCTCTGATAACTTATTTTGTATTTTATATTGTTTGTACTTACTTGTGATATAGTACCGAATGTTCACTTGAACATTCGGTACTATATCAGCACTCAGCAAGCAATATATTCATGAACTCATATTGATAAAAATAAATACAAATTATATAAAACTTAAAAGGTATTTTGTCTTTTTTTTTTGGGTTGGAAATTATCAAATAACTTCTCCGAGGAGGGCGTGTCAGACTCTTACTGACTAAAACCCACCCGTGTTCCATCAGCTGCCTGTACGTTGCCAGGGGCCACGGTATATTTCGGACTTTCCCGCGACCCCGACAGGCATCGGTCCTAGCGTTTTTTGCCTTATCCACAGACTAATTAGAGATAGCCTTATCTGACGTTTTCGTCAATCAATAAAAGCATAAATCCCCATGGAAACCACATACCATACGATTAAAATGAAATGTCATACTATGAAATTCAAAGACAAGAAAGAATGACGTATCGTAATGTCGTGTAAAAGAGATGGGTACACCATTTCCGTTCAATGTTTTTTCATTCATTTTTGGTCGGATTACATATCAGGGACATTGTAATTCTATTTTATGTTTCGTCGATTGAACTGCAATGTTTCCAACTCAAAAAACACAAACTTCAAGTTAACTAAACCGATGTTACTTTTTATTGGGGCAACGTGAAATTAGAGTTAAAATGTTAATTATTCAACTCCGGGTTACAAACTACATTTATTTAATTAACTCGATTAAACGTGCGAGTGGGCCTTAAAAACATAATATTAGGTTGGGGAAAAAGTCTTTTCGCATTATAGTATGTATGAACTTGTAATAAAATCTCTTTGGCTATACTATTTGTATCTGGCTGGTTTTGGTATCATTGAAAGTTTAAATTTTAAAGAACATAATTCTAAATTCAAATTAGGAAAATGTGTGATTTTCATTTGTTTTTCGTACCGTCAAGATGAGTGAAACTAATGAAAAAATTCGATACATTTTAAAAATTTACTAGAAAAAAGGTAAAAATGCAACGCAAGCCGCGAAAAAAATTTGCGATGTTTATGGACCTAGTGCAGTGTCTGTGAGAGTAGCACAAATTTTTTAAGGTTTAAGCGTCTTCAATCCGGAAATTTTGATGTCAAAGATGCACGTCGCTCTGGTCGCCCTATTACGGATAAAATGGATGCCATTTTTGAAAAAGTGGAGCAAGATCATTATCAATAGTTACGACGTAGCTGAAGAACTGGGAATTGACCACAAAACAGTTTTGTCGCATTTGAAAAAAACTGGGTACACAAAAAAGCTCGATATTTGGGTACCTCACGAGCTCACTGAAAGAAACCTAATGAACCGTGTACTCATTTGTGATTCTTTATTACGACGTAATGAAACCGAACCATTTTTGACGAAGCTGATAACTGATGATGAAAAGTGGATTACGTACGATAATAACGTGCGAAAAAGGTCGTGGTCAAAGGCCGGTCAGGCTTCACAGACTGTGGCGAAACCCAGGTTAACTCGCAACAAGGTGATGCTGTGTGTGTGGTGGGATTGGAAGGGCATTATTCATTATGAGCTGTTACCACCAGGCAGGACCATCGATTCTGAACTCTACTGCGAACAATTGATGAGATTAAAGCAAGAAGTTGAGAGAAAGCGGCCGGAATTAATCAACAGAAGTTGTGTGGTTTTTCATCATGATAACGCTAGACCTCACACATCTTTAGCCACTCAGCAAAAATTAAGAGAGTTTGGCTGGGAGGTGTTAATGCATCCGCCGTATAGTCCTGACCTTGCACCTTCAGATTTCCACCTGTTTCGGTCTCTTCAGAATTCCTTAGGCAGTGTCAGGTTAACATCACGAGAGGACTGCCAAAACCACTTGTCGCGGTATTTTGATCAAAAGTCCCAAAATTTCTATAGCAATGGGATCATGTCCCTACCTACAAGATGGGAAAAAGTTATCGAACAAAATGGTACCTACATACTTTAGTTAAATGTAAATAAACTATATTAAAAAAAGTTTTGAATTTTCTTAAAAAATGCGAAGCAACTTTTTCCCCAACCTATTAGTTATATTTTTATTAAATATGTTTCACAAATAGCATTGTTAAATTTAATCTACGTAGCATATTTTGCTTTGTTTTAATCTTATTAACATTTAAAATCTTAATAGATTTAAGACAATACAGGCTTTTATTAACTTAAATTTTTACCTAAATTACGAAAAAATCTATTAGTCGAAACTTTACAATGCCAATTCACCCACATGAAATGTATCACTCACATTCTCGTTAGCACCATCGTTTAAATCTCACACCAAACCGCGCAATAATTACCGGAATACCTTTACCGAATTAATGGCAAAAAAGCAATTCTAGGTCGACGTTTAATTCGCGCCATTTTCGAGCTTTGGTTCAAAGAATGATTTATTTCTGCAATCAATGCGTCAACTCAAATATCATCGGTTTCCGGCGACAGCGAGACGGTATTTTATCGATGGTGCGGTGAGCTGTGACAGCCAATATTTAATTACATTTTTTATATGAGTTCTGCGGTAATTGGATATGGCGAAAGAATTGGTAGGATACGCATGGAAACTATGGTTTTTCTTAATCATCCGTTGTTCTTTCTGATTTATTACTTGGCGGCTCCCAAGACAGTTGTGAGTTGAATTTCTCCAGGACCCGTCGTGCTTCATTGTCTCGACGCTTTTCTGGTAGTCAGTGGTTGGAAATAGTGGTGAGCCTGCTCTAAAAAAAAAGGGTAACTGGAATTCCTTATAATGTAATCTGTTCTTTATACTTCAAGCATGTCGATACAGAGTAGGAATCGGCAATAAAGAGTTTGGCAATCAAGAGTTCACGACATGGCGCACAGAGGAGCTGTTCCAGATCGGAAGCCCTTCCTGTTAAGTTACTGCAGAAAGCAGTCTCCATTTCTGCATTAAAATCTTGTCCAATTATTACGGTTTATTTTATATTTACATATAGTATGGTGTGATTAACTTTGTTTAGTGTTTGTCTCCTATAACCGAAGGTAAGCTGATAGCGGCACTATCTTTTATAATTCACACAATTAATCAGCTAAATACTGATTAAGTTATTTTAGATGAATTACCTTCGGCTACAGGAAACACTACGTGGATGATAAGCCCCTGCTTTTTGGAACTATGCAAGGTAAACAAAGGTAATTCAGTGTCAGTCATTTAAGTACGCTACTCAGGTGCCACTTAGGTACTGCCAGCACTCTCGCACTTTTGCATTTTTAAGCGCCTTAGCTTGAAAAGTGATTTGTAAGAGGCACTTTAACGTCAACTATTTGCACAATACTAATCTGCCATTCAACAGTCATTTATTTTCTGCAATTAAAGACCGATTTATCAATTTATTGATTGATTTTACCAATTTATTGCTAAGAAAATGACTAATGCCCGTTTTCACCGACAACACTTGGCTCAAGTTGAAAATCCAACAGTGCACTTTTATTAAGGTATTCATTTAAGCATCACTAAGTGAAGGTGAAAACGGGCATAAACAACGAGTCATCATCTTCCTGCCCTTGTTACATGGGGTTGGCGCAACACGTTGTCTTTTTCCACTCTCTTCCGTCAACCGTCACGCTATCATTCACTTCCTTGTCTTTCATATCATTCCTCACACAATCCATCAGTCTTTTCTTTGGCCTTCCTCTCCCGCTCCATCCATCAACGCTTATATTCATCTTTCTTTTAGTCACAAGCGTTTCCTCTCTCCTCATCACATGCCCAAAACAGGCCAAACTTTAAAACTTCCCCTTATATACTCATTTCTTACTTTATCCATTTTCATCACTCCACAACACATCCATCTCAACATTCTCCTCTCCGCTAAATCCAATCTTTTTTCATCCGTCTTCATACAGTACGACAGGCCTTATCACGGACTTGTAGATTTTCCTCTCGAGGGGCATCCGTGGGTCGCAAGTTGTTCCTGTGACCTAAGCAACGATTAAAGATCTAAAAAGTAAATGATATTCACGTTGACACGGTTTCCTTTCCTCCTCGTTTGAGGACTGACTCCTAAATACATACAATACAAGCCCTGGCTTAGTTTGGGTATCAGTTTAAGTTATAATAAATACTATCTATGTACTAGCAAATTCTAATGAATGCTCTCAATAGTGGCAGTAAATTTTTTACTTAACTATAGCAGTTTCAAAGGTAACATAGAGAGATCCACGCAGACTGTCGCAGCATCATGCTGAGATAGGAGGCTTTTGGCCTCGCACAGGAATCTCTTTACTTTGTTTTATTTTTATTGGTTTTTTATTTGTGTTTTTAATGAGTGTGTGTTTAGTTTAATTAAGATCTCCTGTCCTTGTCCCAATAAATACTTTTTCTTTCTATCTTTCTTTCAGACTAAATATTACTTTGTAAAGTAAAACCAAACGTTCCATTTCCGTAAATAGACATTTTCAGTTTTCGCATAATATACTCAGTACAATATCAAACGATAAAATTTCCGATTAACGCGTCCGGGGGCGATTCATAAATGCGGAATGCTGTGCTAATAAATTGTCCGAATATAAAACCAGTGTGGACCCAAAACATGACAATACCAGTAGGTATTATTATTAATTTACAATGATCTTATTTCCGGTGTTGGTGTCCAATGAACAAATTAATTGAGTTCCACTGTTGTTAATAAAATTGCTGTTACGGTCATGGTTTAAATTTTAATGCAAACGAGTATCCCCGATATAAAATAATTTGAAAAATTGTATCAAATGATTTTTTTATTCATTGGCAATGCCTGATATAATTTGATGAAAGATAAAAGCATTCAGACCAATTAGACCTTTTCTACTAAATAATGCAACAAAAAAACCCCGGGCTCCTCAATGATATATAATATGCCAATTGACTTAAAAACCTCCTTGGTTAAATTTAGATGCAAACTGGCAGGTTCACCTAAAAAAATATCAAAAATTGCTATTAACACTATTAGAAAAAAAAACTGTCATTTTGATTTTTTTTCATTACACACTGCCAGTGTCATGACTAGGTTCATGAGAAATAAAAGTCTTCTAAAAAGTTTTATATTACAAAACTTCGCCTTACCCACGTAAGGCGAAGTTTTTACACGAAATTCTGTGAAAACAGAGAATTTGTGGGGAATGTCTGCGACTTTAGGTTCCCACAAAGACATAAAAATAGATCCTTTTAGTGAAATTAACTAGCATCAGAGTACTCTGCAACACTTCTGTAACTTATAAGCCTGGAAGTCTTATGTGTACCTACAGTAATTAGAGAGTATTTTTCGTGACATTCATTCTAACGTTGTCTCTTCTATAATGACTAGGCAAATGAACACAAACACAACAAAACACAAATAAAATTTGAGGTAAGTCTAGACATGCGACATGTATAATTATTTTGATCCTCTATATTTTATTACAACAAAAATTCTCAAAAATGTACGAAACAGTTCCAACAGTACGGTTCGAATCATTTTCTTAAAGGTTAAACTGCTGGAAACAGAAAAACTTCTAAATATTTTCTACATGCTACTTACCTTTGTATCTCGCGTCTAAAACAGAAATTCCAAGACCATTCACATTGCTCCTAGTCTCTATAATCCAATTGAAGTGATCACAATCGCATTGCCCGCATGGCACCGCGCTCGACGTCAGAAATTGGCCGCAAATGGCGAAATAGCACGAAGATTGCACAAATTGGCCTTCATCCAGTGACTTAAAGGAAAACTAATTTACTCCGACCCAGTGTGGGATTACTGAATTTCGGTGAAAACATTTATTCGAAAGTATCGACTTCAGCAATTTTGTGAGCCGCCGCGCGTAGCAAATTATTTGTTGAGGATTCTGTGTAACGAGTTTTACGTGCGTATTTGTTTAATTATTGCCGGCATTTTGTAAGAATTATAGGTACCTACTTTGAATTGTTTACTGCAACATATTTATGAATAGAGGCCATGTCAGTAGTTTCGAGTGTGACAAGTACCTATAACAAATGAACTTTTGGACTTATCAATTATTTTTAGTAACTACTTGTTAAACACAATCATGCATTTTAACGTTGCTAAAATGAAATGAAATTGTTTACTCTGGATATTGGCATCACTAGCAGACACTAGCTAGTAGTAGCTAGATGGGTTCGGCGTTTCCTATCTGACTACTCTGAGAAAAAAAGCTGAAACAAACTCAGAGGTCACAGTCTCTTTTAAAGTCCAGACATGATCTTGGTCAGGCCGGCCGACATAATCTTGGTCAGGAGGAGCTCGTGGCTAAGTAATAACTGCCGCACGGGTCGATCCATCAGGTTAAGCTACGCTTGCCGGGGTTGGTCTGTGGATGGGTGACCATCTTTACATACCGAGACTCCTCCGTGCGCGTTTTGTGTGGGAAATCATCAAATGACGTCTCCCGCTCTGGGTGGAGCGGGAGGGCGTGTCAGACTCTTACTGACTAAAACCCACCCGTGTTCCTTCTCTTGCCTGTGCAATGCCAGGGGGCCACGGTATCCCTTTCGGACTTTCCCGCAACCCCGGCAGGCAATGGTCTCATCGGACCCCTTCACTCGCTGACACTCTTTGAGGCGCGCGTGGAACACAACGCGCCGTCGACCCGGGCTTGGTCCTTACCGGACGGCGAGCTACCCATTGCTCACCGTCCGCAAGCCCGCGCCTACGGTGGCCGGGAATCAGCGATTGATTCCCGACGCCCAGGGCGTCTCCTCCTGCGGCGGCTAGGGGCGTGAGGGCGCGAAATTTGCCGCTCCCTCACGCGCTCCGCCTCCTCCTTCGCGAGCATTACTGCTTCGCAGAAGGAGGTGACGGCCTCCCATGCCCTCTCGCTCCGTACCATGGCCTGGACCAGGGCCGGACGCGAGAGATCCCCGCCACCGATCGCCTCCACGAGGACACGGCGGTGCTCTGCCCAAGCCGGGCATACCTCCACTGTATGCTCCACCGTGTCCTCCGGGCGATCCACGCAGTGATGACACCCGGGCGTTTCCTCCCGCCTTATCCGAAACAGGTACCTCCCGAAACAGCCATGTCCGGTGAGGACCTGCGTCAGGCGGAAGGTGAGGACGCCGTGGCGCCTCTCCAGCCACTCCTCAAAGAGGGGACTTATCGCCGCAATAGTGGCGTGCCCAGCACTGGGTTGCGACAATCGCACTCTCCATGCCGCCATCAGATCCCGTCGGAGCTCTGTCCGCTGTGCCGCGATTTCTCGCGGCATCGGAGTCAAGCCCCGGCGTTTCGCCTCCTCGCGCCACTCCCAAATATGCGCGAGGACTTTTGCCTCCAGATCCCATGGCGGCAATCCAGCAAGGAGGCTCGCCGCCTCACCGGAGACCGTGCGGTACCCCCGGATCAGCCGGGTGGCCATGACCCTCTGGGACGCGTTCAACCTGCGGGCAGGCCGCCGCCTCAGTGAACGCGCCCACACCGGTGCCCCGTACAGGGCCATGGACCGCACGATCCCCGCGTATAGCCTCGGTAAGAGGCGTTTGGAGCCGCTTCAATGCAGCCCCGGCCCGCTCCAGTCTGGGAGCCAAACGTCGGAAATGCTCCACGAAGTTCCACCGACTGTCGAGGACGAGTCCCAGGTACTTCATCGTCGACTCGACGCCGATGTGAACCCCTCCTACCGTTATTTGGGAACCCGACGGTGGCGCGTTCCGAGGACCATGAAAACACATGGCCTCGGACTTGTGCAAGGCCACCTCGAGTCCCAACTGCCGGATTCTGGCCACGATTGTCGCAACCCCGTGTGTCGCTAGTTCGGCCGCCGCCTGGTGCGACCTCCCCTGCGCCAGGACCAACGTGTCGTCAGCGTAACAAACGACGCTGACGCCAATGGGGAGGTCTGCGCGCAGCAGTCGTATCCGATGTCCCACAGATGCGGCCCCAGGACCGATCCCTGTGGGACACCGCACGACATCTCTCGCCGGTTCCACTCTCCCTGGTGACCGGAGTAGATGATGGCGCTGTCCGTCAAATAGGCCTCGACCACACGACAGAGGTAGGTCGGCATCCGGTGATACCGGAGTGCCTCCCTGATGCAACTCCAGGGCAGGGTATCCGCCAAGACGACCCCACCCCGAGCCACCGCATCCCCCGTCGTGAGGGCTCGCACGCGCATGATGGTGCCCACCGTGGAGCGCCCCCTGCGGAAACCAAACTGGCTCTCCGCCAAATCCGGCCCCACCCGCACCAGCCGCCCGACAAGGCGGTCTGCAATTACTCTTTCAAAGAGCTTGCCCACCTCGTCGAGCAGCACGATGGGCCGGTAAGCGGACGGAGAGTCCGCAGGGCGCCCCGGCTTCTTGATGAGGACCAGTTTCCTCGTCTTCCAACGAAGTGGGAACTGGCCCCTCTCCATGCATGCGCTTAAGAGCCCCCTTAGTCGAGGCCCGAGAGCCTCTGAGGCCAGGAACCAGGCTTTCCCAGGTAAGCCGTCGGGTCCTGGGGCAGTATTTCTGGCATTCAGCCTACGTACCGCCACCCTCATCTCTACCTCGGTCACCTCCGGAGCATCGTCGTCGTCGTCGGCGGTGTGGTCCGCATTGGGCACCGCAGTAGGCGGAGCCATGGGCGGGGAGGCATGTTCCCCTCGTGAAGGGAACAGAGCGCTCACCACATCCCCCACAAGCTGCGGCCGGAGACTCTGCGTAAGCGGGGGAGCCCATGGGCGGAGTTTCTCCCGCACCATTTTGTATGGGCGTCCCCACGGGTCTCTGTTCAGAGTCTCCAGCGACTCCTCGCGGGCCACTGCCCTGGCCCGCAGGATTTCCGCTTGGAGGGCGGTCTTCGCCGCTCTGTACCCCTCGTACAGCTCCGCCTGAATGGCTTCCGTATCCGGAGGTCGAATACGGAGCCGGCGGTGCCTGGTGTACCGACGGCGCGCAGCAACGCATGCATTGCGCAGTGTCGTCAGCTGTCGCGACCACCAGTACACCTGGCGCGAAGCACGTCCGGGCTGGACCCGGGGCATTGCCACGTCACATATCTCGGACATGGCCTCCCGGAACCACTCCGCCTCGTCATTGATGTCGGCAGGCCTGTCCGGTGATGAAACCCAGGCCTGCACGATTGAGGCTTCCAGGAGGAGCTCCCGGTCCAGCTGCTTCAGCGCCCACCGCGGACCACTCGGGGCCTGTCGGACCGGCGCGCTCGAGGTCTGGGCGGAGACGTCAAACCGGATGTACCGGTGATCGGAATACGTCTCCACCCCCTCCATGACGCGCCAGTCAATGACTCGTGGCGACAGAGCGGGGCTGGCGAACGAGATGTCCACCACTGATTCACCCCGCATCCGCACACACGTGGGTGCAGAACCCCGGTTAAGGACGACCAGGCCTGTCTCCAGCGCCCAGTCCTCCACCATCCTGCCCCGTGTGTCCGTATACCGGGAACCCCAAGCCACATTCTTGGCATTGAAGTCCCCGAGGACGAGCACGGGGAGGGAACAGAACCCGACGATGACGACTCTCAACTCCGCAAGGGAGTTGTGGAACTCGGCGAGAGTTCGGTTCGGGGAGAAGTATGCCCCTACCACGACAATCTCCCCGAACCGTGCTGCAACGCAACCCCGTACTCTCTTAACAGCCTCGAGGGACGGGGTACCGGCGGCGGCCGACGAAATTAGGGCCACTGAGCCACTCAGGTCCTCCACCCAGTCATCCCTGGGCGGGACAAAGTACGGCTCAGCGACCACGGCGATGTTAATCGACCACTGCGCCATGCTCTGGAGCAACAAATGCTGAGCTACGGCGCAGTGGTTGATGTTCGCCTGGAGGAGGCGAAATGGGGCCATTATTGGCACTCCATTGCAGCACCCTCCTTAGCCCCCTGTGAGGGCCCTGCCGCGGCGGCTGCGGCGACGGGGACGGTTGTGGAGGCGGCAACGGCGGCGGTGGTGGCGGTTGCGGCTGTGACGGCGGTGGCAGATGGCTTGCCTCTAGTCTTGGTGGGTGGAGCGCAGGCCTTGCTCCCAATCCGGTGGCCGGCTGGCTTACCTGCCGCTGCACAGACGACGCAATGCGGCGTGGCTTTGCACGAGCCGGCCTTGTGACCGGGCTGACCACAGCGGTAGCAGTGACTGCTGCGGTCCACCTCCGAGGTGCATTTAGCTCCCACGTGGTTGCCCACATGACAGCGGAAGCACCTCAGAGGTCTGGGTTCCAGCAGTTTGACCTGCGCGGAAACCCAGCCCACCAATAATCTTTGGCCCTCCCCGGCTATCTTCTTGGCCGCCGACACGGGGCAGCTCACCGTTATGGCTCGCAACCCCGTGAAGTCAGGTCGGAGGGCACCTTTTTTTTTTTTTTTATTGTTCCGTGGTGGAAAATCCTCATGGATGTCCTCTGCCTGGGGCGAGCGGAGGGGTCTGTCAGACTCTTACTGACTAAAAACCACCCCCGTGTTCCGTCTCACACCTACGCCGGGGGTCGCGGGAACGAAAAATCCTCCGCAACCCCCGACTGGTGCCAGCCCGCCGCAGCGGGCCCCTCCTCCTTCATCACCGGCGTACCAGAACACATGGCACGCCGTGACCAACCCAGGGACCAAACCAGCACATGGGCGCCAGACAGCCCCTTGTCTAGGCGCCCTTGGCCCCTCTTCGACGGGTCAGGTCATTGGCCCCGCCGTCTACCAATTTTCGGCCGCAGAGGATAGGGAGAGCGGCCTACGCTATACCGACGCTCCTCTTTCCCTGCGGCCCCACCGCGTTCGCCATCAGACGGTGGCGACCCCGTCAAGGCCGCGGCAGGGAGGGAGAGCGCTGTACTGCAATACACCTCTCCAGCCGCGGCCCCGAAACCGCAGCCGCGATGCCTCCGATACACGACATCGCGGCCCGCCTCAGTTGCGATGTCGCCACCGCAACCTACTCGTTGGCCGCTACGTCATGGGCTTGGATCAAAAAGCCCTGACGAGCGGCCCCTCCTCGGGTTCCTCTTGGCTTCACCGTGGGTGCCCAACCCACGGCTAATGAGCCCCCCCGCAACGACAATGCGGGAACCCTTCGGGGGGGAGGTCGGAGGGCGCCTGCCCTAACCTGCTCGGCAGAGCACCCCCCAGCCCTAACAACGGCGGCCACCACCTGTCCCTCCGTCACTGAGTCGTCCAGGCCCAGAATACGCATGTCTGCGCATTTGGTGGGCCTGGACACTCGGGCCTCGTCCGCATTTAGGGACGCCCTAAGCCTTTCGGCCAGAGCGTCAGCGGCCGGGCCGCTTGCCGCACCGGGGACCTCCAGCATCCGGGCCCCAGTGGCGGTGACCCTCACCCGGATGCCATCAGCGGCACCAATCTCCTTTAGGTCCACCGCCGCCCCCACCTTGGCGAGCACGTCACGGTAGGACACGCCCTTCTTCTCCGCCTCTGGCTGTAGTGTAATCACTACAGCTGCGGACTTCGGGGCGCGGAGCCTAGCCGCGACGCTTCGCTCCTTGGGCCGCTGCCTCCTCTCTTTTTTCTTGGCCGCCCTTTTTGCCTTACCCGCCTTTTCCTTTTCCCCGGCGACTTGCCATTCGGCGCCAGCCGGAGTAGAGTTAGGAGGAGGCGGGGGCGGCTGTTTCACCGCCTGGGCCTGGGCCTTCGCCGCCTGGGCCGGGGCCTTTGCCGCCTGGGCCGGTGCTTTCGCCGCCTGGGCAGGTGCCTTCGCTGGGGCAGCTACGGTGCCAGCATATGTTGCCTGCTTCCGCTGGCCAGAGGCCGGCATGCTCGCCGCTAGAGGAGGGCGCAGGACGATGGCTTCTAGCGCGGAAAAACGAGACTGCATAGAAGCCATCTCCTGCCTCACTAGGGTCAGAACCCGGTCCTCCGCAGGCACGGGCCGTCCCTGCCCTTGCTGCTCCCTCCCCTGCGGCACCTCACGGGGGCAGGCACCTCGGAGCCTGGCCAGGTCCGCTCGGAGCTCCTCATTCTCCTTTCGGAGAAGCTCCATGGCGGCTGTCAAGCGGGCGACCTCCGCCCGCATCTCGGACATGCCGTCCGACGGCATAGGCCTCCGCTGTGGCGGTGATAGGCCTCCGCTGCCGCCAAAATAGAGGCCATGGCCGCAGGCATGGCCTTGTCTTTAGAAGACTGAGTCCTCTTCAAGACCAACACCTTCATTGCGGCTGCCACGGCCTCCGCAAACCTGGCCGCTCGCTCAGAGTTGGAGCCACCAGTGACCTCCGGCTTTCTGCCTGCCGACTCTGTAAGGGCCGCAGCAGTGCCCGTCCCTACAGGGTGGTGTTCTTCCTCCGTAGAGGGCCTCTCCGCCTCAGCTGGACTGGCCGGACTCGGCTCGCCTGCCTCCTTGGTGGTGAGCCGTCTACCCACACCTTTTCCCCCGCCGACTGGAGTGAATTTTTCTCCTATGGCCTTGGCCCGAGACCCCCTCATCAGCAGACGACCCTTGGCCATCTTCCGGTTTGGACCGCTTCCGAAGGAACTTTCGGTTCCTACGGGCAGCCCCCACCACTTCACGCTGAGAGCTCTGACCAGAGCTCTTTGCGCCAGATGCAGCGTCGGACTCCGACCCCGCATCACTCCCCTCAGCTTGGTTTTTGGTTTGATTTGAAATTTCCATATTTGTTCCCACGAGTATTTAACATGTTGTATTGACTCAAAAAAATAGTGGTTCGCACTAGCGACTAATTATCTAATAGCTACCCATTAGTCAAGCTTACAAATACAACCTCAACCCTCACGGTGCGCCGCCGCTTGGAGGTTTGGGGTATTTTTTTATAGAGGATTTCTTCCTCGCGGTCCGGGCGGTTAAGCCAAGACCCTCGACCCCCGTAACAACTCCCTGCGGTCGTGATTCAGTCGTTAGAATCCTTCACTTGCTCTTGATTAATCTATGGCCCTCGCTTTAAATCCGTCCTTTAATCACTAATTGCCTATTATACTATTTACCATTACGATATAGGGCTAACTTAAGAAGTTAATATCATCAAGGAGTTTCCTAGGAGGAAAACAGCGTCCGCTTTAGCGCATGCGCGGTGATGTTCTGGGTTTTGGCGCCATTCATACGTTTTGTTGTAGGTACTGAATTTTTATATTCTTGTTCTATAGCTTTGATCTTTTATTTAGTAGTTCCTAATCCCAATGTTTGAGAGTAGATAAAGTAGTGTATGAAACTGCACATAGCTAGGTATTAAAACACTCGTGTGATACTACTTAAACACACACTCATGTTTTAATACCCCGCATTATGCAACAGTTTCATAAACTACTATTAAGAACCCCTTAATAATGGCATAAAGTCTTCCGTCCCAGATTTTATAGTAGCCAATGAAATGCCACGAAAAGTTAATTAGATGAAAAGTTATAAAAGTTTAACGATGTGGCTATCTCGTGTTATGGCGTGCCGGATATTGCAACGCTTGTTAGGGGATGCCGGAAAGTTACGAGTGTTTTTGAAACAAACAATGTTGCAATTTTGAAAGTTATTTTCGAGTACGGTTTTTGATATAGTTTGGTTTGAGAGATGATTTTTGGTTGCTTTTTTATTGTTTTCTGCAGTTTTACAAGAAATCAAAAATCGAGTGTAATCGGTACCCTAATTACGTAATATACGATCAATCGGAATTTGAATCGTTCTGAAACAAATTGCTTAGATAGCGGGTGTCCCAAAATTTACGCAAGATTTGAAGGGAATAATTAACACAGTTTTATTTTAATTTCTTAAAATTTCTTTATTGAGTCACAAAGTACATAGGCTACTAGCCTTTATATATAACTATTAATTCATATAAACAGCACAACATCGGCCCGATTGCTTACTGCACGAGACTTTTCCTGGCCGTGTACTCTGTCGTTTGGTGATCAGAAATTGGTTCCCTATCCATTTGCATAAAATTTTAAGACCTAATATAACTTAGCATAATTTTGTTTGGCATAATTATATTTTCGCATAATATAATTACGCATAACAGCTTACGCATAATTTTTTTAAGCATAATTTCTCTAACCATAATAATGATTAAGCATAATATTCAAAAGCATAACTTTTTTAAGCATAATATCCTAAAGCATAAATTTATTTACGCATAATGATTTTAAAAACATATTTTTATTGAACAATTTTGTGGGTTTTTTTTCGCTGTAGGAAGCATGAAGCAAGCAAGCATACAGCATGCAAGCAAGAATACAGCATGCAAGCAAGAATACAGCATGCAAGCAAGCATGCAGCAAACAAGCAAGCATGCAGCATGCAAGCAAGCGTGCAGCATGCTGCATTCAAGCGAGCATGCAACATGCAGCAGGCAGGGTTTCTGTCACGGCTCCGGCGCTGCGGGCCTCCGGCGGCCCCACGCGTGCTAATCGTCGCAGACGGCTTTCGCTCACCACCGCAGCGAAGCCGGCCAGCCTCAGCCGCGGGGGCTCGCTCGCAGCCGCCTGCTCCTCAGCCCGCAGGCCGCCTTGCACCTACGCACCTACGCGATTTTAAATTACACTCTAGGGGTAGGACAAACAAGATTACGTGGAGTCGGTTTTGCAGCAATTCAGTTCTGTCACTAACTTTTGTTGCACAGCATATTAAATTTTTTACCAACAATATTATTTAATTGTTACAGAAACTATAGCAAATTGGTTTAATCAGAATTATGTATGGGGCACTACAAGTTTACCACCACCATTTCCACCCAAAGTCTGGAGTAAGTATCTACTAGAAAAGGAAAATATATATTTTTTTTTTTAATTTTTTTTTTTTATTATTTATGTACACACATAAAAATAGATACAGATAAGACATAATCATAATTATGAGTACAAAGGTACTGCTTATTTCTTAAGAAATTTCTTCCAGCAGACCTGCGACAGGAGAAATGAGAAAGAAATGTAGACAATAGTGTGTGAGAACAAGAAGAGAAAAAATTATAAATATGCGAAGTCTTAAACTAAAATATTGAAATAAACCTACACGTATAACGTAATAAATTAACATATACTTAAATAAATACATAGAGCTTAAATATATAAACATATATACTATAGGTATATAAATACTCACGGTTGAGAGGAAAGGTAATGCTCTTTTACTTTTATATATATTATTATTATGCTAATAGTCATTAGGCCTATTAACGTTATGCGAATCAAATTTATGCCAAAACAAATTAGTCTTTAAGCTGATTATGCCAACATAAAATGTATGCCTAAAAAAATTATGCCAAAACAAATTGTGCCAAAATCGTTATGCCGAAGTATATTAGGACAAAGAACATTATGCGAAAAGAAGAGATCCCTCAGAAATTGTCCCCTAAAACGAATGAATGAATGAATTAATCATAGTCTGGCCAGGAATTTTTAGCCAACCCATTCGCGATAAATTTTTTATCATACTAAATTTGATATAAAATACTTTTCATCCATTAAGCAGGGTGAAGGTCGTTCCTTTGCAGATCCTCCACTATAAGAAGATGCGGTATAATTAGCAACCTAGTGCCGATGTAATTTCTAGCATCTCAGACCGTTACTAAATCTACAATGTGTACCTCACTGAATTAATGCACATTATCAAAGTAGTTTGTCCAGAATCGTTTACTGAATCGGTTTCTGTCATTTGTTATTTTTTTTTTTTTTATCCCAAAAATACTTAAAACTAGGTACGTAAATAACAGTCACACTTTCGCTGTGTGTGCTTACAGTTATAACAAACCAAAATGGACGAGTACCTACTACGACTAGACCCTTAGCGACTGTGCGTACGTAGATTTGTAATCTGGCCACAATTTTCTCCCATAAACACTATTTAGGAACAAATAAAAAATGATTTTATTTTATCTTATTTTATTTATTACGGACAAAAAACAGTTACGCGCTTATTTATACATAATAGTAAAACATCTGTGAACATATTATTAAAATTGGGGTGTTTGGTAGTGTGCGTTATTTCCGGGACATGTTTTATACATATGGTTCCCTTTGATGTCCCACAATTCTAAGAAACAGGAGTAGATACAAAAAGTCCTAGAACACGTGTTCCAAAAATACTTAGTTTTGAAGATAACATAACACTGGTCTCTCAGTCTCGATGTGTGTATATGTATCTAAGTTTCATTGATAAGTACGAGTAAATCAGTTTCATTCAAACCTGTAGCGGTTACACCGCCACATACGAAGAATACGTACTACGCATCAAAGACATGACGTCACACAGATCCTGCATCGCGCAATTAGAGTTTACGGCGCGAACGACATAATATATAAGACTATCCGACATCAACAGTCAGGCACACCCCGTCCTATCCGCGCAGGAGTCCCTCAAGGCTCTGTGCTCTCCCCCCTAATCTTCACGCTTTCACCAGCGATATCCCAAAGAGTAAAAGGGCGCAGTTGGCTCTGTTCGCAGACGATACGGCCATCTACTACAAGGGTACCAGCTCTGACTCGATAGCCCGCACTGTCCAGACCTCAGTCGACATGCTCGGCGCCTGGTTTAGAAAGTGGAGGATCGAAGTCAACCCGGATAAAAGCCAAGCGGTTCTCTTTATGAAACCGCATAAAAGGTTCAAACCCCCCCGACCTATCACCATGTTCGGCAAGCCTATCCCCTGGGAGAAGCGAGCCAAATACCTAGGCGTCGTCCTAGATCAGCATCTCACCTTTAGCGATCACATAAAGCAGGCCCGCTCGCGAGCCACTTTCGTTCTCGGTAGACTCCACTCTGTCCTGAATGCACGTAGCAAAATGTCACATAAGTGCAAATTGCGTACGTACACGGCGTGCGTTCGTCCCACGCAAAACCCCGCCATATTCATAGGATGCAAACGCTCCAAAATAGATTCCTCCGAAAAATCACCGGTGCCCCCTGGTACGTTAGGAACGAGATCCTCCATCTCGACCTAAAGATCCCCACAATCCACCAATTTCTCAAACGCAATTCCAAGCGTTTCTTTGAGTCCGCCGCCAAACACCGCAACCCTCTGGTTGTCGAGGCCGCCAATTATGTCACTAGTAGAATCAGTCAGATCCGCCGCCCTAGGCAAATCCTTACCGACCCAGACGACCCCATAACCCTCCTCCAGGAGAGCAATAGGGCCACAAGTACAGTGCACAAACACAGACATCGACCCGCATTCCGACCTCGCCGCCGAGGTCCTCAGCGATCGCGACCCGCCCGAGTAAATAATACTCCCCACCGACCCTTGCTCGCAGAAGCGCCAGCCCGCGTTATGCTGAGAAATGTAGACTTAAATTCCCCGATTAATAATAATGAATCATCTTTGATCCAGCCTGACCCAACAGTAGTCATCACCTCAGAGGTGAGCTACGAGATGCCCTAGTTAAAAATAAAAAATAAAAAAAAACAGTCGGGCAATCGGCCCGCCAGACACAACACCCGTCTGGTCGGAGGATCCTCCCTTTTCTATGGGGGATGAGTGAACTTAACACCCTGTTCACCATACCCCTAAAATCATTCATATTTAAATCTAAGAAAATGCGACGTTGTCACAATATTTCTTTTTTATTGACAAAAATAGTCCGTTTTTATTTTATTTTTATATTTCGCATCAGGTTATATGTTTTGCATAAATCGTGACATTGTCGAATTACTTCAAATAAAGAAATATTTCATAAGCTAGTTGATTCTTTGACATGGTCTCATTAATACTCTAATACTAAGTAGCTAGTAATGGGATATCAAAAGGAAGCAACACGTTGTATAGGCAGGAGCTAGTCTATGATCCTAACTATAAGCACTATGATACATTATACGAAGGTACCTATTATTATAACACAATCACTTGAGACAGCAGGTACTACAGTACGTCATGCCAATTGTGTCAACCGCACTACTATCAATAATTATTATCAACAATAGGTACCTACCCACACCTTTGACGTAATATTGATCTGTTATAACCAAAAGTCCTCAACCGATTGGCTTGTTGACTTGATACCTATTAGTAGTGGATATCCTGTCAGTAGATTCTACAGATATTAAATAACACTAAAATGCAAAAAAAGAAAGTTGGTTCCCGTCTAAGAATGATCCATAGCTCAACTTATTACGCAGGAATTAATAAAAATAGTGTACTACAACATCCTTTGTTTGTCTGATTAGGTAGGTACTATCGCGGAAACGCATATCTGCACACCGTAAAGACTATTCCTGCTTGCAGCGCTCGGCCGCGGCCGCCATTGTAAACATTACCTACGCTCATAAACCAATAGCATCGCAGCATCAGATTTTTGCTGAGTACATGAAACTAAAATCACCAATCGTAATTTCTTTCCTACCTACATTACCTACTAAATACAGGGTCAAAATAAATTACCTAGCGAAACTCCGCAGACGTTATAGATATCTAAATCTAAACACACAGTGTTTTTACTTGAAATATGAGTTAGTAAAATCTTTTTGGTTTAGTTTTATCGTGTTTAGATATCGATACCCATCACGTCTGTGAAGTTTACTCAATAAAACGCTTTTTTTTTAAGCTGATATTTCAAGGGACTACTCCAACTGAGGTTGATAACCCCAAAAAAAGCTCATCATTTTATCATGTTTAGATATCACGTCTGTGGTCTCGCTAGCTAATTTAATTTGACCTTATATACCAATAGGTAGGTATTTCGTCCAGCTGAAGTTTTACATAACTATACTATACGGGTAGGTACTGTAGCGCTAGAAGAGCGCTACTTAATGTTTATGTGTGGAGGCGTAATTAAAGATGGCAATGTTTTTTTTTTTTTTTTTTTTTTTTAAACTTTGCCCCAGCCTAGGAGATTCTCCTGTATTGTGGGTGCGTTTACAAACATTTAAACTCACATACACAAACAGCTAGACCCGGAACAACTACTTATAGGTCATACAAATATTTGTTCCTTGCGGGAATCGAACCCGCGACTTGCAGCGCAGCAGTCAATCGCTTAACCACTGCGCCAACCGTGTCGTCAATATTTATTTTAACCTTATCAAATCATTTCATATAAAACGTGTGCGCTCCTAGGCGGCTACTTTAGTTAACGTCTATTCACAAAATAAAAATCTAGGTAATTCTTTTCTATATAAAATATAGTTAGCTTGAAATATTGAGTGTAGCCATAGAGTTTCTTAAAAGCCTGCACGACATAAAGTCACCTTTCGCATGCAGCCTTTACAGTACTAACAACCAACAAGTAGGTAGCTATGTTGTGAATATGATAGATGTAGGTAAATATCTGATGAATTATAAATGTTTTGTGAAAATATGAAAGTGATTATTTGTTTTATGAACTTTACCCGCTTAATGTTTTCTGATAAACATTTATTTATAAATAATCTCCTTTAAATTTTTTTAGGAAAAACCTAACTTAGTAACACAGCCATATGTAACACGCAGGTTTTTCCCGCTGAGGCAGACAGAGTTGTACCGAAAGTTCGTTTTTTAATCCCAGATAGTACCAGATAGTAACTTTGTTGTTTGTTTTTTCAATTTGGAGTTTGACATTTGTATCTGTCAAATTACTATCTGGGGTTAAATTAACTCCTTTTCTTCTTTTTTGTGCCTACAACAACAACAACAACAACAACACAACAACTTATTTTTATTAGGTCATTCTCATTACTAGATCATATAATTTCCACGAAATTATCATCAAAAAAACACAAATGTTTATTTCCACATTCTAATTCAAACAGCACCGCATTTCATACAGAAACACTACCTATTTATAATCTACTTATCTCACTCGGAATGCAGTATCTACTTACGTCATGTTTTTTAATTCGGTTCGTGGTGAATCACCTCGCCTCGGCAGTCCTTGAACAATGTGAGCATGGATGAGTAATCATGACGTCACTTTGAGGATAAAGAACGCTGTTTTCAAGTGAGGTTTGCAAGACTCGTTAGCTCAGTAGGTTAGAGCACCGATATAATTCAAATCTTGACCATCGGAGGGCGGAGGTTCAAATCCTTCACGAGTCAACCTTTTGAACACGTTTTTTTTTTAATTTTTTCTTTGTTTTTGGTCATAATCCTATTTTGTTTCTTGGTGTTTCACGTTATAATTTTGTATAAGCACTTGTCCCGTTCCGATGGCAATGCATTTATAAAGTGGAGGATGGCCCTGATGCTGCAGCCAGGATAATATCCTCTATACCTGGGAACACCTTAACGGTTACTGGTATCGTATTGTAATTGAGCGTGCACGTAGAGGTTTGGTACAAAGTTACAAACACGTAACTGATCACCTGCAGCGTTTTAATAAAAGCGTTGTTTTTGACGTAGGCATGAGCAATCATGGCGTCATAATGCTGATACACAACGCTGTTTTTGTAGCTAGGTGATAAGACTCGTTAGCTCAGTAGGTTAGAGCACCGATATAATTCAAATCTTGACCATCGGAGGGCGGAGGTTCAAATCCTTCACGAGTCAAACTTTATGTGATCCTTACCCTTTTTTCTTTATTTATTTTAATGTAAGCATGCAGTACTTTTTGCAGTCGTCTTCACAAACCCGCATTCAAACCTACAAAACCCTCATGGTACAGCTCAGAGGGATTTTGAGCAAGCATATAATGCAGGGCGAAAAGTTGATAACTGAGTAGCGGCATGATGAGAGAACACCGAAAATATCAGATATTGAAAAGTTTCAGATACGAGCCTCGTTGTCAGGGATCCACTTTCAGATTTTCAAAATGGACCAAAAATAACGTATCTTTAGAGCCTTTAATTTCCGTATGATCGTGTTTGTCCTGAGCGCCTGACGCATAATGACTTTAATAATCAAATCTTTCCCTAAATCTGACGACTTTGAAAATTCAAAATTTGAAATGCTCTAAAGGAAGAAAAAACTAATAAAAGTTATTCTATGCAATAGTGTAAAATGTCTTGATAGTGAATCTATAAATATCTGACGGATTGATGGAGCTTTTTGAGAAATATAACGAAACATTTACCACCTACGCCACAAACAAGGTTGATTATTTCAAAAATTTACTATGTCACTAAACTTATTCTTATTCTTAAACAAGTTACTTGTAAAACATCCTCATCTTATGGGCTATCTAACAAACTAAAAACATTTAAAAAAAAACAGAGGTGCCCGTCAATTTTTTTATAAAGCTGGCAAAGATGGAAAACCACAATTACTAAAATTAACCAATACTTTAAACTAAGGCCTTTTTTACATCGTAACACTTTTCTTTTCAAGTTTTAATTGTAGATAACTACGAACCTCTGCACTCGATATTGTTACTGATAGACTCAACACTTCTGCTTAAGCCGCTAGCTGAGACTAACTAAATTAAATGAAAGATCTAGAAATATTAATAGGACCTCCGTAAAAATATTATGATTATTTTATACAAAAAGCTGATATATATTTATCTACTTTAAATAAGCCACATAACTATTACCTGCAAAAGAGGTTTCTCCACCCTAGTTCCTATTTATTCCATATCTAAACCCCAGTCCGGCCCTCTGTTAATTCCCTAGGAAACAAAATACAATACATTCTATTGTAAGTATTAGAATACCACAAAGATACTAAAGCTTATATTTTGTACCAAAAATAAGCCTTTACTTACAACCCCTAGCAACGAGCGATCTTATGACTCTAATACCCCCTTGTAAATGTGAGTAAGTATATCAGAAACACACTGCGCCGTATGGAAAACTTTAGGAAGCTTTTCTGGGTAACCAATACTTTGCTTGTTGTTTAAATAGATAAGCTTTGCTAAGTTGTTTCTTAAGTAAGTTGGTAGGTAAGAAACTCGGTTGTCGGGATTTATTGTTCCTACTACGTACCTACGAGCGTTTATTCTGAAAGTGCCCACTTTATATATCAAATATTTCGCTATTTTGATTAATTTGGCAATATTACTGTAGGGAAAAATGAAATGTGGCTCTAGCGACCTTTTTTTTTTTGGGTGGGAAGTCATCAAATGACTCCTCCCGCTCCACTCAGAGCGGGAGGAGTCATTTGATGGCGTGTCAGACTCTTAGTGTTCCTTCTCTTGCCTGTGCAATGCCAGGGGGCCACGGTCTCCCTTTCGGACCGGCTCTAGCGACCTAGAATACTAATAATGAATTGCAATTATAACACTGAATTTGATGTTGTAACCGTTTTAGGTGTAAAAAAGGCATTTGGAAAGTTTTCAAATACTGTTTTTGCATCTAAAACGAAATATTCGGTGTTCCAAGTGTTCGGTGTGTTCGGTGTTTGGTGTTAATTATTGCATTTCATAATCAATATTTTAGTTCACTAGTTAGCCATATTTCTTATTTCCATACAGTTATATTGCCAAATTAATCAAAACAGGTAAATATTTACGAGGCAAATACGCGGCAGTCTGCTATCAATGGCTGTCAAAGACAAACCTAAAGACGCAGCTTGTTCAAATTTTGACAGAAGTCAACTGATAGGTGCCTGTTGACAGGAGCAGTGTTGCCCTTTCAGTTAAAAGTCAAGAAATGAAAAAAGTCACGGACTTATTGACCCGCCCTCGTAACAGCTATTTGCGACGTTGTCAACTTTTAAGATTAGGGCTCTTAACAAAAGCAAAAATTGAATTAGAACACTCTCTGGATCACAATTTCATGAGTAAGTAGGAACCTATCGGTACCCCGCCTACATCCTTTAAGGCAGGCGGGAATAGGGGTCACGGGCACTCAGGGTGGGGGCTCTGTCCGCCCACTGAGTGACCTCAGGGAAGAGCGCACAGTGGTCACGTGCTGCCTTGCACACTAGCACAGTTAGTTTTCAAGGAGACCCCTTGATAGTCTTCCAAGCAGTTGCGGATTTTCCCTAAGTCCAAAGAGGCCCAGGCTGCCAGATATACTGGGCAATATCTTAGCTCAATAAATAATAGAGCTACCTATGACGGCTAAGGGCAGGCTCGCACTAGGCAGCCTGGCTGCGGCAGCCAGGCTACTGAAGCTAATCCAACATAATTATAATGTCTAACTGGAGTTCACATTTAGTGGTATGAGTTGTCGGATAGTCTTATACTTATATGTCGTTCACGCGGTAAACTCTAATTGCGCGATGCAGGATTTGTGTGACGTCATGTCTTTTGATGCGTAGTTCTTATGTGGCGGTTTAACCGCTACACACGCACTAGGCAGCTAAGAGTTTTCTCAATAGATATTTCGGCTGCCGCAGCCAGACTGTTGCTACTCGGGTGCTTAGTGTATTTTCTGTTGGGAATGGTCAACAGAAAATCTAATCAACCTTAAACGGGGTGCTAACATTTTCGAGCTCAGTACCCTAATTACGTAATACACGATCAATCGGAATTGGAATTGTTTTAAAACAAATTGCTAATCCATTGCTTCATAAGTTCGAAACAAAAATCTGCTCAACAACGTAAATAACGCAATGAATGTTGTTGAACTGTCAAAATAAAACAAATGTGTCGTAATCGTTTACGAAAATGTGTTGCGTAATTAGATAGCGGGTCTCTCTTAATTGTTAAGCTTTTCTGCATAGGTTGACAAAGTTATTCTGAGAAATTAATTCCTACCTATAAAATGTTGATAGAAAGCTTTAAACGCAATTTTCATTCATGATAATTCGTCTCTTAATAGGAACTTAACTACCGTTACGAGTAGATACAGCTAGAAAGAGCACTAGTGTCATTAAGTATAACGACTTGAGCAGAATAATATCTAACTAATTTATTACTCACTAAGTGAAAAGGTTGAGATTACCCTCTCTAATGAATACGAAACATCTGGAGCGAAATCCTCCGTTATTAATATCCGGCAATTGTAATAAATTAATATAAAGGAATTAGTCTTTTCACGGGCGGCGCCTAGAAACTGCGCTACTTTGTAAATCGTAAGGCTTTTTAATTTAAAGATTAATTAATACCTTTATCTAGGTCAGTTTAGGATTATCTTATTATTTACTAGCTCCGCCCCGCGGTTTCACCCGCATAAGTTTCGATCCCGTGGGAATATCGGGATAAAAAGTATCCTATGTGTTAATCCAGGTTATAAACTATCTGTGTGCCAAATTTTATCCAAATCCGTTCAGTAGTTTTATCGTGAAGAAGAGACAAACATAAACACTCACAAACTTTCGCCTTTATCAATACACATCACACTAATATTTTTTTAGTGTGATGTGTATTGCACTAGCTTCGGCCCGAGACTTCGTGCGCGTGAAATCACCACATTTCGCGAGTTATGTTTATGTCGCATGTAAGAGACCGGGAATAAATAATGACTCCAGGTAGCTAATGAGAAATTCCTGATGGAAACGGTTATCACCTTGTCCAACCTGGGAATCGAACGCAGGTTCCAACGACATTATGCCTCGTATCCACTAGGCAACAATTGACGCGCAACATGTTCAGCAACGTTGCACAACAGCGCGCGACGTTGCCAGCTGGCGCGCAATATGACGCGCGGCTTGTTGTTTCGTGTAACATGCAGTTGAGCTTCAAATGTTGTCAAATGGTGACGTAACGCGCAGAAATGTCTGTAATGTGGTGTAACGAACGAGTGCTCAAATTAATTGAACTGTACCTAGTTACCTACCAAAACTATTAATGTTTATGGGATACCTACTGCTCACCGAGAATACAATAATCAATTAAAAAAATAGACAGGATGCATATGATCTTGCTTCGATAATATGGGTTCAATTATTTGTAACAGTATCTCTAAGTCTGGTTTGCTCATTCAGGTAAAATTCGTAAAAGATCCATCAACCACACGGAGATCATACATTTTCTTTATTTTGTAAGTAATTTCTAACTCACCAACTTGTTTTTTTTTTTCTTTTCGATAAATTTATAACCCCAGCCGCTGAAATCAACACTAGTTCCTCTGGCGACATGTTGTTGACGACTGATCATGTGTAGACAGACGCTGCTAAAGAAAAGTTCCGCCCTAACTTTCAACATGTTGAGCAACATGTCGCACGCCAAATGTACTTTAATGTATGGCTTTACTTTATCTACTCATAGGTCATTTTTAAGCCATGTTCCTAACAGAGTTCTATTAGTACCTACCTCCAGCTGATATACTCGTATTATAACATCAAGCAATCAACTGTCGTGAGGTTTCCGGATTCACCCTTTTTCACGCGTGCATGTGTATTAAGCTTCGTGCAGACTAGCGCAACGCGACACCGGTTATTGTTATACCGTGAAGTTTTTTTCGCGCTGGTCTGCACGAGCCTTTAATCGTAAAAGCGACGAAAATAATGGCCAACAGCGTCATCTTGTTACGTTAACTGTCGCGATACAATTTTTTTCGATAATTATATGATATGATATGTCCGGTTTTAGGGTTCCGTAGTCAACAAGGAACCCTAATAGTTTCGCCATGTCTGTGTGTCTATCTGTTTGTCTGTCTATTCGCGGCTTAGCTCAGACTCTTTGTACTAGAAAGTAGGGTTGATGAGGTTGGGGTTATGACGAAGAGGATGCGGATAAGGACCTATTAGAAATACGATTTGAGGAAGCGGATGAGGATGAGGATACGAGGAGGAGGAAGAAGATGAGGAAGAGGATTCGGATGAGGAAGATAGAACTTCAAATTGAAAATTTAAATAAAAGTAAGATTGCGAATGGGCCCTTAATACACTCGAGAGCAATGAATCCGGGTCACTTAAAGAATCCTAAAAATCTCGGAAACTAAAAATCGTATTTCAAGACTAAGATATGCCCAGAGCCACGTAAATTGGAGTACTTATTGAAGATTGGTCAAAAGTTATGTTCTCCGACGAATCAAAATTTATGCTCTACAAGCACGATGGAAGACACAGAGTGTATCGAAGACCAGGGGAAAGATTCAAGCAAGCATGCATCGAAGAAAAAGTAGCCTACGGTGGTGGGTCTGTACTTGTGTGGGCCGGAATTTCTTCTGAAAGTCGCACAGAGCTGGTGATCATAGAAAACGGCTCTTTAACTAGCGAAAGATATGTGGAAGAAATCCTCAATGATCACGTTGGTCCATTTATGGTCAATTTAGGTGAGGATGCTATATTTATGCATGACAATGCCCGACCTCATACAGGTAGGATTGTGAATGACTACCTTCAAGAGATGAACATTACTCGTATGGAGTGGCCAGCGCGCAGCCCGGATATCAACCCGATCGAGCATGCTTGGGACGAGCTAGGCAGATGCGTAAAACAACGAAACCCTCCCCCAATCACGCTTCGTGAGCTCAAAATTGCTCTCACAGAAGAATGGGAGAATATTCCCCAAAATCGTATAAGGAACTTGGTGTACAGCATGCCAAACCGCGTAAACGCAGTAATGGAAGCACGAGGAGGCAATACGAAGTATTAAAATTCAAGAAAATCGTAATAAAGTTCAAAAATTTCATGTTTCCTATTTTTGTTTTAAGGAGAGATCAGCAGTTTTTTTCTTTATGTAATTTTGTGTTAATAAAATGTATGGTGACTCATATTTTTTTTACTTTCATTTAAGGAGTATTACATTGTCTATTAAATACAATTTATTGCATTAACCTATCATTTT
This sequence comes from Xanthia togata, assembly GCA_963853775.1. Taxonomy (NCBI): domain Eukaryota; kingdom Metazoa; phylum Arthropoda; class Insecta; order Lepidoptera; family Noctuidae; genus Xanthia; species Xanthia togata. The sequence continues at coordinate 22,020,794 of OY970802.1, forward strand.
TAGTTTCCGAGATTTTTAACATTCTTTAAGTGACCCGGATTCGTTGCTCTCGAGTGTATTTAAAATTCAAAAAACATTCGCCCAGACAGCAAACACTACATAATTTACTTCACAAAAAATAGGCTCATTAGGCCTTATTGCTTATTAATATTATCTAAACCTGTAATGTGTCATAGACTTGTATTGTCAAAGTTTCTTTAATAAAATCAGTGTACTTAGTCCTTGTAACTTTACTTTTGTTTAACTTTAGACATCAGTTTATATTATTACTACACATTATTATTATACCTCGGTGTTAAATTACTAGTGTCAATCATTAAATTAATGTTAAAAATATAGATTTACAATCACTTTACTATAGCAGGTAGTACCTACCCCCAACCTTTTTGCAAACTTAATTTTGTTGTTTTCCCCTTTTATTTTTAGAATTTTAATATCTCAAATAAGACATACCTGTGATTGATTAAATTATCATCCCATAATTGAGATTACATACTCTTCTTAACTTTTATTCCTTTGTTTTCTTTCAATTCTGAATAATATTTAATTTTATACTCCCATTAGTCCCTTCATCTTAGTACTTACTATCCACATCTTATCCCTCTCTCTTATTCCTTTTACTCACTTAGCTTTCACTTCTCTTATTCCAGGGTGCCCCTAGGGTTGGCTTGTCAAAATGTTGACCCGTAGAGCTGCATCCTTGGAGGAAAAACTGAAGGCTACTTTGAAAGAGTTGGAATCCAGTAAAAACCAGTGCGATCAACTGCTACAGGAAAGAGAAGACAGTGAGGTGGAAGTGCAATATATTAATAAAAAGAACACTGAGCTTAAGAGCCAGTTGGCCGAACTACATATTCAGCATATGGACATACTAGACCAGCATCAACAACTCCGTCAACTTGTGTCAAATTTCCATCAATGTAGTGACACCCACGAACTGGCTTTGAGACGGATATCTGAATTGGAACTGGAATTAAGCAGGGCCCACGACACAATAACCTGTTTGGAATCTCTCAAAGCCGGTGAAGAGTCTGTGATCACCTGCAGTCTTTATGATGAGTTGGTTGGTAGCGGGTCTGGACCCACATGTGTTGAGCCAATTGTAACAATAGACTTAACTGATGAAACTATCACTAAATGCAATTTGTTTATTAGCCATAATAAGTTAAAAAAATATATTAAAATTAATAGATTAATTAGAAAAATTAAAAAATCACTGAAACGCCAAAAAGTTAACAAATTAAATATAAAACTTAGGCAAAAAAATCTAAATTTAATTAAAGAATTAAAGAAGTGTAATAGTGAACTACAATTATGTAATACAATGTATAATACAGACACTCAGCACCTACAGGATGAATTGTTTGTTAGGGAATATGCTCTAAAGGATATCTTTAGTAAATATGAGGCTTCTCAACAAGACCTGAGTAAGCGCTTGCAGGAGGCTAATGAATTGGCTGACCTGGTCAAGTACAACGCCGAGAGGTATGAGTCTCTGACAAATAACCTCTCTTTTAGCTGTGCCTGCTCCCATGAGCCCCAACCTCAACTGGTTACACCTACACCCTCAGTGGCTCAGCCTGTAGGTAGCTGTTTGGATGGCAAAAATAATAATAATTTGATTAACACAACCTATGTATTTTCGGACAAATTTGGTCAAGGTATTGGTCGTATATTTAATCAGTGTTCACAACAATATGTAGTTAATAATTGTTTACCCGGTGCCAGTATTAGCCAATTAATTAATAATATTAAACTGACACAAATAAACCCCTGTTCCACTGTTATATTATTATACGGGGACAGTTTAACTGTAAGAAAAAAGGACATAATTGAATGTGTCCATTTGATGTTACATCTCAATTAAACTAATAATTGTAAATTTATTTTCTGTGCCTTGCCTTATTCTCGATATTTGTCTAATGAGACAAATAGGCACATTTATAAATTAAATATGTTAATTTATAATAGGACCTGTCGTCACAGTGACGCTATTTTATATTTTGATTGTAATCAATTCATTACTGATTATAAACTGACAAATTATACAATGTATTTGCCACCTAGTTGTAGAAGACATATTGCTAATATTTTAGCATACAATATACACAGTGACACTGGTACCTGTAGTGTACCATCGATTACTGTTAGTAGTGGTACTAACACTACTTTTGATACGCCTAGTAGTTTAAACTATTAGGAACGACAACGGATGAGCCGTATATATTGAACGTTGTTCATCAAAATATGCAGGGTTTGTCCGGCAAAGAGCTAGAATTAAGTTTATTTATGGAGAACTATGATGTTCAGGTGTTGTGCGGTGGATCTTTGGTTCTTGTTTCAAACAAGTTGAAATGTAAACAACGTTTAGATTTAGTTAATCTTTCCATCGAGCGCACTATTGAGTTGTCTTGTGTTGAACTCGAGCGATACATTATAATTTGCGTTTATCGACCCCCCTCTGGTGATTTTATTAGTTTTGAATCGGTAATGGAGGATTCGCTCAATAGGTTAAAATCAAGTAATAAAAGTATCATTTTATGTGGAGATATTAATATTAATATTTTAGATGTTACTCCATTAAGTATTAGACTTCTTAATCTGTTTAGGTCTTATAATTTAATTAACTTGTTTTTTGAAGCTACTAGGATCACGGCATCTTCGTCAACTTGTCTTGGTAATATATTTAGTGATTGTGATGCTAAAAATAAATTAGTGTTAAGTGACTTAACGTCTGACCACTGTGGTTTATTAGCTAGTTTCCCCATGCCATTACATAAAAAGCCGCATAAAATAGAATGTAGGCCATATACAGCTAGTCGTTGCAATAAATTTAAAAATAATATAGCTCATAGAATAACACCATCTATAATAGAACACGAGAATCCTAATGAAATGTATACAGCCCTTTTTGATGTTGTGCAAAAAGAGTACCAATCTACTTTCAAGACTAAAACTATTGACATTAATGGCACCTCCGTTGGCTTTAATCAATGGGCCACTCCGGGTATTTATAAAAGTAGAGCGAGACTATACGAGTTATATGGTTTGAAAAAATATAGATTTGATACTCCTTTCCTAGAGTATGTCAAAAATTATTCAAAATTATTTAAAAAGGTTAGTGTTTTTGCTAAATCTAAATTTTTAAGCGATACAATTAAAAATTACAATAATAAAGTAAAAACCACTTGGAAAATTATTAACAATTAAACGGGTAAATCGGTTAAGCAAGATAAACAACTTGAGATTATGGTCGATAATAAATTAGTTACTAAAGCAGCTGCCGTAGCTGAGGCGTTTAATGAGTTTTTTGCCAACATACCTATAACTACGACTCGCTCCTTAAATTCGTCCCCATCTAAAGCTGAAAACCTTTTGTTTAGTAGTGTGTCTAAAAGTAGTCGCTTATTTAGCTTCGAACATGTAACGCCTCGTGATGTAGTTAATGTTTTCAACACACTCAAGTCTAAAAACACTGGTGATTACTGGGGAATCTCCATTAAACTTTTGAGTAATATAATAGACATCGTAGCCCCCTATCTAGCTGTTACTTTTAATAAATGTGTTGATTTAGGAACTTTTCCTGACCTCATGAAGAGTAGTAAAGTTATACCATTATTTAAATCAGTTAATAAAAATGACGTTGGCAATTTCAGGCCTATTTCTATTTTACCAGCATTCAGCAAAATATTTGAAAAGTTAATACTCAAGCATTTGCTAAGACATTTTAATTTAAATAGCGTCCTTCATAATGAACAATATGGCTTTACAAAGGGTCGTTCGACTACAGATGCGGGTGTTGCTCTCCTGAAACACATATTTAACGCATGGGAGAACTCTCAAAATGCTATTGGAGTTTTCTGTGATCTCTCCAAAGCCTTTGATTGCGTGCACCATGACACGCTTTTGCGTAAACTGCGTCATTATGGTGTGCTAAACGAAGCTCTCAACGTTTTAAATTCATATTTAAATAATAGGTCGCAATGTGTAGATGTTGATGGTGTAAAATCTTCCGGGCTACCAGTTCAGTTAGGTGTACCTCAAGGCTCAATACTGGGTCCATTCTTGTTCTTAGTATATATCAATGACTTACCATTCTATTTAAAGGGTATCTGTGAAGTTGTACTGTTTGCAGATGATACTTCTCTTATTTTTAAAGTAGACAGGAATAGACAAGATTTTGACGATGTAAACAGTGCACTATCAATGGTTACGGATTGGTTTATGACAAATAACCTAGTTCTCAATGCCAAAAAAACAAAATGTGTAAAGTTTGCCCTTCCAAATGTTAGAAATCTAGGACCCAACATCGTCTTAGATAAAGAGGTGCTTGAAACTGTAAACTCGGCAGTTTTTCTGGGCATAACAGTAGATGCCAAACTTCAGTGAGAGCCTAGCGGGAAGGCTCAGTTCGGCCGCCTACACCGTCAGAAAAGTAAGACAATACACTGACGTTGATACAGCTCGGTTAGTATATTTTAGTTATTTTCATAGCGTTATGTCCTATGGTATTCTGCTGTGGGGCAAAGCTGCAGATATTCAAAATATATTTGTCCTCCAAAAACGAGCTATTCGAGCAATTTACCAGCTAGGTGCCAGAGTTTCTCTGAGAGATTTTTTCAAAGATATCGGTATTCTCACAGTGGCATCACAATTCATCTTCGCCAACATCTTATATATTAGGCAAAATATACACTTACCTCCTTACTAATAAACGTTGTATAGCGTCTGTGTAGTTACACAACGCTTTGTCTTTTTCTTTCAAAAGTCAAATTACTGACGACTGACAGAGAGAAAACGGTGTGTAACTATTCACCTGATATAATACGTTTATTAGTAAGGCAGTTATACACTAAAAACAGTGATATTCACAATGTTAACACAAGAAGTAAGGATAAACTACGTGCTCCCTTTCACCGGCTTCATAAGGTTCATAACTCATTTGTTGGGCTTGGTATAACCTTTTATAACAATCTACCCTCTTCTTTGCTAGATTTGCCTTTTAATGCGTTTAAAACTAAATTAAAGTCCAACCTTTGTTCAAAGGCATACTATTCTATCAACGACTACTTAAATGATAAGAATAGATGGTCGCTGTGATTAACTCAAGACAATGTTTAAATGTTCTTTCTCCAGAATTAGTTTACCTACTGACAGGTTATATGAGTTTATATAATTGTTTATAATTTTACTTTATAAGTCAATTTATTTTAATTTAGTGCTGACATAATCTACTCATTACAATGTTTTTTTTATGAGTTGTATTGCAATATGTGGTTAGCTAGCGACCTCGACAATTATTTATTTTACCTCGATGGTCCTAGTTTATCAATTGTAACTTCTGGTTACAGCTATATGTAAGCGGGCACGTCCTTTATGCCTGGAGGCTTTTTCTTTTTTTTTTAGATATCGTTTACTTTTAGTTATTTTTATTTCTGCTTGAGTATAGTTCTCGATGCTTTTAGTTGGTATATTGGTGTGTGCTAGCTGTCATATGGCTATTAATTATAGCTATTTAATTTAAATTATTTTTTGCATATTGTAAATTGTCTTGCATACTGTTGTATAGAATCTTTTTTTTTTTTTTCTAACTGAACAGACAGCTGTGCTGCTGGGGAGTTTGTTGCGCCACTTCTTCTTCCCAGCAAAAGCACTAGGAAGTGGTGAAGGGTGGGAGTTTTGGAGGACTGTCTTATGTAATTTTGACGTTCGAAAAGTGCTGATTCTCAGCCTAGTTTGAATAAATGACTTTTGAATATGAATTTGAAAAAAAAAAACAATTTAATAGTCAAAATTCACAATAGGGAGGTTGAATTTAATTAAAAGTAACTTTGAAGCTGTTTCTCCGGATAGACGGTTTCGTGGTTCGTCGTAAACTAATCCGGCGCCACTGAAAAGGCGCTCACTAGGGACATTTGATGGAGGGGCTGAAAGATACTCGCGCAATTTCCACCGCAAAAGGCTGACTTCTTGAAGGCCTATTCTCTTCTCTTTAGTATAATTTATTATCAGTGACTTCAGGATAACAAATCTGTCGATAGGTGTGACTTGGCTTTCTTCATCGTCACTGTTAGGAGCTGATGAGGCCAGCATCTCAGATAACATTGATTGTAAAAATCTGCCTGAAGAATAGTTAGCTCCAGAACTCGTTGATGGTGGGCTCTCGGTTTCGGCATGATGAATGTTTTGAATAACATCATGTCCAAAAACTGTATTTGTGCGCCATGGCCTGGCATGGCCCATGTTGATATAAAGAAATCAGTTCGGATTCAATAGATACTTCCTTTAGTGATCTCATTGAAAAACTTAGTTTTTATATTTTGGATCTAAATAGGTAGCGATTGTGTAAATTGTATTATTATGAAGTTCACCAAAGCGATTGGTAATTTCTTCTTCCTCATAAATTCCTCTTAATGAATGAGGAAGCGGAAGAGGAAGAGGAATATTATAAGCCTAATTTTGGGGATGTCAAAGAGGATGAAGAATAGCTTAAAAATGAGGAACTTCCGCATAATGAGGATGAGGAAGAGGAATCCTCATCAACCCTACTAGAAAGCTGTAATTTGACATGGGTATACATACATACCTTTTGAACGCCACAGCGTAAACGCATTGGCGCCCCTTCTACGCCAAGCCACAAATTCAGCACAAATACCTACAAAAAAAATAGGGATTCCAACATCTAATCAATAAGTCATCGATAACCAATTAATCATTGCTTTACGTTTCATTTTTTTTTAATAAAATAAGTATTACTCGTTGCATTATTCTTTTATTTAATTTGACCCTATTTGGTAGGTATTATACTATCATTAAAAACCAGCATGACGCTTCCCGATACCATCTCACCGTGAAAACTTAAGTGAAGTGAGCTTGGAGTGAGCTGTCAGTCCCTAGCAGCAGGTGGAATGACAGCTCACTTCACGCACACTCCACCTAAGTTTCCACGGTGAGATTTTCACAGAATAAATCAAATAATAATAACGTACATCACTAATCTTGTTCGTGACGTCATCCGCTGTGGGGAAGACCCGACTGGCGTGGCTAGTACGACTTTTGACAACTTCCTCGCATGCCTACTCGCATGCGTGTGATATTGTGGGACATCATTAATAAATAATCGACCAGTCTTGCGAACGCCGCCCTCTGCGACCCAGGTGACCCCACCACAGTTCTCCAGGAGAGCAATAGGGCCACCAGTACAGTGCACAAATACACCCGACACCCATCGTACCGACCTCGCCGCCGAGGTCCTCCGCGATCGCGACCCTCCCGAGTAAATAATACTCCCCCCCGACCCTTGTCCGATGAAGCGCCAGCCCGCACCGCAGCTGAGCGCGTAGCTTTAAATTCCCCTGACAATAATAATGATCTATCCTTGATCCAGCCTGTCCCATCTTGCTGTCCTCCCCTCAGCGACGCCCTAAGCCGAGGTTCGTAGCCCATAGGGGGTGCCCTTAGCGAGCGTTCGCCTAATTTTAATTTAGAATAGTTTTGCTCCTGGCTGGAGGCTTTGAGTGTAGTAAGCTTAAGGCAGCCACAGGATAGTCCGATTAAGCAGTAAATACCTTAGTGGTATACCTGCGAGATGACATAGTTCAAAAAAAAAAAAGCGAAGTGAGAGAGTGGACAGAAAATCGATATAAGGATCTCAATTATGATTATTTTCCACAATTTTATAAATATTATGCATTAGGAATATTCAGATACGAATAGTTGTCATTAAAAAATAATTGTCGAAGTATTATGTAAGCTACTATTGATAAAATATTTCATAAATTTGAGATAATAATATAAGTTACCTTACTTACCCATCACTAGCTGTCGTGTCTTGACTGAGCTGTGGCGTGAGGAAGAACACTTTTTTACGGATTTCGATTAGCAATTTTTGATGATTGTTTTTCTAGTGAAATGTAAGTAATGAACAAACCTTTGTGCCATTTTACAATATTTCATTAATATAGTTTTAAATAATAGGAAAAAGAAACACAGAAAACTTAATTTAGTATATTTATTTTGTATTTAAAAAATTTCGTTTTCTTGTCGGCTGTAGACGACGGTGGCGTGTATGGCACGTTTTCGTTTTTCGGCTATATCCGACCGTGGCGTTCAAAAGGTTCACGCCGACAAAGTGGTAAACTAAAACTTTTTTTTTTTTTTTTTAACTTTTCCCCACACTAGGAATTTCTCCTGTATTGTGGGTGCGTTTACATACATTTAAACTCACATACACAAACAGCCAGACCCGGAACAACTAATTGTAGGTCATACAAATAATATTTGATCCGTACCCGACATTTGACACGCCTCCCCTACACGTTAACCCCCTTGTGTGGTGTCGTTGGATCGTTCAAAAATATTGTGGGCGAAAACTATTTTTGGATTCAAGGATCCGTTTGCGAAATATTAAGCTATAAAAAGTGCTAATTTTTGTTAGAAGCAATTGTCTCCCCCCCGCCCCCCTTACCAGCCAAATGGTTCAGGTGAAAAAGTTCACAGCAGTAGTACATATAAAGAAATTAAAAGGAAAACTATCACAGCTAAGTAGGGTCTACAAGTTAACGAGTAATAACCGACCAACTTACATTAGCAGTTGCGAAAACATGTTCTCCCATACATTCCGTAAGAGAGAACATGTTTTTCCACTAAAATGTTGTTTGTTCTTGGGATAAATTCATCCCAACTACGGAACCCTTCATTGTGCGTGGTCCGACGCGCACTTGGCCGGTTTTTTGTAACATTTTGTCTCAAAGACCTGTTGACAAGTCCTGACAAATAGAAAAATTAACTCACAGGTCCATGAAGTTAGAGCTCATAGAGACAGGGGCGCGTGTACCGGTACCGTTCACGGTACACGGACGTGCTGGACCCACGCGGCGTGGACACTGGACAGTTAAGGCTCGTCAAATAGAACGCATACTTAGCGCGTGTTAGAGCGCTAGCCTGACGCCGCGCTATAGCGCCGAATTGTGTTGCACTATGACGTACGTTTACTGTCAAACAAAAAATAAGTACTAAATAGCTTCAGAACACACGGAATATTGGGTTATTATGGCACCCAACACTTTACAAAAATATGCCGCTGTCATATAGCTTAATCATAATCATAGAGCGCTGGCGGCGGCGGCGGCGCTAGCAACGCTAGGCTGCGCTGTGCTTAGCGCTCTAACACGCGTTTAGTACGCGTTCTATTTGGAGAACACGCAATGTCCTGCAGTGCTATTCTGTAACCATCTCACGGTGAAAACTTAGGTGAAGTGAGTTGTCATTCCAACAGGGTGAGATGACACTGACAGCTCACTCCACGCTCACTTCACTTGTTTTCACGGTGAAGTGGTTACGGGAATCGACATGCTGTTCCTGTTACAGCTTTTCCATTTTAAATGTGTAATTTGTTGTAATAACTTGAACCAACACAGGGAAGAATAAAAATAAAACCACAAAACTATACATGCATGGTGTTTTATTACACTGTACAATAAATATTGGGCTGTATACAAAATATAGAGGAATTCCAAAAGATATTGTCAACACTCTAGCGTACGTTAACATGAGTGTAAAACGACTCCTAACATATGTTTTAAAATTCATAAAATACAACTAACTTAGCAACCACATGCTTCGGGCTCCGTTAACTACCGAAATATTCCATAGGCCTAACGATGATTTAAACTTACATTCGCGGATATTTCGAGCTATACGATCGCACCCTTAGCTTACAACTACCCCTGTTGCGTGGAACATTACATGTTGTGTTGTCTCGCTTATGGTCACAGCATTATGCTGAGCGGTGGCCGTTTTGCGTGGAAACGTCGCATATTTTCCCCCCAAGCTGTTATTTTTTGTGTTTGTTTTTCCTTGCGTCATTTTTACCGCCAATAAACGTATTTTCTTTCTTTGTTTCTTTAATTATGATATGTAATTAAATTACAGATAATTTGTGACCGAATACAATGAAGTGCTAATAATTATGTATTTGTGCGAATTGGTGCCGAAGTAAAGGTATAGATAGTGGCCAGTTAGCTGATGTTTACAAATCTTTTTATCATGTTTTCGCACCTTGCAAATCTTTTGTTTACAACCGCCAAGTCAAATAGTAGGGTATTCTTTTATTATTAAAAAAAATGGTTTATAAAAAGTTAAGATTATTACGATTGAATAACGCGTATTATATCAGATCTTAGAATTCTTAACAGCAAATCAATTTGTTCGAGAAACGTCAATTATCAAGCTGCCATACAGTATGAATACTATGTGATGGATTTAAAGACTATTCAAAAATTGAGCTTCTATGACCAAAGTCGGCAAGAATTTGTTACTAGTGACTAGTCAAGCTATTAAAAAATTGAGCTGATTATTCTGACAAATCTACATTGCCTCGTCCATGTAGTTTGCACTGTGATTAATCTAAATTTTAGCGATACTCAGGTAGGTTAACATGCACATTGCGTCAACATTTTGCCGTCGCATTATCTCTCGCCAAAACGAGAGATGAATGAATATGTTTGCGCATAGTCTCGGTACTTTTTTTATATATGTAAAGATTATTGTCACTACAAAACAGCCGATGAATCGTGGCCGGTCTGAACATAGGCTCTGCGAACTTTCGCGCATGTTCTCTCACTCACACTCGCCTCATGTCACCATTTGGTTCCTAAAAAATGTTATTGCGCAGCCTTCTGCGCGATGTTCAGAGCAGCCATGATTCATCTTCCGTATTGTAAAGAGGATTATCGTCGCTACTGAAATTATTTGCGCACATTTTTTAAACCGGTTTCCGAATTTCTCTCCCTTCACTTTAAAAATAACAACAAACAAAAATGTTCCACGCGACAGTAACTACAACAGCATTGTATAAATCACACCTCGACTTAGTCGCTACCAATTTGAGACCCACATTCACCTCACTAATACATTTGCCGACTTCATATAAAGATCAGTTCATATTTGTGAATTATTTCAAACATGTAGTCGCGTGCAAAAATATGGATACACTTTGTGGAATTCAATATCGGTTTTCTCCTTTTTAATGTTAATTTAAATTTTGTGATATTCTGTTGTGCATATAGTATCTTCAAACCATATTCAACTTTTTCGTAATTTTAGAAGAAAAACGGTTTTGAATATCAGAAACCGTATACGTCTTTTTCCACGTGACTGTACGGACGGCTGCATTTATTGGGTACCACTCAAGGGTTATCAATATTAATGCAGCTGCCTGTACATTGATACAACAGTCATCAGGATTGTAGTGTTCCATCTTTAAAGGCCTGAATTCTTGGAATCAAATATTAGAAATCTAATGCAGATGAAAAAATATGCAATCCTAGACAGTATATCTAAAAAACCTTACAATATTTCGTATAATTGTTGCATTTTATGATGACGCAAAATTGGACTTAAATTGCAGCGTAAAAAGTTTCGAATTGCAATGATTTAAGTGCCAAACTAAAATGTTTAGACAACCTAGAATTTATTTTCTAATTACAAAAAAAATACAAAAGTAACTTTAATGGACACTGTATAGTCTAAATAACTTTATGAATGTATGTTATGAATAAACTGAGGCTCATTCAACACAGGATGGGAACTATTCACAAATTTTATCTAAGAAGCCAGGCCTTTGAATAGCATGCGTTATTTCAAATACCAATACTGAGCACCTAACAATTGTATACAAAGATTATCGTTTTATCTTCGCGTCAAGGTGTTAGTCAACCTTTGGCATCAATAAAAGTTAATTGATATTAAAAACCAGTCTAAATAGTCATAATGTCTTAAAACGTCAAAGCTATGGATTCTAGCAAAATTGCACTGTGTTAGATCGATATTATTACACTCGCGACAAGACGTGTAAGAAGTCCGATTTGACGTTCCGTACTCCTACGTGTAATAAAACGATATGCCTCGAGAATCAGTTTTAAGCAGTGTAGATAAATCGTCGATTACAAACTCTCTAAATATCATCAACTGATATGTCTCGAGAATCGGTTTTTAAAGCAACCGGTTTTTTTTTCCATCACTATATTAAGTATTTTTATGCTGGGGCTACATTGTCTTGTTATCGTGAACTTTACTTCGCGCGGTCTCTGTTGCTCGACGAGACGTCAAAAGGTGTGCGAGACAGAACGCGCGAAGTTTTCAGCATTATAGCTGTCAAATCGGACTTCTTAAATTGTCGCGAGTTTACAATATTATTCATAATCATTTCTGAGACAAAATTAATTTAATGTATTTAAAATTTGAACGAATTGAACGCGGCAGTGTTGACATTATATTGTTAGGCATGTTCTTTTTCCAGTGGCAACACTGTTTGCACCACACAATGGCACTACTAAATGCAAAATTTATCACTGATATTGGAAATAGAATTCGTAATTCATTTCTAAACGATCAGACCATTACATTAACCAAAATTATTAAAAATTAAAAAACTAAGAAACGATAAACAGAGTACAGTTAAGAGGTATTTACACATTTAGCCTCAGTAAACGATCCATAAAAATGTACACATAATAAATAGATAATTTCTATCTAAAGTCTCACGTAAATAAACAATAGTTTTAGACGATCTCAAAATAAATATGCTAAAGCTTATGACACTTAAAACTAAATGAGTATAATTATTATGATCGAAAATTATGCGTTGTACTTAAAATAATAATTAAAATCAGATCATTCCCTCTCACGTACAAAAGCAAGTGCAGATAAAATTCACATTAAAATTATCAAAAAGGTTGAACAACTCTGTGCCCGCCTTTAAAAATATAATTATGTTGTATATTGTACAATTTTTTTTAAATTAAAAATACGTGATACAAGCTATAGTGAGATTACACGTCTGCATTAAATTGTGCCAAGGGACGGAATACTCGTAAGATTAGAACACACGACTCAAAAGATACCAACATCAGCGCAATGAATCAAAAATTTGAGCGTCATTTGTCAACCGTGTCAAACGTCAAAAAGCATTTTTTTTTTTGTTGCAAGAGACACTTACATTTCGTTGCTGTTTACAGCCTAATACTTTTTACACTTTTAATCACAGATTATAAAAGATTTTTCTAACAATGGTTATTTATATACATTTTTACTCCCGGGAGGGATCTATATAAAGTCTTCCCAACGCAAAGGAGTTCCTTTGCTTAGTGGCACCCTATAAGAGCAATCTCATTGTAACTACATCTATATGATACAGCGGTAGTCGGCACTACCACTAGCGCTACGAATTGGCACTGCTGCCTTGAGAACCAAGTATTCGCGATATGAACGAGACTGACAACTGTACTGGAGAAAATATTACAGTTAAATACATACCAATTATGCTAATTCATTAAATACACATGTGGCTTCAAGCTGTTATACAACTACAGGTGAAATTTTGAGAAAATCGAGTACTTACTAGAGACTAACATAAATATAGGTTACATGGCATTTTTGTTTTCATTTTACTCCAGCAACGTTGTCAATCCCATCACTATAACATCACAAGCGAATTAAGAGTGTTATTGATATAAAAGAAATCTACAATCATTGAGAAAACGTTATAGAAAACGACTTAAGTTTATATAATCCCCCTGGCATACCGTACTTCGTCTAATTCGCTACGTTTATAATATTGCGCACTTATGTCTATGCGTGTTTCGTTACAGCACTACGGCGTGTTCGATCCTTTGCGGACAAAAACGCGTGTTAATACCCCAGTGATCATAATATTTATCACGTGCAAAATCTACATTTTTGGTCATAAATATACTGATATACAAATTTTATAATTACAATACGTTAGACTAAGGTACATAGTTTTACCAAATCCCATACATTTGGTAAATAAATACATGTCATATTACATTTATACAAGAGCCACTCACCCGACCGTTAGGCCATCATCAATCAACAAATCACATTCTTTGTCTTTTCAGATGTGTTACACTATCATGCTGTTTAGCAAGTTATAGAAAAACACAATAATGGAAAAATCGCGAGGTTGAATCACGAAGTGAGAATATTGCCAGCAGATATCACAATTTATCAATTCCGTAGGTGCAATGCTGTCGGGTTCGTCACTGCAGCATGAGCGATTCCAGGTTACGATTAAGGATTGTGTCTTTCACAGAGTTGAAGACCACTTCGATGTTGTGCGTATCGATAGCGGTGGTGAAGTGGTGGTAGAGCGTGGTCTTGGGCTCCCTGCGCACGTTGGCGAACATGTCGAGCAGGAACATCTGCACGTCTCTCAGGTTGTGCGGGTCGCCCGCGAACTGCGGGTAGAACCAGCGTATGTCGGTCTCTTTGCTGGCGACCTTCCGCGCCAGCAGGTCGGACTTGTTCAGGAACAAGATGATAGAGATGCCCTTGAAGTTGACGTTGTTCACGATCGTGTCGAATATATTTAGCGCCTCTTCCAGGCGGTTCGTTTTCCTGGAATCAGAGAAGGATGAAATTTGTAAATTAATGTTTTTCGTTCAATCTTCCTATTAGCTAAATAAATGATTCGTAATCATAATTTATAATAGGACCAGTTTTTTTAAATGTTATTTGGCAATTTCCTGCTAATATCATATGACTAACGAACATATTATAATATATTTTACACAGATTTTAATAAAAATAACTGTCACATATCCTCATCCCTGACAAAATGTTGTTACAGCAATCTGATCTTTACAACTTTTAGATTCGTGACCAGTCCAACACAGCATTTAATAAATATTTAATGGACGTTACGACATAAATAATAATGCACATAATTACATGTCCTCAATGAATGTTACTGCATTATCGCGACCTTGATCTGTGGATGTTGTGCACATAACATCACATTACGGAAAATCAATTGGATGATAATCACTGTGCAGGTTGTGGTAGCGGCTGTTATCAGTTGCTTGTTTAACCTCTGTTTTTTCCTATTAAAGTTATATTTTAGGTGTGGTCGAGGGATAATATTACATACAAGCTGCGCCCCGTGGTCTCACCCGCATAAGTCTCGATCCCGTGGGAATATCGGTTTAAAAGTATCCGATGTCCTAACCCAGGTGATGGTCTACCCATGCGCCAAATTTCATCCAAATCCGTTAAGCCATTTTAGCGACAAACAAACTCGTTTTCGCATTTATAATATTAAAGTTAGGATTTCTATACAGTAATATTGCCAAATTAATCAAAACAGCCTGCCTGGACTGCCTCGTTGGTCAAGTGGTTGCAAGCGCCACTGCTGAGCATGAGGTCCTGGGTTTATTTCCCGGGTCGGACAAAGTATTATTGGGTTTTTCCAACAGGAATTTCTCTGTAGTAGCCCGGAGTCTGGAATTGTGCCCGGTTTATGGCAATAGGCTCGCCCCCTATTACATGGTAGGTACTTAAAAACATAACTGGCGAAATGTGGGTGTACTACAGGTACACCTCTGCCCAACCCTTCGGGGAAACAAGGCGTGATGTTATGTTTATGTGTTAATCAAAACAGGTAAATATTTGACAGCTATTTGCGACATTGCCAACTTTTAGAATAAACGGTTAAGGGTACCCTAGTCG
This sequence comes from Xanthia togata, assembly GCA_963853775.1. NCBI lineage: Eukaryota > Metazoa > Arthropoda > Insecta > Lepidoptera > Noctuidae > Xanthia > Xanthia togata. Next base: position 22,036,325 of record OY970802.1, read on the forward strand.
GTCATTATTCTATACAAACGTATGGTGATTACTCGCATTTATAATATTATATTATAGTTAGGATTTATTATATATAATTATGTCAGTCGACCGCATCTGCTATTTTTGTCAGCCGGATTATTTATGTAACTCAAGTTTTTGGGATTCATGCTTTGCGATGTCATGTCAGCTGGACGAATATGTTATTTTGTCAGTTATCTATACTAATATTATAAAGAGGAAAGATTTGATTGTTTGTTTGTTTGTATTTAATAGGCTCCGAAACGACTGGACCGATTTGAAAAATTATTTTACCATTAGAAAGCATAGTTTTCAGAGCGTGACATTGGCTACTTTTTATCCCGGGAAAAATAACGGGTACCGCGGGAAAGACCACGGGAGCGCAGCCGCGGGCAAAGTGCTAGTTATGAATAAAAATGTATCAATTGCCAACGATGTCAGCCTGTAAGTGCCTGCAAATAACCTACTGCTGGAAAAAAGCCTCTTCTGAAACAGAAAATGAACAAGCTTTGATTATCGGTAATGCGGGTGGCACATTATTATGGGAATTTTGCAATAGTAGATACTACTAATATTATAAATCTGAAAGTTTGTGTGATTGTGTTTGTTACTCAATCACGCAAAAACGGCGGAACTGATTTGGATGAAATTTGGCACACATAGGTATAGTAGGATACTTTTTATCTCGGTAGTACGTTCCCGTGGGATGATTTCCGATCTCCGGAGCCGAGGGCGAAAGCTAGTAATTCATAATTATCTCTACGAAAAGTGTTAAAATTAGTACAAAAAGAGTTCCGCCCTGCCTCATCATGTGCTAACCCAACTAATTTAGGTTTGGCTTCCTATTTTACATAGAGCGACTGCCTATCTGATCTGACCTCCAAAACCATGTTACTGGGTAATCGTAAAGTTCCTCCCTACCTATACTACTAGTACTACTTAGTCAGTCTAAAATCAATTTTATTTACACTTGCATAAAGTTGAGGTTTGTTTAAGTGGAAATAACATAAATTGGAAACAATTATTAAAAATATAAGTTTTCTTATTGAAGTATTTAGATGTATAAACATTATGTATTAGGTATGTTGAAACTGTTGGTACTCCCCGTCACTTGTCCATAGGGGTTCATAAGAAAACCAGCGTCAGACAGCATTATTTTGTCGGGCACTAATGCTGAAGTAAACCATTTGGCGCAGCCGTGAGGCACACACTATTGCTTGATTATTTTACCTTTTTATTTTGTTATTGTGTTTCACGAACTGTGTCCAAATAAATAATATCTTTGTTTCTTTCTATAAACGATTATTAATTTACCCCATGGTACATTCTCTAAACAGCAAATACGACCTATTTAGTTCCATACACGCGTATCAAAACACGTTTACGTAGTAACGCAAAAATCTAACCAGCAACATCAAAGGAATACATCTGGGCGAACCAAAGATATGTTAAGCAAATATTTTAGGGCTGCAATAAAAAGTTTATGGACAAAACTAGCCTTGGCTGCGGTTTCACTCGTATCAGAAATGTTGAAATTGAGTTTGTGATCCCTCGGGTACTTTTTGATTTAGAAATAGAATTCTAAATTAAACTTTTCGTCAGATTACTTTGTGGCTATGTATGAGTTATGTGCGCGAATTGTTGGTGATTCGCAAGAGAAAATCTATTTTAGTTGGATACAATGAAATCTGTATCATCTGTATGATTGTTCGGGGCTGACTTGTTCCATAATAACACACATAACATCACGCCTGTACTCCCGATGTTAGGCAGAGGTGTACCTATTAGTACACCCATATTTCGCCAGTTAAGTATGTTTAAGTCCCATGTAATAGGGTTCCATAATATCTAAACTATCATTATAAAGACAAAATATTAGATTTTTTATATGTTTGATTGTTACTCTTTCACGCTAAAACGGCTGAACGGATTTGGATGAAATGTGGCACATGGGTGGACCATGACTTGGGGTTTTTATTCCGATATTCCCACGGGATCGAGACCTATGCGGGTGAAACCGCGGAACGCAGCTATTAAAAGTATCTTTATCGAAAAAGATAATTTTTAAAAGCTGTGTGATTGTATTGTATCATTATGTATTGAATTATTATAATGTTCTATTTAACATTTAGCCTCCTTTTAGTCTATTTAGCAAAAAAAGGATTAATGATTCCAGTATTCTAGCTAGCCAGGGATTCTAACTTTTTGCTATCCGCTAGATGACACATTTCCCATTCTTTCCTAAGCAGAGGAGTTATCCCTGATAAGGCTATATGTGCCTTCCATGTTCCATGATCAGTCCGTCCCAAAATAAGCACATACAGACAAACATACATTGTCTGATTAAAATTATTAAAGAATTTCATATGTAAACAAACACACGCCACACGTAAAACCGCAAAAGTACGCACATCTTTTTATGCCATAAATATTAGTAAAAATATATGTAAGTATAATTATAAATTTTATTGGCATCAAATGTCTAACGATGTGAATTTTACGGTTTTAATTAATGTATTTTTAGAAGTATTCGTGTAACTTCGGTAATTTCACTCTTTAAAAAAAAAAAAATGCAAGAAATTAGTGTGAATCAGAATCCTACACGGGAAGAACGCAGAAAATGAAAGTCATCTAATGAGATTGTAGTTCAAATCCTGGATTGTGGTTCAATCCAATGTGATTTTTTCAATGCATAATTATGTACTTTCTGAGTTTATCTTGGGGTTTACTGACATCGGTGAAGGAAAAACATCGTGAAGAAACCTGGTGTTATAGTTAATATAAGTTTGAAATCGCCAACCCGTCTTGAGCAAGCGTGGTGATCAGTGCTCATGCCTTCCTTGTATGAGAAGAGGCTTTTGCCTTGCAGTGAGACAAAAAAGGCTGATATTATAATGAAAATTCGATTGATGCCTCTAATTTCATTTTATAAGTGCTCTATTCAATAATGCATTTCCAGTTTTCTCCGCTAGATTGCCACCATGGTTCCACCACTCGCTAATGTTTCTACTCATCAATATTACAAATTCAAAAGTTAGTTTGTTTATTACGCTTCCACGCTAAAACTGCTGAACGGATTTGGATGAAATTTGACGCACAGGTAGACTGTAGACCATGACCTTTAGTACATAGGATTCATCTCGGTAGCACGTTCCTATTGAATAATTTTCGACATGCACGCGGCCGAACCCCCTGGCAAAAGTTAGTAGTTCATAATTTCGCTCGGATCCTAAAACTCACCCTGTGTCTTCATTAACTTCCCAAACACAGCCGATTCATCGCCGTCCTACTTCAAAAGTAACAAATCTTAATCAATAAACGCAAAATTATTCCGATGTGCCCTTTTTGGTACACCTAAGTAGGTTGTAGTGAACACGCAACCCGATCCGGGTCACCATCAAAATGTTAAATGTCTTGTTTTCAGAGACATCAGGTTAAACACCGTAACTAAGTAACGAACATTTTATATTACTACTACCGTACGCGACTTTCACCGTCTTAGGCAAACTGTGGTACTTGACTAACACCTGCACGGCATTTTTCATGCCATGGCAATTGCCTATATTTTGATTTTAAAGAGTGTCCGTGGAGTTTCTTGCCCGTTCCTCGCTATAGGAACCTACTACGCTTTGGAATTTGCAACTAGATTCATCTTTCTGACTGAGCGACCCTTTGACAATTCAAAAGTGCCTCTAATTGGTTTAATTGATATAAATTCTTTGAGTTTGAGTAGCATCCGCTAATACGAAAAAATACATCCCAAATCAGAATTGAAACGTGCGATTTTACTGTATGTATGTGGACTCCAAATCCCTTTTATTTTCACTTTACAGTATCATGGTTTCAGGCTGTAATAATTGCCATTCAGGCTGTAATAATTCAGGCTGTAATAATCAAGGCACCATTTTAATATTACATGACAGGTCGATTGGTGCTCGCTACGCTGAAATGAGTACAAATAAGTATATTATTATTACTGCAGCTGCTAAGCTAAAAGCTAGTCCAAAGTTTTCATCCACTCATTCAATTGAGTTTCATTCTGATATTTCAGTTCGTTTCGGAAACGCCGAACTCATCTAGCCCTTTTTTTTTTGGAATAAGCAATTTCATTTAGACATTCATTTAAGATAATTATATCATTCAGACACAGGGATTATATAATTTCTAAGTCATCTTTAACGACACATGTATAGAAAATTTTCTCACGGGCTTTTTCTTCTCCGTTAAACACAGCGATAAAAAAAAATATGCGGGGCTGTCTTTGGGGACTGCCGATAGAACTGAAAACAGCGTGCGGTGACGATGACGCGAGTTTCACGCTTTTTGTTCACCCAAAAATTACACATATATACACAGTATACGTATAGCTCATGGAAAGCGTTCGGTGACGATGACGTGAGTTCCATGATTTTTGTTCACCCAAAAAGAAGTTTTCACTTCAAAAATCGCCACAGCATTAATCATGTTATAATGACCTGTCAATGCCTTCCATCACGATACTTTGAACCGTGCCATATAAGGCACGTTATATTAACACAAAAGTTAACACTTAATCGCTATTAGCTCTTATCTTTTGTGGGAAAATACGTGAGTAAACATTCCTACATAGGTATGTAAATGAGATTATAACATCACTTTGTTCTTGTTAATGTCATCGATGAACGGTTTCCTTCATCGTTTACGCGACATATCAGCTGTCACCCAGTCAGCATTTACTGATTACAAACGCTAACAGGAAAATTACAAATTAAAAAAATGCTTAAAGTCTAATCCCCACTACGGTTCAATCTGTTTATAAGGCTTGGATGAAACTGTGTGATTTGTTGGTGTTGCGGTTACACCGCATTCCTGGTCATCACCCTCAGCCTCATCAGCAACCTTGGCACAGAACCTACACTTTCGGCCGATCTCACAAGCAGAGCTCTTTCTACCCTCTCCTGGTCGACGCTAGCAGTCAGCCACAACCCGGCGCTATACCACATCCGACTCACTGGATCGTGACGCAGCGCCACCCCGACTCACTGGGGAATCACCGCAGACAGTTCCGACTCACCGTGAACTAAGCGGCACCCGGTTCCGACTCACTGGAACCTCCACTGATACTGTGAAGCATCGCAAGATACAAGACTCAGCCTACTATCGACTTCCGGTCTCCGGAGGGGAGTGATGTAGCGGTCACACCGCCACATACGAACTACGCATCAAAGATATGACGTCACACAAATCCTGCATCGCGCAATTAAGAGTTTACCGCGCGAACGACATATATAAGACTATCCGACATCAACAGTCGGGCAGTAAGCCCGCCAGACACAACACCCGTCTGATCGGAGGATCCTCCCTTTTCTATCGTGGATGAGTGAACTTTACACCCTGTTCCTCATGCCCCTAAAGTGGTAATGCTTGACATGCAGTAAAAGGCTTGAAAATTTATGAAGCGCATAATTTTATGGTTCCATGCCCAAAGAGTGCCAAACGGAACCCTATTACTAAGCGGTGGTCAGCGGGCCCGCTCTCATGAACCGTAATAGTTAGACAGTTGAAATTTCACAGATTGTGTATTTCTATTGCCGCTATAACAACAAATAATAAAAATAAAATAAAGTAAAAAAATAAAGGGGTCCCCATACAAGAAAAGTGTTTTTTCGGCGTTTTTTTGTTAAATGTTGTACGGTTGTTACGGAACACTTCGTAGTACGAGTGCGACTCTCACTTGGCCGGTTTTTCTGACCCGTAAAGATTCATTGCAACCTCCGGTGTCACAGACAAATAAACGATATTTGATTTGCGGTGCCGTATCAAATGTCGTGTCAGGTGAAGTAGTGGCACAATGAAGTCTCATACAAATCCTGTTTGACTAAGATTTGAAATCACGCAGTGAGCAAGCGTATGATCAATGGTTTTTCTATGAGAAACTTTATCCTTGTAGGACACTATTATTGGTTGGTTTTATGTTTTGAGTCATTAATTGATCATGATAATCAAGTTTCATCAAGGTTAAGCTACGCTTGCCGCGGTTGGTTCGTGGTTGGGTGACCATCTTTACATACCAAGACCCCCTCCGTGCTTTGGAAAGCACGTTAAGCCGTTGATCTCGGCAGTCATTTGTAGATCTTTGACAGTCGTTACGGGTCGTCAGAAGCCCGAAATTCTGGCAACCAGTCTTACCAAGGTGTATCGTATTACCGCTTTTTAGTAGTCGCTCCGTATAAAATTACTGGTATTCAGCTGCATCTGGTTAGACTGGAAACCGACCCCAACATAGTTGGCTAAGCAGATAATAAATCAAGACTCATCCTCGAAAGCTGCTACAGAGCTGAAAACACATACTATCATGTCCCTAGCCTTTTCCCAAGCCTTTTTCCAGTCTAACCGGATACTCTCAAACCGAGCGCTGTATGTTTTAAATTTTCTGTATGGCTTAGGTGCAGAATGATTTAAAGCTTGGCTGATTGGCAATTCAATTTTTTTGGCCTATTTGCTGATTCGCACCTATTTCCTACTCATCCGAAATGGGCGAATCACAAATTACAAAACAAAAAAAAAAAAATATTTAGTCTATTCTCACTAATTAAAGTTGTTTGTGGGCAAATCGACAACTTCAGAAAGATGTTCGGCAATTGGCAGATTTTGATCGAGTCAAGAAAAAAATAATTTAGGGTCGTTTTGCCGGTTTCGGGCGAGTAAATACGTGCCAATCAACCAAAAAAAAAAAAAAACGGACTCAATTCTGTTATATTTCAGTACGTATAAAACTGGCTAGATAACATTATTTATTCATTATTACATACCTAGACAAAGAATGATTCCGTCAATGACTAAATATCTTAATAACACCTACGTGCCCCATGGGTGCTGACATCAAATGCGATTTTCTCGTCACATCGAACACCCGCTGATTCCATCATGACGCCTGAGTCATTTACTCGCAATCCTGACGTAATACTATATTTATTTACTCGTAGATAGACAACGTTTTGCCTGCAAGAGAATTACGAAACGACGTATTACGGGTAGATCATAGATAAGATTAACCCTCCCGTTTAGGTTTCGTTTACCGCTTACTATCCAGGTGTTATGAATCAGATAGCAAAGATTTAAGAAGAAATTCACTTCAGGAAAACTGAATTCTTTAGTCTGCCTGAATGACGTCCGTAACTAATCGGTTACGTTCGTTCGTTTATAAAATATCTCTCGATTATTTGTTGTTTGTACACCCCCACAGTTTTTGTACACGCTAATTATTTTCGTATATTATGTGTATCTAATTTGACGTATGATTGTTTTATAGTACGGCCGCGTGGGCGGGGCTCAAACTGCAATTTGAATATTAAATTCTTTATGACGACACTGCAGTAAGTCTAATTACCTTTCGAATTTTATCAGTTGATTACTTCATGTATGAATATGCATTTTGGAATATGTAATGATTGAGTGAATGCGGTAGGCGGGTAACGAAGAGGCTTATTTCTTTACTGCAGTACTTAATTACTCGCACCCGGGTGAATTGATACGATCAGTTTTAACAAATAACCAACATCCCTTCAAAAAATTAATGTAGGTATTAACGAATTGATAACGAACTGTTTTTTATTACTTTTCATGAATAAAATCTGGATGAACCAAACACAACACCAAATAGAGTCCAAAAAGCATTCGGTCTCGCGTAATCAATAACTAATATCTTCTACTAGCTGCGCCCTTTGGTTTCACCCGCATAAGGTTAGATCATCATGTCAAATGCCCATGTTACACCCACTCTCATGAAGATCAGAGACGATACTCTCGAAATTGTGAACGAGTATGTTTACCTAGGACATAACGTCCAGCTAGGTAGGTCCAACTTCGAGAAAGAGGTCAATCGTCGTATCCGATTCGGCAGGGCAGCGTTCGGGAAGCTACGCAATATCTTCTCGTCCGACATACCGCAGTGTCTCAAGACAAAAGTCTTTGACCAGTGCGTGTTGCCAGTGATGACCTATGGAACTGAAACGTGGTCGCTAACAATGGGCCTTATCAGAGGCATAAAAGTCACCCAAAGGGCAACGGAGAGGGCTATGCTTGGAGTTTCCTTAAGTGATCGAATCAGAAATGGAGAGTTCCGCAGGAGAACCAAGGTAACCGACATAGCCCGTAGGATTGCCAAACTTAAGTTCGCATTTATAATATTAGTTAGGATTATAACGTACCTGTCTTCCGACAAGACCTGGTCGAACTCTGAAGAGGAGACGAGGAACAGTATGGACGTGACAGAATCGAAGCACTGCGTCCATTTCTGCCGTTGCGTCCGCTGCCCCCCCACATCGACGAATACAAATGGCACATTGTTGATATTGATGGTGCATTCCGTGATGCCTTTGGTGGCCTTCCGGCAGTGCAGGATATCTTGGTGTGAGGGCATGTAGTCAGGTCTCGCGATGCGCTCGAGCTCGTCGAAGAAATAACTCACTGAATCGCTCTGGAATTGAGAGAAGAATTACGTTAATATAACATAACAGCACCCCTGTATTCCCCGGAGCAGAGGGTGTACCTACCTATAGCACACCCACATATCGCCCGTTACATTTAAGACCTTCAACGCACCGATGCGGCACACCGCATGTCTCGAGTCAACCGGAGCGGTTGACGGCCAGCCGTAAGTCAGTGCGTTGGAATTATACGATTTCATATAATATAGACCAGCGGCGTGCCGCACCGGCGCGCCGCTTTCCGGCTAGCCGGTAGTGCGTTGAAGGACTAAGTCCCATGTAATAAGGGGGCGAGGCTATTGCCAGCAACCGGGCACCGATCCAGACTCCGGGCTGTAATAACGTTAATATGTAGGTGTCCAGTAAACACAGTAGTCACGATAGTTAAGATTCAAGTAATCTTTTCCTCATGACTTGCGTTCTTGCGATAGTTTTTCCGGTTTTTCGCAGAATGTGTATACCTACATACAGTTCATGACGCTCATATTTTTTTTTCATTTAGATTAATAATGCTGTGATTCGTTGACTTATAAGTTTTGGGGAGCATGCTCGGTCCTTTTCATTGACTACTACACGGAATTATCGTGGATAATCGAATTTATAACCATATTCTTGCTACAAAATGTTTCCTTCGCCATCTTCTTCGAAACACAAGAGAGCGAAAGGCTGGCCTCTTTTTGAGTGGCACATAATATCTCCTATCTATCCAGCGAGATTATAAACTGTTACAATATGACGCATTAATTTTCGGTAGTTTATAATCTATCAATGTCAAATCGTCAAATTGTGAACGAACTTGCACTTACGGACAGGGTTCAAAATCTGTCCGATTTTATCACCCATAAAATAGTGAACCGACCCTGATTAGTAGGTCTTGCCGGTAGCCGAATTGGTCGCAGTAACTAAGCTAGGGCACCCCGACCAAATGGGTTTGGTTAGGTTAGAACTGTGACAAAACGCGCGCGAGCCGAGTGAGCGAAGCGAGCGGTGCAGCGGTAGCTGCCGGCGAGCGCTTCTTCCAAGTTGGCCGCAGGTACTTGGCTAAGCCAACTTGGAAGAACAAAACACAGAAACAAAATAGCCAACTTGGCTATTTTGTTTAAAGTAACTGCGGCCAACTTGGGAACAAAATAGCCAACTTGTCTATTTAGTTCCCAAGTTGGAAGAACAAAACACACAAACAAAATAGCCAACTTGGCTATTTTGTTAAGTATTAGCGCAAGGTGTGTTCGTTGCATGCAAGTTTGATACCAGTTCACAATTTATCGGTTTGCCATGGATACACTTTCGAAAAATAATACGTTAAATTGTAAATGGTTTGTTGCAGTTCACACTTTTTCGATAGTATAAAATCTCGCTAGATATATTATAAACTAACGATGTTCATAATCGTGAGGTGACATATCCATTAGCGTCCAGGGTGGACAGTGGACATAACTGCTCATTCATCTGACACAATTTAGTCGCCTCTCACAATATCCACAGCAGAAACAGTGACCTATTTTCGCCCGGCACAGGAAGCCTGGCATGTAACAAAATAAATAAATCTGTTCGCCAATAGCTATATACGTTTAAAATGTAAGCTAAATAAGTACAAATATAATAACGGTATTTTGTTAACAGGTGGGTCATAGTGGTTAAGGCACGCCGACAATCAGCGTTAAATATAAACGTACACAATGAACAAGTGACACGATTATTGTGGAATTTACCAAAACTATTTATTAACAAAGTACTGAATAGGGGCAGGTCAATGAGGCATAGATCTGGCAGTAGTAGCGACATTCATGATTTTACTCTGAAAATTTTGCTTATACTTTGTTTTAGCGAACACACGTTGAAACAAATTTGCCTAGTTGTTGTTACATTTCATATTGCACTGCATACATTAGGACGACGAATTAGTGTTACATTTAATGTTACGTTTCACCAATCTGTACCCGGCGTTAGATATTTGCTACCTACATCAAACATGCATTACTTAACATACTCATCAAGTGAACCAGAATTAGAATTCGGTTAATGTTGCCGTGTCTGGCACAACAAATATATCTTGATGACAATCCTTATGTACTGTGATGAACTGATAATTAGTTAATTGCTTATAAATAAAAATATTTTATTTTCAGACAACCAAGGCCTAAAAAGTATGTTAGTAGCTACAGAAATAAAAGTGGAAAATAATGTCGATTCATCAACCCGCACCTCTCACATGCAGATTGATGAATCGTTTCAACACAGCCGCGTACGACCTATCTGCTATCATTTTCAGGATGCTATTGCAACCGCGTCAGTCAGTGCGCGGGAGTAGCAACTCCCGCGCACATTTTTTAAGACTGACACGGTTTTCTTCGGCATAATTGCATAGAAATCATCTATATGCGCATCAGCAAACATGCCCGAAGCACTACAAGAACGAAGGAGCCGCAACAGTGCCCTGAAAATGTTGTTGTATTGTACTTAGGAGCTGACCCAGTTGATGGAACTGCAAGATTTTAAATGACGGCTCTTTGTCTTAATTCTATGACTTATAGTGACCGTATTGGTGATGTCTTTCAGACAGGTCAGCTGCGTAGTAATCGCAGCGTATGAACGTAACAGAAAGCAAAAAGAGTATGTAAGGATCGTATACAGGGTGGAAGGGACATCGACGCGAAAACTATATAATTATATACCATGGATTCAGTACATGATTCTGAACACCGTTGAAATTTTTCGTCGGTTATTTTTTAAAAAACAGCTGTTTCATAGAAAAGTTCAATACCTACGCGGTCAAAATGTATGGAACAGCTGTTTTTTTTAAAATAACCAGAACCAGGTTCAGAATCATGTACTGAATCCATGATATCAGTTTTCGCGTCGATGTCCCTTCCGCCTTGTATAGCAGGTGTCGTTCTGTAGTTTCTGCCTACCTCCATGAGAACTTGGGAAGAGGGCGTGAATTTATGCATGTATGTCTATGACATACACTGTATAACAAGCAAGACACCTGTGCCAGTCAGACATGATTAAATATTTAGGTTTTTATTCCAGTCCGAAATAAACAAACAAAAAAATACTGTTCCATAGAATCAACAACATAAGGAGTTCAAAGAGTATAAAAATAGGTAACGGGTTACTTTTTTGCAATAACACCAAAAGTAAGGCGTCGCCGCGTCGTTCAGCCAAGTTATTGTCAAAATCTAGATTACCTACAGTAAAAAGTTTAAATTCACGCACGCTACGAACGAATTGCGATTTACCGTTTTTATTATAATTGTTTTATCCATTATCGATTGAATTCACCTTCACGGTAATAACTAGTGAGAGAAAGGAGATCGTACGAGCACCTAGCATTATGCAATATAAATTAAATACAATATTCTATTCAAACATGGCGTTTCCCGGAACTAAGTGCTTATGTCGTACAACGAATGCAATATGACGTAAGGTAGTTGTTGGATAAAAAGCTAAGCCATAATTGCACGGAATTATGTAGCTGTGTCTGTGATTAGGTGGTGTGCTGGGTGGCCTGTCGCAAAAACGATTGAATGAAGTTGTTCTCGTATTTCTTTGTCATAGCCGGATGTGTCATACGAAATACGACGAGGACCAGGAGGACTAGGACGACTCCTATACGAATATGAGGGACTAGGGACCTAGTTGAAGTCTCCCAGTAGCTACATACTCAAAATTCAAAAATTCAAAATTCAAAAGTCATTTATTCAAACTAGGCTGAGAATCAGCACTTTTCGAACGTCAAAATTACATAAGACAGTCCCCCAAAACGCCCACCCTTCACCACTTCCTAGTGCTTTTGCTGGGAAGAAGAAGTGGCGCAACAAACTCCCCAGCAGCACAGCTGTCTGTTCAGTTAGAAAAAAAAAAAATGATTCTATACAACAGTTTGCAAGACAATTTACAATATGCAAAAAATAATTTAAATTATAAATTAAATAGCTATAATTAATAGCCATATGACAGCTAGCACACGCCAATATACCAACCAAAAGCATCGAGAACTATACTCAAGCAGAAATAAAAATAACTAAAAGTAAACAATATCTAAAAAAAAAAGCCTCCAAACTAGGACCATCCTACGACCAGAGGTAAAATAAATAATTGTCGAGGTCGCTAGCTAACCACATATTGCTATACAACTCATAAAAAAAAAATAGTAATGAGTAGATTATGTCAGCACTAAATTAAAATAAAATTAAAATAAATTGACTTATAAAGTAAAATTATAAACAATTATATAAACTCATATAACCTGTCAGTAGGTAAACTAAATCTGTACTAGTACATTAATAAAATTTCTGTAAAACTAAGCGTATAACCGCGGCGCATCTGGCCGCATTGCGGCGCAAGAATGCGTGGCGTACACATACACATCACTTCAATACATTTTATGTGAACGTTTCGCAAAAAAGGTTGCCAGACCGACCGGAAAATCGATGTAAACTCTAAACAACTTAGATCAGCTTACTTGCTACGTAAATAATACGCGTTAGTCTTCGAGAAGCCTCACAAAAATGTTGGAAAACCGGATATGGAAGTCCGGTAACTAGCTTTTTAAAGAAATGTTATGTCTGGCTACAATGGCTACTCCCAATCGTCTGGAAACTTTAGACAGACCATTTTTTTTTGTTACAGCACCGAGTAGGTATTTATGGGCGAAAATAGTCTCGATGTGAAAAAAAAACCATTTTCGTAGAGAGATTGAATGTAAAGAAAATGCTTAAAAGCCACAGCCAATTCGATTTTCGAAGATTTTCCACTTTAAATTCGACACACAACAACAAATCCAATAACACGCTTCACTTTGTTGATATTCGATTTTGAACTAAAATTACATTAAATAAACAAAACTGATAAAGTAAAGGCGTTTATGAAGGTGAACTTATGAGTTATCTACGATGAACTTCAGATTACAAGTGACCGGACTAGTATCAAAAGCATTATTTGTTGGATTAGGGATTGTGGTTTAGCTAGTTCCTTGGGCACTGGAAGCATTTTATTGCTTAGTGCTTTGAACATTAATTATTGTAGTCGACCACAGGACCGCATATGAAGCAGCACAAATGTCTCGCTGATGGTGGCGCGTGTGTTGGATCATTTAGCTCCCTTCAAAATGGTTGAGCTGAATGGTGCTGATCCATTCGTCATGTTCGTGAACGGGCGCCGTCAGTTGGGACTGGTCATCTCTTAGGCTTATTTTTAATTTATTTAATTTTTTTTAATGATTCTATATTTTTTTCTTTTTATTACGGACGCTTTTACCAACGTGCACGTCTTTCTACATTGTTCTCACATGCATAATTTCAAAATGAATGATGTAACCAATATTTTGTAACACATTTTTGATTTAAAAGAGTGTCCGTGGAGTTTCTTGCCCGTTCTTCTCCATAGGTACCTACTACGCTTTGGAATTGGCAACTAGCTTCATATTTTTGACAGAACGACCCCTTGACAATTCAAAAGTGCCTGTAAATGGTTTAATTGAAATAAATGCTTTGAGTTTGACAATTTGATCTCTAGTCTCGACGACCCATACATACATGCCTGGCGAAGAATAACGACCCCAAATGACATCTGATTTGGGGTTTTTTAACCCATATTGAGCGTGAAAAACACCGTAAAACGGGCTGAGCAAGTTATTAATTCAAATGCAAAATCAATATGTGTTGTTGTGACTTTAAATATTAAAACAGTGCACCGACATTCTACTTGCGGGATTAATAACCTAGGAATACAAACTCGATCTATTTCTAAAACTGTTTAATTTCACCTGCGGCGCATACGCATGCTCAATACATCACTCTCAAAACACCACAAATCCACGGCCACGGTGCAAAATTGTAAATTCTTAGCAAAATGGCTGGAAACTTATTTCATGATAAGCGTATCGGGTCAGTCTGTCATGAATAAAACTGTATCTTTATGGTCAACGATATGTAACAAAGACTCTAATATTCTACTTCAGATATGAACGTAAGACATTATCAAAATATAATTCTATGCAAAAAAATATGCATGTATTCACTTTTCTTCGCAGAAGTCTACCGGAGCTGATCTTGTTTATTAAACAAATTTCTTGCTCGAGTATTAATGGACTAGAGGAAAATCTTGTGATTATTAAAAGTTAGGTGTAGATGCACGTAATAATAACATTCTAGAACATTTTTTAATCAGACATGAATCAGACAGCGCCGGCGGCGGCGCTTCGATAGCCCTCATCTGACTTTATTTACAAATGACGCGTTTCCATGTTCTTGTGACTCAAATTGTTATTATACCAAAACAAAGGTCAAATCCTAACAAAAATTGTGGTCTTTAATTTCCACATTTTTCATAATAATTACTTGCAATCAAGTTACAACTTGACAGTTATCTGAAAGTAATATTAAACTGTCAGTTGTGATGTCACTCAATCACACACTTTGTTAATTGCTGTGAGCGAGTGTGACTACATACTGCAAAAGTCACGGGATGTGAGTTTCTTAATCATGATCTTACGAATTCTCGCCAAGTATTTTAAGACTTTTACACAAGTAATATACAAGAGGAGCTCGTGGCTAAGTAATAACTGCCGCACGGGTCGATCCGTCAGGTTAAGCTACGCTTGCCGGGGTTGGTCTGTGGAGGGGGGACCATCTTTACGTACCGAGACTCCTCCGTGCCTCGGAATGAACGTTAAGCTGTTGGTCCCGGCTGTCATTCGTGGATCTTTGACAGTCCTTACGGGTCGTCAGAAGCCCGAAAGTCTGACAACCAGTCTTACCAAGGGGTATCGTATCACCCAATTACTGGGTTGTGGAGGTCAGATAGGCAGTCGCTCCATATAAAATACTGGTATTCAGCTGCATCCGGTTAGACTGGAAGCTGCCCCCAACGTAGTTGGGAAAAGGCTAGGCAGATGATGATGACACAAGTAATATACAAATTAAGCTCTAGTCTTTTTTTAGACACAATACACGCAGCAGAAAAGCCAAAAGTGTATCATTAACGAAACGGGAACAGTTTACTTAGTGTTTATTAGTCCGAGGCTATTGTGGTGTGAACCAATACCGATAATTAAACCCTTCGAACCTACAAAGGTTTTACTATTTCACACCAAAGAGAACAAAAAGGAAATACACCTGATATCAAGGCACTGTTTGATCAAGATAATTTCCCATAGTCCACCTAGGTGAACCAGGCGGGTGGACCACGGGCAATACACGAGGCTATCATGTAAATGAAATCAATTTATCGCAACTGATTATGGAAACAGTTGTGTTAGCAAATAGTTTTACTACGCCTTGCATACTGATTCATAGCGTGTTGTGAAAAAAGAAACAAATAAAAAAGAATGACGTCTGCGCTATGCTCCGTGTGTCAGAGTCAGCATCAATTGCCTTTTTTACAATCACAGATGTGCTGTGAATCACATTTTAAGGCCCTGTTCAAATTAGCCAGAACATAGTACTAAGTAGTTTACGAATGTAAATTTGAACAAAACTTTTGGATAACATATCCAGAGTTCCAGACCCAGGATCCAACTGATTGTAATCCCATATGATTAGGGTGAAAAACTACAAAAACTGTATAAAACGGTCGTTGAAAACAAAGAAGCCATACTTACTAGAAGTTCGCTCCAAGGGTTATTTGAGGTATTTCAGTCTAAGTGTAGGACTGTCGATTTGGCATTCAATAATCGGGTCATAAATACTGAGAATCGCTGGATATAGCCAAGCTAGCGTTGAAGAGGATCGTTCAAAGAGATAACTAAGATATTGTCAGATATTCAGATATTTGTAGTGTGTGTAACGGCCTAATAGGAAAGCATCGATGGGATACGGACAGCTTGGATTCGCAGCACAGGGGCGGCTGTCTCGAGATAGCGATCGCTATATTTCCGAATTCGGTCGCAAAGTCGTAATGGCATCCCTAGACGCGCGCGACGTGCTTCACAAGAACGGGAGTTTTTCGTGCTTTTCAAGCACGTCTAGGGACGCTGTTAGGACTTTGCGACCGAATTCGGTCGTATAGCGATCGCTATCTTTGTCGAGACTGCCCGGCTAGGGAGTAGATGTTTTAGTACGGAAAATGGATGGAGTATAAAGATTATGGTTTTGATAATCATAATCTTTATAATCCATCCATTTTCCGAACACCTCGAAGCTTATTATAATTTAATTTATCATGGTGGTCGGACTGGTCGTAGTAAAAAAAAACAATAAACTGTACGTTTACAATAAAAATTCCAACATTGTGAGAAAAAACGTTATTACATCAGCTGCTTGCTATTTCCGCAATCATAAGATTCGATGTACTTTTACCGACCGATAAACTTCATTAAATGGATTTACAACTACTGAAATCTCTGCATACTTCCTTTGGTAAATTAATCACGAGTATTATATGTATGTTTACGTGGTAGTCGCCAGTCAGAGATGATTTAGAAACAGCCGTGGCCGCCAGTTGCCAAAAGCGGCCATATGCAGTCACTTTAAAATCGCATCGATCACGCAGCTAAATACCCGAGCAGACGCATTAACAAGTCAGTTTCAATCATCGTTAAACGACCGACGAACTGAATCATCGTGTATTAAGACTAGGAAACTAGTTAGTTCTTCACGGTTTAAAAGCAAGACAAGCAAAAGCATTGCTTTGGCCCGGAAAAACTTAATCTCGGAGAACAAACAAGAACTCGTTGTTCCAGATTTGATAGGACCACCTGATTATCTCGTAGCTATGCCGTAACTACGTGAGGTAATAGGACATTAATTAGTTAAGGGACTTAATGCTTGTAGTCCTGGCCTAATTACTGGAAATGTAAACTTAATCCCCAAGGATTAGCGCGACGGACAGTGAGCGAGTAATTAACTTGAAGAGCTGTTTCTAGTACCACGTTTTCACGGGAATTAGATATTGATCGTTGCACAATTAATTACAGATTGTCGAAAGGCTGTAAACGAAACGAACTTGTTTTACACCAAATACAACAGGTGCTAAGTAAACTAAGTTTAACCAAGAAAATCTGTATAGATAGTCAAAGTTTTCGCAATAAGCGACACGAACAGTTTATGGTAGGTGTACTGGTATGTAGGTCGACAAGCGATGCGTCGGTTACGCTGTGAATGCGAAAATGACGCCAATGACAGGGAAAGCAAACCAGGATGTAATGGTTGGGATTACTTAATAAATAATGGTTGGGTTTAACTATTCTTATTTATTTATGGATTCACGCTGTATTTATGAATAAAGTGGTGAGACGATTGAAAGTGGTAATGCTAATTCGTTTAGCTGTAATGTTAAATTTATTGTTTAGTTGCTGCCGGGTTTCAACTTGCACTGTATTTTTGGTGACAAAATGAGGCTCCTTCTCATGCGAAACTGCCGTAACAGTATCAAATGACATATTGTAATTTGCCGAGGACTGTATCACTAATAAAAGACTTCAGCTGCTGTATTTTGTAAGCTAGAAAATATGCCTTTGTTAAAAATTTGAAGACCATATCAGAAAAGAAAACTCTGTGGGGAGTTACTTAAGAACCTCGTCGGTAACTGTGCCACATTCTTACTTAGATTACCAAAGCCCCAAGTGCCTGAACAACTGCACTTTGCACACCTCAACAAGGCCACAAGACAACAAGACTGACGTGGCCACTTATTAGATAAAAATAATATAACAAACTATTAAAGGAAAAAAAGAAGTAAGTATTGCATTTGTAGGTGAGAAAAACCTGATAGATTCTAAGGTTAATGTCAAGCATGTTATAAAATATTTAATATACTCTCAAACACCAAAAATGTAAAATGTTAATGTCATTTAGACAACATTGTGATATGATTTTATGTACGAACAAATCAGCGTCCTCTAAGAGAGTCTAGCACCCCAATTGCGTCCAACACTTTCTTTAACAATCCGAAGGATTTTGAAGGAAATTCCTAATACATTGCTTTATAAATTTTAAAAATTTGTTTGCTTGACAACGTAAATAACGCAATGAATGTTGTCGAATTGTCAATATGACAGGCATTGTAATAGGGATGATGCCTGGGTCAGACATAATAATATATTTTTTTGGTTTATCATATTAATAAAAAATTACTAAGATTTAAAGTTGGGGAGTGGGGGTTGCTACGTCACAAGCAAGTATAAAATCTACATAATCGTGACGTCAGGGCACATTTTAAATAAAAAAAAGTAAAAAATAAAAAAATACGTGTCCATGATTTTTTTTATAAACTGCCTGACGGACAAAAAAAGTTTTTTTAGACAATATCATCCCTATTGTTAGTGTGACGCAATTACCTACTCCGAGACGTCTTTCAAATGAACTTGGTAATCCTTCATTTAGATGTATCCTCAATCCAATGGACCTTGAAGATGCTAAGATATTCATAATATCCGCAATTCCACATTCAAAAAGGGAAAGTAAAACGATAACTGCGTCGATCGATTCCAAGAATTGGCATGATAATGAGCGGTTAGGAATAAGGTCACGCCCCTCGTGAACTAAGGACGAAATTCAATTAATATTTTCTATCATATTCAGTATTATCTAGTCCCACAGCGATAGTTTGAACTTTTTCTAGACCAACGTACTAGAATGGTGTAAATTTTTATGCTTGAAAGGAAAATATTCGTGATCGTGAATACGCTGTTCTCGAACTCTAGTGACCCGAATTGGATGGAATTTCTGTTTAAATGGAAACCATGGACTGAAAATAACTGATTCTTAAATAAATTTTGGAGTTGGAAACTTTTTATTGCATAATTAGCCTATAAACGTTCCCACTACTGGGACACAGGCAGACATCATCTCAGTTAGAGGGAATGGGCCATAACCCACCACGCGGGCCCAGTGTGGGATGTTAGATGTCAATTAATGTCTTCGAAGTTTTGGTTCTAGGACATGCCGGTTTCCTCGCGATGTTTTCCTTCACCGTTTTGAGAGTAGTGGTGATAAAATTATTTACACAAAGTGCCTGTCTGGGTTACTACTCTACTTTTCTATCGAGTATTGGTAAAAGTGGTAACATTTGAATTACTTATTAGCAAAAAAAAATAAAAAACTACTGGACCTATACATACCTAAGCAAAAAGTCCAGTTCTCGGCATTTAGTTTCCGAGATATAAGAACATTTGTAAAGTTGGGTGAAAAAATTGCATTTCGCGATTTTAATTGATTATTAATAAATGCTCAATTATCTACAATTTCATATAGTAAATGACTATTACGAATTTTTCAGAATTTCAACTTCAAATAGCTGATAAAAAATATATATATTTTTCAATCCTTACTTTCAATTGACTATTCTAGATACCGAATCTAGTCTTAACTCAATACCTCACTACTGGACCCTTTTTTTGCTTGGACGCCCACATATAGTTACAATCGTGAATATGGACGATAACGTAGTATTCTTGATGATTTTATGAATACTGCACGTACACTACACAGTCACCATAGTTCATATACAATTAAATATAAATAATTACTGATAAATTCAACAGACAGCTTATATATATATAACAGTTAATATCGCGAATTCGAGATACGAGTTTAGGTGTTCCTCAAACGACCGAAGTCGCAGGGCTTCCTAGTAAAAACAATTTCAACTAATATCAACGCATTATGGATTAGTTCGAACGCATGTGAAGAACACCTAAAGCGTTGCCACAGAAGGCATGACGCAACCCGAGTGTGACTAATCAAACGAGATAAGGAATGCAATTACAATTATTTTATTTATGCCCGACCCGAGACTTTAATGGAATAAATTCGTTCTTCAGATGGTCAACTAGACTGGAATGATAATATATCGAGCAATATTATATTTATGGCATAATTTGGTATTTACTAGTTCGTAGTCGTGGTCATACCTATACTTTATAGTATGATCTTTGCCCCTATAAAAATAAAAACTCGTGCAACTGTCGAGTGTCGTGTGGTTTTTATTGTAATTTAAGCAAATATATTGCATAATAATTGTTATGAAATTTTAACAAAAGACTGGACTGTTAAATTAAGTCACCACAACTAAAGTAGAACATGCATTGCCCTCAGAGGAAAGGGATTATGACTAACTAACTTAAATTACCAATCTAAATAACTAAGCGAGTGAGGGGCAAGGCAGGTGCGAAAATGTTGTCTCTGAGGTCAATAACCCGAGAACTAAAGGACAATATGGACTGCACTTTGTAAAAGGCCTACATCTAGCTTATGACTATCGATCGAGTGGCGAAGATTGAAAGTTTTCATTAGGGAAGCCGGATCAAAAGGCGTGCAAATATTGATACGACACCAGTTATTGCCATTTTTATGAAAGGGAATATTTTCTCATAGACCTTTCGCCTTTTCGACGGTGTGACAGTATGATGCGAGATAATCTGTTGACGATTCGCGAAAATGTCTGGCGGCCGGAAGTTCAAGCGAGCGCATTCACCGATATTTCAACTTCCGGGTAAAGGGTCAGATGGGTACTGTTACGGATGTAATCTTTTATATCTTTTTATGAGGCTCTACTCTTTATTCCGTTGTGTGGATATTTTATTTGTTTGAATGTGACTATAAAAGATTCTGATGGAGGTAATTGACGTTACGTTGTGAAAATCTACTGAATTTTACAGATACCTACTTATTAACCGACTTCAATAAAAGGAGGAGTTTATACACCTACATTCGGTGGGTTTTTTTATTTTTTATTACAGTTAGTATGGGCTATCCAGCAGCTAAATAATCAGCCGTCCCATACATTTGGGTCGAGTAGGTATTAAATTTTTGTATGGGACAGTAATATTTTTTTTACGATCTCGATGCTGGCCCCATGGAGAAAGTTGTTCAGTTCGTGGTCTGTACCACAGCCTTAAATTTGATCACACCTTTCTGATACATTCTATGTCATTTTTCCAATACGCTGTATCAAAAATTTAAGCCGTTCTTATAAACGTAAAATGTTGCCAACAGTCAACTAAACCCTAATTAGTCGCAATCTTATTTGACCCTCTAAGCACGCACAACTTTCATGATACCAAGACTATAACCTGCTTTAAAACTTTAAATATACCTAAGGGCATAAATCGATTCCGGAGCGAATGCCTCAACAAGACAAAAAATGGAACAGTCCAAACTGGTTTCGCAACTAAATTACATTAATTGAGTGACAGGTTATCTCCATAATTCACGAGAACCGACCCTTGTGGACGGCACGACGATCGTAAATACATTTTATTTTGTCATTACTAATATTTGTAAGGAAACAGTTGGTTGATTTCATCATCTCGTGATTAACTTAGGCATCTCTAGCATAGAAGTTCCAACGTGTGCTGTGCTACGCTAACGCCGCGTCTCAACTCGACGTTGTTATCTATACAAGCATGTCTGACGCAACGTTAGTGCAGCGTCTACGCGATATCCACGCGATGTCAGATACCTCCGATGCGAACGCATAGGTACCTATCTTTTGTAAAACCATAAATGATATGTAGGTACCTAAAGTTTCAATAATACAAACAAACTTTAAAAATCAAAACAATAAAGATTATTCAGACATAAATTATATCAAAAGAGGTAGCAATAAAGTCGTCAAACGAAGGTGTTCGCTGGAGCAAGAATTTACCTACAGCCACCTAACTAAACGTATGAGCAAACAGGTCAAAAAAAAAAAAGTGATGAAATTCATTCATTTATTTGTACCTAGTCTAAGTTGTAAGTGGGGCTAACACTATCAACATAGAATTTAGGTTTTCATACTTTATTTTATATTCTGTAAAATTATCTGAAGCTAGTTTTTAAATATATATTTCCTACTATTATGAAGGCCTCTTTTACTGACTAAAGGGAAACGGAATAATTTTTTAGTTACTTTGCCTCAAAAGGAGGTGAAACAGAACAAAATAAAGTGTCTATGATCAGCTTGAAGTCATGTATTTATTATGCAAAGTAAGCAAAACACTTAAATGTAATGTTGTCGGTTGGTGAATCATGTCAAGATTAATGAAAGTAATATTGCATCATTGTGGACAAAACAAAGAAACCAAAAACACATAATTAAGTAAATATCTATTATTTAGATTATTCTGAAGTTGGAAAAATGTCTGATAGTGTATGACAGCATTTCTTTAGGTATTCTTATGAAATCACTACATATTATAAAGCAAAGTCCCCCGCCTGCGTCTGTCCGTCTGAACTCAAAAACTACTGAATGGATTTTCATACGGTTTTCACCAATGGACGGAGTGATTCATGAGGAAGGTTAAAGGCTATGAAACATCACGCTTTGACCCTTAGGAGCCGAGCAAAAAGACAAGAAGTTAGCACGGGCGGGCCTTTCCAGTATTATGCATTCTTAATAGTAATATTTAATGGGTAGTTAGCACATATAAGGCAGTTGCGTTCATGAATCAAACATTAAATATAGTCTTATCAGATACTACTAACTAGTTATTACTGTAATTCACCTAACACATGACCTCATAAGAGCCACTTATTATTTAATAGCCTCAATTCTAGATGTGTTAGTTAAACCTTACTATGACATTGCAGCAGTGATAGTGAGTTTCAAGCAGAGATAGCCTAGTGGTGTGACCGTCAGACTGACAAGTCGTAGGTCTCGAGTTCGAACCTAAAGCCACGGCCAGACAGAAAAGACGAGGGCGGGGCGCGGACCCGTCGCAGACAGGGCGCCGTCACGACTTTTTAACTTATATAGAAAAGACACGGACCCGTCGCAGACAGGGCGCCGTCACGACTTTTTATGGCGCGCACTAGAAGCTTTTCCCGGCATTCAACCGTCCGATTTTGATACGACAACATGTCTTCTTCTGAAGATGAAGATGTATTGGCACTGGTATATCTCGCTAATCTGCAGAGGGTTAGACGTTACTGGCGACGCAAGACGCAAGATGCACAATGGCGAGCGGGCGAGCGCTGTGAGAACCTGCCCTCCGCGCCCTTTCAGCTCCCCCGCTTGCGCCCGTGCAGGCCCGCGCCCTGCCCGCGCCCTGTCCTTTCTATATGTTTTCCAATAGGGCGCCGACGAATTAACGTCGTGACGGCGTCCCGTCTTTTCTGTATGTTTTACGTCGCGACGCACAGTGGCGAAATATCGCAAAAAGTTGGCAAAAACCTGTATTACGTTTTTATGAACGGGTTTTACAATAATTATTAGTGAATGTTATAGAAACTATAAAAATACCTTCCTATCATAGTGATTAACTGTACAGGATTTAAAATAAAACACAAATGATGAAAACATCAAACAATGATTTATTTGTAATTTTCATGGATTAAAGAAATTTCCAGGGGACTTAGAATTATATGCTTTTTCGGCATTAATTTCCTTAAACCAGTAATATAAGGATCTGAAGACACCATTAACCTTTGGAAAGTATCTTCCATGGCCACTTTTCTCGAAAATTTCCTTGAATAATTTTCTCTATATTTTCGGACATCTTTATTTCTGCTTTCTTGAGCATCTTCACTTAAAAGACCTATGGCAATACCAATGTTCTCCACGATGAGAGGCCCATGGACTAAAATTTTATGAACCGTAGTTGGCATATTGAACCATGGATAATTAAAAACAAAAACTGATGCAGTCCGTAGGCAAAACATGTTAAATCTTACAAAATTAATTTTGTAACCACTTGATATGATTTTCAAAATGGTGTGAAATCTATTTATAAGAGATACATTCACTCCTGTTATCTCTGCAGTCTCTTCTGCATGCTGGAAAAGTACTCTAGCCGTATTTCCATCTGTTGATGTCCCTCCTCCTTGGCGCGGCTTGTCTACGTGTAGACCTAGTTTTTGCCAAAATTCTTGTTGAATTCGTTTTTTTTCACTGCTAACAATTTGTTTATCGGTACCTCTTGCTTGCCACTTTCCTAGCTTTAACTTGTATCCCAAATGCAAGATGCACTCAGCAAATCGTATCCAGGCAAGAAGAGATGAGAGTCCATATTCAAAATTTTCTTCACTCACTTGTTTCTTAATGCATTTTCTTATATGGTTAAAGTCTTTTGAAGTGAGCCCACACAGATAACACCGCATGGCTGAACTTGTATCGGTGAGTGCATTAATCATCTTACCATCAACCATTGTCAATTTTAGATCATGTTTCACATGACACTCATCAGTCGTAGTAGGTACCATATTAGATCTTTGATTTCTTACATTAGCAGCTTCCAATTTAGATAGTTCAACAGTCTCGTGAGCCATTTGAAGTCTCAAAGGTCGACAGTATCTCGGTGAGGACGGGCGAGGATTTTGCCACACAATATTTTCACCGCGATATTCCGAATCATTCATACTCACAAGGCGTAATGGTACTATTGATGTAATTAACATAAATTCGTCCGTAGA
This sequence comes from Xanthia togata, assembly GCA_963853775.1. Classification (NCBI taxonomy): domain Eukaryota; kingdom Metazoa; phylum Arthropoda; class Insecta; order Lepidoptera; family Noctuidae; genus Xanthia; species Xanthia togata. The sequence continues at coordinate 22,061,133 of OY970802.1, forward strand.
ATCAACATTTTGAAATTTTTGTTTGTATTGTGAATGGCTACCGGAACCGTCACATCCCCACTTTGAAATCAAGCAAAGATTTTGACGTCTGCTTTCATTGAGACTATGAATAACTTCACTTAGTGATAGTAATAGCCTTTGAGCCGTATGATCCATGAGATTTTGAAGAGGTACTTCTGCTCGTGTTTCTGTGATAGTAACACCAAACGGGTAACACTTTTTTTTAGCTTTTGTAATTGCCTCATAATTTGGGTATAAATTACAGTTCACTTCCAATGCACTTTTTCTTAATACATTATACTGATGCTTCGTAAGCTGCCCTTCAATAACCATAGATAAGGCTTTATCGGGACAGAGAGTGGCATGGTTTTTATCCGTTTTAGGACTAACATCTTGAGAAACGTCTTTAACTAATTTGGATTTCTCTGTATCTCCACATGCTCTAAACTTCATTTGCGTAGCATAAGCCAGTTCTGCTGATGTCATTTCCTGTCGTACATTTTCAGTTCTGTGCCGTTTAGCTCGTTCAGTTAATTCTTCAAAATTCTTAGGCGGACGACCACCAGAAACTTTTCTCTTCTGAGAATGCGAGACATTAAAAGAAACGTATTGGTCAAACCATTCTTTATGCGCATCGACACATCTTTCAAAATGTCTTTGTGACTTTTCAAGTTTGGCTTTATACTGATGTATTAATTTTTGTAACACACTCTTAGCATCACTTGAAATATGAGTGATTTTTAGAGCATTTTCCACTTTTGTATAAAAGAATTGCATTTTTTCCGAATCCTTTCTTGAAGTAGATTCTCTATAATACCCAATAAGAGTTCTTCTACTTATGTAAATGTCTTCAGAGTTTGATCCTGGTAAAATAGAAAATAAATAAATAATTTATGAAATTCTACCTTAACACTAACATTGGTTAACTTTGTTCAAGGTGCGCAAAAACGCGCATCTAATTCAAAGTGTTTATAAAAGAGGAATGTGTAATGTTCATTTTAAGGCATATTTCAGGACTGGACTCCATTGGATATGGTACTTTTGCTCTACGACAAGTTTGACCATTCTTAAAATTTCGACCACCTTCATAAAAAATACGAAAAAAAATAGAAATACAATTAATAAACAATCTTTTTGTATATATAATATTAGTTCCTTACCTCCAGGAGTAGAATCCATCACTAAAGTTTGTAAATCCACCGAACAACGTTACAATATAACTATAGGAATTTGAAGTTTTAAATAAACAAAACACATCCGCTGCTTAACAAGTCAAACTTTGGACTAAGATACTACGTAAGACGGGGGTCGGGGGCATGGGGCGCTTACGCAGGTGGCTAACCCATTTTACTGAGAATTACGTCTACACAATAGAAATTAGTTATCGTGCAGGTTGTAAATTGTAGTTTTTGCCAACTTTTAGCGTTATTTCGCCTGTGTGCGACGGCTGTATACATTTTATATGCAAGTAGATTAAACGGGCGCCGCGACTGCGACGGGTCCGTGCCTTGCGTCTGTTCTGTGTGGCCGGTGCCTAAGGCACGCTCCTCTGACTTTTCGGATTCATGTGCGTATTATATAATTATCACTTGCTCAAAAAACGGTGAACGAAAACATCGTGAGGAAACGGCATGCGTGAGATATTTCTCGTCGGCATGTGAAGCCTAGTCAGAGGCCCGTGGGCGGCTTTAAAAATCTGATACCAGGTTAGTTAACCACACGAAAAGAAGAAGATGACATTAATATTGTTAAAGAGACAAATAAACTTTGTTTAAGAGCAAATATAACAACCTTATCGGGAGCTATATGTTTGAGCCTTTTAGGGTTGAAACACTAGGGCCTGAGTGCTCATAGAGTATTTCGGGACATCGCCAAGCGGTTTGTCAACTCTTCGCATGACCAGAACGCTGGACTATTTTATAGGCTAAAGAATCAGCATTGTTGCAGCTGCCAGCCTCTTGGACAATTTTCCATTAACAGTGATGCGGACGAAGTTAATGATGCCCAATGAGCTTTTCGTTTAATATATTTGTACAAATAAAGTTATATAATTTTGCGGTACTAAAAAATACCAGCAAATTTTTTAGATTAAGTCCTTTCCACATGCCAATTCAACGCTTAAACCTACTTGTTATAAATTAAAATATTAAAAAAAAACTAAAGAAAAAACAAGTTCCTGATAAACAGAATGGAACATTAACATATTATGCATGCATGTTACATATGCAGGTGTAAACCAATGAATAAACATCATGCAAATTGCAAACATTATGATAGCTAAGTAATTGATATTCCTAAGTGTTACTTGATTGGTGCCAAACTTCACTCATTACTGAAGCAGTGTGCATCATTTCACTTTTTTTAAGTTGGATAGGTTGTAATAAATACTATTGTATGAAGGAACCTTTATAGGAATTCAAACAAATCGTTATTTGGTGCAACTACACATCTTGTGAATAATGTTTCTTTGGTCTTTGTGGCTGATGCTCTGTCTTATCGGTCGGTCATGATTTACATTTACCTGTCATTGTCAACAAATCATCATAAACTTGATTCATTGCCAGTCTTATCCTGGGTAAAAAAGCTCAAGCAAAGAAAACTGAAACCTGTATCAAAATCTAAGAAATCAGATAAGAAATGAATTGGCAGCAAGCACACATATACAAAGTTTGCAAGACACAAAAAGACATTGACAAAAACAAGGAAAACACTTAAGAAAATCGAGGAGTACAGATGTGTAATGATTTCCTGCAATAAGACCTACTTTAAGAATGAGTAAAAATAGTACTGGCAACTCTAAAAAGTAAACTATCCTGTTTCCCCGTCTATGATTTTAAAAACAACAAAAGCTGAATGATTCAACTGATCAACTCTCGCACCAAGTCAACTATGGAACAGGTGATAAAGAATTCCACAATAATTAACAAACCTACCTTTATTATGATCGTTGTTGATCATATTCCACATTATCATTTAGGAAAAACAATTGTCTACCAATAAAACAAACAATAACATGTTTGTTTTATCAACTGCAGTTGATAATAAAACAATTATTACCTATTAATATTTGGTTAACACAAGGTAATTAAACCTACCATATTAATACACAACCTGTGAATAAATCATTAGGGATGAGTAAACATTGAGCTAAAACCACAAGAGGAATACCCAGTGGACACACAAAGACACCTCTTGTACCATTGTTTACTTGGCAAACATTGATTATTGTAACTTACCAATTGAAATTCTCTCCGCCTGTCATAGGCTCTCTTTATGGCTCTGTCTAACCACAGCGAGTGTATGTGTGGCGCGTAATGCACGAACAGCCGACTGTCCAGCGATGCCGTGCTGTTAAAGTGCAGCGCCTGCTGCCCGATGTCCAAATTCCTCGGGTTCTCCCACGGTATGGCGAGCTTATCTCTCGCGTCCACCAACACCTGGATCCCCTTCACTATGTTCTGGTAAATCACATGCTGGTAGTCTCGCACCAGTTCCGGCTCAAACTTCACTTTGTGTATTATTCTCATCTGTTTCAGGAATGTTGACTTTCCGCTTTCACCCGCGCCAAGCAACAATAGTTTTACCTGTCGCCGTAGTGTCTGTTTCTCCTTCTCTAATATTCTATCTATTTCCTTGCTCCTGTATCGCTGCTCTATTTCCTCCGGCGACAGTTTTAGGCGCAACCAACACGTAAGAGCCTCCGTACAACAGGTACATGACCACAAATCGTTGGCCATTTTGCATGATTATCAACGCCCATAGAACAGAAAGAAACTGAGCAAAGTATGTTACACTATAGTTAAAGGTTCATTCAACACACATTTTCGCAATAGCACAACGTACACACTATTTAACGACAATACATAATAAATTAAGCACAATAAATCTGGAATTCAGAAATACACACGCATTCTACCCCTCCCAAACTTGCTCTGTGCTCTGTGCTCATTGAGAAATGAAAAACCACAGATAGCAAAACAGAAACTGGCTGTCAATATAGCACTCTGTTCCACGAAACCTAAATAATTTTGAATAAGACTTGGATAAATAAAATAACAAGTAATAACTACTAGTCTAGTACCCGTACGAGTTTGAAGTTGGTTGGTTGGTTTGAACACACAAAATTTGAATATAGCGTGATCAATTAATAGATAATGATCACGCACGCTTATTCACATTTTGATCATGATTGTGATTGACTAAATAATGTGTTTTCAATTTTTTCCGGGTCTCAAAACCTTGCGATTCAGCAGAGTTCGCTTATTTAAATGAAATCGACTAAAAGCTTTGAAAGTTACTAAAGAGGTAGAGCCTTTAACAAAAACAAACAAAAGAGATACAGAACATTTTCTCTTTCAGGCGCCAATTTTGTGGAAACGTCAACTTAATTCGGCTGTCAACTTGTCAAGTAGTGATGGGTAACTCATCATTTTTATATGAGGTTGAGGAAGTACCTCATTTTACCTCGTGAGGTCCTCACGAGGTACCCCTCATTTGAGGCGAGTAATCGCACCTCGGCTGTATTCACCTCACGAGCCGAGCCCGAGCCGAACTCATCCCAGGCGACGCAGCGAGGCGGACGGGCGCGACGACTCACAAGTCACAAGTACTCATGATTCCAATTTTTACGTCTCCCTCACACACATTTTTTTCTTTCGCTCATAAACGAATCAATGACACTTTATTACCAATCTAATGCTAATGTTTTTAGAGTTCATAATGTTTACTGTGTTTTCCAAATTTCGCGAACTCACCTCACTCATCCTCTAATTATGTAATAAGTCGGTTCATTCGCTCACTAAGCTCACTCAATCACTCAATACTCACTCGCGAGCATTGACTTCGCGAGTACTCGCGATGCGTCAATATTGTCAATGTCAATTTTTGAGGACGCGTGAACGAGTGAGGTGGTTCAATGTTGAAATTCGAGTAACTCTTTCAATTTGCGATCACGAGTACCTCAAATGAGGCACCTCATGAGTGAGGGACACATCTCTATTGTCAAGTGTTGTCAAGTTTTGGTTCCGCGTAGTTGTGCACGTGTTTCCTAGCTAATTTTAACCATAAAAAGAAACATTTGGATATACATAGCACCAGTGAAACTTTATGAACATACAACTTGTGCAATAAGCTTCAGTTTACATTCGTAAAGTATATCCTTTACAATGTAAAATTTACGCTAAGCGATGTCCAAAGAAGGTTATAGTCCGGAAAAGAAAGAAGGTGATAACAAAGTGGTGTTGGAGAGATTGCAGAATTATCTGAAAGACAAGAGGACTTCTGAAGCCTCAGACCCGAGTCTCGGGTACAACAAGCCGAGTACCAGCTACGAGCAGCCACCGCAAAGCTTGCCCACACTTGAAGACAGTAGTAACATATTGCGTGAAGTTTTGAACCACAAGAAGGCCGAACTGCTACGGCAGCCGGAAATAGTAGAATACTTGAAGTCAATATCGTCGGATCTCAAGAAATAGAGATGGCAGTAACGCCAAAGAGTGTTGCAGCATTGATGCAAAAGACCATTGCGCGGCAGGCGGCGCTGGCGCGGATGAGGCTACGGTTCACGAAGAGTCAAGTAGAGCAAATACTTGTGAATTACGTCAGTAATAAAAGCACTGGACCATACCATGAGTTGGTGAAAGTTTTGCGAGAGTATCCTCTGAATGAGGATAACTTTAGGATAGTGTTTGATGACAGTCTGTCATGTGTTGTTTTGTTAGGACGGGACTTGACTCAGTTTGTGGATGTAGTGTGTAATATTGAGTGGTTGAGCCGGAGTGAGAAGCTGGTGGAGCTGTACCGCAAGTTTGTGCTTGACTTGGTGACAGCACACACATACCACTGCCCCCTTGCCATGTTGCGGCTAGTCACACTGTTCAAAGGTGAGCCACTGTCAACTCAACTTCACTGTGCAATTTTATGTCAATAAACCTGAGCTTTTGTTTACAATTTTACAGAGACTCTGTAATAGAGTGCAATAGACTACTTATTTATGAAGACCTAAATATCCATATCCCTATTTAACAAAAATAACCAACCCACATTACTTCCTTATCTTATTGATAAACATTACGCAATGTCGCTGAAACCGAAATATAAAGCCACAACATTATTAATTTCACAATGTTTTTCAATCACATGCAACTTAACTTGACATGAAAGGAAATGTTTTGTTTTCAGGTGATGGTGAAAACTGGGAGGATAGTCCACCACCAGAGCTTTTGAATAAGTGGTCTCATATACATGATATAATAGGACACATAGTAGCCATAATGCCCATGTAAGTATTCAATGATTTTATTTATTTCACAACAGCCCTTCAATATCAGGCACCTAGCTTATCCTAGCAACTGGAAAACAAACACAACAGCCCTCCCCGTGGACCCAGCTTATGCCGCTTATTGACAGTAAAGCCGAGTAAACATTACTGAAAGAAATTAAAATAATAATTATTTATTTGTTTTTACACTTCCTCATATAAATTACAATGTTGAAACACAAGATTAAAGAAAAAAAAAAGAAAAAGGTAATAGGTAGGTATGCCGTGATAAACCACAAACATTCATCCATTAAAATATTCCCTGTTCAAAATTGTCCTGATTCTTAACGCACTCTTAATTGATTCTTAATGATGTTTATCAACACTGAATATGTAATTTAGATTATTCAAATAACTATTTTACATCCTCATGTGTTACAAAACATCATCTATGTTGTCAAACATGTTGCATCAACAATGTTGTTGATGTGGTGAGACTATGTCCCTGACCTACTTACCATGGTGACATACTGATATGGTTTGAAGAGTTAACTGATGGCCTTAAGTGGCTATGGTGTTATCAAAATGGCCTGGGACCATTGACTGATTATAATGAGGTAGTTTTCAACTTTATAATGAAACTGATATTTAATAGTTTTACATGACAATGGTTTGTTTAAATAAAATTGCAGGTAAATCGCACATTATAAATAATAAGAAAGCCTTTTACTACACTACAATTTTATTGTAGAAAATATTGATTTTTAGGTATATTGCACAGAATTAATTTTGCAATATGTCAGCTGTTCCACTCTTGTAAGTGTGGCATAAAAGATGTATGTCTTGTGTTAGTATTCACATTGATACATACATTTTTAAACACAGGAAATGGACCTTAAATTAATCTTTATTAATTTTATGGGAAATTGTGCAACAATGCATTATAATGTGAATTCAATTGTTATGGCCGAATACCTTTCCACATTATACATTTCCTTTGCTCATACCGTTAGAGGTCAAGCTGTGGCTCTACCAGATGAGAAGGCTTTACAGACTTATTTGATGTATTATCATATTGTATTCATGGATTCCTTTTTCGTAATAGAAGAAATTATAATGCACAGCTTTCACTAAGCTTCTCTGAATTCTAGGGGGGTGGGTTGGACAGTCTGATGAAAACAATCACAAGATGTGAAAATGAGACAACAACAAAACATTTTGAAGAAATCAGTGCACCTTGAAACAATGCTGCATTTGACAAAAACCAAATGCATTGGTAAGAAAGCTTTGTACATTTGGAATTAGTACAAGTTTTGGAAAATGTATTTTCCCAAAAAAAAAAACAATTTTGAATGCATACCAAGAGTGGTTTAAACTAGTCTATAATCAACTAGACAATATCTTTTGATTGAGTCAAAAGAAAACTGGTAAATATAAAACTCGAAATTGGAATGATTTATTTCTAAAAACAATTTATGGAAACATTTTTACTCTTCCTACCTTTTTTTGATTTTCATGAAAAGTAAGTAAGGGTCAATAAAAGTTAACTTATGTACTGTAAGCTTTAAATAACACCTCAATAAACTTCAGAGATATTTTAATGGAGTTTAATGAATGCTGTGATTTAGACAGTACACAGGTTACAAATGTTCCGTTGAACAGGTCAGACACTTTTTCAGTTGATGAATTTCAGACTGAGGGCCCCTGGCATATTGCCAGTCTTGTTGTCATTGCCATTGGTCGAGAAAGTATGAATATTACATGTTATGCATGTAATTTTTAGGTGTTGGGCACCTCACTTTACTCTATAACAAATTTCTTTTGAAAAAAAAAAACAAACAAAGAGTGGTCCACGTTAGCCCTGGATCGCAAGTAAGTACTGTTTGTCATCAGGAGAGGCCTTTGCCTAGCAGTGGCAAACACACAATGCACAGGCTTTTTTGTGGGAAATTATCAAATAACTTCTCACGCTCTGGGTGGAGCGTGTCAGACCCTTACTGGCTAGAACCCACCCATGTTCCTTCAGTTGCCTGTCCGTTGCCAGGGTCACGGTATCCCTTTCGGACTTTCCCGCAACTCCACAATACACAGGCTTACGCTTAGAAAGTGGGTGAATACAAAAAATCTGATAAATCACAAATAAAACACAATACAAAATCACAATATTGTCGCTTCAATTTTATTGTATGCCAGAGGCAAGAAACTTTAATTGTGTAAATCAATACTGTTTGTGTGATTTATATATACCTACTTAATACAAAATAACCCACAAAGATAACACAATATCATTAAGTTAAAGCTGATAATGGACAATATTATCACTTCTTAGTGATGTTATAAAATTTGCAATTTTATAGGCAACTTGCAAGCCTAATCTAGCAAGATAAAGGTTATTTTATTGATGATAGTGTTCATACACAGAATGCGGTACGGATGCAGGAGGGCGCGATACTACCGCCATAAATCTGCCTTATGACCTGGGGCCTATTTACAAACGTTGCAATTTTTTCACCATTGTGAGTTTAGGAGATACAATGGAGACCATTGCAACATTTGTAAATTAGTAGACTTGGCCCCCTGTAGGCCTCTAGCCGATTTGGGGTAATACCTATCAGGACTGAGACTGACTGAGTATAAGATCCGTTTGAGTTTACCATTGTGGTGTAAGGATTGGCTGTCCAGGGTGCACCGGGCGTTTGAAATCGCAGTACAATTGATATTGCTCGGGGAGTAGAGGAGGCTCCTTTCTTACACATATAAGTAAGCAGTACGCAGCATCCATGACATAAGGTGGAGAAAAGGTCACGGCACCCCATAAAATTAATAAATTATTTGTTATATTACACATAATGAGATAATTTCTGCCCAATAGTAATGGCTTGGCAACTGGACAAGTTTCAATAAAGGAATGCCAGCAGACTAGATCTAAATCCAATATAGACCTAAAAGAATACCTATTGAACTACAAAACTTTCTTCACTGTTATTTTATTTATTTAAAGCTTGCCTTAAAGCTACCATTACAGGTCTTAGCCTAATGCGATAGCCAAGCCACACACACCAAATTAAAATTAAAGCACCAAATACAATATAAGATCATTACGATCATTGTTCATAACACAGTGTAAACAATAGTACTTTTGCGATATCACCCCAGTGACATGTAAATATATCAATTTTGATTTGAATGTAATTTATGGTGCGAATTGCTCGAGTCAGAGGGGTTTTGGCTAGCAAATTGGTCCTAGCTGATGGTACGACCAGGAGTGGCGGGGGCCGTCGCCTCCACACATAACGGTCGAGTACGTACAAGTGCAAACGTTGCAGCACTCCCGGGTTGTGCTCTATGCCTCGGAGCAGTTTCACAATGTACGACACCAGCGCAAATTCCCGTCGCACCCCGAGTTGATTGTACCCCACCATACCCAATACGAATAGAGTGGGGTACATCAAAGGGTAGAATGGGTATACTCCATAAAGTTTATTGTACAGGTGGCGTGCGAACTTTTTCTGGACTCGCTCCAACATCACTGAGTACTTAGCCTCATGTGGAGCCCATACGACAGCACTATGTTCCAGATGACTCCTGACTAATGCGTCATACAGGACTCTGATGGCTGTGATACTGGTAAAGTCTCGCGTCTTCCTCAGAACAAAACCCAAGTTCCTAAATGCCTTTTTACAGATCCTTGTTATGTGATCGCGAAACGACAGTTCAGGAGTGAGAACAACCCCTAAATCACGCACCTGCGTGACTCGTTGCATCGGTACTGTATCCACTACGTACTCGTAGAGTAGAGGTTTATGGAATGATGATCCTATTTCTATTTTGTATTCCTTGTTCACAGGACCAGTGATCTTTTGATGCATATAGTGATAGAACAGTTCCCGTACTACAAAACAGGATGTTATGTGAACAGGGCATACGTATACAATTTAATATGGATGAGCAAGTACATCCCTTCCTTACGAGAACAAATCATGATGTCTGTTATTAATAAGTAAGTTAATTTTCTTTATAGTGTTCACCTAAGGTTGCAGCTTTATAAAAGCTATCAAGCAAAAGATTGCCACTAGCAAGTTTTTGAACTTGCACCCTGCAACCAATTTGCAATGTGTAAAAAGTAACAGCAAGTTGACTTGCTGCATGTTTTAATTCAACTTATTGTGTGAGTTTTTGCCAGAATAATAAAAATTACTATAATATATTATTACTAATTTTCAGAATGATACTTATGGACGTAAACATAGTAGAAAGTGAAAAGAATAAGCCACAATCGGACACAATGTTCGATATGGAAATGGACGACCGGGACGAAGTTTCCGAGACCCTGGACTATTGCATGCTAGAAGTTCTGAAGTGGTTGGAAGACGAGAGGGAACCCACGATGAACATACTCTGCAATGTGTTCGACAGGATTATACTACCTACGTATGGAATTAGGTAAGTGAAATAACTTTTGGTGTTTTCAGCAGTGTTCTATTTTAAAAAAAACCGGCCAGGTGCGTGTCGGACTACGCACAATGAAGGGTTCTGTAGTTGGGATTAATTAAATTTAGAAAAAACTTAACTTAGTAGTTGAGAAACATGTTCTGTCGCAATCCACTGAGACGCGCCCCACTCCGCTCCAATCAATCTGCCTAGCCTTTTCCCAACTATATTGGGGTCGGCTTCCAGTCTAACCGGATGCAGCTGAATACCAGTATTTTACATGGAGCGACTGCCTATCTGACCTCCACAACCCAGTAACTGGGTAATACGATACCCCTTGGTAAGACTGGTTGTCAGACTTTCGGGCTTCTGACGACCCGTAACGACTGTCAAAGGTCCACGAATGACAACCGGGACCAACGGCTTAACGTGCTTTCCGAGGCACGGAGGAGTCCCCACTCCGCTCCGCTCCGTACTAAAGTACAGCTTACAGTACAGTCATCGCGGAGTGGGGCGCGTCGTCGTGGATTGCACTATCTGTATACGTAACGGACAATTCTCCAACTGCAAAATGTAAGTTAGTACTTAATGAGAAAAAAAAAGTGCTATAAAACTTTTTCCTTGAATTTTGCTGTGATTCTAAGTCAACGGGAAACCCTGTAGGTTTTGATTTATAAATGGCCGTATTTTTTATTGCGTTGAATTAGAAGCTTGATTTTTTAGACCTCCAAGGGAACATAGATACGTACGAGGGTCATTCAATAAATACTTAGCCTACAAAAAGTAAACGAAAATTTTGGAAAAGTGGCAATTTATTTTTCAACATAGTCTCCTTTTAGTTCGATACACTTAGCCCAGCGATGCTCCAACTTTTTTAACCCGTCCGAAAAATAGTTTTTGTCAAACTCTGCAAAAAAGGGCTCCGTGGCGGCGATGACCTCCTCATTCGATCCATATCTATTCCCGGCGAGTGATTTTTTTAGATTAGGAAACAGAAAGAAGTCACAAGGGGCCAAATCTGGAGAATACGATGGATGGGGCAGCAATTCGTAGCGTAATTCGACCAATTCGGCCATGGCAACGGCAGACGTGTGAACCGGTGCGTTGTCGTGGTGAAACAGCACTTTTTTCTTTGCCAGATGGGGTCGTTTTTTCTTTAATTCGGCGTCGAATCGGCCCAATAAATCGGCATAGTAAAGCCCTGTAATTGTTTTACCCTTCTCGAGGTAATCGATGTAGATCACACCTTGTGAATCCCAGAAAACGGTGGCCATAACTTTTCCGGCCGATTTTACAGTTTTCGCCTTCTTTGGAGCACGTTGCCCGGTCTGGATCCATTGTTTTGATTGCTCCTTGGTCTCAGATGTGTACCAGTGGATCCAGGTTTCATCGACGGTCACAAAACGACGCAAAAACTCCGCTGGATTCCGCTTAAACAGCGCCAAACACGTCTCCGATGTGGTCTCACGTTTGCGCTTGTTTTCTGGTGTGAGTAAACGCGGCACCCATCGCGCCGACAGCTTTCTCATGCTGAGTTCCTCGTGAAGAATATGATGCACTGTTCATTCTGAAATGCCTACAGTCTCAGCTAGCTCCCGAACCTTCAATCGGCGATCTGCCAATACGACATCATGGATTTTTTTAATGTTTTCCTCCGTAGCAGCTGTTTTCGGTGCACCTGGACGTGGTTCATCAAAAACCGACGTACGGCCACGTGCAAACTCGTTGAACCAATTCTTGACGGTGGCCATCGATGGAGAAGAGTCACCGTACACAGCATCCAAGCGCTCTTTGATTTCGATGCGCGTTTTCCCGTCCAAAAATAGGAATCGAACCACCGAACGATATTGCTCTTTTTCCATTTTTGTAAAACCGATCGACACGTTCGCTTCCATAAGTTGTCAAATTAAAACAAATGAAGGTATTGCAATCAAAATTTGAAAAAAGAATTTAAAAAGAATGTGCTACACTGTGGTAAAACTCTTTTGAAACTACAGCGCCCTCTGGCGATGAGGCTAGGTACTTATTGAATGCAACTCGTATTTGATATTAATTTCAACTTGATACCTCCACCCGTTCCTGAGAAAATGGGTCTTGACAGACTGACGGACGGACAACGAAGTGATCCTATAAGGGTTACGTTTTCCTTTTGAGGTACGGAACCCTAAAAAACATCATCACTCATGTACTCCCCGAAGAGTTACGCAGAGGTTTACCTATAGTACACCCACATTTCGCTAGTTATTTTTAAGTCCCATGTAATAAGGAGGCGAGTCCATAAAAATAATTATCTTTAAAATAAAAAAACATGATTTTTATTGCATTCCTACAGCACCTGACATGATAATACGATTTGTTATGTTGTTTAACATTGTTTACAACTTAATTCACACATTTATTTCGGAACATCACGACTACTTACGTACTCAAACGGAGCCTATACCCAGGTTGTAAAGAAAGACACAGTATAAAATCAACCTTTAGTTTACATGAGACTATCCCGCGACCCTTGCTCGTTGATGCGCCAGCCCGCGTCGATGCTGAGCCAGTAGCTTTAAATTCCCCGACCAATAATAATAATCCAGCCTGTCCCATCTTGCTGTCCTCCCCCAGCGACGCCCTAAGCCGAGGTCCGTACCCCACAGGGGGTGCCCTTAGCGAGCGCTCGCCTAGTTTTAATTTGAATAGTTTTTGCCCCTGGCTGGAGGCTTTGAGTGTAGTAGCTTAAGGCAGCCACAGGAAAGCCTGGTTGAAATTATATTCGTCACTAAACCAACTCTTTCTTTGTACAGGCACGTCCAATTCCTCCTCCTATACACGATATCAATAAACCAGCAGTGCGCCGACCGTGTGTTAGACAGCCTATGGATAGTAGCAGCTGGCTTACAAGGCCTCGGTCCTGGAGCCTTAACCACACGACGAACAGCAGCCAGCCACTTAGCAGGCCTTCTCGCCCGATGCGTTCGAGTACCTAACACAAGGTTAATAAAGTACTTGAAGAACATGGCGGAATGGTGTCATTCCTATATAACGGCGACGCAAGAGTCAACGACGGCAAGTGATAATCTAAAAGCCCACGGAGCATTCCATGCAATCTGCCATGCCGTTTTCTACCTTGTTGCTTTTAAGCATCATTTGCTGTTTTCAAATAAAGAAAGTGAGTATTATTTTTGTTTTGTAAGGTCTATTTTATTTTGTCAGTGTATTTGATTAAATTTATGTGATTACTTTTGATCTTTGTTGCCCATTGTATATAAAATTTCAAGTGAAGAAATTCAGACCGAATTCAATACGCCAATTTGACTTACATATTGCCTTATTTTCTAATTTACCTTTTTTTTTCAGATGTAAACTTCGTAGAATCCCTGAACCTACCTCGACTAGTGACGTGCGCATTAAATCCCCTCCGGAGCTGCCCCCCGCAAGTCACGCGAGCATTCTCGTCAATAACACGTTCGCACCAGGTGGTGTACTGCCAAGGAATCATCGAGAAGAACGCGAGGCATACGCTGCAGTCCACAGCGGTTCAGCAGTACGACGAGTGGTTCCCTTATGACCCATATAATTTACCTATGTAAGTGCCTTTGGAATATTTTGTTTATTTTTTAAGGAAAATGCACTTTGTCCCTGTTTCGTGACGATTTTTATCCTTAATTTCTGGCTGTTCCTGGAAACTAAGTTTTACAAATCTGAATACCTTAAAATTATAGTATAGTTGGTGAACAAAGAGCTGCGTGGGTTCGATTCCCGGACCGAATAAATGTTTGTTTGGCCTACAGATAGGTAACCCGGATCTAGATAATTTTGCATGAGATTTGACCGTAAACGCACCTACGACAGAAGAGTGCAATGGTTTAAAATGATATCTGTGTTCCATTAGAAATAGTTTTTGCACCATTTTTTTTATATTCTATTATTTTTTATCTTCTTTCATTTTCGTGTGGTTAGTGACTCACTTGGTGTCAAGAGTTTATATGCGATGGCATGTGAAGCCCTCTGACTTGGCTTCACATGCCTTCGAGAAATATCTCACCTCCTCACAATGTTATCCTTCACCGTTTTTGAAGCAAGTGATAATTATACAATACGCACATAAATCCGAAAAGTCAGTGGCTATCTTGAGGAAACCGCTGTATCCTAAAACCCGTGTGGTGGATTACGGCCCACTCTGTCACCGAGAGGAGGACTGTGTCCCAGTATTGGGAATATTGTAGTCTGATTATGCTATTATTTTTTCGCAGATCCGGTAAAATAATATGGCCACTATGCATAGACTACAAAGACTGGCAGAAGCAAGGCGATGACGAAACTCAGTACTCTTCTATGAAGAGAAAATTAGAAGAAGACGACGACTATTTGGTCATGACCAGCCCCACGCAACGACTGGCCACCTCACTATCAAATGGCATCTCCCCCGGTTTTAGAACCAGTGAAAATATATTTATATAACCGTTATTAGTAAATAGGAAATAGTTATTTATCCAACATGTGAGGAAAGTTCGTTTTTCCTATGAGTTTTGATAATTGCTCACATGTTGCATACAAAACTTTTCACCACGCCCAGCAAGAAAATATTCAGTCATCATAGGTAAATAAAAAAAAATCATTAATCATAAGTAATCATAACGTATAAATATTTCTATTCTAAGCTAAAATTATTTATTTTTTAAAATATCTTTAAAACTTAACATAAAAAAATCAGGCAAGGTTAGTTTCTGATCCCGTTCAGAAACTAACCTTGCCTGATTTTTTTATGTCATTACTTTCCTCACTGTTCAAACAGTGAGGAAAAACCAACTTTCCTCACTGTTCAAGCAGTGAGGAAAAACCAACTTGCCTCACTGTTCAAACAGTGAGGAAAAACCAACTTGCCTCACTGTTTTCGTAGAGGAAAGACACTTCTTTCGTGCGGGAGTGGTGAAAAATATATTACTCCTCTTAGTTCGTGACGAATTTCTGATTTTATTTTTTAAGTTCTGATTATATGTAGTCGATAAAATTGTTACATAGTTATATTCTCCTTAAAATTGATTCAGATAATGTATCACGTTATTAGTTTTCCGTACAGCTAGTGACAAATCGCTTACCCATTTAATTTATGAAACATGCTAAAATGTGTTTTATTTGGTATGTATATGACTCGTTATCCTTTGAGAAGTAAAGTGAGTTGTTGAACTCATGCACAAATCTTCCTAATTATTTTTAAGTCAATAAATAAGTAGTGACTATTAAAACCTCCCATCGTATACCGGTTTGTAGTTTAAAACATGTGTTATTTTAAAAGATTATTATATTTAACCCCTATAGCAGATACAACTAGATTTTATATTTTGGTAACTAGTACAATTTGTCTGATTGTTATGTATATTTTTACGTAGTTTGAAGCGACTGATGTACATTTTGTTTTGCAATTCACTAATAAGCTTACTACATAATAAAATTTATTTATTGAATTATGTCTATCATTTCCGCTGTCAAAACACTTCCACAGGTTAAGCTGGGAACAAATTATCGGACGCGTCCGAAAGCCGCGGCTGACAGTCGCGACCGATGAGTATGCACGTTGTTACCAGCTTCAGCCGGCCAGATTTCTATGAGACGTCCGAACGCTCAAGGACGAGACCGTCCAAGGTCATGTCCGCGCGACCGAAACCCGCGAAAACGCGAAACACGGACTCGTCCGATAAATTTGTTCCTAGCTTAAAGAAGAAAACATATTTCAATGTGTTAAAAGCTAAATTTATTCAGAACAACCTGCACACAAATCACATAAGTAACCGTAAATATTTTGAACTACGAGTATTATTAATAAGTTTGCACGCCATCATATCGAGTACTTAAAAGCGATTCGTTGATTTGATAACTTTCATAGGTTTAACAAACACATACTTGAACACACTGATGGTACAAGGCTTAAAACTATCTGTATACAAGAACAATGTCAAAAGCTAAATTTTAAATCACAAAAATACAATCATTACTTTCTAATATTAACCTGACCGACAAATCCTCAATCAATTAATGACATTTCTATCTCGAAACTATCATGACATTTCACTTCATAACTTAGAAACTAACATTTAAATATTGTATTACTTATAAATAAATCACATGTAACGTGTTACCGTTGAAACTAGCATTATTTGCAACAAAAAAAAAAAACAACACTACTAATATTATTTGACACTACTGTGATACTCTGCATAGTTAATTATGAACTAGTTACTAGATAAATAATGGACATGTAAAAGCTATAATTCAATAGGTACAAAAAAACAGTAAATTCGCAATTAGATGCAGTTAAGTATCCTTGTTAAAAATGAATTAATTAGATATTTTAAAAAATTCGAATAGTAAGTTCTTCTAACAGCAATATCAGAATTTTTGTACTAATAACAAGTCAAGCAAACATTAAAATAATTTTAAAATGAGACCATACAATAAGCAAAAGCTTGAGATTATCGTGATCTTAAATCTAAACTTCACAGTAGCGCTTGCTTGCTCAGTAACAAATAATTAAGGCAATATGACATTAATTTAATACCATTCTATCTCTTCTTATGGTATGGATGCCGTCTTCTGAAAGACGTAACAGACTTGTTCTGAGGTTGATATTGTTTCGTTTGATACTGTGTTATGACCGGAGTCTCGTTTGCAGCTAATTTGTTGATGACAAAATCATCTCCTGCCTTCATGTTTTCCATCATTTTGAGTTTAGCTTCAATAGACTGGATAGCGGTCTTTTTACTGAGCTTCAGTTCTGGTTTTGCTCCTGCTAGTACAGCTATGCCTAACTCTGGTTTAGGTTTTTCTTGTTCATCCTGTAAACAGTAAGACTGGTATATCAACTTGATTTTTAGTTATGAAAAATGACAACATGAGTCAAATATTCCAAAGAACAACTTTTTATATTTAGAAAAATGCTATGATTATAATATAACTTAACATCACAAATTCACACATTGTTTTGATTGAGTTGGGTAGTGATGTACCCACATTTTGCCAGTCATGCATAAGTCCCCTGTAAGGGCGTTCGCTACGTAAAGCGGGCGCACGCGGCGGGTGCCCGCGTCCCGTGTTTGTATTGAAAGATAACCTACCAAACCCGTCGCACGCGTCCGCACCAGAGCGCTGCTCATATTATCTTTCAACACAAATACGCGGGGCGGGCACCCGCCGCGTGTGCACGCTTAACGTAGCGAACGCCCTTAAAGAGGCAAGCCTATTGCTATGACTATAATAATTAAAATATATGATTCATTATCAACTTACACTGTTCTTAGCAAATTTGACGCTCATCCTTTTTGTACCAAGCATCTGGCCATTCAGAGAGTTCATGGCTTTGATGGCATCTTGCCTCAGCTTGTACGTGACAAAGGCAAAGCCCCGTGGCTGTCCCGCATTGGGACCACTTCTATGAAACAGCATGTCAAACTTCTCAATGTTTCCATACACACGGACCATTTTCAGTAGTTGATACCGGTAATGAGAAAAGGTAATTTGTTAGGAACAATGTTTTAATAAACTAGAGGAAGAAGTAATGATAATTTTTTTCTTTGAAGGTTTAAATAAATAAATTATAAATATAATTTATATATTTTTAAAGCATACAAAATGTGTACAAACAAAGTAAAGACCTGACTTTGCATGAGGTAAAATAACCTGTTACAGGAGCCAAGAGTTTATTATTGATAGTACGTGTTTTATATTTAGCATAAAACAGCTTCAAAGACTAGTTAAAGATTTTGAAAACCTAAAAGTGCATGGTCAAAAAGAAGCCATTGAAACCATTTTTTTTTTTTACATATGTTAAAGAAATCATAGATTTATAAGATAAAATAACCATACTCATTAACTCTGGTGTCAAGGTTCCCGATCCAGATCCTCTTGTCGGACACTTCTCCATGCTGGAAAGGCTCCAAGTGTAGAGGCACCTGAAAAAGAGGTCAAGTGTTGATCGATTTTTAACAACACAGGTACACATTACGATCCTTTTTTTATGCTGCACAGATAACTATACGGGTATAGAAATGAAGCATAAATGAGATATTAACGAAAAATACGATATAAAGCTTATAATTAATAAATAAATAGTTTACATACCGTAGCGTCCTCCATGGTTATTGTCGTCGAAAACGCAGAGATCAACACATAAAACTAATATAATATGTATACGAAGTTACCGTAACATCATAAATCAACCATTATTTCTACAGCAAATATGGAAAATAAAATCAGTATTTGCACCGAAATGCGATCGATTATTCAGAATGTAAGACTAAGAATAAATAAAAATAGAAACGTCGAATTGACAGATAGTGTGTTCCACAGACTACTTAGAGCACAGACTACTTAGAGATACTACGTATGACTTAGAGATAGTATCAAAAGTACTCTGTGGATAGTATGTTCATTATCTGCAGATCATAGACTATTATATTCTAGTAAAGCTCCTTATTCACCATCCATCTTGCTGTACGTCCCGCCAAGGCCGCGATGCTGGACCGCAGCGTAGACTTATCATGCGCGCATGTACTATTTCAGAGGGCTCTCATCCCTTACCAGCAAAAGCCCAACTGCCAAAGTAGCGATTTTTATCAATAAAATTGATTGTGAGCAACTGGCGAAATGTGGGTGTACCTACTACAGGTACACCTCTGCCCAACCCTTCGGGGAAACAAGGCGTGTGTTATGTTATGTTATGTATAAATAAATAAAATAGAACACGACTTAAAACCAGGTGCATTGTAATTTGTTTTGTAATTTATTTTATTATGAAAACTACATAAATGTGCTGCTACTCGTATTGTTAGATCCCATATTAAGGAGAGATGTTTTGTTTTTATGGCGCTTTACATAATCTATGCTTGGAACACAGATTATAGAGATAATGGCTTTTTTTTTTTTTTTTTTTTTTATTTTTTTTTTTTATGGCAATAGCAATAACTTTTTGCCAACGACGATAAAAGTTAGGGAAACGAATAGGGATAATAAAAACAGCGAAACACGGAGGAGTAAGGATCAGATAAGGATTATAATATAAATACAAGGAACATAATATTATTTATAATTTTACATTGTTGTGAAGAATAAAAGAAGATAATAGATTATAAAAAAGAAGTGGATACATAATTAGACAAGATATACGGGTAGGGAATGGAACTTTTAAGGACACCAAGTCATTAAGGAATGAGGAGCGATCAAGCAACGGACAGAAGAAGAAAATGTGATCTAGGTCACCCGTATCTGTGCCGCATTCACAAGTATCGCTAGACACAATGCCAAGTCTAGCCAGATGAACGGGAGTACATACATGGCCCAAACGCATTCGAATAATTATGGAACAAATCAATTTATTACATTTTGCACGGAAAAACCACGGTTTTGTAGGAATAGAAGGCTGCAGATTAAAATAGTACCTACCTTTTGTTTGGTTATTATCAGCCCAAAGCCTATTCCAGGAATCCTGAAGATAGACTCTGGGAAGAGTAACAAGATCCTGACAATAATTCTGGTATGGATGCCTGTCGCCATCGCTAACTGCTTGGTTAGCAAGTTGATCCGCTTTGTTATTACCAGGAATGTTTCTGTGGCTCGGAATCCACACAAAGTTCACTGAAAGACCCAACTGAACACATCTATATAATAAATCTCTGATTTCTAAAATAATAGGCGAGTTATTCTTTGACGTAAACGGAAATCTAATAAGAGCCTGCAAAGCGCTCTTGGAATCAGAAAATATTATTGATTTTCCAAGTTTCAGAAGTACTATGTATTCAACAGCTTTAAAAAGGCCATAACATTCCCCAGTAAATACAGTTGCTTCTGGGGGAAATTTAATTTTTTGTATAATTTTAAACTGGGCATGGTAAACGCCCACACCCACGTGGCCAGAAGAAGGGTGTTTTGATGCATCAGTATAAATGTGATGGTGTTCATTCCAAATACTATTCCTAGAAATATTAAAAGAAACATTTACAGAACTGTCACATTTATCTAAGCTCAAATTCAAAAGAATATTAGGAGTGGATATTAAAGCATTAAAATTACATTTAAAAAGCGGAAAAATGATAGATCGATATTTAGGGGCTTCTATATTAATAAATTTACTAAAACTCTTGATTAGACAAGGATGCTTTTTACGAGCCCAGTAAGCAGATGACTCAATGCAGTCATAAAGTTGTTGAAGTTTGTCATAAAGGGGGTGGTTAAGAAATTGAAATGATCGAAATAAGAATTTGTCTGCCAAGTATTGACGGCGAAGATGTAACGGAGGATCACAACACTCTACCTGCAGAGCATTGATGGGACTAGATCGCATGGCACCAGAGACAATTCGCAGAGCTTTAGATTGTATAAGGTCTAACTTTCTGAATGCCATAACATTACCAGGATCTAGTAAAAATGTACCATAATCTAGGATGCTTCTAATTAAGGCGTTATATAATAGTTTCATACAAAAAGGATGTGCACCCCACCACACTCCTGAGAGGCATCTTAACATGTTAAGAATACGCTCGCATTTATTAACAATAAAGTCACAGTGAGCGCTACCTGTTAATTTAGAATCTAACATTACGCCCAAAAACCTGCAACTATCCTTAACTGGAATTTCATTTCCATTAAAAAATATTGAAATAGGAGGAGGAAGTCGTGACCTCGTGAATAAGACAATTGAACTTTTTTCAGGAGATAAGTCAAGTCCATTATTGTCTAACCAAGATTTAAAATTAGACAAAGATTGCGACAGAAATGTACAAGCTCGGTCCACGGAATTGTCACTGCAATATATTAACAAATCATCAGCATACTGAAGAACATTTACATTATTTAAAGAAGAATTTAAATCATAAGCATATATATTAAACAGAATAGGACTGAGAACTGATCCCTGAGGGAGGCCCTTCCAGACCAGACGAGACATAGAGTGCCCATCAGGAAGTTTAAGCACAATGCATCTTTCAGAAAGCATGTTTATTATAAAATTAGAAAGTAATACTGGAACATTAAGTAATAATAGTTTTCTTTTAAGTATAGTTAAAATAACATTATCATAGGCGGAATTTATATCAAGGAAAGCAGCAATAACTGACTGGTTATAGGAAAAGGCTAATCGTATATCCGACACAAAAATACTTACACTATCAATAGTACTTTTACCACGCCTAAAACCAAATTGGGACTCGCCTAGAAGACCATTATGCTCAACAAACCATTCTAAGCGATTTTTAACAAGATGTTCCGTAATTTTCATTAAAACGGATGAAAGAGCTATTGGCCGATAGGCTGTATAATCTGACGGACTCTTATTGGGTTTCAGAACGGGGAGAACTTCTTGACATTTCCAAGAGGTGGGGATATTACCGGATAACATGACAGAATTTATGATTGATAAAAAATAAGATAAAGAATCATCACTAAGATGAGAAACAAAAGAATACGGAATTCCGTCCAAACCAGGAGCGGAATCCTTAACGTGTGATAGTACACCTCGGAGTTCTGTGAGAGAAAAGGGACAATTTAAATCTGAAGGATTTTCAAGATTGAAGTTAGACAACAGTGGTGTATGAATTATTATATTCTCAGGGACATAAGGCGGGGCTAATTTATCTAAAAAATGATTTCCTAAAATAGGCGAGATAAAAGGTGGGTTTGATTCCTTAAAAGCTGTCCTAAATCTTCTGATGTTTTGCCATACAAGCGATGGTTTCACATCAGGAGAAATAGATAAACAAAAGTTTTTCCAACCTTCATATTTCTTATTCTTTAACAAAACAGAAGTCTCTGACATAATTTTTAACAAATTTTTAACTGGCAGTTCCATTGAAGGACTTGATCCATTATTGTTTGATTTAAATAGTAAGGAAATTGCATTAATTACCAGGGCAGCGTTGGACGGTGAAATACCATTAGATTGACTAAGGGATTTAATGAGAGATATAATTAAATCAATTACAGAAGTATCATTTGAGTTTTCATTTGACTTAGAGATTAAAGCACACCCATTAGAAGGCTGAGGAATAGCAAAGTTACTAATAATCTCTTGATGGGCAATTTTATCATAACCTTTAGATAAGGTAGGAGGAGAGCGGGGTTTTAGTGATACTGTTTTTTTGTATGATATATTACTGGAGTTTTTAGAAGAGGAACTCTGAGGTGGAGAGGCGAAAGTAGTAGGGGTGACATCTGGGGATGATAGCAACGCATCAACATAGGAGATTTGTGAAACTGGAGGATGAACTTTAGAAGCTTCTAAATATGAAATACAGCTCTTAGCCATTGACTCCTTAATGGCTCTCTGTCTTTCATATTCAAGGCATTTTTTATCTGTGGCTTTGTGAGAACCTTTACATAAACAGCATGTGATAAAATCTTCATGAACTGAACAGTTATCTCCGGAGTGATCTTGGCCGCATCTAAAGCATCTGGGTTTTGATCTGCATTGCAGTTTCACATGACCAAACCTACAACAATTGTAGCACTGGATGGTAGGATAAATATATAAATCTACAGGCAGTGCAGTGTAGCACATGAAAATTCGTTTGGGTAGTACCTGACCATCAAAAGTTAATACTATTGATTCAGTAGCTTTGAGTTGAGTTTGTCCATCAATAATTATTTTTCTTCTCAATCTCCTAACCTTGAGAATTTGCCCACATCCTATAGGAACAGAAATATTTTCTTTCACCTCTTCATCTGACCACTCGGATGGAACCCCTCTAACTATGCCCATTCTGCTGACAGAAAATGATGGGATGAACGCTTTGAATTTTTCTGTTTCTAAATTTGGGTTATCGACAAAAGAGTTAGCATCTTCAAACTTTGAAAATGAAATGGACAGTCTATTTCTTCCTATTCTTTTTAAACTTCCGTTGACAATGTTATTCACAGAGTTCCTTTTTATGAATCGACCGAAGGTAACTGGATGTAGAGTAACATTATCATCAGGAGATGAAAATTGTTTTTGGACGTGCACTACATAAGGAGCTGCATCTGAAGATTTATATAATAGACGAGTAACAGGGGGCTGAGGAAGCGGGCGAGAGGCATCGTTCTGGCTGTTAACAACAGCAGTAGTTTGATTAAATACCGGATTAATATTTTCTTGAATATTTATTTTAGTCTGATGATCAATACATTGACAGTCACTTTCTTTGAAATCTGTTACATCAACGCGGCTTTTCCTACGTTTTTTTTTGTTACAGTGTCGGCAGATTTTTGGACGAGCTGAAGCTCTTTTACGACCACTAGAAACTTGGGATATGGAGCAGTCTGTATCCATGGTACTTCCCTCATCATTATTAGATGTTATTGTTATTACGTGGCCAATATCAGGGGGTAATCCCCCAGGATCATCTGGGGGATCCATCCCAGGACGGGAGAAAATTAAATGTTATGGACTTACCAGTTATGCAGAGATATATATACAAATTACACAAAAATATACACTAACTTATAATATATATACAAACTACCACTTATCTGATCGAAACCACTAGAAATTTGTACAAATAATTTAAAATTATAAAAAGTACGCGCGGTTTGTTTGACGTTTCCCGCCCTTTTTTCAGAGATAATGGCTTGGAACTTGGGCCGCATTCCGTATTAGAACATAATCGCTCACAGCGCTGACATCGATATTTGGCGTTCCGAGTAAGATATCACGATAATGACAGCTGAGGGCTGTCAACAATTCGGAACACTCGTAAACGCACTCACAGTACTCGCTCAACGTCAAAACTAGCATAACATATTTCTTTGTGTTTATACCACAAATTTCTTCTTCTTCTTTGTTTAGGTAGCGAACGGTAGCCAGAAGCTCAATTTCGAAAATGCCACGTTAGTTTAAAGATATGATGCGAGTCAAAACAAAACAGCACAACTGTCATTTTTGACAGCGCCCACGGTGATATTAGTAAAAGGCATGGTCGGCGTTATCGCAAGATGGCGCACGTCGTGACGTCATCTATGACGATTCAAGACGCAACGTTATCGCGTCCACGTTAATACGGTACGACTGTTAGCACGCTCAAATCGATTACATCGTAACTCGGAATGCAGGGTTGATTGCACTTTGCAGTGATGCCAGATTGGGGGGCATCCCTCCAAATCTGGGGGTTTTTTATAGTTTTGGAAAGAGAATTGGGAAGACAATATTTTTGGGGGCTATTTCGAGGGAGAAAACTGAGTGTGGAGGGACTAGGGGGATTTTTAGTAACATAACTAGTCTGGGCAAAGCCGCGACTAGCATTTTTTTTAAGACCGTTTACAATTATGTCGACTCAGTGGCAGTGGTACAAAAATGGAATGCTTTGCATCGTACAGGCATGTCAACCTACTACACTACAACCTGTCAAATTTCTTTAAATTTTCAACTGCCGAATCCATCTTGAGGATGTGTTCATTTTAAACCCAGTTCAAAGATGCTAAACAGATCCAGATAAAATGTACGGAACTGCAAGCGACGCGGGTGAAGAGGCTGATTCAGTCATGGAAGCTATTGCTGAAATAATATAAAATTTTATCTTTCATTAATCCTAACGAAAGAAAATTAATTTTAATTAAAAAGTATATTATATGTATATAAAAAAATATTTGATCAATTGTGGGTTTTTTTTTGTGGACCTGAATTTTGGGGGGATTTCGGGGAAGGTTTGGGGAGAACGCGAGTCGGTCATCTGGCAATACTGCTGATTGACGCAGAATAATGTCAACGAGAGGAAGATAAATAATGTGTGCTTTTTTCGAGAAATAATACATAAAAACACTAACATTATGACAATTTATGTTTACTTCTCATAAACTATGAAGGCAATAAATAGAAGGATCCCAGGTATATTGCCGCCCCCGCCAAAAAACGAAGTCGATGGGAAGATCACTGATTTGTCATCAAAGAACACTGTAGAACTTATTGAATTACGAGATAGGCAACTAAAACTTTTGAATAATAAACCTTTTATATCCAAGCTGCCTGATAAAGGAGCGAAGATACAAGTTTTATGTGATAAAATTATAAGTGAACTGAAGGCTAAGCAAGATGAGGAGCAGGCATGTCGTATGTTGGATAACTTAAAACTTAGTGGTGTAAACAAAAATGTTGTGCAACAAGTAGAATGGGTTGGCAAGTTACAAGGTAAAAATGACCCAAATCTTGACTCTGATGATGATAGTGAACCAGAAGATGTGTTACATATCCTCAGTCAAACAACAGCTATTGAGAAACAAGTGAAAGTATTATCCCCTGAAAAGTCACTTATAACCACTGAAGATTTATTGAAAATTGGTGAGTTACCTCATGTGAAGTACATAGTAGATATAACAGAGGTCAAACCTAAGTCTCAATCTTCGAGGAACTTCAAACCATATCAGACTACAACATCGAATGCCCATAATCCAGAGAAAGAGATATTGAGGAAAAAGCACAAACATTGGGAGGTGACCGCTGCAACACCTCCATCAAGTGTCTATGGTGCAGCCAAAGTTTTGTCTATAGGAGAATCTTTGAAACTCCAAAAAGAATATAACACTCATTTGAAGGAAGTAGAGGCACATCATGCAGCTGAGAAGTTACTAGCTCATGCAGGAATCAAGATGGCTGAAATGCCAGCAGATAGAAGTAATTTTGGAAAGTATAGAGAGGGAGATAGTGATGGTTCTGATGTATCAGACCCTGAAGGTAGTGATCAAGAGGTACATGATACAGAGCCTGAAAGGGACGGAGCTTTTATTACAGTCATAAAAACTGAGTATTGATTCTTTATATGTTTTTATAGAACTGCATTCTTGTGAAAAATCAAATCAAAGGTATTTCTTGACCAAGCCTTGAAGAATCTGAGAACCATATCAAGGCATGTTGTGTTGAAAATGTTGTATTGAATTTATGTAAATAAGGCTAATATTTTATACTAAGAGAATGAATTATTTTGGTCATAGAACATTTTTTATTTAAATAATGCCTTTCCTAAAATGGCTGTCACAGCTAAACAAAGGCACCTTCCAGGTTTTTGTTTCATATTTGTTAATGTTACCAACCCGCCTTTCACACACACCTGCTTGGCAGGTTATAAGTCTTTACTTCACAGTTCTAGAAGAGTCATTGACTGACCCAACAGACGTCCTGTCAAAATTTCAATATTGTCTTCGAGTTCATACAAAAATCCCATAGAAAAAAACACTTTCAGTTTTTTCCAATTTACTGGACAACTTTTCAAATTTTTCTTACCATTGAAATTGTGCCGGACGAATGGGCATGAGCGCTGGAGGCGAGGGCCTAGAAAATTGTAAAGCCTATCCAGGTTTATCTCGGTATGGGGATAGGCCTTTCCTGTTCCAGGCGGCACTAACGTCCTGCACGGCTGCACCTATATGTTCTGGGTACCTCAATACTCACCTAATGGCTATGTTCTAAATTCTGGAACGAAAATGGGTTTTTGAACATGGGAATAATAACACCATTGCGCTATTAAGTCCATAATACCTCAGCTCAAATTCACTCCTTATGTAGCTGGCTCGCGGACTATATTAATATTCTCTTTGACTGAGTGAGAGTGACACTGACGCCAGTAGCATACCTCCGCCGCGAAATCGCAGTACCTAGTTCAATTCAATAGACTCGCGTCATGTTCCGCTACTCGAATCGGATGAGAGTAGCGGAAAATGACTCGAGTCTATTGAATTTAACTACTGCGGTTTCGCAGCGGAGGTGTGCTACTGGGGTGAACGGCGGCGGTGGGGAGAAGGCTCCAAGGCGCCAATTGTTTAGGTATTTTATTTTTAGGGCGGTAAAAAAGAAATACAATACATAGTAAGTATCTGCTTTATAGGCAGTTCAGTTCTTATGCAAAGCTTCATGATCTAATTTGAAGTATTTTTGTAATACTTACCAGCGGTTTTTTGTCCGTTGTGGAGGTAGCTTTGGATTTTTTCTCCATCTAAATTTTTTTATGGAATCGTGTTTTCTATAAAGTTTACCATCCTATTTATTTTAAAATATCACCCCTGCTACCTGCTGACATTTATCACCCTCCACTGGTTTGCGATGTAAATATTAAAATTCAAAATCCCTCCCTAGACAGGAAATCGCTACAAAAATACAATTTCTACAAAGCTGACTATGATAAAATAAATGACACGATACAGAGAACCGATTGGCTAGAACTTCTTACACACGAAAAACCTGAAGACGCTTTATCATTGTTCTATGACAAACTAGACCAGATTATCAAGCCACATACTCCTTTAGCTTGTTCTAAATCTTCCAACTATCCAGTCTGGTTCTCGCGTCCCTTGATCAACACATCTAAAAAGAAACAGAGGGCCTGGATCAAGTGGAAGAAGTATGGAAACCTATCGGATTACGAAGCTTTCTCTACGCTCAGATCCAGTTGTAGGGAAATGTGTGGAAAATGCTTTTCTAAATACATAAACTCAGTAGAAGATAGCCTACACACAAATGTAAAACACTTCTGGACATATGTTTCAAACCGAAAAGACAAACCGTGCATCCCAGCAAAAGTCCACTACAAAGACACTCAATCCAGTGAGCCAGAAGTAATCTGCGATATGTTTTCGAATTTCTTCCACTCCGTTTACGAACCTGCGCCGCCACTCTTGTCACAATGGCAACCACCCACGGAAACTTCCTCAACTTGTGACATTATCTCTAGGTTACACTTTGATGAAAACAAAGTCATAAAAGAACTCAGGTCTCTGGACCCTGCCAAAGGTCCAGGACCTGACAGCATACCTGCTTACTTTTTACGCTACACTGCTGCTCACATCTGCAAACCGTTAGTCATAATTTACAATAAGTGCATTGCTGAGGGCGTGTTTCCAAAAGAGTGGAAGCGTGCAAACATCACACCCGTACACAAGGGTGGGTCGAAGGGTAATGTGGAGAACTACCGTCCAATCTCGATCCTCTCTACGTTGTCAAAGGTCTTTGAGAAACTCGTCCATAATGAAATATATCCATCCTTACACAATGTCATTATACAACAGCAGCACGGTTTCGTTAAACAGCGATCTACTACTACAAACCTCCTGTCTTTCTCCAGCTTCTTGTTTGATAGTTTTGACAACGGCCTGCAAGTAGACGCTGTATATACAGATTTTTGCAAGGCCTTTGACAAGGTGGATCATGAGCTGCTACTTAGTAAAATTGCCTTTAACGGAATTCGTGGCAATTTATTGCGATGGTTTGCCTCGTATATTTCGAACCGCTGTCAAAGGGTGGTGATTAACGGATACAGATCAAATATTATCGAAGTCACATCTGGTGTCCCACAAGGCTCTATCCTTGTGCCGCTTTTATTTAACATATTTGTTAATGATATAGGTTACTGTTTCCGCAACACTGAGTTTTTGTTGTACGCCGATGATCTGAAGGTTTACAAGGCGATCAAAACTGTAGACGATTGCATTTTATTCCAAAAAGACCTTGACAGACTTACAGACTACTGCCACAGTAACAAATTAAAACTAAGTTTACCGAAATGCAACTACCTTACTTTTACTAAAAACAAGCATATTATTAAGTTCGCCTACACCCTTTGTCATGTGCCTCTATCTCAATTGCATTCAATTCGCGACCTCGGCGTTATACTTGACTCCAAACTATGCCTAGACTCGCACATTAATAAAATTGTCAGCAAGGCCTTCCAACTATTTGGTTTTATCATGCGGGCCACCCTTGATTTCAAGAGAACCTCGTCATATTTATGCTTATATAAAGCCCTCGTTCGTTCTCAACTAGAGTATGCAGTGTCAGTGTGGAATCCTTTCTACAAAAAATATTCAGAAATGGTTGAGAATGTACAGTACAAATTTTTGCGTGCTATGCACTATAGATGTCATAAATCTTACTTATCATATTCTCAATTGCTCAGCAAGTACAAGCTCCTCCCCCTTAGCTCTAGAAGGAATTATCTCGAAGCCACAGTACTATACAAAATTGTCAGAAACAAGTTTAACTGTACAAATCTGAACAGTATGATTTGCTATGCTGTACCTAGAACTATTCACAGGCGGCAGGTACGCGCAGGTACTCTTTTTGCTTTGAACACTTGCCGAACTAATTCAGGTCTGCGCTCACCTGTCCGCCGTATGGTTGACACATATAACAGTAAGTTTATAAACATTGACATCTTCAATTGTACAATTAGTAAATTTAAAAGCCTCATTCACCGTACCCTATTACCTATTAAATGTAACGAATCCTCCTAACTAAAATAATATTATATAATTTTTTATTATCTTTACACTTTAATTTTAAGCATTTTTTTTTTCTAATAGTCTTTATTATATCTAGTTTTAGTTATGTAATTGCTACACGTACTGCTATTTATGTACAGACGCCAGCAGGTCAACCTACGCGAAACTGTCAAATTTTACCAATCAACTTTGAACCTTATGGTATAGTGATAAAGTTGAAAATCCATTAAAAATAATTGACAGATTGTAGTAGGTTGATGTGCTGGCGTCTGTACCTAGCGATTAGCCCTTTTTTTTAAAACTTTTATGTCTACTTGTGGGCAGCGTTGTGGGTTACATTATAACCAAATTGCTATTGTTAAACTAGTTTTAAGTTCTTATAATGTAACTGTTTCCTGTTCCTTTCAATAAAAATCTAAATAAAAAATTAATGCTTTAGTATTTTTGATTTATCGGAGGATCATGCTAAAGCAATTTGAGGTGCCGTACCTATTATAGACTCATATGGAAGCGATTTTTGGGACTCTTCGTCTACTGGCTGACGTATTTACTACTGGTTCCAGGTCGATGAATACAAAAATGCTTAAAATCGTGCGTAAGTTTAAGCACCGGGCACCTTTACTTTACAGAGGGCCGCACATCGCTTCCCGTTCCAGTTTATTTTTATTTTTAATAAATACCTACGCTGTTTACATTATTGTACCTACTTTAAATGTAAACACCCACATTATGTAGCTATAGGTATAGTCACCACAGAGTACTTTTTTATATAGTCACGGACTTCAATGATGAGCCACTTTCAAACTTTCCAATTTTGCAGTATTGTACCTACATTCACGAGATTACACGATTTAAACACGAACCAAACCGCATGCTCGTCAACCCCGCCATATTCACAGGATGCAAACGCTCCAAAATAGATTTCTCCGGAAAATCACCGGTGCCCCCTGGTACGTTAGGAACGAGATCCTCCATCTCGACCTAAAGATCCCCACAATCCACCAATTTCTCAAACGCAATTCCAAGCGTTTCTTTGAGTCCGCCGCCAAACACCGCAACCCTCTGGTTGTCGAGGCCGCCAATTATGTCACGAGTAGAATCAGTCAGACCCGCCGCCCAAGGCAAATCCTTACCGACCCAGACGACCCCATAACCCTCCTCCAGGAGAGCAATAGGGCCACAAGTACAGTGCATAAGAAACACAGACACCGACCCGCATTCCGACCTCGCCGCCGAGGTCCTCCGCGATCGCGACCCGCCCGAGTAAATAATACTCCCCACCGACCCATGCTCGCAGAAGCGCCAGCCCGCGTTTTGCTGAGAAATGTAGTCTTAAATTCCCCGATTAATAATAATGAATCATCTTTGACCCAGCCTGTCCCAACTTGCTGTCCTCCCCCCAGCGACGCCCTAAGCCGAGGTCCGTACCCCACAGGGGGTGCCCTTAGCGAGCGTTCGCCTAGTTTTAATTTAGAATAGTTTTGCCCCTGGCTGGAGGCTTTAAGTTAGTAGCTTAAGGCAGCCGCAGGATTGACCGGTTAAGTAGTCATCACCTCAGAGGTGAGCTACGAGATGCCCTAGTTAAAAAAAAAAAAAAAAAAAAGCATGCTCGTCAACAAGATGACAAAAATAATAATCGGAAATAGTCGTATCCTGATAGGTTGACTAATATTAAAATTTAATAAGTGGTCAATGATAAATCAATACAATTTTGCATACGTTTATCCAATCTATTTGATATTTCTGAAAAACTATCCGAAGATTGACAGTTGAAAACTTGAAATGCCGATGTCAGAGACGATAATTTTGAATTTTGGTGAATCGTAGCCGTTGTTATTTACCCGATAATGCCAGCAACAATTTCCCAATCTATTACTATACTATACGGCAACAATTATCATAATTTTCATAAACATCTTCTTAGACGCTACGCGTTCGGATAAAATCGTGTCCGAGTTTTTCCGATCTTGAAATGACCAATCATAATTTCTCCGCTAAACACTATCTGATGTTTTTGTTTTCTTTTTATTGTTTTGTAGCTGGTAGCTGTATTGGTTTTATTCTTTGCCTACAGCTTCCTAGGAAAGCGGCTCCATTACTACTATATTATAACGGCCGTCACGAAAGTCTTTTCACCACTATTATGACAGTCATATATTATAATGTCAGATATTCGAATTTTTGAAAGGTGCCAAAAACGCCCTGTATTTGAACAGCCGTTATCATGTGACCACCTTCTTAAGAAACAAAAGCTTTAATAAGCGCTCGTTTAGGTAGGTGCGAAATAAATAATGGGGATTTTATTATTTGTTTTTTTGCTTGTCAATCTTTTTTTTTGGATTTCCCTTCTTTAGTTTCAATGTTAAAATTGGCACTTAATCCTGTGCCACAAGAATGGGCACTATATTTGTTTTTATTTATTCGTTTATAGGGGCTTTTACGCATAGCGTATATCAGTCCCATCGTATGCTAAACAATTGTACTTTCACAAGACATGGGCCATGAATTTGAACAACCTCTTCGCATCGTCGCCATTTGGGCAATAATATTTATTGCTTTGCTAATCAATCTCAAACATTTTAATGGGGGGAGAGTATATTAGTGCGGCGTTATTAACAACTTGTATGCATGTAGTAAAAACATACCTACCCCACATACCACACAAGAAATCAGAACAATGTCAGAAAAACAACGCCTAAGTAATCCAACTAAATGGGCCAAAGCTAATTTCCAGTTACATAATTCGCTCGTATATTTTCATTCTTGACAGATGGCGTGTTATGAATGCATATAAGCCACGTAAGTATTAGGTACTACACTGTAGTTAGTAGCTTTTACCATTTCCCATGTACATTCAAAATAATTTTAGTTCCTAGTAGATTAGTTAGAGAATATTGTTAACGTGACGAAACATTTTGCTATGTGTATTTTATCAGGCGTTGAAATTAAATGTTGTTAACTCTTACACTATTACAACTCATGACTTTTTCTTATAGTCTTCTCTTTTTAACTCCGCTAACGTTACTATCGCTACGCTGAAACAATTGTCGCTAGGTTACTGGTTACTTGGTTACAACTAGGGATGGGTCTAAAATTAATAAGCTGCTAAATTAACACTGCAAATTTTTTTTAGTGTCAGCACCTGCTAAATAAGTTCTGGGATAGCTGTTAAATATAGCAGTCACAACTCACAACAAAGCAATAATGGTCCTGCAGATTCAGTCACAGTTAGATTGATAAATTTGAGCAAGTTGATTTAATTAACTGCTAAGTGCTAACTGCTGAATTCGGAATTGTTACATTTAACTAGTGTTAAATAAGACTAATCTTCGTTACGAAGGTTTACGCGGGTTTGCTTGTGGTAGATAGTGTTGTGAGTGAAAATTCCATTTGTTTGACTGTTTGTATATTGTGTATACGCCAACAGGAAAAGTTGACAGTCCTAAGCCTGTGAAAAGTATGAAGGAAATGAGAATTAATTACGTTAACAATCTGTCTGTGATTAAATTTAACAGTTGCTAAAAATAACTGCTAATTTTAACTGATAAATATTGTTAGCATTACCATTTAGCAGTGTTATTATTTTTTAACGTTTAAGCCCATCTCTAGTTACAACCGTAACCAGACCGTTGACAACCCAAAGTCAACCAATTGCAGGTCTAGCCTGCAATTGGTTGACTTTGGGTAGTCTCTGCTGTCAAGTTTGTAGTTCTGGCTCTCAGGTTAGCCAACCGTTAATATTGCATGAAATTTTATTCTTCTATAATACGAAGACGTATGACTCTGGATCATAGAGGAAAGTAATATATCGGGTACTCTGGATGTACGAGTATAACCGACTGGCTAAAATACGAACAGAGGCAACCACTTGCCTCTGTTCGTATTTTAGCCAGTCGGTTATCTCATCAATTGAAGTCCTTTACTGTACATGGCATGTTGCATATCATAAGATTCGCATTAAAGTTACCTGTCTACTGAGGTTACTGAATTAATTGTATCTATTCCGGCTGAAAAGATATTTCAGTGCAACTGGAATTTTATTATTTTTGATAGATAGACAGATAAATCTGGTATTTTAATTGTTTCATCATATTTTTCAGCCCGTGACGAGCTTTTGAATACAGCACCCTAATTGCGTAACACAAAAAATCACAATCTCTTTCATTTTTCAACAACATTCATTGGGGTTGCAGGACGCACTAAAAAATATTAAATTATGGCTTTAAAACCTACCTAATTGAGATGAGTTATGGTTGTCTTTACAACTTTCATGCAAAATTATCATTTGAGTACAATTTTGGTGCTAACTAGTAAGTAGGTAAGTATATCTATCCCATAGATCTATCCTATTCTATGAGGCTACACTTTTTGGTGACGCATCGTTACAGACAGAAACCTTATTCGGACAACCTACATTTAAAAAAAAACAACGTTAATAAAATTTATATGGGACCATCTCTGAAATATGGTCTACCAAACAAAAAAATCATCAACATCTATTCATAATTGGCGGAGTAATCGCGTAACAAATATACAAAAAAAAACATACTTACTGTCGAATTGAGAACTTCCACCTTTTTGAAGTCGGTTAAAAAGTAGACAAATCGGTCCAGCCGTTCTTACGTGATTTTTTAAAATATAATCCTTGCATAATAAAAAACAAAGTCCCCACGCCGCGCCGCGTCTGTCTATCTGTCTGAACGCGATAAACTCAAAAACAATTAAGTAGAAAGAAAAAAAAAGCGCTACATAAGAAGCATGCAAAGAAAAAAAAAAACACGAAAATGACAAATTGGGGGAAAATATGCGTCACATCCACGCAAAACGGCCAACGAATTTTCAAACGGTTTTTACCAATGGACGGAGTGATTCATGTGGAAAGCTTTGTATATTACCTACGGTTTTGTGTAAATTGGCTGAAATGTGACGATTATCGTCGAAGATGTCGGAAAAAATCATGCCGACTGGGAGCTACTGGCGTGCGCTGCGTAAGTCGTAAGAGATACTTACATCAAATTTATGTTCTACAGAATTCTAGATCTTAAAAAGTTCAACAAAATAGTCCACGATGGCTTAATCTTCTAAGATGACCTACAGTAACCATTTTAACTTTCAGATTTTGATAAAAATTTCATTGTTATTTCCGTATCTACTTTGACCGGTATTATATTTATCCTTATCCAATAAAATATGTTATAATTTAGATTAAAATATGCCATAACATCATATCATTAAAATTAATACTTTAAAAGATATTACAGATTCAAAATTACGCGTAACAAAATAAATATGGTTGACGACAACGCGGGCGCAGCGGTAGGAGTCATTGACCTTTTCCTTGGCTATTAGGTATGTAATCCCGGTAGTACGTTCCCGTGGGATATGTTCCGATGTCCACGCGGGCGAAGCCGCGGGCAAAAGCTAGTTATTTATAAAAAATAATTAGATTATAAAATATACATAATATAATGTTGATAATTTACAGCGTCTAGATTTCTAAATCTAGTCTAGACATTAATTTAATATTGAATAAAAGAAAAGTATTAAATATTAATGCATTTATTAAAAATTAATTAAATATAAACATTTTTTTAGATTTCTTCCGTTGCATTCACCACTGACATTAACATAAGTGACGCAATGACTTATGTAATGCACGTAGCATTTGATTATGATAAGATTGACCTGGAACTGTCTTTTACTTTATTTATCTCGACTGGCTTTTTAATGATGGTGTAAGTAATCGAGATGGCTCTGGAAAAATAATGCCGGGAAGGATTAGGGGGAGGCCTTTGCTCAGCAGTGGGACAAAAGGTACTTATAATTTACTAGCATCTGCCCGGGACTTCGTCCGCGTGAAATTTTAGCCCCCGACCCGACCCATCGCGTCGCATCCCCACGCTATAATTTCGTTTTCGCTAAGCATTATTTCTGCCTTTTTTCTTTTTGCTCGGCTCCTAACTCACCCAGGGAGAGTAGCCTATAGGTTGTCTTCCTCAAGAATTGAGCTATCAAATGCAAAAACAATATTTAAAATCCGACTGGTTCCAGAGATTAACGCGAACAAAAAAGCAAATTCTTTAGCTTTATTATTAGGTATTAGGGATTATTATTAGTAAGTAGTAGGTACTTATTGTTTTTTTTTTCTCTTTGGCAACTTTCGATTATTCTGCCAATGTTATGTGATGCACTGTGTGCACTCAGGAATGATGTACAGACGAGACGCCAGCACATCAACCTACCCGAAACTGTCAAATTTTCCCAATCAACTTTGAACCTTATTATTTAAGTATAAAGTTGAAAATCTATTAAATAAATTTGATAGATTGTAGTAGGTGGTTGATGTGCTGGCGTTTGTACTTAGCTTTCTACCAGTTTTTTTTTTTAGATTGGATCTTTAGTTCTTGATATAACCCCCTACATACAAACTTACAAACAAACATACCTCTTTATAATAATATTAATTTATTACATTATACTTTACTAGCTGCGCGCCGCGGTTTCACCCGCATATGTCTCGTTTCCGTGGGAATATCGGGATTAAAAGGTATTATGTTATCCCATATCCTTCTCCAGGTCATGGTCTACTCATGTGCCATATTTCATCAGAATCCGTTCAGGCGTTTTAGCGCGAAAGCGTGACAAACAAACAAAATCACTTTCGCACTTATAATATTATTATTAGGATTAATTATACCTAATGTATTAAAACACATGCGATATCAAACCTCTACTACGCTCCAACGACTCCCTACCACGAAGCGATCATTCGATTTCGTTAACCCCGCGAATCGAAACGCTCGCTCGTTCACTCAAGCAAAATTCAGTTCACTTCACTCGTTCGCGCGCGCTCGCGACTGTTGCACGTATCTCCATAATTTTTATCAATCGCGACAATACATCGAAAAGTATTGATAGTAAACTCATATCAGTTTGTGAAAATGGCACCTTCCTCCAATGCTGTTGTTGGAATTGATGATGATCAGCGTTTCGCGTTGATGAAGGTAGGTTTTATGAAAAACTTGTTTTTATCATAGAATCTGTGATGTTATTTACTTGTTTACGCGGTTTTAATGATACAGAAATCGCGATAAAGTGCTGTTTTAGTGTTTGTTATGTTCTCGTGTTCTAAACTCTGTCAGCAACTTTGGCTCAAATCGGTATCAGTAGGTTACAAAAGTGGTCTTGTTACCCTAGCGCACTATTGCTATTGTTTCCGCTTATTTATAAAATTGTGCTCTAACTGACAAAAACATTAAATGAATTGATTTAACAAGGTCTTATTTTAATTTAGGAGACACGTCTACCAACAATAGGTACGTAATTAAAAATAATATGCTAAGTTATAAAAGGAAACAAAGCCGATTTACATCGCAAATTCTATGACGCTCAAGGTAAGGGTCAAGGTTTGCATGCAGAAGCACAAAAATCTGTAACATCATAGGTACTACAATCATGTCAGTTATAGATAGTGCAATCCACGACGACGCGCCCCACTCCGCTCCGCTCCGTACTAAAGTACAGCAGACTTCCAGTACAGTAATCGCGGAGTGGGGCGCGTCGTCGTGGATTGCACTATCTGTAACTAGTTTCTAATTTCTATAGCTCTATTTGCGAGCGCAAGCGCAGTCTCGACATAGAAAGCGATCGCTAAACGATCGAATTCGGTCGCAAACTCCTAATGGCATCACAAGACGCGCGCGACTTGCTTCACAAGATTTTTTCGTCCTTGACAAGCACGTCGTCGTCGCGCGCGGTAAGGGCGCCTTTTGTAATGGCGTCCCTAGACGGTCAAAATTGCTTGACAAGCACTGCCGCCCCAGCATCGGTTCAGCGATCTCTTGCAATAACGACCGGCCGCAGATAACGACTGCACTTAGGAAAACGCAACAAAGTGCAACCATTATTTTAAACATTAGGTAGGTACCTATCTAGGCGTGTACATGTATTTACAAAAATCCTTTAATCATAAAGCGATTTGGAGATAAAACTGTTAAGGCTCGTGCAGACCAGCGCGACACAACTCGAAACAATACAATTTCTAAGAAAACTTCACGGTATAACAATAACCGGTGTCGCGTCGCGCTAGTCTGCACGAAGCTTTATGGAAACAAAGTAAGTAAGTACCTGGTTACGTTGTTAGCTAGGTATAGGTATTTAATACGTAGCTTAATTTTAGGTACTTACTCAGTTTGATTTTCCAGTAACTGCATTTATTATTGGAGGTAGGTTTATTGTATCGGACATTAGGTATGAGATTCAAAACGATGAACATGCGCTGTTCCAATATTATAAACACCGGCCAAGTGCGAGTCGCACTCGCGCACCAAGGGTTCCGAACCACCGTACAATATTTAGCGAAAATAGCCGAAAATACAAATTTCTTGTATGGAAATTAACTATAATTTATTTGTAGGTATTTCTTTTTATACCGGCAATAGAAATACACAATCTGTGAGACAACTGACCGAGACAGGCAGGCGGACAGTGGAGGCTTAGTAATAGGGTTCTATCTGGCACCCTCAAGGTTCGGAACATTACACACATACATCTCTGTGTAGGGTCCCTATATCTAATATTATCGAAATAAGAACAAGATAATTAGGTATGTAAAAAACCTACCCAAGCTGTGTTTACCTACCAAATAATTTATTTACGTAGGTACATAATAATTAAGTATATTTTTCTTATTGTGATTATCATAAATCATAGAGGTTTCTTTATGCATCGTTAATTCGATGTCCAAGAAAAAAAGAAAATGTTGCCTTTACATTATTTTAATAAAGCAACTATATTTTACAATCTTGGATGTTTTCCTAACGAGAAAATTCGAATAATGAGGACCGGTCAAACGAGTTTCGGGTGTCATTGAAATGATCAAATTAATTATCCTTTCATTCCCGCAGACAGGCGCGACGCGACACCGCACCGTGCACCGACCGGTAGGGCAAATTTCGTGAAGTTCTCAAAGAAATAGTTACACCAGACTCGCGTCGCGCCTGTCTGCAGGAGACTTAACTGCGTAACAATGGTACCTACACAAAAAACAGCTTGCAAACATACTTGATTGTGCTCAATTACAACAAAGCCTTTGTTTAATTATTGCCAACTTGTCTGTTATTAAATGTACATAATATATACATGCATTATCTCTTCTCAAATGTTATAAATGTAATGGTTTCGGTCAACAAGTGCTATGATCGTCGAGTCCTTCGTCTTTGTTTTTATACTTCATAAGTATATTATATATCTATTTTTATTTAAATATAAAACACTTACACACTATAAAACTGATTTACATTCGTAAGACGTCCTCGTAACATAAGGTCCAGTTGAAAACCAGCGTCAGACACTAGGTGTCGGGCATTTATGCTGAACTGGACCTATTTGGCGCGGGTGTGTAACGGTTGATATAATAACAAAAAATCTAACGTTCACTTGACCTAATTTCAGTTAATATACTTTTGTTTAATATAACGATCAGTTGAGATAATGAATTGTTGATATAATTTCATTTTATCTAATTTCTTATGATATAATAAACATTTCCTATAATGCACATTTGACATAATATTCATGTAGTATATTATTCATTTACTATAATATTCATAATCTCTAATAACTTTTAATATAATTTAGAAAATCTGATACGATTTTAAACGCCTGCTAGTATGGTGCTAGCAAAAATGGACTTTAGGGCACCCCGACTCGATTTTTTTATTAACCATCCAGAAGTAGGAGCCCCGCGAAGCTCCGTCGACCAAGCCCACCCTCAACCATGCATTGAATATTTTAAGATTTGGTTAGGTGCCATTTGAGTTAGGTTAGAACTGTGACCATTAAACATGAAAATTAGGTCAAAAGAACATTAGGTCAAATGAATGTTATATAAAAAGAATATTATACATATTGAAAATTATATAAAATGAACGTTATACTAAATGTTTTATATTAAATGAAAATTATATCATATGAAACATTAGGTCATATGAAATTAGGTTATATGATTTTATAGCATATGAAAATTATATTATATGAACGTTATTTCAAGTGAAATTAGAGCATTTGTTATTATATCATACATCACACCCATTTGGCGCAGCCGAGGCACACAGTACTATTCTGTTATTTATTGTTTTTGTGTGAATATTGTGTATTTATTTGACTCAGGTCAAGTTCTTTCTTTCTTCACACGTAGGTAACAATTTAGTTCACAGTTTTACCCCGAAGGGTGGTGACCGTGTTAGATACACCCACATTTCGCCAGTTATGTTTACATAAGTCCCACCCCATGTAATAGGAGGCGAGCCTATTGCACTGTGCTATTGCCATCAATCGGGCACACATCCAGACTCCGGGCTGCTACTGAGAAATTCCTGATGGAAAAACTCAATCACACTTTGCCCGACTTGGGAATCGAACACAGGTCAGCAGTAGCGCTTGCGATCACTAGACCAACGAGGCAATCTTCCTTCTGCGAATTTGAATCGCGCGATTTTATATCGCGCGGTTTATATTCAGTGCACGGCATTGCTACAAGATAACATGTGTTACAGAATTGCGATAAAAAATTCGCGCGATTATTAATCGCAATGCGTGCTAGTCCTTATTGGCATCATCCACCGTCTCCCAAAATCACTTACTAGAACGGATACTCTTTACCTAATTATGTTCAAGAAGCTAAAATATTACTGCTGAAATCTCAGGACACACACATGATCATGATGTCATGTCTCTCCCTCTCTCCCCACCTGCTTACCCTTTTCGTGTATACAGGCGTGAATCGTGATGTTGCATTATGTCACACATTAGATAGGTAGGTATACTACTAAATACGTGATATCGGCCACAATCATTTCCTGCTGTCTTTAATACAACACCAGTCATTATAATAAATTGAAGTGCAAAGATCTTGCCCACTTTATCAAAGTCACTTTTAACTATCTGACCCAGACTTACAGTTTTAATTTAAAAATGCATACACTTTCATAATGCATTATATTTATTAATAGAAAGGAATACGTTGTAACAGCTCTGATGGTTACGCAAACATGATAATCCACTCTCAAACTAGGCTGAGAATCAGCACTTTTCGAACGTCAAAATTACATAAGACAGTCCCCCAAAACGCCCACCCTTCACCACTTCCTAGTGCTTTTGCTGGGAAGAAGAAGTGGCGCAACAAACTCCCCAAAAGCACAGCTGTCTGTTCAGTTAGAAAAAAAAATGATTCTTTAAAATATGTAGTATACAAGATAATTTACATTACGCAAAACACAATTTAAATTATAAATTAATACCCATATGACAGCTAGCACACGCCAATATACCAACCAAAAACACCGAGAACTATACTCAAGCAGAAATAAAAATAACTAAACGTAAACAATATCTAAAAAAGAAAATAAAGCCTCCAGGCATAAAGGGTGTGCCCGCTTACATATAGCTGTAACTAGAAGTTATAATTGATAAACTAGCACCATCGAGGTAAAATAAATAATATTGTCGAGGTCGCTAACTAACCACATAATGCAATACAACTCATAAAAAAAACATTGTAATGAGTAGATTTATGTCAACAATAAATAAAAATAAAATTAAAATAAATTGATTATGATTATGTCCAGACTGCCGCCCCTGGAATGCAATTTGGTAGTTATAGTATACCTTACTATAATTAGACATGTATGCGTACCTATCCTATAACCTATCTTACCATGTAAGTCTAAGTTTTGGCTGATAAAAAGCTGCAGCCCGTTAACAGACCGACCACGCAGGCTAGGCTGACAAGTTAAAAGTCATCTTTCAGATGATGAATATTAATTAATTATTTATTTAGGTATCTACACTTATAGATTTTGGACTTATAAAGTATGCATTATGCAGGGTACACGTATACACGTCATTTAAAATTATGCGACGCCCTTACCTATAATCATTGTTTGTGGCGACTAAGCATTAGCTACCGACAAATAAATGGTCAGGCATTGTTCACACAAAATCGCCTGTCGCCCGGTAAATGTCCTAAGCGTTATAACAATAAAACTTTTCAGTGTCCAAGCCTTGAATGGTACCAGTTTGCCTACTTTTATAAGGTCCCATTAAAATAGATGGACTAACAAATCATTCAGACCACCAAAATAAGGACAATGGTAAAAAAAAAAAAAAAAACGCATTAGATAGGTACCTATCTACTTACAATTTAAAAAAATCAGCTAACGAAAATACAGTAAGAATGTTGGTTAACCAAAGCCATTTATTATTTTAGGTCAAAATAAAATCACTTTAGTCAGTGTTTTTTTTTGCTTGGATATCTTTGGTTAGACCAAAGAAATGAATGTTGAATTTGGAATCAGTCGATCTTGATTTTAATGATAATGTGAGTGACCTCAAGCAATAACAATTTACCAATTTTTGTATAAATTCGTAAAACCGGTGTTGATGTGACATTGAAAAATAATCGTAAACGTAAAAAATTACAATTTGTATTTTTAGTTCAATCAAAACGAGAATTTCGAAAAACAGCATCACAGCAGCATGGTCTTGAATTTAATGTCGAAAGTAAAGTTTTGTAAAAAAAAAAACTTAATATAGACTACGTTTCGGTTATTTAGGCTGTGTAGCTTGTACTATATAGGTAAGTCTAGGTAAGTACATAATTTGTGATCTGCCATTGAAAATCATGCTAAATAAATACGAATGGATAGACATTCTTTTTATCGTCATTCTAACGCACTATTATTTTTACGTTATAGTCATAAAACTTAGTGCAATTAGTATACGTATGCTAACTAACAAACAACACTAATAAATAAATTCTTATATCGGAACACCGGTTAATCAAATAACCCATTGAATAACTTCGCGCCAAATCAAGTCATAAAAACACTTTTTGAACGTCAAAATTTCATAAGACAGTCCTCTAAAACTGCCGCGATTCACATCAATAGACACATCAATAGACAACAAAAATAAGTGATTTTTTAAGTATGAATCTAAGTACGTTTTCCCAACTTGTTACACGGCTCCGATAGTTACAGACAGATGACGTGATGCAACTGTCTAAGTATTACAAAATGTTTGCATTCCGCACTAACCACTAACTGGCGAAGTGGCGAGCAGAGGTTGTCAACATAACTGCACACGCGATAACCATAGACACGTCATGAAATATTAACGAGTAAACAGGTAAAATCAGTAAAATCGATAATAATTGCACGCC
Source organism: Xanthia togata (assembly GCA_963853775.1). NCBI lineage: Eukaryota > Metazoa > Arthropoda > Insecta > Lepidoptera > Noctuidae > Xanthia > Xanthia togata. The sequence goes on from OY970802.1 coordinate 22,104,257, forward strand.
AACCAAAGTATGCTTTAAAATGATGTCATGTTCATGCATGCGGCATTTCTTCTCTTTTTTAGCTCGTACGATATGATAATGTAATGGTTAACATGGTTATTGCGAACTTGACTGTCCAAGTATCCAGAGTGAGACAGAGTACTTAGTAAAGGTGTGTCTTTTAACCAGGTAAGGGATCTCGCGCACTAGACGGCCACGACTCCGGGCAGTGTATGGTGTGTAGCTAGTTGACCGTTGCGACCAAGTGCGCGATTCGTATTGGTTTCTATAGTTTACCGTCGCGGTCGTGGTCGGGGCCGTCTAGTGCGCGAGATCCCTATAATCGCTCAAAGCCTCCATAATTGGTAGAGGTTAGTGATCTAGGAATTACTTATCTACCTTTTCGTCACATCTCCACAGCCGTGCTCTATCTACAGAATGAGGTACATAACATCACGCCTTATTTCCCCGAAGGGTTGGGCAGACGTGTACCTTATACCCACATTACCCATTACCCGTGTACCCACATTTCGCCAGTCCCATGTAATAAGGGGCGAGCCGATTGCCATCAACCGGGCAAAAATACAGACTCCGGGCTGCTACTGAGAAATTTCTGATAGAGATAATGTGGGTGCGATAGCGAAATGTGGGTGTACTATAGGTACACCTCTGCTTAACCCTTCAAGGAATACAGGCGTGCTCTATCTACAGAATTACACGTCAATTTTCGTATCATGCAGCGATTGAGTCATAACTTGCAGGAACGCAAGCGCATTGCGATCGTGTAGAGTGATCGTTACCTATGTCAGCAACGCACCGACAAAGTGACATCTACCGATCACGGCGACAGACATTAAGTTCTTTTTACCTTCACTTTTGTATGAAGTTAGGAAATATTTTTATTCTAAATAACAGTTACGTGTTTACGTTTTTATTGATGGCAACATTGTGATCGTAAACGTTGCGCGCGCGCGTATGGAAGAGCGATCCTCTTAAAACTTTCAAAATACGTAGGTACCTACTCATACCTAAATGAACTTTGGTTTTAATCAAATTGTATAGTCGCCATCGCCAACCATCGGCTATCTTCAGTTTTTTTAATCATAACTGAACACCATACCCGATGTGAGTCCTATTTACACTAATACGCAAATTCATGATTTTTGTATTCAATGAAATAATGTGAATTTGAGCGTCAAATTTCCATCTCCGACGATTTTTCTTGTAAGTAAACCGAGTTCGTAAAATATTTATAGTAAATTACTCGACAAGAAAAAGTAAAATGTGTAACTCCAACTTTCAAGACAGCGAATGGCACTATCGCTATTATAATCAAATAAATAGAATAAGAACAGAATAGAATAGAAAACATTTATTCGACACAGACACAACACAACAGCATCAAACACATAAAAAAAGAGATCAATAAACATAACAATAAAATTGCAATAAAATTTTGCTGAGCGTGTCCATACCGAAAGGGTTACCATCTCAGCAGTTGCTCTTGCTGGGCGTCAGACACCCAGCGCTGGTTTTCAGTTGGTACCCCGCAGTGACACACGGACGTAGGTAAATAAAATAGATACATACTTGAATATTAATAATAAAAAATGTTTAAGAATACGTAAATAAATAACGTAAAAGATTTTTTGTGTGCTAGGTACTTAGCTCAGAGTTTTTTTTTTAAATTACCTACCTACTTATCTACAATATAAAACAACGAAACAATTAAAATATCTTTCTGCTGCTGAAAATGACAGCGTCAAAAATCATGAATTTCCTTTTTTTTTTCAATTCAATCAAAATAGGAAAAGATAGGTATGTAGGTGTACTAGGCATTACATCTTTTCCACTGTCGTAATTTTTTTCCTTAATATTAAAAGTACAGACGTCAACCTACTACAATCTGTCTAGATTTTCAACTTTATCACTAAAGCGTATGGTTCAAACTTGATTGGGAAAATTTGACAGTTTCGAATAGTTTGATGTGCTGGCGTCTGTACTTAGTACCTAAATCAAATTCTTGGTAACATGAAACACGTCACCTACTTATTTAAAACCAGAGTAGGTATCAAATAGTTTTGTTTCATATTACATTTGGATGTAAAAGTGATTTTTGCTGACCGTACCTTCACTTAGACTTGGTTTGCTTTGGTATATTTTATTTATTTGCAGGGTTGATATGATTTAAATCACTTGATTTAAATCGCGATTAAAATCAAGTGATAATTTTATAAAAATCAATGATTTAAATCAATATTTTTTTACTGCGACCATCAGCCGAAATGTGTCAAGGGACTTCCCCCGACTTAAACTACGGCGCGCACACACGTGTCCAATGCTATTTATCTACACCGTTCAAGAACAGCAGAGGATCTTGTGGCACGACTGGAGCCAATATCCAAAGCGATAAGTGTACTATTTCAGATAGTGTTCTTATCTGGAAATAATTAATAGATCAACTAAAAGAAGAACTAAACATGATGCAAATGAGGGTTGTCATGAATCGTTACCGCCAAGCCATGCCACCGGCTCATTATCTAGCCTACATGGTTAATCCAAAACTGCCACAAGAAAAGTTGTTGACCGATGAAAGTGATGCAGCCAAATTAGTCTTCCTTTTGAAAAAACTAAACACCTAATTAACTACTCTTAACTATTTTCCTTCCTTGTTCATTAAAAAACACAGTCATTGTGTTTTTTAAAAAGTGATTTGATTTTATGATGTAATTTTAATAACTGACTTCCAAATTAAAAAACACAGAATGTAAAAATGAAAACAAAAAAATCCGATTTAAATCAAATTAATCCGATTTAAATCAAATAAATCCGATTTATTTGATTTATTTTTAAAAATTATGATTTTTATCAACCCTGTTTATTTGTCTAGTCCACGTCAAATAATAAATAAAGGCTCTCTCAGACAGGCGTGTCGCGTCGTCGTTGCGTTGAGCCTGTTTGCGAGAGCCTTTAAAATCACTATTATATGTATTATAATCTCTTCGCACTTTTACGAGTACTTTCGTTTGAGTGCTTTTATAATTGGAATGATCAGGGCCACTGTCAAACCTTGTGGTGATCAAATAGGTATCGTCACCCTCCCCGCTAACTGTCCTATCTAGCAATTGATATTTTTATAAGGGCAACAGTTTTTCAGTCGGGCACTACAATCGTGGTACTGTCGTTGCGTTAGCTGTGGCAATGAATGAATAACTTTTGTTATATTTTGCCCTAAAGCCCTAAGATCATAAAATTATGTTTCGAAAAGTTATGAACACGTAGGTAATTTGTCTGTGAAGATACGTCTGTTTGTAAGATACAACAGTTATAACTGTTGTATCTTACAAACAGACGTATCTTACCGGGGAGGGTGACGACATGTAGGTATGTGTCTGACAATTAAATGACAATGACAATGAAAAAAAAAAAAACCGCTCAACTGTGGATTTGCCTTTAGATGTCTATAACAATAAAAATTCTATTGTCTCGTTACTGACAATTAAAAATCATAATTACAACTAAGCAACACATTTGAAAATGAGACATTTTATTTTAATATCGCTCTAGAAAGTCCGGCGAGGTAATTGCATAACACGCATAAAATGGCAATCAATCACAATACCTTTCATTTCGACAATTCATACATTCATTGTGTTTTTGAGCAAACGAATTTTTCATACCTATAAAGCAATGGATTAGGAATTTCCTTAAAACTTCGGTTTGTGATTGAAAGTGTCACACAATTATTATTATAGTGCAGTATTGCTGAATCTACTATTAGTCAGAAAGAGCAATATCCAAAACTGATTTATTTCAGAACACAATTTTTTTATCGATAATGTATAGGATTTAGGCCTCTAATATCACGCTTAGCATGACTACAATAGAAAAGAATAGACAAAATGACAGATTTTGAATGGTTAACTGTCATTTTGTCTATTCTTCCGTCGACGAAACCCGTAGAAAACCTGTTTTTATGGTTGTCATACTACGCGTGCTGGATACTATATTATATAAAAACTAGCTGCGATAAGTATAAAACACGCTAACGGAATATTTAGAAATATTTTAATTCAAAAAGTGTAGATTTAGCACTAGAGTTGCCAACCCTACTATAAAAATTTTATAGTAGGGTTGGCAACTCTAGTGCTGGACTGTCTCCACTTACATAATTATTAAGGTGTTAGATAAACGAAGTAATAAATAACACTAGTAGGAAGTACTTATTATTGCTTCATTGTAACGTCTGTGGACGTACAACAATAAAACGAGAACTGCATTCTTTTATGTAATATAAAAGTGTTTTTATTATTTTGTAATGTAGGTATCTGACTGCAGTAAATTCACACTTAGAAAAGTTGCATTTGTAATGAGAAAGTTTATACAAATTATAGAATAATTTTATACCGTTCGCACCTAACGTTTTATTAAGGCTCCCGCAGACAGGCGCGACGCGACACCGCGGTAGAAACATTTCCATGAACTTTTCATAGAAATTGTTGAGTCGCGTAGCGCCTGTCTGCGGGAGCCTCGAGACAATTTTTTGTTGCTGTCTCACGCACGAACGATATTCCTTATCGCACCCGCACGATATACTCTGCATCTGCACACATGGCGAATGACAGCTACGAGTATGTACAACGAGAACAGTGTCATATTTGGACCGTCTCAAGACTTTTGCTTTAGTATGCTTCTTTCTTTTTTGTTTGCATTTAGTTACTCTCAAACAGGGGCCCAAGTCTGTCAATTTTCATAAATTCGTCATTCCAACACGATCCCGTTGTCATTTTGCTAAAACTTCGTAATCTGCTGAATTCATAATGGTCGATCATTGGTTGATCATTGTATTCCACAAACACGATACTCGTAACGAATTAAAAGAAATGACTGCACAATGACGTTCTCATGGTAGGTCACGGATCAAAGGAACTGTCAAAATTTTAGCAGATTACCGCCTAAGTCAGTCATTCATTTGTCATTATGTACGAGATTACCAATAGATGCCATTTCTTTCAGTGGCTGACCATTGGAAAGTCATAATGACGCCAATATATGAGTAGATTACCAAATTTGTCAAAATCAACAATTATGAAATCAATTATAGACCTGTAGACCATTCTGACATTATTGTAATAGCAGACTTGAGGCCCTGGGATGTTGCGGATTAACGAATGCGTAGGTATCCGCAATTGCGGAGCTTCAGTATTCAGTACGTCTGCATCCACATCCGCATTAATCAATGCAGTAAAATCATAATCAATAAAAACCGTCACATTTTCACGAAATATTGTTATAACCATCACATAATTGCGAGAGCTATGGATGCTATGATATTTAAATGATTATAATTTAGTAAGTAATCAAATTTATTAAAATTGCCGTCTTTTTGCTAGTATTTTTTGCTTTAGGTAGGTATAGGTTTGTATTTGTTTATTTATTTTTGACTACAACAAATTAACACAAAACGACAATTTTAATGCATGCCTACTAACCAGTGTTTAATATGTTAGCAAATAAATAAATAATAATAAATAACAATAAAAGAGTTATTTAATATTAACGATCAAAATTATTTATGATTATAGGTGGTTGATCAAAAACAAAGTAAAGGAAAAGAAGAAAAACTATTAGATTCGACCTCGTAATAACTTTACCACCCTTTTGTTAACTTGCACAAGTGAAAATCGTTTTCAAATTTCGGTATTTCTACAACGACTTTCCAACAAGATTGACTAAGAATAAGCTTTTCAGTAGCTTACTTAAATTATAATAACAGATCGTTTTCGCTCATAGAATTCCATTTTGTCCAGGCCCTAAGGTCTATTTTTCTAAATCTAAATGTGAAGTTTAAATTTACTGGGAATTTCAAAAGTGGAGTAGCAATTTCGAGGTCGACTATACACCAAGCGTGGCCTCTAAGCTTCAACGTAAATTTATAAAGATACGCAATACCTACATGAGAATGCACTATCTCCGCCACTTTCATGACTTTCCACTCTATCGTAGCACTATCGTTTATGGATTATCTAATGACAACCGATTATCTAATGAAAACCATTCACAATAGATAGTGGATAGCATGTGCCATGTCATTGAAAATGTTTACTTAGCAATACCACAGTATAATAAAGTAACAGTATTATGTCTCGGCAGTGACCTTGAAATAATTACCTACAACCGCTCGGTAATAAACCTTCCGCGTCCGTGCGTAACTGCCGCGCACTCGAGACGGTTGCCTACTGAATTACTGATATACACACATAAAAAGTGTCTAGGGATCAAGTAGGTACATTTTTAATTATCCAATTAATATTTACCAAATCTTGTCTTTCAGACTGGCTTTTTTCTCTAATTCATGTTAACAACTTATCTCTATATTTTCTAAAAATAAAGAACATATTCAATTTTTACAAATTTCGAAGCGCGTCGTTTCGGCCGTTTTCTATAAAGACATAATACTGTTACTTATTTATACTGTGGCAATACTTTCAAAGAGATATTTTGAGAGCAATGTTCGAGTGGTTCTTAAGCTCTACCCACACTGAGGCGAATCCCGCGCGTTTTTTTTTTAAATGATTTAGCAGTCACGCGACTATTAGCGAACAGTTTGAACACCTCCGTAATTTGACACATTAGGAGCGAGCGAATATCGTCCTCACTTCTTACCATCGGCTTCAAGGAATCTATGCTTGAATAATAATAAAATAAACGAAGTAATTAAGACATTAAAGTGGTTGATCTCGGTAAGTCGTTAGCCAAAATAATAAATTAACCCACCTTTCTACTCGTAATTTATGAGTAACATGTCATTGATCTAAGTTTTTAGCCAAACTACATTGCTAATATTATAATATCATAAACTATGTTTGTATAATCAAGTGTAAGATAACTAGAAGCAAGTAAACGTAACTTATTTAAAATAACGAGTCAGCAACGAAGGCCGACTAAAGGTTGAAAATCTGTAGTGTTAAGGCTTCCGCAGACAGGCGCGACGCGATTCTTGTAGAACAATTTCCATGAAGCATTCACAGAAATTGTTCTATTATAGTCGCGTCGCGTCTGTCTGTGCCTTAACACTTCCGATTTTCACCATGTAGGTAAGAAATTTATTTACATCCCATAAACATTTATTTTTTACCAATGCCAAAATGTAAATGCAAAATGCAGGTCTCACGAACTGCATATCATTAAGGTCAGGCTAGTCAGAGCTGCTTAACTCTTAAGGCATTCTATATAAAATATTTTCTAAAACATCCTTGAACAAATCACGCGATTTATACCATTATACATACTTAGCGATGATGAGAAGCAACACTCGATTATTACTTTACATTATTGCATAAGCTGAAGAAGCTACTAGCCCGGTACTCGTAATTAGGACTGCTACTGCATTGCATAGGTGAAACACGTAACGAAACCGATTGTCTTTGGATGCATTAAAAAGCGATCTAGGAGTTACCACATACTATAATAGTGTTATGCGTAAGCGACAAATAGTTTGTTTTTAGATGAGGTTTTAAAAAAAACTATTTAGTCCATCAGTCGGATAATAAAAAAATATTAGACACGTATTTTTTGCTTTATCGTATGAATCAAAAATGGTTTAGATAAAACGCATTAAAATTGGAGAGTGGGGATCGCTACGTCACAATTCAGTATAAAATCTACCAGGGAGTGACGTCATGCCACATTTCTATTCAATGTATTGCCGTAATTTTTTGATTACGTAAAAAAAGATAATTTAATTGTTTAGTCAACATCCCTATTTAGTGAGAATTGAGTTAGTAAAGAGAAACACGATAAAAGTGTTTAAAATCTATTTCAGAACGCTTTTAAAAAGCTAAATTAGTATAACGCCGTTGCAAAATTTGACGCCCATATCAAGAAAATCAAGTTGTAGCGTTCGCCTGCGCCTTGGATGAACAGGGGAGTTCGGATGGCAATGCGACGGAGGGACCGCGCGTTTCGGAAGTTTAAAAAGGATCGCCCGGATGACAATTGGGCCTTGTTTAAGGCTGCTAGGAATCGGTGTAATCAGATGATACGCAACGCTAAACGCCGCCACATCCTAAATAATATCACTTCTTCTCCTGCCGATATTTGGAAGTTCCTTGGAACTTTGGGCATTGGTAAATCGTGACATTTGGACCTTCCTAACACAATTGGTTTGGATGATTTAAATCGCCATTTCTCCACTGTTCCCACTCTAGATAGTCCAACCAAATGTCAAACCCTCGACTACCTTGCTGGTCTGACGCGTCCTAATATTAACCCCTTCGTCTTCACCCCTGTCGACCCGGGAGAGATCAAAAAGATAATCCTTTCCATTAAATCCAAAGCGGTGGGCTGCGATAATATCAGCCGCCATATGATCGTAGCGGCTCTTGATAAACTCCTTCCTGCAATCTCCCACATCATAAACTTTTCCCTTTATACCGGTGTTTTCCCTTCCCTCTGGCGTAAAGCCCTTGTTCGGCCTTTACCTAAGATACCCAATCCCTCTCATCCTAGTCACTTTCGCCCCATATCCATCCTTCCCTTTCTATCTAAAGTGCTCGAGGCCAGTGTTCATAGGCAATTCTCCCACTTTATTCACCGCAACTCCCTCATCAGTCCATTTCAATCCGGTTTCAGGGCTGGGCACAGAACCGTTTCAGCTCTCCTTAAAGTGACTGATGATATAAGGTGGGGAATGGAAGACACTAAAGTTACAGTCTTAGTATTAATTGACTTCTCCAATGCTTTTAACACCGTCAGTCACGAAGTCCTCTTATCCATCCTTTCCTATCTTATGGTCTCTCGGGAGGCATTGGAATGGTTTTCCTCTTATCTTCAGGGGCGTCAGCAGTCTGTTCGTGGTGGAGACTCTTCGTCGGGTTGGTGTGATCTTGCAGCTGGCGTCCCTCAGGGCGATATTTTATCCCCTCTTTTGTTCTCCATTTTTATTAATCTCATTACCACTGAACTTCAGACTGCGTATCATCTTTATGCTGACGATTTGCAGCTTTACTGCCAGGCAAGTGTGGACAACATATCCGATGCGATTGAGGAGCTAAACCGGGATTTAGGTGTGGTTAAAAAATGGTCGGATCGTTTTGGGTTGGCGGTTAATCCTACCAAGTGGCAGGCATTGTAGGGAGCACCTACAGTACGAGGAAGCTGAATGGCTTAATTGTGCCACCTGTAATGTTTGACAACTCAGTCATCCCGTTTAGCTCCGATGTTAAGGATCTTGGTCTGCATGTTGACACATGTCTTGACTGGCGAAAGCAGGTCACGACTGTAAGTAAAAAAGTCACCGGAACGCTGCGGTCGCTCTATCGGTTGAAAAACCTTCGCCCATCACACATAAAGGTAATGCTTGTACACTCCCTAATCTTTCCCATAATAGACTATGGTGATGTGTGTTACTATGACCTGAATGCAGATCTCCTCAATAAACTTGACCGCCTTCTAAATAATTCGATTCGTTTTCAATCTCCGTAAGTATGATCATGTGTCTGCGCATCGATTGCTTTTAAAATGGTTACCCATACATCAGCGCAGAGAGTTGAGGGCTCTGTTAATGTTGTATTCTATACTCGACAAACCCACTTCTCCTTCTTACCTGACTTCCCATGTTCAATACCTATGCTCTGCCCATAGCAAAAATCTTCGTTCTACCAAAAATCGTCTTCTACGAGGTCCTTCTCACCGCTCTGGTTTTATTCACTATTCTTTCTTTGTCCAGGCGGTATTTCTTGTGAATGCGCTTCCTCTGAATATCAGGATGGCAACCAGTCTGTTATCTTTCAAGTTGAAGGCACTTGAACATATTCGAGAAAATTTGGCAGAATGTTTGCAGCGCTGATTTGCTGGATTTGTTTTCTCCTCTACCTATCGTTATTTCTCCTGACAAAGTTTATTCGGTTTATATGTATGTATCTATTTATGTATCTATTATATGTATTAGTAGGTATTCATTATCAAGTTATCTAGCACTTATGTTGCACCTGCCATGTTTTGTCTCTGCACCACCCTAAGGTTGACTGGTAGAAATTGCCTCAGGCATTAAGTCCGCCTTTGTACAGTATTTTTTTACCTGTGAATAAAGTTTTAATAAATAAATAACGCATGTGCAACAATTCTCACAATTAATGCAATTTAATTGTTTATAGGATTTTCAGATTATTACTAGTTTTAGTTAGGTTAAGATTACATTTTTATTTTAAAAATCTTTTTGTTAATTTAGAATATGAAGTGAATCCAGTTATATTAATATTTAATTGTGAGAATTATTAGTTTTTTAAGAAGGTACCTATTATTCGTAATGACATCAGTGTATCAGCCACGAATTACAAAGTTAGTAAAGTTTTTTATTAACTTTGTAAATTAAACCCAAACATGTGACTGGGAGGGTGGGGGGAGGTGGTCGGTACAAACCATCACTTGTTTGGCTTCACAAGGATTTGCCTATAAAACAGTTGTAAACGTGCAAATGAACCGGGAGTGGAAACTAATGGAACAGCGTAACGTGCTCAAATAGATTTTTTACTTTAGCTACGGTTCCCTTAAAGTGGTAGCCGCCACATTACAAATGTAACTTCAATTCAATACAATATCAATTTTTTCTATTGCAATCCATAATGTACACATTCAGGTGGTAAAGTAACTTAAATACTAGTAGAACAATTTCCATTAAGTTTTCACAGAAATTGCTCTACTAGAGTCGCGTCCCGCCTGTCAGGGCCTTTAGGCTTTCAATTTGTACTCCACCCACTTTTCATAGAACTCATACATACGCCATGGCGCCATATATATTGGAAATGAACCCTCCGCGATGGTTAACTTTAGTGGGCGGTCAACAGTTACAGCTTTAGGTTTAAAACCGTGTAATAAATTGTAAAATAAAATACTTTAAAACGTAGTAAAATTGTGTTTTCAGGGGTCTTGTCGCTGTACGTATTTTCTAACCTTTTATATAAAAATGCTTTGATTTTTAAAACCAACGCATGTGCAAATAAATCTTGTGAAAATATACATCAGATTTTATTTTCACGGTTTATAATGCTGCATTCGCTAAGAAAAACCTACATTTAAAATGAGCCCTCCACGAGGGCACCCGGTATCCCATATGCGACTAGGTGAACCCTTCAGGTCGGCTCCCGACACTGAACGTGTTAAGGCTCGTGCAGACCAGCGCGACGCGACTTGAACAATACAATTTCTAAGAAAACTTCACGGTACCTATACATACAATAACCGCTGTCGCGAAGCGCTAGTCTGCACGAAGCTTTAAGAAAAAAATGCGCCATTTTTCGAAGTCACTTCTGTATCCGCTCCCGGCAACAGAAGCACGGTAATAATATTATAGAAGTGAGCTCGATTGTTCGTTTTTGCAGAATAACTCTTCACTATTAAGGGCCTACCGACCATTTGCCTTTGTCTCTATCTTTTTCTTTACGTGTGAAGAGTAAAGAAAATAACCAAACTTTTGTACTTTTTCAATGCTTTTCGTTGTTTTTTTCATCATATTACTCATCATAATCCATCACGCAATGCAGCTTGACATTTTAAGGTATATTTTTAACTATAATTATAATTGTTAGTGAAGGTATAAACTGCTTTAAAAGACAATAATTAAGAGGTGTGTTTGAAGATTTTTTTGAAGTATTAATGTATGTTTAATTATGATTTGATTCATCACTGTATTCAAATAAGACTTGAAAATATCATTCTTTTTTTTTTGGACAAAATTATTTACGGTTTAAGAGATAGGTACACTGCTTTAAAAAAAACCCGTTTTCAGAATGCTGCGCCTTAAGTCAAACAACCAAATGCTTTGAAATAATATAGGTATTTACATTGAACAAAACTGACACAAGAATGTATTTGCCTTTTTGGATATTTCTTTAGTTTATACATTAAAATTACATTTTAATTAGGTAGGTAGTAGTTAATTTTGAAACTAGGTACTTTAATTAAATTAAACAATGGCCAGTGAACGAAAAATGGCATTAACATTGTTTTTGTCGTTATTCACCAGTGAACGAAAATTTTCGTTCACTGATAAACACGGATTGTTTTATACAATTTATTGTTCCATTCATTACAGATAGTGCAATCCACGACGACGCGGATGCGCCCCAATCAGTGCATTTTTAAAAATAAATTATTCATGTAGGTTTATAAACGGTATCTTTTACAACACCAGTTATCACAATGAATGATTGACAATTTGTCAATTTGTTGCATACGTTGATAAATGTCCCATTATAGGTACCCGTAGCCGACCGCAGGCGGCAGCAGATGGCGACCGACGACGACGTGTCGCAGACTCGCGGCGACATGTCGCCTGCTGTTACCGCCTGCGTTCGGATACATGGCTTGCACTGTTTAAACACTACGTGATAAATGTTGGTGTTCCTGCATTCAGCGGGGTAATTGCGTAACACACTCACAGTAGCAATGGCTTTCGAGTGTGTTAGATCATTCGGTTCCCTACAAAATGGTTGAGCTGAATGGTGCTGATCCACGCGTCATGTTCGTGAACGGGCGCCGTCAGTTGAGACTGGTCATCTCTTATCTGCCAGGGCTTATTTTTAATCGTTTTTGATTTTTATATTTTTTTTACATTGTTCTCACATACTTATAGAATCAACAAGAGTAATGTACCCAGGATTTTGTAATTTCTATATTTAAAAGAGTGTCCTTGGAATTTCTTGCCCGTTCTTCTCCATAGAGATCTACGTTTTGGAATGGGCAACTAGCTTCAACTTTCTGACTAACTGACTGACTCTTTGACAATTCAAAAGTGCCTGTAAATGGTTTAATTGAAATAAATGCTTTAAGTTTGAGTTTTCAGTTTGACAGTTCAAAAAAATTCATTGCGTTATTTAGGTTGTTGAGCCGACAAATTTTTCGAACATAAGAAGCAATGAATTAGCAATATCCTACAAAACGATTCAGATTGTTACTGAAAGTGTGTTACATAATAGGGTGCAGATCATTATGTCTATCCTGACATTAACTCAATCTCAGTGTTATGTAAATAACTAAAATTATTTCCGTCGACCACAAATAACGCAATCTAGGATGTCAATCAGTTCTTCAACGTAATGACGTGTCAGAATGCACCTCAAGATTAATGTATAATTTAATTTAATCGGTAGCTATGAATAATTTAATTAATGGGTGACTGCATGAATTTGCCTTACACTCACACTGTCTCTTCCTGTACCAAGAAACTGATAAATGGATTAATAATAATAAAATATTGGCTGTATAGATTTTTATTTTGTTGAAGCTTTCTACATTTGAGTACTTTTCATAGAGCTCATAATATGCTATACCACCATACATATTTTATACACACAGGCATTACGTTTGCACAAAAGAGAACCCTCCAGGGGGGCTCCCGGCACTGAACGTGTGAGAAGGCTTCCTTCTGTATCGAAAAGCCAAGGGTCAACTTGGAAAAGTTAAAAAATTAACATTGTTCTGTAGTGGATGGAGATCCAGTTTGATCAAAGAAATATATTTTCTGACGCTGGCACTACTATTGACTAATAGATCCATTGGATCTACAAAAACAAAGAAAAAATTAGTGATTTCGTAAGGCTTATTTAAATACAATGAAGCTGTCTTAGTTCATATCGAACAGGAAGAGATTTTGACGGCTGATTAGAACAATTTGACTTAATAAGGTTGACACAACAAAGAACACAGACAAAACGGGAATAAGACGAGATTAACCCTTAGAGATTAGACTTAGGGGACAGTCGGGGAATTGAGAACGGCGGGTAGTTGGGAATAGCTAGAAAGTAATACTTTCCCCCGCACTACACCGCTCCGCACACGTACAACAGACGCGTCTAGCTAGCGCCCTTTAGTGCGTACGCGACAGTGAGAGTGAAAGGCCGCACGCGCGCTGTCACGGCTGTCAATACCAAATTGAAGATCTTCGCCATGCAATCGAAGATGTCAGAAGTAACAAGCTTACACTGGGCAAAGCTGCTACCATATACTAAGAACCAAAAACAACATTATTCAAACAATTAGAAGATTGCATACAATGAAGAATGTGAGTTCTACATGGTTAATAATCCTGGAAAACGAATAAGCCAATACGAGGTGGGAGAACTTTTTACAAAGGCGTACAATAAAACAGATAACATAAGCAAAGCTGTCAGTGGATTTAGAGCTGCTGGAATTCATCATATTGATCGACAAATTTAAAGACAGCTTTGAAAATACGGTTTTTGGCCAATCTCACGCCAGTCAAAATTATAACGTTCATGAAACTGCAGCTGAGCAAAGTTTGATTGAGTCCATTAACCCTGGCAGCCAAAGTCAAACACCAACACAAGATGCCACTTCTGTTCCCGAAAATGACAATGATTTGAGCATTACCACTACTCCTCCTCGATCCACTTCTGTGCCTCTTTCCGATATTATCAATGTGCCAATAATTAATAAAATAGGAACCACTTCTAAGCGACAGAATAAGAAGCATTCTCAGATATTATCCAGCAAACCTATAAAAAATCAACTAGAAGAAAAACAGAAAAGGCAAATTGAGAGAAAAACTAAAAATGAAAAAATGCTAACAAAAAAAACAGAAAAGAACATTAAAACTATACAAAAGAAGCCACGAGTCAAGGGTAAAGGAGTCATAAATTTGACGAAGGCTTTAGAACAAAATGAAAACGAAGAGGAGTTTTACTGTATTTTATGCAACGAAAAGTTTGAATCCCCACCGACAGAAGATTGGATTATGTGCGCCATTTGTAAACTCTGGACACATGAAAAATGTACTGCTGGCGAGACTAGTAAAGGTTACGTGTGTGATATGACTGATATGTGCCACACTACGTAATTGTAGTTTATTATATAACTGTATCATTCCTAATTACCCCATACCGTTCCCATTTCCCCCGTGGGATGATCTCATTTACCCCAAAGGGTATCGGGTAAAATGAAAAACAACGTTCTTTGTTTTCGTTCATATTTCTTATAATTCGTTGATTTTTAAGATTTTTTCTCACTATAATTAGATAAATAAGCAAAGTTAATGTTCCATTATAAGTTTATTATGTCCATGTGTTTTTTCTATTATTTTTGAGCATTGGTAGTTAGGTGTTGCCAATACCCCACTATCCAAATTAAAAAAAAAAACGAACAAAAAATCACCCGTAGTCGAGAACGTAACAGCCATCGATAGTTGTAATTTCTTTGTCATTATTGCAGCTGTATGTAATGCAGGAAGTCTGTTATATATAAATATATATATATTTATATTAGAAGCTACCGAGCAACATTGTAGTATATTGCATGAGCACATGTGCAATCTTTGTCCTAATTTTTTCTGCCCGGTTCTGTGATACGTAATACTACGCTAAATGGTTACTGACTCGTGCAAATACTGTTCAGGAAGTCATTACTGAGGCAGTTCTTACAAAAAAAAAAAAAACGGCCTAATGCGAGTCAGACTCGCGCACGAAGGGTTCCGTACCATTATCTATGAAAACGGCAAAAAGATCATGTCTGTTGTATGGGAGCCCCCATTAAATATTTATTTTGTTCTGTTTTTAGTATTTGTTGTTATAGCGGCAACAAAAATACATCATCTGTGAAAATTTCAACCGTCTAACCATCACGGTTCATGAGATACAGCCTGGTGACAGATGGTCGGACGGACGGATAGCAAAGTCTTAGTAATAGGGTTCCGTTTCTACCCTTTGGGTACGGAACCCTAAAAACGAGCGAGCCTTACAGTAGCCGCATAATTATGATGTGTCATCTGACATCTCACCTTGATAATACCTAAGCAACATTAAAAGGGCGGGGCCTCGTCAAGGTCGTTTCTGATGACAAACTCTAGCACCGCGCGCGCTCATTTGTCAAATCCAATAGCGCGCGCTTCCCCGGCTTCTTATAACACACTTCCGTCCCTTTCCACGAAATCACTCCCACTATTTGATTATTTGGATTTATTTACATTGAGGATTTTAGAGGAGCTCGTGGCTAAGTAGTAACTGCCGCACGGGTCGATCCGTCAGGTTAAGCTACGCTTGCCGGGGTTGGTCTGTGGATGGGTGACCATCTTTACATACCGAGACTCCTCCGTGCCTCGGAAAGCACGTTAAGCCGTTGGTCCCGGTTGTCATTCGTGGATCTTTGACAGTCGTTACGTGTCGTCAGAAGCCCGAAAGTCTGACAACCAGTCTTACCAAGGGGTATCGTATTACCCAGTTACTGGGTTGTGGAGGTCAGATAGGCAGTCGCTCCATGTAAAATACTGGTATTCAGCTGCATCCGGTTAGACTGGAAGCCGACCCCAATATAGTTGGGAAAAGGCTAGGCAGATATATTTAGATTGAGGATTTTGACTGCAGGAAAGCGGGAGGATAATATAAGACATTATTTAAAAAATATTGGAACGTGGATTATATTTTTTAAAGCTTTTTTAAGAACAGTGCTGGCCCAGTGGTAACGTCCGGAACTTACGAGTGTGAATTATTTCATCACCACTGCTCTCAAAACGGTGAAGGAAAACATCGTGAGGAAACCGGCATGTCCTAGAACCAAAAATTCGAAGACATGTTATACTACCAACCCGCACTGGGCTCGCGTGGTGGATTACGGCCCAACCCCTCTCACAGTGAGGACTACTGTGTTCCAGCAGTGGGGGGGGACATTGTAGGCTGATTATGGTTATTGTTAAGTTTTAATTAACAATCTTACTACGGACGCTTTTACGAACGTGCACGTCTTATTACATTGTTCTCACATGCATAATTTCAAAATGAATCAATCTGCCTAGCCTTTTCCCAACTATATTGGGGTCGGCTTCCAGTCTAACCGGATGCAGCTGAATACCAGTATTTTACATGGAGCGACTGCCTATCTGACCTCCACAACCCAGTAACTGGGTAATACGATACCCCTTGGTAAGACTGGTTGTCAGACTTTCGGGCTTCTGACGACCCGTAACGACTGTCAAAGATCCACGAATGACAACCGGGACCAACGGCTTAACGTGCTTTCCGAGGCACGGAGGAGTCTCGGTATGTAAAGATGGTCACCCATCCACAGACCAACCCCGGCAAGCGTAGCTTAACCTGACGGATCGACCCGTGCGGCAGTTACTACTTAGCCACGAGCTCCTCTAAAACAAATTTCAAAATGAATGATGTAACCAATATTTTGTATCAATTTTTTTTTATTTAAATGAGTGTCCGTGGAGTTTCTTGCCCGTTCTTCTCCATAGGTACCTACTACGCTTTGGAATGGGCAACTAGCTTCATATTTTTGACTGACCGACCCCTTGACAATTCAAAAGTGCCTGTAAATGGTTTAATTGAAATAAATGCTTTGAGTTTGAGTTGAGTTTGAGTTTGACTCGTGGTTAAGGTTGTGCCAGAAACCTTTAACACGTCTGGATCTAGATACCTTTATTCTAAGTCCAAGATGGTTATCTGCATAACATAATTGCATCGTAGTGTCATTATGTCAACAATGAGTATAAACTTCAGTTGACCCAAGGGCTAATTGATGTATGATTGTATGTAACCATTAATTATTTACTGTGTCGCGGACGTCACGTCACTCAGTATGTCAGTGCTAAGCCATTGTCACAGTGTCACCGTTGTTTACAAACGGTCCGCAGTGTCCCCACGTTGCACAACCTCATTGGCGAAGGTCAGGAACCGCTACCACACGCTACTTGAATGCAATCTCAATAAGCGCTTGCGCAAGAAAGTGTATCTACCTACGTGTTTATCAAACTTAACTTTTTATTTTTAGAATTCCTTGTGTTTACGTTAAATACTAAAAGCATTTTTTTTTTTTTTTTTGTCATTGGCTGTATTGTCAGTTTTTTTTTCGATCGAACATAATGTAATAAAATGCATTATCGTAGCCGTAAGCCCCAATAGCGCACTAGCGGCCAGGCAGCAGCGCCCACGTCGATTTCGTTGTCGATCGCACCCGGCCATCAGCGGCCAGGTGCGCTTGCTCCATGGCGATTTCATATTAATGTTCTATCTCGCTTGCCGCTGCGATCAGTACCCTAACTACGTAATACACGATCAATGTTTGTTAGGAAATATAAAGAATTGTTCAAAACAGCAGAGGAAATAAGTTCTCGAAGTTGCCGTGATCAATACGGACTTGTATTAGATGAGCTCCCTAAGTTAGCAAAATTTATAATAAAATCTGTCTGGCTATGTGTGTAGACCTAGATACGTGTTTATAATAAATTTAAAAAATATTGTATTGCAGATTATTCAAAATTAAATTATATAAATGGTTGAAAGAAAATAATTTCTATAATATTAAGGTTTTTTTTTTTACATAAATTATAAGGTTTGTAAATTCAAATATGCTTATTCGTTGAAGTTTGCATGCTTTAATTTTTAAGCAAAACATGTATGATCTTGATCTCATATTTAATAACACCTATGTAGGTATACCATGTTTTACGCAAATAAATTATCTTATCTTATCGGAATTTGAATCGTTTTGAAACAAATTGCTTCCTAGGTTCGAAAAAAAAACTGATCGACAACGTAAATAACGCAATGAATGTTGTTGAACTGTCAAAATGAAACAGATTAGTCGTAATCGTTTACGAAAATGTGTTGCGTAATTAAATAGCTGGTCGCTGCAGCCTGGCCGCTAGTGCACATCCAGGCTAAAGCTTCGTGCAGACTAGCGCGACGCGACACCGGCTATTGTTATACCGTGAAGTTTTCTTAGAAATTGTATTGATCGAGTCGCGTCGCGCGTCGTCGCGTCGCGCTGGTCTGCACGAGCCTTAATTCATAAAGTCGTAGTTAGTGAACAATTGGCAGGTACCTACTTAGTTAATTGTGGGAAAGCAAATATTAAAGGGTTTGTGGGTCAGACGTCGACCAGACATTATTAAACATTTTATTTCAGAATAAATTTACATTCCATACATTATTAGTAGGTAAAGAATCCTATAAGTTACTATTAAAAGAGCAATATTTTGGTATACTTATATTATGTATATTTGTAATCACGTTCTCGAAAACGGCTCTAACGATTTCGATGAAAGTTGCAATATAGGAGTTTACGGGGGCGAAAAATCGATCTTCCCAGATATAGGTATTATGAGACAGAGCTGTCCCATATCTGGGAAAATTCCTTTTCACTCGCTCTCACAGCTCGGTCACCGGTAGTATTTATAACTGTTAGTAAAACGATTATTTATTTATTATTATTTACAATTGCCCCATTTTATATCCAATATGCTGTTTTGCAAATCTTTCAGTTCTTCCTGAATGTTCGTTATTAATGCCTATGGTCAGTTTCGAAACAGTGTAATTCTGCAAAAACTTGACACAACTCGCTATCGAAGTCACTTCTGTAGTTCTGTGCCCGCTTTGTCAATAATTAAAACTTTTACTAGGATGTACCCAGAAGTGACTTCGATGATATAACTCATACAATAAAATTTGAAAAAAAATATATATAAAACCCAGGGGTGCGGAACTCAGAAGCCATGTCTGACTTGACATGACTTATTCCAAGTCCTAATCAGCTTTATAAACACTGTCAATTCTAACGACAGGTGTAAAATATCGGTGAAGGTCAATTCTCACGACTTTTTACAAGAGTGAGTGTTTCGTCAAATATTTGTCTTCAGTTTTTTGCTCCAACATTTGTAAATAACGCATGACAAACATTGTTCAATCGCTCTAGAACGGAAGGTTTTCCTTCCACTTTGAATGTAAATTGGCGCCTACAAATAGTTCCACAGAAGTGTGTCCAAATACGGTGGTGACTGTGTCCTTCATAAGGTATAGAAATACTTTCTCTGTAATAAATGATTTATTGTGACTGATAGCAGTTGGTAATAACAATTTGTTGATTACGGTTATCGGATCTGATATTTTCATAATTTCTACAATTGATAAATATTGTTTACGGTCTACTCCATTAGCCTATCTTATTTTTTATTAATCACCTGTAATTTCTACCAACCAGCACACTAGCTCTCGAAAAGGGGAGGCCTGTCTGTGTCCCATCTAGGGTTGCTAACTTTTTTATATCAAATAGGTACATATAGTATTTTCTAAGCCATAGCCTGTAAAAATATAGTAGATGGCGAAAAAATAAAAAATATATAGTAGACCGTATGTTTCGAAAACATTTTTATTTTTTATGTGCTATGAACCCTTAATATAAGGTTTTTTATGTCTACTATTTTTACATTCTAAATTAAGATTACAAAATACCATTAATTCAGTTTTTATGGGATTAATATTGGCCCTATTGCGATCATCTCGTATTGAAATAAAAATATAAGTAAGTAGTAGTTTCGCCTACTATATTGTTTCTTTAGAAATATAGTACCTATCTAGGCATCTACTAAAGCAGGATACTGTATTCCTTCCTACAACTACTGATAAATTATATTCAAAATATAGGCGAGGACGCTGGCACCCTAAACACAAGTTAAATCTTACTTTGGGTGCCAGAGTTCATCGAAAACACTCTTTTCCTTAGTTGTAACGCTGCATTGTGTTAAAAGTGTTTATGTACAACTGAAGGTAAATACTTTTTTTTATTTTTTATTTAGTGGGTTGGCAACCCTAGTCCCATTGATATCCGTGGTGGGAACATTATAGGCTGATTATTTGTGTTATGCACAGTTCAGCATGAGGTGTCAGTCAGACTAAAACAACAGAATAAGGTGTGAGGATGTTGTTCAAGATACTCGTAGTCTTAGGTACCTATGGGAATACCCGTTGGACGAGATCACGAGTCCATGAAAAGTTAGCAATAACAGTTGGCAACTTATTTGCTTTTCGAACATGATTCCACGCAGTACAGATGAATAATCTATGCAAGTATGAATATTGACGTTAAAAATGTTCGCGTAATTTATTTAGGTACCTACAGGTAAAAGAATGCTTAGAATGTTGGTTACCTATACCTACCTACTTATTAGTTTATGTGCAAGTGTCAAGTTGAGTAATGCTTAAAACGAATACCTAGGTATATAATTTTCATTGTTTTAAAACGACTTTCATTTGAACTTGTACTCTTGCCCACAAGCGAATTTGTCGTTTTGAGAATTTGCGCTTTACCGAACAATGGATAAAATCAAGGTAAAAGTATCTACCTCAGATTGATCCACTGCCTTAAACTTCCACGGTTCATTTTAGGTCAGAGTCACTAATGGGCTGGGTACCTATCTACCTATGTTCCGTTCTTCCGTGATTAGTCCCAATATTTCGAGACTCCATGGTCGCTAGGTGGCTGGATCATGCAGATTTGGGTGCTTTCGAAATTACACGGACTATAATGTTCCAGGTCCTCCTGCGTTTTTAACACGTTCCAGGGCATAAGAATGTATCACAAAAGATACTTCGGAAAGTAATCTGACATCGTAAAGGTTAGCTATGAAATTAAAACTTATCTTGACAATCTTCATCAGTAATTA
Organism: Xanthia togata; assembly: GCA_963853775.1. NCBI lineage: Eukaryota > Metazoa > Arthropoda > Insecta > Lepidoptera > Noctuidae > Xanthia > Xanthia togata. Next base: position 22,125,693 of record OY970802.1, read on the forward strand.
CACTGCAATTCCCTTATCTAATCTAAATTAAGTCACCATAATTATCGTAATTAAATAAAAAATACAAAATAAAATCGTAAGCAAGCAATTGAATGTACACCAAACTTTTCGGGAGACCGGACATAATTTGAATATTTTCACGTCAAAATAAATTATTATCACTATGTTTTAATGAAGCAATCTTTCTTGTAAACCGTTACGCAAGCACAGTATAATAAAGTATCAGTATTATATCTCGGCTGTGACCTTGAAATAATTACCTACGGCCGCTCGATAATAAACCTTCCGCTGCCGTGCGTAATGCCGCGCGTAATGCCGCGCACTCGATACTGTTGCGTACTGATATACACTGAGCTTCGAAGCCCGTCGTTTCGGCCGTTTTCTATGAAGATATAATACTGTTACTTATTTATACTGTGACGCAAGTAACGGCTTACAAGATTCTTTCCAAATGAAATGGTTAATTATGCGTTAAAATGAAATACTTGCCAACATTAGCGTCGTAGTGTTAATTAATAATCCGCAAAGTGTGTATCCGACCATGCATAAGTTATGGTTCCGTATCCGTAATCAATTTGTCAGAATAATAAGGTAACATGCTACTGACATATTTGATTGTTAGCTAAGCAAGAGTTAAATCAAGACAACAACATGAAGCCTCGTGCAAACTGGCGCGATATGACAGTGCGTCGCGATCTAACAATACAATTTCTAAGAAAACTTCACGGTAGAATAATTAAGCTTCGTGCAGACTAGCGCGACGCGACACCGGCTATTGTTATACCGTGAAGTTTTCTTAGAAATTGTATTGTTCGAGTCGCGTCGGTCTGCACGAGCCTTTACCGGAGTCGCGTCGCGCCAGTCTGCACAAGGCTGTATACCTAAAGGCATTTAAATATATTATTTATAATCACGTTCCTAAAATATATTATACCTCTATTTAAGGATTATTCCTAAAATAGGTATAGGTTTATATCCATTCTAAATGTCTGTTCCTTCTTAAATTCAATTCCTTTTAAATACGTCCACAAAAATAGAAGACATTTATATCGTTGCCTTGTTCGAGGACGACACTGAAAAAGAAGCCATCATCTCCAACAACGGTCGGCCAGCGATGCATTACGGATTTCATAACCCGCTGGATGATTTGCAGTTTTGCACAACGCTTTTGTTAAGTTCACACGAAAAGATAAATGAACGCCTTTCGGCCTTACTGAGCTAACTGCTTATTTATGCAGCGTGTTACAGAAAGGTGCTGTGGTCGAATTTGAGTGACGAAATTGAGAGACGAATTTTGTTATTTTGCTTTAGCAAGTCTCTCAGCTAAGCCTATTGAGTTTACTAAGACTGCATAAGAATGATGTAACTATTACTAAACCAGTGTCCTTGCAAATTGACTTGTTTTCCAAACGCTACTGAGATGTTGACACTTCACACATTGCAACCTTCCTTTCATTTTAAACCTTAGATACCAGTGGAAACTGAATTAAGTAATAATCTGCTACGAATTGAAACTGCAATACATATTACACTGACAGCATGCCTATATTATTTAATTTTATTGAAAAAAGGTAATTGTGCAACTGACAAGCAAGACAGGCGAGAGGAGAGTCACTTCTGTAGACATAATTATCGGCATGTATTTAACGCGGCGACAAAGTAATCTGATTTAGGGTTTTAAAAATAATGTAAATGGGTAGCAAAAATAATAGGGTGGCAGCTACAGTGAAGTAGCATTTTAAGTATAAAATGAGATTGTTTATAGAATTTAATGTTAAGCGAACATTAGAAAGTGGCGTTGTGTGGTCACAGTTCTAACCTAACCTAACCTACCTTTTCATTTACTACGAGTACTGTCATTTTTAGCTAAGGGGTTACGGCTACACTTAAGTTTAGCCGTCTAAAGATGAAAGAAAATAGTTGCCTATAATACAATGTTTGTTATCCCACTGTTAATATTAGTCGCCATGTCATTATTTATAGTATCTCATAGTCGGTCGCCCTTTAAGTTGTTAGTCGCCTGGATAATAATTTGCCATAATTATCTACCCAATCTTTTCTTTTTCGTGACTTCTCTGGACTGACAAGAGTAAGCTTTGCAGCACGCGTAGCATGACAACCATAGAAGCGGGTTTTCTACGGGCTTTGTCGACGGAAGAATAGAGAAAATGACAGATTGTGATTGTTTATCTGTCATTTTGTCTATTCTTCCGTCGACAAAATCCGTTTCTATTGTGGTCATGCTAATCGTGCAGAAACGTCTCCTCTCTGGGCTTAAAAACTTTAGGTAGAAAGTAAGGGGAAATCTTAGTAAGTACTTACATACATGTAATGAGCTAAAGTTTTTTGCAAGTATTGTCTTTTCCCGGTACACTATCGACGCGCGACGGGTTGGTATCACAGAAATAAATTTGCTCCCACTTTCTTTACATAGTACTATGTCCATTATATGATTTACTTAATAATCCTATCGAATTATCTTTCGATCATAAATGCAGTTAATTAGCCGGAAAATTGTTAGTTCATTTTATGCGTTTTTATGTACTTATCTATTTTATTATTGTAACGGCTTCGTATCATAATAGTGGTAATATTGTATACTCATTTCAAAATGAAATGGCCCCACAACTTTTTCAAAATTAAATATTAACACTAACATATCACATGTATAAATTAGACGTCGAAGCAATATTCTGCAAATGTATTAGCACGAGTGTAAGGATCACTCATGAACAAATATTAAATACTAGCTTAGCCCAGATAGTTACTTGTAAATTGCATAAGTAGATTACCTAGTTTACTTCCTCATTACATAACGCTGTTAGAATAATTGAGTATTCATAGCAAACTACTCTCAAAATGTATGCAAAATATGAAATTAAAACTCCGTAGTGCCTCATCTAATACTGTTATCTTCTATGAGCTAAACTTGTTATGGTCACTTTAAAAAACCGGCCAAGCGCTAGTACACGAAGGGTTCTGTACCACCGTAGAATATTTGAACACTACATTTTTTTAATACGATTGGAAAATAACACGTTTCTTGTATGCGGACCCCCTTAATTATTAACTTTATTTAATTTTTATTATTTGTTGTTGTAGCGGCAATAGAAATACACAATGTATGAAAATTTCAACTTCTACCTTTTACAGTTCATGAGATAGACAAACCGACAGCGGAGGCTAAATCAGAAATAGGGTTCCGTTTGGCACCTTTCCTTCGGGTACGGAACGGAACCCTAAAAATATGTATATTTATAAGATTTTGACCACAAGCAGACAGCTCAGCATCAGTCTTATTTATCATTTCTGAATCAATAAATTATGGCAGAGAAAGCATCGATACCTACCCATTGTCTGAGCTCTGTCGTAACGATATGACAGAACCTCATGTTTAAAGTTCAGCCCAATCAGTAAGGTGAAAAGGGCATCTATGCATTACATAACATTAGGTACTACAACTAAATAAAATTGAAGTGTCTGTTTGTAATGTCAAAAAGTTAAAAACCAACTACGACAAAAAGGTCGTATTGAAACGAGACAACACAGACGGACAAATTAAAGATCCGGAATTCCGGAGTCACACAGGGTTTTCGTTTTAGAAGTGTATAGTGTAGCTAGCGGCACTTTATCTCTGTCAGATAAAGTGCACCTAGCTACTCAATCGCGGGGGAATATAGGAATATAAATTATCCTATGTCCTAACCCAGGTCATAATCTACCCATGTGCCAAATTTAATCCAAATCCGTTCAGCCGTTTTAGCTTGAAAATGCAACAAACAAAAAAAGTCATTTTCGCATTTATAATATTAGTATTAAGGGTTAATTAAAGTATGAAATTGCCGATTTGTACTAAAAATAGAAATTCGTTTTTTATTTTTATTTGACATATTTATTTAATCAAAATAACATAACATACCATCACGCCTTGTATCCCCGAAGGGTTGTGCATAGGTGTACCTGTAGTTGGTACAACCACATTTCGCCAGTTATGTTTAAGTCCCATGTAATAGGGGGCCAGCCTATTGCCATCAACCGGGCACAAATCCAGACTTCGGCCTGCTACTGAGAAATTCCAGATAGAAAAACCCAATAAGACTTTGCTCGACCCGGGAATCGAACCCAGGACCTCATGCTCAGCAGTAGCGCTTGCGACCACTAGACCAACGAAGCAGAAAAAAAAAATCAAAATAATTACCATTATTATTTAGTAGCACTTTGCCCGCGGCTTCGCTCCCGTGGTCTTTCCCGCGGGACCCGTTATTTTTCCCGGGATAAAAAGTAGCCTATGTTACTCCCTGAAAACCAAGCTTTCTAATGGTAAAAGAATTTTTCAAATCGGTCCAGTAGTTTCGGAGCCTATTCAATACAAACAATCAAATCTTTCCTCTTAATTACCATTATTATCTATACATACATTGCTGCCATCTAATAGGAAGGTCATTTATACCTTTGTGATAGAACTCTTGTGATCTAGATTCGACAAACTGTGAAAGCATTTTGTACTGCCTCCTGAGAAGAAAACTTTTTATCACGTAGAAAATTGTCCAAATCACGAAAAAAATTGTAGTCCGTTGGAGCAAGGTCTGGCGAATACGGAGGGTGACGAATGGTTTCTAATTGCAGTTCCTGTAGAGTTAAAACAGTTTCTCGTGCTGTTTTCATTTTTTGGCACCCATTTCTCATATTTTTTTATTTGATTGATTTGACGCATATTGTTGGTAAGGTAACGTTAAACCATGCCGCTAATTCCTGGGTAGTTTGGCTCGGATCGTCTTCCAGCATCTCTTTCAATTCATTGTTATTCACCTGTGTGGGCGGCCTTCCACGTGGTTCGTTCTTCCAATCAAAGTTTCCATCATGAAAGCGTTTAAACCAAAATCGCACGGTGTGTTCATTAGCAGTCCCCTCTCCAAACGCAACATTGACATTGCGAGCTGTTTCTGCCGCGTTAGTTCCGCGTTGGAACTCTTATTCAAAAGAAACTCGAATTTTCGAAGTATTCATCTTTCTTGTCTAAGCAGAATAAAAAAAACAACTGAAATTCTATAATCGAATGATGCACATTTTTAAAAAGAAGAACTTCATAGGTAACATGTGAAAAAAGTTTCACTCAAAATTCTCAAATCATGGAGTTTCTATGTTAATTCGAAGTACCTATTACAATTAAACGGCAATTTCATACTTTAACCCCTATTATTAGGAAGTTAGGATATTTTTTTAAAGTGCTAATTAAACCAATTTTTTTTCCTCCAGAGGGTGCCATAATTGTTCAATTTAATGTGAAGTCACATAGCCTTTATCCAGCGGATGATCAAGATGCTTCCAACGTTGGAAGCGTCTTGATACCTCATTTGTCAAATTATGATGAGAAATTTAGAAGTTATGAGGGAACAGATGAACATGTACATACCACGCTGTGTGTCCACGCGGGCGGCATCCGCACTTAATAATAAATAATACTTGAGGTTGAGAGAATGAAGTAACTTCAGTTTCCTTGGTTTACATATGGCCACAAATTGTATACGTACATATTAGAGATGTTCCGACTAATCGATAAAGCCGACTATCCTGCCACTTGTAGTCGGCGACTGCTCGGCAAAACCCGGCTTCTTACTTTGTATGTATTTCACAATAAAATGTATATAGGAAGAATTACGTTAAATAAAAAAATTGATTGTTAATTAATATTTTTATTTTAGAATCAGTTTTACACATTTTGAAATGTAAAGCAACCTTTCCTTTGGTTGGTTGGTAATCAGTAAATTTTAATTAAGCTCTTTCACTTTAATGAACAATAACAGAATTGTCTTTATTTTTTTACACAAAAACACCGTTCTGGCTGACCCGTGCATAAGCAATAACCAAGAAACAATTTGAAGTAAACAAAATATGTTCCAACTTCCAAAACGCTTGCGCCTTGCGCGCGAATCAGCTGTAAACGAAGCGTCACGGAAATTGCCAATACCGCCGAAACCGTGATCGGCTTGGCCGACTAGTCGGCCTCTTTACAACCGACTAATCGGCTAGTCGGCCAAAGTCATAGTCGGCACATCTCTAGAGTAGGTACATAAACATTGTTGAAGCAATCATTATGTTCTGCCAATTGTAATTCTTGCAACTCAATGTCAAAGATCAAAATGTGAGGTTTCCTCATCTATTTTCATACAACAATGTAACAAAGTTTTTTGCATGAATTTTAAGTACGTATCTACGTCCGAAGCGAATTAACGTATAGTACCTACCTACTTAAGAACTGACTGCCTCATTGGTCTAGTGTTGGCAAGCGCTACAGCCGAGCATGAGGTCCTGGGTTTGATTCACAGGTCGGGCAGTGTTACTGTTAGTTATTGGGTTTTTCCATCAGGAATTTCTCACTATCAGCCCGGAGTCTGGTTTTGTGCCCGGTTAATGGCAATAGGCTCGCCCCCTATTAGGCTGCGTTTCCACCAGAGACGAGCGAGGATGCGCTGCGAGGGATGCGTAGTTTCACATACCTACATCCCTCGCTACGCATCCTCGAAACATGGGAGTACTGCCTACACGTCTGCCTCTGGGGATGCGCGTGATGTTATGTTTATGTAGTTAAGAACTCAAAAACACTCAAATTCTTAAACACTAGCTGCGCCCCGTGGTTTCACCCACATAAGTCTCGATCCCGTGGGAATATCGGGATATAAAACATCCCATGTCCACACCCATGTTATGGTCTACCCATGAGCCAAATTTCATCCAAATCCGTTCAGCCGTTTTAGCGTGAAAGCAAAACAAACAAATATATTTTTGTATCAAATTTTTGATGGAGTTTCTTGCCCGTTCTTCTCTCTGACTGACCGACTCCTGTACCTGTAAATGGTTTAATTAAAATAAATGCTGTGTTTGAGCTTGAGTTTGAGTCAAACAAACTTACAAACATACAAAAATTTAATCTTTTTATAATATTACTTTAGATGACGTCAGTTGGAACGTGACTAAGCATTTGGCATCCCAATTGCCCATAGTTAGGTATTTCTTCGATTATTGATTAGGAAATAAACAATTAGTTATTTTAAAACCGTGACTGATGTGTTTAGATAATGATAATTAACCAAATCCCTTAAACATAAAATAAGCTTAATATGTATGATTACTTATCATGGTTATTTCGTTTCGACTAATGAGAATTGCTTTTTTTTGGCCCAGGCATCATCCCTATTATGAAAAAGGAACATTTTAAAAGGACTTTTCACGTAAACAAAAGTTACTACCTACTCTGTAAAAGAATTTCTGTCATAGTCCCACCCAGTCATGATGTGTTCGATGACCTACAGACAAATTTAATTAATTTTATTCTTCTCGTACCTATTATCTATTTTTTAATTTTATGTATGATTTTTACAATTTGACATTTCAATATGTTATGAGTTTTTTATTATTTATTTTTGAATGTCGTGTGTATAGTTTGACATGTACCTATCATAATTTGTTATGTTTGACTTTATCTTTTTATTTTTTGAATATTAACTTGATGTAATAATGTTAATTTGATTGAATAGCTAATTTATACGTAATTATTGTATGCCCTACGGGCGGGACTTAGCTGATCAAAATCTTCAACTATTTTAAGAATTGTATGGTACCTATGATCCACAATAAAAATATTGAATATTGAACGTTTACCTATACGTTGTTATTTATCTACTTACCAAATCCAATGCAATTGTTGGTGTATTTTGAAATGCATGAAGTGTATTTTGCTAAATTTAGAATCGGATAAACTTGAACTTTGTTCATAATTATACGTACTCACCATAGTATAATCACATGAATCATGTGGTATAATGATTCAAGAATAATTAGTTTTTATTTCAAGCCATATAGTTTATGACCGTATGACTTGTCGTGTAGTTATTATAATAAGTAGGTACCATGTCGATCTATTATAAATTTAACTACACTGTTGTATTTGGTAAGTCTGTGATGCTATTTGTATGTGTTTTTAAATAAATATATAAATAATAAGTAAACAAAAAATATAACTAAGATAAAAAATATATCTTCGTTATATTTTTGTCTGACTTGGTCTAGTGGTCGCAAGTGCTACTGCTGAGCATGAGGTCCTGGATTCGATTCCCGGGTCTCGCAAAGTGTTATTGGGTTTTTCCATTAGGAATTTCTTAGTAACGACCCGGAGTTTGGAAGTTGGCGGTGTGATACCCCTGTGCCTCGGATAGCACGTCCTGCGCCTGATCTCTCTCTAGTCGTGTCGGATTGCCGTCCCATCGGACTATGGAAGTGAGGGAAGAGAGTGTGCACCTGTGTCTGCGCACACACTTGTGCACTATAATATCCCCCGCGCCGAAGGCTAGTCTCCGTTGAGTTGGGCCGCCGCCGCGCCGTGGCCAAATACGATCTGGAGGACTATATTATTAATATACAAACTACTAACTGATTAAGGAAAACGCCAATAAACTTGAAATATTAATTTATGGTACAAGACTTAACTATTTTCTGTGGAAACATAAATAAAAAAAATGTTGAAAGTTCACAGTTTTAATATTATATTCTTTAATCGAATAACATTTGGCAGTGGAAATATATAAATAAATAAATCAAAACCAATTTAAATCCCAACATTTAATTATACAACTAGGTAGGTATACGTCGACCTCTAAAAAGCATGTAGGTAAATAAACGTCTACTGTTTTAATTTGACCTTCTCGGTGGCCAGTGCTAGTTTCCTGATGTTGCAGAGACAGCCAGCCGATGCCTCTTGGAGGATCGGGTCCTTGGATCCTATTGTTTCCAGGAGAAATTGGACTACGCCAGCCTGGAAGCAGAAATAATAAAAAAAACTTGTAAAAAAAATATAAAAAGCTGTGTGTCAGATCCGACGCACGACTGGAGTTTACTCCTTAATACGATTGTCTTGGAATATGCAATAGGCAAAGATGATAAATAAACGCATCTCATAACACTTTCAGTGCCGCTAAAACTTTCAGTAATAATATGTGTCTACGGCACCCATTTAGAGGACTTCATGAAAATAGAGATGGCAATGCCCTCTCCTCCCTGTTTACAAGTATACACATACAACCCCATTTAGACTTGTCTGCGATTTAATTGGATGCAGTAAAGTGCAAGTATCTAATCGTGTTCCGCACGGCCGAAATATCTAGATCGAAGCGTGAGTAGTTATTTATAAATAAAACACAATACAAAAAGTTAACGATTATATAAATTTCACTCCTAAAATTTCCATACCGGCTGAACCTTGAGGCACGCCCATTTTAACTAGAGAACCCGAGGACGTCGCCCTATTAACGTTTACTTTTTGTTGCCTGTTTGATAGATAGGAAAGAACAAGGTCAGCAGCTTGTCCACGAATTCCGTAGTAGTGTAATTTACCGATCAGTGTATGTGGTCAACGCAGTCAAACGCTTTTGAGAGGTCACAGAAAATGCCAATTGCATCGTGGGAATTCTCCCAGGATTCCAAAATGTGACAGTTTTACTCCTGCGTCAGTCGTTGACCCACCTTTCGTAAAACCAAACTGGTGACTATGTAAAATCCCATTAGAGTTAAAATGTGACAACATCTGGTCTATTTGCAACATATGGTATATTTTACTCAATGCTGGTAACACAGATATAGGTCTATAATTAGAGGGATCACTCTTATTACCCGATTTGAAAAGAGAACTATATATCTTGTCACCAAAATTAAGATTTGTCATCAAGTTGTATCACCTAATAAATAGATCTATCGCCACGAAATATTTTAGTTCTCAGATAAACAAAAAGTGTTCCCAGGTATGAATTATCAAATTAATGTTAATATAATATGTGTTAAATAAGAGATGGATTACCAATAAAAGTGTAGTGCACTAGATGAATATAAACTTCGTTCTTATAATGTATCAGAAGTCACTACATTGACTGAATTTACGAAAAATTAAGTAACAAATTAAAATGGTTAAATCGTAGGTTAGGTTGGGTTAGAACCATAGATATATGTTTATATTTCTATGGTTAGAACTGAGCACACAACGCACGAGCCGAGCGAGCGTAGCGAGCAGTGCCGCGGCAGCGGCCGGCGAGTGCCAGGGTCAGTTTAGGCACAAAAGAATGTAATGTTTTGGAAATATAGAGTGTACAGTTTTACCAGCCCAAAATAGAGCATGTGAGGAATATAAGTAGCTCTTTCCCGGGTACCTACTCCTCATGTTTTACAATATAAAGTAAGCCCAGATCGTCAGAGACAATCTATACCAGTGTAATAAAGCTGTAGAGTTTGTTTTGAACGCGCTAATCTCTGGAACTACGATTTTGCTTTTTATAACCCAATTCTTGAGGAAGGTAGATAGGCTATTGAACGTCACGGTAAGACCCACAGGAGCCGGACAAAAATAAAAACAATCAGAAAGAACGCTAAGCGAAAACTGAGTAACGAGACATTTCACGTGAACGAAGTTTTGATTTTATATTATTAGCTTAGATTGCTAGCTAGCTTAATAAATTATTATTATATTTTACATAATACAAAGTCAAATCAATTAAGTATAGCTAACTAGCGGTCTGCTCCTGCTTCACGCGGTTTTTACGACTTGACAAAACATTGACATTTCTTAGGTAAACGTAACTTTAATATTAACGTATTAAATTCTCTAACGATGGTGAAAACCTCATCAAAATCTGTTGCGTCGTTTAGACGAATAAAGCCTCGTGCAGACCAGCGCGACGCGACTCGAACAATACAATTTCTAAGAAAACTTCACGGTATCAATAGCCGGTGTCGCGTCGCGCTAGTCTGAACGAGGCTTAACGCGGTCATACAGACAAACGCGAAAAGCAACTTTGTTTTATAATAATTATGTCGGTACCTATATAAATATAGAAGTTCATTATCACTTGAAAGTCAAGTTTAATTGAGTTGGGGTCGTGATTCTGACCAGCACTAATCCAGCACTTTGTTGAAAAAATAACACTTATCGATCACCAATGACATTTACGTGTTTCTCCACTTATTGAAAGACGTTTTTGCTTCACTGTAATTAAGGATGTTTACCCGGAGCCTTTAATAACAAAAGATCAAGTTTAATTAAACATTTACATATTTAACTTGCCCTTTATGGCAAAACTTGATGTTTAAAGATCCCCTTATAGGGCAAGGAATAAGGTCGTTTTTAAGATCGTTTTGTTCTGAAAGTGGGCAACGTCGCAAATAGATGTGAAATATTTCGCTGCTTTGATTAATTTGGCAATATTACTGTATGGAAATATGAAATGTGACTAACAAGCGAACTAGAAGCCCTCACGGGCTTCAAATTAAAATGTAACTAGGTACTTTTTATGTCAATAAAACATTTTATTATTGTTAGTTGGATTTCCAGCCTTCACAGCTTATAGTTTACAGGAACTAGCTAGGTATCTAACGAGTGTAATACGCTTAACAAACCCCAGAATACCTTCTGGTTACGACGATATTGAAGGTCAAACATCCATTTTTTATTTAACCTTTTTCTCTAAAACATGTTTAAAAAAAAAAATTAAAACAAGTTTGAATTAAAAACTTGTTTGTTCTGTGCATGGGCACAAACACAATGTTTTGCGTGCGTTACATTATAAAACAAGTGTGCGAGCTGCCAGCAAAAAAATGTGGTCTGTTGTTACCTACTTAGTTTCATGTACAGTATCTGTAGATAACGGCTATGCGATGGATCTTGTTACACCCTGTATAAAACCGAGATTGATTAATGAGTTTTATGACTCATAGTTTTGTGTTTACATTCAGAACCCGGGTTTTCCGCAAATTACTTTTTACAACAAAAATAAAATAAAATAGCCTTTATTCTACCACAAATTAAAAGTAGGTACACACGGCTACACATCAAGCTATACATTTCCAGTTTATGCTGATCTCGCATTGTATAGGATTGCCGTACAATGCGAGGTCAGTTTATACTGGATAGCCGTGTGTACATCAATAATTATTTATTCCTATTTGTTTCAGATTAAAATATTTTTTTTATTTATTATTTCTATACTTACTTATCGGTTTATAACTTAATCATTATTTTAAGTATTTTATTTATTTATTTAGAGTCGGGCAAAGTGTTATTGGGTTTTTCTATCTGGATTTTCTCAGTAGTAGCCCGGAGTCTGGCTTTGTGCCCGGTTGATGGTAATAGGCTCGCCCCCTATTACATGGGACTTAAACATAACTGGCGAAATGTGGGTGTACTTACTACAGGTACACCTATGCCCAACCCCTCGGGGAAACAAGGCGTGATGTTATGTTATGTTTATGTTATTAAAAAAAAAAAAACGTCATTTTAATTGTAAAATAAAAAGAATATTATGCAAAAAGTGAATAAAAGACGCATTTAAAGCGAGGGCCATAGATGAATCACGAGCAAGTGAAGGATTCTGACAACTGTATCACATGTGATACAGTGGTCAGTCACTGTATTTTAACCACGATATCTATGGTTTTAACCCACTACCCATCTCTATCACAAGTGACACAACACAACTGTAAGGAGTGATTCAAGTATTAGAATCCTGAGCGACGCGAGTGATTCATGGTTCTCGATATAAATCCGTTTTATTCAAGAGTTTTATGTATTTTCGACAAGGAGTTTAGCATTAAAATAAAAACTGTTTTGTGTTCTGCTGTCAGTAGTAAATTGGCGCTATTTTGAATATTGTAAGTTGTACGAACACAATTTTTTCCAATTTTGTTGGTCAAACAATAACAAATGGATAAACAATAACAAATAAACAAAAACAAATGGATGTCAATTTTGTTTCCAATTCTGTATTATGTGCATTTTAATTAATTTAACCTTCCTTTTTTCTTCATTAAATGGCGATTTTATCTTAAATATTTCTATTTCTCGTAGTTATGGTATGCAACTCTTGAATATAACAGATTTATATCGAGGGCCAAATCACTTGCGTCGCTCAGGATTCTAACACTTAAATCACTCGCTACGCTCGTGATTCAATCATGATGAACCCACTCCCTTTTTTTTTTTTTTTTTTTTTTTTTTTTTGGGTGGGAAATCATCAAATGACGTCTCCCGCTCTGGGTGGAGCGGGAGGGCGTGTCAGACTCTTACTGACTAAAACCCACCCGTGTTCCTTCTGTTGCCTGTGCAATGCCAGGGGGCCACGGTATCCCTTTCGGACTAATCCCGCAACCCCGGTTGAACCCACTCCCTGCGGTCGTGATTCAGTCGTTAGAATCCTTCACTTTGTCGTGATTCAATATGGCCCTCACTTAAATCCGTTCTTTTCACTAATTGCATAATATACTATTAGTGCTCTTTAGTTGGTACAAGTATTAAATTTTTACAAAATACCTACTTAACATTATGAAGGCCAAACCTAGCATGAAGTCCTATCTAATTACTATCTAAAGAACTACTATTTAATTGCGTAAACATTTTCGGTAAACGATTAAGACTAATTTGTTTCATGTTGACAGTTTAACAACATGCATTGCGTTATTTACGTTTTCGAGCAGATTTTTTTTCGAACTAATGAAGCAATGAATTAGCAATCTATTTCAAAATGATTCAGGTTGTAGTAGATCCTGTATTACGAAATTAGGGAGCTGGAGACCGACCGAAGTGTCGGTTTCATTAAAGGGTACTCGTTCTGCATGGTAATCAAAAGAGCAATAAAAATACTTGGTCTATTTTTATCAGCTCAGAACAAGTTTGCTTTCACAGACAGTCTTGAGTAACGCCATTGCAATTTATTATATCAAGAATTTCAATACGAGTGAATCAATTAAAATATTAGCCGAATACGGTTACAGTTTAATTCTATATTGAGACCGTGGTTGTGAATTTTCAGGAAGGAAGGATTCAGGATTGGTTTCGTGTCTGGTTATGCCAATAAGGACGACAACAAAAAAAAAATGGTCCGTCAGGTAGATTATTAAAAAATATTGGGCAAGTATTTTTTATTTTTTACGTAATAAAAATATTACGGCGATACATTGTGTAAAAATGTGGCACGACGGCGACGCGACGTCACGCCTTGCTACATTTTATACTCTTTACATGTACCTACTATATTATCATCAGTCATCCCTTCATCAGTGACTAAGGCTCTTTACACGCATAAAAGTAGGTTATTAAATGAAATAATATTATTAGAAATTCAATTCGCCTGAACTTCATTTTAGGTAAGTTTTTTGGAAAAAAAAAGATGTAGGCGCATTGATGTATTAAAAGAGGTAGATACGGGACTTAGTCACAGCGCCTGATCACACAGCTCAATATTTTTTTTTTGTAATAAATACGCATCAAAATGACTTCTTGTGCAGCTAAACAGTGCTTTAATAATGCAAGAAAGAAAAATAAGATACATGGGATTACCTACCACTCGTAAGTACAGCCAAAAATGTATTTCTTTTTGAAAATTACAATAATATTTTGACGTTTGCTTCGCCATATTTGTGAGAGCGAAATAGATAATAAAAACATGCGTGAAAGACACGATACGCACACAATGCTTGAGGTGCTAACGCGATTTCGCTCGCACGTCAGCGCCGTCTCCTATCTCTATCCTCGTCTATCGGTAACTGTAGCTTTGCGACTGTGAGATGACACTGATCACAGATGTGTGAGTTTCGGTGCATGTAGTCGTGCGCCGAGCCCAAGTTTACTGATTGCGATGTTAGCGCGTAACATATCTTCCTCCTTTTCAACCGACTTCAAAAAGGAGGAGGTTCTCAATTCGGTTGTATGTTTTTTTTTTTTTTTTTTTTTGTATGTTTGTTACGCGATTATTCCGCCAATTATGAATTGATTTTGATGATTCTATTTTTGATTAGTAGGGCATACTTCAGAAGAGGTCCCATATAAATTTGGTCAAGATCTGATGAGGGGTTTTTGAGTTAGATTCAATAATACGTATTTTTCCCATCTAGTATATGTGGACGATATTCTAATAGTTCCTGTCACTGTAATTTACATAGCAGGTAATGGGTATTCAAATTTTTGTGGGAGTTTTGTGTAGGTACAACTAAAAAGTGAAAAATAAAAACTTTTTCACAAAAAATAAAACCGACTTCCAAAAAAAAACACTACAAAGTGGAAAATAACTTTGATTTCGGAAGTCGGTGGCAAAAAAACGAAAATAAAACCCCAAAGACACCGACTTCCGAAATCAAAGTTATTTTCCACTTTGTAGTGTTTTTTTTTGGAAGTCGGTTTTATTTTTTGTGAAAAAGTTTTTATAATACATCAATGTGTAGGCGCCTAGATAAATACCTAGTACTATCTAAATCCGAATATCAACATAATATGGTGGAAATATGCTCAAATTGCAAATGTTTTTGGTATTCCGTTTGTATGGACAATTTCATCCGTCGCCGCATTCTTAAGAACGTGCATTCTGAGTGGGCAACGTCCCAAATAGCTGTCAAATATTTCGCTGTTTTGATTAATTTGTCAATATTACTGTATGGAAATATGAAATATCGCTAACTATTAGTGAACTTAAATATTTAGTTTTAGATGTAAAAAAAAGTATTTGGACACTTTCCATACTGCCCTTTTTTACCTAAAATGGTTAAAATGTCAAATTCAGTATTATAATTGTAATTCATTATTTTAGGTCGTCGTCGTTAATTTGAAGTTTTACCAAATACAAAACTTACATTTGCAGTTGGAGAATTGACCGTGACGTATCTTATAGGGAATAATATTTTTTTCAACTGCAAAGTTAAGTTTATTCTTGGGATAGATTCATCCCAACTACGGAACCCGTCATTGTTCGTGGTCCGACACGCACTTGACCGGTTTTTTGAGAGGCAGTGTCCCCCTTCAAGTTATCCGGCAGTCCTACTTACGGCATGCATGGTGACGCAGTTGAGCGAGTAGAAGGAGAGGTGGTACAGCGCCAGCGCAGTAGACCTATGCACATTGGGGTCGCGTGACGTCATGTAGTTCACCAGGGGCGTGATGGCGCCGCGCTTGCCGAACTCCTGGCGGTTCTGCGACCATTCGCAGCAGTACGCTATCGCAACCCCAAGGTTCGCTCGGAGGTGGTCATCTGTCGTGTTCACTGTAAAAGAAATAAGATAGAATTAATTTAAGATTTCGAAAACCTTCAGAACAAAGTCGAATTAATTAAAAAGACCAGTACTTACCAAGTTTGGATAGTTTCCCCACCACACCATGATCGGAGATGACCGCTAGATTCTCCTGATCTTTTGCTATAGTTGCAATGGCGGCGCAGATGGCAGACAGAACATTATGGTCATCAGAATCCAACAAGTCTACCGTAAGTTCCAAAGCACCTACAAAGGATCTGACCATCTCGCCGGAATCTGCTGCATTCTGCACGCAAGGACTCAGTGCTAGAGCCGCGTTCGTTTGAACCTTCTTAGAGTCGTTTTTCAGCAGAGACCAAATTAGTCTCACGCCGTCCAGCTCATCGATTTCAAACATGCAGTTCTGTTCCTTAGCGCACTCCATCAGAACTAGTGGAACGTTTTCCAGCAGCGGCTTGTGAGTGTTGTTGAGGTGATGAACTGCAATAGAAACATAAGTTAGAACCTCATCCTTACATTGCTGTTTTGCCATTAGCAATCTTCAGATAACACATAAATAGTTATTTCAAGATTTCTCACCACAACGTGGGTTAAAACATCTTCGTTAATAAGAGTTTACTTACTTAGCATCGGAATTCCACCAGCAATTTTAATTTTATCCCTATTGGGGGGGAACTTGGCGCACTCTGCTAGTGCACCAGCTACATTCGTCAGTACTCCGTCATTTTCATCATCTAACAATCTAACTAGTATAGGAACGGCTCCGAGGGAATCTAGTTTGTGGACGCTAGCTTCACTACTAGCACATTTCCATATAGCACCAGTTGCAGCGGCCATTAGTGGTTTGTTTGGTCTGTTGGTGGTGTCTGATACGGCTTGCACCAACAACTCCAGCCCCCCAGCTTCACGGATCATGTTCCTCGTCGAAGCATCGCTTGCGCACTTGTAGATCGCTAAGCTGCAGTACGTCTAAAGATATTGCAAACTATTCAATATTTATAAACTATTCAATATTATGGACACAAATGTGTAGAGGCAGTGGAGGTGGACTTATGCTTTAAGCATTTATTATTTATGAGCGAAAATAATTGAAAAACTTTGTGAATATGGACTTTAAAAACAAAACTCGATCAATCTTTGCATACCTTCAAATCTTTGTCTTCGTTCGCTAGATGTTTGATCAAATCATCCACCATCTTCTCAGTTTGAATAGCCAGTTGAAATGATGTTTCGTTTGCGCACATTTGTAACAAACCTGCAGCGGGGATGGCAACATCAAGATGGATAGTTTTCAACATTCTGGCAATCAGCGGTATCATGCCATACTTCCTCATAGCTTCACGGTTTCTCTGGGAAGAGGACATCGACCAAAGCGCTTTTGCTCCTGCTCTTGCAATGTCCAGGAACTGAAGCTCATTTAGATTTAACTCTTCACGAGGTGTTTGTAAAGCCCTGAAGAAAATAATATTGATTAATCAAGTAAGAAACAGTACAAGTATTTGTTCCGGATTAACTTACACTTACTTATCTCTTATATCTAGTAAATCAATTAATTTTGGAATTCCACCAAATTTTCTACAGAACTTCCTGCTCTTTCTTATTCTCCCCAAATTAGCGATTGTTTCTGCTGCCAATATCTGGACGTCTCTTGCCGGATCCGATAATAGTCCCACTAATAACGGGATTGCGCCTAAATCCGTTACCTTTTTTCTTATTTCAATATTCGGAGTAATATCTTTAAGGACTGCCAAACCTCCCAAAATACAGCACAAGTCTCTGGTTTCCAGTAAATTGACTAGTAGTTCAAGGCCTCCGATCTCTTGTATCGCTCTTTGATTTACCTCTTTTGTTAGGTCGTGGTCTTTTAGGCAAGACAAAGCTACCATAGTAGCAGTTTGGTTTCCAGCCTTCATGTATTTGACGAGTTTTTGTATATGCCAGTATTCAGGAGGTATCTCTGATGACTTGATGAGGTCTGCCCAGTTGTCTTCTTCCGGAGAAGTAGACGAGGGTGACGAGATGGATGTATCGGAGCCTTCTGTCACCATCACAATACGTGGTAGCCCGACGGTGTCCTGGCCGCCATCAGCACTAAAACTCGATATATTATCTACTTCTCCCATGATTTGTAATTCAAATAGATTAATACGAAAATAAATGAGTTTAAAAAATATCCTTCGTTTGATACTGTTGACTGGTGTTGACAAGCTTGTGTCCATGTACTCTTTGCTTGTGTCTCGTCAATATGGTTGCATAGCAACGATTTTTACTTATTAAGGAGCTGATAGACTTGAGCATTCACTTTTAACAGAACATCGAGCATTAGCCGTTTTTTTGTCGAACTGAACAACGAACAGAGCCAAGCATAGAGCCAAAAGTCACTAAGAACATTTTCACGATGATTCTAGCGAATGCTCTAATCAATGCTCGTCAAAACAATATTGAATGGATGGAACAATGAGAGAATGGCTTGGCTCGGTAAAAAACTCGAAGCAAATTTACTGTCCTTTCGCTAGAATGCTCGCTAAAATGCGCCTGTTTATTTTTCTGTAATGCAACATTCGCTAGAATGCTCAAGTCTATCACCACCTTTTTATGCAAGCCCAGTCTGAGCCCTATAGAGTGATATAATGTTTTTCTACGGTTTAATTTTTCTTTCATTATTTTAATACTTAATATTGTTCATTGTTCCAGTTCCGAAGGAGCGTAAAAGATGTTCTCAAGCCAGAACACAATGATCATTATCTATTGCGATGGCTCAGAGGTAAG
Source organism: Xanthia togata (assembly GCA_963853775.1). Classification (NCBI taxonomy): domain Eukaryota; kingdom Metazoa; phylum Arthropoda; class Insecta; order Lepidoptera; family Noctuidae; genus Xanthia; species Xanthia togata. The sequence continues at coordinate 22,144,515 of OY970802.1, forward strand.
TTGACTATTTCAATCCTATTCCTAAGGTAAGGTAAAACGGGCTGGTATCCGCAACTCCAAGTCAAAGCGCGTATTTTGCGTACGGGTGGGAAAAATCGGAATTTCAATCCTAATATTATGGTTTATAGATAAACAAGGTTACACACATGCATTTCATGCATTTCCTGTAAGGTTTTGTTTATTTTAATGTGCTTATTTTAATGTCATCTACTGATGACATCGCGTGAGAAACCAGTGCTAAGCACATTAAAATAATCAAAACCTTATAGGAAATAGCACACATATCAACTCGGAAAGGGATCGTCACAGTATAAACTCGAGCCATTTAGTATTCTTTGTATGAAACTACCTACTGCAACGCACACTAATTGGAATCGTAACGTAATCGCCTCGCCTCGGGACAAGCTCACGATATGGTGACGATCCCTTTCCGAGTTGATATGTGCTATGACCTTAACCGCGGGCCACTTGACAGTAGAGTAGGTAAATGAAATAAGAATGACGTACTTAAAGTCATAGACTACATAGAGATACTATGTATAGTATCATTATAGCCTTCACTCAACAAGTTGATCCATGATCAAATGTCCATCACTAGTAGTCCTTTGAAAGAAGTTTAGTAAACAAGGAAAAATGTAGTGGACTCGTGGTGGACTCCTAGGTAACGTAAATGTAAAGCAAAGACGTATAATCTATAAACCTCCTTAAAATGTTGAAGTAGTCTGCCTTCAGTTGATGCTTTCTGAATACCAGACTGATATACAATATGAGGGTTGTTAAAAGGAATCCCTTTTATGGCAGGAGTTAGTAATGAATAAACTCAAAAAGGACTGAACCGATTTTAAAAATTCTTCCACCAGTAGAATGCTGTTATTATCACTGAGTAACATATTTATAATATATCACGCGGGCGAAGCGGTACTGTTCAATATTAGTCGTATAATAGGAATGTAGGTATTCAAACCCTAGCTTGGTACTCTTTTTTCTTGATCTTGTGCCTCCCTTATTCTGAAATAGTCTTCAATATCATCATCTTCCCGCCCTTGTCCCATGTAACGTGGGGTTGGCGCACCACGTTTTCTCTTTCCACTCTCCCCTTTTAACCGTCACGCTATCATTCACTCTCTTCTCTTTCATATCATTCCTCACACAATCCATCCAATCACAAATACTCTTCAATATGCGACCTTCAAATATCCAGAAAGGTTGTCTTGATACTGACGTGGATACAGCTCGATTAGTCCAATTTTAATTTTTGTTTGTGGAAAAAAAATATGTTTAAAATACCCCCATTTTTGCAACTAATACCCCCCATGGTCCTTTAGACAGATCCGTTTACATCCAATTGGATCGATCAAATAATTCCAAAAATGACATTAAACTCAATATTAATAAAATCAATGAAGTAACGAAAAAAGAAGAGCACGTAGACAATGTTAGCACCAAAATTAAAACAAGTAAAAAATGTAAGTAATATAAAAACTGCTGTAATGTCATACCACGCGTAGGTACGTCGAATCGTTGTTACGTTATGGACTAATAATGTAGGGTAACAGCACTGACTTCCAAAGAGCATTCAAAGCTCAAAAAAAGTGCATGAGAGCAATTTGTGGACTTAAGCCCAACGACTCATGTCGACCAATATTTAAAAATGTTTTGTTTTGTTATGATAAATAAGCAACTATTTAAGACTGCAAATGATGTCAATCCTCGGAACCGACGAGATCCATATAAACTGGTGTTAAATGATTTGCCTAGACTGTCTAAATACAATAGTAACTGCTTGGCAATGTGTGTGTGCATTTATAATAAAATACCGAGGCATTTCAAAGCTTTAAAGACACAATTTATTTAAAATTAAATTTCATAAGTGGTTACTTGAGTGTAGTTTTTATAGTTTAAAAGAATTTATAGACAAAAAATGTATATGTTATTTAAAAAAAAAATGATTGTTGTTAAACTTGTCTTTAAAATTTTGCATGCTATGTTTTATCCTAGCTAAACATGCTTGTGCCTCAATTTGTATTTAAAACCCTTTTATAACATGTTTTACGCAAATAAATATTCTATTCTATTCCGTTGTCTCCATAAAGACCTAGTTTTGGAACGGACAACTAGTTTTCTCACTACCGTATTTAACCGACAAGCCTAATTGAAATAAATGCCTAGTCTTGTCTTTCTCTCTATTTTTCTTCGTAAAACCCTTTCCCTACACACCATGTTCATCATAGGTACTTTCATACATCCTCCTATAATATTATAAATGTGAAAGTTTGTATGTTTGTGACTCAGTCACGCAAAAACGGCTGAATAGATTTGGATGAAATTTGGCACACAGATAATTTATAACCTGGATTAACATATATGATACTTTTTATCTCGGTAGTACTATCTGCCATATCTAAGCTCATGGAAAGATTTATAAATAAAAGACTCATCAATTTATTACCTTGAGACTAATATCCCTCTCCTCCTCCCATCCTCATCTCCCAATCAACCAGTTCGGTTTTAGAAAAAATAAATCGACTTCTGATGCGGCCTTAAATTACCCGGTTTTAACCGGTATTGTTGATAAACGCAATCATCGCAAAAAAATGTCTCACTGTATTTATTGTTCTTGCTAAGGCTTTTGATACCATTCCTCTCCCATGCTTATTATCCAAACTCGAACGTTTAGGTGTCAGAGATTTACAACTTCAACTCTTTTACTCTTATCTCTAAGGTCACTCATAGAGGGTCAAAACCAACAAGTATTTTAGTAGCGAACTGCCTATTGCCTACGGAGTGTCTTAGGTCTACCGCAAGGCAGAGTCTTAGGTCCCACTTTGTTTTTGGTCTTCATCAATGATCTCTGTAATATAAAATTAAATTCCGGAAACATTGTTTCTTTTGACGATGACACTGCTTCTCTGTGAACTCGTGGTCTAGTCTCCAATCTACCGCTCAGAAAGGGTTTGATGTCATACGTAGCTGGCTTATGACTCACTCACTCACCTTAAATACCTCTAAAACAAAACTAATTATTTTCACTCTCAAAATCACATCGCAACCGTCGACTCCCGTAACTCTGCAAGCTCACAACTGTCAATTAAACACACCAAATTGTCATACAATTAAATACCTTGGTATCACTCTAGACAAGCACCTCAACTTTAAAGCACATATTCTGACTGGCAGTGTCGGCAAACTGATTAATTTATTTAAAACTCTTAGACATTGCCAACGTGCACGTTATACGGTCTTTATATTTTGCAATGTGCCAGTCTGTATTACAAGTTGGGGGGGTGCTGCTAAATTGATTCTCAAGCCTCTCGAGGTAGCGCAGCGAGCAGTCCTGAAGGTAGCCACTTTTCGACCAATATCCAACCTTTGACCTTGTAGCGGTTACCACTAACAGAAAAGCGATGTCCTTACCGTTCGCCAAATGTTCATACTCAGCACAATTTTACAACAGCATACTAACACTCCAATTATATATTATATAGTATAGATTTCCCACTAGGGAATAGGGATGATAACTAAAAAAAAGTTTAATGTCCGTAATGTAGATTATGAAAAAAATAACGTACACGTATTTTTTTCTTTTTTTACGGTACCAAAAGATTAGTAGATTCATTGAGTTATAATATGCCATGACGTCACTTGTATGTGGATTTTATACATACTTGTGACGTATCAACCCCCAATCCCCAACTTCAATGCGTTGTATCTATAAGTCATTTTCTATTAATATGATAAAGCAAAAAAAGCGTGTCTTATATTTTTTTATTATCTGACTGACGGACTAAATAGAATGTCTTTTTTTGACACAGGCATCATCCCTATTGTATGCGGAGTGCAGGGTACTTACTGTGCGACAGCTCTCTGTGCTCTTTGTGCTCTTTATGCCACCCTCAGAAAGCATAGTCAGGTTCCTCTGTTAGATTCAACCACTCGTAAAGCCAAATCTGCATGTCCATCTGTCCCTCACAAAACAGCCTTTGCTGACCGCCAGCTTTACGTAATAAGCTCGCTCATTTACAGAAGAGTGAATAAGCATATCCAAATAAGCAATTTAAACAGGCATGAAGTTAAAACTAAACTACAAAACTGGCTGTATGATCAGGACTATTCTCGTACAGAAGCTCTTATTCACAACATAATGTAGGCACTATTCATAATAATCACTATTCTACAAAGCCGAATACAGAAACCCATGCAACACCACAAGACCAGAACATACCCCCAAAAAACACAACCCTACCATCCCTTCTTACAACAATGAAGTAACTCACAATACATACACACACTCACATTCTCACTCTCAAACACACACGCACGTGCATACACACTACACACACAAACATACACACGCACGGGCACTCACACAAGTTCTTGTATTGGACTTTTACTAATTTTCTCATTTTTTGATAATAATATGTAACAGTCTACTCTAAGCAATATTTTTGACCTATTTTTCGGGAAATAAGGGCTGATTGACAGGCTACCTAGCTAGGACATATTATTATCGTAAAATTGTATTGTTACTTAGGGCCTATGCACACCACGTTTTTTAAACGCGCCGTCGACGCGCGTTTGTAGCGATACAGACGCGATACGCACGCAAGTCAACAAATATACAAACGACAACAAACTGCTCTGCAGGATAAAAACGCGCCGGCGACGCGCGTTCCCAAAACGCGCATCGACGGCGCGTTTAAAAAACGTGGTGTGCATAGGCCCTTACTCATCTCAGATGTAAACTATTCCTAAGTTGTCATCCTACTTTGTAACAGACTGTACCTCTTTTTTGATAAAAAAAATAAATTCACTCTTTTTTGATAAAAAAAATAAATCGCAGGCGAAAGCTAGTGTTAAATAACTAACTTTACCATTCTGAGACTCAAAGTTTGCTAATTAAGTGGATATCATTACGTATACGTTAACTTACCCTTTCTGACACATGCAAAATTTCAGCTCGAACGCAAACTGGGAAGTGGAAAATAAAAAATAAATAAATAAAAATAAAAACTTGTAAATAGTATCTAAATAGGAGTTGAAAAACTGAAGTTTTTATGAAGTTCAAAATAAAAATTAAAATGTATTAAGCAGTCATGGAATTTTGGTTATTTCGAAGTCAGTAAGCAGTAAATACAGACATTTTAATGTTTTGTTTATTTGCAAATCGTGCGCGAATAATGGTGCTGATACTCGGGAATGCGGATCATAGAGAAAAGGATATTCGCGGGGCCGGAATACGAAGTATTTTAAATATTATGTAGTCGAACACTTTTCCCCTTACTTATAAACGTCGCTATGAGCTTAACGTCAAAAAAATTAAAGTTGAGCCGTTGGTAATCAACGTTTATGTGGAAGTATATCTTTATAATAAATAAATAATAATATATCTACCATTTATTTCAGGCGACCCAGGCCCATAGAAAAATACCACCTTAACCTAAACATACATATTTTAATAATAGAAATTTGTGTTAATAAATAAGGCTTAGACTATGTTAGTAGCACTTAAACTACTTATTTGTGTTAGCGCTTTATAATTGCGGAAATCACAATTGAGTTTGTAAAAACGCTTTGGTCTACGGCGCTACGGGTGGCGCACTACAGCATGGCACTACGTAAGCGCTACGCAGATTGCGTAGCAGACGCTACGCAATTTCAGTCCTTTGCTTGACCATGAATTTTAAGTATCAAATAAAATATTTTTTAACCTATTTGAAATCAATGTTAAATGTCTTAAATAAACTGAGTGACTATTTATTAATCTGATCATTTTATTAAAATAATACGACTTTCGTATTGGCGTTTGTAGGATTATGTCTAGTGTAGTATTTTTCAATTGCCTCTGTGAGTCAGGTTAGACCACCCGTCTCAGACCTAGAGGTCCCGGGTTCGATTCCCAGTGGGGGCAAAATTTTCTGCTCGGTTTGGTTAGTGATAGGGCTTTTTCTAAATCCGCCTGGCTAGCTACTACTATCATATCTAAGTCTGTTGCCATAACAACAATAACAATACAATGTTAACAGCATGGTTGTGTTAAAGGTAAGATAGCCAGTTCCTCTGTGGTTGAGGATTTCTGGTGAAGCTCGCTTCCACCTTCAGCCAGATCATCAATGAATGAATGAAAAAAAATGCTAGTCAGCTATAAAAACATTTTCATAATAATAAAAAAACCCCAACTAATTATCATAATGAATAACTAGGTACTCTTTATTCGCTTTGCAAAAATAACTTTAATTTTTCTATTTTCAGCGAGACAATGGGATCCAGAGGCAGCAGAAAAAATGCTCAGAGATGTAAGTACCTACAACTACATACTTAATTAACAAATTTGCGGAAAATCTCATTAAAGTTACAACTCGTTACGGGACATTAAACGCATGTATTGTGTCTTGTTTAGTGGCCTTCAACAAATTAAGACAAGTCTGTACGGTTTGCGTTATCTATAATAGAATATTGTTTGTTAGAACTGCTATTCTAGATATTATCACCATAACAATATTCTATTCTGGATATCGACCAACTTGATTGGTTTTTTATAAAAAAAAATATTATTACTGTTTGTATTTCCTATGCGTGTAATACAATTTTTTCTTTTTTCTATTTTCTCCTACCTACGTAGGTGGTTAGCAAATCAAGTTGGTCAAAATCAATAAAATATCTCGACAACACTAGGGTGTATAATAATAAGAAAAAGCGAAATAATATTAAGTAGGTGTATGTCTACAGGATGTTTGGCGCATGGACCGACACAATTTTTTGGGGAGTTGAGAGGGTCATTTGCGAAGTTTCACCCAAAGATCCCATGTCCTAAGTGTCACGGTTAATAAGATATGATTTTTTTAGATTTTTTCCAAAAATTATGAACATAGTTTTATTTAAAAAAGTTCTTTATTTATTTAGAATAAGAATACATTGCAGAATACAATAAAAGTTATTTCCTGCAATTAGAACAATAAACAAAAAAGTAATGACTATTTAAAGGCGAGATTTCGGGTAATTTTGTGAAAAAAACAAAAAAAAACATCTCAATAACCGTGACACTTAGGACATGGGGTCTTTGGGTGAAACCTCCCAAATGACGCTCCCAATCCCCCAAATAATTGTGTCGGTCCATGCGCCAAACACCCTGTATACATGTCATATTATAAAACAAAGTTGCTTTTCGCGTTTGCCTGTATGTCCTCGTTGTTCTTCTAAAATACGCAACAAATTCTGATGAGGTTTTCAACACAGTTTAGTGAATGTATTCAGGAAGGTTATGTGTATAATACATTAACATTTTATAGATAATTAAGAAATCGCTATGGTTTGTCAAGTCGTAAAAACCTTGCGAAAAAGGGGTGGGCCGATAGTTCTAGAATACAACAAAAAGTCGCTGAAAAACAACTAGGTACTCAATTACTAATTTGAAAACTTCAGATATAACATGGTGGTATTTTTACGTCAATTTTTCATCAAATTACAAAACTATGCGACATAAAGAAAAACATGTTTTGTAATGTGAAAATGAAGCCCTTTCATGGGATAGGTACACCACTTTTCCAAGTTACCTCACTTTAATATTTCAACCCCCCCTTTTTTTGGGTGGGAAATCATGAAGAAATTATTTAATTTCTCCCGCTCTGAGCGGAGCGGGAGGGCGTGTCAGACTCTTACTGACTGAAACCCACCCGTGTTCCTTCAGTTGCCTGTACGCTGCCAGGGGCCACGGTTCCCTTTTTCGGACTTTCCCTCGAACCCGGCAGGCATCATCCTATAGGACCCCTTCGGTTCTGCTGACATCTCTTTAAGGCGCGCGCGGAACACAACGCGCCGTCGACCCGGGCCTGTTCCTTACCGGACGGCGAGCTACCCATTGCTTACCGTCCGCAAGCCCGCGCCTACGGTGGCCGGGAATTTGCTATTGATTCTCGATGCCCAGGGCGTCTCCTGCGGCGGCTAGGGACGTGAGGGCGCGAATTTTGCCTCTCCCTCACGCGTTCCGCCTCCTCCTTCGCGAGCATAACTGCTTCGCAGAAGGAGGTGACGGCCTCCAATGCCATCTTGCTCCGTACCATGTCCTGGACCAGGGCCGGACGCGAGAGATCCCCGCCTCCATCGCCTCCGGACACGGCGATGCTCTGCCCAAGCCGGGCAGACCTCCTCCGAGCGATCCACGCAGTGCAGTGTTGACACCTTGGCGTTTCCTCCCGCCTTATCCGAAACAAGAACCTCCCGAAACAACCGTGTCCGGTGAGGACCTGCGTCAGGCGGAAGGTGAGGACGCCGTGGCGCCTCTCTCCTCACAGAGGGGACTTATCGCTGCAATAGTGGCGTAAGTACCCAAAATTTCAACCCCACTCGGCTCCTATTGCAATAAAAATAACAATATTTTTTGTATAAATAAATAAAATAAATAAATATTTTTTGTAACTCATTCACTTGCTATGTAAGCGGCCAAGAAATATTAATTACTATTCTAAACTTCGAATCGATAGCATTCTATGTTCCACGTTTGGTTCCCGCACTTACTCCTTCAGATGGACCATTGCGCGTGGGCCATGGCGGCCGTCGGTGGTTATTCTAACCAGACCACCTCCCTCCAGAAGTTGAGTAACATCTGAGATAGATCTGGTTGACCAGGATCTCTGTTCTAATCTGGGTGACGCCTGAGCATTCGATATCGATAGCATTAGTAATTCCTGAAATAAGCAGCTGAGGCAGACACATACGGACGGACAAAGTTTTATCATTAAGTTTAATTTTACACATTTCTCAATTTTAAGGGATCCGCCTTAAAATTGAGAAATGTATAAAATTAAACTTAGTTTCCTATAAACCGTATTATAATATCTAGAGGTCTGTCAAGATCTGCTCAGGGTTATTAAACCGTAGGGAAATTGAAGCTTAGATACAGACTTTTGACTACGTAACACAACATTATAATACACGCTTCATAAATGAACATCTCAAGGCCATGGTTAGGTAACGCTTTCCGGTTGTTTGATGGCTATCAAAATACGAAACTATTATTAAATTTAATTGAGCTATTTTCAGCAATCTATTTTTATATATTTGAATTATGGTTCTGTACCAATAGCTTTATAATTCAAAAGTTGCAGCCCGCGAAAGACAAATTTTCTTACGTTTTTTGATATTTGCAGGTCAGTTTCAGATTGTCAAAATATGATTCGCGACTTATTAACAGATACTCGTATATTATAATTGGTAAAAATTTTATGGAACAAATCTGCGGATTTATTTAATTACAAAAAATATATTTATATGTATTTGAATTATGGTTATTTATCGACGGTAGCTTTATAATTCAAGATACGAAACTATTAATATATTTAATTAAGTAATAGATATTACAAAAAATCCATCTGAAGGACTAAGGGCGGAAACCAAACCCAAAAACGTAGAACATTACAAAATATTTATTTATTTATTTAACCATTTTTGTACACAAGATGAAAAGAACAGAAAAATACGTACAAAGGTGATGCTTATTTCTAAAGAAATCTCTTCCAGCATACCTGCGAATATATACAATATATATTTATATTCAATTCAAAATATTTTAATTCTCATAAACCTACAAGGGCACTTATGAAACGTCTGAAGCTGCACGGTTCCAATTGGTCGTTTCCTATGGAGAAGAGCCAGCAAGAAACTCCACGGTTACTCTTTTAAAAGTAAATGGTATTTTCAATTTTTCAAATTACAGTTAATAGGTATGGGAGGGAGTGTAGGCCCATCAACAAGTACAAGTATATATTTGAATTATCAAAATTGCATTCTTGCTATTGTGCCCCCTACTACGAGTATCTACCTACTTCATGTTATAGGTAGGCACAGTAGGTAAATCATACCAGTTACGTTATCCCGACTGCCTCGTTGATCTAGTGGTCACAAGCGCTACCCCAGGTCCAGCAAAGTATTATTGGGTATTTCTATCTGGAATTTCTCAGTAGCAGACTAGCAGCCGGTTTTCCGGTTGATGGCATCAGGTTCGTCCTATTATGGGACGATTAGTTGATTTCTAGTGGGCCACTCCACTGAATGAAACGCCGCGGCCGGTTCGTTGGTTATGCGGTTTAATGCATGTGGAATAATTTTTTAACACTTGTGGAAAAAACTTGACGACAATTTATTTATAAAAGTTCTCATGTCACTCGTGCAGTGGCTCAACGTAATGAAAAGCGCGCGACCGCGGTGTTGCTAACTGCTACCTTTAGTCATTGACATAATTAGTCGCGTTCTGAAATGGATTCATAACTGGCGAAATGTGGGTGTACACCTCTGACTAACCATTCGGGGAAACAAGGCGTGATGTTATGTTATGTTATCTAGGCCTTTTCTAGGATGCAGGGATTTACTTGTCTCGGCTAAACAACCAACATGACTTTGATGAAAGACAAATGTTAATTTGCCTTGATGATGGTTTCCTAAACAGTAATTTTTGCCCATTCAAAAAAGATCTCTAAATAACCCTAATTAGGTACTTTAACAATACATCGCATCGTTGAGCGGTGACTTTGCGTGTCTTAAGACATGAGGTTTTCTGTTCCTACCGAGTCTTTTTTGGTATTCGGTAATTTTCGGCAATTTTCGTTGTGGACCAAAAAAATAATATACTTTCGGCAGTAGCCGCAAAAACTGAAATAAATAAATTCATTGGAATATGTCACAAGTCACAACCACTAAAAACACAGTCGCTGAGAAAATACTGAAAAAATTGCTTTTTCTCACATGTAGGTAATATCAGATTGTTGTTTATTAATAATCAATACTAATAATAAAGCTGAAGCTTTGTTTGAACGCGCTAATCTCTGGAACTAAAAGTCGGATTTAATAAAATCTTTTTGCATTTGATAGCGCAATTCTTGAGGAAGGCTATACTATATTAACATCACGGTAAGACCCGTATAGCCGCCCATATAGCCGAGCAAAAAGAAAAAAGACAGAAGGAACGCGTTGAGCGAAAACGAAGCAATAAAAGAAGAACAAGAAATTTCACGCGAATTAAGTCGGCCAGAAGCTAGTTATTAGTTTATAAATATAAGTAAGTCCTAATGGCGTCCCTTGACGTGCGCGACATGCTTGACAAGCACGTGATTTTGTCAAACAATTTTGATCGTCTAGGGACGCCATTAGGACTTTGCGACCAAATTCGATCGTATAGCAATCGCTATTCGCTATCTAATGTCGAGACTGCAGCCCGTAAGGTAGTAAGCTAGTAGTAAGTAGGTAAGCTATAGAAATCGATTCGAATCGCGGACTTGATCGCAATGGCCAACCGGCCGGGCGGCCACTAGCCGCAGACCGGGCTACGAACGAACTACGACTGGCCGGGGGGCCGGCCGTCTAGAGCGCGAGATCCCATAGGTACGAGTATGCACCGAGTCTGTAGTCTTGACCCCTTCAGTTGATTATCTATTTATTATATAAAAGAAAGTCGTGTTAGTTACACTATTTATAACTCAAGAACGACTGGACTGATTTCGCTAATTTTGCTGATTTTTTTGTTGTGTTTGTTATTGTCAGGAGAAGGTTTTAGGTAGGGTAGATAGGGTGGGTAGGGTAGGTAGGGTAGGGTAGATAGGGGTAGAAACACCGCGGGCGGGCGATGGGATGCGACGCGGTGAATCGGAGGCCGAAACTTCACGCGAACGAACTCGCGGGTCAAATCTAGTAAGTAAATAAATAGATAGAGTACCTAAAGGTATAATTACAATAATTACCGATTTTATACCGACTGACAGGAAAAACATTTCACAGAGAAAGAATTAGGGCTATATCCATTGAATCTTCTATGGGTCTTTTCGGGTACCTAGTCAGAAGCCCTAAAGTCTGACAAGCAGTCCTATCAACGGGTATCGCGTTACACATTAGTTGGGTTGTGGAGGTCAGAAGTCGCCCCATGTAAAATTTTGTAAGTATCTGAATACAGTTACATGATTTTATGACTGGAAGCCGATCAGAACATAACTTAACATATATTTGGCAGATGACGGTTTTACGAGTCAGGATGCACTTTTTACCATCTCGTAAGGTATACGTCGAGATAGGAATTATAAATTAAGAAATAGAACAGTAAGTTCGAAGGAATTCATATCAATACACTGTAAGGACTATTTCTGCTTGCAGCGCTCGGCCGCTATAGAACCGGGGCGGTAACAGATGTGGTCATCGCGTTCACGGGATTTTGTTTTCTAACTAATTAGATGTGAAGTTCTTCAATAGTAGAATTTAACAGGAATGAATATACCTACTACTACTAGTGACTGCCTCGTTGGTTTAGTAGTCGAAAGTGCTACTGCTGAGCATGAGGTCCCGGGTTCGATTCCCGAGCTGGGCAAAGTGTTATTGGGTTTTCCATCTGGAATTTCTCAGTAGCAACATGGAGTCTGAATTGTACCCGATTGATGGCAATAGGCTCGCAACCTATTACATGGAACTTAAACATAACTGGCTAAATGTGGGTGTAGGTACTATAGGGACCCTCTGCCTAACCCTTCGAGGAAATACAGGCGTGATGTTGTGTGTGTAGAATATAGAAATGAAACAAGTTTTTGTGCCCGTTAGAGGAAACCAGTTTGAGTTGTGGTTCTACCGGATTAAAACGTAAACAAATATTTCGTAAACAGTCCTATTTACACATGAATGGCTATATGTATTATCCACAGTACCTACTTATGTAAACGAACGTAATAGAAAAATAAAAACGCAGCTATTTGGAAAATGTTAACAAATAAACACAGTTTTTGGTTGTTCGTTCATGAATCATAATAATTCGTTTTTCATACACTAATGAAATATTTAAAGGTCAGCTATATACGTCAAGATTCACGGCTCTATTGTTTAAATTTAATTAATCACGATTTTATTTTGGGTTTTTATCTGTTTAGAATTTAAAATAAGTAGTTTATAATTTCATTGTATGGGTGTATTAACTGTGGACTAGAAATATGTCTGAAATAAATAAAATTAAATTAAATCTGATGAACTGGCTTCCACGATGAATGAATCCATGAAATAAATGATGTTTCAGTTCCTCCTTTGATTTTTCAAAATAGGAAGCGAAAAATTCGCTCAAACTCCATAGTCATGATATTATTATAACCACGGAACAAACGAATGTCACTAGAATTAATTAGGTACTTGATATCGTGTCGGGTATAAGCACAGGTAATAGGTGCATAGGGTAGGGTGAATAAGAACAAGATGCATTTTTATTTGCTTTGTTTTCTATTGAGCATTTGGTCCTTATAAATAGGCCACGAGAGGATTAGGAGTTAGGGAGGGAGAGACTTGGTCTAGATATGGACTGAAGAACTACAGAAGACTTAGGTATTACTATACCTATATAATTTACATAGGTATAACAATAGTCAACACCCGTCTAATTGCGCTTCTCATAGATTTTTGATAAATTGTTATGAAATAATATATCACATCATAATCACAACTATTTACAAAGTATTCCTCTTACATTTTCAGTCGGCGAGCTGGCGAGAGAAGTGGGGCATCGACACAACTCTTCAGAGTTGGCAGGCTCCAGAGGTTCTAATAAAGCACTTCCCTAGCGGAAGCACCGGCTTCGACAAAGAAGGGTCACCAGGTAAGTTTATTTTTCGCTCTTCAATCCGCTCGCTGTTCAGTGGTGGCCCATTGCAGTGCTGCCCCCGTCTTACGTGGGTTCGAACCCAGGCTGGCACTTAATTTCGCGTTATTTATTTCATCGCCACTGCTCTCAAAACGGTGATGAAGGAAAAAATCGTCAGGAAGCCAAAAAAATCGAAGACAAGTGACAACCACCAATCCGCACTGAGCCCGCGTGTGGTCGATTATGGACCGTTCCCTTTCACAGGGAGGAGGCGTGGGTCCCAGCAGTAGGAACGCTATAGAAGCTGATTATGCTTATCTGCTTGTTTGACATCAAACTAAGCAAGTGGTCAATTGCTTATGTGAAGTCAGAGATTGACCGTCTTTAGTTCATTCCTAAATTGCTCTTTAATAATACGGTGACCTTCCCTAAATCAACTTCGTGGTCACAGGCTTCCTACAACGAATTTACGTTAGTTTGACTAAACCGGTTCAGTAGTTTTTATTTTATGATAACATTATAATTACATCGACCCCTATATATTTTTTTTCCCTATATGATAAATAACTCTTAGTGTTTTAAGGCGCTACCCCGAGCTAAGTGGCGCCCTCATTGAATAAAAAATCGTAGCATAGCATAGACAATAAATTTAAAAAAATGGATTCTTGGAGTTTGTTACAAAGAGGATAAAGTATTTTTACGTTGTTAAAACAGGACTCAAAGTGTTTCGTATCCAAAGTAGATAGCAAAAGTGTCAAAAGTGGCCGTTTTTAACACTTTTGCTATCTACTTTGGATACGAAACACTTTGAGTCCTGTTTTAACAACGTAAAAATACTTTATCCTCTTTGTAACAAACTCCAAGAATCCATTTTTTTAAATTTATTGTCTATGCTATGCTAAGATTTTTTATTCAATGAGGGCGCCATCGCCACTTAGCTCGGGGTAGCGCCTTAAGTAGTTAGGAGCGTTTATCCTAGAAGTTGGCAACGTCGAAAATAGCTGTTAAATATTTACCTGTTTTGATTAATTTGGCAATATTACTGTATGGAAATTTCAAATGTGAACTAATCTATTGATTATGAAATGCAATAATTAATATCGTAATACCGAATATTTTAGTTATAGGTACTTAGATGTAAAAAAAGTATTTGGAAACTTTCTAAATGCAACATCAAATTCAGTATTATAATTGCAATTAATTATGAATAGTCTATCTAGTTCGCTAGTTTGCCACATTTCTTATTTCCATACAGTAATATTGCCAAATTAATCAAAACAACGAAATATTTGACTATTTGCGACGACGGCGACGTTGCCAAATTTCAGATATAATATCCTCCCGCCCGAATTTCGGTCACGGCGGCCAAACTCAACGGAGATTTGCTAGGTACCTACGCAGGAGACATTAATATAGCGCACAAGCGCCTGCGCAAACACAGGCGCACTCTCTGTTCCTTTGCTCTCATAGTTCGATGGGACGCCAATCTGATACGACCGGGGAGAGATCAGGCGCAGGAGTAACAACAACTTTACGTGCTTTCCGAGGCCCGGGGGGTTAGTTAATTAGCCTTTTTTCAATTCGGAAGTCTATATTCAGATGTTTCTCTCACTTAGACCGGCCCCTCAAATTTTGATGCGCGCGCGTCGGTTGCGCAACAATTAGGTCATTGTCACTGCCACTCTCGCAACAGCGAAGTTACGCGACATGAACTTCCCCTCGATTTCTTCATTCTCAAACCTTGGCCCTGACTACTCACCACAACAAACATAAGTGGATAGGTTAGGACATAAGATGAATGTATTGTGTGCGGTGCGATGAAATGTACGAGTAGGTATAAAATTATATGATGATAAAATTATGTAGGTACCGTAGTTATGTGAGGTCAGCTAAAACTAGTATATTCTTCTTATCATGGATGGACTACTTAGTAGATCAAAATTAAGATAGGTAATTGATACGTTCTGTACCTAGATAGGTACTGCCCTTTATCAGGTGCAGGGAAATACTAAACTCATTGTCCTGCACATCACAGATACAGATGCATGGCATCCAGAACCTAGGTACTTATTTTTACTAAGTTGCTAACTTGGCGGTGAAGTTATATTTATTTATTTTACAGCTTTTGGAAAAAAAGAACACTTGCACGATTATGAGAGTAACAAAATTAGGCCAATTAAAAGTTTTCACGGTTAAGAGAACATATAAACAAAAAGTATTTGTGAAGGTAGACAGTTGAGTAAAGGCAGTATCTATACGTTTCAAACAGCGCAAACTGTAAGCAATTACTTTACGTGATCAAAAAAGAAATTACATATAGGTACTAAGTCTTTTTAATTTAGAGATACCAGTATTGAAAACGTTATACGTTATAATTATGTTATATTGTATAGATATTTTACATATATTTTAGGCCAGTAAGCTGTTTTGTTGTCTTAAGCATCGTGCAGACTAGCGCGACGCGACACCGGCTATTGTTATACCGTGAAGTTTTCTCAGAAATTGTATTGTTCGAGTCGCGTCGCGCCGGTCTGCACGAGTCTTTACCACCTTCTCCAGGATATTGTACCTGCTTACGTTATTCGTTTTCAGTAATCATCGTTCCGTTCGTGGGGTTGGACGTGTGGGGTCTGCTGCACTCCGTGACCAAGAATGACGTCATCCGCATGATCCTCAGGCACCTAGAAAACTACCTCGCGACCGCCAGGAAGCAGGCGGAGACACATGGCCCGGCTGCACTGAAGGTTCGTTTCATAACTTTTTGTAGGCAGACGATGAAAAAAATAGACAGTCTAGTACGGCCTTTATGGGTTTGAATGTTTGATTTACTAGCTCGTGATTACATTTCATTTCGTATGATTGTATGAGGAATGATATGAAAGAGGTTGACAGGGGAGAGTGCAAAGAGAAAACGGGGTGCGCCAACCCCACGTTACATGGGACAAGGGCGGGAAGATGATGATGATAAACGTCTTTACGACTCATTTCAACACTTCAAACAGTTCTAAATATATAAATATGGCTTAGACAGCTGCGAATTCGTCGAAAAACAATGCGTCCAACAATTAGCCGCTTTAAGCACGCAAACTAGAAAAGCAGTGAGGCCGGCCACACACATATGTAATTCCGAAACGCAATTCCGTTTCGAAATATCGATTCGAAGGCAGCAAATCGTTACAAATTCAAGTCAAGGATCTATCACACACGTACAGTAGTTTTCCGTTCGAAATTTTCTCCGATTCGAAAATCCGAAACGGAATTCCGTCTGTACGTGGCCGGCGTACAGAAATAAACATACATACCGCATATGTATACCGCAAAGAAATAAAAATAATATTGATACAGTCACTTTAAGTGTTGTTCGTTACTTCGTTGACTAATTAGGTAATAATTTATGACAAAGCTGTTGGATAGATGCTCCCATAGATAGGTACTGAATAAATTAACCGACTTCGTTTTACATTAGATCTCACAACGTTTTCCGGTAGAAGAACTGCGTTGCGTGACTTGCATTTTGAGGATTTAGGCCTATTGAGGAAAATGGTAAAGTAGAGATTAGGCGAAATTAACTACCTACTTGCCAACCAGTGACGGCTGCACCTACTATTTACCTAACTACGGTGCTTGTTGCTATAGTACCTACTCGCGTTATGAACCGACTCGTCGGGCCATAAGTGTCAGCAATAAGAAGTGCAACGCCCTGCGTCTTATAGATAGTTTCCTACCTGATCTCATAAGGTGCGAGCAACACAGACTAACAATGATTTATGGCCCGACGACTCAGTTCTTAACGACTATACCATATTTTAAGAGGCAAGTTATAAGATCTACCAACTGACCTTGTACTTAATGTACTTAAACGGTAGGTAATTGAGGAAACGAAACATACAGACCAAGGCAGGGTATGCTTGTACAGTACGCCACGTCAGTGGTAACAAAACTATGAAAGCAATCTACTGCAGCTCCGTACTACGCCAGCTCAAGGTTAAACTGTTACCACCCACGTGCATTCTATTGTACGAACTATCCCTGCCAACCCTGTAAGCCCACGTTTGCACGGACGTGCACTGGATTTTCAACGCTTTGCTTAGCGCCGAGAGTTGAAAATCAAACAGTGTGTTTTTTCAACGCGCTGAGACGAGAGTGCGTCCCTACGCGTTGAATTCTCAACGCTCGGCTCAAAACCGAGAGTTGAAAATCCGAAAAAATCGCCGCGATAAAAACACGTCCATGCCAACCTGGGCTAAGAAAATACAAGCCTGACGTTATGTGCCTATCATCTCTAGGTGACAGTAGTATTTGACCTGGAAGGCTTCGCCATAAAGCAGTATGCTTGGAAGCCGGCCGCAGAGATGGTGTTCACGCTGCTGCAGCTTTATGAAGCCAACTATCCCGAGATCTTGAAGGTCTGCTACATTATTAATGGTACGTGTATCCATATTAATATTTTTTTAAAAACACAATTTTCATTATTGCACCTACCACTGTCTCTGCATCACCCAAAGGTTGACTGGTAGAAAATGCCTGTGGCATTAAGTCCGCCGCTGTACAGACGCCAGCACGTCAAATTACCCGAAACTCTCAAATTTTCCCAATCAACTTTGAACCTCATGCTGTAGTGATAAAGTTGAAAATCTATTAAAGAAATTTGACAGATTGTAGTAGGTTGACTTTGTCGTCTGTACATTAGTTTAATAATAGTTTATTTTTCCAAAAACTTTGTACTAGGTACTTTACAATGGCAATGTGGCAACAATTTCAATTAAAGTAAAGAGATTAGCGTCTGTAGCCGAACTAGGCATAGCCTCTATATCGGCTATCGGCACCATTCCCCTGTATTACCTATATTACAAGAATAGGTGCCAAGCAATAGAGGCATATAATAATTGAAAACAAAAAAATCGGTGTGCAGGATTAATTAAATAAATAATACGTTAGCTTTGTAGTAAGAAACCTGTAGAATTGTAAACATAAAAATTTGCTTGGAACCTAGAAAAAATCAGGAGGATCTGCCTTAAGTACCCATACGGTCTGCTGAAAGAGTCCACAAGAGCTATCAGATTTTCCATTTACTCCTTGTAACTCCATCTTCTTTCTATTCCAGCGCCAAAAGTATTCTCCCTAGCATTCTCAGTGATCAAGAAGTTCATGCACGAGTACACGATCTCTAAGATAAAGATCTACAGCTCCGACGCGAAGAAGTGGCAGGCGCAGGTGCTCACCGGGATCGATAAGGACCAGCTGCCGCAACACTACGGCGGGACTATGGTCGATGAGAATGGGGACCCCAGATGTGCACTGATTGTAAGTTATAATGTGTCACTGGAATTTTATAAACTGTGTCGTTGAGCTGTTGGTCAGGATTTCAGGACCTTTTACTATTCACTGAATAAAAAGAGGATTATGAAATATGCGATAGAGATGATCCTTATAATAGGGCTTATAATACAATGGGGAAACTCATTTGCTTTTTTTCTTCTTTTCCGCCCAAAATTCACATTGGGCGCACTGATTCTGCGCTACGGGTCGCAAGGTCGATTCTCGCACAAAACGAAAGGCTCAGCAATGCGATTCACTAACAGACTCATCATGGATGTTAACAACGACGAGTTCAATGATGTTGCATCGTAAATATCGCTTTTAAAAACAACGTTGATAAAAACCGTATTCGCTAAGCTACATAGCAGTGTTGCCGATCATAAAAATCAGAATTCGGTAGAAATAATGTGAAAAATCGGTATATTGAAATAAAAATCGGTAGTTTTGCATGTAACCTTTATTTTTATATTGTTCATTCATCATCATCATTCACTTTTCCACTTTTTGTCCATTCGAGTTAATAAATTACTGTCTAACGCTAAATCGAAACAATTATTTTTACTTATTAGACATTTTGTATGTAAATTTGCAAGTACTGATTCAGTGTTAAGTTTATTTCGCGTTTTCATTTTCAGTAAATTTACTTGAGAAAATATCCTTTCTACATTTGCTGAGGAATGTGGAAAGGATAATATATGAAATACAAATTTAGATAACGTTGGAAACATTGAGTCACCGTCACCGCATTTCATGTCTTGTACTTGATTCCAAAAAGTTGTTGTATCGTCATCAAATTGTTGAATAACTTCCAAGTTACGCAGGGTTCCACTCTGTATCCAACT
Organism: Xanthia togata; assembly: GCA_963853775.1. Classification (NCBI taxonomy): domain Eukaryota; kingdom Metazoa; phylum Arthropoda; class Insecta; order Lepidoptera; family Noctuidae; genus Xanthia; species Xanthia togata. The sequence goes on from OY970802.1 coordinate 22,164,267, forward strand.
TTTGTATGTCGTTATCATTACTAAGAAGATGTCGAAAGTTTCGAGCAAGTTCTATAATTGTCCTATTTTCACTTTATCGGTAGATTAAACCTCGATTGATAGACGTATCGGTAGATCGGTAGATTGTTAAAAAAATCGGTTAAAATACCGATTTTTCGGTAGCATTGGCAACACTGCTACATAGGCTCGTCGACGATCTGCCGAACAACGATGAAGAGTAAGATGTTTACAGTGTTGCTATGTTTAATCTAGAGTATAATCGAGAAAATCTCGACTAACCTATTTTTAAGTTATTTCGTCATTTTAAATTAATACAAATGCACAACACGTATGTATAAAACACGTTATATTTATTATGCAACAAATATTTAATTAATTATATCATTTTCGACTTGGAAAATAATTATTTTTGATTATAGCAATAAATCGATTCCAAATCTTTGACATTTGTAATTGTACTTGTAGATTCTGTGTTTCAAAACAAACAACTTCATCTGGTTCATCTTATCTTGATTAGTTTTTTCTATCAAAATACGAAATTCCAAAGTTCCAAGTGGTTTTAAGTGGCTAAGTGGACTTTAAAAAAATGCTGCACCCCAACCCAATGGCGTTCTACTCGTTCTGTGTTTTAGTTTGGTTCCAAACCTATCGAAAGTAAGTACACATTAACATTTATATTTAAATATACAGCACAGTTTCTGGAACTACTATCTATGTAACCAAAATATTTATCTTTTAGTGTCTCGCAACGCAGCTCCTTCGTTAAATCAGCTGGAAAAGCTAGTAAGCTTTTTGGAAAGCAAACCATGGTTGGCTACGGGCCATGCTCGTACTGCGAATGCTCGCATTCGCAGTCGTCAGGCATGGTCCGAAATAACAACAGCCCTGAACAGTGATGGTAGTGGGTGTACGAAAACATCGGAACAGTGGTGTAAGGTTGGTAATTATATGTATTGTGTGTATACTGTTGCATTGAGTAGGTAGCCTTCTACGGTATATTACCCTTTTACACTGACAGCCGCTGTGTATGTCCTTTATTACTAAATTAGTATTAACTACAGGCATATACTGTAACTTTAGGCTAGGATTCTAATTTCAATTATAAAAGCATTTAAAATTGCAACAGAAAGTTAAACCAAACCGAGCAAATAGGTGTTCTATTTATTTAATACTTGCATCAAATCATATAATTCTTACTGGTGTTGCAGTACTGGAAGGACAAAAAAGGAGCAGTTAAGAGGAAGTCCAGCTTAATTGCAGCTGCGAGGCGGAGCACTGGTGGTGATATAGAGGATTTGCCAGAACTCAGTGAAATAGAAATTAAAATCCAAACCATTATGGGAGGAGAAAGTTTTGGTTGCGGAGATCGGAGCTTAGAAATAAATCCTTTTGAGGTTTGTAATTTTCAAGGCTATACACCTTTACAAATTTATTGATTTGATTTAAATTAATAAGTAATACAATACTTTTACATTTTTAGGAACAGCCATTGGATAGAACTGTGGAAAGTGAAGAGTCTCCCAGCATTTTACTTGTAAGTTTTTTTTTGTCAGTTTAATGACAGTTAACCTATTTATAAATATAATATTATGTAATCATTCTATTTTCAGAATATTGTTCCTTCAAATGAGCAGCAGGCTGACCAAAGTGAGGTTCTTATACATGAGCCAGGCCATGAAATGCAATGGGTATAAGATTTGTTTATTCTTTTATTTTCCACTAAGCGTTAGGTACTACCTATGCTTATATCTCTCATAATAAGTAACCTCTACACTAAGGTGCATAACACCCATGTTATGTCTGTTATGTTTGATCAATACAAGTACCTATATATAATACATAAAATAGCATCAAACCTATATTGCTAAATACTGGACATGGTATTGCTGTGAGTGTAATTTTAAATGTTATCTCGAATAATTAAAAGAACCTAACAAAACATTCTATTCCAGTCTAATCTTGCTACTTTTGATGGGGATAGTGTGCAAGACAATGTGGCACAGATACCTACAATTTCTGTATCACAGCAAGCAATTGAAGCCGCACCTGATGCTCAAAGTCCTGAAGCTGAAGAAAACAGGGTATGGTTTTGGAAAATTATGATTTAAACTATTCTATAGTTTTTTTTTTTTTTTAACAACTGTCATATTTTCAGGTTTCGTTTACTGAGCCAACAAGACCTGCGTCACAGCCAAATGATGTTTTGGAAAGGGGCAGTCAAAGTAAGTTGCATTCTCTAACCAAATATTTATAACTACATATAATATAGGATAGAGACAAATAGAAAGAGGGAAAGGAGGCCTTTGCCCTGCAGTGGGACACTATGGGCTAATACAATAAGATAAGAATAACTATAATAAGTACAAAATGTTAATTGCAGCTCCTACTCAGCGTGTGCATAGAGAGACATTACACGGTCGTCGACGTATTCACCAGCTATCTCCGCGTCAATCTGCAGCGCGCCGGCGACTATTGAGAAGGTCACCTCCGTCACAACGCCGCTCTGAAATGGTTAGCATCACAGAGCGCTTCATAGCCATCGAAGAACGCCGAGCACAAGCAGAACTTTTGATTGCCCAAGCAATTAGTCGACAAGTAGAGGGCCATCAGGCTATGGCTCAGGCTCTAGATAGAATAAGTAGTGCAATTCGAGATTTAATAAATAAATAAAATGTGTGCTAAAATATTGTTTTATTTATTAATTCATTATATTAAAATGACTTTTTCACCTCAGCACCTCAAACAAGCAGGTTTTGCTGTCAAAAAACAGTGTGCAAAATTCAATTTTGCTGCGAGCGTGAGACAAAGTAATTTTTTAATTTTTTTTTTTTAAATGTCAGTGTTGGTCACTCACAAAATTCTAAAGATTTGAATTTCACTTAGTTTTGTCACTTTCACTTCGATACGAAAAAAGCGAGAGATAGAATCAAGTCGATTCGAAGTTCGATTTCAAAATTCCATAACTAGTAGGCCCAAAAAAGAAACAAACAATAAAACGTTCGGTTACATATAAAACCTTTAAATTGCAAATCTGATAAGGTTTTATTTAAAATCTGTTTTATTAAATTATTTAGAACGAAGTTCTTAAAGCGGCTTGCGGTAAGAGTGCACTGGCAGAGATCGTCACGCGAAAAGGTGCTGCGACTGTCTTCTTCTAATTCAAAGAGGAAGAAAGACGGAGAGAGATAGAAAGTGTGAATTTGGTCAAAATGAAAATCCAAGATGGCGGTTGCGAAAATTTTCACATTTTTCGTCATGGGTATCGTTTCTATGGTTTTCATGGTTGCTAAAGCCGATGACGAAGTCAAAATAAAAATCCAAGATGGCGGCTGCGAAAATTTTCACATTTTTCGTCATGGGTATCGTTTCTATGGTTTTCAAGGTTGCTAAAGCCGATGGTGAAGTCAAAATAATAATCCAAGATGGCGGCTGCGAAAATTAAAAAAAAATTATTCATGGGTGTCGTTTCTATGGTTTTCAAGGTTGCTAAAGCCGATAGTGAAGTCAAAATAAAAATCCAAGATGGCGGCTGCGATTTTTTTTTTCATTTTTCGTCATGGGTGTCGCTTTCATAGTTTTCGAGGGAGCTAAAGCCGATAGTCAGATCAAAATATAAATTCAAGATGGTGGCTGCGAAAATATTCAAACTTTTCGTCGATAGTGAGGTCAAAATGTAAATCCAAGAAGGTGGCTGTAACAATTTTGTTTATGTTTTAAATTAAATCATACGTGAGAAGGAACTTCGTGCCTGACGGGGGTACCCCGATTACACTTTTTTTTTTTTCTAAAAAAAAATTGGTATTTGCCATTGAAAAAAACTGGAGATTCGGATTTCTATTTTCCTGAAAATTTCCACATAAATATGCTCACAGTACGATACCTAACAACACCCTCACGGATCGGAAATGTTTTTTTTATATATTGTATGTTCTCGCTGCTGAGGTGAAAAGTTGTATGTGTTACACGAGAGCAAAGTTATTTGCATCTCGTGTCTTTGAATCCCTCGCCGCGCTCAGGATTCTAACCTAGAATCACTCGCTACGCTCGTGATTCAATTATAGAATCCTTCGCTTACTCGGGATTCAAAATCAACACTCGCAGCAAAAAACAACTTTGCTCTCTTGTTGCACAAATAACTATTATTAGGTACATACTATTTTGCTAGACTATATTAATGTTATCTAAGTAAAACATTATAAAAAACATCCACTTAACTATATTTTATGATGAACAATATACATTACTATTTTAACATACTTACAATTTATTTTTTAATTAACAATCTGTCTTATAACCTGAATTAGTAATATCTTAAGTCTATTGTTAGTATTTACTTCTATTATTAACTATTTTGTCCACGCCACAGTCTATTAATTAGACGACTTCTAGCAAGACGTCCACTGTCCAAATCATTGATAGAGTTCTGGCTTCCTTGTTGTAGTGACTGGATCACCCTCGCTTCTTGTCTCTGTAAATGAGCTGGTAATTCTACTGGAGGAACTCCGGCTTGATTGCAAATGTTATGTAACACACAACAAGCTTTAATAATTTTTCCCACCATCTCTGGATCATAGTGAAGAACACGATGAACCAAAAGGCACCTAAAACGGCCTTTAAGTATGCCAATCGTTCGTTCTGCAGTATTTCTTGTAGTGGCATGCAGATCATTATAGTATTCTTCCCTTGATCCAGGCTCAGGGTTGTTACATGGAACCATCATGTATGGCCTAAGAGCGAAACCGGAGTCTCCTGAAATAAATAAATTAAGAATTTCATTTAATTTTAAAATAACAAAAATAACTGAATTATTTTATTATTAATATTTAAATACCCCCGAAAACAGGTACAATTTCTGATGGTAAAAGTAAAGAAACATTTTAAAATACATACCAAGCAGATACACTGTTTCTCCTGTATTATTTAGCTGCTCCAAATGCGTTTTTATGACTGAATTATTAAATATAAAGCTGTCATGTGTTGCACCTCCAAAAGTTACATCTACATGCATTATATTTAAGTCTGGATCATTCATCTTAAAAAGGCAAGAATAAAAGATTAAAATATGGTTTGAAACAGATAGGTTCTACAATACGGTTAATGAAATAATAATAAAACTTACAATAACAGCATTTCGAGCATGATACCCTTTTCTACAATAATATCTTTCTTCATGTTCTTTGGGCCGAACCATTGATACTAAGGTACCATCAACACAACCAATGGTTCCAGGCATTTTGAAGTTTTCATAAAATCTAAATAAAAGATAGACAATTTAAAAATATTATTTAAGTATGTAACATAAAAATTAATAGCTAGGATATGGTTTGATTCATGAAAGTATCTACTTAGTAAAAATAAAACATAAGTGTGAAACTTAAGAAATACTTACTTTTCTTTGAGAATTTGCCTTTCGTTTGTATTTTGAGGAAATCGTATGTACTTATTAATAATAACTGGGTGGTTGATGGCATCTACTACGGTTCTTATAGCCCTCGAGGCAGATGCTTGCGAGATAAAGGTTCTTGCATTCTCACATAATATTTTTTGGTAACTCCCACTAGCTAAAAATGCGAGAGTGCATAAAACCTGGAATGAGAGTAAGTTTTAGACATTTTTGCACATAAGTTGATTTATATTAGGTATATTGATTTAATAGTAATACTGAACGGTAAGGTTCGTGCTGCTAGCTATTTCGGGTGCTAAATGATAAGTCTGAACTAAGATTCAGAGTACGTTTATTCCGAAACTTTACGCTAATTAATGCTAATGATGGTAAGGAGTGCTACAAGTATGCCGGTCGATAGCGCACTGACTCGCGTAGCTCACGCTTTCCGCTGGTGCGGCCGCGCGACCTACTTGAGTCAAAACTGCTGATGATGATGTGTTCGATGAGTATCGAACATGCTCCCGAGTGGAAGAAATGGGAAAGATGAGATGAGATGATTACACAATTAAGAGGGTTAGTAACACATAGGTGAACCAGTATTTGTTTATGCTAAATGAAGGTTAATACAATGCTGAATGTTCTTATCCTAAGTGATAGCTAATCTCTATCTAGATCTGCCGTAAAGACCGATTGTCTTTTACTGATAGGTGACGTTGATTTGTCTCTTTTGTACCGTAAACTGGACCACCGTTTGGTCCCACAAACACTGGGCCCTTGCTCGGGCACGGGTGATTTACGCGCACTAGCACTAACACTCACACTGCTGGTAGGCGCCGCCCGCGGCGCGGCAGGCTCGCTTGGAGCCTGCGGGTCACGCGCGGGCGCGGGTGAGGCTTGCTTGCCTCGCCACCACAGGAACACCAGGAACGCTACGACGGCGACGACTGCTGCTAGCAATACGTATGATATGGCATAGTGATGTATATCATGCGTAGTTAATGTTCCTTCTTCTAAAGCTGCTTTCTTCATAGCGGCTATCTGATTGCCGAGACTTGTTAGTGTGTTGTTGATCTGTGCATCTTCTGTTGTTGTTTCGAGAAGCGGTAGCGTAATATTGACCAAATGATGGTGCTGTATTGGAGCTATGTTCGCTAATAATAGGTCAGGTTTTAAAGTCAGCTTGTTTTCCTGCTGATATGAATAAAGTGTTATGTCACGGCCCTTAGCTATGCATTCTTTATCGAGTTGAATGAGCCCGGCCTTGCTGACACGGCGCGTTCGGGTTTCATTGTCACATATGATTGTAAATGAATAGGTATCGCATGCGAAATACAAATAAGACGATAGGTCGTGTAATTGTAACCACATATTCTTGCAGGTTTCTTTCTTAGGCTGGCAGATACCTATTTGTTCGGTTTGACAGAACTTTTCTTCTAGACCCAGTCGCTTGACTGGACCTCGTAGCTGACAGATATAACTTTCATCCTGATAGGTGCAGGTTTGAAGATCGTCGTTCTTGACTTCGATATAGGAGTCCCTCATCAGATTAGTTGCTATGTAATCTGTGAGGGGAATAATGCTGATCATGTCCTTTCCCACCTGGAGAGGAACAGGTATTAAGCGGTACAGTTGGTAACTGTCTCTGCTAATGAGTGGCACGGAGATCTCAAACATGAAGTACTCTTTACTCATTCTCGCCTTGATCTTTAGGTGTTTGTAGATTTCATACAAATCGGCCTGGATGTTGTTGATAGGTAAAGTAAGTTCTTTTGATATTTGACCGGAAATGATTTGAAGTTCGTTGCTGAGCTGCTCTGGAGTAAGTAGATGCATGTTAATTTTACTATGATAAATATCCGCTAAGGTGTCGATTAATGTATCTTGGACACGCTTTAAGTTGTGTATCATGTTTGTCGTAGCCATGGCTGCGAGAGTGAATTCTTGTAACATTGATGTACTTTTACCTTGCAATTGTATCTGCTTAGTCGCTTGATCTAAGAGGTTTAGATGTCTATTTATGAGCTTATACTGAGTATCAATAGTCTTCTCAGTTCGTTTCAGAATATTATACTCAGCTTCTACCACTGATGTTTGGTTTTTCCAAAGCTGTAATAGGTGCTTTTCGTTGCTATTTATAATTTCAATATCACGTTGGTATTTATCAGCGAAACTTTGGTCGAGTACTCCAAATAATGTATTGGCTATGGAGCCGACCGCGTTGACAAGGCCGCGTCGGGTTCTTGACCGAGTGCCGAAATGCTGATTTAGCAGCAGCTGATTGTGATATTGGAGCTCGTTGTAATCGTGCTGCACTTGTAATAAAATCATGTTACAATGGCTAGGCTCTTTGATTTGTTCACATGTCTGCTCTAGATATTTAATGAAGGTGTCCCCGGCTTTATCACCTTGCCAATAAGGTTGCATGTTGTAGTAGGACACAATTTTCCATTGATCCCGTATTAGATTTAATGTACCTATTGGGTCGTAGTATAAGGATTGGTTACCGCTAAATTGGGTAATGTGGTTCGATGCTTCGCTGCTGCTCCAAATGCTGATAAAAAATAATAGTGATAAAACGATGTCGACGAAATTACGATGCTTTCTCGTACTTGCTTTTGTTTCATCCTTTGTGATCTTGGGTTTGGCTTTTTTACTCTGCTCTTCAGCTTCCTTTTCTGCGTCCTCTTGCTCGATTGGTAAGACGGACAATTTGATAATAGGTCGCTTTATTAAACCGTTCTTCGTCTTTAATGTCACAACCCTTACAAACCCGTCCTTCCCTTGGTGTACCTCGACGACTCTCCCCACTGGCCATTTTCCAGAAGGAAAATTATCATCGTGGATGGTCACCATATTTCCGATCTTAATGTTGCTTTTTGGCTTTAGCCACTTGCTACGAACAGATAATTGGCTTAGATATTCAGTTTTCCACCTCCTCCAAAGGTCTTGGAAAATCTTGTTTATTAAGTGCCATCTAGTCCTAGCGTCACTGGCTGTTTCAATACCGGTTAGACCTGCTCTACCGGTTAGGAAGTGCGCGGGTGTTAAGAAATCTAAATCGTCTATGTCTTCAGATATCGGACATAGTGGTCTAGAGTTGAGACCCGCTTCTATTTGCACTAAAATGGTGCTATATTCTTCATACGTCAATGCTTGGTCCGCTACAACTCGTTTGAGGTGTTGCTTTAGACTTCGTATTGATCGTTCCCATAATCCTCCCGCACTAGGCCAGGAAGGGCAATTCCAGTGCCATTCTATATCCATTTCCGCTATCTCACCATAAAATGAGTCACCGAAAACTTGTTTTAGCTGCTCGTACTCCTCCTGCATTACTTTGTTAGCTCCCACAAAGTTAGTGCCGTTGTCCGAGTACATATGTTTCGGGGCTCCTCGTCGCGCTGACATTCTCCTCAATGCTGCGATAAAGGAAGTGCTGGTCAAGTCCGACACCAATTCTATGTGCACGGCTTTCGTAACCATGCAGACGAACAAAGCCACGTATCCTTTCGTTGTTTTTATTCCACGCCCTTTATTTGCCTTCACAGATATGAAGCCCGTGTAGTCTACACCTGTGTGATAAAACGCTGGAGCTGGGTTGGTGCGGAAATCAGGTAGATCTCCCATAATCTGCTGTAGCTTCCTGGGTGCCTGTTTCCTACAAGTAACACATCTATGAAGTTGCGTTTTGATGGCTCGATTTCCTTTAATTATCCAATACTTTTGTCTAAGAAAGGACATAGTAAGTCGAGCTCCTCCGTGAAATGTGAGCTCATGGGCTTGCGCGATGAGAAGCTCAGTCAGTCGACTGTTGTATGGAATGATGATTGGATGCTTCATTTCTATGCTTATGTTGGCCTGCCTGAGTCTTCCCTTTGCTCTAAGGATCCCGTCCTGATCTAAGTATGGATTAAGGTTGAGTAGCTTGCTATCAGATTTTACTTCCTGGTTTTGCAATAAGCGTTCAATGTCTGTTTTAAATTCAGCGCGCTGTACGTTTTTTATTATTATAAGTTTTGCTGATCTAAGCTCGTGTAAAGTGAGATGCTTTGTTTTCTGTTTACTAACGACAGTTGTCAATGCCCGCCGTACCCAGGCTAAGATGCGTGTTGTTTTTGTAAACGAGCTGTAGCGATGTAATAGATCGTCGACTATGCTGCTATCCATGATAGGATTTTGAACAATGTTTACCTGCCTTTTTATCTCTTCGTTAGTAGTATACTTCGTTTGACCCGTAGGTTTGAAGTGCGATGAAGATAAGAAGGTCGGTCCTTGCCACCACAATTCGTGTTCTAGCAATTGTGAGGTCGTCAGGCCTCTACTAGCTGCATCCGCTGGGTTTTCTTTGGTGTTTACATAATGCCAAGTGTTTGGTGGCATAATGCTAGCAATTTTCTTCACCCTGTTCGCTACGAAAGGCTTCCAGCGCTCCGGGGATCCTTGAATCCAGCTAAGGGAAACCTTAGAATCGCTCCAGCCGTATATCTTCACGGCCAAGCTGTTGATGCTTTTGACGATTTTTGACATGAGTTTCGTAAGTAGTTCGGCCGCACATAATTCTAACCTAGGTAGCGATACAGCCTTGCTAGAGGGCACTAACCGCGTTTTTGCTGCTACTAGCACTACTGATGTAGAGTTATTTGACACGATTCGTGCGTATACTACACAGGCGAAGGCTTGAATTGATGCGTCACAAAACCCATGTAATTCTATGACGTCATGCTCTTTGCTTTGTAACCACCGAGGAATGTGGAACTGATTTAATAGATTTAAATCTCCCTTCAATTTGATCCATTCTTCTTTGGTTTTAATAGAAACTTCGTCGCTCCACTGGACCTCAGAATCTTGCCATACTTGCTGGAATAAAATTTTCATCTTTGTGGTTAGGGGCGCTAACCATCCCAAAGGGTCGAAAATCTTAGAGATTTCAGATAGAAGCATTCTTTTGGTCAGTTTTGCTGTTTGTGTGCTGTTTGAATCATATTTGAAGATGAATTCGTCCTCGGTTGAGTTCCATTGTAGCCCCAAAGTTTTTGGTGAGCTTTCAGTTTTAAATGTAAAGACTCCTGGCTGTTTGTCGGCAGTTTGCTCAACTGTTTCAAGCAATCTTTTATCGTTTGAGGACCACTTTCTTAGTGAAAATCCGCCGCTTTTTAGGCATGCGTTTACTTCCGTAATCCTCCGCTTTCCTTCTTTGATGCTATGCGCTCCCGATACCCAATCATCCATATAGAGCTCTTCCTGGATGCATTTAGCTGCTCTGGGATATTTTTGCTGCTCATCTGACGCTAATTTTCGCAGAGTCATCATTGTCAGGAATGGTGCTGCTTTAGTTCCATACGTTATGGTTGTTAATCTATAATTTCTTATAGGCTGATCCGGACTTTGTCGCCATACGATTTGTTGTAGGCTTTGGTCCTGCTCATCGACTAAAATCATACGGAAGCATTTCTCAATATCAGCTGTGAATGCGAAACGATATTGCCTCCACTTCAGGATAAGCTCTAACAGGTCTAACTGGAGGTTTGGACCCCTGTACATTAGATCGTTTAGGCTGTGGCCTAAAGTAGTTTTAGACGACGCGTTGAATACTACGCGCAACTTTGTTGTGCTAGATTCTGCTCTCAGTACCGCATGATGAGGAAGGAAACATTCTATTTCCGTCTTCTGTTTGCTGTTAGAAGTCGCTAACTTCATGTGTTGCAGCTGCTCATATTCGCGGATAAATTGCTTGTATTGCTTCGCTAGGTCTTCATTCTTGCTAAACTTACGTTCTACATTTTTAAATTGTGCTATCGCTATCTCTTTCGAAGATCCTAGCTTCTCTTCTAATTCTGGTTTCATGGGCAACCTAACTACATAACGACCGTTTTCTAGACGTTTCGTCGTAGTTTCATAAAAATCTAGGCATTCCTGATCTTCTACGGACATAGAATTCTGTTCTTGAATGTCTTCAATTGTCCAGAATTGTTGAATGTCTTCAACGTTATGCAAGATCACGTTGCATTGGAATGAGGTGCTTGTATTGCCACCGCACAGCAACCATCCTAAATGAGTTTGCTGCGCTAGCGGTTCCGAGGACGTTTGTCCGCGAATTAATCCTTCTAAAAGGATGTTGGCGTAGATTTCTGCTCCTAGGAGAAGATCCACTGGACGACTGATGTTATAATCTGGATCTGCTAAACAAAGATGTGCTGTATGTTGCCAAGATGGCTTAGCGAACGTTTCGTTTGGCAGATTTTTTATTAAGTTGTTCACTATGACAACATCAGTAGAAAACTTAAAATCGGTGTAAGTCGATTGACAAGCGATCGTTAGTTTTCCTTTGCAGTTGTTTTCACGTTCGCCTACTCCGAAAATAACCCCTTTACAAGATTTTCGCTTTAATCCTAGCTGCTGTGCTGCTTTCTCGCTGATCACGGAAATTTGTGAGCCCTGATCGATCAGTGCTCGCATGACGTGCTGGGTCCTGTCGGCTGCTGTGACTTTCACCAGCGCTGTGGCTAGCAAAATCTCCGATGTTGCTTGCTGAGAAGCGTAGATGCTTTTGTTGTTTTCGCATTTTTGTTTCGCAATCTCGGTCAAGCTGTTAGACTTTGATTGTGTTGCGAAATAGTCATGCAAAGTCGTATGATGTTCGTCATTGCACTTATGACATCTTTTTGTCGAGTAGCATTTTGCGCCATTATGATCGTAAACACAATTTACGCAATAATTTAATTGGCTAATTATTTTTATTTTCTGCTCATTTGGTAATTCTGTAAATTTTTTGCAGCTTATTAAATTATGTTTTGCCGAACAATGAGGGCATTTATTTACTGACTCAGACACATGCATTGATTTCGCCATTTCCATTTTCTTGCTATTTTTAGATTCATTGCCCAATTTAAAATTATTTTTGCGATTAAAATTGGATGAACCATTGGATGATTGAGATGAAACTGCCTTAGGTGTCCCATCTTGACGTCGCCGAGATGACTCTAGGGCAGTGAACTTGTTCTCTAAGTAGTCCAAAAAGTCCCGAAGTACCGGAAGCTCTCGCGAATTCTTCAACGACTCTATATACTCGTAATGAGACTCACTATCCAATTTTTGTGCTAGTATATACACAAGAAGAGGATCCCATGTCGTAATATCTACGCCTAGATTTTTTATGGCGTGGAGGCCCTCTAAGGTGACATCATGAAGTCGTTTGATGGCTGTGTACGACTGCTGCGGTATATTGGCAAGATTGTAAAAGGAATTTACGTGGGACATAAATATCTGCTTTTTGTTGTTAAACCTGTGAGTTAAAATTTCCCAACAGGTGTTATAGTTGTCCGCGCTAATCGGGAGATGCTGGATCAAGCGCTCCGCTTCTCCTTTTACCTTGCTCTTCAGGAATTGCATCTTTTGTGCCTTTGATAGAGAAGGATTGTTGTGGATTGCTTCATCGAAAAGATCTTTGAAGGATACCCACTGCTGATAGTTACCTGAGAACACAGGAATTTCCATCTTCGGTGTGGACTTGTCACGGTACGATGTTGCCCACATCTTAGAGCTGATAGCCTTTCTCAAGCCGTTATACGTACGTTCATGTTTAATGTAGCTTAATTCGTACGCCTCGTCGTCTTCTAACTCCATCATTAGTTCCCAATGGCTGTTGTCTACGGCTGTCCATCGAGTTTGTAATAATCGCAAGGCGTCTTCAAACTCCCATTTATCGGACAAGGATTCGACATCTATGCTTCCTACGGTTCTTGCGAATGCTTTGAAATTGATATGTTGCTTGCGCATCATATCATCTAGTTTGCTATAAATACCTTTAGACACCTCGGCACGAGCGCGCGCCGGGCTGGCGGATGCTGAGGATGGCTCGTGGTCCTGGTGCTGTAAGTGTTTGCTCCCGGAAGGACCTGCTGTTGCTGCTACTTGCTGATTAGAAGGGTTGTCTTCTAGATCAGAGAATCCTGGCGGCTTTGCTTGGTGACATAACGCGTCATAATATTCGGATATGGCGTCTTTTGCTGCTTTATAAGACTCCATTGTCCGCTCTAACTCCGAATTTACGAAGTACTTATGACCTCTATTTTCAAACGGCACAAGTTTTTCGTTGTTTAGCTGATACTCTCTCCAATACGACTCTAAAAGATCTAGTCTCTTTTTACAGTAGTCGATGGTCTTACGCTGTTTGCTATCCTTATTGAAATTAATAAGGACCTTGGCAATGCTCTCTGCTAATTCAGTTTGTTGGAAGTATAAAGTCTCCATTGTGCTGCTGTTAGACTTAAGCGAAACAGAAGATACGGAACGCTCTTACTTGAAAGCCGCCTTGTCCTACGGCTATTGCTGTTATGCTGCTGGCTCGCTGTTGTTGCTGCGCGGGTAGCTCCCCACGGTGGTTGTGAATCCCTATGAACTCACGCCTAATCTAGTTCGCGGCAACCCACAGGTTGCTGGTACGGTACAAGCACTTCGCGTTACGATTTATCACGGTCGCGGAGTCCTTGACGGTTTCGAAGGACCAATATGAACGGTAAGGTTCGTGCTGCTAGCTATTTCGGGTGCTAAATGATAAGTCTGAACTAAGATTCAGAGTACGTTTATTCCGAAACTTTACGCTAATTAATGCTAATGATGGTAAGGAGTGCTACAAGTATGCCGGTCGATAGCGCACTGACTCGCGTAGCTCACGCTTTCCGCTGGTGCGGCCGCGCGACCTACTTGAGTCAAAACTGCTGATGATGATGTGTTCGATGAGTATCGAACAAATACCTTGGTTCGGTTGCTAATTCCTCCTCGACGTTTCGCCTTTGCTAAGAACGGGGAAATATCTTCTTCCAATTGTTTAATTAGCTCTTCAGTCAACCTGAATACCTTAATATAGTTTATATCAGTAGTAAGAAGATCCATATTACGTATCACATGTGCCTGACGTCTTTTTTCTAAATTATCTTGACGCTTAGCTTCTTCCAACAAAAAAATCATACAGGAAACACGAACTGCCATCTAAAACATTAAAAATACGCACACAGGTTTCAGGAATTAAAGTACGATAAACAAAACAATACTAAGAATTTAAATTTTAATAAAAACTTTTTTTACTTACATTTTAATGGTCTACAACCAAGGAAACATCTACAATTTACAAGCTTTACGGTTTGACAGTTAAAATCGAAGGCGTAGGCGCAGTTGTCGTCGAAGGCGAGGATGTTTTGTGTCTCTGAATACCGTTTTTCATACATTATGAACCATATTTTAGTTCTATGTCGCGCCATCGACATCGTTGAGGCGCTACGATCGCGCAGTTTTAACTAAAGAATACCGAAATGTTTTCATCAGATGTTACAACGATGATTTCTTGGTTGTAAAGATGTTTTGCCTTAGAGAATCGCACTCCAGATGTTTTTCCTGTTATAACGACATCGTAGACAGAGTCAGATTTGCAAGATACAAAAATCCTTGAAAAGTGTAAAAAGTCAATTTAATCTATTGACATTTTATAATTTCATCTTTTATCATATTTTTTCTCAATGTCAATGTAGGTAGGTATAAGATTTAAGCATGATCTTTTTTCTGTTTACAGGTCAAGCCAGGCGGTAAAGTTCCTAAAAGCTATTACTCCAGCAACCAGACCTTCGATTCAGAGAAGGAGCTCAAGCGCGTCACCATCAAGACTGGAGAGAAGCACGTCATCGATCTTCTGTGTTCAGACAATGACAGTGTTTTGAAGTGAGTACATGTTACCTAAAGCCTTCTTTTATCTTTGAGTGCACACGAACCAGGTTCAAGTCCTAAGATCACACAGACAAGGTTCAAGGCAAATCTACAGGGCGACAAAGAGTCTGCCGTGGTGACATTTGGAACTAAATATTTAAAAAAGTAATGCAGACCAGTAGACCTGTGCCTAGTAGGTTTTGAGTGTTCCACAAGCAGCGTTATTAACAATTTGTTCATTAACTCATTTCCCATTCGAAGTGACCTAAGCGCGATAGTGGCGGCCTCATTTTTTCCAAACTCTTTTTTGCCAAGCTGTACCTAAATAATCTTTTAGGTACTCGTTGCATTACTTTACTTGTTATTATCCATAGTAGTAGATATTCTTAAGTCCTAACAATCCTAACTCAAAATATAGTCTTAAGCATGCCTGCACCTGGATCCTACAAAAAAACATCCCACCCCACACTGGCCACACAATTGTTTCAATCGAGTAACCACTTAAACTGTCCATAACAGATGGGAGTGCGGCGTAGATCACCACGACATAAAGTTCGTAATCAAGCGTCGCGACGAGGAAGGGAACGAGAGCGTCGTGCACGGACCTAGGAAGGTCACGGAGGGACCCACCGACGTCGGCGTCATGGCCGTCACTGGACCCGCCACTTGTAAGTTCCATATTGTCCTTCTGAAAAAACTTTTTCACAAAAAATAAAACCGACTTCCAAAAAAAACACTACAAAGTGAAAAAAAACTTTGATTTCGGAAGTCGGTGTCTTTGGGGTTTTATTTTTGTTTTTTTGCCACCGACTTCCGAAATCAAAGTTTTTTTTCACTTTGTAGTGTTTTTTTTGGAAGTCGGTTTTATTTTTTGTGAAAAAGTTTTTATTTTTCACTTTTTAGTTATACAGAATACCCATTACCTGCTATGTAAATTACAGTGAACTATTAGAATATCGTCCACATATACTAGATGGGAAAAATACGTATTATTGAAGCTAACTCAAAAACCCCTCATCAGATCTTGACCAAATTTATATGGGACCACTTCTGAAGTATGCCCCACCAAACAAAAAAAGAATCATCAAAATCAATTCATAATTGGCGGAGTAATCGCGTAACAAACATACAAAAAAAAAATACAACCGAATTGAGAACCTCCTCCTTTTTGAAGTCGGTTGAAAACACTGCTCTCGCTAGATCTCCCTTCAAATATCCGACGATAGTTTGTCCAAGTTTTCATCAACATCGTAGGTTCCTTTAGCGATCCGGAAAAATTACTAGGGGGTAGCCCTCGGCTATTTTTCACTCAAATTTAACTTTACTTGAAGCGCAGAAAAACAATTAATTAGCTATTATATTATTTTAACAGTTGAATTGCTGTTAATGTCTAACCAAGCTATCAACTTGTAAACAGAAAGTCGGCGCCCTGCGATTATATCCTGACTGGGTTGGGCTGCCCCAGCAATAGGTACCCAACCCACCAATCCAACAGAATTACATTATTTTATCAACGAGCATTAATCTCATTTTACTGAATGCCGTGAATAAGTATTCACAAGTACCTAGACCTACTTCTCCTCCCCATGCCTAAGAAAGCACGTTAAGCCGTTGGTCCCGGACTCCCGGCTGTCATTCGTGAATCTTTGACAGTCGTTACGGGTTGTCAGGACACCTGAAAGTCTGACCCCAGTTACTGCGTTGTGGAGGTCAGATAGGCAGTTGCTCCATGAATGGTATTCAGCTGCATCCGGTTAGACCGGAAGCCGACTCCAACATAGTTGGGAAAAGACTAGGCAGATTGATTGATATTTTGCATATTCCAACAGATTCAGTGATATTCGACAACAAGAGCGCGTTCCTGCGCAACAAGAAGGTGTACTACCACGTGCTGATCTCCGTGCCGGCGCGGGACCTCGACCTCAGCAGCGAGCCCGGCGCCGAGCCGCCGCCCGCGCCCGCCTGCAGTAACATCACCGCCTCGTCAGAACAAATATCTTGTAGCTTCAAAAAATGCAGCGTTTAATTCGGTAACGGTTGTAAAAGTCATAGGATCATCATCACCAATATCTAAATCTATCAGCTCCATGCGGTTAGACTGAAAGCTGACTCTGACATAGTTTGGAAAAGGCTAAGTTGATAGATTGAGTTGTGTTGGTTAATAGAAGTAGCAACAAACAATAGGCTAGAGATACTCATGTTTGAATCCACATTTGAATCAATACAGGAAATCAAGCACTGTTTCCTTCATTATTACTGCGCTGGCGCATATTTTCCCACAACCGACTTTACCGCTTCGCGAACATTTTAGTCACACCGGGTTTTCCATTAAAAAAAATATAATACGTACCTACTTAGGTAAGTATGTAAAAAAATATGACTAACAAAATAACTGTAAGTTCATAGTATTTTGATATGCAATACTAGGACTAAAGAACTATTTTTTTTTTTTACAATGTTTGACTTTTGGTGATTTTTAGACTTAATAGTTAGTTAGTTATCGGTGGTAAACGGTGATGGAAAACATCGTGAGTAAACCGGCATGCCTGACAGATATTTCACGACGGCATGTGAAGCCAAGTCAGAGGCCCATGGGCGGCTTTAAAACTCTGACACCAGGTTAGTCACTAACCACACGAAAAGAAGAAGTTAGTTATCAATCTAAATGTAATTTTATACAACCCATCTAAAAGCGTATTCTGTTTTATGTAAGATTGCTGTCGCGCCCGGCAGCGATAGGTCCAATATGTGACTAACCCGAAGGCGAAACATCGCTACCAATATCACTTCTACCGGAATAAGCCTCTAGTTTTGAGTTTAGTTTTAAGAAAAAAATGTTTTATACTGATAAAGGGGAGTAAAGTGGTTTTTATAATAAGAAATTAAGAACAAATGCGATGCATTTAGATACACTTTTAGAAACGGAAGCATTTCTGTGATAGTTTCCAATAATGTTGGAAAATAGCCTTTCATCAAGGTACCTATGTGGAATGGAACAAATCTTGAAAGTCTTGAAAAAAGCAGGCACAATCAGCAAATTATCGCGATGGGAACGCCCCCTATTACGACAGTCCCGATATTGGGGGCATTCCAATCTATTACTATACTCTATGGGGCGTCCCCAATGCTTACAGTGATGATTATGTTTGATGCATTTGACTAATAATAATAAGCAAATATTATAGGAAAATACTACTCTTTTACCCTTGTGTTAATAAAATTGAGGATTTTCCATAATTTTTTGAATAATAATTGTGGTTACAAATGAAATAGTTAACATAATAAGTTTTGTGGCTATTGTGTACCTAGGTACTGTAAATATACATAATGTTTTTCTTTTGTGTGATTTTTTTAAAATGTTTTACCACCAATGTGTCTTTCAATATTCAAAGCATGGGGAATATTCATTTTCATTATGGTTAAGGATTAATTTCTGTCATGTGTATAATTTCAAAACCTTATATGATAATGATTGCTCAATTATTATATTTATATACCTATGTATATGATTTAGTTATCAGTAGGTATTGTACAATAAATAATGATTACACAAGCATTTTTTTTATCTGTCTCAATCCTTTATCATTTATTCTTATGTAACTTTGACGTTCGAAAAGTGCTGATTCTCAGCCTAGTTTGAATAAATGACTTTTGAATTTGAATTTATTTACCTACTTAGTTTATGTTAGTACAAGAGGTGACTCAAAATGTTTCAGAAATAAGCCTGTTGTACCAATTTATTTATTTTGAGCCATATTTACCTCCTTTTATGCCTTTTACAGCAGTGATAGCCTAGTGGTGTGATCGTTGGACTGCCAAGTCATAGGTCTCCAGTTAGAACCCAAGGCACGCACCTTTGACTTTTTGTATTAATGTGCATATTGTATAAATTATATTCACCTGCTTCAAAAACGGTAAAGAAAAAAAAAACGGTAGGAAACCGGCATGCCAGAGATATTGCTTGTAAAGCCAAAGCCCATGGGCGGCATAAAACTCTAGACACCAGGTTTAGTTACTAATCACAATAAAAAGCAAGAAATAGTGATATATTAAATAGTACAAAATAAATTCAATATCAGTTCTGAGTCTCTGCATGCCCTTTAACAATGGCCTCCTTCAACCCCTTCCAATTCCTCCTGTTCCTTGCCTGTCAAATCCGTCTATCCTTTTCAACTACAATAAAAGAATAAATAAAGTGGTAAAAAATGAGTTTATAAAAATATTTATTACACAATAGACACCACCTTCCTTAAAAATTCATGTTATATACAAGGTTATGTATGACCACCAGATTATTGACGGCAACTGCCTTCAGTCCTCATCCTCAAAGAGCATTTGAAGCAGTTCTCTCTTGTTACACTGGGAACCTTCTAATCTCTGGACACCATTCCATCGGATGATTGTGGGGATTACCATGAGCTTCAATCGGGTGTCTGTCCGGAAAGAGCAAGCTTTGTCCTTCCACCTGCAAGGTAACATGAAATTGGATAAGAGATAAAATATGAGATAGTTTACCGTACACAAAATATGCACTCAGGCATTCGAGTTGCCGATACCAGCCCGTCATACAATGTAATAAAATAAATTTGATAAGAAATACCTAAAAGATAGTGGCCAAAATTTATTATATAAAAGGGAGGCAGATTGCCGATTAAAGGCCCAACAGCATGTAATCATACAAATTGGTACACATGACATGGTTGGTTGACATCTCATTCTGCTTTTCTATTCACAAGTCTCAGTATTTTAAATAGTATAATGGATAACATTATATATAACCCTGCAGTGGCTCTATATACTCACGTATCTCTGTCACCAACATCAACATAAGCAAATATGATGTCCTTGTCTAGTTCCCTCAGGTAAGCCTTCACCACAGGCTCAGCTGGGAACAAAAATTTCTGATATCAGGAAGAATAAGATCTTTATGTAGTACTGAAACTGAGAAGATTTGAAGGCCACACTGTCAGGGGACTGAGAAATGGAACTAAAAAGTGACCCTTTGGTATCCTAAGGAGAGGAAGAGGAAAGAAAGGGGAACCTTTGAAAAGATGGCAGGATGAGTTGGTGAGGACAGTGAGAAAGACATGGACTAGACAAGCAAGGAACAGGGAGAATTGGAAGGGGATGGAGGAGGCCTTTGCCAAAGGGCACTCAAAGACTAAGAACTGAGATAAAACATTTTTGTAATACAACTGTAACTAAATAAAGGCTAAAAATAAATAAAAAAAGATCTATATTATTACAAAACTACTTTATAACTGAGACTGTGCCTGAGGTAGCTGCCTAATGGGGAGGGATTGCTGACGCCCATCATCAGGCTAATGACGGCTCTTGCGACACCCCACCACACCTTTCCCGCACTGTGTAGCTACCTCAGACATCTTCTCAGTTAAGTTGTAGGCCTGTACCATCTTACCCAGTAGGCAGTAGATACACCAACTGTGGCCATTATCTTTTCTTCTACCAGTGAAAAAGAAATAAACTTTAGGCCCTTTGCCTGGTAACTTATTAATGAATTCAGTAAATTGACCATAATTTTGAAGATCTTCCATTTTTATTGTCATTAGTAGTACAATTGAATACAATGTCATTAAAATTAATAATGGTACTGTCATTTGGCGTTTAAAAGAGTTCTCATTTCCATGATTATACAACCTCCTTCTACGCAAGAAGGTACAAATGAAATCTGTAGCTTTTTTAGGTGTAGTCTGTATTAGTAGAAGAAACGAATCAATGTCAGGAATTCTCTATAACATAAACAATAGCAAGACATTCTGCGGCATTTAAGCAATCAGTTAATCTAATTAATTTGACGAATTTCGTAGCTATGAACTTGTACGTACCTTCAACACAATCGCTACACCAACTTTCTCCAGACGGCAGTTTTTCACCAGTGAAGCAAAGAAGTACTGGAGGACCTTCGGGATCTATAGCTTCAGCATATTTTACAAACTCTTTATATCCGTGCAACTCAACCGTAGTCACCATTTTTAATGCGAAACACAAGAAATTCAATAAATACGGGCAGCGGCGGCGTTATCAAGGAATATTGCAGTGACACGCGAACGCGATTATTATGATTTTTATGATACAAAAATTGTAGTCTGTGGTATTATCAACTTTGATCAAATCATTGACTATCTTTCTAATTACGCACTAAATACAACAGTTAATCAGATTAATGATTGCAGAATGATAGCAGACCAGCTTTCTAATTACGCAACATATTTTCGTAAACGATAAAGACAAATCTGTTTCATTTTGACAGTTCAACAACATTCATTGCGTTATTTACGTTGCTCTGTACTTTTTTTTTCGAACTTACGGAGCAATGGATTAGCAATCTGTTTCAAAACGATTCCGATTCGGATTGATTTTGCATTACGTAATTAGGGTATATATGTTTTATATGTCAATGGATCAAATTGACAGCTTGACATTGCCTTTGTAGGAAGAAATTATCATTGAGGTAGGTGTAAGTCAGTGGAAATTATCGGACACGTCCGTAAGCCGAAGCTGACAGTCGTCGTCCTCGTAGCTTATTTGTATTTGGATAGTAGACGGCAGCACGTCAACCTACCCGAAACTGTCAAATTTTCCCAATCAACTTTGAACCTAATATGTTAGTCAATAAGTTGAAAATCGATTAAAGAAATTTGAAAGATTGTAATATGTTGATGTGCTGTCGTCTGTAGGCATTGACTAAAATAGGATTTTTGTCAATGTCTGTACGTGTCCGACCATAGACTAATATTTAAACACAGGCAAAATGAGGAGTCCGACCACGCACGGTAAAGGGTTCCGTAGTTGGGCATAGCATAATTCTCATGAACCGCAAAAATAAGTTTGTATCTCAAAGTATTAGGTCTTTACCTATGAAATTGGAGATTTGAATGATTTTAAAATATAAAAAATTTAGTTTTTTTTTAATTTCATCTAATCAAAGTACTTGCCCAAATTATCTATACAATTTTGCCATTCTGATGGCAGTTTGTTTATCCCTTTACTGTAGAAGTCTGCCGGACGGGAGGCGATGAAGTCAGCGAAAGCGTTTTGTACAGCCTCTCGGGAGTTGAATTTTTTCCCACTTAAAAAATTGTCTAAATTTTGAAAAAAGTAGAATTCTATTGGGGCAACGGTGAGTACGGTGGGTGACGGAGAGCTTCCAGCTGTAACTCTTGTAGCTTTGCGGATGGTCTGTCGTGAAATGTTAGCTCGCGCGTTGTCGTGGAGAAGCAATGGGGAAGAGCGATTTACTAGTCTTGGTTGTTGAATTACGAGCTTCTCCATCATTGTTTGCAATTCTTGGCAATAGACATCTGCCGTCACTGTTGTGCCATTCGGTAAGAAGCTGTGATGTACAAGTCCGGGACTGGTCCACCAGACAGTCACCATCATCTTCCTATGAGTAATCTTTTTTTTAGCGCACTGATTAGGTGCTGTAGCCGGGTCCACCCACTGAGACGAACGCTTACGGTTGTCGTACAGGATCCACTTTTCATCGCAGGTAACAATTCGATTAATAATTCCCTCGTTTCTATGCCGATTCAGTAGTGCTATGCATGCTTCGACGCGTAAATCTCGCTGTTGGTAGCTTAGTTCGTGTGGCACCCACTTATCTAGCTTTTTTATCTTTGCGATTTGACGCAAGTGCTTTAATGTTGTTTTGACACTAACTCCAATGCCCGCAGCAAGCTCAGCCGTAGATTGAGTTGGATCCGCTTCCTCTATCGCCTTCAATTCGTCGTTGTCGACAATGGTTACCGGCCGACCGCGAGGCTCGTTCTTCAACTCAAAATTTCTAGATTTAAAACGATTGAACCAATAATGGACCGTGTTTATGCAAGTAGTGTTAGGCCCGTACACGTCGTTAATGTTTCGTGTTGTTTGCGCAGCGGTATTTCCACGTAGGAACTCATATTCGAAACACTATTCTGCCAGCGTCATGTGATGACGGCAAGGCAACAAGGTGAGCCGTCGAACTTTGCACTTCGTGGTAGTTATCTATTTATAATTATTGTTAGCAGCTGAAAGGACAAGACAATTTTTTGTTAGTAAATCTAGCTAAAAAGAATAACATAATAAATACAATTAAAATGCTACAAATCCACTTATATAAATAATTACAAAGTTATTAATGAATTTTCAGTTTATCCATGGCGCCAAAAACTGTCAATGTCACAAAAACAAAAAACTATATAATAATTAATGACTGAATTTGAAATTAAATTAACACGTTTTTCGTATAAAATTAATTTGAATTTCGAATTGCGCGCCAATCCACAGATAAATAAATCTGAAAATGGTGGTTATAGAATCTCCAATTACATAGGTAAAGACCTGTTTTTTCGAAAAACCTATGAAAAACAAAGTTATTGCTGCGGTAGTAACCTAAAATATTCCAAAAACTATGGATAACAAAGTCACAAAACAATCATAATTCATAATATTTTTAATTGTGGGATCCAACAATACCCCAGACGCCTAGGTGCCGTTCGTTCCTCTGTCTATCCTGAAAAGGAAAGCGTAAAGGTAATATAAGTAAGGTAAGGTGGTATAATATAATACATTTATGTAGTTTTCATCATAAAAATGTTAATAACAAAGTTATTGCACCTGGTTTTATCTACACTACACGCCAGTCATTTTTTATAGAACGTCAGACTAGTCGAAAGCGCCGCAAGGTAACCCGCGATCAATAAAACTCTTCTAAGTTCATAATAATATTATTTTAATCCTATTTTGATGACTATTTCATGAAATCATGACATTTGAGGATTATGCTAACTTATCGAGTTGTATTGCTGATTTTAATGATTATCATTCTGTAAAGCCATATTTGTTGCGGTCGCAAATCATATTTTAATCAACTTAAAACATGACACTGACCTGTACATAGCAAAAAATAAAGAAAATTTGAATTTCGCGGGCTACCTTTGTGCATCCCCCTTAACGGACATTGACAGAAAATTGAGATTTGTTTTGTTGTGAATGTTTACACAGATAATGTGCGTCAATGTTTGACAGGAAATAGAGATTTCAACATGGTTTTGTTGTGAATGTTTCGCCAGTGCAAACCCAGTTAGGATTCCTTGTTTTGATACAAAACCCTAAAATAAAAACAGAATCGATTGCCACTTGAAAAAAAAACTGCAGCTGTTCTGTTTTGTTCGATTTTCCCATGAAATCCTAAAAACTAATATTAAAAATGCGAAAGTGAGTTTGTTAGTTTGTTATGCTTTCACACTAAAACGGTTGAATGGATCTGGGTGCATGGGTAGACCATGACCTAGAAATATCATAATCATAAATCTTTATTTATCTCAGCATCATAGGTATTGTATAAAGAAATAGAAATAGTTATTGTTTAGCTTAAATATCACCTATTTGGCTATGTTACAAAATATTATTTGCCAGTGAACCCCAAACTAGACAGTTTCTTGGGGCTCGGGGTACGAATTCATACATAGGATACTTTTATCCCGATATTCCTACGGGACGGATATTTATGCGGGTGAAAACGCGAGGTCCTGAAATATGGCAAATGGTGCCGTGGAACAGATAGATCCAGTCTGTCAGTATGTCATAGAACTCAAAATTCAAGCCAAACCAGTATGTCATTCTGCGTACAATGGAACTCAAAATTCAAGCCAAATGAAAACGGTTTTGACATGACAGACATTTAATGACAGATTATACGGTTGACAATAAAAATATTTGAATGTTTTTATTGAGTATTTGATTTGTTTTTAAAATATAATTCGAGCCTGAGTGATAATAATCTATCACAATGGATACAAAGACGAGTATAAAACCTAAGTCAATGGCTGAATTGCTGCCCGGGCTTAGCGGTAAGTCAAAGTTTGTTTACTCCCCAAAGTTAAGTCTAGAACAACAAGTAACGTTGTATCAGTTTTATGCAGTGTTAGCTACAAATATCTCTACTTCTTTGGAACCTAGGAAAGAAAGCTTGCTTATTAAGACAGGCACAATGTTATAATGTTTATTTTATAGGTATCCTGTCCAAAGACAGTATGCAGACTCTGACTGCAAAGAAGCAGCCTCGCCAAACAATTGTGAACACTCGCACTGCTGAGAAAATTTTAAAGCCTTTAACTATGGCAGAAATGAGAGCTGACATCTTATGTAAGTAAACAAACAAGGCTGCTTTACAATTAATGTTTTGTTTGGCCGGTAATCAATTATACCAGATTGTTTCTGTTCTTACAAGTTTTATCATACCATACTTCTACTATTCAATGTCTGTTACAGCCCTAAGAGGACAGTCTCCTAAGAGACCCGCCCAGGGGGCCACAAGTACTAAGAAGAAGAATTGGAACTCTTCAGTTAAAGTAGACAAAACAGTAAGCCACACATCCAATGGGAAAATGAAACACAATCCTGTCAGAAAAGTGCTAAATTTTCAACCACCCAAGCCTAAAGTAAGTTTACATTAATCATGTTATATAAAAATGTATAATAATTATTATTATACATAGTGGTTTCAAGCAGAAAGAAATAAAGCTTTATTAAAGTATTCTCCATTATAGTCTTGTTTTAAATTAATTACAGCCTGTATCCAACATCAGAGCAACAATGGCTCGTGAATCACCAAAGTTCACCAGACCTGAATTCAGACCCAAGAAGTCTCTGTTTTTATTACAAGGTAATTGGAAGTTTAATAATTTCTTGTATAATTTTTCTATATCAGGATTTTATTTTGGTGTCTTACTTATTTATGTGTATTATATATATTTCAGCTCGTACCAATGTGAGAATAAGTGGTATAAATAACATAGCTGAGACACCAGTTGTGAATAAGCCAATTAAAAGTCGGATGACACTAGCAAATAAAGAGAATGTCTCCAATCAGGCTAGTATCAGAAAGTTGCCTCCACCAAAGTCCCTGATAAAGAAAAAGCTGGTCCCTGTTGTACCTGACACTCCCATGTCCAATGAATCTTGGAAGTCCAGCTGTGACGCTAGCTTCTTACAAAATGAGAAAGATATTAATGATGCAGAAGAAAAAACTAAAGCCATAGCAGAGGAACCAACACTAGAGAATATAGCTGCAGTCACACCACCAGTGTCCACTCCATTCAAACAGTACAGAAATGTTCAAGAATATTTCAACCACTCTAGTGAATTGGAAAGTTCTGCTGTCTACAACGATAACACCATCATGAGCTTTGAGAATCCTGCAGATACTAAAGAGAACACCAAGAGAGAAGAAAGTGTCATAGTATCATTATGTGATCTCCTCAACAAAGCGTCTGTTGTTAATTCAGGGAAAATGAGCACTGAACTTGAAGATTTATTACAGATTGAAAAACAGACTGAACATAACTTGAAAATGATAGACAACAGCATCACTGCATTGAATAAAATTAAAAAGTCACAGTTGACTTCTCTGCAGTATGTCAGAAAACTAATTAATGATAAGAAACCTTGTGAGAGTGGAGACAAAACTTTAACTGATACCAAAGAGACTCCCAAAGCTATAAAAACAGAGCCATTCAGTCCAGAACGAAAAGCTGTTATAAGTAAGCCATGTTCAGTAATAAAGTCATGTTCAAAGTCTCCATCTTACAAGATACCAAAAAAGAATTTGTGTTTGAGGAAAAAAGTCTTTTGCAAATCAATGCCAAATGTTTCGAATCAACCAATTACGCCAGTGAAAGCTGATATGGGTAACAAAGCCCTCAGTATGTACATGAAAATGAAGGAACACATGAACTTTCTAAGCACGCCTGTTGCTAAACGAAATTTCCATGTGCCAGATACACCAGCAGTAACATCACATAATTTACAAAAGCAGCTTGATAAACTTTATGATGAAAATTAGATTTTTTTTAGAAAATATTTAAAATTAATTAATTATAGAGAATAATATTGTTAACTAACTGTGCTACAGGTTGGCTATACTGTGGATTCACTTAAGAATTTTATATACTAACACGGATTTTCTAAACAATGTAAATAAAATTTGTGACTGAAAATTGTGTTGTGATGGGAATGTTTTAAATTGAATTTCTTAGTCTAGCATGTATAATGTATGTAGTAATATATTTAAAGTCGAATGAATTATTATAATTTGCATAATGTAAGCATTTCTGTGTACGCAATAAATAAATTATACGTAAATAAGGAATATTGTTTGTTTGTTCGTGGGAACTAAATGAGTTTAATTTCAAATATTAATAATCGACTCGGAGGCGGCGGTGATGCTCGCCACACAACACGTCAGTTGTTTCCACGGGGCGAAAAGCGAGCGGCGGGATGTCGCTTAGCTACGCTGAATGTGCAGGGAGGTATAAGAGATAAGATGGATGAGGTGTGTGAGATGGTGAAGGATAAAAGGATAGATGTGATAACTGTGAATGAGACGAAAAGAAAGGGAGTGGACATATCCAAACACGGTACTCCGACCGCTATTTGTTCCGGTGTTCAAGAGACACATAGGGCTAGTCAGGGTGTGGGGGTTGTCCTCTCCGAGCGGATGATGAAATGTGTGAAAGATAATGAGTCCCAGGATTCTAAAGGTAAGAACCAAGGTGTGCCTAAACTCTATCTTTATTTTGTGCGTTTATGCACCCGATACGGGAAGCTCACTTTCGGAGAGGGACGAATTTAGCGAGAAAATTGTTATTCTTGTTGTTGGTGTGAAGAGGAATGGGTACGAAAAAGTATTAGGGGTATTTGGGGATGATAGAGTGAATGAGAATGGGAATGGAATGAATTTGCTAGAGATATGTGTAGAGAAGAATTTGTCTGTTATGAACACTGTTTAATCATAGAACGGTTAGGGAAAGGCAAGACAGTAGAAGTATGATCGACTGTGATTGTGGATGGAGGATTAAAGAGTAAAGTTACAGATACTAGAGCATATCGGGGTGTTAATGTAGGGACTGATCATTATCTGTTTATGTGTCGGGTGAATGGTCTGTTCAGGCATTGGCGACACCGAGTCCGAGTTCCTGTGACTGATAAAGAAAGAATAAAAGTAGAAAGACTACAATAATTGAAAGTTTATGAGGGAGGTAAAAGTGCAGACGGATAAAATATTTGATGATACGAATGAATAGTCTAGAAGAAGTATGGGTCAAAGTGGAAAATAGTATGGTGCAAGTAGCCAGAAAAGTATGTGGTCTGGCGAAGAGAAAATGTAGTAGTAGAACGAATGATTCTTGGGTAGATGGTGAAGTAAAAGAGGTTGTGAGGCAGAAGAAAGAGTTCTGGCTTAATATGTTAGCCTATTATGTAAAATAGGATGTTAGCCAAAATACGATGAATGAGGCAACGAATGTGACAGATGATTTGAAAATGGTGAAGAAGAAATACTAAAACGAAAGTGAAAGAGATGGTAAAAATGAAGAAGCAAGAAAAGTATTAAAGGAAGTTCTCTGATAACTTCAGCGCTAATGTTAAGCTGTTCTGGAAACACGTAAGAATGGCTCGCGGAGTGACAGGAACATCGAGTACCTATGAATGTTATAAGAACAGAAGATGGATGTTTACTAAGCGAAGAATGTATGGTCTTGGAACGCTGGAAGGGGTACTTTGAAAGTTTATTTAGTTGTCAGGATAGTGTGCAAGGAGTGGTTAACTGGCCGTGTGCCGGGTGATTGGTGCAAGGCTAGGGAATCTAGGGAAAACGGTCTCAACAGCAGTGTTAAAAAATGTTGTTGCCGTTGTCTGTAAACTGTATGCGAAGGTATTAATAAATAGAGTGATAAGAGTGACAAACGAGAAACTATGTGATGTGCAGGCAGGATTTCGGGAGGGAATTGGCTGTATGGATCAGATCTTCTCCCTAAGGTACATAGCCGGAAAACACCTAGCAAAGCACAAGAAAGTCTATTGTGCTATCGTTGATTTGGAGAAGGCCTACGACAGTATGTGGAGCGAAGAACTGTGGACGACACTATCCATATACGGTGTGGACTGGCAATTGGTACCTACGGGCACTGGAATATTTATAAAAGGATTCCAGTGCTTGTGTTAGGATAAAAGGGGCATACACGAACTTGTTCTGCATCTCGAGGGGTTTTAGACAGGGTTATGTAGTCACCGTGGCTCTTCAACTTGTACATGGATAGTTGTCTGACAGATTTGAAACAGGGTGACTGCGGATTGTGGATGAATGAGTTTCCTGTCAAATGCCTTCTTTACGCAGATGATCAAGTTCTACTTGCATCAACAGCAGAACATTTGCCAGACATGGTGACTATTATGGATGAGGCATATAAGAGGAAAAGGATGAATATAAATGTGAATAAGACGAAGGTCATGATGTTTGAAAGGGGAGAGGATGTATCGGTGTGTGTTATGAAAATCAATAGGTATAAGAGTGTAGAGCAAGTAAGTGAGTTTGTATACTTGGGGATTCTGTTTACATTGTGTGATGAGAAGATTGCTGAAAATGTGGAAAGGAGAGTAAATGCTGGGAATAAAGTGAATGGTGCTATACATCACAGAACACTTTACCTACTCAGGAGTGCTATACATGCGATTGTAACCAACCAGTTGATGTCCAAAAAGGCTCGACTGGCTGTTCACAATGGTGCTGGTGCCTACGCTTATGTATGGAAGTGAATGCTAGGTGTGGCAAAAGATGCATGAAAGTAGGATAAATACTGTGGAAATGCGTTCCGTGTCCGTTCGAGTGCCCGTGGAGTTTCTTGCCCGTTCTTCTCCATAGGAACCTACGTTTTGGAATGGGCAACTAGCTTCATATTTCTGACTGTCTGACCTCTTGACAATTCAAAAGAGCCTGTAAATGGTTTGCAATAAATGCTTTGTTTGAATTTTAAAATCCGTGAACATCCGGCAACACCATTGACTTATAAAACATATTTATAAGTCAATGGGCAACACTGATTCATTTTGACATTTTGATTGAGGTTATTAAATTCTGTCAAAAACACGAGAATTCACAAGATAAACATTGCGGAAGACGGCTGAAAAACAATTCTAAAATACACTTTTGTAAAGAACATCTTATATTTAAAGTATACTACAATGACACCGGAATCAATTTTACTTTTATGCAATTATGACGACCAACTGAACACAGGTAAGGTTATAACTAATATCCATGTTCAATTTTATTTATCTTGTAAATTCATATTTCCATCTAAATAACCTCTACTTTCAGATAATGAAACTATCAAAAAACTATGGTCGGACAAATGGTCAGTCAGAGACATAGAGATATATAAGGAACTATTAGCAACTGGTCTTGAAACAGATGCTTTGAAGGATGTATTAAAAAAGTATAAAAAAGATAACAATGTTATGGAAAATATACTTTTTGTATCAGTGAGTTCATTTCTAACGTTTTCTGAACAAAATTGGAACCCGCACCCAGAAAAATTGAGTTTAAAAGAATTCTTTGGTATAGAATGGCCTAAAGATGTTGATGCCAATGTGATGCTCCAAAGGGATTCGGAGCCAATTTATGTAAATATTCTCCATCCAGAACTGTTATACTTCTCCACACAAGTTTTCAATGTGCTGTGTAATGCTGATCAAAGTTTGGTGAGTTAATTTATGAATCTGAAAGAATGACTTAATATACTGTAGTTCCAAGGAAATTTGTAATCATTTTACTGACTGTGTAGGTAATAATAATCTTATCTATCAAATCATGAATGAATGTGCTTAAAATGTTTATGATGATACAGCAAATCAAGTTGCCTTCCGCAGTATGGCTTTACTAGATAATTCCATGGGTTCTGTGGGACTTAACTTAAATGACAAATCATTTTTTTATTGACTTATTTCCTTTGGAATACTTAGGGACTAGTCATAACAAGCGCCCGGGGGCATCTTGTATGCTGCGTTTTGGGCGCTCAATAAAATTGTATGAATTTCTATGTAATGAATTATAACAAAAGGTGCCGTGAAAGGGCGCGCGTGCGCCCCTTCCGGGCGCCCTTAGCGCGCCCTCGACGAACGGACGCAAGGTCCTTTTTTAGGGTTCCGTAGTCAAGAAAGAACCCTTATAGTTTCGCCATGTCCGTCCATCTGTCTGTCCGTGGTTTAGTTCAGAGACTGTTAGTACTAGAAAGTTGTAATTTGGCATTTTACAATCATAGTGAAAAATAACTTTTCACTTCTCATGCTCTGAAAGTGCTTATTGTGCTGGATATAGGCTGCATAAAATCGAATTTTGTCCACAAGTGCATTAACATAATCTACTCATAAATGTATCTATATTAAGGTAAAGAAAATGAGCCATACAGCCAAACATTATAATAATTACTTTAATTTATTTGCCTTGTGTTTTTTAAGACATAAAAGATATTAAAATTTAAATTCAAGTAAGACAGTAGGTTATTTAATTAATTTAAGAAAATTATTATTACAAAATTAATTTAATAGTAGGCTGTATAGGTCTGCAGCCCAAGCCTAATATCAATGTCGTAAAATTCAGAAAAATACCGTTATTATCGGAAAAACAATTTCCTTCAGTATTCAAAACTGTACTAATATTACTTTGAATTTTAATTAAAGAAATGCTATGTTATACTACTGTTTTATTTCCTCGAATCGATTTTCAGCCCTTCGTCTCTGGCTGCTAAAAGTCTCGGATAAAAATGGTTCGTTTTGTGCACTTGTTGTAAAATCTACTATTAACTTATTTTTTACCCCCACCGTAAAATGTAAGTTACGCTTGATTTACGTAACGAATATAATAATCTGACGAATATTTTGATTTTGACGAATACTAATGACATTTCCAACGCGTTTAATAATTATTTCATCGATATGGCCACCGGTAAAAATAAAAATAGAGCAGTATCGTCGATGGGACATCGCCATCTCATTTCACCACTCAACGCCAGTTTCTTCATTTATCCAGTTAGTGATGATGAAACATTTAAAACTATACAATCAAACTATTCAATCCCGACGCATGTCTTAAAACGCACTGCAGGTTTGACTACACCAATATTAACGTACCTTATTAATATGTCATTCTCCCAGGGCACCTTCCCGGATAAATTAAAAACCTCCGTTATCCCCTTGACTGTCAAGATGACTAGGGATGGGTCTAAAAATAATAAGCTGCTAAATTAACACTGCTAATTTTTTTTAGTGTCAACACCTGCTAAATAAGTTCTGGGATAGCTGTTAAATATAGCAGTCAGTGTCACAACTCACAACAAAGCAATAATGGTCCTGCAGATTCAGTCACAGTTAGATTGATAAGTTTGAGCAAGTTGATTTAATTAACTGCTAAGTGCTAACTGTTAAATCGAATTAACACTAATAAAAAAAAAATGTGTCAACACCTGTTAAATAAGTTCCGAGATAGATGTTAAATAAACGGAAACAAAAAATATATTAAATTTGAACAAAAGTAATATTACCAATTGGTATGTAGCTATTAGAAAAAAAAACAAGATCTAAGAAAGAAATACAAAAGATACAAGAAAAAAAAAACAAAACAAAAAAAATATGATTATTATAAAAAAATTACACATAAAAAAAAGAAATCGTTGTAAATAAATTGATTCTCATTATAAATACGCCAACAGAAAAAGTTGACAGTCCTAAGCCTGTGAAAAGTATGAAGGAAATGAGAATTAATTACGTTAACAATCCGCCTGTGATTAAATTTAACAGTTGCTAAAAATAACTGCTAATTTTAACTGTTAAATATTTTTAGCATTATCATTTAGCAGTGTTATTATTTTTTAACGTTTAAGCCCATCTCTAAAGATGACTGATTTGGAGATCTGTCAAAACGGACCCCATCTGTCCAGATCGCAAGTTCAGTCATTTGGCGACTGACATTTGTTTTGACCGTATTACTACAGATTATTAATACAAATCATGCTCAAAGTTGCACAAAAGTGTAGACAATTAAACAAGGATGCCATAAAATCGCTTATTTCTTACCTGAAACTCGCCAATTACGGTTGTCATAGACTTATTGAATGCCCCCCGCAGTCCGTTTCCGAGAACGTCGTGCGTGGTCATAAAAGTTATAGTGAGAGTGAAGTTAAAAGATTTAAAGGAAATAAATCAGCGTCAATCATGGATGGGTAAGTAATAAACAGGTTTTATTTCCAAGAATGTGTATTTGATAAAGATTTTGGAAAGAAATAGCTATTTCAAAAAACATCGTTAGCTATTTTGCCGCCATTTTGCCGCGGCCGTCGTCGCATTTCTCGTATTACGATTAATAATTCAACAATTTATGACAAACTGACGATAATATGTATCGTGCCATTTATCCTATTATTGTTTTCAAGCATTTATTTTAACTTTTACCGTAAGGAATTTGCGTAGCCTTTAAATGAAAAATACGCTAACGATAGAATGACTGATTCAGTTATCATGACAGACGGATGAATTTGCGGTCGATGACCCGAAATCCGCCATTTTGCAGGGATTTTCGAAATGTTTGGATAAGACTTCCGTAGATTTAAATTATATATTTTTTTGGTTTGTTTGTTTTTGTTGTTTATTTCGTCTATTTTTATTAATTTTATTATAAATTCAAAGTAAATGACGGTGTAGCGTGATTCTAGTGGTTCTTCTCTCTGAGGCGGAGGTGGTGCTGACGCCTAATTTGCCATTTTTTAAAAAAAAAAATTATTTTATTATTGTTTTTTTTTTTTTTTTTTCTTTTTAATTCCAAAAGATTCTCGCCTATTGCAATGTTTCTTTTAATGATTTTTTATTTTTTTATTTTTTTTTACATTTGAATTTTCGTAATATATACGTTAAAAGACTTAAAATAATAATAATAATATGTACAAGTACATAAAACATTTTAAATGTGTACTAATTTTTTCTTGTTCAGATGTTACAATATTTTCCGTATCCATTTCGTATTCATTTTCTTTCGTCCTTGTTCATGTACTTGAGTATTTTGTGAAATTTTGTCTGTTTTGGTTGTTGATTTTTGTAATGTTTTTGTTAAGCAGCATGCCTTTGTATTGTGCTTATCGATTTGTAAATATCTTCAAAATGTAGAATGTTAATTTGGAATTAACATTTAAGCAACAGAATTTAAACTGTGATCCAAAGTATGACAGCATGTTTTTTGCGCATGTTTTCAATTGTTTGTTTTGGTTAGCCGACACTGTTAAACTAAACACTTCTAACAGCTGAGACTCTGTCTCTGATAAGTATGTTTACCAATTATTATTATAAATTATAATCCCAAGCCACTAGGTTTAAAGCGTTCTCAGAATCGAAGTGTAAACAATACCCTTTTTTTTTGTTCCGACACCGCACGCTAAATGACGTCATGCTATTGTTATGCTTGTGTGATGAAAAAAATGTATCGGGAGGTGAGTTCTTTTGATTGATAAATGTGAATTAAGTTGTTTGTATTTGAATCAAACAAAAACTTGTTGAAATATTGGTTTATTTTTTTAATTATAATGAGCTTTACGCAAGAAACTGGGAAAATGTCCTCACCCTGATTACAGATTAGAATAACTAATATATTACAAGGCAAAACTGGACTAAGTCATACATAATCTGTTAGGTAATTTTATAACAATTCCAACGAGGTAACTTCTAAACAGATCCCATACATAGTCTAGGAGATATCGTTGTTTCAATCAGACAAGCCGTTTCGCGCGAGACCACCCAGAATTCGCGAACAAATGAGCATCTGTCATTTTTGCACCACGTGACCTATTGGACAGCTAAGAGGTTATAAAACCGATTTTCAAAAAAGGTGACGTTACTGGTTTAAACAATTATAGGCCAATCGCCTTAATACCAGTTTTATCTAAGGTATTTGAGAAGATAATGCATTCTCGTATGACCCAATTCTTGACTAAACATAAAATACTAAAAACCGAACAAAACGGATTCCAAAAAGGCAAATCGACCACTTTAGCAGCTTTTAAATTACTGACAAAAATCACTGAAAATATAGATAAACGTACACGTACCTGCACTGTGTTTTTCGATATGAGCAAGGCCTTCGACTTTGTTGACCACCATATTCTGCTCACTAAATGTGAGTTGTACGGTTTTCGCGGCCTAGCATTGAAGTGGCTGCAAAGCTATCTCTCAAATAGGACTCAATATACAGCAATTTCCGAAATAAATTAAAATAAAGAAGAAATATTATGTAAGTCTACCTTAAGGAGCAACAATACAGGAGTGCCCCAAGGTAGTGTTACAGGGTCATTGTTCTTTCTGTTATATATTAACGACCTACCAAATGTGACTAAACATTTCTACTCACTTTTTGCTGATGATATTGCGGTGGTTATCACGGAGAATAAAATGCTTAATTATAATACAGAGGTTAATGAAGCAGTTAATGCTATCATAACATGGCTTAATAATAATAATTTAAAAGTAAATATTGATAAAACCTCCTTCGTTCAGTTCCATAATAGAAAATCAAATTTTGACCTTATGATTACTTATTCCGATCAGAGAATTAACGAAGCACACGAAGCCGTTTTTCTTGGTATAACAGTGGACAGTGGCTGCACATGGAAAGCTCAGTGCTTAAAGGTTACAAATAAGATTAATCGTTTCGCTTTCGCCTTATGGAGACTGTGTAAAATAACTAACCTCAGAGCCGCCCTCTTAGCGTATCATGGTTACGTAGCGTCTAACATTAGATACGGCATTGTGCTATGGGGAAATTCTGTTCTTATAAATAGGGTATTTATAGCCCAAAAACAAAGTATCCGTGCTCTTTGTGATGTGCCACCATTGACTTCATGTAAACCTCTTTTTAAAGATTTAAAGATATTAACTGTTCCCGGTATGTACATATTTGAATGTTGTAAATTTGTAAAAATGCACTCCGAATTATTTCAACGTCTTGGAGACACTGTTACGTTTAACACAAGGTATCCTGAGAGACTAATGATTCCTCCAATGAAAAGCCACTTATATCACAGAAGTTGCTTTCCAATGGTTATAAGGATATATATAATAAATTACCAAAATCATATAGGGAACTGCCAATTAATCGTTTTAAAACAGCGTTATTCAAATGGCTTATAGATAAATCATTTTATTCTGTGAATGAGTACCTAAACTTTAAACACTCACACTGACATTTTACTTTAATAATTTGACAAATGATTGACATTCGTATTCTTAATATACTTTATAAGATGTATTTTTCCAACTTTATTAGCTTCATTTAATTGATTCATGCTAATAATGTTTGCATGCTAGTTTTAGCGAATTGTTTTAGAAACTGATAAATAACCCGACCACCTGTAATGTACTACAATTCTTGCAAATAAATTTCATTTCATTTCATTATCCACCTAGATGAACTTTAAAAAACCGGCCAAGTTCATGTCGGACCACGCACAATGAAGGGTTTCATAGTTTGGATGAATTTATCCCAAGACAAAATTTAACATTGTAAAACATGTTCTCCCACCCATACATTCCGCATGGGAGAACATGTTTTTCAAACTGCAAATTTAAGTTGGTCGATTATTACTCGTTAATCTGTAAAGCCTACTTAGCTGTGATAGTTTTTCTTTAAACTTCGTTATATTTAGGTGCTACTGCCTTGACATTTGAATTTCTAATTAAAGCCATTTAGTTGGTAGAGGGGGGGACACTTGACTCTAACGAAAATTGGAACTTTAAAGCTTGATAAGTCACGAACGGTTTACTTAATCCATAAACAGTCTTCGAAAACCCCAAATATTTTTGAATGACCTATCCAACGATATCCCACACTATGAGAAGGACGAAAACAAATTTATCATCCCCACTTTACATGTAGAGGTGTACCCTAAATAATTGTTTTTTTCAAAAATTTATTTTACCAATTTTTCGGCGTCATTAACGTGTATACTCATGCCAAATTACAACTTTCTAGTACCAATACTTTTTTAGCTAAACCGCGGACAGACAGACAGACGGACATGGCGAAACTATAAAGCTTCCTACCCTAAAAAAGAAGGTAATAACTAACTATTACTCATGGTTTATTTATGTGCTATAGTAGTTTATTATAATAAGTAAACTACTATTTTATTATATATTTTATATTGCTAAAAAAAAAAAGAAGCTGTGCATATAATTTGCTGCGAATGAAAGTGAATTTTGCAAGACAGCAGCCTTAAAACCTTCATTTCCACTTTTCCAGCTACACTTATGGTGGTACTTCAGAAGCAAAGCAGTCCATCAGAAAGCTCTAGAAGATACCAGTGCCACTTTATACTCGGAGCTTGAAATCATAATAGCCAAACTGACGAACCTGCTTCATGTCATTCAAGATAAGCCAAGACTTCAAATCCTGCTGTGTATGGAGATAGGACAGGCCTATCTCATGTACGGCAGGGTGCAGAGGACCGAAGAGTATCTGAAGAGGGCCAGGGATCTTGCAGGACTGAAACTGGAGTTAAAAGGTGCTGGGAAAATGTTTACTGATGTAATAGGATGTGATTTTGTTATTTGAGGGAGGATTTAAGTTTTTTGTTTATAGCAACACCAAATTTAGTAGTAAGTTTAGAAGTAAATAAGTAGTAACATGTACTTGTTAGTTTTCTTCAGTTAAAAGTTACTTTGCCTTTTACAAATGGGTAAATAAATTCTAAGTAAATAATACAGCACATATCAATTTTTCAGGTATCCTTGGCAAAAGAACAAAGTTTCAACAAACAATAATACCCCAGCTTGCCTTATCCAGTGAGTTAGACTCCAACATAGAAAGACCTTCGGCTGAGGAGAGTCACGGCGGATCTCAGTTACCTCCCGACCTAGAACTGCAAGATGATGTTAGGTTGAACAAAATAGCGTATACTGAGACCATCAGTCAAGCTGAACTGCCAAGTTTGGAGCAGATTCTTTGCTTACTGACTGTGTGAGTAACTGAGTATCGGTTTTTAGTTATGTATTCTTACACTTTTTACAAACAATATCTAAGATCGAAAGGAAGAAACGAGGAGAGTATTTCTGGGCTGATCTTTGAATTTTCTTTTAATTACATAACATAACGCCTGTAATCCCCGAAGGAGTAGGCAGGTGTACCTGAGCATGTGCATGTGTGTTTGGCTGAAGGTTTTAATTACGTTATACGGAAATATGCATTTGGCCAGTTACATGAACTTCTATGTTTTGCCCACTAATTAAAAATATGTATCAAATATTTTTTTT
The DNA here is from genome assembly GCA_963853775.1 of Xanthia togata. Classification (NCBI taxonomy): domain Eukaryota; kingdom Metazoa; phylum Arthropoda; class Insecta; order Lepidoptera; family Noctuidae; genus Xanthia; species Xanthia togata. Next base: position 22,202,476 of record OY970802.1, read on the forward strand.
TTACTTATTCCAAGTGCAGTGATCTGTATTATGATTGTTTAACTATAGTAATGTCTTAAACTTAAAAGCTGTTCTTTGCAGTCAATATCTAACGAAGGCTCAGCCTAAAGACGAGTTGATGAACGAAGAGCTCGCCCCCTACATCGAGGCTGTCCTAACACAGAAGAAAGGCGCATGGCCCACCAGGGTAGCTGCCCTGCTCATCAGGTGCAAAATTGAGGCCAACCATAAGAGGACTGTGGAGCGAGCCATGCTGCAGTGCGAGACTATTGTTAATGATAAGACGGGCGCCAGCTCTACCACTAGGTAAGTCTGTTTGTGAATATTGAGTATTGTACTTTTCTGTCTCTCGCTAAGGCATTCCAGTTGGTTGACAGGCTAAGCGGCGGTTCACACTGCGCCGCGTGAACGGCGAACAGATAATTTAACGGTAAAATTTTAGGATCACACGTCAATAGCCCATAGAAGAAATTCAGTACGAAACTGTCACAAAATTATCACTAATCAACGCAGTGTGAATCGAAAACATGTTTGTAATCATTCTGACTTGTACTTTTCTCAGATTATCGTATCTCTGGTCTACTGGTTTACAACCTGCATGGATGTGGAGGCAGCAGCTAGCAGACCTGTACCTCAACCTGGGACTTGTGAAAGCTGCTCTGGAAGAATACCTCAAGTTACAGCTATGGGAAGACGTCATTGTGTGTTATACTACATTGCAGTTGAGACATAAGGTACATTGCTTTTATTTTTTGTCATTTCGTAGTATTGGTTTCTGCAGCCTTTAAATATAGTTTATTAGCTCTACATACCTACTTGAACTTGTTACAACGCATTTAAAATGTGATGTAGAAAGTCTTAATAAGTTTTTTTTTGTTGTTGTTTTTCAGGCGGCTGAAGTGATACAACAGCAAATTGATTTAAATCCAACTGTAAAATTATACTGTTTACTTGGTGATGCAACAGGTTCGAATATAATTTTTTCAATTTTTCAAGCACCTTGGCATTACTATGATGCAATACCTATGTTCAATATAATTGTTTATTTCCAAAATAATCTTTGCATTTTGCCTTTCCACAAAAATAATGTTGTCAATTGTAATTTTGGCAACATGGATTATACATTCTAGTTTTTTTTAAATCATATTATCGCCAACACTTATTTCCAGATGATGTCAAATGCTATGAGAAAGCCTGGGAGTTTTCAAACCACAAGAGCAGTAGAGCGCAAAGACATTGGGGCAACTTCTTGTTCGACCACAAAGAATATGAACAATGCATTCCACATTTCGAGAAATCTGTCGAAATTAACTCTATACAGGAGCGAGTTTGGCTTAGATTAGGGTGAGTTCTAAACATATGATATGTATTTTAACGGACATCTCATTTTAGAGAAAACATGCAATTTAAAAATTAAGGAGAGTAGCCTTGCTCAGCAGTGAAATGAAAATAGTATTACCTACTACTTTAAATTCTACAGTACACTTTTTAAGGGAGTGTAGTACTCATGAAAACGAACAACTTTTACTATGGGACCAACCCTGAAATAAATAATAGATCCAATATAGGGAGATGCTATTTTTTCAAGTTAAAATGTAAAAAAAAACAGCCTAGGGGCCGTATTAAGAAGTATTAATTCCATCATTATTGGACTGCTAAAAAAATAATGGTGCTATTGCCCATGTATAGCTCCGTCTCTTATTCACACTGGAAAAATGGTGGCAATAATACGTCATAATAGCCCCCCAGCTCGTTTATCCACATTGTATTTCACTGCTAGAAGCAGCACAACCAATGCTAACAAATCTTTCCATGTTATTTCAGTTACGCAGCCCTTATGATGGAGAACTGGGATGTATCAGCGAAGGCCTATCGTCGCTATACATATCTGCAGCCGAACACGTTTGAAGCGTGGAACAATCTCGCTAAAATATACGTAAAACAGGGGGACAAAAATAGGGCTTATAGGGCTTTGATTGAGGCACTCAGGTTCAACTATGATAACTGGAAGGTAAGTTTTTATTGTGAACTATTAATATAAACTAGAAACGAGCGAGCCTCACAGTTGTCGCATATGATGTGTAACGTCTGACATCTTGGCTGACCTGACAGCACCAACCTCTCGGAAAAGGAGTCAGTAACACTTTCGGGAATTATAGACCTTTGGAAATTTTTTTTTTTTACACCAGATTATACATAATTAAAAACTAACAGACTTAAAATAATAATATTAATAATATGTACAAGTATATATTACATAAAAAGTGTGAGGGGGGGGGGGGGGGGTAATTATAGGGCATCAAAAAATTCTTCCGCAACGCTGTCAACAGGAAAGAGTCGACCAGCCGCTTGGCGATGTCTTGAAAAACTAAGTGGGCACTCGGACCCCATGGCCCTAGTGTTTCAACCCCAAACGGCTCAAACATATAAGTCCCAATAAGATTGGAGTATTTGCGCCGTTTGAGGTTTTCCGCACCTGCAGCAGCAGCCCCAGCACAGCCCGCCATGCTAGGAAGATGGGATGGCGCAAGGGTGTCGACGCACGTTGCATCCCACACCAAAGGCCTACCTACCTTCCAAGGCATTATGGTCATTCCGTCTGGTCTCTTCCCATCGTCGCGTGCCAAACCATTGGGTTCTAAAACAGCTGGCACTCCGGCGGTGACAAGAGCACGACGGATGATGTCATTGATGCTGGCGTGCCGTGCTATCCGGCCTGCGCTCTTACTGCAGGATAGGCCAAGGTGTCCGAGACAGTCGACACCTTCAAAATGGGTTGGTACCATCTGACAGCCAACTCTAGCACCGCACGTGCTCATTGGTCAAATCAAATTGCGCGCGCTTCCCCGGCTTCCTGTTACACACTTCCGTCCCTTTTCACGAAATCACTCCCACAGATGGCAGGAAAGTGAGAGGAAAAATGTTACACATTTTAAAAAAATAGACATCAATATCACGCCTGGGAAAATAGGCGTGATGTATTGGAGGGTAGAAATGTGGGTATAATAGTACACCTACATTTCGCCAGTTAAGTTTATGTCACATGTTATACAGGGCGAGCCTTTTGCCAGTAACAGAGAACAATACTCAGAAAAAAGTTGCATTGAGTGTTTTCATTCTGTTTATTTCCGGGATTTTATAATAACAGGATTAAATCTTTTGCAGCTCTGGGATAACGTAATAATAGTGAGTATGGACACGGGCCACTTCGAAGATGTGATTCGTGGTTGCCATCGAATGCTCGACCTACAGCAGAAGTTTGAAGATGTGGAAGTGCTAGGACTACTGGTGCGAGCTGTTATTCAGGACAGTAAAGATGCTGACGGGAACAGTGCTGCTAGGTAACACTTTTATGGATCATAAATAATCATAATCGTAAAAAGTCCTCTTGTTCAAAAATGCATGTTTTTATATTGACTGTTCATTTATTAATTTAGTTGAATTATTAATAAGATGTACGTTTATTTTAGATTGCGAAAACGAGTTTTGGAATTGTTTGGAAGAATAACTTCGGTTCATCAAAATAACCCCGAAATATGGCAGTTGTACTCGGATTTAAGCCCAACATATTTGTTAAAAGCGCAACGCTTAATTAAAGCATACAAAGGCTTTACACAGGTAACAACATTATGCAATAATTATTTCGTAAGCATTCAATTTTTCAATCCAATAATTATAAAAAAAACTTAAATCGATGTGATTTATTTTTCAGAGTGGCAACTGGGCTAGCAATCCAGACACGTGTAAAAAAGTGATAGAAATGGCTCAAGCCCTTCTCGAACTAAGTAAAACAGCTAGGGAAGAGTCAGAAGAAAAGGATATACTTCAAGCTAATCAACAGCTGTCTTCTGCAAGACTAACTGGTCAAGCGGTCATCAGGGCAGCTGAGAAACAAGATTGGCCTGAAACTAAAAGTGGTTTGGAAGATTTAAAAACGTTATTTTCTAATGTTACAGAATACATGAAATCAATTATGTAAATGGTGTTGTTTTATTTTACTTTCATCGTTTTTATGAAAAGTCGTGGCAAACATGCTAGCACAACGCCTCGTATTTGGGTTTATCTAAGACTTGGAATAGTGTGATTATATTTATAGTTTATGATATCATACTACGATATTTTTGGTTGTCTCGTGAGCTACCTGCAAGATTGTATCAGAAAGAAAATGCTGGATATGTTACATCTCCACAGACTACACGATATTACAATTTTAAAATGTGAGACCTAACAATATTTCAGTTAAAAATCTACTAAAATCGTTAATTTAGTTTTACGTCAGCAACAATTCAATCAAATTGACATATTGACGTTTCGTTCGTCAATTCCTCAACGAAAAAAAATTCACGCATTTTGTTTGCCGTTTTCTTTAAATATTTTCCCAACTTTTCATGATTATAACAAAAATTCTAATAATTTAAACGTAAAGCAAATCAACCTTGGTTACAGAAATTTTAGAAAAGAAGACCTTCCTCGAGTCAATCAATTTGTTTGACACAAAAACTAAACGTCGCTGTCATAATTTGTGCGAAGGTTGAGGGGGTGTTACACTTTCCTTTCTCCTAGAAATTATGTTTAATTACCGTGCCTGTATAATGGTGCATTAATTAAAAATCTTTCACCATGGCTACGGCTAACGACGACGAGATATTGGAGGGTTTTCTCTGTCCAATATGTACGGCGGACTTGAAATCCGCCTCCCAACTGATGAGCCATTTCGAGAGTTTTCACTGAAGAACGGGACGTTCTAAGTTCCTTAAGGATAACGTTGGTAAAGCAAAGAAGATTATATTGAACAATGATGAATCTGATTTGAAAGAGACGTTTGATCGTGCGTTAAAGTTTAGTTACCAGTATCATCGTTACTTGGATGAGGAGCAAGGTTTAGGTGTGTCGCGTAGTTCCACGGAGTATTTGAAGGGAGTGCGGTCTGCGCGGCTGGAGAGATATGCGGTCGTCCTCTTTGGGCTTCCCCCAGGCAACTGGGGGTCTCACCTGGCGGAGACAGACCGCCTAGATGTCGTGAAGAAAACAGCGCTGGATTTAGCGTCGTGGTGCGCCTACAGAAATATTCATAGCACCCAAACACACAGATGTACCTTGCTACTTATAATGCTGTAGCCCGCATTGGGTCGATTATAGTGAAGGGCCCGTTGTAGCGGGCCACGTTTGCCTCCGCGGGCGAGGGGCGAAGCCCCGAACCCGCTCGACACGCCCCCGCAAGGGGGAACATCTCTAGAGAGGCACTGCATTGCCACCAATGCAGAGCAACTGTAAAGGATATTTCAGTGATTTTATAGAACTGTGGTTAGAGAAATTGTGAGGTGGACTAGCAGCCACCCTGACTAAGTTAGTTTGCCTAATTGAGCCAGTATTTCATACATGTGCGTCTACTATTTTGCTGTGACCACCAGGGTCCTGATCTCATTGAATTTTAAATACCACCTAAGTACACATTGTGGAAAGCAATAAATGATGAGTATTGAGCATGGATAGGGGAATATTGATTGTCTACTACAAACATAAATCCTTGATCTCCGTGGAAAGACTAAAATTTATGACAAAAAGACTTTTCTTTCATCTGTGGCGGCTGACAGTGACAGACTGACAGGTGTCAAACTACGAATAATCTGTATTCTCTTTGGAAGTGCTACGTTTGTTGATAACGATAACAAAATACTTTCATTATCAGTTTATTCTCTAATTACGTGCAGAATAATCGAATTAGATCATAAGAAAGTTTACTGTGATACTTCAAAGTAATATTGTCATAGAAAATCTCAAAAATGGCCTTGTCAAAACCAATTATGAATTTGCTGGCATCATATTTACAAAACTTATACATACATCCCATTAAAACTAAAGCGATTACAAGGTAAGTTATCTATATAATTTATGAATTAGAAGTCATCAACTTTGTCCAGATTACGTAGTTGTCCTGATTCCAAAGTCTAACTTGTTTTGCATTGCATTCTTTGCTGACCTCTGTGACCATGAATGTTGCTAATTGTATAAATAATTAATTTCAGCTGCGTGGTGGGTACAGCTGGAAGCATTGCCTCTCAGTTAGTAGCTGGTGACAGTATCAGGATAGATCCAATCTTAGCCTTTGGCCTATATGGGTAAGTACCAGATGTTTTAGTTTGTAAGTTAGAAAGTAACGTAAAAGCTCACCAAAACCAAGATGTAGGTATATCTGTAGTATATCAAAGCATTAATATTTCTTTGGGAGCACCCACTCATCGTAGCAAGCATGCTACCCAAATGCTACTTATCAATCATGTTTGTTTTTATGAAAGTTGAACTTCCATTATCATCTTAGTAATTAATTCCTTTTTATATTTCAGATTATTGTTTGGTGGCACTATCCCGCATTACTTTTATGAATTCATTGAGAGGTTTTTCGCTGAAGAAGTTGTTGCATTCCCACTGGCCAAGAAACTTTTATTTGAAAGATTAATATTTGCACCTATCATCCAAGCGTTTTCACTGTACACATTGGCTAGGTTTGAGGGTAAAAACCACAAAGCTGCACTGAAGCAGCTCCTAGCTCTGTACCTGCCTATTTTAGAAGCTAACTGGAAATGGCTGACTTTGTTCCAAGTTATCAACCTAGCATTTGTGCCTCCTATGGTAAGTAAAGCTCATCTTCTTTTTATATTTAATTATCATTAAAAAAAATTGCAGAAGTGATGATGACCCAATGATGTCTATGTTGTGGTGTATCCACAACATACGACTTTTATATTCACTACTCATCTTGTGCAATTCTAATTTATCTTTGGTGATTATATTAATTAGCTCTCTATTATAATAAGAAAATTACTTTTGCAGTTGAGAGTTCTATTCATGAATCTTGTGGGTTTCGGCTGGGCAATGTTCCTGGCCACTAAGAGACGTCAACAGAGCCAGAAAAAGAACTGAAGAAAGAAACTAATACTCAACACGTGGTGGTGGACGTTAATATTATTCTGTGATGGATGTTGAACATTCTATATAAATCTTTTATTATTATATACAAGTGTTAGTGGCAGCCGTCAATTTTTGGGATCAAGGGTTCAATGGGGGCATTTGATGACCTCTCTGGTGACGTCAACATGTCTGTTTAGCTTCTCGTTTTCTTGATACTTGTGTGTATAGGACAGTGTTATTGTACTGATAACTAAAATCTATTTGTCACACGAATAATACTCCTTGACCCTGTCCTAACATAAGTTAAAATAATTACTAGGTATGCATTTAATGCATTTGCATTTTATTTATACTGTTTTCTAAAAAGTATCATCACAAAGGAGTGGTGTTAAATATAAGATAAAATGGTCAATTACATAATTATTGAAATTCTTGTAAGTTTAATTATCATAAGAATATTGTTCAAATAACAATATTCTTGAACAAATAGTAATTTCTACTTATGTAACATTGAATTAATAAGGTAGGAGAACCATTATCTTATCTTGTATTGATAATTTTATTATTTAATCAGTCCCGTGTGGTATTGTTTATATTTTTTCAATATTCGTCAGGTTATGGGATATGGATTGAAGTAACACATTTTGTTAATGAAAAATAATGTTATTGTATCAGGGAACTTTATTTGACAACAATCCATCCATTATCTATGTACCAGTAGGTTTTTACTTGAATATACATGGTTTTGTGGAATTGCCTACCACTATATCACTATATTCAAATCTGCAAAATCAATTCTTACGCAGTGCATTTAATTAAGATGAGATTTCTCTATACAAACCAAATATGTATAAGTTCTGTGTATATTTTGATATTGGTATTAAATCGTTTTTACTGTTACACTTGAGTATTATTATATCGTCATATTTATTGCTTAGGTTATTTGAAACATAGGAAGTTTCAATCGTTTACAATACAATAGCTTACATGGCTAGAATAATTTAGTTATGCATATCACCTATTCTATTAGAAATTCAATAAATAGAAAATAATTTACTGTAAAATGACTAGTAGAATTAAATTAATACTAAAATAAGTTAGTGTAAATATCAGATGTCGATAAAATATATTGCACTTTAATATAATAAAGTAGGTACTCGGTTTTTTGACTAGAGTATTTTCGTTACTTACCAAAATAAATTAGAGAAAATTTAAATAAAATTATCAACAATTAAAAAGAAAACAAAATAAATACTTTTAGAGATCAAGTAATCGTTTCCAATAAGGAATTGATAGATTAAGCACATTTGACTAGATAAATATCTTACATCTATTTTTTGATAAAACATCAATCAAAAAGTCATGTAATTTGGCTTATTAACTACTTTACACGCGGTATGTATTTACAATTTCGACCAAACATTCAAACCTCATAAACCTTGTTTTTGGAGTGTGAATATGGGATGAGAAAGTCTATTGTAGTAACAATAAGTGCATAATTATTAGTCGTTGGGCTTGAGTTTTAAGGGTTCCTATGTAGTAGGTATATTATAAATTTATAAGCGTGTGTTGCGAGTCGTGATATCGTGAGCTCGTGAGCGTTGTAGTTACTCTCTGTTGTCAGGCCGGGGGGAGCGCGACCAGCTGTGATGCGAGGAGCGGCTGCTGACGGTGGAGGTGGGCGTGGACGGCGTCGGCCTCCGGTACGGGATGGGCCGCTTGCGCGCGCTGCCACGGTTAATGTGTTAGTAGGAGGCACGGGCGTTAGTATAGTTAAATGAACATGCAACAATTGAAAGCGTTTAAAAAAAATGGTTTGATAAAATATTTAGTTAAAATTCAGACAATTTAAAAATTTACTGTTTGGTTATTCAACATTATATCTCAGAAAATGTTATATAACTTTTACAAAAAAAAAACTGTTAAATCGTGATCATTAATAATGCAATTTAGAAATAATAACTTACCTTTTATAAATTCTTAACAAGTAAATAATAAAGTAAAAATGTACATTCATAATTGAAAGCTTCTTTATCTACAATTCAAAAGAGTTCAAAATTGTGTACAACTTCTAGCTTCTCTACCATGCAGCAATTATAAATAAAAAAATAAAATAAAAACAACAAAAATTTCGCAATAAACTTTAATGTGATAAAACAAAATGAATAAATCTTGAAACAGAAAACACACTTGCAGCATGTTCTTTATAATTAGCACACTACACCTGGCGGGCATCTCAGTAAACTCCCGTTACGTGAATATCTCATTGGCGCGTTATCTTCTTCTACACTTGAATTTTTTTGGCGGGTATGTAAGATCTATTATGGGTGCGCTACGGAGGAAAAACAACTATTAATTATGTTCCCATTCCAGTTGCGAGATATCGCTTAGTTTATCACAAATATTTGATTTTTGTAGCAGTCCATTATAAAATCCAAAAATAAATAAATTGATTCGTATAAAAGGTAGAATTTTACTATAAAATACATATTGAGTAAAAGTATTAGAAATACTTAAAATAAAACTAGTAGCACACCCTGTTAGTATGATCAGTTAGAAGAACGCACACATCTAATGTTGTTATAATATGAAGCAAAGAGACTGACCAATGAGTGAGTATTCAAATAAATTTCACAGCCAATGGGGATACTTCAAACGTGATTTATAAACCTAGTCAGCCTCTATACAGTTATGGACACCCAGATTATAATAAGAAAGATAATAAAGGCTTTAGCGATATATTAAGTGAAAGTAGGGCTTAATATTTTAATACAATACATAATATTACTTAAACTAATTCACACTAGCACAATCACTTCACTACTCGGAGCTACTACTCGTGTCTTCAGAACTCGTGCTATATTTTCGCGACTTTTTTCTATAAAGAAAACAAAACAAAATAGATAAAAGGAAAAAAATATGAATAAAATGACATATCATGGTGTTACTAGTGCTTTGGTCCCGCATACGTGTGTTAGAAGGTATTAATGTTCTCCAACAAATGTTTCTCAACATTTGTTAACTTACTGTTTCCCAGCTATACACACTGTTTTCAAATATTGAGAATTTCAAAACTGTGCAAAAATGTATTTAATCAAAACGAATGACAATGAGGAGCCCGGGAGCACCTCTAAACATCAAACATAAATATGATATTAAAATGAATTATGTAGCTACCATGATATGACACAACAAACGCAAAATAAAATAACAAGCACACCTATAAATCAGGATAAAAAGCGACACACGGAAAAAGTTAAAACACACTGTGCAGTTAACGTGACATTCGTTTGACAAGCTTTTAATTACTAAACAGTACAGGATTAAAAAATAAACGAACTATTTTTCAAACGGAACGTCATCATTGATTGCACTTACAAAATCCCTATTTGGCAAGAACACAGTGCTTTTAGCAGACTCCATACATTTACATGTTTTTGTCTTTATCTTAGACCACCACCGCCACAAATAGATGACAAGCAGAATTGTGTTCAGCGTATCACGATCTTTGCCTACCTCATTACCTTACACTGACGTCACAATCAGTCACTGTACTTGAGTAGTGAATTACGTGAACAACCCTCTCATAGAGGAGGCCTGTGGCTCAATTTAACTTTTCATGTATTTGTGACAGTAAGTGTAAATATGTAGGCAGAATGTGAGCATCACATGACGCTATTCAATTTAAAAGCACTGTTCTTGTTAACTGTGATACCTCGTAATTCGTCGCCTATCCAAGAAGCTGGGCGAGCCAGCCCGGCGCGGTATGGAGGGAGAGCGAGAGCGCGTGCGCGCACGCGACTCGGTCGATCTACGGTAATCCGCGTATACGCCGGTCATTGTTCTGATCGATACCAATCGCATGCATTGATTGTATTCCGAGTTCATTTGGCGGAAAGAGAAATTGTATGTTAATATTTTTGGTAATTTTTGTACAAGAAACGAGTAGCTTTGATTTGTATTTTAATTTGATTTACATAAAAAAAATATGGTATCTACTTTCTCAAAAATACTTTATTTTTAAGACCAACTATTTTGAAAACAACTCATTTCTGGCATTTTGAATAATGATGTAATACATATAATATAGGAATGTGCCACAGTAATGTAAATTATATTTAAACAATTTATGTCTGTGCAGTTGTTAAATATCATATCTTTGCGTGTTTCATGACAGTTGTACAGATTCTAGCTGTCATAAAAAAAAACAATGTTTTCCCGAAACCTTGAAAATTGATCCCTCACGAAGTTCACTTCGATGTCATTCGTTTTAGGACTCGTATGACGCAACTATAGAGTCTCGAAATATGTTTGTGTAGAATCGAATACAGAATTATTAAAACAGTTAGATTATTGCTAGCGTGTCTGGCGGTTCTGCGTTATTTCTGTTACACGCTAATAATTCACATCCAACAATAAAGTTTGTAGTCCCAGAGAAAACCCTGACTTTTACGTTTCCAAACCCATTAATTAGGTACTGACACAATAGTACAGAAGGGGCACTCCGCAGTTTCGCGTCGGACTCGTCTTGTCGGACCAATTCAGTGAGGTAACGTAGTCAGAAGATATAAGAGTTACGCGATAGAAAGAGATGTAACTTCTAGGTGAATATAATTGTAGGGAATTATATAGCGCTGTGCGACCTGAATTGCACTTTATTGTGTCGTAGCAAAAGTCGCTTTTTATTAAATGATTTTGCGGAGTGAACCATCTGTATTAATCTGTGGTACTGGTTGAACAAGTATTTCACCACTTATAAATAACACAGTATTTAGTGTCATTAAACAAGAAATCAAAACGAGGTCGCAAATAAAAACCACATCACAAGGTACTGTAGTGAATTGGTTAAGAAAAAAAAACACAGTCAAGTTTATAAGTGATGCAAAACATTTTTATTACGTTTACAATAAATGTTGAAATCACGAAAGAATAAAAGGAATAAATCACACAACTTTATTGTTGGTGTATGTACTTACGAGTATGTTGCTGCATCTCACGAGTGTTAATCATTGCAATTTAAACCTTATGTCAATGGCATAAATACACATGTCGCGAGCTCGTGATTTGCAACAACGCAAATTAAAGTAGCAATAGCGGTCATTACCCTTTCCCTAATATCTCTCCGTAGGAATCCGTACGACAAACTATATATCGATTTTATTCGCGAAAGCCGTTGAGGACAACGATAGGTATCGATTAAGGCTTTAATAGACTTTGTTTCTGAAATAAATAATGCTATAATCTGCGTGATAAAAATATTAACTTTATTCATTCACTGACAGAAAACTCAGTTTCAATTGCTAAATTAAATTCGCCCCTTAAGGGGGTTAAATAAGGAATTAAAATTTGTATGAAAGTTCGTTATTTTAGCTGATGGAAGATCCAATCAGGCACACGATTTGTCTTTAAATAAATGTGGGTGGGTCAATGACCGCTATTGCTACCTTATTTGACAGTAACTATAATAATAGTTTAGTGTAATATATTGGAGAGCTCAAAGGTGGTGTTTACCTAGATGAGCGGGTGGACCGAGACGAGCTGCGAGACGACCGGGAAGAGCTCCGACTGCTATACGATGACGAGCGACTTGAGCGGGACCGCCTGCAACAAACACCAATGATTTTGTTTAATTGTTTAATTTCTATACGAAGTACAGTATTTTTAATTTATTTTTCTATGCCAGATTTCAATATCAAGTATGAATACAATTCTGCCCGGGCAGTGTTTGTTCAGCATACCATATATACAGGGTGTTTGGCGCATGGACCGACACAATTTTTTGGGGAGTTGAGAGGGTCATTTGCGAAGTTTCACCCAAAGATCCCATGTCCTAAGTGTCACGGTTAATAAGATATGATTTTTTTAGATTTTTTCCAAAAATTATGAACATAGTTTTATTTAAAAAAGTTCTTTATTTATTTAGAATAAGAATACATTGCAGAATACAATAAAAGTTATTTCGTGCAATTAGAACAATAAACAAAAAAGTAATGACTATTTAAAGGCGAGATTTCGGGTAGTTTTGTGAAAAAAACAAAAAAAACATCTCAATAACCGTGACACTTAGGACATGGGGTCTTTGGGTGAAACCTCCCAAATGACGCTCCCAATCCCCCAAATAATTGTGTCGGTCCATGCGCCAAACACCCTGTATATTGTAACGGGTTTAAAACATCGTTACATGTTTCTCGCCAGTTATTCGATTTCAGAACGTGGTTTTTGCTGTCATGGGTTGTCTTTGATGTGTTTCGTCGGTGCTGTCAATTTTGACGTTCATCACTTTGCGATTTGAATTCTTCCGGGAGACATTGACTCCAAACAATTTTTTTCCAATACGGATAAATCCCGGCTATTGGCGGCATATTGATGCCGTAAACTCCAAAAGGGACTCCCTCAGGACGAGGTGACGTAGGAATAATCCTTAATTTCTTTGGTAAGATTTAATTCTTTCGGATTGATAATTGGATAGCGTGACGTGTGCTCGATACGATTCTAAATTATTGTTTCAGGAAGTTATTATTACTCGTGGAACGCCACGCTTCCCAACGTCTGGGAATCCTAAACGACTTGTATTTACCCTCTGTAAATTTTGTTGCAGCCGGACTACGGACCGGTCTTTTCCGTATATTTCTACAGTATACGTCTTTCCGGTATAATTTATTTCTTTAAGGGATTTCTTTTTCCTACCTTCAACGCCACGATCCTGGAGGTTTAATTTAATCATTTTCTACGTACTTTAAAAAAAAAAATCTCAAAGATGCAACAATAATAATAATAATAGTAGATAATGGTAACAATAATATTTTAAATTTAAGTTCAAAATTATTAATCTGAAGCTACTGGCAATTAAACAAGGTATTAGCAAGGGAAATTCCATTGTTTTATTATCTTAGTTTACAGCTACCTCCGGCAGATTAAAAGTCTGACTCTCCGAAGTGTTCTATCTGGCAAGTTTGTTTATTTAAAACATACTGTGTGCATCTCCAAGGCGCCCGAAATTATTTTATTGTATTTTTTTAATAGGAGAACACACCATGTTTACACATTTTCATTACATGGGGCAAGCTCCTAACACATGTGACACTTATGCAACATCCCATATATTACAATATATAACACCAGTAATTAAAATAATACCAAATTATTATTAATTTTTTAACGAATTAAAAATCGAAATAAAAAAATCTAATTTTTATAAATTCAATAAATTTCTTGTTAATTCGCTGAAAATTTATACAAAATAAAATAATAATAAAGACAAAACTGTACCTTGACGAAGAATATGAGCGCGACCTGGACCTCGAAGATCGCGAGCGAGAGCGAGACCGCGAGCGGGAACGTGATGACTTGTTGCGCGACCGCGAGCGAGACGACTTGTTGCGCGACCGCGACCGAGACCGCGTTCGCCGCGAGGCAGACCGCGACCGCCGCGAGGACGACCGCGACCAGCGACGTCGCGACGCACCTGCCGCATTTCCCTTCTCTTCCACCTTCTTCACTTCTGGCGACGATTCTACGTTCACCGGTGGACTTTTCTCTTTAGGAGTCTCTTTAACAGGCTCCGGACTCTTTTTAACTTCTACAGGTGGCGCTGGAGATTTCTCTTTCACTGCTTCTACTATTATAGGACTAACACTTTTCCTTTTGGTTTTCTCGACAATAACTACTTCGGTTTCCTTCGGCTTGGAATTACTCCGCGGGGCCTGGGGGGTGGACGTTGACGTCGAGGCAGCGGCCTCTTCCTCGACCCTCCTTCGCTCCATCGACACTTTAGCGAGTTGAGCCAGTCTTTCTTTCAGTCTATTGAGCTCTTTGATATCTAAATCCTCCTGTCGATCCCTGTCGTCTAGCCTCAGGAACTCGACCTCTGAGTCGTCGTGTTCGCTGGAAGAGCTGCGCATGCACACAGCTTTAGGTTTGTAGTTCTCGGCCAAATCTTTACTTTTCTTCTTCTTGGGTTGTAGATCGGATGGCGACTTTATGTATTTGCGTTTGTCTTTTTCTGGTAGTTTTTCTATGATGTCGCGGTACCGCTCGGGACTGCGGCGCGCCGGCGAGTAGCTAAGACTGGACGTGCTGCGACTCTTGCGCGCCGAGCGCGACCGGGAGCGGTCCCTGTGCGCGTCCTTGCGCTCGTGGTGCCTGTCCTTGTCCGAGCGCTCCCTGTGTTCACCTCTCGCCGGCGACGTGCGACGCTCCGCGGTGCGACGCTCAGATGACTTTTTGCTCTTCTTGACTGGTGTCACACTCTTCCGCTTCTCCTTTTTTGAGCTTTTCCGTGGAGTTGGAGATTTGGACCGACTGGGCGACGTTTTACGTTGTGGTCTTTCTTCTGGTGAAGGAGACTTCCTTCGTGGTTTACTGCTCTCACCTTTGCTTTCTACTGATTTCCGACTTGATTTCAAGTATTTTTCTACTTTACTTTTTGGCGGAGGGGATTCTTTCCTCTTGTGTTCGGGGGACGGGCTTCGTTTCCGCTGTTCCCTCTGTGCTGGAGATTCACTCCTCTCCTTGTAGTAGCGAGCCTTATTTTTCGAACTTTTCTCAGATTTCTGTTTAGGTGGCGGTTCTGACTCTGATTCGGACGTTGAATATTTTCTTTCTGGTCGAGAACTTTTATGCGATTTTTCGGTGTCCTTCCGAGATTCTCTATTTTTGTAACTCTTGCCGACAGGTGATCGTTCTTTATATTCTGGAGACGTATCCCTTTTTTCTCTGGAAACACTTCTATCTTTCTTTCTTCGCGGTTTCTCATCATTGGTTTCCCTATCTTTCCGCTTCGTTGGCGGTTCTTCATGATTATTTCTATTATTCTTTTCATATTTGGCATCTTTATCTTTCCTAGGATGTGACCCCTCACGCCTGCTATGTCTAGAACTTGGAGATTCACTTCTTCTGGGAGCTCTTCGTTCATCTCTGTCTTCTCTATGATTTTTACTATTTTCTCTGACTGATTCTTTCCTGTTATAGTAGGTGTCTTCCCGCTTCCTGTATTCTGGAGAGGGACTCTTCCGCCGCCTCTTTTCTGGTGGTGGGGAGGAGCTAGACTCTCGGGTGTAGTTTTTCTTATTTCTTTTGTCTTGCCTGCTTTTGGGGGCAGGTTCTGATTCTGACTCGGGGGAGGAGCGCTGGCGGTCGCGTTTGGATCGCTTGGAAGCCTTGCGTCGATCTGATTCCACTGACGGGTCGCGCTTCTTGTTCTCTATCTTGGTGATGTAGGAGCGCTGGCGGTACTCGGGCGAGTGGTCGCGCTCGGTGCGCGAGGCGCTGCGCTCGCGCCGGCGCGAGCTGTGTCGCGACTCCCGCACGGGCGTGTCATCTCGCTTGTCGTACTTTTTGTTTCGCTCCTCGCGCTCCCTATCTGCTTTTCTGTATTGGATATCATTGTTTCTCTCTTCGACGGAGCGATCCCGTTGCTTCTCTTTCGTGTATTTCACTGGGGAACTAAAATACAAGAATTAGTAGTGTGATGCTGAAACTTAAAATAAATATGATCACGATATTAGGAGTAGTCTCACCTGTCACGGCTCGTTGGTTCACTGCTGCCGCGTCGCCGGCTGCTCGACTTTTTCTGTTCAAAAATTCGACAACAAGCGTAAAGATCATGGTTCCAATAGACGGGCATACAACACCAGTGCCAATACAATAGACTATAGTGGTAATGGCAAATAAACATATTACACTAAAAGTTACACGAGAAATTCTTCAGGTGCATCAAATGAACCAGATGAAGAATTTCAATAAAGAAACATAAGAAAAATATATCACTTGTACACATGCATTCTAATAAGGAATAGTAATAAGTAGAGGCATCAAACAAAAGGTAATAGTAGAAAATAAAATTATACTTAAAGCTATTGATGGAAGCAAGTATAAATAAACATGTAATTTGTTTGGAAGTGTATTATTCTGGACGATCTCATAGAATGTTATATAATGGCGCATCCATAACATTCTCGAAGTGTGAACTCAAAATAAATAAATAAACAGATAGATATAAGGGAACACAAGAGAACATATTGATTGGTTGGCACCGGTGCGTTACTCGCTTATTATTATAATGATGTTAGTAACACATTACGGCTCAACATAATTAATCATAAATACATGTAATACACAAAAATCAAATGTAAATATAACACTTCGGTAACGTACCTTATTTAACAAACGGTGGTGGTATTGTATACCATTTAAACATGTGGAGCATCCTTAATTAGTTTTGGGTAAATGAGAAGAGGGAGAATGTTATGGATTAGTTACATTTTAATAATCAGACAGTCTGGATATTAAGAAACTGGCGTGTGCTACGAAAACAGGCTCACTCGCTGAATAGATGACTATTTGTTTAGTCACGTATTCCTTTAACACAAAGCGTTGTGTAAGACAAATAATTAAATTTGCAATCGTTTTATTTGTTTTCCGTAACAATGTGATAGCGGTCTTGTTATCATAGGTGTATTGTTCACAATTGGAGCACGTTTTTGTAGCACACACAGTCGCGTCACACGAACAAGTTTAGACCACCATCTGTTTGTAAGTACTACACACCATGCATGAGGTAACTGTGCACACTTGGACCCACGAGCGCACATTGATGTAATCTCAAGATCTCTGTGTTAGTCACAAATGCGATAGTTAACAATGCATTACCAAAATTATCACGGAGTACATAATTTTAGTATCACCTAACATAGTGTCTTACTGAGTGTTATTGCTTTGTGATATACTTACAGTATACGTTATTTCTTCAGATAAAGATGGCTATCCTATGAAATGATGCACAGTTAAACAGATAATTTTTACTGGCTATTTCTTGTATTTACAGAAAATAAAATAAAATGAGGTAAGAAGACAATAACATTTAAATAATACGTTTCGTGAGCCCCACACGGACCGCTAGAGGAGCGTTCATATAGTCGCACGGTACGACCGGCTATGCACATCGGAAGCTCGGAAACTATAAGGTAATGGTAAAACTCTGAAGCTGCTACAGTTAGTTCATCAGTTGAACGATGCAAGTAGAGGGATGGAGACAGGGCCGTGTGAGGAAATTATACACAAACCAAAATTCGTGAAGCCAATATTTTATGCAAAGGAAGTGCCGAGAATGTCATATTCATTGTATCAGGCCAATGTGTTTGTTACACATTAACATAAAATTAAAGAAAGCAATGTGCTACTCGAGCTAATCGGTCGCTGCGAAGTCACTATAACATTATACTAGTTTACTGAAGGATGGAACATTGTCTGAGAGAAAATGGAGTCGAGTGGCTGGAGACACGTGGAAGAATCCCGAGTTAATCTAAACGAGGCATCGTGTGGCATTATACTGACTAGTCCGTAGCCCCAAAACCCCACACGGAGTAGTAACGTTAGATCTCAAGAATCAAAGATTATGTTTTACATATTCCAAGATCAATCTAGTGAGAGCAATCAGTGCTGCTCTTTACTATACAAAGTGCGAGGTCATATATTTAATCAGGTTGCCATGGAGACAACATTTTAAAGTTTAAAAACAAAAGTAAAATATCCAAGCTAAGAATTTAGTTCCAAATGAATCTGTAAACATGTATTTAAGCATAGAGGTTTCTTATTAAAGCGAACCAAACATAATCTTTGAACTGCGGCACTCCTATCTGAATAGCTAGAGTATGGCATAGACATTACAACATGGAGTAGGTAAATGTGTTAATTACCTTCTTTTTCTTCTTCTGGCGTTCGTCGTCCGAGCTGCCGGTGTCGCTGTCTTGCTGTCCATCGGAGCTGCTCGAACTCTCGGTGTCAGGCGACTTGGAGCGTTTCTTTTTTTTCTTGCCCGAATCTTGTCTATGACAAATAAACATACCATAGATACCTCAACATGACAACCTTCGTATTGAAAACAGCTCTGTAATTTAATAAGGTTGGTGGTAATAAGATAATTATTATATAGGTTCATTAAATAAGATAACACATGTTTTATAATGTGGAAATCTATGCTAACTCATTATAGGTTAAATAAAAGTGTTTGTTAATGAATATAGTAATCATCAAATAATAATTGTATTTTGTTTTAAGATTCACATCTTACTTTTGCATTGTTATTAAAGATAGTGCCATCCACGAAGACGCCCCCCATTCCGCTAGTGTTTTAGTATTGTCAATAAACACTAATTATCTATGAGTGGGTAGTTAGTAAACACGACAAAACTAAAGCACTAGCGATATGTTGCTCACTCGTACTGTAAGCGATTAGGAAGAGAGGGGCGCGTCTTCGTGGATGGTACTATCTGTACACACGGCTACATATCAAGCTATACATTTCCAGTTTACGCTGACCTCGCATTGTACGGAAATTCCATACAATGCCAGATCAGCTTATACTAAAATTGTATAACTTGATGTGTAGCCCTGTGTACAAGGTAAATATTTCATGAAGTAAAAAGAAACCGTTACAAAACTTTATATATTATTTTTATCTTTCTCTATTCGCTGAAACAGAGCAATAAAATAAAATCTTTATATCCGGAATCACATAAAAATTATGTTGTTCAATATAATAATAAAAGTTTATATTTAACCTCGTACCATACCTATTCATGAAGTTCCATAACATTTTTCTTTCACTGAAATGATGACCAGACATATTTGATACTTGAATTCATAACAAAAAAACAAAAAGGCAAAGGTAAAAAGTTTTGATACTTGCCTCGTTGACAACCGAAGCGTCACCTGTCTGGGTTCAAATGTAATCTATGAAATTTACGCCAACATTTACAAAAATTATACAAAAAGAGACAAATGAACAAATATTTGGTATATAAATTGCTTCGGACGGAAACTTACTTCTCCTTTTTATTCTTTTTTGACTTCTTCTTCTTCAATTTCTTAGCTTCTGGTGACGCACTGAAATATTAATTGGATTGAGTGAGTATAAGTACGATAGGTGTCTGTTTCTTAATTAGAATATAGTCTTGTAATGAGGGTTTTCTGAAATGACGTTTAGGTGGCAGCTCTGAGACGTCAAGTCCGGGCACCTGTCAAGTGTCAAAGCGCCTATATTTTCTTTAGTCGCGACTGAATGATGAACGAGTGTTGATCGTCATCATATATTTTATATTAATTGTCAAAATGAAAGGCCTCTTGTCAGTGTCGCCAACTGGTCGTTTTATTTTAAAGTGAAAATTAATAAATTAATGGATCGAGAATAAAGGTTTACAGACTTCATAGATTTTATATTACAAGTCTCCCAATATAATTTGGTTGTTCGATCCAGGGTGATCCAAAATGGGACATTGGTTCAGTTATTCCATTGCTTTGTCTGTGAACAGTGTCTCTGTCCAGTTAGGTAAGGATAGGATAAGGACTCATAAGCAAATCTATCTAATAGAACAAATACATATTGTTAGGTTGTTTCCTAATAATAAAAGAACCCATGATCTAAATAGTCTTAAAAAGAAGAATAGAAATGGTACAGTCATAAACTCAGTCATGATAACACAACAAATAAAAATATAAGTTTTATTTTAGATATGTATAGAAAGTAAATAACTCTGGCAAAAAGCACTCTGAGAGTTCTTCCAGGTCATAGTCTACCTATGTGCTAAACATCCCAATCCGTTCAGCAGTAAATAATCAGAGATAAAATACATACATTTTTTCGTTACAGCATCAACCAGTAAGTAACAGCAACACAACAATAACAAAAGAATAAACGGAATAGAAATGTCCATCTGCCTTTTACAATGGATGAAGGAGAGGAAGAAAAAAAGAAGGTACCGCGAGACTCATACCTTCTCTTTTTCCCCCGTTCGGGTGAGTGATTGCTGCGGTCAGGGCTCGGCGATCTGGAACGCGAGAGCCGCTGTGCGCGCCGGTCGTAGCTCGGCGAAATGCCGAAAGCATCCCGCATCCGAGCATTCTTCGCCTTCTGCGCATCCGAGAACGCTTGCGTCTCGGGAACGCTAATGAACAGTTTCGGTCCATATAAAGCAGGTGGGATATTACCGGGTCTATAATATCCTAGATAGCCAAACCCCGAACCAGCAGGGTGAAGTGCTTATCAAAACCAAAGTGAGCCCAAACTGTCTCCCTGAGGCATTCCTCGCCCAATCCTGATACTCATCGTTACCCTGAATTTAGAGATTTCCTGGATAGCGCGGGATCGTACTTATATCTACTTCTACACACACGGCAACAGGTAGTTGTATCTATTTTATTTAAGTCTAGCACCCTCACGAGCCGGAAGTTGTATGTGTCACCGAGTCAAAGGCCTTATTACAATCTAGCCACAATCTCGACAATGTCAATCGTCGTCGTCCATGTCAATGAGAAGCAGCTCCTTGGTACCGCGACACTTTTCCTATATCCATTGTGAAAGGCAGACATAATAGTTTTTTTTATTCTTTATTATTCATTAGTCATTTATTATTTGAAATTTTTAACATTTCAAAATATTTATATTTGTTTGTGTTATGGCTGTACCATTTTCAATCTTACCTATGTTTTTTGGACAATTTTGAAGAACGTTTTTTTTAAAGATATAATTATTATGCTAACGGGTACTTTCGGTCGTTTTGCTTATGGGACCTCCTTATGCTACAAAAAGTAATGTGTCCCTACCTTCTCTTTTTCTTCCTCTTGGGCGGGTGGTCGTCTCGCTCATGGCTGGGCGTCCTGACCAGCGGGTAGCGTGCCGCGTGGTCGCGCGCGCGCCTCTCTGGGTCCAAGCTCGAGCCCTCCACGAAGCGCGGTGAAATGCCGAATGCGTCCCGCAGACGAGCGTTCTTCTCCTGCTGCGCCTCTGCGACCGCGTGCGTCTCGCGAACGCTGACAAACAACAATACAATATAGCCAACAGCATTCATGAGCCTGGGAATATCCCAATACCAAATCAATTAGTCTACAGGGTACGTACTATTCAACCGACTTCAAAAAGGAGGAGGTTCTCAATTCGGTTGTTTTTTTTTTTTTTTTTTTTATGTTTGTTACGCGATAACTCCGCCAATTATGAGTTGATTTTGATGATTATTTTTGTTTTTGGTAGGGCATAGTTCAGAAGTGGTCCCATATAAGTTTGGTCAAGACCTGATGAGGGGTTTTTGAGTTAGCTTCAATAATACGTATTTTTCCCACCTAGTATATGTGGACGATGTTATAATAGTTCCTGTATTCAAATTTTTGTCGGGGGTTTGTGTAGGTACCACAACTAAAAAGTGAAAAATAAAAACTATTTTTACAAAAAATAAAACCGACTTCCAAAAAAAAAGGTGTCTTTGGTTTTGTATTTTCGTTTTTTTGCCTCCGACTTCCGAAATCAAAGTTATTATTCACTTTGTAGTTTTTTTTGGAAGTCTGTTTTATTTTTTGTAAAAAAAAAGTTTTTTTATATGTACGAATCAAATAAAATCCTTCTAACACAACACATATTTACCTGCACAGCACCTAAGTGCGCTAAAAATAGGGAAACAGTATAATTTTAGCATGACAATCTCAACTAAAACAAATGTTTTTATACATATAACATAAATCTTGACATTTGACATTGCATACAATCAATGATCTACGCATAGTAAGTATATCTAAAACGTGTGAAATCGTGTATATTTCAATTAATACCTGTTTGTACTGCAAATATGTAACTTTTAATTAAATGTGGAATAATATGCGTTCGTTAGGTGCTGACCCAAATAACTACAATGACCTACAAGGTAATCGATAAAACTCTGTGCACACCTTATGACGGATCGCATGGACTTCCTCTCCTCATCGTTGGAGAGACAGACCTGCAAATTGTCGTTAAAGTTGTTCCGATCTGTCGCGGAACAGTTACAGTGGCAGCAGCACGAGTTGCGCAGTCCTTCGAGGATGGTGCGGAGCGCGGGCTCGAGCGCGAGGGGTGGCGGCGCGCGGGGCGGCGGCGCCATGCTGGCTAGCGCCGCGTCAATGCTGGGCTCGAGCGAGGAGGCCCGGCCGCGGCGCCCGCCCGCCAGGACGGCCTGGAACGTGCCGCGCCACAGCCGTTCGAACACGACCCTATTATTTTGCGTTGCTTCGCGTCGCGGAGCCCTGCCCCTTTGCATCTTAATCTACTAACTTAACTAATGGAAGACTTGTTTTCTTAATCCTAATAATATTTTTCTTAGACTAATGCATGGCGGCTGGGCCGCGGAAGACTTGTTTGAGCAGAGGAGCGTAGAGGCTACATTCTGAGCGGCCGGCAGCGGGCCGGCGGCGCTACTGCGGGGCGTCGGGTGCCATAACAGGAAGCACGCCGACGCGCGCAGCCTGCGCAAACATCGGATACGCGCCCTGTCGCGACTACCACACAAAGGGCTCTTCCCCCACACCCTTTTGTACAACCATCTAGTAATTTATTCTCGTTTGCTGAAATATTTTCAATTCTTCTGTCGTTCTTAAGGAAATGAACTTGGTTATGACTAATCAACTATTAGTTATTTGTAACTGCGCAGCCAGTCAAGTTGTTGTTTACAACGACAGTTTAATAGGCATCCCATCCATTATAATATTCTCGTATAAATGTGTTCTTTATAAAAGTCATCTTATTAGTAAGTATTGGTAGTGATGTATCAAATCGGATTATCCGCGGTCGCGCCTGTTTACTGACGGCATAAAATATAGCGGCGTCTTTAGTTCTATTCTTGAACAGTACGTATGTACACGCTATTGAATAAACTGAACATCTAAAAGAATATTTTTGGATCGATAGTACTATTTTTACATTGTAAAATTGTAAGAATTCTCTCTTCAGTTCATTCGAGTAGTTTCCTAGGAGTAATTGATTCGTTGTAACGTGGAAGGAGTAATTAGCTGTAATTAATGGTATGAGATGTCAGCAAGTGAAGGGGTCCGATGGGACCATTGCCTGCCGGGGTTGCGGGAAAGTCCGAAAGGGATACCGTGGCCCCCTGGCATTGCACAGGCAAGAGAAGGAACACGGGTGGGTTTTAGTCAGTAAGAGTCTGACACGCCCTCCCGCTCCACCCAGAGCGGGAGAAGTTATTTGTTGAATTCCCAACCAAAAAAAAAATGGTATCAAATCGTATCAGTAAATCAATCTTGCTAGTAATCTCAGTACTTTAGACGTGTTTTGAATTCTGCGTATGATACGTATCCAAAGATTGCATTTAATTTTCATACTAGCTAGTGCCACTGCTAGGACTATGCTTGCACTGACAGGACAGGTCCACTCAATTCTGTGTGAGTCTTTTCTCAAAAGACCATTTCAGACTAATCTACATGGTCCTCATATGGCCTGACCAAGATTATGTCTGACTTTAAAAGAGACTGTCACCTCTGAGTTTGTTTCGGCCTTTCTTCTCTGAGTAGTCAAATAGGAAACGCCGAACTCATCTAGATTTTTTTTTTGTTTTGTTTTAAGGTTACGTGTAAAAGTGATTCCAATATCCTATTTACAGAATAAACAATTTAATTTCACTGCTTTCGTTAAATTTTTTATGCGTTTATAATTATGTACATTCTTATTGTCAATTTGGTATATAAGCTCCAATATTGTATTATTTTAAATATAAGTATGGACAAGTACCTATGGAAGCTAATTCGTTACTTACATTAAGTTTGTGTTTCAAGCTTGAAGAACCTATACAATTTATACATTTACACCTGCCAAGTGATTTGTGAGAAAAACGTGAACCAAATCAACAAGAACTAGTTTATACAATAAAACACATGTTAGAGTTCAGTTTTTTTCCCGATTGGCGATAACGAAAATAATAAAAATGTTTTACAATAAACGCTGACCCAATTTGTTGTTAACCTCGCTGTAAGCCGTGGTTTTTTTTCAAATATGCATATACTTGCAAATATTTTCGCGAGTACATCGAGCATCAGCGTTGAGTGACACCACGTAGACTTCACTCTACTGATAGGTCTTGCTATAATAGCGTTGCGGTGATGCGGCGTTAGCGTCATGTTTGCACAGGGATCTACGCAGCGTTAGCATAGCGTTTACAGTAGTTTGCACAGTCTACGCGGCGTTAGTATTACGTTTGTAGAGTGTACGTGGCGTTATAGCATTACGTTTGCACAGAGTCTACGCGGCGTTATAGCATTACGTTTGCACAGAGTACGCGGCGTTATAGCATTACGTTTGCACAGAGTACGCGGCGTTATAGCATTACGTTTGCACAGTCTACGCGAAGTTATAGCATTAAGCTTGCACAGCACAGTCGTCTACGCGCGTTAGCATTACGTTTGCAGTGTCTACGATGCGTTCGCTAGATGAAAGAATGATGTTTTTTTTTCGATATATCGTTTAGATGTATAAAACAGTGGATCCACAGCATTCGGCCGGGAAATAGATCACCCTGAAGTCGGTCTAATTGTATTTAACAGGGCTCTATTCTCTGCCGTGAATGGGGGGCAAACAATTAACTTTCACACAAAGCACTAATTGGATCATTAGGAAAAGTTTTGCCTACCAACCAAGTTTTACATCGTGTTGTGATTGAAATAATTATTATATGTGCTAGCTATGGGTGGCAACTAGAAACATAAAACATTTTAATGAACCAAAGCGTTTTATGCACGCAATCAAGATAGGAAAGTAATGTATTATGTTTTAATTATTTAGTCATGCATTTTTTTTTGGGAAAAAACAACCCATAAAAGAAAATCTAAACACACTATAGTACGATTCAAACGTAATGGCGGCTCGGAAGTTAGCCACTAGCTGCGCAGTACCTGGGGGTACTACCCCTCACCCCGCTGACACGTGAATTCGTTACTCGGAATCGGGCTGCAGGTACCTATTCATTGGTTTTTCTTATTTTTCTTTTGCAACCTTTTCAAACTTCATCAACTGGTATAGGAAGTCTACGGAAATAAGTAAGTTTTAATGAATCAGTGACAGATCATAACACATTTTTTTCCTTATTTCCAGAACTAAACAGAAGATAAAATGGGCCTATATTTTTATTAAGAAATAATAATTGCCAGTCGAGCGCAAGCATCCGAAGATGAGAATCATTATCGTTCAGCGTACAATGCGCACCTGCGCCTGATCGCTCAGTGCCAGACTGCCAATCGCAGTGTTGATCCTGGCAGTCGGGTCTCATCTTGTGCCAAATACCCATGTATCACGGGCCAGTATCTTTAGTTATACAAACATAAGCACGGAGGCGCGGTTTCTGGCCTATCCCGCGGGCGCTCCCGTTAATTACGATATACGTCTGTCCGTTTCAAACGTTCATTTGTTTCACGATCGCGTGACTAGTAAATAAATGTGTCAAAATTCTGTACGTGCTCTGATTTTATAGCGGGCACGTTATGATTTGTTAGAATTTGGAATGTTTAATTGTGGGCTTTTATATTAGTTGTATACGCGAGCTTTTTTTACAGTGCGCGGTGCATCTTAATGTTTCGATTAATTAAAACAAAACAGCATCTACAATAAGTCTATAATGCAAGCTAAAATTAAAACAATTAGTATATTGGTTTGGTAAGCTCCACCTTCTGAAATCAACGCTTCCATGGCCACTTTTAATTGACTGGAACTATGTTAGACGTTGTTCATAAAACTGACTCAATTATACATAGATCTTTTGACACCAATTCAAAACAGATATTTTAAGAAGAGCACGACACTGCAATATTATTCATTTTATTGTTTCATTATAATAGTGCTGTAAACACGGAAGTAAATGTCGTGAAATATAGGTAATATTACAAGTGCCTAGAGAGAGAATCTCGCTTACCTACCTATACCATAGCCCCATAGGTTAAGAGTTCAACTGCTACTAATGAGACACAATAGAATTTTAATTCGATCTCCTGGAGTCTTTGTAACGGACGGGAGATTAAGTTTAATAGTGTAAGATTAAAATACTATTAGAAAGCATGAAGCAATAGACATTATCCAGACCGAAAAATGTACTGAAATGAAAACACAACTGTATATACTATTCTTAGCTCATATTAGGTCAGGGAAGTTTATTTCGAAACGTTACAAGTTAGGTCAGGCGGGGTAGACAATTTAATTTCCAGTGCGGTGCCTATCCCTGCCACGAGTACGTTTTAAATTGGAGACAAATTGTTAATTTATTTGGAGGGTTTATTTTCTATCTGTTACACGATTTCAGTGCGATGTAATTGGCATGTTTTACTCCTATTACCGTAATATACAGACTGAAGTTGACTTTCTTTTTTTTTTTTGCAATTCAGAGGATGGAAGTATACTTATGAATATGGTATGAACAACTTTCAGGGGCAAATCATGAAATAGCAACGTGTTTATACTTTTTCATAAGGAACTGAATTTTTGTATGAAACAGCACTTATTTTTTCATTTCCGTGTTGGTCCCTTTACAAAAACTGTTCAAATTCATGAGTACTTTCACCCCTTAAAACCAAAAAAAAATCAAGTCAACCTGTATAACCTTTAGAATTGACCTTAGATATTACGAGAGCGAGGCACAGCGGGGTGCGAGTTCGACATATTAAAAGTCCTGTGACCTGTCTCCCCTTACCGAGGCGTGGAGTGAGTCGTAGGGGGGGACAGACGTCATCCGCGATCGATAGGTATGCAAGGACCCTAGAATATCGGTTACGTGAGGAGAGGTCCGCGAGTTTAGATTAGGCGTATACATAGTACCGATTTAAAAACAGTACAAGTGCAGTGTTGATTGAATAAAATGTTCACAAAACGTTATATTTTTCCCTGTATCGACCGACAATTTCACAGACCTGTTATTTTTATTTAACAACATTGAAGCCCACTATCATGTAAACGGATACAACAGCAGTATAAATTAGTTAAGAATAGGGTTTTCCTCGTAGGATTACCCTTTCTGATATGAAACATTTCATCAATAAGCTAACCTGTTGATAACCGTTATTGAGCCCAGTTTAATGGATCAGTTCGATCTTAACGAAGAAAATTTAATAATAATTCTGGGCACGATTTTTATGACAGAACTGAGGTACCTAAGCTTCTCTTCTCTTCTGCTGAGCGGTATAATGTGGAGAATAGAATGTAAGGACAGCAAGCAAATGCTACTTAAAATAACATCTACACAGAACACATTTTTAAAATTACTGTAAATGGACCTTGAGGGACCCATTTCAACTTTCAACACTAGTTAGAATGTAATCAATTTAAAACGTTAGTAATCCATTAACGTTTATTAAACGTGTTAAATTAAAAGAACTTTTTCGATAGCCTCGACATCCGGACACAATTTCCCTAAAAGGATCCCTTTTAACAAAAACACTCCGAATTTATAACATTTTGTCAAAGACATCAAAACCCCATTTTATAGAACAAGTAGGACCATAACACTCCGATCATAACACGTAACAATGTTGCCGATCCATCGGTTATATGAGACAAAGGTTTACCTAACAATACGCTACTGGTTATAAATTATGTTATTGATGTGGAGCAACTGAAATAGATGCGCGGACTAACGCAAATGGATAGTCTTCGTTTTGTGATGTATTGAGGCACATTTTACCTTTAGTTACGAGACTGAGGTAAATACATAAAAAAGCAAATATAGAGACAGATGTACTGCAGGGAACCATCCGCACTTGGTCGATATATACCGACTAGTCATACCCAGCGCTGCTCCTCCACATTTATATGCGCCCGGCTAGAGTGTGGAACTCTCTGCCTGCGTCTGTGTTCATTTCCACGTATAAAAGTGAACAGGCATCTTCTGGGCTTGTTCGCTCCATAGTAGACTTCATCAATCGCTTTCCACCAGGAGAGAACAAGGTCATGAGCAGGGCCATTTCGCAATAAAAAAATAAAATAAAGAGGCATAAAGGAAAAAACCAAAGATAAAATTCGAAGACATGTGACATCCGCTAAACCGCAGTGGGCCTACGTGATGGGTTACGAACTACGGCCCACTATCTTTAAGATAAAGAAGGCACGAGTCCCAACTGAGGTAAAATTATAGGCTGAGATATGCAGCTAAAAGAACAAGCATTAAATAATGTAGGATATTTGTTTTAAAGTTTAGTATGCATAGAGGCATACTTTTAACCGACTTCAAAAAGGAGGAGGTTCTCAATTCAGCTGTTTTTTATCTTTGTTACGCGATTATTCCGCCAATTATGAAATGATTTTGATGATTATTTTTTTGTTTGGATATTATTCATACTTCAGAGGTGGTCCCATATACATTTTAAACTTTGCTTGAGTAGTTTTTGAGTTAGCTTCAATAATAAGTATTTTTCCCATTATAGTCTATATGGATGATGTTATAGTTGCTGTCACTGGTATTTAAATATAGCAGGTAGTGTTATTCGAATTTGTGTGGGGTAGGTACCACAACTAAAAAGTGAAAAATAAAAACATTTTACAAAAAAAAAAAATAGAACCGACTTAAAAAAAAAGCACTAAAATGTGCAAAATAACTTCATTTCGGAAGTCGATGACAAAAAACGAAAATACAGAACCAAAGACACCGACTTCCGAAATTAAAGTTATTTTGCACTTTTAGTGTTTTTTTTTAGTTTGTTCTATTTGTTTTTGTAAAAAGTTTTTTTACCTGACATGATAGTTGACAGTTGCGTGATCTATTTTGCATTGTGTTTTCTTGCGCGAGCTTGAATTTATTGATCGGACGCCCATTGAGGCTGGCTAGATAATGTCTTCAGCTATTAAGATATTGAAGATTGTCGTGTATGATGAGTTCGTTACAACTTATTTTTCACCGTAGCCACTTAGATTCTCCCTATGTTCTTTACAACGCTCCTACTTGATCTTAGCCAAAGAAATGTTGGAATTATAAATAGAGCTCGCATATGAACCAGTGACATTTCTGTCACGTATTTTTATTTACGTCAAAAGTGTTACAAGTGGGCACGGCTTTCTAATTAAACAAGCCGTATAGTCGTAATAGCCGGGTAAAATTAATTTAACGGTGGTAAATTGCCAATCAAATTAATTAAAACCGCGATTATGTCCCCACATCTTAGAAGTGCTGGAGTTGCCCTACGTATTAAAGATGAAATGAAACTGAAATTCGTTAATTTCATGCATCGGATTATGACTAATTGGATCACCTGGCAATGCTCAGCGTTTGTAAAAATGTTTGAAGTGAATACTTCTAGGTGCGTTGAGCACTTTTTGGGTGAACAAAAATCATGGAACTCGCGTCATCGTCACCGAACGCTTTCCATGAGCTATATGTATACTATGTATATGTGAAATTTTTGGGTGAACAACAAGCGTGAAACTCGCGTCATCGTCACCGCACGCTAGTCTTCACTTCTATCGGCAGTCCCCAAAGACTGCCCTGCATTTTTTTTCTTGAAGCGAATGGTTTTTTTTTAGATACTGTTTTAGCTCTGCAAAAGAAAACCATAAGCGAAGGAAAAACGACACTAAAATTCTTTACCTAAAATGTACTTATGGGAACCCATACAGTATGAGAAAACTCCGAAACCACAATACGTTTTCCGGTTCCCAAGTCTTACGCATGCGAGCCGAGAATTGTTTTATTGACACACTGATTGACAAATTGAATGCGTTGATCCTGAAGACCGCCAATTCCCGAGTGATAGTTCCTTTATAAAACTATGAAAGCATACGTGACCACGGTACTAAAACAACACTAATGTTCGCATTACTAATATACCTACATTTTCATATTTTATTTTCGTTGAGCTTATTAACTGCCCATTTCAACTAGAAAATTAATCACGTTTTTTGCAAAATAAAAACCGATAAAGGTAAACGTAATGCGTTAAATTGAATGCTCGATAATCGCACATTATGTATTTTTTCTCCTTGATAAATTATAATAAATGTAATAAATTACTTGATAATTTCAACACCACAGTATGCGCGTGCGCAAGTGATCTTATTAGTCTGCTGGACTCTGGAAGCAAGACGGTTTTTGCTCGTCTAGATTTATGTTATGCAGTAAATTATAATGTAAGCGTGATCATTAATACGAATTAATGAATTAATTACTTCCTAGTAAGTATAAATATTATAAGTATCATCTTTTAATAAAGAAGGATGTTTTTATTTAAAAAATACTCCTTTTAAATTTCTTGGAAGTGTTTTCTTTAATAAATAAAATTTCACTTGGAGGAGTCCCAAGTCTCAATTGATAAATAAAAGATGACTCACGCAACTCTCCCGAACTCGTCCTTCGGCACGTCCTTGTCTCCAGCGCCGGTGGTGCACAGCTTCGCTCGGAAGGCAGCCACGCGCGCCGCGATCTCCTCCTTCGGCAACCTACGCAACCATACCAGTGACACACTCATTATTCACGAACTAAATATTACAATACAAACAAAAAACTAAATAACACGAGCGCGCCGCCGAACGCGCGTGAACGGTTTACTTGCAGCCAATGGATTCACGAATGTCTCACTGAGCGACCGCGTACCAACAAGCGTGGATGAAAATCTTATAATAAATTTCTGTGTTATACCTACCAGTGCATGATACGCTGAGCCGCTATAACGGCGTAGAATTACTTTTCGAAAACAATAAAATCCGATAAGACGTTCTCGTTGCGCGACTGTTTATTGAATGCGCACGGGTACAGTTTATTGAATAATATAGCATGAAGGGTGGCCCGTGGCCCAGTCTCGCACTGTTGAATTATTGATCTGACTCCGGCGCAGCGGCCATCGCCCCTAAACAAGGGTGCGATTTTTCCGTACGGCCTTAGAGGGGTACTTTCTATTGAGCAAAATGAAACAAGGGATTTTATTGAGTCATAAATCGATAAGGCAACGTGACCTAAGTGAACATGTGCAACTGCATGTAAATCTAATAGAGAACCTGCTACAACTCGAGTTACAAATGCCGTCAAATTTTACAAATTCGAAATTTTGTGCGGACGTTTGTTTCTGTATCACGACTGATTGGATGAGAATTCGGTTAGGTGGAGATAATTTTTCGTTTCGATTCAGGCTCCAATTAAGAAAGGAAAAACGGAACTTTCAATTTCCTCGGTTTGCAAAGTTTCAAAGGTTTCAAAGTCAGGATCGTTTCGAGGCCTAACTAAGTTACTCGATGACAGGGCATTAACGAAAGTTGTTGTCATTGATACATTAGATTTAGATTAAAAGGCTTCTGCAATTCTTATTAGACAGGGATAAGAAACCAATACGTCTATCTATCGGATTTAACGAAGTTTCGACCGCACATTCCAACTGGACTGAAAAGCCCGCAGTTAGGAAGAACACGAAGGCAGCTTTGCGATTGCAGTGAGCGAAAAACAAAATAACGGGGAATACCCACAAAGAAAGACTGGCAAAAGCATTTATATGTGAAATATTTTTTATGTTAATGACTTTCAGCTGTAGTCACACACGACCTACATGTCTGCCTGCCTGTCGACGGAAGAATAGACAAATTGACCAACCCGTTTCTACGTTGGTCTGCTGGTGAATAATATAGGGTTGTACGGCATTGGGAGTGCCTAGCTGTGTGAATGTGCAGATACTTTACAATAAGGATTCTTATGCCCGTTTTTATTACCACTAGGCGACACATAAATGAAAAATTACTGATTAAATAAAAGCGCGCTCTTGGATTTTCAACGCTCGGCTCAGCGTCGAAAGTTGAAAGTCTAACAGCGCGCTTTTATTTAGGCTTTCATTTAGGTGTCGCTTAGTGTTAGTGAAGACGGGTGTTATTGAAGAGCGTTATCTGCCTCGCTATCTTTGAAAAATCAGCACTAGTTGCGTTAGGAGCGCGTTTTAGTTGCGTTACTTGCGTGAAAAAAAAAAGACCTGAGCAAATAGCGTAATTCAAGTTCTAAATTAACCATCGCCGCCCCAAAAATAATAATTCTTTCAACAAAACACAAGGTTTCACGAAAGTGAAGGACACGTCATGTTTGCTAGCACCAAGAGTTTGCGTGTTCACTGTTATGTTCATTAATTATTACAGCACGTACCTATAGCATAGCATGGGAGAAAAAAATGGAAAACCCGCGCAACGCGTGAACCCTCTTTGACTTGAACAGACGCTAGCACATCAACCTACTACAATCTGTCAAATTTGTTTAATAGATTTTCAACTTTATCACTAAGGCATGAGGTTCAAAGTTGATTGGGAAAATTTGACAGTTTCGGGTAGGTTGACGTGCTTGGCGTCTGTACCTATTAAAAATAAAAGTTATAAAAACTAAAACCGAACTACGACAAAAACTTATAAGTTATAACTATAAACATGATCCTCGATTTCTGTTGCTACAGAAATTTCTTTTCTTTCTTTATTGCTATAAAGAAAGAAAAGAAATTTATTTGACTCAGGTAACATATTTTATTTTAAGTGTATTCAATTTAATCCGAAATGTAAACCACATTCGATTATTATATTGTACCTACTGTAAGAATTATGCAATAAACAATTTCCAATCATTATTATGTTATTTTGTAATTTGATGTCTGTGTTATTATAAAAAAAAAATATCTTAGTATTATACCTACTTTCCCGAAACTACTTTACAGACCAAAAAAGTAGTGTTTTAATGTATTTTCTTTATATTAAATATTTTAAGTTAAACTAACACACCAAAGCTGCAAGTGCATGCAAAAGATTTGTTTGAGAAATTAACAAATAAATGTAATACAATAATTTACAAAAGGTTTCATTGCTAACAATTTTGAACATTTCGAGAAAAAAAAACAACTGTTTTGCTCCATATATTTTTTTTCAAATTTTTTTTTTCGCGAAGGTAAACAATTTCTTAAAAACCGCTAGAACAGACGTTGATGAGCGGTCACTTATCTGTCCGCATGAATTTTTTTCAGCGCGAAATTTTGACTTTGGGTTCTAAGGCCACCATATTCAAAATCCGGACCACTGTGCGCCGTCGGTTTGGGGATGCGTGACCATCCATTACAAAGTCCGACGGCCTACTACTCTGCACTGCCGTCTCTACGTGTCACTGGCAGAATAGTCGACACCGGCTCAATTGCCAAGAAGGAAGACAAAAAAAAAAAAATTGACATCTCTATGCCTCGGAAAACATGTTAAGCTAATGCATCCTGACTGCTATTCATAGGTCTTTGAGTTGTTACTAATAGTCAGAAGCCAAAGTCTAACAACCAGTCTTACTAAGTGGTATTGTGTTACCCGGTAACTAGCTTGTGGAGGTCATATATAGGCAGTCGCTCCATGTAATATACTGGTTAAACTGGATGGACGCTGGATCCAACATAATTGGGAAAAGGCTAGGCAGATTGATTGATCAAACTTTCCACATAAATAATAGAAAATTTACTCGCAAACCTCACTTAACAAAAAGTTATTATTATTATTGGAAGAACATTATCCCTTGCTTCCAGAATCAGATTATGGAACTAAGTACCATCGAAGAAGTTCATATCTATACACCGTAAGGATTATTTCTGCTTGTAGCGTTCGGCCGCTATAGAACCAGGGCGGTAACAGATGTGGTCATCGTGTTCACGGGATTTTGTTTTCAAAATGCTTAGATATGAAGTTCTTCGATAGTACATCTATGCACCCAAATACACAAATTATCGTAAATATGTCCTATTTGACAAAAAAAATGAAATGAAATTGTTTATTCTGTAAATAGGATATTGGAATAACTTATACACGTCATCGTAAAAAAAAAAAAAAATGCTAGTTGAGTTTGGCGTTTCCTATCTCTCTGAGAAGAAAGGCCGAAACAAACTCAGAGGTCACACAGTCTCTTTTAAAGTCCAGACATAATCTTTAGTCATTGTAATTTATAACAATTAATGATGTTGAATGGGTTCAAAAAATGATTTGTGACTAGATAACAAAAGGCAAGTTAGAAAGTGATAGAGAATTGTTTTGTTCACTCCCTTGCCCTTGTCTTTTTGTGTCAGGGTTGTGCAGAAAGCAAAGTTGATGACATGCTGGATCATCAAATGTTGCATTTCTGATTACGGTACTTTTATTGTTTAATTAAATCAGAGAATACTATTTAACTTGATGCAATATTAAAACCAAGTAAAGTAGGTATTATATTTTGATAGTTTCAATGTTAGAAGGTGGTAATTGCATTGAACTCATTTAGAAATTTTTGGTGTTGGGTTGTTACAATTAACATTATTCTACCCAGAATGACGTGGACGATAAAAAGTGCATGAAAAAAGATACTAAACAATAATAACGTTTCTGATTACTTAAAAACTCGGAAACTATTACGTCACGTAAAGTTAGATACTAAAAACAAGATAGGTTCACAAGTAAAAGTTACATGATTTACTCACCCCTGCTCCTCAAGACTGTCCTCAAGTTCCGCACACTTCACCTCTATCTTCCTCTTCCTCTCATGGTCGAGAATCTCCTGATTTGGTTGTTTATTTGACGCAGAGTCCAACTTGGCTATTTCTTCTTCGGTGCGATAATTCACCGAGTCTTTGGTCTTCCGCACACCTGCCCAGTTTCTTTGCACATAGCCATTTGTACCAGAGCCCCGTGGCGTCGTTAAACCAATACCATTATACATTTTGCCGGTTTATTTACCTAAAAATCAGAAATCTATTTTATGGCATGCTGTGCGAGGGGTATGGCTGCACCGCACAATCACAATGTGAGTATTAAAAGTAAAATGATTGCACTACGATGTAGGAGACACACTTGCATAGTTATTTAGGTCAATTACCTACGCAAATATCTCACCATTTACAAGCACCTCGTTAATTTAATTTTTATTCCTATGACACACGTCCATCTTGGCTGGTTCTGATTTTTTTTATGGTTGACTTTGTGACAGAGTACAGAGTTACCATTTCGAGAAAAAGATAAGAGAGCAATGAGAGCATAGAAAATTATTTCTTACAAAACTATTACGATTAGATAGACGATTATTTTGTATTGAAAACCATATAAAATTTCAATTATTTGAAAAAGTATTTAGACCATTAACCAAAATTATTTGGTATTAATTTTCTAAGGGCGTGTAAAAAAAAATGCATTTGACGTTTACTGTTTAGGTTATGTTTTGTATACACACTATTTGTAAGCCCAAAGAGTATAGTAATAATGTAATTGTAAGCCTAAGCTCTGTGTTACACTCACAGTCACAGAAAACTCTTACGTTACACTGCTACTGTTACACCCCAAATTGACTAGGCCACTGACTAGACCAGACTAAAACAAATTAATCCTAAAATCTCGATTATTCATAAATTGAATTTGCATTTGAGTGCAATCAGAAACTGCAATCATGCTTGACAAAGTTCTGTATAACACTGTTCTCTCACAAACACTTTCACCTTGTGGAAAATATTTGGTTGCCGGTAATATTTACAGTCAGATTGCTGTTTTTGAGTGAGTATTTTCTGTATTCTAGTTGGTTAATTATGCCCCTAAGCCCAATACGCCCTAACACGACCCACTGACTATATTTTCATGAAGTTTCTTGCCTGGGCAACTAGTTTCATATTTCTGACTGATTGACTCCTTGGCAGTACATAAGTGCCTATAAATGGTTTAATTGAAATAAATGCTTTGAGTTTGACATTCAATCTCTCTCATCAGTCTCATTACTCCACTTCTTAATTACTTAAATATTTCTTTTCAGTCTGGATAGAATCCTTAATCCTGTTACGGAGTTGCTCACTTCAGATTATAATAAACCAAAATACACACACACTCTCGAATCTGGTCGCCAAATCTGTAGCTTGGTCAGCACAGAAAAGTTTTTAATAGCAGGTACAGTAAATGAAATATTTGGATGGGATTGGAAGAATGCGGTCAGTTCAAAGCTAAGCAAACCTTCATGGACCATCAGGATACCTTCACAACCATCATCTATGGAACAAACTGATGTCAATAGTCTATGGTTGTCTGAAAATGAAGCAAAACTGTATGCAGGATGTGGTGACAATAATGTTTATGTTTTTAACTTGGAAGATGGTACACTGGTGTCTACTTTGAAGGGACATAAAGACTTCATACACTGTGTTCATGGAAAGTGAGTATATTATTTATGCATATACCTGTTCTTTTATTTACATAATTTCAGATCATAAGATGTTAAAAGAAATGCTTCACACACGCTTGTATCTGACTTTAAAATTGTTCTTATTATAATCATTACAGCAATCAGCAACTCATTACAGCCAGTGAGGATGGCTCAGTGATGCTGTGGGACACCCGTACTTGCAAGAGTCACAATAAAGTGGAGCCCCATACCAACAGCAAAGTGAGCCGACCTGATGTTGGCAAGTGGGTGGGATCCGCAGCTTTAGGAGATGACTGGATTGTGAGTATAGCTTGACACTTTATTCAGGTGCACTATTTACAGTAATAATTTGATTTCAAAAACTGTTTCATTATTTATTTATTTTTACATTTATTATATTTTTTAGGTGAATCAAATAATACTTGAATTATTTTAAAATCTAGCTTATTATCACAAATTCATGCAGGCCTTTGCCCTGCAGTGAGATTCTAGACTAGCTAGATTATATTGTCACAAAAAAATCTAGTAGGGGACAGACACATGGCACTGTAGTTCTATGACAAGGCTGCTCAACCCCATTTTCGTATTCTGAATTCAATTAGCCCACAATAAAACAAATTTTCATGCTTGATTTTATTAACAACCTAAGATTTGTCGCCAAATATTTATAAGTTGTTAGCATAAAAACCTCTTCACAGGTAAAGTTTTTTTTTAGATTTTTTAAGCTATGAGTAACTTAAAGTTGTGTTTAATTTGAATAGCCTACCTTCAAAATTGGTGATAATCAAGGAGTAAATAAGTATTGAATACTCTATCTAATGATCATTTAATGTTCCTCAATCCTACATCACACACAGTCATGACGTGCAGCTGCTGAACATTTCTGTTATGTTTATATTGTTTTTTTGTATGCACATGTTTCTGCGACATATACCTATAACCTATTTCTTTCTTTCTTACATGAGTGTCATTATTGACTACTTAATACATCTGTACTTACTCTATGCATTGCATTTCTCAGCTGGATTATAACATTTTTTTTCTAAAATAAAAGTAGCCTAAATTATTCTTTATAAAATCAGCTATTTGCCAGTGAAAGTCCCATCAAAATCAGTCCAGCTGTTTCGGAGATTAGCCGAAACAAACAACATTTTTTTATTTTATAAGCACCATATTATATGCCTTCATAATTATGCATTTAGCATAAAAACTAATATTTTGACATTGCAAACAGACACTTAAATTTTATATATTTGTATGTATGTATAGATGACTTGAAATTACTATAAAAACATAACATCACGAATCCTCGAAGGGTTAGGCAGAGGTGTACCTATAGTACACCCACATTTCGCCAGTTATGTTTAAGTCCCATGTAATAGGGCGCGAGCCTATTGCCATCAACCGGGCACAAATTCAGAATTTGGGTTGCTACAAATTCCTAGTGGTAAAACCCTAATAACACTACCCGGGAATCGTACCCAGAACCTCATGCTCTTGACTTGAAATTACTTTATTTTCCTTCATAATTCTAATCAATATTATCTGTCAGGTCTGCGGCGGCGGTCCTCGCCTGGCTCTCTGGCACCTTCGCTTCCTGGATGCCGTCACAGTCTTCGACCTCCCTGACCACGGCATCCACGTGTCTTTCTTCCACGATGACTGCGTCTTCGCGGGAGGCGCAGCCAAACACCTGTACCAACTGAACTACTCCGGAGACGTGAAGGTAGAACTACCTGTCTCGGCAACCACAGTGTACTCCGCGGTCTTGAGAACAACCCCCAACAAAGTCCTGGCCATCGCCGGGTCTAGCCCCGAAATTGACCTCTGTACCACCTTCAATTATAGGGATCAAGTCCTACACTTCCGATAGGTGAGTTATAGTTTAAGTTTTTACTGTTACCATTAAGTGAATTTTACAGATAATAAATGAATGAATGATGTAACAAAACTTTATTATTTACAATTTTATTGCTAAGTGGAAATTATTAAGCGTAAAAGACAATGAGTTTTAATTACATTTTTATACTGGCAACACATCAACACAGTGAGTATCATACACACATCACAAAACACATCATTACAAAACTCTGTATGCTTTAGCTTCAAATACTAATTTGAACTCTAAGAACCAACACTTAAAGTTCCATTTCCTCTCAACCAAAACACAGTGTCAATAAATGTCAACCATAGGAACTAGAGAGGTTTCCATTGCTGTATAAAAAGCTTAAATATAGCCGTGTCCTGCCACTACAGCCGGGATGAACCCTTGACTGCCATCCCTCTTCTTTACGTAGAACCATTCTGCATCCACATCAGTTTCCACGCCCCCACCTTGCACTAACACAACCACATCCCCTTTCTGCACTGTCAAAGTTTTATTTAATATACTCCCTGTATAATCACTGTTCACTACTAACAGAGTCTGTCTCTTCACGTGTTTTAAGTCCCTATTCTCTTTTTCGTGTATCTTATCAATATTGGAGCAAACGGATTTGGTCTTTAAGTATAGAGTGTCAAAGTCTTTTTCTGCGCACGAGTTCTTAGACTTCCGTCGTGAGGTTTTGGAGGGGTAGCGGGACTCGGAGCGCGTTCGTCCGCGTAGCTGTTCCTTCTCGTTGTCCGTGAGGTTCCCGCATGGACGCGGGTAGATGTCCGTGCTGCTCTCCCAACATGGCGTCTTCTTTTGTGGTGATGTTCTGGAAAGTTAAAAAAATGTCGTGAGGAAACTTTAGACTTTACAAAGTATGAATGTGGTCGGCAAAAGACGAGGAAAGACCGATCGATGGACTATTTTAAAGGTTATATGGCTGACTACCGAGATGGCAACAAAATTCAAAAGTCATTTATTCAAACTAGGCTGAGAATCAGCACTTTTCAAACTTCAAAGTTATATAAGACAGTCCCCCAAAACGCCCACCCTTCACCACTTCCTAGTGCTTTAGCTGGGAAGAAAGTAGCGCAATAAACTCCAATGTTACGCCATCCCCAAATAAATTGGGATTAAGGCAGGATAATGATGTTCTGGGAAGTTGGGGTGGGTACTATAATTAGTGTCGCGGAATAAGTTTGGCAATTTCACATCACTCGAATTAGCATTGAGCTGACGCTTAATAACAAACAGTGAAAATGATGTGTACAGTCTGATAATCTGAAAAGTTTTTGAAGACAGAGTGAGCTAAATAATCGCTCGAAAAAAAAACTGCCGATCTATTCTGTAAAAATCTCACCGTGAAAACTTAGGTGAAGTGAGCGTGAAGTGAGCTGTCATTCCACCTGCTGCTAGGGACTGACAGCTCACTCCGAGCTCACTTCACCCAAGTTTTCACGGTGAGATGGTTACAGAATAGCACTGCTGTTTAATTCTATAAAAGGTGTTGTTTTTGATACCCCATAATTCTAGGGTATATTAATGAGACCATATGAAAGAATCAACTGCTGGAACATGCTTTTTTTTTCGTTTTTCATTCAAAATAATTCGACAGTCACGATAAAAAACCCTTAGGTGAAAAATAAAAACCATTTATTTCAGATTATTTTTGTTACAATAAAATATGGCAACGTCGCATTTTCTTAGCTTTAAATATGAATGATTGGTTTGAATGAAAATGATTTACTCGTACTTTACCAATGAAACTTAGATACACACATCGAGTCTTACCACTAGAATCGATGTGTGTATCAGTTATCTTAAAAAAAAATAGAAAAATATTTATTTGCCAGTTGATTCTTTGACATGGTCTCATTAATACCCTAGAGTTATGATGAGATATAAAAAAAACACTGTATATATGAAAGTATATGTCTTTATTTATCCTACTGCTTTTCTACGCTTTGTCATTTTGCTTTTACTCCAATTAAATTATTTATTGCATATCGCATGTGTGTACAAGATCTTATAATAATAGTAACAAAGTTCAAATGAACAGCGTTTCCAAACGTTTTTTGTTGGTTGAATACGAGGCTTTTGGCTACATTTGTAGTTTAGTATGTTTTTCTGCTACTTTTGTATTTTTGTGTGTTTTGTTTGTGCAAAATAAACATATTTTCTTTCTTTCTTTTTTTTACTTTTTCAACTTACTTCAAATACACAACAATTTAATACAATAATGAAAATAGCATGCTTTACTCCATTTGAACCTTACTTCAGTTATTAGTATAGTTACAAACAACCAACGCACCTAGTAGGCAGTATTCCCAGCGGCAGGCACGCGCTATACTGCACGTATCCCTCGTCGCCGTGCGGCGTCTGCGCATACAACCACTGTTCGTTCTTGAACACTGCGTTCACGACTGTACCCAGCGGTAATGGCAGTTCTTGTTGGCTGTCCTTCTGCGTTTGGTATAGAGTACTCGGGTACGCGATGACTACGGGAATGTTGCCGGGACGGTCTATTGAAGCCTGGAAGGAGAAAATAAAGGTTCAGCAGAGGTTTTTTTGTTTTTGTTTCTACGTGGGAGCAGCTCGTGGCTAAGTAATAACAGCCGCACGGGTCGATCCATCAGGTTAAGCCACCGTTTGATCCGTGGATGGGTGACCATCTTTACATACCGAGACTCCTCCGTGCCTCGGAAAGCACGTTAAACCATTGGTCCCGGCTGTCATTCGTGGATATTTGACAATCGTTACGGGTCGTCAGAAGCCCCAAAGTCTGACAGCCAGTCTTACCTAGGGGTATTTGTATTGCCCAGTAACTGGGTTGCGGAGGTCAGAAAGTCTGTCGCTCCATTTACTGGTATTCAGCTGAAATCACCTACCCGGTTAGGTTAGGTTAGATGATAATGATGATGATGAAAATAATAAAATGTTTCAACATTGGGGAGCTCAAGCGCAATGTTATGTTATCCGTTCACATAACATAACATTACGATTGAACTCCCCAACGGATATTTGAGCCTGATGTTTTTTTTTTTTTTTCTAATTTTCAACTTATAAACAGGATGGCCTACATTTTTTAATCGAAGAATGTAATCCTGATTGAAAGTCTAATACATATGTAATGTCAAACGCATTCGTTTTCGTACGTCTACGTCTGATAAAAAAAGTAGTAAATCAATCCCAATCCTTATCTTGTACCCTAGTCTTGCCATAAATATTGTCACGAAAAAATTTTTAATACATAAATATAAAACAATTTAAAATAAAAAAACGCTTATTCGAAGTGGTCTCCATTGGCTGCAATACAGTCCTTTAAACGTTGAGGCCAGTTATCCACGCACGCACGCACTCTTTCCATGGGAATATTCTTCACTGCCAATCGTATGGATTGTTTTAGGGACTCCAAATTATCATGGCGTTTAGAGCAAGCCGTACTCTCTAAAACTGACCATAAATCATAATCCAGCGGATTAAGATCGGGACTAGACGACGGCCAGTCTTCAGCTCTGATGAAGTCCGAAACGTTCACTTCCAACGAAGACTGCGTGGACCGAGCTTTATGACCTGGCGCCGAGTCTTGTTGGAAGGACCATACTTGGTTATTAGATATGGTGTTGTTAAGGGGCTTTAACTACCTTCTCAAGAATGGTATCTTGATACACTAGTGCCGATGTTTTGATAAAATGTTGCTCAACTGTAAAGATTTTCTTATCCGTAAACAAAAAATTTCTGTGACCTCCCTTTGCGTACCGCTTCAGTAGTTGTTTCGATTTTACAACCCTATTCTTTTTTAAATTATTAGTAAAAAAAATGACCAGTGCGTCTCTTATAGGCTGCAAGTCCTAAGTCATCTTTTAAAATACGCGACATGGTTCTGGGTGCTATCTTCATCTCCCGAGATAAAATCTTTTGCTTTCGGACAGGATTTCTTCAAATTCTTTCCCTTACTGCTTTGACCACTTTTTTCGTACGAACACTACGTGGACGGCCAGATCTTTTTCACAAACAGAGGAGGTCTCATTGTACCTATTAATAGGTACACAAACATTTGACTAATACCAAGCGTATGGAGAGTTTTAAAAATTGCATTTGGCTCCATACCAACTTTGTGTAATGCAATCACAGCGATTCGGTTCTCTTTATCACCCCACTCTATTTTAATATCGCAAAATATTGTACAATGTATTGGCGCCAAAATTAGAAAACTCAATGAACAATCTTATAAAAATGACAGATTCCAAATTCAAATGTAATATCTTTCTTATTTTTAATTGTAACAGTATTTATTGCCAGACTAAGTAGGTACATTATTATAAAACACTCCCCCGCTGCGTCTGTCTGTCTGTCTGAACGCGATAAACTCAAAAACTACCAAACGGATTTTCAAACGGTTTTCACCATCGGACGGAGTGATTCATGACAAAGGTTTTGGTGTATAATTCATAAAGGTCTTGTGTAAATTGGCGTAAATATGACGATTATTGTTGAAGATGTCGGAAAAAATCATGCCGACTGGGAGCTTTACTGGCGTGCTCCGCGAAAACCGTGAGAGATAAATAAAAATGATTAAGTCCGCGATGGCATAATAATATGTCTATCTTCTAAGGATGACCATTAACCACAATAACCATTTCTATCTTTAAAAATTTGATAAAAATATCATTGTTATTTCCGAAGCTATTTTGACCGGTATTCATAATACGAGTATGTTATTTAAATTGGGCATTTAATTCAGATTAAAATATGCCTTGACATCATACATATCATTATGAATGAATACTTTTAAAGATATCACAGATTCAAAATTACGCGTAACAAAATAATTATGGTTGATAACAACGCGGGCGTAGAGTCAATGACCTTTTCCTCGGCTATTAGGTATGTAATCCCGGTAGTACGTACCCGTGGGATATTTTCCGATATCCATACTGGCGAAGCCGGGGGCAAGTGATATTGAAAAAATTAAATAAAACTATATAAGACCTCGAAATTTAATATTATTGTTCAATATCGTGTAAAATCTGAATGTGTTGTATGTTGCGTTCAATATTATTATTCGATTTTTTAAAGTGGAAATTTCTTTAGGCGCGTTTAGCGATTTTTGGTTGGGTAAACGTATGGGTTCGCGTCACCGACATGCTCGCGCCGTAGTGCTGTACTATAGAAGCTAGATGGCGCTAATACCAGTTTAAAGTTTTCACATCTGTCGGCACTCCCCATGACGGCCTTTTTTGTGTTTTACCTATAAATAAATACTCGAAGAATATTGAATTTATTTAATAAATACTCGTAGAATCCTTCGATATTTTTAAGATAGTACTAAAATGAAAATAAACTTTTTCAACACACGCTCGAAAAGTGGCTATTCACATTTCACCACTTTTAGTTTTACAATGCAAGCGTGCTTTGCATTCTCGCACTAATACGGGAAAGTACGCCACAGATAACTAAATACTATTCAGAGATTATTTTTGAATCTCAGTTTTTTTTTTTTTTTTTT
Organism: Xanthia togata; assembly: GCA_963853775.1. Taxonomy (NCBI): domain Eukaryota; kingdom Metazoa; phylum Arthropoda; class Insecta; order Lepidoptera; family Noctuidae; genus Xanthia; species Xanthia togata. The sequence goes on from OY970802.1 coordinate 22,246,676, forward strand.
GTCAGTTAATTGACATTACTTATTTAATTAGTGTTCTATAAATAAAAATAATAAGTTCTTTAGTTTTATTATAAGGCTGTTTGGCCGTTTCGAGTCTGGCAAAACACACAAATATTATGTTTACGAAGGTATTTATTTTTCCTTCGCAAGTGTATTGGAAATCGTCGTTTGATACGCGTGAGCATTTGTTATTACACTCGAGGCGGGATTGCAGCCCGAGCCGAAGGCCAGGGTCTAAATGGACCCGTTAGCGTGCAATGATTAATTTTGCACACTTGCATCAAAACGTACTGTTAATACTTTCCCAGTGGAAGTCGAAAATGCGATATAAATCCAAGAACTACCGACGGAATTTTATTAATTTCTGCAGGGTGTCTCTAATGTAGTGGTCCAAAGGCAAATGGGGTGAATCAGAGGTGGCTACCTATCCTTTAAACATTTAAAAGTTGGGATATTCTCAACAGTTCAGAAAAATCTGCTAATTTTCTTATTTTCAAGACATTTAACACTTTCACTTGATTTTTCGACCCTGTGAACAAAGTTTTCGATGTAGCTAGTTCAAATCTTGCTGGAAGATGCCTTGATAGTGTAGGTAAAAGATTATGTTTCTATTAACGTTCAGTTTGGCTCTGAAACGCTTCAGATTGTATTGTTAATTGTCATTTCTAACTTTTTTATTAAACTTTAGCGAAATTGTCTAAGCCCAGTTCTAAAAAAATGTACTACAGGGTACGTGCACATAGCTTTTCGGATACGGAACCCTAAAAATATCTCATTTATTCAATTTGTTTTTGGTAATGACAACGCAAGTTGTGAAGCCCTACGCAGGTCAACAGCGACAGTAAAAAAAAAAAGAATTAAAAATAAAACATATGTACCGATGGTCACGTCTAAATGTGTTAAATTTAAATACTCAACGCTTTTCAGATTATATTTTGGTAAAATTAGAACAAAAAGATTTTCAGATTTTTCGACCTTGTTATGAAATCCATTTTTTTTAAAGGTTCTCATTAAGCTCTCTGAAATTTTCCCAGTCGTGTTTTTTTATTATTTATCATTTATAAAACAGAACACAGGATTACATATTAAATAGCAACCAAAAACCACTAAGGTTTAAACTTGTGCTATCATGAGTCTATCTCAACATCTAACTATACAATGAAGCATTTTATGTACGCAACGTATATACACGTATATAATTATAACATATAGCATTTTATGTGCACGTACTCGGTAGTTTTTTTTTTTAAATCTGAAATTAGAAAGTTTCGCTAAAGTTTAATAAAAAGTTAGAAAAAACAAGTGAAAATAAAATATGAAGCGTTGCAGAGCCACACTGAACGTAAATAGAAACATACTCTTGTACCTACACTATCAAGGCATGATAGGTGGCCACCTCTGCTTTACCTCATTTGCCTTTGGACCACTACGTTTGAGACATCCTGTATAATCAATATATAAACAAAAAAAATATGTATGGCACAGAAAACATTTATTTATTCCAATTTAAGTACGTGTGTTTTTAAAATGTTGGATGCTAATACAACAGTAGCTATGTTTTATTAATACTAGCTTTCGCCCGCGGCTTCGCTCGCTTGGATTTCGGTAAAAGTTCCACGGCAACGTACTCCTGGGATTAAAAGTACCCTATGTGTTAATCCAGGTTATAAACTATGGGGTTAATTTATAAACGTTGCTTAAACTTAAGTGACGTTCAAACGTCAAAAATGTATGGTTAAACAGTCGCTAATCATTACTTAACTTTAAGCAACGTTTATAAATAAACCCAATGTGTGCCAGAAGACCACGGGCAACGTTTTTTTTTTTTTTTTTTTTTTTTAAATCTTTGCCCCATCCATTGTAACAATTTCTCCTGTATTGTGGGTGCGTTTACAAACATTTAAACTCACATACAAACAGCCAGACCCGGAACAACTACTTGTAGGTCATACAAATATTTGTTCCGTGCAAGAATCGAACCCACGACACTACTGCGCCAACCATGTCGTCAACTTTGTATGGAGTCTGGTCCCAACTTTCAACAGTTATGAAACTTATGCCATGTGAAAGCTTTTATGGTAGGTATTATTTAATTTATACTATGGCACCTAAATCTTAATCGGCGAGAACATGTTGTTTTGGAACATCCAAAAAAGGTAAGGGTAGGTTAGCTTAAGTGGGATGAGAGGGCGGAGCTCATACCTACCAACCTTACAACCAAAGCTAAGTCGAAATCGAGCACACGGAACAAAAAAAAATTGGTTTGGTTAGGACCAAACCCATTTTTTTTAGTTCCTTTTTGTTAATTTCCTCATGGATGTCCTCCGCCCTCTCATGGATGTGCTCCGCCCTCTCATCCCACATAACCTAACCTTTTCTGGTGTTCCAAAACATCATGTTCGTGCTCGATTTCGACTTAGCTGCCATAGTATAGGTACATTAAAATAATACCCCAAAAGCTTCCACTTGGCATAAGTTTTATCACTGTTGAGAGATGGGTCCAAAATGACGCATGGTCCTTTCATCCAAATCCGTTCAGTCATTTTTGCGCCAATCCGGAACATAGGTACATCAGCCAAATAGAAAAAATGCTAAAAACTATATTAATCAGACTCGTACCCACATTAACCGTAAGCATTTAACCTAACCTATCTTAACATACTATAGAGTAGGGAACGTCGCGGGTCGAAAAGTTCGCGTATTGCATTTTTATACTCGTGATAACTTCGAAATTAAATGTCCGATTCGAATGAATTAAAAAGTATTTTACTGCTACATAAATACTAGATAAATGGTGGGTGTACTACAGGTACACCTCTGCTCAGCCCTTCGGGGAAACAAGGCGTGATGTTATGTTATGTTAAATACTAGATAAAACTATAAATAGTAGATAATAAAACAATTTATTTCAATAATAATTGATACTACGATACGAATGTAACCAACTTTTGTTTCTACCGGCGATCTAATTCAATTTAAGAATACAAAAGCTGCTATTGTGACTTAACTAATCATAGAGCTTTTGTGTGCGATGGAATATATCTATCAAGATAATTATATTCCATCGCGGAGTTTTTTGTAGGTAATAAGTACTTTTATCATGTAGTGTAGTACATAATTTTTATGTATCATCAATATACACTCGAGAGCAATGAATCCGGGTCACTTAAAGAATCCTAAAAATCTCGGAAACTAAAAATGCTAGGTTAATGCAATAAATTGTATTTAATAGACAATGTAATACTCCTTAAATGAAGGTATTAAAACTTCTTAGTTATTGTAAAGTTATATCATAAAAAAATCAAATTTGAAAAAGGGCCACTTTCGAAGATGGAACTACGAAATTACAGCATTTGGTTTTGCTTTTGTTTGTAATCTGTCATTTATGTGGGTACATAAACCATGTTGATAGTGCTCTATATTCATTATTCAAGCTGAAATTATGTCAGCGCGATACAGCCAGGACTGTCGGTGTGTCGCTGTCAACAGTACAAAGAGTTCTCCGACGTTACGAAGAAACTGGTTCTAACCTACGCAGACCAGGAACGGGCAGAACCAGGTGTACCACAGCACGAGAAGACCGATACTTGGTGAACACCATGCTTCGAAATCGCTTTCTTACAGGAACTGAACTCACAAATCAGTTTCGACGCCTCGGAGGAAGTAACCCAAGTGCATGGACAGTAAGACGTTGGCTTGCTGAATCTAACTTAAAACCCCTTAGACCTGCAAACGGCCCTAAACTGGAGCGTGGGCATCGTATTTCAAGACTAAGATATGCCCAGAGCCACGTAAATTGGAGTATTGAAGATTGGTCAAAAGTTATGTTCTCCGACGAATCAAAATTTATGCTCTACAAGCACGATGGAAGACACAGAGTGTATCGAAGACCAGGGGAAAGATTCAAGCAAGCATGCATCGAAGAAAAAGTAGCCTACGGTGGTGGGTCTGTACTTGTGTGGGCCGGAATTTCTTCTGAAAGTCGCACAGAGCTGGTGATCATAGAAAACGGCTCTTTAACTAGCGAAAGATATGTGGAAGAAATCCTCAATGATCACGTTGGTCCATTTATGGTCAATTTAGGTGAGGATGCTATATTTATGCATGACAATGCCCGACCTCATACAGGTAGGATTGTGAATGACTACCTTCAAGAGATGAACATTACTCGTATGGAGTGGCCAGCGCGCAGCCCGGATATCAACCCGATCGAGCATGCTTGGGACGAGCTAGGCAGATGCGTAAAACAACGAAACCCTCCCCCAATCACGCTTCGTGAGCTCAAAATTGCTCTCACAGAGGAATGGGAGAATATTCCCCAAAATCGTATAAGGAACTTGGTGTACAGCATGCCAAACCGCGTAAACGCAGTAATGGAAGCACGAGGAGGCAATACGAAGTATTAAAATTCAAGAAAATCGTAATAAAGTTCAAAAATTTCATGTTTTCTATTTTTGTTTTAAGGAGAGATCAGCAGTTTTTTTCTTTATGTAATTTTGTGTTAATAAAATGTATGGTGACTCATATTTTTTTTACTTTCATTTAAGGAGTATTACATTGTCTATTAAATACAATTTATTGCATTAACCTATCATTTTTAGTTTCCGTGATTTTTAACATTCTTTAAGTGACCCGGATTCATTGCTCTCGAGTGTATTTATCAGCGCACGCCAAATAATGAATTTTATAGGCAAAATTTTGCTACTTTGGGTTACATTATTGCAATTTTATAAGGATCACATTTTTTTTTAAATAATAATATTTTTACTGTCTATTGGTGAAAAAATGGTTAAAATCGATCCAGTAGTTTTGGAGCTTATTCGGTACAAATAAACAAACAAAAAAATCTTTCCTCTTTATAATATTATTATTAGTTTTTATGTATAGATTTAAATTTTAAACACAAAATGGTGCTACTGCTCACATAAAATATTATAGTTGTTTTCATATAGTTTTATACTTATATTAATACTACAATGCTGTGCCCCGCGTACACCTAACACTTAATTAGATAAACATATTTGGACCGCACACGCTGCAGGCAATAATTTTCCGAAGAGCTTCTAATATTATATTCAACAAATTATAGTGACTTCGAGAGTCGATTTTTAAAAGTCTCGTGAAATATTGTATTGCCCTCCGGTCGAACTGGCACAATTAACACCGTAACGTTTAACCCCTACAAAGATAATATATTGTTGTTTTAAATAAACCGCACTGATGAATGGCCTCTTCTCTCGATATTATCTTGTAACCCCACATTACAACAACCCTAAAAAACATTTACTTAAGGCCCATTATCCCGAGCACATACCGCAGAAATAAAATTGCTTCAATAATCTGCCAGTCCAAAACTGTTCGCCCGATTTTATATTAAAAACTTCGGAAAGGATATCGAAATTTTTAAATGACTTGCAATTTAAGCGTTGTTCAATTTTGCGCCAATTTCGCGGCTTACGTGTTGTACAATCGGGTTTATGCTTCGAGGTAACGCACAAAAACCGTATGTACATCGTGACGTCATAATAACTCAAGAAATGAATAATGATCGAGATTTACAGGTGCATATAAATTCTTTTGTAAAAAAGATCCGTTAATAACGCAAAAACGAATGCCAAAAATGATGAATGTCTTTTTATAAATTAAATTGGGTTACGTGATACATTATTTTGTTTAAAAGGTTTCTTATCGTTTTTAACGAGCTTTTAAGTGATTGGCTTTAACTGTAAATCAATAATCAAAGAATTTCTCACCTCAGTAAGGAAGATGTCCAAATCTCGGATGTCATATCCAAATTTTCCATTTTGGTTCCTCTTCTTTCTTCTGTGTCGATGCCTGTGTTTCTTCCTCACGTGCTCCTCAGTGCCAACACTAGTGTCTGAGTAAGTGTCCTGCACGTTAGCAAACTCTTCACACGCATTCCTGAACCTAAGATTATGGTAATATTCATTACGTCCCACGACCCTATCTTTCACATCTCTAGGCTTGCACTTTCTGTAGCGTTCGATTTCATTTGGCTTCTGATTGTGATTCTTGTCCACTTCGCTTTTGATTATAGTATTTTTTATTCTATCTTCAGTTTGAAACTTTTCAGCCGTCAGTTTCGCATTCTCTAAATTTTCTTTCAACACCCATGTAAACGATATCTTGGATTTATGACGATGTGCTAAAGGTGTGGAGTGCCACAGACCCATATCTCTAATTTCGGCGTACTCAACACTGGTATCGGGATTGACCTCTATTGGAGACGATATCTTGCAGTTCGCTAGCAAGTCTAAGACTTCGCATGCTGGGGGTGCGTTACTCTGGAATTTACAAGTCACTAACTGTAACAGCAATTCACGGTTATTAAAATGTTCATGTTTTGTTTCAAAGAAACGTACCGTATTGTTCAATACTTGATTTTCAATACCATCAAAATCATTCACTCGTTCACTATACGGTGGCGGTAACTCTTTAAACGTGATTTCTGCAAGTTAAATAATAAACGATTAAAAATCACAATCGGCCGTGCTTAAAGCCTCACCGGATACTATTTATACCATAGTCAGCTGAGCGGATTATTGGGCATAAATAATCAAGTTGCAGTCATAACAATGAAAGTGGGCGAGTGCGCGAAACAATGCCCTCCCGGGGGGATGCGCGCTCCCGAACTACCCGGCGGCTCCCGTGCGCAGGCGCACCAGCGACTCTCGGCATAAATACCGATGCGCGCGCCGCCCACCGTCCGCGGCTTCGCGCCCAACACTGGCTCCCCGTGCTGATACACTATCGACATCGCCCTCCTCTAAAAAAATCTCTCCACATTCTCACAGTTCAAAGTGGGCGCAGTCATGCGAGCGCAGTGGAAGACGTCGAATTAGCCTCGGGACACGATTTGCAACCGCGCCGCCGCCGGCCGCAAACATTCGGTCAGAGGTAGTCATCCATCGAACATTCATTTTCATAAGTCAATACACTATCTATGCTCAAACCGCAAGTGGTATCTAATGAGATCGGGTGAAATTGTAGAAATGCGGCAGTCACGAGCCACTAATTGTCAGGTGCTAAGAGTCAAACAATAAGTTCTAAAGGCAAGCGTTTTAACACTTCTCACGTTTTTCGAAGCGTATCTACAGAATAAACACCTGTGTTTGTGTTTCGTTATCTTGTCTCGTGCTTGATTTGTATTTTTTTTGTTAATAGACACAAGATTCCTTTACAATTGACCGTTGTTTAACTTACCGTAACAGAACAATCTCAAATACCCCGCGTGAATAGAGTTATATAAGTAGTTAAAATATAATTCAAACTTATTTGCCTCTATTGTACCTACTGATGAATACTTGGATTTTATGTACGAAGTTATAATTATATCATCGTGGATTTCTGAGATGAACTATGCACGCAATGCATATTTGCATGTGTAAATCCGCGTTGAATGCAGATTTGCTTCGCATTAGACGACCGACGGAGATACTTTGCGATTTATTTCCTCCTTTTTTGTTTCGTGGCTGTCTGAATCTGTCATTATCGTATACCACGAGAGTTTCTCTTCAGTCGATTAGACGTTAGTGCACTAACAGTTGACTTCCTTCGCCTAGGTTGGAAAGTCAAATAAAAAAGCCGTAGTGGATTACACTAAGCTGAAAGAAATGATGTTTTTTTTTAAATAAATGTTTAATTAATTAATTAATTTATTAATTGTTGTGTCAATTCGTTCATGCTCATACATTATTTCAGTCAATCGGATTATCCACCCAAAAAAAAAACTCGAGTGGGTTTACGGAAACTTATGTTCTAGAATCTACTCTATAAGCCAGTGGGGTGGCAGTCTCGACATATTATATAGCTATCGCTTTATGACCGAATTCGGTCGCAAAGTTTTAATGGCTTCCATAGACGGTCAAAATTACTTGACAAACACGAAAAAATCCCGTATTTGCGAAGCACGTCGCCACGCGCGTCTAGGGACGCCATTACGACAGCGACCGAATTCGGTCGTATAGCGATCTCTATATATTATGTCGAGACTGCAGGGCTAGGGTGGATAATGGGAATGATGATATTAAGTACTTAATTTAGCGTTCGGTTTCCATTCCTGGGCAATCTCTAACCTCTGCTGGACATAGGTCTCTGTCAAGGTGCACCACAATACCCAGTTATCCTCCTTCTGCATTCAGTCTGTCCAGCCGTCTTTTTAAGGTCGTCAGTCCATCCGGCCCGAGGGGGTTCCACGCTTCATTATCCGGTACCACAGCCGGTACCTGCGCGGTCTCCACTCGAGGACTTTTATGTTCAATCCAACAGCTATCGGTCCTTTTACAGACATAACTAGCACACCGTCACTTCGGTTTCCTAACTCTGCAGGGTATGTCGGTAACTCTAATTCTTTTCCTTTTTTTATAGGGTGAAAAAACGGAACTACAATCTGAAATGTCCTTTATCCAGGATTTGGACAAATTCTTCATGGACATAAAAGTCCCTAACGTTGTCACGGCGGCGTTGATGGTAAAATTCACGTGATTCTTTTGGGATGGACGAATGAAACAACCGAATTATTTTACAGTTCCAAGTTTCGCATTTTCTGCATCCGTAGTGGTTTAAATTAGATATTTGCTCTGTAGATTCTAATTATTACGGGTCTTTTTTTAACTATGGTATCTCGCAGGTAGGGAATGCAAAACGGGCCAAAATGAAAACCCGGTTATAAAAGTCAAAAAACCGCAAACGTGAAAAAAACACGTTTTTTTTAAATAATTTCAAATAATCCGAAAAACCGTTTTTTTTTAAATTAGAAATCGCTTGGAATTGCGTAGAGCACTGTCCTTTTTTATGTAGGACATCTCGTAGTTGACTCTCAGATTGAGGTCGCAGCTGCTTAACCGGACTTTCCTGTGGCTGTCTTGAGCTTCTACACTCAAAGCCTCCAGCCAGAGGCATAAACTATTTTTAGCAAATCTCGGCTTAAGGCGTCGCTGGGGGGAGGACAGCAAGATGGGACAGGCTGGATCAAGGATGGATCATTATTATTATTCGGGGAATTTAATGCTACGCGCTCAGCTACGGCGCGGGCTGGCGCTTCATCGGGCAAGGGTCGGGGGGGAGTAGGTATTATTTACTCGGGAGAGTCGCGATCGCGGAGGACTTGTGCACCTATAAGAGTGCATGGTAGGCCCCCAGGGGGCCTACCATGCACTCTTATAGCAGGTCAATTATCGACGGAAAGTGAACTGCCGGGCTATTTTGTACCATGAACACGTCAAATAACAGGCGAGCCAGCGATCACGTGACCAAAGCCGGTCAGAGGCCACGTGACAGCATTTCAGTGGTCTGACCTGCGATAAGCTGTACCATGAAGTCCTTTTTGACATGTAAACACTTGAAAACTGAACTGCCCTGCAGTCATAGTAAGCAGGCGTGTAAAACTTACTTTTATTGACCTGTTTTCATTAATTTAAAATAAAAAACGTAAGTACATGTCAATTTGTGAATATAATACTATTTTGGTGTTATTTGAAATTAAAGCCAACAAAAAAAAACAATCTCTTACCGTTTATTTTAGATGTGCGACGAAGATGAAATTTTTGAGTTCCTTGAGGAGATATTGATAAAAACAGTGCGAAGCAAATCGCTAAAATCCAAAGAAACGTTTTGAGAAGCACGATAAAACCTTTCGACTTGCAGGACGGCATGTTTGTCAAGCGGTATAGGCTTACGAAAGAACTCGTACACGTGCTTTGCAACGAGCTACGACCTTTCATGCCACGCCCCACAAAATCAACAGATTTATCGATAGAGGTTAAGGTTTGTACTAAATAAATAAATCTATTTATCGCACTAATTATCATAAGAACAATTAAGCACAGTTTGACCACCAATACCCTTCATTTCAGGTTTTAATGGCATTATCATTTTTTGCTACTGGTTCGTACCAAAGACCAACTGGTGACATTGCTGCACATTCCGTTGCACAACAAACTGTGTCAGCAGTTATAGCGCAGATAACTCAGTGCTTAAATCACCGATATTTCCGGCGAAAATATATTAGATTCCCACTTAGCGCTCATGAACGGAGAGCCAATGTAGTTGGGTAAGTAGGTACTAAAGCACTATAAGATTCTTATAAGAATTTTATATTAAAATTTAGATCTTGTAACAGGTGTTTTTTTTTTTTCAGATTATATAACAAATTTGGTATGCCTGGGGTTTTAGCATGCATTGATGGAACTCATGTGGCAATAAAAAGACCAGTGGAAAATGAAGAGAGATATTATTGCAGAAAACATTATCATGCTCTCAATGTACAATTGGTAAATTATCATATTATATTTAATGAAAAAAAGGACAATCTAGCCTAAGTGTCCAACTGCTGGACAAACAGTTTTTAGATATATAGGTAGAATTAGGTACTACATATTCGTTATTAAACATACAATAATCTTTTTTTTAATAAGTAAGTACTTAAATAAATTTAGGTCCAACTAGGTGGTGCAAGCTTTACATCCCTTCTTCTTTTTATTAATAAAAGATTTTTTTGGGTACCTGAAAGGAAAAATATTGCAATGTTAAACTTATTGTTTAAATTTTAGGTATGCAATTCAGACATGGAAGTTATTAGTGTGGATGCCAGCTATGGAGGAGCCACTCATGATTCCTTCATATGGGCTAATCACCCACTAAAAGCTCATATGGATCATTTAAATAATATGTGGTTTTTAGGTGGGTAATAATTTTTCGCTCATAAAAGTTGCAGTCTCTCAAAAAGAGATAATATGTTATAATAATTAGGAGGTACTAATCAAACTAGCTAGGTACTTTGTGCATGAATTTTGAACATTATTATGTAGACAAGAGACATTAAGATTCTAATAAGATCCATAAAAGTATAGGTATTCAATTTTGTTATTTCTTTTAGGTGATTCCGGCTATCCACTAAGAAAAAGTATGATGACTCCAATCATAAATGCTCTTCCAGATTCACCTGAGGCTTATTACACTAGAATACATGTAAAAACCAGGAACATGATAGAAAGAACCATTGGGCTTCTCAAGGCACGCTTTAGATGTCTTCTTGTACATAGAGTTCTACATTATGAACCCCGTGTAGCAGCATCTATTGTAAATGTATGTGTGATGTTACACAACATTTGCGTTAGAGCCAACATCCCTGTGCAAGATATGACATCTGAAGAAGTGTTACGAGAAGCACAATTGCAACCAACTCACCATTTAGTAGACAGCGAGGGGCATTCTTCTAGTACTCAAAATGTTCAACTGCAACATGGAGTTGCCACAAGAAGACTGCTCATCACTCATTTGTGGGCAAGCCGGCCAATCTAGAAATAGAACATTTGTGTGATTTATAAGTTAAGTAGTTTTAATTTTGTCAGTACTTGTAGTGTAACAATTTTTTTTAAAATTATATCTGTAAATTTAATAATTGTTACTTATGTAGAATATAAAGTGTATACACATATTTTGATTACATACCTGTTGTTTATACTTTCTAATGTAGTTGCAATACGGGAAAGTTCATTAAGTATTCCAATTAAGATTGTGCTGCCCTCTTGTGTTGCCTCGGCTCGCATTCTACTAGACTCAACAAGAGCTCTTCTTGCTGTGTCTTGAGACATAGGTGCTGACCTACGCTGTCGCCTTTGAGGCTGCGTAGACCTCATTGGGTCAGGTTGAATGAGTGGCGATGTGGAGGATAGTTGTGCTTCTGTGCCTGGTACAGAAAATACTTGAAGAGTAGGGTAATTATTAATATTTTCTTCAACAGCTTCTGAAGTCCCAGGCATAACTAATATTGACTGTGACGTCTGTGACAGTGCCGATTCATTTGAAAGTGGTGCTGTCTACAAAATAAAGAAAAAATATTACTTTAATTAAATAATATATAAAAATATGTAGTATTTAATTAACTTTAATTAAGTCTATTGTAAAAATTTATTCTAATTAAAAAAAAACTAGTATTTTAACACAAGAAAACAACATATTGTACAAAAATATAATACATAAGTATAACTTCACACTTTTTTTTATTTTCAAAATTTTTACTTATTAGCGTCACGGTCACGTCACCCTTATTTCCCGAAGGGTAGACAGAGAAGTAGTTTTGTATATTCACAGTTTGCCAGAGACGTTGTTAGGTCGCATGCAACAGGGGACGAGCCTATTGCCATTTATCGGACACAATTATAAACTCTGGGCTGCTACTAGGAATTTCCAGGTAGAGATGCCCAATAATAAGGCCTGAGCTGGGAATCGAACCCAGGTTCCCATGCTTGGCAGTCGCGCTTACAAATAGTAGACCAATGAGGCAAAATTTATACTTACAAGAGTAATTTCCACATCCAATGGGTCTACTTGGATTTCTGGCAAACCTAAACCATAGTCTTCACCAAGGATTGACAGATATTTTTTTTCTATATCCGTTAGGACATTTGTTTCAGCTGGTCCTCCACCGGTGCTTGATTGTGCTGATTTAATAGATGCACATTTTCTTTTTAACTTTCCCTTGTAATCTATCCAGTACTGAAAATTGGAAATTGGACAACAAATGATTAAATATGAACTAAATAGAACTACACCATATTATTTAATTTTGTCCTGTATTGTACGGGACAAGAATATAATTCCCCTTCGTCGCAAGGAAGCAAGTTGTAAGAACAAACGAACTAAGTCTGTGCCCGATGAATAGCACTAGGCTTGCACACCTTTAACATGGGACTTATTACCAACGTCCAAATGTGGGTGTAAAAACTTCTGTAACGGGGGAATACCTATGCCTTCCTTCTTTCTTCTGCCTTCGAGGATTATAGCCGTGATTATACATATGTATCTACTAGCTGTTGCCAGCGGCTTCACCCGCGTGGATGTCGGAAATTATCGCACGGAGAGGTACTATCTGTATGAAAAGTAGGCTACTTACTATTCTAAATTGTAATCTATCTCTACGACAAATCACATCCAAATCAGTACAGCCGTTCTGGCGTAATTGAGTACAAACATCCATCCATACACCCATCCAAACTTTCGCATTTATAATATTATTATTATAGTAGGACTAGCTGCGCCCGCGGTTTCACTCGCATAAGTCTCGATCTCGTGGTAATATCGAGATAAAAAGTAGCCTGTGTCAGCTACCTCCATACCAAATTTTATCAATTTGTTTTCCATTGGTCCAGCCGTTTGTATGTGAAGGAGTTACAAACATACATAAACTTACCAACTTTCGCCTTTATAATGTTAGTGTGATGTATTACCTATTTAATTTCATAAAGAAGTAAACTAACTTGTATGTTCTAGAAATAGTAAGTAGATTTGCCAGGAAATAAATACTAATCAAGAACACAATACAAAGAAATAAAAACCAATAGGTACGAGTACCTACATAGAGGTTTAATAGATACTTAACGCAAAGGTAACATGCATAATAATATAAAACCAACTTACAGCTGCCCAGCCTTTAAAATCTTTGATAGCACCACCAACAACGGAATTTAAATTTTCCGCCACCTCTCTCCACAATCTTCGGGACATTTCCCGAGCTTGAGCACACTTATTATAGCCCATTGCAATGTCCTTGTGATTATTCAAAAAATCCCACAGTGTTTCTAATTGTTCATAAGAAACTCTCCTTGAAGTCATTATTTATTAACAATTGTCTGCACTTTCTTACCACTCGCAACAACGTACACGATACAAATGCGTGCATTTCTGAATTATTTCCAGAAACAGTCAAAAAAGGAACCCACTTGAATTTACAAAATTCAAAATAACCTCGTAAATTATCGTGGTTTTGACAATAAATATTTGATACTTAATAGCTAGAGTCGTTCGAAAATGGCAATAACTTTGGTTAAGATTTTCAAGTAGGCACTTACCTTTCTTAAGTATCTAAAAGGGTCGCCATGCTACGGAACAGAGTTTTTTTAGAATTCTCTTGATCATTATTAACTGAACATTGAATTAATTTTATCTAGTTCTTTAAAACCGTAAAACCGGTATCTTTGCGAAAAAGTATTTCAGAACGATTGTTTATAACATGGCGTACCGGTCAACGATAACGTAGCAGGTCTGAAGTCGATACATTGCAGGTCAGACAGAAACGTTCATGGTACAAATAGAAAACCTGTCAGGTTAACCTGCTAAGTTGACCTGTCCTGTACTTGGCAAGTATTGTAAATGTTGATGGTAGGGCCCCAGATGCCGTACTGGCTCTCCTGAAGGAGTGTGATAGGGTTATAGGGGTCAGAAAGGAATATTACGAGTCATTCACACGTCCCTTAAATACGTAAAGCCATCGCCTCGTCGTTGGCGATTTTTGTTTACCCCAGCTGGTGACAATTTTATTACTTTCTTTATTTACGAACACCATAAAATAAATGCGACAGCTATAACATTAACGCGTTTTACATTCCACGAAATTGGAAAGTGAGACAGTTTGTTGAGGCTGTGTCGCGTACGTTACTCCGACGCCAATTTCACGGTTTTATTGCGTCCAGTATTACTTTACCGCTCTCACATAATAATTGTTATTACATACTTGAAATACGCACGTAATAATACGATTCGTTACAAAATATAGCCTCAGTGGCCACACAACAAACGGTACGTTTCCGCGAGAAAACGCATTTATGTCTGCTGTTATTATCGTTTAGTAGACGAAAGTAATTATTTTCATCAGAAGCCTTCGTGGGCCACCCACGTCGGCTATTTTATTGGTAAATAACTAAAGAATCCTAGGTTAGCTTCACACGTACATTGTTTTTACCTACCTTTGATCTTAGAATCTCTCGATAGAGTTGAAATTGTGGGGCTTTTTGCGTGTCTCAGGTTCTGCTAGGATCTTGTTCATGTCATGGCCTGAGTTCAGCCTGCCTATCTACCATCAAGTCTAATTTACTTTTTTAATTGATTTTAATTGTATTGAAGTAATTCGACACGTTACTTAATTTTATGAGGAGGTCCTTCTCATTTAACAAACTGAGTAAGTTGATTCGCATGCTTTATAAATGATAAAAGTGTTTTTTTACTCAACTAGTCACCTATCTGTATGTTAATTAAGCAACGACGTCCTTACAATAAAATTCAATCCATTGGCAAGTATTCTAAAAATATTTCATCGATTTTTTCCGAATTCTTTTCGTGCTTTAAGAAGCGTGAAAACGGAAGACAATGCGTTTAAGCCCAAATCACGAGCATATCGCTATGTGGAGAATGTGTCCCCACAATGAGGAGGAATGCCGCACAGATCACGACAACTGCCGAAAACGTGCGCACACGCATCCCGCCGGGCATCCCGTCGCGCAAGCAAGCTGCGCACCTCATAAAACAAATTATGGATTTTTAAATAGTAGTCAATTTGTTTAAAGGATGGATGGACTGTGTCAAATGTGATATGGCTAGAAAGGGGTGAGTACCGAGATGACAATTAATAGAGAAGTGTGGAAGACAAAGACATGTTGCGCCGAGTTTCACAAATTTATTTATTTATAGTTAATTAAAACGGCACAGGCACAGAGAAAAATAAAATAACAATAAAAATGAAAACCAATAAAAAAAACAACTGTTTGCGATCCCGTAGGTAGTCGGCGAAGAAGTTAAGAAGGCCAGATGAGAAACCCGTAGCCCCCAACTTTGTCAATAGCACATCGTTGTCCACTTTATCGAACGCCTTCCGGAAATCAAAGTACAGTGTGTCGACCTGCCCACCGGATTCCAGGCTACTGGATATGAAGTCAACATGAATCAGTAGATTTGAGTTCACGGAGCGACCGGGTTGAAAACCGTGTTGAGCGTCAGAAAGATACATATTAGTTTGTTTGCAGATAACAGTGTGTAGTATATGCTCAAAAACCTTTGCAATGGTTGATAGGATAGCGACGGGTCTGTGTTCCTCGACAGATGTCTTGTCGCTGGTTTTAGGGATGGGAGTAACACGCGAAGTCTTCCACGGCTCCGGATACACGCCTGACTGAAGAGCTAGGTTAAAAACATGGTATAAAGGAGCTGCCAAGAAAAATATACAAGGGGGGCAAGGCCAGGAAAATAATGAGTTTTTTTTATCATTTTGTTTGATATAATTTAAGTTAACATCATAAGAACGGCGATGAGTTTCGTTCACGTCCTTTTAATATTGTACAGATACTTATAGGTTTATGCTTGATATAATGACCGATAAATAATAAATTACGTAAGCCTTCCACTTCCACGTGAGTAAATTAAATGGTTTACAGTTCATGTTGGGCTAGATTCTATAGGCGGTCCTGCAATTATCAAGATTATGTACTGCCCTAAGACCAAATAACAAACCAAGACAGTGCAGCGAACAAAACAGTGTACATTGCCAAAACTACACCTCCGCTCTGTGTATTCACGCTCACACGCACACATTTACAGCCATTTAATTTACAATCAAACTATACCTCACTAGTTCACTACAGATAGTGCAATCCACGACAACGCGCCCCACTCCGCGATTACTGTTCTGTAAGCTGTACTTTAGTACAAAGCGGAGCGGAGTGGGGCGCGTCTCAGTAGATTGCACTTTCTATAAGTGCACACGTCACTGTTGACAGCTGGCTCCCCCGACCCTTGCTCGTTGATGCGCCAGCCCGCGTCGATGCTGAGCCAGTATCTTTAAATTCCCTGATTAATAATAATGAATTATCCTTCATCCAGCCTGTCCCAACTAGCTGTCCGACGTGTAGCGACGCCCTAAGCCGAGGTCCGTACCCCACAGGGGGTGCCCTTAGCGAGCGCTCGCCTAGTTTTAATTAGAATAGTTTTTGCCCCTGGCTGGAGGCTTTGAGTGTAGTAGCTTAAGGCAGCCGCAGGAATGTCCGGTTAAGTAGTCATCACCTCAGAGGTGAGCTACGAGATGCCATAGTCAAAAAAAAAAAAATGACAGCGCTCTGTCTTGGTTTTTTATTTGGTCGCCGCCGAGGTCCTCCGCGATCGCGTCCCGCCCGAGTAAATAATACTCTCCCCCGACCCTTGCTCGTTGACGCGCCAGCCCACGTCGATGCTGAGCCAGTAGCTTTCAATTCCCCGTTTAATTTTAATGAATTATCCTTGATCCAGCCTGTCCCAACTAGCTGTCCTCCCCCCAGCGATGCCCTAAGCCAAGGTTCGTACCCCACAGGGGATGCCATTAGCGAGCGCTCGCCTAGTTTTAATTAGAATAGTTTTTACCCCTGGCTGGAGGCTTTGAGTGTAGTAGCTTAAGGCAGCCACAGGAAAGCTCGCTTAAGTAGTCATGACCTCAAAGGTCAGCTACGAGATGCACTAGAGGCTTTGAGTGTAGTAGCTTAAGGAAGCCACAGGAAAGCTCGCTTAAGTAGTCATGACCTCAAAGGTCAGCTACGAGATGCACTAGAGGCTTTGAGTGTAGTAGCTTAAGGAAGCCACAGGAAAGCTCGCTTAAGTAGTCATGACCTCAAAGGTCAGCTACGAGATGCACTAGAGGCTTTGAGTGTAGTAGCTTAAGGAAGCCACAGGAAAGCTCGCTTAAGTAGTCATGACCTCAAAGGTCAGCTACGAGATGCACTAGAGGCTTTGAGTGTAGTAGCTTAAGGCAGCCACAGGAAAGCTCGCTTAAGTAGTCATGACCTCAAAGGTCAGCTACGAAAGGCACTAGTCAAAAAAAAAAAAGACCGCGCTCTTTCTTGGTTTTTTATTTGGTCTGAGGTACTGTCTTTTAGTCCTCGCGTTATTATTGAGAAATTACGGGAAATACCGCTTTACACTAAACAGTAAGTTATCTTTAACAGTTCTCTATACAATTTATTAACTTTAGTCTTTATGTATTTTAAGTTTTTTACTGTTGGCACTTGTTGCCTTTGTATTTAATTTAAGCGTTAATTCGCATCTGTTACCTAGATTGGCAATTGGGCATTATTGCGTATTCGATGTATGGGCATTATGGCGCATCCGTTATAATACGAGTATATGCATAATGACATGTAGGTAGGGATTGCAATTGCTGGATCCAGCATACAGCAATCCAGCTGGATCCAGCGGCTTTTTAAACATGCTGGATCCAGCATACAGCGCTGAATCCAGCGATGCGGATCCGCAAACGTATAAATTTCTATTGTTTCACCAAAAATTACCCACCAAAGATGATTTATTTTTGCAAAAATATGTTAAGGAAGAGAAAGGTAAAGAACTAAGTCTGATTCTTGATTGTCGCACGCACGAGATGGAACAGTTTGCTCAGTATGCTGGAACGTTTCTACAACCTAAAAGTTTGCATCGATAAAGCATTGATAGACGTCGGTTCCGAAATATAATTTTCCGGCGATGAATGGTCAATAATCAATGAGTTGATCGTCAGTCTACAACCGTTGAAACTGGCTGTAGAAGCTCTTTGCAGAAGAGAGTCCACATTGATAACTGCCGACACAACCCTGAAATTTGTCTTAGACAAGCTATATAGCCAGGGCACTTCCCTAAGTGCCGAGCTAGCTGAAGCACTACGCAACAGAATCGCAGAACGGCGCCTCTCCGAAGTTACTGGTACGTTAGTGTACTCGTACTTGAAAAATCCAAAAAAGTATGAAGAAGCAGTAAAAAAACCTGGCTATTTTCCTTTGCCAAAAAAGAATGCGATGCGGCAGGGGATGAAAACTTTGTTACAACGAGTAAATAAACAACATATTGTAGAGCCGGTGCAAGAAGATATCATGGAGTTAGAAGAGGATGGTCTAGATGATGACGCAGAACCCGTGAAAATGACTTTAGAGCAAGAGCTTGAGATGGAACTTAAAAGAGAGAAGGAGCACTTTAATAAACAAAAGCCAAGTGGTCCATTAGATTACGAAAAGGTCCTGAAAAAAGAAATGAGCGTTTATGAGACCGAAGGAGTGCGAGGTGAACATTTATCTATGGTTTATGAGTATTTAATGACCCTAAAACCGACCAGTGTAGAGGCCGAAAGGGCATTCTCAGCAGCCGGCTACATATGCAGTTCTGTGCGAACAGGTTGGGAGATAAGACTATAGATAAAATTTGTTTTCTAAGGTCTTACTTTCAGAGAATTCAAAAAAAGAAATACTCAGTATCTTATCGTCAGATTTTATACTGCCTAATTATTAACGAAAAGAGAAGATTATTTCGGAGCTTCTTTTGATACAAACAATTGATTGAAGATTAAAATAGTATTATTAATACGGTCCTTTTTTGTAGTTAATTTTAAAAGAATTTGTAAGACTGATTGCTACTGATTAGCCGTCCTATCCTATCCCATCATTAAACATAAACGTAATAAGATATTGCTTACTTAGAAACATTATCTAAAATGTTATATGAGGTTATATGTTTGTTATTTAATTTTAAGTTGATTCTTTTGATCTCAAATGATTAAGAAACCAAAGCAAATTGATATCAGATATCACCAAATGAGTGAAAGATTTCATAGATTATCGTAAAAAGTACAAATTAATAACAAAAGTCTTAAAAATGTCGTCTTTTTTTTTCGTTCCACATTTTGCTGGATCCGCGTTGGATCCAGCTGGATTCAGGTCAATCCAGCAAGAATCCAGCTGGATTGAAAACGCCGCTGGATTGCAATCCCTACATGTAGGTAATCCAAAGGTATGTATTTTTTTTTAAATTTGATACGCTCAGTCGCACTTTTTTATTTGTGTCATATTAAACGTGTGTATTTTTTTAGATTTCCAATATTTAAACTAAATCACTTGAATTTATTTTGTTGTTATTGACATACGAATTTATTACAAAACATTAAGTAATAAGTATCTGATATTATTTATGTTACTGTGACATTAAAGCCTTTTTTGTCGTAATTAAGTTACGCCAACATTAATATTTTTTACATTTATGACTTTTTAGGATTCCGTACCCAAGTGGTGCCATCACAGGGATGTATCTTCTGAACCGTAATATGTAGGTTTTACAGTGTGTTGACTGCCTCGTTGGTCTAGTGGTCGCAAGCGCTACTGCTGAACATTGAGGTCTTGGGTACGATTCCCAGGTCGGACAAAGTGTCAGTCTGTCAAGATAGACACTATTTTAATGCTAGAAATAAAGATAAAATAGATCAACCATTTTTCAGACGATCTAAAGTAAACATCACATCTTAGGGGTACTGTGTTAAATGTTACAACAGAATACCTTGTAATTGTAATATATTAGAATTAAATTAAATAAAATTTTAAACTTATATAAAAATACACTTTGTAAACAGGCATATTACAAATTAGAGGATTATATTTAAGATAAAAATACTTGGAAACATGCTGGTCCTGTTCCATAGGACAATTGAGAATCTAGACAAAATCGAACTGGTTGCCAATTTAATTGCTTAATATTATTTTTTATACCTAGCATTAATTTTATATTCTGTGATTAGATTACTAACCCCCGAATACTGAAACGTCACTCAAAATTTAAGTGCTGCTTAACATTTGAGCAGCTCCTAAACTTTAGATTTCGTATTGTCAAACGTCACTTTTGAGTATCTGTTAAATATAAGTGCTACATAAATTTTGAGTGACGTTTCAGTATTCCGGGGTTAAACTCACACACTGACTTATTATTAGTATTACTTGTTAAAATGTTAGGAATATCGTATAATTTTACAATGTTTGTAAATATGTGAGCACCATGCATCTATCACATAATAATTAATTTATGTCATTCCTTCATTTTTCATTCTTTTTACCTATCGTGTTAAAGTAATCTTATTCTAGGTGCATTGTCTTCACATATAATTATATAATTAGTGTCTACAAGATATTATAAAAACATAAAAAAAGTAACGGTGGAGTTTCTTGCCCATTCTTCTCCATACGAAAATTACCTTTTGGAAGGGGCGACTAGAATCAATTATTATTATTTTTTGTAAATGTTGACGTTCAAAAGTGCCTTCTTTGTGCCAAATTGAAATAAATTATTTGACTTTGACTTTGTCATTGGGTTTTTCTTTCAGGAATTTCTCAGTAGCAGCCCGGAGTCTGGATTTGTGCCCGGTTGATGGCAATAGACTCGTCCCCACAGATATAGATGTCTATCTACACTCGAGAGCAATGAATCCGGGTCACTTAAAGAATGTTAAAAATCTCGGAAACTAAAAATGATAGGTTAATGCAATAAATTGTATTTAATAGACAATGTAATACTCCTTAAATGAAAGTAAAAAAAATATGAGTCACCATACATTTTATTAACACAAAATTACATAAAGAAAAAAACTGCTGATCTCTCCTTAAAACAAAAATAGGAAACATGAAATTTTTGAACTTTATTACGATTTTCTTGAATTTTAATACTTCGTATTGCCTCCTCGTGCTTCCATTACTGCGTTTACGCGGTTTGGCATGCTGTACACCAAGTTCCTTATACGATTTTGGGGAATATTCTCCCATTCCTCTGTGAGAGCAATTTTGAGCTCACGAAGCGTGATTGGGGGAGGGTTTCGTTGTTTTACGCATCTGCCTAGCTCGTCCCAAGCATGCTCGATCGGGTTGATATCCGGGCTGCGCGCTGGCCACTCCATACGAGTAATGTTCATCTCTTGAAGGTAGTCATTCACAATCCTACCTGTATGAGGTCGGGCATTGTCATGCATAAATATAGCATCCTCACCTAAATTGACCATAAATGGACCAACGTGATCATTGAGGATTTCTTCCACATATCTTTCGCTAGTTAAAGAGCCGTTTTCTATGATCACCAGCTCTGTGCGACTTTCAGAAGAAATTCCGGCCCACACAAGTACAGACCCACCACCGTAGGCTACTTTTTCTTCGATGCATGCTTGCTTGAATCTTTCCCCTGGTCTTCGATACACTCTGTGTCTTCCATCGTGCTTGTAGAGCATAAATTTTGATTCGTCGGAGAACATAACTTTTGACCAATCTTCAATACTCCAATTTACGTGGCTCTGGGCATATCTTAGTCTTGAAATACGATGCCCACGCTCCAGTTTAGGGCCGTTTGCAGGTCTAAGGGGTTTTAAGTTAGATTCAGCAAGCCGACGTCTTACTGTCCATGCACTTGGGTTACTTCCTCCGAGGCGTCGAAACTGATTTGTGAGTTCAGTTCCTGTAAGAAAGCGATTTCGAAGCATGGTGTTCACCAAGTATCGGTCTTCTCGTGCTGTGGTACACCTGGTTCTGCCCGTTCCTGGTCTGCGTAGGTTAGAACCAGTTTCTTCGTAACGTCGGAGAACTCTTTGTACTGTTGACAGCGACACACCGACAGTCCTGGCTGTATCGCGCTGACTCCGGCCGGTTTCCAGCATTGTAAGTATTCTGGTGCATTCTTCAGGCGTAAGCGACATAATTTCAGCTTGAATAATGAATATAGAGCACTATCAACATGGTTTATGTACCCACATAAATGACAGATTACAAACAAAAGCAAAACCAAATGCTGTAATTTCGTAGTTCCATCTTCGAAAGTGGCCCTTTTTCAAATTTGATTTTTTTATGATATAACTTTACAATAACTAAGAAGTTTTAATACCTTCATTTAAGGAGTATTACATTGTCTATTAAATACAATTTATTGCATTAACCTAGCATTTTTAGTTTCCGAGATTTTTAGGATTCTTTAAGTGACCCGGATTCATTGCTCTCGAGTGTATATCTGTGCTCGCCCCCTATTACATGGGTCTTAAACATAACTGGCGAAATGTGGATGTACTATGTACACCTCTGCCCAACCCTTCGGGGAAACAAGGCGTGATGTTATGTACAAAGTGTGTATGTACTATGGGCGCTATAACAACAAATAATAAAAATAAAATAAAGTAAACGTGTTATTGTCGGCGTTTTTAGAAATTATTGTATAATATATAGGTATAATGTAGGGTAGTACGGAACCCTTTTGAATTACCTACTCATTCCGAAAGAAATTATAGATGTTCGATAATAACATTTAAAATTCACGATATTAAACTACAATACGAACTATCCATTAGTTCGAACGTGTTATTATGTCGATCACTATCGGTAAGTCATTATGTTCATCCACGAAATATTTTTTAGGAACGCCTACATTCGTCTTAGATATAAACTTAATAAAATTAACTTTATCTCGCCAAATCTCCCATAAGTTTATATACAAAGGTGCCAAGTTTTTTATAATTTATTCTTGTTTTCGTACTTAAAGCGTGCTAGGATGATTCTGTGATGTCTCCGCTAACAAGTTTGAGGTCATTTGTAACAGTTGATTATAAAGAATTCTAATTGGCCATTTGGATAACTAACTGGTTGACACTTGAGTATAATGGTTTGTAGTTTCGTAGTTAAACTTGAGTTATTGTTGACTTTGTCAGTCATAACGATCGAAGGTCTCAATCTTTATGAGGCTGTGAATATAACTAATTTGACTAAGAGGAGCCCTGTGGGCGATAAGACGATGTGCTCATAAATAATAAATTGTGAAATGAAATGAAATTTTTTATTCTGTAAATAGGATATTGGAATCACTTTTACACGTCATATTGTATTCTATCACATTCCTGCCTACTACTTAGATCAAAACACGATCTTTGTCGCTACAAAAGTCATCCTGTCCATTCAAATCAAACAGTTATTCATCGAATTAAAACTCCTCGAGTCTTGAATAATTTCATCTTTAGAATCGCACACATGATGTGCGTCCGTGACTCGAAATTCGTGAACGCGTCAGTGAAGCATCATTGGTGGAACTGGTAGGCGGCCAGCAGGGAATTAAGGGTAAGTGTAGGCAACCGATAATTGCGGCGTGGGAACGCGCCCCGCCGCGCCGCGCCCGCCGCCTGCGCCTGCGCCGATAGCACAAAAGTATTGCCAATTTAAAATTTAAACAAACTCATAACATTTATTCTAAGTAAACCATTTAAGTACAGGACTTTTATGAATAGTCAAAGAGTCGGTTAGTCAGCAAGATGAAGCTAGTTGCCCATTCCAAAACGAAGTAGGTTCCTATGGAAAAGAACGGGCAAGAAATTCCATCTACAATCTCAATTCTGTTAGCAGTGAAAGTCAAATAATATATTTATTATTCGTTTTTAGACATCGTTGTGTAATAAATTAAATATTTATCTGTTTTGTTAATTAGACGGAAGAAGACGTAACAGTTTCTGCGTCCCGCACGCAATGTGATGCCACCGATTCGTATTATTATTCATTGATCCGTGATTTTGCGCTGCTAATTTTAGTTTCCCAGTGATATCTACTTCGAAATACCTATCAAGAGTCATTCGTCACAGTCAGCATTGTTCGACAGGAAGGTGATAAAAAAAGACTGTCTAGGAATGTTATGATATTGACAATTTGATGAAGTTTTGATCAATTAATTGTAATTCAAGATAAAATAATATTACTGAAACCTTAAAATGAACCAAAAATTATAAATTACATTTTTGTACTAGGTAATTAGTGTAAGATGTCTCTGCGAACTCTACTTCCCCTATGCACCTCCTACATCGCATTGCACGCCACAATCGGTGAAAAGGCAAAATTGCAGCGCGGGCGCATTCTGCGTCCAGAGCGCGCCAAGCCATGTCACAAGCAACACAGAAGGTATTTACAGAAACTAGGCAGTTAGTAGCAAACGAGGCATTAAGTCCGCCTTTGTACTTTTTATTAGTGTGAAAAGTTTAAATAAATAAATAAAAGTCAAACGTAAGATTATCTGTATTTCCACTTCAGTAGGTACTCGTAAAAAAATATTGACATTGGTGCCGATTCTCTTGTCACAAATGCGACTAAACTAGACTAAAAATCACCAAAATTTAGTTTACTCCTGTCAAACGATGATTTCCCATTCTGAAAAGTAAGGAATTTTAGTGAAAGTTTAGTTAGTTTAGTTCGGTGTACAAGAGAATTGGCACCAATGTTTATTGATTATTATTTTTCCAAATTTTTATATCTATCAACTTCCTAACATTCGCCAGTAGCCTTACTTTGTAAGGAATACTCTTGCCTACTGCAGATCCATTTATGGTGGCTCACCGCTGCCCAGCGCATAGGTACGACGCACTCCTGCACGGATCATGCATTGTGTGCATCACAGTGCGGGATGCACTATACACTATACACTGTAATGACAGCATGTATTCCTAGATATTCCCCCATACGCAGACGCAAAAATGTAGATACGATCATGCCAATGCTGCGGTACATCGATTTACGATTTACGTACCTACATCAATTTTAAAAGGCTCGTAAATCCATTTGAACAGCACTTCGATTTTATCCGTTATGCACTTGAAAAGTTATCCATAAATTATAACAGCATTACACTCAAACACAATCTGGTAGACCAACTAATCTTTTATTTTATCTAGTCGCGTGCAAACTGGTTTTTGCTAAAGAAAGTGGCACTTTTTGTCTGCCAATATTAGGATTCGACGTTCAATCCAAATAATGTTGAATTTACTGACAATAGAAAGCGAAATGTGTAGAGGTTAGTGGAACGCTTTCCTAATGTCACAAAACATAGTATGACTGTGGCGAATAAGTAATCACATGTACGGGCTCCGCGATTCGTCCCGCCCGCCCGTCGCGACCAGACGAGGGATGTTGACATCTTTACAAAATGGACACGCAATTATGTTTAAATCGTTTATTACGTGCATTACCATCTCAGGCCATAGTAAGTGCATTACAATTGATGGTGATTTGCGTGTTACGCAAAATGCCGAGGAGATTCTAGTCAGTCTCTCGGGAGAATTTAGCGACAAAGATATTAGGAGTACCAACGTACAGACGGCAGCTGCAGCTGTACGTCAACCTACCCGAAACTGTCGAATTTTCACAATCAACTTAAAACCTTATGCTTTAGTGATAAAGTTGAAAATCTATTAAAGAAATTTGACAGATTGTAGTAGTTTGATGTGCTGGCGTCTGTACATAGGATTTGTTAGCGAAACCTTACAAATTGTTTTTTTTCTTCTGTAGCCATGTGTTGTTAGTTGCCAGTGTTTTTTATGGACACTGCCATTTAAAACAGTGGCATGCAATAAAAATATATGATTGTCGCTTTTATAAGTACCTACATTTTAAAGTTCCTCTACACTTGTCCCACTTGGCACCTATTTCTTCTCTACTTCCATTTAGTAGGATCTGTCCATTAAACACGTAGTACGTTATCAAGCAAAATGTCTACACATCAAGCTATAGGTACATTTCCAGTTTATAATGCTGATCTCGCATTGTATAGGTTTTCGTACAATGCGAGGTTAGCTTATAATGGTAATTTATAGCTTGATGTGTACCTACATCGAAAGTGAGCCAACAATAGCTATTGTAAACTACCTTTATAATAAAATACGCCTTGATACGAAAAATAACAATACTGCTAATAAATAAAAGTATGCCACAATAGAGAGGATGAATAAGTTAATTTTAACACTTTTATTATGCAACAGTGTTTGTGAGGTCATCACCATAAAATTGCAAGTTACACAGAGCAATAAGCGAGACTGGAAGCGCAAAGCTTAATTCTTTTAAATTATTTATGGGGAGATGATGAGGACGAGTTGATTAAATCCAGGCAAAGATGGAGTGAAGAAGAAAACAAATTAACGCGCAGTTGACGATGAACGGCGACGACGACTACGGGTGGACAGTGTCGGGCTCAAGAAGATCCGGAAGAAGATATAGGTACCTACTCGACTTCTTAATACTGCAGGAGATAAGCACGCTAAGAAAAAAGTATATACTGTAAGTTGGCTATTTTTAATTGAAAGTCAAGGAAAAAATGTCTACCGTATTGTTTACTAGTACCAGAACGGGTAGGTAAGTTGACCCGAAGCATTTGCCGTCACATGTTGGCATGTCCAAGGTATACGCACTGACGTGACATGGTCAAGGAAGGGCCTGTCCCTTCCAATTGAATCTAGCTCATTGGACCACATTCCTATTCTTCTCGGATTACAAAATCTTGCATAATTTATCTTAACAGGGAATGCAATTTGTTTAGACTGACGGTAAGTGGACGACGCAGCTCGGACAATGCTCTATGATTCGTTTATATGATATCATTTGTTTTACAGCGCCTAAACACAGCCTCGTATTTGACTTAAGCATAACAGTAAATTTAGTTATTTTGCAGGGAATCCAGACTTCTCAATATAATCATAATCATAAATCTTTATTTATCTCAACATCATATTACAGGCACTGGTAATATTATCTGTAATTTATATGTTATCTGTAACTGTAGATTACATAATGCTTACATCGCAAAACGTTTAATTATTATATCTATGGCCAGTTCCAAACGTATCATTAACAATTTGGCGTAGCGATGGTATCATAAAAGCGCGATCATCGCTCGGCTGCTTTTCGGCATCGACATGAAATTCCTGCTACACTGGCATTCGGGAAACCGATTAAAATTCAGAAAAAAGAGCTTTACGTACAATAATTTAAGGTCAAGAAGGAGCGTGATCTCGACGCAGTGGATAAAAATTATTTATTTGCGTGGGGCGCGGCAATTAGGGGGGCGGAGCGCGTCTGCGCGCACGACCTCTCGACCCTCGGCCTGCGCCCGCGCAGCCGCGCCGCCTGTGGACACTCGTCCTGTCACGGGGACGCGGGCGGCCCAGCGAAGCTATCTCGAAATTGCATTCGGTCTTCGCTCTGCAGCACGATCTCACCTACTTTCGTGAAATATGTTCAACATTTTTGCATTTTTCGTGTACAAGACATTCAAATTACTCTTGCAGTTTAACCAAAAAGGTTTTTACTTTATAGTAATTAAGTACCTACCTACATGTTGTAAAAATAATAAGACTGACAACGAGCAACAACACTGCCATTAAAATCAATTATGTAACAAAAAAATAACTCATGGTTTCTACAATGTTGATGCTCTAAATACCCATATGCCACGGGTCGCCTGGTCAGTTTTATTATTACATTCTTAAAAGGAGATGCAATTACCGATACAGCGTGTATCGATGGACGCACGCGCACGCATGCTCTCATCGGCAGAGCGCGCCGACGAAATGTAGGCGGCGCGGGTAGAAATTAACCCGACTCTAGTATCTGATAGCATACCATGTTGCTCTTTAGCTTTATGGTGCTTTTGTTTCGTGCGATGGCAGCGACGGGAACTAGCCATGAAGACGATTAATTTACGCTCTACATGACGGCCACTCATGTTATGTACCTACCTACAACGAGATGAAAATATGCGTGCATGTATTCGTGGTATTTCTGCAGAATAAAAATGGAGTCATACTTTGAATCTTTTAAGTATAAAATTGGGGCTAGTGAGGTCTTGAAAGTAAACGGATTTGAACCTATCAAATGAGTACCTACATAATGTGAAGCGTGCATTGTCATGATAAAAACAAAGAAAGAGCATAACATCTCAATAATCTGCCTCAGTGATCCACCGGAACAGATCACAGTCGCTCACCTACTTGGCCAGCATCAATTAGCTCACATGTACTCTATGTAACAATTATATCATAATGTTAAATAACTGCCATTACGTAAGTTACTGTTCAACTTACTCTCTCTGAATTTGTTGAAGATCCTCTTCATGATGAACAGGCTGGCCGGCTCAACCCTTTGCGTTTGTGATAGTTCGGCAGGTGTGTGACTGTAATAAGGGACTCTTTAGCCAGGTGTTCCCGCGCACGCGCCCGCGACACTAATGCTGTCTGCGCCGAGCTGGCCACCGTTACGCTTGACTGCGCCTGCGCCGGTAGCGTCGCGGGGTGGATAAACTTTACATCTGAATGCAGGGCCTCCTGATACGGTGTGATTATTTAATTTGCGAATGACTAAGCTTTGTTTTTGATTCGGTCTTTGTGTCCTTTGTTTTTGGGAGACTCGAAAACATGATTGTCATCGTTATATTATAGGTAGGTACTTACATGACTGGAATAAGGTTATTGGATGTGCTTTATGGAGAAGGGTAGATTGTAGCAGGGTACCTCCTTACTAACTAGCTGCATTATCGTCAACATAACATACAATTGAAAATGTTCGATCAGATTGATTATTGCAGAATGATAGCAGACCAGGAAACTATCGAAACATACCTACCTACTGTTACATGAAAACAAATAACTTATTGTAAGTAAAACAAAATCAGCTCAAAACATTTTTCTCAGCTTTCCTCCAGCCATAATACGTCCTTAAGCTCGCAAGTAACAGTTGTTGCAATTAAAGTAATGGCACATAATAACAAAACTGTGACCTAAGGCGAGTGATTAAGACCACAGACAAGTACGGTGGGGTGAGGCCCATAAACGGAATCACG
The DNA here is from genome assembly GCA_963853775.1 of Xanthia togata. Taxonomy (NCBI): domain Eukaryota; kingdom Metazoa; phylum Arthropoda; class Insecta; order Lepidoptera; family Noctuidae; genus Xanthia; species Xanthia togata. Next base: position 22,275,905 of record OY970802.1, read on the forward strand.
CTCGGCAAAGCACAACGCGGGTGAACGGCGTGCGATATGCTCTGCGGAACCCATATCTTACACATACGACAATATACGTACCGGTACAATACAGCAAGAGCACAGATATTTTTCCTTGTTTTTCATATTTACCTGGGTATAGTACTGACATTTAGAAGTTTGAAAAGTCCTGATAATACGCCGGACATTTTACATTTTATCTTCCTTTTTTATTTTCAGATAAATCTAGAAATTATACCCTTACAAATGACAAGGCAAAATGATGGTAAACCTACCTGGGTAAATTCTGTCCATATACCAACGAGACATATATGAAGCCGGCGTAAAGCGCTCGAGCTGTACCGAGCCGCACCGATGCCCCCCGATAGTGGGCGCTGGGCCTTTTACTCCGCCGATTTCCATAGAGTTTCATGTTAACCCAAGAATAAGATTGCAATATGGCGTCTGTTTTGTTTATAAAGCTTTGGTTTTATTGTTCTATCAGTGTTGTTTATTTATTTATATCACGAGTTTTATTCAATTTATTACTTACAAATGGCCTCAGCAGTCCTATGTGAATGCATAGTCTGTGAATTATACTCGGTAGTCATAATAACCCACTCCCCATTTTTTTGCCTCATCGTAACACCATCTGTTTTTTTATTTAGAAAAATGTTTTTGCGCTAAATCTAATAAAATATTTTTTTCCAAAGCCAGCCAATTAGGGCTTCGTGTACCCATATAAATATCAATCTGCCTAGCCTTTTCCCAACTATATTTGGGTCGGCTTCCAATCTAATCGGATGCAGCTGAATACCAGCATTTTACATGGAGCGACTGCCTATCTGACCTCCACAATCCAGTAACTGGGTAATACGATACCTCTTGGTAAGACTGGTTGTCAGATTTTCGGGCTTCTGACGACCCATATCGACTGTCAAAGATCCACGAATGACAGCCGGGACCAACGGCTTAACGTGCTTTCCGAGACACGGAGGAGTCTCGGTATGTAAAGATGGTCACCCATCCACAGACCAACCCCGGCAAGCATAGCTTAACCTGATGGATCGACCCTTGCGGCAGTTATTACTTAGCCACGAGCTCCTAACTTAACTCCTCCTGGGTTCACCCATATCATAAAATTAAAAATTAACAGCACGCAAACAAAACAAAAAGACGGGACTATCTTGAGGTTAGAATTTTTGACATTATTGAATATTTGAGATAGGTTTTTACCTAACAAATCAAATATTACCAAAATGACATAGTACAAGTACGGATAATGCGGTTCATTTATTTAGGTGGATTATACATTCATCCATTCGAACTCATTCACGTCAAAGAGTAACAATACGAGAGTAGTTTTACTCTAAAATATTGTGGTGAAACGTGAATCAGTTAACCAAGAGTTAATTACAAAGAGTAACTCTTTTCTAGGGGTAGTTACTCTCGGAAAAAAACACGTTTGCAAATCTTGCAAGGTGAATTAAAACCACTTCCTCTTATCCTACGGAGTTGATATTTTACAGGATGGTTCAGTTCCGAAGACAATGCATTTTTATGATAAGCATGACCTGATTAGCCACCCAGGATTGGCTCCAGACGAGGAAACTCTTCAACGGTCAATAGTGCAGACACAATTTTTTTATAGACGCTTTAAGTATCATAGTCCATTTTAAACTCCACCACGATCTGACTGCTATAGCCAGGATTGGCTTCAGACGAGGGAACTCCTCAACGGACACCCTCTCCTCAGTACACACACGAGATTTTATATTCTACCTTTATCTATAGGCCACACGTATCACGTGTACGTACCTATTCTGTGAAAATTTCAACTGGCTAGGTACCTGCTATCTTTGTTCAAAACAGACAGAGGGTAAATAAATGCATCTCAATTTTAATTTTATTAATAATTGGGTCCCATTGGCATTCTTTAAGTAAGGAACACTAAACTGCCATCAAAAAGGTGCTTACAGAAGAAAGAAAATAGAGGTGGGATTTCTGGGTTTTTGGCTACGGAACCCTAAAAAGCCATCAGTTATACCTTTGTCTTGGTTGTATCTACCTCTTTAAACCTTAAAAGTTTATCGAGTTGCTTTAGCATGTGCGGTCTAGTGCAAAGAGCATTTTTTATAACATCGTCCAACATTCTTTTCTGGTCGTACGGAGGTATAGGCGTATCCTCTAAATGGAACGTATGAAGCCTACCCATTGTATCCCCGACAAAGACGTTTTGTCCCGATTCCTCAAACCTTACATATGTCAATGTCACATTAGAGGGAAAATTGTATTCTGCACAAGGCATGTGAATTTTTCGACGAAGATCCCAAACTGATAGCGAGTTCACACTGGCGGAAAGTAGAATAGTCGCATTTATGGGACAGAAAGCGATCCCGTTCACTGCACCAGGACAAGTTAATGTCATGATGACGTCGTCCAAGCCGTCTATCCAGAGTCGAATAGCGTGATCAGCGCCGCAAGATGCCAACAAATATTTCATAAATGGTGAGACGCGTATGTCCGTGACGGGGCCAGCGTGAGCGCGGTATACGTCCATGTGTTGGTTGAGGTAGTGCGTGGAGCACTTGTGTATGCAGCCCTCGTCAGTGCCCACCAAGTAACAATGGTCAATAGTAGGATGCCATAACATGCACAACACAGCTGGGTACCTTGTGATAGGAACGTCCACTTTTAAACAAGTTTTGGCAATTTCCAGGCCCTTTAACTTTCCTTCGACAGTAGACACGCGCATCAAGGCTGCACTAATAAAGTCGTGCGTCTTGGTACTTTGCAACCTGCGGATCCTTCCGTCTTGACAAGTTGCTATTACGTATTCGTCTCTGTCAATAGTGCGCCAAGTAAGTACCCATATTGGCTCAAAGCAAGGATTCGTATCACGTTTGCTTCTAGCTAACGTCATAATAGTGTACGAAGTAATATCTAATATTATCACATCACCATTACAAAACCCACATGCCAACCAGTTCGGGTTCTTGTCAGAGAAGCATACAGACGTCACAGAATCCTCAAAGCGATAAACCCTTTCCGGTTCGCGAGGATTTTTGGTACACCAAACACAGACTACGCCTGTACAATAATCAGCGTATCCAAATTTTCCATGAGCTATTGCGCATATATTTGGACATTTTGGATTAAAAGATATACACGCGATTGGTTTGTTCAGGGAATCCTCACATTCGTAAGTCCACAAAGGTTTTAATGTGTAAATATATGCCAAGTCTAAAGCTAGTGGATCCATTGATACGAGTCCTCGGAACGTCTTCTGGGCGGCGTCATATTCTAATGATGCGAGCACGCGTTCTGTCAAAAGCACTGCATCTAAATATTGCGGCGTGACCGCTATTTCTTCAAAAGTCTTACCTCGGCCTGATTCTTGGACTTTCTTCTTCTTCTTCCGTAACAAATGACGTGCTGCAGATTGATACATGACCATTTCGTCTTCCTCCTCCTCGGCCTCCGCTTTGGCTATACGTGAGTAAGTATCATGCATGTCCCACATCGACGCAAATGACATAGCGTTCTTCTTTCCCGGCCTCGTAGCAAGTGTATGTCTCGACTGCTTAATAGTTTCCCTGGTTTGAGTTTCTTGACCGACCATTTTCCGATTTCTCCCTTTTCCGACGGTGATGTACTCATAGTAAATATTTTCTTCTTCAACTGTATTGCCTTCAGCCGATCCTTTATCGTAAGATAAACTTGGTAACGAATATAAAAAAACTAGATCAGTTTCTTTAAGTGTAATGGCTATTTCTGGTGGATAGGATGTTAGCGGGTTCATTTTTGGTAAGTAGAATGCGGACGGCGCTATGGAGAGGTCGCCGTCGGTAGGCTCTACGCCCTCCTCGGTGTCGAGTGTGTAATCGATTTGTATGTCGTCAAGGTTGATAGTGGTGGCGTACACCTTCGCGCCGTCCGAGGCCAAGCCGCCCGTCTTGCACCTTGATTTCGACACTTTAATAGCTGCTTCGCTTCTTAGTCGAACTTTAGCATCAAAAGCGGCGTGCCGTTGCGTTTCATCCATAGTTGCATACTTCGGAATTGTGATGGGGTCCGGAGTGACGTCAACATCGTCGATGATCACTTGGTACAACACCCGCTTGTCCACGGGGGCGAGCTTCACTTCTTTTTTACTCGATTGACTTTCGGCGATTGTATATTCTGACGGTTCTATGTTTACAGAAGGAATGTCGCCCGTACTTTCGTAATCCATAATCTTATAGTAAAAAAGTAATCATAAAAATCAAATAAACTCCAGTCGATAAGTACCGATAATAATATTTTTTATATACATAATAATAGTCAAATTTCTTTGAAATTGACATTCTAATGCCTATAAGTGACAGCAGTTTGACGCAAATCACTTTATAGCCTTCATGGCGATAGTTCAGAACACTGAGGTTTAATTTGAAATTGCGCGCCCCTCCACTAAAAGGTCTATATAAGGATCTATCTATACACACAATTGAAATGTGTACGTACGATACAAGCATTTGTCTATAACAGTTTATAACAGGGAACGAAAACCTTTATAAATTACGGTACAGCTAGGTATAGAAGAATTTTAGTTATTTCTACGACTAAGGTTAGCCTTATCTGAGTAACAAAGAAAAATAAACGTTACCTCTTTAATATACTCGTATATTGAAATATAAATTTTATAGAATTTTATGTCTATGGTATTTACTGGCTGGAATTCGGTTTATGATTTGAGTTGATGATTTAAAAAGAAATAGATAGGAGAATGCTTTTGAATTTGTTGATGTATTTTATCATTGGAAAAATATGTTAGATACAGGATGGATACAGGTTGAGACTGTTAAGTTAAGAATCGAATAGAGAGGATTATTTTTTACATGGGGTTTGATAAGAATGTATCTGTTATGTATCAGTACGTTAGAATCATGAATAAATAAACTATATGTGATATCACAAATGGTTTTGTTGTTTTAAAAGAAGAAAGGATCCTAGAGCTGGGGTAAGAAAATGAATTAAAGTAAAGAGAATATAAAGGTAAATGGAATATGTGGAACTACTATATCAAAATAAGATTTAAGTTACCGTTTTAATACCGGTTACACACAGCCGATGCGCGCCCTTTGACTAATGCGGACGGCACGTGCAGATAGAGGTATTTTTTTCGGTAACCGGTATTAATTCTGGTTGTGTTCCATTTAAGGTAACCTTTAAAAATACCTGTAAAAATATAAATGTAATCGAAAAATACCCGTATTGATCATACCGGTTTCGGTACCTTGTCTATAAGATTTCTCCATATCACATCGCTCTTCCCTATTGAAGTTCTGATGGGGCACTAACCTGTGCAACTCAATAAGGATGATGCCTGGGTCAAAAAAAAGAAATTCTATTTAGTGCGTTAGTCAAATAATTAAAAAAATATTAGACTCGTATTTTTTGGTATAACATATTAATAAAAAATTACTTAGATACAACGCATTAAAGTTGGGGAGTGGGGGTTGATACGTCACAAGTAGGTATGTATAAAATCTACATACCTACAAGTGATGTCATGGCACATTATAACTCAATGTATCGCCGTAATCTTTTGATAACGTAAAAATGTAAAAAATACGTGTACGTTATTTTGTTCATAGTCTAGGTACATGAAGGATAAAAAATAATTAAATTAAATTTTTTAGTCATCATCAATATAGTGTGGTGCTGCACACCTCTCATGCAGCCGTTCGAATACCTTTTAAATTTTTAATCACAGGATTCAATAAAAACCTCCCCAATAAATTATGAACTTTATTCTTATGTGTCATAAGGTACAAAATATAACAACAGTGTATCTTGACATAAATAAATTATAATACAAAAAGTGATATACATAGGTAGGTACTATACGTAAATCTATACATTTGGAATGACTAGGACTTGTTGGAGAGTTTTTGCAGTTGATATTCCCTTTTCAGTTCTTTCAAGTTCTTCTCTAATATTGCAACCTGCGAAAATGATACAAAACATGTTTATTAGCTGTTACGTTCAAAGATTTAAATCGTTAGATTCGCCCGATCGCGTCCAAAGATGGTCACGTTTCACTGACATTTGAGTAGTAATGTTTCGCTTACGCATACTGAAAATCGCAGAATGCTGAATGATCTACAATAGCTCACTCTTCTCATTATGGGCGCTTTTTCACGCGTCATAAGTATCGTGACGGAAAATCTAACGATTTAAGTTTTAAATCTTTGGTTTGTTAACATAAATTATTAGGTAACAGAGTGCAGAGTGATTAGCATAATCAGCCTATAATACTGCCAGTAGCAGTGATAGCCTAGTGGTGTGACCATCGCCGGACTGCCAAGTCATAGGTCTCGAGTTCGAACCCAAGGCACGTACCTGACTTTTCGGATGCATTATGTGCGTATTGTATAATTATCACTTTCTTCAAAAACGGTGAAGGAAAACGGCATGCCTGAGATATTTCTCGAAAGCATGTGAAGCCAAGTTATGTGCAAAATTCGTTTGGAATATATATTGCTATCTCTGTTTGACAAAAGACGGCGAACGCGGTGTGTAGCCGTGTGTGTGAATGCATAGAATAGCTATTATTATCTGTACTTGCAACGGCATGCGGCATGGCGTTATTTATGTTATTTATTTTATTAGTAACTAGGTTAGGTATGTTTATTATTTGCTTTATTTTTGTTGACTACTTTGGGGAATCGTTAGTGAATGTACAGACTAGTAATGCGTTTATTGGAAATTTCTTTACCATGCCGATATCTCAACATTACGATATATCATCTAATCTCGAGATCTAATCCTTGTAGAGAATATATAGCTATTATACAGGGTGTTTGGCGCATGGACCGACACAATTTTTTCAGGAATTTGGGAGGTCATTAGCTAGGTTCTACCCATACACCCTTTGTCCCAAATGTCACGGTTGGTTACATATGATTATTTTTTTAAAATGAAAAAAAATCCCAAAATGTGCCCTTTAATTTGAAATAACTTTTTTGTTTGTGGGTGTAGTGGCACAAAACAAATTTTGTTGCATTCTCCAAAGTCCTTTAAATCTAAAAACATCTTTGTTTTATACAACTGGTTTCAAGAAAATTCCTTACAAGCTTCCAAAGTTAATTTTTGTATTTAATGAATGAAATTTTACAACTTCTAAATTAATTATAAAAAAAACTAAAAGCTATTATTATTATATGGGTAGAACCTAGCTAATGACCTCCCAAATCCCTGAAAAAATTGTGTCGGTCCATGCGCCAAACACCCTGTATACTATCGAAGAACTTCATATCTAAGCAGTTTGAAAACTAAATCCCGTGAACACGATAACCATATCTTTTACCGCCCCGGTTCTATAGCGGCCGAGCGCTACAAGCAGAAATAGTCCTTACGGTGTATAGATATGAACTTCTTTGATGGTACATCATACAAATGAGGTACCTACCTACATATACATTTGGCCTTGGGGGCAAATCGGCCCAAGAACGGCGCACGTCGCGTAAATATACACTCAGGGGCACATTTAACCGGCCACCTACATTTTGTCGATTATTTCAAAATTGTATCGGATTTTAACTAATTTTGTTATAAAATTACTTTGGGTGAATCTTTGAGAACACAAATAAAACATGTGTAAGTTGTGAAATGGTTTAATCAAGACAAAAAATTTCAAAATGCGAATATGCAGTCTTCTGACCAAAAACGACATTTAGCAAAATTTTAATTTAAAAAAAGTATGCTCTTAATTATCGCACTAATAATGTGTATTTCCTCCTCTGGCCCTAATCACCTCTTGTAATCGATTTGTAAGCCGGTCCATTATGTCTTGGATGTCGCTTTGTGGAATGTTCCTCCACTCCTCAACAGCTGCAGTTTTCAGCTCACTGATGGTCCTAGGAGCTGGTGTTCGACTCCGAATTCGTCTTTTTAGGTTGTCCCATACATGCTCTATCGGGTTCAGGTCAGGACTCCGAGCTGGCCATGGTAATCTCTGAATATTGATGGCGTCCAAGTACTCTGTGACAATTCTCGCGGTGTGTGCACGAGCGTTGTCGTGCATTAAAACAAAATTATCGCCAATGAATGGAGCAAATGGCATCACATGTGGTTCTAGGACTTCTGTCACGTACCTATGAGCATTTACGCTGCCTCTATCGAAGACCACCAACTCTGTACGGGCCTCGTAACAAATGCCACCCCACACCATAATCGAGCCTCCTTCGTAGCCCACTGTTTCAACCACAGCACATTCAGCAAACCTTTCACCACGGCGTCTATACACCCGCTGACGTCCATCAGGACCTCGTAAAGCGATTCTTGATTCATCAGAGAAGAGAACTGCTTTCCATTGCTCTGACGTCCAATTTAAATGTTCTCGAGCAAAAACAAGTCTCGCTCTTCTGTGAGTTGTCGTTAGCTGTGGTACTCGAGCCGGTCGAAATGATCCCAGATCCCTCTCTGCTAACCTTCTTCTTATTGTTCTTAGGCTCACACTTACATTTCGTACCTCAAATAAGCGGTTACGAGCCTCAGAAGCCGTTGTGAACCGATTTCGAAGAACGTTCGAGACGATGTAACGGTCATCTCTCTCTGACGTACACCGTCTACGACCTTGTCCTGGTCTCCTTGTGTAGGAACCGGTCTCTCTGAAACGCCGGATAGCATCTTGGATAGTGCTTCGTGGGTATCCAAGCATTCGTCCAATCCGACGCTGGCTGAACCCAGCGTCTGCAAGTGCCACAGCCCTAGCTGCTCCAGCTACGTCTAGTGGCATTATTTTAGTGTAAATAAGGTCACAGTACTTCAATACCTCGGTTTTGTTCGAAACAATGGTAAGACAACGTTGTAAAACAAATTTATCCTTCACACAAAACGAGAGGCGAGACTGTCAAATTTCTACTGAACTGATTATTGTTGAATAAAAACCACAAAAGTAAAAAAAAACGCGGGAATATGTGTTTTCTTTATGTCAGATATACCCACTTATAAAGTTACGCCTAGTAGTCAAAGCCCAAGTTAACATAAACAAACGATATGGAATTTCGAATGAGTGGACGGTTAAATGTGCCCCTGAGTGTAGTTTATTGGGATATTTATTAGTATTGTCTTTATTTATTTTAAGCCCAGGTTCGCATGGGAGATTGTTTTCCGCGGCGATTTTATTTCGTGCACTGGATTTTCAACGCTCTGCTTGGCGCCGAGAGTTGAAAATTCAACTGTGTTTTTTCAACGCGCTGGGATGAGACTGCGTCCCAGCGCGTTGGGTTCTCAACTCTCGGCTCAATACCGAGAGTTGAAAATCCAGTATGCGAAAAAAACCCGCCGCAATATTTTTACTTCCGAACGTGGGCTAAGCCTGTTTATATTTATTTATTTCCCTTAGGGTGGTCTAATTTTTTTTTAATTTTGAGACACTAAGGTTTTTTCTTACTGCAGTAGGTACCTATTCCTTTTGCTAAACTTCAAATATTGTTTTTACAAAATAATGAATACAATTCAAATTAAAAAATAAAAGTGTAATGCAAAGTACGTATTTAGTAAAATATTTCTGTTGTGAGCGGCACAGGTACCTACAGTACCACAGTCGCCCTAGGACGATCTCCCACTGATTTTCGATGTGAAATAAAATTTCCTTACATTAAAGTAACTATATATTTTTATTGCGTTGACTGATTTTTATAAACTAAACGTACAAATTAGTTTTGAATGTAGACCTTTCATTTAAGACCAAAATTAACAAAATATATCTATAAAGAAAAAAGTATGTTTTCAAGTTACATAAATTATTTTACCAAGAAAACGATACCAATGACGAAAAGTTTGAAAATTTTGCAGCCGCCATCTTGGATTTACATTTTGACCTCACTATCGGCTTTATTTCATTTTCATTTTTATTTCAAGTTACAAAGACTCATTAATAAACACATACAATAAACACACAGTATAAATTAAAACTTAGCATCCTCAAAAACTATGAAAACGACACCCATGACGAAAACTTGAAAATTTGAAAAAAAAAAATTGAGAAGAAATGCGAAAAGCATGCCGGTTTCCTCAAGATGTTTTCAGTCACCGTTTTGAGAGCAGTGGTGATGAAATTATTTTCACAAAGTAAGCGACCGTTACCACTATGCCACCATTCACTGCTCTCATAACAGTGAAGGAAAACATCGTGAGGAAACCCGCACAGGACCCGCGTGGTAGATTACAGTCCACTCCCTGTCACTGAGAGGAGGGCTGAGGCCCAGCCGTGGAATATTATAGGCTGATTATGCTACGGGCGGAGGAAGGATGTCGGATTGTTTCGGCTATCCAATAACATAAAGACTAACCTCTTCAAACTTCAGTTCCTTCCGCGCCTCCTTAATATACTCCCTGATGATATTCATCTGCTCCAGCAGAGGGTTATCATCGTCATCCTGGCTGCTCTCGACCCTGGACGCGCTAGGCCCTGCCATCTCCTCCATTTTCCCTCTCTGTCGCTCCATCCTTTCTCTTTCCATCTGAATCTGTCTTTCCGCTCGCTCATATCGCTGTCTACGTACTTCTTCTATTTGAGCTTCAGTTGGCAATTTCCGTAAGGACAGGAGGTCTTCCTGAAATTATTAATGTTGATTTAGGTTCATATTCAAAGAAGTTGGTATAAGGTAAAAATTATATGGCTAGGGTGTAATCGACCTGTGATATCAATAAAGTGCTCATGCCTCACGTCCAAGGCCAAGGCTCTAGGCCTTCATCCTGCAGTAAGATAATAATAAAAGGCTGGTATTATTATTATTTAGGACCGTAATCACACCTGGACTCGCCCCCCATTACACGAGACTAAACCTTACCGGGAAAATGTGGATATAACTACAGTGCGTTCATTATAACTTGTCCTTTTTTTTTTTTTTGGGTGGAAATAATCAAATGACTCCTCCCGCTCCACTCCCGCTCTGGGTGGAACGGGAGGGCGTGTCAGACTCTTACTGACTAAAACCCACCCGTGTTCCTTCTCTTGCCTGTGCAATGCCAGGGGGCCACGGTATCCCTTTCGGACTTTCCCGCAACCCCGGCAGGCAATAGTCTCATCGGACCCCTTCACTCGCTGACATCTCTTTGAGGCGCGCGTGGAACACAACGCGCCGTCGACCCGGGCTTGGTCCTTACCGGACGGCGAGCTACCCATTGCTCACCGTCCGCAAGCCCGCGCCTACGGTGGCCGGGAATCAGCAATTGATTCCCGACGCCCAGGGCGTCTCCTCCTGCGGCGGCTAGGGGCGTGAGGGCGCGGAATTTGCCTCTCCCTCACGCGCTCCGCCTCCTCCTTCGCGAGCATTACTGCTTCGCAGAAGGAGGTGACGGCCTCCCATGCCCTCTCGCTCCGTACCATGGCCTGGACCAGGGCCGGACGCGAGAGATCCCCGCCACCGATCGCCTCCACGAGGACACGGCGGTGCTCTGCCCAAGCCGGGCATACCTCCAACGTATGCTCCACCGTGTCCTCCGGGCGATCCACGCAGTGATGACACCCGGGCGTTTCCTCCCGCCTTATCCGAAACAGGTACCTCCTGAAACAGCCGTGTCCGGTGAGGACCTGCGTCAGGCGGAAGGTGAGGACGCCGTGGCGCCTCTCCAGCCACTCCTCAAAGAGGGGACTTATCGCCGCAATAGTAGCGTGCCCAGCACTGGGTTGCGACAATCGCACTCTCCATGACGCCATGAGATCCCGTCGGAGCTCTGTTCGCTGTGCCGCGATTTCTCGCGGCATCGGAGTCAAGCCCCGGCGTTTCGCCTCCTCGCGCCACTCCCAAATATGCGCGAATTATAACTTGTCCTGTGACGCGATTGGTAGCACTGAATTTTGCAGTCTTAGTTTCAATACTAATAGAGTTCAAAATGGGAACTGACAGAACAGTACCTACTACCAATCTCATATGACTGTAAAATTCAGTGCTACCAACCGCGTCACAGGTCAAGTTATAATGAACGCACTCTCTCACCTCTGCCCAACCCTTTAAGAAATACAGGATTAATGTTATGTTACCTTTATATAATGTGCAGCAGCTTGTCTGATAGCAGTCTGTAGCCTCGCCTGTCGGGTGCCGGGGTCGGCAGGGAAGGTCACTATCTGCTTACTCAGTAGATCAATGCCCTCTGCCAGCTTGCCAATGCGTCCGCGCATCTTGTTCACGTCAGTCAGGTTGTAGGTTGTCTCACCGTCGAATAGGCTTTGACACATCTGGGGAATAATTTATTCTCGGTTAAACGACGCACTTACAAGGTAACACTTAATAGGTAGCTTTTATAGGCTGGAAAGGATATTGTGACACAAATTTTTAGCAGGTTTAAAAAGAAATCTGTTTCAAACTCAAACTCAAAGCATTTATTTCAATTAAACCATTTACAGGCACTTTTGAATTGTCAAGGGGTCAGTCAGTCAGAAATATGAAGCTAGTTGCCCATTCCAAAGCGTAGGTTCCTATGGAGAAGAACGGGCAAGAAATTCCACGGACACTCTTTAAAAAAAAAAAAAAACTTACAAAATATTGTTTACATCATTCATGTTGAAATTATACATGTGAGAACAATGTAGAAAGACGTGCACGTAAAAAGCGTCCGTAATAAAAAGATAAAAACAATTCAACATTGTTCAATACATTTTCGATTTAGTAGGTATTGCATTTTTGTATAGAGTGGGGCTCGTGGCTAAATGATTACAGCACGGGTCGATCGAGGGTTAAGCGACGCTTGCCGCGGTCGGTTCGTGGATGGGTGACCATCAATTACACATCAGCCTTTGGTCCCGGCTGTCATTCGTAGATCTTTGATTGTCGTTACGGGAAGTCAGAAGCCAAAGTCCAACACCCAGTCCCACCAAGGGGCATCGTGTTACCCAGTAACTGGGTTGTGGAGGTCAGGTAGGTAGTCGCTTCATGTTAAATACTGGTATTCAGCTGCATCCGGTTAGTCTGGAAGCTGACCCCAAATTAGTTGAGAAAAGACTAGGCAGATTGATTGCACTTTTGTATGAAACCGCTGATTTGCGTGTATTTATGTAGGTATAATTGTAAGATTATACAACGTGTAAATTGGAATCGTCAAAATGCCGATAAAGCTAGGGTTTGCTAAGACTGCGGTGGTCGCCAAATAGCGTCCGCAATTTTCCATCGAATGACGTCACTGAAAAGTTTATTATGAAACACCAACTTTCATAACGTTTCAGTGACGTCATGGGAGACCCTAGAGAGCATTTTTTGACACAAACGACTAAAGTCAAACCCCGGTGCCATCATTTTATTGACCGACGCGACTACCGCTCTTCTAGGAAATCGTAGCTTTACTTTGTTATTGCGGCCGCTATATGACAGCCCCGCTGTCTTAGGAAACCCCAAAAATCGTAGCTTACTTTGTTATTGCGGCCGCTATATCACAGTCCCGCTGTCTTAGGAAACCCAAGAATCGTAGCTTACTTTGTTATTGCGGCCGCTATATCACAGTCCCGCTGTCTTAGGAAACCCAAGAATCGTAGCTTTACTTTGTTATTGCGGCCGCTATATGACAACCCCGCTGTCTTAGGAAACCCAAGAATCGTAGTTTTACTTTGTTATTGCGGCCGCTATATGACAGCCCCGCTGTCTTACGAAACCCATAATCAGTGACGCTATCTATGTATTTTTTTATATGTAACTTGAATTGTATCGACGAAATATTTACCTTCTCATACATAGCGACATCCGGCCTAGCCTTGTCCATCAAGCTCCTCATCTGCTCATACGCGGTCACCAGTACAGTCTTAGCGTTTCGACTCTCTTGCACCTGCTTCCGTAACTCTATGAGATTGTAGCAGTGCTCACATAGACGGAGACCATTCTTCTCTGTTATCTCGTGGTCCGGCTGGTTTGATGTGTGTGGTACTGATGGGTCTACTATCGTCCCTGTAACAGTGATAATTGAGTTTAAATTTTATATCATATTAAAAAAGATCTGAAAACCCCACTCGTTTCTTTTTTTTTGTCGTTTAAAAAGGTCCTCCGCAAATGGCACTCATGTTTAAGTATTGTCTCAGGTGGCGTTCTTTATGACCAACACATGCATTACAAAAAGGTATGAAATTATTTATTTTCAATATTCGTTCAGGAAGAATGGCGTGGTGTTACGCGAATTGATAGATTAAAATATGAGTACATAAAAGACACCAGACTCTGACACCAGCTTAGCCACACTAACCACACGAAAAGAAGACGAAGAAGGTAAAGTACATAAGAGGAAGTCTGAAAGTGGTACCAGTGACTGAAAAGTTGAGCGGAAATCGGTTGTCATGGTCTGGGCATGACGTGATGCGGAGGAATGAAGAAAATGTCGTGAGGAAAGAAGGCTATAGGAGCAGGGGGAGACCAAAGAAACGATGGATGGACTGTGTGAAAGATGATATGGCTAGAAAGGGAGTGACTACCGAGATGACGACTGATAGAGAAGTATGGAAGAGAGAACCTGTTGCGCCGACACCAAATAAATTGGGATAGGGGCAGGAAAATGATCAGAATGATGATGATTCTGGATTCACCCAAGGGTTTTATTTTAATGGATAATGTGAGGTGAGGGTGATGCTTGGCGAGATTAAGCGATCTTGAGCACTAGATGGCCACGACCACTAGTCGTGTTCGTGGTCATCTAGTGCGTAGGTCGGCTATTCGGTCGTTGCGACCAAGAGCGCGATTCGAATCGGTTTCTAAAGTTTACCTGGTCGCTGCGACCACTGGTCGTGTTCGTGGCCGTCTAGTGTGTAGTTTGGTTAGTTGGTCGTTGCGACCAAGTGCACGATTCGAATCGGTTTCTAAGGTTTACCTGGTCGCTGCGACGGTCGTGGCCGTCTAGTGTGTAGGTCGGCTAGTAGGCCGTTGCGAACAAGAGCGCGATTCGAATCGGTTTCTAAAGTTTACCTGGTCGCTGCGACCACTGGTCGTGGTCGTGGCCATCTAGTGCGCGAGATCCCATAAAGTGACAGTGCCATGACACTCACATAAAAAATTCTGATGAAAGTGTCAAAGTAGGCTCTGTTTCTTTGCTACACAATATAATGAATAAATATTATACTTACTGGCTACATTCATATCTAGGAACAGTGAGCAGTCATGACAGAGGATGGAGCCACACAGTCGACAGTGATGCTTCCGCCTCGTCAGGTTGAAGGTCTTCGCGCAGTTGGGACACAGCTTCACTGAGGATCCGTCTAACCAGGGGACTACCTGGAAACAAGTCATTGTCTATATAACGTGTTCCTTTTGATATCCTTTATCTCTAGGGTATTAATGAGACCATGTCAAAGAATCAACTGGCATATGAATTATTTTTCAATTATTGATAATCTTGTGTAAGGTCACATAATATTTTAGTATTACAAATGTTAGTTGATTGATGTGTCAGGAAGTCATGCACATTACTTTTTATTCGTTAATGATCTTGTAATATGAATTTATCAGTAATTGGTTTGTTTGTTAAAGTATTATTGATTTATTTATTCTTGTTGGTCAGCAATTTAATTAAAACCTCCTGCAATTGGAGTGGTGGGCTACATCAAGTTGACAGCTGTACGTTTTTTGATTCTTCCTTCCTTCCTTTTGAAATCATTGTTCTGCTGACATTACGATTATTGGATATGAGTGGATAAGAGGCGTATAGATTAAAATGTAACAAGTCTAAATTGTACTATTGTGAAGAATAGAAAAATATAAGTATATAATAAGTAAACATTGTTGTATTCCTATTACTATATTATTTCCTTAAATAATTGGTTATTCAGAGTTTATCTTTTATTTCAGTTTATTCAAGTGTCCATGGAGTTTTTCTTCCGTTATTCTCCAAAGGTACCTGCTACATTTTGGAATGAACAACTAGCTTCATCTTTCTGACTCACCGACTCTTTGTCATTCAAAAGTGACTATTTTTTTAATTTAAATAAATGCTTTTAGACAAACTCTGAGTAACCAAATTTGTCAATCATGTTGTGTGGAACTGCGATTATAAACCAAAGACTTTATTCAGGAAACCACATCTATCTTTGGTTTATTATATTATTATTGCCTAGGTCATATTCACTGGGAGACAGGTTAACATAACAAACAGATTAAGTGACTGAAAACAATATAACTTCTCCATTATAAGAATAATTCAAAGTGTCTACAATAACTGTTATCACTCACTTGTTAATCCAATTATTTTGATAATGCTGAGTTTTTATTAATTGATAGCCAGAAAAATTCTAACCATATCGTCACCTCCACCGCAAACTTATGAATCTGCAGTTTTAGTGAAATCAACATTTTGATGAAAAACTGTACCTAATGTAGAACCATTTTGAAAACCAAATTTACCATGGTAGCTTTATACCTGTTACAAAAAATATATATCATTGATGTATGCTTTCAAAACGCTCCCTTGAGAAATGCATTTTCTGCAGATTCGCAAGTTTAATGTAGAGGTAACAATATTACCTAAATCTGTCTATTAAGTTAATCATAACTTAATAGACGGATTATAGAAAGCAGGCAACAGAGTATGTACTGTAAGTTATAATTTAATCCTACTTAAAATTCTAGTAAAGTTATTTATATGTCTGAGCACATTAATTACCTATAGCAAATAAATGCTTGTTAAATACCTACCAATTTCAAATTCACATTAAACTTTAAAACAAAACAAAGGATATGTATATCTGTCGTGGATCGGTGCCAGATCTTAGAATTGACCATTTCATGAAATGGCCAGCTAACATTGGCCATATCGTTAAAACTCAACATTTAATGATATGTCAGTCAACGTTTGGCCATATCATTAATGTAGGATATCCATGGTGTAAGGTGTAGTAAAAATAGCGAAGTAACTGCAACACTTAAGCAGTGTATTTTTTTATATTTTGAAAAACTATTTTTAAGTGTTATGTTGCATTTCACTCCGCGGCAGAGGCCGGCGAGCGCTACTTCCAAGTTGATCGCTCTCCATGATATCATATTTGGAAACCCAATAAAAGTTCATCAACTTTTTTTGCATGGTCACCCTACTTTGTTTGATTTGATGTATGCCGCCGCCGTGATGCACAACAGAAACAGAGGGTCATCAACACCTCTACTGGTAGATAATCTAACTATTTTACAATTATGATCGCTAATGTTTGACCACATCATGAAGTAGTTGTGCGTTTAACTAGTCATATCGTTAAAAGTTGAGTATTCAATGATCTGGACAGGCCACTTCATGATGTGACCAGTGATCGATGTTCATTTCATGAAATGATCACTTTTAAGATCTGGCCACTACGTATCTAGCGCTCAACTCACTTCCTGTTCATGTAGTTTTCTCTGACTGGGTTCAGTAGGCATGTTACACACAAGCTTATCCAGCCGTATCAGCAGCTTGTTGGTCTCAGTCGCATATCTCTCCAGCCGCGCAGACCGCACTCCCTTCAAATACTCCGTGGAACTACGCGACACACCTATACCTTGCTCCTCATCCAAATAACGATGCTCCTGGTAACTAAACTTTAACGCACGATCAAACGTCTCTTTCAAATCAGAATCGTCATTGTTCAATATTATCTTCTTTGCTTTACCAAAGATATCCTTCAGGGATCTTAGAACGTCCTGTTCTTCAGAGTGTAAACTCTCGAAATGGCTCGTCAGTTGGGAGGCGGATTTCAAGTCCGCCTTACATATTGGACAGAGAAAACCCTCCAATATCTCGTCGTCGTTAGCCGTAGCCATGGTTAAATATTTTTAATTAAAGCACCATTATACAGGCACGGTAATTAATTATGATTTCTATGAGAAAGAAAAGTGTAACACCCCCTCAACCTTCGCACAAATTATGACAGCGACGTTTAGTTTTGTCATTTTGTCTCAAACTAATTGATTGACTCCGGGTTTCTTTTCTATAACTTCTGTAACCAAAGTTTATTTGCTTTACGTGTAAATTATTAGAAATTTAGATATAATCATGGAAAGTTTGGAAAATATAAAGAAAACTAAAAAGTCAGGTTTTTTTTTTTCTTGAGGAATTGACTAACGAAACGTCGATAGGTCCATAGGTCAATTTGCTTGAAAAGTGTTGCTGACGTACAACTAAATTAACGATTTTAGTAGATTTTTAACTGAAATATTGTTAGGTCTCACATTTCAAAATGGTAATATTGTGTAGTCTGTGAACAAATATGTCGGCATCTGGACTACTATCATTCATGAGAGAAATTGCTCTTGCGGTTGGGCTGTTATTGACCTGATGGGTGCGCCATGCCGGTGGGCACGCGAAAAGCTGCATGTCGATTCCCGTAACCACTTCACCGTGAAAACATGTGAAGTGAGCGTGGAGTGAGCTGTCAGTGTCATCTCACCCTGTTGGAATGACAACTCACTTCACCTAAGTTTTCACGGTGAGATGGTTACAGAATAGCACTGCTGATGCCACCGCCGCTCAAAGCCCCGCACTTATTGCTGCGGAACATACAAATGGATATGCTCTCTAGCCGACGGATTGTAAATCTTATTGCTTATTCTAAGACAATAATGTAAAATATGCATTAAGTTTCTTCTCAGCTGTAAAGAATCCAATCCGATCATACCCGACACGAATAAAGAAGGATACAAGAATGGGTAATACCCGTGAGTCAGCTTATACACATAACGGCAAAATTTCCTCTGAATTTTTTCTACCATTAGTATATACAACTTCTCCGTAGGATTCCAGACAATTGCATTATACTCCAGTTTACTGCGCACATATGCATTGTACAGCAACTTGACAACCCTGACGCTACGAAATTGAGAGGAAGTTCTAATGACGAAGCCCATTGTCATATTTGCATCTTTGCACACTTATCTAACGTGCTCGTGAAAATTGAAACTACCAGTGAACGAAAATAAACACGTTCACTGGAAACTACTATCTAAGGTAAGTGTCAGGTCCCGTATTATTGAGACACGTTCAAGTGAAACATCCTCCAGCTTGTAGGCAGCAGTGATTGGCGCACGAGACCTGGAGAATGTGATGACTTTACACTTAGACATATTAAGCGGCAGCTTATTTCTCACACTCCAATCCAAAACTGCATCAATGTCCCGCTGAAATGCCAAACAATCCTCTGCTCCAGTGACCGACAAAATCATCTGCAAACATTAAGCATTCTGACGTAGACAAAACTTTCGGCAAATCATTATGAATTGGAGAGGACCCAGTGTACTGCCTTGACTAACGCCTGATCGAGTAAAATATTCCGGTGACTGATAGTTTTCCAAACTTTCGTCTATCTCTGAGATAAGTCTGCTAGAAATCGGAGAAGTTGAGGACCGAATCCGAGAGATGCAAACTTCATCAGAAGTATATCATTGTCTACCAAATCGAACGTCTTTCTAAAATCAAAATTATGCTGCATCAACCTGACTCCCAGCGGTCATTTTGGTCTTCAAGTAGTCAGCAAAACATATATGTGTTAGTTAAGGTGGAACGAGCAGGACGAAAACCATGCTGGGAATTATCTAATAAACCTCTGCCTTGTTTCGAGATAGAATTATTTAAAATAGACTCAAAAATTTTGCCGAAAACTGGCAGCACAGCAATGGGTCTTAAGTTTGTCACGTCTGTTGATGATCCACTCTTTGGGACGGGTGTGACCCTGGAAACCTTCCAGAGAGTGGGATATACAGAATGCTGCAGTGATAGATTAAAGACAAATAAGAGAGGCTTCTCCAATACGGACAGGCAGTCTTTTAAAATAAAAGGTGGAATAGCATCTGGCCCATAGGCAGACGAAGCTTGCGGAGTGCTTGACGCAATTCTGATCCATTAATGTGATCTACACTGATCACTGGTAAACAGCCTCTATCAGTTGCACCGCGCTCAGCTGCCTCAGGATCTAACTTAGGAGAGTGAGAGTCACTATGGAAAACGGAACTAAAAAATAATCTGCAAACGCATTTACGGCTCCCTGTCTTTCACAACCTTCTCCTCATATATATTAATTCGTTATTCTGTTCTTTATTTTGCTTTGTAACTTTTACGTATGTACTTCCTAAACTGAAGAATCACTACTGATAGTGTTCTCCATTGAAGTTTTTTTTTTTTTTTTAATAATGTGAAATAATGTTTGTTGTTGATGTATCAACGTACCTGTGCGTTTGCACCATTGACATATAAAACATATGATTTATAAGTCAATGGTTTGCACTGGCGAAACATCACAACAAAACATGTTGAAATCGCTAGTTCCTGTCAAATATTGTACGGAACTTTGACAGAAACTAAAGATTTCAACATGTTTTTTTGTGATGTTTCGCCAGTGCAAACGCACAGTAAACGAGGCAAAAAGAGTATATAAGGAATTAATTAAGGAGCGTAGCAGGTGGCGTTCACAGAGCATATAAATACGTGGCGTTCTGTAACAAGCGCACGAGCTCTGAGCAATGTTCCGAGTGTAACACCAATGGCAAAACCTAAAGTAAGGCCATTTAAATAGGTAAAATTTGACAATTCATCAAAATTTAACACGCTCCACTCCGTACTAAAGTACAGCTTACAGTACACGGACAGTAATCGCGGAGTGGGGCGCGTCGTCGTGGATTGCACTATCTGTAATTTTTATTGAAATAATACCATGGAGGACGGTTTTGTAAAAAAGGAGACAACACAAATTTATCACTGCACCCACCGACCCTTGCTCGCAGAAGCGCCAGCCCGCGTTTTGCTGAGAAATGTATTCTTAAATTCCCCGATTAATAATAATGAATCATCTTTGATCCAGCCTGTCCCAACTTGCTGTCCTCCCCCCAGCGACGCCCTAAGCCGAGGTCCGTACCCCACAGGGGGTGCCCTTAGCGAGCGTTCGCCTAGTTTTAATTTAGAATAGTTTTGCCCCTGGCTGGAGGCTTTAAGTTAGTAGCTTAAGGCAGCCGCAGGATTGACCGGTTAAGTAGTCATCACCTCAGAGGTGAGCTACGAGATGCCCTAGACAAAAAAAAAAAAAAAATTATCACTGCATTTGCTTACACAGTCAACTGACGTCATGACCACAGAGCAATATGGCGTCCACTGCGTCCAGCGTTTTCGTCAAATTACGCGGGAAATTTGAAAATGCATTTTTATGGCACTTAACGATTGAATAAAAATTTTGTGAATTTTTTTGTGGTTCATTAGCACTATAGAATCTAATTGAGACACTTTTCAAAAATGGGTGTAATGCCCCATTTTACGATTTGCTTTCACTAAACTGACAGACGTCAAATGTTACCTATTAAAATGGCCTGACTTTAGTAATTGTCCATTGACATATGTAATTGTCACATACGTCCATCAACAATGGCGCTTTATTGCTCTATCTATGCCTAGCCTTTGGATAAAAAAGACAAAATAAATTTGTCTATGGCAAACAAAATGGGTGTAATTTTAGGTTAGGGAATTTTTCAATTTATGAATTTTTAGGAAATAAAGCTTGACAAAAATGAAATATATTTATAAAATGGAGTCAGTGCTGATAAGTATAGCCGTTGTTTTGTGTACAGTGTTACTCGTGAAATTACTTTATAAACTACGGTGAGTTGGTGAGGTTATAGATAACGCTTTCCCGCCCGACAGAAACTAAAAAATGTTTTAATTGTTTTTACAGGTCTGTTTTGCCGTGGCGCGTAAACTGTTGGTTTTGTAATAATAATTTTTGGGTAAAATATCCAGATCTCAACAGCTGGACTTGCCCTAAATGTGAACAGTACAATGGGTTCACCAAGGTAAGGTTATTACTGATTATGAATGTTATTACTATTACAATTAAGTGTTACATAATATACATTGTTTTATTAGCCCTAAATCTCTTTAAAAAATCCTATAGTACACGGATTTTGGAAGAAATTCTTTTGAACATTCTTACCTAATCTTTTTGATAGAAATTGGCAATGTTTCAGCTTTGTAGGTCATTTGAGATGTTATAAAAAAAAGCTGAGATACTGGCAGTATATTTGCTTGTTACTAGATATCCCATCATGAAACTCCATGTGCTTGGTAAACACCCATTGACTAAATTCATGTTTAGTTAATTTAGCTTGTATTTGTCAAATCCCTTTTTGAAAACAGTATTTGGATAGGATATGGACTTCTGACAAGACACAAACATTAATGGGCTGTAGTCATAATTGTGTATTTTCATAATTCTAGGATGGTGACTACAATAAACCAATTACAGCATTCAATGACCAGGGTCACCAAACACCTAAGGTATTCAGGAATAGTCCACCCAAGAATGGTCTCTGCAAGATGTGCAATATAAATCAACAGTTGAAAGTGACACAACTAGCAAATTTTGTTCCTATGAATGAGAGGAAGTTTGATGATGAAATAGAATCATACAGGTAACTATATTTTTAAACTATGAACCTATGATATTCTTGTTTCAAGGTCAACGTGACTACCAAAAGTACCGAACACTAATCTAAAAAGATTTAACACTTTAAGGACTTCATTCTTAAAACAGAAAGTAAAATAAGAGTTGATTTTCCTTCTTTAGTTAAACTGAATTTACCAAAATCTTAACTCCCACTCTCTTTAGAAAACATGTAATTGCTTGTTTTGAGACAATATTATTATCATAAGCACTGTATTATTTGGAGTGCAAACACTTATTTTCATGGCTATATATTTAGAGGCCACATTATTTAGCACATGATACTTATCTCAGTCGCTTCTAATTGTTTAATTAATGTTATCAGTCACTACAAGAAGTCATGTTTACAGAGCCAGTTTGATATTAAACCTTGCTATATCAGAAAATTTGCATAGCAGTTCAGTTCAGTTCTTTTAAACTGCTAGTTTTGGATTTTACTTGTAAATTATCTTAATTACATTGTGCTAAATGTCTGTTTCTATTTGGAATTGGTAAACATGCCTAAAATTAAAAACAAAAAGTATCAAATTTGATGGTGTACCATGTATTGTTATATTTAGGAGACATTATTTTAGTTGTCTTGTTAGTTGTGATTCAATTCTGTATGTAAGTAATGTTGTTGCTTATTAAGTGTTTCTAATTTTCAGGATGCAGTTAGAGAAGGCATACAAGCTATGCAGCCCTTGCCGAAAAGTTCTCCAAATGAAACTGCACAAAGAGAAAGAAACCCTACTGGGGTCCAAATTATTACAAACAAGGACACCAGACAAGATAAATCAAAAGCAGTTGAAGCAAAACAAACCGCTGAGAAAACTTATAAACAATACCTCAATGCTTATAGCAGTTATACTTTTTATACTGGTTTCTTTTGAACTTTACACAAACTTAACGTTAAGATACAAGAATTTACTTAGTACAATAACTAATATAAAGGTGATAGTACTAGGTCTTCTACAAAGAATATACTCCATCATTGAGATGAAGACAACTATGACATTCCCAACATTAGAAAATTATTTCTACGACATAAATATTGTGAACATGATGCCAAAAAGTTTTAATTTTAGACAGATAAACTTAGACCAATTTAATATGACCACACAGGAAACTTTAGGAAGTTTCGTATGCTTTTTACAAATAATTGGACTTGTCTGGAATGTGAACAGCTTGAAGAATACTATTTTAATTGACTTGCAATGGCTGATATTTGTTATTGCTACAATAGGACATCGCTATGTGGCTGTGGAACCTATTTATTTGAGCTTCATTAAGGTTGGTACCAACAGATCCTTTTCAAGTCTTGTATTCAAAAAGGTTAAAGTCCATTTTAGAAACAAATCATAATTGTATTGTCAGTGTTCAAAGTATACAATGTGTTTTTTTTATATCCCATAACAGGGTATGAATGAGACGATTTATCAAAGAATCAACCGGCATATTTTTTATTTTATACTTTTTTTTTTAGCATTCCAAATAATTCGACAGTCACAATTAATTATGTAAAAAACCCTGAGGTGATATTTAAAAAACAAAAAACATTTAATTTAAACTATTTTTATTCATGAAAATATGAAGTCTTATTTTCTTAGCTATGAATCATTGGTTTGAATGAAAATGATTTACTCATACTTATCAATGAAACTTAGATACAGACATCTGAGAGTAGTGGTAAGTAATCATAAAAAAATAGAAAAATAATTTATATGCTAGTTGATTCTTTGACATGGTCTTACCTTGTAAGTATATCATCATAATATTTGTGATTCAATTTTACAAAGAACTAAAACAATGACATAAAACTCATAAATTTTATTCTAAAATGAATATTCTTGCCACAGTCTAAAAACTAGCTAAAATTTGTATAAATCAAAAATAATTATAAAATCTTTTGTTTCAGACATTGTGTACCTTTATAGTAATATTGGTGTACAAATCAATAAAGACAGAAACCAGAAGAGTAGAAATAAGATCCCCAACTTCACCAAAACGAATGAAGAACCTGGCAAATTCCTCAGCAAGTACGCTTATTGATGATGACGATGACCCTATGCATTTAGACAGTGATGACGATGTCTCACTGAGTAAATTCGGCTTACACAACTTTTCCGAGTCCTCTAACGAAAATCTCGGCATGCTGAATGCCAGCATGATGAATGGCAGAATCTTTACACCAAGAGCTGACAGTATGTGGACAAAACCCAAACTAAATTCAACATTCTGTGTCAATTCTGTAATAAGCAAAAGTCCAAGTTCTGTATCTGACACCATCTTTGTTAAACCTTCATTCAATAAATATCAGAAACTCATAAAGGATGATTCAGACTCTGAATTAGATGAAAGCATTAGTTCCTTATGCATAGGTAGTCCTACAAAGACAAAGAAGAAAACTAATTCTATCTTCTCTTTAAGAAAATTCACTGCTACTCCCAGCTTTGTTGCTCCGACGCCTATGGCTCGTTCTAGGCCTCTAATATCGCCGAGTAAGCTGGGTCACAGTACTTCTTGGGTGGCAGGTGGCTACTGGGGCTCCGAAGGCGAGCGTCAGATATTTAATGTAGACGGGAGTCGTTCCTCGAGCCAAAGTTCTGGTTTCGAATCTCAGACGTCTAGCTTGAACCAACGCAATGTGTTCTCACAACCTCCATCCCGCGAAGAGTCAGTCTGCGGGGAACCAATGGTGTTAGACCGCTTTCCAACCATGAGTCATCATTTTAATGGTTTTCAATCGCCGCAAAACTTTAGCCGAATAAGCTCGCCAGTATTTCCACAAATGCAGTATAATGGTCATGTCCACATACCTCAGGCTCAATTTGCTCAACAAAACATGATGTCTGCGAACTCATTTGCTCAACACCAGCATTACGTACAAAGCAGCATGTTCAAGACCCCTGGTGGGTCTGGTCTTATAAAGCTGCCGAAAGTGGATTCCTTCTCATCTCGCTGACGCTTGACAACTAGTCAATAAGTCCAACTGCCTTGACATTTCTAACATGTTGTTTTATTTAAATTCGTACGTATTTTTGTCTTGTTCATACTTCTTTATTTTATACATTTTTATGAAAGTTCCGTGAACTGCCATTATGTTAAGAACATTTTGTTAAGTTATATCATGTTAGTTGTAAGCAATTGTTAGTTGTAACGTTTGAGACTAAACTTAGTTTATAAGACGTATTTGCTGATCTCGTGTTGGTGCCAGGTGATGGCGATATGAAAGCATTAAGAATTATTGTATTGTTAACAATTTTATATGGACGTCACTGTCCTATTCTCGAACAAAATGTGATATTGTAAAGACTAAATAATATTTTGCAAAAAGTGGAAAAATGATTCTTGATGTTATCATTGTTTTGATTTGGTCATCTTAAAACAGAAACTTTTTGTGAAACTCCTGCAATAAAAAACGTAAAACTATATTATCGTTTGATTCTTGTACCACGTCAAAGATAAAGGTACCATTCCATACCCCTCCACAGGAGGCAACAAATTTCTATGAAATAGGTACCTTCCGTAGCTAGCAAGACATTGTTGGCAGCAGACGGGCAAGTGACAAGAGACACGTGCAGCCCGACCGCAGACCAGTAGCTATGACCAGTAGTGCTGCCAACGCTCGAGCGATAACACGTTTTTCTATCTACCGACTGGAATACGTGCTGCTGCTACCTGCGGTCGGGTACGGAATGGTACCTTTAAGCGATTTTTTTTTAGACAGACAGGGCAACAAGCAACTAAACTACTCACGAGTTTTTCGCCCTCCTCTCGTTTCGTGGTAGGTACTGGTGAGGCCGTGGGGGCACAAAAGTGTCTTCATACAGGGTCGATATGTAGTCGGACACATCTGTGCACTTCCACTCGTATTTTAAATGCTTTCTCAAACCCCACTCGGTGACATTTCCCTAAAAAAAAACGCCCTAATGCGTTCCATAATTGGGATGAATTTATCCCTAGATCAAACTTGACATTGTAGTTGAAAAACATGTTCTCCCTTTTATTCCAACTGCAAATGTAAGTTTGTACGTACAATATTGAGCGATTTACCATGTTATTTTAAAACCATAGACTCTTATTGGTTTTCCTGTGTTCTATGAGTAAAGAACCATTCTGTATTATTTTTTTCAAAATGTTAGGCTCAGTCAGTAGGTAGTTTTGGAGATAGGGGGGAGTAGTCAAATTTCATAAATTTTCTTAAATATTGTAGTGGTTATTTTTAAATTATTTAAAAAAAATGTTTGAGGGACTCGTAACAGCACGTTTGATAAGGATATGTCACACGGTACAGTTTTCAAAACCTTTTTTTTTATTTTCTTATTTCCCCCGAAAAGACAACCCAATAGTCAAAATTCATTAATTTACGTTACACGTCTTTTTAGGTCACAGAAATACATTATGAGTACCAAATTTCCACTTAATCGGTCCATTGGATTTGGAGAAAATTGTCTGTGAAAGACGGACAGACAGACAGACACACGAGTGGTCCTATATGGGTCCAGTTTTTTCCTTTTGAAGTACGGGACCCTAAAAAGGAGGGAAGTAAGCAGGTATTGACATTTTGACACCTGCACGGCGCGAGGGTGCTGAAACCAAGGAACTTATATCCAAACAAAATCTGCCCGACCTGGGAATCGAATTCAGGACTCGTGCTAAGTAGGTAGTAATGCTTCAACTCTCAGAACATAAATTCCTTTTTATGATTTGAGCTTCAACTATTGTAGTAAAGAACGACCCTTTGGTGACACCAAAGGGTCGTTCTTTACTACAATAGTAGTTTAGTTACGTTCAAACGTAAATAGTGTAGGGTACTTACGAAACATTTCATGAGGTCAGGTTGGGGATAGAACTGATGCTGGGCTCTTTTATAATAACGCTGATTGGGACCACACAGAGGCTTCGGCAGGTGGTGATACACCAGATCGTTTGTTGTCGCAAAATTATTACACGAGTCATGGCTATCGTGTCGTATTATTGATGTGATATTACTCTGTAAAACGATTCGAATAAAAATTGGGGCCAATCAGCTATTTGTAGGTTGTAGTTAGGCAAATAAAAGAACGACGTGGGCGCGACGATGAGGAACTTGGATCATATTATTTATAATATCAGCTGGAGCCCGCGACTTCCGTCTGAGATCCAGCTATCTAATTACGCAACACATTTTGATAAACGATTACGACAAATTTGTTTCATTTTGACAGTTCAACAACATTCATTGCGTTATTTACGTTGATGAGCAGATTTGTTTTTCGAACTTAAGATGCAATGGATTAGCAATTTGTTTCAAAACGATTCAGATTTCGATTGATCGTGTATTACGCAATTAGGGTACATAATGAAAAGTAGCCTTTGTCCTTCTCCACGACCTTGACGGTCTTTATCCATGTGCCAAATTTCAATCAAATCCATTCGCCGTTTTAGCATGAAAGCCTATTAAACAAACAAACTTACTTTCGCTTTTAGCTATTATTTAGGATTGTAGGTACCTGACCTGTGTATTACTTAATTTATTTTGTCTAAAGTCTGGCTGCCTCAATTTTGGTGTCATTTTTTTATAGTCTATTTCTTCTTTTGGAGGGAAGTAGAGGGCTCCGTTTCTTAGACATTCTATCCGGTCTTCCACCCAGTTTGCTGAAGGAAGAGATTGATTGTTGTGTGACAGGATGAAAAAGAAAGATGTTCCACATAGAGAAAGTACCTACCCTATTAAAGATGATTAATTTCGTTCACTGTAGGTATTAATGATTAATCAAAGAAAAAAATCTAAAAAAAAAAAAACAATAGTGGATTCTTAAAATTTTCGGAGTCGCTTTCATAAGACGGGTAGCGAAACATTTATATCAATGACAAAAAACCTGTATTTTATGCCACCTATCAATCTTAAGGTTCAAATACATCTTAAATTTTAGGTCTTTCTTTCCATTGCTGATGCCAGCAATGCAGCAGCAGAAAAATCTTAGCTTTTTCCAGAATAGAATGCATCAGCTGGTTAAGAGCATAGTTTTAAAATGGTAAAACTGTGAGAGCATTTAAATGTCAATTACAGCTCTGGTGATCTTTGTTAATTGAGATAGCATAGGCAAACTTCTCCAGGAAACAATTCTGTATAAGATGGGTACTGGAACAGGTGGGTATAAAAATAATTTTGTGATACTAGCCTATAAGAACACCATTGGCATATAAAGGGCGGTTGTCAAGAGCTTTGGTAATTGCCTCTGTGCGACTTGGTGACCTCGCCCTCGTGCTCACCGTGATCTCATCTGGCATTATTACTACAGTTCAGCAAAATTTTACTAATTTAAAAAAATCCCTTTTTTTGAGAGGTTTCTCATGGAACTTGATAAAAATGTCTAATCATAACTCTACTATGTCTGTGTGTCTAATTGACAGTTAATTTTTTAAACATGCACAGATTTTGCTGCTAGGGAAAGAGATTTTACATTCTCAAAAAAGTTCAAATACAAAAATCTTTATTGCACCACCATACTTGCATGGAAAGGAAATTACCAAATATTACCCAGGTTAGGTAGAATCCTCCTGCACAGCATGTGAAAACAGTGTTGCTCGCCTCATCATTCACCAAGCTATGCTGTGGAACACGGAAGAAACAACAGGAAGGCAAGGTAATAAAATGAAATGTTTTATATGAAATAACCAGTTTTAGTAACAACTTTTTTATTTAGAACATTACATAATATTCTAAGTTACCTATTTAGGCATGCAGAAAACCATAATTGATAAGTGACTTTTTAATTCTCAAGAGAGACCTGGGGTATATGATTTTACAAAAATACAGTTCTTGTTTTAGAACAGATGTTGGTTAGAGAAGTCTTCTTACTTATATTCTGGTTAGCTACACAGTACTTATTGTAAGTATTTTTACTCCAAAATTATGGTTAGTGTAATTTTCAATCAGTCTCC
The DNA here is from genome assembly GCA_963853775.1 of Xanthia togata. Lineage (NCBI taxonomy): Eukaryota > Metazoa > Arthropoda > Insecta > Lepidoptera > Noctuidae > Xanthia > Xanthia togata. The sequence goes on from OY970802.1 coordinate 22,305,198, forward strand.
ATGGGAATGTTAAAGCTAGGTTTTGGCAGTGATTGTAATAGCACAGACAGTTGACCCTCCAGGGGACCAGCTACTTGTATCAAGTTTTTAAGATTTTTTTCAACTTGTAAGATGTCCTGGTTTATTGATTCCATGTTCTGTAAATAAAAAGTAAAATTACCAAAGATATTCACTACACTCAAATATGCTATCTTCAAGGAAATAATAGATTAAAAAACCTACGGTAATAAACGTCTTACCTCTACCATGGAAGTGTACAAATATTTTACATCTTTATTGCTATAACGGTAGAAACCGCTAACGTTTGATTCTGAATCTGAAGGCGCATTTGAAGCCATTATATCAATACAAACGGAGCACAGTTTGAACTTTGAAATTCAATTATATCACAGTACAATACTAAACTTGTGAATTATTTCGATAACTTTGAACAGTTTGAACGTTTTGATTATTTCTTAAGTCTGTTTTTCAAGCATCATTCTTAATAGAATCGGGCGAAAATAACAAAAACAATGCTAAACATTGTAAGTCACCCGAGGTCTCGCTGAAATGAAACGCTTTCTTTGACAGTCAGTTGTTCGTTTAGTAATTTAGAGGCCTATAGCTGCACGACTACTCATTTTGCAACTCGATAGTCGAATAAAACAAAGTGAAAACATCATTTTGGTATCTTAACATATACGAATGAAAAATATTTCAATTATTTTCAATGGATCTTAAAAATTCTCGAAAACCTAGTTTTTTTTTTGTAACCTACGGATTCAATTTCTAAACAAATCAAATGTCAATGTCACCCGCTGCGGAAAGAATCGCCTGCATTGGAGAAAAGCCAATTTTTTTCGAAAATCTCATAGAAAAAAATTACCGACAGTGAATTTTGTGTGAAAGACTCAAAATATTTTTGCGAAAAGTGTATGTAGTGGTGTTTTATCATTTTCCTTCTCTTGCGTCTCATAGTACCTGTGTGCTGGATGTTGTTTTTATTGCATGGTTATTGATTTATAGAAAAAAGTAAAAAAATAACGATGCATTAAAATAACAAAATAATTCACAAATTCTATACAATGAATACGTTTAAAAGAGATAAGTCTATCTAAACATTTCATAACAACAACTAATAAGCTAATTTTATTCCTATTTCTTTTGGTTGCATTTTTTTATATTAGCTTTACCTTGCTTTTTCATAATTTATTTAAATCTATTGCAGGACGAGACATTATTTGCTAGACATTTAAACTTTGTTTTGCCCCACTAGAAAGTTTTTTCTGCATTTCTCTTGGTACCAACCCGCAACCAACAAATTGCTGATTGTGGTCCTCACTCCTCACTATAGTCGAGTGTTATCCAGTTTATATTGAAATCTGTAAAAGTGAAATGGATGCAATGTATACAATTTATAAAAAGAATTGCTTAAAGTTCGGTTTAACTGTTATTTTATGGATTTGATTTAACATTATAATTCATTTGAATAAGATCATATTAATAAGATCCCATAAAATTTTAACAATAGAAAACTCCCTTTTGTTTCAGCAAATTAATGTTTTGCAAATGTATGATCTCTGTTATTCTTCATTATCTTATATTCTCTTACATTCATCTGCTTGCGCTAAGATGTATGAATATAAATTTTATTTATATAAATGTAATCAAGTTTGATGCTTACATTCAGTCAAGCCTAATATACAAAAAAAAAAAAAAAAAAAAATGTAAATATTAATAGAATATTTCCTGATGCAGCCTGTCATACCAATTTTTTTTTTCAAATGTTTTCTAGTGGCTACTCAGTACTGGCATAGTATAACACTCAATATTATCTTATTTTATACACTTACCAATTCTCATACATTAAAATAACCCTCCTAAAATACAATAATTGTCTTATTTGCAAATTTGTCTCTTGTATGACAACTGATATAATTGGAAAATCTGTTTGAGAATCCTTATGATAACAGTATCAGTAATCATTACACTTGTAGTGATTTGCTGAGACTTGAATAGGACGCATTAGTGGGCAGTGGGTCGACGGCGGCGGCGGCGCCGGCCGGGCTGGCGTCGCGACGTCGCCGACCGCCCCCGCCCCGCTCTCGTCTCGCTACCCCTCACACCCCAGCGTGTCAGTCTCAGTGTCCCTTCTCACTAACTACCCTTACATTCTTGCTCCTGCATCTTGTAACTTTGTGAAGTTTGTTTGGATACTCCCGCGATTTTTCTTTCCTGTTTTTGTGTGTTTTATTTTATTGCTTCGTTGTGTATTCAGTGAACTCATTGGATACGAATTGTAGCATACTTTCGTACATTCCTTAGTTCTTTTCCGATCCTAACATATTGATGTCCTTTTTTCCTGAATAACGAAACTTTAGGCAAATAAAAAAAAACAATGTGTAACTAAATCGTGTGATTGTGGAGTCATGTCTGAGGAACATGACGTGGATTGTCCCATGGAAGACGAAAAACAGACTGACGAAAACGACGAAAAAGTGGTCGAAAATGAAAAAGCAGTGGTCGAAAACGGGGAAGCAGTGGTCGAAAACGGTGAAGTAGTGGTCGAGAATGCTGAAGATTGTCCAATGACGGTAAATACCGAAGAACCAAGTGCCAACTTATCCAAAGAAGACAGTGCCATAGACAAAGAGACGTTGAGTAGCGAGGTGGACGAGAAGAAGGACTTATACGGTGCCAATGAGAGAGCGACACTGAGCTGGACGGCGGAAGGGAACCACTTCAAGATAGCATGGAGCCTGCCGCACGGAGCTGCTACAGCAAACGACTACATCGCATTATGTTGCACAGGTAAGATAATACTACCAGGCTACTTTACATTTCGGTATAGGTAAATCGCTAATCAAATTATCTCTTTAATTTTACGTTTGAAATCCAGAAATGATTTCGTCGAACTTCCCTTACCTTACCTGTACAAATATTGGCACCATATGCTAAGGTAAACTTAGTGCTCGAACTGTTCTGTCAGAAACATGGTCCGTAAATTGAAGAGTTATGTGCGTCAGACACGCGATTTGAGACGGACGATGTCAAAATCACGTCGCTTATTGACGACTGCTGGCTGCGGGCTTCAAAGAACCGACGACGGCTCAAATATTCAATAAGAATGTCCGGAGTGTGCAGGATATATTAAAATGCTACGTTCTACTAGGTCTCGAGTTCCGAGTAAACAGAAGGGAATCCGGGGAAGCGGTAGTAATATGAATGTAAATCGAAGGCGCCACGATGGAAATATTCAGCGATCGACGTTTCATAGGCAAAGAGATCACAAATGCTAGAATATAATACCTATATTATGAAATATTGTACAATTCGCGTGGGTGTAAGCTGCATTGAATTGCATCTTCTAAGTTACATAATGGTAGCATTGCCTTGTTTTATGCCTTCTTATGGTTATATCACTCAACCCAGTTAGTTTTTTCTAGGCACCCAAGCTATAAATAGCAACATAAAAATAAATGTTAGTGCAATTTTTAAGGTTTCTTTTTCCACAAAAGAAAGTTTGTGGAAAAGGAAACCAAACAAAAAGCTAGAAGTTAACCATCAGAGGCCCTAGTGTGAGTTTCTTTTAACCATCTCGACCTTACGCATCGACCGCGTTCGGCGCTCCGATTGGCTCTTCACTGGTGAAGGCCGGCCGGCTGCCAATCGGAGCGTCAAACGCGGTCGATGCGTAAAATCGAGATGGTTAAATGAAACTCACACTAGGGCCTCTAATACTTAAAATTTTACTTTAAAATGGCATGGAAATCTACTCGATGAATGTTTATATTGACTCTCTTGAAGCGTTGATATCATTCATTCAACCGATGTCATTCATATCCAGCGGTTCTGATTCCCGCCGAGTTCAATGAAGTGAGTCAGTTCCGGTTCATAGTTCTCGCTAATTTGAAAGCGATACATTTCGCTAATTGGATGGGTTAGGTAGATAGGTAGGTAGGTAGGAAGTAACATTGTTTTTGTCATATGAAACTACTTAGTAAATTAGTTTTAGCAGCTTGGGTCTTCTCGGTATGGTAGTTTTATGGTAACTAACATCACTTTGTAACTTTCGACTAAAAGTAATAACTAATGGAAAGAAAGAAAGAATAATATTTATTTGGACACAGTTCGTGAAACACAATAACAAAATAAAAAGGTAAAATAATCATAAAGCAATAGTGTGTGCCTCACGGCTGCGCCACAAAGGTTCATTTCAGCATTAGTGCCCGACAAATGATGTCTGACGCTGGTTTTCTAATGAACCCCTATGGACAAGTGACGGGTAGTACCAACAGTTTCAACATACCTAATAAATAATTTTTGTATGGCCAAAATCCGATGGCCTCACACCTTGCCATGCACACAATATTAAGATTTTTTTGGCAGATTATGCACCTATTCTGATGAAACAATTTTCCCATCTGGCTACAACGCGAAATTTTGGTCGATCTTAATTTTCGACGTGCGTAGTATCAACACGTGCGGAAACTCAAATGAGCTATAGGCAGTCCTTTGATTCTTCTGGTTTCATCGGTAAATCCTCTACCAGTGGTGCCCAAAGATCTATATTTGGAGAATGAGGTTTATCATCGAAGTCTTTCGTAATCAAGAGTAAAATTGATCGATTATAATTTGAAGCTTTAACTAATGCCATCTTTGAAGAGATATGGGTGTTATTCAGAGTACTAATTTAGTTTTGTTCGCACAACCACAGTTTATTTATGAATCTTTTTGTCCCATATTTTCAAACCGAGTTCTCCCTAGACCCTAAAGCAAAATGCAACATCAGACTCAAGCTTTTCTGCCGTACTTGCTACCGGCAATCAAGTTAGTGTATCTAGGGTTTGTGCATATACGAGTAATACCGATGAATGCACGTCGGTACTACGTAATTGGTTGTCGTTAGCCAGCATGTAGAGACAGTGTTATATGACTCCCAGAGTCCCTGCACGGCGAGGATTGGTGTTATAACTGTATTTTACTGTATACAAGCGCTGTAGTACCGGTCATTGCATTAATTGACAACAGGAAGCGGCGTGAGTAATCGACCTGCCTCCCCTCCCCCCTGTAGATACTATCACTGACGGGAAAATGTGAGACATACAATATTGAGCTGTAGAGAAGATTTTGGTGTTTTCCGACAGTACAATAAATGGTGCCAATCTGTTGTGGGTTACATACTCACATTCTTTTCCAATTCAATTCGAATTTTGATTTACCAAGCTTAATGAGATAGGGGTATCCTGCCTTTTCGCCGAATTGTTTGGCAGATTATCACTTATCCCTTGCCAACCAACGTTTCGCCGATGTTTCACTTTGACAACTAACGATTAGCAAATTTTTGTATGTCAACGTTTCATTTGGTAGAATTATTGTTAAGCTGATTACTATGACACCGAAAACGAAAACGTTTGGGACATTTATCATTTGTCAAACAATTCACTAGGCCAAAAAACTATTAGACGAATGGCGTTTAGTCAGTGTAACAGGTCCCTTTTCATACATTGATATAATGATAATATGATAGGATAATGATACGATGTAATGATAGGTTAGGTTAGGTTAGAGTATGACAAACAACGCACGAGGCGAGCGAGCGAAGCGAGCGTGCCGCGGCAGCAGCCGGCGATGTGCCAGAAGCGAATCTCTTTTGTAAAAGGAAACAGTTAAGTTAGGTTAGGTCACAATAAATATAAAGTAAAAAAAAAAAAAAAACGAAACCCTACTAGATTTGGTAAACAATAAACAACTAAATGAATATTACGCAAACTAAAACATTCTGCTACTTGAAAGTTGGCATTTTTAAAAGTGTCATTATGAAAAGCAGAGCAAACGTAGGTACAGTTGGTAACTGTGCGGTTGGGAAATAAAACAAAATTATATGATAAGTTGGCAAATGATTATTCGGCGAAATAAAATTCAGCGAAACGTTAGTTGGCAAGTGAAAATCTGGCAAACAATTTGTCGGAAAAGGCAGAGAACCGAGATAGGCCTACGATCAGGTTCGAAAAAATTAGTAGTTAAACAGATATCAATTGACCCTAGGACGTCTCGATTGTCAGCCAACGCTTTCGAGCTTTTAGGTTGCTTCCTCATAATTATGCTACATTTAGTACAAATAAACTATTTATTTTCTTTCTTTACTTTTTTCTTTTTAGTTCATTCCATGGTCATTTTGTATAGAATCAATGGTTGAATTATGCTTGCGAGGGTGTTCTATCGTTTACAATTGCATGTTGTCTTTGTTTCAGTTCCAATCAAATACCTCCCTCCTGATTTATAGGTCCCCATTCATCCAATCATTGATTAATTGTATAAGTATCTGTAATCTTAACATAGTCGGGTTATAATGGATTGATTGATATAGTGTAAGTTGGTACTAAGAATAATTTAGCACTCCATAAACTAATTCGTATTTAAATTATTCGTAACACCACCATATAATATTGGACAAAGTCCGTTCTAATTTGCCCGTTCATGAGAAAATAATCCCATGATAAACTTGAAGGTGAAAAAATGTCTTGCGATTTGTAGTGTTAAAAAATACTAGGAAAATTGAGTTTGCGTTGAAAAAGAATACCTGTACAGTTTCAAAACGTTTCTTAGTTCAATTACAGGGACAATTTTGTCAGAGGTCTGCCACAAGGAACTATCTTGGGGCCATAGTAATCCTAAAATCCGTATTGATGTACTCATCGTGGTGATTAATGTTTTTGGCTTAAGTGTCTTGAGCACCCTCTTTCACTATCCATTTTCATGAAGATCCATTCATATATCCAATTTCATGAAGGTATCACTACGTTTGTATACATGTCTGGCTTTGAGGAAACACATTCAATCAATCATTGTGGTGGAGTCTTGCATTTGCACTTAAACTAATGTACGTTTGGAATAACTTGCTGTGCTTTGACTTAGTTAACTTTCTCAGTTTCTTGTGAAAATCCTCTCATTCAATAAATTACTAATCAAACAAACTGCTTAACGAAGTAAATACAAGTTTACAATTACAATTATTTCTCAAATTTCTCTGTTAATCTTAATGTTCTTGCATTTCATGTTCATTAAAAAAACAACCGACTTCCAAAAAAAAACCCTAATTAACTTTTTTACAAAAAAAAAACCATCGAAATTGCTCATGGATTCCATCATCAGAACTGAATTTTGATAAAAATGGAACTTATTGTGAAGTATAATATCCTTTCAAATAAAAAAAGAATTTTCCAAATGAGTTCATAAATGACAGTTGTGAGGTAACATACATTCTTCCTCCTTTTTGGGAAGTCGGTCAAAAATGATGTGCATTGCAGACTTAGAAACTCGGAAGATATTCGAATGCCTGCACTGAGTATTTTTTTTTTTTTTTTTTTTTTTTTAATAAGCTTTTGAACAACAATATATCATTGTGAAGACTTTATTAGCTACCGATATAAAAAGCGATAAGATCGGTTAAGGGCGGCCTCCTATGAAAGCACACCTATCCCGTTAATTATAATAATGTTGCCTACATGCATTAGTACAACCTGTTATTGCCAAGTCCATAAATTTGAGTTGCAGCCTGATGCCGTTTGCTCTTTATTAAAATGTAATTAGCTAACTAGTTAACTTGGTATGTGTTAGAGGTTTTATTTTTCCACTTTTCAAACTCGATGCTTAGCCATTTAAGGGAAAATACTTGACTAGGATTACCACTTGAGCTGCATGTCAACGCTGTTATTCAAAGTTTTCGATAATGTTCTGGCTAGGTTATCGTATTTGTGCATCTGTAATCCTGTTTCTGTTACCAGTCCACGAAGAGTTTTTCTATTGATCATAGAATTTCCTTGAATAAGTTCATCTTACGCACGTGTTGAGTTCTTTGTTGCCACGTCATTACGCTTCAAAACGTAAATGACGAATCATCAAATGACGTGTCTCACCTTAGGTCATTCTCTAGTTTACGTAGTAATAGTTGCGAGGGCGCCGAGCAGTCTCTCACGTCGTTTAAGAAACGCTATTTAGTATTTACATTTGTATTAACCGGGAGTGACGAGAAAACGAAAGGTCAAGGATGAAATAAAACGATTATGTATTCATTGGTAGGATGCGATAAAAATCACTGTTGCTGTCGTGCAACCAAGACAGCACAAAGTTGTGAGCCTCGAGGAACATGTAGGTAACATTGTTATTTTTGACTAAAGCTCTACGCCACATATTCTGAGATCATCACACGCCGTGCGAATGTTAATGTCTTCTTCAGCGAAATAAAAAGCAATCAACATCGCAATAAACTGAAGCAACGCAGGGCACGTGCGATGCAGCCACTTTGTTACATCAACCGCTTGTGCCTGCTGTACTTAGAGCCTTTCACCGGCACTGTTGCTTGTCATTTTCTTGCTTGCAAAGCCATTATTGCTGTAAATCCGTCGGTGGCGCAACGGGATCTGATTTCAAGTCACCGTTTTATACGTAGCGGTTTTAATCGTGATACAACGATAAAATTGTCGTCTTTTATTATGAATCGAATACCCGCAATGTCGATCTTTATGGAGTCTATCGCGAGGCATCACTTAATTCAGCGTTATCTGAATTATGTACAGATGTCCTCCATAATACAAATACGACTCTCGAATTTCTCCTGACTTTCGCCAGTTCTGTAGTCGCATTAATTGTGTCAGGTGAAGTCAGGTCGCTGTCGCAATTGCCCACACGTATGACCGGTCGTATTGCCAAAGACTGTTATTGTATATTCATTGTTGTGTGCAATAAAATTCTCCAAATTGCTACTTACATTATGCGGTTCCACCAACCGGTGTTTCGGCAAGAACAGGAAGCTGGCATGGTTTTCTTTGCATTACAATGAGTTTGTTGGGTACTCACAAGTTCGGTGTGGTGGATCGGGCGATGCACGTAGCGCTAGGCCGCAGGTCACCACACCGACTTGGTAATCGCATGAATGAGCCTATGGGTCAGGCCCCCGCGCTCCGGTCCCCGCCACTCGATTTGTGAATGAAGCCCCCACCGGCGCGTGCCGCGCTCTCGCCGCTCACGCTCAGTCGCGCCGCGCGCCCTCGATGAACGCGCTAACACGCGAGCGCATACGAGTGCGAACATTTTGACGTTTTCAAATTTCAAATCGTACGTGTTTGTCTGTGTTAAACTTTGATTGACAGTTGACTTTTAAGTGAAAATTGTTTTCCGGCTTGTTTCTGTTGCGACGCAATTTCCGCAGTGAAACTCTGGACGCTAATACTATAAGAAAACCAGCTTTCGGGAAAGCCGCCAACGGTAGACATATTTTGACATATACGGTGAGTAAGTCGTTACGAATTTTTATTTTATTCACTACCAATGTTAGGTTATCGAGCATTAGCAAAGGTGACACGTAGGCTTTAGGCTTATTGAACGAAAAATAAGGTTGTGGGCCGGCTTGTAGGTGGGGTGCCCACGTACTTTTAATATTTGTAGGTGTACTACGCCGTCGGATCTTCTTGTATCTAGCACAATTTGCTTTAGCAATAATTGTTCTAAATGCAATGTATCAGAAATACATATGTCTGAATGAATATTTATTTATATTTAAATAGTGTTCATTCATATTGCTTATCTATGTGTACCGACTAGGACTCGCCTCTAATAGCTTTCCTGTAATTAAATACTTACTTATCATGAACATTTAGATACCTACGTCCGGAATAGACACTTCTGTGACTCTAGGGAAATTATATATAATGCAGTTTTCAATTTAATTAAAATTTCTAGCTATAGATGCGAATATAGTCTGAAGTGTTTATTGTTTTAGACTTCTTTATAGCAATCGATCCTAAAATAGTTGAAGCTAAATATTCAAGGCTAAAGCGGGTAAGGTTTGAGACAGATGCGTTCCGTTTTTGTTTATAAATTCTCTGCAAAAAATGGTCAGAGTAGGCGCCGTTGCAACACAATAGACTGTTTAATAAGGCGCTAAGCAAACTCTACCTGGACTTGATTCTCGCCAATTTTTTCTCGCCACTGACGTCGGATTGAAATTGATGAGCCCCTATTGTTTGCGCGTGATATCGATCGGTTTAGGTATGACACCGTTTTGCGATTTCCCTTTTATGGACGTCAATTAAATATTTCGCTCGAGGTGGAAGATTTTTGATCCCATAAATCTCCAATTTGTGTTTCGAAGTGTTAGCTTTCGAATGTATGAAAGCTAGAACACTAGCGGCTTTCTTGATAATATCGATTGATGTGTCGTGTAAGCACGTAAACTCCGTCCGGGGGCTAATAAAACAGCCATCCATCATGGGCCCACCAGCGGATATTAAATTGACACGCCTCGCTCGGAACACTCCTTCATTTCATCCCATTACGACGATATTACTACGTACGTTTCTAACTGGTCACTTGTGGTGAACACTTTTTGTTACGATAAACAGGTGCAAGAAATGTTTATTACGGAAATTACATCTAGCACATAAATATGAAGGAAGATAATCTTATTTTATATGATGGTGTAGTGAGATCGGCTCTGTAATTAAGTCTCAATTGAACAGGAAGCTGATCGACGGCACCGTCTTATCTTAGAGAATTATCAAAGTGTCTTATCTTTGACGAGAATTTTTATAGAGCATGTTGTCGCATAATTAACTAGCTGTCTTACTTCTTTTTGTATCTACCGCTAGTTAAGACCATCTTGCTGGGTTGAGTTGATCCTCTCCCTATAATGATCGTTCTGAATTGCTTAGGAGGTTATTAATATTTCCATCATTCTCGCTCGACTGACATGGTAAATTCATAATATTAAGTTATCACGCTCTGAAAGTACCGCGTGATGGTCAGCGGAAATTAAATGGACACACCTTCTCGCCTTCCAGCACTGCGCAATTGCATTATCCCATAAATGAAGACAAGTACACGCTGTGTCAATACTCCTCTTGTATTGTTTTTTCAGAATGTAACAAATCCGATTATTGTGGCCGAGCCCGTGTTAGGGCCCCTCAACTTCCGTAATTCATTATACCAATTCCATTAAGCTTACAATTTGCTCCCTTTTCCTCAGTATGACATCCAGTTTTATGAATACCATCTACTCGATTTAAATAATAATTTCCTTCGTCTTGTAATTATCCAGTCATGTCTCATTATACACATCCTACAGGTACATTTCTTACCATTGTATTTGATGGAAAAGAAGTGTAATTAAATTTAATTCAGAGCGAAAAGTACGTTAAACTCCGAGATACATTGTCTTGCTAGAAGTAAATCATTTAAAGAACATTCAACTGTACAGCTTTCAGGTAAGTTGTTACTTGCAAATATATCATTAAACTTTATGCTGGCTTCATTATCTGCGGCCGTCAAATGATTCTCACGGAGTTTCGACGTAGACGCTAACTGCCATTAGTCAAGTGGTGTGTTGCGACAAGTGAAAGATATTGTGAGACAGATTCTCACGAGACGAGCTTGCTAAGAAACGACTCGGGATCCCGCTGTTTCGCTTGACTCTCCGACTTTTCTTTTTTGAGCATTGTTTCATTGCATTTAAAACCGCGGGGCGTTTTACAACAACTTTTGGAGGATGTTAAGTTTTTGCGGTTTGCAATTGGAATGATCCTAGGTATTCTAACACTGAAGCGATAATGTGTAATGCTATCATACTGTATCCACAAACTCGTTAAAGCAAATTACACCTCGACACGTCGTAAAGCCATTAACTTCACACTTGGAGAGGCGAGCATTGTTGCCGAGTGAAAAACACAGAGAGGAAGCGATAAATTATGTTCGAAGTTTATACGATCGGCCGGTAATGGGCTATGAGCTCGCGATCGCAGCGCTCGCGCAGCATCACATAACCCTCTCAAAGGAATTGTTCGGTATTCATTTTCGACGGTGGCTATTTTGAACAATATTCAGATACTTCGATTCGTATGAGAATACCGAATCAAATTGGAATGAGTTAATTTGAAGAATCACAGTCAACTAGGCTGGCGTCTACGTAATTGTTCTAAATAAACAATATTATTGTATGCTTCTCTATTTGAAATAAAACCGGAAGTGTACGTATTCAGAACAAAAGTGCGGTTGACTTTTGAGCACTTATTAATATGTGTCCCTTCCGGAACAACCCTAGCTAGGGGTGGTTACCGGTACACGCCAAAACGGAAGTAACAGACGTCTGCCATACCTTGGCTTTGTAATTGGCGGTACGGGCGTACTTCCGGCTTGTTTCAGGAATAACTATTAATAGAACAAAGTGTTTCCTTTAGTTGTTATACTGACTTCATCTAGCTTTAAACCTATTCAAGCTATCTTACTGCTTTCTTTAGGATCCTGTAGTTTTGGAGTTTAAAATAGTCAACCCCATTTCTTAAGACACCTTGAGCTTGGTTTCTTGTTAGTCTGTGTAACTCTATATAAGTCTTAACTACATATTTACGTTTTCAATTGTACACATAAAAATGCTACTTGGGAACGACACATTTTTGTTTTGAAATATGGGATAGATTAAAAAACATAAGCTATTTTTGAAACAAAAAATAATCACCCACACTATATATGTGAAAAATGTACGTTTGTCATTTCGATTCATTGAAAAGTCCCTGAGCAGAGAGAGAGAGGAATTTACGTTTCTCCAAAATAACTCAGCTCACTCACTTCATTGCATCAATGTTTTCAATATTTTGGTATTTCTGAATTCCCACAAGCTGACCTATTTTAGGCTCATAACAATGTCAGAATTCCGACACGTGGATTTACTCCAGCTGTAAATAGTTGGACAGATTTGGCGACATTGAAATGCGTTGCGTTTCGAAAATAAATGGAGCTCTCATGAAGAAACGTTCCGTCTGGACGGACCGTGCACATATGGAACGCGCATTGAATACGATTACTCTCGTGTCCTCCACTTATGGATGTAATTGTATGCTTACCAAGTTTTATTGTCCTGTACCATAGGCGGCTCAGGAGTTAAGTAGCTCAACCAAGGACGATTGCCTATGGTGTGAAATCCGGTCAATGAAGTCACGTCTCCGCTGCGTATGTGACCATATTATTGACAATAAAATATTCTTAACACCTAAGATTTCGCGGTGCTGTATATTTTTTCAAGACGTTTTTAGTTCATAAAAAGATTAGTGAAGGGTGGAGGTGCTAATGCATGTGTATACGCACATCCGGTCCGACGGGGTCCGTTAATTGGTCCGCGTAAAAGGGATATCGTGTAGCGTGCCCCCGCGCCCCTTGCCCCAGCTTCCTGTCTCGCGACATCAGGCGACGACAGCCGAGATCGTGAGTCTCTGTTACTTTGAAGAAAATCTGCCGTAAAAGGTCGCCTGTCCAATTAAACGTCAGGATATCAGAATCACCCCCTGCCGAGTTTTGTCTTCTTTCGGTCTGCAGTCACGATTTCTTATACGTTGTCATTTATATTATGGTCATGAATTAATGTTCCGCCGTTCAATATCATGGATGTTATTGTTTTTAATATGTTACAATCTAAATCGCTAATGAGTGCGGTCTCCAACATTATCTTGCGACAGTCGTGCTATGGTTTGCATTTACAGCAGCTAACTTGTTCTCCGAATGTTTTTGTGTCGTGTTCGTGAACGTCAATGCTTTTTATCGTTTTTTCTCAGCTAATGAACAGGTCCGCTTCAATTATCTTTGCAATGATTATCTTCGTTTTTGTTCTATTGATGTCTTATAGTGTAGGTGTTAGTTATTATAGGATAGTTACAAGCTTGTTAATAAACTCAGTGTTATTAATGATCATCTTGTTGAACTTGAATAGACAAATTGTTATGAATGAACATATAGTGAATTGCTTAAAGTTAACTAATATGGGAACTTTTTAGTTTTCCCACGAGGACATACCTCCATACAGTCTATGGAACGTTACAAGTAGAACTTGATTATAAATCGGATCTTCATTACTGGTTGTAGTCACATTCTAGACTCGTTTTCCCATGACGAGCTTCTGGACTGTGACTGACTTCATGCCATCATTTATGTCTGTGCTCATCCTTGCATGTAGCTTAAGAGCTGTTGCATGAAATCACAGACATTTGCGTTGCGTTTTCATTATTGTTTCCCTATGATTTTCCGTAACTTTGAAGGCAGTAAATAAAATCAAAGGTGTTATTTCGAAGAAACACTTGGATCCAGATATTCGAGTTGCAGTGGCCAAAGGTGCCGTCCTGAGAACTAAACAATCGAAGTTGTTCCTAGAAACATTCAATGGGCTCGTTAGGTGTAGTGAATGGAAAGAGTACTCATCGACGGAAACAATAGGTGTTAACTTGCACATTTAGTACGCGCGTCTAAATAGGATGTGAACTGATCACTGACTAGTTCAATGTGAAATTTTTGCCCTAAATCACAAGTTCGATCTACAAACAATGCTTCTCTTTTCGAGAACTTTACCTTCCACATCGTCTAAAATAGACTCTAATTTGAACCATTGTCCTTCTCCGTTATGTCTAAGACCGAGGCGTCGAAGGTAGTTCAATTAGAATTATAGAGTAAATCATAATTTACGTTTTTAATTTACAGCAAAAGTTTGCGCTGAATGTGTTTGATGATGACGACTAGCCGAGTGCGCGTGTTCATAGTGTGTATGGTATGTAAATATACAGTGTGTATCGGTGGCGATATGAGGCGGTTTGTTTTTGTTAGTAGACTGTATTGTTATCATTCACAGCTCACACGAATAGACAATAACGTCGGACTTGTGAATGGGTGATTGATGGTGTTAGTCCCTCATTGTGCGAGTCCAGCTTAGTAATAGGTTTATTGTGTTAGCTCTAGTGTTTAATTAAACGGAAATCTCATTATAGTGAGTGTCCATCCACATATTTTCCGATGTGGCAGATAACAAACGAACCATGTTTCTACAAATGTCCTAAAATATTTTGTTGTTGGAAAAAGTAGAGTAGAGTAGGTACTTTGGGCAGATTCGTACTAGATTTACCAGTTGTTTATAAGTTCATGAGCGACGAAGTTGGAAACCCGTATGGTTTATTTATTACCAGTGGAGAGTGGGCCGGTTCCGGTCGGTGCTTGCGCAGGAAACCCGCAGGATATATCAAAATTAGAATCGCGAGCCGATGAACGGTGGGGCACTTGCGCTATGTCGACCGCACTTCCCATATCCGTTTATCAAAGTCCCTTAAATCGTAAAAGGTAAACAGATTTCCTGAATTAGCGTTTAATGTAGCTTCGTCTGCCAAAATATTAGTGGAATAACGTCTATTAAAAATACTTGGGTTATTATGTCATTCTAAAAATTTAAAGGTTTTCAATCTGTTTACACAAATTTATATAGAAATACTTTCACTGTTTTTGGACGATGTGTTTTTTTTTCAATGTTTCAATCTTCGCGATTCCAAGTCAGTTGATATCGGCGTGTCGTTTTATTTTCGTTGTTTCTCGTTGTCCGACGAACGGAAGTCATTATGCGCTTTCCGCTGTTCGTTGTACTGCTGCCCTGTAAAATGTATTCATTAAATCAGCGATCATGGGTTCACTCGTCGGATTTCTTCTCGCAAGATCATTGTTTGACGTCATTTTTACGTTTATATCTTTGCGACCGAACTCACATTGATCATTCGGCGACTTTAAATCGCCTCTTTAGCTGTCGTTTGTTGTTATTTGTTTTTACGACTGGTCTCGCTTTTTGATCCCTGCGTTTGTTTGTGCACATCAAAAGTCTGTAGGATGAGGTGGACTGAGGGCGGCCTCTTGCAACATCGCGGGGGCATGCGACAAATATTGACATGACAAATGTTTGTGTAGTAGAAAAAGCACGTACGTCTCTTGTGGCTACTATGTTCACCGTAGGTGGTGCGGTGGTGCGCACAGATAATACGGCTGTAAACCGCCGAGATAACACACGGTGTTTGCACAAAACAAATCATGTTTGCTTACTTTATGTCCTGAGGATTGCTGGCACGGATCACTAGCGCTTGGATATTATGCGTCCTCACGTACTATTTGCATTGGTTTGGATATGCATTTACTGTCGGCACAGGTTAGGATTTGCTAGAGGCTAACAAATAAACAAACTATAGGTACAGGAGATTATATTATGTAGTTGTTTATTGTCAGGTATTTTTTGGTTTTAATTAGTATTTTTGTAGTTTTCGGGTTATTATCAATTAAAATTTGTCTTCAGCAAAACATTGGTGTCATCGTTTTACAAAATTAACTTAACATTCGAGTTCATTTGGCAACGCAATTGTATCCGTAAACAAGCGCTAGCCAAGGCCGCGTATGTTTACGAGTCTACTAACGCTAATAACACGAATACATCGACAGGTTTATATAAAAGGTAGTAGGTAGACATCACACATTATTTATTTAGATTTATTTGCAGCATCTTTTTACTCGCTGTCTCGGACAAAAGAGTCGAATGATCCAAGACAAGATAGATCTAAGATCTTCGAAATGATCATAAGATCCATGGCCATTTTTTTAAGATGACTTGTAAGAGTGATTCCAATAGGTATCCTATTTACAGAATAAACAATTTCATTTCATTTCATAGCGTTAATCTAGCGTTATCTTGGAATTCTTAATGATGACGGAGACATTTTTGCAAAGCGAACGGTGTTCCGTAATGATAGTAGAGCGGCAAAAAATGGCCTAAAATGAACAGCAATACCTGTTTTGCTCTTAGACACAATGAAACGGTATGTACACAACCTATTTATAACGTAATAAACCTGCTGATATTCCAATAGGCCGCGATTTATTCGCGTGTTGCGAATCGCCAACGGAAACGTATGCCAGTAATGAGCTTCGGATGTCGCTCACCTATTGTGACGAGCTAATAGATATTGACTTCCTTAGTTCAGACCGTGGTGGTAACAACACCGGTCTATAATGAGGCATTGTTCACATCTTATTCTGTTTTCAAGACGCAGATCCGGGCTGTGAACCGATTGCTAAACTGGTCATTTGTGCATTGAATATGAGTGCAGTATCATATGCTGGTAAGCCGTTCACAAATCCAGGTCAACGTTCCTTCACGGATCTGCAACGGCAATTTTACCTGACACCAAATGATAATGGATCTGGCATTTACTCGGCAGTGCAAGCACCGTGAATCAGAATTCGTGCTTGAGTTAGGATCTTATTACAAACTTACCGTAGTCAATCATCAATCACGAGTTGACCCTCTGCCTTTACACGCCGTCCAATTTTAGTAGGTACATTTTTTGTGAGTAAATCACATAGACAAGATGGAAGTTTGGGAACGCTGTTCATCAGCCGCGTTCAAAAAGTTAACTTAGAGGTTACTAAAAGATGTCTTAAAACAAAAGTATCGTACATATTTCAATGAACAATGATGCGAGGGCGTGTCTTTATTGGTAACTCCTATAGGCGTCGCGTCGCTCCGTTTGTTTGCAAGTGACGTAAAGGTTGGTAATAATTGGGCCAATAGACAGCTATTGCTCTTCTTGCTTGAGTGTTCATTTGGAGAGACGGTTGGTCGGTTACATGACGACGTAACGTTGTTTCTTCCGCACGTTCCGCGGCTTGCCTGAGAACCATCGTCACCAGTGGGACGGAACTTCTTAATGTTTACCTGACCATTCGTTCACGGCACCACGGCTTCCGAAAGCTTTGGGAGGCGAACAAATACTGCATTTACTTTGTAAACTTCCGCTTTGTTTGTGTTATTGACCTCTAGTGGCATATCGGAAAGGAGAACATAAATACATTCAGTGCCTTTTGTTTAATCTTTCATATGAGCTACATATTTTGCTTTAAGGTGGATCTGCAGTTCCAGTCCATGAAATTCAATATTTTTTTACGTTTTTTGCAATCTGCAGGTCAGTGTCAGATTGTATCTTGGCCAAAATATGATTCGCGACTATAACAGATATGTATTTACAAAATTATAATCATTGGAATTGTAGCGGTTACACCGCCACATACGAACTACGCATCAAAGACATGACGTCACACAAATCCTGCATCGCGCAATTAGAGTTTACCGCGCGAACGACATATATAAGACTATCCGACATCAACAGTTGGGCAGTCGGCCCGCCAGACACAACACCCGTCTGGTCGGAGGATCCTCCCTTTTCTATGGTGGATGAGTGAACTTTACACCCTGTTCCTCATGCCCCTAAATTGGTGATCCCGACGTGATACGTCAACGCAGCCTTCGTGCAACTACTTCAGCATGACGTCATCATCATCACTCCCCCAAGCTTTCGTGAGGCGAGTCACACAGCCAGCCAGCACCCACGGCTTCAACGGGTATCCTGATCACCAGCATGCAGCGAACGCGCATTTCTGGTCATCACCCTCAGCCTCATTAGCAACCTTGGCACAGCACCTGCACTTTCGGCCGGTCTCACAAGCAGAGCTCTTTCTACCCTCTCCTGGTCGACGCTAGCAGTCAGTCACAACCCGGCGCTATACCACATCCGACTCACTGGATCGTGACGCAACGCCACCCGGACTCACTGGGGAATCACCGCAGACAGTTCCTACTCACCGCGAACTATGCGGCACCCGGTTTCGACTCACTGGAACCTCCACTGGTACCTACTGTGAAGCATCGCAAGATACAAGACTCAGCCCACTATCGACCTCCGGTCTCCGGAGGGGAGTGATGTAGCGGTTACACCGCCACATACGAACTACGTATCAAAGACATGACGTCACACAAATCTTGCATCACGCAATTAGAGTTTATCGCGCGAACGACATATTATATAAGACTATCCGACATCAAAAGTTGGGCAGTCGGCCCGCCAGACACAACACCCGTCTGGTCGGAGGATCCTCCCTTTTCTATGGTGGATGAGTGAACTTTATACCCTGTTCCTCATGCCCCTAAAGAATCATTAATACATCTCTCTAAGTTAGATTTGTTTCAAAAGAACAAATGAAGAAGACTGACCTGCAAATTGCAAAAAAAGTAAGAAAATTTCAATTTCGCGGGCTACACCTGCGGTTTCAACTTAAGATCTTCGCGAATAATAAACGACATGGCATTTTTTTCAAAAGTTGGCAAAAGTTGGATGATAAAATTGAAAACAGTCCTATTCATCAATGCGTTAGTCTTAGTTTCATGTAAATAGCAGTGAACAAATAAAAGCAAATCACCAGATGCTGTAAATGGTGGCGTCATTAGCTCGAGCCGTAATCCCTTGACGGCACGCGCAGGCACGCAGCGTTAAGTGGGTTAGCATGTCGATCCTGGCCTGTTCAAGGTCGCAATCATTTACCTGCACAACGATATCATCAATAGACACACTGCTATCCTTAAAGTATAAAACTCGCTCCAAGATTGTTATGAAATACTGAATACCAATGTTACCATCAAACAGGTTATAAAAGAAATTAAGTTTGAAATAGTTGCCTTGGTGAATGGAGTAACAAATCATGTTCCAATATTAGCGTCCTTGATATAGTTGGACTCGTTTCACTTCCTGTTACGAGGCGAATTGTAAACGCTGAGCACGTCACTCATTCAAACTCAATCAAAGGATCGTGAATGAGATGTTTACCACGCTCATACATGCATATGTGTGCAAGACTTGAAGCGTTTCCTGTTTTATATTGTAGTGCATCTTGGGTATGTATCATCCTATCGAAACATAATCATAATAATGTTTACAAGCTTTACGATTTTCCTGCTTCTTCAGTCGATAAAACATTATTTTGGCTTTCATGCAAATCTTTGACAGCAGATTAGGTGCTAGTGAATGTGCTAATGCAATAACTTATCATTACAAAGTATTTATGAAAGCAATTCAGAAGAAAGCAATATATCACGAGGCATTAATGGTTTTATAGTGTTAGATGGTAAGTTTGTCTGTAGCTAGCCTCGGCACTGGAGGGCCGCAGGGCCGTCGTGCCAAGGCCAGCGAGTTCGTTAGGGCCATTCATGGATGCCTGCGCGCAACCTCCTCCCCACTCTCCCGCGGCGACAGGATATTCTCCCTCGCCGTGTGCTATGCTGGCCGATTGATCAGTTTATTTTTTAAATCGAACTTGGAGCAAAAAGACACCACGCGCAATCGTAATTCACCGGATGCACTAACGAGTGTTAAATTTTTTAAACCTCACCGTGTTAGCATTACTTTGTTTTTGTTGAAGGCCGTTTCCGCCATGACTTAATCCATAACTCAACCGGTACATATAGTATGCGATAACCATTAGAGCTTATTAGTTGCTATTAAAAGAATCCACAACAGATTAAACTGTCTCCCTGGCAGACATTCCGTTCACGTAAGGACGCAATAGAATGTATCTATACGTTGCTGTGCGACATCTTGTAAGCAGTTCCCTACTACTTTAGTCATTGAATGGACTTTAATAAACAGGAGAGGAGGCTTTTGATATAAATCTGAATATAAATGTGCTGTTTCTAGACACAGGGATACAAAGCACGTCGTTGACATTTGCAATGCACTATGACATAACAGTATCATGAACAGTGCTTCTGGTAATAGGGATGATGACTAAAAAAATGTTTTTTGTCCGTCATGTAGACTGTGAAAAAATAACGTACACGTATTTTTTCTTTTATTACGTTATCAAAAGATTACGGCGATACATTGAGTTATAATGTGCCATGACGTCACTTGTATGTAGATTTTATACATATTTATGACGTATCAAACCCCACTCCCCAACTTTAATGCGTTGTATCTAAGTCATTTTTTATTAATATGATAAAGAAAAAAATATGTGTCTAATATTTTTTTATTATCTGACTGACGGACTAAATAGAATTTCTTTTTTTTTGACCAAGGCATCATCCCTATTGCAAGTGTTTTTATAACCACTGCATTCCAGACAGTGCCCTTGGAATGAAATATTAATGAGTTCACAAACAACCTTCAGCAACGCGCAACTTCATCTAATTTCCTAAAGGTCTAAGGATAACATCTTCATTCATACGAATATGGTCCTTCGGTGGGTTGAAGTGAGCCATGAATCACCATGCTCTGTGTTGTGGATGAACATCGGCGTATTTCGGCTGCGCATTGTGGGCAATTCGTCATGATTTGCGTATGTAAATCAATGGAGTTTGGTTGTGCGGGCGTAACGGTATTTTCGTCGGTCCACAGCAGGAAGGCGGATGCTATAAACACACTTTCAGCAGCGTTACCATAGCGGCGTACCTATAGCGCTTTTGTTTAATAAATTCGTTGATGACATACGGTTCAGCTAATCTTCACAAATATCTTGAAAGGTCGTGAGTTGTCCGAGGCACGTGCCCATACATTCGGCTGCCGGATTAGCGAATACCCTCGCACCCTTGACTGCTGGACTTAATGGCTGCCAAAATCGCGTCAAGAATTTTTATGGAAATCGTTTTATGAATATTTGGTCAGTCATTTATCATTCTTGACGTTTACTGGTGAAGTCGTTTGGTAATCTACTTTTATCATTGAATTATAAGTAATTCTATTGACAAGACTTGGGTTTGAATTTTTTATTTTTAGGGTTCCGTACCCAAAGGGTGAAACGGGACCCTATTACTAAGACTCCGCTGTCCGTCTGTCACCAGGCTGTATCTCATGAACCATTATAGTTAGACTGTTGAATTTTTTACAGATATGTATATCTGTTGCCGCTATTACAACAAATACTAAAAACAATAAAATAAATATTTAAAAGAGACTCCCATACAACAGACGTTTTTTTGCCGTTTTTATAGATAATGGTACGGAACCCTTCGTGCGCGAGTCCGACTCGCAATTAGCCGGTTTTTAATAGTAACCTGTTCTAGCCTTGCCACCAAACACAAGTTCGACTAAAGTGACTGGCCAGTAATATTTATTTCCTATAGTTACTGTTTAAAATATAATACCTATCCAGTCAAGTCAGTGTAAGAATAAACGAGTAAGAAAGCTATAAAGTTATGTGGTTTGTGGTTTCTTACCGCGTATCGGAATTTATTAGAGAAATATTTCCCTTACATCACTTTAAAACTTGCCGAGCATCGCATTACTAAATTCTATTTTTAGGATTTTATAACTATCTCGGAGTATCCAAATTTATCCTGTAAAATTAGGAGAGCGTCTGAGTCTAAGTGACTAGGTAACTAATTACTATGAAGGAACGTCGCTGTCGTGGTGAAGTTATGACACATGCCGCAACTAACATGGAGTGGTGAAAGTAACAGTTTGTGCTGTTGCCTATTTTCTATCTTATGAATATAAATACATGGTGTTCTTTCCTGAATAACTATTAGAAATTGTTTTTCTTTCGTTAATGTTATTAACTTATTACTAACACTTTATTGGGCTAAACCGTGTAATCATCAGAATGATCATCTTTAATTCATTTATTCACTAACAGACAACGCACAACTTAAGCCGTTGGTTCCAACGTTTTGGAGTTCCTTTTGTAACGAATTGTGGGTGCGTTTACAAACATTTAAACTCACATACACAAACAGCCAGATCCGGAACAACTACTTGTAGGTCATACAGATATTTGTTCCGTGCGGGAATCGAACCCGCGACACGCAGTGCAGCCGCCAACCGTGCCGCAACGTGGTTTGCCTACATAATACAAATCTTAAATTCATTTATTCACTGACAAGCTTGAAATTTTGCACAAGAGTTCCTTTAACCTATAATGAAGTTGAGCACTAAATAAGTATTTTTGAAAATTCAACCCCTGAAGGGGGGTTAAATAGGTGCGTACCTACTGAAAGTTTGTATGGACGTTCGGTACATTTTTCACCTATTAAAGACCTATATGGATATGTTCATTTCATTCATTCAATATTCATTAATTCATTTAATAAAAAAAAATACAAATTCAAACGTAAATTCAACCCCTGATGGGTTAAATAGGTACTCGTAGCTAGGTGATGAAAGTTTGTATGAAGTTCATCACATTTTTCCTATGGAAAACCCAGTCGGGATCGGACACATATTATGGTTTGTCTATACAAAAAAAAAACATTCATTCACTGACTGACAGAGCTAAGCATGATATTTTGCACAAGAGTTCTTTTTATAACGAAGGTGAGCACAAAGGTTTTTAGGGTTCCGTAGTAAACAAGCATTTATAGCCTTATAGTTTCGTCATGTCCGTCTGTCTGTCCGTCTGTCCGCGGCTTAGCTCGAGACTCTTTGTACTAGAAAGCTGTAATTTAGCATGCGTATTAATCACGCCGAAAAAGTGGTAAAATACAATCATTTAAAAAATTACTACTCGTACTCGTAAAGTGGGGATGTTTTTTCATCTGTCCCATGGCGTGGGGTGTCGTTGAAACCGTCGTTCAAAAATATTGTGAGTTTGTGAAAACCATTTTAGGATTCAGGGATCAGTTTAACGAAATATTAAGCTTTAAAGTGTAATTGACGGCACGGTTGGCGCAGTAGTTAAGCGATTGACTGCTGCGCTGCGTGTCGCGGGTTCGATTCCCGCACGGAACAAATATTTGTATGACCTACAAGTAGTTGTTCCGGGTCTGGCTGTTTGTGTATGTGAGTTTAAATGTTTGTAAACGCACCCACAATACAGGAGAAATTCCAAGTGTTCAGACTAGACTAGACTAACATTTTTTTGCATAACGGGGGACACTAGACTAACATTGAAAAAAATGTTAGTCTAGTGTGTGTGTCCCCTGCCAGCTAAATGGTGGGTTTTGGATATGAGAAAAAAATCATGGCAGTAGTTTATAACGAAATTAAAAGGAAGGAAAACCGTAAAAGCTAAGTAGGCTTTTTACAAGTTAACGAGTAACAATTGACCAATTTAAATTTGCGGTTGCAAAAACATTTTCTGAAATGTATGGGTATCTATTTCGTATGGGAGAACATGTTTTTCAACTACAAAGTTAAGTTTGTTCTTGCGATAAATTCATCCCAACTACGGAACCGATATCCCACTTGGCCGGTTAAATATTAATTTAAAAAAAATAACTGGCCTAATTTTCCACCCCTATTTAAGACCTTTAAGGGATTACCCCTAAAGGTCTTTAATAGGGGTTGAAAGTTTGTATGGAAGTTCTTTTTTATCGATGGGAAATCCGGCACATAGTTTGTGTTAAAAGAAAATTCAATTTAAAAGAAAATCTTAATTTAACTATGTTAAAAAACAAGAGTGTTTAGAAAATCATCACATCGTCCTTTTGTGTCATTGCTTAAAATAATAAATGCCAAAATTGTGTTGTCCATGAGCAAATCAATACCCTGTCGTTTTCAAGGTGTCTTTCAATCATCATTTACCTGCATAAAAAAGAGTATGACCCTCTGAAATGACCTCACGTATACAGTGCATTGGGTTGTGTTGGTAAACAAATGTATTTCGACTGGCGTTCTTAAACACATTTTACGTCAGAGAATTTGTTGTAATTTTGTGGTCGGCAGCCGATCTCGTGTAAATATTGCCAAGCATAACATAAGCTTGTCCCCCGCATAGTTTACGTAAAAACAAGTATTATGTGCGGTATTCCGCGTTTGCGTAACATACTCTGTGATTGTTCATTTCCCGTCTGCTATTATTCTAGTTGCATTGTATTATGCAAAGCTGCGTCACACGTCACTATCACACATTAATAAGAACCAGCTCATTTGAGCACTAACTAGACTGTCGCTGGAGGGAGAAATGTCGCCGCCCCCGACTTACACCCACGCCCGCCTTCGTATTTCTATATACTTTCCTCCTGCCCACAGGTACATAAAGTATCTTTAGAAATACTTATTTACTACTTATGCAACGTATTGTCGTCACGAGGGCGTTGCATCAATAATAATAATCTCTTTACAAGCAAAAATCATAAATTCTGTCACATGTTTGGGACGCTGTCACTCCCACATCAAGGTTGATCAATCAAAAAGGATCGACTGAATGGGATCAATAAGTATGGTGAATGTGGTGGGCGATCGGTCGTCGAACTGCGCGGGCGCAAGCCGGTGGTGCGCTCTAATTCAATTTAACGACAATCCATTGCGCACTAGGCTAACATTCCGCCTCGATGCCACCCATCCATTAGTTGTATTACTCAACTATCTCTCCAAGAGTGTTGCCTTGGCCCTGGTTGATTGTCCCGCGGATTATATTACGGACTTTAATTTCAAATCTCATGTTGAGTAATGATTCCGTATTCTATTGACCATCATTATGATTTAACGCATAATGCTGAATGCTTACCATAATAATGTTGGACATTAAAGCATTCAGTAAGTGGCGTTTAATGTTAAAGGTTTCATGTTTCTTAGGATTTATGGAGACTACACTATTAACTGCAAGCATTTATACTCAAAATGTACTGTCAAGTTTATCCGTCTATTGATTTATGATAATGGGAAATCGCTTTCTATGTTTTTCTCATGATAATTAAGCGCTGATTATTATTTAACTATTGTTTCTTTGATAATACTTTACGTTACTTTGGTCGGGACCGGATCTGCAAGGATGGGCCGTGTCACCTTGAATGCCGGATGCCGGCGGTCTGTCGGAGGAGCTATCGGCCGTCAATCGTGTGAGCGTCTCGCCATATTATATTATAGTCGTCTGTCTGTTTGTCTGTGCGACTGCAAGCCGTTTTTATTTTACGACCATCCACGTCCGCTGAGCGAGTCCGGTGACAAGTTCGACGGTTCTTGTAGCCAATCAACCGGTGCATTTATAGGACCTATAAGTTACTTGCAATCAGATGAAGGTTTCAACAAGTATCCAATAGCAAACTTACCGTCATGTAGGATCGATAGAATCAAAAATAATAAAACGTTTGCAAGAATTTCAAGGGAAGAACGTGTCTCGTCTCTGAAGTCCCCAACGGAAATGGATTGGACGTGGGCGACACCTACGGAGTGCGCGAGTGACCACTCTCAACACAAACTGACAAATTTAATATCGTTATCTATGTATGTAACTCCTCATTTTAGCTCGTTAACATTTATTTTCTGCTCGTTTGTTCCAGGTAAGTGCTCCGCAATCATCGCCACGATCCGCTGAAGGTCAAGCTCTTCATCAATCAATTACATTGGATGGTAATGTGTGGATATTAATGGCTAGTTGGTACTTTATCATTATTTACTCGGACCCCCTCGTGTTTATTATAACGTTAAACACGTGTCATCCTGTAATCAATTGAACTCTAATATTTCAATTTCGGTGAATACAGAGTAGGATATATCTTAATCATACAATAGGATATTGTGACCGTGCTCTCCTCTATGGACGTGGAGTTCAACACAATTTGTAACACTACGACTTATTTCCGCATCCGCTATTGTAACGTTGTCCACTGCAATTTAATCATCTCTTCGAGTGACAAGATGTATTCGAGCAGCTTCACGATGGCTGTTATCAAAAGTGCTAGTGTGGGCTCTTTATTCACAATTTTAAGGTTCAAACTTGTTTGTGTTAAAAATTAAGTGGTTCCCTTTGATGTAGTACGGGAATATCGACAAAGACGGATGTCCGGTGCCGGTCAGGATTTGTTTCACATGAACGTTGCTGGTCTGTGGCTTCGTCAAGATGAAGACAGAGCCAACGGTTATTTTTCAATCTTATTTTGGGAAAATATTCTTTGTACAGACAAAGTAAGAAGGGCCTAAAATTGTATTGTAAAGCCACTGAAACAGTGACACATAACGTATTACAAATTTTCTGTTCAATATTGATTGCGTAAAAGATATCAGAGATGCATAGAGACGAAACAAGCTAAAAGAGTACGGAGCTGTTATTCCCATTCCAGAAAATATAATAACGTAAAAAAACAAAATATAATGCTTTTCCTTTAAAATTCCTCTAAAACTGAATATTTGTCTGGAATATACGCACGAATGGCTTTATCGTAAACATAATATTTTGTTTGCTAAAGATTCGGCATCAATTTATTACGAGCTGTCAAAAAAATCTTTTGAAGTTTAAATCTGATGCTAAAAAGAAAATCATAAAGGTTGTTTGCTTAAAAAATTAACATTAGTTAGCGTAGGAAACGGAGGAAAGAAGCTCAAAATCCTTCCGGTCCTTTTGATATCGCGGATAAGCGGCGTACGCGCATTTCAAAGGGCCAGTGTGTTTGTCCGACGAAGCTTGGGTAAACATCATTCGTTGAACGGGTGTGTGATTTCAGCCTTTTGTGTTTTTACTGTACATTTGTTGCTGGGGAACGATTTAATCTCATTATGTATGCACATCCGGAAGTTTGCCAGCGTTGGAATACAAAAAATCGGTGTGGACATGTATCATAGCGACAGTAGCCGATTAAGTTTATAATTTGTATAATACCCTACGTCGGTGTGTTTTGTTCTCTTCGGTATTTTCATTGATCCATCTTTGCAAGTGGCAGCATACAATATCGGTTAGTCAGACAATAATATAAGTACTGTTTTCCCGGGAAACCATAAACAGCTAAATCTAACAATGGGCCGGAAAACGAAAGGGAACACAAGCACGGAAATAAGCTGGCGTCAGTTTTTAATACAGTGGATTTCTATGCTTTTAATCAGGACTGGAATGCTTTTGGAAATCATGGCAAAATCTCCTATTGCTACCAACTTAATCTATTCATGTTCAAGAATCTCCACAATTTCCCGATACCCTAAATGCCTATTAGTAAAGTACCGCTAACATTCGGTATTTGGCGAGTGGTGCGCGGACGTTTTGCATACAATGCCCATGTTGGTGCGCTTGCGCAACGAAGCGGTCATCGGCCGGATGTGACGCTGCGGCGCAGCCCGTGCCAAATTGTACCTACATTATGTGGACTAGATAGCCTTTAGATGTCCTAGCCTAGAGTAATATACTAGCCTAGAGCTATACAGTTCAAACTATATGTACTGTAAGTCTATGTCTTACATGTTATGAAGACTCGGCATTTCGGTAAAAAATTTGCCTACCTAATTTTTTTCTTTCCATATTTGGAGTAGGTCGCATTTCGTTACCATGTGGTGAAGGAAGTGTCGTCCCTTTTAGCTGTTCCAAATTTGTTCCTAGTTAATCAATGTACTGGGTCATGAAGTGACAAATTATGCTTGCCAAGCCCTGACTTCTTGTCCTACAGTAAGCATTCTTCGACAATGTGCATGTGCATTTGTGTTAAGAAGATGTTATTCGGCTAATTAATGGTAAAATTGTGGATATCATTTGCATTTTGTGTCATAATTTGATTTTCTGATTGCATAGTACATTGCCAAGAATTTCCACTGTCACTGCTCCTACATTGTAACTGTCAGGCGCCGTTTTGTTCGCCGTTCTGTGTTCGACTCGCTTACCGAAGTTTTAATATTTTATGTGTTGAGTTTGGTTTTTTTGTGTGAACTTGTGAACCGGATTATATTGTATTTTTATCACAACAGATTTTTTTATGACGACTGAAAATAAAGCAAAGTAGCCAATTATGGTCTAGAAGTGTAACAATGTTTCATAAAGCGAAATTTTAATTTAAAGTAGGTACTTATCAAGAATATTGCATCGATCGCTAAACTGTGCTGATGGTTTGGTGTGATAGTCAATTCAATTCATAATTTAAATACCAAATAAAAAAACCATATATATTTAGCATTTTGCAGTTCAGTTCGTGGCTCCATTCAATATTATCACTGTGACCCGCATCGTTGATATTAAACTAACCTAAAAAATCGCACAATCATTTGCATCCGCCATTACTTACTGTCAGTTTTTTTTACAAAACTGATAAACCGTAATTACGATGCTATTGTATTCTCTGTGAGAACCAAATACGAAGTTTCTAAGTTAACAATAAGAAAAATCCTCGATTTATTTAAATTTCTGTAACCTCGAAAGGCGGTCGACCAATTTCGATAAAGTTTACCGTTGGCATTGTTTTTGTTCGGCACATATAGCCAAAAGTATTTCAGAATTCATAAAATTGCTAACGACGACATTTGCAACACTTGCAACTGAATATTATAAAGTTAACTGTCTGTTGATGTGCTCATCGCTGTATGTTTATCGATATGATGCTCAATTTGCACTATTGCATTTGCAATACATCCTCGGGAAATTCCAAAAACTCGTTTTAAGAAACTGCTCAACGTAATAGAATGTCTAGGATGTGTAGTGAAGATTGAACTTCATTCGGTTGATGTATGGGCCGGTCTAGTCTAGGCACCGAGTGAGTGGTCCAGTGAGCGTCGCCTTGGGAATTCGTTTCTATGGATGTTCTGCTTCATATCCTGTCTAGACGCTTGAAACTTCAAGATTATATTCATTTTTAGTTTCTTCAATTTAAAAGATTATTTTTCGTTTGCGAAAATAATCGAATCAATTCATCCATTTCTGCCTAGTTTTTGGAAACAGAACTCTTACAAATCTTACTCTGTTAAAGTAGATTGTATGAATGTTTTGAAGGGACCACTCCGCACTTTTATGAATTTATGACCCATTGTATGTGTGGGTTCCCTCTTCGGGCCAGCAAACAAAATGAGCTTTACACCGCAAATCAACGCACAGTCTTGCTATTGAAGACAATTAGACGAGGCTAAAAGTACTAATGGAAGAGGTTATTGTGGTCATGTCCACTCCAGCCGTCTGATTTGACTGTTCTACAGTGTAAACTATGCGTGGAGCTAACCAAACTGTCATTGGTGTAAAAAGAGATTACTAGAAATAGAGAGGCTAGAACAAATGTCATAGATAAACTGTGATCCAGTGACGCCATCTTGAGTAGATAATATCTTCGATCAATAATGCATTATTGATCAAAGGACACAAACCTTTGATTACCAACCGTTAGATAGTTTGACACATCTAACAAAATTATTTATTTTTATCTGAATAGGTACTGCAATACTACAATGTACTTTTTTTTGCATATGTTATTTTAGCATAGAACACGAGACATAGAAATAGACTGAGCCAAGTTTGACCAAATTTGGTGGTTGCAAGTTGACCTCTCAACTGGTATTGGTCGTACAACCACTTCGGCAACGATGATGTTCGTTGTCCCGTCTATAGTAAGTATGTTAAAATGTCTTTGGTGGCGCATACGCCATAAGCAATGTTCATATTGTGGCGTAGTTACTTTGTAGCCTAGTACTTGCGGGTGGTCTTACCAAGGTCAGGCTTGACCGGCTGCATCAGAGCAAGCGCGAACATGCACCGCACGGACAAATGATGCCGGTGCCTGACATCCGGTCACAAGCTATGTAAATTAGTGTCACACTTCGACACATGTACGCACAATCGTCCTTGGTACTGTTTCAATCAAGATTTTCATTTTATTTGCCACTATACCTTCTGCTCGCGACTTCGTACGTGTGAAATTTCTTTCTTTTGACATAAAATATATCCAATGATACTCGGCAATACAATACAATGATGAAAGAATTTTCCGAATCGGATCAGTAGTTCCGAAGATTAACCCCTACATACAAACTCAGAAATGTTCCCTCTTTTTTACCCCCCGACGCAAACAGAGGGGTGTTATAAGTTTAACCGCTATGTGTATGTCTGTCTGTGGCACCGTAGCTCTAAAACGGGTGAACCGATTTTAATGGGGTTTTTTTTATTTGAAAGCAGGTTTTCTAGCTATGGTTCTTAGTCATGTTTTATCAAAATCGGTTCAGCCGTTTGAAGATTATCAGCTCTTTTCTAGTTGATGAATGTATGTGAGCGTCTTCCACAGGTCTGATCGATTTGAAATTTGGTATTCTGTTACTTCAATGATAATATAAGAACATGTAACCTTAGTAGGGAGTTGGGTAGCCTGCAAATTCATCACCTGGAATTTGCAGGCTACCCAAATCCCTTACCAACTTACAGCACAGTGAGAAAATGTTTGTGTCTGGGCTTTTTATATAATTTCATTTGTTATCATTAAAAATATAGATAATGTTACTTGCGATATCACGATTCGATGCGATTGCACGGAGTTCAAAATTAATCTTAGCAATTTATCTCAGAATGACTATATAAGTTATTTTGTGAATGTTATTTATTCTTAGTTTCCTTTTAATAATTTGTTTGATTAATTTAAACAGAAAAAAAATATTGAAGTTTGGCGATATTATCCGGACGTCTGCTGTTAAAACTGGATCCGATATTTATTTCTAATAGCGATACACCGCTGACACGTGATTGAATGTTGTGCCCCAACCCCCATATGTTTCTGGATATGTAAAAGAACTTTTAATAAACTGAATCAAGCATTCAAGTTGATAGTGTAATTGGTTCCGTCATTGCAATTAATTATTCCATCCCTAAGACCGCATAAACGTTGGCACACTTGCGTTAGTTCCGCTGGACAGCTTTATTCAGCGGAAAGCTCGGAAGCCAAGTAACAAATAAATACAAATAGCACAACGCTACAGCTGGTAAAGAACTGCACTTATCTAACTGAGATCGATAGTTCAGTCTCGCATAACGCCTGCCGAGCGCTGTATCTCCGTTCATCGGTACATATTCGTTTGTGCAACAAAGTTATCTAATGTTATCGTGATAAAGTCGAGGATGCTTTCAATAGCTCATAAAAAGCTCGTAAACGGAATAGTGTTCGGTTATTTTACTTGTTGCCTCTCATTGTTGTCGCTTACGCCCGTCCTCCCCACGGGGCGATGTCTGCGCAGTACTTTACTCATACGCTGGTACATGCGTACTGATGACGGACGTCATCAGTCAATAACGCATCAGGAGAAAGTGAACTGTGCACTTTCGGTTTCAAAATCATTGAAAATCGCCCACCCCTGGATTTGATCGCCGAAATTGATTCCGAAGGTAAGCAGATGGTGCTAAATGTTTGAAATTGGAATTCGTGCTTTGAGGTGCGATCAGGGAATTTTCTAGTCTTTCATAATGGGTGCTCCGTCGACTAAGCGGTCAAGTTAACGCCTTGCAATTTTGATTTTTGATTGAGCACGTTGGCGATCGCGGCCGAGTTTAAAGTGCTCTTGAGAAGTGTCAAGTAAGTGTCACTAGCAAATATAAAATCTGAGTTTAGATGCAATTACTAGTGTGGTGTTGTGTTTATTTTTTGACGCTTTGAAGGCACTACTGAAATCTTCGGTGAATAGTGAGATCTCACAGACTTTATGAAGTTTTTCTTCTTTTCGTGGGTGCTGTTTTGAAAGTAATGTTTCTGTTAGTACGTCACTGCTTTCAAATTCAATACAAATAAACAATAAAACACCCATACGTCCACCAACTTTACATGGTCACTAATTCTATAATTTACACTTACAATTATGAGGTTTTTCACGACATATTATTTCGTTGTGTCGTGAAAGGCATTCACTGACGTGTGAATGAGTATAATTAAAAGAAAAGGCATAGAGAGTTTGAGAAGCTCTCTGACATAATTAGGGTAGTGCACTAAACAGTGACAACGGATGGGTTATCGGATTATGGGCACATTATCTTTGAAAGGGCTTAGAAACGATTTTGGTGCTTAGTTTTTAAGTGTGTGTCAAACTTTCAAATCTTTTAAGGCATGCCACCATGTCATTGATTGTGTTTAAGGTTTAGAAGTCTGATGAAGGGGCATCATGTACCCTGGTCGCCTGTAACTGGCTTTTGAAGCAACATATTTAGCAACTTGGTTTAATAAAACAACTTAAATAGGATCAAGTAATATTTTTGTCTCCTTAACGAGTTCCACACTGCTTCTTTTTTAATCATTACTGACTTCGTTTAATTACTGGGTTGGGAACTTTGGCCTTGAGAATGGTTCTCGTGTATCCTTAAACGGTAACTCAAAAACTATATATTTTTTGCTGTCCCGTTTTTATATTCTGTCTGTCCTGTTTATCAGCTTATTTACGAGATTATTTCGCCTCAAATAACTTAATATTATGATGCGTTTGATCTGCTTGTGGCACATAAGCTGGCCAGATAAGGTGAGATATTGGGTTTCCGTAACTCGAGAGCGCACCTCGTACTGACGTCGCACGAAGGGCTCTAGAGACTTGAGCAATGTGTGGATTAATTAATATTATCGAGCGTTTTATCATAATTGTGCCCAAACCCAGATAAAGCGGATTACCACCAGACACATAAAAACCTTTATAATATTAAGCGACCCTCTTGCAGCTGTAGTTACTGCTCCTTTTATAAAATGAACACTTAAAAGCAAATCATTTTTCAAATTGGCCGTTATCGCGACGGTTATGAGTGCAAAATATTGCAGCTCCGAATGCGGACACCATGCGATGCCATGTTTTTAATGAATGTTATTAAATGTGAAGATGTAGTGGTTTATCATGTAAGGGAAACAGGAAGTTTCACGTGTCGTTCAACAGTTCGCGCTATAACAGGAACGTCGCGTCGCCATGTCATCGAAATATAAGCAAGTGTTGGTATGTTAAAAATGGAACTTGAAACTGTACACGCGCTTCCGTAGAGCACCGGAACACAGCCGAATAAACGCGCTAAAAACGCTGGGTTTCCCGTCAGTTGCTGCTTCAACATACAGGTGGTTTTATTACACTAGTATTGAAATGGAGCACTTCTGGGATGGCTTCGAAGATTTCGCATGCATTATTAATGCATACGGCACATATCTACATAATGGCAAGGTTCCGGACGCAGACCAGCGTGGGAACGGAGCGATGTCCAGAGAAGCCCAGCATCGCTGACAGAACGATACGGACTTCCGCGGCGATCGCGTGGGAACATGCAGGATATCGATCGTATCAGTGTCGAGTGCCGGTATTATTTGCATGTTTACGATTCCTAGGTTATAAACGAAGAAAGTAGGTAGTACTGCGTGGTTGTTAATGGCCGTTTCGAAACAACAATAGAGGTGTGGCGAAGGACGTTGGAACTCATGGAACATCTTCACTTGTGATTACGATTTCTATTTCGTTAATATGGAAAGGAAGGCAACGTTTGCTTATGAATGTTCTGTAAATTAAAATACTACCTGGTACCTACCTATAACCGCTGCACTAGTTTTGCGCTAGTTACGAATAAATTATCTAAGGTTATTAAGTCTTTTGATACTTGAAATCAAGTCAACGCCTACAATAACCTATAAACTCTTGCATGTTTTGCGTCAAACTCGTTTCATCATGGAAATTGCGTTGAGGTAACAATGCAACTTCTGTTGAAACTAGGAATGGCAAAAACTCTTATCTTCCAAATGATTATCATTATAATTTTACGCCATCTTTCGCAAAAATAATAACAATTTCGCTGAGCAAACTGATAGTCTGCGACCTTTCTATTTCTGAAAAATATTTTTAGACGTCTATCCATTATGTATGAAGGACCAGCGACATTTACCTGACCTGTAGGTATTTTTAAGTCGAGCGAAGTGAAAATGGCCAAAACAAACTGATCATTCTAACTAAAGAATTTATATTTTTTAATATTACGGATGAAGCCAAAAAAACGTCGGGAGGTGTCGTCGGACACCAGTATCCTAATTGCATAATACACGATCAATGAGAATCTGAATCGTTTTGAAACAGATTGCTAATCCATAGCTTCATAACTTCGAAAAAAAAATCTGCTCAACAACGTAAATAATGCAATGAATGTTGTTGAACTGTCTCAATGAAACAGATTAGTCGTAATCGTTTACGAAAATATGTTACGTAATTAGATAGCCGGTTGCAATGTAGTTCCTGTCGCTTTTGTACACCGGGCTAATGAACCGAAAAAGTGCAACATTTTGACCGTTACGTAACGTGTCGTGACGATCAAAATGTTACAGTGTGCAGAGTGTAACGTGCCATAAGGAACTTCGTTCCAAAAAATATATTGAAGTTCTATTTTTGATGTTATAGGTAGATACGGTTGTTAAAGGATATCGCGCACTAGATGGCCACTACCGCGACCGCGACCGGGTAAACTATATAAACCGATACGAATCGCGCACTTGGTCGCAACGGCCAACTAGCTGCACACCATACAATACCACTAGACGGCCACGAATGGACGAAGTCGTGGCCGTCTAGTGACCGATATCCCTAACAGTATGTTGAACCCTCCTTTCTTTTACAGTTTTAACAGTAAAGTTAAAAATTCGCGAAATTCGCACGGCCCATGCAACAATTGAACGGAAGCGAATCGCAAAGATAAATCAGTTCCCTGCGTAGAGAAGGCACCACAATCGTCAACCAGCGGTACTTATCATGTGGGAATGCAACGCTCTACTTACGATTGCACACGTTACACGAGCCTGTGAATCTGACACTAAAATTATATCTCTGTATACCTACTTACATATTGAATATGAATGCGTTTATTACCCAATAAGTGAACCATCAACTGCACGGTGACAGATGATGAAATTGCACGCAAACTAGTTTGCCGTGCGGAAAAAAGATGCATCGATTATTCATGTTGACGGCAAACCCTGCAGCCTGTTGTATGCTGCTTATTATTGTTTCCTCGGCGAATTTCTGATTTGGTTCTTTTGAATAATATGGGGTGAAAAGTGACCAATAATCATTTTAAAAGTATAAGATCAGCACAAAATAACACATTCGACTCTAACAAAAAATTGCATTTTAAAGCTTAATATTTCGCAAATGGATCCCTGAATCCAAAAATGATTTTCACAAACTTACACAATATTTTTGAACGGCCATTCCAACGACACCCCACACGATGGGAAAGATAAAAAACATTTTTTTTTCATGATTTTGTTTTACCACTACCGGCGTGATTAATGTACAAAGAGTAAATTACGTACAAAGAGTCTCTGACCTAAGCCGCGGACAGACAGACTGACGGACATGGTGAAACTATAAGGGTTCCTTGTTTACTACGGAACCCTAATAAACGGTAGTGCGATGTTTGTAAATCACCGAATTCCCAAACTAATGTTTAAATTGCGTGAGTTTATTTGAGACAGGACATCGTAGAGCACAGGAATGTTTGGGGTTTCGTCGTCGGCCAAGTTGCCCGATGGCACGGCATGGGTTAGATAAAGATTTATCCAGGAATGTGGACGCGCGGGACGTGGCCGGTCGCTCGTCGCCATTCCACCGTTACCGGCTCACCTGACTGCCGTCCACTTCCCTTTCTCAGAAAAAATGTAAGTACCATTTCTAATGTAACGAACGCTGTCTCTGACTGACGCCACGCGACGGCGAAGGAAGGCGCGCCAGCCTATTATACAACTCGTTAATTAGTCGGGAATCTAAATCTACACAGTTAACGTTTTGTAAGACTAGTCTCGACTATCGCTGATAACCTCGCAATACCTTGATAATTTCGTGATGCAATTTTATTAACCGCGCGTTCACCCAATCTCCTTTCAAAATTTACTCAAACATTTCAAAAGCCTTTGTTAATTCTGTTCTCGCAATAAATATAATATAAAAAGCCAGTTAATGAGACTGCACAATCACACGATACCTGTCTGCGAATCATGTTTTTGCACAACCATTGTTTGCAAATATACAAGAATTAGTTCCCACATTATATTCCGAAAATGTGAAGATGTAGAGATCACTTCAAAAGACGTAGGTGCGAACATAGCAGATTATGATAATACTATTGTTACCGCGATAGATTATATTCGTTAAAGTGTATTTATAAACGGAAATCCTAGTCAACAACGACCTTTGACATTTGGACGAGGATCACGGTCAATGGCACGCGATCAAGGCAAGGCATCGCGAGGCAATTTGATCGAGCACGTATGTTATCATCTTGTTACAAGCCTTACACACGGTTATTATTAGTGGTCGTTGTTTTTTGCCAATTGAATACCCGTAGTACAGGAAGTGCGTGGAAGTATTCGGCTCGTTGAAAGGCCGCGCGACAATACCGCCGCAATTTGGTGAAGGTGCTTCGACGCTCAAATTTTAATAACTGTTATAACTTTTGTCAGCGGCTGCCACATGAATATGCTAATTAACAACCTAATTTGTATTACCTTTGGGCACAATGATGTCACTGGTATAGATGAAAAAAGATTCCTTCGTCGTATTTTATTGATTTAACGATCTTTATATTATTTTGCTGTGGTCGTCGTGTGCACTTTTATTGCAATCTTGCAGTGAATGCAAATAAGTTTCTCGTTATTTTCCCATGATTTATTACACTTCTGTGCTGACTGATCACATTAGTCGACTACCCGATTAGGACATTTGTATTCGTTTTGCAGATGTGGAGGTCGTTCGTCCCGGTTCTCGTCTGATGTCGCTTATTCTTTTGCATGCCGCACTCTGAATCCCGATTCCGCTTGCGTATTTGTATTAACACGTTGAAAGCACTACGTCCATTGAATATCTTATTGAATGGAGTTTTAACTTGGAATTCCCCATCGCACACAACTGGTTCGTTTACCCTATCGCTCGCAACTCAACTGTCGGTCACGGAAGTTATACGTAGTGTAAAATCGAAACGTAACCAATTTCGGTATCCTTAAAATTAAATGGGTATCGCATTCCGAAATGGGTAGTCGAATTTACGACGACCATTACGTGTCCGGAATCGGAGTAGGCAAGTGGCCAGTCGATAACCGGTCGATGTCGATGGGCGAGGATGTCGCTGGCAACGTTCCCATAAATTCCGCGGAATCGTAGGAGATTTATAATGGCGGCGGCGTAACGGTGGGCGCGTCGCGCATGCCGAGCGCACGCGCCTACGTGACGCGTCACTCCTGCCAGTCGCACCACCACAGCGGCACCGCCACACCGTCATATCGCACTGAGGCACCGCCCCCGCTCGCGAACTGTCACACTCACTTGTCACATAGATTAGTATTGTCCCCTATAAGGCACGGTGCCTTCTCTGATTGGGAACAATATGTGATACAAGAGAAGTATTCATATTGAAATCACAATAGGAAGGAGTTCGTAGGCGATGTTTGTGGATCGATCCTCTGATGGGAATGGTCTGTGATCGAGGTGCTGATAAAGTTTTGTTGTTGCATCCATGATGTGAACAACACAAGTGTTGTCATCCTCCTTTATGTTTATGCCATTTTATTTAACAACCTGTAACGAAATTGTGCGCATGCTGCATGTTAAGTATGGTTGCATTACCGTCTTGTTATTTGTTTTCCTATACCTACTGGTTTACCTCGCTAGTCGTATTAGATTTACATAATTATGCCCTTAGTGCTGCTGCAATACTACTTCGATAGCAAAGATTCTGCCTCCTCCTACCATCAGATGAAAATGTGCATTGGTTCGTTATCTATGAGGATATTATGCAGATTACTATGACCACTATCATCGGATGTCTGACAATTGAGCGTGCTTTTAATTTCATCATTAACACAAAGGTGGTAAATGTGGCAATTTGTATGAATGAAGCCTGTCAGGTCGTTCAATATTTGCGTTCCATCTGTACCGCGCAAAAGCAAATTGATTTCGCCCCCATGCACTTTCTAGTTACTCCATTTCGTAGTGTTAGTTGCTAAAACATAGTGGGAGTTTATTGACTTGTCGGCGCGGCACGGCCGCCCGGCATGCGGCAGGTTGGCGGATGTAGGTGTCCGCAAATATTAGCCTAATAGAACTTGCCTAATTCACCAGGCAAACGCACGTTTACTTTATTACCTAATCGACTAGTTAAGGGGCCTGCGAAGCATGCGTTGTTCATACAAACGTAATACCAAAATAATTTGTAAATCAAACATATTCTTAAGGTAGTGTGTATTTATTCCGATTGGATTACAGAATATCTAGGCTTCCAAATATATATTTTGAATGGACACTGATATAAAGACGAGATATGAGGAATTTAAAATTTCTATAGAAAACTTATTTTTCTCTTATCTCGAATTTAAATCAGTGTCCATTAAAAAAATATATTTGGAAGCATAGATATTCTGTAATCCAATCGGAATAAATACACACTACCTTAAGAATATGTTTGATTTACAAATAATTTTGGTATTACGTTTGTATGAAAAACGCATGCTCCGCCGGCCCGTTAATTTAATATTTTCGTTGTCACCTACACTCACCTTTAGGATCAACATTCCACGTTACTTAATTGCGGTGTAGGCGTAGTCATACGACATCCCACTGACTACAAGTCGTTATTATTGAATGGGATGACTGTCAACAGAATTAGAGATCGGTCCCGATCGAGGATTTAAGATAACGCGATATTTCATAACAATGTCGTCGTAAGAGTTCATTGGGTCTGTTATGGATTAGTTCGGAATGACAAGGCGTTAGAATAATTTATGATTATGACACTAGTAATATGAACCATGCATTTAGCGGTGAGCGCGAGGTGCGGCACGCGGTGCGGGCGGCATGCGCCGGCGGCCGCGGCGAGGTCGCGATCGATGCGCGTGCGCAATATGAATGAATGAATCCCTCCCCACCTCCGCACCATCCGCACGATCAATGGACCGCACGTGGCGATCGATACTGCGCTAATCTAAACTACTTACATTTCTTTGTATTATTATATTTAGAATGTATCCAAATTAGTGGGTCGAGGTGTGCTCGCAGATAATGTTTATCTCACATTCCGAAGAAGAATGCCGACTCGAAACAATAGTGGAGGAAAACCGGGTTATTATTTATAATTTAATACGCAGAACTGACTAAAATACCATGTTTTCGGTGAAAATATTCAGTGATTCAAAGCAGCCATTCTGACTGCAAAGTACCTACTTTCAATTTGGTGATCAACATTTCTCATCTACCATTCGTCTAGCCAGCTCGTTGACAGTGGTATCAATCTGGAACACTTATCTGGCGAGCGAGTCGATCACTTGTAATTGACAGCTAAATGCCCTATTAGACCTGGCCACCATAATTGAGTGGCCGGCGATTGCCATGATACAGTTGGAGTTGCGCCCGCGCCGCACCGCCCACGCGTCCGTCTATCTCTTCAATTACATCTTTTGGGATCTGAATTTGTTTTCGTAACAGCAATGATAATAAACTAGGCAAATGGATATAAATAAACAGTATGAATGTCGATTTCTTTCATTCTGCGGTAAGTTATAGGCTCGCTGCGTCCATATCACCTTAGATGGTGATAACGGGCAGCTCCGTCTATCACTTGAATCCCTTATTGGGTAACTAGCGCAACCATTGTGGGAGAGGCATGGCTAACGCATGGGCGCAGTGTTTTCCGGCCATATTCAGTGGCCCTTATGAGGTGACAACCATATCAAATGGTCAGATAATATCAAGCCTTATTTGGCACGGGTGAGGTGGCGAGGTTGTACGGCCGGGCACCACAAGGTTGTTTGTACCTGACGTAGGTAGTTGAGCTTAGTAATTAACGCTTAAATACTTTAGTTTTTCGAGTCAGGTCTTTTACCAATTGATGAACCTCTCGATTTTCGAACCTGTGTGACATCACTCAATAAAGTGAAGCCCTCATTCACGTGATGCTAATGAATATTCTATTATAATGAATCACAATCAGTTCCAATAGTATCGGAGTGTGTTCCAGGGGCCCGGCACGGCGCGGCGTACGCGCATTCTACTATTGCGATTAGACGTTAATGAGTCACGCCGGATTTACATATGGACGGCGGAAAATCAACGAAGGCCAAGCAGCTGTATTTTCTATGAAGCGATAATTAGGATTAACTTTGTGATTTGGGAATTATTTTGCAGACTTCAGAGTCGTAATTAGTTTGGTCCTGCTACTTGTTCTTTGTATGCCCTGAACTTGAATCTTTAGGTATAAAAAAATATTGTTCTTTGCTTCTAATGCTTTTCGTCCTTCATCAATCTTGGGTACATTGACACATTCGTCATTCTATTGACAGTAGGAGACTCAAGTCAGTAAATGTCAACGTAACTTATCAGTGTAGGTGCTAATGGACACAGACGAGGCTCTGTCCGCAACATTCAATATCCGAGCCGATTTGTGCCCACCCTTCGGAATTTTAAGTGGTCTTTACTCGTAAAATTAACCGGTCCTTAATGGTCCTTTTGAATGAACGGAAAGGTATTTTGAAATAAGTATTAACATCGGCCAATTTTATGACGGCGAGTAGGT
This sequence comes from Xanthia togata, assembly GCA_963853775.1. Taxonomy (NCBI): domain Eukaryota; kingdom Metazoa; phylum Arthropoda; class Insecta; order Lepidoptera; family Noctuidae; genus Xanthia; species Xanthia togata. Next base: position 22,345,995 of record OY970802.1, read on the forward strand.
TCTTCAGTCAATTATTAAATTCACTTCGGCTCTGGCTCAATTGTTACGGTTTCAATTTCTTGTAATTAGTTCTTACAGTAATACTTTCACTTGTTAGCAACGGGGAGTGTTGATGCAGCGTTTACGGTACTGTCGAAGTTCTCAGAGTCGAGAACAACACATAATACAAATCTATAGCTTTGTACAAAAGTAAGTTCACAAAGAATGACCGTCAGTTGTCCATTCTTTAATTGAAAGTGTCGTTCAATCACGATGGGTTTATAACAGGGTGTTTTACTCTATATGAGAAAAAGACTAAAAATATATGATTGAGATAGCTTTAGAAAAAAGCAGTCGGAAAACGTTAGTTCTAGTTCATAAAATAGCAAACTAAATTTTAAAATTAAATTCAATGGTTTCAGCTTTTTTAATCTGTTTCATAACACCATTAGATAGTAGTCGCCATGTTATTACGTCATACGGCTATGTAAACTTAGAAAGTGTTAACTGTCAACTATCAGCGTACCTTTAATCTATAAAGGCTTTTTATTATTTTCGTAACCAACGTAATTTTTATTGAAATAATACCATGGAGGACGGTTTTGTAAAAGGAGACAACACAAATTTATAATTTAAAAAATATCACTGCATTTGTGGCAAGTGTGTTCGTCATGACCACAGAGCAATATGGCGTCCACTGCGTCCAGCGTTTTCGTCAAATTAAAATGCATTTTGAAAATGCAAAATTTAAATGCATTTTTATGGCACTTAACGATTGAATAAAAAATTTGTGATTTTTTTTGGGGGTCATTAGCACTATAAAATCAAATTGAGACCCTTTTCAAAACTGGGTGTAATACCCTATTCTTAACCAGGACCTCTTAAGAGTTTTTCAGGTAAAAGAAAATTAAAAGCTCATCCTTACCCAGTTTCTTGTCAAATAAGTCAGTTAAGGCAAGCGCAACTCTATCTCAAGCAAGAAACAAACACAATACAAACGCGTTGAATGACGTCCAACCTGCAACTGCAAACATCTTTACAATCCTAAAAGGATGTGAAGACAAAAATAAAGCTGATTTAAGATCCTCTCGTCAACAAGTTGTTAATACGCTGAAAGGTATTCGTGTGAAATAGAAACAAAACTCTGTTCAACGGCCAAGTCTCTAAACAGAGTTTAACAGAGTCGTGAAACTGTCAAATCGTCACTTGCCTAATGGGACTCTGTCATCGAGCCGACCCCTTTAAACTGTCGTTTCCTCACTTCGAAACGTAATTTCGTTTATTTTAAGATGGATACGGGTAAGTGTCTGGTCTATTTTTGGCTTGGATAAAAAATGTGTGGTGCATTTGTAATTATGGTGATTAGTGCTCGTTTTATGCGAAAGATACGTGTTATTTGCAGTACCAATTATATGAGAGCTGTTATGGTGATAATCATTTTTATCCTTAGGCTGTGATTTACCATTTAGGTTTATTATAGTCGTCTCTTTAGAAACAATTCAAATCCAGGCAGAAAAACTAAACTGCTGGCGTGGCTTTAACTATCTACTAGGAACTGTGAATGTAACACACATCAGATCAAATGAACATTTGTACTACTGAATCCTTTCCCCCTTGTTTCCCAAAAGCAAAAACTCAAGTGGCATACACGTAAACTGTCATCATCACCAAGAGCCGTATTGTTTACCCAATTCGAGGATACGAGGTGTCTGACAGACATCGTGTGAAACAGAGGGCACCACTTAAGACATATCATGTCGCCGTGTAAAAAACTCACTTAAACACATCGGAGCGTAGGCGTAAAGTGACAGATGTGTTCAAGGGGTCGTGGAATGACCGGCGTTTAGTTTAACTGCTGGCTTCCGCCAAACGGTCGGTTAGGTGACACATAGTCCGCATTGCCCTTGCACTTCTTACGGGTGTCATAATCTTCTATGCGATCCATAAGTGACGTTAGTAGTGATTCATGTAATTGCTGCTATGAATTTTAAATTTAATCGCATGGTAATTTGTTTTCATGTTTTAATAAATACTTCCTTTGGCTTTTCCCATGGCGGTGCTTACTAGAGGATTCTGATGCTGCTTGAATTTCTAATGCATAGTTCCCATGAACGCTATGCAATATTGGTTGCGTTCAAGTTTAATTAATTTGATTAAGCTCTGGTATGATAAAGCTGCGTACGCGCATGGGCGTTGAAATGGGACTAGACAATGTGCCATCATATCAGCATGTGAAAGATGCAATAGAGCATTGTTGTCGTCAGCTCGTCATTGTTAATTGTCGTTTTATTATTGTTTTGAATTAAATTAAATGGCGACTGGTGAATTTTGATTATGTTCGTGAAAATAATTCGTGTAGGTGGTGTTGTTTTTATTCAAAGTCCAAGTGGATTTCGCTTTATTGCGTTTCAGCTTTTAGATGTTTGAATGTTAAATTGTTTTGTGTATCCGTGAGGTATATCGGATACTGTTTATTGTTTCCTACTCCCGTAATGCACTTAGTTTCAATATCACAAATATTTATAAGTCCGTCATTGCCTGTTCACGAAGCTTGTAAATAACGAACATATGTATATTATGTACTATCCGATACACCAAGAGGCATTTTTTTCTAAAAGTTAAGGAAGTGTACTGAATAACAGATGTTTCCTTTTCGTGTAGATATGTTATTTATAGGTACCTACATAATTTTTATTTATAATATGATTATGATTCTCTATTCCCGAAATTGAGCGGAAACATAGAACTAATGTGAATTTTTCTCTCCTTCGTCACCCTTCCAGAAAATTGATGAGTATGTCTATCTATAAGTAAATTAACTCTGTAGATAATCCAGGAATTTACATTTTGTCATCCGTTGTGTTTCCTGGAAATAAAGAAAAGAATTTTCTTATACTTAGTGGAATTTCGAAGATATTAAATACCTTAAACCAAAAAATTAAGTCGGTTGTTTCGCTATTTTGAACCTAGCTTAGTAAATCAACTGTCGGTTTATCTACAAAAGTCAGTAGGTAATCCATCAATTAACACTGATAAGTACTGACTGGAGAATATTTATTAAATAACAGAGCCCCTGTTGGTACTTACTACACACGGAGCAGTCATCACTGCCTATGATAATGTCGGTAGCTGCGTAACCCACATACCTACTATGTCTGGTGTATTCATCAGAGTGTTTATCGTCATTATCGCAAATCCCGCGGAAGCACAGCGGTTGATCTCCGCAGCGCCGCGACATTTGTATCTCCTCCGTATCCTGCGGACGGAAACGTGCGGATGTTGCGTCACCGCCCGGAAATAGACGCCCTCTGTGTCACCGCGCGCGTCACTTCGTCCACGACCACACCACCACGTGAACTCTGACTCCACAACACTCCATCATCACCCCTTAAAACAGATCACTCCAAAGGAAATGGCCGTCACTCAACAAATTTCAACGTATACAGCTACGTGCTTATCTGCTAATGTCCTTACCCAAAAAGCTCTAACAAATGAGTCGAAACAAAAAAGTAATGACAGCGATCGATCTTGCGTCTGTCTCTAGAATCCAGTAATTATTTCCAAACGGAAACAGTTTTGAGATAATCCTGTCCTACGTGTATCCGCCTGAGTATTTGCTCCACCACGACGCGACGCGCCCTTTCCTCTTCGTGCAGATATCGCGATGTTTTCCTGGACAGGACGTTGGCGCGGTTCAAAATAAAGCCAAGTTTTGACGTGGAAGCTAACGTGCGCACTAAGTTTCGATATTTATGACGGCATCGAACACTTAATCAGCGACAGGAAGATGTTAACCGTCCGCTCGTATATTAGCCCAATCAAAATATAGTAATGGCCGGCTGAGCCTGGTAAATTTACTTGCGGAATCAATTTGCCTCCGTGAAATTTATGGTCATGTTTCCCCAATTAACTGGCAATTCGGTGGCTTCGATTATTTCGCATAAAATGTGCGGGCGACTCCCGCATCCGGTGATTACGTCGGGTGCATAATTTGTGATGCGCCTGCGCCGAACTGCGCCCAGCCAGCCTACGCTTACTTGATTTTTGTTAGATAAAAAAGCGGAGGGTTCTCTGAGCTCTGTTACTGCGTACTTGCCTCATTTGTTGTTTGTTTTTAACGTCGACTCTTTTGCACCTGCACGTTTTGTATTTCATGCTGGTACCCGCTCGCCCGCCGGCCGCTCCAAATGAGATTTTGCGAGCGAATTTTTGCTTTTGTTTCTCGCTAACCTGATGGTTTCCTTTTATTGTTTTATGCAAATTACCTTCATTGAATATGCATCTGATTTAAAAACATTAATATTATAAAGTTTTATGTAGGTACCTAAGATAACACGCTTGAGAAGTATCTCATATTCATAACTCCAGGTTTTATTTTTTGCGGTGTGGATCGGCTTACTTGTTTTATTTTTCTCATTCAGATCTTTAGGTTGTTCATTGAGTGTTTATGTTTGATAACTTATCAGATTAATCATTTAGATTGTCTGTTGGTTGCAGGGTCGGCGGGCTCCAACAGTGTCGTCGGGCGCGTGCCGGCCACCGGATGCGCCAACGGCGACATAATGTGGCTTCTTGACGAGCCTAATCAACCTTATGAAGGTAATTATTATATTAACTGTTTATTACTCACATACACGCCTGCACCAAACTTAAATATGTATATCCCCTTTGTTTGTCAGTTATAATTAAAACATAACGACTTTAATATTTTTTCTGGTTATTCCAGACTGTGAGCAACTGCTATGCTTCCGCTACTACAATGGCGAGGGCGAGGAGTGCGCTGCAGAGTCGTCAGCGCTCCCCACGCGGTTCAAAGTGGACCTCAAGAAGCTGCCCCTGCGGCTCAAGGAGGGCATGTCACGCAAGCGCAGCGGCGACCACGTGTCGCCCTTTTCCTACAACAACGAGAGCTTCGAGATGAACTCGGAGAACCCTCCGCGCATCGAGTTCGTGCCCGGCACCAGTCACGACATCAAACATCTCAGCGAGAACGTCAACAAATGCTCAATTAGTGCTTTAGAAAGTAACGGGAACAATCTCGAACAAACAAAATGTGATCCTAGTAAATCTCTAGTTAGTAATTTAAGCCAAGAATCTCAAAATGTAAATAGTGAATCTCGGAGTGCTACAGACTGCAGGCCCACGTCGTCGGGTGTGAAGAAGAAGTGTCCTCCGCCCGTGGACACCGGCGGCGGGCAGGCGCTCAACGGCGTCAAGAAGAAATCAATAGCTAACAGCGGCTTTGACTCGCCCACTTCACCAGGCACCGAGTATTATAAAATATGGTCACCAAAGAATCCTTGCAAAATAATGAAGTTTGTTTACGACGTGGAAAGTGCGAATGTGCCCAGTGAAGCAGAAAAGTCGCCGGTGCCACCCCTGCCGCCCAGACAGTCACACAAGCCGCTCGAGAGAATGCACGCGTTGTCCCCGCCACAGGTACCCAGACATAGAAAGCCAAAAAAATTAACAAAGCCCGAAGACGCGTTCAACTTTGAATTGATAGACACGGATGAACAATTCTTCACTGACAATAACATAACAAACTCAGCTGCTTTACAAGGAGAACTAAACGATTTCAAACCAGGAGAGTTTTATTCTGGAAATCAGATAGCTACGTCGTCAGCGGCAAGTTTTTGGAGAGGTGGCCAAAATGTCGCGCCTTTAGCGACACCCGAAACTGATGGCAGCTTATGTGAATCCACAATTTCTTCGATGAAATTATCTAGGTTAAACGAGGAGAAGAGATCTAAAGAAGTACCTGATGGCGCTCCGAGCGTAAGTAGGAATAAGATACTGTTTATAAAAGATATAGGTCCCGATAATTATATTACGACAACATTCGCACGGAAAGAAAAACCCAGTCCTCCCAAAGATGTGGCGGATGGAGTGAACCGAACGCCAAATCATGCCAAGTCTGAAGAGAAAGCTCAACACACGTTTTTAAATGATATTAGTAATCATTCTGAGTTTGAGGATGACAATAGGAATCAGATCGAGGAGAAAGAAATCACAATATTGAAAGGTCACAAACCTCTGACGCGACAGAACTCAGGTCGCGCAACACCTACAATGATGACGGCGTTCCTGAATTCTTCTCACGTCGATCCCCCAACAAGAGAGTTAGATAACAATAGTTCGAATGGTCAAAGTTCCTGCAACTCCTCACAGTCGACGTCACCCGTCGATGAGTCAAACAAAATGATGCCAAGCGTGGGAACTATGATGATGAACCGGAAACATTCCTGCGATTCGTCAACACCAAAGCATTCTAGCTTACCGAGGCATTTGATAAAGAACCTGGGGTGTGAGGGAACTCCGAAGCACTCGCCTCATAAGACGAACAACGTTGAGAGTCCTGTGCGGCCTCACCCGAGGGTGTTGACGAGAGTAGCAGCGTTGGCTGGTGGGGCAGTGCCGCAGTGTCCGCCCACGCCGACACACCATGCGAGGAGACCGAGGCCGATGCCGCCACCGGACCTTCACCCACCTCCGGTCCAAAATGCTGATGCAAGACTACAAGAAAACTTCGAAATGGTTGAGTTTACAAATGAACTAAGAACGTCAGAAATTAGGTCGCCGAACATGGAATTTGTGAACAGCAATCACTTCACGATAGTCCACGCGGGGCCTCCTGAAGATGTGGTGTTAAGGCGGCCGAGGCCAGTTGAGGATATCGATGACAATGACAACGCGGTGGCATCACCCACGCCTTTGAGGCACATGGCTGGTATAAGGCTACCTTCAATACCGGAAAGACAATCAAGGCAGATGGCTTTGACGGGCGATTTTCCTGCTAATATGATTGGAGGGATTATTGAATGCGAAGAACCTTTACCGGCAGGTGGGTAATGTCTCATTTTATTGTCTATTATTATGTTTATTCCGGTATGCTATATGGTACAACTAGCGCCATCTAACGATTTGAACGAAAACTATAATTTCAAATGTCTTATCTGAAAGTCCTATCATAGTCAACTTGTTATTTTATTTTATTAATTTTCGGAAAGCTTACAGCTAATACATTTCAATGTCTAGTACAGTGTGTAAAAGATGGCCAATTACAAGCTTACACTAACGATTAATGTGAGTACCTAACAAATCTGCGCGACTTAAGCAATACGCACATAAAATTATCCCACGCTCAAAAATTACAATAATAGGAGACAAAAATGGTTAAACATCGAAGAAACAATTATTAAAAGTTTTCTTTACTTCCCTAATGCTACTTGTAAATAAATCTAACTCGACATCCTGACACACCATATTAAAAGTACGACAAGGTCTTATCACGTACGAGTTCTGTCTGTAGATAGTTCTAACTTGAGGCACATGGAGAAGACGTGGTCTACGAAAAAATGCACCCGGTACACGTAGCCCGATCTTGCCCACCAATTCAGGGACGTCAGTGACGTCCCTGAATTGGTGGGCAAGATCGTGGTCACCTCAGTAGATCCGTTCATAACACTAAATAAGAAAGCAAGATCTGCAATTTTCCTTCGCTCGTGTAGAGGCAGAATATGAAATTTTTACACCGACTTATATAATTCGGGAGATAGATATTTGAGCGATATTGAGTGTACCTCAAAAATCGCCTTTGTATACCTTCAAGCCTATTAATGTAAACATTATAATTTGGGTTCCAAACCTGAGAAGCATATTCGAGGTGGCTACGGGCAAACGCACAGTAAAGAATTTTCATTGTTTTAACACTTTTAACATTCGTAAAATCTGAAGAGACCCTAAATATAGAACCCAAAGCTTTAGAAGCCTGGTTGACTATGTTGTTAATATGTGCGTCAAACAGAAGCTTAGAGTCAAAAGTAACTCCCAGATCCCTGATGACAGACACTCAGGGTTGGGCTTACGCGTAAATGTACATACATAGCATTTGGATACATTTAAGTCCAACTTATTTCTAGCGCAGTAATCGTGGAACCGGTCCAGATCATCCTGTAATAGGCGTGCGTCCCCAACAGTTGACACTTGACCCAAAATCTTCATATCATCTGCATACAATAAGACTTTAGAGTTAAGGAAACAAGAGGCAACGTCATTTATAAAAATATTAAATAAGAGAGGTCCCACCAAGGATCCTTGTGGAACTCCCGACGGAATATACATCGCTCTCGATGTATACCCATTGAGAACAACCGTCTGGCACCGATTCTCCACATACGACGAGAACCATCTAAACAAATTACCCCTCACACCAACCAACAAGAGTTTGTGCATAAGAAGCTCATGATCAATTCGATGAAAAGACTTGCTGTAGTCAGTGTATATAACGTCGACCTGAGACTGTCTTGACATGCGCTCTGTAAGATAGTCACTACAGACTTCGAGATTAGATGTGGTCGAGCGACCTTTTAGGAACCCGTGTTGTTGTTCACAGAAACTTAATTTAAGTGAAGAAAAAAGTTGTCTGTGCACAATTTTCTCCATAATTTTTGCGAATACACACAGCTTGTAAATCGCTCTGTAGTTGCTTATATTGTCCTTAGCGCATTTCTTATGAATCGGCGTTATATACGCTGACTTCCAGATGACAGGCACTACCCCTAATTCAAATGATCGCTTAAATAATATTGTTAACGGACGGGATAGGCACCAGGCACATTTAGACATAAAAATTGGCGCAATGTTATCAGGGCCCGCGGTTTTATTTAGGTCCACCTGTTTAAGCAACCGCAACACTTACTCCTCCCGTACATCAATAGAGCTTATGTCTGATACGCAAGTCAGCGGTCTAACTACCAGGTTCATCCATTACCACAGTGTTGTCGTCACTTCGTTCTTGGAAATTAGAAAGGAAATAGTCTCCGAACATATCACAAATTTCCTCCCCAATGCTAGACGACATTTGACCTAAGTTAAAAATAGACGGGTAACAGTTGGTTTGTTGTTTGGATTTTAGTTATTCTGAGAAAGGATATCATCGGAGTCTGAGGCGTGATATCTTTTTGAAGATATTGGTCTATCGGTCGACCTTCAAAGGGCGTTCGACATGCCACAGATTTAATATCTGCGGGTGTTGACTAAGTTTTTTGGTCTTTTGGTCCGTTGGTCTTTCGTCTCACACGAATGGTGTTGTCTTCCAGGCTGGGAGGCGCGCATGGACAGTCATGGCCGCGTGTTCTACATTGACCACATCAACAGGACCACCACGTGGCAAAGGCCTGGCCTCAACGGAACCACTCCAAGGTCACCGGCTCCTGAGGTGCAGAGGCGGCAGTTAGATCGACGGTGAGTTTTACAACCCAACACAGGCATTAGAAATAGAGGCTTAAACCAAAACACATGAGTAATTTCTCATTTGTTTCCAATTTCCAAACACGACACTACCTAAACATCTCATCTAAATTAAAATTTGAAAACTTTAGAATTAACGTTCGACTTGAGTAGCAAGTAGTCGCAACGTTGATTAAAATCACTGAACAATCCTGAAAAGTCTACGAAGCGGGATTATACTGCCAGGAAAATATCAACTTTATGGTTGTTAAAATAAAGTCCTAAATCAATATCTACACTTCAGCGCGTACCTCTATCCGCTGTTTCCGCGTTCTAGGCGCCATTATCATCCAAATTGTCCATCCCATTTTAAAACGATATTCCATCTCAACAATTCCAGCTACCAATCAATCCGCCGCACAATGACGCGCACGCAGCTCGCCGAGGAAGAGGTAGGCGCCTGCGCGTCCCCGCCGCCGCCCTGCCACTCGCACGCGCACGTGGCGTGCGCAGGCGCATCTCCGCCGCCCTGCCACTCGCACGCGCACGTGCCGTGCGCCGGCGCGTCCACGTCGCGCGCGCCCGACGCCTCGCACGTGCCGCATCCCGCTGCCTTCTTCCTCGCGCGACCCGACTTCTACTCCATACTGCACATGAACCAGGTATGTGTACAAACTATCTTCAGAACTAGGACAAAAATAAAAATATTAATTTGACCCAGGTTAAGGAACACGCAGAGCAGTTCCAAGTTACCTGGCCCAGAAGGAGACCAAGCATTTCCTCATCCAAAATCAATACTCTTATTGAACCACTAAATCTTACATTACAGGAAGCATCCGTCCTCTACAACGGCAACTCCACACTAAAGCACATGATCTCCAAGATCCGAAGAGACACGACCTCCTTCGAGCGTTACCAACACAATCGCGACCTGGTGTCGCTGGTCAACATGTTCAGTGAATCTGAGAGGGAACTGCCGTTAGGATGGGATACCAAGCTTGATCGGAATGGGAAGGTGGGTCGAGTGACAATGTCTTACGACTAGAATTTAGAAGAAGTTCCGAACAACAATGAAAGAAAACAAAAATTGGTTATGGCAGATGGATAACCTTGTGGTTTGAGATGAATGGTTTAGGGTAATGATGACTCATTGAGAGATGTCTGGAAGGAATAGGGTTATGAATTGGAGATTTCAGGACAAATCATAATTATCTATAGTTTTACCGAGACCGCTGTTCCGCGCCTTAGATATGTGCGCGGCGAGACGGGGGGCAGTGCAGGCCGCTCATTCGTCACCGCTCACGGCGCGCGGCGCCCCGCCCGCCGCTTTTTGGTCAGCGCTGCCCCCGCCTCACCGCGCATTTCCAAGGCGCGGAACAGCGGTCTCGGTCAAACTATAACTGTGTATTTTGTTTAAAGTGTGAAATGAACTATAAAGATTTAGATCTAGTAGTATTTTTGCACCATACTTGATAATATACCAAAATGAAAGTGTAGTGCAACCAGCCTTATTTATGTTTTATGATAAAAATATATATTCTTGGAAAAAGTAGAGGCTGATTCTCTTTGCGGTCACGTATTATTACGTCACAAAGCTACATATGTTCTGGTGTGGCAGCGTTTCTTCGTGGACCACGTGATGCGTCGCACCACGTTCATCGACCCGCGCGTGCCGCGCACGGCCACGGCGGGTCCGTTCAGCCCGCTACTGCCGCAGAGACGAAGACCCGTCATCGAGCCGCCGGTGAAGATACATGCTTGCTTGCTTCTATTCAGTTTTTGTTGGTTTTTTGTTTCATTTTGGTACGCCATTTCGCGCCATATGGCTTTTCATAGCACGTAGTTGAGTAGTAAATAAATGGAGTGCCCAGTTAGCGATTGTTGGCTGTTTCAATTCGAACGCACTGATTCTCTCGATAACTTTCGTTAGAACATTGTCATTCCATTTAGTTATTACAATTTGATACATACTCCCATTGGACGCCATGGAAGTCATCTTGTTTCCAGTTTTATTGGACAAGATTGCTTTTTCACCAATTGTTCTAAAATGCAATCTACCTGTTAGATATTTCATCAGGAGATAGCTATTTCATCTGAGAATAAATTATAATTATGCTGTTATTTCGAAGCACAACCGCATTTTTTGGCATAGACGTCTTGGGTTGGCGATAAATGGCAACATTTCTTCATTTTATTTTATTTTTAATTGCCATTTTTTTTTCTATTGCAATGTTTTTCGTACCTTGCATGGTTTGAATGTTCAATGTTGAATTGTCTCGGTTTCACGCATGGTAATCGTGTATGTTCATTTTTGTTTGATTTGGCTTGTGTTGGTCTAGATTTTTGACTATGCCCGTTTGGTTATTTTATTTTTGGTTATGTTGTTTTTGCCTGTAATGATTTACTTGTGGCGTATTTCTTTAATTGGTTGTTTTGAATCCATTAGTTAATTTTGTTTATTTACTTGGTTATGTTAGCCCACTTGCGCAGGATTACTTACCGCAGAACTAAAGCAATATTCTAAGTGCAAGTAGGCTTTATCATTTATCAGTTTTTATTTCTGTTTATTTGTACTATGAGAAACTTGCTATGTAACAAGGATATTAATGATTTCTGTTATGTTCTTAGGCACCAACGCCCCCTCCGCGGCCACCGCTATCAGCTGCGGACGCGCAAGTACAGAACACGCATCAAGAGATACCCGTCGCGTATAACGATAAGGTAAGACTGATCACCTGTAAACGTGAGGACCTAATGATTGCAACAGCAAATGGTTTTTCATCACATCTATTCAAAAAGAGCTAGTTTGTTCTTCGTAAACAGGGACCAAAATAGCTCTTTGATCCCTAGGGAGCAAAATAGATTTGAATTTGGAATGTTGATATTGTTAGTGAAAGTTACAATCACCAAAGAGATCAATAACGAACATTGTATGAACAAGTAACAGGCTGGCAAGAAAGTGTGAATTATTTGGTCAAAATGAAAATCCAAGATGGCGGCAACAACATACGACGAAAATTTTCAAACTTTTCGTCATTATGTCGTTTTCATAGTTTTCGAGGGCGCCAAAGCCGATAATGAGGTCAAAATGAAAATCCAAGATAGCGGCTATGAAAATTTTCTAATTTTTCGTCATGGGTGTCGTTTTCATATTTATTTTTATTTATTTAGATAACATGGGAGACTTACAGCTAAAACAAACAGATCAAGGACAGTACAAAAGTCTGAAAGCCAATTACAGGTCTCCACTTATAAAATACAGAGAAAAAAAAAAAGTAAATTCTACGGACATTCACACCAAGTTACTATAAACTACAGCATAATTACCTACTATGTTGCTCACATTGCATAAGAATCATCATAACAAAATGAACTACATGAAAAAGCTTCGACTTAAGCACTTCCTGGCTGACGACACACTAGTTTGGAATGGATCTATATCATACTGTTTACAAAGCTTGTTAAAGTTTCTGCTTGCACGCACAATGTACGAATTTTGCCTATAATTAGTTGAAGCAAATGGCACACACAAAGGAGGATTGTATCGTTTAGACTTCAAAGGAACGTTGAAATAAAATTTGGACAAAATATCGCTACAGTTAATGGTGTTATTAAAAATTTTCAACAAACACACACAGTCAGAAATCTCGCGTCGTTTGAGTAAAGGTAATATATGATATTGTTTGCATAGGTTATGGTAGTTTTCCGAATGATACGGTACTTTTTGATGGTAACATAGATACCTTATAAACCTTCTTTGGATGCTCTCAATGCGGTCAATGTATTTGTGGTAACATGGGTTCCATATCTCAGACGCATATTCCAGGTGGCTTCTAACAAAAGTACAGTATAGTATTTTTAAAGTTTTGGATTGAGTGAAGCACTTGGATAACCGCATTATGAAACCCAGTGATTTTGATGCCTTAGCGACTATTGCATCAACGTGTATTTCAAAACTAAGCTTGGAATCATGATGAACCCCCAGATCACGGATAGAATTTGATCTAGGTAAAATTTGGTCGCCTAAGGTGTACGATGTAGCAATGATTGAGCGCTTCCGAGAATACGTAATAACCGAGCATTTCACGGGATTAAGATCCAGCTTGTTTCTTTGGCAATAGTCCTCCAGGCGACGTAGGTCATTCTGGAGTGCCGTTAAGTCGATCTGGGATGAAATTGTGGCATAGATTTTCATGTCATCGGCAAAACACAATAGTTTAGATGAAATCAAGCAAGAGTCGATGTCGTTTATGTAAATTATAAAAAGCAGAGGACCGAGTAGTGATCCCTGCGGGACTCCACTAGGAACAGGGACCCAGCTAGATATATAATTATTAAGTACAAGCTTGGGATCTGTTATCGAGGTAGGAAGAAAACTATCTGAGTAGATCGCCACGAATTCCCATGCTATTTAACTTGGATATCAGAATGCTATGATCGATACGATCAAAAGCTTTGCTATAGTCCGTATAGACGACGTCAATCTGCTTACCGTTGCACATGGCATCTGTTATAAATTCGTTAAGGAGAATCAGGTTCGTGGCAGTAGACCTCCCTTTTAGGAAACCGTGTTGGAACGAGCTAAATGAATTTTTCAGAGCAGAATAAACCTGATTATATATTATCCTCTCGAAGACTTTTGCTATGATACATAGTTTAGATATCGGCCTGTAATTTTCTATGTCAGTTTTAACACCTTTTTTATGAATAGGCGTTATAAACGCAGATTTCCATATTTGCGGTACAACACAGGTATTTAAAGATTTTCTAAATAAAATTGAAATAGGTTGCGCTATCGAAGGTGCACACCGAACAAGAAGTTTGGATGGGATATTATCGGGACCTGCCGATTTGCATGTATCCAACTTACGAAGCAAGTTAGTAATTACGTCGGTTTCAACAATGATACTGCAGATGTCAGATGTTAGGCTCGACGAATCGTTAAAAAGAGAAGGAGAAGAGATTGGATCACTAACACTGGGATTGAGAAAAGTAGAATGGAAGTATTCCGAAAAAGCCTGACAAATAGATTCCCCCGTCTGCAAGGTATCGCTGTTATAGTTCAATGTGCTTGGGACTGCGTTTGAGTTATGACGTTTTTTTACAAAAGTCCAAAAGTATTTTGGGTTATTTTTAATTGAACTTTCTGTGAGATTTAAATAGTTACGGTAGCATTGGGATTCCATAGTTTTCACCCTTTCACGAAGAAGCTTGAATGTTGATTCGTCAGATAAGTTACCATAGGTTTTAAATCTTTTTAAGTATTTATATTTTTCTTTTATTGTTCTAATAAGTGACGGATTATACCATGTTGGATACTTTTTATTACGAGACAGTTTTTGTGGAATATATTTTATTTGTAGATCACCAATAAACTGATTAAAAAAGTTGACTGCATCATCAATTGTCCGCGCGGAGAACTCAGTTTCCCAGTCAGTAGAAAGAATGACTCTGCTGATAGAATCATAGTCACCTTTATCGTACAAGAATTGAGTACGAGGCGCACATTCAAGCAGAGGTGTTACAGATAGGTCCAAATGAATCAATAAAGCTGGGTGATAAGTGTCAATAGGCACTAATGGGCTGGAACATTCGGTCACACTCACTTTTTCATTGGAAAGGACTAGGTCTAGGATTCTACCATACCTATTAGTTACCGTGTTATACTGACCAAGATGGAGAGTGCATAATTCATCACAAAGCAAAACTTCGTCGTTACTGTTAGGGTTCAATGGAATAAGCCATAGGTTATCAGATGGAACCCAGTTAATACCGCTCATATTAAAGTCTCCTATTACGAGAAAGGTATCAGAAATATTATTAATAACTGTTTGGTTTAGTTTAGCAAGAAAATTAGAAAGTTGTGAAGAAAAAGAACGGCCTAAGTTTTGTTGGCATAAGTAAATATCACAGATATGCAAGGTTATATTGTTCCTCGTGATACGATTTTTTAGGTATATGGATATCCAGAGGTCCTCTGCTGTAGAGTGAAAATTAGGTTGGCAAATAACAGATAATTCTCTACGAGTAGCAATGAGTACCCCCCCACCCCGCGATTGCCCGGTTAAAACATAGTCTCGGTCGCGGCGCCAAACAATGTACCGATCATCAAAGAACTCAGAATTCAAAACGCCATCCAATAACCAAGTCTCGGTAAGTACTATGACATCATAGGAATTTAGTGACATTTGACGGTAAAAAGAATGGGTTTTAGTTCTAAGCCCTCGAACGTTCTGATAATATATGTTTAAGTTATTAATGTTATTAGCCATTGAAGATGTAGTCAATAATAGAATATAAATTGGTATAATACACGAGTATTACAGTAACAGCATTCGTTAAACAATAATACTTAGAATTATAATGTATATTAAGGTACAATAAAAATATAAATATGCAAGGAAGGTAAGCTTTTAAAAAGTTTGCGCGTGAACATAAGTCATACGAAAGTAAGTAGCAAACAGCTGTGCGAAAGAGCAAGCAATAATGCGTGATGCGTACAAGCGAGAGCGGGTCAAACATATTGGAATGTATTTGGGCTTTGAAGTAAACAGCGCGATAAGAAGCGAGTGCCGAGCTCGTAGTTGCGATTGAGGTGGTAAACCTTTTGTAAGCAGGTATTGTGATACTTAGGATCACAAAAAATATAAGTAATTGAAATGTAATAAAAGAATGAAATAAAACTAAAATTAAAAAATAACTTAATACGAGTAGGAAGCACTTTACACAATCTTGTTTAAATCAGATTCTTTACGTATAATAGCTACTTTACAATTAGCATTTTTTAATATATGGATTTTCCCATGCTTTACCCAAACGAATTCGTAATATTTCTCCTTGGCCATTATCTTAACTTTACTTAATAGCTTCTTATACTCAACGCTCAGGTGATCATTTACATATATACGCTGAGATGTGCTCTGAAACCCGATGTGGGATGTGGATAGGTCCTTAACGGCACGTGCAGCTGCGATAAAATCTTCTTTAACATACCGGTTCAAAAAACTCACAATGATCAGTTTTTCGTTGGAATTGAAAATAGGCACCCTTGAAATATAATTCACCTGTGATTTAGGGCAGTTGTAATTGACCTTCCGGCCGATCGCTTCAATAATCGAAAAAAGATTTTCATCCTTCCTTATAGGGACTCCTTTGATTTCGACGTTGTTTAATCGGGATCTCTGTTCGTACTTTGCGAGTTCGAACCTGGATTTCTCTAAATCAGTCTGCAAACAACTTACTGTTTCCTGAAGCTTGTCAAGTTCCGATGCTTTTGCTTCAACCTCCGCCAGTCTTGTGTCAAATTCATCGAGCCTACCGCTAGTGCCTTCACAAGTAATTTTTAGCTCGGCTAACTCGTCCTTGATTATTCGTATATCATCAACCAGGGTCGGCAAATTAAGCAACTGGCGCTTCATGTCACGAATTTCACTCAATATGGTTTCGAGGGAGGCTGGTTCAGGCGCAACCAGAGCTGGTGATGACGTTCGACAAGTGGGGCACTTCCATTGCGCCATTCTGCTGGCGCCGAGCTTTCTCCATCCGGCTTCGGATATACTAGCACATCCAAAATCCAGATGTTTCTTGCAGCTCCCACATTGAACTCCGTCATTGAACTGCACGTTGCAGGCTGCGCAAGTTTTCATTGTTGAAACTCAAAACTAGCAAAGTTTAAACTTGGTGTAAAACTTAAAAAAGGTTGACGATCTATTACTTCGAGCGACGCGTACTGTACTTATGAATGTCCATAGACGAATGAGGGTTCTATTGAGGGTTCTAAAGCCGATAGTGAGGTCAAAATGTAAATCCAAGATGGTGGCTACGAAAATATTCAAATTTTTCGTCATGGGTGTCGTTTTCATAGTTTTCAAGTGCGCCAAAGCCGATAATGAGGTCAAAATGTAAATCCAAGTTATTAAAAAAAAGGCAACTGATTTTTCATAGAAAAGTGCAATACAGTTCGCGTCAAATATCTTTGCCGTTCTGAAGTAGGCTACAAATGACTGCGCAGTATTCAATCTTGCCTAGAAAACAGTATTGCGCATGTTAGCGCGCATGCGCAACCCTAACTTCGGAGCGGCAAAGTTATTTGATGCGAACTGTACCTACGCGGTAAAAATGTATGGAACAGCTTTTTAAAATATTTTTTTTCGTTGTTCAGAATAGAATCACGTACTGAATCCATGGTAACAGTTTTCGCGTCGATGTCCCTTCCACCCTGTATAACTAGAAACAACATTCTCGTTTGAGTTGAGAAAATTGCTATTATCAATTTGTTCGTCGTTTGTACTGCCATGCACAAAACAACAAGAAATGTTTTTGAAAATCCCTAACAAAGCTGCTTGGTTTTATCGAATTTTAACACTACGTACATACCTACATTTCTCGTCAAAGTAAGCCGTACATCGTCTCAGCGCGAGATATTGTGACAATAACATTTTGTCACGTTGTGCATATTTATATTGGTGCCGCCTTGCTCTGTCCTGCTGGTATTCTTATAACGTGTTTCTCGTTAAAAATAACTGCTTTTAATAAGAGATTTTCCAGTTTCCTAAACATGTTCGTGTCGGTGGCAGGTGGTAGCGTTCCTGCGCCAGCCCAACATCATGTCGATCCTGCGCGAGCGCTGCGGCGGCTGCGGCGGCGCGCTGCGCGACGCGGTGGGCGCCGTGCGCGTGGAGGGCGCGCCCGCGCTCAGCCGCCACCAGAACGACGTGCAGCTCACTTGCTTGCTCAGGTCAGTACACGTTCCTGCGCCAGCCCAACATCATGTCGATCCTGCGCGAGCGCTGCGGCGGCTGCGGCGGCGCGCTGCGCGACGCGGTGGGCGCCGTGCGCGTGGAGGGCGCGCCCGCGCTCAGCCGCCACCAGAACGACGTGCAGCTCACTTGCTTGCTCAGGTCAGTACACGTTCCTGCGCCAGCCCAACATCATGTCGATCCTGCGCGAGCGCTGCGGCGGCTGCGGCGGCGCGCTGCGCGACGCGGTGGGCGCCGTGCGCGTGGAGGGCGCGCCCGCGCTCAGCCGCCACCAGAACGACGTGCAGCTCACTTGCTTGCTCAGGTCAGTACACGTTCCTGCGCCAGCCCAACATCATGTCGATCCTGCGCGAGCGCTGCGGCGGCTGCGGCGGCGCGCTGCGCGACGCGGTGGGCGCCGTGCGCGTGGAGGGCGCGCCCGCGCTCAGCCGCCACCAGAACGACGTGCAGCTCACTTGCTTGCTCAGGTCAGTACACGTTCCTGCGCCAGCCCAACATCATGTCGATCCTGCGCGAGCGCTGCGGCGGCTGCGGCGGCGCGCTGCGCGACGCGGTGGGCGCCGTGCGCGTGGAGGGCGCGCCCGCGCTCAGCCGCCACCAGAACGACGTGCAGCTCACTTGCTTGCTCAGGTCAGTACACGTTCCTGCGCCAGCCCAACATCATGTCGATCCTGCGCGAGCGCTGCGGCGGCTGCGGCGGCGCGCTGCGCGACGCGGTGGGCGCCGTGCGCGTGGAGGGCGCGCCCGCGCTCAGCCGCCACCAGAACGACGTGCAGCTCACTTGCTTGCTCAGGTCAGTACACGTTCCTGCGCCAGCCCAACATCATGTCGATCCTGCGCGAGCGCTGCGGCGGCTGCGGCGGCGCGCTGCGCGACGCGGTGGGCGCCGTGCGCGTGGAGGGCGCGCCCGCGCTCAGCCGCCACCAGAACGACGTGCAGCTCACTTGCTTGCTCAGGTCAGTACACGTTCCTGCGCCAGCCCAACATCATGTCGATCCTGCGCGAGCGCTGCGGCGGCTGCGGCGGCGCGCTGCGCGACGCGGTGGGCGCCGTGCGCGTGGAGGGCGCGCCCGCGCTCAGCCGCCACCAGAACGACGTGCAGCTCACTTGCTTGCTCAGGTCAGTACACGTTCCTGCGCCAGCCCAACATCATGTCGATCCTGCGCGAGCGCTGCGGCGGCTGCGGCGGCGCGCTGCGCGACGCGGTGGGCGCCGTGCGCGTGGAGGGCGCGCCCGCGCTCAGCCGCCACCAGAACGACGTGCAGCTCACTTGCTTGCTCAGGTCAGTACACGTTCCTGCGCCAGCCCAACATCATGTCGATCCTGCGCGAGCGCTGCGGCGGCTGCGGCGGCGCGCTGCGCGACGCGGTGGGCGCCGTGCGCGTGGAGGGCGCGCCCGCGCTCAGCCGCCACCAGAACGACGTGCAGCTCACTTGCTTGCTCAGGTCAGTACACGTTCCTGCGCCAGCCCAACATCATGTCGATCCTGCGCGAGCGCTGCGGCGGCTGCGGCGGCGCGCTGCGCGACGCGGTGGGCGCCGTGCGCGTGGAGGGCGCGCCCGCGCTCAGCCGCCACCAGAACGACGTGCAGCTCACTTGCTTGCTCAGGTCAGTACACGTTCCTGCGCCAGCCCAACATCATGTCGATCCTGCGCGAGCGCTGCGGCGGCTGCGGCGGCGCGCTGCGCGACGCGGTGGGCGCCGTGCGCGTGGAGGGCGCGCCCGCGCTCAGCCGCCACCAGAACGACGTGCAGCTCACTTGCTTGCTCAGGTCAGTACACGTTCCTGCGCCAGCCCAACATCATGTCGATCCTGCGCGAGCGCTGCGGCGGCTGCGGCGGCGCGCTGCGCGACGCGGTGGGCGCCGTGCGCGTGGAGGGCGCGCCCGCGCTCAGCCGCCACCAGAACGACGTGCAGCTCACTTGCTTGCTCAGGTCAGTACACGTTCCTGCGCCAGCCCAACATCATGTCGATCCTGCGCGAGCGCTGCGGCGGCTGCGGCGGCGCGCTGCGCGACGCGGTGGGCGCCGTGCGCGTGGAGGGCGCGCCCGCGCTCAGCCGCCACCAGAACGACGTGCAGCTCACTTGCTTGCTCAGGTCAGTACACGTTCCTGCGCCAGCCCAACATCATGTCGATCCTGCGCGAGCGCTGCGGCGGCTGCGGCGGCGCGCTGCGCGACGCGGTGGGCGCCGTGCGCGTGGAGGGCGCGCCCGCGCTCAGCCGCCACCAGAACGACGTGCAGCTCACTTGCTTGCTCAGGTCAGTACACGTTCCTGCGCCAGCCCAACATCATGTCGATCCTGCGCGAGCGCTGCGGCGGCTGCGGCGGCGCGCTGCGCGACGCGGTGGGCGCCGTGCGCGTGGAGGGCGCGCCCGCGCTCAGCCGCCACCAGAACGACGTGCAGCTCACTTGCTTGCTCAGGTCAGTACACGTTCCTGCGCCAGCCCAACATCATGTCGATCCTGCGCGAGCGCTGCGGCGGCTGCGGCGGCGCGCTGCGCGACGCGGTGGGCGCCGTGCGCGTGGAGGGCGCGCCCGCGCTCAGCCGCCACCAGAACGACGTGCAGCTCACTTGCTTGCTCAGGTCAGTACACGTACTCATCGAGTCGTGAGTTTAAATGTCCATCTTTATGGACTGCTTCAACAAGAAATGCAGTGCTATTTAAAAATATCACGTGAAATCTTAGGTGAAGTGAGTAGACATAGCGCCAAGTGGAACGACAACAGCTCTCTTCATTTCATCAGATATTATAGAACGAACTGGCTGGACTCCTTCAACAATAACTGGTCCACAGCAGCTTTAAATAGAGAGAAGAGGGAAGATAGTAAGGCTTGTGACCTGCAGTGGGAAATAATAAAAGTCTTTTCGTGTGAACGTACCAGAAGAATACTTGAGTAACTGGGGTAAACTTAACAAAGGCGTCCTTACGTGTTTTACAAAGCGACTACGGGCACAGTTTACCAGATAAATCACTCCATATAACATTTTCAATATCTACTGCTATAATAGCCTACACCTTCGAGTCGCTAAACACTGCGAACGAAAATGTACCTACCTAAACTTACAAGCGTAAAGTGAGTTATGCTTTGTGGCGCACGCCGTCGCGTGGTTATTGTGAATTGCTAGGGCTGTCTCTTTCGATAAAGATGTTAGTAGTACACTTCATGAAATAAAATAAAATGCTTTTTTATGTTTTAGCATGTTTAATTGTTACGAATATGAATGAAATACGATATAGAGAAACTGAAAACACGAATAATTGATTTGTTCGTTCATTTACACAATTAGCGTAATAGGTAACTACTACCTATACTTTTACACTATGAACAAACCTGCGCTGGCGTCATATTGTGACGTCATACACGCTTTTGTAACATTTGCACGCTTTTAAATAAACAATAATCATATGAAAATAACAATAACAAGATAATAACGATAATAAATATTATTGAAAATTAATTTACAAAAAGTAGATTTTTGCTAAACGTAATTTTTAAATGACAGTTGACAAATTGAGGTTTCTTCATTGATGTTTCTGTTTTTATCTCAGACGCATAGTAAAAGCACAGATTACGTGGCAGAAGTAGGTAATTACGTACCTACCAATAAAATATAAAACTCGAAACATGCAAGTTTGAACAACTTACCTTTTTAAGTAACGATAGTAAAACAAATTAGATTCTCACATTTCTTTATCAGCAGGTAAACTGAAAAAAGATAAGTTTTATCTCTTCTCTTGCTGGATCTACATCCATCAACTGTACTGTGTACATAATACACCAGAACCAGCCATATCATAAGAATTTGAAACTAAGTACGTCAGGTCGACCGAAATATATGCGTAAGTACGCGCCTCGCGGCTGTCGGCAACCCACTGAGAAATGGGTCGCGTGGGACCCAGCGGCTGGTAGGTAGTTAGCGCGCTGAATTCATCTTATGTCCATGAGTAATACGGAGTATGAAACGCCCGTACAGTTCGCGTCAAATAACTTTGCCGCTCTGAAGTTGACTACAAATGCCTGCGCAGTAGTCAATCTTACTTATAAAACAGTAGCGCGCATGCGCGATCTAACTTCAGAGCGGCAAAGTTATTTGACGTGAACTGTAACATCGGACGAAACTACGGACTTCGTAATTACAGAGTAGGCCCTACTTTGCTATTTGCCGAATGATAGAGCGCTTTGACCAACAACTCAGATTCGACAACAAAACGGAGGTATCTATTACACTAGCTCTTGTTATGGATACCTGCGGTACCTATGCGTAGTTAAACGCACTAAATGAGTTGGCAACTTCAATTGGCACGGTAGCACGGTAATTTTGATTCGACATTCTTAATATTACGACAAGTTGGCAATCAATCCCAGTAATTATTATTATCTAATCTAAGTGACGACAAATGACATAACTATTGTTTCTCAATCGGAGCAGGTCCTAACTACCGTATGTTTTGAACCAATTTTAGATCAAATATTATTAAAAAACTTGATCTTTTCATCCCGTTTCGGGAATAAAAGCGTGCGTGTATGGAATGCGGAAGTTTCACCGGCGATACTAAAATAGAAGATGGAGAACTGTCATATTTTTTTGTTTTGCTTCAGTAGTTCGTATTCACCTCAATAGATGGCGCTAGCCGTCTTGAATTACCATACATTCATATTGTTTTGGTCTCACATCGTATTCAAAACACGTGTTGATAATCTTGTTATAGGTTATTTTTTATTGAACATTACACAATCACGCATGCTTTACACTATGGGCTTAGCAGATGTGTGTATTCTACATTTGAAAATATACAGAATATGTTTTTAAATCGTTTTTCATACAGAATTCTGCGAAATGGTGTTAATTTATTTTTAGCCGAAGCAATTATACGGTAGCGAAGTGGACTGTAATGATAATGTCAGAACTAAATATCACTTCTGAGGAATTATTAACTAAATAACAGTGAATTATGTAGTTATATAAGTAACTGACATAAATCTTACTTAACCGACTTATAAAATCGGTGGCAAGTTGCATAATTAGTGAGTACTTACCAAGATATGGTTGACTAAAAAGGTCAACCGGACATACATAATATCAGTATCACGCCTGGTTTCCTGGACGGGGGTAGGCAGATATATGTATAGTGCAATATAATAAAAACACACCTCTATTCCTAGAAGGGTTAGGCAAAGATGTCAGCAATTGAAGGGGTCCGATGGGACTGATGCCTGTCGAGGTTGCGGGAAAGTCCTAAAGGGATACCGTGGCCCCTGGCAAAGTAAAGGCAACTGAAGGAACACGGGTGGGTTTTAGTCAGTAAGAATCTGACACGCCCTCCCGCTACACTCAGAGCGGGAGAGGTCATTTGATTATTTCCCACCCAAAAAAATAAAGGGTTTGTCAAAGGTGACACCATGTACCTATAGTAGGTACTAAATTTCGCCAGATATGTTGAGGTCCTATATACTAGAGGGCGAGCCTATTGCCATCAACCGGCCACCATTGCAAACTCCGAGCTGCTACTGAAAAATACAGATGGAAAAACCCAATTACACTTTGACCGACCCGGGAATCGAACCCAGGACCTCATGGTCAGCAGTAGCGTTTGCGAACACTGGAGGTAGACTAATAACCACCATTACCGAATATCCTAATAAATCCCATATACAAGGGGACATGATTTGCTGTTCACAAAGCTGAATATCCATGAAAAAAGACAATTTCACTGGCCAACCTGGGGATCAACACCAAGGTCTCCACGCTTAACAGTGACGCCTGTGACCACTAGACCAAGGAGGCAGTCAGGTCAAACGGTCGAAAATAATGTATGCGATTGACAATTCCGCACTAGGACATTTTTTCTATCTTCGTATCAATTTGAATTTAAACAATGGGTCAATTATTTACCAGACAGTGCATATGTGCGTCACGTTCCCACAAAAATTACACTTCCTGTCACAATCACTGTGACACAGTTACCACCAAAAATTAAATCCACTAATATATTTGTAATTCCATATAATTCAGTGGCACAGATCGTTACACTGGGTGCCACTCAGTCTGCCCAGTAATGTGTAGTTTAGTATGCTATTTACACTGCGTGGTATAATTAGTCACAGATTGTGAATGTATAACTGTGCTGTATATTTCGTGTCCTGATTCACTGGTTGAAAAGTTGTTTGTTTACTAGAGCGAGGTTTGGTAGTATTTTATTTATTTATTTAATACTTCAAACACACAAATGTACTGAGGCGGACTTAATGCCATAGGCATTTTCTACCAGTCAACCTTGGGGTGATCAAGAGACAAACAGTGGTAGGTGCAATTACGAGAAACAGAGGTTTTTTTTAAAATGTTTTATAAAGATACCTATGACAAACTATAAATATTATATATATAAATATAAGCACTAATAAATATAAATAAATACACGAATATACTAAAACAAATAAACTCAAAAACTCAAGCTCAAATCATTTATTTCAAATAAACCAATTACAGGTACTTTTGAATTGTCAAGGGGTCGGTCAGTCAGAAAGATGAAGCTAGTTGCCCATTCCAAAGCGTAATAGGTTCCTATGGAGAAGAATGGGCAAGAAACTCCATGGACACTCTTTTAAATCAGAATATTGTTACAAAATATTGGTTACATCATTCATGTTGAAATTATACATGTGAGAACAATGTAGAAAGACGTGCACGTTAAAAGCGTCCGTAATAAAAATATAAAAACAAAAATAATTCAAAAATTTAAATAAGCCATGGCAGCTAAGAGATGACCAGTCCCCACTGACGGCGCCCGTTCACGAACATGACGCATGGATCAGCATCATTTAGCTCAACCATTTTGAAGGGAACTTAATGATCCAACACACACGCCACCACCAGCGAGACATTTGAGTGAGCATGACATACTCTCAGCCGCCAGGGCACATCAATTCAATGAAAGACGTACTCAGTAAATGGTAGATTTAAAGTAGGTAAGCAGTGCTCACATAATATGTGCAATGCAATTATATAATACTTAGAGATTGAATTTATACAATGTAAATATAGTTTTTCAATCTTCAGCAGCTCCAACAATATTTTCCAATGCTAATCAATTAGTTTATGCGCACTTGTGGAGCTGGACCAGCGTTGAGCCAAGCATTTTTGTCAGCGATGTAATCCCCCAACTTACAATATGCTTGGAAGAACAGTGTACGTTTTATGCAAGATTGTTTGAATAAGACAAACAATAGGAAAACATTAACGTTGTGATGATACTGCCAGCTTAATGCCATAGGCATTTTCTACCAGTCAACCTTTGGGTGATGCAGAGACAAACAGTGGTAGGTACAATAGCGAGAATTGAGGAATAAATATTTATTTAAATATAAAGATATACTTATAAAAAATATAATATATACACCTATTATGTATAAATATAAGCACAAATAAATACACATAAATATACTAAAACAAATAAGACAAAGAATGGGAAAACATTACCTTTGTGATAATACATATTTTCCGGGGCTTTGAAGTACAGACGCCAGCACGTCAACCTACCCGAAACTGTCAAATTTCCCCAATCAACTCTGAACCTTATACTTTAGTAATCAAGTTGAAAATCTATTAATTAAATTTGAAAAATGTAAGTAGGTTGTGAATTTTAGTTTGGTTGATGCTCAAAACCGAATTCCATCAAGATTTACGAACCCAATAATTTATTTTCTGTAAAATACCTAGAGATCGCTATTGATGGTAGACAGTATTATTCTATCTGTCATTGAATGTCGTCCCACAATTCCGTAAGACTCCTTGTTCTCTGACAGATTATTGAGATGTTAAAACTATATATGACACATAGGTCTTTCTATCTCCAGTTTGACAAAACTAGTGACAGATAGGTTTTTGGGTTGGCCGAACTACTAGTTTTGTCAGTTCATCAATTCATCATAGTATAGTCTGCGCGCAAGTGCTAGTCACCGCCTGAGGTATGTGAGCGGTGAGACGGGCGAGGGCGCCATTGCCAAAATTGGCAGACTGAGTTAGCTTGACCTTTGTCTGCCTCCCCCGTCTCACCGCTCACATACCTCAGGCGGTGACTAGCACTTGCGCTCAGACTATACCCTTTATTTGGGATCAGTCAATATTTATTCATTGTTTTTTTTTCTTTTCCATACGAAAACTACCTTTTGGAATGGGCGACTAGAATAAGATAATAGTATTTTTTGTAAATTTTGACGTTGAAAAGTGCCTTTTTTGTGCCTAATTGAAATAAATTATTTGTCTTTGACTTTATATTCCTTCCATGCTTCCTTATCAGCTCTCAATTAATTTCTAGCCACCTTATCTTTATCATAATCCATTCAATATTTTATGTGGTATTCCTGTTGTCTTATAAATAAATTCTAGATATCTATGCATCTTATCAATAAACGATAAATCATTATCATTTCTGTAAGTATCTTTTTACAACTCAATAAATAACAGTATTTTCCATTCATTCAGTCTTTGTAATAAAACCCACTGAATCTATTATTTTTCTATGATAAGTACTAATTATCTTTGCATGCAATTGTAATTATAAAATGAATATTATTATTATGGGTTGATGTGATCGCGCGACCACCAGCATAACTGATAATAAAATTATATGTAGAAAATAGTTGTTTATTTTAAATTATTAATTCATTCTAGCACATGCCTAGTTACTGTTTATAACAATATGTTGCAGCTAGAATTTAAATTCACTTTTTTTTAATATGAATTTTTATTAAGATCGTGTACACAGATGAGGTACCTATGCAATGTGCAATAAAGATTTGAATTTAATTGGTCACTCAGTGGAATTTATTTAAATTCTGCCTGTTACACAGGCTTATTGAAAAACGATAAAACTGCAATTGTCTCATATTTTTAAGGCAACAAGGAATGGCAATATAATTGAAAATATACGATATACTCTTCTCTTAATGTTGCTACTGCGCAAAGCCTGAAGAGAAGTATTTTATAATAGTTCCTACATTACGCATGCGCGGCTTTGCGGTTGAACGACAGACGTGCGTATTTATAAAAATAACCTCATAAACAATACCAACAAGCTACTATGAACCGTAAGTGAAATCAATAAGGTCCATTTTAAGTTTACATGGTAAAACCCTTGTACATGTAATAATTAGGAGTTATTATTGTCAGGACTGTCGAACTAAAATTATATGTTTTCATTTGACTAGTGAACGGCATTATTATCTACTCAATACTGTCAATATTTTAAGTATTTTAATGTACCGGAGTTCATGACTCACTGCTCATAGAAATTATTCTAAAAGGCTATTGCACAGTAGTTGAATTTGTGCTTACATACTGAATGAAGGTTAAATACAAAAAGGTCTAAAGAACGAATTTTACGAATCAATTTCATTTATTCAGCAACATTCAATGATCTTGCTGAGAAAAAAAAAGTAAGAAAGTTTTTTTTTGCTGTATTGTCTCCAATAATTAACCAGTATTTTAACTTCGTTTAAGTAATTTATAAATCTCGTACGAAAATAAATGTTAAAGGATAAAAAAGTAAAAAAATTACAACTGAAAAAAAAATTACGCTTATCTGTTTATTGCTTTTCATGATGACATTTAAAAGAAAAGAAAAATAAATTAATACCTATAAAATATACACTCATCTCTCTAATCTAATACCTTCCATCCTAATACATTTCTTCATACTGTCAGTTCAAGAACCAGTTCCTCTACCTATTATTTCCTTAGTGGAAGTCATAAATATGTTATGGTAGGTGTACCTTAGTTTTTGCCTCACGTCTGAGACCGCGACCTGTTATTAATGATTGCAAATTAAACCTTACGCCTAATCCTAGGCTACACGTATGATGCATTATTTTTTACAAAACCTAACATAATTTTTCCACTAACCACACAATTCACAACCCTATATTTATAAAAATAAAGTTTAATTTGCTATGGTAGTAATCTTTACACCTAACCCTAGACTACACGTACCTATAATGCATTATTTTTTACAATAACAAACATATATTTTTCCACTAGCCACTGAAATTTAAACTCTATTTCTTATAAAATAAAATTGATTTTCGTTTGGCAAGTAATGTATTAGAAGCATTTCTTCCATGTTTCCCTGATTATGTACTGCCGCTAATTACAATCATTGGAAGTACTAAGGTAACTCGCATAGATGATGTCACATTTGATTTCAACTGAATGTGTCATGCTTTCAAAGGGGGAGTACTAGTAGTCATCGTTAAATTGGTACTTCCGATGTGGTTTAGGTATACGATAGTAATTATACGGTAATCAACTGAATGATTCTCATTTTCACTTCAGTGCGGAGGTGACGTGTGTAATTGGAAGTAGTTACTTTAAGTCCCAAAGCAGTAAAACTGCTGCTGGAACTTTTTCCTTTTTTGTGGTAATTATGTTCTATCTTATTTTATAAAATTGTCAGTAGTAAAAAATAACCTGAATTCTCACTTCTAAATAAATGCGTAAGCTGAGTGAGATACAATAGTACTCGCACATTTCTCAAACTAAACTATTAGCATCTTATTATTTGAAAGCGCAACCAGTTCGTGTAACAGGGTAATTTAAATCTATAAAAAAGTTATTGCAGGCTCACTATGATTTGTAACAATGAGCCTTCTGGTGCTTAGTGCTTTGAACGTGATCTAAGCACAGATAGTCCGGACTATGAATAAATACAAGTATTAAGAGCGCACCGTACTTATTGTGTTCGTTTGACCCTTGCTGCATTGTTATTACTTAACCTTTAGTTATGCAATTAATATGTAAGATATTTAAGGATTATACATCTTACCTACACTTTAGAAACACGATTACTTGTAGTTTCCTCGACAGAAAAAAATCCAAAGTAATCTCTAAAAAATTACATAAACCCTTATTACGGCGTAAATACTTCACGGAAGGTCATCAGTTTTTTAATATTAACAAAACTACATGTTTTCGATAGCGTATAAATTTTATATTTTTAAATAGTGTATTTGTTTTAATAATACGAAGGAAATATCGCGTGAACCGCCGATTCTTTATCCCGCTCTCTCCATTCATTAGCGGCAAAAGCTCGGTGCGCCCTTAAGGGGCCTGCGGAGCATGCGTAGTTCATACAAACGTAATACCAAAATAATTTGTAAATCAAACATATTCTTAAGGTAGTGTGTATTTATTCCGATTGGATTACAGAATATCTAGGCTCCCAAATATATATTTTGAATAAACACTAATTTAAAGACGAGTTATGAAAAAAATAAGTTTTCTATAGAAATTTGAAATTCCTCATATCTCTTCTTTATATCAGTGTCTATTCAAAATATATATTTGGGGGCCTAGATATTCTGTAAGCCAATCGGAATAAATACACACTACCTTAAGAATATGTTTGATTTACAAATTATTTTGGTATTACGTTTGTATGAACTACGCATGCTCCGCCGCGCCGGCCCGTTAAGCGCTTGAGCAAAATGCAGCTTTTAGAATGCACTATGCATTTGACTATACCGTTATTGTTTCAAGGATGGATAGGGTTGACCCGTGATTTTATTTTGTTGTTTTTATTATTCGGCTTAATTTTGTATCTAAAGTTGTTGTGATATTTTTATGTTAGTTCCAGCTAGATTTTAGCAAATGTAGATTGATTGGTTTGGTAAATACATACACATCTGATAAAAAGTAAGAAAACTTTTAGTACTAAATTACTTCAATAGTAAAAGTGTGTAAGAAAACCGTACTGGCCTAGGTAAACAGTAAATAAGAAAATGAAATAAAAGGACTTCTTCTTTCTTTCTTCTTTTCTTTCTTTTAATTACCTAGCGAAATCCCTCAAGCGTGATTAACGATATTTTAACATCTAAAAGAACAAAAAAAATGAATTGATATTTTTTTTGGGGTCAACGACCTCATGTATTGTACACACGGCTACATTAATCAAGCTATACATTTCCAGTATAAGTTGATTTCGAATTGTATAGGGTTTCCGTACAATGAAAGGTCAGCTTATACTGGAAATGTATAGCTTGATATGTAGCCGTGTGGTATTGCGAAGTTTGGGAAATCAGTTTCTTGTGTAATCTTCACATAGTATACGTCGTATGTGATGGGTATCAATATTTAAAAACGATAATATACTCATACTTCAAGTAAATACATATACGGTCGTTGACCCCAAAAATAAATGATTCCATCTTTACTTTTTCCGTTTTATCATGTAGATATCGATACTCATAACGTCTGTGGAGTTTCGCTAAATAATTAAATTTGACCCTGCACAAGTAACAGGGTAGTAAAATACAGGGTGTTTGATAGAAGGACCAACAATTTTTTTTGAGACATCGGCGTTTTCATTTGCTAGCATAAAATTGTTTTATTATTTGTTTTAAAAAAATATTTTTAAAGTTGAAATAATTCGTCATTGCCGATAACATCAAAAATTATTGCGTTCTATAAAAACTACAAAAAAGAAAGTTATGACGACAGCTCGGGTACTTAGTAAAAACCAAATTATTTTCTCAATTACCTACGTGACGCCAAGACAGGATATGACGCTCCCTATCCCTAAGAAAATTGTGTCGGTCCTTCTGCGGACCCTATATATCTGTCTTATCCTTACGTCTGACAACTCTACTCATAATTCCTTTTGTCTCCGTTAGGTCTACATACATACCCTTTTACAAACGCAAATACGTTGGTAAAAATCTGGGTCATTTTCCGTAACGGGCAATAGAAACGAGACAGACAATATCTATGTGATTTTAAAATGAATTTATGCACGGATTAGTTTATAATGTTTCTGCCTTTGTTTCTACTTTCCCGGAGTGCTCTGAAACGAGGGAGTAGTACGATACGTTGTACGGGCTCTACCCGGAGCGGGTCGCGTACGGAACAATCCGCGTCGCTGTGAAACAATGTTCTAGCGCCTCAAGTGTGTCTCCTTTCCGGGAGCCCGTACACTCCCGGACGGCTGTGAAACCTGCCTTAAACAACCGCCCGTGCGAACAAACTAGGCTTAGTTGTAGGTTTAGGTTGTAAGTAGGTACTTAGCGTCGATCAAATAATTTAGAACAATTTCTGAAAATTTATGTCAATTACATTAATCATTTTCGATTTCGTTATCCAAATAACAAGAACACGAGGGTAAACAGATTAAACTGAATATGTAGCTAAGAGCCAGTTTCTCGAACGAAAATTTTCGCAAAATTAAGGCAACGATAACCGACTTTCACCCCGGTAGCTGTAGCACACCTCCGCTGCGAAACCATAGCAGCGAAACCGCAGTGG
Source organism: Xanthia togata (assembly GCA_963853775.1). Taxonomy (NCBI): domain Eukaryota; kingdom Metazoa; phylum Arthropoda; class Insecta; order Lepidoptera; family Noctuidae; genus Xanthia; species Xanthia togata. The sequence goes on from OY970802.1 coordinate 22,377,263, forward strand.
TAGATAAATTCAATAGGCTCGTCATTTTCCGCTACTCGCATCCGATTCAAATAGCTGAACATAACGCGAGTCCATTGAATTGAACTACTGCGGTTTCGCTGCTATGGTTCTCGGCGGAGGTGTGCTGCTACCGGCGTTAATGATTTTATACTGAAGATCACGTCTACACGAGTAGTGTTAATGACTTGGAAAAATATACTTATGATAAATTAGAGCATTTTCTTAATGATAGGAATATTTTAGATTATGTTTATACAATGTGTACATAGTGAAATTATTTTGTAAAGTTAAGTCTAACGCGGATAAAAAACTGAGAATTACGCAAAATCGAACAAGCGTCTTTTTCTGAAACCTTCCCAATTTTGATAATTCAATTATTCATCTTTTAGTAAACGTGTTTTATCATAAATACATTTGGTTTTGTGTATAATAAATTAATAATGCGTCTAATATAGGACAGCGCTCCTTGATGGGCGACTCCTATTGCTGGCTGGAAGTACGACGCGTTGCATGAGCTCAGTACAGAACACGCAAGCTAACCACTTAAGGTCACTGGCATATATCTGCGCCTTAAGGGACTTGTCACCCTCGATGCGTTCTGCGTCCTACGGTCCGGTCAAATCGAACATAACATAACATAAATGTTCGAGTTGACCGGACCGCAGGGTCCACAAGTGCCTAATGTTTCGTGTTTTTTAATTTTCGTTCGAGAAGTTAGCCCTAAGTCTCCAGAAATCAGGGATAATTCCACCATAGCACAATCATAATCAGCATATTATGTTACCACTGCTGGGACAGACGCCTCTCTTCGATAGGGAGTGGGCTCAGTGCGGGTTGGTAGATGTCACATGTCGTCGATTTTTTGGTTCTAGGACATGCCGGTTTCCTCGCAATGTTTTCCTTCACCGTTTTGAGAGCAGTTGTGATGAATTATTTACACAAAGTAAGCGCCTGCCTGGGTTTGAACCCAAAACCTACAACTCGTGAGTCGGGGCCGTTACCGCTGGGCTACCACTGCTCTCCACCATTACCTATCTGTTATTTAAACCTCCTCCACCTCCATTAAGTTTGTAGGGGAATTCAATAAATACCTAGTCTTGCCATAAATATTGTCACGATTTTTTTTTTTTATTGCATCTAATATTTATTACTTTTACAGTGTGTTAGTTTAATACATAAATATAAAACAATTTAAAATATAAAAAGCTTATTCGACGTGGTCTCCATTGGCTGCAATACAATCCTTTAAACGTTGAGGCCAGTTATCAATAGAAGCACGCACTCTTTCCATGGGAAAATTCTTCACTGCCAATCGTATGGATTGTTTTAGGGACTCCAAATTATCATGGCGTTTAGAGCAAGCCGTACTCTCTAAAACTGTCCATAAATCATAATCCCCAGCGGATTAAGATCGGGACTAGACGACGGCCAGTCTTCAGCTCTGATGTAGTCCGAAACGTTCACTTCCAACCAAGACTGCGTGGACCGAGCTTTATGACCCGGCGCCGAGTCTTGCTGGAAGGACCATACTTGGTTATTGAATATGGTGTTGTTAAGGGGCTTAACTACCTTTTCAAGAATGGTATCTTGATACACTTGTGCCGATGTTTTGATACCTTTTTCACAAAAATATGGCTCTGTCATAGCTAACACCCCAACAAACCATCACTGAAGTCAGATAATGCCCACGTTGCACTCTGTCGACTAATTGGGAAGCTTCCTTCGAGCTTTGAGCATAAATACGGCCGTTTTGTTTGTTAAAATGTTGCTTAGTTGTAAAGATTTTCTAATCCGTAAACAAAAAAAATCTGTGACCTCCCTTTGCGTACCACTTCATTAGTTGTTTCGATTTTACCAACATATAATTTTTTAAATTATCAGTTAAAAAATGACCAGTGCGTCTCTTGTAGGCTGCAAGTCCTAAGTCATCTTTTAAAATACGCGACATGGTTCTGGGTGCTATCTTTATCTCCCGAGATAAAATCTTTTGCTTTCGGCCAGGATTTCTTCGAATTCTTTCCCTTACTGCTTTGACCACCTTTTTCGTACGAACACTACGTGGACGGCCTGATCTTTTTCTGTCACAAACAGAGGTCTCATTGTGCCTATTAATAGCCCGGTACACAAACATTTGACTAATACCAAGCGTATGGAGAGTTTTAAAAATTGCATTTGGCTCCATACCAACTTTGTGTAATGCAATCACAGCGATTCGGTTCTCTTTATCACCCCACTCCATTTAAATATCGCAAAATATTGTACAATGTATTGGCGCCAAAATTAGAAAACACAATGAACAATCGTATAAAAATGACAGATTCCAAATTCAAATGTAATATCTTTCTTATTTTTAATTGTAACAGTATTTATGGCCAGACTAAGTAGTAAGTAGGTCGAGTTACCGACTGTAGCAGTTATAGTTCCAAACATATTATCGTTTAACCTAGAAACTCGACATCCATTTAAATAGTCAGCTTTCTCATCAATCGTAAATGTCATCCATTTATCGTTTACCGGCAAGTGAGGCAACACAAAAACCTAATTGTTTGGAAACAAAAATAAAATGCTGATAGTAGTAGATAACACAACAGTCATTAGTTGTAGAAGAGATAGAAAGACGACGCGGTAATTAGTATGGTCATACTGAACGAATAGTTTCGCAACTTACCGATAGAAAAGTAGGTAGTAGTAAGTATGTGATGGCGTGTAAATAGTTTACGTTTTTTTATTTTTTATTCCGTTTTTTTTCATTTAACATTTTCTTTTCCTGTTTGTGTTCTTTCTTTGCGTCATGTTTACAGCAAATAAACGTATTTTATTTATTTCTTTTTCTTTTTTTGTTTGAAAACAAATGACATCTATTTGATAGACGGATGTATTAAATTAGAAATATACATTATGGTACTGAAAAGCAAAGAGGTGCTTCAAAGCATTTCTATGTTGCAAGGCGCTACTCAAATTGATGAAGAGAGCTTCACGTTTCTAAAAATACTCTCTTGCAATAAATACATAGATGTAAACAGTGAAACTCGCGCAATAAAGAGGAATCTCACGACATATCATTCATCAAAATTGCTCCAACCATTTAGTATTACGAGGGAACATAGCGACGGACATTCATACAAACATACCCACATACAAACACATAACCCTCCTTTTTTGGCTTCGCCGCAGTCGGGTAGTGAGATAGACAAGTTGAATAAGTAAGACGAGATTTAAATAGCTTTTACTTATACATTTATAAACAAGCAGTTTCGCATTGCGACAGTCCAATGGTTAAACCACACCATGGTTATAGGCAGCGGTGTCACGGCACTCATATAATTGACAATGTTAATAACATTTTAACAACAAAACCGGTACGTTTGTATATCCTTGTGTCGGTTTGCACAGAATGGAATTATTATAGAATTGCAGTAACAAGGCCCCGAATAATAGAACTGATGTATTTGGGCAGAATAAACAGACAAATGGATGTTTAAGAGTATGTTCAAATTCTGTTACAGTTGGTAATATTTACATTTGGCTACCTATGGCTACACGAACGGAAAATAAACATGTCATCATTCTGTGATGTATAAATTGCTGTAAATATCTCTAAAATGTGTATGTTCTATGTTACTTTGTAGGTTTCCTTTTGAAGTTTTAAGGAACACCATGTTGAGTTAAGCCCTTTATCACTAACATCAGTACCGTTTACCTAATAATTGACCCATCACTCCCATTAGTTAAAGTTCCAACTCAATCTAAAGCTTACACTTAGCATATCTGAACAAGCCTTTAAGATAACACGGGTTAGTAATATTTGTTTATGCCATTATCACACGTAAGATCATTTGTTGAGGCATAATGTGTCGATAAATAGCTCCCGAGTTACCGGAGCATTTCAGGGTTATCTCTTAGTGTCTTGATGATAACAAAAGAAATGTATGTGATAGTGATGACCTTTGTTCTTGGTTATGGGCGGATTAGGTTTATGTTTGTTTAGATTTAGTAACTATAGGCAACGATGTTGTTTACACGTGTCGCGTGATCGAGTGTGTGGTATTGGGTGTAGTAGACCACCCTGTCTAAAATTATATAAGTAGAACAAGGCTGCGTGGTAGGGGTTATCACCATTCATTGACATCAATTCAACTATATACCTATAACTAATAGTTAGATAGTTAGATATAAATTCATGATTTTATGAGACTAGACAGCTGTATTAACGGTTAGGTACCTCATTACCTTCCCCTTTGCTTTCCTTAGTGTCCAACATGCACCAGTATCAAATTTAAAAAACCCTCATATCAAATTTTATTCATTTAATGCCTGAAACTAGATTCTATGTAGCTAAAGATCTACCGGTGATTGTTTGAACTTAGAATTTTAGACTCGTTTATCAAGTCAATAGTGACAATATCCTATTCTATATCTCGAAAATGGCTCTAACGATTTCGATGAAAGTTGCATTATGGGGGTTTACGGGGGCGAAAAATCGATCTAGCTAGGTATCTGGGAAAATTGGTTTTCTCTGTTTTCACAGCCTCGGTAATGTGATACAACGTTGGTATACTTGGATGATATGTTTATCTATTTTCACCAGGACGACCAGGCACTAATAATTTATAAGATACACCAGTTTTTGTATTTGATCATTGTCTTGATAAGTTTAATATTCTATAAGCCTTCCAAGAAATATAACTTCTAGGTTCGTGCGTCGGATATTTATGATGAGGTCCACTGTTCGACGTTTATGGAGCATAAATATCGAAGTATCTTACGAACAGTCGGGTCCAAAAATACAATATGTGGGCAATATTTTGTGAAAACTTCTTTAGGCTCGTTGAGCGATTTTTGGTAGGGGGTAAACTTATGACTTCACGTCACCTCGCGCCTTAGTGCTTTACTATAGAAGATAGATGGCGCTAATACAAGTCTAAAGTTTTTTTTCCTAAATTAATGTCAAGCCGGTGTGACCTGTCTAATAAGCGGGTATAAATTAAATAACTCATTTTATAGACAGACTTATGTAAAGTTATGGGCATTAAGGAAATGCTGTCTGTTTGTGCGTCTGACTTTCATGGAAGAGAATCTTGTTATTCTTTGAAAAATCTCGAGATATATTTATTTGTGTGTTCGAACTACTAAATAACTGTGTCATTATTTCTCAATGGTAATCAAGAATAGCAATAACACTGCGTGAAATGAAGTAACATCGTCCAATCTTGTTGCCAAGAAAATTTAAATCACCATGATTCTTTATTTTTAGTTTGATCAAGTTTCCCTTTGATTAGGAAATTTTAAAATAACCAATTTAACTTAGAATTAGCACTCAATAGAATCGTTTTGAAGTCGACTGTATTAAACCAAAAATGTTCGCATTTCAAGGACTCTTGCTTGACAAAGGTTTCAAATTCCAAGTAGGATTTTAGGTTATTAATTTCAACAATGTTGACAGCTCAAGATCTTTTGACAGCTTTTAATTAAACATGTTTCTGAGAATTCAAATTAATTCATAGTTCGCAAATGGCAAAGGACAAAAGTTTATTTTGCCTCAGAAAATAAATTTTAACTGGATTCAACAAAGGAAACGAAGTAAGGATATAAAGCAAGTTATGTTACACAATAGGCCAACACATAAATCTAAAACAAAAATACCTATATCTAATCTTATTGTAGATACAATCTAACGTTCTATTGTAATTAAAAACTTTGTAGTGAATTTACTTTCTTTCAAAACGTCTATTTTCACCCGGTGCGCCTGCGCATATTTCCATTTGCATTCAGAATCTGTCAGACCGTGAACACATTCATTTTTTTTAACGTAGGCACATTATACTAGGAGGTATGGATCTCTGTGATAAATCACTATTCATTATAATCAGAGATCCCAAACATGAAACCACTCCCAATGTAGGCAGATTTCAATGTGAGAACGCTGTAGGTTTAGAGGACTGTAGATTTGTTGACCATTATTATTCTGTTAAATACCTGGTACTTGTTGAAAGACCTACACTGTCCTCCCATACCTAATAACACTGTTATTTGAAAATATTGTAAAAACCATTTTTTTTTCAAGAGTAGATATTCGTGGTGTTTCTTGCCGGCTCTTCTTCATAGGAAACGACCAATTGGAACCGTGCACCTAGCTTCTGACGTTTCATAAATGCCCATGTAGGTTTATGTGAAATAAAATAATTTGAATTTCTCTCTTTTGTTCGCCGCCAAGGTGTCCAGATGCGAGGGAGATATCTTTACCACACCCATTTCAGAGTGGAAGCATTCAATTATAAGTATGTAATAAAATAACTATTTATTAACATATCTCATTAATATTCGCGATCAATTTCCATGGAACCATGTCCTTAGATGGACTCAAATGAGCAAATTTTCCAACATGGAAATAATTTAACGCGAACACTCGACGCATATGGTTAGCAAGTGATTCATTGTGTGATTATGGCTTTAGGTTAATTATCTTCGTTAGTTTGCGACGCGAAATATCTTTGAAGCCTTTTAGAGAGCCTTAGCGGAAAGCTACTGGGGAACTTTACGTTGTTAACCCCGGTAGCACACCTCCGCTGCGAAACCATAGCAGCGAAACCGCGGTAGTTAAATTCAATAGACTCGCGTCATTTTCCGCTACTCGCATCCAATTCGAGTAGCGGAACATAACGCGAGTCTATTGAATTGAACTACTGCGGTTCCGCTGCTACGGTTTCGCGGCGGAGGTATGCTACCGGCGTTAATAGCTGAGACCGTATTATTACGTTTTAGAACCATCCATGATACAGCTGCCTGTGCTGTAAGTCTGGAAGCCAACCCCAATATAGTTAGAAAAATTCTTGGTATATGATAATGCGAATCATACAGTGTGAGAGAGAGATGCAGCTATACAGAATGGATACCACCATCTCTTTTTCGCATCGGGACAATGTTGATTTTACCCTTGATAGACGCATAGTAGGCCAGACGTCACTGGTAACTCTTTGACGTTGAGCTGCCCTAGTACGGGGTTTCATTCAATAGATAAAGCTCGACAATCATTCTCCATGGGTCACCATAAAAATTCACGTTGCTTAAGATGAAAATAGGTAAAAAAGATCTTGCGCCATAAGTAGAGCCATATGGAAAACCTTAGCGGAAAGTTACTGGAGAAACTAGGAATTTACGGTGCTACAGTACCCACTTCTTGAGTCATTCTCATTTCACAAATGATTGGTTGTATGGCGATTAAGTTTGATGATTATGTGGTGGTATTTGACGGTGGGTCGGAAAGGTTCATTTTTTACGCTTCAACGGAAGTTGCCATTCATAGGACGTTTTTTGCGTACGATTCTCAAATGAATCGGAATCTCTCGGATAGGAATATTTTCAAGCGATTAACTTTAATGATAGATACAACTTTTGCTTCATTATTAAGATATCTGAAAATAATGTCTGTTTTACAAAATAAGACATGTTGGGATTAGATGGTTTGTCATACACCGTTAGCAAACGATTCTTCACAGCTCCGTATTTGTCTGTGGCTGGCGGATTGTATAAAATATCCGTGATATGTCGGATCGTGATCGGGCTTGCAACTACTGTAACACATATCAGTATTTCTGATCATCCGAAGTCTTCAACGTATCCATGACGGCTTCAAATTGGATAAACCAGGCTCGTGGAATCTCTCGCCAAAACTGCAACATTCTTGACTGGATGGAAACTGCAGCCAAGTCGACTCTGGGGTTCATCATCTTGCTTCGTTCGCCTAAGTTTTCTTGCGGCATGATGATAACGTCGGCGTCACAAGTTGTTAGGATCAGAAGGTTAAATGAGAACTATTATTTTCTGATCCCAACACACATAATCGATTGATCGATTATTTATATACATATTATACTCACCCCTTTTCCCATGGGCGTACGGTAGGCAACTACAGCACGCCACCTCCTACGATCCTTACATACTCCTTTTGCTGCGTGTACGTTTTTATTTTATTCAAATAAAATTATGTGTTATGTACATATACAGGGTGTCCAGTAAATAGCACGACATACTGCAGGGGGTGATAGCTTGGGTCACTACCTATCAATACAACACAATATATGTTCAGCAAAATCTTACATTTTTTTTCCACCACTGTTGGTTAAACTTAAGTGATAAGAAAATAGTTCTGTGAAAATTAAAAAAAAAAGTATTTCTTGAAAACATTCATGTCTTTGATAGAAAAAAGACTTATCAATGAGTAAAGTAACTATTCACGAATAATTTGTTGTAAAAAAAGTACTAGAAAAGGATTTTTTCATTACGAGATGCTTAAAAATCTGTTTCAAGGTAGAGATTTTTCGGTATTTCGGAAAATTTTGTAAAACTGTAAATCCGTAAGATTTTGCTGAACATATATTGTGTTGTATTGATAGGTAGTGACCCTAGCTATCACCCCCTGCAGTATGTCGTGCTATTTACTGGACACCCTGTATAACATTCATTAGTATTCCTTAGAAACGATGACAAACCTAAAGAATGCGATGGAAATAAAACCATATGGTATGGAAGCTTTTCATTACTAACGTTTTCGCAAATATCTTCATTGTTATTTTCCATATAACGCCTATATGGTATTCAAAATGAATCATTTAGCCTCTACACCACTCTTGGTACCATTAGACGTTTAAATTGGATCTGTTAATTACTTGATCGCTGACTTGTTAATTTCTACATCGTTTGCATTTTTCATTATTCTTGCAAATCATGGCTTGAGAATTTTCCGATGGTTGTTTTTATGCCTAGTGCCAACTTGAAATATGTCCAAGTCATTTGTGAAGCCATTCTACATGATTTGTTTAATTTTATTGAAGTTAAAAGTTTTAAATTGTTTAAATTAGCCTTCATTCATTCTATAAACTAAGATAAACTAACAATGGTGCCGATTCTGTTGTTCACAAACTAAACTAAATTTAAGTTCAGTGCATCTTTTTCTTTCTATTTCATTAAGAAAAGGACAGAAGATACATTTTAGTTTAGTCCTGTCAAATTAATCAGCGCCTGACGTAAATTTACGTAATTTTAGTGGGCAAGTTTTTAATCACGTCAAAACTTGTATGGATTAGTGTCAGGGGCTGATTAATTTGACAGGACTAAACTAAAATGTGTCTTCTGTCCTTTTCTTAATGAAATAGAAAGAAAAAGATGCACTGAACTTAAATTTAGTTTAGTTTGTGAACAACAGAATAAAAAAAAAAAGGTGGAAAGCCTTATAGCAGCAGCTTTTAGCTTATTTTTCTGCCTTCCTGCCTCGTTGGTCTAGTAGTCGCAAGTGCTACTGCTGAGCATGAGGTCCTGGGTTCTTTCCATCTGGAATTTCTCAGCAGCCCGGAGTCTGGATTTGTGCCCGGTTGATGGCAATAGGTTCGCTACCTATTACATGGGAATTATACATAACTAGCGAAATGTGGGTGTACTATAGGAACGCCTCTGCCCAACCCTTCGGGAAATACAGACGTGATGTTACGTTCGTTTTCTGATCCAAAGATGTGGTGCGAATTCTTGTCTACATGCGATAGCTTTGTCATTCAACGTTGACTAAAATCAAATGAATACCAAACCTTACAAATATCTGGTCCGAACTGACGGCATCATACGTAGAGCCTACATAACTATCTACGTCAGTGAAAACCATTTCCCACATATTGATCGCTCATCTTCAATTCGGAATCAATATAATCACACACATCGTGCTTACCGACAAATTATCGAATGGATTCCAGTCATTATCCAGAATACTGTGTGGGAAGGTCATGGGAATTAATGTCATGACCCTTAACAATCAATTTCGAAAGAAGTCGATCTTTGTTTTAGAACCTTAAAGTGGGTTTGGGATTGGTTTCAATATCTCGAATTTTCTTGGGCAATTTTTATAAAATATCATGAGTTTTAAAAGACGACTGCCTCGTTGGTCTGGGGTTCGAATCCTAGGTCGGGCAAAGTGTTATTGGGGATTTGTGCCCGGTTGATGGCAATAGGCTCGCCCCCTATTACATGGGACTTAATCATAACCAGCGACATGTGGGTGTACTGTAGGTACACCTCTGCCGCGCTTCGGGGACTACAGGCGTGATTTTATGTTGTTTATTACGAACAAACAGATAAATAAAATAAAATATTTAACTTCATGACCTCTTCTAAATAAATCGAAGTAGTTAAACTCGAAGCATAATTATTTTAATTTTAAAATAATAAAAAATATAAACATGTAAAGTAAATACGATGCAATTTACATCAGTCTAATAAACATGTCGGGTAATGAGGGCGTAACTTAAAGCTAAAGATTTACATAATAATTAAAGCTTACACCAAATAATTAGGTACTAAATTAAGATAGTGCAGTCATATTATAATGTCACCATAAAGTTTACCTCCACTTAGGGCTGTCCGAAACTTCACAGATAATTAATTTATTAATGTTATCTGGTAGAAAATTACATTGCGCCGATTATTGGCCAACAATTAACATAGTAAAATAGTTTTTCAGAATGACGTTATGATTATTTTTTATCATAAACCACAAAAAACACAAATGACAAACAGTTTAAGTACTAATACTTTTGCTTAAATTAAAATAATGATAATTCATTATCAATTTTACCGCCAACCAGCTCTATTGCGACTGCGATTTGTTTGGTTCTAATTAAAATAGTATTTTAGAAGCTTTTTAACAGATAGTCAAAACGTCATCTTGTTTTGTCAACATCGAACTATAGGTTTTTTTTTTAACGCGTCGATATTTGCTGTTGTGGGAGTAGATCGTGCTAGTGGCCCTAGATCTTAAATCAGGGAAATTGAATTCAAACTTAAAGCGCTATGAACCATAGATTTTCTATAACGAAAACCAAGTGTTTGTCAACCCTACGTAACCTAACGTGAGTCAAGGTAAAACATAACCGTATCGGCGTGGTAATGGGCGCAATTATATAATAAAAATATTGCACCTAAACTTGTACCTAGCCGCTAATTACTTAGTGCATCCGATGTTCGCGTGACCAGGTTCTACGTATCTGTTTCACTAGGCTTTGTGCCAGACTCAGACGGAACTTGGTTCTAAATATATCTACTTCTGAAACTATTTGCTGGACTTTCCCAAAGAGAACTGGAAATTGGTTGGTCTTTCTGTCTGCATTCCTTTTTAATATTACGTTAAAAAACAATATTATGTTACCTGTAAACTTCAAAGATTTCCCGTCATGCAGAGACGATCCAGTCTTCATCAGCACCCTAATTACGTAACAAACTTTTAATCTGCGCACAGCAAAGGAGTGGAACTCTCTGCCTGCGTCTGTGTTTCCGAACGCATACAACCCTAATATATTCAAAGTAAGAGTGAACAGGCTTCTTCTGGGTAAGCTCACTCCATCGTCGTCTTTGTCTCTGTCACCTCTGACCTAGACTAGAGTCAAGAGCAAACCCATCTTAAAATAAATAAAATCTGCACAATCCGAGGGTTTTGGAGGAAATTCCTAATCCATTGCTTCATAGTTTCGAAACATTCATTCGCTCACCAACCGCAATGAACGTAGCTGAATTGTCAAAATGAAAAGCATTGCGATCGATTGTCATTTTATGTGTTCCGCGTTACCCCGCAAGTCATCTACAGCAAATTAAAGTATTATATCAGATGTGTCAAAAGTTAGAACAAAACGATTGTACAAGGTTTGAACTTGATAAACAACTTGAAGTTGACCAAAATTGGCTTACCAAGTAATACAGGTTGTTAAAAACTTATCTATATTTTGAAGAGGCTCAAGTTTAGATTGTCCTGGGAATTGCATAAAGCGTGTAAGGTCGTATCACATCTTGAGTTGCGCTTTACAAGATTTGCTTTCTTATGAAGTAGGTCCTTCAAATTCGCTGCAAATATTCTTAACCTTACTCAATCACAAATATTGTTGTTATAAGAGATTCTTGTTGCCTAACATGCAAAGCCAAAACTACATTATAATATGCGTCTACATTGCTGGCTGTTGAAGAAAATTGGTCCTTCCATCTTCCTCCCCTTAGAGCTCCACGCATTGGGACGCCATGGCGACGTCGCTGGCTATGTAGCCAACCAATAGGTTGCCGAATACGTAGGCAGTAACACGCGGGCGTCCGTCCTGACGATCAGTTGGCCACTGAGTGAGGGAAGCGTAACTTACTTGTATACAAAATACTGGTGAGACTTGGCTACGCGTTGCGAGGTTGCCAGAGTATCCAGTCTCCACGTAGGCGTGAGTCGTGGTTACGCTTCCAAATTGGCGACGTCACCAGACCGTATCCAAGTGAGTTAACTGTCATACATCTTCAATACGAATTGTTTGGATACGTAGTCGGCGACGTCCTACTGTTATTCTTTATTTGCTGTCGCCGCAACTTGCCTTCTTCTTCCACAGATGTCCATCAGCGGTCGTCTCAGTATTTAGTTCACCTCTGGCCTTATTTTTGTGTACCAAATCCATCGATTGTTTCTTTTCTTTCTTCTCCTTCTCCTCTTTTAGCCATTCCACATTTTCTCAAGACATTTTTCGCATTCCTCCGCATCACATAAAGAACATTAGTAATTGTTTGTACTTCTTCACTTTATTTACGTTTTCCGTCTAAATTTAGTGTGAGTTAACGCATCTGAAATAGTTGGCACAATCATCGCCATATTATTTCTAATTTTAGATCAAAGGCTAAATCCAATAACGTTAGCCATTGAACCGAAAAATTACTACATGGTATTTAAATAATTAAAGCGAATTGCTTGTAATGGATAAGTGCGAAGATGCGTTTAATTGGAATGCTAAGTACATTGTTAATTCTTTTATTGATTCCGAAGCTTTAATTGTTTTTGGTATCGACTCTGTTTGGTACCCACTATTTGTCCAAGATATAATAGGCTAACATTGCATTAATAACTCCAGTCTTTTGGATCAATATTGTCTATGGTTTCTTGAAATCCCAAAATACCAATTAGTTTTTTTAATTCTTTAATAAAGCGATCTGCGAATCTGTGTAGATCAGGCTTAACATTAGAACTTCCGGTTCTGAAGTACTTTTCTACATTGCTATAAAATTGGATTTAATTGAATCAAAAGAAAACGAGTGCTCAAAGTATAGAAGGACCAATTAATTTCTCAAAGGTACACAAAGTGGGGAATAAATTTTATCACGCGAGAACTGGAAAATTAACAGTTTGTTCATAAAAAAGCAAATTTAGCCGACAACAAATACTTTCAAAACCAACAAGAACTCTTGAAACTGTTGCCACTTAGTTCACAATAAATATTGTAATAATATATTCAAACTGCAGGTCAAGCCGTTGTTTATTTCACACGCTACTCATTCAAGTCGCTAATTGTGCCCAATTAGGTCAATAAGTAGTATTGTAATGATCATTATGTAATAAGTGGCAGTCGGTGGGTAATTTGTGTAGAATATTATTTCTGGTTTTCTTGTTCAGCAAAATATGCGTAGAGTCTGATGATGATGTAGTAGCAATAGTGCGCTGTCGCACATAAGAATAATCCTATGCGCGAAGGGCGTTGAATAGTCTGTTAGTTTATTCTGAAAGTCGGCAACGTCGCAAATACTTATATGTCAAATATTTCCCCGTTTTGATTAATTTGGCAATATTACTGTATGGAAATAAGGAATGTGGACTAGAATATTTATTATGAAATGCAATAATTAATATCGTAACACCGAACATTTAGTTTTAGATGTAAAAAAAGTATTTGGAAACTTTCCAAGTGCCTTTTTTACACCTAAAACGGGTACAACATCAAATTCAATGTCATAATTGCAATTCATTTAGTTAAACGCATTTCTTATTTCCATACAGTAATATTGCCAAATTAACGACGACGTTGCCAACTTTTAGGACAAACGTTCTTAATTTAAACGTTTTGCATTAACTCTAGAAGCTCAGGTATTTGACATGGTCATAAATTAAGAAATACAATAAGAAGAAAATCTTCTAGCGTGCAAACAAAATCAAAAGAGCTACAAGACTAATGAATTTCACTTGCTGAAAGAAAAGTCGTAGAGTCAAAGTCAAATAATTTATTTCAATTAGGCACGAAAAGGCACTTTTGGACGTCAACATTTACAAAAAATAATAATAATTGATTCTAGTCGCCCCTTCCAAAAGGTAGTTTTCGTATGGAGAAGAATGGGCAAGAAACTCCACCGTTACTCTTTTAAAATGTTTTCACAATATCTTGTATACACTAATTATATAATTATATGTGAAGACGATGCACCTCTAGGTAAAAATAATGAAAAATGAAGGAATGACCTAAATTAATTATTTGATAGATGCATGGTGCTCACATATTTACAAACAATGTAAAATTATACGATATTCCTAACACTTAACTTGTAACTTTACTTTTATCATAATCAACAGCTCCAATGGTGTCAACACGCACTTGTTCATCATGACACCATACTTACTCCATAAGATATGCGCGTGCACACACTTTTACATTTAATTGTCCATTGTTTTAATAATCACTACTGACAATCACACTGCTGCATTGTCGTAGTATGTCTGTCGTTATTGAGTAATAGACGAGGGCTTCTTAAGATTGTTGCGATAGTGGCGGTATGAGGAAGTGGAATGGACGGGATAGCCTCTTATAGTGTAAACTAGTTGTGCGTATGGAGTGGTTGCTAAACTTGACGAAAGAAGTATCTAACATCGAAGAAGTTAATATTTACACACCGTAAGGACTATTTCTGCTTGTAGCGCTCGGCCGCTATAGAACCGGGGCGGGAACAGATGTGGCCATCGTGTTCACGGGTTTTTGTTTTCAAACTGCTTAGATATGAAGTTCTTCGATAGTACATACATACGCAAACTCACGCCTTTCTCCCCATGGGGATCAGCAGAAACTACGGAACGCCACCTGCTACGATCCTTACATTCTCCTTTTGCTTCGTTTACGTTCATATATCTGGTCATACACGTACGCCGGTTGCGAGGACTACGCACCTGACCTTCCTGAAGAACATCACTAATAAGGTCACTATACAGGGTGGATGTTTGAGATAGGGCAGTAAGGGCAGCTACCTGAACCGTTTTAACTACAGAAAAACGGTTGGAGTCTCATTTCCTACGGAATGTAAGAGAAAAGTTTTTTGTGATTTATGACTTTTCTAGTACTAAAACCTCAGTTGGTCTAATAAAGTTTTTGATCCATATAAGAAACAGGATCAATTGGCATCAAAAACAGTTTTTGTGAAAACTGCACATTCTCTTGCTGACTGTGCATTTTTTTTTCAAAATCTGTGAATGCAGATCAAAATGTCTTAAAAATTCAAGGACAGTCTCGTAAGACCGTTTTCTTGTAGCTACAACGGTTACGGTAGTTGCCCTTACTGCCCCATCTCAAAAACCCACCCTGTAAATCCTACGAAAGAAGTAAATTGCACGTATTAATGTATGCAGAAAAATAAAATAATGGCGCCACTTGTAAGTCACTTACTTTTAACGGTGAAGAAGTGTGCTTGAAATTAAACGGAGTCATTTGGATTGTTGTTTAAATATTGCATAATATCAAGATTTCGGAGGGGAGTTAGACAGAAACGCGATGCTAGAATGGACCATAACTTAAAGTTATATCTAACTTAGATACTTGTCTATTAGCTTGATTTGCGAAGTAATTACCGAGAACAATATTGGAGTACTAAATTGCCCTTTCATAAGCGGTACTGCATAACAAAGGGTTTCGCAAGACTAAATTAATCAATTGCTACCAGTACTATGAGGGATCGCCTGCCCTCACTGCGCAAGCGCATGCGATGCGGGTATTTGCATACAATCGCCCTCTGAACGGGATTAATTCGAGTAACCCATTTGTGGCGAATGATTAAGAACAATTTAATTGACACTGAGTACAAGTGGCTGAGTTTGTTAGAATGTTTGAACTTAGTTCTGAGTATTGAATATTTAACAGTTCAAATCTGAACACCATTTCGCCAGTTAGGTTTAAGTCCCATGTAATAGGGGGCGAGCCTATTGCCATTGGATGTACTTTATACACCTCTGCCTAATCCTTAGGGAATTACAAGCGTGATGTTATTTTATCTAAAAACCAATAAAACCGGAATTGATAAGATTTTCTAGAAAAAAGATGATCCCGTTTTTATGCCATTATTTATGAGGATGCCAAGTTTCGTTTTGGAAATAATTTCTAGAATATTATTATTCCGAAATCTGGATTGCTTTTGTTAGCATAAGCATAATCAGCATATAGGTAATATCCCCACTGCTGGGACAGCGGCCTCCTCCCTGTGACGGAGTGGGCCGTAATCCACCACGCGGGCCCAGTGCGGGTTGGTAGATCGTCGATTTGGTTCTAGGACATTTGGTGCTGACATAATCTACTCATTACAATGTTTTTTTTATGAGTTGTATTGCAATATGTGGTTAGCTAGCGACCTCGACAATTATTTATTTTACCTCGATGGTCCTAGTTTATCAATTGTAACTTCTAGTTACAGCTATATGTAAGCGGGCACGCCCTTTATGCCTGGAGGCTTTTTCTTTTTTTTTAGATATTGTTTACTTTTAGTTATTTTTATTTCTGCTTGAGTATAGTTCTCGATGCTTTTGGTTGGTATATTGGCGTGTGCTAGCTGTCATATGGCTATTAATTATAGCTATTTAATTTAAATTATTTTTTGCATATTGTAAATTGTCTTGCATACTGTTGTATAGAATCATTTTTTATTTTTTTTCTAACTGAACAGACAGCTGTGCTGCTGGGGAGTTTGTTGCGCCGCTTCTTCTTCCCAGCAAAAGCACTAGGAAGTGGTGAAGGGTGGGCGTTTTGGGGGACTGTCTTATGTAATTTTGACGTTCGAAAAGTGCTGATTCTCAGCCTAGTTTGAATAAATGACTTTTGGACATGCCTGGTTTCCTGGTTTCCTACATGGTTTCCTCACGATGTTTTCCTTCACCGTTTTGAGAGCAGTGGTTGTAGGCGACGCGTGATTATATCGATATTTTTGCAGCGCTGCGATTTTTTTGTCTTCTTTTCGTCGTTGCTCACCAGCCCTTCAACTTTTCGCAAATTAGTGTTCTTTCACTGTACACGTCCACATCCCCTACAGTGGTGATGAAACTAAATACACAAAGTGTCTGGCTAGGTTCGAACTCATGACCTAACTAGTAAGTCGGAGCCACCACCAGTCCACCACTGCTTTCTGAGCTTTTGTTAACTTCTTGTAAATCTATTTCTCAATCCTCTAAATGAGGGCAACGTGATCATTCTTTCATCCCAAGTAAGAATAAAAATAAAATCTGGATTCTGGACGATGGATTCCCTTCACAAATAACTTTAAAAGCTAATTTGCTACACGAAAGCTCTTTTGGCCGTCAACAGCATTCGTCCGTCTGTACACAACAGTGCTTCCAAATGTTTACGACTTCACGAGTGTTCCACTTTGCGCGGGATTTCATCGAGTGCCCGTGACGTCACTTGCTATGTTAGCACGTCAATCGGTGCAAAGTTTTATCTTTGATTGACTTTGACTGTTTACTAAACATGTTACTTTAGAATTTTCTTTGGAATTTATTTGTAGGTTGGTAGTTCATTCGGGCTTATGACCTTTCAACCTTTTTGTCTATTCGTTATATTAAATATTTAACCTTATTTCAGTTTAACTACCTCATGTTTATTGATTGTGATACTCGTACTTAAAGAAAAGTCGGTCGGTTCGTGAATGGGTGACTATCTTAAGACCCCTCCGTACTTCGGAAAGCCGTTGGTCTGCCGGGGTTGCGGGAAATTCCGAAAGGGATACCGTGGCCCCTGGCAACGTACAGGCAACTGAAGGAACACGGGTGGGTTTTAGTCAGTAAGAGTCTGACACGCCCTCCCGCTCCGGCCAGAGCGGGAGAAGTTAATTGATTCAATTTCCCACCCAAAAAAAGAAAGCTGTTGGTCCCGGCTGTCATTCGTAGATCTTTGACAGTCGTTACGGGTCGTCAGAGGCCCAAAAGTCTAAAAACCAGTCTTATCAAGCGGTAGGTATCGTGTCAAATAAGCAGTCCCTCCGTGTAAAATGCTGGTATTCAGCTGCAGCCGGTTAGACTGGAAGCCCACCCCAACAAAGTTGGTAAAAAGCAGATTGATTGTCTTCAAGAAAACTTACTTACCGTATTTTCAGCCCAAAATCTATTTTGTGTCATTTATACACTTTGAACTTTACCACATTGAAATACCAAATCAATCGATATGCTTCTTTTATTTCGATGGCTATCTATCCCAAATTATAGGGTAACAATCAATAATAGCAATGTATTAAGTAGATTGATTGCATGTTTGTGTTATTTTTATCATATCATTATATCGATCGATGCGCATTGTAGCTCTGACGTAATGTCATACTGAATATTATAGTAATTAAGGGAATTAAATATTCATGTAAGTATATGGCATTCCTCGTCTGTTTAGTTTCGGTCACCTACTATGTATGTTTGGTGGTACAAGCTTTTGTCTCAGTGCTTATCAAATACAGTTCTGCCTTCAAAGATAGGTTCTAATGGGACTTTGTATTGTGTAATCATGATCTTTTGGGGGCCTTGCCAGTACATATACAGGTACAACACAATTTATTTGCGCTGCAATTATTGTTAATAAGCAATCGTTTCTTGTATCGATTACTCAGAAGCCCGAATGCTTCTTAACGGCTTCTGAGGCCTTGTAACTTAAATACTCATCTCATCCATTATTTAACATCGATTCTTCGCGTTTTAAATACAATACCTAGGTACTTTAATACCGTTTTTACCGTTCGCCATCTTGTTTATATTTCCAGTGTAGGTAAGTAATCAGTTTCACGCTGGAAAACCGCGCAAATATTGGGTTTCACAAAGAAGCGCGTGCGCAGCTCGCCGCGTGGGGCGCTATTTTGGCGCGTGCGCATCGCCCGCATCGACTATTTTCAGTCCGTTCACTGATCCTTCGCAAGCTCACACAAAACAAACAAACAAACATATCCTTACCATAATAATATTATTTTGATAACTTCGAGGAGGTTTGCGAAATGTTCTCAATTTATATTAAAAACCATGATGTTATTGTTTCAGGTAAGGGTCTTCCCGAAATTCAGCTGTAAACAATCGAGTGAGTACGTACAGTGTCGAGAAGTTGCTTGGGGAGGGAAAATTTAATGTAGGTACATAATAGGGTTGGTGACGTGGGTGTACGCGAGAGGCTTCCAGTTCACGTGACACGTGACGTAGAAACCTTTCAACCCATCTAGTTAATTATAAACAGCCACACGCGCTATGGAAATAGCTTTTATCTGTCTCTGCACGCTAGCACATGAAACGAAGCGTCGATGTTACTTGTTATTGCAGCTCTACTGGTTGGGAAACTAATTTGTATCAAACGCATTTGAAATATCAAATAGAAAATAATTTATTTCGGTATACCGACTCGAAGGACCAACTTTAATGTCATACACTAATAATGGAATTGAAGTTATTTAAAACAAAACTAAGTTTCATGTCATCCACACTAATATGATTTTCAATGCCACATACCAATTAAGGGTATTTTATTACAGCTTTATATGCGTATCTGCTGAAAGTTACAGTCTGGTTACATTACTATATGTCAATTCCCACTACATTACCTTTATTGCTTCGTACCTTTTGCGTCATTTCATTAATAGCATTATGATATATAAAAGGAACGCGTGCTCCATTTTTATTAAGGTCATGTTCATAATAAAATATTGGGTGGGTATGACAAATATAAGACGGTTATAATAACAACGATCTTGCTGACATTTTCCAAATGCCAAGGGTTGAGACGCAAAAGTTGACTATCAAAGAACCACTCGATATTTATATTGACGATGAATTTTATAGAACACTATGGCATGACAATACATAAGTTTCATGGAAAAAAGTCGCACACTTAAATTATAAATTAAGTACGTACTTAGTACTTACAATGATTATGCTACAAAATGAAAACGTGTTGCGCTAACCCCAAGTAACATGGGACGAGGTCAGCAAGATGGTGACACAATGACTACGGTTCCCAATTTATTGGCATTTTTACTTATCAAAGTAAAGTTTCATGAAACAAAACAGATGTGCCTTCGTGAAAAGTTGCGCGTACTGCGCCAAACAAAAAATTTAACTACCTACCTTTCAAAGAATATTTGCCATCGACATCGAGATGAACATGAAAAGTTGGCATTTCCTGTAGGTAATAATGTCAGTCTTACATAAAGCGACAAAGGACCAACAAAATTATGCCAAAGTAAACTTCACGCATAATCTTTAGCCCATGATGTGATCCAAAACACAAACGAAGCCTCAAAAACAGCCTTGTACTAGATACTGACCTGAAATTTTAATCGCATGTCAACAGAACCATCGGCATCCACTCGCTAAAGGTATTAGGTTTAATTAGTTGCGCAAACAATGGTCGCCTGATGGAAGATAACATCGGCTGTGGATTCGCTGGACAGTGTGATATAGTCACGATATAGTCATATAGATAAGCCCTTCATGTTGCAGAGCTTAAAGGTAATTAGGGCTTGGGTTTGTTGCTAGGTTCTCACAGATAAAAATAAATAAAATTGTAGGAATTTGCGTGCAAGTTTAATTGCTGAGAGCAACTTAATTAGAGCACAAAGCCCTTAAATTTTCTTGTGCGCTTTCCCTGCGAATTCGCCTGTGTGGATTCCTGATGTTCACAGAAGCCTTCAATTAGGTTTAGACGTCGGTATCACCAATAAAAACCCTATGTTACAGATATAGCCACGTAGGACGTACAATATTAGTATGGATTCAAAGTTTAAATCTAAGGCTTCTAAAAACATAAAATATTAAATAAAAATAAATAAAAATATAATAAAAATAAAAATATATTTATTATTGTTTCTGTCTCTAGTCTCTAAATAATTTATATTTAGTTTTTATATAATGTCGAATTGCTATAAAGTTTAATCAGATTATCTTCAAAGGTGGAATAAAATAATACATTATAAAAAACACCACACTGTTCCCACGATGTAAATAAAAGATTCGCCAAGAATATCTAACCGTAAGTTGCGGACGCGCAGGTGTACACGCGACAATGCGCAGCAATTGTGCAGGAATCTTGTATTGTCGATCCTTTCGGGAGTCTGGTAACGGAATGCTGTCAGGATCTGACGGAGGAGCTACGAATTTTTTCGTACTTTGGGCCTTGTGTTGAGTTCCAAATTATAGGTTCGCGAATGTGTCAGGTGTTGATGTTGACGAGGATAAATATTCAGTATCTTGACGGGTTTCTTTAATGAAAAGACGGCGTTTTGAAGTTGTTTTGTTCAGTTGCGAAGGGTAAAAGTTTTCATAAAGGTAGCCAAGTCAAAAATGGTTGCTAAATTCTGAGAGACGAGTAACTAAGGAAAGCCAAAAGAAGTCGCGTTCTTTTTGCCCATTCGTAGGCACATTTTGTTTTTTATTGCCTTTTAAGAGGGGACTGTTTCTGTGTCACTATTCCGGCTTTATAGTTTTAAGTTTACTCAAGGATTTGACGACATACTGTTTTACTTTTCTTTTAGTGCGTAAACATTGGTGTAATCTTCGTCATTCAATTGGGTCGCAGTTGCCATAAGATTTAGATAAACTTTACCAAAACACAGATTACTGTTGTATTTGACTTTAAATGTTCCCGTTGCTTTACAGTTTAGTTTATATCCGTCAAATTATCCGCTTTACATTGTTGTTCTACAAAAAGTTTAGATGCTTTCACATGTCACGAATGTATCGCGCAGCTGTCCTAATTTCACGGATTTGTGTGGCTCTTCTTGGGGTTCCTTAGGCAGATATTAAATATCCACCTGTGTCCTTGCTATCTCTTTAAATGTAATGAAATAAGTTGCATATTGCCTTGTGACTAAACAAAGTATAATTTTCTGTGTTTGTTGAAAAATGTAACCTTGTTTGTGTGAAGTTTGATTATTATTTGTTGTTGAATTATTGGTTTTTCTGAGCCTTCTGTTATATAGTTCTTGATGAAAATATTTTGTAAAATTGAAAAGAAAGAACCCACTGCCTCTACATAAAACTTTCTTAAACATATTATTCCGTGAAAATAATTGCCTATAAGGTCAGCCCACTAATCGCTGCACCCTTTGCTTCCCTGGCAACAGCCTGGGGCCACAATGGCGTTTTTTTCATCTAACGGTACGCAGTAGTACCCTGACGCAGGTAGATGCGCCTGCGCACCCGCCCGTTTCTGGGGATTCAATTCTTTGATTTACCATTTCTTTGAACTTTCCTGAGCTCGGGCTATAATTATCAGCGATATAAGTAGATACTTTGTGCTGCAATGTGTTTTGTTTGATACATCTGTTTGTTTTCTCCTATTGTGATCAATCTTTAATATTTGGATCCGTTAAAAAAAATTGAGATTAGTAAATTATGTCGATTCTTACAATTGAAGACCAAAATATCGCAAAGGCTTTGCGTTGGAATGATGTCATTTTTGTATAACAGACACATAAATTATTGAGTATGCTGTAAACTCAAACAGCTTCTGCTATTTTCCATTTAAAGTAAAATAAACATACCTACTTTAGTTTTCAATATTTGCCATACCATGACTCATTCAAACATTTACACAAATTAGTTAGGTATAAGAGAATTCAATTGTTATAAGGCCTCGGTTTGCCGCGGGCGGAGCTTTGGAAGGACGCGTGTCACTAACAATAATAAAAGTAACAGAAATCCTTTTCTCAACAACCTAATGGCGTAGTAATTAGATGACAGACAAAGTAACGTTACATTGAGCGTTTGTATAGAGTCCCGCGCCCTTGTCTCTTTGTTACACTGGCGGTAAAAGTAAAAGTAGGTGTAATGAACGGCGCCCGTTTTATGACACCTCTGAAAACTTAAGAATGCGAGACGATAAAAACAAGGAAATCATTTCTAAAAATGTCCTCAATGGTATGGCATTTTGGTTTTAACTGTAGACTTAAATAACGTTACGACTCTTTCGAGTCACGACTGTTTTAGCTATTTATTTATTATACAAGCTGGGTTTACGGCTTGCTTACTGCTTCTGGTAAAAGTGAGAAGCATAATAGAAAAAAAAACATGGCGAATAAAATTACCACGGTGCATTTTATACAGCGGTTAGTTACTTAAGCTGGTCATTCTAGTATCTTAGCTGGCTGGTATCTTGTTTCCAATAAACACATTCACATCTTGAATAATGATTGGAAGCGATGTAGCTCTCCTCAATATTGTGTTACAATTACACCACTGTAGTTTACCACCGCACGTAAAATGCAGTGCGTTGCGCACGCGCACATGAGCGGTCCGTCTCTCAGGACCATTTCTTAAGTTCAATAGATCGGTATAATGAGGTTGGGAGTGAGAGTTTTCTGTTGCGTTATTTTTCTCTTTATAGCTAAGGAAAGATGGGACAAAATTTTTGGTTATTGTAAGTATATAGCTTAGGTTATTAGTTTAAGTTCTTAACTGTCGCATTAGGGTAACCCCTGTAATGGTAGTTTAAGCTGTTATAAATAAATAAATAAATAAAAGTAGAATAGCGAAATAATATGGGACAAGAGAAGCATACCGAAGGAAACACAATTTTGAATGACTTTTGCGCATTTGGCATTCCAGAAATATTGTCATCATTGTTTAATTTTTTTTTTTTTTTAACTAGGGCATCTCGTAGCTCACCTCTGAGGTGATGACTACTTAACCGGTCAATCCTGCGGCTGCCTTAAGCTACTAACTTAAAGCCTCCAAAAACATTCAAATGAGTTAAATACTGTAATACGAACTACTACACAAAACACAAAACACTTACTACACTTACTTGTATACTGTGCTACGAATCAAAGCCTACACATCGCAGTACGTGTAACTGCACCAGAGTAACAAAACAGTGCCGCACACTGTATTGTTACTCTATGCCATGACGTTTGACAGCATAGAACATGACAGTGCGTCTGGCACGCGCACGGGAGCAAACCGCCCGTCAGGCCATTCCTCGTGCGCGATGACCCATCCACTTCTTCGGGGCGACAGGGATACACGAGATGTATCCGACGTATTATTGAGTTGATAGAAAAACGAATTGGTTTAGACACCGTACGGACCTTGGGACCAATTTCGTAGAAAACGCAGAGCTGTAAGTTCACCAAAGTTCACTTCACTTGTTCACTTTGGTGAACTATTGAAGCTTTGGGCCTTTGATTATTTATATGTCTATATAGTGTCGCGCTGCAAAAGAACTAAAACAAACAGGACAACTTTGCTGGTGTGCGTGACAGCTACAACAGATTTATACAGATGGGACACTCCGCAAAATCATTTAAATAAAAAGAGACTCTTGCTACGACATAGTAAAGTGCAATTCAGGTCGCACAGCGCTAATTACCTACAGTTACATTCACTTAGAAGTTGCCTCTCTTTCTCTCGTAACTCTTAGATCTTCTGACTACGTTGCACTCACTAAATTGGCCCAACAAGGTGAGCCCGCAGCTTTGAAGCATCATACCTAAACTGCGAACTGTCCCATCTATATGCATCCGTGCAGCTACGTGTTACACTCGCGCCACGTCATTGTGCTTTTCTCTTCTCCATAGGAACCTACTACGCTTTGGAATGGGCAACTAGCTTCATCTTTCTGACCGACCGACCCCTTGACAATTCAAAAGTACCTGTAATTGGTTTATTTGGAATAAATGATTTGAGTTTAGCAGCCAACAGTTGGACGCAATTTTTTTCGACGATTTCACAGCTTCTACTGTCTATCTAAAGAATGAAAGTAAGCAATATTGATTTATTTGTCACTTAAACACGTGCATACAAAAAACAACAATATAAACATAACAAAAATATTCGGCAGTTGCATGTCATGACTGTGACGAGAAGGCTTCCACGTGTTCATGTTACTCGAATTTTATTGTTTTAATAACGAGAACTATTCAAAACATTGTACTTGAAACACCTAAATGCTTCCTTCCTTGTAGGTACTTACAAATAGCATTACACGCATATTTTCCTCAGTAACAACGATTTACGGGATAATATCTGTAAAAACGAAGTAACATGAAAAACTAGCGTGTTCTTCATTACCGTGGTAATTAAATAAAATACAACATATCAGTTACTTACGGCTGATTACGTGGATAATGCTGCCCACCAGAGACTAAAGAGCAGTAACAGCCCTTTTGTGATTTTTCGTTTTATTAGTGATTCTGAAAGCGGGTTTCTTAAGCTTTCTATTGAATTAACTTACTTATTTCTAAGACTATTAGAATGGTTTTTATTTAACAGTTTTCACTTACTGCAAACGAAAAAAATTAACAATTTGGCGTGATTTCCCAACTAAAATACAGTATAAATTATACTGCAGATTAAATTTTAAGGTTTCATAACTAAAATGCAGTAAGCAATATAATTTTACAGTTCTTTAGATAGTTTTATATTTCTGGAAAAAAATTAAAAAAAAAATTAATACGCAGTAAAATTTACCGCCATACAAGCTATTTTTACTGCAAATTAAGAAAATACAATTTATTGTCACGAACTCCCAACTAAAATGCAGTAAAATCAAAGCTTGTCGCATTTTAGTTGTGAATACTTAACATTCTTTTATCATTATAAACTGACTAACACGCAGTAAAATACAGCATTACTGCAGATTAGTTTGGATAGCATAATGACACAGATATGATTATTCCTAGCTAAAGTGCAGTTAATGTTTTAAATACTATTTATTATTTTTGATATGTAAATTTTACATAAGTGAGTTGAATTAGAATAGAATCACTAATAAAACGAAAAATCACAAAAGGGCTGTTACTGCTCTTTAGTCTCTGGTGGGCATGTGATTAAATAATAAGAAATAAACGGTCTTTAAAATGTGAACTAGCTATTTTTCTTACTGCACTAGTAAATTGAACACTTTTTTCTTAAAAAACTAACTAAAATGCAGTATTTTTTTGACCTTACTGCATGTTAGTTGGGTTTCTTGACAAAATAACTGATCCAAACGCAGTAATAGGGCTTTTTGCTGCATTTTACTAAGTTTAAAATGGTATTTTTTACAAAAAAGGCTATGCAGTAATAGGCACCAAAAAGAATAAATGGCCATAATAAATTCAGTTATTAAGATATATTTTTTTTTATTGCTTTAACGTGTGAACCTATGCCTTTACAACCTTTCTGCATTCAAATTTTTTTGCTTATACATTCTGTTGATTTTTTTAAATCAATTCTTAACTTTAAATGCGTTTTACTCGAAATCGTGATTTTGCTGTTACTGCACTTTAGTGTATGGTGGGCAGAATGGAAGGAATCATTATAATAATTTCTTACACATATATTTATGTGCTGCTGGGGAGTTTGTTGCGCCACTTCTTCTTCCCAGCTAAAGCACTAGGTAGTGGTGAAGGGTGGGCGTTTTGGGGAACTGTCTTATGTAATTTTGACGTTCGAAAAGTGCTGATTCTCAGCCTAGTCTGCATAAATGAATTTTGAATTTTATGATGTTGTAAAATAACTCGTCTTTTGCTTAGAATTTTCACAACTATGTAGTTGGTTTTCAGCCATCTTTCATCCTGCATGACAAAGGAACTTTAGATGAAGTTATACAAATAAAAAATCCCGCAGACAGACGCGAAACCGGTAGAACAATTTCCGTGAAATCTCATAGAAATTGTTCCACCAGAATCGCGTCGCGCCGTCTCGTCACGCCTGTCACAATTAATTAATGATGTCACATTTATTTGTATAATAATTTATCTAAAGTTTTATCGTTCTGATTTATCTTGAGACAGATTAGGAACAGGACGACAATTACGTTTCCAAGTCTGATCTCCAAAAAATTGTAGGTACAGAAGTTCCATGAAGGTTACGATTTTCTCAGAGAGATGGAGCGTAAGCCTAGCAAGGCGATAAAATAGCAGTAGTACCGTCAAACGGTGCTACGAGCTACGCAGGGACCTGCGCACTGACACAGGATAGAGTTAGGAGGAAAAGATCATGAGGCCGTTGTCCTGTAATGAGACAGATTTTACTAATAATAGCTAAACACATATAACTAACACATATTTTCCTGTAGATAATATATGCCAAGCGCCATTATAATGAAAATTTGAAGTTGAATATAAAGCATTACGAGCTCCTCTTCCTTCATACTAAATTGTCTTAACTGTAACACAGATTAGTACAGATCGGACACTCCGCAAAATCATTTAAATAAAAAGCGACTCTTGCTACGACACAATAAAGTGCAATTCAGGGGCCCAAGTCTGCTATTTTTATAAATTCGTCATTCCAACACGATCCCATTGTCATTTTGCTAAAAGTTCGTAATCTGCTAAGTTCATAATGGTCGATCATTGGTTGATCATTGTATTCCACAAACACGATACTCGTAACGAATTAAAAAGAAATGACTGCACAATGACGTTCTCATGGTAGGTCACTGATCAAAGGAACTGTCAAAATTTTAGCAAATTACCGCCTAAGTCAGTCATTAATTTTTCATTATGTACGAGATTACCAATAGATGCCATTTCTTTCAATGGAGTGTCAGTGGCTGACCATTGGAACGTCATAATGACGTCAATATGTTAGTAGATTACCAAACTTGTCAAAATCAACAATTATGAAATCAATGATAGACTATTCTGACACTATTGTAATAGCAGACTTGAGGCCCAGGTCGCACAGCGCTAATTACCTACAGCTATATCACCTAGAAGTTGCCTCTCTTTCTATCGCGTAACTCTTATATCTTCTGACTACGTTACGCCCACTGAATTCGACAAGTCGAACCCACCGCGGACCTACTTGTAGCTTAATACCTAAAATGCGGGGTGACACATCTGTTCATCTGTGACTCTACCTACTAAATCCTATATTTTTTTATGAAGAGTCTGATGTAACTAATTGGGGTCGACGCTGGTTTATTTGCGATTGATGATTTTGTGACACTTGGTACTATACAGGGTGTTTGGCAGAACGTTGAACATACGAAAATGGTGGATAGATTGGGTCATCTGCTACTTACTCAGCCCTAATTTAATTGGCCCTGGACCCCAAGATATTAAAAAAAAAAATTTTTTGCTTTCTTCTAGTTTCACCACTTTCTTAACTTTAGAGTGTATTTTTTATCACAAATGGATAAAACAGGCATTTTTTTTTTATCGTTAATGTTGGTAGATTCTTATAAAACTATTGCTTTATTCAGATGTTAGCTAGAAAAAAAGTTATAAGTCCTCAAACTTACAGAAATATGTAAAAAAATACTTGAAACTAAATTTCAACTTGCATTTAAAAAAAAAAAAAATGGGTTGAGTAAGTAGCAGATGACCCCACCTATCCACCATTTTCGTATGTTCAACGTTCTGCCAAACACCCTGTATAAATACTTTTAAAAATCGTCATCTTAATTAATTGAATATACAATGTCGAGGATGAAGCAATTAAATAAATATTAACGAATTTCTCAAAGTCGTACGTCATATTTCAAGATAATGGAAAACAGAGTTTTTAGAACAATAATTAATTTAAATGTAGGTGCTTGCATTGTTTTCACAGTTGTCTCAGGATATAAAACTGACGGACAACATAATATATAATTTTACATTTATGACGTGATTAAGCAACGTTGAAAATTAATTTAGAAGCTTAGCTCACCGCTTTACCGAGTTGGTGTAACATATAAATTATATTCTTAATCTTAGATCAAAATACACTCGAGAGCAATGAATCCGGGTCACTTAAAGAATCCTAAAAATCTCGGAAACTAAAAATGCTAGGTTAATGCAATAAATTGTATTTAATAGACAATGTAATACTCCTTAAATGAAGGTATTAAAACTTCTTAGTTATTGTAAAGTTATATCATAAAAAAATCAAATTTGAAAAAGGGCCACTTTCGAAGATGGAACTACGAAATTACAGCATTTGGTTTTGCTTTTGTTTGTAATCTGTCATTTATGTGGGTACATAAACCATGTTGATAGTGCTCTATATTCATTATTCAAGCTGAAATTATGTCGCTTACGCCTGAAGAATGCACCAGAATACTTACAATGCTGGAAACCGGCCGGAGTCAGCGCGATACAGCCAGGACTGTCGGTGTGTCGCTGTCAACAGTACAAAGAGTTCTCCGACGTTACGAAGAAACTGGTTCTAACCTACGCAGACCAGGAACGGGCAGAACCAGGTGTACCACAGCACGAGAAGACCGATACTTGGTGAACACCATGCTTCGAAATCGCTTTCTTACAGGAACTGAACTCACAAATCAGTTTCGACGCCTCGGAGGAAGTAACCCAAGCGCATGGACAGTAAGACGTCGGCTTGCTGAATCTAACTTAAAACCCCTTAGACCTGCAAACGGCCCTAAACTGGAGCGTGGGCATCGTATTTCAAGACTAAGATATGCCCAGAGCCACGTAAATTGGAGTATTGAAGATTGGTCAAAAGTTATGTTCTCCGACGAATCAAAATTTATGCTCTACAAGCACGATGGAAGACACAGAGTGTATCGAAGACCAGGGGAAAGATTCAAGCAAGCATGCATCGAAGAAAAAGTAGCCTACGGTGGTGGGTCTGTACTTGTGTGGGCCAGAATTTCTTCTGAAAGTCGCACAGAGCTGGTGATCATAGAAAACGGCTCTTTAACTAGCGAAAGATATGTGGAAGAAATCCTCAATGATCACGTTGGTCCATTTATGGTCAATTTAGGTGAGGATGCTATATTTATGCATGACAATGCCCGACCTCATACAGGTAGGATTGTGAATAACTACCTTCAAGAGATGAACATTACTCGTATGGAGTGGCCAGCGCGCAGCCCGGATATCAACCCGATCGAGCATGCTTGGGACGAGCTAGGCAGATGCGTAAAACAACGAAACCCTCCCCCAATCACGCTTCGTGAGCTCAAAATTGCTCTCACAGAGTAATGGGAGAATATTCCCCAAAATCGTATAAGGAACTTGGTGTACAGCATGCCAAACCGCGTAAACGCAGTAATGGAAGCACGAGGAGGCAATACGAAGTATTAAAATTCAAGAAAATCGTAATAAAGTTCAAAAATTTCATGTTTCCTATTTTTGTTTTAAGGAGAGATCAGCAGTTTTTTTCTTTATGTAATTTTGTGTTAATAAAATGTATGGTGACTCATATTTTTTTTACTTTCATTTAAGGAGTATTACATTGTCTATTAAATACAATTTATTGCATTAACCTATAATTTTTAGTTTCCGAGATTTTTAACATTCTTTAAGTGACCCGGATTCATTGCTCTCGAGTGTATATTAATTTTTTCTCAGCTGAATCATAAATTTGGCCTCCCCCGCAGATCGCTATATCGATAGATCCTGGGGGAATCGTACCATAATTAGTTGCGAAGGTCACCCAGTGTACGCATGACTGTCCAATATTTGTCATTTACTTATTCACGGGAAAAGCGAGTGTATCAAAAATATTACACATTCTAAACACACGAATTGACGTAGGATTGGAAATAACGGTCATGATATTATTATATACTTACAAAAAAATTACTTGCATACAAGGTGGAGATGACAATACGACAGTAAATTAAACTGCGTGTATCTAAGGATGTCCATAGTCCATTTACGAAAATTATATTAAATATATCCTATAGTTTAGTTACTATAGCTAGTATTGGGAAAACCCCTGGTCAACTATTCAGTTTGTTTATCACTTTTTTAATTCCGATGCTAGGATTTACTTAATATGTAGTTCCAAAATACTCTTATGCAAAAGTTTTTTTAGTTATTTAGTGTCGTATCGTTGTCTCCATATATTTTTTTTTATCATTCCCCAACACTAGAAGTTTCTCCTGTATTGTGGGTGCGTTTACAAACATTTAAAGTGACATACAGAAACAGCCAGACTCAGAACAACTACTTGTAGGTCATTCAAATATTTTTTCCGTGCGGGAATCGAACCCACGACACGCAGTGCAGCAGTCAATCGCTTAACCACTGCGCCAACCGTTCCGTCAAACATTGTGTCGTAGCATAAAATAATCATTAATACTTACACAATTATATGTAATGCCGATCTGTCAACTAGCCTAGACTGTATGTCTATTAATAAAATATAACCCTTCACGTAGGTATCTAGGCTGACGTCGATAATGACTAAGTTACATCTAAATCTCTGTTACACCACTTTTTACAACTTGAACTACAGTTGCGTTGCATTAGGTATAGGGAAGATCCTATACGTAGCAGAACGTCATTTGTTTTCCATTTACGTGTATGTAGTGATGTTCAGGTTTTGACTAGTCTGCCGTCTGCTTCAAGAGTCATTGCCGTTTCCAATAGGTACTGATTTCCCAATGATACATTTTTTTTTGTGTCGTGAAATTGGAAAAAGGTCCTGGAGAAACTATTTTGTAACTTATGAAAGGCATGTTTAAATGAGAGCATTAGTTTCACGCGGAATTGTTTTATTCTAATGTTTTGAAATACTCATAAAATATTTAAAAAATTCAAGACGCAGTAAACTTTTCTAATAACTATTTTTATGACAAGAACATTGCTCTGGAGCTGCTTTGTCGCTTTAAGGCCACACGATGACTATAAAACAACATTGTATTATGCTAATTCTAGTAGGCCATATGAACGCGGACCAAATTTCAAAAGGACCACATTTTAAAGTCGCTAATTCGTTTATACACGCGATTAAATGTAGCATTATTTCGCTAATATTAAAATTGACAAGCATTGAGGAAGATAATTTTTGGTAACACGACAGCTCAGTTCTTATGGAAATGTATAAGGCCGCAGCTAATCTAAACTGAACAAAACCTGGGCAAAAAAAACATGGCTAACTAAAACCGATAAAAATTAACTTGGCCGAAAAGCAGCCTTCAGCTTAATGAGGTATTATGGGTTTCATTCATTATCAAAACTTTCCAAGCGGGCGGAGCATCTTACACAGCTAATTTTGGTTGCATACACAGATATTCAAGTATGAGCTTCCGCCCGCGGCTTCTCCCGAGTGTTATGTCGACAAAAAGTAGCCTATGTCCTTTCCCAGGTTTCAAGGTATCCCCATACCAAATTTCTTCAAAATCGGTCCAGCCGTTTAGCCTTGAAAGCGTAACAAACAAACGCACAAAAAAATCAAATCTTTTCTCTTTATTATAATTATTAGGATAATTATGATATTAGTTTAGAAGTTTAGATATATCAGTCTAGACTGGCATTCGTCAAACGGTTAGATATTTCTAATGTTTATAGAATGGATTCTGTTGTCTGAAAGTGGGTCATCATCAAGACATAACATAAGTGAGGGGCTTTTTGCTTGGTTCTGTTAGTGTGAACCCATGTTTGGCAGCCGTATAATAGGCAGGGTAGTATACAAGTGTCCATTACTACTTTCTTGAGATTCAAGGAGTAGTGGCCTTTTAGGATTTCTTTCAGTGACCAATATTTTTGTCATGTGATGTTTACTCTCCTTTGTATTTCCTCTTCGTTATTTGTTTTGCTGAATGTCACTTGTTTTCCTAGGTATGTATAAGTAAGCAACAATAAGGGGTAATTAATGGCCAACAAGCACGTATTAGCAATATTGATGGAAGATAAACTACTTTATTGAACCCTTGTGGGTCTGA
Source organism: Xanthia togata (assembly GCA_963853775.1). Classification (NCBI taxonomy): domain Eukaryota; kingdom Metazoa; phylum Arthropoda; class Insecta; order Lepidoptera; family Noctuidae; genus Xanthia; species Xanthia togata. Next base: position 22,409,911 of record OY970802.1, read on the forward strand.
CGTCATAGTTTATCGTATGACCCATTAGGCCCTCGAGGACATATCGGAGGACAAAAGACTAATAATAAGTATGTCAGGGAAACAGTTTAGAATGTTGTTTACTCGATTAACGTCAAAGCCTGTCGGGAAATTAAGAAGAAAGAACTAATAACAAATTGAAAAGTTTGTGTCTGAAGCTTTCATAAACGGTAACGAAATTGGGCTGAAGCCGTGTTATGTTTTTGGTCCTTCCGGCCGCAGAAGTATTTTGGTCCTTTCCTTCACAATTGTGAAGAGATACTTTAAATCTTTGCTCGATTTAAGCACAATATGGAGTAACATTATTTATTCCTAACACCCGTGTTTCCGATTCCCCTACGATAAACATATTTTATGCAAAATAAACAGAAGTTACAAAGCAGGTCGTGACATACGGGTGCAGAGAAAAGAATGGGATGAACACACTGCCACAGATTTAGGTCAGCGATATGTTACACACATGTGGTTTTACCTTACACGCGTTACAATTGACGTAGTTACTGAGGATGCTAAAGTTCTGCTTAGGACAAGAACATCTTTAATTCCATTATCCGATCTCTTCTAACCTAAGGTTGCTTTTTTTTCCATTCGCTCTGTAATTAATATACAATTCTGAAGCAGCTTGTGCCTGGATTGTTCTTCATTGTCTGTTAACAACCAAGCCTCGATTGAACTCACCGTCATTAAATTGAAATCCAGAATTCAGTAGAATACGATGCGTACACACTTCTAAATGATGCTGAAAGTGCAATAAACATCCATCACACTTTAATATAGACAAAGTCAAGATAGAGGGATTTTAAGAAACCAAGGCATTCATTCAAATAAATTGTCAAAGAATTTCTCCATGTTCGCTCCTTAACGTGGTTCAAGTCAGGATTGCGTTTATAAATAGTCTATAAATACTAGTAATAATGTTACCGGTTGAGCATGAGATCGTAAGTGGAGTTGCGTGCTGATGGACACTTGTTTCGCGCACATTCGTTCAGAGCCGAAGATGTAAAGGAATGACTTAATGCCAGGGTAGATGCTATTCTAGTTATACTAAGCTAGAACGACTAGGTGCGAAATGTAGAAATATATATTATTTTACTTCTAATAATCCATATTTTGCTTTTATCCTTAAATGTTTAAATGGCTTGTTTCCTTTCAAATATCATGTTGGTGTTATTTTAGTATCTGTTTTAAACTACAGCTTTGCTGCCTCTTAGTGCTGATGTTTTAAATGCAGCCTACTCATGCTTTGAACAAGTCATCCATAAAGTTTAATGACTTATGCATATTATTTCATCGATGAATAACAATGAAATTTTAAAGTAAGTTCTATATGTGGATCAGAATATAAGGTCTTATTATGCCATCACAACAATGAGTCAGGAGTCTGACCTCACTCTGACATCAACAAATGGGCAGTGCACGAAAAGATTGCACTTCAACATCCTTGCAGATTTCAAACATGCGTAGGCGATTACTCTACAATTTATTGAACAATTACGTCACTTCGCTCTACACGAGTTCTATCCAGAACTCTGACAGCGCCAGAGCCAGTCTAAGGGCCAGACGTTCACGCAAGAAACACCTCTAGGCGTTCAATGAGTTACATGAAAGCGAGCACCGTTTTTGAATCGTGCGTAATTGTCGCGTGCAAAATCCGACAACGTGCCCGGAGGTGTCTTCCGCGTAGAGATTTTCCGTTAACCTTTATAATACTGGTGTCTCATATTGGAGACAGATAACAATAAAATTCTATTGTGTCTGCTAATTGCGCGCGCGACAGATTAAATTGAAACTGCATTAAATGAAATGCTATGCAGCCGCCTGGACAAACATAACGCCGTAAAACAACGCAATTGCAGCGTGAGTCAGGCGAGCTTACGAAGTCAAACAACACCCCCGTAGCGGCCTTAGAGCGTCCCCGACAGCCGGCTCTACGGACTACGATACAATCACAGTATCGTAACGTCAGTCAGTGTAGTCCGCGCCACCACGCCGAGCGCACGCATCGTCCGCACACTCATTACTACGAATGCGATGTGAATCGAACCTTCCGTGACTGTGCACCGATTTGATATTCAAATTGGACAATCGAAATAAGTCATCAGGATTGGATTGTATTGTAATGAGGAGGGCCGTACGTCGACAAGCCAGGGTGGGACCCTTCTAAAATTTGGACAAACAGTTTCTTTGATGAGTTATGGAATTAATGCAGTGACTAAGTTTGATCAGTGAAGTGACTGAGCCAGTGATGAGGAGTTTGGTTGCGAGCTCCAACTCCGAACGCCGGCAAAATTAATTCTTACACGGAGCTCGGGGCGCGCGCGGTGCCGCCCCGGGGGGCGCGCCGCCGCCAATTCATCAAGGGTTGGAAGAAGACCATGGGGGTCATCTCTAAAACCTTTGGCGTTGTCTTCAGTCTGTAAGTAATTAGATTTTGCATTGAATTTAGCGAGATCAACCTTCCAAAGTGTAACCTTTCCGAAAATTTTCTCCCATTAAGTACCATTTTACTCATTCAAGAGGAGAAAGTGACTTCTGAAAATACTGGTTATCACGACAATTTATCATAGGACGCAACTAGAGTAGACAAATAGGGGCAATAAAAGCCCCATAACTCGACAGAGAAGCAGCGAGTCGTCACTCTATGCGCTTACGCAAGTGTTCCTATTCGCACGTTCGTCGCATCGTAAAGATGCGTGCGCTTTCAGCTGCATGCGTAACAAACCGAACGGTTTTATTAATGTGTTCATTCATCTCAAAACTGTTGGTTTCCCTTGTCTCAGGAAGTAAAAACCTCCAATAGGTTATGCAAAAATTAAGCCACATATCTCTGTGGTGCCATCCACTCTCGTGCCATTCATCATTGTTAATTGTAAACGACTATTCTCTCAGATTAAAGTCTGGACTTTCCCCTCAAGCTGCTGTTTTAATTAACGTTCCTTACATATAGACCTACAGGTAAATTAACATACGTGTATAACGTTCATACAAATAACTTACAACTGCGTGCTGTCCAGCCAATTTGAATTTAGTACCTCGTACTCGCATTCAATTTTTTACAATCTATAAAAGGTTCCCATTATGTGTCCTTATTAGTCAACAGTTCATGAATTTTCCAACTGTCATTATGATTGTCAATATCGATTGGAGGCATGAAATCGCCCCTTAATGTCCTCTGCAATAGAATTGGTGAAGGCTGTTTGGAGGATTCAAAAATAGAATTGATTACAGCAAACTTATTAAGTGTGGATTACATGGCGTTGGAAGCATTACAGTCACGGCATGATGTGAATCTTAGATGACCCTTAAATATAATTTGGGCAATTTAGTCGTCATAATTTTTGATGAATGTACAACGCGAATGAGATTAGCACGCATGGTTTTTTGAAGATTATGTGTTATGTATTCTTCTTCTATACGTAATAGCCTTATTGTTCCAAGTGAAACTGTTCTGAAGCCTACTATTTAAATGAAGGTAGTCGTAAAGAAACTAGGTGTCATTTATGAACTACGGTGTCGAGAATGGATTGTGAACCATATGAATTAGTATGGCAAAATATTTATCTTTCAAAAGACATAACTTCAGCCTTCAAATGTTTCCAGTCAGGTCCTGATACCGTGTTTAAGTCACTAATAGATCATCTTCATTACTAACAAAATAATTTGAAATATTTAATTTCCCAAAAATAATTTCATTCCAACAGAATGACCAAAAAGTAATAAATTAGGACCAACACATGTAACTGTGTGGTATAAAATGCGCCTTTCAGCCCTTTGAACACATGGATAATAATGTAGAGGTCATCCGCGTTTCCGGACGACCTATTTTCTCACATAAACAAGGGAGTCCACAAAGCCCATTTTACAATTTATATCACGGAACAGTGACTGGACACAGAGATCATAGTAAGTCGTTACAACTCACGATTCCGATCGCCGAGTTGCGAATAAGTGGTGCACCATGTAATTTCGCGGGATAGCCAATTATTATGACGTCACAAGACATTGGCCAACACCGGTGCCCGGCTGCTGCTATCGGACCCTATCTAAAATTAATAGGGCAAAGTTCCGTAAATGTGGCAACGTCCGCCCGTAATAATATCCATCGACCTCAATGTTTAAGATTGATCTACATTAATTTTCTTGCTAATTATTATCTGCTAAATGTACGAACAATGGCCTAGCAGTTGAGGGGAACGTAAAGCTTGACGAAGCTCAAGGAATGGTAATAGTCCTAACAATGCGCATCTAAATGTAAACTCGATTAGGTTTCGCTTTATTTGGCTCGGCCGGAAATCAACATACCTCGCCTTGTTTCCGGCGCATCAATAATTTGGTAACTTTATGAAGCTCGGTCACTTCAATATTTTAAACAGTATCCAAATTCAATATAATTTATCTGAATGAATCTTCGATTTCCAAAAATTTGTTACATGATTAGGTTATTGCCTTCCAACTAGTTTTTACTTTCATCTTAACTATCTCACCGTAATTTCTATGTCACACAGCTTCCTTTCTCAACTTCTCCAGAAATATATATCCTGTTCTAAACTTAATGGTCGTGAGAATACGTAATTTGGAGTTTTCGTCTATGTCCTTTTTATAGCGTCAAATAAATAAGATAAATAAAAGTGAATAATGATCAGTGATCGCTCTACAGACACTTGAATAGAGATAATGAAGTTAATAGCCGCTGTTGAATTTCAACGACAATAGTGGGAGCGAAAATTACCGTAAATTAAATGCAGTATTGGATACTTAATCAATCATTGGTTAACGTCTAACTAAGGATATTAAAAGCGAAGGAATGGCTAATGCATAAATGGTTGATATTAGCACTATCGGTTATATTATTTGAAATTGTAAGCAAACGATTTGATAGTTTACTCTCTGTGGATACAATAAAGCGTTTATCACCAGCTGTTTTATTATCCTCTACTATACATACTTGTTCCAAACGGAAATATTAAAGCCCTAAAAGCTTCCGAAAATAAAGGGTTAGAGACCTGTCCCACAATCGTAATCTTTATCCCGAACATTTTCAAACGTTTTACATACGTTTAAATCTTCAACCGGTGCCGATACTTCGCAATAAACATCCTCGGTAAACACCACAAAGATGTTTGCAATATAATCTGGTCCATTGTCGAGGTGCCCTAGAAAGGTGCACGATTGTGTGCTGGTCTTTGTGCTCCCAACATTTCGGGAACAGCGGTGATTATCAAAGAAACGCTCTTAAATGTTCAATAGGACGTTCTTTAAAGCGGATAACCGTATTTTAATACTTGTCTTTAATCTTGAAATGAGAAAAGGGATAGGAAGCATCGTCTATTTTATTTAGCACGAGTACTTTACGTTTTTTATGCTATCTTTTAAAGGTTTTAAAGCTAAACGCGTGAATCAATACGTCAAGAAGAGCTAAAAATTTCTAAATGCCCTGAAATTCGGACATCTGTCTAACTCTGCCTACTACTGATTCGTATTCAGGAAATGCCTTTGTGTGATATTCACGAGTGATAATCAATTTCACATTGACGTCAGCAGGTATTTCAGTAACCTTTGTACTAGATACTATTTCCATCGTTCTGTTCATTACTTATTCATATTTTCAAGCATTGTCCTTCTTTTTCTTTTGTTGCTCCAATTTTGTTATCAGCTTTTATTACATTTGATAAATGGAAACGTCATAGTTGTTCTTTTTTCGATAATAATCAAGTATTATTTCCTATTCTGAATTAAAATCATCACAGAAGGGGAATTGATTACATGCGATAGTCTCAATGTTTCAGGCGTTTTTCTCCAATAAATCCACGCCTGAGAGACGCTCAGGCGTGGATTTATGTTTTCCTTTATTATCAAAAGGTATTATACCAGCAAACACCTCACTTTGTATGAAATCGATAAGAAATATCAAGTATTTCGTAAGACAAACAATTCGTAAAATAATTACTCGTATGCCGTTATCGATGCCTAAAACAAACGTTGTTAATGTGAGTTATCGCCGTTCATCGCTTTTAAATTAACAATAGGACACAAGTTTTACGAGAGTCGTAAATTGTGGGCTTTTTACGTGTCGGTACTATACTTTATACGGTGTTGGCGTGCTCCTATATCGTTTGTTGCGGGGTACCAATCAAATCGTCGTAAAGCGTAATGGTTGCGGTCGTAATCCACTCGATATGGGAACTATCATTCTCTTAGATGGACCCGATGCGATACAGATAAATAAATTCACCTGGGCATAATAGCTACGGGAATTTAGACTTTATTTGTCACGAAATAGTATTGTTGCTAGATCCATATTCTCTTGGCGTCCCTAGAATTTTGGCCGCGTTAGAGTCGGTTCTCGCGTTTGGGCAAACAGCGCGCTATAGATTATAACGTGTGTGGAGAATCTTCGTTCTTTATGCTCATTGTTTTTATAACACTATTTTCATTTTCGGTTCATCTTTATATGTGGTCCAAAAATATAATTATTAATATTTAAAATGAGCTTATAAAATATGATAAGGGATACCCAATTGTTTTTTTTTTTTTTTGTATGATAGAGCCAAAACCAAGGTTGGTAAGAAAATACTGTCAGTAATTTAATATGACCCTTTACTTTAAATTCAACGACAAATATTTCCATTAAGTCAATACATGGTCCTTTTTAAAATAAATGTATCGTCTACTGTTACCAAGGCGTTGTTTTTTCTGCGCAAGCGCAAAGTGCGTGACAATAGGGTTTAGTTGGACACTAGGAGCAGTCGGCTGGAATGGCATTGTAGGACGAGTCTAACTGGTGTGTCCACTCACATGCCCAAGGACTGGATTGCTGACCGCCTACAATAGACTTGTCATATCAGTTTTTTAAACGTTTTCGTGACACCTTGAACTTCATTTAAAAAGGAGATGGGATTGTAATATAAAAAATGACGAACGGAACTGTTGCTTGTAAAAACACTAGTGTTTACAAATAAAATAAATATGTCATAGCATGAATCATCAAAACTGACCATCTGATGATGGTCATCAATCACAAAAGTTTTTCGCAAAAGCTATTTTCTTTTGATTTTTCCCTACCACTATCTACTGTCAAATAACAAATATTTAACAATCCGATTACTACGTTGTATACTCAAGCTTACATTAGAAAAGAAACAAAGCGAAGGCAGCGCTTCAGCCGGTGCGCAGGAGTGTTCCCGCCAATCGGTCATTGTCCTTACGTTTCCTGTCATTAAAACATTACTCATTGCACGAGTTACCTACATTTCGTTTATTGATCGTTCCCTTTGGTTTTTCTTTCAACAGTGGTAAACGAAACATACTGAACTTGTGTAATTAGAATATAGGGCCGTCTTACGTCACTGTTCCAAATTTTTGGTGCTACGAGACGAAATTACGTTTTTTTTTGTTAATTTTACAGTAAGTTCACGTACCGTAAAAACTGTTCTAACTAACACATATGTAAAGTGCTCTAGTTTCGCAGTTTTTTTTTCTCATAATTGTTTCTTTTTTTGCGAAAGTCATGTTACAGAAAGTAAAACTTTGCGAAAGTGAAACAAAATAGTGTTGTGTCTAAATTATTAGATTGGCAACTTGCATTTATTGAATGGCTGAACTGTAAGCATCGCTTTCTGTAATAAGCAGTAACTTTGCCAATTAAAGGGATAAGGAAGCTGGTAAAGTAATATTTACCTACGTATCATAATTTATAAATATTATGTACGATTTTAGAACACTGTATGTTAGTATCAACTCTTTGATAATTGAGCGGTACTCATAGCAATTGGTAGGTCAGAGTTTACCTAACTCCCATGTCAGCCATTGTTTCCCCCCTAACGCCACTGTGTCGACTTCCGGCGGACTCGTATAAAAACGTTCATTAATTACAAAGAAAGGGTGAACACCTTATCAAGGGGACAAATGCTGTATACGTTTACATAAGTAATTAATAGTCAATATATTTCTCTTTCTGGCTTTAATTATAACGGTATCAGTCTTGAATTAACTATCGCAGTTACTTGCACCACATGAGTGGGACAGTTCATTGATATTGTCAGTTAGTCACATATTTATATTAAATAACATGTCATAACATCACACCTGTATTTCCCCGAATGGTTAGGCAGAGGTGTACCTATAGTTCACTAACATTTCGCCAGGGGTTAAGTCCCATGTAATACCCGGCCTATTGCCATCAATCGGGCACAAATCCAGACTACGGGCTGCTACTGAGAAATTCCAGATGAAAAACCCAATAACACTTTGCCCGACCTGGGAATCTAGCCCGGGACCTCATGCTCAGCACTTGCGATCGCTAGACCAACGAGGCAGTCCAGTTAAAAATTGATACTTTTTTTTATTTAATAGAATGGCCGTGTTTATTTGTCCATTCGAGATTTATTTAATTTTAACCTCTTGTTGTTATCGCCCTGCCATTTGTGGTCAATTTTATACGTACTAATACTTAGTAAAGTTTTGTAGGTAACCTGTGGTAAAGTTTCCACGCACAAATTCCTTGAACCGACGATGAGTGCAGAAGAAACTGCATAAAAAAAAACTGGTCCTTATGGGCATTTTCACTGTTTGTTAACTATTAGTGAGTAGCCTATCAAGTTATAAAGTCGGAGTACCCTTGCACTTGACTACGATAGCAGATTAATCAATTACAAAGTCAAAGACAAATCATTTATTTCAAATAGCCCATAAAAGGAACTTTTGAACGTCAACATTTACAAAAAAATTGAATTGATTCTAGTCGCCCCTTTCCAAAAGGTAGTTTTCACATGGAGAAGAATGGGCAAGAAACTCCAATGTTTTACAATATTTTTATCCTATGGAGCAGGACCAGCATGTTTCCAAGCATTCTTATCTTAGAAATATTCCTCTAATTTGTAATCTATGCTTGTTTACAAATTGTACTTTTGAAATGAGAGAAAATTCGAAACTCATATGTTTTAAATTTTCTTTAATTTAATTGCAATATATCACAAGGTATTTTGTTGTAACATTTAACACATTACCGAGTACGGTAGGTAGGTATCATAAATGCAAATGCTACGATAAGTAGGTACCGTAATCTTAACCACACAAATAGGTACACAATTAATAGAATTATATTATAATGTAGAGTAATTAAACTTTTCAGTAAACCGACAAAAGTTTTTTAAAAAACAGTATTTAAAATCCACAAAAATTGTTACCAACCGGTAATAAAATAAGAATATACCTACCTAAGAAAAATAAAAGGGGATGTTTATGTAACATAACATCACGCCTTGTTTCCCCAAAGGGTTGGGCAGAGGTGTACCAGTAGTAGGTACACCCACGTTTCGCCAGTTATGTTTAAGTCCCATGAAATAGGGGGCGAGCCTATTGCCAATACCAGGCACAAATTCAGACTCCGGGCTGCTACTGAGAAATTCCAGATAAAAAACCCAATAACAATTCGGGAATCGAACCCAGGACCTCATGCTCAGCAGTAGCGCTTGCGACCACTAGACCAACGAGGCAGTGTGTTTATGTAATCATTGCATATATAATTTGGTCGCCATACAGCAACCAACAACGGAAGTCCTTCGTAATATCCTAATTGGCGTGACGTGACGGCCATAAATAGACATTCAATTTTCAGGATCATGATAATTACACTTCAATGCAATGAAAGATGTTTTTCTATTGCAGCGTGGTACAGTTTTGGTATTGTCAATACTTGTATTAATATATCTGTAGTCATTTATTATCAATTACTTGGGTCTTGAGTACCGGAAATATTATTTTGAAGATAAATAAATCTTCTATTGTTTTGGGATTTCGACAGCTTCGTCATTAATTTTTATACAATTTAAATCTCTTAATAAAGTCTTGTATGTTTAAATGTGACATAAATCAATGTCGATTTTGTAGTCGGCTATTAGAGAGCTTTGAAGTCGACTAATCGATTATTCGTGAAACCGCTGCACACCTCCATTCGTAAAAAAAGTAGAACTGGAACATTAATGTATTAATAATCTCCATTAAAGACTTAATTTAACGCAAATTTAATTTTTATGCGGCACCCCTATTATCACATAATGCTTTAATCTCAGAGGATTTTTCAATTTATATAAAATTTCTTGGAAACTTAATTTGTAGGTGAGACGCGGGGATCGCTATGATTTATGAATGAAATAAAAAATGTAAAGTTACCTGCATAATGTGAGGCGTCTGTTTAAAATGTGCATATATTTAGAACAAAAACCTAATTCATGAGCAACAAGAGAATACACTTTTGGTCCTCTGATCCGCAGGGACGCCGTACAAGTTTCAACTTTTCAAATTCATATATTATTATTATTCTATCATTTGTCTGCATAAATGTATATTGTATTTATTCAACTATAAATGGATTTACTTATTCCCAGTAAAGCATATCATTAGGTATTTTTATCACCACAGTACCAGCACCATCCTGTCCTCCCAATCAATTGAATAGGGAAAACATTGGGATTTATGGTAAATATTAGTAAATAAATAGCAAATTTTATATCATTTTAAATGCATACAAAATGTACCTATTCCATTTTAATTAGCGGTTTGTCGCCCGGAATATTAGGTCACCAGCATCACGCTTCAATAATAATATTAATCGTGGTCTATGTACTGAGGAAAAAAACACTAGTTTGTAATACAAACAAAGCCCAGCTTTTGTTTTTTGACGCTAAACATTTATCATAGGAAGTAATTTAACAAATTATTAGACACGTATCAGCTTCTAATTCCTCTGAGGTCGTGCCAATGTCGACCATTCCACAATTCCGTTTTGCCTTCTACAAATCATTTGGGACTTAATATTTAAACAAGACGCCTATTGTTACGAAGCAATTCGATTCGGATCTACGTGTCAATATTAGATTTTGTTCTCGGAAGTAATTTGATATATTTCGAGTACCACTCAAATGTCAACAGAACAGAAGGGATCTATACAAAGTTTGAAAGCTTTCAGGTGTTATTTTTTGCATTGCAATGGGCATTTAAAGTTGTTAGCGGTCTATAACTACACACGTAGTTTACGACGAAGATAATGACTTGTCGCAAGTACTATTATGACAACGAATTAAGGAGACTCTATTCAAGTCGTTTGCCTACCGTGTGACAATTATCAATTAGTGTCGGGTACAACAGACAGACGCAGCGTTTGCCTGCAGCAATTACTCCCATCTCTCCGTTGAATTATTCCAATAAGTTTTTTTAACGCTTCAGGTAAATGACATAGAGTATGTGCTTGAGTGACCAGGGGCCAGTGGGGCCAGCAATCAGCTTTCCTTTCCGCCAGCGAGCCATTCTAACGCGTAAGGGCCGGCGGCGAAGAGAGCTCATCATGGGTGATTATCTTTAGGGGGACCTTAATTACAAGCTCCGTGCCTAATGTGAAGCTTTATATCATATTTTTGAATCGCCAGTTCACGTCAAAGTAACTAAAGTTTATATTGTTCAAGTTTTTTTTTTTTTTTTTTTTTTTGTCTAGGGCATCTCGTAGCTCACCTCTGAGGTGATGACTACTTAACCGGTCAATCCTGCGGCTGCCTTAAGCTACTAACTTAAAGCCTCCAGCCAGGGGAAAAACTATTGTTCAAGTAAAACATAAAGACAATTTCAAGTCTTGAAACTACCCGCAGCATGCAGCATATGTCGCGACATGTGCTGCGCAAACTTTCCGAAGTTTTATTCTTGCAGACAACAGTCAATACGTTATTTTAAAACATCAGGAGGCTAACGCATTGTTTCCAAACGACTTGGAAGTGTTCTTAGGAATCATAAATGGCAGCTGTTCGGCGATGAGTTACGACTACTTACGACCGAGGGCAGCTCAGCCGCATGTTGCGGTGAAAGTACGCCTTTACGCTACACACGTGCACGCAACCCGACCGTTTACTTCTACTATACCATCCAAGTTTCGTAGCATAGGTACTCTACTGCGTATGAGTAAGCTGTCCCTCATCATAACTTGAACTTTGACGAGGCTTATCAACCATCGTCTGGACACGGTCACTGTTAATTAAATAACTACTACAGACACGAGATTGGGATCTCGCAGCGTCATCTTCGATTCAGCCCTGACACAGAATGAAGACGTCAAGCACGGGTAGCGTCCGCGTTATCTGCTCAGCTATCACAGTTGTGTGTGTACAATGAGCGGTGGTAGAGACACTCCTCGCGCACCTGTCGGTCGGCCGGCGCGCGACGTGACCGGCGCGCGCGCTGCCTCGGGCGCGTGCGCCGCCCCTCCTCCGTGGCTCCGGGGGAATGCCTCCGATACTCATTAACTTTCGGGGATTCGATGATATATGTCGACGATGCCGGATGCTTGTATAATGACTGCCCCATCATGCTATTATGAACACACCAAACTCCCCACGAAACTGCCTTTATACCTATTGTTGACTTCTAGAAAACAAAAATGCGATTCTAATTCGCTCTCGCGTTGCGTGCCGGAAACTATTTTCTCATCGATCTTGTAACAAACCGTACAATCTACACATACACACATCTAACAGATAATATTATGTGTATCGTTGCGGGTAATTTTAGGTCATTCCCATCAAAACGGGCGTCGCGGTCGGTCGGGAGACGGCCTTGCGTTGCGCGTCTGTTGCACGCTGGTGCAACAAACGCTGGTTCTAAGTTTCCTCAATTACCTTCACTATCGTCGCGCGACTCGATCCAACAAACAATGCTGCAGCCGATCAATACAAATGATTATGCACGTGTCTTACATAAAGTGCCTCTCGCACGTCCGCGTTAATAGATCAGCTAAACATTAGCCGAAGGTTCCTCTGTAAAAGGGCTCGATAGGTTCATATGGCCGCACCGTACGTGATTTTGAACGATCTACGTTTCGGCGAACTCGTTGTTTCAACATCGAATTACATCGAAAAATTCTATAGTTTGGTTTTGTCTAACCATTTTTTTTTGGCGTCCGGCCTAACAATAAAAAATATCGATTACGATTCTAAGCACACAGAGATATTATCTAATGATCTAGGCAGCGTTAGGAGGTGTGCGTGCGCGCGCGGCGTGTCTTCACGTATAATTCTCCGGGCCCAATGCCCAAATGAAATTATTATACTAATTACCGAATCTCGATCACGAGCAGGGGGCGTTGCGGTTCTAAATCTCCCGCTCTCCTAAATCGATTACGGGTATTACGGGCCTAGAGCCCGGCGTTTTGTCTCTGTCTTATGTGGGCCGGCCTTGCTCTCGTCTTTTTGGTCATAATCTATCACGGTTCATTGCTCCTAGTGGCCACTTGGCCAGTTTGGCCGACCAGTGCGAGAGTGCGGAGACGGACTTCGAGATGTTCTTGAGATGCTCTTATATCGTTTGTTTAATGAAGTTTTTAATAATGGCTGGTGTTGTAAATTGTTTTAGAAGACAGTCGTGTCCCAAGCCTCCCACATTAGCGTCAGGTGCTGGCCGGCCGCGTTATGGATGAGCGTCAGTTAGTTTCACACCGCTCGCCTTCAATATTATACCGTACTTTTAATAGCTCTACGCTCTGGTAAATATCTAAGGAGTCTCACTTTCACATGATGAGCCTACTATTAATTGATATTACGAGACTGGGCTACGGAGAGTCGGCGAATATGTGCTTTTTATTATATTTATGTCGTTTAGTTTGTATGGGGACGCAATTATCTTTGCATTAAGTATAGTGTTTATTGTTTTATCTTTTTGCATGTAACAAGGTTGAAAATGAACTCATCAAATTGTTATGTTTGACCTTTGAAAAGATTTCATGTGCGATAGCTCGGTTTTATGCATTTATCATTACCTACTATGACATTAGGTACCGCTGGTGTGTCTGGCTCTACTCGTCTATTGTATTGTATTTCTGAACTTCTTTCAGTCATTTTTCAGTATTCAAATAGCCTCCATAAAAAAAACAATAGTAAGGACTAATAAACAAAAAAATATTAATTTAGTAAGGATCTATAAACATTGTTATGTTGCTATAGTACGTTGCAATTACAGAGCCTTGAACACGACCCACTTTGCGTTTTAGAAATACAAGTATAAATCTACTTAGTATAATTTATTTCCTCATGTGTTAATAAAGGAAATTACTTATTTGAGGTTAATAATACACAGTTTGCAAATAAAACCATTATTTAAAATTATAATTTTTCATTTATCTCGCTGTTTGATCTAAGCAAACGTTTTATTGTTGCTAAAATAGTTTTCATTCAGTATGACGTCCGTACATACAAAATTAACAATGAACACAAATATCTCCTGAGACATCATTCTGTTTCATGTGATATTCATCTCCCAGAATGAATTTAAACTGAAGCTTAAACATAACATTACGTACGCCTATTTTCCCCGAAAGCAGAGGTGTACCTATATAGTACACCCACATACTCCCACTTAACATTACGCGGTAAACCACACTACGTAACCACCCTTTGCCAGCAGGGCTAACATGACAAGCGCGAGAAAGCTCTCTATCTCGTTTTGTCGAAATTTGTCTACGATTCTGACGTCATTCTAATCCCTAACATGACCGTAAACGACGAGATATCTCGAAAAAGGCACTTTGACAGTTCTATATCTCGCGAGAGAAACGGATGCAAGTTATTAAAAACAAATTATTTTTACGATAGCAACATCGGCTTGAGATTCCGTTTCATTCATTCAATGGTGCCGATTTTCTTGTCACAAATGCCTCTAAACTAGACAAAAAATCAGCAAAATTTAGATTATTCCTGTCAACCGACGATTTTCCATTCTGAAATAGACTAAAGTGACACAACTTAACTATATTTTAGTTTGACGGCACTGAGCTAATTTAGTGAAAATGGGAATTTTGCTATTCAGAATTTTACGTTCTTCACCTAAAATGTTGATTGTCTAAGTATTTAATCGCGATTAAAAAATGAACTAAAATTCACACCAACACCTCGAAGGTGCAAAAACAATACTGTCTTTTTTTTTTCTTTTGCTTATATCTCGAAAACGGTGTGTCCTATCGCAAAAATAATGAAAATTTCGACCCCCTTTAGGAAACCCATAAACCCCTAACACTCAACATGTAGGTAATATTTTTTCATATTTTCCATACAAAAAACGAATAATTCCATATAAAACACGTCGTTCCAATATAAATAGTAGTTTAAAACTAAGTATTTTCATTATTAATATATTGTAAAATAAAATGATGACTAAAATAAATACAATTATGAAACTGCCATGTTATTTTGGAGTTTTTTTTTTGTATCATAATTTTGTCTACTCTTCTCGTCGTCAAAATCGACGACGAGTAAAAACGACTAAATGATAGAAAAATCGAAGATTATCTCGTGTTGAATTGTCAAAAATCGAGATAACTATGGTGCCATGTTAGAGTTTGTAGAGAAAACATCAATTTTGACAGAAGGAGTCGACTATTTTGTATGGAAGTGCTGTCAGAAAACGAGAAAGTGACCGAAATAGACAAAAATTACTCACGCGAGAGCGAGTAATTGTCGTGTGTGTCATGTTAGGCCTGCTCGTGAACAGGCGAGGCAGCTGCGGCCACACTTCTGCTTAGCATGTAGTATGTAGCCGCTAAGTTCGTGGTTAGGTTAACGAGTTAGATCTACAAACAAGTTCAAATAGCACTTATGTTGCTAAAACCAAAATTTTTGGTAAATTCTTTAACAATTTATTTGCATCCTGAGATTAGGCTTCACACTTGGGACACTTGACCTAAACTTGTCTCACTAATGGATAATGTTCTCTCAAATTGATTTCACATAAGTCTGTAATCCCCGAAGGGTTAGGCAGAGGTGTACCTATAGTACACCCACATTTCGCCAGTTATGTTTAAGGCCCATGTAATAGGGGGAGAGCCTATTGCCATCAACCGAGCTCAAATCCAGACTCCGAGCTGTTAATGAGAAATTTCTGATGGAAAAACCCATTAACACTACCTGGACCACATGCTCAGTAGTAACGCTTGCGACCACTACATCAGCAAGGCACATAACATCTCTCTCTGTTCCCGTTTCCGACCTGTCACCAATTGTCTCAAACAAACCTAAGTCGCTAGTGGCAAAAAGGCTTTTCTTTAAGCCAGAAAGTTAAAAAGAGGCACATTTATTTGAAAGAATCGTGCATCTTTATAAGGTCGATAAGTTTTAAGAGGATAAATAAAATATTTCCCTTTCTTTTACACCTCATGCTAACCAAACCTTTTCTTACTTCCACAGCCTCTTCGAGCAGGAGATCATGAGCTACGTGCCCGCAGGCGGGTGCTCCATAGCGGCGGCGTCGGCGGGCGCTTCGCCCTCCCCTGCCGCGTCGCCAGCCGCCGCGCGCAGCACCCGGGCTCCCGCGCCGCAACGCCGAGACTTCGAGGCCAAGTTACGAGCCTTCTACAGGAAGCTCGAGAGCAAAGGATATGGACAAGGACCTGGCAAGTTAAAGTAAGTAATCTAAGGCATTTTCTTCCTTTATCTCATTTTATTCCGTCATCTCTATTACTCGTCACTCGTCGTCGGTGGTCACCTCCTTTCTAGCCATTTTATCTTTCACACAGTCCGTCCATCGATTCTTTGGTCTTCCTCTACTCTTATAGCCATTTATACCGATTTCCCCACAATTTTTCAGTTACCGGGTCCACTTTCAGACTTCCTTTTAAAAAAAGTAAAGGAAGTAAGTACTTGTACATAGATAAAATGGATACATGAGTATGGATCAGAGAGGATTGGCGAAAAGGAGAGAAGGCCTACCATACCCAACAGTTAAAATAGGCACAGTTTTACAATCACACTGGATTCGCCAAGGAATATTAATTTGCATTTGGCTACAAAGGAAACCTATAGGTACCGTTTTATTTGAAAACGAAGAAGGCGAATTTCAGAAGACGATGTTGCAGTATAGACATCGTTCTTAGTAGACTAAAGACTTATTTTTAGCGTATACCAATATGGTGATGATTGTCACGTATTCTTCATGTTATCCATACTTCTAAGTATACTAATATTATCAATGCGTAACACTGCAAAGCAAAGTAACACTGTCTGTCCGTTATATTTTCACGCCTTAATGGCTGAACTGATTTGGATGAAATTCGGCACACAGATAGACCAGAGTTAGAACGTAAGATACTGTTTATCCCGTGTGATAAGCTGACGAAGCCTCGGACAAAAGCTAGTACCTACGTAATAATAACACCCAATATTATTCACACATCCAAAATCAATTCTAATTCCAAACTACCCTCTTTTCAGATTACACATTCGGCGCGAACATCTTCTGGAAGACGCGTTCAGAAGAATCATGTCATGCGGCAAGAAGGAGCTACAGAAAGGCAAACTCTGCGTGCTATGGGACGGAGAAGAAGGCTTGGACTATGGCGGGCCCAGCAGAGAGTTCTTCTTTCTCCTCTCGAGGGAACTCTTCAACCCTTACTACGGACTGTTCGAGTACTCAGCGAATGATACGTACACGGTCCACGTGTCACCCATGTCGGCGTTTGTCGATAACCATCATGAATGGTGAGTAGGTTTATTTAGTTTGCTTATTGAATGGAAGAGCTTAGGCGTTTATTGTGCATGGGTGCTGCAGACCAGCACCCTGATTACGTAACACTCGATCAATCACAATCTATTTAATTTTGACAGTTCGAACATATGAAGCAATGGATAAGCAATATCCTTCAAAATTATTCAGATTATGATTCATCGTGTGTTACGCAATTCGAATGCAGGACGTAGGCACTGAGGCAGCCAACGGAGTACAATGAGGTTTTAGTTGTCAACAGTCCAACATAACTCTTCAGCCCCTTCAGAGATATTCTACCTCTCACCACTGCAGACTAATGCAGATAGTTCACTCCGCAAAATCTCTTGCTGCAAAACAATAAATGCAATCAAGGTCGCACAGCGGTAATTACCTACAGTTATATTCCCCTAGAAGTTGACTCTCTTTTTATCGCGTAACTCTTAGATCTCCTGACTACGATACGCCCACTGAATTGGCCCAACAAGTCGGGCCCGCCGCGTACTTGTAGCTTCATACCTAAAATGCGGAGTGAACCATCTGTATTAATCTGTGCTTTCACTTTAATTAAAGATCACTGTGATTTTGATAGACTGGTCACTCGAACAGCAACCTGATTACAACGTTAGTTCACAGTGATTTAGACAATGACACAAACTCAGACGTGAAAGGACTGTACTCTATGCATCTCATAGGCGAAAGATATCGTTCCGCCCATTTTTGTTGTTGAAAGCCGCGGGCCGCCCGCACCGCCCGGGCGGTAGCCAGTCTACCGAAACCATGAGAATTTTCGCTCGATAAAAAAAGTTACGGTTATTACAATGTTTCTAAGCTGAGTAGGTATTAAAGTGGTGGTAGTTCTACAAGGTCAAATTAAATAAGCTAGCGAGGGGCTTGTGGGTAAGTGGGTGACCATCTTTACATACCGAGACTCCTCCGTGCCTCGGAAAGCACGTTAAGCCGTTGGTCCGGGCTGTCATTCGTGGATCTTTGACAGTCGGAGGTCGTCGGAAGCTCGAAAGTCTGACAACCAGTCTTACCAATGGATATCGTATAGTAACCCAGTAACTGGATTATGGAGGTCAGATAGGCAGTCGCTTCATGTAAAATACTGGTATTCAGCTGCCTCCGGTTAGACTGGAAGCCGACCCCAACATTGTTGGAATGAGGCTAGGCAGATGATGATGAAATAAGCTAGGGAAACTTCACCGACGTGATGAGTGCCGATATCTCAAATAAAACAGATTTTATCAACGTAACAATACCAGCGGCCATTAACCCTGAAAAAAAATCATAACATGTTTTTATTTTATTTTGTCTGTTTAGGTATCAACACCCATCACGTCATCGCAGTTTCGCTAACTAATTTTATTTTACTACAAATATTAATACTTATGGTGGATAATTAGCCAAATTATCCACCATTCAGGAGCTGTGCTTTTCCTGTCTTCTGGTTTATGGCTGCCGATAACACAAGCTCATTATAGATTTTAGCTTTGTCCATGAAATAGTACAGGCTCTCGCAGACAGGCGCGACGCGACTTTGGTGGAACAATTTCTATGAAAAGTTCATAGACATTGTCTGCGGGAGCGTTTATGCACCTGCGTTGTCACAGATGTCCTTAGCCCGCCCAAGCCAGTTTCTTTGCCACACAATAACATAAAAATCTCCACAAAATAATGAGGTGTGTGTGGCTGTGTCGTTGTCGTACGTTACGAGTAATATTTGTTTAGACTAATTCTTTGAGCTTTTAGCTATCGAGTGGTGTAATAAAATTTTAGATACAGATGATAGCATCAAACTGTAGGATTTTGTTTTTTTTTAATTGCCTCCTTATCATAATTTTAATTAGCACCATTTTAATTATCCTGTCTAAATATGATTTAATTAGCACCAATAATTTGCTTCACACAGATGGTCATTATATTTGATAGCTAACGAATTATCCCATGACATGCTTTTGTTATTCATTTTGGCAGACATTGAATTACAAATGAGTGTGATAATCTTTTAACACGAACTTAATCTGGGTGTTGGCAAAATAAATAGGTACATTTAATAAAAAAGAAGATAAAGAAAAGAAATAAAGTAAATACCTTTATTTGTGGTAAACATGACGCAAAGAAAGAACGCAAACTCGAAAATAACAATTTGGGGAAAAATATCCACGCAAAACGGCCATCGCTCAGCATAATGCTGCGACCCTATGCGAGACAGGGCCCCAGCGCTGGTTTTCAGCGACAGCTGGCGTTGACGTGATGACGTCAACCGATACTATATATGGAAAACATAAATAAATAATTACTTAGGAGGATTTTGTTTTGTTATTTTCACTGTTTTATATTCTTCGAACTAGAAGACTGGATTAGTGATCGCAGTTTATTGTTATTATTAGTAGGACTAGGGGCTGCTACAGCACACGACCGGTCTATTTGGCGACGCCTAAGTCCAGCTGAGGACATCTTTCGGATGAGATGACCATATGAATAATGAAACCTTAGTACCTAATACGGCCGATATAACTTGGCAGTTCTGACCTTCGCGCAGAAGGCTGCGCATTTTTTTTTTTTAGGACGGCAATTGGTGACATGATGCGAGTGTGCGCGAGAGCACATGCCAAGCTTATCTAGTGTTGCTAACCGTACTATATTTATAGTATCCTACTATATTTGAGGCCTAAATACTATATTTTTATTTCAATACAGAATGCCGAGATGATCGCAATAGGGCCAGTGTTCATCTCATAAAAGCTGATATTAATGATATTGTGTAACCCTAGTTTAAAGTGTATGAGTGATTTAAAAAAAACCTGTTAAGAAAGGTTCACAGTAGCAAAAAAATGCATTTAACGTATAAAAATATTTTTGAAACACCCACCTACTATATTTATTTAATATTTTCGTCGTTCCTTCATTTTTCATTCTTTTTACCTATCATGGTATATCTTATTCTAAATGCATCGTCTTCACATATAATTATATAATTAATGTATACAAGAATGATATTGTGAAAAAAAAAATTAAAAGAGTAAACGGTGGAGTTTCTTGCCCATTTTTCTCCACGAAAACTACCTTTTGGAAGGGGCGACTAGATTTTTTTTTTTTGTAAATGTTGACTTTCAAAAGTGCCTTTTATGTGCCTAATTGAATTATATTATTTGACTTTGACTTTGACGTCATCTACAATTTTTTTTTACAGGCTTCGCAATAATAATGCTTCGAAAAAAAGTTGGCAACCCTAGGTGTATCAGAAAGTTTTGGACAAATTTAAGGGTGTGGTATATGTAGTGGTATAGACCATCAAATTGAACAACTCCATGGGATCAATATCGTCGGCGAGAAAAAATTATCAGCCGTCACATAAATACCTATTATAAATTAAAGTCGCTTTTCGTGTCTGTCTGTGTGACCGCGTTGTTCTTCTAAACTACGCGACGGATTTTGATGCGGATTTCGCCGTCATTAAGAGAATTTGCCCGGATGGCTTATGTGCGTAATACTTACCATCATTATTCTGTTAAGTACCTGGTACTTGTTGAAAGACCTACACCGTTCCCCCCATACCTAATAACACTGTCATTTGAAAAAAAAAAAAAAAAGCCTATTATTTTTAAAAGAGTAACCGTGGAGTTTCTTGTCGGCTCTTCTCCATAGGCAACGGTCAATTGGAACCGTGCACCTAGCTTCTGACGTTTCATAAGTGCCCGTTATGTGAAATCAAATATTTTGAATTGAACTTTGTTATGAAACTAACACTATAGTATAATAAAAGAATCTCCCTCTTTTGTCAAGTCATAAAAACCGTACGAATCACACTAAGCACTAAATTGTATACAATCAATTCAAATTACATTGATTACTTTAAGAAATGCATGCTTCCTGGCGTCAAACGGTACCTATTATCTTATTAAGCCAATCAAATCAATACATAACATTATGTATTGGCTATACATCATTAGGATATACCAGTAATGACTTTGCGTTGACAGTGACACGTTGTTAGACGTTATAAGTATGACTGTTCAAGAGCGAAGGCTAACTAAGGCTACTGATTAGTTAATAACAGCCTTTAACTGTCCGTCGATGACCAAGAAACTGCACAACCAAACTGTACTGAGAAGACGCATAAAAAAGTATACAGGGTGTAAGGGACAGCCCTCCGCAAACTAACAAGGTGCATTCGGCTCCTTATTTTGAATCATATTCCACTGAAAATTTTCTCAGTTTTTTTTGTAGGGTTTTCAGTTACTATTCTTTTATTTCAATTTAAAATTACATTCTCTTTACGCAGCATTAATGTAAATAAAACAGCTAAAATAAAAAAATAACAGCAATGGATGTTGAAATTCTCTAACGAACTACGTGTGAAATCAGCTGTTCAACCACCGCGGGGGGCGGAGAGGGCGTCCGCAAGCTACGTACGTTTTGCCACGGTAGCGATACATTGCGTGTAGGGTAATCAAACAAATCAGGTTTATTGGATTCCCATAACGTTCCTGAAATAATTTCATGTACCGGTCATCTTAGTATGATATACTGAATTCACCCCATCAGTCTGCGGAGGGCTGTCCCTTAAACCCTGTCTAAGATGTGTAAAATTTGACATCTTGACTGACAGTACCAACCTCTCGGGTTAGTACCATGACGGCCATCTTTAACACCGCGCGCGCTCATTGGTCAAATCAAACAGCGCGCGCTTCCCCGGCTTCCTGTTACACACTTCCGTCCCTTTTCACGAAATCACTCCTACAGGTTGCAGGAAAGCGAGAGGATAGATATTACACTTTAAAAAAAGAAGAAAGAACTAAGCAGAATATTTTTTACATACAAGTTTTTACTTTTCAGTGTTTTGTGTATACTTACTAGCATAATCAGCCTATAATATTCCCCCTGCTGGGACACAGCGCGGGCCCAGTGCGGGTTGGTAGATGTCACATGTCTTCGAATTGTTTGGTTCTAGGACATGCCAGTTTCCTCAAAATATTTTCCTTCGCCGTGTTGTGTGTTAAAAAGCTTAGGTATATTCATTCATACATGCAATGACAGACAACCCACAGCATAGACTGTTGGTGTCTAGAAGCATGAAATATTGCGCAAGAGTTCCTCATGTAACGGAGGTGAGCACGCGTTGCCTTTGAAAATGCATCCCTTTAAAGCGTATCAATAGGCGATGGAACTTTGTATGGAAGTTCCATAAGGCTTGTAAATGAAAAAAGCCCAATTTTCATACAAAATAGAAAGAAAGGAAATACATTTATTTAGCACAGACCAAAAGGCAAACAAGTGTAAACTACAATGTAAGACATTAGCAGGAAAGAGTCGTCAAAAAGCCCAGTGAAAATGACAGCTTTTAACTGAGAACCTGCAAGGTTTTTTTTTTTTTTTTTACCCGACTACGGCGAAGCAAAAAGGAGGGTTATGATTTTGACCGGTATGTATGTATGTATGCATGTTCATCTGTTACCTCATAATTTCTAAACACTGATCATAATTTGACAAATGAGATATCGTTGGAAGCGTATTGATCGTCCGCTGGATTATAGGCTATAAGACGTCACATTAAATTTAATATGGCGCCCTCTAGAGGTACGCGACAAAGTACATTACAAATATGTATATATATCTTATTGTCTAAGTAAGCAAAAAGGGAAGAAATATAAAAGCCATCTTAGGAGATCATCTCTTTTATTTAGTGAGGATTGAAAGAAAGAAGTTTTAAATATCTAAGAAAATACAAAACATAAGATGAGAAGAGCATCCTCCAATACAGTTTTACAATAAATAAACTACTTTATGGACAAGCGTCGTTATTCAAAGAACAGTTATCAATTGAGGTGCCCCTAAAAACTTCATACATTGACATTTGACAGCCTTATCGGAAGCATGGCGCATGGCGGTTTCATTGCTGCACCAATTGTAGATATATGATTTGTGATAAAATCTGACCCATTTATTCCCCAGTAAAGACAATCTTCCTACCATGATAATAAACATCGCATCTCTTGCACAAAACGCAACAGATATTTCCGTTATTATGATTTATTTTTACACCGCCGCGCGCGCCCTCTGTTTATTTTTACTCAGCGTCGTTCAGCGCAAGCGCACCCGAACCGCTCGCGTCTCGAATTACAACAAACACCGTGTATTTGGTTACAAACAAACAGACAGATTTACTAAGTTTTTGTGCACGTTCTGAAGTAACTTTTTATTAATATCATGTTTCGATTGAACTGATGTGTAACGATTTCTACGCACCGTTGCCTGGGCTCTGTAATACTGTTGAGCCTAGTTGGAGATGTTTCCAACATATTTCAGACACACCATTATATAGGTCATGTGTGTTAATTTTAGGACGACTGAGTTGTTCAGGCATCTGTAAATACAAAGTTACTATGTACATCAATATGCTGTTAGTGTTGTATACCTCAAGTATGATCCATTGTTATGGTACTTATTTATCATAACTTTTGGTATAAAATACCACATGGTAATAAGTCAGGACAGGAACTTACAGCTTTGGGGTAAGCCCAAAGTTGTAAGGTTCAGGTACTTTTGGTGTAAAGAATAGAAATCAGCCATTTCTATCCGTCTTACCTACATTCATCATACCGTACATACAAATTTGATATAAATAATGATGTATAACCTTCTATAAATAATGATTGCCTCGTTGGTCTAGTGGTCGCAAGCGCTATTGCTGAGCATGAGGTCCTGGGTTCGTCTCCCAGGTCGGACAGTGTTATTGGATTTTTCTATTTAGAATTTCTCAGTATAGCAGTCCGGAGTCTGGCTTTGTGCCCGGTTGATGGTAAAAGGCTCGCCCCCTATTACAAAGGACTTAAACATAACTGGCGAAATATGCGTGTAGGTACTTACAGGTACACCTCTGCCCAACGCTTCGGGGAAACAAGGCGTGATGTTATGTTATAATGATAGTAATGGTGCAAGTCGATTTTATGTAGTCTGTACAATTTCTATACTATTCAAATGACAATTATTTGTATATATATATATTTGTAATCACATTCTCGAAAAAGGCTCTAACGATTTGGATGAAAGTTGCATTATAGGAGTTTACGGGGGCGAAACATCGATCTAGCTAGGTCTCATATCTGACAAAATTCGTTTTCTCCGTATTTTCACCCGAGCAGAGCTCGTTCGCCCAAAGTTTAGAACAAGATGGAATTAGTAAGTAGGTACCTACCATCATGATAGCATGGAATTAGTATGTACTATACATGGAATTAGTATGAACTATCCTATTATCCTATACTATTAAATGAGCCTTCTCTTTTTTCACCAGAGCAGAGCTCCGTAGCTAAAGGTTGATTATAAAACAATTGTATCAATTTTTTTATTGCCCTATAGAATAATATATCGTATCAGGGAGTAGGTGTAGTCTAGATCACTTCGTGTGAAGCCTCTGTGCATTAGGTATATTTAAAAAAAAAACATTTTAAACCGCTAGACTAAGTGTAGTTTTAAAACAAAAAAAAAACGTTTACAATCCATTTATTAAATAGCTGTATAAAGCGCCTTATTCACCATCCAGCGTGCCGTACGTCCGCTCAAGGCCGCGGACCACGAACAGTTAGGGGTTATTTTTCGCGATTTTACCCCAAAATTCTCCATACGAAAACTACCCTCTGGAAAGGGCGACTAGAATCAATTTTATTTTTTTGTAAATTTTGACTTTCTAAAGTGCCTGTTATGTGCCTAATTGAAATAAATTGTATTATGAACAACGAACAGCTACAATATACAATATAGAAAAATAAATACACATAACATTTGATCAATATTGTAGCCCACAACCCTGTTCTCAGATTAACTGTGGATTTTGATATACAATTAATTAAATGCTAGGTTAATAATACATAATAATATTAAAAACCAAACTTACTTAATTATCATGTTTATCTATATTTTTCATATAAATCAAGAGAGCTCCTTAAGTATAAGACCTTTGAACTTACTGGGAGAACATGCAAAAATGTCAACATGTTGAAAAGTCCAAAATAAACTTAGAAAGTAACCACTATACTGATGGCCTGATATGTTTGTCTGCAGGTTCCGTTTCTCGGGTCGCGTGCTGGGCCTGGCGCTGGTGCACGGCTACCTGCTGGAGGCCTGGTTCACGCGGGCCCTGTACCGCGCCTTACTGCGCCTGCCGCCCGCGCTTGAAGATGTTGATGCGCTTGATGCGCAGTTCGCGGCATCACTACGGTGGCTGCAGGTGAGATAGGTGACCAATAGCCAGTGACCATTGAGCCCCAATCTGGCATAGGCAATGTACTGTATTTCTATAGACCGGAACAGATAATTCCATCTACGAAGGCGCCCCACTCTTCTTCCGAATCGCTTACACTACGAGTTACCTACTCATAGGTAATTAGTGTTTATTGGCAATACTAAAATACTAGCGGAATTTTGCACTGTAAACGGTTAGGAAGAAGAGTAGGGCGCGTCTTCGTGGCACTATCTGTATTTGTTTCATGTATTTATGTATATGGTTCACCACAGACTACCTGCAGTATTAATCTCTCCTCCCTTAATCCAACCAAGCGGTGGCGATGGAACAATTTTGTACCATCACCAACGCCCCGCTCGGCAACCACTCCTCGACGCTGATTTCGTACCGCTAAAAAGTATGATATCACGTAATTTTGCTACAGCACGTAGTGACACATATTATTAACAAGATAATATTTTTTTATATTTCTATAGGTATGTATCTTATAAATTATAGTTATTTTCTAGGTATTTATCACTTATGTAGCATCTGCCATGTTCTGTCTCTGCATCATTCTAAGGTTGACTGGTAGAAAATGCCTTTAAAGGCATTTAGGTATGTCCTGCTTTATATCCCTAGTACTTTTTTACTTGTGCATATTTTGTTATTTAAATCTACTGACGGTCAACGCACAGCCTTAACTGCTGGGTCTCGAAACATGAACTTTTGTACACGAGTTCCTTTTGTAACGAAGTTTAGTTAGTGCTAACTAAGGATTTTTGAAAATTCATCCTGTAAATTGGTTAATTATGAGCTGAAATTGTGAGGAAGTTCGATATTTTGATAGTATCGTGCACACGGCTTGTAATAGTAATGTTCTCTCTCCCGATTCCAGTCAGCACGTTGCGTGTCATCCCTGGAGCTAACATTCGCGGTGTCGGAGCGTCTCGCCGACGGGCGCGTGCTGGAGCGCGAGCTGAAGCCGGGCGGGCGCGACGTGCCCGTGACCGAGCGCAACAAGAAGGAGTACCTCGAGCGCGTGGTGCGCTGGCGCGTGGAGCGCGGCGTGGCCGAGCAGACCGAGTGGCTGGTGCGGGGCTTCCATGAGGTAAGGGAAACTAATTTATATGAAGGAAATAAAAACCATGTATTGGCACTCGCACAGGAAGATATAGATACAATGACACAATCATAGAAGTATAAAAATACTGCTGACGGTGAGGCAATGGGTTCGGTCGCCAGGTCGGGCAGTATTATTGGGTTTTTGTATAAGGAACTTCCCAATAACAGACCGAAAACATTTCCGTCAGTCCCGTGATGTGAAGCCGCTGCTATTTACCGAAAAGTACAAATATAGAGAAACAGTCTATGTTTGTACTTTTCGGTAAATAGCAGCGGCTTCACATCACGGGACTGACGGAAATGTTTGGTTCGACCCAATCTCATCGTGTAAATCTCATCTTCTCCTGGTATGAAGGTTTTGTCGGATAATGTACCTACTCATTTTATGATCATGATCCATTGTACTGCTGCAATCGACATGCTGAGTCGGACAACAAAAACGCTCAGTACCTAGCTGCCTTTACAGTACAAACAAAGCAACTTTATCTACAGGGTGTAAGGGACAGCCCTCCGCAAACTAAGAGGGTGCATTCAGCTCCTTATTTTGAATCATACCCACAGAAAAATTTCCCAGGAAAAATTTTCATTTTTTTAACGGGATTTCAGTTACTATTCCTTTATTTCAATGTAAAATTACATTCTTTGTACGCAGTACTCTATTAATGAAAATAAAACAGCTAAAATAAAAAAAAACAGCAATGGCTCTTGAAATTCTCTAACGAACTACGCGAGACATCAGCTTTTCAACCACCGCGGGGCGCGGGGAGGGCGGGCTCGCTGCTCTGCCGTTCGCTACGTGCGTTTTGCCACGGTAGCGATAGGTACATTGCGTGTAAATTAATAAAACAAATCAGGTTTATTGGATTCCCATGACGTTCATGAAATAATTTCATGTACCGGTCATCTTAGTATGATAAACTGAATTCACCCCATCAGTCTGCGGAGGGCTGTCCCTAACACCCTGTACAGTACCGATAAAATTGCTCATTATGTACCTATGAGTGACAGATACGATCACGCTTTATAAAGTCTATGGGGCAGGTTCTGGAACTAAAATTAACGCAAAATTAATGTGACATATCGTCAAGCGCGCGTAAACTGCTGTCATCACTTGAATGATTAAATCAACAGCTAGCTAATCGCATCACTCGAGTTGCGTTTAATTTGAACGCGTCGATAATATTCGTGCCCTATTTTAATTTATTCTCATTTCTTTGCATTGTCTAATTAGTTTGTGTGTGTCGCGCAGGTGGTGGACCCGCGGCTCGTGGCGGCCTTCGACGCGCGCGAGCTGGAGCTGGTGATCGCGGGCGCGCCCGAGCTGGACGTGGCCGACTGGCGCGCGCACACCGAGTACCGCGGCGGGTACCACGACGCGCACCCCGTCATCCTCTGGTTCTGGCAGGCCATCGACAGGTTAGCGTCGCTTCATAGCCTGCCGGGCGGTGAATTAAGCCAAGAAATTGTTCCACCAGAATTGCGTCGCAACTGTCTTAATTCACCTTCGTTCGCGTATCCTTATCCCAATTTATATGTGGTTTTCTTTCATACTTCTCTCACTCGTCATCTCGGTAGTCACACTAGTCACCCCCTTTCTAGCCATATCATCTTTCACACAGCCCATCCATCGTTTGTTTGGTCTCTTATATACTCATATAGCCTTCCTTCTCTCTGTAAAATCCATCCAAAAGTTTTTAAAAGATCGCTTTTAGCGATATAAATGTCTCTTTATGTACCCAGGGGCACGTACCCCCCCAAACCATTTAAGTAAACTAAAATCGAATCGACTGAACGGTCTGGCCTGAATGCATATCTACCAAGAAATCGCTTCAATGATGAACGCTGAAAAAGTAGGCTAATATAATATCTTAATTGAAAAAGAATTAATTCCTAAAACAGCGTAGTACAATTATTAAGATATGGGAGACACTTCTTATATTCTGTCTGGCTCATGTGCCCCTCCCAGAAATAAATCCTGGATCCGCCACGTCGCCATCACACGTAATAATCCCTGGCTACCATCCACACTTCCTTATACAACAAAATGCGGAACACACCGCGGAAGTATCTCTTCAAACAACATGACAACAACAACATGGTTAACATGATCTATTAGTGAAATTAAATGTATCTATTTAGTGTATTATTTGTATGTGTTTTTAGTTTAAACCTATATAATTATGTAATGTTTATGTTGCTTTAGTCTAATTAAAGTTTTCCTGTATAATGTTTTACACACTGTCGACGTCGAATTTCTTCCAACAGATCTGCGACAATAGACTTGTTACATACAAGTCTACTGTCGCAATATTAATGCAATAAGCAGTATCTTTGTGCCCTTCTATGTTTTTGTATTTTTCTCTAAGTGTTTTATATGTACATAAATAACGTTTTGGATTTCCGGCAGGTTCACGAACGAGCAGCGCCTGCGCCTGGTGCAGTTCGTGACGGGCACGTCGTCCATCCCGTACGAGGGCTTCGCGGCCCTGCGCGGCTCCACGGGCCCGCGCCGCTTCTGCATCGAGCGCTGGGGCCGCGTGGAGTCCCTGCCGCGCGCGCACACCTGCTTCAACCGCCTGGACCTGCCGCCCTACCCCACGCCGCACCTGCTGCACGAGAAGCTGTTGCTAGCCGTCGAAGAAACCAACACCTTCGGCATCGAATGAACACATCAGCTCGACTGGTGCACCACTTTTATAATGCTTTACGGACGACGCTCTATTCAGCTCGATTTCTCGAGGATAGAGCATTTTGTGACTTAACGAGCATTACCTAGAGAGCTCTAGTAGCGTATGCTTCGCATAACCCTGGACGATAACAAGATTCGGCCTGACAACAACTTATAACGACCATGTTGTTGGCACATTTTGTTTGTGGTATCTACAATGTTATCTGGCCCGATACGATACGATCCCCATGATTGACCTCCATTATAACCGGTATTTGTATTTGCTTTATGAGGTAATAAATATAAAGTAAATTATTATACATCATATTATGTGAATCTTAACTGTATCCTTGAAATTAACACACTTATTAACATGATTGTAATTAAGTTAATTAGACCCGACCGCCGACAGTTTGAGTATACGGTTTGAAGTATTAAAAATACATTTGCAGCTGTAAATAATTGTTACTAATTACAAGTATTGTTGTCAATGTAAATAATAGTCAATTGATAGTGTAATGGACAAACAAAGATTTTAGCAGTTTAATAAATAACGTGTAGATGTGCCTAGGTATTTATTATTATAATGACTGGCCGCGTATTCTGCGAGGTTTGTACTTTATTATCGCTTTTATTATAAGTGAACGTATATTGTGGCTGTGAAATGGGACTCAAGTCCTGTGTTTAGTAATTACGCTTTTACGTCACTAATTTATAATATTCTAAATGTAACCTTGTATCACCCTTGATAAGAAAAGTTAATTTTAAATGATTGCGAACACTGTATGTTAATTTGCTGCATACTACAAAAAATCCTCATTGAAACTAAATAAATTCGCAACTTACCTGCTAATTTTTTTATTTTTTTTAGTTTCTAAATCTCCATATATAAGCAACACTAGTCAGCTTCAATTTTATTATTATTATCAATAATTTTGTTTGAACTACATCAAACATTTGATAAATATATTATGTATTTTTCCACTACGCAGTCTTAGCTATGCTGTTCGTGAATTTATAGATGTACCATTTTTACTATAAAACTAACATTATCGAGTCATGAATGTGCAAGTTACATAGAGTTCATTTAACAATTATTTATGTTCCTTTATTATATTATAAATTAGAACAGTGTATAGTTAGTAATCCTGCAGTTCATGACAAACAGGTGTTGCCCATCTCAACATGCAGATATAGAACAGTATTGAATGTCTCGTATGTAATGTAAATATATTATTTATTGTGCTTATGAACTCTACACTTCTGTGTAGGTAATTGATGTTTATTTTTGTAAGTAATAATTCTATTATGTTGAATATTTAACTACAAATGTGTATTGTTTTATTATCTCTAAATTTTAAGTAAATTGTTTTTGCGTGAAAGTGATAAAATGTGTCAATATACAACATTACTTGAAAAATATTGCTTTTATTTGCCCCTTGACTTGTAGCTAGGTACATGTTAAGAGATTAACTCTACAAGATATTCATGTTATGCTACTGATAGAAGAATGGGGGAGGAATACAGAAAAATAGGAAAATAATTAAGAAAAATATCACACATACAAAATGTTTATTTTTCTGAAGTTGTGTAACAACAAAAATCAACCTTGTTATTTTTAAGACCTTATCTTTTAACATATATCAACTATTTACAGTTCCCAAAGTCTGCATTTGTGAACACAAACTCATGATAAAAAATGCAACAAGAGTTACTTTGCATGTTCTACTCTAAATTGTGACGGAGTTAATTCATAGCTTGTCACAGTCAGTAAGTTTTAAAATCCTTATTCCATAAAACTCAGTTAAATCATAAGCTGTGATTACAATATGATAAAAGCTACTGTTATTATAGTTCCGTATGCATACTGTAGCTATGTGAATCCAAAATTAAAACTCTTAAAAATTATCCTCCCCCTCTACAACATCCTATGTGATTCGCGAGCAACACTAATCAACCCCCATATCAATAACTTTCAAATTGAACCCGATCAAGTCAATTAGTAAATTGAAAGGTGGTTTCCGAAGAAATCAACTAAATTTTAATGTAATATAATACACGCTCGTGTAAATATTTTGTATATTTACTTCAAAAATAACGGTACATACAATATTTTAATTTGTAACTCTATCGAAAGGGAGAAGAGCGAAGGCTCACTGTGAGTCTAGCCAAGAGAGGGAAAATCCTTGCTGTCATCAACCTTAGGCGGTGCGGCCGGCGCACGCAGCGGCGGGCGCTCCTCCACCGGCTCGGGCTCGCGCGGCGGGCCCCGGCCGCGCCCGCGCCCGCGCCCACGGCCTCGCGGCCCGCCGCCTCCGCGCCGCGCCGTGTCGTTGAACGTGAACTCAATGCCGAGCACGCGCTTCTGGCGCCCCACGCGCTGCGGGTAGTCGGCCAAATCGAACTCGTCGTCGGTGTCATCGTCCTCACCTCGTTCGCCTTCCTTTTTCTTCTCGAGCATCACCAGGTTCTTCCACTGGCTCAGGTCCTCACCCTCTCCGGCCTTTCGCAGGTTGTACTGCGGCTGAGTGCGTTGGGCATTTCGGAGCGCCTTGTACTCGTCAAGCGTGAGTTCGCGCGGTTCCTCTTCGGTGGGAACGGCGGCGCGTTCTGCCTCGGGCTGCTGTCCGTCGCCGGCTCCAGCCGCATCGGCCACTTTCTCCTCAGCCACCTCACCTTCGGAACCGGTCTTGTTAAGGTCGTCAATGTCATCCCTAATCGTACCCCAGTTATGAGGACCGCCACCCTCACGCTTGTCCACCGGCTTCACACCGGTCTTGTCAGAGCCGGATCTCCTGTCAAACTCGCGCTTGCCTCTATTGTCGACCGGACGCGGCCCGCGCGGTCCGTGACTGTCGCGAGACTCGCGAGGTTCACGTTGCGGCCTCGGCCCACGGCGCTCGGCTCCCTCAGGATTGTCGCTGAAATTGCGTCGTTCAAAGTTAGGCTTGCGGTCACCAAACTCACGCCGGGGTGGTCGAGGGGCTCCTTCCTTGTTCTCGACGGCGCCATTCTGCGGCCGATCCTCGCGGCGACGCGGAGGAGGACGTTCAGTGTTGCGGTCGGTAGGCCTAGGAGGGCCTTTAGGCTTCTGTTGCTCACCGCTCCTGTTTTCTTGAGACTTTACATTTTGGGTTTCCTTGATTCCCTTCCTGATAGCGGGAGCGCCACCTTTAGGTTTGGTCTCAGGTTTGCCCTTGTTCTCCTTTTCGGCTTCTTTGGTCTTCTTTTTGAGCTCCTTCGCTTGCTCTCGCGCTTTTAACGCATCAAGAGGATCGGACTCGTCGTCCAAGAAAAGAGCGTATCTGTTAACAACCCCCACACCGTAGGAATTCTCCATTGTGATCCTCTTGATGATTTAATCACACAATAACTGGATGTTGGTGGATTATTTTCACGCACTTTAGTAAGGCGACATTTTGTCTTATTTTATTGATTTCATTTAATATGGCGGACGTAAGCTAACGCACCTAATACGCCATATGACGAAAAGGAATAGAGAAAAGAATGAAAATGGCGGCACGGTTTTCTTTTTAAATTATTGTCTATGGTTTTCTGAGCTCTATTTTTAAAACCAGAGATAATAATAACACTGACATTCTCAAACAATCGAACTTGTTACGGGCCGGACAGTGAATGCAATACAGCGAACCAAATCCGCTGGTTGAGACAATCGGATCTGCCAGTCACCTTGCGTGCACATTAGATAAGACATCATGCCTCCAATTTGAATTTCCTGAATTTTTGTAGCGCGCGTAGATTACCTACGTTTGTTATAGTGGCATCGCCACCACAAAAATCAAGGAAGATAGATAAAAATATGTTATATTGTCAGCTACTGTTTCCTAGAAGAGCAGTAGCCGTACATAACGGCCGCAGTAACATGACGTGTCATGAAAATGATGACAGCGGCAAAGATCGTTAGATTTGCCCTGCATACTAAAGCGCCCATCCATCTTGCTGTACGTCCCAAAAAATCGTTTAATACGGCGCAGGAACTGACGAGATTTATCGCATAAGGTACTTGATAAGTTTTTTTCAACAACAAAAGTGCGTAATTATATCGTGGATGACATGTTTCTTGCGTGAGCTTCTGCGGAGTAGTGCGGAGAACTGGCGATCGACGACCACTCGGGGCCTGTCAGACCGGTGCGCTCGAGGTCTGGGCGGAGACGTCAAACCGGTGATCGGAATAGGTTTCCATCCCCTCCATGACGCGCCAGTCAATGACACGCGGCGACAGAGCGGGGCTGGCGAACAAGATGTCCACCACTGATTCACCCCACATCCTCACACACGTGTAGACAGAACCCCGGTTTAGGCCTGTCTCCAGCGCCCAGTCCTTCACCATCCTGCCCCATGTGTCCGTATACCGGGAACCCCAAGCCACATTCTTGGCATTGAAGACCCCGAGGACGAGCACGGGGAGGGAACTGAACCCGACGACGACGGCTCTCAACTCCGCAAGGGAGTTGTGGAACTCGGCGAGAGTTCGGATCGGGGAGAAGTATGCCCCTACCACGACAATCTCCCCAAACCGTGCTGCAACGCAACCCCGTCCTCTCTTAACACGAGTTAGTTTGGTCTTGGCTTCTTCAGACAGTTCACCTAACTCTGCTTCTGCCATCTTCTTCACATACTTGTCGAGGAGTAAATAATCTTGGTCATTAATTCCGACTTGACTGAGTCGATTATTTTTAACTGTTTGAAAGCGCAATAAAGATTATTTATTCACGTTTACCAAATGTTCATTATTGTGTAAGTAGCATACGTAACCCCGCCCATACATGATTGAGCTTCGATTAACTCAAAAATATACCGAAAAAATATTTTACGTGCAATTTCAACGAAATTGTTGCATTGTAAAAAAATATATGATATGAAAATTGTTGAGGCAAGGGCGGCAAAACTATTCAGCCTATACCTTGAAAATTTGTAAATCCGCCACTGGTCTTATGAAGCTGAGAACCATAAAGAACAGAATTTCCTTAGTAGCGCAGGTCCGATATCGATGACCGGGCCGGGGCTGCCTTGAAGCGGCTCCTGCCCAATCTAGGGGGTCCAAACGCCTCCTGCCGGAGGCTATACGCGGGGATCGTGCGGTCCATGGCCCTGTACGTGGCACCGGTGTGGGCGCGTTCGATGAGGCGGCGGCCTGCCCGCCGGTTGAACGCGTCCCAGAGGGTCATGGCCACCCGGCTGGTCCGGGGATACCGCACGGTCTCCGGTGAGGTGGCGAGCCTCCTTGCTGGATTGCCGCCGTGGGATCTGGAGGCAGTCCTCGCACATATTTGGGAGTGGCGCGGGGAGGCGAAACGCCGGGGCTTGACTCCGATGCCGCGAGAAATCGTGGCACAGCGCGACAGAGCTCCGACGGGATCTCATGGCGCCATGGAGAGTGCGACTGTCGCAACCCAGTGCTGGGCACGCCACTATTGCGGCGATAAGGCCCCTCTTTGAGGAGTGGCTGGAGAGGCGCCACGGCGTCCTCACCTTCCGCCTGACGCAGGTCCTCACCGGACACGGCTGTTTCGGGAGGTACCTGTTTCGGATAAGGCGGGAGGAAACGCCCGGGTGTCATCACTGCGTGGATCGCCCGGAGGACACGGTGGAGCATACGGTGGAGGTATGCCCGGCTTGGGCAGAGCGCGTGAGGGAGAGGCAAATTTCGCGCCCTCACGCCCCTAGCCGCCGCAGGGTCTCCTCCTGCGGCGGCTAGGGGCGTGAGGGCGCGAAATTTCGCCCCGGGCGTCGGGAATCGATCGCGGATTCCCGGCCACCGTAGGCGTGGGCTTGCGGACGGTGAGCAATGGGTAGCTCGCCGTCCGGTAAGGACCAAGCCCGGGTCGACGGCGCGTTGTGTTCCACGCGCGCCTCAAAGAGATGTCAGCGAATGAAGGGGTCCGATTAGACCATTGCCTGCCGGGGTTGCGGGAAAGTCCGAAAGGGATACCGTGGCCCCCTGGCATTGCACAGGCAAGAGAAGGAACACGGGTGGGTTTTAGTCAGTAAGAGTCTGACACATCAAGGAAAAAAAAAAAAAAGGTCCGATATCGATACCGGACTATCAGGTCCGATATCGATACCGAACTATCAGGCTCTGTAGTTCGGTGATGCACCGAACTGTCGAGACGTAAAGTCCGGGACCGGACTAAATAACCGAACTACTGAAAACGCCCGCTTTATCGTCGGTACCTACATATCTGACGGAAAATGCGTGGCTTATTATCGGTCGCGTAACGCCAGAACAGACAAATATATAATAAAACATTCAACCTTTCACACAACTGATGATGCGTAAATTTCCAATTTCCGTCAGATATGTACCCTTTAGACTAATGGGCCTCCGGGTGAACGACGCAGCGACTGCCACTGCGTCGTTAGGTGCCGCACCTAACGCCCGCTTGGTCACGCTACCACTACAAAAATAAAATTGCTGACAGCTCGACCTCGCTGCGCCACCATTGCATGGACTGCATTGCAACCCAGTGACGTAGGTAGTGTCCTAACAGCTATCCAATAAAATAGTGCACAAAATAAAACAAGTTCTCGAAAAAAAAATTACTTGTTTATGGACCTAACAGTGGGTAAATCTTTATAAAAAATAATTAAAAATAGCATTACAATACCAACATCTTTAGCACTTTTTTTTACAGCTACTAGCGGATCCACCACCACTAGGAGTTCTTCCCAGGCAGGTTTCCATTAATAATCCACAAACGCGGTAAGGGTCACAGTCTCCACCAGGTCTTCGGTCCTCCATGAAACCTTTACCTCTCTTTTTAATGTTTCTTTGAAGACGGATCGAAGCTTTCCGGTTAGCGATACCCCATGAGAATTTATCATATGGTGAGGTTTCAAATTTTCCTGACAATCGCAATTTGTTTCCAGCTTCATCAATACCGTAATATTTCATGTGTTTCATGTGATTCTTTTCCAACTTCTTTATGCACTCTTCTATAAAAGCATATCCTCCGTCTGAACGCATCCTCTTCGTACTGAAGTTATGATGCATGCCGATTCCTGGATGTAAGTGACCGAAAGGCTTAGGATGGTACGTGATGTCTACTCCGTATTCTTCGCCGACACGATTCATTATGTAACGTGACATCCACAAATCATCTGGTGCTTTAATGCCAAGTGTAGTGCCTACTTGAAACTCCCAACAAGCAAACATCACTTCAGCGTTAGTCCCTTCAAAATCAATTCCAGCAAATAGACATGCTTTGCAATGAGCTTCGGATACCTCCCTTCCTGCTATATATTTTGCTCCTATCCCACAATACGAGAACTCATATTTTACTGCAGGAAAACCACCTCCTTTAGGCCAACCCAGACCCCATCCGTCGTTGTCCAACATAGTATACTCTTGTTCCAAACCGAACCATGGCTCTTCGGCTTTATGTATCTCACACAGCTCATTACAATAAGTTCTGTTATTTGTTTTAGCTGGTTTTCCGCCTTCCCCTAAGTATACTTCGCATAAAATGAGGACGTGGGGATCAGCTCGGAACGGGTCTCTATATACAGCAGCCGGTTTTAAAGTCGTATCTGAATTATCCGTAACGGCTTGTCCCGTGGAACTGCCATCAAAAGCCCAAGGTGGTGCTGCGTCTGCTGTGTACGGAACACAATCCAGGACACGATCTTTGGCTCTCATATTAATACCTGAACCGTCAATCCATACGTATGTAGCTAATATTTTATTACAAGGCAAAGGAAGCCTCAAATAACGATCCATGATTTTTTTGTTAATGATATGATTTATATTATGTGCCAATAAGTTCCTTTTAGGTATATGGAAGCATTTTTTAGGCTTATAAATTAACGGAAAACAATTCCTTAAAATGTATGACATTTTTTAAATTTTTACACAGGAATTTTGTAACTGCTACTTTTTCACTTTTCACATTGAATTTGTATTGAATGATTCCGAAATTATGTCATTTCACTTCTTTAAGTGTTTAAAATTAGAATAGAATAGGTATATTTAAAAAACAATTTTTGACTGCCAGTTAAGTACCTACCTACTTACTTCTTAACTGGGGTTTTTTTTAGAGGCGGAGAGCCACATGCCGGAAATCATATTCAAACATTAGTTCCATACAATTATCTGTCAAATAAAGCGAATCCCATGGATAGACTTCAATTAAAAGTTCCTCTAAAAAATCCCTTTACAAATCAATTATGCTGCCTTAGGAAGGCAGCGTTATATTTTTTTCGATTTTTTTATTCTCTCTTTATATCAAATCATTGTACCGTAGACAGCATATCAGTTGTTTAGTATGACGGGTAGAATCACCCCATGACGGATGCAAGTGTCTAAATCGCCACCCTTTAAATCCTTATCCTTGAAATATTATAAAACAAAGTCCCCCGCCGCGTCTGTATGTCTGTCTGAACGCGATAAACTCATACACATGTTCAAACGGTTTTCACCATCGGACGGAGTGATTCATTACGGTTTTGTGTAAATCGGCTGAAATATGACGATTAGTGCTGAAGATGTCGGAAAAAATCATGCCGACTGGGAGCTTTACTGGCGTGCGCCGCGTAAACCGTGAGAGATAAAAATAATAAATATGTTCTACAGGATTGTACATCTTAAAAAGTTCAACAAAAAAGTCAAATCTTCTAAATAAGGACCACAATAACCATATATATCTTTCAGAATTTGATTAAAAATTTATATATTCATTAAAATCTTATTCAATAAAATATGTTACTTAGCGGGCATTTAATTTAGATTAAAATATGCCTTGACATCATCATCAAAATGAATACTTTCAAAGATATCACAGATTCAAAATTACGCGTAATAAAATAGTAGTACATACGTTCCCGTAGGATATTTTCCAAACTTCACGCGGGCGAATCCGCGGACTAAAGTCGATAATAATATAATCAGCTCCTAATCGCTGTCAGTGCGGTGAAGCTGTCGACCGCCTCGGACACCACGGCCTTTCCAGCAGCAAGAGCGCTGGTCGATTGGCACGGCACGCAATCTTTAATGACATCATCCGTCGGGCTTTCTTTAACCAACGAATGTCATAACTAGAAAATAATAGAATATAGAATATTCCCGTAGGACATTTTCCAACATCTACGCGGGCGAAGTCGCGGGCCAAAGCTAGTGTATTATAAATTAAAGTCGCATTTAGTGTCTGTCTGCATGGCAACCCTAAATTCACACAGTTTTGTGATAGCGGGAGTTTCTTAGACCGTCTGGCTATGACAATGAAATACATTTTAGTCAGCATAATATTTTGCATACGTTTTTTGGTAGGCAGTACTTTTTTTTCTGAAGAATCAGTTCAGAAAATTTCAAAAATTTAACTATTTTCAAGAAATGTTACACTTTCACTTCGATTTTTCGAACCTGTGAACAAAATTTTCGACTTAACGAGTTCAAATTTGGCTGAAAGGTGTCTTGATAGTGTAGGTACAAGATTATGTTCCTATTTACGTTCAGTGTGGCTCTGCAATGCTTCAGATTTTATTTTTATTTTTATTTTCTAACTTTTAGCGAAACGTTCTAAGCCCAGATTTATAAATAATGTACTACCGAGCCCAATCCCCCTCCCCCCCTAAGGGCGCGTTCCCACTATGTCGTGACGATTAATTTATCGTTGGAAAATTGTAGACGAAAGTCGTGGACAGTTAATCGTGTCGTCCTGTTGTGAACAAGTCCATTTAAATACACAAGCCACGTCTCTTTAAACGACACGATAATCTGTCGTCACGACATAGTGGGAACGCGCCCTAAGTAAAGTAGGGTCGGGTCGCTAGTATTATAATATACCAAATATGGCTACAATATTTTTATATAATACTTTATCACTCGATATACTTGTGCATTTTTCGTTACTAGATAAAATTCTAAGATTTCGACATAATTATCTAAAGACACCGTTTAATTTATCTCTAAATATAAAAATAGAAACAAAATTACAAAAAAAAAAAAACGTTATCGAAGACATGTTTCTGCTATAAGAGCGCAAACTCTGTATGGATCACAATCACCTGCAGGTCTACGGTCTT
Source organism: Xanthia togata (assembly GCA_963853775.1). Lineage (NCBI taxonomy): Eukaryota > Metazoa > Arthropoda > Insecta > Lepidoptera > Noctuidae > Xanthia > Xanthia togata. The sequence continues at coordinate 22,449,501 of OY970802.1, forward strand.
CTAAAAAACCTTTCTTTTCTACCTTAACACTTCTTTGTAATCTTATCGAAGCGCTACGATCGGCCACTCCCCACCTACATTCTTCAAATGAAGCAGTTTCGAATTTCCCAGTTAATCTTTTTCGGTTTTCTTGACCGTCTCCTAGTCCGTAATTTTTCATATAATGGTCATGCTTGGCACATAAGTCTTTACATACCCGTTCAATTTCTGTAATTCCTCCTTCTTCACGCATTTTTTTTGTGCTAAAGTTATGGTGGCACCCTATTCCTGGCTGGTTCTTCCCCACAGGTTTTGGGTGATAGCTTATGATAATCCCAAAGTTTTCGGCAATTCTTCCTAGCAAATAACGTCCTACCCATAAGTCGTCTGCAGCTTTGATCCCCATCGTTGTTCCAACTTGATATTCCCAAGATCCTTTCATGACTTCTGCATTAGAACCGCCATAATTCAAGCCAGAATAAACGCATGCTCTGGCATGACATTCAACTAAATCCCTTCCTGCAACATGTTCGCCCATGCCGCAGTAAGAGAACTTAGACTTTATAACGGGATATCCACGAACTTTCGGCCATCCCAATGGCCACAGATCCGAATCAAACATTGTATATTCTTGTTCTATACCAAACCATGGATCTTGGTCTGATATTTTGCTCAGTACGTTTGCACAATGAGCCCGATAGTTTGAAAGAGTGGGGCTTCCATTGCCATAATACGTTTCGCACAGTACAATGACGTGGGGGCTTTTGCGAATTGGATCTCTATACAAGGCGACTGGCAATAATATAGTGTCTGAGTCATCAGTTTTTGCTTGTCCAGTTGAACTTCCGTCAAAAGCCCATTTCGGGACCATACTTAAGTTAGAAGGTACATTGTCTAAAATACGATCTTTGCAACGTAAGTTAATACCACTGCCATCGATCCAAACGTAGGTGGCAAAAACCTTATTTTGTGGTAATTTTAAATTTGTGAAATGATAAAAGTAGGCATTTAAAGGTGTATCAATCTTTGACAAACCAGATGTAAAGTTCTGTTGGCTTAATTTTCGTATTTTAACTCTTGGAATCATTGAAAATACTTTAGACACTACGCTGCTTGTCGCGAAAATTTTTGACGATAATGTTTTGCACAACATCGTTACATGAAAATATTATAATGATTATATTGTATAAAACTAATATTTTTTGTCAAAATAATCTCAATATTAAAATGAAAAGAAAATCTAGATAGATCTTGGTAGGCCATGGAATTTAATACGTAAAACTAGCTAGCCATGAGAGTGAACAGTGAGGCGGTCTATTGCGATCACCTACCGATTGACACACTTGCTCTCAGAATATACTTAGCTGTTACCCGAAGTACTTAAGTTGAACAGTTGGAAACACAAATCGAACACAAACTTTGCACATCTGAAAAATACCACCTTAATTTTTGTACATACCGTTCGATGACCATAACTTACTACCTAGACCTTAGTACGGATTCGAGATTATTATTTATATGCTCTGTGGAGATTATGTTAAATGTACAGACTCCAGCACACCAACCTACAACAATCTGTCAAATTTCTGTGATAGTTTTTCAACTTTATCACTACAGTCTAAGGTTTAACGTAGATTGGGAAAATTTGTCATTTTCGTGTAGGTTGACCTGCTGGCGTCTGTACTTGTATATCTAACATAATCTCTAATCTGTGATGAGATTTGTAAATCTCGTCCAAATCAATGTAATCTAATTCCTGAAGCAGAGAAATAAATGTCTCGTCTGGAATAGATACTCTGTAGCTCTATTTGGTTTGTGTAATGTAGAATACCTACTTGAGAATAATCCTCGGAGTCAAGTGAAAAGACTAATATCCAAAACTCAAACCTCTCTACACTCTTTGGTTTTGAAAATGACATGACTGTGATGTCCACTGTCAATGTCAAAGTCAATAAATTGTTGTCCTCCATTCCATCCGAATCCGACTCAATCCGACTACTGTTTTTGTTTCAATTTTTGTGACGGCGCGGCGCTTTGCATCATTTTCTTTGTTTATAACTTTCCTTGAATTAAATACAGCTTAAGATAAAATGATTTGCTAACCAGTTAAATAGGAGATATCCAGTTAAATAGGAGCTAGTAAAATTGTGACGGAATGTCAAACTAGCTTGCTAAAAGCTTTGAACAATTCGAAAGGCCCGTCTTGATGGAGACGTAAGTATTTATCAGAATCAGAGTAGGGTAGAGTAGTAGACCCTATGTAACTTGCTGTAAAGTTCAAATTATAGTACCTATACAATGGTATACTAAAAAGCGTTGGTTAAACTTTTTGATTGACCCATGGGGCTGTTTTTACTTGGCCACGACCACGAAACGACCACCCCTATGCTATTTAAAATAATTAAAACAAACTCAAACTATCAACAATGTTTAGTACGAATTAAAGTTAGTGTAACAACTTTTGCACGACTCATTATGCGAAGCATTAGAGAGCGCTTTGCGCAACTGCAACCGTTTTTATTGTTACACACCTGCTAGCACACAGAACCTTAATTTATATACCTGTGTATAGATCATTTAATGGAGATTAATTCTGTACTTTTCAAAAATTGATTTAATGCAGCAAAAACGAAAAGTACATACAATAAAGTGTGAAACCTGAAAACATTGTAGCTTGTGAAAAAATCTGATAGAAAAGTCAAAACATACTTCATGAAAAGTTGTTTATTTTTGTTAGAAATTGTATTTTGAAAATAAATATACATATTTTTGCTTTACAATTTTTCTGTTTTTGAATGAGCGTTTTGAGGAGTGCACTTTTGGATATACCTTTTTTTTTCAATTTGTTGGTTTATTCAAACTCCAATTTTGGGAGGTGGGTTGTCTATTTTAATGTGTTCCATTATTTTTTAGCACTAAAGTGAACGCAGCTTTTCTTTGTAATTATGAGGTGATGCAGATCTTACAACAGCTTAAAGACAGCACGCAAAAGAAGCACAAACGGGAAGGCTCATTAGCAACCGTCACTTATGAGGTCAGGTTTCAAAACAGTTTCTAATAATGCATGTGTTAAAACTATGATTTAAATTCATGAGTAAATTACAGATAGACTTTTTCGTCATTTTATTACACTTGAAGTGACACACAGACATACTACACACACTGTGTCACAGTTTTTATATGCTTTAGAAACAAAGCAGTGGATGCTGCTGCCTGTGACCCATAAACTTAACAAAAACTAGTTTTATTCTGTAACAAAACTGGTTGGTCACTAAATATTTTCGGACACAGTACATACATACAGGATATAGATAGTGCAATCCACGACAACGTGCCCCACTCCGTTCCGCTCCGTAATAAACTACAGCTTACAGTACAGTAATCGCGGAGTGGGGCGAGTCGTCATGGATTGTACTATCTGTAGATACATTATTCAATAGTTGAATGGCAGGAATTGCCTTGCTAGTTGCATGAGGTCGGCTTTGAACATTGAAGTATAAATAACTAAAGTAATAAACAGAATAGTTAACTATTTTCCCTCTTATTCATAAACGCTGCTTAAAGTTAATTAAGGATTACCACCTGTTTAACCATACATTTTTGAAGTTTAAACCTCTCTTAGCTTTAAGCAGCGTTTATGAATAAGAGGGTAAGTGCATAGTTAACTTTTAGCATTACAATGATAAACCAATTTCAGACAGTCCATTATCTGCAAGATACAGATTGTAAGAAACAAAATGCACAATCAATACAGAAGTTTCTAGAAGCTATGAAGAAGTTTAAACTGACAAAGACTGAGAAACTCATGATGGTGAACACCCCTCCACGGACGGAGCTAGAGATTCAGCTGGTGAGCTATTTATTATGCTTCATCATCGTCATCTGCTGGACATAGGCCCAAGCATTTCCACAACCTGAGCTTCTTATATTCAGCCAAGATTCCTGTGTCTGTTTTTGCCTTCATCTTGTAGGGGGCTACCAATGCTGACCTTATGAACAGTCATTAAAAGAGACAAGTAGCCAGGCGGCTTACAACAACTACGGTTAAAAACTAAAGTAGAGACATAAAATTCCAAAAAAAAGCCTGCCTCTCTTACTTCTACGTAGACCAATAAAAAAATATTTTGATATATAATATACAATGTAGAGATGACAATACAACTATAAATGAAAACACTGACAATATTCATAAGAGTATTTTGGAACTATCATTTTTTATATAAATCCTAACATTGAAATAAAAAAGTGATTTTCTCTAACAAACTAAATAGTAATGGGGACTATTGGGTTTTGTCAATCTTTGGACTAGCTAAAACAGGAGTCACCAAATGGCGGACTGCGCTGCGGTCCGAATTACTCCAAATCCGGATCACCAACGCAGACTTATTTTTAGTAAACGGTAAAATTTATACTTAAGGCGCTTCCCCGAGCTAAGTGGCGCCCTCATTGAATAAAAAATCGTAGCATAGCATAGAAAATAAAGATAAAAAAATTAAATCTTGGAGTTTGTTACAAAGAGGATAAAGTATTTTTACGTTGTTAAAACAGGACTCAAAGTGTTTCGTATCCAAAGTAGATAGCAAAAGTGTCAAAAACGGCCACTTTTGACACTTTCCATTTCCCTTTTTGATTCCATTTTTTTATCTTTTTTTTCTACGATTTTTTATTCAATGAGGGCGCCACTTAGCTCGGGGTAGCGCCTTAACTAAAACTATTATAATGTTGAGCAATTATCTTAGCCCGCGTTTTGTGAGATAGTTCAAAGTAAAAAAAAATACATTTATCACATTAATTTTAACAACAGCTTTGATATTTTTATTCAATACGTACTAGTTGTGATATTTGTTTATTACGTATCAAATAAATATTCAGGATTTCTTTACTTTTATTTCTTAGTTGATATTTACCAAATTCAAACTTTATCTACCAAACGGACCGCGAGCGAGGCAGACATATTATTTTAAAAAACGAACCCCCAATGAAACTAATTGGTGATCCCTGATCTATAATGAATGAACTAAACTTTGGATATATTTAATTTAATTTTCGTATGCAGATTGGGAATGTTATTTGATATACGCAGTGTAATTTATTGACATATTGTCGTGTCCACCTTGTATGTACCATCGAGGAAGTTCATATCTATAAACCGTAAGGACTATTTCTGCATGCAGCGCTCGGCCGCTATAGAACCAGGGCAGTAACAGATGTGGTCATCGTGCTCACGGGTTTTGTTTTCAAACTGCTTAGAAGTTCTTCGATAGTATAAGGCAATAATTATGTATAAAGGGGTTTATTTATAAACGTTGCTTAAAGTTATGTAATGATTAGCAACTGTTTAACCATACATTTTTGACGTTTGAACGTCATTTAACTTTAACCAACGTTTATAAATAAACCCCATAATGTTTATAATGACCTTTCTATTTACAGATTGTGCAAGAAAGCGAGGAGCGTTTATCAGAGGACGAGGTCCGTAAAGTTATTGAGCTGGTTAACGAATTTCTTCCACCAATTGAACCCTCATCATGACAATCACACACGGAATCTATTGCTAATTTAAGCGATTACTTATTGAAAATATTTTTTGTGCGTACATAATGTTCTTTTTTTTAACTTGCATGTAGGTAATGTGTCTTGAAGTTCTTATTTTTAAATAAATAGCTAAAGTAATTCGCTCCCTTTAAACTTTAAAGGATGTTGTAACTCGACAGAGGTTTTTCAACCATGTGTGAATTGAATGAAATATTGTAGTGACTACGATTGTGCACAATCACTAACTACTACTCCGTGTAAACTCTGTTTTGTAAAAAAAATTGGTGTGCCGCATCAAGGTATGTAAATAAATAAAAATATGTAAAATCTACTGCTCCCGACTTCGATTATTTTATTTATTAGGTGCATGAGTTGGCTCAGTCGCAAAATGATCACTTCTCAAAACGCCTCCCGTTCGCAAAATGTCCATTTCTCAGAATGTCTCTTTCGCAAAATGTCCCTTTTTTCCAACGCATATTTAATCCTTCATATCAGTACAACACTTACACCACTTTTTTTGTAATTGTTGTTGACTAAAAACTCATCACCAAAATAAAAAAAACTCGCAAACAATTCAATTTTATTTTTATTTGTGTGTACCTACAGTACAACACAACTTAGATGTAGCCTCGGCAAAATTCGTAAAAACGATCACCATCCGAACTGAGTGCACCTTCAAAATCACCAATCTTTATTTAAGCGAAACCGCACCAATAACTTGTAGTTGTAACATTTGTGTTGTGTAGTCTTATAACAATTACATTTGTAAAATTAAAATGAATTAATGAACATTTTCAAAGAAGCTCGTGGCTAAGTAATAACTGCCGCACGGGTCGATCCATTAGGTTAAGCTACGCTTGCCGGGGTTGGTCTGTGGATGGGTGACCATCTTTACATACCGAGACTCCTCCGTGCCTCGGAAAGCACGTTAGCTGTTGGTCCCGGCTGTCATTCGTGGACCTTTGACAGTCGTTACGGGTCGTCAGAAGCCCGAAAAATCTGACACCAGTCTTACCAAGGGGTATCGTATTACCCAGTTACTGGGTTGTGGAGGTCAGATAGGCAGTCGCTCCATGTAAAATACTGGTATTCAGCTGCATCCGGTTAGACTGGAAGCCGACCCCAATATAGTTGGGAAAAGGCTAGGCAGATTGAATGAACATTTTCAAATTTATGCTAGGTAGGTACATATAAGTTGTGTCTAAGTTGTACTGTAGCGACTGTACCGTTTTTGTACTGTTATGAAGGATTGATTGTGTATTGGAAAAAAGGGATAGGTATTTTGCGAAGTGGTAATTTTGCGAAAGGGACATTCTGAGAAATAAAGATTTTCGAAAGAGACATTTTGAGAAATGGATATTGCGTTCGGGAGGCATTTTGAGCGATTATTCCCGATGTCCACCACTTGTCTGGCCACCACTGGGGGACAGCGAGACAACTTTAAAACATTATTCTCGCTGTCCACCCCTGGGGGACAGCGTCACAACTTTGTAAATTATTTCCATTCGCCACCACTGCTGGTGGACAGCGACACGGATTTTTTAACATTCCCTATGGCCGCCGTTGGGGGACAATGGCACAACTCTTTTGATCCGATTCCCACTGGCCATCAATTTAAATTGTTTAATCTAGAGACCGGTAAAGGATAGCTTAATATACTTACGGATTTGATTTTTAGCAGGGCTAAGGGTAAGACTAATTTAAATACTTATAAATTATATGGTAGGTAAATAATAGTCATATTCTTGAATCAACTTTTATTAAATGTTTCACTCAAGTATTAAAAAATGAACCTACTACTTAGTATTATATAATATAGCTTTGATTGCTTATTTTTTATTGAAGTGGGTAATTAACCGACTTAATTTCCACAGCTGGTTGACAGGCTACAATTTTTAAAATCGACTAGAACATAGTACATATCTGTAGGCCAATTTCTAGATATTGTGATAAATTATTATTGTCTTTTTGTTTAACTACATATATGTGATTTTTAAAACTGTTGATTAATTTATAATATTTAATTTTTATTCCTCCGTCGAGGAATAGGATAATAAAACTGTGATTATGATTGTAATGTTCTAGTCGATTTTAAAAATTGTAGCCTGTCAACCAGCTGTGGAAATTAAGTCGGTTAATTACCCACTTCAATAAAAAATAAGCAATCAAAGCTATATTATATAATACTAAGTAGTAGGTTCATTTTTTAATACTTGAGTGAAACATTTAATAAAAGTTGATTCAAGAATATGACTATTATTTACCTACCATATAATTTATAAATATTTAAATTAGTCTTACCCTTAGCCCTGCTAAAAATCAAATCCGTAAGTATATTAAGCTATCCTTTACCGGTCTCTAGATTAAACAATTTAAATTGATGGCCAGTGGGAATCGGATCAAAAGAGTTGTGCCATTGTCCCCCAACGGCGGCCATAGGGAATGTTAAAAAATCCGTGTCGCTGTCCACCAGTGGTGGCGAATGGAAATAATTTACAAAGTTGTGACGCTGTCCCCCAGTGGTGGACAACGAGAATAATGTTTTAAAGTTGTCTCGCTGTCCCCCAGTGGTGGCCAGACAAGTGGTGGACATCGGGAATAATCGCACTTTGAGAAGTGGGCATTTTGCGACTGAGCCCATGAGTGGCTCTAAGGATTTTTAAAAACAACTTTAGTACTCCAACGCCTACTGAAGTTAAGTTTAAATAAATACGAAAATGATTTGATCTAGTTTTGAGTTTTATTTATTTATTTGATTTTGCTAATTTGTGAAATCAATCCAGAAATCTGAAATCAACATCATTTTACATGTTACATCAGAAGCGTCATTGAGTAGCAAATCATGTAAATTATAACATTAAGTAGATACCTACCTACATCAAAACGATACAATGCGTATTTCCGAAATAATGTAGGCTAAATCCTTTTATGTTTTGTTTTGGCACACTTCTACATGCGTGCGCGCAAACGGTATTATCTGAATCATGCCGTCATGCGTATCAAAGATCAAGGCCGCCCGCGCCGGTTGCTAACCTTCCTTTTGAGATTATAATCATGTTGTTGTGTTTATCATTTTTATCAAAGTTGAGTTTATTGTTATACAATATAGGTAATTGAACGTGAAAGTGAGTTAAGAAAGACGCATTCGTTCCATTGTGTGTGATTAAAGAATACGTAAGTTATTTTTTCGGTTACGTTACTGCATGTGTTACCTCATGTCACGTTAGGTTAGGAATTGAATGTTTTTAAATAAACATTATGGTAGGTTATTTTTAACTTTTGCGCGAATAATGTTGCTAGTTTTAATTTTTTTATAATCAGCCGTTTGCTATGCGGTATTGTTTAAATACTGCTTCTTTATTAATAAACCGGTCAAGTGCGTGTCGAACCACGCACAATGAAGGGTGAAACCCTTCATGAATTAGTTGGGATGAATTTATACCAAGAATAAATTTAACATTTTAGTTGAAAATTCATTTATTTACGTAACACTTCCGTGCTTGGGTCACATAAATTGATAAGTGTACTTTTCAACTGAATCGATCCATGAGATTCGTAGCAAATTGGCTGTGATAGACGAGCAGACAGACAGACACACGAGGTTGCTATACTTTATGGGTTCTATTTTTCATTCGGACATATATGGAACCCTAAAAACATATACTAGGTAGTAGGCATACTATCACGCTTGCATTTTTTAAGAGGAAGGTAGAGAAATAAATTGTTTCTTGATCATTTGTAAAGACTCAACAGTACCTAATCTTAAAATAAACCCACCTTTTTATCTTTCTCGTAGTCTTAAAATAAACCCACCTTTTTATCTTTCTCGATTATACATAATAGTAGATGTATAGTATCACGTAGACGCTACTTTAATCATTATACCTTTTTAAGGAATAGGTAGACATGTATTGTCCACCTATTTTTTTTTTTTTTTATGAAAACGTTGCTCCACACTTGGAATTTCTCCTATATTGTGGGTGCGTTTACAAATATTTAAACTCACATACACACAGAGCCAACAAACAAACAACTAATTGTAGGTCATACAAATATTTGTTCCGTGCGGGAATCGAACCCGCGACACGCAGCGCAGCAGTCAATCGCCCAAACATGTCGTCGAGTAGGTAGACCGTGAGGTAGACCATCAATAAGTAGATTTCACCAGTTATTATTTAAAATGAAACATAAGAAGTCATGTGAGGAGATTCACATGATTTAATTAATTATTATTTTATTTAACATAAGTATATATATATATATATAATATTTAATATAAGTACATACATAACTTAAAATACTTATCCTGTTTTTTATTGGGTGGGAAATTCTCAATTAAATTCTCATGGCGTGGGCCGTCAGACTCTTACTGTCTAAAACCCACCCGTGCTCGTTCAGTTACTGTACGTTGCCCGGGGCTGGTATCCCTTTCGGACTTTCCCGCGACCCCGGCAGGCATCGGTCCTAGCGGCCTCCGCCAGTTCTGCTGACATCTCTGAGGCGCGCGTGGAACACAACGCGCCGTCGCTCGACCCGGGCCTGGTCCTTATCGGACGGCGAGCAACCCATTGCTCACCGTCTGCAAGCCCGCGCCTACGGTGGTCGGGAATCTGCCTGCGATTCCCGACGGCCAGGGCGTCTCCTGGGCGGCTAGGGAAATTTGCCTCGTCCTGCCTCTTTCGCGGGCATTACTGCTTCGCAGATACATCCTTACATATTATAAAACAAAGTTCCCCGCCGCGTATGTCTGTCTGTCTACACGCGATAAACTCAAAAACTACCGAATGGATTTTTAAACGGTTTTCACCAATGATCGTAGTGATTCATGCGGAAGGTTTTGGTGTATAATTCATTATGGTTTTGTGTTAATATGACGAGTATGTTGAAGAGGTCGGAAAAATTCATGCCGACTAGCGTGCGCCACGTAAACCGTAAAACATAAGTACATAAAATGTATGTTCTACAGGATTGAACATCTTAAAAAGTTCAACAAAAAGTCCACGATGGCCTAAGTCTATCTTCTAAGGATGACCCACAGTAAACATTATTATCTTTCAGAATTTGATAAAATTTTCATTGTTATTTCCGAAGCAATTTTGACCGGTATTAGGTATATTTTAATCTATTAGACAAGCAATATTTGTATAATATATTTATATAACGTTCTCGAAAACGGCTCGTAACAATTTGGGTTTACGGGGGCGAAAAATCTATCTAGCTAGGTCTCATATCTGACAAAATTCGTTTTCTCCGTATTTTCACCCGAGCAGAGCTCGGTCGCCCAAAATTTAGAACAAGATGGCTACCTTAGAATAACGACATGGCAGCATGGAATTAGTAAGTACCTACTATCATGGCAGCATGGAATTAGTAGGTCTAGCTATCCTATATTATCCACTAAATATGTTATTTAAATTGAGCATTTAATTTAGATTAAAATATGCCTAGACATCATATAATTTAGAGAATAGTTAAAAGACATCAAAGATTCAAAATAAAAATTATGGTTGACGACAACGCAGGCACAGCGGTAGGAGTCAATGACCTTTTCCTCGTACCTATGTAATCCCGGCAGTACGTTCCCAGGACGTCATGTGCAAACTGTTATTAGTTTTCCAACTGGAATTTCGCAGTAGCAGACCGGAGTTGGACTTTGTGCCTGGTTGACGGCAATAGGCTCGCCCCCTATTACATACGTAAGACTAAAGCGTAACTAGCGACATGTGGGTGTACTATAGGTACACCTCTGCCTAACCCTTCCGGGAAACAAGCGTGATGTTAGGTATGATATGTAATAATTGATCTTTATTTTATAATGTACGTCTTGTTTGTGCAGAATAAACCAATAATAATAATAATATAATAATATCTTTCATTATTTTCAAGCATCTAATGCTGGTTTAAATATTTTCCATTTTCCAGTGGTCTCCCAAGCTGCACTTATAGAGATGTCTCGTCTCATACTACACCGGGTGCTGGGCAGTCCGCCGGCGCGCGCCGTCATGATGCTGAGCGATATGCTGGGACTGCAGGTGCAGTACAACGATGTTAAGCTACTGCAGGGAGAGCATAAGTCACCGGAATTTAAGAAGGTATGCCATTAACACGGGTGAATTCATACTTGTATTATAAATGCGAAAGTTTGTGTCTATTTTTCTGTTCAAAATTAAAAGTCATGTATAAGACTGAGAATCAAACCTGCCCTTCACCACTTCTTAGTGCTTTAGCTGGGAAGAAATGGCGCAACACACTCCCCAGCAGCACAACTGTCTGTTAAGTTATAAAAACTTCAACTTGATGTTACCTTCGCACGCCTAAACTGATGAAATGATTGTTATAAAATTTTAAAGAAAGTTATTGATGGATCTCAAAAAGGACAAAGGCTAGTTTTTATTCTGGATATTTTTTTATTAAAACATTATGAAACACATAATACACGCAGACGAAATTGGGGGCGTTCGTTCTTAATATAATATGTCTCCTAACTTATATTATATGTAAATGCGCAAGTGGGTTTGTTTGTTTGTTACGCTTTCGCGGTAAAACGGCTGAACGCATTTGGATGAAATTTGGCACATAAGTAGACCATGACGTGGATGAGGAAATAGGATACTTTTTATTCCCCCGGGATCGAGACTTATGCGGGTGAAACCGCGGGGCGCAGCTATTTAATAATTTACGGGATCTCGCGCACTTCGCAGTCACGACGACGGTGTGCATGCTGGGCGTGATGGCAACCTTGGACACAGAGCTTCATACTAAAGTACACAAAGTGTGGCTCCCAGTCGGTCCTTGCGGCCAAGTGCGCGTGCGCATTCGGTTTCTATTGCTTAACTTGCCAATCTACATACATAAATTACATAAACTCACGCCTTCTTCCCATGGGGGTAGGCAGAAACTACAGAACGCGAACTGCTACGATCCTTACATACTCCTTTTGCCTCGTTTACGTTCATACATCTGGTCATACACGCACGCCGGTTGCGAGTACTACGCACCTGTCCTTTCTGAAGAACATCACCAATAAGGTCAGTATAATTATGTCCTCCTAGGGCGTCCCCTCCCGGCGTTTCCATTCACATCTGCCTTAAATACATTTTGTTAGTCGCCTTTTGTCACTACATCTTCTTTTAAATTTCTTGCCAATCTATTATGTAAAATACTTACCATGAAAACTTAGGTGAAGTGCGGCCACTGCCCGTGGTCCTCGCCGAGTAGTGCGCGGTTCTTAAGTCCGTTTTGTCCAACTGCGAAATTACAAAACGTCAACGGACATGTTGATGTTTTGTAATTTCGTGATAGAACCACTAATACGCTGTCCTTTTCCTTCTGCAGTTAAACCCTATGGGTACGGTGCCGGTGCTACAAGATGGCGAATTCGTTTTGTCAGAAAGGTACTTCCAACTTACATACAAACTTAAACCCCATTAGGGAAACTTTAGGGGAATGAATTTTCAAAAATCGTTTCTTAAGGTACCATTCCGTAGCCGACCGCAGGCGGCAACTGCAAGCGACGACACGACGCGACACGACTGGTTTCTATGAATTTCTATGAAATACCTTCCGTAGATAGTGACACGTCGTTTGCAGCTACGGGCGAGCGACACGCGACACGTGTAGCCCGACCGCAGACCAGTAGTGCCGCTAACGCTCGAACGATAACACATTTTTCTATCTTCTATATACCGACTGCATGGAGTATGGGCTGCTGCCGTCTGTGGTCGAGATCGGAATCATGACTGCGACGCTGCGACACGTCGCTTGCAGTAACCGCTTGCGGTTGGGTACGGAATGGTACCTAAAGAGCTCACTTTCGGAATTTAAAGATATTTTGTGAAAAAATTTCATGCTTCTAAACCTAGCAGTATAATATGTTGTGCGTTGTCTGTCAGTGAATAAATGATTGAATTTAAGTATTTTATTAGGTAGATAATCCGCACACCATTCAAAATGTTAATATTTTCAGTCACGCTATAATGAAGTACTTGTTGTCGGTGTACGGAGGCGACAAGAGCGAGTCGTTGTACCCGAGCGACGTGCGCACGCGCGCGCTTGCTGACCAGGCCATGTTCTTCAACGCTGGCGTGTTCTTCAGGGCGCTGAGAAATGTTGGGGTAAGTTATACATTATTGATTTGTAACATCTTTCCTGCAAGTCTTTCCTCGCAAAATGTGGAATGGGAAATCTGTGTGAGTGATTTCGTGAAAAGGGACGGAAGTGTATTACAGCGGGGAAGCGCGCGCTTTTTGATTTCACCAATGGTGAAATCAAAAATGTGAATGTGAGGTTACCCGCAGCTTTTCTACCGTGTTCTATGTCTATCCTACATAGGGTTGCCAACCCTACTATATAATATAATAGGTATACTACTATATTAGAGGCCTAAATACTATATTTCTAAAGAAAAAATATAGTAAGCGAAACTACTATATTTTTATTTCAATACAAAATAGCGAGATGATGTAAATAGGGCCAGTATTAAACTCATAAAAGTTGAATAAATGGTATGTTGTAACCATATTATAAAGTGTAAAAAGTTACGAAAAATATATAAAAAAACCTTTTAATAATAATAAAAAATTGCATAGCAGAATACGAGTAGTAGCAAAAAATATGCATTTTAAAGAATCAAAATGTTTTTGAAACAGGTATCTACTATATTTCTTCGCCATCTACTATATTTTTTACAGGCAATGGCTTCGAAAATACTATATTTGATATGAAAATAGTTGGCAACCCTAATCCCACAGCACGCCTAGCATTAAAATTTAAAACCATAGAAACGGATTTTGTCGGCGGAAGAATAGACAAAATGACAAATGTGATTGTTTATCTGTCATTTTGTCTGTTCATCCGTCGACGAAACCCGTTTCTATTATGGTCATGCTCACAGAGCATATAAATAAGAGGCGGAACTTAGAACATTCCGTTTTTGAGAATTTGTGACCGTCTTTAGTCAACCACATAAAAAAAACATAGCTACCAACATGAAAATTCTAACAAACTTGACAACCATGTCCTTGAAGGGCAGAACTGTCATAAATAGGGATGTGCAACATATCGTATCAGAAAACACCGATATCGATGAAATGCATTCTATGCAGATATTAGTGAGGCTCCAAAACTAATTTATTTAGAGAAATCGGTAAAATAAAACAGATTTTTATGATTTCAGTATTTATTAAGATTCGCACTGCTTCTTAGTGATGCCAGGTTGCATTTAGGTTTTTGCAACTGTTCCATCAACTGATTTCTCCTTGGTGTTAAATCTGTAAAGATAATTAAATTTAAGCAAAATGTTCGAAGAGTTGTAAACATTTCTCTGTAAATAAAACGCAGTGATCTTTTCTATTTGAAATGAGCAATAGAGCACAATTAATTTTGAGAATTTCTTTCTTTGTCTATTTGTAACATCTTCACATGAGAATATGAAAGTAGATTTATTTCATATTCCCCGAATTTACATAATGGTGTCACAGGTAGATAATATATAATGTGAGACTCTCTAACCCATATATTTAGCAGTCAACCTAGTTAGACTAAATTAGATTACAATTTAAATTAGACTAACATTACTGTAGGCACAATGTTTTAAACCATTTCTTCAAGAATTTCATGATTCATCTTCATTGATGGCTCGAGAGACGTATTACAGAATTTGAATGATGCTAATAATTTCCTGATTGTAAATTAATAGCATTGTTAGGTGAGCACAAGATCACATTAGTAATAAATATCAGTACTTACCGGTATGGATTCAGTGAAAACTTGAATAATGCAATATATTTACAGTATGCCAGGCCTCCTTGATACCGCAAGCTCCGTGACCCTTACCCATGATGGTTCACAAACTTGGAGTCACCGTCAATTATTCTGATATGTTATATTCCGAAATCTTACAGAAAAAGGAAAAATCACAACACAAACAATAATACACAATAATACTTGCGCAACGGCAGACATGTTTGTGAGCACTTCGTAATGTAATGTTGGTCAATAGGTCAGTTTGACGTGTTTTTCTGAATGTTGGCTAAAGACGGTCACAAATCCCATACAAAAAATATTTGTTCGGAGTTTCACAGCACTGGTCATGCTAAGCGCAGGACGGTGTATTTTAGGACAGGCTTATGTCACTGTCCACTCTATTATCTATACCGTGTGGCCCATGAAAAGACGACCAAAAGAAAATTTTAGACTTCAAAGGTTTCCCGAAACACCCTCGTTTGTGTTCGGTGATTTAAATATGTTAGTTTAGGAGCTAGTCTTTTTTTTTGTTGGAAATTCTCATCCGACTTCAAATTTCAAGTGTCCTATTACGGTTTAAAAGATACAGCCCCGTGAAAGACAGACTGACAGACGGGCAGCGTAGTCGTACTAATAGGGTCCCGTTGGCACCCTTCGGGAACAGAACCCTAACAACACCCAATAGGTCTCCTGTCGCCCGCGTGGACAATGGGACTGCCAACAACGAAAAAGTTGGTCTATAATAAAATTGATAATGAAAACAAGTATTAATGTTTATTTTTATTCATAAGCATAATTTTCATTTGCATTTAAAAAAAGAGAAATTTCGAGAGAAGTCCCGGAAAGTAAATAAGCCGAGAAACCAGATACCCTAGTGGGACCTACATTATATTATCGTCTAATAATCTCCTTTCTATCAACAGCAAGCCACGTTGTCAGGTGGAATGACACAGCCGACCAGCCAGCACATTAAGGAGATAGAGTCTTCATTCTCAGTAGTTGACGCGTACGTGCGAGACCGCCCTTATGTCGCGACCGATCGATTGACGATCGCCGACCTAGCTGTCGGCTCCACGGCCACTGCGATACAGGTGTTCCATAAATTGGATGCTGATAAGTATGTATTTTCTTTGTTCATTATCTAACATCATAATATCGCAGAGGTGTACCTAAAGTGCACCCACATTTCGCTAGTTATGTTCAAGTACCATGTAATGGGCGGCGAGCCTATTGCCATCAACCGGGCACAAATCCAGACTCCGGGCTACTGAGCTGCTGAGCATGAGGTCCCGGGTCTATTATTGGGTTTTCCTTCTGGAATTTCTCAGTAGCAGCCCGGAGTCTGGATTTGTGCCCGATTGATGGCAATAGGCTTGCCCCCTATTTCATGAGACTTAAACATAACTGGCGTAATGTGGGTGTACTATAGGTACACCTCTGCCTACCCTGTCGGAGAATGCAGGAGTGACGTTATATTGATTTTTGAAAAAAATCTAAAAAAGATCAGCACTTTTGTATGAAAACCTTTGCGCTATGTAATAAGGTTTTGTTTATCTATTTCAGGTTTCCCCGCTGTGCTGATTGGGTGTCTCGCTTGGAGGAGGAGCATGTCTTCAAGACTATCATGACCCCGGGAGTCGCCTACTTCTCTAAAGTTATGAACAAATTATGGGAGCAAAATAAGGCTAAAAATAATGAGAAATAAATTAATATTTATTGTAAATAACGAGTGCTTTATAAATGTATTGCAATAATCTCCTTTGTTAAAACCTTTTTTTGTGGAAGAGGTAAGTAAGTATTGTTGTTTCTTTTACTTTTATAGTATTTTTCTCTCATAAAGGCACGATTTATATTTATGTAGATAGTGCAATCCACCTCGACGCGCCCCACCCCGCTCCGCTCCGTACTAAAGTACAGCTTACAGTACTACAGTCATCGCGGAGTGGGGCGCGTCGTCGTGGATTGCACTATCTTTACAGGGTTATTTTAAATTGGTTAGCTAAACTTTGGAGACGCGTTCGGTAAATAAAGAGTTGATGTTTTTATTGGAGGTCAACGACCGCTGTTAGTGTTCAAAGTCAAGACTCAAGACAAAAAGGAGGAGTTCAAGACTTTGACAAAGTCAAATAATGTATTTCAATTAGGCACAAAAAAGGCACTTTTGAACGTCAAAATTTACAAAAAACAATAATAATTGATTCTAGTCGCCCCTTCCAAAAGGTAGTTTTCGTATGGAGAAAAATGGGCAAGAAACTCCACCGTTACTCTTTCAAAATGTTTTCGCAATATCTTGTATACATTAATTATATAATTATATGTGAAGACGACGCACCTAGAATAAGAATACTATACCACGATAGGTAACAAGAATGAAAAATAAAGGAATGACAGATAAATTAATTATGTGATAGATGCATGGTGCTCACATATTTACAAACATTGTAAAATTATACGATAATCCTAACATTTTAACAAGTAATAATAATAAGTCAGTGTGTGAGTTCAAGTAATCACAGAATATAAAATCAATATTATAAAAAATACTACTAGCTTCATCTTTCTGACTGACCGACCCCTTGACAATTCAAAAGTACCTGTAATTGGTTTATTTGGAATAAATGATTTGAGTTTGAGTTTGAGTTTGAGTTTAATATTATACAATTTTATTGGCAACCAGTCTAGATTCTAAAGGAGCAGCATGGTGTTTTGTTACTTGAAATATCAGTTGAAAGAAAATGTTTTCTTATGTTTTATCTTAAGGTATCAATACCCATCTGTGAAGATTACACAAAAAACAGATATACAGACAGATATTTCAAATGACTACAGTAACTGCTGTCGATTACCCCACAAAAAAATCATCAACTTATGACCGTTCATCAAAAAAGGTTGGCAACGTCACAAATAGCCGTCAAAATAATATTTACCAGTTTCGATTAATTTGGCAATATTACTGTATGGAAATAAGAAATATGGCAAACTAGTGAACCAGAATATTAGTAATGAATTGCAATTGTAACACTGAATTTGATGTTGTAACAGTTTTAGGTGTAAAAAAGGCATTTGGAAAGTTTACAAGTACTTTTTTTTTAACTAAAACAGAATTGCTCAGTTGCAGCCCGGAGTCTGGATTTGTGTCCGGTTGATGGCAATAGGCTCGCCCCCTATTACATGGGACTTAAACATAACTGGCGAAATGTGGGTGTACTATAGGTACACCTCTGCCCAACCCTTCGGGGAATACAGTCGTGATATTATACCTATATACTCGTAGTATCACAACTCGTGGAGGGTATTTTATCTTTATTATGATAGAGGTTATTATGTACTGTTTTATTATATAACATAATTAGTAATGTTGCATAAATTGATAGCAGGACTGGTATTTAAGGTAATTCAATTTAATCATAGTGTTGGACCTTGAACCCTCAGTATCAAATTATTTATAATCTTTGATAATAATTATTATATCATTGATATTAATATGTTGCAATGTTTGATTATGTTATCATTATCATGCAGTTTGCTTTTTGTTTGAATAGAGGACTGTTGGTAAGAATATTTAGTAAATAGAACATAGTGTTTTTTTCATAATTTCCCCATAACGCTGTTTGATATGGTTCCCACATTGTTACATGTTATAAAACGTACCGTGTCTTCGTCTGTCCGTTAGTGCACTTATTTTTATTCATACAAAATTAACTCAAACAAAATTACGTCCCCGGTCGATGGATGGATGGATTTGTGACCGGTCGGTTGATGGCAATAGGCTCGCCCCCTATTACACGGAACAAACATAACTGGCGAAGTGTGGGTGTACTATAGGTACACCTCAGCCTAACCTTTCGGGGAATAGAGGCGTGATGTTATGTTAAGATGATGACAAAATATGTTTTTGACATTAAAAGACGAAATGACTGTCTAAACTTTACTAAAAATAATCTCAGATAGATCTACCATTAATTTACTTTATGGCTACTTTGTGATTGATATTTTAGAACTTTTGTTTACCTAAGTCTAGTGGTGCCATTTTTATTTAAAAGTTACATCTCGTGAAAAAAGATGTTTATTAAACCAAAATCTATATAAATATACGTCGATTTTAAGACACTCATAACAGCTTTATGATAAGTATTTATAACGTTTTGGTATATGGTGTTCCAGGATCAAAGATGGCGCCTCTTCTATACAAACTAGAGGCGAGTCCGCCCGCGTGCGCGGTGCGCATGGTCGCGGACATCATCGGGCTGCAGCTTGACTACAAAGACCCGGACATTAGCCAGATGGAGCACAAGTCTTCAGGCTATTTGCAGGTAATGTGCCACTTTAATTGATTAAACTCAAACCATTTATTTATATTCATCTGGCAAGCCTGTTCCCCACTTAGTTGTTGCACTTTTATGACCTTCAGTTGTCCATAAACACTTAACTGAACACTATGCAGCGTTACAACTAAGGGAAAGAGTGTTTTCAATGAACTCTGGCACCCAAAGTAAGATTTTGCTTGGACCTCTACAACCCAGTTACTGAGTAATACGATACATGGCAAAGCATATATTTCTATTAAACCATTTAAATGAGTGAAGAGTTTTTTTTGTTTTCTCTTCTACTCTTACACACGTTGTCTACATCTCTTTTTATCTACTTTCCTATCGCAGGTATGCTGGAAGAGATTTCTTTAGGAATAAGCATCACTTTTTTACGTATTTGTCAGTTCCTTTCTTCTTGTCTGTTTATATCTTTGTACATAAATTGTTAAATAAATAAATGAAAGCACTTTTGAATTGCCAAGGAGTCAGTCGACTGACTACTTACTAGTTCTTACTTCGGTGTTAGTAACTTATTACTCAATAGCTGATCTTCAAGATAAATTAATCATAACTTTTTATTTTGCAGCTAAATCCGCTGGGAACTATACCTGTGCTGGTGGACGACGATTTTGTTCTATCTGATAGGTAAAGAAACAAATCTATGCTAATATTCAGATTGATAGCCAGGGCTTTGAATTTGGGCTTATAATGTCAATAAGTTGGCCCTTTATTACATAGGGCTTATAAAGTACTAGCTTATGGCCACCACGGCTTTGCCCGCGTGGAGTTCGGAAATGATCCCACGGGAACGAACTACCGGGATTAAAAGTATCGTATGTCCTAACCCAGGTCATGGCGATCTATGTGCCAAATTATTTCATTTCATCCAAATCCGCTCAGCCGTTTTAGCATGAAAGCAAACATACAAAAAATTATGATATTAGGGGATATTACAAATTGGAAATTTCATACTTTAAGTATGAAATTTCCAATTAGTACTGAAAAATTGAAATTCGTTTTTTTTTAAATTTAACATATTTATTTAATCTACATCTACCAATCCGCACTGGGCACGCGAGGTGGATTATAGCCTATTCCCTCTCATTGAGAGGAGGCCGTGTCCCTGCAGTGGGAACGTTATAGGCTGATGATGATGATTTAATCAAAATAATTACCATTTGTTCATGCGTTATGCGTCTTCCTCTTTGAATTTGTGGTTGCGGTTGAGTCAAATGATAACTTCTTGATTTCTTTAGTAATAAATGGTTTATTGCATAAAGGTTAGTGACTTGTACAGTAGGAACTCGTCTTGACTTGAGATTTTAGAAAAGCAGTTATACAGAGCAAGGTCGATTCAAATTGTGTGTTAGGTGAAGAAAAAACGAGCGGTTTTAACGTTCCGCGAAGAAGCATTCGGAAGTCTTCGTAAATTGCTCCTATTGGTGTTTCTTCGAAGACGTTCCTCGAGGACCTCTCATTGGCTGTCCGAAGGTGACTTGATAATTTTGATTATCGATGCGTAAGTAGTAAAAGTGTCCATAAGTAGGTAGGTAGATAGGTGGAAGAGCGCCTAAAGGTTATATGATCGCAACACGCAGGTTGACAACATCATGCGTGAACATCCTCCCGGCCTTGAAAGATGGTCTTTCAACGTGTTCACTCAGCTTCATTATCCCACAGAGGACAAATCTTGGAGAATGCTCTTCTTATGACGCCCTTTTCGGTCTGGATATCCGCCACTCGTGCAACTCCGTCGCTGCCTGGAACAGTGCTGATGATACGGCCAAGACACCATTTCAGCGGCGGTGCGTGATCATCCTTAATGAGTACTAGTGTGTCTGGTTTTAGATCAGCTTGCCTTGCCTTCCACTTCGTCCTGGTCTGCATCTCGGAAACGTACTCTGTGGACCATCTGCTCCAGAAGTGTTGACGAATCTGCTCCACTCGTTGATAGCGTGAGAGACGATGTGTAGTTTTGTCGATCAGGTCCTCGCAGACCGGCGCTGTCAGCGGACGGCCAACCAAGAAGTGAGCTGGGCATAGGGGTTGAAAGTCATGGGGATCTGTGGACATAGGACTAAGAGGACGGGAGTTCAGGACTGCTTCCACTTGTGTCAAAACAGTGTTGAACTCCTCGTACGTTAAGTGCAAATTTCCTACAACACGGCGCAAATGATGTTTGCATGATTTTACCCCAGCTTCCCATAATCCACCAAAATGCGGGGCGTAAGGGGGAATAAAACTGAATTTAATATCCTGTGAAGTAGCGTAATCTATAATATTTTGTGAACATTCGGAAAGGAATTTTGAAAATAAATTCATTAAGCCAACGAAATTCTTTCCGTTGTCTGAATAAATGTGTGACGGTTTGCCTCTGCGCGAGACAAAACGTTTGAGAGCTAATAGATATGCGTCTGTTGACAAATCACCTACAAGCTCCAAGCTAACCGCTCGAGTAGTGAAACATATAAATATGCATATGTATGCCTTCACGGTTCTAGCGCCCCTACCTTTACGGTTCAATATGAGAACTGGTCCCGCATAGTCCACACCTGTGGTCATAAAAGGGAACCCTGGAGACAAGCGTTGCGCAGGTAAGTTACCCATAATAGGTGTAATAGGCTTGGCACGGAATCTAGCGCATCGAACACAACTATGCACAACTTGTTTGGCGAGATTTCTCCCTCCCACCGGCCACCACGTCTCTCTGAGTGTGTACAGGAGGGCCTGCGGCGCGGCGTGCATTAGTCGCTCATGCTCAGCGTGAAACAGCAACCGTGTGAATGTGTGCTTGCTGCATAATAGTATTGGATGCTTCTTACTATACGAAAACTCATATGAATTACACAAACGTCCCCCGACTCTAATCAAATTTTGTTCATCTGTAAATGGATTTAATTTAATTAATTTGTGTGAGTGATTTAAAGTTTTGTGTTTTGTTAAGCTATCTAAAGTGTCGGGGAATGATTGTGACTGTGACGCCTTTGTTAGAATAGTTAGTGCCTCGTTTAACTCGCTGACGTTCAATGAGCTAGTACGTTTAGCAGCTTTATTTCGCACATTATGCACAAAACGTAACATATAGGCACAAACACGTCTCATGTGACTGAACCGAGTGAAACGATGGAATGGAAACCCGCTATCCCTATCAGAGATTTGATGAATATGTGCTTGAGACCTAACCTCTGGTAAATCAAGTGTTGTATTGCCTGTGGGATCAAAACTATTGTGATCGGCTAGATTAAATGACGGATCCGAAAGAAAAGACGGCCCTTCCCACCAAAGCGTGCATGAACTAAGTACGTTCATAGTCGTACCACGTGATACTAGATCTGCTGGGTTTTCCCTACCAGATACGTGGTTCCAGGGCATATCCTTTGTTAATTCGTGTAGTTCCGCGACCCTATTTTGCACAAAAGGCTTTAGAGAGTTAGGATTCATGCGTAACCAACCTATCACAATAGTGGAATCTGTCCAAAATGTGACACTATCAAATGTGCAACGAAGTGACTTTGCGATTCTTTCATACAACTGCGCGCCTAATAGGGCACCGCACAATTCCAATCGTGGTATACTTACGGGTTTCAGTGCAACCTTTCCTTTAGAGCACAGTAGCTTCGTTGTAACTATGGACTTGCCTGTGATGGAACGAATGTAAGCACACGCGCCGTAAGCTGTTTGTGAAGCATCGGTAAATAAATGGAGTTCTATACGAGTAGCATCGATACCTATAGCGTGTCGCGGTATTCGTAATGCACTCAGCAACGCTATACCGTTTGCGAACTGAACCCAACTGTGTGTGACGTCATCAGGTAACTTATCGTCCCAACCTAATTTTAATAGCCATAGTTTTTGAAGTAAAATCTTCGCAGTCATGACACAGGGACTAAGTAATCCTAACGGATCGAAAATTTTAGAGACTTCCGACAATATGATGCGTTTCGTTAATGGCCGGTTGTCATTTGTGTATTCAGTGTGAAAATGTAAAGTGTCAGACTGATTATACCAGCCTAAACCTAGGGTTTTGTGATGTGCGTTTTCCCCGAGTGAAAGTTCTTTGGAATGAGACGGGAACTCTTGTGTGTCATGATCAAAATTGAAGATCCATTTCCGAAGTGGGAAACAACCACCCTGTAGGACCTTTGTTGTTTCCTTAGCTATATGTTTTACAATCTCAATGCTGTCAGCACCGGTCACCAGATCGTCGACAAAAAAATCATCCTGTATGACTGTGCGAATCAATGGCTCAGAACATTCCAATGCCAGCTGTTTTAAACAACGTACGCTAGTAAACGGTGCGGACGCGGTACCGTACGTGACAGTATTGAGCCTGTAAATGTCTAATGGGTCTATGGGATTGTCACGCCATAGAATTAATAGTAAATTTCGCTGATTCGGATCTTTCTGAACTTGGCGAAACATTTTTTCGACGTCTGCACATCCTACCCAACGGTGTTGTCTAAACCGAAGCAAAATAGCAAACAAGTCACCCTGTATTGCTGGGCCCACGCGTTGTATGTCGTTGAGTGATTTACTGGTAGTGGTTTTTGCACTTGCATCGAAAACGACTCGTAGTTTAGTGGTAGTACTGTGCTCGCGGAATACACCGTGGTGTGGTAAGACGTAGTGTGGTTTGTCGTATACATAGATGCGTGACATGTGACCCAATGCGATGTATTCATGGATGAATTGCATGTATAATTGTTTATAGGCAGGTGTGCGTTGCAGGCGTTTCTCTAGTGCGTAGAAACGACGTTCTGCCTGAGAAAATGAGTCACCCAATGCGTCAGGGGACTCCTTCAAAGGCATGGAAACGCAAAACCTACCGTCAGAATCACGTGTGGTGGTCTTTATAAAATTATCCTCACAAGCCTGCTCCTCATTACTGCGGACATCAGTCGATCTGCCTATCTCTTCGAGCTCCCAAAATTTTCTTAACTGTTCATCCAATGACGATGTGACGTTACATGAAACATGAGAACTATGTATGTGAGTATTCAAAGACCCTGAAATGATCCACCCTAATTTAGTGTTTTGTAGATATGGACCATGTTTCAACCGGAATCTTCCATTTTCCAGAAGATCCCAGAAGAGGTCAGCACCAATCAATATGTCTATGGGTTGAGACTCGAAGAAATAGGGATCGGCTAACTGAATGTTCACAGGAATGTTAAGACCATCTTTAGATAAAGACACGGCTGGTAATTGTGAAGTTATGGAAGGTAAAATTAAACAGTATATGTGTGTAGTGTAGGAACCTACCAGGGACCTAATTGTAACATTACAGGTCTGTGTGCACTGGGAAACTGAGTTACCTACACCTGTTATATTGTAAGTGGACTGTATTTTTTGTGTGTGTAACTGATTACATAACGCATCTGTGATAAAACATCGTGTACTACCGCTATCGAGAAGTGCGCGTGCCGTGTGATAATTATTATGAATATCGGCTATCTCGACTAACACGGTGGACAACAGAACTGGTTTGGCGGCTAGCCCTAGCGTGGTGGGGTTGCCGTCGCATTTCGCATTATGTGTGTGTGATTCTAATGCGGGTTGCGAAAACTGTCCTAATGCCACTAATGAGAGAGGTTGATTTCGCGTGTTATCCTCTGACTCATTACGATGTAGTAGTGTGTTATGTTTCTTAGAACATTTCCTACACGGTCCGAATGGGCAGTCGTTCACTGCGTGCCCTGAGCGCAAACAGTTTGTACATAATTTATTTTGCGTGACTAAATTATATCTGTCTGCTATGGACAGATCAAGGAATTTCTGGCATGAAAATAACGGATGTTTTTCCTTACACATAGGGCAAGGTTTGTATTGTGTTTTGTGTGACAGTGGTTTCGTAGTGCCGGACGAAGAAGCGTTGCAGTGTACTTTAGAAGTGACCGCATTAGTGTATTTCTTACTATCGTGTGTACCTTTACTATGCGTCCCTAATAGCTTATCTAACATATCTGCTTTCTGTCCGAGAAAACGAATTAAATCCTCGACCTTTATCTCAAACTTTGCGCCGATGGGACAGTGTACCATTTGTGTGGTTACAAATTGTTCCCATTCTCGCTCGGTAGCAGGGTCCACCTTACACACAATCATGTAAATTATGAGCGTATCCCAGGAGTCGGTCGGCTCACCGAGTATTTTTAGTGCGCGTAGATGTTTTAACATCGTATCGACGAGCTTTCGCAATAACACGGGTGACTCTTTAGTTAAAGCTTGTATAGAAAAAAGAGCTTTTACATGATTGTGTATAAGTAGACGGCTGTTGTTAAACCTATTAGTGAGTAACTCCCAAGCAACACAGTAATTGTTGGCTGATAATTCCAGTGAATCGATTACTAATTCAGCACTACCCTTCAAAGCTGACTTTAAATAGTGGAACTTCTGAATCGAACTTATTTGTGTGGAATTATGCACTAAGGATAAAAAGGTATCCCTAAACTCTAACCAACTCTCATAAGAACCGTCAAAGGTTGGTAAATGTATAGTGGGTAACTTCACTAGTTGCAGCGGATCAGAGTTATTGGAACTTTTAGGTATTTTGCCATCCTCAGACAACATAGACTTAGCTTGCGCGATGACCCTAAAGTACCTTTGTTCGAATTGTTCCCTATATTCCAGATGTTCATCCAAACTATCACACGATTCTTCAATTTGCGATTGAAGGTCGTTAAAGTCAGATAACAGAGAGGTAGCACTATCTATGCGTAATTTAAATTCAAAACTCTTACTTGCATCTAACGGCTGTTGGAATGATTCAACATATTTTTGCAAATAGGACAATCGACCTTTAATTACTCCCCTTTTGCGCGTGAGGGCGTCAATCTGTGTAATTAACGGAGATTTAGGAATAGTAACCTTTAGATGAGTAGAACCTGGTTCAGACATTTTGGTGGATATAGAAATCTGGAGTACTCACGGTTTTGCGAACCCGATTTCAGCGTCTGGAGCGCAGAGGCTGTAGCCGCTGCGACTCTTGTCTGATCTTACACTGGAATTCGAGAGGAAAGACACTGTTAACACAAGAGAAGAGGAAGTTGGTTAGGAGTCTTGGCTGGCACGTCTTACCGAGCTGCGCGTCTCTCGTTCGTGTCCACGACGACTCTCCACTTGATGGGCTAGTTCGCTGACTGAATCCGGCTCGAAGGACCAAATTATGTTCATGCGTTATGCGTCTTCCTCTTTGAATTTGTGGTTGCGGTTGAGTCAAATGATAACTTCTTGATTTCTTTAGTAATAAATGGTTTATTGCATAAAGGTTACTGGTTACGTGACTTGTACAGTAGGAACTCGTCTTGACTTGAGATTTTAGAAAAGCAGTTATACAGAGCAAGGTCGATTCAAATTGTGTGTTAGGTGAAGAAAAAACGAGCGGTTTTAACGTTCCGCGAAGAAGCATTCGGAAGTCTTCGTAAATTGCTCCTATTGGTGTTTCTTCGAAGACGTTCCTCGAGGACCTCTCATTGGCTGTCCGAAGGTGACTTGATAATTTTGATTATCGATGCGTAAGTAGTAAAAGTGTCCATAAGTAGGTAGGTAGATAGGTGGAAGAGCGCCTAAAGGTTATATGATCGCAACACGCAGGTTGACAACATCATGCGTGAACACCATTATTATCTATACATTGCTGCCATCTAACAGGAACGTCATTTATGCCTTTGCGATAGAACTCTCGTGATCTAGATTCGACAAACTGTGCGAAAGCATTTTGTACTGCCTCCTGAAAAGAAAACTTTTTATCACGTAGAAAATTTTCCAAATCACGAAAAAAATGGTAGTCCGTTGGAGCAAGGTCTGGCGAATACGGAGGATGACGAATGGTTTCTAATTGCAGTTCCTGTAGAGTTAAAACGGTTTCTCGTGCTGTATGAGGTCTCGCGTTATCATGGAGCAATAATGGTGAAGATCGAAATCGAAGATCGTTTCCATCACGAAAGCGTTTAAACCAAAATCGCACGGTGCGTTCATTAGCAGTCCCCTCTCCAAACGCAACATTGATATTGCGAGCTGTTTCTGCCGCGTTAGTTCCGCGTCGGAACTCGTATTAAAAAATAACTCTAATTTTTGAAGTATCCATCTTTCTTGTCTAAGCTGAATAAAAAAAAACAACTGAAAGTCGATAATCGAATGTTGCACATTTTATAGGTACCATGTGAAAAAAGTTTCACTCAAAAATCTCAAACCATGAAGGTTCTATTATGTCAATTCGAAGTACCTATTACAATAAAACGGCAATTTCATACTTTAACCCCTATTATTAGCTGCGCTCCACGCTTTCATCCTCAAAAGTCTCGATCCCGTGGGAATGTCGAGATAAAAGTATCCTAAGCCTTAATCAAAGTCATGGTCTACCCATGTGCCAAATTTCATCCGAATTTGTTCAGCTGTTTTAGCGTAAAAGCGTAACAAACCAACAAACTAACTTCCACATTTATATAAAGTTCAGTTATATAAAGGATTAGTTCAGATTATCGGACCATAGCAGTCCATTGCTGCACATGGAGTTCTCCAGTCGCACGCCATTTAACTTGATCCTCGTTTACCCTCATTTAATGCTACCAGCCTCCCTGCAAAGATTTTCGCTCCACCAAGCCTGTGGGCGTCCTACTTTATGCTTGTTTGTGTCATCCTACGTAAAATTTCTACATTTATATCTTTAATTTGTATCGTGTGCATATTAAATAGTATTCTATGCATCGTTTTCATATGTATAATTTCAACATGAATGATGTAACCAATATTTTATTACCATATTTTGATTTAAAAGAGTGTCGGTAAAGTTTCTTGCCCGTTCTTCGCCATAGGAACCTACTACGCTTTGGAATAGGCAACTAGATTCATCTTTCTGACTGACCCCTAGACAATTCAAAAGTGCTTGTAATTGGTTTATTTGAAATAAATGCTATGAATTTTAGTTTCGCTTTCAATTATTCTTAAACAAGCTTATACTCGTCAAAATATTTTTCGGTTTTCAGCCACGCCATAATGATCTACCTACTATCAAAGTACGGTGGCGACAAGGGCGAGTCCTTGTACCCGAGCGACGTGCGCACGCGCGCCACTGTCAACCAGGTCTTGTTCTTCGATACCGGAATACTGTTTGTCAGAATCAAAGTTGTTGCTGTAAGTATATAAATATCTATTATCATCATCATTTCAGCCGAAAGACGTCCACTGCTGGATATAGGCCTCCCCCAAGCACCGCCACTTCGACCGATTCTGTGCTTCTCGCATCCAGATTCCTGCGGCCTTCACCAGGTCGTCGATCCAAATTGTGGGGCACCTTCCAATGCTACGTCTTCCGGTACATGGTCGCCACTCCAGAACCTTTCGGTCCCATTGGCCATCTGTTCTGGGAGCAATGTGCCCTGCCCACTGCCACTTAAGTTTGGCAATTCTTCGTGCTATGTCAGTTTCATTGGTTCTCCTACGGATCTCTTCATTTGTGATTCGATCACCAAGGGAAAATCCAAGCAAAGCACAAAAAAAACGTATATAGGTACAACGTGTTCCTTATGATATTGCATAACTCTAGGGTATTGTAGCGGTTACACCGCCACATACGAACTACGCATGACGTCACACAAATCCTGCATCGCGCAATTAGAGTTTACCGCGCGAACGACATACACTTCTGGACACATCTATTGGCCCACCTTAGAGTTTAGGTTTCGATGGCCCCTACCGAAATATGATTGCTAGATTGAACAAAAACTGTTGATGCAGTTTTAAACCTGATATATTTTACCATCTTTTTCGATCGTATTGTTTTAAATTTGAATTCAGAATACCATACGACATGGAGCTACGCCTAACATGTCGGATATGCGCCTTGTTAAAGGCAATTGATTTTTGAATAAAAAACATGTTTTATCAAATAAAGGTTTAATTTAATAACGCGTGTTGCCTCCATGGGCATCTACCACAGCTCTCATACGATTAGGCATAGCGTTTATCAACCGCTCTATGAAATTTTGAGGGATCATCTCCCATTCCTCTTCTATGGCAGTTTTCAACTCCTGCATCGTCTGGGCAACTGGCTGACGAGCCCTAACACGTCTTTTTAGCTCGTCCCACATGTGCTCAATGGGGTTCATGTCTGGGCTTCTGGCTGGCCAGTCCATAACTGTGATGTTCACATCCCGAAGATATTCCCTGACGATGCCGGCCGCATGGGCTCTTGCATTATCATGCATAAAAAGGAAATTTGGGCCCACATAGTCCGCGTATGGTATCACGTGAGGTTCTAAGCACTCACGAATGTACCTTTCAGCATTTAATGTTGGCAGCCGTGGTCCTGTAACAACCTCAAGTTGAGTTTTGCCGCTCGCGGATATACCGCCCCAGATAGTCCATGAGCCACCGCCATAAGCAACCCTCTCTTCAAAGCAGCATTGTGCGAAACGCTCTCCCTTACGTCGGTAGACCTTCTTCCTTCCATCATTGCCATGTAACACAATTTTAGACTCATCAGAAAAGAGTACACGGCTCCAATCTTGCTGTGTCCAATTTAAATGACTGCGTGCGAAATGAAGGCGCGCTTGTCGGTGGGCTCGCGTTAGTTTGGGCCCATTAGCTGGCTTGTGTGGTACCATATCGCGTTCTTTTAACCTTCCCCGAACAGTTCGAGCGCTCACAGATACTCCGTGGAAGTCGCGAAGTTGGTTTTGTATCTCAATGGAGGTAAGGTGACGATTTCTCAAGCTGGTCGTCACGATGAATCGATCCTGCCTTTCAGTTGTGACCCGAGATCGTGGCCTTCCTTGGCGACGAACAAAGCCGCCAGTCTCTAGGTACCTCCGATAAACATTTCGGACCGCAGATCGACTTAAATTAAGTTGAGCATTCACGTTTCTTTGGCTGTGTCCGGCCTGAATAAGTGCCACAGCTTGGGCGGCGACTTCAGGTGAAGTATCCATAGATTATTGATAGAACCTCACCTTAATGTTAAGAATAAGTAATGTTTGTTGCAAAACCAAAGATATCAATCACTTTTTCAAGAATTAAATCCAAGTAAACCAATAAAACCAAGTTTTCTTAGTATTCGATTGTTTGATATCAACAAACAGGCTCCAAATTGTCTTTTGTTTCTTTAAATTCTGTGTTCGAAATTCAAAAAAAGACTATTGAATGAAATTGTGAATGTGCCAGGTTCAAAACTGCATAAAAACTTTTTGCTCGACCTAATATAAAATTTTAGCTAGGACCAAACGAAACTGAAAATACAAGGTGGGCCAATAGATGTGTCCAGAAGTGTATATAAGACTATCCGACATCAACAGTCGGGCAGTTGCCCGCCAGACACAACACCCGTCTGGTCGGAGGATCCTCCCTTTTCTATGGTGGATGAGTGAACTTTAAACCCTGTTCCTCATACTCCTAAAGTAATAATAAGGCCATGTCAAAGAATCAACTGTCATTTGAATTTACAATTAATTTTGTTACTTTGATTTTTTTTTAAACACTTACGTGAATTATAAATTAAAAATAAACATTCAATTCAGACTATTTTTGGCCATCAAAAAAAATGTCAACTTCGCATTTTCTCAGCTTTAAATAAGAATGATTGGCTTGAATGATAATAATTTACTCGTACTTGTCAATGAAACTTAGATACACACATCTTCGAAACTATGTATTTCTGGAACACTTGTTTTAGGACTTTTTTGTAGCATATAACCTTAGAGTTATGGGACATCAAAAGGAACGCATTGTATGTGTTACAGGCAGATTGTAGGATTCGTCATTTTACAAACGGCGTCGTCCGTTTACAAACGCTGACGGTTGCAAGATGCCCAAGGCAAATTGGAAATACCTATTATGTCACCTTAAAATTGTAAGAACCGTTAGTTTATAATTATAATTGCCGGTATTATTTCCGTTAGATTATAAACAATCGAAAAATTGCTAACCGCGCCCGAGCCGAGCGAGCGACGCGAGTGGTGCCGCGGCAGCGGCCGGCGAGCGCTACTTACAAGTTGCTCACAGCTAGGCAGGCTATTTAGTATTAGCGCAAGGTGCATTACGTCGCACGAAAGTTTGATACCAGCAGTGCTATTCTGTAACCATCTCACCGTGAAAACTTAGGTGAAGTGAGCTCGGAGTGGGCTGTCAGTCCCTAGCAGGAGGTGGAATGACAGCTCGCTTCACGTTCACTTGACCTAAGTTTTCACCGTGAGATTATTACAGAATAGACCGGCTGTTCACAATTTGTCGGTATTATTTCCGTTAGATTATAAATAGAGATCGGATATTCGGATGCATATTTACCTAAAGTTGAGGTGTTGGCTATTATGCAAAGCACTTTTGTATCGAAAAAATCCCGGGATTCCGGGATCGACAGATTTAGAGTTCTGATTATAGAATTGAATGTATATTTACTTACGTTCAGGTGTTGGCTATTATGGAATGCACTTTTGTATCGATCGCAAAAATCTCGCGATTCAGGAATTGATATTTTTTTAACTTTTTGACTATAAAAATGCTAGCTACTGTTGTAAAGTAGGTTGCCAAATTGGCACAGCACACAGTGAAAAACAAATTGGTGCCTTGAGTTTCATTAAAAAAAAATGACGGTAGGAATATAATTTTTTATGTTAACACCGCAAAAGTAACCTTCACAAGAGGGTTGATAAGTCGTTTCCATACCATGTATACGATAGTTTTGCATTCCCGGATTTTATTGGATTCCGGGATTTAAGTTAAGAAAAAATAAATTAAGAAGCCACTTCCATAATTTCTTAGCCAAAAATTTGCTTTAGGTAAATATGCATCCGAATATCCGATCTGTAATTATAAACTATCAAAAAAATAAGGCGTTTAATTGTTTGTTGCAGTTCAAAAAATTTAGATTTTTTTGTATCATTAATATTCCGCATGAGTCCTTCAAGCACCTGATTCCATGGACTTCAATTTGCCGACCCATTTTTGAACGGCGTTTGAATTGTCCATCAAATGTTGTGACACATTATAATGTGACTAGGCAATTTATATTTTGCCTTCGTCATATTTTAAAACAGCGCGTTTGTAAATGGACGACGCCGTTTGTAAAAAGCGGAATCATAAATTGCCTGCGACATAATACTATATAATAGTCATAAAAATATTAATACCAGCCTATTTGGCACACTGCAGGGCAAAGGTAAAAAGTACATATAAATCCCTATTTCAGCTACCGACCATATTGGAGGGTTTGAAAGCCCCTTCAGAGAAGCACCTACATGATCTAGAGGAGGCCTACGGTATGGTAGAGGCCTACTTGTCTCGTAACAAGTATATCGCGGCTGAACATCTGACGATCGCCGACTTATCCGTCGCCACTACACTGGCGGCCGCTGAGGCTATACTACCCTTGAATAAAGACAAGTAAGTACACCAGCACGCTTAACATAACCACAATAGAAACAGGTTTTGTCGACGGAAGAATAGACAAAATGACAGATAAACAATCAACATCTGTCATTTTGTCTATTCTTCCGTCGACAAAAACCCGTTTTTTCTATGGTTGTTATACTGCGCGTGCTACCCCAAAAATGATCGTGTTTAGTTTCCGACTTCCAAAAAAAACACTACAAAGTTTAAAATAACTTTAATTTCGGTGCCTTTGGTTTAGAATTTTCGTTTTTTGCCACCGGTATTTATTCGAATTATAGTTGTGGTATCTACCCCACATAACATCGAATGACATCGGATGATGACGTCACGCTGAAGTAGTTGCACGAACGCTGCGTTGACGTTCATACTCGGGTTCACCAACGTAGGGGCATGAGGAACAGGGTGTAAAGTTCACTCATCCACCATAGAAAAGGGAGTATCCTCCGACAAGACGGGTGTTGTGTCTGGCGGGCGACTGCCCGACTGTTGATGTCGGATAGTCTTATATATGTCGTTCGCGCGGTAAACTCTAATTGCGCGATGCAGCATTTGTGTGACGTCATGACTTTTGATGCGTAGCTCGTATGTGGTGGTGTAACCGCTACAACCACTACCTACTATGTAAATAACAGTAACAGAAAGTTATTACAACATCATCCACATAGACTAAGTGCGAAAAATACGAATTATTGAAACTCACTCAAAAACTACACAAGCAAAGTTAATAAGATTTATATGAGACCACCGCGCAAGCTTACTCTACCAAGAATTTTCAAAATCGGTCTACAATTGACGAAAATATCGATGAAAACATACAGACAATCACAAAACATACATTGAGATAAACTTTGCCATGACGTTACTCTCCGGTAGATTTTATATTGAATTGTGACGTAGCGAGCCCCCACTCCCCAACTTTAATGCGTTTTATCTTATTTTTTTTTTTATTGATATGATAAAACAAAAAATACGTGTCTAATATTTTTTTTATTGTCGTACTGACGAACTAAATACTTTTTTTCTTCCCCAGTCAACATCCCTATTGCTATCAACCGAGCACAAATGACTGCTACTGAGAAATTCCTTATGGAAAAACCCAATAACAGTTGCCCGACTTTTTTTTTTTTGTGGGTGAATCATCAAATGACTCCCGCTCTGGGTGGAGCAGCGAGGGCGTGTCAGACTCTTACTGACTAAAACCCACCCGTGTTCCTTCTATTGCCTGTGCAATGCCAGGGGGCCACGGTATCCCTTTCGGACTTTCCCGCAACCCCGGCAGGCAATGGTCTCTTCGGACCCTTCATTCGCTGACATCTCTTTGAGGCGCGCGTGGAACACAACGCGCCGTCGACCCGGGCTTGGTTCTTACCGGACGGCGAGCTACCCATTGCTCACCGTCCGCAAGCCCGCGCCTACGGTGGCTGGGAATCGGCAATCGATTCCCGACGCCCAGGGCGTCTCCTCCTGCGGCGGCTAGGGGCGTGAGGGCGCGAAATTTGCCTCTGCCTCACGCGCTCCGCCTCCTCCTTCGCGAGCATTACTGCTTCGCCGAAGGAGGTGACGGCCTCCCATGCCCTCTCGCTCCGTACCATGGCCTGGACCAGGGCCGGACGCGAGAGATCCCCGCCACCGATCGCCTCCACGAGGACACGGCGGTGCTCTGCCCAAGCCGGGCATACCTCCACCGTATGCTCCACCGTGTCCTCCGGGCGATCCACGCAGTGATGACACCCGGGCGTTTCCTCCCGCCACAGTTGCCCGACCTGGG
The DNA here is from genome assembly GCA_963853775.1 of Xanthia togata. Taxonomy (NCBI): domain Eukaryota; kingdom Metazoa; phylum Arthropoda; class Insecta; order Lepidoptera; family Noctuidae; genus Xanthia; species Xanthia togata. The sequence goes on from OY970802.1 coordinate 22,484,217, forward strand.
AACTATTTATGTCCGCCTCTGTACATTTGTATGTATTAAATAAATAAATCTATCCCACGACACCGTGTTCAGCGCAGTTTTTATATCATCATTAACTTGCTATATCTTCCTCTTCTCAGGTTCCCCTTCACCGCTAACTGGCAGTCCTTGATGCAAGAGCTGCCGTTCTTCAAGAACATCGCGACGCCGGGCATCGCTAAGTTCAACGTCGCTATGCAGCACTACTGGAAAAAGAACAATAAATTAGTTTAAACGTTAGTTTTTGTTTTTTTATTATATTACTATAGTATGGCCACCGAGAGAATGCGTACAGTGACACCTGTCAGTTGGGTACGATTAGGAACTATAGTCGCGCGCGACTGCTAGTCACCGTCTGAGGTGTGAGCGGTGAGAAGGGGGAAGGTGCCACTGAAAAAATTGTCAGACTGAGTTAGCTTGGCCTTTGTGTACCTCCCCCATCTCACCGCATATACCATCATATACCATCATACCTCAGGCGGTAACTAGCAGTCGCGCGCTGACTAATATAAAACTTCAAATTCGTAAAACACGTATTCTTTAATTCTCAGCATTTGCAGTCCTTCAGTTATTTCACCACTGCTTTGGCATCACAGTGATCCTTATTATAAAACTAGCTGCTGCACGTGCCTTCGCTTGCGTGGAGCCCAGTTATTTTTCTAAAATAGAAGGAGCGTACGTTACTCCTTATAACATCAGCTATCTGCTAGTGAAAGTCCCGTTAAAATCGGTCCAGCCGTTTAGGAGATTGGCCGGAACAAACAGAAAGACAAACATTTTCAAAATTGTTTTGTTTTAATTTTTATATACCGTATATACTTTCATATGTATTGAGTAAAAAAAAATACAAACAGACACTTCTTTCTTTCTTTCTATTATTAGCTTTACTTGCGACGGTATTTATTTTTTATTAGTAATTAGGTATGTTCATTACCTATTTGCTTTATTTTTGTTGACTGCTTTGGGGAATCGTTAGTGCATGACTAGTAATGCGTTTTTTGGAAATTTCTTTACGATAATCTAGCTAGTAGATACGTCATAAAAATAAGCTACCTACCTATACATCGTTATCGAGCGTAGCCTTGGGGGCAAATCAGCCGACAAACCGCGGCGGCGCAAGAGTTGTCACACGCACGTCGCGTAAATATAAATTATTGGGATATTTATTTTAAGCCTGTTTTTTTTTTCTTTAGTGTGGCCTCAACTTTAAAAAACTAAGGCTTTGTCTCTCCTTCCTTTTTAAAAATCCTTATACGAACATCGCGTAAATTCAGAAAAATAACAGCGATACGAGCTAAGAATAATAAAAAACAAGGATTTTTAATAACCATAATTATTTAGTTATGTTCTTACTTCAGATGTATTGATATATTTATCATTTAAAAAATATGAGTCGAAACGTGATAAAGTCGTGTAGGGTGGCCACAATATTGTCGTCCTCATTCCAGTTAAAAAAAATACAATTATGGTAATCAGAATACATAGTTTCAAAGATCCACACTAAGCACGCTGATTATTTTATAAGATTTGGGTCGTTACCGTAGGCTAACTGCAGTAATACGATGATAATCAACCGTAATCAAGCGGCAAGAAGTTTTATTATATAAATAATATTAAAATCCCAACAAGCAAAGTAAATGCGACACACTACGAAATGTATTGGTACTGTGCTCGATGCAGGTATGTGCTACAGCCAAATAATATCTCAAGATACCTTTGCTTATAATTATCATAGTTATAATTTGAGGTTTTACTGCTCCCGTTGACATGTACTGTAGTTTCACTCGCTGAGGCTCTTTAGACGCATAAAAGTAGGTATCTACCGATTAATATTAGTGATGAAATGGATACTCGTTTGTCTGGATACGGATGTAAAGTTAGGTCTAATTTTATCTAAAGATAGGTAGGTAAATATTAATTTAAACAAAATATACCTACTTACGTCCAGTATAAAAACCAGACAAAAGAAAAAAAAAACTTTATTTACGTGGGCTGAGTTGAAAAATATGTAAACAATTAGAAGGTAAATAGCTACTTATCAGATCATTGGGTAACTTGCTGTGAGATAGGTGCATCCCCATCGTTCAAGTCCATGAAAACGAAACACAAGATGAAAAATTTGAAAATTTTCGCTGCCGCCATCTTGTATTCAGTTTTTGACCATATTGACACTCTCATACAGAATGTCACATGGAGGCGCTTTTTCGTTCCGTGACAATTTCTAACAGTTTACTCCAGTTCCAATAAAAATAAAATAGGTCAATTTTGTCAGTAATATTACAATACAATTTAGCAATATTACAAATAAGTACAGCACAGTAAAGTACCTTCTGACAAAAAATACCTAGATCGAATTTCAATAATGTGTAACTTGATAATATTATAACGTAGAGATCGGATATTCGGATGCATATTTACCTAAAGTTAATTTTTAGCTAAGAAATTATGGAAGTGGCTTCTTAATTTATTTTTTCTTAACTAAAATCCCGGATTCAATAAAATCCGGAAATGCAAAACTAATCGGATACATGGTATGGAAACGACTTATCAGCCCTCTTGTGAAGGTTACTTTTGCGGTGTTAACATAAAAATTGATATACCTACTGTAAACATGTTTTAATGAAACTCAAGGCACCAAGTTGTTTTTCACTGTGAGCTGTGCCAATTTGGCAACCTACTTTACAACAGTAGCTAGCATTTTTATAGTCAAAAAGTACAAAATGTATCAATTCCGGAAACGCGAGATTTTTGCGATCGATACAAAAGTGCATTTCATCATAGCCAACACCTGAACGTAAGTAAATATACATTCAATTCTATAATCAGAACTCTAAATCCGTCGATCCCGGAATCCCGGGATTTTTTCGAAACAAAAGTGCTTTCCATAATAGCCAACACCACAACTTTAGGTACATATGCATCCGATTATCCGATCTCTAAATAAGCTATGCTTGTGCTGAAACAATATTACAAATATTGTTGTTGTACGCTGTAAAAATGTGCGAAATTCAATTCGCTTACACTTCATTTTAAGTTTACTTACATAACTAAAATGAAGTTTAAGCAAATTGAATTTCTTAAATAACTTAATATTTGGGAAAGAAAATGTAGGAGCCTAGATAAATACTGTCTCAATCCGACTACCAACATAATATGGTGGAAGTATGCTCAAATTGCAAATGATTTAGGTATTATGTTTGTATGGACAATTCATCCGTCGCCACATTCTTAACAAGTGCTTTTGTTTGTGTTACGAATTTCCTCGATTTTAGTTACTTATTCATTTTACAAGTGTGAACTTCAATCGAGACTATATTCTTTGTGTTTGTGTTTTAGTCTAAGCAATAATAACTATCACAAAGTGAAAAGTTCGACGCATAGACTAGATCGGTCAGTATGGGAAAGTCTGAAACTATCAAGACATACGAAGATCTCTTAGGAACTATGTCATCGATTTTAGTAACAAAAAAAACTGCATTCATACATTTAAACAAAAACTTTTAATAAGCTCGGGAATCGAACCCGGACGTTTTGAAAAATAAAACTAACACAATTTTTTTTTAGGATTTTTAGGTCTTAAGCAGTAAATGTTACTGTAGCGGTTACACCGCCACATACTAACTACGCATCAAAGACATGACGTCACACAAATCTTGCATCGCGCAATTAGAGTTTACCGCGCGAACGACATAGATAAGACTATCCGAAATCAACAGTTGGGTAGTCGGCCCGCCAGACACAACACCCGTCTGGTTGGAGGATCCTCCCTTTTCTATGGTGGATGAGTGAACTTTACACCCTGTTCCTCATGCCCATAAATTACTATGAAACATGATGTCTAAAATGCATTGTTTTCATATCCTTTAATTTATTTTTAGTAAGTTTTCGAAATTACCACAATTTTTTTCAATACAACATTCAACTCGTTTAATTAACGATCTTACTATTGCGTTTTGTATGATTGATTCCCGAGCTGAGTACCAGTTTAAAAAAAATGTATGAATGCAGTTTTTCTAATATCTATCTATAATAAATTGAAACCTAACAGTAGTTTCAGACTTTTCCATACTGACCGATCTAAATGTGCCACCCTGTCTACGAGAGTTCAACGGCTCATCTTGCTGTACTGCTGTCACTACATACGCTGGCAGCTTCTCGAATAGTCTCGATCGACGTCCGCGTCGGCTCATTTGCCAAAAGGAAAAATAAAACTGTCTATACTTAACAGTTTTTTTTCTGTATTTATCTGCCAGGTGTAATATAAGGAATGCATTCTCTCTCTATTAGTGGTTTATTTTAATTTAAGATAGCAGCCTAGTTTTGTATACTGTGGCTACATTATGCACACGAATAGTCTTAGCGTATGATGCTGCTAAAGCACGGCAATAGATCGTGAAAACGAAGTATCTGGCTAGACCTGCGCGATCAATAACTCGAATATTTATACACTGGCAAACCCTCCCTTGTTTCGTACGTTTTTTACGACTTAACAAAATATCAAGATTGCATTATTATAGTAACTTTTATGTGAATGTAATACACGCATAAACGTTCCGGAATCAATTCTCTAAATGATGGTGAAAACAAAAAGAACAACTCCTTTTTACCGTTATAAAAAGGTACTTACCTATATAATTGGCCTGTAGTTCTGTATTTTACTTTTTATGTTATTTCTTATCATATTCAATCTGCCTAGCCTTTTCCCAACTATATTGGGGTCGGCTTCCAGTCTAACCGGATGCAGCTGAATACCAGTATTTTACATGGAGCGACTGCCTATCTGACCTCCACAACCCAGTAACTGGGTAATATGATACCCCTTGGTAAGACTGGTTGTCAGACTTTCGGGCTTCTGACGACCCGTAACGACTGTCAAAGATCCACGAATGACAGCCGGGACCAACGGCTTAACGTGCTTTCTGAGGCACGGAGGAGTCTCGTTATGTAAAGATGGTCACCCATCATAGCTTAACCTGATGGATCGACCCGTGCGGCAGTTATTACTTATCCACGAGCTCCTTAATTCTTATCATATCGAAGAGGAAAAACACGAAAAGTAAAATGTCGTTGTCTATTGTATTTTATTTAAAATGGATTTCCGCAGTCACGCCCGAGTCAATTAACTATCAGGTATCTATCAGGAAAAATTGACATTGTGATTGACATGACAATTTTATCATTTATTACTCATTATCGTACATAATTAAATTATCAAAACAAACAGTGCTCTGTTTATAATTAATATTATTTTTGTTTTTGCCTCTTGTCGAATAAGTATTATTGATATTAAATGACTGGCCATTTAGTTTTTGCTTCATGTCACATCACAATGATAAAAATCAATTACTGTCAATGACAATGCAGACAATTTTATCAGCATGGACCTCACATGATCTGACCAAGATGATGTGTAGTTTAATCGAGACTGTGACCTTCACCCACTGCTAGGCTAAGACCTTTCTTGTCTTGTGCTGTTCCCCTCGCTCTTATGCAGCCTCATCTAGGTTTGGCCGGCGATGGCAACAATTTCTTATTTTCTTCCGCCCATCTCGACCTCATCTAGTTTTAAAATATTATTATTCTTTTGACATGTGTTCTTTAACAACCTATTTATGGATATAAAATATCATTTACTGCCTCGCTGGTCCAGTGGTCCATGTGGACCTCATGCTCAGCAATTATTCCCAAAGTGTTAATGGGTTTTTCATTTAAAATTTCTCATTAGCAGCCCGAAGTCTGGATTTGTACCCGGTTTAAGCTTCGTGCAGACTAGCGCGACGCGACACCGGCTATTGTTACACCGTGAAGTTTTCTTAGAAATTGTATTGTTCGAGTCGCGTCGTGCCGTCGCGTCGCGCTGGTCTGCACGAGCCTTTACGGTCATAGGCTCGTCCCCTATTCCATGGGACTTAAACATAACTGGCGAAATGTGGGTGTACTATAGGTACACCTCTGCCTAACCCTTCGGGGAATACAGGCGTGATGTTATGTATGCGTAAAATATAATTTATGCATGATACAATTGAAGCAACCATTGACTTGTATCTAAACGCTGTTTAGACGGTGCAATTTTTATTTTTGCTTTAGTTAGTGCTGCAGTAGGTATGCCACAGAGGCCAGGACACCAGTGCGTCCTCTCCAAAATGACATACGGTCCCGAAACCACAAATTCTATATCGTTCAGCGCAATATGAAGCGGTTTATGCCCAGAGTTCTTTGAAGGATCAAATCAGAAATAACTTATCCGGAATAGAAATTGAAAACTGCATCGAATGGCATCATTAAAATAAAACGTGAGAATTTGTTTTTCTAGCTAACTGTACTATTATTCCGAAATGCAGTTGGCAACGACTCAAAAACTTAAGGAGTCTCCTAAGAACGTTTTCCTAGTTTCCTACCCTTTACTGTCGCGTCTCAAAAATCCCCTGTGTAATACTATTCATACCTAACCCAACGTAGTAACCATTATAATACTTTATATGAAAATTAACAACTCACTCTCGATTGACCTGACATAATCATCATTGATGATAATACTTTTTGCGTTATCATTATGTTATGGTCAAAACACACAGCCGTATCTAAGGCAAGCTTTATCTGTCCACTTACTTGAGATTATACTAACAGCACAGACTCCAATAACTAGTTTGTATCATTACTCCGTTGAGAACAGACGGTAAGTTTGCTGTTTGCACGAATTTAAATTAATTGTTAATATAAATTTTGTGTTAAATCTTGAATACTATTGTCGTATTTTAATTGACTATCATATAAGTAGGTATATATTTAGGTAAGTTAAGTTTATTATTTTTACTTTTTTTGTAACGTGAAAAAAACATCATGTACTCATGCATTTACATAATAGGTAGGTAATGTACCCACTAAGGGCAGGGCTGCTTACACCACAAATCACTAAATGTATTTAGCGTTAAATATAATTTTATCTCTGTCATCTTAAAACAATATTGACAGAAATAGAGTGATTTTTAAATTCGTTATTCAAAAGTCATTTATTCAAACTAGGCTGAGAAATCAGCACTTTTCGAACGTCAAAATTACATAAGAAAGTCCCCCAAAACGACCACCCTTCACCACTTCCTAGTGCTTTTGCTGGGAAGAAGAAGTGGCGCAACAAACTCTCCAGCAGCACAGCTTTCTGTTCAGTTAGAAAAAAAACTGATTCTATATAATAGTATGCAAGATACTTTACATTACGCAAAACATAATTTAAATTATACCTAAATTAATAGCCATATGACAGCTAGCACACGCCAATACCTATACCAACCAAAAACATCGAGAACTATACTCAGGCAGAAATAAAATAACTAAACGTAAACAATATCTAAAAAAGAAATAAAAAAGCCTCCAGGCATAAAGGGCGTGCCCGCTTAAATATAGCTGTAACTAGAAGTTATAATTGATAAACTAGGACCAACGAGGTAAAATAATAAGTAGATTATGTCAACAATAAATTACAATTTTACTTATAAAGTAACATTATAAACAATTATTTAAACTCATATAACCTGTCAGTAGGTAAGCTAATTCTGGAGAAAGAACATTTAAACATTGTCTTGAGTTAATCACAGCGACCAACTATTCTTATCCAACTATAACTATTTGTATAATTGTAATGTAAGCGGGCTTTAGTATAAATTAATTAGCTATCTGTATCTAAACGAGACGGAACCGTGCCAAGACTTTGTTTTGGTTTTCGCTAGTAGTTAATTTGAACTTTTATAACAAACTAGCTGACCCGCGCAACTTCGTCTGCGTCACAGAGCGGTTTAAGTAATGAATTTTCCCAGTTTTTTCGCAACATTTTTCATTGATGTGCCGCTCCTTTATCATCATAATAGTCATAGCGTTGCCCACGACTTCGTCCGCGTAAATATCATTATCGTGGTTGGATAAATAATATTACTAGGTATGTCCTTCGATCTTCGTCAAAATCGGTTCAGTAGTTTAGCCGTGAAAACGTTACAGAGAGACAGACAGACAGAGTTACTTCAAAAACTGTTATGACATAGCTGTACCAGCGTTTTGATGAAAACCTAAAAAAAATGGAACTATAGTAAAAAATGGCACGGGAACAGGAATAATAAAGGAACGTTGGGTAAAAAAAAGTATAGGGGGGTCTTATAAAAATGTGGGTAAATAAATTAACGATTATATAATTAGTAGTATTTTTTTAAGGTATTTTAAAGTACTTCAGAGTAAATGATATTTTTTAGTTTTATTTTCTTGTGGTAGAAGAACATACTGATATTCTCCGCAACCTGATCTTGATAACGCGACATATAGTTTGTCCATGTGAAAAGCAGTCTTAACGTAAATCGATTCCTACGTGTTTAAATGTTTGCCCCTGTGCTTTATTAATTGTTACGACAAAAGATACCATTAACGGGAAATTGAATTCTTTTAAAAATTAAAAGGTAAATCATTGGGATGCGAGGTATTAGCACTGTTTGACCAACTGCTGGACCAGTCAAAACTAATGCAACTCGCAGAAGCAGAACTACCGGGCGGCGGCAGGCCAGCGCCCCTTCCCCTCACCCGCCGGCCAGCGTCCCTCCCCCTCACCCGCCGCGTCTTGCGCGTCATGCGCACGTGAACCCGCACATATCTATTTATTTTGTTGCGGAGTTCTTTTAAAATTATTATATCTCCTAAGATGTTCATTAAAATCAAGTGATGTCAAGGAAAATTTTGTTTACATTTAAATACTTGTGATTAATAACATATTTATTTGGCTATGGATTAATATTATGTTGATAAAACTCCTTCGCAAATAATGCATTAATTTCGAACAAATTTGATTACGATAAAAAAGGTTATAGTGAGTTAATCTTAAAAGATAGACATATACCGTCGCGGACTTTTTTATAGAACTTTTAAAGAGGAACAATTCCGTCATACATGATATTTGCGTAACTTAAACCGTTTACGCAGCGCACGCAACGGAAGCTCTCAAAAAGGAATATTTTTTCCCGTTTTTGTAACATTTTTCATTTATGCTCCGCTCCTATTGGTCGTAGCGTGATGTTATATAGCCTATAACCTTCCTCGATAAATGGACTATCTAACACAAAAAGAATTTTTCAATTGCAACCAGTAGTTCCCGAGATTAGCGCGTTCAAACAAACAAACAAACAAACTCTTCAGCTTTATAATATTAAGTATAGATACTAGCTTCCGTCCGCGGCTTCGCTCGCGTGGTATGTCGATAAAAGTCCCTAAGGTTCAAAGTATCTCCATACCAAATTTCATCAAAATCGGTTCAACCGATTAGCCGTGAAAACGTAACAAACAAACATACAACAAATCAAATAATTTTTCTCTATAACATTAGTTTAGAAAGTTATAAGTTAGGTACTGTTTTATTCGCGAATCAGTAGTTCGTTCGTTTCGCAACAGGCAGGAAGGAAAATGTGAATGGAAAATGTGATGAAATTTCACTGCAGACGCACCGTACCCCTGGCCGTACCCCTGGTGGTACGGTGGGTCTTTTAAAGTTAAACGATACCACCAGGTAATAGTGTTGTATCACTAGTTAAAACCACTTCTGACAACAACAATTTAATGTAGTAATTTTATTCAAATATTTTATGTAACGAATCTTAAATGCAATATATCTACTATCTAAAACTATAATATATACCTATATTATGTACAAGTATACAAAGAACATTGGGCATATAAAAAGGCTGGCTGTGTTGCCACTTTGAATGGCAATGCTGATTGTTTGATCTAAGAATTGGCCAATCCTCTGGTCACGTGAAGTGTCGACCAACCGCTTGGCGATGTCACGAAATACTCGATGAGCACTCAGACCCCATGGTCCTAGTGTTTCCACTTCAAACGGCTCAAACATAATACCTCCCAAGAAGGTTATTATATTTGCGCCATTTGAGAATATTTGCACCTGCAGCGGCCGCCCCAGCAAAGCCCGCCGTGCTAGGAATATAAAATATAAAATTTAATAATTAGTTATATGCGCAATTTCTCTAATGCGTGACCAATTGATTGCTTTATTTATAATTTGTAACTGTACGTCAGTAATGAAGTCATCATTGATGATTTGATCCTTTCTTCTTTTTTTTAGAGTCATCTCTAATGATCTGAATGACGCTCCAATACTTTGAGTAATCGCATCAATGTATTCTTGTTCACACGTTTATTAATTTTGGAGTGAAACGTTTCTAAAAAGTTGGTGGTTCTATGGCGTTCACAAAACGCTTATTACATTACATGAATGCGTCTTAAACCAATACTGTTCTAAGTACTGTATACATTTTTCCATTTGTACTATCCCAGAAGATTCAGATTTCACATAATCAAAGCCATGTTGAATCTTGCAGTCAGGAAGAAGTGGCAAAGCACTTGCTAGGGCAACTATTCATCGTCCTGGTTTTATTTTTAGTACATCCAAGACTTCCCTTTCTTCCACATGTTGCGAGTCCAATGATAATAATAATTCATTTATTTCAGACATGGTCCATACAGAATATAAAAAAATGAAAACACATGTACTTACATTAAAATAATCAATAAAAAATTAAATTAAATCTACACATACACATTAGAATTACATAATCATAATCAAAAAATTGAATTGAATAATATAATTAAAAAATAAAACGAGGAGAGGCGCTAACATGAAGCTGCATCCACCTCTGTAGCAGGGATAGGTCCCACCGCTCGGACAAAACCTTCAGGAAACTGTTCGAGCTGCTTCGTAAGCGACTTAATAGTGAGGCGCTCCGCTTTCTCATGATCGCGAAAAAATCATCGGTCCGCGCCTCAGGAAACATAGTAGAAGCACTACAAAACCGCGGAAGCCCTAGAAGCCCATGGGCTCAGTTAAAATCCTGAAAGCATTGTAACTGAGCCCATGGGCCTCCGCATATGTCTCACAAGCACGCAAAAGTTTACGTAACGCACCGATAGATGGGCTCAGCAACACCATATCATCCGCGTAACTAATGTTGTTTATACACACTCCATCTATGGGACATCCAATATTAGTGCTGCTGAACTCACCGATCAGCTGGTTCATGTACAGGTTAAAGAGGCGAGGGGAGGATAAACCACCTTGTCTCACCCCGCATTCCAACCCATACACGTCCGACCGCGCACCCGCCCATCTAACGGTATTCATCTGTTTACTGTACCAGTACCGCAGAAGGATACAATCTCATGTGGCACATCTGTTTCACATTTTAGCTTCTGCCACAGCTTTTGAAAGATCTTAAAATGGTGTGTTTCTGTCCGTATAGTACTGAACAGTTTGCTTGAGGCAGAGGATAGCACTCTCAGTTGACAAACCGGGTCTGAAACTGTGCGTCATGCAAGTGGAGGTGCTTCTCCAACTGTCGGTCAAGCCGACAGCACCTTAGCTATGACAGTCGCAAGCGAGATCGGCCTGTAATTAGACAGATCCGATGAGTCACCCGTCTTATCTTTAACAATTGGCACTACGACTGTGTGCATTAAATCATCGGGTAAATAACTATGACTAACACACAAGTTAAATAATAGTGCAAGGACTCTTGGCAGGTATACGCCCGCGTACTACAAGTGCTCGATGCTAAGACTATCGGGACTATGGGGACTTGCCTCTCACCATCTTCTTTATAATTTGGGCCACATCCTTGGCGGAGAATCAAATGTTAACATGTTCAGGGCGATCCTCAGCATCGAGCACCTGCGACGCGGACCCGAGCGGTGATACCACACTAAAATGTCGCTGAAAGGCGCAGGCTATATCCCGCGGCTCATGAGCACCATCAACACTCGCCGGAGAGCCCGACCTTGGATTCAGTTTATGGGTATTTTTCCAAAAATCACTAAACTTTTTATTCCCATGATGTTCCGCAAGGGTGCGCCAAAGTTCACCTAAATTATCAACTCCGATAATTGGAAATCCGAAAATGTTCTTCCTAACATTTTTCATCCTAACAATCACAATTCCTAACTACTCTGTCTCTAATGTTCATAATTCCGAAGCATTCAACTTACTTTTATTTGTTTTCCTATATTTTCTCAACATAACCATCTTTTACACTATTATTCAAAGTCATATCTTTTTGTTTAGATTTATTTTTATTCATAATAATCAGTATTATATACATTAATTTTGCGTAACTTTATTGTCACATAACATACAATAAGAATAATAGTACTATGGTATAAGAATAATAGTACTATGGTACAAGTAGTTAAATACATGTTTTCATATACACTTTTCAATTAAATTAGTTTAATATTAGCGGCTATAGCTTTCAAATAATCACTTTTATTGGTGTATTTTTGGAAGCCAGAGTCACGCTCCAGTCATTCAGTCAAGTTCCAGAAACGAATCGGTCTTATTCATAATTATTGGTTTAGGTTAGGTTAGAACTGTGACCACAAGCCAGAACCGAATCGGTCCTATAGTTATTGGTTTAGAAACCCTCAAATTAAAACTATAAATATCATCTTCTACCCACATATATTTTTTATAACACTTGGTAAATGTTTCTTTCTGAGTATGAGTGAAAATATTATGGTAATTATGTTTAGGGATAAAAGCGTTATGATAAAAAACAGTAGGAGTTTAAATATATTTACATTAATGATATTATTAATTACAATTTTCGGAAACATGAGTGTTATGAACATCGCCGGTAGCACTACAAATAGTATAATGAAAACTTTAGGATGAAAAATTTTAGGAAGAGTGATCATTCGGATTACAAATCGTTAGGAAGAACAATTTCGGGTAAAGAACTTTAGTTGAGCCAATATGCTTTCTAATTACGCAACATATTTTCGTAAACGATAAAGACAAATCTGTTTCATTTTGACAGTTCAACAACATTCATTGCGTTATTTACGTTGCTCTGCAGTTTTTTTTTCGAACTTACGGAGCAATGGATTAGCAATCTGTTTCAAAACGATTCAGATTCGGATTGATTTTGAATTACGTAATTAGGGTACAGGACCCGTTCCGCAATGATGTCCATCTTTATTTGACTTTCATTATTTTGGCAGTACTTTAATTTTTCTTTAAACAGTTTCCTAGACTCACACATATTATTATAATCATGCCCAGACCTAGGCCGCCCATAAGACACCCACGTCTGAAAACAAAGCCTGGCCCTCCGGTGAGCGTCACCAACATGCCTATTCCACCCTGCTACATACCTACTCGTAAAATTGTTGCGCTTAGGTGCAATGCAGCTTCTCTTAGCGGCTTCAGTCAAAATATTTATAATATTATTATACATAATAGCACCCTCACAATGTGATATTTGGGAATACTTTCAAAATGGCGTTCATCGCTGCTCTTTCGTAGTCTGTGTGAACTTTACGCGGGAACCCGCGTAAAGTTCACACAGACTACTCGGGTATCTGAGACTTTATCATGTTAAACAAAATAATGTAACTTTTTTCTTTTCGGTCCGACATAAGTGCGAATATTAAGGGCTTCGCTTTAGTAGTTTCAAAACCTCTTCCCATGTCACCATGAATATTATATAATTGTGAAAATGATTTTGGGCAACTATAAAAAGTACCGTCAGCAAAATATTCCACAATATTTGGAATTGTCGCGATTCATTCGAGCAAAAAACTATAATACGTTTTGCTTGTCTGACTCGTCACAGTAATAATCTGCCAAAACGAAATTATGGTATTGGAACTTCTATTTCACTCAAATTGTGGGAGTGCAGATTTGTTCCTAGCGTTCTGAAGAAAGTGCTTCAAAGTCAAAGTCAAATAATTTATTTCATTTAGGCACAAAAAAGGCACTTATGAACGTCAACATTTACAGAAAAAAAAAATATAATAATTGATTCTAGTCGCCCATTCCAAAAGGTCGTTTTCGTATGGAGAAGAATGGGCAAGAAACTCCACCGTTACTCTTTTAAATATTTTCACAATATTCTGTATACATTAATTATATAATTATATGTGAAGACGATGCACCTAGAATAAGATTACTATACCACGATAGGTAAAAAGAATGAAAAATGAAGGAATGACATAAATTAATTATGTGATAGATGCATGGTGCTCACATATTTACAAACATTGTAAAATTATACGATATTCTTAACATTTTAACACATACTACTAATAATAAGTCAGTGTGTGAGTTCAAGTAATCACAGAATATAAAATTAATGTTTAAAAAAATAATATTATACAATTAAATTGGCAACCAGTTTGATTTTGTCTAGATTCTAAATTGTCCTATGGAGCAGGACCAGCATGTTTCCAAGCATTTTTATCTTGGATATAATCCTCTAATTTGTAATATGCTTGTTTACAAAGTGTACTTTTTATATGAGTTTTAAATTTTCTTTCATTTAATTCTAATATATCACAAGGTATTCTGTTGTAACATTTAACACAGTACCCCATAAAAGATGTATTTACTTTAGATAGTCTGAAAAATGGTTGATCTATTTTATCTTTATTTCTAGTATTAAAATTATGTCTATCACTTATTTTATTAAAAAGATGTAGATTTTTTCTCACATACATAATATTTTCATAAATGAATTGGCAAGGTACCGTCATAATATTAATCTTTTTAAATAGTTCCCTGAGAGATTCGCGACGACTTAGATTATAAATGGCTCTGACAGCTCTCTTTTGTAAAATAAAAATGGATTCAATGTCAGCAGCCCGACCCCATAGTAAAATGCCATACGACATAATACTGTGGAAGTAACTAAAATAGACCAAACGCGCGGTTTCTACATCTGTTAACTGTCTTATCTTTCTAACAGCATAAGCGGCCGAGCTTAGCCGCCCCGCGAGAGATGTTATATGGGGTCCCCATTGTAATTTCTCGTCTAGCGTGATTCCTAGGAAAACTGTTTGATTAATAAATTCCAGTTTTTCTCCATTCAATATGATGTCACATTCGCTGCTTCTAACATTTGGTAATTTAAATCTAATGCATTTTGTTTTTTTATTATTTAGTACCAAATTATTTACCGTAAACCAATCTTGGACCTGAACAATACAGCTATTCACGTCGTCGAGATTTTGTGACCGTCGGTTTATTTTAAATATCAATGATGTGTCATCTGCAAATAACACCATCTTTGGTTGATTTTGAAATAATTGGGGTAAATCATTTATATAAGCTAAAAAGAGGAAAGGACCCAATATCGAACCTTGAGGAACGCCCATTACCATTTCAGACCCTAATGACTTTGTGCCGTTGACTTGAACTTTAGCCTTTCTATCTTTCAGGTATGATCTTAGTAAATCAAGAGCTGTATTCCTAATCCCATAGTGCTCCAGTTTCAGCAGAAGTGTCTCATGGTCTACGCAATCGAAAGCCTTCGAGAGGTCGCAAAAAATTCCAATGGCATCTTGTGCTTCTTCCCAGGCGTTAAAAATGTTCTTTATTAGGGCGACACCGGCGTCAGTGGTACAACGCCCTTTGGTGAAACCGTACTGTTGATCATGAAAGATGGAATTTTTATTAAAGTGCCGTAACATTTGGTTGAGAATCAACTTTTCAAACACCTTACTGAGAACTGGCAGAATTGACACAGGCCTATAATTGTTGGGTTCCTTACTATCACCGGATTTGAACAAAGGAACTACTTTACTATGTTTCATGAGATCCGGAAAGACGCCTTGGTCTACACTAGTGTTAAATATGAAAGCTAAATAAGGCGCAATGGTTTCGATGACAGATCTACAGACTTTTACAGACATTCCCCACAGATCCTCTGTTGATTTAATTTTAAGATCTTTAAAAGCTTTTATAACAGCCTGGGGGTTTGTATGCTGAAACCTAAACTCCAAAGGGCATGTCTTTACATTATTTCTAAGTAAGGCAGCAGAAAGCGCGGGTGAGGAATTTAAAGCTTCAGTGGTTTTGTGGGGAATATTAACAAAAAAGTTTTCAAATTCCTGAGCTATTTCTACATCTGAGTTGATGGGACCATGAGCAGTCTCTAAATTAAATTCAGTATTACGTTGTTTTTTCCTACCGGTTTCATTATTTATTATTTGCCAGGTAGTTTTTATTTTATCATCAGCTGATTTTATTTTATTGCTAATGTGAAGAGCTTTAGCTATTTTGCACACACTTTTAAAAGTTTTAGAATATTTTGCAACATACTGATGAAAGCTTGTATTATTCATGTGTTGCTTTAGGCCATAAAGTTCAAAAAGTTTTTCCCTACTTTTGCGAATACCTGGAGTCGCCCAATCACTAAATAAGAACTTTGTGTAAATTGTTTTGGTCTTTAGTGGAAAAGTGTCAGTAAATTGTTTGTTTAATAGTGAAAAGAACTCGGCGTAGAACTCATTTGGGTCACATATATTATTAAAACTCTGAATACATAATTTACTTGCCAAAGCATTATTTAATTTATCTAGATTTTTACATGTAATTGGCCTAAACCTTATTTGAATTTTTTGTAAAGGTAGGTAGGAGCAAAATGTAACTGTTTGTCCACTGTGATCAGATGGCAACTTATTTATAATTTGTTTATGTAAGTAATCACAGTTACAGAAAATATTATCTATACAAGTGGCAGAAGAAGCTGTCACTCGGGTTGGTTCAATAAAAACATTTGACAAGTCAAATGACCTGAAAAGACTTAATAGTCTGATAGTATTAGAGTTATTTTCTAATAGATTAATATTAAAATCACCACATATGATTATTGACTTACTACTAGCATTTAGTTTCTTTAGCACATCTTCCATTACAGAATCAAACATTGAAAGATTCTGGTAACTTGGAGGTCTGTATACACATACTATAACATGCTTATCAAGCTCAACACAGGACAATTCAATGGTGTGTTCAACAGACAGTCCGATTATGTCTTTTCGTTCTTTCGATTTAATAGAATTTTTTACTAATATTAATGATCCTCCATGTATCAAACGTTTTCGGCTGAAATGGCTAACTACGCAATAATTTTCATAGTTAATTGACATTACTTGATGATCTTTTAACCAATGTTCTGTTATACAAACAACATCAAACTTAGTATTTTCTAAAAATAATTCTATTTCCAGTAATTTGGAAGAGCAACCTTGGATATTTTGATTGAATAATTTTAGAGTATGTTGCCCCCCCTTTGGTTTTTTATTATTATTATGTGTTATATTGCCAGAAGATACCTTTTTATTATTCTCTAATAATAATTGGTTATTTGAAGGGGTAACTTCTGTTGTCTTACTAACTAGTTATACGGCTTCACGCCTTCATACCGAGGATATTTTTTCTTAATTGCAAAATTCATCCCCATGTCTTTAAAATCGCTCATTTTCTTGTCATATAATTGTTCAATAGGTTCATCAGATAAAACCACTATTTCTCGCAATTTACACTTTTCCTTCAATAATTCATTACTTGATGGATCTACTTCACAGCCATGATCTTTATTTTTAATTAATTTATTATCCTAATATATATATATATATATATATTTTAGAGGCATGAGGAACAGGGTGTAAAGTTCACTCATCCACCATAGAAAAGGGAGGATCCTCCAACCAGACGGGTGTTGTGTCTGGCGGGCCGACTGCCCAACTGTTGATTTCGGATAGTCTTATCTATGTCGTTCGCGCGGTAAACTCTAATTGCGCGATGCAGGATTTGTGTGACGTCATGTCTTTGATGCGTAGTTAGTATGTGGCGGTATAACCGCTACAATATTTATATATTTAAACAAAATAAAATTAAAATAATCACAAATTACCTTTCCAATCGTTACAGTGCCACAACATTTACTTTTACTGTAAAATGAACACCGCCATAACATAGAGCCGTTTGTATAATTTTTGTGGCGATGATATGATGATAATGATGGCGGTATTTGCCACAAAGAAGGGCGGTACCGCCATTTATTTGGATGAAATCTATTTCAGTATAGTCCAATATAGGATTGATTATAGATAAGTACCTAGTATATTCAAAAATAAAATTCAAATTTGTCGGCACGGTTGGCGCAGTGGTTAAGCGATTGACTGCTGCACTGCGTGTCGCGGGTTCGATTCCCGCACGGAACAAATATTTTTATGACCTACAAGTAGTTGTTTCGGGTCTGGCTGTTTGTGTATGTGAGTTTAAATGTTTGTAAACGCACCCACAATACAGGAGAAATTCCTAGAGAGGGGCAACGTTAAAAAAAAAAATACAGTTCTGTTTCTTTGAGTTGAATGTCAACTATCATGAACGCTTGAAAAAAAAGGATTATGTACGGTTTAACAAAGGAGTTCGAATTGCGCAGTACTTAATATGCATTATTGCCGCATTAATAATGTGCGAGATAACTGTTTATAATTTCCTGTCCGCCTAGTATCTACATCAGCACAGCACTACGGTCACTTCATACAGTGGTAACTTTGAATTACCCACCGTACCACCAGGGGTACGGCCAGGGGTACGGTGGGTCTGCAGTGTGAAATTTCATCCGGTTTCCCCGCTGAACAATGTACAGTCATAAGTATCGATCAATAGTGCACTCATGAACGTTTTAAATACATAAGTTGTTATCTCCAAACATAAAATAAACATTAGCATAATATTATAGGTGGCCTGTTTACAGGGGTCCAATTCGATTCTTTAGAAGCCTCTTGCTAAAGGCTACCCAAAAAACTCTCCATGTATTTTCAGCGATTATTTATTAGTTTAGGCGAATCAATGGGCTAGCTTAGACCCGTATAATGGGCTACCTAAGGCTTTAAACGAGTTTTTCAGTGAGGTTCTGTAACCTCACTGAAAGACTCGTTTAAAGCCTTTTGATTGGTTGAAATCAGTTTTAAGTACCTAATGCTTCAGTCTTGACTTCTTGAGTGACGTTCTGTAATACGGGCCTTAGTTCGTCAAAACTCTCTGTCAGATTTTCAACCCCTGTTATTAATTAAATACTCGTTGATATTTAATTAATATCAGGTACCTATAGTATAAAATTCCTAGTAGTTATAAAATCTCTGATGGGCCGTTAGCTTGTCTTTTTTATTTTCTATAATTACCAATAAATCAAAAGTATTGCCTACATTCTGTATTCCCGCTGTTTCCGCGAATCATCTACACTATTTCTAATCATCACCTTAGGGGAGACTTTTTCGGGGGGCTAAACGGAGTAATTAGTCATAAATTAGAAATTTTACTCCATTAACTCTTAAAATGTCGATTGCACCCCATGTGTGCAAATAACAATAAAATTCTATTGTGTCGCTAATTGCGCGCGCGACGGGTTAAATAATTATGTTGAATCCTTGAGAACACACTAACACAGTCGTGAGAATATTCAAAATGAATGTAATTAATATATTTATGTACAGACGCCATGACGTCAACCTACTACAAAATACAATCTGTTAAATTTCTTTAATAGATTTTTTAACTATATCACTAAAGCATAATTTGATGTGCTGTCTGTACAATAAGTGGTCTATACTAATATTATAAAGAGGAAAGATTTGATTGTTTGTATTGAATAGGCTCCGAAACTACTGGACCGATTTGAAAAATTCTTTTACCATTAGAAAGCTTGGTTTTCAGAGAGTAACATAGGCTACTTTTTATTCCGGGAAAAATTACGGGTCCCGCGGAAAAGACCACGGGAGCGAAGCCGCGGGCAAAGTGCTAGTTTTTAATATTTATTCATGTCGCTTTAATTCTGCAGTAATGAAATTATAATTATATTCTGCAAAGAGGAGGAAGCTTCTATTTATTTTCTGAATATAATAAGTACCTACCGTTTTAATCTGTTTTTTTTTTTTGTATGTGTAATTGTGTCACTGTGACTTTTTACTATAGCTCTCGCCTTTCGACGGTCGAGAATCTCTCCTCGTGTAAGATTGACTGCTTCTATTGGAAAAATATATTTTATACTGCTCCTCTGTCCAGATAACAAAATGGCGCCGATACTGTACAAGACCGACGCTAGCCCGCCGTCGAACGCGGTGAGGATGCTCGCAGAAATCATCGGACTGAAACTGGAGCTCAGAGACCGTGTCTTTGGCGCGCTGGAACACAAGTCTCCTGAACACATTAAGGTATGACAATAAAATTAATTTATAAAATGTTGTGTTCCGACAGTCCATAGGTAAAAAAAACAGCTTTAGAAAAAAAAAAAAACAACTGACTTCCAGTGAAACACTACAAAGTGAAAAATGACTACAATTTCGGAAGTCGGTGCCTTTCGTTTTGTATTTTCGTTATTTGCCACCGACTTCCGAAATAGTTAAGTATTTTTTACATTGTAATGTTTTTTTTCTCGCTTTTTAGTGGGTCAGTTTGTAATTTATTTAAGTTACAGTAGCCTTATGTCAACAGCTCATCACCTTTTATAAAATAATGTGTTTCCCGATCCAGGGACGTTAATCGTTGAGGAGTTCTCCTTAATTACTGTGCATTTCATAGCCAGCGATGCTGTACATATGAACAGTGTTTTCATTAAGTCATCCATAGTTACGTTGGATGAGCTAATTCATTGTGTTACATGACCAACATTTTTAATTATGGATCTAACATGTATGTGAACAATATTTAGATTAATTTTACTAATGAAAGGTATAAGCTTACTAAAAACCTTAATGTTTGCACACAGTCTAATATTTCTTGGTGATCGGGAGAGAGATCGGGATAACTTATTTTAAAACGATGATGAAGACCTGATGGCGACCGGAACTACTCAATACTAAGTATTTCACGGGTTGCGATTCGATTACTTTAATTTGGTTGCCCAGCAATTTGTCCTTGTCATAATGCATATGGAGAAGTGGAGCTGATGGTGAAGTACTCGTTGAGGAGTTCTCCTAGTAGGTACCTTCTAGGAGAACTCCTCAACGATTAACGTCCCTGGATCGGGAAACACAGTATTTTAGTAGTAGAAAATATAGACCAATCACTATTCTACCTGATATCGACAAAATAGTTGAAAAATATGTTTGTAAACAAATACAAGACTTTTATATAAAAAATGACGTGTTGTCACTATATGGTTTTCAACCCAATAAGTCCATCTCACAACTGTTATCGAAATTCACGGATGAGGTCAACGAATCTCTTAATGATAAAAATTATGTAATCTTACTATTTATTGACTTTAGCAAGGCGTTCGATACCCTTACACACGACACGTTCTTAGATAACTCTGGGGTTCGAGGACCAATACTCAAATGGTGTAAGGACTACCTTAATAACCGTAAATACAATGTAAAGATATGTAATGAAACCAGTGACGCCATTGAAGTCACTGAAGGAACAGCCCAAGGCTCAGTACTTGGACACTTACACTATCTGACATAATTATGTCGACGACATGGAACATGTGGTGAAGCACTGTTCCGTCTATAAATATGCAGACGATACATGCCTTGTACATACCCACACAGAGACGTAGAAGTAGCAGCTCAATGGTTACAGGAAGATTTTACTTTTTTCAAATGGGCACACGATACTGGGCTGGTTCTTAACGCAATTAAGACCAAAATCATTCATGTCCACTCCAGCCATCTAAAGCATATTACTTCTTTTAAGATAAACGCACACAGTCACAGTTGTCTTCACTTCACTCTGTCAGGTACGTGTCGATGTGAGGCAATTGACCAAGTAACGCATCACACCTACCTTGGATTAGTTGTAGACAATCGTTTTAGCTGGACTTTTCACGTGGACTCAGTCTGTGACAAGTTGCGAGATGGATGGCTATCCATTATATATACATACCCCGACCCCTCCGTGCTTCGGAAAGCACGATAAGCCGTTGGTCTCGGCTGTCATTTGTAGATCTTTGACAGTTATTACAGGTAGTCCAAAGCCCGAAAGCTGACAACTAGTCTTACTAAAGGGTACTGTTACCCAGTTACTGGGTTGTGGAGGTCAGATAGACATTCGCTCGATGTAAAATACTGGTATTCAGCTAGGTACATCCGGTTAGACTGATATCCGACCTCAAAATAAATGGGAAAAGGCATATGATAATATCTAAAACTAAATAAATTAAAAAAAAAATACATACCATTTAATATAGGTTGAAGACGCTCGATGAGTCGTCATCCAGTGCAAGATTGATGGGAGGTCCATTCTGTTGCCCCCCACAAACAGGCTGGATGAATTGGTCACTTGTATTTAAATACAGGAAACGGCTGGATGCGGGAAGCACAGAATCGGTCGAAGTAGCGGTGCTTGGGGGAGGCCTTTCAGCAGTGGACGTCTTTGGGCTGAAATTATTTAAATACAGCTCAGCCTGTGCGGTAGTCCTAATTGTTAAAATTGGTGCAGTAATTTCAGAGAAAATCACGGACTTACACACATACAGGTTAAATACAGAACTCTCGTTTGTGGAAGATGGCAAAAAATCTTTAATTTGTGATGATTTCAGAAACAGCGTGTTTTAATGAGAATGATAAAATAATAATCTATTTATTTTACTCTACAGCTGAATCCTATGGGCACAGTGCCGACGTTGGTAGATGGTGACTTCGTCATCTCAGAAAGGTAACGATTCTTGGTTTTTCTTTTCTTCTTCGTACCACCACCTACTGGGCTCAATCAATAATACACATTCACGCGTTCACGTTGTCTATGTCGTGGCCGGATCTTAAAATTAATTTCCTAGTGTTCCGTAGTCAACAAGGAACACATAGTTTCGCCATGTCCGTCTGTCTGTCTGTCAGTTCGCGGCTTAGCTCAAAGACTGTTTGTACTGGAAAGTTGTAATTTGGCATTTTTGCTTGAAGCATGCTATAGTACCACTGAGTAACATAGGCTATAATTGATAAAGATATCGCACGGGCGAAACCGCTGGCGGAAGCAAGTCTAGAATATTCTTGATAGAAGCATAAAACAAACCATCTTATAACAAAACTAAAGCTAATTTTAGTTCAAGCCCAAACCTTCGAACCAGTTATTATTGCATTTTGAACTTAATTCCGACTGTTACACAGTTCTTATTACAAAATTGACTTGGACTAGGGTTAACGTTAGTTTTTGTAATTTATTAGGACTTTAACTTTGTTGGGATAAAGTTTGGTATCGGAATAAACCTGGTTCTAAAGGCAGGTAAACGAGCCCAGTATTGTGACAGTACAGTAAGCCCACGTTCGCACGGATGGTGTTTTGAGAGTTGAAAATACAACGAGTGTGTTTTTTCATGAGACGAGAGACTCACACAACATTTTTCAGATTTTAAGTTTAGATTCTCAACACTCGGCTCAGCACCGAGAGTTGAAAATCCAATGCGCTATAAAATCCCGCCACGATATTTTTACGTCCGTGCGAACGTGGGCTAAGTCAGTCCAGTGCTGACTTCGCGCCCTCAAGTCAGTCCAGTTGTCTAACCTACCCGTCTATTTTCAGGCCCAAAAGCTTCCCTCGCCCGACTTAACTGCCGATCCCATTGACTGGGTCCGAAATTCTGAATCACTAGTCTAGTTACTGCCATCAAACCAGACATCAAGTAAATAAGGCCTAAAGATTTCTGACCCATTTCCATTGCTTTTTTCCAGTCACGCTACAATGAAGTACCTGTTGTCGGTATACGGAGGTGACAAGAGCGAGTCGTTGTACCCGAGCGACGTGCGCACGCGCGCGCTCGTCGACCAGGCCATGTTCTTCAATGTTGGCGTCTACTTCATCAGACTCAAAGTTATTCTTGTGAGTACTACCTGAAGCTTCAGTCGACTACTCACTACTGACCAATACTCAATGACTATTGAGGCACATACTGACCACCGAGCCATTCTGCCTAAGTGCCGACGTCAGAAGTACAGTCAATCGTACGTCATCGTTGGTAAAAGTTTGACCTTGAGCTGGCCTGGCGTAGCATGGAGTTAGATTAAAGGTCATCACTCATTATAACAGAACCGCTCCGACACAGCAAATAACTGTCGTTCAAGTTTGGATTTTAAATCAAATGCATTAAAATAGATTTTGAGATGACAATACAGAATAGTGGACAGCTCTTCATCAGTCCTTATAACTGCACCGCTTCAGCTCAGTAAAGGCTCGGCAAAGTCTCGAAAAAATCCACCCGCTTGTCGCCAACGCTGCTGGCACACCACTGGCGAGGTGGTAGTGTGGTAGTTAAGGTCTACGTGGTCGCCCACGTAGACCCAGAGCTGGGCAAAATACATGCTTGGCTTTATTTAAAATACAAATTACAAAATAGAAATACTATCTGGCACTTATTTCAAATACGAATTACAAAATATTTTTAAGGCTTTTGAAATATAAAATACAGTCCGGTGTCAGGTTATGTAAATAGAATAGAACTAATCCAGCCCAGCCTGTTAATCAGTAAAAGAATTTCCTTTTATGAACACTGAAAATAACCGTCAATAAACGAAAATTACAATGGCAGGTAATCTGAAAAGCTCAACTCACATGGCGCTGGCTGTGTTGCGGGTTCATACGAACTGTCAAACATTGGTTAGATATTTCTTTGGAGCGACCAAGCTTTCACCAAAGTTAGTTATTTTTCTTGAAATAAAAATGCGTCAGTGTTGTGTATACAGGTTTACAGGGGAAGTCGTACTGAATATTAAAGGAGGTTATTATTCAGGTCATTTTTGATGATTTTGATTCTGAAATAAAATGTCCGAAACTTAATCGTTATGGAGATATTAAATTTTAAAGATTATTTTTAAAAATCCTTTATTTTTTGGCTTTTAGTCGTTTTCTTTGGGATTAGAGCTCCTAGAGTCGGTTTTTTTTATGTATCTTATAGTTAGAAGACATGTCCATTAATAAAAATGATCAATAGAAACTGAACCTACTACTAACAGCTTAAAAAACTGCTCGACAACGGTTAGCATTATGAATTTTCTAATAGAGTGTCCTTAACTTTGATGGGCTTTAAAAAAAAAAAATGTATGGAACTTTTTCTGCGAATAACTTTACAAAGTTCTACGTCTCTTTAGCTATTCAAAAAGGTATATCATCTACTAGGTTTGTTCATAAAATCTTAAAATAATGTTATTAGAATAGGCCTTTAGGGGCATTAGGAACAGGGTGTAAAGTTCACTCATCCACCATAGAAAAGGGAGGATCCTCCAACCAGACGGGTGTTGTGTCTGGCGGGCCGACTGCCCGACTGTGGATGTCGGATAGTCTTATATATGTTTTTCGCGCGGTAAACTCTAATTGCGCGATGCAGGATTTGTGTGACGTCATGTCTTTGATGCGTAGTTTGTATGTGGCGGTGTAACCGCTACATCACTCCCCTCCGGAGACCGGAGGTCGATAGTGGGCTGAGTCTTGTATCTTGCGATGCTTCACAGTGTCAGCTAAGGTTCCAGTGAGTCGGAACCGGGTGCCGCACAGTTCGCTGTGAGTCGGAACTGTCTGCGGTGATTGCGGCGGTTGTGGTGATTGAGGTGATAGCGGTGATTGCGCTGATTGAGATGATTGCGGTGATTCCCCAGTGAGTCGGGGTGATGAGGCTGAGGGTGATGACCAGGAATGCGCGTTCGCTGCATGCTGGTGGTCAGGATACCCGTTGATGCCGATGGTGCTGGCTGTCTGTGTGACTCGCCTCACGAAAGCGTGCGGGAGTGATGATGATGACGTCACGCTGAAGTAGTTGCACGAAGGCTGCGTTGTAGTTCATACTCGGGGTCACCAATTTAGAGGCATGAGGAACAGGGTGTAAAGTTCACTCATCCACCATAGAAAACGGAGGATCCTCCAACCAGACGGGTGTTGTGTCTGGCGGGCCAACTGCCCGACTGTTGGTGTCGGATAGTCTTATATATGTTTTTCGCGCGGTAAACTCTAATTGCGCGATGCAGGATTTGTGTGACGTCATGTCTTTGGTGCGTAGTTTGTATGTGGCGGTGTTACCGCTACAGGCCCATCTGGTAGTACAACATAACAGAATTTCGATACAAAAGAATCCGGCTTACTACCTGGCACTTTTAAACAATGAAAAAAGGTTTGGGTAGACATTGTTTGTGCCCGGGAGACGTGCGGTGACAGGTATTTATGTCATTTTAAATGTCTGAATTGTCAAATCGTGGATCGTGGTGTTTGTTTAGTCTGCTCATGCGATTCTTCCATGGTAGATGTTATCCGTGCCCTCCGATTTTTTTTTTGTAAAAACGCGACTTAGCTTGGATTTTTGGACTGTTTCATCTTCTAACTGTGTGACGTGGCTTGTAACTGGACTTTGATTTGTGTTGTGAACATGGCAATATTTACCAACGAGGAATATGCTGACATCCTAATGTGTTATGGATTTTGCGAAGGAGTGTCGTTGCGTGCACGCAATGAATACATGCTAAGATATCCTACTCGCCGAGTACCTGATATTGGCGTATTTGACAGAGTTTATCGAAGACTACGAGAAACTGGTTCTGTGCTAGTACGTCGGACTGACATGGGACGACCTCGTGTTCTTGATGACGACGACGAAGATAATGAAATACGACGTCTCTTTGAAGCCGACCCAACCACGTCAACAAACGTTGTCGCTCGACGGCTTGGTATTTCCCAGTGGAAAGTCTGTTCGTAATGCACAGTTCTGGGCAATACCCTTACCATTACACGCCAGTGCAAGTAATTGAAGAAGGGGATCCATTGAGACGACTAGACTTCTGCAGATTTATGCTCAATACCGATAATGAAGATCCGGATTTTTTAAAGAAAATCATGTGGACAGATGAGTCGAAATTTGACAAAGACGGCATCACAAACTATCATAACACCCATTATTGGGCTCCCAAAGCGCAAGGTAACCCCAAGAAAAAAAGACCAAAAGGGTCACAAAGGAGATTCAGACTTAATGTGTGGATGGGTATAATATCAAATAACTTGATAGGGCCATACTTCCTGCCCGATAACTTGAATGGCGAGACATATGAAAACTTTTTGAGGGAGGTTGTGTGTTACCCTCTTTAATGCAAGACTTGCCTATTGCATTGAGACGAGACATGTTCTTTCAACATGATGGCTGCCCAGCGCACTTCAGAAGAAGTGTTCGAGCATGGTTGGACGAGAATTACCCAAACCAATGGATTGGAAGAGGCGGACCCATAGCATGGCCGGCGAGGAGCCCCGATTTAACGCCGATGGATTTTTATGTGTGGGGTCATATGAAAAGCCTAGTATACGACCAAATGACACCGATCGCAAATGTCGATATTCTAAGACAAAAAATTATTGATGCGGCTGAGGAAATGAGGCGGAACCTACGAACTTCTGTCGTGAAAAGTAATTTAAGAAAAAGAATGAGACTTTTTGTAAGAAATAGCGGCGGCCATGTAGAACATGAATTATAAAAATATTGCTAAAATTTTTGTCTTTTTTTTACTACTTTTACCTCTAACTAAAAATGTACCCTCTCCTAACTTAACTGTTATTTGGACAATGTTTTGCCTATTTAATAGCAAGTGTTATACCTTTTTGAATAGCTAAAGAGACGTAGAACTTTATAAAATTATTTGCAGAATAAGTTCCATACATTTTTTTTTATTAAAAGCCTGTTAAAGTTAATAACACTATTAGAAAATTTATAATGCTAACCGTTGTCGAGCAGTTTTTTAAGCTGTTAGTAGTAGGTTCAGTTTCTGTTGATCATTTTTATTAATGGACATGTCCTCTAACTAGATACATCAAAAAAACCGACTCTAGGAGCTCTAATCCCAAAGAAAACGAATAAAAGCCAAAAAATAAAGGATTTTTAAAAATAATCTTTAAAATTTAATATCTCCATAACGGTTAAGTTTCGGACATTTTATTTCAGAATGAAATTCATCGGAAATGACCTAAATAATAACATCCTTTAATATTCAGTACGACTTTCCCTGTAACCCTGTAGATGCGCAATCCACCCACCGGGTTACCGGGCTTAAACCCGATTCCCAACCCTTCGGGTGTAAATGATTTTTGTATAAAAAAAATATACCTACCTAACTGTACTTGTTCTACAATAACCGTATGGAAGAAACGTAATCCCTAAAAATTTGGAGAGATAGACGTACCTTTAAAATTCACGTCAGTAGTATAAATAACGAAATTAAAAGGAAAAGTATCACAGTTATGTAGGATTCACAATTTAACAAGCAATAATCGACCAACTTACATTTGCGGTTGCAAAAACATGTTCTCCCATACATTCCGTATGGGAGAACTTGTTTTTCAACTACAAAGTTAAGTTTGTTTTTGCGATAAATTCATCCCAACTACGAAACCCATCATTGTGCGTGGTCCGACACGCATTTTCCGGTTTTATTTCAAAATACTTATGCGTTTTTATTTCGAAGTTCATTCTTCAATTCTTTCACATTCCCACCACGTATCTATGTCATTTTTTCATCAGTAAATCTCGAAATTCCCGGAAGTAGAATCGACACGAAAATCAATTAAATTCCCTAGTAACTGAACTGTCATGACCGACCGCCAAACCAGCGCCACCTAGCGGGAGCAATGGCGGACATCCCTTTTTTTTTTTTTTTTTGTGTGGGAAATCATCAAATGACTCCTCCTCCAAATGGAGCGGGAGGGCGTGTCAGACTCTTACTGACTAAAACCCACCCGTGTTCCTTCTCTTGCCTGTGCAATGCCAGGGGGCCACGGTATCCCTTTCGGACTTTCCCGCAACCCCGGCAGGCAATGGTCTCATCGGACCCCTTCACTCGCTGACACTCTTTGAGGCGCGCGTGGAACACAACGCGCCGTCGACCCGGGCTTGGTCCTTACCGGACGGCGAGCTACCCATTGCTCACCGTCCGCAAGCTCGCGCCTACGGTGGCCGGGAATCCGCGATCGATTCCCGACGCCCGGGGCGTCTCCTCCTGCGGCGGCTAGGGGCGTGAAAGCGCAAAATTGGCCTCTCCCTCACGCGCTCCGCCTCCTCCTTCGCGAGCATTACTGCTTCGCAGAAGGAGGTGACGGCCTCCCATGCCCTCTCGCTCCGTACCATGGCCTGGACCAGGGCCGGACGCGAGAGATCCCCGCCACCGATCGCCTCCACGAGGACACGGCGGTGCTCTGCCCAAGCCGGGCATTACTCCACCGTATGCTCCACCGTGTCCTCCGGGTGATCCACGCAGTGATGACACCCGGGCGTTTCCTCCCGGCTTATCCGAAACAGGTACCTCCCGAAACAGCCGTGTCCGGTGACGACCTGCGTCAGGCGGAAGGTGAAGACGCCGTGGCGCCTCTCCAGCCACTCCTCAAAGAGGAGACTTATCGCCGCAATAGTGGCGTGCCCATGGCGGACATCCCTGCCATTGACAATTTGACCGTTTGACGTACAGTACAGGTGCAGCGTTGCCAACTTTAAAGATTGACATATTTAGCGGTCGCCATTTTGCTCACGAAAGCTATCGAGCGAGCGCTATTTTCTGCAGAACGCATCCATTCATACGATCGCTAAATGTATTATGTTCAAATGTATTTTGGCACCATATGTATTTGAAATACTAACTACAAGATACCCCAGCGTCAGGTATTTGCAAAAAAAAAAAAAAAGGGTATAAATAATCAAATCAAAACACTCAATTTGTAAGTGGCACTACATTCAAAGTTACGTTTTCTGATTAAT
This sequence comes from Xanthia togata, assembly GCA_963853775.1. Taxonomy (NCBI): domain Eukaryota; kingdom Metazoa; phylum Arthropoda; class Insecta; order Lepidoptera; family Noctuidae; genus Xanthia; species Xanthia togata. The sequence goes on from OY970802.1 coordinate 22,513,769, forward strand.
TTGTTGACATTTTAATCTAATATTTTTTTTATTAAACAGCTACCAGCTTTTTTCGGAGACCTAGATGGCCCCACCGAGCAGCACAAGGCGGACATCGACGAGGCGTACGGCGTCGTGGAGGCGTACCTCGCGAACAACAAGTACATCGTCACTGACCACCTGACCATCGCTGACCTTAGTGTTGGAGCTACCACCGTAGCTTTTCAGTACTTGTATAAACTGGATGCTGCCAAGTTAGTATTTACTTTACTTTATACGAGAAGGTCAAACCTTGCAGTATCTAACATTACCGTTTATTTGGTTTCGATGGTTGCACATATTGCCATACCACAATGGTGGTCCATAGAATTTGTGTGCTCTCATTTCGCTTGAAAAAAGCGTAATCAAAGTTGTGTAGCCAGACTGGCACTACAATTATTTTACTGGATAAGATACAGACGCCAGCACACATCAACCAACTACAATCTGTCAAATTTCTTTAATAGATTTTCAACTTTTATCACTAAATGGTAAGGTTTAAAGTTGATTGGGAATATTTGACAGTTTCGGGTAGGTTGACCTGCTGGCGTCTGTACAGGCCTAAACCAAGTATTTTGTTTTCATTTATTTATTAGTATGCCTCTGAATGTTGAAGTCTAACGTGGTCCCTTTATTTTAGATTCCCCCGTACCGCTGCGTGGTTGGCTAGATTAGAGGAACACCCTTCATTCAAGAAAATCGTCATTCCTGGTTCTAAAATGCTCGGAGAAGTTGCTAACGCGGCCTGGCAAAAAAATAAGAAACAATAAAATTGAATAAATAAAAAAAAAAACTTTTTTTTTTTTCCGTAAGCATACCTAACTATACTGGAATTTTAGACAGCGCAGAAGCAATAACACTGAACTTGTCTGGGAATTGAACGATATCTGAGTGGCTCTGATTGAGAACACACTAAATAGTACACACATTTATTTATTTATTTTATTATTTATGTAACTACACACAGAAAAATACACAGAGAAATATACGGATAAGACATAATCATAGTTATGAGTACAAAGATACTGCTGATTTCCTAAGAAATTTCTTCCAGCAGACCTGCGACAGGAGAAATTAGAAAGAAATGTAGACAATAGTGTGTGAGAACAACAAGAGAAAAAATATATAAATATGTTAAGTCATAAACTAAAATATTGAAATAAACCTACACGTATAACGTAATAAATTAACTCGTACTTAATTAAATAAATACATAGAGCTTAAAATATAAATATGCACACTATAGATATTATAAATACTCACAGTTGAGAGTAAAACTAGGTAATGCTCTTTTACTCAATATTTGAAATGTGAAACAGTTTTTAAATCACGAAAGCTAGGCGGAAGTGAGTTCCACAACCTTACTGCATGGACGAGGAAGGAATAGGAATAGTAGCTTGTTTTATGAGGATGAGATTTAAGGAGGGATCTAACACGGTGCGTCGCTAGGGCGAGCATAAGAAAAACGCTCACGCAAGTAGGAAGGATAAGACGGGATGTGTCAGACGTTGAAGAGGAGACATAAGATCGGAGTGTTCCTGCGAAGGAGCATTGGGAGCCACTTGAGTTCCTTGCGAAGATGGGAAACATGGTCATACTTTCTAAGTCCGAAAACAAAGCGAATGCACAAGTTTTGCAAGCGCTCAAGCTTGTTTAATAGCTCCTCAGTAGCATCCAGGTAGCAGGAGTGGGCATAATCTATGATCGGCTGAATAAGTGTTTGTGCCAAAGAAATTTTAGTTTTCAGGGGCAGGAGACTTTGAAGGCGTTTCAACGAATGAAAGAAGAAATGTACCTTTTCACTGACTTCATTGAACTGAGCACGCCACGAAATATTGGAATCAATAATGACCCCGAAATCTTTGGCGGTTTCGGTATAGTCAATGTGAATACTATCGAGATATAAAGACAAGTCATCTGCGTAGAGATGAAAACTAGAGGAGATTACCTACTCTGGTAACAAATTGATGAAAATTGAAAAAAGTAGAGGAGAAAGAACGCTACCCTGAGGAACACTCTCAGTGAAGCTGCACCAATCAGAGAAGGACTCCTCCAGGTGAACACACTGAGAGCGTCCCCGAAGATAAGAACTGAACCAAGCTAAACGGAAGAAGAGATATTGATTGATTTCAGGATATCTAGTAAAATGTCGAAATCCACTGAGTCGAAGGCGCTACTAAAGTCAAGCAATACAAGAACAGTAAGGGACTTATTCTCCATTGCCCAGCGGATGTCGTCAGTTACGGTACTGTGTCCCGAGCGAAAACCGAATTGAAAAGGGATAATTATCGAGTTTAACTCCAAGAAAAAAGATAACTGTCTATGAACTATGTGCTCAAGAACTTTAGAGAGAAATGGGAGAATAGAAATAGGTCTAAAGTGAGATTGTTAGTTTTAGGTAACGGTATTATGTGAGCCTTTTTCCAAACTGACGGAAATGAGCAAAGAGTCGTTGAAGATGTCAGTGAGAACAGGAAGTAACGAGGGAAGGATAAGAGTCATCAATTCTTGAGCACCTCTTATCATTACCGACTGCTGAAGAAGTAATAGCAAGTATAGATTTCTTAACGTCATCCTCGGTAACATCGCCAAATTTAAATTGTGAACATTGTGGTAACGGCAAACTAGCTAGACTCTCTGTGTCGCAGCTTTGAAAGACGGATCAAGAGAAAAGGGAAGGACAGAAATGCGTATTGAGATCATTGAGGTTCACATCCTTACGCTGATTGGTAGGTGACTTGCCTATGCCTACAGATTTGGGAAATTTCCATACATCGGAGGAACTGCGGTTATTGAGTTGATCGTGGAAATAGCGTCTCTTAACATCTTGACACAGATGACTGCAGCGTTTACGTAAGGATTTGTATTAAGAGAGATTCAGCTCTGAAGGTCTGCGCTTATATCTGCTCTTAGCTTTATCTCTGCGAGCCTTATGCTCTTTAATTTGTAGCGTTATTCTGTGCAGGGTTATGTCGAACTTTCACACGTCGGATGCTGATTATATAAGTCAAGAACAGTTGCGTTAAAACAATTCACCTTATCGTCGATGTCATCGTTCTCAACCAGAGGGGTCCAGTCGAGATCGCCAGCATCACGCTTCAAAGCCTCCAGGTCTTTGCCTCTGTAGTTGCTGTCTGCGCCATTTTTTATAAATTAAACGCTTAAAATTAAAAATACACAATCACTCAATACATTCAATCAATACACGCACATCACTAATTTACTACTTACTCAATACGCGAGATGCAATCCCTACTTCCGTATTCCCCACCCTCTTGAGTATTAATGTTCTGTGGGTGAACCGCCCTGTGAAACCACCAAAATAATTATAATACCTACAATAAAAACTCAAAATATGTGTTGTGTCATTGTGTGTGAACGTGACCAATAAAAAGTGCCATTCCGCTGCCCTCCATGACCAAGCTATCGAAGGACTCAACCACCCGTAAGTGCCTCCTCTTTTGCTCCCACAGTTACGGAGATACAAAAACACCGACTTACGCTTAGGGAACACGGATACGATAGGAAAAGTAAATGAGATCGTAGTAAGAAAAATTTGCCGTAATTTGACCATGGTAAGAAACATTAGGAGAGGAAACAATCATAAGATCTAGAAAGAACCGGCCAAGTGCGTGTCGGACCACGCACAATGAAGGGTTCCGTAGTTGGAATGAATTGATCGTAAGAACAAACTTAACTTTGTAATTGAATTTGAATCGGAGAACATGTTTTTGCAACCGCAAATTTAAGTTGGTCAATTATTACTCGTAAACTTGTAAAGCCCACTTGAGTCTGATAGTTTTCCTTTAAACTTCGTTATATATAAGTACTAATGCCGTGACATTTGAATTTCTAACTACAACCGTTAAGTTGTTAGAGGGGGGGGGACACTTGACTCTAACGAAAATTGGTAGGTACTTTAAAGCTTGATAAGTCACGAACGGTTTAGTTAATCAAAAAACGGTCTTTGCAAACCCCTAATATTTTTGAAAGACCTATCCAACGATATCCTACACTATGGGAAGACCGAAAAAAAATATCATCCCCACTTTACATGTAGGGGAGGTACCCTAAATATTATTTTTTTTCAAAATTTTATTTTACCACTTTTTTGGCATCATTAACTTGTTTAATCATGCCAAATTACAACTTTCACGTACCAATAGTTTTTGAGCTAAACCGCGGACAGACAGACAGACGGACATGGCAAAACTATAAGGGTTCCTTGTTGACTACGGAACCCTAAAAAAAGGGTGAGCAATTAGGGAAATAGTGAGTTGCAGAGAGAGGCAAAACTTGAAGATTGAAAGAAGACAACAGAGAAAGGAGTTTTAAGGGAGCGAGAGTCATTTTTTATTAAGCACGTATTAAAATTGTTGACTACTAAGACACAGGCACATACACCTAGTTTAGGAGTCAGGGAATTAAAATTATTATGACCTAGTTATAAGCCATAAATGCCCTTAGTTTTTAGTTCTTGTACGGTGATGGCTTTTGGTGAAATAAAATAAAGAAATAAATCACCCATTTAAAAAAAGAGCTCATACATGGGGCAAAGATCATTGAGAGTGGTGTCGAGAGAAAAAAATACTCTATGCGAAGATTAGGACTGTAGAGCAATGCAAGCAAAACTTTAGGCGATTAACACACGGCACCGCGCACCGCCGCGGTAGGTGGTGAAGCGGATCTCATGTCGCATTGGGCTCTAATAAATCCGTAGATGCCTAACACACGTACACCGCCCGACCGCGCGGTCGAGCGGTGCTCGTTTCTACCGCAAACTGCTCCTACCGCGCGGTCGAGCGGTGCCGTGTGTTAATCGCCTTAGTGTGATGAACATTGATTTCAAGAAACAAGTATTCATCCGACTCAGAATACCGAGAAGGAGATGAACTGACTGGTTATACTTTGTTTTATGGGTGATTCCATGAGATGTATTTTGTAAATTAAAGACACACTCAGCTAAAACTCCATAATTATATTATAATGATGACAGATCGACAGATCAATTGACGTTTTTCTCATGGTATAATAACATACATGGTTTTTGTATTACTTGCGTTCATAGACATACTTAGGTATAGAGACAATATAACATGCCCTTTTTCTAAAAAGGAGTTGAAACCGCAAAAACGCAGCGCACCCCGCGCGCACGCGGCACCCGAGGACCGCGGTCGCCGCGCGTCTAGTAGAAAGATTTATGACCGCACTCAAATAAACACTCGGGTTTTTTATTTTTAACGTTAATTGATTTGGTCCCAGGCTTAGACAAAGCATACAATAGAATAAATATAACTTTCGTGACCAAACGCTTGTGTTGTTAAATAAACATTGTTATCGGGATTTCTTTTGTTCACTGTTTTGACGATTTCTGATAAAACTACTACACTTGAAATTTTGCATTATGAATATATAAGTTATCTAATAACAGCGTTTTTTACAGACAAACACAGAAAATAAAAAGCACAAAAAATTACGACTGATTGAGTGCCACGAACTCGTTTGATTATGTAACATTATTTCGTTCAAAAAAATGTTTTTACCGTGTATTTTGGTTAAAATATTATCTAAAACGATAAAATAACTACATGAAAATGATAATTTAATGACTTACCTTCCGATTACACGCACAAAACACACACAAAAGTCATTTATTCACAATATTCACAGCCGTCTGCTCCTTCCGGAGTGGCTCTGCTGGCGGCCTCGATGTCCTCAGCACCTTAAGGACCTTATTTGTTCAGGCGCTGGGATAGCTGGTGAGTTGCTCTTGAAGGAGCTTACGGCTTACGGGTGTGTGTGTGGCGGTGTGCCTCATGCTCTCTGGCAAAGTGAACGAGTCCGTCATAGACGTTTTATACGGGGCCAATCTATGTGCCCTGCGTAAGAGGGAGGGTAGCATTCGTCCCATTGCCGCCTACTTACTGACTATGGTGAGGCTGTTTCGGATAAATTTCAGCCCCTGCAGCTAGGTTACGGCTCCAAAGGGTGCTGTGAGGCTGCCGTACACGCCTTGTCGACCTACCTAAATTCTGGTAAAGGAGAGGTCATCCTGGAGGTTGACATAAAGAATGCGTTCAATTCTGGTAATAGGGACACCTTGCTGGCAGAAACTAAAAAAGAAATACCCCAAATCTATAGTTTCCTTTGGCAATGTTACAGACACTCTTTTAAATTACTGTATCGGGACAACCTTTTGGAATCTGCTGTTGGCTGTCAACAAGGTGACCCTCTCGGGCCCGTGATTTTTAGTTTAGCCATTCACCCAATTATTCGACGGTTAAATTCCAAATTTAACGTTTGGTATCTTGATGATGGAACCTTGGGAGGCGATGTAGATAGTTTTTTAAATTACCTAAAATTCTTAAAAAAACATTTTTTGCAAAAAAACCGACTTCAAATTTAATACTATAACCTACCTATATTAATAAACCTAACTACCTGTCAGGCTGCGAGCGGATCAACGTTGATCCACCACGTCCCGCGACGTCAAGCTGCGCTGGAACGATATCGTTCCACCTGGTTCGCGCAGTAAAAATCTCTATTTATACACGGGTTTATATCGTTTGTGGCAATTTTAGTCTATGGGGAGAATGATATTCTAGTCGACTGAATGCTTCACTATAAAAAAAAAATTAACAGGGAACACTAAAAAAAAAGTTGAAAGTGACACATTCTTCACTCAGTGACGTTCGCCATAGTGACGATCAGTACAGTGACGATAAAGTGTCGATCGATACAATTATAATGGTATATTTTTACGAGTTAGGGGTAGATATCTATCAATAAAGGTTTATATAGTATCCTAGTAACAATTTTTATATGAAATAAGTCACTGTAACTCGGATGTGAATTTTCAAAGTTACGCGTAATAGTACGCAGACTCACAAAAATGGCTCCGCGCGCTATGAAGTTTGAGTTTCAATAATATGAAAATGTTACGTAGGACTCTCAAAAAAACGCTTTTGTTAGGTTACTTATCTATTCATTATGTAACTTGCAAAGTTTCCTGTAAATTGAAACAGTAGTTTTATCAGAAATAAAAGTTACGCGTAATAGTACGCAAACTCACAAAAATGGCTCCGCGCGCTATGAATTTTGAGTTTCAATAATTTGAAAATGTTACGTAGGACTCTCAAACAAACGCTTTTGTTAAATTACTTATCTATTCATTATGTAACTTGCAAAGTTTCCTGTAAATTGAAACAGTAGTTTTATCAGAAATAGCCATGAAACAGGAACAAACACGTTTTTCCCGCCATATCTGATAATAACATTTTGTTTACAAATACGATTCTCGTCCGACGAGCATTGTTTATACATAATATGATGCTCTATGTATTCAACAACACAAGTTAACACAACACAGTTTACATAGTGTGCCTAGAGCCAATAGAAACAGTAGGAGAGCAGTTTTTGTGCGCACTGTTTATTCTTATCGCGGCATCTGTCAACGCCCGGTACTTGTGCTAATTTTTGACGTTTTGCGTCGCCCAGCTTCAGAGAACCTACGATTAACCTATAATAAAATTTAACAATTTTTTGGAGTCGGTGCCAAGCTAAGTAATGAAACGACTGGTAATTCCAGAGTATTTTTCCGTTATAGTATAACAAAGCTCGATAGATTTCAGGAAATTTCAGGCGTTGTTAATTGAGGCCTCATTTCTGAATAGCGCTATGGTTTCGTTACCGAAATTATGTTCACGTGATTCAAGATCTTGAATTTAATCGTCGAACACGTTGCTTTTCTTGCGTTGTTGCATTGTGTAAACTGTGTTTGCTCTGATTTTATTGATTTGTATGTAAAAATATATTATTATTATTAAGTAATAAAATTAATATCTTTTTTCTTTGTGTTTAAATATTAGGTATTAGGTAATCTATCTTAAAGAATTATTATTGTTTTCCGATTTGAATTAATATTTAGAAGGTGTAAGATTTATGTTTTGTTTTTTCTGGCCTTAGTCTGTAGGTATACCTTTATAGTCATTGAGTTATAGTATATGTATTGCTTGGTACCGACTCCAAAAAATTGTTAAATTTTATTATAGGTTAGGTTAGTTAGTTAGGTTAGGTTAGGTTATTAATATAGACACCTCACTCCCCCCAAACTCGAGGTGGCCCGCAGAGGCGGGCTGGCACTAGCCGGGGATCGCGGAAGTCGCATTAGATCCCGTGATCCCCGGCGGAAGTGAGACGGAACACCGGGGTGGTTTTAGTCAGTAAGAGTTTGACAGACCCCTCTGCCCTCCCCAGGGCGGAGGACATCCATGAGGATTTCCCACCGAAAAAAAAAAAAAAAAAAAGGTTATTAATATAGGTAGGTTATAGTATTATTTATAACTTTTTGGTGCTTTTAGGGTTTTTTGATGTCGGTTTTTTTTTTGCAAAAAATGTTTTTATTTGTTAATTTTTAGTGACATGTTTTAATCTTTTATAATAGTAGGCCTAGTGGCCTACCCATATTTTATAAAGCATCATTAAGATGCTTCTCGTACGAGAAAATGGCTTCGAACTGAAATGGATAATGAAAAAGGAAAACGATTAAAAGAAATTAGAGAAAGAAATGCTCAACGTATTTCGAATGAGAACCCTGACCAGCGCGAAAACAGATTGTCAAAGCAGACGACCTACATGTTACGTAGGTTGAATAAGGAAAATCAAGAAGGTTATAATCGTTAATCGTTGGTTATCGTCGTTAGTTTGATTCGTACTCGATTGGCCAATGAAAGCCAAGAAGATTACGATCATCGTATATTTTAGTTCGCAATCGATTAGCTAACGAGAGTCAAGAAAATTACGATCATCGTATATCTTTAATTCGCAATCGATTAGCTAGCGAGATCCAAGAAAATTACGATCATCGTATATCTTTAATTCGCAATCGGTTAGCTAGCGAGAGTCAAGAAGATGACGATCATCGTATATCTTTCATTCGCAATCGATTAGCTAGCGAGAGCCAAGAAGATTACGATCATCGTATATCTTTAATTCGCAATCGATTAGCTAACGAGAGTCAAGAAAATTACGATCATCGTATATCCTTAATTCGCAATCGATTAGCTAATGAGAGTCAAGAAGATTACGATCATCGTACATCTTTAATTCGCAATCGATTAGCTAACGAGAGTCAAAAAGATTACGATCATCGTATATCTTTCATTCGCAATCGATTAGTTAACGAGAGTCAAGAAGATTACGATCATCGTATGAGTTCCGGTGCCTGTCTCTTGGATTCATCATCAGATCTGATGGTAGAATGGTTTTTATTGAACGCAAATGCTTCACTTGTTGTAGAAAATACCAAATTCGCTGTAGGTACGTTTTCCTATAAAAGAAGAGTTCCCTCGATTTCACCAGGATTCCATCATCAGATCCCGACTTGGTGACTATGGGACCAATTGGAAAGCATAGGCTATGGAATAAAAAATAAACCAAATCGGTTCGTAAATGACGGAGTTATGCGCGAACAAAAAACGCAATGGTTGATTTTTCAAAAACTTCTTGTCTGATTTCGATAAAATTTTCATGGGACTATTTGGGAAGTATATATACCCTTTTAAAAAAAAAAATTAAAATAGGTTGGCAAGCGACGGAGATATGTATGCGCGAACAAACATAAAAAAATACAATCATGCGAATTGAGAAAGAACCTCCTCCTTTTTTAGAAGTCGGTTAAAAAACGAACTTCATTGTATTGGCCTTGATCTCAACCTTTCGAAATGTGAACTATACTTAGCGGACTGTACTGACAGACAACAGACGCTTCCCAAATTTAACGCCTTAGCTCCAGAAATTACAATTATTGAAAAATAAATCTCTCTTCGTCTCCTTGGATCTCCAATCTTCGAGAATTCCTTTTATTGAAGAAAAAACACAATACAAAATTTCAAAGACGTTTCGGAAAGATTGTTACAAATTCGTTAATTCGTTACTGCTATTTCGGCCCTAAATTAACATATTTTCTTCGCGCTTCCCATGTATGGAAGCACACTCACCTTTTAGGAAAAATGGACGAAATTATCGTGTGGATCATCGTCATCTACATAGTTAGATACTCCATGTTTGTTATTACTGACGCATTATTATTTTTGAAATGAATATTCCATTATAAATATGTTTTACTTTACCACTTGTTTACCCGTCTGTACTAACACGTAATTATTCTCACGTATTATCCTGTAAGTTTTAGAAGGTTGGTGTAATGTATTGCGCGCCCGCTTTATTATAACATTCTAGATTTGGTCGGGTTACCACGCATACATCATTTTTTTCGATTATCTCGTTAATTAATTAGTGTACAAGTCTGAAATTTCACATGTATATTATTGAACTGTATTTCTAATTATTGATGTAAAATTCAGTTACCACTACTACAGTAAACTCGGTTAATCGGTGGTCAAATAACTCAGCTGCGCGCCGTGGCCGGAATATCATCTTATCTTTTTAATTAATTATAGGATACTAATGAAACTCAGTACCATTTAAAGACAGTAATTATCTATATAATAACGTTTAAGTTTAGTCTTTGGGGCGCATAATGGAAGTGCTAGGACCTATTAAAGCAATTTTCTATTTACTAAAATAACTTCAAAACGGTGCATTATAGTGGATTCGTTTAATGCGTAACAAATTATAACTAATTAGCCAGATTTCATGTACAAATATTACAATCATCCGTATAGTCAATTCCGAGATACAGCAATCCTGCAAACGTTACTCCAGCAGGATTTTAAATATCTTCGCAACCATAGCAAATACAAATACAAATTAAGTTGTACCATTTATTTCAAATTGATTTCTAATTATTTAGATAACATTTATTTCAAAATATCCATTAGAAAACAAAAGATCTGGCTGGGGTAACGTTACTCCAGCCGGAAGTGTTTTTATCAAATAATTAAAAAACTATGCTTACCAATTACAGAAGCTGTATTTCTAATTATCTAATGCACTTAGATGACGATTTTCGACATTATCTGGCTGGGGTAACGCACACGAAATTATCAGACACACATTATGTAACTTAAATTTTAAATGTGGCCATGGACTACCGATCATGGGCGCAAGCTACTCTTCCCATTCGTATGGGTGGCCTCGGCGTCCGTAAAATGTCTAGTATTAGTTTACCGGCTTTCATATCCTCGGTCCACGGAACAGAAATTAATCAGGAAAATTCTAACCTCCACACTGATTGATTTTGATGTGCTGTGCTTCACCAAGGCTATGGATGCCTGGAGACTCGCTTGCCCGAACTCAGATCTACCCGATTATCCATCTTCCCAAAGACGGTGGGATGAGCCGCTCTGCAGAGTAGTTCAGATCAATTTACTTAACACGTCTGCTACCACTGCGGAGCGTGCGCGCCTGCTGGCTGTGGGTAAGTGGGAATCGGGTCTGTGGCTTCATGCACTACCGTCGTCGGACATAGGCACTTTGCTCGACGACACTACCTTCCGCCTCGCTGCTTCTCTACGACTACATAGGAGCTCCTTGTTGTTCTCCTAATCGCTGTCACTGTGGAGTCACATCATGGCCTGTCTTGCAGCCGAAGTGCGGGTCGCTTAGTGCGTCACGCGAACATTAACGACATCATCCGACGAGCTCTTGTCACCGCCGGCCGGCGTTCCAGCTATATTAGAACCTAATGGCTTGGCACGTGACGATGGCAAGAGACCGGATGGCATGTCTTATCTTCATGGAAGGTGGGTAGGCCTTTAGTGTGGGATGCAACCTGTGTCGACACTCTTGCGCTATCTCATCTTCGGTGCTGCTGCTGCGGCTGCAGAAAACCTCAAGCGGCGTAAGTATAATACCTTACTTACTTACTACCTTACCTTACAGGTAATTATATTTTCGAGCCGTTTGGGGTTGAAACGCTCGGGCCGTGGGGTCCGAGTGCTCACGGCCTCTTCAATGAAATCTCAAAACGGCTATTTGACACTTCCCGTGACCCAAGGGCTGGTTTTTACCTTGGGCAGAGGCTAAGCATTGCCATACAACGTGGCAATGCGGCCAGTCTCTTGGGTACATTACAGTCAACAGCGATGCGGATGAATTTTTCGAAGCTATATTTTAATTTTTCAATAGTTTTAGCTAAGTTAGTATATAATTTTGTAATGAGTAAATTATAAACAATAAATAAAAAAATAAAAAAAACCTACTTAATAATCGAAATAACACCTTCTTTTACTTTCTGACGATTTACACACAAAAACAATAAAAAATACCGAAATTCTTTGCCGAGCGCGCACTGACAGTTTCGTACGTCTAACAGTTTAAAATTCATGGCCAAATTTTAAACTGTTAGATAACTGTTTTTTAACAGTGTTAATTATTACATTTACATTACATCAAAATATTATTATTATTATTTAAATTAGATAAACAATACGATTTACATTCCAAAATTAAAAATATTATTTACATTTCACTTTACGTCTCTACATTATTAATTTATTAGCTATGAGTCACTGCATAATTCAAATAAAATTAATTGTATTACAATGTCTATACTGTCAAATAACTTTTACAAATCATTAATCCAATCATTTTAAAATATTTTTTTCAGTAATCTACCATTCCGGCTGTACCTTTCTTGAGGTGTGTTACTACTGAACGACATATCAATTAGTTCTAGTAGATCCTGTGGATTAAGATTTACAAAATTATTGTCAGAAATTAAATTATTATTTACATTACTACTAGACTCAGACCTGCTTGAAGACTGTGATAAATCCTGATTATAAGATTGTTCAGACATCAATATTTCTTCTCTATTATCCTCTATTTCTACAAATTCTGGAGAATATACATTGTTCTCATCAAGATTATACTGAGACTGACTTGAACCTACAGATACAAAAGAATCAGGAAATAAGTTGTCTTGATTAAGCTGTACATTATCTTTTGGAATTGAATAAGAAATTATTTTACAATTATCCTCATCTTCATTTTCATAGTTTTTAGAAAACTTTCTTTTATAATGTATAACCTAGTAATTACTCGGTCGGGATTATTTATTTCAGTTATTTTAGGGTTCGGTATCATTGCGGGTAGGGTTTATGTATGATTTTGATTATTGAAGTTTTTTTTTTCCTGTAGGTTTGTGTGAAATATTATAGCCTATAAACCTTTGGAACAACATGATGCTTCCAACGATACCTCGTTCATCAAAATACGACAAGTAGTTTAGGAGTTATGAGTGAGAATCATAATCCTCCTTTGGCTTAGCCTTATAGTCGGGTAGATAGCGCTGCACGGCACTGGACAGCAAACCAAGTCTATAATGAATACCGATGCCACAGAGGCCAGCTATCTAATTACGCAACACATTTTCGTAAACGCCTACGACAAATTTGTTTCATTTTGACAGTTGAACGACATTCATTGCGTTATTTAAGTTGTTTAGCAGTTTTTTTTTTTCGAAGTTATGAAGCAATGGATTACCATTTGTTTCAAAACGATTCAAATTCCGATTGATCGGGTATTACGTAATTAGGGTACAGGTCACCAGTGCGTCCACTCCGTATGATATATGGTGCCGAAACCACAAAATCAATTTCGCTCAGCGCACTATCAAAGTCAAAGTCAAATAATGTATTTCAATTATGCACAAAAAAGGCACTTTTGAACGTCAAAATAATAATAATTGATTCTAGTCGCCCCTTCCAAAAGGTAGCTTTCGTATGGAGAAGAATGGGCGAGAAACTCCACCGTTACTCTTTTAAAATGTTTTCACAATATCTTGTATACATTAATTATGTAATTTTAAGTGAGGACATGCACCTATAATAAGATTAGTTTAACACGATAGTTAAAATAATGAAAAATGAAGAAATGACAGTTAAATTAATTATGTGATAAATGCATGGTGCTCACATATTTACAAACATTGTAAAATTTTGTGATATTCCCACGGATATCTATGGATATTCGTAACATTTTAACAATTAATAAGTCAATGTGTGAGGATATAAAAACTATGTTATAAAAAATAATTTTAACTATACAATTAAATTGGCAACCGGTTAGATTTTGTCTAGATTCTAAATTGTCTTATGGAGCAGGACCAGCATGTTTCCAAGCATTTTTATAATATTTAAAATTCTCTAATTTGTAATAATATGCTTGTTTACAAAGTGTACTTTTTATATGAGTTTTAAATTTACATTCATTTAATTCTATTACATCACAAGGTATTCTGTTGTAACATTTAACACAGTACCCAAAAAAAGATGTATTTACTTTAGATAGTCTGATAAATGGTTGATCTATTTTATATTTATTTCTAGTATTAAAATTATGTCTATCACTTATTTGATTAAAAAGGTATATTTTTTCTCACATCCATAATATTTTCATAAATGAATTGGCAAGGTACCGTCATAATATTAATGTTTTTAAATACACTGGTCAGCAAATAAACCGAGCCACCCGCTACCTAGGAACTCTGATTCGATTTTCTCAAAAAGTATAAAACTTACAATTACTATCAAAGTTATACCCACAAAAAGTGCGTTTCATGGTGATTAAAATGACTACAAATTAATTCGAAAGTACCGTCAACTTACATTGTACTCAAACAACAAACACAATGCTAACGATTTGCTCTGTTTTCACCAGAGTTTGAAATTAGCGTTCTTTTTCTCTACAATGAGGGTAGTCGGATATTTCTTATCATTTCTTTAGTTTTTGTCCATCGTTTGCTCAGACGGGTGTGTTTTTGCTACTTTTTTGATTAATAATGGATACAACACCTCAGGAAGCAGCTCAAGCTGTAGCATTACTTCAAGCACGCATTGCGCAACGTGAAGTCGCTCGAAGGCTTCGAATCAGCAGATCTTCGGTGCAACGAGTTTACAGACGATACCTAGAGACTGGAGCATTCGATCGCCGTCCAGGTACGGGCAGACCTAGGGCTACATCAGCAGCAGATGATCATTATATCCACCTTACTGTTCTGCGAAATCGCCACCTCAACGCAGTTCAAGTCCAACAAAGTCTGCGTGACGAACGCCAAGTGGTCATAAGTTCAGATACCGTCAGAAGGAGACTTGCTGAACGGAACCTGACCCCAAAAAGAGCTGCAACAGGCCCAGCATTAACGGTAGCACACCGTCGAGCACGACTTGAATTTGCTCGAGAGCATAGGGATTGGACATTAGAGCAGTGGAGTAATGTACTCTTCACTGATGAGACCAGGGTGAGTCTACATGAAAGTGATCGACGTCAGAGAGTATATCGTCGCCCTGGAGAACGTTATTCTCAGTGTTGCATCGAGGAAACTGTTGCTTATGGAGGAGGATCTGTAATGGTCTGGGGCGGCATCTCGTTAACAGCACATACAGCGTTAGTTTTCATCGAACCGACGGGCCGTACACGTGGACTGACTTCTCATCGCTACATTACTGAAATCCTCGCAGACCATGTGGTACCTTACGCAGGATATATCGGACAGGATATGCAATTGATGCATGATAATGCACGGCCTCATGTTATGTGGTGACCCAGTATCTACGCGACGTCAGCATTCGTACGATGGACTGGCCAGCTCGAAGCCCGGACTTGAATCCGATAGAACACTTATGGGATGAGCTGAAACGTCGGGTTCGAGACCGGGTACCTGCTCCAACAAGGCTTCCAGAGCTGCGAATCGCAATTGAAGAGGAGTGGAATACAATTCCTCAAGATTTTATCGTCAGGCTCGGAAGGTCGATGAATACAAGGATGCTGGCAGTTATCCGAGCAAGGGGAGGGAATACGGAATATTGATCAAAAACTTTTTTTTGATTTTATCTTTGTTTATGGCTTTATTTTTTTTTTTCACTTTATCATTACTAACGATTGTCACGACTGGAAAACGACTCTTCTTTGTAAAATCTTTAATAAAAACAAAAATATTGATTAAACCCAATGAGTTTCCTTTCATTTTAATCACCATGAAACGCACTTTCTGTAGGTACAACTCTGATAATTGTAGGTTTTTTAGTTTTTGAAAAAATCGAATTAGAGTGCCTAGGTAGCGAGTGGCTTGGTTTATTTGCTGTCCAGTGTAGTTTCCTGAGAGATTCGCGACGAAGTAGATTATAAATGCCTCTGACAATGGAGCGGGTTACGCTCAGTTTCTTTGATGGAAAAGGAAAACTGCATCGAATGGCAATATTAAAATAAAACGCGAGAATTTATGTTTTTCTAGCTCACTGTACTATTTTTCCAAAATGCAGTTGGCAACGACTCAAAAACTTAAGGAAGGTCTCCTAAGAACGTTTTCCTACCATTTACTACCGCGTCTCAAAAATCCCCTGTGTAATACCTATTCATAGGTACTGTTTTTTAGGGTTCCGTAGTCAACAAGGAACCCTTATAGTTTCGCCATGTCCGTCTGTCTCAAACTCAAACTCAACTCAAACTCAAATCATTTATTCCAAATAAACCAATTACAGGTACTTTTGAATTGTCAAGGGGTCGGTCAGTCAGAAAGATGAAGCTAGTTGCCCATTCCAAAGCGTAGTAGGTTCCTATGGAGAAGAACGGGCAAGAAACTCCATGGACACTCTTTTAAATTAGAATATTGTTACAAAACATTGGTTACATCATTCATGTTGAAATTATATATGTGAGAACAATGTAGTAAATCGTGCACGTTAAAAGCGACCATAATAAAAATATAAAAACAAAAATAATTAAAATAAGCCATGGCAGCTAAGAGATGACCAGTCCCCACTGACGGCGCCCGTTCACGAACATGACGCATGGATCAGCATCATTTAGCTCAACCATTTTGAAGGGAACTTAATGATCCAACACACACGCCACCACCAGCGAGACATTTGAGTGAGCATGACATACTCTCAGCCGCCAGGGTACATTCAAGTCAATGAAAGACGTACTCAGTAAATGTTAAAGTAGGTAAACAGTGCTCACATATGTGCAATGCAATTATATAATACTAAGAGATTGAATTTATTCAATGTAAATATAGTTTTTCAATCTTCAGCAGCTCCAACAATATTTTCCAATGCTAATCAATTAGTTTATGCGCCCTTGTGGAGCTGGACCAGCGTTGAGCCAAGCATTTTTGTCAGCGATGTAATCCCCCAACTTATAATATGCTTGGCAGCATAGTGTGCGTTTTATGCAAGATTTAAATTTCGTTTCATTCAATTGGAGTATGTGGGGAGGTATTTTATTGTAACATTTTACACAGTACCCCATGAAAGATGAGTCTACTTTAGCCAGTCTGAAACCCGGTTGAACTAATTGGTCCCTATTTCTAGTCCCATAATTGTGTCTATCACCTATTTTACTGTCTGTCTGTCTGTCTGTCCGCGGTTTAGCTCAAAAACTATTGGTACTAGAAAGTTGTAATTTAGTATGAGTATATGATCACGTTAATGACGCCAAAAAAGAAGTAAAATAACATTTTGAAAAAAACAATTATTTAGGATACCTCCCCTACATGTAATGTCGACCTTCCCATAGTGTGGGATATCGTTGAATAGGTCTTTCTAAATATTAGAGGTTTGCGAAGACCGTTTTTTGATTAAGTAAACCGTTCGTGATTTATCAAGCTTTAAAGTACCAATTTTCGTTAGAGTCAAGTGTACCCCCTCTACCAACTAAACGGTTTTAGTTAGAAATTCAAATGTGACGGGAGTAGTACCTATATATAACGAAGTTTAAAGGAAAACTATCACACATAAGTGGGCTTTACAAGTTTACGAGTAATAATCGACCAACTTAAATTTGCGGTTACAAAAACATGTTCTCACATATATTCTGTATGGGAGAACATGTTTTTCAATTACAAAGTTAAGTTTGTTCTTACGATTCATTCATTCCAACTACGGAATCCTTCATTGTGCGTGGTCCGACACGCACATGGCCGGTTTTTTATTTTTTTGGTCTGCGTGTTAAATCCTCATGGATGTCCTCCACCCTGGGGCGGGCGGAGCGGTCTGTCAGACTCATACTGACTTAAAACACCACGATGTTCCATCTCACACCTACGCCGTTTTTTTTTTTTTTTTAACTATGGCATCTCGCAGGTATACCACTAAGGTATTTACTGCTCAACCGAACAATCCTGTGGCTGCCTTAAGCACTACATTCAAAGCCTCCAGCCAGGAGCAACTATTCTAAATTAAAATTAGGCGAACGCTCGCTAAGGGCACCCCCTGTGGGGTACGAGCCTCGGCTTAGGGCGTCGCTGAGGGGAGGACAGCAAGATGGGACAGGCTGGATCAAGGATATTTCATGATTATTATGCGGGGAATTTAAAGCTACGCGCTCAGCTGCGGCGCGGGCTGGCGCTTCATCGGACAAGTCACCTACGCCGGGAGTCGCGGGAGCTTATATACTTCCGCACCCCTCGACTGGTGCCCGCCCGTTTCGAGAGGGGAAGTGAAATGTTTGACTCCCCCCGCGACGTCTTAGAGGGGCGCGCGTAGAACACTACGCGCCACCACCTCGGGTCCGATGTATGGGGGATTGGGGGGGGGCGACGGACGTCCCCGAGTCATGACATGCGTCGCTGGTTTGCGCCATCACGTCCCACGTAGGTGACACACCTCTTCAAGAGATAAGCCTCAACGATGCGGCGGAGGTAGAGAGGTACACGGTGACACAGCTGCACAGTGGTACAGCTTACCCACCTCGCCAAGTAGCACTATGGGCCGGTACGCTGACGGCGAGTTGGCAGGGCGCCCCGCTTTTCTGAGCAGGACCAAACGACCAGTTTTCCACAACTTGGGAAAGTGGCCGCGCTCATGGCACGCAGTGTAGAGTCCTCTCAGCTGGGGCTCCAGCTCTTTCAGAGCGAGGGCCAATACTTGGCCGTGAATCCCGTCCGGCCCCGGAGCTACCTTCTTGGACCGGAGCCGCAGCACCCTCATCTCTGCTTGTGTCACATCTGCGACGCTGACGGCGTTCTCATCTTCAGGCTCCGCCGCCGATGGCTTTGCCCACAGCCCTAGGGCTGTGGGTAAAGCCATCGGTGGCGGAGAATGCTCCACTCTAGCCGGGAAGAGGGCTGCGACTACCTCCTCCAGCAGCTCAGGTTGGAGACTCTCCGTGAGTGGGGGCGCCGCGGCTCTGAGTTTCCTTTGAACCGCACGATAAGGGCGCCCCCACGGATCCCCGTCTAGAGTCTCCAACATCTCTTCCCTGGCTCGCGTCTTCTCCTCACCGATGGCCAGCCACAGAGCCTCCTTTGCCGCGAGGTACACCTCATACAGCGCGGCTTCTTTGTCAGGAACTCGACGACGTCGCCTCCGGTATCGGGTGTACTGGCGTCTAACCGTCACGCACGTGATGCGTAGCTGCGAGATCTCGGCAGACCACCAGTGCACCTGGCGCCTTCCTGTCTGGGCGCGGACCCGTGGCATGGACGCATCGCAAATTTGCGTCATCGCCCCACGGAACCACTCCTGTTCGACGTCGACGGGTTCGGTCGTTGCCGACTCCCGGACCCTGGACAATCGCAGCCTCCTCGAGAAGTTCCCTGTGGATGCGCTTGCGCGACAAGCGCGGGCCATCCGCTCGTGTTCGCAGGGCCGGCAAACTACGGCCGACCAGAGACACACGAATCGATCACTCCACCATGCTCTGAAGCAAAAGATCCTGAGCTCTAGTGGAGTGGTTGAGATTGCCCTGGAGGTAATGGTAGACCGCCATTTATGCGCAATCCATTCCCTCCACATCATTCCTAGGCCGGGAGTCGGCCGAAGGGTAGCCAGGCTGACGGGGAGGTAAATTCAAATTCAAATTCAAAAGTCATTTATTCAAACTAGGCTGAGAATCAGCACTTTTCAAACGTCAAAATTACATAAGACAGTCCCCCAAAACGCCCACCCTTCACCACTTCCTAGTGCTTTTGCTGGGAAGATGAAGTGGCGCAACAAACTCCCCAGCAGCATAGCTGTCTGTTCAGTTAGAAAAAAATTATTCTCTAAAAAGATAATTTACATTACGTAAAACATAAATTAAAAGCCATATAGCACACACCAATATACCAACCAAAAACATCGAGAACTATACTCAAGCAGAAATAAAAATAACTAAACGTAAACAATATCTAAAAAAGAACAAAAAGCCTCCAGGCGTAAAGGGTGTGCCCGCTTACAATAGCTGTAACTAGAAGTTATATATTAATGAGTCGATTATGTCAACAAAAAATTAATATTAAATAAAAATAAATTGACTTATAAAGTAAAATTATAAACAATTATATAAACCCATATAACCTGTCAGTAGGTAAGCAAATTTTGGAGAAAGAACATTTAAACATTGTCTTGAGTTAATCATAGCGACCAACCATTCTTATCATATATAAGTATTCGTTGATAGAATTTAGTATATGCCTTTGAACAAAGGTTAGATTTTTTTTACTTTAGTTTTAAACGCATTAAAAGGCAAATCTACTCGTAGCAAAGAAGAGGATAGCTTGTTATAAAAGGTTATACCAAGCCCAACAAATGAGTTATGAAGAAGCCGGTGATAGGCACGTACTTTATCCTTATTTCTAGTGTTAACATTGTGATTATCACTGTTTTTAGTGTATTAGTGCATATTTTCAACCGACTTCAAAAATGAGGAGGTTCTCAATTCGGTTGTTTTTTTTTTTGTATGTTTTTTACGCGATAACTCCGCCAATTATGAATTGATTTTGATGATTCTTTTTTTGTTTGGTAGGGTATACTTCAGAAATTGTCCCATTGGTCAAGATCTGATGAGGGGTTTCTGAGTTAGCTTCAATAATACGTATTTTTCCCACCTAAATTCTAATCATTCCTGTCACTGTAATTTACATAGGTGTGATATTCAAATTTTTGTAGGGGTTTTGTGTAGGTACCACAACTAAAAAGTGAAAAATAAAAACTTTTTCACAAAATATAAAACCGACTTCCAATAAATAAACACTACAAAGTGAAAAATAACAATAAAATAAACAATATAAATATAAAAGATGTTGGCGAAGATGAATTGTGATGCCACTGTGAGGATGTATCCTCACAGTGGCATCACAATTCATCTTCGGTATACCGAGATCTTTGAAAAAATCTCTCAGAGAAAGTCTGGCACCTAGCTGGTAAATTGCTCGAACAGCTCGTTTTTGGAGGACAAATATATTTTGAATATCAGCAGCTTTGCCCCACAGCAGAATACCGTAGGACATAACGCTATGAAAATAACTAAAATAGACTAACCGAGCTGTAACAACGTCAGTGGTCTTACTTTCCTGACGGCGGCGTAGGCCCCAACTAAGCCTTCCCGCTAGGCTCGATATATTTTGGCCCCACTGAAGTTTAGCATCTACTGTTATGCCCAGAAAAATTGCCGAGTTTACAGTTTCAAGCACCTCTTTATCTAAGACGACGTTGGGTCCTAGATAAAGAGCCCCCGGCAGCCTTGGCCCCCTTTTTCATCTTTGTGGCGGTGGCGCCACATGCCTTGCCGCCTATTCTGTGTCCAGCGGGCCTCCCTGCAGCTGTACAGAGGCTGCAGTTTGGCGATGCGAAGCACTGGGCCGCCTTGTGGCCGGGCTAGCCGCAGCGATAGCATTTCTCGCTGCGGTCTGTTTCGGCGGTGCACTGCGCCCGGACGTGCCCAATTTCCAGGCATCGGTAGCGCCGCATAGCCCTGGGCTGCAGCAGCTTGACTCTCGCTGCAGCCCACCCCACCAACAAACGCCCCCCGTCGGCAACCTTATTGGCCGCCGCCACAGGGCACCGCACCCAAATCATGCCGAGCCCACACGTCCTGGGGCGGACATCCACCGGCTTTGGCAACGGCCACCACGACCTCAGAAGGGGTTCTCGAGTCGTCCCAGCCATCGACGCGCAGCTCTGTGGTCTTCATCGGCCTGGACATACCTATTCATACCTTTTTTTTTTTTTGATTACGGTGCAAAATCCTCATGGATGTCCTCCACCCTGGGGAGGGCAGAGGGGTCTGTCAGACTCTTACTGACTAAAACCACCCCGGTGTTCGGTGCTCTGCGGTCCACCTCGAGTTTGGGGGGAGTGAGGTGTTAAACTTCCCCCTTACATCATAGAGAGGCGCGCGTGGAACACTACGCTCCGCCATCTCGGGTCCTAAGGAGTAGGGGGCGATGGATTTCCCCAGATCCGTCGCCCCTGGACCCATTTAGGGGGGCTGGAAGAGGGCGTTATCAGCCCTCCGCCGACGCCCGGTGCGTCTGCTGCGGATCCGGTTAGCAGAAGCAATCTCCCGCTCCCTTTCCGCAGCCTCGGAAGGAAGGATACCACCGCGTCCCAGGACTCCTCGCTGCCGACCATCAAGTCGACAACGGCCGGCAGCGACAGGTCACTGCCGACACCTGAGATGAGGGCACGGCGCGGCTCCTCCCAAGCAACACACTCTGCCAGCGTGTGCCGAGCCGTGTCCTCCCGACAGTCGACGTAGTGGTGACACCGAGCGTCCGGCTCCCTGTTTTTATGCGACACAGGTACTTCCCGAAGCAACCATGACCCGAGAGCACCTGCGTCACCCGAAACGACAGGGAGCCGTGCCTCCTCCCGAGCCAGCGCTCGAGCACTGGCCGGACCGCCCCGATGGTGACGGGGCCGGTGGTTGGTCGTGAAAGCCTGTCCCGCCATTCCGCCACCAGAGCTGCGTGAAGCTGCGACCGACGCAGCTCCAAACGTCGCTGCGTCAGCCGCTCGCCTCGCACCCTCGAGTCCTCGCGCCACCGATACAGTGACGCGAGTACCTTCGCCTCGAGGTCCCAGGGCTTCCCAGGGTCCCAATCCGGCCAGTACACAAGCCGCCTCGTAGGAGATCTTGCGATACCCCCTGATGACTCTGACGGCCATCGCTCGCTGCGGTTTCCGCAGAATACCTATTCATACCTAGCCCAACGTAGTAACCATTATAATAATACATTACGAGTATATCAAAATTAACAACTCACTCGATTGTGGGTTGACATAATCATCATTGATAATAATACTTTTTGCGTTATCATCTTGTTATGGTCATAACCACACA
This sequence comes from Xanthia togata, assembly GCA_963853775.1. NCBI lineage: Eukaryota > Metazoa > Arthropoda > Insecta > Lepidoptera > Noctuidae > Xanthia > Xanthia togata. The sequence goes on from OY970802.1 coordinate 22,536,800, forward strand.
TCCGTATCTAAGGCAAGCTTTATCTGTCCACTTACTTGAGACTATACTAACAGAACAGCTAGTGCACAGACTACAATAGCTAGTGTTTGTCATTACTCCGTTGAGAACAGACGGTAAGTTTGCTATTTGCACGAATTTAAATTAATTGTTAAATATTTATGGAGGGAATATTTTGTGTTGTCTTAATAATACTTTTGATTTATCTTTAATTGTGTTTTCGTATTTTAATTGACTATCATTTATATATTTGAGTAAGTTAAGTTTATAATTTTACTTTTTTTTAAACGTGAAAACAGTTTCAATCAAAAGTTTAAGTACGTTTATCTACAGCTAATCTATAACTTATTCAACGTATGCTCAAAGCAAACATCAAGAGGGGACATAATTCCAATGATTAAAATAAAATAAAACTACTTATAATTACTTAGTATAATTCTAGACATTAATTAAAATTAAAACTAAAATTCATAAAAAAAATTAAAGTATCAGATTTCAAAAAAATAACTTAAGATTATTACGTGTAGTCACGTGCATTGATCTGATAAGTAATCGTTGCCATGTATACAGTATAGTACAGTTTTGCTAATCATGTATAGTAAGTACAGTTGATACCTAAGAGGAACTGTATACATGACTAGCAAAATTATCGGTAAAGTAATCGGACGGGTTTTAAATACTAAATAAACAGTGTTACATAATACGAAATACAAACATACAAGGAACATTTGACATTCGTGTATTCAACAAATGATTCATATTTCAGTTGTCATTTTTAACAGATTTATTTATTCATGTATTTATGTAGTAGGTAGGTAATGTACCTACCTACAAAGAGCCGCACCACAAATCACTAAATGTATTTAACGCTAAATATAATTTTGTCTCTGTCATCTTGAAACAATATTGACAGAAATAGTGATTTTTAAATTCGTCATTTGGAAAGAAAGAAAGAAAAAGGCGTTTATTGGCATTACAAAAAAAATACACATAACTATAAAAAACAGAAAACAAATTATTATAATGCCAAAAGGGCCTCAAATCAGCATAATGTCAGATGGAGGTATTCGTCAGATGACATCACAAAGTGTACCTGACGCTGATTTTCAGCTGCAACCCACGAGTGCTATACGCTAGAATAATAAACATAGGGAAGTGTCTGTCCGAGACAAGGAGTCAGGTGGTGTCAGGTGTGTCAGTCGTAGGGAGTGTCTGTTTGTATTGTGAGCGGGCCTTGTATAAATTAATTAGCAATCTGTAATTTAAATGAGACGGAACCGTGCCAAGGCTTTGTTTTGGTTTTAATTTGAACTTTTTTACTATCTTCCACCCGCGGCTTCGCTCGCGTTGTATGTCGATAAAAGTCCCCATGGTTCAAAGTATCTCCATACCAAATTTCATCAAAATTCGTTTAACCGATTAGCCGTGAAAAAGTAAAAAATCAAATCATTTTTCTTTATAACATTAGTTTAGAAATATATAAGTTAGGTACTTACAGTTTTATTTGCGAATCACTAGTTCGTCAGCAGCAGGCAGGAAGGAAAATGGAAATATATGGATATATGAAATTTCATCCGGTTTCCCCAGTGAACAATGTACAGTCTTAAGTACCGATCAATAGTGCACTCGTGTCATGAACGTTTATGCATGTTGTTATCTCCAAACATATAATAAACATTAGCATAATATTAGAGGTGGCCTGTTTACAGTGCAGTGGTCCAATTCGATTCTTTAGAAGACTCTTGCCAAAGGCTTCCCAAAATACTCTCCATGTATTTTCAGCGTTTATTTATATTTTGCGAATCAATGGGTTAATTTAGGCCCGTATTACAGAACCTCACTGAAAACTCAAGCATTAGGTACTTAAAACTCGTTTAGTCTTTTGATTGATTGAAACTAGTTTTACGTACCTAATGCTTGAGTTTCTTGCTCCGTGGATTTTCTTGCCCGTTCTTCTCCATAGGAACCTACGCTTTGGAATGGGCAACTAGCTTCATATTTCTGACTGGCTGACCCCTTGACAATTCAAAAGTGCCTGTATATGGTTTAATTGAAATAAATGCTTTGGGTTTGAGTCATGAGTGAGGTTCTGTAATACGGGCCTTAGTTCGTCAAAACTCGTTTCAGATTTTCAACCCCAGATTTAATACTCGTAGATGTATGACAAAAAATTGCCAGTAGTTTTAAAAAACTCTTAACGGAGCGTTGGCTTGCCTTTTTTTTTCGTTTTCTATAATTACCAATCAAAAGTATTGCCAAATTCTGTATTCCCGCTGTTTCCCCGAATCATCTACAACTATTTCTAATCATCACCTTAAGGGGACTTTTCGGGGGGTTTATCGGAGTAATTAGTTATAAATTAGACATTTTACTCCATTCAATAATTATGTTGAATCCACAGAGAAAACACAGTCGTGAGAATATTCAAAATGAATTTAAGTAATTAATATAATATGTACAATAAGTGGTATTATTATTATTTATTCATGTTGCTTTTATTCCGCAGTAATGTAATTATAATTATATTCTGCAGAGGAAAGCTTATTTATTTTCTGAATAATAATATAATAAGTAGGTACCTACGGTCTACTGTTTTTATCTGTATTTTTTGTGTGTGTAGGTATTGTGTCATTGACTTTTTACTACAGCTCTCGTCTTTCGACGGTCGAGAATCTCTCCTCCTGTAAGATTGATTGCTTATATTGGAAAAATATATTTTATAAGTACCTACTGCTCCTCTGTCCAGATAACAAAATGGCGCCGATACTGTACAAGATGGACGCTAGCCCGCCGGCGAACGCGGTGAGAATACTCGCAGAAATCATCGGGCTGGAACTGGAGCTCAGAGACCGTGACTTTGGCGCGATGGAACACAAATCTCCTGAACACATTAAGGTATGGCAATGAAATAAATTTATAAATTTATTTTCCGATAGAGTCCATAGGGAAAAGAAAACTTTTTAGAAAAAAAAAACAATCAACTTTCAAAAAAACACTACCAAGTGAAAAATGACTACAATTTCGGAAGTCGATGCCTTTGGTCTTGTATTTTCGTTTTTTTTTCTTGCTTTATATTGGGTCAGTTTGTAATTTATCTAAGTTACAATAGCCTAATGTCATCTACTCATCACCTTTTATAAAATATTGTTTTTCCCGATCCAGGGACGTTAATCGTTTTGGAGTTCTGCTGGTACTTCACCATCAGCTCCACTTCCCCATATGCATTATGACAAGCATAAATTGCTTGGCAACCATATTAAAGTAATCGAATCGCAACACGTGAAATACTTATTATTGAGCAGTTCCGATGGCCATCTGTGGTCTTCATCATCAGTTCCACTTCACCAAATGGTACCTACTTTCCGAGAGCAACTGCACGAGTTACTATAAAAAAATACCCAAATTGCTATGGATGTGCCTATAATATTTGAAGACTTCCCTCGATTTCTCCAGGATCCCATCATCAGATCCTGACCTGATGACAATGGGTCTAGGTACATCGAAAGTAAAAAAAAAAAAAAAACAAAAAACCTTCCTCCTTTAAAAAAATTGTCATTTGTAGATCTTTGACAGTTATTACAGGTAGTCCAAAACCCGAAAGCTGACAACTAGTCTTACTCAGGGGTACTGTTACCCAATTACTGGGTTGTGGAGGTCAGATAGACATTCGCTCGATGTAAAATACTGGTATTCAGCTAGGTACATCCGGTTAGACTGGAATCCGACCCCAACATAGTTGGGAAAAGGCTAGGCACATGATCATTATCTAAAACTAAAGAAATTAAAATTTATTTACATAACTGTACCATTTACTAGAGCTGAAGACGCACGATGAGTCGTCATCCAGTGCAAGATTAATGGGAGGTCCATTCTGTTGCCCTCCACAAACAGGCTGGATGAATTGGTCACTTGTATTTAAATACAGGAAACCGCTGGATGCGGGAAGCACAGAATCGGTCGAAGTAGCGGTGCTTGGGAGAGGCCTTTCAGTGGACGTCTTTCGGCTGAAATTATTTAAATACAGCTCAGTCTGTGTGGTAGTCCTAATTGTTAAAATTGGTGCAGTAATTTCAGAGAAAATCACGGACTTACACACATACAGGTTGAATACAGAACCCTCCTTTGTGGAAGACGGCAAAAAATCTTTAATTTGTGATGATTTCAGAAACAGCGTGTTTTAATCAGAATGTTACAATAATAATCTATTTATTTTACTCTACAGCTGAATCCTATGGGCACAGTGCCGACGTTGGTAGATGGTGACTTCGTCATCTCAGAAAGGTAACGATTCTTGGTTTTTCTTTTGTTCTTCGTACCACCACCTACTGGGCTCAATCAATATACATTATGTAATACGCATTCATGCGTTCACGTGGTCTATGTCGTGGCCAGATCTTAAAATTGATTTCCAAGAGCGTTCCGTAATCAACAAGAAACCCTTAGGTATAGTTTCGCCATGTCCGACTGTCTGTCTGTCCGCGGCTTAGCTCAAAGACTGTTTGTACTCGAAAGTTGTAATTTGGCATGGATATACATTATAATTGGTGCATATTAATTCCGCCGACAAAGTGGTAAAATAAAAATGTTTTTAGGGTACAGACGCCAGCATATCAACCTACTACAATCTGTCAAATTTCTTTAATTGATTTTCAACTTTATCACTAAACTTTAAGGGTTAAAGTTGATTGGGAAAATTTGCCAGTTTCGGGTAGGTTGACCTGCTGGCGTCTGTACCTCCCCTACACGTAAGGTGGGGATGTTTTTTTCCCTCGTCTATCCCATAGTGTGGGGTGTTGTTGGAAAGGTCGTTCAAAAATATTGTGAGTTTGTGAAAACCATTTTTGGATTCAGGGTTCCGAAATATTAAGCTTGTTTTTCTCTTATTTTACCACTTTGTCGGCGTGATTAATATGTATGCCCATGCCAAATTACAGCTTTCTATTACAAAGATTCTCTGAGCTAAGCCGCGGACAGACGGACAGACAGTCGGACATGGCGAAACTATAAAATGGTTCCTTGTTTACTACGAAACCTTCAAAGTGATAGCGTCTTCTTTGGCACAAATATCCAGGTATCTACCTACTACTTAGAAAATATAGCACAGGTACTCGTGGGCAAAAATGAGTTTTGTTTTTGAAATGAAATGAAATTGTTTATTCTGTAAATAGGATATTGGAATAACTTTCAGACGTCATCTTAAAAAAATAATTAAAAATTAGGTGGGTTCGGCGTTTCCTATCTTGACTACTCTGCGAAGAAAGGCCGAAACAAACTCAGAGGTCACAGTCTCTTTTAAAGTCCAGACATAATCTTGGTCAGGCCATATGAGGACCATGTAGAAATGGTCTTTTGAGAAAAGAACCACACAGATTTGAGTGGACCTGTCCTGTCAGTGCAAGCATTTGTCAGTAATCGTGGAGCTCAACTCAGAACTTAAGGAGCTCAACTCCACGAACAATACCTTAGAAAGGACATTTGGGTAGGCCGCATAAGGTACTCAAACCCAGACCATCAGAAAAAAACATCTACATAGTCCTCACATTCACAAAAAATAAAATAATATAATACTTTACAAAGTAATCATCTATTCAACAATGTCAATGTTTATATAATACTGTTTATGATTTTACTGAATAATTAGGTATAATGATATTTTTTATGATTTTATCACAAGGCTTAGCAGAGCGAGCAGCTCAATCCCAAGCTTTTTATCTTTTAAATAATCTAAAATTTTATAGTACCCTTTTTTACAAAGTTTGGTTTGAATACAGCTTTTAAATCGTTTAATGGGTAAGTTTCAAATGTCGATGGGAAGTTTGTTGTAAAAGCGTATACCCATGAACGAGTTGCCTACTCTGTGGAGACGAGTGCGATGTACAGCAAGGTTGTGTTTATTCCTGGTATTTAAAATATGAATATCGGAAATCATCTTAAAATTTGATATATTTTTGTGTACATACAATAGGTTTTCAAAAATATATTGTGAGGCTACAGCCAGAATATTTATTTCTTTGATTTTTTCTCGAAAGGAATCCCTCGGAGTCTGAGGGGTCCGAGGCTCGGACCTAGGTTGTAAATGGCTCGAACAGCCCTTTTCTGTAGAACAAAGATAGTATTAATGACCGAACAGATTCCCCAGAGAAGAATTCCATATGACATAAGACTGAAAATAATTAAAATAAACAATTCTGGCTGTGTCTACGCCAGTTACCTATCTAATTTTTTTAACAGCATTGGCGGCCGAACTTAGCCTTCCTAACAATTTTTATATGCGTGGGCCCCATTGTAATTTACCGTCAATAGTGATTCCAAGAAAAACTGTCGACTTAACAGGGTCCAGCTCCATTATATTTACTTTAACATTGGTAGTTAGCTGCCTGAAATTTGGCGTTAAAAATTTAATGAGTTTAGTCTTTTTTTTTCATTCATGAGATGATTATTTACATTAAACCAATGCACAACTTTAGAGAGCGCATCGTTCACTTGTTCAAAGTTGACTAACTGACGTTTGATTTTAAAAATAAGGGAAGTGTCATCTGCGAATAATACGATCTTGTGATTATCCCTTATGTGGTGAGGTAATTCATTAATATAAATTAAAAACAAAAAAGGACGAAGAATTGAACCCTGCGGAATGCCCATGGTGACCGCAGATCCTGCAGATCTCTTGCCATTAACATCGACCCTCTAAATTCTGTTGTTCAGATAAGAAGTCAGAAGGTCGAGAGCCCTGTCCCTCATACCATAGTGGTACAGTTTCCTGATGAGTGTGTCATTATGTACACAATCGAAGGCCTTGGACAAGTCACAGAAAATGCCAAGAGCATTTTGCGACTCCTCCCAGGCCTCGATTATGCTCTTCAGTAATTCCACGCCCGCGTCTGTAGTTGAAAGACCCTTTGTAAAACCAAACTGTTTCAGATGTAGTAAATGATGTGCATTGAAATGTCCTAACATATACAGTTACAAAATTAATTTCTCAAAGATTTTGCTCAATGTATGTAATATCGAAACAGGCCGAAAATTTGTAGGATCAGTTGTACTGCCAGACTTGAACAGTGGAATCACTTTGCTGAGTTTCATCAGATCAGGAAATACACCAGCAGTGCTATTCTGTAACCATCTCACCGTGAAAACTTAGGTGAAGTGAGCTCGGAGTGAGCTGTCAGTCTCTAGCAGCAGGTGGAATGACAGCTCACTTCACTACTGAGAGATGGTTACAGAATAGCACTGCAGATGCAATACAAGAATTAAAAACAATTGCTAAAAAGGGTGAAATAACATCAATTATTGAAGACATATATGTACTGACAATCCCCCAAGATAAGCATTTTTTTTACATCAAGATCTTTAAAAGATTCTTTAATGTCCTTAGAAGTAGCAATTGTTTATTCAAAAAGTTTGTCACATTCTGGTACACATTATTTAATTATTGAGTAAGCAGAAGTGGAGGATGACGATGATAGAGTTTTGGTTTTTGAAATGGGAATATTAGTGAAGAAATTTTCAAACTCAGTTGCCTCCTCCACGTCTGCCATAATATCTACATCATTGATTTTTAGATGGAAGTCACGATTCCGTACTGTCGTTCTTCCCGTTTCTGAATTAATAATATTCCAAGTTGTTTTAGTTTTATTTCCAGAAGATATTATTTTATTTTTAATGTGTATGGCTTTTGCTGAGGAACAGGCTCTTTTAAAAGTTTTAGAATATTTCTTAACAAATTCTTCAAAAGTTTCATCATGGTTTTAAGTTTTTTCATTATAGAATTCAAATAACTTTTGCCTACTTTTTTAACTACCTGGTGTTGCCAATCACTAAATATAATGTGGTCATAAACAGGCAATGTTTTTGAGGTGAAAACCTTCTTAGCTCATAATTGATGAGGTTAAATAGTGAAATATAAGCTCGATACGGGTCGTTGTGATAAGGCAAACCCGGTAGTTTTTCCATTAAATTATTTTTAAATTGTCCTAAGCGACTTTTATTTACAGGAACAAAACACAAGTTTTCTTTGAGCTCTGTTTGTCTTTATTCCGACAGTCATAAAGTTCTTATTACAAAATTAACTTAGACGGGTTAACGTTAGTTTTTATAATTAGGACTTTAACTTGGTCGGGATAAAGTTTGGTATTAGAATAAACCAGGTTCTAAAGGCAGGTCGTGCCCATTATTGTGACAGTACAATAAGCCGTAATAATAAAATCGCGGCGATATTTTCGCGCACTGGGTTTTCAAAGCTCTTCTTGCTATCCAGTGCTGACTTCGCGCCCTCAAGTCAGTACAGTTGTCTAACCTGGTGTCTAGAATCACTGTCGAGTCCACCATGAGTACTGGCCGGAGCCCCGCCCTGGAACCTCGAGGCGAAGGTACTCGCGACACTGTATTGGTGGTGCGAGGACTCGAGGGCGCGAGGCGAATGGCTGACGCAGCGACATTTGGAGCTGCGTCGGTCACAGCTTCCCTGGTGGCGGAATGGCGGGACAGGCTTTCACGCCCAACCGCCGGCCCCTTCACCATTGGGGCGCTCCGACCAGTGCTCGAGCGCTGGCTCGGGAGGAGGCACGGCTCCCTGTCGTTTCGGGTGACGCAGGTGCTCTCGGGGCATGGTTGCTTCGGGAAGTACCTGTGTCGCATAAACAGGGAGCCGGAAGTTCGGTGTCACCACTGCGTCGACTGTCGGGAGGACACGGCTCGGCACACGCTGGCAGAATGTGCATCTTGGCAGGAGCCGCGCCGTGCCCTCATCTCAGGTGTCGGCAGTGACCTGTCACTGCCGGCCGTTGTCGACTCGATGGTCGGCAGCGAGGAGTCCTGGAACGCGATAGTATACTTCTGCGAAACAATCATTTCACAGAGGCTGCGGAAAGGGAGCGGAAGATTGCTTCCGCTAACTCGATCCGCAGCCAGACGCACCGGGCGTCGGCGGAGTGCGGATAACGCCCTCTTCCAGCCTCCCTAAATGGGTCCAGGAGCGACGGATCTGGGGAAATCCATCGCCCCCTACTCCTTAGGACCCGAGATGGCTGCGCGTAGTATTCCACGCGCGCCTCTCTATGATGTAAGAGGGGAGTTTAACACCTCACTCCCCCCAAACTCGAGGTGGCCCGCAAAGGCAGGCCGGCACTAGCCGGGGATCGTGGAAGTAGCATTAGATCCCGTGATCCCCGGCGCAAGTGTGAGACGGAACACCGGGGTGGATTTAGTCAGTAAGAGTCTGACAGACCCCTCCGCCCTCCCTAGGGCGGAGGACATCCACGAGGATTTCACCCCGTAACCAAAAAAAAAAAAGAAGTTGTCCAACCTACCCGTCTGTTTTCGGGCCCAATAGCTTCCCTCACCTGACATAACTGCCAATCTCGTCTACATGACTTGGTCCGAAATTCTGACTAGTCCAGTTATGCCATCGTATACCAGACATCAAGTAATAAGGCCTAAAGATTTCTGACCCATTTCCATTTCTTTTTTCCAGTCACGCTACAATGAAGTACCTGTTGTCGGTGTACGGGGGTGACAAGAGCGAGTCGTTGTACCCGAGCGACGTGCGCACGCGCGCGCTCGTCGACCAGGCCATGTTCTTCAACGTTGGCGTCTACTTCATCAGGCTCAAAGTTATTGTTGTGAGTACTACCTGAAGCTTCAGTCGACTACTCACTACTGACCAATACTCAATGACCACAGAGCCATTCTGCCGAAGTCCCGACGTCAGGCGTACAGTCAATCGTACGTCGTCGGTGATATAACTTTGACTTTAAGCTGGCCTGGCGTAGCACGGAGTTAGAATAGAGGTTATCACTCATTATAACCGCACCGCTTCAGCTCAGTAACGGCTCAGCACCGCTTCGAAAAAATCCACCTGCTTGTCGCCAACGCTGCTGGAAAGCCACGGGAGAGGTGGCAGTTGAGGTGGTTAGTTGTTAATAAAATAATAATAATCCCTCATGTAAGCGTCAAGTTAGTTCCGCCATCTCTGCCTGGGCCCACCGCGATGCCGTTGGACGTTTTCAGGCACCCATCTGTAAGGTGATTTTTAAATCAGCATAAGATGTTTATGGGGTGTAAATAATCAAATCAAAGCACTCAATTTGTAAGTGGCAGTACAAATTGGCATTCAAAGTTACGTTTTCTGATTCATTTGTTGACATTTTAATCTGATATTTTTAACAGCTACCTGCTATATTCGGAGACCTAGATGGCCCCACCGAGCAGCACAAGGCGGACATCGACGAGGCGTACGGCGTCGTGGAGGCGTACCTCGCGAACAACAAGTACATCGTCACTGACCACCTGACCATCGCTGACCTTAGTGTTGGAGCTACCACCGTAGCTTTTCAGTACTTGTATAAACTGGATGCTGCCAAGTTAGTATTTACTATACTTTATGCGAGAAGGTCAAACCTTGCAGTATCTAACATAACCGTTTCAATGGTTGCACATATTGCCACACCACAATGGTGGTCCATAGAATTTGTCTGCTCTCATTTCGCTTGAAAAAAATGTAATCAAAGTTGTGTAGCCAGACTGGCACTACTTACAAATACCTATTTGGCTGGATAAGACTATTGTACAGGCCAAAACAATTTATTTTGTTTTCAATTTATTTTATTTTGTTTTTGTACCTACTCTGTCTGTGAAGCTTATTTTAATGTTGAAGTCTAACGTGGTCCCTTTGTTTTAGATTCCCCCGTACCGCTGCGTGGTTGGCTAGATTAGAGGAACACCCTTCATTCAAGAAAATCCTTATTCCTGGTTCCAAAATCCTCGGAGAAGTTGCTAACGCGGCCTGGCAAAAAAATAAGAAACAATAAAATTGAATAAATTAAACTATTTATTTATTTATCCTAAGCGTACCTAACTATACTGGAATTTTAGACAACAAGCACACAAGCAATCAATAACACTGAACTTGCCTGGGAATTGAACGCGATATCTGAGTGGCACTGATTGAGAACACACTAAATAGTAGGTACACACATTTACTTTTTCATCCTGCGGATCACCACAAACCTATTAAATATAAACTATAGAATAGATATTACATAATATCACGCCTTGTTATCCCCGAAGGGTGAGCCGACGTACGCACGGACGTAAAAATAACGCGGCGGGATTTTATCGCGCACTGGATTTTCAACTCTCTGTGTTGAGCCGAGTGTTAAGAATCTAACGCGTTGGGTTGGGACGCACTGTCGTCCCAGCGCGTTGAAATAACTCTGTTTGATTTTCAACTCTCGGCTCTAAATTCGCCGCGATTTTATTACATCCATGCGAACGTGGGCTTAGGTTCCACAAAGAATTTTTGCCTTGATGTGTCTGTTTAGTACAGACGCCAGCTCGTCAACATACCCGAAACTGTCAAATTTTCCCAATCAACTTTGAACCTTAAGATTTAGTGATAATTAACAGATTGTAGTAGGTTGATGTGCTGGCGTCTGTACTAACAAAATGTTTGTGTTCCTGAATGACTTATAATAAAATTAAAATAAACCTACTTATCAAACACTTAATTGGATGCCCGACAGGGTCCATAATGATCTCATTTTTAATTTACCACCTAAGTACACATTGTGGAATGCAAATAAAGTTTGAGTATTGAGTATTGGATTTTAAATCCGCTTTAAATCGCCATGATGATTTTTGTGACGTCATGTAGCCTATAACCTGCGGATCAACATGATGCTTCCAACGATACCTCGTTTATCAAAATACGAAAAGTTACACACATACATAGCCTGTCAAAATCCTCCTTTGGCTTAGCCTTAGTCGGGTAAATAGCGCTGCACGGCACTGGACGGCAAATCAAGTCACTAAAGAATATCGTAACACCGAATACCTACTTCGTTTTAGATGCAAAAAAAGTATTTGGAGACTTTCCAAATGACTTTTTTACAGCTAAAACGGTATCAAAATCAAATTCAGTGTTTTATTTGCAATATATTATTACATAGTTAGCCTACAGTACAGCTATTTGGGACCTTCCCCACTTTTAGTATAGGTACTTAAACGCTTTTGAGAGCATTTATTCTGAAGGTGGGCACCGTCGAAAATTTCTGTCAAATATTTTGCTGTTTTGATTAATTAAGCAATATTGCTTGGAAATAAGAAATATGGCTAGCTAGTGAACTAGAATATTCATAATGAATTAAGGGCTCAGGGACCCTGATTCAGTGTAGAGTAATACCCACTTAAGTTCTGAGTTGAGCTAGGTACACGATTAGGTAAGGTGAGTGGGGGAAAATCGAACGGGTTTTTGATGAGATGAGCAGTGTTGTATTTGAAGTCTTGTAGGAAAGTAAATGCATAAATTATAATAATGCTTATGCTCAAATTATATTTAAAGAGAACAAAGAACAAAGAATTATTTTTGTATCATATTGATAACATCCTGTTAAATCTGTTCCAAACGCAGAAAATAAAATATAATGTTTTTATTACGAGATTGAAACAGGGGGAAGACGAAAAGGCGATGGGGAAAGATCGGAATAGTTCTAAAATCGTTCAAATAAATATCAGACATTGTTGATAGCCCCTAGTCTATAGTTTGAAGTGCCCTGAAAACTCAGAACTGCTTTTACTGTCAAAATACCTTTAGTTAACAAAGATAAAACTTTTTTTAAATAGAGAGTTTTACATAAAATAAAACTTACCTATTATTTTTTCATCAATATCCGGAATCCATCTTGAGTCAAGCACCCGTCTTTTAGCCTGTTGTCAGCGTTTCCTTTGCCTCTCCGCTGGTGGCGCCCTCTATACTTACCGTTGGTACCAAGTATTTTAAGCGCACATCGGGTGATGGCCCGATTTTACCGTCATTATGGAACTCATGATGCACCAGGTAGACCTTACCTGGATTCCGGATATTGATGAAAAAATAATAGGTAAGTTGTATTTTATGTAAAACTCTCTATTATTTGTTTTGTATCAATATCCGGAATCCATCTTGAGTGATGTGTTTGTTATCACCTGGTGCGCTTAACCCAAAGACGCTATAATGTGTAGTTAGGTAAAGAAAATGGGTTGTTAAAAAATAAATATGTAAATGCATTACAATATTTAATTAATTATGACGTACTGCTTGCCCCGTCGCACGCGCAATTAGCAGACACAATAGAATTTTATTGTCATTTGCACACATGGGGTGCAATCGACATTTTAAGAGTTAAGTAACGAAATAAATAACTAACGAAAACTATCGGTAATATTTCAAATGAACGGGATAAAAATATTAGATAAAGCAGAATGATTGGGAATATTCGAATAATTTTGCAATTCCCTTTGATAATACATAATTTTGGAAGTATGAATCATTTTCCAGTTACTAGTTGCAAGAATTTGATCAATCGGAAAATATTCTAACCAATTGAAAGAAAGCTACTGCTGATCTTATAAACTGATCCTGGAGTTGCAACAATACCACTTTTAAAAGAGACCCTCACCGACCCGGCAATAACAGTTCTAGACGTAGGTTTTATATCCCCTTTAGCTGTACGGTTTAGACTTGGGAGTATACTAATCGTCCTAGAGTAACCAAAAATCAAATAAATGTTTCCGAAGCCTCCATCCAGATTGCCTATAGTTACGTTTGTCCGTTTTAGAACCAAATGCTGGCCACAATACAATAGAGACTAAACTGGTGTTATCAATTCGAAACAATGTAAGATAATAAACCCTGCGGCCTAGCAGTAAAAGAGTATCCACATGTCTCGATAAAATGAAATACATTATTTTCGTCAAAGTTGTAAGTTCTCATGTATTGCGCAATACAACGTCAGGGTTCCAAACAGGCGGTTTAGCAGATTTCTATGTTTTAAAATAAATTTGAAGACAAAACCATATTTGATGTAGTGTGTAATTCAAATTAGCAGATTTATGTACCAAAATAGTTCGATAAGCAAGACCTATTGCACATTGTTTAAGTGCTAAATATCGAGCTACTTCATCCGCATTAGGGTATTTGTAATAAATTAAATGCGACTCACACCATCGCTTCTATCTGCGCCACGCTAGTCTGTAGGTATTGATTGCGGGCCTCTACAGCTTGATATTAGGAGTTTTTGTTCTTGATCTGTTCAGTCCGTCAAAATATCTGGCCACCCGAAATCGTAATAATTTTGGTAATGGTTTATGACAACTTACTTTTGGACCTGGCTGAGAGGAATCCATCACCGAAATCAGCCATGCCACCAAGTGTAGGTCTGGCACCTGCGGCGGATGCGTTCGTGCTGGTGTCTATTAGAGTGCGGGCTAGATCTGGAATCAGAAAGAGGGGAATGTCGCGCTCGCCGTTGAACATTCACCTGCCAAAATACGTTGTCCAATTCAGGGCAATCAATATGTAGTCTCCGCCGGCTTGGCTCTGGAAATCAGATTTGGTGGCGGAAACAATAAAGCTAGGTCGTAGTGCCACTGATAACTAAATACGTATTGGTGTTGTGCTTCCTGGTCGTTCACGTCCAATGATGCGTACCTTGGTACTATGTAAGTTGCTCTCGATGCGAAGAGGTCTATCGTCGTGCCCCACATTCGAAAGCTTTGTCTCATTGCTTTCCTCGTGAGGTCCCAATCTGGGCAAGCCTTCTCCCAAGAAAGAGCATTCACCTCCGTATTGAATCTGCCCGGAAAATATTGTGCTGTCAGATGAATGTTCTGCTTGTCGAACAGCAAGAAGTTGTCGGGTTTGTTGGATTTTGAGCCACCCTTGTTTATATATACGAGATTACTGTCTGACTGTCGGTTTTGCGGCAGTATCTGTGTATTTTGGAGTTGCTGTTGGTTCTGACGTTAAGTTGCGTAAACAGCGAACATCTCTCTGTGTGCATGCCATGTGAATTCGTCCTGGTTCCCACAATGTTTGTATTGCTGAGTTTTGGGGAACAACCATCCGATGTCTGATGAGTCTGTAGTCAATAGGTGTGTCACCGAGCTCAAGTGGATCGGCATCGACTTTCCTGTAGCTTGACACCACGACTCTCACCCTCTCTAACTGAGCTGGTTGAGGGATAGGTATCAGCCGGTACGGATGTTTCACAGACAGCTGTCGACTGTAGTATTGCAGAGCGTGACAGTGAAGGTGACCTCTCGGAGTCACGACCGTTGCAAAGTTGAGCCTCTCATTAGAGTTTGGTACTGTTTGAGGGACCACTTGCTTGTCAGGAGCTGTTGGTGAAGTGCATTGCGTAGCGATAGGCACTTCGGCTCCGACAAGGACTGCGTTGCGTTTTGTGTCCCATGTTATGCCGAGAATTAAACTCGAGGCATTGAGTCGGAGCCAGTACAGACTTTTCGAAGTTGATTATCCAGCCCAGTAAAAGCAGAACCTTTATTGTGAATACGATTCGTCTTCTATCTATGATTTTGACTGGATTGCTAGAAGGAAATCGTGGCTCCTCAGGAATTCCGCCACCCAATTGGTTATCGAGGCAAACGTTCTGGGTGTCGATTAAAGGACGAACGGCAAACAAAACAAGTCATTTGAAGTAGCTGATGCTGATGTGAATTTAGATGATAATTTAATCTCATGAACTTACTTGAGATGCTGCTGTGCAATGGCCACGTGAAAACATGCTTGGCACTGGCACAAATCTAGTTTCATCATCCAATCTTCTTGTTGTTGCAAAAAATTTGAAACTCTGAAGTGACTGAATATTTGAAATGATTTGACTACTACGAACTGATTCAGTTGCTTCAGATTGAAGATAGGACGGTAGGTCTGATCTGACTTCGTTACATGAAAAAACGTGGAAAGGTAGCTGGGCGTCCGTTCTGCAGGTTCTAGTACACTTGACCCTAACAAGGTTTGAACCTGTATGGTCTTATTGGGAAATGTTTTGGTTTTGTAACGTTTCAGAAAAGATTCAGACTGAAATATTAGCAGCGGTGTCAGTGTGAAGGGTACGCCTGCACCGTTTAATAGCATATTTTGTCTGCGTACTTAGATTGCTCCAAGCATACTGAAATTGCTTTAGACATCCGCCTTGAAATGTTCGACAGTCATTCGACACTTATGTTTAGTGTAAACCTGCGATTGCGATTTATTTCCCCTACATTTGGCTCGTTGGTTGCTTGCTCGATTTTTGTTTTGTTGTGAAGCGTGTGAGCCACGTTTTTGGCCTTTATTGATATTGTATCGATGTAAAAATCTACCATCAGTTTGTTTACTAGTTGACGGTTAAAAATTATCTTTAGAATAAGTTTGAGGTACTGATTTTGTTGATACAGTAAATTTATCCACCCCCAATTTGTTTTGAAGGTAGGTTTGGACTGTGCTGTACTAGGTGGAATTTTATTTTACTTTATGTAATATATCTCGATGTAAGCCTTCGGAAATCTGGCGCAACATAGCCTTTCGACGTATAATTATTCAATCGGCTCTACGACCGCACACTATTATAACAAGTCAGTAACCTTACTGTACGTGGATTCTTTCGAAAATAATGTTTCCACTTTTTCAAATAACGTGTTGGGTTTATTGGTTTGTGAGAATCTTTTGACCAATCTACCAATGATTGTAATGGTTTATGCAATTCGCCTTTTTGAGAAAGTAAAGCATTTGTTAATCCAGCAAAAGATCGTTCTAATAAATATGAGCGCAAAAACACTAGTTCGTCGTTAACATTTAACTCGACAAAACCGGGGGTAGCTGAATATTTATTTTGTGCATCCGAAAACCGAACAGCATACCAATAATTATTACACATAACGCTCAGTTCCGTTAATTTCATAAGAAATGTTTCATTCGATCTTTTACCGTTCTACTGACTTCCGACAAAATATGAAGTTTGTAATTTTCAGGTCGTCGTAGGTTTATTTGTGGTAACGGACGTATTGTTTTTAGTACTAGAATTCGTATTTACTACGTCGAAATTTTTCGATATTAAGGTTTGTTAAGCAGATTGTTGTGATAAGAACTCAAATTGTGCATAACTCACGGTTTCGGAGTCCCTTCTTACTGCGTTTCTCAGGATTATTTCCACTACTCGTAGAAGAATCACCATCACTATATTTTGTACTTGGTGTCGGAGATCAACCGTTTACGCGATAATGAGCCGTCAATAACGCTTTCCTACTCTAAATTATTATTAGAACTTTCTATAATAACAACGGAGAGGTAAAAAATTTCACGAATCTAAAACTGAAATAGTTTTTACCAAACTTTTAAATGAATTCAAAAATAGGTAGAATTTTTTCGCGAAGTTTGAATAACGCTAACTGAACGGCGTGAAAAACGACGCTATAATGACGGTAAAATCGGGCCATCACCCGATGCGCGCTTAAAATACTTGGTACCAACGGTAAGTATAGAGGGCGCCACCAGCGGAGAGGCAAAGGAAACGCTGACAACAGGCTAAAAGACGGGTGCTTGACTCAAGATGGATTCCGGATATTGATACAAAACAAATAATATAATATTGTTCTCATAACCCACGGGGGATTGTTTAAGGTTTTACTGCAAATAAAACATCACTATCAATCATATAAATCATTCACCTTTACTTTATTCTAATAACGAGTTAATACAAAACAACATTTTGCATCTTTCTTTCATCTTAGTCTTCTATATAGTCATCTTACCCCGTCAAATATTGATAGGTAAAGACGGAAAATAAAATAGGTAAATCCAAAAATACAAAAAAAAAACATTCTTATTTATTAATAACAATAACACAACTAAGAATTTAAAATAATGAGTGGATATTCCAATAAAACACTCGTACCTACCACGTTAGTAAAGTTACACGACACGGGGTAAGATTAAAACAGTCGATTGTGGTCTGCACAGAGCACTTATAATACTGGTAGTGGTCTGGTAAAAATACAATTAGCCAAAAGAAAGACTCCCCCCCTGCTTAACCTGATGATAAACAAGTAGTGGTTTTGATACTGACACAACGCCATCGTGTATAATACTTTATAACTTAATGATCATGATTTGAAACTTCGTCAATAGATGCCGCTCTAAGCTATCATAACTTTATTAATTCCACAGTAAATTGAAAGAAAGTTTTGTCAAAAAAAAAAGGATTGATATTAACGAACATTTAATGAACACTAAATTATTTTAAAAAATTACAAAATTATCATTTTTACTAGTGACATCTGTTATGCATTGAAAATTTCTGTTTTATTAAAACACGAAGAAGCGCCATCTATTAGTTCAAAGTAAAACTTCTAAGTTATTTACGCATTGACCTTGCTTTGCAACTTTCGAACTTAGAACGTTGGAACAACGACATTCGCTGGAATCGGAATTTGAATGGTATGGGCAGGCTCGGCTCGAGTCTCAACGGACCGACAGAAACGTGTACGGCGAAGTGCGATCGACTCGTCGATGCGCAGCTGTCCCGCCGCTCTTGTCAATTTTAGTTTTTCCGGAACGCGTGTGTAAATAAACAAATTATTACTTTTCATTACAAATTTTATTATGAAGTGAAACTTAGTTTGTTTAATTATCGTGCCGATTCAAAGTGGAGCGTTTTGAATGAATCCGTAACCGCTTCTCGCAATGACAAGGGAGAGCACTCAGTTGCCTTTTGAGAAACCGGAGGCATTAAAATGTTTCATGTGGTCTAATTGATGCCATTTTTTACTTAAATAAGTGTATACGTTGATTTTAAGAACTATTGTGGATCGTTTAGTGACGCTTTGAAGTTGTAACAGTCGTTTCGACTCGGTCGGTAGTCGTCTACACGTTTTAAAAATGAGTGTTTTAAGTGGTTTGAGTAAGGCTGACTTCAAAACAGCAAGTGATGGACTGCTGGAACTGCCTGAGGAGCGGCTCCGCAGCCTCATGCGCACGGAGCCTATCACCTCCGTGTACCACGTCGAACAGACACCCTTTGCAAGGTAAACTTACTTTCAAAAGTTTCAAACTTTTACATTACCGACCTGCCCAGAGTTGACGACGAACAATCAGTTTTTTTTTATACTAGTAAATGTAGCTAAGGACACAAGCAAAGGAACTGCAAGCAAAAACCACGTTGTATTTTTTGCTTGCATAGTTGGTCTTGATAGATTGGTCCCACACCACACTAGCGTCACTAGACACGACCCACACACACACAGCTATCAAAGTAGTTGGTAAAACAATTTACAAACTTTGTGTTTTAACAAGTATTAATTAATTCAACAAAGAATGAGATCAAGGGCATTAATTTTACACTATCATTGAGTTTTGGATCTCTAAAAAGTGTATAAATGTGTTATAAAAATGAGATATTTCATGGATATTATTGATATCATAAACTGTCTGGCAAGGCAGTAATCTTTTATTTTATCATTACTGAGTGTCATAGAGTAATACAATAGATGTAACTTGGCAGAATTGAAGATACCTGTGCCTTCTGCAATTTATATTGTTATCATTATGGTTACAAAATGGCCAAGTTATAGTGTTTATCTTGGTATTCTTGATAAAGATGACTGATGAGTGTGAAGGAGCAAGTTATCTGTGATAACAAGTGTTATTTTTGCTGTACAGGAAGACTTGAACAAAAGTTTTTATTGCAAGTAATAAAACATGTCATCATCACACACATTTCCAATCTTTTACCAAACAATAATTTATCTTTTTTATTACTTTTTTTGTTTTCTAGAAGTTTTAGTTGATGTATTAAGAATTACCTACTTGTTTGAGGACTTTGATAACACATAATATAATATAATAGGTACATTCAAGTATTCATTAAGACATGATTGATATGATTATTAGGTACCAAATACCTTACAATAATTTGTTATCAACACTGCCTTTTGTGATTCCAACTTCAAGGTGGTAATGAATAAAACATCTCATAGTTATATTGGCTTCTAATGAGAATACAGTTTATGGTAACAATACCTAGCAGGATAAATACATTAGTTAGTTACTAAAATAATTATTTCCATTAACCACTGGTTGTAATGTAAAATGAAGTAAATAAATTAAACATTGGAATGAAACATAAAACAATCATACAACAGCTAAGTACCGATAAGAAATACCTGAAAGTAAAAAATATGTGTTTGCAATTTTGGATATGGATTTGAAAATAAATTAGCTTAAATTTACTTATTGTTTGATTCTTTATTAATTTAAGTCTATAGTATACTACAAATTAATAAAATTTAAGTCTGTTTTTAATGTTAAAATAACATTCAGCTTTTTACTAAATACATGCAGTACTTATAACATTTTTTTTATAATCATTTTTGTAAATCTGTCTGTCTGTGTGTTCCGGCTAATCTCCGTAATGGCGGGAGTGATTTTGACGAGACTATTCACTGGCTGATAGCTAATGTTATAGGAGTAGTACCTTAAATAGATTACTTAGTTCAGGAGCCAGCTTTTCAACTGCTTTTAACCTCTGCTTATACAATCATGTTAAGTGTATGATTAACTTTGTGTTTTTTCATCTTTTTAGTACAATACTTAAATAATTACGATATGAAAAAAATAATTGAAATCGGTTGGAGAAAAATAGACCATTAATGAATGAAACTCACAAACAATCGCTCATCAGATCATTCTATGGTCTTTTTTAAGCACTCTCCAAATAATCTGATTGATCTGTCTACCTTAACCTTGCAAAACCCAGCCTACACATGACATCAGCTTGCCACTAAACCGTAAACAGCGGCCCTATCGCCGAACGTGACATAATTAGCCAATCGAACAGCATTAGTCGTATGCGCGTCGCATGCGCAAGTATCGGCATTGTGGTCTAATGCCCTCTACAATGTAGACGATGCTGCATGTCTGACTAGTTTTCCTGACGATGCATGGCGGCTGTCGCCATCTTTCTGTGCGGCTTGCGCTGGCGCAGCTTAGCCCTATTAGTCGTGCTGTATGGGAAGTTTGGGCAATTGATTTAAAAGGCTGAATGTGTGTAGTTGTCCGAAAAGATGCCAAAAGCCGAAAAAAAACCGACCATATTTTTATGTTATTTTGTCAAAATGTATAATTTTCTTGGTGCATGCTTGCATAGTAGTGTCCCATTTTAGAGGTTGATTCTCTATTACAGAATTAAATTTTGAAACGCGTGTAAAAAGTTTTCACGGTCTTGAATTATTACAACTTCAGAATTGTTCAAGTTCCGAAAGTTACGTTATTGATTACATTTTTTGAGAACACACAACAACAAATTTACAGGTGACACGAATTGTAAAGTTTTGTTTGAACCCTTCAGGCCTACCAAGAATTTTGTGTACGTTTTGCACCAGATCGTAAAGACCAGTAAAAAAAAGTGGGGTGTTAGATTATTACACTATTTAATAACACAGATTAAGATTACGAAAAGTACCTGACTATCTTATCTTAGTGTCGGGTAGTTTAAGCTTAGTTACTGGAACAGGGCATTGTAACACAAATTGCATTATTTTCTCCTAATTGCTAATTAACTGCTAAAACATCGTAAAACTCTGTTTGTTTTCTCTAATCAGCTAGGGTCTAGGATTAGTAGATAGGTACTAGATACGTAATAAAAATAATTCACATCATTAGATGTTACTGCTTTTAATTGACTTATTAATTAAGTATGTAAATAATTGTATTACCTACACTGTATTGTTTGTTAACAAGTTATTAATCCCGACCTAGTTTCATGAATTAATTAAATTAGAAGGCGGAATTATTAGACTTGATACTTTTATTATTATTGATAACCTAATTACTTAATGTTTTATAAATATCTCCATTGCACAGCACATAATATAAATAAATATCTATATATATATATATATATATAGATATTTATTGGAGGAGGAGCTCGTGGCTAAGTAATAACTGCCGCACGGGTCGATCCGTCAGGTTAAGCTACGCTTGCCGGGGTTGGTCTGTGGATCTGTAAAAGCTTTTCGGCAAATCAAAATCAAATTGACTGAAGATCTATGGGGATTATCTATCAAAGTTTGTACATCCATAATCGAGACTATAGCACCATATTTAGCTTTAATATTTAATTTGTGCGTGGATCAAGGAGTTTTCCCGGATTTAATGAAATACAGTAAGGTTATACCACTTTTTAAATCTGGGGACAGTAAAGACACCAACAATTTTAGACCAGTATCCGTGCTGCCGGTATTCAGCAAGGTGTTCGAAAAGGTAATGCTCAATCAAATGCTTAATCATTTTAACACCAACCAAATCTTACACGAACAACAATATGGGTTCACCAAGGGACGTTGTACGACTGACGCCGGTGTCGCCTTATTAAAACATATATTTACAGCATGGGAGGCGGCCCAAGATGCCATAGGAATCTTTTGTGACCTTTCCAAGGCATTTGACTGCGTAAATCACGAAACCTTGCTCATGAAACTTGAGCATTACGGACTAGGTAAGCTTGCGCTCAGTTTGGTAAACTCTTATTTAAATGATAGACAACAGCAAGTTCAAATTAACGGTGTCAATTCACTCGGTCTAAAAGTAAAAATGGGTGTTCCACAAGGCTCAATATTGGGTCCTTTCCTCTTTTTAGTATATATTAATGATCTACCCCATTTATTAAAAAACAAACCACAAATGGTGTTATTTGCTGACGATACTTCTCTAATTTTTAAGATAAATAGACGTGAATCAAATCTTGACGACGTAAATAACGCCCTACTGCAGGTCCAAAATTGGTTCACTGCTAACAATTTAGTATTAAATGGGAAAAAAACTAAATGCATAAGATTTGCTTTGCCGAATGTTAAAAGTAGTGTTTGTGAAATAGTATTGAATAAGGAGAAACTAGAATTCGTCGATAAAACTGTTTTCTTGGGGATCACGCTCGACTCAAGGCTGCAATGGGGTCCTCATTTAACATCTCTTGCAGGACGGCTAAGTTCAGCAGCATATGCTGTGAGAAAAATCCGTCAATTTACTGATGTAGATACCGCGAGGCTAGTCTATTTCAGTTACTTTCATAGTATCATGTCTTACGGTATTTTACTATGGGGACGGGCTGCAGATATCGAATCGATTTTTATTCTGCAGAAAAGAGCCATCAGAGCAATATATGGCCTCCGCAGACGCGATTCCCTAAGGGAACTATTTAAAGATATTAACATTATGACGGTACCTTGTCAATATATATACGAGAACATCATGTACGTAAGGAAAAATTTAAGTATTTTCAGTAAAATAGGTGATAGACACAATTATGGGACTAGAAATAGGGACCAATTAGTTCAACCGGGTTTCAGACTGGCTAAAGTAGACTCATCTTTCATGGGGTACTGTGTAAAATGTTACAATAAAATACCTCCCCACATACTCCAATTGAATGAAACGAAATTTAAATCTTGCATAAAACGCACACTATGCTGCCAAGCATATTATAAGTTGGGGGATTACATCGCTGACAAAAATGCTTGGCTCAACGCTGGTCCAGCTCCACAAGGGCGCATAAACTAATTATTGATTAGCATTGGAAAATATTGTTGGAGCTGCTGAAGATTGAAAAACTATATTTACATTGTATAAATTCAATCTCTTAGTATTATATAATTGCATTGAACATATGTGAGCACTGTTTACCTACTTTAACATTTACTGAGTACGTCTTTCATTGACTTGAATGTACCCTGGCGGCTGAGAGTATGTCATGCTCACTCAAATGTCTCGCTGGTGGTGGCGTGTGTGTTGGATCATTAAGTTCCCTTCAAAATGGTTGAGCTGAATGATGCTGATCCATGCGTCATGTTCGTGAACGGGCGCCGTCAGTGGGGACTGGTCATCTCTTAGCTGCCATGGTTTATTTTAATTATTTTTGTTTTTATATTTTTTATTATGGTCGCTTTTAACGTGCACGATTTACTACATTGTTCTCACATATATAATTTCAACATGAATGATGTAACCAATGTTTTGTAACAATATTCTAATTTAAAAGAGTGTCCATGGAGTTTCTTGCCCGTTCTTCTCCATAGGAACCTACTACGCTTTGGAATGGGCAACTAGCTTCATCTTTCTGACTGACCGACCCCTTGACAATTCAAAAGTACCTGTAATTGGTTTATTTGGAATAAATGATTTGAGTTTGAGTTTGAGTTTGAGATGGGTGACCATCTTTACGTACCGAGACTCCTCCGTGCCTCGGAAAGCACGTTAAGCCGTTGGTCCCGGCTGTCATTTGTGGATCTTTGACAGTCGTTACGGGTCGTCAGAAGCCCGAAAGTCTGACAACCAGTCTTACCAAGGGGTATCGTATCACCCAATTACTGGGTTGTGGAGGTCAGATAGGCAGTCGCTCCGTATAAAATACTGGTATTCAGCTGCATCCGGTTAGACTGGAAGCTGACCCCAACGTAGTTGGGAAAAGGCTAGGCAGATGATGATGATATATTTACCTTATTATTTTGATACAGTAGGCACATGAATAAAAACCGGCCAAATGCGAGTCGGGCTCGCTCACGTTCCGTACACAGGGTTTTGTACCATTATCTATAAAAAAGGCAAAAAAAATCATGTGTGTTGTATGGGAGCCCCCTTAAATATTTATTTTATTCTTTATTTGTTGTTATAGCGGCTACAGAAATACTTAAGTAGGTTGGTACATCATCTGTGAAAATTTCAACTGTCACGGTTCATGAGACAGACTTGCCTGGTGATAGACGGACAGCGGAGTCTTAGTAATAGGGTCCCGTTTCACCCTTTGGGTACTAAAGCCTAAAGGCTTCCGTACCCAAAGGTACCCAAAGGTCTACTCTGACTCCTAGGTCTGAAAAGTACCTCGTACCAACGACGAGTGAAATCAACAGCTGTTTGGGTGTTATCAGTTACTTATTTTATAAATTATTGGCTCTCTTGTGTTTTTTACTGATTATGCCAATTTAGAAACGTGCAAGTAATTATTCCTAGAACATACAAAATGGCAGTTCTCATATTATTAGCAACTAAAGGATAATGAGCATTCTATACTTCAAACAAAACAACTAGAATAACGACTGAACATGTTTAAAGAGTGACGTGTTTGTAATAATTACCCACATAAAGTTATGCAAATTAAACAAAGTTACCCATTTCTATTCTTCCTGATCACTGACTCAGAAACGATAGGTACAGTCGACCGTACGACAGTCGTAAGCCCAAGTTAGAATCCAACGCGTTGGGAATAGTTGGGATGCACTCTCGTCTCATCGCGTTGAAAAACACACTGATGGATTTTGAACTAAGCGCTAAGCAAAGCGTTGAAAATCCAATGCACGAAATAAAATCGCCGCGTTTTTATTACGGTAATACTTTGACCTTGAGCTGGCCTAGCGTAGAACAGTTCGCGTCAAATAACTTTGGAGCTCTGAAGTAGACTACAAATGACTGCGCAGTAGTCAATCTTACTTATAAAACAGTAGCGCGCATGCCAGCACGCATGCGCAACCTAACTTCAGAGCGGCAAAGTTATTTGACGCGAACTGTACGAAGTTTCAATATAATACGAGGCCAGCATATACCAACATATAAACTTATGCAAATACACTACTGGTCCAATATAATAACGAACGATAACGGGGTCAGGATGTTGATAGGGCTGCCCCGTTTCTGCAGTGCATCAGGTATGTTTGCACAAGCACACGTCGATGGCTTCCACGCCATCGAACAGACAGACAGAAATATGCCACTTTGCAGAGTGCGGAAAATCGCCAACTCCATCCTGAAGACCATAGCTTGGAGGTACGATTCTCGTTTGTTAGGTGATGTTGTTCGAAAATGCATTTCATAGTCAAATATTTTTTTCAAATAGGCCCAAGGCACTCTTGAACGTCAAAATTTACAAAAAATAGAATCGATTCTAGTCGCCCCTTCCAAAGGGTAGTTTTCGAATGGAGAATGGGCAAGAAACTACCGTTACTCTTTTAAAATGTTTTACATTATTTTCTATCTAGGTAGGTACATTAGTTACCTTTATATAATTACAATATAATTATATGAACATTTCGAACAACAGCCTTGTATAATATGTCTAACAAAGGTATATAAGTTTAGTACCTATTATCTTTTTGTTTACTAACCCAGGATGTTGATTATGCGAATCAAAGATTATTTTATTTATTTAGTTTTGTTGCCACTGACGTGCAGCCTACGGTACCTATTCTAAATTAATAAAATTAATGTAAAGTGCGATGATAATTGAAACACACACGGTTGTAATAGTTTGAATATCATTAACAAGGTCCATTGTAACGTCAGCCGTAATAATAGTTATAATTATGATGTGTTTATGACGTGGAACTCATCATACGGTTGTTTCCAGCCGCATCGGGCGTGTCGAGTTACGAATACGATAGTACCTACCTTACCTACTTAAATAATACTACGCTATGGATTGGATAGGACTCGTACCGACAGAAGACGTAACGTTTGTTGTTTTTGACTACAATTATAGAATCTATTATGTGTGTAGCTAAAAATTATAACTGTTTATTTATAAATATCTCGTTTACCCACTATTCTCCAATAGTTTTTCGACAAACAACGGTCTGCCAATACAGGTTATATGGTGTTTGTAAATGAATTGCAATTTTTATGGTAGTAATGCGCATCAAATTGAGAAGACGGATTTGAGTACCTACATAATGGAAGAAATAGGAGGAGCTCGTGGCTAACTAATAACAGCCGCACGGGTAGATCTATCAGGTTAAGCTATGCTTGCCGGAGTTGGTTCGTGGATGGGTGACCATCTTTATTTACCGAGACTCCTCCGTGCGGAAAGCACGTTAAGCCGTTGGTCCCGGCTGCGGCTGCCATTCGTGGATCTTGACAGTCGTTACGGGTCGTCAGAAGCCCGAAAGTCTGACAACCAGTCTTACCAAGGGGTATCGTATTACCCAGTTACTGCGTTGTGGAGGTCTGATAGGCAGCCGCTCCATTTACAATTTATACTGGTATTCAGCTGCATCCGGTTAGACTGGAAGCCGGCCCCAACATAGTTGGGAAAAGGCTAGGCAGATTAATAATGGAAGAAATAGATAGTACACCCGTCTACCCAAAAAATAATTGAGACGAGTGCGAAGGGTTGATTATGGTAGAGAAGGATTTTAAAATCATGATTATCAATTGTTTAACACAGAGGGACAAGGTCAGGGAGAAGACCTCATAATTACTTGCTTGTCCTAAATTGCGATCCAACATCCGGATCCGGAACATTCCGGATCTCATGAAACACAGTAAAGTAGTTCCTTTGTTCAAATCCGGTGATAGTAAGGAACCCAACAATTATAGGCCTGTGTCAATTCTGCCAGTTCTCAGTAAGGTGTTTGAAAAGTTGATACTCAATCAAATGTTACGTCACTTTAATAAAAATTCCATCTTTCATGACCAACAGTACGGTTTCACCAAAGGGCGCTGTACCACTGATGCCGGTGTCACCCTAATAAAGAACATTTTTAACGCTTGGGAAGAAGCACAAGATGCCATTGGAATCTTCTGCGACCTCTCGAAGGCGTTCGATTGCGTACACCATGAGACACTTCTGCTGAAACTTGACCACTATGGGATTAGGAATACAGCTCATGATTTGTTAAGATCATACCTGAAAGATAGAAAGGTTAAAGTTCAAGTCAACGGCATAAACTCATTAGGGTCTGAAATGGTAATGGGCGTTCCTCAAGGTTCGATATTGGGTCCATTCCTCTTTTTAGTTTATATTAATGATTTACCTCAAATATTTCTAAATCAGCCAAAGATGGTGTTATTTGCAGATGAAACATCATTGATCTTTAAAATAAACCGACGGTCACCAAATCTTGACGACGTGAATAGCTCTATTGTTCAGGTCCAAGATTGGTTTACGGTAAATAATTTGGTACTAAATAATAAAAAAACCAAATGCATTAGATTTAAATTACCAAATGTTAGAAGTAGCGAATGTGACATCATATTGAATGGAGAAAAACTGGAATTTTTAATCAAACAGTTTTCCTTGGAATCACGCTAGACGAGAAATTACAATGGGGACCCCATATAACATCTCTCGCGGGGCGGCTAAGCTCGGCCGCTTATGCTGTTAGAAAGATAAGACAGTTAACAGATGTAGAAACCGCGCGTTTGGTTTATTTTAGCTACTTCCACAGTATTATGTCGTATGGCATTTTACTGTGGGGTCGGGCTGCTGACATTGAATCCATCTTTGTTTTACAAAAAAGAGCTGTCAGAGCCATTTATAATCTACGTCGTCGCGAATCTCTCAGGGAACTATTTAAAAAGATTAATATTATGACGGTACCTTGCCAATTCATTTATTCAAATATTATGTATATGAGAAAAAAACTACATCTTTTTAATAAAATAAGTGATAGACATAATTTTAATACTAGAAATAAAGATAAAATAGATCAACCATTTTTCAGACTATCTAAAGTAAATACATCTTTTATGGGGTACTGTGTTAAATGTTACAACAGAATACCTTGTGATATATTAGAATTAAATGAAAGAAAATTTAAAAATCATATAAAAAGTACACTTTGTAAACAAGCATATTACAAATTAGAGGATTATATCCAAGATAAAAATGCTTGGAAACATGCTGGTCCTGCTCCATAGGACAATTCAGAATCTAGACAAAATCGAACTGGTTGCTAATTTAATTGTATAATTTTTTTTTATTATTTTTTTAAACATTTATTTTATTTTATTTTTTGTGATTACTTGAACTCACACACTGACTTATTATTATTAGTATTACTTATTATAATGTTAGAAATATAGTATAATTTTTACAATGTTTGTAAGTATGTGAGCACCATGCATCTATCACATAATTATGTCATTCCTTCATTTTTCATTATTTTTACCTATCGTGGTATAGTAATCTTATTCTAGGTGCATTGTCTTCACATATAATTATATAATAAGTGTATACAAGATATAATGATTTTTTTAAAAGAGTAACGGTGGAGTTTCTTGCCCATTCTTCTCCATACGAAAACTACCTTTTGGAATGGGCGACTAGAATCAGTTTTATTTATTATTTTTTGTAAAGTTTGACGTTCAAAAGTGCCTTTTTTGTGCCTAATTGAAATAAATTATTTGACTTTGACTTTGACTTTGACATCCAAACTGTCTACGTTATTAGTTCTTGAACCATAAAATTTCGTTCGAATCGTGACACACGTCTCGGGAAATACCGTTCGCTACTACCGGTCCCACTTAGCTTAGCTGCCGACCAGTTAATTGTAGTTTTTGTCAAACGATGACTCTTCTCCCCTCTGCTTATACCGGCTCGCAACGAGTTGCACTGGTCGGCGAAACGATTACATTTCCCCTTACCATGTGTTGTACGACAGTTTTTATCTAAGATTTCCGCAGATGTCGATGTGTTTATAACCTCTGGTTGCAGATGTTAGGCCTGGATACAATAACTTGTTGAAAATAACCTGTCGGGAAATAGGTTGTCAAATGCTGCGAAACTTAGTGGAATACGACCATAAGCACAAATTGTCGAAATTGCATTTGTATAAAACAATTCAAAAACGTTGTGCTCAGTCCCGTCGAGAATATTAAGATTAGACATCAAACATGACCAAACTCCCTAGTTTTGTACCTGCTCCTGGACCACACTCATCTGCCTAGCCCATTGGTCGGCAAACCGCGGCTCGCGAGCCGCATGCGGCTCTTTGGCCTACAGAGTGCGGCTCAGGGGCCGCCCTACCACCACCTCTTTTAGCAGTATTATTGATTATTTATTGATTTCTTACTTGAGCGTGGGAAAGAGATGGAGCTAGACGTCCTGTATCGCTCTACTTCTTTCTCGCACTGAAGTAACATCAAAATAATACTGCTTAAAGAGGTGGTGGTTGTCCCCCTGTACAAATGTCGATGAGTGCAACCGTAGAAACACGCGGGGGTCGGGGTTTCGGTCATAAAGCAAGATAACTAGTTTTATTCGAATTTCTAACTATTATATCATAAAGATTTAGGATTTATCCGAAGTATTTTCACCATAAATTAACAGGACATCGAAAACTTATCATTTACTGTACCATTGAAAGTTTTCCAAGGTTAACTTGTTAATAAGTAAGATGCCTTTATAATATTATTATCAGCCGATATGATGATTATAATGAAGGTATCCTACTTCTTAGCAAGGCAATTTTAGGAAGCGTTGAGGAGTGAAAGAGGTTGGACGTCTTAAGGATTTAGAAAAGTGTATTAAGACAGTTTTGTCATCATAGTATTGATATTTGTCTATATTGACTAATGAGTTTGCCAAGCCCTGGCCTAGCTTTATCCCAATTCTGTGTGGTTACTGGGTAATACGAGACCCCTTTGGTAAGACTGGTTGTTTGACTTTCGGCCGTCTGACGACCCGTAACGACTGTCAAAGATCCACGAATGACGGCCGGGACCAACGGCATAACTTGCTTTCCGAGGCACGGAGGGGTCTTGGTATAGAAAGATGGTCACCCATCCACGGACTAACAGTGGCAAGCGTAGCTTAACCTGAACGATCGACCCGTGCGGCTGTTATTACTGAGCCACAAGGCCATACTATTTCCAAACAATTCTACTCTTAAAGTACGCGTGATTTCAAGAGAGCACTCCAACACATACACAAGTCCATCTGGAAGTTTTCGCTCAATAAACGTTTTCATTCTTTGAACCCAACATAAATTACAAGGTGTAATTATTCCTAGGAATGCTTCCTCTTTATTAGAACCCATATGAAATTAGTAAGAAGAAGTGATGTTAATTACCATTCACAAAGTCATCGTTTAGTATTGCTCATTAGATTCACGTATTTACTGAGTAGGTAGGTTTCCGTTGCAAACAGAACGACTACTAAACTACTGCACCAATAAAGGAGTGGCCATCATATGAGTCCACAAATGGATATTAGTGGCAACAAACTTGGGCTAGCACTCAAACCAGTCCGAGGAAGCCAATTTACACCCCATTCAAGACGATTACGACAAACGCTTTTACCTACCGATTGCTGTATACTGGAATATTCCTATGAAACTTGCATGACTTAGCGTATTAGCTCCACTCGATAACGGGTCTTGCCTATCTAGATCACCTCGCATTTAAGCCAAATCACGATCCGTTTTTGTTATTTCTAGACTTGACTTTAATTTGGCTTCAAACACTTCAATTACTCCAATATTTTGATTGAGCAGACATTTAGGTTGCCATTAATGTTCGAGGATAATCTTACTCCGTCGTAGTACCTACTCGCACTTGTTGGAGAAAAATATTAAAGAAGTGGAATCAAAACCTGTTCCAAGTAAAAAGCTGGAGTTAACCCAAACTGGATATGCAAGTTCTTTCTAATATTTTCATACAAATGACGATACATAAAAGTAACGTTAGATAATTTCTTCGATTAGACCGTTGAAGTGATTTATTTTGTATATTACAAAAGTCAACTATAAGAAATAGCCCCCGGTCACTCGGTTACGGTTAGTTTAAGTGAAATTTAACATTTCAACAAGCCATGGCCGGCTGGCGTTTGAGTAAATGAAAGGAATCGTTTAGCGCCCGCCAGCGGTTATTGGCAATTTCTCTGCGCGACGTCGCCCGGGGCGCCTCGTTTCCCGGGAGCCCGGCGCGACTCGACGCGATAGCAGTTTTTGCTCGTCCGGCGACGCCGGCGCTGGCGAGATGTAATCGTGGACTTTCTACAGCTGAGCGGTTGGTCGCCGAAGCGGTTTCACTTTCATGCGGCGGCGGAATGCGGCCGGACCTCCGACCCGCGGCCGCCGTGTCACCGCTGCGGAGCCTTCCCCCACACACGCCCTTACAGCTCGCCAAACAAACGTATGCACATGCACGCCGCCGATCATTCTCAACACGCTTTGCATATCAACGAAGCCTCCGAGCCAATCGTGTACAGTTGGATTATTGAATAACTTTCATGTGGAGGCTATAACGGTTCTCTCGCATACGATCACCGCCTGCAGGGAACCAGTCCCGATTCCGACATTTGGTATCACTATCTAGAGCTAACGCGTCACTTACCTACAGAAACATAGATTATCGGTCGCGGGTTAATTTTGATTCTACAAGCGGCCCGAATACCTGAGTTGGATGCCGGCGCCGACTGGCGAGCTATCCGTGCTAATATCTTATTCGTGTCATTAGTGCGAAATGCCAGCCGTTTGGCACCCGCGGCGCCGGCCTCAGCGTTCCCTCGCGGCCGATGCACCGCCCTGGGCCGCACCAGCTAAATTCGGGTCCGTTGCATCACGCATCACTTTCGGTTTCGTTTGTCACGCGGCTATTTTAGATCGAGTGTCGATTATTAGAACGCTGTTTTTAGCCGTAGCGACCCGTTAGACATTCGGAACGCTCTGGCAACATGACTAAAACGCTCAGGTAACTCAAACAATTATTTTACTATAAGCGTAACCTCGCATTTCTTATTCAAATAAGACGACGGTAGCTAAAAGAGGATACAATAAGGCTAGAGCTACGTTTCAAAGTCGGCTCCTAGTATGTAGTGAGTCTCGGCGTGCTGCAGTTATCTCGAGTTTGCGGAACGAAACCCGATCCGTATGCAGCGGCACGCGAGCGAGGCCAGCGCGTCCGCCACACATATACCATACCTTATCTACCGTTGGGCCAAACAACTATTTTTCTTCACCCGCGAGCCGATTCGTTGCACCTCCCTTGCCTACACGCAAGGTAGGTACGAGCGTACGATGTATCCGGTCTCGCCGGTTCTTGGGTATCAAAATACAAGTTGATGGGGAGGCGCTGGTGGCTCGTTAGTGCTCGCAGTCGTCACGCTCCACGGACGTCCCGCTTGTTCTGTGGTCGGCGGTCTTGCCCTTCATTCGCAAGGCCGTCGGGCAAATGTTCACCTGCGCCGGGATCGCAGGCGGGCGTGCGCCGACCGCCGGTTGTGCAATCAGCGCGACACCTCGGCGCACGTGGGCGATCGCCTGCCGCTCGAGAACAATCGAGCCTCTCATTCAACAACACGCCCGCTGGAATGCGGGCTTTTGATATCGTTACAAAACCAACAGTAACGGTGGGCCAATGTCAACACGGCTCCTGTATTGACTTTTAGATTGTCTGTATGGTAATGCGGTTGCCGCAGCGCGCGGTGTCTGCATCGCGTATTAGCCGCGCATTCGTGTAGGCGACTAGATTTTCCGTCACTCGGGTTGGGCCACTTGGCATAATATGGCCACGCAGCGCCGCTACGTAGCGAAAGTCTGGCCGACCTTCGGCGTCTAGATATGGGCAGTAATAAGTACCAGATCTCGATATACCTAATTACGAATCGACTAAGAAACTGCTCGGTGACAAGTTGTATGAATTAAATGTTGACTGATTATGATACGCTGCTCATTGGTCTTCCTTATCGCGTTTAGTTATGTGATCTGCACTCGATGCAATAATTAACGCGGTCTTATTACTTCATCTCGAGAGTCGCTTATTCTATGTCTATGTTAGAACTGGGGAGAAGATCAAGTCTCGAAATAGTTGGATGGATCGCATGCCTAGATCAGATACATCTCCAGATATGATCGGCTCGGCGACGGCGCTGTCCTGTCTATCGTTGACAATATTTTTAGTAATAACAATCTTGGGTATGCACTGTCGAGATGGCATCACTTTATCAGCCGTGTGTCATTCGCTAATTTTAGAATACGATGTAGTGGAATTTGACTCTTTGTTTTTATATCTCTAGTCTCACTATTGCTATACTTCACGTTTTTCTTGACCTGTGTAGTAAACAGTCTCAGTTAGATTTTTTAAATCTTGGATATTGTGTTTATTGAAACTGAAAAAACTAATAAAGACGGTTAATATGTAGTTCGTGTGGGCGATGTGTTAGTGGTAGACTAGATAGATGGCCCAGTGAGCTCGATTGCCTCTCGTCTGAATCAGCCATGTTAGCATGAATCACAAAGTTATGAGATTTCGTGATGTAACTACGTGTGGACTTTCCCGAGCCAAGAAATTGGGACTGGTCTTCAAATGTGTCACATTAATAATATTGCAATTTATAACAATAAAACGTTGCATTCGTTTACATAATTATGCGAGTGTTTTAGTAGGTATCATATCAAGACACCGTGTAATTATGTTGACATCAATTAGTTCATACAATATCAAATCGCGAATTTTTCTATATCACAAATCGATGATTTCTCGTGCGTCATCCACTTCACATCGCTTGTTAATACGAGTACCCTTATCGTTGGTATCTATAGTTGCAAATGCAATAAGCTGGTACATTTCTGTGCAGAGGTCTGGAACTAATATTGACGTGTCTCGGTTACTCTGTTTGCACGGTTGATGGATGCGGTTCGCCGTTGAGACTGTTTACACTCCCTTCCATAACCTTGGGCCGAGTTCAGTGACTCGTCCGTCATACGCATCTCGCTTGTCTTTAATTGTACACTTCCGGAGTATTTCCATCCAGTCGGGACCTACGGTATCGGGCGTCACGTTCACGTGCATCCTGCCCAAGAATGCGTTCTATTTATACGACGTGATTTGTGGAGCGCGCGTGAACTAAACTTCTATAGTGATTCTGACTGTAATGTTGAAATGTATTACATTTTATAGCTAGTTTACTAATTTCGGGCTAATACTCAGTGATGGATCCTACGAGTTCGGCTCGTATTGGCTGTAAACGGCGGTGTTATTCCAACATAGCCACGGTGGGGATTTATAGCCCGTCGACCGGCGCTGCGTAAATATAATTAGAGAGGCTATTTATCAGCACGGCGGAAGGGCGCTCGCTATCGCCGCCGTAAATCTCCTACAGCCTCTGACGGCTCAATCCGGCGAAGAAATGGAATGTCATGCTAATCGCGACGGTGAGGACCGCGCGTGAATTTGTCCGTCGGCGCACGGATCTCCCCATACGTTACAATCAGCCAGGATTACGAGCTGCACTCCGCTTATTTGCGTAGACTGATAGACGAGAAGCCAAGAACCACCGCCGCTGCTTGTGGTCAGGATTAATTTATGCTTATTCTAACTTAAATCGAGCCGGCATTCCATTTCGGACGCATAACTTGGACTGTAGATATTTTGTTTTGGTTATGTGTGAAGTAAGCAGCTAGTCCAAGGGCAGCGTCGTCGGCGGCGCGTGCGCAGCGGGGCGGGTAATTGGAGCCGTCGCCGGCCGCGCAGACTCCGCACACTTCGCACTAAACGCACACGATAACATATCACTGCTAATACTGGACTATACTAGAAAAATAATAAACAAACAAGTTTTTTATAAAAATTAATGTGGAAATGTTAAAATGCTATTATGGTTATGTAATTAATTCATTTCATAACATTTGAATAATAATTAGGTAACGTTTTAAGGTCACTCATTAATTTTGAGTTGGTTTTTGAATGAAGGATTTATGTTATTATTTTATATAATGTTATAAATAAATATATCCGACGGCGGATCCATGCTGGCATGGGATCCGTATTTTATTCCCTAGGTTGAGCAAAATGTGGATGAGATTTTTATTAACATACATAACATAACGCCTGTATTCCCCGAAGGGTTAGGCAGAGGTATAGGTACCTATAGTACATCCACATTTCGCCAGTTATGTTATAAGTCCTATGTGAGGTAGGAGGAGAGCGAGCCTATTGCCATCAACCAGGCACGAATCCGGACTCTATTGCTGTTGAGCAATTCCAGATAGAAAAACCCAATAACACTTTTTCCAACCCGGGAATCGAACCCAAGACCTCATGCTCAGCAGTACCGCTTGCGACCACTAGACCAACGCGGCAGTCAGATTTTTATTAAATAACTACAAATATTAACCTGATGCAGCCGGAACTTCTGATGATATTAACTATTCCTGCGATTAAAATATCAGACGCTCGCATAATCGATGTATTTTGTGTAAGGTAGAAAACAACGTCGTTGGGTACTTTGTTAGTTGGTTGCGAGTGCTGTCGGGGTGGTCATGCCCTGCGACGGCGCAGCTAAGCATTAGCATAAAGCGTGCTCGTGCGCCGCCGCGCCGCCCCGCGGCCCAGCCACGATACATGTGGTGCAAGTGGAG
This sequence comes from Xanthia togata, assembly GCA_963853775.1. NCBI lineage: Eukaryota > Metazoa > Arthropoda > Insecta > Lepidoptera > Noctuidae > Xanthia > Xanthia togata. The sequence continues at coordinate 22,572,740 of OY970802.1, forward strand.
AAATAACTGAGGGGATACTTTAAAATTCGAAGAAAGACACCATAATTATAAAACTAAAGCTTAAAATAAAATAATGGCTGAGGGGTGAGAGCAAAGAACAGGACCACCCCATCGCTTTCCAGAATTAGTCCTAAAACGACCAAAAGCATTTTTCCAACAAATGCTAATTTAATTATGCAGCTTTGTAAATCTAAGAAAAGAAGCTTACGTTGACAACGCAAACAGAATTAAAGAAATCAAACAAAAACAAATCAAGATGTCTTCCTAAATCATTTCTCAGAGCCGCCGTAAGATTCTGCAAATATTGAACGTACTTAAAATCAGAGTAGGTACAAGGAAATGTAATTCCGCAAAGCTAAAAGCCTGAGAGCCACTGTCCGTCGCCTGCGCCGGTCAAATCACGTATTCTCAATGTCACCTTGTACCATTTTATGATGCGAATTCACTGGTAAAGCGTTATTGTCCTCTCTTGCACCAAGCGCATTAAAAATATGTTCTTTGTCATACAATACGCGAATACCCATGAATATTTAATGGGACACTCGCCGCAGCCCTGAACTTTATTTTGGCCTTTCCCTACGCCCATTGTTCTTGGCTAGCCCTACGCTTCGTGGAACTTATCTAATGTTGCCTTATTTTGTTTCAGGTTAGTGAATATTACCATACAACAGTAAGTTTGTTCAGTTTTTTACCACGTCGATATCCTTCAACATCTTCTTTGTTTGGTTCCAAGTCTCGGAACAAAAAAAATGTATTTACTACGACGCTGACGTAATCGATGACCGATCTAGCTAAGCTATTATCCTTCCGACCGCTGACTCTGAGTCATCCGACTGTGCCACAAACCTGTGGGAGATATGAAATATTCGGTTTTAATTAACCTTTTTCTGATGACTAATAAAACGAGAATTCGTATTTGCATCTCTTCAAGACTGTCGGTCGACTGGCGAAACGTTACCCAACGAACCAATATTTTATTGAAATATAGAAAATGTTCTTGTATAGGATCGAGTTCAATGTTCTAGGAGTGATGAACTGAAAACAGCCTCGTGGAACGTTGTTAACGTGTCTAAAAAGGCCATTAGGAGGAGGAGTGAGGGCCGTCGCCGTCGGCTGCATCTCGTCACTCAACTCTCGGTTTTTTGTCGCCAAAGACGACCAGTTATCTTCTTCCTAGTCGGCCGCTTTGATTAACGACCGTAACCCGATCTGGTGTGTTTTCGGTCTCCTACCGAACGGCCCACATGAATAAATTAATTCAAACGCTGACACACCCACACGCGGGACTAACTCGGACGCTTGTAATAATAACAAGAATATAATGATGTCGAATAAGTGTAAATCAATTGTGGCCAGGCAAAAAATACACCGCTGGAAATAAACCCACTTAAAATAATTACTGTCAAACGAATTCGAAGCGAAATGCTATTCAAGCCCAGATGGACCTCCACAGCAAAGCTAATATATTTTATTTATTTGATCTGTAACTGTGTCAGCTGATGGTATTGTAATGATTAAATCACCGGAAATTACATTCAATTATGTACTTGCTCGGTTCGGTGACCGATTATTATACTAAACATGGATGATGACCGCAACGAGTTGCCTCGATTGCTATCTTCTAGTTGAGAAACCAGCATCGTAAGTTCCGATAAATAGGTGTTCAGCTTCAGATGGCGTCCGGATTATGCTATCGATGCGGAATCTTACCGATGTGCGAGATCAAACAACCCGTGAAACGGAGTGCGCGGATGCCAACACGCCAAATGTGCAACTTCAATGTTCTCACACAGTGAACGACCCTCTCGTTTTACCTTGCACTGGTCTGCATTTACTTGTCTCTTTCTATCGTCAGTTTTATTCGATTTTGGGCGAGTGTGGACGATGACAAAGCGTCACTTTCTACGGGGCGCACGCGCAGCGGCAAATGAAGTGTGTCGCGTACGCAGACAGCTGCGCGATAGACTCTGCTCTAATGTGCGCCGGAAACCATCAATTTAGATAGTGCGCTGGATTGCCGCCGCGAAGCTTCTGCCGTAGGATGCAACTGTTATACGGAGGAAACTGATTTATGACCTTCATTGTTTTGTGGCCGAGATCTCTTACTCTACATCCTCATTTAATTAAACGCTGGCTGGTTACCCACTTAAAAACCAGACTTAATACGCTCTTCCGCCTGTACCATCGTTTTATATTTTGCAGATAATATTTATCTTAAATAATATTAAAACATGAAGTCTGCAATGATTTAGAAACTATCAACGTCATTGTTAATCCAATAAGGGTCAACATCTGCTCTGCTATTCCCCCAGTCTAACGGCACAGTACGGATGTCCCTCTGAATAGACAATAATCTGTCTCAATTAGGGTAGCGTGTTGCATCAAAACATGACTGTGTGCTTCTGCGGTGGATTTTTATAACGGTTTTGTTTATCACCTAGTGCCAATTTGTTTTTCAAATCTATATCAGTTTATACGAATTGTGTATAATATATGCAATAGTTCATACAGATAATTTAACTGCAGTCTCAATTGGATACTGCCTTTCTGTGAACAATTGGGAATTCGGATTCTCATTGCAATATGCATCGGCGGTGTTGTTCAGCAGGCCCATGTTATGGCTATTGGTTAAATTGATACAGGCATCGCCTCTTGCATGTTATCGGCTACTTTCTCGCGTCCGAGCGAGCGGTGCGCCGTTGTCGAAGTATTGTTTATGAAAAGCGGGTCAGAAGAAAGCGATAGAGGGGCGAGAGCGGCTGGTCACTCGCTGATATCTCCCGGTGAAGAGGTCACGGCCATTACACGAAAATAAACTGAACACAGAACTTGACAACAGCCCACAGAACGTTTATTGCCGCCGTAAACTGTAACAGCAGCAGATTTTTTGTACGGATCCGTGAACGGCCGATAATGGAACCGATTTCTCTTTTTGCTTATTTTTCTGTTGCTAATTGGTTCTGTGTTTATTGTGGGGGAATTTTATTTGCTTCGGCAGTACTTTCAAAATGTTTTCGTTATCCGTGCAAGCGTTCGTGTAAATATTCATTTGTGCGTGTGAGAATGTGTTTGTACACTTGCACCGTCGGCGTCGCTGGCGCAGCGTTCTCTGTATCGAATCAGGAATGCGTTCGCACATCATGGCCGGTGTGGCAATGGTCGCGGCTTGTCACATGCACTCGCACAGTAGACAATGGTCTTGTCTGTGATCACTCTTTGTTTAAGTGTTTTCTCGTCTCAAGGTCGGCCGGTGCTGCGATCATTACTTTTATCTTTTGACTTCATCCTTACAATTTCCCGGCCTATTGCTCCGCTTTGTTTAAAGGTCTGGTCTTTCAAGCTTTTATCTTTACGAGTTTTTATTGCGTTCCTGTACTTGACTCCCTTAGTTTAGTGTTGTATTGTATCCGGGATCCGTACCGGTTCTGTACAAACATATCTCTATTGTTAATCTTTATTGTAGACGTTTTGTTTTATGTCTGTATCAGATATTTCTTATTTAGATATTGAAGGGTGTAAATCATGTAATTCAACACCGCGTAGTTTGTTACTCCTAGGGCAAATCTTACCGGTATCTGCGGCCGCGCGACCATATTTCACGCCGGTGCTGGGTCCCCCATAATTGGTATGCGGCATTTTGTCCAGGCTCGCGTCGATAAAACATCTCTTCCTCCTGGTATGTAAGGTAAGCTTATTAGAGAGGTTCCTTGAGCTTGTAACTTGTTCCGAATTCAAAAATGTTTTGTAAGTACTTAATCGTAGTTTACCTCCTTATTAGAATTTAGTAAATATTCTAAATAAACAGTATTTTTGATGTGTTCTTAACCAAACGAAATCATGTTCAGTGAGCTAAAGTATGTATAGTCCCATACACATGTTCGTTTGCTGTGAAGAAACCGCTGCTATGACATGCATTCTGGTTCCTGTTTTCATTACTAGACAAGTTCTCACATCGACGGCTAAGATTTTACGATTGCTAGTTCTTTTAGAAATACTGTATGTACAACATTATCTGTTATTAATTGCATGTGTTCATCCGTTCGGCTGGATAGATGTGATGTTCGCATCGTGATTAATTTGTGTAAACATTCCTGCTAATTGCCCCTATTAGTGTAGCGTGTTATTTAATGTTATGGCCCCCAGTGCTTTGGTGTCTTGCGTTTTACCTGGATGATTTTATTTTATACTCCCGCTGTTAAAAAAACATGAATGAAGAATGTTTTAATTGCTTGTTTTCCTGTGCTTCGTGCTTGTTCATAGGGGATAAGGTTATAACGACGATGGTCCAGCGAGTTGTAATGGCTGAATGTATTAATTTTACCTAGTTTTATCTGACTTTAATGAATTAAAATGAAATGATGATACCTGTTGTCTGCATGTTATGTTATGTTTGGTTTTAGTCAACCGATTCCGCCTAAGTTGCATTCGTTCGGTATTAAGTTTTTCTGAAACTTTCAAGTTTCGTGGAGGTAATTTGGACATTTTTTTATTTTTTTTAATACGAGTTAGTTGACTCATTCTCTAGATTGTATCTTTTATAATTATAAATCTTTATTAGTCCAAGTCTCCTAACAGATTTTTTGCTTCAGGACAATAAATATGTAATGGTTCACTGCCATATTAATTACGTCTAGATTAGGTATGCGAAAACGAATTAGTTATAGCACGATCATCCGTCGTTATTTAAGTTAGTGGCATGTGGGCTGCGCCTACGCACAAATAGATTAATAAATTATAGAGACGTGTGGTGTCCACGACCTTTCCGCAATGTTCACGTGCTAAATCGTTTAATATATCAACATAACATAATATCACGCCTTGTTTCCCCGAAGGGTTGGGCAGACATTTCGCCAGTTAGGTTTAAGTCCCATGTAATAGGGAGCCTATTGCCATCAACCGGGCACAAATCCAGACTTTTAATATGTCAAATGTATCGTTAACCTGGAAAATAACTTCATTAGGCCAGAATAGACATTACCTAGACATGACATTAATTATAACATTCTGTAAATGGAAGCGAATGATTGGTTGTAATTTAAATAAACAAATAAGAATACCATGAATATTCATCTGACATGAAAAAGGAAAAGAAAACGCAAAGTTTTAAAAACACATTAAAGAAAAAAACCGGCCAAGTGCGTGTCGGATTACATGATCACGCACAATGAAGGGTTCCGTAGTTGGGATGAATTTATCCCAAGGTTGTTGAAAAACATGTTCTCCTATACGAATTGTATGGGAGAACATGTTTTCTAAACTGCAAATGTAAGTTGATCGATTATTACTCGTTAAAGGCTCGTGCAGACCAGCGCGAACGACGGCGCGACGCGACTCGAACAATACAATTTCTAAGAAAACTTCACAGTATAACAATAGCCGGTGTCGCGTCGCGCTAGTCTGTACGAAGCTTAACTTGTAGAGCCTATTTAGCTGTGATATTTTTCCTTTTAATGTAGTTATATACTACTGCCGTGATTTTTTTCACATATATCCAGAACCAATCATTTAGCTAGGAGACACACACTTGCCTCTAACTGAATCCAAAAATGGTTTTCACTTATTCACATTTTTGAACGACGTTTCCAACGACAACCCATAGCATGGGGTAGACGAAAAAAAAAACATCCGCACATTACGTGTAAGGCAGGCAAACTAAAATTTAAAAAAATGGTGTAATTTACCACTTTGTCGGCGGGATAAATAGTGACCCATGCCAAATTACAGCTTTCTAGTACTAAGAGTCTCTGAGCTAAGCCGCAGACAGACAGACGGACATGGCGAAACTATAAGGGTTCCTTGTTGACTACGGAACCCTAAAAAAGGAAGTAATAACAACACAGTAGAGTATTAAATTACTGGTTGATTTATAGGCTGCATCTTATTAGATGGTTGGGAACGACGCCAACTTCGATCGCAGAGGCATTCTATGCCGAAGCCGTGTCACTAGACTGTTCTGCATAGAAATGGTGATATGATTCAGTTTGTTCCATTCTCGGACCAGATATACTCACTGTATACATTTTAGAACAAAGGATACTATTTCATATGATAATAAACTATGTAATGATCTCAATATTGCTGGAGCTGAACATGCAAGTAAAGATTCTGGACTAGTTTTCTAAACAGCTATTGCATTAATTAAAGTTTATTTCTGTAAACACATAGAATCAAAGCTGTCCTTTATAATGAAGGATAATGCAATATCAGTACAGTATATTGATTATAAACTTGACCATGAATAAATAATCCCTGTACATAATATAACCAATGTTTGTTGTAAGCTCCTTATGCGAAATCGACATGGCTACCATATTCGTTACAAGGAAAGATTTGCAAGGGATTTGCATAATTCTACATGTGTATCTGTTTGTAAGCCAGCGTTATCGACTCTATATCATAGCCAATCAGTAATCCATATGAAAGGAGAAAAAAAAAACACGATACTCTATGCATAAACACTGCACGTTTTGCGCTGGCAAATAAAAAAAGGAAAAGTTCAAATTTAGAACAGCGTTCAACTCTGTCAGCTCATGGGAAATTAAGGACGATGAAACTACAGATTTTACCAAGAAGCTGTTTACCTTTTTACAGTTTTAAGCGGCCAGGTTTACGAGTTTCTTATGACCAAGGAGAAAAAACTGCCTGGGGACATGACTCGCTAATCTAAATGACTGTTTGCTACTCAAACTACTTCAGCAATACAATCTTCCGTATAATTCAGGCACATGTGTTTTAGCACAATTTTGTTTTGGTGAGAACCAATTAGAACGCTATGTGGGTGGTAGAATTAGGTACTGGCAGTTACAGGACCATTTTTTCGCCTTCCAAATATATTCTGATGATTCAGACCTCCTGCGTAGTAAGATCTAGTGAGATGAATTTAAATCGCAATGCGTGGCGTGACAAATGTGTTGGATGAGAAATAATGAATGGTAAAGTACAACTTGTTTTTCTCATTGTGCACTTGATTTCATTCGCTGAAATTTCTGGAAAAGTCCAGATGACATGTTTTGTGAAATTAAAACAACGCAGTTCTGATAATTCGATATCAGCTTTATCGTTTTGTGGTTTATCGATAGGACCGAGATAAGCTAAACCTCATTATCTATTTAAGAAGTTACGAACCTATGAGGCAACACATGTAGTAGGTATAAAAGTTTTATCGCGGTTTTTTTTTTCTAGACTGGATTTTCAACTCTTGTTATTGAGCCGAGCATTGAGAATCTAACAGAGCGCTTCCAGCGCGTCAATAAAACACTGTTGGATATTCAACTCTCGGCGCTAAGCAGAGAATCGAAAATCCAATACGCGAAAAAAAATCGCCGCGATAAAAACACGTCCGTGCTACCTGGGCTAAGAAGTTGGGTTTCGATCTTAACTATTTGACAACTACTACTAGTTGACAGAAAATGATCGATTACCGAACCATGTATGAGATGGAACAGTTCTTATTTCAAAAGTTTGAATGACGTACCTACACAAAATTTTCCGTCGATGACGCAAATATAATTTGTAGGCAAACCATCAATCGTGCTCGCAGTTGCTAGATCCTGCTCACATTCATCGATCAATATGTTCTTCGGCCAAAATTCATTGTGCGCCTGATCTGTCGTTGGTGTTACATAGATGAGATTTATGATGCTTCGGAGTTGACCCGGTCACGAGGTCCATTACATAAGAATGAGCGATTAGTTTACTGTGGTATGCTCAACGATCCATCTTGCGTGAATAAATTCATATCTGTCGTGAAGGTTACTGATATGATAAGAATTTAACATAGAAATAGACGCGAGAGGCACCGGCGAGGTTTCGTACTGAAGATAAGGGTTATTATTAAGATTGAACTATTTAAGGAAACAATTTGTAATTGATTTGCATCGGTACAAAATTCACGAGGGATGTCTCTGACTCCCGATGCAAAAGATGCCTTGGAATGAAACTATAATTTGTAGTAGCAATTTCCAAATAAATGTCTTCGTACAATATCTCTTCCGAGGCAATGACTCGTGTTGCATATAATGCTCTTTAATTATTAACGCCTATGTCAACACATAGCTGAACGTTTTCCTTGTACTGTTGACAGCTCATATTACTGCATATTGATCAAACCGTTGCTTAGAGATTCTACAGGTCGATAGCGTCAGCGTTAACTAATAGGGATTTCAGTAATCCTCCCGGAAGGTTGGCTACTGGGACCCAAACGAATTTAGCTGTTACTCCCTTTCCTATTAAAGCTAATATTGAATACAGTGCTAGTCTGACCGGTCTTTTCCGCTATGAAACTGCTACAGCCGTTGAAAGTGATTTAAAAACAAATCAAGAATGCAAACTCTTTTAGCAACAGAAATCTTCCATCTGAGTCATCAAACCGAGTCAAAGACGTGATGTAATAAAATGTCAAATGTCTATATTTTGAAAATAAAATTCGCTGATCAGGTTATAACTTCGACCAACACGCCCCAAATATTTATGTAAGTGCATAAAATTATTTCGTCTTCTGTCCCAAATATGGTATAAAATATTATATGGTCGAGAGCGTGAAATCGTGTTAACCAATAATCATTGTTCATCTTGAAATTAAATGTAACCTCTGCGGGTTTAAATAAACATTTCGATTATTCGCACAGCATCAACTACGGAAGCTCGTATTGTTAATTAATTTCAGTAGATATTCGACTCGTAAAACGGCAAAGTTATAGCCGTTTAACACGGAATTAATGGGGCGACAAGTGTGACCTCCGGCCAGGCTTCTTTGTGACTTAATTTTATCTCAATAGTGCTATTTTGTTTCTGCTGGAACGTACGCACTCGGCTAAATCGTTTTTCGCCATTTACAGAATGTTTATTTTAATATTATTTTTCTTCTTCCGCCTGGTTCTTTGTCGAATACGTCAGGTTGATAAGATTATGTCCAATAATACGGATTATGTCTGAGTACGTCGGCCACGGGTGTCATTGCTCGGCGCCATGTAATAACCTCTTGGACACTATTTTGGCATCGCATTTGTTTCTTTAACTTGTCATTTTCATAGTGGTTTACTACCGGCCTTTTTCAAAGTTCACTGTGGAATTATTGTTGCCTTTACGCACTTTATTTGTAGAGTGGCAATGATGATAAGTCGATGTCACACAGTAATTTAATTGAGTTCTTGATAATATTAAAGCTAGGCCCCACTAACGAAGATCAACTGGGAGGCTAGTTACGTTAACCGACAGCTTAACACGTTCTCGAGGATCTTGTACCAACAACATTTCAATAAATCAACGTTCCTTTCAACACGGGTGGTGGGAAATTTATTGCCAGAAACAATGTTGCGGCGGCTTTGAAACGAATTGGATACGGCGGATTCACTCACTGCGTAGTTACTTCATTAGAGAAACACATGGAATAGAACCTTCAGCATCCCATATTAGAAAGAAAGCTAGAAAATACGTTTATTTGTGGTAAACATGACAAAAAGAAAGAACACAAACGCAAAAAAAAGAACAAGTGGGGGAAAAATATGCGTCACATCCACGCAAAACGGCCATCGCTCAGCATAATGCTGGGACCCTATGCGAGACAGAGCCTCAGCGCTGGTTTTCACACTTCCGAGTCCAATTTAATACAATTAACCACATATTTTCTATGCTGTTTACGATAATTTCTCAAATCAATTCAACTTCGTCATTACGAAAGCTTATTAATAATTGTAATAGAAAACACCATGTTAAGAGGTTAATTGATAATCTAATGGAGGCCCTGTGAAGTGTAAGGAAGCGTTTCTATCGTTGCATATAAGTCATAAATTATAGCGTCCATATCCTACGTGCCATTTATCATAATACTGTCGGCCGGCCGCGTTTTATCTCCACCATGGCAGGGCAGGTGGGTGTCTGCCTATTTCAATATTAATTGATCCTGCTGCGTTGCGGAATTGTTTTGTTTCTTAGTCTCGTCTGTCGATCTGTTTTGCGATCTCTTTGGTATGTTAGTTTGGAATCCGAAGTGGCAGGAGGCTGGGCTGCAACCGAACTTATGATCGTGAGCCTGACAGCTCCTTTGGATGAGGTTATGGAGGCGAATTTTGGAACGCCCATCCGAGTTAGATTTATTAATGTTCGCAATAGTTTTTTGGCTGCTTTTTGGTTTGGGTCGTAAATAGATGACTGGTAGTGGTTAATGTCTGTATCGATATGCGAGGAATATTATCCCAACTTCTAAATGAATTTTCCATTGTGTTTATGTAAAAGAAGTCAGTTTCATTTTCAGAAGTCGAATGTTATCTAAATAGCCTAACGAGATCTTCATTAAACACGTTGTTTGAATTACGCTGCTTAATATTTTGGATGAAACTCCATATTGTAAAACGAAACAATGCTTATCTTACGTGTTGTGGAACATAGACAGTTATTTAGTCATTTGTGGGTATTCACCGTGGGAAAACTTAGACCATTATACGTATAAAACGGTATGTTTCTAACCTAATGAGTAATAGCTAAGCAGGCTAAGTTACAACACTTTAGTAAAGCCAAAGGTATCTGAATCAGTAAACGGTTGAACCAGCTAGTTAGCAACCGATCGTTTAATGTTACTCTCAGATGACTACGCAAGGTTATCGGTGAGATCGCTAAATCATGACTCACGTGTAACTTTAATTTGACGATAGTTGCCAATGTTTATTTGTACAGTTATTCGACACACATAGCCTAAGTCTTTTGACGCTGCAAACTAGCCGTTGTAGTGCTCTCGACCTCGCGACCTTTATTCAAAGTGCTGGATAAATTCACCAGTCAATATAGATCCCTGGCTTGCCAACACCAAGTCCAGTGTTTCACACGTCTGATAGCTTCCGAGTGGCTGGTCGTCCGGAGGGATGCCCGTTAGACTGGAGGTCATCGGCAGGTGCGGATTTCTTGACGAGCGTGGTTTTCCTATTTTGGTTGTGCATTGTTAAAGAAATGAGCGTGTCTCGTTACGGCTGTGTCTCGGTGTCGGGTTCCCATCGTTAGTTGATGTGTTCAATATGGCGGCTCTCTTGTATTTGTTTTTTACGAGCTTCAACTACAGTGTTGACTGTAAGCCCACTTCGCACGGACGTAATAAAATCGCGGCGATTTTTTTTCGTGCACTGGATTTTCAACGCTTTGTTTAGTGCCGAGTGTTGAAAATCCAAGTGTGTTTTTCAACGCGCTGGGACGAGAGTGCACCCCAATGCATTAGATTCTCAACGCTCGGCTCAACACAGAGAGTTGAAAATCCAGTGTACGAAAAAAAATCGCTTCGATAAAAACACGTCCATGCTTACCTGGGCTAACAGGATAAATTTATTTCGAGGAGTTAGGTCACGTCTACACCGCAAAACCGACAAACAGGACATCATTGTACATAATATTGTTCACCATGTTTAATTATGTTTTGATTAATGGGATGCATCGAGGTTTATTTTATCACCTATCAACTGGCTTGACTGGTCTTTGTTATTTAAATAATAAAACAATTTGTAAATGTATTCGGTCGATTGTAGTTAAAAAAAATATCCAAAAGTAACCCACCTCTGTTTTTATTAAACAATGCATTCACATTGTAATATAAATTGCAAACTTTACGTTGATGTTAAAACGTTGGAGTGCATGTTTTAAAATATTACCATTTAATGGAATGGAAACAATGTTGTATTTTATCGCCGTGAAATTATTCGTGTGTAAAATAAAATTAAGCGCGCGCTTCATGACGGAAGGAAAAAATGAAACTCCGTTGTTCTTAAAAATAACAACATTTTATGAAAAATGAAAATGGAGGATAAGAACCTTAAATTGATTATTAATAACAAATTCCATTTATAAAATAGCCAAAAGCGCATGTTGGATGAGTGGCTACAGTAATTTGCATGAGATTGATGTCCCTGCACCGTGCTCAGATGACTTTTTGGTCGTGTTACAGTATGGTATTAACATTTTTACTGTCATTGCTTTATAATCGAAAATTATGGATGAGGCACGCTCCGCAATCAAGCTGTCGGAAATGTTAAGTAGTTTTAATCCCCTGCAATTTGTACGGATTCTTTCAAGTGAAATGAAATGTGGGTAATACGTTCGTCTGCCCCAAAAGCTGTAAATAGTGTATAAGACTTCAGTATTTTGCAGAAATTAATGTATATTTTATTTAGTCATTACTGGAGTTTTAGCACTTGGACGTTTTTTCCATTATTCGAGCATGATAAGTAGGTATGATAACTCAATATATGCAATTGTATACTAATACACAGTTATTCCCAATTTATTATATCGACGATATTCTTGTTGTATCATCATAATGACTTGTGCTTGTGACCACGAAATTCGAATCGCGTCATTTTCGTAATGTTTCCTGTGGCTTTATGATATTAATGAATATTGATGAAATCTTTACTATCACTTAAATAAATTATGTCGTAAAACGATCTTCGGGTGTCTGTGGTTGTTCTCATGTGCGGTGGCCATTACAATATAAATAATGTATTAAAATACCATTTAAACTCTATTTTACTATGTAAGTGTTTTTTAATAAATATTTTTATGAGCACTTAAAGAGGATGGGTTTTATTTTTTTCGAGTAATGTAGAAGACTATAAATTCTCGATTTAGATATACGCCAGACGCAACACGGAAAGTAGTTGAAACTTTAGCAGTTCACAGAAATAAAATTGGATATCTAGTTTGTTGAATAAAAAGGTAAGTCTATTACCTTTTTATTCATTTACTATGCACCTTTTTGGCCGCAAACTGTTTTGCATGCAATCATTATGATAACCATGGGATATGATGGTTACAAATCATTTGTGATTTTTCGTTCGGAGTAAATGATATAAACTTGAAATCTGACTTGATTTCAAGTTAATTTCAGGGTGCAAATATTAATTTGCATCAGCATGCATTTGCATCATCGTGTCAGGCCATTAAAAGTTCTATGGCTTCTAAAAAAAGATTTAAATCGTTCGATTGGCCCTCACCGAAATTAGTCGCGCGAAAAAGTGTCCTTATGAATGAAAAAGAGTGAGCTCACACAATAATAATGGCGTTTCCATGACAATCATGCAAAGTCTCTAAGACATTGTATTTGTTAGAGATGTCAAAACAAATAAGAAACGCAACCATCTTTTTACGCGGTAGAGCAAATCTAACGATTTAAATCTTTGTTTCTAAAAACCCCAGTCTACCAAGTATCTCAATTATTAGTAAGTAAATCATACTCTGTGCTACTGTACCGTTTCATATCTGTGACAAAGTTATTAGTCGTGGTTACAATATTTTAACTCTTTAATTAGGTACCATTCACTGTCATAGCAATTAAACGGTTCCTCACGTGTAATGTCAGAAAACAATTAAAGATAAATACTGTTATAAAAGTAACTAACTGGCTGCAACGGGTTGGAAAAAACGGGGCGTTTTGTGAAATGGTTGGTTACTTGTGGGAGTGAAGAAAGAGGGGTTAACTCTATGGTAAAGTACCAAAAACAATTGTAGCTGGCCTCCAATACATCTTCATATAGGTACTGATTGGTACTTATAGATTTTGTCGGGTCTGCATTGTACCAATCACGCAGTTATAATAGGGTGTGACAATCATTTACACAATTATTTATTTATTAATAAATTTCCCTATACGTATTATTTATCTATTTCTGGAGTTAATTTAAAATTTTCCGCCCATTGTGAACGCATACGTCACTGACTCACAGGCACAGAAAACTAAATTATATTAAACACCTTTAAAAATACTGCTCATCTACCAGAAGTGTCTTAGCCGTTTAACAAGGAGGCAAAAAAGGCATAGACAAATAAACAAACTCCTACACTGGTGGAGGCACCGAGGCACACAGTGGCTAAGTTGACATTTCCCACGAGGCTGTTTGTGCTCATGAAATGTAAAATGTAATGGTGCCCCGTTAGTTTGTGGTCGTGTTGGTATACTTACACATGGAAGAAGCGAAGCTAAAGCTATGGAAAGATAAAAGAAAGTGCCACAGAAATATTTCTTCCTGACTTTAGATTTTTTTCCCAAATGACTTGGACAATGTCCGAAAGTGAAGATTGCCAACTCTATCCCTCTTCTACTAATGTTCTACTCATCCTGAGTTTTTCGACCTTTATTTTGTATATGAGAATTTAGCATAGCACATTTGTAGTTCTTACAATCATCTACATTTCTTGCCCCTCCGATAATCTTACCACAAGCAGGAATCTTCTTCAGTTGAAGGCATGTTTCTTTTTGGTTAAATTATCTGCCTAGTCTTTTCCCAACTATGTTAACGTCGGCTTCCAGTCTAATCGAATGCAGCTGAATAACAGAATTTAACATGTAGCGACTGCCTATCTGACCACCACATCCCAGTTACTGGGTGATACGATACCCTTGGTAAGACTGGTTGTCAGACTTTTGGGCTGATGTTAAAGATCCACGAATGACAGCCGGGGCCAACGGCTTAAAGTATTTTCTTAGAAACGGAGGGGTCTTGGAATGTAAAGATGGTCACCCATATACGGACCAACCGCGGCAAGCAGCTTAACCGGATCGATCGACCCGTGCGGCTGTTATTACTTAGCCACGAGCCCCTCTTTCTTTTTGGTTAAATACAGTATACAATAGCTTCTTCATAGCACTGCTGTATCTGTAGCAGGTTCACGCAGTTTGAATAAAGTTGACATAATATTGTTGTTGGCTCGTAAGTCTCGTGACAGATTTGTGATGTGTTTCACCGTTACACCGCATGCTAATTGACTTAACTGTTTTTGTCTTAACTTTTAATTTAAATTGCTAGATTTCACATAGACCGCAAAACTTGATAAGCTACATTTGTGGAAACTGTTACAAGTTGTTAATTTTGTTTCCTGCGTCGGATCTATCAGGCAGACATCCTCGATCAGGTCCAGGACCTTATTTAAGCTTGTAACGAAGTTTAATTAAAATCTTTCAGTTCATCCGATATATACGAGCAGCCGGATCGTCTTTATCAAAGCTGAACTTCAGTCACCAATCAACAGATCGCACGCGACCAAATTCGGCACGTTACCGTTAATTCGCAACGTGTCGTCTGTCCGGTCCGGATTCGATTTATAACCGACGTAATCGGGCCTTACGGTAAACTTGATCTCTTACATATCGCTCTATAAAGCATGAAACACACGCTCAGCACGCACGCTGAGTTCGACAGCGACCCTGTTTTGTGACGATACGTGAAGTCTAGTTTTCAATTAGATTTGTGAGTTGGTCCTAATTGAGAGTCAGTGTGTTATAGGGACATGTGCGAATGAGGGAGGAGGGAGGATTTGTGTTACAGATTCTGTGTCGTTATAGAGTCAATCCACAGCAAGTATTTCTCCAATCTCATTCATCATCATCTGCCTAGCCTTTTCCCAACTACGTTGGGGTCAGCTTCCAGTCTAACCGGATGCAGCTGAATACCAGTATTTTATATGGATTGACTGCCTATCTGACCTCCACAACCCAGTAATTGGGTGATACGATACCCCTTGGTAAGACTGGTTGTCAGACTTTCGGGCTTCTGACGACCCTTAACGACTGTCAAAGATCCACGAATGACAGCCGGGACCAACGGCTTAACGTGCTTTCCGAGGCACGGAGGAATCTCGGTACGTAAAGATGGTCACCTAGCTATAGCTTAACCTAACGGATCGACCCGTGCGGCAGTTATTACTTAGCCACGAGCTCCGCTCCTCCAATCTCATTCAAAGAGTCTAAATAAAAATCATCTCACAGAGAAATCACACTACATATCTAATCTTCACTTCCATAATCACCTCTAGAACAATCTCAGTGTTACGTAAATCCCATGCCACTGACAGTGATGTCTTATGGCAGTGAGATGTTCAATTTGCCCGCTCGCTTCCCATCAACCTTTTTGCCGTTTGCACAAACAAAATGTGCTTAATGCCTCTCGTTAACCTTTTCGTAAGAACAGATGTAACCCTCCGGCGGCGACGCATAATTGCGGAAGTAGACTCTGCCTCCTCTACCTGTTTGTGTACGTTTAAAGTGTTATCTTTGTCATCTGTTTTGCTAAATGGCCCTTTAAGGATTTTTGCTACACTCTTTGTTTCGTTTTCACTGCCTGCCTACGTCCTTCTGGAACGTGTGACATTTCATATCCGCGTTGTTATCCTTTTATTTTTGGTTAAGTATCATTTTCAGTTCTCTATCTGCGTAAATGTGAGACAGTCGACAATGTCTAAATTATTTGGCAGCACTTTCCACATCACTTTCTATTTCATATACAATTAAAACACTTAATCGCGTTAGGTGTGTGTATGCGTCCGCCCACTCGATGCTCGTCAATTAATTAGTCATGCTTTCAACCGTTCAGGAGCAAGCAAGGAACGTGAGCATATATCTCAGCTTAGGTAAACAGTGCACGCACGAAGTGCGCGGCGCCGGCGCACGCCAACGACCTAATTCTTTGAGTGGTGGTGCAGGCGTCGCGACGCCGCGGTGCATTTGCTCATTATATATGTTTTAACAATTAACAATTCAATCTTGAATGTATTATGCATCTGTTTGTTAGTTTCCGCGTTGGATGGGAATAAAGGAAACGTTGTGTGATTTGTTTATCTAGCGCGCCACTTCTTAGAACCATTTAGGTTCTATAACTCAACTTTGTCGAGGCGAATGGGTTGTTTGTTTTTGTACTCATGCTGTTAGAGCTATACAAATTACTTAATAACTTCGATTGACTGCGGCTTGAACGTGACTTAAACTAAGCGTTTGTGTTGCTTAGATTTTCGTGCCAGAAATAGGTAAGGCACGCTAATTCTTACCATGTAAGGTGAATCATTAATCAAACAAGTCTTCCAACTTAATAACACATTTACTTGTTCGGAATCATCGATTGCTTAATTGTCACATCCGTAACATTGACACTATTCTAAAGTAATTAAAACGTCAGGAGTGATCGGTTACAAAATAAATAGCCCCTTGATATTTGTCGTTGAATAGTATTAGTTAGCTGGCTACAAGGGCGAGGAATTCACGTCGACATGTGACGCGGTGGTCACGAACACCTATCGACTCCTGCGCACGAGTTGTGCACTCAGCTCATTGTGCAATTAAAATATATAACTAATCGATGAAAGCTCCAAGGTCATCACTAATTTCACGTCAATACAACCTTATTGAAATACTTAAGACCAGTACTATACAATTAAGATGCAATATCATATCTTTGAAATCTATAATTAAAGTCTATGTCCCAATTAATTCGATACAAACCTCTCAATGTGACGAAATGTTGCGGTTTCACTTCGCGATAAATAGTATCGATAAGGGACACCGATCCAGTTATTAGTGTCGATGCTTTTCAGTTTCATCCTTAACATCGATGTTATTATAATCGATTTCTGAATTCTTGATTGTTTGAGTGATGGGAAAAGATCAACGACAACGCCTCCCGATGAATTAAATTTGAATCGATTCATGCATAAAAGGCTGTTTCGTGTCTTGTCTTATTCATGAGGCTGCATAATGATGAGCAGTTTTAGAGCAAAATAAAGAGTAGATTTGCTGTTTTTTTTTTTCGTGCATGTAGAAATCCTTTAACGACGATGTTAATAAAAAGAAATGTGCACGTCTACGTTTCTTTGTGACGCTTTGATTGATGTCCAACTGACCTTGCAAATTCTTTGAATATGTAGTTCTATTGGCGTGATTTTTAATAAAAACGCGACGTAATACACTGTCAGTCTTCTACTGCGTGTCCAATCAATCATTCGCACTCCATTCTAACGCAACGCCTGTCAACAATCATGATGAATATTCCTACACACGATCCAATTCACTCGCATTAATATCGTTATGAAATCGAGCGTATCGAGCACTCGATTCAATGCAGCCGTGAACTTAGACTAGCGAGTTGACAGTGCACAATGAGCACTATTAAATCATTTGTTATTAATCGAGTACCATGACAATATAGAATCGAATCGGTTCAATATGTGATGGAGTCCTTGAACGGTATTAACCTTAATAGTTGTGCAATCGCTGGCCGATACAGTGCCGAAACGAATCAGAATCGATTCGGCCCACTTGACTCCTCCCGTTTCAATCGATGTCTTATTAAATTGCGAAACTACAGAGCCCAGCCCTTCATTGACGATGATGAATTGTAATTATTATTAGTCTATTGTGACTGTTGTGAGTAGTCAAGGACAACATAGTTGATGATGTTTATTAAACAACACTCGTAAACAATGAATCGAATCGATCCATTTTTAAATCAAAAGCTTTAATAAAAATATACGACTTCCGATTGATTAATAAATTTTATGACCTATCATATTTTATTCAATTTAGTCAGTTTAAGATCATTCTCTAAAAAACGTTGCCAAACAAGCTAGACACGTTTTGTAGGTTGTTGTTGAGAAGAATAACAAATGTAATCTCAGTCTCGAACGGTTGACTAGTTGGCCTATTTATTCCGTACATGTCAGAAGTATGTAGTCCGTCTGTCCATCTGTTTGATCAGTAGTTAATTTGTGTTTATTAGCCGTGATTGGCTCCCGGGTCAGCCCGCCACGCCAATTGTTATACTAAACAATTGCCATTGAGCTATTTGCCACGATACTTGATTATTAATTTGTTTTGTATCTTCAATTGTTATAATCCGATACTATTAAATGAGCAATATTTGTTTATATTCGTAGGATAATTTTATAATTATCGCGAAAATTCGAACATCAATAAAAAATATCATCCTACGACATACATATTATAATATATATTATTATAATGTATTTGTAATTACGTTCTCGAAAACGGCTCTAACGATTTCGATGACAGTTGCAATATAGGGGTTTACGGGGGCGAAAAATCGATCTAGCTAGGTCTCATATCCGGGAAAATTCATTTTCTTTGTATTTACAAAGAAAATGAATTTTCCCGGATATGAAACACCCGAGCACAGCTCGGTCGCCCAAAGTTTAGAACAAGATGGCTACCTTCGAATAATGACATGGCAGCATGGAATTAGTAAGTACCTACTATTATGGCAGCATGGAATTAGTAAGTACCTACTATTATGGCAGCATGGAATTAGTAAGTACTTACTATCATGGCAGCATGGAATTAGTATGTACTATACATGGAATTAGTATGAACTATCCTATGCTATTAACTAAATGTGCATTCTCTGTTTTCACCAGAGCAGAGCTCGTTCACTCAGGTACTGATAATTAAACCTAGTAGGTACCTACGTTATTTTCTTATAATCTTGATTGTTCCCTTTCTTTGTTACGAGATAATGTCGCTCATTTTTCATGTGATTGCTGAAGGGCTTTCTGGGTATCAGTCGATTCGATCAGGAATCTTACAGTTTTCGTGAAAAAAGGTACGCGTTTCTTTCTAATTTCCAAGAAAAAATCAGTACAGTTCAGTATCTAAAAGCAAATAACTTCAAGCAATGTAGAACTAACTGCACAAGAGACATTAATAATGTAGCAGTTTTACAATATTATTCCATTAAGTAAACATCTTGGGTTCAGTGGAAACGATCGTGATGACGTATCCCCCAATGATTCGATCCGGCGATTAAATGGATTTACAGATGCGCGACACGTCTCGACACACAATCGATTTATCGCATCACTAGCACAACGCCCATTTGGTATTTTCCTAACAGAATATTAATCGGATAACCGATCGATGAGATTGAATAGCAAATTTTAACGCCTGTTGTGCTTACGCGTTGCAAATGATCTTGTTTAGGGAAAGTGTAATAATTTAAGTAATTCTTACTATTTGTAAATGGAATTAGTTATAAGTACTTATACAATATTTTAGCATTAACTAATGAAATATTTCATTTTGTTTCAGGTAATTAAAAACTTTTTGGATGAGCTTTCTTGACAGAGCTGAGCTTTGCTGAATTTGTAACAAAAAAGCCAGCTCAGCTGCTCGGTCTCTCAACTTTTTCTGGCATTCAAGGTAGGTAACCTTTTACTCACTATATCTTACTCTTACTCCTCATTATATCTTATACATTAAATGTGCAATATTCGTATATATACATAAATACACATTTGTAATCCCATTCTCGAAAACGGCTCTAAC
Organism: Xanthia togata; assembly: GCA_963853775.1. Taxonomy (NCBI): domain Eukaryota; kingdom Metazoa; phylum Arthropoda; class Insecta; order Lepidoptera; family Noctuidae; genus Xanthia; species Xanthia togata. Next base: position 22,592,820 of record OY970802.1, read on the forward strand.
GATTTCGATGAAAGTTGCAATATAGACGTTTACGGGGGCGAAAAATCGATCTAGCTAGGTCTCATATCTGGGAAAATTCGTTTTCTCCGTATTTTCACCCGAGCAGAGCTCGGTCGCCCAAAGTTTAGAACAAGATGGCTACCTTAGAATAATGACATGGCAGCATGGAATTAGTAAGTACCTACTATTATGGCTAAATTATTGTACTTGGATACGTTAAAAAAATCACAGCAGTAGTTTAAACAAACGAAGTTAAAAGGAAAACTATTACAGCTAAGTTTAGGCTTTAAAGTTTAACGAGTAATAATCGACTAACTCAAATTTGCAGTTTGAAAAACATGTTCTCCCATGCGGAATGTAATGTTCTAAAATGTTAAGTTTGTTCTTGAGATAAATTCATCCCAATTACGGAACCCTTCGGTCATTGTGCGTGGTCCCACACGCACTTGGCTGGTTTTTTGAAGACCTATCTACCTCTTTTTTTTACTTATAGATAATATAATTGTTCATTAGCGATAACTGAAACTCTTCACTAGACACAGTAACGTCAAACTGTCTCCTTAATAGAGCAAGGTTTTTGACACGTTGCAACACCTCCTTAATTACCTATGTCAGTTAATTATCACTTGACACACATATGCAATATGCTTCATTTATCAATTTACTTATCCGATTAGAGGGGTAATTAAATCACTGATAGACTTGGTGACTAAATGGCTCTGGTCGTGAAAGGTTCGGGTATGCTGGCGTAATTAGATTATGTGGTGCTTTTAATTTGTTGGAGACGTTGATTTTAATTAGGACTAGACGGAAGAAAATGAATGTGTAGAAAATAGGGTCAATTTGTGCTAAAGTCTGTGACACTGATTATCCATTTGTCACAAACTGCGAATAGTTTTTGGATTTCGCCTGCGACCGTACAATTGTCGTCACCTTATTTGTGATCCCAGTCGACCGATTCAAAAACGCTATTGGGCAACTGGTCCCAGTTTGACAGCGGTCACAGACGCCTGAGTACTCCTAGTGGTTTATATCCCTCGAAAACAAAACAGAATTGTTTGTAACAATCAACCAAGATGTTTAAAAAAATGATGCGATTATGTCAAGTCAACAGTTGACTGATTAATTTGTTAATAGCCGAAGATTCTCGACCTTATGCCGGCGACCTTCGTGTGTAATGTTTTAGTCATAACAAATTGCATACCTACTACTTATTGAAGTTACACCATTATGTCATGAAGTCACCTGGGTGACGTAAGACTTGTATCGGTTTTGTAGTTACCAAAAAGGTTTGAGTATCACTGCAATATTAACTGTAAGTATAAGAGGGGTAGGTACCGCTCGAAATGGCTATACTTTGGGGAAGTCTCTGTCCAGCAGTGGACATCTTTCGGCTGAAATGATGATGATGATGACAGGGGTATGATAAGAGAATCTACTATAGGGATGATGCCAGGGTCAAAAAAAAAGAAATTCTATTTAGTCAGATAAAAAATATATATTTGACACGTATTTTTTACTTTATCATATTAATAAAAAATGACTTAGATACAACGCATTAAAGTTGGGGAGTGGGGGTTGATGCGTCACAAGTATGTATAAAATCTACATACAAGTGATGTCATGGCACATTTTAACTCAATGTAGGTATCGCCGTAATCTTTTGATAACGTAAAAAAAGAAAAAATACGTGTACCTACGTTATTTTTTCACAGTCTTCATGACGGACAAAAAAGATTTTTCATCATCCCTATTATCGTCGGTAAAAAAGTTATCGAAGTACCTTACTCAATTCGAATGTTCAGAGAAACAAGAATATGAGAAATGTATTGAATATTCAGGTCAATATGAAAACAAAGTAGTTGTCCAGGAGAAATCGCCATCAAATACAACGATAAATAATATCCTAGTGCATCGCCCAAGGCGCTACATCCATTGCATAAGACTAGCGTTGATCACTGCACTAACAAATTACGATAATATTTAACGATCGTACAATAATCTTATCGTAGCAATTAACTGGTATTACTTCGCGTGGTCGTCGTTAATTTATAATCGATAAAGTTATAAAAATATCGATAAATAAACCGATGTTACCTAACGGTGGTTGTAATACGTTCTGAGCTAGCGATCGGGTTTTTCCGCAGTTTTTAGACATATTGGATAGAATTAAGGATTATGAGCATGTACCAACCATATTATTGTGTTTGGCTAGATATTAAATTGGAGCAATAAAAGCTTAATCGAAAAGTAGATTTACAGCCATTTTTCTCCATAATAAAAGTGCCAGGCTGCCATAAATGGCATTTTTTATGCCATGGAGCCTCGATCTTGCTATAGCAGACTATATCTAAAAACACAATATAATATTCGACATTTCTTGCTTCCTAGTGCGCGATATAATGTTTTTTTCCTTAATTTGTTAGTTCGTGCGCATGCGCATCTTATAGATAAGACATGTACCTAATCGGTATCCATAGTTCATAAAATTTAATTTTATATGACGTAGGTAATTACTATTATCAAAAGGTGACATTACAGACTATCAAATGTACATAAAAAAATGGGTTGTACATGTTTTGATGGATGTTCTATGTATTTATAGATTAATACGTTTGTTTTCTTCTTTATCGTGACCAGCTTTAAGGGTGTTAACCTTAGGACGATGTATAAACACGCGAGGTACATAACGATACTTGTAGATATCTGGTCGATACTAAACACAATAGAATATTGAATTGTAAACAGTACTGAAATAATAGAATTGGAATGGAAGATATGGTTAGTTTTACACCTTAATAATACAAAGTCAATTCTGCCTACAAATTACGTTATTCTCTGTTTCATTAGCTCTCAGATTCCAAAAAAAAAGTTTGTAGGTACGTGGATTTTGAAACATCGGAATTTTCTGAGAAAATCTTGAAATATAGATTTCACGCTAAACAGTGTTTAACTTGAACTCTAAATCAAGTCACGATCTTGAACTTCGTTATTTCCAAGTGAGCTAAATAATAATATACTGTATTTCTGTTTATTTATTTATTTTGTGAACATAGGTGATTACAGGTGTTTTACAATATAAAATGTCAAGTGCACAAACCATGTTCCGCCGATAGGCATACAAAATCCGAGTTAAAGTTATAGTAAACTTATTTATTAAAAATTAAAACAAAAAAACAAAAAAAACATGCAGTAGTTTTAAACAAATTAACAATATCTGTCTAACTGAAAGACTAGACATTTTGACATACTTGATTTTCATAATATTATTACATAACATACATAGGTACACACACTCAAGCCTACTTCCCATGGGGGTAGGCAGAAACTACAGAATGCCACCTGCTACGATCCTTACTTACTCCTGTAACATTATTACATTAAATATATTGCTTATTGACAGAGCACCATTCAATTTTCCATTGGAAACAGCAATGGCAAAGAACAAACATTGAAAGTTCCTCGTGATGAAAAAGAAATTGAAATAATTTTAATATTTTGTATCAAGATTCATTCTGGCACAGTATGTGTTCATCACATTATAGTCCAAGTTCTTTAAAGTTAGTTTACATATTTCCATTATTCAGCAAAAGCAATCGGTCAGTGTTCCGGCGCCATTGTTCCGTGACGTCACCGCATCTAATAAACCTGTTGATCCATTTAACAAATTGCGAGCGCCGCGAATCGCCTGGAATGTCTCTGTTCTAGTTTCCAAACAAACCCAGTTAAACTAGCGTTTCTTCGCGGTTTACATAAATACACAAACCAGCATTTATATCTCTGAACAGATGTTTTAGGTTTTCTTTATTAATTTGAAAAATGTTAGGTCGTTGAACTGGGTTAATCATTATTGTTATTTGGTTTTTATCTGTGAAAACCTGACCTGAAATTGTGTCTAGTACTTTTTTACCAACTCAGTCTCGTCCATCTTATCTCTTACATTATCTTTATCGACCAACAGCTGTTCAATTTCTGTGCACTGTAGCTGAATAACAATTCACGTCCAAAGGAATTAATAGCTATGCAGCAACAAGTGAAGTTGTAGTCAAGTAACATTAAAATGAAGCAGTATTTAGTATCCGAACTCATAACAGATTCAGTCTCGAGAAGTGGGTGGCAGCGGTGCGCCGGCGCCACTCCACCTGCCTACTTGTGCAAGATTTATGCGATCAGGACTCAATAGACAACTCGAAAGTTGAAACTTTTACACGTGTGTTTACAAACCATAAACAAGGTTTTCCCTTTACGATCGCTGGTACTACTAACGTTTTGATCTTAACCATAGACTGGAATGGGTTAACCATAAATATCCTGTGTTTTATTTAATCGCTGTCATAAAGAGGTTTTAATGTGTCAAAAATAAACTTGAATACTGTAACGCTCGGCAATCGTTATGTGTGACTCAGTGGTCTACACATGCAGAAAACTAACACAGGACGATAAATATTTCAGTATTTCAACAGCAGGCATCGATATGTTGAAAGTGGTATTTTCACATCCGATTCTATATTTTGATCTTGTTCTAGATCGATATGTATTTATAGAACCGATACTTCATCAAATGAATAATTCATGAATTCCACATAATGAAAGAATGTTTCACTCAGCCTATTTAAACAAAGAACGCATAAAATATTATAACGCTTCGGTACACTCACGCAGTTTCTAAAACTGATGAAGATAATATAATCGGTCGTTTGGATTCAACGATTTAGCAAACTTTCGACATGTTTTGGTTACGTTGTTGTTTTATAACGGCTGGGGTCATAAGTCGTGCGTCGGTTACGAAATCCCCACTGCAGATTTCTTTAACGAAAGTATCGTGATCTTGAACCTGTATTCGGGTATTTGGGATCTGATCCGATGTCGAGCGTCGATTCGTCACGACGACTGCTTTCGCGGTGCCCAACCGGAAATTCGCCATAAACGTTCGCCAATGAAAGGTGAATGTCAAGAGTGGTTTACGCTCTAATGGAGTCGCAAATCGATAGATATTGAATTCATTAGTGAAACTCTTTTATGTAAATAAACGTGTTGCTGATGCTTTTTAACTAACACTTCATAGAAAACCGTCAATCAATTCAATCAATCTGCCTAGCCTTGTCCCAACTATATTGGGGTCGGCTTCCAGTCTAACCGGATGCAGCTGATACCAGTATTTTAAATGGAGCGCCACAACCCAGTAACTGGGTAATACGATATCCCTTGGTAAGACTGGTTGTCAGACTTTCGGGCTTCTGACGACCCGTAACGACTGTCAAAGATCCACGAATGACAGCCGGGACCAACGGCTTAACGTGCTTTCCGAGGCACGGAGGAGGTCTCGGTATGTAAAGTTGGTCACCCATCTACAGACCAATCCCGGCAAGCGTAGCTTAACCTGATGGATCGACCCGTGCGACGGTTATTTGTAAGCCACGAGCTCCTCCAGAAAACCGTCAATCAATTATAAATAATAATAATAAAAATATTTTATTATTTGTTGCCAGCTCAAGTAGCTACGAACTTGTCATATTACCCTAATGGGGTTATTAGGAGTCAAGAGTACATCTTTACAGCCGTAGCGAAATGTGGGTAATCGAACAAAACCTCTATTCAGGTCAACTTACATTGCTCCGGCGCCGACGCATGTAGAGCCGTAACACTATAACACTGTAATTTCCCATTGCGCTTACATAACTATTTGCTCACAGGATATTACATTCTTGGTCTACAAACGAGCTTTTAATGTTCGAATCGGAAGTGCGGATTAGAAAATTGCAGTTGCACATCGCGTACGGGACCACTTTCTCTGATATTGAAACATTTGCGAGGCTCTAAGTCCTCAGAGAGAAATTAACACTCGCTTTTAATTATAATTTACGTGTTATCCGAACTGTACTAAGTGGATATCATGTTGCCATAGACTCATGAAGATTGAAGACCAATTGCATTTTCAGAAAATGGCGTTTTTTAGTAGAAAAAAAAAAACTCATAATAGGTATGTCTATGCTGTTATCCAGATCTGGGTTTCAATGGCGTTCAAAATTAAAATGTTTTCGATGTAAGAAATTGTTAAATAGTATATTATCATCATCCAAACAATGCGGCTTCACTGACCAAAAACGCTGATATACAAAACAATTTCTATGTTCAATTGAACATACTTTTGAGAACAATAACCTCTGATTAATACAGTCCTGTACATAGGTAATAGAAATACTTCTTTAGTCACACATTTGCAATATGTATTCTCTTCTGGGGCATTGTTTCAAGTGACGATGTGTTAGCTTACCTGTTACGACTTGCCTCTGAGTATTCGCTTTGCCTAGTTAAATTTTGCGCACTCTATGAAGCTGAGGTCCTGAGGTGTTGAAATTCTCTTCCTATAAATTCTTCGTTATCATGAAGCATGAGTGTTTGAATGATTATGAAATAACTTGTTCCGGCTTACTGTTTGTCAATTTTAAATAACATCTTATCCATCCACAATAGTCTAGTTAAGTCTAGTAGACTCGGGGCAGTTAACCCCGCTACCAACTTGCACACTGGCTCAGCTATTTACTAACTAACTATAACTGTGCTGTTCACGTCAATTCCATAGAAGGGACCTGAAAGCATCATAAGTTTGATAACCAACTCGTTATTGAAGGTAAAAACGAAAAATTTAAAAAATCTGCGTTATAAGAAGTGTTGGTCAAACCATGATTGAAATGCGAGGTGTAAGTAGTAATGCTATTGAAAATCAGGTCACGTTCAGCTACGTGAGGGGAAGAGTACTGCGCAAAAAGCAATTCATAGATTTTGATATAGCATTTGTATGGACACGATACTACTTAAAGGTGGATTGAGTTATTGCTTGGGAACCGGGGATCGGAAGGCAATAAAATCCTGCGGTTTTCATTTATTTTCTGAGAGATCGAAACTTTTATTTTATTACATGAAATATATCAAATTAATATAACCATAACATCAGGCAGACAAGAAAACAGTCAAGATCAAAAGTCTCGTCTGTGTAGGCTGTGATTGAAAACTCTCAATGCAAGTAGATAAACATCATGAACAAAAAGGAAAAGATTAATTAAAACGGGATCAAAACCTTATAATAAGGTGCAGAAGCATATACGAGTAAACAGTATTTCATATAAGAGCAGTAACACGATAGAAGGCAACGTCTTTCAGTTACAATTGCAAACCGGCCGCGATGAATAAGCACCGATATGGAATAGTTCTAACACATGATCTTGTCTATGTAAAATTGCCGAGTTATAGTTATTGCGTAATGGTAATCGGCGGATCGAGATCCATGGGAAAGAACCGATTGAACTGGGCTGTTGTATTGTTCTTGAGCTTAAGTACTTACTAGTATTGAAAATAGTTGTACTAGGCTGAAACATTCTTCAAAAGTAACATTTTGTTGTTACGCCTGAATATACCGCACGGGTCTTTTGTCATCTATCAAAATTATCTCATGATTTGTAAGTAACACATCTGCTTGCAGTCTTTGTACGATCAGAATATAAATGTTACTTCGTCTATTCATGAAGACATGCACCCGAATCACGTTCTCCACTCTTGAATTCGAATTGTCCACTACATTAACACATGCCTCGACACGCTTTATGTACTAAAATCCACTCAACTCTGCTTTGTTTGTTTCATTATAATCATGTCTATTACAACAACCATTAAACTGATCTTCGGCATTATTGACCGCTTTGCACCAATCGAATTTATACGACCGACTGCGATTCGACGACGTTAAGTGCGCTTAGGCTTAGACCTATGTTGGACCATAACTCAATAATATTTTCAATTTGGTCAGCAATATAAAATTTATTTTCAAACGTCATCACAAGTTTTATCTTTATAGTCGTATCATCCTCTCAAGATGGTCTGGCAAAGATACCGCTCTCGAAGTCTCAAGTACCTACAATGCCCGTTTCTTCGCTTTCCATATACAATTTTATTTTGCTTACATAAAAGGTACGTGAGCCCTTCGGTCTAAAAAATATTGTGTAACGTGGAAAGTGTTTCTACGATCACTATGGTGTTTATGGTTCACACGACGTAATTATTTTCTCTTACCTCTGCAATTTGCCCCGCTGCTGCACTATGATTAATATTGTCCGCGTGTTTGTACTGAGGAAAATTTCGTTGGGAGCTCAAGAGAACAGCAACAAAGGAAGGAAATTGGTATGGCGCACTTTGAAACTATTGAACTAGTTTATGTTGTCATTATTAGTTATGGGTTTTAGGCGAGTTTCTGTTCTTTGTGCTCGCGTCGTTGTTGAAAGGGAAAGCTCCGGGTAAAGCCGTTTGTGTTGTAGGTACCAAACGTAACGGATATTATAAGTATTATAACATAAAATTTAAATGGTATTAATTTCCATTCTCACTTTATGATAAAAGGGAGATAATTATCTATGACTTGAGGTCGAAATAAGTGCTTGCGACAATCGTAAAGCTGCGCGACAGCACTTGAGTCTCCCTGACACGTTTTGCAGTGCATTTGCATGGCGCGGGCGCAGCCGCTCACCGCTCTCTATTAATACGTTAGATATGATTATGATAGATCGATTTGCTTAATTGGCGCATGCGCCACTTGCCCACACAATTATAATGCATAAATATTAAGTACTGGCGACAGTGCCAAAGGACAAGCCAACCATTTAGCGATCATAAATTTTATTCAGTTTTATGAGGTCTTTCACATCATTTTATTGTCCGTATTTTAGTCTGAAATATTTACACTATAATTAGTTTTCTGATTCATGAACTTGTTAAGTCAATTAAAGAAGTAAAACATCTTCAAGTTCCATTAGTGGCTTCAATTGAGCAGACATTTATTCATCATTACATGGATGATATTTTTGCGCTGTTAAATAAAATTATTTATTTATTGTAAGTCGGCCCACTGAATGTCGACTCAATGTGAAATATGTTATGGCATGTTGAACAATTTATTTGAATATCAAATTATATCGTTGGCGTAATGTTGACAAATAACGAAGACTTTGATCTCCCATTTATCAGCAAATGGCCAAGATCCTAAAATTCAAAAGTAATTTACTGAATTGACAGAATATGAAATGCTTCTTTCAGAAAACTCGAATGTTGTGTTGTATCACACAAAATATCATTAGAATTGATAGTTGTTACCGCATCTTGAATGCCTTCCACTTCAAAATTAAACTTTGTAGCGTTTGCTCTTTCTGTCCAACCTTAACTCTTTCTCTTTCAAATTATCTTAATTTTTTTGCAATTTCCAGGTCAGTGTCAGGTTGTATGTTGATTAAAATATGATTCGCGACCGTAACAAATATGGCTTTACAGAATTATAATCATTAGAATCAGGAATGCAACTCCTTAAGTTAACATAATCCTCAAATGTCATGATTTCATGAAATAGTCATTCAATAGGATAACATGAACTTAGAGATTGATGATTTCTATGATTATAATTCTATAAATAAACATTTGTTACGGTCGTGAATCATATTCAGATCAACATACAGCCTAATACTGACTGACCAGCAAATTGCAAAAAATAGTATGAAAAATTTTAATTTCGCGGGCTACCCTGACGCTTTCGCCTTAGCCAAAACCAAAAACAACTGAGCCGTTCCCAAGTAAGACACCAAAAATATAAATGTTAATTTCAACAATATTGTATCTACCTTAAAAAGGCCGTAGAGTTTGGCATGTGACCCTAATTACTACTGTGGTCTAAAATGATAGCATTGTCGAGTGGTCCAGTCTTATTACATGATTGAGAAGTTAAATAATGTGCACGCGCAAGTCGACAGTAATGTTCCTTTTATAACCACAAAAAACTCTTAAGCAACACTTAACGGCCGGCTTGGATGGTAACATTGGTATTGTGCACTTTTTTAATCATACACTTGAGAGTATAAATAGTCATTTGGCTTGCACTTATTACGGGTAATAGTAGGTTTGGCAAGAGTTTTGGCAACATACAATTTTATTGAACACCACGCATGTGATTTTAACCGTTGATTGGTTCCTATTTGTTTTGTAATTCTGATTCTGCTGTCGTTGAAATACTATGTGCTGTAGAGTAGGAAATAGAAGAAGAAATAAATAATGCATTACGTACTAAAATTGCGTGGATAAGAAACGGGCTCATATTTAACACCGTATTTACATACAATCCGATGCCACAAATTGATACCTTCTTACAGTATCGTGGAACTTCTTCGTTTAATGGCATATTACGCATTTACGCAGTAGCTACTTACCAGTTGCCGTGAACGCACCTAATCCACTTATAATTACTCATTTTCCTTGGCTCTTGACATAAAATAGAGGCAAGTTTTATTGGCCGGTGGCCACTTATTGCTGCATGTTACAGCGGCACGTTAACGTACTCGTTATGTAACATGTTACACAGCTCAACGTGGTGCCAACACCCGTCCTGTCAACAAATTGTTGTATGAAAATTGCGTCCGTCGGCGGCCTATCTGGTCGTCGTCTCACCGTTATCCCTAGGGCTGTCTGAAGTACCAAATTTTATTGTCTGTTTAACTATAGTCTGGTCGTTAGCAGAATGTTAACGCCCAGTAGGGGAGACCGGGGTTGGTTGACTATAGGGGCAGGTTGACTAACAGGCAATAACTTCTGAAATATTCGTCATAATACGATGTCCATCAGAGGGTGCGTTCAAAGTGAGGCGACGCTTAGTTACTCGTTTCGGCGCGCTGGAGGCGGACGCATTTTAGGAGTAACGGTGACATTTTAAAAATTCAAGTAAGAACGTAAATATTTTTATCGACATTTCTTTTGTTTTTTTGACTGCAGTGTATATTGAAAGGTTTTGTAGTCTTCACTATTGCGAAGTACGGTTATTAGACTATAGATTAATGCCACATATTTGCTTTAATAATGATATGAGTCGTGTCCATGGGCTCCGGTTTACAAAATGGCCGATTGGGGATGGTAGGCTAACATGTTTACGGGGTTCCTTGACTAATGCGTCAACCAACCCCTTAAGTTTATTGTGTTGACTTTTATATTTATTTTAAATAAATTGTGTTGGGCCGATTTCTAGAATATAATTATATTCGCACTAGTTTTATTTATTTTAAGGCCATTTAGGTGTAAACTACATGAACTAGGGTAAATCAAGTAGGTATTTAATCAGGCCTTTTTTTGTAGGACAATGAGAACTGATATTCGAAAATCGGATCGAGGCAAATAACGCAAAGTGTATTGGAAACCGCTTGTGATGAAGTAATTGCAGGAAAGAAAAATATACGCTCGGTGGCTATTGACTATGAATATGTGTATGTAATTTGATATTCTTGTGAGTTTATTGTTTAGGTGCAAAAAGAGTCCTAATGGAAGGAATACTTTACGTGTTGTTACCTACTTGTTTAATTACAAATAAATGACGTTGATTTGTGAAGTTATGTATTATTTATCAGTCATATGCAATGATTTTTTAGTATGGTCAACCTACCCCATAAAGTGTGTCAACCAACCCCGACAACGGGGTTGGTTGACTAGCTAGACTTGTTTTAAAAAAAACGAAAAATAATCTTCTTCTTATTTAGTAAGAAAATTCAAATTAGCTGCATTAATAATCAATAAAATACTCGATTTAGAAGTGCTCTATATCATTTTGTATCTAATTTAGTTCTGCAGTTATTAGCTAAAATATAAAAAAACTAGTCAACCAACCCCGGTCTCCCCTAATATAAGCAGCGTGAAGTAGGACTGTTTGTACGCGTCCTATAACTAATCCTTATAGTCCTGGCGGGTTTTACAATAACAAGGATGCCAACATATATGTAATTTTCCAATCTTAAAAGATAAATAAAAATATTATCTTTAACCGCCAGTCTTTATCTAATTATCTCCCATTGTAAACACTGCCAGATAAACACTGCAATGAGGAAAACAGGTTGCTATGACTTTCTCTGTTAAGAGTATTCTTCAAGTCGTTTTTATTTTTGAGTTGCTATCAATCAAATTAACATTGCGTCTGCCACTTGTGGGTTTTTATTTTACTGGCTGCTTCACCGACCAATTTCGACACAGTCAACAGTCTACGGCATTCCCATGCCACTCATCATCATTGCCAGGTTGCTCTTTGCCCAAACCTGGTCCTAGACCCCAAGAATGTTCTCCATCTCAGCCCTATCCTCAACAGACATTTCAGTCGTTTCCTACTTGCGTCTGGCGGTAGTCGGGCGACAAATTGCCGACGGACGCCATTTCGGCGACGCACAATTGCCCCTTAACGGCCCGTTCCCCAGATTTATTCGCCTACACGTAAGTTAAGAGCCTTGTTCACAGTACGCATTTCGTTTAAATCACGACGACACGCTATTCGTCGTGAACACTGGCGCTCGTCAAAATTCCTGTGTGTAATATTCGACCCACGAGGAACGCTTCCGTGTTGTGGTTCACAAGTAAAAACTGTTAGACGAGAATTGGTTGATTGTGATGTATTGGCTGTTTTGGTATCCAATGGTTCTCAAGGGTAATTGGATGATGTGTTTTGTTCTCTAGATGTGTCCGAATTATCATTGAATTTAGAACTGCTGGAGTATTGTATTCTTTTGCACGTTTTTGTGATCAGTTTCTTAAAAACCTATAGTTCCTTCTAAGCATCAACTGATATGTTTATAAATTCCAATTACTCCGATACATTCCCCGTACCGTGAATGTTCTTCTTAACCCGTGCGGGTAATGGCGGCGCTAACGACCAAACACCAGTAACGTGATCCTCGAGGTGTGAACTTACGAGGCGTTCCTGAGAAATTCGCTTATTATTAGTACCTGGAACCGTATGCCTTTCCTGATCTAGTCGTTTAACACCAGTCGGTCGTTTTCGTCGGGTTGCTACCCGATCGGAATGTGGAAGTTCGTTTCAGGATTAACAGACACCATTAACGTTGAGCTATTAAGTAGAACAATCTTGGCAAAGTTTTGATGTCTTATTTTAGATATAGCCGTTAAAGCTTTGATACAAATTATTTAAACTTAGCATTTTACTCCTTTGGTATGAGCAAACAATTTAAGTTGATACTGAACTAAACACAAAGCTCTGCTTGGATCTAAAATTAAAACATAATTCGTATTGGCCAATATCAGCTATTTTATTGTTATTGTATCTGAGCGCGAGTATCGGACATTACGGCTGGGTGGAACATTAGCATGGTGGGGGCTCAACAATGGCGGAGCGGCGCCGGCGCAGCGATGCCCACAGCATCCACCGATAACGTGCACTCCTCTAGTCTACAGGATACAGGGTGGTTGGTAGGGAATTTCTAGACAATTTGATACGTGGAATGTACGGAATTTATGTGTGAGGAATTGAATATGTCAGCTTAAAAGCTTTTTTTCATTAAATTAAAATTAATTTTCGAAATTTAGAACAACAGCTGCATAAGTAAACTTCTTTAATTTAGTAAAAAATACTGATGCAATTTTATGAAAGCCTCCAAGTCTTTTGATAATTCTGATCAGATTATGTTGCATCAAATTGCTTTTTTTGTTAAAATAAAAACATTCGCATATCTAAATGAATTCTTAAAATATTCAGATCGCAAAAGCCAGGTAAAAATGTGTCTCGAGGCAAAAATCTCAAACGTTTTAGAATTCAAATTTTTCTCAAACAATTCTAAGAATTCCCATAGCACCCTGTATCATGAGGTCGGTGGCGTGCGCCGGCGCCGACTCCTCTAATAATAGTCGCATTCCATTCCCTCGCCCTGGAAGGGCTCACCTCGCGATGCGCGCGCGCACCTGCCGTACACCACTTTCCTTTTTCATTTGCCAAATGCTTTCGCTACTCCGTGATTTTGAATTAATGTTATTGAAAAATGGCTTACATTATGCTTGTAAATTCCTCTGAGCATGAGTAAATTGATCGTGTTTATGACCAATAAAATTACAGTTGTGACCATCATGTGTACTACGGTCTTGATTATATTAAAATGCGTTCAAACCACATGTGCAAAGTGAATATTTAAATTACTTGATAAACAGTTTTTGTTTTTTGCGTCTGATTCAAAACACGTTGATCTGTTTGAAAAATATTGTGTTTAACTGCGGAAAAAAACAATGTTACGTTATCCAGAAAGTTCTTCAAGAATTCTTGTCAGATGTTTCATTGTACAAACTAAACTCATTCACCGTGAATACCAAGGGCAACGTATTCAGAAGTGTAGGGGAGCATCTGAAGTCATTAGGGCGTCCAGGGACCGTGTCGAACTGCTGGCGTGGAACCTCGGCTAAGGGCGTGCGCGTACGCGGCTCGTGAGAATATCGTTACGTTTAATGTTTATGTTTCCATTATCGATACTATCTTTATGTATTGCTTCGCACAGGAAAAAAATCCATAGAAATTCTTGAGTTTTTCTTGTTCTTGAATTATCTGTACAAATTTTTCCGCTCCGTCGCGTTTTAGTATTTCTACAATATTATGTGGGATGGGTAGGAAAAATACTATATTTTTTTGTTTATTCGATTTATTAATATTGCGTTGCTTTATTATATAAATAAACAGTGCGTATTGCGTAGTTTTATTTGTTTCCATGAGTAACAATAGATTGCTAATTATATCTGTGAATTCATGATGGATATTTTTCCTTATTACAGGTATATGTATTATAATAACAACTTTACTTTCTACCATCATGTTTACATCTAAATTGTATCCAGTATTATATTCCACTATTCTTTGAACTTTGACTGGCTCGTCCTAGGTTCGATTCCCGGGTCGGGCAAAGTGTTATTAGATTTTTCCATATGTATGTTTTTTTTCTCAGTAGCAGCCCGGAGTCTGGATTTGTGCCCAGTTGATAGCAATAGTCTGGCCTCCTATTGCATGGAACTTAAACAAAACTGGCGAAATGTGGGTGTACCCTATTATAGGTACACCTCTGCCTAATCGTTCGGGGTATACAGGCGTGATGTTATGTTATTCCTTGAACTTTCATTGTACAGGTATACATTGTTGTCAACCACTTCGATCCAACGTAAATACGTTTCTACTTGGTACTCTGTTATTGTGTACGGGCTTAAATCCAGGTTTTATTCTGATGGATTGCGCTCCTTTATGTTCCCATTGTCTTTTTACTCTTGTTGTGGTTTTACTCCACTATTCTAGTGGCTTTGACTATGACCATCATTGTTAGGATTTATGTTGATAAAAAATGTAGTTTTCTCTGTCTATTCGCGATATTGGTTAGGGAAAGGCAATAATTTGTTGATTAGTTCTGGTCTGGTACTGACTTCATAAAATTGCAAGCAAGCGTGGTGATCAATTCCTTATCTGTATGAGAAGAAGCCTCTGGCCTACAGTAAAGATCGAAAGAAAGAAAAAGTATTTATTGGGACAAGCACAGGAGATCAATTAAAACACACACTCAATAAAAATAAAAAAACAATAAAAATTAAAACAAAGTAAAATTAAAATAAAGCAGAAAGTCCTGTGCGAGGCCAAAAGGCTCCTATCTCAGCATGGTGCAGTAGTACAATAATAGGCTGGTATTATTTGTATGAATCAATTCTCGGCTTTTCGGCCTACATTTTCAAGTTTTGGAGTACCGACTTTTATTCATTGTAACACTAGTGTTACAATGATAGCGTATGTAGTGTGTCTAGCTAGCTAGAGGATACGCGTCATGGGGATTCAGAGTATTAAAGCCTGTATGTTTCATGGGTTCGCTTGCACACGCATGAAAGTACCTATTCAAAATACATGTAGGTAAGCGAAGCATAGGAAATATGGTTAAAATTTATGTTCCTTATGCATCTCGTCTATCGTGACGAAGCTTCGGCGCAGAGTTACGATACACGCAAATGTGAAAACCATTATCGGTTATCGCCGCGATAGTTCGGGCTGCGTGATAGTAGTGGCAGTACATAATAAACGTGGCGAAGCCGCTAATGTAACCACCGCATTAGCGCGATAACTTTTTAGTGAGCAAAATATACAAAGCTTCGGCACGCATTGCTTTGTCACGATAGACGCAGAAGCGGTTGTAGCAATAAAGTTAAAGATGATAAAATGAAGGTGGTGCTTGTATTTGTTATTCCTCATACATTACTAAACACTAATGGGATGGCTTTGTTTATCAATGACATGTTATCTACATTTTCTTTAAATATACGATACTCAAGTCTCTTATCACAAAACATTTCAGAGTGTCTTTGAATGTCTAAGGTATCTTAATACTCTGCTAATTATTATCTAAAGTATTATAATACTTATTTACATGTCACACATATCATAAAATGATTAAAATATATTCAGTAATTTTAATTCATAAAGTTATAACAAGTACTTACTAGATCTGCTTCCAAATGATTTCGCTTGCGCATGTACTAAAACATAAAATAAGGTTTAGGTAAGTATTCCATTCCGTTTAATACAATTACATGCATTTGAATAATTTACCGTTTACCAATAATACATATTGTTGTCAGTTGATTTCTGTGACCTACTTGTAATAATAAAAGATTTCTGAAAATATTTTGCAATACAGTGACATCATGTCTCTCTGGCTCTGCTTTCATAATAATTAGCACATAGTAGTACCTAATAGAGTACTATAAACATTCTCACTTGCCCCCAGATCATGTAATTAGTGTTATTTACTTTAGGCAGGTCTGGAAACCGTTTCACATAATACTTTATCAGCTGATAATGTTATGAACGACTAAGCTTTGGGAGCAAAGGTTGAATAAACAATGTAACTGAGTACCTGGCTTGAGTTATTTCATTTTGAATTCTACACGAAGTTAGGGTTTTTACTTATTAATCCATACTTAGTGAAGGCCGCAGGAATCCGTTGGATGCGGGAAGTACAGATCCGGTCGAAGCGGCGGTGCTTGGGGGAGGCCTATATCCAGCAGTGGACGTCTTTCGGCTGAAATGATGATCATGATGATCCATACTTAGTCGTGTCTGCTTATATTTTAAAATTTGGTTAAAGACCTACTCTGTATTCCGTAAAAGTTTTTAATCATGCACAAGTCTGCCAATTTTTTGTAAAATAAAGTGTTTTCCTCAATTTGGACGTCAAATTTTTTTAGGGTAAGTATTCGAGTTCAATTTCGAATAAACTAAAATACATAAATAATACTTTCCCATACCTCCAAGGACTATCCGTTAAAGGACAAAAGAGGTAACATTTACTTTCATACTAGCGTCGTAGTTAGCTGGAGCATTAATTAGCTGCATTGAATATGCACGGCGGCTTGCCGGGCTCGTGCCGGAAGACCGGCTTCCGTCGCTCCCGGCGCCTTGGGACTTTCCAACGGGATTCGAAGCCGTCAAGGAGTAACCAATGTGTCTTTTATTACGTGCTGGGAGTACCTTGTTGGTTGGTAATTAAATATACCTATTTTAGAGAGAAGATTGTTACTTGAATTCTTTTTGGTTTCTTAGCACGCCAATAAGATTTATCATTGTTTAAAAATGCCTTAAAAACCTCGCCCTAAATGATAAAGAGTTACTCACATGCAATATTATAACTATCGGAAAAACACACAATTACGATGCCAGCCACCGCTCCCGTCCACATAAGGCTCAAAGAAACAGATAAGCAATAAGGAGCGTACTGCGCACACGCAAATGGCGTACGTTGTTATCTAAACGCGCCGATCGTTTACACACAGTTAGAGGACGCAATTATCACCTACCGTACACCTGTTCCATGTATGCTAATGACTACAGTAAATCACTATCGATAGACCAGATATCTCCGATTATATCTCGGATGGTCACGCGCATACCATTTTCGGTGCACCGCCTATGTGGGGTCCAATTACTGAGGACCAAACGACACTTTCCATGTCCAGGCGTGCCCTTTTCAGACCTTAGATAGTTTCCGTCTGAACACATCCTGATCTTAACTTCAGATCAGTTGGTTAAGGAATCTTGTCGACAGTGTTGAAATAACGGAATGAGAAGAGGGCTCTGCACCAAATAAACTTGACTTACCTGTTAAGGCTTTCAAGTAAGTTTTGCAATCTGATGCTGTGCACACTTACTTAGGTACTCATCGTGGAGTTTAAAAAGTGTTTGATTCGATTTCGTTCAATGCTCATATCCTTGTCTTTAATTCAAAGCGAACCAAATATGTTTTATTTTAATACGCATTTGCGAATTAATCTTGCCTCTGTCACCATCGAAGGTCGACCGATTAAGGAGTTGGTTAATTAAACCTAGCTCTGTCGTCGTCTCAGAGTCGATTTCCTTGTTAAACGATTTGATTTACGCATCGTGGGCACCCTTGGCCGATGAGGTGTTAAACCGTGACCTTACGCAAAAGGCGTCGCCCGCTGAATCACCAATAATTTTGTTGTTTTGTTTTTATACAATAGATGTGGCCATATGCGGGCGGCTGCGGGCGGAGCTTTGTTTGGGCAATCAGTCAACGACCGGCTTCGCAGTTTCCCGACGCATTCCTGAGGTGCTCGTCACCGGGAAGATTCATGCAAGCGATATGCAAAGCCCGCTGCCGCCGTTAGGAGCGCGCCCCTCGCGCTGCGCCTCAACCGAATCCGAGCGATTTTTTCGCCATGATAGCGCGCCGACACCACCTCTAGAGACCGCCTCGCGCCACTAATAAATGTTTTCCCATTTATAAACAAGATCTCGGGAATTAATACGTTTCCGTAAAAATACTGCGCAATTATTAATTTCTACGGAAAATTGATAATGTTCTCACGAACGGGCGCGCGATGCGTTAATTGGTGCGCAATCCGCATTCTGAGCGAATTAATAGTTACCCACGAACTCTCGTTCGCCGCCATTTCAGTTATTCAATTTTTCGCTCAGTTAAAATACGACGAAACGACGGCCGTTTTTTTGTGTTTACAAATTAAGGTAATTACCGTAATACCCCTGTCACAACCTTTTAAGTTCAACGCACGCATTATGCGTCTCGACGCGTTTTTCGGCTCGGAAAGGATTTTGGTTCTTATTTCTTGAGATTTAAGGTGTTAGCCGAAATATTTTGGAATTTCGGGTGAAATATTGTTGTAGTCCGCCCTTGAACGTTCAGTTCCGGGCTATTGTCGTTTAATATAATATATGCAACGCGCTCTGGGCGATATAATTGCGCGCAACGAAGTCGCAAATCACGACACTGCGCTATGCTTCATCGAAATTTATCGAATCGAACGCGTAAATTTTTCACGGATGTGATAACTTTTTTATAAGGCTTTGCACAGATTTATTCGTTGAAACGTTGTCATGATTCCTGTTAATTATAGCCATGTATCACCCTTATATTTTGGATACAATACGAAGTTCCTGCAGTAATAGAAAGCGGGCTATTTTATATGATATTTACAACTTCCTAAACTGAGCTCACCAATAAAATTACGGGCATTACTGTGAGTTTATCTGAACGGAAACACGCTTCATATCGGCGCAGGAGACGTATTTATGACTGGTTATTCTAGGGTTGTTTGGAGTTCCCATCGCGGCACGCAGCGTTCAAACATAACGCCGTATGTGATGGTGCGATCGCGTGTAATCTCCCATCTTACGGGCGAGACTATCTCGCCGACGAGACACTCATATCTGATACAACCACGCTTCCCCTGTACATGGGTAATAATCTTTTATGCGGCGCGATGAAGTTATTTACCCGTCGATTGGCCCATCGCTATCAGATATTGAGGTTCTCTGTTGCCAATTTGTGTAGCTCGAAAAACTCCTATTTACATTTCCATAATGTTGATTGAATCATCGCTCCTGGGCCGCCTCGGAGGCATGACTAAAATAGTACCAGAAGTTCAGGCATAATACATGCTTCGTTGCGTAAATAACTTGATTTTGAATAACGCGTGTCACAGGTGAGGGTCACGGCACCCAAGTTCAGATAACAATGTCGTGTGGACGCCTGACCCCGGCTGCGGACGGCGTCAATTTCGGCGCGTCAGCCGGTCGCGGCCGTGTCGTAATGCGCTTACAATGATGCCCGATTCGCAAATTGGCAGTGACCCAGTTCGGGTACTGGTGGGCGGCTCGGAGGTCCACCGGCTCCCGCGCTCACGCCTTTGCTACGCAGAAAGTTCCACACACTTGCCAAATAGAACGACTGTTAAGTAATCACGTGACAACTAACCACTCGTTTCGCTCGACGCGATTTAACGGTCCCGTTACAGTTTGCCTCTTGTGATTGAATTTCTTCGTACCGTTTTTCGATTATTTTGTCTCGGTGCGTAATGCCAGGTTGTGCAACTGAATCGGCGTGTAATTGTGGGGGGGGGTCATTGTTTGTAACGGAACGGCCCGGGTGCAGCGCGCGTGGTGTGAGATGAATTCCATTAGCTGGGTGAGGTGAGCATTGCCGCCGTAGGTCGTTTACACCGACTAGCAGCGAGCGACGCACCGAACCGATCCATTTTAACTAAACCGCAGCCCGTAAAATCATCCTTCTCCATTGTTAGAAGCCCAAGCCCGTCGGCTCTATTTGAACACTTTACAAAACATGCATTAAACCTTTGAAAGTATTTGCCTTGGCCCAATACACCTCAGAAGTTCAGATGCTTGTAAAGACACTAAGACTTGCTCTTTATTCGTCCTTTGAAATGTGCACTCCTTTTAGGTCTCCCCTTCAAAATAATTAACACTTTGCATCAACCGAATCGTGCACGCAGATGCGCTCGAGACAAATAAAAGCTGAGAAGTGTTGTTCATTTCAACGAGGCGATGATTAATCAAGGATGTAATATGAACTGTGTGGCTTAATGATTTGTTTGTATTCTGGTCGTGCAGTGTCGTTCGTCATTTCGCCAGGCTTTTCCTAGAAAGCGTAGTGTCCTATTTGGTGCTAGGAACCCCGACCACCACCGGATACGACGGCCACGTCATACTAACTGTTGATTTTCACTTTTATAATGCAACTCAGCGATGAAATGGAACTTATTGTTAACACGATGCACCGCGCACGATAAGTAGTCAGGAGTATAATGCAATACTGTCGTCTGCCCTAATTAAGGTGAGGTGATAGCACGAACAATAAATTAGGCGTGGGGTACCATAATTATCTTATCAGTGTATAGTTAGACAATGCGCCCGCTGAGATGCACGGCGCGTTATCGCGACCACCCGCCGCCAACGGGAACCGACGTCGATACAACATTATTATGGGAACATGAATCAGCGAACACCGGCCGAACATAAGAGGTGCAACGCCATCGTTCTTAGAACGAGCGGACACAGCACACCGTGTGATCGAACTCATAAAAATTGCTGGCTGCGGAGTGGTCGTACCTTCTAAAGTGAGGGCGGCTAGCAAGAATCTCGTCTTCTCATAACCAGATAGAGGAGCAACCATTGCTCGGCTCCTTCCATGAAGTCGTTAACGATCCCGGCGACACCTCGTCTAATAGCCCTGTGTACTTAGCTATGCAAATCATTACGCGACGCGGGCGCGCCGCGACCGCGTCTGACCAGACTTGCGCAATTATTCATTATTCTCTTTAAAATATTACCCATTGCGTAATGCAACCTGATAAATGACTACTATCCATTTATTGTACCCCGCAGCGTCGGTGAAACTGTTAACCCGCCATTTCGGTATCGTATTATTCTTTCAGAGGTTATTTAGTACCGTGGTGGTATTATCTCGTCGCGCTGCTCTCCTAATAATGTCTCGTTATGGGAGACTCTAGTTTGTGACCAATAAAATAATTGAATATCTGTGCGTTGATCGGCCCGAGAACTAGCTCTTATCTGGGGCGTAATAAATCGGTGTTGCCGATCGCGATCGGAGTGCGGCCAGGCGCCTGATTAATGAGTTAACATTTTTTAATTAACGATCTCGCTGCTGCGAGGAATTATTGGTCCGCTGAGGGCACCGCGAGTGTAAGCACGCGCTTCGACAGCGCACATAGCTTTCGCCGGAGCGACGTTCAGCTAAATTATAAGCTCCGACTGAAGAGTTAATTGTGTGTTTACTATACTATGTTTGCCATCTACATTAGGTATTCTTCGTTCGATAATCGCTGCGGGACGGTCGTGTCGTGATCTAAAGTTTTCCCGCGTTAAGGCTCGTACATACCAGCGCGACTTGTCGCGCGACGCGATCCTGCGATATTATATCCGTAGAACAATTTCTATGAAAACGAGCGCGACACTTCACACAGGAGCGATCTGTAGCGCCGCGACACAGATATATCGCGTCACGTGATGCGATAACATTGCGCCACGCGAATCGCAGCGCGGCATTCAACAAAGGAATGTTCCTTTGTTCTTGTCGCGCTGCGATATCGCCGCGATATCGCGTAGCTGGCGCGACGCGACACCAAGAGAGTATAAATGGCGGTGCATTCCGAGCTGAGCTCAGTAGCAGACGATCTTCGTCAGAGGACGAAGGCAGGTCTGTGCGCGTTTGCTGAGCGTGGGGTCCTAGCTTTGATTCCGCGGTCGGTCAACATAACCTAACTTAGGTAGGTAGGTACCTAAACTGGCCCACGCGAGCACGAACGGCGGTTTTTTACGTCCGTGCTACTAACAGCGGGCTTCGTTCTATTTAACGTTTTATTCCAAAAAATAATAGGTACAAAAGTGGGGTAGGAAGAAGATAATGCGCCCATAAGTTCACCACATGGAGAAGAAACGGTGAAAATTGAACCTAACCCTGAACCCAGTTCAGCATTAACAGCTTCACGGGTCGATCAATCGTGCTTCGCTTGGCGGGGGTTGTTCCGTGGATGAGTGACGATCTTTACATAGGCCTCCTCCGTGGCTCGTGGTCCTAACTGTCATTCGTGGATCTTTGATAGTCGTTACGGGTCGTCAGTAGCCCGAAAGTTTGACAACCAGTCAGATAAGCAGTTGCTCCAAGTAAGATTCAGCTGCATCCAGTAAGACTGGAAGCCGACCCCAACATAGTTGGCAAAAGGCTAGGCATACTGATAGACTATTCTAATAAAATCATAAGAAAAATAGTAAATCATTGCAATGTGGTTCTTTTATCATTGTTTTAAGATATAAATTACGATGTTGACTAACTTTACAAAAAAATAATCATTCCTCCATTTCAAACTAAAAAAATCCTCGTATTTGTCAATCATTCTAGTTTATACCTTATTACAATTTAATA
This sequence comes from Xanthia togata, assembly GCA_963853775.1. NCBI lineage: Eukaryota > Metazoa > Arthropoda > Insecta > Lepidoptera > Noctuidae > Xanthia > Xanthia togata. Next base: position 22,615,904 of record OY970802.1, read on the forward strand.
AGAATTACATTACACTGACTTATTAATGGTTTTATCGGCAAGCGGCGGCAGCGGTGCGGTCAAAGGCGGCGACGCAGTCAAAGGCGGCGACGCAGTCAAAGGACGCCGCCGGCTGCCGCCACGCCGCACACACCACTGCTATATGTACCTATCTATATTATTCGCGGATATAGATGTTTCTATATTTATGTGGCCCTTCTGAGCTGATGCAACAAAACCGATGTAGACTGTTAGCTTAATAAATGTACCTATATGTCTAATCGAACGAAAATATTCAATGTAAGTACACACGGCTACATATTAAGCTATAAATTTCCAGTATCAGCTGACCGACCTCTCATTGTACGGAAATCACTGCGAGATCAGCTTATACTGGAAATGTATAGCTTGATGTTCTTGCGCCCTCGCCACTAATAGACAGAAACGGCATTTACTTTCGATTTCTATCCAGCGCGGGGCCCTTCGTTATTCTATTGCTTGGAGATTAGAAAATTTTATTGGAGATAGGTACCTACTCCTTCCAATGCACCTACTTACCTAAGTACTTTTCAAATTATTACCTATTTCTAGAAAGCTGTAATTTGGCATAGATATATTAATCACGCCGACAATAAGTGGTGGGTACCTACCTAAAATAAAATCATTAAAAAAAAAATTTAGCCTTTTACTTCCCAAAAACAAACTTAACATTGTAGTTGAAAAACATGATCCCCATACATTTCAACTGCAAAATTAAATGTAAGTTTTTACGCACAATATTGAGTAATTTACCATGTTATTTTAAGACCATAGACTTCTTATAGGTTTTCCTGTAATCTATACCTACGTAAGTATAGAACTATTATCTGTATTTTCTTCAAAATTTTAGGCTCGGTAGTTTTGTAAATAAGGGGATTGCAAATGGTCAATTTTCATCTAAGTACCTACCTACCTATTTCATTTGCTAAGACATGCAAATGAACCGAACCGTGTTTCTTTAGCAAATGAAATAGGTACCTACTTAGATGAAAATGACATCCGGTACAATTTTTTTTTTTTTTTTCCTAAAAATAAACCCCATAGGTACTTGTTCAAAATTAATTAGTGTTTGGGTCACAGAAATTCGTATGTGAACCAAATAACTTAAGGGGCGGGCGGAGCATGCGTAGTTCATAGGTACAAACGTAATAAGTACCAAAATCATTTGTAAATCAAACACATTCTTAAGGTAGTGTGTATTTATTCTGATTGGATTATAGATTAGACGAATTACGAGTATGAGAAAAATAAGTTTTCTATAGAAATTTGAAATTCCTCATATTATTATCTCGTCTTTGTATCAGTGTCCATTCAAAATATATATTTGGGAGCCTAGATATTCTGTTTTCTAATCGGAATAAATACACACTACCTTAAGAATATGTTTGATTTACACATTATTTTGGAATTATGTTTGTATTAACTACGCATGCTCCGCCGGCCCCTTAATCGATCCATTAGATTCGGAGCAAATCGGCTGTGACTCACGGATTCCGTTATTTCATTCGGAAGTGCGGAACCCTAAATATGAGGTCTGAATGAATAGGAACCAGTATAGCTAGAACCTATAGTCATATTTTAATTTTAAATTAAGACTATTTAATTAGTTTGATAAGTAAATTAAAAGTAAGTAGGTACCTACCTAGGTTAGTGCCACTAGTGTCAATATAGGTACTTAGCTTACTCATGTGTTGTCAACTTTATGGGTGTGTAAATTAAGATGATTTCAAATTTCCTACATACTCATAAAAAGGCTCTAAAAACGTATTGCAGTTATTTTTCCAAAATCACATACTTAAATAGGAAAGTAAATAAAAATATTGATTTTTAAATAAATACTTCGTAAAAGCACGACTGAATTCGGAAGTTTCATCATTCGTGCTTGTGTGGTCAAGCTTAGGTACCTACTTAGGTTTGGATGGGTTATGTTGACCGACCGGGGAATCGAACCTAGCACCCCACGCTCAGCAAACGCGCACAGACCTGCCTTCATCCTCTGACGAAGATCGTCTGCTACTGAGCTTAGCTCGGAATTCACCGCCATTTATACTCTCTTGGTGTCGCGTCGCGCCCGCTACGCGATATCGCGGCGATTCGCAGAGCGGCATCAACAAAGAAATGTTCCTTTGTTCTTGTCGCGCTGCGATATCGCCGCGATATCGCGTAGCGGGCGCGATTCGCAGCGCGACACCTAAAATAGGAACATTTTGTATGGCGTCGCCGCGATATCGCGGCGATATCGCGTAGCTGGCGCGACGCGACACCAAGAGAGTATAAATGGCGGTGCATTCCGAGCTGAGCTCAGTAGCAGACGATCTTCGTCAGAGGACGAAGGCAGATCTGTGCGCGTTTGCTGAGCGTGGGGTCCTAGTTTCGATTCCCCGGTTGGTCAACATAACCCAACCTAACCTAGGTAGGTAGGTACCTAAACTTGCCCACGCGAGCGGCTTAGTTTTATTTAACGTTTTATTCCAAAAAGTAATAACAGCCTCACGGGTCGATCAATCGTATACTTTGGCGGGGGTTGGTCCGTGGATGAGTGACGATCTTTACATAGGTACCGAGACTCCTCCGTTCCTCGCGTGGTCCCAGCTGTCATTCGTGGATTTTTGACAGTCGTTATGGGTCGTCAGAAGTCTGACAACCAGTCAGATAGGCAGTCGCTCCAAGTAAAGTTCAGCTGCATCCAGTAAGATTGGAAGCTGGTTGGGAAAAGGCTAAGCAGACTGATAGACTATTGATGACTATTCCAAAGTGAAATAAAATCATAAGCAAAATAGTAAGTCATTGCAATGTGGTTCTTTGGTCATTGCTTTAAGATATAAATTAGAATGTTTGACTAATTTTACAAAAAAATAATCATTTCTCCATTTCAAACTAAAAAGTCCCCGTATATGTCTTTCTAATTTATACCTTATTGCAATTCCATAAGAATTACATTGCACTGACTTAATAATGGTTTCGGCGGCGCGCGGGCGGCGGCGGCGTGGTCAAAAAACTAGGTATCTTTTATAGTTGCCGCTCGCTGCAGCCGCCCGCGCCTCTCACACCACTGCTATAGGTATCTATATGTTTCTTTCTATCTAGCTGGCCCTCCTGAGCCACACAGCAACGAAACCGACGCCGACGCGGACGTAGACTGTTAGCCTATTGAATATATATAATAATATGTCCAATCGAACGATCATGTTCGTTGGTTCGTCGTTTAAACCAAACCTAACAGCAGGTACCTAAACTTGACCACACAAGCATGACGGCGATTCCTGGGCGTTTTATCCCAAAGTGAAATAAAATCATTAGCAAAATACCTAAGTAAGTCATTGCAATGTGACTCTTATCTCATTTTTGTAAGGTATTATTAAGGATTTTTGACGAAATTTATACCTATGATTTCTCCATTTCTAATAAAGAATGTTCTCGCAAATGTCAATCATTCTAATTAATCCCATATAGCAATTAATTATATAAGAGTTACATTGCAATGACTTACTAATGGTTTTGGCGGCACGCGGTGAAACCCGATTTGGATGAAAATTGGTGGGGTGGTAGCTTAGAACCAGGAGACGGACATAGGATACTTTTTATCCCGGTAAGGTAGGTAGGTAGGTAGGTAGGTAGGGTAGGTAGGTAGGTAGGGTAGGTAGGTAGGTAGGTAGGGTAGGTAGGTAGGTAGGGTAGGTAGGTAGGGTAGGTAGGTAGGGTAGGTAGGTAGGGTAGGTAGGTAGGGTAGGTAGGTAGGGTAGGTAGGTAGGGTAGGTAGGTAGGGTAGGTAGGTAGGGTAGGTAGGTAGGGTAGGTAGGTAGGGTAGGTAGGTAGGGTAGGTAGGTGCGCCGTAGATAAGTACCTACTTAGTGCTACCCGTGCGAAGCCGGGGCGGACAGCTAGTTGATAATAAAAAAAACCAGGCACGTACAAGTCGGGATTCGGCAATGAGCACGGACGGACAGCGGCGGCGGGCGGCGCGTGGCGGCTTTTAGAGCGCTAGGGCTTCGCTAGCAGTCGAGTGCGTGATATCAGCTGTCTGAGAGTCATTTCGAGTACAACGTCTGTTTGCGAACGGCTGTTTAACATTACAAGTCCCCCGTCATTGTCCCAGCACCTCAAGCGCAGTTGTACTTGCTACCACTAGACCAACGAGGCAGTTTGTAAGTAGTTACCTACCTACTATAATTTTATAATTGGATCACTCATTTATTAGAGATAGGTAGGTATTCCGTTATTATAACCGAGTATTTCTTAAACATCACGCCTGTAATCCCCTAAGGATTAGACAGCTATAGGTACCTATTATAGTACACCCTAGGTTAGTTCCACTTCCAATCTAAGTACCTACCTACTCGTATGTTGTTGATTTTAAAATGATTCGAAAGTTCATACCTACCTACTCATAAAAACGTTTTGCAACCGAAAGTACACCTAACATGTTGAAATTAAGTTATTTTTCCGAAATAACATAAATAGGAAAGTAAATAAAAATCTTGATTTTGAAATAAATACTTCGTAAAAACACGACCGAATTCGGAAGTTTAGTCATTCGTGCTTGTGGTCAAGCTTAGGTACCTACTTAGGTTTGGAGGTTGGGTTATGTTAATCGACTGGGGAATCGAACCTAGGACCGCACGCTCAGCAAACGCGCACAGACCAGCCTTCGTCCTCTGACGAAGATCGTCTACTACTGAACTCACCTCGGAATGGACCGCCATTTATACTCGCAGAGTGGCGGCATCAACAAAGGGTCATTCCTTTGTCGGTGTCGCGCTGCGAATCGCGCGCGATATCGCGGTAGTGTGAAAGGTGTTGCGTGGCGATAATATCGCAGAATCGCCACGCGACACGTCGCGCGACAAGTCGCGCTTGTATGTACGAGCCTTTATGCAACTAGTCTTTTGTTGCGCTCGCTTCACATGCCTTATACACGAAGCTGCACTTCTACTCACTACGTTCTGTATCGGTTTCGGATAGTATCGTCTCGACATTGTTATTTTTGTCATAGGTTGCACGAATCGTTTACGACATCCCCATCACGATTGTTGACGTAATATCAGCTACCACGCTCCGATGACACAATTATGTTTTGTGTGTTTCGCCGTGTTTTCTTGCGGTGGTCTGCTAATAATCTGGTTAGTCGCTTGGTTTAGTTAACCTCAGGTTTAATGTGAATTATTAGAATAATATGAAACGTGTATAATGGTTAGTGTACAATATTAATAGCGTGACCTCAGTGTCGGGCGTAGTTAGCTCGCCTAATGCCAGCTCGTCAGCGCGCATTCAGTCTCGACATTTCGCAAGTGAAAACCCGAGACGAGGACTGTATTCGTTTGACCTGCACCCTCGAGGCTCGGTGTAAACGACAGCGAAACACGACCATTGTAAAGTTACGAGCAGAATTCCATACGGGTTTTTGGTCGGCTCGCATCAATTGTAAGTCTCCTATTGACGTGGGGATTGGCGAGTGTGAAGTTCGTTAGCAAACCATTGACTGATCTCGCATAGTCGCATGCCAGTGCCATTTCACACGTATTGTTAAAGCGCACGATGAGTGCTAAATTGTCTTTAGAAATGTATTACTTGAACACTATTGCCGAGACGATGCAGACAATGTATTAAAACTCGCATTCCGCATTCGTTCTAGTCGTAGCGAGTTTGAAGTGTTTGCGACGTTTCATGCAAATGCATATAATCATTGAACCCTTGCTAGTAAAAGGAGAAATTGCTTCATTTTGTTACAAGTCTATTGCTGTTTAAGAATGTGCGAAACAATTTTTTTCAATTAGTATCGACGCCGTTGCTTATCTAATCACGAAAACGTGATACGCATTTAGAAAACAACTAAAGTGGATGTTCGATTAAAAAGGCTACTATAAACCGTTTATGCCGTTTCGCGTCCAATCGTTGCACAACTCTGCCTTTTTGTTAGCTGCGCGCGAGCTACTGATTCGTTTCATACCTAATTCAATTACAGAAACGTATGTAAATGTCATAGTCTCTAATGAAACTATTGCACGTCTCTACTCTCGGCGTTTGCGCAAACCGTGATCTGTCTCTGCAGACTGTTTATTCTTAAGCAATTGTTGCGTTCACCTCGCAATTATATTGGATTATGGTGTCGTAGTAATAAAAACAATAAACAACCACGTTTTGGATTACTTTGTAATTTATGATTGTATGAAAACATTTATCATGATGTTAGATAGTATCTGATGTTAGGCCTCGAATGTGTTGCAATGTTTTCGTTGTTGTAATGTCTCTATGCACTCCAGTGGTTCTGTAACATTGAACTTAATGCGTTAATTTCTTTTTCCAGGTAAGTGTGGTGTTGTGGAAGTGCGAGGCGTGCGTCTACTCGGTATGTGGTAGTAATGTCAATTATTGCGATTTCGCAATAATTTCATTAGCATGTGAATTCTTGAGTCATAGCATGCTAGTTGCTATTGCTATGCTATTTGCTAATATGGCGATAATTGATATTAATGAAGTATGCGAATTTTGTTAATACTTCTACTATTACCTCCTATTGTTTATAGGTAGATATTAAGTTCACACTATTATCTATTTAAGTACAATAATAAGCACAAGACGAAAGAATTTAATTACTGTATAACAAATAACGAATACGTAAACTAAACTCTCACTATCACTTGCCAAAACGTACTGAACTTTGGCACAAAACGACGCGCGCCAAGCGCGTGTCACACCAAATATTATTAAATAATCACGAATTAATTCAATCAATACACGACCTTAAGTACGAACAAATCAAAGACAATAAGGTAATAATTGCTAAACAGCAATCTTCGCACCGCCCTGCTAAATCTGCTAATGCTAATAATTTAAATATAATAATACAATCACAAGCATTCATTCAATATACAACCCTAAGTACGCGCAAATCAAAGTTATTAAGATAACAATTGCATAACCCATTCTTAAATTCGCAGAACCTGCTAATAAATTTCACTTGCGAATTCACGAGAAACGGTCAAGTGAAACCGATAGATTTAGTATTCCCGACTTCCCGTGGGTGCGACGGAGAGCGCACGCTACCGCTGCGTGCGTCGACGCTCTGACGTATGATAGTATCAAAAAATACGAAGCGATTAATTCATTTAGCATTTCACAGAATTTCGCAACTACAATTCATTTGCTATACGCTAAATGAGCAATCGCATGCTAACAATGAATGCGAATGCTAATTAATCCATCACTAGTATGTGGCAGCCGTTATGAGTGTCAGTAAAACATGGTCGCTCGTTAGGCATGCACGGAGGGCGCGCGGTTCGTGCCCGCATCAATATGCGCCCGCGCACCTCACGGACACGATTTGACGAATGAATCACACCATTTTCTTCGTAGTCGACTTGTTCACGTGACGTCACGATTTCGGTGTCGCACGCGCACCACGAAATTAAATTATAATAATTATACATTTCCGGTTCCATAGCTGTCGTAATCTCGCGGATGGAATCTCCGAGGATAATTCTGAATGACTTAATGTTTATGTAAGACGAATTGTGGTTATTGTTAAAATTATTGATATCATAATCATATCTTTATTTTTAAAAAGGAAGGAAATACATAGACATACCAACCATACACATACCATACGACCATATAGGTACATTCGAATTAGAAATTGAGAATCTATGATTATTTCCATTTGATTTTTATCTTAGCTTTTAATTACAGCGTCATGTTTTAGGTCATTAGTTTATGAGCCGCGGTCGTGATCGATTGAACATGCATCAATTTATGCCTTATTCACTTAAATTGATATGTTTATATCAACATTTCTCAGATTCCGTCAAACTATTTAATATTTGAGGTCAAGTCGTATTGAGCGCATTGTAATATGAATTATAGACATACACTGTCCTGTCTATTCTTAAAGTTTATCGCAGCACAATAAATAGCATGTATGGATGTTAATAAACTCCAACATATGGAGAAATACATCACGTGGAGCGCATTTAATCGTCTTCAGAACGGGACAAAACTCTCGTCGGAACCTCTATTATCTGTTCTGTGGTCGGAACCACGAGCTTTATAGCCAATCGGTCAAATGACGACGGGAACCATTTAGTTCCTGCCATCTTTTACGACGAGCGCTCGCCATTGTGTCGCACTCTTGCGTAGCCCTCCATTGGCCGCGCACTACACGTACGCAAACAATAGCCGCTCGGAAGCTTACTTTTGCTAAAGGAATTGTAAATGTCAAGGTGCTATTACGCTACAGCTAGCTCTGGAATGCAATACTGTCTAGAATGGTGAGCGTGCCTGGAAATGATAGCATCCCCGGCTCCGATGGCATGGCGGATATGCTCCGCATCGGACCGGCTCCCATTTCCATCATTATGCTTACCACGCCTTTATCTCGCGCGAGCATCGGACATATATCGGTGAAAAACGGCCCGCTGGAGCCGACGCGAAATTGAGATGGCGTAGCGGTCCCACCGCAGGGCAGGCCCGCAAGTGGGTCGCGCGATTATAGCGTTTCCTCGATGTTATTAGCCGTCAACAAAGACCGTGGTTTGCGGTGATCGCGCCATCGAACCCTCCGCTTCACACTTTGTGACGGAGCGCGAGCCCCGACACAACGGTGTTTTCCAGCGATATTCACGTTACACATCCGCGGTTGTCGTTCACATTTGAAACGGACACTCGTAACTCGATACAGTGTTCCGAGCAACTCTCTCCTTTTACCGCACAGATAGAAATGCAGAGCGGAACGTTTCCTAGTCTGTCCCGGTGAGTCCGCGCCGGAGTTTTGTTTCTATTGTGTTCGGAGGCGCGTGTGTTGCCGTTCGGTCGCATTGTAGTTCAGAGGGCAATCGCCGTTACGGCGGCGGCTTCTCACAATAGGAGCGAGAGTTGGCTCCCGTAAGTGCAGCTTCCGCAGATCGCTATCTTGCTCTTGGACCTGCGACACTTCCGTTCGTAACTTCCGAGGTACGATGCCTCTCTCGCTTATAAACACTACTTCAGACATCTTGGTTATGCCGTAAATGAGATCGTCAAAAAGGAACAATTTATTTTTAACCTGTGAACAAACACCCTCAATGCCTCACTCCAACAACCGCGACATAACGTGTAAATTTGCGGTTTACGCTTGAAGAATGGGTACAAGCGTTATATGTTTACCCTAAATTGAATTCGAATTCCTGAACATTGCATCATACAGGTCATGACGTAACTTGGCAATTTAAGCCACGAACATCGAAATGCCCAAAAGTATCCTTTGCAAGAGCATGTCGATCATTTGCCCTCGATGTTTCGCCCTGCCAATGCCTGCCATTAAGTTGTTTGTGCGTGGCCCATGCCTCCCCATGTATGGCTTGATTCGCAATAAAATCGGCTAACGAGACACGTCTTTGTCGTGGGTGACCACCTCGTTGTCAAGTTTTCGTTGGAAAACAACGGATGTCACGTTGAAGGCCATGATAATGATCTTTGCCATATCCGAGGAGGTCGTTGGAATTTTGCATTTGTTTTTGTTAAAATCATCCTTCAAACTAACATTTCATATCAGTGTGTTAGATGGTAAACAAACCACTGTTTTCTCAAAGTATCCTCTATCTCAAGATATTGCGTAGTTTTCCACTATCAAAGGCGTGCCGCCGCCTTTACTGATAATTCGAATTAATCATACAAGTAAGCCACTGGCATACCTACTTAACTTCGAATTTATTGGAAACGTTTCATATCTAGTTTCAATATAGAAATACATATATTCATCTGGGTTGCCGCAAGATTCCGTGATATTTCAAGTCGGGAGCGCCCCGAGCGGGCCTGCTGCTTGCATTACATTAGGCCCCGGCGACCACCCCGACAGGGATCAACTACTATACTTAGTTCGAGAACTGAACGTCCATTTATCGTGTGTTCTTTCTAAAGCATCGTCAATCGCTGTGCGTGACTGACATCTGCCCTTTATAAGAAATCAGATGATATAAACACCAATCAGACTATATCTTACCAATCAATACTTTTTTCCGACGCAACGTCAGAATGATAGATAGAAGGCTTCATTATGCAGCTCACATCCTTTTTCAGCTTGCTCATTTCGATGTTTAGGTTTATTTATTAATTGATACATAACCTGATCAGTTATGAGATAAATGTTAGGTTAGGTTGCATAAGTCTTGTTTATATCGAGCTAGACTCGAAATCATGTGCGAAGTCCCTGAACCACTTGTGATTGTAACACATGTGAAACCTAACAAAGCGTAGCTCTACGAATATTTTCGAGGTAACATGACCACCAAAAAATCAAAAGGCGTCAATGAGTTCCGTTGCCGTTGGCCGAGGCTTGCGTCACCAAAATCTTTTCACCGAAAACAATAGTAGCCGCCAACCGGTGATTACTTTAAGTGTCGGATATTTGCATGAGTTTGTCTGTCCGACCCCCTAACCGAGGGCATTGTTCACCAGCGTTTGAATGGCTGATAATAACTGAGCCTTCAGCCGCTTTTGTAAGTGGAACGGACTTTAGAAACTCAACAAGTTAGGTATTTATAAGTTTTTGGGTGGTTCCGCGCTACACCGCCACAATGTTTCATGCTTTGGATCGAATTAGCCGAATTTGAAACTCCAAGGATTTGGCGTTCAGTTAGCGGTACCAAATTGGTTGAAGTATAAATGCTTCGATAATTGTTTGCGAATGTTGTTTTTAGGAGCGATCAATTACTTCAAGATTAATGGCAATCGGTTTTGCTTTTATATGAGTACGGATAACAGTACCTGGCAATGGAATATATATCTTATAGGTCGACGTGAATGGATCTAAAGCGTCCACGGTGGAGTGGATGCACGATTTCGGTTAGACGCACACCCTCAAGTGCTATGAACTTGCATTCACATTTCGCCCTCACACTGACTCGCGCGCTTGTGCGCCTGTCAGTGACCCTCGAGTGGCGCGGTCCGGCGCCCATTAATTATTCTATTACAGCAATGGCACTCGTGATCGGTGCGCGCGCGCTCTCCTTTGATCACGCCATACGCTTCAATTCACTACATCACTCTTCACACGAACTGCACAAAATCGAAGCGCGTTGTCAGATAACACTTTTATTTTTCATCATTAAGAGTTTTTATCTTGATTGTACAAGAGTTACAAGGCGGCTGATGTATCTGCCTGTAATTTTTATGATGGACTTTTAAATTCCTGTAGATAATGTTGGAAAGCCTTAAAGTACAAGAATATTCTTGGAATTCTGCATTCTTGTTTTGATCATGTTTTGCTTTTTTATGTAGGTGAGTCTATTTTATATTCTTCAGTAGGTACTTCACCGAGATAGACTGAATGGCATCGGGACAGCAATAAATTGCGCTTGCTTTCATTAACTAATTATGTCTGCTACATGTGGCATACATTTGTATGAAGCGTCGGTGTCGTCGGTAATGATGCGTTTCCATTCGGCTCACACATAATTTACTAGCGTTTAATAAAATAATGCGCATGCGCCTGCTAATGACACTTGAATGGTCGATACGTGACCCTGCATGATTTGTGGCTGGTAACTGTTCATGAAGAGGGTTAATTGAATTTAAGCACAAAGGCGCTTTCAAAGAAATTAAAGCTAAATGGTAAAGCTTTTGATTGCCACACCTTAAATATTAATGTAAATTTTTACATAGATATTATATTCAAAAAAACGCTCAAGAAATCGCTTCCCGCTCGCACTGGCAACACAAACACAAGGTGAAAGGCGGGCGTCGTGATCTGCGTGTTCCTCCCGCGGTTGCGCACGCGCACCGTGCCCCAATTCGCTAAGTGCCTGCCCCGCTGACGAATGGGGATCAACTGCTCTAAGATAAAAAACTATTTATTGCCCCCATTCGCCCCTAAAGCAAACTTCCACTGTAAAATCATCAATTGGTTTATTGATAGGAAAATAGGCCGTTACGCACTAGTTAGCTACTTTTTGACTTAATTGAATAAATCACTGCTAATTTATTAGCTATATAAATTTTCCAGAACTTTCCAACACGCACATTAACTTAAATAAATGTTGAATACAAAAATATTCAGTAGGTACAATGGCGGACAAAAATATGGCTATGTAAATATATCCTTATTATTACAAGGCTCTGCATATTGTTATGATAATAAGGACACAAAAGCACTTATTAGTGAATAATTCGAGAAGAATGAACAATCAGTGTGTCCAAGGATTAACTGCTTACAAAAAGTTCAACGGCAGATTTAAATAACTGTAATGAGAGTGAAAACTTTTGTGTAAATGCAGTATGCAATACCTTTTTTAAGTTGCATATGTGGAGTGTGACCAATTTGCCAAGTCTGGAAACCTGAATATATTAAACCAGGCTGTAACAATATGCTCCTGAGTTAATAAGGCAGACAGTATAATGAAGAAATAATTCGCATAATATTCGTCAGAACTGTGATGTAATTTTACATACAGACTGATTTGACCATTTGGAGTAGTTCAACACACTGAAGATGTATATTTTAAAGGTCATCAAGATTGTTTTAGATTGCCAGGAATTTACCAATAAATTATAGCATAAACAATAGAACTCCATAATCTATTTAGCACCCGTATTAACCGTTTATCTGGCGCTTATCTGAGTGAACGGTTATTGCAACGCGTCGCGCACGCCCGCTCGTTGCGATGGATCAGCTTCTAATTGTCTTAATGAGCCGCATCCTCCAGCGCCCGCGCACCAATGAAACGACTAATGATACTGAAATAAAAAAAATGTTCGACGTTTTCTTAATAAAGATGATTAAACGCCGGAGTTGAGGAGGCTCTAATAAGGAGCCGGAAAAGATTGCATTGTCCAGCCATTGGCGGAATTAACTTATTTTATTGACTTGAGGATACTTCTTGCATAAAAAGCAAGTATATTATGACTCCCTAAAAACTTCACCAATATTTTATTTAGGTGCTTGAACCTGTCAAAGCAATAAACGTATTTTGGAAATCAAAACACGTATAGCTGACTCATGACTGTCAAGGAAGGTATCAGCAAATATCAAATACAACAGATAAAAAAGATGTTAAAATAGTTCACTAACCCCAGAATATTTAGGGGAGAGGAGTACACGGTACACCTTTAGAATCTCTAAAGATTCGTTGAGTTAACAAAAAAGATGCCTCCAAAAATATGAAGGAGCTAATCCTGACAATAAAACCTGATTATTATGCAGACAGCTGCGGAAATTATTATTTCGGCTGTTACAATTCAAGGTCTGCGAGGGAGAAAAAAAATACAAAGATGGCCACCGGGCTACAGGGAGACGATATAAATAATAGCAGTTGAAATCTTTTGTAGTAATTTAAAGAAATGTTTAGTCCATTACAAATATGTAACAGAATAAAATCACTGACTATCAAATAATTCAGAATTCCTGAGGTCTATAAGCTGTAATATTATAGGAGTTAAAATGCATGCAAAAATCTAGCCATAATGTCACCACACCTAAGTGCAGCTGTCCTCAGCTCAGTGAAGGTGCGCGTGCGCAACCCAACCCAAGCGCACAATAGAATATTTTGCTCGTTATTAGAATACAATAACAAGGTCGCACTACTCCAATTCGTACTGAATACAACACTACCAAATACCATATAGCTTACCTTCTTCGTATCTCATCGGATCTATATGCTTTCACAACGTTACCGGGTTTTACACTATTAGTGGGATTGACATCTGAATGAGTGGAGTGCCGGTGACCGATGGCCGATGTATTCGTCGCATGTCTTGTAATTAGGCGTGTCAATGTCAACGAACGATTGTGTGGGCATCAATAGGAGGACATACGTCGGTACGGCCATGTTTAGCAGAATCTTTCTCGTTTTTGCTCGATGCCACGACATGATTAATATTAAATAAGCCAGGACTCGGGACTGGCGGGCTTTGTCTAAGGGACTCTTAAATGACAATTGAAATATGAGGTTTAAATGACAAAGGTGACTGGTCGAGTGCGGGTGGTCGTCATTTGAAATTCATACTTTGTGAAGTGCTGTCGTAGTTGCCTGGATACTTTGCTAAACGATCCTACAAAATTAAAACTAAGTGGTTATAAGAATTCCCTTATTAGATTCTAAAAACTAGATTTTAGATGCTCAAGTATCCAAATCTGATCTACCTCTAACTCAAGTTTGCATCGGAAAGTTCAAAGTGCTCATTAGGTCTTTATCGCAGCATTTTGATCAAAACTCAAAGAAACGTCATCTTGATCTCCGTGTATCTAGTTGCTAGTACATGAAGCTGCTAGTTTACAGCTAGACATCGCCGTGTTTTTGCACAACGCGGCGTCGTAAAATGTAAATAAGCCTCACGTATTGGTTCGTCCCACTGACATGTATCTATCTATCACCTAGCTAGCCAGTCGGTGTCAAGATCATGCTCTTGCGCACCCAAACATTTTGCAAATGACCCGCATCCAAATGTTGGCAAACTCTGAATAAATCACCTTCGCATTGTAATGTTACTTAACTATTGAGGACAGTTGTAATAGCTTTCTACGATTTGCATCGACATTTCAGTATCGTATATTTGCAACAAATAAATTATTAAAACGATACAAATCAGTACGAATTCATCACGAGCTCTAAGCTCACAAACACTAATAAATAACGTTTTATAGTTGTCACAAGCAATAACTAGTTTCATTTCTCAGTTCCTTGCACTGATATAATCTTGGAGTTCCAATAGTTGAGATCTAGCTTCGGGACGGTCTCCACTCAATAAGGAAACGCTAGGAGGTATTAGATATGTCTGCCTCACGGATGCTAAAGGACTTGGTATGGATGCCTTGACCTAAATGTTTGAGTGTAACTGCGAACTTATGTTTTGAAAGCATCTAACTACGAGAATGGGCTTAGCGAGAACTGGTATGAAGATTGTACATAGTAAGTTATTAGATAATGTCGTGGTTGACCCTTAAACGGACTTGGCAGGAGAAGCTGCTAAAGTTTTTTCTTTAAAATATAAAAATTATGGACACGTTGAATTTAGTGGATCTTGCACTGCTATATCTATGGGTCCTACATCATAATTAAGCTGAGGTGTTTGTGTTTGTTTGAAAGCGGTATTATTTGGAACATCCAGAAGGTTTTAATAAAAATATTGTCCTTTAAAAAAGGATTTTTAAAGGAAAATCCAAAAGTGCACCCCTCACAACGCTCATTCAAAAATGTTATCCACCTACCGTCATCTTTACGTACTGTCAAAGACTATTTAGGTTTGCTCCGTTGGTTCTAGGCAAAGGAAGAGGGTCGGAGTTGGAAATATTATATATTATATTAGTTAGATTTTTATTAATTACTTATATAATTAAACTACTTTGAATAAAAGAGCCAATTTTCAATAGGGTTCCTCTTATGACTGAAACGAATCTATTACAAAAAATATTGAATCAATTGATTTTTTCGCAAGCTACAATGTTTTCAGGTTTCACACTTGACTGACGGGATTTTTTTTTAAATTTTTTGGTGTTTGTTCGTTTCTCCTGCATTAAATCAATTTTTGAAAAGTACAGAATTAATCTCTATTAAATTATCTATACAATGGTATATAAATTAAGTAGGTTATGTATACTAGCAGGAGTAACAATAAAAACAGGTGCAGAAAGGAGGCAAAACAAAATGCTTCGCATTATGAGTCGTGCAGTTACTTTTGGTAATTCTTGAGAAAGGTTATAGGATATTTTAACATCACGCTACGGCCCTTAGGAGCTGACCAAAAGAAAGAAGTCACAAATAATGCTAAGCGAAAATGCAGTAATGGCGCTGGCGGGCGATGCAATGTGACCTGGTGGGTCAGGGGAACAATAAATTTCACATGGACGAAGTCCCGGGCAGAAGGTGGTAGTAAATCTTATAATTATCAGGTAGGGGTTTCATTAGTAAGGAACCATGAATCAATTTTACGATGTACCTAATATAATTATTAAATAGGAAAAAAAAATAATGTTGCACTCCGGGAGTGCCGGCAGAAGTGAAAACTTGAATATTAACGTTGTACATTTTTGATATTTTGGAATGGTTAGGGAATAATTTTGCACCGTTCTACTCTCCCTCCGTCTTACGAATTTTCGATCAGGTCAGGTCTCCTGACGCGAGCTTAACATTTTTTACCCATCACAAAAAAAGTGCACCACCACCAGTTCTTTTTTATTTTGAAGTTATCACTTTAAAAAAAAATGCTATAGCTATAAATAAAATTGTTACAGGTCAAGAACAACAATTTAATTGCAGATGGTTATTAGTTTTTTATTGCAAATGGAGCCAGCATTAACTGTAGTATTACAGTTAATATGAGTTATTGTATGTGCTTTAATGATTTGAGACTCATTTGCGATACGCAGCGGGTTGCCTCATGTCCTAGATTCGGAATTTGCATGTTATTATTAGACCTTCATGTTCTGTGCTTAGGTTGTAACAGCTAATATGTACAAGTATTGTTTGGCTTTCAAATAAGTGTAGGTATTCTTTGACAAAGAACTTTTAAACGGATAAGAAATTCTCACCAAAGTATTCGGTCTTCATTAGAAAAGTCCACCCAGTATTTATTCAAATTCTTGTACCTATTATAAATGCAAAGCTCGAAACCGTCTTGTTATTTATTACAATAACAGACACTCCGGGTTGTCAAACGAGCTAGCCACAACACGGTTGAATGCGAATTTGATAATTTTTCAACGGTTCCTCGTTATGATTCCACGGCGAGGCGGCTCCATGACTCACCGAGGTTACTGTACCTACCGGGCGTGTCTCTTTGACGATCCGGTCACATTTTAGCAAACACAAACCATGAACGACCGTTGTATTTGACTATGAATTACTAAAGAAAACTTGGTTTCAGAGCCAACAGTACGAGGAATGCACTCGCCGTTGTTAACTCGACGTACATGATCCTCCGCCGTGTTTACACAGTTGTACGCGTTTTCATTGTCTCTCCTATCGATAACAAGATTCCAAAGCTAAAAACATTGTTCAAATATACAAGCTGCCCGTTACACATGCTCTAGCGACGGAAGTGTCTGTTATAATTGCTTTCTAAGAATTGTTAGTGATAAAGACATGCATTAACATGTCCATCCTATCGACAGATAGGTACCGTACGACCTTACAAAAAAGCCGTATCAATACAACAGTTAGCGCTCCGAGGTGATAACTGACCGGTTGCTAACTTTTTCTCTGACTCATTGAGACACACTCATTTGCATACTTTTCTCTCTTTAAACAAGATGTGAGAATTTTTAACATGTCTATGTTAGACACAATGGCGTCCAACTATTTTTATTGCACCTCGTAACGAGGGTCCCGAGTGCAGTATAACTTCTAAATACGGAATATTTTGCAGGAGGCACGCACGACCCAACAAAAGGTTATTGTCGCATATTTGTCGCCGGCTGTTCTCACGCCGGTCAGGTTGCCGATCGAGACTCGATCACACCCGGAGACCATTGTATTTATTCAACGTACATTATACCTACATTCGCCAAGCCTCGAAAGTAGATTATTTCGATAGTTCCTAAGTTTGATGAGCTGACAATGAAAAGAAGATTTGACATTTTGGTTAGCAATCTCCAATCGCCCACTGATTTGCGAAAATACGATAAGAGAAGCAATTTGGTGCGACCCAAATAAGAGCGATATACACGCCGATACGGCTGGCTATTGCGACGTCAGATAAATCTGTGTGCGTTGCCGTAATTGTAACACAATATAATATTAATTTGGAGCACGCCAACGCCGTGAGAGCAAGTGGGCGATCTGGGGGGACTCGAGGGCTATTCGGTTCTTTCGACATCTTTGATAATCCATCGATACGATCACATGCAAATTACGCACTACATTAAGGCGGGCGACTTTCAACCGTATACTCGAGATTCAATTGGGATCCTGTTCAGCTTTATTTATGACCACGCGGTGAAGTTATTCTCGCACCTTATATCACGAACTTAGAATGAATAGACGCTTTAATCGTAGGCAGCTTTACTTAATACCCTGTTTAAATTACCCCAAAGATTTCCGTGGTCCGTAAATCGAGAGATACAAGAGTTTCACGTTGTTTAAGTGCTGTGTGCTTGCGCAAACCGGTGTCGTGTCTCGCGCTGGCGTAACGTATTGTCTCCGCGCATCTAGAGCGACGATTCGCGACGTGCTGCTAACGCCTACCGACGGTTACGCAAACACACAAAACATTCACTGGAAACATATTTGAGGGTATCGCGTCCCAATCGATGTCATACGGATTTCGCAGCTCATTACTGGGATCACGTGAGATTGGATTCATGCTGAGAGGCAGAATAATTGGCTGTGTTAGTGTCATGCGCGCGCGCTCTACATTTACTTGCAGCGACTGTGTTGCAATATTTGCACGACTCTCACGAGAGACGCCGCTTATCACCTCGCGTCGTGATAACGCGCCGATTGTGCAAACGGTTGCGACACCATTCCACGAGAGCTGGGATTAGTTGCGACTAATTGAAACGTCCGCGTCTTCACAGTGGGCGGCGCGGGTCCGACAGCTTAATTACCTCTGTAAACAACTCGTGAATACCTCGCCGCGACCGTTGTGCAACGAGACAGTGACCGCGGGAACCTACGCCCGATATACTAACGCTAATGTTGCATACTCACTATCACAAACTCACAGTTGCAACCAGACGCTAAGTTGCAATGTTCCTAAATCGTTACGTTACTCAGACATCGATTGCAACAAGCTGTTCAGCCTTAATATACACCTAACGTCCATTTGTTTAGCTTCGGAGAAGTGAACTTCGTCAAAGCGGAAAGAAAGGAAGTCGTTGATGCGTTCACTCGTGTCTGTTTACTTTATGCCCGTGTTGTAGCATTGTGCGGCGCCGGCGAGCTTTAAAAACGGATGATGAGGAAATTCGCGGCTCGTTCGTAAATAAACGACTCTCCCCAGGGTGCACCTCGTTCGATCTTCAGAAGTCTGTGCATTAACACTGCAAGCGTGCGCACGCGCAATTAGTCGCGCTGTGAGTCCGCGCCCTCCTGTGACACAACATAATGTCACGGCCAGAGGCCCAGCCAAATGTAAACAAGCTTTGAACAATTCACCTGTAAGACAGCTCAGGGTCTCCAGCCACCTAGGTGTAATTTCCGGGAAATAACACCTCAGCATAATATTTTAAAACCGTTATAAATTATTTCAGAGCGCGTCGGGCGTTTCTTGGAGCGATATTTTTAGCTAAATGCGGTTTGTTGGTTGATATCTAATAATTATTTACAGAATGGATGTTGAGTTGCTGTGAGTGACGGTTATCCCTTGTCAGAGCTGCACCTCGCCGTGTAATTAGCACTTCCGACGACGGCGACGCTGGAATTAATTTATATTAAAATCCCTGTTCATGTGAATTTCGTTCCCACGTAAATGAGAGTACCGCGGGTATTCGAGGTGCGTAGGCGCCGCTTAATAGTTATAATTGCAATCGCATTATAGACAGGTCAAGGATGTTGGAACACTAAACCGAAGTGGCGAACAAAGAAACAATAACATTCAATATGCAAGTAATTATAAATGTCAAAGTCAAGTGCTTACTGCGATATGTCAAAGTGAACAATATATGGGCGGGAGGGTAGTCAATGTTGGCAGATTAAGATCGGCGGCAATTAGTTGGACATAATCTTATTACAGCTGACAATGGTAATAGTAGAACAGCCGGGGGGTATGCTAATAAATGAACTGTCGTTCTGTATAGTATCCATGTTGACCTTACGTTCACCGCTTGTGTTCGCTTGTAGGTAACTAAATTGCTATTATAGTAGAACACGGTTTAGTACTCTCATTTCAGTTTATTTACATTCCAGGAGTTCAGCATAAAACATAATTGTAGCGTTTAAAATTATTAGACACTTGGAAATGATTGTTAATGAACGTTGCTGTAAATTAAGACATTAAACAAGTACTATTATTGTTTAAACTTTATGTATTAAATCAGTTTCACTTTGCCTCATTAATTAAAATAATGAATGCTCTATCATGAAGATAATTAAGATAAGTCCCAAGAACATTAATCCAATCAACTCAATATGTTCACTTCCATTACACTCTCCTAAAAACTAAAAGAAAAACTAACTACTTTTCTAAAATAAACACAAATAATAAGAATAAGAACGAGCTGTAATTCGCCCAGAAAACTTAATCAGCAAAAAAAAAAATAAGGACTAAATAAAATTAAGGTTATATAAATAAATACTAGGCAGCGATATAAGGAAATGTCAAAATGTATACAAGGTCGATACAATTCGTACATATTTTTTTATGAACTCGAGACAATGTCGGACGTAGCGCGCCCTGGGTGCGCCTGCGCAGGTAAATAATAGTCTGGTGACATAATTGTTTGAATGAACAATTGAGTAAATAAAATCTAGACAGTTGAATGTCGTTTCGATTGAAATCTTTAGACCAAATCCGTCAACCAAAGACAGAGTCTAGGATAAAGTTAAGATAATCTAAATCTAAAAACCTTCAGAAAAATATAGTAAACGACAAGTCAAAACTATTTATTACCGCTGCATGTACCAGCACAAAAATACTGCAACAAAACTTCCTACATTGTCCCGTCCCGTACAAAAAATATATCCTTTTGATTTGAAACGCAAATGTGTCTATTTTGCACTGCAACAATGCATGTCACTTCCAGTCCTGCTATTGAGTTCCGACCTTCGAAGCTTCGATAGACTCAATGGGACCGAATGACGGACTGAATTCTTTGTTCCCGATGTATTGTGGCGGTCGGCATACCTATGCTTCGTAGAATAGAACCCAAGATTGTTATTTTGTTTCCTTTCAACTTCCAGCAAGTGTTAACTTCTTTTCAGGATGTGCAATTGTGCATTCTGCATTCCTCTCTTGTTGCGACGACAATTCTTTTAAGGCGACGATGACCGACTGATTTTATACTGACGATCACGTCTAAACAAGTAGTGATAAATGATTTGGATTTTTTTTTGTTAAATTATAACTTAATATAGGAATATTTTAGATTCTGTTTATAGTGAAATTAATTTGTAAAGTTATATCTAACGCGGATAAAAAACTGTGAATCACGCAAAATCTATCAAGCGTATTTTTCTGAAACCTTCACCATTTTCAAGATAATTTAATTATTGATCTTTTAGTATAGGTACGTGTTTTATTAAAATACCTTTTGTTTTATGTATAATAAATTAATAATGCGTCTAATTTTGGACAACGCTCCTTGATAATGGGTGAGTCCTACTCGTATTACTGGCTGGACGTGCGACGCGTTGCGTGAGCTCAGTACACGCAAGCTAACCATTCAAGGTCATTGATTTTTTCAAATGATTTTTTCGACCGGTTGTGTAGAATCTGCATCTGCTTGTTACCATTATGCTAGTGGTTTTAAGCATTCATCTCGTTTTTCTATAAGGTAGAAAACGCTTCCAAAAAATCAAGGAAACGTTCATCGACCTATAAATGGAATTTAAATACTAGGATTCACCCCAAAAACCACTTCGAAAACTATTGAAAATCTAGTCGATTCGAGTCTAATTGAAAATCTTTAGGTCATACATTCGTGTCTCTTCGTAAATCGAGTCCAGAAAGCGGACACATCGCCTTTAGGTCGTCAAAGTCAAAGTGCTGATGCATTCGACATATCTTCAAATTAATTGGAGGATCACACGGCACCTCATAAATATTTAGTCAGCTGTTGTCCCTTATGTAGGAGCACGGGTACGAGAGCCGGCGCGGTTCCGTGCCGTGACCGGGTCACGAGACGAGTCCGACATCCACTTGATGATGGCTTGGGTTCCGTAGGTGCAATGCTGGTTTTTCTGTTGCATTTGATGTATTTGAGGGAAGACAGTTTACCTTAAGATGTCGTTGACCATTGTCATGGTTTTATGGTATGTTTTTCAGTATACAGAATAGCTATTGATAAACGATATGCCAGCCGTTTTTACAGCGACAAAAAGTGTATATTTCCGTTAGCAACCAGAAACGAGTTGATAAACAATGCATCCAAACATTGGTTTCCAGTGTATCCTAAATATGAACAAAATCTCATTTATGTTCCGTGGCATATCCTAAATCATCCCCACAACCATTTCCAATGTGTGTCAATTCTACGGAACCCTTAACGACTACCTTGCAGTTGGTCACTTTTTTCCATCGTATGGCCCGAGGTAAAGCGTCGATTGCTCTTAGAACCTGCGCTAATTGTGTGTGGACGCGGCCTTTTTGATGTTTTTGCCTCTCCTCCGTACAAATGGTGAAAGAATCTGTATGATCTTTGCTACTGATTGTGTTCCTGAGAATCGGTATTAAGGTAACAACCTTGGGTATTAAGGTTTGAGATGTGTGACGGCTTTCTTGGGAGATGATGCCGATGTGTTACTTTTTTGCAAATCGTCTTTACTTAGTACTCCATTAGGGCTTAGGGATTTTATTTACATAAGTAGCTTTATAGACTGCAATTACGAATCCATATAATATAATACAGGGCTGATTGTAATTCCTTGCGGTATCCCTATATCGACATAGTACTTTGGGTCTTGAAATATATAGTTATTCAGCAAAGGTCTAAGACATTGTCGTCACCTTATCGATTATGGAGTAAGAACCCTGTAATTTCACACCATTATAACCGACTTCATCTATTATGTATTAGCCATACGTCACCAACAAATTGAGGCTCTAACGTGCGATTACTCATCGTCAGATGAACATTAAGTAATATGATGCAATGACTGAAGAATGTCTTGTAGTTCTTCCGACCATCGGCCTACTGGGGATAATAGGTCAAGGGATTATAGAGCTTGTTCACACCTTTGGATATTGTGACAACTGGGATTAGACTGGTCTTGGCGCCATCTGATCCGGCTACACTGTGGTTCTGTAGAAAATAAAGTAGATCGGATACATTAGATTCTTCTAATTTCGGGTTATTTCAGTGACTGAATGGTCCAGGTACTTTTGCACTAGTTTGTTAGTGCAAGATGAAGTAGTGGTGGTGTGGTGGTTTATCGCAGCAATTAAGTCACCATCATTAATGGGATTAAAGTGTATTCACTTCTCATGCTGGTTTTCGTAAGGGTCGGTGAGATAGATGTAGTTTAAACTGCCAGCTCTGAGCTCATAGATGAAGAAACTGACCGCGCGTTTGCCAACGATCCCACGACTAGTTGCCTAACCTGAATAATTTTCTGACAGTAAGCCAAGAGGAGCCTATAAAGAGATGTGTGTACATTTCAGACCATTACCATTAATAAAACTTCTTTGTAGGTTCTGTACATAGTCTCAAAAAGTTAAGCCTGAATCTATGTTATTTTACTCAGAAGTTGCAAACAAAGTTTGAATAGTAGTAGAAAGTCAGTGTCATACTGAATTTCGACAGTTAATTATTTGGACACGTTTCCAATTTTGAAAAACAATAGTTCAACTACTCATTGCTTCGACAGAACATAATATATATTCTACTAGCATTAGTCCTACAGAATATATTTCCACAACATCCACCTTCGAAAAACACTTCTTCGATATACACTTGTTCAGCGGATCTCTCAACATTGGTGATGATTTTTTATCCGTTAATTACTAATATTTAATTTATTTCAAACCAAACACTGAACCCTATGTCTCAACCATACGTCGACGAGATTATCTCGGCTGCCTAGATGTCGCTATATTTGATGGATAGTTAAGATAAGAGCAGACGAGTCTCCACCACGATTGAGATCTTAATTAAACGTTAATGTTGGGGAATTCTCATAAACAACACCGCAATTAGTTATCTGAAAAATATACGTTTCGTGCTGTTAAGAAAGTAATTAGTGATTGTGACTGATTCTAACTTGTTTAAAACCGTCCCTCGGAAAAATCCTCCTTAGCAGATTTTAGTTAAATATTAGTAAAGCAAAAATTTGACCGTGGCATCTTTTAGCATTTGATCTCAATAGAGAGGAAAACATAACCTGAATAAAAAATTATATCGCACATAAAATTCGAATTATCTCACATGAATAATTTCCGTGAATCTCATGTGGAAACTAGTTCGCCGTTTTCATAGAATCCTAAAAACCAGTAATAATTCAATGATATAATCAGTTACATTGAATTAAAATTGCATGCTAAGATTTGAATCGGATTTATGAATAGTGTATTCTTAGTAAGATGTTGCGATAGTACGATGCAGAGCTAGATTTTGGTCTGAAATCCATTCATTAGACTAAATTTAAGTTACGTGCACCTGCCTACGCAAGTATTTTTCCTCTTGGTTTGCTATCAGTGGATCTGCGCGGGCGCAATAACGAGCGGACTCATCGGCCTTGTTCGGTATTTTTCGCCACATCTTCTAGGTTAGGACTAGGAGCACGTTTGTTGATGAAATCAATGTTTTTCGGTGACATACCTCCAAGTTTTAAACAATACACATGTCCGAGTGATGCTTAGCTATTTGAAGTTGCTTTTGAATGTTGACCATCCAACTGCTGTCAGTAAATATTAGAACAACAAAGCTGAACTGACGTAAACTTCTGTTAAACAAGTTTTCCTAACACGCAATCAATTTTAAAGATATAGTCTTTAAAATTGATTACTTACTTGATACTTTCAAACACTGCACAAGACAATTAAGAAAACTGGTTCCCGCAGCATTCGAACATGGAAATGTACAAAGAAAGTACAATACAACTGAGATGTACGCTAGGCAGCTATTTCAGATAATTCATGTGATTCCGTTCGCTCATGTGAAATTGAAAACCACTCGAAAGCCATTACATACATGGTTGCTTAACCCATAAACGTTGCTTTCTCAGTTTACTGCAAAAGGCAAAACAAATTAGTGTAGTTCGATTTACTTGCTTCCTAGTTTGCGAACGATTTCTCCCATAAACCCACCGTGCGGCGGCCATTGTTCGTTTCGAAACGAAAGTAATGCTTATTCCCATTTTTAGTGTTCGGAACCTTTGCTCTTTGGCGCTGGCGTGACATGCGGCCACTTTGTAATGCTTATGCTTTTGACAATAGCGATTCCAAACTCAATTGTAGTATAGACTTTATACAACAAAAGCTAAGGTGTATTTTTGTTTGGTTGATGCATTGATATCGTGTCCCAGTCTTGCGGGCCAGAGGGTAGCCCTTTGAACTGGCCGCAGGCACCAGGGGCGGCTTAGTCAAACCCATAAAATTTGCAATTTAACCGTGCCATAGTGCACGTTTTGTCTCTAAAACACATTTCTGGGAAGGTGTACTTTGTGATAGTTTATTGCTCCGATGCCACGATACAAAAATGGGCACAGCTTGTTTATTCGGATCGTAAAATCGTTATGAATGAAAACGTCGAGTGAAATTGAGGATGAGTCCATTACAATAGTGGTGCTATCAAAGACTTTATTAGAATAGGCGTGAAACGGTGAGGTGTTAATGAAAATTTAATGCCTTTGTACGAAGCAGTAGCCTAGCCACTACAGCCAAAACATATAATGGAATGTAATGTGATAAAAAAGAGTAATTTCGGATTTTCCTGTCTCATTGCGTTGCCCCAAAAGACCCCAATCTCTAACTGTGCCAGTAATTTCGGCCACTCAAGGAGCCACTCATCAAGGTCCTAATTTTAAAGCAAAACCGTGTTTTCGTTCTACAAATTGCATTTAATGACGTCAAAACGCAAATTCAACTACAAAACGTTGCTCATTTATTGTGCCGTGTTGCGCTGGAGATGCGGCAATTTTCAAACACGCTTGTTTGGAAAGTGGCTGCCGGATGTAGAATATTAAGCGCACGACGCAGGCGCATAAATCTTGCATCTTCGAGAAGACGGTGGCGCCCTCTTGTCGCAAGCACTCGATCTGTACCATAATGCACGTCTGATATCGGTGGGCTTTATGAAGGAAATGACGCAAGTATTCCTGAAGCACAATGTTGCTGGTCATATTTTCGAACTTGAGGTTTTAAGTGGACCGGATATTTCAGAACGCTTTAAATAGTCCAGCTTGGCGTTAACTGTAGCTATAACCTTTTGGTTAGATATCGGTAACGACGGATGTTATCAATAATCGCCTGTTTAACTGGCTGCACTGCATAATGAGAATTAGCTACCATCCTTAGCCAAGAAGTCCATGTTTAGCACCACCTTAATATGTCACTTTCTAATACCTTCACTCATGAATCAGGCCTGATTTAATGCAAACCCAAGAAGGCAAGGGAACAGGATACGGCTAGATTCTTACGATTGCGTTAGGTTACATCATCTGAGGGAGTTCTGTTACGCTTGTGGGACACGACGTCACTGCAGTGCATGTTATGTTACACCACAAATCCACAATACGAGTTCTACTTTGTTACATTCAAGTTGCCCAGATGTGCATCCCTAGCTGGTACGATGTATATTGTTACGGCTCAAAGCTAAGGAAAAATTGCATGAGCAATGTGCACCGGTATTTGATTGTTGCAACGAACTACGATCTCTTGTCTACTCTCAAGGATGTCATCATTCGTCTTAACCATTTGTACTAGCTCTTTAAGCTCTCCAAATTCAGTAGCAAGGGTTTAGTCACAATTCATGATCGAGAGAAATGATTCGCATTGACCGACCATTCCTTTTAAGCATATCGGAAGATTGGGAAACTGGAAATAAGCCAGGACACGCGGGAAAATAAAAATGAGAATTCTTAAAGAGACAAAGAGTAATTGAACGTCAAACTGACAAAGAAGAAATACAAAAACTGGCTCACACAGCAAGCTTGTGTTCTTCAATCGTGGCCAGCCATATGTAACGTTCTCACAAAACTTATAATTGTTGTTATGTATAATTATGTTGTGTGCTGTAATCGTCGGCGTAATGTTCGCAATGTTATGCTGCATCGCGTGTGCGCATATTATTAGCGCACGACCTCATTATACTGAAGGTAGCGATTATTGACAATGTTGTTGAAAATTGTGGTGAGATCCTTGGTCTTTTGATCATGCGAAACGAAACCCCAAGGACCAAACACGCAAGAACTTTCCGAATAAAAGCTTACTCCTTTTTTTTGAAGCATGTGCGCTCTAGAAGTCCCAAAAATAATTTTAAATTATATTTAATTGCTTTCGCTGGTGTTTAGTGAACACGAGATGAAAGTGCGTGTGAGAAATATTTTTGTGCGTGCAATTGACAGCCGCAAATTAGTCAGAAATATGTTTTCGACAGTTATTAATTGTTCAGCACAGATGTGGTCGACTGCCCCTGACACTTAGACTTAACCTTAAACAAAACAATAAATCCGTACACTGAATTTATGATCACATTTCATCCCGATGTATTGCAATGAAGATATTTATCACAGTAATGCTTAATACCTCTTTATTAACCTTTTGTGGAGCCCTAAAAAGTCAAGAGCTATAATCGTTTCTGACACCTTAACATTTTGGTTAATGTTCGCAATTAAATCAACTTTCTCAAATGTCAATTAATACGCTTGTTGCGGGAAGGGGACGGGCATTTCTCGCAGTGCCGGCAGAGGCACGTAATAGAGCTATTACATCGCCATTAATCACATTGCGTATTACGTGGAATAGGGCTGGTGCCTATTAGGTCTAGCTGTTGAAGTAAAGTGGGTCCTTAGACTCATATGCAAGTGCATTTGAGGGCTTTGAACCAACTTCCGAGATTTTTAATGAGGATTACAGTTGCACATCTTTTTCACGTGTGTATGATTCATTCTGTGATCCTGCTACACAATTAATGAGGCACCCTCGTTCTAACTGGAATAAGAGACGAAACAAACGGGAAAGGGATGAACGCTCCTTGTTATGATGTAACCACGAGACCAACGTGGCAGTTCAGCGCGACTGCTGAGCGTGGGGTCCTGGGTCGGGCAGTGTTATTGGGTTTTTCCATTAGGAATTTCTTAGTAACAGCCCGGAGTTTGGAAGTTGGCGGTGTGATACCCCCGTGCCTCGGAAAGCACGTTAAGCCGTTGGTCCTGCGCCTGATCTCTCTCCGGTCTTGTCGGGTTGCCGTCCCATCGGACTATGAGAGTGAGGGAAGAGAGTGTGCACCTGTGTCTGCGCACACACTTGTGAACTATAATATCCCCCGCGCCGAAGGCTAGTCTCCGTTGAGTTGGGCCGCCGTGGCCGCAATACGGTCTGGAGGACTATTTACTCATATTTATTATGATGTATGTCCCCTCAGTCCTTCACAACTTCCGAGGTCCTAAATTACTATGTAGCGTGTATTTTTCTTGGATGGAAGATATCAATATCTACAGTAGCATGGTTCGAAAGCTCTAACATTTTCCAAAGCGTTTAAAAAAAAAACTCAATTGATTCTGCAAACTTATTCATAGCTAAAGCCAGAAAAAATGGTAATTCATTCTAACCTTTTTTTGACGGTACAGCCCTAGTTGAGAGAGTTGGCGTTCCTTACCAGTTGCTGCCGACAAATGCAAATGTGCGGAATGTGGATAACGTGGATTTTTATCAACACTCGTTTGCGCAGTGAAAAGAATATTAAACGCGCCAATTACTGTAATTGGCCTCTTCTCGATGATGTAGACCTTAACGAGGGGTGCAGAAGCTCCTGCGAAATATACCTGATTTTTATTAATTAAAGCTTTAGGCTCTTTCTTTTTCGTGTGGTTATTGACCAATTTATGTTGCCCATGGATAGGTTTAGGTTTAAAGAGTTATGTTGCGTAAATAATTTGTCGCTTAGGAGATCAAGGCGTCATTGAAAAATCGGAATAATAATGCTTACTATTGCATATTGTCCGATAAGTGCGATTTCGATGTCACTTGTGAGTGAGTTGTGATACTCCGACCGTTGCGTACAACGTACGCACAAACGAAAGAGTACAACAGTAACAGATAGAGCTGCAACATTGTACGGCCATTGTGTTCCACGATAAAGATTGAATAGGGGCGAGCAGCGCGTGCGCAGCGGGCAGCGCGTTTCCGGTATACTTGACCGTATTCGCGGTTATTATATCTGTTTAATACATTATAAAGTAACGAACAATGGTTTTGGAAAATTAACTACTCATAGAAAAGGAAAACGTAATTGATATTACATCTTTTCTCACGGGAAAGGTAACCGAAGGTCGTATTCTGAAACCTCACTTAAGTACCTACAAACAGTTGCAGTTATTTGCTTGATAAATTGTGGGTTGTCACTTTGCGGCGATTCGACGGTTGCGTTTGCGCAACGCGCATGCGCAAACAAACGCGGCAGTTGCAACGCTATTCGGACTATGAAATCGCGAAATTTAATCACGTATATAATTTTGCACGCGATATCTCACGTTCCATTTACGAAAATCTCGGAACCAACCCGTTGATGTTGTTATTTGTAGTGGTTCACGCTTTAAAAGCATTGTCTTGTACTTTACATAAATTGTTTACACTTTTAAGCCGCCTCGCGCCTGCCAGAAAAATTGGGTCTCTCTTTCTAAATTAACTTCTCATCAGACTCGACATGCGTGAAAGCCTAAGTTAAATCTTGAGAAATGATTTATAAACATGGAAATTAACATGCTAAATCAATCCTTCGTGTTATTCTTGGAACTAACTGTACACTGTTTGATTTTCACTCAACAGATAAACATTGTTGTCCTTTGTCATGACTAATTGAAGAACGATTTCAATCTCTCAATAATGCTAACAGCTTTATACTATACAACCATAAAAACCATATATTATGATATGACTAAGATTAGGCGCAACAGACCTCTTGAGTCAGCTGAATGAACAAGGCTCGCACGTGTTTTCCAAACTTGGCAAAAACCATTCTGAATCTGTAGCAGGCGATATTTACATACAAACGCGCGACTATCGCGTTGTCGCGCGACTTATCGCGGTGTCGCGCGACTTATCGCCTCTAAGTATAACGGTTGTTTATCGCGTTTATTGAGCACGCTCGACTTTTACACGGTTTAAGTCGATTTGGTGCAAGTTATAGGAGTTTGGGTAGGTTATTGAACTTTGATGTTGTAGCTACAAAGGTCATGAAAAATATATGATACATATCGATACAAAAGAGAGGAGGCCCTTACTCAGCAGTAAATGATGATAGTGAAAGAAATACGATCAGTTAGAAAACAATAGTGCCAGATGGTGCAGCGTAAGATGTGGCATATAAGTGAAGATGCATTGACAGCAGTAAGTATCTTGATAGATGAAGATACTGATTGAGGAGCACTAAATCTTTCGAATTCGGCTTTTCTCATTCGCGGCAAAGAGGTAATAAAAAACGATTAAATGAAAACTTAAGGATTCGACGTTCGTGTATAACTCGGACCACACACCTGAGCGCGCGATGCGTGTAACATTCAGTGCCTCGGTGTAGCTATGCACCTATTGAGCATAAACAAAATAAATCCACATGTAGGGACGCTGTTACACTAGCCATACACGCTGGCGCTGTTCGCAATAAATCTACTCTGTGGTCTCTCACTCCGGCCACAATGCATCATTGCAGTACCCGTGTGTGGTCGCCATATATGACCGCTGCACCACAAAAAACTCATGAATTAATATTTTTCCTAGGCTTTATATGGATTTTTATTACAACTGTAGGTAAAGCCACCGGGCGGTTTAATGAACGTATTGTGTCGGTGAATGGATTTATTATATTTATGTGTTTTTGTTCCGTGTGACTTGGTTATGATGAGATGTCGCGGAATTTTTCCAAAACTTGTTCTTTTTTTTCCTTTGCGAATCCCGAGATCTGAAGATGGGCACAATTTATGTGTCCAAAAATACAAGAACTTATAATTTTATTTATTTTTTCTAACCATTTATTTGTTTACTTCACACTTATTATAAATAATAAAGATAGAGATAGGTAGCTCAAGACAGAGAGGAGTGGAAAGGAGAAAAGGAGTCCATTGCCCTACAGTGGGACAATACAGGCAAAAAATAGAATAAAGATTCTTGAAATTTTATCACAAAATATACCTTTATATCACGGCAATAGTATCAAGTTGGCTTAGATTATTAGTAAAATATTCGCATTTCTTATCTGGCTATGCGGAGTCGCCCTCATAAACCCTGGCGCAGTTGATATCCGTCAGGGGCGTTATCGTAATCGATATGTGCGCTTGCGCATTGTGGTCGTGTTCCGCTTCAGATCGCGCCGATAGCGTGCGGGTCACTGACGGCCGTGTTTTGTTATTAAATATGTTGCGTTTCCAACACAATGCCATTCAGTTTACGTTGTGCGGGTTTAAAAATAAAATGAAAGTATCAGCTGTTCAATAATAAGTAGCTCGACCGGTGTCAAATACTAAGAATAAGTCTGCAAGTAATGCCTGTTCGTGTTTTAAGTAATTACTGATAAGAAATAAATCATATCGCTAAGTTTCTGTATACATTTACTCCACTATCGCAGTTTCTTGTTGACCTCGTTATTATTCAACAGCCTTTTCTCATGTATCTTGATAAAAAGCTTAGATTTTATATGTAGTTTTGTGATGTACGTAATACTGTGATTTATTACGTCAGTTTTAGCATGTTTGTGTTGCACTTTGTACCTACTTCTTATGTCCTTGGTTTTAAAATTATATCGGTACTAGATGCGCCCCGCGGTTTTACCCGCATAGGTCTTGATACCGTGGGAATATCGGGATAAACAGTATTCTATGTCCTAACCAGGTCATGGTCTACCCATGTGCCAAATTATATCCAAATCCGTTCAGCCGTTTTAGCGTGAAAGCGTAACAAACAAACAAACTCACTTTCGCATTTATAATATTATTATGTTGTAATTTTGTTATGTTTACCTATGTAGCGGTTACACCGCCACATACGAGCTATGCATCAAAGACATGACGTCACACAAATCCTGCATCGCGCAATTAGAGTTTACCGCGCGAACGACATATTATATAAGACTATCTGACATCAACAGTCGGTGTAACTGCTACACCTGCAAACATACCTGTTCTCTCCATCCTTCTTGTATTCCACTCAACATGCCAAAAGGATCAAATTTTTGCACAAGACAATACTTATTTATGAAAGACTAGCTTCTACTCGCGACTCCTTCCGCGTGAAATTATGTTTTAACCATACATTATATCCTATAACACTCGGCAATACTGTTGCTTCCCATTAGTGAAATATTTTTTGGAATCTGATCAGCAGTTCCGAAGATTACCCCCTACATATAGACTCACAAATTTTACCTCTTTATAATGTACCAGGATGGCAGACGGGGACATCGACTCGAAAACTGTTATCATGGATTCAGTACATCATTCTGAAAATGCTATGAAATTTTTCGTCGGTAACTTTAAAAAAAACAGCTGTTCCATAAATTTTGACCGCGTAGGTATTGCACTATTCTGTGAAGCAGCAGTTTTTTTTTTTTTATAACCGACGAAAAATTTCAACGCAGGAGGGTTTCAGAACCATGTACTGAATCCATGGTATCAGTTTTCGCGTCCATGTTCCTACCACCCTGTATAACATATATAGATAACTTGCCTCATAAACTCTTGACTTCTGAAACCCCCCATATAAAACGCCAGCAGTCACGATATATGATTTCACACAGAAAATTGCATTGGACCCGTAAACAGAGGGCGTTTGCGAAACTAAGTTGATATTTAGAATATAAATGGTGAAGGCTTAGCTAATCCTTTGTTCCCAGCGCGCTCGGATGTGAGGCCAGATTGATTGGGGCCATAAAGTAAGCGGGAGTGGTTGGTATTTACTTATTTAGACAAATTAAATGTCAGCGAAACGATACTGTGAACAGTTTTTGTGTCGAAATCTTGAATGAAGTACGAAATAAAAGGTTTCCAAAGAATACTAATGGTTTTGATCTTAGACTTTTCTAGATTGTCTTTATGTCCGATTCTCTGAAGAGAAATAACATCACACTTCTTCCCGAAGAGTCAGGCAGCTTATCATTTCGCCAGTTATATTTAAGTCCCATGAAATAGGCGGCGAAACTCGGAACAATAATTTTGAAAGCTTTACCATCAAAAGCTAGCATTAACAGTTATGGCTGAAAATGCAGCTTTGATGTAAGCCATAACTTTTATCTATTTATAAGCATAACTAATTTTATCCTATGAATATGGATAAATGGATAGAAAACTCTTTATTGTTTATGTACACCCTAAAATATACAGATATAAATGTAGAAATTTTACAAAGAATGACACAATGGGCGATCTTATCGCTAATATCGATCTTTTAAAGACAACCTTTGGATGGATTAATGGGAGATTGAGATATAATACTGCAAGTAGTCTTTGGTTTACCATTTCAATATACAATATATAAATACATACTTACATAAAGCATATATTTATCTATATAAATATATAAAAACTATTTTCGAGTCATTTTCACATTTTATATTTTTATTTCATACATTTTAAAATATAAAATGTCAAATTACTCGAAAAAGGTTGACATTGGCATACGGTTCATGAGGGGTCATGTGGTTGCAAATGACCTCTCCTACATCCCCGGATTGCCGACATATAACCAATAACCCTGTATATACGTACATACATATAATATGTAATAATGATGTAAGGAGAGAGGAAGTGTTTTTTGTATTTTTTGAATATTCCAAATACCACAAAGCAGAATATCACCACAGTTTCTATGGCCGCACTTTATAAAGTATACTTGCAGTGCTAACCATATCTGTCTTTGTTCTAGGTAAGCTGTTGTGTCGACACAGACGTTTCTGCGAACACTGCTGATCCCCATTGTGAAGGGATTCCGGTGATTGATGGTCGGTGAGTCGTGCTGAGACACCTTTCAAATCCCTTTAGCTGTGTATTTCTTGAGAAGGGTTTCTGGATATCAAAACAAAAGATGAGGGGATGGCTTTTTGGGATATTCTAATCGAAAGCACCGGCTTTTAGGGTGATATTCACGTTGAGAAATAAAGCTTTTTATTTGGTCGTTCCTAGTACTTAAGTATGTGATGGATGTTTCCAATAGTTGATTAGGGGTTAAACGTCGAGCTCGTGGCTAAGTAATATCAGCCGCACGGGTCGATCCATCAGGTTAAGCTATGCTTACCGGGGCTGTTCCGTGGACTATTTTACATACCCAGACTCCTCCGTGCCTCGGAAAGCACGTGAAGCCGTTGGTCCCGGCTGACATTCATGTATGTATCTTTGACAGTCGTTACGGGCGTCAAAAGCCCGAAAGTCTGACAACCAGTCTTACCAAGAGGTATCGTATTACCCAGTTACTGGGTTATGGAGATCAGATAGGCAATCGCTCCATGTAAAATTACTGGTATTCAGCTGCACCCGGTTAGACTCGGAAGGCAACCCCAACTTTGTTGGGAGGCTAGGTAGATTGGTTTTTACGGGGTTAACCCTTTTACCATGTTTAGATTATTATAATTTGTTGGTTATTAGTCTACGATTGTAAACATTGCAAATGTTTGAACATTTATAGTCTGTTATATCCGCTGCATACTTTAACCTTGCCGACGAATACCATAATTATTTCTTAAATAATTATATGCAAGTAAGTTGGTACATTACGAATATTAAGCAGTCCACAATTAAGTACAGTAATTTCCGTCTTAAAACACCATTTAATTTTTAATGTTGAATAAAACTCAAGATTTACACAACTATAAATCGTTTTTGACATTTATCAATACAACACAATTATTATTAGTTGTCCGTTGCACCTTGCACTGGAGCCTATTATAATTTGCGCCCCCGGCTCCGCTCGGCTTTACAGCCAGTTCCTACAATTATGGGCGCACGTCCGAGACTCAATTGGCCCCCTACCATTAGTCTCTATCTACGGAGGCATGTAAATACGCTCTGAATATTAATGAGGTCCTTGGGAATGCAAAATCTTGTACCTAGAAAACCGGGCTAAGAATTTTCCTTACTTGTTATGTATGTATCGAGGAAACTCGAAAGGCCACAATGTAGTTCTGTCAAGATCATGTTCATGTTAGTACCATAAACACACCATTTCTAATGACGATACGCTTCCGCTAATGTTGGGATTCGAACGCATTATTAGTACCAATGATGCTATTCAAAACAACATAACGTGGTAACGTATTGTGTTATCATAAATTAATCTCAACTAATCAACAAACGCAAGTAACCTTGGTGGAAAGTGAAAATCGTCTAATTACAATGGATTAAGTCAATATTGCATAGCCGTCGTCGTGTAAAAACTTCAGTAATTGACGATTATATGAATACCAATAGGACGGTTTTATGCGTACATTCAGCTTTTATTTTCATTCCGGTGCGCTGGCGCAGCCTATGCGACGGCACCGAGCGCATCTCGGAACGGTATCAACGACTTGCGTGCGAGTGGTTATGCAACGGCGGGCGACGTCCTTGCGGTGCGGCTCCGGGGCGGGGGGAAGGCCGCGCGGGGGCGACGACCCGGCTCCGTTCGGTAACCACCCCGCTTTTTATTGCAACCCAACCCGCCTACGGAACCTGTCCAGACGAGTTATGGCCACCGATAAAATAGACGTACTTACGCCAAGGAATTGCAAATTCTATCGGATACTTTTTAGTCTGTTCAAGGGACGCAGACCAAGAAAAATAATAATGATTAGATACTTAGGCTGTACATAATTATATCATTATACCATTTTGGGTTAGACTATGTAGTGTAGCATGGTTACGTGCGTGACTTTTATGTTTTTCGCGACTATTTAGTTTTTAATCTTTTAAGGAAATCAAATGAGGTGATTTCAATAGCACTCAAAGCTATTATTACCATGTAAAACACTGCAAATAATGTAGCTCTTAATTGTAGCCATTACAATAATTATACCTATTTACTATTCAGCTTCGGAGTTTTAGTTGTACAATCCGCATATTGCTTTATGACTTTTATTTCTAGTATTCGTCTAAGACAATGATTGAGGTGGGTTTGCGCTGCGCACGCGTCGGTCCCACCGCAACATGGCGCCACAATAAATTACCACCAGATATGAACTGCGAACATACAAACACTCATGTTCACTTGTTTTTTGCTTTGTTTCGCAGGATATTTATTCGCAAACGTATAGCCATGTGTTGCACAACGCACGTCATGGAAAATGTTTTCGTTTTACAAGTCCTGCATAACATGAAATAACATTCCAATTTTGTTGAGAGAATCTGCTTGATATATGCCCAGGGATGATAGACTAATTATGTTCGTAATCTCGTCCTCATTTAGTACTTATGTAGTTTGTACTCTGTACTACTCGCTGTATCACAATTTTTAAAGATGAACACATTCATTAAAAATATTTGATAGTCTGTGGTTCGTCGTACGTGCGGCTGTGGATATCTGTCATGTTCATTGTACTTTTTTGTGCCGCTCGCTGTGCACAGAATTTCAATTAATACTCGTAAGTTTTATTCATTGCAAGTAAAATGGGAAAAAACAAACGGAAAAAACGGGATGAGGCTATGACTGAGCTACATGAACGTTTACGAGATCTGGAAAAGCGGTTAAATAAGAGGAGTCGCCATACCCACGCCGGTAAGTTTTTTTTTTTTTAACATACCTACCTACTAGGAAAATTCCTAGAAATCGAATGTTCAATAAGGTCCTCAGAGATTCCTTGTGGGGTATTTAACCTAATGATCTTACAAATAGGACGACACCATTATTGAGCTTTCACGTGAGGTTAGCCGTGTTATATATGTAAGTAACGCTAAAAGTACCTAGTAATTCGAATTTATTTTATAAGATTCGCTGAATAGGTACATACCTTCATATTTAGTTTTGACTGCATCTTTTGAGCTTTCACGAGAGGTTAGCCGATGACAGTTTTCGTTAACAATTAAATAGTAATTCGAATGCATCCTATGAGCTTTCACGAGAGGTTAGCCGATGACAGTTTTCGTTAACAATTAAAAAGCAATTCGACTGCATCTTATGAGCTTTCACGAGAGGTTAGCCGATGGCATTGTCGTAAATTGTAAAACGTTTCGACTGCATCCTAAAAGCTTTCACGAGAGGTCAGCTATGGATTTAACAGTTTCGAGCCTAACACTATGCGTTTGTTGCTCAGGTGACTACGAAAACCGCCCCAGCCGAGCACGGTCAAAAAGTCGTTCTTCAAACGAGCGAAACCAACGCAGCTTGACGCGTAGGAGCCGGACGCCTCGACGTCGCAGGTTACTATCTTCCTCACCGGATACTGAATACAGTCGCAGTAACTCACCTAGTAATGAAGGCGAGGGGGGGGCACACACAGAAGAAGTACCTCACCTACCAGTGGTTACCCCTGAGGTAGTACCAGTGGAAAATGCAATACCAGCCCATATCGAGGAGCTCCTGGGTCAAGAAGGCACCCCACCAGCCAATAACTCGATAGAGTTGCATGAAAGCTTAACAAAACGTTGGACGGCCATTCTTCAAAATGGCCTTAAGGCTGAAACTAAGGCTAGCATATTACTAAGGCATAATCCCCCAAAGAATTGTAGCCTATTAGTTCCACCACTATTAAATGAAGAGGTAGCAGCTGCAATGAACGAGAATGGTGTTAACAGAGACAAGAGGATTATTGGTAACCAAAAATGTGCTATCAGCAGCAATCACTACGATTGGCAAGGTATTGAACAATATGATTGCCACGCATGAAAATGAACAATACGTCGAAAATTTAAGTGATTCAGCTCGTCTACTATGTGACTTATTCCACGAAAATTCTGTCACACGAAGGTCACTAATATTACCAGGGCTAAACAAAGACCTAAAAGACTTAATGGAAAGTGCCCCCATAAGTGAATACCTGTTTGGGGACAAATTACAGGACAAGGTCAGTGCTGTAAAAGCAGTCAAGAAATCAGGGTTGGAGCTTAAAAACACACCCGCTCAGCAAAAAGTCCCTAAGAGGAATAATTTAAACTACCGGGGCCCACAACGACCACAGGTGCCACGTCCGAGTGGGCAGAAGACAAGACCGAAGCATACAGCACACCAGACATATTATGTCAACAAGCCACCGACACGAGGGAGACGCTCTCCACAGAAATTTCAACAGTCACGCCATCAAGGTCAGGGTCGTCGCGGTCGCTAGATCAGGTAAAAACCGGCAGGCTTAAATATTTCTCAGACCACTGGGATAGTATCACTACTAACCCCACTATACGCAAATGGGTCAGAGGCTATTCCATACCTTTAACCAAGGATCCTGTTCAAACCATAGTGCCACAGAACAATTGGTTTACAGAAAAGGAAACCAGCCTTATTTCTATAGAAATTAACAAATTGTTACACTTGAAGGTTATACAAAGGTGTTCAACTGTAAAAGACCAGTTTTTGTCCAGCATATTCTTACACCCTAAGTCAGATGGTTCTTGGAGATTCATATTGAATCTGAAAAAGTTTAACAAATTTTTTCGCTTCCACTCATTTTAAATTAGAAGACTTAAGAACAGCAATAAAATTAATGACCCCGGGAGTCTTCATGGCCACAATTGACCTAAAGAACGCATATTATTTGATATCAATAAAAGAATCTGATAGGAAATATTTACGTTTCCTATTCCAAGACAAATTGTATGAATTTAAATGCCTTCCCTTTGGTCTTAATACAGCACCATATGTCTTTACTAAAATCATGAAACCAGTAATGTGTCACTTAAGGTCATTAGGTTTGTTGTCTGTTATCTTTCTCGATGACATTCTCTGTCTTGCAGATTCATATGAAAAATGTTTACAAAATGTGTTTACTACTAAGACTTTATTAGAAAGTCTGGGATTTATAATTAACATCGACAAAAGTTGTCTCCAACCTAAACAATACTGCCAGTATCTTGGGTTTATACTAAATTCTGTTCAGTTCTCCATAACACTTCCACAGAAAAAGATATTATCTATATGTAAAAAATTAGAAAGAGTAAAGTCTAAACAAAGATGCAAAATAATTGAATTTTCTCAACTCTTAGGTACCCTTGTAGCTGCATGTCCGGCAGTAGAATATGGCTGGCTTTATACTAAAGTAATGGAAAGCCATAAAACATTAGCCTTGAAAAATAATAATGAAAACTATGAGGCATACCTTTCTGTATCAAACGAAATCAGATCAGATTTGGAATGGTGGTTATCCCATATCCATATAAATCATCTCAAAATTAAACAATTTAAATTCTTTTTGGAAATATTCTCAGATGCTTCTAGTACAGGTTGGGGTTTAGTATGTAACGGTGTTACTTCTCACGGCCACTGGACAGTTGAAGATAAATGTTTCCATATAAATTACCTAGAACTACTAGCAGCATTTAAAGGGCTAAAAACATACGCATCTGAACTAAAGAATTGTGAAATTCTTCTTAGGATAGATAACACCACTGCTATAGCCTATGTTAATAGAATGGGGGGCACCCGCTTTCAACATTTAAATAGTCTAGCGCGAAAGTTATGGCAGTGGTGTGAAGAAAGGCAAATATGGGTGTATGCATCCTACATTAGCTCGAAAGATAATACTGTGGCAGATAGAGAATCAAGGCGTTCTCATTCTGAAATTGAATGGGCTCTATGTGACATGGCATATGAAACAATTACTACTAAATTGGGTGAACCCCAGATTGATCTGTTTGCAAACAGATACAACAACAAGTGTAGGAATTATGTATCTTGGCTACGAGACCCCAATGCACACTCCATAGATGCCTTTACCATTACATGGAATGGAATATTTTTCTATGCTTTTCCACCATTTAACCTTATAGGTAAGCTGCTACAAAAAATAATTATTGACGAGGCAACAGGCATTGTGGTAGTTCCATGGTGGCCTGCACAACCATGGTACCCAATGTTCAGCTCCATGGTTATATCAGAGAGAATCGTATTTGAACCCCGTAATAACTTACTACTGTCTCCTTCCAGGGAACCGCATCCTCTATACAAGAACCTCAAACTGATTGCCGCCACATTATCAGGTGTGCGTTTCTAGAGAAAGGAATACCTCCTCCCTCAATGGACATAATGTTAGCGTCCTTATCTAATAAAACCAGGAAACAGTACGAATCTGCACTGAACCAGTGGATAATCTTCTGCAGGAGTCAAGATGTGCATCCCTTATCAGACTCAGTACCCATGGTAATTTCGTTTTTAACATCTAAGTTTGAACAAGGACTATCATATAGCTCACTGAACACCATGAGGTCAGCAATTTCTTTAATCTTAGGCTCTCACTTGGGAACAGATGAGAGAGTAACAAGATTTTTAGAGGTGTTTACAAACTAAGGCCCAAAAAACCTAAATACGACGTAGTATGGGATCCTGATATTGTCTTAAGATACCTATCAAATTTATTTCCTAATCAAGACCTCAGCCTGGAATTACTCACTAAAAAATTAGTAACATTGCTAGCACTTGTAACTGCGCATAGGATCCAAACTTTATCGCTTATTAGTATAGATAATATTAATATTAACGAAGACAATATTGATATTAAAATCCCAGAAATGATTAAAACATCTGGACCAAACAAGCCTCAACCCAATTTAATATTACCATTTTTCAAGGATAAAATGTGCATCTGTCCAGCAGAAACTTTACTCTGTTATTTAGATAGTACTAAAATTATAAGACAAAATTGTAATACTTTGATTATAACACTGAGAAAACCTTACCATGCTGCCTCTACTGCATCTATAAGTAGATGGATAAAGCAAGTTTTAAATGACAGTGGCTTAGATACTACTAAGTTCACAGCTCACAGCACAAGACATGCCTCGACTTCAAAGGCTTCTGAGGGAGGCATAAATATTGAGGTAATAAGGAAAGCTGCAGGCTGGACACAAAGGTCTTCTACATTTGCTCGTTTTTATAACAGACCAATTGTCAACAATCCAAATGATTTTGCTCAAGCGGTGTGTTCAACAGACGTTTCCTTATAAGATACCTTAATAAGTTAAGTGCCTATGCTGTAATTATTAATAAGTAACCATTGAGACTGATTACTCTATAATGATAAGAGGACTAAGTTTACCTCCTGTTTATCAAATAAACATGTTAATTATTAACACAACTTTCTTCTTTAAACATCTACATAAGTACTAAATGAGGACGAGATTACGAACATAATTAAATAGATCGGATTAACTTACCTAGTGACATCCGATCCTCAATTATGTGAAGTAATCTCGTCCTCATTGCATCCCAACCCTTCCCATATTCTCATATCTTCCCCGTTCGGAAGTTGTGTATAAAAATTGTATGAGTATGTGTGTGTAATACTTTGAACTAATGAACATGACAGATATCCACAGCCGCACGTACGACGAACCACAGACTATCAAATATTTTTAATGAATGTGTTCATCTTTAAAAATTGTGATACAGCGAGTAGTACAGAGTACAAACTACATAAGTACTAAATGAGGACGAGATTACGAACATAATTGAGGATCGGATGTCACTAGGTAAGTTAATCCGATCTATTTAATTATATTACTCTAAAATTACTTCAATTTAATAGTTACTGCAGTTTAGAAGAACTACAACACCATAAGGAAATGAGCTTACTGAGGCATCAATGAATCGTACTTTCGTTTTTCTTTGTCTTGTTTAGTTATTTATTATTTAATTTCCTATCAATTGTTAAGCATTAGTGTATGCTCCAATCATTTAAATTTCTGCCCATTTCCACCTGTTTAATTTGACGTCTCCTTTGGAACAAATCACCTTCTCCATAATTAATTCCACATCTTCTCTAACACCATTTAGCATATAAATATTCCCCATCAATACATGTTCCAGTAATTCACGATACCACCAGCAACACGTTCAAAGTGTGCAAGTAAATCACTGTCCAATATTTGAACACTGAATCACGTGGGTACATACCGCACTCTCCGTGTCATGTTTTTGGCAACTCCGCAAAGTGGCCAGGAGATTAATTTTACAAGTGTTTAATGTTCCTTAATAGCGAATGAGAGGTAATTGGTCAATGTTTCGTTAAGTAAAGCAGTTATGGCTTATGGTCGGTTTAAGGTGAAGCGGGTTGTTTTTTTTGGTAATAAGACTATGTTACAACTTCCAAGTATTCATGTCTGTATGCATTAACCTATAAATGATGCGATAGTGAAATGAAATGAAATTGTTTATTCTGTAAAAAGGATATTGAAATCACATTTACACGTCATCTTTAAAAAAATAATTGCTATATGAGTTCGGCCTTTCCTATCTGACTACTCTGAGAAGAAAGGCTGAAACAAACTCAGAGGTCACTGTCTCTTTTAAAGTCCAGACATAATCTTGGTCAGGCCATATGAGGACCATGTAGATTAGTCTGAAATGGTCTTTTTAGAAAAGTATAGTGACTGTTAAGGACTTCTAAGCCCCATGATCCTGATTTTTGGAGAAGGTCAAAATGCCCAATGAATTGAATTGAATTAGAATAAATAAAACTGTTTAGAAGCTAAATATATGAGTTACTTTTGTAACAGCTCAGAAAGCTCCAGACACAATGCGACAGAACAAATTATTCTTCAATATTCACCGGCTTACGATACTTCGAATTTATTTATTATACAATAAAAGGTTGCCATCGATATAAATTGAATACCTCGAAGGGTATCCTTAATATAAATCATACTTTCACTGTACGAAAGTGATGCAGTGTCAAACTCCTGCGCAACGTCCGTCCCGCCATTGTGTTACATCAACTTAATGCAGTGTTATGTAAGGAGCTCGTTCTTCTGCCTTGGGTTTATCCCTTTATTACTAAACTTTAGGGCTGATATAATATCATTTGCATGGTCATCTTCCTTTCCCTTATTCTTACACACCGTTGCTTTAGCTTCTTCAGTAGCCTACAGCAGTCCACTGCTGCATGATTCTCGGCAACTCACATCCATTGCTTTAGCTCACCAAGTTAAATTCTCAAAAGCTATGTTGAAGTCGAAAAGAAAAATTTTGGTCTACAGCCATTATTTAAAACTTGTTTCCCTCACTCTGCTATATGTTATGTAGTTATATGCAATTGGTGAGATCATCCAGCTAAACAGATGATTGGTTGAAATCTGTTGCTAACGAGGCCTCCGGCGCAGGAGTCGTCATCCTTACATAATGCACATTAGGAGAGTTAAGAATTGAGGAGTTGGTAATAAATATGTAATTTATTCGCACTACCTAGTGTGGCGAAACTCACGAAATATGTTATTGGGTAACTCAAACTCGGTCTAATTTCCATACAGTTTTTGAGATAATTTGCACATAACCTCTGACCTAAGGTTTACAGATCGAAGAGTAGTTTTCAAACTTTTATTTATTGGTTGAATACGTGGCTTTTGGCTACTTATGTATTTTGTGACTTTTTTTTTTGTGCAGAATAAACCTTTGTTTTTTCTTTCTTCTTTAGTTCATGTATTTATTGGTTTCTCAATTAACAATTTTACGAAACATAACATTTTTA
Source organism: Xanthia togata (assembly GCA_963853775.1). Lineage (NCBI taxonomy): Eukaryota > Metazoa > Arthropoda > Insecta > Lepidoptera > Noctuidae > Xanthia > Xanthia togata. The sequence goes on from OY970802.1 coordinate 22,659,264, forward strand.
AGTTTTTGGCAGTTAACCCTTTAGATTCATAGCAATAGCAGTAACATTCCCAATAAAACCATGGCCAGAAATAAAAAATCTTGACTATCCTAAATTCAAAGTTCTTAGCAATTTTCTCGAACCGAACAGAATCGATTCAACCGAGTCGAAAGTTTAAGCTAACTTAAATTTATAGGATGTTGGCAAATGTTGTAGAATAAAAACTGATGGTATAAAACCGGATGTAGAATTAACATTTCGTTTTAGATGATCGACAAGACACGCAGACGGCGAAACCTCACTCCGTTGACGGATATCATCTTACAAGCTTAATGGTTCTGTCGCTGCTAATAACCGTGTCGAGATTTGGAAGCATTTGTATTATTTTCGTTCGTGTTATCTTATTTTTCGTTCTGATTCGGACGAGCTCGGAGCTAGTCAGATTGGATATATAACTTTGCAGTCAGTCACAATGCTTTTCGTTGGAACTGCTATTCTTATGTATTATGAATGATAAGTCCTATTTAAGTGAGGTTCATCAGTCTTCCATTCTATTACCACCCGTAGAACAAGAACCTTTTCCCTCATTCTGCTACATTTCATATAACAAATAGATTTTCAAATCGGCATTGACCCGCTAAATCTTCCTCGTCTCTTTGTTTATAACCATAGTCGTCTATTTTCCTTGTTGCATCACCTTTGTCATAATATCGGATAATAGACAATAACGCCACGTTATTAATAACAATAAATACCCGTATAATATTCTGTATTAAAATCTAATGGTACTTTCCACCGAGGTTTCGTAACATTGCCAACTTTGTCTTAATTGTGTTGAATGGGAGTTGAGATGTAACTCAGACTATGTAGATGTCTTAACTACTAAGCCAAGATTTATTTCTATGGCGTTATAGTGTTGTGTTTCGTAATGAAAATATATTACAGCTATTCAATTTCAAATCCTCTCAAGTTTTTTAGTTGCACTATCTGAAAGGCAGATGTTGTCTATAGGTTAGTCTCCCACTGTAGCTTGTATTTCCAAAGCCGTATCATTAACTTCGCATTTGATTCCGATTAAGCTTTTAGGATGGGCTGGCCATAAATCCCTTTAATTTGAAAATGATTCGTACGATTACATTTCTCAACACATGCTCCAACAGATTCGTTTCGGTCGCCGCAAGAATACCTGCTTGGGTTGCTATACACATCTAACCCCAAAAGGCGGCACTCTTTGGCGCTGCGATTCGGGGAAAAAAAAAACATTAAAATTCGAACGCCGACGCCGCGCCTTCGCCGTCCCGACCCGAACGTTCGCGTTCGTCCGGACGCGGCGTCCTTCGTGCCGGTGTGCCTGGAACGGCGGCCTTCGCCCGGGACGCGCTAAAAATAGCCGCACGCCCTTGAAGTATACGTCGAACAGGATTTATCGACCGCCAGTCTCGGACTCCAGACGCCTTTAAAATAAAATATTTGTTCAACTGTCAATTTCGAATCTTATTATGTTCCTTATTCGAATGCGTCTGTTCTCTGACTTAATATTACATTTCGCGCGTAAATTATGACAGCTGTCAATGTTGCCATACCAAATATCCGTGAACTTTTTTAAAAGAATTCCATGACGATCTGTTTCAAGAGATCTCGATATTTTTATTACAAATCTCCAATAAATAACATCTTTGTCGTCCATTATGTTACCAAAAAATTGTCTGCATGGTATTAAAGACTCGCGTATCTCCAGATATGTCATATTTATGGCTGCTGCATACCAAAAACGCATTAGTGCTACTTACCAATATTACTCTAAAGGTTATAGTTTTATCATAATAATGGTCTTGAATGAAAAGTATTGCCATACGAAACTGTTTCTTAACTGTGTTCCTATAAAGTTAAAGTTCATGTATGTCGATATCCAATATCAGCACACGTGGCCCATTAGTGTACAGAGTCAAGATATAGTCGATGCGCATCAATAATGCACAGCGTAAGATGCGCCCGCGCACCACATACAAATGAACTATTTTTTTTTTATGTGCCGGGTATGGTTTTATTACAACACTAGTAGGCGTTTTTTGCTGCTTTTCGTGGAATTTACAATAGGAAAATCTCAACTTACCAGAATTCATTTTTTTTAAAGATAAATACAGATGTCCCGTCGCCGTCGCGTCGTTAAACTTCTAATAGTAAAATATTTAATAGAGTTGTATGGTTGTTGTTTTAAACTTGGAACTCTATCTATGGCTATATCTAATATCAATAAAAATGCTGAACTTTTCTACTGAGTGCTTCACTGCAGTAGAACAAACTCTTCCTGGCTAGAATCCCTCAACATCTCAGTATTTATTGCCGTCTGCCGCTCGAACTTCACTTTTCTTGCCTTGGTTTGTCCGACTTCATAAAGCTGCATTGATGAGGGACTGTCTGTCAATACAAGTAGGTCGGCTCAGCTCATAATAACGGTCGACGTAGGCGCTACAATGGCACTTGCACTTCCAGATCCGTTCCCGTTTTTAGAAAGATGCTCTGCTGGTTCGCCCGCGCATTGCTTCCCAAGATTTGGTTCTGATTGTGAAATGGTGTCTACTTTATTATTTGTACCTTCTTCCTATTCGGTCATGACATTTTGAAGAATTTGAATGAAATTGTGGAATCTTTTTTGTCAGCTTTTTGAAAAATTTGAATCATCAATTAGATCCCTTTGAAATATTTCATGTATATGTTTGCATGTGATTTATATCAAAGTTTACCACAGGTTTTCCTACAGCGTGCATATTTTTGTTTGATTTAAATTCTTTGATTTGTAATATACCAATTGCATTTGCTCAATCAATCATTGTTATTTGCATTATACCTACCTATATACTTGTAACTAACGGCCTATGCAACTGTTTACTAGGATAGTAACGATTCCGATTCCGATTATACGAAATCGGAATCGGTGGTATACAACCAATATCAAACAATTGAAAAGCGCGCGAAGCGACGACGGGCGCGCAACATTGACGCTCCGTCGCAGACGGGACTGCCGGGAGAGCCGAGCAGCGCATGCTTAGCGGTATGACAACACGGCAAATAGCAGTGTTTGCAGTTTGCTAAGCGTTGGCTGAGCGATGTATTGTTTCGTGCCTGTTTCACGTCACCGCTATTTGGTGGCCCTGTTTATTCACATATTGAAGTCAGGACTATAACGCACTATTAAACAGTATTGCCCGAAATACAAAAGACACAAATGCCCGAGATACATAATTAATTGTTTATTTGATTTATTATCTACTAAGCCATAGATATTGCCATCGGTATCGTTTCAGCAAAATTATGTATCATTACACACCTACTGTTTACGTTCTGATTTGCCATTATTTGGTAAATTTCCATTAGAATTGTCACAATCACACGTCACGTTACCCAATCACAATGATTTATTCGCAATTAGTTTCAATACTGTTAGCTTTCTCATTTGGAAATTATTAACGGCGGTTTGTGGACACGTGGCTAGCACATTTACAGACGGCATTTCGCATTGTGTACTACTGCGGATTGCAAAAGGGTCTGTCAATGAACAGAGGGAACGGTTTTTGTTTATTGAGCTGCGAAATATAAACATAGAAACATAAGTAAGGAAGTATTAAAGCGTAAACAGGAGAGTGCATCACGTGCCGGGTGCATAATCCGAGGCGCCCCAATGGCGCCCGACATGGGACCGTGTTTGTTTGAATATTACTTAGCGTTAATGCACGCCCGCGAAATGCCCGCGTGTTTGCCAATCCATACGAAAATATTCCCCCTTGTTTAAACGGTAAACAACTTCATTCCAACAACTGCACCGTTTACTTAGGATGCAAATCTTTAAACCGTCCACAATTCAGGGTCAGGACTTGTCATTGTTTTCCGAATCGCAGCGAAGTAACGGTTATCTAAATACTTTTGACATTCTATGTTTATCACTAATATTATGCATAACGGTCTTTGTCGTTTTACCATAATGAGCTCGCGGCCGCTGCAAAGTAACCGTATAATGTAGAAAATATCGGATATGTTGTCGATTCAACCCACACGACACATAAACGACGATTAATCGGTATCATTGGATCAGACAATATCGTTAACATGTACCACGTGCGTTCTCTTTGGTGTTGTGAGCTTATGACAAGGCGCATAAATCTAATTGCACAATTAACGTGTTGCATACATTTAAAACAGCTGACATATATATATATTGGTTTGCCGTAATTGAATCTCAGCGACAATAGTGTTAATTCTAATGCAAAGTGATCGCCGTTTAATTTGGCGTAGGCGGTTGAATAACTTAGCTTCTGTCGGAAGCGTTCGTGAACAATGCCGACCAGTCCGTGTTTAATTAAGCATTTTATTGCGATTCCTGCATCGTGTTTAGCAGAACATCGTTAACTAGATTACAGATTATTACCAGTTTAATTTGATGCCATTAAGTTTTTCTCGTACAAAAAACGACGGCAACGTATCATGGGTGCGTAGGCGCACGTTAGAATGCCACATTCACGTATCAGATTCCTAACTGTACCAGCGCACGGTTTACTGCTGCGACATAGATACTCAGCTAAAACGACTATAAAAAATTCAATTCACCTATTCTAAAAGAGTTTTTTTATGTATTATATTGCGTAAAGCCCTCGTTGACGTTGGCGCCATGGTTTTGAGACCGTCCGATGCATTCGGAGAGAGATGTTTGTTAGTACATAATATGCAGTAATTCAACATTCTTGACGGGTCGTTTGTGTGACATGTGTTGTGTGGCATTTGGATCAAGTCTAGTGTTACAATGTCAGATGGACCAACTGTTGGGAAATTGAATACCTTTGTTTCATGTGGAATTATCTTACAACTTAAAATAACATTTCCAACAAGACACTTTGGAATTTAACTTTAAAGAAGATTTACCGTAAGGATTTTTCTTAAGTAACGCGTTTAATTTTCTCACAACTCTGCATTAATCTGATAAATGGACAAAGCTTTGTTGCTCCAAAAGCACTGAAACAAAAAATACATCGAGACTTGCTAAACCAAATAACTGCTATTAAAATTAAGCATGCAAAAAAATCGATTACTACGAGTTTTAGCTTATTATAATTCAGTCCACGAGACGAACTACACCCACATGAGCGAATGACGAAGTTGTAACAACATTGTCAACAGCTATTGAGGTTTAATCTCACAGTCACGCCTGTAATATTTCAGTGCTATTATCGTTTATCTTAAGATTTTTTGTTCACTATTTGTTCACGTGTATAGCTGTCTCGTCTGTCGACGTCTTTGTATTGTACCAATCTATGTACTCGTATGAAATCTTTGTTGAGTGGATTACTGAGTATTTGATCTATGGCAGTTATTGTAGTTCTGTCTTAGTCAGTTCATGTTTAGTCATTTCTTTATCACTGTCACTAGAATTGTTATGGAAAGTCCCTTGTCTGAATTGTACATTATAATGATGGAAGACGTTGTTAATAACCAGGAAGTTTTGAATAAGGTCTTTGATCTCGGCTATCTGCAGATTTCATGTTTAATTGCAACTTGTAATAAACAATTGTTATTTCTCGCAAGTATCGGAACAACGAATTCATGCACTTAATTATTTTCCTGTGTTTACATTGAACACGAATCAACAACGCGACTTATCATTTTAATTACAATATTATGTAAATTTATACCTAGATGATGTTATTCGCGTGTGTAAAAATAAATCTTTTTAAACAACTGTTCAGTTCCCATCAAGGAAGACATTTATTATACATCGTCTTGTGTTTTTTGTGATGATTAAAGCGTAAAATGTGCGAATGAGAAGACAGCCGACGCGTTTTAGTGTCGTTTCGGCGCCTCCAGCGCTAAATATTGACTTTTTATGCTCGTAAATTAACCAACCTTTGGTTTAAAAGTGAAGAATTGTTATTCAGTACTTAAATATATTGTAATATTTAAATATTTGTATTCAATATAAATTTTGTGTCACGATATGGGATTCCACCGTATATAGTAGGTTTTGGTATCGTGTTCATGTTTTAGTTGACTGCATTCGGAGTTCTGCAACAGGATTGTGATGTAACCTGCGTGTATTGGAATGTAAAATTACGTCATATTAATGCAATGCACATCCGGTAGGTATACTTTTATATTTAGCTCGATACGATAAAACTGCAGTTACTGTTTTTATATCTTTGACGTTTCAAAATACTTCGAGAATCGCTGTGTGCATTTCCTAGTCACCTTTGATAATTATTCTTTATTCAAATCTATCCCCTCAAAGAAGTTTTTCAAACATATGTAAATAAAAAACTCATCTGTCTGGGGTTCTAATGACGAGGGTGGAATGCATGCGGTCGGGGGGTAGATTAATGCGAAAATGCGCACAGGAGAAATGCACTCAGTTCGTGGAGCTTTAGTAGACGGAAAGCGTCACATTTGGCTAAAAGCTTGTCTCTCAGCAAATGTGACTGTATCCGAATACGATGCTGATGATAGTGGCTTTTTAAGGGGTAAAACATGAAAGAATTGTAGAGCTGACAGGAAATTTACGCGAGCACACATATATAAAAATCTGGCAAGATAAAATAAACTAACTGAAAACTAAATTAGTTTAGCACGCTTTCGTCGGTTCGCTTTAAAGTTGGAAAAGATAATATGTGGTTTTATATCGCGAACTTGAGATCAATGCTTATTTTGGCTCGAGATTCAAGTTGTATTACACAGTTGTTGTAAACTAAGTTAGTTTGCAGTTAGTTTAGCTTGCCAGTTTTTCATACATGTGGATGGAAGTATGAAAAACTGGCGAGCTAAACTAACTACAAATTAACTTAGTTTAGCTCGCGGTGGACGACTCGCTTCATCATCATTATCATTGTCTTGTCCCAATTTAAGGCTCGTGCAGACCAGCGCGACGCGACTCGAACAATACAATTTCTAAGAAAACTTCACGGTATAACAATAGCCGGTGTCGCGTCGCGCTAGTCTGAACGAAGCTTTATTTGGCGTTGGCGATGGGTTAATCTACCTATTTATTTTTATGTGTTACTTTTATTTACCCTCTTTGCCTATTGCATTATTCAAAGACAATCGTATTAAGGAGTAAACTCCAGTCGTGCGTCGGAGCTGACCCAAACTTTTTTTTTTTTTTTGAACTTTGGATTTAATGGCTTTTTTTGGCTCCAAATCCAAGCTGTAAAAATAAATTAAAATGTCTGGCCAGCAAGACTTGGCAGCCTACCAAGATCTGGTAAACATTTTTATTGTCATACGATAATCACTTAATTGGTGAAAGTGTCTCAAGTTAGAATATGGTACCACCACCACACCTTTTATTATCCAACGGGTTAGATTACGACTGTCCTATCAAGCTATCATACACCACGTTATCGGCGAATAGGGTAATGACGCGACGTGCCTTATCGGCGCCAACGCAGCTGTACCGGGAATTATTATGACATAGTGAAAAAAACCTTCCTATTTTCCTGCTAAAAGGTGGCTGTAGATGGGTAGGTACTTTCCTGAAGCTATAGGAAGGACTTAGTCTTATCAGTTAACACAATCGATCTACAAAATACAGGGTGGCAGGGAAATATTCCAACGCGGGGGTGTTCAGAATTATAGGTATACTGAATCCAAGGTATTAGTTTTCGCGTTGATTTCCCTGTCTCCCTGTGTATAGTTAAATATAGTTTTCTGTAAATCTGCTTGGTCGCTTTTGGTCTAAGATACAAATCAATCTGCTTCGCTTTGTCCCAACTATGTTCGGGTCGGCTTCCAGTCCAACCGGATGCAAATGAATACCAGTATTTTACAGGAGTGACTGCCTACCTGACCTCCACAACTCAGTAACTGGGTAATACGATATCCCTTGGTAAGCCTAGTTGTCAGGCTTTCGGGCTTCTGACGAACCGTAATGATTGTCAAAGATCCACGAATTACAACCGGGACCAACGGCTTAACGTGCTTTCCGAGGCACGGAGGAGGTCTCGGTATGTAAAGATGGTCACCCATCCACGGACCAACCCCGTAGCTTAACCTGTTGGATCAACCCGTGCGGCTGTTATTACTTAGCCACGGGCTCCTCCTTTTGGTCTAAGATACATGTTCAATAAGAAAGTCGTTGACTGTAGGACAGGCTTCTACCAAATCCCACTTAATTTAAGTAATAAGTAACGGAAAACAATGTCCACTAAATAGGTATGTTGTTCATAAATATTTTTCCCCGTCATTCATCACAATAAAAAGCACCACAAAACAACAATAGGCGGCATTAACAGCTACTTAATAGGAATTACGGCAGGTTAACGAGCTTTTATTGAATAAAACACAATGACGTGAAATGATGCGCCGGCGCCGTGCGGTGCAGGGGGGGATGTGATGTGCGCGCAAGGCCGCTGAGTCAGCGACGTCCGCGACGCCTATTGTTTTGCCGTCACCTGATGCCGTGATACATTAGATGTCGTTACCTTGAAATACTTGCTTTCAGACATTTATTGTAATAAAGGAAGGTAAATAATTGCATATATCCTAAAAACAAATATTATAGCGTTTCCTGAAACTTATTTTCAAACTTTTGTAGCTTGTAACTTATAACAAAGAGCGTGATGATTAGGTATCGTTTGATATATGTAATGTATATACTACAAATTGTAGTAAAAAAGTGATTGTAGTCTACAATGCAACTCAATCTACCTACAACGTAGTCCGTATCTTTCATACCTTTTTTCATAATTTTTTTTTTCTATAAGTTACCTGAAAATTAAAACAAAAAGTATTTTGATAAAAAAAAAAACAAGTTACTTATTCAAACTAGGCTGAGAATCAGCACTTTTCGAACGTCAAAATTACGTAAGACAGTCCCCCAAACGCGCACCGTTCACCACTTCCTAGTTTTAGCTGGGAAGAAGAAGTGGCGCAACAAACTCCCCAGCAGCACAGCTGTCTGTTCAGTTAGAAAAAAATGATTCTATATAATACTATGCAAAATAATTTACATTACGCAACACAAAACATAATTTAAATTATAAATTTAATGAATAGCCATGTCAGCTAGCACACGCCAATATACCAATCAAAAACACCGAGAACTGTACTCAGGCAGAAATAAAAAATAAAGACCAAACGTAAACAATATCTAAATAAAAGCCTCTAGGCATAAAGGGCGTGCCCGCTTACATATAGCTGTAACTGGAAGTTATAATTGATAAACTATGACCATTGAAGTAAAATAAAAATAAACAGTTAATTACTAATAACAATAACAAAACCATGATCAGCAAGACGACCAGACAAGCAGCACCCGTTCACGAGAATAACGCAAAGATCAGCCATTGCCATATTTGAAAGAAGGAGGCAACCCTGGTTTTATTAAGGGTAGTCCATGATTTGATCTTCATCATCATTTCAGCCAAAAGACGTCCACAACGTAAGAGACAGGCCTCCCCCAAGCACCGCCACTTGGACCAATTCTGTGCCTCCCGCATCCAGCGGATTCCTGCGGCCTTTACAAGGTCATCGGTCCATCTTGTGGGAAGCCTTACAACGCTACGTCTTCCGGTACGCGGTCGCCACTCCAGAACCTTTCGGCCCCATCGGCCATCGGTTCTGCGAACAATGTGCCCTGCCCACTTAAGTCCATGACGTACCTATTTGTATGAAACTGCCAAAATTGATTCCAATAGATCTTTTGTGCAAGTGTTTCCACATCATTTGTTGTTGGATGTTACAAACAGAACTGAATATTTCAATTTATAATCTAGATTTTTCAAGTATCAAATTGAAATTTTATGCTTCATAAACCTTTGTTTTGGCAACGAACTGTGTTGAGACCTCTGTCATATATTTACGAAATCTCGTGAAATATATTTGCTGAAACTTGTGTAGTGTCTTGAAAACATTTTGTGGAGAATTAAGTACAAAATACCAACGGCATTTTTGATTTACCATTGGTATTGAGAAAATGTTATAATTCAATTAAGGTAGGATGCATAAATTGTCAATACCACTTCGGTGGTCTCAACTAGATAATAGCAAAAAAATGGCTTCATCTTATTCGATAACAGAATCACTCCACTGCTGGATGAGAGTCTCCCAAATTGCCTAATATTGTAAAAACAGTATCATCAACAAAGTTACTTGCGGTTCCATCCAATTTATGTCCAAATCCCATGATTTCGTAAAATTGCCCCAGCTTTCTTAATTCAGATGTCACAATAGCAAACCGCGGTACGCAACGCTTTTCAAGAAAAAGCAATCTCAATCTCGGTGCACGCCGTATCATTATTACCCATATTTACCCCGTATTTCATTCAAGTGTGTGACTTTTTGTCGTACTCGTGGGAATGTCTGAATACGTCGTTTATACGCAATTAGTTACTCATTACCATTTGTTTTGTCCTTTAATAAGTTTTGTACATTTTCATATAATTTAGAGCCATGTTTTATTACTTTTCAATAGCCCTTTTTTACGTGGGAAATGATATGTAAACTATACTCCACTTACTACTGCATATAACTTGGCAGGTCTGAACATAGGCATTACGAACTACCGCGCATATTCTCTCAGTCACACTCGCCTCTTGTCACCATTTGGTTCCTAAAAAATGTTACCACGCAGCCTTCTGCGCGAACTTCGGAACTGCCAAGTTATATCGACTGTATTTTGGTGATGACTAAATTGGGGACCAAGGGTGAAGTTCCACCGAGATCTTGCTCACTCATTTACTTAAAATTTTATCGTGGTTCACTATCATGACATGGACAATTCATGTCATTACTAATTCTCGTACACGTGATCTTTGCGGAAGATATAACGTGTGGACAGCTTTTATCGTTGTCAATTATGACTTATCGGGCAATATCCGATTAGTATCTCCCCTAACAGAGGGTTAGCCTGTTGCTAGGGTTAGAATAACATTTTCAATCACATAGCTACGAGCTGACACCGCCTGACTCATGCGAAAGACCCTCGCCGCCGCCCCGCCCACCGCCATACACGGCCATACATACATCACACACATTTTTATCCCTTTTAAGACACATACGTGGGAATAACTCGACTCAATCGTTCCGTGGCATACTGCCAACCACTAACCTATTACTAATACCTACTGCATACCACGGTCCACGACCCATTGTTTCCCAACGACAGTGTATTGCTTGGTTGACATTTTACACAGCGGAGCTAATCTGATTTTGCTAACGAATGTATCGTATACAATAACCGTGGATGTCATAATATCCGCTTAATGGAGTCGATGTACGCAAATGAAGCGGTGAAGCTTGGTGCGCGTGCGCAACTGTGGTGCCATGACGGTTTAAGGTTTAGAAGGTTCACTGAAGTCATAATTTCATTTAGTATGTAACAACTTAGTATCAAGTACCAATTGCATAGATGCCAATTGATCAGAAGTACATGCGTATCTGCATCTACAGATAGTGGAGTCTTCCGTTTAACGAGGTGTCCTGTGATCCTGTCAGGCTTTAATCGTAATAAGCCTTCTGCATCTCAATTCGTGCAGTTCTTAAAGGGCAATAAATCCGCCGCACGCGCTTGGCTTCGTCGGCGCCACGGTATTGTTGTTGTTGCATTGTGCAACCAGAACAGCCTGACTGTACCTTTTGTTGTGTCTCCGACATAGAATAACACATACACCCTCGTGGAACACCAGTTAGCCATTGGTCACATTAGCATATTGAGTCTAGACAACGTCGCGGTGGCTAATGTATTAGATAGAATCAGTATACGACCCTCTATATACGAAGACATTAAAAGTGTACATCCCATCTAACAACCGTCTTGATATACAGCCCTCGATTGGAGCCTCCATAAAGCACAACCATTAATGATCAATAAACGTCTTTCAGGATCGTTACTCTTAAACATATTTCCCACAAACAGTTCCCAACCTCGCAGATATTTCATAATGGCGCCATCGAGCGCATTTAACAAATAATTAGCAGCGTTTAAGTGCGTATGTCGCTTCCCTTAACCGTTTCTCCGGAACTATAAAATTACGGCAGAGGCATGTTGGCCGACTCGGAGCAAAAACGTCGGACGATAGCGAACGGCCGAGCTAAAAATAATCCGTGGCCGATGTTAATGAAGAACAACCGGATTGCTGCTGACAGGGACTGACGGATCAGGGTAAGGTCCAACCAGCCGGTGACCGATGCTAGCTTGGCTCCCGATTAGAGAATCATTCATATTCCATTATTTTCTGTAGATTTCTTACGCAATTAAAAGCTATACTAGTCAGGTCTTATTGGTATCTTTTGGCATAAATTGTGTAAGTACTATAATCCTAATTGATTTTGTTGGAAGTCCTGTTCTATGTTCTATTCAATGCAAAGCGTGAGCGATATTCACGTGCAATTCTTGTTATTGTTGTCTATACGACCTTTCGAACAGTAAATCCCTGTTGATCGCGTTGCGCAAGCGTGCCGTGCGCCTGCACAGAACGTATGAACGACCTATTTCGATTAGATCGCCCGCCTGGAACTACGATTGTTACCGATCCGATCACGACTCCTTTCGCAAAGGTGAAAAATACTTTGAGAATGCCACGACTTGTCATTTTGAAGTCACGATCCGCGCCAGCCAAATGTCATCTAAATGTGTGGAGATATTTTGTGTTGAATGAAACCAGTTGCAACATATGAAATATCGAGGTCTCTCGAAAGTAACTAGCTAACTAACTGCAGTTAATATTAGACATATTTATAATGGCAATAAAAGTGAAAGAATGTTGCTCCATGACAGGTCATTAATATGTAGTCTAATCCGTTTAACTATTTACCGGCTGTAAAGCTTCTCCAGCTTTTATTAGTCCTAAGAAGTACCATCTAGTTTTATGTCTTCCTATCCACAATACGAGAGCTTCACTCTCAGCGTAGTTACTGCAAGTGGGGAAGGCGGTAAGTGTGCGAGGTCGTCGCTGGCGCCGTGGGACACAGCTGGTATTCAGCTCGAGGCCTACCATCACTTAGCGTCCATTATTCCAATTCTTACAGTCGTGTGCATGTCTTCAAAACCTAACAAGCTTAAGACATTCTCAAGGAAGCCCTAATGCCCTGCATTCCTCTTCCGCTGTCGCGCATTCCTCACATATTGAAGATTTTTCCAATAATTCGCGGTAGACACGAGTCGTTTAGTAGTGTCACCTTTAGGGAATCGGTTGGACGCAAGCCAGTCATGGCTTGCGTCCAACCGATTCCCTAAAGGTCGGCATTTTTATCTGCCGCATTGATATGTATTTAAGCGTTTAAATTAAATAAAGATAACTTTTCCGCGGCGTGTGCGCAGCGCGCTGTACGTTTCGCGGCCCTTTGCTGGTATTTAGTGGCATTTAAACTCGTGTTACTTGTAATGGAGATTATTTACGTGCACTTTGTTTCAGTGAGGATGTATTGAGTGTTCATCTCGATGATTAATAGTCAATAAAGTTTATTTTATATTAAGCAGGCAAAGGCAATGATATTTTCTTATATTATCCTGGTTTCAAAAACACGAACCTCAATCATTCTCCGCTCTGTCTGCAAGACAAAATCCACCTTCTTACAACTACAGACATTGAGTCCAAAACCCTTGTACTACAGTACACAGTCTGAATATTCAAACCAGCTGACCTCAAATAGGTACACACTCCTTACGTACCTTTTAAGCATGTAGGTAGGAGGAGCAGATTCTCCAATTAGCCCATGGAAGTGGCCGCGATAATTCGCCATGTCGCTTCCTGTTTCGCTAATGACTATAAACATTATCTACGGGAGCGTCCATGTCCACGCGAACAACGTTTACTATTCATGGTCTTTGTTATTATAAGTCCATTAATGCTCCGAGGGCGTGTAGACTTTTGTTTTGCTTCTTGGGTGGACTTAAGTGGACATGTTTGTGCTGTGGGACGTTCTTAAGGGCGAAAAGTGATGTTACAAAAGATTTATGTCTTAATTTTAATTTTATCAATTTTATTTTTTACCGCTACTGTGTTCTAGGGAGACCAACTGTCTCAGACCCAGAGGTCCCGTATTTGTCCCATAACTATCTACGTGGTTTGGTTGGTGTTCGGGCTTGTTCTAAGTCCGCCTGGCTAGCTACCACCATCATATCTAAGTCTGTCGCCATAACAACATTATTGTGTTTCCCCAGTTGGAGCCTTGGAGGTAAGATAGCCATTTCCTCTGTAGTTGCGGATTTTGGGTGAAGGTCGCTTCCACCTTCGGCTTGATCATCACTTTCCATCAGGTGAAATGCAGACCAAGAGCTTCCCAGTAGTGGATAAAAAAATAAAGTTTAAGTTCCCTACGAAAGCTATGCCGTCATTGGATGGCCGTAATATGACGGCCGTCATGAAAATTATGGTAGGTGTTTGACAGACTAAAGCGACAGAAACTTTGGTGCATTTTTGGAGTTCTTTTTCTTCACTTTTGTATCTGTCATCATATAATTTTATAATTAACCTACCCTTTGTGGTCGTAACCATTACTTTAAGAGTTCTATAATTAATGCGCTCTATAACTATGGCTGTCTCGCTTTAATTAGTACAAAATGACAATGACAGGTGGATTTATGGATCGTTTATAGTGTGAAGTTTTTATGAACACTTGTAAGGCGTTATTTATGAGATCCTCACACCCGGAATGATGTTTTTACTACCTATGCTTAATTAAAGTGCAACCAGGTTTCATGTAGATGGTAGTCACCTATATGGTTAAGTATTCGCACATATAACTTCGTTTTCTTCCTTAAAACAATAATTTCTTCTCATTTACCCATGTCACTGTCCATTATTAGTTTCTCTACAAATGCAAGACCTACCTCTGAAAGATAGAAATAAAAAAAAATGGCTGCCTAGGATAATAATTGACTTCTGTCGGCCTTGCTATTCGAGCATTTTCACCTCAAAAAACTAGATTCTACTGTCACTTCTGCCTACCCCGTAACAACCACTTACATACAAGCAATGCAAAAACAAGTGAAGTGTGCAGCATGCCAGGTCAGTGGCACAGCAAGCCGGATTGTGGAGGAACGCGACACAAACAATACGTACTATATTTTCACTTCATAATGTTCCTAGGAATGCCATGAAGGATGCTTCGGGTATGTGCGTGTTGGATTATACTGGCGCTCGAGTTATACTTGCGTTTAATATATATTCGCTCTTAACTGCGGTATTTACATTTGCAATTCCAAAATGGCGTCGGCGTATGACGTCTTCACAGGTTTTATGTTTTACATGACTATTTCATTTTAAAATAAGCTAAATTCAATAAAAACAACAGTGGCCACAGTTTTCAGTGAATTTTAAAAGAGCTCGCAGGTTTCGTCACCAAGTTTCGTTGCGACACAATTAGTTTTCGCGTCGTTTGTCAGATTCACCATTACAGCCTTAATAGCGCCATTTGCAAACATAAAATTAATTGCAAAAAATCATTTTCTACGAACATTATAACAATGCCCATAGTTCGTTACACTCTAAAAATCAATTTCAAGTAGATAATTATTTTATCGCCATCCAATTTAGTTGAGCAAAATATAGCAAACTAGTGGTGGGATGTTTTCAATTACTTTTTGAACAAAAAAAGTGTATGCACAAAAACAGCTTTATATTTTTAAGCTAAGGTTGAAAATTGATTACTGCTATCCAGACTGCGTATACTCGTGATTCGGAAAAAACTAGTAGGATCGAAACTAAACAATTAATTGAAACAGGTATCGACACATCAATTGAGGAAGTTTGTGTACGATGAAGATACAGTGTCATAAATAGAACTAGGTATGTTCAAATAATTGGCTGAAAAAAAGCTATTCTTTATACTGGGTGGATTTTTGAGATGGGGCAGTACCGTCAGCTACCTTAACCGTTGCAGCTACAGGAAAACCTACTTATGAGACTGTCTTTAACTTTTTGAGACATTTTAAGACTTTTCTGCATTCACAAATTTAAAAAAAAAAAAAAAAACGTTTTTGTAGGAAAACTTTTTCCATACAAAAACTTTTTTGCCTTTTCTGATTTGTGTGATGGAAAATCTTTTTTAAAATTTCCCATACAAGTATTTAAGGTATTTTTTTCTCTCAGCACGTCGGAAATTACAAGCAACAAACTATTTTGTTTTCAAAACAAATATTTGTTGGTTTATTTTCGGGTAGTCCGTCCATTATAAAAATGTAAATTAGTTTTTTTTTCCTATCTAAAGTATGGAAAAAGTTTTTTGCGATTTCTGACTTTTATAGTACTCGAACCTCAGTTGATTCAATAGACTTTTTTGATCCTTTTAAGAAACAGGATCGAATGCCATCAAAAAAAGTTTTTGTGACAACTGTCCATTTTCTTGCTGACTGTATTTTTTTAAATCTGGAATGCAGATCAAAAAGATAAGGACAGTCTCCTAAGACCGTTTTCCTGTAGCTAGTAGCTACAACGGTTAAGGTAGCTGTCCTTACTGTCCCATCTCAAATATACACCCTGTATATACGCGGACACCTCAAATAATTGCAACAGTTACTACCCAGACATTAAAATTAATGAATGGTTTTATTTACGACAGTCTAATAATAGAAAGAAATGACAAGTATGGCGACCGACCTTGTCGCAGCTTAACAAGCAATTACATGAGCCTTCTTAATAGTCCCTAATGACATGAGCTTCCTCCATACAAAACGTGACCAAACCATTCAGGTTTCATTCCAATTGTCTTAATGAACGGAGAACGAATGAACGTCGAGACGAATCGCGAACAAAAACCGCGGAGCCGGGACAAATCTGATGAATCTATCTGCATGACATGAGGAACGTTCTTTTTTTTGGTTAATGGTAGCAAAAAGCTTGGGGCAGGTTGCTGACGCTAAAGTAAGGCCATTTTAATAGGTAACATTTGACGTCTGTCAGTTTAGTGAAAGCAAATCGTAAAATTACTCGTATCGTCATTATTACAATAAATATGTACTTAATCGTAATTAAAAAAAGTTAAGCAATTGTGCAGTTCTAATTTCTAACAAAACGAAAAAATATAGTATTTTATGCCCGGCGTTACAAGGTTACGTTGTTGAATTTTGATGAATTGTCAAATGTTACCTATTAAAATGGCCTTACTTTAGTTT
The DNA here is from genome assembly GCA_963853775.1 of Xanthia togata. NCBI lineage: Eukaryota > Metazoa > Arthropoda > Insecta > Lepidoptera > Noctuidae > Xanthia > Xanthia togata. The sequence continues at coordinate 22,676,335 of OY970802.1, forward strand.
TATTTATTAAAATAAATAAATATCTATAGTACATATGGTATGGTTAGGGAACAGTTTTGGTACTATTATTCCAAAATAAATATATTGGTCAGCCTTAAATGTTCCCACTGCACTGCTGGGACAACAGGCCTCATCTCGGTGAGAGGGAATGAGTCGTAAACCACAGCGCGGGCCCAGTGCGGGTTAGTAGATGTCACGTCTTCGAATCCTTGGGTCTAGGACATGCCGGTTTCCTCACGATGTTTTCCTTCAACATTTTGAGAGCCCAAAGCGTAAAGCGCCGCTGTTTTGCTTAACCTCAAACGAAGTATTTGCTAGTCATTATTTGTAATGTAATTTGTTAAATCGATGAAAATGAGTTTGAAAGTTTCAGCGTAAAATACTACTAGAATACGAAACAATCAAGTCTTATAAACAGCACTTTCCAGCACTCGATGTTTGAATAATATGAAAGCTGTATTATTGTGTACCGATAAGTCAGTACAGCTGGAGCTTAACGATAATTACAATAGCAGAAAGTCTATTAAGTGTGTTGAAATGTTCCTAGCCTCGTCATTAGTAAGGGTTTGAATGTTCCTGTTGAACATCCGACGTATGGGCTCAATAAGGATGCGCGTTCACTGGGTTTGTCCTACGATGAAAGCGTCATGCTTTCATCGTAGGACAAACCCAGTGAACGCGTTGCAGCCTGACAAAGCTGTGGTTGAAAAATTGTGGAAACATGATGCAATTTTTGGTTTGTTGTTTAGTCTTATCAGTTATCAACTTATCACTTATCGATATCATTATACGAACATTTTTTTTTTTTTCAATTACTTTCTACTTCCATGCCGTTCTCAGTTTCCACAAAACTTGCATTATGTGACTGTTTTGGACAGCCAAATACTATACTTTATTACTATACTTACTTTATTGCACAACACGCCTTGTATTTTCTCTCATTGTGAATTGCACGCTAGCCCTAAGGCATGGTAATTAGTGATGGGCCACGAACGCGTTGCTCATCACTCATCAGCGTTTACCATAAGCGGCCGGCGGCGGTGGCGTTCACACGCTCCAGTTTGCGAAGTGCCCGCGCCGGGCGTTTGTCCGCGTTCGAAATACAAAAGCGGCGAATCCGCTTGCGGTAATTAGAAATGATGCGTACGCGAGTGAGAGATGTGCGTGAATGGCGAGGTGTGTGCCAGGGAAGCTCAGGAATTTAGGTGCCATGGTTCGTTTTTATAATTAGAGCTAATGCAAATTATAATGAGTGCCTTCAAAGAAACCGTCAGAGCGCCTCTCGACTCTATTGAAACTCGTACTAACTAGCGCTAAGCTGGCATAAGGCCAAATAAGTAATAAATGCTGGTATTTTAATCAATGCTTGACCTTAACCAATCTGAAATCCAATCGCGTTAATTAAACCCATTGATACCGTCGGCACGTAATTTAAACATTGTATGGCCATCTATTCCAAAACATTGTAAGCTTCACGGTCCCGTTTTATAATGTACAATAGTGCGTGCAGCAGTATTATCGGGTGTACCTACCGCAGTTGCGCTGGCGCATTGTTTTGCTCTCATTTACCGCGATCGCCGATAACATCGACCGATCGGCACGGGCCGAGCGATAAATTTAATTAAACCACCTGTCGCACGCTACCGCCAGATTATGTTATCTACCGCGAAATACGTGCACAGCTTGAGAGAAAAAATGATGACCAGAATGCATAGATAAAGTAGAATTAACGCAACATCGTGGCCATAGTTTCTTGTTTACATGTTGGAGATATTAAAAATATTTTACGTTGGAGCTTCTTTATTGGGGTCTGTCCTCAATAAATATGTTGAGCAACCAGTTTTACTTCATTATTTTTAATCCTCTAAGAGAACTGGTATTTATTTAAAAATAAAGAAGTGTTTCTGAGAGATTATACCGCTATATCAGCCTTTAAAAGGTAAAATATAGCCAGCCTTAGATTTTTAGATGTATGAGGAACAGGGTGTAAAGTTCACTCATCCTCACTAGAAAAGGGAGGATCCTCCGACCAGACGGGTGTCGTGTCTATCGGGCAACTGCCCAATGGTTGAATTTGGGAGCTTGTATATATGTCGATCGCGCGATAAACTCTAATTGCGCGATGCAGGATTTGTGTGACGTCAGGTCTTTGATGCGGAGTTCGCATGTGGCGATGTATGCCACAATATTCAAAAGTCATTTATTCAAACTAGGTTGAGAATCATCACTTTTCGCACGTCAAAATTACATAAGACAGTCCCCCAAAACGCCCACCCTTCACCACTTCCTAGTGCTTTAGTGGCGCAACAAACTCCCCAGGTCCCCAGCAGCACAGCTGTCTGTTCAGTTACAAAAAAATTATTCTATATAAACAACTTAAACCATTGCACATAGGTAGAGTTAACATTAAAAGACAGGATGCTGTCAGTTATACATGAAAATTAGTAAACTAGTCACAGAGAAACAAGGCTGGAAATTAACGGCCAAAATTGAACAATGCGCGATCGTTAAGCATTCATTACGCGCCCGCGCATGTTTGCTCAAATTTATTTTCGCTCGCGACATCCCTTCGCCCCGTTTCCGGCTCCCTAATGAGCCTCGCTCGGTAACAAGGTTTCTTACTTACATGTTACACCTAATGTATAGGCGTTGTCAAGCGTCAACTAATGTTCTACAGTCCTACTCACTCGAACGCCGGCAAATGCTCTCAATTCCTCACTATTTTAAACTCAATATTATAATTCCTTTGTAGTCTTTCCATTTTGAATTACAGTACGCAAATTATTCTAAGCCATAACAGGTTCGTGCTTTGCACAATATCAATATCCATAGTTACGGTATATTACTTTGACACTTCTAATTATAGTAAAACATGGTGCCCGGATTGAACAACTCTATTGAGTTATGACGCACGCCATTGTAATAAAGCGGAGTACTCGGATTAAATTAATGTGCTAGAGAAAATGGCAACTAAACAAAATGCTCCTTATGCATAAAAAAAAAACATTGTTTATACATCGATCTCGATGTTGCGCAATCGATAAATGGAAACAAAGCCGATGGTTGGAACGTCTCGAGCGGTTATAATCGATTGGACTCACAGCAGTCTTGGTGCTTTTTGTCAGTTAGCCATCGAGATGCTTGACCGAACATCTGAAGAGTTCATTTACGTTACGATAATGGTAACAAAAAACATCATAGCAGAGGAAATATTGCAATCGTGATGAATGACCTCCGGTTTAGATAAAACATTTCAAGGTCTGGGTTGATTCAGAGAATGTCGATGAGAAGGATTTAACAAAAGAAATCATTCGTAATATTTTGCTAAACTGTCCATGATTAGTAACGGACTGGTGGAGATCTACAGCAAAAAATAGAAATGTAGCCTAAAATCTAAGACCATTTCGCAAATAACCAAATTTTATCATATCAATACATATTTCGAAATCCGAATGCACGATGCCGTTTCATTTATCAACCTTTGTCTACGACATACGTCAAACTGTCAGAACGCGTTCGGTTTTAGCTGTAACCTTTGACCTTTAGCGCAAGTCACGACCAACCTTGGGTGCTGGGTATTGGACCAGAGACCAGTGTGATATCTGTGAGTCTTTCTAAACGTGACTAGAACGCGGCCTTCGTCCGCCGCTCCCTTTTAGATTTGCGATATAGATCTGCCGCTCTTATTTATGCTCAGCTTTTGTTGCTATTTGTGTGTTGTGGGAATTAGGTGGGGCGTGTGTTGTCAATTCTCTTTACGAAGTAAGCAGATCTCCAAGCTGTAGCTCATCCAATTTGTTATAGCTTCTTCTTTTACATTTATGTAATTCTCTGGCCCTATGCTAGCTCTAGCTTCTTCAAAGTCAGCTGGTTTTCTTTAAAGTAGTTTAACTTTATTACCTACAGCAACATTTACTTCATCAACTTCGTCCTAATCTTGTTGAACAACCTTTCCTTACATCGGCATTAAATATAGAATTCATTGCAGAATTACTGACATTTGGATTGCAAATGTTATAATAAATGTTACAATCATACTTAAATCTATTCCATTCGAACTAATAACTTAATTGAATTTCGTAATATCACTGCACTGGGGTCTTCATAGTCTAATTCCCATGCGGAACTTCTTGTGCTTAGGCCTATATCAATAAAAATATTAATTCCAAGAAACATGTTGCTAGCTAAGTGTTCGCCTTATGATTTAAACTATCCTTACATTGTAACATAAAATCTCGTTAGCCATTACTATGGTCACAAGCCACGTGACATATGTATGAGACTCATTACAAGGACAATTTAATACGTATCCGTGATGATATTGTACCTACTTTTACCTGCTTATCTGTGACAATTATTGCTAAGACGTAGTGTGTGTCCTTAGTAATAAAAGATTATGACTTTTTATAACGCAATGCAATTATACAATTTATTATTTAAAAGCTCCACTCTGAGCAGTATCACTTTCAACCTGTATAACAACCATTATAACTTGAGCTGCTTGGATCTCGCTGAATTATCTCTAAATATTTATATAAAACAAAGTCGCTTTTCACGTTTGTCTGTAAGTCCGCGTTGTTTTTCTAAAATACGCAACGGATTTGGATGAGGTTTTCAAAATCATTTAGAGTATGAGTGTATTCTGGAAGGTTTTTATATATAATTATTTTATATTAAACGTAAACGTAGTACTGAAACTTGACGTTAGATAGAATTAATCTTCTGCTGCATACAAAATCAACAGAAAAGTCCGCGATAGCATATGTCTATCTTCGAAGGAGGACCCACAGTTACCACTTTTATCTTACAAAATTTCATTAAAAAAATATTGTTATTTTCGAAGCTATTTTGACCAGTATATATTAATCCTTATCCGATTAAGCCATTTAATTAGGATTAATATATGCCTGGACATCACATCATTAAAATGAATGCTATAAAAGATATCACAGATTTGAAATTACGCGCAGCAAAATAATTATGGCTGACGGCGTGGCGCCATGACTGCCAGGGGTCAGTGACCTTTCCTCGGGATGATATCAAAATTGAAAATCACATTATTTATATTTTGCAAAACTAAATAATAATTCTGTAAATACATATTTGTTCCGGTACAGTTTATGTACACAAAATAAACAGACAAGATTTTTTTTTTTGTGTTTTGTTTATCAAAATATTGCTGCAAAAAACGTAAGAAACATTGAATTTCTTGGGCTATCTTAGCGCATCCTTTATCTATTCATATTATAAATGAAAGTCCCTTTTCGTGTCTGACTGTGTGACCGCGATGTTCTTCTAAACTACGCTACGCTACGCGATAAGGTTTTCACCATCATTTAGAGAATTTATTCCGGAAGGTTTCTGTGTATCATACATTAACATTTAACTTAGATATAGCACATAAATCTCGATGTTTTGACATTCGCCACGACGGGTGCAAATGCAATGTACCATCGAAGAAGTTCATATCTATACACCGTAAGGACTATTTCTGCTTGCAGCACTCGGTCGCTATAGCACCGGCGCGGTAACATAATGTGGTCATCTTGTTCACGGGATTTTGTTTTCAAAATGCTTAGATATGAAGTTCTTCGACAGTACCTACTGAACATTGCATTTACACCCGTGCGAAGCAGGGGCGGGTAGATAAATAGAATACTCTTTATTGTACACCATAAAAATTACACACACTAGTTAATTATAAACTATGTAATTTACCTAGTCCTCTTCAATACTTCTTAATTTTATAACGTTGTTATTGTGTATCTTGCTTAACATGCACATTAAGAGGTAATTAAGAATACGTTTTCGGAATCATTCTCATAATGTATTCTATGACCTCCGCCTTGATTGTAACTTACACCATATTTAAACAAATTAATTCTATGCACACGTGAACATGCATACGTAGTATATAGTACCATATTATATTAAAGCTTGTTAGAAAATACAATATGCGCCATTTACCCACACGCGATGTCCGTTCACAAAAAAATAAAATTATTCTCTCGTTTCAAGTACAACACGGCTACACATCAAGCTATACATTTCCAGTATAAACTGACCTCACATTTTACGGAAATCCTATACAATGCGAGATCAGCATAAACTGGAAACGTATAGCTTGATGTGTAGCTGGTGTGTACATATATCACTAAGTAATCATATTGTTGCTCCAGTTTTGGGATCGTTGTCTTTTGGAGTTATATCTTCGTAAACTTTAGCAAATATTGCTGTTAATAAATTTAGGATCTCGGATTTCAAAGATACAATTTTTCCAAAAGCTACAAATACTAATGACCTGCCATTAGCATTTGAGATTGTATTTGACAAGGTCATCAACGTCAATTCACTAGGTAATAAAACTCCCTTATCGTATAATTTGCATGAAACGATCCCATCGTTTTTGGTGTGCGGGCCAAGTTAACCGCCTGTCGTAAATTCTTCCATCGAGGCATAAAAGACAACAGCAAAAAACGATGACCTTGTCATCTGACGTAACCGAACAATCCCTTTGCGAATAACATTAGTAACGCTCCAAGGGTCCAGTAACAAAAAACGGGCCATGTTTGGCCCGTTGACTTCACTGATGTGGAGGAATTGAATTTGAATATAATCCTTCGAAATTTAAGAGTGTTCCTTCATCAAAAGCCTTCGCTGGATCACCACAAATGGTACGACAATCTTACCTTTTGGCGTACCATGTAATCTTTAGCGTCGTATTCTGAAGGCCTTCCGCGTCTTTAGCGCCGTGTAATTATTTCCATTGTGTGTGGTATCTAATTTCAGCATAGGCGTTTAATGGATCGCTGATTACTGCCTCCATGTCTACCGTATCTACGATTCGTTGCGGTCTCAGAACGCGGAAAGAGCAATAAATTGCTGCAAATCCATTTTGACAATCCGCTGAGAGTAACAAACCTTGAACTTTAGTTTCGCTCAGCCATTGTGAGCTTGACAACAGGACAAAATAGACTGTTATAGTTTTGCCAAATCATATAACCTATTGCGCGAATAGGAACTGCTGGAAAAACCAATTCATTGTTAGGCTTTTCGGTTGAAATTTTCTCAGCGGTTACACTCATTAGTGTCGCCCATTTTTTTTAAAGGTATTTAAATGTATCTATAGCACTAACAACGTTCGTTAAGAATGCGAACCACTTCCGCCATATGGCCAGCGGCGGCGGCGTGGCGTCCGCTTTACGACGCATGCGTGCTGTCGCGGTTACACTTTGTTGGTTTTTATCTAAACACACCACTGTAACCAGGACCCCTTTTAACTGGACCACACGTAGTGTTCCCTAGAAGTTCATTGCATCCTGCTCTAGATCACCTGTTTACATACATCCCATCGACAGCTCCTCAGTCCCCAGTGCCTGTGTGGTCTATACTACGAAGGCGTAAACCCGACCGTTTTGACGCGCCCTTCCTCGTGTTTGTACACTGAATATTGTTCTTAAAACTTGTTTATTCAACCCCATATGCTAACGGACACTATAAATAAACGTGAAACTCTGACCGTAACCGGTCCAAGTTTCTTAACATCTAGTACCTACGACAATTTGTCCTTGAGTAATTGGTCGTAAAACATTTTTTCTTTTTTTTACAGGTAAGAAACTTTATTGAGCCACACACACGGTACCTGTCGAACGAGCCCTGGTCGGAGGTATGGACCCTGGTGTCAATAAATTAAATATTTAACACCGGTTTGATGCTTAGAAAGAAACCCCCCGTCACTATAAATGCTGTTTTTATACCGATGTTCACTGCATTGACATAATAATACATACTACATGAATAAGCCCATAAAATCCATTGCTTCATTTCTAGGAAAAATCTGAATTGAATGGACTGGATGGTTTGATATCTTCCAACAATATACGATTATAAATTATATCATGCTTTTGATGTCTCCGATATATATGTTTCTAAGAAAAAGCGTGAATTTGAATTAGGAAGTAAGTATGTTTTGTTTTCATTCGTCAATCTCGACCTTCGTTTCGATGTTTATTTGTGACTTGTGATCACTAACATGCAATCATTAGTCAATCTTGTCAGAAACCAGTCATTTTAAATAGCATTACGTCTAACGCTTTTTTTATTGCTAACCTTTTGACTTGAATTACTTTTCGGTGTACTAAAGATATTTATATTTGAGTTATCAGTTGGATCTATGATACCTGTAACAATGGTTCAAAACATTGAAATCATCCTTGACCCGATCTTCTAACACTAGTCTCGCATCCTTCCTAGTCGGACGTGCGCTTACACATGAAACAATGGGCCCTAATGCCGGTGCCGCCCGAACAATAGCTTCTAATTCGGCCCAACACCATGCCCATCTGATACACCCATTGTATGAAATTTAAGATTTGGTTTAATTGTTGACTTTTCAAAAAGAATTCGAAAGGCGACCTCGTCTCGAAACGCTTAAATAATTAGGTTCATTGAAATTGGTCCTCAGGATCTAAAAGTCGTCAATGATTTGCTTTTGTTAATCGGTGTTCAAAAATGTTTTTGTATTTTAATGTGGCCATCTCTATAAAAATATTGAAATAAGTGTAACGTGGTTGCAACGAAATGATTATGCAAAAATTCTGCATAATAAGAGATGGCCCATATTTTCTCGGAATAAAATTTAAATTTAAAATTCCGCGAGGTCGCGACTAATTACAGCGTCTTCCAAATTTCCTGATCGTATATCCAGCGAACTGTCAGATCCGAACGGGTAATTGGTAACCAATCATGGTGAAAGCCAGCGACAGACAGTCTGCCGCTCCTCGATCATTTCACGTCATATTGTGTCCCCATTCACGGCTACGGTGCCCTACTTTGGGAAACCATTGTCAAAAAAGAAAGGCAATCCAGTTTTCATCTTCTGTAGTTTGTGGTGCCAGTTAATTAATGGTTGTTAATCATAGTCACGACCAAGCAGTTTCTAAAAAAAATACCTTTTTTTGTCATGTTTTAGTATCAGTGTTTTTGTTTTGGACTTTGTTTACAGCCTCTTCAATTATTATTTTTTACTATATCTGGCAATATATTGTTATTGCACTTAAAAATTTGCTTCAAATTCCACTGACCTATAAACCATCACGATTCTTCTTCATTTCGCAAACTTAAGCTTCCCTCATTTCTCTGCAACTGTCAAGCTTGTGCGGTCGCTCACAATTTTTTCCAACAATTACGTTGAAAATTAATGGGTGTCATAACACAGCCTCAAACTTCGACTACATTTTATCATTTCCATCAAGAATACCGTTACTTTTTTCACATTGTCCCCGTAAATAAATCCGGTTGTGTATGTTATTATCGGTCGGTACGGTAACACCGTAATTTGGCCATAAGTCAACTGTTAATCTGATGCAAATTGCCTCTTGTATCACGAAGTTTGGTTGACCGATATCGGGCAAATGGATGAGGTAGCATTTGCGTGAAACAAAGACAGGCAACGAAGATAAAGGTTCTGAACAATACTCTATTCAAATTAACTTATGTTCAATGCCACTAGATACACTAGTTAGCTTTCATCCAATTTAAAATAATACAGTAATATTGCCAAATTAATCAAAACAGGTAAATATTTGACAGCTATTTACGACGTTGCCAACTTTTAGAATGATGAACGCTCATAAGATGTTATGAGAGCTGCCAACTTGAAGCTAATACGTTCTAAGACAACACTGATGATCTTTGATGTTATGTTTTAATGTTATATAACCGGTAATTTTTCAGAAATTATTTTTAAAACGTGGCCATTACTTCTAATAGGCATGATGTAAGTGGTCTTCATCTCTGTTGAGCTGTACCTATTCGTTCGTTCAGTGGGTTTTAACTGCCATGTGTTAAACCTTTATATTTACTGTAATGATCTTCAATATTTTTGGAGTAATTTGTCGTATGCTTTACTTGATTGTGCTTGATCATTAGTTCTGTCGATTAAATTCCATTTTCAATGCCTGGTAAATAAAATGCCTGTCATTTAACTTGGTTGTCAATAAAAATACAATCAAGTAAATTAGTTTCGCATCCATTACAATTCATTTGAATTGATTCAAAGGAGTCGAAGTGAAATTAATTCAACAGTTTTTTTATGCAGTTTGTAATTTGATCTTTGCGAAAAATGAGCGGCGTTCGTCGATTTTTAATCGGTTTCTCTTACAAAAAAAGTTTTGTAATCTTCCAAGTGTGAATGCGTTGGGCGCCTCTGAACGGTCGTGACAATTGCTAAAATTGCAAGAACCCGCGAAAGTTGTTGCATAATGCCGAACTCTTTAGCGTTTTCATACTTTCTAATTAATTGCATAATTTAGGTACACCGCCTGTTGTAATTAGCGCAGCACTGCACTTTTGTCAAGTGTTAAAATAATATTCGCTCTAAAAACACATTGCTATCTGAAGAGGGGCTCGTGGCTAAATAATAACAGCCGCACGGGTCGATCGCAGGTTAACCTACGCTAGCCGCGGTCGGTTCGTGGATGGGTGACCATCCATTACATATCGAGACTCCTCTGCGCCTTGGACAGCATATTAAGCCGTTAGTCCCGGCTATCATTCATTCGGGTAGTCAGAAGTCCAAAAAGTCTGGCAACCTTTCTTACCAAGGGTAAGAGACAGTGACTGGGGTTGTAGATAGGCAGCCGCTCCATGTAAAATACTGGTATTCAGCTGCATCCAGTGAGACTGGACAGCACGTTATGCCGTTGGTCCCGGCTGTCTTTCGTAAATCTTACAGTCGTTACGGGTAGTCAGAAGCCCAAAAAGTATGGCAACCTTTCTTACCAAGGGGCAAGGGGTATCTTGTTAGTTGTTACCCAGTAACTGGGTTGTGGAGGTCAGATAGGCAGACCCTTCATGTAAAATACTGATATTCAGTTGCATTCGCTTAGACTAGAAGCCGACCCCAACATCGTTGGGAAAAGGCTAGGCAGATTGATTGAATACAGTAGTCTATCCTCAGCTCATTTTTTGTAAAATAAATAAATAATCGTTTATTTCGGAAAACAGGTTCCATTTTGTTAGTATTACAGTCTTAAAAATAATGTTAGTAAGTAAAATATTAAACTAATCGGGCATGAAAGGAGAACCACTCATCTCCTGTTGCAAAGAGAGTGCCACCCCATCCACGCCTGCAGCATTGGTGAATCCCACCGTTCAGACAAGGTCTTCAGGAGAACGTTAGAGGTGATCCTCATCCGACTCAACAATGAAGCGCAGCGCGTGCGCATCACAGCGAAGAAATCCTGTGTGCGCGCTTCTGCGAACATGGCAGATGCGCTGCACCACCGCGACAGCCCCAGCATTCCCCTGAAGGTGTTGTTAAATATAAAAAAAAGTTGTAAAGTTCATCGTGATTTGAAACAGCACTTAGACGTTCATCCGTCAAATGTGTAGACATTTCAACCTACATGCAACATCCTGATGCAAAAATCTGGTATTATGTCAGTGAAATGTTCATTTAGCTCTCGAAGAGGTCCATAGTGCTTGCGGCCTCCTATCGGTATAGTTAGTACAGAATTTACAACCGCGTAAATTCTCATCTGTGTCGGACAAATATTTTTATTCGTCTGCGAACTAGTTACATTCAATCCACTAACCTCGTTATAAGAACGGGTTGGGTTCTTTCATTACCTCTCGATTAAAATCGACTAACCATTACACAAAATCGATTCAAGTATCGTTATGTGTGTTTACTCTGCGTATTTTTTTCCTAACAAATGATATCGATTAATTTGTCGGCGGGCTCGTGGGTAATTGAAAAGTTGTAATGTTTGTATTGGGCAAATACCTCGTTAAGTCGATGATGTTACATTCATATACGATTATTAATTATTTGATTAGTCGATTGTTGAGAGAATTAATTAGAGTGCGATTGGTTTTTCGTTTCTAGTCTGGTTCGTAAAAAAAGTTTTGTGTGGCATTTTAATTGGCACATGTTTACGCATTAAAACATTAAAAATTTGATGTCTGCTCGTTTGTTTCTCCACATTCCACAAACGTACGTTTCAGACATAAAAGTTAGCCAAGCAATAAACGCGATAAAATTCCGCGACTAATGGCCACTCTCGGGCAGAGACAATAACGAGGAGTGCAGTATTATTCTCTCTGCTTATCCCTCATGTTGTGAGTGCAGATTGCAATTTTCCATCTGTCTCCGTTTTATTTGTGCGTCAGATTTGATGGCTCGTTGCGTAGAGCAAACGTCATGCGCGGTGAAGCCGCGCGTCCAATTGATGGCGCCCACGCATCGCGCCGCGCGCTCTTGCCAATTATTTTGTTTGGAATTGTAGCTTTATCATTGCAAACCATTAAATAAAAGCGTTTTACTCCAAGTTTAGACTTCCTCAACTTAAAACTTATTAATTTGCAAATTTCCTAAAAGACATTTTATTTTTTAATTATTTCGTGAAATTGCATAATTACATTCCAGTGACAAATTGCATGTCAATAACGAATGCTAATTACTTCAAAATTTCATGGTCATTACAAATTGTTATTTCTAATATCAATCTGAAACTAATGCTCTTTAACCTTTAGTCTCATTAAGCTTAAATTAATAGCTCTTTTCGTTTTAGAAGTTAAGTACTAAATAGCATGAAAAGTATTGTTTGAAGGCACACCGGCACACCGGCACACCGGCACACACTACAGTATTAAGGTTTATTGTATAAATTTAATTAATTGTTGTCGGTGATAATTATGAAGCCAAACACCCTATTAGAGATTTACACTTTCCCCTAAGAAGAATAATGAGGGGTTTGTCAAGGGCAAAAGAACTTACCTTTGTCGTAGTAAAAACTGCCGGAAAAAGGCAAAATTTCATCTGGCAAAGTAGGAAAATTTCCTTGCCCTAAAGAAACCATTCAGACGTTTCCCGACCGAAAAAACTACAGAAAACATTGACATCAGTCATCTGACAAAAAATATAAAGTAATTACACCAGGTACAGTCATGTATAGTATTCCACTTTAGGGTCAGGGGCAGTAAGGGCATGGATGAACAAAGTTTGTTTAAATAGGTAAGGATTTTACCGTCCAAGTTCCAATAGTCCGTACCTTTGTCTGAGTAAAAATTGCCAGAAATAATACATTACCGAACATAAAAAAGCCACATAATTATTAACATTGCTCAACTGACAATAATAGTATAATCATTAGGCTCAGGGCATACATAAACAAAGTTCGTTTAAATAAGGGTGTAACTAAACGTCCTAGTTCCACAACACCACGTACCTTTGTCTAACTACCAGAAGTAAGGCAGAGTTGCATCTGGTTAGTTTTCGTTGTTTTCCAAGCCTTCATTGAACGTGCATGCGAGTAAATAATACATTTCCGAACATCAATCATCTCTCAAAAATAATAAAGTCATTACACCATGTATACTTCTCATTTAGGGTCAGGGAATGGATAAACAAAGTTCGTCGCATGATCGATAGGCTGCATAACGGGCCGCGTCCGGTGTCACTAACAACGGTGCGTGCGCGCATTGTATGTGTCGGAGTGACGGCTCAATGGTATGCTGTTGTGTGCGAAATGTTGTCATTATGTTTGAAATTAGGTGCCGGGAGGATTACGAGTAGAAGTGATTTATAGTAGTAATTTAGATTATATTGTATTTTGAAGCTAGAGATGAAACTTCTATTCCGGCGACTGCACGATTATGATACGTAATTTTAAATAAAATTCGCTATTGGCGTCTGTCGGTAAACTTGCAACGGAATTTGATGCGTTTTTGACCATCATTTAGATAATTTACTAGCTGCGCCCCGCGGTTTCACCCGCATAAGTCTTGATCCCGTGGGAATAATATCGGGATAAAAGGTTCTATGAGATCCTATGTCCTTCTCCAGGTCATGGTCCACCCATGTGCCTATTTCATCCAAATCCGTTCAGCCGTATTAGCGTGAAAGCGTAACAAACAAACAAACTTTCGCATTTATAATATTAAGTTAAGATAGGATTCCGGAAGACTTAAAGGCTCGTGCAGACCAGCGCGACGCGACTCGAACAATACAATTTCTAAGAAAACTTACGGTATAACAATAGCTGGTGTCGCGTCGCTCTGTCGCGTCGCGCTAGTCTGAACGAAGCTTAAATGTGAATGTATACACCGTGACGTCAGTCGTCTTACAAAAGCAGCCCACTTCATGTATCTAATGACTTTAAACATTCATTAAAAATATATATAAAACATATTACAATGTAAAAAAATAAAGATCTTAAACAGGTTGACTGCCACTTGCAAAAATTGAAGGTCACCGGGAGGCCAAATATTTTTTTTTGTTTGATCGTTCAAGCGCAGTGCCGCTTCAAACACAACGTTCTTGGCCCAGTGCCGGCGCCAAACTGAGTGTATGAATCTACTAAGGCGCGAGACCGCACCGGTGCGTGGTCGGCCTCTCGCATGGACACCCCTCCCCGCACCGGTGCGGGGCAGCGAACTTGTTAACAACTTCGCTGCCGAGCCCGCGCTGGCGCGGGGTGCAGGGTATAGCGCGAGGGGCCGACCCCGCGCAGGCGCGGGCTAGGCTCAGTACATTTTCTATGAGTCAGTGTTCAGCCGGCACTGCGTTTGACTTGTTGTGTTTACGTTGGTACTGCGCTCGAATTTTTTACGATTCAAACAAAGTTAACGGTTTCTAAATCGTGCCACGTGTTTTAATTTTACAAGCGATTAAAATGGCAGATGAGGCAGGCCCTTCGCGGCCTAAAAGAAGTCGTTGTAATACAAGTTATTTGCGTGATTCAGACGTCGAAGATGAACTATTCACCGATCGAATTATTGACCCTGGAAGTGAGGAAGAGGACCAATCTTCAGAGGATGGCAACGACGAGCAGCTAACATTTTCCCGCGTATCTGCCATAAACATAGAATCAAATTCACCGATCAGAAGGCCACATTCCGCCCCACCACAGTCGACCCCCGATACTTCAGCAGACCAACTCAATCTATCCCAAGAAGATATGTCTTCGATCAGACCATCAGTTGAAGGCTCGACATCCGAGTGGAATGAGGTAGGCGAAATGAAAAACTTTTCTTTTACGCGACGCAACGAATTTTACGCTAATCCTGGGATAAGACCTATTGATTATTTCGACTACTTCTTTAGTGATGATTTTCTTACCATGATTTGTGATGAAACTAATAAACAAGCAGTCAAATTATCAGCTGGAGTGTCACAAAGATCTAGAATATCGGCATGGAAGGAACTAACTGTTTCCGAGTTGAGAGTTTTTTTGGGTCTACTATTTCATATGGGCACTATTCAGCTTAGTCGCCTTCAGGATTACTGGAAAACAGGCAGGTTATTTTCCATACCAATTTTCGCTGAACACATGGGTCGGAATAGATTCCTACTGATAATGAGATGTCTCCATTTTACGTCTGAAGTAGATAATGGCGACCCAGTTGTAAAAGTTCGCAGTGTCATCGACTATTTCAATACGAAAATGAACGAATGTTATTACCCAGCGAAAGAATTATCTTTAGACGAGAGCATGATATTATGGAGAGGTCGACTAAAGTTCCGCCAATTTATAAAAAATAAACGCCACAAATATGGGGTCAAATTATATATGCTCACTGAACCTGACGGTTTGATTTTGAAATTCCGTGTGTACGCAGGTGGTCATGACCACGAGGTTTCTGGAAAAGGTCACGCCGAGAAAGTAGTGATGCAGCTTATGAATGAAAAGCTTCGCAATGGCCATGCACTATACATGGTCAATTTTTATAACAGTTTTGGTTTAGCGAAAAAACTTCTCGATAATAATACGTACTGCACTGGAACATTACGCATTAATTTGAAACAAAATCCTCGAGAGGTCGTTCAAAAGAATCTGAAGAAAGGAGAAAACATTTCTAGATACTGCGAAGGGGTTCACATAGGAAAATGGAAGGATAAACGACCTGTTTCCTACATTACTTCAGAGTTTAAAGATAAAATGGTTTCAGTAACTAATAAACGTGGACAAGTCGCTCAGAAACCCGAGGCAATAGCCAAATATAATGAATTTATGTCTGGAGTGGACCGACAAGATCAGCTGTTAGCATTTTACCCGTGTGAAAGGAAAACTCTGCGGTGGTACCTAAAGGTTGCTATTCACACATTCCAGCTGCTACTTATAAATTCATTCAAAATATATAATAAATACTCTGGTCAACCTAAAATGACATTATATGATTACCGCTTATCAGTGATAAGCGCGTTGCTACCAGACAAAAATATCACTACAGCACCTGTGAGAAGACAAGTTCCTATGCCGCACAAAATCAGTAAGATTACGGAAAGAAATGGAAAAGGAAAATTGAAACGTAAGCAATGCCGCCAATGCACGAAAGAAAAAAAACGTACAGACACTATTTGGCATTGCATTACTTGTATGGAAAAACCTGGATTATGTGTTGAATGTTTTGAAGTATATCATTCTTCCATTTGAAAAGATGATAATTTGATATCGGTTGATTATATTTGATTTCATGCCAAAAATTATAATTGAAGCCAAAAACTGTTTATTATTATGTTAGTTTATCTTAATATTGTTACTTATACTAATTCACTGTGTCATTTTAGTTCCTAATAACTCATATTAGTGATTGCACTTCTTGAAAACTTTCATTTGGTTTTATAATAAATAATATTAACACTAAATACCTAACCACGCACTGGCGCGGCACTACGTATGGATTTTCCATCCGCAGTGCCGGGCCCGCGCGGGTGCGGTATTTATTTTAATTTTTTTATTTACGAAAATAATAATTACATGTACCTACCTATGTAATATTTTTTTAAACCTTATAATTGATGTCAAAGAAGCTAAATAAAAACAAAAAACAGTTCGGCATTTCGCACTCGACCCTCACAATCTGGCTGGCAGTGAAACTGTAATCTTACTAAAAAAAAAAAATTTATTACTCCTAGAGGTTTTTTTTATGTCGGGTACATTGAATGGCCATTTGTAAGACGACTAAAATGTCACGGTGTACATTACATTGACAAGGAACTTGACTGTATGTGTATACATCTCGATGTTTTGTATAGTCGGGAAAATCGCTAGAATTATAATAAATCTAGGTCGCCCCACTGCACGACAAAGGCCTACCCTATTTTCCTACAGCGATTACGGTCCAATCCTTTAAAGATTCCAGCTTTCTGGGCCTGCAGCGTTGTCTTTTCCTGCTATTTGGGATCGACTGGATGATTGTTTATGTTTGCAATAGCATTTATATAATATCCTCTATTTAAGATCCATGACTAGATTTGTTCATATCGTATCGATGCCAATCTAAATTGAGTCGACCCGGAATTTGACTACGAGTTTCGCGCCTTCAGTAGTGTCCATCAATTCACGTAGGATATGATATTGTCTCATTGTTTGTCGAACAGTACCATATTTACACTCCAAGGCGGACTCATCTGTGAATCTCCACCAAAAAATATCATTCTTCCTTTCCACCTGACCAGCTTTTCCTAGATTCGGTCAACTTGCGTCCGGAGTCTGTGCATGTCTAGTGTAGATGGCATTGTCTGATTCGGTTATTCAATTAATACTCTTTAAATCAGACGCTAAATACACAATATCTTCGTATCAGTACGAGTCAATGAGTAGATTTCGACTTCTGTGCAGTTGTTCTGCCCGGAGATGTTGTTCACCGTTAAAGGTTGCGCCCGCGATTGTGTATTTAGCGTCTGATTTAAAGAGTTTCTCTTTAAATCAGACGCTAAATACACAATTTCTTCGTATCAGTACGAGTCAATGAGTAGATTTCGACTTCTGTGCAGTTGTTCTGCCCGGAGATGTTGTTCACCGTTAAAGGTTGCGCCCGCGATTGTGTATTTAGCGTCTGATCTAAAGAGTTTCTCTTTAAATCAGACGCTAAATACACAATTTCTTCGTATCAGTACGAGTCAATGAGTAGATTTCGACTTCTGTGCAGTTGTTCTGCCCAGAGATGTTGTTCACCGTTAAAGGTTGCGCCCGCGCCGACCTCGCTTGTTTAATTAAGTTTTATTTACACAACAACATAACTCTGGCTTGTAGATATACTCGGCTTGTTTACCAGTTTTCTCTTTTGTATGCGAAGATATGAGTTGGTTTTATTAGGCCTACTTGAGACAATATACAATTTCCAGCTATTTCTATAAATTATGGAACGATTGTGGTCGTACTTTCCGCCTGCCTATTTTTCTAAAGTGATCACATTTGCGACCAAGAATTTGTAGAATCGTTACGAGATTGTGACGCGTTTCTACCATAATTTGATGGCGTTTGTCTCTTGCGTATTAATTGCAATCAAAAGAACAATAGCCACTCCTGCACATACAAATAACTGCAATCCGATAGAAACTATTGAGATAAAAAGAGTTCAGTGACTCCGCTCTACTGCGTTGAAACATAGCCAACAATAAGTCACTAGAGACAAGCATTTATTGTATTGTATTCCTTCCCTTTGCCTGATGATTAATAGAACCGCTGAGAATAAATTAGAACAAGTCCGGCTGCGAGCTAACGACTACTGTCTCGTTTCCGACATTACTAATTACTGAGCCATCAGTGCTTTTAATTATTGCTTTATATTTCACATCTGTTTTAATGGGAGATGATTCTTAAATCTAATGATATGAAACTTGTCACCAGCCATAGGTATATCATCATCTGCCTAGCCTTTTCCCAACTACGTTGGGGTCAGCTTCCAGTCTAACCGGATGCAGCTGAATACCAGTATTTTATATGGAGCGACTGCCTATCTGACCTCCACAACCCAGTAATTGGGTGATACGATACCCCTTGGTAAGACTGGTTGTCAGACTTTCGGGCTTCTGACGACCCGTAACGACTGTCAAAGATCCACGAATGACAGCCGGGACCAACAGCTTAACGTGCTTTCCGAGGCACGGAGGAGTCTCGGTACGTAAAGATGGTCCCCCATCCACAGACCAACCCCGGCAAGCGTAGCTTAACCTGACGGATCGACCCGTGCGGCAGTTATTACTTAGCCACGAGCTCCTCCTTAGGCACCAGCCATAGGTATATATTATGATTAAAAGTTTGTTACATTTTCACTGACTAGGAAAATATGCCATTGAAAATACAACTCCCCGTTAGCAAATAGAAGTAAAGGGAAGTTTAGGTAAATTAATGTTAAAAGTTGTTCTGCTGCTGTACTAAGCTACTGACAGCAATCAGTTTTTTGACGTATAATTTTAAGCCTAAGCTAGATTATTTTGCCTATATTTACTTCTAAGTAATTGTAATAGCCCATTATCACTAGTATTCGACGTTGGAATTGTGTTATATTTTAAACAACCTTTTATGGCCATTACGATAACTTGCTAAAGAAGGAATTACTATTGTAACAAGTATTCATTAACCATAAATCGTAATTGACTGAAATGGAGTATGTAAGGATCGTGGCAGGAGGTATTCTGTAGTTTCTGCCTTCCCCATGAATAGGCGTGAGTTTATTTGTGTATTATTGAAAGCTTAGTTTTTATTTTCGGCCATAAACCAGCCGAAGCTTCGGCCAAGCCGAAAATCAGGAGTTCGTGAATTGTCGCGCGTCATTCGGCCTACTTCGTAAACCTCGGCAATATCAGGTGAATCCATACAAAAAGAAATACGTACACGAAATGTTAATGAAATTATCGTGTTTGATTTCTTTCGAAGCCATTTTGCTCTTTCTCTCCCAAGGTGTAAAAAAAAACAAGATTTCAGTGTACAGGAGAAATATTAATATTTTTTAATGTCTAATTCATTTTCGGCCGAAAATAAGACTTAACCGAAGCTTCTTGTTCGTATTGGGATGAAAATCCATTTTCGGTCGGACGCTAATTAATTATTTACTGACTCGTAACTATTCTTGCGAGAAAAACTACCTCGCCAGCGAAACAAATCAAATTAAAACTTCCCTATAACCTATATGCCCAATTGCCCACAGTAAAAAGACTTGATTTGGCCAGTCAGCAGTTTCAACAAGTGATTCAGCTATTTAAAATGAAATGAGAAATGTATTGCCTTTAAAATTACCTTCTTCCCTTCACATTAAAACTCAGTTACTCATATCCATTACCTTCAGCTCGGACACTACCAAAGGTTGACGTAAACGTTCTTAATAAAAATCAAGTATAAGTAATAATTTCATTAATTGCCACATGACAGACGTTATCGTTCACCGAAATGAGACGGTCATCTCTCGCATGAAGTTATAAAATTACTTTGTATTTGTATGAGGTTAATGTTTATAATTTTTAAGGTTTTCGAGCGTAATGTGAATTGGAATTGGAATTGCGAATTTTTTTACCTACTGGTACAAAAGTATACTGGGGTGAGTTTATGTGAAGGATACGTCCGAAATTTATTTAATTTTCAAGGATCGTGAGATGGAGGTATGCAAACGATATTTTAGAGGACCGTAACTTAATGGCTCCCACAGACAGGCGCAATGCGGCTCTACTCGAACAATTTCTATGAAAACTTCATGGATATTGTTCTGCCAGAATCGCGTCGTACCGTCGCGTCGCGCATGTCTGCGAGAGCCTTAACTCATAATTCTCTTGTCCTTATCCAAATTTCCATATTTCTCTATTAGACGTAATCTCGGTAGTCGTGCCCTTTCTAGCCATATCATCTTTCATATAGTGTGCATCCATCGTTTTTTAGGTTAACTATAACTCCATTGGAAATAAGATTAGACATTTAATTAAGTAAACCTTTTTTACAGTCCGTTCAACCGATTTTGACTTATATTGCGTTGGTGCAGTAAACAGTTGGTATTGTAACCACTCTTTTGCTTTTAATACCATCCTTGTGCCTACTGTATAGAAGTCAGAATCGGTTGAACGGACAAAAAGGATTGTTTTAATGTCTAATCTTATGTCAAATGGAATATAAGTAATAATAACTATTGATTTAGTGTATATCGTTATTATTTTGCAGTAATTTGAATTCAATTTAGTGACGACCGCAAACAATTCATATACTTACCTACTTACATAAACTTTCTTTTTTTTTTTGCCTCGTTGGTGGTCTGTGTCAAGTAGTCGCAGTTGAGCATGGTCCTGGGTTCGATTCCCGGGTCGAGCTGTGTTATTGGGTTTTTCCATCTGGAATTGCTTAGTAGCAGCCCAGTCTGGATTTGTGCCCGGTTGATGGCAATAGGCTCGCCCCCTATTACATGGGACTTAAACATAACTGGCGAAATGTGGGTGTAGGTACTATAGGTACACCTCTGCCTAACCCTTCGGCGACTACAGGCGTGATGTTATGTTTATGTTATGTTATTTTCCATTATTTAAAGTTTCACCACTTGTATTAATATCGAAGCGTAAAAATTGGACTTACATGAAAACAACTCATTTCGCAGGCATTCAAAACATTAGGTAAGTAGTATGATATCATTGTTATGTAACCTTTAACACAGGTGGTTACAATTTTATATTAACAGTGATTAATGCGATTATACATACATAGGCTTGAAATAACGTGCTTTATTACGTGGCACATGCTAGCATTTCGAAATAGACTGCACTATTTAATAGTTCAAATGGAATCTATAGTTCGATTCAAGTTTAATGGCGGCTCGGAAGTTAGCTGTTCGCTGCGCAGTACCGCACCCCTCACCCCCGCTGACCCAAGAATTCGTTACTGCGCAGCGACTCGCCTCATGTTCCGAGCCGCCATTAAGTTTGAATCGGGCTGTACTCTATTAACCTGCACTTGAGCTGCGTTTCATGCAGCATGTCCGTAGCGATCTGTTGTACCAATGACAGGAGCACATGCTGCTGCAAGCTACAGGGCGCTGCGAACACCTGGCCAGGGTCCACGGTGCGACAAGCAGCCATCACAAGGGAATAAGATGTATAGTCGCTATACGAATGTGATTCTTATTTATGTATGTCAATATGGTTCGCATTCGTATCCAGCATTTATCAGACAGTGCCTATATATATGGAGGAAGGAACCTACATACCATCAAACTGAACAATAGGGTATTTTACTCTTTATGAGAAAAAACCTAAAAAAATATTATTGAGATAGCTTAGGCAAAAAGCAATTGGAAAAAGTTAGTTTTAGTTCATAAAATAGCAAACTAAAATTCAATTTAAAGGTTTCAGCTTTTTTATTCTGTTTCATAACACCATTAGATTAGTCGCCATGTTATTACGTCATACGGCTATGTAGATTTAGAAAGTGTTAACTGTCAACTTTATAGGCATTTTATTATTTTCGTAACCATAGTAATTTTTATTGAAATAATACCATGGAGGACGGTTTTGTAAAAGGAGACAACACAAATTTATAACTTAAAAAATAACACTGCATTTTTTTACAAATCTGTACCTTTATTAATTATCAGATGTAAGTTCTAAATTCCATAACCACATCATACTTTATCTGTATTTATTTGTATCAAAACCTTCATTCACTACTTGCAACACTGTGGAAAAGAGAGTCATGTCGGTGAGAGGGGCTTAAAATAAAGAGGTTCAAAATTCATCAAGTTTTGCATTTGTCACCAATGTTCTCAAAATCCTTCAACATCGCGGTTGCGATTCGAACCCGCTAGCCGGAGTGAACAAATTGATTTACAAAATATTACTCCTTAATAACATAGTTGGGAAAAGGTACATAAATACTCTATTATCATATCGATATAAATAAACCATTGTTCTCTGCAAAAATATTTACATGCAGGTCATCGTCCTTCATAGTCAGGTCACAGCATAAACGAAATGAAATTCTTGTCATTCCATCGGTCGTATTTCCTCGCATTTCCAACATCTTCATCAAAATTCTGTCGCTAACACTTGAGACTAGCCGTGTATAGCATTGGCAGGCTCACTCAAGTGCCGACCCCCTTTTGTTCGAGGCGTGAATAAGTGCGGAATCTGCGTGGAAAAACTTTTGTCCGTGCTGTTACTATGAGACTTGGCTAGAGTTGAAGATCGTTAGGTGATGGGTCGAGTTGACACAGGCGGAAAGATTGTTGTAATTTTATGAGGTCCTGGTACCTCGTTCTATGGAGATAATTTTCTTTGACTGGAACATTAATGTTTTGTGGCTATTTTAGTATGGTCTGTTCAAAAAGTATCAGATGCAAATGTAAACAAGTGGATCTGAAAACATACCACCTATTGATGCCAATTTGTGGTGCCTCTTACAAATTGAGTGCTTTAATTTATTTGAATAAGTACTTAAACCCGACATTTAAATTTAAATTTACGGTATTGGTGTTTTTCATTTGACAATAATTGAATTGTTTTTTAACCGACTTCTAAAAAGAGGATGTTATCAATTCGGATGTTTATATTAATTTATTATGTATGTACGGGCATAACTCCGATATATCTGCAACATTCTTTTTTTGTTTGAAAGGGTATACTTCCGTTCCCTTTGTCGTCAGGTTAGGATCTGATGATGGGATCTTGGAGAAATCGAGGAAACTCTTCAAATATCATAGGAACACGTGGAGTATTTTTTATAATAACTCGTGCAGTTGCTCTCGAAAAGCATCATTTGGTCAAGTCGAACTGATGATGGCCAACGGAACTACTCAATAATAACTTATATTTCACGAGTTGCGATTCGATTACTTTAATATGGTTGCCAAGCAATTTATGATCGTCACAATGCTTATGGAGAAGTGGAGCTGATGGTAGAGTACCAGGAGAACTCCTCAACGATTAGCGTCCCTGCTTCGGGAAAAAATTTGTAAACGGTGATGAGCAGTTGACATTAGGTTATATTACAAACTGACCCACTAAAAAGCGAAAAAACTTTTTTACACCCGACTTCCAAAAAAAAGAAACAAATGTTTTTATAACCTCATTTTTTCAATAACGAAACGATTCAACAATGTTATTTAAACAATCATTGTTGGAAATAGTGGTGAGATATAGTTACAACCTTGTAAATACAGATGAATGTATTACTAAATTCCCTTTAGTGAGTGATTGCGTAAGAATTTAACCTGAACCGGGGTTGTTTACACTTTTGTCACATACTTTTGGGAACAGACAGTTAGGTAGTCCATTTCAAGTTAGTGTAGTTTTGAAACTTGAGAATCCCCTTCTGCAACTCAGTAACAACTTATACTTGACTAATTTGTATAAACCTGTAACCCGTATTGTGTAGTCTAAACAACTAACAAATGTTAATAATATTATGTAAGGCATTGTTCGTAAAACAAAGAGAACTGCATATACCCTTCATTAATGATATTGTGAGTACAATAATGACATAAATAACATAACAAAATATTTACTCAAACACTGCAGCAGTTATTAATTTACTCAAGTTCTCTTAAAACAACAAAATTATACAGAAAACAGCCTAAACAAATACTAGGTTTATTATTGCAAAGACATTCTTAATTACTACACAGTAATTAAACGTTATTTATTTGACGTAGATACAGAATCATATTTTTCTTAACGTATTTCTTCATGGGAAAGAGTCGTAAACTTCAAAACTCCCGTTGTTCCGAGCGATTTCGGAAAACGGTGAATCGTGCGTTTACTTCGGCAGACTTCGGTTAAATTGTTCAATGTCATAGTGCGGTGTGTTGATTGATTTGCGCAGACGCGATGTTAAATCACGGAACGGTCAGCGCTCAAGTCCTGTTATGCAAGAATACCGTGGGATGAGCCTCGGGCAACGAAGTACCTACGGGTAGTGTAATCTTTGGTTATAAAAAAATCCTTTTGCGTTGAGAATGATCCTCGCACCATATAAAGTTTGACATGCACTAAATCGTAAAGACTTTCAACGTGCAATACTGCAAACGAAGCGTTTAAAATAATCAACCTGTATATTGACACCCGTCAAATTGATATCAAAATTTTAGACAGACTAGGTATAGTAACCTGTCATATCCTATGTTAAATTAAAAAAACCGGGCTAATGTCCGGTTTTTGAAAAGCTGATCAATTCAACTAACACACTGTCATTATAGAGAAAAAATAACAATTATTTCCGAGTAATTTAACATAGGATATGTCAGGTTACTATAGTCTGTCTAAAATTTTGATATCAATTTGACGGGTGTCAATATACAGGTTGATTATTTTAAACGCTTCGTTTAACTAATGTTAGCAATAGCCCGAAACAGAACAGTCAAGCTACTGGTTCACGAAACTAGTTTCATAATGTAAACCCCGATTAACTGAGTATTGCAAAAGAATGAGACATTGGTAACTCAGATGGTTCTCATCGTAAATCATGTTCGCGGAACCCATTACAAACGGTTGCGTGTTGTCCAACCAAAGGAGGTATGTTTTGTTGTCATAGAAGTGGGCAAACAATGGCTCTGTCACGTGGTCCGTGTCTTAAGAATGCGGAAATGACATGACAACACAAAACATTGTCTCTACGTTTGTATGTTTTTGTCAACGGTTCACGACAGACGTCGATTTGCAACGTTCAAGTCTTTAAATTGAGCCTATGAGTAGTAATCGGAAAATAATGTTCGCGTATTACTTTTTCAATACCAACTATTTGGTCTTTCTTTTTCTTTTGTGGTTTGATAACGCAAGGCTTTTTTATTTCTTCCGTATTCGTTTTTTTTTTTAGATAAAAAAATGTGTAACTTAAACTCAAAGCATTTATTTCAATTGAACAAATGGTTCAATTGAAATAAATGCTTTGAGTTTTGAACACTTCATTCACAGGCACTTTTGAATTGTCAAGGGGTCGGTCAGTCAAAAATATGAAGCTAGTTGCCCATTCCAAAGCGTAGTACGGGCAAGAAACTCCGAATGTCTTTTTATAAATAAATATAAAATATTGCTCGATTTTTAAGTAGTATGAAGTCTTAGTTGGGAAGTGGTTCTATTCATAGGATTGTCGCTAT
This sequence comes from Xanthia togata, assembly GCA_963853775.1. Taxonomy (NCBI): domain Eukaryota; kingdom Metazoa; phylum Arthropoda; class Insecta; order Lepidoptera; family Noctuidae; genus Xanthia; species Xanthia togata. The sequence continues at coordinate 22,702,186 of OY970802.1, forward strand.
GCCGTTTACATTCACATACACAAACCCAATTATATTCCAACTTGACTTTTTATAACAATGACTCAATTAACTTGCATACAAATGAAAGAGAACCTCCTTTTATAAATATTATAGCAGCGTACAATACAGATAGATGTCTTAATTAAACCTCATTTGCAGTATTCCCATACGGGTGCATTTACTTGGACGACATTCCTGTCAAGTCAGACTTAATCGGCGAATGTTCAAGACTTGCTGTTGGAGAGATAGTCTACTTAATATTATTATTTTTCTCTTAATAATAATAATGAATGCTTGCTAGAATGATTTCTCATAAAATTGGTAAACTATGCTGAAGCTAAAGTTGTTAAGTACGTACTTAAGTTCTAAAATAAATATTGTAATTAAAATTTGTACTTACTTGGGAAAAGTTACGAATAGTTATGTAGCTGATACACGTTGTAAATAAATATGAAAAATATTTTTAAGCTTCTACGAAACCCCACAGCAATATTTTTTCGTCTCTGGTTTAATTAACCAAAGAGTTAACTACCGCTGTATCTTTGTAAAATATTATCTCCGGTTGAGATGTAGTGCCAGAAATCACGCTAGCCTCAAATTTACGAATTTCTCTCACCAATTATCGCCTCACGAGATGTTTTTTGAAGACATACTGACTACCTACTCTTAACATATTGTTTGTGGTGTCATTTCGTTATTGCCTTGTTTTTAGCAAGACCATAAAACTGCCTTGTGAAACTACTTGATGAGTTCAAGCTTCAAGATTTTCTTTAATGTCATCTTGGTTTATTTTTATAACAATATATTAAATGTATTAACATAATTTTACTTGTTAGATTATAATCAACATTTGATTAACGTTTGAAGGTAAATTAAAGAGATGTCAGCGACTGAAGGGGTCCGATGGGACCGATGCCTGCCGGGGTTGTTGGGGAAATTCCGAAAGGGATACCGTGGCCCCTGGCATTGCTCAGGCCAAGCAACTGAAGGAACTCGGGTGGGTTTTAGTCAGTAAGAATCTGATAGCTCCGCCCAGAGCGGGAGGTCATTAAATTTGATGATTTCACACCGAAAAAAAAAACAAATTAAAAAACAAAAGCAAAAACATTATCACCTTATTGTTGAAAGGTACTAAGTTTGTATTTAAATTTTTCAATAGTTTTAGTTGGTATATAATTTTGCTAATTTTATGTAAATAGTTTGTATAGTAATGTAACCTCAACATGTTTGTATTTCGTTGTTCAGCCTGCGAACGCCTGACAGGTTAATTCCCTTGGCTTTAAAAATCACAGCTATTATCAATCAATCAGTGTGGGATATATTCAAATTTAAAAATAATCAAAAGCCGTTTTACTTCGCCTACAGATGCTTAATTGCAAGGCAACTGCCACTACTGCCAGTAGCTATAATTTTAGAATTGCAAATAATATAATATGTTTTAAATTGTAAAAGTAAAATCTCAATTCGTTTTTGACAACCCTGAACACTTAACGAGTGGCATTCGATTTTGGGTAACCGTCCTTTTAATTATTATTTAAATTGGATTTGAGAATTACGTAAAGGTATGTTTTAATAGTTTTTAAATAATTCTTATACTATTTTAATTCGAGTAGCCTTACAGCAGAATTATGTAAGAAAACTTTATTAATTTTTTCTCTTTGTCACACAACCGAACCGACGAAGGTTGCATATCCGGTACAGCTCGCCAATTCTTCCATATCCTAAGGGCACGTTCTTACCATTACCGCACCACTCGATCTTCTCCTTGATATGCAATGGCCTCTGTAGCTCTATGAAGCACGAGGCTCCAGGGGCTAGTGCAAATCTTGGGGTTCAATAGATTTATCGAGTCTGGTTAAACCACGCTGGGATCGGTGCATTTCATTCATTAATTCATTTGTCACACAACACGACGAACGTCCTTCGGTGCATCCGTGTGACGGTAGTGAGTAAACCACGAGAGTACCACTGACAGTATAGTCTGAAATGCAATGGAATTTGAACTTTATTTGCCAACAATTACGTTTGCAATTACTCCAAAGACGTTGGGTTCCTATAGTGCATTTTTATTTTGAGTTCAAATATAGCGAAGATAGTATACAATAAACATTATTTTCAAGAATGTACAGTGTTCTCAGACCTCAAAATGACTTCACCACTCGCACTTACTTTACGGACTGAACAATATTATGGTCTCATTATACATGGTGTTCAAAATAACTGGTGTACACAAGCAGCTTAAACGTCAAAACTGACAGTTAACATACAAATAAACGTCAAACCAAAGCTTTTAGTACTTAAATGATCTACAAGGGCTATTTAACGAATTTAAAAACGCGTTAACACGCGCGACATTATATTACCAACTGTTGGTACAACACAACAATGTAAACTCAATCCCGCTGCGCCGGCGCATGTTTAATTGCTTGTATGTCACTTTAATGCCGGTTTTAAGTCGTAATGTTTGCGCTGAAACGCGTAAGAATGTCGCACGACTTTTTCCTTTTCGTTCAAGACTGAGGGCTGGCCTATGTACCATAGAAGAAGTTACTACGGTAAGGACTATTTCTGCTTGCAGCGCTCGGCCGCCATAGAACCGGGGCGGTAACAGATGTGGTCATCGTGTTCACGGGATTTTGTTTTCAAACTGCTTACATATTATGAAGTTCTTCGTTAGTACAGTCAGCCTCAAAAAGCTGTGTACATCAACAAGAATAATTCATTTCATTTTCTACAATATTTCGTCCTTAAATGTATGTATCCATTGTGTAGGTACTTAATTGTAGCTAGACATTTATACACCTTAGGGAAAGTCCCTCTCAGGTGTCGCGACTCCTGGTTCAGGTGTCTGTCAAAATACCCACATAGAACACAGATTGTAGAGAATTAATTGAATTCTTGTTGATGTACATCTTTTTGAGGCTGATTGTACCAAGTTTATGTTGCTATTCCCATTATTAAGTCGCACTGGACAAAAATATTACGTTGTCTGCAGTTCTGATAGGTGTGAATGCGCTGGAGTTGTGTTTGCGACGGTTTTAACGACTGTGTATTGGGGGGACGTGTTTATGGTCTCTTACTAGTGTTTTATTTGAAGTTGCTAAAACAAATAATTATAGTTTTTTTTAAAGTGAAAACTTCTTTAGCGGCGTTGTGCACTTTTTTTGTGATGGGTAAAAAATGTTAAACTCGCGTCAGGACACGTGACCTGATCGAAAATTCGTAAGACAGTAAAGTTTTCACTTCTGCCGGCACTCCCGGAGTGCAACCCGTTTTTTACATCCCACAATATACCGCCATAAAACTCTTCAACCTATGAGATCCTATGCCTATTGATTCTAAAATACTCATTTTAAGCATCCCAAGATAGCAATATTCAAGAAAAAACATCTCCCAACACCTCAATTTGTACCTCCACTAAAAGATTTTTATCCTCCGGGACAAAAGATAACCAAACAAGGGTACAACAGTATTTATCATGCAGATAAGCGGCTTCTTTGTTCCGCCGTCTCCTCAAACGTGGAGGCGAAATATTATCATAAGCAGGTCTGTAGGACTGCGGGACTTGCCGCTTGACTAATGTCGGTTTGAGTGTCACTCACGCTGTGTAAGCGCAGCTCGGCGGATTGGGGGATCTAAGTTAAGAGCGGTAGCGGGTAGCGGGATTTGGAGGGTTAGAAATGGTGTTAAAAAATTACGTGAGTGGGAAAGCCTAAATGGACTTTAAAACCGTTTTCACTAACACTAGCGCGTTTGAATGTATTTTCAAGGCTCGTTTTACCGCCGAAAATTGAATTCCTACCGCTTTTAAGACTAGCCCGCCTGCACTGCGATTAAAAATCACGCGAAATTTATATCGCAATTCTGTAATGAAATCTTATGTAGGTACACAAACTGTTGATTTAAAATTCGCGCTATAACGTACTCTTTACACTGCATATAATCCGTGAGATTTCGTAGTGCAGGCCTTAATTTTGGTGACGATTAGTGTCAGTGAAAACCATTACATCAACCATTTGTCTATCACAGATTTTTAAGAAAATATTGTGTGTGATAGATTTTATATTGTATTTACGAAAATATAATGTGGATTGTTTATGAATCAAAATATAATTATGTCAACCCTATAAATGTCATTTAAATCCGCTCTCCGTGCATCACTCAAACGCAGCCATCTTGAAATATGCGCGTGCGCGCCCAACCAACCCCCTTTTTTGTGTGCACCACGTAGGTGGGAACCTTTTTATTACGTTACCATTGGTAATAGTCCTTCGCTCGAGATACACGGCCCCGAGGGTCCCATTGTCTTATTTGTTTTATTTATTGTTTTCCGTTGCTTGTAATTTAAAAGTCGAATGGGTTTTTTGTACGTCTGTCTGTAGTAATTAACACAATGGTAGGGGACGAAAGTGGAGGGCTTTTTGTTTTCTAAGTTACAGTTTTCTTTTTTCTTTTCGATTGCATCTGTTTCGTGTGGTGGTTCAAGGATTTTACTCCATTGGACATGACGTTCACTTAAGTATGAGGGATGACAATGCAAATTCCATTTCTCTATTTCTCTATCTCTCCTCAAAAGGTTCTAAACTCGTAATTTTAATCTAACTTTACCATAATCTTTGGTTTACTACTCGATTTTACAATCGATATAATCGAACACTATATCGATACTTAATTTATAGCATCAGTCAATAACAGTCGGTACCTTATTATTTATTATTCACTTGTAAATCGATATCCAATGTCTAAACTTTCTCTTGGTTCGCGCCTTGAACAGTATTTATATGAGCATTACCTCTCCCGGGGCCTGCTGTATTTCGACTACGTATTTTTGAATAAATAAGGTGGGTGAACGGTAGCGTTCACTCACCAAATCAGTCCCACTCGCAGTAATTTGGTTTAGTATTTATTTTTATCAAAAAGCTTGTGTTTTGAATCTCTGTGGTTACCTCATCACCATCTTCTTATCCCTGTCTCATGTTACTTGGAGTCGGCACAACATGTTTTCCTTAACATTCTCCCCTGTCAACCGTCACGCTATCATTCACTACCTACTCTTTCATATCATTCCTCACACAATCCATCCTTTCTTCAGCCTCCATCAGCATTTATATTCATTACTCTGTGTGTAGTGTACTTATAGTTATATATTGTGTTAATAATGGTTTGGTTTATTGTTACAGGTAAATATCCATTTCATGCCACAACAGCAAGTAACACAAAGTATTACAGTAAGTTCGGAACCATCTTTGAAAATATTTTATTTTACTCAAATACGGAATAGAACTTGAATCTCATCTTGCACACGATTCCAACTAAAGTTCGATTTAGAGAATTACTACTCTATTGTGGTCACAGCAGGAGGTTTAACTATACCCATATATCCTTAAAATTGATTCTTGGTAATTAACAAGTCGATTCGGCTATAATTTACGTATGTTTTATTACCTTTGACACAACCGAACCGAAACGGTTTAATACCGTACTTAACTCATATCGATTTTCATCGTCAAATGCATATTTGTTTCTTATTTCTACTATTTTTTCTATAGCGTCATATAGTTAATAGTTATAGCTTATCCTGATTTCTGATAGGAAAAGGCATGTCGTTCTTTAATTACTTTGTGAAATCCACATCCAGTATCAATTACAGGAAATTGAAACGGTAATTTTATTTAGTATATATATAGTAAGCGATATTAAAATCGAAGGATTCAACCCCTCGGCTAAGGAGGCTGACGAAGGCACAGACTCTGCAGTTGAAAGTGGTGTTGACATAGTTCTGAACCACAGGCTGGTCGAAACATATACGCTTTCGGTGACAAGAAATCTTACACATTATACCTCAAAGACTACATGAAAAAATTAGTTGCACAATTGGAAGAGAAGGCACCTGACCAGGTCAACATTTTCAAAACCAACATGAACAATGTCATGAAAGACATCCTTGGCAGGTTTAAGGAGCTCCAGTTCTTCACTGGAGAATCCATGGACTGCGATGGCATGGTTGCCATGATGGAGTACAGAGATATCGACGGCACACAGATTCCCATCATGATGTTCTTCAAACATGGTCTTGAAGAGGAGAAGTTCTAAGTGTAAAGCATAAGTGCAAACTATTCATATAATTCCACTTCTTACACAGGCGCCTAAAACTCATATCTTTTTTATTTATTTACAAAATCATGTCAATCTGCGCATCGGCTGAAACCGGCTTCTCCCATCACAAGGCTGAACAATTTTGTAATGTTAATTAAATGTTGCATACTATAAATAAATTAGTACTCTGCTGTTCCCCTTTTCCTATTAAACGATTCACATACTTGCTTGCACTGCCGTCATTTTTGACACCGTTACCCACATTTATACGTAGTTTTATAATATATGACACTGTGGGAGGATTATGGACATTATGGCCTATTGGTCTGTTCATTTTTAGGGCGACATTTCACAATTTATTACGTGGTATTAACGGGTCCCATTCTGTTTTCGGTGAAATACCGTGGTCCCGTATGTTGACCATTTAAGTTTTGATAGTGAAGAATTTTAAGATATTATTGAGTAGGTTTGTCATTTGTCATTGAGTTAAGCAACTTTTATTTTTGTTAATTAATAATAAACACGTGTGTGACGAATCGGTACGTTGATTCAGGAAACGTTGTACAAACGTACATTTTGATGGAACATGACAGCCGGAAACGTCTATTTTCTACTAATAGAATGGGGTCACCCATAAATAGTCAATGAAGAGTAGTCTATAGACATTGCTTTTGTTTTAAACTTTGTCGCCTAACATGAAATGTAACTGTCTTAACTTTCACCTATACCGTTACTAATTAGATAAGGGTTAAGATAGCTAGTTGTTTAAATAGACCGTAAATATTCTGTGTGGTAATTAATCTAAAACATGTACCATGGGAACCTACGGCCTATATAGCTGTCTAAACAATACAGCAAATACATAACAACTCCTTAAATATAGTATCCATTGCTGCGGCTATAAAGTCTATAAAACCGTTTATAGCCGGCAATGCAGTCCATCAGGCCAACGCTACTGAGATTGGATTAAGATTCATAGTACCAGTAACCATACTTTAATATAGATGCGTTTCAACTGATAGAAAAAGCTACAGTTTTAACGCCCATTACGACTTTTAAGATAGCCGGGTGATTTTATGGTGTAATTAAGGTTTATTTCTGGAGTTGGTGGGTTAGGATTCTATTAAGATGCTTACCTTAGTCGGTAATGAGTTTATTTCTTAATTATTCTTCTGACTAGTGCGGTGTTAATTGGTCTCTAACTCTTTTCTGATAGTCTTTTCAATTTAGAAAATGTTATCAAATTCAATGTTTTATGCATATAACATCTGTCAATAACTCAAATGGCGAGTAATCAGTAGAATATCATTCAGATGAGATTTCTTCTAGCGTTACCCTGGCTTTTGTTCAATGTTTCTCCTTAATCATACTGAGTTTCTGTTACTTATTTTGAATTTCATACAATTAAATCTCATGTTTACCTATGGTTAGTTGCAACAGTAGATACTTATTCACGGCTTTCAGTAACCGGGGTTACGTCTGCTCAATTTCCTCAGATTGTTTCCTACTCTGAGTCTGCAGCCACAATTTGCGCAGTTGACAAATGACTTACGTAAATTCCATCCAGAGCGGTTCTGGTATGTTAGTTGCATTTTGATTACAAAGTCGCGTGACTCACCTTATTGTTTTCCGTTGAAAACAAGTGAAATGTTTCAGTATAATACGTGTTCTACCTATGCAAATATTGACCTATACCTAGGTATCAAACACTGTTAGAAATTCTTCCACCTGTATCGGATTTCCCTGTACACTATATATAGCGATTTTCCTGTTGTTTATTAAATGACAGGTCATTTTAATTAAGTGTAGGTACTATGTTGTACGTCGGATCTTAATAAGAATTAATGGAAATACTGATTTGTTTAATTGGCGTGTCGGTGTCACGTTTTTCGTATCGTTGATGCGCGTTACCTACATGAGGTAGGGAAGAATAACAAAGGGAATTCTAATTATATAATATTATTATATAATATATGTTTATTCATAAAAAAATACAGATAGTTACAGAATCAATCGAAAATCCAAAACCCATGACACCGGCTTCCGAAATCAAGTTATTTTTCACTTGTATTGTTTCACACAAAAAAACACTACAAGTGTTTTTTTATGGAAATTGGTTTTATTTTTTGTAATAAAAGTTTTTTTTCATACCACATTTTCACCTCTGACTATTATTTATCACGAACAGATTTTTTGCGATCATACTCAGTTTAAAGGCTCGTGCAGACCAGCGCGACGCGATGGCGCAACGCGACTCGAACAATACAATTTCTAAGAAAACTTCACGGTATAACAATAGCCGGTGTCGCGTCGCGCTAGTCTGCACGAAGCTTTACGGTGCATGTGTACTGCTCATTCAATCTACGAAGCTTAGACTTTATTTATACACTTTAGCCTTTACAACAGCCAAAGCAGCTCAGTCAGTTATCAGGAACACATCGTTATGCTGTCTGCGCTCAGTTTTTCGTCACAACTCACAACTGACAAAACATTAGTAAGCAAAACGCAACTGAGTTTTTCTAAAAAATATTGTTATGTGCAAGCACGTACGATTTTCGTCACAGTGCATCCAAATTGGGCTTATCGCACATCGCAACTCGCGGCAATGAACTTGCTCGCTGCGCCCGCGCAAGCCTTTGTTTGTGATACGACGAGCGAGCCGGTGTGCGCATACCCTTTTTCATGTATTCCGCTATTTATTTATGTACCTAATGTTAATTAACTGATAAGGTGATGCATTTTCTTATTTATCTATACTAATAATACTAATTACTAAGTATATAATATTATAAAGAGGAAAGATTTATTTGTTTGTTTATCATTTTGACCACTATGTATGTATGTTCAATTGTTACCTCATAACTTCTAAACTCCTCATTATAATTTGACAAATGAGGTAACGTATGTGACGTCACATTAAATGAATATGGAGCCCTCTAGACTCTAGAGGGCCCCATATTCCCTCCCCTTCCCCTTTAGAGTCTAGAGGACATAAAGTCAAGAACTAAAAAAAAATTGTTTTAAATGATGGCGTGTTGGGTATCAAATGAAAGGGCTTAATTAGCACATTCCAAAAAAATCACAAATGAAAAATGCCCTAACACGTGTGACTCCGGATTTTAAATTTGTCTGTCTGTGTTGTCTTGTTTATACCTTTTTAGATGTCGTAGTTGAGCTTTAGTTTTATAACTTTTTTTTAAATAAATAAATAAGAAGGAAGTGTTTTTGTGCCATTATTATATTGCCATTGTGGTTTTTTAGACAAAAGAATATAAAAGGTCAAAGTGTAGTTAAAGTCTAATAAATCGCATCGGGTTATTTTACTTCCTTATTGACCGCTGATTGATCTATGTTTTAACACTGAATTATTTAATTTCGTCATAGGTATAGTCCAATCTATTCTGGAATTCCAATGACAATTATATTGAAAATCTTTTTTACTGGCCAGGAGCATGTAAAAAAGATAATTAACACTTTCCGGGACACTGAACGAGACACAATAAAAGTTTTATTGTTATTACGTCTATAGGCGTTTAGTGTCCCGGAAAGTTTTAAGAATAATTATGGTTTTATATACTTAGCTACTTTTCTCTATGTTTGTACAGTCTGAGATTGAAGATTTCTACAAAAGTCCAAAGTTACCAAAAATTAAAAAAGCAATTAAAAAAAAAACATTGATGCGACGATCTGTGGCATTGGGGACTATTTTTAATCTGTAACGGAGACGTCGATCCATCAGCAAAAGGATTACGCAACTTTGTTCATAAAGTTATTGAGCCTATTACTGTGCCCTCAAACTGAGTTGTGAAAAAAATAATCTATCTAGTCTTACAGTAGAGCAAGTTTTCTACAGTCCAGTCCGATATATTTAGACCTAGTTTTTATATAGAAAATATTTATCTATTTCAAATTATATCTCACTTGTTTCTTGTCGTATGAAATGCTGTGTGTCTAGATGCTTATTCTTGCTGTGTAATTACTTCTATGCTGGATAATATACTGGTTATGTACCTGTGTTTGCAAGCTTGAAATTCATGAGATTAAATCTCACTGAAATATTTTTCTTGAACATAATATATAGGTCTTGACTCCAAATTAATTCCAGTTACCATTAAATTCATTACCATAAAAAGAGCATGTAATCTCTAATTTGATGCCTATGTCATGTCTTATTTTATGAAAAACAAAGCTTTATTCAGCCCACCCACGGATCAAATTTCAAAAGAAAAGAAAAAACCTAACCTGTATTCGCACAATCACAGCGGTAAAACGTTAGTCAACAATTCAACATGTGCGTTTAAAAGTTCCGTTTACTCTTTGCCGAGTTACACGCTCAATAGACATCAGAATCGCTGTTGGTATGAAATTTCATCGCAACACGTTTTTTTTCTGGCTCTGAAATCGTTTCCGTACCGGAGTGCGTTGACCGGCCCGTTGAACCCTCGCGGGTTCACGACCGTTACCGACATTTGGACGCGAAAAAAATCAAGCACGTTTGATGAAAATTTGAAGGGGGAGTCTGCTCGAAATTATGTTTTGAAGGGGAGATTCCAGTGCGATGAGGAAGCGAGCAATAAGCGGAGTGATTCAATTAGACGGTCGGTTGGCCTAAATTCTCTGTCATTTGTAAAGAAGTTGGATTTTTGTTCAGTAAATTACTGTTTTCAGGCACGTTTGCAAGTAGGCTTTTAAGGGCGGATTTCAGCAATGAAGCTGAACGTGATCAACACATCTAGATCGCTCATCAAGGGCTGTCAATGTCATAATTTTTGTGGAATATTGACCCTGACAGCTCTTGGACGCTTTAGCATAAATAAAGAATGGCGCTTTTCAGTGCGTAGTACTATTTAAGGGTGGGCCATAAAAAATAAAAATTTAAATATTTAATGTGTACCTAATGCAAAAAAATAATTGAATATACTTATCAATTTCAGCTCATCAGAATGCAAACTGACTCTCACATCAATCGATCGGAACACATTGTTCAATTTCGTTAATAGTTTATCGACCGAATACCGAGAATTCGTGTACAACCACATAAAAACATCTACTACGTACGGCTGAAGTATCAACTCGGTGGAATAGTTTCATACCACATTCCACTGCGTTTTCTATCAGCTATTCTTATTGCTAACACTTCAGAAAAAGTGCTATGGATAATAATCAGGTCTTGGAACTCCACAGTAGTGGTATGATTGTTTGACGTTTAAACAGTTAGTGATTAATTTACGTTCCAACGCTACGTGATTGAAATATTCATTGTGCGTGCGTTCCAGTATCAAACAAAAGGTAATATCGGTTAAGTTGACGCGTGAATTGGGTTCCGTACGAATTTATTACTTTACTATCAAATTTCAGACGAAACAATCGTTTTTGAGTCGCCTTACTAATATTTAAGTAACTGTTATAAACTAATAATAACTGACGAGCAGAGTAACAAAATTATTAGGAAATTCCTGATTTTATGGTCGTTCTTGTAGCCTTCGAAAGACCGTTAAAAACGTTCATCTTCCGCATTCAACACCGCTAACTTTGAGCAATTTTCCGTTTTACACCAACAATTGGGCACCAAATCGTTGAAACGTAAATTACATAGTCTGTCGGATATTCAAAGAGCTTAATGACTGACACATGCGGAGTGATGGAGGTACACGTGCGCGTACGCCGATGAACGAGTTCGATGAAACAAGCGATTGGATGATCGCGAATTGATAATACTGGATATACTGGTACACGTGTACAGATATGGGGATTTTGGTAGAATTATTGAATTTAATAAAGCATCGTACCGTATCTATCACACACAATGCAACTAATACTGTTGTGGATATGAGGGGATGAAGGTTTTATGATATGGGCAATGGGAGAGATTATTTGCTGTTAAATTGCGAAGGAATTAAGAGCGTTCCTCCATAAAGTTGGCAACGTCGCAAATAGCTGTCAAATATGTTATGTAATATTGTATATTAATATTCTAGTTCACTAGTTAGCCACATTTCATATTTCCATACAGTAATATCGCCAAATTAATCAAAACAGCGAAATATTTGACAGCTTTGTTTATACAGAAAGTGGGCAACGTCGCAAAACGTTCCCCACTTACTGTATAAACACTCTTAATATGGATACTTATTACAATTTAAACCAAAACTGTGGGCATACCAGGGAAAAACAAACCTTATTATTATTATACCTACTTACGTTTTGTTTTTCAATGGGATTTCACTGGATTATCGTAGCGCCTTATTTTCAGGAAATTGCGCACCCACCAGATGATAAGCTAATCAATAACTTATCAAAATCTATCGCTGATTCCCATCTATTCGTCATCCGCGCAATCTTATCGTTCGCGCCACGCGTTCGAGCGTCGTCGGCCAAAGTCGTCGCGCCGCGCGCCGGCGCCTGCGCAACTCATGCAATATTTATGCCCTACCAACCATCGCTTATTACTTACCGATCGACTAATTAAAAACCTATTGCTCTGAGGAAAAAATATTGTCTAGACAAGCGTAGAAACTGATACGGACGTGTTGTGCTTCTAAGAGATTGTTTTTGTTCTGATGAAAGAGATTACGGATACTCTTGACTCGAATAGAAATTGCGCGTAGAAGTGACGTGTTTCGTTGAAGCAAAAAGTAATAGTGTGATAGTTAAAAACATACTTAATGCAAACATGCTTTAATATATTTATAAACAAAAAGAAAAATCTTACCTTCTAAAATTTTATCCAAAATAGCTTTTTGCCAGCTTTTGGAATTAAGAAGATCCAGACGGACTAAAGTTCATTAAAAAAAACGCGGCAGAAGTGAAAACTTGAATATTAACGTTGTGCATTTTTCCGTCTTACGAATATTCGATCAGGCCACGTGTCCTGACGCGAGTTTAACATTTTTTACCCATCACAAAAAAGTGCACAACGCCGCTAAAGAAGTTTTCACTTCAAAAATATGCAATCTTTTAGGGTGATTTGAAATCTCGATCTGTAAAAGCAATAAAACTTCAATATTAAAATAATAACTTAAGGGAGGAGGGGAGATATTTGAGAGAGGGTCTTCTCTTCCCTCATCTTCCGCAACCATTATCAAAGTAACAAGTGGTTGTAGGGGAAATAAAATATTGCCTCTGGGATCACGAATGTGGTTTCACAACATCAAAACTAATCAAGATGTGATCACTCTAAGATAAAAGGAAATTTAGGGGCTCTCTCTACTAGAGTAAATTTAGGACTACTAAGCTTCTATTGAAGACTAATTTTCCCTGAAGGTTTTGGGATGCAGGACTAAGCAATCGGCGGAATACCTAAGTGTCACTACTTGATGAATGAAGGCCCTGAAAGCTGTCTGGCAAGTATCCCAAGGAGCTAAAATATTTAAAGAAGCGGATTTACAATCAGATAACTGCGATGATTCACCACAAAAAGCCATACGTAGGTACTACTGAATTACGCACAACAAACTCCTGACAACACAAATAACACATTCGCACATGACATAGCAACAATGATATAATGAGTTATTGTGATTTGTGCAAACAAATAGACAATAATTCCCCACGTATCGATGCAATTACTGCTCGCTATTGTCAGCCGTCGCCTCTCCAGGGCTGACAATATGTACTTGAGCCAAGTGGACTTCAAAAAAGGATGTGGCTCTAGATAGGATTGTTTTTATATGTACTTAAGGATGGTAATTGAGCGAGTAGAATGTGTTACATAACATTGTTCATAACTGTTGCCAGTATAATATGAAGATGCAAGACGGATTTAACCAGGGAAATCCATTGTCAGGTCGCATTACATTTTCGGTTGTAGCTAAATCTAAGATGACAACTTAGAATTTTGATTATGTTGCTTCTTGCCTCTTTCCAACGCAGGAAACAATTAAGAATTCCGGCGACGTGTCACCATACCTCAACTAAGCGACATTTCACATAAAATATTAGGCTATCTGACACCCCTAATGTGTCACCACTTCACCGCCTGTCACACTGTCAACGTTGACATAATATATATGTCACCACTTATCATTATCTTCATTACGATGCTATGTAGTCAGCAATTGATTATCTGTGCCGCCAACCGCGCGATGTACGCGGATAAAAATGTTGCCTTCTGATATTTATGGGATATTTATGCTATGCTATCGCGTGTTACTAATCACTTAGCATATTTATATAATAAAGAAAAGTTATGTTGTTTCTTTGTTGGAGATTGACACGAGAGGTTATCAGTTGTGATTCAATCGGATAACCTGTTGTACCTTTATTACTTGAATATCTTCCGTCAGTCACAGGCATATTAAAAAAAAAAAAAGTAACTAGACATTTCATGAAACAGCTACGTTTTGTGGCTTTAACTAATAAACGAGATACAAGAAACTGTTAGATATGAAGATATCAATGAGAAAACCAATTTGTTTAACTACATCTAAACAAAAGGTTTTAACAGAGACCGCAGAGCTCCACAATCCAACGCAAGACGCACAATGTATTTGTGCAGTCATTGTCTATGGGCGTGAGAAGCAGGCTGTTAACGGACCCCGCAGCCACGGCAAATTGACCCTAGACCGGTTACCGACCCGACAAACTGCCACCTCTGGTTATTTAGTCATAGTTGGTGTGAGACTGAAGTCGTTAGTCTGAAGCTTTGCGTAATTTCGGGACAAAAGTCTTCGACGTTTTATGGGCGAACGAGCTAGTAGGAAATGTATACCTACTTTGGTTGGATTGTGGTGAATTTAATAATAGACAGCTCCTACTGTGAGTCCTCCGAAACCTCCCAAATATTAAAGTCACTTCTTTCGAGGAATCGTTCAACTGTAACCATGAACATCATCTTTCGCGCAATGCGACTATCATCTTAGTTCGGCTGTGCTGCCAGAATTTGGACTATCGCACTACGCAATGACAGTGCATAAAATTCTAGATTCTTGTACACATGAATAAAGCTCTTTCTCCAACTCTGTGCAGCCAATTTAACAAATAGCAGCAAAACATCGTAAGGTCTTTGTCTTTTACTGTTTTTGTTATATTTCTGTTTGGTCATACCGTGCTTACCCGTGTCTAGGTCACATCGTATGATGCGGTGACTGCACTTGCGTCGTACGGGGTCTTGCGGTTTTCCGATGAAATTGCAGTAATAATATTTATTAAAGGCACGTAACGTATTTTGTTAAATTTTATTTGAATGGATTTTTTTAACTCAGTCACTATAAAGATGAAACTAGCGCCGTTGTAGAACTGGAACACGTGAAAGCACTAGCCTTATTTGGACGGACCGAAAACCCGAATAATGGCTGTTTTGTAACTATCTCTGTAGCCAATATAAAGGTAAAGTCCTTTGTTGTTATGTAAGCAAAGCCACAAAAGATTTAAAGTTACTAAACCTGCTTTGGCATTAAATCCAATTATGAAGCTGTTTAATTTCACACTAGCATGTTATCCATTCTTTTCCATATTCATAAATCTATAATCTTCAAATTCTGACCATGAGACTCCTTCATCACTACAATGATTTGGAAGAATAGCAATGCTATAATTAAATCCTGTACTTGAATCAAAATTTAATCAAATAATTTATTTAAATAAAATTATTTGGTTGTTGTTGCGGTTTTCGACAGTCCAATTACAGCACTTCCTATTATGCTTGATGTTAATGATTAATATCAATCAGTGCGTGACCCTGGTGATTGGCTGCAAGGCTGTCTCGGAGACGATGATGCAGCACATTCTGGTGTAAGTAAACAACGCTTGACACTGGTTGACATGCTGTGTAGTGTTCCTGGTACGAGGTTCAATAGAGGTCAGATCGTTCTTGGAACATGTTATGTAATTCTTTTGCTCATAAGTGTTTGAGTTTCTCACTAAAGTCAAAACTATCTTGAAGATTTTGTTTTGATAGCAGTTTCTGAGGAATTTGACCAAGAATTATTGTCAATATCATTATCTGAATGTTTAGTCCTACGGGGCCTTCGATTTTCATTTTGTAATGCTTGAACATCATTTGTAAGAGATTATTCATTTATATAAGATTATTTATTACAAGCCTTTAAAGTTCTTTTGAATTCGTGTCTTTATGTTTCTCATTAGAAGCTTGTTATTGGAATTGCTCATTGATTGTGTCCGCTTCTCTATCAAAAACGTTAAATTGATTTGAAATAATCCATAATCGGTTCCTTTATACAAACACTTAAAATTAAGTACTGTAATAATTTTCTTGGTACGCAATTTCCGAAATCCCATTATGATAGAGCAGTACCCTTGACCCAATCAATTTCACGGTTGTAAGTAGTAATCGTCCAAAATCGCATATAATCATAATTGTAATATACTTGTAATAGAAATTACAGTGTAATCTATTGGGTTCCCGCGATTCGTGAACAACTATCATTGTTCGTCGATTTCCGCGTTTGGCTTTCTCATGACCCGTTGTTCTAGTTTAGTGGAAATTGTTCAATGGTGTTGTATTGGTAGTTTCTTTCATTTTTTCTTTGAGTCATGGTTTGCGTGGTTTTGGTTGTTCCGGGTGTATGGCTGCATGTATCGTGTTCTTGTTATTAAATTTGTGAGAATTTAAGTTTTTAGTGTGTCATTCTTGTTTGGTAGTTATTGCTTTATTTTGATGTGAATTTATGTCATGTCACTCATGTGTTATTCTGAGTTTTGAACAAGTAGTTACTTTCTAAGGGCTTACTATGTAACGAATAGCATCAACATCTTTACGTTCTCATCACTCTATTTTACTTTCACGAAAATGTCTTAAACCTACATATTCCGTAAAACTATACTATTGCTCATTCAAGTCTATTTTATTAAAAGTGAGTTTCATCAATGAAGCCATTCTCTATTGGCAATGCTCACCATTCTATCTTATAAACTTATTTAAAGGTAGATGCCACACGTCCACTGGTATTTTTAGCCGGTACTATGGCCAGGTCACCGGAGTCACACACGGCATGCGTGGGTCGCTTGAATGGGCGTCTTTAACAGCCGCTCGATGAATGGCCGGGCCATTCACGGCGGCGGACAGAGGGACGTTATTTGTGATCGCCCCAGGTCAAATAGACCAGGTTACGATTAAGTGTGCATATGGAATTTGTTTTAACTGGTAAAACGGTGGTGCATTGTCGTGTGTGTCTTTCAAAATGGAGTAATAAAGCGGTCAGCAGGAAGCAATAAATTAGATTAATAGTTAGGAATCGTAAAATTTTGCATTCACGCAAAATAAATTAGCAGTTTTAATCGATAATTTGTATTTATTTTAACCGCCGTTTATCTATTCTTAAATGTCAAACCAATAAAAGAAAACGCCAGCCATTAACAACCGCCTACTCTTTGAATAAAATTGACCGATTTTTTTGTCCACGATTTACGATGTAATCATCTTGACTAATCGTAAGTTTGTCGCCATTTTTAATTACGTATACGGTCAATAAATCTCTACATAGTTTGACAATAAGTATCGTGTCACAATCACGAACATTCACACCATAATAGGTGTCACGTGTTGTGATGCTTCATGACAGCTTACCATATAAGGGGTTATTGCTATCAATACATTTAATTGGTCGGCTGGCGTCGGGACGCCGCGCGGGCGCACCGCAATTAAATTTCCATATCTGCACAGAAATATGCATACCGAATATAGAAAAGCTTAGTGCGACGGAATAACAATGACATTTTATATGATTATAATGTAAAAATTGCGGACGTGAATTCTTATTATTAAAATTCAAAATGAGAAAAAAAAAATGGCGAATATCTATATGCCTAAGCTCCGAAAGTCTCGGAATATTGATTGAAACAGGGAATGCGGGTTTTTTACGAAAACTTATAATAAAATCTGAAGAAGACTGAAAACAAAATATGCCTTACGGACGGTGCCTAGTGCACCATTTTAATCTAAAACTTGTAGCAGCTGCCTTAGAAACCGTTACTTTATTTCCTGCTTACACGATAAGCTCTCACCTCGTTCAAGCGCTTATATTTATGAAAATTAATCAGAATGAAGAGATTACACAGGCAAGGCTCGCAATAATTAATAGCTACAACAAAACTGTGATTAAACATGCTAAGACCATTACTCTAGATGTAAAGCCCACCTCTATGATAGCACTGTAATTGTGAGAAGACAACATTAATAAAGCTAACTATGAAGTATGGACTCAATCAGTGCGCAATGGCGGCTAATAGAGAAGATGGCTTGCGCAAGCCGTTCGAATCAGTTACTGCAGTTTTTGCCAATATGGTCTTGACAAAGTCAAAGTCAAAGTCAAATAATTTATTTCATTTTGTGCCTAAATGAAATAAATTATTTGACTTTGACTTTGAAAAAGGCACTTATGAACGTCAACATTTACAAAAAAAAGATATAATAATTGATTCTAGTCGCCCATTCCAAAAGGTCGTTTTCGTATGGAGAAGAATGGGCAAGAAACTCCACCGTTACTCTTTTAAAATATTTTCACAATATTCTGTATACATTAATTATATAATTATATGTGAAGACGATGCACCTAGAATAAGATTACTATACCACGATAGGTAAAAATAATGAAAAATGAAGGAATGACATAAATTAATTATGTGATAGATGCATGGTGCTCACATAAATTTACTTCTGTTATTGACGAGACCTCAATCGTTCATGTGGGTCGCCCTAGAGGCGAATGTTACAGACCACCAATCAAATAAGACCTGTGTATTTTATTTATTCAGCAATCGAATCCAAGCTGGCGATAATTTTTAATTAGCAGCTGCTCATCAAAAGCAGTAGACCACCCACTAGACTATTTCTTACGATTACAATCTTGCAGTCTGCTTTTTCTATGACATTTGAGCTTATTCATTAAGTATGTTGTAATTGTGAAGAACACACATTCAGTACGCACGGCTAAACTCATGGACAAGAAAGATACAAAAAAAAAGGATTATTAAATCATTTCTGGTTATGGCTGGAGCGTGTAATTTCTGTTTATCGCTAAATTAATTTGCTGATTCAATAAGGTTAGGTTAGGTTAGGTCTTAAGGTTTCCAAGATTCATGTTACGTTAACATCTTAGAAGTATGCTTATGCTTTTATAATCAAGAAGTTCTTAGTTGTTGCCTTGAGGTCCTGATTTAACCGAATTCGTCGTTTTTTTTTACTTTTTCATACGTCTCTTCTCAAACAGTAAAAAAATACAGGTGATGAAATAATATATTTGAACAGTGAATCCTTCAAAATTTGCTTGGATGTCTATACGAAATTGCCAGACCTCCCAATACAGCACGAATTATATTAACAGCACCAAAAGGGCTCAATCTTCATTCACACGACCAAGTAGTAATAATACGATTATGATAGTGCGTGAATCGGTTCAACAGGGAGTCAACGAGATCAATATGAACGTACGCAGTCGCGACGCTGTGGGGTCGTAGTCGCGAATAAATTGCTGCCCGTCTGCCGGATTTGTCTAGACTCTAGACCGACACCCGTGTGGTCTAAGGATACGGACACACTAGGTTTTAGATCATTTCTTGCGAGAATACTAAATTACGGTTCAGTTTTGTGCCAAGACATAGCTGAGGGGGAAACAACTCTATTGTGGACCACTAAAGGATTATACATATAATATATCCCATAAGTTTTAATGCAACGCCGTCTACAACAGCACTCTAAAAGTTTAATGGATAAATACTGTAGACTCAAGCCATGAAAATGTTATTCAGGGCGCATTTTCCAACGAGGATCCCATTGCTAAGCTCCTTACCAAGTTTCATTTACAGATATACAAACTGCGGCAGATGTCTTTATTGCTCAAAGTTTGGCACAACACTGTACTTAATATTTTGCTCTTTTAAGGATTTTGCTGGACAGCTTCCAAGATTTTGCATTCATATGCGAATAAAACCAGTTGTTGTGGGAGTTTGAAACTGGATAATATACCAAAATGTTAAATAAATAGTTGAATCTGCTATTACTTTGTCCAGGTAAAGAGCCCTCAAAAACCCATTTGCATTGGTTAACCTGAAAATCTGACTCAACAAGCCATCTGTGATATCAACGAAAACAACATCTTAACGGTCTAAAAGGGAAAATACGAGGCAGACTTGATTGTGCCCACTTCCTTTGATAACAGTCACAAGGATCGCTTATTAAATGAAGTGGACATTTATGTAAATGAAGTAGCGACTATCAATGGAACCGCGTTTAAAAATGTGCTTGTACTATTTGTAGATACATAAAAACTACCACATTATGTGGTAGGAAATGTGATTTCATTTAAATATGAATAGGCTTAAACGGCTCCCAGATCCTTAGGTTGATAACCTTCATAAATTATGTCGAAAGGTTATTGCAGGAAAAATATTCAGGTTTATATTTTTGGAAGTTCCTTTTTTTTTCAATGAATCATTTTAGTATTGTCGTTGGAATCTAGGTCAAGCTTAGCTATAATAGCTATTCAGTCATCGTCCCTTCAAGGTTAAACGAGATAAAGGCACGGCTCGTTGAATAAAACAGATACATTCTGATTAAAGCCTTCAACTCATTAACTTACGTTTCGAAAAATGTTTGAACAATTACGATAAATTCAATACAATCTTACATCAAGAATTTCCTATTGAACGAATTCAATGAGCGACCTTTAGAATAGCGTCGGCGTTTATTTGAATTCAATGGACACCTCATTTATGTAAATATCATAATTTCTTGGTTAAATTATTTATTAAATTACTATCTGTCATATATGGCCGACCTTTATCGTTGACAGCCAAATTCAATTACAGAGCCGTCATTACATCTTGTTAAATCCAATTTAATGTAAACATCGCTTTCATCATCCAATCGGATGATGAAATGTGACCCCTACTACCGTGTTTATGTAATTACTTACTCGTGCAATGTTAACTCTGTCCAAAAATTGGTATTACCCCTCCGTTTATGTAAATCTTCACGTGACAACCTTTATGTGTCTGGCATCATGTAGCTGGTAATTTATTTCACCCATGCTGAACAAAAAGACTTTCAAAATAAATAATTGTCATCTGCAGTCGTGATGTTTTCTATTGAATTCTTAACTTTCCATCATTATCATTTGTACTCACTTTTATTTTTCTAGCCTAGCTCTCAATTTTCTGATCAATTGACTCTAACTTTAGCTTCTAAGTTTCCAATTCAACATTCACTTTCCTCCAATTATCATCCATTACTATGACCTCATCATCGTCAAATTCTACATTTCGCAAGTTTTCAAATACTCTGGAAGTTAGCGCGTTACCTATGTCTTCAGAGCTGCGTGGGCGCAGAGTAGTGGCCATTGCACCGGCCCACACGCCGTATGTTGCGACACATCTGCACTGACCACTGCGATCGTTTTTATTAACACACCAACGTTCTTTGCGCTCGCTGGTCCATCATGATGATGTGTGAACTTGATTTCATTTCTCTATTTTGTGGAAGAGATTGAATCTTATTTCAATATTGAAGTTTCTTCACATCGTCTTGCTAGCTTATTTATACATTTGCTCTTCTTTGTCTACTAAGTCGAGCAATACGACTGTTGTGCGTTCTATTATCCTTGGATTACCTATCGGTACATATTTATATTTAGTTCATCATCATCATCAGCCTATAACGTTCCCACTGCAGGGACACGGCCTCCCCTCAATGAGTGGGAGTGGGCTATAATCCACCACGCGTGCGGATTGGTAGATGTCACATGTCTTCGAATTTTTGGTTCTAGGACATGCCGGTTTCCTCACGATGTTTTCCTTCACCGTTTTTGAGAGCAGTGGTGATGAAATAAATTACACAAAGTAATGCGCCTGTCTAGGTTTGAACCCACGACTTACTGTTCGTAAGTCGGGGCCGCCACCACTGGGCCACCGCGCTGCGCTCCTACACAGGGTTTTAAAACTACAAAGTAATTATAATTCACGTCATAGACCAACTTCTCAAAAAATATCGTATCCTTCTAAAATGTCATCGAAAAACACACACATGTCACAAAGTTTAAAATGTTGCCAGTTTCTCTTTATTTAGGTACCAATAAATTTTAAATATAGGTTACAACAATGATTACTTTCGCAACGGGTCTAACGTTTAACGACCTCTTCCCACGACCGTTTTGATTTACACACTCGCTTTTTGTGTGTTAAAACCCGTATTACAGGTCTAATTTCGCGACTCCTGCGCAGGCATGGAGATTTGTTTAGTGCTTTTAACTAATTCTTGTTTTTTTGCTTGTTGCAGGTGAGTCACAGACAGACGAAGTTTTACTTTTGAAGATTTTGGTTATCTAAGTCAACATAAAGGTTTGTTTACATAGTAAGAGTTGATGAGAATCACAGTTATCGGAGATGTGGCACTCAAAGGAACGATAACAAGGATTAATAAACAACACAATATTGCCTACTTTCAGTTCCGGGTACGAAGGTGTGAATTAAATTTTAAGTAAACGACCAAAACAGCTCCATAGAAACTAGTCTCCCGTACAAAATGACCACAAAACCATATAGATCAGACCCCGGCAGACACAAGAGAACCTATACATTATTATAATGACCAACGTGGTGGACAAAGAAGTAGATGCACAACACGTGCTCAGTTGAGCGCCACTGAGAATTAATTGGTGAAGCAATGCAAAGTGCGGTGTTAATTAATATTGTAAACAGTTCGCAGCGGAAATGCCAATGTCTGACATGTTTTAATTTTCGTATTTACGAGTACGTGCGCTGAGTGCGGTTTTGTTTGGGTTGCAATTGGTCTTATTTGAGAAATGGCGAGTTCTTTGTTCGGCTGGTTTTCTTTTCTATTGCTTTTTTTGCTGCCCTCTCTCTCATCATCATCTTCCCGCCCACGAATGTTCCTGCCCTTGTCCCATGTTACTTGGGTGCAATACGTTTTCTTTTTCCATTCTCTCCTGTTAACCGTCATGCTATATTATTCACTCCATTTTCTCTATTCCATATCATTCCTTACGCAATCCATCCATTTTTTCTGTCGCTTTTCTTTTGTTGCTGTTCTTTCTCTACCATCATTGGTTACTTCAATATGTTTGAATTTATTATCAATCAATCAATCAAAAACTTTATTTCGTGCCAAGACTCATAAAGGGTTAGTAACAATGTTCTTAAAACTAGGTGTTAGTAAAGAACACAATACAATGACACATGTAACTGACAGCATTGAATTATATAAGGACAGTCCACTCTGTCCGCTATAATTTTCAGAACCCTGTTGAGGCTGGCAATGACTCGTGCCACCATCGATCAGCGCGCTTGCGCATTTATAGTATAAAAAACAATCTACACGCGCCGCCGCCGCAAACATCCCTGACGCACTGCAACGCCATGACAACCCCATCAGTTTTCTGAACGCGTTATTCGTATCTTGTCCTTTTATTATCACATCAATTTTGTAAATTGTATAAGCATCTTCTTTATTTAGACTACCTCAATCATTCTGTGGGAGAAGGCTTTCCACATTTTAGTTCTCCGAAATTATTTCCCCAAAATAATGTCTGCCCGAAGCTTTTAAGCTCAGCTAATATAATTTAACGATCAACTCCTCTTAACATCTGTCAAATATTTCGACCTACTCTTTAAGCTTCATATTTATAACAAACATTAAATATCAGTATTTAGAGCAAGCTATAATTTAGTCTAAATACTCACTGGCGATTCTTCGTTGATCTAGAACTAATCTGAACTGGGCTAGTCATCATAAAGGCTATATAAAACTAAACCAGTTTTCCCACAATGTATGTAGTTATGTACCTACCTGCTTACATATGGCTGTCTGTATATTATGTCAATGGACTTGACTATGTATGTACTTATGTGTTGCGTGTTTTACTTTTTTACCTAAACAGCGCTGGCCTCCCGGTTGAATGAGTCAGCTTGAATGTCACGCAGTACTAGGGCTAAAAGTACAACCTGCCTTGAATTTTATTTTTGCTATTTTTGTACATTTTATAAAGAAAAATTTGTTTGTTATAAGTTTTTGGTAGCGTAAAGTTAAATCAGGTAATTCCCAAAACAGTATTTCACAGAATTTCACGTTAATTAAATATCACTCCAATAAAAAACATTTCAGAGACGTGAAAAAAATGAGAGCTTATGATAAATAATATATTATTTTTCGTTGGGTTACCCTATAAATATCAGAGGCGCGTGGACTGAAATTCTAATGTAAATATTGCCAAATATTATCCTTGTGCAAACGCAAACAGCCCACGTTTTTAGGTAACGCTATCAAACATGTTTGGTTTTCACAAATATTTGGGACCCGTTGCTGCCCAAATTCATTTTTCAGGGGAAATTTATAATGCGTAAAAAAATTGGGATCTTTTGTGGATTTATTGCGCTATTTTGGTGGAGAACTTTGTGGTTTGACATATAGATCCCAGAAACTTAACTGTAACTTTAGTGACAACCACTTATATTTCCAGGCATAAACCAAGCACTACCATTTAAAACCTTCTATTAGTAGAAAGTACTAAACCTGACTGCACCAAGATTTGCATGCGACTAACAAAATTATCGCCAAGAGCTTTCGTAAAACATTTTTAACACGCAAAATGCATAAATGAATACATTTCCAAGACGTCGCACATAAAACCGTGCATCCTGACGTTAGTGAAGTGCGTTTCCGAGTTTTCAAACGTAAAAGTTAACGTTTAACGTGTCACACAAAGTAATGACTCCTCGGATAAAATCTCAACAACGGCTCACTAGAATAAAATCAAATACTTAATGAGCTCCATTCTAGCTAACTTCTTAATGTGCCAACTGTACAATAAATATATTATTTTAATGCTCCGCCTCGAGTGTTTGCGGCGAATAATCCTTGCGCGGTACTATCACTGAAAATATTAATGGTTCTTTGTCTCGTGCTCTACGGAACACTTCATTTTCTAGAGAAATTGTCTGATTTTCAACCGACTTCAAAAAGGAGGAGGTTATCAATTCGGTTGTATGTTTTTTTTTGTATTTTTTTTTTTTTGTATGTTTGTTACGCGATTACTCCGCCAATTATGAATTTATTTTGATGATTCTTTTTTTGTTTGGTAGGGCATACTTCAGAAGTGGTCCCATATAAATTTGGTCAAGATCTAATGAGGGGTTTTTGAGTTAGCTTCAATAATACGTATTTTTCCCATCTAGTATATGTGGACGATATTCTAATAGTTCCTGTCACTGTAATTTACATAGCAGGTAATGGGTATTCAAATTTTTGTGGGGGTTTTGTGTAGGTACCACAACTAAAAAGTGAAAAATAAAAACTTTTTCACAAAAAATAAAACCGACTTCAAAGTTTTTTGAGATATACATTCCCTATACATTACAGGTACAGTCTGCTGGAAATTGTAAAGAAACAGATTTAAAAGTATTATTTAAATTGTTTGTTGGAACCTCGTTCGATGTTAACACGAATAGTTTGAAGGGCTTCCAATCCTGTGCGGCGCATTCCTTCCGCTCAAGTTACCGCGGGTGCAACACGTGCCACGTGCCGAGGAATTTGTCACTTCGCTACCCGCCGCCGCTTTCTCTCTCCATGTCAGAATGGAGCACGCAGTGGCGTTTATTCTGGCGCAGTTCGACGAACCGAAATTATGTTTATTTTACAAATCGCGAGCCGTCAGCGCCGCAGCCAGGAATGCACCGCCACCGTACACGGCTTAATGAACCATAAATCCATTCGATATTATTGAGTGTCCGCGCCTGAAATGAAAGCGGCCCGCGGCTGAACGTTGACCGTCGGCCCGACGCGCGGCATCCCATTCATCTGAAGGCCGAAGGGAAAATAAACGAGAAAATGCAACTCCGCCGCGACGAGCGCCGCGCCGCCGCGGTTTCCGTTATTCTAAAATTAAAATCACACACAGCGTCCAAAGTTCCAGACGCACCGGATTTACCGCGCATGAAACCGAAAGTGAACTCTCGGCTGGAGAAATTAAGAATAAAATCGCATCCACCAAAAAGAAAAAAGCAGCTCAGCGGGAGTCGTCATCACAATGGACGCTACTCCATTCCGCGGCGTACTATGTGGCGGTGATGATTCACTGCGGGCGCGCAGATACAGCCACGATCCCGTCAGACTTACTACAGACGCCACTACAGCATCTTGAAATTTTGCCAATGGTAGTTTCGCAAGCGATTATCGTAAAATTTAACAGCGCTCTGGCAATGACCCATATTGAGGTAGGTCATGGTTAGGGATAGACTGCTAATAGACGGGTGCTGAGCACACCATTGAACAGCATGTCCCGCCGACACATCCACGTCTAGTCTGGGTTGAGATAAGCATGTAATTTACTGCGCCTTTGATGTGAGGCGGCACGCCGTGGCCGGAATACTAAGTGTCGCGCTCTGAGCCATTGTGCGCGTACAGTTAGCGGGGCCGCACTGCCGCCGTGGACAAAGCTCTACTAATGCAGGTTTCTTGTCTAGCAGCGCACCACAATGCGGAAATAAAGGTTCACCGTTGTGCCGTTGATAATACCCCGCTTCTGTCATATTATCATTCGATGCAGCTATCGCGCACTCCTTCCAAAGATGGACTCAAGTTGGCAGCCGATATCGACTACGAAATGCACTCGGTCCAGTTAGCCTGCAGCTGTAGTAGGCTAGCTATCAATAAAATTTCAATATTTATGAACTCAGATGCAAGACAGTCGTTGTCGTTCAACCGCGCCGGATAAATGGAATGAATTGAACTATACATTACAATAACAAAGACAGAAATATGATTTCAACATGTAAGAGCTTTTATGCTTGGGGCAATACAGAAATGTTCAACTATGCCTTTGTTTATACAAGCGTCAATGAATTTAAAATGTACGACTCAATCGAGTCTCCTTAGCATACATTACCGTCCCTCGCATTATTGCAAATGGCACGCTAACCCCGCAGCGCGCACGGCGAGCTGCGCGGGCGCATCGTTATCATAATATCCATTTCCGCCGATATCGTTCGCCCTCCATCCCGGTACGTCAACCTCGGAGATGATTTATTACATCTCATTACCAGTCGCCATTAGATATTATATACGTAATCGAGATCTCGATGTTTGAGTCGATATAGCAATTAGCTCGGCGCGTAAGATACGAATCGCAGTCACCAATTAAATGGTACGACATCAATCAACGCCTGTCATAAGTGAATTAACAAACTCTTAGAGCTTAGAGTTGCACAGTAGCTGAATAGTAAATTGGTTACTCCAGGCGACCGCTCGAAGCGTAATTACTTGTTGACAAAACATTAATTACTGGCGATCCTCTATCGGTCGCCGACAATGTCGAACACGAAGCAAGGAGCGGTAATAGCTGAAATATTGATTCGTTCTCCGAAGTTACTATCGATAGGGCTTCAGATATCGCGTGAAAGGTCCTTAATGACTGTCATTATGAGGCAGGGAAAGTGGTGTTGTTTCACGAAGGTAGGCAGGCATCAGATGTCTAGACGAGGGCGTGGCGATGTGTGTTCGCACACTAATTGCTCCTGTAGGCAACTTTTCAAGCGCGAGCGCCCAACCCACGCTGTCAAGAAAAGCGCAGCAGTAAAGCTTAGAGAAAAACGTACAAATCTTTTGCTAAGTGCCACTGACAACCCGTAGAGTGTGCGTTTCATGAATTCAAGTTGTAAAACGTATTGGCAACACATAAGTCAATATTACAAAAAAATATTGAATTAACATTTCTAACAAAGCCATCTTCGATGTAACATGTAACTGACAATGACCCACATGAGTGCTCCAAATGTAATCCTTAATAATATCTAATTAAATATCAATACCGTGCAAAAAACAATAACAGCCAACTGTGTTGATACAACAATGGTTGCGCACGCGCACAATGCGCGACCTTGCGCTCTTTTCGATCGTATGGTATGGATCGATAACTCGGTACTCGGTAGATGGTATCGATGCATCGGTCTCGTGTTTTTGTCGTGTCTGTGCAGAACTGTGCTACTTGTTAGGTTAAATCGGGTTCAGCTTAGATTGTTCGTAGGTTGTACCTTGTAGGGCTGGCAACTTTCTTAATTAATGATAATTTAAAATTGCTCCTGAATACAAGAGATTCGCTGGCAGAAAGTTCGTTTCTTAAGCTCTATAAATATTATGGATTCCTCAATAGATATCAGGTATTTTAAAGAGATATTCCGACTGCCCTTCCATTTTAGAACGCAAGTTATTGCAATTTCCAAAGAAAAGATTTAATCTAACACCAGACCTTCTAATTAAGGGCACAAAACATAAATTAACTTTCATTTTCAAGTCCAAATCCTACCAGCCCTAGACCCGATACGACAAACAAACGCCCCAGCTATCAGATCACAACACATTTGGAGTAGAATAGAATAGAAAACGAGCAGCCACGTACGGACTGCAAAGAACTCGTCGTGAGGTCAAGTGATACAAGATCAGTATGAGAGTAACCGAAAGGTTATCGGGAGAAAGTTAAGTACGAGTAGCAACAATGCATCTCTTTGTATGGACTGCAGAGGTAACTCGTCAGGCGGGATTGACGAGTTATTGGTCATTGGTGCATTGATGTGCAACGGAATTTGTGTAGCCGTCTTTGATTTAATATAAATAGGCAACTAAATTATAGTTAGAGAGAGTTAAACTCGTCATTGTTCCGATTGGTCTTCACAATTTAACTCCCTTCAAGACGTCCCGACTCTTCATCATTAAAAACAAATGAATTTTTATTTATCATCGATATTGATTCGTCATCATTATACAATTTGCATCCGTTTCTATTAGTCCCTTTACGGTCCCTTCCCAATCTAAAATATGAAATAGCAAGACTACTTGGCTTACCTTAGCTTCTACCACTAGGTATCAATAATCGATCGGTCAGTCATTAGGAATTCAGCATGAATTTTAATGGTAAACAGCTAATTAATGGTTATGGGCCGCAGTGACCTCGACTTTTCATTCTTCTGTACCATTTATTTTAAGGCGCCATATTGATCGACAAGAGGCTTGATATGCAAGGTCTTCTATTTGTTTAATTATGAAGAAAATTTCAACTTTCCTATCGATATTTCCTGCCATTTTACCTACCAAATCGTTCTACAGACAGTGAAACATCGTCACGAGTACATGCCATTGTTTGCACCCAGTCGCAACAATGTGCTAAACTGGGCGATCTATATGTGGGCCCGGCCTTGAGACTTGGCGCTTTCTTTCTGCGCAGGCGGCGGCACCAGTTCTAAGTAAAGGAGTATCTTGTTCAAAGTATTGTCGAACTAGTTTTTGAAGTGTCATGTTGGATGTAGAGCGATGTATATTGTGCAGTTAAGTGTTATAATCTCAAATTGTGATAGGTACTGGAGTCCATCTTGTTTTTATTTGTGTGGTGTGAACAACTTCTTAGAAGTTGCTTAAACTACCTATAAAGTGATATACAAGATGGATTGACGTAGCTAACTACGTTTGTTAAGTATTTATGATTTCTTAGATCTAGATGTAGATAATTATCAAAACAATTCGTGATCGTATAGGTAGGTGCATTTCGCAACCTGGAAGAACCTGCAACAATAACTTAATTAGTAATGGCTTTGTCTAGATAATTACAAACATTTCCACGTTTCCACTTTACTTTCTAGAGATCCTCACTATATGACGCTCGAATAATCATTCGGATACAAAAGCATCGGATGTTTCATAATCGAATCATATAATGACAAGTTAAATTAAATGAAGCATTAATTAACCAAGGTAACGACTATTGGTATGTGCTGCGTATAATGGAATAAACAAATCGATTTAGTTACCGAATAAATTTCATAATCGATTGGGCTAATGATGAATAGTATACTAATTGAGTAGATGATTTAACTTCTAATTAATGTTGCTCCGTTATATGAAATATCCTGTATGGTGCAATATTTAGACATATTTATTAAGTTAGTCAAGGGCGAAATTCTATTTATAGGAACATAAATAAAATTTCCATTCGGTATCGTATGTAGTTTTTAGTTATAATTGAAATGGACGACAATATTTTATTATTAGATCGTTATCGAAGCGGATTCTAACAAGCAGTGACAATATACCGACAATTACACCCAGAACCGGTTTCTTAGACTATAGCTTATTGAATTACATGGCACGTACATTGCAATATGTAAAACGTTTATTTATATTAATATTTATATACATGTTAATGCATCTAAAAGCAGTGATAATGCTTCTAACTCTTAGATAGTCCAATACAGCAGAAGGTAAGGTAAGAAGATAAGGTTACTAAACCCTGATTTTAGCAATGCCAGTGGTAGTATGTAACTGTAATGCAAAGCAGTACCCTAATTGCGTAACACCCAATCAATCACAATCTGAATGATTTTGAAGGATAATGGCTAATCCATTGATTCATATGTTCGAAAAAAAAACTGCTCGAAAACCTAAAAAACACAATGAATGTTGTTGAGTTGTTAAAATGAAAGCCATGAATGCTACTGAAAGTGTGTTATGATTACCCCGCAGATCCTAATATTCAATATGTTACTTTTGATATCCCAAACTCTATGACAAAGAATACTGGCATTTTTTTTTTCATTTATCGTACAAGATAATTCGACAGTCACGATAATTTATGTAAAACGGACCCTTACGTGAAACGTAAAATATTTAAGTAATTCAGACTATTTTTGCCCATAAGAAATGCAAATTCCAATACATTTCTCTGCAGCAGCTGTCTGTACGTACAAATATTGAGAGATTTAAGTACCATGTTATTTTAAGAATAATATTTGAGATCCTCGCAACAAGCCCTTTCATTAGATATGTCACACGGTACAGTTAGCAAAACTTTTTTTAAATTTCTTATTCCCCCCCAAAAGTTAACCCCATATTCATTTATTTACGTTACACGTCCGTGTTTGGGTCACAGAAATACATATGTGTACCAAATTTCAACTTAATCGGTTCATTAGATTCGGAGCAAATTGGCTGTGACAAACAGACAGACACGAATGATGATGA
Organism: Xanthia togata; assembly: GCA_963853775.1. Lineage (NCBI taxonomy): Eukaryota > Metazoa > Arthropoda > Insecta > Lepidoptera > Noctuidae > Xanthia > Xanthia togata. The sequence goes on from OY970802.1 coordinate 22,733,258, forward strand.
TAAGGGTTCTGTTTTTTCCTTTTGTGGTACGGAACTCTAAAAATATATGTTAAATTAAAGCATTTTCTTAATAACTTAATATATGAATATTTTATGTCTAACGCGGATAAAAGACGGAGAATCACACAAAGTCTATCAAGCGAATTTTTCTGAACCATTATAAAGATAATTTAATTATTGATCTTTTAGTATACTTACATATTTTATTAAAATTAATACCTTGATGGACGAGCGGAGTCCATCCAGGCATCCAGGAGCGCAGTCCATCTATTACTGGCTGGACGTGTGACTCAGTACAGAACACGCAAGCTAACCACTCAAGGTCACTGTCATATGTCTGTGTCTTAAATAGTCTTCAAAAGATTTCGCTGATGGGTAATCTCGTTATTCCGAGAATGATTCTGAATACCCAGAACGAATAAGAACTCAAATCAATGAGCATTATTCCCATCATTGAGCACAAAATCATCTTTCCCCACTCAAACGGCTGCACTTACAAGCACTCCTGCGCAGAAGCAATCTATCACAGCTCACCGATACTCAGCTGCCATCTTATCGGAACAAAGTGATCTTAATAGTGAGCGACAATGTACCGGTCAATTAGACCGGGCGACCGGTTCGTATCGATGCGAATACAATGATACACTCGTGCGCACGGTTACCGTCCGTCAGGATTTGTACGGACATGGTAGGGTTTTGAATCCCCGTCTCCCGTCCCCGAAATAAGGGCACGTTTTTAGAAAATAAAAAAAAACAGACTTTTTGCAAATGTCCGGCTTTTTGTCAGGTCTTTTCAAATTTCAAATTGCCTCATTGGTCTAGTGGTCGCAAGCAGTACTGCTGTGCAAGCAGTACTCCCAGGTCGAGCAGTGTTAGTGGGTTTTTCCATCAGGAACTTCTCAGCAGCAGCCCGGAGTTTGGATTTGAGCTCGGTAGATGGCAATAGGCTTGCTTGGCATACATGGGACTTAGTGGGTGTACCTACTACAGGAACACCTCTGCCTAATGGTAACCCTACTCGTGCGCAACCACCTACACGAGGAAGCTTTAGATTTTAGTCCAGCATTAGACTGAATTGCGTGTTTAAAGACTGTTTGGGTAATTTTGTACGTTGCGGGATATGGGACTTGGAATTCAATGATTTATAATAAGGAAAATGTTGATTTCATGTGTGATCGTGATCGGGTTTGGAGTGTTAAACCCCTTTTTTTGTGTTTGATTTTCAACCTTCAAGTTTGGAAATTTTGGTCTTATTTTGGATGTCTTTAACTTTCGAGCGAAAAATGTTTTCAATTCATAGGTACAAATTTCACATTTAAGTTTCTATGCTTCGTAGAAATATTTCGTTGTAAAACATGATAGATATCCGTGGGTACACACCATCAGCCAAAATTCTTTTCGATATGTTATTTCCAATTGATACACGTGCATCCATCGGATTTGACACAGTGATTGGGCGATTGGTTAGAGAATAATGTGATCAAGCATCCATAAACAATGCATTTTCACGCTGACAATAAAAATATCTTTTCCCACAATTATGACACCTCATAAAAAGCGATGGTGAAAGAGGCAGACGGTTTTATTTATTCACCGCACTTGACATCAATAAGAACCTGTTTGGTGTTTACTCTTTTTAGTCTTGAACTTCAAAATCAGACAACTATTTGCTCGTAAAACGTCATGTGACGGTGTATCAAAGGCGATGGGCGGTTGCGTGGGCGCACCTATTAATAATTGTTGTTAAGACGCAACGCTTCCGCAGCGCCCGCGCTTATGAGACCGTTTTAGCACTGATAATGACTTATTGAGGAGACTTGGTCGATGCTAATGACTATATTAGTCGCGGATTACTAGTCTGTGTCATAAAGCGACGACGTTTGATTACTCTCAGTTGCCTTGGAGCTCTGATCTGGTGACAAGGACACCCCGACTGTTACTATGCCTTCATAAAGACATCAGAACTTTGTTCTAAAACGAAACAAAGGTGGTGTGAATTATTAAGTGACCACTGACCATGTTTATATTTCAATGTCATGCAATAGAAAAGTAAATATTATTCATATAGGTTAAGTAGACTTGAAATGACGAGTTTAGTAGACATTGTAAATTACGCATTGTTTGAGGAAAATAGACCTACGTTTGTCTATATTAGTTGGTCAGGTGTCAATGTGTCACGATTTTTCCTTTTATAATTCCTTTAAAACTAATTAGGTCGAAACCGTACAACCGCAACAGCTTCGCGATTCATTATTGCAAAAATATTTTAAGTGGAAACTCCATGGACTCGATATTCAAATTAGTAAAGCAACTAGCACGAAGGTTCGTTGTCATGAACCTTGATTAATTAAACCATCATTTTAATTCTGTTACGAACAAAATTCGTATATTCAATTAAAAAGTCGCCTTCATCCGATATTAACAAGCGGTCATCATTGAGGCGAAAGAGCCATGGTAGCCCGCGACCGTAACGAATGCTATTTACAGAATTATCAACATCAATAAGTTCATATACCCTTAAGACTATTTCATGAAATTTTAAAGATGACAAATTTGAGGCATTTATGGCATTCTTATGGGGCATTTTTTGACTGATTCTAATGATTATAATTATTTAACTACAATAATAATAAAAAAAACGTAGGTATTATGCTGAGATAGGGGCCTTTTTGGCCTCGCACAGGTCATTTTTATTTTGTTAGTTTTGTTTTATATAATTTTGTTTTCTTATTTTTAAATTATTATTACCGTTTTTATTTCCTGTGCGTGTCCCAAATAAATAATTTTCTTTCTTTTTTAAGTTCACAAATCACATTTGGATCAACTTACAACCTGACACTGATCTCCAAATTACAAAAAAGTATGACAAAATTTAAATTTCGCAGGCTACCTTAGCGCGTCCACGGGTTTAATGTAGACGGTTCACCGCGCTGCGTCACCCGCTACTTGCGCCCTAATTAGCTGTTACGCTAATACACCATTGTTTGCGTTATTGATGGGTCTAGGTAGCTATCGGGATCTCAGCAGCACATTTCCGTGATTGTTTCTGATCACACAATGTGCTCGTGGGCGATATGATTGCCAGGCGGCAGCTCTATGCTTGTGTAGAAAAATGTAATTGCTTTATGAATCATTTAACAGTTGTCGGATTATGGAGAAGTACCTTTTATCAGCGGTACGGCGTGTGTGATTATTTGATAGACCCATAACATGGGTCGTGCGTGACGATGATGCTGCATCGAGAATCTGGAAATTTGCTTATTCATAAGTTTACTGCAACTGAATTAAATGAATACAAATCGGCAATCAGTCGTCCCGTCTACAATATTAGCACTTAAACGTGCCACATAATATGCTCATTATGAAAAGTAATAACGAGCAGAAAAAGTACAAGGCATTCGAATCAAAATTCTTCTGCACCTTGGTTCACTGAATCCATAATCCAGCTGCACTTGGTTTACAAAACAGACGCCACAATCAAAATTTCATAAGGTGCCCTTGCTATAAATTCCCAATTTCCATATTTCAACCGTCAGCTGCGCACGCGCTGGCTCGGCAGGTGCTCGCGCACCGATTGGCTCGCCCTCCCCGCATTCCCCTCGCTTGTTTCATGTTAGGGCTACTACGCAATTGGCATTTTACTGTCATAACATTTGGACCGATAGACGAGATTGATATGATAAAATTACATTCTCTGAATGATCTTAGATATGTCGTTCGTTGTGTCGCGTTTGTGCGCGTGTGCCATTAGTGTCTTTATTGCATTCAAAGAACCCATGCACTGTAGCTTTATCTTGTATTAGATGTTTGTGTGTTTTGTTTTGGACCAAACTGTGTCATCAATTTAGGAATCAGAAAATGATATTCTTGCCAATAAATACAAGCTACAGTCTATCCATAATTTAAGTGCTGCTGACTCCATTGTTACATATTTGGCACCACCATCCCACCACAATATGACCGAAGTGGCGACAATACCAGGAAATTTGATAACAGCAATAAATTGTTGCTGTCTTCAATGTTTTATAACCTTCAATGCGAAACGATTAATTTGTCACATATTTGGAACTATGATGAATATTCAATCACTTCACGGGAAACCCATCTGAATTTGGTGCAGAGAAGGTTCTGTCAAATTAAGGTATTGCAAAAAAAACATTGACAAAACGATCAGGACACCAACCAATTCTTAAAGTGGAACTGGGTCCCTGTCCCACCCTAAGAATTAGAATCCAAACAGCCAATCTGTCACAGAGTTGATTCATGAAGTTTCTTTTCATTTTCTGCCTTACCGATAAGTCATAGAATGGTGAAGGTATTTGCAACCACCTTTGTGGTCAAAGTGCCAACCCTGGCGATTATACAGGGAATTTTAATTAATCTAATTTGCATGTTTGGCCGCGACACGCCCGGCGCGCAATAAAATTTACATTTCGTATCTAACATAGCGCACGCTGCGGCGGCGCCAGCGCAGGCGCAGCTCTGCAGTTTTAGGACAAAGAAACGGAGACACTTGCTAAACAAGCTAGGAATAAAAGTAAATTCTGCTGAATCTAACTGCTACAGGACTGATGGCACAGATTTTGTTTAAAACTTGACGAAAACCTTCAAAATCTTAAAAGTTTTAATCCGCTTTAAGTAGCAATTAATGAAGTAAGTAGCATTAATTTCTATAATAGACAGTATAGAAATTAATGAATGAGTTATACTCGCTGAATTGTCACGTGATGGCTTTCATTGCTCAGCTTTTTGAGTTTCCTCCCGCAGCCTGCTTCCCTTCAAAGTCGACTAAACTTTAACAAACAATTCCTATTCTTGTCTCACATACCTCGGAGGCTGCTAGCAATTTTAAAATTAACTAAACAAGATGATTTAAAATTTGCTCATAAACCAAATAACATAATAAGCAAGTAATAAATAACAATTAATAATGCACTAATACATTGACACAATTATATTTTATAGCACAGCGTGTAAGCCCGTGTCTCTATTTGCGCGGCACGCCCCCGCAACTCGCAGATCGGCGCGAGCGCACGACGCTCCAATAACATTAATAACCGACTAGATGTTATCCCACTTAGGATGTGGCTAGGAAATCAGCGACTACCTGGATATTTCAATGCGGAATTATTGCGCTTACTTAAAATTTTATTTTGGAGATGAGGTCATGTTTGGGGGGAAATACAGAGGGTGAAGACAGGCTTCTACTTACTAAATTTTCACGAAGTTCCTTTTGATGGAGATCCTGGTTTAGCCAGTGCTATGTAAAATAGGAAACTTAATAATATCCCGCTGAAAATCATACCAAACGATCCCAAAATCTGCATGGTAAAGAAGTTGAAGATTCCAAGATGCCTAAAATAGCCCGAAACGATTTTTGGAGGCAAAAAACGAAAGCCAGAATGCCGATTTCTGGCCAATCATAGAATTGTTCGTTTATTAATCTAAACTAATATTATAAAGAGGAAAGATTTGTTTTTTTTTTCTGTTTATTTGAAGGAAAAAAAAAATGGAAAATACGTTTATTAGGACGCAAAAAAAAGAACACAAAATAAAAAAAATAAACAAGTTTAGGGAAAATATGCGTCACATCCACGCAAAACGGCCATCGCTCACCATAATGCATTTGTTTGTTAGTATTGAATAAACTCAAAAAATACTGGACCGATTTTAAAAAGTCTCACCAGTAGAATGCTATATTAACACTAAGTAACATAGGCTATCATTTACAAAGATAGTTAATGATAAAAGGGCACAAGAAAAGGAATGGGTCTCCTCTCCAGCTCATTTCCTAGCCACAACAAATGATAGTTTGTAAGCCTCAACACCACTTATATTCTCACAGTTTACAAATATTTTTCGCAATACTAAAAGCTCACTTAGAATATTTTACTATTCATTAAATTCGATTTTAACGATCGCCATTCACATAATTATGTTATTCTTTGCACAATATGTAACTTTTGTCTTATATGGACGTGGTTAGGACATCGTCTCCTTAAGATATTCATACTTTATGGCCATTTAACAGCTTCGGTCCTGACTCGGAATTGGACGCAAAATGTTTATTGTTTATTTATGTTATAAATGTTCTTCTTCTTCTTATCGTATGGTTAGTGACTAACCTGGTGTCAGAGTTTTAAAGCCGCCCATGGGCCTCTGACTTGGCTTCACATGCCGTCGAGAATTAACTCTCAGGCAATAATGTTCTTTGTTGATATGCTTTTGCAAAAGTCTTAAATTCATTTTCACATTTTATAATTGTTTTCGCAAATTTTGCAAGCATTTGCAATTTTGAAATTAGGCGGTTGCTGCTCTAGTAATGCAGGTTTACTGTTATAATCCACCTCGTTGACATGATCATACTGTTCTATGCGACTGCAAAATTAGAATATTTGCCTACACCACAACCTATTACAATTATAATCTTTCAACATCCAAAATAAAGCATTGTTATCATTTTCTTAAAGATTGATTATTTTTTTATGATTGTAAAAGTGCTATGAAATGAAACTTAATCCTAAAGCAATACCTACTGCGGTCTGCCACACCCTAATAATAACAATGAAATTACACATATTAAACTCCTTACGATCTATCTCACCGCTATCAGCATTGCTAGAGCGATGTCGTGGTGCTTCGATAAGAACGAGGTACTCAACTCATTGTTACTGAGCCCCATCAATCTAACGTTGCGCAAACTTCAGTAGATGGCATCGGCGTGAGGCAACCGTTGCTCCCAAACGGTCCGTAATACCCGCCCCGCCCAGATAAGACCTCATCACTTAGCAAAAAGATAATAACTGCAATCCACTTTATTATACTTCTGATTGGGGCTATTTCTTAAGTGTTCCGACATCATTGCAGCCTTTGTAGAAAGGCTGTTTAAGACTCTAGCCGTCTGGAATTTCATCATATCACATTGTTTTTGAGCAGAGATTGAGCTTATTTTATTTTATAGCTAGAATCATGAGCAGGAAATTGTGTGGAAATTAACAACACATTAATTTGTGTTTCATAATCAGTCCCATAAAAAATCCCCCATTACTGCAACAAATCCTTGTTACAGTTAACAATGGAAAATTCGATCTCTAAACTAATTAACTCCCCAACTAGGGGTGTAATTCATTTCGATTGACGCACAATACTATTGTACACATTTCTAATTTAAAATTTGATTGCATCTCGTGGGAGCACCCCTTGCGTTCGCATTGTCTGCTCGTGAGCTAGTCACGCTGACTGGTATGTTGACCCCTGCTACTGCTGCCCATTTGCATGTACCAGCACAAGGGAGCAGTAAATCTTTCTATAAATCTAATCGAGGACCGGCGACAATAGTTGTAAAACTTTACGACTTCCGTCGATCGCGGGCTGCTGCGGCCGTTTGCTCGCCTTCCACACGCGAGCGTTCAAGATACAAATCCCAATGTCACATGCATAATCATCCCACTGATTGTCTGTGCATCTCGCGCTCCTTAAAGTAATTAACTAGTCGCAAGGTCGCCGCGTTTTGTCATTCTCCATATTTATGCCACAGCAATCCTCCTTGGGACACAGTTAGACGTCCGCGGCCACTAATCACAACCAAATCGGGCTCGCAACCGACCAGTCCGCCGCCGCGCCGTTTCGTCCATCCACGTCTGACCGTAACCGCTTCTAGATCGAACCTTTTTAGTACAGCAGCTAGACGCCGGCGCTGCGAGGGCACCTGTCCGCCGAGCCTTATTTATAAAAGCTAACATACCAACGCGCGAATCTAAAACTTTTATGACATTCGCAGCAGGCGAGTCATGATTCAATCGGCTCGTGAGTCGCGCTCCGATGTACGATTTAACGCATTATCTAGGTATAAGATGCGATTAAGAAATACGATCGAGATGATGGATGGTGCTGGAGGCGTCCTGTTATGCTGAGCGCGATCGATGGAGCGTGTCGATAGCCATCGGCGCGGAGGTATCGGGCGCGCATCGATCGCCGGCGCAGGCGTCGTTGTGCAACGCTTATGAATAATTACCGGCCGGTGAGGCGGCGGACGCACTCGATTCACTGCCAAGGACGCCTTTTCGCTTTTAGTCGGTCATCGATCGCAGCGCGTTGCGCAACGCGACGGGGGTTTCGCTGTCGGGCCTGTCGCGTCGCGCCCGTTGCGCCACGCACCGTGAGAAGTGCACGCGACTAATGACGCGTTGCTCAAGCGGCGCAACCCGCCCACAAATCGCTTTATTATGCAGAAAGTGAGTCGGAACAAATGGACGCGCCGCGCTGCACCCGGGCCGCATTTATTACGGGACCCCGGCGGAAAGTGAACGCCGAGTATGATGAACGGATTCATATCAACCTGATTGTGATTTATAACGTCGCACCAGCACTCTCGGGTACATTTTATATGAAAAAATGAGTGTTTTATCGGTGCATTACCCGCGGCTCGCATATTCATAAAGTTGACGGGCCCTCATAAATATTTGTTGCAGACCAGCTTCATCATCATGATAGGGAGCGATAAATAACTAAATTACAAAGTACCGATGCACGGATTGCGTTGTAACTGATTATGACATTCTTAATAAGACGTTGTTCGATCCATAAAACGCGAGATGTTGCATCAAACTCATAATCTTGTGATCTAAAATATTATCGCTCTCAATCGTAGTTCGATTCATCATAGGAATCTTGTTGGAGGGGCGGTAAATGCTAGTGGTAATGCAGTTCATTTTGATTACGCTATCTTCAGCATCGATCTTCCATAGTACTCCCATTTTACTTTATTATTTGATGATGATATAGAATTTTCAAGGGGAATGAACTTAATTTCGTGTTCATTAGAAAGACTCATTCAAACTGTATCCAAAATCGAACAGCATAGGCACAATTTGAAAGAGTTTCTCATGATTAATTGCAAAAGGTGAACTCAAACAAGCTTTTTAATTATACCAACGTTTTATTTGATTTCCAACGGCCGACATGCGGCATGGCAACCACCTTTGCAAGTAAGTGTGTATTTCCTTTCACACTATTATCGTGTCTCAAATTAGTTTCCTAAAAAAACAAGCTCTGCGTCCGTTTGGTGTGGGTTGCGTTTTTGCCACTCCTGCGCAGCTGTCGCTGTCGTCGGGCAGGTGCGTTCGTTTTCGCCGAATTTTGCCGGCGTCTGTTGCAGCACAGACTTCTTGCTCGAATGACGTTATCACTGAAATAAATGCCGACGGCTTTAAATGGGAAAAAAGATTTGATGCTATTTCGGGCATCCTGTGAGTAACTGCTGCGGAATGATTTATAACTAAGGCTGGTGGGAATTTACCAGTGACGTCAAATCGTCATGTTTGTAAAGGACATATTTATTAATAAACGAATTTACCGAAATACCTGATCCTTTTATATTATGGTGACGGTTTAATGAGGATCCAAAGTCTACGTACAATTATTCTGAAACAGTCGCGGTGTACGCAATTGCTAGTACAAAATTGTGTAATTATTTTATTTATTTACCTCTTTACTATAATTGAAACTTGCATTCAGTTATATTACTTTACTGCTATCACTACATATTATTATAAAACAAAGTACCCTAGCCGCGTCTGTTTGTATGTCTGTCTGTTTTAACGCGATTGACACAAAAACTAACAAACGGATTTTCATACAGTTTTCACAAATGGACGGAAAGATTCATGAGGAAGGTTTAGGTGTTTTGTGGAATTTGGCTGAAATATGACGATGATTGTTGAAGATGTCAAGAAAAAATCATGCCGACTGAGAGGTTTATTTCGTTTCCGTGGGATATGTTCTGACCTCCACGCGGGCGAAAACGCGCGCAAAAGCTAGCTGTATAAAATAATAAATTGTTACTTTTCTTTCTATATTTAGTTAATAGGTATACACACAATAGATCTGCCTATGTAGACGGTTGCACTGCGCAACAGCTGTGTGGAATGCGCACGCGCATCTCAGGTCAACGCGCTTCTTGACACAGTGACACGGTGTCAGCAGTGTTTTCTTATGTTTTACACGATAGATAAACTTCGTAGTACTCGCATAGGCAACATAGTGCGTCTATTTATTTGTCTGTCTTACTATATTTTTAGGAGGGAGGATGTACGGAGATTTTTTTCTACTTTTGGATTTATATCATCAAATTTGCCCCATTCGGGCAACACTTCATTTAGTATGTGTAGGATGCTATCAACTGCTCCATCTACTTTTGATGATTTTGAGTTTTCTAGTTCGTAATCATTATTTACAGCTAACTCAAAATAATGTTGATTGCCGTGCAATGAAACAGAACCCTACGAAATGTACCGAGGGGCCTTTACTAAAAAAATCACATCAAACCAACCTGCTATACCATTTCGGTACCACCCCAACTGGGTTGAACAACCCTAAACGTAAACAAACCATCCCCATTCACAATATTCTAATTTCCATCCTAAATCAGGATAAGAGTCATTGAATTAATGTCAATTTTACACGCGATAAGCGCTGTGCAAAGATGAGCGTCATCCCCTTTCACGACCTATTTATTTTATTTGGGTTATGGAGGCGGGGTCCATCGACCCGTGGCATACAGCCGTCACGGCAACAGATAGCCAAGTGTGAAGTGTACTTGTATTGGTTACGGTAACGTTAATTTAATTCAAAGTTCTAAGGGTTGAATTGGTAGTATAAATAGATGTTTTTGTTATTATACATAGTTCCTAAAGTCAGGTCAAAATGTGGTATTGGCAGCCGCAATAAATTACCGAGTCAGGGCCGATTTTTAATCGTCTGTGTTGCCTTCAGACTTCAGCCTGCGAAGTAATAAAATAAGTTCGTACTGTGAGGGTTATTTAAATACATTTCTAATTCAAACAATTAAATTCATATCTAATTGAACTGTTCCCACAGTAATCAAATATAATAAACGTTCATAAATTACCTACCTCGCAAAAACAACCCCTATAGTCATTTACTTTAATTACACAACCCAACAGAACCAATACGAGAATTTCAATCGATTTGCCCATTATCCATTTTCGAATAAGACCTAAAAATAGCCCGTCTCGCCGGCCACCCCAGCCGTGACCCGGGCGAGGTCACTCGGCCACGGGGTGGCGATACGCCCTCTAACCGCCCCCGATTGCCCTCCAATGTCCTCCGTTGCCCTCTGTTGCCCTCACTACGTCCTCCACGTGCCGACATTGGCCTCAATACCCACAAACGTTTACGTTACGGTACGGTTTGCGTAACCCGCCCTGGTTTTACGTACGTTACCTACAGTATTAATATTCATGTTACAATGAGTCGCTAGTAATGTTTTTGTTAATTAATAGAATAATGTCATTTACCCACGTAACGACATTGAACTAGATACGTGGGAAATTCTCTTTACTTGGATTTTTTGTATGTTTTAATGTTTGATATTCATTATGGGTATCCCTTTTCGGTGACTGTATAATGTTGAGAAATACTTTTTGAATCAAATAACTTAGAATCAAGAAGGATTCATCTCATGAGTCAGATTACGTAGAATTTTAACGGGCTTTTGATTCACCAGTGTATTTTCATTCAACAAGGCACATCTCAGATGCATATGTTTTATCATTCAATATTCAACATTACCTTGGAATATACTGTTATGAATCTGTGTACACAGTTTGCAGTACCATAATGAAAGGAGCTTAAATTCGCGTTAATCTGTCTTGAATATACATAATACAGCTCAGCACAGTTTCAGCTGAAATTTCAACACGAGTTAGAGAATAGGGATGATGACTAAAAATTTTTTTTTTGTCCGTAATGTAGTTTATGAAAAAATAACGCACACGTATTTTTTCTTTTTTTACGTTATCAAAAGATTACGGCGATACATTGAATTATAATGTGCCATGACGTCACTTGTATGTAGATTTTATCCATACTTGTGACGTATCAACCCCCACTCCCGTACTTTAATGCGTTGTATCTAAGTCATTTTTCATTAATATGATAAAGCAAAAAATACGTGTCTAATATTTTATTATTATCTGACTGACGGACTAAATAGAATTTCTTTTTTTTGACCCAGGCATCATCCCTATTGTCTTGCTTTTTACGTTTGTCTGATGACTACCATAGAATGCTCCGATGAATCCTTTATTTTTATCCTTTTACAAGCCGTGCGCCCGATCGGTTTCCATCGGCAAATATGACGATATTCCATAGGAACTCCCCTATCTAACCCTTAGTGGGGATGAATTTTCAAAAAGCCTTTCTTATTGCTTACCTTTGTTATAAAATAAACTTTTGTGCTTCTAGATCCCCAGCATTTTAAGCTGGGCGTAGTCTGTCAGTGAATTTATGAATATAATATTTGTATTAAGTAGAAGATCAAGTTTAAGCTGTCTATAACTAGATATTCCAGTAAGCCTTATATCACCTCTCAACGAATACAGGATCTTATCAGGATTTGCGTATTCCATGGAGATTTTGACCAAGATATTAGTGACAAATTCGATCACATAAATCACGCAGCAACTACGTCCCACCCAAGCGGAATACCGCGAAAAATTTCTTACAGTCGATCTCTCGTTTGGCCAGCAGTAAATCTTGAATCATACACGCGTAAATTCCGAGGAACGGTGTTTGTGGCGGCAACAAAGTGTAGAAGTTCAGAAAATCTAGTTAAAACAGTACGCACCAGTTGCGCATTTTGGGCTCTCACATACCTATTGAAAACTAAGGAAAATATAATATAGATTTGCTGCTGCAATCGCTTTCCAATTTCTTCAAATCATGTTTATCAAAGATGTTGTTGTTTATCAGGTACTTCTGCACTGCCTTTGCAGATACACAGAAGTTTAGTAGATACTTTGGACGGATAGGTATGCAGTGGTAATTAGGTGGCCACGAGATTGCGCTAAAGTTATGATATTATTATTTTTAAAGTCTTTGAAATTTCTCGTTAGCCTAGGGTCTCGGACCTTTGGAAGGCGTACGAGGGGCCGAAGCCAACGCAGAGGCCCGTTAGACGTGTTTAATGAAACGAGTCAACAACCGCCGATTATCCCTGTACCTACGCACTGTGCTAGTGGACCCAAGGACAAAACCCGGTTGAAAAAAAAAACTTATCTAGAACTATGGCCCCTGCCTGACCAATATTTTATATAAAATACACAGGTAAAATGGCAGCGGGTGACTTGCACACTCAATAATGGACCCCCGAAAAAAGTCGCTAGCACCAAGTGTCGTAGCGAAAAGGGAACCACATGTCCTGAGGTGCTTTTATACTCGTAAGGAATGGAGCGGTATTCCACGGCTATCAGGACAATTCCGGAAGAACGGTCAAGATCCCTACCAGCATCTTACTGGAATACTTCCTTCCTCCGAGCACATTTTGCTCTTGCGAATCTCCACTCAAGCCGGCCAATAAAGGCAAGAAAGAGGTGGGAGCTCTATTCCTCGTCAGTGTTCACTCTTGCCGGCCAATAAAGGCAAGCCAGAGATGAGGAACAAGATTTCTCCCGGGAGCTAGGGTCCGTGGGGTCGCTACTGCCTAACAGCTCGCCACATGCTGCCTTGCAGGTTTCTGTATCTCTCTTGGTCTGGCTCCTCATCTCAGACCTGTTCCGGCATAGACCTGGAGTTCCGAGCGCGCACAAGCTCCACACGACTTCAACGTAGAGATACGGCGGTGGGGATAATGTTATTATTTATAACAGTTGTGTGCTGGTGCGGATGGTGGCGGTGTTGTGGTTGTGGTGGTGGTCGACCGTTGCATAGACTGATCCTTCTGTTCGCATCTCGTGGTGTGGCCGGCGCCGGCGCCCGCGCACGCAGCTAATTGCGAACTGCGGCCGCGCAATCAAACCACAGATTTATGCGATACTTAGAATTAGCCGCAAACCTAAACACCTCGCTTTCCCACTCATTGTTGGTATAAATAAATTACTTAATATGTGCGTATGGTAAATAAACCTTTGTTCTGCAACATAACAGCATCGTTTACGGTCCTAATGAGCCCTATTCTAGGAAATGTAGTGTTTGCTTCAGTAACTAGTTTGGGGAAATGGGTTCGTTATGCGCGCAAGGGAAAGTTTAAATAACGACCTATGCTAATTATGCTATGCTAATGTGTAGATAGGTACATAATATTCTGAGTTCCTGATTCCAATCAGGAACCTACCATGTTATATTTATATGGTTCGATACCCTTCCTGAAACATTGTCCACAATTTTCGTTTATCTACCGTTCCAATACATTTGAGCTGTCTCATAAAAATAGTTCGGAACCAATTCCCATAAATCCTTGATGTACGGCGTCTCCATAGATCACCTGTAAGGATCCCCTCACGACTCCGCGGCTGTGCGCTTGCGCCGCTCCTCTCGGCTGGTAATTATTCCGACTAATGCCGCCTAATGGCCGCCCCTGATGTGTTTACGACCAACACTTCATCTCAAACGGCGACAGTCTAATGAAATCAACCGATTACAATGACGGTACATTTGCCTTCAAACCTGATTTAAGGGATCTCAGTAAATTTTGTAGTCTGTAAGACTTTCTATTGCGATAGCTTTCGCGTTGGCTTTTGATTTTATGTCTACCGTTTTGGTATCGTAGTGGGAACTAATTTTAGATTTGCACATTACATAAATTAGTTTAAGACCTTCCTACTGGCCTAAATGTTGGGAATAAATTGGACCGACGCAATTGTAGCCATACCCTTATTTAAATATGTGAGAATTATCAACAACGGTTTGCATTTAAGCATTTCGATTGTACAGACGCCAGCAGGTCAACCTACCCGAAACTGTCAAATTTTCCCAATCAACTTTGAACCTTATACTTTAGTGATACATTTGAAAATCAATTAAATAAATTTGACAGATTTTAGTAGGTTGATGTGCTGGCGTCTCACAGTGAGGTATTTTACCTTGAAACCCGCTCATTAATCGATATGGTAAAAAGTCGTAGAAGTGATTAAGCTAGGGTTCCCGGCAATTAGATACTATAATGCATGAAATGAACTCAATATTACCTGCGGGACGCCCAACGCCGAGTCACACTATCAGTTGTAACTTGGCCTTCGTTTATTACGCACGTTTTTGTTTTCAACACCTGATTTTTGTTCAACTGTTCGTTGCATTATTTTGCAAGTTTGAAGTGTTTTTGGTTGAAGGATCATTATGGATATTGAAGTACAAGGTATGTTGATTATGTACATTTTATTTAAATTTTAAATATGTCGTAGTTATTACCTTTTTTTCCCTGCAAAGCATAACGCATAAAAATAATTATTTTTTCCCACTATTTTCCCCATAATAGTGTTTTCAATTACGTTGTACTTATTTGTACTCAAAATGTATAGCCTCATATTAAACCTGAAGACCTCTTCTACTATTTTAATAATAAAAACCTCGCCCGAGTACACACATTTTTTTTAAAACTATTTATTACTTTTTCGTAATTTACATTGTAAGTAATGTACGTCTTAATGGAACTTCATTCTTACCATAATAAAAGTATTCGTGTACTAGTTTCACTAAATTTATTTACGGGCTCCAACGTGCTAAACCTGGGTCCTGCTCTAAGGCATGTTTTTAACTATCTATCTTGCTCTAATCAACTACCGCTCTCGCAAAACTTGGTTATTTTGAAATTGCGGCTACATTAGGACATTAACTATTTCTTTTTTATTAGTATTTGCGTGTGTTAATTCTGCAAAACTGAAGGCAAGCACTAGGGAGCCCCATAACTATTGCGACTAGTTTCGTCTGACATATTACTTTCACTGTTATCTTGGTTCTGATTTTTCCTTTTATTTTCTTTCAGAATTTGGTGTGCCCGTCATTACATTGACTCGCAAAAAAATGCATGAGATCATGAGAGAAAGTCCCGAAAGGCTATTCGACCAAAAATTCAGGTACCTACTTGGAAGAGAAAATTGGGCAACTCACAAGATGTTCCGGTGCACAACTCAGCAGTGATATTCGGAATAAATTAAACAGTTTTAAAATTGTGTATAAGCGAAAATGGCTCACGTGCAACAAAACTGAAGCACGTTTCTTGGAAAAAAATGAACAATGGCTGAATATAGAGATAACACTGCCAGCTATCTCTGCCCTGCTATCTCTTCTGCTACCTGCTCAACTGGTAGGCCGAGCAAGGAATTTAGAGATTGCAGTGAAAGCTCAAAGCGCCGAAGAACAGTGGATCTCAGAAATAATGTACCTGCTGATGAGTTAACGTATGCGGCGCAAATGAGTCATCGTGCAGCCGGTAAAAAAGACTTGGCAAGAGTCATTAAAGACGTTATGAAATCCCCAACAAGAGCAACAAAAATTCGAGAAGCAGTGGCCAGTGCCAGTAAAGAAAGAACCACCAGCAAGCATTCACCATCAGAAGCTTTAGCCATATTTGTGGAGGCTGATCTCTCTAAAGATCAATACACAGTTATTCAACATGCCAACAAGAATATTTATCCTTGTTATTCTATCTTGCAGAAGGCTAAGCAAGAGTGTTACCCAAGAAAAGAAGGTATTACTGTTGAAGAAACTTTTGCTGAAGTGAAACTCCAAGACCTACTAGATCACACAAGCTCAAGATTGTGTAAATACTTAGAGGAAGTAATAGACACATTAACGGTAGAAGAAAGGGAAAATTTAGGGCTTACTTGCAAGTGGGGCCATGTGATGGCTGACAGCAAGCTCACTACAAACAAAAATTGGATAATAAAGAAGACAGTGATGGTCACATCTTTCAAAGCTCACTTGTACCTTTGAGGCTAACAAGCGGTGATAACTACTACGGTCTAACTTCTGATCCATACATAACGAGCATGCGCCCAAACACTACAAAAAAGAAGCAGCATCTCAAAAGATGCAGTGGAATTTTTCAAGCCAGCTCAATTTGCGGACACGAATGAAAATGATGAAGAAGGTGAAAATTAGTCATCAGAGCATTTAATTAATTATATATTATAATATACTATTAAATAAATATTTTTTATAAGTTTTTCCTATAGTTTGATTTTGAAAATCGAGTATTTATTCATAAAATATGTTCATTAATTTCTACAGCTGTACAAAGGTACTTCACGTCAATAACCGCTCCCACTCCTGAAAAAAAAAACTGTACTTCACTTCTACACCTTAGAAATACGACTTCCAATAAAATAAAACAATCTTTTTCATGAAAAAAGTGCTCTCACAACATCTACTTCGCCCCTTCTCCTGAAAAAAAAAGCCGTCAAGCTCATTTTTCAGTCCAAATTACATAAATTAGCATTATCTTTAAAAAAACGCAACTTAATAGTTTTGCGCAGGTTTCAAGGTGAAATACCACACTGTGCGTCTGTACAAGTTTTTATTAGCGTCATCGAAAACGCCTCATAACAACATCGAAATTAATTTCTTTCTTTTCCATTATTCCAGGGGGAAGTTCGCATCAGTCCGCAAGATTCGCCACCTAGTTTCCGGGGAAGAGTACGCGGCAAAGATAATACGCAAGAGGAGACGCGCGGCCGACACGACGCGCGAGATCCTGCACGAAGTGGCCGTGCTCGACCTGTGCGCAGAGTGCACGCGCGTCGTCAGGCTACACGAGGTAACATATAACGAAGTTTAGTTTATGAAGTTGTATGCGTTTTCTGCAGATTTTGTTTGAGCCCAGGAAAATTCGGGCGCCGAATTGGACATAAGTACAAGAGTTGAGTGCAAGTGTTTGTCGAATCTACGGAGTGGTGTAGAGAGATGTTAGTCTGTCTTGATTTAACTGTACTCGAGATTGATATAACATTCTAATAGCCATGCACTGGTCATGACACAGCCAATCTATTTTATCTTATTCAATTTCTAAACGTTACAGCAAAAACATTCTTGTGATAAAATATGATCGAAATTTTAACAGCCACTGGCTTAAATTTCTTGTCTTCATTCAGCTAACCATCCACCTTAACTTTCCAGGTATACGAAACTCGTTCAGAAGTGGCGATTGTCCTAGAATTATGCGCTGGCGGGGAACTGCAGCGTCTCCTTGACGAAGAAGACCGCCTGTCTGAGGGCGCAGCCCGAAGAGCCCTACGCCACGTGCTCGAAGGCCTGGCGCACCTGCACGCGCGGAGGGTGGCGCACCTGGACCTCAAGCCTCAGAACCTACTCCTCACATCTGGTGGTGAAGAACTGCTCATATGTGACTTCGGTATAAGTCGCGCTATACAGCCCGGAGCACACGTCCGGGAGATATTAGGCACAAGGGACTATGTTGGTGAGTGTTCTAGAAAGTTTATTTTTTATTTTTCTAAGGAAGTTTCTCAGTTTAGATTCTGATATTCTATTCAGTCCCTTCTGCGTCCCCTAGTAACCAACCTTATATAGAAAACGACTTGGCGTAGCAACTGTCTAGGCATTAATGAATTCTAATACAATGCCTAAGTGAAAGTCTAGGCTTTAAATTAGAAATCACATTACAACAACATTTAAAGAGCTGCCATCGAAATTTAATGAGTAGGGAGGGATACTTGTTCTATAAATCGGGGAAAGTCTTCATCAGCGCGCCTTTAGAAACCCCTCGTGTTCGTAAAGCTGTAACTTAAAAGTAGCTTTACACGTCCTATGTGGGTCAGACGAAATTGGTTCGTCAATACGCTAAGAAAGTCCCATAAAATTCAATTTTTATACCTCATATAGCAGTCGTCAATATGCGTTTTTCGCCAAGTGTTGTCACGTATGAGGAAGTAGGTACAAAGCAGATAGTATAAGTTATTCTTTCATTTTAGGCGATACATCAAAAACAATATTCAACGATTTTTTTTATTGCACTGTTAAATCTAAATTTTTATTGATTGTTCTTGAATCAACATCAACTTTTTATGTATATCAGAACGTTCGGCCAGTCGAGTTATAAATGCTTCTAACTTTCGAACTGTTCTGTCACAAATTCTTTGGCTGGCATCTTTATGCGTCACATAATCGTCACTAAAAACTGGAGTAGCAGCCAGCTCCCTATCTCGACTGGCCGAACGTTCTGATATACATAACTTTTCTACCACGACTCAGCATTGGCATATGTCGTGCAAATCGCTATAAGGAAATACTTATCAACTCGAGCCATTCAGTATTCTTTGTATGAAACTCCCTACTGCAACGCACACTAATCGGAATCGTAACGTAATCTCTTCGCCTCAGGACAAGCTCACGAACCGCGGCGATACCTTTAAGCTGAACTAAACTGATGCCAGGATTTACCACTTTCCTTTCGTTTTTCGCCAATCACACACCATAAACTGTGACTAAAACGCAACCATTTTCTCTTACAGCCCCAGAAATCCTATCTTACGAGCCCTTATCCCTCGCGGCCGACATCTGGTCGATCGGCGTGCTAGCCTACGTCCTCCTCAGCGGCTACTCGCCGTTCGCGGGCGAGACCAAGCAGGAGACGTACCTTAACATCGCGCAGTGCCAGCTCAGCTTCCCCAAGGATTTGTTCCGAGGAGTCTCGCAGAGGGCCATACAGTTTATCAAGGAGACGCTTGTTGTTGATCCTAAGTGAGTATTAAAAGACCTATGTTTTTCAGCCTGATGTTATATTATATCTTGAAATTGTCAATGGTTTGACCACTATGCAGATAATGTAATACTATCGAAAGCTAGAAAACTTGAGAGTCAGTTTTCTAGTCAAAATTCAAAATCATTTATTTGCAAATATGGGTAAACAATGTGCAGATGTTTTACATTCATATAATAATTGTTTATCATATATTTTAACTTCATATGTTTTGCCTTGGTATCACCATATTTTACCATGTTAATCCGATCTATAAAAGTTGAATGTGTAAAAAAAAAACGGAGTATAAAATAGTTATTTATCCAACATATGTGGAAAGTTCGTTTTTCCGAGCAAATGAACTTGCTCACATGTTGCATACAAATTTTTTCACCACTTCCAGCAAGAAAGTATTCAGTCATCATAGGTAAATAAATTAAATAGTCACAAAGTAAATCAAAATAATTCTTTATTTTTTAAAATATCTTTAAAGCTTAACATAAAAAAAATCAGGCTAGGTTAGTTTCTGACTTCTGGTTGAACAGTGAGGAAAAACCAACTTTCCTCACTGTTTTCGTAGAGGAAAGACACTTCTTTCGTGCTGGAGTGGTGAAAAGGTTTTTTTCTTCGTTCAAAGTTTTTATTTGTAGGTTAACCTGTTATTAATTTAATTCTTGCACACTTTCAGGGGTCGTCTTACAGTGGAAGAGTGCCTGGAGCACCCCTGGTTGAAAGACGAGGCGGACTTGCCGCGCGCGATCGTCGGCGTCGGCTTTAACGCCACCGAGCTTGCCAGCGACGCCGATGCCGATGGCGACGACGATGCCGCTGACGACAGCGTCAACGGAACTAACGGCGTTAATGGAGTTAACGGGGTTAACGGAGTTAATGGAGTTAATGGCGTTAACGGAGTAAATGGATGTAACGGAGTTAATGGAGTTAACGGTCACAATGGCGTCAACGGGTGCAATGGGACCAATGGGTCACATGATGATGAAAAAGGTGAGTTAATGTACGTTATCATCATCAACATATCATACTATCTATCACTTACTTTTTTAACTTAAACGTACTAATTGGTTGTGAACAATATTGCCGTAATCCTAAAGCTTGGTGAATGGATCGAAATCTTTAGTACTTATACCTAAGACCTATGTTTTGACAGCATAAATTATAAACCTTTTTTTATTTTTTCAAATAAAATAAATGTAAGTCACTTACAAAACTTATTACTAGAGATCGGATATTCCTATGCATATTTACTTAAAGTTGAGGTGTGGGCTATAACGGAAAGTTTCACTTTTGTATCGAAAAATCTCGGGATTCCAGGATCTACAAATTTAGAGTTCTGATTATAGAATCGAATGTATCTTTAGTAACTTAAGTTCAGGTGTTGGCTAATATGGAATGCACCTTTGTATCAATCGCGAAAATGTCGCGATTCCGGAATTGATAAATTTAGTACTTTTTGACTATAGAAATGCTAGCTAAATGTTGTAAAGTAGGTTCCCAAATTAGCATAGCACATAACGACAAACAACTCGGTGCCTTGAGTTTCGTTAGAAAATGTTTACAGCAGGTATATAAAAAAAAAATGTTAACACCTCAAAAGTAACCTTCTTAAGTCGTTTCCATACCATGTATCCGATTAGTTGTGCATTCCCGGATTTTATGCTATTCCGGTATTTATATTATTATTTTATTTTATTAAGAAGCCATTTCCATAATTTCTTAGCATAAATTAACTTAAGGTAAATATGCATCCGAATATCCGATTTCTAGTTATTACTTAACAATCCACACATAAACAGTATCAACTATTTGTTATTTCAAAGCTTGATCTTGTCTTCAGCGGAACAAGTCAACAAAAACTATTCATCAACAAATCTTTCCAGAATCATCAGAGTCCCGTCCATCATCACCGCTGGGTCACGAGTGCGAGGAGCGCGACAAGCCGCTGAAGCATGCGCACGCGCGCGACGTGTCTCCCCCCTTCCCCGACGCACCCTCCACGCCTAAGGTGAGACGCGGCCACGCGCCAGTGTGAGCCCGCCCTAAGGATCACGTCACGACACACACACGCCTATTCACTGGCGGTCAGGTTAGAAGTAACATGTACAGTGTGGATGTAGTTGTGCTTCACGAATGTTCGGGGATGCAAGGCTGTGCGTGTGTTTGTCTCGGCTGATTTGTAAATGCAAAAAAAAAGTTCGTGTTATGATAATTATGTGAGTTGCAGCAAACGCTTGCATGTGAGTGACGCTTCCGTGACCGCTAGTCGTAGTCGTGAGATGTAGTTAGGTTGGAAAATACACGAAAATTGTGCTAATATATTTTTTGTAACAGGTGTCCCGCAAATCCCACCCACACGCGCCATCCGTGCTGGCGCTGTGCAAGAAGTTCCAGCCGGACTACGAGAAGCCGGCCAAGCTACACCACAGCGTGGGCCACGTGGGCCACGTGGGTCACGTGGGCCACGTGGGCCACAGCGAGTGCGGCTCCCTGGAGTGCTCGTGCCGCGCGCTGCGCTCGGCTCGCGCGCCGCCGGACCGCGCCGTGCTGTGCTAGCGCTACCTGTGCTGCGCGCGCGTGCGCACGCGCCGGTAGCACTACACGCCCTGTAAATATAGACTAAGTGTCGCCAGACAGTTGTATATTTTCTTAGCGAAGCCCCGATCGCGCGGACTGCTCGTTCGCCGACGATCGCGGCGCTCCCACGACGGTACAAAATGCATAATGATGCGCCTGCGCAAAGCTAGCGCTTGTAAATGTGTAAGAGGACGCGTTGTACATAACGCTGAGTTTGCACTGCCGACATGTACGTGAGAAATGTTTATGTTCATACTATTGTAGTATTGGTTTACGTTCGCACTGCCGAAGGCACGTTGTAACATAACAAGTGTAGAGACATTTCATCTGAAGTATCAGAGACTGCTGCTACCCAGGAACTTGTGTATTCTCAGTGCCAACGTAATGTCGACGAAATGTTTTGAGGCATGTTTCGACTCTTGTGTTTTGAGCGCCGTAACATGCTGCATGCGGCGTGCGAGCTGCAGCAGGCAGTGTGGCTGTACATAGAGAGGTCGCGTCGCGTCGCCGTTATATTTATTAGGACGCCGGCGCCGCGCCGCTATTACTTACTTAGATAATTAAATTGTTGATGTGTCGATCACATTTTATACTGTAGTATCTAAGTGTTCAAATGGTTTAACAGATGATGTACGTTGTATGTTAGCCGAACGGTATAGATATATTACCGATATGTTCGAGTGTTGGGACCAAAATTTTGTAAAGTAGGAGAAACGATTCCATATCGGTGCAGTTGTTGTCTTGTACGATATTAAAATTTTATCACCGCGTGTGACCGTTAACGGGATGTTGCTTAGGTAGGTAAATTGTTTATGATTGTCATGAGCTCAAATGTTGCGACTTAATTTTCTTTGTAAATGTGCCCAGATGAAACTTCATTGAGTGTTTAGTTAATTCATGCTCCATACTGAAAATCTTTTCATAATATTGTATACTTTCGTTTTTCGTCCATTTCGAATTCATTTTAACCATTTCGTTCAACTAAACTCGACCATTCAATCGATCCATTACCTTTGAAAGCTGTTGTGATCAATAACTCATTTGTAAAAAATAAATTATTGTGATATAAAATACTCCTTGTTTTAATTAACATTCACCCTAATAAAGGTTACTGTAGCGGTTACACCGCCACATACTAACTACGCATCAAAGACATGACGTCACACAAATCCTGCATCGCGCAATTAGAGTTTACCGCGCGAACGACCTAAATATAAGACTATCCGAAATCAACAGTTGGCCAGTCGGCCCGCCAGACACAACACCCGTCTGGTTGGAGGTTCCTCCCTTTTCTATGGTGGATGAGTGAACTTTACACCCTGTTCCTCATACCCCTAAACTATACTACGGCAGAACAATTTTCATAGAAATTGTTCTACAAGAGTCGCGTCGCGCTTATCTGCGAGAGCCTGAATACTTTACTGAAGGCAAAGTAAGTATTAACAGAGACCAAGTAGGAAATCGGAAATGAACATGAAACGATAAGGGCGCAATTACACACTGCTGCATGGGATGTGTACCGAGAGGCTGCTTTTCCACCAGAGATGTGCTATGCTACGTTACAAATGTTACAATGGATGCGTTTGATATCCATCATATTCATTGGAACACAAATGGTGGTAGGTTCAACTAAGTTATGTTTTTTGTATGGAACGATGCGTGCGATGGGAACTATGGATGTACGAGTGGTGTAACTATGTGCAGAGTGCCTTACCTACTGTCGATGCATTCCACAGCTCGAGCGCATCTTCCTCGTAGCACATGTTACTCACTCCGCTACACAGCTTAGCATTAGTGGAAAGGGTCACATAGTTTCGTAGCTTAGCTTTCACATCCTCGCAACGTAGCTGCATAGCACATAGAGGGTGGAAAAGCAGCCTCATGCACGTTAGCTGCGTGTTCTTGATCCGTCCGCAGCGGGGCCGTGCGTCGCAGTGGATGATCCTGCCTACATTTACATACAAAACTAAACTAAAAACACGCGCATAGCGTGTGCCCATGGGCAGTTCGGCTTTATGCGCGTACACACTAGCGAGTTCACTGTACCTAACCAAAAATATATGTGGACTATTGGCTTAGAGTATATAACTGTGATACGACCAGTCCACACACTTCTATCAACAAATCACAGCTCGCCAGTGAGTATCTGACTTTATTCTCTGGGTGGGCTATAATGGAAACAAATAAAATAATATTGAGGGCGAGCCTATTGCCATTAACCAGGCTCATATAGACTCGTAAATAGGCTCGCCCCCTATTCCTCATTTTAGCCAAAAACCGTCTACTGTTGAACATAGGCATATACATGGAATTAACAATATCTGGTGAAATGTGGGTGTACTGTGCGTGATGTAATGTTTGTTCGACTTCGCGAACAGATTAACTCCGCAAAATCATTTAAATAAAAAGAGACTATTGCTACGACACAATAACGTGCAATTGAGGTCGCACAGCGCTAATTACCTACAGTGATATTCACGTAGAAGTTGCCTCTTTCTATTGATCGCGTAACTTTATATCATCTCCTGGCTACATTACGCACTGAATTGGCCCGATAAGTCGAGCCTGTCGCGTGCTTCATACCTACAAAGCAGTGCGCCTTCTGTATCTACTATTCTGTGGCTAAGATTTAGAGATTTCTACTGAAAAATTCCTATGGCATTAAGTTCGCCTCTGTACTGCATTCCCGAAGAACCCGGGGATCGAACCTAGGACCTTACGCTCAGCAGTCACATACACGAAATCAGACTTCAGCACATAAGAAGCTTTGTTCACTCCAGTAGATTATCCCACCATATGTGTTACCTAATACCTACGCCTTGTTTCCATGGCGACGTTATCCACCGCTTAGATTTCTCACGTTCCTTCCCACTCCCTGGCCCTAGTATTCAAATGATTTATACTTATAATACGTAGGATCGCTTTGTTTTCCCACGTATCTCTTGCCAACGTGTTGATTCAACAGCGATTTTGTTTACAACGCGATAATAACCTTGAACGCTGAGCCTTCTTGGCTACTACAAGCATGGTTATTGCTAAGTGTGAGATCGGCCCCGTATGGATTTTTAATGATATTCCCCGAAGGGTTTGGCAAAAATATTCGATTCTTTTCTTCCTCATTTTTCCAGTTATGTTGCAAGTTCAAGTAAACGCTGACGCACATTTGGGCGGGTCGCACCACAACGCAATAATCCTCAATAAATGATAAACATTTGTACATTTTGTATGAACCACTGCAGGTGGGCTGCACCGCGCTTTTTTGTATTGAATTGCGATGTGCTGCGGCCCGATGCGGCTGTACTGTAATGTCCGCTTACAGCGCTGAGAGCAGCAAATAGATGGTGACATAGTCTGCGTTTTACAGCACATTTTAAATAAAATGTGGGTTACGGTTGGGGTAACGTTGCGATCAATTCTACGAGGGTGACACTGAAAGTTATGCAGACGTGCCACAGACAATTTTCAATTTGCCGCAAAATCGTAAACAAATGACAAATGAATAAAATACATACACAATAATATTGGCAGTTCCATTTTCAAAATTTGAACTTAATTTTTTATTGTATCGTTTACAAGTGGCCAGTTCTAAAAACTTTCAGTGTCGCCCTCGTATAACTCAATCAGAAATGAATTAAAAGTCAAAACTCTTGGAAATACATGTTTTATTTCTAAAACTACAAAACAGTCTTGCTGTGCAGTTGTATATTGGATCATTTCACAACTATAAAATATACAAGCTTCGTTACCTCTTATGGGCTCATTGTACTCATCAATACACGATAGCAACAACCCTGGAAACGCGAAAAAATATCAGCAGATCAGTTATCATTTTGTGTTCACATACATAAAGCGAAAGCCAAAATGGGACAACTGATTTTTTTCGCGATGTCAGGTTTGGTCCCGTAGTACAGCTATTTATTACGCAACACATTTTCATAAACAATTACGAGTAATCTGTTTCATTTTGACAGTTCAACAACATTCATTGCGTTATTTACGTTGTTGAGCAGATTTTTTTCTTAGTTATGATGCAATGGATTAACAACGAAAATGGTTCATCGTGTACTCATTGCGTTATTTACGTTGTTGAGCAGATTTTTTTCTTAGTTATGATGCAATGGATTAACAACGAAAATGGTTCATCGTGTACTACGCAATTGGTACAGGTTGTACATAATGATGATAACAATGAACACTTCAGGGGGATGCGATAAGGTGGCCCACAAAATTCAAATTTTGTTAGGTTTTTTGAGATTTGCAGGTGAGTGAATTTCATGGGCTACCCTCGCTTTCGCCTTAACCGGCTTAGGGTAAACAAAAACTAAGGTTGTACAAAAAATTGGCACTATACGAAATTACTTTATCTAATCACGTCATTTATAAAACTATTGTTTGCAAAAATCATTACTTATAAAACTGTATTATTTCATTGTTATACATTAGGTATATTGGCAGTTTTAAGCCTTATTTACAATAATTATTAACGCTAAGAACATTATCGTACATAGTACAAAGTACATAAAATTGTTCCAATTTCTTTAATTTAAACATAAATAATATTTAAACTATATATTGGAAGAAAATGCAATATTCGGACACGCAATGGTCGTTAACAGTGATCGGATTTATATAATTACATATTTATGAGCGTTCATTACAAAAGTTATACGAAATATCGCTAGTGAACTAGAATATTAATAATGAATTGCAATTATAACACTGAATTTGATGTTGTAACCGTTTTAGGTGTAAGAAAGGCATTTAAGTTTCCAAATACTTTTAATATTTGGTGTTACGATATTAAATTATTGTATTTCATAATCAATATTTAAGTTCACTAGTTAGCCATATTTCATATTTCCACACAGTAATATTGCCAAATTAATCAAAACAGCGAAATATTTGACATCTATTTGAGACGTTTGCCCACTTTCACAATAAACGCTCTTAATACACATAACCTATATTCAAACATAATTATTACAATACAGTAACACCTCGCTTTAAGCGACCCCCTTAGGCGAGTTCGGTTTGACGCGAGTTTAAAATTTCGCGCTAAAATGCCTTGCTTTACGCGGATGCATTTATTAGTCCATTATCAGACAGTGATATTAATCGCATTATAAGTGTTCGAGAAACAATACAAAACAGTGTTGTTTGATACGAAATACTTTTACAAGAACGCATACAAAATGCTACTCAAAAAACATTAGACTTATCTAACGTTTATTGTTTTTATTTCTCATGTAATTCTAAGGATAAAATAAGTAAACACTTTTCTGTAACAATTCATAGGCTGATTCTGTTTCTTTTTGCATTAAAAACATTTTAGTTATTTATTTGGCTTGATATTTCATCATACCCCGTTATACCCGAATTTAGCTAGCGCTAGCGTTCCAACGCATCCCTCGCGTAAAGCTGGGTATTACTGTAATTGAAATTCTCGTGGTTTCGTGGCTCAATGATAACAGCCGCACGGGTCGCTCGAACTTTAAGCTACGCTTGCCGCGGTCGGTTCGTGGATGAGTGACCATCCATGTGGATGGTCACTCATACGCTCGGAGGAGTCTCGATATGTATCGAGACTCCTCCGAGCGTCGGAAAGCACGTTAAGCCGTTGCACATAGGGGTATTTTAATTATCTAGGCGGCCAAAAGTCAAAATAACAAAGTTTAAGGAATGCTAATTACATTGACTACCTGAGGCAGGGGACATTCCAACAAACAATAGACCACCACCCCCACCCTTCTTCCGTTGCGCGTTATCAGGTAAATTCAGTCGAAAGTTGATCATTGAACCTTGTGTACGTGTCTCTTATCGGCTATTTACAAAAACGTTAACTTTGTGTGTTAAACTGAAGTTTTCTGTGTTTACCTGGTGCAAAATAGCAATGGATTCCGAAACTACAGGTATGTGACAATCCAAATGTGATATATTTGTTAAAATTTGTTTTATTTTAATATACTTTTAGTGGTCGAGAAATAACGTCTGAAATAAGGATATTTTTTTAAGAAATTTATGTTTAGGAAGCTATTTGTTTTAGTATCCGGATAGATCCGGCAACTTTTGTAATTTATATTAAAAATATAGACCCTTAAGTAACGAATACTAAATAAATTAGCCGCGGAATAGCGCGGATGCGCAAAAACGTAGAACATTGAATTTCACGGTAAAAATAAGCTAAATTTGTGAAAAAAAGTATTTATGTCTAAAACAACATTTACTTGTTCCAGATATAGTGGGTACTTCCGGAGTGAGAATAGTGACTCGTAAATCTCTCTTTGATATTATGAAAAATGAAAATTTACGCAATTTGGAAGAAAAACTATGTTTTTTGAGAGACCACCTTTTCACTAGTGACGATCTTACTGAAGATCAATTAAAAATACTGAAAAACCATTTTGCACATTTTAAATCGGAAATGAAGCAAAGGTGGATTAAATCTCACAAAAAAGAAGAGGTTTTTTTGAAAAACAACCAACTTTGGCTGGAAGGTACATTCGAAATTCCAGTCACAACGGCAAATCGTCCAGGTCGCCCTTGTAAATCGTTTGGGGAATCTAGCGAAAGGACCAAAAGACGAAAAACGGAAGGGATCCGATCTAATGTAGAAGATGGTGTAATACTTCACGCAGCTCAAGTTGAATTAAGTAAATCGGGAAAACGTGATGCTTCCCACGTGCTCAAAGATATTATGAGCTCTCCGACCCGTGCAACGAAATACAAAAAAGCTTATGATTCGTCTAAATGTGAAAAACCATCGCGTCTAACGCCCATGGAAGCATTACAAATGTTTATAGATGCAGACTTAACAAGAGGACAGTATGAAATTATAAGAAACACGAACAAAAAGTTCTTTCCATGTTATAGCTTAATTCAAGAAGCAAAAAAAGAGTGTTATCCTCCTCCAGAAACGTGCACGGTAACGAGTACCTGCGCCGAAATCCAACTGCAACCATTAATTGATATTACCATTAGGCGCTTATCGGTATTCTTAGAAGAGGTCTTATCAACAATAAAAGAGCAAGAGCGGAAAACTTTGAAGTTGATATGTAAATGGGGCTGCGATGGATCCCAGCAAGCACAATATAAACAAAAGCTTGAAAATGAGGCTGACTCTGATGCAAATATTTTTCAAAGCTGCTTTGTACCTGTGCGACTAGTTTACGGCAAGGACAACGAAAAGGTGTTATGGGAAAATCCAACCCCTTCATCTCCCCGATTTTGTCGTCTAATACGATTTCGCTTCGTCAAAGAGACAACTGATATAACCAATGAAGAGATCAGTTATGTCAATAATTCTGTTGATAATTTGGTTGCGACTGAGGTGGATATTGACGGAAAAAAGTTTTTGATTCATTCTCAATTTGTAATGACAATGGTTGACGGAAAAGTTTGCAATGCAGCTACTGGAACAACATCCACGAGTCGCTGCTATATTTGTGGAAAAACTTCTAAAGAGTTTAATAATTTGGAGGATAAAAGGAAACTCTCAAAAGATGCTACTGAATTCGGATTGTCTATTTTACATGCGAGAATAAGATTTTTCGAAAGCATTCTGCATTTAGCGTACAAATTGCCCGTGAAGAAGTATCGGGAGAGAAAAACAGACGAGGAAAAAGAAATGGAAAAGAATAGGAAAATTGAGATACAGACCAGGTTTCGCAATGAAACTGGCTTATTAGTAGATATGCCGAAAACAAACTTCGGAAATACGAATGATGGGAACACCAGCAGGAGATTCTTTGAAGATCCGAAACTAGCTTCAGACATTACAGGGATAGATTATGAGTTAATATATAGATTAAAAGTTATTTTAGAAACGATTTCGAGTGGATATACTATAGATGTAGAAAAGTATGAAAAATATGCGGAAGAAACTGCTTGTTTATACATAAAACTCTACCCATGGCACCCAATGACACCCACACTGCACAAAATACTTGTACACGGATCAGATATAATAAAAAATGCATTGTTACCTATAGGACAACTGTCTGAGGAAGCAGCAGAGGCACGCAACAAACATTTTAGGACGTACAGACAGGATTACTCAAGGAAATTCTCTAGAGAATCCTGTAATAGAGATATTTTAAACAGGCTTCTTTTAAGCTCAGATCCATTTCTTAGTGCCTCAAGGGCAATAAAAAAAAAGAAGATTTCTTCGTTTCTGCCTGAAACATTAAACATGCTTCTGTCTGCTACACCAAACCCAACAGAATCAGAAAGTGAGAACGAGGAGGTGAATTGATTTGAAAAAGTATGTATTGTTATTGGTAAATTAATTAAGTAATGTATGAATATGTAAATATATAGTGTAATGTAGATAAGTGTATGTAAGATTATGTAAATATATAGTGTAATGTAGATAAGTGTACGTAAGAATAAAATGTAAATATATGGCCTATTTTCAGTTTTTTTTTGTATTTGTCTTGTTGCTTTTTTTTATGAAGTTATAAAAGTTATTGTCCGTATATATTTCGCTTGTTTTATTTCCGTTATTTTAAACCAAAAAACCCGCACTAATATTTTTGGCCGGCTAGATTAATAGAATACCCCTATGTGCGTTGGTCCCGGCTGCGATTCATAGATCTTTGACAGTCGTTACGAGTACGGGTGGTGAGAAACCGAAAAATCTGACAACCAGTCTCACTAAGAGTTACTCAGTAATTGGGTTGTGAAGATCAGATAGGCAGTCGCTCCATGTAAAATACTGGGTATTGAGCTGCATCCAGTGAGACTGGAAGCCGACCTAACATCGTTGGAAAAGGCTAGAAATATCGAATTAAAATTCATTATTGTAGCTGGACAACTTAAAATTGACTTATTACTTTATTTTCTAATAAAGAAGTACCATTTATGAACTGTAGCCAAATTGAAAAGAACATACTAATTTGAGTGATTCTGCGTCTGCTCTGATTTTGTAAATTGAAAGCATAGTCGACCTCGTAATTGCTTTACCACTTTTGACAACAATAGGGATGATGACTAATAATAGAAATGTTCGAACATATAATGTAATTTTAAAGAAGGAACAGTAAAATGAGATAAAATCGTAGGAACTATGGAGAAGCTTTAAAAGTTTTTGGAAGGGAAAATGTTCCCGTCCTTGTCGTGCGATACGGACAATGTATGGCGCTAGTATGAAGTTAGATAGTTGTGACGTCACTTCTTGTGATAGTTGTGTCTTTGGGTAGCAGTAGCGCGAGATCCCTAATTTAATACTTTACTAAGGTTGAAAATATCTAACTATCACGTAGAAAAAAAGACCCTGCGGTTTTATGAAGTACAAGCGACATTCAACCTCAGGATGATAAAGCACATACGAGGTCGACTATACCTACCGACACTATTTCACAGGGCGGACATTCTAGAGTCGGGGTAGTTAGGTCAGATTCCCAAGTAAGTACTTCTTTAATAACATAACATAACATCACGCCTGTATTGCCCGAATGGCTAGGTAGAGGTGTACCTATCTACAGTAAACCACCTCTACCGCATTACCGTGTGCAAAATGAGGTAGTGGGGCGCGTCATTGCCATCAACCGGGCACAAATCCAGACTCCTGTAATACTATACTATAATACTACTATTTTATAATATCCGTGTCCCAACAGTGGGCATATTATAGGCTGATTATGCTTATGCTTAATAATTTTAATAGGGAACCAATTTGACTAGATCGAAGAAATTATATTCCGAAACATAAATATAATTTCATGACTTTCTCAAGTACATTTTATTTTCAGTTTCACACACTGAACACAAATTACAATAGCGACTGTTTGTAATTTGTAACACCTAAAATATGAACTAGACAACTGAATTAATTTACAACAACGATACGAAATGATGAAAGAAACTAAAGGTCTTACAGTATTTGAAATAATGATTAACATTATGTCCTGCGTAATATACAGAGGGAGAGGAAGGCCAAACAAAAGGATGTATTGTGCAAGGAATGATTTTGAGAGAATAGGGTAGAAGACTGATAGGATAGGAGCTTGTGGCTAAGTAATAACAGCCGCACGAGTCGATCCACCAGGTTAAGCTACGCTTGCCGGGGTTGGTCCATCTCTACGTGTGTGCCGTTGGCCCCGGCTGCCATTCGTGTTTCTTTGACAGTCATTACGGATCGTTAGAAGCCCGAAAGTCTTTCAGCCAGTCTTACCAAGGGGTATCGTATTACCCAGTTACTGGGTTGTGGAGGTCAGATAGGCAGTCGCTCCATGTAAAATACTGGTATTCAGATGCTTCCGGTTAGACTGGAAGCCGACCCCAATATAGTTGGGAAAAGACTAGGCAGATTGATTTTGAGGCAGTGAATGGTAGCGTGACGGTTGACAGGGGAGAATGGAAGAAGAAAACGTGGTGCGCCGACCCCACGTTACATGGTACAAGGGCAGGATAATAATGATCAAAACATAATATCACACCTGTCCACCCCCAAGGGGTAGTCAGAGATATACAGGGTCAAATTAAATTACCTAGCGAAAGTCCGCAGACGTAATATGGATATCTAGACATGCTAAAACCAAAAGAACCATTTTTTTTGGGTCATTGACCGTAATTGTGTAAGGCTTGTCCACTCTGAAATGACGCACCCCACTACCGCATTTTACGCACACGGTAATGCGGTAGAGAGGCGCGTCATTTCAAAATGGACTAGTTATAGTTTGTTGCGCCACTTCTTCTTCCCAGCAAAAGCACTAGGAAGTGGTGAAGGGTGGGCGTTTTGGGGGACTGTCTTATGTAATTTTGACGTTCGAAAAGTGCTGATTCTCAGCCTAGTTTGAATAAATGACTTTTAAATTTGAATTTTGAATTTGAATTTTGTAGTTACTTACTTGTTTTTTTTCGTGTAAACTACTTCAGACGTAATGGGTATGAATATCTAAAAATAAAACAAAAAAAATACAGGTTTTCTGAACTCAAACTTCAAGTAACTCAACCCATACTAGCGGTCGTTGACCTCAGAAAAAAACATCATACCTTTTTTTCTTTCTTTATAGTGTGTTTCGCTAGTTATTTTCATTTGAACATGTATACCACAATAATACACCCACAATTAGCCAGCTATTCTCAGTAATACCGATCCATACATTTAAGTGTCGTTATAAATATATTTATTTTCATACACACTAAACTAAGTACGATCGATTAATGACAACATAATTGGTGTTACAATTATTATCATTATGGTGGCTTGGAGAGTGACGAAGGCACATAGAAAACTTTTTATTTTTGGTAAAGCTCCCATCTATAATAATACTCGCATTAGAGAAGCTAGTTTTGGGCCTGTTTCATGTACGGATAAGCACTAGGTACCTACCTATCAAAATATTCAGACCTCAAAATTCAAATTTCTTTAAAATTCTCTACCATTGTGAAAAAAACCGGCCAAGTGCGAGTCGGACTCACACACGAAGGGTTCCGTTCCGACGTATAATGTTTAACAAAAAAACACGGTTCTTTCACTTCATACACGTTTATTTTTATTACAAATACACAATCTGGAAAATTTGAACTGTCTACATATACGTTCATGAGATACAGCCCGCAGACAGACAGACGGACGGACGGACAGACAGCGGAAGTTTAGTTATAGAGTTCCGTTTGGACCCTTCTGGAACGGAACCCTAAAAAACAAATAAACGAACGCAACCGAATTATCATTTTTATCTAACTTCAGTTTTGTATTGTGTACTGGCCGTATGAAAAAAAAAAACAAACTAATTTTCCAGTGTCAAATGTGCATGATTATCACCCTCCAAACAATTTTGTGAACACGATATACGACGTACTTATAACTATTATATCTATTCATAAGATGATATGAACACAACTGTACTGGCGCGTTGTGTAGTAAATTGCATTATTATCCGTTACAGTGAATTTTACCTGACTTGTCTTATTTGGTAACAAATACGGTTAAATAACTATGAGTACTCGCATGAATAAAGCTATAAGGTTACTTGATCTTTTTAGATACGCTTACGGAATGAGAACTTTAAAAAACCGGCCAAGTGCGAGTCCGACTCGCACACGAAGGGTTCCGTACCGTAATTAGATCGTGCGAAAAAACGCCGAAAAACGTTTCTTGCATGAGCCTTTAATTGTTATTATTTATTAATTACCGTGGAGGAGCTAGTGGCTTAATTAATAACAGCCGCACGGGTCGATCCATCAGGTTAAGGTACGCTGGGGGGTTGGTCTATGGATAGGTGACCATCTTTACATATCGAGACTCCTCCATGCCTTGGAAAGCACGTAAAACCGTTAGTTCCAGCTGTCATTCGTGGATCTTTGACAGACGTTACCGGTCGTCAGAAGCTCGAAAGTCTGACAACCAGTCTAACCAAGGGGGTATCGTATTACCACTTTTCTGGGTTGTGGAGGTCAGATAGGCAGTCGCTCCATATAAAATACTGGTAGTCAGCTGCATCTGATTAGACTGGAAGCCGACCTCAATATAGTAGGATAAAGGCTCGGCAGATTGATTTGTTAATTTACCGTAATAGGTAGACTGTTGACATTTTCACAGATTGTGCATAATTATCACGGTTCAATCTATTACTCTCTCATTGTACACAGTGAGAGAGTAATATATTGAACCGTGTTAAAGGTAATGTTTGGTAAAGGGTTTAATGACTTGCAACTATTAATCCGAACAGGAAGGTGGTCAAAAAGTTAATTTGTGAAAAGGTCAACTGTCTACCTATTACGGTTCACGAAATACAGCCCGATGACAGACAGACGGACGGCCTTCCGTTTTGTATCCTTCGGTAAGGAACCCTAAGGAACACTGCTTTCAAACCGTATTTTGAAATTGAAATCCAGTAAACTATACCTATGTGAGTATTTGTTTAAGAAATAAGACAAGTTCAGAAAAAAACACTTTATTTACGCACACATTAATTGGGTACCCATCACGTACAAATACTTTAGAAAAGAGGGCAACCAATGAATGCAAGCGTAAGTACAAATAGTGCAATCCACGACGACGCGCCCCACTCCGCGATGACTGTTCTGTAAGCTGTACTTTAGTGCGGAGCGGAGCGGAGTGGGGCGCGTCGAGGTGGATTGCACTATCTGTATACTCAGGTCATACATTTTGTTTCACCAATTTGTTTTGGGGCTGCGTTACTTTAGGCGAATTATTAGATAATTCCCAACTGTCGCCTTGCTGAATAACTTGTATGTATCGGCACAGATGAATACAAATGGTTCACTCCGCAAAATCATTTAAATAAAAAGCGACTCTTGCTACGACACAATAAAGTGCAATTCAGGTCGCACAGCGCTAATTACCGACAGCTATATTCACCTAGAAGTTGCCTCTCTTTCTATCGCGTAACTCTTATATCTACTGACTACGTTACGCCCGCTGAATGGCGGCAAGTCGAGCCCGCCGCGTGCCTACTTGTAGCTTCATATCTAAAATGAATTACACGAGAGAAAAAAAGGAACGTTAACTAAAACCAAGACGCTATATATCTTTACGATAACATACATAACATCACGCCTTGTTTCCCCGAAGGCTTGGGCAGAGCTGTACCTGTAGTACACCCACATTTCGCCAGTTATGTTTAAGTCCCATGTAATAGGGGGCGAGTCTATTGCCGTCAACCGGGCACAAATCCAGACTCTAGGCTCCTACTGAGAAATTCCAGATAGATAAAACCCTTGGAATCGAAGCCTGAGTAAAGAAATATATCGTCTAGGCCTTGTTCCTTAGCCGTTGGGCTGAACGTTGATGAGTCAGTCCGTGAGCGAAATAAGACTTTTATTTTTTATTATCCTTTGTAATTGTGCTCAAATTGATTCAAACAAAATGCCATGACCATTTTAATATAAGAACTTATGAACTAAGCAACATACATAATCTAGTTTAAGGCGGATTTCTCTTCAACATTTTTATTTATGATTAAACGAACTTAATTGAAGTTCGATTATTATAATACGAAGTGCTTCGTCTGGAGGGATTAGAAGATATTTAACTTGTAGTAACACGTGTTGCCATAAGCACGCTAATTTGAGGGTTGACCAGGATCAAAGACAAGAAAATAACATAACCCTCCCTTTTCGGATTCGCTCAGTCAGGTAATGATTTCCAAATTTCAATAATACGGCATCTGCCTAACCTAGCCGTCCGATACAGGGTCCGTAATTACATTCCCAATGATACAGATAGTGCCATCCACGAAGACGCGCCCCACTACTCTTCTGAATCGCTTACAGTACGAGTGTGCAACATACCGCTAATGCTTTAGTTTTGTAGCGGTTACACCGCCACATACGAACTACGCATCAAAAGACATGACGTCACACAAATCCTGCATCGCGCAATTAGAGTTTACCGCGCGAACGACATATATAAGACTATCCGACATCAACAGTCGGGCAGTCGGCCCGTCAGACACAACACCCGTCTGGTCGGAGGTCCTCCCTTTTCTATGGTGGATGAGTGAACTTTACACCCTGTTCAACATGCCCCTAAATTGGTGACTCCGAGTATGAACGTCAACGCAGCCTTCGTGCAACTACTTCAGCGTGACGTCATCATCATCACTCCCGCAAGCTTTCGTGAGGCGAGTCACACAGACAGCCAGCACCCTCGGCTTCAACGGGTATCCTGACCACCAGCATGCAGCGAACGCGCATTCCTGGTCATCACCCTTAGCCTCAGCACCCCGACTCACTGGGGAATCACCACAATCATCTCAATCAGCGCAATCACCGCAATCAACTCAATCACCACAATCGCCACAATCACCGCAGACAGTTCCGACTCACCGCGAACTGTGTGCTACCCGGTTCCGACTCACTGGAACCTTAGCTGGCACTGTGAAGCATCGCAAGATACAAGACTCAGCCCACTATCGACCGCTGGTCTCCGGAGGGGTGTGATGTAGCGGTTACACCGCCACATACGAACTACGCATCAAAAGACATGACGTCACACAAATCCTGCATCGCGCAATTAGGGTTTACCGCGCGAACGACATATATAAGACTATCCAACATCAACAATTGGGCAGTCGGCCCGCCAGACACAACACAACACCCGTCTGGTCGGAGGATCACCCTTTTCTATGGTGGATGAGTGAACTTTACACCCTGTTCCTCATGCCACTAAAGTTTTGTCGTGTTACTAATTACCCACTCATAGGTAATTAGTGTGTATTGACAATACTAAAACAGTAGCGGAATATTGCACTCTTGTACAGTACAACTATACTACAACTTCCAAGTCAATTGAGAGCGTCCAAGGGCACATGAGAGAAATCCGACAAATCCGACGACTGACCAAACACGAATTTTGCCGAGGGCCATAAGAGAATAGTTGTACTGTTCTGTAAGCGATTAGGAAGAAAAGTGGGCGCGTCTTCGTGGAACTTCGGTCACAGGAAAAAATAAAAAGCGCGAACAAATATGAGGTAGCTATCTCACTTTACCTCACTTTGAGTTCCAAATTGAGCTACACGATTACTACATATGCGAGCACTGACTACAGGTCCTATCGAATCTGTGGTTAAAATAACTTAACATAACCCCTGTAATTCCAGCAGGGTTAGACAGGGCTGTACCTATAGTACACCCACATTTAGCCAGTTATATTTGAATCCTATGTAATAGGGGGCGAGTCTATTGCCGTCAACCGGACACAAATCCAGACTCCGGGCTCTGTCCGGGCAAACACTAATCTGCTTGATCGTCACAAGATCTGACGAAGATCATTTCTGAACATTTATAAGAGACTGCTGTCAGATGAAACACCGTCCATAACTAGTTTTAAAATAAATTTTAATGTGTATTTGTTAAACGTTTTTTTTAAACAAAAATACATTTCTGAAAGATTAAAAATTTAACTTTATATATGGTTTGTATTAGAATTTATTTCGATACTTCCGTTTGATTACTTATCTTCCAAATTCTCCAGACGAAGACAATACACGATAACGCCCATAGTTATTGCTTCGACACGTTCACAAAATGAACTATTTAAAAGAACACATTTATAAAGAAACTGCCCATCTATACATTACAATCTTTAATTACTAACATCATTCACATAAGCAAGTGTGCTGCCATCGAACTATCAACCTTAAGAGTTTAACATAAGGCATATTTTATAAATACATTCAGAACATACATTATATTTTTTTCATCTGTGACCAGATTCAAATCGTTAGATTCGCCCGAACTCGTCACAAGATCACGTTTCTGTTTCGTTGTCTCGCTCGCTCATACTGAGAATTGTATATATCTTTGCGGGATGTGTGAGCTCTCTCTTCTCAGCATGGATACTGTTCCGCGCGACCTAATTCCGGCGAGGACAAATATAACGATGGAAATCTTTATTTTGTGACTCTTTAACATTTCTAATGCCTGATTTCTGAGGTCTCCGGACTAACTCAAATTGAAAAAAGTTACTATTCACGAGAGTTCTTACTAAATTTAGTATCGCAATATGTCAAGATCTGACTGCCCCATAGGTCACGCGAGCGCGACTGAAGGTTCGATTCTTAGGTTGGGCAGTGTTATTGGGGTTTTTCCATTAAGAATTTCTCAGTAACTGCCTGGTGGAAGTTGGTGGTCTCACACGGACACGCCCGTGGCCCAGCGGCCTTCGCCTGGGAGCTCCGCGAGTTGCCGAGTCCGACGACTGAGAGAGTGAACCTGTGTCTACGCACACGCGCCTGCACTATAATTATGTCTCGCGCCGATGGCTAGATTCCGCTGAGATTAGTCGCTATTGGCCGAAAAGTTAAGAAACCAGAAAACGGGTATTAGATAAGTTTAAAATAGTGAGCTTTTAATTCGACCCGATACAAATACCTGAGCGAGGTCCTATTATTATAGCAGTTGTGGAAGTTTTATCCAATCCTTATTTAATATCAACATAAGAAATACATACAGCAATAAATACAGATACATCATACAAATCTCAAATCCAATTAAGAATAAGATACACTCACAGAGTGTTTCAAAATAATAAAGAGAGATACCGATATTTCTCGATGCAAAACATCATAAAATAATTCATTTTTAATTTTCTTACCGAGCACAGGTATACCGCTAATCTAGGAACCGTATTTTGACATGTCCATAAAAAAATCATTGCGTGACAACCTAAAAACACCTCATCTGCACACTCGAGATCTTCTCTCTCGCTCTAACATATAAATATGTGTAATACCTACTCTATCTCTATCTCTTTCGCACGTGGTGTCAGTGACCGTTGACCACGGTACCTTGTGTCTTCATATCTGTTAGTTGGTCGTTGTATTCTGCATACATTCTCTGCCAGCGAAGCTGACGAATTAGGAGGGAAAGCATCTCTTCTAGGAGATCGTGTTTCTTTATACCCTGAAAGAAAAAAAACGAACGAGCCTTGCAGTTGTCTCATATGTGTAACATCTGACATCTTGGCTGACCGTACCAACCTCTCGGAAAATGGGTTGGTACAGACGCCAGCACGTCAACCTACCCGAAACTGTTAAATTTTCCCAATCAACTTTGAACCTTATACTTTAGTGATAAAGTTGAAAACCTATTAAAGAAATTTGACAGATTGAAGTAGTTTGATGTGCTGGCGTCTGTACCATCTGATGGCCAACTCATATTCATTTATTGCATTCCTTATTGTATAAAAGATGTTACAAAACGCTTAAAGCTAAGTACAACAATATGGACCCTGTAAGGGCACAGCAACAGCATAAAATTAAAATAAAAAAATACAAAATATAAAAAATAAATCTACTACATAGTTATTAAGATTAGATGATTAGCATTTACTAATAATTACTGAGATCGATATTACAAAAAACAAAGAAGTGCTTTGTTTGCAAGTTGCGCAAGCAGAAGACACTTTTCCTTTAAAACATACTCAATACTCAATATCTCTAGCTCCGCGCGCTTTCATTGGCCGACAGGAGTGAAAAATTAAAACTGGTGTATCTACATATTATAAAACAAAGTCGCTTTTCGTGTTTGTCTGTATGTCGTTGTTCTTCTAAACCACGCAATAGATTTTGATGAGGTTTTCAACATCGTTTAGAGAATTTATTCCTGAAGGTTTCTGTGTATAATACGTTAATATTAAAGTGACGTCAAGTCGTAAAAACCGTGCGAAGCAGGAGTGGGTCGCTAGTATGATAATAAACAATATTCATCATCATCACCTCTTGGAAAATGGGTTGGTACCATCTGACGGCCAACAATAGCACCGCGCGCGCTCATTGAAGAAATCAAATAGCGCGCGCTCATTGGTGAAATCAAATAACGCGTGCTCATTGGTGAAATCAAATATGGCGCGCTCAT
Source organism: Xanthia togata (assembly GCA_963853775.1). Taxonomy (NCBI): domain Eukaryota; kingdom Metazoa; phylum Arthropoda; class Insecta; order Lepidoptera; family Noctuidae; genus Xanthia; species Xanthia togata. Next base: position 22,773,666 of record OY970802.1, read on the forward strand.
TGGTGAAATCAAATAGACTATATTTATTCATAAAGAAAAGAAAAAAACAACATCGCATTTTCTTAGCTTTAAATATGAATGATTGGTTTGAATGAAAGAGATGTACTTACAAATGGGACTTAGATTAAACATCGTGTCGTGTTATCTTAAAAAAAAAATCTTTGACAAGTCTAAAACCGCACGCATTGAGCAAATATAGTGAATGTAGTGATAAACGCTTGTTTCTCCACACACTCACCAGTATCGTGGCCTGCCATTTCTTGGGCGTGGAGGTGCAGTGACTCGGTCCCAGCATGTCATCCAATATTGACCGCAACTGATCTTCTGTGCCTGAAGAGGAAAACGAAAAAAATATTCAAAGCCGAAAACAAAAAAAAATAAGTATAATTATTATAATATTTAATGAAAAAAAAAAACATTATGTGGTCGTCGTGTTTTTCTGAATACAACAAGACTGGAAAACTTAGAGAAAAAAGCTTTTTTTTTTAAAGGCTTTTTTATTTTATTATATTTTCTGCATATCAAATCTTTACAAATTGAGCCTGTCTAATCACTCTGGCATTCATAGTGTGCCTACACAAGAGAGGAAATGTCCACATCGAGACCAATACCATGGTTGACGAGATGCGTGAACAGCGCCGTGAGCCAGTGGCGGTAGTCCCTGGCGAGCCGCAGGTGCAGGCACGACGCCACCTGCGCCTCCAGCCAGCTGCGCGCCGCGCCCGCGCTGTAGCTGCTGGGGAGTGCAAATACAACTCAGTTTAATATTAACGTGGGTTTGCGGTGATGGAAACATGTTTTAGACAAATACCACATTGCTAGTAACGTTCCTAATATATTGTGATATTACTCAAAGTAATATTTTATCTATACTTCTATACTATAATAATATTATAAAGAGGAAAGATTTGATTGTTTGTTTGTTTGTATTGAATAGGCTCCGAAACTGCTGGACCGATTTGAAAAATTCTTTTACCATTAGAAAGCTTAGTTTTCAGGGAGTAACATAGGCTACTTTTTATCCCGAGAAATATAACGGGTCCCACGGGAGCGAAGCCGCCAGCAAAGTGCTAGTGTTATACAATAATTTTAACTTAGTTATAAGTTAACTTGCTGCGTTCTAACAGGGTCTTGTCTAGTCTTAGTCTGTAACTTTGTGTACATCATAACTAATATTATATATGCGAAAGTAAAAAAAAGGTAAAAAGTTTTTATTTTGGAACATAAACAGTTGGCACAATTACAAAGGAAAACGATGATAGCTACAAAAGTTTATAGCTGTGTCGCAGCTATCAACGCCCATCTAAACAAGAAAACAATTGTTCCAGAATTAAACTAAAAATATAGTAAAACCAACATTGGGATAAACCTTAGTAAATAAAAGTAGATAAAAGAGGGGGTGTGTGGGAATGTGTCTGTGTGTGCTTGTGTGAAGTTTGGGGTGTATGTGTGTGTGAGTGAGAGTGTAGATGCGTGTAAGTGTTTTTGCTAGTTAAGTTTCCAAATTTTTTTCAGTTGCGTCATATGACAATGATTTTAACCACTCGTTCAACTTCCTTCTCAAGAGACTACGGGGTAAATGATAAATATATAAGGTTTTATTTAGGTTGTTATAGAGCCTGGGGCTGATAAACCTGAATAGTCTTCTCGCAACTGTTGTTCCACAGGGTAAATATTTGCACTCTGTCAGAGAGGCGCTTTGCAGTACTATAAGTTGGGTCGTAGTGAATCAGTTTGTGTTTTCTGAGGACAGTCTGTAGTATGAAAAGCTGCCTAACTGTGAGGACCTTGCATAGTGAATAGAGGTCAGATGTCTGAAAGCGGATTGGTTTCTTTGATAGGACCTTTAGTACGGCTCTCTGCGCCCTTTCCAGACGCAGCATGGTAGTTTTGTGCGCTCCACCCTACACAGTCACGCAATATCCAAGGACTGATTGAGCGAGGGCAAGGTAAACAGTTATCAGGCATTTGAAATCAGCAACCTCCCTCAGTTTTTAAAATATATAAATTAATCTTCGCACTCGTTTCACAGCAGAGTCGATCTGTTTTTCCATTTAAGGAGATTGTCGATGATTACTCCAAGATATTTAATATCGTCAGTTCGATCGATAGGTGTACAGTTGCAAGTGGAAAAATCAGTAAGTGTGCAAGAGTGAGCGCTGATTTTGAGGGAAAGGGGGGGCTGGTTTAAAATGCCCGGGGTGAAGGGTATGAACTTGCTTTTGGTGATGTTTAGCGTGAGGAGGTGTGTGTTTAACCAGTACATGACCTTGCTGAGGGCCATCTCCGCTTTGTTGAAGGTATCAGACCAGTCATGGCCGTGAATTATTAGCGCTGTGTCATCGGCATATGTGATGATTTTACAATTTAAAGGAGACAGTTGGCAGAGTTCATTCACATAAATGAGGAAGAGGGTAGGTCCAAGGACACTACCCTGGGGCACACCGAAAGTAACTGTCTCCTCTCTGCTAATAAAAGATTTGATTTTTACTACCTGATGACGGCCAGTCAGGTAGCTGCGGAAGATATCGTTAGCAATACCGCGAATTCCAATGCTATCTAGCTTGGAAAGCAGTAAAGGGACAGAGACGGTGTCAAAAGCTTTGGATAAATCCAGGAAGATGCCAACAGTTTTTTGTTTCTTATTAACATGACCAATTATTGTGTCTGTGAGCTCCGACACTGCATCATCCGTAGATTTTCCAGCTCTGAAGCCAAATTAGTTGGGAGCTAAAATATTATTTTTTGTAAGAAAGTTCACAAGTCTAGAGTTAGAATGATGTAACCAATGTTTTGTAACAATATTCTGATTTAAAAGAGTGTCCATGGAGTTTCTTGCCCGTTCTTCTCCATAGGAACCTACTACGCTTTGGAATGGGCAACTAGCTTCATCTTTCTGATTGACCGACCCCTTGACAATTCAAAAGTACCTGTAATTGGTTTACTTGGAATAAATGATTTGAGTTTGAATAATTTTTTCAAAAATTTTGGATAAAGTAGTAAGGACAGATATAGGTCTATAGTTAGAGACACCGTCCCTGTCCCCAGATTTGAATATGGGATGAACCATCGCGGTTTTAAAAACATCAGGAAAATGAGGAAAGTGAGTTTATTTGTTTGCTACGCTTTCAAACTAAAACAGCTGAACGAATTTAGATTAAATTTAGCGCATGGGTAGACCATGACCTGGATTAGACACTAACACACATAAGACACAATATAAGGACATAAGATACTTATATCCCGATATTCCCACGGAATCGAGATTTATGCGGGAGATATAGCATTGCGCGGGTATTTGTGCAATAAATGAATAAATAATATGTTCAGCTACATAAGTTCATTATGCTGCAACTATGCTGTATTATGAACTTATTTATGCTGCCAGCCTTTTGGGCACTTTTCCTGTCGACAGCTCTGTTAGTTTTTAACTACGACATATATAACTTTCCGACATCAATCGTTGGGCTGTTGCCCACCAGATACAACACTCGTCTGCTCGGAGAGGAGAGGATGGATGAACTTTACACCCTGTTCCCCATACCTCTAAAGTAGTCTGGATCGAGTCAGTCCAGAACTTAGTTAAGAGTTATCAGTTATCAGCTGTTATCCTTTGGTGTTAGTGATTTTTATCAAACATGCTTGGAAATTCGAACATTATTTTGGCAACTTTCTTTGAGATAAATCGAAAATGCTGTACTGGTCAAACACATGCGAGGCCGGCAATGTAAGTATGAAAATCCATATCTGCCGTGTTTAGCGACCAAATAAATTCCTCAGAAAACTCATGTCTGTCGTATAATTATAAAAATGGAACGAACCGAACTACCGGTAACATATTAAAGATTTTATTTCGATTTGTCTTCTTTCATATCGTTGTTCGTCATTGATTCTAATTAATTTACATCCTTGAATTTCTGCGCATTATTTGAGAAAAGTACTATACAAGACCGCAACCAGGCATTGATAGATTCACGTATAAGCGCCTTGGCTGCGCCTCGGCCCACTTTATCACGTTAGTCCATCAATGCCCCTTTTGCAGGTGACAGCAGTAATTAACTATTTTCTCGAAAGCATGGACAGCCGTTGCACTCTAAGCTGAAATCGCTCATGAATCTCCACTAAAGCAGGTTTTTCTTGCTTCGAACAATCTCGGTCAGGATTCTGTTTAAAGAGTTCCAGGTCAGCAAAGAGAATTAATGTGCTTATTACCTGTTGGCGAAGGAGTTGGGTCTGTTCCTGTTCATGCGCGCGAGCGGCGGGTACAGCGGCGCCTTGGGCGCGCGCGGGCTGCCGGCCGCGCCGCTGCAGCGCCACACCGGGTCGCACGCGTCGGCCCACACCACCCTAACACGGGGGAAAGGAAACTTATGAAAAATATTCCACAAATTGGCTGTGATAACAAAGTCAAAGTCAAAGTCAAATAATTTATTTCAATTAGGCACAAAAAAGGCGCTTTTGAACGTCAAATGTTGCTTGTTATAACGGTATATGTTTTATTTGTACAGTCTACCGTAAGTCCTTCACTTCACACGACACTTCGCACGACAGTGCCTTTATAACATAAAACAGTAGGAAAGGACTTTTTCCAGGTATAGTCCATCCGCGTTAAGAAAATACAGTCATCGGCTTAGCCCCGCCCCTCAACCAATCGGGTCGTAACAAATTAGAAAGCTGACCATTGACAGCAGATCCTCGTACGAAACGCTTGTGTCATAAGGTAAAGTACGGTTACATAGATAGTGCAATCCACCTCGACGCGCCCCACTCCGTACTAAAGTACAGCTTACAGTACAGTCATCGCGGGGTGGGGCGCGTCGTCGTGGATTGCACTATTTATAATATATGGGTAAAGTTAAGGATTAATGTTAAGTACTATGTTGGAAAAACACGATTCCATAAAGTTTTCTTGATTGGAGAAAAAACCAAAGTTACCTCCAAACCGAACACTAAACAGCTGGTATTACAAAAATACTTCAAATTAGATCTTTGCATAATAACTGAACTATAAAGCAGTTTTTTTTTGTTTTGACACAATTATAGTACTAGAAATAGGGACCAATTAGTTCAACCGGGTTTCAGACTGGCTAAAGTAGACTCATCCTTCATGGGGTACTGTTTAAAATGTTACAATAAAATACCTCTCCATATACTACAACTAAATGAAACGAAATTTAAATCTAGTATAAAACGCACACTATGCTGCCAAGCATATTATAAGCTTGGGGATTATATCGCTGACAAAAATGCTTGGCTTAACGCTGGTCCAGCTCCACAAGGGCGCATAAACTAATTGATTAGCATTCGAAAATATTGTTGGAGCTGCTGAAGATTGCAAAAACTATCTTTGAATTGTATAACTTCAATCTCTTTTTTATTGTATAATTGCATAGCACATGTGTGAGCACTGTGACCATGTACCTTCTATAAAGCTACCATTTAATGGGTACGTCTTTCATTGACTTGATATGCCCTGGCGGCTAAGAGTATGTCATGCTCACTCAAATGTCTCGCTGGTGGTGGCGTGTGTGTTGGATCGTTGAGTTCCCTTCAAAATGGTTGAGCTAAACGGTGCTGATCCATGCGTCATGTTCGTGAACGGGCGCCATCAGTAGGGACTGGTCATCTCTTATCTGCCACGGTTTATTTTAATTTTTGAATTGTTTTTATCTTTTTATTACGGACGCTTTTTTACGTACACGTCTTTCTACATTGTTCTCACATGTATAATTTCAACATGAATGATGTAAACAATATTTTGTAAGAATATTTTTTTTTTTAAAGAGTGTCCGTGGAGTTTCTTGCCCGTTCTTCTCCATAGGAACCTACGCTTTGGAATGGGCAACTAGCTTCATATTTCTGACTGACTGACCTCTTGACAATTCAAAAGTGCCTGTAAATGGTTTAATTGAAATAAATGCTTTGAGTTTGAGTTTTAATTACCATTATTTTTACCTTAAAAATAAATTAACTAAACTATTGGCGCCTTGGAGCCTTCTCCGCGCCTGACTCTCGTTCTCACTCAGTCCACAAGTAGTATCGTGCGAGCGAGTGAATTTGAGCTGAGGGATTATGGACTCTTAATGATAAATAAATAATAACTTATTACCATGCGCACAGTCCTTTACTGTAGATGTAACTCTTGCCGTTGCTCAGACAGATCATAGGGTTGCCGTCGTCCAGCAGAGAACAGTTCGTCACCGTCACTGTGAAATATAATATAATCAATCAATAATCAGATTCTGTACTGACAAAAAAATAAATGTACCTATCCCGGTCTGTGTGTAGTATGATTGTGGTGTGTATTTAAATCTTTGGTAACTAATTTAATTCTTAAGTATACTTACAAAAATATGGATTACTGTGTCTGAAAAAATCAACAAATAAAGTTGCAACCAGACTGCGGTACATCATTATCGACTGTTCTCATTCGATGTAGATCGTTGCACTAGTAACAGATTAGGGAACCCGTCCCGTAAGTGGGTCAAAAACTGTCCAGGTTCCTTAGAAATCATAAAACCCATAATGACGATAAAAATGGCGTTTATGAGTATGTTTTTATTTTAAACTAGCTGTTGCCCGCGACTTCGTCTGCGATCCAGGATGAAAAGTCCTATATCCTTCTCCAGGTCATGTTCTACCCATATGCCAGATTTCATCCAAATCTATTCAGCCGTTTTAGCGTTTAAGCGTAACAAACTCACTTTCGCATTTATAATATTACTAGTTGCGCCCCGTGTTTTCACCCGCATAAGTCTCGATCCCTTGGGAATATCGGGATAAAAAGTATGCTATGTCCTAATCCCATGCCTCCAAATTAATTGGGTTAGGTTTAGCATGTCTTTTTTTTCTATACGATTGGCAGTCATCTGAGAATAAGTTTATTGGAAGTGTAGCGGTTACACCGCCACATACTAACTACGCATCAAAGACATGACGTCACACAAATCCTGCATCGCGCAATTAGAGTTTACCGCGCGAACGACATAGATAAGACTATCCGAAATCAACAGTCGGGCAGTCGGCCCGCCAGACACAACACCCGTCTGGTTGGAGGATCCTCCCTTTTCTATGGTGGATGAGTGAACTTTACACCCTGTTCCTCATACCCCAAAAGAAGAAACTAATTCTGATAAAGGACAAACCAGTTTAATTTTTCTTTCTTTTTTCTTTCCCGCGACTTCGTCGCCGATCAAGGATTACAAGTAGCCTTTATCCTTCTCCAGGTCAAGGTCTACCCTTGTGCCAAATTTCGTTCATCCATTTTAGCGTGAAAGCGTAACAAACCAACAAACAAACTCACTTTCACATTTATAATATTAGTTAGGATCAAGATTGTTTTAATTTTCATTCTTACCGCCGTGCGACAGTAGCGCTCGGAAGCAGAGCGGTCGTATGACGCACGTGGCCTTACTTAGGTCCCATATAGCTAGCTCAGCTGATGTGCTCACTACCGCTAAAGTGTCGCCCGATAGTGTCAGCTTAGCTGCTTGAGACATTAGGGCTGTGGAAGAGAAAAAAATACATCGAAATAAACCATGGAACTGACTCGTGAGGGGATTGTGGAGAAATGAAATGAAATGCTGTAACTTCGTTTTCGCTTGGCGTTCTTTCTGTATTTTTTTTTTCTTTTCGCTCGGGCTCCTAAGGGTCCTAGGCGTGTGAATTGCAAAAATATTTTTTTCAAATCCGAATGGTAGTTCCAGAACAAAACAAACAAAAAATCTTTTCAGGTTTATTATTAGTATCTATATGGATAGTGCAATCCACGACGCCGCGCCCCACTCCGCGATGACTGTACTGTAAGCTGTACTTTAGTACGGAACCGAGCGGGGTGGGGCGCGTCGAGGTGGATTGCACTATCTATACAGCTCCGTGTCTCGGAAAGCAAATTAAGCCGTTGGACCCGGCTGTAATTTGTAGACCTTTGACACGTTAAACGTTACAGATAGTCAGAAGGTCTGACAACCAGTCTTATCAATGAGTATTGTATTACCCAGTTATTGGGTTGTGGAGGTCAGATAGGCAGTCGCTCCATGTAGAATACTAGTATTCTGCTGCATCCGGTTAGACTGGAACCCGACCTCAACATAGATGGAAAAGGGCAAGTCAGATAAGTATAAGTTTTGAACTGAATGACATTTGAAACTATAGAATATTTTTTTTTTGTTATTATTTCATTAAAAAAAAGATAATTTGTAGTCAGGCAGTTGTTCCACGTGTATCCCGCCACTCACCGAGCAGCGGCAGCGCGCGGAGCGCGCCGGCCCGCGCCAGGCGCCACGCGTGCAGCGTGCCGTCGGCGCACGCCACGCACGCCCAGCGCACGTCGCACGCGATGCACGTCACCGCTGACCCTGTAACACCACTCACCGAGCGGCGGCAGCGCGCGGCGCGCGCCGGCCCGCGCCAGGCGCCACGCGTGCAGCGTGCCGTCGGCGCACGCCACGCACGCCCAGCGCACGTCGCACGCGATGCACGTCACCGCTGACCCTGTAACACCACTCACCGAGCGGCGGCAGCGCGCGGCGCGCGCCGGCCCGCGCCAGGCGCCACGCGTGCAGCGTGCCGTCGGCGCACGCCACGCACGCCCAGCGCACGTCGCACGCGATGCACGTCACCGCTGACCCTGTAACACCACTCACCGAGCGGCGGCAGCGCGCGGCGCGCGCCGGCCCGCGCCAGGCGCCACGCGTGCAGCGTGCCGTCGGCGCACGCCACGCACGCCCAGCGCACGTCGCACGCGATGCACGTCACCGCTGACCCTGTAACACCACTCACCGAGCGGCGGCAGCGCGCGGCGCGCGCCGGCCCGCGCCAGGCGCCACGCGTGCAGCGTGCCGTCGGCGCACGCCACGCACGCCCAGCGCACGTCGCACGCGATGCACGTCACCGCTGACCCTGTAACACCACTCACCGAGCGGCGGCAGCGCGCGGCGCGCGCCGGCCCGCGCCAGGCGCCACGCGTGCAGCGTGCCGTCGGCGCACGCCACGCACGCCCAGCGCACGTCGCACGCGATGCACGTCACCGCTGACCCTGTAACACCACAATATAAAGTCCGTGGACTTTCTTGCCTTTCTTATCCATAGGAACCTACTACGCTTTGGAATGGGCAACTGAATGACCGACTCCTTTGTCAATAGAAATAATGACAAAAAAATGCCCGTCACGTAGATTCTTATTGGACACGTATCTTTTCCATTTTTACGTAATCAAAAATGCGGCATGGCTTCACGCCTTTGTAGATTTTATACTTAGTTGTGCCGTAGCTAGTCCCTACTCCCCATTTTTTATTAATATGATAAAGCAAAAAATACGTGTCTAATATTTTTTTTATTATCTGACTCTATCATAGTTGCTTTTTTTTTACCCAGGCAACAGATTAGTACAAATGGTACACTCCGTAAATTCATTTCAATAAAAAGCGACTCTTACGACGACACAATAAAGTGCAATTCAGGTCTGACTGCGTTACGCCCACTGAATTCGACAAGTCGAGCCCACCGCGGACCAACTTGTAGCTTCATACCTAAAATGCGGACTGTCCCATCCATGTCATCTGTGCCCAGGCATCATACCTATTCAAAATAAAACATTTAATTGAAAAAAAATGCTTTGAATATACATTAAGAGCCTACTACCTCAGCTTAAATTCACTTTTTATCTGGCTCGCACCATACTGCTCGCGGAGTGAGTGAGAGCGAGACGGAGTGGGGCACTGGCGGCTCCAAGGCGCCAGTAGTTTAGGTAATTGCTTTTTACGGTGAAAATAATGGTGATAAAAAAAAATAAAAAAACATAAGACCTGCTATATAGTTAGTTCAGTTAGTATGCAAAGTTTCATGATCTAATTTGAAGTATTCTATTCTGAATACCAGCGGTTTATTGTTCGCTTTGGAGGTAACGTAGTATTTATTTTTTTCTATAGAGAAAATTGTATGGAATCGTGTTTTCGATAAACATAGTAACTTAACATTAATCCTCAACTTTCATATATTTATTGCAAAATTAATGCTACAGTATTTTCGGCAAAACGGAGGATCATGCTAAGCCATTTGAGGTAGTATAGGCTCTTAAACCAATCCCAACAGGTAAACAAAAGATACACAACTTTGAATCAGTTCCAGTTAAAAATCTGCTGCTGGCAACATAATTTACAATAAAATATGCATACAAAGAATGCTTAAAATAGGTTAAAAATAAAGTATTACGTAAAAACCACTGAGCAAAATGTGAATTAATATTATGACCGTAATACAGTTTATAACTAGTACGGGGGTCGGGGTGAATCGGTTTCGTAGCAACCTGCATGTTATTATTATTATGTAATGTAAAATGTCGTCCTTTGTAATGTCAATAAAAGGTTTCTTATAACAGAACTTCTTTGATACTTACCTAAATAAGTTTCCCATACAGGATGACTGGAGGCGGAGTTATTGGGTAGCAGCTGCAATCGGGACAACGTTCCGTACTGTGTGTTGCAAGCTTTGTTTACGACCTGAAAGTTGATGAATTATTATGACTATTGTTCCATTATTATCTAATCGAGGAGCTCGGGGCTAAGTAATAACTGCCGCACGGGTCGATCCATCAGGTTAAGCTACGCTTGCCGGGGTTGGTCTGTGTATGGGTGACCATCTTTACATACCGAGACTCCTCCGTGCCTCAGAAAGCACGTTAAGCCGTTGGTCCCGGCTGTCATTCGTAGATCTTTGACAGTCGTTACGGGTCGTCAGAAGCCCGAGAGTCTGACAACCAGTCTTAACAAGGAGTATCGTATTAGCCAGTTACTGGGTCGTGGAGGTCAGATAGGCAGTCGCTCCATGTAAAATACTGGTATTCAGCTGTATCCGGTTAGACTGGAAGCCGACCCCAACATAGTTGGGAAAAGGCTAGGCAGATTGTTCCATTATCATTATCTAAGAAGTTTCTAGGTTTAATAGAGGGGATTAGTTATAACAATAAAAAATCGGCAGGCATGACAGAAGTGAAAACTTAACACTGGTATATATGATATAAACAATATTCATAATTAAAAGATACAACCAAGTCGTTATAATCACCGCTCAACGCGCCTAAAGAAGTTTTCACTTCAAAAATTGTGTTGGGTTTTGTACTTTGAAAATAATCATTTGATTAGTTTTCGATACTGTCTAAAGACGATAAGTCTTTTACTTTGACAATATGCTTAAGCTCGGGTTCGCATTGGCGATTTTTGTCCCGCGGAAATGTTTTTTTGTATACTGGATTCTCAACGCTCGGCTCAACACCGAGAGTTGAAATTCAAATGATGATATGATGAAAATCCCGCCGCGATATTTTTATATCCATGCGAACGTGGGCTCACTGTGATGCAAAGCTATACTCATTTCTTTGATTTATTTTTAGGATTCACCTTATAAGCTGACTACTTGGTTTGTGAACAACGAAATAAAATCATATAACTTTTCAAAGAAGAGTATGCGCTTCGGTAACCTTCGTGTTTCCGAATTAGCACGAACGTCGCGCCACAGAGTAACCCTCACAGATGCAATGCTTTTGTTTCCCCACAGTTTTGTGCTACCACGTTTCGGGCTCCTTTCATTGGGCATTTCTAAGAAGTATTCTCCGTGTCGGCTTACTTACTCCGGTCGCAGATCGTCATCTCTTGCTCAAAACTGTTTGGGAATTACATAGAGTTGTTAATCTAAAATTGTTTTAATCACGGTTATACAAAATAGACTAGTACTTCCATGGTAGTAGTATGTTGTACTATGTGTCCTGACTGGATAAACTGACAGACTGACTGACCTGTTGGGGAGTTTGTTGCGCCACTTATTTTTTCCAGCTAAAGCACTAGGAAGTGATGAAGTGCGGACTTTCTTATGGAGTTTTGACATTCGCAAAGTGCTGATTCTCAGCCTTGTTTCAATAAATGACTTGAATTTTGAAAGGAAAAACTTGAAAACTGGCGAAGATACAACTCTATATTAGATCTCATCATCGCCCGTTCGTATTTCCGAAGATAGACGACGATTCCCGAAGCGCTTACTTTTCTTTAGACAGCTGTACGTGTGTGTATGCTGGCGTCGTTATAACCCTTAGGAGGTATACCTGCAATCGCAACTGTCCGGCGGCTCTGACAACAGGTCCAGCCGTACCGAGCGCGGGCGCGGGCAGCGCGGCCCCGTACTGCAGCGCGCCCGGCGGCGGGGCCGCGGGCGTGGGGCCGCACGCGCGCTTGGCCGACAGCTCGTCGGCGCGCGGGCCGGGCAGCGAGGCGGCGCCGCGCTTGCGTAAGCGTTGGTCGAGACCGCTGAAGAAATAATCAGAACGTTGGTAAGTATCACGTCGATGAGCTAGATAAAACTGTAGCGGTTACACCGCCACATAGGTACTAACTACGCATCAAAAACATGACGTCACACAAATCCTGCATCGCGCAATTAGAGTTTACCGCGCGAACGGTCAGCCCGCCAGACACAACACCCGTCTGGTCGGAGGATCCTCCCTTTTCTATGGTGGATGAGTGAATTTTACACCCTGTTCCTCATGCCCCTAAAAAACTAATAAACAATGGTTTTCACTCTAGACTTAGAGCAAGAATTGCTAGAAGTCATGCAAGGAGGCCTTTACCCAGTGGCATGATCCAGGCTAAACAGTAAATAGAGGCAAAATGTTGAAAAGGCTGAATAATAGACCGTGTTATTGCTTTACCACTTTTGACAACAATTTCCAGAAAATTGAAAGTTCACTAAGATACAAACTATACAATGTGTTACAAAAACCCTGTCCGATCCGAAAAGGGCACATAGGTACTGCAATAACATTACCAAAAAGTAATAAAAAAAACTTATTACTATTGAAAATAAAATAAGTTATTGCTATTTAAAATTCACGCAAATAATAGTAATTGTTTGCCTACAGAGCAAACAACTATTTTTAAGGCGAGAGTGTTTCTTTGAATCCACAGCGGTGCGAAGATTTTAGAGTAGAATCCTGAACGCAGCGAGGGATTCAAAGTACGTCACTCGAGCTTAAAATAGTGTTGCTCCCGAGGTGAACACTCTACTTTTCATCACCCTCTATGAGAAAAAAAAAACGTGTGCGGTCCGACCTCATCTCTCACGTATGATTTAAATCCAACACAACATTTTCGCAGCTGCCATCTTGGATTTACATTTTGACTTTACTCTCGGCTTTAGCACCCTAGAAAACTATGATAACGACACCAATGACGAAAAGTTTGAAAATTTTCGTCATGTGTCGTTGCCGCCATCTTGGATTTTCATTTTGACCAAATTATTCACACTTTCTCTCTCTTTCTTGCCACCCTGTTACTTGTTCATACAATGTTCGTGATTGATCTCTTTGGTGATTGGAACTTTTACTAACAATATCCACATTCCAAATTCATATCTATTTTGCTCCCTAGGGATCAAAGAGCTATTTTGGTTCCTGTTTACGAAGAACAAACCAGCTCTTTTTGAATAGATGTGGAGAGCGGAGCGAAGGAATCTACTTTAGACTCCTTCGCTCCGCTCTGGATTCAAAGAAACACTCTCGCCTTAAAATAGTTGTTTGCTACCTAGGCAAACAATCTACTATATGGTATTGACATTTAATTTTTTGGCATTTATTTTGATTGACAAATGATTTACTTGACATTTAATTTGATGGACCTTTTATTTTCATTTAATTGACATTTGGTCTCCCTTTAATTGACATTTATTTAATTTTAACAGACATTTAATTTACATTTAATTCTTTTTTTAAATTACACAATGTGGAATAGACATGGTTGTTTTTGAGCTTATGTGGTTGGATAATTATGTAAATGGTAATTTGATTGACATTTAATGTACATTTATTTTCCATTTAATGGTTGGACAGGGTTGTGATTGAGCTTTTTATGGTTGGACATACAAACAGTAATTTTAATGACATTTAATCTCAGTTGATTTAAGTAAAATTTAATAAAATGTGGTTTTTGTGCTTTTATGGTTTGACATGTAACGGTTTTTGATTGATGACATAGTAATATTTTTATTTTTGTTTGCTATATGTTTGATTATTGTTTAGCTGTTATGATTTAAAATGTAATTATTTTGTAAAATTCGAACACAATGTAAATTGTTTGATGAATATAAAATAAATAAAATATTGTATCGAAAAATGCCGGGATCCGGGTTCTACAAATTTAGAGCTCTAATTATAGAATCGAATGTAAATTTTCATCACATCTATTCAAAAAGAGCTAGTTTGTTCTTCGTAAACAGGGACCAAAATAGCTCTTTGATCCCTAGGGAGCAAAATAGATTTGAATTTGGAATGTGGATATTGTTAGTAAAAGTTCCAATCAGAAAAGAGATCATTCACGAACATTGTATGAACAAGTAACAGGCTGGCCAGAAATAGAGAGAAAATGTGAATTATTTGGTCAAAATGAAAATCCAAAATGGCGGCAACGAAACATTCATTGGTATGTCGTTTTCATAGTTTTCGAGGGCGCCAAAGCCGATAGTGAGGTCAAAATGAAAATCCAAGATGGCGGCTGTGAAAATTTTCAAATTTTTCGTCGTGGGTGTCGTTTTCATAGTTTTCGAGGGTTCTAAAGCCAATAGTGAGGTCAAAATGTAAATCCAAGATGGCGACTACGAAATTTTTCATCATTGGTGTAGTTATCATAGTTTTCGAGGGTGCTAAGGCCGATAGTGAGGTCAAAATGTAAATCCAAGATAGCAGCTGCGGAAATTTTCAAATTTGTCATCATGGGTATCGATTTTTATGTAGTTTTTGAAGCTGCTAAAGTTGATAAAGAGGTCAAAACGTAAATCCACGATGGCGGTTGCGAAAATTTTGTTTTGGTTTTAAATCACACGTGAGAGATGAGGGTAGGACCGCAAACGTTTTTTTTCTCATAGAGGGTGATGAAAAGTAGAGTGTGGACACTCTACTTTTCATCACCTCTATTTTGATTGTTGCGAGGTTCACCTCGGGAGCAACGATCTCGCGATTCCGGTTGCGATTCGCCACTTTTTGACAATAGAAATGCTAGCTAATGTTGTAGAGTAGGTTGCCAAATTGGCATAGCACATAGCGACACACAACTCGGTACCTTGAGTTTCGTTAATAATGCTTACCATGGGGGTAAGCAGAAACTACAGAACGTCACCTGCCACGCTGCTTACATACTCTTTTGGTTCGTTTACGTTCATATTTCTGGTCATACATACACGTACGCCGGTTGCGAGTACTACGCACCTGACCTTTTTGAAGAACATCACGAATAAGGTATACTATATGTCCTTCTAGAGCATCCTCTCCCGGCGTTTCCACTCACATCTGCCTTTAGTTAGTCGCCTTTCATTCATTTTTCAATGTTTAATTGTGGATTATTTTTGTTAGACCCAACATAAGCAATCAATACATACTTATCACTGGTCCTGGAGTTATTCTGCTGTGTAGACGTAGCATGGTTGCTGACGTTGGGATGTATGACGATGTCATCGCGGACTTCCACTTTGATCCGCGACTTGCTCTGTGATGAGGTGCTGAAGCAGTTCTCAGTTCCACCCGGTTGCGAGCCTAGAGATTCACTGGAAAATAATTTGTAAAGTGAGTTTGCTAGTTATGCTTTCACGCTAAAACAGCTGAACGGATTTGGATGAAATTTGGCACAAGGGTACACCTTGACCTGGAGAAGGACATAGGCTACTTTTAATTCTAGATCGCAAATGAAGTCGCGGGCAACAGCTAGTTATCAAATAATATAACTACTTCTCAAAATAATGAAAAATTAAACTGGTTGGTCCTATATCAGAATTTGTTTCTTCCAATAAACTTGTTCTGAGATGACTGCTATTTGTATAGAAAAAAAGACGTGCTAAGCCTAACCCAATTCAATTGGAGGCACGAAATCAAAATATTTTATTTCACATAAACCTACATAGGTGCATGGTTCCAAGTTGATGTTTCCTAAGGAGAAGAGCCGGCAAGAAACTCCACGGTTACTATTTTAAAATTAATTGGCAATATTTTCAAATAACAGTGTTAATAGGTTTGGGAGGACAGTACCAGGTAGCTAACAAAGTAGAAAATGGTCAATAAATCTACAGTCTACTAGGTCTACGAAGATGAAAAAATCGCAAAGAAATACGTAAGTATAGTATTGAACAATATTCAAACATTAACCTGACGACAAAATTTAAGAGTAATGTTAATCAAATCAAGCTCATTTCTGGCGTCCCGAATCGTAGAAAATTGCTATTTTACGAATACGAAGTTTGTTGTTTCAGGGCTTTCCAGAATACCTAGATCAAAGTTAGAACTTACTTGGCATCAGCGTGTGTGAGAGGTATAAACACGGGCGTAATGCGTCGCTTGCCGTCCGACGTCCGGGTCTCGATCTGTCGGTCCATTGGACGTAATGGCGTCGATGATGTTCCGCTCGAACCCGCTGAAGGACTTAGCAGGCTCTTGGGCTGTAAGAGAATAAATCATACATCATCAATATATATAAAAGAAAGTCGTGTTAGTTACACTATTTATAACTCAAGAACGGCTGGACCGATTTCGCTCATTCTTTTTTTGTTGTGTTTGTTATTGTCTGGAGAAGGTTTTAGGTAGAGTAGCAAGGTTAGATATGGTAGGGTAGGTAGAGTAGGGTAGGGTAGGGTAGGTAGGGTAGCGTAGGTAGGTGCGCCGTAGATAAGTACTTAGTGCTAACCGTGTGAAGCCGGGGCGGGCAGTTAGTATTTAATAAATAACATAAAATAACATCACGCCTGTAATCCCCGAAGGGTTGAGGCAAAGGTGTACAAGTAGCACACACACATTTCGCCAGTTATGTTTAAGTTCCATGTAATAGGGAGCAAGCCTATAGCCATCAACCGGGCACAAATCCAGACTCTGGGCTGCTAATGAGAAATTCCTGATGGATAAACCCAATAACACTTTGTCTGACCTGGGAATCGAACACAGGACCTCATGCTCAGCAGTAGCGCTTGCGACCACTAGACCAACAAGGCAGTTTAATAAATAAGTACCTATCCATAATGTGCCTGACACAAATTACACATAATACATTATCAGCCTACAATGTTCCCAATTTAGACAGCATTAATGCTGAAATGACCCTTATTGGCACGCACTAGTTGCTTTATGTTTATTTTACCTTTTTATTTTGTTATTGTGTTTCACGAACTGTATTCAAATAAATATTATTCTATCTATCTTTCTTTCAATTCTGGGACACAGGCCTCCTCTCTGCGTCATTCACCACGCGGGCTCAGTACGGTTTTGTGGATGACAAATGACTTAGAAACTTTGGTTCTAAGACAATGTTAAAAACAGTAAGTCTATTTAGTAATACCGCAGAATAATTTGTATCTTCAAGAAGTTAACAAGTGAAGGGTCGCCATAGTCGCCATTATAAACCGGTATAGTATCCAGACGTTAATATGTTAAATTGAGCATCAGAACTACACAGAACAGAAGAGAGTTATGGGGTGTCAAAGACCCTCGATAACTGTCCTTAGCTGCATTTGCACTTTAGTTTCCAAACTTGTAAACAAATATGAGTATTTAGAAAAATAACTTTAACACCAACATAATTTATGTCTATAAAGTTCAATATACTACTTCGAAATGTTGACATACTATATTCATTCTGAAATCAACCTAATTTACAATCAATTAAAGTTGATATTTGTAACATAAAAAAGGATTTCAATACTTTACAACGCTGATTAAGAAGACAGTACCTGTGACTTATCACTCTTGGGCGTGGTCTCTTCTTTGGAAGCTTCTTTCTTAGCGTCTTGTTTCTCTCTAGCCAGTAAGATGTCGGGGCACTCGACCAACAAGTTGGCCGACAAGTCACCGCCCGACTCGTTGGCCAAACATTTGCCGTAAATTTTTTCGTAGAAAGCGTTCTGAAAACGGATAAATGTGTTTAAGGTGACAGTGGCTCATTTTTTAAATTAAATTTAAAGTAGTGTCATGTAGAATTAGCCTTGTTTTTTTTAAATGTTTTTATATATTAAATGCTTTATTTAGGCCTGCTTGTGCCACATATCACTTAATACATTTAGCACTAAATTAATTTAAAACATCATTCTATTTTTGGTAATCGTGTGAATATGACAGAGACAAAATTATGTTTTAAATTAAATAATTATTAATCAATTAATTAATTATTAATTAAATTCGTTGACGTTTAAGGAAGGAAATTTGAATTAGCAGGTCATTGTCGGGTTGTATGTTGATTAAAATATGATTCACGATTAAATACGCGGGGCGGTTAGGTAAAATGACAAAGCCCTTTGTACATATCATGCATAAACCATAGACTGAACTTACCTTTTCATCAAAAGTAAGCGGTGTTCCGATCTCTTTGTTAGTGAACTGTATGCATGCGACCGTGCCGTCCGAACTACATGCCAGCAGGTTTAGACCTGAACAAATTAAAAATATACAAAATATGTAAAATACTAAAGAAGGTTTTTTTTTAAGCCAATTAATTCCAAGTACAGTTCGAGTCAAATAACTTTGTAGCTCTGAAGTTAGGATGCGCATGCGCGCTACTGTTTTATAAGTAAGATTGACTACTGCGTAGTCATTTGTAGCCTACTTCAGAGCGGCAAAGTTATTTAACGCGAACTATAAACAAGTTGCGCAACATGTGTTTATGTTGCAGGCACATTTCATATAGTTAGGGTGTGTATGTGTACAGATAGTGCAATCCACGACGACGCGCCCCACTCCGCGATGACTGTACTGTAAGCTGTACTTTAGTACGGAGCGGAGCGGAGTGGGGCGCGTCGAGGTGGATTGCACTATCTATAACATGTTGACAGCAACATAAAATGATGTTGCTGTAACAGTGTTGTGCAATCATGAACACGCCTCAAAACCTTTTTTTTTTTTTTAAATAAACTCAAACTCAAAGCATTTATTTCAATTAAACCATTTACAGGCACTTTCGAATTGTCAAGGGGTCGGTCAGTCAAAAATAAGAAGCTAGTTGCCCATTCCAAAGCGTAGTAGGTACCTATGGAGAAGAACGGGCAAGAAACTCCACGGACACTCTTTTAAATAAAATATAAAATTGATACAAAATATTGGTTACATCATTCATTTTAAAATTATGCATGTGAGAACAATGTAATAAGACGTGCACGTTCGTAAAAGCGTCCGTAATAAAAAGAAAAAAAGAATCATTCAAAAACTTAAAATAAATTAAAATAAGCCATGGCAGCTAAGAGATGACCCGTCCCAACTGACGGCGCCCGTTCACGAACATGACGCATGGATCAGCACCATTCAGCTCAATATTTGATTGAAATTCATTATATTACACAGAAACATTTTTAAGCTGGCCAAAACCTCAATATTTAGCTGACCATTTAAATCATAGCTAGCTCTTTTATTTCATTATAATAATATATCGTTTATATTTTTTAATATTTGTATAAAACAAAGAAAGAACATTTAAAAATATAAAATATAGTACTCCACCATGTAGTAGCCCGCCGGTATCGGGAACAGGGTCCAAGCTACCGGTGGTCAGGGCTCCTGAGAGAGGAATCTCCCTAACGATACGTGGCGTGTCCAGGAGTACGGCTTTCTGGATCAAGCCCTTGATCCTGCTGCCTAATGAGAGCCTCCTCAGGTGTTGGTCGAGGCTCTTGGCTATTATGCCATTGGCCGTCACGACTATCGCTACAATGATTGTTGTATCCACATCCCACATGTCAACAACCTCGCGATCCAGTAAAATGGCAGTGGGTGACAACACTTTATTATTATTACTATAGCCATTTTAATTTTATATGCTTTCTTGAAATTATGAGTTTATCTATGACTTACGTACTTACACAATACTTATTTTACCGTTCAAAATAAAATATACGTATAAGATTATAAATTAGATTAATGTTATCCGCGTCAATAAACAAGATAAAATATAATTTGAGATAAGTTGATTTCGTATCTTTAAGTCATAATGCATTGAACTTATATATTGGTAGACAATGCAAGTATAATCGCTGCAAAAGAATGTTTTAACCCCCCAAACTGAGTTGCTGAGTTCCGATTAGTATTTTTTATTTTGCCTATATTATAGTTATAAGTTTAAGGGCCGGAGAGTGACAAAAAGCTTTCCAAAGAAAAGTATGCGCTTCGGCAACCTTCGTGTTTCCGAATTACTACGAACGTCGCGCCACTACGTAACACCCCACAGAGGCAATGCTTCTCAGTACTACCGCGCTTAGTAGTAGTGTACCTATAATAGGGATGATGCCTGGGTCAAAAAAAAGAAATTCTATTTAGTCCGTCAGTCAGATAATATAAAAATTTTAGACACGTATTTTTTGCTTTATCATATTAATAAAAAAATTACTTAGATACAACGCATTAAAGTTGGGGAGTGGGGGTTGATACGTCACAAGTATGTATAAAATCTACACACAAGTGACGTCATGGCACATTATAACTCAATGTATCGCCGTAATCTTTTGATACCGTAAAAAAAGAAAAAATACGTGTACGTTATTTTTTCATAGTCTACATTACGGACAAAAACATTGTTTTAGTCATCATCCCTATTGCGCTTTTGTATGAAGTTTTCTCTCAGTCGGTTATCTACTCCGGTCTCAGATCGTCGTTTGTTACTCAAAAGTTTTTTGGAATGACATAGAGTTGTTAATCCTACAATTTAGCAAACATGGTAATGCAAAACAGGCAAGTAATTACATGCTTGTAACAGCTCTATATTAGATCTCATCATCGCGTGTCCGCATTTCCGAAGATAGACGATGATTCGAGAAGCACATATTTATCTTCGGAAAGCTGTTAGGCATCCTGGAAAAACGCACGGTGTGCGATAGGCCACGGGAGCGAAACTGCGGTTGCAAGCTAGTAAAAAAATATTACCATCAGAGCTCCAAGACAGATCAAGCACGCTGTCAGTGAACAAGTCGTGCACGACCACGAGGGGTCGCTTGAGTGACGTCAGCCAGATGCTGAGCGCTCGGTCGCGCGACCCCACCGCTGCGCAGCAACACTTCTTGCCTTCCTTCACGAAGATGTTGCTGTTGAAGCGCTGGGGACACAAAGAATCGTCATTATTATAGACATCGTGGAAATACGTGGTACACCGAAAATAGCAATCCATTACATTTGAACTTAGCATCTTAATAACGAACATAAATAAGATTAGATTATTCTTATTTGTGCAGAATAAACGATATTTCGATCTTCTTTTTTATCTTAAGTCTCGCGCTGCTCCTGTCAAGTCAGTTTGGAGGTGTTTGTAACATCGGAAATAGGTTTATAGGCTTTTTTTTATTATTTGGCATCCGCAGGTCAACCTAGGTTGTCGGTTGCTTAACCTAACTTTCCTGTGGGAGCCTCAATAAATTTAGGCCTCCAGTCAGGGCATAGAACTTACAAATTAAGAGTTTACATCCTAAGGGCATCCCCTGTGAAGTACGGACCTCGGCTTAGGGCGTCGCTGGGGGAGGATGGCAAGGGACAGACTGGATTATTATTATCTTTGATATTTCTCGGGACCCTAGGGTCCCGGACCTTTGGAAGGCGTACGAGGGGCCGAAGCCAACTCGCAGAGGCCTGTTAGACGTGTCTAATGAAACGAGGCACTAACCGACGATTATCCCTGTACGCACTAATCTAGTGCACCCAAGGACAACCCCCGGTTAGTGCAGGACTATTGCAAGATATGGAAACAATGATATTGGATTATGGGTTTGGGTGGCTAAGTGAACTGGCTATCTAGAACTATGGAAAGACTATGGCCCCTGCCTGACCAATATCTTATATAAAATAGACAGGTAAAATGGCAGGGGATGACTTGCACACTCAATAATGGGCCCCCGAAAACGGTCGCTAGCACAAAGTGTCGAAGCGACAAGGGGGCAACATGTCCTGAGGTGCTTATAAGGAGTGGAGCGGTATTCCACGGCTATCAGGACAATCCCGGAAGTACGGTCAAGATCCCTACCAGCATCTTACTGGAATACTTCCTTCCTCCGAGCACATTTGCTCTTGCGAATCTCCACTCAAGCCGGCCAATAAAGGCAAGAAAGAGGTGGGAGCTCTATTCCTCGTCAGTGTTCACTCCAGCCGGCCAATAAAGGCAAGCCAGAGATGAGGAACAAGATTTCTCCCGGGAGATAGGGTCCGTGGGGTCGCTACTGCCCAACAGCTCGCCACATGCTGCCCTGCGGGTTTATTATTATTATTATTAGGGGGCGAATTCAAAGCTACGGGCTCAGCGGCGCGGGCTGGCTCGAACAAGAGTTGGGACGGGGGAAGTAGGAATCCAAGATGTCTCGCATACATGGTGTATGCAAAACACGCATCAAATTCTCATATGAAGCTCTCTTCACTCTCACTCCTCTCTGTCGCACTCTACTATATTCAGACCGGGACCATTTATGTTCATAGTGTTCATTATTTATTTATTTATTTAATACTTCAAGCACAGAAATGTACAGAGGCGGACTTAATGCCATAGGCATTTTCTACCAGTCAACCTTTGGGTGATGCAGAGACAAACACTGGTAGGTGCAATTGAAGAAATTGAGGAATATTTTTCTTTGAACTATAATTATAATATACATACCTAATTATTAGATTATTATTATTCATTAGTGGGATAGTTTCTACAGTCTATTCAAATTAGTATAATTTACATTTAAGCAAATATCAACTTTATGCCGCTGTTAATTAAGTTGATTTCAGAAAGATTGAAAGGGCATCATTTTATGTCTGGGATTTATTCCGAAACCACAAATATTATTATTTGTTACGAACTCATGATATGCTAGCATGCATAGTACATTAACTCACAGCACAAGTGACAGCCTTCCTGTGTCCTACGAAATCCTTATCGCACCTCCACCCATCTCTTTCTACCACTTGCGCAGTTGGACCGCCTCCGTTCATAGCGTGCGCAGACAATACATACTGGCCGTCTGGAGACCAGGATAGGCGTAACACGTGGGTTGTACCTGAAAGAGAAGCAACGTGTAAATGTATAAGAATTATGAAATATTTTAGTTTTAATTTTATGTTTAGTCCCTTCGGTTATCTTTTATAAACAATGACATAAAAATGTTATCACACTGTACGTGTCACGCATGTATTCAGCGAGGCGATATATGAACCTACGTATTAAAATCCGCGTGGTTCTTTCTACGAAAATTAGGCAGAGTATTTTTGGCCTGAGGCCCTAGTGTAAGTTTATTTTAATCATCTCGACTTTACGCATAGACCGCGTTCGGCGCTCCGATTGGCCCTTCACTGGTGAAGGCCGTCCGGTTGCCAATAGGAGCGCCGAACGCGGTCGATGTGTAAAGTCGAGATGGTTAAAAGAAACTCACACTAGGCCCTGTGATGAGTTATAGGTAATTTAAAAAGCAGTGTAGTGTAAACACGCCGAAATTTCCGTCGTGAAACTTCGGCGGATGTGCTCTCGTTCATTCCCGGCGAACAAGCTGCGCATACGGCTCGCGCGTTACCGATGATCGCAAATAGTGGTCATTTTCTATGCTAACATAATTAACGGTTGTTACATACCTCCACACTCTTCAAATGGTTCTGTGATAACAATTTCCGGCGCCCAATCAGCTGTTTTCCACACTCTCAAAGACTTATCATCAGACTGTGAGGCTAAGTATTTACCCACCTGAAATTAATTAAGACAAGATAACTATACCTACTAATTGTATATAACAGTTATGTTTAAGTCACATGTAATAGGGGGCGAGCCTATTGTCATCAACCGGGCACAAATCCAGACACCGGGCTGCTACTGAGAAATTCCAGATGGAAAAATGAAATGAAATTGTTTATTCTGTAAATAGGATATTGGAATCACTTTTACATGTCATCTTAAAAAAGTAATTAAAAATTAGCTAGATGAGTTCGGCGTTTCCTATCTGACTACTCTAAGAAAGGCCGAAACAAACTCAGAGGTCACAGTCTCTTTTAAAGTCCAGACATAATCTTGGTCAGGCCATGAGGACTGATACTGCTAAACAAATTAGAGCGCTACGGGATTAGAGATAAGTTTGAAATAGGTTTAATGCAGTTGCATTAAACCTATTTCAAACTTTTCTCTCTAATCGCACTCAAATCACAACGCTTAATAGGCTATATGCGAGCTCGAAAGTTGAAAGAACATACATGTCACGTCCTAGGAAAACTACTTATGGTGTTCCCGAAGGTAGCATTCTTGGCCCCCCATTATTTAACATTTACATAAATGATATTCCTAAGGTCAGTAAGCACCAGATGGTCTTATTTGCACAGCACTATTTTATTCTCTAATGACATTAATATTCTTGAAAATTACATAAATGACGATCTCAAAAATATTATAAATTGGTTAGTTAATAATAATTTAAAAATAAATCTTGACAAAACTAAAATTATGACATTTAATCAAAGAACAAATAAACCGAAGCTTAATATAAAATGGTAACGTAGCAATCTCTGAAAGTGACATCAAAAAATTTCTAGGCCTTTACATAGATAGTCATCTGACTTGGAAACATCATATCGACGCTTTGTCAAAGAAGCTTAGTCAATTTGCGTATGCTTTGTACAAATTATCAAAAACAGTTAACCGCATTGCAGTACAAATAGCTTAAAATGCTTATGTGGCTTCTGGCATTAGGTACGGAATCATTTTCTGGGGCAACTCCACTGACAGAGACATTGTATTTAAAGCTCAGAAGAAATTCTTGCGATCATTTACAAAGCTACAATCGATTGATATTTGTAAACCATTATTTAAGGAACTTAGTTTGCTCACTTTACCGTCTATGTACATAAATGAAATGTGAGTGTTTGTCCGCTGTAACCTGCATTTATTTGAAAAACTGCGCTCTCGCCGTTATCAGAACACCATTCATGTTACCTCTCATAAAACAGCATTTTTCGGCAAAAGTGCGCTAGGTATGACCCCAAAAATATATAATAGTATACCAGCAGCTATTAGAAATATACAGTGTATGGGATCCTTTAAGAGGTCCTTGTTTAGATTCCTTTTAGATAGATGTTACTACTCCATTACTGAGTTTACTACTGATAAACAGAGGTATGACGATTCCCACTTGCTAATTAAACACTTATGATTTTATTTATTGATTAAGTGTGAATGTGTTTACTATCTAAAATTGTAATGACCTGTTTACCTAACTGACATATTTTAAATTGTTTTTTTTAAATGTAATCTATAGGCATGCCACCTTAATTAATTGTAATTACTTGTTTATGTTAATTTTGTACGCCATATATTGGCTAAACATAGTGCACATATTTTAGACCATATACTATCTGTAACCATACCTATGTTTAACAAAATAAATGATTGTAAAATATTATTTTTAAAGTTTGGAGTGGATAAAGGGGATAATGAACCTTTGAATAAAAATTATATTTTTTGTTATTTATTTTTATTTAAAAATAAGTGTCGGTTTTAATCAAGAACAGATTTCTATACAAGGTTCAGTTATTTTCATCATTCCCTTTCTCTTCACTGTGGCCTGATTCAGTAGATTGACTAAATTGTTCCTGTTGGAATAACTCTATTGGATCTTTTTTTTCGGTTTTGGGTGTATACTTGTCAATAAGGGTCAGATGTCAACAGCAGTAGATTCAATATATCTCTGTTACACCTTTCCCTAGAAAAGGAGATTGCCACGGAGCAGGTCCCTTTTGTGGTATCGTGTGCCTGATTTTAATAATAACCAAAAAATATAACTATTTTTTTTGTGTACAGGGTATTTTTTATACAATTTATTTCATCCTGGGAATAAAGATAAAGTTAATTAATAGTTAAACATTACGTCGACATCCGTTTGATTCAATGTAGTCTGTGGTTTGATTGGCATACAAAAAAAAGTTGCCAGGTATCAAAGAATTTAATAACTAAAGCTATCTTTTAATCAATTGAGTAATCGATATTAATTAAAACGATATTAAATAATAAAAAAAACTATTATTTTTTATTTAATTATACAGGGTGTTTGGCGCATGGACCGACACAATTTTTTGGGGAGTTGAGAGGGTCATTTGCGAAGTTTCACCCAAAGATCCCATTTCCTAAGTGTCACGGTTAATAAGATATGATTTTTTTAGATTTTTTCCAAAAATTATGAACATAGTTTTATTTAAAAAAGTTCTTTATATATATATTAGAATAAGAATACATTGCAGAATACAATAAAAGTTATTTCGTGCAATTAGAACAATAAACAAAAAAGTAATGACTATTTAAAGGCGAGATTTCGGGTAATTTTGTGAAAAAAACAAAAAAAAACATCTCAATAACCGTGACACTTAGGACATGGGGTCTTTGGGTGAAACCTCCCAAATGACGCTCCCAATCCCCCAAATAATTGTGTCGGTCCATGCGCCAAACACCCTGTATATAACCTATGGGCAGTTTACATCTCAATTAGATCTCAACATTTGACAACTTCAACGCTACTGTGTTAGTATTTTGTTTTAGGACGATGAGATAGAATGATGTTATCCCTGTCCTTTTATACGTATTATTGTACCATATATATCTGAAATGAACAACAATACGTGTACGCCAAATATGAGTTTATGTAAAGTATTCTTGATGACGAACACTATTGGATAAATAAACAATGCTCATAGTCGATGCGAGTAAAACCGATGGAACAATGACAATAATAGGTTGCTTAAACTCATAATACTCATTGATAAATAATAAATGTTCAGAAAAGTAATAGACACAAAAATAATAGCCATGTTTATTTAGATAACTCCTTAGTAGAAAAGTAGTTTTTATCGATTGATCTATAACGATTTATTAATAAATTATAAAAAAAAATATCTGGCAACATTTACTTGTGCTTGTCACAGAACTCGCAGTCTTCTTTCTGTGCACAGACTACATAGAGATACTTA
Source organism: Xanthia togata (assembly GCA_963853775.1). Taxonomy (NCBI): domain Eukaryota; kingdom Metazoa; phylum Arthropoda; class Insecta; order Lepidoptera; family Noctuidae; genus Xanthia; species Xanthia togata. Next base: position 22,800,619 of record OY970802.1, read on the forward strand.
CGTATGTTCTGTGGTTCGTTACGTGCGTCATTGCTTTGTTTAGATACTTTCGAGTTTTGAATTCCGTAATCTTTTACTTAGTTATTATTTACGATACGTGCTTTTTCTGCTACTACCGAGTTGAGCTATTAAGTTCCTGGAGTGCATTACGTTTTGTGAGATATTTGACTCTTAATAGTGCTGTTCTTTGTGAGATATTTGACTCTTAGTGCTACAACAGAAAAACAATGATATCTCTTGAACCAGGGTGAATAAATGAAAAATGGTTTCTGATTATGAAAATACTATGTTTTTACTATTATTTAAAATAAAAATCATCAGGGCACAACAATTTTCCAGTGGGACCCAACTTTCCTTACAAATCGGGCAATCTCCTTTAAAAAAAAATCAAACATTCAAAATTCAAAAAATAATATAAAAATGTGGATGGTGGAGGGATGGTTTTTCAAATTAATAATGTTAAAGAAAGGATTAACCTCTCATGCACCATTACTCTAGTGGCTAAGAAGCGATCAGAACATAATTAAAATCAATATGGAAAAAAAAAAGATTTTTCTTGTTTCTCTAAGGTCTCAGACGCCAAAAATAATCATTACGTACAGTTATAATTAATAAACTTATATTTAAAATACGGTACATACCTGAATGATAAGGTAACGAGTAACTTAATCACATACAAGTGAAATTAATTTAAAATTTAAAAAAAACTCCCGACAAACATTTTCTCATTTCACTTTCCTACTCCATCACCAGACCCTGTTCATCATCTATCTATAACCTATTATACAGGTGCTGTAAGTTGATCAAGCAGTTGGGTATCCTGCAAATTCCAGGTGATGCTGCAGCATCAGATCAAGTTTACTATGTTCTTCTTATAAGTGACAGAATACCAAATTTCAAATCGATCAGACCTGGGGAAGACGCGCACATCCATTCATCAACTAGAAAAGAGCTGATAATCTTCAAACGGCTGAACTGATTCTCATAAAACATATCTAAGAACCATCGCTAGAAGACCTGCTTTCAAATAAAAAAAAACCGCATTCAAATCGGTTCACCCATTTAAGAGCTACGATGCCACAGACACACAGACAGCGGTCAAACTTATAACACCCCTCTTTTTGCGTAGGGGGTTAAAAAGCGCCGAGAACAAAGACGTACTTGTGTAGCGACGGCTAGGGTCCGACTACGAGCAGTGGGTAATTAATATTGATGACAAATGACGTCACATGTCATCTACCTGTTATGGAACACGAGCAGATCAAGGAGTTTGCAATTAGGGTTTTGTCTAGGTTTTTTGCATGAATACCGTTCCGTGGATCGTAGCAGATTGCATTTTCTAGTTTCTGCCTACCCAGATGGGGAAAAGGCGTGATTTTAATTAGTAAAAAGAGAGAAGTCCTGAATTACCCATCAATGTGTAGTCTACATTTCTTAGTTAAAAAAACAAATTACCATTATTAAACAAATTCATAGGACCAATAAGCATTATTATGTTTTCAATTATTCAGAGTCCAGATTATCCTAACTATTGAATATTGCAGCACAGAAATAACATTCTTTTTCATTTGCATTCAGAAAAATGTTATAGGCTTTGAAAGATAAAATACTTACTGGATCCCAAGCCACACCCTTCACGAGCCCGCTGTGCCCATTCAATACGCACACCATTTCTGGAAACTTCTCTGCATTCCAGATGATGATGGAGTTGTCCACGCTACAGCTGGCCAGCCACTTGTCTAGCGGTGACCAGGCTAGGTCTAACACATCACCTGTTTAACAAAAAACAGTGTAATTACATTTTAAAGTCCTTATTGTTACAAATGTAAGCTCAGTTGGAATTCTAAGGCAGGCTAATTTATTAGGTAAGACCAACAATTGTTTACACCAGTGTTACGCGCATCACCATCAAGTAAAGCGCTGACACAGGACACGAGGCCCGAAGACACCGTCTACGTGACCGAGCCCGCGCACTTCGTATCCAACATCAACTGAGTCAATTTGCTTTTTTTATAATCTGTTTTTTTTTAGTCCTCCGGCAGTAGCCTACGTAATTCTTACAGACATTAATACATTCTTAAGACGCAGATATATGCCAGTGACGTTGAGTGGTTAGTTTGTGTTTGCGTCGTACGTCCAGCCAGTAATAGGACTCGCCAATCAAGTAGCGCTGTCCCCAATTTGAAAGAAAGAAAAATGCGTTTATTGGCATTACAAAAAATACACTTTAAAACTATAAAAACAGAAACAAATTATTGTAATCATCAAATGACTTCTCCCGCTCTGGGCGGAGCGGGAGGGCGTGTCAGATTCTTACTGACTAAAACCCACCCGTGTTCCTTCAGTTGCCTGCACTGAGAAAAATGTCATTTTGGCATAATCTTAAAATATCGTGACGTTGGTTTAAAATAGATGCGTTGTCTTATAATATGTTGATAATAAGTAAATATTACGCTAGAACTGAAATGTGTTAAGATGGAATCGAATTTTTTGGGTAAATAATGCAATATTATGATACTTGTCATCGTAAAAATTTGTAATTATGAAATAACATTGTCTTCTTCAAATAATAACACAATGTAATAGAAAATGGTCCACTGTCCCATAAATTAGTATGATAATTATAAATAAGATTCTAATTAAAAAACACAATGACAGTCACCGTAATATAAATAGATTTCATAGTTTAATATGAAGAAGTATCTCTAAAAATACGATGACCTCCCCCTAATGTACTATATTAAATTATAATGCTTTAAACTTATATTTTTAAAGTAAGCATCATTTTTTAATATTACAGTCATATTATTTTATGTGAATCCTATGATAATACGATTAAATAATCTCATATTTTTAGAGTAAGCATCAAAGTTCAATAATATAGTCATATTATTTTATGTGTATCCTACTAAATTATTATTACAGAGACCCATTTATGAGTAGCATTTGAATGATGTCCTACAAATTTAAGGTGACGGCATTATACAGGATTACTGGTAATTCGACGTATATCCGTCAGGGGCTGATAAAAGGGGCCAAATGCAACAAATTGAACCCCCCATATGTATGGCCGAAATTCAATAGTATTCGAGATATTTGAATTTTAAGGGTTTTTCGATATTTACCCAAAATTTGACATTTAATTCCAAATAAAAAAAAAACTACACATTTGAATGGGTACCATTAAAAATCATGTTGTAGCTAGCACTTCAATTAAGCTATGGACATAGTTAAAATTATTTAATTTAACAAAATAATTAAAATAATTAACGATATAAGAATAATATCTTACCAATATTTTTATTTTACGCTTCAAAAATGTTGCCTCCTCACAAAAATTTCTATGACATTAATCGTAAAAATAACTAAAAAAACTTACCTATTCTGTAAGCTTTCCAAAAAGGTATAAAAGTCAATTTTAAAATACATAATTCGTGGCATGGCATGTGTTTGAAACGGCGCGGGGAGAGAATTTGTATTTGTATGAAATAAAATGCATTCAAAAATGTACGTCAAATTTTATTAAAAATTTTACACATCTTGTTCAAAATGAGCCCCTCTATTACGAATGCAAGTTCGAATTCTTTTCCTAACTTCGGTTTTCGTCACTCTTGATGAAAACGTTGTTCTCATCTGTTGCGCCGCGTTTATTATTCGCTGTCGAAGTTCTTCGACTGAATTTATTGGGGTCACATAAACTAATTCCTTCATATGACCCCAGACGTAAAAATCAAGTGGTGTGATATCAGGGCTTCGTGCTGGCCACGGAATTGGCCCTCCCCTCCCAATCCATCGGTTTGGAAATCTCTCATCTAGGCACTGTCGGACAGTAATCCGGTAATGTGCTGGGCACCCATCATGTTGAAACATGAGGTTGTTTTTTATTTCTTCGGGAACATCCGCCAACAAATCGTCTAGGTTGTTTCTCAAAAACTCCTCGTAATTTTCGCCGTTCAAATTTTGGGGCAAGAAATGAGGGCCCACCAAATAATTATCAACGACACCCATCCATACGTTCAGGGAAAATCTCATTTGCGACGCAGTTTCTTTTAGTTTTTTTGGATTCCTGCCTGCTTTAGGTGCCCAAAAATGTAAGTTATGGTAATTCGTTATACCATCCCGGTCAAACTTTGACTCGTCAGTCCACAAAATATTTCTTAGGAAATGTTCCTGGTCAGCGTCAGCGTTTAACATAAACCGAGAAAATTCGAGTCGCCTGGCAGGATCTCCCTCGTGCAATGTTTGGACAGGTTGATAATGGTACGGGTGTCTACCTGATAGATGTACTACCGACCACACTTTCCACTGGGACATACCGAGCTGTCTTGCAACAATGTTCGTTGAGATGTTTGGGTCATCAATAAAACACTGAAGAATGGTGTCCTCTTCGTCAGCCGTATACCGTCGAGGTCTGCCAGCGTTGAATTGTGCTCTCTGAACACTGCCAGTTTTAGACAATCGTCGATAGGTGCTCCCGAAAACAGTAACGTGGGGAAGTCGACGATCGGGAAAGCGGCGTTGGTATTCTCGCCGAGCCGCAGCCGCGTTTCCATCGGCAAAACCATAACAAAACATAATGTCTGCGTATTCGTTATTAGCATACGAAGCCATGGTATCCGAAATAACAATGATAACAAAAATAATAACAAGAGAAACAAGAATTAACAAGCGCCGGTTCAAACACATGCCATGCCACGAATTATGTATTTTAAAATTGATTTTTATACCTTTTTGGAAAGCTTACAGAATAGGCAAGTTTTTCTAGTTATTTTTACGATTAATGTCATAGAAATTTTTGTGAGGAGGCAACATTTTTGAAGCGTAAAATAAAAATATTGGTAAGATGTTATTCTTATATCGTTCATTATTTTAATTATTTTGTTAAATTAAGTAGTTTTAACTATGTCCATAGCTTAATTGAAGTGCTAGCTACAACATGATTTTTAATGGTACCCATTCAAATGTGTAGTTTTTTTTTATTTGGAATTAAATGTCAAATTTTGGGTAAATATCGAAAAACCCTTAAAATTCAAATATCTCGAATACTATTGAATTTCGGCCATACATATGGGGGGTTCAATTTGTTGCATTTGGCCCCCTTTATCAGCCCCTGACGGATATACGTCGAATTACCAGTAATCCTGTATAATGAGGTCTCCCTCTCTCACTTCATTCCGCCGCCGCGCCATTTCGGTCGGCCATTTGTATTTCACCGCTACAGCCGGCAAGTCACGACTCACGACTCGTTTAATTAATAGCAATAACAATTCCATTAGTGCCAGTGAACGTGTTTGATCAGTGCAAAAATGGATATGGCTACGCGTGATCTTTTGAAGAAGTGGAATTTGGAACGCTACATCGATCGTTTTGAAAGTAAGTTGACAAACCTACCTAGTAAGTTGCTAGCATGAGCTCACACATTACATTCACACATTCTAATTTCTAGCAAGAATAGGGTCAGAGTGTCGTCTTAGAGGCACTATGAAAAAATACTTAAAAAAATTTCGCGACCAATTTCAAGGTCACAGTTCTAACATAACCTTACCTATGGATCCCTTCGACATCGTTTTTACGACAAACGGTTGGTCGGAGACAAAAAACACCCAGACACTTTTAGCCTTTCTAGGTGTTACATACTATAGAATCGAGAAAATAAACGATTTGCGAAAATAACACTTTTTTGGCCGCTGTACACTCCAACCAAGAATAGTCTTGTCGTATGGTACCTACCCACCTACCTAGATATACGTTCATATTTATATTATACACTAGATTCGATGTGCAACTGCAACCAAAAAAAAAACAAATAGGTAGAGTGCGTCTAAACTAAAATGACGCGCCCCACTACCGCATTTACCGTAGTGTACGTATACAAATTTAAGTAGTGGGGCGCGTCATTTCAGCTTAGACGAGCTCTACCAACCTACATTTTATAAAGTCGATGCGACGTAGTGCATTTCACAGCTGCAATCAGGGCGCTGTTAAATTTACCTTTTTTTTCAGCTGAAAGAATTGATATCGCAACAATGCAGATGCTTAGTAAACAAGACATACATAGTATGTTCCCTCAAATAGGGGACAGACTCCGGTTTGAAGCAGCTCTGGCCATGTTAAAAAGCGACCAACCAAAAGATATGGTTTGTTTTCATGTTAAATTGTATTTCAAAAAAGTAAATTTTGTTTTAAACTTTTTGCTTACACATGCCCTGCGTCGCTTAAATGCACATTCTCCTACTTGCATGTAGGTAGGTACCTACTTATTAACTTTTATTATTTTAAAGTCTTCTTAAGATACCTAACAATTTAACCGGTGCAGTATTTATTTAAAAAGTGGAATAAAATCATAACTTTTCATCAGTCTTGTTAGTTTACCAACTAAGTACATTATTATTACCTTTTTAAATTTCTTGTTAAATTTCAGGATAACTCCTACAATTCATCACTCTTTGAAGAGGTCCTGAGGAATGACTTGTTAACTAGTCTACCTTGTAACTTAGAGCCTCTGCCACCGTGTGAAGGACTGCAAAGCTCAATCCTCAACCAAGACTGCGAAGCAGGACTTAACCAGGAAAATTTGGTAAGTTCTGCAAAATTGTAGAAAAGTACTCGTACTTACTGTTTTTTGGTTCAAGAGCAATATGTATTAATTTGTAATTACATCCATACTAATATTATAAATGCGAAAGTAAGTTTGTCTGTCTATCTGTCGGCTGGGGCAGGACCTTTTCACATTTTCATACCTAAGACACTGAACCGATGCAAAATTTGGTATAGACATTCTTTGAGACCAGGATCAGTCCTGATCTTGATCGATTAGTTTTTATCAGGGCCGGATCAAGGGACGAGGGCAGGACCGTTCACACCTGCAATGCTGAACCGATTACTAGTAAAAAAATATAACACTTCCCTTGAGTTATCTCCGGCTAGGGCTAGCTATAGCCTGTTAGTTAACGGTCGCACTCGGACACATTTAGTGATTATTTCAACGATTATTGAGGTTAATTGACCGTACATACTCATATTATCACACCTTTTTGTTACATGTACTATTATAACATTGTCTCAAAGTAAATATTATTTTAGGATGGTGACATACTGGTGATACCACTGGACTCGTCGTCGTCAGTGGGTGAAGCAGTTAGACAAGAGTCCACCGGGAGCAATTTAGTAAGTTATTGCCTATTATCCTGTACTTTTGATAAGGAATTTAAATTGACATTCAATATTGTTAACCCCCGGCGTAAACAGATAAGTTTAACGTCTGTACCTGTCCTGTCCTGTATGTGTGTACGGACGGCCGTTTAGGAGCTATACTATATGTCACAAAGATCAGTAATATATTTGGAGTTGGTGACAGCTATAACTAACAACTAAATGCATGATGCCTAGACTGGCACCGACTCCAACTGATCATTATACTGAATGGAAGGTAGGTATTGAACCTGTATTTTCAACATTTTAGTGACTTTTTTTTTTAACTTTTACCTTGCATATTTAGTTTGTAATGCCATACTTATACTATTTGTGTTTCAGGTGAATACCATACTGAATTCATCAGTCGAGGGAAAACAAATAATAGCAATTGGGCAGAAAACGGGCACCTTACCCTCAAACGTGCGTGGGCGTTTATGCAAGCTGCTTATGGAGAAGCTCATTACGGCCGAAAACCCGGTACTTCTGACAGATTCGCAGCTGCTTGCTCTATCCTACGACATTGGCAGATTATTTAAAGAGGAGTCACCACCCCTATACTACGCGCCGTACCTGCCGGCTGATGCTTACCAGGCTAAGCGCAATATCTCTGGCTGGTTAGTCACCGCCAGAAGGGCTCGACGGCAGCATTTAGTTTCGTTGGGCCTTATTGAAAAGCCCAAGTCACGTTCTCGCTCCAAGTCCAGTCCTAGGCTAGACACCCCTCCACTCGCTGGAATCGACCTGACCGGACTTAAAGAAGGTAACTCCTTTTCAAGAAATTTTATGTTTTCAGATTGAATTAAATTATCAAGAACAAAATTATTGAGAAAAATATCTGAATTAGTATAAATTTTCGTTACAAATTACAAAATATCTGAATCTAAGAACCGTTATTGTCATTGTACTAATTATTAATCGTTTTAATTTTTGTTGTCAGGTGAAGTGGAGGACGTAGCGTCAGCATTAGAGCAGCTGTCAAGTCCTTCAGCTGGTCCGTGGCAGGAGGTCAGTGCCCTGTGGCGGGAGACGGTGCGAGCTCGCCTCCGGTACTTGTACTACGAGGAAGGGACATTACAGGAGTACTTCAATAAGTATCCTATCCTGAAGTCAAGTGATGGATGGCGACTCCTGACGTATGACTACGAAGCACTGTTCCCTGATAAATCCGGGGGCCTCGACGCCTTGGATGCTTCATCGGAAAACATACTAAAAGCTGCTCAGCAGAAGCTTAACACCACAAAGGACTCGTTTCTTCGTCGAAAAATAGCTGATACATTGGCAATTTGTGACGGTAAGGAAATGATTCTGTTATATAGTTCTAGGTGCTCGACCTCCCTGGGTCGCTGAACCCGTTATAAAATATATAGACAAAAAAGAATTTAAAAATTATCTAACATGGTGCAGTCGTTCAGAAGTAACGGGCGGGCGGACACACATTTCGGCAATTCATTTTTACTTATATAGATAGATTTTATTTTGTTCTGATACTTTTCCCTATTTGCTCAGTTAATGATGATGTGTTGTGTCAAATATACTATTATTATTTTCTTTCCAGATGAACAACCGGAGACAAAATTAATAGCAGCGATATTGCTACTCGGCTGTCTCTTTAATATTCCTCCTGCCCGTCGATCTAGAAAAGACTGGCAAGCTTCACGAGCGGAGATATTGGATGGATTTGTGACCATCGTGGATGATGACGCAGACGTGCAAGTGGTAATTGAGGAGCGTCGCCAAAAGCTTCAAAACCTAGGTATTAGCCTCCAACCATTTATAATTTGGTGCCGCCAGTCAGGTCTCCTTCACAGTATGTGACAATACGTTTTACAAGTTCACAACACTAACTGAGGCTGTTGATGTGACTTTTAAAATATTTCATGCTACTGCGGCTAAATATCCTACTGAAAGCTATAACATTTGGCTTATTATCCAAATTGGTTTTTACAAAGTCAAAACATCGTACGATCGTATGTCACAATCTGTGAAGGAGATATTAGTTACTCTCGGAGTCACAATTTAAATTAAGATGAAGTGTCACAGTTGTAAAAGGACTTTTCCCACGTTTTCTTCACTTATTACCCACATAAGGAAAGAATGTGAAAAAATTGATATTACTGGAGTTTATAAATGTGGTGAAGACGCATGCTACCGGTATTTCACGGACGTTAGACAATTTAGAAAACATGTTAACTTAAAACATTTGAATAAAGTAAACACTCGTTATTTGCCATCCACCTCAAACGAGGCTTGCGTAGTTCCTATGTGTGAAACAGAGACTACCAAAGTAGCAACTGAGCACATATACATTGAAGCTGATAGTGAACCGGAAGTCCTTGATAATGCTGATAGTATTATTCATAAAGAAGTTTTGAAATTTATTTCAACGCTCTATGTAAATCCCTCTGTATCTCGATCGTCTGTACAAGCTATGGTTAGTCATTTGCAAACCCTTCTTGACAATATCGCACCGTCTTTAATGTCCGTATTCGGCCCTGTGCTAGCTGATGAGGAAAGCATGTCTGGAAGCGAAATTAATAAACGACTTCATAAGTTCAACACAGCTTTGAAGGGCATCTTTTTTCCGTTTCGTTCAGAATATTTGAGATTCCGAGAATTGAATTTATTAGGTTCTTTTATACCACCACATGAAGTAATCGTTGGTTATTGTCCTGACATTTCACAAAGGAGTAACACTTTAACATTACACACCAAGCCACGTACAATGCAAGTAATTCAACTTCGCCAGGTTTTGAAGATTTTTTTTTCCATTGACACTATTTGGAAAGATGTAACGGATTATTTGAACCACCTAAGGGGTAATTTAATAATCCGTGAAGAAAATCCGATGAGGCCAATGTGTCTAGAAAATGTAATGCAGGGATCTGTATGGCTGGCAATGTGTACACCGCAGGCGTCGGACATTATTCTTCCTTTAGTAGTATACTATGATGATTTTGAAATTGGAAATCCTTTGGGGAGCCACGCTGGGGTGCATAAGCTTGGTGGTGTATACGTTTCCTTGCCAGCACTCCCACCACATTTATTTTCATTGTTGAATAACATTTTGCTGTTAGCTATTTGCCATTCTGCTGACAAAACTAAATATGGAAACAAAGCTATTTTTGACCCTGTTATTGAGGAATTGAATTACTTGCAAAACAAAGGAATTTTTATAGAAAATAAGTTTTTTAAAGGAACCGTAAAATTGAAGGTTGTTGCTATAACTGGCGATAATTTAGGCCTGAATTCAATTCTCGGGTTTACTGAAAGTTTTTCAGCTAACAAGTGTTGCAGAATCTGTAACATTGACAAGAAAGGTTTGCAAACTGCTCTATATGAAAACAGTAACTTGCTTAGAAATATGACTTCATACCACGCTCAATTGCAAGAAAACGATACACCTAACACGGGCATTAAAGAATCATGCTGTTGGCTTAAGGTGACAGGATTTGATTTATTTCAAAATGTAGCAGTAGACCCAATGCATGATATATTAGAAGGTGTAGCTCGTTATGTAATGACCTTTGTCATAAACCACTTCCTTGCCGAAGGTCTTTTAAAGATCTCAGTATTGCAACAAAGAATAATTTCATTTGATTATGGACCAGATAGGAATTCAAAACCAAGTAATTGTTTAGTTGTCCAAGGTTCGAAAGTAAAATTAAAAACTTCAGCATCAGAAATGCTTACCCTTATTAGATACTTCAGCCTAATAGCCGGGTTTTACATTCCTTTAGAAAATAAAGTATGGAAATTATACATTATGTTGCGGCAAATCACCGACAGGTTATTAAGTCATAGGGTCTTCAGTGACACCAATATTCAACTCCGGGTTATAATAGCAGAATTTAATCAATTGTACACGGAGCTAACAAAATCACCCCTGCAGCCAAAGTTTCATTTTCTGACTCATTATCCTACCATGCTAATGAAGTTCGGCCCCGTACGTAACATGTGGGCTATGCGTTTTGAAGCCAAGCACAGGGTATCTAAGTTAGTGGCTAGATCATCTTTTAATCGAGTCAATGTTTGCAAGACTCTAGCAATAAAATGTCAACTTATGCTCAATGAATTGTTTGTGAAAAATACAATACCTACAACAAAAATACTAGGAAAAAAATCTGCATTAAATTCAGGAGACACTGTCAAGTTTTCTCTCGGCACTGGCGTTGTCCTCAAATATTCGGTTACTTCCGCTACAATAGCTGGTGTTATATGGCAGCGGAACTCTATTGTTACTGTAGATATAGATGATGAACAGACAGTGACAGATACTGAAGAGGTTTTTTTCCGTTGCTGTATGTTTGAAACTATTGAATTTAATTCTCATTACAATTCTTATGAAGTTAAACGTGGTAATGATTATCTGTGCTTTCCTTGCCAAAATGCCGTTTCTCCGTGTCCTAACACGCTCACTCTAATGCGAGGTAACACGTCATATATTACAAGTAGATGGTACCTAGAGTAAAAATTTCAAAATTCTGTAGGTATTCTAACGGCTTACGGTCGCTGCTATAATACCTTGAAAGGTCATCTCATTTTTAAGGTGTTTTTATTTTGAATCCAGTAATATCAATTTTTTTTGGAAACGTTTACATAATTATTAATTATGTACTTATAGCGTACGCGGCGTTGCTAGTTTGAGGCACTGCAGAGTCCAAGGGCAGTTATTTTTTTATAGCAGAGTGCGCTCAACTAGTAATCTACCCTTAGTTACGGTATTTATCGGATATCCCTTTAGGATATCCTATAAAGACGGCCCGATAACGGTGTCCGCATAAAGTAATGGTATGAGCCAGCACCAATAGCTGGTTTAAGGTGAACGCACACTTATCAGAGCCGAAGGAGGCGAAGGAATCAAATTTTAGAATTACTTAAATGAAGTCCAATGTAACTTCGCACACTTATCCGCACCGAATCGTACGACCTTATTCGTCCGATTCGGTAAGTGTGCGAGGTTCCATAGGATTTCATACAAGTAATTCTAAAATTCGATTCTTTCGCCTCCTTCGGCTCTGAAAAGTGTGCGTTCACCTTTAGTAATAGATTTTAAAGTAAAGTATTTGTATGAGGGATAGATTAGTCTCATCGGAGTGTTTATAGTAGCACTTTACTTGAAAATAGATATTTACTATAATAATATAACCAATTTATTGTATGCAGCTTTAAGGTGAAAGCGTCAGGGTAGCCCGCGAAATTCAAATTTTCTTACGTTTTTTGCAATTTGCAGGCCAGTGCTAGGTTTTGATTGAAATGTTAGACGCGGGTGTAAGACGTATGTAGTACAACTTATGTACTTACACCCGCGTGCAACATTTAATTAACATACAACCTAGCACTGGCCTGCAAATTGCAAAAAACGGCTACCCTGAAGCAATCACCTTAAGGGCAAAAATGTTTTAGTTATAGGTACATTAATGTAAAGTTTGTTATTTTTTGTAATTTAAATTTCTACTCGTCTCAACCTTTATTTTAATTTGTAAAAACTAGAATTATTGAACATAATGTATATAATGATTCTTTATAATGACCGACAAATAGATACTGTAATCATTAAGGCGAGGATGTTTCTAAACAAAACAGTCTTCTTTTATACTGAATATAAATGTTTAGAGTATATAATAATTATTCATTCATACTATGGAAATAAAAATACCATTCAATTTTCTGTTTAATTTATACATACATCCCTTTTCACCTTCTTACCATTCTTGCCAAGGTACTTTTTTCTATTTTTTTTACTTACTCTCCATTTTTTTAAGGTTCAAGTTTAGGGTTCTTCAGTTTTTTTTAATGTTGAGCTCACACCTAATAATATTTAAAAGGAAAGAACCAATATTGGATACTTAAAAATAAGGGGATCATGTAAGTCCAGTGGCGCCCTCAATTATAGGAGGATTGTGATTTCTAATAATCCAAACAATTTCTGTGTAATCCACCAGTATTTAGTTGTAGTCCTACTGATGGAGAATGAGTAGAACTACAACTAATCACTGGTGTATTATAGAGATATTAATTGGTTTATTAAAAAACACAATCCTCCTATTGAGGGCGACCTCCGTAAGATAATAGGCTATAACCAGAGATATGAGGAAATAGTAGGAAAAGTAAGAGGACCTAACCTAAAATACGAGGAGGTTACCGAAAAATAGTAGGAAAAATAATAGGATATAACTGGATATATGAGGAAGGCACCGAAAAATAGTAGGTAAAATTGTATGACATAACTGAATATGTGAGGAAGTCACCGAAAAATAGTAGGAAAAATAATAGGATATAACTGGATATATGAGGAAGGCACCGAAAAATAGTAGGAAAAATTGTATGATATAACTGAATATGTGAGGAAGTCACCGAAAAATAGTAGGAAAAATAATAGGATATAACTGGATATATAAGGAAGGCACCGAAAAATAGTTGGAAAAAATGTATGACATAACTGAATATGTGAGGAAGTCACCGAAAAATTGTAGGAAAACTAATAGGATATAACTGGATATATGAGGAAGGCATCGAAAAATAGTAGGTAACTAAAACTAAATCCATGGTGACACATCATCTTAAATACTGTTATCATCAACATCAGTATTATCATCGTTCTTTTTGGTGAATCACTATGCTCCGTCCTTTGAGTGAATTCATCATACTTTAAGCTGAATTCACCTCTTTTATGATTGTCAGTTTTCTCAGTGTGTGCATTGCCAGGGGCCACGGTATCCCTTTCGGACTGTCCCGCATCCCCGACAGGCAACGGTCCCATCGGACCACTTCAATTGCTGACATCTCTTTGAGACGCGCGTGAAACGCAACGCGCCGTCTACCCGGGCCTGGTCCTTATCGGACGGCGAGCTACCCATTGCTCACCGCCCGCAAGCCCGCGCCTACGGTGGCCGGGAATCGGCTATTGATTCCCGACGCCCAGGGCGTCTCCTGCGGCGGCTAAAGGCGTGAGGGCACGAAGTGTCTCTCCCTCACGCGTTCCGCCTCCTCCTTCGCGAGAATTACTGCTTCGCAGAAGGAGGTGTCGCCCTCCCATGCCTCTCGCTCCGTACCATGGCCTAAAGAAGGGCCGGACGCGAGAGATCCCTGCCACCGATCGCCTCCATGAGGACACGGTGGTGCTCTGCCCAAGCCGGGCAGACCTCCACCGTGTCCTCCGGGCGATCCACGCAGTGATGACACCCGGGCGTTTCCTCTCGCCTTATCCGAAACATGCCAAAAGGGCCTCAGCTCAGCATAACATTACGCACCAACATTATTAACATTATTTGACGCATTATTAATTTATTATATATAAAATAAAAGGTATTTTAATAAAACACGTATACTAAACGATCAGTAATTAAATTATCTTTTCATCACATCTATTCAAAAAGAGCTAGTTTGTTCTTCGTAAACAGGGACCAAAATAGCTCTTAGATCCCTAGGGAGTAAAATAGATTTGAATATGGAATGTGGATATTATTAGTAAAGTTCCAATCACCAAAGAGATCAATCACGAACATTGTATGAACAAGTAACAGGCTGGCAAAAAAGAGAGAAAGTGTGAATTATTATTATATTATTTAAAATGAAAATCCAAGATGGCGGCAACAACACATGACGAAAATTTTCAAACTTTTCGTCATTGGTGTCGTTTTCATAGTTTTCGAGGGCGCCAAAGCCGATAATGAGGTCAAAATGAAAATCCAAGATGTCGGCTGTGAAAATTTTCAAATTTTTCGTCATGTGTGTCGTTTTCATAGTTTTCGAGGGTTCTAAAACCGATAGTGAGGTCAAAATGTAAATCCAAGATGGCGACTACGAAAATTTTAAAAAATTTCGTCATATGTGTAGTTTTAATAGTTTTCGAGAGCGCCAAAGCTGATCATGAGGTCAAAATGTAAATCCAAGATGGCAGCTGCGAAAATATTAATTTTTTTCAATATTCAGGTATCGTTTTTATAGTTTTTAAAGCTGCTATAGTCGAGAAAGAGGTCAAAACGTAAATCCAAGATGGCGACTGCAAACATTTTGTTTTAGTTTAAAATCATACGTGAGAGATGAGGTCAGACCGCACACGTTTTTTTTGCACATAGAGGGTAATGAAAAGTAGAGTGTTCACCTCGGGAGCAACACTAATTTAAGATCGAGTGACGTACTTTGAATCCCTAGCTGCGTTCAGGATTCTACTCTAGAATCCTTCGCTCCGCTCTGGATTTCTAAGAAACACTCGCCTTAAAAATAGTTGTTTGCTCCCTAGGCAAACAATCTACTATTAAAATGGTTAAGGTTTCAGATAAATACGCTTGATAGATTTAGCTTGATTCATAGTTTCTAAGTTAGACATAACTTTACAAATGAATTGCACTATGTAATATAAAAATAATCTAAAATATTCATATATTAGAAAATGCTCTTATTTAAGGGGGGTGCCTTAAGGTAACCCGCGAAACTCAAATTTTCTTTCGTTTTTTGAATTTGCAGGTCAGTATCAGGTGGTATGTTGATTGAAATATGATTTGCGATCGTAACAAATATGGCTTTACATAATTATAATCATTAGAATCAGCAATAAAACTCCATAAGTTAGCATAATCCTCAAATGTCATGATTTCATGAAATAGTCATTCAATAGGATTATATGAACTTAGAGAGTTGTATTGATGGTTTTTATGATTATAATTCTATAAATAAATATTTGATACGGTCGCGAATCATATTTAGATCAACATACAATCTGATACTGTCCTGCAAATTGCAAAAAGCGTAAGAAAATTTGAATTTCACGAGCTACCTTAACGCTTTCGCCTTAACATACATATATTTTTTCCAAATCATTAACACTACTTTTTTAGACCTGATCTTAACCTTTTAGTCGGTTATCGTCGCCTTAAAAGTTAAATTACGGTGCAACAATAACTTATAGGTAAACACCACATGCATTATAACTATAATATTATAAATGCGAAACTGAGTTTATTTGATAGTTTTTTTGTTTGTTTGTTACACTTTCATGCTAAAACCACTTAATGGATTTGGATGAAACTTGGCACATGGGTAAAATCCATGTCCTGGGTTAGGACATAAGATACTTTTTACCCTAATATTTCCACGGGATCGAGATTTATGCGGGTAAAACCGCGGGGCACAACAAGTAATTCAATAACAAAAAATTGCAACTTACATGAAGAATGAATTACCTTACATGAATTACTTAGCATGAAGCGCTGATTGTTGATAAAATTTAAATTGGTAAAATGAGTAAGTATCATTAAAAACATGGTTACATCAATAAGTACATTTATTTAAATGAAATCAAAAAGGAGGAAAATCTTATTGAAACTGATGAAAGTAAACTTATAACATTAATTTATAACATTGTCAATTCTTGGACTCTAAAGGTAAAAACAGGCTGAAGTATTCCTCTTCCATTTGATTCTTAATAGATTTAGGCAAATAGATGCACTATTTGCCTAAATCTATTAAGAATCAAATCAAGTAAGCTAAGAAGCTATATGGCTTTAAGAAAACTTCAATATGATATAATTGCCACACAAACCTGCATGTCCTCTCAATGTAGCCAAGCACCGCCAAGTCTCAGCCTTGTGCTTACCAGGAGTGCCCATAGCAGCCACACTGAGACCCCACACCATAACCAGTCTGTCATCACCGCCTGATGCTAGGTATTTACCGCCGTTGCTCCAACGCACACAGTTTACACAAGCTGGAAAAAAATTAAATTAGTTTAATTTGGAAAAATTGGGTATATTTGCTTTATGAAAATGAATGACCAATATGTTGATATGGATAGAGGGCAATGGAGCAGGCCTGTTTTAAAGGGATATGATGACCAAAGATAGGCTTTGAAACAATTTTACGTACTCTGTTTCAGCACAGATGGTTCACTCTGGATTTTAGGTATGAAGCTACAAGGGCTCGTCTTGTCGGGCCAATTCAGTGAGTTTAACATAGTCAGAAGATAATCGCTGCCCTAGTTCAACAGTAAGATATGATGAACAAAGTATGTTTTGAGTTATTCATACTTTTATGATTTTACTGTCATTAATTCACTCGTTATTAATTGAAATGTGGTTGATTTTTTAAAACTATAGCTTAGTTTAATGTGTTAGGGAGTTATTTATATTTCAATATGAATAAAATATTTTGTATAATAGTTTTAAGGCTTTTAATAGCAAGATAACCATATATTGAACTCGACTAAATAAAAAAATGTTTTGTGATTTTAATGTTGTCTCTAAAATGGTTTATTAAATATTATGCCTATATTGTAACTGATAGAGTTATTATTTTTTGTTTTGTTTAAGAAATACTAAAGATTTATCCAACCAAGCTTCCAAATTTATGGAAAATAAACAGAAATTGACATAATTTAAAGATATCTTAGTATTACAGTACATAGATATTTGAGAATGTAAGTTGTCCGACTAAATCCGCGGAAATGTTTGGTAAAGGGATAGGAAAATTAATTTAAAACTGAGAAATTAGTTACCTTGTAATGTATTATTTTTTACCAAGTATCTTATTTGCACAAATCAGTCTCATATTATCAGTTAAAATCTTACCTATTATTATTATTGCACTAGTCAGTTTATCTAATATAATAATCAGTCAGTGCTATAATGTTAAATAAGTGAATCTTAATGGCACAAATAGGTGAGTAGCAGCTAAAATTTAGTTTAATGATAAAATTAAAATAATATAATTATAATAAATTAATAACAATAGTGAATTAATTGTTTTAAATAATTCTATTAACACACTGAACCTACTTGTTACAGGCATGCATCATCACAATTGCCGCTTTCATTTTCCTGGTTATTAATTGTAGTTTGTAGACTTTCGTAAAAGCTGTGATGACATTGAGGTATCAAATTGGCAGTACATAATGATATCAGGAGCAACGGTGGCCCAGTGGTGGCGGCCTCGACTTACGAACAGTAAGTCGTGGGTTCGAACCCAGATAGGCGCAATACTTTGCGTAATTTATTTCATCACCACTGCTCTCAAAACGGTGAAGGAAAACATCGTAAGGAAACCATCATGTCCTAGAACCAAAAATTCGAAGACATGTGACATCTACCAACCCGCACTGTGCACGCGTGGTGGATTATAGCCCAATCCCTCTCATTGAGAGGAGGCCGTGTCCCTGCAGTGGGAACGTTATAGGCTGATGATGATGAATGATATCAGATCTCTTTTTGTGATTTGGTATTGCTGGTGCTTCATCATAAGCATGTTCCAGAGATATATTTTCTGAGATGTGGCCCCTTTGCTTCCTTCTGGTATCCACAATTTTAAAATCAAGATCTGAAAATGAAGATTTGTATGGACCCCATACAATTTTTTGACCATTTTCGTCTATGTTGAAAATTTTCCCCATTTGAGACAGTTTTTTCCAGTCATACCTACATTTGTTGGTAGCCTATTTCATTGACTGTATAAGGTTTACTAGTTTTTTTGGCTGATTTCAGTACCATTGCCATTTGAGCAGGTGTAAATATTGGGCCACTTCTCAGCAATCTTCTCTTTCTATTAAGGAATTAATGTTATCAGCATAATGATGTGTCCTGCTATTAAAAAGTTGTGGGTAATTATATTTATGAGTAAAGCTTGCACTGCGTAGGTACTTATACATCTATACTAATATTATATTAATTATTAATAATTATAATAATTATTATAATATGCCATTTTACCTGTGTATTATAATATTTTTTTTTTTAAATATTCTAAAGAGGAAAGATTTTTTTGTGTGTTTGTTTGTACCGAATAGGCTCTGAAACTACTGGACCGATTTTAACCATTTTTTCACCAATAGAAAGCTAAATTATCAGGAAGTAACACCTAATTTATTATAAAATAAAAGAGATCCTTAAGGAAATTGCAGTAATGTAACCCAAAGTAGCAAATTCATTATTTGGCGTGCGCTGAGAAAACTATTGATGATACATATCAAAATTATGTACTATAATATGATTAAAGTACTTATTGTACACTCTCAAAAAAGACCGCGACGGAATATATCTAAATATCATAGTTAAGTCACAATAGCAGCTTTTGTGTTCTAAAATTTAATTAGATCGCCGGTAGAAACAAAAGTTGGTTACATTCGTATCGTAGTATTAATTATTATTCAAATAATAGTTATTTGTGCAACAAGAGAGCAAAGTCGTTTTTTGCTGCGAGTGTTGATTTTGAATCCCGAGTAAGCGAAGGATTCTATAATTGAATCACGAGCGTAGCGAGTAATTCTAGGTTAGAATCCTGAGCGCTGCGAGGGATTCAAAGACACGAGATGCAAATAACTTTGCTCTCGTGTAACACATACAACTTTTCACCTCAGCAGCGAGAACATACAACATGTAAAAAAAAACCCTGTCCGATCCGTGAGGATGTTGTTAGGTATCGTGAGCATATTTATGTGGACATTTTCAGGAAAAAAGAAAAATAATCCCTACATTTTTTTTCAATGGTGAATTTGACCGAATTTTACATTTGGTGCAGTCGGCAGCCGTCGTTTATAAGGGTGTCTAAAAGTCATAAGTTATGAATTTTGCAATTTTTTTATGGTTTGGGGTAATTTTGGAACTAAAAATGTGAATTTTAAATACCAATAAATTTTTTACTATCAATAATAATCAAAAAAATACTGTTTTGTAATGTTACTGCAGTACCATATGCCCATTTTCCCTAGATTTTCGGATCGGACAAGGTTTTTTTTTACATAAGCTTCATCACTTCGTATTTTACAGCCACCATCTTGGATTTATATTTTGACCTCACTATCGACTTTAGCACCCTCGAAAACTATGAAAACGACACCCATGTCGAAAAATGTGAAAATTTTCGCAGCCGCCATCTTGGATTTTTATTTTGACTTCACTATCGGCTTAATCAACCTTGAAAACCATAGAAACGATACCCATGAACAAAAATTTGAAAATTTTCGCAGCGGCCATCTTGGATTTACATTTTGACTTCACTATCGGCTTTAGCAACCTTGAAAACCATAGAAACGATACCCATGAAGAAAAATTTGAAAATTTTCGCAGCCGCCATCTTGGATTTACTTTTTGACTACTTTAGCTACTTCCACAGTATTTATTTATTTATTTAAAATTTTCGCAGCCGCCATCTTGGATTTACTTTTTGACTACTTTAGCTACTTCCACAGTATTATGTCGTATGGCATTTTACTGTGGGGTCGGGCTGCTGACATTGAATCCATCTTTGTTTTACAAAAAAGAGCTGTCAGAGCCATTTATAATCTACGTCGCGACGTAGATTATAAATGGCTCTGACAGCTCTTTTTTGTCGTCGCGAATCTCTCAGGGAACTATTTAAAAAGATTAATATTATGACGGTACCTTGCCAATTCATTTATTCAAATATTATGTATGTGAGAAAAAATTTACATCTTTTTAATAAAATAAGTGATAGACATAATTTTAATACTAGAAATAAAGATAAAATAGATCAACCATTTTTCAGACTATCTAAAGTAAATACATCTTTTATGGGGTACTGTGTTAAATGTTACAACAGAATACCTTGTGATATATTAGAATTAAATGAAAGAAAATTTAAAAATCATATCAAAAGTACACTTTGTAAACAAGCATATTACAAATTAGAGGATTATATCCAAGATAAAAATGCTTGGAAACATGCTGGTCCTGCTCCATAGGACAATTCAGAATCTAGACAAAATCGAACTGGTTGCTAATTTAATTGTATAATTATTATTTTTTTATTTTTTTAAACATTTATTTTATTTTATTTTTGTGATTATTTGAACTCACACACTGACTTATTATTATTAGTATTACTTATTATAATGTTAGAAATATAGTATAATTTTACAATGTTTGTAAGTATGTGAGCACCATGCATCTATCACATAATTATGTCATTCCTTCATTTTTCATTCTTTTTACCTATCGTGGTATAGTAATCTTATGGTTCCCTATCCATTTGCATAAAATTTTAAGACCTAATATAACTTAGCATAATTTTGTTTGGCATAATTATATTTTCGCATAATATAATTATGCATAACAGCTTACACATAATTTTTTTAAGTATAATTTCTCTAACCATAATAATGATTAAGCATAAATTTATTAAGCATACAGTTCTAAAGCATAACTTTTTTAAGCATAATATCCTATATAAAGCATAAATTTATTTACGCATAATGATATTAAAACATATTTTTATTGAACAATTTTGTGGGTTTTTTTTTCGCTGTAGGAAGCATGAAGAAAGCAAGCAGACAGCATGCAAGCAAGCATACAGCATGCAAGCAAGCATGCAGCAAACAAGCAAGCATGCAGCATGCAGCATGCTGCATTCAAGCGAGCATGCAACATGCAGCAGGCAGGGTTTCTGTCACGGCTCCGGCGCTGCGGGCCTCCGGCGGCCCCACGCATGCTAATCGTTGCAGACGGCTTTCGCTCACCACCGCAGCTTCGGCTTGTTGGCCGGCTTCGCCGGCCAGCCTCAACCGCGGGGGCTCGCTCGCAGCCGCCTGCTCCTCAGCCCGCGGGCCGCCTCGCCCTTACGCGCCTACGCGATTTTAAATTACACTCTAGGGGTAGGACAAACAAAACTACGTGGAGTCGGTTTTGCAGCAATTCGGTTCTGTCACTAACTTTTGTTGCACAGCATATTAAATTTTTAACCAACAATATTATTTAATTGTTACAGAAACTATAGCAAATTGGTTTGATCAGAATTATGTATGGGGCACTACAAGTTCACCACCACCATTTCCACCCAAAGTCTGGAGTACGTATCTACTAGAAAAGGAAAATATATATATTATTATTATGCTAATAGTCATTAGGCCTACTAACGTTATGCGAATCAAATTTATGCCAAAACAAATTAGTCTTTAGGATGATTATGCCAACATAAAATGTATGCCTAAAAAAATTATGCCGAAGTATTATTATGCCAAAACAAATTGTGCCAAAATCGTTATGCCGAAGTATATTAGGACAAAGAACATTATGCGAAAAGAAGGGATCCCTAATCTTATTCTAGGTGCATTGTCTTCACATATAATTATATAATAAGTGTATACAAGATATAATGTTTTTTTTAAAAAAGAGTAACGGTGGAGTTTCTTGCCCATTCTTCTCCATACGAAAACTACCTTTTGGAATGGGCGACTAGAATCAGTTTTATTATTTTTTGTAAAGTTTGACGATCAAAAGTGCCTTTTTTGTGCCTAATTGAAATAAATTATTTGACTTTGACTTTGACTTTGACCTCACGGTCGGCTTTGGCACCCTTCAAAACTATGAAAATGACACCCATTATGAAAATAGGGAAAATTTTCGCAACCGCCATCTTGGATTTTCATTTCGACTAAATTCACACTTACTATCTCTCTCTTTCTCTTTGAATTAGAAGAAGACAGTCGCAAGCGCCTTTTCGCGTGACGATATCTGCCACTGCACTTTTACCCCAAGCCGCTTAAGAACTTCGTTCCAAAAATTTAATAAAACAGAATTTAAATAAAACCTTATCAGATGATTTGCAATTTTAAGGTTTTATGTGTACATTCGAACGTTTTATTGTTTGTTTCTTTGTAGGCCTAGTAGGTAGGTATGGAATTTTGAAATCGAACTTCGAATCGACTTGTTTCTATCTCTCGCTTTTTTCGTATCGAAGTGAAAGTGACAAAACAAATCAATCAATAAAATAAGTTCAAATCTTTAGAATTTTGTGAGTAGACCCAACACTGTTTTCGGCATTTAAAAAAAATAATTAAAAAGTTACTTTGTCTCACGCTCGCAGCAAAATCGAATTTTGCACACTGTTTTTTGACAGCAAAACTTGCTTGTTTGAGGTGCTGAGGTGAAAATAGTTTTATCTACAAGGGTATTTATGTAGCAGTAAAATACTTTAAAATTCATTCGAAATGAAAGCGTACTGCATTTTTTTATTAAATGCAGTACGCTTTTCGACGCGCCCGCCGCAAAGTTCCCTAGTCTATACGTTAAGTTAGGTTAGATTATGATTGCTACGAGGTGTAGGTATGAGTCTGATGCCGCAAGTAACAGTTTTTAGATGTTTTGTCTATTTGTCTGGATGTATGTTCCAGATTGGTGCAAAAACGACTATATCAAAATATCCATTAGAAAACAAAATGTCTGGCTGGGGTAACGTTACTCCAGCTGGGAGTGTTTTTTATCAAATAATTAAAAAACTATCAGCTTACCAAATTTAAAAATCTGCTTACCAATTACAGAAGCTGTATTTCTAATTATCTATTGCACTTAGATGACGATTTTCGACAATATCTGGCTGGGGCAACGCACACAAAAAAGGTTAGGTTAGGGTAGGGTCTGCGAGACGGTCGTCTCGCAGAAGGAGGCTGCGGAAAGGGAGAGGGAGATGTCGTCCACTCACCCGGCCCGCAGCAGGCGCACCGGGCGTCGGCGGAGGGCGGACAACGCCCTCTTCCGGCCCCCCTAAATGGGTCCAGGGGCGACGGACTCGGGGACGTCCGTCGCCCCCCACACATCAGGGACCCGAGGTGGCGGCGCGTAGTGTTCCACGCGCGCCCCTCTGAGACGTCGCGGGGGGAGTCAAACACCTCACTCCCCCCCCTGACCCGCGAGGAGGCCCGCAGTGGCGGGCCGGCACCGGCCGGGGGTTGCGGAAGATTCTTTCGTTCCCGCGACCCCCGGCGTAGGAACACCGGGGTGGTTTTTAGGCAGTAAGAGTCTGACAGACCCCTCCACCCGCCCCAGGGCGGAGGACATCCATGAGGATTTTCCACCCCGGAACAAAAAAAAAAAAAAAAAAAGGGTAGGGTAGGTAGGTAGATAGGGTAGGCAGGTAGATAGGGTAGGTAGGCATGTGTCGCGCGACATTCGACGAACGGAACGAAAAATCAGTGCGCCTTACGCAGCCGCGTGATCACAGAGTAGGTACTTTTTCGCGTGATGCGGACATCTTATTAGAAGAGTAGGTAGGTTATTTTAAAATGTCCTAGAAAGAAATATAATTTAACGATATTTTAGTTAAACACTGGGACAATTTAAGATGTCTCAACATAGAAATGTTTTTATAATTTCATAAAAGGACATTTGAAGAAGTCTGTGTAGAAATAAAAAACTTTTTCACAAAAAATAAAACCGACTCCAAAAAAAACACTACAAAGTGAAAAATAACTTTGATTTCGGAAGTCGGTGTCTGGGGTTTTATTTTCGTTTTTTTGCCACCGACTTCCGAAATCAAAGTTATTTTTCACTTTGTAGTGTTTTTTTTGGAGTCGGTTTTATTTTTTGTGAAAAAGTTTTTATTTTTCACTTTTTAGTTGTGGTACCTACACAAAACCCCCCCAAAAATTTGGATACCCATTACCTGCTATGTAAATTACAGTGACAGGAACTATTAGAATATCGTCCACATATACTAGATGGGAAAAATACGTATTATTGAAGCTAACTCAAAAACCCCTCATCAGATCTTGACCAAATTTATATGGGACCACTTCTGAAGTATGCCCTACCAAACAAAAAAAGAATCATCAAAATCAATTCATAATTGGCGGAGTAATCGCGTAACAAACATACAAAAAAAAAATACAACCGAATTGAGAACCTCCTCCTTTTTGAAGTCGGTTGAAAAGAAAAGTAAAAATCTTTCTGACTTTATAAATATCTTAAGATGTCAGAATCTTGAACTAAAGGTCGGTAAAAATATGCTTAAATGTCTCAGTGAGACATTGAAGTTTAAGCACTTTGGAGGCGTTTTACAAATATCCGATTTTTGAACCGGACAGAAGAGCAAATTTTTTACATGAAACAAAACTTATCTCAATTTTGATTTTTTTAAAGATATCTTACTGTTGAACTAGGGCAGCGATATATGTCACGCTATAGAAATAGAGGCAACTTTCAGGTGAATATAATTGTAGGTAATTAGTGCTATGCAACCTGAATTCCACTTTATTGAGTCTCAGTAAGTGACTTTTTATTTAAATGATTTTGCAGAGTTCGGATAAGTAATGTTGCATCTTCACAGTACAAAACAAAGTACTGTGAAGATGCAATTTATGAGTGAAGTTGGAATAGATTCTATAATCCTTACAGAAACTATTCCAACTCCACTCATTTATACCTGATACGAAAAGACTGTCTTTTATACTAGTCTGGCCATTTTGTTTCTTAAATTGTTTTCTATAATGCTTTGGTTGGTGGCCCTCCAGTTTGGACCATTAAAAGCCAAATAAGCATAGGAACAGAAAAGTATATGTATATGGTTCAGTTATTGAAGTACGTAGATATAGAGTTACTAACCTAAGTGATTGTCCATTTGACAAAGCATCTTGGGAACATTGGGGTCCACTTCAACTGCTTCAAACAAAACGGGGTTCAGGTTCCAAACCACGACCCGCCCGGAGTCCCCACCCTGACCCCCGGTCGCGAACCGTTTCCCCGTCGGATGTATATCAACGGAAAATATCGGTTTATCTGAAAAAATAACACTTTTTAACAACAAACGCTCCCTCCAGCTTACGTTACTTTTCAGCGACAAATTCAAGAATATTTACCATCATGATTGACCCAACTGGGTTTTAGTAGCTTCATTGATGATGTATTGATTAAATTAAACTGAAAATAACAGCTAATAAATTAATAATGGAATTAAATACAGATTTTCCCACTTTATTTATTTTATTGTAAAATGACACTGACAGTATCAACACCGCCCGCCGCCCGGCAATTCGAGGCGTGCGTTCCGTTCGTAAAAAACATAAATAAAAGAAACTATTGGTGGTTTTTATTGTCTGATAAAAGTATAGGTTTCCAGAACAGAAATTATTTTGCTGAATTTATGAAGCCTGGATTTATTTTTTAGTATTAAAAGAGGTTATTAATTATTATTAAAACCAATTTGTGTACCGGTAGTGGCGAGTTATGAAACTAGTATTGAATGTGACGTTTTTTCTCTCGTTTTTCGTTTCAGCGCCGCGCCCGCCGTGAAGTGCAAAACCGGATAGACGCGTTCCAGATATTTTTTTTATCTCGCTAACTCTATACGTTAGAAAGAGTGAACTGCAATTTGCTACAATATCAACCAAATGCGGCATTTACAGGAAATTACTGGCTGAAGTGAAACGCAATTCGTGTCAATTCGTGTGCACGTTTGAAGTTTTAAGCCCTGCTTGTTGTTAAATTGGAAAAACTATTTATAAAAAAAGCGGTATGAGAGGAGCGGACACTCTGATACCGGCTAGATTTTTAACCTTAACTAGTCATTTATCAGCGGTAATAACTTTGCTATGGGAGAGCCAGGAGAGCACTCGACACTGTTTGCCGAGCCACTTTCACGACGATCACTTCCAAATATATCACAACCGGTAAGCTTTCTTTACCTATGTTTACAGGGTACAGTTGCCAGAATAACTGTAAAAGTTATTGCTAATAGAGGCTACTAGATTCATGTTACTTTTTTGTCATAACTTTGCATTTCAATGACCTATTGTACACACGCACGCACGGCAGATGACAAACATCACGACAGTCGTTATCGATACGGGTTTGTGTAGGGCATTCAGCCAAAATTTAAATTGGGACAATGAGACAGTTTCATGCAGATAAAACTGCGGCATTATACTGAAGGAATTTTTTGAGGTACTTTGATAGTTTGTGCCTCGCTCTGATTATATTTTTAAACGCCTGAAGAAATTGTTATAGCAAGTTTAACGCCACTATATTGTTTTAGCTGTAGGACTTATTTCATTTCCTATGCATTATATACGTAATTAAACCTTACTCTAAAACTTGAAACATAATTTGTTTAGTTTTAATATTAGTTAATTAATTTTTATTCATATCAGTACACAGAAAGACAAGACTAGAAATACCCTGATTAGAAAATATTTTTTAACTAGCTGCGCCCCGCGGTTTCACCCGCATAAGTTTCGATCCCGTGGGAATATCGGGATTAAAAGTATCCTATATGTTAATACAGGTTATAAACTACCTGTGTGCCAAATTGTATCCAAATCTGTTCAGTAGTTTTAGCGTGAAGAAGAGACAAACATAACACAAAACTTTCGCCTTTACCATATTAGTTGATACTGTTGATAGTGTGATGCTACATAAGTTAGTTTAAAATCACTATTACAGGATTATTGGTTATATGTCGGCAAACCATTATGGGGCTGCATGAGAGGTCATTTACAACCAAATGACCCCGTTTGACTTCTATGCAAATTTAAAAAAAAATTGAGTCATTTTATATTTCATTCATTTTAAGATATAGAATGTCAAATTACTCGAAAATGGTTGACATTAGCATAGGGGTCATTAGAGGTCATTTGGTTGCCAATGACCTCTCCTACATCCCCTTAACGGATTGCTGACTAATAACCCCGTATAATGTTAAATTTTTATTATGTAAATTCAAATTCAAAATATTTTGTATCACTTAAACCTACATGGGCACTTATGAAACGTCAGAACCTAGGTGCACGGTTCCAATTGATTGTTTCCTTTAAAGAAGAGCCGGGAACAAATGCCACTGTTACTCTTTTTAAAAATAATTGGCTTTTACAATATTTTCAAATAATTGTGATAATAGGTATGGGAGGACAGTGTAGGTCTTTCAACAAGTACCAGGTACCTAATTACGCAACACATTTGTCGTAATCGTTTACGAAAATGTATTTCATTTTGACAACTCAACAACATTCATTGCATTATTTACGTTGTTGAACAGTTTTTTTTTTTCGAAATTTTGAAGCAATTTGTTTCAAAACTATTCAAATTCCGATTGATCGTGTCTTACGTAATTAGGGTACAGGTACTTAATAAAATGTTGAAGGTATGATGTAGGTATCTAATCTGATCAATAGTACTGCAAGTATTATTTGATTGGCTATATAATATGTTTAGAAACCAATTTGTTAATGGTCTGTCTCAAGTTATAGCAGCAATAACATTAGTAGGAAGCTTTGCGCTGCCAATGTAAACATCTTGTAAGTTTATGGTTGCCTGGTACCAGCACGAGGCAAACAGAGAAACACTATTGTTTACAATTTATGGTATCTGTGGCCATGTACCTAGCTGCTAAACACAATGGTGGTGTTCAGGTCATTAGTTTCAAGTTATAGTTCCTATGGAAGAATCGTGTCTACCTAAGCTGGATTAGTTTAAAAATTTAGACAATATTTATTACCTTAAACATTCAAAAGAAAAAATGTTACCGGTGACAGATTTTGTTCTCTTTGGTGGGTACTTCTACTTTGGCGGACCTCTTGGTTTAATTAATCTCTAATTTAAAATATCCAAACTTAAAAAGAAAAAAAGAAAAGATGCTCTTTTATTTATTATAACATAGAGAAGTGCAATTCATACGCGGTCAAAATGTATGGAAGAACAGATTTATTTTTTGTTGGTTCAGAATCATGTACTGAAAATCCATGGTAACAGTCTTCGCATCGATATCCCTGCCACCCTGTATACAAATAAATAAAATTGAAGTGTCTGTTTGTACTTTAAAATAACAGCTTTTTACTATATGCGAAAGTATATAATAATTATTATGGTATGGTAAAAAATATATATTTTTAAATTTTGTCTGTCTGTTTTTTCTGGCTGCTCTCCGAAACGGCTTGACCGATTTTGACAGGACTTTCACTGGCAGATAGCTGATGTTATAAGGAGTAACTAAGATACTATCATTTAAGAGAAAAAAAACACGGGCAAAGCCGCCGCAGTAGCTAGTAATAACTAAGATTTAAAAAAAAACATGTTCTTCAATTGAATGTTCAAAATTGAACTAAGTAAGTACCTAAATTCTTAATTAAGTAACTAAATTCTTGGAGTTCAATCATAAAAAAAACTCCCACCAAATTTTAGAAAATATAGTATTTTAACATAATGTTTTCACATTCATTCACATTCAGAATTAAGTCGGAAATTAAAAACATTAAGTATTGGATATAATTCAACACCAGATGGCAAACGGCTCACTGTGAGAAGTTAAACCAACTTGAACTGGTATAATGAAGTATGTGTGTTTACACTACTTCTGTGTTTGGGATTAGTGAGCCATTGTAGAGCATCTATATGTGTGCTGAGTGATCTCGATTGTCCGCGACGTAGGGCTGATGGCTCTTTTTTTCTACACCATACCACTGCTGGGCAAGTCTCCCCTATGCCTTTCCATTCATCTTTGTCTGTTGCCTTCTCCGGCAATCAGTCAATCAGTTGCGCCGGCGCCGGTTACATCGCGTTTGCAACCAATATCGTGTCATCACACGATTGAACCACTAGCAAAAAAATTGCCGGAATCTTCCTTTTGCCCATCAATCAATATATGACGTCAATTTGCATTAAACAAGCCGTAAACTGCACACCAGTAGCACAGTATAATTAAGTAACAGTATTATATTTACATAGAAAACGGCCGAAACGACGCGCTTCGAAACTAAGTGTACCTATATGAGTACGCATAGGGAGTCTACTCCCTAAGTCCATCAACGCTACTCCCTATTGACTTTGGATTCATGAGTTTCGAACGGAATGATGGAAAATATTAGTGAACGAATGTAGGTGATACGGAGTAGGAAACGCCCGTAACCTAGGCCGAAACTACGGATTTCGAGTGCGCGGCAGTTACGCCCGGACGCGGAAGGTTTATCTACTGAGCGGTCGTAGGCAATTATTTCAAGGTCACTGCCGAGATATAATACTGTTACTTAATTATACTGTGCCAGTAGCTACATAAAAAGCAAATATTTAAGCAATTAAGTCAAGTCATATAACCATTAGAACCCGCATTGTTTCTTATTTATCTAACTAATGCTTTATTGCATTTCTGTAATATTATTTAGTTTTATCGGTATTTGTACTAGCTACTTGCACAGAGTACTGAAGTAGGAAAAATTTCTAGTCATACAATTCATCGTTTTGATACCAATGACATGATGTGAAAGAGATCTCTTATCTAGCGACAAAGCAAACAGAGAATGAAGGCAGTTTCCGTTCCCTTCCATTTCTGCCCTTAAACCTTGAAATATCTGAGAACCTCATGCGGTTCTCAGATATTTCAAGTTTTTTTCATAATTTTTTTTCCGAAACTGCGAGTAAACTCGATGACTAATGCCACTAATTTTTTATTTAAATGTAATCTAAAACAATACACATCTAAATAAAATTAAAATTCAGTCTAAGCCTACCTATACTTTTTTTAATTTAAATGTAAAATTTGGGTCTTTTTTTCTAAAACAATAAATCGTCGATAAAAAAAACATGAGAGGTGTTAAGGGGTCTGAATGGATAGCGGATGACCCCTTCAGTCGACCATTTCAATTTCCCTCCCACTCCGTGGGGGGAGACCCCTCCACTCCGTGTCTCGGGAAGCACGTTAAGCCGTTGGTCCCGGCTGTCATTCGTATCTTTGACAGTGGTTACAGGTAGTTTGAAACCCAAAAGTCTGACAACCAGTCTTACCAAGGGGTATCATGTTACCCAGTAACCGGGCCTATCTGACCTCCACAAGGTCAGAAAGGCAGTCGCTCCATGTAAAAAACTGGTATTCAGCTGCATCCGGTTAGACTGGAAACCGACCCAAATATAGTTGGGAAAAGGCTAGGCAGATTGACTTAAAGGATTTGGTCATGCACACATCAGCTCGACTTCGGCGTTATCCCGGAAGGTCCCGGATGTTGCCCCTACTAGAGATGCGATCAGAATTTCGGATGTTATGGCACCGGATCCTGAACGATATTAGTTAGTTATTATGCTGTTATACTCTTGGCTCTCAGAATCTACCGATCTCGTAAAAGTCCTCATCAAAAGATCCTTTTCAGTGTAAAGTACGTGAATATTTGGTCCTACCCACCATTTCGTGCCATCCCTGAACGCCTTGACCTGTCTCAACATCCGATTATAACCGGTTAAAATTGCCACCGGCTATCCAAAGTTTACAAAACACGAGGTGTAGTGTCGGTTCCCCGGACACTAAGTACGGTTGTAGTGCGCCTGCGCAGCTCTGCAGCGGTCAGGCGACCAATAGCGTGCACGTGACAAGTGTCCGTGTAAAAGTTCGATTTTTAAATCAAATTGGCTATATCGAGCTGTTTTATACCTTCTGGTTTTATTATCAGCCAGATTTCAGTTTACAAGTGTCCCCCAGTTAAATATATGGGGTCAACGGCCTCCAGCGAAGTAAGTCTCATTTGATTTTTTTCTATTGATTTAATAACGTTATTTCCTTCGATTTAACGATCGATGTCGGCGAGTACGTATTATCCAATAATTAAAAAGTGCACTCTAGTGGAATATTTGTGTTGTCTTATATGGCACACACATCTAGCGGCTGGAACGCTAATGAATCTCACTTTTTTCGATTCGCTGAAACGAATAGGGGTGCAAAATGTTCAGTCTCGATAGCCTGCAATGAAAGAGCTACCGATTACAAATGGTACCTTAATCCTATGGGGAACTGACTGATACTGCATGATACTCAATCTGGCAACACATCTGCTCATAGTAATTGGATAAAGTGCATGGAAAGCAAAGAAAAAAAATCCACACTTCATCTCTTACGACACAGTTATGAAACACCTTTTGTATGTTAGCCACAAGAACCAGCAGAATAAGCCAAAGCTAATGCCAGATTGGTATTCAATGATGGACAATGCATTTCAGAGTGCTATTATTAATAATTACACCTAGCATTTTGTCCTGGACCGAAATCGCCGTCGCCAGAAAACTTTGGGTGTAGGGTAATAATACCTTTCAGAATACCATAGTATTTCTCTTTCTACATTCGACAAAGATCCTAGTGATGGACTACGTAAGCCCGATCACGCGGAGTCAATGTAAAAATTGTGTCTGATGTCACCTAAATTTTTGGCCATAAAAAGCTCGTGTTGCCAAGAGGCGTCGCGTTAGGATTTTGTGCAGAAATATGTTCTGAGTTCGTAAAATATTTATAGTAAATTGCACGAAAGAAAAATTTTTAATGTGTAACTCCAACTGACAAGAAAGAGAATGGCACTATAATCGAATAACTAAAATATCTTACTGCTGCTGAAAATGACGAGCGTCAAAAACCATGAATTTCCTTTAAAAAATGTAATAGTACTCTTAAAAACGCCGATTGATAGGCCCTCTAGAAGCTGGGTATAATTTGACAAGACAACAGACCAGCCCAGAAACTTAATCCACGACAGTTTCTCTACTTATGACATTACTAAGACGTAGCTCACACAATGTCAACTAGTCGTGCTTCGTCTTCGTGTTAGCGAGCATAAAATTCGTAAATTCATGTTATACGACTTACGAGAAACTCATGCCATGGATATATATAAGATTGGCTTGGTAACGGTTGGTGACGTGCCTGGACTGTCCAGGACGTGCCAGACAAAAGCTTAGCGCCGTCGCTCTTGGCGGATTCTTTTATTAATCAAGATTATAGTTTTCCCTGAGCTGATTCGCCGAAGCTAAATAGCAATATCCTATTTTCAACTTATTCGAAATCTTAAATTTGTTCATTCTCTGAAATGTGCACAAGAGTTCGTTATATCTGTAGCGTATAAAGCGTAAGTGAGCACTAAGGAATGATTTTTGAATATTCGCCCCCAAAACGAGTTAATTAAGGTATGTAAGTTTGTAATTTTTACCGATGAGAAATCCCACCGAGCACATCTTGTATCTACTAGAAAGCTTAGTCCCAAATAACCGAGCATAAAAAAATAAACGAGGGACTATATCAGGAGACGACAGGTTGAGTAGAAACAAAGGAACTCGTCGAAGAGTGGACTGAAGTGAACCCCTGAAGTTTCGAGTCGGAGTGACCGACTTGAAGCTTCAGGGGTATCTCTCTCTACACACCATCCATCAATGTGAAGAGAAGATATCAATAGATGACCGAAAACAACCGGTACATTGTCATAATTTTTCTCATCTCTCCAAGCCCTAAGCCGAAATCCTTTTGGTTGTTCCATTTCTGCTTTGCTGTTTTTAGTCCCAGTCCCTAATAATCTAGCGTTTCTAGTTGAGCAGTAGGAAAGGAGAGTGACATTTGAATCCGCCATCATTGTTATTCTGCCCCCTATCCTAATTTATTTTGGGGTCGGCGCAGACCTACGTCCCTTTCTTCCATACATTTCTATCAGTTGTCATGTCAAAAAGATTTATATCCGCCTATATGTATAAAATTTCCCCAAACGCCTCGTGCAAGCTGTTTCGTAACTTGTTTGCAAGTTATACGGTGTTACGCGCCTCCGAACAGAGAGTTCAAGGTTGGTTCCTCCGATCGCACGCGGTATCTGACTATTTACCTCATTCACGATTTGTCTCGCATAAACTTTGGCGGTGTTTATGTAACACATAATATTTTAATCATGGCTCGGGAACATGGGGAGAAAAAGGTTGGAAACAAAAAAGTTTTATTTATTTCCAGTTGTGTTTTAAAATGTTGTGTCTGTGGTGTTCTTTTTTTTCTCATTATTTCGGTGTTTAAAAAATAAATGTTTTTTTTTTGTATCGTGTGTTGAATGTGGTCTGTGTGACGTGCTGGTTTCCGTATTTTCTGGGTAAGAAAATGTAATTTTACTCGTGGGCAGCGATGGCAGCAACATATTGCTTTTAAATTTATTTTTAACAAATGAAATCGAATTTATTCCCCAATTCTCGTTATTGCACATACCACTGTTTGTTTCTGCATCACCCAAAGGTTGGCTGGAAGCAAATGTTTATTCTGTACATTTGTGTAAAGTATTAAATAAATAATTATTTAATACTTTACATTAATTTTGGCGGTTATTACCCGACTGCGATGAAGGGATAAGCACTTCAATTAGTAACTGGGTCGCAGCTGTAAACTGAAATACTTACGCAATAATAGCTTTTGTGATTTCCTCGTACTAAAACCGGGAACACAATACCGGGTTCACAATACCGGGATAAAATCCATCAGTTAAAAGGATTATTTACAAAATGTTTTAACGCTACAGTAGGTATATTGTAGAGAACAAGTTGTTTAAACAAGTTTCGTGCGGCTGCAACCTACTGATCTAAATCCCTTTTTATCACCGACCTTCATAAATTTGGTACCTACACATTATCAAGCAATAGTCATTAGTTTAGGTAGATGATTAATGCTTTATGGATAAGATGAGATGCTATTCATCTCATTGTATGCTAAAATCATTAATCATCCTTTTTAGGATTCCGTACTTGAAGGGTGCCAAGCGGAACCTTATTACTAAGCCGCCACTGTCCGTCCGTCTGTCTGTCAGCGGGCTGTATCTCATGAACCGTAATATGTATGCAGTTTAAATTCATATTGTGTTTTTCCGTTGCCGCTATAACAACAAATAATAAAAATTAAGTAAAGTTAATAATTAAGGGGGGGTCCCCATACAAGAAACGTTTTTCTTTCGGCGTTTCTTGTTAGATCTTAATACGGTACGGACTACGGAACCCTTCGTGTGCGAGTCCGACTTGCACTTGGCCAGTTTTTGGTAGACCGTACTAAATCAGGGAGTTTTAGTGATGTGTCTTGAAGTAATTTCCGATCTCGCTGTAAATTGCTAATCAAAAATAATCCGTCCCTACCCAACTCCAAATCGGCCCAAAAGCATTGCGACTGCATAAAAAGTTCTACAAAAGTCAATCTAATTGATATTTTTTTAAACCTCTCAGTAGATAATGTGCCATAACTACAAGTATTCTATAATTGAACCAGAATGAATGAATGAAATGCATGACCCCAGCGTGGTTTAACCAGACTCGATAAATCGAATGAACACCAAAATTTGCACTATCCACTGGAGCCTCAAGCTTCATGCAGATTAGCGCGACGCGACACCGGCTATTGTTATACCGTGAAGTTTTCTTAGAAATTGTATTGTTCTTCATTGTTCATGTGGCTACAGAGGCCATTGCATATCAAGGAGTAGACTGGGGGTGCGGTAATGGTAGGAAGGACGTGCCCTTAGGATATTAAAGAATTTTCGAGCCGTACCGGATATGTATTCTAGAGTAGGAAATGGAATAGTGGAGAGACGGTTGATATTTATCTATGGATGACATCTTTTTACGACGTCGCCGCCAGGTTGGATAATGTTCAGGTCCAGCTTCACCGGTGCACCTGCTCTTTGTTGTTTCCAATGTCTTCGTCTGAGGTCACGCTTGTCATTTATTCAGTTAAGCTGAAAATCAGCACTTCTTGAACCTTAAAATTACATAAATCTGCTACTTCCTAGGGCTTTAGCTGGGAAGAAGTCGCTCAACAAACTCACAACAAATACAGAGGCCCTAGTGTGTTTCTTTTAACCATCTCGACCTTCATCGACCGCGTTCGGCGCTCCGATTGGTTTTTCACTGGTGAAGGCCGGCCGGCTGCCAATCGGAGCGCCGAACGCGGTCGATGCGTAAAATCGAGATGTTTAAATGAAACTCACACTAGGGCCTCAGAGCTACTCGGGCTTTCGTTAGTGGATATGGAGTAAAGTCGTTATGAAGTTTCTCAGCGCCATCCGATTGATTCACTGCTTGGTTATTGCAGACCAATGCAGCAAATTATTTTTCTAAAATATAGCACATTGTAAAGACATAATGCATAATTTTTCATGTTATTATGGTACTGATAAGGCCATTCTCTTTAGCGGTCATTGGATGGTTTACTTCAAAGATATATATTATTCTTGCATTGTAACTTTTGTTTTAAAATGGTCAATAGTCACCTTGACCATTTTAAAACAAAAGCATTTATTTCAAATAAATCAATTACAGACACTTTTGAATTATCAAGGGGTCAGAAAGATGAAGCTAGTTGCCTATTCCAAAGCGTAGTAGTACCTATGGCGAAGAACGAACGCAAGCAAGCAAGAAGCACCACGGACACCCTTTTAAATCAAAATATGTTTCATCATTCATGTTATAATGATACATGCGAGAACGATGCAGAACGTTAAGTGTCCGTAATAAAAAATAAATTATAATCATAACCCTCCTTTTTGCTTCGCCGTAGTCGGGTAATACCTCAAGCCTACTGACGGCGCTCGTTCACGAACCTGATGCATGCATAGTATCATTCAGTTCAACCATTATTCATCCTGTCATCGCTTCGCATCGCGTTCCAAAATGGCTAAATATAGACAAAAATGCAGATATGGCCAATAACCTTTACGCTAAACGACACGATAGAATATTATCAATCAATCAAGTTACGTTAAAAAAACCCTTTCGATTCGCACATCCCAGGGTCTTGAAAACAATGATTATGAAGTTGTACAAAGGGCTGTCTTACTCAGTCTTATTAAAGCAATCGGTAGACAATCTAGTTCTATGGAGATACACAGATATGGCTATTATATTTCGCGATCACCAGTTATTGTCATCAGTCGATCGAAAGGCGTCCACTGCTGGACCGCTGTTACAAATAGAGTTCTCGAATCGGACGTAATTTGCTGTGGACCGCTGTGGGCCGCTATCATGTGTGTTAGATTTATGGTAACAGCTTGTGCTGACCCTTATTTACACCGTGTATATTAAACGAGGGTTTTAATTCTCATACCAGCCATTGATCATAACCTTATCGTATGTTGTCAAGTGCACGTAATGTAAACACGTTTGTGACCGCACGTGTAGCCACGTGTAATGCAAAGTAACTCCTTTGTTTTCGGTCACGCGAGTAAATGCGATTGTTGACCGTACTTCATTATTAATTTACTAGATTATTATTTTTGGTGTCGAACTGTCGATTGTTTATTAGGCTTGACTCGGTTTCTGAAATTATGATCTGATCTCTTTTTCTAATGGCTGCATCTGCGTCGCTTAGCACAGTGATACGATACACGCAGATGTGGCCAACCATTATCGGTTATGAAGAAAGAAAAGAAAGAAAATGCGTTTATTGCGGTAGGTACAAGATGACGCAAGCGAAGAAAAAAAAAAACATAAACACGAAAATAACAATTTGGAGGAAAATATGCGTCACATCCACGCAAAACGGCCATCGCTCAGCATAATGCTGGGACCCTATGCGAGACAGAGCCCCAGCGCTGGTTTTCAGCGACAACCCGGCGTTAACGTGTTGACGTCAACCGGTGTAGGTTATACATAGAGAAATAACAAAATAAGACAAAAAAAACAATAAACACTAGTTCTAAATATACAGGGTGATTGGAAGATGGGTGCAAAGCTTTAAGGCGAAGATAGTACAGACAATTTAGAACCATTTAAGCCATGGTTGTCTTAGACGAAGTCTTACCAATTTTTTTAACCTAACATTTTTTTGTCTTATTTTGTTATATATATAAACGATACGACCTGTATAAACGATAATAAAATATAATATTTAAAGTGTCAACATTTTGTAGCGTCGGCGACTCACGCGCCGCAGACTTAATGCAATCTGTGCGCGCAACTGTCATAAAACTATTTGTAGGTACGTTTTCGTCGTTATCGTCGCGATAGATCGGGCTGCGTAACACTTATCGCCTGGGTGGCGGTACATCAAAGGGTTTTAGCGCGCTGATTATCGTGGGGCGTGGTCGGACTAGCATTGTTCATTTTGACTGTTGTTTCCGGACTAAGTAGACGAGTATTCTTTTTAGTTTTAATAAGTGCATGAAGTAATAAGTAATATTCATGATGTAAAACCTTGTGCAGACCAGCGCGACACGACTCGATCAATTTCTAAGAAAACTTCACGGTATAACAATAACCAGTGTTGCGTCGCGCTGGTCTGAACGAGCCTTAAGTCGTCGTCCATTGTCAAAACAACGCAGTGATTATCTCCTCTCTGTTCAAATGCCGCCTGGAACGCCATCTTGGATTATTGCACGATAATTCGTTAAAATTATGAAGCCGCTAATTTGATCACCGCATTACCGCGATTTCTTTTTAGCGAGCAAAACATACGAAGCATTGCTTCATCACGATACACGCAGATTCGTTGCGTAGGTAGGTACGCAACGAATTTTCATGCAGTTTTCTCCATTATTTAGAGAACTTATTCCGGAAGGTACCTACTTATATAATACATTGTTTTTAAAATTACATTTCTTAAAGTAATTTCGATGTTTTGGACAGCATTAAATTGAATAGGTTTTGTATACTGGGGGCGGCATAATATACGGTATAATCGATATGGATTTATATGCAGCCAATCTCAATGTATGCAGTAGTATCCTCTTTTGCCAAATAACGACCACCAATCCGTTTAGCAAATCCATCCAGCCATCCTACCTACCATTTTCCATGGCAATGTTTCGAAACCTTCTTTCTTCCATTGTCGTTCGTTGATGTTATAGTAACGCGGGTTTCCTTCATTAGGTACCTACTTAAAATAACGGAAACACGGAATAAGTACTTACTTAAGTTTGCGAAGAATTTAAGTTTTCATAAGCACAAAGAAAATGACTGTACTGATTTCTTTATTGCTATACTTTTGATAGAATTTGCCCGTAAAGAATCATGAAATACCCATACAAATTGATGCGCCAATTTCTGGAACTACCAGTTGAATTTTAAAAATTCTATAAAGGCTATAGAGGCCATTTAACATCACGCTAGGACCCTAAGGAGACGAGCGAAAAGAAACCTAAGCGAAAACGAAGTATCATCGCGGGCAGGCGATGCGATGCGACGGGGTGGGGCGGGGGAAGAAGAAATTCCACGCGGACTAAATCGTGTGGGCAGAACAAAGGTAGTCAAGAATATTGCAACAGTCTTCATCAGACAATGCTCAATAAGCATTTCTCCTTAATTTTTTTTTTCTCACAGTAATATAGAAACAATTAAATTTGTTGATAGATAGGTACTTTGTTAGTAATATACCTTTGTTTTACACATACTAGGTAGGTACCTAACATTGTAAGTTCTGCGTCATTGACATTGTCCTTTGTTGAATTAGTTAAACACTCGTACGATAGTAGGTATAATTCCTTGTCTTTCTGTTGTTCTAGTATAGGAAATGAAATGAAATTATTTATTCTGTAAATAGGATATTGGAATCACTTTTACACGTCATCTTAAAATATAATAAAAAATTTGCTAGATGAGTTCGGCGTTTCCTATCTGACTACTCTGAGAAGAAAGGCCGAAACAAACTCAGAGGTCACAGTCTCTTTTAAAGTCCAGATATAATCTTGGTCAGGCCATATGAGGACCATGTAGATTAGTCTGTAATGGTCTTTTGAGAAAAGAACCACACTGATTTGAGTGGACCTGTCCTGTCAGTGCAAGCATTTGTCAGTAATCGTGGAGATCAACTCAGAACTTAAGGAGCTCAACTCGACGGACAATACCAAAGAAAGGACATTTGGGTAGGCCGCTTATACTACTCAAACTGCCAGACCATCATTAAAACTAACTGAGAAAGAAAAAAGAAAAAATAAAAATATCCACATAGTCCTCACATTCACAAAAATTAAAATAATATAATACTTTACAAAGTAATCATGTAATTTTGTATAATATATTCAACAATGTCAATGTTTATATTAATACTGGTATATTTTGATGATTTTACTTTTGTAGTGTGATACTGATACTGTACTGAAATCATAGACAGATTTCGAAACGCGTCGTTTCGTCCATTGTCTATGAAGATAGAATACTGTACTTTTTATACTATGACAGTTACCTACTGCAAAATTGTATGTTCATAAAAAAATCAATATTGCTTGCTTGCATTAATTGTTAATTAGCTTTTTTTTGAAGTTACGTTTTATTTCTTCTGTGTACTGTGTTGCTAATTGGTGCCTTTTATGTTCAGTAATTAAGTAGTGACTTGTGTTCAGTATTAAGGCATGCGCATGATTGCAGGTTGGTAGCTGGCTTCGGGTCATCGCTAGCCCTAATTCTGCTAGAGTACTTCACCTTCCTGTCCGGACTAACTATGTTTTCCCCTGCAGCCTGTCTTACTTGTATCCTTTAATATTTCGATTCAATACAGTAGGTCGCTTATCAGTGGTGATAAAACCAGCCGATCCTGCCGGTCTATTCTGTAATAATTTCACGGTGAAAACTTAGGTGAAGTGAACGTGAAATGAGCTGTCATTCTACCTGCTGCTAGGGACTGACAGCTCACTCCGTGCTCACTTCACCTAAGTTTTCACGGTGAGATGGTTACAGAATAGCACTACTGTTTGTAAAAATCTTACCGAATAAAACTTGGTGATGTGAGCTATCAATAGAATTTAAGTTATAAAAACCAAAAGTCAGACATCACAGACAGATAATTTAATAATCCGGAGTCCCACGTGCTTGAGTATAAATAGAATAGAATACGTGTAACTCCGGATTTTTTATTTTTCTGTCTGTGATGTCTTGTTTACCTTTTTAGTTGGCTTTTTTGTCGTAGTTGGTTATTAGTTTTTATAAGTTTTGTTTTTATTTAAATTATTTTGGGGTTATAATATAAATATATTTATGAAATGTGCTAATTATGCCCTTTAATTTGATACCCAACATGGCATCATAATATTTTTTTTTAGTTCATGAAGGACTGTCCTCTAGAGGGCACCTTATTATTCAATTTAATGTGACGTCACATAACCAGCGGACGATCAACACGCTTCCAACGATAATTTGTCAAATTATCACAAGAAAAAAAGTTATGAGGATATTAAACATACATACCGGTAAAAATCATAACCCTCCGTTTTGCTTCGCAGTTTTCGGGTAATGAATGACAGCTCATTTCATCTAAGTTTTCATAGTCAAATTTGTACAGATGGACCTGCTGTACTTACTTACCTATATGCTGGCCTCGCATTCTATTGAAACTGTACTGCGCTTAGCCAGCTCAAGGTCAAACTGTTACCACCGATGTGCGGTCAACTGTGCTTGTTGGCTTTCCTGCACCGTAATTGCGTAACACACGATCAATGACAATCTGTTTCATTTTGACAGGTCACAACTACATTCATTGCGTTATTTACGTTGTTGAACAGACAAATTTTGAAAAACATGAAGCAATGGATTAGCAATATCCTTCAAAATGATTCAGATTATAATTGATCGTGTGTTACGCAATAAGAGTGCTGTATTGTGTAGAATGAATGGTATGTGTTGCTTGGTGCAAATATCTGAAGGACCAGAAACTCCTAGTTTTCTTGCGTCTTTCGCATCTGGCTCTCCGAATTGTTGGTCCTCTGGTATTCCACCAAGTTATTAGCAAATACAGAGTGAATAGATTAAACATATTTTTATGAAATTAACAAATTTAAACTATAATCGTTCTCAACTCGTATGTCGTATGTTTTGGGGGGAAAAAAATGCTATCTTCCCCAAGGGCCTATTTTCTAATGAAAAAAGGTGTTATCTACCAGTCGGGTAATAAAAATAGAATATAAAGAACCGATAATAGTGAGCGAGATAGTATCAGTTGGCGAAACAGACAATATCCTTGCAAGGCGTTAAAAGTTAAGCGTAGTCAAGAACATAATTTATTCTGTGGCGTAGTTAATAAATGCTTGTACACATGGCTACACATCAAGCTATAGGTACATTTCCAGTTCAGATCTCATATTTTATAGGATTTCTGTACAATGTGTGATCAGCTTATACTGGAAATGTATAACTAAATGTGTAGCCGTGTGTACACACTTAGTACGGCTTGTCCAGTCTGAAATGACGCGCCCCACTATCGCATTTTACGTACAAGCCGCAGCGCGGGCGCCACGCTGCCTGTGTACGTAAAATGGGATAGTGGGGCGCGTCATTTCAGACTGGACAAGCTATAAAAGTGTATCTACCAAGTAATATTTTTTTTATAAAAAAATATATAAAAAAAATACCAACACCCACGGGACCCGCGTGGGTGATTACGGCCCACTCCAGAGGAGACCTGTGTTCCCGCAGCAG
Organism: Xanthia togata; assembly: GCA_963853775.1. Lineage (NCBI taxonomy): Eukaryota > Metazoa > Arthropoda > Insecta > Lepidoptera > Noctuidae > Xanthia > Xanthia togata. The sequence continues at coordinate 22,842,681 of OY970802.1, forward strand.
TGGGGATCAATATAGGCTGATTATGTTATTATAATTATGTATGTTATACACTAGTATATTGGCCATAATACGACCCATACATGATCTCTAATACACACATGATAATTATGTTTTTAAAACGAATGTTAGTCGATGGTCTTCGAAGGTCAATATTGTTATAATTACGTCATCACATTAGCGGGTGTTAGTTTGTTTTAAAATGGTAGTAAGTATTCACATGCATTGCTGCGTCGTCCAACGTGTTTAGGTAGGTACTTATCAATTTTCTGTGATTGTAACTTGTAAGTTCATAATAATACTTACCTACATTTGTTCATACTAAAATGGTTGTCAATTCACATTGTAGCCTCGTCTAACATGTTTTAGAGGTATGAGGAACAGGGTGTAAATTTCGCTCATATTCTATAGAAAAGGGAGGATCCTCCGACCAGACGGGTGTCGTGTCTGGCGGGCAACTGCCCAACGATTGATGTCGGATAGTCTTATAAATTTCGTTCGCGCGGTAAACTCTAATTGTGATTTGTGTGACTTCAAGTGTTTGATGCGTAGTTCGCAATTTCGCATGTGGCTATGTAGATACCACACCATAAGGTTTACTTCATTTTTGTATGATTGTACACACGCCAGCACGTCAACCTACTACAATCTATCAAATTTCTTTAATACATTTTAACTTTATCACTAAAGCATAAGGTTCAAAGTTGATTGGAAACATTTGACAGTTTCGAGTAGGTTGATGTGCTGGCGTCTGTACTTAGTAATACAACTACAAAAAAACAAAACAAGAAAATATTAAGTGGCTCTACTATGCTTGTAAACGATATCCGGCTGTCGAATGACCAAAATGTAAACGACCAGCTTATGTCGTTTGAAGGGGGCGGTTTGTTGTAAGGTTTGGCACAGTAGAAAAACCACAAGCAGCTAATGTAATAGATCCACGTATATTGCACATAAAACACACACACAATATATTTAAAATACACAACAGTAATACAGACAAAGGTTAGAGCTAGATGTAATCCGAATTTAATTCTATATTTATAAGGTAAGGAAAATAAGGTATTTTTAGTTACCTGTAGGCACGGACAAATGTCTAACACATCTTTTAGTTAAGTCGGTGTCTATAGGTACATTGGTTATTGCTAGAGACCTGATTTTGTGTCAGGAATCTTTGATTTTACTAGACTTTCTTGTTCTAACTTGTTGTATTATTTATTCGAAACATTCTATATTAGTTGACATGTTAGAACTGGGCCAAAACTTTCCAGATTTGATGCTACCTACTGGACTTCATGTCCCGACTTGATTAATATCCACACATGATTCGACTTGATACTATTTTGACATGTGCAGATGTACTTACTAACAATAATCAGTTTATTAGGTAGGTATTTAGTGTGCTTCCTTAACATTCCACCCCCTGTAAAAGGGTTCCGCCGCATTACACCTGGACGGTGGGAAGCACAATTAATTTAACAATGGGCCGACGCAGGACCCCATTTATTGTTCTTACGTCAGCTACACGGATTATCCCGTCACTTCCGTGATACACATTTTTGACTATTCCTTTAGTCCACTCACTTCGGTTTTTTGTGTTATCTACGATAACCACTACGTCGTTGACACTCACATTTGGTACGTTATTTGTCCTTTTCTCGACGTTGTAGAGTAGGTAGGTACTCCCGTAGCCACCGACGCCAGAACATGTCGGCGAGCGCGTTCACACGCCGCCACTGACAGTGGGAGTCAACGTCCTCGATGTCTCCCGGCGCGAACGGAGTGCTCCCGGACGCAGTGCCAAGGAGTAGGTGGTTCGGCGTCAGGACCACGGGCTGGTTGTGGTCATCGTAGACGTAGCTGAGAGGCCGGCTGTTTATGATGAGCTCGGCCTCTGTGAGGAGGGTGTAGAGGACCTCCTCACGTGGGGCACGCTCCCTGAGCGTACTTCATAGTGCGTTTCTTCACTGAAGCTATCATCCTGGCACAACCTTGTGAGATGGTTGTGAGCTTCTTCTTGATCGCGCTGCTGTATTGGCCGACGCTTACGACATCGGCCGACGACGATGAGTACTTGAGTCGTGACGCGTTTCCTACGCGCCCACGACGTGTAGCGCTCGTAGCTGAGTGGCGCCGCACGGTAGACGTGCGCCGGCGTCGCTGCCGTAGAGTGGACCCGCTGAATGCGCTCCAAGTCCACTTCTGCTGACTCAGCCTCTCGACACACCGGCCTCCGCTCCTGTGGATTACATAAAAACGGGGGGCCGCACAGCCACGCCGTATGGTTCTCGGGCCAAGACGACCTGGTTGCTTTGCCCGCGGGGTCGTCCGCGGAAGGAACCCAGTGCCAGTTGCCTCGGTCCGATAGTCTAGCTAATAAGGCTGGTTGTAAGTCATGCCTTGTAATTGAGACTATCTTTTGTGGGGCTACGCGAGCCCTACCTAACATCGTCACTGATGCTAGGTTACTATCCCGGTAGCCCACTGGGTACGCGACCGCTGCGCATGTTTGTTCGCTTGCGTCGCTAAACATTTGTAAATCTAGATCTAGTCCATACAACCCTGGTATTTTTATTCGTTCCAGGCGATGCAGGTTATTAAGCCGAGCGAAACAAGTCTCGGCTTCCTTTTCTTGAAAAGGTAATAATAATAATGGGTCGGGTCCGGTCAAAAGGTTACCGTTATAATTGGTAGGTATTATGTTGTTATGTTTTCGTAACAAACCTACTGCCCACTGTGATTCATCTGGTACACGGTGGTTAGTTTTATCCGGTATTTCTAAGGCCCTTTCATCTGATTTGATTTTACGTACGTTCTCAGAAATACCTATCGCTTCTAGCTCGAATTGCGATTTAACTGGGTCATGCAGGTCAGGCAGGGAAACTGCCATACAGTTAATTTGTTCGCTTTTTAAATCTTTATGGTCGAACGGACCATGTATGACCCAACCTAACTCGGTAAGGGAGGCAACTGGTTTACCGGGTTTTCCTTGACGGACGTCCCGGCCTACAACTAGCTGCCAATTGTCCTGCCCAATTAATACCAGCGGTTTGGCGCCCCTCATTTCCACGCATCCCAGGTCGCGGAGGTGGGCATTGTCGTTAAGCATTGCGGTGGTGACGGTTTGAGAAGGCAAGTTTAAATCACGTATAGTGCGACATTTAATGTTGTGGCACTGTCCGTTTGGCCCTTTGACCTTTACTTCAACCGCTCGCGACGTTGGGTCAGTGATCTCGTGACCGCCCGCTGTCTTCAATGAAAGGGGTATACTTGGGCCCTTCAAACCAGTAGCAATGGTCTTATCTATCAAGGAGACGGTTGCACCGCCATCCAGTAATGCGTAACAATGACTATTGTTGTCTTTGTCATGACACAATTCTATTGGGATTATTTTTAACAATGCAGAAGCATGCCATTCACCGATGTTCGTTATGGTTTCGGGCTTATCTACCTGCTTATCGCTCGCATTGTTTTGCTTATCGGCGTGCAATAATAGGTGGTGGGAATAACCGCATTTTTTGCATTTATCGGCGCGGCAAAACCTTTTGTTGTGTTTGTTTACTATACATTTGAAACACGTGTTTAATTCTTTTACGATGTTCCATCGCTGTTGAACTGTCATTTTATTAAAGGTGTCGCATTTTTCTATAGTATGTTCACCTTGACATATGATACATTTCTTAGGTACGGAGCTAGACTCATCACTCTGTGTATTTATCTTATGAGTCAGCTGTGGCCTACTGAATAGTTGACGCGCGGTATTCATGGGTCGTTGACCGAAGACTTGTTTCTGTTGCCTAATTGGGGTTGTAGAAGCACTGTGTTCTATTAAAGATGGCTGTAAATAATACGACGTTGTATGCGTTAATTGTATTAAAAAGTGAGATAAGTATTCTAGGTTAGGTGAGACTCTTAGGTCCACCCCCTGCACGTTATCTAACCCCATGGCAAAGTCCCCGTACCGCGCGCGTTGTATAGGAGTTAGCTTGTTTAATAGCTCGCTAACTAGTTGTGGATTGTTAAGATAGCCGTCAGCTTTAATATTTTTAAGTAGGGCTACTACATTTCGCACGGTTGACGAGAACTTTCTAAGCTCGCGGCAGCTTTCCGATATTCTAGGTAGGTCCCTAATCTTTTGTAACGCGCTTTGTAATATTAACCCTTCAACTGTTAGAGGTCCGCGTCGGGCGTAAAAATTTGGGTATCGTCTGTGGCAGGTCCGACGCGGACCGTGTTTTTATCTGTCCCATATTTTGACATAAATGGCATATTAAAACTGTGCCTATCTCGTTTAAACTTGCACAGAGTCTAGAAGACGAAATGAGAAAGACATATTAACTCTGTCCAAGTCTGTAACATACCGAATGACGCGGTACCAACTGACAACATACGAGCCCCGCACCCGCTCCGCAGTCGAGATTTCGCACGCGCGCCGTGTTTACGTAAATATTAAAAATATTTTATTGTGAGTGTACTGTGTGTGGTTTGCGAGTTATATAACATGCCTGGGTAAGTAATAACCATTTTTGATTATTTAAACAGTGTAATTCATAAAGATTTCGGGCAGAAATAGTCATTTCAACAAACATGGAAAACATTTGAAGCGTGGTCGACGAACATTTCGTGGTATTTTCGCGGTATTACTATTAGCAGAAATGCAAAATATGGTTGTTACGTATGTGTTTATGTATCGTATTATTGATATTAGGCGTTTAATTATAATATTAAAGTATTGTAGTAGCGAAATTATTGAAATGAAAATTTCATTTAGTCATCGGTCCGAACGGACCAATCACGAACAGGGATAAACCGCCATCTTGTACGATTTTATAGATCATAGAAAATATGGATGCGGCATCCGAGATTTGAATTCGAATATTTTTTTTATATTTATATATTTATATTTTTGAGTTTTTTTTTTATTCGTGATTTTAACCGACTTCAAAAAAGGAGGTTGAAATCGAGTCTGACTGTTGAACGTGTTGGAACTGAAAATATAGTAGCTGGGTGTGTGTGTGTTCGTGTGTGCATGTATATATACATAAGATTGGTTGTTTGTTTGTTGTTTCGTTGTCTGTCTGTCTGTCACAGGAAAGGCATACATGTTTTTAATTTTTCTTCTCACTCGAAGACCACAACGAGGACTGCTTCGTTTTTAAGTTTTTTTTATTTTTTTTATTTACCTAATTTATACATAATATATACGCTAAAATACTTAAAATAATAATAATATTATGTACAAGTACGTAAAATGTTTTTGATTTAAAATTATATTTTTCTTGTTTAAATGTGATAGTATTGGCCGCATCCATATTTTCCATCATCCTTGTTTAAGTACTTGTGTTTTTTGTGATTCTTTTTTTGAAATTGTTCGTTTTGATTGTTGATTTGTGTATTTTTTTTAGTAGGCAGCATGCCTTTTTTATGTGCCTATCGATTTGTAAATATCTTCAAAATGTAGAATGTTGATTTAGATTTCAAATTTAGGCAACAGAATTTAAACAGTGATCCAAAGTTTGAGTGGGTGTTTTTTGCGCCCGTTTTTTAGTGTTGGGTTCGGTTAGCCGATACTGTTAAACTAAACACTTCAAACAGCTGAGACTTTGAATGTAATAAGTTTAAGGGCCAAACATTATTATAAATAACAAACCCAAGCCACTAGGCTTATCGCGTTCTCAGAATAGAACCGTAAACATACCCATTGTTTTGTTCGGAACGCCGCACGTGCAAATTACGTCATTCTTTTGTTTTGCTTGTGGCATGAAAAAAATGTATAGGATGGTGTGTTCTTTTGTTTTATTTATGTGAAATAGGGTGTATTTATCGAAATTTAACAAACACTTTTTAAAGTAATGGTTTATTTTTTTAATTATAATGACCCTAACACGAAAAACTGGGAAATATTCCCTCACACTGAACATACATTACAATTACTAATACATTACAAGGCAAAACTATACTAATGTATACATATCTTGTAAGCTAATTTAATAACGATTCCAATAATATAACTGGTAGCGAGCTAACTAACGTAATTTCGGAGATATCGTCGTTTTAACCAGACACGCCGTAATCACGCGCGACCCCCGAAAGGACCTTTAACAGAGGGTATCCAAATTTTTACGGTCCGACGCGGACCTCCCACAGTCGATGGGTTAAAGTCGGGTGACCATATTCTTGATCGAGCGCGTTCACTATGTCGTTGGGATCCGTACCTGAACTTAATAAATCCTCCACTGAGGTTCTAGCTTCGCCGTGTAAAGACTTTCTAAGCCGGGCTAAGTTCTCGTGAACTTTATAACTGTACTGCCGAGTGGTATCCCAGTACATATTTTTGTAACATATCCACTCGGATGATAAAATGTGGTAATTCGTACGCCTGTCGCGGTACCGGTCGCGGTCTCCCCATACTGGTTATTGCCTCTGCCAGCCTATCTAACACAGAGTCCCTTTCAACCGAAGACTCCCGCCGTCTTTCTTTAACATCATCTCCGTACTTCAACTGCCGCTGTGAATCCGACTCGGGTATCGAAACGCGAGGTCCACTTGCGGCCGGAGTGGTAAAGACGGGGTTATTGGTCGGTAATCGGGACGTAACTCTCTCGGTAGGCATTGGTGTATACGTCCGTGCTTTAGGTATCGTACTCGAATACGGTACCGGCACGGGTGTACCTAGTATGTGCGACACATTATTACGGTATGTAGTCGGATCAAGCGTACTTACGGTTTGTGAATAACTCACGGTAGGGATCCGGGGCGCGGCCACATCCATGGGCCTGCGCTCCGCAGACGGGGTACACAACACTGCATCCGGTTGACACAACACTGTACTCGATTGCCGTAAAACACTAACTGAATTACGCAACACTGTTTCCTGTTGGCCAACTTGCGGCGTCGTATCTATCCACTGGTCGACCCGCTGTGCTGTACTCGCGTCTGAATTGGAGGCGTCGTCTTCGCTCTCGGTAGTTGCCTCTATCTCGGCAATGTCGGCCTCCACTCTTTTCTTGAGGAGGTTTTCCCTATCCTTAAGGAGGTTTTCCTTTTCCTTGAGGAGGTTCTCATTTAGCTGGACTCGTTCCTTGAGAAGGCTTTCATTTAGCTGGACTCGTTCCTTGTGGGCCTCTACTCTTTCCTTGATTAGGCTTTCATTTAGCTGGACTCGTTCCTTGTGGGCCTCTACTCTTTCCTTGATTAGGCTTTCATTTAGGACGATTCTTTCCTTTTCGGCCTCGTATTCGATTCTTTTTCGTAAGAAATCGACACTCTTGCGGCTACTTCTGGATGACGCTCTGCTGGTCGATTTCCGGCGATCCCTTGGTGTCCGTGCTCCTAGGTGTCCCTCTGACGTGCCTAAATCGCTGTAGTCGATTATTCGGCCACCCGTCAGAGGAATGTTGAGTGCAGACGTTGATGCCATGGTCGGCGCCTCAGACGGCGAACCTGGTCCCCTATCGGACTGCAACCCGGTGTCCGTTGTGATGTCATCCTTACGTGCTTCTTGCTGTTCGGCTAGCTTCCTTAGCTTGCTGCGTGTTGTGATGGAGCCCTGCTGACTCATGGTTACTTGAAACCTTATCCGGCTTTCGAAGGACCAAAATGTAAACGATATCCGGCTGTCGAATGACCAAAATGTAAACGACCAGCTTATGTCGTTTGAAGGGGGCGGTTTGTTGTAAGGTTTGGCACAGTAGAAAAACCACAAGCAGCTAATGTAATAGATCCACGTATATTGCACATAAAACACACACACAATATATTTAAAATACACAACAGTAATACAGACAAAGGTTAGAGCTAGATGTAATCCGAATTTAATTCTATATTTAGCACGAATTTATACCTCAAGTAGCGAGATGTTTGTAGGAACGAAGTTAAAGCTCAACTGACTAAGAATCTGAGACTTTCTAAGAGAGTACTAGGCAACTACAATTGTAAAATTAGACCCGATACCTTAAGTAGATTTTTACTATAGGGCAAGTAGCGGGTACCATTTGTGCAAACACAATAATTTGCTCCTATACATCAGGGCAGTTCGCTATTCAGGGACGCGACAGAGGGTCGGGGTATTTCCCATTTTGCTATGACGAGGGTGTTTACACGAATGAGGGAGGCAGGGTTGCGCAGGTGCAAGTTATGACATGATAATTACTTCTAGAACAATGGATTACGTAATTATAAACACAGATAGGTATTCTCATTGTTTTAAATAGGTATTCAGGTGGGAAATAGTCTAGTCAGTGTTGTAGTCATAATCAAAACATTGTATTATGACTGACAACGGAGTTATATACCTTTTATTACATAAAGACAGGTAAACAAGAGAAAATAAGGTATTTTTAGTTACCTGTAGGCACGGACAAATGTCTAACACATCTTTTAGTTAAGTCGGTGTCTATAGGTACATTGGTTATTGCTAGAGACCTGATTTTGTGTCAGGAATCTTTGATTTTACTAGACTTTCTTGTTCTAACTTGTTGTATTATTTATTCGAAACATTCTATATTAGTTGACATGTTAGAACTGGGCCAAAACTTTCCAGATTTGATGCTACCTACTGGACTTCATGTCCCGACTTGATTAATATCCACACATGATTCGACTTGATACTATTTTGACATGTGCAGATGTACTTACTAACAATAATCAGTTTATTAGGTAGGTATTTAGTGTGCTTCCTTAACAATGCTTGCTATGACAGCTAGCTAATGTAAATCCCAGATGTAGAATTCTGATTAAAACTAAAACATGAAAAATTAGTACATAACTAATAAGGGCGTATTCATGTAGAACGATGTTAACCGGCGCCGATCCGCCAGCGCTTATCGCAGTGAACAAAGTTACAATTCAAATAAATTCATGAAAAAATGCAACAAAATAATTTCAATACTTTTTAGCAGTAATTAAAAAATTGCTCATTAATTTAATTGCAAACTAAATAAAATTGTACTTAGGTTATGGTGGTGTTTTAGAATATAGCGTCTATAAACTAATACTTACTTTCTAGTAAAATGTCTTCAAGTACCCACAGTTTCTAAAGGCCTAAGGCCCGACGCAGATCTGGCGAAGTGCAGCGCAGGGTTTTTTCACTGCCAAACAAATATCGACCTTGCACTTGTACAAATAAAACTGACTTTAGATAAACTACACTTAGTCCGAAAGCGCATAAAAGCAGACAGACGAGCGCGTCTGAGGTTATTTATTTTTTTACTTTCATTTAAGACACACAATGTTGATATTTGCTTGGCAGTAAAACCCGATCTGTGCGGCGCGCCGGCTGGCCCTGAAATTCTTTGATTTACTGAATCTGCTGGCAAACCTCATGAGCTTTAGGTATAGCCCAATTTACATGATGCAAGTTAATTGCCTTAGGCATACCATAAAATGTGACCAGTGGTGGCCCGTTGGTAACGTCAAAGTCAGGGTGACTTACGAGATGAAGGTTGTGGGTTCGAACCCAGGCTAGCATACTTTGTGTATATAATTTCATCACCACTGCTCTCAAAATGGTGAAGGAAAACATCGTGAGGATACCGGCAAGTGCTGGAACAAAAAAAAATGAGGTCTGCGACATCTACTAACCCGCACTGGGCCCGCGTGGTAGATTACAGCCTACTCCTTCTCGAAGAGTGGAGGTTTGTGTCCAGGGCAGTGGGAACTGCGCACTAAAATTTAAGCAAAAAATGACTTCAATAAAGTTAATGTAAATCAGGGTTAAGCTAGGATTTCACGACAAATAAACGCTTTTTAATTTTTATACAGGGTGGAAGGGACATCCACGCGAAAACTGATACCATGGATTCAGTACATGATTCTGAAACCCCTAGCGTTGAAATATTTCGACGGTTATTTAAAAACAAAAACAGCTGTTTCATAAATAAGTTCAATACCTACGCGGTCAAAATGTATGGAACAGCAGTTTTTTTTTTAAATAACCGACGAACAATTTCCACGGTGTGGGAATCAGAATCATGTACTGAAACCACGGTGTCAGTTTTCGCTTCGATGTATCTTCCATCCTGTATATTATATTTTTGTTTGACATTAAGAATGAAATGAATTATATCTACATGTCTCGTCATTATCTAGCCCTGTACCTACGGAAACAACATAAAAATAATGTTTGTTTGAAAGTTACGAGCATCGAAACTTCCATAATTCAACACTAGTTTTAACGCATCTTTGAGCGTAAATAAGTAGCTCCCGGAGCACAAAAATGGCAAAATTGTTACCGTGCATGGATAGATAATTTATTCAAGAATTCAAATAACTTTAATTTAAATATTTACTTAAGCTTTTTTTGTAATGTTTAATTTTTTTTTTTTCTTACGGCCAATGATCTGTTCATGAAATTTCACGCTCTCGTTTTCATTATAAATCATCGTCTATTTCAATAAATAAATAGCTTGCATATTAGCCACAGCCCACGCCCATTAACGAGTTCGAGCCGTCGACTTACTACTTATGAGATATCTCTTTGCGACATAATTATGTCAAACTGACATTCCTAGGGTAGGAATTCATTCATTAAGTCGGCATGCCCATAAATTATGACATTGACCGTTACTGTCTGTACTATTATGAAATTCAGGACTTCATAGGCGGTGATTTCACTGACAGCTGTCGCAGAGATCAAGTTCTCTTTTATGAAGTATAGTGACTAGGGCACAAAAGTAACAACTAATCGTAATAGTTGAATTGAGATTTGAAAACATTGAATTGACCTTTCATAAGTTAAAGTTAGCCATGTAGCGGTTACACCGCCACATACTAACTACGCATCAAAGACATGACGTCACACAAATCCTGCATCGCGCAATTATAGTTTACCGCGCGAACGACATAGATAAGACTATCCGAAATCAACAGTCGGGCAGTCGGCCCGCCAGACACAACACCCGTCTGGTTGGAGGATCCTCCCTTTTCTATGGTGGATGAGTGAACTTTACACCCTGTTCCTCATGCCCCTAAAGCCATATCATTTTAGATTGGAGTCAGTGACCTTTTAATAGCTGGCGCTAACCACAAAAGAATCAACGATTAATAGTTAATTAACAAGGTTTGTCAATTGACTTATGGAATGATAATGATTGTTATAGTTCTGTCTTTTTCGTCTGGCTTAATATGTCAGTACCTGAGCGTCCCGAGTCCTGCTCGGGTGAAAATAGAGAAAACGAATTTTCCCAGATATGAGACCTAGCTAGATCGATTTTTCGCCCCCGTAAATCCCTATACTGCAACTTTTATCGAAAACGTTGGAGCCATTTTCGAGAACGTGATTACAAATGTCACCCTCCCCGCTAACTGTTGTATCTCACCAACTGACGTATCTACACAGACATTACCTACGTGTTCATAACTTTTCGAAAAATAGTTTTATGACCTTGGGCCTTAGGGCAAAATATAATAAAAGTTATTCATTCATTAATATAGCTACAACTAACGCAACGACAGTAATATGATTGTAGCGCCCGACTGAAAAACTGTTGCCCTGGAAAAATATCAATTGCTAGATAGGACAGCGGGGAGGTTGACGAATTATTATGTAGGTAGGTACCTACAAATATTGCTCAATATTATATAATATCATAAAATATGTAGGAGGATAGCCAATAATTCTTGCCGTTGAATAGCTGACTGACAATAATCACAAAAACAATTGGAATTATTAAAAAAAATATTTATTAAAAAATACCGTGTTAACAATTAATGTTTGGCCATTACAGAAAAATAAATATATTAGATAAACTAGCTTTTGCCCGCGGCTTCACCAGCGACTACCGGGATGAAAAAAAACGGGTTGCACTCCGGGAGTGCCGGCAGAACTGGAAACTTGAATATTAACGTTGTGCATTTTTGATATTTTGGAATGGTTAGGGAATAATTTTGCACCGGTCTACTCTCCCTCCGTCTTACGAATTTTCGATCAGATCACGTGTCCTGACGCGAGTTTAATATTTTTTACCCATCACAAAAAAGTGCACAAAGCCGCTAAAGAAGTTTTCACTTCAAAAACCTTATGTCCCAACCCAGCACCCTAATTACGTAAGGCACAATCAATCACAATCTGTTTAATTTTGACAGTTCAACAACATTCATTGCGTTATTTACGTTGTTGAGCAGACACATTTTTCGAACATATCAAGCAATGGATTAGCAATATCCTTCAAAATGATTCAGATTGTGATTGATCGTGTATGACGCAATTAGGGTACTGTTCATGGTCTATCCATGTGCCAATTTTCATCCAATTCCGTTCAGCCATAAAGACGTGCAAAAGTTAACAGACATACAGACAGAGTTAGTTCCTCATTTATAATATTGGTATGGGTTCAATAATTACATCTACATGGGCGTACTTTGTATTGGAACTGTTCACCTTATACATTCTTAGTTTATTTCTTACTTTAGCGTTGTTTAACTAACATCAACGAAGCTTCTGTCACAGAATTAATAATAATAATACCTACTATCTAGGCTTCATTATCGTATTACGTTTTAGTTAGAGAATAAATTAAGTCATTTAATTCAATAATTTAGAATATTCATTGTATAAAAGTGGGCTTTAAGGTTATCGGTATAAGATAGCTTATGCCTGTAATTGACCTTACTTGACTCATGACTGGACACTGGACAGTGACAGGAGGCTCTTTTATTTCGCAGAAACCCCGTTTATAAATTCGGTAGACCACAATCGTATACTATTTTACAAGCAATATTTGTATAAATATAGGAGCTCGTGGCTAAGTAATAACAGCCGCACGGGTCGATCCATCAGGTTAAGGTACGCTTGCCGGGGTTGGTCCATGGATGGGTGAATATCTTTACATACCGAGACTCCTCCGTGCCTCGGAAAGCACGTTAAGCCGTTGGTCCCGGCTGTCATTCGTGGATCTTTGACAGTCGTTACGGGAAGCCCGAAATTCTGACAACGGGTCTTAAAATTACGTTCTCGAAAAAGGCTCTAACGATTTCCATGAAAGCAATAATATAGAGGTTTACGGGGGCGAAAAATCGATCTTGCTAAGACTCATATCTGGGAAAATTCGTTTTCTCCGTATTTTCACCCGAGCAGAGCCTTAGAATGTCATTACCGTGTCAATACATGGCTGCATGGAATTAGTATGAACTATTCTATATTACTGAATGAGCATTCTCTATTTCTTCAATCCGCCCCTAAGACGACCCACTGACCGTAGACTTAGGCCCACTGGCACTACCAATCACTATAGGGTCAAATTAAATTAGCTAGCGAAACTGCAGACTGTTGAGTTTCGTTTCGATACGACAATTAGAAATAGGTTATAATTTGACTTCAAAGTTTTTTTTTACATCGTTACTAAAAGCGTGTTAAAAAGCGCTGCTACTGGTCAACTTCTTAGATTAGATATCTAATCATAACAGAGCCTTGTACATTACGAGCACACTCAGTTGAAAATAGACAACTCATCACATCAGGTGGTATAATAGGTAATTCTAAATATATTCGAGGTATTTCAATTATGTTAATTTATTCAGTACCTATCTATTTGTCACCTTTATTTCTTTAAAATTCCAAATTTCAATAATTCTTACAAAAATCCCATAGAATACATAAAATAAGTTTTGTTTTAAAATGTTCGTAGATAATAGTCATATTACGAACATTTTAAAACATTTTTTTTTTCTTTCGAGAACTTTATTCAGACTACCTATTACGAAAAAAATAATTATGTATTCTATGGGATTTTTGTAAGAATTATTGAAATTTGGACATGACAACGTCTGTTTGTTATGCATATAAATAATGCATACAAAATATTTAACTAAGTTTGTTGCCCATTCTTCTCCATACGACAACTAGAATCAATTATATTTTCTTGTAAATTGGGACGTTCAAAAGTGCTTTTATGTGCCTATTCGAAATAAATGATTTGACTGACTAAAATGACGATAGACGACTGTTCAACACCAACATGCGACTGCACCAACATCCTCAACACATCCTGTCATTCAAACGGAATCACGAGACTCCAAAAATAACGTCTTAACAACAAAATTGCTCCGTTCACAATAATAACTCCTTGACGATGTATATCAGCGATTGCTGGCCACGGAGCAGCGTCAATAGCTCTCACATACTTCGTGATAGAAGGTTGGCTCTGCGACTGGTACTGGCCATTATTCGCCCTGTGTAGCGTGGTCCCGTCAGTCGTGGATGTGGCCGCAGCCTTGCTTTCTGTGTGTTCTGTGAAATGGTGAAAGTGGATGTTTTTTAGACTGTATTTAGAATAGTGTTTTAGGATAGTTTAATTTTCGTGCTTGCAAAATGAAGATGAAGGATTTTATTAATTTCTTTGTAAGTTGGTTTCTTGGATATCCTTTTTTTAAAATTATAAATAGCTAAGACATAATTAAAAACTCGTGAATAATGCTAGATATTTGTGCACAATTTCTTATCACGCAGTTGTAATAATTGCATTTTTCACCTTGATTTCATAATGATTTCTCTAGATTCAATGGCAACATTTTAAAATTTTCAATCATTATTTAAATATGCACCTATAGCATCATCATCCTTTTTCCTGGGCATAACTGTACAGTTGTCCATATGGACAACTTACGTCCTGGGAAAGATGAAGGGATTATTTCGTCTTCCATACCTTGCACGCGCGTCCTTATCAGCGATCAGTACAGATACCAACCCTTTATTTTCATATGATCCCATATCTTTTTGAATTAGGAACTCTTGAACAACAATTAACCTCCACATGGTGGTGTCCGCAGATCACCAACGAGCATCAACACCTAACCACATCGCACGACTACAAGGGGGGATGGTCCTTCTACTTAATTCTAGCCGGGATAGTTACCACACTGGGCTCTTCGCTTCCTGTCGGCTACAACATAGGAGTTGTTAATACCCCTGCTGAGGTAAGTGCATATTTTTGAGTTATTATAGCACATGTCGTCACCCTCCCTGCTAACTGTTGTATACATAGATATCCAGAGATATGCCTTCATTGCGGAATAGTAAGGAATCCTAGTGCGGCCGCTTATCTCCCACCAAAATAATTACAACATTAACAAATAGTGTACTTACGACACACACTTAAAATTTGAACTCGCACACTAAGAAGAAAGCAGCTACACACAATCAATTTCTAATAGCACACATACATAGAATGGGCGGGGCATTCACTTGTAAACACTTGCTATTTGCGAACATTCAATGCACACGCATGCAATTAGGGAGTCGAAAGCGATGGTCGATAATTTTTATCGATATTTACTTTAGCACATTATTGTATTATTATAACTTCGTTTAATTTTCTTTATATAATTTATTTTGTTTTTATATACCTATCCGAAAATATGGGTTATTTTTACTAAAATAAAATGAGTTTTTTTTTAATATTGTATTACCGGGTAAAGGGAATCCTCTCTGTTAAGTATTATGCTATACACGAGTAACTGTATTGAAATAACAATGTCTTTATTTGCTTCAAACAAAATTAAATTAATAACAAATTTAACTCTTATACTATACATGTAATACGAGAATATCCATTGACTTCTGTAAAAAAAGATTCGACTGCAATAATACGCATGTCGATAAAATCAGCCGCACGCACTCGATTGCACCTCTCTAAATCCAAAACGTTCGTTCCGTTCGGAAAGATTCGGGCTAGTTCGGGCTAGTTCGTATCGCTCCGGACGTAAGTTAGTAAATGATTTAAAAATTGATTTAAAATATTAAACAGTGACTTACATGTTTACTTACCGGTCGTAGAACACGACATTTGTCTTCAGGTTGATGGTACTAGACCTATTTTTACAAATTATTACTGCACAGCTCGGCATTTTGGTTTTTTACGCATCAATAGTACACCGTACGCAGTTGCAAAGCGACTGAATGAAGCGTACAGCCGCCGTTCGAACATAAGCCCAATTTAGCAATGTCGAGGCGCCACGTGCCACGCCTCCAAGGCATATCCCTCGATATCCGTGGTTGTATATCACAAACTGACGTATCTACACAGACATTATCTACCTACGTGTTCATAACTCTTCAAAAAAAAGTTTTATGACCTTAGGGCTTTAGGGCAAACATAAAAAAGAAGTTGTTAATTCATTAATAAAGCCCTAGCTAACGCAACGATAGTATCTAACATGATTGTCGCGCCCGACTGAAAACTGTTGCCCTGGAAAAATATCAATTGCTAGATAGGACAGTTAGCGCGGAGGGTGACGATGTGTGATGTGAGTACCAGTACTATGTACCGACAGTAAAGCTACCATTTAGGTACTGGGTATGTCGGCGATACTCCGAGCTAAGTGGCGCCCTCATTGAATTAAAAATCGTAGCATAGCAAAGAAAATAAAGATAAAAGAATTGAAACGTGGAGTTTGTTACAAAGAGGATAAAGTATTTTTACGTTGTTAAAGCAGGACTCCAAAGTGTTTCGTATCTAAAGTAGATAGCAAAAGTACTTACCAAAATTTTTGACACTTTTGCTATCTACTTTGGATACTTTATAATAATATTTGTAATAGGGGTTCCTATTACAAATATTACTCGTTTAATAGTACGGTATAGGATTTCTTGCTGCCAGACTCAAACATGTAACCCTGAACTTCGATACCGGTCTGTTCACTGCCTTTCATTCAAGCTGGTAGCTAATAATAAATAATGTATGAGCATTGCTTCGTTGGTCTAGTGGTCGCAAGCGCTACTGCTGAGCATGAGGTCCTAGGTTCGATTCCCGGGTCGGGCAAAGTGATATTGGGTTTTTCTATAAGGAATTTCTCAGTAATTGCTTGGAGCCTGGATTTGTGCCCAGTTGGGGGCAATAAGCTCGTTTCCTATTATATGGGACTTAAATATGACTGGCGAAACATGGGTGTACTATAGGTACATCTCTGCATAACCCTTCGGGGAAACAAGGCGTGATGTTATGATGATTAGGAATATTGTTTTAGTGAGGAAGGAATTTAAGGGTTTGCATAATATCACCCGTCACTCCACTAGTCCATTGCCTACTCAGGGATGCATATCCGGTATGGCTTGCAAATCCTTCGATATTCTAATGGCACGTCTTTCTTACCATTACCGCGCCACCTCCACTCCTTGATATGCAATGGCCTCTGTAGCCCCATGCAACATGAGGCTCCAGGGCCTAGTGCAAATCTTGCGGTTCATTCGATTTATCCAGTCTGGTTAAACCACGCTGGGATCGGAGCACGTCATTTGTTGTTCATTCACTGTCTGCAAAAGTACAATTATGGAGGTTTATAAGTCTCAAACACGCAATGAGGAAACGTGGCCATCAATACTCGTTCGTCCTTTGTTTAAATGAGGACTTTGCCCTGCAGTAGAAAAAACAAACAATAAAAAAACTTATAATGATAACTTCTTAGTCATAACGGGCCTTAGGGCACATAATTAATACAGATGGTTCAATCCGCAAAATCATTTAAATAAAAAGCGACTCTTGCCACGACACAATAAAGTACAATTCAGTTCACACAGCGCTAATTACCTACAGTTATATTCACCTAGAAGTTGCCTCTCTTTCTGTCGCGTAACTCTTAGATCTTCTGACTACGTTATACTCACTGAATTGGCCCGAACTGTCGAGCCCGCCGCGTGCTTGTAGTAAAATGCGGAGTGAACCATCTGTATTCATCTGTGCTTAAGGCAAGATTCATGGAGAGTACTTTGAATTTTTAAGTAAAGTAAACGTTTCATTCGGTTGAATATGTATGTTAATTCTATACGAATAAAGTTCATATTAGTATGCCTACTATACTTAGCAAAGTGCAATCTATGAATCAGGGGCCCAAGTCTGCTATTTTTATAAATTCGTAATTTTAACACGATTCCATTGTCATTTTGCTAAAAGTTTGTAATCTGCTAAATTCATAATGGTCGATCATTGTATTCCACAAACACGATACTCGTAACGAATTAAAAGCAATGACTGCACAATCACGTTCTAATGGTAGGTCATTGATCAAAGGAACTGTCAACATTTTAGCACATTACCGCCTAAGTCATTCATTCATTTGTCATTATGTACGAGATTACCAATAGATGTCATTTCTTTCAATGGAGTGTCAGTGGCTGACCTTTGGAAAGTCATAATGACGCCAATAAATTAGTAGTATTACCAAACTTGTTAAAATCAACAATATTATGAAATCAATGATAGACCATTCTGACACTATTGTAATAGCAGACTTGAGGCCCAGACATATTATTAGTCTGATTAATAGTGAATCTATACTATAATATTATAAAGAGGTATTTCTGAGTTTGTATCTAATCTTCGGAACTACTGACCCGATTACGATAAAAAAAAAAAACAACTAATTTCACGCGGACGAAGTCGTGGGCATACGCTAGTAACTCATTATGTTTATTACTAGCTGCGTCCCATAATTCTCGATCCCGTGGGAATATCGGGATAAAAGTATCCTATGTCCTAACCCAAGTTATGGTCTACCCATGTGCCAAATTTCATCGAAATCCGTTCAGCCGTTTTAGCGTGAAAGCGTAACAAACATACACACTCACATTTATAATATTAGTAGTGTAGCGGTTACACCGCCACATACGAACTATGCATCAAAAACATGACGTCACTTAAATCCTGCATCGCGCAATTAAAGTTTACCGCGCGAGCGACATATATAAAAATACCCGACATTAACACCTGGGCAGTTGCCCGCCAGACACAACACCCGTCTGGTCGGAGGATCCTCCCTTTTCAATGGTGGATGAGTGAACTTTACACCCTGTTCCTCGTGCTCCTAAAGTAGGATTACTAGCTGCGCCCCGCGGTTTCACCCGCATAAGTCTTGATCCCGTGGGAATATCGCGATAAAAGGTAGCTTAGGTCCTTCTTCAGGTCATGGTCTACAATGTGCCAAATTTGATCCAAATCCGTTCAGCCGTGATTGAGCGTGAAAGCGTAACAAATAAACAAACCCTTTCGCATTTATAATATTATATTATAATATAATAGTTAGGATTGGATGCATAAGACTACATTTATAAAATTTTCCAGGTGGTAAAACGCTTCTGTAACGAGAGTTTCATAAGCCGATACGACGTGGTCCTCAACGAAAAATGGCTGAACGTGCTTTGGTCTTCCATCGTGTCCATCTTCATTGTGGGCGGATGCACCGGGTCGATACTTGGTGCTGTGCTCGCCAACAGTTTGGGAAGGTAAGAAGAAGATGAATCACTACATCACTACACATGGGAAAACTAAGTCCCGGGGTGCCGCGTCTGTCTGTCTGAACGCGATAAACTCGAAAACCGAACGGATTTTCATTCCGTTTTCATCAATGGACGGAGTGATTAATGGGGAAGGTTGAGGTGTATAATTCATTACAGTCCTTTCCTTAAGAGATTTGTTCGAACGCGGTATTCGTAACAATTCTAATTGCCTTAATTCACCAAGCCATTTTACCTACTTGATCTGCTCGGCATGTTGAATCTGGCACTGCCAGTCGACATTAGATCTATATACGTCTTGTAAAATGATTTTACTTTTTATTAGAAACGGTGATAATAATGCTAAACATTTTGGCTTTCGTATGTGGTACTGGTCCTTCTAAAATATGTTGTGTTGTTTACACCATCTTTAAACTGTATCTATAGCGCTGTGTGCTAACGTATCAGTAGGTATAGGATCTAAAACTCGTTTGCTATTACTATACCAATTTCTTATCTCAAATCATCATCTCCTATGAATGGACGATACATCGTTCACTAATTTAATCGCATTACTCTAGTCACTAGTTAAACGATAAACGATTATCCATGTAAATTATCTTTTACTATTACGCCAGTGGCCTCCGAATTATGATAGATGTATTAATGATTCTAATGATTGTAAATGACACAGTAACAGTATGGTCGCGAATCATATTTTGATCAAGATACAACTTGACCTGCAAATTGAAAAAAACGTAAGAAGGTTTGAACTTCGCGGTTTGCCCGCGAAGGTTTGAACTTCGTGGGCATACAATGCGAGATCAGCTTATACTGGAAATTTATAGCTTGATGTGTAGCCGTGTGTATTTGAGCAATCATTATTGCTGAGGACCGTTATTTTTGGTGTGAAAAATCAATGTTTACGGCATCGCGAAATGTAACGCACGAAGAACATTGTACACAAACACAACACTAAAAGTTAGGTTATGACATTTAAAACTTGTGTTCGTGATAAAAGTAAAAAAGTTGCGGTACTGACCCTCAATAAGTCCGTAATCAGAAGGTTCCCAGGTATGGTGCAGTATAAAAAAAATATCACAACAAGTGACGAAAAGTTACTCTCGGTTTCGATAAGCGTCTTTTTACACCCGTTAAAAATATCATCAAGTCAGCAGTCTATCGTAGTCCACTGCTAGACAAAAGTACTGTCCAAGTTATACCACAAGATTCTTCCGTATCAAGACTGTCCTCGCCGCCTTTTATAATTTCTTCGGTCTATCTAGCCATTAGGGACGCCATTAGGACTTTTTTTTTGGGTGGGAAATCATCAAATAACTTCTCCCGCTCTGGGCGGAGCGGGAGGGCTTGTCAGACTCTTACTGTCTAAAACCCACCCGTGTTCCTTCAGTTACCTGTACATTGCCAGGGGCCACGGTATCCCTTTCGGACTTTCCCGCAACCCCGGCAGGCATCGGTCCTAACAGACCCCTTCAGTTCTGCTGACATCTCTTTGAAGCGCGCGTAGAACACAACGCGCCGTCGACCCGGGCCTGGTCCTTATCGGATGGCGAGCTACCCATTGCTCACCGTCCGCAAGCCCGCGCCTACAGTGGCCGGGAATCGGCGCCCAGGGCGTCTCCTGCGGCGGCTAGGGGTGTGAGGGCGCGAAATTTGCCTCTCCATGACGCGTATTGCCTCCTCCTTCGCGAGCATTACTGCTTCGCAGAACGAAGTGACGGCCTCCCATGCCCTCTCGCTCCGAACCATGGCCTGGACCAGGGCCGGATGCGAGAGATCCTCGCCACCGATCACCTCCACGAGGACACGGCGGTGCCCTGCCCAAGCCGGGCAGACCGCCACCGTATGCTCCACCGTGCCCTCTGGGCGATCCACGCATTGATGACACCCGGGCGTTTCCTCCCGCCTGATAGACTGCAGCCTCTGGGCTGACATCATTTCAACCCAACACAATCCACTGCTATATCTACTTATCTCTCACAAAGCAAAGCCAATTAGTCAGTATTTACAGATTAGAAGACACGTTATTATGAAGACATCAGAGGCACGTCCTTGTTTGTGCTATATGCTTTATATGACACAAATAAGGATCAGATAATACAACACTAGCACTTTAAATGATGCTTAGCTTCACGCGACCCGAGCCAGTTTGCAATAACAATGACTGGATATATTCAACATAATTATGGTGTTCTGATGTAATAGTGGATCCTTTAAACACACATCAAAAAAGTCTAAGCAACACGCATCATTTACAAAAACTGCATGATTTATTAATTGATACTTTATTTTTTTCTTAACAAAGTAGATTGGTATACAATATTTTTGTTCTCGGAAATACACTCGAGAGCAATGAATCCGGGTCACTTAAAGAATGTTAAAAATCTCGGAAACTAAAAATGATAGGTTAATGCAATAAATTGTATTTAATAGACAATGTAGTACTCCTTAAATGAAAGTAAAAAAAATATGAGTCACCATACATTTTATTAACACAAAATTACATAAAGAAAAAAACTGCTGATCTCTCCTTAAAACAAAAATAGGAAACATGAAATTTTTGAACTTTATTACGATTTTCTTGAATTTTAATACTTCGTATTGCCTCCTCGTGCTTCCATTACTGCGTTTACGCGGTTTGGCATGCTGTACACCAAGTTCCTTATACGATTTTGGGGAATATTCTCCCATTCCTCTGTGAGAGCAATTTTGAGCTCACGAAGCGTGATTGGGGGAGGGTTTCGTGGTTTTACGCATCTGCCTAGCTCGTCCCAAGCATGCTCGATCGGGTTGATATCCGGGCTGCGCGCTGGCCACTCCATACGAGTAATGTTCATCTCTTGAAGGTAGTCATTCACAATCCTACCTGTATGAGGTCGGGCATTGTCATGCATAAATATAGCATCCTCACCTAAATTGACCATAAATGGACCAACGTGATCATTGAGGATTTCTTCCACATATCTTTCGCTAGTTAAAGAGCCGTTTTCTATGATCACCAGCTCTGTGCGACTTTTAGAAGAAATTCCGGCCCACACAAGTACAGACCCACCACCGTAGGCTACTTTTTCTTCGATGCATGCTTGCTTGAATCTTTCCCCTGGTCTTCGATACACTCTGTGTCTTCCATCGTGCTTGTAGAGCATAAATTTTGATTCGTCGGAGAACATAACTTTTGACCAATCTTCAATACTCCAATTTACGTGGCTCTGGGCATATCTTAGTCTTGAAATACGATGCCCACGCTCCAGTTTAGGGCCGTTTGCAGGTCTAAGGGGTTTTAAGTTAGATTCAGCAAGCCGACGTCTTACTGTCCATGCACTTGGGTTACTTCCTCCGAGGCGTCGAAACTGATTTGTGAGTTCAGTTCCTGTAAGAAAGCGATTTCGAAGCATGGTGTTCACCAAGTATCGGTCTTCTCGTGCTGTGGTACACCTGGTTCTGCCCGTTCCTGGTCTGCGTAGGTTAGAACCAGTTTCTTCGTAACGTCGGAGAACTCTTTGTACTGTTGACAGCGACACACCGACAGTCCTGGCTGTATCGCGCTGACTCCGGCCGGTTTCCAGCATTGTAAGTATTCTGGTGCATTCTTCAGGCGTAAGCGACATAATTTCAGCTTGAATAATGAATATAGAGCACTATCAACATGGTTTATGTACCCACATAAATGACAGATTACAAACAAAAGCAAAACCAAATGCTGTAATTTCGTAGTTCCATCTTCGAAAGTGGCCCTTTTTCAAATTTGATTTTTTTATGATATAACTTTACAATAACTAAGAAGTTTTAATACCTTCATTTAAGGAGTATTACATTGTCTATTAAATACAATTTATTGCATTAACCTAGCATTTTTAGTTTCCGAGATTTTTAGGATTCTTTAAGTGACCCGGATTCATTGCTCTCGAGTGTATATACTGGCTGATTTAAAAAATAGAAACCTTTCGATTGTCTTTTGTTTTCATTAGAATAAAAGCAAATTATTTATTCCGGATTTCGTGTGTTTTCGTTGCTTTATAAATTTGGTATTTATCATTTATCTCACTTTTATCATTTTGAGATAAACAGTTTTTGAAAAAAAAAAAAATGGTGTGTCATTTTTAGGGTTCCGTAGTCAACAAGGAACCCTTATAGTTTCGCCATGTCCGTCTGTCTGTCTGTGTGTCTGTCTGTCTGTCCGCGGTTTAGCTCAAAAACTATTGGTACTAGAAAGTTGTAATTTAGTATGAGTATACACGTTAATGACGCCAAAAAAGCAGTAAAATAAAATTTTGAAAAAATCAATTATTTAGGGTACCACCTCCCCTACATGTAAAGTGGGGATGATATATTTTTTTTCGTCCTTCCCATAGTGTGGGATATCGTTGGATAGGTCTTTCAAAAATATTAAGTTTAAGTAAACCGTTCGTGACTTATCAAGCTTTAAAGTACCAATTTTCGATAGAGTCAAGTGTCCCCCCCCCCCTCTACCAACTAAACGGTTGTAGTTAGAAATTCAAATGTCACGGGAGTAGTATCTATATATAACGAAGTTTAAAGGAAAACTATCACACTTATGTGGGCTTTACAAGTTTACGAGTAATAATCGGCCAACTTAAATTTGCGGTTACAAAAACATGTTCTCACATGTTGGCTGAAGCCAAAAAGGAACTACCCGAAATTTATGGTTTTATGTGGCAATGTTACAGGCACCCCTCTAAATTACTATACAAGGACAATGTTTTGGAATCTGCAGTAGGATGCCAACAAGGTGACCCTCTCGGGCCAGTCATTTTCAGCCTGGCTATCCATCCAATTATACAGAAACTAAATTCAAAATTTAACTTGTGGTATTTGGATGATGGAACGCTAGGAGGTGATGTAGACACCATTTTGAAAGACCTACAACTCATAAAGCAACAATTTAAATCCATTGGCTTGGACCTTAACCCATCAAAATGCGAAATTTTCCTTACTGACATTACCGACAGACAATTGACCCTGGAGAAATTTAATGCAATAGCCCCACAAATTAAAATTTTAGAAAAAAGTTCACTTCAGCTCCTAGGTTCCCCAATTTTAGAAGACAGCTTTCCTTCTTTCATCGACGAAAAAATCAAAAACTTCAACGACAGTTCGGACAGACTCTCCAAAATTAATTTACATTCGGCATTCACCCTGATCAGATACTGTTGTTTTGGTCCAAATTTTATATATTTTTTACGCTCTTCCCCTTTATGGAAGCAGTCACACCTCTTGGACAAACTTGACCAAATTATTCGCAGCACACTATCCTCCATTTTAAATG
This sequence comes from Xanthia togata, assembly GCA_963853775.1. NCBI lineage: Eukaryota > Metazoa > Arthropoda > Insecta > Lepidoptera > Noctuidae > Xanthia > Xanthia togata. The sequence continues at coordinate 22,867,190 of OY970802.1, forward strand.
TGGCCTTGGACGACCGAGCGTGGCTACAAGCCACACTACCCATTCGTTTTGGTGGCCTCGGCGTCCGCAAAATTACCAGTATTAGCTTAACCGCGTTCCTGTCCTCTGTCCGCAGCACTGAATAGTTGCAAAATTTTAGCCCCCTGCCTGGTTTACTCTGAAGTGCCTTGCTTGACCGATGCGGAGAACGCCTGGAAAGCGGCTTGCCCGAATACAGATCGGCCCGTGAACCCATCTTCCCAGAGACAGTGGGATGAGCCGCTCTGCAGGTTGGTACGGAATAATCTTATTAATACGTCCACCAATACTGCTGAGCGTGCCCGCCTGGTGGCTGTGGGTGAGTGGGAGTCGGGCCTCTGGCTTCAGGCGCTACCATCACCCAACATAGGCACTATGCTGGGTGATACCACCTTCCGGCTCGCTACCTGTCTGCGTCTGGGCGCTCCTTGTGTGGCTCCGCATCGCTGCCGATGCGGTGAAGGTGTCGACTGCCTCGGACACCATGGCCTATCCTGCAGTAAGAGCGCAGGCCGGATAGCACGGCACGCCAGCATCAATGACATCATCCGTCGTGCTCTTGTCACCGCCGGAGTGCCAGCTGTTTTAGAACCCAATGTTTTGGCACGCGACGATGGGAAGAGACCAGACGGAATGACCATAATGCCTTGGAAGGTAGGTAGGCCTTTGGTGTGGGATGCAACGTGCGTCGACACCCTTGCGCCATCCCATCTTCCTAGCACGGCGGGCTGTGCTGGGGCTGCTGCTGCAGGTGCGGAAAACCTCAAACGGCGCAAATACTCCAATCTTATTGGGACTTATATGTTTGAGCCGTTTGGGGTTGAAACACTAGGGCCATGGGGTCCGAGTGCCCACTTAGTTTTTCAAGACATCGCCAAGCGGCTGGTCGACTCTTCACGTGACCAGAGGGCTGGCCTATTCTTTGGCCAAAGAATCAGCATTTCCATTCAACGTGGCAATGCAGCCAGCCTTTTGGGAACTTTTCCTGTTGACAGCGATGCGGAAGAATTTTTTGATGCCCTATAATTATCCCCCACTTTTTATGTAATATATACTTGTACATATTATTATTTTAAGTCTATTAGTTTTTAATTATGTATAATCTGGTGTAAAACTTAAATAAAGATTTATTTGTTCTCACATATGGAATATATATATGGGAGAACATGTTTTTCAACTACAAATTTTGTTGTTACGATTCATTCATTCCAACAACGGAATCCTTCATTGTGCGTGGTCCGACACGCACTTGGCCGGTTTTTTTATGTCATCGAGCGACACCATTTTTCTGCTAATGAAATGCAGAGAGCTGTGGAATGCTACAAGCAGGAAGAAATCAGTCCCAGGTATCTCGCCATTTTGGTGTCAATAGGAGCGTGATTCATCGTCTTTGGCAGCGTTAAGTTAATACAGGGGATCCTGCTGTGCAGCACCCAGGACATGGAAGGAGTACAACTGCTAGACAGGACCGATACATACAACTGACTGCAAGACGTCAGCCGATGTTAACCGCCCGGGAGACAGGCATAAAACTACAATTCTCAAGCGGTGTTGTTGTTAGCCACCAAACCGTGAGAAATAGGCTGCATGAATACGGTCTACGAGCACGACGCCCAATTAGGTGTTCACCTATACATACGCCACGGGAATCGCGCCCAATGGTCCCAGGAGAAATGGGATAAGGGTGAGAGAAGAAGAGGGTGGGAGAATTTAAGCCGTCCCAGAAATGCTGAACGGCTGAGATGCGTCCAGAAAGTGCACAGTGTAGTGGCTCCACAATGATGGATGGTATGGGCGGGTATTATGAAGAACAGACAAACTAAGCTTCTTTTTGTAGATGGCAATATGAACGCTGAAAGTTACGTTGAAGATGTCGTTGCCGACAAGTTTTAAACAACAGAGGCGGTCACACTTTGTATTGAATTACCAAACAATAAAAAAAAAGTTGATTTTAATATCATTATCATTATGCGTAAATGAATTTATGCTTCAGAATGTTATGCTGAATCATTATTATGATTAGAGAAATTATGCTTAAAAAATATGCGTAAGCTGTTATGCGTAAATAATATTTTGCGAAAGTATAATTAGGAGAAGCAAAAGTATGCCAAGTTATATTAGGTCTTAAAATTGTATGCAAATTGATAGGGAACCTCTCCAAAACTGTAAACCATGAAAATGTCACTGACTGAGGTAAGCGCAGCGTTCGATGCAAAGTCATGGATCAATCGATCGATACTATCCAATATTCATGAGTCTTTGGTTTGGTAACAAGCTCCTCATAATAATTGAGCGAACACGTCTGGCTTCCGTCAGCTGCGTTCTCAATTCGTGGTTTTCAAATTTTATTATTTAACTAACTGCGCCCCGCGGTTTCGCCCGCGTGAAGGTCCTACGGGAACGTACTACCGAGATAAAAAGTACCCTATGTGTTAATCCAGGTTCGAAACTATATGTGTGCCAAAATTCATCCAAATCCGTTCAGCCGTTTTTGAAAACACGAAAAATCCTAATTAGTTAGACTTCATAGGCATAGATCTTGCATGAATGAAATAATATATTATACAGCAACCGCGACACATATATAGCAACCGCGGACAATCCATATAAGTGTTAATTATCTTGTATAGATCATCTGTTCTTATACAAGATAATTAACACTCATATGGATTGTCCGCGGTTGCTGAGTCAAATAAATTTGAATGTGCCTTACAAGCTTGCTCGTGGGTCTCAGTTGCTCCGCGCTAAGGGCTTTAAAACCAATCTGGGTCATTTTTCCACCATTATCAGAATGCAGATTCAATTTTGTCGCCTGTCATGCTCACCGAGCGTAGATAGATATTGATATGTCTTACTCTTTACATAAAGTCAAGGCTATATTGCTTGAGGCTTTATCATAAAAGTGAAAAAATAATATTGTAGTTTCTATTGTCTTTTTAATTTTCACTTAAATCTATTTAAATGAGTATAATATGTTTTGTTTTGTAACTTTATTTTTATTTGTAACTCTTTTGTAACTGCATTTCCTACTTTTCAATGCATGCCGTGGCAGCCTTTAATTAAGGCTACACTATAAAATGTAAAAATAAGACAGTACCTATTATAACATGTATTTTTGGTGTATGCTTTGTTGGTTGTCCTTAAATAAATAAATAAATATACTTACAATATGTTTTGTTTGTTTCAGAAAAATGGCCACAGTACTAACGAACGTGCTGTCCATCGTCGGAGGTCTATTGTTTTTCTTCTGCCAACAAGCTAACTCAGTTGAAATGCTTATTTTAGGGAGATTACTAGTCGGTTTGTCTGGAGGTAAGTTCTTACATACGTTTTCGTCATTTTGACGACACGGTTGGCGCAGTGGTTAAGCGATTGACTGCTGCGCTGCGTGTCGCGGGTCCGATTCCCGCACGGAACAAATATTTGTATGACCTACAAGTAGTTGTTCCGGGTCTGGCTGTTTGTGTATGTGAGTTTAAATTTTTGTAAACACACCCACAATACAGGAGAAATTCCTAGTGTGGGGCAACGTAAAAAAAAATTGAATCTTTATTTTTGCTTATGCAATTATTTAAATACGTATCAGTCACTTTGATGAGAGGAGCTACTGGCTAAGTACCGCACGGGTCGATCCAGAAGGTTAAGCTACGCTTACCGGGGTTGGTCCGTGGATGGGGGACCATCTTTACCTGCAGATACTCCTCCGTGCCTAAGATAACATGCTAAGCCATTGGTCCCCGCTATCTTTCGTGGATCTTTGACAGTGGTTACCGGTTGTCAAAAGCCCAAAACTCTGACAACCAATCTAGCCAAGAGGTACCCAGTTACTGGAGGTCAGATAGGCAGTCGCTCCATGTGAAATACTGGTATTCAGCTGCATCCGGTTAGACTGGAAGCCGACCCCAACATAGGGAAAAGACTATGTAGATTGAATCACTTTGATGAAAATATAAATTGAACTAGTTTAACTCTTTTAAGGACTAGCAATATCGGTGTTATGAGATCGTAAAATTGCCTTTTTGTTATTATTATTATTTATGTACTATCGAAGAACTTCATATCTAAGCAGTTTGAAAACAAATCCCGTGTAAACGATGACCACATCTGTTACCGCCCCGGTTCTATAGCGGCCGAGCGCTGCATGCAGAAATAGTCCTTACGGTGTATAGATATGAACTTCTTCGATGGTACAGTCTGTTGTCAACATTATCTGACCCACCCTAAAAACAAACGAATGTGGACCCTGTGCTTGTAACATTAAGGTTTATTCAATTTATATGAGCATATCAGACTAGTTAGTCGATGAACAAATAAAATAATAATACAGACACGCAAATTTGATCTTTAACACGTAACGTTAAGGTAAACCCACCCAACATTGTCGGAGCCACCGGCATTATGTATCATTTTGTTATGCTATTTTAATCATTATCTCGTTGACATTAAAGTTGAAAAGCTTTTAAGTCACACTACATAATTACAACCCAATCTTTAATTTCGCACGTTTCTAACAAGTGCTTGTGGCTTAGCGGTTTGATGCTGGATTGCCGACGAACAATATGTCGGTTCAAAAACACAGTCCACCTATTATCAGTTCCTTTTTTAATAAATAATAACACACATGATAATAAAAAAACTACATAAAACAGAAAATAAAAAATTCTAAAGAGACGTTGTTTTTGCAATATAGTAAGACAAGGTAAAATATGTTTGCGCGTAGTCACTGCATACCCTTAGGTTTTATAATGAATACGAATATTTATTTTTCAACTACCCACTTATTACAAATTATGCGAAAATATTACCATTTTAGAAAGTTTATATTTGAAGGTTATCCGTCTATAGTTCTTTACAATAAACAAGAAATGGTTTTGTAATAAATTCTAAATTCAAAGCAAAACAATTATTTTGTCGCAGGATTTGATCTCGCAACTTGTTTTTCCCAGTCTTATATTCAGACCACGAGACCAGAATTACTTGAAGATAGTTATTAAAATAAGTTATTACACTAATTATATTATAACAAGTAGTTATAACATATAACCTAACGCTAACGTTTTAAAGATCAAATTTGCGTGTCTGTATTATTATTGTATTTGTTCATCAAGCCGTCGCGTCGCTTGTCTGTTAAGCTCATTTAAATTGAATAAACCTTATTGTTAATGTCAGAGGGTCCAAATTCGTTTGTTTTTAGGGTGGGTCAGATAATATTGACAACAGACTGTACATAGTAAAATACATAGAGAAACGACATATAACTTTTGAGTACAAAGATATCTAGCAACTTGCTTTTTCCAGTTCCAATTACATATAACTTGCGAAAATACTTTTTTCCTCATTTTAATATCGTCGAAAACTGCTTCAAACTCAAAGCATTTATTTCAACTAAACCATTTACTGCGACTTTTGTATCGTCAAGGTCTTCCCTCCTGTTCTATTGTGTTGTAGATAAAAATATTGATATATTTGGTTGCCCCCAGGTCTGACCACCAGCATAGTGCCCATGTACTTGACGGAGCTGGCGCCGGCGCGGCTCACGGGGGCCATGGGGGTGGCGTGTCCCATGGGCGTCAACGTGGGCGTGCTCGTGGGGCAGGTCATGGGCTTAGATGTTATATTGGGTGAGCAGAAAAGTGTACGATTGTTGATTTAAAAAATACAAATGCTGCAAAACTTTATTTCTCTTCAAAAAGCAAGTCAAAGAGCATTACCTTTCTTCTATACAGTAATATTCTACATATATATATGTATGTATATTATAGGTAAATATTTACTATACTAGTTTTTTTTTATATATATATGTGTATGTATTTTTATGTATGTTTATTTTATATAGAATAGTTTTGATTTAAGTTTTTTTTAAATTTTCTTGTTTCGACTTTTCTACACACTGTGTCTACATATCTCATCCTACTTTCCTCTCGCAGGTCTGCTGGAAGAAATTTCTTAAGAAATAAGCAGTACCTTTGTGCTCTTTTATGTTAATATTGTGTCCTGTTTAAGTGTTTTGTGTGTACATAAATAAATAAATAAAATATCTAGCTCGCTGGGTATTTTAGAATTTTTGTAACTACAAAGTACCCATTCCTAAACCAGGGTCACATAGTGGACGTTATGAAACCCCAAGCATTTGAAAAAAAAAAACGGTTGGTTGTCTGTCCGTATCTGAGGGGCAATGCAATGCTCGTATTTTTAAGAATGGATGAAATAACAGTAAGTAAATTTATTTACAGTAATCTACAAATGCCATCAGGTAGACTCTGAAACCGAGCGGTAAAAAAGACTGCTCCACCACGAGGCCATTTGACATGGAACGAATTCCGTTATGGTCAGACGATCGTTTGAAAATAAAATTAAGCAAAAAAAAAACTACATTTTTGACAAGGTTCTCACTTTGGTTGTTGCTTAAAAAACCCTTTTGTGTTATCATGCTGGAGTTCAGATTTATTTGATAAAAGGCAATTAGGCTCGCCACAGAGGCGAATACTATGAGGCGAGCTGTTGGGGCTAGTTAGTGATGCATACACCGCGGGCTGGGGCGGCACTGAATCGTCCGCCGGGAATCGTGGGAGGCGTACAAGATCCCACAATCCCCGATCCAAGTGTGGGAAGGGAACACCGGGGTGGTTTTTAGTCAGTAAGAGTTTGACAGACTTCTCCGCCCGCTCCAAAGACGGAGCAAAGGTAGTGATGCATGAGCCATGACCCATTTAACCCAGAGATGATACTGCATTTCTTCATTTTTAACCGCCTTCCAAAACGGGTTAAGTATTCAATTCGACCCGTATGTGTTTTAATTGCAATTCAAAAAACTGTTGTATTGTTTCAGGTCGTGATGTGGACTGGCCCTACCTTCTGTCCGTCTACGTGTTGCTAGTCATTATTTGTTTACCGTTGTTATTTATACTGCCAGAGAGCCCAAAGTACTTATTTGTAGTTAAGAAAACTGAGGAGAGAGGATTAAAAGGTGAATATACATTTTGGCATCAAACATTCTTCGTTAAAAAACTAATTTATGTGTAAAAATACAGCAACAAAAGCAATTGGCGAAAACTGCCTAACTCTTCGGGGAATACAGGCGTGATGTTATGTTGTGTTAATGTGTAAACTGGAAGTAGTTTCTAAAATTATTGTTCCTATCAAACTCAAACTCAAAGCATTTATTTCAATTAAACCCTTTACAGGCACTTTTGAATTGTCAAAGAGTCAGTTAGTCAGAAAGTTGAAGCTAGTTGCCCATTCCAAAACGTAGATCTCTATGGAGAAGAACGGGCAAGAAACTCCAAGGACACTCTTTTAAATATAGAAATTACAAAATCCTGGGTAATTTACTCTTGTTGATTCTATATATGAGAACAATGTAAAAAAATATATAAAAATCAAAAACGATTAAAAATTAGCCCTGGCAGATAAGAGATGATCAGTCTCAACTGACGACGCCCGTTCACGAACATGACGCGTGGATCAGCACCATCCAGCTCAACCATTTTGTAGGGAACCGAATGATCCAACACACTCGCCACCATCAGCGAGACATTAAGTGAGCATGACATAATCTCAACTACCCTGCTCTTTCTATTGATTAGCCACTGGAAAATCCGAATATAACCAATTAATACAGAACTGCTGCGGCAGCACTTCCGCGTGCAGAGAGGTTCGGAATCATACCCTGAATGAAATCAAGATTTTTATTAAATAGTTTTTTTTTTTATAGAACTGAGTCGCCTCCGCGGCGTATCCCCAAGTCTACTGACTGATGACGTGGAACTCCTCCGCGAAGAAGTTCGCTGCGGGGAATCAGCCACAAACAATGGCGAGACCTGGTCTATGGTCCGCGTGTTGCAGGACAAGCGGCTGCGACTACCACTGCTGCTCACCTGCTCCATGCAAGCAGGCCAGCAGACCAGCGGGATCAATGCTGTGAGTTCTTATTTATTTATTTATAAATGTATGGGAAAAGTTTATTGCGATTTCCTACTTTTGTAGTACTCAAACCTCAGTTGATCCCATAGAGTTTTTTGATCCTTTGAAACAGAATCGATTGGCATTTTTTTTTTTAGTTGCTCATTTTCTTGCTGTCTGTACTTTTTTTGTCAAAATCTCTGAATGCAGATCAAAATGTCTCAAAAGTTAAGGACAGTCTCATAAGACCGTTTTCTTGTAGCTACAACGGTTAAGGTACCTCCCGTACTGCCTCATCTCATGAATCCACCCTGTATGTAAGTTTAATATTAAAGTATAATATACACTATAACCGCATCAAAATCGGTTGCGTAGATTATAAGAACAACGGGACTTTATTTTATAATTTACTAGCCCCTGCTTCGCACTGAGCGCCAATTTTCGGGTCCAAAATTATCTTATCTTTCAAGTTAATACACATATACAGAATTTTATTGAAATCTTTTGGGTGGTTTCAGATAATATTTAGAGTGTACGAACATAATTATTATAGTAGCAAGATATAGTATGGATATAGGTAACGGTAGGGAGGGGACGCCCTAGGAGGACATATTCTGACGACATTGGTGATGTTCTTCAGAAAGGACAGGTGCGTAGTACTCGCAACCGGAGTGCGTGTATGACCAGAGGTATGAACGTAAACGAGGCAAAAGGAGTATGTAAGGATCGTAGCAGTTGGCGTTCTGTACTTTCTGCCTACCCCCATGGGAAGAAGGCGTGAGTTTATGTATGTATGTATAGGTAGCGGTTTACCAACAGCTTCTTTATATAATAGATCTTAAGTACAATAGGTAACAATAGCCTCGGACTTCCACAGTAGCCAATATCAGGTTAACTAGCTAACTAATAGCGTAACACATTTTCGTAAATTATTACGACTAATCTGTTTCATTTTGACAGTTCAACAACATTCATTGCGTTATTTACGTTGTAGAGAGGATTTTTTTTCGAAATTATGCCGCAATGGATTAGCAATCTCTTTCAAAATGATTCGGATTGTGATTGATCGTGTATTATGCAATTAGGGTGTAAATAAGTGACAAGGATAACACATCTAAACTGATATTATAAAAAGAAAAGATTTGATTTTTTGTGTTTGTTTGTAATAGATAATCATCATCAAAATAATTAGAGATTCCTGCGAAAATTGCAATAATGTAACCCAATTTCGTCGGGAATCGCAGGCCGATTCCCGGCAATCGTAAGCTCGGCCTTGTGGACGGTGAGCAATGGGTAGCTCGCCGTCCGGTAAGGACCAGACCCGGGTCGACGGCGCGTTGTGTTCCACGCGCGCCTCAAAGAGATGTCAGCACAACTGACGGGGTCTAATGGGACCGATGCCTGCCGGGGTCGCGGGAAAGTCCGAAAGGGATACCGTAGCCCCTGGCATCGTACAAGCAACTGAAGGAACACGGGTGGGTTTTAGTCAGTAAGAGTCTGACACGCCCTCCCGCTCCACCCAGAGCGGGAGAAGTTATTTGATAATTACCAAAAAAAAAAAAAAATGCGAAGTCATTACTTGGCGTGCGCTGCGAAAACTATTGATGATACATGATATAATGTACTACACGTTTGTAGTACTCACCCTTAGGGGCCGCCTCCACGAGCGAGAGATTCGCGGCGATAGTCTCGCCGTGCCATCAAATACAATGGAACCTCTATTTAATTATATCCTCTATTTGTTTAAAAAAAAAGATGCGAAATTTATTAACAGACAAATGTTATTATAATATAAGTGACTTTTTGAATGACGCTACTATATAGGCACTCGGATTAAAGTGCCTTTAATAATTTAGTTTTAGTTTGTAATTTAGTTTAAATTTTATTTTTTGTAAATTTTATTAATTTGTACGCCTTACGGGTGAAACATGTACGTACGAAATTTTTGTGACATCCTGCATGCCTAATTTGCATGTATACGCATGTTTAGACAAATAAAATTATCTTTATCTATGAATCAATCTCAACACGGCGATATCATCGCGGCGATAATTTGAAGGCACAGCATGACTATCGCCGCGATTGTTTCGTCCGGGGAGATGGAGCCTTACTCACAAAAAAATCCGCGAGACTATTATGTCTAACTATTATATATATATATAATTATATATATATTTTAAAATACATATAATATGACAAATTACAGGAATATTACATAACAAACAATCTTGCAATTTTGCCCACTTTCTCAGTGCTAAATACTGAATCATTGCTCACGGCTTATCACGGTTTGGTTTCTTCACATTTAAGATATGGGATCATTTTCTGGGGAAACTCAACCAACAAGGGCATAAATCCTTGAATGCCCTTTAAATCCCAAAAAAGGTGCATCAGGACTGTTTAAATTACAGTCAACCGAAACTTGTAAGCCATGTTACCACAAATAAATAATCTTGAATCTTGAACTGTGTGTTCTTCAGCTGAATACTCATATTCATACAGAATTTCAGACACGAATTTTGGTTTGTATTGTAAATGAAATGATGTGTTGACAATTTCTCGACAGTTTACAATGTCGCGTGATTTATTATAAACTAACGGTGTCCACAATTATCCGGTGTCATATGTAGTCATGAGCATAAATATATTACTATGGACAGATCGGCAATAATATCTGATTTCATGATTCATGAATTATTCTGTTCTCAAGAAGACAGCATTACACTTTAGCTGCATAAATATGTGATATCGAAGAAACACCACAATTATCTGACGAGACGAGCGACGGCGACGCCAAGATATAGGATACTGCATCGGCTTCAAAAAGATGTGTTACCTCTCAGAATGCATAAATATCGGACATGTCTTGCGTTATAAATATCTGTCTACTCAGTTCAGTTCATAGGAATGTGATAAGTACCTCGTTGTCGTTGTGATCAACAATATCTGACATCACTTTGGCAGAATAAAAATCTGACCGTTCAATGTTTCGAGCCGTTTTCTTCTATATTGCAATCAGTGCCGATAATATTGCAAAAAAAAAAAACATCCCCGCACTACTATTTACACTTGTACGGTTTATCCGTGATTGAGTGATAGAGGAAGCCCACGCGGTGGTCCTATTATGAACTTCTGATGAATAGTTTTTGAGTTAGCCCAAATACGCACTAGTGGTTAACCGCGCGACTGACCGCCGCGGTTAATGGAGGTTAAATGCGTACAACCATAAGCGGTTGCATATAAAAAATTAAAAAGCGGCCAGGCCCGCGGTTAGCTGCCCTTGCGGTTACCTGTGCGTATGAGGACTTAGCTTCCAAAATTCCATAATAAGGTATTCCCATCTCAATCCAATTATCCATCTCACTGATTTCTAAATCGTACAAAGGATTCTTTGACGTAAATATGTCTGTAAATTTGCTTACGTATTGGGAGGTAATTCCAAAAAACTAATGATAACTAAATCGGGGCATACAGTTTGATGCTGCATCTTCATATCTATTATCTATATCTAAAATTTAATTACACTACTCAATAGCTAAAAGATTAAAGATTTCGTAAGTTTGGTTGGGGACTGTGACGCATCGCGCGCGGTGGAGGAGGAAGCATCGCCATTTTGAGGTCGTTTCGCTGTGTCACAATTTTGTCTCAGGGAAGTTAGAACGTTCGTTTGCATGTCATCGTTAGCTCTTGTCAAGATCAATCGATTGCGTAGTTAAATAAAATATTAAACAAAACAACAAAAGCCATATAAAAAATATGACAGAGTGAAACAGTGCCGGGAAAGTAAAAGAATGATGGCTTCCGAGCGGATAAACGACGGCGTATACACGCATTCCCGTAAAACACACGGCCGTGTCTACGACACAGCCACACCCTATTTTTTTTTTTTTCATTTACAAAGGTTTCATCAATTTCTATACCTGTCAATACTGTTTCGACAACTCGACATCTTCATCTGTATCAATCACAGACTACATAGAGATACTTACGTATCACAGACGACCCACTCCAATACAGAAAAATGGCAAATAGAGGTTGTCAAAATTTGGAAGAATAGAATATGACAGTTGTTTTTTTTTTTAAGTTTATGTTGAGGTTTTGGCAAAGGCTCACACAGAAAGCCTCGATTATCCCGCTGTACCGTAGGTATTCACAAACACAAAATATCGATGAGTTGGTATGGTATCAATCTGTATTGTCAGCACAGACTACATAGAGATACTTAATTGTCAGTGTCAATCGTTTATTTTGTAAGCATTTTATTTTTTATAGATATATTTTGTGTATGCTATTTATTTATTATTTTCCTTGACCTTATTCAATTCGTCTGAATAAAAATGGAAGAATCAGACGACAGTAACAATGAGACGATGCCGGTCGAAGTGACCTTTTCAGTCCATTCCGTGGTGAGTTCTGAGGTCCCGCCGATGGAAGACTGGTCTTCATTGGAAATATCTATGCCTGAAGAAAACAAGAAGAAAATGTTATATAATGACGGGTTGTATGACCCTGGTAGCGGAGAAATATGCGGAAAAACTATTGCCATGTCTGCCAGTTCTGTGCTTAGACACCCTTACCACAATTACGCGGCGGTCACAGATCCAGGAATAGAAGAAGCATTATTTGGATCTGAAGATGCAATCAAGTACCCGATCGATGGGCAAGCCTTGTACCTAGCTATCTGCAAGGAGATGAATCAGTGCCCAGTCAGAATTTTCTATAGGGGGCTACTTGAAAAAATAATAGATCTGCGGTATTACTGCATCGATCCGAATGGATTCCGTCCAATGGCCAAAGCTTTGCAACACAATACGACGGTCGAAGGATTAAACTTAACTGATAATTTTTTGAACGATGATGCTTGCTATAATATGGGAGAAATGCTTTTGACGAACACCTCAATTACTGAAATTAACTTGCGTGGTTGTAGGATTGGCCCGCAAGGCGCCAGACGATTGTTCCGTAGTTTGCACCTTAACAGAACACTCAAGATTCTTGATTTGAGTTATAACAAGTTGGGCGATGAAGCGATGGAGCATTTAGCAAAGGCTGTACTATTCGGACTTACTGTGAAAAATCTTAATTTATGCTACAATAAGATAAGTGGGAAAGGATTCGCGTTACTAAGAGAACCATTCGAAACCCATAACAATTTTACTCACTTAGACCTTTCGTGGAACTACATGTTTTCTCCAGGAGGTTATGCGTTTCTCGTAAAATTGTCAGAAAATACTTGTCTTGAAGTCTTGAATTTGTCTTGGAACTCCTTGGCTGGCGCTCGGGTTGGCCTGGCCGTCAGTAAAATTTTATTGTGTCCGCTCTTGAAAGAGCTAAATCTTAGCAATAACCAACTAGAAGGAGAAGCTATAACGAATATCATAGAAAATATAACGAAAGCAAAAAAAATGAAAACGTTGAATTTATCTTTCAATCCTATATCCACTACGGACGCCTTGAATGTTATGGGCCAAGTAGCAATGCATGCTTCGAAAGTGAAAAATTTACTAATGGAGAACGTGTTCGTCGATACTGAATTTTTATCTTTACTCAAACGTACAAGACGAAAGAAATCAAAGAAAAACTTAGTAGTAACGTACGGGGGCGTTAAAGATGTTTTTAAAGCTAAAGGGCCAGACCCCAGGGAATTAGTTCTTAACAGAATTGAATATATTACAAAATCGAAAAAGGGCGAGTCTAATATTGCATTGATTGCGCTCCAACTACAAAAAGAAAACCACGCAATAATGGATATTGATGAATTTACTACCGCTCTAGTGACAGGCAGAGCGTATCTAGATGAAGATCTTATAGATGAGTTGAGCAACGTTTTTCCGGCAGCAACGAGGAATCCTAAATTGAAAAATATAAATATAAACTTATTGGTGGAATATATCAAACGAAAATGGCCAAATAGGAAGTTACCTCTCACTCCTCCTGAACTGGAAACCTAAACCACCGAAAAATAAAAGAAAAGGAAAAAAGTGAATAATTAGATTTACTTTCACATTTGTATACTTAATTTATTTTATTTTGATATTTACCTTTTATATATTTTGTTTTATATTTTTGGAAGTTTTTATTTTTTAAGACGTAGCAAATATTATATTTAGGTTAAATATTAGGCATTAACTTAAATATAATATTTGATGTCAGTTTTGTTTAGATTTATTTTTGAAGCTCATGATATAGTTATTTAAGAAAGTTACTTTTGAAGCTCATGTCATAAGTTTTGTTAAATAAAGTTATTATTTTTACTCTATATATTTTTAATTAGGAATGCTTTCGTATAAAACACGTACAGACATTTACGTTTTTTTCTCATGGGGAAAACAAAAATAATAGAACGAACTAATCCACACTCGGTATGTGAATATGACTAATTCGCAATGAACGTCACACGAGCCGACGTGGGTAGTCGGTAATTCGGTATAAGCACCACACCGAATCGGCATACTCATTTTTAGGTTTCCGTAGCCGAAGTGTGTCATACGGAACCCTATTACTAAGCCCCCGCTGTCCGTCCGTCCGTCCTCTGTCTCATGAACCGTAATAGATAGACAGATGAAATTTTACAGATTGTGAATTTGTAATAAAAACAAAATGAGGTTAAACATTAATGGAACGTAAATGCAACCATACAAGAAACGTGTTTATTTGTAAAATGTAGTGTTAAATATTGTAGGGATTTAGTGTGCAAGTCCGACTCGTACTTAGCCGGAATTTACCAGCTGATCTCGATCCAAGGCGATGCCGTGGCGTTGCTTATAAGTATTGTGTGCGTTGCAGTCTGGAGTATCATAAAAATAATGGCTAACGGCTCGAGTTGAGGCAATGCTGGGGGTCTACTCCCTAAGCGAATTCCGTCGTTCCGGCCCTAGTTACGGGCGCTTTGCGCTCCGTCTAACGTACGGTCATACTGTAAGTGAGACAGAGAACGAAGCTCCCGTTCCCGTTCACACGTGTGCATTCAGCTTAATCACCTACATTTCGAAGTATTAAAAATCAAAGTTGCTAGCGTCTGTCTGTGCGCTTACTTCGCAATGGATATAGCACAGAACTCTCAATGTTTTGACATGTCGTCATATCGGTAGATCGCACCCGCTCAACAGTCAGGATTTTTGTTTTTTGAAATTAATTCATTGTTTTGACTGCCTCGTTGGTCTTGTGGTCGCAAGCGGTACTGCGGAGCATTGAGGTCCTAGGTCGGGTCGGGCAAGTGTTATTGGCCATCTGGAATTTCTCAGTAGCAGCCTGGAGTCTGAATGTGTGCCCGGTTGATGGCAAAAGGCTTACCCCCTATTACATGGGCCTTTAACATAACTGGCGAAATGTGGGTGTACTATAGTTACACCCCTGCCTAACCCTTCGGGGAATACAGGCGTGATGTTATGTTATTGTGTTAATTTAATGTTCTTTCTAGGTATTCTACTACTCGCAAACGATCTTCAAGCAAGCTGGTCTAACGCCGAAGAACTCGCAGTACGCGACGATCGGCTGCGGCTTCATCAACGTGTGCACGGCGGTGCTGATGCTAAAGCTGTTGCCGCGTTTCGGTCGCCGGCCCCTGCTGCTCGCTTCTCTTTTCAGCGCCGCGCTCATACTAGCGGCCTTGGCCGCTTGCTTGCGGTTTATGGTTAGTGTTCCGAAGCTAAGGCTTGAACAGGACTATGCACAAACTGAATCACTATTCAAATACATTGCCTAATATTGCATTATTTTGCACTTTTATTTCTTCACATAATTACATCTCACTCACTACTCTCATAAAAAAACTCATCAAACATACATCATAAACACATTCATCCTTTCTTATCACATAGGTGTTGGTTCCCCACCTATGAATTTTTTTTTCTCACAAATAGAGAACCTCGTCACTTCTATGATTTAAAATATTCATCAATTGCTTAATATCGAATAATGACCATCATAGACAACTACAAATAGTAATAATAACCTTATTATATATAGTTTTCTAAACATAAAAAATACCTTAAAAATGACTCCTCTTTTTGTTAGCAGATATGACCACTATTTGTTTTAAAACTTAGCCAAAACTTATTTTGTCGCTTAATCTAAGTGGCATTCGTTAACTTAGTTTTAAACATTAGTGCATAAAAGTTTTAAAATATTAGTCTTCATGGGTGTTAAATAAATTAAGAAATGTTATTATGAAAAATGCATTCAATTCTTTAAAATTGTCCATACAAAACGCCAATTTCACCTAATATTTTAATTGTTAGTTTTTTTTTTTTTTCCTTTTTCTTAGAATATAATATACAGTATGGAAACCACATATATGCAATAAATGAAACCACATACTTGTTACCGCCTTTTCTGACGATACACAAAAAATGGACGAAATCGGTCCAGTAGTTAGGTCAAAAAGCAGAGTTCTAATTTTGATCATATTTGAACACTGTAGAATTGGATCACTAGGTCAATGATTCAATGAACTTAACATTGAACATTGAAAAATGACTTCGAAATTTTGATTTCGTCGAAAATTGTCAAACTAGGTATCAAAGCGCCAGCACCGACTAACTTACCGCGCGCGTGCATAGTTGCCGCTCTTCCTGGGTTCAAGGTACTTATCTATACAGAGTGTTTACTCTTATAGAATTTATTTTGATATTTATTTTGTAAATTTCATTTTTTAATTTACGGTTTCTTTATTTAATATTTAATTTTGCTATACTTCTGTGGACTAGTATTACTTGTGGTTTCAATTATTGCATATATGTGGTTTCCATACTGTATATAAAAGTAAATCTGACTATTAACACGAACAATAGGTTGGAACAGTCCGCAGTTATATAATCCCTATTTTTAAGTAACCTCACAGCTGAACACAGTATCTTAAGATACAGGTTATCTTAGTTTAAGAGGCAGGGCTCATAAAATCTGTATACAGACTTCTGCAGCGTAGTTAGCATCTTGTTTAATTAGTGTATACTAACGTGTATAATTTCCTTGTGACAATAAACTATTACTATTCACTAGTCCCAGATTACGGTGTACCACAATGTATAATTTCATCTGCAGCCCCACTACGGAATAATTATTTTGTATGATGTCCCTTGCTCAAAAGTGTTCTCTTTGTTTCCAGGACGTGGTGTCATGGATGCCTAACGTGTGCATGATAGCGGTGATGTCGTATGTTCTAGTCTTCGGGTTTGGACTCGGCCCGATACCTTACTTTATTGCCTCGGGTGAGTTAAAAATACCGGTCCACAAAAAAAAAACCATGAACACTTTGGTGTATAACAAAAAATGTATGTATGTACGGAATCATTTTAAAATCCGGAGCCACACGTAATCTGATCGATTGCCCTAACACTTTATTTTTCTGTCTGTAATGTCTTGTTTAAGTACTTACATCTTTTTAGTTGGCGTTTTTGGTCGTATTTGAATTTTAGTTTTTATAACTTTTATTTTTATTTATTGTTGAAATAGAAGAACTCTTGTCAAAGTGGCGTCAAATGGTGGCGCCCTCATTACGCTGAGATACGCTGTTCAGCGCAGTGCGTATACCTTATTATATATATACGATATTGTGTCCCATCGTTTGTGGAACTGCACCACATTTACATTCCAAGGCGGAGTCATCTATGAATCTCCACCTGAACAGGTTTTCCTTGCTTCGGCCGACCTGGGTCCGGAGTCTGTTTAAAGACTTCCAGGTTACCCAAGGTAACTCATGTCCAGGCGGGAGGTCTTCAGCGGATGGAACAAATGGGTTTGGTAAGGAAGCACCGGCTCGCCACAGCTTCAGTCTTTCTTCGGATCGTTCGCCGGCTCAGTAGGTCTCTGGTTTCTGTCGACAGCCCTGAAATATAGGAAGTCCCCTTGGGATGTATCTTCGGGAAGAAGTAGATACAATTTCAACGAATTGGTCGTAGGAGGGCCTCACTCAGGAGGGCGTCATCAATCGACCGCGTGAACGACTCCCAGTCGGCCTTGGTGTAGTTAAATCGGCGCTTAAAGGGGACATTTATAGCTCGGACCACCGGTTTGATGCAGCACATAATAGGTCTGTGCTGTGTGCGAGGGATAGGCGAACATACTTTTTTGGTGCACTGTGAGCTGATAGACGAGCTGGCGAAGATTAGGTCGGGGTTGTAACCGCGTTTCCAGCGCACACTGTTGAAAGACGCCGGTTGTTTGGCGTCATGTATTAGCGTCAAATCATTCGTCTCAGCCCATTTCTCAACTGCTTCTCCGCTGATGTCCGTGTCATTGTAGCCCCAGTTGGAGCTACGGCTGTTGAAGTCACCGATTATAACCTTAATTGGTTGGCTGCTGAAATTCTCTGGCGGAACGAAATTGAATGTGGTGCCAGGTGGTTTATAAACGGAAGTGATGGTGCAGTTACCAACATCAACGGTGATGATTTCTATGCCGTTCTCGTTTGAGCACAAGTCGCCGAATTCTGGGCCGAGTTTATTTAGATTGCTATCGACACGCTAAGAAGAAGAAGATTATATATACAAGGTGTAACGTAAATAATAAGACTTCTTAATGGGTCATTGTACTCATCATTATGATCAACTTTTACTATGGGACCAACACAGAAATCGCGAAAAAAAATCAGCTGTTTAGTACATTTTGAAGAATTATACGAACACATATGTACTGAACAGTTGTTTTTTTTTTCGCGATTTCATATGTCATCATTATGAACAACATTGACGCAAGACCTCTTAAGGGGTCATTGTACTCATGTACACCCTGTATATGTATACCTATATATATTTATAAAACAATTGCCGTGCATTAGTCTCGCAAAACTCGAAAATGGCTCGACCGATTTGGGCATTTTTTTTTGTTCTGTTCGCCTCTATACTGGGGTGGTTTAGGAAAAAAGAATATTAGCAAAAACCCAAAAGGAACAAACAGCCGAAAAACCGAATTTTGACAGGACATCGTCTGACGGGTTCCACTTTGTATCGTGATCTTAAAAAGTGCGCGCAGCGTCACGTGTCGGGTGAGAATTGACATCTAATGGAAACACGAAAACTATATTGGAATATTATTTAAAAGTCAAATAACCAAACTGTTTTTTCCCCTCTTACAGAGATATTCGAAGTAGGTCCCCGACCTGCAGGCATGGCGTGGGGTTCCCTCGCCAACTGGGGCGGGAACTTCCTCGTTGGGATGTCCTTCCCCACCATGCGGGAAGCCATCGGACCGTACTCCTTCTTGGTCTTCTCTGCTGTCACTGCGTCACTATTTGTGTTCCAGAAGTAAGTAGATGTGGAAGCTTTTCAATATACGCCTCTAGTTGAGACACTAGTAATTTGTATTTCTAGAATGGTAACACAAAGAGAATCGTTTAAAAAAAAAACTTTTCGCCGCTGGTATAATCGTCACGTAACTTTTCAAGTTTTTGGCGTAGTAGGAGTAAGTTTGCATATGTACACTTAGTGCAAGAAAAAAAAAACTTTTTGATTGTTTGTTAAAGACATAATTTATTTTTAAAAATGTCGGCTTTGTAAAAAAAAAAACGCATTTTGTGCATCTACGACTCTCGTCAAGTTACGTGCAGTTACGTGTCTGTACAGTGCTACAAGGATTTTTGCATTTTGACGTTGACATCCGCGGGGGTGCTAGGCGAGGTCGGTAAACATTTGTGAAATGTATTGAAAACATACTGCTACCCGTGCGAAGCCGGGCCGGGTAAAGCTAGTTTGTATACAGGGTATTCGGCAGACGGTTGAACATAACGAAAATGACGAATCCGAGGGGCCGTCTGCTACGTGTTTAGGCCCAATAACAAGACCCAGTGGACTTCGCACGGGTAGCACTAAGTACTTTACGGCACATCTACCTACCCTCCCTACCTACCATACATACATACCTACTTATCTACCTACATACCTACCCACCTAAATTCAAAATTCAAAATATTTTATTTCACTTAAACCTACATGGGCACTTATGAAACGTCAGAAGCTAGGTGCACGGTTCCAATTGGTCGTTTCCTATGGAGAAAAGCCGGAAAGAAACTCCACGGTTACTCTTTTAAAAATAATTGGCTTATACAATATTTTCAAATAACAGTGTTATTAGGTATGGGAGGACAGTGTAGGACCTACAAACCTACCTCCTGCTTACTCTTCCTACCTACTAAACAAAGGTAGTTTTTTTTGTATAGGAAGAAAGATCTCTCTCCTTCTTCCCCTCTTCCTCCTCTTATTTGTTATTCCTACCTTAATTTATTATTTTTCTTCCCCAGGATCTACTTCCCAGAAACCCGAGGTAAGACACCTACCCAGGTGACCCAGTTATGCAGTCGCGGTCTCAAGTCGAAACCTCTATCCACACCCGACTTATCTAGCGTATGACGGCTAGACACGATACGTTTTTTATGTGTAATACGTAAGTGGACTGCCATGTTCTTGTAATCAGTTAGGAAGTGAGAATTTGAGAGTTAAGTACACGTAGAAAATATCTAAAAAAGTATAAAATACTGCTGTTGTTTTTAGAGGTTGTTGGTGTTAGCTTGCGCTTAGTTGCACAAAAAATCGAACACGAATTTTAGTCGCAAAATCGTGTCTAGTCGCTGCCGTCGCGGCGGTTTTGTGCTCTATGGATTCACTGTTCTCACTTCTGCAGCTGACCAAGTTGATAGATGAGCTCAATTTTTTTTATATGAGCAAAGATGGTTCGCTCTGCAAAATCATTTAAATAAAGAGCGACTCTGGCTACGACACAATAAAGTGCAATTCAGGTCGCCCAGCGCTAATTACCTACAGTTATATTCCCCTAGAAGTTGCCTCTCTTTCTATCGCGTAACTCTTATATCTTCTGACTACGTTACGCTTACTGAATTGCCCGCGTACTTGTAGCTTTCATACCTAAAACGCGGAGTGCGCCTTCTGCACAGTTCGCGTCAAAGTACTTTGCCGCTCTGAAGCTAGGCTGCGCATGCGCGCTACTGTTTCATAAGTAAGATTGACTACTGCGCAGTCATTTGTAGCCTACTTCACAACGGCAAAGTTATTTGACGTGAACTGTACTATTCTGTGATATGAGTAGGGAATGACCATCGAAGAATAACAGTACTTTGGAAACTTATGCTGCTAGATACATCAGTAAACGTTGACAGATATGGCTCTAAGGACAAAACGGCTAGTGCTTAATAGAAAAAAGTAAAGTATACAATAACGATTAGTTTCCAAAGACTATAGATTTGATGCATCACAAAAAAAAAATGCAATCTCATTTTAAATGATGCTACTGACATTGGTATAGTGAAAAGATCTGTTCAGTATAAATTTTATGAAATTGTAAAAGTTTTTTTTTTATCGCTAGAATCTCTTCCTAATTATAATTAAATGCTATTTGAATAACGCCCAGTCTATTTGAGCCCAGACTATTTGGTTAGAAAATTTCGAAAATATCTGTCTCATTTTCCTGCAAGGGGAATCGAATTCATTTGTTGATATTATTTTTATTTATTCCTTTTTTTATATTCTAATGACTTCGGAATACGCCCATTTTTGTACTAAATATTATGAAATAGTTTATGCGTAAAGCACAATACACAAGGTATAATCAATCGTAGCGATCCTATTTTGTAGCACTTCTATCCTTTAGTTACTGGTTAGCTACAATTTTTAATTATACAGGGTCAATTTAAATTAGCTAGTGAAGCGTCGCAGAAGTGATTATCTGAGCACGACAAAATAAAAAAGTTTTTTCTTTGATTCCATGAACGCAGTTTTGTTACTAGAAGTATGAGTTGATACAATCTGTTTTATTTTGATGAGATATCGGTACTTATCACGTCTGTGAAGTTTACACAAAAAAAATAGATTTTTTAAACTTACATTTTAAATGATTACAATAATGGTATATAACCCCAAAAAAAAAAACTGTTTTTTTATCATGTTTAGATATCTAAACTTTGGTCTGCAGTTTCGCTAGTCAATTTAATTAAACCTTGTATTTTTTGGTTATGTTTAATTAATTAAACACAATCACAACATATCAATCAGCTACAACGCTACGATTTATGACAAAGTTTTCGTTTAGTTAGTGTGGACTAAACTAGCCCGATTCCTGAAAGGCTGATCAGGTATAGTTATACCGAGACCACTGTTCCGCGCCATAGGTATGTGCGCGGCGAGACGGGGGGAAAGTGCAGGCCGCCCATTTGTTAACGCTCACAGCGTCCCGCCGCTCATTCGACAACGCTCACGGCGTCCCACTGGCCTCGCCGCGGTACAGCGGTATCGGTCAAACTATACTTGATATGAGATTTGAATTGAAATCAGAAACCACCCCCAGAGGTGAACGTGCTAGTGAATAACGTGTGCTCGGTGTGTTTGTGTTATTATATCGTTAATATTATACTGTAAGTGCACTTTTTAACTATTTCGATAGTATGCCAAAAGTCCGAGACTTTTAGACAACTTCCAGCGTTTTTGTATTATGTTAAAAAAGATATGACGCTTCACTTTTTGATCATTCTCGTCTTTCATTCGAAAAATGAATTAATTAGTGAAACAACTTAAAAAACTTGACTTGAACGCGAACCGTTAGCGAACGGTTCGCGTGCAAGTCAAAACTCTTGTTCGCGAACACATCGTGTGCATACCGTGAACTTCATTCGAGTGAAGCGTCTGATATCGGCTTTAGTATTGCTGTATTTACATTAGTGACAACCATTTTAAAATGGAATTTGCCTGCTTTTAGCAGCTAACTCAAACTGTGACTGATGTAAATACAACATTATACAACTAGGAACAAATTAGCTAGTTATAGGTACCTACTTTGCCTCATCTCAGAGATCCGTACTGTTTGGTGCTTGCATGTCTTATGCCGACCGAAGTGAGTATTGAAATATGAAATCGACTACTAGTCTAGTAGTGTTGGCAAGTGATACTGCTGAGGGTCCTGGGTAGATCTGCGGGTCGGGAAAGGTGTTATTGGTTTTTACCATTAGAAAATTCTCAGAAACTGCCTAGGACCAGGATTCATGCCTAGTTAGTGGCAATATGCTCGCCCTCTTTGTACAAAGGACTTATAAGTCTGGCTCAATGCCACCCCTATCCCACTTATTTGAGGAATAAGAGTGATAAAGATATGTAATTTCATTTATTCGGTACTTAAGCTTCGGAACGGAACGGAGTAACGTATTATGGTTCCGTACCAACTTTGTAAGATTAGAAATGAAAACAGATCTTCCATATCATCTCAAATTGTATTTTTTTTGGCGTTTAGTATGCTAGATAATTATCTACCGTACTAAATGCACTTTCGTGGTAGGCGCGGTCATAAAAATGGGAGCGAGATGGCATGAGACTTAGTAGGTCTAAAGAAATTCTGTCATGCTCGCTCTATTTATGACCGCGAGTCTTGCAATGGAGTATAAGGCCGCGTCCTATTAAAAAGCGATCGTCGCACGAATTCACGATCGGTCGCGTGCTATGTCACTTTTTATTCGAAAACCGGAAAGCGCCCTCTGGCGGCGCGACCACGCGTTCAGGTTTACCGAACAAAAAGTTCGAACGATCTTGTATTCGTGCTACGATCGCTTTTAAATAGGACGCAAGGGCACTATTGTGATAAATTCAAGCTTCGTTAAACCTAGTCTAAGATTTAATTAATATTGGTACGGAACCTATAGTTTGCTAGTTAAGTCTTGTACTCCAGTTTTTTATTCAAACATTTTTATAAGGTATCAACGTGTCTTCAATATCGCACAAATATTTTTTTGTAGGCACTGAATACTTCCGATTGTAACGTCCATCAATCAACTCGTGTCTTCGAAAATATTTACAATTTTTACTAGAACATCACTTTTAGCGCATAATTTATAACTAAGTAGAGGGATAAGAAATATTTTGTTTTTTAATTAATTTGTTTTTAATAATTATAAGTTTGAATGTAAGATCCAATTGTATGAGTTGAGCATTATTTATCGTGTATTTTTATAATAAACATTGAAGTACCATTTAGTTGCGGATTTTATTTCGTTTCAAAATTCAAAATTCTTAAAGTCTTTTATTCAAACTAGGCTGAGAATCAGCACTTTTCGAACGTCAAACTTACATAAGACAGTCCCACAAAACGCCCACCCTTCACCACTTCCTAGTGCTTAAGCTGAGAAAAAGAAGCGGCGCAACAAACTCCCTAGCAGCACAGCTGTCTGATCAATTAGAAAAAAAAAATGATTCTATATGTATATGCAAAATTATTTAAATTACGCAACACTAAACATAATTTAAACTATAAATTAATAGCCATATGTCAGATAGCAGACGCCAATATATGTACCAACCAAAAATATCGAGAACTGTACTCAAGCAGAAAAAAAAAGGCTAAACGTAAACTATCTAAATAAAAGCCTCCAGTCATAAAGGGCGTTCCCGCTTACATATAGCTGTAACTGGAAGTTATAAATAATAAACTAGGACCATCGAGGTAAAATAAATAAACAGTTAATTACTAATAACAATAACAAAACCATGATCAGCAAGACGACCAGTTACCACAAGCAGCACCCGTTCACGAGCTTAACGCAAAGATCAGCCATTACCCCCCTCGCCATATTTGAGGGAAGGAGGCAACCCGACCCCAGACGCTACCGCAAGCAGTGCACAGCACATATAAGGGAGCATGACGAACTTGCTGCCGGTTGGTCAGGCAAAAAATAATATGATCAATAATAATTGTCGAGATCGCTAGCTAACCACGTATTGCAATACAACTCATGAAAATCATTCAAATGAGTAGATCATGTCAACATATTTCGATTTTAGTTCGGGGTTACATTTTATAGATAATTTAATATCTTGTTAAACTAAATTGCAGCATACTCTAATAATCGTAAATATTTGAACATAAAAGAAGTTGTTGGGGATCTTTGAAAATGATCGTTGTAAAAAAAATACAATTAATAAATTATTAATTTATTTATTTATTATTAATTTTATTGAAAAAACATGATCAAGCAATATTTAAACAGGTTTTTAACAAAATAAACTCGTTAAAATAATATGATAAAACTAACTACACTAACTTGTCTAAATAAAACAATGTATAAAATGGTAATTATTCCTTATCACAGAGGATTGTTAAGAGGGCGTATCCTAAAAGTTGGCAACGTCGCAAATAGCTGTCAAATTTATTTATTTTACCTGTTTTGATTAATTTGGCAATAGTACTGTATGGAAATATGAAATGTGGCTAACTAGCGAACTAAAATATTGTTAATGAAATGCAATAATTAATATCGTAACATCGAACATTTACTTTTTTATGTAAAAAAAAGTATTTGGAAAGTTTCCAAATGCCTTTTTTTACAACTAAAACAGTTACAACTTAAAATTCAGTGTTGTAATTGCAATTCATTATTAATATTCTAGGTCGCTAGTTAGCCACATTTCATATTTACATACATTAAATATTGCCAAATACATAAAAACAGCGAAATATTTGACATCTATTTGCGACGTTGCCAACTTCAGAATAAACGCCCTTAAGTTTAATCTCATTATGTAGGTATCTTTGTTTTTCAGTGCCGCCAACAGTAAAGACTCCAAACGAAATATTCTGAATGCAAATTCATTTATTCGCCAGAATGTAGGTTTACAACGTATGATCTTAAATCAATAATGGTCCCTTTACATTCTTCCATTACTTAAGGTGAGCATTTAAAAAACTGATTTGGGTTAAATTTGGGGATGTAAGATTTTTGTATGGAGCCTGGCATACCTACCTATTTTCCGCCACTTTGTTTTTTGTTTTAATGGCGGCCACGCATGAATCCTATATAAATCGATAGCTGACATCAATGCAAACAGAAAACATAATAGGACCAAACCCCGTAAAGCGTCACGTTTCTAAGATATTAAAGTTCAAAGTTGATCACGTGACATCCATATTTTTCTCTTCATCTCTCTCCATCTTGTTGCATACATGTTTGAAATAATCACTTTGGTCAACTCGAGAACTCTTCTGCCCCAACGGCCGTCAGTTAGGCTAAGACAATAGGTTTTTTAAAGAATTTATTTGTAATGAAATGTTAGCAGGTTTATAACTAGCTATAATTATAAACCTGCTAAAAAAAAATTTTACTAAAATGATTAGTAGTAGTATTGAAGAAAATATTGATTATAAAATGCAATATTGAATATTGAAACACCGAATATTTAGTTTTATATGTAAAAAAAATCTCTTAAAATTTTTCCAAATGCCTTTTTTACACCTAAAACGGTTACAACATCAAATTCTATGTTATAATAGCATTTCATTAAAAGCTAAGTTGCAAACACTAATGGCAAAAAGGTCAATAACCATAGGTTTTCGCCATTAATGGCGTTATTCCACTTAACACTAGTTCGCTAGTTAGCCACATTTCTTATTTCCATACAGTAAAATTGCCAAATTAATCAAAACGGCGAAATATTTGACATCTATTTGCGACGTTGCCCTTTTCAGAATAAACGCACAGCACTTGATTTTTATATTTAAAGATAGGTTTAGATATAGATTTTACGTCAATGGCTTTCTTTTGAATTGGATCAATTTAGTTTTCTCCATATTAGTTTGTAAGTTGTTAGAATGTAACCAGTGTATTATGTTGCATTGTTTATTTCTAGTTCTGATTTTATGGGGTCAACTGCGAATGTAGTCATCAATGTCTTTTAGCTTGTCCCAACACACAAGTAGCAACACCGTATGGGGGCCAAGTCTTAAGTAGTTGGCCCCTACGCCTTTGTACAAGGATAGTGGTCCTTCGAGCCGGATCATCTTTAAACCGCAGTCTATCATGCCTTTGTAGAGTTTCCCTTTGTTTTGGGCATCGACAGCTGAAATAAAATGTATTTAATTAGTCGGCTATTACAAATTTAAATTCAATTACAGTTTGTTTTTTAATCCCAAAGATTAATTTGACAGGTGTCAAACTCCAAATTGTAAAATCAAACAACAATCTCTTGAAATGTTAAATTAGTCTTTGGGATAAAATAATCAAACTAGGTAAAATCTAGCTGCAGAATCGGAATTTGTTTCGCCACGAAACTCAATTTAGGATCATTAAGGGGCCTGCGAAGCATGCGTTGTTCATACAAACGTAATACCAAAATAATTTGTAAACCAAACATAATTATTCTTAAGGTAGTGTGTATTTATTCCGATTGGATTACAGAATATCTAGGCTTCCAAATATATAATTATTTTGAATGGACACTGCTATAAAGACGAGATATGAGGAATTTAAAATTTCTATAGAAAACTTATTTTTCTCTTATATCGAATTTAAATCAGTGTCCATTAAAAATATATATTTAGAAGCATAGATATTCTGTAATCCAATCGGAATAAATACACACTACCTTATGAATATGTTTGATTTACAAATTATTTTGGTATTACGTTTGTATGAACTACGCATGCTCCGCCGGCCCGTTAATGATTTTTAAAAGAAATGTACATAAGTAAGTATTTTGACTTACGTTGATTACACAGTCTTGTAGCGATAACATCGAAGGGGTTCAAACACAGCGTCATGACGATTCCTCCGAGGTTTGCGCCGAAGAACGACAGCATCAGTGGCTGTTCAGTGAACCAGTTGTTTGCGCGCAGCCAGTCTTTAGCGTATGTGAAGCTTAGGATTTGTGAGGCGCTGCCCGCCATGCCGCGAGGGATTTGAGGACCAACGCCTCGGAACAGACCTGTAATGGTGGTTAACAAAGTGATTAGGAATTTCTATTTATCTAGGAACAATTTGACAATCAAATTATATCCGTTTCAATTCTAGTTCTAATGCAAAGCAAAATGGACTTTAGATACAAAAAATGCGATTATAGCCGTTGCGCGTCGCAGGTTCGATTCCCGCACGGAACAAATATTTGTATGACCTACAAGTGGTTGTTTCGGGTCTGGCTGTTTGTGTATGTGAGTTTAAATGTTTGTAAACGCACCCACAATACAGGAGAAGTTTCTAGTGGGGCAACGTTAAAAAAAATCGTCAGTGCGGTGCCCTTTACCATTGCGTACTGACTTTTATATATTTATTCATTTTGTTTGGAGCAGTGGTGGCCCAGTGGCAACGGGTTATAGGTCGTAGGTTCGAACCCAGGCAGTCGCTTTATTTTGTGTACATTATTTCATCAACACTGCTTTCAAAACGGTGAAGGAAAACATCGTGAGGAAACCGGCATGTCCTAGACCCAAAAATTCGAAGACATGTGACATCTACCAACCCGCACTGGGCCCGCGTGGTGCATTACGGCCCACTCCCTGCCACAGAGAGGAGGCCTGAGAGTCCCACCCAGCATTGGGAATATTATAGGCTGATTATGCTATTCATTTTGTCCTAGACATAATAAATAAAATTAAAATAAAAAACATTTATACTGTTAGTGACAAGAACCTATAAAACTATTGTTAGTATATACAAAACAAAACTACACAATAAAAAGTAACAAAGTGGCACCGCACAGGAGAGCCAGTTTATGCCAAGCCCTGGCCGCGTCCACCCGCAGTGTGTAGTCGCATCCAGTGCCGCCACAACGGCGAGTCCCAGCGGCCCACGAACACGCTCAGAAAGCTGTTCGAGCTGGCCCGCATGCGCTTCATAAGTGACGCACAACGCTTCCGCATGATGGCATGAAAACCATCCACACTTTTCACCGCAAACATTGCTGAAACGCTGCAGTGGCGCGGCAGCCCGAACAATACTCTGAACGCGTTATTATACTGTACTCGCAGAGCGCTGTATGTACGCTACGTATAAGTATACGTAGCGTACATACAGCCTGTGGACTAAGTAGTCCACAGGCTACATGTGTAAAAAGATTGACAGAAGGCCTTAAATAATGTCACCTTGACTTGCTCGGTGCACCGTGCAAACCTGCGGGCCAGCATGTTACAGCGCACAGACAACGCCCTGCGCTCTCTCTCCAAATCCATGTTGTCACATAGATCCTCTGAGACCCAGTGACCCAGATATTTAAAATTAGATACTCTGAAAGCTTCCTTCCATTTCCTGATGAGTCTATGCCACTTCTTTCCCGTTTTTAATGACTGCTAAATATAAATAAGACAACGGCGTACCTTTAACACCTTCCTTTCTAAATATATCAGCGAGTGCGCTCGTGGTGCTGCTGCATTCATGCTGGTGTCCCACAGCTATAGCCCTGGCGGCCTGGGACTGCAGCCTGACCTTCACTAGGTAGAACGGAGTGCCGGCTATGGAGCCCAAGGCTCCACCGACGCCTGCGACGCCTGCGCCCCTTAACAACGATGTAGTACCCGTCGAGTCTTTTAGTATGCCCCTTCTTTCAGCTATTCGGAACGACCCTAATCTGCAAATGTGAGAGGGTTTAGATAAGATATATTCATTCCAGACTCCCGCGACTTCCACTGCCCCATTGGTCTCGTGGTCGCAAGCGCGACTGCTGAGCGTGGGGTCCTGTGTTCGATTCCCAGGTCGGGCAGTGTTATTAGATTATTCCATTGGGATTTTTTTATTAACAGCCCGGAGCTTGGAAGTTGGCGGTGTGATACCCCTGTGCCTCGGAAAGCATGTTAAGCCGTTGGTCCTGCGCCTGATCTCTCTCCGGTCGTGTCGGATTGCCGTCCCATCGGAATATGAGTGAGGGAAGAGAGAGTGCACTTGCGTCTGCGCATGGTACCTGCTGAGATTGGCCGTGAAGGTCGAAATTCGGCCTGGAGGTCTATTATTGCTGATTCCAGATGCAGTCTGTGAGTAAGATGGGCCGTTGTTCTTCCCATGCAATTCTTTTGTGAGTAACTCTGCTTGTTGTACCAAAAAATTAAAACATTAACTGGATCAAAGATATTTTATCTCCTGCCCCCTTATCCTTATTTATTTATGGTCGGCGCAACATGTTTTCTTACATACTTCTCTAGTAGTTGTCATCTCGATAGCCATCAACTGCCTAGTTTCGCGGCTTAGTATGTTACATGGAGCGACTGGCCTATCGGACCTCGACAACCCAGTTACTGGGTAACACGATACCCCTTGGTAAGACTAGTTCGGGCTTCTGACTACCCGTAACGACTGTCAAAGATCTAACATGCGTCATGTTCGTGAACGGGCGCCGTCAGTAGGGACTGGTCATCTCCTATCTGCCTCGGCTTATTTTAATTTTTTAATTGTTTTTATCTTTTTATTACGGACGCTTTTTACGTGCACATCTTTCTACATTGTTCTCTAATTTCAATATGAATGATGTAACCACGGATATCGAGGGATATGCCATGGAGGCGTGGCACGTGGCGCCTCGACATTGCTAAATTGGGCTATGTTCGAACGGCGGCTGTACGCTTCATTCAGTCGCTTTGCAACTGCGTACAGTGTACTATTGATGCGTAAAAAACCAAAATGCCGAGCTGTGCAGCAATAATTTGTAAAAATAGGTCTAGTACCATCAACCTGAAGACAAATGGCGTGTCCTACCACCGGTAAATAAACATTTAAGTCACTGTTTAACACTTTGCGGGACACTAAACGCCTATAAACGTGATAACAATAAAACTTTTATTGTGTCTCGTTCAGTGTCCCGGAAAGTGTTAATATTTTAAATCAATTTTTTAATCATAATATTATCTTGTGTCCGGAGCGATACGAACTAGCCCGAATCTTTCTGAACGGAACGAACGTTTTGGATTTAGAGAGGTGCAATCAAGTGCGTGCGGCTGATTTTATCGACATGCGTATTATTCTGCCCACCAGAGACTAAAGAGCAGTAACAGCCCTTTTGTGATTTTTCGTTTTATTAGTGATTCTGAAAGCGGGTTTCTTAAGCTTTCTATTGAAATAACTTACTTATTTCTAAGACTATTAGAATGGTTTTTATTTAACAGTTTTCACTTACTGCAAACGAAAAAAATTAACAATTTGGCGTGATTTCCCAACTAAAATACAGTATAAATTATACTGCAGATTAAATTTTAAGGTTTCATAACTAAAATGCAGTAAGCAATATAATTTTACAGTTCTTTAGATAGTTTTATATTTCTGGAAAAAAATTAAAAAAAAAATTAATACGCAGTAAAATTTACCGCCATACAAGCTATTTTTACTGCAAATTAAGAAAATACAATTTATTGTCACGAACTCCCAACTAAAATGCAGTAAAATCAAAGCTTGTCGCATTTTAGTTGTGAATACTTAACATTCTTTTATCATTATAAACTGACTAACACGCAGTAAAATACAGCATTACTGCAGATTAGTTTGGATAGCATAATGACACAGATATGATTATTCCTAGCTAAAGTGCAGTTAATGTTTTAAATACTATTTATTATTTTTGATATGTAAATTTTACATAAGTGAGTTGAATTAGAATAGAATCACTAATAAAACGAAAAATCACAAAAGGGCTGTTACTGCTCTTTAGTCTCTGGTGGGCATGTGATTAAATAATAAGAAATAAACGGTCTTTAAAATGTGAACTAGCTATTTTTCTTACTGCACTAGTAAATTGAACACTTTTTTCTTAAAAAACTAACTAAAATGCAGTATTTTTTTGACCTTACTGCATGTTAGTTGGGTTTCTTGACAAAATAACTGATCCAAACGCAGTAATAGGGCTTTTTGCTGCATTTTACTAAGTTTAAAATGGTATTTTTTACAAAAAAGGCTATGCAGTAATAGGCACCAAAAAGAATAAATGGCCATAATAAATTCAGTTATTAAGATATATTTTTTTTTATTGCTTTAACGTGTGAACCTATGCCTTTACAACCTTTCTGCATTCAAATTTTTTTGCTTATACATTCTGTTGATTTTTTTAAATCAATTCTTAACTTTAAATGCGTTTTACTCGAAATCGTGATTTTGCTGTTACTGCACTTTAGTGTATGGTGGGCAGTATTGCAGTCGAATCTTTTTTTACAGAACTCAATGGATATTCTCGTACCTATTACATGTATAGTTTAAGAGTTAAATTTGTTATTAATTTAATTTTGTTTGAAGCAAATAAAGACATTGTCATTTCAATACAGTTATTCGTGCATACCATAATATTTAACAGAGAGGGTTCCCTTTACCCGAAAAAAAAATATAAAAAAAAAATATAAGTATATAAAAAAAAAACATTTTATTTTAGTAAAAATAACCCATATTTTCGGATAGGTATATAAAAACAAAATAAATTATATAAAGAAAATTAAACGAAGCTATAATAAACCCATATTTTCGGATAGGTATATTATAAAAAAAAAAAAATTATATAAAGAAAATTAAACGAAGCTATAATAATATTAATAATACAAGAATGTGCTAAAATAAATATCGATAAAAATTGTCGACCATCGCTTTCGACTCCCTAATTGCATGCGTGTGCATTGAATGTTCGCAAATAGCAAGTGTTTAAAAGTGAAAGCTGGCTAAATGCACAAACCGTGCGAAACCACAAAAAAAAAAAAAAAAAAAGTGAAAGCCCCGCCCATTCTATGTATGTGTGCTATTAGAAATTGATTTAGTGTAGGTGCTTTCTTCTTAGTGTGCGAGTTCAAATTTTAAGTGTGTGTCGTAAGTACACTATTTGTTAATGTTGTAATTATTTTGGTGGGAGTTAAGCGGTCGCACTAGGATTCCTTACTATTCCGCAATGAAGGCATATCTCTGGATATCTATGGATGTAACCAATATTTTGTAACAATATTATGATTTAAAAGAGTGTCCGTGGAGTTTCTTGCCCGTTATTCTCCATAGGAACCTACGCTTTGGAATGGGCAACTAGCTTCATATTTCTGACTGACTGACCCCTTGACAATTCAAAAGTGCCTGTAAACGGTTTAATTGAAATAAATGCTTTGAGTTTGAGTTTGAAAATGACAGCAGGGACCTACGGTTTAACGTGCTTTCCGAGACATGGAGGGGTCTCGGTAATGTAATGGATGGTCACACACACACATATACCTTCGAAAGACCCGTGCGTTAGCCACGAGCCTCTCAAGATGACAGAGTCGGCATAATGGTTGGTTGGTATATTGGCGTGTGCTAGCTGTCATATGGCTATTAATTTATAATTAAAATTTTATTTTGCGTAATGTAAATTATCTTATAAATTATTGTATAGAATCATTTTTTTTTTTCTAACTGAACAGACAGCTGTGCTGCTGGGGAGTTTGTTGCGCCACTTCTTCTTCCCAGCTAAAGCACTAGGAAGTGGTGAAGGGTGGGCGTTTTGGGGGACTGTCTTATGTAATTTTGACGTTCGAAAAGTGCTGATTCTCAGCCTAATTTGAATAAATGACTTTTGAATTTTGAATGTTTTAAATATGTTTAGCACTAAACGCATTCAGTGATTAGTGGTGCGAGCGGGCCTGTGTCATGTTTTCGTTATCTCGGTAGTAGTCATCATTATAATGTAAAATATAAATTAAACATTGCGATAGCAGATATTCTTAAAAATAATACTTTTGTTAAAATATTTGAAATCTTACCTAAAAATATTCAAAAAGAACTGAAACCCAAGCATGGCCGTCAGTCCACTCTGTAGCGCAACAAATCCCTCATTTTTGCCCACAACATATAGTCCGTGGGGGACGTTCTTATAGAATATGGCATGTGTCCCGCTCTTCTTCAGTTCCCCTTGAAGCTGCAACCTGACCTTCACAACTTCTATGGGGTTTGTGAAGATAGATGCAAACATGGCCGACACACCACCCATCATCAAGTCGGTTATGTCACGACCAAATTCGTTTCGTTTGATTTTCGGTTCTGTTGGTTTCGTCATCTTGTCTTAAGTTCTGTGGAAGGTCAGATATATTTGTTGGTAGGTATAAAAACTATACAGGTTTAGATTCAAATTAAATTAGAGAAAGGCCGTAGACGTGAAGGGTATTTTGTACACGATAAAATAAAATAGAGTATGTATGTCATGTTTATTTTTATTTTGGTCAACGACCGCTGTTGGTGTTGGTACTTGAAGTATGAGTTGTGAAAAACAGTTTTTTGTTTTTGTTTTATAGTGTTTAGATATTGATAACTATAATAATAATAAGTGACAGCCAATGGCATAATAGCCAAGAGCCTCGACCAACACTTGAGGAGGCTCTCGTTAGGCAGCTGGATCAAGGGCTTGATCCAGAAAGCGGTACTCCTGGACACGGCGCGTATCGTTAGGAGATTCCTCTCTCAGGAGCCCTGACCGCCGGTAGCTTGGACCCTGTTCCCGATACCGGTGGGCTACTATTTTTTTTTTTTTTTTTTTTTTTTGTTTTTATACATAATATTTTAAAATGTAAATATATGTTAATTGTATGTGTTTTGTATTGTTGATGTGTTATATTAAATAAAGGAAATAATAATAATAAAATATATTTATTTTCTCTCATAATGGTTTTACAGCACTTACAGTTTTGATCAATTGAATTCACATTGTGAGAGCTGGTGCCTGATGTAGGATTAAGAAAACCTGTGTCACAGTTCACCAGGCCCCACTTAGTGGCCTCATACAAATGAACAAGCAGGTAACAACTATTACGTCTGTGAAGTTTACACAAAAAAAACTGATTCCTTATACTGATATTTCAAGTTAAATACCTACGGTCGTTGACCCAATAAATATCTGTTTTTGTTTTATCATGTTTCAATAGATAAGTACTGATCACGTCTGTTGAGCTTCGCTATTTAATTTTATTTGACCCTGGATTTTTTTTACCAAAAATATCATGTATTTTATGTAATGCAAAATTTTGTCTAAAAATAATAAGCACATACCTACAGTAAAACTACTCATAAAAGTCCATTTGGCACAGCTAAGCGAGAAAACCCGTATTCATATTACTGTGTTGTGTCGTGTCGCCTTCTGACGCATTGTTAGCCAATCAAAACTCGTTATGATTTGACGTAGTCCTGAAAAGATTCGTTTGATTGGTGTATCCCGCGTCACGACACAACACGACAAATAAATGGGCCCGTTTGCACCACAAAGCACTAAATACGTTTAGCGCTAAACTGATTTACAACATCGTTCTGATTCTGTAAATCGTTTGAAGATGACAGAGACAGCAATCAATCTGCCTAGTCTTTTCCCCAGGTTTGGGCCGGCTTCCTGTATAAATGGATGCAGCTGAATACCAGTATTTTACATGGAGAAGCTGCCTATCTGACCCTCACAACCCAGTTACTAGGAAACACGATACCTCTTGGTAATTTAAGACTGGTTGTCAGACTTTCGGGCTTCTGACGACCCGTAATGACTGTCAAAGATCTACGAATGACAGCTGGGACCAACGGCTTTGTGAGGGACAGAGGGGTCTCGATATGTAATGGATGGTCACCCATCCATGAACCGACAGCTGCAAGCTTAGCTTAACTTTCGATCGACCCGTGCGGCTGTTATAATTTAGCCACGAGCCTCTCAAGATGACAGAGACGGTATGATATTTTAAATATTTGTATGACCTACAAGTGGTTGTTCCGGGTCTGTTTGTTTATGTGATTTTAAATGTTTGTAAACGCACCCACGATACAGGAGAAATTCCTAGAGTGGGACAACGTTTTTTTTTAAAAAGAAAAGAAATAATTACTATGTTTAGCACTAAAAGCATTCGTGGTGTTTTGAAATGTGGTGCGAGCGGGCCTATGTGTCATTTTTAAGTATCTACATAATTCCGTTCTACATAAATACCGTTTCAGCTTGAACAAAAACCGGCCAAAAAATGCCAACTCGTACATTTTTTTTAAACTTTATTTTAATTTTATTATTTGTTGATATAGCGGCAATCGAAAACCACAATCCGTGAAAATTTCAACAGTCTACCTATTACGATTCATAAGATACTGCCCGCTGGCATACAGTAATAGGGTTCCGTTTGGCACCTTCAGGTACGGAACCCTAAAAACTATCACAATGACTGTAAATACATCACGTTTGTACAGACGCCAGCACATCAACCTACCCGAAACTGTCAAATTTTCCCAATCAACTTTGAACCTTATACTTTAGTGATAAAGTTGAAAATCTATTAAAGAAATTTGACAGATTGTACTAGGTTGAAGCGCTGGCGTCTGTACTATGTGAATCAAAAAGACCAATTATCATCATCAATTATTATTATTAATTATTATTATTAATTATGGGGAAAATAATAAGAAAAATATACTAGAACGAACTTGAACGTTTTGCCACGATAAACACGATGGATTCCGGATTCCGATAATATATCTTTGTCTTCTTAGGGGTGATAACTCCATATTTTAAAGTTATTACTGAAAAAATGTATTATGTAGTTACTGTTTGTGCGGGAAAATCTGGATCATGTCTGCAATAAATAACGTTACAGGCTGACTTTCTATGAAACAAAATAAATATATTTTGAGCAATTAATCGGAATTTAATGCCTGATAGCTCTCCAAAAGCCCGTCACTACGGGCAACAATATACTAAAATTTAAAGAAAATGCAAACGCGTGTATAAATAGCTTGTCCACTCTGAAATGACGCACCCCACTACCGTATTTACGCACCCGGTAATGGGGATTTCTAAGTGGGGCGCGTCATTTCAGTGGACAAGCTATACAACAAACAGCAAATGAAACACCGTAATCAATGTAAAACTTTATTGCTACTCGCATAAAGCACAACTTTCAATATCACTACTCTATAAACATGATTGTATATTTTCCTACATTTATTTATAGCTAACAATACAACATTTGTTTAAAAATGCACTAAGATTTGTTTAATGGAGATTTCAACATTGTACAGGACACATCAACACATATTTTTTTTAAGAGAAAAACGTATCTACACTTCTTCATCCGATTTTGGAGTAGAATTAGTATTAGTCGACCTCGTAATTTGACTTAGGAAGTGTATAGAGTGCCGCTAGCGGCACTTTATACCTGTTGGATAAAGTGCCGCTATTTGCGGCATAACAGTGGCGCTTCCTCGGCCCGGCTAACGTGCCGTATGCATTGCATTGTCACTGTCACTTGTTATTTTGTTTGATTGTTGAGGTTAGTTCGCTGTCCTTTGAATTAATTGATGGTTTTTTTTTTTTTTTTTTGGATAATTATATCAAAAGATGAGTTTATTTTTGAGGAGAGGCTAATGTTAATTTCTTTCATCTATAGCCGGCTAAACTTAAGTGTAGCCATAACCCCTTGGCTTAGCAAATGAAAATGAGATGTGAGCACACAACGAGTCCGTTTAGGCATATGAGAATGTAATGTTTTGGGGATGTGGTGTTTTACATCGTAGTTCGATGTAAAACACCACCTCACCTCAAAAATCAAACAAAATAACAAGTGACAGTGACAATGCAATGCTTACGGCAGTTTAGCCGGGCCGAGGCAGCGCCACTATTATGCCACAAGCGGCACTTTATCCGATAGGTCTTGGCCTTTGACTTGTATGACCCATTTGACAACAACTCAACAATTATGACATACAGTGTCGAAACATGGAGCCTGACAGTCGGGCTGGTCCACAAATTCAAGGTAGCTCAGCGCACTATGTAGCGGGCTTCGAGTTTCTTTGAAGGATAAAATCAGGAATGAAGTTATCCGGAAAATAGCTGGAGTAACCGACATAGCTTGCAGAGTAAGCAAACTGAAGTGGCAGTGGGCTGGCCATGTCGAAGGACTGGTGGCCGGTGGAGCAGACGAGTCCTGGGGTGGAGAACGCGTATCGGCAATAGTGTGGGACGCCCTCAGCTAGATGGACCGACGACTTTAAGAAGGTGGCTGGGACAGACAGGGCCTGGGAGAGGCTTATGTTGCAAGCGGAATTCATCTTAAGGTGGTCTCAGACCAAATAAAAAAACCAAGACTGACAATTATGACGTAAGGAAGGTTTCATTAAACATGTGTGCACTTAGTGAGGTGTAGTTTGATTGTAAATGGTTGTAAATGTGTGCGTGTGTGGAGTGGAGGTGTAGTTTTGGCATACTTCACTGTATTGTTCGCAGCGCTTTGTCTTGGTTTTTTATTTGGTCTGAGGGTGGTACAGTAATTACGAGGTCAGCTATATTTTTTTTTTCTAAACCAGTTAAACGATTCAGTGTACTTTCAGAAATAACAACAGTGTCGACAGTATAACAATTTAACCAATAAACAATACAAATGTGGTTTGTCTATACCTACATATAACATGGTAACAAAATCATTAGTCACATTACTTTGGCTAAAACTTCAAACCATAAAAGGATACCCATATAAAATAATATCAACTATTATTTCTGAGGACAACACAATTTGTACTTTAATTCAATTGAAATACATAGTATTTTTACTTCAATTATATTTCAGTTAAATGCTATAATTTTTAAGAAACACTAATTGTGTTAATTAAAATGCTTAGAATAAGGTATTCATTTCCAATAATACTGAGATACAAATGGTTTGGGGTTATTAATAATGATAAAATGATCAGGTACTAAAATGTACATAAAACTAATGTGTAACAATAGCACTTTCAGTTTTAATATTACTAATATTTACTGTCAATGCCTTAAAACAGTTATTCACTATTAAAAAATAATTTAAGTAAAAAGTTTTTTTTTTGTATGATTAAATTAAAGACTATCTCGACTATTATTCTCGACATAGGACTTGTCTGTTATACCATTAATGATTACAAGTGGAAGTGAAAATAAACGTAAATACATACCTTTATGCCATTAAGATAATGTCACAAATAATAATGCAAGTACACTAAGTAGGTAAAAGCTAACAACAAAGATATTCCCCACTCAAGGTCGTGACGCAAACTGATGTAAAATAGGTTCTCGGAAGACATTTTTGAATACAAATATTTATCAAACGTGTTTGTTACATTATCACATGATTTACAACATTCGTGATAGTGAAATAATATCATATTTTATAGTGCTTGTACTAAATCGATAACATAAAAATGGGATAAAAATCGATTATAAATAAATTAACTATTCAAAAACTTAATAAAAGTAAAAAAGTCGATAACATGGTAAAGACAATCTTAAATATACCAGAATAAATATAATCTCACTTTTCACGAGGCATAAACAATTTCACCTACAAAATTAAATAATACTAAAAACTACGTGTGCAATTCAATACTTTTTTGCAGATCTTTAAGCATGTCCCAGAAAACTAATAGCAGAACAGTGTGGGGCGCTTGCCGTAAGTAGGAAGGTCCCATACCTTTACAAAAGGCTATAAGGCCTTCCGCTTTGACGATCTTTCTCGCGCAGTCGGCAATGCCGGTGTACATAACGCCTTTACCGTGCGCGTCAACAGCTGAAACAAATATTTTGCATTAGAGTTGGTTGTGTATACCTAACGTGACCATTTTTTTTGCCAGAGCGGGACATCTGCGCTATTAAATAATAAAAAGGAAATAAGATAGAATAACACAAAATAATCAAAGCACTAAACACAAAATAGTTAAGTAGGCACGGCTTACTAAGCCCCAGTAGTGACTTCTAAGTCGTATTTTTGTATTTGTCGGCTGAACAAATTTGTTTTAAAATATCGGGTCTTGTTTTTAGATAAGTGTGGAACTCAGTACATGATTGATTTATATTTATGTCTTCCCTCCCGTGCGGGGCGCCCGCGCCGTACCTACCACGCATTTCAAGCTGGAAAAGTACATTATCGTTTGGTCTGTTTGCAAAAGCGGGACTATGTCTACCTCGCTGGGGACACCGGGATAGACTGCCTGAAAGCGGGACTGTCCGCCCAAAGCGTGACGTATGGTCACGTTATGTATACCTATATTTTTATAAATGATACAATAGGGATGATGACTAAAAAAATGTTTTTTGTCCGTAATGTAGATTATGAAAAAATAACGTACACGTATTTTTATTTTTTTTATTTATTAAAAGATTACGGCAATACATTGAGTTATAATGTGCCATGACGTCACTTGTATGTAGATTTTATACATACTTGTGACGTATCAACCCCCACTCCCCAACTTTAATGCGTTGTAGGTATCTAAGTCATTTTTTATTAATATGATAAAGTAAAAAATACGTGTCTAATATTTTTTTATTATCTGACTGACGGACTAAATAGAATTTCTTTTTTTTTACCCAGGCATCATCCCTATTCTATAGGAAATGATTGTGTCTCCGTAACGCTAACAAAACAGTATCAGATTGTTCCATGACAAGAAAAACAGTTTTTTTTTTGTAAACTAGTTTTTTTTGTGATTTTAGCGCGCGAAATTCAAAATTTCTTTAGTTTTTTGCAATTTGCAGATCAGTGTCAGGTTGTATGTTGATTAAAATATGATTCGCGACCGTAACAATTATGGCTTTACATAATTGTAATTATTAGAATCAGCAATAGAAAGAGCAAATGGCAATCATAATCAAATAATTAAAATATCTTACCAGTAAGATATTTTAATTATTTGATTATGATTGCCATTTGTAATTCTCAGCACCAGTGCTGAGAATTACAACGTCAAGAATCATGAATTTGCGTAAATAAATGTAATAGGACTTAAGATTTTGACACCCCTGTCTGCAAACTTTGGCTAGCTAATTTTCCCCTGTATTACTTGGCTCAAATTGCAGAAACTTTAAGAAAAAGGATGCTATATCTACCTTGGTTATATAGCCGCGTCATGATGACATCCATAGGATTCAAGAACACGGTCTTAACCAGCGCTCCGATGTTACTCGCTATGAACGCTGACAAATACTTGGATTGTTGAAAAACGTCATTGTTGTCCATCCATTCTTTACAACTGAAAAGACAAGAGATTGCATGATAATTATTGTGAGAATATTTGTCAAGAGTATAATACCTTCGCTCAAATTCATTCTTTATCTCGCTCGCACAGAGCGGCATGGCGCGCGGCGGCGGACAGAAGGCTCCAAGGCGCCGATAGTTTAGGTAATTTTTTATTACGGTGAAAATAATGGTAATAAAAATTAGACATAGTATCTGCTTCATATTTAGTACAGTTATTATGCAAAGTTTGATGTGATTTGAAGTATTTTTTAAATATGGTTTGTTGTTCGGATTGGAGGTAGCTTTGTATTTTTTTTCTGTTGAGAATTTTTTATGGAATCGTGCTTTCATCAAACATACTAGTACTTAACATTAATCATCAACTTTACCACATATTTATTTCCAAATTAATATTGCAGTGTTTTCGATATAAAGGAGGATCATGCAAGCAATTTGAGGTATTATTATAGACTCTTAATTAAGAGTGGTTTGAGATCAAATACTATTGTTGGGGGGGTTGTTCTTCTAGCCAACTTAAACTTCGTTTTATTTATTAATTTTCTAAGAGCATAATTTGTATGTTGTTCAAAGTTGGACTTATACCTACGGCATTAGTGGGGACTGTGGACCTGTGGCAGATTGTGCATATATTACATATAGCGACTGATATTTACTATAGTTCAATAGTAGAGGTCAGTGTATCATGTCTTAGCTGCAAATAACCGGGTGCTGTCACTAAGTTATCGCTAACTTGGCCTCTGCAACGAAGCATATGACGTATTGAACGAGATATCAACCACGTTCGTTACTGCCATCCAGATCGTCAGGTACAGTTGGCAAAAGTCGTTAACTTTTAGATATTATCTAATTTGAAACAAAATTATTCGAAAGATTGTTTTTCAGCATTTCATGTAATAGTTAAGAGTTTTAAACTCTTTGAATTTTCTCTCAGTTCTTTAACTCTTAAAATGTCGATTGCACCCCATGTGTGCAAATAACAATAAAATTCTATTGTGTCGCTAATTGCGCGCGCGACGGGTTAAAGAATACTTATTTCGCTCAAAATAATTGAATTACAAAAATTTGAAGTCTTTCGACTTTTGTTAGATACAGACCGTACACCGTACCTACACATTGGACTTATTGTGCGCTTTTATAATTTCTAACGGGACGATATTATAATGAACGTCTACGTCCACATCCATGAATTGTATGGAAATACGTGCACGATATAACGTTAACGTGGACGGAAATTTAAAAGCACCTTTATATACTTTAAATTTCAATACATTTAACTTCCGTCGTGTGGACGTCCAATAATATTGTCACGAAAGAAATTATAAACGCGCACATAGGTTGGCAAAAACAAAAGATTCTCAATCAATAGGTAATAATTTTAATCTATAGTGTGGCTATCTCTGACGCAAGAAGAAGGCGTTGTCTAGTAGGGGTGGGTCGTTACGTGTTTTCGCGAAACGAAACGTAACTAGTAACTAAGAACTCACAAACGTAACATACTACTCAAACGTAACGTAACGAAGACACCTGTTTTGGGGTTTTAAATTTTTGGAACGAATAAGATTTTGTAGCTACATAATGCAGTTACATCATTAACGTAATACTAACACAAATAAACTTCCCTTCATACTTTATTCAGGCTTTGGACGGTTATTTTGTAAGTAAGTAGTTACATTTTCGATGCAGTGTCGAAATTGTAACTACTTATAAAATAACGTGTTTACAGTTTGACTCGAAACTAGCTATTCGGCTACATGCCCCGTAGCTGGTTA
Source organism: Xanthia togata (assembly GCA_963853775.1). Taxonomy (NCBI): domain Eukaryota; kingdom Metazoa; phylum Arthropoda; class Insecta; order Lepidoptera; family Noctuidae; genus Xanthia; species Xanthia togata. The sequence goes on from OY970802.1 coordinate 22,909,573, forward strand.
TTGTAACTAGTGACGTGAAATAACGCCCATACCTATTGTCTAGCAGTAGCACTGCGATAGGTCGAGTTAAATGATAAACGCATACGCAACTCAAATAACAGTAGTTTCATCAGCTGACTTTTGCAATAGCTACGTCTTTCATAAGATAGATAAGTTACTAAACTGACGGCACGGTTGGCGCACTGGTTAAGCGATTGACTTCTGCACTGCGTGTCGCGGGTTCGATCCCCGCACGGAATAAATATTTGTATGACCTACAAGTATTTGTTCCGGGTCTGGCTGTTTGTGTATGTGAGTTTAAATGTTTGTAAACGCACCCACAATACAAAAAAAAAAAAAAAAATTTGGGATACTCCGCAAAATCATTTAATTAAAAAGCGACTCTTGCTACGAGACAATAAAGTGCAATTCAGGTCACACAGGCTAATCACCGAACATTATATTCACATAGAAGTTGCCTCTCTTTCTATCGCGTAACTCTTATATCTTCTGGCTACGTTACGCCCACTAAATTCGACAAGTCGAGCCGGCCGCGTACGTTACGTGTAGCTTTTTATCTAAAATGCGGAGTGTCCCATCTGTATTCTTCTATGGCCCAGTTTCTTTTTAGAACTGTGAATGAATGTATTACGAAAATGGATATTGTATTAGATGTTTCCCGCAAATTATTGCTAGACAGCAAAATCTGACGTAACTTTTTGGTCCTTCGTTACAAAATATGAAAAAGAAAACTTACACAGCAAACGAAGCAATTTGCGACGCGGACCCAATGGAATTCCTCATCATCATGCCATGGGCTCCTCTCCACAATCCCAATAGACCGTTATTGGTGTAAATCTTCTTCATAGCATCTATCATGCTTGGATGAGCGTGCTGCGTCCCCACAGCTATCTTCTGTGAGGAGTAGGACATGAGCTGAGTCTTTACTAGTTGTAGGGGGCTCCCGCAAAGTCCCCCACTCATTCCTGATATGCAGCCGAAGAAGAGACTGTTTGAGAATTTAGTTTTGTTGTCCTTATCTCTGAGGAGACCGTAGTCATCTGCATGCTGGTAGATGCCTAACCTACAATGGAATTACTAATCAGTATAAGTTTTAGAATTATTTTTAACTCATATTTTATTGTGACTTTCGCAGAGGTACTTTTTAATGTTGGACTGTCATTGTTTTTTTAAGAAAACCAATTTCTTGGTTTGCACATCTTTTAATCAATATAATTATTGTTTTCAAATCTAGGATCGATCTTTTACCACTACAATAAGTATTTACAGATAGTACGATAGTTTTAAGACACGCCCCACTCCGCGATGACTGTACTGTAAACTGTACTTTAGTACGGAGCGGAACGGAGCGATCTCTAAATGTCAATGCAAAAAAAATACTTATGTATAAAATAAAAACCACAACTTTATATCACAACATAGGACATGCTTTGGAGATCCAATTGGAAATAACTGACAGCTCAAATTCAATCAAAACATTACCATAAACAAACAAAAAAACACATTAACTAAACAAAAGCAAAAACAGCTTACCTTACCCCATTTACAACAAGTTGGAACCACAAAGCAGGTGCGAGTCCCTTCTGCAACGCCACAAATCCATCATGTTTCACTATGTTTAACATCGCATGGGGCACGTTTTTATAGTGGACAGCATGTTTTCCCCGGGCCCTGAGCTCCCCTTGCAACTGCATGCGGGTCTTCACAACATCAAATGGGTTGCTGAAGAACCCAGCACCCACCCCTGCCAAACCACCCACCACGAAGTCCATTGTACTACGGAAGGTACATTCTTTCAGCGCGAAATTATGGTTAAAACTACCGTAAGGCAATAAGCTAGAAATATTCTATGCCCAGAAAGTTATAGGCTTCTTAGGCCTGCATAAGAAGCTTATAACTTTCTGGGTTATATCATAAAACCTTTTTTTACATTAAAACAATGTAATATTTTTAAAGAAAACCACCATGCAATCTTTGTTTTACATGTAAAGTATTAGTATTCATATTGATCTCAAACAATAACCAATTAAAGAAGTGAAAATGCTGATTACATTTATCATAGGTTATCTAACTAATAATGACAAGTCTGAAAGGTAGCTATTTGTCATCCGCTCTGTTTCTTTTCTATAGATATCTCATTTGTCATTTAACACATTCAAAGACTGAATAAGACACAATAGAAGTTTTATTATTATATTGCGTATGTGCATTTAGTGTCCCTCGAGGTTTTAGCATATTGATTTAAAGAGTGTCCAGCTAGTTGATGAATTCAATCAATCATATGTTTTATTTATTTTTGATCACACGGTTCACACTTAACGCAGACTCTTTTGGTAATTAATTGCTGAGTGACCTAGTTTATATGTTAGAGTATAATTATGGCAAATAAGTATTTTCTATGTATATTGGTTTAAATATGTGAGCGGTTTTGAAGAAGAAGAAAGAAGAAGAAGAAAGAATGAAGCAATGAACTTAATAGAAAGAAATAAAATAAAAAAATATATTTAAAAGTAATTCAGTTGGGTAATTTTAATTTTCAGTGGAAGAGAATCTGACATGAACGTGCGCTCTGGCCGACCCCTCCTTGAGAGCTCGAGGCATGGGTGCTGACCAGAGTGTACAAATGGACGGCGCGGCATAAGGCGCTCGGAGAGCTCCCGCCGCAGGAGAGCGGGAGGCCGTGCGGCCTAACATTTTAATAAGATTATTGTTTTTTTATTAGTACTTACAAAATTGTTAACACATTTGATATTTTTGTACATAAGTGCAGTTATTGTACTTTATATTTTTAACAGAGTATCTAATCAGGCTTCTCTGGCTTTTAGGGGTTTTATTATTATAGTAAATAATGTACTTAAAAGAAGTTTCATACTTATCAAACACACCTTGAACAACAAAATACACGGTATACAACAGCCAAATGTTAACATTACATCGCACAAACACACTCTAAAATCTTCAGAATTATTCGATCTTGATTTTGTACACCACAGGATTTTAGAATATTTAATTTTTCAAAATAATCAATAGAGTATTGTTATAAAAACTTTTAGTTGCGGGATATTTTAACGAAGTCTATAGTCTATATTTAATATTAGTAATGAGTACTTTTAATTCAAAGAGAAAGATTCCGATTTTCACACGGTACCTTTTTGTGGTGTTAGTCACGTGTGAATTGAATCACAAAAATTAACGAACTGTGATGTAATATCAGTTAATTTATTGTATTATCGCACAAGCGTCACTCCAAACACTTTAAGCTACATATTTATCAATATTATTTTATTTAGAGAACAAATACGTGCATTTGTAACATACCTAAATATTCAGTGTCGGTGAAAATATGTTGCAGTCATCTATTGTATTCTATTAATGTTAAATGGGTCACCATCATGGGCCGCTATAAAGTCGATTACGCCACGGAAAACATATTGGAAAATGTTATTTCCACTATGATTTCGTAATACACTGTAATGGGATTTTTCATATGTCAAACAAACACCGAGACAGACTTGTCAAATTTGAAATTGACAGCAAGCAATCAGCTGATAGAAAAGTGCGTTCATTCCATTGACATAAAAATCTATATGTCAATGGTTCATTCATATAATTATGAACTGCCACAAACAATCGTTATAATTATAGAGTCTGGCTAACGAAAGTAGGCCTTGGAATTATTTGCGAACTTTTTATATAGCAACTCTGTATGAACGTCAACGTCAATTTGACAAGGTTGTCGTTCGGTATCTCTGGTGTCAAATTGTATGCGTTTGTGTAAATTGTGATTCTAATTACGGTTTAAAATGAACAAATCTATCAAAAGTGGTGTACGAAAGATGTTGTTTTGCATGATTGGCAAGTTCAACGAAAAACAACAACAGCGTGATGCCGCGTTTAAACAAAAACAAGATTGTCTACGTGTGGTGTTGAATTTCATAGGTTAGTAGACAATATTATTTTGATACTTTAAACACCTACCTATCCAGTCGTCTTAATAAAATTTTGATTTATAATTTACGTATCCTTACAAATAAGTTACTTTCGCTTTTTCGTATTGAATAAAACTAATTATATTCATTCGTACATCGCATCAGTCAACGTATTCATTTTAATAACATCACCTATGTTTTACGTATATACTCTCTCTCTAGAATTTCTGCTGTATTTTTGTTGGTAATTTATTATTTATTAGCTTTATTGTACATACAAAACGATATATAACAGAGGAAAAAAAAACAATTAAAATACATACAATGGTAATTTTAAAACGATTAACTTTCTTTAACAGAGAATCTGCTAGATGTCGAAGGAGTTGATGAAATAGTAAGAACTATTGAAAATCTCACTGAATTAGAGCAGAAAGATAGGATAATAACCCAGAATCAGTACTTAGAAGAAATAACTTCAATGACTGGTAAGTTTTTACTATACACTGGTGTTTTGAAATTATGCCGAAAAAAACCTTTGCATTTACGTAAACCAAGAATTAATTACATATTTTGTATATCTTCTTTGCAGAAGTGAGTGTCAGAACACTAAAGAGAGTAAAAAGGGAAGGTGCAGTAAATGAAGGTGTCTGGAGTACCCCGGGGAAAAAACGCCCACGGAAACCTACTGTGTCTAACCTAGATAACTTTGACATAGATGCTATGCGTAACAAGATAAACGAATTTTATATTGTTAAAAAACAAGTTCCTACACTGAGGACACTGTTGGTGGAGTTAAAAGATAGTATTGATTTTAACGGATGCAGAGAAACTCTGCGCCGCTTGTTATTAGCCAATAGCTATGAATTTAAAAATAATAAAAATGAGCGTTCTGTATTAATAGAACGCTATGACATATCTGCTTGGAGACATAGATTTTTAAGAACTATAGCAGGAAAACGTGCAGAAGGCAAGCCAATCATTTATTTAGATGAGACTTATGTCCATAGAAACTACAAGCCTAAGAAGTCATGGCAAGGTCCTTCAACTAGTGGTGCAATTGAAAATGTTTCGACCGGGAAAAGGTACATTATAGTTCATGCTGGATCAGAGAAAGGCCCCGTACCGCTCTTTGTTAGTGTTTAGTACTAAATCAAAAAATGCTGACTATCACCATGACATGAATGCTGAAAATTTTAATAAATGGCTTAAAGAAAAACTTATACCAAATTTGGAAGAACCAAGTGTAATCATAATGGATAATGCTAGTTACCATTCGGTAATTATAAATAAGGTTCCGAACACACAAACACGTAAAAGTAATATAAGAGAGTGGCTTCGTGATAATGGAATTCAATATGAGGACTACCACACGAAAGCAGAGCTGTTGTGTATTGTAAAACGAAATACGCCTAATCCAATATATGAAGCTGATGAAATTTTAAATCAATGTGGTCATGAGGTGTTGAGACTTCCACCCTACATTTAAATCACAATGTTTAAATGCGATCGAGCTTGTGTGGAGTTTGGCAAAACGTAAAGTGGCTAGCAAAAATATTGCAGTTACTACAGCTGCATTAGAAGAAATAATTAAAGATTCATTTGAAAACGTAAGTTCACAGGATTGGAAGAAAATTACTGATCATGTAATACATGTTGAAAATAAATATAAAGAACGTGATAAAATAACAGAAGAAAATTTAGAAAGTTTTATTATAAATGTTGGAGACAGCGATACTAGTGACAGTGATGAATCTTTTGGCATTGAAGTGTTAGAATCTGATTTTGATTACGATGAATAAAACTAAGTTATTATGTATGGAATATTATCGTATTTTATTTGTCTATTTATTTTCGGATTCCGCTCATATTTACCTCATATACTAACACCTATACCAGATCAATAAATCCTTAAAGTCCCGTTACAAACCTGATACATTCCAAAAATTAATACATGTGTAGATAAATTCTGTTTCTTTATTTCCCTAACATAATGTTCTTATACTGTCTATATATAGGGTTTTTCATTAAGAGCGCTCGAACTTTGAAATGAAATAAAACAACCTGTTTAACTGATATTACTACAATTTTTATAACATTTTAAAGAATATTCAATGACATTATGTGTGGAAAATAATATCAGCCAAATGGCCACTGCGACTCCGCTGTAGATGGCGTATTCTGGTGGACTAATCTTGGAGGACGTTTTCGCATAAATGGTCAATTTCACGAAGAACGCGAGTTATGTTGGCCTTTAGGGCAACAATTGACTGTGGTTTATCTGCGTACACTAAAGATTTCATGTAACCCCACAGAAAGTAATCGAGCGGTGTTAACTCACACGATGAACGCCATAAATTGAACACAACGCACAGAACGTAGGCGAATAGACAACTGGTTTTGATAATAAATTTTTCACAATTTCTACGCGTTGTTGAAGCGTGTAGCGTTCCATGGTGAAATGTCACCACAAAATATATATTCATGCCAAATTTGGTAGCAATCGCGTTACCGAAATGGCCGCTATGCGCTGCTAAAGTTCGAGCGTCCTTATTGAAAAACTATATATATGATATTTTTAATAATGAATTACCAAGTATCAAAGTAGGTTATTCCAATTTTCATAGTATAATTTTAGTGTTGTCATGCATGTATTTTTTAAATTTGCCGCCAATATTCTGGGGCCAACTTTCGTTAGCCAGACTCTAACGATCATTGCAAATATGGAAATAACGAACAATTTTTTGAATTATTCACTGTTTTGCGAGCAGAATAATAATAAAAGCATTTCACAAAAATCTAGAATCCAGTCTGCTACTAGGAAATTCTTGATGGAAAAACCAAATTTTATAAACTGCTACTATTTTAGATCTCCTCGATAAACTTGACCGTCTTCTCAATAATTTCATTCGATTCGTTCTCAATCTGCGTAAATATGATCATGTCTCAGCGCATCGGTCGCTTCTAAGGTGGTTGCCCATACGCCAGCGCAGAGAGCAAAGGGCGCTGACCACCTTGTTTTCATTTCTTGACTCTCCCTCTTCACCTAGTTATTTGGCCCCCTACTTTCAGTACATTTGCGGCGCAAATGAACGTAGATTTCTATAGTGGTTCTACGTTCATCTCACAATCGTCTTCTTCAATGTCCCACTCACCGCACAGACTTCATTCACTCTTCTTTCTTCATTCAGTCTATCTCTCTGTGGAATGCGCTCCAGGAAATCAGGATGGCGACCAACCGATTATCTTTTAAAATTAAAGTTCGCGATCACATTCGTAAGAAGCTGGCAGTATCATCACAACGGTAATGTTTTCCGATTGTTTGTCTTATTTGTGCTTATATTTATATATAATTAGGTGTATTTATTATATTTATAGTTTTTAATAGGTATATATGTATATTTATTAGGTAATTGAGGAAAAAACATTTATTTAAATATATGTTTTTTCCTCAATTCTCGCTATTGCACCTACCACTGTTTGTCTCTGCATCACCCAAAGGTTGACTGGTAGAAAATACCTGTGGCATTAAGTCCGCCTCTGTAGGTACATTTTTGTGCTTGAAGTATAAATAAATAAATAACACTTTGCCCAACATAGAAATTCCAGGACTTCATGTACGTTCATCACGACGAAAACGTTTTATCATATAATACACACATCAAAAGTGTTTAGGGATCAAGTACGTTTTAGAGTAGGTATCGCCGCAATTGAGGATTATTATTTTAACTTTTTTGTATCGTTATTCAAATTCAAATTCAAAAGTCATTTATTCAAACTAGGCTGAGAATCAGCACTTTTCGAACGTCAAAATTACTTATGACAGTCCCCCAAAACGCCCACCCTTCACCACTTCCTAGTGCTTTTGCTGGGAAGAAGAAGTGGCGCAACAAACTCCCCAGCAGCACAGCTGTCTGTTCAGTTAGAAAAAAAATGATTCTATACAATAGTATACAAGATAATTTACATTACGCAAAACACAATTTAAATTATAAATTAATAGCCTTAAGACAGCTAGCACACGCCATTAAACCAACCAAAAACATCGAGAACTATACTCAAGCAGAAGAAAAAATAACTAATCGTAAACAATATCTAAAAAAGAAAATAAAGCCTCCAGGCATAAAGGACGTGCCCGCTTACATATAGCTGTAACTAGAAGTTATAATTGATAAACTAGGACCATCGAGGTAAAATAAATAACTGTCGAGGTCGCTAGCTAACCACATAATGCACTACAACTCATTAAAAAACATTGTAATTAGTAGATTATGTCAACAATAAATAAAAATAAAATTAAAATAAATTGACATAAAAAGTAAAATTATAAACAATTATATAAACTCCATCATCATCATCTTCCTGCCCTTATCCCATGTTACTTGGGGTCGGCGCAACACGTTTTCTTCTTCCATTCTCCCCTGTCAACCGTCACGCAATCATCTACACCTTTTTCCTTCATATCACTGCTCACACAATCCATCCATCGTTTCTTTGGTCTTCCTCTCCCTCTCCATCCCTCAACATTTATATTCATCACTCTTTTAGTCACATGCGGTTCTTCCCTCCTCATCACATGCCCATACCAAGACAGTCGATTCCCTTTCAACTTTTCTGTAAGTGGCGCAACTTTCAGACTTCCTCTAATATACTCATTCCTTATTTTATCCATTCTTGTCACACCACACATCCACCTCAACATTCTCATCTCCGCTACATGCAATCTTTTTTCGTCCATCTTCTTCACAGCCCAGCATTCCGATCCATACAATACGACAGGTCTAATCACGGACTTGTATATTTTCCCCTTTAACTTGAGGGGCATCCGTGGGTCGCAAGTTGTTCCAGTGACCTGTCGCCATTTCATCCATCCTGAGTTAATCCGGTGCGTTATGACACGGTCTACCTCACCATCCCCTTGGACAAGCGACCCGAGGTACCGGAAATCGGAACAGATAGGTATGGGCGTTCCGGCGAGAGTTATTTGCGTCGGACTGGAGAGACCGCCGAAATCACAGAATAAGTATTCTGTTTTGGTCCTACTTAGTTTCAGGCCAACATTCTCCAGTCTTTGCCACCACATCTCCAATCTGCTCTGGACCTCTAGGCCACTCTCGGCCACCAAAACAATGTCGTCGGCAAACAGCATACACCAGGGAGCCTCTTCCAGGATGTCCGACGTAAGTGCGTCCATTATCACCAGGAGGAGGTACGGGCTTAGAGCCGACCCTTGGTGCAAGCCAACAGCCACATTGAAGCTGCCGGTAGTGCCCGCTGTAGACCGGACTTGGGTACTACATCGACTGTACATCGCTCGAACCAGCTGTACGTAATTCCCAGGCATACCTTTCTCTTTCAGGGCCCACCACAAAACCTCACGTGGTACCCGGTCGTATGCCTTTTCGAGGTCGATGAACACCATGTGCAAGTTTTTGTGCGCACTTCTGTATTTCTCGCACAGTTGGCGGATGGCAAAAATGGCATCGGTCGTTCCCCGACCAGGCATAAAACCGAATTGATTTCGTGAAATTTCACTCTCTTCTCGCAGCCGTCTTTCAATAACTTTCTCCCAAACTTTCATACTATGTGCCATTAGCTTTATTCCTCTATAGTTATTGCACTCCAGCACATCACCTTTGTTTTTAAAGATGGGCACCAGTGAACTGTTGCACCATTCGTCAGGTATGGCTTCATCCAGCAACAACTTATTGAAGAATAAAGCTAACCACGTCCATCCATCCACCCGTAATAACTTCCAAACTTCAACTGGTATACCGTCAGGTCCTAATGCTTTACCATTATTCATGCCATTTACTGCTATTCTCACTTCATCCATACTAACCATTTTCACTAGACCCTCATTCACTGGTTTATTGTCCAGCACTCCATTCCAGTCATTCTCTTCATTCATCAGTCTTTCGAAGTACCCCTTCCACCTATCCTTTATTTTCTCATCGTCCGACAGAACCATTCCATCTTCATCTTTTTCGCATTTTATCTGGCATACATCCCTCGATTTTCTTTCTCTAGCTCTAGCAAGCCGATATAGGTATTTTTGGCCTGCTGGACTATCGAGTGCCTCATAAAGCTTATCCTGGGCTTTTGCTCTCGCTATGGCCACAGCTTTCTTCGCTTTTTTCTTAAGAGCATCATACTCGCTCTTTCTTTCAGCTTTCAGACTAACATTTGCAACTTCAACACTCTGCCATTCCTTAAATTTCCTCTTCTTTTCCTTCAACACATTCTGGATTTCTGTCGACCACCACCATGTATCCCTATCTATCGTCCCCCTTCCTTTCGTCTCTCCTAAAATATGCTTCGCTACACTCCTAATTCACACAGCCATCTCATTCCAACATTCATTTACACTTCGCTCGTTCATGTCTCCCATCTCTATCATTTTATCCACCACTCGCTCTTTAAATTCTTTTGCACAATCATCCTTCTCTAACATATGCCATTTTATTTTTGGGGGAGGTCTCTCTTTGCTCTTTGCAATTATATAAACTCCATTAGACATATAAAAAAATAAACTCATATAACCTGTCAGTAGGTACCTAAACTAATTCTGGAGAAAGAACATTGAAACATTGTCTTGAGTTAATCACAGCGACCAAATTCTTATCATTTATGTAGTCGTTGATAGAATAGTATGCCTTTGAACAAAGATATTAATTAATTTATTATTGATTTATTTGAGTAAATTTCACTATTTTGAATAAATAATTTTCTATAAATTTTGATTAAATCAACTGCTGTCAATCAGAATTCCTTTAAAACTGTGTATAGGTCTACCGGAATCTCATGGCAAATTGAGAAATAAAAATATGTTGCGTGCAATACTTATTGGGGAAATTGGATCGATCTTTATACTGTTTAATTTTTATTTATGTCTTTAGTATTAATGCACATGAATTATATAAGGTATATGTGTGAAGAATGTTGTTATACATATAGATCGGGTTCTTAACATAGGAAAATATGTCATGAAAAATAAATCAATCGTACTAATTTATTATATAACTTATATATATCTCACAAATTGGTGCAGAGGAATGGCGAAAATGTCGTGAACATTGAAAATTGAAAACGATTTCATCAAGCAAGATAGAATAATTGAAATGCTGGAAGAGCGACTTATAATACCTAAATACCTCTATAAGTATCTTCATAATCTGATGAAGAACAAGAAATGCAAGTGGAGTTCTTGGAATCGTTTTCTAGTTCTAATGAGGTGATAAGTTTTAGTATGATTTAAATGATAATAAATTTGTACATAAAGTAATGTACGATTGATTCATTTCTCATGACATATTTTCATGTTAAGAACCCGATGTATAACAATATTCTTCATACACATACCTCATAAACTTTATGTTCATTAATACTAAAGACATAAATAAAAATTAAACAGTATCAAGATCGTTTAATCCAATTTCCCCAGTATTGCACACAACAAATTTATATTTCTCCATTTGCTATGAGATTACGGTAGACCTATACCAGCTCGGCAAACACCAACAAAAACTGTAGCAAACTCACAATTATTAAAAATTTCAAGTGCGATACGTTTAACCCCGCTACTGCGTCGCTGCGTCGCGTCGGTAGAATATTATTTAGATACGTAAGCGAAGATGACATCAGGAATGAACTCTTATTCTCTTTCTTTACTCCAGAAGTCTTCCACGATCTGAAAGTAGCACTCATACCCGATTTTGAAAACAGTGTACAAAGACGTAAAGTTTAAACTACTCTACTTACATCGACATAAAACAACAAAATACAAAGCTTTAACTGAGTTTTGGACTGACTGCAATGAGACTATGGAACACTACGCTAACAGGCTCAAGAAACTCGCAGTCGCAAAAATTGTTTGCAGTAGCTCAGTCTAGAGAGCTTGCTGAGGGTGACGTTCACGTCAGTTTACCTGCTGCCACAAACAAAGTCAGAACAAAAACCAACATGGCGCATCACAACAAACAGAGTACGTTTTTACGCAGGATTGGTCTAGATCAGTGCCGTCGATGCGGTGCATATGATAGGCACAAGGTGGGTGATTGTAAGGCAAAATACCATACTTGCAAGGAATGTCAAACGCAAGGGCATTTTGAAGATTGCTGTATCAAGACTGGGAGAGCATATTTGACGAGCACCTCAAAACAAATGGCCAAATCTGAATTTGCGGTAACTTTCGCAGGACGCAGTACTATTAACCCTGCCACGGTAATACACGTTCATCCAGTCCCGCTATTTGACCAGTTACGTCAAAACCTTGCAAATGGAGTTTGTTTTCGAAAATCGACTTAAAAGATGCGTACCTACATGCAATTCGAGACCGCCCCAGAGTCGAAAAAGTACCCACCTGACAATATCTACTCACAAAGGATATTACCAATACAATAGGATGCCTTTTGGAATATCAACAGCACCCTCGATTTTTCAACACTACCTTGATGAACTGCGCTGTGGTATAACAAACGTAGCGATTTATTTCGATAATATCGCCTTAACAGGGAAGGATGCCACTGAACATCTCGAAACACTGTCTACTGTGTTTGACAAATTACTACGGGCTGGCTTAAAAGTCAATTTAACAAAATGCTCATTCTTCTAGACAGTCAGCAAGGAAGGAATACGTCCAACTAAATCGAAGATTGAAGCAATAACAAAAGCGACACCGCCTACTAACGCTCAAGAACTACGGTCATTCCTTGGACTCATAAATTTCTACCAGAAATTCATACCTCACCTGCACAGCTTCTGCGCGGACCTGCATGCACTAACTAACCTTTCCAGGAGTCCTGATGAGAGACCGTCCCATGTAGAATTGACAGTACACAGAATAATAGCTCAACTAAAACATAACGTTCAGTGTTTAAGATATATGTAGCGTTAAGGGATGCGTCAAGGAATGATCTTATTTTCAAACAAATATCGGAGAACATTAAGACAGGTTGGTGGCAAAATTCATATTCAGGGCTACATTGAAATACCTGCACACAGGACACCCAGGAACTTGTGCAATGAAAGCACTCGTACGTTTTTACGTATGGTGGCCATCGATCGACGATGATATTGAAGAGTACATCAAATACTGTCGTGAATACCGAGAAAACCGGCCAAATATCCCTGAATTGCCTGTGTACTCCTAGTCCGTACCTGACAACCCATGGGAAAGACTTGAAGTCGATTTTGCTGTTTGTTCTAGCAGAAGCACCCTCAAAATGGATTGTGATCAAGCCCATGAACCAAATAACTACAAACAAACCGTGTGAAGAGTTAGACTCTATATTTACAACGTTTCGTTTTCCACAATTCTTGGTGTCGGATAATTGGTGATTCTTGGTGTCACAGTTTAACTCCCGGGAATTCCAAAATTATTGCAGAGACAAGGGTATCCTACATATTAAGTCATCTCCATATCACCCGAGGACTAATGGCTTAGCAGAACGCCTGGTTCGTACTTTCAACACTAGAATGTCATCAAGTGCGAGCGATGCCACGATCCTGAGAAGGAGGCTAGAAAACTTCAAATTTTCCTACCGTATTATATGGGCTTATGAGGAGTTCACGTGGACTACATGGATGTCTGGCCAATGCGGGCCGAAATGCCGAAATACAATAGACATGTTGAAGCAATTTTCACTATCCTGTGGAACAGAATGATATCACTCGCATTGCTTCCAACCTTAAAAGTAACGCCAAAGGTTACGACAACATTACCCTTGACATGCTAAATATGACTCTGCCATACGCATTAAGTACTATAACTGATATTATAAACCGCTCAATAGTGACATCAACTTGCCCTCATAGTGCCACCGGTAAGAGCCCAGGTGAAATTTTGTTTGGGCGTCGGTTGCATTGTGCTCTGGACAACGCGCGGCTAACCTTAAAAGTACTCTAAACATTGAGCCTGAGAAACTAACCCCATCTTTTAAAGCATGTGACAGCGTATTTGTTTGTGCCCGAGACGGATCCCGATGGGTAGTACCTGCTACAACATCAAGGCGTACGCACAGATAATCTTGCGCTGTGAACACTTCAGACGGTGTAGAGAGGAGATATCATGCAGATCATGTGCGTTCCCGCTTAGGACCCAATCATTCCAGCTGTTACTGATCTTCCTCCATTAACTTCGTCAACACCTGTTGGACACCCACTAACACCTCCGTCCACACTTAATTCACTCCCATTGCTCCCATCCACACCTACGCCTAATTCACTAACTTTTCTATCAGACAGCGATCACCATCACCCACACTTAGCAATCAGAGAGACCTCACCCAACGCCTCAACTAACCCAACCATCAATTTGGTCCTCCTGCCAGGCTACTCAAGACTCGCTTGATATAAATTCAAATTTGATGGAGCACATCGTTCCAAGTTCAGCAGGCACACAGATTCAAGCGGGCACTCCACGACAAGCCAGCGCTGAGACACTTGGTCTCCCACTGGCCACGGCTGTCTTGCAAGGAGCACCAGCAAGGCGCAGTGGGCGCACCACCACGAAGCCACGACGACTTATTGAGGAGATGTCGTAGCTTATTAGGGTGTGGACGAATGATATATACCTGCCTCTAGTCTATGGTCGTGACATTGTCATTGTTACTTATTTACTACGTCAATAAATACATTATTGTATGATGATATTGCTATTTCAGGTATGAGGCCAGATACAAGACGTACTTGAGTTTGGAGGACCTCTGGACGTTTATAATTTTGTCAGGAAGTTCATTCATACGGAACAATAATGGTTTTGGCCGATATTTGGATCGGTGGAAGAACCGATCTCATTTGGATCAGGGGCAACCCCAATGCTCAGATTTATACGGACAGGATTGTTTCAGACGTGATCATCCCTTTGCGAAGCCGATTGGGTGATTCGTTTCGACTAATGTACGATAATGCACGTGCACACACGGCTAGAGTCGTAACACACACTCTTGCCGATGCCCGCATCAACATTCTGCCGTGGCCTGCTCAATCGCCAGACCTCAACCCAATTGAGTATGCATGGGATATGCTCCAAAGAAGAGTTCTGCCGAGTATGGATGCCGTACATACCCCATACCACAACAAATTTTTGACTTGTTAGAATGACCTTTTTTATACGTCTATGGTTAGAATGAACGTGGGCGGCCATTCCTCAAAGTGATTTTGATGAACTGATTTTAAGCATGCCAAATCGCTGTGATTTTGTGATTATACGTAGTATCCCTATGTTAGTCTGTGTTGTGATTCGTGAAAATGGTGGAAACACGGATTTTTGTTTTTTTTTTATACAATAAAAAAAATCAAATTCTCATTATTGCCATTTAATTGATGACATTAACTTAGGTTAATTTCCCACAATTTGCAATTTTTATTAACATTATCTAGGGATAAGTTGAGGAATCTATATCACACCATCCTCATCATCATCTACTTAATCATAAGAGTCTGCTGGATACATACATGGCATGGATTAGTCTGCACGATGTACAGTTTGGCTTCAGGCCCGGACTATCGACAGAAAGTGCCATTTTGTGTCTAAAGCGGACAGTCCGGTAATATACGAATAGGAAAACACCGGTTAATGCGTGCTTCTTAGATTTGTTCAAGGCTTTTGACCTCGTGTCTTACGACCTGCTGTGGGGTAAGCTAAGAAATGAGGAAAAAATAGAGGCCAAGGTTACCTCTACTAAAGTTCTGGTATGAAAACCAAATAAACATTGTTAGGTGGGCAGAGACTCTGTCCGAAGAATATAAGTTGGAATGTGGTGTGAGGCAGGGGGGAATCACCTCCCCTCGCCTATTCAATTTGTATATTAACCAGCTGATTGTTGAGCTCAGCAAACGGTTGTCATGTTGATGGAGTTGCTATGAACAATAACAATTATGCGGACGATATGGTCTTGCTGAGCCCATCAATCAGTGCATTAACACGTTTGTTGAAGGTTGAGGACTATTCGATGACTCAGGGGTTTAGGTATAATGTCGTTAAGAGTGAGTTAGTTGTTTTTAATGTTGGCGCCAGAAGAGACCTAAATGTGCCGTGCATCTCATTAGCGGGTAAGCCCTTGAAGCGAGTCTCAAAGTTTAAGTACCTAGGCAATTGGCTCACCGAGGACGTATGTGATGATTTAGACATACAGAGGGACGCTGTCTGTTCGAAGTAACATGCTGGGCCGCATGGTTGCATGGTGTACTTGTTAGGTTAAGTTTAGGTTCTGCACCTGCAGCATCTGGGTCAAGTATACACAGAAAGTATACAGCGCTCTGCGTGTCCAATATAATAATGCCTTCAGAATGCTTGTAGCGCTTCGGGTATGCTTACCGATGCGAGGGTAGATGATTTCTACGCCATTATTCGGAAGCGATGCGCTTCTTTCCGGCAAATAACATGTTTTAGCTCCCACAGCATGTTGAGGGCATTTAGTGACCAGGGTCTCAAGTCTGCTATTACAATAGTGTAAGAATGGTCTATCATTGATTTCATAATTGTTGATTTTGACAAGTTTGGTAATCTACTAACATATTGGCGTCATTATGACTTTCCAATGGTCAGCCACTGACACTTTATTGAAAGAAATGGCATCTATTGGTAATCTCGTACATAATGAAATATTTATGACTGACTTAGGCGGTAATCTGCAATTTTTTTTACAGTTCCTTTGATCAGTCACCTACTATGAAAACGTCATTGTGCAGTCATTTCTTTTAATTCGTTACGAGTATCGTGTTTGTGAAATACAATGATCAACCAATGATCGACCATTATGAATTTAGCAGATTACGAACTTTTAGCAAAATGACAATGGGATCGTGTTGGAATGACGAATTTATAAAAATAGCAGACTTGGGCCCCGGTGGGAATGCCCGATGCTTGGCCGATGGGTGAGACTGCACACACAGGTCGGCTCTAAGTATATACTATACTATCTTGTTTATTTTATTATGTTAAATGTTCATTGTTTGATTATATGTTTTTTTTTAACGTTGCCCTATAGATACTAGGAATTTCTCCTGTATCGTGGGTGCGTTTACAAACATTTAAACTCACCTATACAAACAGCCAGACCCGGAACGACTACTTGTAGTACAAATACACTGGATCGCAAAAAATCCGGGTCGCTAATAAAAACCGTGATATATCCGCTACCATATAACCTTTATATAACCCCGCCATCCCCTTCGAACCTAACTTATCGGAGTGGGGGTGCCCCAAGTCTCGAGCTCACTTCGCTTGCTCTTGCATCCTAAGTTCTCCTAGTAATAGTAGTAATAACATTGCCTTTTGTACATATGTTAAGGCTAAAGATGGGTGTGGAAATGGCTGAAAGGTAGGTCAGAAACCTAAACGGACCCTGGCACTCACCGGCCGTTGCCGCGGCACCGCTCGCTTCGCTCGCTCGGGTCGTGTGTTGTGTGGTCACAGTTCTAACCTAACCTAACCTACCCATCAGCCATTTTCATATGCTTTATGATTTTTTCTCAAAAACTTAAATGTTTACGCAGTGTGACCTTTTGTTTCAAATTTTCGACCTCCTCTTGAACACGCAAATGTTACACTGTAGTATTGTAATTCTGCATTACAATTGATAAATTTATGTGGAGAATACCTACTTTTTTCATTGATTCTATGTTACGTGTATCACGCTTCCACAACTGTATGAAATGTTGATTTTCATACTCTGCAATATATAACACTAAATCCTTTATTGACGTGAATTCAGCCATTTTAGTGACTTCAGTCATTGTAATGACTTTTGTTCTATTTATCAAAAACCATTACGATCAATCAATACAACGGGTACCAATCTAACCTCAACAATTAAACAAAATAACAAGTGTCAGTGACAATAAAATAAAAAAAAAAAAATGTTTATTGCTTCATCTTAAATAACTTAAGCTAGTTACAAATGGAAGAATCCAATTAAGCAAATAGTATGCTTGTTTTAGGATTCTCCGCCCTACCCCAGGTTTTGTAGTTGTTATAAAATTTGAAGTTATACAATAAAAAATTAAAAAGGTATAGAACAAATTAAAAAGGAATAGAACGGTCTTTTTTTTTTAAAATAACTTACGCGCTATGATGTGTGTAATGTGTGTAAGTGAGTGTATATGTGAGTAGTGTGTGTGTGTGTGTAGTAGTGGTGAGAGTTAGTGTGTGAGTCCGGGATTGAGATTGGGGGATGCACCCGCACCTTATACAGGTGGAGATTAATATCACCGGTAATTTAGGCAGTTTTTGCAAGCTAACCCTACGACAAGTCTTGGGATCGGAATTAATGAAGAGCATTCATTATCTTCCATTAGCGAGAAAAATATTCTGGCGTAATTTATAATAAGAGTTACTCAAAGTATAAATTATATTACAGTCTCATTGATTGCACCATATTTTCCACTTCGTCATAGGTTTTTGACTTAATCCATTTAGACAAAGTGTTTTTGCATTCGCGGTAAGTTAGTGGGTATATGTCAAGTTCTTTATTAAGAAGATTGTATAAATTGGATGATTGCCTAGGGTATTGTCTTTTTGCGAATGTAGACTTTACTGACACATTTGGAGCAACAGTGTCTTTCCTTCTGCCTTTGGTCTTCTGTGGGTTGAACGATAGAGTTTTATGCTTTGTCAGAATTATATTAATTATGTAAAGCTTTCTAACGGAAAGGACATCTGAAATATGGTAAAGGTTCTCGGTTGAAAAGCGGAAGGGTTTAAAAAGCATAACTTTTAGTAGGGACCTCTGAGCCCTCTCGAGATCTAGAAATTTGATTTTAGTGGCGCCTCCTCAGACGGGAAGGCAATAAGCCAGGACGGACTGAGCCAGTGAAATGTAAATCTGTAGGAGGAGTTTTTCCGAGATGACATGACGTAATGTCTTGAAAGTCCAGATTAGCTTCCGTACACGCTTCATTATTAGTTCAGTGTGGTTATGCCAGGATAATCGTTGATCAACCATAATGCCCAGGTATTTGGTAGATTGAACTCTAGTAATTTCTGTGCAAGAACAGATTGTGTTAATAGGGAAATTGCATTTATGAATCTTAATTTTGAATACTGGAGAGGGTTGAGAGGAGTTGTACTTTGTGAAGCAGATGAAGTTGGTTTTGGTACTATTTAGGGTTAAAAGATTAAGGTCAAGCCAGGCCGTTACCTGTGCCAGTCCACGCTCGGCTGTTATCCGGACATTGTCCCAGGTATCACCACTGAACACTATGGCAGTGTCATCTGCGTATGATAGAATATGTCCATCCACCAGTCTCATGCTGCACAAGGTATTTATGTATATCAGGAACAATGTCGGTCCGAGCACACTACCCTGACCAACTCCGAATTGGACGACCTCTTCAGAGCTTATGGTATTGCCGATCTTAACCTTTTGTTTGCGTTCACTCAAGTAGTCTTTAAACAGGGCGTGGGGAACACCTCTTACTCCAATTGATTCCAGCCTATCAAGCAGTGTGGAGACAGAAACTGTGTCGAAAGCCTTTTGGAGATCTAAGAAGACAGCAAGGCACTTTCCTCCGCTATCCACTTGACTGGCTACAGCGGAGGAAAGCGCCAGTACTGCATCTTCCGTTGAAATTTTTTGTCTAAAACCGTACTGCGAGGGGGATAGTAAGTTGTTTACGTTCAAATAAGATAAGAGACGTGAATTTATTAACCTTTCCAGTACTTTAGATATTGATGGCAGTACAGATATAGGCCTATAGTTCGACGGATGAGCTTTGTCTCCACTCTTATGCACTGGTGTTATAAGAGCTAGTTTTAAGGCGTTCGGGTAAGTAGCGTGTTCAAAGCACTGGTTCGCTAAGTGGGTAATAATTGGGACGACAACAGCATGAGCGGTCTTCAGGAAGTTGACTGTTATCAATGACATTGATAATGCAATGTTTACGGCACTTTAGCCAGGCCGAGACAGCGGCACTTTATCCGATAGGGATAAAGTGTCGCTAACGGCACTCTATACACTTCCTATTAATTATTTAGACCTTTAGACTTTTAAACTTAACAGATAGCTTTAAATTATTTAAAACTGGATTAATTCTCTTGTACACCGGATTAAACTAACTAAACTATCACTAAAATTCCTTACTTTTGGCTATGAGAATCTTAAAGCTATTCTGTAGTAAAAAGTCTCTAAATTTAAAAAATATTTAGACACAACTAAATCGAATTTGACAATTGCGACTCCACGTGGTACATACTTGTTTTCCCTACCCCGTGAATTTTTTTAGAGCCGGAGGCGCGCTTTGGGGCTGCCTCAACGTGTTTTATATGGAATTTTTCACTTTTTGTATGGAAAAAATAGTTATTTGTTATACAAGAGTGCAAAGTTGCTTTTTAACCGCGTGTTCAATTTTGATGACCGAGCAAGCGAAGGATTCTAAAATTGAATCACGAGCGCAGCGAGTGATTCAAAATTAGAATCCTGAGCGTTAGCGAGGGAATCAAAAGAGCACGAGGTGAAAAATCTTTGCACTCGAGTGCAACACGTAACTTTTCATTCCACCTCAGCGAGGAAATGACTAAATGCAAAAAAAAAAACGTTTACAATCACAAGATAGGTACACTTTTATTTCAGTTTAGGTATTAATTACTACATTATGACAGGTAAGTATTACAGAATAATCTTTAAATTATAACAAAATAATACTAAGGTATAATTAAGAAAATTTTAAAGTAACGTTGCTACAGATATTTAAATTGAGTGTAATATTTTTGTTTGGTACTGTAATATTGGTGTTAGTCACTTGTGTACTGTTTTTCGGTAAACTATCTGTCATACTTAATAGTTGTACCGATTCATCGGATTCCCTTGGCGTGAATGTTGGAGAGAGAGGGAGATGGTTAGGTGTTTCATAACGGCTTATTTTTGATGTAGAAGGGCCAGTACAAGGATCCGATTGAGGCTCTTTCAGTGTAATGGCTCCTACGATGCCTTCACATATTTTAGACTTATTTTGGATGGAATCCTCTATGTATCCCTCTACAACTGCATTGGACTTCCAGCCTCCGTGGCGCTTAAGGGACAGCAGATCAGCTCCGGAATCAGCCAAAAGTGTGGCTGAAGTTCGTCGGAAACAATGACCCGTGTACAACAGGGGTTCTGGAAGTTCAAGAAATGTTGCTATTTCTCGTGGGATACTGCCAATTTTATTAGTACCCATAGGCTGTCTAACACACTTTCCATTGCGATACTGTAGAAAAAATCGATTGATTGGAGTGTTAGGCGGGCGTAAGGCTTGATATTTCTCAACAATCGTTACGTATTCCTTGCGAATGACGAAGTTGCGGTCTCTTTTTGTCTTTGTATTAGGTAAATTAATTAATAGTAAGTCATCTGAATGTTTCTCAATGTTTTTGACATTAAGTTGTGTTAGTTCATTAGTTCGACATGCTCCGTTTATTCCAATAATAAGAACAACCTGTAACGTAAAGAGTATTGTAGTAGATAAATGAATAAAATTGATATGAACGCATAATTATGCCTATCAACATCTACTAAGTATACTATTTAATTGAGATTAATATACTTAAGTAGATACTGAATGTGCAACTGACTTACTTTTGCCGCCAAATATACGGAATCGGGTGCTTCGTTAAGAAACTTTTCAATATCAGATACTGTGAAAACCTTCGATTTTTTTGGTTGATGACCAGATGAGGCTCTTTTTAAAAATGCCACTAATTTAGGATAGGTATCGATATGTTTGTCTTTTTTCATCTTTATTGTTGCTTTTAGCATCGAATACGTACTCCATAGAGTGCTTGCTTTCTTGTTCTCGGATAATTCTATAAAATATGCCAGCAAAACGTTTTCTGAGAAAGTTTTGGCTCCTTTTGCTAGTCGCCACGTGTTGAACATATCGTACTGTTTTAAATACTTCTCGCGTGATTGTTGAGGGAGAAAGCTCATTTGCGCATTATTAACAGTTTCAGTCAATTCTGTTGGCGTCAAGCAAACTTCCTCGTCGCTAGAATCACTCATTTTAGTTTTTTCACTTGTTTTCAAGTTTCTTGTTTTTAATATACCTAAGGTTTAACAATGACGTGAAAAAATGCCGCGTAAAGAACCGCGTACAAAGCAAATTGAAAAAAGAACACCAAGAAGGTTCCGAGTCTGAGTTTTTAACAAATTAAAAAAAAGTTGTATGATATATTCGGCACCATAGAGGTAGCAGTAAATAGGTTTAATGTTTTTTTTAATTCACAAACTTAGTGCACACGATGTTCTAAATTCAATTTACTTTATCCTCTAGAGAATAAAAACGGCTTTTCCACTCAGATACTGAAGATTAAAAATACTCTTTCCGAGATGGTGGGATGAAAAATATATTACCTACGTGTTGAGTATTATGGGTATAAGGGTTTATTAAAGGGGGTCGAAATTTTCATTATTTTTCGCGATTAAAAATGGTCAGAATTAGTTAGAAAATTAAAATTTTAGGTGAAAAACGTCAAATCTCAGTACAATCTTAGTGCTGTCAAACTAAAATATAGTTAAGTTGTGCCACTTTAGTCTATTTCAGAATGGGAAATCATCGTTTGACAGGAGTAAACTAAATTTTGGTGATTTTTAGTCTAGTTTAGACGCATTTGTGACAAGAGAATCGGCACCAATATCTTAAATTGTAACTACAACTTCTTTAATGCATGCGGAGTTTACAACCTGTAAGTGATTGTTGCACTGCTGCACTTACATTTTTGCATGTTACTTTTACTGTGCGTTTGCACTGGCGAAACACTCACGACAAAACATGTTGAAATCTTTAGTTTCTGTCAAAGTTCCATACAATATTTGACAGGAACTAGCGATTTCAACATGTTTTGTTGTGATGTTTCGCCAGTGCAAACGCACAGTTAGCATACAACCTGTGTAAACAATCGTTGGTGAACCAATAAATAAATAAGTACCTAAGAAGCCAGCCTGGAAGACTAGATTTGGTAAATATTCATTGGATATTTTTTTATAGTTAAAATGGTGAAGGAAAACATCGTGAGGAAACCGGCAGGTCCTAGAACCAAACATTCGAAGACATGTGACATCTACCAATCCGCACTGGGCCCGCGTGGTGGATTATAGCCCACTCCCTCTCATTGAGGGGAGGCCGTGTCCCTGCAGTGGGAACGTTATAGGCTGATGATGATGATGATGATGAGTTAAAATGTACTTGATCCTTAAACACTTATTTGATGTATGTTTATCACTATGAAAAAAATCCTGCGTGGAGGTCGTAATCGTATTATTTCACCTGGCTGAAAATTAGTAGTAACCATAGATAATACACGTAGTAACTGGTAGTAACTTAGAGAAAAATGTCAACAGAGTAAACAAATAATATCGTTTGACAATCTAAATAATTAAAATTTTAAGAGGTTTTGGGCTAAAAATAATAAATTTACACTATATAATGTAATTTACATTACACATATTCAAATAAAATCCAAAACAAAAACATGGCTGTTAGGACTGCAATGTTCCTATTCGAGGTGGTGGTGGAAAACATCACGACTATGGTAGAGAATCGAGACTTGGTGATAAAAAGTGATTTTGCAAACATATTTTCTTTGGAACTTAAAGATCCGAAACAAATGCATATAGTTATGCCAGAACCGCTCCCTCTACCACCTGTGCAACCTAAAAAGAAAGGCAAAAAAAAACCAAAGCCAAAACCCAAAAAGGGCAAAAAAGGTAAGGGTAAAGTGGTGCCACCACCACCGGAACCAGTTATACAATCCGGCCAGTCTGTGTTATTCACAAGTAGCGCAGAAGTATTAATACAAAATATGATGAACTCCCCGCTGGAACTGTCACTATGGAGTAAGGAAGATAGTTTAGTCTTTATCGGCACAACTGTCATACCTTGGGATCCGATATTTATAACATATTTATCGCAGATAGCTAATTGTGTGGTACCTTCTCCCGTCATTTTAAAAGAAGAATACAATATATTTGAAGAAGGCAAAGGGGAACTGATAGCGAAAATATCAATTCAAGTTAAACTTTCATTCTTGAACGATAAGCTTACAACAGCATTTCGTACACTTTCAGAGGATCCTTCAATCAGAAAGTTTCTCTACACTGGAATTAATTCAAAAACGACGTCTTACATGTGTACTTTGAAGTCGACAGATGAAGCTTTTGAGGAAAATTGTAAAAAGATAGAAAATCAATTTATTGTAGACAAGCCAAAGCCCACTAAAATTGCATATGCCGATTATAAAAATGCTCCTGGGGCCAATCTCGCCTTCTTTAATGAAAACGATTATTGTTGTATGGGTCAAGCGGATAAACCTCCCGAATCGATTTACAAATCGCCTGAGACTTATCCGGACATCAATTTTATTATTGATTATGTTAGGAAGATCATTGTGTCTTGTAATGATAATTTGAGAATGTTAACACCTAGACCAACAATAAGTCCAAGAGTGAAAGCTACTGATATTGACAGATTATGTTACTGTCGGGAGACAGCGTGGCCTAAGGGCGCATTTGCTGATCGATTTAAGAACGAAGCACTAACTGGTCCGTGCCCACTTTGTATCGATTTTGGCAAAAAACCCAAGGGGTCTATCGCTGCAACTTTCGACATTGCTAATATCCGAGGTCCATGCGGTAAACCAGAATGTAAAATTGCGAGAGATATGAGGGCTTACATTGAAAACCTCGTAGATGAGGACAATGAAGAATTTAAAATCGATGATCTTATAGGGCCTTGTGGAAGCAAAGATTGTACATTAGTTTCAACAATTCAAGACTTTCTGCGGCATGAAGGCGTTTTTACACACGGAGAAACACATGAGGGCATGCCTACTCAATGCGCTTGCATAGAAAAGATGAAAGATTCACTGACCAAGAGAGAGTCATGCGAATCCGTCTGTAGTAAAGATTGCGAGAATGCGTCGAGCAAAGGGAGTATCTGTGAAGGTAAAGGGTGCCCTTTTAAAAAACAGAAAGTGTATGATGTGTTTTATTTCACAGTGCAATATGATTTCGAAAATAAACCTGAAGTCACTCCAGTGCCATCAGGCAATGAATCTGGTGTAAAAACTCCTGAAAGCAAAGTATCCGGTTCAAAAACTCCTGAAAGCAAAGTATCCGGTTCAAAAACTCCTGACAGCAAAGTATCCGGTTCAAAAACTCCTGAAAGTAAAGTATCCGGTTCAAAAACACCTGAAAGTAAAACATCCGGTTCAAAAACACCTGAAGGCAGAGTTAAAATAAAAATTTGTCATCCTGAATGCCCTTTTGTAAAACCAGAGGAAAAGATGCCATGCTCTAAACCCGTGTGTAATTTCGACATTGATGAAAACGATGACCCTGGGTCTCTGACGTGTATTGCACCAGTATGTCCATTATTCAAACACTACCCTCCTAGTCCTGCGGACAGTAACATAGAATTACGACTCGACGAAATTCACAACCTGTGTTGCGTAAAGTCGTGTGACGCAGCCGAAAGAGTTAAAGATTTTATCGCTGAAGGGGTGACAAAGAAAAATAAATGCCAAGATAAAGAAGATGACCCTTGCTTCTGTGACTGCGTATGCACGTTTAAATTAACTAATAAAACTACTTACTGTGCGGTTTGCGGAGGCTACGAGTGTCTGGGAGACGATATGCGGTACCAGCCAGAGCATATTAAGCCTCATCCATGTCCGGTGTACCACAAAATGTACAATAGAAAATACATAAAAGTTAAAAGTCCATGGCCAGAAGACAATCAAGCGAAGGAAACTGGGAGTGCAAAGAGTTCAAGGGTCGGTTCAAGAGGTGGAGACAAGAGTAGAGCTGCAAAAGGAGTTGTTGATAAAAAGGGTTTTCCTGAAAAGAAAGTGCCCGAAGAGAAAAAAATTATAGAGAAGAAGGAAGGAGAGAAGCTACCAAGAGATCAAGAAGGTGCTGAAGAAGAAAAAGCTAAGAAGAAGCAGAAATCGAACAAGGGAGAAGGTGATGAGAACAAAAGAAAGAAAGCTAAAATTGAGAAAGCTGGTAAGTCTCATGCCGCAACTAAATCTGCTTTGCCTCGTTGCGTTGTAACTCCTTGGTTAGATAATCTACATATTATCATGTTATCTTTCAGTTGTGCAAAAAGTGCCCATCAAAAAGGAAGATTTGAAATATAAATATCACTATCCTCCCGTTCCCAGTAATATGGGTTGGAATTGGGTAGCGGAAGACATACCCGGAATGAAAGTAAGATAATTATGTAATTTAGTTTTGTGCATTACAGTCGACTATGTCCACGTCCCGTCCATAATAAAAATACGACATTTACAGCGCCTATAAAGCGCAGACCACACTGAGATCGAAAGGAAACGAACTTTGGTTCATGGTTCGCAGTGTGAACCGAAGTATGAGAAGACGCGATAGGTACATAAGCTTAAAGCTAAACGAACTTAGCTTCATTTTCTTAAGTTCTCAGTGTGGCCTGGTTTCCACTTTATAAGAATAATAAATACACTAATGATATAAAACTGTTGTTAGAAACAATAATAAGATACGTAACTACATACGTATTCTGCATTTACTTTCTATATTTTCGATAAGATTTTGCGTAATACTGAAATGAATATACACCACGTTTATAAAGCGGGCTTCACAGAACGGGGTTTCCCATACATTTACCGAAACATCGAAAACGGATGAATTTCACAACAAAATGCACTTGT
The DNA here is from genome assembly GCA_963853775.1 of Xanthia togata. Lineage (NCBI taxonomy): Eukaryota > Metazoa > Arthropoda > Insecta > Lepidoptera > Noctuidae > Xanthia > Xanthia togata. The sequence goes on from OY970802.1 coordinate 22,936,162, forward strand.
GAAATTCATCCGTTTTCGATGTTGATTTCTGGAATGTTTTTGTAAGGCAGCATGACCTCTTCATTGTGCTTAAAGATTCGTTAACATTTTAGAATGTCAATTTATATTTAAAATCAATGAAACAGAATATAAACTGTGATCCAAAGTTTGAGTAGATGTTTTTGCGCTCATTTTCAGGTGTTTGTTTTGGTTACCCGACACTCGTAGACTAAACTTTTATTAGCCGAAACTCTGTCTGTGATAAACATGTGGACTAAACGACCCTTCTTTTAACCGCGCGCGGTTCGACTAAATGACGTCATGTTATTTTAAAGCTCGTGTAATGAAAAAAATATATAGGGAGGTTTTTTTATTGATTAAGTAAAAAACACACAGAACATAAAGATACACATCTTTATGTTCTGTCGGGACTAAGTAATAACAACCGCACGGGTCGATCCATCAGGTTAAGCTACGCTTGCCGGGGTGGGTCCGTGAATGGGCGGAAAGCACGTTAAACAGTTGGCCATTCGTGGATCTATGACAGTCGTTACGGGTCCTCAGAAGCCCGAAAGTCTGTCAACCAGTCTTACCAAAGGGTATCGTATTACACAGTTACTGGGTTGTGGAGGTCAAATAGTCAGTCGCTCCATGTAAAATACTGGTATTCAGCTGCATCCGGTTAGACTGGAAGCCGACCCCAACATAGTTGGGAAAAGGGTAGGTAGATTGATTGCGATATTTTGATCTTTATGTTAAAAAGATAACAACATAAAGTTTTTTTTATATTTTCAATAAATTAGTTAACCGATTTCACATTTCACCCCCTGATTTCACATTAAAATTAATAACACATTATTTAAACAGTATTTACTTACCAGTTTTTTTTTTTTTTTTTTTTTTTTTTTTTGTATGTTCGCTTATTTCATAGCGATTCCCAATACATAAGTTTTATAATAGCTCCCATACAAACTTTAGATATAACGGAAGTATTCCGAAAGTATCCCGGAAGTACTTCCGACAGTTTGCAAATTCGCGAAAAATGGCCGCGACTAATGAGAGGATAGACGATATAATTACGATATCGCTTAAAGCGCAGGTCACACTGGGAACGAAGCGAAGGTCTCCAAGGTCGATCACCGAGAATTGAAATAAATACGTTATTTCGATAGGATAAGTTTTAAATTTTGTTGATAAATTTTAAATCCTGTGCCGTCCCGTCCGCCATTCTGCGCAGGCTCTTAATGTTTTTATTTAAAAAAAGAAACACCTACGAAGTTCTTCCAAAAAAGTACTTACAAATGCCATGTCATACATGGCGTGACTGCTAAAGCCCCAGTCTGAAATAACTCCGACTTTACTCAAGGTAAATAACGTCATCGTTTATACGGAAATAAACCTTATTCCTGTGTTTTTAATGTTCGTATTCCTATGAAATGCTTGATCACAGAAGCTTAGAAAAAAAAAAGAATTTTCGTATGAAACGTTACATAAAGACCCTAATGTACTTAGCTTTATAAATCTCGGGCTAAGTTATCTAGTTGTGTGTGTAGAATGCGTAGATTTCGGTTCGGTGTTAGTTTATTAACACCCATTATACCCATTATAATATGAATTAATACGGTCAAAATGAAAAAGGCAAAAAAAAAAAAAAAAAAAGAACAGACAAGCATAAGGATCTTGTACTCAAAAGTTATTCGTCCTAAATATGTGCATAAATACACTGGATCGCAAAAATTCCGGGTCGCTAATAAATGGCGTGATAGTTTCTTAAATACATAAGACTAATTTGCGAAACTATAGTAGGTATATTGTAGATAGGGCTTGCAAAGCCGGAAGGTCTCCAAAACCGGTTTTAAAATCCGGTTTTGTGGGCCCAATACCGGAAACCGGTGTTAGCTCCGGTTTCGGTAGTAAAACATTATTCACAAGAAAACAATATTCTTAGATACCCACAAAATCTACAAATAAAACAAATTGTATTATAAACCTCTTTTTAATCAACCATTTATGCCTACCCCAATACCAAGTAGAACACATTCATAGTTTGGATAACATGAACTTAAAATAATAATAAAGATTAACTAACTGAGATCAAATCAACAACAAGTAAGATTGTGGTCCCTTTAGTAGATACCTAACAAATAATTCTGTTAATAAGAATAATATTATATTTTAAACATACAAAACACATTCATCATCTAAAGACACTAAACACTACCAAAATTACTTTACTATACGTCTCAATTTCTACTAACAACATTATTAAAGGATTCATATTTGACTATAAAACGAGATCAAATCAACTGTGTACCAAATACTAATAATAATTAAATAAACAATAATCATTTTTTTCCAAGAGACCGCTGTTCTTGATAATGTGTCCTTAAGAATAGAAGTGCATCTAACATTCTATCAGATAGCGTACTTCTTATTTTGTTGCAAAATTACCTACCCAGCACTCGAAAAGGCCCTCTCACTCTCAACACTTGTTGGTAGTACGCACATCAAATAGTCGTAAGTTTCTGTGAGATACACACCCCGATGGCCTCCACTTTCATACATGGCTTGCTTACTTTGACAAACCCTGCAAGGTCGAAATCAGACCGATTCTGGGGGATTTTCCTGCATTTATTTAATTCCTTATCAAGCTGCTCTTGAAGAGTTAGCTCATCAGCTACAACTTCAATATTGAATATTTCTGGACTGCGTTAGAAAAAAGTTGATTTGTATCAAAATGTAAATACATAATCCAATAACGGGAAAACCGGAGGTAACTCCGGTTTTGTCTCTCAACCCCGGTTTTCAAAAATCGGGAAGTTTTGTACGGTTTTCGGTTTTTAGCAAAACCGGAAAACCGGGTTTGCACGCCCTAATTGTAGATGACTGATTAATATTAAGAAAATTTCGCTTCAAACTTATGACAACAAAAATACACTTTGCAGTAAATCTTAAAAAATATATTATTTAATAATATTTATATTCAATTAAATATTTTGTATTTCCTCCTCGAGCCCGTATCACTTTATTAAGGCGCTACCCCGAGCTAAGTGGCGCCCTCATTGAATAAAAAAGCGCCTTAAGACGATCTGGCATGCTGTAAACTAAATTTTTAATACGATTTTGGTCTATGTTTGCCCATTCTTCCACTTGCGCATTCCTTAACTCGTGTAAGGTAACGGGTTCTCTGAGCAGTTTGAGGACGTTTGCTGCTCTATAAGGCTATTAGCTTCACACGAAGACGTCGCAGAATCGTATCAGAGCTCACATTGTTGTGGTGAATTTCTTGAAGACTGTTTCGGACCTGAACAGCCGTGAGATGTCGATATGTAGTGCTCACGATAAATCGGTTTTCTCGTGTAGTTGTGCACCTTGACCTGCCAATTTCTGGTCTCCTGATGTTTATGCTGGTCTCTTGAAATCGCTGGAGTACTCTTTGGACCGTTGATAAAGATACTCCTACTGTTCTAGCAGTGCTACGCTGACTTTTTCCTTCTTGTACCATGGTAATAATCCGTGTACATTCTTCAGGTGTTAACGAAATGATATTGCACTGAATACTCTGATCAATCCAAGAAATCATTTCTAATGACAGCTCGCTAGAAACAAAATCAGAAAAAAATATATTTTCATAATTATAATTTTAATAAAATTCAAAGAGCAGTTTTTTTTTTAAATCTGTTACTTGTACAAATGAAACCTCTTTAGAGATTTAGAACAAGCATTAGTAACCTTCTTACTACATATTATTTATTCTAGCGATCTAGTTAGGTATGTAATTTATGGAGATCACGGTTTCAAAGTCAAAGTCAAATAATTTATTTGAATTAGGCACAAAAAAGGCACTTTTGAACGTCAAACTTTACAAAAAATAATATTATCTGATTCTAGTCGCCAATTCCAAAAGGTAGTTTTCGTATGGAGAAGAATGGGTAAGAAACTCCACCGTTACTCATTCAAAAAAATCATTAAAAAAAAAAAAAAACGGGTCGGTTTTTATTACCGACCCGAAATTTTTGCGATCCACTGTATAAACCCATCGAAAATGACACAAAATATATTTTAAACGTAGTTTAGCTTGTCCACGCATTACGGTGTGCGTAAAATGCGGTAGTGGGGCGCGTCATTTCAAAGTGGACAAGATATACCTACGCTTGTTTATATTTTTATTGATTATAATTAGGTACCTATCCTAGCTTTTGCCTGCGACTTCCCTCGCGTGGATGTCGGAAAACATCTCACGGGAACGTACTACCTGGTTTTTTTAATTTTTTTATTTATATCATTACTTACAACTATTATTACAGGTACAACCCAATGCAATAGTGAAGCAAACTTAATAATAACAACTTATTTTCTAAAACTTATAACATAGAACGTTATTCTTGTGAATTCACTCAGTGTACAAGCAAAAATGTCAATTTCCTCCGCTACAAGGTTAAGGGTGCGAAGCGCCCGCGTCAGGGGCGCCTCATTTACCAGATTAGTGCGGCCACGAGGTACAGCTAGCAGCTGAGGCCGTCGTCGCCGCCACACATATCTGTCGGGCACACTCAAACACACCAACTCTAATATGTTGGCGTTATGTATCTTGCCTCTAATTAATTTCAATAAATATGAGATAAGTGCGAACTCACGCCTAACTCTCAGCTCATTTTATCCAACCATGCCTAATATAAACAAGGTGGGATACATAAGCGGGTAAAAAGGATATACTCCATAGAGCCTACAATATAAAAATGTAACACGCTCCAACATGAGACTATATTTAGTCTCATGTGGGGCCCAGATGACTGCGTCGCATTCTAATTGGCTTCTCACCAAAGTGTTGTATAAAGCGATAACCCCAAATTTCTGTAGGCCTTTTTACAGCACCTGACTATATGATCACGAAATGCTAGCCCCGCGTTAAGACTAACTCCCAAGTCCCTAACCTCTGTAACCCTGATCATCGGCATCCCATCAATGTTGTAATCATGTACAATAGGATTACGTGCACGCGAGAAAGTGATGGTGACACATTTTTGGGCGTTGAATTGCAGAAGGTTTTCCTTACTCCAAGTAACTACGCTATCTATGGCCTTCTGTAAGCCTTCACAATCCTCATCACCCCTCACTGCCATGGATAATTTAAGATCGTCTGCAAATAATAATCAATTTGCATCCTTAACGACTTTGGGCAAATCGTTTACCATAATTATAAATTGCAAAGGTCCGAGGTTACTCCCTTGGCTTACACCAGACCACGTAAAGTACGGCTCTGACTTGTGTCCGTCGTACTCCACGTATTGCTGCCTATCCCTCATGTAACTGGCGAAAAAAAGAAGTAGGTGCGGAGTGAAGCCAACGGCTGCAAACTTCCTGAGCAACACGTCATTATCGACCAGGTCAAATGCTTTTTTGAAATCGAAGTAAGCAGCGTCAGCTTGCACCCCACTGTCTACAATCGGCAACACGTGAGCCATGTAACTCTGTAGGTTAGGGTTGATGAGGAAGTGGTTATGAGGAAGAGGATGCGGATGAGGAACTATTAGAAATACGATTTGAGGAAGCGGATGAGGATGAGGATACGAGGAGGAGGAAGAGGATGAGGAAGAGGATTCGGATAAGGAAGATAGAACTTTAACTTTTTACTAAAATTTAATTAAAAAAAGATTGCAAATGGGCCCTGTAATATAAAAAAATAAATACAATTTAATAGTCAACATTCACAATAGGGAGGTTGAATTTAATGAAAAGTAACTGAAGCTGTTTCTCCAGTTATACGGTTTCGTAATTCGTCGTAAACTAATCCGGCGTCACTGAAAAGGCGCTCACTAGGGACACTTGATGGAGGGACTGAAAGATACTGGCGCACAGCTCCGTAAATTTCAAAATATTTCTTCTTGAAGGCCTATTCTCTTCTCTTTAATATAATTCATTATCAGTGACTTCAGAAGACTGAGATTACTTTTAATGTCATTGACTCAACGACACTTCCTCATAAATTCCTCTTAATGAATGAGGAAGCGGAAGAGGAAGAGGAATATTTTATGCCTAACTTGGGGATGTGGAAGAGGATGAGGAATCGCAAAAAATGAGGCACTACCGCATTATGAGGAAGAGGAAGATGAATCCTCATCAACCCTACTGTAGGTTACTGGTGGTGCTCCTCATTGGTCTAAAACCGTGCTGTGCATCTGAGAGTTGCGTTCTCACTTGCATAAAAATACTGTTGTGAATAGCGCACTCCAACACTTTAGCCGGTGATGACAGTACTGCAATAGGTCTGTATCCATTAACATGGTCGCCACTTGTACCTCCTTTCGGCACTGGCACGACACGAGTGGTTTTCCATCTCTCTGGAAACACAGCTGCCTTCAGACACTTATTGAATATATGGAGCAACGGTACACCCAGCATAGATCAACAGTCTCTGAATATGTAAGGCGGAATACCGTCAGGTCCCGCAGATCGCTTCGGCTTAAGTTGTTCAAGTGCACTTTGCACATCCTTCAACTGCATTTCCTGCAGATGAATCCGCGCCGCTCCATTCTCACCACCCGCTCCTTCTATTGCCGCAGCAACATTCAACTCGGGCTGTCTCGCGCTATAGTCCGAGTGAAAGTACTGCGCAAACTCTTTCACACATTTATCACCAGACAAATACCCTATGTGTAAATCCAGGTTATAGACTTCGTTTACAATTTCACTCTTTCTGAATTGACTCGCACGCTACCTGTTGTAAAATCCGGTAACAGAGGGTAAAATTACTTACATTGTTATTCACAGGAGGTTTAATCTTTTTATTTTTTAGATTATAGTTAAAGTACCTCTTTGTATAATACATTAGAGGTTCTGTCATCAGGTGCTAAAACAACGGCTGCTAGATGAGCTCACTCTAGAGTAGGCCACGTAAAACTGACCATGCGAAAAACAGTTCTCTCTAAGATCAATTCCCGCTGTTTTGGAATAATAAGGAATAAGACCTTTCACTTCGATAGGGCTTATTTTTATGAAAAAATTGTTTGGTACGTTTCAATTTTACTTATACCCATTTTCATCGACAACATTAATTATACCCATTTTCGCAGTAAAACCCGCCCCTTAAACATCCCCGCCAGGGTTGATTTTTGAAAAACCCTAAAACAAAATTCTTTATTTTTGGTTTTAAGTTGTTACTAAAGTACCGAGTTCCGAGTTAATTCCACAGCTTGTTAAAATAATTCCATACAAACTTTTACAACCCCCTCGACCATCTTTGAGGGTTTAATTTAGTTAAAATAAATTACTAACTTTATTATTTACTACCCTTCAACTTCTATAAAGGGTAGTTTTCAAAAAAATATTTTTACGTTCTTTATTATTATTTAGATAGGCATTCGGGCCAAGTTTCAAGTTTTTAGATTTTAAAAAATACATATAAACCACGGAGTAAAATCCTCCCCTGTAAAATTGGTTACCCCTATTCACCGTTAGGGGTAGATTTTAGTAAAACCCTGTACGTTTCTTTGATTTTAAGTATAAATACTGAGTTTCGAGTTAATCGAACAGCGCGTTACAACAAACGAAAATTCTTCCATACAAACTTTGACACCCCAATCCCCCGCCAGGGGGTAGATTAGAAAACTAAAAAATTTGAAAGTTATTTAGATAATTATTCGTGCCAAGTTTCAAGTATATTAACTCAAGGAATAAGATCTTTCATACAAACTTTCATCCCCTATTTGACTCCCGTAGGGGTTGTATTTTGAAAAAACCTTCCTTGCTCCTTATCTAAATTTTAAAGGGAACCTCTGCGCAACTTTTCAGCTTTCTAGGTCCAAGGGTTTGGAATGGGCGTTGATGAGTCAGTCAGGACTTTTCTTTTTGATATAAATAACTATATAATATAGATAACTAGCGAACCGCTCCTCCTTCGCACTGTACTTGGGAAAACGTTGGGATTTCTTTATTGTACACATTTATTTAGGTAAGTTTAATATTAAATTAATCAATGTATTAAGTATAAATACACATAAACCTCCCGGTATTAATTTTCTAACTAAATGATGGTGAAAACCACTTCATTATACATGAAAAGCGGCTTTAATTTACCTATAAATGTAGGTCTTTAAGGTCATGATGGATTCAGGGTGCATAAAATGCTTTCATTCTGTATTCTGTAGTTCCATTTCTGTATCTGCCCGTGACATCACAGCGGGCCCCATCAGAACCTTTTGTTTTTTAGTTTTGTTTGTGATCTTCTTGTGCGAGTCGCAATAAATACTTTTTCTGCCTTTATTTCTTTCTTTTTCCAGAAGTGGCGATCCTGTAGTAACGTCTTGTGCGTTAAGCTATTAGCCTCGCTACTACCTTACTGACTGGATAATAATCATATTTCTTTCTCGTCATAATCATGATAATCGTGCCGAAATAACAGAAGAAGAAGAGTCGAAGGGAAATTTTCTTGAAGAAATTTTCTAGTCCGTTTTGTGGCGTGAATATGCAGTGTGAAATGAGAAAGAGGCATTTAATTTCTAAATATTTATACAGTGTGCTTAACCTTGTGTTTTTAACTTAATTTTAAGCCTAGGTGATTAGAAATGTGAAGTTGAACTGTTGGAGATAGGAAACGAAACGGAAGAAAAAGAAGAAACTCACTGTACTTACAGCAGATAGATAGAGTCAAATTACGTTAGCGCTGCGCAGTTTCACTAGGTATAGATAGTGCAATCCACGACGACGCGCCCCGTTCCGCCCCGCTCCGCACTAAATTACGGCTTACAGTACAGTAATCGCGGACTGGTGCGCGTCGTCGTGGATTGCACTATCTGTAATTTCACCTTTATAGCGTAGAGTTTCGTACCAAGGAGGATATAGTCTGGTTCAGTAACAGTAACTGCTGCAAACACTAACACCCACAGGATATGTGTTTTTGATTACTATTACTTTATTTATTTTACAGATCGCGGCACATAAGTTGAACCAAAATGGCGGTCGTCCGCGCAGGTAAAACTATGATTATTCTGCGATTGAGACCTGAATATGTTTTTCTGCGCATTTAAGGTCATAGTTTAACTTACGGTGCCGCGATCTGTAGGTAACACATTTTCGGGTCTCAATCGAAGTATAATCATAGTTTTTCCTGCGCGGACGACCGCCATTTTGGTTCAACTTACACGCCGCGATCAGTACTAATATTATAAAGAGGTAAAATTTGTTTGTTTGTAAGTTTGTATGTAGGGGGTAATCTCCGGAACTACTAGTCAGATTTGAAAAAAAAAAAAATTGCATTGGATAGCTCAATTCTTGAGGAAGGTTATTTATAGGCTCGCGGACGAATTCGCGGGCAGAAGTTAGTTTTGAATATGTCTAGGAATTTTGAACCCTTAAAAACGACTGTTACCGTTGTGTTTGTTTTTAAGTGGTCAGTAGGAGTGTCTAACGCTAGATCATAACCTTTTACTTTAGGTAGCATTTTTTAACCGATTTAAAAGAGGAGGTTAACAATTTCTGTTTTTTTTTTTATGTCTGTTCTTTTTATTAAACACTATTTTGTTGAAACGAATTTTGCTTTTATTATTTATGTTTTATATTTGCTAATATGTGATTGTGTGAAATACACATACAAGAACCAAATATTCAGCACAATAACTACAATTTTTTTTTTTTTTGCATGTCATTAGCATTTACAACATGTTATTAGGTATCGTACTGAGAGTGGAAATTTTTAGGATAAAAGAAAAAGAAAAATTCGGCAATTTTTTTTTTCAATAGGAAATTTTTCCCGGTTATTACGAGTATTACATTGGGCGCGGGCGGCCGTCGCCGTCGTTTAGCAGGGGTCTTAAAGAAAATTTTCAAATTTTTAATGGATTTGGGGTCAGTTTGGTACTAAAAATTTGAATTAACATAGCAAAAATTTTTTATTATCTATAATATATCGTTTTTATTACTTTTTGGTAATGTTATTGCAGTACCTATATGCCCCTTTCGGATTGGACAGGTTTTTTTTTTACATATTGTTTATCTGGGTAAAAATGGATTTAGTTTTATGAAGTTATGACATACCTACGTAATAAGTACTTTTTATGTAAGTTCAGCATTATAGTACCCTTTTTATATTTTTTAGCCCCGGCCGAACTGGAAACCCGGCGCTGCAAACGCAATCTTGGTGAGACGGTACAGGGCGCAAAGAATGGGCGGCGACAGCTTGAACAAGAAGAAGCGAGCTATGATGCAGCGCAAGAAAAAAATCGAGATGAAGCCCACATTGGTCGTTACAAAGCGAGATGGAGAATTCACCGTCCAAATGGAAGTGTTCAAGAAATTCTCTAAAGAGCGACTGCTATTTCAGTATCCATACGATGAAAAACCGCCTCTTATATACACCATAGGAAAGACGGCTGAAGAGAAACGTAAAATTCAGAGGCAACGCGATAGAAGAGAACGCAGAGAGAACAGGAGAAAGAATAAAATATTGCAGTCCACGTTCAGGGACAGGTGCCAGGAGATTTGTTTAAAAGCGTACAATCAAGCGATGGGGGTACTTCCTTTACCAAATCCCAACTCGCCAGACTGCCCTTGCGCAGGTAAACCTTTAAACGTCTCTCCACCTATTATAGATTCCTGTTCGTGCTCTGATGTCGCTAGTACAATTTCGACCAGCGATACTGATAATGATGAGTATGTCATTGAATTTACACCACCTGTAGCAAGATGGAATGCCAAAGCTAAACATCCACCCGTAATTGTTGAAAGTGAAACTCAGTACACTTATTTAGATTATAAAGTGAAAGTTCTCGATAAGAGTGGCAACCAAGTAGCTAGGTATTTCAAGGGTCCAGATGGTAAACAGGAATGCACCGATTTAGGTGGATTCTGGGGTATGGTGGACAATGTGAAGACTTGGTTGGAGATAAATAAAGATGGTTTTATTGGGCCAGATGAACGGTGGGTGCCATTGAACTTTACAGGACCTGATGGAATGATGTATTCATCAGAAGAAGGTGTTTTCACAGATACCCAGATGCGAGTATTGAAAATAGGTATAGACGGATATATAGACAAGGATGCTAAGTGGGTTTTCTATTCTAAGAAAAAAGAACCAAGTTCACCAAAACCAAAGACTACCCCCGTGGCGTCAATAATCGATCCGAAGAAAGGGATAAAAACTTCTCCGAATGCATCTTTGAAGGCTGGTGATTACAAAAACAACAAAAAAGAAGACACAAGTACAAAAGTCAAAACATTGAATGATAAGAACAAAACAATAGTAACTACTGCAACGTCACCCCCAATATTGAAACCCACTAAAAACTCGGAAAATGTAAAGAATTCGCAAACGCCCAACAAAACTAAAAGCCCTGTAATCATGAGCATTTCCACGAACTTTGACAAAAAGCAACTACCCCGTGTCTCACGGGTGGATCGTAAGCCATATATGGACCAGAAAGCACTGGCAAAGTATCGTGAAATAATAGAAGAACTAAGAGCATACGACGACCTAGGAGAACTAAAGCCCCCTCGAAAAGGGCTGAAGGCCAATAGAGCTTCGAATACCCCCCTATCTCAGCTATCTACCTTCACAATGCAGGGTCATGTCTGCCATATGTCGCCGCCAATTACAGCGGATAGGTCTTATGATTTCGGGACATCAACCACTTTGACACACGTTGATTCGCAGATGGGCAAATAGACAGTAAAATGGGTAAATAGTCTGTAGATTAATACTTAATAGAGAATCTCGAACAAAATTTTGTATTTTTTTAAATTACTGGTTATATATTATACCTATTAAATTGCTTAGCTTTAATCTTAATATTTTCGTTGTAGTTTGGCTGAAAGGCCACAGAATCTCAAAATAAAAGTTCTTTGAATGTTTTATCATCTTTCTTCCTTCTCTCCACTTCACTCCTTTATTTGCCTCCACTCTAAGGCTGCGCGCACTTTACATGCGTTTTCGTACAAATTCACTCGTGCGTACTCGTGCGACTATGTTCGTACGAATTGAGTGCTGGATAAGTTTTTCTCCGTCAAATAGGTAGTGTTCCGGTTATATCGCATTGAACGCACGAAAATTCCCAGCAAGTTCGGATTGTTTTCAGACGTCGGAACTTACTAAGTCACACCCAGTCTACGCGCTCCCGTTGCACTTGGAAGGTTGGGATCGTTTGTGCGTGTTCGTACGTGTACGCACGAGTGAAATTCGTACGAAAACGCATCCAAAGTGCGCGCGGTGTTACGGTTCCGAAGTTCCAAAAGTCTGCGTCCAGGCTATACAGGATATTGTGTAGCCTAACGCGTCCTTCCATGAACGTTTAATAATAATAGAAATAATACCAGCCTATTACTAGGCAAAGGCCTCTGCTTATACTTACATAGAATGTTTGCGTTACGTTTATTATTATTTTATTCATTTGCTTTGACTTCATGGACTGCATACCTAGTCTTCGTTTCAGTCTGCCCGTCATGGTGCTATATAGTTTATGAGCTCACAGTCATCTAATCTCGCGACTATCTAAGAAACCCGATTTGACGATTCTCAACAAACATGCCGCGATAGCTTTGTATGAACGGCTACTTAAGAAATCGAAAAATCAATTCATAATCCTAATATTATGTTATCCATACACTATAACAATGGGTATCATTCGTAAGCACCAAGTTTCACTTTATAATTACTTTCTACTTTCTTACTTTTTTTTACTTTCTTTTTTTTTTTTTTTTGTTGGAAAATCCACTTAAAATCACGAAACAATTTTTTTTTTTTTTTTTCCTTCCTTGGCAATTGAGCCGGTGTCGACTATTCTGCCAGTGTCACGTAGAGACGGCAGTGCAGAGTGGCAGGCCGTCGGACTTTGTACACGAAACAATCGTTGATTAATATTCCGACAGGACGTCATTACAATATGTCATCTCTTTGGGTTCGTTACCGTAGTGCTGTGACCGTTTTAATTTTCGTTCACTGGTTTTAAGCCATTTTCTGACCGAATAAAATCGATGTTTTAAAAATCTATACTTTTACAAACATTACATTTAGAAAAGAGAGAAACGTATAATTACTGTATTATTAAAAGTGAAAACATATAAAAACAAAATCTGATCACAGTATATAGTTTTAGCTTTATTTGGATATTTAATAGGTCAATATAATAGCTTGTCCACTCTGAAATGACGCACCGCACGCTACCGCATTACCGTGGGCGCAAATGCCGTAGTGGGGCGCGTCATTTTAGAGTGGAAAAGCTTTAGCAGCTGCATGAGAGTTGCCGAGAATCGAGGTGAACGGCGTGCAATTGGAGAGGCCTATGTCCAGCTGATGATGATGACGTGTAATAAAACGATATGTCTCGAGAATCCGTTTCAAACAATGAAAATGAATTATTGTTGATTACAAACTCAGATAAATCGATATGTCTCGAGAATCGGTTTTTAAAGCAACCGATTTTTTTCCGTCACTACATAGGTAAAGTAATTTGATTATCAAATCGGGCTTCTTAGATTGTGGCGAGATTCGTTAGCAAAACCTAGCAAAACTTATCGAGATAAGGTTGAACTGGGTTGAATCCTTTTTGAAGGTATACAAAATAATGCATAATGCCAAAACATGGCTGTCTCGATTGATGCCTTCAAAATTATAGAAAATGAATTTCAAAATTCATGACACAACGTTTTTGGCAAACTGTTAAATTGAAAACATTCAGAAAGCTAAATTTTGTAGTTATTCGTTTAATTCTGAAAGTGTAAGGTTTGGAAAGGCGCATAATTTAAATTTAATACCAATCAACTCAACATAAGTGTAAATAATGAAAAATGGCCCCCACGGATTCAATGTTCTTGTTCGAGATAATAGTTGAAGAATTGACAAGCGTTGTCAACTGCAGCGAGTTTTGCATGAGAGGTAAATTTGCAGATGTATTTAATGTTCATCTAAAAGATCCGAATGAACAAGAATGTTTTATACCAAAGCGGCCTAAAAAACTGAGGAGTCAGCGGAAAATAAAGAAATCTAAGAACAGCAAGAGCCTGGACAGGCCGTCAACGGCGACTACAGTGCAGACGGGGCAATCGATCTTATTTGCGATTAATGTCGACACTTTGATTTCAAATATGAAACAGTATCCATTGGAGTTGTCGTTGTGGAGTAAGGCTGTAGCTGACTATAAAATAGGATCCACTAACATTCCGTGGAGTGCGCCGTATTACGAATATTTGAATAAGCTCCACAGGAGGCAAGGACAGCAACCGATCTGTGTTAGAGGCGATTACAATGTATTTGACGAGGTTACTTCGAAACGTATGGCGACAATAAAACTTAATATAAAATTGAGGCACTTTAAAGATGAAATTACTACTCAAATTAGGTCTGTATCTCAGGAAACCCAACAAACTGTTATGAGCACTGGCTTAAATTCTAAGCCCGTTAGCGTGTTAAGCAGCAAGATTAAAGATATACCTATTGACTTAGCTGAAGAAACTGGTACTATAAAAACTATTTATAGCGATGGCAAACGTATACCTACTTGCACCAAAAAGAGGAACATTAAAAAAAAAGAAACTACGAGTATTGACGACCTTAGCAGAAATGAACGCGTCACTGAAGTCGAAAGTGCAGAAGTGCATAGTAAAATCAATAATAGAAGATCAAATAGTCGCATTATCACTTTAGTAAGAAGTGATAGAAACATAGACAAAACCCCAACTTTAGCTGTTATAAAATCCAAATCTTGTTCATCAATTGATCAAAGAAATACTAACTTAATAACTAATTACATTTTCGGGGGCAAGCCTGCAGTGCCGTTTGGTAACCAGGTCTATTGTGTTAGTTATTTTACAGTAGACCATGACTTTGCTAACTCTCCATCTCCACAGTCTGCATCTCCAAAGTCTGCAACTCCAAAGTCTGCAACTCCAAGCTCTCGTACTCCAAAATCTCCAAAGTCTGAAAAATCAGCCTCTGAAAATTCGAAATCCGAAAAATCTGATGAATTGAAAGATAAAGAAAGATACAAAATTAGAATATGCAAGAGTGACTGTGCTAACATCAAAAAAACAGACGGCGTACCTGGCATACAAAGTTCTTGTTCTTTGGATTTACCACAAAAAGCATCACATTTTATCACGGTGAAAAAATGTAAAGATGTCAAATGCACGTTTGAAAAAATGAGGGAAGTTCCTACGCCGCCAGATGATCGCATTTTATTAGACTTGAGTACTCGGAGAGCAGTCTGTTGCGATGTCTCCGAGAAAGTGGAGCAAGTGGTAGCGGGAATAACAGCAAAGATGAAATTTGGTAGCGAACCTTGTTATTGTGAATGCGAATGTCAATTTGGCTTTATGAAGAAAACAACATATTGTGAAATATGTGGCGGCTTTGAACGTTTTGGTGAAGACCATGGAAGAAAACCTGGGTATGAATTGCCTTTTCCCTGTCCTATCTTCCACAAATTAGCCGAAAAAAACAAGTTGAAGGTGACTGCGTCTGGAAGCGACACTAAAAATAAAAAAGAGAAAGAAGTACCAAAAAAGGGAAAAAAGAGAAAAATTGACAGCAGATTCAAGTTTAACTACGGCTATAAAGGTATACGTACGTATTTTTTTTTTTTTTACTTCTGGATACTGAATATTTATTGATTATTATCCTTGTAATTTCCTTTATATTATAGCGCCTCATATTGGTCACAGCCGCTGCGCATTGCCTTGTGTTGGAACTTTGAGTGCGGTGCCCAAGCGTATGGGTTGGCTCTGGAGTTGTGAAAACGTACCTGGAATGAAGGTACGTACTGATGATTATAACTTTAGGTACACCTATTGGAAGTAGTGAAGATTTTTATTTGCCTTTTTGTTTATAGTACCGTCCGTTGTGGAAGCCTGGTGCGGCGAATAAGCATGTAGTGAGATTACTTAAAATAGCCAAAAATCCTGAAGAATTCTTGGCTAAAAAGAGAAAGAAAGTTCCAGGAAAGCCAAAGAGACCACTAAAGCGGCCTTTACTAACTGTGCAGAAGAAAGATGGTGAATTCACTGTGACTATGGAAACCATGAGAACTTTCTTAAAACAGAGAAGTTTTAATCAATATCCGTATGAAGACAAGCCTTTGGTGACTTACACGATCGGGAGGACTTCAGAAGAAAACCTACAAAGAAAGATAAAGAAAGATCGTGCAAAAAGACGGCTGGAGAGACTTCAACGCGACTTTGTTCAAAGTGCATTCCGAGATATGTGTCAGGACATATGTATAAAGACATACCAACAAGCGCTTGGTATACTGCCCGATGCTGAACAACCCGACTGTACCTGTTACCCAGCACAGCCTGGTCCTGACGACGTAGACCTGGGTCACTCCTGCTCTTGTTCTGAAGACAAGGACTTGTCTGAGTCTGACACAGACTCTGATGAATGGATTGTTGAATTTACTCCCCCTACAGCTAGATATGATCCAACGATAAAAACCAAAAAAGTAATGACTACAGACAATACAACTCAATATGCGTACACAGACTATAAAGTAAAAGTATTAGATAGGTTAGGAAATCCAGTGCCAAGATTCTTTAAAGGTCCTGACGGTAAACAGCAATGCAGCGATTTAGGTGGGTTTTGGGACCCAGATCATAAATGGTTAGAGATTAACGTGGATGGTTTTATAGGACCTGACGAGAAATGGGCTCCGCATATCTTCATAGGGCCTAATGGAGAGACAGTCGATGGTGAGCTTGGAAAATTCCAAGCCACGAATGGTGAGTGGTTGGTTATTGGAGTTGATGGATATGTTGATCAAGGCAAATGGAAGTTCTACCCTAAGTTAAAACCTCCATTGACAAAAAAGCGCAGGTCCTGGAAAAAAACCGGCGGAGAAGACAAGGACAAGCAATCCGTGGCCACTTGGAGTTGCTTCGGCAGTGTATCTCCAAAACTGTTATCCAAAATGGGAATTGTCGGTCATGGACACGATAAGAAAGTATTATATTCAAAATTACAAAACATGTTGGCGCAAGGAGAAGATGTAAACATTCCACAGCCTCCAGTACCGCGGTCAAGTAGGTCTAGAGGAAAACTTGGCGCTGCTCGAAAACACACTTTAATTGAGAGAACACAATGTAAACATGCCACTCCTTCCGATAAAGGAATAGTGGCTGTAGATGGCCACGGGAATAAGACATATTTTAGATTTAAAGATTTTGTTAATACAAGGCCCAAAGATAGGATGACCTCGCTTAAAGATAAGGGTATTAGTGTAAGCTCATTCCATGTGCCGTGTTTCCATTCGTTCATTAGTAGTGAAATTATGAAAAAGCAGCAGTATGACCGCCTGGTGGCACTCGCTGAACGTCGGGCAGCGTGTCAGAGCAACGCAAGTCAAGGGGGAGGAAGCACTGCCCCATCCACAAATGCTGACTATACCGGTTTCTACGTAATATAATTAGTTCTGAGTTCATTAAATATGAAACTATTTGGTGTAGGAATTTGTAAGGTTTAGACAGTTGAACTTTTAAGTAGTTTATTTGGTATTCGTCCTAAGTCAAATTTTGTAACGTTATGGTAACTTGTAAGATTATAAATAAATTATTTGTTTGTAAGTATGGCGTTTCATATTTTTACGATTATACATCGTTATAATAATTATTATGAGACAGGGATGTGGCATTGATAAACTGTTTTTTATACTTTATTCAACTTTCATATCCATCCAAACACCTATTATAAACTACCAGTACCAAAAAAAATACAATAGACACACTCCGTTGATGTTTGAATCAAGTAAGCTATTTTATTTTATTGTTTTTTTCATTTTGCGAAATGTGGATGCCCAATGAGTTTCGAATACTGCACCCACAGAGATGTACCTCTGTGGGTGCAGTGTCTATTCCATGAAGGGTGAGGCCTTCATGGAATATACTCTTGAAATTGTTTAGTTATTTTTTTTGTTTTCATCAACGCTATTTAAAACTCGATCGTAGAGAATTGATTATCCATTTCTCTAATTTCAGGTGGCTCAAGGTTGGAAGCCTGGTGCGATATCCAATCGTCTTCTTAAGAAATTAAACAAAGCAAAACGGCAAACTCAACCAGAGCAAAGAGTGAAACCGACAAAGAAGACGAATAAAAAGAGGGTTGAGGATAAACCGACCCTCATCATTTGTAAGAGGAACGGGGAGTACCACGTCGAGATGCAGGTCTCTCCCGAGAACAGTGACGTAGACCAGCATCAATGCAGTCCACTGGTATACAGGATCAGTAGAGAAGACAATGAGGATAGGATTAAAAAACGGTTGAGGAAACGGCGACGTATTGTCAAAGAGGCCGTCGACAAAGTTTGGGTGGATCCCTATCATCCCGAGATTTGCGAGAAGACTTGTCTTAGAGCCTACAAAGAGGCTATAGGACTGTCCAACCCTAACAATCCCGAGTGCACATGCAGCGAAGAAGAAGAAGATGAATGTAGTTGTTGTAATGGCGAAGAGGATTACGATGACAGCTCTGATTGTAGCTCCTTAGATCTCGAATGGGAGATACATTTTTCTCCTCCAATCGCGGCCCAAGCTTAATATTTTTTTTGCAGTCCTATAATCCTTGTTTTTGAAGTATTTAGAGTTGAAATAAAACCAGAGTTTAAACGATGACTTTACTATCCATTTTACTGTTCGCCAAGAGGTTGTTCAACATGTCCCATATGATGAGTGAGAGGGTAGTGTGAGGTGCTGTCCTCAAGTAGAGTGGTCCTAATCCTTTGTAGAGGCCGTGGATGCCTTCGGTTCTGTATATTTTGGACAGGCAGTCGAGTAATCCAGTGTAAAGGACGGCACCGGTTGCTGCAGACCCTGGAAATTGAGTTGGAAATTAAATTAGCAGTAATATTATGTTATTATAAAGATGACAGTAAAGTTAAAGTCTCAGACGGTAACTCGCGTTCACACGAAGCCAATCCACTACGAGAGCGGATGTGCATCTGGACTTTTAGGGTCCATTTTTTTTTTCTTTCTATACAATTTGAGGCATAGGGAAATTAGTTAAAAATAGTAAAAACTTAAGGCAAAGGCCCATAGATTTCTTAGACGTGAATTAAATCTTTTATGAACAAATGACTTGGGCTCTCAATCCAGACGCTTGCATAAAATGGCATAGCATAAATCTCAGAAAGTGGCATAGCATAAATCTCTCTGTTAATATTTTTTATTTAAGAAATTTGGAAAAAAATATTTCTAATAATTAATTATTGAATTAATTCTTTTTATCCCGATATTCCCCTGGAATCGAGATTTGTATGGGTGAAACCGAGGGGCGTAGCTAATATCTTAACTAATAATATAAATCCGAAAGTGAGTTTGTTTATTTATTTGTTTGTTACACTTTCACGCTAAAATGGCTGAACGGATTTGAATGAAATTTAGCACATGGGTAGACCATGACCCGGAGAAGGACATAGGCAACTTTTCATCTTTGGTCGCAGACGACGTCGCGGGCAACAGCTATTCTTCACTTCATATTATATTTATATAATATTAATGCGAAAGTGAGTTTGTTTGTTTGTCACGCTTTCACGATAAACGGCTGAACGGGTTTGGCGCACGGGTAGACCATGACTTGGAGATGGACATAGGGTTTTCATAGTGAATCGCAGACGAAGTTGCGGGCAACAGCTAGTATCTATTACAATAAATAGATATTATCAGGAAAAAAATGTTTATAGATGATAGGTAAGTATGATTAAATTTATTGGTAGAAATATCACCTCTCTGAAGATCTTGTTTGCCGTGCACAATTTCTTTAAGCAGTTTTGTGGAAACTGCACTGCAGATAGAATTTAATATGTATTGTTGTGCATTACAAGCACAATCAACATTTACAACTTTACCTATTTGCTCATTAATAAAATATTCAAGCGCTATATGAGACCTCATTTCATAAACATCTTGATATGAATGACTATAAGATAAATGTTGAATGTACTTTGAAATCGATTTTCCTGTCCATTTTGACTGTCCTATTATAACTAACAAAATCATATTTACCCTACGAAATTTGCTCCTATACAAAAAATAAACCAATAACATGGTTTATAACCAATAACACCTATTATATCGAAAATTTTCGAAAAGTGTATGTGTGAGAGATTGATTGACTTCTGTGATAAATTTAACATTATTAAAAAAGAGCCATTTGGCTTCCAAAAAAACAAATCTACAACACTAGCTATCTTCACTCTTATAAAAACCATATTGACTAATATTAACCGAAACCACTTTACTACAGGATAATTTTTTGACTTATCTGATCTAAAGCTTTTGACCTAGGATCGCACGACCTGTTACTACAGAAATTGGAGGCAATTGGCATTAGATGCATTACACTTCAATGGATATCGACATATCTACGTAACAGACAACAGCGTGTTATAATTACAAAAGTGAATAGATATAAAGACATGACACCACACTCTTCTGAACTCAAATGCAACAAATATGGCGTCCCACAAGGAAGTGTGTTAGGAACTATTCTATTTCTACTGTATATTAATTCTATTCATGCATATTATTTGCTGATGACATTTCCATTATTGTGACATCTGATAAAAATAATAATACAATTGAAGATCATGAAACTGACATTAATAACACAATTTACATACTCATTGAATGGCTAAATTTATCATTAAATCTTGAAAAGTCGGTTTATATACAACTAGCTGCGCCCCGCTGTTTCACCCGCATAAGTTTCGATCCCGTGGGAATATCGGGATAAAAAATCATATGTATTAATCCAGGTTATAAGCTATCTGTGTGCCAAATTTTATCTAAATCCGTTCAGTAGTTTTAGCGTGAAGAAGGGACAAACATACACACTCACAAACTTTCGCCTGTATAATATTAGTGTGATTTAACCGTCAAACGATTCTAAATACAATAACAAAATGAATATACCTAAGTATAAATAAAATTGGTGGAGTAACGCATACTAAGTTTCTTGGCGTTACTTTGGATCAAGACATGAACCGGAATACCCATGTCTCAAAACTACTAAATAAATTTGTATATGCGCTAAAAAAAATAGGAATAATATCACAAACATCCAAACGGCAATGACATCATATCATGCATATGTTGAATCGGTGTTGCGCTATGGATTGATTATATGGGGCAATAGCACCGATCAAAATAGAGCATTTGTTGCCCACAAAAAGATGTATTCGAGCAACAAAAATACGGGCTTCAATTCGACGATTCTTATCGGCCTGTATTTCAAAAACTTGGTTTGTTACCGCTACCGTCTCTTTATATATGAGATATGTATGTTTGTGCAGAAGCATAAGGAATTATTTACAAAAGCAGACGATGCACATCCTCGAAACCGGCGTGACCCTCACAGCATCGTACTGGATTTCATTCCAAGACTAACTAAATGCAATAAAAGCTGATTGTATATATGTATGTAGAAATATAATTTAATAAGATACCGAGTGACCAAAAAATTCTAAATACCAGATAATTTCAATGTAAATTGTATGATTAGTTGTCCACTAATAGTTTTTATAGTGTAAAAGAGTTTTTTAACAAAAAATGTAAATAATTTAACTGTATGCACGAAAAATTTGTACGCTTCGAATATTAAGCAAAAAAATGTATGCCCTGTATGTAATTCTTGTAATTGTACCATCTTCTATACCATATTTTTATGCAACTAAATGTTATTCTATTCTATTCTAAAAATGCATTTTCTCTTAAAATATGGCATTTAGAACAACGGACGAAATGGTAAATTTATAATAAAAAATGTATAAAGTAGTAGCATAAAGTTGTATTCATCTATGAGGTTGAGCCTAGTCAATAACGCCGAAAATATTTGACTCTCAGTTCAAACGTTTTAAGAAAATTCAATTTTCATTAACTTTTCAAACAATTGCTTTTGAGCCATTATTTCTTTTTAACTAATCCACAGAGATATTCAACTATAAGATATAAAAGGCATATTTATGTATTTCTACACTTAAACTCATGTTTTGAAGATTCTTCAGTACATCTGAGGTCCCGCCATAAATCTGTAACGTCATATTCTAGCGAGATGGAAGTTTCTTAAAAGATTTAAGAAAATCTTAACTAATTTCTAAAATAAAAATTATTGACACAGAGATAGTACTTTCTGAGATGTATGCTATGCCACTTTATGCAAGCGTTTGGACTGAGAGCCCAAGTAATTTGTTTATAAATTCACGTTTAAGAAATTTATGAACCTTTTGCTTTTTAAGTCTTTAATATGTTTAACTAATTTCCGTAAAGTCTCAATTTGTTTTCTAAGAAAAAAAATGGTCCCTAAGTCCAGATGCACATGAGAGCGGTGGGGGAAGCTTTTGGCGCCAGCAAATTTGAAATCGTTCAATTACAATGGACTAGCTTCGTCATTGGCTTGAGGAGAATCTAATTCAGTGGACTGTCCCTATTTACACGATGCTATTATTGGATTGGCTTTTTAGATTGTCTCGGGGATTGGCCCCGTCTAAATGGTCCATGACAGACTGACGATTCATCAGAAGATCGTTCATCTGCGGTATAGGCCTAAAACCCAAATCCATTTATCTACTAAAAGAAACATTGAAAGCAAGTTTTCACTTGACGAAAGCTTTCCCATAGTTACGAGTATACACCAGAGAGCTCCCGACCACCAATAAGCAGCGACAGCGTTACCCTGATTGTAAAGCCGCGTATTCACAACATCCATCGGCATTTTGACACAGACATCGATCATATCGCATACGAAGCTCGTCACGAAAGACAACATTTGTGGCGACTTCAAAATACCCCCGAGCATGCAGACTTTACTTGTATCTGAAAATAAACTAGAGAATTTAGTGTACGAACCCTGGTTGTATAAACGGACGGTGGCGACGTCGAAGGGGCAAATTGTGAGGGATACTACCACACCGCTGACCGCGCTGGCGCCGAAGGCGAGTCCAAACGGAGAATTTGAGAAAAAGCCGTGTGACAGCAACTCTTCTTTGGCTCTGAAGTGGAAAATATTAGTTGAGTGTTTGGTTCTAATATTTTCCTGGACTGTCCTTTTTTGGCGAGGTTTTCTTTTTCACGTACTGCGGCTGGAATTAGATGACATGGCACTTTTATCAAATGTCTATAAACTATTAAGGCTATTAGATGACATGGCACTTTTGTCAATTGTCTATAGACTAAGACCTAGTTTCACCATACACTGTTAGTTAGTTTTGACGTCCCGTTAAATAGACAACGGCCCGTTAAGCGTAGTGAGTGTTTCACCAAGTACTAACGAATCGTTAATCCTCTTAACAAGGCGTCAAACTTAATCACTGCTCCAAAGGTCCGTTAATGCTTTTAACGGCTGTCAATTGGTTGTAAGTTGGTCAAATAAAATGGAAGCAGCGTAAAATTTTATTTTTGAACACGGAAATGATGATATTTTCGAAAATTTACAACTTTTAGACAATAAAGTTCAACGTCCTAAAACATACAAAGATCGACGTGACTTATATTTTGAAGAATATGACGATCTAGATTTCAGGACAAGGTTTCGTTTATCGAAAGAATCTTGTACATATAGAGGTCTTGCAAATGATTGAAGATAAACTTCAATATCCATCAAATCGGTTAGTACCTACCTTAAAATTGCCTTATTAGGTATGTGAATTGTAATAAAAATATGCCTATGATTCGACTTACAACTTCTTACGTAAGTAGGTACCCACCCATGATGTTTAATATTATTAGAAATGTTTGTTACCTAACGTAGTGTAAAAGCTCACAGAGTGGTTCCCACTAGTAATAGGACCGCCCCATCATCACAGAGAGTACCTTCCAACCCTAATTTTTATGAGCAATCGTCACTGCATCTGTTTTTTCGTTTTCAACTACATTTTTATGTTTTGTAATGAGTCCTATTAAAATTTCTCGGCGACTTTTTTTCGACATTTTAACACACAAAATAAGTAAAAATTACAATTTAGAAAGAATCAAAATTTGTTGTATGTACCATAAAGGTTATATATAATGCACTATGAATTAAGAATAGTCTTCTTTAGTTGTTGCCTAGCAACTGTTGTTTGTGTCATCCTGTGTTTTACAAATGAAGTTAATTTGTGTTATAATAAAATGTACTTTATTAAACCACTGTGTTACAATGATATCTTAGTTTCATTGTTAGCAAGCTCAGCCAGCAAAAAATACCACAAAACAAAATCATTTGAAAACATTTTTACGAATTTGACGTTTAAAACGACTAATAGAGAATTACACTGTTTATAGAACGTTTTGCTTAGACGCCATGACATTTTAATTTGGTTGCATAAAAACGAGAGTGAATGAAAAGTCAGACCGGTCGTTTTTGTTCACTCGATAATATATAATATCTGCTAGATGTTTGATTTAGCAACGCCTTGTTAAGATCCCTCCATAGAACGTAAAACTTTTTGACGTCTACGTCAATTTTAACAGAGCATTTGCTGATGGCTCGTTAAGAATTGTTTGGTGAAAGAAAAATTCGAAATGAAGGATCTAGGAGAGCCTGAACAACTTCTAGGAATATTATTTTTTATATATATATATTTATATATATATTTTCTTAATTTATATTTTATATAATATTATATTATTATTGATAGTTTGGTACCTGGTTGGGTACATTACATAGTGCTAATAAAAAGATACAAGAGGTACTTGTTAATTATTATATTAGTTAATACATGTACAATATAAATCGACCAAGGAATGACAAGTCTGTTAGGAAAAATCTCCATAGCAACTGTACATAGTAAGGAGATTATGCTCTGTGATATGCAAACTCCAACATAACCCCCCTCATCACTAGCATGATCGTTACATCAATCCAAGTGAGGATCTCAACCCATTAAGCCTTGGTCCAGACAAACTCTTAGTCAGCATATCTGCCTCCATGTGGGCACTTGGACGGTATTCTATTTGAACTTCTTTCAGCTGCCGTATGAAATGTAGTTTCGTATCAATGTGCTTTGTCTTAGAGCCAATCATAGGATTTTTCGTCAACTGTATGGCAGCCTGGTTATCATTATATATTTTGACGATGGGTTGCCTCCATTCTGATATGTCGTTTATTAAACGTCTTAGGTGGATTGCTTCCTTAGCAGCTTCGGCCACACACGTGTACTCTGCTTCAGCCGTTGACAAGGCTACACTCTTTTGTTTTCTGCTTTCCCAGCTAACGGGAGCACCGGCGAGTTTAAAACAATAGCCACTGTACGATCTTCGATCTATCGCGCAAGATGCAAAATCTGCATCAGCTTGTCCATACAATTCCATTTTGGTTTTCTTGTAGCACGGGCCCATGCTTTTGGTCCCTTTTAAATAACGTAGTACACGCTTCGCGCTCTTAAAATGTTCCTCTCCAAAACAACTGTTGAATTGTGACAAATAGCTCACACTGAACATTATATCAGGCCTGGTGGCCACGGCTAAATACATCAATGTTCCAATCAATTGTTGGTATGGTAATTTATCAACACATTTTTCATTTTTCTGTAATTTTAGATTAAGTTCCATTGGTGTAGTTGTTGGCTTGCAGTCTTCCATGTTAAATTTCTTCAACACTTTTTCAATATATCGTTCTTGATATAATTTTATTTCGTTTCCTCCTTGCCTTTTAATCTGTATTCCTAGAAGTTGTTCAGGCTCTCCTAGATCCTTCATTTCGAATTTTTCATTTAACACCTTTTTTATTTCTTTTAATTTTGTTTCGCAGGAGTAAGCTATTAACAAATCATCTACGTATATTGCTATCATCATTTTAGTTCCCCCTTTCTCTGATATATATACGCAAGGATCAGCTTCTGATGGGATAAACCCCATTTTTTCTAGCTCGCTACTTAGTTTTAGGTACCATTGTCGACCTGATTGCTTCAAGCCGTAGAGTGCTTTTTCGAGATGGCATACTTTCTCTCCTTTTATATTTTTCAAGTCCTCTAACATTTTCTTAGCTTTATGGAACAGTGTTAAATTATTGTTACCACTTTCTTCCACCATTATTTCTGCCACATATTCTTCCAAGTAGTCTGGCATCTCCATTGCTATTTTCTTATCTAGCACGCCATTTAGGTAAGCTGTCGTGACATCCATTTGGTTAAGTTTCAATTTCTCTTCCACAGATATAGCGATGATGCTTCTAATTGAACTAAGCTTTGCAACGGGGGAGTATGTCTCATCATAGTCAACTCCGGGTCTTTGCCTAAATCCTCTTGCAACTAGTCTCGCTTTCTTTGTTTCTGTGTTTTTCGGACCTATTTTCCTTTTTAAGATCATTTTGAAATCTACAAGGTTCATTTCTTTCTCTCGTTTTCCGATATGCCACGTACCGTTCTTTACATGTGCTCTAATTTCTGATTTTATGGCATCATGCCAATACCTTTCATCTACCTCTTCTTCTTCTTCTTCGCATAGATACATTTTATTAGCCATTTCCTCGTCATTTCTGCCTTCCATCTCATAATCTTGAGCCCATATTGGCAATTTTCTGTTTCTCTGAGATTTTCTTCTGTTACTGGCATCATCATGAACTGTTTCGCCTTCGGTTACTTCATGTTCTTCATGATGTTCGACTACTGCTTCATCAACATTTTCATTAAATTCATCTAGTGCATCATTGAACGTGTCTCCGAAAACATCGTGTGGTGGAGAATCAAGTTGTGTCAATGATGGGGTTTCATACTGCGTCGAAAAACTAGGTACTGCGTCAGGTTTTGGCGATCCATGTTTCATTTGTACGTTGATTTTAATTTTCTCGATTGCTTCTTCTTCTCGTTGCCTTTTAGGTTTTCCTGTCTGATCAGTATTTCTTTTATTAATATCTCTTCTATTTTCCCTTGTTTCTTCAAAATTTGCACAGTCTTTTCCGTAAAACATGGTATTTACAAATTTTACGTCTCTGCTTATTATGAAATCTTTTGAATCAGGAATGAAGATTCGATACCCTCTGGCACATTTTGCGTATCCAACAAATACGCCTTCGGTAGCTCGAGGAGCAAATTTCCATCCTCTTTTAGGTCCTTTCCTTAGGACAAACGTTTTCTGCCCGAATATTTGTAGGTGTCTTGCAGATGGTTCACGACCAATCCACTTTTGGAAAGGCGTCTGTCCATTCAGGGCTTTAGTTGGGCATCTGTTCGTAACATAATTTGCTGTATGAATTGCATTTGCCCACAGCTCCTCTGGAACATTGGATTCAAGCATTAGGCATCTCGCTTTTTCGACTAATGTCCGATTTTTACGCTCTGCAAGTCCATTACTTTGAGGTGTGTAGGGTGACGTTAATCTGCGTTGTATTCCGTGTTGCATTAAATAATCATTAAAGCTTTTGTTTATGTACTCGGTACCATTGTCCGATTGTAGATATTTTATTTTGTGCTTTAATGCATTTTCGGCCATGTTTTTGTATTCTGTGAATATCTGGAATACCTCACTTTTATTTTTCATGAAATATACGCAGCAATATCTAGTGAAATCATCAATAAAAGTCACGAAGTATTTTGATCCAGCATGAGTTTCAACCTGCATAGGTCCACACACGTCGGTATGTATAATTTCCAGTGGCTGTCTTGTCTTTATACCGTCTGAGGTATTAAATGGTAAGCTCGTCATCTTTCCTTTCAAACATGTTTCGCAGACTCCCAACTTTTCCTTTTCTTTAATTTCTAATCCTTTTATTATTTCTTTCTTGGATGCTGCTTTCAGGTCAGATTCATTTAAATGTCCGAGTTTCTTGTGCCACTTCATAATATTTGTATCTTCTTCTACTGAGTTGGCCTTTTCTACTTCGTCAAATCTCATGTAATACAAATCATTCTCTCTATTTGCCTTGAGAACAATCTTCCCGCCGCTGTTTTTTATTAATGCCTGATCTTTCTGGAATACTACAGTGTATCCATTATCAGTGATTTTTCCAACTGAAATCAAATTCATGGACAATTCTGGTACATATAGAGCATTATTTATATCGTAGTGTCCATCCTTCACTCTAACAGTGATTTTTCCTTTACCCTTCACTTGAGTGACATACTGATCGGAAGCTAATTTCAATGTTCCGGACTCTTTGTTTAGTGTGTCAAATTTCTCCCCATCGCCGCACATGTGAGATGTACATCCGCTGTCGAGGCACCAAATATTTTTCTTTAAATGGTTCGCAGTCGTCAGGCAAATTGGATGCACACTAAAACTTCCATGATTTGAATTATTTTCACTATATCCAGCTCTTGCTTGGCATTCAGAAGCCTTATGTCCCTTTCTTTTGCATTTGTTGCATCTGAACTTGAAATTTCCGTTGTTATTGTTACTTCCTTGTCTTTTATTTTTGCTATAAAAAGCATCTTCCGTATTATCTCTATTGTTGCTGTTTTTTCTGGCTTCACTTTCCTCAATAATCTTAATCTTTAGATTATCTGGACTTGGCAAACTGTCTCTAGTTTCGATGGCAATTCTGAAATTTTCGAAACTTTGTGGCAGGCTATACAGCATCATAATGCTTAATAGTTCTGGATGGATTTCCACACCCATTGTTGCTAGTTTATCAACCACATCCATAAAATTGCTTAAGTGATCCTGCACATCGTCTTTTTCAGCCATTTTCTTCAGAACAAGCTGTTTAAGCAAAGTTGCTTTTCGTGCGGGTCCCGAACTTTGATGAATAGACTTTAGCTTGTCCCAAACCTCTTTAGATGTTTTACAGTGAGTTACCTGCTTGAGCTGAGGTGGAGACATCAATAGCATTATCTCAGCACGGGCCATCGTGTCCTTTTTCTGGAACTTCTCTGACTCTTCGGCAGTCGCGTTCACGGATAATTTTGTGGATCCGCTTGCGTATTCCCACAGCTCATTTTTTATTAGGATGGCCTCAGCCTGTACGCACCAGGTATCATAGTTAGTTTTAGTTAGTGGTTCTATTCGATACGAAGACATCGTTCCTCGAACTAACCACGCTCTGCTACCAATTGATAGTTTGGTACCTGGTTGGGTTAATTAAATTAATTAAATTATTGATAAATGATTTTAATAATTAAATAATAAAAAATTTTAATAATTACTTTTTGTTTAGTGTGTCAAATTTCTCAAAAATTTTTTTCTTTCTTTTTCTTAATATAATATTATTTTTTATATATATATATTTATATATATATTTTCTTCTTCATCACTAAGCAAAACGTTCTATAAACAGTGTAATTCTCTATTAGACGTTTTAAACATCAAATTTGTAAAAATGATTTCAAATG
The DNA here is from genome assembly GCA_963853775.1 of Xanthia togata. Taxonomy (NCBI): domain Eukaryota; kingdom Metazoa; phylum Arthropoda; class Insecta; order Lepidoptera; family Noctuidae; genus Xanthia; species Xanthia togata. The sequence continues at coordinate 22,965,354 of OY970802.1, forward strand.
ATTTTGTTTTGTGGTATTTTTTGCTGGCTGAGCTTGCTAACAATGAAACTAAGATATCATTGTAACACAGTGGTTAATAAAGTACATTTTATTATAACACAAATTAACTTCATTTGTAAAACACAGGATGACAGAAACAACAGTTGCTAGGCAACAACTAAAGATCTACTCTTAATTCATAGTGCATTATATATAACCTTTATGGTACTTACAACAATTTTTGATTCTTCTAAATTGTAATTTTTACTTATTTTGTGTGTTAAAATGTCGAAAAAAAGCCGCCGACTCAATTTCAGCGCTAGTGAAAAAGAAATTTTAATAGGACTTATTACAAAACATAAAAATGTAGTTGAAAACAAAAAAACAGATGCAGTGACGATTGCTCATAAAAATGAGGGTTGGAAGGTGCTCTCTGTGATGATGGGGCGGTCCTATTACTAGTGGGAACCACTGTGAGCTTTTACACTACGTTAGGTAACAAACATTTCTAATAATATTAAACATCATGGGTGGGTACCTACTTACGTAAGAAGTTGTAAGTCGAATCATAGGCATATTTTTATTACAATTCACATACCTAATAAGGCAATTTTAAGGTAGGTACTAACCGATTTGATGGATATTGAAGTTTATCTTCAATCATTTGCAAGACCTCTATATGTACAAGATTCTTTCGATAAACGAAACCTTGTCCTGAAATATAGATCGTCATATTCTTCAAAATATAAGTCACGTCGATCTTTGTATGTTTTAGAACGTTGAACTTTATTGTCTAAAAGTTGTAAATTTTCTAAAATATCATCATTTCCGTGTTCAAAAATAAACTTTTACGCTGCTTCCATTTTATTTGACCAACTGGCAACCAATTAACAGCCGTTAAAAGCATTAACGGACCTTTGGAGCAGTGATTAAGTTTAACGCCTTGTTAAGAGGATTAACCATTCGTTAGTACTTGGTGAAACACTCACTACGCTTAACGGGCCGTTGTCTATTTAACGGGACGTTAAAACTAACTAACAGTGTATGGTGAAACTAGGTCTAAGACCCGATTTCACCAAACAATTCTTAACGAGCCATCAGTAAATGCTCTGTTAAAATTGACGTAGTCGTCAAAAAGTTTTACGTTCTATGGAGGGATCTTAACAAGGCGTTGCTAAATCAAACATCTAGCAGATATTATCTATTATCGAGTGAACAAAAACAACCGGTCTGACTTTTCATTCACTCTCGTTTTTATGCAACCAAATTAAAATGTCATGGCGTCTAAGCAAAACGTTCTATAAGCAGTGTAATTCTCTATTAGTCGTTTTAAACGTCAAATTCGTAAAAATGTTTTCAAATGATTTTGTTTTGTGGTATTTTTTGCTGGCTGAGCTTGCTAACAATGAAACTAAGATATCATTGTAACACAGTGGTTTAATAAAGTACATTTTATTATAACACAAATTAACTTCATTTGTAAAACACAGGATGACACAAACAACAGTTGCTAGGCAACAACTAAAGAAGACTACTCTTAATTCATAGTGCATTATATATAACCTTTATGGTACTTACAACAAATTTTGATTCTTTCTAAATTTATTGTAATTTTTACTTATTTTGTGTGTTAAAATGTCGAAAAAAAGTCGCCGAGAAATTTTAATAGGACTCATTACAAAACATAAAAATGTAGTTGAAAACGAAAAAACAGATGCAGTGACGATTGCTCATAAAAATTAGGGTTGGAAGGTACTCTCTGTGATGATGGGGCGGTCCTATTACTAGTGGGAACCACTGTGAGCTTTTACACTACGTTAGGTAACAAACATTTCTAATAATATTAAACATCATGGGTGGGTACCTACTTACGTAAGAAGTTGTAAGTCGAATCATAGGCATATTTTTATTACAATTCACATACCTACCTAATAAGGCAATTTTAAGGTAGGTACTAACCGATTTGATGGATATTGAAGTTTATCTTCAATCATTTGCAAGACCTCTATATGTACAAGATTCTTTCGATAAACGAAACCTTGTCCTGAAATCTAGATCGTCATATTCTTCAAAATATAAGTCACGTCGATCTTTGTATGTTTTAGGACGTTGAACTTTATTGTCTAAAAGTTGTAAATTTTCGAAAATATCATCATTTCCGTGTTCAAAAATAAAATTTTACGCTGCTTCCATTTTATTTGACCAACTTACAACCAATTGACAGCCGTTAAAAGCATTAACGGACCTTTGGAGCAGTGATTAAGTTTGACGCCTTGTTAAGAGGATTAACGATTCGTTAGTACTTGGTGAAACACTCACTACGCTTAACGGGCCGTTGTCTATTTAACGGGACGTCAAAACTAACTAACAGTGTATGGTGAAACTAGGTCCTAGTTTCACCAAACTAACTAACAGTGTATGGTGAAACTAGGTCCTAGTTTCACCATACACTGTTAGTTAGTTTTGACGTCCCGTTAAATAGACAACGGCCCGTTAAGCGTAGTGAGTGTTTCACCAAGTACTAACGAATCGTTAATCCTCTTAACAAGGCGTCAAACTTAATCACTGCTCCAAAGGTCCGTTAATGCTTTTAACGGCTGTCAATTGGTTGTAAGTTGGTCAAATAAAATGGAAGCAGCGTAAAATTTTATTTTCGAACACGGAAATGATGATATTTTCGAAAATTTACAACTTTTAGACAATAAAATTCAACGTCCTAAAACATACAAAGATCGACGTGACTTATATTTTGAAGAATATGACGATCTAGATTTCAGGACAAGGTTTCGTTTATCGAAAGAATCTTGTACATATAGAGGTCTTGCAAATGATTGAAGATAAACTTCAATATCCATCAAATCGGTTAGTACCTACCTTAAAATTGCCTTATTAGGTATGTGAATTGTAATAAAAATATGCCTATGATTCGACTTACAACTTCTTACGTAAGTAGGTACCCACCCATGATGTTTAATGTTATTAGAAATGTTTGTTACCTAACGTAGTGGAAAAGCTCACAGTGGTTCCCACTAGTAATAGGACCCCCCCATCATCACAGAGAGCACCTTCCAACCCTCATTTTTATGAGCATTCGTCACTGCATCTGTTTTTTTTGTTTTCAACTACAAATTTATGTTATGTAATGAGTCCTATTAAAATTTCTTTTTCACTAGCGCTGAAATTCGGTCGGCGACTTTTTTTCGACATTTTAATACACAAAATAAGTAAAAATTACAATTTAGAAGAATCAAAAATTGTTGTAAGTACCATAAAGGTTATATTTAATGCACTATGAATAATAATTAAGAGTAGTGTTCTTTAGTTGTTGCCTAGCAACTGTTGTTTCTGTCATCCTGTGTTTTACAAATGAAGTTAATTTGTGTTATAATAAAATGTACTTTAATAAACCACTGTGTTACAATGATATCTTAGTTTCATTGTTAGCAAGCTCAGCCAGCAAAAAATACCACAAAACAAAATCATTTGAAAACATTTTTATGAATTGACGTTTAAAACGACTAATAGAGAACTACACTGTTTATAGAACGTTTTGCTTAGACGCCATGACATTTTAATTTGGTTGCATAAAAACGAGAGTGAATGAAAAGTCAGACCGGTCGTTTTTGTTCACTCGATGATAGATAACATCTGCTTGATGTTTGATTTAGCAACGCCTTGTTAAGATCCCTCCATAGAACGTAAAACTTTTTGACGTCTACGTCAATTTTAACAGAGCATTTGCTGATGGCTCGTCAAGAATTGTTTGGTGAAATCGGGTCTAGGTCTAATAAGACTAGGTGACCAAGATTTAACCAGATTTTGATTTTTTTACTTACACAATAATACATTTTGGGCTCATATTTTTACCTTATCATTTCAGTCTATTGTTTAGCCTGCCATGATGACTATTTAACAATAAATAAGTCTTTTTTCTCAAATCACGTGAAACCGTTCTCGATAATACAAACTACAGACATGCAAATGTAGATTTGTTCAGATAACTACAGGAGTAGGCTCTTAAAGCTTTTCACATTGGCAATAATATAAAATCAGTTGATGATAAAATAAAAAATATTAAATAATGAAACCGGTAGGAAACAACAGCGATAGATGTCGAAAAAGCTCAGGAATTTGAAAACTTTTTTGATAATATTACCCATAAAACGAATGAAGCTTTAAATGCCTCACCCGCGCTTTCTGCTGCCTTACTTAGAAATAATGTAAAGGCATGCCCTTTGGAGTTTAGGTTTCAGCATACAAACCCCCAGGCTGTTATAAAAGCTTTTAAAGATCTTAAAATTAAATCAACTCCAGATCGATGGGGAATTTCTGTAAAAGTCTGTAAATTTATCACCGAAACCATTGCGCCTTATTTAGCTCTCATTTATTTAACACCAGTGTATTAGACCAAGGAGTCTTTCTGTATGTGGTGTAGCTAATAGGTAATATAAGATATTATGAAAATATTTTAAAAGAGTAACGGTGGAGTTTCTTGCCCATTCTTCTCTATACGAAAACTACCTTTCGGAAGGGGCGACTAGAATCCATTCTGTTTTTGTAAATGATTTTCAAAAGTGCCTATTTTTAATAAATTATTTGACTTTCTTTTTAGGATTAGGTGAAAGATTAGGACATTTTAAAACTGGCAACTCGTTATCTAGTCGCATTCGGGCACTTGAGTTGAATTCTAGTTACGTGGGGTGGGACGTGTGCCTGTTTATCTTCATCAACATCGATCTATGATCAACATCATCACTGGCAGTATTGTTCTACCCACTGCTGAGTTCAGGCGTTACATATAGTTGCAAATGCGCTGCAACTTGAGTCTCTCTTAACATTATGCCAATATTTCCTTTCTCCACGACCGCCTACTGTTACCATTTACTAGGAGGCCTTTCCGCCATAAAGGAATTTAGGACATAAAGTTTTCTTACTTGGTATATGTGGGAAGTTGAGCAGCGGTGCCTATGGCCAGCCTCGTGCAGGTCGCGGAGACTCCTGCGAAGAAACCCCTCAGACCTTCAGTCTTGTAGATCGTGACGATGCCGTCACACATTCCTGAAACAATAGCCCGAAACAGGTGAAATGAACTGTTGTTTTTTTTTTCTGGGTTGGGATTATTGGTACCGATGTTTGGAAGGAAAAGGCGTATTCTAAATATCAATAATTTATTGTGGCGGTGATATTTCATAGCATATAGGCCAGCGTAGACCCTTGATTGATCAAGGACCACCAAAGTAGCACATTAACTATGAATTAGGTCATAAACAAGCTATCTGAATCTCTACAATTGGCGTTCATTTATTAGAGCATCATTAAACACTGAGTTGTAAATTGGAGTAGATGTACTCCATCCTAATGCCAATGCATAAAATGTAGCTGTCAGCTATTTTACAGCTTTCGTAAGAGTAAATCTAGATTATTGGGGTTTAAATTACGTCAGTTTAAAAAAAAAAGCGTATTAGTGAGATGTGACCGCAGAGTTACACGTGCGTTTAATACATATTAAATCATAAATATACTCTTAATATCTCAAACACACATACATAATGAAATGGTTTTCTGACAAGATTTATTTAACCCTGAAAAGCTGTTGCAAGTATGCTCTCTTTATACCAGTAGACAGTCAGAAAGATAGTAAAAATCCTTTGTCCAGCCAGCATAATATTATAAGCTGGTACATAGACTTTAGAAACACCACTGTACAGTAAATTACTTTTCAAGACAGTTTACGGAGAATTTGTGCTGGATAACAAATGGACGCAATTTTAGCATTACCGAAACGGTTTCTTATTAAATATCTAAATTATTTCTAATAGATTTCAGGATATTTGATAGCTTTTAATTCAAACTGTATTAAATATATTTCCTAATAAAATACAACAAGTTAGAAAGCAATAATTTGAGTGATAAATCTATTAAATATTTGTACACCATTTATGTTGCGAAATATTTTCGATAAAGCAATATTATTCTGATGGTGCGGGAAATATTTGATGTAATTACCTATACACTTTGAAAGGAAAATGGTACTCGCAACTCAACATACATATAGGGACACACAAAACTAACGTGAAAATTAAAAGAAATATCCCTTAAATATGTCTGTCCGCGCATTAACAAACAATAAATGTCGTTTGTCACCTATATTATACAAAAGAAATGAAAAATATTTGTTTTTCTATTATTTACACCTTAATAAAACTGTTGCCAAGCCTCAACACATTTGAAATCTGTTGAAGAGAATTAAAGTAGCTGAATCTCAGGCTGTAATAGCTGTTGAATAGTTGTTTAAGCAATTGTACAGGCCTTGTACTGCTTTTAACTAGCCACTGTAATGCTCAAGGCTGCTTAATTTGGGGCCCAATTTATACATAGTTCATGAAGCTAAAACAGCCTTGAGTAGTCACAAATTCTGTAGCCAAGCCACTGTGCAGCGGTAGCCTATTCGTTGTTATTTCTTGTATTTCTCCATCTTTGTTTCGTTGATGAAATATTTTCCTCTTAGCCACTCTTTAATGATGACAAGACCACGTCTGGGCACACGCAATCCACTTCAAGCAGTTATCATTCACACATTGGTTCTTCGAGCCGAGATCAAACCCTGATATTCGCTTGTCGCTCTAAAGAGATCCCTAAAATAGAACTGCTAGATAAAGACCTGAAGTTACCTTTATACTTATGCTGCCTTCCAACAGCTATGCTAGGGTGCGCGCCTGCCTGTATCCTTGTCTTCACCACTGACGCAGGGTTGCAGGTAACTCCGCTCATGATGCCACTCACGCCTGACCAGAAGATGGCCTTTTCTATACTTATATCGCCATCTTTGTTTTTAGTCCAGCCGTTGACCTCTGCGACGTGGTACATGCCTAGCCTGAAATGACATTTAGGTTGGTATGAAATTGATGACATTTTACGGGAAAAGGGTTCAAAGTCATGCATCAGTCTATCCAACGTTCAATTGATCTCCTAGAATATGTTTAAAATGTTGTACAGGTTTTCCAGAAGACATTGTGTAGGCAAGCCATAATTTCAATATATTATTACTCATACTTAAAAGGTTTAGGTAGGCACAAAATTATTATTACCGGACAGAATTCATAGTGAACCCCAGCACCATAGCCGGAGCTAACCCCTTCTGTAATGCCATCGTGCCATCAGTCCTCGCGATCACAACCAGCGCGTGAAAGATACCCCGATATCGCTTATTAGTGTCGGTGCGCGCGCGCAGCTCTCCTTGTAGCTGCAGCCGAGTCTTCACAACGTCCATCGGGTTTGTGAAGATCGTTGCTCCGGCGCCCGCTAGGCCGCCAATTATGAAGTCCATTTTTAAGTTACTGTAATTTAAAGGCCAGAAAATATTATGTTTTAGCAAATCAGGTGGCAGGTAGAGAGTAGTGTGAAGTACAGTCTGTGATCAACAAAACATTACCCCCTTGAGTAATAATTAATTTAGGCCTTAGTGCACTCGTAATTAAGCACCTTTTCATTATGTATGATCGGTCGCCGGCTGCCGTCACCTCGCTGGTGCCAAATACCGAAATACCAGTTCCATGTTCCATTATAACATCGTGATTGTGTGATAGTGATCTTGATGTGATAGAAAAGGTTCTAATATTGAGAATGTTGTATTGAGCATCGCAAGTAATAACTTACTTTAAGAGCAACATTCGGTCTAGTGGTCGATGTGTCGAGTATATAGGTACATAGGTCTATAGTATTGTGCAGCGAGTTTTTGTTAACTTTCGCAACCAAGCAGCGAGTTTTTCTTCACTGTGTTTTTCATAATTATCTTTTCTTTACAAGATTTATATTAGCTTGCTTTGTTCATATGTGTTTCCAGTTAATCCAATTGACATCAATTTTTCAAACACTTCCCAGCATCCGATTGAGCTCCCAAGCAACGCATGAGCTTGCATACTTGGTTCCAAATCTCAGACAGCACAATATTATACTTACTATAGACCTACATATACTCGATACATTGACCACTAAACCAAATGTTTTTCTTGAAATTAGTTATCACTTGCGATGCTCAATACAATACTTTCATCATTAGAAACTTTTTTATCACATAAATTTTACTATCACACGATCAATGGAACATTGGAACTGGTATTTCGGTATTTCGCACCAGCGCGGTGGCGGCGCATTGTGGATCGAAAAAAGGCTCTCAAAGTCATTGGAGTTTAAATTTTAAAGTGTCGGGTTTTTGCTTGAAATGGCTTCTAATAGCCAATATTATGCATAAATATATCACAGGATACAATCTGTAAACATAAACACTTCTTCACAAAAATAACTTAACCTAATTAAACACAAAACTACACTTGGCTTCAAAGTTAAAGGGTTCAAAATCCAACGTCAGAGTCAAGAGCAATAAAATCTAAAAGGAATACTTTGTTGGTTAACAGCTACCTGCGACCCTCCTCTCACACAAAAAACAAACCATTTTGGACATGGACATGGACCCATGCCAAATTACAGTTTTCTAGTACAGAGTCTCTGAGCTAAGCCACGGACTGACTGACGGACAGACAGACAGACAGACGGACGGACGTGGCGAAACTATAATAGGGTTCCTTGTTTACTACGGAACCCTAAAAATAAACTTTATTTTCTTAAAAGCTTGAGGCGTAATAAAATAAGCTTCAAGCTTTTAAGAAAATATTAAATTTCTATGTTTATTTAAAAAATGTAGTCGAGAAATGTGTTTTTACGAGTAGGTAAACAGTTTGTTTAGGAATGAAACCGAAAAATTGAAATCAATGAAAATGTGCATTATTTTATTAGAATATTAAAAAAAGCCGGTCAAGAGCGAGTCGGACTCGCGCACCGAGGGTTCCGTACCATCATTATATGTATAAATAATATTTTGGATGTGTTACTTTACGAAAAGTCAAAAGAAAAAGAAAAAATGTTTGAGAATGTGCAAATAGCACTCTTTCATAATTATGATACTCCACATCCCCAGATGCCCTAGTAACCCCACTTCAAATTTTTAAGACCCACGTTCAGTCCCTGTTGCAAAAAAAAACACTTAAAAAATTAAATATTCGCAAAATAGTTGGGCAAACGTCATCTAAAACTATTCCAAAGGGATGATGACAAAAAAAATGTTTTTTGTCCGTAATGTAGATTATGAAAAAATAACGTACACGTATTTTTTCTTTTTTTACGTTATCAAAAGATTACGGCGATACATTGAGTTATAATGTGCCATGACGTCACTTGTATGTAGATTTTATCCATACTTGTGACGTATCAACCCTCACTCCCCAACTTTAATGCGTTGTATCTAAGTCATTTTTTATTAATATGATAAAGCAAAAAAATACGGGTCTAATATTTTTTTATTATCTGACTGATGGACTAAATAGAATTTCTTTTTTTTGGACCCAGGCATCATCCCTATTTCAAGTTGATAGTATTAGTAGTTCTTGAGATATCCAGCTGTGACAGACAGACTGTGTCGCACCATAAAGGATTATTTTTATCATTTTGGTACAGAAGTCTGTATTTTGGTTTTTGATATCGACTTCCGAAATTAAAATTATTTTTAACTTTTTTTTTTTTTTGAAGTCTGTTGTTATTTTTACCCGACTATGGCGGAAGGTTATGATTTTGCCTCATACAAACGTACATTACATACATTTGACAAACGAGGTATCGTTGGAAGCGCCTTGATCGTCGTCTCGTTTTAGATAGGCTATGTGACGTCACATTAATGAATATGGCGCCAACCAGAGAACATAATATAGCCATGAATTAAAAAGTTATAAAAACCACAGATGGCCAGTCCTTTAGTCACTCTTACACTTTCTCGAGCTGGATATTTCCTGTCTTTATCAATAATCTGACAGTATTTTTAAAACAAAAAAAAATTAGTCCATATGAACATTTTTGAGAACATAAATATATAAAAGTGGCCAAATGTTTATTTAGTCAATTTTAAAGTAAAAATTTATAACACTTACCGTAAGTCTCAACAAACACAATCATATCAGTCTTTGATTCCAACATTATCCTCATAGAAAGATTATTTTCTATTTTGTACAGGTAACCACTTACAAGTGTAGTAACCATTGAAATATTTTGATTTATATCTATGGTAACAAAAAAATATTAATGAAAAGTATATTTTCGTTATTTACGTAAAATGTACACAAATGTTTGTGCACTGTCAGTGCTGTCACTGCTCGCAGGTAACTCTTGTCACAGACGCGCGGTAATTTTCTTATCAATAGAAAGAGGGTATCTTCTTCTTGGTAATTTTTAGTAGATGTAGGTATCTACTGCGTGCGTTTATTCTGAAAGTGGGCAACATCGCATATAACTGTCAAATATTTCGCTGTTTTGATTCATTTGGCAATACTACTTATAAGGAAATATGAAATATCGCTAACTAGTGAACTAAACCATATGAAATGCAATAATTAATGGGTCAATTTCAAAATGTCGTGATTTTTTCTCATTTCGGTGTTTCTTTTTTTATTTCAAGGTTTTATTATTTGTTTTTAACTTTAAATTGTCCTTCAGTCTATTTTAATGATTGTATCTTAGATGAGGTCAAAATATCGTAAGAAACAAACGAGATATTTGAGATTCATTTTAAATGCCACCGAAATAATTAGTGGTACTTACACCGAAATTATGTATGTAAGATATATAATTATTTATATCTGAAGAAATTATATATTTTTCCACCGAAATTAGATTTATATCACCGAAATAAAAATGTTGATACCTCAGTTAATTTACGCTCCTCATAAATCACAAGGGACCATGAGAATGCAAGGGCAAATGGGATGTTGAGCGATTAGGAATATTTGAGAATGGGACCGACTGCGAATAATACCATTTGAGAAAGAGGGACTGCTTGAGAATAGGACCGTCTGCTACTCATCTGTCATCATCATCATCTGGGCTGCTAGACGTCCACTGCTGAACATAGGCCTCCTCCATGGATTTCCGGAGTAACCGGTCGTAGGCGGCCTGCATCCAGCTACTTCTTGCGACCTTTCTTAGATCGTCTGTCCACCTTGTGGGTGGACGTCCTATGCTGCACTGGCTGATACGTGGCCTCCATTCGAGAATTTTTCTGCCCTGTCAGCTATCAGTTCTACGCGCTATGTGCCCTGCCCACTGTAACTTAAACTAGCTGATACGTTTGGCAACACATCGCGCTATGTTGCTCACCGGGATGAGTGTACCTATTTCGCGGGACAAAATGTTTTCACATATCAGTAACTTCACTGGGTAGGTATAAGAATAATACCACCACTGTTTAATACAACTACTGGCCTAGTAAAACTAAATAACAAATTGTTTTATTTGTACGAGGCATTACCATCAGAATCGTAATGGGGAAAATCACCGCGATGACAAATTTAGTGGCTTAACATTTTTTAAATATAATTAACTAAATTGGGTAGCAACATTTTCTATTTAGAAAAAAATATTGACTAACACTTTTTGCAGTGGCATTTTCATCCACGCCACGAAACTTTTCTGTTTGGGAAATTCACCCTATTATTGTAACACCGAATACGTACTTCGTTTTAGACGTAAAAAACGTATTTGGAAACTTTCCAAATGCTATTTTTACATCTAAAACGGTTACAACATCAAAATAATTCAGTGTTATAATAATTGTAATTAATGATTAGATAATAATTTAAAGTCAGTAGTTAGCGACATTTCTTAATTCCTGCATCAAATCATCAATCACACACATTGAAAATAATATATCATATTATAGTGCTTAAAAATCGTATACGGTAAAATATATATTATCTTCACTGTGTGTAAGTGGTTTATGAAATTGAATGGTGAGCGATACGTCAAAGATAATAAATATCTATCTATTGAAATAAAAATGAATCGCTAAATGTGTTGCTGAGCGCAAAACTCGAGAACGGCTAAACCATTTTTTTTTTTTAATATTCCTTGAAATTCGAGGAATTTTATTCATGCGGGTCAACACCTAGCCGGGAGAGCGTGGTGAAATGCGCAAGCACTCCAGCACCCCGGCTGAAGGTAGCAGCAGGACACCGTGTGGTTTTAGTCAGTAGGAGTCTGACAGACCCCTCCACCCGACCCAGGGTGGAGGACATCCATGAGGATTTCCACACGATAAAAAAGGGAAGGTATGTATGTATGTACTTATATGTACCTATGTAGGTAGGTAGGTAGGTGTAAGTAGGGTAGGTAGGTAGGCGCGTCGTAGATAAGTACTTAGTGCTACCGTGCGAAGCCGGGGCGGGTAGCTAGTATTTTATATTATCTTCAAAGTGTGTGACGGCCTTTAAAGTGTATTAACACACGCGCGCGCACCCACACTGTTCTTGTATTGGACTTTTATCCCTTGAGCTGTTGGCGTTATTAACAGTTAATTTGCTCTAAATTTTGGTAATAATTATTTATTTATTTAACAGTTTATGTACACACATATAAGCAGACAAGAAAAAGGGACATAAAAATACGTATAAAGGTGATGCTTATTGCTAAAGAAATCTCTTCCAGCATACCTGCGATAGGAAAGTGCGAGTGCGTGGAAGAGTGATTATGTAACACAGTCTAAGCAATATTTTTGTCCTATTTTCGGGAAATGAGGTCTGATTGTCCTTAATACAGGCTAAGTAACTTAGTTAGGACATCGGGTCGTAAAATTTTATTGTTACTTACTCATCTCAGATGAAAAAAAAAAACAATGGGTTGTGCACTCCGGGAGTGCCGGCAGAAGTGAAAACTTGAATATTATTAACGTTTATATAAAAGTCTACTCTCCCTCCGTCTTAAAAAATTTCGATCAGGTCACGTGTCCTGACGCGAGTTTAACATATTTTACCCATCACAAAAAAAGTGTTCAACACCGCTAAAGAAGTTTTCACTTAAAAAAATAATATTGCCAAACCAAATAAGTAAATATTTAACAGCTATTTGCGACGTTGCCAACTTTTAGAATGAACAACCTTAACGACATCTACTTAGATACCTATCGCTTAGCAACTTGATGTATTGAAATGCACTACGGAATAACATCATTCTCAATGCCAAGAAAACGAAATTTGTAAAGTTCACCCTTCCAAATGTTAGAAATCTAGGACCCAACATCGTCTTAGATAAAGAGTTGCTTGAAACTGTAAAATCGGCAGCTTTTCTGGGCATAACAGTAGATGCCAAAGTTCAGTGGGGCCAACATATATCTAGCCTAGCGGGAAGGCTCAGTTCGGCCGCCTACGCCGCGCCGTCAGGAAAGTATGACAATACACTGACGTTGATACAGCTCGGTTAGTCTATTTTAGTTATTTTCATAGCGTCTATGTCCTACGGTATTCTGCTGGGGGGTCAAGAAATATATTTGTCCTTCAGAAACGAGCTGTTCGAGCAATTTACCAGCTAGGTGCCAGAGTTTCTCTGAGAGATGTCGGTATCCTCACAGTGGCATCACAATAAAATTCATCTTCGCCAACATCTTAATTAAGCAAAATATACACTTACACACTAAAACCAGTGATATTAACAATGTTAATACTAGAAATAAGGACAAACTACGTCCTCCCTTTCACCGGGTTCATAAGGTTCATAACTCATTTGTTGGCCTTTTATAACAAGCTACCCTCTTCTTTGCTAGATGTGCCTTTTAATGCGTTTAAAACTAAAGTCAAATCCAACCTTTGTTCAAAGGCTTACTATTCTATCAACGACTACTTAAATGATAAGAATAGTTGGTCGCTGTGATTAACTCAAGACAATGTTTAAATGTTCTTTCTCCAGAATTAGCTTACCCACTGACAGGTTATATGAATTTATATATTGTTTATAATTTGACTATAACTCAATTTATTTTTATTTTATTTTAATTTATTGTTGACATGATCTACTCATTACAATGTTTTTTATGAGTTGATCATATTATTTTTTGCCTGAGCAACCGGCAGCAAGTTCGTCATGCTCGCTTAGATGTCACTGCTTGCGGTAGCGTCGGGGGTCGGGTTGCCTCCTCCCCCCAAATATGGCGAGGGGGGCAGTTGCTGATCTTTGCGTTATACTCGTTAACGGGTGATGCTTGTGGTCGTCTTGCTGATCATGGTTTTGTTATTGTTACTAGTAATAAACTGTTTATTTATTTTACCTCGATGGTACTAGTTTATCATTTTACTTCCAGTTACAGCTTTAAATAGCTATGTAAGCGGGCACGCCCTTTATGCCTGGAGGCTTTTATTTAGATATTGTTTACGTTTAGTCTTTATTTTTTATTTCTGCCTGAGTATCTCGTAGCTCTCGATGTATTTGGTTGGTATATTTGTGTGTGCTAGCTGTCATATGGCTACTAATTTATAAGTAATTTAAATTATGTTTTGTGTTGCATAATTTAAATTATTTTGCATAGTATTACGAAATATGTATAGAATCACTACTACTAAACAGACAGCTCTGTGCTGCTTGGGAGTTTTTTGCGCCACTTCTTCTTCCCAGCTAAAGCACTAGGAAGTGGTGAAGGGTTTTGGGGGACTGTCTTATGTAATATAATACGTTCGAAAAGTGCTGATTCTGAGCTTAGTTTGAATAAATGACTTTGAACTTTGAGTATTCCAAATTCACGATAAACCGCGGCTTATAAAATGGGCAGGTTCTATGTTCGTCTATGTTTTATTTTTTATATATTATATTAATCGATATTTTCGTCAATTGTCGATTTTGAAAATTCTTTTTTCATTCGATAGAAGAAGCTTTATTAACTGTGCTTGGGTAGTATAATACCTACGTATTTTTCCCACTTAATATTATGTGGATGATATTACATAAATAATAACTCCCTGCCACTGTTATTTACATAATCTAATTACGCAACATATTTTCGTAAACGATTACGACAAATCTGTTTCATTTTGACAGTTCAACAACATTCATTGCGTTATTTACGTTGTCGAGCAGATTTTTTTTTTTTTACCTTTTTTTGTAGTGGAAAAATAAAAGTGGAGTTTTTACGTTTCTCCGGGAAACTTTTTAAAATTTTCTCGGATAGTGCAATCCACTATCTATAGTGCTATTCGAATTTGTATGGGGTCCTATCACAACAAAAAGGTGAAAAATATTTTTTTTTTACATAAAAAAACAAACTACTTCCAAAAAGTACACGATAAAGTGAAAAACAACTTTAATTTCGGAAATTAAAACCAAAGTCCCACTTCCGAAATGAAAGCTATTTTTCACATTGTACATAGTGTTTTTTTGGTAGTCAATTCTTTTTTTTTGTAAAAAGTTTTTACACAATGATGTTGGATGGTGGTCTAAAGTACCCACCCCTCTGTCTTGTAAATATCCCTTTAGGGTAAAGTCCATTTTTAAATTACTGTAATTTAAAGGCGAAAAAGTTTTGTGCTTAGTAAATCTTACAAAACCGGCAGTAAAGCGGTGTGAAATACCATCAAGAAGATTCAAAATTGAATGTAGCAAGTAATTACCTAATAAATTTCGAAATATAATACTATTCAAAGAAACATAATACCTACATTTTCTTATTTTCTTTCTTTGAATAGTGTATATGTCACTTTCACTACACTTTAAAGTTATGCAAAACAAGGTATTTATATTATTATACTAACAGTCTGAATTTGGAAAAGCGCCGCGGCTTCTTTTACATTACACAATGATGTTGGATGGTAGTCTAAAGTACCCACCCCTCTGTTTTGTAACTATCCCTTTAGGGTAAATCAAGCGAGTTTGGTTTTGAAAGGAACTATTTAGCTATCAATAAGGCCAATACCGAGAAACTGTCGTAGGTAATTATAAAAGTCTGGCACATCGCCATCTGATCTCATCACCACTGATAGAGAGATGATATATTTAATAACTCACAAAGATAGTACACGTGGCGTTTTTACGCATATGGCGTGTATAGGTATATAAACCCAGGATTTTGTAATTTCTATATTTAAAAGAGTTTCCTTGGAGTTTCTTGCCCGATCTTCTCCATAGAGATCTACGTTTTGGAATGGGCAACTAGCTTCAACTTTCTGAGTAACTGACTCTTTGACAATTCAAAAGTGCCTGTAAAGGGTTTAATTAATTAAGGTGCTTATCTACTTATTTATTTTTATTTTTCAACGCTCATACTAATTAAAAAAACCAAGATATAGCGCTGCCAACAATACAGTGAAGTACGCCTCCGTTCTGTGCATACACGCTCACACGCACACATTTAAAATCAAACTACACCTCATGCACAATGTTGATGAAACCGGCCTCACGTCACAGTTGACAGTGCTGTCTTGGTTGTTTATTTAGTCTGAATTTCAACGTATATACAGGGTGTAGCAGAAAGGTGTGGTAAAATTTAACGGTGTGGTATAGACCATCGAACTGAACAACTTTCTCCATGGGGCCAACATCGTAATCACGAAAAAAATATGAACTGTCCCATACAAAACTTCAATACCTACTCGACCCAAATGTATGGGATGGATGATTATTTTTTCACGATTACGATGTTGTCGTCTTTTTTGTAGTCGCGTCGCGTCTGTTTGCGGGACGATGAAAATCGTTACTGCAGTGAGTGAGTGAATGAATGACGAATGAAGGATTTATTACCGTCAGATTTGGGTTTTAGCGCGATATTCTGCAAACAGCTGCAAAATAATGGATCACCCTTGTGTAGCTAAACGTGTATTGGTATGTAATTTACATTTTTCTTGTTTGTAACTAGCAGCGCCCCGCGGTTTCACCCGCATAAGTCTCGTTCCCTAGGGAATATCGGGACAAACTCCACTACACTTTCTTTTAAAATCCGCACGAGCGAATTTCTTTTTTTTTTGGGGTATAGGTGACTTCATGTTAAACGCTTTCGCTTAATTTCACACTGCGCAAACCCCTTGTTTTTGAGAAAAAAGAAACTAAAGTTTTAAAAAAAAACAAGATTTTAAAATTCTACTTTAAATTGATTGTGAAATTTCTGACGCATGTGTTAAAGATAACTCAGTGAACGAAAAACTTTCCAAAAAAAAAAACACGACAAAGTGAAAAAAAAAACTTTATTATCAAAGTGAAAAATTACTTTTTTTTTCGGAAGTCGGTGGCTTTACGCGGGCTGAGACGTCAGTTAATTTACAGGACCTAAGTCATTAAAGCTGCATCATTTATATGCGTCAGTTTAAAAATATAATAAACATCTCAATAAGGCCTTAATAAAATTATTTTAATCTTATAAATAGCAAAAAAAAAACTGTGTTTGTATTAGTTAGCTGGAAGCTGATGAAGTCAGCTTCTACTGCAGTAGCATTAAGTGCTTGCATTGCGGATATTTGTACTGGTCGTATAGTGACATAATACTTAATTGTTTTACCCATTCGTATCCACATTATTAACTTTAATAAACATAATGAACTAATGTCGCGTAATTTGTTAGATTTTATAACTTAAGGGTACCCTAGTCGGTTATTCTTCCATACAAAGGTAGTATGGTGGTCTGGTAACTCGTCTCTTTGACGTAGTACGTTCAAAATTATATCAATTTGTCTTGTCATTATCTAGCCCTGTATGGAAGCAGAATTGGAAAAAAAATATAATCGGAAGATAAGAGAGTTGAAACTTTCAGTAAGTATCTCAAGACTAGTGTTAACTCGTTTTTTGGCGTAAATAAATAAACTTATGTCGTATGAAAATAGCAAAATAAAAACCGCACTGGAATAGATAACTTATTAAATAGTTCAAATAATTTTATTTTGAGTAGGTAGTTTTTTCATGATATCTATACGCCCAAAGGTCTGTTCATGAAGTTTTACGCGCTTTTTTTCGTTATAAATCATCGTCTATTTCAATAAATAAATTAATAAATAAAAACTAGATAAGTAAATACCAAATTAATAAAACTAAATAAATATATAATTAGACAAATTAGCATGCAAATTAGTCACGCCCACCAGCGAGTTCGAGCCGTCGAATAGTGTACCCTTAAAATAAGCAAGAAATAGTACCTATGGAACCATTAATTAACCCCCACTACATCAATGATTTAAATAATTCATAAATATTCATACGCAGTTCATTAGACTGCATAAGTGTAAAAAAACTCACCTTCTATAGCGTTATTTTATATCACAATCAATAAATTTATTACCAAGTAAATTAAAACAAGAACCGCATGGATGTTACATCGTTTGAATTTATTATCACCATACAAACTATACTGAAACAAGACACAAAATATCGAACGCGTGTGGCATTCAAAAATACAGTTACAGGCGTAACAGACATGATGTAACAAATAATTTTGGCGCGTGAATGCGGATGTGCGACAGTGTTACATAAACTCAGTCGACGGCTCGACGGTTGAACGAATACTGGCAATTTGACGAGATTGCACCTGCATCTGCATGGCCACTCGAACGCGGTTGAATGAACGATTTTGTTCCCTGAAATAGCATGGCTTTTGAATTTCCCTTCTGCTATTGATTCGTAGAGTGTTAATGATTCAGACCGACTCGAAGGACCAAAAAATTTGCAAGACAGCACGCTTTAGTTACGGCATAGCTATAACGTATTATCGGCTTGTATCGTTACTCACTACACATTATATTATTAACTAGATTCTGCCCACGACTTCGTTCGCAGCGGAAGCCGTAAGATACAATACATCAATACTTACTTTATACTTATCTACTAAAATAACAGTCACATTTTGCAGCAGCTCGTCCTGAGTTCGACACCTGCAGCCCTGAGTAGCAATATCCCATTGCTTGTGAGTTTTTCGTTTTTAGTCAATTAAGACGCAGATTTATTGAAATAAGGATGTCTTCTAAGACCGTTTTCTTGTAGCAACAACGAACTCAAAACTCAAATGCATGCATTTATTTCAATTAAACCATTTACAGGCACTTTTAAATCGTCAGAGTCGGTCAGTTAGTCAAAAAGTTGAAGCTAGTTGCCCATTCCAAAACGTAGATCTCAATGGAGAAGAACGGTTAATGTACTTGCCCTTATTGCCCCATCTCAAAATCCACCCAGTATAAGTTATCACTGACTGCTAGCTCCATAAAGGTAGAGCGTGATTTTTTTCAAAAATATTCAATGGATCTACAGTTTTGACTTTGCTTCGATTTAATACTTTGCACCTATATAGATTTAGCTACGCATTCATTTTCACCCCCAATAGGTCGAATTTCTAAAAACTCTTTCTTAGCGGATACCTACGTCTTATTCCAAACCTTTTACCCGAAATAAAACGTAAATTAATTAATTACTAATTAATTATTAATTACTACAGGTAAAACGTTTGTATTAAATAACTTGACCGTCAATTTGAAGCATAATAATACATGAGAGACGTGTTTGTTATCGCCTGGTTGTGGTGGAGACGTCAATGTGACTATTAGATTGAATATTTAGATCACACAACAATGAAAAAGAATGGTCCCTTATTCAAAAGATTTACACTATGCTATAAACGCACAGGCGGGTGAAAGAAAATACATATATAGTATTATGACTAAAGGTATGTCGTTACAGAGGTGCTAAAAAATAAAATAAATAAGAGGTTTACAAAATGAAGTAGTTTTATTTTTAAACAAATTAGAAACACAGTTTTGAACTTCAGTTTTCTTTACTTATTTACAGTAAAGTCGCCTAAATGTATTTTCTGATCTCCAATTGCCTCTGGAGAGAATTTTATCAACCGAACAGTTCTCATTCCAACTTTTTGAAGCCACAGCAGACCTAAAACTTCCAGCTGGAGCTTCAATCCTTCTTCAAGCATCCTTTAATACTTTCTTAACCTAGTTAGCTATCACACAATGTGAAGCAGGTCTAGATTTACCATACGCAGTAACAATTAAACTATCACAGTGATAAAGCTAAATAGCTTCACTTCTCCTGTTCTCTCCAACTGAAATCAACTTTAAAATCCAATGTACTGGATCTAAGCATTTATTGTCTTTATTGATCATTAACTTCCAACCTGATTGACGAAAAATTGCGGATCCAGTTTTTGAGCCGAATATTGGCCAAAGGATAGCAAATAATCATTAGTAATTTCGCAATGATTAGAATTTATGTTCAAGAGGGTCAGGTCATGGACCGTACGACCAGAACACAGTAACAAGAGGCATGATGTGTGTTTCGATACCTCATAAACTTTATCTATATCAGGATTCTGTTGACATAGTAAAGATACAACTTGATTAACATCCCAATGAAGTATTTGAGGGTTTTGGAATAGCTAGTGCTATAGACTTTTCGCTTGACCAAAGGATGCCCACTTAGCCGTTCTGATGACTCTAGATAACATTAAGTTGAAACTACGGCTTTATAGACAAGTATAGTGTTGTAAGAGAGCCTATCATTTTGGTAAAGATCAGCTAATAATCTAGCAAGTGCCGATCTGGTTTGTACTAGGATTTTGCACAGGTTCCTGATCGTCCAAGGGCGGTCTGTTGCCCGATTCTTTAGGTCCGGTCTCTTAAAGACTCGGTCCCATTTCGGGGCCACTATCAGAAATATTTCTCGACATTTGTTCAGATGCATCAACACTTTGGGTATCAAGATTGGTGGCGGAAAAATTCATCCCAATGGGTAGTCCCAGATCTGGCTGAAAGCATCTTGAAACTCGGCTTGCTGATCCCGATGATCAAGAGTGCAGTACCTGGGGACTACATGAGCTCGCTGAGACGCGAACAAGTCTATCAACGGGGGTCCCCACTGGGTAAATATTAGGCGCGTTACTTGGGGGGGTAAGTGCTACTCTGATAGTCTCTGCAGTTTAGATGGTCTGTCCACTTCTACGTTGTATACGCCTGGAATGTGGTAAATAGTGTAGTGAATCTGGTAAGAATCTACGAGCTGCAAAATGTGAAAGGTCAGGTCTATAAGAGCTAGAGATTTTGTACCACCTTCGTTCTTCAGATACGATACCACGGTCATGTTGTCGCACTGATCGTGTAGAATGGATTTGTACAGGCATTGACCACAATGTTGAATCATTTTTAGAATCGCAAGCCTTTTCGTTGCAGTGACGAAGTTTTTCTTCTGCTTTCCAAGTGCCTTACCCATAGGTGTTGTTTATGATAGCACCCCAGGCAGGCGTTGTCAGATGCATCGGTGACAATGTAGTGTGTTGGATGTGAGACATGGGTAGGAGACGAAGTCTCGAGATAATTTTCCCACCACTGTAAGTCCCTCAGAGCAGCCTCGGGCAGTAAATTTTTTATAGTAGGTTTCAGGTGTAACATGCTGATGCATAAGCCTTTGAAGTTGACAAAAAATTATCCTTCCCCGAAGTACAACATAGCTTGAAAAGTTCATAATTCCTATGATGCTTTGTAATTCCTTTAGGCATGCTTTTTGCTTGTTGATCAAGTGAGTGTTGATGGTTTTAATTTTCAGGCACTTTTTTGTTGAAAGTGATTTTATGTTGTTCCACGTATCCCATAATATGCCCAGGTACTCTATTGCTTGCCTTGGCTGTAGGATAGACTTTTCGCAATTTATCATCCATCCTAAATATTTTAGGATGGTGTGTGGTTTTGACATGAATTACCAGTGTATCGTAATTTTGATTGACTAGCAAGTAGTCGTCTAAATAAATTAGTACACGTATACCGCGGTCTCGAAGAGTCTGTGGGCGATCCAATTGCTAAAGGAGGCAAATGTTTTCGGTGCTGAACTGAGCCCAAAGGGAAGGCAGTTCATTTGAAGCAATTGGCCTTGGTAAACTAGCCGTAAGAATCTCCTGTGACCTGTGTGTAACTGGTAGATGGAAATATGCCTGGTATAGGTCTATTTTCACCATGCAATCGTTTGGTTGGAGGAAGCCTGGGATTCTGAAAATATTGATCAGCTGGAAGGTGGAGGCGTCAACGTATCGGTTCAGGGCTATGAGATTGAAAATGGGTCAGAATTTCCCGTCTCCTTCGGGCACCAGAAACATTGGCGAAATGGAACTTTGTGTCAGTGGCATACTGTAAGCTAAGCACCTCTTCTGATATCATTTCGTGAATAATCTGGTTAATTTCTGGGGAATGAGGCGTCGAATGTACTAATTTTGTAGATTGGGCGTATGAAGTGGAGGCTTTTGTACAATACAAACGGAATTCGGTTGCCAGATATTATTTTTAATATGTAATCTGGTGCGCCCATATTCTTCCACCGGTCGTGATAAAACCGCAGCTGACCGGCGCGAAACGAAGTCCTTGAGACAGAATCTGCGTAAATTTCCTCTTCTATCCCGGTGGGATGAGGGAGAGGCTTTGCGTCTGGTATTTGAATCTTCATTGGATTTGCGGTAATTTGATTGCTACCCCGGCCCCAAAAGGGCTTGTCGCTGTTATAGAAAGGTGTATTATTTGCTCTTGGAGAGGTATGCCCTATAGGTTTATAGGTCACCTCTCTCTGACTCGGAAGTGATAACTTTCGCTGAGTCGTGGTTTGGTTGGGATCGGTCTGCGGTGCAAAAGCGCGAACCTTAACACGAGGCCAGAATACTTTATTCACGCCACCCGCTTTTTTTAACGTAGAAGTAAGTTTCTCAGCTCCGAAAAGATTGTGACGGTGGGTTTTTTCTCATTATGCTCCTGTGCAGGAACACCTTTACACCAGCCAAAATAGTTTCCCTTCGCTGCTGAATACTTTCAGCGCGGTATCCACAAATCATTTGTAAAATATCGCTAGAAATTCTAGCGTACTCACCATTTACAAAAATATCCGTCATTTTTGTAATTTTTGCCTCGTTGGTCTAGTGGTCGCAAACGCTACTGCTGAGCATGAGGTCTTGGGTTCGATTCCCGGGTCGGGCGGGTGTTATTGGGTTTTTCTATCTGGAATTTCTCAGTAGCAGTTTTTTCACTAATCGTGTCAGGGTTCAATTATCTGTTTGCCTAGACCAGGTTAAAAATGAGCGAAGGTCCGTTTGTAGCTGTTATTTTTGCTTAATAATTGCGAAACACAAGGACCCAAAAGCTTTTCCATATTAATTAAAGAGTGTGAGGTATCATAATGTTTCAACTCTTCATTCGCATCGAGTTCCGTGAAACCGGGGGTATGTCTGTATATTTTTTGTACTTCGGAATACCACCTCACATTTGTCCAATCGGGATCCTCTTTATCAATATTTCTAAATACGCACTGGGTGTATTTAAGATATCAGGATCTTTTATTTTCGTCCCTATTGATAATGAAATTTCCGGCCCTAATTCAGAATTATCCGGTTCATCTATAGATACATCATCTCAATACAGTTGGCGGCTCACATTATCTTCTAAGCAATCTTTACGATCACGTTCATATAATGACCCGCTATCAAGTTTACAAGCACGATACACAATTTTTTCTTAAGATCGGCTACCTCTTCTAACAGCTGTTCTAATTTACGGTCTCTTTGACTTCGTGTATTTCTTTTACGCAACCGAGAAGGCTTAAGGTTTGGTGAACTATCAGAGCTACTAGAACTTGAACTTGATGTTGTTGAGCTATATTCACGAACACGGCGTTTTCTTTAGAGATTGTACCTTACTATCTTTATTTATATCTTGAGTGCTCATATTTTGGTTTGGTATGATATAATATCTTGATCACTCATTATTATAATTCATACGCTGAAATATAATTACAATAACTTTACCTAAAGAAAAAAGAATAGTATCTAATAAAAAGGAGGGTATAATATTCTATATTCTATATTATACAAAACGAACGGTAACACCGTTAAAATTTTAAACACAAAAATAGATTAGAAGAACAGATGTTGTACAAAGTATTCGGTTTTTAAAATGAGCTTGATGATTTCAAAGAAATCTTTACCTTACTATAAGTTGTACAACAGTGTTATTAACTCTTGCAAATTTCACTTTAGCTCTTTATGATAGGTAAATGTTTCATACCTTGCTTTAACCGGTGTTGTCAGGACAGGAACAACGACGTCTATGAGGCAAATCCAAAAGCGAACCGACGCGCGACGTTTGCAACTGCTAGTGGTGGTGGGAGGAGAGACAGAGAAGGCGATAGTTCGCGACAAGGAGGTAGAAAGGAAACGAGAAAGGGACAGAACGATGGCCTCTCTCATGTATTATTAGGCTTCAAATTTACGGTCAAATTATTTAATAAATATCTCTGTGCCAAAGTTCAGCCCAATCCGTTTAGTGGTTTGAGCTGTGCGTTGATAGATCAGTGAGTCAGTCACTTGTAGATTATCACCATTGACGAATAAAAAAGTAACTTTTTTTGTTCGTCCATGATTATTATACCTATAGTCTGCAGAAAAGGCTAAATGACTACATATTTATCTAGTTTACACATCCCGTACATTGTCTGTAGGTACTTCTGGGTCACTAGATTCGTGATAAATAGGTTAGTATGTCACAGTAGCCTTATGCCCGGTTCCTCTGTTTTACGAATCATTATTGTACATGAGTAACCAATCGTTTTTGGGTCACGAGTAACGAGCTCTAAAGATGTTACTAAAAGCTTTTTCGTCCTCTACCTTCGAGGAACACATGTTGGTTACCCGCTGACCGAAGCCCTCTGACGACATTGGTCCGGGTTCATGCGTTTCGTTGTACTTATCACACAAGCTTTTTCTTAATTAAAAATAAAATGAATGAAAATTGTGCTTATTTTCACGATAAATTGTTTTGCTAAAGAAATAGTGTTATCATTAAAAAAGTTATGATATAGTCCTGGGAATTTATGCCGAATTTTAGGCTAACTTTGCATTCATTTAAAACAGCGATTTTTTTTAATTTAAAGTGTCGGGTATGGACAAGGGAGTGTTAATATGTATACCGCGAAAAGTTTACCCCCGCGTGTACGTTTTTTTAAAGAAAACATGTTATTTCAATTTTAATTGGTAGAAAAAAATAATAACATTTATGTTTGTATGGAGTATTTGTCGAAGAGATGGGGTATTACAAGTAGGTTAGAAAATTAAATCCAACTACTGACAATATTTTACTCAAAAACGTCACCCGTCCATATACGTCAATGTCAAAGGGAGCCAGTCGGCAGTTTGGTGAAAAAAAATTGAAATTGTTGTGACGTTCCAAATTTTTTTTAGTTTTGTTCAACAAAAAATTTATTGTTTTTTGCGTTCAGATTCATAAACTATGTTATATTCTTGTAGTTTTGCATCCATTAGTTTGAAAAATCCGGTAATATATGCATGTTTTTTGATCGTGCGAAGTTATGGGTAATAGTGGTAAATTATATACCATTGTGCATTCGTGCCTAACTGTAAATTGGATTTACTAATATAACAAAATAATATGTATTTTTTGGGTTGTGAATGATGCATATTTTTAATTAGCTTAGCTTTGCTTATTTCGCTTATTTCAGTGATCTGAAATAAGCGATGAGTGTAAAATTGAAATGACATGTTTTCTTTAAAAAAAACGTACCTACACGCGTACAGAATGTTTAATTTTGTTTTTGTTGGATAGCGTATTAAAATATTAAATTACGTTATTTAATGCAAAAAAAAAACACTATTAATATTTTTGCTTGAAGTACAATTACAAAAATTCAATTTTATTTTTATTCAAGTTTCTGTGGACGAATTTGTTTAAAAAAAGACAAATTTTACTTAAACTCCATTTCACGAAAGAAGTCCCGCAGAGGCGGCGCCACTTGTCGTAAGAGACGATTCATAAATATTTATTTATCTCGACATCTCATGCACTGGTTAATAAAATCCACAATCATAAGTAGAGAAAGCTGTATGAGGTAGGAGGGTTGTTGTCGGAATGTTGCTAACTATACCTACATATAATAATAGGTAATTAGTTCCACTTATTGCCGCGGGACTTCTTTCGTGAAATGTACTTTACTAACAAATTCAAGTGTTGCCGGTGCACGAAAAATACTTTTTTAAACAAAAAACTCAAGTGGTAAGAATTATACCTTTATTTTAATAAGGGACAAGTTCGTAGCGAAGCTAAGTGTCGATATTCAAGCTGAAAAATTGAAAATTATCAAAATAAAATAAAAACGACTTGAAAAATTATAAACTGAGACTGGAAGAGACAGAAAGCGTAGTAGTGACTACAGCCTTAATATTAACAATACAGTTCTATTTTTTTTATTATTTCTTTGTAAATATTCCAGTCTCAACAACCACAAAAGCTTTAAATTATTTACCCACTGTTGCAGAGTCCTTATTGAAAGAAAATGTTGATAATTGTAACCATGAATTTAATTTCGACTATGTTAGTGCTCGAGATATTGGTGCCGATTCTCTTGTCACAAATGCGTCTAAATTAGACTAAAAATCACCAAAATTTAGTTTAATCCTGTCAAACGATGATTTCCCATTCTGAAATAGACTAAAGTGGCACAACTTAACTATATTTTAGTTTGACAGCACTAAGATAGTACTGAGATTTTAATTTAGTGAAAATGATAATTTTGCTATTCTGAATTTGACGTTTTTCGCCTAAAATTTTAATTGTGTAACTAATTCTGACCATTTTTAATCGCCACTGAAAATGGTGTGGAATATTATTAGTTGTCATGAACTAAAATTCACACGAACATCTCGACTTCGGGTGCAAAAACAGTACTGTACTGGATTTTTTTCTTTTCTTTTGCTTATATCTCGAGAATGGTGTGTCCTATCGCAAAAATAATGAAAATTTTAACTCCCTTTATAAGACCCTCATTCCCCTAATACCCAACACGTAGGTAATATTTTTTTAATTTTCCACATAAAAAGTGAAAAATTCCATATAAAACACGTCGAGGCTGCCCCCACTGCGCGCCTCCGGCTCTAAAAAAATTCACGGGATAGGGAAAACAAGTATGTACCACGTGGAGTCGCGATTGACAAATTCGATTTAGTTGGGTCAAAAATAATTTTTATATTTAGACTTTTTACTACAGTTTATAGCTTTAAGATTCTCATAGCCAAAAGTAAGGAATTTTAGTGATAGTTTAGTTCGGTGTAAGTACAAGAGAATCGGCACCATTACCTAGAACTTTCAATACACATAATGTAAAAAAAAACTGCAGATCTGTGGGGAAATTCCTTAGCGGTTGCAAAATGCAGAATGAACAATGTAGCAAAGTCAAAGTCAAATAATTTATTTCAATTAGGCACAAAAAAGGAACTTTTGAACGTCAAAATTTACAAAAAATAATAATGGGGCGACTGGAATCAGTTGATTCCAGTCGCCCATTCCAAAAGGTAGTTTTTGTATGGAGAAGAATAGACTTAATGAAGACTAGTAAAATAATACCAAGTAAAATAGTCAAGTAACTGCGACCAACTTGGAAGTAGCTCGGGTCGCGCGCAGTTGGTCACAGTTCTAACCTAACCTAACCCATTTGGTCGGGGTGCCAAATAAGCGGCGTAAATTTTAATTTTTTTAAAACAAACTTTACGTGCTATGTCGAGCGCTACTTCCAAGTTGATCGCTTTCCATAATATCATATTTGGAAACCCTATTTCGTTTGATTTGTTGTATGCCGCCGCCATGATGCACAACAAAAACAAAGCGACATCAACACCTATATCGGTAGATAATCTAACTATTTTATTATATATTTGGCCACATCATGAAGTAGTCGTGCGTTTAACTGTTCGTGTCGGTATTCAATGATCTGGCCAGGCCACATCATTATGTGACCAGTGGTCGATGTTCATTTCATGAAATGATCAGTTTTTCTTGCCACGACAGATACAATGCTATGGAACAATGGCTGTAAAATTATTCCTCGTCCGTGTACATACATGTTTTTGGGGTGACTGTACCTCTGCTTAACCCTTCATGGAGTAGAAGCTTGAAATTGTTTATTTTGTTTTGTTTTGTTTCCATTAACGCTATTTAAAACTTTCGTCGTCGAAGAAAATTCATTATCATTTTCTCTAATTTCAGATGGCTCAGGTTTGGGAGCCTGGTGCTATATCCAATCGTCTTCTTAAAAAAATAACCAAAACAAGACGGCAAACGTAACCAGAGCAAAGAGTAAACTGACAAATAAGACGAATATAAAGAGGGTTGAGGATAAACCAACGCTCAACATTTTTAAGAGGAACGGGGAGCTGCGTTGAGATGCAGGTCTCTCCTGAGGCCAATGTAGACCAGCAGCAATGCAGGACTGCATTGCTGCTGGTCTGACTGTTATACAGGATCAGCAGAGAAGGCAATGAGGGGAGGATTCAAAAACGGTTGAGGAAACGGCGACGTATTTTCAAAGAGGCCGTCGACAAAGTTTGGGTGGATTTCTATCATCCTGAGGTTTTTGAGAAGACCTGACCTACACAGAGGCCACAGAACTGTCCAACCCTAACAATCCCAAGTCCACATGCAGCGAAGAAGAAGATGAATATGGTTGTTGTATATGATGACTGGATGACGATGGCAGCTCTGATGATGTAGCTTTTTAGATCTTGAATGGGAGATACACTTTTCTCCACCTGTTACAGCCTCCCTATTATTGCAACAACATCTTGAAGCAAACTTTAAGCCCGCGAGCCAGTTACGGCCCCACCGCCGCCAAATGGTGCACGGCATGACTTACCGTCGCCATGCCTGCGTCGCCATGCCGCTGGGCCGGCTGCGCCCGCGTCTGCACTTTGCGCCGCCAGGGGAGCCAGTGTTCGTCCCACCACAGCATTGTGGACGTTGCTAATTTTCTCATGAGATTTATATCAGATTCAAAATCTGTTTGTACTAGTAAACGTTCATATTTAAAAACCATAAATAAAAACTACACAGCGACAGCAGCCGGATCAGTGGTCCTTCCACCGTCAGAAAATCAATATATTCTTTGTTTTTTTAAGTATTTTGAGGTGAAATAAAACAAGAGTTTAAGCGACGACTTTACTATCCATTTTACTGTTCGCCAGGAGGTTGTTCAGCATGTCCCAAATGACGAGTGAGAGGGTAGTGTGAGGTGCTATCCTCAAGTAGAGTGGTCCCAATCCTTTGTAGAGGCCGTGGATGCCTTCGGTTCTGTATATTTTTGACAGGCAGTCGAGTACTCCAGTGTAAAGGACGGCACCGGTTGATGCAGACCCTGGAAATTGAGTTGGACATTAAATTAGCAGTAATATTATGTTATAGTAAAGATGATAGTAAAAGCTTTAGAGAAAGTCAAAGGAAAGTAATCACCTAAGATTTCCAATACATACACTCAAGTGGGTACAGTAATATTAAATTCAGTAAGATCGAGAACAGAGTATTTGTAGTTTTGCAGCTACTTAGATTTTTTACTTTGCTTTTACTTATAGAATAATTTAGAAATGAAAGTGTAACTAAAACTAAAGTAGAATAACCCACTAGCTAAACAGTTAAACAAGACAGACTGAAATATCATCAGAAGATCGATCATCTACAGCTTAGGCCTAAAATCCAAAAACATGTACATACAACAAAAAAAGAAAGCAAGAATTTCACTTGACAAAAGCTTCCCCATAGTCATGCACTAGACGAGAGCGCCCGACCACCAATAAGCAGCGACAACGTTACCCTGATTATAAAGCCGCGTATTCACAACATCCATCGGCGTTTCGACACAGACAACGATCACACCGCATACGATGCTCGCCACGAAAGACAAAGTTAGTGGCGACTCTTCAAAATACCCCCGAGCAAGCAGACTTTCCTTGAATCTGAAAAAAACTTGAGAATGTAGTGTACGAACCCTGGTTGTATAAACGGACGGTGGTGACGTCGAAGGGGCAAATTGTGAGGGCTACTACCACCCCGCTAACAGCGCTGGCGCCGAAGGCGAGTCCAAGCGGAGAGTTTGAGAAAAAGCCGTGTGACAGCAACTCTTCTTTGGCTCTGAAGTGGAAAATATTAGTTGAGTGTTTCGTTCTAATATTTTCCTGGACTGTCCTTTTTTTACAGTTTTTTACGCTGTTGACTGCGATTGTTCAAGGGCAACCCTTCAAACAAATACACATTCCTTGCTTCATATTATATATACTTATGTGTAATTGTGTATTAAATTGTCATATACGTATCTATTGAATAGCCTGCCATAATGCCTACCCATTTAAAAACACATAATTATTAGTCTTGGTTCTCAAATCACATGCAGCCTCGTCAATACAAACTGCAGACATACCTTCAATAAATTATCGTCTTGTTCAGATTTCTTTGACTAGAAGTAAGTAAGTAGTAGTTTGCGTATTCATTTGGTTATCGAGTTCTATTCTCGCATTCAGGCTGTAAAGTTCAATTCTAATTACATATGACGTGTGCCTGTTTGTCTTCGTCATCATCATTATCACTGGCAACCTTGTTCCACCCACTGTTGAGCATAGGTCGCCATACATAGGTTGCAAATGCACAGTAACTTGGTTCTCTCCTATTGTTATGCCAATATTTCTTTGCTCCTTGTTTACTGTTACCATTTACGATGACGCCGTCCAGCAGTGGAGACCTATGGGTGGGCCTTTATGAGGGTAGACCTATGCCATAAAGCTTAATTACTTGGAAAATGTGGTGAGTTGAGCAGCGCTGCCTATTGCCAGCCTCGTGCAGGTCGCGGAGACTCCTGCGAAGAAACCCCTCATACCTTCAGTCTTGTAGATCGTGACGACTCCGTCACACATTCCTGAAACGATGGGACAAAGTGAAATAGACTGACAGGAGCATTTTTTGTTTGGGATGATCAATTCGGATCCCGATAATTTAGAAGGGAAAGGGCGAAATCCAAACATCATTTTTTTGTTGGTCAAGTTTAAGAGCTGTTCATTCTAAAAGTTGGCAACGTCGCAAATAGGTTTCAAATATTTCGCTGTTTTCATTAATTTGAAGTAATGCTTCCATGTTTATTTTCGTTCACTGACTGTAGGGAAATATCATTTATTCATTCATTTTAATTATAATGAATTGCAATTATAACACTGAATTTGATTTTGTAACTGTTTTAGGAGTAAAAAAGGAATTTAGAAAGTTTTTTGTACTTTCAGAATGCTCGCTCTTAATTAACATTATCATAGACCAGCAAAGATCCTTGTGGACCAGCCCATTCGGGCAAAATCTGGTATATTTCCCGAAATTCGCCTATTTGCAATTCGACATTTTTGTTTCGCTTTAAAATATCTTTATATTTCGCGCCCTCTCCTTTTGGACAACAAGAACACGTCACATAATTATTTTCTTAGGTTCTTCCAAACACAATTCACATTCAGCAATCCTCGTTCACACATTGTTTCTTCGAACCGAGATCAAACAAATATTATGCTGGCTTTCGCTTGTCGCTCTAAGATCCCTAGTTTAGAACTGAAAGGTAAAATAACCTAAAGTTACCTTTATACTTATGCTGTCTTCCAACAGCTATGCTAGGGTGCGCGCCTGCCTGTATCCTGGTCTTCACCACTGATGCAGGGTTGCCAGTAACTCCGCTCATGATGCCACTCACGCTTGACCAGAAGATGGCCTTTTCTATGCTTATCTCGCCATCTTTGTTTTTAGTCCAGCCGTTGACTTCTGCGACGTGGTACATGCCTAGCCTGAAATGATGTATAAGATGGTATGAAATTGAAGGCAGTTTGAAAAGGTTCAAAAGTTTAGATTTAGACACTGATTTTTTCATCACATTGTACCTTTATTGCTGAACAGGTTTTAATCGTCATATTTTCTTCAGCCTATATCCCAAATTATTTGGAGTCGACACAACATGTAAAAAAAACTGTCCGATCCGTCATGGTGTTTTTAAGTACCGTACTGAGAATATATATATGTGGAAATTTTACCGGGATATTACATGTGGCGCGGACGGCCGTCGACTTGTAGACACCAGCTAAACGACGACGCGTAGTTTAGCTGGTGTCAAACAAGTCATAGCTTATATAACTCCTGTTGAAAATTTGTTAATTTTAAATGGATTTGGGGTAAATTTGGTAACAAAAATGTGAATTTGAAGTATCAATAACTTTTATATTTTCAATAACCTATGATCTTTTATTACTTTTTGGTAATGTTATTGCAGTAACTATGTGCCCTTTTGGGATTGGACAAGGTTTTTTTTACATATATAACATATATCGTACATATATAGCTGCATTATCTAGCACTCAATAGATTGAGTGCTAGATAATGCAGCTATATATGTCGATCAGCTATATATGGAGATCAATTAAACGTTGGGTAGACCCAACGTTTAATTGATCTCCTAGAATCTTTATAAAATGTTATACAGTGGAATATGCGTATTGAAATTTTTTTTTTATTTTGGGTGGGAAATCATCAAATGACGTCTCCCGCTCTGGGTGGAGCGGGAGGGCGTGTCAGACTCTTACTGACTAAAACCCACCCGTGTTCCTTCTGTTGCCTGTGCAATGCCAGGGGGCCACGGTATCCCTTTCGGACTTTCCCGCAACCCCGGCAGGCAATGGTCTCATCGGACCCCTTCATTCGCTGACATCTCTTTGAGGCGCGCGTGGAACACAACGCGCCGTCGACCCGGGCTTGGTCCTTACCGGACGGCGAGCTACCCATTGCTCACCGTCCGCAAGCCCGCGCCTACGGTGGCCGGGAATCGGCAACCGATTCCCGACGCCCAGGGCGTCTCCTCCTGCGGCTAGGGGCGTGAGGGCGCGAAATTTGCCTCTCCCTCACGCGCTCCGCCTCCTCCTTCGCGAGCATTACTGCTTCGCAGAAGGAGGTGACGGCCTCTCATGCCCTCTCGCTCCGTACCATGGCCTGGACCAGGACCGGACGCGAGAGATCCCCGCCACCGATCGCCTCCACGAGGACACGGCGGTGCTCTGCCCAAGCCGGGCATACCTCCACCGTATGCTCCACCGTGTCCTCCGGGCGATCCACGCAGTGATGACACCCGGGCGTTTCCTCCCGCCTTATCCGAAACAGGTACCTCCCGAAACAGCCGTGTCCGGTGAGGACCTGCGTCAGGCGGAAGGTGAGGACGCCGTGGCGCCTCTCCAGCCACTCCTCAAAGAGGGGACTTATCGCCGCAATAGTGGCGTGCCCAGCACTGGGTTGCGACAATCGCACTCTCCATGACGCCATGAGATCCCGTCGGAGCTCTGTCCGCTGTGCCGCGATTTCTCGCGGCATCGGAGTCAAGCCCCGGCGTTTCGCCTCCCCGCGCCACTCCCAAATATGCGCGAGGACTTTTGCCTCCAGATCCCATGGCGGCAATCCGGCAAGGAGGCTCGCCGCCTCACCGGAGACCGTGCGGTATCCCCGGACCAGCCGGGTGGCCATGACCCTCATGTGGGCAAGCCTGCGAGTAATAATTTCAATATACGTAAGCACAAAATTATTATTACCTGACAGAATTCATAGTGAACCCCAGCACCATGGCTGGTGCTAGCCCCTTCTGTAATGCCATCGCGCCATCGGCCCTCGCGATCACATACAGCGCGTGAAAAATCCCCCGATACCGCGTATTAGCCTCGGTGCGCGCGCGCAGCTCTCCTTGCAGCTGCAGTCGAGTTTTCACGACGTCCATCGGGTTTGTGAAGACCGTTGCGCCGGCGCCCGCTAGGCCGCCAATTATGAAGTCCATTTTTAAATTACTGTAATTTAAAGGCGAAAAAATTTTGTGTTTAGTAAATCTTACAAAACCGGCAGTAAAGCGTAGTGTGAAATACCATCAAGAAGATTCAAAATTGAATGTAGCAAGTAATTACCTAATAAATTTCGAAATATAATACTATTCAAAGAAACATAATACATTTTCTTTCTTTGAATAGTGTATAAGTCACTTTCACTACACTTTAAAGTTATGCAAAACAAGGTATTTATATTATTATACTAACAGTCTGAATTTGGAAAAGCGCCGCGGCTTCTTTTACATTACACAATGATGTTGGATGGTGGTCTAAAGTACCCACCCCTCTGTCTTGTAACTAGGTACCCCTTTAGGGTAAATCGAGCGGGAACTATTTACCTATCAATACCTAAGGTTACCTACCACGAACTGTCGTATCGTTTAAAAGTCTGGGACATCGCCATCTTGATCTCATCACGACTGACAGATTACAAAGATAAACAAATGTTTAGTAGGTACACGTGGCCTTTTTACACATTAAGGCATGAATAAGGTGCCTACTTATATATTTTACCGTAATATTTGTTAGTTTATAACACCATTGGCTTTTGGTTTTGCATCCCACACAAAAAAGATGCGATGTTATGATGTTAGTTTAAAGACATGTCTATAATAAGGAGAACTACTTCTACAGCATTATTTTATGGTATCTTGGTAGATATTTGGGCTTCTTAAATTATTATGCTGTTAGTTTTTGGCTCATTGACTAAGGCTCCATTTTCTATGACCCTTTACCATTTAATGTTATGGATTCAAGAGATGAGAATCGTAATTGGAGTGAGTGAATGAACGAGTGAAAGATTTTTTACTGTCAGATTTAGGTTATGGCGCGATATTCGGCAGACAGCTGCAAAATAATGGATTACCCTTGTGTGCGTAAACGTGTAATTATGCTATGTTACGAGTATTAAATGTTCTTATTTGGTAACTAGTAGTGCCACTTGTTTCACCCGTATAAGTCTTGATCGCGTGGGAATATCGGGATAAAAAACTAAGATAAATTTCACATTTATACAGGTTGGCATCGACGCGAAAACTTTTAGACATGGTATATAAAAAAAACAGCTGTTCCATAAATTTTGACCGCGTAGGTAAACAGCACATTTTTTTTTAATAACTGACGAAATATTTCAACATTCAGAATCACACACTTTTTGGTCGCAGATATGTTAAAGATGTAACAAGTCGCAACAGTTTCGTAACTGTTACTAAACATGGTGACTGTGTGGGGTTTGGTCTCTATGTGTGGTAATAGTTCGTACAAATTTTGACCGGAAAACATTTCAGTCACTTTAAGTAGTCTTTGTGTTCACACGTAACGTAAACATTTGTGTAGACTTATTTTTAAACACTTGGTGTTTAGTTTTTAACATGTGTACAATCGAGTAAAAATGTGTGGTAGCGGTGTGGTCACCATGTTACTAGAATAATAACTTAAAATTTATATTTACACGAGGTGTCGTAATGTTACGTCATTATTACTGAACAATATATTACTGAAATGTGAATAAAAAAGTCACAATAAGACACTGTTTCTCAAACTGTTTCGAGAAGTGATCAAATGATTGCAGTTGAAATGAGTAAAGAACCGAAAAGATTCCGTCTCACATCGACTTTCTACAGAAAAGTTAACAAATTATTGGTTCCACAAAATCTATCTCCAAGTAAGTACATAATTTTTCAGACAGTATATTTATTCGGTATACATTGTGTTTCTTATACGAAATCTTATATTGTTTACTTGAAATTTTATCAAAATTAACTATTTATTTCCATATTTTTTTAATGTAAGAAAGTGTTACTGAGTGGTTATCCACCTGAAATATTTTTTTAATCGCAGCCTATAAGATTAAATAGCACTTTGTTCTTTGCCTAATGATCATAATACAAAAATAATAGAAGCCAATTAATAGAGCGCACGTGCACAAGCATTTTATTATTTGTTTTAAAATTAAATTGTTTGAAATGAAATTTGGTGGGTATTTTAATTAATAACTTAAGTTTAGGTCAGCATTAAAATTCAGAATTAATATTTTCCAGACCACATACCAAATGCATCGTCTTCATCATTTAAAATTCAAGAAAATAGTTCTGTAATCCCTGATGCCGTACAGTTTAGTTCCAAACAGCCTAGTGCCGGTGGACCAACTTCCGAAGTGTCTAACGTGCAATTAGATGCAGTTGTGACCTCTCATAATGGAGGCGCTGGATACCAGCAGTTCCGCAGCAGAAGCTGAAGAATCGTCTGATTCTGACAGCGAAATACATTCAATAAATATAAAAGACCAAATTCAGCAATGGGCATTAGAGTACCAGATTCCTCAAAATGCCTTAAAGGAATTACTTACTATATTGAGAGACAATTCAAACACGGATTTCAATAAATTTTTACCAAAAGACAGTAGAAGTCTATTAAAAACGCCAAAATTTAATAACATAGTACCAATGGGAAATGGAAAATATTGGTATAATGGCATAGAGAAATGTTTAAAAGAAGTTTTGTCTCAAATGATCTCAGAGTTGCCGACATGCATATTTTTGTCTTTTAACATAGACGGCTTGCCAGTAGCCAACAGCACAAAAAATGAATTTTGGCCAATTTTGTGTAAAATAGACGGCATGGATGTTGCTCCATTAGTTATAGCTATATTTTTCGGAAGCACAAAACCGTGTTTGGAATTATTTTTGCGTCCGTTTGTAAAGGAGCTCATCAAATTACTTCAAGGTGGATTACTCATTCAAAGGCAAATCGTTCCTATCAAAATTCGTTGCTTCATATGTGATACACCTGCGAGGTGCTTTATAAAAGGTGAGTGCAAAATTAAATATAGAATATATTTATAAATAATATCTATTTAATAAAACTACCTAACCTATACCTACCTACATGATTTTCTTCTGCTGTACACAATAATGCCAAATAACTGCTGTAGCTACACCCACGGGTATTCTCAGCCTGTCGTTTCATATACTCATAACCAGCAGTCCACCAGCGGCTATTGTTTCGTTTCGTGGTAAAATGTAGAGTATTTCCTTCTTCAGAATGCAATCTATCTTCTTGCCAAATTTTATCGAAATTTGTTCAACAATTTAGGCGTGAAAAGGTAACTGAGAAAGACAGACAGA
The DNA here is from genome assembly GCA_963853775.1 of Xanthia togata. NCBI lineage: Eukaryota > Metazoa > Arthropoda > Insecta > Lepidoptera > Noctuidae > Xanthia > Xanthia togata. The sequence goes on from OY970802.1 coordinate 23,001,978, forward strand.
GCTACTTTCGCATTTATACTATTACTATGAATTTTGGTAATGTAAGTAGTTTATCGTACCCCCGTGCATTTCAAATATAATGTATCTTATTTCGTGATATTTTTCATTTTAGGTACTGTGGGGTTTAATAGTTACCACGGGTGCATGAAATGTACAGTAATCGGAGAATACGATAGAAAAGGTATATGAGTTTTCCCAGAACGGACATGGCTTTGCGTACTGACCATTCATTTAGAAATCGATTAGATCTTGATCACCATAAAGAAAAAAGTCCAATCGAAGATTTACCCATAGATCTTGTTAACGATTTTACGATTGCAGATGCTCTTCATTTGTTAGATTTGGGTGTAATGAAGAGATGTTTACTGGGATGGACTAATGGCAGTTTTAATTTCCGAACAAAGTGGTCGGCAAGGGAAATTCAGGATGTTTCAAGAAAACTAATGGAAATAAAATCAACTACTCCATCTGAAATACATCAAGGAAGACTGAGAGAATTAGATACCCTTCACTTTTGGAAAGGTGCTGAATTTAAAAACTTTTTGTTATACTTTGGTCCAGTAGTGCTAAAAGAACACTTATCATGTGAAGTATATCAACATTTTTTAACATTGTTCTGTGCCACCACTATTTGTTATTCTGACGTTTATGTATCTTACCGGTACATAGCTGAAAAACTTTTTGTTGATTACATCGAAAAAATTGCAGAATATTACGGTCATGATTCTGTGAGCAGTAATATTCATAATCTTTGTCATATTGTAAATGATGTCTCAAGGTTTGGCTCTCTACCTTCTTTAAGTGCATATCCATTTGAAAGTATGTTGTTTCGAATTAAAAACCTTTTACGAAAAGGCGACCAACCCTTAGCGCAAGTAGCAAATCGCATACAGGAATTGCCAAAGCTAAACATCAAGGGCCACAAATCCAAACGGATGTATCCTCTTGTCAAATATGAAAGTTTATTGGATACGGGTGAAAAAGTATTTACTACTGTAAAAATGAGTGAGAATTACCAGCTTTCAAAATACATTAAAGATAAATGGTTTTTACCTATCGATAATAATATCGTAGAAATGAAATTCGCAACTTTTGATCAAGGAAACATACAAATCGTTGGAAGGAATATAAAAAACAACAGTAATTTTTTTGAGCGACCATTTAATTCTTCCCATATAAATATTTATGCAACATTACTTCCTTACGAACTTGAAGAATTAAAGAAATACAATCTAAATGATGACAAATGTAAACTTACATCTATGGTTTCCAACTCTCAAATGGTGTTTATTCCAGTATTGACAACATTAGGAAAGAAAATAAACAAATAAAAACAATTTTAACCAATCATAATAATTTGACTCTCAAACAATCAGATAAATCTTTAAAAAAAATTAACACAAATTATCAAAAATATTAAAAAAAACATACAAACGTAACTCGTCAGTTAAAACTTTTCAAAACAATTACAAACTGTCAGTTACATAGGTATAATTCTATCGCGTGCAGAAGACAGTCACCTGCTGGAGACGCTGACGTCATCACAAATTTCACCGATTTTTTTTTTGTTGTTTTTTTCCCTTTGCTAGATGAAAGTACCTATGAATATAAACAATTTTTCGCAAAGAACCCACTATCCTACTTGAAAAAAATCTGCTGTTCCATACATAATTCCAATACCTAGGTACTACACCAAAATGTATGGGACAGCTGATTTTTTTCGTGTTGGAAGTTGGTTCGATACAAAAAGTTTTTTATATTCATAGGTACTTTCATCTGGCAAAGAGAACAAAATAACTAAAAATTTTCGGCAAAATTTGTGATGGCGTCAGCGTTTGCTGCAGCTGACTGTCTTCTGCATGCGATGGAATTATACCTTTCACCATTTTTAACTTTAACTAACTTTAAACTATATCAATAAAATTTTAAATAAATGATTAGTCTAATCGCTGTTTGTAATTTTGTTGCACTCCGCATTTTGTTCGAAAACTTGACATAGAAGTAGATCGTCAGAACTTACATTCATCATTTTAGTCTCATGTTTTGAATCGGTCGTCTTGTTGTTTATTTTTACATCAGAGAGTACTGTCACTGTTTTCGATGCTTTAATGGAACGATTTTTTGTGTCTGGCGTATCATCTGTTAAAATGTACAATGACTAGAGTTAATTTGTTTTCATTAAAGATAATTAGATAAAATGAATGGCGTTATTCTCTAAGTAACATACCGATTTTGTTCTCCTTGTCATCTAACCCATGAAACCCATCCCGCAATCCTTCATTTGTCTCTTCTTCATGAATTTCTTTATCTGAAGTATATATTATTATAGTTTCTAAATTGTTTAAAGAAGGATCCTCATTCTCAAGAGTAGTCTTCTTTTCAGTTTCAATTTTCTTTTTTTTTTTGTGTTGATTATTTTCACTGCAGAGCTAAAAGCAAAACAGGACGTTTTAAAACATTATTTTATGTCGCGCACTGTAGTTAAAGGCAGATAATTTATAAAGATATCAATATACAGTGTGTAAAACGTAAAACAGAACTTAAATTTTGTATAAATAGCCGCAAAATGAATAAATACAGTGTAAACTCTTAGTAACGTTGTTCTTCATAACGATAAAAACTCTCTATGTAAAAATGAGAATAATTTTGTTGGTTTACTAAACATATTAATACTAAACATAATTTGATAATATGCAGGCCTGTCCAAACGTTTGAGAATCGCTGGAAGCAATAAACCATTTTGTGAATTCGGTAACTTTGTAACTACTTCTGGTTTCACGTCGACATATGTCGACATAATCTAGTAACTTCCTGATCAGTTGTGACTAGAATATTTTCTCTAAATAAAATTACGTTTTTTAATTATTTAACAATTTTGTGGTTCATTTTTGGTTCCATAACATACAGTTACTATTAAATATATTACAGCAAAAGCTTCCAAGCTCTGGGAATGTAAAAACTTGTTAGTAAAACTATTAATAGTTTTTACAAACTATTGTTTAAATTATACTACACAGGTTAAATCACAATTTTATGGTGGCGCATTGAAAATTTCAAACTATATGAACAAATTACACACTGAAATTCATTTCCCATATAGATTTGAACAATATAAACAAATTAAAATATAAATAAAAATTTACCTTTATAAACAGTGATGGCTGATGTTTTCTTCTTATTATTTTTTAACTTGTCAGTCACAGAACAAAAAGAGAACGAAAACGAATGAACGAACGAATGATTTCTGAGAAGTGGTTGCAGACTAAGAACAATGTTACCACACAGCAACATAACTTTAAAACCAAATGTTACTGTGTCGACTGTTCCCCATTTTTAGTCGTAGCGACGGAACTAAGTACACTTAGCGACCAAAAAGTGTTACTTGAATGAATAAGTGTGGACACATAGTGTCGAATTATTTCGTAACGGCTACCACAAAGCGCTATATGGGGTAGGTACTGACTCCATGGTAACAGTTTTTAACGTCGATGTCCCTGGCACCCAGGGGCGGGGGCAGTCTCGACATAGTTAGCGATCGCTATACGACCGAATTTGGTCGCAAAGTCCTAATAGCGTCCCTAGACGCGTGCGACGTGAACAAGCACGAAAAAAGCCCATACCTACGAATGAAGAACGTCGTGCGCATCTAGGTTTTTTCGGTCGTATAGCAATCGCTATATGTGTCGAGGCTGCCGGGGCTATAGTAGGATCATCCAAATAAAATAACAAATAGTTACAAACAGCATGAGTTTGTGTCAACATAACAATGAAGAGAATTGAGAAATAAAGTTACAGCTATATGACTATTATATCTGCGTGACTACAATATCTCCCTTGATTAACCGTCCTCTGACGCAATCTGTTATAGGTAATATCGTGACATTATGACGCTGATCATTATTATTATTCATTACATCTCCTCAGTCATCTAGTCATATATTATGTCGAGAGGCTGACATACAATCAAATTGATTGTGCAGTTTCTGACGCACGTGTCAAAGATAACTCAAAGTGAACAAAATTAGGCGAAATATTGTCTTTGTGTAAATAGTCCTTTACTTATACATAGTATAGGTAAACGCCTATTTGTGAATAGTCCTTTATACATAATAAACGCCTATTTGTGAATGGTCCTTTACATGGAGAGAGTTTTTCGTCATCTTTTGTTCTTTTGATGAGAATGTGCGTGCTATTGTGGATGGCGTGGAAGGCCAAAGAGATTAATGAAATAGGGCTTTTCAACCCCTTATTCATTCATATTAATAGATATCATTATATATCATCATTTATTAAAACATTAATACAGTGTTGTTTGTCTACAAATACTAAAAACTTTAGGTACATGTAATAGCTAATTTTCCTAAGCCATTAAAGTTGTATCGTTGGGTCCGTGACAGCTCGGCCCGAGTCAACTGGACCCGATTATTAACACCAGATATTTTACTCCCGATTACGTTCTTATCTGTTTTAAAACATATAATAAATATGCAATTAAGGCTTCAAATAAAATATTTTAATCCTACAAATAACAGCATTTTTTTATGTTTGTATTTGTTTATTGAAGCCAGATTCGAGCCAACTATTGCACTAGAATTGAGTGCTTATGGTCTGCATCGCAGATATTTTTGTTTTACCTATTCGTATTCACATTATATTTGTCCTATTATAAACTTTAATATAGATATGAACTAATGTCACGTAATTTATTAAATTGTATCACTTACGATAAGCAAGAAATAGTAGCTAACGCAATCATTAATTAACCCCCAACTTAACATAAGATGATAATAAAGTCAAAGTCAAATAATTTATTTTAATTAGGCACAAAAAAGGCACTTTTGAACGTCAACATTTACAACAAAAAAATATAATAATTGATTCTAGTCGCCCATTCCAAAATGTCGTTTTCGTATGGAGAAGAATGGGCAAGAAACTCCACCGTTAATAAATAAATATTCATACGCAGTTCATTACACTACGTAAAAAAAAACTCACCTTCTACTTAAAGTAATAAGCGTTATTTTATATCACAATCAATAAATTAATTACTAAATAAATTAAAATAATAAGAACCGCGTGGATGTTACGTTACATCGTCCAAATTTATTATCACAATACAAACTAGACTGAATTATGACACTCAATGTCAAACGCGCGTGACATTGAAAAATACAGGTATTTATGCGTAACAACATGCGAGTTTTACAATCAATCGATTTTATCTATTAGTTTTATGGTCACAGAGTTAAAAATCGAACTATAACCATTTGACAGTTGAAGTACCACGTTTCTTGTTATCTAGTATTAGAGAATGACGTATAATCACTGACGTAACAAATGATTTTGGCGCGCGAATGCGGAAGTTGTGCGACTATGTTGGATAAGTTACGTCGACGGTTCGACGGTTGAGCGAATACTGGCGAGATGCACGGTTATCACGGCCACCAACGCGGTTGAATGAACGATTTTGTTCCCAGAAATGGCATGGCTTTTGGCATTGGGGAGTTTCTGCATGGGGAATTTCCCTTCTGCTATTGATTATATTTATGCGTACAGTGTAAATGATTCAGCCCGACTCGAAGGACCAAAAGTTTTGCAAGACAGAATTAAGGCCTAGCCTTAGGTTTAGTTACGACCTATAACGTTTTGTCGGCCTATAGCGTCACTCAATAAACATTATATACTTAATTACTTAGTCTGCACACAAGGTTAAATGACCTTTGTCGATTTGAGGAAAACAGGTCACTGTACTTCTGGGTCATTAGTTTCGTGAAAAATAGGTTAGTAGGTCACAGTAGTCTTAAAAGGTCGCTGCGTTGGCAAGAAAAGGAAAATATTTAATTTTCCTTATTCTGTGGGAAATGGTTTTAAAGGCTAATATGCATCACGTTCAAGTTGAACATTTGTAACGGAGCACTTAGGTATAAATATTGATGATGACTGGGTCAAAAAAAAGCAATTCTATTTAGTCCGTCCGTCAGATAATAAAATAACTATTAGACACGTATTTTTAGCTTTATCATATTATTAAAAAATGACTTAGATAAAACGCATTAAAGTTGGGGAGTGGGGGTTGCTAAGTCACAAGTAAGTAGTATAAAATCTAGATACTCGTGATGTCAGGGCTTATATCCGTGATCCAGCCTGTCCCATCTTGCTGTCCCCCCCTCAGCGACGCCCTAAGCCGAGGTTCGTACCCCACAGGGGGTGCCCTTAGCGAGCGTTCGCCTAATTTTAATTTAGAATAGTTGCTCCTGGCTGGAGGCTTTGAGTGTAGTGCTTAAGGCAGCCACAGGATTGTTCGGTTGAGCAGTAAATACCTTAGTGGTATACCTGCGAGATGCCATAGTTAAAAAAAAAAAAAAAAAAAAAAACGTCAGGGCACTTGTCCGATGAAGCGCTAGCCCGCGCCGCAGCTGAGCGCGTAGCTTTAAATTCCCCGTATAATAATAATGATACATCCTTGATCCAGCCTGTCCCATCTTGCTGTCCTCCCCTCAGCGACGCCCTAAGCCGAGGTTCGTACCCCACAGGGGGTGCCCTTAGCGAGCGTTCGCCTAATTTTAATTTTTAAAAGTTAAAAAGAATAACACTACTGACGGACAAAAAAAAATAGTCATCATCCCTATTGATTGTTATTCCTGCACGTAAAAGAATCGTACCTACGTAAAATCAGTTAGCGAGCTATTGAGTCCTTATGTACCTACTGATTTTTAGGGTTCCGTACCTCAAACGGAAAAAACGGATCCCTTTCAGGATCACTTAATTGTCCGTCTGTCTGTCAGTCTGTCATGATTTTTTTCTTTTTCTCAGGATCGCGTGTAGGTATCAAGTTGAAACTAATATCAAATACGTAGTCTGTCCCTTGGAACTAAAAAAAATCAAGCATCTAAATTCTCTAAAATACGAGCGAGCCTTACAGTAGTCGCATATGATGTGTAAACATCTGATATCTCACCTTGGTAATAAGCAACATTAATTAAATTAATAAGCAAAATTAAAGAGGCGCACGCGCTCATTGGTCAAATCAAATAGTGCGCGCTTCCCCAGCTTCCTGTGACAACCTTCCGTCCCTTTTCACGAAATCATTCCCACAGATTTGATTAGGTATTTAGATGTTATTCGATTTTGATTTTCATTGCAGGATAGTGAGAGGAAAGACGTTACACATAAAAAATACGGCCATTGATGCCTCGCAAATAAATCAAAACCCGGGGACTCGTGGGGCGAGAGGGTACTTCTCGTTAACCTAGAAACATGAAATTTGGCAAAAAGCAAGGTCTTACTCTCACAGCACAAGTAACGTAAAAATTCCGAAAATCGTTACACATTTTTTTTTATGATTACACCATTTCATAGAAAAATAAATAACCTACGCGGTCAAAAAGTATGAAACAGCTTGTTTTGTTTAAAATAACCGACCAAAAATTTCAACGCAGGGGATTTGAGATTCATATACTGAAGCCATGGTACTTAACAGTTTTCGCGTCGATGTCCCGGAATGCCACCCTGTCTATGTAGGATAGTATTAAGTAGGATAATTACCTACCTATATTGTTGATATGATATCAACTCTTTCCGACAGCGAAACTTCTTAGTACGGCAGTGGTTCACAACATTTGTATGATAATTGATAACCATAGTTGATAACAATATTATCGCCCCTGCTGACTACTTCTGTGATAACAATGAGTGACAATATAATATTGTGTAATATTCCAGATTGGTTATAGTTAACTCCTAGTTGTAAAGATAAGAGTCATAATACAAGGTTACTGTTAACCAGGTAACTGTTACCATGGATTCATTCATGATTCTGATATTGAATTGAATTTAAAGTACAAATAATCAGCTTATCTTTATTTATTTATTTAACAGTTTATGTAGGTACACATAGATAAACAGACAAGAAGAAAGGAACAGAAAAATACGTACAAAGGTGATGCTTATTTCTAAAGAAATCTCTTCCAGCATTCCTGTGATAGGAAAGTAGTTAAAGAGATGTGGACAACTTGTGTAAGAGCAGAAGAGAAAATAAAATACATACAATAATAATATCTTGCAATAGTCCTGCAATAACCGGGGGTTGTCCTTGGGTGCACTAGATTAGTGCGTACAGGGATAATCGTCGGTTAGTTCCTCGTTTCATTAGACACGTCTAACGGGCCTCTGCGAGTTGGCTTCGGCCCCTCGTACGCCTTCCAAAGGTCCGGGACACCAGGGTCCCAAGAAATGTCAAAGACGTAAATAATAATTAATAATAATAAGTAATAATTTATTTGTCATTATTATTAATTTATTTATTATTATATTTATTATAGGTACATAATTTATTTATAATTTGTTAATTAATTTATTATTATTAACATTTTATTTATTGATTTAATAATAATATTAAGTAATAATTTATTGTTCTTACCACAAATTACAATCAATCAATCTGCCTAGCCTTTTCCCAACTATATTGCGGTCGGCTTCCAGTCTAACCGGATGCAGCTGAATACCACAAATTACAGAGAAAGTAATTAAATAGTCTACAGACACCATTTTATAATAAAACTATAAAAAAATATTAATATATATTTTATATTTAAAATAAAAACACTTAGCTATTCACTAATCACTACATCATGTACGTAAGGAAAAATCTAAGTATTTTCAGTAAAATAGGTTAGACACAATTATGGGACTAGAAATAGGGACCAATTAGTTCAACCGGGTTTCAGACTGGCTAAAGTAGACTCATCTTTCATGGGGTACTGTGTAAAATGTTACAATAAAATACCTCCCCACATACTCCAATTGAATGAAACGAAATTTAAATCTTGCATAAAACGCACACTATGCTGCCAAGCATATTATTATAAGTTGGGGGATTACATCGCTGACAAAAATGCTTGGCTCAACGCTGGTCCAGCTCCACAAGGGCGCATAAACTAATTGATTAGCATTGGAAAATATTGTTGGAGCTGCTGAAGATTGAAAAACTATATTTACATTGTATAAATTCAATCTCTTAGTATTATATAATTGCATTGCACATATGTGAGCACTGTTTACCTACTTTAACATTTACTCAGTACGTCTTTCATTGACTTGAATGTACCCTGGCGGCTGAGAGTATGTCATGCTCACTCAAATGTCTCGCTGGTGGTGGCGTGTGTGTTGGATCATTAAGTTCCCTTCAAAATGGTTGAGCTAAATGATGCTGATCCATGCGTCATGTTCGTGAACGGGCGCCGTCAGTGGGGACTGGTCATCTCTTAGCTGCCATGGCTTATTTTAATTTTTTTTGTTTTTATATTTTTATTATGGTCGCTTTTAACGTGCACGATTTACTACATTGTTCTCACATGTATAATTTCAACATGAATGATGTAACCAATGTTTTGTAACAATATTCTAATTTAAAAGAGTGTCCATGGAGTTTCTTGCCCGTTCTTCTCCATAGGAACCTACTACGCTTTGGAATGGGCAACTAGCTTCATCTTTCTGACTGACCGACCCCTTGACAATTCAAAAGTACCTGTAATTGGTTTATTTGGAATAAATGATTTGAGTTTGAGTTTGACTAATTTAATTAAATATACAATATGAGAATATACTTTCAAATAAATATCACAAAAATATATACACTTAATTATAATGTAATATATTCTAATAATAAATACAAAATATGCAACTATGACGAAGTGGAAAGATAGTGCCTACTATTCAAAATATTATGCCTATACTAGTTGTACCTTTTGATATCCCTTAACTCTAGGATTATATGCTATACCTAAGTAATCAAACGTAATACAACAAGTCCTAGAACAAGTGTTCCAAAAATACATAGTTTTGAAGAAAACAACACTAGACTCTCATGTGAGTACGAGTAGGTAAATCATTTTCATTCAAACCAATCATTCATATATTTTAAAGCTAAGAAAATGCGACGTTGTCATTTATTTTTATTTTTTATATTTCATATAAGGGCATTTTACATAAATAATAGTGACTTAATTAAAATTATTTTGTATGAGAAAAAAAAAAATGGAAAAATAATTCATATTCCAGTTGATTCTTTGATATGGTCTCATTAATACCCTAGAGTTATGGATATCAAAAGAAATACGTCGATTTTTTGTTAACCTTATTTATCCCACTACTGGGGAGGGCTTCTTTATCACACTTCTGGTGGAAGGATTGGAGAGAGGCCGTAAGGCCTCCATCCTTCCACCGCCGTTTACGAGCCCGCGCGTCCTTCCAGACTTGGCGCAATCTGTGCAGTTCAACCTGCCATCACCTACGGTCCTACGGTTCCTGCCGCGGCCTCTCTGCCTCAGGGCGCATTCAAAACAGGCCTACATTATACAACATGTAAAATAAACCCTGTCCGATCCGTGAGGGTGTTAAGTATCGTACTGAGAATCTATTTATGTGGTAATTTTCAGGAAACAAGGAAAAAAATTCAACTCTCATTTTTTTTCAATGGGGATTTTTACCGGGTTATTACATGGGGCGGCCGTCCTTTAGCGGGTGTCCACAAGCTACAAGTCATAAGTCTTGTTATATACCCCTGTTGAAAAATGACTAATTTTTTATGAATTTGGGGTAATTTTGGTACAAAAAATGTGAATTTAAATAGCAATAGGTATCTGTTTTATTTTCAATAATAAAACAAAAAAAAAAACTTTTTGGTAATGTTATTGCAGCAACTACCTGTGTGCCCCTTTCGGATCGGACAGGTTTTTTTTTACATATATGTCATTTTACGGATTTATGTCAGTTACTAAGGATTTCCTTTCAAGCGTCGATAGGTATATATATATATATCAGGTAAGTAGTTAAATCAATCGATCGCCAATCTATCGAGGGACTCGCAGCAAGTGTTCATCAATCAAGTTAAGCTACGCTTGGTCCTTGGATGGGTGACCATTTTTACATACCGAGACTCCTCCGTGCCTCGGAAAGCACGCTAAGCCGTTGGTCCCGGCTGTCATTCGTGGATCTTTGGCAGTCGTTAAGGGTCGTCAGAAGCCCGAAAGTCTGACAACCAGTCTTACTAGTAACTGGGTTGTGTAATCAGATAGCCTGGACAGGAAACCGAACCCAAATAGTTGGGAAAAGGCTATGTAGATGATGGGTTACATCTATCAATCAAGTCATCATATCGCAGTACACTGCTGGAGCTGGCAGGCATCTCCCATATTGGCAGGCCAATCCATACAACACCCGCTGGGTTCTACGCCTTGTGCAACCAGTATGTTATCGTCGTCGGTCCATTCAAGAACTCTGTGGCCGGCCCACTGCCATTCCGGCTTGCTAAATTTCCTAGCTATGGCGGTAACTCTAGGTCTTTTCCGGATAATCTTATTCCGGATCTTATCCTTCGAAAAATTCTGAGCATAGCCCATTGCTCCATAGCTATGTAGCTAGGCGACTTTGAATTTGAGGAACAATCGAACTCATTCTGCCTAGCCTTCCCAATTATGTTTTTGTCGGCTTCCAGTCTAACCAGATGTAACGTATGGTCACCCATCCGCGAACCCACTGCGACAAGCGTAGCTAAACCTTCCATCGATCCCTGCGGTTGTTATCATTTAGCCACGAAACCAAAACAACAGACTGTTCCACAGTTACCTACTCAGTAATTTATCATGAGTTAGGTAGCTGTCACTATTAGCGATAAAATTATATTAGTGGTATAAAAAATACGCATAATTGCACTAATTGAACTGAAAAGTAATTAGTATCGATGTGATAACAGAATACAAATACCTAAGTAATGATGATAATTACTTTCGTTCAATTGTCGTATCGACCTCGACCCATAACAACTCGACAAAATTGCGATATAAACTAAACTGTACCTATCTATGATTTTTTTTATGGCATGTATTATTAGCACTTTAAATTTGATGAAAACAGCTAAAATTTGTATCATCAGCACTTTAAAATAATAATACATCTATAATTTAATATTATCTCACTTTAATAAAATGAAAAATGAAAATGAATAATGAAAAAAAAATGAAAAATGTTTTATTTGTTTTAGTAGTTTCGGGTATTATGGCACACCATAAGCCTTTATGGAAATAAAACTCGAAGTATATGAGATCAATCAGTCTTTATTGGTTAATTAAGTCGTTAAACTAATCAGTAATCAATAACTAGAAGCCTATGGCGATATAATTTCACAGAATAACTAAAAATATAATTTTTCGTAAACTTGAACATTGACAAAATTTATTCGTGGTGGGATAATATAGACTAGGGCCATATTGGCCGTAAAATCCGTGAGCCATATTGCCCACCAGAGCAAACAGTACAAACAATTAAGTGCAAGTTATTTTAAGGAACAAAATTCACAGAAAAAAATGTCAGTTTCCACTCCTGAGCATTCTTCATGGGCCCATAGCTTACAACATAGACATTGAATCCATGATTCACCTCTGTTGTCTATAGAATAGAGAGACTCGCAATACAAGCACTTTGCGTCAGAAGCATTGCGTCATCTGAACTTTCATCAGAGCTGTACTCGTCGCATGAATCATAACGGGTTCATTTTCGGAGGGTATTATATCAGGAGATTCATTTGTTATTGTAAGAGTAGAAGATGTAGTTGTAGGTTCGGGTGCGATGTTTTCTAGATTGTTCATGCAGTTTTCTCGTTCACTGTCCATATCTATAAAATCGTCGTCTTTAAACACATTTCTGTCAACAGGATATATCCTAGTTCCACGAAAACCATTAACAGCTATCTCTACGCTTTGAGCTCGTAAATACACATGTCCAAAAACTTCCATCATATCGTAATGCGTCAGTGGCCGTGTATTGTTCCTAATCCAAGATCTTATTTCATCAGAAACATATTTTTTTAGCGGTCCCATGAAATGGTTTTCTTTGTGAAATAGGTTTTCGTGGAGCCATTGCCTAAAAAAGAAAAATCATTAATTATTTAATTATGTGGTAGCCAATATGGCCTAGCAGGCCATATTGGCCCTCTACCTGGTGAGCCATATTGGCCGCAGGAACGTTTTTGACAAGTAAAATCTAACCTAAAAACCAGTGAATAATATGCATACAAAACAGTTACCTCACTACAGGCTAAGAGTTTTCCTACAAAACTGTGCACTAACAACATAAAAACATTAATAATTCGAATAACTGAAATTATTTAAACTTACCAAAAAAATAACATCGATATACGTAATTCTGGATAACAGCGCATGCAGGACATGCGCGCACTCGCCGCGCTGCACAGATTGACTGAGGAGGCTGGGGTAAGGTTGCGCCAACATGGCACTGTAAGTTAATCACTAGTGTTGGTTTATTTCGGAGATATAGTAGTAGTCCATATTGGCCGACCAGACCATAATACCCGAAACTACTCTAAATTTAACAACTAGTGATTGGAGCCTCCTTTTAAGCAAAAGCCTGTGTTAGGAGACTCCGCTCTTCCAAAACTTAAAATATTAACATAAAACTACTTGTTTTAAGTGTTATAAAAACAGGCGATTTAAAATAAAAGAGAAAATTAAAAATAGGCAAGAAGCATGCAAATGTGTGAGTGAAAGGGTGTGTGAATGTGAGTATGACTATGAAGGTGTGTAAATGTGAAAATGGGGGTGTGTGAGTGTTAATACTAAGGAGTGTTACTGTGAGTATAAAGGTGTGTAAATGTGAATTTGAATGATGAATGTGAGCATCTGTGTGTATGAAAGTTAAGTGATAGTGTGAGGGTTTGTTAAATTTAATGTAAAATACAGAGTGAGTGTAAGTGGCAATGAATGAAATCAGACTGTATACGACAAGTACGAAAGATAAGAGCATTAAGTGTAAGGTTAAAAGACCAAGATAATCTTTGGTCAACAACAATACCAAGATATTTGATTTGGTAATAAACATGAATAAAATTTACAAAATTAATATAGGTAAGTACACTATAAAGTAACAACTTCGTAAGTAACATAATTAAAATACCTACAAAAATAATAGTTTGCACATATACAAGTCGAAAACCAACTCCGAAACTGAAAAGTATTTTTTTTCTATATATTCTATTCGTTTTTGGCGTAGGGTCACAGTTCTAACCTAACCTATAGAGTTCATTCAATTAATTTTAAAGCTAAACATTTTAAAGTGTGAACATTGATTTAATATATCATATTTTTTAAGTGCGTTCATATATACCACATTTTTAATTACTGTTTTTATGTGTATTTTAATTACATGTTTGTTTTATTACACATTCTCGCTCATTTACTCAGTTTTAATCAGTAAAAAATCCTCCATACCTGTTTCCCCTTTGTAATATTGGTAAATGGTATCTACTTAATCTAATTTGGCTTTCGAAACCTTTCTTTCCATTTTCTGAGTGATTTAAAACACATTAAATAGGGAAGTACCTAAATATTCAAAAACAAAATCAATACGGACTAATATGATAATGTCATGTCCTTGAACGAAGGTCATAAACCCCTAGGACTTTGAACTTTGGAAGGGGGAGGGTAGTTTCAACGACAACCACCTTTCTCATTATGTCCCTATCTCTTTTTTGTTTTACTTTTACCATTTGTAATAACACTCAGTCATACTCACATGCATCACTCTATAGCACTCTAGAATTGTGCCTGTAAAGCGCTAATGAAACGTAGACGCCACGTAGTGCATCGTAGACGTTTCGTAGGCGCATCGTAGGTGCAACGCGCAACGTAGCGAAAGCGTAGGCGAACCGCAGGCGAGTAGTAAGATAGCGCACTATAGGCGCACCGTAGCCGAGTTGAAGCCGCACGTATAGGTGCAGCAAAGACCCATCGTCGGCGTATCGCAGGCGCATCTTAGACGCAGCGTAGCTCATCGTAGGCGCTTCGTAGGCACCCGTAGGCGCAACTTAGGTGTGGCTTGTATGTGTCGCGGACTCACGGCATATATGAGTACCTTCCAGCCGACCCTTTGTTGCTTGAACACGTTCACGGCTCATTAAAATACAGTCATACGTGAGAATCTCCGTCGTAATAAATACATAGGTAGGGTCAACCTAAAAACCAGATGACTACGACGTACTTAATAAAAATTGAATTATAATAAAATACTTACATTTTGTAATATCTTACCGCTAAAAGTGTTCACCGTACACAAACAATAGAAATACAACCGACTATTAGAACAAAACTTAACACGTTGAAGTATTAATTAAAACCACGTTCGAAACACAAAAGCTATAAATATCATTCATGTGATAAACACTAATATTGTTTCCATGTGCATTGATAACAGTTACGTAGGTACTTTACAGAATATCAGGTAACTTGAAAGAGAACTGTTGTGGTCCTGACGTGTATTAACCGCTCTTTCACGTCGATCACGCTATTGTGTCTCGCGTGTTCATTAGAGCATTAACTCGGTGACGTCGTGGCGCCAGATAAAGTTGCATTTACTTTTGTATTTCGTAAATACGAGTAGCATAAAGAAAGAACTGGAAATCTTAGGTCATCCCAACTGTATTGCCACGAAGGACCAGAAATTCTTCGGGAGGCGTATAACAAGCACACAAGAAATAAATGAGGATTTATGTCATGATGACCAAGAAGGTGGTCATCATCATTTAGTGTAATATGTAAGCGTGTTACAGTAAGGGTGTGTGTGTGTTTATATTGTCATTTAATGGACCAAATATACGCAGTGTCTAATAGAACCAGTATTCGAAATGTTTCACTGTCTTTAAATCCCGTCCTCAAAATCATTATCAGTAGCAGCCTTGTTCTACCCAGCGCTGTGTAAAGGTCTGCTCCCTTTTGTGCCATGCCTCCCTGGTCTGTGCGAGTCTCAAACAGGTCTTAGGTACCCGCGATCTTCTGAATGTCATCCACCGATCTGGCTAAGTAGGTACTACCTTCTACTTGGCCGTACTTGGTAAGTACCCAGGAACGAATATTTGCTAAATTCGTAGAAAATTTCATTTTTATGCACGACATTAAAAAGCTAACAATATTTTAAGACTAAGTTTTTATGAAAGATAACGGTCAGGACTTCAGAAGGGATATTTACTCCTCATCATTTCTGCAACAAAACTAAACCTAATACACACACGGTTTGTTAATAAACGAGGACTCTGCTGCCCTATAACCTTTTGCCACAATCAGTCACACACCTACAACAATATGCTTACCGGCCACAGATTTCTAGATTACCCCAAAAAGGTCTTACGCATCAATTTGATTGTATTTCTACGCAAATTCTCAGATATCTTGGTCTGAGATCGCTAAACGTGGAGGAATTATTCAGACTTCGTCTCCGGTCTACACGCGAAGGTTAGAAGGTCACTCATTCATGATGAAAGTCAAGGTCAATGTTATACTTAAGCGTTTCAAGGTCAAGTGCTGTTGACTAATACATTTCCTTAGATACTTGTACGGTTTGACGTTTTAAATAATCAAGTTCAAGGCTAAATCAACTAAGTGGTGTCTACTAAAATATTTGTTGTATTCATTGGTATTAGAGATAATATCATTGTCATCAGCAGTTCTCTGCTGGACTCAAGCCTCTCGAATTACAAGTAATTTAACTTGATTCGTTTATTACTAGCTGTGGCCCGCGGTTTCACCCGCATAAGTCTCGATCCCATGAAAATATTGAGATAAAAAGTATGCTATGTCCTAATCCAGGTCATAATCTAACCATGTGCCAAATTTCATCCAAATCCGTTCAGCCGTTTTAGTGTGAAAGCGTAACAAATAAACAAACTCACTTTTGCATTCATAATATTTGTCGCCACTCCAGACCCTTTCGACCTTATCGGCAATCTGTTCTGCGAGCAATGTGCCTTGACCATTTTCTCTTACTGCATTGATTTTAATTTTATGTTGTTATAAATATAGTATTTTGGAACCCATACTAAGTATGGTATTAGGTCTTATCTCAAAGTTTACAATCGATATTCAACGTGAAAATCGTACAACTGTATATACATATTTGTGTTTGTGACTTGTACACATCCTTAAGCTTCGTGCCGAGAGGCAACGCGACTCTAACAAAACAATTTCTAAGAAAACTTCACGGTAGAACAATTACCGGTGTCGACAAGTCGCGCTAGTCTGCACGAGCCTTTATTCTAATATGTTTAGTCCTACAGTTACAAATATTAATTACAACGATGACCACCACTTAAAAAACCTGTCATTACCACCGGTATACCTTCCTATAAGTATGTATATGTCGCAGTAAAATGGTTAAACCTGTGAACATCACGGCTTCAACCATCTTACTGCGACTTATACACACATGGCCGAGTTAATAGTAACCACGTAACTATTGAATAACTAGCGAACTGCTCCTGCTTCGTACAGTTTTTACAACTTGGCAAAATATCGAGATTTCTTGATTACATGTCAGTTTTTTTTTCTGGGCCCAAATGGTGAACCCACTCCCTCTCACACAAAGGAGACCAGCAGTGCTATTCTGTAACCATCTCACCGTGAAAACTTAGGTGAAGTGAGCTCTGAGTGTGCTGTCAGTCCCTAGCAGCAGGTGGAATGACAGCTCACTTCAAGCTCACTTCACCTAAGTTTTCACGGTGAGATGGTTACAGAATAGATCGGCAGCAATGCTATCCGGTGAAAACTTAGGTGAAGTGAGCGTGAAGCGAGCTGTCATTCCACCTGCTGCTAGGGACTGACAGCTCACTCCGAGCTCACTTCACCTAAGTTCTCACGGTGAGATGGTTACAGAATAGCATTGTTGTGTCCCAGCAGTGGGCACGATATAGGCTGATTATTAATAAGGTTAAAAATCAATGTAATATTTATGTATATTAAACGTGAAGGAGAGGGAGAGGATGTCGTGGCTAAGTAATACCTGCCGCATGGGTCGATCCATCAGGTTAAGCTACGCTTTCCGGGGTGGGTCTGTGAATGGGTGACCATCTTTACATACCGAGACTCCTCCGTGCCTCGAAAAGCACGTTAAGCCGTTGGTCCCGGCTGTCATTCGTGGATCTTTGGCAGTCGTTACGGGTCGTCAGAAGCCCGAAAGTCTGGCTTCTGACGAAGGGGAGTCTATCGTATTAGAACGAAGGGGAGTCTTACCAAGGGGTATCGTATTACCCAGTTACAGGGTTGTGGGGGTCAGATAGGCAGTCGCTCCATGTAAAATGACAAAATACTGGTATTCAGCTGCATCCGGTTAGACTGGAAGCCGACCCCAATATAGTTGGGAAAATTCAATTCATATCAAATATGGTAGGTACATGAAGTTTTTACATAAAATATTTAGTAACACATATTTGGCCAATATTTAGCATGCAATAGTACAAGTTTTTACTTAAAAGATATTAATTACTAGGTAACCACATTTTATAAATTTATTTATCTACTTACTAGTTAAATATGTCTATGCTTTAATGTATAAAATTTACAGGGATGCTTTTGAAAGAACTCGCCCATCGAATAAAAGCAAGAATGTTTTTATTCGATGAATGAGTTCTTTCAAAAGCGTCCCTGTAAATTTTAACAACCACTTCCGCAACGCAACAAAAAACTTATTGAAGGGTAGTTGAGTAATTGATCCAGGCAAAGCATTGTAAATTAGGGGAGCCATGAAAACGCAGCACCGTCGAAAAAGTTCTAGCTTTGGAACGGGCATTTCTAAATCTAAATATGTAACTTTCCTTTTTTGTGTTATCTTTCCGTTCAAATAGTTCAAGATTGGACCTCACAAACCTGGCAAATTCGTAAATATAAATGCATGGGACAGTCAATAGAATATGCGACTTGAAAATAGACCAGCATGAGTCAGACCACTGCATTTTGAATATTGCACGAATACACTTTTTTTGAGCGATGAAGATCTTCGCCATTTCGGAAGAGTTTCTCCACACAACTATACCGTATCGTATTACTGACCAGACGTATGCGTGATACACCATTAAGGCGGTACGCAAAGACGTAACATTTTTAAATTTGAACATTTTAAAAAGGCAGATTCCAGATTGATACATGACGGAGAAAGGTATGGGTCTCTTTCGTCATTAATTAACAACCATATATTTTAAGTCTGCTTAGCTCCGGCCGGTCCGACTCTAACGTATTTCCGACATATGTACACATAAAACTTCCAGAACAGTCTCTAAAAAAAATCCGTTGCGTATTTTAAAAAAACAACGCGGTCACTCACCCAGACACGAAAATCGACATTATTTTAAAATATGAATGGATATATACGGAAATCGGAAATAGATCATGATAGAACCACGCGTTAAGGATCCGATACATTTTTGATGGGAACGTAACACGTCCTCGACATGTTACCCGAACTTGACCCAAATGACGTAACTTCTACTATCTATTGTGGATTTTGTTGTGCTTTCTAATAGCTATTACAACAGCGAGGTTAAAACGAGTTTGTCCCTGTGGCTAAATAATGATGTATGCTCTATATACCGAAACGATACCCGCACTGCTTTCATTTACGGACCTGGCGTAATATTTTCGGCATAATTTGTAATTTGCTTAAATCCTCGCGAGAAAATGTCGTCTTCGAGTGACGAAGATTTTGTGGCACGTATTTATATCTGTTTACGAAAAAAACGAAAGCACTATTGGCGAAATCCTTGTAAAATATTTTCAATTGATACGCGTGACGTGGCGCTGTAAATACCGATTGGGCACTGGATGTTTGTACCAAGACGCGGTAAAACGAACCGATACCGCCCCGCTCCTGCTCATACCGAGCCATTCAGGAAACGTTCATTGAAATATAGGCGCTCGGTGAGCTTGCGGTACCGGAAATACCGAGCATACTGGGGCCGTATTATGACGTATTAATGCCACCACAGAATGCCACCATTATTCCAGTGTGAGTGAGAGACGGAGAAACAAGGGCGCTAGCACCATCCTTTTTGCACAGTGGAATAATGATGGCATTAATACTTCATAATAAGGCCCCTGATCCCGCACCTCTGACGCACCGGCCAATGAGGAAAAAGTCTTAGGAGTCAGTGATTCTTCGAACCAAAATATAATACAATAATAATATATATTTAAAAAAAAAGTCGGCCCAGTGCGTGTCGGACCACGCACAATGAAGGGTTCCGTAGTTGGGATGAATTGATCCCAAAAACGAATTTAACATTGTAGTTAAAAACATGTTCTCCCATACATCGTTATTATATTATGTACGTAGGTCGCGGTCAAATCTCCGACTGAAAATGGAAGAATGCAACATTTTTTTTTTTTTTTTTTGCTTTCTTACTACAAATTAAATATTTTCGGAGTTTTTCCATAGCATGTGCTGTGAGACCTTGCTTCCTGCTAAATTTCATGATTCTAGTTCAACGGGAAGTACACGACCTATTACCCTATAGGTTTTGATTTATTTGCGAGTAGGTATCTCTTAACAATGTCGCTTAAACGGCCGTATTTTTTTATTGCGTTGACTTAGAAGCTTGATTTTTTTAGAGCTCCAAGGGACTATAGACCTACGTATTTGATATTAATTTCAAGTTGATACATGTCTGGACAGACCGACAGACGGACGGACAACGAAGTGATTCTATGAGGGTTCCGTTTTTCCTTTTGAGGTGAGGAACCCTAAAAAAAAAATTAAAATTGTTAATAAAATAATAATATATAAAAAAAAAAACATTTATTTCAGGCGACACAGGCCCATAACTTTTAACCTAAACATACCTATAAGTTTTGTTTTATGTTTTATCTATATATTTTAATATAAAACATAAAACAAAATTTGTGGTATTATGCGTTGGTCGGTCAGTGTTATTGGATATTTCGATCAGTATTCATTTTACTTTCCAGGGTCCGCCTCTTGTCATTCGGAAACAGCAAAATTCAAAAGATTTGAGTTCTACCTGGCAAGGCATAAAGTCTATTTTCCATTTTAAAACTCACCGACTAAAAACGTCAAGATTCAGGCAAAGTTGCAGCATTTTATTCAAATTCTAGATCTTTCCGGAAGGATTCGGGTGGTGTTTCCTCTGAATCAATGCAGGTATTAAGAATTTTGTCGTAATAAGGTCTCACGTCTGTGAATACCTCGCTTTCTTCCCCTCTGTTATATAATTTTTAGTTAGAATGCAAATAAAATGTCCCCACTCTCGTGGCAGCCATTCGTCACAATCCACCAGTCCGTCGTTTACTGGGTCATATTCAGTTAATTCCATACCAGTGAACCCCACATTAGCGGCATCCATTTGGTCGTGTTGATTCGCGATTTCTGTTTATATATCAGTCATAATGACGTGAGCATTGACCATCAGGATATATAATAGGTTCTTGGTATTCTGTTTCGTTGTTAAATTGCTTACTGTATGATTGTCAGATATTCAGTACACCATTAAGTCATGTAAAGGACAGTGTCTTTGTCCGCCCCGATGCCACAAATTATCCTCAGTTATTTGTTAATTTGATAAAACTGAACAAAAAAACTTCTTTAGCGGCGTCTTTATTTGTGATGGGTAAAAAAAAAATTAAATTCGCGTCAGTACACGTGTTACACAATAATAATATTTTATTACCTAAAGAATAATGAATGCTTGTCGATCGAACATACAAAAAAAGTATCAATTGACATATCCGCTTTCGCTCATCATTAGCAGCCATTATGATACCTAGGTACCTAATTTACGGTGTCCATACGGTTAAAATAAAATGCACTAATAAACTGCCAGGAAACTGCCGATGCCGTGCGGGTGGGCGTGTCAATCTCTTACTGACTAAACCCACCCGTGTTCCTTCAGTTGCCTGTACGTTGCCAGGGTCACGGTATCCCCTTCTGCCGCCGACCCGGGCCTGGTCCTTGTCGGACGGCGAGCTACCCATTGCTCACTGTCCGCGATTCCCGCCCAGGGCGTCTCCTGCGGCGGCTAGGGGTGTGAGGCAGACCTCCACCGTATGCTCCACCGTGTCCTTCAGGCGATCCACGCAGTAATGACACCCGGGCGTTTCCTCCCGCCTGATACGGAACAGGAACCTCCCGAAACAACCGTGTACGGTGTGGATCAATCCACGACGACGCGCCCCACTCCGCGATTATTGTACTGTTAAGCTGTACTTTAGTACGGAGCGGAGCGGAGTGGGGCGCGTCGTCGTGGATTGCACTATCTATATCGTCATTGAATAATTAGCCGGGAAATCCGATCGGCAACTAATCGGCAAAAAACCGCCAACTAGTTGGCTCTTAAATATGCAATGAAATTGTAATCTTTCCTTATTGTTAGTAGATACTTTATCTCTATTTTAGAATCAGAGTTTGTGATATAATCTAGGAACAGAAAATCACCAATCTTCGTTTGGCGGTCAATAATAAAATTGAACTAAGAAAAAATATATATTCTAAACATGAAATTCTACAACTCTGAATAAGGAACGTACCTACCTATGGAACCCAATATTTTTATTTTATTTTAGAATATTATTTTACATATGTTACAAAACAGAAACTGAGTTTCAGGTACAAATAATATTAATGTCGTGGCCAGATTCATGAAAAGGCATGCTAAAATTGGCAATATCGTTTAAACGTCAACGTTTAATGATGTCAGTCGACGTTTGGCCATTATCATGTCTGCTGGCTGTCTGTCTGTCGGTCTGTCCGTCTGTCGCAGCCAATTTGCTCCGAATATACTGGATCAATTTAGTTGAAAGGTACACATGAATTTCTGTAACCCAAACACGGACGTGTAACGTAAATAAATAAATGTTTAATATTATTTAAGGTCTCATTACGGAGACAAAGGACCTAGGCGGATTTTGTATGAACCCCGTCCCCACTCTACAACAGTCTAGGGATACGTGTCAATTTGCTCATTGGGACCCAAAAAAGTCTAAAGTACCTGTATTAGTTGCAAAAACTATTGGGTTTATTTATAATTTAAAAAATACTTTTCGGCAAAAATGTATTTATTTTTAAACAAAAAACATTTTTTCCACAAACAAAAAATCATATTTCACGTAAACAAAAAATACTTGATTCTCAAACTGAAAATCATTGAGTATTAGTAATATTGTTTATGTTAATGTACCTATTAACTCATTACTTAGTACAGCCAAAAGCATGTTAAACTATACACTACTGGCTTAGTTTGAGCTCTGATTTATACTGCGTGTCATACAAAACTGTCTTTTTTTTGGGGTGGGAAATCATCAAATGACTTCTCCCGCTCTGGGTGAAGCAAAAGGGCGTGTCAGACTTTTACTGACTAAAACCAACCCGTGTTCCTTCTGTTGCCTGTGCCGGGAGCCATGGTATCTCTTTCGATGCTGGTCCTGCTCCACAGCCACTTGGGCTCACTAGTTAAAAATGAAAAAATTGGTAGAGTTGCTTCCCCTTTTTTATTTTTTAGTCTGACTACGAACTTATTGTTTATTTTGTTTTTTTATTAAACTAAGTTTTAATTATTGAATACTCCAATAGATAATATTGATTTTCTTTCTTTTGGTGGTAAAATTCTTTAAATACAATGCAAACTATAGTTTTGTATAGCTTAGACGCATTTTTATTTACAATTTTTGTAAATGTGAGTACCATGGAGTCGTTTACTATGTTATTATGTTGATTTTGACTTGAAAGAGCAGGGTAGTTGAGAGTATGTCATGCTCACTTAATGTCTCGCTGATGGTGGCGAGTGTGTTGGATCATTCGGTTCCCTACAAAATGGTTGAGCTGGATGGTGCTGATCCACGCGTCATGTTCGTGAACGGGTGCCGTCAGTTGAGACATCTCTTATCTGCCAGGGCTTATTTTTAATCTTACATTTTTAATCGTTTTTGATTATTATATTTTTTTAGCATTGTTCTCACTTAGAATCAACAAGAGTAATGTAACCAGGATTTTGTAATTTATATATTTAAAAGAGTGTCCTTGAAGTTTCTTGCCCGTTCTTCTCCATAGAGATCTACGTTTTGGAATGGGGAACTAGCTTCAACTTTCTGACTAACTGACTGACTCTTTGACAATTCAAAAGTGCCTGTAAAGGGTTTAATTTAAATAAATGCTTTGAGTTTGAGTTTGAACAACCCGCGACCCCGGCGCGCATCGGCCCTAGCAGACCCCATCCATTGATGCTGACATCTCTTTGAGGCGCGCGTGGAACACAATGCGCCGTCGACCCGGGCCGTTCTTACCGGATGGCGAGCTGCCCGTTAACCGTTACGTTATATGAAAAAAATATTAAGATCGCCATGTTCTAATCCTTTTTATTGCACACTAAGTAAATGTGCTAGTAAAAAAGAAAAAAATAAATATAAAAACAATATAATATATGATAAGGACGTCGCCATAGTAAAAAAATATCTATCCTACTAGACGCTTCAAATGACACTTATTTCAAATCTGTTGGATGGTGGGGACGTTTCTTCGCATCATCCTTTGAAAATAAAAAAAATGTTTTGCAAACTGTACCGTGTGACTTATGAAATAAAACAAAAAAAATATTCAAATTATGAAATAAAACTATAAAAATAAATAAGGAAAAGAAAGAAAGAAAATTAATTTATTTGACTCAGGTTAAGGCACACAATATTCACACAAAAACAAAAAAGCAGAAAAAAAATACTTTAAGATATAGGTACCGTATGAAAATTGTTCATCATCTCCGAAACTATTGATCCTAAGAATTTTGAAAAAAATTACAGAGAATGGTTCTTTACTCAAAGATTACAGGAAACCCTGTAGGAAGTCTTAAAATAACATGGTAAATCTCTCAAGTGTGTGTACAAACTTATATTTGCAGTTGGAATGTATGGGAGAACATGTTTTTCAGCTACAATGTTAAGTTAGTTCTTGGAATAAATTCATCCTAGCTACGGTACCCTTCACTGTGCGTGGTCCGACACGCACTTGGCCGGTTTTTCACCATAATCTGGTAGGTAGGTATAATTAAAAAAAAAAATATTAAACTGTACCTAATGGGTCAATGTCATCTAGGATTCAGCCCTTTCCAGGATCCCTTTCATATCCTACTATCGAGATCCGCTACATAACATATGGTACCTATTCCTAAGTACAAAGCGTTATTGCAACGCATTCATTGCTCTTTGCTGTGTTTATGGACAGCTATACATATAACCTAGGAGTTTATTTGTAATAACCGTTTGTATTTAGGTGTTCATAAGCAGCGGTAACTTTTGTTTAGATTCTTCGAAGTAGGTACCTAATTCTTCCACAACAAAAAAGACCTTCAACCCACAGAATAAGTACTTCCAGTTTTAGTTACCACCGTCCTTTAATAATTTCTATACGATTTGTCCCTGTCCATTTCAGATCAATTATACCGAAAGCTGCTTGTCCGTATGCGTGTGTCACCTGGCAAACAATATTTTTCCGACTCGCCCGCCTGAAGGTCATCACAGTCGATCGATGGTGGTAATAATGGTCATTTCTCCTCGTCCCGCAGTCCCGCCGTCCCGCCCAGCGTGCAGCGTGACGATGTTAAAGCGTGACAGGTGGTATACTCGTACCTAAGTACCCCTTAAAGCAATCCTTTATTTGTCACGGAAATTCGTTGGCTGATGTTATATAGTGTGCCTGAACTCAGAGAGCTTTGATGATAAAACATTATTGTGCCACTATTTTTCTAGGGACTGTCTCGATGGTCTAGTAATGCAAGCGCAGTTGCTAAATTGAGGAGTCTTAGGTTCTATCCCAAGGCAAAGTGTGATTCAGTTTTTCCATCACGAAATTCTCAGTTTTAGTAATAAACTTGCTCATGATTTTATGGGACTAGTTATTAGACGTAAAATACGAAGGGTAGGCAGTATATGGCTGGCATTTATGCTAAACTGTACCCTAATTACGTTATAGACGATCTATCGGAATTTGAATCGTTTTGAAACAAATTCCTAATCCAATGCTTGATAAGTTCGAATAAAAAATCTGCTTAGCAATGTAAATAACGCAATGAATGTTGTTGAACTGTCAAAATGAAACAAATTTGTCGTAATCGTTTACGAAAATGTGTTGCGTAATTAGATAGCTGGGCCTATTTGGCGCAGCCGTGAGGCACACAGTACTATTCTGATATTTTTATTTTTTTCTGTTTTTTTTTGTTTTTGTGTGAATATTGTGTGCCTTGACCTGAGTCAAATAAATTTATTTTCTTTCTATATTTTGCGTAGCTAAAGGTAATTTAAGAAACAAAATAGTTCCTAATTTTGATACCTAAACTAAACTGTCTTCATAGATAATATGTGTTGGTAGAATATAAGTAGATACTTTTGTGAAATTAGCAAAAGTTTTCACTTTTGTTGAACTTGAATATTGAGGAACTGAAATTACGAATTGTTTTGTCACAATTCAGTATTATATGTTTTTAAACATAGTGCGGACATCGAGATTTCTTAGGCAAACGTAACTTTAATATTAACGTATTTAAACTAAACTAAGCGATGGTGAAAACCTCATCAAAATCTGTTGCGTGTGGTTTTGAAGAACAACGCGGACATACAGACAAACGCGAAAAGCGACTTTGTTTTATAATATGTATTTTTGGGTCAGGAATAAAACGCGTTACGTAACAATATACCTACTTATAGTTTTCCATTCTTCACCACAGTACAATTTACGCTTGTTTCATTTTATCAACCGACTTCAAAAAGGAGGAGGTTCTCAATTCGGTTGTATGTTTTTTTTTGTATGTTTGTTACGCGATTACTCCGCCAATTATGAATTGATTTTGATGATTCTTTTTTTGTTTGGTAGGGATACTTCAGAAGTGGTCCCATATAAATTTGGTCTAGATCTGATGAGGGGTTTTTGAGTTAGCTTCAATAATACGTATTTTTCCCATCTAGTATATGTGGATGATATGCTAATAGTTCCTGTCACTGTAATTTACATAGCAGGTAATTGGTATTCAAATTTTTGTGGGGGTTTTGTGTAGGTACCACAACTAAAAAGTGAAAAATAAAAACTTTTTCATACAAAATAAAACCGACTTCCAAAAAAAACACTACAAAGTGAAAAATAACTTTGATTTCGGAAGTCGGTGGCAAAAAAACGAAAATAAAACCCCAAAGACACCGACTTCCGAAATCAAAGTTATTTTTCACTTTGTAGTGTTTTTTTTGGAAGTCGGTTTAATTTTTTGTGAAAAAGTTTTTTACCTAAGCGCCTCATAATCCAATAATCGTAATGTCAGCCGATGACAAAAAACTTACAGATGTCAATTTAATGTACGTAGCCCACCACTCCCATTGCGGGAGGTTTTAATGAAATTGCTGATAATAAATAACCTTACAGTATAGATACTATGTTATTATTAACTTACTTAGTACGGGAGTTCAACAAAAAGGGTTTGTACGCAATAAAACCATACTAGCCACTTTTAAGACCCCGTGACAGTTGCTTTGACAATTAATTTTGGAACTGAAATGCCAAGAAATACATTCTTCGAGAAAATTGGGAAACTATAGCGGTCACGGCAAAGAGTATAATAATAATATGGTAACGGATCGTTGAAGGATACGGTTACATGGTGCGTTGTTCGTTCAGACGCCGCGCGTTGTTGCAGCGGTGTGCTTGTGTGCGCACGTGGTCAAGCGAAGGGCAGCGCGCGTGAGCGACACACAGGGGGGCGACGTTCGCCAAGGTCGGACGCGGCTGTCGGCGGGCAGGCTCGCGCGCCGCCGCACGTCCCATGCTGCCCGGGCCACTTGCGCCGCTCGACCCGCACAAAACGCGCGCACTCACCACGATATACGCACCGCGGAAGCTCAACACGCGGAAGAACAAAACGGCACAAATGAGAATGCTCGCTAACGACATTCAAATAAAACCGTCCCTATCTCCCTTCCATCCTCTCCCCGCCATCGGACAGAAGCTGGAGAGATCCAACACAAAAGTGATCGTGTTTGACTTCAACAAGAACGAATCTGGCACGTTGAACCGCTCCATCAAAATTCGCGATGTGCTCAAGCCTCTAACTCCGTTGCGGATACATGGGCCGACGAGGAAGAATTCCCTGGACCAGCAGGACGTGAAAAGGCCGCAACAGTTATTAAGAGAAAACACTTATGATGTTATAAAACCGATATTCGTGACTGCAGAAAATGTTAAAGTGAGTAAGGATGACATGTCCATTACAAATAAGACGCAGGTTATACAGCCAGCGCCAAGTTCAGAGAATACGATAAAGAAGGTAGAACAGCCAAAAGCTTCACCGAAGACGAGGTTTAAGAAAGCAGCTCTGCAAGTAGCGAAGATGTCGACGATGCCGGAGACAGGGAAGCTGCTCTGTTTAAGAGAGAGACAGACGTTCAGGGTCTGTGGAGTAGAAGAGGACAAGAGTATATGCAAACTGCAGGATTTGCCGCAGAGTCCAGCGAAGAATCTAGACAAGCTATCCGAGATATTCCAGAGCCTAGAAATGAAAGGTCGCCATAGAGACAAGATGAAAAAGGAGAACAGTTGGTTCTAACAATTACATAGACTAAGAGAGTGCAATCATTTACTTGAATATGTGAACATCCGTTGACAAACGTTAAGTTACCATGTTTAAGTAAAAGTTTATTTTTGTTAACGTTAAATGTATACGAAGATATTGATATTGCTCAAAGTGTAGTGTGGTGTCCTGTTCTGTCCGTCTTGATATGTTATTAAAGTGTGTCGAACTTTCTAATGGAGGCTTTTATTGAAATCCTTGGAAGAGTAATTTTTATAACCTTTCCGTCATCGATAATGGATGTGAGAAAGGACACGTGTGCAAAGTAAATTCAATGTCGTGACCTTGAATGAGTTTGTCAACAAGTGGCGGCTTGAGGCTTGCGTGATTTTCCACCAGTTCTTAATGAACCTTTTACACAATCGCCAATGTTGGCCACACTTCTACATCCATTGAGGAATTATTAACAGGTTTGATGTAGCTTTTGTAAACAAATACCGCGATGAATATCGAATTGACAAACAGCGTGGGTGTACGACAGCACAAAAAGCGTGATGTTATCGGTAGTTTAGCTGCTGATTCATTTTTCCAGCAAATGATTCATTCCTGTGATTATTTGTCGAATAGGAATGATCGATGTGAAAACGGAATAGAACTTTTGATACTTAAGCACAGTCGTTCTAACTATAAAAGCTTTAAATAAAAGCTTTAAATAAAAGCTTTAAATAAATTACACTGGGACAATGTATTGAGGCATAACCGATGTAACCCTGCAAAGTCAGTCAAAACATTTATTTCAATTAGACACATAAAAGGAACTTTTTAATGTCAATAATTACAAACAAAAAGAATTGATTCTTCCAAAGGTATGGTGAAGAGAAAAATGGGCAAGAAACTCCATAGGTGTGCCCCATCCAGAAAATGTCGAATATCGTCATTTGAGTGCAACAGATATTCAGGACATCATAGATTCTTTAATCGTTGCGTAGATTTACTAGAAGAGTAGAACTAATCACAACAAATATAAAAATCTACAGAAAAATTACAGAAGTTGATGTCCTAATTATCTAACCTCACACACTGACTTATTAATTGTATTTCAGGAAATTCGTCTACTTTTAAAATTTTTGTAAATATGTGAACACCGTGTATCTATCACATAATTAATTTATCTGTTGTTGCTTCATTTTTTTTAACCTATTGTAGTATAGTAATTATTTTATTCTGGGTGCATTCGTCTCTACATATAATTAATAACTGACTGCCTCGTTGGTCTAGTGGTCGCAAGCGCTACTGCTGAACATGAGGTCCTGGGTTCGATTCCCAGGTCGGGCAGTGTCATTGGGTTTTTCTTTCTGGAATTCCGCAGTAGCAGCCAGGAGTCTGGATTTGTGCCCGGTTGAGGGCTGAATAGACTCGCCCCCTATTACATGTGACTTAAACATAACTGGCGAAATGTGTGTGTACTATAGGTACACCTCTGCTAAACCCTTCGGGGAAACAAGGCGTGATATTATGTTATGTTATTTAATGTATGTGTTTCTTGCCCATTCTTCTCCATGCAAAAATTACCATTTGGAAGGGGCGACTAGAATCAACAAATTTATATGTATTATGGGCCTATTTGAAATAAATGATTTGACTTTGACTAAGTACTTATTACTTACATGGCGTTAATCGACATTTTCTGGCTGGGGAACGCACACTCCATAATTACTCTTTTAAATGCGTATGGTGTCCCTTGCAATCCCTCGTAGCGTAGGTCTCATTGCGTAGCGTCTCGCGTAGCCCGCCCGTAGCGCATGTTGTCGCGTAGCCCGCCCGTCGCGCATATTGTCGCGTAGCAGCATAGCATCTCATTCGTAGCGTATCATTCGTAGACGCTCCCGTTCCGTAGCGAGGTCGTAGAATACTAGATTTTTCTTTCGTTTGTCTAAGATCTATTAAGTTGGTTACATATTCACATATTATTTACTTCTGTATTCCTCTTTCGTAATTTCGATCAAATCACCAAATTAAAAATAAAAGTATGTTGTCTAACACAGAAAAATATAAACCAGTGTCCTTGCTTGATACCCTCACATAACTTTGGTGTAAATTAGCCACATTAACATCGAGAAATGCGGGTGATAAGTTAAGTTACAACATTTCACCTTGTTACACTTTTTTGGCAGTATATAAACAAACTTATTGGGTAACAGAGACAAACGTTATTTATTTATTTGCTAACATGTAAAACACTGGTTAGTAGGCATGCATTAAAATCAATCATGACACAGTTTTAAGACATGCACCCTGGCACTGCAAATGTTTCATATCAAATGACAATTCATTACATTTTAATAATATTTAATTATTACATTTTATTTCAAATAAATATTTATTATTAATTCGTTCATTCATTTTAGTCATTATATGTAAATTCGTTCATTCATTTTTTTTTTTTTTTTATGGCCTTCATTGCTGCGGTTAACTTGTTAAAGGACTGTAGGTAACTATAAATACCTGATTTACAGACGTCTATGTTATTATGATGCATTTACCGTTAAATTCGGCCGAAAACCTCGCACGCCTCAACAGTTATGACAAAACAAAAAAAAAATGCCTTCGCTTTAATAATCTAGATTAGATTTTTAAATGTGAAGGTTTCATTGCAATCGATGACTGAAGGCCCTGACTGGGTTTTAAATATGGTTTAGCAGGGTTTACCAGATTGGCTTTTACGAAGTGCATTACTGCCATTTTGAAGCATATCCTACTTACATGTGTGTTCCCGGCAAAACTATTTCAATTTGTTTCGTCTTTATACATAAAAAATACTACCCATAGGTAGTTTACACTAGTTTACAATTATTATAAGCATATAAACTTGTTTATTGATCGTGACAATTAAACAGAAAATAAAATAAAATACAATTTAATTGCGAGTTTTTATCTGGCAAAATGTGGGTGTGCAAAAAGGTACACCTCTGCCCAACCTTTTTCAATACAAGCGTGATGTCATTTTGTGTATTTATCTAATTTCCCTGAGTAAAATATACATACTATTTAATTATCTTCTGACTAGGCCTCATTATTGCCACTAGGGTCAGTACAGCTCGGCCCGAGTCAACTCAACCCGAACAATAATACCAGATACTACGTAGTCAAAACTCTTCTATTGTCAAAGGAACGCTTGTCTTTTTTAGTCCAGAAAATGTATAAACTATGTAATGAACTTAGGCTACTTATATAGGTATCATAATTGAAATAGGCGTTGTAGATAATTATGTTTTCCTGCTTTGTATGTACCTAAATAGAAAACCAAAATCTTCGGAAAACATAATTAAATTCGTAATGATTTATTTTAAAATATTGATTTTCTGCCTGATCGTACAAATCACCGTAATCGGGAATAAAATATCTAGTATTATTATTCGGGCTGAGTTGACTTGGGCCACCGACCGAGCCATTATAGCTGCAGTTTAACACTATATCCCTAGAATTTCGTGGACAACCTATGCAGCTAATGACTAGCGTGATACCGATACAACAGATAAGTGCATGCTTCATGTCAGCCAGCATGTTCACGCGATCTGTCGAACGACGTTCTTTGCATAACCTAGATATAGCGTTTGTTGACCAAATTAAACATTTTATTAAAGACTCCATTGTTCCGAAAGTTGAATTTCTCTTTTTATTCCAAAATCGAGGGTTAATTGGTTATTATACTACGCTACGACTCAGTGTCTCACTCATAGTGGCGCTTGTGTTGGATCATTAAGTTCCCTTCAAAATGGTTGAACTGAATGGTACTGCTCTATGGGTCACGTTCGTGAGCGGGCGCCGTCAGAGGGACTGGTCATCTCTTAGCTCTTAGCTAACTGCCACGGCTTATTTCAATTTAATTTTAGAATAGTTTTTTTTTTTCTTTTTGTTACGGATGCTTTTAACATTCTGCATTGTTCTCACATGTATTATTTCAACATAAATAATGTAACCACATTTTTATTTTTAACAGTGTCCGTGGAGTTTCTAGCCCGTTCTTCTCCATAGGTACCTACTACGCTTTGGAATGTGCCACTAGCTTCATCTTTCTGGCTGACCGACCCCTTGACAATTCAAAAGTGGTTATATTGAAATTAAATTATTTGAGTTTGAGTTCTAACAGTAGCCGCAAGTACGGTGCTTTCTGAGTTCGATTACCAAAGTCGGGCAAAGTAAGTATATTTAGCTCGATAAATTGGTTTTTGAATTTTCTTAGTAGCAGCCCGGAGTCTGTCTGAATTTGTGCCCAGTTGATGGCAACAGCTTCGTAAGTTGTTAGTAACAATACATACCCAGCTGGCAAAATATGGGTGTAGGTTATGGGAACACCTGTGCCTACCCTGTCGAGGATTACAAGCGTGATGTTAAGTATGTGATATCCTATCACACAGATTAATACTGATGGTTCACTCTGCAAAATCATTTATATAAAGAACGACTTGCTACGACACAATAAAGTGCAATTCAGATCGCACAGCGCTACCTACAGTTATATTCACCTAGAAGTTGACTGACTAGGTACTTTACGCTCACTGAATTAGCCCGACAAGATGAGCCCGTAGCGTTCAAGTAGCTTCATACCTAAAATGCGGAGTGCACCTTCTGTACTATTCTGTGGCTATCACCAAATACCCATACAATGCTATAACAGTTTGTTGGCAAACTGACGGAAAACTCCATTAATGTAATAACTCTTTTGTGTGGCTTTCGTATTTGAATGCAACGATGAATGTTTTCGTCAATGTGGGTCAATCAGGTACATCAGGTACCTGTATGCCATTTCTATAGAATAAGGTAGTTCAATGTACCGAGGTTACAAATCAATAGATTTACAAAATTAGCTAGATAGAGTTCTGTTACCGAAGAGTGCCAAACGGAACCCTATTTCCAAGCCTCGGCTGTCCGTCTGTCTGTCAGCGGGTTGTATCTCATGAATATAATATTAATAGGTAGACCGTTCAAATTTTCATTTAGTGGAGTGTGTAGTATTTCCATTGCCGTTTAGCAATAAAAACTAAATTAAATTTAAAAAAGGGGGTTCCCATACAAGAAACGTGTTTTTTAGGCGTTTATTTGGTAAATACGTAACGGAACGAAACGGTACGGAACCCTTCGGGTGCGAGGCCGACTCGCACATGCCCGGTATTTAACTAGGTATACGTTTAGCGATAAACAGCACGCTTAGATAATTAAAAAAAAATAGTTACCTATACATTCACAACAGCACCTACAGAATAGAGAATCCCAAGCCGTTTACAGTCTAATTTACAAACAAAATTACACTTACAACACACGGCATCCATGATTGACAATTCGTCAAAAAAAAACGATAGGTACGTCATGACTAGTCATGAGTGACGGATGCAAGATCACATTGCATACGGGTAACGGACATGGAAACGAGTTTTTTCGCGATTCGTCAAAATATCCGAATAGATGTTCACATTTGATTCGTGATTCAGAGTTCAATCTTGGACGAGCGAGAAATCACGATTCATGTTTTTTTGACGAACGTGATTTAAGACTTGCCCGTAATTTTTCACGATTCGTGATACGTGTGAACACAGGCAATTAAAAAGCATTTCCCCGTCAAAGAAAACAAAAAAACTAATCGTGAAAAAAGAAGATTCGTCAAAAAACACAAATCGTCCTCGTGTGAACGAGCCCTTACTTAAACAAAATACAATTATGTGAAAACAAAATACATTATTTATACTTAGGTATCTAATTTATATTTCATTCATCTTCTCACAAAATCGAATGTTTTTCCGTGCTTATAAGTTTAGATATCATATAGTGCTAGTTTCGCCCGCGTGATATCTTTAAGTATAAATTATAGATGTCACTTAGTGATAAATAATACCTACTTACATCAATCTACTGGTGAAAGAATTTTTAAAATCGGTCCAGTAGTTTTTGAGTTTATTAATTACAACCAAAAATACAAACTTTTATCTTATAAGATTAGTGTAGATTTTTATCTCACGAAGCGACGCGCGCTTTACTTATGCTATCCAAGTTTACAAACACGCTGTGGATGTGTGCGTGAAGACGAGCAGCGTCAGCACATAACACGCACACACATACTTTCGACTTCGCCATTGTCTCTGACGATGACGGTACCGTGAGCTCCTGCGCTTACACACATTCCCAGCATGTTTGTACATTTGGTAACCACAACTCCACAAGTAAAGCGCGCGTCGCTTCGTAATAAAAATACTGTAAGTACCTACAGTTAGGAAGGCCAGACAAAATGTGTGTCTGTGTTATAAACAATGATCTTTATGATCTTATGATGTATTTGGTGATTTAATTTTAATTTGATGTACAGTGTGACTTGGCTATCGCATTAGGAATGCATATATTTTTTCCAAATCATTAACACTACTCGTTTAGACGTGATCTTCAGTATAAAATCATTAAAAGTCGGGTATCGTTGTAGCGGTTACACACCGCCACATACGAACTACTGTAACGAGTTTAAAAAATCGTTACATGCTTCTCGTCAGTTAGTCGATTTCGGAACGTTTTTTTTGCTGTCATCGATTGTGTTTGGTGGAAGCTGTCAACTTTGACGTTATCACTTTGACGACGAACATTCCTGATGTAGTATTGAATTTTAACGACATTTTTT
This sequence comes from Xanthia togata, assembly GCA_963853775.1. Lineage (NCBI taxonomy): Eukaryota > Metazoa > Arthropoda > Insecta > Lepidoptera > Noctuidae > Xanthia > Xanthia togata. The sequence continues at coordinate 23,037,020 of OY970802.1, forward strand.
TAATCGGGATAAATCCTGGGTATTGGCGGCCTATTGATGCCGTAAACTTCTAAAACTTTCCCTCAGGACGTGGTGACGTAGGAATAATCCTTCATTTCTTTGGTAAGATTGAATTCTTTCGGATTGATAAATTGGATAGCGTGACGAGTGCTCGATATCATACTAAATTATTGTTCCAGGCTTCTAAGTGATTTGTCGCCCGCCTGAATTTTGTGGCGCACTTGAATTTGCCATTTGTTGGAAAAGACGGTAAGTTATTATTACTCGTGGAACGCCACGCTTCCCAACGTTTGGGAATCCTGAACAATTTATTAATTCTCTGTAAATTTTGTTTCAGCCGGATTGTGACCGACCCTGGTCCCGACGTCTTTTTCTTTTCTTTTCTGTTCCTTTCGATTTCTTTTCTTTTCGTCTTTACTGGATATATTTCTGCAGAATACAACTACGGTATTTCTACAAGGGATATTTTTATCCCTACCATCAACGCCACGATCCTAGAGGTTTTATTTAACCATTTTTTTACTACCTACCTTTTTTTATCAACAAAGATGCAATAGTAATGTAAATTCCATAATAATAATATTGTAAATTCAATGATAATAATGTAAGTAATTATAACCTTTTTTTTTGTATTTAATTTCATAATTTTATTACTCTGAAGCTACTGGCAAACATTAAACAAGGTATTAGCAAAGGAAATTCCATTCTTTTATTCATTTAATTAGCTACCTACCGGCAGATTAAAAGTCTGACTCTCCGAAGTGTTCTATCTGGCAAGTTTGGTTTATTTAAAACATATTGTGTGCATCTCCAAGGCGCCCGAAATTATTTTATTGTTTAATTTGTATTTTTTTTTATAGGAGAACACACCAACTTTACACATTTTTATTAAATTGGGCAAGCTCCCAACACATGTGACACTCATGTACAACCCATCCATTACACTACGCATCAAAGACATGACGTCACACAAATCCTGCATCGCGCAATTAGAGTTTACCGCGCGAACGACATATACTCGTATAAGACTATCCGACATCACGACCCTTGCTCGCAGAAGCGCCAGCCCGCGTTACGCTGAGAAATATAGATTTAAATACCCCGATCAATAATAATGACAATTTGATCCAGCCTGTCCCACCTTGCTGTCCTCCCGCCAGCGACGCCCTAAGCCGAGGTTCGCTTAGTTGAACATAGAATAGTTTATGCCCCTGGCTGGAGGCTTTAAATTAGTAGCTTAAGGCATCCACAGGATATTCCGGTTAAGCAGCTGCGACCTCAATCTGAGAGTCAACTGCGAGATGCCATATCAAAAAAAAAACCGACATCAACAGTCGGGCAGTCGGCCCGCCAGACACAACACCCGTCTGGTCGGAGGATCCTCCCTTTTCTATGGTGGATGAGTGAACTTTACACCCTGTTCCTCATGCCCCTAAATCGTTGCCTTAAGCTACTCAAATCTTCTCAACTTGCTGTGAACCTACTGCTTACTGTGTTACGAGTACCTGGACAATAAATATTTTCTATTTGTATTTTCTCACCTAAGTACATAACTTTAATACATGACCTCTAGACCAATTTCTCCATTTCTCTTTAAATTTCATAGTCATTTCAAATAATAGCCGGGATTTCAGTCTGAGCGAAGTCCATAACAGATTGATATATACCTCGTGCGGCCACAAGCAAAGGCCATGCGTGGGAGTAGGTACCTGCAATATGAGTAACTAAGGTGTTTGAATGTGAAGGCCCCGGAATAGCAGATTGCATGAATCATGAAAGTTTCTGAAAGTAATGACTGGGTTTCATGCCGGATATTGATCAATATCAATTCTGCCTAGCCTTTTCTCAACTATGTTGTGGTCGTATTCCAGTCTAACCAGATGCAGCTGAATACCAGTAGTTGTCAGACTTTCGGGCTTCTGACGACCCGTAATGACTGTCAAAGATCCACAAACGACAGCCGGGACCAACGGCTTAACGTGCCCGGTATGTAAAGATGGTCACCCATCCTGGCAAGAGTAGCTTAACCTGATGGATCGACCCGTGCGGTTGTTATTAGGTACTTAGTCACGAGCTCCTCACCCCCCCTCACTCCCTATATATGCTGAATATTGATCAATGATCGTATATAATATGTAGGTGTACATATAAAATAGACCACTTAACTGCATACAAAGCGAGGTGAACTTCGTGTTTCATAAGTGAGAAATTCCTATAGTACAGGTCGACTTAAAAGAGTGACGTGGTGGCATTTGGAACTAAATATTTTACTTAATGAAGATCTATGATGACGGCAATACTTTGTCGTCAAGTGTTTTGATTTGAGTCACCCACAAGCAGTTTTTTGTTGCACATTTATGTCCCGTTCGAAGTGAAGAGCGACAGTGGCACCCTCAGTTTTTCCAGACTCTTTTTTGCCAAGCTGTACGTAGTACTCGTAACCGGGGTGCTTGTATGACCCTGGATGTATTGTAAACCAAGCAACATGAGTATGTAAAGATCGTAGCAGGTGGCGTTCTGTAGTAACTGCCTACCTCCATGGGAAGAAGGCGTGAGTTTATGTAGGTATGTGTGTATAAATTCCTATTGGAAAAGTCTCTTTGTCCGACCAATACGCGTAGACGTCGACGTGTGCGTTACCCCAGCCAGATCTTTTGACTTCTAATGGATATTTTGAAATAAATTTTATCTAAATAATTAGAAATCAATTTGAAATAAATGGTACTTACAACTTAATTTGTATTTGTATTTGCTATGGTTGCGAAGATATTTAAAATCCTGCTGGAGTAACGTTTGCACGATTGCTGTATCTCGGAATTGACTATACGAATGATTGTAATATTTGTATATGAGATCTGGCTAATTAGTTATGATTTGTTACGCAATAAACGAATCCACTATAATGCACCGTATTGAAGTTATTTTAGTAAATAGAAAAAATATGCTTTAATAGGTCCTAGCACTTCCATTATGCGTCCCAAAGACTAAACTTAAACTTTATTATATAGGTAATTACTGTCTATAAATGGTACTGAAGTTTCATTAGTATCCTATAAGTAATTAAAAAGTTATGATGTTATTCCGGCCACGGCGCGCAGCTCAGTTATTTGATCCGATTAACAGAGTTTACTGAAGTAGTGGTAACTGAATTTTACATCAATAATAAGAAATACAGTTCAATTATAAACCTGTGAAATTTCAGACTTGTACACTTAATTAATTAACGAGTTAGTCGAAGAAAATGATGTATGCGTGGTAACCCGACCAAATCTAGAATGTTATAAAAAAGCGGCCGCGCAATACATTATAAGTACCATACTTCTAAAACTTACAGGATAATACGTGAGAATATTTACGTGTTTAGTACAGACGGGTAAACAAGTGGTAAAGTAAAACATATTTATAATAGAATATTAATTTCAAAAATAATAATGCGTAGGTACTTACATTTATTTTTTAATTAGATAGATATTATTATACATTTAATGAATTATAATTAGGTGAAATATAATAAAGCAAGACAAGACCTTGATTTCCTGATGCTAAACAAAACCAAATAAAGTACCTACTACATTATTATTGTTACGACAGATAGGTTTTCTGGCTTCTTCTGCCTGACGCAGTGGACGCCATATTGCTCTGTGGTCATGACGTCAGTTGGCTGTGAAAACAAATGCAGTGATAATTATGTTTTAAGATAATAATATAAATGTGTGTTGTCTCCTTTTAAATAACCGTCCTCCATAGTATTATTTCAATAAAAATTACGTTGGATAAGAAAATAATAAAAAGCCTTTATAGATTAAAGGTACGCTGATAGTTGACAGATAACACTTTCTAAGTTTTCATAGCCGTATGACGTAATAACATGGCGACTACTACATATGTAATGGTGTTATGAAACAGATTATAAAAGCTAAACCTTTGAATTTAATTTTAAAATTTATTTTGCTATTTTATGAACTGAAACTAACGTTTTCCGACTGCTTTTTGCCTAAGCTATCTCAATAATATATTTTTAGATTTTTTCTCATATAGAGTAAAACACCCTACCGTATCACACGAAAATTCAAATTCCCTTTGAGAAACTGAACTGTCATGACCGCCAAACACACCAGCGCCATCTAGCGGGAGCAATGGCGGACATCCCTGCCATTGCACTTTATTGTGCCATACGATACGAGTAACAAGAGTCGCTTTTTATTTAATGATTTTGCGGAGTGAACCATCTTTATTAATCTGAGCTTCAGCGAAACATCGATCGATATCAATATCAAGTGTGGCAGCTATCCCGCTATACAGACAAATGTGTCGTTAAAAAATGTTGTGAAAATGTCTAGTCAAAAACCTACCTATAATAACAAAGAAGTTGTGGCTCAGTAATAACGGCCTCGACACACGAGTTGTAGGTCGTGGGTTAGAACCCCGGCAGGCGCTTTACTTTGAGTAAATAATTTCATCACCACTGCTCTCAAAACGGTGAAGGAAAACATCGTGAGGAAACCGGCATGTCCTAGAACCAAAATTCGAAAACATGTGACATCTACCAACCCGCACTGAGCCCGCGTGGCCCAACCCTCACCCTCTCGAAGCGAAGTCAGTTTCCCAATAGTGGGAACATTATCTATAGGTGGATTATACCTACTTATGCTAATAACATAGAACTTTTCAACTCTGACGTTGGTTTCCAAATATTTGTTCACATAAAAACATCACGCCTTTTCCTCGGAAGGAATTGGCATAAGTGTAACACTGACTTGTCATGTTTTGCTGTAGGTTCGTTCTGTTTTAGGTTTGATATATCTACCAGCCTATTACTGACCCATTGCTGGGCAAAGGCCTCTTCTCATACACAGAAGGCACGAGCACTGATCACCACGCTTGCTCAAGACGGGTTGGCGATTTCAGACTTATATTAACTATAAGTCCAGGTTTCCTCATGTTTTTCCTTCACCGATGTCAGTAATGTCCTAGATAAACTTAGAAAGTACATATGAATTGAAAAAGTGACATTGGTACTTGCCCGGATTTGAGCCCACAACCTACATGAGAGGCGAGGCCTCAACCACTGGGCAAAATTCAAAATATTTTATTTCACATAAACCTACATGGGCACTTATGAAACGTCAGAAGCTAGGTGCACGGTTCCAATTGGTCGTTACCTACGGAGAAGAGCCGGCCAGAAACTCCACGGTTACTCTTTTATAAATAATTGGCTTTTACAATATTTTCAAATAACAGTGTTATTAGGTATGGGAGGACAGTGTAGGTCTTTCAACAAGTACCGGGTACTTAACAAAATAATGATGGTCAACAATTCTACCATCCTTCGTGCCATCTCGACATCACGTTTTAGGTTTATCCCATGTTATTGGAGCGCATCTATGGCCATTTACTGGGCAATGTATCCTTACTCCGGGTTACTTCTTGCCCGACCTGGGAATCAAACCCAAAACTTCACGACCGAACTAACGAGCACTAGACAAACGAGGTAGTTTTGTTTACATTATGAAACTAATATTCATATCTTGCTTTACGTATTGTTAAGTTACCTACCAATACAAGTGTGTGGATCGATACTAAACAACTAATATTGTATTGTAGCTAAAAATAGGAGTTAATGATGGCTAGGGGGTAAGTTAAGTGGTGATGGGCAGTCTGTTTAACTTAGGAAAGACCCGACTTTGCTTGCTCGGATAAGATAGCTGCTTAAAGTGCAAAGGTCGCTAGTGAAGTATATATAACTTAACAAGCGACCCGCCCCGGCTTCATACGGGAACAATAAAAAAAGAAGTCATAAAAAATCATTGTATGAAAATTTTCTCGCGTTAAATTCATGCAGACGTGACACAGACAAATTATTGTTAATTTGCCGCCAAATCGTAAACAAATGACAAATGAATAAAATCAAATGGTGAAAGATTTTTTCTAATAGGAGCTGTGGTTCCGGAGATTAGGTACCATTCACATATAAAGAAACTAACAAAATTCGCTCGCTCTCTTTATAATATTATATAAATATTATAGGTACAGTCAGCTTCAAAAAGATTGAAATAATAATCTAAAATAATTTATATTCCTTATTATTGTATTCATTTGTAGTCACAATTGGCACAAAACATAGACAAACAACAAAAATTATAGACAATCATATGAATCCCTGCGATGACATCTTTGTGAATGAATTAATGAATGAATGAATGATATATTTATTTGCAAGAATATAGGTTAGGTAGCTAACATAAGTTCTTAATATCTATGGGTTTCACTATAATCGGCGTTTCAGCCGTGCAAATATTTTGATTTTACATTTTGGTTAAGATAGCAATAATATAAAAATAGTTTCTTAATTTAAATGTAGATTACAGTACAATTAATAAAATTAAAATTAAATACAATTCTATTCACTAATAATAATTTACATTAAAAATAATAATCAATAATAATGATGTCATTTCAATAAAAAATAGCCGGAATAATAAACATGTTTCAAAATTATTTAAGTAATGTCAATAAGTAGATGTCATAATAATTATAATATTAAATAAATGAAATGATAATCAATTTTACATTTTACACTCAAAATATTCATTGATGGAATAAAAACATCTCTCACACAACCAGTTATATAGCTTTCTATTAAATTCTAAATCTGTAGCACTTCTAAATTCTTTGGCTAAGTGGTTATATATTTTCACCGCCATGGTATAACAATTTTTGCTGCAAACTTTGAGTCTATTACGCGGGACTACTAGTGGCTTTTGTACTATTTTCCTCTTTGACATAGCCTTTTCATCTTTTTCAAAAAGCGACCAATTGTTTCTTACAAATTTGCAGGTTTCAAACACATATAAAGAAGGGAGGGTAAGTAGCTTTTGCTTAATAAATACAGGTTTACAAGAGTCTGTCCACTTAAGATTGTAAATTGACCTTACACACTTTTTTTGGGCTATGAATGCCCTCTGGGCATCTGTTTAATTTCCCCATACAGTTATTCCATACCTTAAAACAGAACAAACATGGCTGTGGTATACTAATAAAGCTGTTTGAATGTCTGTTAAATTTTTGATCCTCCTAAGTGCAAATACGAATTTATTTATTTTCTTACATACATTATCTACTTGAGCTTTCCAATTGCAATGTCTGTCCATAACTACTCCTAAAAAATTGATATTATTAACTTCTTCTATGTCATTATTATTGTATTTTAAACTTAATTTCATTTCATTTCCTAATTTTTTGTGGTTATTATATGGCAAAAATGTTACAAATTTAGTTTTATTTGTATTTATTTTTAAATTATTCCTATCTAGCCAATTTATTAAATCTGTCAATGCTTTATTCGTAACTATTTTACTGTTATCTAGAGTTTTCTCTTTTGTCAATACGGTAGTATCATCTGCAAACAATATAGTATATTGGTTAGTGGAGTTGGGCAGTTCGTTTATATATATTATAAACAATAAGGGGCCAAGGACACTTCCCTGTGGTACACCACAGTAGTTTTCTAAGTAAGGTGACCTAAAGGTTTTCTGGGTGTTAGTTACAAAACCCATTTTTTTAATCTCCGTGCATTGTTGTCGGCCTCTTAAGTAGCTTTCAAACCAACTATAAGCAACGCCTCGTATACCATTTTGGCGATTTGGAGCTCGGAGGTTTCGCGTAGTTTATCGACGGAGGAGTGGAAAGAGAACAACGTTAATTTCACTGACTGGTTTAATGCGATTCTAGTTAAATAGTTATAGAGATACACTGTTCAGTTATACGTTACAATATCTGTGTGTTCAGTTACACGTTACAATATCTGTGTGTTCAGTTACAATACATATGTTGCTTCTTGTCCATGCGCGCGAGGGGCAGAGACTCTCTTCTATCTCTTTGTAGAGCGTGAGTTTTATGTGTCTATGGACGGCGAAATGTTGCCGGTCTTAAATAATATACTTATATTATAAAACCTGTTGCAAACAGGTGGAAATTATAAATAACATAAGGAAGGCGGAACGCCACACCACCCCCCCACGGAGAAGGGTAAATGCCTAAAAATAAAGGTAATCCTCGGTTTTCCGAAATTTCACACGACGACCGGATCGAGTTGCACTAGGTGAGTTAGGGGCGATGGTATCTGCGGGTGAAGGTTCAGGCTCCTGAGGTCGGTCTGAAAGAGTTGAGTCAGCTGCAGATGAATCTTCGGTTGCAGGATGTTTCCAGTTGTCAGACTCGGAAAAGGCGGGTTTGACGCGGTTTACGCTCACTACGACCTGTCTGCCCTTGATATCCAAGGTCAGGGTCTTCCCATCGGTAGAACGCTTTAATATAGCGAAAGGACCGCTATAAGGAGGTTGTAGTGGGCGTCGTACCGAGTCATCCCGTAGGAAGACGTGGGAGGTCGAAGACAATGATTTGAATACAAAAACAGCTGGATTTGTGTGACGTGAGGCTGGTATTGGTCGTAAAGCTGACATCTTGTGTCGTAGCTGAACTACAAAATCAGCAGGGTCGTCGGGACCGTCTGTGCCAGGGATGGGAGCCAACATTTGCCCCGGCAAGCGCAGTGTTTCGCCATACAGCATCTCCGCCGCTGTAGACTTTAAGTCTTCTTTGAATGCCGTTCGCATTCCTAGCAGGACGAGGGGAAGGGCCCGAACCCAAGATTCTGTGTGGCACATGAGAGCTGCCTTCATTTGGCGATGCACTCGCTCAATCATCCCGTTCGCACAAGGGTGATAGGCGGTCGTCCTAGTGCGTTTGGTGGCGAACGTTGCCATGAGTCGGCGAAACATGTCAGACTCAAATTGGGTGCCTTGGTCTGTTGTAATTATTGAGGGCACGCCAAAACGCGAGATCCACTCTCGAATAAGAGTGTCGGCTACTTCTTCGGCAGTTATGGATCGCATGGGCCACGCCTCAGGCCATCGTGAGACTCTGTCAACAGCAGTTAGACAATAACGATATTCGTTGCAGACGGGCAGAGGTCCCACGATGTCAATGTGGATATGCATGAAACGACCTGATGGTTGGTCGATGGTACCGAGGGGAGCCGAGATGTGTCTGGATATTTTCGCGCGTTGACAGGCCGTACAAGCCTGAGCCCACCGTCGAGAGTCCTTCCTGATCGAGGGCCAAACGTAGCGTTCGACCAGAAGGCGAGTGGTTGTTCGTACGCCAGGGTGACTCAAGTTATGAATCTTGTCAAACACCGCACGGCGAAATGGAGGGGTCAAGTAAAGACGAGGCTTGCCAGTGGACACGTCACATAGGACGGAAATATTAGTTCCTGGAAGGGTCATCTGGCTAAATGTAAGGCTAGAATTTCCTTGACGTAAGCTCGCGAGTTCTTGATCCTCCCCTTGTGATTTTGAGAGGGCCTCGTAATCTTCTTCTAACGAAATGGCCTCTATCCGCGACATTGTATTGGCGACGACGTTGTCCTCACCCTTGATGTATCGGATGTCCGTCGTAAACTGACCTATGAATGATAACTGATTCAGTTGCGAAGGCGGAAGTTTTTCTCGGCGCTGTACGAAAGCGTACAGTAACGGTTTATGGTCCGTGTAAATCGTAACGTGCTGGACTTCGAGTATGTGGCGAAAATGTTGTACGCTTTCGTACACCGCCAATGATTCCCGATAATAAGCTGGCCACTGTGTCTGCTGAGGATTCAACTTTTTGCTGAAGAAGGCCAGCGGGCACCATTGGCCGTTGACTTGCTGCTGAAGGCAGGATCCAATATGGATACTTGATGCGTCCGTATACAGGCCAAGGGGTGCGCCGTTGACTGGATGCTGCAACAGGGTCGCGTTAGAAAGGCTCGATTTGCAAGCTTCGAACTGTACCAGAAGCTCAGGTGACCATACAAATGGCTTAGCACCTTTGCCATTGGTAGCGACAACAGCTTCGATTAGGGGAGCCTGGCGGCGTGAGGTACGAAACGGCGGTAGTAATTTAACATACCGAGAAAACGGCGCACGCCCTGAACAGTCTTAGGAGGGGGAAAATCCAGAAGTGCTTGAATGCGGTCTATGGGAGGGCGCGTGCCTTCAGAGGTAATATTGAAGCCTAGGAAAACAACCTCTCTGGCACCAAATACACATTTTGACGGGTTAACTACTACCCCATAATCTTGCAAGCGCTTAAAAAGGATTCTTAGATGTTCCTTGTGGAGAGCCTCATCTGCTGAATAAATGAGGATATCATCTACGTAGAGAAAGACAAAATCAAGACCCCGTGTGACCTCATCGATGAACCGTTGAAAGGTTTGCCCTGCATTTCGCAACCCAAAAGTCATATAAGGGAATTCGAAGAGGCCAAACGGGGTAATGATGGCGGTCTTAGGGATATCCTCTTCAGCGACAGGTATTTGATGATAGGCCTTCACAAGGTCGATAGTGCTGAATACCTTGGCTCCAGAAAGATTATGAGCAAAGTCATTAATGTGTCGGACTGGGTAACGGTCCGGTATGGTCCTGGCGTTCAGGGCGCGAAAATCGCCACATGGACGCCATGACTGGTCTTTCTTGAGGGTCATGTGTAGCGGAGAGGACCAAGCACTTTGCGACGGACGCGCCGTGCCATTCTGCACCATATCCTCGAATTCCTTTCTGGCGGCGGTCAATTTATGAGGCGCCAAACGTCGAGGGCGGCAAGAAGTAGGAGGTCCATCTGTGGTCCGAATATGATGCACAGTATTGTGCTTTATTTCCCGTGATAGTCCGGGAGGTTTAGTGACATCAGGGAACTCTGCTAGCACTTGTGCAAACACAGAGTCCTGTATGTTGATAGTTTTCACGCTGGACTGTTCGCTGGTGGCATCAGAAGCAATAATGGCTAAACCAGTTGTGCCATCAACTAGTCTCTTAGTACGGCAGTCTGGCAGGAGGTGATAGTGTGCTAGGAAATCTGATCCTATAATTGCAGCACTGACGTCAGCAACTACAAACTGCTAAACAAAGCTACGGCGCAGTCCAAGGTCGAGTCTAAGGTTAACAGTTCCAAAGGTCTTGATAGTGCTGCCGTTGGCTGCACTGAGTTCCCAGTCAGAAGGTTGCCTCTGATCTCGAAGCCAGCGATAAGGGTAGCAGCACAGGTCGGACCCGGTGTCAACTAGGAACTGGTGTTTGGTCTCCTTGTCTGTGACAAATAGACGGCGGCCGTGGTCCACTGAGCAGCAATCAGTTTCCGCCCTTACTGATTGCTGGGTGAGTTTTCCGGCTTCCAATCACAAGGGTTTTGTGCACTTGGTAGCATTGGTGCCATACTTTTTATGGTACCAGCAATGTTTGGCTACCGGTGTGCCGCTGCGGCTGTTGTTCCGTGAGGCAGGTCGATTTCTAGATCTGCCACGTGGTTGCCGAGCAGTATAATCCATAAAACATTTATTAAGTTGGATCAGGAGGTCTTTGATTGAGGGGTCTTCATTAGGTCCGGTATTTACTGCATATACCTTCGAAGCACTAGGTGTAACCTCAATAATTTTGTCCGCTAGCTCGGCTAATTTTTGCAAGCTAAGATCCTCTTGTGCAGCCAATATTGCTTGTACCTGGGTGGGCAATCGACGCATCCAAAGCTGTCTAATTATGGTATCATCTTTTGATTTACCAGCGAGAGATTGAAGATGCCGTAGGAAGGCCGTTGGCTTCCGGTCGCCAAGTTCCTCATCACTGACCAGGCGTTCAACACGCTGTTGTTCGGAAGTAGATAGCCTGCGAATAAGCTCTTGTTTCAAGATTTGGTACTTGTTTTCAGGCGGAGGATCCATGACGATGTCCTCGATTTCACCAATTACTCGCTGGTCTATTGTGCTGATGACATGGCTGAACATAGTCATGTCGGTTTTGATTCCTGCCAAGTGAAATTGGGCTTCCGCCTGGGCAAACCAGACTGCAGGTCGATCTGCCCAAAAGGGGGGCGCAGCTTCACAGATACTGCATGCACATGAGATGATTTCTCCTGGTGTTGTGTTGGCTGTGAGTGAAGGCGTGCCTGGAGTGCAACATTCTGTGCCCGCAGACTTTCAAGCTCTGCACGCAGTTCTTCATCCGCCATGATTGGTAGGCAAACTAGGAAAGACTGAGATTACGTGCGCACAAAGTGTTAGGAGGCGTACCCTTCACCGTGAGTTGGAAACAATCACACAAAACAATATTTTATCATACATGCAAAAACAATAAAATTTTAACACAATTGTAAAACAACAAATTGTAAATCAAATCACACAACAGAAAAATATGAGAAACACAAATGCAGTAAAAGATAGCAATTAAAAAGTGTTATATGCACACAACCAAACAATAATAGATAATAATATAAGTGTGAACCAAACACCCAATAGTTAAAAGTGGTTAAATAGTGTGCAAGTTCTAATCAGACATAGAATTACCAAATGTAAACTTCTATTTCGAAAAACACAGACAGAAAAGAAAAACAAAATGTGAAAGCTCTTGTTCAGCTTTGTAAAAAAAATATATTACATTATGCAGCACGCGAATCACGATGCAAGTTAGTGTAAAAATAAATGTCCCACAATCCAATCCAAAAAAGAAAAATAAAAGTTTTACTTGCGTTCAGGAACTCAGTCGTCTGTCACCTGTCAGAATGACATTTTCGTAATCCAAAGTTCCATGGAATCTCTCTGCCACAGATTGTCCAATCGAGATTTGATTTAGGCGGGCGGTCGATCGATGACGTTTCCGGTTTCCGGAAAAAAACCTAACCTAAAAGTTCGATGATGGACGATGACAAAATTATGAACGCACTTGCTAACAAACACACGCGCAGATGAAAAACGATATCGCACTCTTAACACAACACTGTTTTTATCGTAGAATAACTGGAGTCGTGATGCCGGTCGAATAAACACGTTGACCTCGAGGTATCTATCGGCCGCCAGATGCCGATGTGATGTGCTAATCGGAGATGAGTGCTATTGCACCCAATGCGGGCCGCGCCGCTGCAGGAAAAGAGGAATCCAGGTGCAGTGCAGGCCACGATGCAGTCTTCGATGCGTTGACTTGTGTCGTAAGTCGAGGGTCACCACTTTGGCGATTTGGAGCTCGGAGGTTTCGCGTAGTTTATCGACGGAGGAGTGGAAAGAGAACAACGTTAATTTCACTGACTGTTTTAATGCGATTCTAGTTAAATAGTTATATAGAGATACACTGTTCAGTTACACGTTACAATATCTGTGTGTTCAGTTACAATACATATGTTGCTTCTTGTCCATGCGCGCGAGGGGCAGAGACTCTCTTCTATCTCTTTGTAGAGCGTGAGTTTTATGTGTCTATGGACGGCGAAATGTTGCCGGTCTTAAATAATATACTTATATTATAAAACCTGTTGCAAACAGGTGGAAATTATAAATAACATAAGGAAGGCGGAACGCCACACCATATTGCTCAAGTTTACGCAATAAGGTTTCATGACATACCATATCAAACGCCTTACTCATATCCAAAAATACTGCTACTGGGATTTCTTTTTTATTGATAGCATCCATAATTTCTTTAACTAGTTTAAAACATGCTAAGATTGTAGATTTTTGCTTAATGAAACCGTTCTGTTGCCTACATAATACATCATGTTTCTCTAAGAAATTTATAAGCCTCTTGCTCATTACTTTTTCAAATATTTTTGAAAGTATGGGAACCAAAGTAATTGGTCTATAATTATTTGCCTCAGATCTAGGTCCTTTTTTGTGAAGGGGTTTTACAACAGAACATTTTAATGTGAAGCTGGCTGTACCAGTAAATCATCGACCACGAATATCAATCTGCCTAACCTTTGCCCGACTATGTTGGGGTCGGCTTCCAGTCTTAACCGGATGCAGCTGAGTACCAGTATTTTACATGGAGCGACTGCCTATCTGACCTCCACAACCCAGTAAACTGGGTAATAGTATCGTATTACCCAGTTACTGGGTTGGTAAGACTGGTTGTCAGACTCTCGGGCTTCTGATGACCCGTAACGACTGTCAAAGATCCACGAATGACAGCCGGGACCAACGGCTTAACGTGCTTTCCGAGGCACGGAGGAGTCTTGGTATGTAAAGATGGTCACCCATCCACGGATCAACCCCGGCAAGCGTAGCTCAATCCGACAAGACTTTTTCGGACTTTTACCAAGTGCTTGCGGCCGCGAATACGCGTCCATACAATTTACATAAGTAGCTTGCATCGAGTGCGGCGCGCCGCAACTGTGCGTTCATTGTTCATCAAAAGGCATCTCTATTGTTTCGACCACATCGTAAAATAAGGGTCGGTAAGGGTGTCTACACACAACAGTTGTTACGATTGTTACCTGCGTTATTATGTTAAGAGTGTGTCAGGGTAAAATAATGTTCGTTCGTGATGAGCGAAAAGTTATAAATATGAATTAGGACCATTGGTTCGATAATCATCTATGGTAATAATAACTTCAAAGAAAACTACTTAACTACACATAATAAACATATGACAGCTAAGCCTTTGTATTTGTAGTCATAAAAACTATGAATACTTACAGAAATCCTTCGGATTACATTATGAGCTAGGTAATTAAAAACTGCAGCTGTAGCTGAAAATTTTACGCGCTAATGGCTAAATAGCAAACGATAACGTAGTACTATCTTTTTAGTTTACGGCCATTCAATATCAGGCTAAAAAAATATAACAGGTAACGCTTGATCCGTGAGGTAACATTACGGCCTAGTAACTTGACAAAAAATTGTTACAAATACAACTGTTGTGTGTTTACTTTTAGCGTAATTGTTTTATGACTGTCATAAAACTCGAATATTTTCAAACTCACATAAGCGTCGTGCCGCACTTGACAATAGTTATTTGTTATACAAGAGTGCAAAGTTGCTTTTTAACCGCGTGTTCAATTTTGATGACCGAGCAAGCGAAGGATTCTAAAATTGAATCACGAGCGCAGCGAGTGATTCAAAATTAGAATCCTGAGCGTTAGCGAGGGAATCAAAAGAGCACGAGGTGAAAAATCTTTGCACTCGAGTGCAACACGTAACTTTTCATTCCACCTCAGCGAGGAAATGACTAAATGCAAAAAAAAAACGTTTGCGCATTATTAACAGTTTCAGTCAATTCTGTTGGCGTCAAGCAAACTTCCTCGTCGCTAGAATCACTCATTTTAGTTTTTTCACTTGTTTTCAAGTTTCTTGTTTTTAATATACCTAAGGTTTAACAATGACGTGAAAAAATGCCGCGTAAAGAACCGCGTACAAAGCAAATTGAAAAAAGAACACCAAGAAGGTTCCGAGTCTGAGTTTTTAACAAATTAAAAAAAAGTTGTATGATATATTCGGCACCATAGAGGTAGCAGTAAATAGGTTTAATGTTTTTTTTAATTCACAAACTTAGTGCACACGATGTTCTAAATTCAATTTACTTTATCCTCTAGAGAATTAAAACGGCTTTTCCACTCAGATACTGAAGATTAAAAATACTCTTTCCGAGATGGTGGGATGAAAAGTATTATTTCGACGCACTAATGCGCACTGGGTACGCTTTCTTCAAACGCGCATGTGCGTTCATAGCTTTAATGTTTTAATGATAAATAATATAATATTTCATTTGTTTGCTTCTGACATCAACTTAATTTTTGTTAATTTAATTCATTGTTTTATTTAATTTTTATTTATATCTGACATTAATTGATCTGATCTGACATGTAATGTTTAATGTTTTCATTATTTTTTGTCAGTGAATTATTTTATTTCTTTATTAACCAATCAGTTGGCAGTAAAATGTGACCGGAGTTTTGTATTTAAATTTTATGTTTTGTATTTAATATGGGTCAATGACCTGAAATAAATGAATTTTAATTTCTTCTGATTAATAACATATTTATTTGGCTATGGATTAATATTATGTTGATAAAACTCCTTCGCAAATAATGCATTAATTTCGAACAAATTTGATTACGATAATTTATAGCACCACATGATTTTATTGAACGCGTATACGCGTTTTCCCCACAGGGTTACTATCTAATTAATTAGCATTTGCATAAAGTTCGCTAATTATTCAGCAGGTATCGCGTACCTGTTGGATCGACCCGTGTGGCTGTAATTACTTAGCCACGAGCTCCATCGACCACGAATATAAAATTTACTAAAAACGTACAGATTCTTGCTTTTTTCCTTAATTTGTGGACCGGTTTTATACAGGAACTGCTGTGAACTTATCAAAAAACTACTAAAGCAGTACCAACAGGGCACAGTGTGTCGGAATCGAACCTAGCACGGCAAACCGGAATACAACTTTTTATAGGTGAGGAATGTTAATAAAACGACAGATTCCACATCTTAGTTTATTACTTTTATTAAAATTATCACTTTAAATACAACTTGAGAATACAACTTTCAGTACCTTATATTCTTTCTTAGACCTAATATAAACGTCCAAAAACCTCACCCTGCTACACACCTTTTAGGGTTCCGTAGCCAAATAGCAAAAACGGAACCCTTATTTTTTATACGTATTCAGATTCAAAACTTACATTTCCATCAAATATCGGATGTTTACTTACCCTTATCAGTCTTCTGGCCAGTCAATTACAAAGTTTTGACGTATTCAAGTACTTTTCAAAATTCGTGTACTAACTTCCACAATTATATTATGCACTTGTAAATATTATTAGGTACCTGTCCCATCGCCGGCGATCAACGAGAAGCGAATAGCTAAAAATTGGCTAAGTGCGATTCGGATTCGTTCACGAAGGGTCCCGTATCAACGTACAGACGCCAGCACATCAACCTACTAAGCTACAATCTGTCAAATTTCTTTAATAGATTTTCAACTATATTACTAAAGCATAAGGATCAAAGTCGATTGGGGAAATTTGACAGTTTCGGGTAGGTTGATGTGCTGGCGTCTGTACAATATTTAAACTTACGCTTTTTACTTTCCGCTCTAGCGAAAATATCGTTGATGGCTAGTCGCTACCCCGTCGCCAGTGGGACAGCCCCCCTAGCCAAGTTGCAAACGATAAACGTGAACGCTTAGTAATCTCCAATAGATTTTCAACTTTATACCTAAGAGCATAAAGTTGAAAATCTATTAAAGACTACTGAGCGTTAGCGACCGGAACGAACGAAAACACTATGTAATCTTCAATAGATTTTCAACTTTATATCCAATAACATAAAGTTGAAAATCTATTAAAAACTACTGAGAGTTTACGTTTATCGTTTGTGACTTGGCTAGGGGGGCTGGTGTCCTTAAGTCTAGTTTAGATGGATGTGAGGAGGATTCTAATTTACCTTACCTCTAAAATCTACGTACAGACATATTAATAATTATTTAGATGAGCATAAAAATGCTACACAAAATTTTATATCAAAACCACACCAAATGCTTGAGATGACTGAATAAAAGCTATTTGCACACCTACGGATTTCACTACAGATACTATTGGAAAACATGCTTGTATTAATGATTATTAGGGATGTAACGATACATTATTTTCCCGATACGATACCGATATCAATAGCTTAGTAGTTAATAAATCAAATAAATAATGAAGTATGTACCTCGGTCGTTTGTATGTATTTTGTATTTATAGACTTGAAACAGGCACGAAACAATACATCCCTCAGCCAATGCTGAACAAACTGCAAACACTGCCGTTTGTCGTGTTGCCATGTCGCTAAACATGCGCTGCACGGCTCGCCCGCCAGTCCCGCCTGCGACGGAGCGACGATGTTGCGCGCGCGTCGTCGTTTCGCGCGCTTTTGATATCGGTTGTATATAATCGGGGAATCAGAATCGTTACATCCCTATTGTTATAGAAGAATTAAGATTTACATCAAATATATCGAAAAACCACCCCAAGGGACATATCTCACTAGGAAACTATGGTGGCGCAACAATGGTAGAGTTACCAGCAAAATATACACAGCTTTATGGTGGGTATCTCACCAGGCGTCTAATTGGCTGCGCAGCCAATCATATTTTTTTTGGCAGTGCGACCATGGTCGCAACATATCTCACTAAGAAACTATGGTGGCGCAACCATGGTAGTTACCAGCAAAATATACACAGCTTTATGGTGGGTAACTCACCAGGCGTCCAATTGGCTGCGCAACCAATCATATATTTTTGGCAGTGCGACCATGGTCGCAACATATCTCACTAGAAAACGATGGTGGCGCAACCATGGTAGTTACCAGCAAAATATACACAGCTTTAAGGTGGGTATCTTACCAGGCGTCTAATTGGCTGCGCAGCCAATCATATTTTTTTTGGCAGTGCGACCATGGTCGCAACATATCTCACTAGGAAACTATGGTGGAGCAACCATGGTAGTTACCAGCAAAATATACACAGCTTTATGGTGGGTATCTCATCAGGCGTCCAATTGGATGCGCAACCAACCATATTTTTTTTGGCCGTGCGACCATGGTCGCGCCTCCACTAGTGTCCAAGCGAGATAGGGCCCTAAAAACACAGTGGCCTAAATATTTCTAAGGTGTTTGAATGATTAGGCGACAAAGTTAACCAATAGTATATGTTATATAAAATGCAATATTGTTGAGTCTAGTCATCTATCTAAATTCACAATCAAAACAAGACAAACATTCTAACACCGTTTTACTTGAATCACAGATGGTTCACTCCGCAAAATCATTTATATAAAAAGCGACTATTGCTATGACGCAATAAAGTGCAATTCAGGTCGCACAGCGCTAATTACCTACAGTTATATTCACCTAGAAGTTGCCTCTCTTTGGCCCGACAAGTCGGGCCCGCCGCGTACTAGTAGCTTCATACCTAAAATACGGAGTGAACCATCTTCATTCATCTGTGCTTTTATATTATTTGTTCTTAACAAAATAACTTATATCCCAGTCAACATACTACCGCCCCCACTGTTCTGTAGCTTCGCTATTTCGTCTTTAAACTTCGAGATGGTTTCTTTAGCCAGGTGCAACTTGTCCTTAAGGTCTGATATCTCTGTGCGGACCTTTGTTTGAGATGCCAATATCTTTTGTAAGGTTTTGTTTTTTTTGTCTTCAACTGTAACACATAAGAAAAGTTAATAATAAGACATCACGTCATCATTTCTGCGGACTTAAGTTTACAAAATCATGATAAATTCTAAATCTACACTTAAAGAAAAAAACCGGTCATTTGCGTGTCGGACCATGTACAATGAAGGGTCAGGTCGGGTCCGTATTTGGGATGAATTTATCCCAAGAACAAACTTAACTAAGTAGTTGAGAAATATGTTCTCCCATACACTGATATACGTCACGGTCAATTCTCCAACTGCAAATGTAAGTTTGCAGTCGCGAAAAAATATATTTTGTGATAAAACTACAAATTATTTTTAAATTTGTGCTGGGAGACCTTCCTATCAAATTTAATGATTCTCTAGGTCAACGGGAAGTACCCTCAAGATTTTGATTTATTTGCGAGCATCAAAATATGTCACATAAATGGCCGTATTTTTTTATTGCGTTGACTTAGAAGCTTGAAATTTTTATAGCTCCAAGAGAACATAGATCTACGTATTTCATATCAATTTCAACTTGATACTTCCACGGCGTTCCTGAGAAAATGGATCTGGACAGGCTGACGGACGGACAACAAGTGATCCTATAAGGGTTCCGTTTTTTCCCCGTACGGATTCCTAAAATGAGAGATAAAAGAAATATTTGCCTTTTTGTTTGTAATGAATAAAATAAAAAACTACTGGACTGATTTAAAAAAAAAACACCCGTAGAATGCTGTATTATCATTTATCACTGAGTAACATAGGCTCTAATTTATAAAGATATCACACGGGCGAAGCTGCTGTCGGAAGCTAGCCAAAAATATAATTAGGTATATATATACTCAGGGAGTCAATTCATTCTTTTGTCATAAAATAACTTTGGTACTATTTAGAGCCGTAAACTTACAATCAGTATCATGGTTCCAGGGTCCATTGGTGATGGGCTTCACACTGTTGAGCAGATGCTGCATCAGCTGGGTTGGTTCTTGAAAGACTATCTCCTCATAGGACTCACTGACGAGGTTTCGGCCGACTGTTGGTTGAGCACTGGCGCCCTCTGTTGCTGGTGATTGGAACAACTTCAGAATGTGGTATAAGGTTACCTGTAATGTATTTTTTCGTTAGTTTTAGTTTTGATCAAAAATGTAAAAAAGTAATTAAATTTTTCTAAAATAAAAGTAGCCTAAGTTACTACTTAAAACATCTGCTGTAACTTGATTTTTCTAACTGTGTGTTTGGACCTGTCAAAGCCGTAGCTTGTTAGTATTGAATTCAACCGACCGGTAGCATCCACAGTGCTGGCTCTTAGTACGGTCTACACAACTCGTGTCGTCTGCACAGTTCTGCCATATTATTTGTTAAGTTGTTATTAAATAAACCTAAAATACTGTAATATTTTGACATTGACAGGCGCACAGTTATTATATCTGCCAGTTAAAGTCCCGTCAAAATCGGCCCAGCCGCTTCGGAGATTAGCCGGAACCAATAGAAAGACAAAAATTTTAAAATTTGTTTTTTTTTATAAGTACCGTAAGTATATTTCTATATAAATTTTTTGTAAAAAGCTGTTATTGTGACATTACAAACAGATACTTCAATTATATTTATTTGTATGAATGTATAGATTAATGTAAGGTAAGGTAAAGAATTTTACTGTAGTGGAAAGAAGATTCACATAATTTTATGAAAATGCTAGTTCATAGTTGCAACTGTTGCAAGTGTACTTAATCAACAAGGATGTTACTTTCTCTGTTGGAGAATGATTGAATAGGTAGAAAGCATGTTTGTTTTATATTTAAGAATATTAACGCTTTGTGGAACCATGGAACCATGTGAGACACAATGGCTTTTTAATTGTTTCTGTAATTACAGCATCGTTGAGTGAAGCAGAACCTGCCAAGCAAGTGGTCAGCTTTAGCTAGATGACAAAAAGTGTTGTATTTCTTGTAGTTTGCAAACAAATTAACTATGATATCCCTACCTTTGAGCTAATATACCTAATTATTAAAACATTATTGTTATAACTTTAAATTATATAAATTTTACTCCAAATGATACTCACGGGCCTCTCATTAGGGTCATGGAAGTATATTTTGATGACAATCTCAAACTCTCCCCAGCCAGTCTCCGTTAACTCATATGGAGGCTTTGTTATTATCCTGTTCGGGTTTGCGTAACTCTCGTGCAGTTTGAAGTGAATCTTCTTGATGTACGCTGACATGTCCTCGTTGTCATAAGGCTTGACATACACTGTCCATTGATGAGTATGGCCATCCTCTTCACGTTTTTTACCAAAGTATCTTGCTATGTTCCCATATATTACAGGTTTTACAATAACTAGCCCCTGAAATTGATAGGAAGTAAGTTTGTAAGTTGAGTGTTGAAAAATTTCCCACCCGAGTTTAACTTTTTATTTAAGTACATTTACATTCTGTAAATACAGAACTGCCAAACCATTGTGTATTTATTTGAGAAGACGTAGTATTTAGAGACTGTAATAACTCATTATGACGATTTACTGGATATGGGTATGTTCAGTGAAGATACCGGCTATTTATTTTCAAGATTTAGCTATGTATATTTTCATTATTGTGAATGTCAACAAGAGTTCTTATAAAAACCATATAAACAACATAGTTAAGGTAACATTACCTTGACTCTTCCCCCTGAGTCGGGTCCGAAGTCTGTCTGCAAGCTCATATCCGAATCTTTTTTGGCCGACAGCTTGGAAACTGTAATTTTAGCTCTTTTGTATACAAATATAACCTCACTTTTGTGAGAAATTCGTTCAACAATCAGTTTGACATTACCGCTACGTTTTTTTTTTTTATGTGCTTGGAATCATGTATTTCAATATTTTAGAATAAAATAAAAAAATATTTAAAAAATTATAAAAGGAATACTGTAACCCTTCACATCTTCAATATCACAATTATTATGGGAATAAGTAGAAGTTTTTCATTATTAGGTGCTAAATTGATCGAAGGCTGATTAGCAGAAACCAAGTAGGTAGTCGTTATGAGTGCCTCGTTGGTCTAGTGGTCGCAAGCGCTACTGCTGAGCATGAGGTCATAGGTTCGATTCCCAAATCAGGCAAAGCGTTAATGGGTTTTTTCTGGGCAGTGGGTAAAATAATAAAATCGTATATTTATCCACAAAATACACACAGACCCCGTTCAAAGGTACGTGGCAGAAATACAATGAGCATAATAGTATAGCCTTGAGCACAAAAAAATTAAATCTACCTAAATAGTCTATGTATACAAAATAATAATGAACCCTGTCTCATAAACTAGAAGGCCTGTATCATAAGAGACAGTGATCGGCCAAAAATTGGTATTTAATCAAACTGAGCTTTACACGAGTGAGTGTGTCGATTTACCGTATAAATGCTTATTAATATAATATATTAGTACCTATTTATCAAAATATGGGTGAGTATTGTGTGTGTGTGTGTATGAGTGTGTGTGAGTGAGTGTGTGGGAAGGGAGAAGGAGTTTGTATCGTTGTATGTGTATGTGTGTATTTGTGGTGTTTGTTTTTACGAGGTAGGTATTATGTTAAGCGATGTTTGATAGTAAAGACTATATATTTTGATAAAGTCCTGCTGTATGAGCCAGTCTGAAGTTTTAATTTGATATTAAATTTATTTAGATCATAGTGCTTTCTGAACTTTCTTGAAAACTTGATGGCTAAGGACATAGTATTGCCGTCTTGCAAATTAGGTTTTGTACTGTACACCTGGGGGAACATAATGTACGCTTCTTTGGATCAGATGGAGGTAAGCGGGCATGAATCCTCAGGACAGCTTGAAGAATAAAGAGCTGCCGAACCGTCAGTACCTTGCAATCAGCGAAAAGTTGTTTTGTGGGGCATCTGTAGGGTTTCCTTAACATAACTTTAAGAACAGCCCTTTGAGACCTTTCTGCTCTCAGAAGATAAGTCTTCGCTGCTCCACCCCACACAGTTATACAGTATCCATTTATCCAATGATCGATTGGCATAATGTGAAGTACACCATTTTGAGAATGTCAATACTGGCGGATTCTCGGAGAGTTTTGAAGATGTGAGTAAAATGAAGTGTTCGGGTAGTTAGTGTCTCGAGTTGTTTATCCCATTTTAGCCCATCGTCTATATGAACACCCAAGTATTTGACACTATCGGCTCTGGCAATGGAGGGGCATGAGCACGATATTGACTGATCCTGGCATAAGAGTGGCTATCGTGAAAGTACTTGTTGGTTTGGTGTTGGCCCGGATTACAAAGGGTACAAATAAGTTTTCTTTAGGTTTAATGTAAGTACATAAGTTTAGGTCAAGCCAGTGCATCACTGAGGCCAGTCCAAAATCCACCTTTCATTTCACGTCTTCCCACGAGGGTCCATCAACCAGGATCGCTGTGTCATCCGCATATGCATAGATCTTACACGCTGGTATTGACATTCTACAAAGATCATCAATGTATATCTGAAAAAGGTTGGGGCCTAGAATGCTTCCTTGGGGGACACCGTATAGCCCAACCTCTTTATCACTGTAGCTAGAGCCAATTTTTACCACCTGGATGCGATTCCTCAGGTAATCTTTGAAAATTTCCAGAGCTATGCCACGTACACCCAAATACCAGCTTGGAAATTAGTCTAGGTACAGAGACTGTCAAAGGCTTTCGACAGGTCCAAAAATATACCAAGGCACTTTGTTCTACTGTCCAGTGTCTTAGCAATAGATTGCGTTAGATCCAATACTGCGTCTTCAGTTGCGACTCCAGACCGGAATCCGTACTGATTATCCGCTATAATTTTATATTTATCTAGAAAGCTTCTAACATTTTGATAAAGGATCTTCTCGAGGATTTTAGAGAGCAACGACAGTACTGAAATAGGCCTGTAATTGTCGACACAGTCTCTGTTCCCACCCTTAAGGGTGGACTATGGCCTTCTTCGGTGAATCTGGAAAAACTCCTTTCTCAATGCAAAGATTGCAGATATATGCTATCGGCGATACCAGAATGTGAAGAAGCGAGGAAACATTCCATCCCAGCCCACGGCACAGTCATGGCGCATCTGCAATATAAAATAAATAAGGGTTTACTATAGGTACACCTCTGCGCACACCACACTACTCCACACTATTTGCAATACATTACACGATCCACTACAATATACACGTCTGGTTCGGTCTTAAAAAGTTTGTTGCCAGCAATTTTTAGTTTTACCCGGTTTGTTCTTTTGACCGAACCAATTGAACACCGGTGGCGGCGTAAAGGGGATGGGGGCAGTCCGCCCCGGGTGCCAAGCACCAAGGGGTGATCACGTTGTCACCATGTGGTGACAACACGCCTGGACTAACATTTCCAGAAGAGCTGCAGAGAC
Organism: Xanthia togata; assembly: GCA_963853775.1. Lineage (NCBI taxonomy): Eukaryota > Metazoa > Arthropoda > Insecta > Lepidoptera > Noctuidae > Xanthia > Xanthia togata. The sequence continues at coordinate 23,061,378 of OY970802.1, forward strand.
CTATGTTAGAATGTCTTAAATGGGCGTTTTGTTTGTGCAGAATAAAAAAAAAATCCTTCTTTTTCTTTTCTTTTTAACTGAATTATTTGTAATAATAATGTAAAGATTTCTGTGTAAGTATTGTATGCCTTAAGGGTGGGACATAGTTGACCACAATTTAATTATTTTAGACCTGCCAGTCTATTCTGTAATAATCTCACGGTGAAAACTTAGATGAAGTGAGCTAGAAGCGAGCTGTCATGCCACCTGCTGCTAGGGACTGACCGCTCACTCCAAGCTCACTTCACCTAAGTTTTCATGGTGAGATGGTTACAGAATAGTACTGCAGTATTATGTAACTCTAACTACCTATGATCTACAGTAAAGATTGATTGAAGTTTCTCAAACTTAAAGTTGATACAATTTTACTCCACAATGTGTCAAGCACACAGCACACAATTTTTTCATGTTTACATTAAAAAAATAATCGAATATTTTTAACCAACTTTTAAAAAAGGAGGTTCTCCATTCGTATGTTTTTTTTAAATTTATGTTTGGGCATAACTCCGTCATAAATAGATGTATTTGCATTTTTTTTTGTTTGAAATGGTATGCTCTCGACGTAGTCCCATATAAATTTTATTAACTTTGCTTGGGTAGGTACTTTTTTGAGTTAGCTTCATTATTACGTATTTTTCCCACTGAGTCTTTACGGATGATGTTATAATAACTTCCTTTTACAAGTACTGTTATTTACCTACATAGCAGGTATTGGTACTTATTCAAATTTATGTGGGGTAGATACCACAACTAAATGGTGAAAAATAAAAACTTTTATAGAAATTAAAACAATTGACTTCCAAAAAAAACCCTACGAGGTGAAAAATAACTTTATTTCGGAAGTCGGTGGCAAAAAACGAAAATCTAAAACAGACTTCCGATAAAAAAGTATTTAGCAAAATTAAAGTCAAGTAAGCACGTTTAATATTTGTTGTTTTATTTTGGGAGTGCTCAATAGAAAACCGCCCCGGCTGCCAACCCATGCTACGCCACCACTGTTGAACACAGAATATTATATACTCTGCATTTGAATTACTATATTGATACGTATTCACTATGTATTCTTCGTAATTAATGTGTCATTAAAATTTGAGCATAACTAGAAGTTTGTGGGTGTCATTACTTCGATTCATTTCAATTTATATAATCTTAAGACTGTTAATATGACGATGATGATAAATGTTTTAACTCACAAAAATAGAGCAATTAAATAAGTCTTCACCATTTTCTTCTTACTGGTTATATTTATTATGGGATATTGTAGGTAGTATGGCCGTCTAGCGTAGAGCTTACTTTTTCTACAGAAGCTTTCAATTGAAACACGCGGTTTATTTTTCATATTTATTATTACTTACATCTTATTAGAAGGCAAGTGAACAATGGTCCAACAAGCTCTTTTCTTAATTGCGATATTATATTTGAATAATTAACATTTAAACTAACTAGGTACATAATTGCACAGGCTCTAAGATATAATGAGCACAGACAACAATCACAACATTAAGAATTGAATGTGTTGTCGTCACACGTCGGCTACGATGGGGGGTTCACTGTTTAGGCCGTTTGGCAAAAAATACACCAATATTAAAATCTTACGTTACGACATGCATCTATATATCGATGGGGTTCATAATCAAGGGTTCGATTAGAGCACATTTACAAAAAGTAGGTATATAAGCAATCATTAGCCTCGTGTGACATTTAAAATTTGTGGTCCGCGCGTGTGTTTTCTGAATCTGCCAGAAGTGGATCGCTTTCCTCCTTGAACTTTGACGAGCGTGAGCTATGTCGCGACGCTGATACTCTCTGCGAAAACGTGAGCAGGGTAGGCACAAGAGAACTGCATGGGGTGGCTGGTGCAGAACGCGATGAAGTCCGAGTTCCGGGTGAGATTCGTGAAGTCCTAACGGGGTAAGCGACCGATAATGGCATATATAAGCTCGTTTTTCTTTGCCTTGGCGTCTTTTTTACACTTTCAAGGCGTCTATGACGACGTTCGTCACTCGTCCTCCTCAAAGTAGAATCCCTGGATGTCTGTGTGGGGCTGGTAGGCTGCGGGGGGGACTCCGGTGGATCAGGTTTACCGGTGTAGTACTGTCGCAAGCTGCCGTATGCCTCGTGCATGTACATATTGTTGTCATCGTCTTCATCGAGGTTCTGTTGAATAGGTGGGGATGACCCGAGCCTCGGCTTGCACCCTCCATCGCAGTACATCTCGCAATCAATAAGCTCCAATTCAAGGTCAAAGTTAGAGTCCTGCAAAAGTAAAAAAATGTATATTGATAATGTGGCAATTTGGTTATCATTATTAACATCAGTCGTGACCTAAACTATGTAGATGTGGAGTGTAATGTCTATCTCAAATAAATTTCCAGCAGTAGACTAATCCCACTAACCAAGGGTTGGACTGGCGAAGTAATAAGATTGTCCCGGAAGGCAGCGGGTGGTTCACGGGGTCTAGTGGGCGTGGATTCGGTGCGGGAGCGCTGGGCGGCGGGGGCCGCCGTGGTGCGCTGCTCAGTCAGCGAGGACAGGGACCGTAGCAGCGGTCCGCACCCCACGCCGCACTCTTCGTAGTTGCTCGCGCACGAGTACGGTGGTGGAATGATTGAATTTGCCTGAGGACAGAATGGAATTCCATTATTTTCGCCCTAAAGTCCCCAAAGTTTACGTTTTCTACAACAGCGGTAGGTATAGCCGTCCCTATTAAAAATGCTTTTTATGACACTGTAAAGTCAAACTGCACTGGTTCCTATCGTTTCATGACGGCCTTCATTGCGGCCGATAGTTGGCGGCCACCAGTCTTTTCTATACCTCAGCTTAAGCATTCACAGTTAGCCATGAGTCTAATCTAAATAGGTATTATGTTGTTGACAATGGCCATGTGAAATGTGAAACAGTAAAATATCGCAATTGGGATAAGTTTTCCAACTCGAGATTGAAGATGCCATAATGTATAGATAGGTAGATGAAGGCTGAACTATATAACAAAAGGTATGTAGGTACCTATACAACTGCTGCTTAGTGACCAGTTTTTTCTAGTTATTGTGACATACTTAAGGTAATAAGTTTTAGTAGCGCACCCTTTTCTCTTAGACTTTGAATATAAATATATTTTAAGACAATATTAGTTTAACTAGCTAAATTGATGGCTTATCGTTATCATATATATCCGAAGATGGACATTGTATCATATTTCACTATCACACGACCGGTTCAGACCAGCATCCTAATAGCGTATCACACGATCAATCACAATCTGAATCATTTTGAAGTATATTGCTAATCCATTCGTTCATAATGTTCGAAAAAATTGTCTGCTCAACAACGTAAATAACGCAATTAATGTTGTTGAACTGTCAAATATGACATGCGCCTGGATCGCATTGCATAGCGACCCTGACGCATGTCGAGGCAATCAATCGATCAATGCTGTTGAAAATTGATATGTTAGATTCAATATTTTTACCTCATTTGCCGCGTTGCATATGAAACTGGAGTTGAGAGATTCTGCAGTACTCGTCGCTGATAGAGAGCCTGAAATTATAAAGAACTTTTTAAAATACCCTGCTCTTTTAACCGCAGTTGTTGACCAGATTCATACTGACTGTGGTAACGTTCAGTTTGGCGAGTCTCAAAACTCCTTCACGTTTTTTAAAAGTATTTTTGACGGGGTCTAACATTTTTAAACATCGCAACCGTTTGAACTGTTATCTAGACGTTTTTAAGACGACTGTTTACGCTGAGAGCGTAGTTACCTATATTATTTACGAGTACTACTCAGTAATTCAATTAGGTTGAAAACTGGTTACGCTCTCTGTCTCGTCGATATAAGCCGATTAGATGCAGATCACTTGGCGGGCTTTTTATATAGTTGGTATGAAAAAGAAGTATAACTGGCATGTTGCAATGTCTGACTGACTATAATTTTCGATTAAATTGGAAAAACCGAAATTGGCCACGAGGAGCCTTTTGTGAGGGTCATATCCATCCGGCTGGTCCGGGGATACCGCACAGTCTCCGGTGAGCCGGCAAGCCTCCTTGCCGGATTGCCGCCATGGGATCTGGAGGCAAAATCCTCGCGCTCATTTGGGAGCGGCGTGAGGAGGCGAAAACGCCGGGGCATTACTCCGCTGCCGCGAGAAATCACGGCACAGCGGACAGAGCTCCGGCAAGATCTCATGGCGTCATGGAGAGTGCGATTGTCGCAACCCAGTGCTGGGCACGCCACAATTGTGGTGATAAGTCCCCTCTTTGAGGAGTGGCTAGAGAGGCGCCAACGCGTCCTCACCTTCCGCCTGACGCAGGTTTTCACCGGACACGGTTGTTTCGGGAGGTTCTTGTTCCGGATAGGTATGGCGGGAGGAAACGCCCGGGCGTCATCAGTGCGTGGATTGCCCGGAGGGCACGGTGGAGCATACGGTGGAGGTCTGCCCGGCTTGGGCAGAGCATTGCCGTGTCCTTGTGGAGGCGATTCGTGGTGGTGATCTCTCGCGTCCGGCCCTATATAGTCCAGGCCATGGTACGGAGCGAGAGGGCACGGGAGGCCGTCACCTCGTTTTGCGAAGCAGTAATGCTCGTGAAGGAGGAGGCGGAACACGTGAGGGAGAGGCAAATTTCGCGCCTTCACGCCCCTAGCCACAGCGCGCCGCAGGAGATGTCCTGGGCGTTGGGAATCACAAGCCAATTCTCGGCCACCGTAGGCGAGGACTTGCGGACGGTGAGTAATTAGCAATGGGTAGCTCGCCGTCCGATAAGGACCAGGCCCGGATCGACCACGCGTTGTGTTCCACGCGCGCCTCAATGAGATGTCAGCACAACTGACGGGGTCCGCTAGGACCGATGCCTGCCGGGTCGCGAGAAAGTCCGAAATGGATACCGTGACCCCTGGCACCGTAGGTACAGGCAACTGAAGGAACACGGGTGGGTTTTAGTCACTAAGAGTCTGACACACCCGCTCTGCCCAGAGCGGGAGAAGTTGTTTGAAATAATTCCACAAAAAAAAAAATGGGGCTTTCTGTAATTATTTAGTTACTAGGAAATGTTGTTTACTATAACAACAGTGAGAACGAACCTAAAGGCAGCGTACTTAAATGGAGTTTACTCCATTAATAAATTAATTTATGAAAAATTGCGAAAATATAAGTAGGTACCTACCTGGTGCACGAATAACGTAGTTTCTGAAGTAATGAACCATGAGATAGTTTCCGGCTTTACCATCGCCTTCCCCGCAAGTGATGACAAGTGGGTAAAGATCTGGCTTAGATGCAACCTGCGACAATAGAAGATAATGTTAAAGAATGCAGAACATCCTTTTTTGTAGTCGGTTAAAAAAGATAAATAAAGAAACGATTATTAAATAACGATGAAAATAAACTACTATAAAAAGCACTTTAACCCTTTAACTTTCTCATTTTTAAAGAATTATTAAATAACCTCTAAACAGTCAGCTGAGAAACATGCAAACATCTTATACAACAAAAATCCCAATATTGCTTTTCCCAAAAATGATAAGAAAGTATCAATAAAAATAAAACTGGCGAAAACAAATAAACCTCCAACTGTAGTAGTTTCACAATAAATCACTTCAGAATAGGGCGGTGGTGCCTGATGGAAGGATCCGCAGCGGCTATAGCGAGGTGGAGGGTACACCGAGCCAGCTGAGTCGTGCTCAGAGGTCGGCCGCCGCACGCAGCATGCCATCGAACACATGTACACCCCATGAGTAGAAGACCTCTTGAAGAATAGGCACCAGATGCAGCAAATCAGAATACCGCCTAAAGTTCCCAGAAGAAAAAGCACGGGCCTGTGAAATAATAAACTTAATTAAGTATAAAACATCAAAATTATTAAGGTACATTTTTAGGTTTCCGTAGTAAACAGCAATTCACAGCACAGTAGTAATTATAAGTATATAATATAACAAAGTTAAAAGTAAAACTATCACAGCTAAATCTGCTTAGGATAACGAGTAATAATCGAACAACTTAAATGTGCAGTTTGAATGTTGTATGGGAGTACATTCAAACTACAATGATGTCGTGCAAACATGTTTTTCAACTACAATTTTAGGTGTTTTCTTGGGATAAATTCATCCCAACTACGGAACCCTTCATTGCGCGTGGTCCGACACGCACTTGGCCGGTTTTTCTTTATAATATTTGAAACCCTCACCACTGCGCATACCAAGCATATGTGTATGGTAAGCTATGCTCTTTCAGCGGAGTATCGCCGGCATCTCGCGGAAGCGGCGCGGGCGCAGTGTTGTTGAGGTGTATCTGTGTCATGTTGACGCGCCGCGGCTTTGCCATACCGGTGCTGATCTCGCAGCATCCGAGGTCGCAGCACACCCAGTGTTGTGGACATAGGTGCCCTTCCCTGCATTCCTCTTCAGACACGCACTATAAAAAACAGGACTTGTTAAAGTTATTCGTTAAATACTGTTACAATTAAAAATAAGAAAGATATTACATTTGAATTTGGAATCTGTCATTTTTATACGATTGTTCATTGAGTTTTCTAATGTTGGCGCCAAACGCCAATACATTGTACAATATTTTGCGATATTAAAATGCCACTCCATTTTAATATCGCAAAATATTGTACAATGATAAAGAGAACCGAATCGCTGTGATTGCATTACACAAAGTTGGTATGGAGCCAATTGCAATTTTTTAAACTCTCCATACGCTTGGTAATTTGGTAGGTACCTATTAGTCAAATGTTTGTGTACCGGGCTATTAATAGGTACAATGAGACCTCCTCTGTTTGTGACAGAAAAAGATCTGGCCGTACACGTAGTGTTCGTATGAAAAAGGTGGTCAAAGCAGTAAGGGAAAGAATTCGAAGAAATCCGGTCCGAAAGCAAAAGATTTTATCTCGAGAGATGAAGATAGCACCCAGAACCATGTCGCGTATTTTAAAAGATGACTTAGGACTTGCAGCCTATAGGAGGCTCTGGTCTGAGACTGGTCATTTTTTAACTGATAATTTAAAAAAGAATAGGGTGGTACAATCGAAACAACTACTGAAGCGGTAAAGGGAGCTCACAGATTTTTTTTGTTTACGGATGAGAAAATCTTTACAATTGAGCATCATTTTAACAAACAAAATGACCGTATTTATGATCAAAGCTCTAAGGAAGCTTCCCAATTAGTCGACAGAGTGCAACGTGGGCATTATCCGACTTCAGTGATGGTTTGGTGGGGTGTTAGCTATGAAGGAGTTACAGAGCCATATTTTTGTTAAAAAGGTATCAAAACATCGGCACAAGTGTATGAAGATACCATTCTTGAGAAGGTAGATAAGCCCCTTAACAACACCATATTCAATAACCAAGTATGGTCCTTCCAACAAGACTCGGCCCGGGTCATAAAGCTCGGTCCACGCAGTCTTGGTTGGAAGTGAACGTTTCGGACTATGATTTATGATCAGTTTTAGAGAGTACGGCTTGCTCTAAACGCCATGATAATTTGGAGTCCCTAAAACAATCCATACGATTGGCAGTGAAGAATTTTCCCATGGAAAGAGTGCGTGCTTCTATTGATAACTGGCCTCAACGATTAAAGGACTGTATTGCAGCCAATGGAGACCACTTCGAAAAAGCTTTTTATATTTTAAATTGTTTTATATGTATGCATTAAACTAACACACTGTAAAAGTAATAAATATTATTTGCAATAAATTTTTTTTTTTCTTCGTCACATTATGGCAAGACTAGTAATAGGGATGATTGTAACTATGTATGGAAATAAATATAATATTATCTGTATCGGCAATAACGCGTACATAAAATGCTTCATTGTTTATTTAGATGTTGAGATAGACTCATGATAGCACAAGTTTACTAGGTTTTTGGTTGCTATTTAATATATAATCCTGTGTTATTTTGTGTAAATGATAAATTAAAAAAAAAAAAAAAAAAAGTCACTACGTCATTCGTGTTCCATTTTCGAACAGAGGATCCATTTTTGTTTGAAAATCATAGTAAATATGTATACATAATCTCATTTAAAAAAACCGAATTTGTTAAAACAGTTTAATTCCTCATTTTCCGCCTGATTTTAATTTCAATTCAATGTCGATATTTTACGCAAATTAATTGGAAAACGCGGCGAACCCTCGTTGATTGATATGAAACTTTTAGCTCTCTGAAAAGCGCATGATAGGCACTTACTTCAGTGAATGTGCGACCTATAAATACGACAGAATGCAGACTGGCGTTTCGTATTGACAGCTATGCATTTGTAAAAGATGCTTCAAGAGGTACTCGGTAAGAAGCCAACCTTCTTTCAGAGTGCCTCTTCGTGTGACCCAAAATATACTTGGTCGTTTTCTCATCTGTGGCTTGTTTACTTTTCTTGGTTCTTTCGGTATTTTTCTTTGGGAAGACCTGGTTTTAATGGCCTTTATACAACATGTTCCTTTTGATGGTCCATAACTCTAAAGTTATATTATGCTATAAGTAAAAATAATACAAACAGTCCTAGAACACGTGTTCCAAAATACATAGTTTCGAAGATAACTTAACTCTCGATGTGTGTCTAAGTTGAATTGATAAGTACGAGTAGGTAGATAGATAGATTTGTTTATTTGCATAGAATGTAGGTAATTAATACAATTAGGTGTTACAATATTTTGGATCCTTATACATTCTGCCTCATGGCATGCAAAATTTAACTTAAAACTACAATAATTATTCTATTTACTTATATCTATTTAATTACTTAATCAATGAACATTGCAAGCTAAATAGTCCTGTCATTCAAAAAATCTGTTACAGAGTAATAACATTTTTCAACTAGTATTTTTTTAAAGTACTTTTTAAATCTTCCTAAAGGTTGCTCTTTGATCACTTTTGGTACATGGTTATAAATAAGAGGAGCCATGCACATAACACTCTTTCTCAATAATGCAGTTTTATATCCACCAATGCATAACTTGTCTTCGTATTGAGTTCTTAAACTTGTAGTCCTGTTTCTAGTATTTTTCAAAGTCGGGAATAAGTGATCATTGGTTTTAACAAAAATGGCTATTTCTAATATATATAGGCAAACAAAAGTTAAAAGATGATATTTTTTTAAAACAGGTACGCAACTGTCAGTCACTTTAAGATTAAAAATCGATCTAATACAGCGTTTTTGCGCCTTGAAAATATTTTCTCTCTCGCTACAGTTGCCCCAGAATATTATGCCAAACCTCAATACAGACACAACTAGACTGAGGTATGCTATCATACTGTCTGAACGTTAACGTTTTTTGGTTAAACTATATAATGCATAAGCAGCTGAACTTAGTTTTTTGCATACGTCATCTGCTTGAATTTTCCATGTCAGTCCGCTATCAATTGAAATTCCTAGAAATTTGGCATCATTGACCTTATCTATTGTTTGTCCATTATAATTTATATCCATATTTGTGTCAAATATTCTTTGATAGAAATGCATTACTTTTGTTTTATCTAAATTTATAATTAAGTTATTTTTATTAAGCCAATTTATAAATTGTTCAAGCGTACTATTGACATTAGCTTCATAAGACTCTTTACTATGACATTTAATTATCAAAGTGCTGTCATCAGCAAAAAGGATCATTGGATTTGGCATTTGGCTAGGCAAATCATTTACATACAGTAAAAATAATAATGGGCCGACTACACTGCCCTGTGGGACACCAAATTTGATATTTCTTGTAGAAGAAGCATACTTTTCTTCTTTTTTTGTTTTTACACAGACTCTAGAAATTTCATTATATTGTTTGCGTCCTTTTAGGTAAGTTTTAATAAGATGAAGCATGTTTCCTCGTATACCATAAGTTTCAATTTTATTTAAAAGTATGTCATGATTTACATAATCAAACGCTTTTGTTAAATCAGTGAATAAAGCACATACCGGTATTTTTTTTATCAATATTATGCTATTCAAAAAGTCGAAAATAGCCATATTAATATTCTTATTTTTTCTAAAACCCTCGTTACAAAAAATATTAAATTTTGTCAAAAAGGAGTATAATGAGTTGTAGGTAAATCATTTTCATTCAAACTAATAATTCATATGATATAAGAAAACGCGTCAGCCATTTTTTTTTTGTTGACGAAATTACATTATCAGAATTAAACTTTTTTTTTGTAACAATATAAAGTAGGTAAGTACTTATGTCGTACTTCCATAAAAATAATTCAAAATATATTATTTTGTGTTATAAGTGAAAGGGTGCATTATTAGCAGCGACTGGTTGCCACGACAGCTTACAAACAACGTGCGTTGGGCACGTTGTTTGTAAGCTTTACGATAGCCATTGTTTTGTTGAAATATTAAACTTTTAAAAATTTTAAATTGAGCTATTATAAAATGGCCTTCTTAAATCATAGGCATCGTAATAAGCGAGATGCAACACTTCATTTTAAGGGTAAAGTGTTGTTTTCATTATCTACAGTTTTCAATCCGCCCACGTTCAACTTCAACACACGGAACACAGCAAAGGGCACAGTTCATACAGCCATAAATCAATACTCCGTTGCATCCTTGTTAATAATACAGGTGACCAATGATAAAAATATATTGTACGTCTGGTAGTTTTAGCGGGAAAACCGCGGCCTGCAACGCGCATGATTTCTACCGATCGATCGCGCCATCAAACCGGGACAAAGCTACAAGTGCTTCAATACAACCTTGTTACCTAGATCTGAGCTAAAATTATCTTTTATTTCATTGATAATGTATTTCGAGGAGATGTTTTGTTTTTAAAACTGTCTTAGTGAGAAAATATGGTTTGAATTGATGGTACGGGCATTCGTTTGAACACGGTATTTTGTTAAATATTAGTAGAACGTGTGAAATTTTGAATATATATAAACTGCAATAAAAACTTGCATCTGAGAAGTTAGTTAGTTATTTTCTTGACTATTAGAAAGCCACACCAAAAAAAAAATATCTTAAAATTAATACTTACAGGAGCAGGTTTTGTCATTAAAATCCCGATCATAGAAAAAGCATATAAGACGAAAATCATTGTGGATGTAATGAGCAGCAATTTCTGGCACGACATGGAGTAATTAATCACATCATTAATTATAATGAACGAAAGTGCAGTGTGCACTAACACTTAAGTCACGGGGCGGCAGTAAAGGCTATGTTTTGGCCGCCATATTGACATCTGTCCTCACCACGGGCGCGCGTGACACTGGCTGGCTCACTCTACTGCTATGCCGACGCCAGAACAGTATCAAATGCAGAGCCAGAGAAGGCCAAGTCCGACCAATGTTACACTACTAGTACTACAACAAGGATCTTCTTGCACTCGAACGACGTTGACGGGGGCGCTGTAGGTAAAAATTTGTGCAAATTGTCATGTGAAGTGTATTGGAAAACCAAGATGGTGGATTTTGTTCCGAATTTGGCCATGCGCCGAGTGAACCTTGTAGCGCTATTGTCCCATCATTGTTTTGTTTCTAGTCCCATACAATACCATCAATCTTTGCAACAGGCTGCAGTATGATTGTATATTTTCATAGCGTTTTATGTCCTACGGTATTCTGCTGTGGGGCAAAGGTGCAGATATTCAAAATATATTTGACCTCCAAAAACGAGCTATTCGAGCAATTTACCAGCTAGGTGCCAGAGCTCGATGCTTTTGGTTGGTATATTGGCGTGTGCTAGCTGTCATATGGCTATTAATTATAGCTATTTAATTTATAATTTAAATTATTTTTTGCGTATTGTAAATTGTCTTGCATACTATTGTATAGAATCATTTTTATTGTTTTCTAACTGAACAGACAGCTGTGCTGCTGGGGAGTTTGTTGCGCCACTTCTTCTTCCCAGCAAAAGCACTAGGAAGTGGTGAAGGGTGGGCGTTTTGGGGGACTGTCTTATGTAATTTTGACGTTCGAAAAGTGCTGATTCTCAGCCTAGTTTGAATAAATGACTTTTGAATTTTGAATTGATGATTTGTCAACCAATTAAATAGCTGAAGCAAACCAATTTGCAAAAAATGTAAATATAGAGCTTGCCACAAGTCACCGTGACGTGGCTTGTGAAGCGACAAGCGACGGACGGAAAAAACAAAGTGGCCAGTGCTACTGACTCACGCTTGTTCGCAGCAGCATCAAACATACCGCGTCTTGATTGACGAAAGTCGCGCCGCTCGCGGTCGTGAGCGGTGCCTATAAGTTGCCCTTCTGTGTCCCTTTACTGGTGGTTCGATACATCCCCTTCCACCCTCGTTGTATGATGCTGCCGCGAACAAGCGTGGTTCTGTATCACTTGGACACTTGGTGTTTTTTCACATCTGCGGCTGGGAAAGAGAAAACTTTTCTCTAAGTGGTTGTTTGTTGCGCATTGTTCGAACGAAACAATATAATTATATGTTCTGTGTAAAAGCGAGCTTGTTTTTCGAACTGTGTTCGTATGGCTGTTTGTTGTGTACCAGGAGTCCAGGAATGGTAGGCAATAATTTTTTTGTGTCCAGTACTGATACGGAGTAAGTAGGGATAGTTGGCAAGGTATAAAGTTCAAAGTAGGACGCATTACGAACGTCGTAAAGGATGGAATTACACGTACAAATTACAATGTATGTGGTCTTTGGTGTTTATCGAGTTTAATCTAGGTGCGTTGCGTGGGGAACAAGTTATAAAAGATAAAACTGAAAATTCTATGAGGTTTTGTACACAAGTTATATAATAATATAGGTTATAATGGAGGTAATAATATAGGCTCCTTGCGAGGCTAAACATCGCTGTCAGTGCGGTGAAGCTGTCGACCGCCTCGGACACCACGGCCTCTCCCACAGCACAAGAGCGCTGGTCGATTGGCACGGCACGTAAGCAGTAATGACATCATCCGTCGGGCTTCCTTTTACCAACTTATATCTTAACTAGAAAATAACACCTTCAACTCGTAGAAAAAGAAAAAATACGACGAGGTTTTGTACAGAACTAATTACCATATTACTAGCTGCGCCCCGCATAGGGCTCGATCCCGTGGAAATATCGGGATAAAAAGTATTCTCTGTCCTAACCTAGGTCATGGTCTATCCATGCGCCAAATTTTATTCAAATCCGTTCAGCCGTTTCAGCGTGTAAGCGTAGCAAACCAATAAACTCACTTTAGCATTTATAATACATATTAGTTAGGATTACGAGTATACTTGTTTCCTGAACCTTGTAGCATCACCATCAATTGTTCCACCCACTGTTGTGTATAGGCCTCCTACCTTTTGTGTCATGCTTCCCTGGTCTGTGCGTGCCTGGAACCTTGTATACCATAAATTATTACTCATTTACCATTTTTCATATCACAATTCAATAAAATGTATTTTACTAGGCAGAAGGAGGTCCCTAGGAGGACATATAGAGACCTTATTGGTGATGTTCTTCAGAAAGGTCAGGTGCGTAGTACTCGCAAACGGCGTGCGTGTATGACCGGAGGCCCTAGTGTGTTTCTTTTAACCATCTCGACTTTGGTATCGACCGTATTCGGCGCTCATATTGGCCCTTCACTGGTGAAAGCCGGCCGGCTGCCAATCGGTGCGCCGAACGCGGTCGATTCGTAAAGTCGAGATGGTTAAAAGAAACTCACTAGGGCCTCAGATGACATGAATAAAACGAAACGAACGATGGTAAACGAAGAAAAAGGAGTATGTAATTATTGTAGCAGGTGGCGCTCTGTAACTGCCTACCGCCATGGGAAGGCGTGAGTTTATGTATGTATGTAAATTAACTAAATCCAGTCAGTATATTTTTATGCAAGCAGAATTAATCATCAATCAATCTGCCTAGCCTTTTCCCAACTATATTGGGGTCGGCTTCCAGTCTAACCGGATGCAGCTGAATACCAGTATTTTACATGGAGCGACTGCCCCTTGGTAAGACTGGTTGTCAGACTTTCGGGCTTCTGACGACCCGTAACGACTGTCAAAGATCCACGAATGACAACCGGGACCAACGGCTTAACGTGCTTTCAGAGGCACGGAGGAGTCTCGGTATGTAAAGATGGTCACCCATCCACAGACCAACCCCGGCAAGCGTAGCTTAACCTGACGGATCGACCCGTGCGGCAGTTAATACTTAGCCATGAGCTCCTCCCAAGCAAGCAGAATTAATCATATTAATACAAATTAAACAAAAATAGTGGGACTACGAATACATAAATTTCTTCAAAGTATACCACCATAAAACCAGATGTCCTCGTACATTTACGTACTATCCCAGTTGTCTGCAAACTTGGCCTTGACCTTTGCCATACCCAGATTAAATTTGGCGCAATGAAAGTCGTATAAAATACATAAAATATTTTATTCAGGCGCCGCGCTGGCTACGGCGTAGCGTTGCTCGTAGCACCGTAGCATCGTAGTAAACTTACTGAATTACTTATTCAATAAGTAGTTTGTAGGAAAAAATATATCCAAAGTAGGCAGTTTCATTGAGATGAAAGGGTTGGCTGTTGTTAGGGGAAATTGGGATTTTCTATGTATGTGTGTAAATGTCTTCTCCCATACATTCCAACTGCAAATATAAGTTTGTACGCACAATATTGAGAGATTTACTATGAGGGTTTAAGACCATAGACTTCATATAGGTTTTACTATAATCTATGAGTAAAGACTCATTATCTGTATTTTTTTCAAAATTTTAGGCTCAGTAGTTTCGGAGATTTATCTATTTTGCTAAATATCTTTAAAAGTATTGAGTACCAAGTAATCGGTTCATTAGATTTGGAGCAAATTGGCTGTGACAGAACATTCAGAATTCAGAAAAAAATTGTTCTAAAAAAAGTCAGTTGTAAAAAATAAAAAAATTCTTACCTCATGTTCGGGGCAACAATTAACATTAGATTATGCTAACTGATATAGAAGAAATAAAATAAAGTATGACAATATTTTTTTGTAATAATCAGTGAAATTAAAACAGAATTGTATGGAACACATTTTCTTCTAAATTGACAATACAATTGTTTTTTTTTAAAGTGAATGATATGATGTCGCCTTTGATAGTTTGCTTGGGCCCAGTCGTTGCAAGAGATAGGTATATTGATCCAGTCAACACGATGTATCTTCATTATAGGAGACGCCGCGCGCCGCAAACAATACAAAATATTCATCTTCTTCACAGTCACTGTTTTCCTTTTGTCATGATTTCCATACAATAAAAAAAAAAATTGATAATGATAGATGAATGAAGTACTAAATATAAAATTTGAAGTATTAACTTTGACTTAATCACACTAATATTATAAAGGCGAAAGTTTGTGAGTGTGTATGTTTGTCTCTTCGTCACGCTAAAACTACTGAACGGATTTGGATAAAATTTGGCACACATATAGTTTATAACCTGGATTAACACATAGGATACTTTTTATCCCGATATTCTCACGGAATCGAAACTTATGCGGATGCAAGTACTGGTTTTTTATAACGGAATGGAATGGAAACATGATGATTGGAGTGTCGTCTAGTTTCGAAGGCAGTTCTCATCGAGTCATCGCGCCTCGGAACCAAATGGTTGCTAGAAGTCCTTAGTGAAATTATGTTAGCCTAAGCCTAAGCCTTTGTTAACTGCTGTTGCTATACCTAATTACCAAGTTTCTATGTGTACAAGATTAAAGAATAGGTACACCATTCGTACTGAAACGGCGTTTCATTACACTTTATTATCTTTTTCTTCACCTTTTGTACAGACCTACTACAATCTATCAAATTTCTTTAATAGATTTTCAGCTTTATAAGGTTCAAAGTTGACAGGGAAAATTTGGCAGTTTCGGGTAGGTTGACCTCCTGGCGTCTGTAATTTCTCGTCTTTATTTATTTTTCTGTCTCCCTTAGCCTTGCCTTTACCCTTTCCTTTACGAATTTGTTCCTTTTGTTATGGTTTTTTGCTGTAATTTTCCTCTTTTTCAGTTCTCTAATATGAGGTTCTTCTTCTAAAGCATTCTTTACTGGCATATTGGTGAGAATGAATGGCAATTTTTTTTTATACGTTTATACTGAGCTCGTGGTGGAGCTTTTGGTAGAGGTCTTATGATCTCGACCAAGAAATCACTGGCATCCTTCTGCATGTCTGATCGTCCAGCTACCGGTTCCAAAGACATTTGCGCTATGATCACATCAGGGGTAGGTATTTGACACTTTAATACTAACCCCTCCGATTTATTAGTTTAAGCCCCAAAGGTACATTTTTAGTATTAAAAAACATAACGAAATATTGGTTAATACTCGTAGTTACATCAATACATCAATGTAGCACTATCAAGTATGAAATATGCTTCTACGAAAACAAACCAACAAATAAATTTTGTTTGTACAGAAAAGAGAAAAACAAGCATTCTATAGAATTTTGGTATTGCAAGCGGGGGGGCCGCTTGCAATACCAAAATTCTATAGAATGCTTGTTTTTCTCTTTTCTGTTATGTTTTTTGCAGTCGGGTTTTTTGTTTTAATAATTTGCTTTTTTGAAGCTTTATATATAAATGTATATTTGGAATTGAAACATTACTAACTTTTATTTGATACCAATATTGAGGTAATTTATTTTAAAAAATCGAATCGGAGCGTAGCAGATGGCATTCTGTAGTTTCTACCTATCCCCATGGGAAGAAGGCGTGAGTTTATGTGTTTTAAAAAAACTCCCTTTTTTGTATTTGCAGATTAAAAAAAGTACTGATTAAAAAAGAATAAATATTATATAAGTAGACTCATCTTTCATGGGGTACTGTTTAAAATGTTACAATAAAATACCTTCCCATATACTACAACTAAATGAAACGAAATTTAAATCTTGTATAAAACGCACACTATGCTGCCAGGCATATTATAAGCTTGGGGATTATATCACTGACAAAAATGCTTGGCTTAACGCTGGTCCAGCTCCACAAGGGCGCATAAACTAATTGATTAGCATTCAAAAATATTGTTGGAATTGCTGAAGATTGCAAAAACTATCTTTGAATTGTATAACTTCAATCTCTTTTTTTTATTGTATAATTGCATAGCACATGTGTGAGCACTGTGACCATGTACCTTCTATAAAGCTACCATTTACTGGGTACGTCTTTCATTGACTTGATATGCCCTGGCGGCTAAGAGTATGTCATGCTCACTCAAATGTCTCGCTGGTGGTGGCGTGTGTGTTGGATCGTTGAGTTCCCTTCAAAATGGTTGAGCTAAACGGTGCTGATCCATGCGTCATGTTCGTGAACGGGCGCCATCAGTAGGGACTGGTCATCTCTTATCTGCCACGGCTTATTTTAATTTTTGAATTGTTTTATTTTTTATTTTTTATTACGGACGCTTTTTACGTACACGTCTTTCTGCATTGTTCTCACATGTATAATTTCAACATGAATGATGTAAACAATATTTTGTAAGAATATAATTTTTTTTTAAAGAGTGTCCGTGGAGTTTCTTGCCCGTTCTTCTCCATAGGAACCTACGCTTTGGAATGGGCAACTAGCTTCATATTTCTGACTGACTGACTCCTTGACAATTCAAAAGTGCCTGTAAATGGTTTAATTGAAATAAATGCTTTGAGTTTGAGTGTGAGTTTGAGTTATAGCCTATGTCACTCCCACAATTAAGACGAATTTAACGTCACCTCATATGTTACAATCCTTCAAGCCGTTCAGGCTACAGAGCGTGCCAAAGAAATTGACATAGATACAAATACTCTCGAAAAACATTACTCTCCTTCTGGCAATCGGGTAAAAAATAATCATCACACCGTATAATATTTCAAGCTAAAATCAAAAAATATAAAAGTTAAAAATGTTCTTTCCGTGCGTGAAAATATCGTTCGGCACACGACACATTCGCACGACGCGCAGACAGCAGCTGACCAGCCCCGAGCCATGCGGCCTGATCAGCACACGCAGTAGGAGCAGTGTGTATAGTTTTAGAGAAACTCACTTGTCAATACTTACCTCTGTTAATTGTAGCTCCGGTCTCCCTTAAAGTTCCATTTTGATTGTATGCGTGATTGTTTCAAAATAATAATGCAAATTACATACAATTTAGGGAACCTCCTCTTAATGCAAAAATATCAGTAATACCACCACCTACTTTATTGGCAAACAGTAATGTTACAATAATACTAACGTACTTTTAAATTATAAAACAGAATACACGGGGTTGCTTAGAAACATCCCACTCTAACCATAGATTTTGACGCTTCATCCACGTAATTTTTCCAAAAGGATGAGCATTGCTTGATCTTCGTCTTCTATTTCATTCCCTTATTACGGTGCAAGTACATAGGTATTGAAATGTTCTTAACACCGTCTGAGTTATCGTGACTTTTGGAGAATAATTTATTTATAACCTCCCAGTTTGGTATCTATATTTTCTAATTAAAGATCAATAAATAAATTTTGGATTTTAGATGACTATAAAAATATATTCGGCCAGTGAAGCACCCACCCATGATACTTAAAAAACTTATTCCAGAAATAAAAAAACAAATTCCTTGAGTGAGGCTAGATTCTCTTTATTCAATATATTTGCTACGCATGGCGTAGCACCTGTGCTACGGCGTAGCAACAACGATATTCTGACAGTACACACGGCTACACATCAAGCTAAATATTTCCAGTTTATGCTGATCTCGCATTGTATAGGATTTCCGTAAAATGCGAGGTCAGTTTATGCTGGAAATGTATAGCTTGATGTGTAGCCGTGTACTACAACGATATTATTTTTTTGACTGCCTCGTTGGTCTAGTGGTCGCAAGCGCTACTGCTGAGCATGAGGTCTTGGGTTCGATTCCCGGGTCGGGCAAAGTGTTATTGGGTTTTTCCATCTTGAATTGCTCAGTAGCAGCCCGGAGTCTGGATTTGTGCCCGGTTGATGGCAATAGGCTCGCCCCCTATTACATGGCACTTAAACATAACTGGCGAAATGTGGGTGTAACTACTACAGGTACACCTCTGCCCAAACCTTCGGGGAAACAAGGCGTGATGTTATGTGTTATGTTATTATTTTTGTATGCTTTTTTTTCTTTTCAGTTTCCCATAGTAGGTACCTCAAGTATTAATATATTAATTTGCCATCTGATATAATTCAAAAGGAGTTTGTTAGATTTTTTTTATAATATTCGTCTGAACTACTGTCGTTGCAAATTAATGCATATCTCGGACTCGGGATCCTGCCGTTTTGCCGAAAAGATTTTGCCAAAAAATCACTACCCAAACAAATTTTTGCAACCTTTTTTTATACCAATGCAATGTTTGGAATTATTTTAGTACGCACATTTTCATTTGGTCAAATTTTTACTTGGCAGAATATTATCAAGGATAATGTCATTTAGGCATTTGGTCTTTAATATAATTATTTATTACAGCAAACAATCTTTAGACAATAAACGTTTCGTCATACGATTTGGTATGACAAAAATATAAAGGTTAGGTTAGGTTAGGTTAAAACTGTGACCTACGCACGAGCCGAGCGAGCGAAGCGAGCGGTGCCGCGGCAGCGGCCGGCGAGTGCCAAAAACGACTAGATTATATAGAAAGAAACTATGGAAAAGAACAGGCTACCCGAAACTGAACTAGTTACACGAAATTAATTATTTAAAAAAAATCTACTAAATATTTGGCAATTTTTTTTTTTGCGTAAAATGAGTAATTCCAACTGAAATATTTGACTACATAAAAATTGGTAAAAGTTCTAGTTGGTAAACAAGTTATTGTATAAACGTTCACATGCTAAACATTAGATTTGCGTTACAATTATTTGTAAAGAGATTTTTTGCTAAGTAATAATTTGGCAAATGAAATTATGCGAAAAATTGTTTGGGAAGTGATAATTTGGCAATTTCTTTTCGATGAAACAAGGGAGACCCCTCGGACTCCGTAGTGGCCTTAGTAGGCGCCACCTCCACGGACGAGAGAACCGCGGCGATAGTGTTGCCGTGCCATCAAATTCTCGCCGCGATGTTATCGCCGTACGGAGTTTGCTCCCCACACTTAAATTTCTATTGAATATGATGCCAGGCGGCGTCAGTGTCCCGGAGGACACGGTGGAGCATACGGTGGAGGTATGCCCGGCTTGGGCAGAGCACCGCCGTGTCCTCGTGGAGGCGATCGGTGGCGGGGATCTCTCGCGTCCGGCCCTGGTCCAGGCCATGGTACGGAGCGAGAGTGCATGGGAGGCCGTCACCTCCTTCTGCGAAGCAGTAATGCTCGCAAAGGAGGAGGCGGAACGCGTGAGGGAGAGGCAAATTTCGCGCCCTCACGCCCCTAGCCGCCGCAGGAGGAGACGCCCTGGGCGTCGGGAATCGATTGCCGATTCCCGGCCACCGTAGGCGCGGGCTTGCGGACGGTGAGCAATGGGTAGCTCGCCGTCCGGTAAGGACCAGGCCCGGGTCGACGGCGCGTTGTGTTCCACGCGCGCCTCAAAGAGATGTCAGCAAGTGAAGGGGTCCGATGAGACCATTGCCTGCCGGGGTTGCGGGATTAGTCCGAAAGGGATACCGTGGCCCCCTGGCATTGCACAGGCAACAGAAGGAACACGGGTGGGTTTTAGTCAGTAAGAGTCTGACACGCCCTCCCGCTCTACCCAGAGCGGGAGACGTCATTTGATGATTTCCCACCCAAAAAAAAAAAAAAAAAAAAAGGCGGCGTCAGTGTCGCCGCGGTACTCTCGCCCATTGAGATGGCGCCTTATTTTGATTTCTAAATCGGTCACTCAGCGAAACTCTAAGCACAGACCTCTCCATTGCCCTTTGTGTGACTTCCAATTATCATTAACAACTTCGAGTGGTCTCCTTCATGTGAGTGGGTGTTACATCGGCATTTGACATGACCTTTATTTTTTCCATGTCCATTTCATTGCTTTCACAAGCCGTGCACTCAATAGTACTCCTAATCGGCAAAAGTTACGAACTTCCATTAACAATTTTAGGGGATGAATTCACAAAAATCCTAATTCCTGACGCCCGGACTCCACCAAAGCGCGATGATGTGCGGAGATGTCCGAAGCGGAGACGAGAAGAGATGTTTTTTAACTAGGGTGTATGGTCCACCAAAGCTGTGCAGAGATACGTACCGACTAGACTGGAGCTGAGATGTGATATTATAAATAAAACAACAATAGGTTGATGGCAATAGGCTCGCCCCCTATTACATGGGACTTAAACATAACGGGCGAAATGTGGGTGTACTACTCGTATAGGTACACCTCTGCCCAACCCTTCGGGGAAACAAGGCGTGATGTTGTGTTATGTGTATGTGTAAATAAAACAACACTGTTTTTTTTTGGTCGCCTTTATTGAGATCATCAAAGTTCTACAATACTGATTAGTTATAAATGATGAGTATTTCACTTAATAATATTAATTGTTCTTTGACACACTTCCTTAATGTTAATTTTGTTAGGTTGACATTGAGATTGGTAATTCGGTAATTACGGGGTAGGTACATCGATAGTAAATTATACATCTAAACATTCATACATTCAAAATTGCCTGTCGGCTTTCCTAATGCTATTTAAGTTTGACTTACTACTTAATAATTAGCGAATGATTTAAATAATACGTAAATAGTAGTATATTATATTAAAAAATCACAGAAGTTTTTAGAGCTGACCCAAACAAACCATATGAGATCTATGAATATGAAGATGAAACACTAATTAATTACGATTTCATGATTCCCTTATCCACTATAAACATTGATAATGAATTGATGATTAACACTAACAATAATAATAATATGATTAAAATGCGGTTAAATATATTTGGCTTTCGCCCCTGTATCAGTATAGCCAACATAATTCGACATTCCACCTCATTAATTCCGAAATATTATGAGCGTTTATCCTAAAAGTTGGCAACGTCGCAAATAGCTGTCAAATATTTACCTGTTTTGATTAATTTGGCAATGTTACTGTATGGAAATATGAAATGTAGCTAACTAGAGAACTAGAACATTGATTATGAAATGCAAAAATTTAGTTTTCGATGTAAAAAAAGTATTTGGAAACTTTCCAAATGCCTTTTTTACACCTAAAAACGGTTACAACATCAAATTCAGTGTTTTAATTGCAATTAATTATTATTATTCTAGTTCGCTAGTTAGCCACACTTCATATTTCCATACAGTAATATTGCCAAACTAATAAAAACAGCGAAATATTTGACATCTATTTGCGACGTTGCCCACTTTCAGATTATACGATCTTAACACACATTCAATGTGATTCATTCTGCATTGTAAACAATTTCTATGTCACACAAATTCCGCCCTTATCATTCACCCTGATCAGTCCGAAACATTCACCCTCATCCTCCTTCATCCACACTCGTCCTCCTCCATCCACCCATATCCTTCTTTATCCTCATCCATCCACAACTTAGTTGTCGCCGCAGCGGTGCTTCCACAAGTCCTTAATCATATGGATGCGGCTCTGGATGGTAGCAATGTGCTCCTCAAGCTCGCGGGACACTATTTGGAGACGGTCCAGTTGGTTCTCCAGGATTTGCTTCTGAGGCTCGCCATCATCTTTAAATAGAAAGTTGAGACAAAATAAGTAATTGGCGTTTCTCGTATGTCATGCAATGCGTAGATAGTTCAATTGAATTTGCATTGTGTTCTATGCAGGTATGTCGCTACTAATAAATGAGTAAAAAAGCATATAGTCGCGCAGTCTGAAATAAGAAAAGGCGACTTCTGTTCTTATGTCGTGTCATGAATTTGGTGTTTCCATTATAAAAAATATGTCAATACAATAGTTTTTCAAACATGCGTCTGTGCAAGGTACCTACTATAGATAGTGTCAACTAGCTTCATATTTTTGACTGACCGACCCTTTGTCAATTCGAAAGTGCTAGTTAATGGTTTAATTGAAATAAATGCTTTGAGTTTGAGTTTGAGTGCAATAACCGACGACGCACCCCACTCCGCTCCGCTCCGTACTAAAGCACAGCTTACAGTACAGTAATCGCGGAGTGGGGCGCGTCGTCGTGGATTGCACTATCTATATGCTCGTGACAGTACTTGCAGGTTCATTGGTACAAAGTTTGATGAACCTAAGTCTTGATCGGTCATGAGCATGACTGTGACAGAATCTAGGAGAGAAGTCGCGTTTTCTTATTTTTATTTACCGTAAAAGTTTCTGTATGGTTTCCAATTTTTTCGTATGGTTTTATACTATTTGGAAATACGTATTTTCTCAAAGCTTGTAATCGTTGAATTTTGCGTACCTTAGTGTAAGTTAATTTTGCGTAACAACTTTAGGTCAAAGAATCAGCATTGCCATTCAACATGGCAACGCTGCCAGCCTTTTGGGCACTTTTCCCACTGACAGAGATGAGACCGAATTTTTTGATGCCCAATGAGCTTTTTTTTTTTTTTTTCTTTTTCCTTTCTAATACTTGTGCATAATTTATATCTATATTGTATTAGATGTGTATTACATTCAAGATGAATGAATGAAATACATTGACATGGTAAAAAATAGTGTAATATATGTATTTTGTTCTCGTGACTTACCGCAGTAGTTTCGTACTTACCAATATTTTCATCAAAGATGATCTTGAGTTTCTTTGTCACATCAGCTGGGTCTGAAACGAAATTAATTCCATTGAATTAATATTTAAATTCCCAAGACAAAGAATAGCATTTTTTCCAAAAGTGGAAATAAAAGCAAGTTTTTTAATAGAAAAATTCGAAGGGATATACTTAGTCTGGCCATAAATACTGTTACAATTAAAAATATGAAAGATATTACATTTGAATTTGGAATCTGTCATTTTTATACGATTGTTCATTGAGTTTTCTAATTTTTGCGCCAATACATTGTACAATATTTTGCAATATTAAAATGGAGTGGGGTGATAAAGAGAACCGAATCGCTGTGATTGCATTACACAAAAAGGGTATGGAGCCAAATGCAATTTTTAAAACTCTCCATACGCTTGGTATTAGTCAAATGTTTGTGTACCGGGCTATTAATAGGTACAATGAGACCTCATCTGTTTGTGACAGAAAAAGATCTGGCCGTCCACGTAGTGTTCGTACGAAAAAGGAGGTCAAAGCAGTAAGGGAAAGAATTCAAAGAAATCCTGTCCGAAAGCAAAAGATTTTGTCTCGGGAGATGAAGATAGCACCCAGAACCATGTCGCGTATTTTAAAAGATGACATAGGACTTGCAGCCTATAAGAAACGCACTGGTCATTTTTAACTGATAATTTAAAAAAAGAATAGGGTGGTAAAATCGAAACAACTACTGAAGCGGTACGCAAAGGGAGGTCACAGAATTTTTTTGTTTTTCGGATGAGAAAATCTTTATAATTGAGCAACATTTTAACAAAAAAAATGACCGTTTTTATGCTCAAAGCTCTAAGGAAGCTTCCCAATTAGTCGACAGAGTGCAACGTGGGCACTATCCGACTTCAGTGATGGTTTGGTGCGGTGTTAGCTATGAAGGATTGACAGGGTATTTTTGTGAAAAAGGTATCAAAACATCGGCACAAGTGTATCAAGATACCATTCTTGAGAAGGTAGTTAAGCCCCTTAACAACACCATATTCAATAACCAAATATGGTCCTTCCAACAAGACTCGGCGCCGGATCATAAAGCTCGGTCCACGCAGTCTTGGTTGGAAGTGAACGTTTCGGACTTCATCAGAGCTGAAGACTGGCCGTTGTCTAGTCCCGATCTTAATCCTCTGGATTATGATTTATGGTCAGTTTTAGAGAGTACGGCTTGCTCTAAACGCCATGATAATTTGGAGTCC
Organism: Xanthia togata; assembly: GCA_963853775.1. NCBI lineage: Eukaryota > Metazoa > Arthropoda > Insecta > Lepidoptera > Noctuidae > Xanthia > Xanthia togata. Next base: position 23,086,141 of record OY970802.1, read on the forward strand.
TTAAAACAATCCATACGATTGGCAGTGAAGAATTTTGAGAGAGAAATTGGAAAGAGCGTGCTTCTATTGATAACTGGCGTCAACGTTTAAAGGACTGTATTGCAGCCAATGGAGACCACTTCGAATAAACTCTTTATATTTTAAATTGTTTTATATTTATGTATTAAACTAACACACTGTAAAAGTAATCATTATTATTTGCAATAAAAAAAAAGTATTTTTCTTCGTAACAATATTTATGGCAAGACTCGCTAAAGATCTCTCACCAATAGGATCATCTTCCTTCACGTGAATAGTCCTCTTCTTGGGTCCATCTGGGCAGGTGTTCTCGTCATTCGTAGCCTGGGATACATTCATCAGCTGGACCTTCACCTTAATGCAGTTATCTGATGCGCCAGTGATGTCATGCTTTGGCTGCTCTGCACCGAAATTGCCTGTGTATGTCACATCCTGGAAAACAATGTGTTCTATAAAGTTAAAGTCAAAGTCAAATAATTTATTTCAATTAGGCACATAAAAGGCACTTTTGAACGTTAAATTTACTAAAAAAATAATTGATTCTGGTCGCCCTTTCCAAAAAGTTATTTTCATATTCATTATGTGTGAAGACGATGCACCTAGAATAAGATTACTATACCACGATATGTAAAAAGAATGACAAATTAAGCAATGACAAATAAATGAATTATGTAATAGATGCACGTGGTTTACAAACATTGTAAAATTATACGATATTACTAACATTTTAACAAGCTAAGGCTGGTTGAGAAGATAAGATCTATGGGGCTGCCCGGCTGTTCCGAATCCTGAATTATAATGGAAGGTTTGCTTACATTTACAGCAATAGATGTTCTGAAATGGCCTTAGTTGTGATGCGTGGACCTATAATTATTTCTCATCGGCTCTAAAATATCTGTGTGGGTAGTACGAAAATATTCAAGATAGTTCTTATTTTTTATCCTGCTCCTGGCCTGCATCTCACCTGGTGGTAAGTGTTGATCAAGCCGAAGGTGGAAGCGAGCTTCACCTGGAATCCTCAACTACAGAAGAACTGGCTATATTACCTCTAACACAAAAATGCTGATAACATTGTTGTTATGGCGACAGACTTGGATAAGATGGTGGTTGCTAGCCAGGCAGACAGGCCCTACCACCAATCAAATCGAGCAGTAAATTTAGCCCCATCTGGGAATCGAACCCGGGACCTCTGTGTTTGAGACAGGTGGACTAACCACTAGAGCAGATGCGGTTTAAAACACGCAGGCACTTCTACCATCACTTGTCTATTCTGTTCATTGGACATTGAGCGGATTTTAAAATTAGGTACTATTTTGTCCACATTGCGTGACTTGACTTTAGTTTGGAAAAAACCTCACAGTGATTTAGTCCTTAAATTATTAAACCTTCCAGACCCCGATTCGCCATCTCGTGAGTTACCAACGTCACGGAATTGGTTACATTGGATGGTCGGTAACGTTCCCGGAACCGACATCGCGTCCGGTGAGAATATTGCGGAGTACGTCGACTCCGGTCCGTCGCTGGGCAGCGGCCTGCAGAGATACATGTTCCAGGTCTACGAGGAACCTTCCGAACTTGAGTTTGACGAGCCTAGACTCATTAAAGATAAACTTACGACAATCTCCTTGGCATCTTCCCTCTTCATGAAATTGTAGAATCGCCTCTCCAAGCGAGTCAGTTCCTTCGCCTCTTTCAGAGTAATCGCTGGATTTGACTTGTTAAATGAAAGACGCTCTCTGGACATTACGTCTACCCCTTTCTTTACATTTTCGGCCCAGTAACGCAGCACCTGTTGTAGAAGATTTATTATTTTAGGCTTGTTTTGATATAGTATTAAATACAATATACATGTTAGTCTATGACAATATACAATCGAACACTAAAATATTTATAATGTACAAGTATAATATAATCAGTATTTCAATTCAGCGTTTGTATTCAGTAGCGTTTGATTGGCCACCGGCTATACCCAGCGCTACCTACTGGACGTTGGACTGGATTGTAAAGTGTTTGCATATTAGTCCAATATCGATCCAGCGTACCTGAATTGAAATACTGGATCAATCGTCGGATCGACCTTGAGTCAGAAGTCAGGGACAAAGAGAACATTTGAAAGCAAAATATGTAATTGCAGAATAAAATAAAAGCTTTAGTTTAGGGTGTTAATGGATAATATCCTCCCAACGAAAACTAAGTTTTACGTTTGTGTATACGTCTGTAAGTGCTATGTGCGAAATTTGGCAGGTTTTTGACAAATTCGACAGCAGAGCCCCAATTAGATTAGACGGGGCCAATCTCCGAGACATCCAATATGCCAATTCATTAATTTGCTTCATCAATGGGTTGAGGACAATTCAATGCAGTGGACTGTCTCTATTTAAACATTGCTATTATTTATTACTAAATACAATATATTATTAAAGTTTTTACGTTTTTAAATTTTTATTGTGCTTGCTGTGGTCTCCTATAAGTGAAGGAGTGCACCTACTTAATACCTGATGTTGCCCTTTATTTATGTGTCACATCTTTTGTTGGAGATCTTAAATCAATAAAGAAAGACTTACATATTTCCAGCTCTGAGTATTAAGAAGTGCGCCGTCGAAACATTCGTTTAATGTATCAGAAAGTTTCAACCATTTCTGAATGTTCAGGAATGTGATCATGTCGGACTCTGAGGCATTGTACATCGAGGGGTCGCTCTCGACTGCCGATAACAGTATGCGTAGCTGAGATACCGACACTTTCGGCTTCGGTCTGGGCCTGAGTCCAGGTTTAGTGGCCATCTAGAAGAAAAGCAAGAAAAAGATTTAAGGGCTTTATTTTTGTCAATTTATTAGAACATGTAGGTATTGACTTTATAGAGGTGTGCAGAAGAGGAACAGGGTGTAAAGTACACTCATCCAGGATCTCCCGAGCATACAGGTGTCGTGTCTGGTGGGCAACTGCCCAATGATTGTCGGGATGTCTTTTTTATTTATATCGCATCTAGGGTATTTGGTGTGAGGCCCTATATCAAAGAATCAACTGGCAAGTTTTTTTTATTTTTTATTCATTAATCAATCAATCAATTTCTTTATTTGTATAGAATGTAGGTGTTACAATAATGGTGTTAGTTTCAGATATATTCCCGGTACATTCTGCCTATTGGCATACAAAAATATAGTGATTAACTTACAGATAATTTTGAAACTAGGTACTTACTTTAATACAAAATGAGATCTGGATCAGCTAAGTCTAAAATTAATTACATAATAGGTATTGAGGTAAATTGAAACAAATATTACAATTCATCATTTACAAAATCGGTAACAGAGTAATAACATTTCTCTGTCAGCAACGACGACAGGAGTTTCTTGAATTTTATTAAGGGCTGATCTTTAAAACAATTTGGCAATTTATTAAATATAATAGGTGCCATACCAATAATGTTTTTTTAAGCAAAGCAGTGTTATATCTACCAGTACACAATAGACTCTGATATTTTGATCTCATGGCAGTAGTTCGCATCCTCGTATCTTTTAATGCAGGACATAGATGCTCGTTAGTTTTAACGAATATAGCTACTTCGAGAATGTATATACTAGGAAAAGTTAGTATTTTGTGTTTCTTGAAAAGAGGAACGCAACTATCTGTAACCTTGAGATTGAAAATGGATCTTATGCACTGTTTTTGGGCTTTAAATATAGACTCCCTTTCGAAACAATTACCCCAGAATACTACACCAAACCTTAGAACAGAGACCACCAACCATGCAAACATTAATGTATCAATATTAAGTTTCTTGGACAGATTGTAAAGAGCATACGCAGACGTACTTAATCTCTTGCAAACTACTTCAGCCTTTGGTTTCCAAGTTAATTGACTGTCAATCAATATACCCAGGAATTTAGCCACGTTAGTGCTATCAATGTTTTGTCTTTTATAATTTATTTTAAGGTTTAAAGGAAGGATTTTTTGATAGAAATGCATTATATTTGTTTTATTTAGGTTTATGATAAGGTTATTATCGTTGAGCCATTCTATTATTAATTTTAGGGAATTATTTATTTCATCTTCATAAATCTCTTTGTTGACGCATTCTATTAGGATCGTACTGTCATCGGCAAATAATACGCAGGGGTATGGGATGTATCGGGGTAGATCATTTATATACAGCAGGAATAATAATGGCCCTAGAACGCTGCCCTGCGGAACGCCATACTTAATTTCCCTAGGACCAGATAAATAATCAACCTCACGTTTTGATTTAATGCATATTTTAGAGATTTCTGTATATTCAAAATAATTGATTATTTATGTAAAGAACCCCTAAGTGAAATATAAAAAATTAAAAAAAAACATTTCATTCTGGCTATTTTTGATCATAAAAAGAAAATATGACAACATCGCGTTTTCTTAGCTGATGATTGGTTTGAATGAAAATGATTTACTCGTACTTATCAATGAAACTTACATACACACATCGAGTCTAGTGGTACCTAAGTTATCTTAAAAAAATTGAAAATAATTTTAATGCTAGTTGATTCTTTGACATGGTCTCATTCATACCCTAGAGTTAAGGGATATAAAAAAACACCTTGTATTATATCGGTCGCGCGGTAAACTGCTTGCGCTTTGCAGAATTCGTGTGACGTCAGGTCTTTGATGCGTAGTTCGTAGTAGATGCCGAAACAAATTCGCCAAAAAAATGCAAGCGCTGCACGCAACGATTTATACAACAAAAATAATATATATAGGTAATACAAATCGATACGTCTCCGATCTTTTTCAAGATCCGCTCCGCTTATCACTGCTCTCCTTTGCCTCAGTGGAAACACACCCTAAGATTGAGCGTTACATAACGCCTTTAGGTAGGTATAATACCATTTTAGGCTGACTGTCTACTGGAGCGGGGAGGTGAGGAGCGGAACGGAACTGTGCCATTATTATCCAATGGGATTGCATAAAATCTCCGCTCCGCTTCAGTCGACAGGGATTTGCGAACTAGTTTAAAAAATCCTACAAAACCGGGAAGCGGCGCGAGGAAGCGGAGCTGGGAAGCGGAGCGGGAAAACGGAGCAGGAACTGATCTCCCACCGCACAGTCCGCAACTCGGCTCCGCACTACCTCGCTCCGCATCAATGAACAGACATTCGGAAACTCCGCTCCGCATTACTGCCTCGCTCCGCTCCGCTACCTCGCTCCGCGTCAATGGACAGGTAGCCTTATACCTACGTAGTATATAGAGGGTAGCCTATTATTATAGGTACAATACCTTTAATATTACACTCATCAAAAGTGTCTAGGGATCAAGTATATTTTAACTATAAAAACCAGTCAAGCGCGTGTCGGACCACGCACAATGAAGGGTAGGGGAGGTCCGTAGTTGGGATGAATTTATCCCAAGAACAAACTTAACATTGTAGTAAACTGCAAACTTAAGTTAGTCCATTATTACGTAAAGCCTACTTAGCTGTGATAGATTTTAACTTCGTTTTATATAATATACTACAGCTGTGACTTTTTTCACAAATTCAACTATAACCATTTAGCTGGCAGGGGGGCACGTAAGTAGAAATTAGGACAATAAAGAAAAACTTTTACTTATTAAATGAAGAAATTTTAAATACTAGTAATCATCAAAATGAAATGAAAAAGTTCTTCTTTAATATCTCACCCATCAAATAGGTAGTAGTAATCTAAATAAATGTATTAATAATACTCTAAAAAAAATAAGGAAAAATAGGTAAGGAATTAGAATTGGAGCTGTTCATGAACTGTAGTTATATTGACATCCTATACCTACATTGGTTAAAAGTCCACCAGTTCATGTTCAGCTTTAACAACCACCAGGTTGCCAGCTCATTCAGCAGAGTTAATATGTTATGTGGTGGTTCTCTAATAATTGTTCGTAATAGCTAATATGAAATTTAAAGAACGGAAGGATATTGTGAGCCTCTGTGTTGAGCGAGTTAATGAAATAGCTTGCATTGAGCTTGAGCAGTTCATTGTAATGAGCGTGTGGCCTGTACACGCTTTTGTATATTTATACATATAAGTGTCGGAAATACGTTACTGAGTTGACTAATAGGGACGCCAGCGCCGCCCAGCGGCGCTCGACAGAGTCTACAAAATAACGCTCGGACCGGCCGGTGCAGACTTCATCGGTGGTGGTCAAGCAGTGAACACGTTTAGAAACTGTCGCGCATTCCGAATAGTTATGTCGTGTACCTACAGTGTGTGAATTGCTAGTGTGATTAATTTTATAGTAAATTATAATTTGATTTGAACTGTAAACGGTTTTTCTATTGGGCAATAACTAACCAACACTACCCACAGTACACACACAGTTGTTAAAAAAAGTAATTTCAAAAGCTAAAACCCGACTACTGAAAAATCACGCTCTAAAAGTATGAAACAAGAGAATATTTCAGACAGAAATCAAGACATAAGTACAAACATGGTCAAGGTAAAGCCATTATAATTGTAGGTATACATGGCATGCGACCACGGCTTTATCTTGACAAATATTTCACCAGCGGACGATCAAGACGCTTCCAACGATACCTCATTTGTCCAATAAAATTATGATTAGTACCTAGTTTAAAAGTTATTAGACAGATGAACATAATTAAGTAATATAATCTTAACTATAATATTATTTTAAATGCAAAAGTGAGTTATTTTGTTTGTTACGCTTTCACGCTAAAATGGCTGAACTGATTTGGATGAAATTTGGCACATGGGTATACCATGACCTGGAGAAGGACATATGGCGACATACACTACTGTAGAGGTTACACCGCCACATATGAACTACGCATCAAAAGACATGACGTCACACAAATCCTGCACCGCGCAATTAGTTACAAAAGTTTTTTTTTTTATGTTTGCTTATTTGTTCATTACGCTTTCATGCTAAAATGGCTGAGATGATTTGGATTAAGACTTGACTAGACTTGGATTTTGTGGGTGAAACCGCGGGGCGCAGCATAAAGATAACAGCTTTAACAGACTTCAGTCGCTGACCGCATCTGCACATTATGCACCTGTAGTCTGCTGAAGTGCTGCTGGTACCTTTATACTCTACTTTATAGCAGTAAGAGCAGGCTACGGGAAAACGGTCCTAGGAGACTGTCCTTAAATTTTTGAGATATTTTGACATGCATTCACAGATTTTGGAAAAAAGTACAGACAGCAAGAAAATTGGCCATTTTAACAAAATACTTTTTTGATGACAGTCAGTCCTGTATCTTCTATGGATCAAAAAACTCTTTGGGAGACCAACTGAAGTAGGTATAAGTAGGAACTAGAAAAGTCAGAAATCGCAAAAAAAGCTTTTCACCACTCCCGCACGAAAGAAGTGTCTTTCCTCTACGAAAACAGTGAGGAAAGTTGGTTTTTCCTCACTGCTTGAACAGTGAGGAAAGTTGGTTTTTCCTCACTGTTTGAACAGTGAGGAAAGTAATCCCGTTCAGAAACTAACCTTGCCTGATTTTTTTATGTTAAGTTTTAAAGATATTTTAAAAAATAAATAATTATTTTGATTTGCTTTGTGACTATTTAATTTATTTACCTATGATGACTGAATACTTTCTTGCTGGGAGTGATGAAAAGGAAAAACGAACTTTCCTCACATGTTGGTTATATAACTATTTTACTTCTTATACATTTATTGTAAAAAAAAAAAACATTCACGTTTTATTCTTAGAATGTCAGAAATCACAACCAGCGAAATTCTATTCTAAGAAAATAAAATTATAACCAGTACTATAATCTAACGGGTAATTATAACGCAAATTCGTTCGATATTTGAACATTATTTTTTCTTGTTTAATTTCGGCCAGTCCTTCACAAATGGCCGCCCGCCGGCCAAATATTACCGAGAGCGGGGGTGGGTGGCTAAATAATTAATTGTAGCTTAGAAAATAAAAAAGATCTCATGTACCTATGTAGTTCCAGTACCTAGTTCCCAATTGCAAAGCGCTGAACTCGCGCATATTATATGCAAAGCACAAATCATAAAAAAATGGCACTTATTGATGGGACATAAAATAAAAGGAACAAAATTTATTATATGAGGAGTAAAGCCGAATGTATACATGGAAAGAAACATAAACAATACACAAGTTAAATAAAATTAAAATACATAAATATTAAAAGTAATTAATATTAATATTACCTTTTATATTTTGTGAGGTGCAGCGCGATGCAAAGGGCAGCAGTGAAAAGGAAAACAGTAGAAAACACTATCGGAGATTTATCGACCCAAAGTGAAGGGACAAACACAACTTTTTATTACCAATGATTGGATATCAAAATATTGGCACAGCACAGTTTCTCTGATTACACCACAGTAATAAAAACCGAGAAGATAATACCGAACTATTGCCATTTGTGACATGCAAGCTTAGAGTCTATAACACCATGCAAATATTTATGTTCTTAGATTTTTGATATTTATTGTAAGATAAGCAAAATTACCCTAAGTGAGCTTTAAAGTTACACTAAGATCTACGCTTTTGGATTATAAAATAATAGTCTAACAATGTTTTAGTATTTTAACATTATGCGAAAACCTTATTAGTCGATTAAGCACATTGTAAACTTATTACTATTAGTGTTTGATACCATTACATCACTATGGTCCAGCCAGCTGATGAGTTGTCATTGTCAAATTCATGTGTGGTTAAGTTAATCTGTCAAAAAAAGGGAAACCGCAGTTTAGTCCCAATATTGCACAAAAGTAACATGATTTTTAAATTAAAAATAGATTGAGCTAGGCTTTATAACATGCGGTGGTGTTTATTAGTATTGTGTACGCTCATTTTGGGCGCAAAAGCCTGGGATGACGGTGACTTGGAAGTGTTCGACGTGGTCGAAGAAGTTAACCAGAACTTTTACGAATTACTAGGTGTTGCAAAGGTAAGAGCTAAGTTTAGCTTCACAAAGTAACTACAAATCTTCATTTTATATATGATAATCCACCGAATATAATAATAGATGAGTTTCAGACGTCGAAATAACTAACTAGCTGGTACTTTAGCAAGTTTGGTCTGCCTTCGGCGATTTAGTCGTTATCGTTAAATACAGATAATATACTTGTATCTAATAGGATAATTGAAATCTTTATCCAAGTATTAATTAAAAAAGAGTTTAGAATTATTCATACCTAACATTGTTCAGATTGCTGCTACACATAATATGCCATTGTTTCCAAATATAACTCAAGATAATCAACATTCATTTACTACAAGCCAAATAGACATTGTATAGTTCTCACATAAAGCAAACTTTGTTTCTGGAAGCCTGAACAAGTTCCAGACTGATAAATTGGTCAACCCTATGCTAGAAAAAAAAAAACGTAGTGACATATTCTACAATATTATTATTTCAATTAAAATTTGCAGGATGCATCACCGTCAGAAATTAAGTCTGCATTCAAGAAGCTCACATTAAAACTCCATCCGGATAAGAATGATTCTCCTGATGCAGATGTTCAATTCAGGAACCTGGTGTCAGTGCACAACATTCTCAAGGACCCGGGGAAAAGAGAAAAGTATGTAGTTTCAAGTTATTTTAGAATGTAGTACATTAAAATAGCTAAAAATGGCTAGATTGTCATAAAAAGGATTAAACATGAATGACGTAACCAATATTTTGGGTAAAAAAAAAAATTCAAAAGAGTGCGTGGATTTCCTTACCTGTTTTTCTCCATAGGTACTTACTATATTTTGGAATGGGCAACTAGCTTCATATATTAAAAGTGCCTGTAAATTGTTTAATTGAAATAAATGATTTGAGTTTGAGTTTGAATGGTTAGTATATGTTTAATAATGTAGGGGTAAAAATAACATTTTGGTTAAATAACTAAAAACATTATTCGGCAGACACTAATATTTTTTGTCAAAGTTTCTTGTCCATGACTTCATGTGTCTATCACTAATTCACTATCAATCTCTCATAAATTATTTTTCATTATAATGAATTTGCTCTGAGTAAAACACCATCACAATCAGTTCAGCTTAGTTCAAGATCAACCATGTTATACTGTAAAAAAGAAACCTTAGGTAAAGTGAGCTGTCAATCCCTAGCATCAGGCGGAATGACATAATTATCTGTTCACCTAAGTTTTCACAATAAGATTTTTACAGATGCGCACAGCAGGTTAACTTTATTCAAAATCAGTCATAACTCTTCAGGTATAATGAAGTGCTCAAGAATGGTCTTCCAAACTGGCGCTCTGCCATATACTACTACCGCCACGTGAGAAAGATGGGCTTGGCTGAAGGCTCCATCATCCTGTTCATCATCATCACATTTGGGCAGTATGCTGTTGGATGGGCTGCTTATGCTGAGAAACGGTTTACTGCGGTAAGTGCATAGTATAGGTAATACGGGCTGGGTTGGCTAGGAAAGAAGGCCAGTACTGCCTTGCTGTTACTGACAATCTCGCGTAGGTTACCTGGGTTACCGAAGTACTTTGCCCTGTAAGTGGCAACCACCGGGCAGTTTAACAGCACATGAACTGCTGTCTCGTCGTCCTCCATGCAAGCTCTGCAGAGCGGACTGTCTGTGACTCCTATGACAAAGAGGTGTTTATTAAATTACCCATGGCCAGGTACAGCTGTTTTAACATAGTCCATTATAGTTTGGAATCTCATAGTCATCTTATAATTATCCAATTTTTTTTGAGGCATTTGATTCCTTCACCATTTTTCAGAAATGTAGCAAGGTTTTAAAAGCATACGAGTATGCTTGAGTTGAGCTGCTAAAATACTCATTTTTTTAAACATTTGTTGTTCACATTTTGCCAAATCTGCAGAAAGGCAGGATTTTTTTTTCTTGTGTGACACAATTTTATGAGCAAGTTTATCAGAGTGTTTATTGATAAGCGCTCATCATCATCATTTGTAGCCTCGTTCCGCCCACTGGGTCCAGGCCTCTTCTCTTTTCATAAGTTATGAAGGTACTGTTTAAAAACATTATTTAGAATCTACAAATTTTATCACATTATTATTACATTTTCCAGGAGCAAATACTAAACAGTAGAGGCAGGAAACACTCCAAAAAGTCGGGATTCGACCAGGGCTTGTCAGAAATCTTAGACCAGCTCCCCAAACCCAGTGTTAAAGACACATTGCCGTTCCAAATACCGAGGTGTGCATGGTGGATGGTCACGGCCATACCTTATGGAATCATAGAGCTTAGGCGAAGGTTGAAAGAGCAAGAGGAAGAAGCTAAAAGGCAGAAAAAGAGGTATGTTCTATTTTGAATAGAAGTTTGTGTATAAATTTGAAGTTATCCTATTCCTTATTCAAATTAGTGTTTCCAAATTGATATCATTTCCACGTAAACAAACATTAACTTTAAACTAGTGCATTAAATTTATTTTAAAACTACTACTTACTACGTAAAAAGTCATTAAAGATTAAAGTAATTCTCCAAAAACACATATTTTGTTTACATTTTTGAAAAGCATATTGCGAATGCAGATTTTATGTTTATTGGTCATAGTCATCATTTAGATTCCGATTAGCCAAATACCCAATCAAAGACAACTTAATTTTAAGTCACCACTTATAATACGTTGCTCGAAATCATTTAAAGTGGGTCGAAGTTGTTCAATAGTTGCGGCACTGCAATAGTTTCCATAGTGACGCATGAATGACTTTCGTTAGAGTATTGCAGACAATTGAATCAATATTATGTAACAAAAGCCATTCAACAAGTAGGTGCTATAGTTGTTTTTAAATAATAAACGCGGCGGCTAACGATTGCAAATTTCATGATCAGTCAAGGGTATAATACGGTAATTGCGTAACGAAGCGTATCGTGACGGATTTACTCAAGTTTTGCCCTTACCAAAATGACTATTTATAGAAATGTTTATTTTTGGTGCTTATTGGCAATAGGCAAAAAAAGGCACTTTTGAATGTTAAATTATACAGAAATATATAACCGAGTTATTAATGTAAATTAAACTTTTTTGTTAACGTTAGCAAATATCAAAATCAGATTATCTAAAAAAATTTTTCACCTCGGGAGCAACACAATTTTAAGCTCGAGTTACGTACTGTGAATCCCTCGCTGCGTTCAGGATTCTACTGTAGAATCCTTCGCTTCCTTACCTATGTAAAATTTCTAAATTTATGTCTGTAATTTTTATGGTGTACAAAGAGTGTTTAAAGAGTATTCTATCTATCTTCGCTCCGCTCTGGATTCTCGCCTTAAAAATAGTCGTTTGCTCCCTAGGCAAACAATCTACTATTTTCTCGAACTACTTACTACAATACGGATATGGGGACTACCCCCCATATCTGTATCTTAGTTACAAAAAAAAAAACAATGCTAACTACATTGATTAAAATAAATCCCTATTATCCTCAGGGAAGAAGATGAAAGAGCCCGTGCGGACCGCGAGGCGGCCGCAGCGGCTGAAGCCAAAGCAGCCGGCGGCGTGCGCAAGCGACGCGGGTTCGTGCCGCCCGCGAGAGATGCGGACTGTTTGCTGGATCCTGCCGACGAGCCCGAAGGGGGACCTGTCGTTGTGGCTGTTAAACAGGTAACTTTTAAGTTTATTCTTAAATCAAAATCAAAGATCATTTAATCAAATTAGGCTGAGAATCAGAACTTTTCGAACGTCAAAATTACTTAAGACAGCCCCAAAACGCCCAACCTTCACCACTTCCTAGTGCTGTAGCTGGGAAGAAAAAGTGAAGATTTCTACCTTTGATGCCTAGTTCGCATGTGGCATTGTAGATATCGCCACCCTTTCTTTGGTTTTTTCTAAGAATTATTGGTTGTTTTATATACAAACTGCCTCAGAAAATATCGTTCCTATATAAGTTTGAATTGGCTGGAAATTATTTCATCATCTACTGGTCGTTAGAGAAATCAGGTCTCACTTACATTTGTTGTTACCTGCAAATTACACTGAGATAACGAAATTTTATTCTGTCTTGGCGTAATGGGCAGCGTAACTTCTCCCACAAAAAACTCGCATGTTTTTTTGTGTGTTTATGAATTCTAGTTCACAAAAACAAATCCCACATTTAGGTATTTCCTACGGAAATCGAATCAAGATCATACAGCCACTTACACTGTATCACACATACCAATTTACAGAAATAAATGTATCATTACTGGCATTCATTATGGTCAGTACAGTTCTGCACTGCACATTGACTTAGTGCCAAATTCACTAATAAAACTGAACGCGATTAGCACATCTAAGCAGAGTTCAAGAGCTGTCAGTGTCATTATTGTTGTGAAACATTGTCACTGACAGCTTTTTAACGCAGTTTAATTCGCCCGATTGACTGAAATAATATCGTGTTTTTTAATCTTATTTTCTAGCCCTCCGCCCCATTGCTAACCGGGGGTCTCTGGACAGACGACGACTTAGCCGAGTTAGTGCGCCTCGTGAAGAAGTACCCGGGCGGCTCCGCGGAGCGCTGGGAACGTATAGCGGAGGCCATGTCCCGCAGTGTGCCCGAAGTGACGCATATGGCCGCCAAAATGAAGGTATCAAAATTAATTATTTAATTTCTTAAAATTATACACCTCATAACGTAACATCACCCCTGTTTTGCCAACAGGTTTAAGCAGAGGTGTAACTATAGTAGACCCACATTTCGCGACTTTTGTTTAAGTCCCATGTAATGGTGGCGAGCCTATTTATTTATTTATTGGTCTATCTACAATTGTTACACAGTTCAGACAATTGCACAATATATACACAGCATGCAAAAACATTATTACATCATAGAACACAAAACGAAAAAACAATAGGTATTATAAGTACAGAAATGACATAATAATAACACAATTTTATAAAAAAAAATAACAAGAGAGTAATTTACAATAGTTGGGGTGATTGAGAGTTGATTGATTGCCATCAACCGGGCACAATTCCAGACTGAGCTGCTACCGAGAAAAAAATATATTGAATAAGTAATTATCTCAAATTTCCACGCCGAAATGTAAGGCAGAATAGGAAATCTATCTTTTAGAACTTTCTGTACATTATTTACGCAAATAAATGATTGTGTTATTTTATTTTTTAAAGGAAAACTGCTATAAGATACCAGGACAGGAGCCTGAAGTGCCGGTAGTGGTGGAGGCGCCGAAGAAGGTTAGTATAACTTCATTGATGAAGTAGTCTAACCCGATTTTTCTAACTGCGCGTCTGTCAACGTCAAAATATTACAGTGTATCATCATCTGCCTAGCCTTTTCCCAACTACGTTGGGGTCAGCTTCCAGTCTACCCGGATGCAGCTGAAAACCAGCATTTTATATGGAGCGACTGCCTATCTGACCTCCACAACCCAGTAACTGGGTAATACGATACCCCTTGGTAAGACTGGTTGTCAGACTTTCGGGCTTCTGACGACCCGTAACGACTGTCAAAGATCCACGAATGACAGCCGGGACCAACGGCTTAACTGCTTTCCGAGGCACGGAGGAGTCTCGGTACGTAAAGATGGTCACCCATCCACAGACCAACCCCGGCAAGCGTAGCTTAACATGACGGATAGACCCGTGCGGTAGTTATTACTTAGCCACGAGCTCCTAAAATATTACAGTTTATGTGGTTTAAATATTAACAATAACAACTTAACGAATAATATAAACTGTGAAGACGACACGTGTTGTGTAGAGCGTATTAAGTACGTGCATTCTGAAAGTGGGCAACGTTCCAAATAGATATCAAATATTTCGCTGTTTTGATTAATTTGGCAATATTACTGTATAGAAATAAAAAATGTGGCTAACTAGCGAACTAGAATATTAGTAATGAATTGCAATTATAACTCTGATTTAATGTTGTAACCGTTTTAGGTGTAAAAAAGGCATTTGGAAAGTTTCAAATGAAATATGGCTAACTAGTGAACTAAAATATTGATTATGAAATGCAATAATTAATATGGTACTCCAAATCCAAATGCATAGTTTTAGACGTAAAAAAAGTATTTGGAAACTTAAACTGTTTTTTTTTTTACTTTCTAACAACCTACGACTTTTAACAGCTGCAAGCGCACAGTTAGAAAATTCGAGTTGTACTCTCTTATAGAATTCTAGCCTAAAGTAGCAACATTGTGTTGAACGACGGCTTCCTGTTCGGTAGTCGTCATTTTCTTTTCAGGTATAACTTCTGCCTGCTGCTTCAAAAATTGCACATTGACATGCTCTAGAGTTGTGAATGTTTAAAGTTTCCATGGGGTTCCTATTGTATGAAACATTCATCGAATGAAGAGGTGGTTCTGCTTTGCCTTAACTCTTAAAATCTCGATTGCACCCCATGTGTGCAAATAACAATAAAATTCAAAAGTCATTTATTCAAACTAGGCTCGAATCAGCACTTTTCGAACGTCAAAATTACATAAGACAGTCCCCTAAAACGCCCACATTTTACCACTTCCTAGTGCTTTTGCTGGGAAGAAGAAGTGGCGCAACAAACTGCCCTGCAGCACAGCTGTCTGTTCAGTTAGAAAAAAAAAATATTATATACAATAGTATACAAGATAATTTACATTACGCGAAACACAATTTAAATTATAAATTAATAGCCATATGACAGCTAGCACACGCCAATATACCAACCAAAAACATCGAGAACTATACTCAAGCAGAAATAAAAATAACTAAACGTAAACAATATCTAAAAAAAGAAAATAAAACCATATCGTGTCGCTAATTGCGCGCGCGACGGGTTAATTATTACTCAGAATAATTGCATTCTCGCAGTCATTCTTTAGATATTTTTTTTATCAATCTCAAACTCAAAGCATTTATTTCAAATAAACCAATTATAGCTACTTTTGAATCGTCAAAGGGGTCGGACAGTCACAAAGATGAACTAGTTGCCCATTCCATAGCGTAGTAGGTTCCTATGGAGAAGAACGGGCAAGACACGGCGGGCGGAAACTCCACGGACACTTTTTTTAAATCAGAATATTGTTACAAAATATTTGTTACAATAATTTATGTTGAAATTATACATGTGAGAACAATGTAGAAAGACGTACACGTTAAAAGCGTCCGTAATATAAAATATAAAAACAAAAATAATTTTGTTTTTTTGTTATGTGTTTTTGTGGTGTACAATAAAGTATATATAAATAAATAATTCAAAAATTAAAATAATCCATGGCAGCTAAGAGCTGACCAGTGTCTACCGACGGCGCCCTTTCACGAACATGACGCATGGATCAGCACCATTCAGCTCAACCTTTTTGAAGAGAACTAAATGATCCAACACACACATGGACATAACATGGGGTAGGCAGAGGTGTACCCACATTGCGCCAGTTATGTTTAAGACCCATGTAACAGGGGATCGGCCTATTTTTTTAAATCACTAGCCAATATATATTTTTTTTTTATCCATACCAATCTACACTATTTCATGATGTAACTAATACTGAATCGTTTGATATATTTCCAGGTTAAAACGCGCAAAGCAGAGGAGACGAGTAGCGGCAACTGGTCGCAGACGCAGCAGAAGGCGTTAGAGAACGCGCTCGCCAAGTATCCTAAGGGCGGCGCCGGAGACCGTTGGCAGAAGATAGCCAACACTGTGCCCGGGAAGACCAAAGTACGTAGCGTTATTTACAAATATAAGTACCTACAATCTTCTTCTGTCAATGGTAATCTAAATAAACTCGGCCCACAATTCGGCTACGTGTTTTACGCTATCAGAAGCGTCCATCAGTTCCAGACGACAGGACACCCAGGTCCCAGGTCACGATATTAAATGTCCTATCGTTTGTGGAATAGCAACACATTTACACTGTAGGGTGGAGTCATGTATGAAATCTCCATCTGAACAGGGAATAGAATATATAACGAACCATGCAGCTAATTACAACACTTTTCTAGGGTTCCGTTGCCAAATTGCAATAACGGAACCCTTATAATTTCATCATGTCTGTCTGGATGTGAGAGCAATTTTACTCGGAGACTGTTATTTAAACCATAGATCCAATATCAAATCTTTGATATTGGATGCGCGAAAAGGCTTAATGCGCCGCGTTCTTGTAGCTGCGTACCTGATGTGGAGTGAACCATCTGTATGTTCGGGAAGACAGTTCAAACCGACATGACACGAAAAAACAAGAACAAAAACTATAAGTCAATCCTGCCAAATTAAAACACATTTTTCGAACCTCAGGTTATGGATGACATTAGGTATATTTCTTCTAGTCACTTTGATCTCACGAACTTATCATATTATTGCTATGCAAAAATTAATATAAGATTATTAAGCTTAGGTAGTTTCTAATAAGATTATCCTTATTACAGGAGGAATGCATGCAAAGGTGTAAATATCTATCAGACATGGTCAGAAAACAGAAGCAGAAGGAAGAAGAAGAAGCTCAGCAGAACGCAGAAGGTGACGTCATCACAGAAGATCAACAAGACGAAGAGTGATATAGGAATAGGCACTAATTGTAAACTCGACAAACGATTCACAACTTTATGATGTAAACCATAAGGTTCAATATACATTTTTTATAAAATTGAATCAGTTTAATATGTTATGTCATTGGTATCCGGTTTTTGTTTTGGTACCGCTCAATAAAGTATTGAAATGAAATTATGGATGTTTATTTTTTAGTTCATACATTTAATGCCGCGATATTGATGTCGTGCTCGGTATGTAGTCTCATGTAAACCTATAGAAAATTTATGGGGAGCAGCAGTAACGCAGCAGAATTGCTGTGGCAGCACTGCCGCGGGGTTTGGAATCATTTTAATTCTCATAATCTTTTGATCACCTAGAGTAGCGTGGGAGAAATGACTATGGAATTAGCATCTACACCGTGTCGTTGAGAGGGCCCTAATTGGTCTGTCTATCCACAACGCGGGCATAATCGAAAAGCTTGTCGTTTCATCCAGCGCAATGCCTTGTTGACTAACAAAGCAAGTGAGAACGCGATAACATTGAACGAAAAATATTGTTCGGAAATTTCATAAAGCGTGTTTTTGAGTAGGCTTTTTTTTTTTTTTTTTTTTTTTTGGGTGGGAAATCATCAAATGACGTCTCCCGCTCTGGGTGGAGCGGGAGGGCGTGTCAGACTCTTACTGACTAAAACCCACCCGTGTTCCTTCTGTTGCCTGTGCAATGCCAGGGGGCAGGCTTACTCACACGTTTGTGACATACATAAATGTTTGTCATTTAGAATCTCCATTACATATGCGAGGTTTCTATGGAGATGTTTTCTTTACTCTTGCAATTTATGAGTAGGTACATTATGAATGGCCAAAGTTCAAGTAAAATTTTTGCAAAAAAGCAGATTTTTGGAGGCTTAAACTGAATTAGTTTCTCATTTTATTTTTTTGTGCTTTCATAGAAACCTAGATATAGTGCACAAGATACCTACTAGTTTAAAAATTTCAATGAAAGATGTGTTAGGTACGACGTTATATAATATAATCACGTACAAGCCTTTGCATGAAAAGTATGTCGGGTTATAAAAAATCAAAATCATTTCATAGACGCTGAAGTATGCTTGCACAAAATAATGTTCATGCTAAAACAATTCAAGATTGCAGTTATGTGTTTAACCGTTTAGCAAATTTAAAAAAAAAAACTTAAAAAAAAAATGTAAGTCAATTGGCTTAAGCTCAGTTACGCACGGGCGTTTTTTTTTTACCGCGGCGTCTCACACTGGATTTTCAACGCTCTGCTTAGTGTTTCTAGTTCACTAGTTAGCGTTACTAAGCGATATCTGCCTCGTTGGTCTAGAGTGGTTGTAAGCAATACTTACTGCTGAACATGGGTCCTGGGTTCGATTACCAGGTCGGGCAGTGTCATTGAGTTTTTCTTTCTGGAATTTCTCAGTAGCGGCCCAGTCTGGATTTGTGTCCGGTTGATGGCAATTGACTCGCCCCCTATTACATGGGACTTAAACATAACTGGCGGAATGTGGGTGTACTACAGGTACACCTCTGCCCAACCCTTCGTAGAAACAAGGCGTGATGTTGTTATGTTAGTTAGCGTTATTTCATATTTTCATACAGTAATATTGCCAAATTAATCAAAACTGGTAGTAAATATTTGAGAGCTATTTGCGACGTTGCCAACTTTTAGGATGAACGCTCTTAACATGACGACCAAAAGTAGAGCTAGAAGCACGATTATAAAAGGTATGACCATTTGAACATGATAATGTGATGTGGCAGTACTTTTTTCTAAATAAAAATGATCCGAGTCTCGAACCGTCGCGTCGCTTCGACCCCGCTAATTGTTTGGACTACAGTCCGGCCACCGAGATAATACGTTCTTGACAGCTGTCAGTTCCATACTAACGAAAATATGTTTTGCGAATTTGATCCTTAGGTATTAATAAATAGTCCAACTGTTGTATTTATTTTATTTTTGTCTTATTTTGTTATTTCTTTATATGCTGCACCGGTTGACGTCATCACGTCAACGCCGGTTGTCGCTTAAAACCAGAGCTGGGGCTCTGTCTCGCATAGGGTCCCAGCATTATGCTGAGCGATGGCAGTTTTGCCTGGATGTGACGCATATTTTCCCCCATATTGTTATTTTCGTTTTTTTTTTCTTTGCTTGCGTCATATTGTATCGTAAATAAACGTATTTTCTTTCTTCTTTTCTTTCTAAATGCTAAAATCACCATCCACATAATGCGTACCATGTTGGTCATATTGTTGGAAGAAAAAATTCAATAAATTAAACGAGCATTATTTTTCTATCATTGCGGTATTTTTTATTTACAATAATATACATATTACTGAAACTATTTGAGCAAAGTAACTATTTGCGATTACATAATTCATTTGAACTTCATTGGGCTGTCATAAGGAGTATTATCGTTTATCGTATCGGGCGAGGGGTCGATCCAAATCGTTGGTATATCTCGGGTATTATGTCCTCGTCGTAACTGTGTGGTCTTTGAGGAGTCTTCACTCCAGCGTAACCTGAAATTAAAATTATAGTAAGTATTTTGTTAAAGCAGACGACAAATGAATTTGTTGCAGAAATAGTTTTTTTTTTTTTGTCTTGCAAGAGCAAAAAAAGTTATAGAAATCTTCAGCGCAGCTTTCATTTCAGCAAATAATCTTGTAGAGAGTAAGAGAATGTTTCTTTAATCATCACCCTATTTCCGCCAAGAATTTCAAAGTTGACTCATGCAAACGGATCATAGAATCCTAACTAATACTATAAATGCGAAAGTGAGTTTGTTTCGATTTCACGTTAAAACGGCTGGACAGATTTGGATGAAATTTGGCACATGGTTAGACCATGACCTGGATTAGAACATAGGATACGTTTTATCCCGATATTCCCACGGGATCGAGACTTATGCAATTTATGTAATTATCATCTGCCTAGAGTTTTCTCAGCTCCATTAGGGTCCAGGTTTCAGTCTACCCGGATGCCGCCTTGACGTCCAAAACCCAGTTACTGGGAGACACAAAAAAAATCTACTTGTCTATCTATCTGGATTAAATTTACGTAACATGAAGGTAAAGAAACCTGGACTTATAGTTAATATAAGCCGGAAATTGCCAACCCATTTTGAATAGAGAAGAATTGAATAATTTATTTGTGAAACCTATGTAGTGTGCTGTGGTTTGCCAATAATCCGGGTTGTTACGGGTGTCGTGTAACGGATGAGAATATCGAGATAATCGGGTTTAATGATGCGGAAGAGGATACGAATTCCTTATTGAGGGTGGAGATGCGGATGTCATCTGCCATAGGACAGGGACATTGCGAATTCAGCCAATATTAACGCGTAACTCAAATTCCGGCCAGTCCCTTTTTAGCTCAGCGCGAGATTTTTTAATCATTTACAATTTGAACGTACAACGTTAGGTCACAATCTCCATAGAAATTATGAAGATGCGGATGAGGGTGCGAGTTTTTTAAATTAAAAGTTGAGGAAACGAATGTTTTGCGGATATCAACATTTATGCGCAAGCGCATAATGACATATCTACAAATGATTAAATGGAAATTTAAAGAGGCCTTAGCCCTGCAGGGGGACAATAATAGGCTGGTATTATAATATGTCGGCAATATGGCCATAGTGTAGCTCGCTACCCTCGTCAGCGCCGCCGGGCAGCAGCGCGCGGCCGGCCCCGCAGGCGGCGCAGGCGCAGGCGCGCGGCGACGCCACGCGGTGCGGCCGGCGCGCGCCGTCCGCGCAGCTCAGCGTCACGTCCAGCGGCCCGAACTGGGTGGCCTGGCAGCACGAGCATTTGGAGTCGTGGACGCCGGTTTCTGGAAGACGATAATTAGATTTTGAAAAACTGGCCAACAGAAAATTAGAAAGTCGATTAACTATTTTATTGTCTCGTCCAAAAAGTTAAACAACATCAGGAAAAGTGTCAAGTTGGAGTACTGTTAAAAATAATGATTTGAGTTTTTATTAAAACTTAGGTCGAAAAATGATAATACACAAAAGAAGGAAATACAATAACTAAAAATAGAGATAATACCTAATCTCCTAAGTTGAACATGATTTATGATCTTACGAAGAAATGATTGAGCATGTTCTAAAAACTTGAATTTTATAATACCTACTTTCATAAAAAGGGTAAGTATTCATTTAGAATTAATTACTATCAGTAGGTACCCATAATACTCAGGTTCCTAATACCTAATCTAACGTTGTGTAGGTGCAGAACTCGCTCAAAAATTTTCAACATGTGCGTCCAACAACATGGCGTGTACACATTACAATTTAGCCGCTTTTCATGTTTGTCGGTGTGAGATCTCCTAAAATACACAATGGATTTTGATGCGATTTTCATCATAATGTAGAGGATTTATTCCGAAAGGTTTATGTGTACTTATAATATCAATAATTTAACTAAGATTTTGCACAGAAATCTTGATGTTTTAAAATGTCGCCATTGCACCCGTGGGGAGGAGGGAAGGGTTGCTAGTAATGAATACTTACGGTTATTATAAAGAGTGCCCGAGTCGCAAGTCCCGCGACACTCCTTGAGCCCTTTGAGCGGCTGCTTGTTGACGCACAGGCCGTGCGCGCCCACGTGCACGCGCACCAGACCCACCGAGTCCGCGGGGGCTATGCTTGTGGGTACGCATTTACCTGGAAAGGAAACTTTTGTTACAGTTCACTCTTATTTGGTCTTCTTTCTTTTCTTTCCATGTAGTTAATGAGAAACCTGGTGTCATAGTTTTAAAGCCGCCCATGAGCCTCTGACCTGGCTTCACATACCGTCGAAAAATATTATCTCAGGCATTCCGGTTTCCTCACGATGTTTTCCTTCACCGTTTTTTTAAACAAGTGATAGTAATTATTATTATTATTATTTATTTGGTACAACAACAACAGTGCATACAAATAATTAAAACAACAATCATATAATAAACATACTGGTATGTATGCAAATTATGGATATTTATTTATGAAATAGGTACAATAATAACCTAGACATCTGTTGAAATAGTATTTTGCAATGTAGGTATGATCGACATAATATCAAGAAAGTATATTTCATAGGTTACGACAAACTAGGGTTACAAACTGCAAGTCTTGTAAGTATGTATATATATGTCGCAGTAAGATGGTTAGCAGTGATATAGTTATATCCCCAAGGATATAGCTATATAAAGTAATATAGTTATATGAAAGCGGTTCATAACTGTCTTACTAGGAATATAACTATGATACGAGCACGATCTAGTAATATAACTATTAGGGCACTCCGACCAAATAAGTTAGGTTAGAACTGTTACGTACGTCGAAATTCGCCACAGTAACAAAATTTGGTCGCAATAACAAAATTAGGGCACTCCGACAGTTATGAACCGCATTCATTAATTAATTTAATTAATTTATTAATTTATAGTTAATTAAAACGGCACAGGTCCAATTACATTAATTAACATAGAATTGAGAAAAATAAAATAACAATAAAAATGAAAAACAATAATAACAATAACATAACATAAACATGTACAATACAATTCCATTCAATACGTGGATAAAATAACATCATCATGTAACTATATTACGGTATATAGATATTTCCCTAGGGATATAACTATATCACGGCTTCAACCATCTTACTGCGACATACATGAGTGTGTAAATAAGGTACAGCTAGTATGTCTATCAAAAAAATAATATTGGGTACAAACCTATGAAATTGGCGTTTTTTTTCTCACAAATAGAGAACCTCGTCACTTCTATGATTTAAAATATTCATCAATTGCTTGGTATTATATCGAATAATGACCTTCATAGACAACTACCAATAGTAAAAAAAACCTTATTACTTATAGTTTTCTAAACATTAAAAATAGCTTAAAAATGACTCCTCTTTTTGTTAGCAGAAATGACCACTATTTGTTTTAAAACTTAGCCAAAACTTATTTTTGTCGCTTAATTTAAGTGGCATTCGTTATCTTAGTTTTTAAACATTAGTGTTCATGGTTGTTAAATAAATTAAGAAAATGTTAGTATGAAAATGTAACTTCTTTAAAATTCTCCATACAAAACGCTGACTTCATAGGTGGGGACCTAATAAACATGTGGGTACGTAAAACCTGTTTCACTTTTTGGGAAAGCTAAAAGATAAACAATGTTAAGACTTGTAAATAGAAAAATGTTTATTTTATCACCATTGTTGGTAGTAAAATAATGCTACTTTTTTCTACATTTATGTCATTTTAATATTATCCAACACTATAATCCAATGTCTATAATCAATCAAACATAATCCCGACAGCAGTAAAATATTGCTCCAGGCGAGGCTCGAACTCGCAACCCCGGCATCGCTCACGAACACTGCCTTATAAGTACCGTGCGCTAACCAATTGCGCCACTGGAGCTATACGTAACCTTGACTATTATAGGTATGCCTTCGAAACTATTGTTTGATTCTGAACTATTTCATTATTAGATAGTGTACTGTTGAAATGTAGGGAATGCTTAACGCAAAAGTAATTAATCTTTGTATTGTCAATGTAATGTGTGAGAAGTCAGGCCAGGCGCACTCCGCATTTTATGTAGTACGCGGCGGGTTCGACTTGTCGGGCCAATTCAGTGAGCGTAACGTATTCAGAAGATAATAAGAGTTACGCGATAGAGAGGCAACTTCTAGGTGAATATAACTGTAGGTGAATATAACTGTAGGTGAATATAACTGTAGGTGAATATAACTGTAGGTGAATATAACTGTAGGTGATCATAACTGTAGGTGAATATAACTGTAGGTGAATTTAACTGTAGGTGAATATAACTGTAGGTAATTAACGCTGTGCGACCTGAATTGCACTTTATTGTGTCTTAGTAAGAGTCGCTATTTATTTACATGGTTTTGCGGAGTGAATCTTCTACACTTGTACTATGTATCTGTGGTTATGTTAGGAACATTCTGTAAACGTGTAGAATACGAGGACGACGACGTCAATGTAAGGAATTCAATATTTTTTGTTCAACACTGGTACCCAGGGTATGGTTTTGTTTCTACAAAACTTGGCTAATTGGTTAAGACTGGTTTTTCATTTTTTACTTGGTGATGACGTTCAAAAGACTTCTTATAAGGCAATATTCAAAACCAGCACCAATTTTCAGTGACCCTATAATCACAGTCTGAAGAGAATTTCAGTATTGAGAAATGTTTTTTTTTTACATTTCTCAACTCACATGTACGGACGATGAACCACCGTAAGTAGTAACACTGTTCTATAACACAAGTTCCACTTACTCAAAGCCTCAGGATGCTCCTTGCACACTTGACAGCAGGTCTCGTTGATGAGGTTCTCGGGCGCGCACGCCGACACGTCGGGACAGAGCTGTCGCGATGACGTCACGAACACTTCGTCGCCAGCCTTGTCGCAGGAGTAGGTGGTGCAGTTGTCCTCGGAATGCCATGTTGTGCCTGGAGATGGTGGAATTTACGGGATAAGTGATATCAGTGGATAATTCATCGTTTTTAACCGACTTATAAAAAAGGAGGAGATTATCAATTCGGATTTTTCTTTTTGAAGTGAAAACTTCTTTAGGCGCGTTGAGCACTTTTTGGGTGAACAAAAATCATGGAACTCGCGTCATCGTCACCGCACGCTGTCTTCACTTCTATCGGCAATCCCCAACGACTGCCCCGCATGTTTTTTTATGTATGTCCAGGCATAACTCTGTCATTTAGAGACGGATTTGCAAAATCCTTTTTTTTTAAAGAGTATGCACGCGAGGTGGTCCAATATAAATAGTACCTATTAACTTGGGTACTTTTTGAGTTAGCTTCAATAATACGTATTTTACCCACTTAGTCTATATGGATGTTGGTATTATTTATTTATTTGTTTGTGCACAATTATGACCATAAGTATACTGTTGCTGTTGTCATTACAAATTTACAATATATAAGGCCAGTAACAGTCCCAATACCCCCCGTACTAGTTGATACTGTAGGTATTACAGTGGGGTGAGGCGGGGTGGGCGTTATAATAACTTCCTGTCACTGTTATTTACAACATAGCAGGTAATTGTATTCGAATTTGTATGGTGTAAGTACCACAACTAAAAAGTAAAAAAATAATGGTGCCGATTCTCTTGTACACCGAACTAAACTAACTAAACTATCACTAAAAATCCTTACTTTTGGCTATGAGAATCTTAAAGCTATTCTGTAGTAAAAAGTCTAAATTTAAAAAATATTTTGACACAACTAAATCGAATTTGACAATTGCGACTGGAGTCGCAATTGTCAAATTCGATTTAGTTGTGTCAAAATATTTTTTAAATTTAGACTACATACTTGTTTACCCTACCCCGTGAAATTTTTTTAGAGCCGGAGGCGCGCAGTGGGGGCAGCCTCGACGTGTTTTAAATGGCATTTTTCACTTTTTGTATGGAAAAAAAAAAAAAATTACCTACGTGTAGAGTAATAGGGATAAAAGGGTTTCATAAAGGGGGTCGAAATTTTCATTATTTTTGCGATAGGACACACCATTTTCGACATAATAAGCAAAAGAAAAGAAAAAAATCCAGTACAGTACTGTTTTTGCACCTGAAGTAAAGGTGTTCGTGTGAATTTTAGTTCATGACAACTAATAATAATCCATACCATTTTTGATCGAGATTAAAAATGGTCAGATTTAGTAAGAAAATTAAAATTTTAGGTGAAAAACGTCAAATTCAGAATAGCAAAATTGACATTTTCCCTAAATTAAAATCTCAGTACAATCTTAGTGCTGTCAAACTAAAATATAGTTAAGTTGTGCCACTTTAGTCTATTTCAGAATGGGAAATCATCGTTTGACAGGAGTAAACTAAATTTTTGGTGATTTTTAGTCTAGTTTAGAGGCATTTGTGACAAGAGAATCGGCACCATTGTATTTTTATTTTAGTCGGTTGTTTTTTTGTTGTAAATAAGTTTTCTTACTGCTGAATGAATAGACCGTGTTGTAGCAAAACATATTTTTTGTAGTTTAGAAATGACGAATTCATTGGAACTTCCTGCCTCCCAACTTTTTCTAAATGTGTAAAATTGTGAGCCACCTCGACTTCTTCCCAATAGTAAATTATAGTCTGCCCAAGGTCTTACCAGGTTCAACCGTCTTGTCATCCAGCACACAAGCAGTCTGCTGGCAGTGCCCGCAGCAGTCTCCCGCCGGCGGCGGCAGGTAGGCCCAGCCCCTCTTGCAGTCCCGCTCGCAGCTCGCCACGCGCTCCGTGTGGGCCAGGCGCCCGCTGTAGTCGCGGCTGCACGTGATGGTCTTGCACGGGTCGCCGGGGGAGGGCCAGGTTTGTCCTTCCTGGGAGTGGAGGGAGATGGTTAGATAACCAGTGTTGGGTAAGAAGTCCAAGCCCCACCTATTGGGCTAATGACGTTAATTTATCTTCTGCATAAGAGATTTTGTTGTTATGGAACAAATCTAACTTAGAGAGTGTATGTATTCATGATTCCAATGATTATAATAGGGATGATACCTGGGTCAAAAAAAAAGAAATTCTATTTAATCCGTCAGTCAGATATTCAAAAAATATTACTCATATTTTTTGCTTTATCATATTAATAAAAACTGACTTAGATAAAAACGCATTAAAGTTGAGGAGTGGGGGTGACTACGTCACAAGTAAGTATAAAATCTACATACTCGTGACGTCATGGCACATTTTAACTCAATGTATCGCCGTAATCTTTTGATAACGTAAAAAAATAAAAAATACCTACTTGTGTCATTTTTTCACAATCTACATGACGGACAAATACATTTTTTTAGTCACTCACTTGACTAAATTGGAAAACTTGTGTGACCAAATCGGAAAATTGGTACAAATAAAATCGTACATTGGCAACTTTCTTGACTATGACTTTCACAAAGACTACTAAAATTACTGTAATTTTAGGGGCATGAGGAACAGGGTGTAAAGTTCACTCATCCACCATAGAAAAGGGAGGATCCTCCAACCAGACGGTCGTTGTGTCTGGCGGGCCAACTGCCCATCAGTTGATGTCGGATAGCCTTATATATTATTATGTCGTTCGCGCGGTAAACTCTAATTGCGCGATGCAGGATTTGTGTGACGTCATGTCTTTGATGCGTAGTTCGTATGTGGCGGTGTAACCGCTACATGGCTCCCCTCCGGAGACTGGAGGTCGATAGTGGGCTGAGTCTTGTATCTTGCATATCTTCACAGTGCAAGTGGAGGTTCCAGTGAGTCGGAACTGTCTGCGGTGATTCCCCAGTGAGTCGGGGTGGCGCTGCGATGTGGTATACCACATCCGACTCACTGGATCGTGGCGCTATAGCGCCGGGTTGTGGCTGACTGCTAGCGTCGACCAGGAGAGGGTAGAAAGAGCTCTGCTTGTGAGACCGGCCGAAAGTGCAGGTGCTGTGCCAAGGTTGCTGATGAGGCTGAGGGTGATGACCAAGAATGCGCGTTCGCTGCATGCTGGTGGTCAGGATACCCGTTGAAGCCGAGGGTGCTGGCTGTCTGTGACTCGCCTCACGAAAGCTTGCGGGAGTGATGATGATGATGACGTCACGCTGAAGTAGTTGCATGCAGGCTGCGTTGAGTTCATACTCGGGGTCACCAATTTAAGGGCATGAGGAACAGGGTGTAGAGTTTACTCATCCACCATAGAAAAGGGAGGATCCTCCGACCAGACGGGAGTTGTGTCTGGCGGGCAACTGCCCGACTGTTGATGTCGGATAGTCTTATATACGTCGTTCGCTCGGTAAACTCTAATTGCGCGATGCAGGATTTGTGTGACGTCATGTCTTTGATGCGTAGTTCATATGTGGCGGTGTAACCGCTACATAATAATAATATTACCTTAAAACGTTGTTAAAGCTTACCTGATAGATCGTGTTGCCAACTCTGCAGGCGATGGGCTCTTCGTTAGGACAGCACTTGCCCGGCAGCTTCTCTTGGTTGAGCACGAACTGTTTCTTAGTGGCGTCCGACACTTCTGTGCACGTCTCGTTTGAGCATTGTACTTGTAACTGTAAGAAGAAATATGAGGATGGTCTGATTTTCGCAGTTAAGAAAACAGAGGATCAAATGCTTTTTATCGTTTTTAAATGTTGGTGCATAGCGTATTATTTTCGAATGTCTCATACAAATACAAATAATTTTTAATATCATGAGATAGAATTCAACCTCGATGTCAGACACTAAACCCACTTAAAATGGTCGCTATTATTCGTGACAGAAATTTTTGTATACAAAATTATGACTGATTGCAAGTGGTCAGCTGGGGGCCAATTACCAGCTCTTTAAGCAGTATTATTTTGATGTTACTTCAGTGCGAGAAAGAAAAGGAGCTATACAGGACGTCTAGCTCGTCTCTCTTTCCAAAAGAGCTGGTGGTTGCGCCCCTGGGCTGAACTATATGTAAAAAATTATACAGATTTCATACAAAAAAAAAAAAAAACTGATGATAAATTCTTCTGCGTCTCTTTTAATAGCTGTTGTAGGTCGCGTTAAACTTACAAAACTATATTACTATAGACTACTCACAGTCCCGTTCAGGTTGACACAGATGTAGTTAGCACAGAAATCTGAGGAGGTCCACTTCTCTCCGATGGCCCGCTCCTTGCCGTCAACCACACATGCGACAGGTTTGCAGTTTCCGCAGCATTCGTTACTCTCAGGAGTTGCTGGGAAGTACTTCGAACCCTGGAGGAGAAGAATAAGTTTGTAACTAGTGAACTAAAATATTGATTACGAAATGCAATTATTAATATCGTAACACCGAATATTTAGTTTAAGTTTCTTGCCCGTTTTTCTCCTTATGTACCTACTACGCTTTGGAATGGACAACTAGCTTCATATTTCTGACTGACCGACTTCTTGACAGTTCAAAAATAAATGTAATGTAAATGGTTTAATTGAAATAAATGCTTTGAGTTTAAAATGTAAAAAAAGTTCCAAAAGGCTTTTTTACACCTAAAACGGTTACAACATCAAATTCAATGTTATAATTACAATAATATTATTTTTTAATACATTTATAATTTATTCGGAAAATAGGTGTCAAATATAATATTAATAATATTATATTTTATTCTGAAAATGGATGTCAAATATAATATTAATAATATTATATTTGACACCCATGTTCAGAATAAACTCTCTTAAAATGGCCGCGTCGACAGATAAAATTTACTGACACTTCTAAGAAAAAGTCACTGAAAACTGTTTAGTGGAGTCCAATTATTATTGTGGCTGAGAGGAAAGATATTTTCATTTTACATCGCTACATGTTGTTCCTTTTTGTTAGGAAACTGCTCAAAATACCAACGGCCTAGGCAAGGCATACGATAGCCGTCACCAAAGCATGCTCCGAATCTCAGATGCATTGCATACAATCTAATGTTACACTTTGGCAAGGCATAGCGGAACCTAGTCCTGATAGCAAGTAGGTATTCTTACCAGCTGGCATTCAGAGTGGCATTGTTGTACAGTGGTGATCTTCTCAAGTTTGCCGTCCGTGTCGGTCTGCTCGCACTTGTAGCTCTCGCACGGATTCGTTGGCGATGTCCAGTTCTCGCCGACCTGTAGAAATAAATATTGATTATTTGAAATAAATGTATACTTATTTATTTAATAATTAACATAAACAATTTGGGACTATCTAAACTATGTGTATACAACTAACTAAGTATTATACAAACTAAAATATATAGTTGATAAATTCATCCGCATCGTTGTCGACTGGTAGTGTACCCAAGATACTGGCCGCATTGCCACGTTGTATGGCAATGCTTAGCCTCTGGCCAAGGTTAGAGCCAAAGCCAGCCCTTGGGTCACAGGAAGTGGCAACCAGTCGTTTGGAGATTTCATTCGACAAACGACTGGTTGACACTTCCTGTGACCCAAGGGCTGGCTTTATTTAATTAATTAATAACATAACATAACATCACGCCTTGTTTCCCCGAAGGGTTGTGCAGAGGTGTACCTGTAGTACACGTACATTTCGCCAGTTATGTTTAAGTCCCATGTAATAGGGGGCGAGCCTATTGCCATCAACCGGGCACAAATCCAGACTCCGGGCTGCTACTGAGAAATTCCAGAAGGAAAAACCCAATGACACTTTGCCCGACCTGGGAATCGAACCCAGGACCTCATTAATTTTAATTAATTATTTGAATTAATTAATATTATTGAAAAAAAAGAAACTGTATGTAGGTAGGTTTTACACGTCAATAACATTTTAAAAACTAGATGAGGTTGGTGTTTCCTATCCGACTACTCTGAGAATAATAAATAAATATTAGTAGATTGTTTGCCTTGGGAAAAAAACAACTATTTTTAAGGCGAGTGTTTCTTTGAATCCTGTTCGCAGCGAGGGATTCAAAGTACGTCACTCGAGCTTAAAATAGTGTTGCTCCCGAGGTGAACACTCTATTTTTCATCACCCTCCATGAAAAAAAAAATCGTGTGCGGTCCGACCTCATCCCTCACGCATGATTTAAAACCAAAACAATTTTTTTGCAGCCTCCATCTTGGATTTACGTTTTGACCTCTTTATCGACTTTAGCAGCTTTAAAAACTATAAGAACGATACCTGAATGATGAAAAACTTGAAAATTTTCGCTGCTGCCATCTTGGATTTACATGTTGACTTTACTATCGGCTTTAGCACCCTCGAAAACTATGAAGACGACACCCATGACGATCAATTTGAAAATTTTCGCAGGCGCCATTTTGGATTTACATTTTGACCTCACTATCGGCTTTAGCACACTCGAAAACTATGAAAACGACACTCATGACGAACAACTTGAAAACTTTCGCAGGCGCCATTTTGGATTTACATTTTGACCTCACTATCGGCGTTAGCACCCTCGAAAACTATAAAAACGACACCCATGACGAAAAATTTGAATTTTTTTGTAGGCGCCATCTTGGATTTACATTTTATTTATTTATTATTTATTTATTTAAACTTTTCACACTTATAAAAGTACAAAGGCGGACTTAATGCCTTAGGCATTCTCTACCAGTCAACCAAGGGTAGTGAAGAGATTAGATGGCAGGTGCTCTGTTTGAGAGGAACAAAGAAAAATCATTTTTTATTAAAATATATCATTATAAATAATTATATTACACACACATACATACATATTTAATAAAATATATACCTATATTATATATATACATTATACAAATTCAAGGGAGAGGTGTTGAGATGACTCTACTCTATTTATTTTGATAAAAAACTCTGTAGTTTCCGCTTAAATGCATACCGACTGGTCGCCGTCCTGATATCAAGAGGAAGCGCATTCCATAGAAGAATGGACTGAATATGAAAGGAAGAATGAACAAAGTCAGAAGTATGAGAAGGACAAAGTAAGAGAAGATTGTTAGAAGAACGCAGATTCTTAGTGTGTGACGAACATAGATATTGGAAGTGAGACATGAGATAAGAAGGAGGAGTGGGAGAGTTAAGAAGGGAGAAAAGCGTGGTCAAAGCGCGTAAACTCCTTCTTTGGCGAACATTTTAACCTCACTATCGGCTTTAGAACCCTCTAAAACTATGAAAACGGCACCCATGACGAAAAATTTGAAAATTTTCACAGCCGCCATCTTGTAGTATCATTTTGACCTCATTATCGGCATTGGCGCCCCCGAAAACTATGAAAACGACACCCATGACGAAAGATTTGAAATTTTTCACATTCGCCATCTCGGATTTTCATTTTGACCTCATTATCGGCTTTGGCGCCCTCGAAAACTATGAAAACGACACTAATGACGAAAAGTTTGAAAATTTTCGTCATGGGTCGTTGCCGCCATCTTGGATTTTCATTTTGACCAAATAATTCACACTTTCTCTCTCTTTCTTACCAGCCTGTTACTTGTTCATACAATGTTCGTGATTGATCTCTTCGGTCATTGGAACTTTTACTAACAATATCCATATTCCAAATTCAAATCAATTGTGCTCCTATTTTGCTATTTTGGTCCCTGTTTACGAAGAACAAACTAGCTCTTTTTGAATAGATGTGATGAAAAATTATTTATTGCCTTACACACTTACTTATACATTTTGCAGAAAAAACTGAGAACCTGGTTCCAGAGCTAGGTTAGAGTACCTGTATTTCAGGAGCCTGTGACTTCAAGTATATTAAGAAGCAATATATGTGATCAAATTATTTTTCTTATAATATTAAGTTTAAAAATAGAGTAAGTAAAATTAAAGGAAATAAAATACTCCCTTAAAATCAAAACAAAGTTAGCTTAAAAATAGAGACCAAAGTATTACCATTACAATAAAATAATTACAAAAACAAATTACAAAAAAGTTGAAAGAAACACTGATACAAACTCAATGGTGTGTATGTAAGTTTCTGATTAAACATAATGCCCACTTACACCTGGTACAAACGGTACCTGTTGAAGATCGCGGGAATCGGCCGAATGCTAGAAGCAAAGACTGGTCAATGTGGCGATGCTTTGGAGAGGGTAATGTCCAGCAGTGGACGAATGATATTGTTACCTTGTAAATGTTATCCGCATCTCGACAGGCGACCTGCTGCGGCTGCGGGCAGCACTGGAAGGGCACGGCGCGCGGCTCCAGCACGAACTGCTCCGTGCTGGCGACGGCGGGGCAGTCGCTGGCCGTGCAGCGCGGGCCGGCGCCCAGGGCCGTGGCCTCGCAGCGGCACGTGCGGCACGGGCCGTCCAGCCACACGGCGTCGATCTGGGGAAACACATTTGGGGTAAGAAGGCCTGTTTAAATATAACATGGGGAAATAAATAAACCAGGTGTGTGGTCTGTTTCATAATCTTTGTCTGTATAAGTCACGATTAACATACAGGGAAAGGGAATTGTGCTTGATTTAGGACTATCTTAAAGTTTCATACACGAATCATTATCGATAAGGTATCACCTTTGAAAAAATCTGGGAATAAAATGTTGGTTTTCTAAATTAAAGTATCAAAACTGTGTGTGTGTGGTAACTTACATCTTTCAGAATAGTTTGCGGTGTGGTACGCGACTTCTCGCCGCCCTTAGATGCAGCTTCCCATTCCAATGTTACCACACATTTGTCCTTAGGCAGTTCTGAAACAAATAATAAAAGGTTATAGAGGTATGAGGAACAGGGTGTAAAGTGCACTCATCCTCTATAGGAAAGGGAGGAGCCTCCGAACAGACGGTTGTTGTGTCTGGTGGGCAACTGCCCAACGATTAATGTCGGGAAGTTGTATATATGCTAATCGCGCGGTAAACGCTGCTTGCGCGATGCAGGATTTATGTGGCGTCTGCAGGGCTAACATGACAAGCGCGAGAAAGCTCTTTATCTCGTTTTGTCGAAATTTGTCTACGATTCTGACGTCATTCTAATCCCTAACATGACCGTAAACGACGAGATATCTCGAAAAAGGCACTTTGACAGTTCTATATCTCGCGACGAGAAACCGATGTTGCAAGTTATTAAAAACAAATTATTTTTATGATAGCAACATCGGCTTGAGATTCCGTTTCATTCATTCAACGGTGCCGATTTTCTTGTCAGACTACAAATAGACTAAAAATCAGCAAAATTTAGATTATTCCTGTCAACCGACGATTTTCCATTCTGAAATAGACTATAGTGACACAACTTAACTATATTTTAGTTTGACGGCACTGAGCTATTAATTTAGTGAAAATGGGAATTTTGCTATTCAGAATTTTACGTTCTTCACCTAAAATGTTGATTGTCTAAGTATTTAATCGCGATTAAAAAATGAACTAAAATTCACACCAACACCTCGAAGGTGCAAAAACAATACTGTTTTTTTTTTCTTTTGCTTATATCTCGAAAACGGTGTGTCCTATCGCAAAAATAATGAAAATTTCGACCCCCTTTATGAAGCCCATAAACCCCTAACACTCAACATGTAGGTAATATTTTTTCATATTTTCCATACAAAAAACGAAAAATTCCATATAAAACACGTCGTTCCAATATAAATAGTAGTTTAAAACTAAGTATTTTCATTAAAAATATATTGTAAAATAAAATGATGACTAAAATAAGTACAATTATGAAACTGCCATGTTATTTTGGAGTTTTTTATTGTATCATAATTTTGTCTACTCTTCTCGTCGTCAAAATACGACGACGAGTAAATACGACTAAATGATAGAAAAATCGGAGATTATCTCGTGTTGAATTGTCAAAAATCGAGATAACTATGGTGCCATGTTAGTTTGTAGAGAAAACATCAATTTTGACAGAAGGAGTCTACTATTTTGTATGGAAGAGCTGGCAGAAAACGAGAAAGTGACCGAAATAGACAAAAATTACTCACGCGAGAGCGAGTAATTGTCGTGTGTGTCATGTTAGCCCTGCTGGTCTTTGATGCGTAGTTCGCATGTGGCGTTGTAGATGCCGCCACAAGGTTAATGCTAACAATTTTAAACAAACCTCAATAAATCTGCGACCGATAATGTTTTCAACTCATCGAATATTGACTGTTGTGGTTGGTTGACCAGTCACATAAGTCCACAAGAGAGATTTGAAAACAGGCTGCTCTTTTACAGGCTAAAACGGGAATGACCATCTTGCAGATACAGAGGTAAAAAATCTGATTATAAAATTACGACTATTATCACCACTAAAAAGGAAATGTTCGACGAATACCTTGCTGTTTTGCCACTTACCACACTTATACTCCGCGCAGCACTTCCCAGTAACATTATTGGTCTTCAAGTCCTGGAACTTGGGGCACTCAGGTGGTTTAGGACAAGTCTCCACTCGACAGAGGTACTGCACACGAGGACAACACCCACTGTTGTCTACGACTCGCTCCATTCCCGGTTCGAACACTTCTACGTCTTTGTCGTTGAGGGAGGCGCATTGGTCCGTTGGCATGCATTCTGGAAGTACAAAAAAAAAAAAAAACGTTCAAAGTTTGTTGCAGTGTGGTTAAGGTAAAGATCTTTTTTCTCACTTTCCTGCAATCTATAAAGAACATAATTTTACTCATCTACGGCGAGAATCTGTTGGAGTGATTTCGTGAAAAGGGACGGAAGTGTGTAACAAGAAGCCGGGGAAGCGCGCGCTATTTGATTTTTCCCAATGAGCACGCGCGGTTCTAGAGTTGGCTGTCAGAAACGACCTTGACGAAGCCCCGCCCCTTTAATGTTGCTTATTAGTATTACCAAGGTGAGATGTCAGATGATACACATCAGTATGCGGCTAGAAGGCTCGCTCGTTTTTTTTTTCATTCTTTCATTTATCTCATTTTCAGAGAGGTTGTAAACAGGACGATAGGTACAGTAGTACCCAACTTATAAGGCGCGTCGTGAATCTTCGTTCGCACAGAAAAGAAAGTATGGCCCCGAAGATTAACGAAAGAATGCTTAAAAGTTACAATCAACCTTAGATCACTAATATAAGGTTTATAATACACTGCAGCCGTTAGTTCCATCTCACTCGCAAGTCACGCCCCTCCGCACAATTACACTTCGTGCCAATTTTATCGGGCCATCAGTTTTCACCAAATATAAGTATATTCAATTAAAAATACAGGCTATTAAAAATTTACGATTTATTTAATAAACAAATAGGTATTTATTTAGTAAACAATAGAAAAAACTTAATCTAAAGGCCACACTCCTGCTATCCCAATATCACTCTGAGCGTCGCTACTATTACCATCACTATCACGATTCGAACTATCCGATGAGGATGATGTATCTTCGTTGGTGTTTATTACAAAGTGGTCCAATCTATCGTCGATGGCCTCTTCCAATGTCATAAATTCATCTTCACATTTGATAGCATGACCTACAACTTTTTGCCACTCGTCTGGCCCGATGGATGCGAATTTTTCAGACAAAAGACGCTGCACTTCGGTCAAATTCATGGCAATATTGAATTTGCTTACGTGACCTTTCACCTGCGACCAAATGTTTTCTATTGGATTGAAGTCCGGATGATATGGAGGGAGCCTTAACACTGTGTGGCCGTGAGCTTCCATTATGGTGTCAAGCGAGTACTTTACATAGAGATGCTTATGGCGTTTAATTATATCGTACAACTCCGGTTTATACGCTTTGATATTGAAAGGTATGTTTTTATCCTTTAACCAATCCTGCATAATCTTTTTTACAGAGTTACTGTTCGGTGCCCTGTCCTCTAATGTGCTATGGTATGACGCATTGTCAATGACAAACACAGAATTCGGTTGGAGGTTGGGAATTAATTTCTCTTGCAACCATTTCTCGTAATTTTCTTTGTTCATCTCACTGTGATAGTCTCCTGTGGTCTGAGCCGATTTGTACATGAGCAAAGCATTTGGTATGAATCCATTAGCACCCCCAGCATGCACTATAATTAACCTCGGTCCCTGCGAAATTGGTTTTTTTATGCCTTTGCCTTGACCGTCAGACCAGGCTTGTTCCTTGGTGTGGGTCGAATGAACATAGGTCTCGTCGCCATACACAATAGGTCTGCCTTCATGCCGATACTTTTTTATTTTTCTTAAAAATCGTATTCTTAATAGCCTTACTTCGTGTTTTTCCGCCAGCAACTTACGGTTCGTTTGCGTTTTCCTAAACTTAAATCCTATCTCTTTTACAATTCGGCGCAGAGTTTCTCTGCCCCCTTCGAAGTCGATATCTCTTTTTAATTTCTCCAATAGCGCTCTCATTGTGACTACCTGTTTTTCTTCGCGGTGAAAGTCATAAATTTTCCTGCGTATGGCTTGGTATGAAAAATCGTCCAATTCCTTACGATAAGTTTTTTTCACTTTACCCTTTTTCGGCGTTCTAAAAGAAGGCCCCGCAGTGTTTTCACCTGTATGTTGATCCTTCTCTTTAAGAATTCTCGTTATTGTTCGTTTTGAAATTTGTGTAGCTTCGGCCGTTCGGTCAATAATTTTCAAAAATCGATCTTTTATAAATGTTGTGTTTTTAGACTCCTGAGCTTCTTTCTTCATAAACTCGTGGACATTGAAAATAATTTCCCGAGCTTGACTTTTAAGCGGTTTCCCCCTTTTAAAAGAACTCATTTTAAATAATAAAAAAGAAAACACTTTTGTTGCCACTACGTGTACTTTCGCCTGCTGCGCGTGCACTCGATCAGAAGTATGGCGGCTGACTAACATGCCACGCGGCGCGCGCTAACATGGCGGCAGCTGCCGACCAATAGCGGTACAGGAAAAAGAAGCGCGGCGCGTGGAGCGTGCCGATTGGTCAATAGCATTTCCCGCGCTTTGAAAATTCATCTTCTGCGCAGGTACATCGGTAAGCCATATCAGTTGGGTACTACTGTACTGATGGATGATAATGATGAATTTCGTTTATATCATATACACGTCAGCTAAGATGTCAGATGTCGCATCATATGGGAATAGGCACTCTAAGGCCGGCTCGTTTTTAAAAAAAAACTTATTTATCAAAACTAGCTGTGTACCTATAAAAGGCCCCAATTACACTATCATACAAATATCATATCTGTCAAATTCTATGATCATAGTTAAATTATGCTGTTCTTCATTTTTACATATTACACTTATATGTTAAGGTCATAATCAAGATGTATAACGATTTAGCCTAAGTGTTAAGTTTAGCCATTTTTGGGGTTAGATCGTATCTGTACGCTTGTTATCAATTAGGATCCCTTAACTATAATCATAGACAATATGAATCATATGTAGTTATTATATCGTCACAGGTTCTTCATATAAAATGACTCGTACATCTCTGATCATATTTCTATACCTATTTAAGGCTCTAACATGTTACAGGTAAACAGCTAGTTTTAATGTGAAAAGTGGTATATGAGCTGGTGAAAAGACCTAGAAATATGTACACGTTTACATACATACTTATATAAACTCATGCCTACTTCCTATGGGGGTAGGCAGAAACTACAGAACGCCACCTACTACGACCCTTACATACCTACTGAACACGTTTAATACGAATTAAAATTACGGTGAAAAATTTTGCTCGCTTCTAGTTACACGAGGTTTATTACATTACTGACGTTATTTGGGTTCACCGGTTCTGTTACAAAGAAATCGTTGACATCATATTAGTGTTTCTAAAGAACAGCATATTTTGCCTTTTTTTATTGATATATCAAGTTGAAACAAGTTTGTATTTGCTTACCACAAGCAAACTCCGTGCATCCATCAGGCGTAGTCTTCTGCTTCAGCACTTGTCCGAAACCGCAGTCCATCTTCTTGGCTTCAGTGCAGTTCTTCTTC
Source organism: Xanthia togata (assembly GCA_963853775.1). NCBI lineage: Eukaryota > Metazoa > Arthropoda > Insecta > Lepidoptera > Noctuidae > Xanthia > Xanthia togata. The sequence goes on from OY970802.1 coordinate 23,124,820, forward strand.
GGTTTAGGTACTAGAAGTCAAAATAATTAAAACGATTATAGCAGGACTTACAGAAAGTTTATTTTCTTCGTTGAACATGACTTCATCTAGACTTGGTCTTTCCACCTGATAAAATGGTGGTTGTTGGAATCATTAATCTTTTAGCCAAGCATGGTTATAAGAGCAATATCCTTTTACCGTCGACTTTTGACAAAGACTCCTAATAAAAGGTTGAAACCGTCGAACTGTAATGGATCTTAAAATATTCTTTCTCTTTCTTTCTTTCTTTCTATTCAATAAAAACTCTTTGCAAAAAATAAAACAACAGACTTAAGAAAAAAAACAAAAGGGAAAAATAACTTTAATTTCGGAAGTCGGTATCTTTGGTTTTGTAGTTTGTTTTTTCCAACCGACTTCCGAAATTAAAGTTGTGTTGTGGTATTCAAAGTTATTAAAGCATCCTCCACAACTAGAGTGGGAAAAATACGTATTATTGAACCTAACTCAAAAACTAACCAGACAATTTATATGAGACCACCGCGCAAACTTCTTCTAACAAATGTTTTTTTTTTTAATCTGGCCACAATTGACGGAGATATCAGGCAACATACATTTAAAAAAATATTTCGACGTACTTTTTTTTTTAACAGACTTCAAAAAAAGGAGGTTCTCCCTACTTTTTTCAAGTCTGTTAAAAACAGACGTTTTGTGACGTAGGTACCTACATGTGAAATTATAACTTGGGATGGTAAAGCAATTACCGTACCATATTTAGCAAAAAATGTCGAAACAAAACACGTTTTTAACTTTATTTTATTTTTTGCAGAAACTAGCTGCGCCCCGCGGTTTCATCCGCATAAGTCTCGATCCCGTCCAGAATCCAGGTTATGGTCTACCCATGTGCCAAATTTCATCCAAATCCGCTCAGCCGTTTTAGCGTGAAAACGTAACAAACAAACAAACTCATTTTCAGATTTATAATATTGATTAGGATACACAATCTGTGAAAATTTCAACTGTCTACCTAATACGGTTCATGAGATACAGCCCGCTGACAGACAGACGGACGCTTGGTAATAGTTACGTTAGGCACCCTTCGAAAAGAAACGAACCGGGTTTTGTGTGTGGTGCAACTTGGGAGAAGTCTATCCAGCAAAGAAAGTTGATTTTATTAAACGGCTATTGTCTGCAATCAAATTAACTCAAGTCAAGGAGGTTAATTTTCAACAGCAGACTGTGATTCTTCTTCTCTTCTACTTTTTCTGTATCTCTAAAGAAGATGCTCTCACCGCACAAGAAGTCGGCGCAGCAGTCCGCGGGCCGGGCCGGCCGCGTCACGAGCTCCTCGAGCTGCGAGCACGCGGGCGCCACACACGTCTGCGTCGTGCACGACACGTGCGCTGTGTTCTCGCCCGATAGTTTGCTGCACGTGCATTTTGTGCAGGCGTCCTTCTATTAATGGAAATGTTGTTTGAAGAGAAGAGTTTTGTCTGAGGTTAAGTTAAAAAAACTAATGTTGTTTGCTTTCATGTTAGGAAAATTTATCGCCTAGTTTATTTTTTTTGTTGAAGTTTATTGTTTATAAAAAAAACGAGTGGGTCTTCTAGTCGCTTATTATGTGTAACACCTGACATCTCACCTTGGTAATAAGCAACATTAAAGGAGCGGGGCCTCGTCAAGGTCGCCAACTCTAGCACCGCGCGCGCTCATTGGTCTTTAGTGGCATGAGGAACAGGGTGTAAAGTTCACTAATCCACAATAGAAAAGGGAGGATCCTCTGACCAGACGGGCCTTGTGTCTGGCGGGCCGACTGCCCGACTGTTGATGTCGGATAGTCTTATATAATTATATCGTTTGCGCGGTAAACTCTAATGGGATTTGTGTGACGTCATGTCTTTGCGGTGTAACCGCTACAGGTCAAATCAAATAGCGCGCGCTTCCCCGGCTTCTTGTTACACACTTCTGTTCCTTTTCATAAAATCACTCCCACAGATTTTTAGGGTATATATGTTCTATGCACAGATTTCAGGAAAGCGAGAGGTAAGATGTTACATATATAAAAAACAAAGTGTTTAAATATTGAAAGTTGGTAAAAGCATTCTTTCAAAATTGTTTTAAATAGTTCTTACCTGCCATTCGTCGCCAGCATAGTGTTCCTTATTAGCGTCGCACGGGAAACATTTCGTTGGTTCGATACAAGTGTTGTTCACGCGCACCTAGAAATAATAGGTAATTAAATATTAGCTCAAATAGTTTATTTTGTGGGACAGCAAAGTGCGTTGCCTTTGGTATTGCAGATGTCAATAGCCGTCAGTTCACTTATTATGTGGGCCACCCGTTTTTAATAACATTATAACCGCCTCTATGGTCTAGTAGTGGTTATACCACCTGTGTCAGACCCAGGGATCCCGGCTTTGATTCTCAGTGGAAGCAAAATTTTCTGCTCGATTTGGTTGGTGGTTGGGATTTTTCTAAGTCCGCCTGGCTAGCTACCACCATATTATCTAAGTCTGTCGCCATAACAACAATGTTAACAGCATTTTTGTGTTTCGGTAGTTAGAGGTAAGATAGCCAGTTCCTCTGTGGTTGAGGATTCCGGGTGAAGCTCGCTTCCACCTTTGTCCTGCAGTGCTATTCTGTAAGCATCTCACCGTGAAAACTTAGGTGAAGTGAGCTCGGAGTGAGCTGTCAGTCCCTAGCAGCAGGTGGAATGACAGCTCACTTCAAGCTCTCTACACCTAAGTGTTCAGCGTGAGATTATTACAGAATAGACCGGCTGATTATCACTTCATCAGGTGAGATGCAGGCCAAGAGCTTCCTCGCCGTGGATAAAAAAAACATAAAAAGGAAGAATTTATGAATACCTTTCCTTCAGGACAGAAGCATCCCTCAACAGCTGGTTTGTCACACTTGTCAGGGTTCTTGGTCAGCTCGTCACTGTTCTCGCATGTCATCTCGCATTTCACACACGTACGGTATACTAGAGGCTCCTCACTAAAAACAATACAGTTATGCATAGACTTTGTGATTTATCGAAAATTCAAAGCGATAAAAGTACACAATATTATACCCAAGAAATAGACGAGAAACTCCCGCTCCGAACGTATTCTAAAATGCACTCTCACCAGACAGCCTCGGGCTTGTGGTACTTTACTTAGGCACTAGATAAGGCTAGTTAGGTCTGGTTAGGCCTAGTTACAATAATAATAATAATTCTTTATTGTTCTCTCATAATCACAAACACAGTACAAAGTCAAGGTAACCCTTAATAGAGACTGGTGTCTGTTTTAAGTAAAACCTGTATTACAGATCACCAGGCTTACCCTCCACCGGACAACTCACTTATGACCTATGACTGTATTAAATGAACATACAGGTTGTACATAATAAAACACTATTACAAATTAATAATAACAAAAGTGAAATAAAAATGGAAAATTAAAAACTAAAGTAAAACAATTTTGGTGGCAAAAGTAGCTTGATTTTGATTTGGGGTATGTTTGGGTGTGTGTCGGCGAGGGCGGGAGTGATGGTGTGATGGGTACGTGGGTGTAATGCTATTCTTCCATGCTAGTGATCCATAGTAGTTCTATGTTATGTAGGTTGTGGCTTAGGCTTTGGCGGTTGTCTGGAATTTATGCTGAACTGGCCCTATTTGGCACAGCCGTGAGGCACACAGTACTATTCTAAGCTGTTTTTTTTTTGTTTTTGTGTGATTATTGTGCGCCTTAACCTGAGTAAAATAATTTTATTTTGTTTCTTTCTTTTTCTTTTTTAGGGCAAATTTCACCGAGGAGAGTGCACGCGATCAGCACATGTAAACCGAGTTCAACAGCTATAATGACACTGACAGCTCTTAAAACGTGGTTTATGTGCTGATCGCGTTCAGTTTCGTCGGTGAAATGCGCACTTAGTCACGATTGTACCCAGTACAATCTTGAATATTCATACGCCCCAACCCCTAAAATCGCGTTGGTGCACTACACTTTTATACACATAATGAATTTATGATTTGTTGTTTGATGGTAGCACAGATTAGTTAAGATGTTTCACTCCGCAAAATCATTTAAATAAAAAGCGACTCTTGCTACGACACAATAAAGTGCAATTCAGGTCGCACAGCGCTAATTACCGACAGTTATATTCACCTAGAAGTTGCCTCTCTTTCTATCGCGTAACTCTTATATCTACTGACTACGTTACGACCACTGAATTTGGCACGTCAAGCCCACCGTGTATGTACTTGTAGCTTCATAACTAAAATGCGAAGTGTCTCATCTGTTCATCTGTGGTGGAAGCGTAAAAATTTAAAGGCTGGCTGGTGGCAATAAATTGCATTTATCAGCTTATTTTTATACTTTAAAAGCACTTTACAGTAAAGCAAGTCATCTAGTCAGGTCACTTACCAAGGGAAGGGACAGAGGTCAGTCCTCCAGTCTTGCAGACAAACTCCTTGCCTCCTGCACTCCGCTACGTATCGTTCCGCAGCGACACAGAAGTCCGTTGCGTTTGCGCACAGATCGGCCTCGCAAGCTTCCACGAATGACTGCGGTTCTACTAAAGCGTGGCACTAAAAATACAGAGAATATAATATTTTATATAATATGTATTATTTTAAGGTAAACATAAATATTACATAGGTTCTCATAAAAACTTCACGACAATCGACAACACAGCTGATAAATATAACGGTTTTAGTAACTTGGTAAAACCCTAAAGATAATCTTTATTTTTAAAAACATAGGCAGTCATGTGGACATGACACAAACAATATTCATCATCATTCTGTTGCCCTGTATGACAAAAAGAAACATTGGTGCCGATTCTCTTGTCACAAATGCCTCTAAACTAGACAAAAAATCACAAAAATTTAGTTTACTCCTGTCAAACGATGATTTCCCATTCTGAAATAGACTAAAGTGACACAACTTAACTACATTTTAGCTTGACAGCACTAAGATAGCACTGAGATTTTAATTTAGTGAAAATGACAATTTTGCTATTTTGAATTTGACGTTTTCACCAATAATTTTAATTGTCTAACTAAATCTGACCATTTTAAATCGCGATTAGTTCGGTGTACAAGAGAATCGGCACCAATGTTAATATTAAAAAACTTAAAACTGATATTAGCGCCATCTATATTTTATAGCCAAAAATCTCACAACGCGCCTAAAGAGGTTTTCACATAAAAAATTCGAGAAATTATCCTCCCGGGGTTCGCAGTTTCCAGTTATATCCTAAACCCCAAAGCCATGCCGCCAAGCAGCGTTACCTACTGTGTTCCAATGAAAAAAGGTAATTTAAGGGTCCTGTGTAATTACAGGTACTTCGGCAACTTACCTGCGATACCTCTGATATAATAGATATCCATAGCCCACGTTGACCACAAACTATCAGGTGGGTAACCATCAAAATTAAATAACAAAGAAATACTTACAGCTCCAAACCTATCCGCATTGTAGAGGTTGTAGCAAGGGTTAGACTCCGGCGGCGGTAGTACACACTCTGGTATGAGAGGCTGGTCACACTGCGCTTGTTCTGAGATGTCCAGGGTTTTCAGGGTAGTTGGAGATGCTTGCCAGGATTTGCCATACTGGTGAGGGAAAGATAAATATTGTTAGTCTTTGTTCAGCTTCTTATCAGCAGTGACAGCCTAGTGGTGTGACCGTCGGACTGTAAATTCTAGATCTCGAGTTCGAGCCCGATGCACGCACCTCTGACTTTTCGGATTAATTTTTACGTACTTATTGTATAATTATCACTGGTGAAAGAAAACATCGTGAGGAAAAATGCCTGAGAGATATTTCTCGACTTCATGTGAAGCCAAGTCAGAGGCCCATGGGCGGTAAAAAAACTCTACACCAGCTTTCTAATTACGCAACATATTTTCGTAAACGATAAAGACAAATCTGTTTCATTTTCACAGTTCAACAACATTCATTGCGTTATTTACGTCGCTCTGCAGTTTTTTTTTTCGAACTTACGGAGTAATGGATTAGCAATCTCTTTCAAAACGATTCAGATTCGGATCGATTTTGCATTACGTAATTAGGGTACAGGTTAACCACACGAAAAAGAAGATAAGGTAAGTCAAGATATTGTTGCTTTCAGCTTCTGTAACAGGTCCATCATTTGTGGCTTGGTTATTTCATTTAAGGCCATTTCAGATCGACACCGATAAATTCCGACACGAACAGATACGAACAAAACCAAATATTTAGTGAGTAGCTTTAATTTACATAAAGTATATTAATTATAAAAACATACACTAATAAAAATGGAAATATTTAAACAAATTTGTAGGTTTGTAGACACGTTTGGTGTGTCGAGATGTTAAATTGATCATGGCTAAATAATAATAGCCGCACGGGTCATGAGTCAGGACAAGTTTGTGCGGCATCACATGTAGGGTTCTGTACCTCAAAAGGAAAAAACCGAACCCGTATAGGATCACTCGTGTGTCTATCTGGCTGCTTGTCCGTCTGTCACAGTCAATTTGCTCCGAATCTAATGGACCAATTTAGTTTAAATTTACGTTACACGGACATGTAACGTAAATAAAATATTTTTGAATATGGGGTCACTTTTAGGGGCAAATTGTAAAAAAATTAAATAAAGTTTTGCAACCGTGTGACATATCAAATGAAAGGGTTTGTTGTGAGGATCTCAATTTATTTTTTTGTAAAGCATATTTAAGAATATAGGTAAAAATTGAGCATCCCCTTTTGTCCGAAATTACTAAGTTTTTTTTTTTAAACGGAGAATGGTTCTTTACTCAAAAAATACAGGAAAAGCTATAAGAAGTATATGGTCTTAAAATAACATATGGTCAATCTCTCAATATTGTGCGAACAAATTTACATTTGCAGTAGGAATGTATGAGAAAACATGTTTTTCAACTACTATGTTAAGTTTGTTCTTGGGATAAATTCATCCCAACTACGGAACCCTTCATTGTGCGTAGTCCAACACGCACTTGGCCGGTTTTTTATTTTAACCAGATACATACCATTGTCTTACTCTTTACTCTCCTTACACTTAGTTGCACAAAAACAAACATTAATGTCCCTTTACGTAATGGATCATTAATGATTTCATTAGTTTCATCAAAGAACCATTAAAATCGAGTCTAATGTTGCTTTCTGCAGCAAGTTAAAACAGTATGGAAGATTAGTATTTAACGACAGCTTTAAAAGTTAAAGTTCCTCTCTGCAACTGGCTGTTGGTTACTCTTACCTCGTCAAAGTCTTCAGTTTCCGTGCCATTGCTGGTGAGCAACACTTCTTGGTACCCTGCGCACACGCCGCACAGACCCTCTGTCTTGTTAGCGTACACGTAGGAAGGCACGCGGATTCTGAACTCCATCTTTGATTGGAGGACTGTTAGCTGTTGAATGCAAAACAAAGACGGAATTTTACTGACGATATTTTAATTATTATTTGAATGGAAATAATAGAACTATTTCCAACAGCATCGAAAAAAAGAAAAACACGAAAATTTGGAAGGTTTTCCAAATTTCTTGACACTGCGGAGACAATCATAAAAAACGATAAACTGGGCGGAAAGACTAAAGGCATGGTCTGCATGTTCCACCACTGAAGGACAAAACATGGTGGAGGACCACTAGAAGTGGAGTTTCAGTAACGATGAATAAATACACAAAAAATAGAGATTCGGGCAATAATACAAAAAAATTACTTCAAACTTTTCTCTATTTCCAATAAATCAATAAAATATCAAGTACAAGTAATAATTTCAATATTATGATGGTTTTTAAGAACTTCTTCATTAAAATCTTACCTCAACATGTATATCCGGTAGCAGTATGGTGACGTCCTGTCCGTTGTCTTGGCTGATGGTGACCCAGTCCTTCTTCACCGGGTACTTGAACAGTGCCTCATTGTCGATCGTTGTTAGCAACTGTAGAAGCAAAAATATTGTTTTCTTAGTTAAGATGATAAAAATTATGATATGTTGTACTTAAGTAAGGAAGAAACATAACATAACATCACGCCTGTAATCCTCGAAGGGTTAGTCCCATGTAATAGGGGGCGCGGGCGGGTCTGTTGCCATCAACCGGACACAAATCCAGACTCTGGGCTGCTACTGAGAAATTCCAGATGAAAAAGCCAATAACACTTTACCCAACCTGGGAATCGAACCCGGGACCTAAGAACTGAATACCAGACTGACAGGAAGAAATTTTTATGATAACCGAAGTTTCTAGTATTTATATTTTATTTTATTTATTTATAAAGGTAGGTACACCAACAGCTTCTGTATACAAAATATAAAATAACTGTAGTCAACAGTTATGTGATTATACAGTTGCCAATAACAACAGGTGAACCAACATTTTCAAATACAGTGATAACCTAAAAAACGAAATATATTATTTTTTATAAGTATCTAATAAAAAATTAAATTAATTTAATTTTTTTTTAGATACTTATAAAAAATAATATATTTCGGTTAATTTAATATATTTAATTCTATTCTGATTTTTCGTTGTATTCCGGAATTTAACTTGCGCAGTTTATTACAATTCATTTTAGGGGTTCATGCATAAAGCAATGAAAAACCATCCAACTCACCTTCTTAGTGTCCGCATTCTTGCTGACATGTATAACTTTCTTCTCATAGAGCAGATGTACAACCTTCGTGCAGACAACGTCACCGTTGTCTTCACAAGGCCCATTCGTGGAGTACACTTCGTACTTGTGCTGACCACTCTCGTTCCTGTCTCTTGAAGCTAAGTAGGTGCAGTTGCCCAGGAATGGAAGGTCGTCACCTTCGAAGGTCACGTACTTGGCTGGGGTTCCTACTCCATTACAAGTGCCTAGGAAAAGGTGGAAGGTGTTTATAGTAGTGATCAAAGTGTGTGTGTGTATGGATTAGTAGTAGTATGTAATAGGGATGATGCCTGGGTCAAAAAAAAGAAATTCTATTTAGTCCGTCAGTCAGATAATAAAAAAATATTAGACACGTATTTTTTGCTTTATCATATTAATAAAAAATGACTCAGATACAACGCATTAAAGTTGGGGAGTGGGGGTTGATACGTCACAAGTATGTATAAAATCTACATACAAGTGACGTCATGGCACATTATAACTCAATGTATCGCCGTAATCTTTTGATAACGTAAAAAAAGAAAAAATACGTGTACGTTATTTTTTCATAATCTACATTACGGACAAAAAACATTTTTTTAGTCATCTTCCCTATTATGGATTTTAAAAATATAAAAACATTTAACAATATAAAATTTAGTAGCCCACCGGTATCGGGAACAGGGTCCAAGCTACCGGCTGTCAGGGCTCCAGAGAGAGGAACCTCCTAACAATGCGAGCCGTGTCCAGGAGTACCGCTTTCTAAATCAAGCCCTTAATCCAGCTGCCCAACGAGAGCCTCCTTAAGTGTTGAGGTCGAGGCTCTTGGCAATTAAGCCATTGGCTGATACGACTATCGGCACAATGATCGCTGAGTCCACATCCCACATGTCGACAACCTCGCGAGCCAAGTCAAGGTACTTAATTTGTTTATCTTTCTCGGCTTATGTCAATGATCATTGCGCGCCGCTCTCCTCGATCCACCACCACTATATCAGGCTTATTGGCAACAATAGTCCTGTCAGTGATGATGGATCGATCCCAGTACAATGTGACATTTCCATTTTCGAGTACTGGGTCGGGCACACCTGTAGTACGGTACTTCCGAATCCACATTGTGTCTATGCAAGTACTCTTCGTTAGCTAGACGAGAACACCCGGAGATAATGTCTCTGATTGATTCTCCCGGACGGTGGCATGCCCGACAGATGTCAACCGTGCCATCCTTCACAATGAATCTCCGGTAATTGCTCGTCATCATAACTTCGTCAAACTTCGCACAGACAAAACCTTCGGTTTCCTCAAAGAGGCCACCAAAACGCAGCCAGGCTACGGGCGCTAATAAATCAACATCGGGTCCATGTAGGGCCTGGAAGTAGCGTCCGTGAAGCTCCTTACTCTGCCATACCTCCTTGCGATCGTCAGTGTCAAGTACTACAGGCTTGCGCCAGTTCTCTTTAGCCAACGAGAGCGGGGTAAGGGCCTTGTCCATCGCGACCACATCTCGATGCATCCCCACGTCAGCTTCTAGGAAATATTCCCTGAGACTGCATATCTCGCGATTGTGGAGGGTCTTAGCGTTTAAAAAGCCTTAACCTCCACACTTTCGCGGGATATACAGTCTCATCTCATCATTATCGATGACCGTGGGTGATGCATTCGATATGCAGTCAGCAGCGTACGGACCCTCCTATCCAGGGTGTCGAGTTCGGTCTGAGTCCATTTGAGTACGCCAAAAGAGTACATCAAGTTTTGATGTACTCTTTCGGCGTACTCATGACCGAACCGGTGAAGGCGCGCACCCAGTTTCCGCCTGATAGAAGACTATTTAATACTTTCTTCAGGCGGCCAAAGAAGCGCTCTTTCAACGATTGCTTCATTATTATTAATATTAAAGTGGTTTTAGTTCTTTACCGAATAGTTCGGATTGTTAAGAGGTTTCAGGTTATCTATCTGGAGTTTGAACTGAACCATTTTTTATTTATAAAGTTTTGCAAAAAAAAAACATGAAAATGGAACCTGTTTATGCAAGGTGTAAATTGAAATGGACTGAAAACCTGAAAAGGAACTTGATTTTAGGGTTGGTCCCATGGCAAAAGTTGTTCATAATGATGAGTTCAGTGACCCTTTTTCAGGTTTTCAGTAATTTCAATAACACCTTGTATGTCATTGCATAAAACACAATGACTGTTAATTTTAGTAACATTTGTTCTTATTAAATTTTAATTAACCAGGGGTCGTATTATGACGTATTAATGCCACCATTATTCCAGTGTGAGTGAGAGACGGAGCTATACAAGGCCGCTAGCACCATCTTTTTTTCGCAGTGAAATAATGATGGCATTAATACTTCATAATAAGACCCCAGCAGAGAAATGTAAACTGGGGAGTTTTTGTGACACTTTTTCCTAGTTTTCGGCGCACTTGGACCACAAATCCACCACATCGTTCTGCAAATTGCAAAAAACTTAAGAGTCCTATTACATTTTTTTACGGAAATTCATGATTTTTGACCATGTAATTTTCAGCAGTAGTAAGATATTTTAATAATTTGATTATAATAACTATAGTGCCATTCTTTTTCTTGTAAGTTGGAGTTACACATTATTTTCGTGTAATTTGCTGAATTGACGCGGAATATATAGTACTTTAATTTCATTTATTGTAATTTTGTCTTATTATATTGAGAAACAAAAACTAAGGAAAAGTATTCACTGTAGATCGAAGTTTTATATCATATTAGTTTAATTGATTTAATTGTGTTTATTTGGAATATAATGGACATGAAAATCAAGACATTTATTGGTTTTCTTTACGAATTTTCCCTGAAAACTCAAGGAATTTAAAGAAATTCTAGAACTCCAATAAACAAGTAAAACATTAAAATTATCGTTTAGTAACTTTCGCTTTTATTAGAACTGAATGAAACAATGTGAATTTGAGCGTCAAAGTTCCATTGCCGACGTTTTTCCTTGTAAACTGAGTTCGTAAAATATTCATAGTAAATTACACGACAAGAAAAGTTAAAATGTGTAACTCCAACTTACAATAAAGAGAATGGCAGTATCGTTATTCATAATCAAATTATTCAAATATCTTACTGCTGCTGAAAATTACAACGTCAAAAATCATGAATTTGCGTCAAAAATGTAATAGGACTCTTAAAGAAATTTTAATTTCGCGGGTTACCTAGCGTTTTTTTTTTTTCACCTTTTACCTGCTGATTCTCAGCATGTTCATCGTATGTCATCAATACTCACAATCGAGACATTCAGTAGGCGGTACACACTGGTCTTTCATCCTCAGCTTGCCCTCGGGACAGTAGCAGCCTGGGAAGCACTGCCCGTCTTCAGTGGGGCAGGAGTAGGTGACTGCGCCGTACTGAGAGCAGGTCGGCTCGCACTGCTTGCGGTAGCAGTCGTAGTGGACCAGGGGAGCGGGGCAGTCGGCAGCTGTGGGAATAAAGGGCTAAATTAATAATAAAACGAGTGAGCCCTAGTCCCTACAGTAGTCGCATATGATATGTAACATCTGACATCTCACCTTGGTAATAATAATAAGTAGCATTAAAGGGGTGGACTGGTATAGTTGGCGACCTCGTCAAGGTCGCCAACTATACCACCGCGCGCACTCATTGGTCAAATCAAATAGCGAGCGCTTCCCTAGCTTCTTGTTACACACTTCCGTCCCTTTTCACGAAATCTCTCCCACTTTAGGGTATATAATATAATGTTCTGTGCCCCCACAGATTGCAGAGGAAAGCGAGAGGCAAGATGTTACAAATCAAAAATCTTAGGTAAAGAAGAGTTTTAAGGCTTCAGAAGTAGGCGAAATCTTTCTTGCGACCCTCTCTCGTGTGTTAAAGGCGAATGTGAACTGTATTTACTAAGCGACAGCATTAAAACTCAACACACACACATGGCGGGCGCGAGTCGGGGCGGCAGTACGGCGGGCTTGTATTTATTGTAATTCCTTGTATTATGTGGATGTCACGCACACGAAACGCGTGCGCGGGTCGGGAGCGGGAGCCGCGCACGCGTTTCGTGTGCTGCTTTAATTCCCTGGTAATCACATAAGCTTTCGTGTCACCAGGGCATTCCATTTCCTCTCCACTTACTCCTGTTAGTGTAAAGTAGCTTGGTCGCGATACCAGCGTCAAATTACAAGCTCAAACGAGATTTTCAGTTTAGTTGCTAAGATGGAAAATTGGCGACATACCGTGCGCCCCGCGGTTTCACCCGCATAAATCTCGATCCCGTGGGAATATCGGGATAAAAAGTATCCTATGTGTTAATCCAGGTTATAAACTATCTGTGTGCCAAATTTCATCCAAATCCGTTCAGTAGTTTTTGCGTGAAGGAGTAACAAACATTAATCCAACCATCCTCACAAACTTTCGCATTTATAATATTAGTAGGATAGTAGGATGTCCGTAGCCGGTATGGACCACTTACCATTAGGTGAAGTGCTTGCATTTTAACCAAAGACTTTTAAAAAAAAAAACAGCTATAACTCACGGCAGTCCATCATCATCCTCCAGTTGGACAGGTCTACATTCTTGTCGGCAGCGAGACACTCGGCCACCAGCTGTTCTACCAGCAGACAGCGACATTCCTCCTCAGTGCGATGGGTTCCATTGACGATCAGTTGGGAGCACTCGCAGATCTTCTCTAAGCAAATGTTGCGCCATTTGTGCAGGTTTAGGACGTTGCCGCATTGGGAGAGGGGCTCTTTCCTAGAGGGCAGTAGAAAATATAAGTAAGTATTTCGAACTGCAAACTCGTAGGGGTTTATTTATAAAATTGGATATCGTCTTGTTAAAGATCTAGTCACTTAAGAACTGCCGGAGATTTTTTTTTTTTCGAAATGTCATTATTCGTTTTTGCGGTTTTTCTTAATAAATCCACCTCCGTTTGGACACCAAAATCCATTCGAACTGATAAGACCTGTTTGTTATACAGTTAGGAAGATATAATTTATATAAATGTAAAAAGTTCAGGGGGTTACGAGTTACTACGCACCTGACCGTTGAAGAAGGAGTATGTAAGGATCGTAGCAGGTGGCGTTCTGTAGTTACTGCCTACCCCCATTGGAGGAAGGCGTGAGTTTATGTATGTATATAATATATGTTTATTTTGAATGAGTTATTTTATTTATTTATTTATTAACTCATCATCACTATCATTACAGGAATTTCGTAATTCAATAGTGTGGATATGATTAAGTACAGTTTTATTATTTACCATAACATATTCTGTACATCGTGGTTTTTGTGAACTCACTCAGAGAACAAGTAAAAATATCTATGCTGTCTGCTACGTCATTAAGTCCACGCAATGTACGCGTTATAGGGGCTTTACCCAGTAGATTGGTCCTACTACTGGGCACTGCCAATAGCCGTGCCCGTCGCCTTCGCAATACATAATTATCGGGCACACACAGGTTTATTTCTTTTTCACTTCTCATGCTCTGAAAGTGCTTATTTGTGCAGGATATAGGCTGCACAAAATCTAATTTTGTGCACAAGTGCATTAACGTATCTACTCATAAATGTATCTATATTAAGGCAAAGAAAATGAGCCATACAGCCAAACACAATAAGAAGTTCATAGATAGAATTTGTTATTTTATAATATTTACTTTAATTTATTTGCCTTATGTGTTTTTGAAGACATAAAATACTGTTAATATGTTGGAAGAAACCATTTCCTTCAGTATTTAAAACTGTACTAATTTAACTTTGAATTTTAATTAAAGAAATGTTATGTTATACTAATGTTTTATTTCCTCGCAATCGAAGTGAAAAGCAGAGTTTATAACTCGTCCACAAAACCATTTTATCTTCGACATTACTATCAGCCCTCGCCTTCGTCTCGGGCTGCTAAAAGTCTAGGATAATAATGGTTCGTTTTGTGCACTCGTTGTAAAATCTACTATTAATATACCTGGGTTGAAGTCTTGCGACGCCATAATTTTAAAATATAGGTATCAAGAGCTATGTCTCTATTTGTTTTCAATTTATTGTATTCCACCATGCCTATAACAAACAAAGTTGGACCAAAGTTGGTTGTTGTTTATTGCAATGCTTACGTTATAACTTCACACAGCTCCCAAGCCTTTCTCTGCTTCTGGTCGGATATAACCTTGGTCTGGCACGCGTTGGCGGGCAGGCCCGGCTTGGCCCACGCGCGGCCGAACTCGTCGATGCCGGCCGCCAGCGCGCCGCCGGGCAGGCGCCGGTCGTTGTCGGCGCGGCCGTCGAAGGCGCCGCAGAGGCCGTCCACAGCGCCCATGTAGCTTTTGTACACCTGGGTAGTTTACGTAGTATTTGAGAACAGCAATATTTCCATTTTATGTAGCTTAGTCTATAAAAATATTATAAAGAGAGAGAGCGAACTTTGTGAGTTTGTGTATTTGTGGAGGGTAATCTCCGGAACCACAGCTCCTATTTGAAAAATTCTTTCATCGTTTGATAGGTATCTTATGCCAGATGGACATAGACTATATTAAATAATATGTTGTATTTAGTATTAGTATATTAGGTTGGGGAAAAAGTCTTCGCATTATATTATGTATGAACTTGTAATAAAATCTCTTTGGCTATTTGTATCTGGCTGGTTTTGGTATCATTGAAAGTTTAAATTTTAAAGAACATAATTCCAAATTCAAATTAGGAAAATGTGTGATTTTCATTTGTTTTTCGTACCGTCAAGATGAGTGAATCTAATGAAGAAATTCGATACATTTTAAAATTTTACTACAAAAAAGGTAAAAACGCAACGCAAGCCGCGAAAATTTTTTGCGATGTTTATGGACCTAGTGCAGGCACGTCGCTCTGGTCGCCCTATTACGGATAAAATGGATGCCGTTTTTGAAAAAGTGGAGCAAGATCGGCATATCAGTAGTGAAGAACGACGACATAGCTGAAGAACTGGGAATTGACCACAAAACAGTTTTGTCGCATTTGAAAAAAACTGGGTACACAAAAAAGCTCGATATTTAGGTACCTCACGAGCTCACTGAAAAAAACCTAATGAACCGTGTACTCATTTGTGATTCTTTATTACGACGTAATGAAACCGAATCATTTTTGAAGAAGCTGATAGCTGGTAATGAAAAGTGGATCACGTACGATAAGAACGTGCGAAAAAGGTCGTGGTCAAAGGCCGGTCAGGCTTCACAGACTGTGGCGAAACCCAGGTTAACTCGCAACAAGGTGATGCTGTGTGTGTGGTGGGATTGGAAGGGCATTATTCATTATGAGCTGTTACCACCAGGCAGGACCATCGATTCTGAACTCTTCTGCGAACAACTGATGAGATTAAAGCAAGAAGTTGAGAGAAAGCGATAGTAATCAACAGAAGGGGTGTGGTTTTTCATCATGATAACGCTAGACCTCACACATCTTTAGCCACTCAGCAAAAATTAAGAGAGTTTGGCTGGGAGGTTTTAATGCATCCGCCGTATAGTCCTGACCTTGCACCTTCAGATTTCCACCTGTTTCGGTCTCTTCAGAATTCCTTAGGCAGTGTCAGGTTAACATCACGAGAGGACTGACTGCCAAAACCACTTGTCTATATTGTCCACCACTTGTCAAAACCACTTGGGTATTTTGATCAAAAGTCCCAAAATTTCTATAGCAATGGGATCATGTCCCTACCTACAAGATGGCAAAAAGTTATCGAACAAAATGGTACCTACATACTTTAGTTAAATGTAAATAAACTATATTAAAAAATGTTTTAAATTTCCTTAAAAAATGCGAAGCAACTTTTTCCTCAACCTATTATTTTGTAGTATCTTGAATTCATGTGAGCCTAGTACTTTTTGTTGGGTTAGGCTTTTAATTTGTACACAAGGTGTCGTGAACAGAAAACCGTCTTCACATATTATGTAAATTGCACCCGTGCGAAGCAGGGGCGGGTCGGTAGTTAATACATAAACAGACAAATTCTGCATTCACATGTGATTTCTAGCGTCCGAAAGGAGGTCCATTAGAGATAGTAATGGTTGTGTGGTGACCATCTTTGAAATTCTCTATTAGATTTTGGAAAAATTTGGTTCGTATTAATATGTAACTAAGTTTACAAAGTTTTTCTGACAAAGGATTGTTATCCACATCGACTGGATCCGCACATTCAAAATTTCTTACTTTTTTTGCAATTTGCAGGTTTGCCAGGTTGTATCTTGATCAAAATATGATTTGCGACAGTAACAGGCATGTATTTACAGAATTATAATCATTCGAATCATGAATACATCTTTCTAAGTTAGAAAAGTTATTTTTATCGGTTGATGATGAGATAAATCGAGATTGCTGTACCTACTGGCCGAATACATGCGAGCGCCCGGCCGGCAATGTTTGTATGAAAATCCTTATCTGTCGTGTCTACCGGTCAAATAATGACTATGAAAACCATAACTGTCGTGTTATTTAAAAATGGAACGAACTTTTTACTTCGACCCATGTCATGGCAACCAAGGAGTTAACTTATCAAAGATTTTATATTCTACATATATTTCGGTTTGGCTTTATTCTTTTAGTTGCAAATAGAGCTGTAAAAGTAAAGAAGAAACAACTGAAAATATTGCCGCGAGAAAAAATTTCGTTGTTCGTCATTGATTCTGGAATTTATAGTTTAAAATTCTGCGCAATGTTTGAGAAAATGACTATCCAAGCCTTAGCTGAAGTTATTTAAGAACGAAACTAAAACTCACCCCAATTTTAATATCGCCTTCAGAACTGTACAGCACGGTAAAGTTATACTTCCTGGACTTGATAGCGATGCCATTGCCCAGCCGGTCCACGTTGAAGCTGTTCTTCTGGAAGCAGATCTTACTGGTCTGTTCCACCGTGTACTCGTAGTTGTCGTACTCTATCATCATGTTCGGCTTGACGAGGATTAGCTGGTCGTCTTGCAGGATTAGCAGCTCGTTTTGGCAGCCGTCTAGGCGGCATTTTTTGCGGACTGTGGGGAGAATGTTGGTTTTAGAGTAGTTTTGTGTGAGTTCAAGTTCGTGTCATCGCGATTAAAAGTAAGCCTTTGTCTTTTTCCAGGTTAAAAAACCACTTTTCTATCAGTTTGGTTGTATAATTTGACGATTCCAAACAAACAAACTAACTATTTAACATACATACAACCGCGTCTGTGGTCTAGTGCTTAGACGACCCGTCTCAGACCCAGAGTTCGATTCCCACTGGGGGAAAAACTTTCTGCTCGGTTTGGTTAGGTTAGGTTAAGTTTTAAGTCCACCTGGCTAACTACCACTATCTTATCTAAGTCTGTCGCCATAGCAACAATGGTAACAGCATTGTTGTATTTCGGCAGTTAGAGGTAAGATAGTTCAGAGTTCCTCTGTGGTTGAGGATTTTGCGTGAAGCTCGCTTCCACCTTCGGCTTGATCTTGACTTACCATCAGGTGAGATGCAAGCCAAGAGTAAAAAAAAAACATGCTTTTTTCCCAGGGAGCTGCACTTCTTTTGATACGCCCATGTTCTTATATCTTGCCACACACACGCGCCTGATCTTATTGAACGATATCAGCAATTTAATCTTCTAGGAGAGTGCAACATTTCTAATTAGTATTAGCATTTTTGGTATAATTAAGGACTATTTGTATTTTTGTAGTCATATTTATCATACTTTATTTTATTATACATACATATTTACATTATATTTCAATGTGCGTGTTCGCGTGATTTGGATAGTATATTGACTAACCTGTCATTCACTCGAACACTTCACTCTGACATTTGTTAATCCGTTCACTCGGGTCCTAAAAACTGTTGCACACGCGAACACGGGGATCAAAGAGTATAGTAATACGGGGATTCTATTTTGGTGTCTAGTCGAAGAAGGATTGAAGTGTAAAACCAAAGTGAATAAAAGTGATTATCCTGAAGAACTGTATTCTCATTTCCTGACCTTTTAAATTAGTTTGAAAACTGATTTTCACGATGACTGTTACCCAAGTTTAACATTGGTGGTTTCTGTCGTCATTTGATATTAGCAGTAGGAACTTACCCAAGATAGTCCATGCGTCGAACCTGTTCTCCCTGGCCAGTATATGGAAGCAGGCGTCGTATTTGTACTCGGTGCCATCAAAAGTGTTGAACGTGCGACCTGTCACGTTGCAGAACACGAGACGTTCAGGTGGAGGCACGCATTCGTATCTGATGGTGGAGAAAACGCATGCTTAGGAACTGTGGTGAAACTGATATTGAGTGAAGACTATGCATATAAGCAACTATATGTCTTTCTTCAAACCCACATACACGCATATAGACAGTGCAATCCACCTCGACGCGCCCCACCCCGCTCCGCTCCGTACTAAAGTACAGCTTACAGTACAGTCATCGCGGAGTGGGGCGCGTCTCGGTGGATTGCACTATCTGAACATAGTTCAACTGAAAACCAGCGCTGGGTGTCTGACGCCCAGCAACTGCTGAGATGGTAACCCTTTCGGTATGGGCACGCTCAGCAAAATTTGACTGCAACTTTATTGTCATGTTTATTGTTCCCTTTTTTATGTGTTTGTTGCTGTTTTGTTGTGTCTGTGTCGAATAAATGTTCTATTCTAATCATCTTTGGAACTCGCCGACCTTTACTGTCTCGGTGCCTTTCTGGTTCGTCGCAACACTATAGATTCTGGCTTATAAGAAACTAGCTGCGCCCCGTGGTTTCATCTGCATAAGTCTCGATCCCATAGGAATATCGGGATAAAAAGTATCCAGGTCATGGTCTATCCATGTGCCAAATTTCCTTCAGATCTGTTCAGCTGTATAGCATGAAAGCGTAACAAATAAACAAAAAACAAACTCACTTTCGGATAAGAAGAATATTAGTTGAGAAGTTAGGATAGGAAAAGGGAGGCGGGATCGTCAAAACAATAGTACAGTACGGTCCCTCAGAAGAATAAGTGGCACAAGAAGAAGTGGTGTTGAGAAAAAAATGGAGCACACCTTTCAGGTTATTATTTAAAACCGGCCAAGTGCGAGTCAGACTCGCGCACGAAGGGTTCCGTACCATTACCTATAACAACTGCAAAAAAATCATGTCTGTTTTATGGGAGCCCCCCTCAAATATTTATTTTATTCTGTTTTTAGTATTTGTTGTTATAGCGGCAACAGAAATACATCACCTGTGAAAATTTCAACTGTCTAACTGTCACGGTTCATGAGATACAGCCTGGTGACAGACGGACGGACGGACGGACAGCGAAGTCTTAGTAATAGAGTCCCATTTTTACCCTTTGGGTGCGGAACCCTAAAAATGGAGTGTTATTTCAAAATGTTTACACAGTCTACTTACTGAGGACATTTATTGTATCCCTTGGCAGCAGTATCCAACTTCAGCGAGTAGCCTGGTGGACAGGTGACCACCGAACAGATTGGTCGAGGAGTCACAACTCCAGGTTTGTAGGGAGGAAGCTTCGGGATGCACTTGAACTGCTGGCATTCTTGTTTGGGAGTCTGTGGGGTTGTGTTCACGTCAGGTTTGTCGAGGGAGAAAGCCTGGTTTGGACGAGGTGGTGGTGGTAGACCTGTAGAAGTTAGAAAACTGTTTTAAAAGTTGGTAGAAAATGCGCTAGATACGGTTAAACATTCGAATTGTCTTCACAACCCTGAATGTTTATGTGTTGTGAGTTGCCTGCTCTTCTATAGCTACTTCTAGAAGAACAGAAACTCGATACGATAATGCGGATGGTGTTTTCCATACAAAAAAAAACAGGTTGCACTCCGGGAGTGCCAACAGAAGTGAAAACTTGAATATAAATCTTGTGCATTTTTGAAATTTTGGAGTTGTTCGAGAATAATTTTGTACCGGTCTACTCTCCCTCCGTCTTACGAATTTTCGATCAGGTCAAGATCAGGATCAGGTTTCCTGACGCGAGTTTAACATTTTTTACCCATCACAAAAAAGTGCACAACGCCGCTAAAGAAGTTTTCACTTCAAACAATGGGAACTGACTCATTTCAATCTTACTGAATACTTAAAAAGTATGCGATCTGAAAGAACACAGGCTTCTTTATTAGCTGTTGCTTGCGGTTTCAATCTCATTCTGGGCTATTTCATATAACCAAAAAACCGGCCAAGTGCGAGTCGGACTCGCACACGAAGAGCCGTACCGTATTAAGATCGAGCAAAAAACGCCGAAAAACAAACGTTTATTGTATGGGGACCCCCTTTAGTTATTAATTTTATTATTATTTTATTATTCGTTGGTATAGCCGCAATAGAAATACGTAATCTATGAAAATTTCAACTGTTTACCTATTATGGTTCATAAGATACAACCCGCTGACGGACGGACGGCGGAGGCTTAGTCATAGGGTTCCGTTTGGTTCATTTCGGGTACGGAACCCTAATATAAAGTATCCTAATATGTCGTATGATTTGGGTCATGATAAGCTCTCTGACATGTTATAAGCAGATAAGAAGTAACGTCAAGAAGTAAAAAAAAGAAACGGCCAAGTGCGAGTCCGAACTCGTGCACGAAGGGTTCCGTACCATTATCTATAAAAACGGCAAAAAAATCATGTCTGTTGCATGGGAGCCCCCTTAAATATTTATTTGATTCTGTTTTTAGTATTTGCTGTTATAGCGGCAACAGATACATCATCTGTGAAAATTTCAACTGTCTAACTGTCACGGTTCATGAGATACAGCCTGATGACAGACGGACAGACAGACAGACGGACAGCGGAGTCTTAGTAATAGGGTCCCGTTTCACCCTTTGGGTGAAACTGAAAACAGTTAAAATCCATTTTCCAGGTTTTATACAAAAAGTATTCATTTGACGTGTCTGAATTAAATGCGAATAATAAGATAAGAATTAAAAAATCGCTTACCATAACCTCCTTTAGAGTATCCTCCCTTAGAGTAACCACCCTTCGAGAATCCAGTCTTGGCATAACCTCCCTTAGAATAACCTCCTTTAGAGTACCCTCCTCTCTGGTACCTCTGGTAGGAGTACCTAGGTCTTGGCGGTGGCAGTTCAGTGGCAGAACCGTATGAAGATCGAGAGGAACTGGGTTCAGTGCTTGTGTAATGGATGCTGTAGCCAGGAGGACATTCCACCTTCGGACATACTAGAGCTGAAAGAAATTGTGGTGGTTAGAATTTTAGTTGGACTGTTTAGTTTTGGTTAATTTTGAGTGTTAAATTGTTTAGTTGAGTGTTATAAATAAAGTCATACATTTGGAGTCAAATTGCCAATCAGAAGTCGTTTGGTGTTAGTCATCGTTCCGTCTTTAAATAATTAAGTCAAGAAAATATTATGTACATGTTTTCTATACAAAATTGTCAAACGTAGGTACATATTTATACTTCTCATAAAAGTAATTTATCCTTATTATCTGGTCAGACTTTCTCGTTGGTCTAGTGGTCGCAAGCGCTACTGCTGAGCGTGAGGTCCTGGGTTCGATTCCCAAGTCGGGCAAAGTATTATTGGGTTTTTCCAACATGAATTTCTCAGTAGCCCGGAGTCTGGAATTGTGTCCGGTTGATGGCAATAGGCTCATCCCCTATTACATGGGACTTAAAAAACATAACTGGTGAAATGTGGGTGTACTATAAGTACACCTCTGCCCAACCCTTCGGGGAAACAAAGCGTGATGTTAAAATAATCATTAACGTAATTTAAAAAGATTTGATACCCGAGGAGTTTATAAAATATTCATTAATAAAATCTCGTTAGCAATAAGCAAATGGATGAAGCTCTTTTAGGTACTAGGATTAAACTGCCATGTGCAAGGTTTACTTGGCGACCTAGTGGCAAATTAATGACGCCAATTTAATCATTGCAAGGGGCTCAAACTCAATTCATGGTAATAGTTAGTCCTTACCACGTGGTTTAGTATTTATTTTGTGGTACAATAATTTTGTGTGCCCATTGGTTTTGAGGAGGCGAGTTCGGGAGGATCTTCTTGAGGATGATAACATTCTTGTATTGGGCCGAGACTGGCCAGCGAAAGGGTACCCTAAAAATATATACACATAATCGTTTTTTGTCCAGTTCAATGCCAATTTAATAGGTCAACATTTTGGAATTTTGGTTTCATTATCAGTCCAGTCAATACGTTAAATGGGTGTGTAACTTATATATAAGTTAATATTAAACAATTTTGCTAAAATATTATCGTATAACTCTTCACCTTTTCTGGATTTATAGTTTTAAGTAAATTGAGTGAATTTTGAGTCAGGAGATAACGTCGCTAGTAGTATAATTTTCGAATAAAAAAAATAAGTCATATTTCAATTTTTCGTTTTTATAATAGTGTAGGTAACAGTCATTCAAATGAAGTTTACCTCATATTGTCTTTAAAGTTTTATTAATTATTCTGTGAACATCACAGTGCTGTTCACAGATTACCTTACATTGCTTCATTGTTACTTATGAGCGTTTGTTCTAAAAGTTGGCAACGTCGGAAATAACTGTCAAATATTTTGATTAATTTGTCAATATTACTTTGAAATATGAAATATCGCTACCTAGAGAACTAAAATATTAATAATTAATTGTAATTATAACACTGAATTTGATGTTGTAACAGTTTTAGGTGTAAGAAAGGTATTTAGAAAGTTTCCAAATACTTTTTTGACATCTAAAACTAAATATTCGGTAATCATAATCAATATTTTTGTTCCCTAGTTAGCATATTTCATATTTCCATAGAGTAATCTTGCTAAATTAATGAAAACAGTGAAAAATATTTGACAGCTATTTGCGACGTTGCCCACTTTCAGAATGCATCACGCTGTTATTTATATTTTTCTGTATTTAATATTGCTTAATGTAACTAATACATTAAAATACAAGTAAAACTGATAATTGTTTGGTTGAGACTTATAAAAATGAGTTTAATTCAATCGACATTCTTTTTCTTAGTAAACACGCAGTTAAGAAGCAAATGCAATCAACCCTAAATATAATATGTATAATAGACTACTAGATAGTATAATAACGTAATGTTTAATAATGTACGCACACAAATCTTTTCATTTCGTTTTTTTTTTTGTTATAAATTTAAAAATCCAGATATTAGTTCTAAGAACAATGACTAGCGTATAGGTATTGTATCTGTGTTACTAGCTAGTTTTAAATACGTTAAATTTTAATCTGTGAGAACATAGTGGGCAGCATAATAAAAAAAAAAAAGATAATATAATTATTTCTTATTGTGCTACCGTTTGTTTTTCCTTAAATAAATAAATAAAACAGGTCACTCTGACGGTTAATGTGCCTCTATTTAACTACTCACGTTTAGCCGTAGTGACAGCCCCGGCCACAGTGGCGGGCGATTGTGTGGTCACAACCACCGGCTCAGCGGCCGTGGTGCGCGCCGGGCCGGCCGACCTGGTGGTGCAGGCCCTCTCGTCATCGGGACAGTCTTGCAGGCCGTCGCACCACTTCTCTAGAGGAAGGCACAGCTTGCTCGTGGGACAGATCTTGGTACCAGCTGGACAAGGCTCGCAGATGCACTCGCAGGTCGATGGGGATAGTTTTGGTACTAGGTCCTAGAGAGAAAAGTGTGGATTTTATAGCGGAACTTGATGTGGTCCATGAGTTTATTCGCATTCTAGAAATCTAGAAATTCTTTTGATATACTCGGATAAACAGTATTCGATGTAGGTAATTCTGTAAATATCTGACAACCAGCCTTAGCAAGGGGTACCCCCCTTTATACAACATAAACCACTCAACCCAACCCAACCCTAGTTAATAAAAATAACCTACCTGTTTATATTCGTACGCCGTTAAGGCAAAACATGACTGTGATATAATTTAATGTAACATCTTGCATGCCATGTGTGTGTATGCTTATGTTTTTTTTTTCAATTCAATTATTTATTTCGGAAAATATCCATATTGTATTATGTAGTATTAGAACTTAGAAAATATTTTAGTAGCATTAAAATCAGAAATAAATAAGAATTACCTCAAAATTAAATAAATTTACAATAAAAACAAAATTAAATCAAAATCAAATCAGAATTAAATTAACATTAAATTAAATGCATGCATTAATGCATGGATAGCTTTAATATGTACTTGTTGCGTTTATGTCTTGAAAGGATTTCTTCGCTTGACAAAATGACATGGTGCATTTGTGTCGCAGTCATCTAGTTAAATTAGCCAGCTAATTGGACGCCTAGGCCGTTCATTAAAAGCCGGCATCCAATTGGATGCCTAGGCCGATAGTTAATTGAATTAATAGTATCATTCAACGTTTAACAACTTGGCGTATTGAAAGTCAGCCCTTTGAAGATGACTGAACAAGACTCAGCCAAGTGATTCAAATGATGAAAAAAATTCTGCTCGCAACTTGGAAATAGCGCTCGCTCGGCTCGCGCGCGGTTGGTCATAGTTCAAACCTAACCTAACCTATTTCACCCAGTTTAACT
The DNA here is from genome assembly GCA_963853775.1 of Xanthia togata. Lineage (NCBI taxonomy): Eukaryota > Metazoa > Arthropoda > Insecta > Lepidoptera > Noctuidae > Xanthia > Xanthia togata. The sequence goes on from OY970802.1 coordinate 23,149,823, forward strand.
AAATGACTACACGACATTCAGCCATCTGGTTAAACGTTGTGCTCAATGACTTGGCTAGTTGTCTTTCAGCTATTTAATTGGATGCCGGCATTTAATGAACGCGCTAGTCATTCAATCAAATAGCAAATTCAACTAGGGATGTGACATTGTACATAAAAAATCGATTATTAATTAATCGATTGTTTTCCCTAGTAAAGAAAACCGATTTAAAAATAATCGATTTCTGTATTGATAATAATCGATTTTTCTAAAATAATCGATTTTTTCCGTTATTTTTTTGTTGACAGATTAAATTAAACACCTGTCTTATCGATAATCACACCATCACAGCATTAAAGCTCTGTTTTATTAATAATCAACAAGTTATAAATTTACATTGGCATAAAATTGGTAAAAAGTTTTTTTTTCCATTTCGCTTCTTTATATTATATATATTAAAAGTCTGTGGGCAATGAAAGTTAAAAACAAATAAAAGTTTTGGTAAACGTTTTGATAGTATTCGGCTCCTGGTCTTTGTTAGTATGGAGCCAGATTTCGAAAATTATCTTTCCGCTGGAGTCGAAGAAGCCGGAACCAGAAGGTGCCTACACGCTAATAGGGATAATTTAGGTTTTCAACGTACAGAATTGATGACATAGCGTTAAACGCACAGATGGCGTTAGCGTCATTCATTGACGAACTTCGTAGTTCGTGGTTCGCGGCACTCTGCGGCTTCGCGCTCCTGACTAAAAAACTGAGTGTTGTTGCCGTTGCGGGTGAAAAAAATCGACAGTGAAAAATAAATCGATTTTTTATTAATCGATTTTTTGGAATATATAAATCGATTATAAAAATCGATTATTATTTTAAAAAAAACGATTTTTTTATCGATTTTTTCTATAATCGATTATTTTTTCACATCCCTAGATTCAACCAGATGACTGCGATACATGTATTTAGAATTTAGATCCCAAATAATTTTACTATTTGATGTTCACGCACCAATCAAAACATAATTATACTGTCAAGGAAAAGTCTTATCCGTGGATTACCGATACCATTAAACTCATGATGTGTTTACGGGACAACGCTTTATCTTGCTCCAGAAAATCGAAATAAAATTAAAAAAAAAAATACTACAAAGAGTTGAACTCAAACTCAAACTTAAAGCATTTATTTCGATTAAACCACACTTTTGAATTGTCAAGGGGTCAGTCAGTCAGAAATATGAAGCTAGTTGCCCCTTCCAAAGCGTGGGTTCCTATGGAGAAGAACAGGCAAGAAGCTCCACGGACACTATTTTAAATCATAATCTCGTTACAAAATATTGGTTACATCATTCATGTTGAAATTATACATGTGAGAACAATGTATAAAGATGTGCACGTAAAAAGCGTCCGTAATAAAAAGATACAAACAATTCAAAAATTAAAATAAGCTGAGGCAGTTATGAGATGACCAGTCCCTACTGACGGCGCCCGTTCACGAACATGACGCATGGATCAGTACCGTTTAGCTCAACCATTTTGAAGGGAACTCAACGATCCAACACACACGCCACCACCAGCGAGTCATTTGAGTGAGCATGACATACTCTTAGCCGCCAGGGCACATCAAGTCAATGAAAGACGTACCCAGTAAATGGTAGCTTTATATAAGGTACATGGTCACAGTGCTCACACATGTGCTATGCAATTATATACTAAGAGATTGAAGTTATACAATTCAAAGATAGGTTTTGCAATCTTCAGCAGCACCAACAATATTTTGGAATACTAATTAATCAATTAGTTTATGCGCCCTTGTGGAGCTGGACCAGCGTTGAGCCAAGCATTTTTGTCAGCGATGTAATCCCCCAGCTTATAATATGCTTGGCAGCCTAGTGTGCGTTTTATACAAGATTTAAATTTCGTTTCATTTAGTTGTAGTATATGGGGAGGTATTTTATTGTAACATTTTAAACAGTACCCCATGAAGGATGAGTCTACTTTAGCCAGTCTGAAACCCGATTGAACTAATTGGTCCCTATTTCTAGTACTATAATTGAGTCTTTCACATCTTTTACTGAAAAGATTAAGATTTTTCCTGACGTACATGATGTTTTCATAGATATATTGACAAGGTACCGTCAAGATATTAATATTTTTAAACAGTCAGCGGCAGAAGTCAGTTAGCTTAGAAGTCCTTAGTGTTAAGTTCTTTGTACAACGAAAAAGTTGCGTACTTCAAGCAACACAAAACGAACGAACAATAAAATAAAAAACCCGAAATTACTATGGAAAAATCTTAAATCCAGATTATCACCCTATAAACCTAGACAAGACCTTCCGTCGCATTTTACAGATCCAGATCTTATTAATGATACTTTTTTGATAGTCCCCGGTAACCCCATTACGCAAGCATGACACTTATGACGTATTTTGAGAACCATAGACATGGTGAAGCTATTTTCACAATCCATCCTGTGGAACAGAATGACATATCTCGCATATTCTCCAATCTTAAAAGTAACGCCGAGGGTTACGACAATATTACCCTTGACATGCTAAATATGACTCTGCCGTACGCACTAAGTACTATAACTGACATTATAAGCTGCTCAATAGTGACTTCAACTTTCCCCGAATTATGGAAAATTGCATCCGTTAGGCCCTTACCAAAAATGTCAACCCAATGAAGTAACAGACCTACGCCCCATTAGCACTTTACCGTGTTTGTCTAAAGTGTTAGAGAAAATCGTCAGCCAGCAATTAACGCAATTTCTAGAACAAAATGACTGAACAGAACAAAAACTGAAGTATACATACACACATTGTAGTATAGAACTGATTTACATCCGTCACCTCACATTTTCAGGTCCAGTTGAAAACCAGCGTCAGGCACTAGTTGTCTGGCATATATGCTGAACTGGGCCTATTTGGCGTAGCCGCGAGGCACACATTCCTGCTAGTATCATGCAACGCAGTTTTACACTTATTGTTGTGAATTCTTTCCTTTTTTTTCTCTTTCCACTTGTTTGCCTTTTATTCTGTGCGAATAAATGTATTTTCTTTCTTTCTAAATCATAATTAAACTAAAACATGACCATAACTTATCTTCTACATCAAAATCAATTTAAATATCTTTCCTCAGCACCGGACAAATAAATGACCTTATTTTATCCCAATTAGGGATCTCGCGGACTAGACGACCACGACCACTACTTTGGTCGCACCGACCAGGGGCCCAAGTCTGCTATTTTTTATAAATTCGTCATTCCAACACGACCCCATTGTCATTTTGCTAAGAGTTCGTAATCTGCTATATTCATAATGGTCGATCATTGGTTGATCATTGTATTCCACAAACACGATACTCGTAACGAAATAAAAGAAATGACTGCACGATGACGTTCTCATGGTAGGTCACTGATCAAAAGAACTGTCAAAATTTTAGCAGATTACCGCCTAAGTCAGTCATTCATTTTTCATTATGTACGAGATTACCAATAGATCGCGCGCGCGCACCCAACAGCGTCGGGTCAGTTTTTGTATACGGAGCGTGGATTCGTGTGTTGTAATAAAATGACGAACGTTGCAAAGTGCAATGTGTGTAATATCATCATTGATGAGATGTTGTCGTACATTCAAAATAAAGTGTCAATCATAGACGAAGAATCACTAGTGCGTATCTGTAAGGCTGCATTCACAAGTGATGAAATCAAGAACTCCAAGTCACTCCTGTTTGAATCCATCCCAACAGACATAAAGAAAATATTGCGAAAAAACAAAGGAAAGGAGGAGCGCGATGTCACAGATATCATAAATCTATTTAAATCGACAGAGCCCGACATTATTCCAATTTTTGTGCCAAGACAACTGGATAAATTACCACCTATCCTGATAGATCACTTGGATTGTTCCAAATTGTTAAAGGACATGCAATATTGAAAGCCGAAATTGAAGGTATAAAGTCGACCTACGCTACACTGGAAAGTGTTAACAAATTAAAAACGGACGTTCTTCGTGTAAAAAACGACTCCCTGCCGCCAACGTCGGCGTTCAAAGTAAACACGAGACGCGGTGCCTGGCTGGACAGTGGTCCTATAGGACTTTCACATGATTGTCATAATCTGAGTGACGAGTTAGATGTGAACAGTAAGAATCTCGAATCTTCGAATATTCGGTCACCTTTGTCGCAATATAGAGAAATGAGGGTAGTTGAGGAGAAACAAACCGATCATGAATCAAGTGAACGGCAATGGTCGGTAGAATGCGGATTGGCGAGCGCGGGAGGTGATCGCCGGTCGTCGCTGCCGCGTCATAAAGCGAACGCAGGCGCTGACTGCGACGCGGAGGGGGACCGCCTGTCCGTGAGCCAAGAGGCGAGCGCGCGGACCGGTTGTGTGCCTAGCGCTGCGTTGACGTCAGACGCACCTAGTATGCCTGTGCAAATAGCGGATCAGCTGACTGTTGCTGTTAACGACGGCCATAACTTACAGCAGCCGGTATATGTATGCGAAACTATGACCAAAGCAAATAATAAAGAAGGATGGCAGAGAGTAGTGCATCGTAAAAGGTTAGCGAAATACCGTTTCGTAGGCAAGTCAGGTGTAGCCAGAGATTTGGAGTGCACTTTTCGTGGAGCAGATAGAAAAATTCCAATGTTTATTACAAATGTGCATATTTCGACTTTAGAAAGTGACATAATAAAACATATTTACAATAAGACACTGGAAACTGTGTCTTTAGAGAAAATAAATATGAAGTTTGAAAGGGGACACAAAGCATACAAGTTTTTCATATCAGAGGCCAATCTATCAAGGTACATGGATGAAACTTTATGGCCAGCAGGTGTCTTATTTCGGCGATTTGTGAACTTCAAACACAGGACAACAAACGGTGCACATCTTACCGGCGCCAACGGTCCAAATAAACCAAATAATGGATAGTGGCCCTTATCGATCCATCAATGACGTCAGAGACCTGTGCCGTACGTGTGACGTGGTTTGTCTCCAGGAAACTTGGCTGATGCCGCACGACATACCCTTTATCAGTACGATCGACAGTGGTTTCGGATATACTGCGACGTCTGCAGTTGATACATCCGCGGGGATATTGCGCGGGCGTCCCTACGGCGGCGTCGCGTTGCTATGGAGATATAGTACGTTCAAACAAGTGTCAGTGTTACAGTGCGATAACGCCCGTATTTGTGCCATTAAAATTGCAACGAGTGATAGACAAGTGATCGTAATGAGTGTTTACTTACCAACTAACTCTGTCGATCATTTACAAGATTTTACTGATTGTTTGAGTGAGATAAGTGCCATTATTGACGAGTATGGAATCGAATCCGTTTTTATTTTGGGTGACTTTAATGCGGATCCAGGTGAGTTGTTTTTCAGTGAACTTATGCATATTTGTAGCGACCAACAATGGTCATGTATAGATGTAGATATGCTAGGGTTGGACTCGGGTACTTTTACTTTTATAAGTGATGTGCACGGGACTAGCAGCTGGCTGGACCACTGTTTAACAACTCACTCGGCAAAGCAGGCTGTTGTTAATGTGGATGTTAAGTATGACACTCTGTGGTCTGATCATTTCCCACTTGTGGTTATGTGTAATTTAAAATTGCTGTCCCCTAAGGTCACGTCTCAAGTTACTAATGTAAATAAAAATGTAGTCTGGGGTATAAAAAGTGAGGAACAAATTTCCATGTATGCCAAAGAGTGTCACAAGCGACTTAAAATAATTGACTTCCCTCCTGAGTGTGTCAGCTGTGCTGATTGTTTTTGTAGTGACCGTGCCCACAGGCTTGTTCTGGATACGCTTTACTCCGACATTGTGACTGCCCTCCGTGACGCGGCAGTGGCGAGTCGGGGAGGCACGGGGAAGGACGGGGGTGGCCCACGCATAGCCGGGTGGAACAAACATGTCAGCGAGGCTCACCGGATGGCCAAATCTAAGTTCCTCGATTGGGTGTTGTGTGGTAGGCCTAAGTCAGGATTTATGTATAAAGAAATGTGCGATAGCAGAAGAGTGTTCAAGTCTCGATTAAAATGGTGCCAAAATCATCAGGACCAAATAAGAATGGACGCTCTAGCTGTGAAACATTGTAAAGGGGATTTCCGCGGTTTCTGGAAGGGCACCAAAAAAGAAAACTTACGCCCCGGCATTCCTGTGAGCATCGATGGTATTAATGACCCAACGGAAATTGCGAATCTTTTTAAAAATCAATTTTCGGTGAAGTCTCCATTGGGTACAGCGACGGAGGTGCTCAATGTTGACGTACAAAGTCGGGATGCGGGGACTGCCTTTCGGGCTAAGGACGTAGCTAAAGCCATAGGGCTTATCTCGAGAGGTAAGTCTCCGGGTCATGATGGTCTCAGCATTGAGCACCTACAACACGCCGGCCCACACATTGCTAGGGTATTGGCTATGTTTTACTCGCTGTGCGTGAGCCATTCTTACTTGCCCGCAGACTTCATGAAAACAGTGGTAGTACCTGTAGTGAAGAATAAAACTGGTGACCTTACTGATAAGAGTAACTACAGGCCTTTTCTCTTGCCACTGTAACTGCTAAAGTGTTTGACGGTTTGCTTAATTCACAGTTAAATAGATCGGTAACACTACACGATAATCAGTTCGGGTTTCGCCCCCGGCTGTCCACTGAAAGTGCAATACTGTGTCTTAAGCATACCGTCAAATATTATACAGACCGTAAAACACCCGTGTATGCGTGCTTCCTTGATCTCTCCAAGGCTTTCGACCTTGTAGTGTATGATCTACTGTGGAACAAGCTGAGGAGCATAGATTTGCCGCCGGAGCTCATCAGCGTGTTCCAGTACTGGTATGCGCACCAGTCTAATAGTGTTAGGTGGGCGGGGGCAATGTCGGATGCGTATCAGCTCGAATGCGGAGTCAGGCAGGGTGGTTTAACATCCCCTACCCTGTTTAATTTATATATTAACGGGCTGATCGTGGCGCTCAGCAGCCATCATGTCGGCTGTCACATTGACGGTACATGTGTCAATAATTTAAGTTATGCTGACGACATGGTGCTGATGAGTGCTTCGGTATGCGGCTTGAGGAAGCTGTTACAGATATGCGAGGAATATGCTTGTGGCCACGGTTTATTGTATAATGTAAAGAAGAGCCAGTGTATGATCTTCGAGACCGCCTGTGCAAAATGTCCGGGAAGCATACCTCCGGTCAGACTAAATGGGGTTCCTTTGAAAAGGGTTGACCAGTTTACATCCTTGGGGCATGTTTTGACTGTCGACCTCAAAGATCACGCAGACATGGAACGGGAGCGGAGGGCGTTGTCTGTTAGAGCTAACATGATCGCCCGCAGATTTGCGCGGTGCTCTAATGAGGTTAAGGCTACGCTCTTTAGAGCGTACTGTACTTCCTTGTACTCATGCAGTCTGTGGGCTAACTACTCTAACAGAAATTACAGCGCCATCCGCGTCCAGTATAATAACGCGTTCAGAGCGGTGATGGGGCTACCCCGACACTGCAGCGCCTCGGGTATGTTCGCAGAGGCACACACCGATTGTTTTCACGCGACCATGCGCAAGCGTGCCGCGTCCTTGGTGCGCAGGGTACGGGTTAGCCCCAACATCGTACTGGCGATGATTGCGGGAAGACTGGACTGCCCCTTCATTCGGCATTGTTCCAGCAGACATGTTGCTGTACCAGTGTCGGAGAGAGGGTATTAATTTTAGTTTTTAATTATTTATTTATTTTTAATTTAATTTATTTTGCTTTTGATTTATTGTATTTAATTAATATTATTAATTTTGTTAATTTGGCTATGGGTGTTATTTACCTGATAATAAATGAATTATAATAGATGCCATTTCTTCAATGGAGTGTCAGTGGCTGACCATTGGAAAGTCATAATGACGCCAATATATTAGTAGATTACCAAACTTGTCAAAATCATCAATTATGAAATCAATGATAGACCATTCTGACACTATTGTAATAGCAGACTTGAGGCCCAGGTAAACTATAGAAACCGGCTAGTTGGCCGTTGCGACCAAATGTGCGATTAAAACACTAGTATCCAGCTGCATCCGGTTAGACTGGAAGCCAACCCCAACATACTTGAGATATTACTGATATATTATAGTAAAATATATTATAAATATTGATGATATTACTCACCGGTGCACATTTGCATTTCTTGACGGGCTCGCAGGCGGTGATACCTCCGAGCTTGCACACGCACTCGTCGCAGTTTGCACCGCGGAATGTTGACCCTACTGGGTACCTGGTAAATATAACATGATAAGTTAGTTCATAGATCATACTAGCTGCTGCCCATGGCTTCGCCCGCATGGAGCCTAATTCTTTATCAAAAATAAAAGTAGCCAAAGTTACTCCTTAGGAGGGGACATACAAGTATGAACGCTTTTTCGCGTGACGATTTCTAATACTTAGTCAAATTCGTTAAAAAAATAAGAACAATCGAAAGCCGCGCGTATCCATAGAGATCGTCAAACACATAGGACATTCAATGGGCTTAAGAGGTCAAATAACAGCACACCGCTGCTTATACTCCAACAATAGGTCATTTTCTATGGAAAGTGGAGTTGGAGTTTCTTGCCGGTTTAAAAATTGGCTTATACAATGTTTTCAACCAGAATACCCGCGAAATTTCGCGTTTTTTATAAAGATTTTTATTGAATATGCTTTGTGACACATCTTTAGGTCACGAGCTATCCGAATATCAAAAAATATTTGGCCTCGGTCTGAAGGGAGAGGAGTGAAAATTGATTCGCTGTTACAATGTATAATAGATACAGTGTTAATAGGTATGGGAGGACATTGTAGATAACGTAATACTTACGACATAAATGACTCGATACAGGGACACTGGTCCCTAGTCACGCAGTTCTCTCCGTCGTAGTACTTGGCAGGTGGTTTGCATTCACAATTGTCTTCTTCAGTCTTCTGTACGCCGGGACATATCTCGCAGGTTGTGCGCTCCGTGAGTATGGGCTCTCTGTAGCGGGATGTTGTCACTTCTGGTAGAATTTCGGTTACGGCTGGAGGAAGAATACCTTGGTTAATAATATTAAATTGTTTGATAGTGCAGGCCTAAATATAATATGTAGTATTTCATTGACTTGAATGTGCCCTGGCGGCTGTGAGTATGTCATGCTCACTCAAATGTCTCGCTGATGGTGGCGCGTGTGTTGGATCATTTAGCTCCCTTCAAAATGTTTGAGCTGAATGGTGCTGATCCATGCGTCATGTTCGTGAACGGGCCGTCAGTTGGGACTGGTCATCTCTTAGCTGCCATGGCTTATTTTAATTTATTTTATGTTTTTGAATGATTCTTTTTTTTTTTTATTACGGACGCTTTTACGAAAGTGCACGTCTTTCTACATTGTTCTCACATGTATAATTTCAAGAATGATGTAACCAATATTTTGTATCATTTTTTTAATTTAAATAGTGTCCGTGGAGTTTGTTGCCCGTTCTTCTCCATAGGTACCTACTACGCTTTGGAATGGGCAATAATAGCTTCATATTTTTGACTGACCGACCCCTTGACAATTCAATAGTGCCTGTAAATGGTTTAATTGAAATAAATGGTTTGAGTTTGAGTTTGTGATTTCACAAAACAGAATCAAAATATGTAGTCGTGGAATGAAAAGCTTGGGCTCCTTTAAACCGGCGCCGGCGCCCCAGATACAGCAACAATATTTTTTAAACACTTACATATTTTAACACTGGTTTGAACACTTGTCAGGCTCGGGTATTTGGGTATTTGTTCAGAGTTTGATCACATATTTATACCCGTGCCTCACAAGTGTTCAAATAAGGGTTCAAATATGTGACTGTGACTGGCGCCGGCTTTGTATGAAACATATAATATAGATCACTGCCTAAATTATTAAAGAAAATTACAGTTTCAAACGTAACATGTTACACCAGTGCAGGAATATAATGTATTAAAAATTGCTTAACCTTAGTTAAAACAACATTTAATCAAAATCAGTCATGTAACAGTATCATATACGAGTACTTACCATATCTATACATACTATAAATTAAAGTCGTTTATCGTGTTTGTATGTATGTCCACGTTGTTCTTCCACGCAACAGATTTTGATGAGGTTTTCAAAATCGTTTAGAGAATTTATTCCGGAAGATCTATGCGTTTAAAGTTAGTATGAAAGTTACACAAAACTTAGAAATCTCGATGTTTTGTCAAGTCGTAAAAACCGTGCGAAGCAGGAGCAGGAAAAAAAATACTCACGGTAAGGCTCAAAGCACCCAATCGGCTCGATCCTCATTTCAATATTATCCTTCCATTTAATAGGCAACACTTTCAAATACTGCGCATGTATCGGGGGATAGAACTCTGTAACTTCAGTAGTATCTCTGTCGAAGTTCCCTGGGAACACCTGGTCTGCTCCCTTGCTGTCCACTACAGGGTTGAAGGTGGACAAGTCTGAGGTGTACATTATCTTGAAGGTGGACACCCAGCCGTAGGGACCGCCTTTGGTTTTGATGCCTGTTATGTTGCGTGGTGAAGTGAAGTTGAACTGCGGAAGGAAATTTATTTATTTTATTACTTTTTAGAAGTCTTACAAACTAATTACAAATAATAGGTAACAACAAAACATTATCAAGTTGCTAATAACAAGCCTTCACAGATATATAACAAATCGATTTTTAAAATGATTGTTAGAGATTTGTACTGAGAGGTTTAGTACACAGATCAAATTGGAGCGAACAGTTTTTTTCACTGACATGTCACCTGGAATCATCCTAAACCATGAGAAAACGCATGAGTGTAATTTTAAGCAAACTGTATTATTTTAAGTTCAAAAAGTTTTCATGACAAAAATATTTCATCTGGAAAAGGCAGTTAATATGCAGATGCAGGGTCGCAGCATTATGCTGGCCGTTTTGCGTGTATGTGACGCATATTTTCCCCCAAATTGTAGTTGCGTCACATGTACCGCAAATAAAGTAATTTTCTTTCTTATATTTTAGATGCAGTTGGGATGTCATGAAAATTGAACTTAAATTACTCAAACGTCAAAGAAAGCCTCCAAAATTTTGAGTTTGAGTTTATTAATATGATAAAGCAAAAAATACGAGTCTAATATTTTTTGTTTATCTGGCTGACGGACTAAATAGAATTTCTTTTTTATGACCCAGGCATCATCCCTATTATAAATTAATATAAAGTATGAAATTAAAGTTTAAATTTTTTATATAAGTAAATAGGTCAATTAGTTCTTACCATAATCCACTCCCCAGGAGTACTGTACAGCGGCCTCCAACCCCTCTCTCCGTCCAGTCTGAAGTACTGTCGCGCGTCGTTGTTGGAGCTGACCTCGATCATCTCCACGGGCAGGTCAGCGCCTAAGCCGAGCGGTTCCATGCAGCGTTCGGGTGGCGGCTATAGAAAAATTGTCAAAGTTATTTCTAAGATTGGATAGCGTAAAAGTAGCTGTAAAAAAAGTAATTATCTGCCTTTTCTGAAATAACTTGTCGGTGTAGGTGAGTGATGAAAATACTACAGAAAAATGTCTGCAATATAAATCTGTCTGTTAGTTGAATACTCACAACACAAATAAACTTTAAGTCACCGTACCTAGTGACCTACCGAAGCTTCGTTTTCGTTATCGGCCGTTTTCGGCCAAAAAATCATGAATCGGCAATATTTTAGTTTTCGGTCATAAATCAACCGAAGTTACAGCCAAGCCATAAATCATTTTCGCGCGTCATTCGGCCTACTTCGTAAAGCTTGGCGATATCAGGTTAATCAATACAACAAGAAATACACGATTTTTTTATCCTGTAATGGATTTATCGTGTTTTATTTCTTTTAGCCTATAATTGCTCTTTCTTTCCCTAGGTGTAAAAAAACTAACAAGATTTCAATGTACCTACAGCGGAAATATTCATATCTTTTAATGTCTAAATCATTTTCGGCTTCGCTTTCAGCCGAAGATAGGACTAAAGGCGAAGCTTCTTTTTAGTTTTCCGCTGAAAATCCATTTTCGGTCGGACACTAACCGTAACTCTCACTTCTCGCCGTATTTCCCGAAAAAGGTAGGTAGAGGCACACTTAAAGTACACTAAGGAGCAATCCCTTCCAGGTACAGATAGTGCAATCCACTGAGACGCGCCCCACTCCGCGATGACTGTACTGTAAGCTGTACTTTAGTGCGGAGCGGAGCGGAGTGGGGCGAGTCGAGGTGGATTGCACTATCTATAGACTCCTGATTGCGACAAAGAATTTGCAAAAGGAAAAACTCAATAACACATAACTCGCTAAGGAAATTTCCAACCCAGAACCGCACGCAAACATGTTGTTCTTGCGACTAGACCTACGAGGTACTAAACTAAAAGGGCTTTCAAAAACCCCTGTTTCATTTCGATGGTATCACGGGGAATTAACGCTTCATTTCGCCATGTTTAAGTCCCATGTAATAGGAGGCGAGTCTATTGCCATCAACTGGACACAAACCAGATACCGGGCTGCTACTGCAAAATTCATAATGGAATTTAGCTCTCCATATAACTTACTATTCTAGTAGTGGTAGTAGTGTCCATATTGAAAGGTTGCCTGCATCCAATGAGCTCGAACCTGACGGCGATCTCTTCGTGCCACGTCAGAGGCTGCACGCGGTACACCTTGGCTTCTATTGGAGGCACTATCATCTGCTTCGATGGGGTCTTGTGGTCTACTGGGCCGCGGAAAACCTGGGGGAATAGGAAAAAAGGATGGTAAAAAAATTAAAGTTTATTAATATTACGTGTTTCACAAATGTATGTCCCATGAAATAGGTATGAATAGGTCTATTGTTATCGACCGGGCACACTTGATTCTAATAAAAATGTGCACTTTAAAGGTTAATAATATTTCGCAAACTGATCGATGAATATAAAATGATTTTCACACACCCAAAAATATTTTTGAACTATCTTTCCAAAAAGGGATTTAATCTCAAAAAAAAAAATCTTGGATTTATTTTACCACTTTGTCGGCGTGATTAATATGTATATCCATGCCAAATTACAGCTTTCTAGCACTAACCGTCTCTGAGTTAAGCCGCGGACAGAAGGACATGGCGAAACTCATCATCATTGTTCATTGTTTACTATGGAACCCTAAAAAAAAACCAATAACACTTTTCCCAATCTGGGTTGACTCGGGCACATCCGTCGCCCCGTCTCCCTGGAGCTGACATGGCGGCGTCTAGTGCTCCCCGCGCGCCTGCCTAACGCGTGACGGCAAAAGAACCTCATGCTCTGAAGTAGTGCTTGTAGACCACAAGGCAGTTTTTTATATGATTTTGAATTAAGAATTATTATTCATTTTAAGACATTCAATTACATTTTGGTTGTACAGAAATCGGTTGTCATGATATGGGCATGTGATGAGGAACATGTCGTGAGGAAAGTTTTGAGTGTGAATGTCGATGGCTATAGGAGTAGGGGAAGACCAAAGAATCGATGGATGGACTGTGTGACAGATGATATGGCTAGAAAGGGGTGACTACCAAGATAACGATATTAAGAGAAGTATGGAAGAAAACGACTTGTTGCGCCGACCACAGATAAATTGGGTTAAGGGCAGGAGAATGATGATGACTCAACATCATGACGAAGTTCAAATTCCATGGCAACCAAAGGAGCTTTTTATTACTCAAAAACCTACTTAGACTACAAACCACTAAAGTTCAAAATTGAGTATGTTATAATCAGATTTTGAATTCACGTTTAGAAACTTATAAATTCAATACAAAGAAATTCTTTTCTCACCTTCGGTTTGCCATCAGGTCCATTAACAGTGGAGAAGATGTTGCCATCGTCTCCGTATAACACCTGGTAGCTGGTGACGTACTGGTCGAAGAGCGGGCTGCCCTGCATCACCACGCCATACACAGGCTCGCGCCGAGGGAACTGCACTTGGATGTACTGGTTTGTGTCTTGAGTTGCTGGGTTCCAACTGCCGGCTAAATAATATTGATATTTAAAGTAAAAAAAAATGATTTTTATTTTTCACTTTTTTGTTATATTATCGAAGCTAGCTCAAAAACTACTCAAACAAAGATAAGAAGTATCAAAATCGGTTCACAATTATTGACGATTTTATCGATGAACATAAATTTAAAAAATAAATGCAGACGAACATATCACTTCAACTTCCGATTTCAAAATATTGTTTCTGAAGGCTATAACATTTCACACACTGGTTGAACCAAAAAAAAAATTTGCTTTGCAACAATGCTGGAAAGTTTACAAAAGCCAAGAAAACCGGTGTCGACTATTCTGCCAAAAACAGAGACTTGATTAGTCTCTCTTTTTGGCAGAATAGTCGACATCGGCTTTGCTTGCCCTTTAATAAAAATAGAATAGAAAAGTCTCTGTTTAAGAAATCAGCAGTTAATTCCAACGTTTCTAAAAGTGACCGTGGAAACATCCGTCCTTATTATTAGACTTGTTTAAAACCTTTTGAGTGAGGTTCTGTAATACGGGCCTCTAACTTTCCAGATTCATGTGCGTATTGTAATTGTCACTTGCTTGAAGCAAGTGAAGGTGAAGGAAAACATCGTGAGGAAACCAGCATGCCTGAGAGATATTTCTCGACAGCGTGTGAAGCCAAGTCAGAGGCCCATGGGCGGCTTTAAAACTCTGACACCAGGTTAGACACTAACCACACGAAAAATAAAGAAAACAATGTTTGTTTTTATTTTATTTTTATAATTTAGCAATTAGTATTCAAAATTAAGACAGTTTCAAATAGCAGCGTTTTAAATAAGACCCTGAAATTTCAGATATTTAAATCGTTCTTACCTGTGACATCAAGTGGGTGTCCATTGAGCTTGGCGTACTGCGGCTCAAACAGTCCGCTGGCGATGGAACTGGCGGAGAATGCGGAGTCTGGCAATGGTTGATCACCCCACATAAGGTCCATGTAGCTGTTATGTAAAGAGAAATGCAAGTTTATGTTATTGAAATAATAAACTTGTAGCGGTTACACCGCCTCATACGAACTACACATCGAAGACATGACGTCACACAAATCCTGCATCGCGCAATTAGAGTTTACCGCGCGAACGACATATATGTAAAAGACTATTCGACATCAACAGTCGGGCAGTCGGCCCGCCAGACACAACAACCGTCTGGTCGGAGGATCCTCCCTTTTCTATGGTGGATGAGTGATCTTTACACCCTGTTCCTCATATTCCTAAAAACTTGTAATGTAACACGACTCAACATACCAACATCCCGCTTAAAAATACACTCAACAAGCCCTTTAGTTATGTCAATTAAAATTTACAATATGTTACCCGAATATATATGAGAAGAAAAACCTATTGATTACTGTAAGCCTGTGTCATCCCACTGCTGGGCAAAAGCCTCTCCCCATTATTTCCAGTGCTTGCGCTCCAGTGATAATATGGACCATTTGTTTTTTTTTGTCCAGCTCGTTCCGCCATCTTCTACGGGGTGTGCTTTCCAGATGTCTCAGGGCTCCACATACTGGTTATTTTGACCGCGGCTTTTTGCGCCTGATCTCACTCCGGTCGTGTCGGATTGCCGTCCCATCGGACTATGAGAGTGAGGGAGGAGAGAGTGCAGCTGGGGGCGCTCACACTAGTGCTCTATAATATCTCCCGCGCCGTAGGCTAGTCTCCGTTGAGATTGGCCGCCATGGCCGAAAGACGGCCTGGAGGACTATATTCTGACCCACAGCTGATTGGGCATGAAACTTGTAATGTAGTTGCATATTGTTTTTGTTAATAGGTTGCTTGTTAACAAAGTCGCTTTTCATGTTTGAGTGACCTGCCAGATCTCCTAAACTGCACAATGTATTTTGATAAGGTTTTCACCTCTTTAGCAAAGATTATCATGATTTTAGAATATGATTCCGGACGGTTTGTGTTTAATAAATTCATCTTAAAAGAGATAATAGCACAGGTTCCAGATCCCGATGTTTTGACATGACGCCACATCTGTCAGTACATTGCACCCGTGCGAAGCAGGGGAGGGGGTCGCTAGTAAAAAAAATTATATAAACCTCCTTTTTTGACTTCGCCGCAGTCGGGCAATAAGCTAAAGTCGTCAATCACCTTTAGACATTATGAAAAACTTCAAATATGACTTTTTGCTCACAAATATGATGTCCTAGTGGCGAGGGCTTTGGTTTTTTTTGCCGCTGGATAATTAACCCTTTGTTTTAGCGGCAATTTAATTTTACAACAAAAAAAAATTCAAACGTTAAATTAAAAATACTGGTAGAAAATGGCAGTAACAAGGGAAAAAATTTAAACAATACTAAATACTTAATTTCTGAAACCATAAAAAAGTCTCACCTGGCGGGATTACACTGAGGCGGAGGAGATACAGTACTCGTTATAATCAGTGGAGCAGCAATCGTAGTCTTGGGCGTAGGCGTACTTTGCGTAGTCGGCGTCGTCGGCGTAGTCGGCGTTGTAGGCGTGGTCGGCGTAGTCACCGTTGACGCCGTAGTTGGAGATGCGTGTGTAGATGCTGAAGTCTCTTCAGCTTCAGTCGTTGACGCTAGTTAGATATAGATATAGAATACTGTAAAAACGCATAAAATGAAGGAAAAAGAAAAAATACAATGTATGCTTGTTTATTGGATTTAACCATTTCTGTCAGATACTTTACAATTAAAACTACGCCTCAACATCAACCACTATTTCATGCCTCGCATTCATCCTCTTTTTTAATAAGTTTGCGAAAATCACTGTTAACTTGAACTTGTGATTTTAGCAAATCATTTTATTTTTGTTTTATTCTCAACTAGCTGCGCCCCACGGTTTCACCCGCATAAGTTTCGATCCCGTAGGAATATCGGGATAAAAAGTATCCTATGTGTTAATCCAAGTTATAAACTATCTGTGTGCCAAATTTAATCCATATCCGTTCAGTAGTTTTAGCGTGAAGAAGAGACAAACATACACACTCACAAACTTTCGCCTTTATAGGCTGTAAGTGTCAATATTCCACAACAATGATGACACTGACAGCTCTTGGGACGCGGTTTTGATATGCTGATCGCGTTCAGTTTCATTTGTGAATTTCGCCAATACCTGAAGCTTCACCAACATATTGAAAAAATACCATTTCATATTCACATATTTAATACTTACTTGGTTCCTTGCAGCCAATGAGCTCGAACCTGACGGCGATCTCCTCGTGCCACGTCAGAGGACGGATGCGCAAGACCTTGGCCTCTATTGGAGGCTCTATCATCTGCTTTTTTGGAGTTTTGTTGTTTGACGGGCCTTCGAATACCTGAGAGTGGAAGGAAATACTTAGAATAGGTAAACTTATTTCGAATCATTTATTATTGTCGGGAAAAGGCCAGGCAGATTGATTGAGGTAAAGTTGTTTCGAAGTTTTATGATCTGGGGTCTTACCACGCATTCTTATAACAGGTTAAAACTAAGGTTGGTATCATGAGAAGTGTCAAGCGAATTTAAACCATTGCGGTGCGGACCTAGAAGGCAATTTTTACTTTTTAAAGCGTTATCTAATTAAAGGCAAACTCACACCTGGCAGAGCGTAATTTTAACAACCAAACATAAAATTTTATAAAGTAATTCTAAAATAAATAAATTTGAAGCTTTTGCGGATTTGTTAAGTTTTTTTTTTTACTTTGTTCTACCGGGAGCATCGTTGCAATTTTTTTGGGTGAAATCTAACAGCGCTACGCTTTCAAAAATGTTTATCTGAGACATAGCAGTGGTCCATAAACCTTAAGTTCATACCTTGGGTTTTCCATCAGATCCCTTCACGATGTTTAAGTTATCAGGACTATCTCCATACAAGACTTCGTAGCCGGTGACGTACTGGTCGAAGAGTGGGCTGCCCTGCATCACCACGCCGAAGATAGGCTCTGGGTGCGGCAGGTCCACTTGGATGTACTGGTTTGTGTCTTGAGTTGCTGGGTTCCAACTGCCGGCTGTTAAGAGTTTTATGATATAGACTTGTGACGATAATGTGAATTTTTGAGCTTTTCACCTTAGTCTCTCTAAAGATCTTTAGGGGCCATGAGGAACAGGGTGTAAAGTTCACTCATCCACCATAGAAAAGGGAGGATCCTCTGACCAGACGGGTGTTGTGTCTGGCGGGCAACTGCCTGATGGTTGATGTCGGATTAGTCGTATATATGTTGAGCACGCGGTAAAATCTAATTGCGCGATGCAGGATTTGTGTGACGTCATGTCTTTAATGCGTAGTTCGTATGTGGCGGTGTAACCGCTACAGATCCAGTAGAAGAAAGAAAAAATAAGAAAATCTCAGTGGTCAAAGAAGTCATGATCACGATTTTAAAGGAAACAATATGGTTTTTAAGAAAGCTCTTAGTTTACACTCCGGCTCAGACTCGAACGGAAGCTCATCACGCGAAGGAGGCTGGTGATAATTGGTACGTCCATAATATGAGTTCTGTTCAAGTTGATAACTAATCGGGCAGACCGAAATAAATACGAGACATCATATTTTCTCATAAACATATGAGACACAGGCCTCCTCTCTGTGAACGGGACTGGGACGCAATGTACCACGCGGGCCCAGTACGGGTTGATAAATGTCTCATGTCTTTGAGTTTTTAAAATTCAAAATTCGTTTCAGTTTTTGTATTATTTTGTATTACAAGCACTTTTGAAAAATATTACTTATGTATTTTAACTGTCGTGAAAAAAATAATACAAGTAAAATTTTTCAAAAGTGCTTGTAAATAAATTAACTTTGATAAAAATTACCTGTGACATCTAACGGATGTCCGTTCAGTTTGGCGTACTGCGGCTCAAACAGTCCGCTGGCGACGGAGCTGGCGGAGAATGCGGAGTCTGGGAGGGGCTGGTCTCCCCACATCAGGTCCATGTAGCTGTAAAGAAAGTTATAAGGTGTTTTTAGGTGTTCTGTTCACACGAAATAGGTTCTCCGATTAACTAAACAACAGTTGCGTACTGGCCATGGGTCCTTTGATAAACACCTCTTTGTCATAGGAGCCACAGACAGTCCGTTCTGCAGGACCTGCATGGAGGACGAGACAGCAGCTCATGTGCTGTTGCCCGGTGGTCGCCACTTACGGGGCACAGTACTTCGGTACCCCAGGTACCCTACGCGAGATTTTCAGTAACACCAAGGCGTTTTGCCGGCCTTCTTTGAGCTTTTAGCTGCCATGGCTTATATACATTTTTGAATTGTTTTTATATTTTTATTACGGACGCTTTTAACGTGCACGTCTTTCTACAATGTTCTCACGTGTATAATTTCAACATGAATGATGTAACTAATATGTTGTAACAATATTATGATTTAAAAAAGTGTCCGTGGAGTTTCTTGCACGTTCTTCTCCATAGGAACCTACGCTTTGGAATGGGCAACTAGCTTCATCTTTCTGACTGACGGACCCCTTGACAATTCAAAAGTACCTGTAATTGGCTTATTTGAAATAAATGCTTTGAAATTGAGTTTGAGTTGAATAAAAAGCATAATAATGTGTGTAAAAATAAATAATAGTCCCTTACTCCTCCGGGTTACATTCAGGCGGCGTCAGGGCCGTGGTCGGCTTCCCCGTGGTCGTGGTGCGTCTCCGCGGCGCCCTGGTGCTGGGCGTGGGCAGCACGTGCGGCGCGACGATGGGCTGGTGGGTGGAGCCCTCCAGCGGGGTACTGATGACCACGCACTCGCTGGAGTCGCAGTGGTACTCGTTGTTGAGGCACTGGCACTTGATGCAGCCGTCTACTACCACGCCGCCTGGCTGTTGGGAGAGGTGGACGTTAATTAGAAAGGAAATACGTTTATTTGTGCTCCTAAACATGACGCAAAGAAAGAACGAATACACAAAAAGAACAATTTGGGGGAAAATATGCGTTACGGACACGCTAAACGGCCATCGCTCAGCATAACCGGGCACAAATCCAGACTCCAGGCCACTACTGAGAAATTCCTGTTGGAAAAACCAAATAATACCTTGACCGACCTGGGAATTGAACCCAGGACCTCATACTCAGTAGTAGCGCTTGAGACCACTAGACCAACGAGGTAGTCAAAATTCATTATATCATTAAATAAATAAATAAAATTTACCAGCGAACGTAAACTAAAAAAAAACGTTTTCAGAATTATCATTAGCATTTTCTATCTGGAATTTCTCAGTAGCAGCCCGGAGTCTCGATTTGTGTCCGGTCGATGGCAATAGGCTCGCCCCCTATTACATGGGACTTAAACATAACTGGCGAAGTGTGGGTGTATCTACTATAGGTACACCTCTGCCCAACCCTTCAGGGAAACAAGGCGTGATGTTATGTGTGTTATGAGATTATAACATACCTTAACAATCTTTTCATCAGCGAAGCAGGTGCAGTCCTTCTTAGACACGCAGGTCTTCTCGTCACGCCAGTACGAGTTGAAATCGCAAGGTTTATCAACGCAGCCTTCCACGCACGTCTGTAGAAGAGAAAATAATATAAAGCGCCTGCATCTTTTGTTTTATTTTACTCCAGGGTTTGTTGAGGTCCGGTTGCAGAACCGATCGATTTCAATATACAGGGTGTAAGGGACAACCCTTCGCAAACTAAGAAGGTGCATTCGGCTTCTTATTTTTAATCATATTCCATTGAAAATTTTCTCAGGAAAATTTACATTTTTTTATCGGGTTTTCAGTTACTATTCATTTATTTCAATGTAAAATTACATTCTCTGTATGCAGTCCTCTATTCATGTAAATAAAACCGCTAAAATAAAAATAAAACAGCAATGCATGTTGAAATTCTCTAACGAACTACGCGTGAAATCAGCTGTTCAACCACCGGGGGGCGGGGAGGGCGGCGGCTAGCTCGCTGCGCTGCCACGGTAGCGATACAGTGCGTGTAAGTTAATAAAACAAATCAGGTTTATTAGATTCCCATAACGTTCCTGAAATAATTTCATGTACTGGTCATCTTAGTATGATTTACTGAATTCACCCCATCAGTCTGCGGAGGGCTGTCCCTTACACCCTGTATTTTATTTGCAACTAGGAACTTGGTATGGTTTGTGACAAAAGTCGATTAAAATAGCAAAAACCATTATCTTGAATGACATAAAATTATTCGACATAATTTTAATTACCTAAATGATTAGTTAGAAGTAGAAAAAAAAAGTAGTATTAAAAGAATATTGACTCTTATATATAATAATAATATAATATAATATAGCTATTATGTGAGATGCTGAAAAAGTGTTAGGGACACTTTTATACTGAAAAAATGGAATAGACCA
The DNA here is from genome assembly GCA_963853775.1 of Xanthia togata. Lineage (NCBI taxonomy): Eukaryota > Metazoa > Arthropoda > Insecta > Lepidoptera > Noctuidae > Xanthia > Xanthia togata. The sequence continues at coordinate 23,171,074 of OY970802.1, forward strand.
CAACGTGATTTAGAAGAAGTTAGGCTTTATAAAACGTCGTGACTGTTTCTCAAGTTCGATGTTGTCACACTTATTCCCGGGTACTGTACATAAAGAAAGAAAAAGAAACAAAATACATTTATTTGGCACAGACTAAAAGGCACACAAGTAGAAAGAGAAAAAAAAATAAGGTAAAGGAAAGAATACAAAATAAAAAGTGTAAAACTGCGTTGCATGTTACTAGCAGGAATGTGTGCCTCTCATGATGTTCTTCATGTTCTTACCTCTCCGACGCAGCGTCCTTTAGCTACGAGCGACCTTCGGAAGTAGTCGCACAGTCTGTCACAGCGGTATGCGCACGCGCTGTACTCCTGTCCGGGGGGACAACGGGACGTGGTCGCCGTAGGAGTGCTGTACTCCTGGGATGATCCTGGAGAGGAATAGATACGAGTTCAATTGTATTACTGTACAAGGACCTTGGCAAAAAGCGGCACTAACGCCGCCATCTTGTTTTTAAATACATTTCACAAAAAAAACCGGCCAAGTGCGAGTCGGACTCGCGCACGAAGGGTTCCGTCCCATTACCTTTAAAAACAGCAAAAAAATCATGTATGTTGTATGTGCCCCCCTTAAATATGAGCCCCCCTTAAATATTTATTTTATTCTGTTTTTTAGTAGGTACTTGGTGTTATAGCGGCAACAGAAATACATCATCTGTCACAGGCGCTTAAAACGAATACAACTTCATCCCCAATGAGAATACTCTACTTTTCACACCTGCGAGATAATAAAAATTAAGCAATTCTATTTTCAAATATTGTTTTTGGTAAAAGTACAAACTTTTTGTTGAAGTTCTAAAATCAAATCACATTATTTACCAGTGAGTTATTATAAAATTCAGTACAGTATAATTGCCCGGCTAGAGTCCAAAGCTATAATGACTTACTCTAAGTAAGCTATTCATGGCATATAATTTGACATTATCGAGCAGTTGGTATGAAAAGGTTTTATTTTAATGGTTGAATGAAGGAATATTGGAAAGAACCTTGCAAATCAATATGACAAATAGATTGTGGTTGATTGATAGGTACCTGGCGCGACTGTTGTGGGCGTCGTCGAAACGGTCGTTTTTACAGCACCTACAATAAATTAAATATTACAGTATTGTTGAAATAATATTATTATAGAATTAAATCCACAATGCAACTTAAATAAAAATTTAAATTAACATTCATGCTGTAAACTGTTTTCAGAACGGAGATAAAAAAATTAGCCCAGTCAATATCGACACAAAAAAATGCAAACATCGCAAACGCACATGTAACTACGTTTTTTTTTATATTTTCTTAGGTCCCCTTAGAGTAGTTTATACCCATGTTTTTAACCTTGAAAACCTTGTAGTATTCCCATGGTGCGAAATTCTGGCACTTGTTTCAGTTTTCTTTTTAAATATACCTTGTGAGCAATCTGAACAATCTGAGCGACATGGGACATACGACGTCGCGGATTCGAAACAAATATGTGTATGACCTATAATTAGATGTTCGGGGTCTGGCTGTTTGTGTATGTGAGTTTCAATGTTAATAAACGCAACCACAATACAGGTGAGGTAATTATTAAAACAAAAAAAACTAGCTCAAGCTCTCTAAGCACTATTGGTTGCGAAGTTACAGTGTTTTTTTTCGACTTAGGGTAATTTGCCAAGACGTGCTCCTAGAGAAAGCACAAGTAGGACAAGGTTTTCAGGGTTGCAAACTTGGATGTAAACTACTCTCAGAAGACATAAAAAAATATTTAAAAAAAATCGTAGTTACATTTTCGTTTGATGGTGTTATTGACTGGGCATAATTTAAAAATAATAAAAAATCCAAAAAACTTTAAGCGAAAATATATCAAAAAGAATAATCTCCACTAACCGGCAGTAGTTCCCCCACACTCGGGCCTGATCACGACCACGTTGTAAGGCCAGTCGCACACCATAGTAACGTTGTTGTACATAGTGCCGGATCCACACGACTTCAGTATGGGACCGCTCGGGGCGCATTCGTAAAACTTCGTGCAGTCCGTCGGGTGCGGCTCGTTGGGACGGACTGAGTTCTCGCAGAGAGATGGTTCTGAATAAAGAGACATGTAAGATTTGAATAAACTGAAGTGAATCTAAAATACATGAATATATACACTGTAAAGGATTAGGTGAGAGAACGTTTAAAAAGCAAGTTATTGTTGGAGTTTTATGATCGTAAATTGGATCTTTACTTATCAAGGGGGTAGTCTATTGCACACTATACTCCGTTGGTTTAAGTAGTTAAATAAAGGTAATCAAAAATAACTACGTGACGAGAGAGCTGTCAAGTAACCGACTAAATGTTATACCTGTCACTTCAGTGGTCATGCTACGTCACAGTTGTACTCTTCAATTTAACAACGTTATAAACCGTGGACGTTTAGAGAACCTGTCTTTTTGGGCTCTTTATGTAAAGAGCCCAAAAGGACAGGTTCTCTAAACAAGGAAAAATAATAATATTTTTGATTATCTTTAGAATTATTCAATTAAAAAATAAAATGATCTAAATATTATTATTTACTTCTTTATTTCACTATTTACATATAAAAAACTTTTTGCGATTTGTTTACCTCTAAATAATTACCTAAACCAATGGAATATAGATGTAAATTGAGTCCACATTTCAAATATTATCCACTTGATCATCGTTCAAGTCCAAAATTGCGTTAAAAGGATAGTTCTTCACATATCAGTGTACTCATATGTGCGATGTGCAAATATATAAGGAAAAAAAAAACTTCAAGACAGTACTTGTTTTTGACAAGTTGAGAGTAATGCACTACTTCAAACACTTTGCGTTATGACTTATGAGGCATGCAACTGTTCAGGAATCTTATTCCTATTCAAATTATTGGGCAATAAACTGATATTCAGAGTCTAGGCTTTTCTTGTACGGAGTACTGCCCGGCTTGGGCGAAGCACCGCCGTGTCCTCGTGGAGGCGATCGGTGGCGGGGATCTCTCGCGTCCGGCCCTGGGCCAGGCCATGGTACGGAGCGAGAGGGCATGGAAGGCCGTAAGTTCCTTCTGCGAAGCAGTAATGCTCGCGAAGGAGGAGGCTGAACGCGTGAGGGAGAGGCAAACTTCGCGCCCTCACGCCCTTAGTCACCGCAGGAGACGCCCTGGGCGTCGGGAATCGCAGGCCGCTTCCCGGCCACCGTAGGCGCGGGCTTGTGGACGGTGAGCGATGGGTAGCTCGCCGTCCGGTAGGGACCAGGCCCGGGGCGACGGCGCGTTGTGTTCCACGCACGCCTCAAAGAGATGTCAGCGGATGAATGGGTTCGATGGGACCGATTCTTGCCGGTGTTGCGGGAAAGTCCGAAAGGGATACCGTGGCCCCTGGCAACGTACAGACAACTGAAGGAACACGGGTGGGTTTTAGCCAGTAAGAGTCTGACACGCCCTCCCGCTCCGCCCAGAGCGGGAGAAGTTATTTGATAATATACCCCCAAAAAAAAGGCTTTTCTTGTCAACAACCTCCAGCCAAACCCTAGATATAATTTTTGTTTAAATCTTTCATATTCCATCTTCTACAGTACTTATTATTACTCACCCTCACACTCGCAGTATACTCGAATCTCGAAGTCCAAACACTTCCTGCCGACCTCCTTGCAGTACAATCCTCGTTGTAAGCTACATTCCGCGTCAAGTCCCGTTTCCTTGGGAGACTTGTGATCGCCCACTGTACGGCATTCTATCTCCTTCATCATGCTTTCTTTACACATTGGTGTGCCGATTGCCTATGTACGAGAAAAAAATATTTATAGTGAAAACTTCTTTAGGCGCCTTGAGAGATTTTTGGTAGGGGATAACTCATGGATTCGCATCACCGACATGCACGCGCCGTAATACTATGCTATAGAATATAGATGGCGTTAGTACTAGTTTTAACCACACACACAGTTTTAACATGTAAACAAACACGAGTTTTAGGAGAAACAACTGTAATGCCTATATATTTTTATGACTTTTTATAGAATATAGATGGCGTTAATACCAGTTTTAGCCACACACACACACACAGTTTTAAACATGTAAACAAACACGAGTTTTAGGAGAAACAACTGTAATGCCTATATATTTTTTGTGACTTTTTCAACAGGGTTAGTCAGTCTAAAGTCAATTTTATTTACACTAGCATTAAGTTGATGTTTGTCTAAGTGGAAAACTCGTGTTTGTTTACATGTTTGGCAAAATAAATTGTGAACGCAGATTACATGGAAGTATAGTTTGTCCACTCTGAAATGACGCGTCCCACTACCGCATTACCCATAGAAATCCGCATTACTGTGTGTAAATGCGGTAGTGGGGCGCTTTACGTCAGAGTGGACATGCTATAATGCATGCATTGTGAAGTTTAGAAATCAAAAGTTTGACTTTAAACTGAGTAACTGTACAACATAATCTTAAGTACTAAATAAAATACAACAAAAAAAAACGTATAAGCGTTATAGTAGTAGCATATGATGTGTAACCTCTGACATCTATAAGCAACATTAAAGGGGCGGGGCCTCGTCAAGGTCGTACTGACAGCCAACTCTAGCAAAGCGCGCGCTCATTGGTCAAATCAAATAGCGAGCGCTTCCCCAGCTTCCTGTTACACACTTCCGTCCCTTATCACGAAATCACTCCCACAGATTTAATTATTTAGATTTTTATTTTGATTGCAGGAAAACGAGAGGAAAGATGTTACACATTAAATATAAATAATATTATAGGTTCTTACCAGTTCATTAGGTCGTGGGAGTGGCTCGTTGTCAATAGATTCTCCGTTGGGTCCTGTCTCGGGCGCTCCTCTGTTGATCCAAGAGGTCCAGCCCGTCACGCACTTCAGTGGCTCGTCGTGAGGTTTCGGAGATGTCACTTCTTTCGGCTGTGAGATCAATGCGCAAGTTTATTTTCGTTTACTTACTTAGAAATTTATTTTATCAGTTAGTAGTCTAAATAATACAGGGTGGCATGGGCTGCCACCCTGTATACTACCGAGTTTAAAATAACGACCAGGGGCCTTATTATGAAGTATTGATGCCATCATTATTCCACGGCGAAAAAAGGATGGTGCTAGCGGCCTCGTAGAGCTCCGTCTCTCACTCAAACTGGAATAATGGTGGCATTAATACGTCATAATACGGCCCCTGATATAACTAAGGGTGCAAACTGCGGTCAATCGACGATATTTTGACATATATACACACAGAAACTCACACCTTCCCATGGGGGGTCGGGGTAGGCAGTAACTACAGAACGTCACCTGCCACGCTGCTTACATACTCTTTTGCCTCGTTTACGTTCATACATCTGGTCATACACGCACACCGGTTGCGAGTACTACGCACCTGACCTTTCAGAAGAACATATATTTTGACATATCGGTCGCAATTGTTTAGGAAATAGTTCAACAGTCGATTTATCATATTAGTACACCCAGGAACTGTACATATAATATTGAATGATGAGGAAATCGACATGCCTGAGAGGTATTTCTCGACGGCATGTGAAGCCAAGTCAGTGGCCCATGGGCGGCTTAAAAACTCTGACACCAGGTTAGTCTCTAAACACAACAAAAAGAAGAAGATTGTATATTCATTATTTTAGGAGTAATTAAGCTGAGATCTCGTGCAGTCAAGTCATCGTAAAAAGATGCCCATCCATAGATAAATATCACCCGTCTCTCCACTATTCCATTGCCTGCTCAAGGATGCATATCAGGTCCGGCTTGCAAATCCTTCCTTATCCTAAAGGCACGTCTTCCTTACCATTACCGCGCCCCCCGGTCTACTCCTTGATATGCAATGGCCTCTGTAGCCCCATGAAGTATGAGGCTCCAGAAGCTAGTGCAAATCTCGGGGTTCATTCGATTTATCGAGTCTGATTAAACCACGCTGGGGTCGGTGCATTTCATTCATTCATTCATGAGATCTCGTGCAGTCAAATCATCATTTAATTTTCCTAATAACAGCTCACAGCTTTAATAGTAGTACAAGGCTGACTCTTACAAATCTTCTGCTTCTTAAAACACCTACAGGTATGGCACTCATCTTCCTCTATGACCTCCCACCTATCTTCTACCACCTCTTTCCAAACATACCCTACTTCATATAAAAACTCACCGCCTCAATAGTAGTACAAGGCTGGCCCGTACAGATCTTCTGCTTCTTTGAGCACCTGCAGGTGTGGCACTCATCTTCCTCCATGACCTCTCCCTCCGCGACCTCACGTCCGTCTTCTAGAGTCATGCACACTGGCTTGCACTTAGCGCGGGGCACGCAGTCCTTGTGGGTACTGTTCTTGTAGACTTGGCCTTCGGGGCAGGATTTTTTCGGTTTGCAACCTGTGGTGAATGGATGGTAAAGTTTTTAAGCGTGGATTTTTTATATGAAACTTATGTCTGGTTAAATAAGGACTAGTTTGTAGTCTTTTTTTTTTGGTCGGACATTTTTCTCAAAATGTGAGTTTTCTGTACCGAGTGTGGAATTCATAGACTGTTTAAGTGATCTTTTGAAATTTTAAAAAGCGACAATTAATTATTTCTTGGCCTTACAAAATACCTTTACCTCGCTTTGTGACAGTTCAATAACACTTGTTTCTATTCAAAATTGAAAATTCTAACTTCATTTTTTGTATAGTTTTATATTAGGTACACACGGCTACACATCAAGCTATACATTTCCAGTTTATGCTGATCTCGCATTCTATAGGATTTCCGTACAATGCGAGGTCAGCTTATACTGGAAATGTATAGCTTGATGTGTAGCTGTGTGTACTAGCTGCTGCCCACGGCTTGGCCCGGGTGGACCCTAATTCTTTTTCTTATTGTATAATAAAAGTAGACAACATTACTCCTTATAACATCATCTAGGTATCTGCTAGTGAAAGTCCCGTCAAAATCGGTCCAGCCGTTTCGGAGATTAGCCAAAAGAAACAGAAAGACAGCTAAAAATTCAAAAAAAAAGTTTTTTTTTACAAGTTTTGTACTTGCTTAAGCATTTAGTAAAACTAAAAAGCTTTTTGACATTACTAACAGCCACTTTAATTTTATTTATTTGTATAGATAGATTCCTTGCAGATATTCAAAAACTTACCTTCGACGCAAGTGTCCTGTTCACAGTTACTCTTCATTTCAGGGTAGTACAGGGTGTTGTCGCAGGTCTCCACGGGGCACGGAGATAGACACGCGTCGTAGTTGGAGCATTCCTCATCGCATTGCATTGCTGTGGACAAATTAACATAGACATTTTAGTTTCAGGATAGATGTCACTAGAGCTCATGGCTAAATAATAACAGCTGCACAGGATGATCTTTAAGGTTAACGAACGCTTGCCGAGGTCGGTCCGTGGATGGGTGACCATCCAATACATATCGAGACCTGTGTGCCTCGGAAAGCACGTTAAGCCGTTGGTCCCAGCTGTAATTATTAGATCTTTGGCTCGAAATTCTAAAATCCTGTCTTACTAAGGAATATCATGTTACCCGCTGCACTGCGTGCATTTTCTATGGGATTTTTTATGAATTATTGAAATTTGGACAGGACAAAACGTCTGTTGGGTCAGCCTAGTTAATAATTTGTAGATTTAGCGGTAATTTGTTATTGGTAAATACACTGTATCGTTGTTATATTTGTCCGATCGTCATTTTCACCAAAGAACTGCTACAGATACAATTTCCATAACATCAGATTTCATAAACCTTTCAAGTAAAGTCAGTACTCACGACAAGTCGCCTGCGTCCTCCACTTGAAGGCGACGCCCCTGGCGGCGCACGCCTGCGCGTACGCCGCCAGCGCCGTGCACGCGCACTCGCAGTCCGCGCCCGCGTCGCAGGCGCAGGCGTCGCGCGTGCAGCGCGAGATGTACGGCGAGGGCGATACTTCCGCGTGGCACAGAGTGAAGGGGTACTGTTTCATCGTGCTGCAGATTGAAGAAGCCCATTCCTTTCGTTCGGGACGTTGTTTGCAGTGGTCCTGTACAAGAAATTAAGCTTAAATATCTCGTTTTGCTACTGTGACACTGTTTTTTTTTTTGTTGTAATAATAATAATATATGCCCCACCGCCGTATCTCTACGTTGACGTCGTAGTGGGGCTTGCGTGCTCCGAACTCCAGGTCTATGCCGGCAGAGTTTTTTTGCCGGACAGGTCTGGGATGAGGAGCCAGACTAAGAGAGATACAGAAACCCGCAGGGCAGCATGTGGCGAGCTGTTGGGCAGTAGCGACCCCACGGACCCTATCTCCGGGAAAATTCTTGTTCCTCATCTCTGGCTTGCCTTTATTGGCCGGCTGGAGTGAACACTGACGAGGAAAAGAGCTCCCACCTCTTTCTTGCCTTTGTTGGCCGGCTTGAGTGGAAATTCGCAAGACCAAATGTGCTCGGAGGAAGGAACTATTCCAGTAAGATGCTGGTAGGTATCTTGACCGTACTTCCGCGATTGTCCTGATAGCCGTGGAATACCGCTCTACTCCTTATAAGCACCTCAGGACATGTTGCCCCCTTGTCGGTTCGACACTTTGTGCTAGCGACCGTTTTCGGGGGCCCATTATTGAGTGTGCAAGTCACCCCCTGCCATTTTACCTGTGTATTTTATATAAGATATTGGTCAGGCAGGGGCCATAGTCTTTCCATAGTTCTAGATAACCAGTTCACGTAGCCACCCAAACCCATAATCCAATATCATTGTTTCCATATCTTGCAATAGTCCTGCACTAACCGAGGGTTGTCCTTGGGAGCACTAGATTAGTGCGTACAGGGATAATCGTCGGTTAGTGCCTCGTTTCATTAGACACGTCTAACGGGCCTCTGCGAGTTGGCTTCGGGCCCTCGTACGCCTTCCAAAGGTCCGGGTCCCTAGGGTCCCGTTCTATAATTTCAGCCTATTTCTCAAAAGTTTTCCTTTAGTCGTTCCTGCTTCGTTACTCTGCATGCCATGAGCAAGACCATGAGGTCCTGGGTTCGATTCACGCATCGGGCAAAATGGCATTGGGTTTTTTCATCTGTAATTTCTCAGTAGCAGCCCGGAGTCTGGATTTGTGCCCGGTTGATGGCAATAGGCTCGCCCCCTATTACATGGGACTTAAACATAACTGACAAAGTGTGGGTGTAGTCAGTGAACTTCATTACCAGACCCCTCCTCCATTCTTCGTCTTTGTAGGAGGTGTCCCGTGTCAGGTAATGCACTCTGCATACTATAGGCAGAGCTGGGCAAAATACATACTTGGCGTTATTAAAATACAAATTACAAAATACTATCTCGCATGTATTTAAAATACGAATTACAAAATATAGTCAGGTGTCGGGCTATGTAAATAGAATAGAACTAATGCAGCCCAGCCTATTAATCAGTAAAAGAAGAATTTCCTGACATGAACACTTAAAATAACCGTCTATGGACGAAAATTACAATTGAAAAGATACTTGACAATTTGACCGTTTGACGTACAGTACAGGTGCAGCTTTACCAACTTTAAAGATTGAAATATTTAGCGGTCGCCATTTTGTTTACGAAAGCTATTGAGCGCTATTTTCTGCAGAACGCACCCATTCATACGATAGCAAAATGTATTTATGTTCAAATGTATTTTGGCGCCATAAGTATTTGAAATACTAACTACAAAATACCCCAGCGTCAGGTATTTGAAATACCAATTACAGATTACATTTTTAAGGAGTAATTGAATTACAAATACTAAATATGTATTACGAGTAGTATTTCAATTACGTATTTTAACTAAAAGTAATTCAAATACTGCCCAACCCTGACTACTTATAGGTACACCTTTGGGAGATATAGGCGTGGTGTAAGTGTTCCTTTAGTCCGTATGAAATGGCTAAAATTGCATTAAAACTTCTTGAAGAGTTAATTCAATTGAAAGTAACCGGTGTAAAATACATGTCTTATTAACCCAAGTTATTTTACGGAACAAGGATTATCACAGTTGCAGTACATTAAAAAAAAACGGGTTGCACTCCGGGAGTGCCGGCAGAACTGAAAACTTGAATATTAACGTTGTGCATGTTCGATATTTTGGAATGGTTAGGGAATAATTTTGCACCGGTCTACTCTCCCTCCGTCTTACGAATTTTCGATCAGGTCACGTGTCCTGACGCGAGTTTAACATTTTTTACCCATCACAAAAAAGTGCACAACGCCGCTAAAGAAGTTTTCATTTCAACAACTTACCAAAAGCTGCTGCGGTTTAGGACAGGTCGGCTTAAGTTTCCAGGAGTCAGCGAAGATGAGTGCTGAAGACTCAGCCATGCCACCGCCAGAGGGCGTCTGGAAGTCGTCGCGTCTGTCGCTGTTGTAGTTACCGCATAGACCTTTCACCTGGAATTATGGATTGGTTAGTTTAATAGCCTCGTTGGTCTAGTGGTCGCAAGCGCTACTGCTGAACATGAGGTCCTGGGTTCGATTCCCAGTTCGGGCAAAGTGTTTTTGGGTTTTTCAAGCAGCCCGGCTCTGGATTTGAGCTCGGTTGATGGCAATAGGCTCTCCCCTATTACATGGGACTTAAACATAACTGGCGAAATGTGGGTGTACTAGATGTTGAAACTGCGGGGCGCCGCTACTATAATATAAATAAAAATACTAACTAGCTGCGCCCCGCGGCTTCACCCGCAAAAGTCTCGATCCCGTGGGAATTTTGGGATAAAAAGTATCCTATGTCCTTATCCAGGGCATCCATTGTTACGCTTTCACGCTAAAACGGCTGAAAAGATTTGGATGAAATTTGGCACATGGGTGACCATGTGCCAATGCTAACCATGACCTGGTTTAGGGCACAGGATACTTTTAAACCCGTAAGTACGTTCCTGTGGGATAATTTTCGACATCCACGGGGTGTCGAAAAGTAGGTAATTTTTTAAATGCCTTGGTTTTATGTCTCGTGACTATCACTTTTTTATATCATTCTTGCAAACTTCTTTGGCTTTTGTTCGATATAAGCATAATAAAGTTCAACAGATTTTTAGTTACTACCTGTATCGCACCCAAAAGTGAAAATAAAATAAAATCCTTTGAGAACAACTCACCCTTCCTTGCCAGATGGAATCAACTTTGACGTAGACTCTCATTCCGCGGTCCCATTGAAGACTCATACCAAGTGTTGGAACATCCAGGAATACATAAGCACCAGCCATACGCATTTTGATCCTAGACAATGTAATGAACATAATTATTATGGTAACAAATATAGAAATATTTAAATTCGCGGGCCAGCTGACAAGCTTTCGAGTGGAAATTCTCTATTAAGGTTACGCTAATCAGTCATTCTTCCATACTAACGTCTCGTATGGAGTTTACTTCACTGTTTGACAGTGTACATTAAAAATTATAATCTACTTGTCTCGTCATTATTTAGCCCTGTACGGAAAAATAATTTATAATAACATCGGTTTGAAAATAATTTATGAGCGTCGAAATTTCCATATTTCAACACTAATTTTAACGCATCTTTGGGCGTAAATAAATAACTCCCGGCATGAAAAAATATTGTTACCGTACAGGAATAGATAATTTATTCAAGAGTTAAAAAAAAATATTTTGAATAAATACATTCAGAAGTTTTATCATAATATCTATACGCTCAAAGGTCTGTTCATGAAATTTAACGCACTCATTTTCGTTATAAATCCGCGTCTATTTCACTTTCTCATAAAATGGTAGGTGAAATAGCATGTATATAAGCCACGCCCACCAACGAGTTCGAGCCGTCGACTAGCGGAACCTTAAGAAACCGGATGAGTTAATGGTCAAGCAGTATTGTAAAAATAAACATTTTATTATCGGTAAAAAAAAAGATTTATCTTTCTGAACACATCAGATAACACAAGCTTGGTCAATTTAGTCATCCAATAAACTGAGGGATCAAAGGAACCCGATGAGCAAGTTCACAAGAGCAAGCGGTCTTCACAGTCAGATAATTATTTCTCTACAAATAATTTTTGAATTGCACTTTGTAATATGTAACGACTTACCTCTTTAACTTCGATATATCCGGAATGGGTGAATCCTTTGTAAGTGAGACGATCTCTTCATTTCCACCGCCGCCAACCTTCAGAGTCACCGACTTAGAGCAGGTGGCACCTGTCGTGCCGCATGGTACGTTCTTTAAAAAAACAAAATAGTTTTCATTTCGAAAGATATTACTTCAGAGTAATAGTAGAGACTACAGTGAGTAATAGAGTAGTAGAGTATTCCATTCTAGTTCAAAACGTAAGGTTGTGAAATGCAGACCGTTTAAGAGGAAAATAAGGTCCTAAACTAACTCTGGGGCATTGTTGCGCTCTGTTTGGGGTAAACCAACATGTTTGCTAGCTGTACTACAGCTGGTTCACTCCGCATTTTATTCATGAATATATCTACAAGTACGCGGCGGGCCCGTCTTGTCGGGCCAATTCAGTGAGTGTAACGTAGTCGATATAAGAGTTACGCGTTAGAAAGAGAGGCAACTTCTAGGTGAATATTACTGTAGGTTTTTTTTTTTTTAAACGTTGCCCCACACTAGGAATTTCTCCTGTATCGTGGGTGCGTTTACAAACATTTAATCTCACATAGGTACACAAACAGCCTGACAGCCTTAATTAGCGCTGTGCGACCTGAATTGCACTTTATTGTGTCGTGGCGAGAGTCGCTTTTTATTGAAATGATTTGCGGAGTAACAAGCTGTATTCATCTCTGGCTGTAATCGTTAGAAGTTGCTCTTGTAGATTTTCAGTATAAGTGCTGTTATAGTAAGGCTGTAATGCAGAATGTTTATTGCATTATACACTAAAAATTGGGTCAACAGCTGCGCAACTGCAGAACAAGGTCACTGCGGACCCTTTAATTTTTAATTACACTTTAGCCAAGTGACTCGTTTCCCCTCACCTGAATCTCCACATCGAACCCATCCTTGCTGTCCATGACGCCCTTAGCCAGCAGATAGGTGCAGACCCCTTCGAAGTCGTAGTCTGTCCCGTCGAAGGTGACGACGTGCGAGTCGCCCCAAGCGGCGCACACGCCGGCGCACTTGCGCGCGCTGCACGACCAGTTGCCGCTCTTGCATTCGCTGTGCGGACAAATGCAAATATAAAATGCGCCAGACATACGCTAAGTACCTCTTCCCCTGTCATTCGCCAATGAAGGACTGAGTAACTTTTATAAAGAAAACATTATGTTATGTATTTAATTTATTTTTAATCAATTTATATTAAGTAATAAAGTAAAATGTTAATTGGGTAATAGAGGAAATGTTTATGTTGTTTTAGTTTTTAAACTATTGCTTTTTGTTTGTGTAAACTGTGATGTACTTTTTGATTTACGATAGATTAAAGCTTTTTATCTTTATCTTTATTTTTTACCCTTTACCCGACTACGGCGAAGCAAAAATAAGGGTTATGATTTTAACCTGTATGTATGTTCATCTGTTTCCTCATAACTTCTAAACTACTCATCGTGAATATGTGAACTTAAAAACTAAAACCCAACTAGGACAAAAAGTCTTTTATAACTTTAATGTTATTAATACCTCAGCCTCTTAATTGTCATATTTTGGGAATTCATGGGAATAATTGACTATGAGGGTTTTCTGAAATGACGTTCACCAGATGGCGGCACTGAGACGTCAGGTCAGAGCACCTAACAAGTGTCAAAGCGCCGATATTTTCTTTAGTCGTGACTGAATGATGAAGGTATATATATTTTATATTCACTGTCTAAATGGAAGACCTCTTGTCAAAATGGCGTCAACTGGTGGCGTGAATTTTCATGAAAACCCTCATTAGCGGAGCATCCAGCTCTGACCTAGGATGATGACACAAAGCTTTGTACTATCCAAATGGACTCTTCTTGCTTCTTAAAGCCCTGTTATATAGGTAAGAAATGTTTTAACTTCCCTAATAGGTATACCTAGCAAAGATATTAATTAGATACCGAATATTAATGCCAATACTTACCGGGCAAATATCTCAGTACCTTATCAAATCATAAATTAAATTAAGATAATCAATGTTTATTTATTGTAGTTCTGTTATCTTCAGTTATAAATAAAAATCGAAAAGGCTAGGCACCTTGGTCCACTTAGATTATCTAAACTTAGTTCTGTTATTCCATTAGATAGGACTTTACTTTTTTATGGGTCGATAAAATGTGTAGACCAGTTTTCTGTAAAAAACCGTAACTCAAGTTGGCGTCATGCCAGGAACATTTATTGTAGGTATTTAATTCTATAGGTGTTTCCTTCCGAAAAACAGAGAGAAGTACAAGTACAGTGTAATTTCTGAATAGTAATTAAAGATAACATCTTCGATTCGACCTTTTTAGAGGACTTTATGACTTTAGAGGGCAAAATCAACAATACAATATGTTTGTAATGTCAAAATAATAGCTTTTTTTTACTAAATACTTATGGAAGTATATACGGTAATGGTACCTACTTCAAAAAAACTATTTTTAATATTTTTGTCTCTCTGTCTGTTCGTTCAGCTAATCTCCGAAACGGCTGAATCGATATTGACGGGACTTTCACTGGCAGATGATGATATAGGGAGTTAGTTACTCCCTATAACTAATGCTACTTTTATTAGAAAAATAATTAGGCTCCAGCTGTTAGTTTTTCCTGTATAGTGGGTGCGTTTACAAAATTTAAACTGACATACAATAACAGCCAGACCCGGGAACAACTAATTGTAGGTCATACAAATATTTGTTCTGTGTGGGAATCGAACCCGCGACACGCAGCGCAGCAGTCAATCGCTTAACCACTGCGCCAACCATGTCGTCAAATAGGTATGTATAAATGAATAAAAAAGTTTTTTTTTTTTTTAAGTACGGTAAACCAGTTACAATACAATAGTGTACAATAGTGTGTCAATGCTGACCAAGCAGTATCGATAACGCCTTGGCCCACGTTCTACAAAGAAAGTGAAAGGCACGTACGCATTATACATACAAATATACGCAATGTCCAGTAAGTATTGTTTTATTTGAAACTAAGACATAACGGGGGCGTAGCTCAGATGGTAGAGCGCTCGCTTAGCATGCGAGAGGTACCGGGATCGATACCCGGCGCCTCCAAATTTAATTTTTAATTAGGATGAATAAATTTTTTTTACGTAAAAATCAGAAAAACAAACCTGTGAAAGAGTGAGAGGCACCTTTAGATTTATTTAATGCAACTTAAAATACCCAGTTGCATACTATAGTAGAGTAACGTGGACCTTTTCAACCTCTGTAATGCTGCACGGGCCGGTGTCTTTAATATTATAACGCGACCTAACTCGAAATACCACTTAATATGAAGAGTAATGTGGGAATTATACATAAATAATTAATCTCATACTACAAAGGAACACATACATTGAACATACCTTTCCTTCATGCACCTACTCATACACAAACACGATCGGGAACCCACCCACACGCACACGTACACACCTTCCACACGCACATAGCACGATATAATACCTATTTTAAGAATAAATTATATTTTTGATGTTTTTTCATAGTTTTTGATACTTTTCATTTCTGTTACAGTATTTTTATTTTATTTATACTTCTTTTAAAATTGTATTTTGTAGCACAGTGTTTGTCTATTCCTATGTTGACATTAGTATCAAAGCCAAATAAAATGGAAGAGGGCGCTGACTCCTGACATACAAGTACACCTAGTTCAGGAGTCAGAGGTTTCAAACAAGTTTCTGTAACCTAGTAATCTAGTATGTCAATAAAATAATTATCTCTCTATACATACCGACTCGACTAAAACCTTCACGTCGACGTTGCACTTTTTCAGAGTCGCTGGACGGTTCTTCCTATGCTACGCTTTTGACAAGTCCCGGGAAACCTATCCAGGGAAGGACCTATTTACAGATCTGTAAGTACATATTTGTATATTACATACCATTTGTTACACTCCTCCTGCATGACATGTCCATCAGGGAAGCTCCTTCCTCCGTGGTGGCAGGGGCACTGAGCTGGCGGCAAACATTTCTTGGACATGGTGTCTAGGACGAAGCCTTTCTTGCATTGGCAGCCTGGACGGCATTCGGCCGTTGTTGATGTTGGCGGGAGATGCATGTTCTGTAAGGAAAGAATAGAATATTATGTTAATGATCCGATCCATCAGGTTAAGCTACGCTTGCCGGGGCTTGCTCCTCCATGCCTCGGAAAGCACGTTAAGCCGTTGGTCCCGGCTGTCATTCGTAGATCTTTGACAGTCGTTACGGGTCGTTTGAAACCCAAAAATCTGACAACCAGTTTTACCAAGGGGTATAGTATTACCCAGTTATTGGGTTGTGGAGGTCAGATAGGCAGTCGCTCCATGTAAATACTGGTATTCAGCTGCATCCGGTTATACTGGAAGCCGACCCCAACATATTTGGGAAAAGGCTGGGCAGATTGATTGATTGTTATGATACCATTGTGTTATAGAATTGCGATAAAAATTTCGCGCGATTTTTAATCGCAGTGTGGGCTTGGCTTAAGAAGCTCCAGCATTTTTTTAAAATCCTTTGTTGTTGTGTCAGATAAGTTAGAAGTAAACAAGTGACCGCCTAACTCGTAACAGTTCTCGTACTTAAGAGGGTTTATCCTAAAAGTTGTCAACGTCGCAAATACCTGTCAAATATTTGTTTATATACCTGTTTTGATTAATTTGGCAATATTAGAATATGAAATGTGGCTAACTAGTGAACTAGATTATTAATAATGAATTACAATAGGAAAAATACTCGGGTCAAAAAATAGAAATTCTATTTAGTCCGTCAGTCAGATAATCAAAAAATATTAGACACGTATTTTTTGTTTTATCATATTAATAGAAAATGACTTAGATACAACGCATTAAAGTTGGGGAGTGAGGGTTGATACGTCACAAGTATCTATAAAAATAATCTACATACTCGTGACGTCATGGCAAATTTTAACATCATAACGTAAAAAAAGTAAAAATACGTGTACTTTATTTTTTCATAATCTACATGACGGACAAAAAACATTTTACGTATATTTTTTTTTTTTTGTCATCATCCCTATTATAACACTGAATTTGATGTTGTAACCGTTTTTGGTGTAATAAAGGCATTTGGAAAGTTTCCAAATACTTTTTCTACGATATTAATTATTGCCTTCATAATCAGTCTTCTAGTTCACTAGTTAGGCACATTTCTTAATGCCATACATTAATATTGCGAAATTAATCAAAACAGCGAAATATTTGACATGTATTTGCGACATTGCCCACTTTCAGAATAAAAGCTCATAAGAAAAGGATATGATTTCTGAACGTACCTTGCAAGTAAGCGGCTCAGCAATCTCACAGGTGGTGAACTCCATGTTGTTTGTCGCGCTGCAGTTACTGCGCAGATCTTCAGCGGGCGGGTAGTTCTGTATCTCCATCGGAGTGGCGGGCTTGCAGTCCCAGCGGGCACCCACGCAAGTGCTGAGCGAATATAGGGTGATAGTAAGTAAGGTGTCATACGACAGCTCGCCGTCCGGTAAGGGCCAGGCCCGGGGCGACGGCGCGTTGTGTTCCACGCGCGCCTCAAAGATATGTCTGCACAACTGACGGGGTCCGATAGGACTGATGCCTGCCGGGGTTACGGGAAAGTTCAAAAGGGATACCGTGGCCCCTGGCAACGTACAGGCAACTGAAGGAACACGGGTGGGTTATAGTCAGTAAGAGTCAGACACGCGCTCCCGCTCAGAACGGGGGAAGATAGAAGAAGAGGGATACAAAAAAAGTTGTCGTACGACTAATAGAGAAGTATGGAAGAAAAATACATGTTGCTCCAACCCCAGTCCTGAGTTGACCTATTTATTTGATATTTTTGTTCTTAGTACGGAATAGCATTTATAGAAGAAGTTGAAACTAGATAACACAGCTCTGTGAAAGTCCGTTTAATATTACTAGCATAAGTCAAAAGATGGAATGATGGGAATTATGGCATTTCAAAAATATTCTGTTAATATTAAAACCTGTGATGTCATAATCATAATACACAATATTGCAACTAGCTAACGGATTCAATTTAATTAATACCTATAAAAATAGCATTAATTTATTGCTGCTATTTTTGAATTAAATATTAATTGCGAGATAGTTATATTTAATTCAATTAGGGATTATTCTTGTAGGCTAAAATAATATTAAATAATATTTTCTGTGTCGAAAAAGAAAATATTTAATAATGTAATTGGTTTGGTTAGTGATAATAATAGTACAGTCAGCGACAGAAGTAGGTTGACACTATCCGAAGTTTTATCAAAGATTTATGTATGAAAAACTTTTTTTTTTTAAATAAAATATAAAAGCGAAGAGCAGACTAGATTTCGCCCCTATTACTCGTACATGGGATTTATACATAACTGGCGAATATATGTGTGTGTACTATAGGTACACCTCTGCCTAACCCTTCGGGGAATACAGGCGTGATGTTATGTATGTATGTGTAAGGATTTAAAACAGTAATTCGATTCCAAGATAATTATGAAATGATTGAAATTGCAAAATGATCACCGACCTATATTGCTGTCTGTACCATTTATATTCAAACTAGTTTAGCCGGATTGCGGGTATGAATGAAATTATGCAATTCCATTACTACGCGAAATGAAAGGTAAGCAGGTTACACACTTGAATATTTTACGTAATGTTAAACTCCACTACTGGAGATTACTTTCGATCTAGTTCACAACGGGGGCGTAGCTCAGATGGTAGAGCGCTCGCTTAGCATGCGAGAGGTACCGGGATCGATACCCGGCGCCTCCAAAAATCATATTTATGTTTTTAATTCCTAGTTTATTTTTATTTTTAAAGGTAAAGTGGATACGTTAAGGGCCTGGCGTCTAGTGACCGGAACTACAGATACTCTCCTGCATCGCCACTGTCGACAATATACATAAAAAAAATGGAACAGATTTGATATGAGTGAAGGAGAAAAAAAAATGTGCAAGTGGCGATTTCATTATTCCTTCTGGAAAAAATAACATATTTATGAAATAAAATCGTATTGGAAGCGGACGGATGTATTATTTTGGAATTGTATCAGTTGAGAAATCGTCAATCAATCAATCGTTTCAAATCTTGAGTCATTAATTGCCATTCAATTTCGTATTCTATTCTAACTAATATTATAAATACGAAAGTGAGTTTGTTCAAGTTACGTTTTCACGCAAAAACGGCTGAACAGATTTGGCGCACGGGTAGACCATGACCCTGGGATACTTTTTATATCCGGTAAACGCAGACGAAAACAGGCAGAAAATAGTTTAATTATATTAATAATAGTTTCTTACCATAGTTCCCTTTCTCTTCTGCCAGCTCTAACTTCTTTGTAGCCAGCATTGAATTGCAGTCCTTTGTGGTAGCACGGACACAGTCCGGTCGGCACGCAAACGTTGTTGTCATCTAACAGCTGATAACAAGCAATACGAGTCAGTATGTTTGAGGAAAACTTTCTTGGAATAGAAAATGGAAGTGCAAATGTTGAAGAACCGCAGTCTTGTTTTCAAATATATCATAATTCATTAGTGGTTGGGAACTTGGGATATACAAATTAGAAAGCATTTGCTCCGAGTAAAATTTCGACCTCAACTTTGTAGGAGGCCGATCGTAATATTCACTATGTTGAAAACTTTAGGCAAGTGAACAACTGCAGACTTTTTAATGATAATTATTTTAGGCGACCGTAGTTTCTTAGGCTTAATCTCACAAGAAAAGGGCAATACAAATATAGAGTTCTCCAAATACAGAGATAGGGGCTTGTGGCTAAGTAATAACAGTCGCACGGGACGATTGATCAGGTTAAGCTACGCTTGCCGCGGTTGATCCGTGGATGGGTGACCATCCCTACATACCAAGACCCTTCCGTGCCTCGGAAACCACTTTAGGGGTATGAGGTACAGGGTGTAAAGTTCACTCATCCACCATAGAAAGGGGAGGATCCTCCGACCAGACGGGTGTTGTGTCTGGCGGGCCGACTGCCCGACTGTTGATGTCGGATAGTCTTATATATGTCGTTCACGCGGTAAACTCTAATTGCGCGATGCAGGATCTGTATGACGTCATGTCTTTGATGCGTATTTCGTCTGTGGCGGTGTAACCACTACACCACCTTAAGCCAGTCGTTCCGGCTGCCATTTGTGGATCTTTGACAGTCGTTACAGATCGTCAGAAGCCCGAAAGTCGGACAACCAGTCTTACCAAGGGGTATCGGAGGAGGTCAGATATGCAGTCGCTCCATGACTGGCTGACTGGGAGCCGACCCCAACACAGGTGGGTAAAAGGCTAGACAGATGATGAAAAATATATATCCCTACAGTTAGGTACGTATTCTTTAATATTATGTACCTGTCCCGGCGGGCAGGCGCAGCCCTCGACACAGCACGGGCGGCACCCGCCGGCCGCCAGCGCCATGTCGGCGCACTTGCGCAGGCAGCTGTCGGCACACACGGTATACTCTTGTCCACCCGTGCATTGCAGTTCTGGAGAAAACATACTTGCGTTAAGACTTGTAAACGAGTAGCTTTCCATAGAAAAGTATCTGCTTCGGGTATCGTCGTCTATTTTCGGAAAAACGAACTCGCGATGATGAGGTCTAATATAGAGCTGTTACAACTATGGAGGTACTTGCCTATTTTTTATTAAAATGTCTAGAAAATTACAAACTACTCTATGCCATTCCAAAAATATTTGCAAAACTTTTGAACTTGACAAATCAAGACCTGAGACCGGATTAGGTAATCCAACGCAGAGAAAATGTTAGAACGGCAGAGAATGTTAGAATGTCTTGACTAGAATGTTTTTTTTTTTTTAATTTTGACGTTGAAAAGTGCATTTTTTGTGCCTAATTGAAATAAATTATTTGACTTTGAATTTGAACGAAGTTAGAATTTGGTTCATGATTTGATGAAATTAACATTAAATAGGGTACCTACCTAATTTGGTCTAAAAGAGTTGTATTGATAATAATAATTCTGTTCTGCTTGTTACGTTCGCAATTATTTTGATCAACATACAACCTAATACAGACAAAGAAAGAGAGGGCAAATTGAAAAATCGTAAAAAAAAAGTTTTGGGGCTTTTCTGGCGACGACAACGATCAAAGAAACTTCATTTTTTAATGACCTATGGGCCGCAGACGACCTAAGTATCAAACTTCTCTGTGACTACATACCACACTCGTCCACGTTGTAGCGCCACTGTATGAGGACGCCCGCCTTAGCGCAGGTCATGGCGTAGTCGCCCAGCACGGGGCACAGGCAGCGCGTGACGTCAGAGCCGCATGCGCACATGTCGTACACGCACGCTTCGTAGTATGGTTCTACGTCCACGTACCAATGGCAAGCTGGGGGAGAAATAGATAAGTTCATATTTTTACTATTTAACTTCCAAAGTTTTGATAACATACAATAACAAACCTCAAATAATTTGGACTTCATTTGCATGAGTTCACAATACCATTATTGTGGCTTTCGATTAGGGGTACCTACATGAAGGTTTATATAATTATGATAAGTCGAAGCAACGTTTTTCAATATCTTATAGCAATGACATCTGTCAAACACATTTTTTTTGTTTCGGTTATGCGCTAAGATAGCCCGCGAAATTCAAATGTTCTTGTAGCGGTTACGCGGTGTAACCGCTACAAGAACATTTGAATTTTCTTAATACAATTTTGTAAGAATTGCATCGTCAGCTTGACCAATGTGAAATATCAACAATGTTTATTTATATTGGTACTAAATGAATTAACCCATCACAAAGCATTCTCGACTTGTCTGACGTTAAGGAATTTTCAAAATCTTAAGTATGGTTTTCACCTCATACATTGGATATTGTTCTTAAGGTGAAAGGGTCAGGTTTGCCCGCGAAGTTCAAATTTTCTTAAATTTTTATTTGGAGCCATATTTGTTACGGTCGCGAATCATATTATGACAATGACCTTCAAATTGCAAAAATCGTAAGAATGTAGCGTTTACACCGCCACATACTAACTACGCATCAAAGACATGACGTCACACAAATCCTGCATCGCGCAATTAGAGTTTACCGCGCGAATGACATAGATAAGACTATCCGAAATCAACAGTAGGGCAGTCGGACCGCCAGACACAACACCCGTCTGGTTGGAGGATCCTCCCTTTTCTATGGTGGATGAGTGAACTTTACACCCTGTTCCTCAATACCCCTAAATTGGGAAAAGGGAGGATCCTCACCAGACGGGTGTTGTGTCTGGCGGGCCGACTGCCCTACTGTTGATTTCGGATAGTCTTATCTATGTCATTCGCGCGGTAAACTCTAATTGCGCGATGCAGGATTTGTGTGACGTCATGTCTTTGATGCGTAGTTAGTATGTGGCGGTGTAAACGCTACATTCTTACGATTTTTGCAATTTGAAGGTCATTGTCATAATATGATTCGCGACCGTAACAAATATGGCTCCAAATAAAAATTTAAGAAAATTTGAACTTCGCGGGCAAACCTGACCCTTTCACCTTAAGAACAATATCCAATGTATGAGGTGAAAACCATACTTAAGATTTTGAAAATTCCTTAACGTCAGACAAGTCGAGAATGCTTTGCGATGGGTTAATTCATTTAGTACCAATATAAATAAACATTGTTGATATTTCACATTGGTCAAGCTGACGATGCAATTCTTACAAAATTGTATTAAGAGAAAGGTACGTGACATTCGAAGGTTATTTTTACATGTCTTGAATGTGGCGTTTAATTTTATCTAGAGTAACAACGGGGGCGTAGCTCAGATGGTAGAGCGCTCGCTTAGCATGCGAGAGGTACCGGGATCGATACCCGGCGCCTCCAAACTACCCTTTTATTTATTTTTTCAAATATTTCGAAAATCATAATAAAGTTATTAAATGCAAGCCTAGCGTTCGAAAGGCCAAAAAGTATGATCGGACCACCAAACTAATGTATTCCTTCGTCAAATTTTACCCCCTTTCAGAAAAGACAGTGGACTTATTAGTTCTCCTGGGGAGTTTCTTGCGCCACTTCTTCTTCTCAGCACGTCGCTTCCCAGTCGTTTTTCTTATGTAATTTTAACGTTCGAAAAATGCTGATTCTCAGCCTAGTTTGAATAAATGACTTGATTTTGGTTATAAGACTTATAATTATATTAGTAAGATGATATCGATAAAATATTTATACAACGTGTAACGGAAAGGGTTTATACATACCAAGGGCACGGCTTCTTTGGATGATAACAAACGATATTGGAAGGGTTTTTTAAATCTATCTCTACATGTTCGGAAGTTATGATTTTTTTTAATACATTGATACCAGAAACCGAACTTTACAAATTGAAATAAACACATCACTAGCACTAAGTCAGCTGATCGGTGTCAGCGAACTATTTGTAAGTAAAAATAAACCTCTTACTCCTGGTATTTCTGAATAAACGGTTCCGCATGTTTCTTTTTTTTACAAAATATTATTAGGTTACTGACTTTTCCTAAACTGAATAAGTTTGCGAACTAGCTACAATACAATTAATTTTATTGGTCTGGGTATCAAAATTTAACGAAATAATATTTGGATGCATTACACATGTTGGTTTTTTACGTAGTTGTCCTTTTGTAGAAGATTACATTGTAGATCATTATTATCTAAATAGTAATCTTCCACCCACCACCCACCTTACCATCGTACCTACCACACAGTAAATATCGAATTCAAAAACAATATTCCTGTAAATTTCCTAACGTTATTCCTAACCTTTTATTTTGACAAAACCCCACTGCGACCAATTGGAGTAGTGAGATATTACAATTACAGTCACGGCTTAAATCACTATTTTTACTACTAAATAATGGCTATTTTCATCTGTGGGCTGTTTCAACCTATGGCTTTAATTTATAAAACACAGCTATGTCATTCGAAATGAGAACTTTTATCAAACCGTCATGTTTCAATCTTCGCTTAGTGCTAACATAAACAATGCGGACAAGTTAAAAGTATGTAATTGATCTTGTTTGAAATAGATAAACCTACCTATTCGCTGTTTACTCGTATGATTGTCAGCACAATACTTTAGGCAAATATGAACTTGAACTATTATGAGCCCTTATCATAATAATTTTTACACATACGATCCAGGAAATTCGATTCACGTTATTGAATCGATTTGCTTGAAGATTTAGTAACAATTTTTGTCCAACTGAACCCAAAAAATTTTTTCGCAACTTATTCTTCTCCTAGTACAAATAAAATCACAGAGGGTTCCGTTCATAATTTTAAAAATAAGTAAATAATTACGACGAAAACTATTATCAACAAGTTAATAGTTTTTTTTTATTACAAAATAATAGCACGCACGCATATTTTTTGTCTGTAGGACTAACCGAAAGAATTATCGGAAGTTTCACGGCCGGTGCTGTTTGAGTGTTACCTACATTGGTTTTATTGGTTTGCCAGTGAACGAAAATAAACTTCGTTCACTGGCAAACCAGCATGTTTAAGTAGTTTAAATGAAGTCATTAAAAAATGTCGCAAAACTGCATCTATCTTTAGAAAGAAAGTAATAAAAGTACTAGGACCGCAAGAGTAACAGGAATTGTTATTGCCGAATTGAAAATAGTTTGCTCACAGAACCCTGATTACGTCGTTACGCACACAATAAGCATCATAATGTGTGTAAACCTAATGGGTCTTAGGGTACGTGAACCAATTGCATTCCGTGTAGTTTAAATTACTCCTGGTAAATAAAACTTTTAATTCAGACTTGTAACGAGATATCGCGGCCCCATAATTATTATGATCTTTAATGGATTGAAATGAATATTTTTCCGGAGTTGCAGGAATTTCCGGGGTTGCGGGAATGTTCTAACGAGATAACACGGCCCCAGAATGCAAGGGCAACTGAAGGAACAGGGTGGTTTTTAGTCAGTAAGAGTCTAACACTTCCTTCCGCTCCAACCAGGGTGGAAGCCGAGTCAAAAAAAAAATGCATTACGTAATTAGTCTGCTCTGGTGTGTTAGACTTACTTAAAAGTTTGACGGAGTTTAGTTGAAATTATTATTAGGATGTAAAATTATCTTGAATTCTTAAATAATATTTTTGAATAGTATGGACACTAATAGGACAGCTACCCCATAGGTATCTAAATTTAACGAAATAATATTTAGGTACCAGAATAGCAGGGAATAGGAGCTTTATTTAGCAAATTTTGGTAATGCTTTGCTCGTCAGTCGTCAGTCGACGTCTGTTCCGCCGCGTCTCCGTCTGGTGCACTCGTTTCTAACCCTGTGACCGGTCGTAAATTATTTAAGCTTCCTGAGGAATGAATTAGACGATGTCCTCACAGTGCTACCAGTGTTGAGTTATGTTAATCTTGTGATGGATAATAATTTAATTTTTCAAAACGACGCGGCGCGCGACGGTGCCCCGTACACTGCTCGAGATGTGATGTGCGCCATTATTTCGATGAGCGCTTTTACCAGTGGGTTGAGCGTGGTAGTAGAAGCGTGGCTTGGCCTCCGCGAACCCCAGACCTAACCCCGTTAGACTTTTTTTTGTGGGGGTACAAGTGTACGCAGTGCAGTGTGATACAATGGACCTAATGAAAGTGCGGATTGAGGCCGCTTTCAGGACCATAACGCCAGACATGCTATGCAATGTTCAGGTGTCCATGAACAAGCGAGCGGCCTTGTGCAATACAATACCAAGGTCACCACATCTTTAAAAATGTAAGTCAATTTACTAAAATAAGCAAAGCTTTAAGATTTTACTGTTTACTCGGTAATAAGTAATAATAAGAGATGAAACTATGTAGTTAACCTACCTAAACTTTGTTTCGATTTTTTACGTAAGTTTTGTTATCTGTTTTTACGTGCAACCAATTTCTGGCTTGATATTAACGAGTAAACTATTAATCAATAATTACGCGTTAATTTTTACATCACGGTAAAGTAGGTATGGTTTATTGCGCGCGCGCGCGCAATTTTCTTGGAAGCGCGGCGGCGACATGTTTTATTTTGACAGTTCACGCCGACAAAGAACACCGCCTGCAGTAGGCTACTACGGTACTAGGCGCGCAGAATTACGGAAGAGATGTATCCTGATATTGGCAAGTAACCTGGAAAGTTATTGACCTACGTAGTGCGGTGACACGTTTGTTATGATTTGAATTTAAAAAACATATGAAACCGAAAATTTGGTATCAATTCTTAGAGTACATTATTTTGAGTTGAAACTATGTATAGTGATTCTATACCAGCTGTTATCTTTAGTACTTAAGGATAGCTATAGGGTTTCTGTTACACCCTGTATAAACATGATCTTTTTTCTAAAAATTTATTTGAAAGATAATTTTAATACCCAAACAGTAACTTTGCATTGACTGTAACAAAGATTACTGATGCCCGTTTTCACTTACAGTAGGCGACACCTAAATAAATGCCTAAATAAAAGCGCGCTGTTTGATTCTCAACGCTCGGTTCACCGCCGAAAGTTAAAATTCAACAGCCGCACGAGACTGGTTTTATGGCAGATAAATAATAGCACATTACTTCGTTTTAGAACTTACCTTCAAACACCTTACTCTTCAGTTTACTACAGTATTTCTCAGCGGCCTCCTTGGTCTTACATTACAAGGATGCTCCGGCTCCTTCGTGTCTATGTCAGAATGGAAGTATCCGGTCTTCCACTTGTTGGCGAACGCTAGAACTGACTTGGTTACAGAACTTACCTTCAAATACCTTACTCTTCAGTTTACTACAGTATTTCTCAGCGGCCTCCTTGTTCTCAGTATTGGTCTTACATTACAAGGATGCTCGGGCTCTTTCGTGTCTATGTCAGAACAGAACTCTCTGGTCTTCCAGAGCTGACTTGGTAATAGAACTTACCCTCAAACACTTTACTCTTCAGTTTACTACAGTATTTCTCAGCGGCCTCCTTGTTCTCTATATTGGTCTTACATTACAAGGATGCTCGGGCTCCTTCGTGTCTATGTCATAACTGAATTCTCTGGTCCTCCACCTGTTGGCGTCCGCTAAAGCTGAATTGGTTATAGAACTAACCTTCAAACACCTTACTCTTCAGATTACTACAGTACTTCTCAGCGGCCTCCTTGTTCTCAATATTGGCCTTACAAGGATGGTCGGGCGCCTTCGTGTCTATGTCAGAACGGAAGAATCTGGTCTTCCACTTGTTGGCGAACGCTAGAGCTGACTTGGTTATAGAACTTACCTTCAAAAACCTTACTTTTCAGTTTACTACGGTACTTCTCAGTGGCCTCCTCGTTCTCAATATTGGCCTTACAAGGATGCTCGGGATCTTTCGTGTCTATATCAGAACAGAACTCCCAGTCTTCCAGAGCTGACTTGGTTATAGAACTTACCTTCAAACACCTTACTTTTCAGTTTACTACAGTATTTCTCAGCGGCCTCCTTGTTCTCAATATTGGCCTTACAAGGACGCTCGGGCTCTTTCGTGTCTATGTCAGAACAGAACTCTCTGGTCTTCCACTTGTTGGCGAACGCTAGAACTGACTTGGTTATAGAACTTACCTTCAAATACCTTACTCTTCAGTTTACTACAGTACTTCTCAGCGGCCTCCTTGTTCTCAATATTGGCCTTACAAGGATGCTCGGGTTCTTTCGTTTCTATGTCAGAACAGAACTCTCTGGTCTTCCACTTGTTGGCGAACGCTAGACCTGACTTGGTTATAGAACTTACCTTCAAACACCTTACTCTTTAGTTTACTACAGTATTTCTCAGCGGCCTCCTCGTTCTCAATATTGGCCTTACAACGATGTTCGGGCTCTTTCGTATCTATGTCAGAACTGAACTCACTGGCCTTCCACTTGTTGGCGAACGCTAGACCTGACTTGGTTATAGAACTTACCTTCAAACACCTTACTCTTCAGTTTACTACAGTACTTCTCAGCGGCCTCCTTGTTCTCAATATTGGTCTTACATTACACGGATGCTCGGGCTCCTTCGTGTCCTTGTCAGAACTGAACTCTCTGGCCTTCCACTTGTTGGCAAACGCTAGAGCTGACTTCGTTATAGAACTTACCTTCAAACACTTTACTCTTCAGTTTACTACAGTACTTCTCAGCGGCCTCCTTGTTCTCAATATTGGCCTTACAAGGATGCTCGGGCTCTTTCGTGTCTATGTCAGAACAGAACTCTCTGGTCTTCCACTTGTTGGCGAACGCTAGAGCTGATTGTTCGATGTCGTTTTCTGGGGTTAGGAAGTCGTCTTTTTGGTTTAAGTTGAAGGTGCCGCAGAGACCCTGAAGAAAAAGAGTGAATAAAATTAATTAAGCCTAGGCAACGAGAGAAATTAATGCATGGGAATACCATTAAAAATTATGTTTGGTTGTTGTAAGTGGTGATGAATGGCATGTACGAGTATCATGGTGGTAATCATCTTCGTTATCTCTAAAGAGACCATAGGATTCATGAAATTGTCTCTCTATGGAAGACAGACCACCACAGGTTACTTTTTAGGGTTCCCGTACACGAAGGGTGCCAAACGGATCCCTATTACTAAGCCGTCCGTCTGTCTGTCAGCGGGCTATAAGTCTGGAACCGTAATAAGTATACAGTTGAAATTTTCACAGATTTTGTATTTCTATTGCCGCTATAACAACAAATTTAAAACAATCATGATTCGAATTCAAATTCAAAATATTCAAAATATTTTATTTCACATAAA
Source organism: Xanthia togata (assembly GCA_963853775.1). NCBI lineage: Eukaryota > Metazoa > Arthropoda > Insecta > Lepidoptera > Noctuidae > Xanthia > Xanthia togata. The sequence goes on from OY970802.1 coordinate 23,199,778, forward strand.
CCTACAAGGGCACTTATGAAACGTCAGAAGCTAGGTGCACGGTTCCAATTGGTCGTTTCCTATGGAAACGAGCCGGCAAGAAACTCCACGGTTACTCTTTTAAAAGTAAATGGTATTTACAATCTTTTCAAGTTACAGTGTTTTACAGTTACAGTTACAGTGATTAATCATTAAAGGTGGTCCTCATACAAGGAACGTGTTTTTTTCCGGCGTTTTTTTGCTACGGTTCGGAACCCTTCGTGTGCGAGTCCGAAACGCACTTGGTCGTTTTTTATACCGTATCGTCTGTATCTTTATCCTATATTTTTGGAGGTCAAATTTTCGACTTTTCAGGACGATTTGACTGATCCTCATTGTTACCTTAGTTTGTCCTTGGAATTCGGCTGGCACGTCAACGAACACACGAGTATTGCCATCCCACCACAGGTCAACTTTGTTGGGTAGTTGCACTGAAATCAAAGAAAAACATTTACTCATCAAGTTACCGACAATCTCATATTCTCCAACGATAATCGTTCTCGGATGTCTCTTTTTTCCTACTAAACATCAAATTAAAATGTATTTATAAATATTAAGGTTGTAAATGAACAGATTAGACGGTGACCTCCAAACTAGGGATTTGTCTGTCTCTTGGCCGTTTTTTTTAAATAAAATTCCGACCAATTGCGACATTTTCAGAACCATGTACATTACAGTTATTGCATATTCAGTAAACATACATCAAAATAAAACACCAAAAATATACAATGCCATCAGCGTGAGATCACACAAAGCAAAATAAATAATCAGTATGAGATCTATAAAATAAAATAATAAATAATAATATCGACACAAAATAAAAAACAACAAAAGTACGAAATCGATCCTATGAGTATGCTATTAGTTTGTCTCTTTTATATTTTTTTTTATTAACACTTAGTCAAGACGAGAAAGTACCTATTTATCCTATTATTTATACGTATTATTTTTAGAAGGCCCTCCGACGGTCTTGTACTGCGTGCCGGTGACCAAAAAATTTATAATTATTCAGTACCTATTAAAATTGGTAAAATAGTAACATCAAATCTTAGAAATAATTATTTATAAAATAAATAATTTCTTGTAAGAGATCTCTATAGAGGGTGGCGATTTCGACACCTGCATCCGTCAAGGGGGTGATCCTACCCGACATACTATACAACTTTCACCATGAAACTCACATTCGAAATAGTGAATTCCTATTCAAAAGTAGACAGACTATTTGGATTCATGTATGAAAAGTTTTTGTTTTTAAAAATCGTTTATATGTGTTTCATAGTGAACGTTGTGTTTCATTTATGGGATATTTTCCGATACCCCTGGGCCTGAGGATCCAATTTTTTTGAATGACGTCACTATTATTATTTCTCATATGTATTTTATGTTGAATTTGATTGACATATCGTCACCCTCCCCGCTAACTGTCCTATCTAGCAATTGACATTTTTCCAGGGCAACAGTTTTTCAGTCGGGCGCTACAAGCATGTTACTGTAGTTGCGTTAGCTGTGGCTTTATTAATGAATTAATTACTTTTTACTTTTTTTGACTGCCTCGTTGGTCTAGTAATCACAAGCACTACTGCTGAACATGAGGTCCTGGGTTCGATTCCAAGGTAGGGCAAAGTGTCATTGGGTTTTCCTTTCACGAATTTCTCAGTAGCAGCCGGAGTCTGGATTTATGCCCGGTTGATGGCAATAGGCTTGCCCCCTATTACATGGGACTGAAACATAACTGGCGAAATGTGGGTGTACTACAGGTACACCTCTGCCCAACCATTCGGGGAAACAGGGCGTGATGTTATGTAATTTTTTTTTATTTTTATTTTGCCCTAATGCTCTAAGGTCATAAAACTTTTTTTCGAAAAGTTAGGAACAACGTACGAGTAGGTAATGTCTCTGTAGATACGTCAGTTTGTGAGATACAGCAGTTAGGGGGGAGGGTGATGATAAGTGTATCTTTAATTGTATTTGATTTGAATGAATTGAATGTTCGAGTATTATTTCATTGTATACGTGTTTTATATTTTAATGTAATGTAATAGACTTTGTCTGAAAATAAATGAATTAATAAAATACTATTTGCACCAACCTGTATAAGTTATTACTTTAAAAATTTTACTTACCAATAATAAACATAGAAGAAGCAGCTCTAATCCTAACATCGCCCACCATGACAGGTAGTGTAGAAACCTCCTTCCCGTTCACAAGTATAAAACCGCCTTGCTTCATGTGCACGCTAGCTCCGTCGTAGTTCAAGTTGACGGCTTTAGTGCAGGACGGCTTGCCCTCGCCTTTGTAGGGGCTAAGGTTCATTGCCTAGAAGGAAAGGTTTTTTTTTCAGGAGCTTGAACAGCTTTGAACACCATTTATTCCAACCGCACAGTACTGGACTTTTTTCGCAACTTGCGGCCAACGAGGGATTTCCTAGGGTGCATTCTGAAAGTGGGCAACGTCGCAAATAGCTGTCAAATATTTCGCTGTTTCGATTAATTTGGCAATATTACTGTGTGGAAATATGAAATATCGCTAACTAGTGAACTAGAATATGAATTATGAAATGCAATCATTAATATCGTAACACCGAATATTTAGATTTAGAATTATAGATGCAAAAAAACAATTTGGAAACTTTCCAAATACCTTTTTTACATCTAAAACGGTTAGAACATCAAATTCAGTGTTATTATTGCAATTAATTATTACTTAATTTATTTTTTATTTCTTTTTAAAAACGTTGCCCCACACTAGGAATTTCTTCTGTATCGTGGGTGCCTTTACCAACATTTAAACTCACATACACAAACAGCCAGACCCGGAACAACTAATTGTAGGTCATACAAATATTTGTTATATTTTAGGTCACTAGTTAGCGATATTTCACACTAGCTGCGCCCCGCGTTTTCACCCGCATAAGTTTCGATCCCGTGGGAATATTGGGATAAAAAGTGTCCTATGTGTTAATCCAGGTTATAAACTAACAGTGTGCCAAATTTTATCCAAATCCGTTCAGTAGTTTTAGCGTGAAGAGACAAACATACACACTCACAAACTTTCACCTTACAGTTGTCAAACTAATCAAAACAGGTAAATATTTGACAGCTATTCGCGACTTTGGCAATTTTTTTAATAAACGCTCTTAAAGTTTGCAATTATATCATTTTTTACTGTTGCAAAAATTCAGCCTAGCTGCAGGAGTTGACTAGCAGCTTAGTTGTTACATGAAGTCTGTAGGTTTTGGGCAAATCATCAGTCTAGCGAAACAACCAATTCAATTCAAATTCAACTTTTTTACAACCATTGCACAGCTGAGCTAGCTGGCAGCAGGTTTAAATGTTTCATGGTTTGCGGTGATCCTGATAAAGAGATATCGGAGAGATGGAGAATAATCTGAAAACAATTATTTTCCGCGATTTCTTACCTCAGTAATAGCTCCAGAACAAGCCACATTTTCGACCTCGATAGTCAGGTTGTTGGCCTGGAGCATGGTGTAGGTGCAATGGCCCATGAAGTCGTACCGCAGGCCGTCGAACGTGGAGTAGTGCGGGTCACCTACTGCCCCGCATCGGGCACCGCATGCTACTTTGGTGCATGTCCATTCGCCTGATTGGCAAGTGCTGGTAGGAGAAATAGGGATATGTTAAAGTTTCACTTGTGTATTCTGAATGAAGTTAAAGTTACTAAGTACAGACGCAAGCACATTAACCTACCCGAAACTGACAGCACAATACACCCCAATAAAAAAAGACCCGCATTCCGACCTCGCCGTCGAGGTCCTCCGCGATCGCGATCCTCCCGAGTAAATAATACTCCCCCCCGACTCTTGCTCGCAGAAGCGCCAGCCCGCGTAATGCTGAGAAATGTAGCTTTAAATTCCCCAATTAATAATAATGATCCATCCTTGATCCAGCCTGTCCCATCTTGCTGTCCTCCCGCCAGCGACGCCCTAAGCCGAGGTTCGTACCCCACAGGGGGTGCCCTTAGCGAGCGTTCGCTTAGTAAATTATAGTATAGTTTATGCCCCTGGCTGGAGGCTTTAAGTTAGTAGCTTAAGGCACCCACAGGATAGTCCGGTTAAGCAGCTGCGACCTCAATATGAGAGTCAACTGCGAAAAAAATATTTTACATAAAAAAAACGAAACTGACAAATTTTCCCAATCAACTTTGTACTTTATGCTTTGGTGATAAAGTTGAAAATCTATTAAAGAAATTTGACAGATTGTAGTAGCTTGACGTGCTGGCGTCTGTAAAATTTTGCAAGGCGTGAATGAATAAGTAGGTATATTTGGCTTTGGTGGACAAGAAATTATCTGACCAACATTAAATGAATTGCATTAAATTTTTGGACATTTCATTGTAGAGATAAGTTCGTGATATATGTTTTAGTCTCAAAAATATGTTATTCTTCTTTCTCTTCTTGTTCTAATTTATTAGAAAACTAGCGACCCGCCCCTGCCTCGCAAGATTTTAACGACTTGACAAAACATCGAGATTTATTAATTATCTTTAATTTTAATATTAATGTATTATACAAGTAAAACCTTCCGGAATACATTCTCTAAATTGTGTTAAAAACCTCATCAAAATCTGTTGCGTGGTTTAGAAGAACAACGCGGACATACAGACAAACGCGAAAAGCGATTTTGTTTTATAATATGTATAGACATACAAAACATGTTTCGGTTTCATTAGGGCTTTAAACAAATTCTAAAATTTCGATCAATGTAACGAGATTATCATCATCTGCCCAGCCTCTTCCCAACTATGTTGCAGTCGGCTTCTAGTCTAACCGGCTGCAGCTGAATACCAGTATTTTACATGGAACGATTGCCTACCTGACCTCCACAAACCATTTACTGGGTAATACTACACTGAGGCTAAGACTGGTTGTCAAACTTTCCGGTTTCTGACGACCCGTAACGACTGTTAAAGATCCACGAATGACAGCCGGGACCAACAGCTTAACGTGCTTTCCGAGGCACGGAGGGAACTTGGTATGTAAAGATGGTCACCTATCTACGGACCAACCGCGGCAAGCGTAGCTTAACCCGTAGCTTGACCCGGGCGGCTGTTATTACTTAGCCACACGCCCACAATGCAATGCAAAGTGATTATAGGAAAGATTTATTATAGACATTACTTGTTCCAAAAAAGACAATAATTTACACAGTCACGTATTGTCGTCGAAGGCCTTGCTATCTATCATCCCGAGTATAAAATCGAATAAACTAGAAACACACCTTAAACCAAATCCAAACACTCACCAAGTATTACAATCCTTCCGTATCGTTGCACCTGGCTTAAAGTTCTTATTCCTCAACCTACAAGGGCAGTCGGTCTTGGGCACACACTTCCCGCCCTCTAGCAGCATCCCTTCGGGACAGAAGCATCCTTCGACGCAGGAACTGTTGCCAGTCTTGGCCGGGACCTGGGGGAAGGCACAGCTGGGCTGGGCGTCGGGCCCGCAGGACTTGTAGATCTTGCCTTCGGGACACTTCATTGCTGTTTGGAAGGTGAATGGAAAAATAAGAAGGGGTTACAGACGTTTTATCATCGGTTTCTGAAAGCTGTGTGTGGTTGAACATGAAGATGTACGGGTTGTACTTAAATGGAGGACTTGACACTAGAAAAATCGCATCTGACATCTTGGCCGACAGTACCAACCTCTCGGAAAATGGGTTAGTACTATCTGATGGCCAACTGTAGAACCACGCGCGCTCATTGGTCAAATCAAATAGCGCGCGCTTCCCTGGCTTCATGTTACACACTTCCGTCCCTTTTCACGAAATCACTCCCACAGATTGCAGGAAAGCGAGATTAAAGATGTAACACAAAAAAAAACCGGAGAAATAAGCTACCTGAGATGTTCCATTAGCTCTAGAAGGTAATATAAGTAAGTACTTACGACAGGTCTCAGCGTCGCGCCAGTCCTTCATCTCTTCAACCCCATGCCTCAAGCATTCCTTAGCGTACACCGACACTGTACTGCAAGCACATTCCTCAGGACCTGTAGAAAGTATAACAGATTCGTTTAGAATTAGACCTTTTCCTAGCCTTAGTAAATATATAATTTAGTTGTTACTCACTCAAACTGGTGGTGCAAGCGCAGAAGTCCCATTGACATGCGTCGAGTAAAAGCGTGACGTCCATAGCCTATAAAAAAAACATGTGTCAAGAAAATGAACAGTAGAACTCGACATAGCATAGAAAAAATTGTAAATAACAAGATAACACCGAAACAGATCAAAAGTCGCAGTAGTGAAAGTATGCTACGGAGAAAAATTAAAAGTTTTCTTGACATAATACATTCTAGAAGTGGCTCAATTTTGAGCTCATACTTGCTCGATCCCGACACTTACCTTAGAGCATTTCCTGAATTTTTCTTTAGCGAAGATCGTTGTGCAGAACTGCTGAGCTTTCTTCATATCATCGTCAGATTTGGAAGCACAGGCACTGGTCTCCGTGGGTTTGCTGTCGCATACATCTGCAAAATAAATAAAAAACAAGAGTAGTTCAGCTAATTTAGAAATTATTATGAATAAAACGGCTTCAGGAGATGAAATATACATAAGTAAAGCCTTTTTCACACTATGGGGCACTGTTTTGAACACATTAAACACTTGATCTCGAAACAATATTTGATTCGATGAAGCTACAGTCATGTGGGACATTGTGTGAACTAGATTGACGAGACTCTATGAAGAAAACAATTCTCATGTAAAAACAAATTCCTATACAAATCAAGTGGTATGACATAACTTAGATGTAGCATCGACATAATCTACGCATCAATTTTACGAATGTATTTGGTTATAATGTATTGGTGATTTTAAAGGCGCACTCAGTTCGGATGTGATCGGTTTTACGAATTTTGCCGATGCTACATCTAAGTTGTGTCGTACAGTCGTACTGAAGTAACATACCTCCAATCTTATTGACCTGCCACGATGACGCCAGCACCGACTTGGTCTTCGCAATAGTTCTGTCCCTGGTCATGAAGTCATTCTCCGGGTTCCCGTCCAACGTCCCACATAGACCTTCCGTGTTGTTCCACAGCAGAACTAAACCTTCCACCAGGATAATGTTCTGAAAAACGGTATTATGTTACAAAGGGAATTTATAAAACAAGAGTTAAGTCATTGATTTAAGGTTTAAATTGCAATGATTGACGCAGTGACTTTGTAAATGAATCATATTTAATCCCGGGCACAGAATAATACAGAAGAAGCGACAAGAACGCAGCGGGCTCGACTTGTCGGTCCAATTCAGTGCACGTAGTCAAAAGATATAAGAGTTACGCGATAGAAAGAGAGGCAACTTCTAGGTGAATATAACTGTAGGTAATTAACCAATTACTTAATTATTTTATTGTGTCGTAACAAGAGTCGCTTTTTATTTAAATGATTTTGCGGAGTGAACCATCTGTAATAACTGTACCCCGGTTTTAAAGATGTAAGGTATATAGGTATTGTCATCACAAGTTATCGTTTGTCAAATCTGGATGTACTACCTATGTCCAATACACTAAGCTTTGGCTAACCCAAGTGAGGTAAGCCAAAGCTTAGTGTTTTGTGAGATAGCAAGAACTATTCGTTCTTTTTTAAGGATTTAGTTTTCATGTTTGCACAAGAGTAATTTTATTTTGTTATCACAAAGAAGGATAAAGTTGGCTTACTTTAGTATTACAAAAGGCTTTAATCCTAGCTTAGATATATATTTATTTACATTTCAATTATCCCATATTATATTCCTCTGACTTTTCGGATTCATGTGCGTATTGTATAATTGTTACTAGCTTTAAAAACGGTGAAGGAAAACATCGTGAGGAAACCGGCATGCATGAGAGATATTTCTCGACGGCTTGTGACTCAAACTCAAACTCAAATCATTTATTCCAAATAAACCAATTACAGGTACTTTTGAATTGTCAAGGGGTCGGTCAGTCAGAAAGATGAAGCTAGTTGCCCATTCAAAAGCGTAGTAGGTTCCTATGGAGAAGAACGGGCAAGAAACTCCATGGACACTCTTTTAAATTAGAATATTGTTACAAAACATTGGTTACATCATTCATGTTCATGTGTTGTTGTGTTGTGTTCATTCATGTTGAAATTATACATGTGAGAACAATGTAGTAAATCGTGCACGTTAAAAGCGACCATAATAAAAACATAAAAACAAAAATAATTAAAATAAGCCATGGCAGCTAAGAGATGACCAGTCCCCACTGACGGCGCCCGTTCACGAACATGACGCATGGATCAGCATCATTTAGCTCAACCATTTTGAAGGGAACTTAATGATCCAACACACAGTACGCCACCACCAGCGAGACATTTGAGTGAGCATGACATACTCTCAGCCACCAGGGCACATTCAAGTCAATGAAAGACGTACTCAGTAAATGGTAGATTTAAAGTAGGTAAACAGTGCTCACTTAAGTGCAATGCAATTATATAATACTAAGAGATTGAATTTATACAATGTAAATATAGTTTTTCAATCTTCAGCAGCTCCAACAATATTTTCCAATGCTAATCAATTAGTTTATGCGCCCTTGTGGAGCTGGACCAGCGTTGAGCCAAGCATTTTTGTCAGCGATGTAATCCCCCAACTTATAATATGCTTGGCAGCATAGTGTGCATTTTATGCAAGATTTAAATTTCGTTTCATTCAATTGGAGTCAGTGTGAGGAGTTCAGAGTGAAGCCAGGTCAAAGGCCCATGGGCGGCTTTAAAACTGACACCAGGTCCAGTCACTAACCACACGAAAAGAAGAAGATTTCAATTATTAAAAAAAATTACAATATTATCATAATATATAGGATGCAGACGGTGCGGATGAAGATTATCCAGGATCATAATAATACTAGCGGATGTTCGATAAGCCAAATGCCCCGAAAATGTACTGGATTAATGTCATTGACACTTCGCTACACATTATAAACTTTAATGTAAAGTGGTTGACCTAACAAGGTCATAGAAGAGCTTATCACCGAGTTTCTGAAAGCCAATTAAATGATTTACTCAAAAATGCATGTAATGTGGTCATTATTTTGACAACCTTATTTGAGCAAAGTCGACCTTGCCGTTCTGTTTCAAGGAGCGGCCGGCAAAGTTTTGCTGGTCGCTCTAACAGGCCGGCAAAGTTTTGCTGGTCGCTCTAACAGGCCGGCAAAACATTGCCGGCCGCTATTTTGACGTTTCAACGTTTTAAATGCAAAAAGATTTTAATTTAAAACACAGCTGTTTGTATATGTAGAGATAGGTACAAAAAGATTTTATTCCACATTTGGCTGTATAGTTCCAACTACCATTGTTAAAAAAAAACAAAGTACAAAAAAAAATAAAAAAATTACAAGAAAGTCGGTGTTGAATTTTAGTAACTGTACTTTTCATATTTGTCATTTTAATTAAATTTCTAGTTAATTAATATATATTTTATTGAAATTACTTGCTGGTTTTATTTTGTGATTAGGTACTTGCATTTTTGAGTAAAGCAATATACAAGCCTTGGCACTATGACTGCTTCGCTGGTCACGCTATGATTGCCTCGAGCTAGCCTAGCTACGCTCTAGGCCTTCCAGCTTGGCCATCATTGCAGCCCTTGCTGTCCTCGCTGTAAAGGCCTCGACCTACGGCCTCGGCCTTTATCTCAGCTCGTCCATCAAGTGCTGCACGCTGACCGCGCTGTGTCGGCCTGGAGCTGCGCTGTCGGCCATCATCAGCGCGACCAGCAAAGTAGTCATTATAGACCGCGACAGTAATGTACTATTGATTAACTGTTGTTATTTCGACCAACAAATCAAAACAGAGTGGACAAGCTGTACTTACATGAGATCTGATAGGATATTTACTGATTATGCTTTTAGAAACTGGGTGTAAGTCTAGTTTTACTTGGCCATTGTAAGAGGCACCTAGTTATTTCGGAAGTAAAATGTAAAAGTATGAAGATGCTGAGCTTAATCAATCGCCATCAGCAGGATGGCTGGCAGCTCGGGACTGATAAAATCCCAAAGGCGTTCAAATGGGATAGGTACCACAAATAATTGGGATGCAGTAAATATTGAATGAACATGATTGCGTACCTAGCTAAAATGTCCAATGCTGTTTATCTATAAATAGATAAGACTGCCATAGGGTACATTGAGTTTAGAGTAAGAGATTATGTGTCTTTCTGTATATATGTCTGTTACTATTTCCCTCTAAATACTTTTTCATTACATATTATATTGTAGCGGTTACACCGCCACATACGAACTACGCATCAAAGACATGATGTCACACAAATCCTGCATCGCGCAATTAGAGTTTACCGCGCGAACGACATTTATATAAATAAGACTATCCGACATCAACAGTCGGGCAGTCGGCCCGCCAGACACAACACCCGTCTGGTCGGAGGATCCTCCCATGTCTATGGTGGATGAGTGAACTTTACACCCTGTTCCTCATGCTCCCAAAATATATAATGGCATATTTTTTTATTTTTTTTATTTTCTAATATACACATACTTAAAACTTAATACTACTTTATAAAAAAATAACATGAATAACAATTACTGCAAAAGTAGGTCGTGGGTCGAAACTAAACTAGACTAAGCTAATATATGCAAGCTTCATCGGTTGATTAAAATATTAACGTTATGGTTCTTGAACTTGATATTTTAATCAACACTTACTTAATTATTTAACTCTTTTTGATGGAACATAATCAACGTTACATTGTAGATTCACTATGACACGGTCTTAATTTCGTAGCAGTAATTTCAGGCGGTTTTAGTACTGCCTGTAAGAAGAACTCGTGGCTAAGTAATAACAGCCGCACGGGTCGATCCATCAGGTTAAGCTACGCTTGCCAGGGTTGGTCCGTGGAAGGGTGACCATATTTACATACCGAGACTCCTCCGTGCCTCGGAAAACACGTTAAGCCGTTGGTCCCGGCTGTCATTCGTGGATCTTGATAGTCGTTACGGGTCGTCAGAAGCCCGAAAGTCAGACAACCCGTCTTACCGAGAGGTATCGTATTACCCAGTCACTGGGTTGTGGAGGTCAGATAGGCAGTCGCTCCTTGTAAAATACTGGTATTCAGCTGCATCCGGTTAGACTGCAAGCCGACCCTAACATAGTTGGGAAAGGCTAGGCAGATTTTTTAGTATTGTCTGTACTACCTTAATTTCGGGCGGTTTTAATAGTTCAACTGAAGTGATGGTGACTGTACCTTAAAAACATTTGTACAAACTTTTTTTTATAACTACCTATAGGGTCGCGTTTGACCAGTATCCCACTTCCTCCACATAAAGTTTTTTTTAAATTTATTTCAACGACAAACTTCACAAATCAGCACAAACCTAACGAGAACAAACAAAGTAAAGTACATCCTTACATTGGTATCCCATTTGATTGTGACGCCCACTGCGTCCAGGTTGATGAGCACGAAGTCGCTGGGCATGGCCACGCGGATGCCGGGGAGGGATGCCGGCATTGGGATCAGGCGTTTTGTGTTACGGAAGAGTACGGAGCCGTCCTCTGGTGAAGATACAAGACATTTTAGAATCGTGGCATGGCAATCAAATGCCAGGAATCAAATTATAAATTATATCTTAGATATTTTTAGCATTAATACTGCAGGGCAAGGCCTCTTCTCATACAGAGAAGGTACGAGCATTGATCACCACGCTTGCTCAAGACGGGCTGGCGATTTCAGAATTAAATTAAGTCCAGGTTTCCTAACGATGTTCTCCTTCACCGATGTCAGTAATGTCCAAGATATACTCAGAACGTACATGTCGTGCCATTAAAGTTGAGACTTGACCGCGCCTCCCACCGCTCTTCCCGCCGGCCGCCCCGATGACGCCCCGGCGGGGACCTCATACCACTAAAGAGACCATAAATCGTCTACTGCGCAAGTCAAACCACGTGGTGCGTCAAGTCTCAACTTTAATGGCATGACTTGTACACACGGCTAAACATCAAGCTATACATTTCTAGTATAAGATGAACTCGCATTGTACGGAAATCCTATACAATGCGAGATCAGTATAAACTGGAAATTTATAGCTTGATGTGTAGCCGTGTGTACATATGAATTGAAAATGTTAGATAGATAATGTATTTTTCTAGAAAAAGTGCCTATTAAACGCTGAACAGGGCTGAACTAGCTAACACTAGAGAAACAAAGTAATTTGCATTAATATTCTGAAACGGTCACGCATACAATCAAAATGGAACTTTAGTATATGTTATATTGGATCTTTTTCTTTCCATGTACAAGACAGTTACGTAATTTTAACATTTATGCTCGATTCATTTCTTATTCAAAAATCATGTCTTTTTTTAAAGATTATTTAAATAAAATCAAAATTACTCGGCTTTTATGTCTAAAATAAGTATTAACAGTAAGAAAATACTATCCAGCCACAAGATATTTTTTCTACATATTATAAATTATTAATTTACGTTTATTTAAACGAAATATGAATTGAGACATACGCCATTTAGTTTCGATCAAAGAGCGCACGCGATATTCAACTTTATTACTGATGTGTTAACGTTTAGCATATACTGGAGTGGCGGGGTCCATGCGTGGAAATTGTCATAAGAGTCCAATAGAACATACTGCATTGAAGAGCTAAGAAACGCTTTCTAATTTAAACCTTATGAAACTATGCTCAAGGCTGATTTTCATACAATTTAAACTCGAGACAATTTCTCTCACCTCCAACAGACAGAACGTAGAACTTCTCATCGAGGTAGACCGTCAGCTCGCTGGGACAATGCGCCGTGTTCTTGCACTCGTTGTGTTTGACCTCTACTGAGTATCTGTGTTCCTTTGCGTCGCGGACCAAGATGTGTTGGCATGGGGATTGGAAGCTGAGGATAAATTATGATGTTTAGATCATGAACAAAAAGGTGTAAAATTCTTCTAACATCGATTTGGTTTCCAGATTATCAAGTTATCTTTTTTGGAATATTTTACTGTTATGACCAGATTCAAAAAACGCAATAGTAATGCAAGCATGGTTAAATCGTAAAGATCATCAGCAATTTAATTGAATAATAATTATTCAATCGTTAACAAAAATAAAGATGAATTTCAAATAAATTTCTTCTTGGGCGTAAGGAGTAATGACCAAGGCCTTTTTTTTTAATTTACATAGATCATGCTACAATTATGGCTTTACTGAACAATTCGGCAAAATAAACAATGTCCCTAAGATAAACATACCTATAAATTTTCCCATCAAAAGTCTTATAATGTACACCAGCCCAACTAAGACAGGTCCCTCCTTTGGGCGTCATATCCTGCACAACAATAATAGGCCGGCCCGTGCCGTACGTGGTGAGCGAGCCGTGCATGCCGTGCGAAGCGAGCGCGTCGTACGAGCTCGAGCCGTGCGTGCCGTGCGAAGCGTGCCCGTCGTACGAGCTCGAGCCGTGCGTGCTGCCCGACAGGGAGTGGTGCGTGTGACTCTCGCTGACTTGTTGTTGGTGCCCGTGGGATTCGCTTGACGTTTCAGAGTAGTATGTGTAGGTCTGTATGGAAAGATTATAGTTTTAGGTAATTGGGATCTTTGAAGGGTGGCTGGTTAAAATTATATGAGAGTGGCCTAGAATCGAGGTCAACGGCTCCATATTCTTGAACTAAATAAAAACGTAATAAGATGAAAAAGATGTGAATTAGATAGGTACGCCAATTTTTTTTTCTTTTTTTTTAAAAGAGCCCTGCTGTTGAGTTTCTTGTTCTAGGCATGTTATTTTAAAAGTAACTTACGCTATTGTATCTGTGACTTCCTGGAGTGATAACGACGACTTCCGCTGTCAGAAAGAAATTGTTATTAGTAAAATCAATAAAAACAATATTTACAATTATATGGCAGAACAATTAAATTGATGGTAGACCTTTATTCCTAAAACCTCATTTTATTGAAGTGTAACGTCAGCGCAGGGCATTTTAATTAAGTGTAACGTCAGCGCAGGACATTTTATTAAGGTGTAACGTCATTGTGGCGATGCTGTTGTGTTCAGTAGACGAGGTCTTTTGACTGAGATTATAATGATAAAACTCACGGTAAACGCAGTGCGGAATCGGCTGCGGCTCAAATACTCCCGTAGCGTATTTGCACGTGTACAGCTCAGCGGCCGGAGAGCTGTAAGTACTGCCGGATGGACACGTCAACATGCAGCTGGATGACTCGCTGTCACCGAAGCAGTCGTAGGCGCCGTTGAACGCTAGCTTTCTGACGTCACATTCACTTACGGCTGTAAGTAATTGGCGATGAAAAGCGGTCCTTATAGGTAATAATGTAGGGTATGGTGTACGGTGACGAATACAAACAGTAACTGACTCTTCGATAGTTTTCACTCCAAAGCATAGAAAAATTAAGTATTAAAAAACAATAAATGTTTTGTAGGCTATTTTTCCCGGGCTTCGGGAATCCAATCATATTAATCCATAAAAGTATAATATATGTTAAGTTGTTTCAACTTCGCCACTCATATCGGCACTATCAATGATGGTGAGCGTAATCCTGTGTGTAAGCTGTTAAGTTTCAACTTGTCGTAAAATTACTCCTAAGGTTACTTTACCAAACCTACCTCAAAAAAATCCAACTTTAATTGTTTGAAACTTTTTATTTCACATTTAAAGTCTAGTTATGCACGTTGACTACCAACTTAAATTGTCCGTATTTTCAAATCACCACTGTCATTCCTTGACGGTATGAAATGGCTTTATCACGGAAAATTTATAATTTTAATTAATTTCCCTGACAGTACAACGTGTTTGGAATAAACAGATTAATTTGATTTGTGAATACTCACAGTACTGGCACTGAGCCCCTCTAAACTCAGCCGGGCACTCGCACATGTTTACTGCTAGACAGACCCCTCCGTTCGTACAAGGCGGACTACACTCTGGCATACAGTCTGGTATGGTCGAGAAGTCAGCTCGGGTTGGCTGCCATTGGCCGTCAGTACAGCGCATGTTGGCGACGTTAGACCCGTCCATGAATTTGTGGCCTTCTATGCAGGTGATTGTGCAGGTTCTGTATAGGAAAACATTGTTTTAGTAGGTTTCAAAGGTAGTTGGAGTAATGCAATTCGAGGTCTAAAACTTCGTCTTGGGTGCTTTGCATGTAATAAGATCAAAAAGGATTTTGGAATGCTCAAAGTATATACGAATTTCAGAAAAAGGTAGCGCTAGGATTCTTTATTTGAGTAAACAGTGGCACAGAATAGTAGATTGTTTGCCTAGGGAGCAAACAACTATTTTTAAGGCGAGAGTGTTTCTTTGAATCCAGAGCGGGGTGAAGGATTCCAGAGTAATCCTGGACGCAGCGAGGGATTCAAAGTACGTCACTCGAGCTTAAAATAGTGTTACTCCCAAGGTGAACACTCTACTTTTCATTACCCTCTATGAGAAAAAGAAACGTGTGCGGTCCTACCCTCATCTCTCACGTATGATTTAAAACCAAAACGAAATTTTTGCAGTCGCCATCTTGGATTAACGTTTTGACCTCTTTAAATCTACTTTAGCAGCTTTAAAAACCATTAAAACGAAACCCATGACGAAAAATTTTAAATTTTTCCTAACCGCCATCTTGGATTTACTTTTTGACCTCACTATCGGCTTTAGAATCCTCAAAAACTATGAAAAACGACACCCATGGTGAAAATTTTTAAAACTTGCACAGCCGCCATCTTCTTGGATTTACATTTTGACCTCACTATCGGCTTTAGCACCCTCGAAAACTATGAAAACGACACCCATGACGAAAAATTTGAAAATTATCGTGGCCGATATCTTGGATTTACATTTTAACCAAATAATTCACACTCTCTCTTTTTTGCCAGCCTGTTACTTGTTCATACAATGTTCGAGATTGATCTCTTTGGTGATTGGAACTTTTACTAACAATATCCACATTCCAAATTCAAATCTATTTTACTCCCTAGGGATCAAAGAACTATTTTGGTCCCTGTTTTACGAAGAACAAACTAGCTCTTTTTGAATAGATGTGATGAAAAAGATTTTCCGCCATAGCCTAATCCGGCCGTAATCTACCACGCCAGCCCAGTGTGGGTTAGTAGATAGGAATCACATGACTTTGATTTATAGGATTTTTAAATCATGTGTGTGATGTTTTTCTTCGCCGTTTTGAAAGCAGTGGTGATGAAATTATTCACACAAACACACATTTAAATTTCCACATTACAACATTTAAATTCGTCTAGGTGTGCGATTTGGACGGAGAGTTTTTACTCCTAGATACTTTGTGTAGATATCGGACTTGTACCGAATAAATCAACAAACTGCCCAGCATAATAAAACCTGCTAACTGAGTACCACTCTCACAATGGCAATCAATATCATGTTGACAGGTCAACAACATTCATTGCGGTATTTACGTTGTAGAGCAAACGAATTTTTCAATCCCATGAAGCAATGGAATAGGAATTACCTTCAAAATCCAAAGTAATCGATTGGGATGCTGGTCGGGTACACTGGAACTCTGCTTCGAAAACCTACATAGGAATGTGCCTCATATTGAATTGTAAATTAAAAAAACTTACTCAGTGGAGCATTTCCTCGCGGAGTTCATCGGCAGAGGAGGGTAGGAAAGACACGGCTTCTTCTCGAACTCGCAGTACTTTCCGTGAAAGTTGGCGGGGCACTCGCAGGTGTTCGTGTCGATGCAGATGCCTGAGTTCTTGCAGCCGGGCTCACATTGTGCTGTTAGAGATAAAAATAATTTAAAGTCGAAAATACAGGCTTGAATAAGAAAATAATTCAGCGAAGATTTTAGTCTTCTTCTGCCTTTTTTTGTTTTTTATTTGCCTATTTTTTTTTTTTTTTACGATGTATTTGCTCTTGACTCTAGTCTAGGTCAGAGGTGACAGAGACAAAGTCGACGATGGAGTGAGCTTACCCAGAAGAAGCCTGTTTACTCTTACTTTGAATACATTAGGGTTGTATGCGTTCGGAAACACAGACGCAGGCCGAGAGTTCCACTCCTTTGCTGTGCGAGTTGGTGGAATATCAACTAGGTAGGGATGGTAACCGTGCGTCTTGATGTCAGATGGTAGAAGGGGGCCGGAATGAGGTCGTGGAGTTCATTTCTTTGTTCAATAGGTATAGAATATATATTAACCCTAAAGTATCCATTCTAAGACTTCTAGGAGGCACAAGCTAAATAAATCAGATTGAAAAATATTAAAAATCTCAACAACAAAAAAACTAAATCAGAACAGTCCTTTTCCAAAAAGTGTTTATTCCATTATTTATGGCACAGACAAACGAAAAGAAGTAGTTTGTTAAAAATGTGAATTGTGATTATTGAAATACTCATTATATCTAATTATTGTTTTCAGTAAAACGTTTTGTTTTTAGTATTTTCCGCTTAAAATACTTGAGCTTTAAAGGAACCGTCTG
Source organism: Xanthia togata (assembly GCA_963853775.1). Lineage (NCBI taxonomy): Eukaryota > Metazoa > Arthropoda > Insecta > Lepidoptera > Noctuidae > Xanthia > Xanthia togata. The sequence continues at coordinate 23,217,223 of OY970802.1, forward strand.
AATTAAGGAACCGACTCCTGAAACCACCAGTCAGACTATCCTGAAACTGTAAACAAGTCTAGGACACAACCCTGACCTGAACTGCATCAACTCCCAGCATTATCATTGACATTGGTAGCAATTAGGTCGCAGTTTATTATTTGCAAATCGGACGGACGGCAACGCCGAGCGCCGGCTTAGATTTGAGCCGCTTCCGTTAACACAGATAGCGGCCCACGCGCTTTGATAATCGCTTATACCTACTCTGGTAGGTATTGTGTCTATTTTGATCTTATCAATCTGTTGTTAAGTTTGATTTTAGTTTCAAGTTCGTTTCAGAGCTTTGGTCTTATGGGTTATCCAGCTTACCTTTACCTGATAATAATGTTAGGCATACCCTGACCAAAGAGGATCTGGTGATAGGACGATAATTTAAGGGCAATCCATCCAAAAAGGCTCTAAATTTAAATAATCTGCAATATTACAAAATACTCCAAATATTGAGCAGTGATAGCCTAGTGGTGTGACCGTCGTACTGCCAAGTCACAGGTCTCGAGTTCGAACCCAAGGCAACGCACCTCTGACTTTTCGGATTCGTGTGCGTATTGTATATGTAATTATCACTAGCTTCAAAAACGGTGAAGGAAAACATCGTGAGGAAACCGGCATGCCTGGGAGATATTTCTCGACGGCATGTGAAGCCAAGTCAGAGGCCCATGGGCGGCTTTAAAACTCTGACACCAGGTTAGTCACTAACTACACGAAAAGAAGAAGACTCCAAATACTTTAAGAGGTAATGATGACGATACAGGACTCAGTCCATGGTGACTAAACTGCTTATTCACCTATTAATGTGTAACTGACCGCATATTATTAGGTACCTATACATAACAAGGTGGGGAGCTCATTTCTAAATAATAACAGCCGCACGGGTCCATCGAACGTTAAGCTACGCTTGCCGAGGTCAGTTGGTAGATGGGTAGCCATCCATTACATATTAATCATACCGCTCCGTGTCTGACAACCAGTCTTACCAAGGGGTATCGTATTACCCAGTAACTGGGTTGTGGAGGTCAGATAGGCAGTCGCTCCATATAAAATACTGGTATTCAGCTGCACCCGTTTAGACTAAGCCGACCTCAACTTTACTTGGGAAAAGGCTAAGTAGATTGATTGATACATAACTAAGGACATACCTCATTTTTTAAACAAATAGTTAACATCGAGGGAATAACACTCATACTATAGAGAACAGTGACTGGACACTGTTTTACTCACCTCAGTTCCGAAAACCTTTTGATTTGAACTGTGGTCAAACGTTACGTCACCATTTAATTGGTGTTGTTTTTACCCGACTACGGTTAAGCAAAAAGGAGGGTTATGATTTTGACCGGTATGTACGTATGTGGGTATAATGTATGTTCATCTGTTTCCTCATAACTTTTAAATTACTTATTATAATTTGACAAATGAGGTATCGTTGGAAGCGTCTTGATCGTCCGCCTTCCACTGGTTATAGGCTATGTGACGTCACATTAAATATCCACCACGGCTATCCTTTGAACATCACTATGAATATGTATTAATTACGACGGTAGTGAGTTGTGTATTTAAGACGATAAAAATATTGAATAGTTTGTATATAGGTAATAATTTTAGATGAGAATATTTTCTTGTTTCATACTTTTTAGAGTGTTATCTTGTTGTGTGTGTGTTTTCAGTAGTTTTTGAGAAATCGAACCTGTTTATGAAATTAAGTAAGATTGTGCTTCTACTTACGCATGAATGGCTGGTTGGCGTTGTTGTGGAATTCGTAATAATTGGGCCTGAAAAATTATAATGGTGGTTATGATGACAATATTTTAAAAGGTTGCACTATAACAGGGTCTTCGCTCGTATCTTGAGAAGGCTAGGTCTAGCTCTGCCATGCTTTGGTAAGTATAGCATTAAGAGCGGGCATTCTGAAAGTGGGCAACGGGTAGGTAAATATTAGGTACTTACATTATTATCATCATTCATTGTAAAAGTTGGCAACGTCGCAAATAGCTGTCAAATATTTACCTGTTTTGATTAATTTGGCAATGTTACTGTAAGGAAATATGAAATGTGGCTAACTAGTGAACTAAAATATTGATTATGAAATGCAATAATTCATATCTTAACCCCAAATATTTAGTTTTAGATGTAAAACAAGTATTTTGAAACTTTCCGAATGCCTTTTTTACACATTAAACTTACAACATCAAATTCAGTGTTATAATTACAATTAATTAAGTTCACTAGTTAGCGACATATTTTATATTTCCATACAGTAATATTGCCAAATGAATCAAAACAGTAATATTTGACAGCTATATGCGACGTTGCCAACTTTTAGAATGAATGATGATAATAATGTAAGTACCTACCTAATATTTACATACCCTGTATCTGTATTTTATAATTTTGCGACAGAAGCTCTACTAAAGAAAGCATGACAGAGCCTTCTAAAGATAGGAGCGGAGACAAGACCAAAACTAATAAAAGAAGGTAGGTAGGTACTTACGCAGCTCCATTGTTAGAATACCAAGTTTTAGTCTCGGAATATTTAGACTTGGTCCCAGAATACCCATTCTTTGTGCCCGAATATGCGGTCTTAGTCCCACTATAACCGGTTTTCGTCCCACCATACCCAGTTTTAGTCCCGCTATAACCAGTTTTAGTTCCTCCATATCCGGTTTTGGTCCCACCGTTACCGGTTTTGGTTCCGTATCCATACCGTTGGTTCTTTAAATACGACGGTACGTATTCCGGGGCTTGCACGTCCGATTGTCTGTAAAATAAAAGAATTTTTAATACAGTTTTTTGCTTATCCATGAAAGAACACATGATAAGCTCTGCCAAGAAGCCAGGTGAGCCGCTGCCGGTACAACTTAGTCAGGTGGGGCTACTCCGATGAGCCACAATGCGACTGTGGCACCACATCACAAACGATGCCTCACATCTTGTCGATAACACTTGCACTATGGAACAACTTGCGAGGGCATCGCTAACGCAGTCGAAGTGGCCGAATTCTGGTCAAAGGTTATTTAGGATATAAATACATAGAACCATAGGTATGATAAAGAAGAGGTTCTGCCAAGATTATTGGGTTAGGCAGACGTATACCTATAGTATCTACAAATCTAAACCCAACATTTCGCCAGTTTTGTTTAAGTCCCATGTAATAGGGGGGGCGAGCCTATTACCATCAACCGGGCACAAAACCAGACTCCGGAATGCTACTGAGAAATTCCTGATGGAAAAACTCTTTGCCCAACCTGGGAATCGAACCCAGGACCTCATGCTCGGCAGTAGCGCTTGCGACCACAAGACCTACGCGGCTTTCGAAAAGATTATTATATGCAAGTGAATTGCCTTCTATCCGACCGCTATACAAAAAGTTTATATAGCAGTCTGAGTTTCTTTACACTTAATACTAGGTACGACTTTACCTAGCATAATTTGTATAACTTATACAGGGTCAATTTCTGGTTGTGTTATACAGGGTGATTGGAAGATGGATGCAAAGCTTTAAGGCGAAGATAGTACAGACCATTTGGAACCATTTAAGCCGTGGTTGTCTCAGACGAAGTCTTACCAATTTTTTTAACCTAAAATGTAAATTATACATGTTATCCAGGTATGAAAGAAAATGTCAATTATACATAGTATGTTTGATTTTTTTTACGGAAATTCCCAAAATTTTATGTAAGCTGCATAATTATGGCCAAATTGAATGATATATGAGTTCATTTTTTATTTATTTAATCAAAGTAATGTGTAAGCAATCAAGCAAAACATTTTTTAGGCTTCTGTGAACATTAGACATTTTTTACACACATTTAAAGTTCAGAAAATTTGTATCAATACGTTTTTTAAACCTTATTTAAAAAAAAAAATGGTAAGACTTCGTCTAAGACAACCATGGCTTAAATGGTTCTAAATTGTCTGTACTATCTTCGCCTTAAAGCTTTGCACCCATCTTCCAATCAGCCTTTAATGTTCCGGCTGCTGGATGTCGTGGCGTAATCCACCACGCGGGCTAGGCGCGTGTTGGTAGATGTCACATATTATCGAATTTTTGGTTCTAGGACATGCCGGTTTCCTCACGATGTTTTCCTTCGCCGTTTTGAGAGCAGTGGTGATGAAATAATGTACACAAAGTAAAGTGCCTCTCAGGGTTCGAAACTACGACCTACAACTCGAAATTCGCGGCTGTTATCACTGAGTCTCCACTGCTTTAATAAACCACCACTGCGTATTATAAACGTTTGAAGAATATTATAAACGTTGCTTACACATAGAGACGTTTAAACGTCAAAAATATATGGTTAAGCAGACGTTAGTCATTATAACTTAACTTTAAGCAACGTTTATAAATAAGGGGGATATTGTTTTAAAGGTTAAAGCCCGCTACTCTCAAGTCCGTATTTAAGAAAGGCAGACTTGGTATAGTCCTACCAACTACGCACTAGGTACCTACGCACACTTTACAAAAACAACGGAAATACAATAGGTGAATTATTCTTTCATACCTGGATAAAAGTTATTCCTCCTATATAGTTCCTGCTCCGTATTAAATATTTATTAAATAATCCCTAACGCAGTCAAAGAGCCATAGAAAAGAAAATCCGGGCGGGATAGCATACATTTAAATTGACGCGAAAAGAAATTATTGGCGAAACATGTACCTAGGTATTGTTACATAAAGCCACAAGTAAAAATAAATTATTGGCTCCACGTGTACCTAGGTATTGTTACATACAGCCACAAGTAAAAAATCTGAAAGTAACTTACCCATATTGATCGCCAGATGTTGCCGTTATCCCATATCCAGCATTGCTGAGATATGCTGCTAGTAATAAAATAATTGCTTGAGTTACTAAATACATTTTATTGTAATGAATAATCCATGAATTAGAGTTCTTATAAACCACAGTTGCCGTGTCGGATGACACGACCAAACTAACTCCCGAATGGTTTTCTGGTACTTATATTATCTTCAGTTTATATAACACAGGATACTCGGAAATCATCCTCCTGATAACTGAAAAGTTATCAACAGTTGCAGGGTTTAGAAGTAAAATAATTTCAGGCGACAGGAAACTGAGTTCCATGCTGAAAGAATAAGCATCACCGGTCCTAAAAAAAAAAAAAAGATATCGAAAAATGAGTACCTAGCAAATTGCGTTCTTTTTTCAAAAAAGACGCCAAACTAATTTTGTGGCATCACCAGTTTTATTGCGAGGAAATAAATAAAATGCCGAAAAAAAGAAATACCTCTTGGTCCCGAAATAAGAAAGAGGTGAGAATTGATTACTTACAAACTTTATAAGTATTGGAATTAGGTACAATCTGTTGTGCAATTTGTAAGTGTCTACCTAGCCCTTATTATGGAAGCGAGGATGGTGGCGACGTGTTTCCAACTTAACCTTACCTTGAAAGAACAAAGCTTTTCAAGGCTTTTTCGGTAAAGCTAGCAAGGGAAAGCCCCGGAGGTATCTACTGATTCGTTCAGGACTTTACCTGGCTTTAAGCGTTCAGGCAACTTATGTTTTTTCCGCGTTCGGAACTCTGATAATGCTGGGAAAAATGTTGCGTAATTTTTTTAATAGTTACGTAAGCGAATTAAATATATCTCTTTAGATTGATTGAAATCATGTTTTTGTCAGCCCATCGCGTTGGCCATATCCTCTAGTCGACTTTTACAAAAAAAAACACGCTACTACTTGTGACCATAAGTTTGTTTGTGAATATAAGTTTGTGGTGGAAGAGGTCACAAACTAAGTATTAACTTGTGACATCTGCCACCAGAAACTTATTTAAAGTAGCAAGCATGGCTCGATTCCACATGATACATTCCTCCTCCCTCAGTAGGTAGGTAGGTATACTCGATCGAATTGCTATAAAACCCTAAGGTTGAATATAACTTGTACGTCACGATCTGTGTGACAGTTTCAACTTTAGAGAAGTTTCAAATTACTGGGAATTGTTGTCACAAGAGGAATCACTAAAGGATCAACTATAACTACCTACTACCTACCTAGGGTATGTACTCATCTACATAGCATAACATCACAAATGTATTCCCCGAAGGGTTAGGCAGAGGTGTACCTACTTATAATACACCTACATTTCGCCGGTTAAGTTTAAGTCCCATGTCCTCATCTACTACATCATTTTCTCTAAACTTGTTACAGAAACAAATCATAACCGCAAGGCTTATGCAAATAAGCCTCAAAATAGAGGATTACATTTACAAACATAAGCTGATCTCAGTATGTGAAGCAGAAGAATACATTAGAGAGGTAACTTCCTACAAAATACAATGTATTCAAGACGAGCGATCCCTGCAGGTAAGAATACAATGTTTTCTTACTAATATGCGGCGGTTGTTTGTTGTAGCTCTGGTAAATTAAACTAGTGCGAGTCGTACTCGTCGTAAATAATGTCTGTTGTATGTTTTTTTAGTATTTGTTGTTATAGCGGCAACAGAAATACAACATCTGTGAAAATTTCAACTGTCTAACTATCACGGTTCATGAGATACAGCCTGGTGACAGACTGACGGTCGGGTTCCATTTTTACCCCTTGGGTACGGAACCCTACAAAAATGCATCTTTATTACGCAGTAAAAACTGAGCAGTAGACTAAATAAAAATAAGTCATTCATATCAAATATTTAAATTGCAATCAATTGTACTTGGAAATATTGTTTTAGCCTGACCAAGATTATGTCAGTACTTTAAAAGAGACTGCGACCTCTGAGTTTGTTTCTGCCTTTCTTCTCAGAGTACCTACCTAGTCAGATAGGAAACGCCGAACTAATCTAGCTTATTTTTAATAAAAAAAAAATATTAAGACGTGTAGATGTGATTCCGATATCGTAGGTATTATCAGAATAAACAATTTCATTTCATTGTCAATCGCTTCAATTGCACTTGGTCGACGATCAATTTGCGCATCAATGTGGATCAATCACGTAAAAATTGACAATTGCAATTGATCGTTTCTGGGACCCTTAAGAGCGTTAATACAGAAAGTGGGCAACGTCGCTTAAAGCTGTCAAACATTTCGATGTTTTGATTAATTTGGCAATATTACTGTTTAAAATTCATTATTAATACTTATTCTCGTTCACTAGTTAGCCATATTACTTATTTCCATACAGTAATAATGCCAAATTAATGAAAATACGAAATATTTAACAGTTACTCGTATTTGCGACGTTGCCGCGTTACGAACTTTTTGGATGAAAGCTCATGAAACCTAACATTGAAGCAGTGGTCGGTTACAGTTCTAACCTAACCTAACCCATTTGGTCGGGTCGCCCTGGCGTAGTTACTGAGACCACTTGAGTATTTTTTGTATTGACACTGTAGGGTGAAAGAATCGACCAAATTTTCTTGTATTTCTTTTCATAAGTGCCTTTTTTGTGCCTAAATTAAATAAATTATTTGACTTTGACTTCATATTTTATTGTCACACAATGACTGCCCGTATATTTTTTCACCTGATAATAATAGCCTCCGTAATGTTTAAATAACAGTAACTGTAAAAATTATTATCTACCCATCAATAATATCGGTCCGATATATAAACGGACCGGCCGTTTATATATCGGACCGATATTATTGATGGGTACCTATCTAATATTTTTTTACTAAACTACTAACCGACGATAGTAACTATTAACAGGCGATACCTACTCGTATTTAACTTGATAGGGGCCGTACAGCGGACATGGTTAGCTCCACGTATTACGCGTTGTAATTATTTTAAATGATTTTGTTTTTTTTTTATTAAAAATATAATTTATAAGTAAGTACCTATTTATATAAAATAAAGATATTATTAATACGCGTCCAAGTCATTTCGCCACTTCTTTCTGGGCCGGCATCGGCGGATCTGGGAAGAATAACTACCACACATAGCATAACATCACGCCTGTAATCCCAGAAGGATTACGCAGAGGTTTACGTGTACCTACAGTACACCCCCACATTTCGCCATCGGACCAGTAGTAGTCAGTAGATTTCGCCATAGTATTCCTACCATATCTACCTTCTTATATTTGCCGCCAAGAAGCAGGTTCCAGTTTGAATGTGCTGGTGTAATTATATACAGATACTTACAAGACATTTTAGCTTTATCTCTGGCATAGCAACACACCTGCGATATCTTTTGTATTATAGGTTACCATATCGGCGGGGACCACTAATACAGGCAACTGAAGGAACACAGGTGGGTTTTAGTCAGTAAGAGTCGGACACGACCTCCCATTCCGCCCAGAGCGGGAGAAGTTATTTGAAAATTTCCCACCCAAAAAATAAAAAATAAAGAGTCACCCTTGTTCACCACCTAATAACATATCATTAGTCGGTAGGCAACACATTGTTTTGTCTGACCTCATACGATTTGATTGCCGGCTTATTATACGTAAACCAGACTCAACTTTATCCGTTACAAAGTACTAAAAATAAATTACAATTTGAGCTTAGCAACAGTGCCATCAATTATTTAGTTTAGATAAACAGCGATGACACACAGTCCGACTGACAGTCAGTAACGGTACGGGTACTGTCCCTGAATAAACCTACCCAGCTTTTATATCACGACCTTCTTTAAAATAACCCTTACATAATAACTTATCAAAGTGATTAAATGTCTTGAACGTTGTAGGCATAACCGACTTGTAGATCTGTCGATCATTTTCTATCTTGCTAAGTACCTGGTAATTGTTGATAGGCCTACAGTGTCCTCTCATACCTCATAAACACTGTAACTTGAAAATATTGTAAATACCATTTACTTTTAAAAGAGTAACCGTGGAGTTTCTTGCCGGCTCTTCTCCATAGGAAACGACCAATTGGAACCGTGCACCTAGCTTCTGACGTTTCATAAGTGCCCTTGTAGGTTTATGTGAAATAAAAATATTTTGAATTTGAATTTATTTTGAAATAAAGTTCGGTAAAATACTTATTATTTTAACCAATTTAACTGCAAAGAAGAGTTTTCTTTTACCATCATGGTAGGCTTATTAAGTTTTATCAGTCGAGTATGTTTTTACGCGGTCATTTTAGCCTTGATTTTCTTCAGTTTCTCCCCAACATTAAAAGCTTCAGAAAATAATAATGTTATAAAAACATACTCTTTTGACTTTAGAATAACCCTTTTGACATAGGACATGGGATGTGATACCCACAGCGCCGGCGCTGCTTCCGAACGGAAACTCAGGGGCGTAGATATCTAGATCTTCTTGGAATTATGCATATTATTATTAATTTTTCCTATTAATTTATAGCTAAATGCGTTAGCTCATAATTATTGTAGTTTTTTTACGCATTTTAATAGATTTCATGACGTGTTGTTTACCCATAGGACTGATAAGGCTACTGATTGCAAAATCAGTTGAAAAAATACAGCAGCTAACTGTTTTGCTCCCACATTTTTTTAAAGATTATAATATCCTGCTGACCTATTTTTGAAAATAAAATTATCAACTTCAACTCTAAAAATACATTTTGATATTTTAACCGGATTTAACTGCGACCTCTTTTTTTTCAGGTTATTGAGAAAATAACTCGCTGCATGAAAGCTATAATTTTAGATCATCATGAACTAAGGCCTAACATTCATAACGAAAACAATGTCAGTTCTATCGCAGACGGTGGTGATCGTGCAGGGTCGATATCACCAGTATACTCTTTACCTGATGAAGACAGGACTCAACTAACACAAATAGCTGTAGCAACATCTATAGATGTCACGGTAGCAAATAAAGATGTTGAAATAATAGACCTCTCCAACATTGACGATGATAATGATTTAGTTCATGAAACTAGTACCGCAACAGCAGATAATGCAGGTTCTAGAATAACTGTTGAAGTGGATATACATAAGGGTATGTCTAGTCTTTCTCTCAGAGACGTAGAAGCTCCATTTAATATAACAGTTTCTGATGTAAATTGTTCCCAAAGTATACTCAATAACTTTGAAGACATAGATCAAATGCAGCAGAATAAAATTAATATTGTTTCTCAAGGAGCAGTTACTGATGAATTAGTAGGTTATGTAGAAGAAAAAGAAAAAACTACAAACGTAATGCAGGTTGGTTGTAGCACTACACTTGGTAAAATACCGAATAAGAAGACCACTTTTATAATTGAGCCTAATAAAACCATGGAAACTAGTATAGCCCCAAATGAGTCAAAAATTATTCGTAATACTAACTGTAATTTAATATACAAAACTGTCGTACAGAATAAAGAACCCAAAAACTACAGTCTAACAACGACTTCCAAGCCAAGGGATAATATCTCATCCCAAGTACCATTTTATCTCGCTACCAATAACATTCCTGAAAGTCAAAGACAGACTTGGTATGATTCGAACGAAACTAGTGCAATAAATGATACCCATACATTGAAAGATGCTAATAACTCAACACAGTCTGCACATATTTATAAAGCTGTGAACCCAATCATAGTTAAAAATGCAGAAACCTTTGCAATTAATATTCCAACAAATACTTTTAATGCCGCTGAGAAAGAAAACCAACCAATCAAAGCTGCTGGGAATTCAAGAGCACTTACTAATAATACAACTATCGTACAAGATGATTCTACACCTATTAAAAAGAAAAGAGGTCCACGCAAGAAGAAAACTTTAGGTGAAAAGGAAAAATACCCTAAAAATAGAAGGGTATATCAACCCCCTAAAAGTTATAAAGATAATACTTTTACTAATTCGGAGAAAAACAAAATAATACCGATTTACAATGAAAATGTGATCAACGATCTATCATGGATAGAAAATATAAGATACGTCAGGGAAATAAAAGTCGATGAAAATGATCCTACACTTAATTTAGAAGAATCTTTTTGGGATAATTATTACTTACCCGCTAACTGGGGTGACAATGAATTTCTGTAATGTTTTTATTTGTTCTATTAAAATTATTTCAATGTGTCCTATTTTCAATTTGTGTTCTCGTCCTGTATGGTCCATCATCCAAATTGAGTTTGTGTTGTGTTTGTAATTACTTGTTTATGGACTGATTTTCCCAACTTCAGATGTCTTTATCCAAAGAATTATTTTGAATTTTTAGCGGTTTTTTCATACAAATACTTTTACGTTAAAACTTCTCTTAAATAACTATAGTTTGAGCGGAACCGTTGTTCTGCGTCTTAGGAAGGTGCGGCGAGGGGGGGCAACGTTGACGAGTGAGCGACAAGGGGGGGGGGGGGCAGCGTTGACGAATGAGCGGCGGGTGGGACGCCGCGCGCCGTGAGCATTGATGAATGAGCGGCCTGCATTGCCACGCTTCTTGCCGCGCACAACGGCTTCGGTCGAAAAAAACCATTTTGAATAATACTGCTACTGTGATTTCTATTCGTAGTTTCCAAATACTTTTGCAAACGACTTCTATTTCTTTGGTAATGTAAATTTAGGTGTGTGTGTTTTCAATAAAACTACATAAATTTATGATTCAAATATTTAATAGATAAAGATAATAAGACAAACTTCAATGACACGAAGGTCAAAACTATACGAGTACACAAACAGCAACATACATAATATAATTTGTATATTTTTTAAATATTGTATGTAAATGTGTAAATATAATGTTTTCTGTTCAATAATATTTGTCTAGTATTAACACTTTCACTGTCCATGCATTACATGTAATATGCACTAGTAGTTATCTTTTTATTCAATACTAGCTTACGCCCGCGACTTTGTCCACGCGCCTTCACTAAGAATTGGGATATCCAATGCAAAAATAATGTTTCAAACAAACAAACAAATAAACAACCAAACAAACAAATTTTACCTCTTTATAATATTATATATTATATAGATTTCAGCGAAATTAAAGTTCTATTATTTGTTTTATTTTAGCTGGAAGTGAAACTCATACATCCGTAACATTATGCATTTTTGAAAATAATATGTAATGGTTATCTGTAGGTGATAGACGAATTTTCGCTATCGTAGTATCGCGTATCATAGAATTACCAATGACCTTGGAACAGTGAAAGTGTTAATTGATGTGACAACATAACTGTTTCTCTATTTCACTTGGCATATTGGCAAATATTCGCGTCATTGGGCTAATATAAAATAGACCTTGTCTGAGTAAAGATAGGGTATATTTTGTATTGGCTAATTGACGAAATATTACGACAAACGTGCTGTGGAGTGCCAGCATTAGAACCATTATTTATGTGTAGGCCTGCAAAACATGAACGCACTTAAAATTATTATGTTTGGTGTTATTATTACTTATTCAATTATTTATATCGCTAATCTAACTCGACCACATTGGCCAATGTTGAATGCTAGTCCTAGCATTTAACTGTTTTTCAATGGATTCAACCAATGACAGACAAGTACTTAAAACACAGAACCCTTCTTAAAAAAGGAAATGGTTTTAAAAGCACGTTTGATTCTGTTCCGTTCGTATAGGACCATAGGGTCTCTCCATATGGTAAGAATATATTCAACGGAACAATGAATTCTGCAAAATAACCATTAATATTAATATAAGTATTTTAACAGAAATTATTATTATTATCACTAGCACATAATTTATGAAATCACGTGAAGCACACTCATAATAACATTACAATACACCGTAAAACCGTGGTTTTGTGATATGGAACTGCAAAAACATTTCACTAGTACATTTTTATAAACATTTAATTAATTAATTATTACGTTAAACCAGATATGTAAGAGTATTTTTTTAAATACTGTAATATTATGTCCCATAACTTCAATACATTTGAATTCACCGACCAAGCCGTGTTTTAGTGGTACCTACCTAAATGTCGCTTTATCAATACAAAAAAACATCGCTAACTCATATTAATATAACGGGTGTAAAAATACCCCTAACGAAGCCGAGTCATTTGTTCTTCCCGTTATTATAGATAGTGCAATCCACTGAGACGCGCCCCACTCCGCTCCGCTCCGTACTAAAGTACAGCTTACAGTACAGTCATCGCGGAGTGGGGCGCGTCGTCGTGGATTGCACTATCTGTATGATCCTGTTTTTGTACTGTACCGTACCTGGGAAGGGAACCATCTGGTTACGGAGATATTGAAGGTCAAAATTAAAACTTTTTTTACGGAAGTTTGTTTTAAATGTTATAACTTAACTTTTTATACTTCTAAGATCCCTGTTCTGTAGCATGCACTTAAAAGCGCAATGTTTTGCGTCAGTAACATTGCACAATACCGTAAACAGCGAATTTTCACACCAGAACTAAGTCATTTCGCAGCAATTATAATAATAATAATAATCTTTATTGCAGACCACTTGATTCATAAAAAAATAATGACATAAATTTAAAATAACAAAATCATATTTTTATTTTTTGCAGTTACTTTTTTCTTATTTTGATGTGCAGAATAAGTAGACGACGGCTTCGTAATAGGACTCTTTACACCCTGCATACTACTCAAATAATAAATAACTAATAATAATCTCTGAAAGCCAAATTTTAGTATACATTGTTGACAACAGCGAATCAATTTTCACGCCTCCCCCTAAGGCCTAGACCAAATATTTTTGATATTCGGATAGCGCATGACCTAAACAGGTGGCATAAAGAATATGAAATTAAAAAAATACATACAAATCCGCAAAATTTCGCAGGTTAAATAAAGCTAGTCAATTAAAATCTACTTTCATTTCATTTCCTTTAGGCAATCTTATTAAACTTCGAGCCCATTTATATACATATAAAATTGCTTCCAATCCAATCTTTTATGGTTATTGTTATAGAAACAGAGTGGGAATTACATTATTGTTACCAGCACACCGCAATCTAAAAGGTACTAATAATAATTAATAACAACACTGACAAATTCCAAAAATAAGTAAGTAAGTATCTAAATTATTAACTTCAGACCTTCAACGACCTTTATTACAAATTCAATTTATATACACAGCACATAATTAAGTATAAGATCAACTAAATATATTCTAATATAAAGTATATTTACATAAAATGTAAGCACATAACCTAATGGTAAATATTTAAGCAGGTACATCATCAAACTATTTGTATCTAACCAATATAACTATATATTAGCGATGAAGAAAGAAACTGTTGAATAAAAACAATATTGTAATAAGTAGATTTTTTATAAATAAATGTGTTAAAATGGAGGCCAAAATACCTTTGAATAGGGTAGAAATTATACTATATCGATAGTATTGTCGTAGGACCTATTTGACAAGCCTTAATGATGCTCTCAGCATTATATTGTATATATTTTTATTAATAAAATAATTCAAGATAGTCACACATAATAATCACATTATTTCTGAGCACAACTTACACTAGGTACCGCAGATACTAAATTAAATAACATATACCTAACTGTAAGTGTTATAAATTTATAATAGAAAATTCTATAATTATTATATGAGCAAAATCAATAAATGCAATTAAATCTATAATGTAATATAAATATTAGTACAGTTGTTTCGTAATAAATAATAAATAAATAAACAGGTAAGTATATACCTATTTCAGTACAAACAAATCAGTGCTTTAACTTATCGACTTACGAACAGCACTAGGCCAATTCCTTAGTAGTCGGGTAGTACAGTCACGAGCGCTGATATGTATCCACTTTGCAAAATTCAATAGCCATTTTCTCGTGGAATATTGACTGCAACTTTGAGATTATGACCTATTAAAATCAACACAGTAGGAGAAAATCACTTTTAAAGGTTTAGGTGTTAACTGACTGATATTATTAGTGCTCATCACTGTACAACTATCTACACTTAGTAATTTTCTTTAATATTCCAGTTTATATAATCAGAGTAATACTGTGAGAAACTACTTTATTTTTGGATATATTTTTATTATTTTTATAAATACATAGAATATTATGATGTATCGCAATATTAACCACTTCGACGACATTTATATGAACTGTAACAACAAACTTTTGCTATTAAACATAATTTAATATTAATAAAATAATTAAAATATAAAGTTTGTATATTATTATTTGATATATACAAAAGCTACGATACGCTATTCAATATTCCCTTTCTAATGTCAATAATTTTGTTATTATATTTTGAGACTAATTTATTATCACTTACTCAAATACAACATTTTATAACCCCTTTACGAATATTTTATAATAACCATGAACAAGCTTAACGCTCTATAGAACTCTAGCAATCTCATTTAATTTAAAATATATTACATACTTGAAAGACAATTTAGTAATAGGAAAAGTATTTTTTTATTATATTTTAAATATTATTTTCCGATTAGTTAAAAACCAAACACACAGTGTACTTATAAACAATATAATCAGTGACAATTTTTTTTTTTTTTTTAAGTGGCAAAAACATCACATCAAGTAGGTAATTCCTCAAGGCCAAGAATTCATGACGTTTTTTTTTTCCCGCTGCGATCCGGATTACATAGTATATTACGCGGCCGTGTGTTTCCTTGGGCGCTTAGACTTATTGCAACTGGTGGATAAAGCCATCGGAATACAGTTCAATTCGACTAGCAGCAACGTCCAACCACAGTTGCTGCAAATGACAATCCAATTTTGAATCTACTGGCGCCTGCAGGTCAACCTACCCGAAACTGTCAAATTTTCCCAATCAACTTTGAACCTTACGCTTTAGTTATAAAATTGAAAATCATTTGACAGATTGTAGTAGGTTGATGTACTGGCGTCTGTACATATTGAACCTATAATCATGATGTGACACCCAAAATACGATCGACACGAGGTGCGAAATCGCAACTCCTCAGGCGCGTCCTAGTCTAAGGCACCATTACTGTGTGTTTCTCTTTTACTTAACCGGGACTTACAATCTTTTTTACGTTTCTTGAGCGAAAAATCGTTGATAGCTAGTCGCTTCCCCGTCGGTGTTGGGGGAGGGGGGTAGTATTAAAAAGAGATATAAAATAATAACCATTTTATATCTCTTTTTAATACTACCCCCCTCTCTTTCTAACTAATAATGAGCTTCCAATAAGCCCTTTAGCAAGGCTTATCCTACTAACGCGCATTAAACCAGTCAGAAGCTGCTTCGCTTCCAGTAATTTATAAATTTATTATCATAAGGCTTAGAACAATCGAATCTATTATTATTATTGATTAAGTACTCGTAAACTGGAACCTAGCTATGTTCACTTTATTTTAATTTTAGTTATATTATTATAACAAAATCAACTATCTTTCTTCTTTTCTTTTCGGCTGGCAAAAGAAAAAAATATTTTATTATGTTTTTATTTTAAATAGTGTCCGTGGAGTTTCTTGCCCGTTCTTCTATAGAGGAACCAACTTCGCTTTGGAATGGACAAATAGCTTCATCTTTCTGACTGACCGACCCTTTGACAATTCAAAAGCGTAATTGATTTATTTGAAATAAATGGTTTGAGTTTGATGAGTTGGGCCCAGTAGCTTAGGTGGCGTTTCAATAAATGCTAATTGAATGAAATTATAGAAAATTAAAAAGTATAAACACTAGTGAAGACCTTCTATCAGTTTTTTTTATCACACATAGATTTAACGAACGACCTCTTTTATTTATTACTTTTTCTACCAAAACATTTAATTACATCTCAAAGCGATCCATAAAACCGAAGTCCGAACAATGAAAATTCCAGATCTCTGTTACGCCACAGATTGGTACAGATGGTTCACTCCGCAAAATCACTTAAATAAAAAGCGACTCTTGCTACGACACAATAAAGTGCAATTCAGGTCGCACAGCGATAATTACCTACAGTTTCCTCTCTTTCTATCGCGTAAATATTATATAATTTATTTATTTATTAATTACATATCTTCTGACTACATTACGCCAACTGAATTCGACAAGTCTAGCCCGTCGCGTACCTTCTTGTAGCTTCAAACCTAAAATGTGGAGTGAACCATCTCTATTCATCTGTGGTTACGCGTTCTTTTAGAAATAACTCTGGCTTAGAAACATAACAAAGTCCCAGCCTTTATTATCTTACTACCTCCAGATTTATAACATCGCCTCTCTCAACCGTCACTCAACATAATAATATACCTTTACAAAGGGTTGTACCTTCACATTAGAAGCTGAACTTCCCCCTGACCTTGAAAAATCCCATGCTTGTCTTGTTGTGGAGTAGTGACGTCACTCCTACGTAGCTCTGGATGATTATGGGGGAGTGGTGTATGCAGCACGCCGATGAAGTCATGTGTTCTATTGCCCTTTGTATCTTTAGCGCGAATGTTTCCATGTCGTAGGTCGATTTTTCTTCTGCTGTTCCCTCTGAAAATTAATACGGCTGAGGTGAATATGTAGAGTAATTTAGATTTCAGCCATAAAAATATATTTTCAGTAGTGAGCGAATTGAAAAAAACACTAGTAAATCAACTCGATTTAGGGACCTTATTAAGGCCCTAGTATTGATACGAGTATGTTATGTATGCTCGTACAAACAACCTAATTCTATATCCTAATTCCTCAAACTCATAGCATTTATTTCAATTAAACCATTTACAGGCACTTTTGAATTGTCAAAGAGTCAGTCAGTTAGTCAGAAAGTTGAAGCTAGTTGCCCATTCCAAAACGTAGATCTCTATGGAGAAGAACGGGCAAGAAACTCCAAGGACACTCTTTTAAATATAGAAATTACAAAATCCTGGGTACATTACTCTTGTTGATTCTATATGTGAGAACGATGTAAAAAAAATATAAAAATCAAAAACGATTAAAAATATAAAGCGCGTGGATCATCCTAAATATAAAGCCAAAGAATGGGGATTGAACCAGGAACAAGCCGAAGTCACGATTACTGAGCTTAACCCAGGCTACAAACCCACCATCATCATCTACCTGGATAATACCCAGAGCTACAAACACACACAAAAAACACATATTTAACAAAGTTGTCTGTACATATTCACCTTCACCTTTATGCCAGAAGATGGGATGCGAGGCGTACGTGAGGAAGGGAACATCTTGACTGAATGGATTCCACACCGTCTTCAGGGGAACTGGCTCGCCTTTGTTCCACATCAGTCGCACGCCGCGGAGGTGGCGCTCTCTGTAGTCAATATTAATGTTATTAGCAATCGTTGCTTTAAATATTCGGTAGGAGGAACTTCGTTAACCCCGGTTGCCTTTGTTTATTGGGGTTTTAGAGTAAAATGATTGCTGGTCGTTACGCGGAACTTTTTTCATTTTCGGAAGCTGTCATTCCACCTCAGCCATACTTCTTATCTCGCTCGCGGACTGAGTGTGAGCGAGACTGAGCGGCGGGGAGAAGGCTTCAAGGCGCCAATAGTTTAGGTAATTTATTTTTACGGCAATAATAACAGTAATTAAAAAAAATACCATTAATAAAAAAAAAAAATAAAAAAAAAAAAACTCAAAGCATTTATTTCAATTAAACTATTTACAGGCACTTTTGAATTGTCAAAGAGTCAGAAAGTTGAAGCTAGTTGCCCATTCCAAAACGTAGATCTCTATGGAGAAGAACGGGCAAGAAACTCCAAGGACACTCTTTTAAATATAGAAATTACAAAATCCTGGGTACATTACTCTTGTTGATTCTATATGTGAGTACAATGTAAAAAAATAAATAATCAAAAACGATTAAAAATATAAGATTAAAAATAAGCCCTGGCAGATAAGAGATGACCAGTCTCAACTGACGGCGCCTGTTCACGAACATGACGCGTGGATCAGCACCATCCACCTCAACTATTCATCATCAGCGAGACATTTAAGTGAGCATGACATACTCTATCTACTAATTTTGAGTAAGCCTTACAAGTTTGTGAAATAAATGTTTGTAATTTAGAATCTCCATTACATGTGCAAGGTTTATAATTATGAAGATGTGTTCTTTACAATTAATGAATACATTATGAATGGCCAAAGTTCAGGTAAAATTTGTGCTAAAAAGCAGATTTTTGGAGGCTTAGACTGAATTCGTTTCTCCAAATGTTTACAATTTTTGCATAAGATACCTATTAGTTTCAAAACTTCAAAGAAAGATTATTATTAGAGTATTACAACGCCAAATCACGTAATATGAGCGTTTGTATGAAAAGTATGACAGGCTGGCCACTAGTGACGGCCGAGATTTTAGCATCATAGTGCTCCGGAGGACAGCCGGCCGTCCACTATTTTCGCATCACAGGATTGTGAGAATAAAAGCGATATTTTTGTCTTTCACAACTCGTCTGGGGAAATACTTACAAAGGCGAACAAAACTATTTAATAATACTAAAAATATTTTAGTCGAAAAGAAGCTAAACTAATACAACTAGAAACATGCATGTTTTACAATATATTATGAATAGTTAAAGTGTAAATAATATTAGTATAGGTAGTGATTAAGATGTAATAATAATTTTGAAAATAATTCATGCTTTAGATAGAATTATCTTAGATAGAATGGCAAAGATTCCATTGGCATAAAAACAATTGCAAATTAAGACAATGAATGAAGACATGTATTCATCACACCCCCTTATTTATAAACGTTATTTAAAGTTGAATAGATAATGATCGTCTGCTTAACCACACATTTTTTGACTTTATGTAACGTTCATAAATTATAAGGGGGCATGACGCAGAACAAAGATAAAGTTTTTTTCTTTTGTGTTAGCAACGTTGGGTGTGCAACTTCAAAGCGCAGGTCATATTGCGCTTAGGGTTGCCAACCATACTGTTAAAAACAGTATTATACTGTTTTTCACTCTAAAATACTGCTGACTGTTCAACAAAAATTAAGTATACGAATATACTGTTTTCACTGAGCTATACAAATAAATATCTCTACTGCGTAGAACATGGTACATGCAATGGGGCATGTTTTAGCCAGCCTTCATTTCATTAAAATAAAATAATACACTATCACTAAAATTCCATACTTTTGGCTATGAGAATCTTAAAGCTATTCTGTAGTAAAAAGTCTCTAAATTTAAAAATTATTTTGACTCAACTAAATCGAATTTGACAATTGCGACTCCACGTGGTACATACTTGTTTGCCCTACCCAGTGAATTTTTTTTAGAGCCGGAGGCGCGCAGTGGGGGCTGCCTCGACGTGTTTTATATGGAATTTTTCACTTTTTGTATGGTAAAAAAAATACCTACGTGAGTATTAGAGGTATAAGGTTTTTATAAAGGGGATCGAAATTTTCATTATTTTTGCGATAGGACACACCATTTTCGAGATATAAGCAAAAGAGAAGAAAAAAATCCAGTACAGTACTGTTTTTGCACCCGAAGACGAGATGTTCGTGTGAATTTTAGTTCATGACAACTAATAATATTCCACACCATTTTCAGTGGCGATTAAAAATAGTCAGAATTAGTTAGACAGTTAAAATTTTAGGTGAAAAACGTCAAATTCAGAATAGCAAAATTGTCTTTTTCACTAAATTAAAATCTCAGTACAATCTTAGTGCTGTCAAACTAAAATATAGTTAAGTTGTGCCACTTTAGTCTATTTCAGAATGGGAAATCATCGTTTGACAGGAGTAAACTAAATTTTAGTGATTTTTAGTCTAGTTTAGACGCATTTGTGACAAGAGAATCGGCACCAATGCGTACTTTTCAGTAATACTGTTTATTTTCCCTCTCTAACCATAATACTAGATCTCTTGTACAAAAAGTTGACAGCCCTATTTGCTTTTACCTGGCAACAACAAGAGCTTGCCACGAAGAGTGTTGCCACGTCAATAAACATGTCGAGCGTCACGCTAATTGATGCCTCGCAAATACACAGATACTGCTGTTACTTTCTAACTTTACAACATCGAAATGTTACAAAAGCGTAGTGACGTGTTAAGAATTTCTCTGAATTACTTCAAACTAGTACTTTTTTTTAAATTAAAAACGTTAAAAATTTAAACTCACATACACAAACAGCCAGACCCGGAACAACTACTGGTCGGTCATACAAATATTTGTTCCGTGCGGGTATCGAACCCGCGACACGCAGCGCAGCAGTCAATCGCTTAACCACTGCTCCGACCGTTCCGTCATCGTCGTCGCCACATCATGAACATAATATTGTGTATGAGGAAAATAATTTGTTTGTGGACAGCTAAGCAAGAAAAATAATTTACAATTGCAATTACCTCTTGACTTATTAATATTTCCCACTTAATATATATATATATTTTAAAGTTAACTTCATGAAGAAACCACAAACAAATGTGAACAGCCAAGCATAACAGAAAAACGATTAGTAAATTAATTTATTGCTCGCAAACAGGCGCGACGCGGCTTTATTAGAACAATTTCTATGGCAACTTCTTGGAAATTGTTCTACCAGAATCGCGTCGCACCGTCGCGTCGCGCCTGTCTGCGAGCCTTTAGAACAAAAAATCAGGCCTGATTTCCTCCAAGGGTTAAACAGAGGTGTAGGTACTTAGAGTACACCCACATTTCGCCAGTTAATAGGCGAGCGATCAGCGATTTAGTCCATGTTTAGGTATCAACCCAGAAGCTCTAGTGTCAGTTTCTAAAGTTAAGACGATAAATTTAACGTAAAAAATACTCTAGAAAGACTTACACTAGTTTGGCACATTTATTCTCTACATCAAGCTACGCAAATATACATCAAAATACAAAATTAACCCAAAAGAAGCTAGCAACTTTTATTGTATCCTACAGCAACTGAAAGGTACCTAGGTTCAAAATACTTGGGATCGAACAGTTTACTGTTCTGGTGGTCCACGTCTTCGTGCGAGGGTCGGCGGCACAACCGGTCTATGACGCAGTCTTTCACGACCGTTGAGACGCCGGAAGCGAAGCCGTTCAGTCGACTGTGTACCAACACATGGGTTATTTATAGGCCCTATGCGTTCTGTGTAGCTATCTGAATGTCTGAGTCCGCCATTGCTAATATTTTTAGATATAAAATGTATATTTTTAAACACACCACTTGATGGATATTGTAATGAAATCGGATCTTAGGTCCATTTGTACCACAATCAATACTTTTGTATTTAGCGCTAAACGTATTTAAAACCACGTTCTTTTTCTGTTAAACGTTTAAAGATGACAGAGACAATGATGTTTTAAATTCGTTAGCGATTCGTGGGGCAAGCGGGCCTTAGACTTGAAAATAGAAAATATCCCACGGGAACGTACTATCGGGATAACCGTTAATCCATGGATTTGGATGAAATTTGACACACGGGTAGACTAACTCAAAATCAACTCAAAGCTGAAAGAATTTATTTCAATTAAACCATTTACAGGCTTGAACAGTCAAGAATTCGGTCAGTCAGAAATATGAAGCTAGTTGCCCATTCCAAAGCGTATTAGATACCTATGGAGAAGAACGGGCAAGAAACTCCACGGACACTCTTTTAAATCAAAAATTTGATACTAAATATTGGTTACATCATTCATTTTGAAATTATGCATGTGAGAACAATGTAGAAAGACGTGCACGTTCGTAAAAGCGTCCGTAATAAAAAGAAAAAAAAATAAAGAACCATTAAAAACTTAAAATAAATTAAAATAGGACAGGATACTTTTATCCCGGGTAGTACGTTCCCGTAAGATAATTTCGGACATCTAAGCGGTCGAAGCCGCGGGCCAGACATAATTTTACAATAGTGCACAAGAAATCCTTACCAATTTCTTAAAATATAAAGTTCAAGAACAAGTATGTTATCTATTGTAATAGGTCTGTGACAGATAATATCAATAAAATAATCATGTGCAATATGTTGTCTTGTCTGAATTTATTGTTACCTACAGAGATTACACATAGGTAACAAAATAAGTGTGCAATATTTTAATTATTTAAATTTTTCTAAATAAATAAAGGGATTACCGAGTCACTTAGTAATTTTAAATAGGTTTATGTCAATCAATCTACCTAGCCTTTTCCCGAGTATGTTGGGGTCGGCTTCCAGTCCAGTCAAATACCAGTATTTTACATAGAGCGACTGCCTATCTGACCTCCACAGACCCAGCAACTTTGTAATACGATACCCCTTGGTAAGACTGGTTGTCACTCTCGGGCTTCTGACAACCCGTATAGACTGTTAAAGATCCACGAATGACAGCCGGGACCAACGACTTAACGTGCTTTACGAGGCACGGAGTAGTCTCGGTATGTAAAGATGGTCACCCTTCTAAGGACCAAGCCCGGCAAGCATAGCTTAACCTGATGGATCGACCCGTGCGGCTGTTATTATTACTTAGCTGCAAGCTCCGCTTTTAAGTTTTATGTGTTTATTAAAATAGCAATTCACACAAGCTAACATGAGATGCCAGCTTGACTTAATTAACCATTTAATAAATGATGTATTGTTTTCTTAAAGTTAAATACAAATAGTGATGTTGTTTTCTAGATCTATCACAAAATAAACCAGTTGTTAGCTAATAATAAAACAATTCTTAAGTAAGAGGTATGTTATTTTTTTCACTTAATTTCTTTTGGTATTAAAAGTAAGTTTTATCCTACATTATGTTTTCCTGTTAGTTTTTAGCCACAATTATGTTTCAAATGTTTTTGTTCCTTCTTTAGCAATTTACATTTCATTCATATTAGAATTGGAAAATACTTCTCTCTATTCTAATATTTTTTTTACTTGCCAAATATTTTATTTTCTGTAAGAAGTTCAAACTTACGGTACTAAAGATGAAGGTGGGTAGACCAGCTCCCCGATGACAATAGTGTCCAGGTCATCCAAATACGTCTTCTTGAATTCAAGCTGCTTCATGGCAATGAAGTCATACTTGATAGTCATGACCAATCGTGAAGTGAGGAGCACAATCCTCTCCTTTTCATTATCCCATAGAGTTATCCTGGAAAGTCATTATAAAATTTTATATGAGACCGGATTTAAAGCTCTGGTCGTAAAGAGAACAGTGGACCGACGCCTTTGATGTTTGCGTAAATGCCGACACCGCACAAGGCCACAGTACTTACCTAGGGTTGTCACAGACTTTACACAACTGCCCAGAAAAGGAGGGTAATGTTTTTAGGGTTTCATGTATGTACGCATGTATGTATGAATGTATATGTAGGTTTCTTTGCTCTGCCATAACTTCTAAATGCCTCAACAGTTTGGACATACAGGGTATAATTACATTTTTTTTTAATTTGTGAATAAGAGCTTGTTAACAATATAAATAAAATACTATTTTATTATTCAGTGTTTAATACTTTACCTATTGAATCAGTTTCCGTTTTCTCATTAATCATTCATTAATTCATATTCATCTACAGATGATAGTAGCCACTATTACTAATATACACTTATGCATTCTCCCACAGCACATCATGTCGCATGCACCATTTTAATTGTATACAAATCAAAACATTTAAAACAAGACACGCGTTAGCCCTTAAAGTCATGTCCCGAGCTACTAACAATGGCGACGTATGCAGTTCGGGCTCGCCCTACCCGCCCCTCACCCTACCCGCCACTCGCTCCTCACACCCCGCACGATTGCCCTGTCAAGACGGCTTCGTTGAATGACTGTATTGGTTTATAGACTGTGGTGGTGTGGTGGTCGAAGCGTGAATAGTTGTGTGACTTCCTAATCATTAAAACAATAAACGCGCACATTCATGAAGTCGCCTCAGTTTGACTGGAGAATAACAAATAAGGAAAAATGTTCCAATCAGATGTTTTTAAGCTTACAGAAGATAAAATTAAAAAATATTAGCAGTAGTAAGATATGATAAGAACACTGCCCATACATTAGTAATAACAAATGTTTGATAATTTTAATATCTGATCTTGCCAACATTGCCAAATGGCAATTTTATAATTAAAAAAACTGCTGTTTATCCTTTAGTTTATTAAAGCCCACTTTTTACCATGATAGTGCATATGCATAGAAATTTATTTGGCGAAATTAATTGTTAAGCAAATTGACTAACTCAAATTGTCCGAATAGCCATTTCATATGAATTAAATCACAAGTCATATGAAATGGCTTTAAATGATAGTTGTGTTTTTTATACAAGGTGGCAGGGATATTGACAAGCAACCTGTTACCATGGATTCAGTGAATGATTACCATGCATTGAACATACATTAACATTTCAATTGCATAGGTCTTGCAATTTTGTAGGAAACAGCTGTATTATTTTTTTATAAACAACAAAGAATTTCAACACACGGGGGTCTAGAATCATGTACTGAATCCATGGTAACAGGTTGCGCATCGATGTCTTTGCCACCCTGTTTATGGGCAATTTAAGTTGTTAGTCAAGTTGCTTTATTTTCCCCGACTGTACAAATAAAGTATGTTAACAATTTGCTTACTCTGTCAACAGCCAAGATCCTAAGTACTCTCCATCTTCAGGGAACAATAGTCCAGTAATACATTCCCGTATAGCAGTCTCCACAACTCCCTTGCGGAATGTGAAAAAGTCTTTAATGTTTTCCTTGTCAAACGGCACATCATAACGAGGGAATACTGCCTGTATGCCTGTTGGTGTAGCTGCAGCTGCTGTTGCTGGAGGGTTTGTTTGATCCTCGGATGCTCTGGCATCTGTAGCATGAGTTGCCATATTGTAGTCTACATTCATATTGTGGAAAGTTCTTTGATGACAGTATGAAAATTGATAAATTCTAATCAAAATAAACCATTTTATAACTATGTAGGTACCTGTTCTATGTATAGGTAATGGATTAGTTCTATTCCTTAGTGGGAATTTTATGGTTACTTAGTCTACACCAATTATAATGCTCACCTTCGCGCCATATATAGCATACCTACGTTAAATATATTTTTATACAAAGTTTATTTTTACCTTACTGTGAGCCTCAGAAAAAAACATTCGACATGGAATGTGCTATGGCATAATATTTTCAAAACATACCGGCAAAGGAAGATGTGGAAGAGGTCAAGGAATTTTCACCAGACAACACCGAGGGATTAACACTAGTCGGGGGTTTCCTTCTCGCCGATTTATCCGTAGTATTATTGCTATTACTTTCTGAATTCTCCGCCACGGTGGTATCCGTCGACAGCTGCAGGGTACCGCCGCGGAACTCCAAGTCTTCATCTTGTAAGTCACTCATCCTGTATTTATGGTTTTCTTTGTTTTAAACACTGTTTTCTTTTTATTGCTATTTGCTCTGCGTAAATAAAATAATCGACCAACGCACTGATAAGTTACGTCAATGTCAAATCACAAATGCGTTTCGTTTCAACGCTATGATTATTTTTTGTGTAGTGTTACACTTTCTTGGATCGAATAAACAAAATAGTTTTTATATAATTATAATAAAAATAATAATTTAATCAAGCTTTATGCCAAGGTGATGATTATATAATTTTTTATTGGTCAAATAACAAATAAAACATTACAACGAAACGGAGAATACTGCCAACAGCGGGAATTTAAAAGTTTTCCAATCTTTCAAAAAGTTTTTTTATTGTGGTCGTCTCGCCAATTTCATATTTTTGTGATGTGTTTTGTATTAATCTTAGGAAATTAGTAATTCCATTGCTTTGCCATTTGACATTACTTCACACTTACTTCACAGGTACGTTCGCGACACTACTGGCTGAAGTTTATTTATTTATTCATATTACCTTTTCTGTTGGCGTATCTCCCTAGATCTTCGATCAATAATAGCACTAGATATCGGGTCGGCACAAAAAATATGTCTCGGTAAATATAAGCGCACTTGAGACGTGAGCTTTTATTTTGATTAGTTCGCTTGAAACACAGCCAATGTAAACACGTCTCACAATGCCACAGTGTGTATTTAAAATTTGTAAAAATAATCTCCGAAAAAGCAATATTACTTAATTACTTTCAGTAAGTACATGAAGAATAAGTTATATTTTAATCTTTAAACTAACAAATAATATCATTTTTTTTTTTACAAAATTACCGATTTTAAACCACCGCTACAAATGTTTGGCCAAGGCTAGCCAACATACGCACAAACTTTTGTTCAACAGAACAGTAGATGTATGGAGTAGATTTGTATTGTAATAATTTTATAAAATTTGTTACCAGAACTTCAAAATTGGTTATTGCTACTTTTGTGTGTTTGTTGGACTGTCATTGGTTATTTAGCTTTCCTTTTTTATTTTAGCTTTCCTAGCAATCCATTTACGTGTGCAGAATGGATCTTGATTGTCGCCAGAGACAGAAGAGATTACTTTTTAAGCCAGCTAGGAATTCGGTTATATGTTCGGATCACTTTGATAAATCGGATATATCCGGAAATACTAACCGACGTCGATTGGTTAAAACAGCAACTTTAAACAAACATACAAACACACAGACACACACCCTCACAAACTTTCGCCTTTAAAATATTAGTGTGATAACTTCTAAATCGCGTACTAAGTAGACGCACTTATTTTTTTATACGTGTTGATTACAATGAGCCAACCCGCAGACAATTAATAGCAATGTCTTATTAAAATAAATATTGTACTAATTTAGTCCTACTACTTTTTTAAATCGGTCAAAAATATTTGCTACCATATAAAACGAACATTTGCCTAAAAAAATATATTTTTACCTTTCTCTAAAACTTAAATATAAATATTTTGCAATCGCAATTAAACTTTTTGCTTGAGTGGTTTATATTGAACAGAAAATGTTAATATTATAAAACTTTTTTCTATAATTAGTAGTAAGAAATGTAAATGTCTAAGGCCCGTATTACAGAACCTCACTCAAAACTCAAGCATTACTTAAACTTAAACTGGTTTCAGCCAATCAAAAGGCTTTAAACGGGTTTTAAGTAATGCTTGAGTTTTAAGTAAGGTTCTGTAATACGGGCCTTAGTGTGTGTAAACGTGGCCACTTTAGCGACGTATTTTTGTTCCTGATCCTGTATGATAATAGCACTACGCCAACAGAATAGGTAGGTATCTACACATTTTACCTACATTAATTCATAAAAGTTATAGGTGTTCAGGTAGGTATAGACCAATTACTGGAATACACGACATTCACATCACATATTTAATTAAAGCAACATCTTCTGACTTTCATACCGTCGGTCCACGGCACTGAGAAATTAATCAAGAATCAGGATAATCGTAGCCTGCGCACTGATAAACTTTGATGTGCCGTGGCCCGTGCTTCACCGAGGTTATGAATGCCTGGAGACTCACTTGCCCGAATTCAGATCCACCCGACAATCCATCTTCGCAGAGACGAGGTGGGATGACCCGCTTCGCAGAGCAGTACTGAACAATTTACTTGACACGTCTGATACTGCGGAGCGTGCGCACCTGCTGGCTGTGGGTAGATAAGTGGGAGTCTGGTCTGTGGCTTGGCTTTATGCATTACCGTCGTCGAACATAGGCACTTTGTCCGACGACACTACTTTCCGCCTCGCGCACCACGGCCTGTCTTGCAGGTTTTTGTAGTACTTACCTAAAAAGGTGTATTTTTTGTAATGCCAATAAACGCATTTTTCTTTCTTCTTTCTTTTCTTTAAGGTGTGGGGTGCAACGTGTGTTGATATTCTTGCGGATTTGCGGCAACCCCATCCTGGCTCGACATGCTGTGGTCCGAGGTCCGAGTCCGAGTCTCGGGGTCGAAGTGCTCATGGTTAATTCAACGAAATCTCCAAACGCAGGCTGACTTCCTGTGACCCAAGGACTGGATTTTACCTTGGTGAAAGGATATAAGCATTGCTATACATGCCGCCAGTCTCTTGGGTACATTACAGTGGCGGACTAAGCCTGCCGGCAAAACTAAATCCCCCCAAAGTAATGAACGTTGAAATATACAGGGTGTTAAAGTAATTTTGTGCCATAGCTTAGGGGTAGGCTCAGTACAGAGGAAGCCAGAAAAAAAAATCCTACAGTACGGAAACCACATATATATGCAATAAATGAAACCACATACTTGTTACCGCCTTTTCTGACGATACACAAAAAATGGACGAAATCGGTCCAGTAATTAGGTCAAAAAGTAGAGTTCTAATTTTAATCATATTTGAACACTGTAGAATTTGGTCTATGATTCCATGAACTTGAATCCTTGAACATTGAAAAGCGAATTCGAAATTTTGATTTCGTCGAAAATTGACAAACTAGGTATCGAAACGCCAGCACCGACAAAATAGCCGCACGCGTGCATAGTTGCAGCTCTTCCTGGGGTCAAGGTACTTACCTAAACAGAGTGTTTACTTTTATAGAATTTATTTTGATATTTATTTTGTTTGAATTTTTTTTTATTTTAATTTACGGTTTTTGCTATACTTCTGTGGACTAGTATTACCTGTGGTTTCAATTATTGCATATATGTGGTTTCCATACTTTATATTAGCACCTACTAACTTAAAATAACAATCGTTTAGAATTAAAATTATTTTATTTGTTTAAATGCTTTAATTACTTACCTACTATCGAACGCGTTGTCATTTTGTCCTTCACTTCTTCTAAACGATTGCTATTTTAAGTTAGTAGGTACTAAATTAGGTTGAACTAGTTTTTTTTTTTTCTGTCTTCCTATAACGATACTGAATCTACCCCTAAGCTATGGCACGCAATTACTTTAACACCCTGTATAGCTCGCTCGCTGCCTCGACAAGATTAGGCTTTCTTTTAACTATTGATACAGAAATAGGAGATATTTTATCGACAACAGAAAACTCAGAGCAATTGGCGGTTTCTTGAAATCATCAAATAAAATTGTGATTTAAATTTATTTTAGAAAGTTATACGTTCTTATAAATAAACAGAATTATCTACAGAACCTAACCCTGCCTGCTGATCCCAATTCTTTTGTCGAGGAAGTCGACAGCCACGCATATTCTTAATAATGAACTTGGCTCCTATTTACACATTTATTTTTTTGATGGGATAATACCTATCTAATAATACAGAATGTCTGTGTTCTTTCTCAAAATCAAACGGATCGACTCGAGGTTAGAAAAATTAATTTAAAAAAATGTAGGTAATGTTGCAGTTTCCGTTTTTGCCAAAATCGGCCTCAAGGCTCCTGTAGTGTTTTTCGCTATTTCTTATAAGTATTTTCGAATCAATTTAGCAGCAACAAAATGCGTGGTAAAATTAATTCCGTTTACCTACTTTTTCTGTTAGAGACTAAATTACTTCTAAAGTTTCCTTAACATTTTAAGGCGCTACCCCGAGCTAATATCTAATCCAAAGTAAATAGCAAAAGTACCAAAAGCGGCCGTTTTTGACACTTTTGCTATCTACTTTGGATACGAAACACTTTGAGTCCTGTTAACAACTTAAAAATACTTTATCCTCTTTGTAACAAACTCCACGTTTTAATCCTTTTATCTTCATATTCTATGCCATGCTACGATTTTTTATTCAATGAGGGCGCCACTTATCTCGGGGTAGAGTAACTATGAAGTTTCTTGCCCATTCTTTTGCATACGAAACTACCTTTTAGAATCATTTTTTTTATTATTATTTATATTTTGACGTTCAAAAATGATTTACTTCAAATAAATGATTTGACTTTGACACTGAAATACAGAAATTACAGACGCCAAAATTTATTTAATAGAATTTCAACTTTATCACTAAAGTATTAGGTTCAAAGTTGATTGAGAAAATTAGAGTTTCGGGTAGGTTGACGTGCTGGCGTGTGTTCATATCGTAAGTAGGTAGGTACCTATATACATTCGTTTGTAGGTGGCAGATTTAAAAAAAAAAAAAACAGTTACACAATATTTATTTATTTTACAAAAATGATTGAACTAAATAAAAAAGCACTAAACTCTTACTTTCTACTTTCTGGCACAAGTTATCAAGTAATATGGCAAAAAAATTATTAGACCGGTAAATATTCGATACCTATACATTCACTATTTTTGCTATGTACGTAGGTACTTAGTATTGACAAAATTGCACTTAAATAATATCCTAAAAACTGTACAGTGTACCTATATCATTTATAAATACAATAAGTATAATAATTACATTTTACGTAATTGCTCAGTTTATAATAAAATTAAGTACCTATAGTATTGCAAATTCGAATTGCACAAAAAAAGAAGATAAAACAGAGCCTTCAACTGCGTTACTCCTCAAAATCCATTGCTTCATACGTTTGAAACAACATTGTTGAATTATCGATGTCGAAACGCAATGAATGTTGTTGAATTGTCAAAATGACAGAAATTGTAATTTTATGTGATTCAATTACCCTGCAGGTTTTATTGACAATAATGTAATAAGATTATATTCTTCAATAATGGACAAACAACATTTTGCAAATCGACGTTTTTAAACCAATAACCTTCAAACGCGATGTGGAGGAATTCAATTATACATAAATAATTATACCAGGGGTTCCCAAACTTTTACAGGTCACGGCACACTTGCAACTTGCAAGTTTAGTTTTTGTAGGTATCGACGCCCTTTCTAGTCAAAAGAGGGTAGGTGGGCACAAAAAACATGCATGATACGAAGCTGAGTTTTTATAATTATATTGACACAAGAATACATGTATTATTTAAGAAAAATAGGAAATAAAATACAATGGCAACTTAGTCAATGTGAGGCGAGAGCTTGGTGATGTCTACACATTGTTTCAAGGCGCTTGACACCGCTGCTCTCATTTCTTGCTCCACATTTATCTTTGAGCGATATTTGCTCTTTATTACAGCTACAGCTCCAAATCCGGCTTCACATAAATAAGATTTTGCAAAGGGAATAAGAATTCTTAGAGCTTTTATTTTGTACCCGCGAATACGTATGTTTTATTTCCGGAGAACGGTAAACAGGATCGCCCCAAGGCGCACCTCTTGCGCTCAGTTGGGAACCCCTGAATTATACCTTAAATAATTATACAGTCAATCACTCAGCTGTCAAAATCTTTCTGACAAGTGAGAGATTCAACTTTTGAAATATTATTAAAGTAAAATTATAGTAATTTACTTAGTTATAATATTATACAAATGTATACAGAATAAGAGCTACTTCGAGAAAACAAAGGAACTGTGTCGTTTTTTAATCAAAATAATCTATTTATACTTTTTTCTACATGATCCTTTTAGATTGAAAGTAGCTCAATAAACAATCCTCTCACAGTAATTTTACCTTTGATTATGCATGACTGTCAAAATCACAGTGATCTTTATTGTCCTTGCAATAAGGTTGCTGTTGCGTTGCAGCTGTCAGAGGTAAAATAACTGTGAAAAGACTAGGAGTCCTAGTAACAGCTACACCGTTTGGCGGGGCAATGTGGCGGGTACACGATGCACTGGTCCATGCAGTACACATCAGCCCCCGCGCGACCTTCTAGCTCGCCGACAGCAACGCATTCTTGCCTGGAAATGTTGCAATGTGAGTTAGAGATACAAACACAACAAAGATGTATGCCACAGATGGCTCCTTGTTTGTTCTGGCATCATGAATTTTTAATCTACTTACTTATTCCATATTTAAATCCTTGTTTCCAATAATAATTGATGTTATTTCCACTTAAACATAATTATAATATCAACTATGAACAAGTGTTAAGTTAATTCCAGAATGGACTAGTAGGTACTTTTGTTTGAAATTTTGAACAGCTGAATTTTAGTGTGGGTATTTGAAGTAAAGTTATACCATTATTTAAATCAGGTAATAAAAATGACGTTGGCAATTTCAGGCCTATTTCTATTTTACCAGCATTCAGCAAAATATTTGAAAAGTTAATACTCAAGCAGTTGCTAAGACATTTTAATTTAAATAGCCTCCTTCATAATGAACAATATGGCTTTACAAAGGGTCGTTCGACTACAGATGCGGGTGTTGCTCTCCTGAAACACATATTTAACGCATGGGAGAACTCTCAAAATGCTATTGGAGTTTTCTGTGATCTCTCCAAAGCCTTTGATTGCGTGCACCATGACACGCTTTTGCGTAAACTGCGTCATTATGGTGTGCTAAACGAAGCTCTCAACGTTTTAAATTCATATTTAAATAATAGGTCGCAATGTGTAGATGTTGATGGTGTAAAATCTTCCGGGCTACCAGTTCAGTTAGGTGTACCTCAAGGCTCAATACTGGGTCCATTCTTGTTCTTAGTATATATCAATGATTTACCATTCTATTTAAAGGGTATCTGTGAAGTTGTACTGTTTGCAGATGATACCTCTCTTATTTTTAAAGTAGACAGGAATAGACAAGATTTTGACGATGTAAACAGTGCACTATCAATGGTTACGGATTGGTTTACGACAAATAACCTAGTTCTCAATGCCAAAAAAACGAAATGTGTAAAGTTTGCCCTTCCAAATGTTAGAAATCTAGGACCCAACATCGTCTTAGATAAAGAGGTGCTTGAAACTGTAAACTCGGCAGTTTTTCTGGGCATAACAGTAGATGCCAAACTTCAGTGGGGCCAACATATATCGAGCCTAGCGGGAAGGCTCAGTTCGGCCGCCTACGCCGTCAGAAAAGTAAGACAATACACTGACGTTGATACAGCTCGGTTAGTCTATTTTAGTTATTTTCATAGCGTTATGTCCTATGGTATTCTGCTGTGGGGCAAAGCTGCAGATATTCAAAATATATTTGTCCTCCAAAAACGAGCTATTCGAGCAATTTACCAGCTAGGTGCCAGAGTTTCTCTAAGAGATTTTTTCAAAGATATCGGTATTCTCACAGTGGCATCACAATTCATCTTCGCCAACATCTTATATATTAGGCAAAATATACACTTATACACTAAAAACAGTGATATTCACAATGTTAACACAAGAAGTAAGGATAAACTACGTGCTCCCTTTCACCGGCTTCATAAGGTTCATAACTCATTTGTTGGGCTTGGTATAACCTTTTATAACAAGCTACCCTCTTCTTTGCTAGATTTGCCTTTTAATGCGTTTAAAACTAAATTAAAGTCCAACCTTTGTTCAAAGGCATACTATTCTATCAACGACTACTTAAATGATAAGAATAGATGGTCGCTGTGATTAACTCAAGACAATGTTTAAATGTTCTTTCTCCAGAATTAGTTTACCTACTGACAGGTTATATGAGTTTATATAATTGTTTATAATTTTACTTTATAAGTCAATTTATTTTAATTTTATTTTAATTTAGTGCTGACATAATCTACTCATTACAATGTTTTTTTTATGAGTTGTATTGCAATATGTGGTTAGTTAGCGACCTCGACAATTATTTATTTTACCTCGATGGCCCTAGTTTAGTTTATCAATTGTAACTTCTAGTTACAGCTATATGTAAGCGGGCACGCCCTTTATGCCTGGAGGCTTTTTCTTTTTTTTTTTTAGATATTGTTTACTTTTAGTTATTTTTATTTCTGCTTGAGTATAGTTCTCGATGCTTTTGGTTGGTATATTGGCGTGTGCTAGCTGTCATATGGCTATTAATTATAGCTATTTAATTTAAATTATTTTTTGCATATTGTAAATTGTCTTGCATACTGTTGTATAGAATCATTTTTTATTTTTTTTTCTAACTGAACAGACAGCTGTGCTGCTGGGGAGTTTGTTGCGCCACTTCTTCTTCCCAGCAAAAGCACTAGGAAGTGGTGAAGGGTGGGCGTTTTGGGGGACTGTCTTATGTAATTTTGACGTTCGAAAAGTGCTGATTCTCAGCCTAGTTTGAATAAATGACTTTTGAATTTGAATTTTGAAGCTTGCGTTTTAAAAGTTGGCACCGTCGCAAATAGCTGTCAGTATTTGACAGCTATTTGCGCTGTAGCTGTTTTTATTAATTTGTTAATTTTACTAGAAATATGAAATATCGCTCTTTGTTGACCTAAAACTAGCTTCTATAACCTGCCTCAAGAATTGGGTTATCCAATGCAAAAACAATTTTTCAAAAAGTTACAAACAATTTTTTTTGTAAAAAAACAAATTTTACCTCTAACTAGTTATTATAATAAAAATAAAAATATTAGAATTGCAATTATAACACTGAATTTGATGTTGTAACCGTTTTAGGTGTAAAAAGGACATTTGGCGTTTTTTACATATAAAACTAAATATTCAGTGTTAAGTACGATATTATTTATTTCATAACCAAAAATTTAGTTCACATAGGAGCGTTACTTCATAAAGTAATATTGCCAAGTAATCAAAACAGCGAAATATTTTACAGCTATTTGTGACGCGCGTTACATTTTTGGAAACTGAATTAGGTATTCTACCTATTCCAGTTTTTATTTTATTGACAACGAAACACCGATGATACTCACGGGCAAGTACACAAGTCTTCGGGACAGTTGGGAGGGTACCGCAGACAGTTGGTCTGACACCAGCTGAGCATGCCCGGAAGTCTTCGGAAAGTTTTAGTCGGCACACACACTTGGTCCCTGGAAAGTTAATGAAGTATATTAAAGTTAGCCTAAAATTGGCACATTTGGCATTTTTATTTACACATCCAAAGGTTGAATACCTATGGCCCGGGAGGTTGGTTGAAACCAGTTCGGTGGGTGACAATAAACTAGAAACTAATGGAAACGAGTTTCATCTCACATTTTTACCGTAGGTACACCTAAGCAAGAATACCTAATGATATCAATTTTAATGTAAGAATGAAAATGAGAAAAAAAATTATAACATAACATCACGCCTGTAATCCTCGAAGGGTTAGGCAGAGGTGTACATGTAGTACACCCACATTTCGGCAGATATGTTTAAGTCCCATGACATAGGGGGCGAGCCTATTGCCATCAACCGGGCACCAATCCAGACTCCGGGCTGCTACTGAGAAATTCCTGATGGAAAAACCCAATAACAGTTTGCCCGACCTGGGAATCGAACCCAGGACCTCATGCTCAGCAGTAGCGCTTGCGACCACTAGACCAACGAGGCAGCTAAAAAAAAATATAAGCTTTGGTATTTCAACGCATCTATATAGTAGCATAGTTTTAGTGCATCTACAATATTAGGGAAAGTTGCTGAAGAACGGTTCCGTGTTAGGTAGATACGAGTACCTACATAATTTTAGTCAACCGTTTTTAAAAACTTAAGATTAATTCATCACTAGAACATTAATTTTCTATCACAAAGCCTAGAAATTAAGCGTCTACTCTAAACAGGTATAATACAAAAGTTTTCTGTACATTTTTGCAACACAGGATCATGTTAGTCACAACTTAGGCTATAAAC
This sequence comes from Xanthia togata, assembly GCA_963853775.1. Taxonomy (NCBI): domain Eukaryota; kingdom Metazoa; phylum Arthropoda; class Insecta; order Lepidoptera; family Noctuidae; genus Xanthia; species Xanthia togata. The sequence goes on from OY970802.1 coordinate 23,253,300, forward strand.
AACTGTACATTTCTTATTATACGAAGAAAAGAGATTTAGGGTCTTGACAGCTTGTTAGTGACGTCATGACTAAACTACGACACATAACATCCAAGAGGCTGGAAAGTTTATTCACAAAGGCACCACCACGTCGTCAGCCAAAACCTTTTAATCATTCCAAGGACATGGCAAAGTATACCTAATGATCGGTGGAACAAAGTCCTCCACAGAATCTGTATCAATATCATTGCTGAAAGAAAACGATCAATATTATAGTGCACGTTATTGACAGTAAACATATAATTTTGTACATTACACATATATATTTATGTTTTACCTAATTACGTACGATTCCTTTCGGATATCCTTCAGTTTTTGTCTGAAATAATGAAGCCACAAGATACATATAGTATTATATATGGTACTTAAATAAATAATGAGACACGTACAGACGTGCACATCAACCTACCCGAAACTATCAAAAAGTTAAAAGTTGATTGATTTAAAGTTGATTGGGAAACAATCAATTTTAAACCTTATAGTTTGGTGATAAAGTCGAAAATCTACTTAAGAAATTTAACAGATTGTAGTTGGTTGGTGTAATGGCGTCTGTACAAACATATAACAGATAATAATGTGACAGATACACACAATATAGACAAAAATAATACATGGGATGAGCAAAATTGTAGATAGTGCTATCGAACCTGACGACAAGAGGGTAGACGTTTCTGGGCATGTTAAAGTCTCTGTAGTATAAGAGGAAGGGATAGTCCCTCCTGAGGTCTCCGGCGAAGGCAGGCGGTAGACCACCGGTGCTGGTGATCACGCTGACGTCAGCGCAGTTCCTGAAGGTCTCCGAGCGACCACACCCGACGGCCTCTGTGCCGTTAGAACATACTCCCCACATATTTCCTGGAAATAGTTAAGGTTACTTTAGTTCTCACGATCTGCTTTATTTGATAGGTACTCATGTACTCAAGGAGTGGTTCTGGCATTATTTATTCTCTTCATCATATCTTTCAGTTTTCCGGTTACTGGGTTGTGGAGGTCAGATAGGCAGTCGCTCCATGTAAAATACGGTTATTCAGCTGCATTCAGTTAGACTGGAAGCCGATCCCAACATAGTTGGGAAATGATTAGGCAGAGATGATGAAGGCCTGGGATTATATACTCCAGTTTCGTTAAAAAGAAACTGGTAGTTTCAACATTCTCAAAATGGTGTATTTTACCACACACACCCACTCACAAACCCCCTTACCAACACACACACACACACACGCACGCATAGACATACACCTACCCTGGCACACAAACAGCACACTACAAACAGATTTCATCATCATTTTAGTCGAAAGACGTCCACTGCTGGACAAGCACCAGCACTTCGACCGATTCTGTACCTCCCGTATCCAGCGGATCCCTGCGGCATTTACAAGGTCATCGGTCCATTTTGTGGGAGGCCTTTAAATTTAATTGAATCACAACTGCAGGAAGTGTTCACTTAAAACGTTACTGATAATGTTGTTTACCATTAATGATGAATAGATCGACATTATTTCACTTTTAAAGGGTACAACTTAATTTACGTAACCATCTGACCGAACACTGTCTAAAGATACAGGCCTCCTAGTTTGAGAGACAGGGTTTATATTTTGTCATATAGACTTTTGTAGCCTTTCAACGTTTGTACAAACAATTATGTATAATTTTAGTAATCTACTACTGTGTTCAACCTGTGTCTATGTATTGTTTTTGGACAAATAAACATAATTTTATAGGAAGTTTATCTCACCAGTATAATAAGTCCATTGCAGCACACACTGGGTGCATGTTATGTAGGGAGGCAGCCGCACCCTGTACCTAAAGATCTCCTTCTTAGCTGTGTCCAGTGGAATCAGGAACCTGTCTTCTCTCGTCTCGGATATGTACAATGGGAACCTGGAAATTATGAAATTGAATCTTAAATGCAGATTTCTTCTAAAGGCCTAGATCCTATCGTTCATTATTTATATTAAGACTCATGGATATAAAACCGTTGTCGAAAGCTAGAAGGGCTAAGAATATGATGGAAATGATTATCATACATATAATGCGCACGCGACTGCTAGTCACTGCCTGAGGTATATATATAACTAGCTCTTAATTCTACATAAGCATGGTTCACATAGGGTGACAGGGCTAAAAATCAGCCGATCGATTCGGTAAAAATCTCATCGTGAAAACAGGTGAAGAGAGCTGGCATTTCACTGATTGATAGAATCAGGGCTATTGCGCTTGAATGTTCCGCTAGAGGCGCTAGTGTAGAGTGAGATCTTTAGAAATGTCAAATGTCACTGTTTGCGGGATTTTCTATCGCGAACTTTTACTTCATTTTTATTTTTATTTATTATGGCTTATGGTTTAAAGTAATAACTTAGAATCAATTTGGTACCACTTGGAGGAAGAATAATATTTGCTTGCTTAATGTAAATATTCATTTGAAGTTTTAAAATGTAATAAAACAAACATTATAATATAAAGTAATGGGTACTTAAACTTACCCAAAACATATTTATCAAATAAAAGTCCTGACAGGACCTTACTCACCAGTGTCGCCAACTGGTGACCACAAAAACGATAGCCAACATTCACAGGTCACTTCAAACTCACTTCCGAAGTTTTCAGGGTGAGATTTTGCAATATTTACTGGCTATTAAGAGCACCAACCTGTCAAAGCATTCCTGCGTGGCTTCTTGCCTCGGGTTATTGTTTGGACATAGCTTCATTACGAACGTTCCGAGATGGTTTGCTGTCAACTCCACTTCCACTTCGATTTCCTGTTGAATTGTATTAGTTTCCTACTTAACTGCACCGTACTAAAATGCCAAGTGTACAGACGCTAGCAGGTCAACCTACCCGAAACTGTAAAATTTTCCCAATCAACTTTGAACCTTATGCTTTAGTGATAAAGTTAAAAATCTATTAAAGAAAATTGACAGATTGTAGTAGGTTGATGTGCTGGCGTCTGTACGTCAAACTACTAAAATCTGTCAAAATTCTTTATTCGATTTTCAACTTTACCAGTAAATCATAAGGTTGAAAGATGATTGGGAAAATTTGACGTTTCGGGTAGGTTGATGTACTGGCGTGAATGGAATGTACTGGTATGTTACCAGTGCTTTTTTTTTTTTTTTTTTTTTTTTTTTGGGTGGGAAATCATCAAATGACGTCTCCCGCTCTGGGTGGAGCGGGAGGGCGTGTCAGACTCTTACTGACTAAAACCCACCCGTGTTCCTTCTGTTGCCTGTGCAATGCCAGGGGGCCACGGTATCCCTTTCGGACTTTCCCGCAACCCCGGCAGGCAATGGTCTCATCAGACCCCTTCACTCGCTGACACTCTTTGAGGCGCGCGTGGAACACAACGCGCCGTCGACCCGGGCTTGGTCCTTACCGGACGGCGAGCTACCCATTGCTCACCGTCCGCAAGCCCGCGCCTACGGTGGCCGGGAATCGGCAATAGATTCCCGACGCCCAGGGCGTCTCCTCCTGCGGCGGCTAGGGGCGTGAGGGCGCGAAATTTGCCTCTCCCTCACGCGCTCCGCCTCCTCCTTCGCGAGCATTACTGCTTCGCAGAAGGAGGTGACGGCCTCCCATGCCCTCTCGCTCCGTACCATGGCCTGGACCAGGGCAGGACGCGAGAGATCCCCGCCACCGATCGCCTCCACGAGGACACGGCGGTGCTCTGCCCAAGCCGGGCATACCTCCACCGTATGCTCCACCGTGTCCTCCGGGCGATCCACGCAGTGATGACACCCGGGCGTTTCCTCCCGCCTTATCCGAAACAGGTACCTCCCGAAACAGCCGTGTCCGGTGAGGACCTGCGTCAGGCGGAAGGTGAGGACGCCGTGGCGCCTCTCCAGCCACTCCTCAAAGAGGGGACTTATCGCCGCAATAGTGGCGTGCCCAGCACTGGGTTGCGACAATCGCACTCTCCATGACGCCATGAGATCCCGTCGGAGCTCTGTCCGCTGTGCTGCGATTTCTCGCGGCATCGGAGTCAAGCCCCGGCGTTTCGCCTCCCCGCGCCACTCCCAAATATGCGCGAGGACTTTTGCCTCCAGATCCCATGGCGGCAATGTTACCAGTGCTGGCACACAAGCCTCCTCTCTGTGAGAGGGAGCGTGCCGTACCTAATCCACCACGCTAACCCAGTGCATGTTGGTGTTGGATGTCATAATATATCTTCGTTTTTTTTTATCCTAAGATAGTGTCCAGTTTTCTCACAATTTTTTCCTTCACTGTTTAGAGAGGGAGAGCAGTGGTGATGAAATAATTTACACGTTTAAAGTAAAGTGCCTGGCTGAATTTGAACTCACTCACTCACTCGTAAGTCGACGCGGCCGTTACTACCACTGGGTAAGTAGTCTTTGTTAATAATTTTCAGACATTGCCGAAATTCTTAGACGCCGACTATTAGCTCGATTCAATGCTTTGGGATGAAGGCTTTATTGCTGTCAACGCTATATGTAAAATGTTAGCCAATGGAACTGTGCTGTCTTCTCCAGTCCCCGAACTATTTAACCCAATGCTGACGAGAGCGTCATTGAGTCTTCTGGTTACCTACTTCGCATCAAAATCCTTCAAAACAACGATATTTGTTAACACTGACCTGTCCAACGCTGTAATGCCTGGTGACGATACCTTTGCCGTACATACCACCAGCTTCATGAGGCCGTGGTTCAGGTACGTGGTGCGCGTCTCCACAAACCCCACATTTACCTTCGTTCTGCTCCCATTGGACTGAAATGTTTTAAGAATTATGAAAAGTTGAAACAATTCCAACACCTGCATGATGCGCACACGCCGAGCCGCCCGCCAGCAGCGGCGGCGCGGCCGTTCGGCTTCATAAGGAATTTTTATTTTTAGTACCTAACGAAAATATATTTGAAAAATAACACAGATATAAATATAGATCATTAAAAAATACTTAGTTTGTTCATTGAATACGAAATATCATATCGTTTTTATTTTTTGGATAGACATTACTTCCTGAATTCATTTCATAACGTATTTTATTACAATACATACTTAAATATTCACATAGTAATGTGTAGGTACGCGTTCTAGTTCACACCTTCCTATAAACTTATAAAGAAAAGGATAATTAACGTATTATTGAAATCCTTAGAACGGTGTTTCTTTTGGTGTCCGACTTTTAACCCTAACACAATCATCATACATTATTTGATTTGAAAGTCACTGAAATCATAAATCTGCGTTGGAGGGAAGAATATAAGCTATGCGAAAGCGAAAATCAGACCTTAATACTCGTAAACTCCCAAGAGACCTAGGGAGGCCCTTAATATTAGGTCCCCACCTATGAAATCAGCGTTTTGTATGGAGAATTTTAAAGAAGTTGCATTTTTCATACTAACATTTTCTTAATTTATTTTACAACCATGAACACTAATGTGTTAAAACTTTTATGCACTAATGTTTAAAAACTAAGTTAACGTATGCACTTAGATTAAGCGACAAAAAAAAGTTTTGGCTAAGTTTTAAAACGAATAGTGGTCATTTCCTGCTACCAAAAAGAGGAGTCATCTATATGGTATTTTTATGCTTAGAAAACTATAAGTACCTAATAAGGTTTTTTTTACTATTGGTAGTTGTCTATGATGGTCATTATTCGATATAATATCAAGCAATTCAATCAATCTGCCTAGCTTTTTCCCAACTATATTGGGGTCGGCTTCCAGTCTAACCGGATGCAGCTGAATACCAGTATTTTACATGGAGCGACTGCCTATCTGACCTCCACAACCCAGTAACTGGGTAATACGATACCCCTGGGTAAGACTGGTTGTCAGACTTTCGGGCTTCTGACGACCCGTAACGACTGTCAAAGATCCACGAATGACAGCCGGGACCAACGGCTTAACGTGCTTTCCGAGGCACGGAGGAGTCTCGGTATGTAAAGATGACCCATCCACAGACCAACCCCGGCAAGCGTAGCTTAACCTGACGGGTCGACCCGTGCGGCAGTTACTACTTAGCCACGAGCTCCTCAATATCAAGCAATTGATGAACATTTTAAATCATAGAAGTGACGAGGCTCTCTATTTGTGCAAAAAAAAACTCCAATTTCATAGGTGGGGACCCAATACTATGACAATATTGTTTTTAAAAACACTATCTCCACTGGCACCCAAGCTAAGATTAAACTTGTGTTATGGGTGCCAGCCTGCCTGGGCTCTCTCTATGAATACATAATATTACCTATACCTTAATTTATACAGGGTGGGACATCTAGTGTTTTAAATTTGAATCGGCTATAAAAAAAAAACAACTGATTATTTTTTCAAATATTTCTGGTTTTATTGGAAAGGTTGAACTTTGTCATTTAAGAATGGAACACAATATCATTACTAATTTCTTATCATTAATTATTTTCACATATGATTACCACGACTGGCTCGGCAGTACCCCATCCGATCAACCCAATTTTTCAGCACATTTTCGATTGTTTCGGCTTGAATCTCTTCAATGGCAATTTGTTTCCAAAAATTGAAGAGAATGACATGGATGACATTTGGTTTCAACAAGACGGGGCCACATGTCACACAGCCAACGTAACCATCGACATTTCGCGCACTGTTTTTGTAACAGTGCGCAATTTTTAATATTTAAATTATTTCCTTTAAATCAATTTTTTTTAGAGCAACATTAATTATTGTATTTATGTTAATTACTCATGTATACATTCACAATGGACAGATTCTTAAGATGAGAATACAGAATTCGCTTTACACTAACGTGACTCGCATTCGCTATTCAGTAATTGAACAAATGAGTTAGACTTCACCTTGGAGGCTTTTATTGATAGGTCATTGAACTTTATTTTCCGTAAGAACGGACATTGGCACCTCGCATCATTAGTGGAATCAATAGACTAAGATAAAAAAAAAAATATGCTTGCGGTAATGTTCAAACGACTGCAAGGATAATGCCCTGTCTAGAGATTCAATGCGGATGTAAAATTATAAATCAATCAGCCTGCCTTTTCCCAATATTGAGGTCAGCTTCCAGTCTGACCGGATGCAGCTTAATACCAGTATTTTACATCGAGCGACTGCCTATCTGACCCCCACAAATGGGTAACACGGTACTCCTTCGCTTGAAATATTTTATCTTTATTATTTTTTCTTACATAAAGGGTGTCCAGCGAATAATTTTCATGTTCAGTAGTGGATAAAACAAAAACTACAATGTTATTCTCATAATTTATATTAACAGAATGGAGTTTGACGATGCGGATTTTATGTCTTAAAAACAATATCGTCTAAATGCCGCCCATTTCTCTCAAGACACTCTTGCAACCGGACTCTTAAATTTGCGAACACGCGTGAGCAAAGCGTTGGTTCCATGGCAGCAACTTCACAGCGGATATTTTCTTGTAGGGCCTGAATTGTTCGAGGATTGTTACTGTAAACCCTCGAATTAAGGTATCCCCACAAAAAAAATCACACGGTGTAAGGTCAGGTGATCGAGGTGCCCAGGATATGTATCCGTACTTGCTGATTAATTTATTGGGAAAAATTTCTCTCAGCTTCTCCATCGAAACTCTAGCTGTGTGTGGAGTGGCCCCATCTTGCTGAAATTGTGTTTTGTTTATGAACCCGGGGAACAGCTGCAACTGCGGTACCAAAAACTTGTCGATCATCTGGCAATACACGTTAGCAGTGACCTATCTCTCGCTGATTAAAAAAATAAGGGCTGATTATTCCTCGGGCAGAAATTGCACACCACACTGTCGTTTTTGGACAGTGCAAACGTTTTTGGTGACGTTCCCTGGGGTTTTCGGAGCACCAGTATCTCATGTTCTGTTTATTAACATAGCCATCGATATGAAAATGTGCTTCGTCAGTAAACAATATGTTTCCAAGCGTTCGTGCTGTTCGAAAACGTTCCAGCATCGTTCTCGCTAAAGTTTCTCGTAAAAAATAGTCATTTTCGTTGAGAAACTGCACAATCTGCATTTTGTATGGGTGAAACTGTAGTTTCTTTTTCAGAATAACGTGCACTGTTGATTTTTTTATTCCAGTACAAGCTGCTATCCTCCTTATCGATTTACGTGGATTGCGAAGAATTTCACGTCGAACTTGAGCCACATGTTCTGATGTCGCTGCTGACGTTGATGGTCCCGGAGGAGTTTGGTTAACCATTGTCCCTTCTTGTCTGAACTTTTGGACCCACGACCAGATAAGTTGCGTGCTCGGTCCATCACTTACTCGTCGAATATTGTAGTGAGTACAAAAAGCACGACGCGCACGGACCAACGAATCATCGCACTTCAAATATTGTTCAACCGCGAACGCGCGGTGCGCTCCCGACCAACGACTCATTGTGACCAGTAAATCCGCAAATCGCGCGCGCCGAATGTTACCCCTCTCACTTACCTCACCCCGCTAGTTAAGGAGTAATTACAATTTAAACTTGAAAATTTTCCACTGGACACCCTTACATAATATTTTCATAAATGAATTGGCAAGGTACCGTACCGTCATGATAATTAATCTTTTAAAAGGTACTTATTTCCCTAAGAGTAAATGGCTCTGACAGCTCTTTTTTAACGGACTTCCAAAAGAAGGAGGTTATCAATTCGGACGTTCATATTTTTTTTTTACGTATGTTTGGAGAATTTCCGTCATATATCTATGGGTATTTATTAAAGTAACTCGTGCAACTGATAATGAACACCACAAATGGCCACCGGAACTGCATAATAATAAGTATTTCACGGGTTGTGATTCGATTATTTTAATATGGTTGCCAAACAATTTACACTCGTCACAATGCATATGGAGAAGTGGAGCTGATGGTAGAAGTACCAGGAGAACTCCTCAACGATTAACGTCCCTGCATCGGGAAAAGCAATATTTTGTAAAAGGTGATGAGTAGTTGACATTAGGCTATTTTATCATAGATAATTTACAAACTGACCCACTAAAAAGCAAGATATTAAAACGTTTTTGCAAAAAAAAAAAACAACCAACTTCCAAAAGAACAGTACCTACAAAGTGAAAAATAACTTAAATTTCGGAGGTCGGTGTCTTATTTATTTTTCCGTAAAGTTAGTTATTTACCGTAAACCAATCTTGGGCCTGAAGAATAGAGCTCCTATTCACGTCGTCAAGATTTTGTGGACGTCGGTCGGTCTATTTTAAAGATCAATGATGTGTCATCTGCAACATCTTCGGTTGATTTTGAAGTAGATTTCCTAGATCTACGAATTACTGCCGGGACCAACGGCTTAACGTGCTTTTAGAGAGAGGCACGGGTTAATGGATGGTTACCCATGCACGAACCAACCGCGGCAAACGTAGCTTAAATCGACCCGTGCGGCTGATAATACTTATTTAGCCACGATCCGATCCTCCTCTCCCTCGTCTTCCTTGTCTCGTATTATATTAAAAATGACTAAAATAATAGGTACCTAATTCGTTGACAGTTAATTGACAGCTTATGTCACTCCGAGTTTAGCGCGTGTTTGTCATGTTTATTGATTTAATCCACTAATTCCATACATTATCTACACGACATTAATTAGTTATATTGATCCTTGAAATAACTAATAACTTTTAATGACTTTAATACCATGCTTAGAATTTGTTAATCTGTTTGAAATATGGTTTGTTTTATTTTTAATACTTAGGTAAGTAGGTACATAAATAACATTTTGTATGATTCTGACATTACACTGGCATTTACGGGCTAAAGCGGGTGTGGCCATAATTATTATTTTAGGTAGGCAGTACATACACAGACACACAGTCTTTAGGTAGGTACAATTTAATTTAAATATTTGATTACATGAACAAACAGATACGGAAGTGTCTCGTTATTTATTGTTTTTACTCTAAATTAGCATATAAATTGACATTAATCGACATCTAATAAAAAAGTGGATAGGTAAGTAGGTACTTCTACTATACAACGTGTTCCTTTTGATGTAAAAATAATACAAAAGTTCTAGAACACGTGTTTCAAAAATACATAGTTTCGAAGATAAATAACATTTCACACTAAATTCTCGATGTTGTGTCTTGTGTAGGTAGCAAGTATCTGGAATCATTGACAAGTACGAGTAAATAATTTTCATTCAAACCAATCATTTATATTGAAAGCTAAGAAAATGCGACGTTGTCATTTTTATTTTTGGACAAAAATAGTCATTTTTTTAAAAATTTGTTTTTTCTTTTAGGGGTGTTCTATTATATCTAATAGTGACTCGCATTATTTTGAATGAAAAAAGAAAAAAAAAAAAATAGTTCTTATGCCAGTTGATTCTTTGAGATGATGTCATTAATACCTTAAAGTTATGGGATATCAACAGGAACACGTCTTATATACATTAACATAGATATATAAGCAGTGAACGATAAACATGTTTATTTTCGTTCAACGTTCAGTTTGATGGGTAGGTCTTGAAGTTGGTATCACACCACCACTCCTCTAAATGATTTGGGACTGCAGCTAAACCCTAATTGTACACGATCAATCATAATCTGAATAATTTTGAAGGATATTGCTACTCCATTGCTTCATATGTTCGAAAAATTTGTCTGCGCAGCAACGTAAATAACGCAATGAATATTGTTGATTTTGATTTGGATAAAATATATGTGAAATTAAAGCATTTTTTTATAATTTAATCTGTGAATATTTTAGATTATGTTTATATTAGATAGTGTAATTAATTTGTAAAGTTATAACTAAATAACGCGGATAAAAATCGAGAATCACGTAAAAACTATCGAGCGTATTTTTCTGAAACCTACACCCTTTTTTAAGATAATTTATTTATTTATCTTTTTGTATACGTGTTTTATTAAAATAGCTTTTGTTTTATGTATAATAAATTAATAATGCTTCTAATTTGGGACAGCGCTCCTTGATGGGCGAGTACTATGTGGACGTACGACGCGTTGCGTGAGCTCAGCACAGGGTTCAGGGGCCCTACCATCACCTCTTTTAGCAGTATTAATTTAACCTTACTTGAGCGTGGGAAAGAGATGGAGCTAGACGTCCTGTATAGCTCCACTTCTTTCTCGCACTGAAGTAACATTAAAATAATACTGCTTAAAGAGGTGGTGGTAGGGCCCCTGAACACGCAAGCTAACCACTCTAGGCCACTGGTATTTTAAGCTAGTTTGATTACCTGCATACCCTCCACAAAAGAGCTCGTTGTCATTGTAGTTCACAGGGTTGGGAAACCCGAACCGCCACATGGAGTTGCGCGCTGGTGGGTCCATCAACCTGCCGTGACCCTCAGCTCCGCGGCGTGCGCTGCCTAGCATCTGGAACATAGAAGGCACAAAATGAACCTAAATTATCTAATAAGCGGGAATGGGTAGAGTTCATCATTTACCTAAACGAAGTAAGTAACGCAGAGTGGATTATAAGGCCTTCTGAAATCCCTGAATAATAATCATGTCCTTTTCATTCCGGGATTTTATGAAATCCATTTTTTTTAAAGCTATATTTTTGAAATTTTCCCAGTTCAACTAGGTATCAATAATTAAGGTACTTTTTAAAGCTATGTGCACGTACTCGGTAGTACATTCTTTTTTTTTTAACTGGGCTTAGAATATTTCGCTAAAGTTTAATAGAAAGTTAAAAAAGCCAAATTATATAAAATTTGAAGACTCTGTGAACCAAATTGTCGCCGAAGCGACAATTTGGTTACCAGGGTTGAAAAATCGAAGTGAGAGGGTAAAATTTCTTGAAAAATTTCTTAGCGAAATTTTCTAAACTGTTTAAAATATCCCCCCAACTTTTTACTTTTTAAATGATCGGTAGCCATTTCCACTTTACCCCATTTGCCTTTGGACTATTACGTTTGAGACACCCTGTATAAAAAAGACTGATTAGGACGGTAATAAATTATTGTTTTTTAAAGCAATTTTATTAAATGAATAGTCAAACTCAACTAAACAATTAGGTTGTAAATGTAGGGAATGAAATAAGGTGCAAAAGAAAACTTAATCCGCAATCAATATTCAACGAAACGATCGTAGCATAAACATGAAGGTGAACTAAACAGTTTAATTAAAAGCTATGTAAGTACAGACGCCAGCACATCAACCTACTGCAATCTATCAAATTTCTTTAATAGATTTTCAACTTTATCACTAAAGTTTAAGATTCAAAGTTGATTGGGAAAATTTGACAGTATCGGGTAGGTTGATGTTCTGGCGTCTGTAGGTACATATACCTACCTAAGCCTAATTTACACGGTGCGATTTAATTGCCATACCATGAATTGAGGCAATAATAAAAGATGCACCGTCTTAAACATTTTTATTGTAAGCCACAGGCAAGAAACTTGCATTGCATAAATGGGGCTTTACTCACGGAGTTACGGTCACTTTCGAATAAGTTCTAGATAGGTAAATAGTTTATTATTTTACAAGTTGAGCGCCTAGCCCGAAAACCGTGTTTTTCACGGACTTTGAAGTTTCCGAATAGCCGTCAGACTTTCAGACATAACTTTTGATCAAAAAGTCGTCCAAAAAACATCAACCACATAATTAATTTATGTCATTCCTTCATTTTTCATTCTTTTTAAATATCGTGGTATATCTTATTCTAGGTGCATAATCTTCACATATAATTATATAATTAGTGTATACAAGATATTGTGAAAACATTTTAAAAGAGTAACGGTGGAGTTTCTTGCCCATTCTTCTCCATACGAAAACTACCTTTTGGAAGGGGCGACTAGTTTTTTTTTTTTTTTTGTAAATTTTGACGTTCATATGTACCTTTTTTGTGCTTCATTGAAATAAATTATTTGACTTTGACTGTGAATCGAATCTTTCGTTTTAGATGTAAAAAAAAACTATTTGGAAGCTTTCCAAATGCCTTTTTTTAACAACAACAACACTAAATTCAGTGTAGGTACAATTGCAATTCATTATTAATATTCTAGTTCACTAGTTAGCGATATTTCATATTTCCATAAAGTAATATTGTCAAATTAATCAAAACACGTAAATATTTGGCAGCTATTTGCGACGTTGCCAACTTTTAGAGAGAACGGTCTTAAAAATCAATAGAATAAGGACCAACGCACCTGTAGCAAGAATATCCAGAATGTGAGGAAAGACGTCCCACCCGATCTAGAGCTGTGCCTCCTCAGTTCCATCTGAAAAAGAAACAGACCTTTTAATAATTTTCTTTACGACACCCGACTGGTCGGAGGATCCTCCCTTTTCTATAGAGGATGACTTCTACCTATGAGTAAAAGTTTCTATCGGGGTCGGAAAACAGGTATAAACTCAAACTCAAAGCATTTATTTCAATTAAACCATTTACAGGCACTTTTGAACTGTCAAGAAGTCGGTCAGTCAGAAATATGAAGCTAGTTGCCCATTCCAAAGCGTAGTAGTTACCTATGGAGAAGAACGGGCAAGAAACTCCACGGACACTCTTGAAATTATGCATGTGAGAATAATGTAGAAAGACGTGCACGTTCGTAAAAGCGTCCGTAATAAAAAGAAAAAAACAAAGAACCATTCAAAAATTTAAAATATATTAAAATAAGCCATGAAAGCATATAGCAGCGAACATGACGCGTGGACGGCGTGGATCAGCACCATTCGGCTCAACCATTTTGAAGGGAGCTAAATGATCCAACACACGCGCCACCATCAGCGAGACATCTGAATGAGCATGACATACTCACAGCCGCCAGGGCAAATTCAAGTCAATGAAATACATATTACCCGGTAAATGGTAGCTCTTTAGTGCATAGTAGGTACTCACACCTGTGCTATGCAATTATATAATACAAAGTAGATTGAGTTTATACAATACAAATATGGGTCAAATGTAGGTAGGTCGGGAGAGCAAAGCTTACATATTTTGATATACTCGTATACACACAAGGTGTTATCGAAGTTACTGAAAATCTGTATGGTACAATACAAACAAGGTGTAATGTTGGTTTTACCTTAAAAACCTGCGGGGTAATTGAGTACACATAAAATGACAATTAATCACAATAGGTTTCATTTTGACAGTTCACACACGCTCATTGTTGCGGATTGTTCGTTGTTGAGGAGACGAATTTTTAAAACCTATGAAGCAACGGCTTAGCAATTTGCTTAAAAACTCTCGGATTGTGATTGAAAGTAACTACCTATGTTACGCAATTAGGGTACACAATATAATATTGTATTCATAAATATAAACACCTTTATTAAGAGACCAATCCTGAACACGTGAAAAAACATCAGCTGTTCGTTCATTCATTTTGCGTTTTATGCGATAGTAAACGTAATTATGGAGCAACACATTTTTTTTCTCGATTTCGAAATGTTTCCCTTCTTCTTTTCTTTTTCGAGTGGATATTGACTAACCTGCTGTCAGAGTTATTTTTTTATGCCTCCCGTTGGCCTCTGATTTGGCTTCTCATGCCGTCGAGAAATATCTCTCAGGCATGCCGATTTCCTCACAATGTTTTCCTTCGCCGTTTTTGAAGCAAGTGATAATTATACATTACGCACATGAATCAGAACAGTCATTGCAGAGCCCTTGGGTTCGAACTCGAGACCTATGACTTAGCAGTCCGACGGTCACACCACTATAGGCTATCACTGCTACGGCTACGGCAAGCTATAATATTGTTCCCTTATAAAAGTTGTTTAAAATTATCTCAGACCAAATAAAAAACCAAGACATAGCGGTGTCAGCAGTGACGTGAGGCCGGTTTCGTAAACACGTGTGCACGGTGTAGTTTGATTGTAAATGGTTGTAAATGTGTGCGTGTGAGCGTGTATGCACAGAGCGGAGGTGTAGTTTTGGCATGCTTCACTGTATTGTTCGCAGCGCTAGTCTTGGTTTTTTATTTGGTAAGACAGTACAATGACCACTTTTCAGGTTTTCAGTTATGTCAATTATACCTTGTATAAGTAGATATGACAAAACATTTGGCGGTATGTTTGTGTCCGAAACTCGACTCTCAAGAATCAGGTTTTTTCATTATTTTAATAGTATTTTTATCGTCAAACTCAAACTCAAAGCATTTATTTCAATTAAACCCTTTACAGGCACTTTTGAATTGTCAAAGAGTCATTTAAGATCTTAGTGACAATTCCACAGCATCCGCGCATTTCGAGTTACGATGTAATCGATTTGAGCGTGATATCAGCCGTACCGAATTAAGGTGGACGCGATAACGTTGCGTCTTGAATCGTCATAGATGACGTCATGACGTGCACCATCTTGCGATAACGCCGACCATCCCTTTTATTAATATCACCGTGAACGCTGTCAAAAATGACAGTTGTGCTGTTTTGTTTTGACTTGCATCATATCTTTAAACTAACGTGGCATTTTCGAAATTGTGCTTCTGGCTACCGTTCGCTGCCTAAACAAAGAAGAAGAAGAAATTTGTGGTATAAACACAAAGAAATATGATATGCAAGTTTTGACATTGAGCGAGTACTGTAAGCGCGTACACGAGCGTTCCGAATTGTTGACAGCCATCAGCTGGTCGTAATCGTGATTATCTTAATCGGAACGCCAATTATCGATGTCAGCGCTGTGAGCGATTATTTTCTAATTCGGAAAGCGGCCCATGTCGCATGCTGGAAAACACCTGCTGCAGATTCTGTCTTATTTTTGTTAAATAACCGTTCTTTTGCAGCTGTGCAGGAATGCGACCAACTTGGTCACGTCGTAAAATCAATAGATTATTTTTTATAACAACGGTATCTACCTCCACGGAGAAATTTGATAGTGTCCTGAATGGTCCTGCTGTTTTGTAAGTATATAAAATGTGATTTTATCGCTTTGTGACAACTTTTGTGTCGGATAAACGGGATTTTGGAGATAAAAGGTAATTTATTTTTAGCTACACAACGGCACAAATCTTGAATTGATTAAAATTAAAGATTTGACTTTATATAAAAATGAATTATATAAAAATCTATTGCTGTGCGTTAGTCTCGCATAAATTCGAAAATGGCTCGTTTGATTTAAATAATTTATTTTTTGTTTTGTTCGCTTTTATTTTTTGTTTAGGAAAAAAAAATAGAAAAAAAACAAAATTCAAAATATTTTATTTCACATAAACCTACATGGGCACTTATGAAACGTCAGAAGCTAGGTGCACGGTTCCAATTGGTCGTTTCCTATGGAGAAGAGCCGGCAAGAAACTCCACGGTTACTATTTTAAAAATAATTGGTTTTTACAATATTTTCAAATAACAGTGTTATTAGGTATGGGAGGACAGTGTAGGTCTTTCAACAGGTACCAGGTACTTAACAAAATAATTATGGTCAGCAAATCCACTAAGCCTACAGCGTTCTCACATTCACAAAATAGAAAATAATCTATATAAAAATAAATAAATAATTAAAAATAAACAAAAATGAACACCCGAAAAATCGATAATTATCTATTTTTTTATCGGTCTCACGTGGTACGAAGTTCACCGGTTCATCTAGTAATTTATAAGATCTAGTCTGTTTTCATCCCACCCTCTCGGAAAGAGTATTTTTAATCTTCAGTATCTGAGTGGAAAAGCCGTTTTTATTCTCTAGAGGATAAAGTAAATTGAATTTAGAAGATCGTGTGCACTAAGTTTGTGAATTAAAAAAAACATTAAACCTATTTACTGCTACCTCTATGGTGCCGAATATATCATACAACTTTTTTTTAATTTGTTAAAAACTCAGACTCGGAACCTTCTTGGTGTTCTTTTTTCAATTTGCTTTGTACGCGGTTCTTTACGCGGCATTTTTTCACGTCATTGTTAAACCTTAGGTATATTAAAAACAAGAAACTTGAAAACAAGTGAAAAAACTAAAATGAGTGATTCTAGCGACGAGGAAGTTTGCTTGACGCCAACAGAATTGACTGAAACTGTTAATAATGCGCAAATGAGCTTTCTCCCTCAACAATCACGCGAGAAGTATTTAAAACAGTACGATATGTTCAACACGTGGCGACTAGCAAAAGGAGCCAAAACTTTCTCAGAAAACGTTTTGCTGGCATATTTTATAGAATTATCCGAGAACAAGAAAGCAAGCACTCTATGGAGTACGTATTCGATGCTAAAAGCAACAATAAAGATGAAAAAAGACAAACATATCGATACCTATCCTAAATTAGTGGCATTTTTAAAAAGAGCCTCATCTGGTCATCAACCAAAAAAATCGAAGGTTTTCACAGTATCTGATATTGAAAAGTTTCTTAACGAAGCACCCGATTCCGTATATTTGGCGGCAAAAGTAAGTCAGTTGCACATTCAGTATCTACTTAAGTATATTAATCTCAATTAAATAGTATACTTAGTAGATGTTGATAGGCATAATTATGCGTTCATATCAATTTTATTCATTTATCTACTACAATACTCTTTACGTTACAGGTTGTTCTTATTATTGGAATAAACGGAGCATGTCGAACTAATGAACTAACACAACTTAATGTCAAAAACATTGAGAAACATTCAGATGACTTACTATTAATTAATTTACCTAATACAAAGACAAAAAGAGACCGCAACTTCGTCATTCGCAAGGAATACGTAACGATTGTTGAGAAATATCAAGCCTTACGCCCGCCTAACACTCCAATCAATCGATTTTTTCTACAGTATCGCAATGGAAAGTGTGTTAGACAGCCTATGGGTACTAATAAAATTGGCAGTATCCCACGAGAAATAGCAACATTTTTTGAACTTCCAGAACCCCTGTTGTACACGGGTCATTGTTTCCGACGAACTTCAGCCACACTTTTGGCTGATTCCGGAGCTGATCTGCTGTCCCTTAAGCGCCACGGAGGCTGGAAGTCCAATGCAGTTGTAGAGGGATACATAGAGGATTCCATCCAAAATAAGTCTAAAATATGTGAAGGCATCGTAGGAGCCATTACACTGAAAGAGCCTCAATCGGATCCTTGTACTGGCCCTTCTACATCAAAAATAAGCCGTTATGAAACACCTAACCATCTCCCTCTCTCTCCAACATTCACGCCAAGGGAATCCGATGAATCGGTACAACTATTAAGTATGACAGATAGTTTACCGAAAAACAGTACACAAGTGACTAACACCAATATTACAGTACCAAACAAAAATATTACACTCAATTTAAATAACTGTAGCAACGTTACTTTAAAATTTTCTTAATTATACCTTAGTATTATTTTGTTATAATTTAAAGATTATTCTGTAATACTTACCTGTCATAATGTAGTAATTAATACCTAAACTGAAATAAAAGTGTACCTATCTTGTGATTGTAAACGTTTTTTTTTTTGCATTTAGTCATTTCCTCGCTGAGGTGGAATGAAAAGTTACGTGTTGCACTCGAGTGCAAAGATTTTTCACCTCGTGCTCTTTTGATTCCCTCGCTAACGCTCAGGATTCTAATTTTGAATCACTCGCTGCGCTCGTGATTCAATTTTAGAATCCTTCGCTTGCTCGGTCATCAAAATTGAACACGCGGTTAAAAAGCAACTTTGCACTCTTGTATAACAAATAACTACACTCGAGAGCAATGAATCCGGGTCACTTAAAGAATCCTAAAAATCTCGGAAGCTAAAAATGCTAGGTTAATGCAATAAATTGTATTTAATAGACAATGTAATACTCCTTAAATGAAGGTATTAAAACTTCTTAGTTATTGTAAAGTTATATCATAAAAAAATAAAATTTGAAAAAGGGCCACTTTCGAAGATGGAACTACGAAATTACAACATTTGGTTTTGCTTTTGTTTGTAATCTGTCATTTATGTGGGTACATAAACCATGTTGATAGTGCTCTATATTCATTATTCAAGCTGAAATTATGTCGCTTACGCCTGAAGAATGCACCAGAATACTTACAATGCTGGAAACCGGCCGGAGTCAGCGCGATACAGCCAGGACTGTCGGTGTGTCGCTGTCAACAGTACAAAGAGTTCTCCGACGTTACGAAGAAACTGGTTCTAACCTACGCAGACCAGGAACGGGCAGAACCAGGTGTACCACAGCACGAGAAGACCGATACTTGGTGAACACCATGCTTCGAAATCGCTTTCTTACAGGAACTGAACTCACAAATCAGTTTCGACGCCTCGGAGGAAGTAACCCAAGTGCATGGACAGTAAGACGTCGGCTTGCTGAATCTAACTTAAAACCCCTTAGACCTGCAAACGGCCCTAAACTGGAGCGTGGGCATCGTATTTCAAGACTAAGATATGCCCAGAGCCACGTAAATTGGAGTATTGAAGATTGGTCAAAAGTTATGTTCTCCGACGAATCAAAATTTATGCTCTACAAGCACGATGGAAGACACAGAGTGTATCGAAGACCAGGGGAAAGATTCAAGCAAGCATGCATCGAAGAAAAAGTAGCCTACGGTGGTGGGTCTGTACTTGTGTGGGCCGGAATTTCTTCTGAAAGTCGCACAGAGCTGGTGATCATAGAAAACGGCTCTTTAACTAGCGAAAGATATGTGGAAGAAATCCTCAATGATCACGTTGGTCCATTTATGGTCAATTTAGGTGAGGATGCTATATTTATGCATGACAATGCCCGACCTCATACAGGTAGGATTGTGAATGACTACCTTCAAGAGATGAACATTACTCGTATGGAGTGGCCAGCGCGCAGCCCGGATATCAACCCGATCGAGCATGCTTGGGACGAGCTAGGCAGATGCGTAAAACAACGAAACCCTCCCCCAATCACGCTTCGTGAGCTCAAAATTGCTCTCACAGAGGAATGGGAGAATATTCCCCAAAATCGTATAAGGAACTTGGTGTACAGCATGCCAAACCGCGTAAACGCAGTAATGGAAGCACGAGGAGGCAATACGAAGTATTAAAATTCAAGAAAATCGTAATAAAGTTCAAAAATTTCATGTTTCCTATTTTTGTTTTAAGGAGAGATCAGCAGTTTTTTTCTTTATGTAATTTTGTGTTAATAAAATGTATGGTGACTCATATTTTTTTTTACTTTCATTTAAGGAGTATTACATTGTCTATTAAATACAATTTGTTGCATTAACCTATCATTTTTAGTTTCCGAGATTTTTAACATTCTTTAAGTGACCCGGATTCATTGCTCTCGAGTGTATTTTCGGACCAAAAATTATAAATAAATGGCAATCCTCGTCGGCAAATGAACAGTAATTTTCAAACCTTTTGAAAAGAGGCTTTCATTCACAATTCCACACCGAAGTTACTTTTTGAAGACCATCATTTTATAACACGATAACAATATTGCCCACCGTCCTCTAAAGGTATCGTTGAGGATTGAGTCGGTATGAAGGGCTTAATTATGTCCACAAGTAACTTACTCAAACTTTTAGTAAGTTTACCAAATAACTTGCTGTACCGTTGTTGCCCACAAAACGTAACTTCAGTCTGGATGCACTTGCATAATTGGGTAACACATTTTCTATCACAATCCAAGTGTTTTAAAGGATTTTGCTGCATTAAACCATTTGTGCACAGGCACTTTTAAACTGTCAAGAAGTCGGTCAGTCAGAAATATGAAGCTAGTTGCCTATTCCAAAGCGTAGTAGGTACCTATGGAGAAGAACGGGCAAGAGACTCCACGGACACTCTATACACAGTTTGTGAAAACTGTAACTGTCTACCTAACCTATGACGGTTCAAAAGATACAGCCCTGTGACATACTGACGGACGGACGGACGGACAGCGGAGTCTTGGTAATAGAGTACCGTTGGCACCCTTTGTCTACGGAACCATAAAAAGTATAAAGTCTGTCCTAAGTTCCCAACCGCACACCATACCAGTCATCGTCTCATCACAGGTTTACCTACCACGAATCATTTGCATAGAATGGATATTGAATTGTGACCTCTACGACTCAATAACAATTTTAAATAGAACCATTTTAGCACCAAAAGTGTCAAGAATAGAGTTGAGTTTCATTTGACAGTGTCGGGAAGATGGGCTGTAAAATGTCTGGTACAAAGCAACAGAATAAGCGTTAGCGGTTAGCGGTATTTAAAGATAGAAGAAAAAGCGTAAAACAAAGAGTAGAGTTGTGTCGGATGGATGGATGTTGTCGAACTGTCAAAACGAAAACGATTGTATTTTGAAAGTGCTCTAACCGAAAGCGACCGTCGTGTCTTGCGAATACGCGATTACACAATCGTTATAAAACTATATGATCCTCTGGCAATTTTCCGAACAATTCTGACTATTAGGTTTTAAAATGCGTCAAAAAGTGATTCACTGTTGACCATGTTAACTAGAAGAGCGCGCCGATCGCTTTCGGTTAGGACGCAGTCGAACGCTTCTTCTTTTCCAATGGATGGAATGTATATGTCGCAGTAAGATGGTTATTGCCGTGATATAGTTACGATTGTTTTTTTTTATATTACTATGGTTATATCCCTAGGGATATAGCTATATACCGTAATGTACCCTAATATTATAACTGTCGTACCCTAATATTGTTACTGCGACCAATTTCGACGTAGCACTCGCTTGGGTCGCGCGTAGTTGGTCACAGTTCTAACCTAACCTATTTGGTCGGAGTGCCCTAATAGTTATAGGTATTACTAAATCGTAGTCGTATCATAATTATATTCCTAGTCAGACAGTTATGAACCGCTTTCATAAAATATATTCCGGTATATAGTTATATGCCTAGGGATATAACCATAACAGGCTATAATCATCTTACTGCGACATATATACTTGTATTATATGAATTGTGCCCAGTTGCTTTTCGCTTTACGGGCACAAATTTCCATTTTCCTTTAAAAGGAAATGGTGCACTCTGCACTGTAACTTTAACCTGCCCACAGTTTATTTATTTACACTTCAAGCACATAAATGTACAGAGGCGGACTTAAGGCCATAGGCATTTTCTACCAGTCAACCCTTGGGTGATGCAGAGACAAACAGTGGTAGGTGCAAAACCGGTGGTAGTGGTCCTGTGGTAGGTGGTGTGGTGGTTTAAAGCTTCGCCAAGAGTATGACTCACACCATGACCTGAACTTAGGACGTTGACATTGACAGGCCAGCATTGTTTTTAGGCGTGTAGGTCAAGATCCTCGCGGCCTTGACGGCCGGCTTAGATGCGTGTGCGCATTTTTTGGCGATTTGCTCATTATGTCAGCGGGGTGTTCATTATCATACATCTACACATATTATTATTAATTTATTTATTATTTCTTAATGAATGGTGATTTGATTAGATTACTATTTAAATGCTTAAGTTACTTTGCAAATTGTAACGGCACCTACCTGCCTACTATCTATATTTCACCTATTAATGTAATTGAAAATGGCGAAATGTGAGTGTACAATGTACATGCTAAGGTAAACCTCTGCCTAATCCTTCGAGGAATTACAGGCGTGATGTTATGTTAACTAATTTAATTTAGGATAAGTGTAGGATTTAGGATACAATTTTATCACATCCAAATCATCCGGATTGGATTATTCGGCCGCGTTCTAACACATAGC
This sequence comes from Xanthia togata, assembly GCA_963853775.1. Lineage (NCBI taxonomy): Eukaryota > Metazoa > Arthropoda > Insecta > Lepidoptera > Noctuidae > Xanthia > Xanthia togata. The sequence goes on from OY970802.1 coordinate 23,275,772, forward strand.
AATCGTCACGCGAACGCGCGACTGTCGCGTTCATTTAGTTCGGCGAACCACACTGTTTTCGCGCGATCGATCGCTTTGGTTAGCACGCGGAGGCTAGAGTAAGGCTGGAAATTCGCAGCAAGGAAAAAGAACAAATAAATGAGATATAAATGTAAAAATATCAATAAATAAGAAAGACACTTAAGTAAGTCTTAAGAAGAACAAAAAGTTAACAGGAAAATTTAAGTTAAGTATAAAATGTTTCGCAAATGTCAGCGAAGAGGGTAAGCTTTAACATTATTAGTATTTTATTGTAAACTTAGATTGATAAACTTAATCTGTTTATACTGTACCTAGATAATTACTCAGATAACCATTGTTGTATCTTGTTGTTGTTTTAAATTGTTTTTGTCTTTACCTTTTTTCTTGTACCTTTATATATGTAGGTACTAAAACTACATGTACTATATGAATCGCGTAAACGATTGTTTTAAAACAAAGCTTTTTATACAGGGTGTCACAAACGTAGTGGTCCAAAGGCAAATGGGGTAAAATTATAGCAAAAAAGGTTTTCGGATTTTTGTTGGGTAAAAAAATGGGCTTCGTAAACCCATTTTTTTAAAAGGTTCTCATTAAGCTATCTTTATGAAATTTTCGCTGTCTAACTATCAATAATTTAAAAAAAAGTACTTTTAAAGCTATGTGCACTTTTTTTTTAAATCTGGTTTTGGAAGTTTCGCTAAAGTAAATAAAAAGTTAGAAAAGATAAGTAAAAATTCAGTTTCAGGCAGAGCCACACTGAACGGAACTTAATAGGAACATAATAATCTTGTAGGTACCTACACTATCAAGGCATCTTTCAGACAGATTTATTTATTTCATTATTGGTTTAAATGCCTTAAAACTACCATTACAGGTCTTAGCCTAATGCAAGAGCCAAGTCACACACACCAAATTAAAATTAAAGCACCAATACATCATAACATCATTAAGATCATTCACAATAACACAATACAAACAATATCTAGTACTTTTGCGAATTCACCCCAGTTGATAGTTGATGGTGCGAATTGCTCGAGTCAGAGGGGTTTTGGCCAGCAAGTTGGTCCTGGCTGATGGTACGACCAGCAATGGCGGGGGCCGCTTGAACTCGCTACGTCGAAAAGATTGTTCACAGGGTCGAAAAATCCAAGGGTAAGTATACAAATTCTTAAAAATAATTAAATTAGCGAAATTTTCTGAACTGTTGAGAATATGCTAACTTATTTTTTTTAATAATGTTTTTGCCTTTGGACCACTACGTTTGAAACATCCTGTATAGGTGACAGATTCAGCCTAATCGTATCCGAATTATTTTTATTAAGTACCTATGCTGTATGTTAGTAGTGCTTAAGTCGTAGGAGTTTAAATAAATAAATAACTTTAATTTAAGTGTCATATACCCAGCGAACTAAGCTAGGTATTTTATGTGGTCATACAGCACACGATTTTACCGTGTCATCTTAGGCGAAGTGAGCTGTCATTTCACCTAGGGCAGGGTTTGACACTTATGACAGCTCAATTCACCTTAGTTTTCACGGTGCGATTTTTACAAAATAGCACCACTTGTATTTAACGGTGATCGGTTTTGTTTTAGCAGCTCTTACCTTGCTTCTTCTTAACGTGTGATCGATTTGACTTAAAGTTTCTCCGACCAGCATAGCCATTCACAACCATTCGATACGATTCCGTGCCGAATTGAACAATCAATATGTTATCGAATGAGTCTTCTAATCCCCGAAGATTTTGTCAGTTTAATCAAAGATCGCATACAAAGAAAAATAAAAGAAATAAAATACGTTTGTTTTCGGTAAACATGACGCAAAGAACAACACAAAAAAAGAACAAGTTGGGAAAAGGAAAATATGCGTCACATTCACGCAAAACGGCCATCGCTCAGCATAATGCCATATGCGAGACAGAGCTCCAGGGGCCCAAGTCTGCTATTTTTATAAATTCGTCATTCTAACACGATCCCATTGTCATTTAGCTAAAAGTTCGTAATCTGCTAAATTCCTAATGGTCGATCATTGGTTGATCATTGTATTCCACAAATACGATACTTGTAAAGAATTAAAAGAAATGACTGCACAATGACGTTCTCATGGTAGGTCACTGATCAAAGGTACCGTACTGTCAAAATTTTAGCAGATTACCTTTCAGATTACATTAGACATTAATTTTTCATTATGTACGAGATTACAAATATATGCCATTTCTTTCAATGGAGTGTCAGTGGCTGACCATTGGAAAGTCATAATGACGCCAATGTGTTAGTAGATTACCAAACTTGTCAAAATCAACAATTATGAAATCAATGATAGACCATTCTGACACTATTGTAATAGCAGACTTGAGGCCCAGAGCTCTTGCTTTCAGTGACAGCCGGCGTTGACGTTATGACGTCGACCGGTGCAGCATACAATGAGATATAAAAAATAAAATGAATACCGAAAGCTACCGTCGCTCTTTTTTATATGAATGACGTACTCGCGCAAACACTGAAGTCGCGTTTGCACGTCGTATTTCATACAAAGTACAAACGATTGCGTCGATCGCGTACCTACTCGCGCGATGATCTTTAGTACCTTAATTTTGGGCAAATCGTATTTTTTCAATAATAATTTGTAGGAGTCTAATCCTAACTGACCAGAAGGTTTCTTACTTCTAGGTTCCTACTCCTCCCCTAGGGTCTGGACCCGGAACAAGATACCTATCCTAAAACCACGTAGATTTTTTTTGAGGGAAGCTGATTTTTGAAACCATTGATTTTCTGTTGTAAACATAATATTATTGCCTCATATTAATAAGATACTTAAAATTAATTTTTAATCTTAAGTAAGCAATTTAAAAAATATCTTCAAAATTAATTCAACGATGCTCATAACTTTTTCTCATTATCTTTTCACGAAGTAATTGGAAGTTCATCCGTTGAGAAATTAACATAATGACGGGTAATTGAGTATGTCACATTGATAATAATATACGTGAAGGCAGAATTACACATCATATTTTATGTAAGTACCTACTGCCAATAAATATCGAGTAATTTGTCGTGATACCAGTGATACTCACTTGTTGGAGTGTGTAATTCTGTCCGTCTGGTACATTCTGAATCCCCGCCGTTAAAATTTTTCGTCAGTTATTTTAAAAACAATCTGCTATTCCATACATTTAGACCGCGTAGGTATTGAACTTTTCTATGAAACAGCTGTTTTTTATTTAATAATGATAAAAAATTTCAACGGAATTTCAGAATCATGTACTGAATCCATGGTATCAGTTTTCGCGTCGATGTCCCTTCCACCCTGTATTTAACTAAAACCAAGAATAGTAATAGTAGAGAATCGGACCTATGAACGACTTTCATCCATATAGAAAGATAAGATGAGTAGTAATAACTCGTAAACTACAAAAAATCGCGGAACATACATGGGGTATTTTTGGATACCCCTGGACATGAGAAATAAATTTTTTCTTAATGACGTCACTATTATTTGCAACCTTTGTTTTTTTTTTTTTTTGTTTGGAAATCATCAAATGACTTTTGTCCATCCTGTATTTGAATTAATATTTCGTTCGTGAAACTGTAGCAAATTCGGACGGGCAGAAACCCAACCGGGAGAGTTGTGGTAGACATAATTATTCTGTTGTAGTTTCAAAACGCGTCCTAGCTTTTGACGGTAAATATAATATATCAGTAGTCAGTTCTCACTGTTGCCGAGCACATATCGCGAAGATTGGCCGCCCCTTATATCTAGCCGCCCTAGGACTGGGCCTATTCGGCCTTAAAGCTAATCCTCCATTGGCGCTGGGACTGTGTCTAGCAGCACAGTCGCAGCGTTATGTTGAGCGATGGCCGTTTTGCGTGGTGTAATTTCAATGTGACGTATATTTTCCTCCAAATTGTTATATTCGTGATTTTTGTTCTTTCTTTGCGTCATGTTTACCGCAAATAATCGTATTTTTTTTCTTTTAGTTTCGCGAAATCTTTTTACTTACCTACTTAGTTTTAATTCTGCAATTATTATCGTGTTACACAACGAGTTTGTAACAGCGTGTTGCGACCATAATCAACATTTTATTGCTTCAGAACATACTATTCGGTAATTATATTGTCATTATTATTGATGTGTCAATTAAAACATGCTTTCGACTGTATTCGGTGCCTTTAAGTTCTTCGAATTGGTTTTTAAGAAACGCAATAACAATTGTCATTATTCCCACCTACTTTACTTAAATAAACGACTTCGACTGCCTCGTTGGTCTAGTGGTCGCATGCGCTACTGCTGCGCATGCATGAGCATGAGGTCCTGGGTTTGATTCCGGAGTGTTATTAGGGTTTTTACATCTGGAATTTTGCCCAGTTGATTAATAGGCTCGCCCTTTATTACATGGGACTTGAAAATAACTGGCGAAATGTATATGCGTTGGTTTTAAAATCCAAGCATTTTTTTTTTCATTTTTTTCACGGTTACTAATGTTCACAAAAAATTTAAAAGAAAACACAATTTTACTCAGTTTTACAGTGTTTTATAATTTTTATTTTATTTATTATTATTTTAAACCTAATGCCGTTGACCGTCCGCGATGGTTAACTTGACTTTAGCGCAAACGTTATGCCGGTAACCCTCCCGGAGGGTTCAATATGTATGGCATGGCGTATGAGTTCTATGAAAAGTGGTTGGAGTCGAAAGTGTTCCATCCATCGTTTTTTTGGTCTTCCCCTACTCGTGTAGCCAAACGGAATCCTAAAATTATCTCCAAGCGGCGTAGTACGAAGAGTATTGTAGGTATAGACAAGTGAAGTGACAACTTTCAAAGCGTTTCGTATTTCTACAGCATGTTTTTGAACAGGATTGATATAAGCTTACTCCGTAGCTCTCCTACATATTTTTGTCCTTATCCATCGTCATTATCGTTATATAATATAATGTCACTTTGTTTAGATCCTCTGAATCAGTGTGACACCCAGATTAAATAAAGTTGGTAATAGCTTCCGTATTTCAAGGCTAAAACAGAAGTTCCATTACCTTACTTTTTCCCTCTACATAATTCCTCGTAACAATGCTTGATCTTTTCAATATCGCTATCTGGGCAATTTTACCTTATTTTAAAAGGTGGGGCTCGCGCCAAATTAATGAATATCACGATTCGACCATTATCGCTTACAGACCAAAAGTAATTATAATCCATTTATCTTGTCGTTTTGTAATGTTACCACAGAAATTAGGAATTATCTACTCATCATCTACGTAGCCTTCGGGTCAGCTTCCAGTCTAACCGTATACAGCTGAATTCCAGTATTTTACATGGAGTGACTGCCTATAGATCTGAGTTCAAAAAAAAAATCATTTTTTTTTTATTTCACATAAACCTACATGGGCACTTATAAAACGTCAGATGCTAGGTGCAACTAGGAGTAACTGAGTAACTGGGTAATACGATACCCCTTGGTAAGACTGGTTGTCAAACTTTCGGGCTTCTGACGACCCGTAACGACTGTCAAAGATCCACGAATGACAGCCGGAACCAACGGCTTAACGTGCTTTCCGAGGCACGGATGGGTCTCGGTATGTAAAGATGGTCACCCATCTACGGACCAACCGCAGCAAACGTAAATTAACCTGATCGATCGAGCCGTGCGGCTGTTATTACTTAGCCGCACGCCCTTAAGAATTATCGTACCTACTCATATTATAAATGTGAGAGTTTATGTTTGGGTGTTTATTACTCAATCAAAAACGGATATTCCCTAACTGCAATGACAATCTTATTTGTTCAACTTTTTTTTTTGAGACCAAAACTTGCAAGGGATGTTTTATAAAACGTGGTGTCTTACGATTTCGACGCGAACGATATCGTCGACAGAAGCCAGAATTTTTGTTACAATTAAAAGCTAAAAAGTCCTTTCCACTCCACACCTCAATCGACATGAACAGCTGTCTGATTAATTCCTTAATTAACAACTTTTTAATAAGCCGAAGGCACACTGCTTACATATACACACTTTCACGATTTTGAAGGAAGTTACTAATCCACTGCTTCATAATTATGTTTAAAAAAATCGTTTGCTCGACAGCGTAAATCACCCAATGAATGTTGTTGAATTGTCAAAATGAAAGTAATTGCCATTGTAAGTGTTACGCAATTACCCCGCAGACGACAATATACATCTCAATGGCAACAAACAATTGACAGTCGACGATAAAGTTATCAAGTTAATTTTAATTACAACATTAACTACTTGTGAGCAGAAACTGTAATTGCGTGTAAATTACCCAGAATTGCCTTAAAAATTCACAGTGACCTACATACGGGCAAATACCTACTTACGAAGTATTTCAAAGCAATTAACTTGATTGCTTGAGTTTTATGATGAATATTATTTTGTTAACAAATTAATTGTTATAGTCTTCTTAATTCCTAGGTTTTTTTTTGTGAAATTATATTGAGCAATTTTTTCAAAATGATTAAGGATTTTATTATTTTAAAATAGACCTTAAGTATATTATATTGCAACTTTCAACCATGCTGTAACTTTGACCTGACTTTGGTTGGTACTTCGGGCGGGCAGCTGCTTGCCGCATTCGGTTCGTGAATGGGTGACCATCCATTCAATATGGATACCCCCTTTTATTTTCACGGTTTATAATGCTGTATTCGCAGAAAAAACATTCAAGAAAAACCTACATTTAAAATGAGCCCTCCGCGAGGGCTCCCGGCATCCCATAATGCGGCTAGGGGAACCCTCCAGGAGGGCCGGCACTGAACGCGTTAATGATATTATCCAGTAAATTGCATCGAACGTTTGTGACAATTTAATAACAGCTTCATACAAAGTAGCGAACAATTTGATTGATACCTGCATTACTCAGTAAGGAATAATCGGTGTTCTGCGTTTTTTTATGCTCTCGGAAACGTTAATTTGCAATTGCAAAAAGAGTGCTTTAGACATGTAATAATTTAGTATTGACAACGTCACTACAAAAAATAATTTAGTATTGACAACGTCAATACAAGTCAAGAGTGACTTTTGTGTGGATAATGCACTTTTTTCTTTGAACGGACAGCAAGGTTATGTCAGACCTTCCTAATGCTGGTGGTGCAAGATTTGTGATTTGGGGGTCGAGGTAACTACCACATTTAAAAGCGTGTCCGTGGAGTTTCAGCCCCTTCTTCTGCATAGGAACCTAGTACTACGCTTTGGAATGGGCAACTAGCTTCATCTTTCTGACTGACCGACACCTTGACAATTCAAACGTGCCTGTTGATTTGTTTAATTTTTAAAGTAAGTACTTATTTTATAAAACCACACAATACTTTACAACTACTCAAACAAATGTATGAAATAACGACATTTGCGTCCAAAAAAGTGGTTGAACATACATTATTATACAAATTAGTCCTACGAACGATGCCCTCGAGCTGGTCGTAAGATGATATGGCAGTCTGGGAGGTAATGCGATAAATATAACGGAGGTCCCATCGAGCAGGAGGGCCCATCGTAAACTACGTGCGTCGATACCACGATCTTGTTTCAACACCAAAAAAAGGAAGCTTTATATGCGTTGTTGTTGCATTAAAAAAGGTTCTGGACAAAAATTCGGTCAGTTCATCATCAGTTGTTTGACCCCCTGCAATTACACATCAGGCGGGTTTTTGTTGCCATAAGCACGTCATTAGTAGAAATCGAAACACAATGCTGAATGCAACAATACTCGTATCTAACAAAATGTAATTTCGAACTTATGTTCCACTAGTTTTTTTATTAGGTACTGAATGGGCCTGCTCTGGACCTCAATTTCGCCTGATGGAAAGACCTTTTGCTCGCGATTTCACCCACGTCAGATATTATCCCACGGGAACGTACTATTGCGATTTAAAAAAATATCCTATATCGATGCCTATGTCCTAACCTAGGTAATGGTGTACCTGTGTGCCAAATTTCATGAAAATCCGTTCAGCCATTAAGACGGGAAAAGGTAACAGATATACAGACTGACCGACAGTAACTTTCGCAATAGTATTAGGTTAAATTATAAAGAAAGAGAAAAGAGTGAATGATGATCAAATCATTCATTCTTTTCTCTGTTGACAGGGGAGATTGGATCGAAAAATTGTTGCATCAACCCCAAGTAAAAGGGAACAAGGGCAGGAAGGTGATGAATAAACTATGGACGCCTTGAGATTCATTGATGACACCATGTGGTGTTATTACACAAACGATGGAACACTTAACTTCGTATAAGTACTGCAGTGCTATTCTGTAACCATCTCACCGTGAAAACTTCGGTGAAGTGAGCGTGGAGTGAGCTGTCAATTGTGTCAATTCCAAGCAAAACCAAACTCACTTCACCTAAGTTTTCACGGTGAGATTTTTACAGAATCGACCGGCTGTTGTCTGAATTGATGGACGCCGACGACGTTTCAGGAATTGATGACGCTAATGAAAGCCCCAAAATCGTAGCCTAATTCAGAGCCGACTCAATTCACGTTAACTGTTTTTATTATTTTATGTGATATTTGTTTTGTTTTTTTTTTAATGTGAATTAGCTATTAAATGTGTGTGTATGTGTTAGTAGTAATTATGGATTTTTGATCTGAAATAAATGTTTATTATTATTAATTACGTCTTTGACATTTTTCGAGACCCTAGGTGCCCGGACCTTTGAAAGACGTACGAGGGGCCGAAGCCAACCCGCAGAAGCCCGTTAGACATGTCTAATGAAACAAGGCACTAACCGACGATTATCCCTGTACGCACTAATCTAATGCACCCAAGGACAACCCCCGGTTAGTGCAGGACTATTGCAAGATATGGAAACAAAGATATTGGATTATGGGTTTGGGTGGCTAAGTGAACTGGTTATCTAAAACTATGAAAAGACTATGGCCCCTGACTGACCAATATCTTATCTAAAATACACAGGTAAAATGGCAGGGGGTGACTTACACACTCAATAATGGGCCCCCGAAAACGGTCGCTAGCACAAAGTGTCGAAACGACAAGGGGCAATATTTCCTGAGGTTATAGGCTTATAAGGAGTGGAGTGGTATTCCACGGCTATCAGGACAATCCCGGAAGTACGGTCAAGATCCCTACCAGCATCTTACTGAAATACTTCCTTCCTCCGAGCACATTTGCTCTTGCGAATCTCTATTTCTCGTCAGTGTTCACTCCAGCCGGCCAATAAAGACAAACCAGAGGTGAGGAACAAGACTTCTCCCCGGAGATAGAGTTCGTGGGGTCACTACTGCCCAACAGCTCGCCACATGCTGCCCTGCGGGTTTCTGTATCTCTCTTGGTCTGACTCCTCATCCCAGACCTGTTCCGGCAAAAACTCTACGAAGGAAGGAGTCAGCGCAAACTGCACATTGAGCGACTAATCGCATTCAAATGTCAAGGACGTTCATTACAACAAACAGGACTAGTCGGAACTGACAGCGACTAGTTTTTTTTGCTCAAGAACCACTCCGACAATCTATATTTCTATACAAAATTAAATATGATAAAATAAAGCTGAAAGTTTGCTTGTTCGAACGTGCTAATCTCTGTTTACCTACCAATCGGATTTGAAAAATAATTTCCGTATTTGATAACCTATTTCTTGAGGAAGGTTATATAGGCTAATTCTAGGTTATAGGGCATAGGACGGCTATTCTAACATCACGCAACGACCTTTAGGAGCCGAGCAAAAAGAAAAAGTCAAAGAACGCTAAGCGAAAACGTAGTAACGGCGCTGAGGGGCGATGCAATGTGACCTGGTGGGTCAAGGGAACAATAAATTTCACATGGACGAAGTCCCGGGCAGAAGGTGGTAGTGAATCTTATAATTATCAGGTAGGGGTTTCATTAAGGAACCATGAATCATTTTTACGAATTAATAGCGCGGGCGGGCGATGTGATGCGACGTGGTCTGTCGGGGGCCGATAAAGGGCATAATCAATAATTGCCTTTTCAAGGGCGTGGTGGAGTCGAGTTTATTAAGGGAAAATATGAAATCCACGCGACCGAAGTCGCGGGGAGAAGCTAGTCGTATATATATACACGAAGTATCAATCACGCTTATTAAATGCGCGATAAGGACGGTGAAGACAGTAGAACGACGTCATTATCAGTTAAATTAATACCTATTGGTACAAGAAATGGCAGCTGTATTGAAAAAGTGGCTTTGATAAGTGCAGAAAAGCTTCTTGCCTGCGCTTGGTTCTAATAAAGTTCCAAATATAGCATTTTGGTAAAGGAACGTCCGATAAAAAATATCTAAATGAACAAAAAACCCGACTGCAGCTAAAAAGTTTAAAACGAGATCACTTTTTATGCAGTCTGATGCAGTTGATGGCAGTTATTTTAGTTCAATCTCAGATTTTTTGCCACCGTAAATATATAAATATGGATTATAAGGCTCGTCTGTCCATTGGACAAAACGTCCGGGCCTGCTGGCATTTACATCAACTAGCTAGTAGATGGACCAGTTAAAGCAATTAATATAAAATGCTATGCACTTGACGTATTCAGGTAATGAGGTAAACAAGAGCAAATAGTATCGAGTTGTATCGCTACATTCCACACATTTTCGACATTTTTGTCAACTATACTTACACCGGTACAAGGATCTTTTGGCGCGTGGCCATCGGAACTAACGCCACCCGCCATCTTGTTTTAATACATTTCAAGTGACATTTCACAAAACAAATATTTACTAACAGCGCCCCCCTGTGAACGTCATTCAGACCATTATGATAAATTCAGATGCCGAAAGATACTTGTAGGTATCAGTTTATGTACTTAATTTGTTCACAGGTCTTATTATTTTAGTGATTTACTATTTACGATATTTATAAATAAACGTTATTCTTTCTCTTTTCTTTCTATACTGACATTATTGCAAACGGTAGCATGACCACCATAGAAACGGGATTTGTCGACGGAAGAATAGACAAAATGACAGATAAACAATCACAATCTGTCATTTTGTCTATTCTTCCGTCGACATAACCACAAAACCCGTTTCCATGGCGGTCATGCGTGCTGTTAGTAAAGCAGTTTCTTATTTAGTTACCAACTTAGCACCTACTCAATAATCAGGCAAACCAACAATTTCTGACTAGGCGCCTTCAAGTCAATGCGGTGTTTGTTCAGTTACTTCGAATTTCCTAGTACCTACCTACCACAAACCAATTGTATGTGAACTGATATACATACATATAAAATTCTAAAATCAATGATATTATATGTTCTAATATTATTGTCTAAAATGGTTGCTTTTGGGGTGAGTTACCCAATTTGCGAGTTCAACATATAATTTGTAGCCGTCCTCCTAGGAAAATAACTCAACAAAGTGCTCTACCGTTTCTCAGTAAAACTTAGGTACACACATCAAATTGTATAGGATTTCCGTACAATGTGAGGTCAGCTTATACTGGAAATGTATAGCTTGATGTGTAGCCGTGTATACATTGATATTCCAGGACGAGGACATTGTTTCCAAAGGTAACAACACTTCTTAGAATCAATATACGTAAATCTTTTTTCCCTCCTTCAAGATAAGACCACCGACAGTTCTAAGGCAGTAGAAAACACCTATAAAAAAAAACTGTTGTCCCACTGTTCAAACAATAATCTGAGCAAACATCAATTGGTCATGAGCCCATGCATAAATCAGGAATTTGTCAGTGTCAACAGTGGTCCGTCTATAATTTGACAGTTCAAAGAACGTGCGGTATGTGGACAATGTCAATAATTAGCAGTATTTATGCCTCTCGTCGTCGTGGGGAGTCGTCGCACCCGCCCTTGGCATTCACTGTGCGACATTGCTCGGGGGCTTGTCTGTCGCGTTTATATCGATAGCCTACAGACTCACTAAGCGAATAGACTCGGGACAGTACTCAAATGATCATAATACCCGAATTAACTTGTTATACGTAAAAAAAAGGAAGTGTGTAGATAGAGCGTCGTGTGAACGGAACCTCAAACGAAGCGAGAGCTCTCAAAAATCTTCTGCCCACGTCCATTTAAGTTATAATAAAAATGTCAATCAAAGGAAGACAATGCGTTGATTAACATGCGTGGTTGCAGTCGCTCTACAACTGTAACCGAAGGCATTATACCGTTACCAGATGGAACCGTTACTTTTAATGAACCCATTGTTGTCTATGGGACATTTTATGATCACCGTGACACATTGCAGACGTAAATTATAATATAATCAAATTCTTCATTCGAAAGAACTGTTATTTTTCCGCGTAAGTTATTAAATGATGACGATGTGGATGATATTTATTTCTGTAAATTGGTTCAAAAAATACTTTTTCACTTATAACAAGGTTTCTGTGAAGAAATACCGAAACAAACAGTGTCTCTTTTTTAAAGTCCAAACATAATCTTGGACAAACCATAGGAGGACAATGCAGTTAAATACCGCAGTTAAATAGGTACGAATGCCTTATTTCCAGGAACAAAAGTTACAAGTATGTAACTTACTACTCAATTTTAATTTCAAGTTCGATAAGGTACAATTCCGTAGTCGACTGCAGCAGGCGATTTCATAGAAATTTGATTCGATTTCATAGAAATAGAATATGAAACAGTACCCTAATTACGTAATAAACGATCAATCGGAATTTGAATCGTTTTGAAACATATTGCTAATCCATTGCTTCAAAGTTCGAATAAAATATCTTCTCAACAACGTAAATAGCGCATGAACTGTAAAAATGAAACAAATTTTTCGTAATCGTTTACGCAAATGTGTTGCGTAATTAGATACAAGAGCGTCGTCGCGGCGACACGTCGTCTGCTGCTGCTGCCTGCAGTCAGCTACGGACTTTTTAATTTTTGATGGTCACTACGTGCAGGTTTTCGTGGAAATCTTATAATACAACCGAAGCTACATAGATACAACTGATGAATACCTGATTTACCCATAAGTCAAAATTATACCTAGAGTCCGTGCTACCACTCGGAAGTCCAATAGACGCGGCGCTATAGTGTATAAGATGTCATTGCATCAAATGGCATTAAAAAAAAGCTTCACAATTTTCCGCCGAACCGGAAGAGTCCGCGCCCCCACTGAAGGGCGCGGACTCTTATCACGACATTCAAAGCGGAGGCATTGCAATGTCGTGGTAGGTATAATTATGATGACGAGTCCTCTATGGTTCGTTAATTAAGTACCTGATAAAAATATAAACAAACCCAGGTTAAATTCTTACGCAATCACTCACTAAAGGGGATTAGTAACAAATTCATCTGTATTTAGAAGATTTCAGATCTATAAGTATCTCACCGCTTTTTCCAACAATAAAATTATTGTTTGGTTAACATTAATAAATTATAATTGAAAAATTTACTGACGAAAGTTATAAAATTTTCCTCAATCGTAATAGGGAAAACTTCTTTTTGATGGTTTAAAGATGTTTTTAGAATTTCGGGTTGCACCCAATTTATAAGTGGCACTTTAGATTGGCATCTTAAGGTTTTCATAAAGGTACTTTTGGAACAGACAATATTACCGGTCATCAAAAATGTCATGCAATGTACATACTTACCTATCTCACGATTCGTAGGTCTACTGACCAAAAACTGGAGCAGTCTACCGGCACTGAAGTAAAATAATCCAAACTGGTTCATTTTATTTACGTACAGTAGGAGGTAAGTATAAATAATTGGTTAATCTTATAATCACAGATTCCGATCACCGCGCCTCCAAAACGCGTATTTCTTCCTTGTATGGAAGTTTTAAGTTTTTGTTTCAATTAAATTATCGCTTGATAGAAGACACGCCAATTACATCTTGCAAGTTAATAATTATCTCTGCTGCTCGCAGCTACGTCCGCGTGGACCCTAATTCTATTTCTGAAATAAAAATAGTCTATACTGATTGCGGTGTAACATGGTGCGGGTGACAGGTGACAGAAAGGATAAAATATATTATAATTTACTTGTTTTTACTGATTCTGTATTTTACGTATGATCCGTACCTACATAAGTACCACGTTTTCGTAAACGATTACGACTAATCTGTTTCATTTTGACAGTTCAACAACATTCATTGCGTTATTTACGTTGTTGAGCAGATTTTTTGTTCGAACTTATGAAGCAATTGATTAGCAGTCTGTTTCAAAACGATTCTGATTCCGATTGATCGTGTATTACAAAAAGGTCCAGCCGTTTCGGAGATTAGACGGAACAAACAGACAGACAGGCAAACAATTTAAAAATTGTTTTTTTTAATGTACCGTATTCACTTTTATATGCGTTTTGTAAAAATCTATTATTTTTACATTACAAACAGACACTTAGATTTTATTTATTTTTATGTAGGTATATATGTATTTAAAGATGTTTCATTAATGAATTCCTGATGGTAAATGAGAAATTAATGTAAATAGATTATCAAATGCTAGCCTGTGCTGGATTTGTAGTGTTTTGAAGAAACCCAAAATAATAACTTGATTTATCAGGATATTAGGTAAAAATTAGTAATGTAAGTATTCAATTTAAGCCTGATATACAGGGTGCGATTAAATTGCCTGTTGCGTGCCATGTTTTGTTGAAGCAACAATAAAAGATGTACTTAAGTCATCTGTGCTTCAATTTTATTGTATACCTACCGAAACTTGGATATGTTAATGGGGCTTTAGTTGACATTGTTAGATGAATATTCTAAATAGTGCATCAACATTCACAAATAAACTAGATCCCAATAAAACTCCTGACATTAAAGTTGACAGATTAATTTTATTAGTTCCTAAAATATAAAGTAACGATGGTTTGGAAATGTCAACGGCTTTTTAAAATATTTTATTGCTCTGCTTTATTTTTATTTGAAAAACAAAGGATGATTCAGTCACTGTTTTGTATGATTAAATTAATTTATCCGTATTTTAAATGGCGGCGAAGACATTGATCCCAGCATAATGATTACATAAATATTAATGACAATAATGTTTGATTAGAATCTCAGTCTCCCACGCGACTGACTATAGTTCATAGTCATCCTGAATAAGTTGTAGGTAACAAGGATAGATTTCACTGTCTTCAAATTTCTTTTGTGGCTATAAATTGATAAAATATTCTGGAACAAAGATTGTAGACAATTAAAAGAAGGCAGTGTATACAGTGCCGCAAGCGGCAAGCTATCACTATAGGTTACAGTTACAGCACAGTTATAGTGCCGCAAGCGGCATTCTATCGAAGGGGCTGGCTGGCGGGGTCTTTGTTCACTTGCTTCGCTCGCACATCCCCTTCGAACCAAACCTGTCCAAATTGCTGAGCTCGCTTTGATCGCTCTTGCATCCTAAGCCAACGGCCAGACAGAAAAGACGCAAGACGAGGGCGGGGCGCGGACCCGTCGCAGACAGGGCGCCGTCACGACTTTTTAACTTATATAGAAAAGACACGGACCCGTCGCAGACAGGGCGCCATCACGACTTTTTATGGCGCGCACTAGAAGCTTTTCCCGGCATTCAACCGTCCGATTTTGATACAACAACATGTCATCTTCTGAAGATGAAGATGTATTGGCACTTGGCGGGCGAGCGCTGTGAGAACCTGCCCTCCGCGCCCTTTCCGCTCCCCCGCTTGCGCCCGTGCAGGCCCGCGCCCTGCCCGCGCCCTGTCCTTTCTATATGTTTTCCAATAGGGCGCCGACGAGTTAACGTCGTGACGGCGTCCCGTCTTTTCTGTATGTTTTACGTCGCGACTGCTGTATACATTTTATATGCAAGTAGATTAAACGGGCGCCGCGACTGCGACGGGTCCGTGCCTTGCGTCTGTTCTGTGTGGCCGGTGGCTAAGATCTCATAGTAACAGTAGTAATAACATTGCCTTTTGTACATACACAATATGTCAATTGTATTGCGCTAACCACAACACTCAACCAAAATAACAAGTGACAATGCAATGCTTACGACACTTTAAACGGGTCTAGGCTAGGTACCACCGCAAGCGGCACTATACACTTGAAAGAATTCTTATCGATGTATATAACTTTTTGAGGCAGACTGTACCTACCTAACGCTCACATAATGTGGAATGGATTCGTAACATTACAATCAAGTATAATCGATTTACAACGTTAACAGATTACAAATGTCATGTTTTCGTCTACGATGACTAACTATTGTCGTTTAAATTCCTAAAGGCCCCGATGCGACGTCATTCTGGTAAACCAATTTCCAAGAAACAGGTAACGGGCCTGTCTGCGGGAACCTGCGACAGCCAAAGGAATAACGACATCCAAAGTACTAGCTATTTAGGTAACGTTTATAAATCTCGACCTTAGACCTGGGTGAGAACCTCCTTTCTCACCCCCACAGGGTAGATTTTTGAGATGGGGCAGTAAGCTTGTTGACATAATCTACTCATTACAATGTTTTTTTTATGAGTTGTATTGCATTATGTGGTTAGCTAGCGAACTCGACAATTATTAATTTTACCTCGATGGTCCTACTTTATCAATTATAACTTCTAGTTACAGCTATATGTAAGCGGGCACGCCCTTTATGCCTGGAGGCTTTATTTTCTTTTTTAGATATTGTTTACGTTTAGTTTTTTTTATTTCTGCTTGAGTATAGTTCTCGATGTTTTTGGGTGGGTATATTGGCGTGTGCTAGCTGTCATATGGCTATTAATTTATAATTTAAATTGTGTTTTGCGTAATGTAAATTATCTTGCATACTATTTTAAAGAAACATTTTTTTCTAACTGAACAGACAGCTGTGCTGCTGGGGAGTTTGTTGCGCCACTTCTTCTTCCCAGCTAAAGCACTAGGAAGTGGTGAAGGGTGGGCATTTTGGGGGACTGTCTATGAATTTTGACGACGTTCGAAAAGTGCTGATTCTCAGCCTAGTTGGGATAAATGACTTTTGAATTTTGATTTTTAAGGGCAGCTACCTTGACCGTTATAGCTACAAGAAAACGGTCTTAGGAGACCATCCTTAATTTTTTTAGAGTTTTTGATTTGCATTCAAAGATTTAAAAAAAAATATACCGACAACAAGAAAATGGGCAGTTTATACAATAACTTTTTTTGATGCCAATCGATCCTGTTTGTTATATGGATCAAAAAACTATAGAACCAGGTTTGAATACTAGAAAAGACCTGTAGGTACCCTAATTACGAAATGCAAAATCAATCCGAATCTGAATCGTTTTGAAGCAGATTGCTAATCCATTGTTCCTTAAGTTCGAAAAACAAAACTGCAGAGCAACGTAAATAACGAAATGAATGTTGTTGAACTGTCAAAATGAAACAGATTTGTCTTTATCGTTTACGAAAATATGTTGCGTAGTTAGAAAGCTGGTTGCTGTTTTTAAAAAAGTAAATCTAGCTTAATAACCGATGAATTTCGCTCAGAACAGTTGATTGTCAAACAGAATTTACATAATTTATCCGGTTACGTAAATAATGCGTGACAAATGGTCTATAAAATACATAGAGAAGGAAAAATACACGCCGGGGTCGTTAACCTAACCGTGGACTTTTAAAACTTTTAAATATTTGGATATTTGCGTGTTTTTCTCTTAAATGCATTTATTTTATTGAGTCATTTGCTTTTAAATATTTAAATACTTGAGTGCCACGTGTTTTTCAAAAAACATTTTACGGAGTTAATAAAAGATGAAGGTTATTTGATACGAGATATGAATTCATAAAAGTTTGCACGGTTTACCGCGCCTTATCACGGATGATGTTTTTGTGAATTATGTCGGTGTTCGTTGACCTCTCATCCTCAACACCACCTCAAACTATACTAACTTAGGAGTTTGGCTGCTTCATTGCAATACTTAAAAGTTGCCTACAAATACTAGCTCATGTTTTCTTGTAGAAAGAAAAATAAGTTCTCAGTTTAGTAGCTTTTGTTCTACTTATGACAGTCTATGCTTTCACCATAAAATCCCTCAAAAATTCAACCTGTCAGGTACTTTTCTATTTTCCGATTTTTATTCTATTATTTATTTTTTATTTGGATAGTAATGGAACAAAAATCCAGAAGCCTTCTTGAATAAAAATCGGAAAATAGAAAAGTAGATTCCAAGCAAAATTCCACAGCAAAATAAGATTCCACGGCAAAATCAGTGAAACAGTGAGTACAAATCGGTAAGTAGGTACTGTTTAATCGACTTTTATTAAAGAAGGCTTCTGGATTTTTGTTCCTAATGGAATGCCTAAAATTTTGCTGTGAAATCTTGATGGATTCTGCCCCACTAGGGTTGTCATCTTAGAATTTGTGTAGGTAGATAGACATGGTCGTATTTTATATTTGTTTGAAAAAGAAAGAATGTACCTATATCTAAGTAAAATGTAACTAGGACTCCTACCGTTAGACTTAGTAAGTACATAGGTACCTAGGTAGTGTTTTTAAATAAAAGTTGAAAAATAATTGCTTCGCTTATGTTGTCGCATAGTAGTATCACCATAGGACCCTGGATATCGCATAGAAAACATCGAGCAACTGACACCTCTAGAGGCCCCAAGCCACACTTTCAAGTGAATCATCTGACAAGTCACAACCACAAGATGACGAGTGGACGAGTCACGATTCCCGCGTTACCTTGCAGTGAAGGTGTTTGATTTACATGCGCGTACGCAGGCGGGTAGTTTGTCAATTGATTGAAGACACGGAGGCTCTTGTCGTTGAAAGGACAATCCGTTTTGTTTTTGGTCTTTTGTGGCGCAAGGACGTCTGGTTTTGTTTTTGTTTGTATTCTATGGATGTTTTGTAGAATGTGCCTTTAGTGATTGATGGCTGATGGTATGGTTGTTAACGGAACAACTGAACGGATTTTCATGAAATTTTCACAGGTAGACACAAATTAATTTAGAGCAGATTTATAGGCTTTGTTTTATTAAAATCAACATTGCAAAAAAAAACTTTTTTTTAAAAATTAACTTTATTACTGTTAGAAGTAAAAAAAAAGTACAAAAAGTACTAGGCTTGCACGAATTCAAGAGAAAACGGCCCGGCCGATAAGACAGATTTTTTTTGCTGTGTTCTCGTTTTAAGAGGGAACATGCGCGATTCTCCATAAAAACGTATTCCCCGTTTTTCTTCCTGCCTCTAGAGCTGTCATTTTTTTTTATAAAACCAGGGTCTCTATAGGCATGTCCCTGTCATTTCCTTTTTTTCAGCAATTAATAGGTAAGGAAACTATGACCCTCCAAAAATTACAAAAATGCCCCATTTTTACCGCCGTAATTAGAGGACTACCAGACTAATTCGGAAAGTTTTTAGCATAAAAGAAAATAATAGGAACCTAGATATACTCTTTCTGTAAAAATTATTAAATCGGCTTAGTTTTCGAGGAGAAAAGAGGAGAATGCCAAACGTCGTTTTCGTCAAAAATTTTGTGATATAATCGGTCTGAGCTGCAGTTGTCCCTATCGCACTTTACGGGGTTTAACTCGGTTTTTCGGGCGCAGCGCGACGGCAATAGTTTCTTCAAATACCTATTTTTCAAATTCCTCGCAGCCCCTGTTCCCTCTTAAGGTTTTGATGAAAGAAAATTTTGGAAAATGGAAATACACCCGGGCGATGCGACGACCCATGGATAGTTGGATACAGTAATAATTCTGAACCCCTGCGTAGAAAGCTTTTAGTAGTTTATTAAAAAAAAAATCTGCTGGTTCATAGAAAAGTGCAATAACCTAAGCGGCCAAAAAGTACTGAATCCATGGTAACAGTTTTCGCGTCGATGTCGGTCCACCCTGTATTATACATAGGTAGGTAGGTAGCTAGTACTTCAGGTGTATTAAGTTTTAAATACTTAAACACGTATAAAAACAATGCCGCATTTAAATAGCCTCAGATATAATTATTAGTGTGCAGTACACACGGCAACACATCAAGCTATACATTTCCAGTATATGCTGACCTCGCATTGTACGGAAACCCTATACAATGCGAGATCAGCATAAACTGGAAATGTATAGCTTGATGTGTTGCCGTGTGTACATTGCCAATATAATAATATCCTGTATCATGTAGATACACACTTTTTTGTTGGTTTTTTGCTTCAAGGAATGTGAAAGGGACTTTACCGATCATAAAAAGATACAATTTAATTTGAATACATTACCTTGGTTATTTATTAATTGAGCGATAAAATTCTGATTTATATATAGTTATAATAGAAAAACCTATTAAATGGAGACTTATTTATTTTGTTCCTCTTGTTTGACATTAAAAATATGTTAAAAATGCATTCGCACATAGCGTGATCTGTTGATATCAAATTCATGTTATGAATCTGTCGGTCTATTCTGTAATAATCTCACGGTGAAAACTTAGGTGAAGTGAACGTGAAGTGAGCTGTCATTCCACCTGCTGCTAGGGACTGACAGCTCACTCCAAGCTCACTTCACCTAAGTTTTCACGGTGAGATGGTTACAGAATAGCACTGCTGCTATAATTGGTCACTAATGTGATTTATGTTTTGTGCAGACCGACCTCATTTAGTTTTAAAATATCATTATTTTTTACGTGTAAAACTAGTTTTACCTACTACCTATGTAAAGAAATAAAATATCAATTATCATGGCTGCATCATCATTCTTCTCTAAAGTCGGTCAAAGTCAAAATCGTTCTCCTCTCTCAGTAGGTATTCATCCTCTTTTCAGCCAGAGGTATTATCTTTCATACCATCCATATTTCTACGGTCTTCTTCCCTTACTTTCTGTATTCAGTATACCTACAACTACTTTTTTAGATTCCAATTCAAGAATGAAATCAAACAAAATCATGAAAACCTATTAAATACTTAGCTTATTTCTGCAATGTTAATTGCACATCCAAGAAAAAAATTATTATAAAAGGAAATTCAACTAAAATACCACTTTTGATTTGTTAATTACATGAGAGAGAGGCTATAAAAAGTATAAACATGAACTGACCTAGCTTCCAAAATAAATGCTGGACCAGTCTTTACCCATGAACTTGAAACTTCCTGGACAATATATCCGCATAAACCACATAATATCTTCGGTTAAGACGCTGACAAGAGCTAAACCGCGATCATTGTCGGACACAATGCTTGTAATTTATTGCAAAATATGAAGCAATTATCAATTTACTCAAAAAATAGTTGAGTGGATGAAAATAAAAAACAACCAAGTTTTGCATTCAATTATGACGTTCTTGTTATTAATTAATACCAACGTTGGTACGTTGATATTTAATACAGATATATTGGATTGGAACTCAATGTAAAAAGTTAGTTTATCGTTAATTTGTATCGAGATTAACGTTTTTTTGGTAACAACCATGTTCTGAGAAATGTGTACAAGATTAATAATATTTTTTCCGCTACCACAAACTACATAGATTTGCAAAAATGTTTTAAAACAAGCCTTTCCCTCTTGTCAGCGCCTTAAGTATAAACTTAGAAGGAAAATTGAAAAGGTACTACCACTTCTCCACATTATGGTTGTCTTACTTGAAAGACAGGCTATAAAAAGTCTATCAAAAGTAAAGACACCATCACTCATTCGACCGGTAAGTAAATTACGATGTTTCCTTCCAACATAAATAAAGTACAATTCCCTACAAATTGATTTAAACACATTAACCTTATCAAAAGCTTACATAAAACGCTATGCGCGTCACAACTCAGCGTCCAGCCATATCGGTTTACATTAAAAACCTCTCATTAAAGGTCAATCTTTCGGTAGTCGGTGAAATAATGGACAGAAACCTTTCACGGTGTCCGATAAGAGCATATGTAAGTCGGTACTTAAGTAGACCAGCCGGATATTCAGTAAAAATCAATCTACCTAGCCTTTTTCCAACTATGTTGGGGTCGGCTTCCAGTCTAACCAGATTCAGGTGAATACTAGTATTTTACATGGAGCGACTGCCTATCTGACCTCCACAACCCAGTAACTGGGCAATACGATACCCCTTGGTAAGACTGGTTGTCAGACTTTCGGCCTCTGACGACCCGTAACGACTGTCAAAGATCCACGACAGCCGGGGCCAACGGCTTAACGTGCTTGCCGAGGCACGGAGGAGTCTCGGTATGTACATGTCAAGATGGTCACCTTTCCACGGACCAACCCCGGCAAGCGTAGATGAATCCGTGCGGCAGTTATTATTTAGCCACGAGCTCCTCCGATTTAGTAGAAAACTCACCGTGAATTTAATTTATTATGAACGCAACGATCACATATTACCCGAATCGCATAAATATTAAATCAAGAATGTGAAGGATTCATGAAACAGACCTGAAGGAAATATAGATCTCTTTTAAAATAACAAGGACGGAATAATCCGCAATTAGGAGATGAAAAGTTCACGTCCTTTATACATTGTGTTAATTACGCCACTCCCAGATACCTACGAAAATAAAAGTCACAATAAATAAGATCGTTTTTCATAGCGATATTGATAACCAAATATATTTATTACATCTGATCTGCACATAATAAAATATTAATGAATAATCATTA
The DNA here is from genome assembly GCA_963853775.1 of Xanthia togata. Lineage (NCBI taxonomy): Eukaryota > Metazoa > Arthropoda > Insecta > Lepidoptera > Noctuidae > Xanthia > Xanthia togata. The sequence continues at coordinate 23,298,247 of OY970802.1, forward strand.
TTAACAAGAGACATACGATTTATTTCTTCGCTTTTTATTTACCAAACCAAACTTGGATGTTGACCAGATATTTTTTTAAACCACTGACTGACAGACCTTCTTTCTGTCCAGCAGTGGTTGGCATAGGTTGAGTTGTCACATAGCCTTTTTGCCATCATTGTGAATGTGGATTGTCATGGCAACGGAATCATCAAAGATATTGCCATAATTATCATCTTTGGTTATCTAAAACGCCACATGCGAACTACCCATCAAAAGACCAGGCGTCACACAAATCCTGCATCGCGCAAGCAGAGTTTATCACGCGATCATCATAAATATACAAATATAACTTCCCGACACTTGTCACTTGTCTTGTGTTTGTGAAACGTGTTTGAAAATTTCAAAAGGTGCTGGTCTGAATGCCAGTCCGAATCCATTGACACCCCTTTCCATTCAAGCCAATAAACTGCCTTCCCGGTTATATAATAAATAACCATGAATTTTATACACAATCCGCTTTTTAAACATGAGCGTGTAGCTTGTATGGAAGATTTTCATTATGATGTCAATGAATATATGATTTAAATTCGCTCATATTTAACATTGAACATGCATTCGACCGGGGAGGTAGCGACCATAAAGTTATTGTAGGTACGTACGTAGGTATAATAATGCCTTAAAATAGATCGATATTTAAAGAAAAGAATGTTGTACAGCCTACGCACTACGCAGTTAGCAAAACGCTTCAATAAGGTGTACTATATAACCTTCATGACGTTTAAAATCTTTTTTTGTTTTTGCATTCTATAGCATAACCGATAATAGAGCTCCTATTGGCATTCAAATTTTTCCACAGTAGAGCATTGAAAATCAAAATGAAAAATCATTTATTAACACTAGGCAGAGAGTCAGCACTTCTTGACCGTCAAGATAGTCCCCAAAACGCACGCCTTTCACCACTTCCTAGTGTTCAAGCTGGGAAGAAGTGGCGCATCAAACTACCCAACGACACCTCAAACAATTTGCCTAGGCTTTGTCATGTCTTTTTCATGGAGCGACTGCTATCTGATCTCCACAACCCAGTTACTGTTAACACGATACCCTAAAACCCAGCAAGCAAGGGCGGATCCAGGAGCGGCACAAGTGCCAGACAGATAAGTCTCCCATATCTTGTGTTGCACTATACTGTTTTTGACATTCATTATTTTTCAATGAAGATATGGTGAAGATAGCCTACTTCTTCAGCGTTCATCATTGAATCAATGTCTTGATAGATATGCATTCAGGCCATTCCATCCAGACAATTCGATTTAATTTTACTTAAACCGTTTGCATGTGCCGCTATGCTCCAATTCGCCTGAATCCGCCTTGTCAAAAGTTATAAGAAAAGAGTGTTGGCAATGCTAAGTTCCCGAAATAGGACCTTGAATTAGCCACACAATCGTGATATACCGATTCCGATGAGAAGATATACGGCTCAAATAGACCAATAAAGCTCCAAAGCTTATCATCGGTATAGCCTTCTTTGAATTGGGTCGCGGAACTGATGCTGCTCGGAAAAGTAATGGTAATGTCAGGGTTTTGTATGGACATCGATTGATGGACAGTCTAGATAATAGACATTCGATATTGTTCGCGCTCTAGAACTTCTCCTGAATAAACAAAAGAATATGTACTATGTTCCTGAAACAGTAAGCAATCAAGAACCTTCAATTCGCTATACAATCGTGACTTATTGATTCCGTTAAGAAGATATACCGCTCAAAATAGAGCAGCAATCCCCAAGAGGCTATTATTGGTCCAGCCAAAATAGAGCTTTTTGTATTAGCTCGCGGAACCGATGCTGCTCCGAATAGTGATGGTAATGTCAGGGTCGCCAGCTAACAGGTCCCGCTTGACATTCTACCAGCCAATCCGTAGGTGTCACTCATATTCATTATATAAATCAATTCAAGGAATGCTGTTATGATTAGAGGACATGATACAAATGTATTGGGCACCAAAAATTAATAGATTACATTATTTTTGTTGTTATAAATTATGTTTGAGTCGCTTCGCGTCTGAGTAATGTCAATACGTGAATTTTAAAGGGTTATATTTTATTCATTGGCTTCAGTGAAGTAGGTACAACACTGAGAATTTATTTTCTCGTCGTACAAAGAAATAATTGTTTACTTTAACATCGATCAATTCGACTTCGACTGGTTTTTTCATGAATTACGTTCAGAGTCCATACGCATACAATATGTCCCAGCTCAAGTCAAAAGTATAAAAAATGTTTTCATTTTCGTTATATCCTAAGTTCAGGGTAAGCTTAGTGGCAAGGGCGCTCTTAAATTAAGCCATTAACAATTGAACATACATGTCGTGCCATTAAAGTTTAGACTTGAACGCGCCTCCCGCCGCTCTTTCCGCCGCCCCGATGACGCCCCGGCGGGGACCTCATACCACTAAAGAGACCATAAATCGTCTACTGCGCAAGTCAAACCACGTGGTGTGTCAAGTCTCAACTTTAATGGCATGACTTGTACTTATTTTGGATTCTCAAAAAACTGTATCATTACCCGTAGCCCAATTTTAGCCAGGACAAGAACCATAAGGATACATTTTTGCCCTTATATCACGGTACAAAACACTATCACCATTACCGAAGATCGATAACATTACATAAGCATTGCTTAACCCTCATTGTTAAACAGCGGACGACGCGGCGGCGGGCGTTGCCGGTGTGCGCGTGAGTATTGCCAATTACCGACACCAATATACACGCCGCCGCCGTGCGATTTGTAGTGAGTTACGAGTTTATGCGTTACGGGGAGAAGATGCAGTTGGGAATATTGTAAAAGTACCGACAGAATCTTGTACTCCCAAAGTCATTGATTCGCCAAAAGACAACGCAAAGCCTATACCGCTGCGTTTAGAAGCATGTCATTATGATCACTATATGACAAGGACGTTAACTAGGGATGAAAGTTTAAATATCGTCATTTCGCTGATGGGGAATCCCTTCGGGCACATTATGATTTGTAGGATCGGATAGAAAATAATTTACTGACAAAAAAGCAGCACAAGTTTTAGACGGTTACCTACTTTTGGTCCGACCAATCGATACCTATATCAGGGATCACCAATTAGTTTTATTGGGGGTCCATATTTAAAAACAATACGCAGTCCGTTTGGTAGACGATTACACACAAGATTAAAAATATCAATTGAGAAATAAAACGAAAAGAAACCTGAATTAATTTAACAAAGTAAGTAATTCATATTATTGAACTATCTGTCAGTCTGGAGTAAAGTTGGTGTAAGCTATTCTCATTAAATCTTGGAGATGTTCATCGGTAAGTCGAGATCGAAATTTACGGTCCGCACAAAAAACGTTGGCGGTCCGGACCCGGACCGCGCTCCGCCATTTGGTTACTCCTGCTTTATATTCTGGGTCTCTACCAAGACACATACACATAATACAAGTTCAAGTGAACACTGATAATATTTTATATTTTTAAAATATTATCAGTGTTCACTTGAACTTGTATGAAATAATTGGATAAAATCATCATCATTCCAGTTACAAGACGTCCACTGCTGGACATAGGCCTCCCCCAAGCACAGCCACTTCGACTGGTTCTGTGCTTCTTGCCTGCCAGGGCTCTCAACGCTACGTCTTCCGGTACGCGATCGCCACTCCAAAACCTTTCGGCCCCTTCGGCCATCAAAATTCTGTTCTGCCAGTAATATATGCCCTGCCCACTGCCACTTAAGTTAGGCAATTCTTCCAGTTAAGTCGGTTACCTAGGTTCTCCTACGAATCTCTTCATTTCAAATTCGATATTGTAGGTTATGCTTGGAGTTTGCCATTGCTTATCATTGGATAAATACTAGTTAATTCTCCAATCATTTTTTATTCTTGCTCATTGAGTTCATAAATACAATTCTGTCTCCAAAATTTGTTACTTACAAGGTTTGAATATATTTAAATCATGTATTCCGTAAAACAATGGATACTCTACATTAATGATATGACCAAACGTCGACTGACATTATCATTAAACGTTGTCGTTTAAACGATATGGTCAATTTTAGCTGACCATTTCATGAAATGCAACTATTTCATGAAATTACCAACTGTAAGATCAGGCCACGACATTTATACTAATTAACGTTTTGTGGATCATGGAGCAGCCTATAGGAAACCGCGGATATTGTGTCTTAACTTGTAACAATTAAATCGTGAAGCCCTTTCACTAAAAAGGTATAAGTACCCAAGTATTTATTTATAGTCTCTCAGCAACATTATTATTTGCTCAAATTAATCGACACGCAACCACCAGAATGGTATCTCAACAGGAAAACAGTTACAAGGAAAAACAACCGTAAAACAAGCTCATGAGGTTCATTTTCACAGAAAGAACAACAAAACAAATGAGAAAGATATTAATGATAAATGTAAATTAGTTTATTTATTCGAGTATTCCGTAAATGGCAAGCAGTGTTCTCACTTCTCAGTATCTCTTCTCAATATCTCTTTACCTTGTAAATATGATTGGTGAGTTCTGAATGAGTTTTGGAATTATGTCAATTTATATACATTAACTCACACGTTATTCATATCGGGGTAGGCAGAAACTAAAGAACGCCACCTGTTACCATCCTTACATACTCCTTTTGCTTCGTTTATGTTCATGTCAATTTGAAGGTGCTAATAAAGCAAATAACAAAGAATTCCGAATCAAGGGTTTTAGTGATATTCTTAGTTCGGATCGAGAATGTTTTCGTTTAATTGCGAGAAATGTCGTAATCATGGCTATTATAAGCAAAATAATTGTAATAACGAATCATCCATCAGCTGCCAAAGTTCATTAAGGATGGACCCGCGTTGGGCATGACAAAGCCAGACTTCGATTTATAAAATTAAGACTTTTAGATTGTTGACACTATGTATAAAGAATTTCTTCCATATCGTGAGTGTTTACAGATACAAATCTCACACACACTTTCTGTATAATCTCGCCGTGAAAACATAGATGAAGTGAGCTTCAAGTCAGCTGTCATTCCACCTGACAGCTCAATTCACCTAAGTTTAGTGAGATTTTTAAAGAATAGCACAACAGGACCCGGTACTCACAATACTTAGGCCATAAGTACAACAAATAATGGCGTGCATGAATAACAACTGTAGGTACACATACTTAGGCCATTCAAATATTGGCTAAAATTGGCATCGTGCATAAATTGAACTCGCGATGCGTTGCGCAGAACCCAACCTCTCATTTCGTAGGTAGGTAACTTACAAGTGCCGAGCTGAAATGGTTCCATTAAAAAGGCTTGAATATGACATGGCATGAAGGAAAAGATGATACCCTGAAAAACTTGTTAAATAATTTTTTGAAAAAAAAATTTGATAGTGAATTTCAAGGAAAAAAGTCAATAAAAACACTAATGATTTCATAATTTTAATGCTCCTGCAGACAGGCACGACGCGACACCGGTAGAACAATTTCCTTGAAGTATCTCCACCAGAGTCATGTCACGCGGAGTCACGCCATCGCGTCGCGCCTGTCTGAAGAGCCTTTAGTTGTTTTTCAATCACAAAAACCATTTTATCTAATGACCATTTAAAACAGTTCACCACTACTTTATGCTCAAACTAATCATAATACGTATATCGAGACTATTAATTATTTTAAACGGGGTTAACTACCAACCTGATTCCATTTGGTAAAATAAATTTATTAGTTGGATATATTGCCTCTACTAATCCACCAAGAACTTATAACGTAAGGAGTTAGGATCTCAATAACTAAGTTACTTTCATAGATAATGTTTTTATAAAAAAAATTGTCTCCATGCGGTATTCAAGAGCATTTCGATGCGAAAAGGGGAACCAAAGGGGTAACAAAACACAACACAACATAAAAAAAACAATAATAATGACAACAATAAACAACACAACCACACAACACCAACATTTTTAGAATAACAATATTTTGCGACCAATTTACAGCTCTTTGAGGACTTATCTCATTCTTATTATATTCACATTCTTCAAGCTGCAGCCAATCACACTTCTTGCTCCATTGTGCTTAAAATTACAATCCAGACTCCAAAATTAGCCACGGTTAAATATTTGTATGCTACCATAACACGACACGACACAATGTCGAAAACACAATGGACAGTTTTTAACACTTCGGAAATTAACAATCCCTTTTGAAATATGTCCACCATATCTTGAGATACGGCGAAAATATTTAAGAAGATTGCCTCATTGGGCTACTGGTTGCTGAGCATTGGATCCGATTCCGAGATCGGGCAGTGTTATTTATTTATTTTTATTTTATTATTTATGTACACACAGATACAGTTATTGCGTTTTTCTATTATGAATTTCTCAGTAGCAGCCCGGATTTGTGTCCGATTGATGTCCAATAGGCTCGTCCCCTATTACATGGGAATAAACATAACTGGAGAAATGTGGATGTACTATAGATACACCTTTGCTAACCCGTCGGTGAAACTGGCATAATTTTATGATATGTTATGTACTGAATTTGACACATTCTTGACATTTTCGTTGGCAAGCAGCGCAATCATGAACGGTCAAGATTAATTGGTCACCCTACACCCGTCACACTTTTTATATTAAATTAAAAGTAGTGAAACTTAACCTGCCCAGTTTTATTTATTACCTTCGATTTCGTTCAGGTTAAGATATCACAATAATTGGACTTCTGTTTCTTTGATTAATTATGCAGGAATACGAAAATGTGAAGTTCATTGGTCTCATTGGTTTCCGTTTTATTGAATAAACTTGATATACTATGAATATTTATACGTCTCTGGTTTCGTTATACAGTTGAGGAGATAAGGATTTTAATTAATTTATTCATGCAGATGTGCTAATTATTTTAAGATAATTTTAAAAAGGCAGCATCTTTCTTTTTACTTTAAAGATTATCGGTATGCGAATCTTCCAAGTCAGACATTGAGGTATTTGCATAAAAGCTATTGTACCTGCAGAATGTTCTTTAAGAATGCTACTTAAATCTTGTGATGCTTTTTTGTTCTACTGCGCCCTCTGCCGTAGAGCCCTAAAAAAGACTCTAGCTCTGTTTGAGCCAACTAACCACAGATATTCTGACACCGTCATCTGCCCAGAATTTCCCAACCATGGTTAGCTCGGCTGCCAGTCTGCATCCAGGATCCATCTGAATGCCAGTATTTTACATGGAGTGACTGCATATCTGACCTCCACATCCCAGCGACTGGGAATTTTGATACCGCTTGGTAAGTTGTTGTCAGAACTTCGGGCTTCTCGTAACGATTATCGAAGATCAACAAAAACGTGGGACTAACTCCCGACCCGTGCGGCAAAAATCACACCATCTATAATCTAATCAAATCCCATGCTACGGAAAATACCAAAAAGATTCACGAAAATAAACACAACAATAACAACATACCACTATAACAAGCCTTCTCCAAGTATGTAGGTTATATTAATAAAAAAACCATGTTGTATTTTAAAAAAAATACGTTTCCATACAAAGTGACGACTTGACATGATGAAAGGCGACGATCCATCAACTTTTATCGGCCCCAAGATGGTTTTTTCGCCAATTATTACACGGCCAAGTTAAATGGTGGTGTTATGATTGATTGCGTATTGTAATTTCCCCCTATTATCTTGCAAGAAGTGTAAAGCGAGCCTGTAAACCAATCAATATTGTGTACAACTTGTCTCTGTCGGGTTATACTTGTTGTAAATAATTGGGAGACATGAGAGAAAACACCTACGATTTTATCTTGCATATTTTTGATGGATAAAGTAATTTGTATTGTTTTACACCTCGTTACGACTATAATATAGGTAATTTGGCATGGAATATACATTTTTGGTATGATTTATCTTTAGATATACAATCTAAAAACAACTTTGGTTTTAATAATATTTAGCAACTACATACCTGCCTTACTTGGGAAGAGACTGGACCCCACGACACAGGAACCCTAGTGTGGCGTCCAAGGAATTTGTAAAAATTTAGCACCAAAAATTCTTTACAAATTATAACTTTTTTTTTAAATATTGTTCTGTGTTTTTTCTGAACTAAATAGAGTTTTTATTTATTTATTTAACTACACTCAAAGTGGTTAAGCGATTGACTGTTGCACTGCGTATAGCGGGTTCGATTCCCGCACGGAAAAAATATTTGTAGGACAAGGAACAAGTATTTGCTTAACCTACAAGTAGTTGTTCCGGGTCTGGATGTTTGTGTATGTGAGTTTAAATGTTTGTAAACGCACCCACAATACAGGAGAAATTCCTAGTGTGGGGCAGAGTTATTCTAAAATAAAAATAAAAAAGTAGTTTTAACTTTTAGGCCCTTATTTGCCTTAACGTCGAAAAGAAGAAAAAAGATTTCAAAACAAATATCAACCAATGAAATCAATTAGCCTTTTATTGCCATTGTCACGCATTTATCACAAGTATAAAAGAAGTGGGCATAAATTACGGATACACTTGTAATCATTATGAGGCAATTTGTTTGCCCATCGGTTGCGAATTAGGATAAGTACCTTTGCAAATAAATAAACCTTATTATCATGCCAAAAGATGTAATTAATTTGAATCATAACATCTACTTAGGTATGGAGATAATTACCGCATGAAAGCTTTTAGATGACTCCTCCAGTTTCTGGATATCTGGTCTCTGCGTTTAAATGAGGAAAACCTGCTGTAAAATAGGCTGGCCGCTGGTTTAACCCAAACAATCAATAGAGAGATGAGACAAACAAAAAGGATTTGATAACAAATTTAATCGGATACAGAAATAATAATCAGTAGTACTTAATGATTAAATAATCTATACCAAAACTAAATTACCTCATTGATACAAAGTGTAGCGTAATTAAAATGATAGAGGTCTACGATTAAAATCGTAGACACAGATTACGGAATATTGCGTAGTCCCGTAGCCCGTAGCGGTCGTAGCTCGTAGCACTAGTTTAGAAAGTACATCCCTCGTAGCGCTACGGGTCTACGACCCTTATCGCTGTCATTGATTCCCGAATTATTATTTCTTCATCCGTATGCACATTGTAATTATTTTTCGACAATTACAATGTGCTTATGGGTGCATGCTGGTACTGGGATCGTGGGAGTATTTATAGTTAAACTAGCATTTAAAATCAGTCTTCGTAAAAATTGTTTTGATTAATTTGGCAATATTACTGTTTTGATTAATTTGGAAATAATAAATATGGCTAACTAGTGAACTAGAATATTACTAATAAATTGCAATTATAACACTGAATTTGACGTTGTAAAAAAGGCATTTGGAAAGTTTCCCAATACTTTTTTACATCTAAAACGAAATATTCGGTGTTACGATATTAATTATTGCATTTCGCACAGTACCTACCCCATAATATATATATAAGAAAACATCACGCTTGTATTCCACGAGGGGTTAGGCAGAGTTGCAACTAAAGTAGTACCCACATTTCCCCAGTGTAATAGGGGACGAGCGCATTGCCACCAAACGATCTCAATCCACACCTCGTACTGAGAATAACTCAATAACATTTTGCCCGACCTGGGAATCGAAACAAGGACCTCACGGTCAGCAGTCGCGACCATAAACCACTATATATATATATATATATATATATATTTTTTTATAATACTGTTTTAACCAATAACCGTCTCTTTCAACCAGTATTCACGAATGCGATCGGATTACGAGATAGTAATGAAACATGTGTTTACAGCAGCCATCACTTAGTTATGGCGTCCCTTTTCGGAGTGGAAGCAATTTATTATTACGGTTTTATATTTATACGTACCTACTATCTATAAACAAATATACAAATTATTAAAATATACATTGTACATTCAAATAAATAAAATTGATGGTCTGTTTGTAATGTCACAATAACAGCTTTTTACTAAATATATATGGGGTCGTCCATCCTCGTGGGAGGTGCTCGTGGCTAAGTAATAACTGCCGCATGGGTCGATCCACCAGGTTAAGCTACGTTTGCCGGGGTTGGTCTGTGGATGGGTGACCATCTTTACATACTGAGACTCCGCCGTGCCTCGGAAAGCACTGTTCAAAAATCTGTTCAAAAGGTATTCAATATAGTAATTATTAGGTAGGTTATTATTATGATTAATTATTTAAAAAATCAAGATGGAGTTAATTTTACAGAAACATACTATTAACCGGTTTTGTTAAACCGATCGGCGGCGGAATCTCCACCTGATCCCAAGGACTTTTCAATTATGATATTTTTTAATTGCTACCCTTTTTGGATGAGTAAATTGTTTTGTTAAAACAAGCATCATCATTATACTTAAGAATATGTAATTTTACCTTTCACTCTGGCATCGTATGTAAAATGAATTATTTAATTAAATGACTAAATCGTTTCCATGGGCTCTCATATTGAATCCTTTACGATGAACATAGTAATAATACGAACGTATTATTATCCCACTGAGCATTGATGGTCTAGTGGTAAACGGTCCCCGACTTATTTATTTATTTTGGTTTACCAACAATTGTTTACACTGGTTAGGGGCATAAAAAACAAGCAAAAACAGATAAACAATAGTGCACAATCACTTAGTAAACTCAGCATGCAAAACGAAAGTTGTACGTACAAAAGAGAAAAAAAAGAGAAAATAAAGCTACCTTAATTTATATCAACTACTAGTATCTAAAATGTTACATGTTATCCTCAGATCCTAACACAGAGAACAAAGAGAAAAAAAAACGATAAATTAATCCTTATCTAGGTTTTTCAAAGTCTTCGCTTTTAAACTGTATAGTGAGTCAAAATGCAAGTCGATTAGATCGCTACTTTCATTAATTATCTTGCTTAACCTCGCGACAGGGGAACTAGCGCCTAAGACCGTTCGTCGGAGCGATGGACAGAGTGGCGTACTTGGCTTACGAGGAATCCTTGAAGGCACACGAAATTTAAAAGAATTTAGTATCTGTGGGCAGTCAAATTTATTGGCCATTAGGTACTTTGCACAGAAACATTACGTCACTAAGGCGACGGCGCTTTTCCAGCGAAATCATTTTAAAGTATTAGAAATATTAGAAATGTAGGCCATAGTTTTGAACCCAGACAGACGCTTAAATTTGTGTAAATATTTTCATCACCACTGCTCTCAAAACGGTGAAGGAAAACGTCGTGAGGAAACCGGCATGTCCTAGAACCAAAAATTCGAAAACATGTGACATCTACCAACCAGTACTGGGCCCACGTGGTGGATTACAGCCCACTCCCTCTCGAATAGAGGAGGCCTGTGACCCACCAGTGAGGACATTATAGGCTGATTAATTGTCCCACTGCAGGGAAAAGGCTCTTCTCATACAGAAAAGGCTTTCAGACTTAAGTATAGTAAGTATCAATCAAGGTTTCCTCACGATGTTTTCCTTCACCGATTTCAATAATGTTCAAGATAAACTCAGAAAAGCACTTGCATATGAATTTGAAAAAGTCATATTGGTACTTGCCCGAATTTGACCCTACAACCCGTGCATGAGAGGCCGATGACACAACGCTGGTAATATATTTCAAAATAAGAAGCATTTATCCATTTACAAAAAATCTATTGATTGGACGCATGTTAAGAGCGGCCAACCCGTCATATTTTTCATACAAACGCTAGTACGTGATTATGGCGTTGTAACACATCTTTATTTGATTTTTTGAACTAATATGTATCTTGTGCACCTAGGATTCTATGAAAGCAAAATATAGAAAATTTGAGAAACAAATTCAGTATAAGCCTCCAAAAATCAGCTTTTTTGCATAAATTTCACCTGAACTTTTTCCGGTCATAATGTACTCATAAATAGTAAAAGTAAAGAAAACATCTGCATAGAAACCTTGCACATGTAATGGAGATTCTAAATAACAAAAATTTATTTCAAAAGCTTGTAAGGCTTACTCAAAAACACGTATTTCCTGAAACAAATTTTTACACACTATTTTTCGTACAATATTATCGCGTTCTCACTTGCTTGTTAGTAGTTCTCACTTGCGCTCGATGAAACAACAAGCTTTTCGAACATGCTCGCGCTGTCGATAGACAAGCCGGGAAGGGCCCTCTTAAGGGGCGGGGAGGGCGGAGCATGCGCGGATTTAAAGACGAGTTATGAGTAAAATACGTTTTCTATAGAAATTTTAAATTCCTCATATCTCGTCTTTACATCAGTGTCCATTCAAAATATATATTTGGGAGCCTAGATACGAGTATTCTGTAATCCAATCGGAATAAATACACACTACCTTAAGAATATAATTGATTTACAAATTATTTTGGTATTACGTTTGTATGAACTACGCATTATTTTTAATTATGTTGCAGAAAAATCTGACAAAAAATCAAAATGATTGCAGGTAAGTATATTAATATGGTTTATTATCGTCGAAAGAAATTTTTAGAGGCCTATTCGTGATTTGTTTCTATAGTTTGCAATTTTTTTTCAACACACTATGTAACTAGCATATATCTTGAATAATATCATAAATATTTTCTGATTTCGTTTACTGCAATGGATCATATACATTATAAAACTTGCGTTTAGCACCTGCCCCCCTAGCCAAGTCACAAACGATAAACGTAAACTACCAGTAGTCTTTAATAGATTTTCAATATAAAGTTGAAAATCTATTGAAGATTACATAGTGTTTTCGTTCGTTCCGGTCGCTAACGCTCAGTAGTCTTTAATAGATTTTCAACTTTATGCTCTTAGGTATAAAGTTGATAATCTATTGGAGATTACTATGCGTTCACGTTTATCGTTTGCAACTTGGCTAGGGGGGCTGTAGTCCCCTTAACTACTGGGTTATCACGACACAACATAAACTTATTACCGACAGTATTCTCATTTATCATTTGCATATCTCATCATATTTGTATCACTCATCAAAATGGCACTTCTTGAAATATAATGGCCGAAAATTGTTCCATTTATAAAAGCGCAAAGGTTGTGAATATGAATAAAACATGAGGAGTATATCCTTCAACCATAATTCATAACAGCCAGGCTATATATCTTGAAGGGAACAAAACTGATCGTTATATCCCAAAACATCGAATCATTGCCGTAATTTTGTATTTACTCGTCGAACTGAGCAGTGTTTTAGGGTTCTGTACCCAAAGGGTAAATTAAGACTCCGCTGTCCGTCCGTCTTTCACAGACCTTTTGAATCGTAATAGGTAGGTACTATTATGGCCGCTATAACAACACATGATTACTTTGTAAAGTATTATATTATTTTAATTTTTATGAATGTGAGGACTATGTGGTTTTTTTTTGTTGTTTCGCAGTTAGTTTTAATGATGGTCTGGCAGTTTGAGTGGTTTATGCGGCCTACCCAAATGTCCTTTCTTTGGTATTGTTCGTCGAGTTGAGCTCCTTAAATTCTGAGTTGAACTCCACGAATACTGACAAATGCTTGCACTGACAGGACAGGTCCACTAAAATCTGTGTGGTTCTTTTCTCAAAAGTCACAAATCTACATGGTCCTCATATGGCCTGACCAAGATTATGTCTGGACTTTAAAAGAAACTGTGACCTCTGAGTTTGTTTCGGCCTTTCTTCTCAAAGTAGTCAAATAGGAAACGCCGAACTCACCTAGCCAATTTTTTTTTTTTTAAAGATGACGTGTAAAAGTGATTCCAATATCCTATTTACAGAATAAACAATTTCATTTCACACAAAATAAATTTAAGTTAAAAATTATACAAATAACGTGTTTTTTTCGGCGTCTTTTTAACAAAGGAGACTGAAACGATTACATACAATCTTGGGCCTGGTTGTAAAAAGATGAAAGTGGTGTCAATTAATAGCTTATATATTATCAGCCTTTCACTGAAAATTCTGCGGATTTTGTCAATCTGAGAACAGAGATAAAAGAGATTATGTAAAAGTGAGGTTATGTTACAATCTTTAACTAACAGCTGATTCCTGAAGTGCAAAATAATTATGTGCTTTTGCACTAATAGTTATTATATTTAATAGGACATATTTGATAAATCATATGAATGAACGTCAATGACTTCAGTCCTACCTACCTATGTAGGTAACAGGTATGGAGTTACGGAAAGGATGTCTAAAATAAAATTAAAAAATTAAGTAGGTATTATAGTGTTTTATTCGTCTTCAATTATAATTGAAATGTCGTCTAGGAATTGTGCAGGTGGTGCTATATGATCTTGGTACCTAGCCCAGCTAAGATACCATATAATGCAGATTATATGAGCGCAGTAGCCTACAGTTCGTCTCCCTACAATACAATTTACAGTAATGCATTACTATAGCCTCCCTTCCTGTACGAGAGCCAGTGCCGAATCACTGACAGAATTGTTTCATCGGGTAAGGGTCGTCGACCCAGTGTATTGCAGTGATCAGTTGTTGTCCCACAATTCACACAGCGATCCATAGTTTCACTGTTTTTTCTATTCCGTGGTTTCAACAATACCCAATACACAATCCGGCGGTAAAATCCAAAATAACAATTCCAAGTCAAACGTGTGAGCCATCTTCGGTGTCCAGTGTGAAAGCAAGGGTCGTACGAGGTAGACAGGGTCGGAATCCGTAAAATACAAAGCAAAGGTCGTGAAAAATGAAGAACAATTGGGAAAGCACTCAAAACGCATCGGAAAACACGAAACGAGTAAGCAAACGAGATTATTAGAGCAGTTGGTAACCACAGACTACATAGGGATACTACGTTAGCAACTGTCTAGTGTCCGTGTCAGTCAGCTGTCATGCCAGTGACATAGACTAAAAATAGAAAACTAATTTTAATCGATATGAAATCGATAATCATTAATATTGTTTTTTCAGTAATTAATTGATATTTTATTTATTAATATGACTGTAATTATATGCACTATATTGCACATAAGTGTATAAAGTGAATTTAATTACTTATTTAGTGCAAAGGTTTTATTTTCGTAACTGTGTAATCGATTACTCAATCGGTAATCTCACGAAAACTATCTTTTCCATATTTCTCTGCTTCCAGATTGAGAATTGAGGTGATTTTTCATATTCTAAGATAGAAAAATATGACTAATTTTTTAGATCATATCTTAACTTATTACATTTAGGCCCACCGTTTTCCATCTCCTTTAAGTTAAAAAAAAAAAGATTTTTGTACAGTGGTTCGAAATCCTTCGTGTGCGAGTCCGACTCGCACTTAGCCGTTTTTTTGTAATATGCCCATTGACTTAAAAAGGTGGTAATATTTCATGTGGATCGTCCACTTTTTAGTTCGGCGAGTGCCCATAATCAATGGAGGAAGCCATTACAGAGAATAATATATTGGGGCAGGAATGCATCGGAGCCGCCGTGCAGCGCATCATGTGAGCAAATATGTATTTATTTATCGAATAATAAAATGATTTTTACTGCTGGGGAGTTTGTTGCGCCACTTCTTCTTCCCAGCTAAAGCACTAGGAAGTGGTGAAGGGTGGGCGTTTTGGGGGACTGTCTTATGGAATTTTGACGTTCGAAAAGTGCTGATTCTGAGCCTAGTTTGAATAAATGACTTTTGAATTTTGAATTTGTTGTAAGGAGGTATTTATAGCCTATACTCGCATGTAGATAATTATTTAACCCTATAGATAAGTTAAACCGTTATTGATAGTGGCTATTAAATCATTTAAATGAATAACTGATCGGTATTCTATAAGTAGTCTAAACCAGCTTCACTGTATGATGGAGCCTGTGACAGCGTACAAATGATAAAAATATGTACTTATATCTTATCCAATCGATACATAAGAGAACAACTTATTATAATACCAAATCCCAATGAATAAAAAACACTCCCAAACAAAATTAAACCACTCCGACTGCTCACATTACCCGAGAAGCAACAAAATCTTCTTGAGAGAAACCAGATACTAAAATACACGCAATCTTCCAAGTTTCAACAAATTGTAAGCGAACGTTAATTTGTCAATAAAATCGCCTTTTAGCACTGTGAAGCCATAAATACTCAGACGAAAAGGAAAAATCTGATATCGGATTGTTTCCCCTTACTTAAGGCTTACTAGGCGGCACGCGGAGCGGTATGGGACGGCAAAACATTAACATTTTTATGCCGAAGCCTTCCGCAGCATACCGCAGCTTCCCTCGGTATGCTCAAGTCCTGGGACGATACCAACGAAATGCGAGTGCTAAGGGTATGAACATAAGATTCAAATTAATTTCCGCTTACGAAACTTTTGCCATGCCCAGCCGCGCCGTTCCGCCTGGCCTTTATATATCTACGTATCTTGTTGCATTAACTCGGGACAATAATTTAAGAATTTAAGGTATCCAAGCTAGGAATCGAAGCCTGTTCTGTGTATACCTCACACGACGATAAAATCGGCTATAATATACCATGGCGGGTTTTATGACGTGTCGACAATTTTGTTTAAATACTTTAGGCCCATTAAAGTTTAAAGGCAGACGTTTCTGCGAAGTAATTAATTATATTATTGGTACTGGGGTCTGGTAGTACGTATCACAAAACAAGTTGTGGATTTTTTTTAAAGTATTTTCACGTGAACCACGACATGTCACGTGTGTAAAAAAACAAAAGAATACGCTTTACACATGTCACCTACGCTAATTAGCTCTAATAATACAAATAATTAGGAAGATCGTAGGTACGCACATTATTCCTAATGCGTCTCCGCATTAGGAATCATCAGCACATCAACCTTTGTTACCAAGATAGACACGTGTGCTGTTGTTATTAATTTATTAAGTAACCATAATGTGGGAAACCCCAAGAACTCCGGAAAAACAAGCTAAGTACATTATAATAATAGTCCTCCAGACCGAATTGACTGAATTTCGGCATGGTAACCAATCTCAGTAGAACAATCTCTTCCCTCACTCTCATAGCCCGATAGGACGGCAATCCGACACGACCAGACAGAGATCAGGCGCAGGGACAACGACTTAACGTGCTTTCCGAGGCACGAGGGACTGGGGTATTACACCGCCTACTTCCAAACGAGCTCAGAACCCCAAACAAAGCTAAGCTGCTATCAATGGAAACCAACTTTCAAAAAGTTAAAAGCGTGTCGATTTTAACGACACCCAAGATCAAACGGCGCTTAAGTTGTAACAAAACAATTATTTCCTTTAATTAAAACTGCGAGACACAACACAAACAAACTCCGTTTTTCGTGTCGAATACAAAAAAAAACATTGAACTTGAGATGTTGAAATACTGGATTCAATTCCACACATTTTTTTGTACGCCCACTATACAAACTTGCTCCATTTCGCTCCAACTCTAGCTTGACCTTTTCCAATAATGACAACAGAGAAAAAACTGGAACCTACTATGTATTTCTGCCTGCGATTAATGATAAATGTTTTATAATTGAAATAATCATGAATCCTTAATTCTGAGAATAATCATTTCCAACAACATTGGTGATCATTGCAATTTAAACTATAGAATCCACTTCGCGAAATTACAAAAAAAAGTATCTGGCCTAAATGGCCAATGCCAAAAATATTTGTGGCTGAAGTAATTCTTCTGAGGGACCGATTAACGAAAAAAAAAACAACTTTGGAGATCGCTCTGGGACTGCAAAATGCGTATGAAAAAAAACAAAGAGGCCGAATTAAATAATGACACCTTTTTACCTTATACGCCGGAAAAGGGTATTGGGTCGGAAATAATGGTTATTGAAAAATTCAACCACTTTAATTAAGAGCAGAACATAAATTAAAGCTCTGGGTCTTCTATGTTCCAACTTCGTTCTAAAAATAAAGGCTCTACATATTTTTATTCGGTATTTAAGAGTTTAAGTAGACATTCCACATTTTTCAAAAATCTTAACGACTTATCACATAATGAAACAGATATAACCAAAAAAAGGAAAAAATTAAATATTGAAACGCTTACTTAAACGGAATTCATAAAAATTAATAAATTTCACCACACCTGTGAGTAATTCTTAATATTTATGGTTTGTCGTTGAAACGGGATATTTGGCACAAACAGGCACAAACTAACCGTTTTCTTTATTATGCCGAGATTAATGTTAATTTTTGCATAAATATATTTATTTTTATATTTGAAAGTATGCCATGTGTTAATGGGCTAATCTATAAATTTTATAAATTAAAATCGCTTTTCGTGTCTCTCTGTGTGACCGCGTTGTTTGTTTCTTTGTTACGCTTTAACGCTAAAACGGCTGAACAGATTTAGACAAAATTTGGCACATAGGTAGACCACGATCTGGATTAGGACATAGCATACTTGTTATCCCGATATTCTTACGGGATCGAGACTTACGCGGGTGAAACCTCGGGGTGCAGATAATATACAAATCATATTATAAATGCGAAAGTGAGTTCGTTTGTTTGTTACGCTTTCACGCTAAAACGGCTGAGCGGATTTGGATGAAAGTTGTCACATGGGTAGACCATGACCTGGAGAAGGACATAGGATGCCTTTTATCCTAATATTTCTAAGGGATCGAGACTTATTCGGGTGAAACCGCGGGGCGCAACTAGTGATTGAATACAATTAAATGATAACATCGGGCATCTAATTACTTTAAAATCATCATCTCATCGTCTTCTTATCCTTTTTTCAACTATTTTGAGGTCGGCTTCCAGTGTAACCGGATGCAGCTGAATAATAAGTTGATATCCAATAAAAATATTTCTTTTGCAGTTCATTAGACACTAGTACCAACCTACCTTACAAAAAATATACAATGAGAATTCATTATTATTTCACAAATGACACTTGTCATCGCTGCTCGCGGAGGTCAATGATCAATCACCATAACACCACAGGAGCACCGTTTGCCCTTAACAAGATCCGTTGATCTATAGGACAAATATCTCCATAAAATCGATTAATAACCCATCATGATCCATCATAATTTATTACAAAAATAAAACATAAATCCTAGGTTTTTTTTCAAACACTATTTTAATAATCCGGACTGAGTATAACTTATCGATTTTAGAATAGGTAAATCGAGAAAAGGTCAACAGCCATAAAATTAAAATTCTCGATCTAGAGAATAGAAAATTAAATTGGTAAAATAAGATATTAAAAAAGTAAGACACTAATGTAAGAATATCACGGGCACTGCGGCGGCTGACAAACATGGCGAACGAAATTTACATTACAAAGCGTAAAATTACCATCTGCCGATCTTTCTCGTTAGGGCTGACAGTTTCAAAGAGTCCCTGAACAATCTGCGTTTCAAAAAAATGCTTTTTACAGCGTAATAGAATTTTTGAACATGTAGGTAAATCTATTGATAGTGCAATCCACGACGACGCGCCCCACTCCGCGATTACTGTACTGTAAGCTGTTCTTTAGTACAGCTATATGTACAGGACTATAGGCAGTGAACGAAAATAAACACTATAGCTACAAAAACCTTGGTTATAGAATACAAAACTTACAGGACATGGCGTTGGCAGCTGTGTAGATTATTTTAATAAGGTTAAGTACTTTACATTTATCTAGCTAGCCCTTAAACTCTGTCTTCTATCTAATAGCTATCTATACATATTACAAATTAACGTCGATTTTCGTATCTGTCTTTTGTCGGATTTTGATGTGGTTTTCACCATAATTTAGAGAATTTATCCCGGAATGTTTATGTGTATAAGTAATCATAAATGTATATAAATAAGGCGGCCCATTCTTCTCCATATGAAATCTACCAATCTATCTTTTTTTCCTTTTGGAAGGGATTACTAGAATCATATTTTTTTTGTAATTTTTGACGTTCAAAAGTGCCTTTTTTGCGCCTAATTGAAATAAATTATTTGGCTTAGATTTTTACTTTAATCGACTTGGCGGGGGCGCTACCATACCCCCAGATACATAGATACATATTATACTTACATAATAATAAAGAAACCTCGATGTTTTGTCAAGTCGTAAATACCTTCCAGAACATGGTCGACTTGCTAGTACTATTAAAAAAAAAGAAAAAAAATCATAGTTATAAGCACTTCGAAATATTGAAGCGTCTCTGTGAAAACTCGAATTTGTGTGTCGTCAGGGCTTCGAAGGTGCGGTGCTTCGCTGTTTGCCATAACAATGAGTGACATAACTCCAAATGATACGGGCATAATAACTAGAAGCGTGGGTGCAATATGTACTGACGTGTGGGCTTAACATCCACTGCAACACGGAACTGTGAGCAATTTTGAGCCCACTAGTTCCGACACTATGGCCCTGGATCTATTTCGCACCTACCTAGGTACTACGCATCAGTATGCCTAGAATTGGATACCTAAACAAACTATTTTTGGCCAAAGGATCAGCTTTGCCATACTGCTGCTGCCAGCATTTTAGGCACTTTTCCTGTTGACAGCAATGCGGACGAAGTTTTTGATGCCCTATGCTTAATTCCCCTCCTTTTTTATATACGTTTTCATATTCATTTAAGTCTGTCACCTATTAATATGCTGTAAATATTATCTTATTTGAATCTAATAAGCAAAATCATCCAATAAGCAAGTTCACGGAAATTAATCATTTTTAGACATCCTTGCATGGATACGTTTGTTTACTTATAGGTATTTATAATATATCTGTTTTGTCGCGTGAGTAAGCGTCTACCATTCACATTGACAGTAATAAACTTGTAAAACTTGAAATTGGTTCTGAAACGTTTCTCGTGTTATTGTGAACTTTGGCCTACCCAGCAGTAGCTTACCATAGGCTGATGATACGAACTTTCAGGGTATAGTTTTTACATTATCTGTTGCTAGAATGTTCAAAATATTGTTAGGTAAGTACTTAAGTGGATGCGATATTTTTGGGTGTAATTTTATTTATAGACATGTCTCTCATCAGTTTTTTTACTGTTCTTGGTTCTGCAGTCGTTATTTCTAAACGACAATTACCTATTCAGCCATCGTACTAATGAGATGACAAAATCACTGGGCACGTGGAACAAGGTCCTGGCGCCATTACGTGCCAGCCCTACCTGATAGGTATCACACATCACATGAAACGGACGGCATATCATCTTTTTTTTAAATGAAAATGTCAGCCACTATAGGTAAGTTGTTTTAATATTATTACCAGTCCCCGTTTGTTTATCAATTCAGTTGTGTTCTCTTTTGTATATTAACTGTTAACACACCCGGTCTCCCAGGTGCTTAATCGGCTCTTGACTTTTTATAAACGGTAAACTTTAAAACCTAGTTAAATATGCATATTAAAGACTTGTAAATCAAGACACAAATGGCTGAACTCGAATAAAAATAGACATCGCGAAATTATTTATGGATCAATAAAATTTTAGAGTCGGTGTCAAGCAGGTAGAGCTCTCGCATTTCCACGTTGATAATATATTTATCAGATAGAGAGCTCATAAGACTGAATCTCAGTTAAGTGTCCTTATTTTCAGTTTATAAAATTGTACAACATAAAATAAGCAAGTGACAAGATAATAGTCGACGTGCCTTTAAAATGCCCGGAGCTCATCGCTCACCGCGGTGCATTTAAATTAATTTTAAAGCACATAAATAAGTATCTGCATAATATAGGTACTTATGAATGCATAAACTTTATTGTCTTGGCAAACTCGATAAGTTCATCGAAGATACATGCATTATTTCTAAACTCACCTTGTTAGAAAACTCCAAGGAAACAAATCACACAGCCTTGTATTCACTATAATCCCGACCGTGTTGCACGTGGTACTGGCACAATTATTGTCTAAAACACCGAATCTTAAAAAAAAAACAAATGAAAAACTATTCTAAATTCAAACAGCGCGCGAAACCACAGAAATGTGTCAGTGGCGCGTCGCGGCGGACGGCCTAGGCACTAAACGTGTGTGGAATAGTAATAATGGTGGGGACCAAAATCGAATTTTTGAAATTTTGAGAACGGTAGTGTCGCATCGGTGGCGAGGTTTTGAATGGCGCGGCGGGCCGCTGTACATCCGAGACTGGCTAACAAAGCGGTAGGACATCGACTTTATAAATTGATTTTGTCCAACACGACGTAACTGTACCTCGCTGTAGATTCGGCTAGATGCCTCTTTGATGCCCTTACTAATTAAAATCTCTAACTATTAGAATACTATCGCTAATAATAATGGTTTTAAAACTCGTCTAAAGATTCCTCTTGCACCTATTAAAAGGTAATTGTCACTTTTTAGTTTCGTTAAATCGGTAAACATTAGTTATTGGGTATATAACACCTATAAATGTAAATACGGGATAAAGTCGGTCTTTACAAGTAAATACTTACATTAATAGGGCCTATTTAAACTATTTAGATCATACGGATGTGTGCGACTGTAAAAAGGCTTTCAAAGACTATATAAATATCGATCGTATCGCACTAAAATATCATTCGATAAAATCCCTGTATTCCCGGGTCAGTGACAGCTCGGCCCGAGTCAACTGAACCCGAATAAAAATACCAGATACTACGTCGTCAAAACGTCTAAAAAGTGGAGTGTACCGTCAGCATGAAAAATATCTAAAAATATTGAAGACTTTTTCATTTTATTGATAAATACAATTTATTTTCTAGTCTAAAATATATTATTATAAAGAGATTTTTTTTTTTTTGTTATTTAAGAATTAGATGAAGTCGGTGTTTTCTATCCCACTATTCCGAGAAGAAACAACGAAACGAAACAAACACAAACCTCCACAGTCTCTTTTCAACTCAGGGCATATGAGGACCATGCAGATGTCTTTGAGGAAAAAACCACACGTATTTGTGTGGACTTGTCCAGTCAGTGTACGCATTTGTAAGAGATAAGAGAAGCATATTACTACTTGCCTGCGGAGCATGTACCAGCATGTATACCCCATACTCTCGACTCTCGGTAGCAGGAGGAATCGTCACCATCCACATCCCGACTTCACCCACAGCTACATAGACCATGCAGAGGGAATAGTAAAATTTGAATTGTTAGGAATCCGACATAATTATACACATGGATGAAAACAGGCATTAAGTTGGTTTAAAAAAAAGTTCTTAAAAGCAAATCATTTATCTCATTGTCTTTCAAACAGCAGGGGCCCAAGTCTGTTTTTATAAATTCGTCATTCCAACACGATCCCATGGTCAAAGTTCGTAATCTGCTAAATTCATAATGGTCGATCATTGGTTGATCATTGTATTCCACAAACACGATACTCGTAACGAATTAAAAGCAATGACTGCACAATGACGTTCTAATAGTAGGTCACTGATCAAAGGAACTGTCAAAATTTTAGCAGATTATCGCCTAACTCAGTCATTCAATTTTCAATATGTACGAGATTACCAATAGATGCCATTTCTTTCAATGGAGTGTCAGTGGCTGACCACTGGAAACTCATAATGATGCCAATATGTTAGTAGATTACAAAACTTGTCAAAATCAACAAAATTATGACATCAATGATATACCATTCTGACACTATTGTAATAGCAGACTTGAGCCTGCACGTCGCTTTAATTAATTCATAATGTGTTTGAACTCGTAGACTCACAATGCCTCACATAAACGGTACCAACAATTTCCTATATACCTACAACATCTTAATTTGAAAGCAGCACTAATCTGCTGAACTAATATTTGCACTCCACTAACAAAGCACGTGCTTACACTGCTTACCATAAAGCACTTTGTCTAATTCTAAACCAAACTACCGCACTTCAGTGGTCAATGACGGTAACGTATTATAAGTTGGTAAACAGTCAAGTGGTCGAGAGCTGGTTGAAGTGGTATGACACATGAGTCATGACCACAGAAATACTTAGGATATATCTTTAGTACCAGACATGCAAATGGCAATCATGTCATTTGGTTTAAATAGGTTTTTATGTTTATTTATCATTTATAAAGATTATTTTCTATTTTGTGGATGTGAGAAAGTTATACGCTATGTGGACTGTAGATTTATTGACCATTTTCTATTTTGTTAAGTACCTGGCACTTGTCGAAAGGCCTACACTGTCCTCCCATATCTTATAACACTGTTATTTGAAAATATTGTAAATTACGCCAATTATTTTTTAAAGAGTAACCGTGGAGTTTGTCACCGGTTCTTACACACATAACATCACGCCTTGTTTCCCCGAAGGGTTGGGCAGAGGTGTACCTGTAGTAGGTACACCCACATTTCGCCAGTTACGTTTAAGTCCCATGTAATAGGGGGCGAGCCTATTGCCATCAACCGGGCACAAATCCAGACTCCGGGCTGCTACTGAGAAATTCCAGATAGAAAACCCAATAACACTTTGCCCGACCCGGGAATAGAACCCAGGACCTCATGCTCAGCAGTAGCGCTTCCGACCACTAGACCAACGAGGCAGCACTTCCCTGTCGCCAGTTCTTCTCCATAGGAAACGACCAATTGGAACCGTGCACCTAGCTTCTGACGTTTCATAAGTGTCCATGTAGGTTTATGTGAAATAAAACATTTTGATTGTGATTTGGACTGTCTGTCCAGAACTAGTGTACCTATAATAAGATTAAGAACTAAGAAACCAACCATTGAAACTATATTCCTGACTGACGCAAAAAACTAAAACATGTCGCAGCCGTTACATCTGCTGAAATGTAAAATCGGCAAATCTACCTACCTTACTCTCGTTCTGTGATTATGAAGTCAGAACTGAAGATACAAATTCAATCCAATTAGGCATATACTTAATTTAATGTTTTAATTGATATGTTTTATCTTTTTTTGAGGGGATCCGGGCTATATGATAACGCCGCACGGGTTGATCGAATGCTAAGCTGCCGCGGTCATTTCGTGGATAGGTGATCATCTATTACTATATCTCGACCTATCCGTGCCTTGGAAAACACATTAAGCCGTTGATACCGGCTGTCATTCGTAAATATACCTATTTTGAAGTCTGACATCCAGTCTTATCAACGGGTATCATGTTACCCGCCTTTGTTAACTGGGTTGTGGAGGTCAGATAGGCAGTCGCTCGTAAAATACTGGTATTCAGCTGCATCCGGTTAGACTGAAAGCCGACCCCAATATAGTTGGGAAAAGACTAGGCAGATTGAATTGATTTTGTGAGAAACTCAGAGAACTTGGAATATTTTGGCGAGATCGTGAAGGTGGCCCCTGTCTTGCCCTTGAACCAGCACGTATCAAACGGCCAAATTAAAACGAACCACAAAGCCTAATAAATTCCTCTAAATGCGACTCTATGAAAAACTCTTCACAACTACCGGATTGGGAACTGCAAAAAATGCCGCATCTATTTTAGTCATAAATTCAAAGCTCTGCGATCATTCATGATGGTTAACAAATTTTTATCTTAACATAAACAAACTAATGAACATTAAAACACTTTATCCACTTGATGGTAGAGCATGGACGAGAAAAATCTGTTAATAAAAGTAGCGACTTAATAAATCTAAAGACAATCATCTACTGGTGATTCTTGATGTGTTTGGGACAAGTTTTAAGAATTTAGCGGTCAATCGCTTCGTTGTATTAAAGAATGCTGGACTTCAAGTAACAACAAATTCAAACTATACGAGATAAGGACAAAAGAATAATGACGGACATTCCAATAGAGAACTAAGAAAACGCAATCAAACACTGGCAAGTATGTCATCAATGTAGTTAATATGTAGGGTTATTCCACTAACCCCCATTGGTTTCAAAATAAAATATAATCGAATCATAATAATAAGAACCACGAAGTCTTTATTTCTAACGGAGGTAAGGACTCTTTGATATTTTTATAATCAGACAAATTTAAAGTAATGGCTAAGTGTAAAATATTTCTGACATGTCATTTAAAACAGTATAAACGTTAGGCAATCATTCACAGACGTTATTATAATTATATTATGTACAAAAAAATATATTTTTTAGAGATCAACTTTTTTATGGTTTTTATGATTTAATTACTTTACGGTCACTTTGTGATGAACTTTTGGTTAGTTGAGTCTTTACCTAAACCTAGTCGTACCCCTTATATTAAAAAAATATATCTCGTGAATCTATTACTTACATTAAATCAGTGAGACATCCAAATACGTAGGTTTTAAGACGCTCATAACAGCTTTATGATAAAATAGTTTTCTGTAATGATGAAAAATACTGACGCAAACAAATAAAGCAAAAATCTATTACGGATGTCTTCAAATATGTGTTTCCGGATGCCTCAAGAAGTGGGATTTGTGAAAATTCTTGCGCAAAAATCCCCAAAATCAATGAGGATTCGTGGACAAGAAAGTTCACAGTTCCCCATTGATTATGGACAAGAATTTTAAAAGAAGATTTTCAACCTGTTATTGTTAGTAAAAGAATAAGAATATTATGCAAAATTTAATGTAATAGTTTGACCGATACCGCTGTTCCGCGCCATAGGTATGTACGGCGAGACGGGGGGCAGTGCAGGCCGCTCATTTGTCAATGCTCACGGCGCTCAAGTATCTAATCATAAGTCAACCAGAATTAACTGAAAAAAATATGTTAGTTTTTAATTTCTTTTAAGTAAGTAAGTACCTACATTTCACAATTTCCTAAAATTTCTTCCCTATTTCTAGTTTTGCGAACTAGCTACGCGTTCCGCGAGGCTCTGACAGTTGTTGTACGATAATTTTTGGTCTGGTACGATAATATATTTATAAATATATTTTTTTACGATCTGCCAAAATACGCTTCGACAGGAGTAATGAAAACACTATAAAGTTTTTAGAACTGTTGGAATCCGAAAAAGCAATTTATACGACAAAAACCACGAATTAAAACATAAAGTTCACGACGCCTGGAAGAGAAAATACGACGACGTATTTTCTTTTATTGAATTTGTTTTTTTTTTTTACGATTGAACATAATTATATATTGCAAGAAGACGCAGCGCGGACGCCGTAGTTCTTTCGACCTCTGCCATTGCCAAAAGTCGAAAGCGATGTGAGTGGTAGGGCAGAATGTAAACACACACTTCCCTCAATCCTGCTACGGCAGTATTTAGGGAATTATTGCCAGCAGTGCGCGGAGCAGCGGCAGGGGCTGAATGTAAATGAGGCATAGACAGATTATGGGCCAGCATAAAGACATCCCATGCTATTTAGAATTACTATGGTGGGTTATTAATATTTTTTCTCAGAAGACATGAAAATATACAATAAGATAATCGACCTTATAATCAATTATGTATTGAGATCAAGTATATAACAATCCAGTAACCTAATAAGCTGCAGATTGTTGGCACAAGTGCAAACACTCGACCATTGCGCAATATTTGGACATATTGTTACATAAATTAATTTGATCAGCAATTGTTGTCAGGACTTAGGTACTCATTCTACACAGTTATATGGCTCGTTCAACATATCTGCCAGCCTGGATTTCAGAAAGACTTGAACAGGATGTATGACTACAGCTAGGAGGATGACAACGAGTGCAGAAGACATTCCTATATGTAATGATTGCCTTGGGTAACGAAGTCTTTAAACAGACTCCGGACTCAGGTTGGCCGAAGCAAGGAAAACCTGTTCAGATGGAGATTCATAGACGACTCCGCCTTGGAGTGTAAATGTGGTGCTGTTCCACAAACGATGGGACAATGTCCTGCGTGTCCTGTCAGCTGCACGTTACAGGACCTGAGGGACGCTAGTGATGGCGCCGAACACGTAGCCGAATTCTAAGCCGAGTTCATTTAAGAAGAAGACATATAGGTATAATATAAATTGAGGTTCAAACTAAATGGGATAGCCTAGCCACAAGACAAAGCGAATAACACATAGGTGCAGAGTCCTCAACGTCCTGGATTTTTATATGATGATACGAAACCAATCTACAAAAAACACCCAAATTGAGAAACTTCAGTGAAATTGACCAAATAAACAAATCCATAACCAGAATTACCGAACACTTTAGAAAGGTAAAGAATGCAACCGTGAACTTGCGTCACTTGCATCGGAATACCTGCGCGTGAGCATCGTAAGCAAATGAATGCTATAAATCAGTCCCTACCTTGTACCACAACCAAAATATATGCAAATCAGCCGGATTATCTTGTTCAGAGAGCAAAACTGACAAAACGCGAGCTTCGTAATGTTTAAAACGAATCAAGTGTCTAATCTAAACGATTCTAGATGGATTCTTGAATGTAACCTTACTGTAATCTGACAGTTCAATAAAGATACGAAGTTAGTTCATAAAGTTGTATTTGGTCTTCATAAAGTTACCTCTCAATTTTTTGGCTAACGGAAAGTAAATATAGGATAACTGGTTTCGTTCAATTTGTAACAAGACTTGATTCCATTTGTATGCTAATGATAACGCTAAGCTGCGGGAGAATTCACAATTTGCGGGACGGTTGGCTGTAGGTATATCCTTTTATTTTATACGAACATTATTTTTATGAATCGCAATATGGTAGATTGGTAGGTATGTCATTGCATCGTCATCATAAGAGGCAAAAAATAATGATTAGTTCGTAAAGCAGTAAGACTGCACTCTGTCAACCAGTCTTACCAGGGGGTATCTATGTTACCCAGTAATAACTGGGTCGTGGAGGTCAGATAGGCAGTCGCTCTATGCAAAATTCTGGTACTCAGCTGCGTCCGGTTAGACTGGAAGCCAACCCCAACATAGTTGGGAAAAGGCTAGGCATATAGTAAGACTCTGAACACGTTCATAATCGCGCTAAATTTCTCTATGCAAAAGGAGGTAAGGATCGTAGCAGGTGGCATTCTGTAGATTCTGGCCAGTAGCGGACCCAGGGCCAAGGGGTTCAAGCCCTCCCCAAAAGCGTCTGAGTTCTTCCGTGACAAATCTTACAGTGAACTTTAATATTATTTCTAATTAAACTTTTTTGCAAGTATTAAAATACCTAATGTACATTTAGTTAAATACTTGAAACTACTAATTAGTAGTTTCAAGTATTTAACTCAATTCGCCGAAATTTAGAGTTCAGTCTCTTTCATCCTCGCTCTCTTTCATTATTAATGTCCTTTCAAAGTTATCATTCAAACAACATTGGTAGCTTATCATAGTCTGGTTGCATCAGTACTAAGATTTGGTATTATTTTCTGGGGCAATTGCAGCAGCTCAAGGGAATACAATATGTATTCCCTTGAGCAAAGGCACAAAAACTTTGCATTAGAGCGATGTGTGGTTTGAAGACCACAGACAGTTGCGAACCAAAGTTTAAGTCTCTAAAAGTGCTTACATTTCCGTCATTTATACAATGACGGAAATGTAAGCACTTT
The DNA here is from genome assembly GCA_963853775.1 of Xanthia togata. Classification (NCBI taxonomy): domain Eukaryota; kingdom Metazoa; phylum Arthropoda; class Insecta; order Lepidoptera; family Noctuidae; genus Xanthia; species Xanthia togata. The sequence continues at coordinate 23,327,474 of OY970802.1, forward strand.
CACTTCTGGAAATGGTCATGTTTGTAAAGACAGTTTGGTCATGTTTGTAAAGACCAATAAACACCTATTTCCACCACGATATCAGAAACTGGAAAACGACCTGTCAGAAACAATACAAACATTGATTACAAATCGAGTTACAGGACTCGATTTGTAATAAATCTTAGTATTGGTGACACAGCGCTATTGAGAAAAGTGTTGTTTGTGTGGGTCCTACCATAGACAATAAATTGCCAGATGTAATGAAGAATGATTCAATTAAAAACTTTAAAAATAAATTACATTTAAATTTGTTATTTTATTTCTTAACAATTTTTTATAATTTTTGCGTACCTATTTCTAGGCAGAATGTAAATGATGTCAAGGACAATTTTGTTTACATTTAAATACTTGTGATTAATAACATATTTATTTGGCTATGGATTAATATTATGTTGATAAAAATCCTTCGCAAATAATGCATTAATTTCGAACAAATTTGATTACGATAAAAAAGATTATAGTGAGTTAATCTTAAAAGATAGACATATACCGTCGCGGACTTTTTTTTAGAACTTTTAAAGAGGAACAATTCCGTCATACATGATATTTGCGTAACTTAAACCGTTTACGCAGCGCACGCAACGGAAGCTCTCAAAAAGGAATATTTTTTCCCGTTTTTGTAACATTTTTCATTTATGCTCCGCTCCTATTGGTCGTAGCGTGATGTTATATAGCCTATAACCTTCCTCGATAAATGGACTATCTAACACAAAAAGGATTTTTCAATTGCAACCAGTAGTTCCCGAGATTAGCGCGTTCAAACAAACAAACAAACAAACTCTTCAGCTTTATAATATTAGTATAGATAACCTACATTCGTTGCAAATAAATGATTGATTGATTAAATATATTGTCCTTTCGCTAAGGCAAGACACTACTGTTTTCTATAATAACTGAATAAAATAGCTTAGCTCAACCTTGGAAAAGTTAGCATGAATATTACTTCTTCTATAAGCACGGCTTCAGATATTGTGGAAAACGGCGACGCCACGACGCCCCATCCCACTTCACCGCTTCATTATTTTGGTAAGAAACACTTGGAAATAAAACAAAAAGCGTCACTTATTATACATAATATAATTAAAAGATCTTGTCTCAATATCATTTACATACGTAAAAACTTCTCATACTATTTACATCTCAATTCACAACTCATTTACAAATAGTAATAAATCACAAAAATATAAAAAAAAAACAATCTGAAATAAAGGGGACAGTACAAAATCTCCTCATTTACAAAGAACCTCATTTGATCATATACCACATACAATGTACATTATTTACATTCAATACTGCATTTTGAGTCGTAGACATAGTCAATGGATTTCTTCACTGTGCAAGGGTTTTGGAGACACATTGGGCCTAAAACTACAAACATATTATGTGTTTCTAAATTATGTACATCTTTATTACATTGACAAAATTAAATCATTAACATATTAGCCATTGGAGGTCCACTTGTACACAGGGTCTTATTAAACTAGCTAGGAAAACTCCGTAGACGTATAAAAAATGTGATAAGATGTTTTTTTTTTTTATGGACGACCCTAATTTTGTACTGTAGGTACTCGTTTTTTTTTTTTTGTATACGAGTACTTCACGGACGTACTGGGTTAGCGATATCTAAACCATACAAAAAAGGAAGTATATATTGCCGCTAGCGGCATTCTATCACTATCATCGGATGAAGTACCGCTAGCAGCTTAATAGTGGCGTTGCCTCGGCCCGGCTAAAGTGCCGTAAGCATTGCATTGTCATTGTCACTTATTATTTTGTTGAGGTTAGTTCGCTGTAAAACACCACATTCCCAAAACATTACATTCTCTTGTGTCTAAACGGGCCCTGGCACTCGCCGGCCGCTGCCGCGGCTACCACTGTATAGAGTGCTGCTCCACTGGTACTTCCAGTAACACAACTACTTACTAGCGGTCATTGAACCCAAAAAAACATCAAAGTTTTTAAAGGTTCCGTATCTCAAAAAAAAAACGGAACCCTTATAGGATCACGCCTTTGTCCGTCTGTCTGTCTGTCTGTCAGTTTCTCAGGAACGCGTGGTGGTATCAATTTGAAATTAATATCTCATAAGTAGATCTATGGTCCCTCAAAAAAATCAAGCTTCTAAGTCAACGCAATAAAAAATACGGCCATTTATGTGACATACTATTTTGATACTCGCAAATAAATCAAAACCTAAAGGGTACTTCCCGTTGACCTAGAATCATAAAATTTGGCTGGAAGCAAGGTCTTACAGCACAAGTAAAGGAAAAAGTACAAAAATCGTAAATTTGTAGTATAATCACTTTTTTTTTGCGATTATAAACTTATATTTGCAGTTGGAGAAATGTCCGTGACAACATGTTTGTCAACTACAAAGTTAAGTATGTTTTTGGAATAAATTCATCCCAACTACGGAACCATTTTTTGTGCGCGGTCCGACACGCTCTTCACCGGTTTTTTTACTTTTATCGTGTTTAGATATCCCAATCACGTCTGCTGAGTTTCCATAGCTAGTTTTACTAGACCCTTAATGGACCTCGTAATTAATTTATCACCCTAAGGTCGAACGTCACTTGCAAGTCATAAAACGACAAGGACTTTGTCTATTTTAGATAACTTTAACCTACATTTGTCGCGATAAAGCGAACTAAACTTCACGCGCTCTCTGTTATACGTCGAGACGTCGAGCGGTGTGCGAGAGAGCGCGCAAATTTTCGTTCATGTAGCCGTAGCATTAGAGTGCTACAAGGATTTTTTGGCGCCTGAATGACATTGGCAGGGGTTCGGGCGTTGTTGGGAAACATTTGTGAAATTGTCACAGAAATTGTATTGCCAGAACAAGTTGGCGGCGTTCATCCCCCCCGCCCGTTTTGGCCACACGTTTAAAGAACCTTGTAGCGTTGTGTTTCAATTTACTGGAAATTGTTGTAAAAAGTGATCAATCTATTACGAGGTCGGCTATACAGTCAATGGCACATCCATGGTAACCGTTTGACTTTCACAGAACCTTTAATTCGTAGCAGCAAGATCAGTTTTCGCAGTTCAAGTGTTACAACTGACGGGCTTTGGACTGGGCAGCTTGTCCACTCTGAAATGACGCGCCCCACTACCGCATTACCGAGTGCGTCATTTCTGAGTGGACAAGCTTTACATCAGCTTATATGCTATATTATAGACCTCCAACAGACTACCTTCATCAGCAAACCTTATATAAATTATATACAAACAATAATTCATACCATATATTGTGCTTAAGTTTTGAGATCATAGTCAATATTAGACCCAGTAGTGTCGTACCATAAATTCGAAATAGGAATGAGATCTATGGACTCATGTGCGAAAGACAGGAATTTAGATTGCAGATAAAAATGAGGCGCAACAGGTATTTTTCGCGCAACAGATTTATAACCAGTGTTTAAAGTGCAAAGTTGTATTAAACATCGACACAGACTTCAAACATTTCCTAAGGCGTGATTGAGCTCGCTCGTTTGCACTTTAAAACACAGATTATAATGTTTATTATCCAATGTCATAAAAAAATCTCTGCTCTGCACTCCTCTTTGGTCTGCACAGTGCCCAAGGTCTTCACATTATAAATTGTATAGCCATAGGATACATATCACTGGCAATTCTAAGTATTGATTACATGATGGCTGACTATTTAAACCAACCAAGCAATAGGATTAAGGCAAAAGCGCCATGGTGGCGCTTCTCACGGTTTTTGTAATGTGGAGGTCAGTGTTCGTTGTATGTTGATCAAAACATGATCTCTCTCTCATATTTAAATTACAAACTTCGACCGCGTGGATTTTAGAAAATATCCCACGGGAACGTACTACTTAACATAAGATAACATCACGCCTTGTTTCCCCGAAGGGTTGGGCAGAGGTGTACCTGTAGTACACCCATCTCTGCCTCGTTGGTCTAGTGGTCGCAAGCGCTACTGCTGAGCATGAGGTCCTGGGTTCGATTCCCAAGTCGGGCAAAGTATTATTGGGTTTTTCCAACAGGGATTTCTCAGTAGCAGCCCGGAGTCTGGAATTGTGTCCGGTTGATGGCAATAGGCTCGTCCTCTATTTCATGGGACTTAAAAACATAACTGGCGAAACGTGGGTGTACTACATCACGTACTCCGGGGTTAAAAGTACCTAATGTGTTAATCCAGGAAAACAATGTATTAATTTCGTAATACATTGTTTTCTTATATAACTCTATTGGTTTACGCGGCGCACGCTAGTAAAGCTCCCAGTCGGCATGATTTTTTCCGACATCTTCAACAATCATAGTCATATTTCAGCCAATTTACACAAAACCTTAATTTATTAACATCTAAACCTTCCTCAATCACTCCGTCCATTGGTGAAAACCATATGCAAATCGGTTCGGCAGTTTTTGAGTTTACAGTGTTCAGACAGACAGACTGTTTTATAATATTTACTGATATTTTGATCAACTTACAACCGGACACTGACCTGCATATTAGAAGAAACCTAAGAAAAATTGTATTTCGCGGGCTATCATAGTGCATCCCCTATGCTACGCTACAGCTTAGCTCAACTTATCCACAAATATATCGCTTTTTTGGAGTGTATTAAACAAAACATTTCATAATTTTACAATTTAATGTGATTCACAGTCAACCAATAGGAAAATTGATTCAAAATCACAGGTGTATGTGCTTGGAATAAATATTCAAATAAAATAAACTTCAGATTATTATAGACATATTTAAATACATACGTCTAATTACTTTTCGGTGTTAAAAAACCAAACAATCTTTAGACCATGGCCGTTTTCACACTGCGACGATAACGACACTGACATATCGTCAGCTCGGACGACAACGATATCGTCCGACGATATCGCTATGTGACACCAACAGCTTATTGTAATGCTGTATACCACAGCAGTCTCGAATATTCGCGTTGCCCCAGCAATAGCTTAAATACGCCGCGCGAATCCAAGTGTAATACATTCGAGGTAATAATGGCAGCAGTGAACAAGTGCACTGTGTCGTCCGCCGATATCGGCACGACAATCAATGTCGGGGACGATACCGTTGACTACACCGACACAGTGTGAAAGCGTATAGGGCGCGTGCCCACTATGTCGTGACGACAGATTATCGTGTCGTTTAAAGAGACGTGGCTTGTGTATTTAAATGGACTTGTTCACAACAGGACGACACGATTAACTGTCGTCCACGACTGTCGTCCACGACTTTCGTCTACAATTTTCCAACGATAAATTAATCGTCACGACACAGTGGGAGCGCGCCCTTAGTAGTAATTGTATGAAACTACCAGTCCGACGATATCGTGTCGTTATCGTTATCGTCCAATGTGAAAACGGCCATTCATGTCAATTGTTTTTCCGCGATAATCATGTACAGATTTGATTGGTTCAATTTCAATATCTGAGAGAAATTCATTGTCTGATATTAGAGAACTTTCGACGCCAAGTGCGATGAATCTTATGTCACCTGGCGAGTTTCGCCTAAGAAATCGACATGTCGTTCTCTCCTCGACCGAAACACTCCTCGTGTATGATATTAACGCCTTTATCATATTAATCATCGAGTAATACCCCAATTGGATTATCATCGTTATTGGCATTGAAAGTTCAGTTCTATTATGCTTTGTACACACCGCTCCAACAAAACAAAAGCTAATAAACCTATCTTTCTTTCTTTTCATAAGGCCAAAATATAAATGGGCAAACGCCAAGATCGTTTATTAGCCGGTCTGTACTCAGCATTACTAATAATTCTGTTTTCATTGTGAACTAAACTAATCTTAAATTATTGCTATCTTTTACTCTCAGATGAACGAGACAGATCTGGAAAATAAAGGTTGATCTAAAATTCTATACAAGAATGTCACTTCTGCATATGGCCGTTTAACTCACACTCAACCTGCTAGATAAAGATAGCAATACTTTCCAGTTCAGTCTGCACAACTCTCACGTGACATGTACCGTCATCCCACTCCTGCGCAGCTGCACACCCGTTTCCGGCCACGTTTGAGCACACCACACTCTAGCGTTTGCACTAGTAACACGAACACTGTCTTGTCTATGCGTTTGTGTAGTCTATGACGCTCGCCGTTTTAACGTAATCTTGCCGCGGGCTAACTGTGATATGTATATCCGTACCCGCTCTAGGTTTGTTTTCTTTACCCATATCTGGAACAAGGGAATAGTTATGTTTATTATTATGTATTTACATAAATGCTCATCTTATTTTTTTGCGGCTGTCGCTGAAAACCAGCGCTGGGGCTCTGTCTCGCATAGGGTCGCAGCATTATGCTGAGCGATGGCCGTTTTGCGTGGATGTGACGCATATTTTCCCCCAAATAGTTATTTTCGTGTTTTTTTCTTTACATGCGTCATTTGTACTGCAAATAAACGTATTTTCTTTCTTTCTTTTCTTTTGCAATTGAAACTTGTTTTATGGTATAAATAGGGTATTAATATTAAAAGGTAAACACCACATTTTATCAAATACAAGCTTCTGCTTTCGCGTGGAAGTCGATAAAATACAGCCCATGTTATTCGCTGATAATGTAGCTTTCTATAGGTAAAATATATTTTATTAACTGGTCAAATATTTTTTGAGTTTGTCCATTACAAACAAACATACAAAAAATCAAATCTTTTCTCTTTATAATATTATTGTAGATTAGAAAATCGCAGTTGCTCGAAATAGGATATTTACAAGTCGCACACTATTGCCAGTTCATCGTGGAAGTAGGTCCATTTGAAATCGATTCGTCTCCACACTCGGAAATATATCTATCGTTTGGCAGACAAATAATAGGATTCATTATTAATTCCCAATCTATAATTCTAGAAGAACAAATCTTAAAATTAATATTCTACTATTGTACAAATATTCAATTGTCATTCTTAACTATAAGAATGACAATTGAATATTTGTACACCATGCACTTTGTGTAAGAATGTAGCAAAACAACAACAAAAACAAAAATAACATGAGCTAACAAAAATATTTTATCACCATACTATGTAAAGCTACATTCTTTCAAATAAATAAAATTCTAATTCTGATTTAAAAAATCTTTCGTTCCATAGGGTATGTTTCTTCCACGTGGACAGCCTCGTCGGTGATGACGTGTATGTGTCCGGGGAACTTGGGCATGTCCCGTCCCTCCACGGACACGCTCTGTCCACGACTGTACTAGCGACGATCGTACATTAGCTTGTAGTGTTCTACTCAAGTCATCAAAAAAATTAAAAACTGTTCTAACCGCCTCGTCGGTGATGGCGTGTATGTGTCCGGGGAACTTGGGCATATCCCGTCCCTCCACGGACACGCTCTGTCCCCGGTGGTACCAGCGACGCTCGTACAGTAACTTGCCGTCTTCTACACGGGTTTCTGTCGTCTCTCCAGTGTCCCGGACTGGGGACTCACCTGTGGAAGAAACTTTTGATGATGAATATATTTTCTAACAATTATTCATTGGCTTTAGCCAATGCACAATTATTTGGTGCCGAAACCAGGAACAATACCTAATATTTCACCAATCCTGTTTATTTATTTATTCACTTATTTCTGTCTACAATAATCGATTTTGATATAATGTCAGATGGTCCAGAAGGAGCAAGTCCTAACATTTCTATAGGATAAATACAAATACAGCAAAGTGTTAATAACAAGTATGCACAATATTTTCAGAGATTCATAGAATCTTTTCATAGCCTGCTATAATTAATGATGACGAGGTAATCACCAGAATTGAGAAACGGATTAATCATACAAAATAACAGAGCAAGCAAGATGCATCTTAGAAAAGGGACTAACCCGCCTTTTAAATAGACTGCCATTTCTGAAGAGACATGTAGTCATTAAGTTACCAGAACGGCATCATCACATATCATGAGATTAAAGTTGGTTAAATAAAACATGCTTAATAAACCGGGAGGATAATCTGTACATATTTGAAAATACTCACAACTACTAGAATTCAAATGCTTCCTGGGCTGCGTGGTATTATGCGCGGGCGCATGGTGTGACCTGGGTGGCGGGGAGTGCCGCGAAATGGCGCGCAAGTCAGCCTCTATGTCTCGCTCGTCCAGTTGGAACGTCAGGGTGGTTGCTAGGGGCTTCCGTCGCTTTTCCGGCGCCGGCGCAGGCTCATTCGCGCGCCGTCGTAGGATGCGTTTCATTACTGGTTTAACCTGAGGATTATTCGTAATACAAGCACATAAATAACATAATCACAAACTAAGTACTGACTTTACGTGACTCACTATTCAGGAACTTTTACTATAAACGCACACGAATGGTTCCGTACCATCGTATCATTTTGCATATAAATGAAAATAAATAAACGAAGAGTATTATTATTTTGCATCTTAAGAGCGTTGTACCAAATCTAGGCACTCAGATTTTAGGTTTTTATCGCTCGACGCCGTGTAGTGAGTGCGCGTGTGTGCGGTTTACCTCATGTACAGCACACAGTTGCAACGTTGCTACGACTAAACGATCTTGATCTGTAGCTATGATGTACTATAATATTTTTAGCAAGTAAAAAGCTAGAGGTTTACGAAGAAAATAAAAAGCTGTCCATAATAGATTATTAGTGTATTTTAATTAAATTTATACAAATATGGATGAAGAAAATAATATTATGTAGGTACCTACTTATAAAAATAAACTCATTTTATCGTTTGTTGTTATTGTTTATTTGTTTATGTAGGTACCTACTCAATTGAAGTTTTATAAAACTATTTGTCTAAGGGGCATCGATCGACTTTTCCTTGGATCTATAATTTCTGGGAGAACACAATCAAAATAAAATTTTGTTAACCGCGGAGCCATCTTTTGTTCCCAGAAATTATCATCTCTGAAAACTTTGACGACTTTTATATTAAATTCACAGCCAGTCCACACAGCAAACAAACACACATTCTTATTAGCGATGTGGAGTTGGCCTTGAATTTGATAAAAGTAATCATGATTTGTGTTCATGACCACATCGTCGCCACATAATTTAAAACATTTTAGTTTTTTTTGCTGAATAGCAGTATCTGGATCGATACCAAAAACAGAAAAAGGGCACTTTATTTCAATGATGCCATCTTCATATATGCCGTCCGGTGAAGCGCCCAGGAAAAAAAGGGATTCATCAATAAACAAACCACATTTCTCGATGGATATGTTTTCTTGGCGACTGAGTTGTTCAAAAGCTTTTACCTCGTTATCTTTCCCGTGTTTTACTGATGCCACATGATCTAACGAGTAACTATATAAAATTCTTTTAACAAGAGGTGCTGTATTAGAATTTGGTTTTCTTTTGCAAATTTTTGAGAAATTTGATGCAGTTAAAATACATCTACGTAATTCAAGCCACAATGCGCTTTCTGCTTGAAGTATTGTTTCGCGCTCAATTTCGTGACGCTTTGTGGCTTGTTTTTGTAGACTTTCCAAAAAACTAGATTTGGCCTGTTCGTAATCTTCAGAATTCAAGTCAGGTTTCTGACATGAATTGCCATAATCGAGGTTTGTTGGAGGTTTTGGCGCAAAGTTAATTTTGCGACAAGATGTCTTGCCCCTTCTATTTTTATTGTAGGCAAATTTCCTTTGTTCTAGACGTTTCAGCGTTTTCCCTGGGCTTTTGTTGCACACTGATTTGTAAAGGCAGGTTTGAGGTTTTCCTGTATTGAAACAGACCACAGCCGCATGACACCGAACAGAATACGAATCTTTCAGCGAGAAATTTATACGCTTTCCACCTACAGTCTTGGCAACAACACTGTTGAACTGCTCTGCACGATTTGTGGTAAAACAGTGAAGCAAGCTTCTTGAATGAAAAGCCAACTGGGAAGCATTTCGTTGCAGTCTCAACATGAGTGTTTTTGCAGTAAGGGTATCATTTTTTTCTTTTTTTCGGTCTTCAGTACAGTAATATAAATTGCAATCGGAATGGTCTCCAAAGATGTGTTTGGGGCTGTTAAGAATGTCTTTTTGTAATGCAATAATTTTGCTGGATTCCGATGTAGACTTGGTCTTCCAATACCGTACTGCAGCTCGTACAGCTGTTCTTAATCTGACTAATCGTTCAGGCGTTAGTAATTTACGTTCCTTTAAAGGAATCGTGGTGTCTGTTTTCAGGAACAAATTTTTTCCGTTGTAGTTGCGGAGTAGGTGGTTAGTGCATTCAATTTTTTGAATAGGCACGGCAGGATATGGTCTGCTCTCTAAAATGTTTTTATACGTGCTGGCATCACCATCTGCAATCAGCGTATTGTAAATCAATTTCCGTTTCTCTACAGAAGATTTGAATCCCTCAACTAATATATTTGGTTCCATACTTGACGAAGACCCGTCGTGGTTCTTTGTACATTTGTGTGCAGTGGGTACCACCTGTCTCTTCTTGGCCCGGAAACAAATGCCACAGTATTTATTTCTCACACCTATGTACAAAACTTTGCCTGTATAATGGCCAACGATAGCGGCAACACCCGATAAAGCATTGTATTGGTTTTTATAAGAGCGTTTACTCCAACAGCAGTCTGCTTCCACAGGAATTTTTGGAAAAGTGCCAGTATCTCCTCGCAATCGAGCTAATTCGATCTCTTCATTGGCCGCTGCAAGCATGCTCTCTTCAGCTGCAGTTTTCCACATCTCAGCAACCGTGTCATGATGTTTACCATAACTTCTGAATGTCATAATAGGCAAGTCCATTGATGCGGTAATCTCATTTAAATTCGTTCGTCCAATACCTGTTAATATGGCCCCTGAGAGAGCTCCTTCGTTTACGTTTAACGTAGTGTTTGCCTTCTCTTCATCATAACTTTTCAATACAAACTTACTATGACACATATTACATTTAAAATAAAAAGTTGACTGCAGACCCCTTTGAATTTCTTTGACGATTTTTAGGTTATGTAATGAACAGCCAAACCGATTGTTATGTTCCGCAATTTTTATTAAGCTGTCCAAGAAATATTTAAAATCCACCACGCGTCTTCCTTCGATATTTATAGATTCTGGTTCTGTTTCTGTAACCTAAAAAAAAACGTTAATGTCAGAATCCTTCTATTCTAAGTTTTATTATAGTTGTGAAGTAAAAAAGGAATTAATTCATACCTTAACGTAACTAATCGTTAAATTATCAATGATGTTGTCATTTGAATCACTGTCCATATCTTCAATCCTACAAATTAAATATATCGATATAATGAAATCTACAAAAATAGAGAGTAAAACTGGAATACAAATAACAATTTTAAAAAAGGTTCAAAGGTTGTCTGTATAAGATTGCTTTTAGCGATAAGACCACCCATTGTGTCACCCTATGTCAAATTTCTACATTTATCTGTAATTATTTTATGGTGTACATAATATAATAAAGAGTATTCTATTCTATTCAATTTCAACTCACGATATATTTTGATCGGTTGAGTGACTGGTACTAGGTATTTCCGTTAACTTTTTGGGTGGGTCTTCATTTGCTTCAATCTCCATTATTTCAGTACTACAAATTAAAATGATTGATATAAATAAACATAAACCCAAAAATTCACAAACTGAAATAATAATAACCATTTTCTACTCACGATCTTTGATTATTGAGGTTATTGGAACTAGGTGTTTCTCTGGGTAAATCAAAAGTCACATTTGGGTTTCGTTCTTCAACTAAACCGATGTCCATGTTTTCAGTCCTACAAATAAAATTGCTGATAATAAATTAAATAAAACAAAATAAAAGTTCAACTACTAGAATAAAAACAACTATTTTCAACTTACGATATTTGATAATTTGTGTAACTGATATCAGGTTCTTCTGTTATATCCGTAAATGACTCAAAAGTTGGAAGTGAGTCGGAAGCTACATTTTTGGATGATCCAGAAGTTAAATTTACTGGTGAAACCACAGTAGGAGGCGAGACAGAAGTTACAGTTGAGGAAACATCGGGGATTAGAGATGCTCTTAATTTTGATCTGAAAGAAAAACAAAAGACAATTATGGAAGTCAGGGAATTGACAGAATAAAAATTAACCAATATTTCACTGTGGGGTACCTATTATATTTAAATTTAATCATTAATAGTAAAGCATTCTAAAAAAGAAACGGTTACGATTGGGTGATCACTAGTGGATTTGCCATTTACCTGACTACGAATATTACGTTGGTAGAAAAAAAATAACTTACACAAATGTATTGACACCCTGTCTTAAAATTAAATAGGTACTTACGCAGCTTCTCTTGCCTTCTGTAAATTATTAATCATTTTACTTTTTCGTGACCTAACAGATTTCTTTGATCCATAATAATATCTTTTGTCTATTCTACCCATGTTCTGTAAGTAAAATAATAACAAGTTTGTAGAGAAAATGGTTATAAGTACATAGTTCCACTTTACCTACTTAATTAAAATAATACTTAACAACCTCATTCAGATTCCCAAATAAAATAAAAAATACTTACGGATCAAAAATATTTAGTCGCACTATAATATTTACACAATATCACGCGTGGCGCTTGCGCGGCGGCAGGAAGTCAACCGACATAGGTCCTGCGTCGACGAGTGCCAGAGCGCGACTGACACGACCCGTTCGATGCACCCGATTTTATACATACTTTGAAAAATTATTTTCATAAATAATTGAAGACAGATATTTTTTATTTTTTACAAATTTATAGTAAAATCTTTCTTCTTACGTATAAAATTATTTCTGTTGCCAAATGACTTTTAGATTATGAGATATGACGTGTTTTTTGGGGTCGATATTTGTCGATTTTTGATTTTTTTAGACGTGATAAAAATACAAGTTAATGAATTAAAAATCTAACTTTTCTTAATGCATTTTAAATTTCAGGGTAGGCCTCTTCGAATGAATACTTTTTACTCTCTTACTTAGTAATATTAATTGGTGTAAGATTACTTCAAAGTTGAGCCTTCGCGCGTCATCTGGAAATCACGCCTTCGAAATACGCTGTTTTCGTATTCAATAACACAAATTTAACGAGTTTTTGTTAATAGACTTTAAATAAAAATCTATGATAATTACGATGATTGAAGTCAAAAGAAGCTAAGATAATAAATTATATGACCAAAATCACTTCAAAATCTCCCAAGTTCTCGATTTACGTTTGTAAGATGCTAACACGCTCTTAAACTTTAAAAATTTCATAGATAAACTTGTTTTTCATAATGATACTATGAATTACAAAGTTATTTTTGCAGATGCAGAAAATCATCCATATTTAAATAAAATACCATATGAACCGGCGTTTTTAGAATTTGTTGAATACAGTATAATTATGGTACATGATATAATACAGAAGTTTCAAATTCCTAACTTGTTTAGTTGTTGAGATAGAGCTTGTACAAAAATGTTCTGAAACTGACAACTTTTACGGCACCCTATTTCATAATTTGCGAAGTTTAAAAAATAAATATATTTAATTATATTTGTTCTCTACTCGATGAGTTCTAGACAATAACACCCCACATGCTAGGGTTAGATTATTTTGTTTACAAAATCAAATTTTATTTTATTTAATACCCGTTTATTTATTTTTTTATTATTTGTTGTTATAGCGGCAATAGAAATGCATAAACTGTTAAATTTTCAACGGTCTACCTATTACGATTCATAAGTCATAGCTACCATTAGCTACCTGACAGACAGACAGTTTAGTAAAAAGGTTCCGTTTGGCACTGTTTGGGTACCAAACCCAAAAAATGACTTCTATCCTATAAAAATTGTAGTTACTGAACATTGCCTGTTATCAACAGATTTCCTTAATACTTAGCTATAAACCGCTGTTATGAACAATGTTCATTAGGAAACTTCCATGAAATAAGTTTAAAACAGATTAAGTTCGGCCAAATCATTGCAATATACGGCTGCGAGTATTGCACATTGAGTTATAGAAAAATACGCTTTGTAGAGTAAGAGAAACTCGCTCGGTAGAGCATTCAAAAAAAAAAAAAATATACTAAATAATATTCGTTCCATTTAAGGGGAATGCGTTAAGGTAGCGCGTGAAATTCAAATTTTCTGTAGTTTTTTGCAATTGGTCAGTTGTCAGGTTGTATATTGATTAGATAATGATTCGCGACCGTAACAAATATGGCTTTACAGAATTATAATCATTAGAATCAGGAATATAACTCCTAAGTTAGCATAATAAATAGTCATTCAATAGGATTACATGAACTTAGAGAGTTGTATTGATAATTTTTATGATTATAATTCTATAAACATTTGATACGGTCGCGAATCATATTTAGATCAACATACAACCTGATACTAATCTGCAAATTGCAAAAAACGTAACTAAGTTTGGATTACGCAGGCTACCTTGACGCTTTCGCCTTAAGAGGATTTTCTTACCTCCATAGAATCTCCATTGAGTTCCATGCTGTGCCTCTCACTCTCAATCATTTTCCTCTTGTCCTCGAAGTCATTTAGAAGGTTTTCCCTCAACTCTATCTTCTTCTCTTCAAACTCTTTAGCTGCAGCTTTCTTCTCTGCTATGTACTCTCTTTCTACTACGTCGTACATGTGTTCCCTGCGATTTCAGACGGATTAGACATTGAAAAAACCTTTTTTACAGTCCGTTCAACCGATTTTGACTTCTATACCGTAGGCATAAGGATGGCATTAAAAGCAAAAAAGTGGTTACAATACTGTTTACTGCAGCTGCCATTTGTCATGCCACCAACTCAATAGAAGTCAAAATCGGTTAAACGGATGGTAAAAAAACCGGCCAAGTGCGTGTCGGACCACGCACAATGAAGGGTTCCGTAGTTGGGATGAATTTATCGCAAGAACAGACTTAACTTTGTAGTTGAAAAAACATGTTCTCCTATACATTCCGTATCGGAGAACATGTTTTTTCAACCGTAAATGTATGTTGGTCGATTATTACTCGTTAAATTGTAAAGCCTACTTAGCTGTAATAGTTTTCCTTTAAACTTCATTATATATAGGTACTACTGCCGTGACATTTCAATTTCTAACTATAACCGTTTAGTTGGTAGAGGGGGGGGGACACTTGACTCTAACGAAAATTGGTACTTTACAGCTTGATAAGTCACGAACGGTTTAATCAAAAACGGTCTTCCCAAACCCCTAATATTTTTGAAAAACCTATCCAACGATATCCCACACTCTGGGTAGGACGAAAAAAAAAATTATCATCACCACTTTACATGTAGGGGAGGTACCCTAAATACCCTAAATTTTCAAAATTTTATTTTACCACTTTTTCGGCGACATTAACGTGTATACTCATACTAAATTACAACTTTCTAGTACCAATAGTTTCTGAGCTAAACCGCGGACAGACAGACAGACAGACGGACATGGCGAAACTATAAGGGTTCCTTGTTGACTACGGAACCCTAAAAAGGTTTATTTGAATGTCTAATCTTATTTCAAATGGAGTATAGTAAATATTATTTTTATAAAAAGTTTTTATTGTATAAAAACAGGATGGGATACATTGTAACAGCGAATCAATTTTCACGCCTCCCCCTAATAAAGCCCTAAGCCAAATATTTATTGATATTTGGATAGCTCATGACCAAAAGAGGTGCCATAAAGAAAGGAATTAAAAATCTAAAAAGAAAAAAAAATACGCGAAATTTCGCACGTCTTCTGGTGTTTAGCACTCTATTGAAATATAGTAGTTTTATATGGAACCTCACCTATATATTTTATTTATCCTGAGCCTCTCATGTAGTTGGTGCTCTAGCCTCTTGACCCTCCTCAGAAACTCTGGGTGAATGCCATCTTCTAGTTGCTGCAACTGTTTCTTCAGGTTTGCCAATTTGTCTTGGTATAATCTGAAATTATTACACCTGCAGAGTTAATATTTTCCTTCAAAAAGGCTACTTGCTAGGTGAAATTGTAGTTGGAAATTTATAAGGTTTGTCTTTCTATTCAGAGAGAAATAAGGTTCATTTTACTGTGTGTTATTTTTCTCATTAAACTAACCCAGCTATTTTCTGTTCTCTCTTTATTGTCAGAAGAATAAAAATTTAATGCCGTAAGAGATAAGTAGGACAGTGTAACATTAGGTTAATCCCTTTTTGTGTTTTGGTCTGAATACTAAGTAATTTCTAAGGAAGTTCTTTATTGCTGTCAGTCATTGAAGAATAAAACTATGAAATTGAAGCCTGCGCGCGGCTTCGCCTGCGTTGAGGTCGGAAATTATTACACGGGAATGAACTACCGGGATAAGTATCCTATGTCCTAACCCAGGTCAAAATTTCATCCAAACTCGAGCCGTTTTATAGTGAAAAACTAACAAAAAAAATATAATAAACGCATTTATAATAATAGTTAGGATTTTATAACATTAAGTAAAATGTAAACATACTGTTCCTTGACTTCAAGTGGCTCATCATTGTTGGGTACGTCTGTTTCACTGGCTTCTTCCGTATCTGTAATAAATAAGAAATCCTAAGTAATATTATACATTTTAAATATTTATTATTTTATTTTTGGCCTGTGTTGTCCTACTGAAGGTTAAAGGCCTCACTTTCTTTGTTCCATTCTGCTCGATTTTGGGCAAGTGAGGACCAGTCCTGAGTTAGTAACGGTGACATATTTCATATAGAAAAAAATATTGTTTGCTGCTGTTTTTAACCGACTTCAAAAAGGATGAGGTTCTCAATTCAACTGTGTTTTTATTTTTTGTTACTCAATTACTCCGCCAATTATGAATTGATTTGATGATTCTTTTTTTGTCTGATTGATCATACTTCAGAGGTGGTCCCATATAAATTTTATTAACTTTGCTTGGTTTTTGAGTTAGCTTCAATAATACGTATGTACTTAGCCTATGCTTAGTGATATTATAATAAGTTCCTATCACTGTTATTTAAACAGTTAGTGGTATTTGAATTTGTGTGGGGTAGATACCACAACTAAAATATTAAAATGTTTTACAGCAAAAAAACAACAGACTTCACTTCATAGTGTTTTTTTCGAAGTTGGTTGTCCCAGTCTTAATCAATTAAGGTACAGGAATGTCATACCAAGGCAATATTTAGGCCATTGCTATTATGATTGCCTTTTAAAACGTTTAAATGTGCTTTATTAATTGGCTTGAATTTTTTTTAATGTAAGGAATTGTTGATATCTTTAATTATTATTTACGTTATTGGTAAGGAGCTCCAAAAGTACTGTCATTTTTTTGTATTCTGAAGGCAGACATGAACAATAAAAATTGGTTTAGGCAAATATAATCTGTAAAATTACATTGCAGAAACATCTAACCTAATGATATATTCCCAAACTCCCACAACTTTATAATAATCTTCAATATAAACATTTTCTATCTTATTTCTTATCTAGTAACTTTACAAATAAATAAGACATGTTTACAAAACAAATTATAGTAAGTCTATAAACATAATTTCCACTATAGACTTGGATATTGATTTAAAATTAAAACAGATGATAGAGGATAGAGTTTGAAGTGTTCAGTGATGTGAAATATTAATTAATAGCCATTTTTGTTGAAGTGAAGACAAATGATATATATTTCCTTGACATGATATTTATTTAGCAACATCTTGTTTACAATGCAAAACATAATTTGTATCTACATTTTTATAATATTGTGGTATAGGAGGGTTATCATTCCAGGGTGGATACGAGGTAAATTATTGAATAATTTGTATATAACGTCAAAAGCCATAGCAGGTGGCTAATTTGGACAATTTGATGGTCATGTTTCCAGATATGATAAGATCATGGATATAGCAGTATTGAACTCTTAAACACCAGATATCTAGCCAGGTGTTTTATAAAAGTTAATCATTATGTTTCCTGTTAATAATAAAGGAATGTTATCATGACTCTTAAAGTCAAATGTGACCAAATGTTTGACCAAGAAAGTTGGCCACTTGCTACTATATAAACAAATGAGATTTTTTTATGGAGAAAGTGACATCAAAACGAACCAATTACGTCACCAAACAGGTTGGTAAGAAATAGGCGGGAATGCAACAGTATGGTCAACATTGTATATGAATAACCTTGTTGTAATTACATAACCAATGTTTACATGTCATCTACGACTCTTTAAGGAAACATATACTTAGGTATAGCGAAGATAGGTGAAATAAGATACCAAAACAGGGTTAGACAAAGATCGTAAACAAAACATACCTTCGTCACTGTCCTCGACTGGCGGCACTGGTGGTAACGTGTCGTCTCTGTCCCTGTATTCGTCCAGGTCGTCGTACCCATCGTCCTCGAAGTCATACTCGTCACCGGGGCCCGAATATGATCCTTGGCAAGACATAGTAGAGGCGACGCGTAATAGTTGCATACAGATTGGATGCGATCACCGTCTCAGAAACAAACTCTGACAACGAGTAACACCGATAGTGACACGAGCAACAAATTGCAGTTACCAGTTATGTCACTCATATAAAGAATTTAACATAAAATCCACTTCAATGAAAAAATGAAATTAGAGCAAATTGAAGCTGTTTTACGTCAAACTGGACAAAAAGCATCATGCAAACCTTTCAAAACCTAAAGATCAACAAGATTACCGTGATGTGGCGCTAGTGAAGCCGACAAGAACATAGGAGTAAAAGAGAGACCCGATTGTTTCGTGGTTTGCAGGTTATTATTAGCATGACTACATTGGAACCATAAACAATATAGCAAATTTGTGAAAGATCGACTAAGAAACATTCCTAATCGAGTTACTTATATGATTCAGGTCCTCATTTCGTATCAATAGTCAACAATCAACCGACGATTATAATGAGACGAATTTGAAAATACCAATTCATGCTTTTACATTATGAAATCTTTAATATCAGATAAAGATTCCATCATTATAATGTGAAAGTGTATCTGTCTGTCTGTTGTCTTCAACTGTCTTCAAGGAGTTTAAAAAAACCATGGTTCTTTGTGTTTTAGTCGTTCAAGTGGTCTCAACTGAAATGTATATAATAGTACTAGAAATAGGGACCAATTAGTTCAACCGGGTTTCAGACTGGCTAAAGTAGACTCATCCTTCATGGGGTACTGTTTAAAATGATACAATAAAATACCTCCCCATATACTACAACTAAATGAAACGAAATTTAAATCTTGTATAAAACGCACACTATGCTGCCAAGCATATTATAAGCTCGGGGATTATATCGCTGACAAAAATGCTTGGCTTAATGCTGGTCCAGCTCCACAAGGGCGCATAAACTAATCGATTAGCATTCGAAAATATTGTTGGAGCTGCTGAAGATTGCTAAAACTATCTTTGAATTGTATAACTTCAATCTCTTTTTTATTGTATAATTGCATAGCACATGTGTGAGCACTGTGACCATGTATCTTCTACAAAGCTACCATTTAAGGCTAAGAGTATGTCATGCTCACTCAAATGTCTCGCTGGTGGTGGCGTGTGTGTTGGATCGTTGAGTTCCCTTCAAAATGGTTGAGCTAAACGGTGCTGATCCATGCGTCATGTTCGTGAACGGGCGTCATCAGTAGGGACTGGTCATCTCTTATCTGCCACGGTTTTATTTTAATTTTTGAATTGTTTTTATCTTTTTATTAAGGACGCTTTTTTACGTACACGTCTTTCTACATTGTTCTCACATGTATAATTTCAACATGAATGATGTAAACAATATTTTGTAAGAATATTTTTTTTTTTTAAAGAGTGTCCGTGGAGTTTCTTGCCCGTTCTTCTCCATAGGAACCTACGCTTTGGAATGGGCAACTAGCTTCATATTTCTGACTGACTGACCCCTTGACAATTCAAAAGTGCCTGTAAATGGTTTAATTGAAATAAATGGTTTGAGTTTGAGTTTGAAATGTTTAATCTAAATTCAGTCAAAACCGTTTATAACGACTTCGAAGGGACCGTCGGATTACGGTTCATAAAGACGATAGTCGATAGAACCAAATACTTGTTAAGTAAATAGAAATGCTGGCACCTCAAAATTTCGTCTTTAAAACCGGAACACACGGCTACACATCAAGCTATACAGCTGATCTCGCATTGTACGATAATCCTATACTACGCGAGATCAGCATAAACTGGAAATGTGTAGCTTGATGTGTAGCCGTGTGTACAGACGCCAGCAGGTCAAACTACCCGAAACTGTCAAATTTTCCCAATCAACTTTGAACCTTTTTGCTCTAGCGATACATTTGAAAATCTATTAAAGAAATTTGACAGGCGTCGGTACATCGTTATGAGAGGTGGTAAATCGTTTTGTTTAACTGTATTAGGCCGGCCGTATACATTCGGTTTACTGATCAGGATTCCTGATTCGGAAACATGAATGCTTGCCTTATAAACAAAATGTGCCTCAAGAAAAATACTTTCGTGACTTTTGCTAGCCGTCTACGTACGGTTTCCTGATTCGGAATTCCGTGTGACTATCACGGAACAGACTAGATTCAGAATCAGGAAACCGTGCAGATGTTTGATTTTTGAAGTGACAACTTCTTGTGCATTTTTTTTGTGATGGGTAAAAAATGTTAAACTCGCGTCAGGACACGTGACCTGATCGAAAATTCGTAAGACGGAGGGATAGTAGACTGATAATATATAAGTTAATATTCAAGTCTTCACTTCTGCCGGCACTCCCGGAGTGCAAAAGTATTCGGACTTTCCAAATGCATTTTTCAGACCTAAAACGGTTGCAAAATCAAATTCAATGTTATAATTCCAATTCATTATTTAATATTCTATTTCATTATTTGGCCATATTTCCTATTTCTATACAGTAATATTGCCAAATTAAAAAACAAGTCAATATGTGACAGATATTTGCGACTTTGCCAACTTTTAGAATGGACAGTGAACACTCATGCCTAGCTCCCTAGAGCCGATGCCATGCTGCCACTGCTTTGAAAAAAATCCTACAAACCGAAAAATAATAAGTCGTTTCTGATTGTAGTTAGTTATCTCAAGTCACACGTAAATAAAAATCGACTACTAAAACTTACTAAAAAGAGGTTTTCTAGTGAACTTTGTGTTGAGATTGCGAGGGGAACGACAAAACAAGTTTAATTTGTCTATTGTTATGATTTGACGTCACTAAGGTGGACGTCATCTTGAATGAAAAATTCTTATTTTATTATTTATTTTTGCTAAATTAAACACGTAACGCGGAGCTATATTCAGTGTTAAACGATTCAATTAAACAACGTTGCCTGTGATGTGTTCAATCGATACCAGTTCTGTGTGTTTGTAGGGAGTGAAGGTGACGCTCTACGCTATTGTGTCGGTGATGTAATTTAGGTGATTGGGTGGCTTCCTAGTCCTAAGTACTAACTACAATGGAAGAGTCCTCATTCACGATCCCGGCCGACGACAATGGTGATACTGAGCTCGACCCTAGAATACAGGTCAGTGAGTGAAAAATAATGTACTGAGTAACTGATAAGGTAGGCCCTTGTAACTGCAAAGATGAGTGTCAACTTTGTAGATTATTTCGCCAACGAGCACAATGGATACGATATTTTATATCAAAACATGAAATACGGACTCATAGCCAGCAAAGAGCTCTCAGAGTACCTTAGGGAAAGGTCGAATATAGAAGAGACTAATTCGAAATCGTTAACTAAATTAGCGAAACAGGCGAATAGTAACTGCGCGCAGGGCACGTTCGCACCCTTTTGGGGCGTATTGAAATGTTCCGCCGAGAAACTGTCGAATTTACATCAACACATGTTCCAGAAACTAAGTGAACTGGTTAAAGATGTTGCTAGGTATGCAGAAGAGCTTCACAAGAAGCACAAGGCTGTCAAAGACTCTGAGTCTAACACTTTAGAAGTAGTGTTGTTGATACAGAATACTAAGCAGGCCTTACAGAAGGCTAAAGATGTGTACACAAGTAAGTCAGCTGAGCTAGAGAAGCTGAGGAAAGATAATGCATCTGCTAAAGATATTGAGAAGGCTGAAGTTAAGATTAAGAAGCTCCATGAAGACTATAAACAGTTAGCTGAGAAGTACAACCTAGTGAAACAAGACTTTGAAAAGAAAATGACCCAAACATGCAAACACTTCCAAGATGTAGAGGAAGCACACCTCAAACAGATGAAACAGTTTGTGAATTCATATGCTGATATCATTCAGAACAACCATGACCTCATGGGGCAAGTGCATAGAGATTTCAAACACCAATGCCTGGAATTAACTGCCGAGAAACTGCTGGAACAGTTCCTCATAGAGAAATATAATGCTATAGAGAAGGCAGTTTTAGTGGAACTACCTCTTTCATTACCTAAGCCAGGATCAGCTAATAATTCCATATCGGAAGCTGACCAGATATCAACTGTCTCAAATGGGTCACACAAACCTGCACCACCAGCTAAGGCACCAAAGAAGGAGCCATCTTTTGCAACTAAGACTTCAAGGAGAACTACCTCACTTTTGAATTTGTTTACACCAAATTTCCAAAGCAAGGAGGAGCCAAGTGGAAGTATCGAGGGTGCGGCGCCATGCTCTGCGCCGTCCAGCCCCAGTGGAACTCCAGCAACCCCAGTGGCACCTGATAAAGATGCCGATATGGGCCGCACTACGCTCAGAGAATCTAAATGGTTCTTGCGTAGCAGGAGAACTAAGCCTAAGCTGAAAAAAGCCAAAAAGAAGAAAGATGAGATTTCAGAAAACTCGAACCCTGGCGAAAAGTCTGATTTAGAGGAGAAAGAGGAAGAAGTACCAACAAAAGATGATTTTATGAATTCCCCAGAAGTTGATGAGGAAGGTTACTGCATTAGACCCAAAGATGAGAAAGGTAGTGTATACTCCTCCACAGATTCAGATTCAGAGGAGGAGAGGGAACAGAAGATCCATGTGGAGATCAAACCCATAAGCAATGGTGTTAATCCCATATCAGCTAGTGTGGATGAGCTCAGAGCTACAGTTGAGAATATCTCCCTGTACAAAATAGGCACGACCAGGCGCGGCTCGAACGCCAACACCAGCAAAGCAAGCAGTGACTTATTAGACTTGAACTTCTTCCAAAGTCCCACAGTCAGCAACCCCGCGTCGCCGCACGGCAATGTCTCCAATCCTTACGCTCCTTTGCAGGGCAATCAGTCACATTTA
This sequence comes from Xanthia togata, assembly GCA_963853775.1. Lineage (NCBI taxonomy): Eukaryota > Metazoa > Arthropoda > Insecta > Lepidoptera > Noctuidae > Xanthia > Xanthia togata. Next base: position 23,350,594 of record OY970802.1, read on the forward strand.
CTCGAAAGCCCTACTCCTGTTTCTAATCCCGATGTAGGCGATCTCTTTTCTGAAGTGGGTGAGATGGGGCAGTCGAACATACGAACTTCCACCCCTACGATGTCATCTATCTCACTCCCTCGACCGCCATCGAGGCGATCTGAAGGAGACTTCCGCACTGCCGGCTCCTCGGGGTCGCGCGGTCCTTCGCCTCTCACAATAGGCATGGCGGATACTATACCGTTAGCTGTCGCGTTCCACGAGATTATTCATTCCTATTTCCGTGGTACGGAAGAGTCGAAGTGCCAAGTTAAAATGTCAGGAGATATGATGCTCTCCTTTCCCACCGGTATCGTTGGCGTATTGGCCAACAATCCGAACCCAGCTAAATTATGTTTCAGACTGAAAAACATACATAGATTGGATAATGTCCTACCAAATAAACAATTGATAAGTATCAACACGATGATGTCGACGCGCGATAACACGGTAGTCGAGTTTAACATGCCTGCTTTAACATCGCTCCTGAAAAGGCAGTCGGAAAAGAATCCGACTGCGCAGTACTTCAACGTGGATATACTTAAATACCAAGTACGACCTAAAACTGGCGCGGCATCGTGTCCACTCCAAATGGTGTCTTATTGGAAGTGTGAGCAGGACCACACTGACTTGAAGGTGGATTATAAATATAACCTGCACGCAATGAGCCCGCCGTCTCCTCTGCTGAATGTCTCGGTTTGTGTGCCCATGAATGGGGCGGTGAAGAATGTGATCGCGATGCCGAAGACCGCGTGGAGCGGCGAAAGCGAACAGGCGATGTGGCGCTTCACGGAGCTGTCGCAGCACTCAGAGGACCGCGGCGTCGGCTCGCTGAAGGCGCGCTTCGAGCTCGGTAAAGGTCCGTCTGACAAAGCGACCATCTCGGCGCAATTCAACTGCGAGGGCGCGACCCTCTCCGGCATTGAGTTCGAACTAATAGGCAGTGGGTACCGCCTGTCCCTCGTGAAGCGGCGGTTCGTCTCCGGCAAATACATTTGTGATTGTGATTTGAACTGATTGGTCTAAAACACTTATGGAATACACATGTTTGTATATAGATCTTGTTGTCGTATATTCAGAGCGTGTATGGGATGAGTAGGTGTCTATACTACATGTTTCTGTATGTATATGTTTTGGTACCTTATAGGACTGTTTCCTGTCCACATAAAAATAATTTACAATAATGTATCACAACATTGTTTGTCAATTTTCAAGTTAAATTGTTAGTTGTTAATTTGGAAATTGTATTACTTATTGATTAGGTATTATATGTTTCACATCTACTAACTTATTTTTCAGAATAGATAATGTGCCATTTTATACTGTATTTTATAAATTTACACATGAGTACTGACTGTTGCACTAGTACACTCATACATAATAGACACAATATTTTTGTTCACATTACTATTAAGTGGGTACTCAGCCTATTTTTTTAAATAAAAGATGCATCACATTTTATATTGATTGGAAATACGATCTTTTCTCATCAATTTACTTAAATGTCTTTTTTGTCAAGAACAGCAATATTTTTAATGTTGATTTTTTTACTGTCTATTGTAGAGCAGATTTACTAATTAATTCAATCCTTTGAATTTTATTTTGTAGTTGTATAACCCCAGGATATAAAAGCTTATAGCAATAATTTATCAAATAAATTGGATGTTTAAGAAATAATTATCACTTAAAATAATGTTTTCAATAATTCTGAGGTCAATAAATAATAACATCATTTCTTTTAGAGTAAACAAGCAATTGTGTATTTTTTTAAGTTTAAAAACAAACTTTGTTTGTAAAAATTGTGTTTTTAGATAGTGTCTGTTATATTTTTATAGAGGCCTAAATAATGCAACAATTGAGAACTATAAGGCCACAAATCTCTAATATAATAAATTATATATACATAATTGTTTCATTTATGTGTGTTTTGACTCTAATAGTGGCATAAATCATGCTACATAATATTTTTATTTCTAACATACTTACATTGATATTTCATTTGCTTTCAAATATATTCTTTTTGCATGTTGTCTCAAACTTACTATTAGGTCAATATTTAACCAGTATAATTTCTTATAATAATATATATAATATAAATAAAAGAAAAAAAGTTTTTTTTTTGTAGCAATTCAATTTTATTTTAATTCCAGGCCACACTACTTGTTTGGGCATTTTGCAGCAGGTTTGGGATTTTGTCAATGATTTACCCATACATGGACCAGTAAGGTGTGTCTTTAACAATAATGTAAATAATACAGACTGCTGTTTGCCGAACTAGTACTGTAAACCTACCCAAAATTAAAGACCGATGAGATTAACTGATTAAGTGTTATTATGTTAAATGGTTGCAGTAAAAACAAAATTGTTTAAGTTTTAAACAACTGAGTCAAATGTCACATAAATGGAACATTAATTTCATTGCTAAATGTAACTTTTTTTAAATAAATATGCATATTTACATCATTGTTGCAAGTAAGATTCATTGAATCTCGAAGTAGCATATTGTATTGTCATTATTATTTAACTTTTATGTTGATGTTGTATTTTTGTAGTCAGCATTTAGATTTCGACAACTGGAGAAGTTTAAAAAATAATTATATTATAAATTGTTTTTTTTTAATGTTTGCAATACTTATTATAATGAAAAGTAACTTATCATATAATTTTAACTCATTTAATGTAATCTCATATTGTAATTTTAAATAAAAATTCTTTAGATATCCCAGCGGCCTAATATGAGTTACTAAAATATTTAAGTGACTAACTTTACCAAAAGTTTAGAGTTCATAAAAATACGATTTATTATAAATAAAGGTCAAACCATAATATAATAGTACCTACAACTGAACCATTCCATTAATATATTATGTCTCATAATTAAGTATTATTTTATTTCATTATGTATCACAAATTATTATTTTTACACATAAAGGTGCGTAGCTATTCGGCTGAGTTGATTAAAAAACGTATTGAAATCTCTTTTCATTTATAAAATTAGATAACAAAAAAATTGCTAAATGCGTAATAAAATATTTTTGTAACGTACAATTTATCGCATGTATGATTCTTATTATAATGTAAAACTATGTTAATTTTAAATAAAATGTAATTTAGCATTTATGTAGTTATTTTATTAGTGTAAAAAACCAAGCCGTTATTAAATAAAATGGACGTAAACTATGTAAGTAATACTTTTAGTTCGCTTTTGTCGTAGGGACAGGAAACGTTCGTCGTATAAGGTACAGTAAGGCCCTTTGAACATGGCACGGTATTTTTACAGCACGGCGCGCTAACCGCACCGTAAAATAATCGTGTGAGCTCGTAGCTCGTAGTATGCGCATATGGCGACGGGGCACCGTTCCCTAGTGCTGACGTGTCGTCAATAAGCTTCCATCGTGAACCATACAACACTGACGACCGTGACTACAAACAGCGAATCAACCGTAGTTTCTCAAGGCAAAACCGTACATTTTCACAGCGAGAAAAACGTGTGTGTACAAAGGGCCTAACAGAGATAAAGTGCGATATTGTGCCGTTTATCTAGACTAGTGATAAATATGAGTTTAGTGATAAAAGCTGATGAATCTATTATAGTAATGTTTCGGATGTTTCCCGTCTCTACATGTTGCTTGCTGTTGCCTTTCGTTTGGGAGTACCATGTGCGAGTGCCGTGCGATTGTCTCAAGTTCTTCAAACATTTTCAGGTGGAATTGGAGAAGCTGAATGCTGCTACTGATGAGATCAATAAACTGGAATTAGAGCTCGATGTAAGTGCAATTTTTGTATTTATTTTAGTGTGGGAGTGGTCTAAGATGTAGGGTCAGTTACAGTCCGGGCGCCGAGAGAATGGCTTATGTCAGTTTCATACTGACGAATATGTGTTTGGCGAATTTGATCCTTATTACTACTAGAAATTGTCCAACTGACAGACGGTGTCTGGGGCTCTACTCCTTAGGCGGTATCCGTAGTTTCGGTCAATATTTCGGGCGCTTCGTTCTCCGTTTCACTTACGGTATGTTCGTAAGGGAGACGGAGAACGAAGCGCCCGTAACATCGGCCGAAACTACGGATCCTGCATAAGGAGTAGAACCCCAGTAATGCATTCTCTTTTCGGCCACGCCGGACTGTAGATGTATTTGTGGTTACCTGTAGATATATATTAGGCTGTTCAAAAATTAATGATAATCGGTTGTTTTTCTTTTTGCTCGACGCCTATGGTGAAGGTTGAACATCACGCTAGGCCCCTAGCGTGATGTTCAACCTTCACCTGTTGTTCTTCATCGGTTGTTCTTCTTGTTGCCTGTAGCCTTCCTCAAGAATTGGGCTATCAAATACAAAAAGATTTTTTCAAATCCGACTGGTACTTCCAGAGATTAGCACTCTCAAACATACAAAAAAAACTCTTCAGCTTTATATTAGTATAGAAAATATGAACTGATTATCATAAGTAGAAAATGCTATATTGTACACCGAAATTAATGAATAATAATTGAGTTTAATAAATGAGTAAAGTTAGTTTGCAGTATGGGATAGTCCACTACCTCTGTATTTAAGCTCATAGGTATTTTATGAAGATAATTATAGTAACACATAAATAACATCTTAACTAATAATATTATAAAGAGAACAGATTTGACTTTTTGTATGTTTGTTTGTTTGTAAAAAATAAACTCAAAAACTACTGGACCGATTTAAAAAATTCTTTCACCAGTAGATTGCTGTATGATCACTGAGTAACATAGGCTATAATTTATAAAGATATCACGCGGATGTAGCCGCTGACGGAAACTAACTTAGAATAAAAATATAGAGTTGCGCCAAATAATCGCTAAACGTTTTAAAAATAAAAAAATAAAATTCAAATCATCTTAAACAACCAATCAAATCAATTTCAATCATCTTCATTTATTCTGGAATTTCTCAGTAGCAGCCCGGAGTCTGGATTTGTGCCCGGTTGATGGCAATAGGCTCGCCCCTATTACATGGGACTTCAACATAACTGGCGAAATGTGGGTGTACTACAGGTACACCTCTGCCTGCCCTACCCTTCTGGGAAACAAGGCGTGATGTTATGTTATATGTGTTTTAAAAATAGTCAAGAAATTTAAAAGGCTGGTGACTTTACCTTTTCGTTGTTAAATAGGCTAATAAGTACTAGGAAATATAATTGACCCACTTACAATTTTATATTCAAATGTCGTGAGACTCACGAATAAGCATAATCATATTCTGGTTAATGGCAGTCGTTAAAACAACAAAAAAAATGGAGTTTATATATTTTTGGAATTTTACAACTTGGCAGCGCTTAGAGCGTAACTTCTGGTTCAAAGTTTTAAAGTAGGTATCCTCTGTTGTAAAGTTGAAATGTATTGTTATGGCATTTCAACTTGGCAAGCCTAGTTTTTTCATCTGACCTAGTAAATTTTTGTGAACTTATTTCAGTAGGACTCAAACTGAAGTCAAGTTATTTCATTGGCTTTTAAGCAGCACTTAATATGACTGACCTCGTTGGTCTAGTGATCGCAAGCGCTACTGCTGAGCATGAGGTGTTGGGTTCGATTCCCAAGTCGGACAAAGTGTTATTGGGTTTTTCTATCTGGAATTTCTCAGTTGGATTTGTGCCGGATTGATGGCAATAGGCTTGCCCCCTATTACATGGAGCTTAAACATAACTGGCGAAATTTGGGTGATAGGTACTTTAGGTACAATTCTGCCCAACCCTTCGGGAAACAGTACGATATTTTTTTAATTGGTTATGGGCCAGCTCTTGACCTCGATCTCACCTGGTGGAAAGCGATAAATGAGGTCTATGATGGAACGAGATGAACAGTAGATGCCTGTTCCTCTTGTTTTGTGATGTTATCGTTTATCTTTATACATATACGATAAGTATTTGTCAGTTTCTTAAAACCGGGTGTTACCGTACCTAATATAAATAAAAAATATGTAATGCAGTAGCTCTGAATGTTCATTGAGTCATCTTAAGCAAAGCATGAATGTTTAATTAGCACTTTATGTAAAGAGAGAATTACGCATCTTTATTCTTTATCTAAGAACGTATGAGGAAATGTACATTAAAATACGCTTCTTTTTAAAGATTTTATAGAGGAAAATTGGGTAAAAAACCCTGAACACAATTTTTTTTTCTTTGTTTATGTAGCTACATAAATAAACACAGAAAAAAGAAATTGCGGCTTCACCCGCGTCGATGAAAAATATTACACGGGAACGTATTACCGGGATTAAAACTACCATATGAGTTAATCCAGGTTATTAACTATCATCAAATTTTGGTCCAAATCCGTTAAGCCACTTTTGCGCCAATCCGCAACATACCGACATCCAGACAAACAGATAAAATTTCTTCGTTATTATTTTGTTATTGTATAGATATACGAGTACCTAGATTGTAGAAGGACCACGTGGTTAAGGTTCCAGAAACCTATGTATGAATTGAATGTATGTCTGTTTGGATGAACACTCTTAAGTTTTGTTTGTTTGTTTTCATTTGCTAGTGCCGCAACACGTTACGCAATTATTGTAAATTGTCTTTGGCCACTGGCCCTGACATCAAATATTTACTAGACAAAATTTGTAAAACAAGTTTTGAATATTGGATACGAGGCTTTTGGCTCATTGGTAAAGGAGTATTATATGTATTTTTTTTGTAATGTGCGTTTAGTTGTGCAGAATAAACAATTTTTCTTTCTTCTTTCATGCATAATATTTTTTGGCTAGTATCTCAATATTATTAGATTAACTATAGCCCTCTAAATGCTTTCTAGAGAAATACAGAACAACTACTAGATTTAAAAATAGCCTGTCTGTCCGAGTCCGAGTACATAAGCAACTTGCACTGTAATTAGCACCTGAAGATTCCATTTTTTCCCACACATCAAATAAACTACGAAATTGACCCAAAACCGGATAATTTTGGATCTATTTCTACCATTTCCTGACCCAAAACTGCACAAATAAAAAGATAATAAAAGAAAAGCAAATTCCAAAGTGTGTGATCGATAAAACAATTTATGATGTCCAAGTAGGTACCTATATCTGGCCTAGATAAAAAGGTACAGTCGGTCAAATTTGAGGTTGACCATTTTCCACCTTATTCATATAGCCAACATTCATAGATCGCACTTTGGCTAAGTAAATTCAGCGTTTTATATAAATATGAACCTTATTTCCAGGGCAATAATTTTCATATTCGTATTTAAAGCAAATGTGAGCAAGAGTTTCATGCGAATATAAACCTTATATGCCCAAAAAAAATACGATGTATACTGGAATTAAACGCTAAGTTAGAAAAGTCATGTCTAAGTGCGATCTGTGTGTGACGGTGAAAAGTGGTCAACCGCCAACTCGGGCGAGTGTACCTATTAATGATTTATGAACAAAACAAGGTCTCTTGGAAGCTTTTTCACCGTCATGGCGTTTAGTAGAAGATATTTTCATCGACTATTGTATTTCTGAATTCAGGCCGCGTCAGGAATGATTGATTGTATTTTGTTGTCGAATTTGAAGGTAATGCTTTTATTTCTGGGTGTTGGGGACAAGAATGAGCCAAAACGAATTGCCTCATCATTTTATTTTTTTGTAATAAAGGCGTGTTCTTGACATAATTCTTGATGACTTCTCGGTAAAGATTATAACTATGAGAAATACCTACTAGAGATAAGTGATCAAAGGGGACAGGAGTTCAATAAAATTTGCATCTAATTATCTGTACAACTTACTTAGCTGCTTTCTTTTCTTTTCAAAATTATTTAATATCTGACCGAAACTAAAATGGTTTAGTTAGTTATGATTCTGTTTTCTTTTGATATTTGCTTATTGAGATTTATTTTTATAAAAACACCATAAGATCACGTAAACGAAATCTAAAAACACATTTTTAAACCCACCGCCGTAAGAAACATTATTTTTCCATCCGAATGGGCACGGTTTTCCACCCACATGTAATGAATACAATCGATCGTCTTAAAGTAGTAGGACAACTTTCTGTCTGTTTCAGTCACCCCACAGAATGTTTCACGGGCAAACTGCAGAAGCCTTATGCCTCCAGAGAGGCCCTTTTATATCTAATTTTCGATTAGCCTTGCCACGAATGTAAGAACACCGACGGTAACTTAATTTACTCTGCATATCTTGGCGAAATTGAATTCCAGGTTTTTTTAGGCCGTCGCAAAACGTAATATGAAATACCGCCAAGAGTTTTTCCTTTTCAAACATTGTTATTTAACTTTCATCTACCTAGCCATTTCCCAACTGTTGGGGTCGGCTTCCAGGCACTAACAGAATTGGCTTAGTACCAGTATTTTACATTGAGCGGCTACCTTCACAACCCAGTTACTGGGTAACACGATACCCCTTCACTAGACTGCAGGTTGTCAGAGTGGAGCCCATATTTGCCCCTTATGGAAATTAAAAACAGATTTGGCAGCAAAAGCGTTTCGCTCGATAATTTTACTACTTATCCACCACATCACTTTCTAAACATTGAGCATTAAAATTCATAAACTAACTTCCGAAACTCGGAATAATCGATTGTAACGACTTCCTAAAATATTTCCGATGTCCCTGTTGTATTTAAACAAATGATACGGAAGAAACCCTGAGGTAGTTATCGGTAATATCACTATTCTTACTCGGCGTAAATCGATTTTCTGAAGGCTATTTATTTCGTGGTATGTTCTAGGCTCATTCAAATGTTGGAAGCGAGTTTTAACATGCTTAAGTTTCCGTTTGATGTCTCTTGAGTTGCTAGTCTTATTAAAATAACATGATCGGTGATAAAACTAACTTTTAATGATTTTATAATATACTGAAGATCACGTCTAAACGAGTAGTGTTAATGATTGGGAAAAAATATATGTTAAATTAGAGCATTTCTGTATATATGAATATTTTAGATTATTTTTTTAATACCTACATATTGAAATTAATTTGTAAAGTTATGTCTATCGCGGATAAAAAACAGAGAATCACGTAAAATCTATCAAGCGTATTTTTCTGAAACCTTCACTAAAGATAGGTAATTTAAATTCAAATTCAAATAACTGTCCTATAGTGTAGTCCTATTACTGGCTGGACGTACGACGCGTTGCCTGAGCTCAGTACAGAACACGCAAGCTAACCACTTAAGGTCACTGGCATATATCTACGTCTTAAACTTAAATTATTATAAATGAGCATGTATAAGCAAGCGATGGATGAGGTCTAAGATGAAACGAGAGAAGTCAAAATTAGGGATGATGACTAAAAAAATGTTTTTTGTCCGTCATGTAGATTATGAAATAATAACGTACACGTATTTTTCTTTTTTTGGGTTAACAAAAGGTTACGGCGATACATTCAGTTAAAATGTGCCATGACGTCACGACTATGTAGATTTTATACATACTTGTGACGTAGCGATCCCCACTCCCCAACTTTAATGCGTTTTATTCTTAGTATTTTTTTATTCATATGATATAGCAAAAAATACGAATCATATAACTTTTTTATTATCTGACTGACGGACTAAATAGAATTTCTTTTTTTTGACCCAGGCATCATCCCTATTCACAGGACGAAAAAGTAATAAATTACTTGATTTGATTTTAACAGTTAATACATTTTGGGAGCATTTTTGAGATTTTTTACCGAGGTGCCAAGTTGATTTTAGTTCTCGAAATGCCCTCTGCTCTGCGGCCAAGTTAACCACAATCAAAGGAAGAGGAATCAGAAGAGATCTTCTGGGCTTGCTTGTTCCTTCTTAGACCTCATCCATCGCTTTTCACCAGGCGATATTGAGGTCATGAGCTGGCCCATTTCGCAATCCTAACATAAATAATATATGTAAAATCATAAATACGAGTGAGTTTTTTGTTTGTAAGTTACGCTTTCACACTAAAACGGCTGCACGGATTTTTTTTATCTCGATATTCTCACGGGCTCGAGAATTATGCAGGTGAAACCCCGGGGCGCAGCTAATAAAAAAATAAAAAAACATTGTCGCACAAATTCTCCAGGCTAAAGCAGGAGTATAGTAAAAGTCGTGTCGTGTAACAAACAAGATGAAAGAAATCCTGTTATATGCGTTCCACTTCGTAGTTATCGCGACAGGCCCGTTAACTAGGCTTTGTTTTACAAGGTTTTCATGCTTTAGTTTATTTTAAACTGAGTTTCGTTTGAGGCTACGAATAAAAACTGTGGCTGGTAATATGTTTAAGCACCCAATAAAAAAGTTCAATCGTGTAAATTCAAGATTTATGGTTTGTTTTGTTATACACTCGAGAGCAATGAATCCGGGTCACTTAAAGAATGTTAAAAATCTCGGAAACTAAAAATGATAGGTTAATGCAATAAATTGTATTTAATAGACAATGTAATACTCCTTAAATGAAAGTAAAAAAAATATGAGTCACCATACATTTTATTAACACAAAATTACATAAAGAAAAAAACTGCTGATCTCTCCTTAAAACAAAAATAGGAAACATGAAATTTTTGAACTTTATTACGATTTTCTTGAATTTTAATACTTCGTATTGCCTCCTCGTGCTTCCATTACTGCGTTTAGCATGCGGTTTGGCATGCTGTACACCAAGTTCCTTATACGATTTTGGGGAATATTCTCCCATTCCTCTGTGAGAGCAATTTTGAGCTCACGAAGCGTGATTGGGGGAGGCTTTCGTTGTTTTACGCATCTGCCTAGCTCGTCCCAAGCATGCTCGATCGGGTTGATATCCGGGCTGCGCGCTGGCCACTCCATACGAGTAATGTTCATCTCTTGAAGGTAGTCATTCACAATCCTACCTGTATGAGGTCGAGCATTGTCATGCATAAATATAGCATCCTCACCTAAATTGACCATAAATGGACCAACGTGATCATTGAGGATTTCTTCCACATATCTTTCGCTAGTTAAAGAGCCGTTTTCTATGATCACCAGCTCTGTGCGACTTTCAGAAGAAATTCCGGCCCACACAAGTACAGACCCACCACCGTAGGCTACTTTTTCTTCGATGCATGCTTGCTTGAATCTTTCCCCTGGTCTTCGATACACTCTGTGTCTTCCATCGTGCTTGTAGAGCATAAATTTTGATTCGTCGGAGAACATAACTTTTGACCAATCTTCAATACTCCAATTTACGTGGCTCTGGGCATATCTTAGTCTTGAAATACGATGCCCACGCTCCAGTTTAGGGCCGTTTGCAGGTCTAAGGGGTTTTAAGTTAGATTCAGCAAGCCGACGTCTTACTGTCCATGCACTTGGGTTACTTCCTCCGAGGCGTCGAAACTGATTTGTGAGTTCAGTTCCTGTAAGAAAGCGATTTCGAAGCATGGTGTTCACCAAGTATCGGTCTTCTCGTGCTGTGGTACACCTGGTTCTGCCCGTTCCTGGTCTGCGTAGGTTAGAACCAGTTTCTTCGTAACGTCGGAGAACTCTTTGTACTGTTGACAGCGACACACCGACAGTCCTGGCTGTATCGCGCTGACTCCGGCCGGTTTCCAGCATTGTAAGTATTCTGGTGCATTCTTCAGGCGTAAGCGACATAATTTCAGCTTGAATAATGAATATAGAGCACTATCAACATGGTTTATGTACCCACATAAATGACAGATTACAAACAAAAGCAAAACCAAATGCTGTAATTTCGTAGTTCCATCTTCGAAAGTGGCCCTTTTTCAAATTAGATTTTTTTATGATATAACTTTACAATAACTAAGAAGTTTTAATACCTTCATTTAAGGAGTATTACATTGTCTATTAAATACAATTTATTGCATTAACCTAGCATTTTTAGTTTCCGAGATTTTTAGGATTCTTTAAGTGACCCGGATTCATTGCTCTCGAGTGTATTATCTTTGTTTTGAAGTCTTATGATAAGTATGATAACGCAATGTTTATCTTTATAAGTAGCATATATTATTTAGTGACCGATTTAGAATTTAAAGTCCTTTCTTCGTTTTAAATGGAACTGCATCCACTAATAATATTGGCACAATAAGTAGGTACATAAATGAGCTGCGTTTCAATTAAATCAACATCATAAATATAATAATTAATTCGAAATTGTATTGTTGTTACGGATCGCAGCGTTTTCCAATTGAATTACGCTTTAAGTTAAATTACCTAATATAATAAAGTTGCCCGTTAGCTGTTACGTAGGATGTGCGGGAGCGGTTTGCCACATTAGCTCATCATCTTCCTCCATCATGTTACACGGGGTCGGTGCAACACGTTTTCTTCCATTCTCCCCTGTCAATCGTCACGCTATCATTCACTGCCTTCTCTTTCATATCATTCCTCACACAATCCATCTCCCTCTCCATCCATAAACATTTATGCGTCACATGCGATTCCTCCCCCTAATCACATGCCCATACCAAGCCAAACGATTTCCTTTCAACTTTTCTGTTACTTCATCACTTTCAAAGTTCCCCTTTTATGTACTCCATCCATCTCAACATTCTCATCTCCGCTGCATGCAATATTTTTTCATTCATCTTCTCCATGGCCCAGCATTCCGATACACACGTTAGCTGCGCGGTTCATTTGTTTGCCAGCAGCAGCCGCAGTGGACGATTCCATATTTTTATACAAAGTATTTAAGGCCTAAATACTCAAGACATGTCAAAGTAGCTTATTAACGCTTCAGTTTATTCGGAGACAGATTTGCCCCAGTTGCTCATTCTTACGTCAGATACAGTGTTTCATATTATAAATCACGTACACTCCATATTGGTTGACCCTCGTTTACGCCAATATGGCTGGCCAAGAAGAATGTTGCAATATCACAAATGCCGATCAATTGACAAATATAAAGAATAGTAAAAAATATCTTCAAGGTGATAGGAAACTGCAGAGTTCTATGCAGTTTAGTTTTTACTACATGTTTGTTTAATGTTTTCTGTCATTCAAACGGATGGAGTTCCTACTTTTAATTTCATTTTTTACGATCGTTTCCGCCCCTTTTTATATTAGGACATTTAAACGCTCTACCGGCTAGGAGCGAGTCGAAACAGCAGCCTAATTGCGCAACACATTTAATTTTTGATATCAATTCCGAATCGAAACCAAGTCCAATTTAGATCGCATGCCATAATTGGAATTACGATAAACATTTTTTACCAATCGACCGAAATTGTATAGGGTTGTTCTTATAAAACGGCTATACGTCTTTGATTTATATGTTTTGTTCCACCTTAAAGGCATGATTAATTTCCAAATTATTGTGCTTTAATTTAATTTTGTTTTAAGTATAACTGATGCTATAATAGTGCTTATAAATGAAAATGTACAATGATTGCCGAAAAATTAAAAACCATTTCTTAAAACACTTTCTACCAAAAACTACCATAATTGAAATACGTAACAAAACGTTTCCTTTCCCCGGTTTTTTTTATCTGTAGCCAATGACAAAATCGTAGAAAAGCAGTGTTGTCATCTTAGTGGGATTTCCACTAAACCTGGGGGTTTGGACACCCCTACTGGCGAAGAAATTGCTTGAAATTGCGGGTTGCTTTTAGTGGCTGGTGGTTTTGTCTAGTGGTTAGTTTAATTCAATTTGTAGAAAACAATACAATCAATTACTAAAACTGACTCGAGAAAATATTAAAATAACAAGATAATGGCATGTTTTATTGTTTGTCTAAAACCTGTGTCAGTAATTTTACGATGTATTTCTTTCAAATGCCGAAACCACTGCAGATTCGAACGCTGTTTTGGCAAAACTGTTCACCATGATGTGTGAATATGTTGAAACCAATCAGAGGCTCCGCCCGAGTAGTGATCGCAAAACGAAATCATTTCTAATAATATTTCACGGGAAAATATATACTACCGGGGTAAAAAAAATCTGCCGTTATGCCTAAGTTATGTATAGATCTAACAAACATTCAAACATCTTCACTAACTTTTTCATTAATTATTGTAGATTAAGTTGGATGATGTTTAAAAAAATACTTTGACCTTTTGTTTTATTTTCATTCTCAAATTTTCAAATGGACCTCCAAAACAGCGACCGAATGTCAGTAACAGAAAAATAAAATTAAAAACATTGTGACTAAACTATACTCTATTTGAAATAAGATTACACATTTAAATAAACCGTTTCGTGTTCGGTTGAACTTTAAAAGCAAAAAAGTGGTTACAATACCAAGTGTTTACTGAAGCTGCCATTTGTCATGTCACCAACGCAATAGAAGTCAAAATCGGTTGAACGGATTATAAAAAATGTCTCATCTTATTTCTTTTTATAGCACTCGGGGAAAAAAAATGGCAACACTGAGAACAACACAAAATTGTATTATATTTACAAATTATAATTTAATATCCTATTATGAAACGTGGGCCTATGTTAGGCAGTTTTGGAACATTTTTCTTGTGGCTTGTGTAAGCCGGATGAACTGGAAAATTCTCTCATTAAATCAATACTGTTTTGCTCAATAGCGAAAAATACGTCGAGATTATCACTACAAGTAAGTAACCCAATATAAATAGGAATAACGTGAGTCCCTCTGTCCGTCAACCTCACATTCTAACTGAAATTGTTAATTGATATTTTTGTACATAAGTACCTACATGCTGAAATAAACTATAGTAACCACTAACCTAACTACAAAACATATTCATAATATTTTCACAGACGGTGCTAGAGCTGAAAATACGTGAATGGAACACTACCCAACATGAATCTTCTTAATTTCCTAACAAAGAAGTTGGATGGCTAGATGGCAAAAATGCTGTGAATGAAAATGTAAGCTTTTAGTCACATAGTTAAGAATCAAGTGAGGCAACTTACTTTATAATAAAGTTATGAATATTTATTTCCTTGGCCGAACTTTCTACATCATAATTATATTTTATGTATACCTAACTAATGTTTACATAATTTAGTATTACAAAATATCTGGACATTGAAAAATCAGCCCTAAGTAAAGAATAAATTATACAAACAGCAGCAATAACTAGGCTAATGGCTTTTGTCCAGCCATGGGCCCAATGAATGCCTACTTTACTTTGCCACAGGGTTTATTTATAAACATTGCTTAAAGTTAAATGACGTTCAAATGTCAAAAATGTATGGTTATACAGTTGCTAATCATTACTTAACTTTAAGTAACGTTTATAAATAAACCCCATAATGTTTAAGTACTTTATTTGAGCAGAAAATAATATGATTTTGTTTTAAAACTGTAGAGTTCCTGGGGAGTTTCACCTACGAAGACATGAAGGCAGCATGAATGAAGGCACCTGCTGCGTTGCTACTTAGAAACTGAAGATAGTTCTTGAAATATAATTGTTGTTTTAGAAAACTGTTGAGTCTTGAATGACAGTAATATAAATGTATGTTCCTATTTTGTTAATTGATAATGATAACAGTGTAAACTACAAAAAAAAATAACTTATTATAAAATATGTAAGAATTGAAGTTTTTTTTTTTCATTAACACAACAATTAATAAAATTATGTCTCTTTGGTCTAGGGGTCGCAAGAGCTACTGCTGAGTATGAGGTCCTGGGTTCGATGCCTGGGTTGGGCATAGTGTTATTGGGTTTTTCCACCTGGAATTTCTTAGTAGTGCCCGGTTGATGGCAATAGGCTCGTCCCCTATTACATGGGACTTAAACATAACTGGTGAAATGTGTGTGTACAGGCAAACCTCTGCCCAACTCTTCGGAGAAACAGTGATATTATGTATGTATTTTCATTAGGTTCAGTAAATAGAGCGAAATAAATTATGGTAAACAAAGCAAACAATAACTGACAATAGCCTTTATTCACATTTATGAAATATTTACACATGGGGCAAAAAGAAATTGGAAAATATATTGTATGGATTAGTGAAATTTAATGTATTCCTGTGGAATTCATCATGGATTATGTATGTACTGCTTGCTAATTCTTGCTGTAAGCGCATGAGAGTTTATACTTTTCCTCAATAATGAAGTTGAGCCTGACCACTGAAAAAAAAAAAGAAATTAAGTAAATCTTCTATATTATGTATATTCCAAGATCCATTACATCCATCCACAAAATAAATTCTAATTGGCCTCTCCCTTAAACACTTCAATGAATACAACAATTTTATTATTAGGTTCAATGACTTTATTAAATGTATGAAAGTTTATGTTTGATGGTGCATTTCGTAGTCACCAACATATCACGTATGTATGTTTAAATAAATAAAACATTGTGCTAAACACACATTCAATGTTCAACTTAGAAATAAAATAATATTGTTATTACTTATGTACCTTAGATGGTGGTGTGGTATGTTCATTGATGTCCTTCCTTACATAATCCACTGTCTTCTATGCTCAGTACAATGGATAGGTACAGTACGAGGTACGAATTCGTCTTTCATTATAATACCTCGTTTCTGAAATATCATAATAATATATCTTTAGTAGGTTGTAACAGAAGAGAACTTGGTCAGTGGGTCGTCTTATGGGCGGATAATTTTCACAATATTATTAATTTATCGACCGCTTCGATATTATTTTAATATATCACTATTATTGATTTATCATTGAGGTTTTACACAAAAACACATTCACAATTTATTAAAACGATGTTCACTTACATAATTTCGTAATAATTATGGAGATTATACGAGTAAATCCCAAAAATATTACAAAGAAAATCAAATGCGAGGAGTACATTGCCTTCTATTATAACTGACAGAAGAAACAAATTACTCGTTGATTCTAAACCAATTCAGCGCTGTCAAAATGGTTACGTAATTCCAGTTATAGCCTTTTTAGACGCGTATCGTTCACTCTTTAGCGTCTCATTCAGACTGCAGTTGATATCAAAAATTTTAGAGTTACGTAATACGAAAGCTGTCAAATTTTTCAATTTCCAGTTTAAATGATATCAATTCCACTCGAATTTTATTGAAAATGTGTTGCGTAATTAGATAGCAGGGCACAGGTGGCGACAGATGTCAATGACCGAATGGTACCACACTCTTTAATCCTGGTGCAATGGCGTTTGATTTACATCCTTGAGAGTTTGATGTCGTACGATTAGGTACTCACAATGGGATTTATGTAAAAACGTTGCTTAAAGTTAAGTGACGTACAAACGTCAAAAATGATTGGTTAAAAAGTTGCCTATAAATTATAAACTAAAGTTTCTAAATAAACCCCAATATGTTTAACAGTTTAATGCCTGTCTCAATGTGAACTTAGGTGGTAGGTGGTGGCTTATAAGGCAGTTGTCATCTTTTGAGACAAATTAAGACTATCATGTAACGACGTTGGCCTTTTTCTCCTTCCAAAATATCCATCAGTGATAGTCTAGGGCTTAAAAGAGCCTAGAATATCAGATAGAATTTTATCTATACTTTATATCTTAAGCAGTCTTATTCGAGTCATCGATATCTTTGGTAATTCTCTTTCTACGTCTGCTAAAGAAAATAACAATCGCAATTCAACAGCGCCGTATATCAAATATGTAGGTACACAAGGTGCGTCAACGAGCGATACGATGGAGGTCGGCGCGGGCGCAACTAGCGTAGATTAGGTCAATTACAGCGGCCCCGACGTATGACACCACCTCATGTTTCTAGTGTGATGTAACGCGCAATACTTGTAGCATTTTACGTTTATTATATTGTGTGTAATAGAGAAAATTGGTGCGCGAATCTTTAAATGCAAGACCAGTTCGGATTTTGAAAACTAGGAAGGTTTCGCTGTTCGCAAAAAAAGAAAGTGTCAAAACAATAAAATTATCTTGAAAGAAAGGTTCGGAGGTACGTCTACGTAGCGTAGATGTCTTGTAGCCTTTAAGTTTCAGAACCTTCAAAAGTATCCGTCGATGCGATGAGATGACTTGAACGACCAATACCTAAGCTTGTGTCAAACTAAAACTCAAAAGCATTTATTTCAATTAAACCATCCACAGGCACTTTTGAATTGTCAAGGAGTCGGTCAGTCAGAAATATGAAGCTAGATGCACATTCCAAAGCGTAGTAGGTACATATGGAGAAGAACTGGCAAGAAACTCAACGGACACTCTTTTAAATTAAAAAATTGATACAAAAATATTGGTCACATCATTCATGTTGAAATTATACATGTGAGAACAATGTAGAAAGACGTGCACGTAAAAGGTGTCCGTAGTAAAAAGATGAAAACAATTCAAAAATTAAAATATGCCGTGGCAGACAAGAGATGACCAGTCCCTCCTGACGGCGCCCGTTCACGAACATGACGCATGGTATTTTGATATCCCTCTGCTTAGGTTATTGAACCTAAGCAGAGGGATATCAAAATAACACGCGTAAACAATGCGTTTGTGTACAAGAAATCTCTCCGCACCTATACTCTATAAACCGTACCTGTTACGTAGTAGAAGTTACAAACTAGCCACATTATTCATAATTCCCCTCAATCTCCAGGAATCCATGAAAACTTTCCACCTGCTGCTGAACGAGACTTCGCGGCGGCTGCAGGCGTGGACTAAGCGACTGGGGACCTGTGTGGACAAGTCCAGGCCTTACTATGATGCTGTGGGGATCGCTACGACTGCCAGGCAGGAGTGCCAGAAAGCTGCTGTGCAGTTCCAGAGGGCTAGCGGTAAGTTAACACATTCTGACAGTGGATCCTGACATGGTATACTAGCTTAGAATCCGTGAATTCGTGGAATCGGCTACACTTGGTGGTGGAGCCCGCTAGGCATGGCGGGCTAATACCAGTGGGGGATGCGGCGAATATACCATTACCATCCGGGCCCCCAAATCATTGTACTGGAAGGAACCGTGTGGGTTTAGTAGGTAGGAGTCCGACATAACCCTCCGTTCTCCACAGCCGGAGCCGGTGTTCATGAGGATTTCCCCACAAAAAAATTATGTATTCTATATCTTCGTATGGCCAGAAGGAGGCGGCTATGAAATCTTTTCCGGGTAGATAAGTCAGCATCTGCGTGAGTAGAAGTAAGGTTGTTGACTCGTAACTCAAAGCATTTATTTCAATTGAACCATTTACAGACACTTTTGAACTGTCAAGGAGTCGGTCAGTCAGAGATATGAAGCTCCAAACTCCACTAACAATCGTTTAAATAAAAAAAATGATACAAAAATATTGGTTAAGTACATCATTCATGTTGAAATTATACATGTGAGAACAATGTAGAAAGACGTGCACGTTACTGACTTACGAATCCAATAACCTATTTTCAGTAAAAGACAGATAGATATTGATGGTAGATATTGTATCTAATTCTATCTGTCATTGAATGTCTTCTCACAATCATCGACAAAGGTTATCTATCTAACGAAAACAATAGATATGGTTCTATACTTTTACCTTCCGTGCGTTCCGTTACAAACAACATCACTTTAAAAAACCGGCCAAGTGCGAGTCCGACTCGCGCACGAAGGGTTCCGTACCATTATCTATAAAAACGGCAAAAAAATCATGTCTGTTGCATGGGAAAATAAAATATTAAATAAATAAAAAAAATATTAAATATTTATTTTATTCTATTTTTTGTATTTTTTGTTATAGCGGCAACAGAAATACATCATCTGTGAAAATTTCAACTGTCTTACTATCACGGTTTATGAGATACAGCCTGGTGACATACGGACAGACGGACAGCGGAGTCTTAGTAATAGGGTCCCGTTTCACCCTTGGGGTATGGAAGTTATGGAACCCTAAAAACAACGTGTAATACTTGCCTTATTAGAAAAATTTCTTTATTTCTAAATAAATGCCTGGAGTTACTAATACTTAAGTTATAATTAATATTAAATTAAAACTCTTGTATCTATGTACATGATACAAGATTTTACTGCCTTTTGCTGACCAAATAGTTAAAGCTGGAGAGGAATAATGAAACGAAAGACAGTTTGACATAAGAAACACTTACTTACTTAAGAGGATATATATTTCGGTGACTGCTTTTTAAAGTTCCGTAGTAAACAAGGCACCCTTGTAGTTTCGCCAAGTCCGTCTGTCCGCGGCTTAGCTCAGAGACTGTTAGTACTAGAAAGCTGTAATTTGGCATGGGTGTACATAATAATAATTTTTAGGGTTCCGTAGCCAAATGGCAAAAAACGGAACGCTTATGGATTCGTCATGTCTGTCTGTCCGTCCGTATGTCACAGCCACTTTTTTCTATACTGTTGAAACTTGGTAAGTAGATGTGTATTCTGTGACCCGCATTAAGATTTTCACACAAAAATAGAAAAAAAAAACAATAAATTTTGGGGGTTCCCCATACTTAGAACTGAAACTCATTTTTTTTTTTCATCAAAGCCATACGTGTGGGGTATCTATGGATATGTCTTCAAAAATTATATTGAGGTTTCTAATATATATTTTTTCTAAACTGAATAGTTGAATAGTGTGCGAGAGACACTTCCAAAGTGGAAAAATGTGTGTTTTATCATTCTCTTATTTTAGAAGTTACAAATAAGAGAATGATAAAACTAAAAAAAAATATAATGTACATTACCACGTAAACTTCCACCGAAAATTGGTTTGAACGAGATCTAGTAAGTAGTTTTTTTTAATACGTCATAAATCGTAAACCGCAATTGCTGCTAAGGAACCCTTCATGAGCGAGTCCGACTCGCACTTGGCCGCTTTTTTTCTCAACTATCCCTTGGTGTGAGGTGTCGTTGGAAAGGTCATTCACAAATATTGTGTGTGTGAAAACTATTTTTTAATTCAGGGATCCGTTTGCGAAATATTAAGCTTTAAAGTGCTAATTTTTATTAGAGTCATGTGTCCCTCCCTCTACCAGCTACATGGTTATACTTGGATTTGTGTAAAAAATCCCAGTAGTAGTATATATAACGAAGTTAAAAGGAAAACTAAGCTAAGTAGGCTTTACAGGTTAACGAGTAATAATCTGCCAACTTAATTTTGTAGTTTGAAAAACGTGTTCTAACTACAATGTTAAGTTTGTTCTTGGGATAAAATTAATTCATCCCAACTACGGAACCCTTCATTGTGCGTGGTTCGATCGTTATCTTTAACGATACTGAACCTACCCCTAAGCTATGGCACGCAATTACTTTAACACCCTGCATATATAAACTCATAGATGATAGGTTTTTCTGTCTCCAGTATGCCAAAACTAGTGATGTATAGGTTTATTTGGTTTGACCGTTAGCATGGTCTTTTATGGATTTTTTACGCATCGATTTGCATGTAGGTTCTGGGGGTCCAATGATTATCGTAAGATTTGTATAGTCTTGAGGTCTTGTTCATAATATTTACAGTAAGTATTGCAACTCAAAATCATTTTATCGATCGTTCTTACGTTAGATACAATGTTTATATGAAAGATAAACGAGATTTTTACAGTAAATTAAAAGTATTCCAATAACTGGAAATTAATTAACCAATCGCATTAAAGACATTGACATTTCTCTGAAATATGTTTTTTGATATGACATCTTGCGTAGTCCAGAACTCGATAAGAAGTATATATCTTACATAGATCGTAGAATACATCTTTAATTTGGCAATGGCAAAACCTGAACCGATATAAAACTATCATGGCGACTAGATTCTTTCATCGAGTAAAGTCCTGTCGGAACTATATACGACAAACATCAACGATTTGGCAACGCTGCCAACTTCTAAGCAGTATAAGATACCAGATCCGATGGAAACGAACCAATAAGGCCACAATTCTCTTCATTGCCTGTTTGGTTGTATCTTGATTTGTCTTAATTAAATTGATTACTTATTTTAATTGAATTAATAGTCACAACACAAACTTTACTCTTGACATGGGGTCCTAAGTTTAACCCCCAGTCGCGAAGTGTTATTGAGTCTATATATCAGAAAATTCTTAGCCATTTGCCACGTTGGTCTTGTGGTCGCAAGCACTACTGCTGAACATGAGGTCCTGGGTTCGGTTCTCAGGTCGGGCAAAGTGTTATTGGGGTTTTCCATCAGGTATTTCTCAGTAGCAACCTGGAGGCGTAAATACAAAGGCGGATGCAACACAGAAACCCATAGTCTGTACTGCATTATCTTGCGAATGGCTTAAAGCTTCGTGCAGACTAGCGCGACACGACACCGGTTATTGTTATACCGTGAAGTTTTCTTGGAAATTGTATTCTTCGAGTCGCGATGCGTCGCGCTGGTCTGAACGAGGCTTAAAGCAGTAATAGCCCGGAGTATGGATTTGTGCCCGGCTGACGGCAATAGGCTCGCCTCCTGCGAAATGTGGGTGTACTATAGATACACCTCTGCCTAACCCTTCGGAGAATATAGTCGTGATGTTATGTTATGTTAAAATTCTTAGTAGCACCTGTTAATCTCCGTAGGCTCGCTTCGAGCCTACGGAGATTAACAGGTGCTACTAAGAATTTTGGAAGAAAGGAGTCTACACTACCTATCGCTTCGGGGAATAAGCGCGATACCGATATGTCTGACCTTTCAATGTTTAACCTTAACTCTGTAATATTTCTCGTTTATCTTTTTCACTTTTTCAATTTCCTTTGGGGTCGCTTGATAGCGCGCAATTTCCGATATCCATGTTTTGGTCAGACCTTTTAGTTATATGTAACATTTTCAGAAAGAATGTATCTACTTATTATTATACATTGTAATAGAGAATCAATTTTCACGCCTTAAGACTTAGGCCAAATATTTTTTGATATTCGGATATCTCGTGACCTAAAGAGGGGCCATAAAGAATATGAATTAAAAAGCTCGACTAATTAAACAGTTACCTATGTAACAACGCGGAATTCTGGCCTCTAATATTTAAATGCGAAAAAAGTTTGTTTCTTACCTACTTCGTCATGTCTTAGCACTGAATTTGGAAGTTTAGGGAAGAATCATGTGGCTTTTAGAACATAACATCACGCCTGTTTTCCACGAATGGTTGGGCAGAGGTGTTGTACTTACCTATAATTACACCCACATTTCACAAATTATGTACCTATAAGTACCATATATAATTGGGGACGAGCCTATTGCCATCAGCCGGGCACGAATCCACTCTCAAAAAAGCTCCAAATCGTTAAAATGTTAGTGCAACCAGAGCTAAAAATATTTGAAAAAATAAAGATAAAATGAGCACTATATACCATCAACGTTAACGTCATGTCATTAACTAAAACGATTATGTCTTTAATAAATCCGGCATAACAGTGACCGGTATATGGCAAAGGGGCCGTATTATGAAGTATTAATTCATTCCATCATTATTCCACTGCGAAAAAAGGCTGGTGCTATCGGCTTTGTATAACTCCGTCTCTCACTCACACTGGAAAAATGGTGGCATTAATACGTCATAATAGGGCCGAAGGTCGGGTTAGTGTAAAGGTGCTCAATCACCGGGAGCATTCGCCCGTAATGTAAGGTTACAATCCTGCCTGACTGCGAGCATTGTAAAATTGTAAAATCATTTATTTTTCTCACCACAATATTTTAAAGATAACAAGAAGATATTATTTAGTAATGATAATAACTACAATATTGTGGGAGACTGGTGCCTAAGCTAGGCTCATAACCTGTGTTATAGGACACCAGGTCCCCACCCCGAGTAACAATGTCAGGACGTACTAAAGCAATACACTGTGAGTTGCGAAGTAAGTAAAATGAGGGAGTGTTTAGGGGCATGAGGAACAGGGCGTAAAGTTCACTCATCCACCATAGAAAAGGGAGGATCCTCCAACCAGACGGTGTTGTGTCTGGCGAGCCGACTGCCCCACTGTTGATTTCGGATAGTCTTATCTATGTCGTTCGCGCGGTAAACTCTAATTGCGCGATGCAGTATTTGTGTGACGTCATGTCTTTGATGCGTAGTTAGTATGTGGCGGTGTAACCGCTACAAGTGTATGAGCGGTATGTGTGTATGCTTGTGTGTGTGTGGTACACGCGTAAATGGTGATTTTTAGGGAATAGATTATAGAAGGTATACTATAACTTAAAGGACTACGAGTTAACTATAAGGACACGTTCGGTGCTATCGTAAGACAACTTCTGCAGCCAATTGGTAAGCATTTCATGGCATTCGCCTGTCATGTAACATTTCAGATTAAATATTACAGACGTTACGCTCTGTAATGCTCGGTTCTCCTCCCTCACTGATGTAATGATCGACTCTAAACGTTACAATGTTACAGGCCCCCGGTGAGGGAGCATCATTAGGTATAGAACCTGAACATTTTGTGGTTGTAACAGGCTATGTATGTATTTAAAGTCAAACTGACTAAATCAATCTGCCAACTATGTTGGGGTGGCTTCCAGTCTAACCGTATGCAGCCAAATACCAGTATTATACATGGAGTGACTGCCTATCTGACCTCCACAACGCAGTAACTGGGTAATACGATACCCCTTGGTAAGACTGGTTGCTAATTTAATGGTTTTTTTTTTTACATTTATTTTATTTTTTGTGATTACTTGAACTCACACACTGACTTATTATTATTAGTATTACTTATTATAATGTTAGAAATATAGTATAATTTTACAATGTTTGTAAGTATGTGAGCACCATGCATCTATCACATATTATAATTAATTTATGTCATTCCTTCATTTTTCATTCTTTTTACCTATCGTGGTATAGTAATCTTATTCTAGGTGCATTGTCTTCACATATAATTATATAATTAGTGTCTAAAAGATATAATGATTTTTTTAAAAGAGTAACGGTTGAGTTTCTTGCCCATTCTTCTCCATACGAAAACTACCTTTTGGAATGGGCGACTAGAATCAACTATTATTTTTTGTAAAGTTTGACGTTCAAAAGTGCCTTTTTTGTGCTTAATTGAAATAAATTATTTGACTTTGACTTTGACTGGTTGTCAGACTTTCGGGCTTCTGATGACCCGTAACGACTGTCAAAGATATATGAATGACAGCCGGGACCTACGGCTTAACGTACTTTCCGTGTCACGGAGAGGTCTCGGTATGTCATGGATGGTTACACATTACTCTTTTGGTGTAAAAATCAGTTCAGTTCGGCCTAAGTTGCCCTAGAACTAACTATACGAGCCTGTTCTTATAAGGTATTATTGAAAAAGGCGTGCGTGGTCTTTGAGGCTAGAAATAGAACATCCATCATAGAATAAACAGATTTTTGTTTGCTTAGCTGTACCTACAGTAAGCAAAAAAATTCGATTCAAACTTACCTATAATGTTAAAGATGTTATTATTATCATCTTTTAATTTATTCGATTTATTTCTTTTCAGCATTTCGTGTAATATCTAAGAGTACTCCTACTCCTCATTTGTTTTACCAATAATTAGGATTTAAAAAATCGAAATGGTAATCGACTTTGGTTGATGAATGGCCGTACTTAAGTATTTTTCCGGTAGCAAAATTTTCGGTTAAAACATTCTTGTGACATCGTTTTTACAAAAATGCATTAATAGATTTGCTCATATCATGCAATGATGTAGGTTCACTGACACCAAATTAAAGAGAAAGTAGCGACAAATGCGAACTAAACCGAATATACCAAGGTTCTTGATAATATTCAGTTAGTTGATTACATTTCACTTTGTTAAATAATACCATGTCATTTATTCGTGCGTTCACCTTAATTCGCGCAAAAAATGGCACTCACAGTAACTAGTGTACTAGGAAATATAAATACTGCATGAAGTGTTAATGTCTGTAATTTCATTTGGTAGAATCCCCCTGGACTTATTTGTATGGAATTAATGGGTATTTAGACAGTATTCAATGGTCATGTGGTGTGCCAACTTTTTAATTTACAAAGAGTAATTAAATAATTTGAAACCTGAATTATAGCCTTTCCTCACCCTATTCATTTCTGCCCGGCAGCAAAATTGTGGTTTTCCTGGTGGCTAAGACCTCTAAAAAAGTCATAGTAAACTGCGTTTGCGATTTAGTTTCCAACCACTTAAACCAATTATGTTTTTTAGAAAAGAACTTCAAATTCAGTTGATGCTACCTACTTCAAACATTTTTATGACTTTTTAAATAAGGAGGTACTATTCTGAAATCATTTTCACATGAGTTGATAATTCTTTAAGTGTAAATTAAATCAATTGGAAACATGGTTTTGAAAGAAGAAAAACAAATATATAAAATAAATGTATTTGATTCAGGATTTAAATAAACTAATATTTCTAATGCACGGACATTATTCTGAAAGCGAGCAACGCAAATAGATGTCAAATATTTCGTGTTTTGATTAATTTGGCAATATGACTGTATGGAAATTTGAAATGTGGCTAACTAGCGAACTAGTTTTTTTTTTTTTGGCGATTTCATGCTGATCGATGTATGGGAGAGCTTTTTTTTTCAACTACAGAGTTAAGTTTGTTTTTGGGATAAATATATCCCAACTACGGATTCCTTCATTGTGCGTGGTCCGACACGCACTTGGCCGGTTTTTTTTTTTAATGTTACGTGTCATGATTCCGTTATCCTATTTATTTAGAGAATAAACAATTTCATTTCATAACAACCTATCTCATTACTTACCTTTATATTTCTGCTCATTAACTACCCACTTTCTCTTGTTAAAAACAAGACAAGATACGTTATTTGTTTGACTCAAATACCAGACATTTTCCTCTCGGAATTGATTATTAATACTTCTATTATTTTATAATTATTAAAAGCATGTTAATAATTCGTGTTCATTGTCAGAGAAATTGCTAGGAACTCTCGATTGAGTAATAATTAATAACAGTATCACCGTCCATGATTGTGTAAAATTTAGAATATTCTAGGATGAAAAGCATATTTTTTCTCTTTCAGGTATTTTCATTAAATTACATAGCATAACATCACGCCTGTATTCCCTGAAGGGTTGGGTAGAGGTGTACCTATAGTACACCCACATTTCGCCAGTTATAATATTTATGTAAGTCCAACGGGAACGAGCCTATTGCCATCAACCGGGCACAAATCCAGACTGGGCTGCTGGGACTAAGAAATTCTTGATAGAAGAGCCCAATAACAGTTTGCCCGACGTGGGAATCGAACCCAGGACCTCATGCTCAACAGTAACGTTTGCAACCACTAAACCAACGAAGCATTAATTAAATTAATTGAAAATCTGTTCAGTAGTTAAGGCTTGAAAATGTTCCAAACGAGTTATCTAAACTAATATTATAAATGCGAAAGTTGTTTGTTTGTATGTTTGTTACGCTTTCACGCTAAAACTGAACGGATTTGGATGAAATTTGGCACAGGGGTACACCGTGACCTGGAGAAGGACATAGGCTACCTTTTATCCCGATATTACCACGGGATCGAGACTTTGGGGTTGAAACCGCGGGACGCAGCTATTATTGTATTAAAGAGAAATATTTGTTTTTTTTGTATGTTTGTTTGTACCGCTTTCACGCCTAAATGGCTGAACCGATTTCAATGAAATTTGGTATGGGGATACTTTGAACCACGGGAAAGGACATATGCTACTTTTTATCGACATACCATGCGGGCGAAGCCGCGGGCTGCAGCTAGTTTATTATTAAAAAAAACATCAGTAGTAATCTATCAAAATCCTTTTTTAGTAAAGAAGTATATATCTTTATGCTAAAACGGATTAAAAAAGGATACAAAGTATTTTCTTCAATGTGATACAAAAAACTCTCCATAACATTGATTCAGAAATTGGCCGTGAGTTTCCTCCGGTACCTTTCTATTAAGCAAATCCATAACTGGCATCACGCCAGAAAAACTTGGATAGAGATGAGATTGTAACATAACATCCATCCACTAACCAATATAAATGGAGTTCTTTATTCCACGAAATGTAGCAATTTGGTCCAACTTACTTAAGTGTGTAACTGTGTAGGTATAAGCTGTTGTCCACAGTGTCACTCGTATTCTGGAGAAACTACTTACTGTACCCTGATAAAAAGTGCCTAATGTTTTTAACCATCAAATGGTCAATGTGAGTGCCGAATTTCAATCAAATTCGTTCAGCCGTTTATGAGAGGCTTAGTCACAAATATACAAAAATCTTCCAATCTTTCACTTCTAATATTGGGTAACTACTATTGATTTTTACACTGAATAGACTTGTGTTTCAGATCACTCTCTCCCTGAAATAAAACGAAAATTCGACCAACTTAATGCAATTTGCATAGCAATAACCTTATCAGTCACACCAGTTGGCATGCTAAACATTTTGATCGGTGCACCAATAGATAAATTGGCACAAATCGCTTGTGATCTTATCAGGCCTCGAGCTGGCCCGAGGCCGGCAGTCCGGCAGTTCAAGGCCCTTGAATATTCGATCATGTTTGAAGGTCCAACGTGCTAATTGCCTTGCGCCCTAAGCGAAGGTCAACCAAGTAATTTGGATTAATGTGATAATTTGTATTAGTGGGGGTAATTGGAATTTTATCTATGTGTGTAGGTAATATCTAGTGCTGATGAGTTAGATATACATCTTTATTCATTAATGTGAATGTACGTTATTCCATTCTATTCATATATGGCTTTGTTATGATCCAGTTTGCGTTGCCAGTACGTCTAGGTGCGTCATAAAAAACAAGTGACCATCAACAAGGGGTCCCTGAATATTTCTGATAGACCGGACAATTCTGACAATGGATTTACAGTCTTATCAAAGTAGCTGATGATTATAGAGATGTATTAACCCACATATATATTCTTTTGTCTTGATATGTTATTTTTCTTAGCATGGCGATGGAAATCTAAATTGAGTGGGCCCAGATTTCGGCAACAAGTTTGTTCATGATGATGTAACTGAAGCCTTCTTGCACAACACCCACCCAGATAGGAGCGTCGCATACTTATTCAAAAAAAAAAAAAAAAAAAAAACTGTCCACAAATAAGCCAATAATATTGACCGAAGTACATGTACTTGTAGATGTAGATCGTGCAATCCACTGAGACGCGCCCCCCTCCGCTCCGCTCCGTACTAAAGTACAGCTTACAATACAGTCATCGCAGAGTGGGGCGCGTCGTCGTGGATTGCACTATCTGTAGTCAGTTACTATTGCAAAACGAGTTGAATTTAATTGAAAGGTGTATGGCGCGCATTGTTGCAAGCCTCATTGCGAACGTAATTAGGTAAACTGGCAAAGGTCAGAGTGGTATGCGAAAGGTTATTTATTTGCAATCTTTTGCTAGCATGTGAATGTTATGTCATAATTTTGCCATGGTTGCCTATGTATGTGTTACTCTTCTAGCAAAATAGAGCTACAGTCCGGTCGCCGAGAGAATACGTTCTTGACAACTGTCAGTTCTATACTGACGAATGTGTGTTTTGCGATTTGGATCCTTATAACTATGTACTATAAATTATTTTTCTTTTATATAGGTACTTATATTCTTTTCTTTTAGAGTTTGTGAATGTGAGAACTTTGTAGGCTTAACAAACTGTAGATCTGTCGACCATTTTCTATCTTGCTAAGTACCTGGTACTTGTTGATAGGCCTACACTGTCCTCTCATACCTATTAACACTGTAATTTGAAAACATTTCCTTTTTTTTTTGGGGTTGGGGGGGGGGGGGGCGTCCACGTCGTCGTCGTCGCCAGCTAAATGGTTGGTGTGAATAAATACACGGCAGTAGTGTATACAGGGTGTTTGGCGCATGGACCGACACAATTTTTTCAGGGATTTGGGAGGTCATTAGCTAGGTTCTAGCTAAGTTCAAAATAGCTTTTAGTTTTTTTTATAATTAATTTAGAAGTTGTAAAATTTCATTCATTAAATACAAAAATTAACTTTGGAAGCTTGTAAGGAATTTTCTTGAAACCAGTTGTATAAAACAAAGATGTTTTTAGATTTAAAGGACTTTGGAGAATGCAACAAAATTTGTTTTGTGCCACTACACCCACAAACAAAAAAGTTATTTCAAATTAAAGGACACATTTTGGGAATTTTTTTCATTTTAAAAAAATAATCATATGTAACCAACCGTGACATTTGGGACAAAGGGTGTATGGGTAGAACCTAGCTAATGACCTCCCAAATCCCTGAAAAAATTGTGTCGGTCCATGCGCCAAACACCCTGTATAACGAAATTAAAAGGAAAACTGTCACAGCTAAGTAGGCTTACTTGTAAAGCCTACTTGCTGTGATAGTTTTCCAACGAGTAATAATCGATCAATTTACGTTTGCGGTTGCGAAAACATGTTGTTTTTCAACTACAAAGTTAAGTTTTTATTGCAATAAATTCATCCTAACTACGGAACCCTTCATTATGCGTGGTCCGACACGCACTTGGCCGGTTTTTTTTTAAATATGGGTGAAATGCAAAATAAAAAAGCCACTGATGTACCTACGATGAATATTAATGACTTTGTAAATGAGCTTTGTTAACATTTTGGTAAGATAAGATAATCATTTGATTTGCTCTAACAAGCGTAATTGTCAGAATGCAAGAAGTAAAAACAAAAACAGTTAAAAATGAGTCAACAATAAACACAATACAATATAATAAAATAAGATGTACAATAAATGTCAATATTCTATATAGTATAAAAATGGTACTTTACAAGAGGAGATGTGGTTATATGGATGTCGTCAAAGATGAACAGATAGTGGATTATATCAAGAGTAAAGGCAGCAGTTTCTTCCTGGCATGGCATAGATTACAAAATGTGACCTATGAAGCAAGCGTGGTCATCATAATACTTAGTCATATTTCTTCATCATATCCGACATTTATAAGTAGGTAGTGTCGTTAATGAAGAGCACGTTCAAGTCCTCACTGTGGAAACAGGCTGCTATGTACAAATATTTGTTATTTAAAATGGAAAATAAAGGTCGTTTAAAAGGTTTACCAAAATAAAAATGTCCCTTTCATGGACCAAATTTCCATTAGGGAAGGATAGGGGATGAACGGATTTACCGGGCTACAAGTAAATCGGGAACCGGAAATTCGACCACAGCTCTGAGCGCGAAGCGTAATTTATATTAAAAAAAGGCTTTTTTTAAAGCCTTAACGGTTCAATCTGCGTAGCTTTTTCCCAAATATATTGGATATCGGCTTCCAGCCTAACCGGATGCAGCTGAATATCAGTATTTTACATGGAGCGACTATTTATTTATGGTTAATTAAAACGGCACAGGTCCAATTACATTAATTAACATAGAATTGAGAAAAATTAAATAACAATAAAAATGAAAAACAATAATAACAATAACATAACATAAACATGTACAATACAATTCCATTCAATACGTGGATAAAATGATTAATAATTATTTGATTAAATAGTTGAATTAATTAAACACGTCACAAACTAATATGTAACAGTGGACACCCTCGCATATTGTCTCTCACAGAACTCCAGACAAGCACGCATTATCTTCTTCCATTCATCAGCAAACACATCACATTCAGGGTCGGCAGTCAGGAGAGCGTTTAGCATCCTTAGGGTTCGGCTCTAGCGACAGATCTAGCGGTGGCGCGAACAGATTGTGACGGCGGCTTTGACGGTGCCTAAGGTATTTGTCAGGCACAAATAGACGGCAGAAAAGTCCGTGGAGTTCAGGGCACTATGACCCAACACAACCCAGTTACAGGGTAACACTATACCCCTTGGTAAGACTGGTCGTCAGACTTTCGGGCTTCTGATGACGAAGATCTGCGAAATCTGATGATATAAAAAAAATACGATTCTTGGCGTTCAAGGTTGTTTAAATACTACGATGACGGAATATTTATAATTGGAATTTGCAAGTCAAATAAAACGTTTTAACGGTATATTTTATTGTGGCCCCAGTTCAAAGAAACCGTGACGTCGTAAAAATATTAAAAATGTTTTGGGACATTGGAATTCATATATTCTGAATAGTTTTGAAACAGATTGCTAATCTATTGCTTCTTATGTTAGAATATTTTGCTCAACAGTGTAAATAACGCAATGAATGTTGTTGAACTGTCAAAATGAAACAGATTTGTCGTAATCGATTACGAAAATGTGTTGCGTAATTAGATAGCTGGTCGGTTTAAGTACGTAATCGACTTGGTGGTGAAATTGAGATAAAAAGTCAAGAATAAAATTGAAAATTATAAAAAGAGAGAGAAAGTCGCATAGAGGGGCAATAACGCTTTTTCCTTACGTGACCATTTCTACCAGTCGACTCCTACCGCAAGCCGCTTTCCAATAATTGAGAAGCTGTACGAATAGGCCAGGAAATGTATGACATTAAGTCCACCTGTGTACCTACAATATATTCTTCATAAAGGCATACAAATTATATATGCCTGAGTTAACACCATCTGTTAGCTTATTTACTATTTCTATAATTAAAATAAGTGTAGATACATAAAAAGCGGTCATAACAGCTGTTCAAGGCGTAGTACAGATTGCAATGACATAATTATCGCAAATCGTAGTTAAACGCTGATTCATAGCACGTAATAGCTGTAAGCGAATGAAATTAAGTAATTCGCATAACTGACTAATTCTCACACTAGGAGTGTTGGTTGTTTCTCGGATGTAAAGTTTTTTTGCCATACTTCCTCATTATTGAGCAGAACACTAAATTCTTCAGGAAATAGTATATATTTTGCGGAAATCAGGCGGTTTTGAATTGTATTCTGACATCATTTGCATCGGCAATGACTTCTAAAAAACTGGTTGGATAAAAAATTATGGATCCGGCCCTGTTTGGGCTACCCAAATTATACTCATTACATAAAATTATATTTAAGCCAAGAACCTTATTGCGTAATACACAATCAATCACAATCTGAAACATTTTGAAAGAGATTGCTAATCCATAGCTACATAAGTAAAAAAAAAAACTGCTTAATAACGTAAATAACGCAATGAATGTTATTGAACTGTCAAAATGAAACAGATCGTTTACTTAAAATGTTTACCCAATTAGATAGCAGGATTTAAAACTAGAAGTCGCGAATCATCATCATCTTCCTGCCCTTGTCCCATGTAACGTGGGGTTGGCGCAACACGTTTTTATCTTCATCTTCCTGCCCTTGTCCCATGTAACGTGGGGTTGGCGCACCACATTTTCTCTTTCCACTCTCTCCTGTCAACCGTCACGCTATCATTCACTCCCTTCTCTTTCATATCATTCCTCACACAATCCATCCATATTGTCTCTGGCCTTCCTTTCCCGCTCCATCCATCAACATTTATACTAACTTTTCTGTCTCCGGCGCCACTTTCAAACTTAAATCTTATCTTATCTTTCTTACTTTAGTCGTTTTCGTCACTCCACAGTAGTCGAGAATATTACAAATAATCAAAAGTTACTTAGAGAGGCTATAGATTTGCAAGAATTGGTCCATGGACGATCGACAAAAGCATAAACCAAGAACGCTATAAAAAAGAGCAGAATTACACAGGTTCCTGTGTTAAATAGGTAATTATCTACATGAAATTTAGCACAACACTCCACCCGATGACAATAATATTCATAGACCGGTATTTCAGATAAACGGTAGAGTAACGTGATCCTACAATTCGTTACTATTAGCGTTCGCATGGCGCGGTTCCTGATTACTCGTATATACCATTATCTGTTAAACCAGGCTGTTAAATGATTTTCATTATGCGCGTATAATTATAATACAAGGCTAGATTAAATTTTAAATTAGCTGGCAAAACTTCAAAGATTTGATGGGTATCGGTATCAATCAATCTGCCTAGCCTTTTCGCAACTATGTTGGGGTCGGTTTCCAGTCTAATCGGACTGCAAGCCGACCCCAACTGGCTGACTAACATCATATCTGTTACTGGTAAGGCTGGTTCTCAAGACTTCCGGGCTTCTGACGACCCGTAACGAATGTCAAAGATTCACGAATGACAGCCGGGACCAACGGCTTAACATGCTTTCCGAGGCAAAGAGGAGTCTCGGTATGTAAAGATTGTTGGATCAACCCGTGCTGCGGTTATAACTTCGCCACGAGCTCCTCATGGGTATCGGTATCTAAGGACAAAAACAACCCATAATTTCAAATAACTAGAGCTGATTACGGGGTCAACTTTAATTACTGAGTTGTTTTTTTTTTAATTCTTCGCATGGTTTTTTCGACTGGACAATACATCGAGATTTCTTTATAATAATTATAAGCAAAGCATAATATCAGTCTATAATAATGTACCCACCGCTCGCGCTGGGACACAGACCTGCTCCTCTATGTGAGAGGGAGTCGGCCGTAACCCACCACGCGGGCCCGGTGCGGGTTGAAGGGTTGCTTTATAATATGTAAGTTTAATATTAATGTATTCAAAATGTACATACAATAATAGAATATTTTTTAAAGGAACAGTTAGATTTTTTTTTGAAATTCACGTTGTTCACGTTGTTGGTCTCCAATTTAGCGTCCACCAACATAATATAGGTACCTAATATGCTAAAAAGCTCTTCCAGACATTATTTTGAGTTTAATAGACTCAAAAACGTATATAAGTTTAATGTAAACATGTTTCACACCTCAAAATGCTAGTGAGCTACGTAACTACCACCGCAAGTGTATTTTTCGATAGCGTCTGTCGAATTAGTGACTCATGGTGCCGTTTTGTATGGTGACAGCTGAAAAACGTTAGTGACTATCGAATAGATTACGTTAGGTTTCTTACCTATCCAAATCTATAGTGCTCTTGGTACGAATTGTAATTCTTTCTGTGACCGATAGGGGCGCTATACAATATCTTTTCATATTAATAATTTACGGAGACGCTAGCGAGTTTTGATATTATTGAAATCTTTTTAATTCACGTAATACGCTAGCCAGTTTAACGATGACATCTCATGGTAAACGTACAGATTCACTAAACAAAACAAAAAATGAAGTTTAGTAACGACAAGCACATATGACTTACTTACATAATGTTTGTGATGTACGACTATAAACTCAGAACAACGAAGCATAATTAGCTGTGTCGCACGAGTGGCTCAGTGACCCATTTTTCTCTGTCACTAACAGTGTCACATCTTGTGGAGATGAGCGGGTTTCTTTTGAAGATCAACATCTATTGGTCTATAATAATGCGATCATAGAAATGTCTTGATATAATTCTTACTTCGTCAGCTATCAATAACAGCATAAATAATAACAATGCGATGTTAGAAATGTCTTGATGTATTTTAAACGTGCTGATTACAGTTTGCTAATCTGCTGGACGATCGTCATCTCTGTGTTGCATTAATTAAGCATTAATTTATTTTCCTAGTTCCTAGATAAACATTACGACGTTACTCCAAACAGTGGGTACAGTAGGCCGCATGCCAGTGGTAACACTTTGACCTTGACTTAAACAGAATAAGAGTCCATCAGAGAAGTAGAGGTCCCGATTTTTATACGAGTTGTAATTGGTCGTGGGTTTGAACCTAGACAGGCGTTTTACTTTGTGTAAATAATTTAATCACCACAGTGGCTCTTAAAACAGTAAAGGAAAACATCGTGGGGAAACTCGCATGTCCACCAAAAATTCGAAGATAATATATGTGACATCTACCAACCCGCACTGGGCCCGCGTGGTGGATTACGGCCCACTCCCTTCTCGAAGAGAGGAGGCCTGTGACCTAGCAGTGGGGACATTATAGACTGATTATGCAAGAGGCCATCTTATACCTACTGGTTTTGTTAACACTGACGTGCGCCCTACCGTACCTATTTGGGAACTTCAAAAAGCTGAAGTTTTACAAGGTCGTAGTGAAATCTGTAACCAACCAACAAGATACTTGTCAACGTATGCTATAAGCAAATAACGGTGTAGTGACATTTGTTGACAGGAAACCGCTTATCAGCACGTTTATCAGCTAATACAATTGTGTTCAATTTTAACAGTCGTTGAGGCCAGTTATGGCAAGATTCAAAACTACTGCTTGCGTGTGTCCCGTGCGTAGTTTTTCTTTATATATAGGATATTTGCTGTACCTATTGGTTGTTTGTGTATGTGAGTTTAAATGTTTGTAAACGCACCCACAATACAGGAGGAACTCCTAGTTTGGGGCAAAGAATTTTATTTAAAAAAAAATTGCGTATCACACATAAAAGTAAGCCTAATAAAGGGGCATTCCACCTTGTCGGCCAGTTTTTAGAATGCTGTTGGAGCTTCCGCACAACCTACCCATTATTGACGCCGCCCGCTTTCTTTATGGTGTAGCGGTTAAACCGCCACATACGAACTAATCATCAAAGACATGACGTCACACAAATCCTGCATCGCGCAATTAGAGTTTACCGCGCGAACGACATAAGACTATCCGACATCAACAGTCGGGCAGTCGGCCCGCCAGGCACAACACCCGTCTGGTCGGTGGATCCTCCCTTTTCTATGGTGGATGAGTCAACTTTACATCCTGTCCCTCATGCCTCTAAAATGGCATGAAAATCGTCAATACGGGCTTCCGCGAACATCTGCGCTGCAGAAGCGGGGAAGCCCCATCAACATCCTAAAACCATTATTATACTGAACGCGTAGAACGTTGTAGGCACTCTGCTTATACTTCACCCACAAGATGCACGTGTCTTTATGTACTTACTAGCTGTCAAAGTCCACCACATCTAGTGTTTGAATGTGGCAACGTAACTTGTGTATTTAATAAAAAAATAATTACCTACCTAATAAAATATTTCATATGGCGGTAGTTTGACGATAACAACGCATATCAATTAACTCAGCTGTAGTTACGCTAGAACTGATTGACATTGATCCGTAATGAACGAGCTAGTTGACGAGCCATGTCGATACAATATTTACTAAGTCATAACATAAGCACGAGTATTTATAATTACGAAGACCTGGCAATATTCTAAACAGAATTAATTAAACATCTAGTCTTTGTTCAAAATATGCGTAGATTTATGAATTATTGATAAAAAGGTGCCTCATCTAAGCTTTTAAGCTTATGGACTTACTTTTGATTAGTAATATTCCCTTTGATTAATAATTAATATTGTGTTAATTAATGCAAAAGTAATTCTACAGAATTCGTCATTCTCATTTATTCACATTCGACAGAATTACTTTTGTTTTTCAGCTTTCCCTTCATTTTCACATTTCATGCCTAAACCACTGAACCGAACGTTATGAAATAACGCCAGGGTTTCCTATAACTGCGGCGGCCGCCACATAGCGTCCGCCATATACCGTCGAAAGACGTTACTGAAACATTATCTATTTATGAAAGTAAATTGGAGTGTTTTCCTAGAGAGCGTTTTTGACACCGTTAAATCAAACCCGACTGCCATCATTTTCTTGACAACCGTTATGTGACGGCCGTCAGCCACCGCTCCTCTAGGAAAACGTAGCTTTACACAGATTAGGTAGCCTGGGAGCTGGAGAAGGACTAGCTACTTTTCACCCTGGATCGCAGACGATAACGTGGGCAACAGCTAGTATATGCGTGGCATTTTGAGCTTATCAACATGAAGGAGGTACCTAGTCTCTTGAAGAAAAAACTTTGCTCATGAATACATACATAACATCACGCCAGCACTACCCATTGGTTCAGCAGTAGCGCTTGCGACCACTAGACCAATGAAGCAGTCCTTGAGGACGACGTGTTGCTAATGGATACCTATTTACTTTAATAGTTTGAGGGTCCGTACCTCAAAAGGAAAAAACAAAACCACACACCAGGATCACACGTGTGTGTGTGTCTGTCTGTCTGTCTGGCTTTCCGTCTGTCTCAGCCAATTTGCTCCGAATCTACTGGACCAATTTAGTTGAAATTTGGTCCATAATTATATGAATTTCTGTGACCCAAACATGGACGTGTAACGTAAATAAATGAATTTTGAATATGGGTGTTAACTTTTTGGAAGTAAATTGGATAATAAAACATTGCTAAATGCACCGTGTGACGTATCAAATAAAAGGGCTTGTTGTGTGGATCATTTTATTTTTTTTATAATTTTAATGCAAATTATTTTAAAGATATTATTTAAGAAAATTGATGAAAACTGACCATTCCATTATCAAATAATTTCTCCCGCTCTGGGCGGAGCGGGAGGGCGTGTCAGACTCTTACCCCCACCCATGTTCCTTCAATTGCCTGTACTTGCCAAGGGCCACTGTATCCCTTTCGGAATTTCCCGCGACTCCCGCAGGCATCGGTCCTAGCGGACCCCGCCAGTTGTGCTGACATATCATTGAGGCGCGCGTGGAACACAACGCGTCATCGACCCGGACCTGGTCCTTATCAGACGGCAAGCTACCCAAACTACTGAGCCTAACATTTTGAATGCAAATTGCAGAGAATGGTTCTTTACTCATAGATTACAGGAAAACCTATCAGAAGTCTTGGTCTTAAAATAACATGGTAAATCTTTCAATCTTGTGCGTACAAACTTACATTTGCAGTTGGAACAACAAGATAACATGTTTTTCAACTACAATATTAAGTTTGTTCTTGGGATAAATTCATCCCAACTACGGAACCCTTCATTGTGCGTGGTCTGACACGCACTCGCCGGTTTTTTCTTCTCTTTCCTCTGTTTTTCACTACTCTATTGTAACTAATTTTCATTATTTACTTTAACTGTGGAATAATCCGTGATGACAAAAATTTGTTCCATGCCAACACGTGTGATTAGATAATGTATCAGTGATGTGATGCGACGTGTAACACCGGTACTGCGACCTTGTTTGAATAATGAAATTCTGAATAGTGCATAATATTATTTTTACTGTTGTTTTTTTTTTAGACAGACCTTTTATCAAAATTTTGGTTTGAAATGGTTTTTTCGGAGCAAATCTTCGTTTAACGTTGGGTCTGCAGAATGAACAACTTTGGTCTTAAAACAAAATCAGAAAACAGTTTCTCCTTGTTAAGTGTAAGAGTCGACTGAGGTTTTTCGTTCTCGGCCAAGACCGAGACCGCGAGAATAAATAAATCGTGAAATAAATAAAAATGCGCTAATTTTGCGTATTTTTTAAGACAAAGATATTTTAAACAACATGATGTTGTAGCACAAAAATGCTATTTTCAACCGACTTCAAAAAAGAGGAGGTTCTCAATTCGATTGTATGTTTTTTTTTTTTTTTTTTGTATGTTTGTTACGCGATTACTCCGCCAATTATGAATTGATTTTGATAATTCTTATTTTTTTTGGTAGGGCATACTTCAGAAGTGGTCCCATATAAATTTGGTCAAGATCTGATGAGGGGTTTTTGAGTTAGCTTCAATAATACGTATTTATCCGATCTAGTATATGTGGACGATATTCTAATAGTTCCTGTCACTGTAATTTACATAGCAGGTAATGGGTATTCAAATTTTTGTGGGGGTTTTGTGTAGGTACCACAACTAAAAAGTGAAAAATAAAAACTTTTTTGGATAAACGACTTCCGAAATCAAAGTTATTTTTCACTTTGTAGTGTTTTTTTTTGGAAGTCGGTTTTATTTTTTGTGATTCGCTGTTATCTTCAAACCGTTAAATTCACCTCTCAGAATTCAAAAGTCATTTATCCCATTCCCTGTCCCATGAACCACATATGTTTCAGGTTCATTGTTTAACTACTGTGTCTACTTTGTGGACAGTGAACTAGTTATTCAAACTAGGCTGAGAATCAGCACTTTTCGAACGTCAAAATTACAATCGTCTCGTCGTATAACTGAGCAGCTTTGCTAAAGAGCTGTCCACTCGCTACACTAGTAGGCGACGATGATAAAAACGTTTTTGCTGCAGGCCAAAGTACTTTATAAGGTGACGAATACCAGTACCCAAAAATATTTGCAGTTCTTTGCAGTCTTGAAGAAAGCTATCAAGCGCTATTTCGATTACAGCATCAGAACTGTTTTCGTCACTAGTCATTGGCTCATCTTCAAACTCTATGGAATCATGAGCTGCCCATAAGTTGAATTCATCTGTTGCGGCCATGTTTGATGAGCAAGCTGACGATCCAGTAAACTATTACCGTACAATTAAATAGTCTGGGTTATGGCCGAGAATTTCGGAGATTTTTTTGCCGAGAACCGAGACCAAATTCTCGGTTCGATTTGTAGCCGAGACAGACCGAGATCTCGGTCGAGCCTTACTCCTTGTACGTCATACTTAGCCAGGTTGTTTATTTATTTCAGGCGACACAGGCCCGAAGATACCAGTAGGCAAGTTGTATACGGCACGGTTTCTTTACTGTTGCTCGATTGATTAGAATAATGGCATTTGTTATGGTACGGTCCAAAGAAGTTAACTTTGATAAAAACAAATCTCACCAAAACGTCTTGTATTTCCGTTCCAAGCTCATACGGCCTTATTACAAATCAAGGTTTATGAGTCTAAGTGTTATTTTTTTATCTTCCATGAAAAAAAAGTTCAAAATAACTGGCTCGATGATTTAAGAGGGAACAGGGCCCGCGATTCTCCGTACAAACGTATTCCCCGTTTTTCTTCCTGAATAATGCCTCTAGAGCTGTCTTTTTTTTATATAAAATCAGGGTCTCTATAGGCATGTCCCTGTCATTTCCTTTTTTTCAGCAATTAATAAGTAAGGAAACCCTCCAAAAATTACAAAGGTGCCCCATTTTTACCGCCGTGATTAGAGGACTACCAGTCTAATTCTGAAAAGTTTTTAGCATAAAAGAAAATAATAGGAACCTAGACATACTCTTTCTTAAAAAAAATATGTAAAAAAATATTAAATCGGCTTAGTTTTCGAGGAGAATGCCAAACGTCGTTTTCGTCAAAAAATTTGTGATATAATCGGTCTGAGCTGCAGTTGTCCCTATCGCACTTTACGGGGTTTAACTCGGTTTTTCGGGCGCAGCGCGACGGCAATAGTTTCTTCAAATACCTATTTTTCAAATTCCTCGCAGCCCCTGTTCCCTCTTAAGGCTCGTGCAGACCAGCGCGACGCGACGGCGCGACGCGACTCGAACAATACAATTTCTAAAAAAACTTCACGGTATAACAATAGCCGGTGTCGCGTCGCGCTAGTCTGCACGAAACTTTAAGCTTGGACCATAGTTAGAACTTATTCTGTAATAAGACAGTTAAGAGTCGTACTGGAAATGCTGCTTCTTGTAGAATATGGTTTTAATACTTCGCATTCTTTTCCAGAGCTTCATGCAGCCGCTAAAGAGACAGTCACACTTGCAGAGCAGAGGTTCGTGAGCAAGCAGGACGAGTGGCAGTTTGACAGCAACTGGCAGGAGGTGCTCAACCATGCCATCATCAAGGTGAGCTGCCGGCATCTTATTAAATTTAACAATAAAGACTATTGCCTCCGACTGCATGAGATTGTTTATAGTATTAACTGGGATTGGAGACAGAAATTGATCATCTTTTTTTAAAGTTCACTTTTTACGCAGTCGGGTTTTAGATTTTTTATTTCCTTTTTTATTTTACAGATTTTAGTTATTTTACGATTTCTCATTCCAAATTACATTTAAAAATTCACCTTTTAAAACCCTTAATTTTGATACCCTACTCGAAGTTTGGGAGATTTTCCTTTCGCAATTTTGTTTTTTTTTAATTTTATTTTGACACTCGCGCTATATAGACGAATCTAACGACATATCATTCATCAAAATCGGTTCAGCCGTTTAGTAGTTATGAGGAAACATAGGGACGGATAAACAAACATACATACAAGTCAAACACATGACCCTCCTTTTTTTGGCTTCTCCGCTCTCGGGTAAAAGACACTACAACCAATTGAAATAAGTCACAGATAGTGCAATTCACGACGACGCGCCCCACTCCGCGATTACGGAGCGGGGTGGGGCGCGTCGTCGTGGATTGCACTATCTTTATGTGGTCTGTGTAGTCTATTATAGGATACCTATTACCTACTCATGTTTTTTACTTTTTCAGGTTATGGATGCTGAGAAACGAAAGGCGGAAAGCGGACGAGAGCATCAGAAGAGAGCGGCCGCGTACATCGCAGCTGAGAAAAAGGTAAATACATTGATATTCATGATATAATATTGTTAATGATACAAAATAAACTACTTAGTTCTACTGTGTTCACCACGTGGAGTAGATCAGTACACAACGTTCTGTTTTCCATTAAAATACTTAAGTAAATACCATGACGCATTTAAAGATATGCGCGTCGCATAGTAATGAGACGCAGAGATATGTTAAACGAAAACACATAATGGAACAGTTAATAATAGAAATCTATTATCTCCAGGTGACACAACTAGAAGAGAATCTTAAACGTAATATAATCAAATCACGAGTTTACTTCGATGAGAAAAAGCTATGCGACGAACAGTTACAAACACAAAATCAGAAAATTGAGAAGCTACAACGCCTCATCGCTGACGCTAAGTTCCGATACTCCAAATCTCTAAAAGCCCTAGAAAAGATATCTGAAGAAATTCATAGGATGAGAGGCGAGTATCCACCAGACAAGGATACCATCCCTGTAGGACCCAGAGAACCAGGAGTTGGAGCTGAAAGAGACGCCATACATGACGAAGACATAGCAAAAGCTGAACATGAGAAAGACGAAGACTCCAGTCTTCAAGAACTAAGAATGCGAGTTAGAGAACTAGCTTCTAAACCTATTGAGAAAGACATAGAAACTGACGAAGCATGGGCTTTAGAACTGAACGAGACTATTAACAAACTAGACCAGTTACTAATGATGAAGGAGAATAATCAGCAGAAACGATCCAAATTCACAGCTAGCTCTCCTAGGAATTCTAGCGCGCCATCTACGAGTACCAACTCGGGGAAATACACGCATCCACCGAGCGATAGCTGGAAGACTGAGACGAACCTGACAAGGACGAAATCTATAAGCAAGGATGTTGTCTACGAGCATACCAACCCACCGATTAGTAAGGCAGAGAAGTCTAAAAGCATGATGTCTTTAGATGTTCTCGCTCTAGCAAGAGACACCAACATGATGGACAGGGAATCTTACCTCAAAGCGGTGATCGAAGACAAGTCACCAACAGGGACGTATACGGAAAGTAATTCGGACAGGAATGATACTCCCGACGAAATATTGATGGTGGAATGTGACTCCAGTGATTCCAACCAGAACCCTGTTATCAGAATGACGAGTTCCACTGTCTCTGATAGTGACAACAGCTAAATATGACGAGACAAACACACGGTCTTTGGAAAAGTATAGATTTCTTTAACTGGTTGTGGAAATTTTACTAATTTAAAAAAAATAGAATAGAAAAAAAAGTTGTGCCGTTTTTTTTGTTAGAAAAATCGGTTTAATTTTGTTCGTGAAAAAGGCTTTAATTTGACTTTCGTTGTGATCGTGTGTAGTTTATTTAATCATGACTAAAATGCATATATATATCTTTCCTATATTTCAATATCGTCAATTTTTAAATGTTAGATGTTTTTCTAGTAAACTTGAAAAGTTAATAAAAATGGTTAAAATGATTTTCGTATTGATGTTTAGTTTAGTTGTGCCGACAGTGCTAGTGTTTTTATCAATGAAAAGATACTGATTTTAAAATACTCAATTAGAATTATGACATGCCGTTTTGCACAAGATAATTTACTAATGTATGAGGAGCTCGTGGCTAAGTAATAAGCCGCACGAGTCGATCCAGCAGGTTAACCTACGCTTGCCGAGGTTGGTCTGTGGATGGGTGACCATCTTTTCATACCGACATTCCTCCGTGCCTCGGAAAGCACGTTAAGCCGTTGGTCCCGGCTGTCATTCGTAGATCTTTGACAGTCGTTACAGGTCGTCAGAAGCCCGAAAGTCTGACAACCAGTCTTACCAAGGGGTATCGTATTACCCACTAACTGGGTTGTCGAGGTCAGATAGGCAGTCGCTCTATGTAAAATACTGGTATTCAGCTGCGTCCGGTTAGACTGGAAGCCGATCCCAATAGCTTCTAGTGAGACAGAGAGACTGATTGATTGATCAGTCAACAGGTTGCTTAAAGGCATTTCTCACACTTTATATTCATAATTAAAGTGTATTTAAAAAATACTCATTTTTTATCTTATTTACTTGCAAAGTTATAATGCATTACTGTAGTTTGAATGTAAGATAAACAACATCCCACAAACCGTTGATTGCAAAAAATCATAATTATTGTTATCGTCATTTTTAT
This sequence comes from Xanthia togata, assembly GCA_963853775.1. Classification (NCBI taxonomy): domain Eukaryota; kingdom Metazoa; phylum Arthropoda; class Insecta; order Lepidoptera; family Noctuidae; genus Xanthia; species Xanthia togata. Next base: position 23,394,532 of record OY970802.1, read on the forward strand.
GTTTGCGAATACATTGTAAGCGCTTTGACAAAAATTCTAGCATTGTTGTAGCACGTTCTTAGATTTTAATGTCTTGTGACTATGATTGATATAGGACAGTCGGTTTCGTAAATAATTTCATGTAATACCTACAGTAATAGGTATCCCGCTTTACGCGAGGGATGCGTTCCGGACAAAATCGCGTCATGCAAAATTTGCGTAGGTATAACGGGGTATGATGAAATAACAAGCCAAATAAATAATTAAATTGCTTTAATTGCAAAAAAAGAAACAGAATCAGCCTATTAATTGTTATAGAAAAGTTTTTACTTATTTAATCCTTAGAATTACATAGAAATAGTTATTTACTTAATGTTTTTTGAGTAATTAGTATTTTGTTTGCGTTATTGCGTCTTTCGTAGCAAACAACACTGTTTTGTATTGCTTGCCGATATTATTAGACAGTCATATTAATCGCAATAAAAGTGTTATTGCGATTTATATTACTGTCTGATAATGGACCAATCAATGCATCCGCGTTAAGCTAGGCATTTTAGAGCGAAAATAAAAAAAAACTTCCTAAATGGCATTCTAGTAATGGAATATTATGTCCCTTTATTCACAATACCACAGATAATATAATATACCTACCATAAAACTTTTTTAGGCTTCAACAGTATTATTATTTCACTGCCTTTTTTATAACATTTTATTGTAACATAATATTTACGAGGCCGACTGCTTTACTTATAGCTGTTACACTTTTAGGCCCGTATTCTTCAACGATGCTCAAACATATACTTATCTCTATTTTAAAACTAGATTTTGGTATGAAATCTGATGGTTTTGATTTATGCTTGAGAATCGTTGCAATACGGGTCTCAAACTGCGCTTCCACGGGTAATTAATTGCCCAATTCTTGGCTATTAAGACCTTGACGACTCGGAAATTCTGAGCAATTTACGGGAATACCAATATTATTGAGGAATTGCACAATTTTAGTTGCCCGTGTGAACGCATTATATTAGAAATAAATGTTAGATATGACACTTTAGTTCATTTATGAGCCATACCAGTCCACCGACCATAGCTCACAAATTAAAACTTATTTTTATATCGTATAATATTAAACTTTTGCATCTTTATGGCCTATGACTTTGTGGAAGATTTAACAATCTGATAAGGAAGCATAGTGAACGAATAAATATGCAAACCTTCACCCGGTGTCTTACAGAAAGTGGGCAACGAGGCAAATACCTGTCAATTATTTCGCTGCTTTGATTAATTCAGCGTCGATATTACTGTATGGAAATAAGAGATATGGCTAACTAGTGAACTAAAATATTGATTATGAATCAATGCAGTAATTAATATCGTATCACCGAAATTTTGTTTTAGATTTAAAACAAGTTTTTGGATACTTTCCAAATGCCTTTTTTACATCTAAAAAGGTTACGACATCAAATTCAGTGTTATAATTGCTTTTCATTATTAATATTCAAGTGCACTAGTTAGCCATATTTCTTATTTCCATACAGTAATATTGCCAAAATAATCAAAACAGTTAAATATTGGACAGCTATTTGCGATGTTGCCAAATTTTTGGATGAACGCTCCTAAACATAACGATCGTTCGCGCGAATTTACGATCGAAGCGTTCATGTCACTCATTTGTTATGGAAACTACAAGGCGTCCAGGTTCGCTGAACAAAATTAACACACAACGGCGATGGCTGCAAGTTCGCGCGACAATCGCTTTGGTTAGGACAAAACATCAAAATTCCATCATTCACAGTATTTTTTACTAGTGCACACACTTGAAGGATAAAAGTACAATTCACGAATGCCACAGATTCATGTATTGAAAGGGCTATCGCCAATTTTGTGTTCATGATTTTATAAACACTTTTAACGAAGTTTTTGAAGCTAGATTGAATGCTAATCGGAGTGGTTATTTGAATAGATAGAAGACTTGTTATAGGCTAACATGTTTAGGCCTAGTCATGTCTCGTTTCGACGCGAGAAAAGGTTGTCGCGCTGAGCATGTTGGCCCGGCTGGAGTCAAGATATAGGTTTTAGAATGTGATAGGCAATCCTTTCAGTGTCTGATTTTGATATTTGTCTGACTTGTCATTTAACACAGTGATAAATATACTATGAATAGAGCTTTTTGTGGTACGTATAACAACTCTCAGACTGGATGTTATTTTAGACATCATACGCTTAGTTAAAATATCATTACATAAAATTATTAATTAAAGCGTGGATATCATTGCTTAAACAAACATAACATATTTACAGTGCCTTCATTTCTCATTAAAATAAAATAACTTAGCTCAAACAGAAGACTGGATGAGGTTTGTACTTATGACGGTTGTAGAGCTAAAACAATTAATTATATTTGTATGATTTTTTATTAAAATTATATAAAAATAACACGATGAGGGTTCGCTAACATACTCATAAGTTTAAGAATAATAAAAATAGGTTTTAAACATCAGAGGCCTTAGTGTGAGTTTTTTTTTAACTATCTCGACTTTACGCATCGACCGCGTTCGGTGCTCCGATTGGCAGCCGGCCGGCCTTCACCAATGAAGGGTCGATGCGTAAAGTCGAGATGGTTAAAAGTAACTCACACTAGGGCCTCCATATTATTTTAAAGTGATGCATTTACGAAAATCGAGTGAGTTTGTGGCAATGAGTTTTTACTAAAGCAAGTTTAATTTTTTCAATATTTGAATAGCAAAGTTGGACTGTACAGTAAGTGAAATGCATTTACCGTCTTCTTTGTAAAATGGATCAGGTAATGCAGAGCACTGACTGTACCCATATGGCTTTAAAAACTAACATTTAAATAGTTTTTTTACTTATCTTCTTATAATTTACTAACCTGAGTTGTGACGTAGGACTCATTGTCACTTGAACGTGTAAGAATAAAATTATTTACATTTTAAGATGACATTAAGATACTTAATTAATAATATTGATGCACGGCACCGTATAAAAGGTGTACCTATTCCAAAAACTATGAGAACATGTGTATCGGCAGGAATAATTTAGCCTAATGAGAAAAAAGAGAAACATTTTCATACTAAATTTGAATCATTGGCTACAAACGATAATACTAATCCCTACTACCTACTGAATAATGCTACGTCTACATTGTCGCGATAAAGCGAACTACAGTTCGCACGCTCTCTGTTTCTCAGCGAGACGTCGAGCGGTGTGCGAGAGACCGCGCGAAGTGTAGTTCGCCTTATCGCGACAATGTAGCCCCACCATGACAGACAGTTTCATAAGTGGAGTAGTCGTTTTTCATTCAACAATATTTTTTACCACTGTTTGTGGTTTTACATTCTACCAGTTTAAAAAAATAGGTGCAAAAATCGATTGAAATGAACAGCATCTTATAGCAATTCAAAAATGTATTGTCTGTTCACAGTGTTCACAAAAAGCACCCTTGGTAATATTGTGTCGCACTTTCAGAGTTCTCACATAAATGATGTACACATAGTAATCAAATCTGTATGTTCGTAATCAAAATTAAATTCCACTCTACGTGTTTTCAATAAAAATTGTTCTAAATTATTGGTGTTTTATTTATTTGCTTTTCTAGCGCGGTCGATGTTATTATAGTCCTTGTAAATGTTACGGTGGCGCTGCTTGTAAAGCAGGGGTGTTAGGGGAAGGTGGTCTGAGATGGCATATATTTTGAAAAGTTTGATTTTTGGGAAACTAGTAACCAAATAGAAATAAATAGCAATTTTGTATTAAAAAGTGGTTTATTAACATCATAAAAACGATCAACAAAACGAAATAAAACAATGTTTTCTTTGGATAATAATTAAATATAAAAATATTTTGTAAATCCGTCTCACCCAATCCCTGTAGGTAAGATGGCATACACCAAACTGGAGGCGCTAATTTATTTGCAAACATCGCAGATAACATTTTTAGTCGCTTTTGGTAATCCAATGCATTCTGCGTGGCACCACTGGCGACAGACTTGAACGACGACTTGAAGACATTGAAGCCACCATTCCCTGAAGCGAGAATGACACCAGGGCTCATTGCAATATGTGCTGGATGGTTCTTCATCGTCTGAGGCGACCGGTTCTTCCTCATCACTGGAAACTGCCAACACGATTCTTTTCTTTAGTTATCGGGCAGATTTTCTCTTATTGGCTGCTTCTTTTTCAGCAACGACAGCTTTCAGTAATGCTATAACTGGTGATGCATTCAGCATCCCGAATTTACCTTTCTTATGAACGGTAGTGCTATTCTGTAACCGTCTCACCGTGAAAACTTGGTGAAGTGAGCTCGGAGTAAGCTGTCTGTCCCTAGCAGCAGGTGGAATGACAGATCACTTCAAGCTCAGGTTACAGAATAGACCGGCTGATCGTTTTATTTGTGAAGATTTAGGCAAAGGTGAAATATCTGCTATTGTTAGACTTGACTGAATTTGACTTGAATTGTGATCGTGGGAGCTCGGGAAGTTTCTTAGAAACAGCTACTTGATAAGCAAGTTATATCAAAACAGTCCTTGTCATTCCAAAAAAACGCACCTCCAGCTCTTGTAAATGCTAAATAATTTACCTTTCGAGTTCTGTATTAAATGTAGTTTTATGACCACCTAATTGGGTGAGATGGCATACACCCTATGCTGTCTCACCCGGTAGGTACATAATCTAGAAAATAAATAGAACTTATTTTGTTTGACAAGCTACGTAAGTTTGCTTATTACAATATAATATTCACACTCTACTCTAAAAGAAAACATTAATAGTTACCTGTTAGCTAATGTGGAAAACCCGTAATCACGATATGTCTTCAGCAAGTTTTTTTTTTTTTAGGCTAGTTTTTTACTAAAACTAACGTAGTGACCGCCTCGATTGATGTCGCGCACTGGTTTATCCGGCTGCGCACTGGCCGGGCTTATCGCGAGCGCGACGAGTTTACGTTAGGGACGCACGGTTGCATGTAGGGGCGCCACTGGACTACAAATGGCAAAAATATTGAGACTGTGCCATCTCAGCCACTATGCCGTCTCAGACCACCTTCCCCTACAGCGAATTTTGACATTATTCAAGCTAAGTACAGTAGCGTTATAAATGAAAATGCCGCAGTAGTGAAATGGAGCAGTGATAGCCTAGTGGTGTGACCGTCGGACTGCCAAGTCATAGGTCTTGAGTTCGGATTTATGTGCGTATTGTATAATTATCATGGGCTTCAAAAACGGTGAAGGAAAACATCGTGAGGAAACCGGCATGCCTGAGAGATATTTATCGCCGGCGTGTGAAGCTAAGTCAGAGACCCATGGGCCGCATAAAAACTCTGACACCAGGTTAGTCTCTAACCACACGAAAACAAGATATGAAAATGAACCTTATTCGTAGAAAGTAAAAGTGGTATTTTATGAACGCTTACTGTAGCTTGAGTAGCCAAAGTACGCTGTAAACATAGTCGAAACTTACTTAGCCGGTGACGTCCCAGTGACGGCTATGGTGAAAAAAAGCCCTTAGGGTCTTGGGTCAAAGATTTTATCACATTTTACTTGAATAACTTCTTTCTGAAGCACTCGAAAAAATTGTAGAGATAAAAGGACGGTGTATAAAATAAAGAACAAGTTATTCTTTACTCCACATAATATATTTGACATCTGATATTATCACGGCCATAAAAACAATAGCTTACACGATTACATAACATCACGAGGGTTACAGAGAGGAAGGCACTTCTACAATTAAGGTAGTACATTAAACACGTCTCGTTGACGATAAAATGGCCACAGGCTAGCTGGCCGGTTGGGATTTATCTACAGAGAGGATTTTAAAATACGTTCTGCGACATTAACGCCCCGTTTTGTAAAAGAAAAGGAGAAAGTAATCGGGTGACTGAGAGCGAGAATCGACTTACCAAACAGTAAATTTTCCAGATCCCTGCATCCAAATATCGCAAAACGCTTGCTTAAACAAAGACTTGAAAATATTATAGAATTTTATGTAACCTTACAACATGGATAAACTATATTTTATTTACATAAATGTTTCTATGGTGAATATGAGGTATGGAAATGGAAGGTACATAGTTTAAACTTTAGACCTTGACTAAAACTACGTGATACTAATAAGTGACTCTATTAATAAAACTACAAGATTGTAACAATCGTAATGGAAGTTAAATACTGCAATACTACTTCTACTTTCAGAATTATAAATACAATAAATAACAGACACTGCGCAAGCGCATCTCTAAGTCTCCATGTTAAAAAAACTAACCTTTCTTTTCTGCAGTTGGGTTGAAACTGGCCATTCTTTCCTAAAAACTACCCTGTTTATTTTATTGAAATTCTATGAAGGACAGGAAAACAGTTGATTTAAAATAACATTATAAATAACTGCTCAAACATAATTTGTACTGTAAACACAAAAAATGCTAGTTATGATGTTAAGCACTAATTAAAATGGAATTAAAGAAACTCTCTTTATAGACATATTATTGAGGTCTTCGTTACCTTAATGACATCAATATCAATAATTTAATTTAAAAATACACTTAAAAAAACTATGTTTGAAGTTCATGCGGCATGGAAACGATTGAATTATTATTGATTACAAGGATTAAGGTAGCATTCCGTACCCGACCGCAGGCGGTAACTGCAGGCGACGTGTCGCGGCGTCATGTCGCTGCAGTCATGATGCCGAACCCGACCGCAGGCGGCAGCAGCCCGTATTCCAGTCGGTAAATAAAAGATAGAAAAAATTACTATCGCTTGAGCGTTGGCGGCACTACAGGGGCCCAAGTCTGCTACTTTTATAAATTCGTCAATCCAACACGATCCCATTGTCATTTTGCTAAAAGTTCGTAATCTGCTAAATTCATAATGGTCGATCATTGGTTGATCATTGTATTCCACAAACACGATACTCTTAACGAATTAATAGAAATGACTGCACAATGACGTTCTCATGGTAGGTCACTGATCAAAGGAACTGTCAAAATTGCAGATTACTGCTTATGTCAGTCATTTATTTGTCATTATGTACGAGATTACCAATAGATGCCATTTCTTTCAATGGAGTGTCAGTGGCTGACCATTGGAAAGTCATAATGACGCCAATATGTTAGTAGATTACTAAACTTGTCAAAATCAACAATTATGAAATCAATGATAGACCATTCTGACACTATTGTAATAGCAGACTTGAGGCCCTGTGAGAAGGAGGGGCCCCTGGACTGCGGTCGGGCTGCACGTGTCGCGTGTCGCAAGCTACGGCAGGTATTTCATAGAAATTCACAGAAACCAGTCGTGTCGCGGCGACACGTCGCCTGCAGTTGCCTCCTGCGGTCGGGTACGGAATGGTACCTTTAATCAAAATGTTCTTTAAGTTTATTTATACAGTAAAGACTGAATACAATCAACTAAATCTCAAGTAATGGTAGTAAAAATTTCAATGATTTTGAATCTCAATAAATATAGCTCTTAATTAAAAACTAAATATCTCCATTTTACGCAAGCACATAAAAATGTGAGACAAGTGTCCGCCAAGCCGTATAAACTTATACCACAATAATAATAATAACAATGAATGATCATGAACATTAGCTTTAAAAATAATAAAAACAACATTCAACTATCAAAAACAATTATTATCATAAAATAAATTGTATAATCCATTTAGTAAACATTGAAAGGATGACTGTGATTTTCAATTTAAAAAAATAATATAATAATAATGTGCTTAGAATTAAAATCAACTAATGTATCGTTAACGGTTGAGAAACGGCCTTTATCTAGAAGCACTAGGCAGTGATTTTTTTTTAAATATATTAGTATAATACTATACCAAGGTAACGTTACTTGAAATATATATCATTTTCTATGATAAAACTTGGCTTCTGCAGTGCACGATGTAATTTTTTAAATAAAGTATTATACAATACAATTCTATCCGCAAACTAGTCGACAAAAATATTCAAATATTTCAATTAAAATCAAAACTATTGTACACTGTAAAATCGATTTGTATCTTTTAAGTAATTCTATGAGCACCCACAGTGCTTTTAACACTAAAGTTACACTCCCGGACTCTTAAATCGAGCCACCCTGCTTTTTAACCGACATCTTGGGTAGTGTTTGAGTGAGCTTAAATAATCTGTATTTTTCCACTAAGGATATGTTGATGATGTAATAATAACTTCCTGTAACTGATATTTACATAGCAAGTAGTGGTCTACGAATTTGTGTGGGGTAGCTGCCACAACTAAAAGAGAAAAATAATTGCTTTTAAACAAAAACTGACATTCAAATGTTTTTATAATAAGTTCTATAACTTTTTAAATGGTTGTGAATTCAAATTTGGAATAAAAATGACATCAAAATGACCACTAGTATGTCGGCTTCAAAACTGCAACAAAACTTTTTCTTTGAGTTAACACTATTTTGAAATTGTAGGGTTTTATACATGGCATTTCCATGTTAGGTATAAAACCCTAATAACATAAAACCCTATTTATTAGTCCGGGAGTGTGTTACAGATAGTGCATATTAGTCGATTAGTAACTATCCGAACATATTTGTACGATAAACGCAAACTAAATGCATCGTTATGAGGAGCCTCACTCTAGACAAGATTTTCTTTTTCAACACAGTAACATCCCGATTAAATACCACATAATCTCAATATTAGAACTTAGGCGAATCCAGTAAAAAAAATATGTGAGAAGATATGATTAGAAAACCGGAAAAGCGCACACGAAGAATTCCGTACCGTGTTATGATCTAGCAAAAAACGCAGAAAAAAAACACGTTTCTTTAATTCTTAATTTATCAAGTAGAAAGAATGAAAATGTAGTTAACTCACATTCAGCTTGTTTGGAAGTTTTTTAACGAAAAGATTGAAATAGAAGTGTCGATATAAGTCATATTTACATAACTTGTAGATCAGAACTAGTGATATATTGATTTGAGAACGATCAATAAAAAAGTTAAAAGATTCTCATAATTCTACATGACAGACAGCCTATGACAGTCGTCCGACAAAATTAAATCATACAAAATCTCTTGAAATAATGCCATCGTCACAACGAAGAAGAAGAATGGCTGAAAATTCGCTACAACCTGGATTCGCCATCACAAAACTCGACATAACTAACCTACGAACATTTATTTGGTCATAAGCTACATTGAACTATTATATCTTAGACTTCGGTATAGTGACCACCTCGCGCCACCAAGGTGCGCGCTCGAACACTCCGGGGTGACTGAAGAACGCTTTCTGGATGTTTTGGTAAAGCTGCAAAGGAAAATGTAATTTAATACTATATTCTTGTAGTCTTTTTCTTCACCACTCGTATTGGTCATGAAGTAAATGAGCACGACTCATTTACAATGTGTCTGGTCACCGGTGTCCGACCCGTTAAGGCGAAGCAATATGATCAATTTTATCGACAAATCCACCATAATAAGGGATTTTGCCGATACTGTTTTGAAATGGCGGCCATTAAAAACAGGCATAAAAATGGTTTCGTTCGACAGCGCTACAAAAGTAGGCAATAAGTTGACACTAAATTGTTTATCAAAAACTCCCATTAAAACCTTATTAATTCCCATTAAACGTAAAAAGTGTAAAAAAAATAGCTTTTTTTTTTACTTTTTAATGGTTTTCTAAAAAAACTAGACTGTTAACATAACTTTTTAAAACTTTTTAGATGCACTAAGATATTAACTAAAAACTGATGTCGGTGACCTAAGCTCTAAGTCAAATAGTTTAGGAGTTGTGACTATGACCTTTTATTTTAAAGATCCGGACAAATAGAAGGAATAAAAATAAAAAATAAATGGCATTTCATTTAAACAGGTACAAAAAACATTACAATAGTTCTTTAAAATATCGTCTGCGAATTTGCAAACAAAAAAAAAAAGAAAGTGCCTTATTATGGTGGATTTGTCGATAAAATTGATCATATTACTTCGCGTTAATGGGTCAGACACCGGTGACCAGACACACTGTATATTGCGGCCTTTAAACTCCAAGACGCCCCGAGATCGACAAGCTCCGAGATCACCCGAGCAACGTAAATGTGAATAGTTTCTCGCCATCTCCTTATTATTGATTTTGTCTTTTCGCAAGACTATCGTAAGTCTCGCGGTATAAGTCAAGTAAGATGGAAACAGATCGGATTGCTTACTTTTGCAGGCTTAGAGACTATTCTTTAATTGACCATTATGGTCAAGCCATGTAAAAAAAAATATCGTACCAAGAACAATAATCTAAATCGCTCAAAAAATCAATCATTGATTAAAAGACCCCAATTGTCAGGATGATAGAACTATGTACAAATAGTACGAATGTTCTGTAAACACTCACATTGCCATCGCTCTTGCCGAGCACAGAGTTGAGCACGAAGTCTGTGGGCGCGAGCGCATCCACGACGCTCACAATTTCTCCCTTCAATTCGTTGCATAGCTCTAACACTGCCTCCCGCAGCAATCGTGCTAGTGATTCACCCTAAAAAATTCAAAGAATAATATATTAAAAAACCGGCCAAGTGCGAGTCGGACTCGCGCACGAAGGGATCCGTACCATTATCTATAAAAAATAATGTCAGTTGTATAGGCGTCCCACTGAAATATTTATTTTATTCTGTTTTTAGTATTTGTTGTTATAGCGACAACAGAAATACATAATCTGTGAAAATTTCAACTGTCTAACTATCACGGTTTATGAGATACAGCCTGGCCATGACGGACAGACAGACGGACAGCGGAGTCTTAGTACCGTTTCATCCTTTGGGTACGGAACCCTAACAAACCACGTTTTAAGTCTTGTTTAACAGCTCGACTACTATAATGATAATTACGCTCTTGAATTTGTAATGCCTATCCGCTGTCGTCGAGAAAAACATGATATTGTAAAGAACTGCTATAACTAGAGATCGGATATTCGGATGCATACTCGTATTTACCTAAAGTTAATTTTTGGCTAAGAAATTATGGAAGTGGCTTCTTAATTTATTATTTCCTAACCTAAATCCCGGAATTCAATAAAATCCGGGAATGCAAAACTAATCGGATACATGGTATGGAAATGACTTATCAACCCTCTTGTGAAGGTTACTTTTGCGGTGTTAACATAAAAAATTATATACCTACTGTAAACATTTTTTAATGAAACTCAAGGCACCAAGTTGTTTTTAGCTGTGTGCTGTGCCAATTTGGCAACCTACTTTACAACAGTAGCTAACATTTTTATAGTCAAAAAGTTAAAAACAAATCAATTCCGGAATCGCGAGATTTTTGCGATCGATACAAAAGTGCATTCCATAATAGCCCACACCTGAACGTAAGTAAATATTCATTCAATTCTATAATCAGAACTCTAAATCTGTCGATCCCGGAATCCCGGGATTTTTTCGATACAAAAGTGTTTTCCATAATAGCCAACACCTCAACTTTAGGTAAATATGCATCCGAATATCCGATCTCTAGCTATAACACATAAAAAAGACTTAGCGGGTTACACTGTGCTGTCACTGCCTCTTTTGATGCTTCAGTTTGATGAAGTTTACGCAGAATTATTTAAAACAAACAATTTAAGAGTCTCTAGAAGATCACAATCATGATCATGAAGTAAAAAATTCATAAACTTTTATACACATACCTGTGCATACACTCCTTGATACAACTCGACCAGATGCTGATCAAGCGACCATAACCCATACAGACAGAACAGCTTCGTCAGTACCGGTTGCAGGCTCTGTTCCTTCTTATCCAAAGACTCCAGGAAGAATATAATCGCCAAGTATTCAGCATACGTCTTTGTAAGGTCCTTCCATTTGTATACTTGTGACTTCGCGCGTGCCTCGAACTTTGACAAGCCTTTGGCGATCTCTGATTCGTATTTTTCGTGCGTCTGCTTAAGTAGGTAGCATATTAGCCATCTGTATGTTGTTGTTATGACTGTAGAAGAAAATAACTGATTTAGAAGATGTAAATGGATTTCTTATCACTTAACTTCAGGTCATAAGATAGCAGTCTTTAATGAATCGTCTGAACTTTATCAAACACACAAAAATAATGGGCCTGAGATTGAACCTTGCGGTAACCCCAACTGAAAAACAGTTTCTCCGAAAAATGTTTCAACGTCAATTTTAATATAATTCCCTTTACAATCTTGCCGAAAATATTTACGAAATAAACATTTTCAAAGCCCCATAAAGACCAAGTTTCCAAGTAACGCATCATGATGACCACAATCAAACGCTTTACCAAGATCTTCTCACACACCCAAACCATTTCCTATGCTATTAAAAAAATCAAATCCAACTCACACTCTCTAGTTTTCAGTTCATCAGTCCTGCTACACCGGAACCTCACAGCAATCCACCTTTCCCAATCCTTCAAGAAAGTCACGGTATTAAGTGGCGAGTCCACAGTCCCTCCGGAGCGGGCTGACTGGAACTGTCTAAGCAACCAGTTGCCAGTCTGTTGGGAGAGCACGTTGTTGTCGCCTTCGTAGGTGACGGTTGCTTCGTGGTTGCTGCGGATGTCGCCTAAGTTTGCGCACTGGAGAAAAAAGGAGTGGAATTTACATTTCTTTAATTCGTTTTGGGGTTCTCAAATTCAAGTATTTCACGTGTATTCAATATTTTAACAGACCTTTATTCAGAACAATTCTTACTCTTCTAAAGTCTCTAATTTTTGGACTCAGGTCTTTCTTAACGGTAGCCAATAAATATGTCTTAAGTGTGTACAAATACGTCGCCTCGCATAACCATGAGGTTCTACGTTGTTAGTATATTGGCGTGTGCTAGCTGACATATAGCAAATAATTTAATTTAATGTTTTCTATTTCATTATGTAAATTATTTTGCATAAGTACTATTTTATAGAATCAAGTTTTTCTAACTGAACAGACAGCTGTGCGGCTGGACAGTTTATTGCGCCACTTCTTCTTAGCTACAGCACTAGGAAGTGGTGAAGGGTGGGCGTTCCGGGGGACTGTCTTATGTAATTTTAACGTTCGAAAAGTGCAGATTCTCAGCCTAGTTTGAATAAATGACTTTTGAATTTTGAATTTTTGGTACGTTTACTGACTGATATGACAGTTCTATTTCTGTTTTCAGAGTTGCCTTCGATAGCACGCACTCTAGGGCGTATTATCGAGAAAAGTTCAATTCCACAAGGAAACACTGTTTCAATTTTATTAAATCCGTTATTAACCAACTGGACGCATGCGAGGGCACTTGGTTCGCTTTCTCTAAAGATACATGCAATTATTTTTGAAAAGCTTCTGTCGTCTTTTCCTTTTAGCTAACTAAATTATACTCACTTTTAAGTATCCATGTCCACCACACGCCTCGCGGCACTGCTGTGCGGCTGATAGTACGGTCCACGTGAGCAGTGGCTTACTGCACGATACCATCGCGTGGATCTCTGATACTGCCTCGCTCTGTTAGACAATATTATTATTGTGGTGATATATTTTAAGCACAGTTTGCACGGACGTGTCTTTATCGCGGCGATTTTTTTTCGTACACTGGATTTTCAACTCTCGTTGTTGAGGCGAGCGTTGAGAATCCAACGCGTTGGGACGCACTCTCGTCCCAGCGCGTTGTAAAAACACGCTGTTGGATTTTCAACTCTCGGCGCTAAGCAAAGCGTTGAAAATCTAGTGCACGAAAATATCGCCGCGATTTTATTACGTCCGTGCGTACGTGGGCTTATATTGAACTAGCTTTTGCCCGCCACAACCCATGGGAATGTAAATAAATACATAAATAAAATAGCTTTATTTTTTGCATGGGAATGTACTAAAAAAAAAAAACACGTATAAACACAGATGTAAAGATGGTTCACTCCGCCAACACATTTAAATAAAAAGCGACTCTTGATACGTCACAATAAAGTGCAACTCGGGTCGCACAGCGCTATTACCTACAGTAATATTCACCTAGAAGTTGCCTCTCTTTCTATCTCGTAACTCTTATGTTATCTTCTGACTACGTTACCTCACTGAATTGGCCGACACGTGCGCCTTCTGTACTATTCTGTGATAGAAGCGAAACTGGGCGACTCACACGCCCCGAAACAATAAGATAATGAAAAAAAAACACTCCTGCTCCGAATGCGAGAGCAGGAGTTTCAAACTTCAATACTGAATAATAAGCGAGAAATTAAGGTTCTCTGAAAGATTTTAAAATATTACTTTTACATACCAAATTATCTACTTTCATTCCTGCGTTGGATTTCTCGACGATACTTAAGTATACTTTGCTAAAGTTTTCTATGTACATCCTGAAGACTACTGCGGCTGCTACATAGCCGAATAATCGCCATTGCTGTGGGAAAGAAATAAAAATAATTAATCGTTGAACAAATTGAGGAGCTCGTGGCTAAGTAATAACAGCCGCAAGGGTCGATAGATCTATTCTCCGCTACGCATGCCGCGGTCAGTCCGTGGATGGGTGACCATCTTAACATACCGAGACTCCTCCGTGCCTCGGAAAGCACGTTAAGCCGTTGGTCCCGGCTGTCATTCTTGGATTTTTGACAGTCGTTACGGGTCATCAGGAGCCCAAAACTCTGACAACCAGTCTTAAAGAGGGGTATAGTGTTACCCAGAAACCTAGCAGTGCCTAGGCATATGATGTAATATTTATAAAACCATTGACCCCCCTAGTAAATGAGAGTGTAACCCCGCGTAGTAACCAAAAGTGATCAGCGATCGCGATCGTCATTTACTGGGGGATGAATGGTTTTATGGATTCATTATCTGCTTAGGCTTTTCTCCATAATATGCCACCTAAGGGGTAATTGGCAAGACTGGTTGTCAGACTTCTGGCGCCCCGTAACAACTGTCAAAGATCCAAGAATCACAGCCGGGACCAACGGCTTATCCTGTTTATAAATGTTTAATTGAAATAAATGCTTTGCCTATGAAAAGTATATTCAGACCCTCAGATTAAACTATAACAATTGTCAACTAACATGTAGCTCGTACTCGATGAGCGAGATCTCGTTGTCTCTCTCCCCGAACTGCGCTCGTGTGGCCGCGTACCGGATCGCGATGGTCACTGCGCTCGCTATCGAGTGGCAGCTCTCTTGCATTATACCGATGCGACCTGCAAAGATTAACACGTATTTTAGGAAAAAATATGAGTGGTTTTTATAAATCTATCTATATATTTAAACATCAATTGCCGTGCATTAGTTTCGTAAAAACTCGAAAATGAGTCTCTAAATGACTCACTGATTGTGATAAACTTTGGTAAGTTGACAGTGTGCGCACCGGAGGAGGACCCTGACAAAAAAAGGCTTTGCACCGCAAGCCTGGCATTAGATAGTCAAGAATAATAATTCTTCAAAGATGTCTAACGACCTCATAAACGTGAAGCAGATCGGAAGCGGAAGGTCTATTTCAATGGTCTAGCAATGGACAATCTACAACTCAAAGTGGCTTTGTGACAGCTGATAGCAGGGGATAAGAAAGTCGTGAATCGTAGTCGTGAGTAGTTGATGAAACAGCAATCTAAAGAAAATCTTCCTTGAAGTTTCCATACAGATCCCTTGAATCTTTCCTTTAATAATATTGTCATACATCTACAACACACCTGCTGAAAGGTTCTCGAGCGCCGCCCCTAATATCTTGGAGGGATCTGAGAAGGAGGACTCGTAGATTCCCTCCTCCGTGACATCAGCGGTGCGGTTGAGAAGGTTCTCTCTCGGTATCCGGTACTGGTTGAACATTATGAACCTAGAACAAACAGAAACAATGGTTGCAGTTTATTTCAATAGTCAACAAAACAATAACAAAGTAAGAATAGAAAAAAAAGAAACATGCTTTATATAATGTGATCATTTGGGTTGTCTCAGTTCAGTTTAATAAAAATAAAATCTTTTTTTTTTTTTTTTCTTTTTTCTTAATTCTAAAATCGACGACACATGGTTCCATTAAACTTTCTCTTCCTCACATAGTTTCAGATTTGACCATAATGACTTCCCCAAGGTACGGATCATTCTGTAAATCTATTATCTAAAGATTGACTTTATTTGTATGCCATCTGCGCATTGAAAACATTCCGTCATCTCTTTATCTGATCATTTCTCGTATGAATTTGAGGGGGGATGCGCTGACTCGCTCAGGTTGCACGCGAATTCAAATTTTCTTACGTTTTTGCAAGTGTGAGTTTGTATGATAGTGAAAATACGATTATCGACGGTAAAAAAATATGTTTTATAGAATTAAAATCATTAAACTCATAGACATAGATACAGCTCTCTAAATATGAATTAACGTTAAAATGTCACGATTTCATGAAATAGTCATTCAATAGAGCTCATGGCTAAGTACGGGACGATCCATCAGGTTAAGCTGCGCTTGCCGGGGTTGGTCCGTGGATGGGTGACCATTTTTACATACCTACCGAGATAACCGTAACTCGGCGTTGGTCCCAGCTGTCATTCGTGGATCTTTGGCAGTCGTTACGTCTCATCAGAAGCACAAAAAGTCTGACAACCAGTCTTACCAAGGAGTATTGTATTACCCAGTTACTGGGTTGTGGAGGTCAGATAGGCAGTCGCTCCATGTATAATGGAGATTCTGATTCCATGTTAGATAAGTACGCTATCGCATTAGGTTACCCTGTAATGATAGATGTAAGTTGGATATAAATAAATAAATAATACTGGTATTCAGCTGCATCCAGTTAGACTGTACGCCGACCCCGACATGGTTGGGACAAGGCTAGACAGAAGATGAGAGTCTTCTGAACATATAGAGTTGTATTGATGATTATTATGGTTATACTTCTATAAATACATGTTTGTTACGGAAGCGAATCATGTTTTGATCAACATACAACCTGATACGGACCCGCAAATTGAGAAAAAGAAAAAAAAACGTAAGTAAGAATTTCGCACTATAGCTTTCACGGCAAACTAAGCCTGTTTGTACACGCGACAATTTATCACAATCGCGTGATTTCCCTCGTATCTCACACCTAATACCATATTATTAATAATTCCAATCGAGTCTATGACAAATCCTCTTATCAACAACTTACGAGACAGTCATTGCTGATATCTTATAAATCATACGACTGATTCTTTTAAGAGTCTACGTGTGAATTTGCCTGTAATTTTCCCCGGCAAAACATTTACATTCATATAAAAACGAGCGAACCTCACAGTAGTCACTGTCACCTTGGCTGACAGTACCAACCTCTCGGAAAATGGGTTGGTACCATCTCACTGCCAACTCTAGCACAGCGCGCGCTCATTGGTCAAATCAAATAGCGCGCGTTTCCACGGCTTCTTGTTACACACTTCCGTCTCTTTTCATGAAATCACTCACATTGATTTCCTGCAGGAAAGCGAGAGAAAAGATGTTACAAATCAAAAATGAACGAGTATTGGCCACCAGTCACCACGCTTGTTTTCCGTGTTGGTGAATTCAGAGAGCTAGGTCCAGATTTCCTTACAAAGTAAAAGGATTGTAGCAGGTGGCGTTCTGTAGCTTCTGCCTACTCCCATGGGAGTTTATTGTCCGTGGTGTCCAAGATAAGCCAAGATTCATTTATTTATTTTTGGAAACCATAAATAGGTTATTAAAAAACCGGCCAAGTGCGTCTCGGACCACGCACAATGAAGGGTTCCGTAGTTGGAATGAATTTATAGTAAGAACAAACTTAACTTTGTAATTGAAAAACATGTTCTCCCGTACGGAATATATGGGAGAATATGTTTTTACAACCGCAAATTTAAGTTGGTCGATTATTACTCGTAAACTTGTAAAGCCCACTTAAGTGTGATAGTTTTCCTTTAAACTTCGTTATATATAAGTACTAATGCCGTGACATTTGAATTTCTAACTACAACCGTTTAGTTGGTAGAGGGGGGGGGACACTTGACTCTAACGAAAAATGGTACTTTTTAAGCTTGATAAGTCACGAACGGTTTACTTAATCAAAAAACGGTTTTCGCAAACCCCTAATATTTTGAAAGACCTATCCAACGATATCCCACAATATGGGAAGGACGAAAAAAAATTATCATCCCCACTTTATATGTAGGGGAGGTACCCTAAATAATTGTTTTTTTCAACATTTTATTTTACCTCTTTTTCGGCGTCATTAACTTGTATACTCATGCCAAATTACAACTTTCTAGTACCAATAGTTATTGAGCTAAACCGCGGAAAGACAGACAGACGGACATGGCGAAACTATAAGGGTTCCTTGTTGACTACGGAACCCTAAAAAGCGAGGTCTTTAAACCTTTACGGGACAGACGAGTAATCATAAAAAAATGGGGATCGATTAAATACATGCCAATTAATCAAAGGACCGTTGCTTCTGTTGCATGCCAATGACACTGCTATCACAGATTGGTACAGAAGGCGCACTCTGCATTTTAGGTATGAAGCTACAAGTACGAAACGGGCTCGACTTGTCGGGCCAATTCAGTGAGCGTAACGTAGACAGAAGATATAAGAGTTACGCGATAGAAAGAGACGCAACTTCTAGGTGAATATATTAATTAACTGTACAATTAGCGCTGTACGACCTGTATTGCACTTTATTGTGTTGTAGCAAGAGTCGCTTTCTATTTAAATGATTTTGCGGAGTGAACCATATGTTAATCTGTGCTGCTAACAACATCTTTTGGCGCTCGAATAAACATTTGTGCAATGGTTTTGTGAAATATATTGAAAAAACAAGATGGCGGCGGGCTCTTTAGCCACGCGCCTAAAGAATCCACCAACCCGCACTGGGTCCACGTTCTGTAATTTTCCTGCACCGGTCAAAGACAAATGACCCCATCCAAAATCGTATTATTTAAAGCATTAAAGGGACGGCCTTCATGACGTATGTCAAGATGTATGTTAAACTGATTAGATTATAAACGGACCTTTGTTCATTAGATTATACTTTTATTACGTATTTTTTGTGAGTCAGAAGTGCTAATATTGAATGAGTATTACGTGCAGTCATTCAGGCACTTTACACCTTATAAAGGCTAGCGCACACCAGGCAAATGAAGCCCTATTTTCAGTAAAAAAAAAATATCAACCTTGTGTTTTTCTTGTGAACTAAAAATTTAATCTTTCAGAACGTACCTATTTTATCATAAAAGTAGGATTTCGATCAGGGATGTTACGGAGCTTCGGTTCCAATTCCAAAATGTCGGAACTTCCGATTAATTTTTTACACAACCGATTCCGACTTCGGTTCCCATAATTTTGAATCGGAGTTATACCGAAGTTCGAAACGCAGCGATGCACGTGACTAGAGCGCGTACAAATAGGTTTTAACTCGTCGCCCTCGTCATGGTTATGTTTGTTTATTTTATACACGCTCGCGCTCGAAGTCTTATTGTTTTGTGTGTGGATGTTATCGCTAATATTTGACTGATTATAGATACTGAATTATATTTATATTGTATCATTAAGCCTTCTTTTACTTCCGCCTCCGACTCCGGTTCCGGTTTCGATTCCGATCAATCAAATTGCGGTTCCAGTAAAACGACTTCCGTAACATCCCTGATAATACTATGTTCGTAACACCATAAAATATCTATAAATACTTTAGGAGAAAATCGCTTGTGAATCTTGCATAAGTAAGTTTAAGGGCCTATGCACACCACGTTTTTTAAACGCGCCGTCGTCGACGCGCGTTTGTAACGATACAGACGCGATACGCACGCAAGTCAACAAATATACAAACGACAACAAACTGCTCTGCAGGATAAAAACGCGCCGACGACGCGCGTTTAAAAAACGTGGTGTGCATAGGCCCTAAGCTGTGTAAATTATTTAAAATGGTCGTGACTGTACCTACCAAGTCGAAATATACTAAGCACTAGTCTGTCGGAAAAGCGGACCGAGGCGTAAGATGGCAATCCTAAGGCCGTTTGTCCATCGCACCGTGAACGGGACGTCAACGAGATAACGACAGTACATTTACTTTTTTATGGCCGCGTAATCTCGTTTCTCGTTGACGTCCCGTTCACGGTGCGGTGGACAAACAGTGTAAGTCTATTAACTTTATAAAGAGCTTTAGAATTTAGGTCAGCCGTCTGACCTAGAACCTCTAGAAATGCGATGCTTTTGGTATCTGAAGTATCTTATTTTCAGAAGTCTGAATATTTGACTCATTTATAAATAATTAAGAACAATACAGTTTCTAAGAAAACTTCACGGTATAACAATAACCGGTGTCGCGTCGCGCTAGTCTGCACGAAGCTTTAGTACATGCGTTGGTTTTAAAATCGAAGCATTTTTATAATTTTTTGTTCACGGTTACAAATATTCACAAAAAAAAATAAAAGGTTGGAAACTTCAAGCGACAAGACCCCCTGAAAGCACTATTTTCTATTAAAAGGAGTATAAGTAGGAGGAGTTCTATGAAAAGTGGGTGGGGCCAGAAAAAAACGGCGGCAGAAGTGAAAACTTGAATATTAACGTTGTGCATTTTTCCGTCTTACGAATTTTCGATCAGGGTCATGTGACTTTTTTTTTTTTTTGTGAGTGGGAAATCATCAAATGACTTCTCCCGCTCTGGGTGGAGCAGGAGGGCGTGTCAGACTCTTACTGACTAAAAACCCACCCGTGTTCCTTCTGTTGCCTGTGAAATACCAGGGGGCCACGGTATCCCTTTCGGACTTTCCCGCAACCCCGGCAGGCAATGGTCTCATCGGACCCCTTCTTTCGCTGACATCTCTTTGAGGCGCGCGTGGACACACACAACACAACGCGCCGTCGACCCGGGCTTGGTCCTTACCGGACGGCGAGCTAGGGTCACGTGACCTGACGCGAGTTTAACATTATTTACCCATCACAAAAAAGTGCACAACGTCGCTAAAGAAGTTTTCACTTCAAAAATTGATTAATTTTTTTTAGAATCATCTGGCCAAGTTGCCAATATAATACGTAATTATCATACAATTCCCACTGACTCATTTACGACCCTGAAATATATCGCGACGACGGCGACGTTTACATAATGGTATCATTACAGATAGGTAAGTGATTTATATCAACGATTGTAAAAAATACGTAAGAACCGATAAAAACTGAACGGGTGTAATTTTAAAACATACTGGCAACCTTGGTAATAGTAATCTATAAAGAATTTACGCCAATTTACGACTAAGATTGTGTTCCACTAGAGATAAAACAGTTTTTAGTGGGTTCCGTGCCCAAAGAGTTTTACGGAACCCTACTAATAAGCTTACGCCGTCTGTCAGTCTGTATGCCACATGGCTGCATCTTATTTCATAGCAAAATATAAAAAAACTTTTTTTTCACCTTTGTCTATGAGATACTGAGACTGTAGTTTTGTTGCCAGTGCGCGCCCCCTCGGCGAGAGGGAGTAGGCCGTAAATCCACCACGTGGGCCCAGCGCGGGTTGGTAAATGTCACATGTCTTCAAATTTTTGGTTCTAGGACATGCGGGTTTCCTCGCGATGTTTTGGAGAGCAGTGTTGATGAAATAATTTACACTAAGTAAAGCGCCTGCCTGGGTTCGAACCCACGACCTACAACTCTTAGGTCGCGACCGCTACCAGGACCACTAATGGAATCAGCAGCCTCACACTATAAAATAATTAAACCATAAAAAAAAGAAAGAAAGAAAATACATTGATAAAAAAATACTTGAAAGAATATGAATCATCTGATATTTATATCTTACTAGCTGTCCGCCCCGGCTTCGCACGGGTAGCACTAAGTACTTACTTATCTACGGCGCACCTACCTACCCTACCCTACATGCCTACCCCTACCAACCTACCCTACATGCCTACCCCTACCAACCTATCCTACATGCCTACCCTACATGCCTACTCTACCTATCTACCCAACTTACCTACCCTATCCTACCTACCTACCGACCCTACCTAACTAACCCTACCTACCCACCCTACCTACCTACCTACCTACCCTACCTACATTACTACCCTACCTACATTCCTACCCTACCACCACTTATTCACCTGTGTGAATAACAATGAATCTGGTCTTCCACGTGGTTCGTTCTTCAAATCAAAGTTTCCATCACGAAACCGAAAGCGTTTAAACCAAAATCGCACGGTGCGTTCATTAGCAGTCCCCTCTCCAAGCGCAACATTTATATTGTGAGCTGTTTCTACCGCGTTAGTTCCGCGTCGGAACTCGTACTCAAAAATAACTCGAATTTTCGAAGTATACATCTTTCTTGGGTAATCTGAATAAAAAAAAACAACTGAAAGTCGATAATCGAATGTTGCACATTTTTTAAAAGAAGAACTTCATAGGTACCATGGAAAAAAAGTTTCACTCAAAAATCTCAAACCATGAAGGTTCTATGTTCTATCATACTTTAACCCCTATTATATATAGATGACTGATATTTGTACCTTTGGATTTTGGACTCTGAATCTGAAGTTTTTGTGTCACTAGCAATCTGGATATCACGCCATGATATAACGTCACGTGTACCTATTACTGATTAGTGATAACCAAACTCAGTTACTTTTCCTATTCTAGATGTACAGACCGCCAGCAAATCAACCTCCTACAATCTGTCAAATTTCTTTAAGAGATTTTCAACTTTATCACTAAAGCTTCAATCTGCCTAGCCTTTTCCCAACTATATTGGGGTCGGCTTCCAGTCTAACCGGATGCAGCTGAATACCAGTATTTTACATGGAGCGACTGCCTATCTGACCTCCACAACCCAGTAATTGGGTAATACGATACCCCTTGGTAAGACTGGTTGTCAGACTTTTCGGGCTTCTGACGACCCGTAACGACTGTCAAAGATCCACAAATGACAACCGGGACCAACGGCTTAACGTGCTTTCCGAGGCACGGAGGAATCTCGGTATGTAAAGATGGTCACCTATCCACAGACCAACCCCGGCAAGCGTAGCTTAACCTGACGGATCGATCCGTGCGGCAGTTACTACTTAGCCACGAGCTCCTCCCCCACACTAAAGCTTAAGGTTCAAAATTGATTGGGAAAATTTGACAGTTGCGGGTAGGTTGACGTGCTGGCGTCTGTATATTCATGCCGATTGCATATCCTGATAAGGCGTTTTGCATCGTTTTGCGTTTTGCATGTGGACGTAATGTACTGGCTCGTAGTACGAGTATATTGACTACGCGCGAAAAATGCCTAGTGCAACCGATGGGGTTCAAAGTTTGAACTCCCGACTGCTCGCTCGCTTGAGACCTTATAACATTGGGCTATTGCCGTACCAGGTAAAGAGCCACTTACATCAAATAGGTAATAGGTACCTTAGATATTTAAATAGGTACTTATGTATCAAATATAAGTAAAAAAAATCATTCTTTGTATTTTTCCTCAAGCCTACGTTATAATAACTTATAATCGTCTTCGAGAAAGTATGTATAAAAAATTGTTACATCGTACGAGTAACATTTTCTCTGAATTTTGATAAGAATATGCTATGTACTTAAATATCAAAAAAATCCTGAAAATATCTGAAGATGTCTTTTATCTTTTTATCAAACGACACTGTGGAAACTATAAAGCGATACATGTCAAAGTTAAGAACGACCGTGAGCCAGTGAGCAATAAGCCTAACATATTGATTTTAAATAAATTGTTAAAGAGTAGTTTTGACTATACACAATCGATTGAATCAATCAATCAGTTGACAACGATGGCATTTCTATCGATTTGTCGGATTTCCTAAAAACGGTGCAAAAAAAACCTACATCCCAAGGTGTTTTATTTATTTAAACTTTTCACACTTATAAAAAGTACAAAGGCGGACTTAATGCCTTAGGCATTCTCTACCAGTCAACCAAGGGTGGTTAAGAGATAAGATGATGGGATTAGATGAAGTTTATTTTATTCTGTAATATAACTCCCAATTGCCCCCAATCATGTGCCACGGGGTTAAACGCCTCAGACTAGAGACAGGATGCCGGATGCGCACACGCATAGGGGCCACGTTGCACCGATAATTGTCTTCGGCGGGATACACCCATTATTGAGCGAGTCAAAAGATAAACAGGCGCGGTAAAGTAATGACTAATACAAGGTTACACAACAATGGCGACGAATGTGGTAAAGACATAACAATAAAAGTAATAAGTTATATACATTTTGTAATACATTATCGTTTATGTAATTGATAATGACTTAACTTGAGCGAAAAAATCTACTGAAGTTATACGAGAATATTCCATTCACACTCCATTTTAAACATGGCTATTACAAAAGGCAATTCCACATAGCATGTGAATGAGTAATTTGGTCTGTTTCATTTTAGTAGTATACTTTCTATACAAATAAATACAATTGAACTGTCTGTTTTAATGTCAATATAACAGTCTTTTACTAAATGCATATTATGAAAGTATTAAGGTAAAATAAAAATAAACAATTTAAAAATAAATTGTCTTCCTGTTTGTTCCGGCTAATCTCCGAAACGGCTCGACCGTTTTTGACGAGACTCACTGGCAGATAGCTAAGCTTATAAGGAGTAACGTACTTTTATTAACACTAGAAGCCCTCCCCGGCTTCGCACGGGTAGTACTAACTACTTATCTAACCTATCTACCTACCCACCCTACCTACACCTAGGTACATATCACACAGCCGTTCTCAAGTTATGGCGTGACCAAGAGAAATAGGGATTTATTCATAGATAGATAAGGTAAAGAATTCGGGTCCACGCGGGCCATTCTCGGGCAGCAGCTAGTAGCCGTACATAAATGCAGGCTCGAGAAAAAACATTATAGATCTCTCCACGGAGTATGTTATTAAATATACATGGTCTCCCCCAATGATATTAGAAGTAAAAAGACGTAGATAGGTTACCTACCTAACATTCTATCTTCAAAAACGGCACTATGTCACACTATTATATGACACGTGGAAGTAGGAGGGCATGTCGTAATTATCGGGAGCGAAAAAGAGACAAAACGAAGAAAATGTGGCTAGTTAGCCAACTTTTGACGTGCCACTTGCGGAACGTTTATAACCTATCTACCTCTTTTTACATATAATATCATTGGTCTCCCCCATCACTTCCCTGTAGCTACTAGAAACAAATTTAAGAGGATAACGCTACGATCAAATGCTATTAAACCAATAATAGCTTCTAACAGCATAGTAAACTTAATTTTATTTGTAGGTAGGAATTAAGGTTTTTCCTTTTATTGAGCGCTGTAGTTTCCTCGTGTGTCATTGGCACACGCATGAAAACACATCTTGGGATTTTGTTTTGTCATAACAAATTGTACGTGAGCTGTGCAGGGAAAGAGAGATTACACCTAATGTTGAGGTGGTTTGACCTACTTGTGGTAATGCATTACAAAAGTATAGGTAAGGCACAATAAAAAGCCCACTTCGCTTTATAGGGTTCCGTACCCAAAGGGTGAAACGGGACCCTATTACTAAGACTCCGCTGTCCGTCTGTCTGTCTGTCCGTCTATCACCAGGCTGTATCTCATGAACTGTGATAGTTAGACAGTTGAAATTTTCACAGATGATGTATTTCTGTTGCCGCTACTAAAAACAGAATAAAATAAATATTTAAGGGGGCTTTCATACAACAGACATGATTTTTTTTCGGTTTTTATAGATAACATAACATAACATAACATCAAGATTCAAGATTCAAGATTCATTTATTTGTGGAAACATGAGTACACATACATAGCATGCAAGTTATTAAATTACATTATGGTTTGAGATCAGTCATGTTTGGCCTTAATGGCGTACAAATATTTAAATTTCATTAATAAAAGTTAGTTAAGATTAGATAATAACAAAATAGTAAATGTCATTTTTGAAAACAAATAAATTAAATATAATGGTCATAGTTACGTAACAATTATTAAATGTCAATTAAAATTATCATCATAGGTACCAATAATATGTTGCTTTATTTATGTCAAAGATGTATTGATAATATTGGTTACTACACGGCATTAGATGTTGTCATTAATAAATTCTAGAATACTGTAGTATGCTTTCCCTTCTAGCAGTATCTTTAATTTATTTTTTAATTGGCGGACATTAAGCTCCTTCCAACTATTTGGGAGTTTATTGAAAATTTTAGGGGCCATACAGAAAACACTCTTATGCATTAATGCTGTTTTCGATCTATGTAGACAGAGAATACTGTCATCGCGTCTACTATGTTTGCGATCGACCATTTCTGATTGACGTGGAAATAAGTGTCGATTTGACTTGACAAACATGACAATGTCTAATATGTAAAGGCAAGGCATAGTTAATATTTTATATTTTTTAAAGTAGGGCTTACAAGTTTCGGTTGACTGTAATTTAAACATAGTCCTGATGCACCTTTTTTGGGCTTTAAATGGTATGTCCTTGTCAGTTGAGTTTCCCCAGAAAATGATCCCATATCTTAATTGTGAAGAAACCAAACCGTGATAAGCCGTGAGCAATGATTCGGTGTTTAGTACTGGGACCAGTTTGAACAGCGCATAACAAGAATTACTAATTTTTTTACTTAGTTCTTCTATGTGTGCTTTCCAGTTAAGCTTTTTGTCAATAGTCACTCCAAGGAATTTAGTGTTGTCAACTTCTGTAATAATTCTATTATTGTATTGGACGTTAAGATCAGTCATGGTTGCTAAACGTTGACTGAAGTGCATTACGTTAGTTTTATTAAGATTAATTTTTAGATTATTATTATTCATCCAATTTATTATTGATGTCAGAGAATTATTAATGTCATTATTATAGCTATCTTTAGTATTACATTGAATAGTGATAGTGCTATCATCAGCAAAGAGTGTAACTGGTTGGTTAACATGTTTAGGTAAGTCATTTATATATACTATGAATAGTGGGGGACCCATCACACTACCCTGAGGGACTCCATACTTGACTACTTGTTCGTGCGAATGAAATATTTCTTCACATTTAGTTTTAACGTTTATCCTAGATATCTCCGTGACCTGTTTCCTGTTATCAAGATATGTTTTTATTAATTTTAGAACATTGCTTCTTATACCGTATGCTTCCAACTTATTTATTAGAATATCATGCCTGACATAGTCAAACGCCTGCGTCATATCACAGAATATGGTGCAGACGGGATTGGTTCTATCAACATTTACCATAACCTTATGTAGGAAATCGTAAACAGCCATATTTATAGTTCGGTTTTCTCTGAATCCTTTTTGTTCGTTAACTAGTATATTATGTTTTTCTAAGTAAGCATTTAATTCTTTACATATATACTTTTCAAAAATTTTGGAGAAAACACTAATAATCGAAATAGGTCTGTAAAATTCCATGGATTCTCTATTTTCTTTTTTAAATATAGGTTTTACAATTGATTTTTTTAAAGCATCAGGGAATATGCCAGTACTTATACTTAAATTAATCAGATGGCTTAGATGCGTACAAATTTCTGGAGCTACTAACTTAACTATTTTTGTTGATATTCCGTCATGACCCACGCTGTTCGTATTTTTCAATATTTTGATAATTCTATAAACGTCCTGCGGTATACAAGGGGGCATAAAAAAGGCTTGTTTTCTATTAGGGATTTTTGAAGTGACTTGATTTCCCGAATCAGCAACCGGGACTACTTTTTCAATAAAATAGGTGTTAAATTCGTTTGCTATTTTCTGGGGATCTGTTATAACGTCACTGTTCACTTTTATTTTTGTGATAAGATTTCGTGGTATGTTATGCTTTGAGTTATTGATAATTTTCCAACTGGTTTTAGATTTATTACTAGATTGTTTTATTTTATAATTATTCTGTGCATATTGCGTTAGTTGTATAATTTTCTTAAATAATTTAGAGTATTTTGTCAAGCTATATTTATTAGTCCCATTTGGGTCACGTCTGTATTGCCATAAAAGTTGTCGCTTCTTTTTGCTGCACATTTTGATACCACGTGATACCCACTTAGATTTATTTGCCGTATGTATGGTTACAGATACTTCTGGAAAGCATAGATGGTATAAAAGCGAAAATGTTTCTATAAATGTATTGCAGGCTATGTTAGGATCACCTGTTTCGTATATCTCAGAGAATGACAAACTACGCAGGCAATTTTGAAATTTTGAAATATATTCTGATTTAAAATCACGCCTATTCATACGCCAGTATCCTAGGGTGCAACAGTTTTTGACGGGTATTTTTATTAATTGCGCTGTGTGGTCGGATAGCGCAAATTCAAGTACTTCTACTTTACAGGCTCTTTTAAAGTTATGTACAATATTATCTATACATGTTTGACTCTTTATTCTTGTGGGCTGATTAACAGATAATCTTAAATTATAACTCAGTAAGAGACATTCAAAATCTAAAGTTTGGTAAGATTTTTTTAAGATATTTACATTGAAGTCTCCTGCTATCACAACATTTCGAAAAGATTTTTTACTGAGTTCTCGTAACAACATATGTAGTTTTTCCATGAACACATTGAAATTATTGGCGTTTGGAACCCTATAAATACAAGCTATTACAATTTTATAGTTAATCAGTTCTACGACACAACATTCAAAAACACCGGTTTCTGACATTTTTGTAATTTTTTTCAATTCCTTATATTGAAGTCCGTTTCTTACAAGTATGCATGCTCCACCTCTTTTACTTTCCTTTCTTGTGTAGCATGCCGCAAGCTGATAGTTAGGTATATTTAGATACTGTTCATAGCCCTCCATAATAAAATGTTCTGTTATGCATAATATGTCCACACATGACTTTATATCTGCTAACTCTTCTAGGCACACTGTTATTGCATCTGATTTAGCTAACAATCCTGCAATATTTTGATGCATTATGTGTAAATATTTAGTTACGAAAAAAACTCGTTGATCGCTCATCACGCCCTGTTTCCCCGAAGGGTTGGGCAGAGGTGTACCTGTAGTAAGTACACCCACATTTCGCCAGTTATGTTTAAGTCCCATATAATAGGGGGCGAGCCTTTTATAGGTACGAAACCCTTCGTGCGCGAGTCCGACTCGCATTTCGCCGGTTTTTCTACACTATTTTATAATAAAAAGAAAGGATTTGTGTCTTTGTTAGTAATGATGAACTCAAAAATTATTGGACCGATTTTAAAAATTCATTCATCAGTAGGATGCTATATTATCACTGAGTAACATAGGCTTTAATTTATAAACATATCACGCGGGCGAAGCTGCTGGCGGAAGCTAGTCCTTCACAAAATAACTGAATAGAAAATATTACCTCATTCATAAATATAGAGATGTCGGTCTTCGTTTCAGTAAGGACATTTCAGATCTGACAAGGTATGCCGTCGAATATCATTAGAAAGTAGTCGTTTTATGAATAAGAGGATTTCGCTCTTACGACGTATAAACGTCAAAAATGTATGGTTGAACAGGCGCTAATTTACATAAATAATAAAAGGGGAAAGTGGAAATGTATTTCCGAATACAACGCAAACATAATATAATCAAAACATTTAGATTTAGTACATTACTGTCGCGGCCTGCAACAGGGGGATTGATTGACGAAAGTGGAAATGTGGACCAAGGCGAAGCCGAGGCACAGATACGTGAGTCCATCAATGCCTGGTTGCGGCCAAGGCTTGTATACTTAGTACTTTTCTCAAATAATGCGCGGAAATTCAAACTAAGTTAATTAATTATAAATTCCAGAATCAATGACAAACAACGATAATTTTTCAAGCGCCAATATGTTCGAATATATTTAAATATTAAATTAATATAATACAATTAAATATAATTCCAGAAATTTTATTTGTCAACAGCAATGCCAGATTAAAAACGTGCTGGAAACTTAGTAAAAAATTACAATTTGATGCAGAGGTTGTGCTGCAATCTGCATCCGAAATTAAAAGACCCCAAAGACACCATAATAAGTAACTATTAAAATCGTCACTTACCCATTATCAATACCATTGACTCCGATCTTCTCCCCCATATCACCCACGATCAGTCCAGGATATGTCTCCAGGGTCTCTGGGTTGCGGATGGGCACCAGGAACCCGTGTAAGCCATGGTTGGTGCCGTCGGGTGTGATCAGCTGAGCAAACAGCAGGGTGTGGGTACATGTTCTACCTGGGAGGAAAATATTTGATTTTAGTATTTATTAACATACACAAACTCACACTAATGGGACAAATAGGCGTGACCGGAAACTGAAACTACAGAACACTGTATTCTTTTACGATCAGGCCCTAGAATATATAATAAATTACCTAATAATTATGTATTAGGTATGTTGGTATTCCCCGTCACTTGTCCATAAAGGTTCATAATCATCATTTATCGCATTCATGTAGTTTATAAGTTGTTACAAGTACATATATAGGTTACATACATGAACCCTGTTCGGGCGCAGAAATATACATAGTTTAATGTGCTACAGTGTCACAACCGAGTTATTGGTCGATAAAATTGGTTTAGGTAGGTTTTCGATTAATTGCAGTTATTAAGATTCAACCAGCCTTTAAGAATCCATTGCAGGACTCCCCCAGTTCCCCCACCTCTTTTTGAAAATTACAGGAAGTAAATACCCAGTCACCAAGAGTCACACCACCTCTGACCAAAAGGCTAGTTGACCGCATGGGCATGCATGAAATACAAAATTATGCACATAATTTTAATGATAGATTGATTGATGAAAGGGAAAAACCAGGTATTTTTTATTGTTGAACAATGCATCATGTAATCCAAAATTACATTTATAAATAAAATACAAAATAAATGTTTATCGCCATGCATGAACTTTTTATAACGTAATTATCTGTTTTTTTGTAATGTTTTTGCTGTATTAAGTTCTTGTGGCCACCCTTGTCCCATGTTATAGAAGCCATCCACGAAGACGCGCCCCACTCTTCTTACCAAAAGCGATTACAGGGGGCCAACCACCACCTCTTTGAGCAATATTATTTTGATATTACTTCAGTGCGAGAATGAATTGGAGCTATACAGGACGTCTAGCTCCATCTCTTTCCCACGCTCAAGTAAGATTAAAATAATACTGCTAAAAGAGGTGGTGGTAGGACCCCTGTACTGTAAGCAATTAGGAAGAAGAGTGGGGCGAGTCTTCGTGGACTAATCTATACGTGATTACCAGGGTTTGGCTGAAAATGATTTACTCCTTCATTCTCTCCCACATTAGCTGCCCCGTTACCATTCATATCATCTCTCGCACAATCCCTTCATCTTTGGTGTCCTTACTCTCGTTTTTGCAATTAAAAGATCATAAACAAAACATCACGCTTTGTTTCCCCAAAGGGTTGGGCAGAAGTGTACCTACCTGTAGTACACAAACATTTCGTCAGTTATGTTTAAGTCCCATGTAATAGAACGCGAGCCTATTGCCATCAGCCGGGCATAAATCCAGGCTCCGGGCTGCTACTGAGAAATTCCAGATAGAAAAATCCCAATAAAACTTTTCCCGACCTGGGAACCGAACCCAAGACCGGGACCGCAGCACTAGCGCTTGCGACCACTAGACCAACGAGGCAGACTAATATCATAAGTCTTAAAAATCTCCATACATAATCAAATCAAAGTAAAATCTACATACTCGTGACGTCATGGCACATTTTAACGCTATGTATCGCCGTAATCTTTTGATATAGTAAAAAAAGAAGAAAAAAAATACAAATGACGGACAAAACAAATATTTTTAGTCATCGTCCCTATCGGAGAGGCCTATGTCCAGTAGTGGACTAGTGCTGCTGTGGGCTAGTGATGATACTATCTAAATAGCATTTGGAACAGCGTCTTTGCTACTAATGATAGTCTAAAAATACTAGCCTTATACAAGAGTATTACTTTCTTTAAACGTAATCGTAAACTGCCTAACAGTACGCGTAGCATGACAACCATAGAAGTTGGTTGCTACGGGTTTTGTCGACGGAAGAATAGACAAAATTACAGATTGTGATTGTTTATCTGTAATTTTGTCTATTCTTCCGTCGACAAAACTCGTCTCTATTAAGGTGCGTGGTGTAAGCGTGAGGCTTTGATCATAGGCCAAAAAACAGCTATTTACGCATTTCGTAATTCGACAACCACATGCATCCTTCATTTAAAGTCATAGATAATGTAATTAGTGGTATTACCGGAATCAAGAATTATTTTATCAGTTCTTGAAATACTTTCAATTATGAATTAGTGATTTATAAGAAACGTTTTGATTTTTATTACTTTTTTATCAAACAATTTATGAATCGAGCTTGCCTGTAATAATTTCGCAACACGTGTGAAAATTAATTGATTTGATTATGAGGTAGGAGATTTTTAAGACTTTTATGATATTAGTCTGCCTCGTTGAAGTACAAACTTACTATCTAATATTACAACAAAAAATTAAGTATCACAAAATATAGGTCAGTCAAAGATAATAAAATTAATAGTAAGCAGCACTGACTGCACCATGGTCTTGGTCAAAATATTGTTTAAAATGACTTGTCTGACATAGAAGTTTCTTTTTAATAATTTAATTTCTGAGATGCTTCTAATATGTATTGGAATTTTCTAATGTGTCTTGGTCGTGATTGTGCATAATTTATCCCGATGGCATAATCGGCTACGGTATTCAAATAAGTGAATATTGCTCTTTACAAACACCGCGACCCGTAGAGTAGTGTCCGTAGAGTTTCTTCCTGGTACTTCTCCATAGGAACCTACAACGCGTTGGAATGGACACCTAGCTTCATCTTTCTGACTGACCGTCCCCTTGATAATTCAAAAGTGCCTTAATATGTTATTTGAAATAAATGCTTTCAGTTTGAGTTTTGAATGCCAATTCGAGGGAAATCACGCGTTTTTAATCGCCTGATTTTGTTATTTTTATTATTAATTTATGCGTCAAGTATGGTACCCGTTTGATAGTTTACACGAGGCAAATGTTACAAAAACCATAAATAATACAAACTTTATGACTTTATGTA
The DNA here is from genome assembly GCA_963853775.1 of Xanthia togata. Lineage (NCBI taxonomy): Eukaryota > Metazoa > Arthropoda > Insecta > Lepidoptera > Noctuidae > Xanthia > Xanthia togata. The sequence continues at coordinate 23,427,422 of OY970802.1, forward strand.
GCATTTTTATGCCGCTTTCTTTTTATTATTATAAGTTTTGTAACCCTGAACATATTAAAATCTTACGTGAATAGCCTGAGTTACATAATATTTCGAATTGTTCTCCATCAGTATTTTCTAATTATCGCCATAACTTCACTATACAAACAAAAAGTAGAAAGAAAAGAAAAGTAAAAAGTAGTTAATAGTTAATTGAACAAGTCATTAAAAACCTTTTTTTTTTCTGATTTCTGTTATTTATCTGGTTTATGGTTTACTCTCGTGGAGTGTTACGAGATTGACTTGTGCCTAGAATCGTAAATAAAACAATAATAACACAACATCACGCCTTATTTCCCCGAAGGGTTGGGCAGAGGTCCTACATTAAATGCACACCCGATTGTCGCCAATTGCCTATTACCACCAACCGGGCACAAATCCAGACCCCGGGCTGCTACTGAGAAATTCCAGATCGAAAAGCCTAATAACACTTTGCCCGACCTGGGAATCGAACCCAGAACCTCATGCTCTGCAGTAGCGCTTGCGACCACAAGACCAACGAGGCAGTCAAAACAATAATATTTCTCATATTATTTTATCATAAAGGTCAGGTACGTAGTAATCGCTACCGGCGTGCGTGTATGACCAGATGTTTGCACGTAAACGAAGTAGGTATGTTAGGAGCGTAGCAGGTGGCGATCTATAGTTTCTGCCTACCCCCTATGGCAAGAACGCGTGAGTTTAATAATTAAAGTATTATGTTAATTGAATACAATGTGGAGAGAACAAAACAACAATAAATAAAAACACTGACCATACTAATGATTATAAGGGCTCACTTGCCGAGGCTCAGCGCAGCGCGGTTGTCACTACCAAACAAATATCGACCTTACAACAGTTGAGATAAAGTTGAGAATAAATAAAATTCCATTAGCTCAAGTATCTAAGCGGAAAAAGGAGCGCGTCTCAGGTTATTTATTTTCTACTTTATTTTAAGGTATGCAATGTTGATAAGGAGTGTTGTTGGCATGTGCGCATACATAAATGGCTATTAATTTAAATTATGATTTGTGTTGCGTAATGTAAATTATTTTTCATACTTATATAGAAATTTTTTTTCTAACTGAACAGACAGCTGTGCTGCTGGGAAGTTTGTTGCGCCAATTCTTCATCCCAGCTAAAGCACTAGGAAGTGGTGAAGGGTTGGCCTTTTTGGAGGACTGTCGTAAGTAACTTTGACGTTCGAAAAGTGCTTATTCACAGCCTAGTTTCAATAAATGAGTTTTGTTTTGATTTTGATATAACTGCCAAGAAAATTTTGTTCGGCGGTGACAACCGCGCTGCGCTGCGCCTCACCATATGTGCGCCAGCCCAAAGAGTATTTTGGAACCATCAAATGAATCCTAGCATCGATATAATAAAAAAATATTTTTTCAAAAAAACGAAATATGTAGTAGTGACGGGCCGACTTTGGTTTTTGCCAATCTTCGTCTAGCTAAAGTGATTATTGGATATACATTCATATTTGATTGAATTTTCGTATGCAGACTGGGAACGCTATTAGATTTTATTGTCGTATTGTTTTTTCCACCTTGTATAATAATAAAAATAACATTCGTTATTTTTTTAATCTGATTGAAGAAAACGGTTCCGTACCGTGATGGAGTAAAAAATACGTTTCTTGCATTAGTAATTTTAAGCCCTTTAATTAGTAATTTAATTTTTATTATTTGTTGTTATAACGGCAATCGAAATACACAATCTGTGAAAATTTCAAAGGTCTACCTAATCTATTAGGGTTGATGAGATACAGCCTGCTGACGACAGACGGACAGACAGCGGAGGCTTAGTAATAGGGTTCCGAAACCCTAAAAAGCGGAACCTACCCTTTGCATGACAAAAGTAATGAATTGACATTTACTGTCCCAGCCCAAATATTTGTTTTGGTTCAGGGACTACGTGGCTATGCTATTTGGGTAGTCAATACCATGAGGGCACTTGACTATGTGGGTCATCAATCAGTCAAATAGTAAACATGAAGAGTATCAGTAGAATGTACAACCACTTTTCAACCTTATGACCTTAGTAACAAGGTTGAAAAATGGTTCACGGGCAGTGTCCGTGGACGGTCCTAAGATATCTCTATTTATAAATTGAACATCACGCCTGCAATCCTCGAAGGGCTAGGCACCTATAGTTCACCCACATTTGGCAAGTTATGTTTAAGTCCTTGGACTGTCTCGTTCGTCTACTGGTCGCATGTGCTACAGCTGAGCATGAGGTCCCGTATTCGAGTCCCGGGTCGGGCAATGTGATACTGGGTTTCCGTCTGGAATTTCTCAGTAGCAGCCCGGAGTCTGGATTTGTCTATGACATTAATTATAATTCATCTTACATGTTTTTTTAGTATTTATTAATTTTGTAATGTTATTTTAATAATTATTTTATTAAATTAACATTAATATAAATATTTGCACACCTTTTTAGGTAAAGAAACAGAGAACTTTATGTTTATTTGTAACATCTGTTTATAGGTACCTTTTTTCTTGTTTTTTCTTGATTGGCACACTTAAAACATAACTGGTGAAATGTGGGTGTACTATAGGTACACCTCTGCCTAATCCTTTGGGGAATACAGGCGTGATGATATGTTTAAGTCCCATTTAATAGAGGGCGAGCCTATTGCCATCGAGCAATTTTTTGTTATTTCTCTCTTTATCCCCGTACAAAAGCAAACGTGTAAATTATCACCTGGCTGTTATTTTACTATTTCCTTTAAAATTACGACTGATGAGATATATGGAAAACGAAGATCGATCTGCTTGATAAAAATCGGAGCATTTACGACGGATTTTTGGTTTTTGTAATTTTTGCCAATGACAGTTTCCATCGGTTACACGGCTTGTCCTATATAAATGTATAGTACCTGGGCGATCGAGCTCTGCTCTGGTGAAAATAGAGAATGCACATTTAATAGTATAGGAAAGTACATACTTATCCATGTATAGTACATACTAATTCCATGCTGCCATCGTAGTACATACTAATTCCATGCTGCCATGATAGTACACACTAATTCATGCTGCCATGATAGTACACACTAATTCCATGCTGTCATGATAGTACACACTAATTCCAGGCTGCCATGATAGTACACACTAATTCCATGCTGTCATGATAGTACACACTAATTCCAGGCTGCCATGATAGTACACACTAATTCCATGCTGTCATGATAGTACACACTAATTCCAGGCTGCCATGATAGTAGGTATTTAATAATTCTATGCTGCCATGTCATTATTTTAAGGTTTATCTTGTTCTTAACTTTGGGCGACCGAGCTCTGCTCAGGTGTAATTATAAATATTGCTCATTTAATAGGATCCATAGGATATAGGATATGGGGAGTGGGGTAATGATTAGGGAACGTTTTGGTATCGTTTTTGTCTAGTTGGTATCAAATTTTTAGCCTTCGAATAACTGACTTACGTACTTGAACTCTACTACTATGTGTATCTTTATATTTAAATAAATATTTTTTTCCTCATATCTCGCTATTGCACCTACCACTGTTTGTCTCTGCATCACCCAAAGGTTGACTGGTAGAAAATGCCTGTGGCATTAAGTCCGCCTCTGGACATTTATGTGCTTGAAGTATAAATAAATAAATAATAAATAAACTCTAGTATTAGTGTATCACCGCGAGCAAGATGTGCGCAAGAGCCGATTGAGGCATATGTGGGAGGGTAGCAACTTAGCAAATGTTGTAACCTCTTACTAATGAGTCTTAATTCTCATAATTGGACGCAGAACGTCTGTTTTAAATGGTGTTGAAATACTTGATAATATTGTGTTAACTACTATAGTCAGTGTCGTTCATTTTCTAATAATATTTTTATTTTATTTTAACATGATCATGAGATCATTACTACTCATGACTTATGAGGAAATATAGAAATTAATAGTTAGGTAGTTTTTAATTTTGAAGACTAATATCTAGTCTTCAAAATTAGTGGCAGACATCAGAAATTCTGAATTTCAAAAGAACTGAAAAAGTATTTAGCGTCTTCGTGCCTGTTACTGTCTCAAGAAATAACAAATGACAGCTGAGTCACAGAATAAAACAGAAGGCCCACTGCGCATTTAAGGTATGAACCCACAAGTACGCGGCACGCGGCGTGCTCGTCTTGTCGGGCCAATTCAGTGAGTGTAACGTAGTCAGAACATAGAAGAGTTACGCGATAGAAAGAGAGGCAACTTCTATGGAATATAACTGTAGGTAATTAGCGCTGTGCGACCTGAATTGCACTTTATTGTGTCGTAGCAAGTCGCTTTTCATTTAAATGATTTTGCGGAGTGAACCATCTGTACAAATCTGTGGTTGGGTCTCTAATTGGGGGCCAAGCGGGCCATAGTCAAATAAGTAAGCTAAATCCATGCAACCTTGAGCACATACAACATTGTTAATATAAGTTTTAAAAATAGCCTCGAATCAGTTCAATTTCGATGGCGAGCGTAGCAAAACATGCAGATTCAAAACCCACAGAATAGTTAAAACAAATAAGCAGTGAATTACGCAGATGGTATGGTAAACTGGCAGAAATGCATATTTCACTGAATTTTGAGTAACAGGCGAAGTTTTTTAGGTCGATTTATAAAAGCGTGTGCGCACGAAAAAACAAAAAATGGAGAACACGAACATCGTACACGGAACATTTGGGTCGTACCTATATGTGTGCGTAAATTAGCAACGCGAACATCATGAACACCATACGAACTCAGTTCGACTTGTGTTCACGTTCAACCGCCCCGCTGTCTTTAGTAGCCATGGAATGGTGCATCCTCCGAACACCGTCCAAAAAGAACAACAATATTGGATCGCCACGATTGTTTTTGCGAACACAGTGTTTGATGTTCGTGTTCAATATGTTTTGTTCGATCGTGCGTACACGCCTTTATACTTATTTGTTTTAGTCTAACGATTCATACCAAGGGCAGATTTGTCTTCCGCAAGCATATTTGACTAACTGACTCATCCACAGAATTCCATTAAAGTTAATAGGTCATTAAATAACAATAACTATTGATGGTCGGTCTTTTGTCAAGCGGCAGTAAATATCTTGTATTTACTATATTCGCCTGACATCCTTGGTTAGTTAGGGCCCTCACCCACGGGCGACTTTTTGTAGCGATGCAGTCGCGATGCTCTCGCGCGTAGCATTGATACAGACGCGAAGCAGTCGCTAGCTGTGTGCCCGCGCCCACGGGACCAGATTCAGTCGCGGCGCAAACGCGATTCGGTCGCGATGCAAACGCGATTCGGTCGCGATGCAAACGCGATTCGGTCGCGATGCAGTTACGACACAAAAATACCTTGCAATCTTATTCGAATACTCAGGAAGACGTGAGTCCCATATTACAGGACGCTCCTGAATTGCCGTAATAAACGTTTCAGTGTCAAATGACTCCATTTTGCGCCTGTGACGGACAACAGCACGCACTTTGGACCTGACTGTGTTGCACTGATGCCGGTTCCCACTCACGCGCCGCGCCACACTCCCTCCCCCCTCCGTTCTCTCTACCGATGTCATCCGACGCGGTCGCGCGTTTGTATCGATACAATCGCGATGCACTAGCGCGTTAGTAGCGCGTTGGCATCGCTATTGTAGGGCGTTGCAAATGCGACTAACACGCGTTAGAAGAGATGCTGTCGCGCGTTTGCATCGCTACAAAAAGTCGCCGTGGGCGAGGGGCCTTAATGGTTCATTAATGGCAAATTTTTTTTGAAAATATCCGATCTCACAGACTTACCTAAGAAACTTTGGTTTCAGTCTCATAGGCAATATATGTATGTATAAAAAATTAAAAATAAATATCGTTTAGGTCCCTTATTTCCTGTTCCTGTATAAAACATCAAAAAAGCGATGACAAAGTAAAAGTCATACAAAGTTTTACCTAGATTACCAACCCAGCATTTAGCCGCCTCGAAGTCTGGCGTGTGAATGACGAACTGTTTGTTTTGCGGGTCGTACGTCGCCGTCGTGCGCATGAGTCGCGCGTCTGAGCCGTGCGCGATCTCCGTCAACGCGAAGCTTGCCAGCGTCTGTTGAAGATGGAGGTGTGTAAGTTTATAGGAGATCAAAATGGATAGTTTGAGGGTGCGGCGGAAAGATTCGTTGGGACCTTACTAACCATTTATGAGGTACAGATTGCGTTTCCAACAAGTCCTTAACCGACTACGAAACCCAAGAGCATTACAATGATCGTTGGTTTAAAGGTAAAGTGTTTTTAAATAACACATAACATAACATCACGCCTTGTTTCCCCGAAGGGGCTGGGCAGAGGTGTACCTATAGTACACCCACATTTCGACAGATGTTTAAGTCCCATGTAATAGGGCACGAGCCTATTGCCATCAACTGGGCACAAATCTAGACTCCGAGCTGCTACTGACAAATTCCAGAAAGAAAAACGCAATGACACTTTGCCCGACCTGGGAATCGAACCCAGGACCTCATGTTCAGCAGTAGCGCTTGCGACCTCTAGACTAACGAGGCAGTCGAGGGAGTGTTTTTAAATAATTAGGAGATAATGACATTTTAATAAATTTTTCAGCCTGATAAAAAGTCCTTAGCTGAATGTTTAGACATTTTTTTCTAAATGCGCTACTTGAAAACTTTAGTAGGTAATCAGTAGGTACAATTGATGAGTTTTTTCTATGAAAGATTATGCCGAATTAGTGACGAAAATGTCACTTAGTGAGTTTTACCTTTTAACCAACGAAATCCTTATGAAATCATATTTAAAATTAACCAATAATACAACATGTTTTTTTGTGATTGACCTTATAAAATTTCAAACATTGACCATGGTCTCGTTATTCTAAATCACGGCCAGGGTCAGCGCCCGAAAGTGACCGTACTGGAGCATGAAGCTATATACTGCAAACCAAAAGTTTAAGATAACTACTACTGGTGCTCTGTCACGCATAGGGTCGCAGCATTAATGCTGGGCGGTTTCCGTTTTGCGTGAATGTGACGCATATATTTCCCCCAACATGTTATTTTTTTGTGTTTGTGTTTTTTTTGCGTCATGTTTACCGCTTTCTTTCTTTTTCTCTTCTTTTTGGTAGATTATTTAGCTGCTGTCTTGTATGGATCAGAATGTTGGGCAAAAAATGTGATGAATGAATGGCAGATGAGGAATTGCATGCAACTGAGATGAGAATGCTATAAGAGGAATGTGTGGTGTTACACGAAATGATAGAATAAGAAATGAATACATAGGAGGAAATTTGAAAGTGGCACCGGTAACTGGCATGTGATGCGGAGGAATGAGGAACATGTCGTGAGGAAAGTTTTGAGTGTGAATGTCGATGGCTATAAGAGTAAGGAAGACCAAAGAAACGATGGATGAACTATGTGTAAGATGATATGGTTTGAAAGGGAGTGACTATCGACTGAGGTGACAACTAATAGAGAAGTATGGCAGAAAGAGAAAAAGAGAGAAGAGAGAGTTGCGCCGACCACAATTAAATTGGGAGAATGACTATGATTATTTAGCAATTATAATTTACTAGCAACCCGCCCCAGGCTTCGCACGGGTAGCAGAGTATATGCCTAGTGCCTACACCAGTCAGCATGATTATTTCCGGCATCTTCAACAATCATCGTCATATTTCAGCCAATTTACACCAAACTTTAATGAATTATACACCTAAACCTTCCTCATGAATCACTCCGTCCATTAGTGAAAACCCTAAGAAAATCCGTTCGGTTGTTTTCGAGTTTATCGCTTCATTTTATATGTAGTGAATCTCGTCGTGCAACACTATCTATTGTAAAATTGGCAAAACGAAACAGTGGTTCACTGTTTCCATCACAATGTGCAATGAAATGTGCTTATGGAAATCATGCATAATGGGCTGAGAGAATCACATCGTCACATTCCACTGACCATAGTGGGTGACCGTGGCCGCTAACGTTATCTGGCCTATTTGTTCTACAAACTTTGACCTCGCAACTTCGGAAGTAACATAACGTTGGAATTTTTTGTGAGTGAGATAAGTATAACAGACTATTATTAGATTTATGCTGTAATAAGTAGGCGGTTACTGTTATCGAAGGTTTCTTTTCTGTTTCCATTTATGTCAGTTATTCCCGATTTCACCTATGTAGGTACATTAGCAATATTTTAAGGTTGCACTAGTCGACGAGTCGACGGCTCAACTCGTTGGTGGGCGTGGCTAATATGCATACTTTTTAGTATAGTTATTTGTGTATTTTGTATTTATTTATCTAGTTTTTATTTATTTATTTAGAGAAATAGATGATGATTTATAAAGAAAACGAGCGCGTAAAATTTCTTGAACAGACCTTTTTGCGTAAGTATAGATATTATGGAAAAACTACTGGATGTATTCTACTCAAAATAAAATTATTTTAACTTTTGAATAAATTATCTATCCCTGTACGGTTTCTATTTTGCCATTTACATTTACATAAGTTATTTATTTACACCCAAAGATGAGTTAAAATTAGTGTTGAAATGTTAAAGTTTCGACGCTCTTATCTTCCAAATCAATATTTCTTTTACAACGGACGAGTAATCACGATACTACGTTTGTATGGAAGAATGACCGGCTAGCGCAACCATAGTGAATGCCCAAATAAACACACACTGTTGGATTTTCTACGCTCGGCTCAGCGCCTAAAGCTGAAAATCCAAAAGCTCGATTTTATTTAGTTTTCACCTAGTTATAGTGAAAATGAGATACTCAGAGTCTCCATACTTGTTGTCCGTGGAACCACGGGGTCTTGATGCAAGAGAGATGAAATAAAAATTACGAAATAATCTCTATTGTAGTAACAAGGCCTGTGACGATTATGTCTGATCTCTCAAGGATCCATCATTGACTGCTTTAAAAAGAAATTAATGTTATGATGATTCTTACCTCTCTTTCCACAAATGAAGCTTCATAGAACTTATGGTGCCTCTCAGTGCCGAGCGAAAGTAAGGCATTTGAAAACAAATATATGCCGATCGCCATCTTCACTGACACGCTGGGGTTCAAAGACTGCACAGCCTCGTTTATCGTCATTATTGTGCGTGTCTGTGGAAAAAATAAAATTTTTGTGATATTTCCAAAAATAGTACTTATTTAAAGTACCTAATTATAGAAAAAAATTACAAAAACAATTTTAATATTATTTTCAAAGATATTATACCTACACTAAAGTAATAATTAAGAGAATCACTTTTTTTTACAAATAAAAATAACCATAAAAACTATGAAGATAAGTACTTAGGTCAAAAAAAGTTAGTAATGATGTAATTGTCCTTCGGAAGAGATATCAATCGTTTTGTAGTTTAATGGTATTAGACTACCTAAAAATACTTAAGGCAGTGCCGGTAGCTGTGAAAGTCGCCGGTAGCCGGGAAGGAGTGCCGCTCGGCAAAAGCCGGCGGTCCGCGCCGCCTTTACGTAGGCGTCAAAGAGGCGTAAATTGCCATATAATATAGATAAACAAGAATCGTCAAATAACTAAGTAACTAACTACTCTGTAATAGTTATGCGGGGTCTTAAATAATAAAAAATACACGTTGACATGAGAACCTTGTCATTTTTTGTCGGTTAAAAAAAGATTTTACATATCTTGAGTCTTAATTTGAAAAAAGAAGCTAATAATTAATAGTCTTATAGTCTAAGGCCTAGCCCACACTGCAAAATGTCACCGGGCGTCTTTATTCGCTCGGTTTATATTCAGTGTACGGAGTACGTTTCAGCGCAAATTTTAAATCGCCAGTAAGGGTAGATACATAAGATACCATGTGTTACAGAATTGCGATAAAAATTTCGCGAGATTTTTAATCGTAGTGCGGGCTAGGCTTAATAGGACTTTTTATTACGGACGCTTTTACGAGCGTCCACGTCTTTCTAACTTTCTACATTGTTCTCACATGCATAATTTCAAAATGAATGATGTAACCAATATTTTGTATCAAATTTTTGATTTAAAAGAGTGTCCGTGGAGTTTCTTGCCCGTTCTTCTCCATAGGTACCTACTAGGTACTCTTTGGAATGGGCAACTAGCTTCAGATTTTTGACTGACCGACCCCTTGACAATTCGAAAGTGCCTGTAAATGGTTTAATTGAAATAAATGTTTTGAGTTTGAGTTTAGGAGTAAAAAAATAATCATAGTATCAAGCTTCCCAGGAAAGTCCAATAGGGTACTTGACTGGATTTTTTAAATTACATTTATCTAACTAACCCTAGAAAAAAGATAAGCAAGACATTTTTTTTTTAATTCTTCCAAAAATAAACTAAACAGGTACATAACCACTACCAAGTGACGTTACAATATAGAAGATGGTAGATAGCTGATGTTATATGGAGTAACGTAGGCTACTTTAATTTAAGAAAAAAAATAGGCCGCGCGTACCTTGGACTCGAATTTGTATCGTATCGTACGTAAACGTACGACCGTGGTTGTACGAATTGAGTGCGCACACTGAACACGTTTTTCTCCGTCAAATAGGTAGTGTTCCGGTGATATCGCACTGAACGCACGAAAACTCCCAACAAGTCCGGATTGATTTCAGACTTCGGAACTAAACGTACGACTAATTCGCAATCAGTCTGCGCACTCCCTTAGTACTTGGAAGGTTGGGATCGTTCGTGCGTGTTCGTATGTGCCCGCACGAATACAATTCGTACGAAAACGCGTCCAAAATGCGCGCGGCCTTTGGGTCCACACGGACGAAGCCGGCATCGGCAGCAGCTAGTAATTAATATACAAAATCGGCTCTTACCCTTCGACTATAGCTAGAGTTAACCATTTCTTTAGTGTGGAATTTGTACTCGTTTATTTTCTTCAGCTGGAGCTGTGTGATGCGTTTTTGTTCCTCCACCGTTGGCGCGATGGAGTTGTGTGCGAAGAGTGGGTCCTTCTCCAGGGTATGCCATATTTTGTACTGGAACAATGGAAAGGAATTTGTTAGAAAGATTGAAATATAGTCTGGGAAAGAATGGCAGAAACGTTACATAGAAAAAAAAAAAAAACATCCGATTTGAATAACCTCCTCCTTTTAGAAATCGGTTAAAAAAGAACTCTGTGCGTGCCCTATCCTCAGTGAGGTGTACAGTTCTCGCAAAACTTTATGAGCCCTCTGAAAGTAGGCCCGAGTACTAAACCGCGCAGGGCACAGATGAGTGCAAAATCATTTATTGTAAGCTGTGAAACATTTTTTACTTACTGCGCAGCCACTCGCGTCCAACTTCCGAGAGCTCAAAAAGTTTTGCGCATAGTGTACACTATTAAGTTATAATTATAGAATATATAGATAGATAGAAGTTAGTAAGTTAATATAAAAGTTTATATTACTATAAAGAGTAGCTACTCTTTATTGTACACCATAAAAATTACAGACATAAATTTAGGAATTTTACATAGGGTGACACAATGGGCGGTCTTATCGCCTAAGTTGTTGACTATGATAACGAATAACTTTGTGGTGATTCAGAAATCAACGTTTCAGTATAAAGGCACTTCAGAATGCACTTATGCTTCATTTGTTCGACTGAATTACGTAAGAAATGGTATGATAATATATGAATCTTAGTAGCTCGTTACTAGACAGGTACATTACTGTCACAGCCTACAACTAGAGCACTGATGGACGACCGTGAAAATGTGGGCCCAGGCGAATGCCTGGTTGCCGCCAAGGCTTGCATAGTACTTTTCTCAAATAATGCGCGGAAATTCAAACTAAGTAAATTAATTATAAATTCCAGAATCAATGACGAACAATGATAATTTCCTGGTTGCGGCCAAGGTTTATTCAATTCAATTATTTAATTCGGAAAACGTCCATATTGTATTAGTATTAGAACTTAGAAACTATGTTAGTAGCATTAAAATCACAACCAATATACCTACGATCAAAAACAATAATTAAATTGAAATAGAATTACATCTAAATTAAGTTACATTACAATAAAAACAAAATTTATATAGTAGGTACTTTTCTCAAATAATGCGCGGAAATTCAAACTAAGTAAATAAATTATTAATTCCAGAATCAATGATTAAACAACGATAATGTTTCACGCGCCAATATGTTAATTTGTTTCTTCTTACTCTATTTGCAAGCCAAATCGAAATTTAAATAAAATATTTGATAAGTTACCTCCTTGGTTGCCATAACATGTGTTAAAGTAAAAAATCATTCCATTTTTAAATTACACAACAGTTATGAGTTTTCATAGTAATTTATTCTGCCGCTAAACACGACAGATATGGATTTTTGTACAATCATTGCCGGCCGGGCGATGGACATTCGACCAGTAGATACAGCATTTTCAATCTATCTCGAAAAAGGTTGTCAAAATAATTCTCGAATTTGCAAGCATGTTTGAGCAAACAATAGAGAACCCTGTTAGTTTGTTAGTGCAGCTATATTTCATAATGTTGTTTTAGTTAACGTTAGCTTTTGGGACGTAACATCTACATAAGTTCAAATCAAACCATGATCACAAGGCATGGCATGCATTCTTTGTAACAAAAGCATTACAATAGTGTTTAGATAAAAACACGCTCCCTGCGTCATTCTCCATAGACATCGTGCCTGCTTTTTCAATGATAGGTAAGCTGCGGTTGCCTAGAAGAGCGGTAGCCATCATATTATAACGGCCGTCATGAAAATAATGTTCACTAGTATTTGACAAATAATAGCCTGTAATATTTAACTTATTTGCAAACTCCATTCACATGCAAAAACAACAAAGAACTCGACTTTTCACATCACAAATATTTTTGTTGAAATTATTTTTCCCTTTCTCACAACGAATGTACGAAATTGATCAAAATCGGTCGATTTCGTGCGCAGCCTCAAGGCACGGATTAGTAATTACCGGCGTCCTCACCTTCCGCCTAACGCAGGTCCTCACCGGACACGGTTGTTTCGGGAGGTTCCTGTTCCGGATAAGGCGGGAGGAAACGTGCGGGTGTCATCATTGTCGATCGCCCGGAGGACACCTTGGAGCATATGGTGGAGGTCTGCCCGGCTTGGGCGGGGTACCGTCGTGTTCTTGTGGAGGCGATCGGCGGCGGTAATATCTCGCGTCCGGCCCTGGTCCAGGCCATGGCACGGAGCGAAAGGGCATGGGAAGCCGTCACCTCTTTTTGCGAAGCAGTAATGCTCGCGAAGGAGGAGGCGGAACGCGTGAGGGAGAGGCAAATTTCGCGCCCTCACGCGCACGGACTGGGTGTCTGGAATCCCAGGACGATTCCCGGCCACCGTAGGAGCGGGCCTGCGGACGGTGAGCACCAGGCCCGGGTCGACGGCGCATTGTGTTCCACGCGCGCCTCAAAGGGAACGTCAGCACAACTGACGGAGTCCGCTAGGGCCGATGCCTGCCAGGGTCGCGGGAAAGTCCGCAAGGGATACCGTGGCCCCTGGCAACATTCAGGCAACTAAAGGAACACGGGTGGGTTTTAAACAGTAAGAGTCTGACACGCCCTCCCGTTCCGCCCAGAGCGAGAGAAGTTATTTCATAATTTCCCACCAAAAAAAAAAAAAAAAAAGTGGTCAAAAACGGCTCTGTATTTGGATAGAAATGATTTTGACCGTTCACCACTTTCTTAGGAAACCAAAGCTTTACCTGCGTTACCCAAAATGTTTTAGACAGGTAGGTACTAGTAATCATTCCACCCGCATTAAAGGGGGATTACCATTATCGCTTTTCAGGAATGAAAAGTACTCAGACAGTCGAGACTCGAGAGTGCTTATCCGGGATATCCCTCAGCCGTGACGAGATAAGTCACAGGATTAACGTCAGCACATTTAAGACTTATCGGGCATTCTATCTAAAATGCCCCAATACCTTGAAAATTCTTTGGCATAAAGTAATAATGATGATCAACAACAACTTGACATCGCGCCTTGTTTCCCCGAAGGGTTGGGCAGTACCTATAGTTCACCCACATTTCACCAGTTGTGTTTCAAGTCCCAATGAATAGAGGGAAAGCTTATTGCTATCAACCGGGCACAAATCCAGACTCTGGGTGGGCTGCTACTGAGAAATTTCAGACAGAAAAACCAAATAACACTGGCCGACCTGGAAATCGAACCCAGGACCTCATGCACAGCAGTAGCACTTGCGACCACTAGACCAACGAGGCAGTCTAAACGTTTCAACGATCATAAAAGTTTTGTAAAATTTAAAACCATTTACGAGAGTTGATTTCGTTACAACAAATTTTTTATGTAGTTACCTAAATACTAATAAAAATTCAGTTGGTATTTTATGCAATACACCACAACAACCTAAACAGACGGACTCCTAATATGGAAACTTGATATTTTAATCCTGATGCTACAATGGCACCCACATTGCCTACATACCCGCTCATCATTTCCCTGCCCTTAAAAATACCAATTTATTTGGGGTCGGTGCAAGATGTCTTTTTCTTCCATAGGTACTTCTTTATTAATCGTCATCGCGGTAGTCACTCCTTTTCTAGCCATATCAACTTTTACACTATCGTTTCTTTGGTCTTCCCTTACTCTTAGTCCAGCTTCACTCAGACGTACTTTAATCGCGGCGATTTTTTTTCGTACACTGGATTATCAACTCTCGGTATTGAGCCGAGCATTGAGAATCTAACAGAGAGCATCCAGCGCGTATCCCAGCGCGTCAAGAAAACACACTGTTGGATATTCAACTCTCCACGCTAAGCAAAGCGTCGAAAATTTCCACAATTTCCTCATTCCTCCGCATACTACGTTGCCTAAATACTCGTAATCCAACTTACGAATAATCCGTATTATACCCGTGGATATAAAATCGATTAATAGGATTACAAACAGCCAGCAAACAGCACTATAAAAACTTCATACATTTTTAACGCACAGACTAATCAATATAAACTTCCAATTACGTTTCAGGCATATCGATAAATGTATAGAGGACATACGAAAATAATAACAGCCGCACGGGTCGTTCCAAGGATAAGCTACGATTGCCGCGGTCGGTTCCTAGATGGGTGACCATCCATTAGATACTTAACGAAAGCAAGTCCCGGCTGTCATTTGTAGATCTTTGACAGTCGTTACGGGTAGTCAGAATCAGAAGCCCGAAAGTCTGAAAACCAGTCAAGTAGTAAAATACTGGTATTCAGCTGCATCTGGTTAGACTGGAAGCCGACTGCAACGTTGGGAAAATGAGAAATCAAGCTAACTCTGCGCGATTTTTGCGCGACAGTCTCTTTTTCAAGTATTATTTCTCTGTCAATGCCATAACACAATGCAAACTATAAACACACACATAACTAGTCTTTGATATATTTTAATGTGTGTAGCCCGTAAGTGTTTTACTGCTGAAGTGTGGATAAAATTGACCAATAAATGGCGGTTTCTCGATTTCAGGGTCATGTCGGATCACGTGTTGTACGATCATGCAGAGATTAGACATATTCCACGTATGCGCTGATAAAACGGTAACGGTGCACTGTTTAGTATAGTTTTAAGGTGATTTTGAATTAAAACACGAATTGGGTCGTCAGGAAAAATGGGCGGCTTCAATATCGGGATGTCAGTGATCTCGATTCATATGTAATGCTAGTTACTGTATAGATATTATTAAATTAAATGATGGATAATATAGGGATGTTGATTGTCCGATAGGTTATTAAAAAATATTGGACACGTATTTTTATGACTTGCGAGTTGTGACGTGCACTCCCCAACTTCAATGCGTTTTATCTAAATATTTTTTTATTAATATGATAAAGCAAAACGTGTCTAATATTTTTGTATTATCTGATTGACGGACTAGTTATATGGTTTTTTTTCCAAAGGATATTAGGAAGTAAGGGTTGGTCAAATTCTTTCTCTGAGTCGTACATCATATACTTGCTATATCATACTTTATTCTACAGACCAAGTTTAATTGAAGAAGTCTCGACCAATTTCGCGTTCATCGTCTTATTTCTCATTCGATATTCTTTGACGGGGTTCCCCAGTCTTATCGATGAGTGCCTACGGAGGAACGTTACTCCAGACAATTAGTCACGACGGCACTTTATGAGAGTTTATCAGTACTTTTATGCAATGTACGTACAAATAATACAAATTAATAATAGGGGGGTCCTCATTCAAGAAACGTTTTTTTTCCGCGTTATTGCTCGATTTTATGTTCTGGAGCTTGTTTTTCAGACCCTGCAAAACTTTATGCTTTGTTATCATTATAATATGTATATACAGTACCTACTAATATTTTGCCCGGCAAAATCTACACATTGTAAGGGAGCGCACAATATGTAGATTTTTTACTAGAGACAGTGGTCCTATTACTGGTGTACTTCCAACAGAGTCGGAACCAAGTGGTGCTGAACGATTGGATTTCACAACAAAAACGTGTGTTGCCCTAGACAGGAAATAACACCGAGGACAGTTAATAACAATAATCAATACTATCACATCTGATTTAAATGTTTAATTCGTTTATGAGCCGTGTTATCTCAATCAAAACAAAGTATTTTGGCTGTGACATTTCACATTGAATCGATATAATATAAAAGATATCACATCTGCAATGGGTCAGATTACTTCGCATAAGTTATCTTCCAATAACACACAGGTGCATTAATTAAAATATTATTAATGAGAAAGTATCTCTGTGTGTCTGTCTGTAAGTCACACACATACACACCTCTAAACCACAAAACCAATCGTTATGGAATTTGACAGATTAGGTAGCTTGCATAGGGGTCCTGAAATAGGACAAAGGCTTTTTACTTTTCGTCCTAGATATTGGTAAGTATTAAAAAATCATGAGTACCAGACCGGACAGTCTGGACTAAAACATCACTGGCGAAATCTGGGTGTACTATAAGTACACCTCTGCCTAACAACTTGGGGAATTAATACAAGCGTGATGTTATGATGTTAAACCCCGAGAGCTTTCAGCTAGAACTTCAGAATCGTTTCGAGTGCCTAGGGAGCTCCGGCGACGATTACATAATAACGATGGCTTCGCGAAAAATGTCCATATGGTCGGCTCTGAGATTGAAGATCTCAGACCCGTAATAAAATAGAAACAAGAAGCTCTCGGAACCTAAATTACAGCTCATGGAGGAGAGGCGCGAGATGATCTTAGTCTTCAGACGATGCGAGCCGGTAGTAGCTCGCATCGTCTGAAGACTAAGCTCAATAGACGGATCTCTAAGTCCTTGATAAGCGACCTTCGACGTTTTAATACGACGTCGATTGTGAGAGAGTAGGATGGCTATGAAGCAGCTTAAAAACAATAAGGTGATGACGGAATTATGGCCGAACTCCTGAAGGCCGATGGAAAACTCATTCTTAATGCAGAAGCTGTTCTGCTGTGTGTGGTAGTACTCTTCTTTGAAAAGGGGGACAATGCCCTGCTTAACAATTATAAGCCCATCTCATTTCTGAGCCATGTCTACAAGCTTTTACAAGAAGTCATCACGATCCATCTCTCGCGCAGATTTGACTACTTCCAGCCTCCCGAACAAACCGGATTCCGTAAAGGCTTTAGCACCGCAGAAATTATTATTGTTATGAAATACAAAATTCAGGCGAAATCGCGGGCAACAGTTAGACTCTCATGAACAGATCCTACCGATACAATGTTAGAAAAAATACACAGATATATCCCCAGTGTCTAATAACAGCATCCCAGTTACCACATGATCACAAGTGGTTTCATAAACAATTGAATACTCAAATAGTTTCCTTGAGTGACTGTTGAGCCAGTAATGAATGAGAGGCATGGCTAATGGTATGACCATAAATATGAATCAAAGGCAAAGATGTACAGAAATTGTAGACGTGACTTATATTAATTACTGTTATGCCAGCCTATAATTGTGTACAGTAAGTAGACCGCACTCACCGCGGTGGTAACAATTTGACCATAAGGGGACTACAGGGGCTAAACGCAAGTTTTATAATGCAATAAAGCAGTAGTTCCCAAAGTTGACTGGACCGAGAATTTTTGGGTGAGAATTTATCAAATAACTTCGCCCTCCCGCTCTAGGCGGAGCGGGCGTGTCAGACTCTAACTATACATATGGAAGGACTATTCAAATAACAAAAGAAAACTTCGATTCGACTACAATCTAAAATTGTAATACTTAATTAAACATAAAGTGATATTGCAATGAGAAGGATGTATTTGTTTCCTATTTTTTGTCACTTTAGCATCAACATCAATTTTAGTTACTTTTAATCGCAATGAGTTTGATACGTCCAATTTATTTTGGTATTTAGTTTTAATAGCTGAAAATCAATTTTTCAAGGCCCACCCAATCTGGTGGGTCGTGACCCATAGTTTGGGAGCCACTGCATTAAAGTAATGTAAAAACTGTAGAAAAAAAAAACAGAAAAATTCAAAAGTGCCTTAAATGGTTTATCCTAACCTAACTAATTATAAAAGCGAAAGTGAGTTTGTTTGTTACGCTTTCACGCTAAAACTGCTAAACAGATTTGGATGAAATTTGGCACATGGGTAAACCATGACCTGGAGAAGGACATACGCTACTTTCCATCCTGGATATCAGACGAAGTCGCGGGCGTCCTCTGCGGCATACTGAAATGTACGACTACCGCGCTTTAGTCTGTCAAGCCACTCGCTTACCGGCTAGCTGACTGGCAAATAGTTTCATTTCAGCATGAGCTATTTTTCACAGCGTTTGCGGTTCATTCGGAGAAGCAGACAAGATGACGCCTCGCAGCGTAATCACGCGCACACGTAATCCTTTAGTCGCCATTTATAATAAGCACGTAGGTAGAGCCTAGATTATTCTGTGTTGAACACTACCCATACCATAACCGTACATCGACCACTTTTTATACAGAACTATTATAGATTAAAAGTTCCATTCACATCGGCAGAAAACAATTAATAGAATACAGTATTACTTGATTTTGAACCTTATCTCTCTTCAATATTAGTCTTAAATAATTCTCAACTTCCGCATAGTTTGTTTTAGAATTTACTTCTGAATTCAAGTAACAGAACTGTATTTTCCACTGATAAAGTTCAGAATCGTGTGGGATTCATATTAAATTTGTGTAGTCCTCATTGCATTGCTATTCCTCAATACGAATAGTTAATTCAGTTTTAGAAAAGCATATTTCCGCTTTATTATTTTCATGAACTGAATGCACAAGTGGTAGTCGTTTCTAGAATAAGCTGGGTAGATAACTAACCGTTATTTTTAATAAAGCTTTTGTATAATCGTTACGTTATTCTCTGCCTCTCTATGCATACAAGTACAACACCAAACACCATAAGTAGAATATTATGTTATAATCATAATACAAACTAAAAAAAAAAAAACTGGTATTCAGCTGCATCCGGTTAGACTGGAAGCCGACCCCAATATAGTTGGGAAAAGGCTAGGCAGATTGAATCATAATACAAACACCGATTTTTTACTATAATTGTATAAAACACAGACCAAATAAAAAAACCAAGACTGCGCTGCAAACAATAACGTGAAGCATGCCAAAACTACTCCTCCGCTCTGTGTATACACGCTCACACGCACACATTTACAACCATTAATTACATACAATGAAACTACACCTCACTAAAAGTGCACATTTACGAAACCGGCACCGACTTCACGACATTGTTGACAGCCATGTTGGTTTTGTGTCATGATTTGTTATTTGGTCTGGTGAATGTGGGTTGGATGAAGGTACTTTGGAACACATCTTTATTAACTGCTCCAATAATAACCCAGCACGTCATGACTTGTATAGTCATCTCCCTAAATTAAAGATCCCTGTCCCTATTAACTTTCCATACCTACTAACACACTCTTCCCCAAAGCTCTTTGCGGCTTTGATGTTTTTTATCCGTATCAATGACATCAAATTATGATGTTTTTTTGTGTGGTTTGTGATCCTATATAAAAATACTTATAATTTAACTAACTATATTTTTTATCTGTTTGTCTTCTACTAGCATTCTCTGTCTACGGTTCTACTTATACCCGTTAACAAGTTTCACACTAAATACAACTAATACCCTTTTTTTATTTCGGTTTTTAAATCCATTTTTTTTTTCTTGTAACCCTCCTTCGCACGTTTTCTCTTCACATCTGACATTGGCAGAATTGTCGACATCGGCACCATTGCCATAAAGAAAAATAGAATAGATAAAACATTGTTTAGTTATTTTTAATTTAGTTATACCTACTGATTGATTAAGGGAGACTTATTGTGGTCACATTGCAAATCTACACACGCACATAGTCGCATACGTATTTAAAAGGCATAGTAGGTACTTCGTGTCCATTTTGGTTTGTTTCAACTGTACAGCGCAAGTGTGACTGTCATTTATAAAAATAAAATGGCCTTTTAATTCTTGCTATTTGAATTACAAAAAATAATATAAATACTGCATGCAATCATAATTTAACATTCCAGTTCGTAATAGTAATATTACATATTTTTTTACCTAATATTTAAATATTACGCGTAAAATGAATAAATAATAATACACACAATAAAAAAAAGCATTTCTTTTCTATTAATAAATAAATATTGATTTATATTAAAATTATTATGATTATTTATTTAAATTGTTACATTTTAGTTTTTATAATTATTTTGACGATTTTATAAAGCAAGAACCCCTCTTATTCGAAGGTGAAGGTCTCCTCCAGAGATGACCAACGGTCTTTATCTTCTGCC
The DNA here is from genome assembly GCA_963853775.1 of Xanthia togata. NCBI lineage: Eukaryota > Metazoa > Arthropoda > Insecta > Lepidoptera > Noctuidae > Xanthia > Xanthia togata. Next base: position 23,448,139 of record OY970802.1, read on the forward strand.
GTGCGCATCCAGCGAGTGCCAGCGACCTTCACGTTGTCATCGACCCAGTGAGCTATGGGCCTTCCTCTCTTTCTTTGGCGTGGTGCCTGGCCATGTCGTCGTCTTTGAGTCTTGTAATATGTCCAGCCCATCGCCATTTTTGCTTTTGAGAATAATTGAAGGCTAGATGCCTGCATTTTGCATCTTTCGTATTTCCATGACACTCCTTTCCATGCTCTTTTGACATGATGTTATTTTTGTTTTTATTTGACGACTATATTTCCATGTCTGGCAAGCATATCATGTTATAACGAGGGCACTATGCAGGTATCCATGACTCTTTTCTTAGTTTTTAAAGGCATACCACTTTTGACTAAGTACCTCTTTCTTTAAGACTGTCGTTTACGTAGTTTTAATTATTTTTAGGATCAAAAGGAAAAAACGGAACCCTGATAAGGATCACTCGTTGTGTCTGGCTGGCTGTCTGTCTGTCACAGCCAATTTGGTTCGAAACTACTGGACCAATTTAGTTGAAATTTGCTACACATATTAACACGGATATCGATATAATTTATACGTGGCCGAAATACGGAAGTGTTACGTAAATACTGGATTTTGAATATAAAAATGCGAACTGTGCCGTGTGTGCCGTGTCAAACGAAAGGGCTTGTTGTGGGCATTTTTTTTTTTTGTAATTTTAAAATGAATACTTTCTCTAGAGGCACAGTTGTCTCGGAGATAACGGGATTTCCGAAAAAACAGAGCCAAAATTTTAAAAAAATACTGAGAATTGTACCATTCTTTATTCATAGATTACAGGAAAACCTATAAGAAGTCTATCGTCTTAAAATAACATGGTAAATCTCTCAATATTGTGCGAACAAACTTATTGGGATACAAAATTACCTATATTCAAAGTGACCGAGATCGATTCATTGAACGATTCTAAACAAACTACTTAGGTAATGTGCATTAATTGAGTTACACATTGTATAATTCTCATAATAATCATAAATCCTGCTTATTTCGTTTAGTAGTGGGCTGCGGGAGGTACGCAACGCATACCTTAGTAGGAAGCCTACATCAACGGCACAGGTGGCCAACCAACACCTCTTTAAGCAGTATTATTTTGATGTTACTTCAGTGCGAGAAAGAAGTGGAGCTATACAGGACGTCTGCTCCATCTCTTTCCCACGCTCAAGTAACATTAAAATAATACTGCTAAAAGAGGAGGTGGTAGGGTCTGGTCTGCCTAAACAGGTATCTCCAGAAATGACGCCATTTTTTTAAATATTATCCTATGATGAGTAGAGGTCATTTTCGGCGTACAAAATAATGAATACCTACTGGGTGACAATGACAAACGTCACGTTGCTCTCGAAACTTTTGGAAAAATGTTACCTACTTGTATATTTACTAGTAAGTAGTTTTTTTTTTAATACGTCATAAATCGTATACTTACTATTATTACAACGTCGATCAAAGTTACAAAGAACTTTATGAACTTTTATTTATGTTACTTGCTGCTACGGAACCCTTCGTGGGCGAGTCCGGCTCGCACTTGGCCGGTTTTTTTTGTGCATATTTTCATGCATATTTTGGTACTTTATTAGTGCATATAATCCGATGTCTACTTAATTATTACATTACCAAACTTATCCTCTACTACGCGGATTTCTTAGCAAGAGGAAAAAACTAACTGTGTTCGACTACCTGGGCTGTTTACCTAATCGATCTAGAAAACCCCTCAAGGAAAATATGGCTCAGTAGAATACTTGTTTTCCCAGTTAAAACCCCAACAGTAATCCCTTTTATGTTAATTTTGTTAGGTTTGACTGCTCCTGTCAAGTTATTTTTAAGAGGTTCTAGAGTTGCAACGGATATTCGGCCACTGTCCGGTATCCGGCCTATCCGGCCAGGATAGGCAGTCGCCGGTTATCCGGTATCTGGCCAAATCACTATCAGTTGGAATAGTTGCAACGGATATTGATTTGAAAAAATTTTCGTCGTTTATCTAAAAATAAAAAATCTGTTTCATAGAAAAGTGCAACACCTACGCGGTCAAAATGTAGGTATGGGACAGCAATTTTGTTTTCAAAGTGGTTAGATATGCGTGACCGCCATGGTACCTACTGAATCCATAGTTACAGGTTGCGGGTAAATGTCCCTGCCATAAGGCATAAATTAAGGTCCTGGGTTCGATCCCCAGGTCGGGCAGTGTTATTTGGTTTTCCATCAGGGATTTCTCAGCAAATGGGTAATAGGCTCGCCCGCTATTACATGGCCATTAAAACCACTGGTAGGTAAAAACCACCACTGGTACTATGGGTGTGTACCCATAGTACCTACACCCACATTTCGCCAGTAATCCCGGAAGGGTTAGGCAGAGGTGTCCCTGCCTAAGCCATTACAAGCGTGATGTTATGTTACTTAAGAGGGAACAGGGGCTGCGAGGAATTTGAAAAATAGGTATTTGAAGAAACTATTGCCGTCGCGCTGCGCCCGAAAAACCGAGTTAAACCCCGTAAAGTGCGATAGGGACAACTGCAGTTCAGACCGATTATATCACAATTTTTTTGACGAAAACGACGTTTGGCATTCTCCTTTTTTCTCCTCGAAAACTTAGCCAATTTAATATTTTTTTACATTAAAAATTTAAGAAAGAGTAGGTATGTCTAGGTTCCTATTATTTTCTTTTATGCTAAAAACTTTACCGAATCAGTCTGGTAGTCCTCTAATCACGGCGGTAAAAATGGGGCATTTTTGTAATTTTTGGAGGGTTATAGTTTCCTTACTTATTAATTGCTGAAAAAAAGGAAATGACAGGGACATGCCTATAGAGACCCTGATTTTATACAGCTCTAGAGGCATTATTCAGGAAGAAAAACGGGGAATACGTTTGTATGGAGAATCGCGGGCCCTGTTCCCTCTTAAGGCGTTTTGTAACAGTGTGGTAAGATAACTTGCGAGTGGTGGAATCATTTTTAGAATAAAATATGGAAAATAATAAAAAAAACAATCAAAACTATGTTCTTCACTACACAGGGGGCTATACAACGTGTTCATTTTTATAAAATAAGATAAGATAATTCTTTATTGACATAAAAGGTTAAGTACAGAAACTTGTTTCAAACCTCTGACTCCTGAACTAGGTGTACCTGTATGTCAGGAGTCAGCGCCCTCTTCCATTTTATTTGGCTTTGATAGTAATGTCAACATAGGAATAGACAAACATATGTATGTGCTACAAAATACAATTTTAAAAGAGGTAAAAACAAAATAAAAATACCTTATCAGAAATAAAAAGTAACATCAAAAATATAATTTATTCTACTAGGTATATCGTGCTGTGTGTGTGTCGGAGATGTGTACGTGTGCGTGTGGGTGGGTTCCCGATCGTGTTTGTGTATGAGTAGGTGCATGAAAGAAAGGTATGTTCTATGTACTTATGTGTTCCTTTGTAGAATGAGATTAGTTATTTATTATTTTCTCTACATCCTCATAATCAAGAGTAAAGAGCCAGTTCCTTCTTTACTTTAAGTTTACATTCGAGTAGTGTTAGCGGATACAAATTTAAGTTTTTTTTTTTTTCGATTTATGATTTCTGATTTATAGATGACTCTAGGGTATTGTGAGACCATGTCAAAGAATCAACTAGCATATAAATTATATTTTTTAAAGATAACTCACCACAAGACTGGACTCTCGATGTGTGTATCTAAGTTTCATTGATAAGTACGAGTAAAAAGTATTCTATCTATCTACGAGTAAATCATTTTCATTCAAACCAATCCATTAAATTTAAAGCTAAGAAATACATTATATATAAATATAAATGACTAGTAATTAATTACTGTATGTATTGCATACTGTAGTAATCTTGCCAAATTAATGAAAACAGCAAAATATTTGACATCTATTTGCGACATTGAGATATGATAATAAGCATTATATGAACATTAGGCTATAAAACTTGCAAAACATGTACTTAGAAACCTATTAGCAATTATTTTCATGAAAAGGTAATAAATCATATTTAATTATATCTTTATAGTCCAAGGTATACTTAAAGATAAATTTTACGTTGCTGAATTATTATGATATTCATATTACACTTAAATACAGGCTCCTGAAATACAGGTACTCTAACCTAGCTCTGGAGCCAGGGTCTCCAATTTTTCTGTAACCTATTCATGGCAATAAATAATTTATTTATTAATTTACTTTAAAATTCAATACATTTTGGCATTCTTGGCTTTAAAAAAAAATATATTATAGAAAATACTAATAAGTACGTAGGTATCTACTTATTTGTACGTAAACAGTTAACAGACAAGTTAGTAATAAAATATATTTTTTATTAAAATTAAAAAGAAATATTGCCATTGATGTTTGCAAAATATTTAAATTCCAGTAAGTATTTCGATAAAAACCATTTTACTGAAATGTACTGTTGTCTGTGACTTTTTTTTAAGTGCAATTAATTATTTATTTTTATTATTCTTTTGTTTCCTTCAAAAGTCACATTACCTGACAGCAAAACTTTTATTTCATTGCTGTTTTCTTTTTAACTAAGTAAAAAAGCTTGCACTGAGGTTTAAGTGAGATAAACAGTATTTATTTCAATATTAGCTAGCTCTAGGCAGATTTTTGATATGTTTGAGTTTATTATTGCAATTTTCATAGGGATTTCTAATTTATTTGAACAGTGCCTGCTACTCGTTGTTCATTTCATACAAGCAGGGTCTTAATATAGAAAATAAACACTTTTAGCGTGCAAAAGAATTATGGAACATTCTGGTAAAAGAAAATGCCAAAATTGGAACTTGGAATATTAGGCATGTAATGGTTAGAAGAAAAATATATAATTATGCACTTAGCAAAGTATTTTTAATAAAGGTATCTAATATTAGCAGGTATGCCATGAAAATTATCTGAAAACAGAAACCATATTTTTTTTATTTGAAATTTATTCTACAATTTTTATTCATGCTTTCAATGAAAATTACTACTGTAACTAACCGTTTCCATATTTTTATTTGACCTAGAAAAGCAAGTTAGAATCAAACATTTTAATGATCACCCATACACAGCGCTCGTTAATATATTCTCTGACTATGTTGTGACCACTTGACTATGTGAGACACATCCCAAATTATCTTGCTTAGCCTTGACAGATGTGATAAAACTTTGTATTTGCATAAAATATTTATTTCAAGCATGGTGAACATTTGAATACAATTAAAACAAAATATATTTTTATCAGCGACTTAAATTAATGGTGCAGTGAACAATTAAATATAATTATTAATTTCGTAAATTTTTGCCATAGAATACTTTTATTGTTAAACATGGTTAAGTACCTACCTGCATTATTGGGAAATAAATACTTAATATTTTTTATTGCGGTCATGTGACACACTAGTAATTCTGTTGTCAAAATTTAAATTTAGAAGTTCAGTCTGAATACTCTCCTAGACAACTACTTGTCCATAGATTTCCTTTGAATTCAAAATATTATTGGCGCAAGTTTGATAACAAAATGTTGTGCAATGTTTAGGAATTAATTAAATAATTTCTGTTACTAACCTTAAGTTTCAGGAGCTCTATATCACCTTCCAAAGCTAATTTGAGGCGTTTCCAGTCGAAGGATGCGGTTTTTCTGAACTTATCCAGTGGCCCGCTCGGGAGATCGGGAACGAAACTCAAATCCTCCATACTAAAACACAATATCACGTTATAATTCAGCCTTCTTACACTAATAATGGTTATGACCGCGCACCAATTTTATTACACCGGATGACTAAACATACAGGGACATTTCAAATTCCCTCGCAGACACAAATTCAAGGTCTACAGCGATCCGTGAAGTATGAACTAGTCCAGTCAGGCGTGCTGTTTCTAATGTTTCTATACAACTCTCACCTTGACTATGAATGGGAAGAAGAAAGGAACTGTTAATAAACGTTAGTACGTCCGTTGCCTATGTGTTTCGAACGAAACTGATAATTTGAGGAGGTTTTAAAGAGGAAAAGCGTATGATAACGTGAAGGCAGCGCACGCTGTTTTATTGGGCGCACCGCTCGCACACACACGTCATTTATCGTAAGATTGGTCGTACTGTCAGCTGTCACAGTCATCTGTCAGTGTGCTGCCAGATGTGGCGCACTCCAAGTCGCCAAAAATTCTGGCCCAAGGAGCTAAAGTAGCCTAATTTATTTTATTCTGTAGTTGCTTATTTTCGCCGAATTATAAGCCTGATAACGTATGTTTTGTGTGAAATATGAAGAATTTCATAATAAAGTAGCTAATTTTACTGGGAAAATGGCTAACTAAATCTGACTATTTTTAATCGCCCACCGTTGAATGCATTTTGAGTACCGGACATTATCATCGTTCCTAAGATAATCTGAAAGTCGCCTAATTTTTTCTGAGATATCTTAATTGGCGACAAGTCGCCGATCGTAAAAATTGGTCGCCCCAACACCTAATGCTCTAAGCCCAACACCCTTCCAAGTTGCCTAAATGGCGACAAGTCGCTTAATCTGGCACCACTATCTGTCACTGGCATGGCCATGGCAATGTCAGCGACAATTTATTCTCTAGTTATTTTGCTAACATTGTACTTACTCGTAAACTAATTATCTAAAAGTAGCGCGCAAATAATTAATCAATTTACTAACAGACATAAAAAACATAATTATGTAATTATTTATTAGGTTGTAAAATCACCAACTATCCTAAAATTAACGACTGTTGATTTTTAACTATTGTCCAATTACAGTAAATGAAACATAATTTAAAAAATAATGTTTTACATAAACAAAATATCTCAATCATGATGGTGGCTACTATCCGTCTAGCCCAAAACAAATAACTTCAACGTTGAAGAACAGTGACTAGTGCCATCTACCGTAATGTATAAGAACTATTTAACCCCTGGAACACAGCGTGTGCCCATGAGTTGCTGACATGGCGTTAATATGGCTTATGTTTGAAAAGTTAACCAATAGATGGCAGCACTAGAAACAAGTATAATTAATGAAAAGTGTAACAGAGAGAGAAAGATTCAAACCTTGCGTTGTAGACAGAGACGGACATAGTCACTCACACAAACAAAAACAGTCACTACATAGATAATTTAAGTTACAGACGCATAAACAAGAAAAGAGAAGTTGTAAAACAACAAACTGTGTTCGCTGCTTTTCTATCAGATGTAAAATGGACGGGCGGTCGTGTCGTTGCGCGCTCGCGAACTCCGCGTGTTCGTTGTAAAATCGATGTTTATTGTTTTATATTTTGACGTGAATACGAATATTGTTTACGCGATTGTACGACTACTTCGGTGTTCGGTTGCCGAAGGAGATTGTGTTTAGTGCATGTGTTTTTGTATGACGTTAGCGCTCACTTCACTTGCAGTGATTTCGCTGATAGCTCACTCACCGGTGGGTGCGCGCGTGATAAACTACGTGTTCGGTACGAAAAAAGGCGATTAATCGTCTAGTGTGGGTGTTTTACAGTAGCATCATGCTGTGTACGGTGACATAGTGAACGTTGAATAAACCCTGACCTCTGGCAATCATGTCTGGGCGATCGGATTGCAGGAAATTTGCACCAAACATCTTCAATAAGAGCAAATGCACTAATTGCTTCCGACAGAAGGAGGAGCATAGTGCTGAGGCATTGGAATCTAATCGGGTGAGTATCATTACAAACCTTTTAAATTCAAGTTTTGAACGTCATTTATTTCTAATCAACAAGATGAAATATTCGCGTGTAGGTGTGTTCGTTGAATAACGTAACGTGTACAGTGCATGTCCGTGTGTGCGTAGGCCGACCACTCTTCAGGTGTTGATCTAACGGATTTCATCGAGTTATTAAAATGGTATTGAATAGTATGTAGGTACCTACATCTGAACACGCCTAGCAAATAAAGTTTGGTGTGTTTTTTTATATTGCGGTGGGTAGTTTGTTATAAATGTAGCATTGAGACAGTTTAGGAATTTTAAAACTTAGGTAGATACCTACTTATCTATTTGATGGTTGCAAAAGTTTGGTTCATCTTTGTAGTACCTACCTACCTTAATTATATAAGTACTAGACAATAAACATAAATGTAAGTGGGTAGGTAGGTTGGTACCTATAAGTAGGTATGAACGAAACATCACTTTCTAATATCCAAAAACAACAAAAAGCGGTAGATTCTATGTAACCAACTAATAAACTAAAGCTTACTGTTATTTTTATTGCGAAACTAGTCGCACCTGTTGTTTGAATATCACAAAAAAAAAAAACAGAATTCACCACCAAATTAGCGGGTAAATGTCATTCCGATTTCCGAAATCTGTGGCAAGTCTCGTCCTACCTAAATAGTGTAATAAAAATGATTAATAATTGTTTTATTTAGGGCCACTAGCTTCAACTTTCTGATTAACTGAACGATTCCTTGAACATTTTATTCAAGTGTGTTTCAAACCTCTGAATGGTGTATTAAAAAATAAAAAATATTATAAAATAAAAAAATATACGGGATGTTTGGTAGATGGGCGCAAAGCCTGAAGGGGGTGATGTCTTAGACCATTTAGAACTTATTAAGCTAAACTTGTCTTAGACGAAGTCTGTTCAAAAATAACAAATTTCATACTCAATTAGCTTTGTCCACATCCTAATTCCAAGAGCTAATGAGATATCTGCGTAAATAGTACCTCAAAAAAAAGGCCAATAACCAAGCATGTTTTTAAAAAGGTTTGAACAAATGATTGAAAAAAATGTGTTCATTGTTAAAAACCTTCAGTAAAAAAAAAATACAAGGACCAGACTTCGTCTAAGACAAGTTTAGCTTAATAAGTTCTAAATGGTCTAAGATATCACTCCCTTCAGGCTTTGCTGGGTGCAAAGCCTGAAGGCTACCAAACACCCTGTATATCGCCGGTTGATGGCAATAGGCTCGACCCCTATTACATGGGTCTTAAACATAACTGGCTGTTGGTACACCGCTGCCCAATCCTTCGGGGAAACAAGGCGTGATGTTATGTTTATAACGCAACACAACCGTTGCATTGAACCGTCATTATTCAGTATTCATGAGTATGAACGAAGCCACATTTTCACTGCAGCTCGCCAAAGGTATGATTAAACAAATTATTATACTTAATTATTCTCTTAACTGCAAATCTAAACGTACGACACCGATCTATTACCTGCATTCTTGCATAAATGTAAAAAAAAAGCTTCGTAGATAGTGTCTCGTCTCGTACCGTCCTAAGGTACCGTTGCGTGTACGCCGCGGACAGGATGCACGACATGTTCAGCATAAAATCTCTGGTTGTTTGTGGAATTGTATCTATGGGACTCGTTTGTACTTACTTAGTTAGTTTGTACGATATAAGAAAACTATGTGGCATACTATGTACCTATAATTAATAAGTGGAGTTTGACAACTTTCTGAACGGTACGGATTTTTTCTGATAATTAACAGATTTTTCTCAAAAATCCGCATTTTCGTGAAATCGTCTGGCCAGATAAATGGTACCTACTCTCCTAAACCGCTGCTATTTCTAAATTATTAAACACGGCACACGGCTGAATGTTGTCACCATCACCACATTGAGCACCATAAAAAAAAGTTACTCCCTGAATACCTACATAACCTCCTTTTCGGTTAAAAATAGATAGTAATCGTGGTAATTTGGTTTTTTCGTGATATCAAACATGTGGTAACCATGTGTTCTCGTAGTAGGTACTTTTCCACAAATCTCGTTCGATAACTTAACGTTTATCTGTACCTGTTCAGACCTGAAAATTCGACTATGATTCACGACAGCACGCGTAGTATGACAACCATTGAAACGGGTTTTGTCGACGGAAGAAAAGACAAAATGTCAGATTGTGTTTGTTTATATGTCATAATGTCTATTCTTCCGTCGAACTCCGCCCGTAAGATGACCCTCTGACCAACCCGTTTCTGTTTTGGTCATGCTAGGTGTGCAGATAACTATGAATCCTATACATACGTAGGTACTTATCTGGAATTCAGTTCCTTTTTCAATTCTCAAGCAGAATTAAAAACCATGACACCTACAGTTATGGTTTTTACTTACCTATGTGGTGGTAACTTCACTTTTTTTAATAGCCGATATAGGTATTTAGCAATGACATTGTCACCCTTTTTACGACAATTAATTAAATCACGTACCTATTTTGATTTCTCCTATGTTTAATTTACACATGTAAATACTTGGAGGTACCTATACCTACTTAAGTTTTATTATCTTATTAACACTTTCCGTGGGAGAATGATAAGACGAGTAAATAGAGATTTAATCTCCACTATCAAACTGGCATTAAGTGCTCAAATAAAGTGATGTCATTAGACCATCATCATTATTATTTTAATTCCAATAATTTACTTTAGATATGAACCATTGTTTCCCTTCGCTGCAAGTTGAAGATAATTGGTATCATTAATGGTAGGTACCTGCAATCACAATTTAGTTATTTTATAAGAAGCGACCTTCATGAGATTCGATTGAGATCGATGATTTCGAGATTTGTATGCTTATATAAACTTAAGTGAAGTGACAGACATCGGCACCATTGCCATAGAGAAGAATAGAATAGAATAGCTCCAGGTGGAATGACAGCTCACTTAACCTAAGTTTTTACGGTGCGATAAATTATTGCAGAATAGACCGGCTGCTGTAGGTCCTTATCTACCGAAACACAAACTCAAAGTTATTAAAGTATTACTTTTTTTAGAAGTACCCTACACTTCTAAAAACCGTACCCTAAAAATACTAGAAGTAAACAAGTCCGTCCAATCGTTTGACAGAAAGACGTGATCGGGTTTCATCAAAATCTTTCAAGTTACATTTTTAGTTCGCAATTTCTGAAGTCTTATTATTATATTCTGCACACCCACTTTCGATTTGAGGCGATTTTCTTACAAAAACTATAATCAATTTCAATTGTAATTTCGTCTCTATAGCAATTTTTGACAGAAACGTGGATAACTTTCACAATATTTCAGTTGTAACAATAACAAGATTGTAAGTAAGTACGATCGAGGTCACTTTTACGCATGCATGAGCATGATTCATTTCAATAACTATTCTAGTTCTAACATTACGAGTTAGGTGCATAGACAATAGTGTTAGAATATTTACACGTAGCTAAGTAGGTAACGAGGTAAGTACCAACCTACCTAATAAACTGTAGTGAAGCAAAAATGTTCAGTTTTATTTTTGCAAAGTTGACAGCTATTGCAGAAGACGACGTGTCATGTTCATTTCAAAGTTATCAAATAGTGAAATAGAATTTGAAATACTTAATTGAATTCGAAGTAAAGGTATTGAGTTATCAAAATATTGTGTAAAAATGAAATCGTTAGATAATTAACGCCACTGAATTCAAAGTAACGATGACGCATAAGATTGACGGCTGAAACCTTCAACTTTTTTTATCTGTCACTGATCAATGTTTGCCATTCATATTTTTTTAGTTATTACCTTTTTTGTTAGACAAGTCTTATTAAGTGTTCCATTACTGTTATCGAATGAAGTTATCTGCTCAACTACCCCTGCCACTATCGGAGTTGCCATTCACCAAAAATGCATAGAATGTCGTTATTCATAGCTGAAAGAACGAGATAGACATTCCGTTTATTTAGTGAGAAAGTGAGATAGGACATCACCTGTCAAACTGCGCCAGGTTTTTAATCAGATAATAAGTCCATCGTAGACATTTGTGATAATTTCGGTTAAAACAAATACTTAGTGCGTTGCGTCGTGGAAGCAGCTGTGATAACAATATGACAAGAAGTTACCCCGTTGAGGCCCGTACTTATGGTGTTGTTATATCGCTTTATACAAAGTCTTTAGGGCCAGTCACGTCTCTACATATAAAGTAATGGATGGAAAAATTATATTGAAACTTAAAAACGAACGACTTCATTCTGAAGCCACAACGAAAAGGAGTTTTGGGTCATCTAATCAGCGTTACTTCGGTATTCTTGGAATAACCAGTTTTAATGAGAACGAGACGTATTAATTTTAAATCCATGTTACATCTAATCGTCCAACACATTTGTGCCACATTGTGATATTCACCTTGAAGGTTCAAGTTTTCTTAACGACATTGAAATCAGCTGCTAACAAAACATCTTGAAAGTAGCTGTGAGATCTCCTTACATTCGCACTGGCCAATCCGCGGTTGTCAACGTAATTGAGCACAAAACAACCAAATTTGGTCGAACACGACACAATGTCAAAGCCAAGGCTGAATCATACAATGCCCCGCCTAATAATGCGGTTCAGAAACTCATTTCCATCGCAATGTGCCTCTTATATCCGGGCAATAAGGGTAAACACTAGTTTCAATAGGAAATTACAAAAGGTAAACTATTCATAATAATCAGGAAATGTCAAAGCCTCCAATGGCGGTGTTCGGACAATTATCTTGACAAATGCTCCACTAACGAAGCGGACTGACGCGCGCCATGTTGGATGCGCGTGCGCAAGGTGACGCGAAGCGAATAGGAAGTTAACGATCGATACAATGAACGCTGACTTTACACGATTTGCTAAATAGATGCTAATTTTTTTTCTATATATTTTATGCTTGAGTAACGAATGTCGGAGAAAGTTGCTTATTTTGCAAAAATGTCTTCCTCGTATTGATTGGCTGGTGTTTGTTCTGAAACACGTCACGCTAGAACGATGTAGGTATATCTTTTTAATCATTGTTATATGCTTGGAAAGTATCATTTATTGCTTTTCTTACAAGTATATTTTATGGTCGTTAAATGGTTTATAGCCTCATAGTTAATTTTCCAGTCTCGTGCCCAAGCTTTCCTACCACCACGATGCGTTAGTTGGAGGTCGTTTATCGTTCTTCATTCTTACCGCAGTTTTTCTACTGTGTACTATGTAGACAGTTAAAACCGCAGCCAGATACCTGAAGGTACATTCTAGTGGTAAAGGCTCTCAAGTATTTTTTGCTTTGATAAAAAATGCAATTTACATGCCGACACGTAACTATGGTAAACACATAGATTTACCCGGTTATGCCAAGACCATAAAGAAGAAGTTCTAGATTCAACCATTACCGATCTTTCGCTTCGACCTCTCTTGCTCCCAATGTGCGTGCCATGGTCAGAGATTTCAACATTTTAACAGAACACCTCCTCCTTAATAATTACCTACTTTAATGTAGTCTACCATCACCATTATATCATACACCTCGACTTTGACGCCCAGTCTAATCACAAAACCAACACTGACATAATGTTTAGTCTATGATATCTTATCTGTCATTAATAAAACCGTCTGTAACAGCGTGAGTGGAAACTAAAGGCATACTAGACAGGTTTATACGAACCCAGTAATGTCAGTGACAGTACAGTAATTCAGTCCAGCGCTGACTTGCAACTGAGCTCGTGTAGACACTAGTTTCAACCCAGTCCAATGCTAACTTCGCTTCGCGCCCTCAAATCAGTCCAGTTGACTAACCTACCTAACTTTTTTCGGGCCCAGTAGCTTCCTTCGTCTGACTTACTGACTTACTGCCGATCTCGTCTGCATGAACCCACTGGGTCCGAAATTCCCAGTCACTGGGTCCAGTCACTGCCATCGTATTTAATAAACCAGGCATTTTTTCCGGTTTACTGTTATAGAGTTTGTTAGCGTCCAAAGAATGTACATAAGCCTTGTAGGAACGTCGCCTTTCTTGCTTACATGTCTGAAGTATGTAATATGTGAAGTAGGAAGTTTCGTAGAAAAACATTAGTATAAGTACTGGTTACTTAATTATTACTGAGGTATGGACATGTCGTTAAGCGTGTTGTAAGAGATATTTCCTAGCGAGATTACCTCAGTCCTATTCTGGAATATGTCGCTCCTAAAAAAGGAGGTGGTTTTAGTCTTCAGACTAGGCAAGCAAGTGTAATAACTCGATTGTAGTGGCTCCTAAAGGTTTTGAACTTAGTACGAGATGACAGTCCGACCGCAGAGAGAATGCGTTCTTGACAGCTGTCAGTTTCATACTAACGAATATGTGTTTCGCGAATTTGATCCTTATTACTACTAGAAATTGTCCAACTGACAGAATTATCGGACTGTAGATTTCCTCACACCCAACGGCAGAGTCTTAAGTCCTTGGCTACGGACACTTTTTGATGATCCTTTGGAATATCATAATGTTGCTCAAAATCAACTGTCGTTTGGAGTAAAAAGTTTTTGGAACTGCTATATGTATCTTGAAGGTTTAAACAATCAAAAACAAATCGGGTATTTGAAACTAATGTGATCTTACGATAAGGGCATACTTGCAGATTAGACTAAGTAAATTCAGCCCACGAGTAACGAACACTTTTTTTCTGATGAACTGTTCTGCGGATGCAGACTCAGACGAAGGTATTATGCTACCCTATTACCCTACCAAGAGATTCCAAAGACACGTGGCTAATTAGTCTAAACTTCAATTATATGCAAAGATAGTAAGCTGCCTAGGCGCCATGTTGAACAAAGTAATGAACATAATCTGAAAGATAGTATTAACGCGTTAGCTCTGACATGTAACGACCTATAGAACTAAAACTATATTAAACTGCATTTCTCAATGAAGTAGGTTAATAAGCAGCTGACTCTATGTTTACATTGCCTGATATAAATACGGAAGTCACACGGGTAACAACACTTGGTATCTTGTATTTATTTAGCATTCATTCAGGCTGTGCAGTCATTAAGAAAACAAGATTACTGCTGTGTTCCTAGAATTGATGACCGTCACCATCTTTATGAGAGCAGACTTTTATCGTGGATCATGACTAATGATGACCCGTAGACTATTTCTTCTGATCCGGATATATCTCATAAAGATCCGGGAATTCTGAAGAAGTTGAGAAATTCGATAGTGTCCAATTTTCATTCTATTCTACCCAATGCTGATTCTTATAGCTGCTTAAAATTCTCTATGTTCTAAGGAAAATGTCCTTCAGCTCGTTCGTAGTTCCTTCTCGGTCTTCTTTACTTTCGTGGCTAACAATTAATGCTTCAGGAACTTTTTCTGTCATCCTGGTCTTCTTCCAGCACATTTTGTTCCTGTTCTACAACTACGTAGCTCTTTGGGTCATATGCAAGTAGTAGGTATAGGGCAACTAATATAACCACAAATTTATAGCATTGAGCTATTATGTAAGTCCGGAGGTTAACCAGACTCGAAGTAACTTAACGCCGTGAGCTGTCGAAACCTTTGAGTTGTGCCGTAAATATCGTACTTAATATACAAGTTAAAGTGAAAATAATTTAGCTTTTCCCGCTTTCACGTAACGCCAGTTAAGTCAGGTTTGTAGGTCGCACACATATGTGTGTTTGTTTTACAAAATTAACGTTTTGCTCGAACAGGTTTGAAATGTTTTCGTTGGTCGGTGGCGCCGGCGCAGCGCACTTTTGCGGTTAATGCGTAAGCGCAGGCCGCAAACGCGTTTAGTACTTTGACACACTTATTTGTCACACAAAAAAACATATTTTTCAACTGGTTATACAACGTGTCTGTCCTTAATGTTTTGCAATTAAAATTGCTAATCTAGTACCACATGTGTAGCTGCTGTATCCGGGCGTTTCTTTACCTCGGTTTATCAACCGTTACGTTTTCGCTGAGATGAATAAATTTCGTTTACGAGGTAGGTTCAATAAAGCTTTAAATCTCGCCTTAATAATTATATTCATCCTTGAAATTAAACGTTTTATGTCCCAATTTACGGCTTTTGATATCAAAAATAAACAATCTTGTTCTCACAAACTACTCTGGCCAGTTTTCATATGCTCCAATTAAATGTCCTACCAATTCGTGTGTGCCCGCTAACTCTTTCTGTCAAAACTCAAGTGTTCTCTTCAAGAGGTCATAAATCCATACAACAAACAACACACTGTTAATATTTGTTCTCGTGTTTGTAGAGGCTGTATAACCCGGGGTCGTCTCCAAAAAACTTTTGATCCGAACTGCCGAGCAACAAAGACGGAAGATGGAATAGTTAAATTAAAAAAAAATGAAAATAGGAGATGTTGCGTTCCGTTCCTACTACGGTGTCCAATGTAAGGAGAGCTGCGCACGAGAGGAGCTGCCGCCTTTTCTAGTCTCTTTAACTTCAGCAGAGAGGGGAAAAGCGGTCCAGATTAGAATGGTTGGACTAAACTTGTAGTGTAGCATAAAAAGGAGTGCGTGAGGAATGCGCCGGCGCGATCGCCAGGTGCAACGGCCGCGCGCCCCGCCCCCGGCTGGCATTTTTGTGTACGCGCACGCCTAATGTGTGAAACTAAAATGATTTGGAAATCGAACCTGGCGCCAATTAACTCTGAATTAGAAATAGAAAATCTTATCAAACCTTTTAAGACAGTCACGATTACTTCCATAATAGATTGACCCACTCATATTTTATTCCATTAATATTTAATACCTTGTACCTACCATGGATCGTTCGGAAAATATCACACTCCCGCCGCTGCCGCCGCCGATTTGAATTCGGAATGCTATCTACGAACCGTTAACAATACAATGAGTTGCCAGCGCTAAATAACAATAATATGTGGGTCGCGTCGCGAACTCGACGCCGGATAAGGCGAACAATTAAAGTCAACATTAACACCTATTTGACAAAGCGAAATGAGCTCGCGTCGTAATTCAATAGTGTATCATATTTACGTCTTCATTGTTAACCGTCTAATTAAAAATTCACGCGTATAGTCCACCGGTGGGAGCGGACCGGTACTCCGTAATTTGATAGCGTTGGAATGTGTTGCCAGTCACCAATGAGGTTTTATCTATGTAGGTTGCAAACGAAAACGTGTTATTCAACAGTTGTTTGGATGTAAATATTTTTGCGGCTGTTTTGTTTTGCCTTGTTGAGTATGCAAATATTTTTAGAATAAATAGGTACCTACTTAGGCGTAGGTAAGTGAGCAGAAAATGAGACTCAAATTAATTATGTAACATCGATCTGATTAATGACTTATCGTCTTTAGATATCTGACTAGTTTTAGTTCTAAGCTAATTATGTGTTGACCTTCGATATCCTTTAGATTAGCCAACAGAACACGCTTTTGGCTGACGTCATTAGTTACCTTTTAGAATATCAGAATTGTCTACATTGGATTTAATCTACTGTTTACTTGAATCAAACATAAGATAGTTTAAGGATAGCAAACATTTGTTCCGTTAAACATTTTGTTTAAACGTATCTAACGATAAAAAACTTTACTGATGACGTTTCTGAATTGGATTGGATGATACTCCACTCTTTATTTATGTTACCCATCATATTACAAAAGCAAGGTACATACAGGTAGATAATTTAAATCCTCAGACATGCATTAGTAGAAACAGAAAAAAGGTGTTATAAAGAACAACGTCGAATGAAATGCGTTCCATTTCATTGTCCGGATCTCGCATCAAACAAGTTCACAGAATCATAGCCACTAATGACTGTCCTTTATTCAGCCTCTCTACGTATTCTTTGAAGCTCGTATTGCGTTACACCGTGGTAAATCTCTACAAAGGTAATTTATGCTTCGAATTAAACTTTACGAGCCACTCTGTCTACGATCGGGGAGATGTCACATATCAAATTCATAAAGAAACTCGTTCTCACGAGTGCACCCGTCAAATTAATTCTGGTTACGCGTTTGTAGCGGGCAACGTAAACATTTTTATGGAACGAAAATATAATACTGGACACATAAAGAGTCTTTTACACGTCGTTAGTCAGGTGCAGTAAATCGAGAACGGTCGTAGTCCAACGCTAATTTAACTTAGCCGAGTGCAGCAGGCGGCGGCGTCTCTATTCAGTGTTAATGTCGGTCCAGACGCGCAAAAGTACACCACTCATTAACAACTTTTTATTTAAACTAGATACTTACCGTAGTTAGGCTATCTCAGTAATGTTTCAAGAGTCACGATGCGTTTTCACATTTACATATTCACAATCTAGACGAGAGATAGCGGCTCCGAGCTAAAGCGAATCTCTAATTAAAACATTAAAAACACAATTTGTTTCATTTTCCGTACGCAACCGTAAAAAAGTCAATATGGCGGCATTTGCATACACAAATGAGTGCATCGCGCGGCCTGCGTGTTTTTAATTGCCAACTATTTTTACCATTTTATTTAGTCGAGTTTCTGTGTCGACCTCGGACGGCTTGGCTTCTTCCAGCGGTCCACACTAAATGGCCGCTATTCCTAGATAGTGTTGTTTCAATGTTTATCGGTCGTGTTCCCATCTGAAAACATATTCCGGTTTGATGCGACGCGGTACCAAACCAAAAGCGTACCGTTAAGTACGCGTTCAATAAAATACTAGCCGGCCGCATATGGTAATTTCGTAATTGCGTGTTTATCCGTGACCACGGCTATATTTAACCGCAAAATGTTCACCTGCGAGGCGGAATCTCTTAACCAAATAATTATAACGATTACACACTAGAGTTTTGTAGAAGAAATGAGTAGGTGGCTGATAGTTGTTCGATGCGTCTTAAAATTACACCCACGCTGCATTGTAATGCCTAGATTAATTCAATTAGTAGTTATAATGAAACGTTCAGCTTGATCAATTATAGGGATCCGGATAAATGAAGATACAAGTGTAACTCGATAAGTCAATGCCGTAAAAGGTCTGTAATTACGAGTTAAGCAATGGTGGTGATGCAAATGGTACGCAACATTGTAATCGATAAACGAAGTCGTGGAATCGAGTCCGGAGAAAGGTTACGTTTTTGATTATCAAAATCGAAACCAGATTTTACGATTCGGCGAATTCGTTCGTTTCCGTGCGTGTACGAAATTCGATACTGTAAGACTAGAAATTTGAAACCACTGCTTCTTTTGGTGAATATCCTGAGGCACGCCTCGGGACCATTCCATGTTTAATAATCGATTACAAAAACTTCTTTACATTTAATTAATAAATCATTGTCCTAATCCTATGTTTGTTATCGCGTCATCGGCATACCATTCAGAGAATACCACACATTAATAGACCTAGGTACTATCGAAGAACTTCATATCTAAGCAATTTCAACACAAAATGCCGTGAACACGATGACCACATCTGTTACCGCCCTGGTTCTATAGCCGCCGACCGCTGCCGCTGCAAGCAGAAATAGTCCTTACGTTGTATAGATATGAAGTTCTTCGATGGTACCTATCTGCATAGAAGACCTCAATAATGAGTAAGTACGATAAACCCTGAAAATATTTTTTTTATCACCCACATAAAGATTGTACCCAATTAATGGGAAGCTTGTTGGAAGGGGGTCGAGGCGCCGAGAACCTAGACTTAGTACTTATGTATGAGAATGTTTAATTAAGTAGAAATATTTACTGCTAACTGGAATATTGAAAATGGAGTTAAGCCTACTGTCCACTTATGCGTAGCTTCATAGACGCGTATTCGTCATTATGCGCTTGGCGTACGCCTGTTTGCTGCTTACATATAATATTATCGCAGTGAGATGGTTATTGACGTGATATAGTTATATCCCTAGGGATATAGCTATATACCGGAATATACATGCAAGGTGTTTATAACTGTCTTACTAGGAGTATAACTATGATACGAGCACGATCTATTAATATAACAATTAGGGCACTCCGACCAAATAGGCCGCGGCAGAGGCCCGGCAAGCGCTACGTCAAAATTAGTCGAAGTAACAAAATTAGGGCACTTCGACAGTTATGAACCGCTTTCATATAACTATATAACGATATATAGCTATATCTCTAGGGATGTAACTATGTATATCACAGCTATAACCATCTTACTGCGACATATACACATCTCAGGATAATGATTATCCTGCGATGTATCTATACTAATATTATAAAGAGGAATGTTTTTTTTTGTTTGTTTGTACCGAATAGGTTCCGAAACTACTGGACCGATTTGAAAAATTCTTTTACCATTAGAAAGCTTAGTTTTTAGTGAGTAATATAGGCTACTTTTTAATCCGAGAAAAATAGCGGGTCCCGCGGGAAAGACCACGGGAGCGAAGCCGCGGGCAAAGTGCTAGTACCTATTATGTAATATTGGAAAAAAGTAATCTTTGCGAAACTCCTAGGATTTCTGCAAGACATTTATTGATAACTAAGAAAGATTTTCATAATCATAAGAGTTAATATCAGGATTTTTGCAAAAAAACATTATCTTGGGTAAATCGCGAACAATGACGATATACGAGTAGATAACCTACGATAGCTACGCTTCGTGAAAGTTTTAGTGCGCCAGGCGTCACATGCGCGTCACGGCGTATTTTGAAACGTCTATGAAGCTACGGCTCCGTGGATAGTAGGCTTTAGTTTGCTTTATTCCCGTTGTACCCCGGGGCGGCGCGACTACGCACCCACTTAATGTTAGCTTTGAAATGATTGATGTTGATCTACTACACTGTATGTACTGTACAGTCAAACCAGCTATTTTTATCACGTCTACAGAGTTTCGCAAACTGGTTTAATTTGACCATGATACAGACAAAAAAAAAACCTTTTTCCTCTACACTGCTAATATCAATATTAATTTTATTACACACATAAACACGCCTTCTTCCCATAGGGGTAGGCAGAAACTGCAGAAACCGCACCTGCTACGATCTTTACATACTCCTTTTGCTTCGTTTACACACGCACACCGGTTGGGAGTACTACTAACTTGACCTTTCTGAAGAACCACCAATAAGGTCATTAATCACTATAATGTCCACCTACGGCGTTTAGGGCGTCCCCCCCGCGGCGAATCCACTCACATCTGCCTTGATAGTCGCTTTTCATTCATCCTCTCAAAATAAACAAACCATCTAAGCAAAAACTTTGCAATTTAGCTTATGGCATAGGTACTTAATAAAATACAGTGATGTAAAAGAATTGACTACCTACTCAGCACACTCACAACATAATTTGAAAGGACATAGTTGCAAATAGGTACTGCCAGCACCTGTCTACCTAATAGTTTGTTCGTCTGTACCAATCTACTTCTGCTTATTGTGGCTGTCAAGTGAATTCGTTAGCACACTAATGGACGTAATTAATATTGAATGGATTGTTCTTAGACCATTGAAATTACCGTTTTTTGTTTGCCAAAAACAAATTACTGCTTGAGAACCCGAACAGTCAAAATAAACTTGATTTATGTGCGATAAATTAAACTTAGTTTAAACTTAGACACCGACTTAATATGACGCAAGGCTATATTAATAATAATATGCTCGGTTAAATTTACAAGCTATTAGCAATTTAAATACAAAATGATCTAACATTAGCAGTTGACAATGTTTTACGGCCAGTGCTATAATACAGCATCAATTCTCATTCCCGTGTGCTTTGTATAGACTGACTACGGAACCTCTTAAGGGCGAATTTGACCAATTAAATTGAACGCGTTCAGCACATCTAAACTGCGTTCAAGCGCTGTCAGTGTCAAAGTTGTTGTGAAATATTGGCACTGACAGAATTGCTGATCGCGTTGCTTATTTGGTAAAATCCGCACTTAGTGTCGCATACTTTAGAATTGTTATTTTTTATAGTTTTAAGTAGTTGTGGAAGTCAGGGGGACAGTCGCTCCATATAAAATAGAAAAGTATTCAGATGCATCTGATTAGACTGGAAGAAAATAGTTGGGAAAAGGCTAGGCAAATGAGACTAAAGCAGTTAGTTCAAGAGTATCTAAATTGTATCTGGCTTTTACGTTGTAAATATTAATTACGAGTTTAGTAACTATTTCTTAATTATGTACTACATCTTAACAGTCTTCAAAATGAATACCTAGTTTCAATACTCATTTAAATAATTATACTGATATTGCTAGTAATGACTAGCTCTCCGAAATTAATTTCTTGTAAAAGCTAAGTAAACTCATTAATACGAATTGAATTTTATTAAACGTGTGTAAATTATATTGTATTTATAATAGTATTAGCCTAATCTCTAAATAAAATAAAAGTAAGTATCGAACGTTTAAATGTGTGTGTATAATAAAAATGACATTATAAGCGAGATCCAATACTAATATCTTATAAACTTACGCCTAGTTGGATTGTAAACTATTATTTCCGATGAATTACTTAAAAAATGTCCATAATTTGAACACTTGCACTGCTGAGGTAACGGACCGGAGCCGAATTTATTTATATGTTGACAAGTTGACATTAGACTGTATAAGGCAGAGTTCATCGGCTTAAAATGTCATAATAAATATTACGTCATTTAATATTATACATTTTTTAAACTTAAATTATATATCGTTTGCGTTGATATAAAGTAAATCTATACTAAAGGTTACGTACGTCTCGATATTTTAGAGATTGGTAATTCGGTTGGGAACCTCTAGCCAATGCAACTCAGATGTATTTGGAATTAGGAATGCGTGATTTCAAAATCGAGCCTTTCAATAGATTAACTTGGGAACGAAATTACTTTGACATACCAAACCGAATATTTGTATGGGTTCTTAGAATAAAATAATTATTGTTATTCAACATTGAAGAAACCTCGTCCGTCAAAAATTCTTTACGAAAGAAAAAAAAGAGATCGCTCACGTATCGTTGCATTTCGGAGTCGGTATTACAAAACACGACAGTTATTTCGTCGATTGTTCGCGCGCTGTCAATTTCGCGCGGGAACCCGAATCCGCCATTGTTTAAAAACGTTCGGATGCACCGGGATCGAATTTCGTCACATTGCAATGGCCGTCAAGCATTGTTCTTGCATATTTCCAGACGAATGTTGTGTCAACACGTTTGTTTTCATTGTTCCTCATTGTTTTGACATGCTTTATTTGTTGTTTGGAAGATGATCAGGTATTGTTGAATTCTCGATAGTCGGCGGATGGCTCGGTGTAAACACGGGCGATCATGAATTCATGATGAGCTCATATTTCCTTTCAACGTACACATTCTTAATTGGCTTGGCATGGTTTTCGCGATGATAACAATCAACATGCAAATTCTGCATTGCGTAACCGTCCTTCAAATACTTTACGTGTTTTATTCGTTCATTAAAGTTTACAGTCATTTGAATATGTTGTATTTTACATGGTTTGGTACGTGCTCGAAAGGACGGATCATTCATCCAGTGGACGGATTTTCCAAACCATTGTGGTTTTGTTTGGCTAGTTAAAACTTTTATATTATATCTAGTTTTTACAAAAAGTAGTTAAGTAAGTACAGCTATTAACACCGGAATTACTAGATTTAATACCTTTTCCTCCTTTTTAACCTGCAACTATTGTTCTGGGCCAGTACCTAACAGGTAACGAAAACGACCTTTTGGAATGGGCGACTAGAATCAATTATTATATCTTTTTTTTTTGTAAATGTTGACGTTCATAAGTGCCTTTTTTGTGCCTAAATGAAATAAATTATTTGACTTTGACTTTATTTCAAGCAGATCAATCACTAGGTCCAAATAAGACTCTTTTGAAAAAAAAAAAAAAACTGTCTTCATAAGAATAATTTTCTCTTGCCTCGAAAAGCATCGGAACAGTCCCCACAAAACTCCACATTAGCCAGTAGTAGTAGCAGCGTGTCGCAACCGCGACTACGCATGTCCCACGACGAACAATCGAACGCTCTAACCATGTACCAACGTAACCTCAGTCGTGTACCATGCAAAGAATTAGCATACTTGCAGAACACCATGCCCACGCGCAGCACTGCCAATCCATCATATTTGCTGCTGTGTGCGTGCATGGAGCCATTTTAGTTCTTACCAATTTAAATTTGCGGGGTTTGAAACGGGTCTTGTGCGATTTTCGACTTTTCTTTGTTGGCTTTAAAAGTTTTGGGTCTCTTTCTTTGGCTGGTTGGTTCGAGGGGTGCAATAGGGAAGCTAATGGCGCGCGTGTATCTACACAGTCATCGTGGCTGAGCTGAAACGATTTTGCCTTGTTGGAAGTCAAAACTGAATTAGCTTGCTAGGTTTAGTATTTGGAGCATGCGATGAGAAATCTGGTCCTTGGAGCCGAGTTACTCGCAGCTAAGGCTTTTTGTCTTTTACTTAATTAACGTATTATTTTCATTCGAATTTCTGTAAGTATCAAATATACTAATGCACTACCTCCGATGTCTATGACGGGAAATACCAAGATTCAATGACTTTTATTTTACAACCTCATTGAGTTAAACCGTTGAATGATATTTGTTTGCTATATATTTTATGCTGACCATTTCCAGATTTGCTAACTAATGATTTATTAAATTAAATATATATTGCATATCCGCCAATCAAAGTGGTTACTAAAATAATGATTATATTAGCTCCTTCCATATTTGGTCTAAACTGTTTTTGCCCGATGTCATTGTATAAATTAATATTAAAATACAATATACTGTTATCATTATTTTGGTCAACGCACTGAGTGAGTTGTTTCAGTTATGCAAAGTTTGTGATCATTCTTTTTTTGGTCCTTCTCTTTAACGCACCAACGCGCGGATCAAAGGCTTAGCAAAAATTCTTCAAGAAAATAATAACACTAAATAACGTAAACACTTAACGCGTTTTTCTAGACAATCTCAGTTATTTCCAATCAGCTGCAAGTGGAATTCCTAGGCACAGGTGTTCCTTACCTGGTATCACGGAAAACATACCTGGTTATACAGTTAACGGCTTCCGGATGGCATATTAATTCATTGCTTTCCTGATATATAATTATTGTGGTTGTGATTGCTGCCTTGTTTCCTAATAATCTTTAGTAATAAATGGTGGCTTTAATGTCTTATTTGACTTGAAAATGTGTGAATTTTATCCGTCCTCAATAGGACGGATAAAATTCACACATTTTGTATTTAACTTAGACCACTTGTCTCAGACCCAGAGGTCCTGGGGCTCGATTCCCAGTGGGGGCAAAAATTTCTGCTCGGTTTGGTTGGTGGTAGGGCTTGTGGCCACCATCTTGTCTAAGTTAATCACCGTAACAACAATGTTAAAGCATTGTTGTGTTTCGGCAGTTAGAGGTAAGATAGCCAGTTCCTCTGTGATTGAGGATTCCGGGTGAAGCTCGCTTTCACCTTCGGCCTGATCATCACTTACCATCAGGTGAGATGCAGGCTAAGAGCTAGCCCAATGAAGATTTATTTTTAAACCATCTTGTCTGAGAAAGTGAGTTTCTCTATGATCTGTCTGTATGGTGTATTTTTTCTTCCAAAAAATAAGGAACTGATTTCTATGTTGTGCAGCAGGAACATAGCCAGCAGCAAAAATGAGTGATAAAGAAACTAAAGCGATATTTAATTATTACATTTAATTGTTACGTGCGTCGCGAACGAACAAATAAATTACGAGTACGAACGTCTGCTTCTCGGAGATGCACATAAAGATCGAGAAGGCGGAAGAGTAAAATGGTATATCTCTAATATCTACTGAGATAAGGGGTACTTTTATCGTGGAAAATTAAACACTGCACGCAGGCGGTGTGTTGATCATGAATTCATGATCACAGAGCAGCTGCTGCTCTGAAATAAATAAGATGCACTTTATAGTGCAATAAATAATTACGCCTATTAAACGGTTGTCGTATAAGTCTTGATTGTAAACGAATTAATTTAGCATATTAAACACTTTTTATTGCATTAACTGGATCACATAATTATTAGAATAGGACCAGTCTAAACTAGGGCTGTACTTCTTCTTTTCGTGTCTATGGTGCTCTTCTTTGTTGTTTTTGTATTGTTTGAGCCCAACAGGTAGCCATCTTGATTGTGGCATCAGTGGCATTCTTAAGGACAGCCGAGGTCTAATCTCGCTTTTAGCCTGCTTTATAGGCAAAATGTCTGTATCGACCTTCGACACTATAGCAGAAGAACTGAAATCTAACCAGATGGTCTAGACAAAGTAACATTCTTGCAGCTATAACGATGAATTAAAAATCAAAAATGTACGGGACTGACACTAAGATATCGAACAGCACAAAATGTCAATCCCGTTGAAAAGTACTTTAGAGATGTATAGTGCGTTTCATCAAATAGTTCCTATGCCGTAATGTTGGCTCCACTGTAGTAGGACGAACACGAATATGCTACGGCGCTACCGAATGGGTCTGTTGTAAAAGTTTTACAGTGGAGCCAACATTACGGCAAAGGAACTATTTGATGAAACGCGCTATTAACAGTAAAACGCTTTGGAAGCGATTGCCACCGTCGAATGACGGTCACTGAAACGTTAATTAGTAAGTTGGTGTGTTTTTCTAGAGAGCGTTTTTGCCGGTGCCATCATTTTCATGACGGCCGTCACTGCGGCGTTATATGGCGGTCACCGCTCTTCTAGGAAACCGTGGCTTTACTGACCAGCCAAATTATGTGTAATTCTCGTTTCAAGAGCTAATTGTCAGTACATACTGTCATGGTTTATTAATAATGATAATTTGTCTTTCTTTGATTGTTTGCTTGGAGGCGCGTGTGTCGGCCTCAACGCCCACACGTCATCTAATGCTAACTCAGCTATGTCCACAGATATTTGTCTTGTGTGTTTTGTGGGTAGCTGACAAATGCTAATATACCGGTACTGTGGCAGGTAATTTCGATTGTAATAGTTAAACGAATCTTATATTATTATGATTAAGTTTAAAGCAGAGAAAAGGCGGAAAATGCTAACAAAAATATGTTTGATTAAGATTAAAACTAATTACTACTCTTTAATACGTGTAAGAGGAACTTATGAAAGTGTTCATCGAATGTACTCAGAAAATAGTTTTACATTTCGCTTTATGGCAGTTTTAAGGCTGTTGTATTCATGTTTAATAACGAAACAGGCGAGGATTCGCATAAATTTAGCGTAAATTTCCTTTTAACGTCTTTATTTACGATACGTAATTTCATTTCGATTCAGTAGTTGCTAATTTTGGCGGAGGATTCCGCGGTTTTTTTTTTTCATAAACAATAGAAGTCATGGTGATAAAGTAATCCTATTTTGAATTATTTTTATTATTATAATTTAATGTACTTAATGGTTTGTTTGCCGGGGATTAATTCATAATCTCAGGGGAATCACGTAACTACTATTCCTAACTCTCCCGGAAAAATAAGATAGCCAAATTATTTTCTATTTCTTATTCCCAAACAGACATGGGACATGGATACTCATCTGTATAGACAAAACATATATATTTGTTATAAGTACTAAGTACCTTAACCTTTTAAATAAATAAATAACATTTCATATACAAAATTACTTCCCCTGAATATTAAAACCATTTTTTTTCCGTTTAATTAAGTATCACCATTTTAAACGTAACTTTATGTACGCGGAATAAAGTTTTTAAAACATTATTGTCTTCCCCGCTTACATTACGAGATATGACGTTTTTATTCGTACATTATAATGTTTCAACATTTTAATTAATGATTTTCTCTCTTTGCAGGTAAGTTATGCCGTTTTGGTAGTCAACAAAGTCATTATGAGGTTGAGATTAAGTTTTTGCTCTCATTATGGTAAGCAAAGTGTTGATCACTATTTTAATGAACATGATATATGTTTAATGAAGTATACTTATTAAGAGGCCTGCGGAGCATGCGTAGTTCATACAAACGTAATACCAAAATAATTTGTAAATCAAACATATTCATAAGGTAGTGTGTATTTATTCCAATTGAATTACAGAATATCTAGGCTCCCGAATATATATTTTGAATGGACACCGATAAAAAGACGAGATATGAGGAATTTAAAATTTCTATAGAGAACTTATTTTTCTCATAACTCGTCTTTAAATTAGTGTCCATTCAAAATATATATTTGGGAGCCTAGATATTCTGTAATCTAATCGGAATAATTACACACTACCTTAAGAATATGTTTGATTTACAAATTACGTTGGTATTACGTTTGTATGAACTACGCATGCTGTCGCGTGGTGTCGCGGCGTTGCTAGCGCTGGCGCTCGGTTTGACAGTAAACGGACTCGTCATTGTGCAACACAATTCGGCGCTAAGCGCGCGAAGTTAGCGTTCTATTTGGCGAAGCCTTTAAGTATTATGGATCAAATTCACAAAACACATAGTTGTTAGTATGAAACTGACAGGTGTCAAGAACGCATTCTATCGACGCCCGGACTGTCGAACAACAACAACAGAACGTTTGTCTGAATGGATGTATATTATAATATTTTGTCAACAAAATGGAATGGAGAAGGTCGGTCAAATGGCGTGACCATGACCATATCTCGGTCCCTACGGCCTACGTAAATTTGACATTTCGTCCATTCATTCCATTTCGCGTTCATTCATGAGTTCGGTTTTATTTCCTTAGTAGGTACGTTATTTTCAGTGATTTCAATATTTTAAGTAAAATATTAGACATTTAAGGTTTTCACTTACCATGTCAAATATTTGACTCTAAGTCATTTTAAAATTTACTCAACTACGTTTGCCTTAATTATAACGTTGTTGACGAAGGTTATTTAACAATAACGTGATACAGAAAATATTTCCTAATCGTTCTAATTACAGAAGGTCTCATGAGCTGTTTGTCCTTAATTAGAATATATTAGAATAGGAAATATTCATTTTGTTGTTTACATTCTACCATTTGGCATGCAAAAATATTGTAATTATTTTACTTACATCTACAGTTCAGCCGTCGAGAAAATGCGTTCTTGACAGCTGTCATTTTCATACTGACGAATATGTGTTTTGCAAATTTGATCCTTTTATCAACTAGAAATGGTCCAACAGACTGTAATTACAATATCTAAAGCTATAAAATAGGTATAGGTAGGTTATGAAATTAAAATAATATTCTAATAAATGTAAAGGTACCATAATTATATTAAAAAAAATGTCTGAATTTACAATAATGACACTGTTTATATGGCAAAAAGTCTGCTGGGAGAATAGTAGCACTTATTTATTAGAAAGGAGCAAAGGACGCCTTGGTATTTATTGACGCTTATTTTGTTTCTAACATTATTTTATGTTTGCTAGTGGCATCTAAACAGTAAATAAATGTAGCTTCAAGATTTAGCATACGTAACGGATTCCATATTGTCCGATATCCAAACCGGTTGCTTATTTTCGCAACCTGTATCCATTTTACTAAACAGCTACTACTGTAACCGTCATTATTAAAATGGACGACACTGACTCTTCTACATGGATGACCTTTAATTAATCAGTATAAATTACTAATTGGATATAACATGACACATGTATGTTGTAATGTGTTTTCGTAATAAGTGCAAGGCCCAGATAGAACTGTTTAATTATAATTAGTGTTCCGTGACCATGGCTGCGCATGCGCAGCGTCGGCGTTTAGTCCGTAAAGGCGTTCTTATGTCACCACTGACTAGCAAATATATAACGGTTTACGGATTCATTTTAAACCATTACTCTTATGTTTTATTTTTTATTTTCCAAATAGGAACAAAATATCAATAAATAATACGGATAAAAGTCAGATATACCATCTGTGTGGCATTCATTTGACAGTTATAAATAATCATGGAGATTGATTATTTTTTTCTGTTCCGTTTTTTTTTTGCTTGTCTTTACTTAGGCAGAGATGTGACAAATAAGAACGATGGGCCTTATTAGGCAGTAAAATATTAGGTCCCCCACATATGAAATCAGCGTTTTGTATGGAGAATTTTAAAGAAGTTGTATTTTTCATACTAAATGTTAGTATGTTCTTAACTTATTTAACAACCATGAACACTAATGTTTTAAAACTTGTATGCACTAATGTTTAAAAACTAATATAACGTATGCCACTTAGATTAAGCGTCAAAAATAAGTTTTGGCTAAGTTTTAAAACAAATAGTGGTAATTTCTGCTAACAAAAAGAGGAGTAATTTTTAAGGTATTTTTTATGTTTAGAAAACTATAAGTAATAAGATTTGTTTACTATTGGTAGTTGTCTATGATGGTCACTATTCGATATAATATCAAGCAATAGATGAATATTTTAAATCATAGAAGTGACGTGGTTCTCTATTTGTGAAAAAAAAAACGCCAATTTCATACCCAATATCTACTCTTAAGAGCGGCCAACCCGTCATACTTTTCATACAAACGCTCGTACGTGATTATGGCGTTGTAACACATCTTTATTTGATTTTTTGTAACTAATATGTATCTTGTGCACTATACCTAGGATTCTATGAAAGCAAAATAAAGAAAATTTTAGAAACAAATTCAGTATAAGCCTCCAAAAATCAGCTTTTTGCACAAATTTCACCTGAACTTTGGCCGGTCATAATGTACTCATAAATAGTAAAAGTAAAGAAAACATCTGCATAGAAATCTTGCACATGTAATGGAGATTCTAAATGACAAAAATGTATTTCAAAAGCTTGTAAGTCTTACTCAAAAACAGGTATTTCCTGAAACAAATTTTTACACACTATTTTTCGAACAATGTTATCGCGTTCTCACTTGCTTGTTAGTAGTTCTCACTTGCGCTCGATGAAACAACAAGCTTTTCGAACATGCTCGCGTTGTCGATAGACGGGCCGGGAAGGGCCCTCTTAAAAAAACCTGATCAAATATAAGCTTGCTTGTTAATTGTTAATTCAAATTTTAGTCAATGGACTTGAGTAAAGTACACTGTAATAAATTGAATGCTGACTATATCTATGGTTAAGCATTCATGAGTTAGTACTTTCATCTAACATTGTATCCATAACCCTGCATTACGGCTTAAATTATTCACGCATTTCGTCATACTCCCTTCTTATCTCAACATAATTCCGTAACTGCTCGAGTTCAATCTGCGTCGGTTACAAATTCAGCGATACCTACTTAACTGTAAACTAATTTTTATTGAATGTAATAATTATTCATTGAAAATTGCATAAACTTTACAGCCAAGTTGAAACGGCCATGTCGTGCCACATAAAAATTAAACGTGACAATTTCCACAGTGTAATAGCACGCTTGTTTATTGAAAAACGTGTTTACAGTGAGCATTTCAAAATTGTTGCCACCCTTTTATAGAAATAGTCGACAATCTTATAACTTGAGGTGTTGATGGGATCTGTAAACATTTAACACCTCCTTCTAAGGTGTGGAACTGGCCGAAAGCAAATAAAGCAGAAAAAAAAAGTTATTTGTCAAGTTACGCGCGCTGTCAACGTGACGTTTGATTTCCCGCCAACGCGTTGCGTCTCGCCCACGCTATCTGATGCTTCTACTTTCTGATCCAACGGGACGGCTCCTTGTCAAATGCGTCAGGTATCTTAGCGTATTATGATGTAAAATGTCGTGACACTGATAAAAATTTGACATAAAGAGTGTATTTATTTATCTGATTGTGGACGTACGACTGTATGTTGCATTTGTTAATTCCTCTAGTCCATAAAACATGGAGCGTAGATTGTATCTGGACCTAAGTACCTATTTGGTGTAACATTTTAAGTTCGTATGTTTGTCTTTTAGGACGTTTTGCTTTTCTATAAATTCGCTTTTAAAGTGTCGCAGTCTTTTGTTACATGTAGCGTAGTTATTATTCAACAAGTTAGATTTTTTATTCAATAAATCAAGACGGTTTAGTTAGGTCATTACGTCTCCTTGGAGGAAAAAGAACGCATCTGTAGGTAGCATGACCAAGTATAGATGAACATTACAAAATAAATATAACTACTGGGTCGGTTGCTAATCATTCCATGTACGGACCATTTGGTCGAGGTTAACTAAGAGGCTTTATTTAAAATTGAAATGAATACAAGTACCTATAGAAAAAGAAGCTTACGAACAAATTCGTATATATAAAAAATCCTAATAGATTTCGGAACCGAAGTAAGTATCAAAAAGTATTGCGCTGACGATGACTGAATTTTTTACTGTTGTCGTGTAGTTCATATCAAGCCCGAGACAAAAATATATTCTGTCATAAATCTTACGCGTACAAACACACAATATGACCGGAGAACATAAAACACGCCTTCAATGTGTCTCTCGTATGAGTTAAGCCAACTTAACTCGCTGCGAATTACCTAAAAAGGTTGGCCAGGAAATTACCACATCGTAAATAATTCATACATTATTACTCAATCATGTCTGTGCAACGGTGAACGTTTCAGTGGGGCGTTTTTTTTGTCCGGGTCCCGTTTGTGGCTGGGGCCGTTTTTCTCTAGACATTGTCCTGTCCGTTTCGTCGGGACCGAAGAATGAGATGACTCATGCTCCCCCGACCACTTCGTTGACAGATACAGTTGAGTTCAGAAACTTCCACTTCCATTTTTAAAAGGCATAAATATTTCGTAAGTTCCATGTTTAAAATCTATAACGGTACTCCAAATCGTCACAGTGACCTGACGAAAAAGAGCAGAACCGACCGGTCACGGTTAACCGTCGTCACAGGTGCGCCTACGTTCACTTTCAATCAAGATGCTACGATTTATGTTTATAGTTTTATACTACTTTGGGCCTGTGATACGGTCGATTCCAATGCTAAGCCATGCAGCATATGACTTTAACTGAACATTCAACTTATAATTTGTGTCAGTCGAATATGCAGCACGCTAAAGAATAATTTTTAATTCTAAGCCTAAATTATAATGTTCATTAATCTACTATATTTAGCATTTCGTTATCTCGACCCGCTATAGTACCAGTTTTATAATTAAGAAAGAGTAATCTGCCAGAGTTCGTGCGAATATACCGCGTTGAATAGCGGTCACGGCGTCAGCGGAAAATTAAAAAATAAACGTTGCTTTGGAACATCATTCATAGTCTTGATGATTAAATAATTTACAACCATGACAAAATAACAAAACGAGAAATATTACAAATGAAATGTTTTATTATTTTAATCAAAACATCTTTGTAACACGATTATGTTAGTCGAGTTGTGTGACTTGCATTCGTCCTAGTTTTTTTTTCTGCGAAATGATCGTGATGTTCCACCTCGATTTACATATTTATAACAAGGGTAGCTAACAGTAAGGTCTTGTTTTAAGAACCTCTAAATACCGGTTGGAAAAATATATAGGGTGGTCCGTTTGTATGTAAATTCGAGTGATATTTAAATATTTAGAGTGACTAACAATAAATTATTATGTATAATGTAGCCGTCGTCATTTCACGTTTGTGGGTGCAATGTTAAAGGATCTTTATTGTTTTTTAATGTATATTCATCTACTTATATTAACAAATTGAGATATCAATTCGGTTTTGAAGTATTTATTGACATAAGAAGACATTTCATTGCGTCGAACTGGTCTACGGCCGTATAATGCCATGAGAAACGGAATTATGGGGTTCATTTACTTTATTTATGTGTCCACGAATTTATGGTGTTTTAAGATCCGGGCAATAATATTCAAATTCAGCTATTAACGTTGATTTAGATTTATAATTGCTCTCTACTGATATTAGCTTAATTTCTTTTTACTTTTTCTATATAATAATTAACATCTGAGGCTTGCTATATTTGGAAACTAAAACTAATGATATGTTACAACTAACTTACTAAAGTTATGTTCTGTATGCTCTGGTTCAAATACTCTATATCCACATACGGAATATCAAATGGATCTGAATTTGCTGCACCTATAGTTCAAAATCCTGTAAATTAATCGTTAGAGGATGTCATTACCTGATGACGAAGGCTCCTAATTAAAAAAATCCAAAGTACTCGTATCCTTCATAAAGCTGAATGGAGAAGTGAATTTATGTCGCCAAACGAGTTTCCATGGGGTTACTGATCCTAGGATCCCTTACAAAGCTAGCTTCCATGTGGTTTATTGCTTTCACAGACATCTGTCCTGCGTTTTGTTATTGTGTAACTAAATCTATTAATCCTTAGAAGGAGCGCACAGACCGCCCGGGTAAAACAAGTCATAAAACACCTTATTAGGGAGCCAGGTCTTAGACACTCGACTAACACGTGCCCAATAGTAAGGCCACTCACTAATCGACTAATTAACTCAATATTTTACTATAACCGCGTTTAGAAAGTTGTTCCGTGTGGGCGAATGTTAAACATTTATATATGAAACTTGAAGTTTAACGATGTAATAATGCGAAGTGATAGACAACCGACAATAAGTAAAACCGAAATTTTGTGATTTCTTCATTTGAATAATAATAACACTAAAAAGAAAGTCAGTGCTGTCTATGGCCGTAATTGATGAAGCCTATATTAGCGTTAATTAGTCGATTATTAGCGATTTATTAATCGATTATAAGCGTCTTAATTATTACACTGATTATATTTAAAAAATTGGCAAAATATGTAAATAGATGACGAAGCAGTATTCTATTTAATCGATTAAGAAAACAAGTAATACAGGGAATATTTCCACTTATTAACGCACATAAAAAGGACTTTGTAACTACACAATTAGTGCGAGTACATAAAAACTAATTGACTTAATTAAGATAACTCGATACCAATATTACAAGTTAGTCCATTAGTAAGATGTCGCATCACTACCGATGTAGTGAGTCGATTCTCGCCCAACACTCGACAGTAATCGCAACTGCGGCCATCGATAGTGGTGGTAATCGCTACACGTAATATGTACGCCACTATTGTCGGTTTGGACGTTTATTTACAGCGCAAGTACACACAGAAGCTGATACGTAGTTATCTGGAAGTTTCTAATGCCTTACAACGTCAGCCTTCTTGAGTTAGGCAAAACATCTGTTTCTGAAAGATAAAATATGTTTTTTTTTATATTTAATCAGTGTGTTAATAAAATCTTCTTCATAATCTAATAAGGGATAGCTTGGGTATCTAAGCATTGACACTATACTATACTATACACTATACTTAGTCTTGAAACTTGCTCCGTAGTGTACTCTCTACAGCGCAAGTTTTAAATATAAATTCTTAGCTCAAGAATCAAAATCGGAAGTTCAGCAAAGTCTTGGCGATTTAAAAATTGATTAAATTCGATACTAAACATTTCTACTATAATCGGCTTCTGCACATCCTTATCCTTACAAAACGGTTATAAACCGACTCAATTAAAAGTGCAGCCACCGGTTAACTACGCGTACGCATCAATACTTTGTTTTAATTGTCCGATTTATATCTGTAACTTGTGGTTATGATACGGGAAATTAGCACCACATCCTACGGGTGAGCGGTTTGTGGTCGGCTTGAGTCGCTTTCGAAGATAAGCTGAAGATATTTTTGAAGCAGAACTTAGTGAAACTATGAGAATTTCTTTGATAATATTGTCCCAACATTTGTTTAAACCAAAAAGTGTATTATATTTGATTAGTTCAGTCAGTTAGGCGACGATAGCCGACTTTTAATGATTTTATACTGAAGATCACGTCTAAACGAGTAGTGTTAATGATTTGGAAAAAATATATGTTAAATAAGAGCATTTTCTTAACTTAATATTTTAAATAATGTTTATACTACATAGTGAAATTAATTTGTAAAGTTATGTCTAACGCGGATAAAAAACTGAGAATCAGGAAAAATATATCAAGCGTATTTTTCTGAAACCTTCACCATCTTAAAGATAGTTTAATTATTGATTTTTTAGTCTTCGTGTTTTATTAAAAATACCTTTGGTTTTATGTTTAATAAATTAATAATGCGTCTGATTTGGGACAACGCTCCTTGATGGGCGAGTCCTATTACTGGCTGGACGTACGACGCGTTGCGTGAACACGAAAACTAAGCAAGGTCACTGACATACATCTGCGTCTAAAATCAATTTAATACTTAAATAGTGCCTCTACGACTAATAATTATTATTCCCGTCAAGCTCGCTGACTTTATGTACTAATATTATAAAGAGATATTTGTAAGCTTGTATGTGTATGGGGGTCATAATAATTATTCGGGGGATAATCTTCAGAAATACTGATAAAATTCCTAAAATTCTTCTCTAATAAGAAGCTACAGTGTTGGCGAAATGTATGGTCAAACAAGAAAGATCACGTGGTTGAAGTGGCTGGCAGAAGCTGATTATAATACAATCATCGTCCTGTCACGAAAGAATTGCTCCTTGAAAGTTTCGCTGAAAATCTATCTACTAAGAATATCCCTCGCCTCGCTTCGAAACTACATGCACGGCCTTAAATTTAAATTAACCAGGAATATTTATGAAAACAGTGACGGTCTATTTGTATCGCAACTATTTACCTGTATTTATACTGATACAAAAACCTATTTTAGCTTTAAATGGTACATTTGAAAGTCCATTTCGATATCAGAGTTCGCAATCAACTCGGCAATTCGGATGTTAATTTTAACGAATATTATGGACTTTATTTTGTGCTTACATTGATAATAATGAGAGATACTATTTAAATAACATAACATCACGCCTGTATTGGCCGAAGGGTTAGGCAGAGGTGTACCTATAGTACACCCACATTTTGTCAGTTATGTTTAAGTCCCATGTAATAGGGGGCGAGCCTATTGCCATCAACCGGGCACAAATCCAGACTCCGGGCTGCTACTGAGAAATTCTTAATGGAAAAACCCAATAACCCGACCTGGGAGTCGCACACCTCATGGTCAACAGGGAGCGTTTCGAGCGTCACGGACCACTAGACAGACAAACAACGTAGCCAACGCAAATAGTATTAGATATTTCTTTTTTGGATTGAATTCTTGTTTGACTACTATGTTACTGGCACTCCTAAGTTTATTATTTCTCTGGATAAATAATACCCAGAAAACCAAACAACCAGAAATATTTATTTTAGCATGTTGTTCAGGCTAACTGTCAGTAGAGTTCCTAGAAAATTCGCTGAAACCTAACCTATTTTAATTGTGCTAGACTAAATGTTAGCCAGATGTTGCGACGGTTTTCTCAGAAACTAAGTTCCGCATAGACATGTGCAGGGCATAAATATTTTTAGGTCTGACTGAGGACTGAAGGAATACTATATTAATAGTACATTACTGCAAAAGGGCATAATTTATTCGGCCGCTAAACACGACAGCTGATATTGGATTTTCATACAAACATTGCCGGTCGGCCGCCTGCATATATTTGCCCAGTAAAATTGAGTACAGCATTTTGGATATATCTCGAAGAAGGCTGTCACAATAATGCTTAAATTTGCAAGCATGTATGAGAAAAATAACCAATGAAGGATGGTCATAATCGTCATCGTCTTACGGGTCGTCAGAAGCCTGAAAGTTTGACAACCAGTCTTACCAAGGGGTATCGTGTTACCCGGTCAGATAGGTAGTCGCTCCTTGTAAAATATTAGTATTCAGCTGCATCCGGTTCGACTGTAAGCCGAGCCCAATATAATTGAGAAAAGACCAGGCAGATGATCTCGACGTCCACGTCCATAAAATGTATGGAAATACATCCACGATCATATTATCTATAAAAACGCCAATTGCGTCTCAAAAAAGAAAATGACAACATCCTTGATTCCAAATTCAAAACAGCTTTTTTTTCTTATGTCAATGTCATACAGCCAATAAAAGAGAACATGTGTGACGTGACTTTTAACATCAAAGCTCATACCTTAACTTAGAATTTTTGAGCCGTCTATTTTCATCTGAGCCATCAATCTTTGCTCCCCGCCTCCCTCGCGCTGCACCTGCGCTGCGCTTGCGCATCTTTATTATTAGACGTCGCGACGCGCCGGTCGTTGACCCCGGCGACCTGCTTACCGAAATAAATCGTGCACACGTGCCAGTTAAGCTTTTGTCAAACTTGCAGAATTCTAGGGTTGGTTAAATAGTCGGTGATTTAACGTAACTTACCCGCTCTTTATTTTCGCAGCGGTTGAATCAAATAGGAGTATCGCTATTACAGGGCATTACAGGGTGGTAGGGAGATCGACACTTAACCTGTTACCATGGATTCAGTACATGATTCTGGACTAAAATTTCAACGCAGGGGGCGTAGAAATTTTAGTAGGATATAAATAAAAATGCTGTTTCATACAATTTGACCGCGTGGGTATTGATCTGCGTCAAAATGTATAGAACAGCAAAAAAAAGCACTTGTAGGAAACAGCAGATTTTTTATTTCCAGGTCGCTATAATGTTTTATGACATTCAGAACAGGAAGATGACCATTTTCCTCAATTCATTTTTCCCAAAATTAAAACACTGCAGTCGCGTATACCTACATAAATTAATTAATTTTAAGCTTCACCCATTTGTAACAAACCTTGTTTATCATAATTTAAATCAATTTGATCTTGGAATTTATTTTGGATTGCCAGCGTATTGATTACTGAAATCATTTCTACAGATAAGTTACATTTTTACCCACTTCTCCATTTTGTTAACGAAGTATAGATTGTCCACTCTGAAATGACGCGCCCCTCCCTCTACCGCAAATGCGACACTAATGCAATACTGTGTGCGTAAATGCGACAGTGGGGCGCGTCATTTCAGAGTGGACAAGCTAGACCTAAAGTGCCTAGGTACTTACATGTAAGGAATATAGCAATCTCTGCTGAGTTTAGACTTAGTCGCAGTCCGCTTTTATGTATTTCCTCATTGCCGTTAATTTCGTTCGGTTTCGACTGTTTGTCGGTTGCTGCATGTGTGAACAACGCTTTGGAAATTTTGTATGGAACTAGAAGTGAATTACTTACAGTGTGAGAGGTGAAGAGCCAGTCGAAATGCCGTAAAGAAGGAAATAAAGAAAAATATAGGAAACCTATACTAATAAAATAAAGCTTGAAGACTTTGAACGTGCAAAAATAAAATAAATATTTTTATATTGGATAGCCAATTTCTTGGGGAATGTTATAGGCTATTTAAAATCTCGCCACAAACATTAGGAGCCGAGCAAAAATAAAAAATTCTGAAAGAACGCTTAGCGAAAAGTAAGTAAGAGAAAAACAAGAAATTACATGCGAACGAAGTCACAGACAGAAGCTAGTACGAGTATGGGATACTATTGAAACCGCTTTTAATTGGTGGTCTTAATTATCAAATGAATTAATTAATTATCAAAATATCTCTTTTTGCCTACAGTTTATAAAACTTTAAAAATTGTGTAAAATCCCGTTTTTAATAATTTATTTTATTCTACCTAACTTTAAGTTTTATCAATGACTGCCAAAGAAGGCGCCACTCATACCAATTTGGTCGAAAATTATGTTGTAACATTATGTACCTAATGTATGCAGGAATTTATCAGTGATTCTTCTTAACTAACGAGTTTTTTGATCTTAGGATTTTTTTGGACTAAGCAAGACTGTAATATTTAATAAACCGATCTAACAGAAATACCTATAACACCAGGACGTACGGCTGATTAAACAAAAAAACTAAACCGCAGTTCTATTCCAGTTGACTAATCCCAACTCCGGGCACAAATAAACTCATTGCTTGCAATTCAGAACATAGTCCAGACGGAGAAGTAAAACAAAACCGGCGGAGCGCGTCTGCTACCCGTATTGATCTGTCTGCTAAACTTAGGTTAACATAGTGCACCCAGACAGTGGTATAGCTACATGTGTAGTATGGCTTCGGATGAGCGCGAATCGGATCGATACAGAGTGCAGAATTTCAAACTGAGAATGTGAGTTTGTTTTTCTGGCGATTTGAATATGGAATATGGCTTGACAGGCTATTGAACCATAGACCTTGGATTATTAGTTGACATTACCTAATACTAAATGCATTAAATTATCTTGAATCTAAATATATTTTATTTTATTCGTGTGATTATCTCCGACATAAATCTTAAATAACAATGACTGACCGTTGTGAAAACGTCACATCATTCGCGAATTACACAGTTAGAAGCAGTTGCTAGACAGGACTCAGAAATCTAAATAGATTATAATCAATTGTCAAAATATAGTCTGCCAG
This sequence comes from Xanthia togata, assembly GCA_963853775.1. NCBI lineage: Eukaryota > Metazoa > Arthropoda > Insecta > Lepidoptera > Noctuidae > Xanthia > Xanthia togata. The sequence goes on from OY970802.1 coordinate 23,487,862, forward strand.
TAATCAAATGCCTGGACTAGACTGGTAATAAATCAGTGCGGACAAACAGTAGCCGAATTAGTTGTGGAACTACTTACGTTTGTTACCTTAATGCACTTTAAATAGAAAATGGACGAAACAATAAATTATTATGATGAATGCAACGTCAGGGTTGCTAAAAGTAGCCATAAATTGTAAATAATAGGTATTTTATAGAAGTTATTTTTTATATTCCTCTATTTTAATAAACAAGATGTAAGTAGTAAGTACATATTTTAAAGAAAACTAATACTATGCAATACATTTTTCTTAATTCAAAATGCAATCCGACACCGGTCACTTTTAATATAGAACTGACTGCATCACTAAGAATAGGGCTGACATTTTAAAAATAGATTGAGAAAAAAATGAATTTCTAAACTGTGGGCAGTGGGTACACAATACAATATGGAGAAGACAATACGACAATCAATGAAAACGAGAAAAGTGCTTTTTAAGAAAGGTGCATTTTGAGAATGGTACGTTTTGCGTATGGGGTGCATTTTGTGAAAGGTACTACCTATCGAAGAACTTCATATCTAAGCAGTTTGAAAATAAAATCTCATGAACACGATGGCTAATCTGTTACCGGTTCAAGCAGAAATAGTCCTTACGGTGTATAGATATGATCTTCTTCGATGGTACATTCTGCGACTGAACGCACTGGCGATACTAAGTACTGCATAGGATTATTTTAAAACTATCAAATAAATAATAAAATCTACTTTTAAAAAGTGATTTAACTAAAAACTAAATAGTAGTGATGGAGCGACTACGGGTTTTGCCAATCTTTGACTAGCTATAGTGACTAAACTATTGGATATATTTGGTTGAATTTTTATATGCGGAATACGAATTTTAATTTATTATTGTTTTGTCGTCTCTACCTTGTATAAGTACAACAAATTATTCGCTATTATTGTAAGGATATGCCTTATTACAATAACGTTTTCAAGTAAAATCGCTAGGAACACGGAGTTGGCAGTTAAACGAGAAATACTCAGAATCGTTTTACAATAAAGGTATAAAATGACGTGACGATATAAAATGGAGGGTCAACTTAGTGACCGTAGTTTTATTAGTACGTTCGCGGGTATATAAATGCTAAAGGTTTCTTATTCTTTGAAAACTTATGCAGGACCGGTAGAGGTGGAGGGGTTAATGACACTGTATGGTATGGTATATGTAGTACATTATGGTAAACAATTCAAATATTTTTTTTGTAGAATAAATAGCGAAATTTACAGTACCTAGTATCTACCTACTTGTGTTTGTATTGTTTTTTTTTCTTGAATTATAAAAATAGACGTATAATATTACCTTTTTTTTTTAGTCCTTGGAATAGGTATTAAGTTACATAATACAAAGTTTTTTTTTTTAAGTTTTCCACACATCACATTATTGAAAAGTCCTTTTCCTTTGTTTTGTATTTGTACTTACACATTCAAATTGTGTACATTTTGAAAATCAGTTTTAATGGTTAAAATATAAATAGGTATATAATTTGTAACAAAAACCAGCCTCTAAAATTCTAAACATTTCCACTCTCATGTTGCGCCCGCGCCGCCGTTTTTTTTTGTTTGTACACACGAACACATCACTATCTTTAACGAGTCCAATCATGAAATAGACCGTTTTTTACACTTCCCGGTACTCCATATAAAACAGTTTCCTAGAATAACCGTATTGCAAATGCAGCCATATGGCCTAAAGATAAGGTGCGCTCAAACCTGCGCGGGAGTTGCTGTCAACATGTTAGTAAAATAAATAAAGTTGTCAATTTGTGAACTGTTTTGTTTATAAAACTGTGGACTGCACTGTGTATTTTATTGTAAACATATGTGTTTTGCAACGCTACGTGTTTTCTGCCACAGACTAGGAAATGTTAAAATAAACTTGATAGTTAAAATCTATTTCCAACTGATTCTATTATACTGATACGTTATCGATACTATTGTTATTACTAATCATTACTAGTAAAATGACTCATGCGCATATACCTGTACCCACTAAACAGGTTACATGCAAGTACGTGCAACAAAGACTCGATAAATACACACACATTCATGTTTATAAACATAAACAATTTTCCTAAAATAGTCCGTTTACAAAGTTTCCCAACGCTGCATCGCATCGTGGATATTCTGATCTGTTTATGTTAACCCAAAAACAATGAAGTAGGTCGAATTTTATGATGTGGTGTTATTGTAGCTATAATGTTTTAAATGCACTAATTCTGATTTAGGTCATTCTTCATTCTCAAATGTGTTTTTCTTGGCAGAATTTTTTTTATTGGGATTTTATGGTTTGTGCTAAATAGGTAAGCAGTAAATTTAAAACACGTTTTTTTTTTTTTTTTTTTCACAAAAAAAACCCTATTTGTATTACTCTCTAGTATATATATGTAGTTTAACAAAAAAAAAAACTAATGCATTTCGACACCCCTACCTATAGGCGCCACAGTCTACATGTTAAAATTGACACCTGCGCCACAGATTAAATAAGTTACCTGTGCGATGACAGGTTGCTTGCTGAGAAGGGTAGCCCTTCAAAATGATAGGGTGGAGTCTCCCCTATCCGTTTACTAATGGAAAAAAAAACATACACAAAACGTTGTCGGCCAGACCCTTCAAGCTCCCGAAATGGGATACGTTTATCCCAGATTTCTAAATGCTCTCAGCTGTCAAATATTATTTTAGCTGCATTGTTGAACCAAATTAACAAGAGCCAATCAAATCTCTTGATATTTGATGTGACAATAGATTATACTTAAAACGCTACAAGGTTCTTTTGGCGTATGGCCAAAATAACTAACGCCTCCATATTGATTTTCAATACATTTCACATAACTATTGCACAAATGTTTACCATCAGCGCCTCCCTGTCAACGTGATTCGAGCGCCAAAAGATTGTTTCAGTTTTTAGAAGCCGTTAGAAGCCCATGGCATAGACAAACACGGAACATTACATTTCAAATCAAGAACTCAATTTCTTCATCATCAAATGCCACAACAAAAAGGCATCGACTCACTAACTGGCACGCTGTACCCACTAACCATGGAGAATGATACCATTCCATTGATTAATCTATAATCGAGTGTATGCTAATTGAACTAATTATTTACAGTGCAAGCTAACGGTGTAGCACACGGACGTGCATTGTGATCAGTTCGACCGGAACATTACCGCGGTAGACTAATTGGCGACCATTGTTCTATGGTATATGTTAGGCGAAATAGGGTTAGGTGCAAGAGTTTAAGTAGAGGGTTAGGGTCTAATTGCCCTTGAAATATTGTGGTGATAAAATGGATGATCTAAAGTTCCTTTTTTTAATCCCAGAGACTAATTTGACAGATGCAAATGCCAAACTCCAAATTGAAAAAAGAAACAAACAACAATCACTTGAAATGTCAAATTAGTTCCTGGGATAAAAAAAACGAACATAATAATATGTGGAAAACAGTGAGAAGCGTAGGACTGTTTTCATCTATTATACTGAGATGATATGACGAAGGTTATGGGATGGACCGGTTACTGTTTAACTCGGATGAAATCTCGCGAAAAAACAATTGTAAGATATTCAAGACTCAGACTTTTTTTCCACTAATCCCAAGGTTTGTCTTTCCCTTTCTATTTCCAACAAAGTATGCGTTTTTATTTCTTAGACATTATGTAAAACTATTAATATTACTATGAGTAGGTGTATAATCAACTATTGCACGTTTTTACGTGCTACATGCAGCACGATGTTGTTAAAAGATCACGTAAAAATGTGACGTAGGTTATGTTGATGACATAGTACGTATGTAGTAAGTTTAGCAGCGTGCAAGGTTGCCGATTGCAAGGTCATCTTTGTGGTTTTTGTTTTACCCAAACAGGTGACTAAGTGGAATCTTCCAGCTGCGTTTTCGACTGCAAAATCTTCCTTTATAATAATTATAATTTTACGCTACTCAAACACGACTCTATCTCTTTGCTAAACATTTAATTCAAACTAAGCTGAGAATCAGTACTTTTTTTACGTCAAAAATACATAAGAGTCCCTGAAAAGCCCGCCCTTCACAACTTTATAGCGATTTAGCTGCTTTTAATTTTGATCATCTGAGGAACCTTGAGAAGGACAAACCATATTCGTATCCAAAGTCGTTGCCTCGACACTTGTCCACGTGATTCAAAGAGCCAAAAAACATCATGGCGTCGATGAGATTTTGAGTTGTCATAATCATCAGTCTGTTCTTTGAGTTCTCTGCCGCGAAAAGTTGTTTGAGAAGAAATTTTCGCGGCAAAGATAGAATAGGTACGTATAGTCACATTATAATTTTCAAATCAAATCATTTATTTGCTTGAATATGGGTAGGTACATGAGGTGATACCTACGTACAGCAGAAGTTCTTTAAACCACATCCTACTAAACAGGTGTGCAAATATCTATTATAATAAAAAAACAGACAGTCATGGTGAAAAACTGGTATTAGCGCCATCTATATTCTATAGCCCAGCACTACGCAAATCCATAAATTCGCTCAACACGCCTAAAGAATTTTTCATTAAAAAAATCTTACATTATTTTACCTAAATGCATTTATGTTAGTCATGACGAGATCAATCTCGTCATGACTAACATAGTTTTAAGATAATGTAATTGGTACTAACAAAATATGAATTTTATTTTTATTATTTATTTATTAATCGTATTCATTTATTTATAACAAATATGGAAACCGACATGCCTGAGAAATATTTCTCGACGGCATAATTAACGGCAAAATAAAACTGACACCATTTTCGTAAACGATTACGACAAATTTGTTTCATTTTGACAGTTCAACAACATTCATTACGTTGTTGAGCTTTTTCGAACTTCTGAAGCAATGGATTAGCAAATTGTTTCAAAACGAATCAAATTCCGATTGATCGTGTACCTATTACGTAATTAGGGTACAGGTTAGTCACTAACCACACGAAAAAGAAAGAAGATGAGTTATACATTTATAATAAATATTAATAATGAGTAATTATTCAATTAAATGTATACTTAAAGCTAGTACCTCTGTTAGTTATGTGTGTCTATTCTATGCATAATAATATACTGTTCCATGATAACGGAAGACTTACGTGCGGCTTCAAGCTCCATTTGTCGGTCTGCACAATGTTCCTGTCCACTAGCTTTGTTGTTCGATACGTCTTAATATGTACAATGTACGTGTATGTATGTACTATATCTTTACTATGTATGTATGTAGGTAATGGAATTAGTACAGCTTGGACTCGGAGAAATGAGCTGGTTCCGCTTGAAGAAAAGTTTCGTAAACAAAAAGGTTCTATACAAATATTATAAAGAGGTTTTTTTTGAGTTTGTATGTAGGGTAATCTTCGGAACTAACGAACGAATCCGAAAAACGATTTCACTAGTGGGAAGCTACAGGTTTGCCGAGTGTCATTATTAGTAAGTGTTACTTAAATAAAAGTGTAATTACAGGGCCTACCGTCCAGACTATAAAAAATCAACGATACTCAGTAATGTAGAAGTGATAAAATAATATTAAAGCTTCAGAAAGTTGAGTACAATTTTATTACAGTCTTTTATAGTTCCAAAACAATCTAATGTTTAATTTACAGTTCATAGGAACTCGCTTCCAACTCAACATATTATTAAATTACTGGACGTAGTCATTTTATAGTTGGAACTTGTCACTAGAACCTGATTTTATAGATCCACTCCCGGTTTATTATATTTTTAATATGGTTTTATCTTTAAATCGGTTTGTGGAGTTGTCTATTTGCCTACAAATAAATTAATTTCGTGCGAAGCGCCTCAAGAAAAATATAATAATATTATTTAAAAATGTAGATTCGTCCGTTTCGGGCGACTAAATGCGGGCGAATCACCAATAAGCCCCCGCCCCTGCTTCGCACGGTTTTTTCAACTTGGAAAACATGAAGATTTCAGTTAAATATTAAGTTCGTTCGTATGAATAGTTAATCTATTTGAACTTTTGTCCAACAATACTCTATTGATAACTGTGGAGGCTTGTAAATGACTTTTCGTTAATTATCTCACTATTACTTCTGTATTGATAGCTCTAAGCCAATCAAATACAATAAAATAAAATTATAAATACACATAAACCTTCCGGAATAAATTTTCTAAATGATGGTGAAACCGCATCAAAATTCGTTGCGTAGTTTAGGAGATCAACGCGGTCACACAGACAGAGACGAATCGTCATGTACCCTGTTTAGTATAATCATTACCCGGACATTCTCTGCATAATCGACGCATTAGTATTCACCCAGGATCCTCTGATTCCTGTTCCCACAATAATTGCCCTGTAATTTTTAACTGATTAGATAGTTGACTGGGGACCTGACATGTCGCAAAACGATCACCTAACGGGTTCCGAAGGATGGCCGGCTGGTGGTCCAGGGAAATGAGTGTGACTCCGAGAATCTTGGCAGTTTGGAAATGATTTTATGAGCGTCCTCGTGATTGGACGTTTTAGTGGCACTTTATGTGAATGATTAACCATAAAATTAGAGTTGATGTTTGTCTCGGAAACGCATTGACTAAAGCCCTTAGCGCTAACGCCATGTACAGTTTATTGTGAGAATAATTGCCTTTAAAAACATTTGTATAAAATGTCCGCCCAGCAGCTTGATGTAGGAAGAAACGTAGAGTCCCGATACAGGAGCGAACGGTAATTAATAGAAGGTCACGTTGCGCCGTTAGATGCGCCGGCGCATCTCGACATATATAGCAAGCGGTCGGCGTCCGGCCTCGCTGTATATAGACGACGACCCTTTTTAGCCGCGTGCGCGCAAATACTTGTGCAATAAATCGATCTTTATTGGATTAGTTTTTGCCGGTTAAGTACCGAAATTGATGGGGTTAGTGGTAGGGCAATGCAGGAGGATGTTAGAGTACTGTTTGAGGGTTTTTCTGTTCAAAGAAATGTAAATTGAATGGTCTTTTTCTTTCTTTTTCGTGTGGTTAATGACTAACCCGGTGTCAGAGTTTTTATGCCGCCCAAGGGTCTCTGAATTGGCTTCACATGCCGTCGAGAAATATCTCTAATTCATGACGGTTTCCTCGTGATGTTTTCCTTCACCGTTTATGATTATCACTTGCTTATAAGCAAGTGATAATTATACAATACGCACATGAATTCGAAAAGTCTGAGTTTGGCCTTTGCCTTGGGTTTGAACTCGAGACCTATGACTTGGCAGTCCGACGGTCCCAACACTAGGCTATCACCGCTCTTAAATTAGCTTAACATTTGCAATTAATCAATAACATAGCTACTGGACAGTATAATTATTGGATGTGGACAATAAAAATATACTTAGATCTCATATGGAGTCCAAAGATGCCAAATACACTGAAAAAATGTGCAGGGATGGTCTGCGTAAAGCAGTGTTTTTAATTTACAACCTCAACTAAGGTACATTGTTTTTCTGCTTTTCTAAACACCACGAATGGCTATTACTTACAGGCAAACGAGTACAAATAGATTGCTGGAGTCAGAATTCCTCAGTAAACTTACACTTGCATAGCAAAGGGCCCTGCTGCACATAACGGAGTCATATCCAATTACAAATTTGTCACATCTTGGAAACATTACAATTAAGTTGCATACGCTAATTACCTTCTCGGTGTGCAACGCACGCACTAGAAGTTATTACTTTGACGTATGTTACTACAGATCCTATCTATAAAGGTGGATAATATTTACTGCAGTTCCTGGGATAACTGGAAAGTCTAGAGATCCTGGATTTGGTTATATCTAGATACTAATTTAATAAAGCTATAGAGTTTGATTTTTGAACGCGCTAAGAAATGAAATGAAATTGTTTATTCTGTAAATAGGATATTGGAATCACTTTTACACGTCATCTTAAAAAAGATATTAAAAATTAGTTAGATGAGTTCGGCGTTTCCTATCTGACTACTCTGAGAATAAACGCCGAAATAAACTCAGAGGTCACAGTCTCTTTTAAAGTCCAGACATGATATTGGTCAGGCCATAAGAGGACCATGTAGATTAGTCTGAAATGGAAGAACCACACAGATTTGAGTAGACCTGTCCTGTCAGTGCAAGCAGTTGTCAGTCATCGTGGAGCTCATAAACTACTCATAAGCAACCAGTCGAATTTGAAAAGCTTCAATTTCTTTTTGCATGTGATAGCCCAATTCTCGAGGCTATTTGACATCAAGCTACGACCCTTTAGGAGCAGAGCGAGGCGGGTGAAACCTCAGAGCACAGCTAGTTAATCTCATTAGCCTGTAGACTTGTGACAGGGAAATGTTAAAGAGCTGGCCGGAAAATTTATATACTAGAGGAGACCCGTTAATAGCGAAACGTGGAAACTGTGCAACATCTCTGTCTGACCTTTTGATATACGTATTTCTTGAATACTTTAAGAGCTTGTCTTTTAATGTGGAGGTAGTTTATCGAGGTCGATACTTTGGGTTAAGATGGGCGCATCGATATCCTATCAGAGACATGCGAAGTGTCGATAGTCCCCGATAGACACCGTTACCTCACTAATTAGAGGTATTACGTGTATCGGTAGACATTACTTTGGAGTTACGGAATAGAAGATTGTTGGTGATTGCTTTATTAGTCTTTGATAGCGTGTAGGTGTAATTGTGAGGTCTGGCGTCGTTGTGTTAAGTGTCTTGTTTAATTAACTTTACGTTTAATATCCTTTTGCCGAAGCTGTTCGAAGTTGTTGTTAATAGCGATCGCTACGTCTGTTTTTGGATTCTTCCTTTTCACTCGATAGACATTTACAGACATTTGCGACATCCAAAATACCTAATTGTAGGTATTAAAATTGAACCCTAAGTTATTTTTTTTTTTTTTTACTTGTTGACGTTCATAAGTGCCTTTTTTGTGTCTAATTGGAATAAATTATTTGACTTTGAATAATTATTCTACCCTTTTCCCAATTTATTTGGGATCCGCGCTGCAAGTTGATTTCTTTCGCATGTCTATCAGCCGCCATATCCTTCTCTAGATTCTAGAAGCATTCCACTTTTCATGGTACCTACCATATAAGGTAACCATATACGGCCTGAATTTTTAGTCACCGTCCAAATTTTGATATAGGTATTAATCTTTGGCGAAAATCATTGAATACGTGTTTTTTCTTTTAGTATCATTCAATACAAAAATATTGAGATATCACATCACAAAGTTATTATATACCACGCAGAGGGGATAATTCTTTCGAGAAAATTATTTAATTATGAAAATTTTACGTATCGTTTTTTTTTTAATGGAGTTAGTGAATCATACCTAAAGCCTGGAAAAAATTTGGACGGTGACTAAAAATTCAGCCTGTATATACCTATATGGTTAGATATAATTATGTAAAAGTAGACGTAATTTTGTTTCTTAATAATTAATTAATAAAATAATGTCTAAATAATCGTTTATGATAATCTCGTTACTAATAATATCGAGGTTGCTGATTCTTTGGCCAAAAAATAGGAAACCATTAACCATAGTATAGTCATTAATCAATTTGTATCAATTACTTTCTATCAACAGACAGTGGCTATCCCGTTCCGTAATACCTCCATGTCCAGTTTGCGACAGGCGACACCTTGCTTCTAAGTACCGGTAGTCAGTCGAGGAATTTTAACTGATATCAGAGTGCGTGACCCAAGCGGTAAATATTTTATACCTTTGTACCGCGCTTTTTACCTAAAGGGATGAGCTGTATTAATGGTAGCGGTAAATTAATATTTAGATGTAAAGATATTAGGTAAACTGCCGATGTTGTCTGGAGATGTTGAGATAGCTACTATACCAACTTACATAACAGTTTAAAGTGCTAAGCTGTATAGTTATCAAAGTGGGAAAGCTGAGTTTAAGCGATAAATAGCGGCCTTAAAAGCCGTCATTGGATTACGATACTGTTAGGCGATTAACACACGGCACCGCTCGACCGCGCGGTAGGAGCAGTTTGCGGTAGAAACGAGCACCGCTCGACCGCGCGGTCGGGCGGTGTACGTGTGTTAGGCATCTACGGATTTATTAGAGGCCAATGCGACATGAGATCCGCTTCACCGCCTACCGCGGCGGTGCGCGGTGCCGTGTGTTAATCGCCTTAGTGGTGACCTCAGAGGAGTTCGTGGCTAAGTAATAACAGCCGTACGGGTCGCTCGAGGTTAAGCTACGCTTGCCGCGTTCGGTTCGTGGATGGGTTACCATGCATTACATATCGTATCTTTCGTCCCTCGGAAAAAACGTGAAGCGGTTGGACCCGGCTGTCATTCGGCAGTCGTTACGGGTAGTAAGAAGAACAAAAGTCTGACAGCCAGTCTTACCAAGAGGTATCGTGTGGATAGATAGGCAGTCGCCCCATGTAAAATACGTTCAGCTGCATTCGGTTAGACTGGAAGCTGACCCCGACATGACAAACATGGCAGATTAACTGCTAGTGGTGATCTTCAAAACGGCAAAGAGTTATGAGTATTTAAATGCAAACTTTCAATCAAGTGCAGATTAATATCGCAAGAGATATTTTGGCGAAATTCTTTAAAAAAACTGTCTTAATTAACAGTATTTATTAAGATTTTCGCCAAAATTTCGTTTGTAGCCACGAATGAGCTAGCCTTAAATGAATAGTCTAAAATATTTAATAAAACTAATTAATCACGTAGATGCAGGCCACAAGGCACAAAGGTATGCGAACCTCCGCAAAAATATCCATAAAACATTCATATAACAAAACAAACAACTAGGTTAAACACTTAATTAACCGCAGAAACAATGATTTTCCTTATTATTATAAATATTAGTTTATTAATTATAACTAATTAGTTAAAGGTAACCTTGCTTCGAGTTCCGGAAGGCGAACGAGCGGTGGTAACACAATAACCTAATTCCCGGGTAGCGCTTGAATATTCATGTTTTATTACATTTCTCTAATAGTTATTAACCTAATTTTCAATGTTAATTAACCTCTAAATGTTTAAGTGATAGTTGAGGCTGAGCAGTTTGAATTATACAGACATACTTGGAAATTCAGCGGTTATAGAAGATTCCGGTTTTCAAACGTGTGGGAGATGAAATCGTGATTTCGGCTCGTTTTTAGACGTTCGGATATTAAGGGTACGCTAGTCGGTCATTCCTCCATACAAACTACAAACATAGTATGGTGATTACTAGTCTGTTTGACGTTCAAAACCAAAAATTATATCGAAAATGGTAAAATAGAAACTGTACAGGAATAGAATTTTTTTTTCAATAGTTCAAATAATTTTATTTTCAGTAGGTAAATATAAGCAGTAGCTTTTTCATAATATCTATACGCCCAAAGGTCTGTTCATGAAATTTTACGCGCTCATTTTCGTTAAAAATCATCGTCTATTACCTACACTAAATAAATGAATAATAATATAAATAAATAAAAGTCAATAAATAATTAATTAGACTAATTAGCATGCATATTAGTTAAGGCCACCAACGAGTTCGAGCCGTCGACTAGTGTACCCTTAAGGTACCTTGGGCACTAGACGACCACGACCACAATCGATACGAGTCGCGCACTTGGTCGGTCACACAGCCAACTAGCTGAAGTGCGCGATTCGTATCGGTTTACCTAGTCGGTACGATCATTGGTCGTGGTCTTGGCCGTCTAGTGCGTAAGATCCCTAAGTCTAATGTAAAACTCCTTAAAAGACACGGAAAGCAACTTCAGGCGGTCACTGAACAATTTTCAGTGAATCGCAGCAATTAGATAGTTTCACCAACCTGTGTAGTGGTTTTTATTCCAGCCTCTGATTGCTTACAAATCATTTGCCTAAAAACATTTTATATATGTTCATTTCAAACGACAGGTGTAGACTTTTTACCACTAGTTTGTATTTCAAACCTATCAAAATGCTTAATCGAAATTTAATCATTTAATTAATTTAAATTCAATATAAAGAAAGTGCGCCGGAGTTAAAATATAAATTCATCAACCAGTTTTGGCGGACCTTGAAATAAAAAATACGTAAACAGCAAAACCAGTTTTATTTTTACTACTTGGGCCTAGAATTTTAAGTCTGGTAATACTACATTTTGAATCACTACCGCACACACTTAATACCGTTACGTTAGGACAGTATAAAGTTTCTTTCAGGTATGTTCTATCATAGCTTTTAATATTTTCAAATAGACAGACCGCTATTTCACCCTCTATGGATGGTGCAACCTACTAGCCCCTCGGTTTCACCCGCATAAGTCTCGATCCCGTAGGAATATCGGGATAAAAAGTCTCCTATGTCCTAACTCAGGTCATGGTTTACGCATGTGCCAAATTTCATCCCAATCCGTTTAGCCGTTTTAGCGTTAAAGCGTAAGTTTAAAACAGGTTATTCCTGTCGGGAAACACAGACTCAGACAAGGAGTTCCACTCCTGTTTGGGACCTACTTTCATGAGAGCAATTGATTCTGTAAGGGCAAGATTCACAGACTGCGATTTGACTTTACTTTGCAAATCGCTTACTTTTTATAAATCTTACTTGACTTGAAGTGTCCAAAAGTATTCGGATAATCCCGAAAACCGCTTATCACCGTAAACAGTTACGTACTTTTAAATTGGTGCAATCCATACACCGACAGACGACTTTTCCCTTTAAACTTACAACTGGTAAACACGGCACAGATTAATTCCCATAAACTCCGCAAATCAATAATTCTAAACAAGCGAATATTTCTCAAAACCAGTCGGTTGAGGTCGCATGAGTTTCCCCCGTGTCAAAGTGCAGGTGCGAGTGGAAAGCGCATTTCGCTTGCGCCTGCGCACCGCAAGGTTGAACGATGCCTTTTTGGAATGATTTATGTTGTTTTTTTTTTTAATTTATTTATGCATGGAATCTGTTCCGGTTTAATTGAGTTCCTTTATAGTATCGGAAGTAATAAATAAATCACAATCAAAACACATACCCCCTAAGTATTAACAAGTAGGGTTAATACTTAGGGGGTATGTGTTTTGATTGTGATTTGAAATTATTGTACCTTGGTTTAAATGATTAAGAATACATATACGTAGATCCTTCTAGGAGTTAAATTCTTTAACCCTAAAGTCCAAAATAAATGAAAAACTGTACCATCATTTTGATGTTCAATGCTTCAATTTCTTAAAGAAATATGATAGCCATTCATTACAACAGACGTGTAGACCACATACCGCGGCAAACAATAAAACAAAAAATCACAGAAAAAGCAAAAGATAAGCACAGAATAAAGCACGCATTCAGATAATTGTGTGCTCACTCTCCTTAACCGCACGCGTGATGTTTACGAAACCCTCTAGGTCTTGTGATAACATTGTAAGGACGTGCTAAATGTATCCCCCCCGTGTAAACACTGTCTCGTTATGATGCATCATGCGTGTTTGCGCTGCGCTCGCGCATCGTGACGTGTTTCCGAAATTTGAATTTGTGGGAACCGAGGAAAAATTGCGGACGGTATTTTAATTGACGATTTTGGTGTAGTTTGAATTAGCAGGTGGGTTTAATAAAAACAAAAAAAAAAACATACTTATAAAGAAAAAGAATGCGCGTTGTCGTCCCAAGAAACAGTGTTAAATCAACTTGAATGTACATTTTCTTTGTAAATACATCTAACAAACGCCGACACCTAGCCCACTCACAGAAGCCTACGAACTAAAACAAACCAACAATATTGGCTAAAATCCTCTTTGAACAAAGCCACATAAAACCTAAGCAAACAACTTTTACCTGCAAAGTCAATATCCAGCACAAACCGATAGATTTCTAAACGCAGCACCTCAATGTCGGAACACAGGATTCACAAGCGCAAACTAACTGGGATACAGACAAACAGACAAATGTTTGGCACAAGTAAATCGTGCTAGCGTGGATGCTAATGATCCTGCTTATGACGGGTAATTGTCAGAAAAAACCTTGTTGATTGTTCCTTTTGATTGGGGAATCGATTGACTAACTGACCTTTAGTCTACTGTTGATTAGGACAAAAGTGAACCAATTAAATTTGGACTTAACGGAGTAATCCTGCAACAACATATTTTATATAGAAATCCTGCAACAACAGTGGAGTACAAGAATCATTTGAATGTCAAGTTACTCCTACAACTTTATAAAATAGTATCTAAAAGAGGAAAAGCTGAAGACTATGAGTCTACGGTTTCTTAAACGCTTTTAACTCAAGCCTTGCACACAACAAACAAACATACACGCACGTAAACAGTCAGGAGTGTGAATGCCAAAGTAAATCGTGGTACAAAACTCAAAGTTTGCTTACTGCACGCATGCGCCATTCTCCTAGCAGCCATGTTTGACCAGCAAAATAAATCGCTGGAAGAAACCGAACGATTCTTTCAACAAACCTTTTACCTCTTCCAAATTAGGGAGGCCTTATGGAGTTCCAAGTAATGTAATTAGTCAGAAAGTCTTTGAGGCCGTTAAAAGCCTACCGATTCGAAGTGTCTAGAGTTTAGAAGAACTGCTAATGCTATTGGAGTTGATGCCTTAAATAGACATGCGTTAACAGCTTACAGGATGCAATAAATTATGGAATAGAAAATGGGAAGGACAAAGTTGCAGTGTTTTTGCAAGATTGGTGTCTTCTTAAGGTCTTTTAAGTACAAGCTCAAAATGAGTATCTATTGAACTAAGTTTACATCTCCAATAACCAATAAAATAAGCCCAAATATGAAACTAGAGAATCTGCCACCTTTAAAATCGTTACTATCAAAACCACCTCTCCAGTCCCGAGATTTTTTATCTCCTAAATGGACGGACCTACAAATAAGCTCAAGTAATTATGTACATAAAGGGATACAATAGGTAATGTTGTTGACTATAAATGGCGAATAACATTTATCGATCGATTGATGGTAACATTTGCTATTGACGGCCCACGACCACATTGGGGGATCGGGATGCCTAGATACGGTGTTTGTACCAGTTTTCTATTACTGCCCTATATTCTGATTTGGAAAGTTTTATGGTGAGATAGGTCGGAAAAAGGAAAAGTGGATTTAAAATAGCTGTCTTTAAGGAGGTCCATGTTAAGTAGATTTGATTTCTCCGGCTTGGTATCATAGAGGGCGAAATCCCTATTCTTATTTTGTTACTTGTGGTTTCTTTGCCAATTATCGCTCTCAAGTCAGAGGCGAGCTTCAATAAAAGTCACAAGCATAACACAACGCCTCAAACAGAAAAATCTAATAAAAAATAACATCGTATTATAAGAGAAACTTGTGTAAATCTTATCTCCATGCCTCCAGGCTAGCAGTGAACTTACCAACTCTTCAAGATTGTCACATTTACTCCGATCGGACTTAATAAAATCATTGAGAGAAATTTTTGCTATATTGTATCGCCTCTGGCTAAATCGATAAACGTAAAAGTCGTTCACGCTTTCATTCCTTAAGTGGGAAAAGGAGTGGTGGCAGGAAAAATATGACGTCACACTGCGAAAAAAAAAACAGTTTGACCGGTAGTTTTTTCTGGTTACAGTAGTAGATTTAAATTAAAATGACCAAACTAGATTCATTCATAAGTATCTTGGAATTAAACGAAAGACGTTAGAAAGACAAATGACATGCAGACCCGATGGATTTCTGTCCATTTTGAGCTTTTTAAAAGTCAAGTCTAAAATGGCGGCCGTAGAACGCGGGAAATCAAACAGCTGGTTTATTTTTTAGTACAAAAACAATTTTATTTATAGTTCTACTATTGTAAACAGACAGTAGAGTAGTTATAGAACCTGATTTGCATCTAGGACCTTGAATATACAGTCAAATAGATCCCAAACCAGAACGACGACATTACGAAGACATTGCGAAACAATTTGATACTTGCGGAATCAACATCACAATTCTATAACCCGTAATTGTATGCAGATAAGGTTGAATATCGAGTTGATTTCGTCGAAGCAATGGTGACAGAATTACCGTTTTATCGATTTACAAAACATTTTGATTAGTCTAATTTATTGGAAGACTATCTCGTTTTGACGTAACTGTCTAGAAGTTTCATCGGTTTTTTATTGTGATTAAGTTGAGAATTATGCTAACGACTCCCGATTTGTTTCTGCCGCATTGTTGTAATGTTATTATAAATGTATTTGTGAGTTTGTAAATAAATGTTGAATATGTTGACCTTAACGGGTCAGGCTGCGCTTGCGCAGGTAAGGTTGAGTATGGCAACAAGGAGGATTCATAGAGTATCTTTCGTTCTTTGAGATACTTGGATTCTACACATTTAATTGCTATCTGATTAATTAACTTCTTTTATTAGGCATATGAGGAAAATGTATTGAAATACTTACTTTATTTTATAACTGTCTTCGTACAACGAAAAGCCATAAAATGCGTCATAAAAAAAAAAACATACTTCAGTCTGATGAAATTGTGTAGGTACTCTAGGAATAATTAAATTAGATAAATAGCAAGAAAAAATTCTGATTTCGAATCATACATTAGCAAGTTTCTGCATTCATTAAACGAAAGTAGAAATTCAGATGACATTCAGTTTAATAAAACCATTGATAAATAGCTAAAATAAAACTTAATGAAAAAAACAAACATGTAGAAAAATAAAGAAAACGTAGCAATGTTTTAGATTGTTATCGGTATGTCGAAATATTTGTAAACGATATCGGTATTACCGATAGCAGCAGTCACGATATCGACTGTCCCGGGCTCAATGAGAAAGCCGCACTATTGTCATAAAGTGGGACACGATGAGCGCTAAGTATCAGATAAAGCGACCGATCAATTCGACTAATTGCCTATCGAAGTATCGACACTGACGAAAATCATCGACATCCATTGATACAACTCTACAGTTAACGAACCCGATTTATAATATTTATAAATATTCATTCGATTTTTAAAACACAACGGAATCGACTATTAATTTAAATGGCATCCCGATTTAAAAAAATCAGAACATTGACAGACGAGGTCGGTTTTCGAACTGCATAAAAAGGATTCCTTTTTAAAAACCGCGTTTTATTGAGGAACATTATCCGAGATATGAGAATCGAGGTGATGAATAAAAAATCAATTTTATACTGGAAGGGCATTACAGTACGAGACGCCAGATACGTGACTAGTACTGCGAAAATATATCGATATTCATTCGACGCTGTGCGCAATATGGAATTTCTTAGAATTTATGAGTAGCGGTAATACAGGTGTTTTTATAGCTTTTATTAAACCTGTATTTTTAAGGCGGTGACATATAATATACCTAAGACTAGAAAACAATACATAATACACGAAATAATCTATGAATTCATTGGAAAAATAATTATTAGTTGTGTTTTACTCGTATTTCTGAAAATGATCTTGTCTTTTCCTTAATGCATCGGGTTGCGTAAATATTAAAGCCTTATATCTTCTTCAGTGATGGGAAGCCATCTTTTCCTGTTCAAACCCCATGATAGGTGTACATTACTGTTATTCACAAGATATAGATGTGATTTTAACTTATCATTAGTTATCATTTATCATCATTGTAAAGATGACTTTTTCTATCATTTCTTATTTTTTAACTTCACGATTATGGAGTGGAATGTATACGTAATCTGGCGTTGATTTGGTGTTTATTATAAAATATACGCTTACGTGTTGATGTTTTGACACAATGAATACAGAAAGGTGAATAATCAATATACTTAGCATACTAATTGTCAAACTCTCATTATTTACAACTTATTAGCATAATCAAGCAATTAACTCAGTAATATCTTATAAAAACTTGTCATAGATAATGCCGATAAAAACTCGTAAACGGTGCTAAATTTGACAGCTCGATTTTCCCGTGCACAATAGAATTTAACGGTTTTTACCAGTTCTAGCCATGTCGGATTGTGTAAATTCCTCTTATTTGTGTCCGCAGTATGTAGGCCAATTTGTTACTTTTTTCCACAGCGACAGGTTTTGAAATGTATTTGTATAAAAAGAGCTGGCGCCGACACCGTTGTGTTAATCTGTGATACGTTATTTGCGATTTTTATCGATGTTTCTTTTGATGAGTTTACGGCTCTATTTCTTTTTTTGATATGGCGTGAGGTTGAAATATTGCATACGTTTATTTGATGTTTATTGCAAATAAATAACAATATGAATAAATTCTGACGCCATTACTATCTTCATGGGGGTCCTAATTGATACAGTTAACATTGATGTTGAAATCTTGTTTTTTTTGGCATATAGGCAGGTAGCCTGGGGGCAATATTTATTTGATTATTATTATGATCTGAATCGAATTACCTTCACTCAGTTTATACTTAAATTTGTTAGTTTCCTTGTTTATAGCCTAGTTTATAACTTTAAGCTGCAGTTAGAATAGATTGATGGTATCATTCTGATTATTCTTCTGTAAAACTGTAAATTTATCAGATCTTTGATCAATCGCATTAAAACTAGTTTTGTTAAATACGCTGCTATTGGTAAAAACATAACATTTTGTAGTTTCCATTTTGGTATTACATTGAGAACGGCAAGCTGCGCAACATAACTGTTACAAGCAATGGATGTCATAGCTTGATGTCATATTGATGTATTATGTCAAATTGATCAAAAGCAATACCGCCAACCCAAATTGGCAACATCGTTAACTTTAATGCATAAAAGGACATGTCACTACCGACATCCATGACCTACACCTTTGCACGACCAACAACCGAAACTATGCGACAGAAAATTAAAAACGCGCCATTAATTTATGATATCGCCGATCGACCTCACCGGTTTTCAAAAAGGAGTG
Source organism: Xanthia togata (assembly GCA_963853775.1). Classification (NCBI taxonomy): domain Eukaryota; kingdom Metazoa; phylum Arthropoda; class Insecta; order Lepidoptera; family Noctuidae; genus Xanthia; species Xanthia togata. Next base: position 23,506,649 of record OY970802.1, read on the forward strand.
TGTCTTAACAACCAAGTGACACTTACGGTAATTAAACAATGAGTCATGACATGATATCCTCGTTTCACAAAAAAAAATCATTTCCGCAGAGTATCGAGTGCCATATTGAGATCGAGTTACCTTGCGCATGCGCATATTGATACTTGTAGAGACAAGCAGGCCTCATGTTGTGGTAAAGACGAAATATGATGTGGGTTTGTGAGACAAAGGTCGGGATTTTAATATGTTGAACCTTTGATGGAGTATCGTTAATCAAGTCGACCTCTGATTGGCATGGATCAATTTTCAATTAATGTAAGAAAGCATAGCGGTTTAAAATGATGGTTACCATTTGGTGGGTCAGTGTCATGGCGACTAAACGAAAGTTCAAAACAGAAATACATTAATCATATTTATTCCTCAGCTCCTTACATAGATAATTAGATACAGTAGAACTTCCAAGAACATTGATGTGTCATCTGATGTTGCCACAAGCAAGTTTTCTCCCCGTTAAAGTGTAAAAATGTCACGATATACTCGCGGATATTGCAGAATCCTCGCTTGAAATATTATAGGAAATGGAACCAGAATTCCAAAACTATCATATCGCGATAAGAGAAATAAAAGAAACATCCTTAACTCTTATCATAATTCCAATCTAAATACCACTTCTCCACAACCTGTTATCACTAGCCTAGCGAAGAGAAATGCATACAATTTTATCACCTTTCCAAGTTTCCTCAAATCAAGACTATATTTACTACTAACATGGTCAATAAGCTGTTCATAAACAAACATGATTCGCATTCGAAGTAAGTAAGGAACTTGTAGATAAAATGTAAATATTTATTCCTTCAACCAGTTCATATCGTAAAGCGGAAACAGGGTTTTATCAATGTTTTCTAATCGTTTATTAACTTAGCGTGTGGAGCAGGGTTGAGCCTAGCTAAGAATTTGATATTTTTTCGAAACTACGCTTATGATGTCTGAGGCCACAGAAACTGTTCGCGAAAGACGATACTTGGAGTAAAGCGACAGAATGAACCATGAAAAGAAACTCCTTCGAATAAATCCAGAGGGAAGATTTTTAATATATAGCTGCATGTAGTGCATAACAATTCAGATAGTTTAACAAGCTTTTAATTACATAAAAAATGTGATCTCGTAATTTGATCTGGGCTTGGTATAACCTTTTATAACAAGCTACCCTCTTCTTTGCTAGATTTGCCTTTTAATGCGTTTAAAACTAAAGTAAAATCCACCCTTTGTTCAAAGGCATACTATTCTATCAACGACTACGTAAATGATAAGAATAATTGGTCGCTGTGATTAACTCAACACAATGTTTAAATGTACCTACTTTCTCCAGAATTAGCTTTCCTACTGACAGGTTATACGAGTTTACTTATATAATTGTTTATAATTTTACTTTATATGTCAATTTATTTTAATTTTATTTTAATTTATTGTTGACATAATCAGTTATTACAATGTTTTTTTAATGAGTTGTATTGCAATAGGTATGTGGTTAGTTAGCGACCTCGATGATTATTTATTTTACCTCGATGGTCCTAGTTTATCAATTATAACTGCTAGTTACAGCTATATGTAAGCGGGCACGCCCTTTATACCTGGAGGCTTTTATTTATATGTTGTTTATTTCTGCTTGAGTATAGTTCTCGATGTTTTTGGTTGGTATATTGGCGTGTGCTAGCTGTCATAATTATGGCTATTAATTTATAATTTAAATTATGTTTTGTGTTGCGTAACGTAAATTATCTTCCATACTATTATCTATACAGGGTGGAAGGGACATCGACGCGAAAACTGATACCATGGGTTCAGTACATGATTCTGAACCCCCCTCGGTTGAACTTTTTAGTAGGATATAAAAAAAAAACAGCTGTTTCATAGAAAAGTTATAATACCTACGCGGTCAAAATGTATGGAACAGCGGATTTTTTTAAAAATAACCGACGAAAAATTTCAATGCTGCGGAGTTCAGAATCATGTACTGAATCCATGGTATCAGCAGTTTTCGCGTTGATGTCCCTTCCACCCTGTATAGAATCATTTTTTTCAAACTGAACAGACAGCTGTGCTGCTGGGGAGTTTGTTACGCCTCTTCTTCTTCGCAGCTAAAGCACTAGGAAGTGGTGAGGGGTGGTCGTTTTGGGGGGCTGTCTTATGTAATTTTGACGTTCGAAAAGTGCTGATTCTCAGCCTCGTTTGAATAAATGACTTGAATCTGAATTTTTGATCTGGGAAAATCCTTAACTGTATGAAATATCATTTAAAGATTTGCAAATTTTATTTTCCGTCCTGGCAACCCTTACTTATTAACATGTAGAGAACATAGTTTAGAGATTAGATAGATCTTAGCTGATACATGCATTAACATAAGTAAACAATTAAGTGTATTCATTTATAAATAGCCCATTCATTAATATATTTTATTAGTTTGCGCTGGCAGGAAGGCGGCATGCGTTTGCGCAGGGTCATGTGATGAATAGATGAATGATTTACATAGTGTGGATAATAAGATGGATTAAGACTGACTTGGTATAATTATTGATTCTAGTCATTGTCATGTTGCTAGATGGATAGATTTTTATTGAACACCTCATAAGTAAAAAGAAACAAGTACTATCGAAGAAGTTCATATGTAAGCAGTTTGAAAACAAAATCCCGTGGACACGATGACCACATCTGTTACCGCTCCGGTTCTAAAGCGGCCGAGCGCTGTAGTCCTAACGGTGTATAGATATGAACTTCTTCGATGGTACCTAGTTGAGATTTATTTGTTTATCTTTATGTAACGAGGTGAGCTGCGTTAAGGGGTATGCTCCTAAGGAACCCCGCGAAATACTTCCACGGTTTATAATTTGCAGCTCAGTATTAAGTTGCTTACCTGGATACCTGGTAATACCTGCAAATTCCTAAACCCGTAGCGTGTAGCTAAGCAAGAATAGTATCAAAATGTATCCGGTATGGGTTAAATTATTTTTATTTTCGTTTTGTTTTTTGTTTTTATCGAAACAATAGGCAAATAGGTATGTGTAAGTAAACGAACATATCGTAACGAATCGTCAGTATTTGTCGTAAATGCGCTGCAATTCGGAACATATGCGCACGCGCAGGTGGGCGGGAAACATCACGTGCCGACCCAACCTTGTATGTGCATTAAAAATATTAGACAAACCTGTGAAAACACACACTACAAACTAAATTTCAACCTTATTTTGAAGCGTGACGGTAGAAAACTCAATGGGGTTTTCAGTAAAGACCTATCATTTTTGGTGTTTCCGAGTTAGCATTGCAAATGCGCTTAAATTGACTAGATAATACGGTTCCCGTGTAATAAACTGTAAAAACTTGACAAATAGTGTTCAAGGCGATATAGGTACTCGTAATCTTCATTAGATAGGCAGACAGTGTAGACTCGAGGCCAGGAGACATAGTATTTGCATGACTTATTAAACGATCATGTATTCTGTTTGTTTTTACTTAGAAAATTGGGGCGTCCAAGGTTAGTTTTTGTGTGACTAATGTATCGATGTAACAAGGATCAGTTTTCAAAAGATTCAGCCGATAATTCTAGAGAAGTTACTTTAACTTTAAAACATCTAACATTCAAAAGTCAAGTGAAATAATTACATCCAAAATTAACAGCACCGTTCAACATTTAATTAAAGTCAACATTTGCCGAAGACAGCTGCCTAAACATCGCATCTTAGAGGAGAAAACATTTCTTATAAACTGGCATCAAACGGCAGACGGACAGTTTATTGCTAAAATGTTCTAAAATGTTACCAAAAAAAGCACGTGCCTTCAATCCGGTCTAGACAATTTAGAAAAAAAAAAACACCGTGTATAATTTCATGCAAATTATACTGCACAGACGTTAAATGTCCGGTAGGTATACATAGACTGGAAATGGATAAGGCATCTTACAGACGGACGTAAACACGCGACGCGCTAAACGCGTCATTTGAAGACAGCATTCTTTCCAAAATGTCGATAAAATTATTGCTTTGTGATGACAATGACACTTCTACGTATTTGTAGGCATATTCTTTGTTCTTTTTTATTTGTAAAATTCCACACAACAATAAAATTAGCGCGATAATATCAAGCTATCAGTTATTATGGGATAATAGTATTGTCGTGGGTGCAGGCTAAGGAAAAACTTAATTTGTGTGTAGGAGTGAGTAATGCAATCGTATGATTATATTCAACATGTTCTAGAATACATATGTACATGTTTACATATTCACGTTGCATTTATCAATTGATCGACTAGGACGTAGGAAATCGCGCGCACAAAAACGTGAAACACGCATTTGTGTAGAAGCCCTAACGTTTGATTGCCAGACCCGAAAAATATAGGCCACTGCGTACACAATCGCTTTCATTGCTTGATGAATTGTAAACAAGTTTTTACGATTATATACATGATTTATTATATCAAATTGGCGGTTTCTGTAGTCACTGCTATGCCGAAGAAACACAGATTTATGTGTGTAGTAAGACATCTACGGTAGCCTGTCATTACAGCCTTGTTTTGAGTATGATGCGGATAATAGGAACTGAAATTAGTGGTATGTAAGTACTGATTTGCGAGCTAGTATATACTATATTGCAATCTGATTACGAAGTCGATTGAGTCGAGTTACTAAATCTGCAAGGAAGTGATACCTTATTGGCAATAAGATAAGATGTATATTTTATCTTTATTGAGCCTGTTTCTTGCAAGGAGTTAGTAATATACGTGAATTTGGTTGGATATATTAGGAACAATAAATTAGTTGTAATGTGAAATGGCAAGGACCGTCCACCGGATGTTTTGAAGATGTTGAAAGCAAAAGTTGTTAAGAGGGAACAGGGGCTGCGAGGAATATAATATAATATAATAACAAAATATGAAAAATAGGTATTTGAAGAAACCCTGTAAAGTGCGATAGGGACAACTGCAGCTCAGACCGATTATATCACTTTTTTTTTTAAGGAAAACGACGTTTGGCATTCTCCTATTTTCTCCTCGAAAACTAAGCCGATTTAAGTAATATTTTTTTACATTAAAATTTTAAGAAAGAGTTCCTATTATTTTCTTTTATGCTAAATACTTTACCGAATCAGTCTGGTAGTTCTCTAATCACGGCGGTAAAAATGGGGCATTTTTGTAATTTTTGGAGGGTCATAGATTCCTTACTTATTAATTGCTGAAAAAAAGGAAATGACAGGGACAGAGACCCTGATTTTGTAAAAAAAAAATGTTAGCTCTAGAGGCCTTATTCAGGAAGAAAAACGGGGAATACGTTTGTATGGAGAATCGCGAGCCCTGTTCCCTCTTAATAATGTTGTGTCGTTGAAATACAAAATTCCTCTAACTCCATGTGGAGTGGTTTTAGAAAATGACCCATGGCCCGTCTTAAGATCACTGACTAGAGAGTATGTGGCAACATACATAGTTGTTTGTTTTTGTTAAAAATATGTTTATTTAGAATGTTTCAAATTATATTTTTTCCCAGAACAGCAATGAGGTCGTCAATTTGTGTAAGTTTATATTTCGCAACTAGATTGCCTTCAATAAATTCAAAATAGACAAATTTTCATCTACTTTTATTTACCTTCGCAATAGATAAAACTTGATGTACTGAATACTCAATTAAGCCGTTATTTTGTATTTCTCCGCCATGCAGTCGGCCATGACTGACACTTGGCTGAATTGTGTCAATGACGGCTGTCAAGTTTATGGATGATTAACTGGCAACATTAATTATGCACATAAATGACTGTGAATTTATTTGCTGGCAACTGGGTGACCCTTGATAATATTTGTGGGCTATCTTTTGAGCCCATCCACAAGATAGCATAGTTTTTATAAATCGTCGCGATTAGTCAATAAATACTTTGATATTTTAAAGAATCCATTGACGTTCAGCTGTAAGTAGAGACATTTTTAAAGTTGATGATAAAAAGGGCTCATTGCGTTTGCCTATTGTTCTTTCTAGCAATTTTCGTTTCGAGTATAGCTGAATTTAGCCTCTTTAAAAAAATCGTTTTGATTCTGAATATTGTTGTTGAATAAAATTGCAGGTCATCACAGAATAAGCTCAAAATGCAAAAGCATTGTCCATTCATACGGTATATTTAAAATTCTTCGATGTTAATCTGGTTGAAGATATTCCTAAAGAATTTTGATCATGTGAGGTCATAATCCAAAGTAAAATAATCAGAATGTTTGTCGCAAACATTTTGGCATAGGTTCTTATAGTGACCATGATTTTTTAAGGACATAAACATAAATTATAGCTTCAAAAATTGTTTTATATTGTTAACAATTTGCATATTATAGATAAATAAAACAAAAAAGTTATGTGAATTAAACTGTTAAAACCAAGCAGAATCTCCTGTATCTACAAAATGGATTACAAGACAAAATAGGAGGCATTAGAAAAGCATTTACAAGTACAGTTTGCAATTATTTCTCGTTCTTATTTATTAATACAGACGTTGAGAAATGGTTAGAATATGAATAGACTATACAGCCAATCGGATACCGGTTTGTAGTAACGTGTGTACCATTTACTGCTCATTATAAATGTGCACAATTGACATGAAATAAGTAGGACATCGATTGGCTACTTAGCGATTAATATTTCTTTTTGCTGTCATTTTTTTTCATTCCTCGGTCGAATGCTTTGATGTCTTAACTAGTTGACTTGATTGAAGGTGTTTTTTACGCAGAAATGCTTAAAACATAACACTTTTTAAATATGACTGTTAGATTGACAATACTTTGGTTAATTATTGAGACACTGATGTGTTTTATTTTTATCTTTTGGAGGATTCATTTAATCATAATTGTGTGACTGCTTCGTTGGTCTAGTGGTCGCAAGCGCTACTGCTGAGCATGAGGTCCTGGGTTCGATTCCCAAGTTGGGCAAAGTATTATTGGGTTTTTCTAACAGGAATTTCTCAGTAGTAAGCGCGGAGTCTGGAATAATGCCCGGTTATTACATGAGACTTAAAAAACATAACCGGCGAAATGTAGATGTACTACAGGTACACCTCTGCCCAACCCCTCGGGATAAATAAAAGGCGTGATGTTATGTTACGTAATAATTAATTGTTCAATCATTTATGTAAATGACTAAGCTGCTAAAAATGCGATGTTGTAGTTATTACACTTTTTTATTGCTTTGTAATAAGTAGTACGGTAGTACTGACACACAGAATCCGTTGTTCCAAAAACTAATGAATCAATCTCAGCCGTTCCCATTTCTGTAAAAAGCTTTGTATGTAATAAATTTATTAACTAGTCTGCTGCACTAACATTGTGTAACATAACTGTACCTAACAAAAACACGACCGCTTCCATTTTAATAAACTCATTGCGCCCGCGCCCTGGATCTACATTAGACAATCGAATTGAACAGAAGTTTAATTGAAAAAAATATCGGTCAGTCGAAAAAAAGAACGAAATATTTTTTTATGAAGTACGTGACAATCGCATGGTCACCGTAGCGATGGTGCGCGTGCGCTGGTCGGTCGCGGCTTTTTGTGAATGAAGTCCGAAAGCCGACAGGTTCTGTTAGAACAAATTTAACGGGACTTACCTTCTCTTGTAATATATTTTTATTATTTGTGTTACAAGGTAGAGACAAGCTCCCATTTTGAACAGGTGGTAACCTCAAAAGTTTGATGACATGTCCATGTGATGTTGTACAGGAAATAAGGTGGAATAGGTGTCAGGTCTGCTTACTTTCAACGGTAAATCGTGTGTGAATGAATTGGCCATGGCTTAATGTCAAGCGGTCAGAAAACGCTGACGAAAAGCTGCATAAAAGATGTACCGCTTAAGGTGACGACAGGAGCTAAACGTAAGTTTTATAATGCTTAAAAGTATATGATCCACTGTATAAACAAAATCAGAAAAATATATGATATTCTTCAAGATGCTAGTTAAATAGTGTGTTAAAACTTAACACAACTATCATAATACGATAGAAAAAAAATCACGAATATCGTCTCAATTTTTTTTAACCATTTAAAACCATATCAATATACTTGCAATCACTCTGATCGTTTATCAGATTATTCTACAAGCAACATATTAACGTAATAGTGTTTTAATTTTTTAGTCCAATCAATAGATTTTTTGTAATCAGATAATTGCTTTATATTTTGTATTAAATTACCAGCGTTGCGTCAACGCGCTTCTTTTCAGTTTTCTTTCTTTTTTAATTATGTTTACCTATTGTGGTATAGTATTCTTATTCCGGGTGCATCGTCTTCACATATAATTAATGTATACAAAATATTGTAAAACATTTTAAAAGAGTAACGGTGGAGTTTCTTGTCCATTCTCCTCCATACGAAAACTTTTGGAAGGGGCGACTAGAATCAATTCGTTTTTTTTTTTGTAATTTTTTACGTTCAGATGTTCCTGTTTTGTGCCTAAATGAAATAGATTATTTTTGATTTTGACTTTCTTTTCTATGCAGTCCGACAGTGACCGCGCTTTAGCTGTTGTCAGCCTCTTAATGCGCTTTCCCACGCTGCATTCGTTACTAATGTTACCTTCGATTGACTCGCTGATTAGACCTTTTCCAATCATGATGATAATTCAGTAGCCATTAATTTTACGAAACAATCTTTCCAATAAATTGCAGATATTATTATATCTTATCGTCTCAATGTTTTGAAAACTAAATGATGATCGGTAGTGTCAATTTTATCGTAACTTTTGTTATGCAAGTAAATTATCATAATTAATGACTTTGTGAAATGACTTATTTAATGTGGAAACGATAAACACAAATTATAATATTTTGATTAGAGAATTTTAATATTGATTTGTTATAATTTATGGAGGTCAGATGGCAGTAGAAATTAACTGGTAAAAAGCGGCCAAGTGCGAATCGGACTCGCACACGAAGGATTCCGTACCACCGCACCGTACAATATTTAACAACATATATATGTCGCAGAATCACTATTGATTATCATTCATTTAGAACAACGCCATCTATTATCGTTTGTCGGAAACGTCAAGCAGTGTGCTTGGGTGAGGTCGATACAGGCGTGGCAGGTTTGACAGCTGTCAGTTGTCGTTGGACATTTGAGTTGAGACTTCACTTTTGGATCAGACACGAGCGCGGAAGGTCGTTCTGCTAGCCTGTATCGAACTTACCGCGTTTCCGTACTTTAATCCGTTTCCATCAGCCTGATTATTTGAGATTTTGTTATTTTGTGATTGCGAGTGATTAAATAGACGGTTGTAATTAGTGTTGAGACTATTATTTCGTACCTACACCATGTCGAACTTGGACTCTGATAACGAGGTACCCGAAATGGGTGAATTACCTTCGTTATCAGAAGTGGGATGCAACTCAAACGCCCCACCTGGTGTAAGTGACAGTGCTAGCCAAGAAAAGTGTAAGGACAATGCGCGCGCGTTTGAAAGTGACACAGAAACTGAAAAATGGCGTTTTCTGTTAGAGCAGCAAAACAAAAACTTTATGGCTATCGTGCAAGCCATGAAAACACCTTCTGCGATTATGGATGTTCGCCTGCCAGAATTTGACCCTGAAAAACGGAATGTTGACCCGCGTGCTTGGCTGGCAACAGCAGACATGTGTGTTATCGATCCGAATAGTCAAGGTGCATCGTTGATGATTGCTTTGAGCCGCGCGCTCAAGGGAGAAGCTTCGTCATGGCTATCTTCCATATCTTACCCAGGGATGAAATGGAGCGATTTTAAGGAGCTGTTTATAGCCAGGTATGATTGTCAAGAAACTACCGCTTCTTTTCTTATCAATCTGCATGGTAACAAACCTAAAGAAAATGAGTGTTTGGCCGCATATGCAGCTACCCTCATGACGAGCATTATGTCGAAATGGAACGGCCTCACAACAGAGCAGATTGCTATCGCGACGGTGCTAGCTCATATCGCGAAGAACGATACGCGAGTCCAGCGATTGTCTTTCACTACGGATATCAAAACCCGCAACGAGCTACAACGGGAACTGAAGGCTGTTTCGTTTCTGAAAAGGAGCGCCTCGTCTGGTGGTGATGATCGTGAAGGTCCAGACGCGAAGAGGAACCGCCCCAATTGGCCTTACCCTGGACCCAAATGTTACAACTGTGGGAAACCAGGACACAGATCGATGCAATGTCGCCTGAAAAAAGACTCGAAGGCATATGAAGAGCAGTCGAGATCGATGGCGTCTAGCAGTGGCAAGAGCAACCAGGCAGCGGGGAAAGCCGACTGGATCACTTGCTTCAATTGTCGTGAGCAAGGACACTACGCTTCCAACTGCCCTAGGAGGAGCAACAAGGAGGCCAGCAGCAGCACGCCGGTTGATCCTGTCAAGGAAAAACGAGTTGATGTGTGCCTTGTGGACGCACCTGCTGGATCTTTACGGCATTCTGGTGAGCAATTTGATTTTTACTATGACTCTGGTGCTGAATGTTCGCTTGTTAAAGAATCTGTATCCTGTAAATTTAGTGGCAAACGACTTTATGAAAATGTGACATTAACTGGTATCGGACAGACTTCTGTGAGGTCAACTGTACAAATTTTAACCACTGTTGAGATCGATGGAATTGTTTTTGAAATTCTTTTCCACGTTTTACCCAACCATTATTTGCGACATGAAATCATGATTGGACGCGAAGTACTATCAATTGGTTTAGTAGTTTATATGTCGTCAGATAAGATACGATTTGAGAAAATACGGACAGTTCAGACATGTGACGTGATTGATGACAATAACTTTGACTTTAACACAATAGACACTGACATCCCCCCTGAAAGAAAAACTGAACTGCTAGATATTTTGCTATCTTTTAAACTTAGTTTTATTTCCGGTGTACCGACATTCCCTGCAGACACTGAACCCATGCATATTCGCCTTATAGACCCTCACAAGACCGTCAATCGACGCCCCTATAGGTTGAGCCCAGAAGAGCGACAGGTTGTACGTGGTAAAATTGATGAATTGCTTAAAGCCAATATAATTCGCTGTAGTTCATCGCCGTTTGCGAGTCCTATCCTTCTCGTTAAAAAGAAGGATGGTACAGATAGGATGTGTGTGGACTACCGCGAACTAAATGATAATACAGTACCTGACCGTTTTCCGCTACCGCTTATTTCTGACCAAATAGCTAGGTTGTATGGAGGCCATTTCTTTACAATTTTAGATTTAGCGTCTGGGTTTCACCAAATTAGAATTTCAACTGAATCTATAGAGCGGACAGCTTTTGTGACGCCCGATGGGCAGTTTGAATATTTGACCATGCCATTCGGTCTTCGAAATGCCCCTTCAGTGTTCCAGCGAGCTCTCATTCACGCGCTTGGGGATTTGGTGAATACTTACGTCGTAGTCTATATGGATGACGTGCTCGTCGTTGCAGAAAACGTCGATGAGGCTCTTAAGCGACTCCAGGTAGAACGCGTCATGAGCACATTGAAAAACATGCTCACTGCCATAGAAACAAGTAGTCGTTCGTGGCAGGATGCTCTGCCCGATGTACAGCTAGCTCTCAACTGCACGATGAATCGAGTCACGCAAGCTAGCCCATTGGAACTTCTCATTGGGAAGGTTGCGAGACCTTTAGATGTCCTATCAATGGTTGATGACGAACCTGAAATTGACATTGATCAAGTCAGGTTACAGGCTGTGGAGAATATGGAGAAAGGCTCAGCTTACGACAAGGTACGTTTTGACTCTACCAAAGCTAAACTAAACCCGTTTATTATTGGAGACTTTGTATTGCTGCAGAACGAAGAACGAAATCAAACAAAGCTTGATCCTAAATACAAAGGGCCTTTCAAAGTTATAGAGGTACTAGAAGGAGACCGGTACGTACTTAAAGCTCTCAATTCGAATCGAACATACAAGTATGCACACGACCGTCTTCGAAAAATGCCTGACAGCGACAATTTTAACGACAACGACTCTGATACCGACTCTGACCCTGACCGTAGCCAGACTGACGAGACGAGACCGACTGATGATGGTGTCACGCCTTAAGCGAGGGGATAAAAGATGCAAATCTAGTATGCAAGTGACTCAGATTGCATGCATCCCGATGCTGTTCGTGACTTATGACCAGCATGGCGATGTAAGTAATCGCCAAAGGTGCTTAATAAAGGCAATGTATTGTCTTGAGGTTGGGTACCGGATGGAGGTCCCAAAGTTGCCGGATAGAGGCAATGTGATGTGTTATGTGTGGAAGTCGGGTACCGGATGGAGGTCCCGCTGGTTTGCTGGATGGAGGCAATGAGTTGTATGTGACGAAGCTGGGTTCCGAACAGAGCATTGCATAATAGATTTGCTTTCATGAATTGTTTCGAAAACTGATGATTCTTGAAGAGTGGTGATTTCAATGTTGAGATTTCATTATAAGATTTGATGAGAATGTGAATCAGAATAAAATTGTGTTGATTGTATTGTGTGACTTTATTTTTCAATGCCTTGGTCAGGAAGGCCGAGCAAAGGACGTATTACTTTCCATGAATTCTTGTTTCAGATGCCTCACACGAGGACGTGTGAAATGTCAAGATGGCCGTGTCGCAGAATCACTATTGATTATCATTCATTTAGAACAACGCCATCTATTATCGTTTGTCGGAAACGTCAAGCAGTGTGCTTGGGTGAGGTCGATACAGGCGTGGCAGGTTTGACAGCTGTCAGTTGTCGTTGGACATTTGAGTTGAGACTTCACTTTTGGATCAGACACGAGCGCGGAAGGTCGTTCTGCTAGCCTGTATCGAACTTACCGCGTTTCCGTACTTTAATCCGTTTCCATCAGCCTGATTATTTGAGATTTTGTTATTTTGTGATTGCGAGTGATTAAATAGACGGTTGTAATTAGTGTTGAGACTATTATTTCGTACCTACACCATGTCGAACTTGGACTCTGATAACGAGGTACCCGAAATGGGTGAATTACCTTCGTTATATATAAAAAAAAAACATGTTTCATGCATGGGGATTTTAACTTTATTTTTAATAAATTTTGTTATAGCGGCCATAATAGTACACGCTTTATGAAAATTTCAAGGCTATTACGGTTCAAAATATATAGCCCTGTGACAGACGGACAGACGGACTGCGGAGCTTTAGTAAATAGGGTCCCGTTGGCACACTTTGGGTACGGAACCCTTAAAACGATATAAAATATGAATATACTTCTAGAATTGCTGGATAATTTCTGATAATCTAAACTGGCTTCAAAATCGAGAATGTAACTGAAAATACATAATTCTTCATATTTATTCTAACAAAATATATATGTATAATGCCATTCGTCATCATGAATCATTCACTTGCAACATTTGCAACGTCAGACAATATACTTCTCAGTGATCACAATTCACAACTCTAAACCTTTGATTGCCCTTCGATTGTTACCGAATAATGTCCCAAATATATCTAATATAAATAATAATTCAAAGAAGCCCAAAAAGTCTGACCACTTGGTTGTCAGGTCACTTACGCCTCGTTACCCAGTGAGAGTAACGAGACCCAAGGAGGTTAGACGCCTGTCTAACCTCCACACAGTCGTTACCTTTGTGTTACCATTGACTGGGTTGTGGAGTCAGATAGGCAATCGCTCCATGTAAAATACTGATATTCATCTGCATCCGGTTAGACTGGAAGCTGACCCCAACACATTTGCTAAAACGGTAGGCAGACAGACTGAATAATACAACCAAAAGCATTGTTTTCGTAGTCAATAAAGTTTTCCTGTTACAATCATTTTAATAAGAATTTCCAATAATAATAGCTGTCTCAAAGTACAAAAACATTATTTTAAGTTTTACCTCGAATTTGTGTAAAATTAAACAATCTTGGGCAGAGCGGTTAGCGGTTAGTGACGTAACCTTTCTTGTAACCCTGTGGTTAACCCGACCTACTGAATGTGATACAAAATATATTATTTATTTATTTATTTTAAATGGAATGGCCGAAGCCACACACTAGAAGCCAATATCTAGCAATTATATTAACCTATTGTTGTTTTTGTTTGCAGGTATGTACTTAGAGATTGAAGAGTATATTCAAGAATAAACTATTGTGTTTTGGGAGGCGAGGGTAAGCAGTAGTAATAAGCACCGACAGCATCATGGGATTGCAATTGCAAACATGGATTTAAGGGGACTTTTAGTGTACCGGTGCCAACGGTCAAAGAATTGTACACCTATTTTTCATATATATATTGCTGCGCTGACATCAGTATTTTCATGCAGTAGGTATTTTGCTACTGCGACGTATGATGGAACTAAAAAGATCGATTTTATCTTAATGCAAGGTTGACGGAAATAAAATGAATGAAATAAAATACAGTTTCTAAAACAGTCAAAGAAGCTCATAACATAACATCACGCCTTGTTTCCCCGAAGGGTTGGGCAGAGGTATACCTGTAGTAGGTACACCTACATTTCGCCAGTTATGTTTAAGTCCCATGTAATAGGGGGCGAGCCTATTGCCATCAACCGGGCACAAATCCAGACTCCGGGCTGCTACTGAGAAAATCCAGATAGAAAATCCCAATAACAAGCAAGAAGCTCATAGTTCCTAAAAAATCTTAAAAATTTCGTGTAGCTAAACTAACTTTCCTAAAACTTTGTGGGTCAAAGAAGCTTCTCTGTAAATAGATACGATTACATTTTGGTGTACAATAAAGCATATTTCGATATTACAACATGCAATTATCATAGATTTATTCCTCGCTACTTCATCCGATCTAGGAGACATTAGTTGTAAGAACTTGCAACATAACTTGGATCTAGTCGCCGAGTCGCAAGTGTCGCAACTCACTACATTGTAACATACTGGTTAGTAGATATAATCGACATTACATACTCGTACACGTAATATTTGTCACATAATGCTTACCGAACGGGAATATCGATGTTATTGGATTATGTATAAGTGCTGTGTTAAGCCTTTTTTTGTTCGATTTATACTATACTATACTTTGCTCCCGTGGTCTTTCCTGCGGAACCCGTTATTTTTCCCGAGATAAAATAATTTTTCAAATAATTTTTCCTTTGGTAAAATAATTTTTCAAATCGGTCCAGTAGTTTCGGAGCCTATTCAATACAAACAATTATACAATCAAATCTTTCCTCTTCATAATATTAGTATAAAGTATAGATAACTAGCAGGTTTTGCTTGATAAGTTAGCCGTTTCGTGACTAATCAGCTACAATGGACCCTTGCAATCGGCCCTGCAATCAAGCCCTGTAACCAATATATTGTAACATTTTTTTTATTTAAAAGAGGATCCATGGAGTTTCGTCCCCGTGCGTCTCCATAGGAACCTACTACTACGCTTTGGAATAGGCAATTAGCTTCATCTTTCCGAATGACAAACCAATTACGGGCACTTTTCAAGAGCCGACCCCTTGACAATTCATAAGTGATAAATGCTTTGAGGTTGAGTTTGTGAACTAGACTAGTGTTCCATTTTCAGATTTTTCAATATTTTCTGCAGTGTTAAGTTAGCCATCACTAAACGTCTTTTGAGTGACGACCAATTTATCTGTATAAAATACTGAGTCACCAAAAATATTGTTATGAATTGTAACGCCCTCCATATTTCTCAAAACCACTGAATCAACAATAAACAACATTATCTTCACAAATAAATTCATACAAACGCGAATTCCAACAAATATAACGAAAATTGCCCGGTACAAGTACACCTGTCGACAATGCACAATCATAGGCTTTGGCTACACCGTTGCAGGTACCGCTAGTGTTGTCGCTAAAACTAATACAGTTGGAACTCCGCGGTGGGCTATTATGTCCCGGGATTTATTTGTGGCAAGATGTGCCTTACCAATGTTGTGGATTATTTAACTGTCAGCTTTGAAGGCGCTGATTTGTGTCCCTGTCGGTTTTAGGTTTACTTAGTGGGTTGGTTAGGGAAATGAAGGTTTTAAAATATTATTCTGGCCGCTTTGTGGTGTACTTTTTTTGGTTTCGTATCAAATTTAACGTTGTGCATAGCTGGCGTGTTTTAATTACTTATGCATGGTTTACGGATAATTAAACCACTTTGATTTTAACTCATTAAACACACTCTCTTTCTACTCATTTTCTTTTTAAACCCACTTAGCGACGAGAACATTTACTCAGCTAACTGAGTTTCCAAAAATTGTCTCATACAAATTAATTTAATGTTAATAAAAATTTAAAAGACATTATTCCACAATCATTGTTTTACATCAACTAGTATAAGTTCAAAGCAGCTTGCATAAAACGCTTAAAACCAATATCAAACTATCTAAACTGTATAAGTGCTCTAAACAACAGCATTTCGTAACAATTACCACATTTCCTGAGCCCGCACCAGGCTCTATATCTTCGTAAATCGCTAAGATGTCCAGCAATATCAGTAAATTGACGTCTATTTATCGATAATATCCGCCGATCGACTGCGGCGTAATAAATTTGAAGACGGTTAATTCGGAAACATTTAGAGGTCGTTGAGACAGTGTACTCCGGGCCTTAGAGCTTATAACAGGTACTTTTGTACAGTTTTAATGTTGTTGCTTCTAGTACTTTTTATTTAATATAATGTTAAGATTAGAATTTATTTAGGAAGAAGAAAGGAATGCTATAGAGGCTCAATGTTCTTTTGAGTAGCATACGAGTGTTACAATTCAGTTGTGTAATGTAAAATATTTCAAAAAAAAATTAACTTGTCATATCCTTTTCTCAAGTTGGGGTCTATGCAGCTGAATGCTGAGTGTTTTACATGGAGTGACTGCCTATCTGACCTCCACAACCCAGTTACTGGGTAACACGATACCTCTTGGTTGTCAGACTTTCGGGCTTCTGACTACCCGTAACGACTGTCAAAGATCTACGAATGACAGCCGGGACCAACTGCTTAAGCCTCGTGCAGACTAGCGCGACGCGACTCGAACAATACAATTTTAAGTACCTAAACTTCACGGTATAACAATAACCGGTGTCGCGTCGCGCTAGTCTGAACGAAGCTTTAACGTGGTTTCCGTGGCTAGGATTTTATTTTAACTCATAACATGCAGACTCAGACTATGCAGAGCTTATTTCTGTTACAAAAGGAAAGTAAATTATTTACACCACACCGGTTCATAATTCGGAATAATGTTTAGGATTCTTCCGAACGCTGAAATCGATCACAAAACTTGCACACAAATAAAATCATAATTGTTTCACACACGCATCGAACGAATGTCGGTTGTGTATCGGTTAAATCACTCGCACCGATTGACGACTAGAAAATCGATTCGGTCGTGGTCGTATGCAGACATTCCACAGCCATGTTTTTATACGGCCTATTTGAATAAAATTTCTCATTTAATATTCCCAATGCGTTATTGAACCGACTTAGCGGAAATGCTTTATATGTTTTATGCAAGCTTTAATTATAATAGCGGCTTAGGTACACTGCACCGGTAGTGTCGAAATCAAAATCAGTAAGAAATGATAATGACCGGCGATAAAATAAAATGTAATTGCTGATGTTGGTACTCTTAATTTTATACTCGTTCGGAATTGTGTCTCTGACCTTTTTGAAATGGTTCTTTTTATTATATTTTATTTTGTTTTATGATGTTTCCCTGCTATTTTGTTTTTGTTTTTTATATTTAAATTCTGTTCTCTCTTTTACTCTGCTGAGGAATGCATTAATTACCATTTACCAATGAAACTTGAGTTTAATACTAATTAAATAAAAAGAGTTGGAAAATAACTTTTATTATTAAAAACTATATGTACCGTACCATACTTTGTCTATTCCTGAAACAATAAATCTGCGTATCTTCGCGGCCATATCCAATTAATTTATAACATAATTACATATTTGATACATGTGTAAATACATGATTAAATGAATTATTACTATCAAATCGAAAGTCCATCACTGCGTGGGTGTGGGAAGTAAGCCTAAGCATATCAATTGACAATATATTATCTATGCAATACTGTGTGGGCATTAATTGGTCGCGACTTACTATAAATTTATTGTTTTTGAAAGTTATTTTGTCCTAAATAGTTGGTTGACTTTGTCATGATTTTGAGGTTAGATTTCTAACTTTGTCAACCTTTTTATGTGTTATTTGTGACGAAGCCGGATGATTGAGGAAAAAGCTGCTCGGAGTCAGGATTCGTGCCCGGTTGATGGCAATAAGGTCATCCCATATTACATGGGAGTTAAACATACATAACTGACGAACCACATTTCGTCAGTTATGTAAGATAACTGACGAAATGTGGTTGTGCTGTGAGTAAACCTGCCTAATCCTCCGGGGTAAAGGCGTGAAGTTATGTATTTAATAAAAAAGGCTCTTCACCCAAAACAAAGAAAACCATAGGTAATGCGAACCGACAGTCATGCCTCGTAATATAAAAACAGTACACATAACAACTTAGCATATATTTTCACAAATGTTACGGTCGTGGACACCACATCCATTGTTTTAAACTTACAATAAACAAAAAGGCAGTTTAATGTACTTATTTTTTATTGAATCATAAGCCGTAAGTTATTTATGTTAGTTTTATGTTAAGTAGCAACTTATATGTAGACACGATGACATATCAATATATTATACATTACCAGTATAAGCTGATCTGTCTTTATTAGAAAAGCCTACCAAAAATCTAAATTGAAAGTCATTTATTCAAACTAGGCAGAGAATCAACAAAGCCAAAAAGGAGGGTTATGTGTTTTACCTGTATGTGTCTGTCTCTATGTTCCCTCGTAACTAGTAAATGGCTGAACCAATTTTGTTGAATGATATGTCGTTAGATACGTCTTATTTTTACGAAGGGCACTGGACACTACATTAAAATTAAAATAAAACAAAATGACGGACTATAGGCGCCAAAAGGTATGTTTAAAAAAAAACAAGCCTATCTAGTTAGGTATCAAAATGAAGGGTTTCAAAAGGTGATAACAAAAAAAAAAAAAAAATTATGTATGTTTAAATGTAATTTGGAATGAGAAATGATAAAAACTTAAAAGCTGAAAATAAAAATTCTTTTTTCAGTTATTTGATTTTGCAGTCGGGTTTTTTAGTTTTTTTAATAACTTTTTCTTGAACCTCAAAACTACAAGAGATGTCTCCCAAAACGTCCGCACTTCACCAATTGTTAGCGCTTTAGCTGGGAAGAAGAAAAGGCGCAACAAACTCAGCACAGCTGTCTATTCAGTTAGATGAACTGGATTCTATACAATAATTAACATTACGAAACACAAAACATTAAATTTAAATATTTGCCCTATAACAGGTCAGCTAGCACTCTCCAATATACAAGGCGAGGTCAGATTATAATGGAATTGTATAACTTGATAAACAATCTTGTGTACATCTTAAGCTTATTAAACGTGCGCCTAAATCTAAGCGTAGGCGCAGATAAATGGGCAAAGAAATCATTAGGTCCGTTTAACAAATCGTATTTTGATTGGCCAATGGTTAAGGTGCAGCCGGTAAATCTGTCATCGTTGAACGGTTTATAATGCATTTCTAAACAATCTATTAATTGTGTTAGATCGTTATTTACATACATTTACATATGAAAGAGGTTGCGATGACGTCTGGTATTCATTTTTCTATGCTACGTATAACATGAAAAGATATAGATGTTTTAGGGATTTTGTAGATAAGTAGGCAAAGCCAAAACGTTTATTGCGAACAGTGTACTTACAATACTCAATATCTTTATTGCTTTAGCATAATGTGTACTTACTCGTAGGTTGGTGATGTTAGTACTTATGACTTAGCACCTCAATTATCATTCGCCTGCCCTTATCATTTTAAATTAGCATGCATTAAACATTATTATTTTCTTTTATATTAGTACAATTCAATCGAGAAATTATGGTTATGTCAAAATTATATGTCAATAATAATAAATTTAATACATTTATTCAGCTAAAACATTTGTGGTTCGTGTCAATTTGTGGGTTTTGTACTAATCACTTAATTTAAGCTTTAAGAAGATCGTAAAAAAATCTAACGTTAATGAATAAGAAACCACAAATGCATTTTACAGTTAAGTTGCTTGGAAACATGCTGGTCCTGCTCCATAGGACAATTTAGAACCTAGACAAAATCTAACAGGTTGACAATTTAATATTTAATATTATTTTTTATAACATTGATTTAATATTATGTGATTACTTGAACTCACACACTGACTTATTACTTGTTAAAATGTTAGGAATATCGTATAATTTTACAATGTTTGTAAATATGTGAGCACCATGCTTCTATCACATAATTAATTTCTGTTTTTCCTTAAATTTTCATTTCTTTTTACCTATTGTGGTATAGTAATCTTATTGTAGGTGCATCGTCTCAAATATAATTATATAGTGAATGTAAACAAGATATTGTGAAAACATTTTAAAAGAGTAACGGTGGAGTTTCTTGGAACGGGGGACTAGAACCATTTTTTTATTTTTTTTATTTTGACGTTTAAATGTGCCTTTTTTGTGCCTAGTTGAAATAAATTATTTGACTTTCACTTTGTTGTTATCCTTAAAGAAAAACAGTAAAAAAAAAAGTATTACTTGCAATTACGAGTACATCCTACCATAGTACAATCGACCTTAGAAACGGGTTTCGTTCTTCCTCAAGAAACCATCTCAGTCCATATTTTTAAATCAACGAAGAAAATAAAGGAAGCGCTGGAGTACGCTCCATAACTGTCGGTACAAAATAGATCATTGATAAAAACCGGCCTCTGATTGGTCGGTATCGGGTTCGCTTAATTGTAGAGTGCGCATGCGGCGGGTATACTATCTAATGCCGATAGTAACGATAAGCTTATGAAATAATACGTTGGAACACGCCGGGAACTTATCCTGCTACTGATGCTACACGTACCATTGGTTTCTGGTGGGATTGGTGGGTTTTTGAGTGAGTTAGTGTCGAGTCGAAAAAGTGCTGAAAAGTAAATAGTAATTCGTCTGTGAGGGAAATTAAGCTTGGACTAATGTTAGTAGATGTATAATGCTCGTTTTTACATTCACTAAGTTGTACTTAAATGAATCCCTAAATAAAAGGCACTGTTAGATTTTCAACTTTCTAGGTTCAGCGCTGAGAGTTGGGCCTCTGGTCCTTTAGAACCTACCTATTATAATGAAAATTGGATTAGATTACTGAACTACTTACAAGTTAATCAATCCGATAACGTAGATCTATAGAACTTGGATGATATAAAAGAAAGTTAGTTAAGTACTGCAGATTAATTTCGGATAGAAATATTTGATGACTCTGAAGAAGAATTACTGAATCTCCAATTGCTTTAAAGATCTAAAACTTAAACAGAGGAAACTGAAATAAACTCCTAAATAGAGTAAATCGAGAACCAAATGAAACCCGCACCAAAAGTAGCGGTGTAGGACATTGTATATGGTAAAACGGCCATTACAAGTACAGACAGCAAGGCATGTTGCATGTTGTTGCATTGTAAGTAATCTGCCAATTTGCGATATTACTAGCTGAATGAACATCGACGCATAGCTTATGCCCGGGCTACACGGGGCTATTTTTTCAGGCTAGAATAGTTAGAAAGTGGTAGTAAGCTAGCAATCGAATCACTCAGGCGTCGTGTATCATAGAACTATCCTCATTTTTAGGCTAGTAAGAAATATAGTAAGCAAGAGTGATCGTTTAATCAATCGGGTTCTATTTTCAAGCCAGTAGCGCCTCCCACTATTGATTTTAATATCCTGATTTGTGTACTAACTTCGTGTACTCCACAAGTCCACAGCATGTGTCACTGCAATGCTATTGGCAAAAAAAATACTCACATCTCGCATTATTTAAACAGTACCTTTTTTTTTTTTTTGGGTGGGAAGTCATCAAATGACTTCTCCCGCTCTGGGTGGAGCGGCAGGGCGTGTCAGACTCTTACTGACTAAAACCCACCCGTGTTCCTTCTGTTGCCTGTGCAATGCCAGGGGGCCACGGTATCCCTTTCGGACTTTCCCGCAACCCCGGCAACAGCACCTACCCTAATTGCGTGACACGTTTTCAATCACAATCCGCGGTTTTTGAAGGATATTCCTGATCCATTACTTCATAAGTTTAAAAAATTCATCTGCTCAACAGCGTTAATAACGCAATGAACGTGCCTGAACTGTCAAATTCCAAGTGATTGCGATCAATTGTCATTTTATGTGTGTTACGAAATAATTTAAAAAAATACCCTGCAGGTTTTAGCATGTGCCAAGCCAGGATATTACTTGTTTAATATACTAGCTTGAAAGACTAGCCTCGTGTATCTCGGGCATAAGACTTTCTTACTTATGACTAAGCTAGACTAGGGGAGCAGGTTCCTAGTTGTCTCAAAATTTAAATAAACATTTTTAATTGAGAGAAATAAAACAAAACTACCGTTTTTTCTTCATTAATCATATATTTGGTATTTCAGCCTTCATTACTTGCTCTTACATCATAAAAAATGTCAAAATTTGTACGAATAATTTGAGAATAAAAAAATAAAGTCGAGTGTGACAAATTACCCCCGACATGGGGTAGGTTGTCTCAGATGAACGTCCTCGTTGTCACAGATCACTGTTAACATCACTGTCATCGTCTGAGGCACAATTTGGGCAGCAATAAAATAAATTTTTGTTCCCACCACATTTTTCATGCACCCACATTTTGCATTTTGTGCACTGAACCCATCCTTCATTGGGTTTGCTGCTTGACCAGGTTTCATAACATATCAAACATGACGTATCATCCAAATCGTCATCTTCTTCGCTACTCACTTGCTTTTGTTTCTTATTTTTCTTCTTCGTAGGTACCTTTGGCTTGGTTTTTCTCATTTTTTGTTGCTCTGCTAACGCATTCTTAACCGGGGTTTCTGTCAAAATTGCGGTAGTCCTTTTTCTTCGATTGGAAGTCGTTTTCTTAGCTGGAGCTTTCGGAAATGGTCGTAAAATTTCAGGCGTTGGTAAATTTAATGTTGGAGGAGTAGCTGCACTGGTTCCAGGAGTTGGGGAGGGTGTCCTACAAGAAGCTGGGCTATGTTCCGCGTTTGGAGCAACACCGTCTTCGCTCTGTATAGCCTGATCAATTTCCTGGTCAACTTCAGGTCTATCGGTTACATAAGATGGTGCAAAGTCTATTTCAGTGAAGATATTACGATTATAGGGCCATATGCCACTCACAGAAAAGCCAGACATTATGTTCTGGGGAGTTATGGCTGGTGGTAAACTAATTTTGACGATAGCAGGAATATCATAAATCGTCATTGTTTTCCCAGGATGATTCTTGATCCAGTCATCACAAGCAACATTGACATACCTTTTCAAGGGTCCATAAACACTACGGTCTAACGGTTGCAGTTTATGAGAACAATGAGGCGGGAATGACAATACCACAACTCCGTGTTCCTTGCAATAATCCAATGTTTTAATAGATAGGTGAGAATCGTGGTTATCCAACAATAGGAGCAGTGGGCGGTCAGAAGTGCAGCGAGTGTATCGCACAAATTGTTGAATAAATACATAAAAACAGTCTTCGTTCATCCAGCCGGATGGATTGGCGCTACCAGTTGATCCTGTTGGTCCACTGTTAACAAAATGGTCTTTGAAATTTTTACGGGGAAACACGAAAAAAGGCGGTATGCTATTCCCTGCAGCTGACACTGCAACAGCTAATGTTACCAAAGTACCTCGCTCGGCTGAAGTCAGGGCGCCTATCTGTTTCATGCCTCTTCGAGCAACAATTTTTTGGGGCTTTTGGACAGTAGTAATTCCTGTCTCATCCACATTCCATATATCTTGCCCTTCAAACTTGTACTTTTCTAAAACTTTTCCTAGGTTATCGAAGAATAAATTAACATTATGAGAATTGAAGCTAGTTGCTCGGGCAAGGCTAGTCGCCTCAGGTTTTCGAACGCTTAGCTCTTGATGTCGCCGCATGAAGCCCTTCAACCATTCTTCGCCAGCCATGGCATTATTTTCCCAAGTTTCAGGAAATTTACGGTCTAAAGCGACAGCATATTGATAGGCTAATTTACGAACTTCAAGAGGAGTCAGTCCAAAATATATATCTGCGGCTCTTTGTAAATATCTTGACAAGTTTTCTTCTTCATCATCTTTGAAAACTTGTCTTACTTTTACATACCCTACAGATAACGGATGAGAGTTCTCATTATCTTTATATTTTTTATAATATCTTGCGAGTGTCCTATAGTTAATATTAAAATCTTTGGCAACACTTCTTATAGAATTGCTAGGGCCCACAGCACTCACCGCTTCCATCATGACTTCTGCGCTCGTCCGGCCACGATCAGTGAGTCTTCTGCGATTTCTAGGCATACTTTCTATAAGAAACAAAAAATATAATATTTGTTAGAATAATTAAATGTTTGCCGGGGTTTGTTGTCACAGTGACAACTAGCCCCAAAAACATTGAGACAACATGTACTAGAGATAAAAAATATAAACACACAAATAATAATCTCTAAATATTTACAAATGAAAACATTTTTCGAAGTTACATTAAAATTGACTATTTTCTTAGTCAAAATATATGAGAAAAACATAAATACATAACTAAACATAGTCAGTAACTAAGTTCAAAGTATAGAGTAAAATTTACTCACCAAACGTATTTTTATAAATTTCACAACACACGGCGATGCAGGAGACTAGCGGCCATGACACTTTCTAATGTTGGTAGCACTGGGGTGCGTTCCAGTTTGTCAATATTAGCGTTCCATAAATCCTTTTACTTTATTAAATATTGGACTTGTGACAACTAGTACTTGAGACAACGAGGACACTCTTCCCCTACTTATTAACTAATAACTGCATTCCGATGCAGCATAATCTCAATAGGGTGAAGATGTGGGCTGTATCAATAGATTTGATAATGTAGGCGGTATTGAAAGGTACACGCAGCAGATTTATTGTATCGATGGTAAAATAATAGTTCGATGTATAAAAGACGATGTGGTTTGATGGACAGTTAATAAGATAGACTTTTTCTTAATTCAGTCTCATCATCGCGTGCTTACTTCTATCTTAGCTGTCTTTGTAGATTCTGCACTAGGGCATTCATTTTATGCATTATTTAAAATGAGCTTTTTTTGAAAATAAGGCACTTTTTTACATTAGGTACCTACTGTAGCGGTTACACCGCCACATACGAACTACGCATCAAAGACATGACGTCACACAAATCCTGCATCGCGCAATTAGAGTTTACCGCGCGAACGACATTTAAAAGACTATCCGACATCAACAGTCGGGCTGTCGGCCCGCCAGACACAACACCCGTCTAGTCGGAGGATCCTCCCTTTTCTATGGTGGATGAGTGAACTTTACACCCTGTTCCTCATGCTCCTAAAGTACAAATACATATCCATACGTTTTTAAATAGATTAGTAGGTATCCGAAATCATGTTAGGTTACTCGTACTAAGTAGAACTACGGAAGTAGGTACCTACTTCCAGGATACTCCTAAAAACATAGCTTCATATACTTTCAGAGAACTTAGAGCATTTATTATGAAAGTGAAAGAAAGAGAGAAAAGAAAATACATTTATTTAGCACAGACTAAAAGACACACTTGAAGTAAAAAATAAATAAAAAGAAAGAAAACAAATAAAAAGTAACATGACGTGTGTGTGTATTTTCGTTCACTAGTTAGCCACATTTCAAATATCCATACAGTATTGACAAACTAATAAAAAACGGTAAATATTTGACAGCTATTTGTGACGTTTCCAACTTTTAGGCTAAGCTCTCTTAATTTGGGCATTTTTATCATCGTGAAGTGAAAAGACGTAGATTCGTGGGTTTAAAGGTTCATCTACTAAAAGCTTATCAGATTAACTTAATTCAAGTTAATTAATCAATCAAAATTTACATTTGGAAGTGGTTTTTACGGTTCCACCACCAACCTGGTAAATCAAAAACGTTCAGTAGTATATCAACTTGATATATTTCAATGTGATTACTTTAATGTGGTGTATATTTTCGTATTTTTAAAAGATGCTGATGAACTGATGAAACGCGGAAGCTATAAGATGGTGAGATATAAATATAAATCAAGCGTGTACAGCTCCCAGCAATTAAACTTACGGCGGGACTTGCGCGCGCGCATATCGGCGCACAAATCATAATCAGCGCCACCTGTGGGCGGCTGACAGTAAAACATAGCTTAGATCCTTCAATGTGAACCATTTGTTACATCATATTCTATCTTATCAACATTAAAATAATGCCCAGAATCCTTTGTACGGTTTTGTATAGAATTTTAAAATATCTTGGTGAATTCAGCTCATAAATTGGATTAAGAATTGGTATTGATAGCTACCTAGTAATAGAATTTCCTTTTGATTTTATTTGCGATGAGCTGTTAGGCTTCTGCTTATGTTATCGGCTTTTTCTTTGACTTTTAGCGTGGGAGGGGTTAGAGGAAGCTGGTTTCTGCACCATAAATCATGCCACATTCTGTTAATAATATTAACTTATAGTCTTGTCCTAGGTTTTCTGTTCTACCATTATGTAAATGACATAGTCAATAATGGTCATGGCTCGGAACAAACAGACCTTTCAAATGTTTGTTCCGATGGTTTTACATGTCTGTTGGTACATAGAACAAGGTAAGCATGAACTATTAAGTAATCTGAGGTTTATTAACTTTAGTTCATCTTCCGTACTGTGTCTAGTGTGGTCACTTAGGCCGATAACTTCTCATAAAGATAAGTTTTTTCCAAGCTGTAGGGTAAGTCCTTGTGTTGTTGATGGAAGTTCATCTTCCGTACCTTGTCTAGCGTGGTCACTTGGGCCGATAACTTCACATAAAGATAGGTTTTTTCTAAGGGTAGGTGTACGTTGGGTCCTTGTGTTGTTGCTGAACTACCCAGCTTCCTTTTTATCGATCTTAGGAATAATGTTTGCGTACAATTAAGCACATTCTATTGTGGCGGCATCTATATCGCCCAGTGCGAACAACGCATCAAAGACCTGACGTCACACAAATCCTGCATCGCGCAATTAGAGTTTACCGCGCGATCGACATATATACAAGCTCCGGACTTCAACCATTGGGCAGTTGCCCGCCAGACACGACACCCGTCTGGTCGGAGGATCCTCCCTTTTCTATAGATGATGTCTGAACTACACGCTGTTCCTCATTACTCTAAACTATCTAAATCATTTTAATTTTTCCAAAAGTGTGGAAATACACAATTTCTCGTTGGTCGATATTGCAGAGCTATCACTCAATTCAAGTCCTCGTCTGATTCCGGTCCAATTAAGTAGCTGGGCTCGCGATCTACGCTACGTTTGACGATTCACGGTCTCCAGGCAAGAATTCAACTGCTTCAAATGCCATCAGTCCTTGGAGCGCACAATGCGTGAAAGAAAATAAAATTACCAACAAGAACAGTAATTACCCGGTTAGCAAATAAACGCGTGATGCATTAACTAATTACTGACACTAATCACAATCATAACTGGACATATAAATTATCACCTATATTTCTTCAGCTGTGCTAAAACTTGCGAAGTATACATATATCATGTCCAGTATGAGCTGGCCTCGCTTGAACGGAAAACCTATACCAATGTGATACCAGTTCATACTGGACATGTATAGCTTGATATGTAGCCGTGTACATAATTCCATTAATGCTGAAATTAACCTAAAAGAAAATATTCGCGTGACGCACGAAGATCTGGGTATTAGACCGTGGTGTGATGGTGCATGGGATAAGGTAAGGCGGAAGCGAAGTGTAGCGGAAGATATGTGCTCAAATTAATAGGAAAGGTGTATTTAGATAACCGTTAAGATATGGATTGGATGACGGCTTGCAAAATTGGTACCCATATCTTTCCTTGTTCCTTATGAGAGACGTAAAGGCGACTGAAATAAGTTTTTACGAAATACGTTTGACCTAAAAGCTGGTAGAATGCCACTGTTGTGTCATTTCTGTGTAAGTTTGTAAGTATGACAATAGGTGTTTGGCTTTCTGCTTCAGCATAACAAAGGTTTATCTCATGCATTCTGCTCTCAGAAGATAAGGGTTATCTATCAGTTCAACACTTGGACCAAACGAAAAATCATTCAGAGTGTGAATTGGAATTGCATAAAGAAAAAATTGCATTCTCAATTCACACTAATTAAGTATGAATTATGATTTTAAACTTAATCTTCTTAAATATAAAATTGAAAATCAAATGT
Source organism: Xanthia togata (assembly GCA_963853775.1). Classification (NCBI taxonomy): domain Eukaryota; kingdom Metazoa; phylum Arthropoda; class Insecta; order Lepidoptera; family Noctuidae; genus Xanthia; species Xanthia togata. The sequence continues at coordinate 23,534,865 of OY970802.1, forward strand.
CATCGTAAATTTTGTTAGTGCTCAAAAGATAATTCAGATAAAGATCGCTACAACAAATTAATATAATGTTTTAGATATGTTCAGAAACATGTTTTTATGTAACTGTGACGCGCCGTGTAGTAACAAATTACTATTTTGTTAACAACATTAGTCAAAGAATATTTTGAAATGTTTTACAACCGTGGAGACTTAACTACCAAAAGTCAGATTAGTTATGTTGTTTAAAAAAAAAAAAAAAAAATTATATTGTTCTTGTAGTCTGTACTTTTTTTTTTTTTTTTGGTTGTGAAATCATCAAATGACTCCTCCCGCTCTGGGTGGAGCGGGAGGGCGTGTCAGACTCTTACTGACTAAAACCCACCCGTGTTCCTTCTGTTGCCTGTGCAATGCCAGGGGGCCACGGTATCCCTTTCGGACTTTCCCGCAACCCCAGCAGGCATCGGTCCTAACAGACCCTTCAGTTCTGCTGACATGTCTTTGAGTCTGTACCTGAACCTCAAAAAAGGTGAAGGATAACATCGTGAGGAAACCGGCATGTCCTAGAAACAAAAATTCGAAGACATGTGCCATCCACCAACCCGCACTGGGCCCGCGTGGTGGATTACGGCCCACTCCCACTCACGGAACGAAGATCTGAGTGCCAGCAGTAGGGACATGATCGACTGATTATGCTATACCTGAAGTAGATTTTACTCACGGACACTTTTAAAACTCATACCTTTACTACACGATGTACTTAAAGGTAAAAACCTGGGAACCTCAAAGAATCTATAATTCATCTTGACGTTTTAACCCCACTTAATAACAACTATTTATCCAACTCTAGCAATTTAAATGTACAATTTTAAACTCGGCGTCTGTGGTGTCATCAACCTTTTTAATAACGTACTTAATACAATAATGGTACAGTTTTCTTAAAGAAACCCGTTCGAAATTCGCGGCTCTTGTGCGTGGTGATTACACCAATTATCTTCCTCCATTTTGATATGCTTCAAACACGCAAGCCTTTTCAAAATACGAAATGCAACTAAACAATCATTATCTCTGTTCTAATTATGAAAAATAAAGAAGAATAAAACTTTTCTAATCTCTGTTATTCATGCAAAGAGGTTTTAGTCTAGTAATCAAGGAGTTGAGTCTTGCTGTCTAGAGCAAATCACAGGGACTGTTAGATGTCAGGTTTTATTTTTATTTTTTATGTCAAAATCTCTATTGCCGTCAAGAAAAAGGTGGGAATGTATTTCTGCCTACAATTTTATTCAGAGCGGTATTATATTGTGGTTTCTATTTTGCATTGTCTTAAAACAATAATTAAAAACAAGTCACGCCTGGTCATTGAACTCTATTAACAACTGATTTTAGTAGGAACCTAATTAACGGTCTGGGCTACTGAATTCAATCTGTATGTAATACCTATTAGTTCCGAACATATTTTCATATTTATTGTAAACCATGACTTTGACATCGATGACGTAAAATTGCGCGGGAAACCACCATAAACAATTCACACTACTTCTATTAAAATATTAATAATCCCACAGATATCAACAATACAGTCTAATAATTAACAAATAATTATAAATAACACTTAATGGATTATGAATAAATCATTTAATTAAACATTCATACATAACACTATTATGTACGGTGTTATTACGACAATTATTTCATTATTTATCACCAATAATTACACAACCGCGGGATATCGAATAAGACGTTTGTTGTCATCTGCCATTACATCGGTAAGCGAATTGAGAACGCCATTTTAATTGTTATTCTGCATAATGTGTAGGTGTTAGTCATCGTGGTGAATGCACGATGGAATTGTGTAGGTAGAAACTATATCTAAGCTAACTTATCATCTTTTTCAAGGAGTTATAACATCCGCGATCCGGGTACAACTTGATTTTTGCATATTTAATTTTAACGATGACATTCTCGAACACTTACAGATACAATATTAGCTCAATAGTCTGCATCATCATTTTAAATAGGTTTACTAAAACAAGGGCTAGTTTTACACTGACTTCATCAAGTTTTTAATCCCGCCAGCGATCATGTTCCGTGTATTAGTGATGTTCCCAGCAGCCCTTCATTACGGCGCATCCATCCACGTCTCGCCAATAATTACAGAGTTCTTCTAGACAAATCACGTGCTGTGGTACAAGTTACAGGAAACTTTCTGTTTCAAGAAATCTAAAATCTTATTTAGTTTTCGTGAAAATGTGTAAATTGTAGATAAATCGACTCCGGGTCCACTTGTTGTTGGAAAAACCAACGAAGGTATGTGCAACGTCAAGGGATGCAGCGATTATAAAAAGATGCTGCGATCATCAATCCGATAGAGAACTGCTTTGATTTGACGCTATTAGAAATATAAAAGGATTAGGTATATTATTAACCTATTCAAAACAATACTGGCAGATTTGACACCAAGGTTCCAAGGTCCCAATCCAAATTACCAAGTAGTCACCGAAAATAAAATCGCGTCATCAACAATTTAAAAGAGCATTTCCTCACATCAAACCGCACATTGTAATATTTTTTTGCTTCATAGATCTAAAACAGGGAAATCCGTCGCTAGCAAACTTCCCTGCGTTACGTATGTATAGGTACATATACATAACTGATCGAGGAAAGTCTTTTTGTGGTTAGTAGATGCGCAAACGCAAGATTATGTGATGTCTCGTGACGGGAAAATATGGGGTGATGCATTATAGGAATAGGTAGGTATCGTAATTAAAAATGTGGTTATTTCTCAAACATGCTTGGAAATTCGAACATTATTTTGACAACGTTCATCGGCATAAATCGAAATTGCGGTACTGGTCGAATACATGCGAGCGTCCGGCCAGCAATGTTTATATGAAAATCCTTTAACGGCCATTTTTTTTTAAACTGGACGGAACTTTTTACTTCATCACAGCAAACAAAGAGGTAACTTGTCAAAGATTTTATTTAAATTTCAATTTGGCTTGCAAATAGAGCTAAAATAAAGACAATATTGGCGCGTGAAAAATGATCGGTGTTCGTCATTGATTCTGGAATTTATAATTAACTTACTTAGTTTGAATTTCCGCGCATTATTTGAGAAAAATACTAAGTATACAAGCCTTGGCCGCAACCAGGCACTGATGGACTCACGTATCTGTGCCTCGGCTTCGCCTCGGTGCACATTTTCACGATCGTCCATCAATGCCCAAGTTGCAGGCTGCAACAGTAATGTATTGTGTGTCTACTGAATGTGTGTAGAGTTACTTATCGAGAGCTTTTCATTGGAAGTTTGTTTCAACTGGTAAATATAATCATTCAATATTATAAATAAATGAAGTCATTCGCAATGAAGACATCTCTGCATAGCACAAAGGCCTACGCGTACTTATGGTAAAATTGAATAGATTTGCCGATAATAAATTATATTTAAAAAAATACTAGCCATTTCCATTCACCTCATAGACTACAAATACATGAACGAACAACATTCACACACATATACATCAATATTCTTGAAGCGTACAAATAATCTCTATTCTGTCCACTTGTCGGTGAGAAGCCGGGACCACCGGACCACCGCGACGATGCCCACGCGCCTCTCGCTCGAGAGCCACTCCTGCGCAGCCGTAACGCGACGCGTCACGCTGCGATTAGTCGTCGATATGCGCATTAAGCTTGCAGCGATTTTCACGACTTTGTCGCGGATTTGTAGCGGTCGATTTGGTGAATCGACGAGAGATTATGATGTGACTGTAAGAGGGTCGGCAGAAATAGGGTCTTGTCATTCATTGTTTTTTTTATTTTGTTGTAATATTTGTGTTTTGCGGTTGTGTAAAAAGAAAGTTTAATTTATTAAGCTACGAATGTTGTGTCTACCTTATTTAGTTTTATGTCACAACGACCATGTAACTAGTGTAGCTACTTAGAGATACCTACCGCGTAGAAAGTGCCTATTAGCAAAAACATAATTTGTCTGATTGTCGGACGCAATTACTCCTATCTATGTCACGAGACAAATAAAAATATGCAAGAATGCAATTTAATACGCAAATGTGACAAAATTATCCATGTCGCAACAACGTACATACAGACTTTATCGTCCCCACGAACAAATGCCACCGTTATCCTGTGACCCAGGGTTGTCAATCTACGCGATCGCAATTAGCGGTGCGCACGCGCAGCGATGGCCTGCGGGGCAGCCCTGCGGTTCGGCGATAAACCGTACGTGACGGGTCGCAGTCGCAGGTTTAACGCGTGTTACAATGAATGACGACATTAACCTGTCGTTCCAATATAACGTTTGTTAAACTAACAAAGGCAGTCCGAAGGTAGTTACGGTAAATCATTTACCTCCTATTCCTTCAAAGCTTGTAAGCAAATATTGTTTATTGTATGAATTGGTACATGCTTAGTCCTGACCACAATGTGGTCGTTGGCTATTGTTTATGTTATCAGATATGGAAACTAGCGGACGCCTCTAAGAGTACTCGTGCATTCGGACTTTCTCAGACTCTCTCTTTAATTTAGGATAAAACAGTGCATGAATCTACTTAGCTTGTACAACCATAGATATTGGTTTTATAGAACAAAGTGACGAAAACTATGACGGTTGAAAGTTAGTTGTTGATCTTAAAAAAACGAACGAGCCTTACAGTAGTCGCTAATGATGTGTAACATCTGCCATCTTGGCTGACAGTACCAACCTCTCGGAAAATAATTATGTTGGTACACACGGCCAACTCTAGCACCGCGCGCGCTCATTGGTCAAATCAAATACAGCGCGCTTCCCCGGCTTCCTGTTACACACTTCCGTCCCTTTTCACGAAATCACTCCCACAGATTGCAGGAAAGCGATAGGGAAGATGTTATAAATGTTATAATACATCAAAAACCCTTGATCACATTATAAGGACGAGGACACGGCGTTAAATTCATTGTTAATCCAGGCTTGTATCGTTTACTTTTAAACGACAAATAAAACCAACGTTTATGCCCGTTTAGTCTGTTACTTACGAAGGTTTTATGGGTTTTATTCCCATCGTTCTGGCATAATATATTCTTACATAAAAACTGCAGAAAATGTTTCTAAAAGTGGAGACTCACTTGCAACGTTTATTTGTAATGTATCATTCGTGGCGAGCTTGGTTACAAGACGCGGCGAACGCTCGCTTCTACGAGTACAGCCCGATTCAAACTTAATGGCGGCTCGGAACATGAGGCGAGTCGCTGCGCAGTAACAAATTCGTGGGTCAGCGGGGGTGAGGGGTGGGGTACTGCGCAGCGAGCAGCTAACTTCCGGCCCGCCATTAACTTTGAATCGAACTATAGCACATACAATTTTCGTTTCTTAGATTTCCATTTCAAAGGAATTCACGAAAAAGCTCGCATCGCTCGCTGCACTGGCTACTGTAACGCGTTACAAAAACTCGATACATTACAAACAAACGTTGCAAGTCAGTCTTCGCTTTTAAATTGAAATGTTTTTGTGCATCTTTTATGCAAGCATGTTAAACCAACATGCCATGATAAACCCAATTTTCGTGCAAATTGCACCGTATTCGGTTATTCTAACCAAAGATGTTAAAGTGTGACTACTTAGTCTGCTTAGCTTAAACTACAAAATAGTTTTTGATGTGGTTTCACCATCATTTAGAGCTATTTTATCTGATGGTTTATATATTAATATTTAACTTAGATATGGCACAGATATTTCGATGTTTTGAAATTTCGCCATTTCATTTGTCCCGAAGCAGGGGCCGGTCGCTAGTTTAACAATAAGTAAGACTATTTACAAGTTCTCAGTCTTAATATTGTAGCTTTTAATTTCTGCCAGTGTTTTGCCACCACATCTCCCAAACTTGATAAGACTTTCTCAAGGTTCATGTCCAGCAGTGATCCTTATGATAAGTCCCTTGTGAAAGTACACTGCCAAGCTAATGACTGTCATACCTTACAAACAAACTCAGATAAACCGATGATAATTGATGTCTCTGAATAATTTTTCGCTCATTACCTATTTCTTTCTTTTTTGCAGGTAAGCACAGTTTGTTCTAATTGGGAAGAAATTGTAATCTCTCCTTTTGGTAAGTTGTTTGATGCCCACTTTACAAACTCAAACTCAAGAGACTACAAGAAAGGGAACTTATTACTTTCTATTGGATGGTCATGGGAATGTGAGGAAAAAGGAACGTAGGTACATAATTCCTAGGTTGATTAACCATTCTACTGGGATTTGACAAACATTATTGATTTTGTATAAACTGATTCTGACGAAGATTTTGAACCACTAGTTGTCCAAATGTCATCTATACTTCTATACTAATATTATAAAGAGGAAAGATTTGATTGTTTGTTTGTTTGTAAAATTGAATAGGCTCCGAAACTACTGGACCGATTTGAAAAATTCTTTTACCATTAGCTTAGCTTAGTTTTCAGGGAGTAACATAGGCTACTTTTTATCCCGGGAAAAATAACGGGTCCCGCGGGAAAGACCACGGGAGTGAAGCCGCGGGCAAAGTGCTAGTAGCTTATAAATAGAGGATAGAAATATTGAAATGCTAACTAACACCCACAATAATTTAGCTATCTGTGCAATAGCAGTCAGATACTCAGATTGTGCCTTACCTATCCTATTAGCCATTAAAAATCTCTGTTCATTGCAGGTACATAAAAAGTGAAAACACATCGCGAAATAATGATGTAACAGAGCCCTAAAAACATTAGTGCTGTGTCGATAATTGAGTGAACATGGTAGGAAGGTAGGCGTAATGGCAAACCTACTAGCACTCTTGTAGAACTCGAATACTGTTTTAGCAATACTTTTAGTACGTTGTAGGCTAAAACTAAATAACTGTCAAGTGTTGTACGTTGTTATCACTTATAGAAACTTGTTTTAAAGCTTTTTCCCAGTCATGTTTGCCGTTTGACCCTTGGTTTTGTGGCCAGTGGGTCAGTTAAGTGGTCCAAACATTAAGTTAGGAATTTGCATAATGAACTACTTAGTTTTTCGTATGATTTTCTTTTGTTTTTACTTTCCTTGAAACTTGTTGCGCGTGAGCAATGTGTGTGTGTGTGAATTGCAGTTTGCTGTTTATTGTAACTCTAGATCTTTGACTTCGTTTACTGATTCTAGTTTTTTTTTTAGTTTTATTGCATGTATATGTTCTTTGCATTGTTCGGCAAATCCTGTTTTCCTCTTTCGATTTATGATCACCTGATTTTGTGGACATTGCTTGATTATCGTTCATTGATCATCATCATCATCACTATCCACAGTCCGAGTTCACCCGCCACTGGGTATAGCCGCCATAGGCACTCCCGTGCCAGCCACATCCAGAAAATTGACTTTGGGCGTCATCATTCTCTGCCTTTTCCATTATGTGAAGTGTAATGCAGGCAGCCAATTCAACTGTTCTTCAAAATGTTGTGTTCATCATCGCTTCGTCTCTAAGTATTGCAATTTTTTTCAATGATTGCATATTCGCTTTTGCTGTGTTTAGTATAATTTTATTCAGCGTAATTTCTTTGTTAATTAGCTACTTCTGCCTTATCTGTAGAAACATCTTGTAGCATCGCTATTAACGAGTGTAAATCTGTTTACAAGCTGCTGGTTTGAGTGTTCTAGTGCTGTAATCTTACTAGAAACAGGTTAGATACAAGTCTGATGTAATCGTGGTTGACAGACATCCGACTTTATGTGTGTTTTTATGTGATGGTAAAATGTTAACTTTATTTTAATTAGTTGTGTTATGTGAAAAAATTCTTAGTGCCTGTTTCACCATGCCCAGATAGACACAATCTACCATAATCTAAATTAAAATATGTAACTGTATTTGTATGGCGACATCTGCCAGATGAGATGTCCGGATAGACAGATTAGGAACCATTATCATCATTTAAGCCGAAAGAGCCCACTGCTGGACAGGCTTTCTCAAACGATACCACTCCGATCGGTCCTATGCTTCTTGCGTCCAGCGGATACCCGCGATCTTCAACAGGTTATCGGTCAGATTATGGGTATGACGACGAAAACGATCAATCGTTGGATATATTCTTCCATAGACATCAAATATTTCAATCCAAGCATTCCAAAGCAAGCTAATATAATAATACGATCATAAAATAATACATTCAACATAAGAGATGACACCACACGATGCATACCAGCACGTTTACAAAGTCCCCTGCGCGTACGCATGCTATCCGGGAAACGACAGGCGGTTGATATCACCGGTCGGCATTACCTACTGGCGGTATGGTGGTATAGCTTACCGTTGCCTTCCTGTGCGGATTTTTGCTGGATTAGTGTTACTAAGAATGTTGTAAATGCAAAAAAATGTTGTGGGATTATCATTCGTTAAAATAGATATGATCTGAGTTTGGATAGGCCTCTCGTCGCATGACCCTTATCTCGACCATGCGTTTGCGCAAGTAATTGTAAAGGAATATTTTTGTGTGTCTGGTGTTCGGGTTGTCTATGTTATTACAAGCCTGAAGAGAGAGAGAGAGAGAGTGTTAGAGGCCAGAGTACTACCCACTTACTTCTCTCTAAACAGCTAATAGGGCCAGTTTTTTTCGAAGAAGTCGAGCTCATCTCGTTGTCCTTATCTGGAACCATCTTGCTGTCTCCAGTTACTATAACTCTTTTCTTCTTTAAAAATTCAATTTCTTGAATAACATGAAAGGTTCGATGGAAACTGTGTTTCCCAGTTTCCATTAAACCTTCCTACCGTTACTACGCAACCTGTACATTATCCCCTTGCCCATAATTCTCCACTGGCAACAGTATTACGCCTGCAATAACAGCTGTAACACTCCCAGTTGACACATTTTCTGAGTTTGTTTATGATTTTACAAGCGGCTGCGAGTCGCGACTGCGTGTCGTCTGTCGTTCCCTCGGCACTGGCGCACGCGCAGCGCTTTATGATTTTCGCGCGTCTATATTTCCTGGCTAACGGTCCGGCTAGGGTTGCCTGATAAATTTATGCGTCGGATCGATTTATGTGCTGCGTTTTAGGAAGTTATTCATTTTTGTTGTTGTTAATGGTGTGTTAATGTTTTGTTGGGAGTGTAATTGCTTTTCATTGCTGTTGTTCGTAGGCGTTGAAAGATTAAAAATGAAGATGTATCTTTTAAAATTTGTTTTGCTTTTTACCGTATTTCTCACTGAGATTCTCCTCGTCGACTATCTACTCGTATCTTCTTGTTTTTATTTCTTTGTAGTCACGCACATATAGATCTGTAGATTTCAACTGATGCTTACGATTAATTTAATGATTCCTTAATTACTGAATTCCTCGTAATTTCCGGTCATAAACTCTTGGTCCTTTGTCCCAGCAGGCCCTAAAAACGTGAGATGTTCGTATCAACTCCCACGCAGCATGATTAACACTGCTCGTGGTATCTGCATAGCACAGTCGTATTAAACGCTGTACTGTACGTGAGCACGTTTCGTGCTGGACGGGAATGGGGCCAGATTTGGGTTACAAATGTTACAATTTCTTAGTGTGGACGTTGTTATCTGTAAATGACGGAATAAAGCATTTGCTGGCTTGTGGTCTGGTCTAGAATGTAATTTTGTTATAATATCTAGGGTGAGAAAGGCAGTGACATGTCACACACTGTCACGCTCCTTTATATAGCATGTGTTATTAAGTTGGACTTTTGAACAGCAGTATGTTTCATGCATGGCTTGGCAAACAGCATCATATTGGAACATAGATTACTTCTTTAAGCACCACAAAATGTTGGTTACTCCGCCAAAAAACAAGAATGTAACCCGTCAAATGTTAATATTTTTTATTTGTTTACTTTTAATTTATCTTCGATTAACAGTGTAATCGCTTAGCCTAGATAAAGAAGACCGCAGAAGACGACAACATCCACACACATAAATTCTTCTCCACACTGAGAACCTTTGCAAACAATGTGACAACTGACGAAACCTAAACCAGATAAGGCTCTATTCACCTTTAATATTGGTACTACCACCTTGAAAGCCAACCCAGCTAATTAGGAGATAAATAACACTACGCCCAAACATCGTGCTTAGTAGTAATTGCCCGTAATTGCAATTTATTGCGTCCGCACTATAGTAACCGTTGTTTATTGGATGCCCTTAATAGTTCTATGGTGGACGGATTTAGATTTAATTGGTTTGGTTTTTAAGGATTTCGGATTGGGGTTAATGAGTTTATGATATTTAATTGGGACAGTAGTCCAGTATCTTTCGAGAATTGAATACAAGGATCTTTTTGAGCTCGACTGACGTTGACAGCTGTTGGTAAACATTTAGTGCGATTGCTTTGTGAAATGTATTAAAAAACAAGATGGTGGCTTTTGGCCACGCGCCAAAAGATTCTTGTAGCTACATGAAGTGCACTGGATTGACAGCTGTCAAATGACCATGTGGTCTTTAAATGTGACTGTAATGGACGAGTGTTGGTTTGTAGTTGGTGATGTATTAAAGAACCGTACTTTGACTTTAATATAGATATGTATTATTGAATTAGGACTGTAACTGCATTTTTCTTTTCCAAACACAATGGCGACTTAGTACCTAGCCTACGTATCTGCTGCTATTCAATGGCATTTCAAACGTAAACGAATATAGCTGAAGTTATATTCTGCAGCCCTACTTCACACCCACAGCAGTAACCCGTTCCCTTCAGCTTGTCCTTATGCATTGCACAAGATATCGCAGGTAGAATTGATGCAATTACCATTTCATTTCCGTCAACATAATACATTCTCTAAATTGAAGGAACCTTCAGCCTCCGAATTTGAATAATACCCTCTAAAACGGTACAAAACAGGATACCAATCGGATTTTCGAAGAAGCCATACTTATTTACACTTCCCAGATTCGCCTGCAGGCGATTTTCGGTTCTCTCTCCATTGTATGTTAAGTCAGACCGTCTTTACGAATTTATTACGGACCCCTGAAATAAAAATGGCGATAATATCGTTAATGCTGCTAATATTTTTCGCTGTAGAGCAAAAAAGGTGGCGGCGGCGGCGCCGCGTTGATTGTTTCACATAAATCATGTGCAACGCCATTAGTAGGACAAATGCGCTTGCGCAGGTCCCACCTCATTTGCATATTAACTAGGCAAAATTGCTAGCTTTGGCTCTAAAGGAAAGGCCATTCTTGCCTTTCTTTTATGGTATTATCGGAGGATGTAATATATTCAATAAAGGATAAAGTTCTCTCTTTGTTGTGAAGGTTTATGACTTGGTTATACTAAGAATGCGCACTCGCACCGAAGATGCAAATGCTGTTGCGTACCTACTGGCCAAATCTTTGTGTCCAATTCACATAAATCCCGACATGTTTGTTTAGCAGCCGCATCTGCCAAGACGGCCAAGACAAATAATTATGCAAAATTATTTTTTTCTTAAGAATTGATTTGCTAAATTAAAGGCAAAGAAGGAAAAAGCACGTATGCCAAAACCTTGGATCCACTTGTTGAATTCTTTGTTTTTCTACACATGCGAGTGCTATGTACTTGTCATCCATCTCCATTTAAAGACCCTAGGTTATGGCCGGAGACCCTTGACCCAGTAAACAAAGCTTTCTTCTGTCATTTTTGGCGAATAATTTTAATAATACCGCAATATTTATTCAGTTGACTCGCGCCTTGCTTATTTGGGATACAATTTCCATAAACATTGTTTGTACCTGCCGTTCGGTTCTTGTTGCTACTTCCAGTGTGCCGACGGAACCTTAAACGATTATAGTCTTTAGGAATGGAAGGATATTAGCTGAATGATTTGAAACTTCTGCATAATGAGCAACATCCGTACCAATATTTGTCGAAGGATGAACCTCAAGTCGAGTAGCAATGAAATGAATGCCTTGATGCGGGTATTTTTGTAACGATCAATCAATATGCAAAATCAGGAAAGTTAAATAAACCGTGTATCGTTCCATCTGAGTTCCGCGCACTTTTTGAAACCTAAAACGTTTTCTTCACAACCCGCTCGATACTTCAGAGGCATCAAGCCCTAAGCACCGCTCCCAGCAACACTTACTAAAAATATTAGTTCCCTTTATGAACACAACACCCCATTTACTTCAGTAAACTCTCGCAAATTGCTTGATTTTTAAGCTGGTATTTCAAATACACTATATTTTTCGCCCATTTCAAGACCTGGACATCAAAGAATCTTGCAACATTGCAATCGCAACCAGGTTGAGTTCGATACAAACTTAATCCAGGACAGAATAAAATCGTATATAATGTAATGTAATAATATAGCAATCTGATTGCTTGATGTAAGTACCTAAAGTGAAAAAGTGACCGGGTCAGTGGACAGGTCGTGGTGACATTTAACTAAATTACGTACGTGCGGGTACTTTGAGAAATGATCGCGGGTTTCGGAGCAATGAATGGCGGGGACAAGATAACTGAGAAAGTTTATGAAATATTTAATAAGGTCGAATGTATTGCTTTCGCTTTTCGCGTCAATTTAATTGGAAATTAAGGGATTGACGGGTGAAATTATCGAATTTCGCTATAATTGATAATTAATCAAGATAACTTAGTAGCCTTGATTGTATTGGTTTAAGTACTTAGATATTTGTGTGGGTTATATAATTTATTTTTTAGATTTTTGAACGTAAGTATTGGGTACCTACGTAGAATTCTAAAAGGTTAGCAAAAACTTCGACCGTAGGTAGAGCAAAACACTTGACCAGCACAATCTCTTCCTATTTCACATTTTAATTCACTTCTCAGCTGTCATCGCTAAACCTACGCACATTTTCCTACCATCAGACCATAGACAGCTTAATCTTTAAATACCAGGTTTGCCATAGTAAAACCATAGCTATACAAATGGCCGACATTCTAAAACGACTGTCACAAGATGTTAAGCATCTGTTGTGGCCTAATTAGCCATAGTTGGGCAGATTCGACATTTATTTAGCCATGACGACATAGAGTCAGGAGTTCAAAACAATAAGGTAAGGACAAATGTATTTAAAGATAATGTCAGAGCTCCTAAATAGTGTAAACAGGTCTAATGGTTGTTAACCTCTGGAGTTATTGGTAGTGACTTCGAATGTTCTAGCTAAATCGGCTCATAAAGAGTTGTATATTTTTGCTGCGGTCACAATTTAAATTACTGTACTGGAAATTACACAGAAGCGGTCGAAGTGGCGATGCTTGGGGGAGGCCTAAGTGCAGCAGTAGTCGTCTTTCGGCTGACTTCATGATGATGATGATGATGATGATAACTGGAAATTAGAGCATACTTCTGCATGTTCAACCAAACCATCTTCCGTTGAGAACAACGTGTATTGTATTCTGCGAAGATGGTTTAATGCATTGATATGTTTTATCATCTTCAACTCAGTTTAGGATGGAAACGGCACAGCTAATTAAGTCACAAATATATAATTTTCACAATATCATCCGTTCGTTCCAACAGTATCATAACATTGAAAGCATATAGGTATGTAGCTGAATCTGTATGTTTTATCTAAGTCATCTCGCAATCCTAAATCAGTTATATATCTACATCATCCATGATGAAATGCTGCTGTCAGACATCTTTACATTAACCACTCGTCAAGCGAGATTAAAAATCAGCGATCGTCATCTGAATTCAGGTCTACCTGTCACTATATTAACGAGGTTTCGCGAGACCTGGAGTCAAACTGGTCAGGTGGATTATTTATTGCTGGTTGCTACATAAGTGGAGATGTGAGATGGTGTCACTCGAATTGGGGTGTTGCAATGTGTATTTTGTTTTAATGCAATAGGGATGTTGATTGGAAAAAAAAAACTATTTAGGCCGTCAGTCTGACAATAAAAAAATATTGAACACGTATTTTTTGCTATAACATTTAATAAAAAATGATTACTTAGATAAAAAGTTGGGGAGTTGGAGCTCGCTACGTCACAATTCAGTATAAAATCTACCGGAGAGTGACGTCATGCCACATTTTAACTGAATATATAGCCGTAATCTTTTAATTACTTAAAAAAAGAAAAAAATACGTGTCTAATATTAATAATACATCTGACGGACTAAAATTTGAATCAACACCCCTATTGTTACAAGAGTATTGGTAGAATAAAAAGATGACACTGATTATTTAGAACAATAGAACACAGAGTAAACGGGGTATAGAACTCGCGACGGAAATTCATTCAAACGTTCTGTGTCCAGATGATTCAATTGACGACGGAGTACGTTCAAATGAATGACCCGATGAAGCACGTTGTTTAAGATTTCTGGAACCTTTAGGACCAAAAATGCTCTAAACATGGTCTCCAAATGTCTGCTGCAATTAACAGTCAGGATAAAGGTACAAGTCCGTAGCCGACTGCAGACAACAGCAACAGGCGACGTGTCGCCGCGACAAGACTGATTTCTATGTATTTCGATGAAATACCTTCCGTAGCGACACAGAAATACATAGAAACCAGTAGCGTCGCGGTGACACGTCGCGTGCTGCTGCTGTCTGTGGTCGGCTACGGAATTGTACCTTAATGCAATATATTCTCCGAATAAATTCCATCATTTTAAAAACCACACAATTTATCATAAGGATAAACGCACTTAAATTATAAATACCTCACTAGATAGCAACAAGAATGTACCCAGCGATGACGGACAGTGATTTTTACCCACAAGTAAAAAGTAGTTCTAAAGGTCATGCGCAGGCGCAGCATACGCGCTAACTGGTTAGTCGGTTAATTCGCCGATACCGAGAAGTAATTACTTATGTATAAGTAGTATTGTTCATAGGTATCTAGGTTTTCGTTTTGTAAAACGGGATTTTTGATAACAAGTCTAGCAGCATTGATTGCGGGTTTAATAATAGTTTTGCCGAATGGTAGGAAAAAACTGTATATATTAACGTTTTTAGTTTCATTGATATATTTTATATGAATGCCGTGTCGGGTATATTACAACTTTAAACGGATCGGCAGTAAGGTCTTCGTTTTTACATTAACAAATGTGGTCTCTATAGCATTTTCTGACCGTATTGCCATGGTCACTGGCACATTTGATCAGCAATCCTAGATGTTTACAATGTTGATATTTAAACGGTTATTTTATAATATGAAAATTAAAATCCTAACCAGCGGAATTCAAAAGTTGTTGTGAATCGAAAAAAAGCTTGAAAAATTACGTCTCACCCATCACTAATCGCGTTTTGCAGAACAGATAAAAATAACTGTTACTTTCACTGGATAAAAGTTGTTACTAAAATTTGTACTCGCACGTACGGATACTTTCGATGGTAAATCGTTTTATAGCGTTTAGTCTAATAGGCATTTCATTTCTACCTAATATGCTTAGTTTAAATTTCAGCTTTTGGGGAATCACTTTCCAAGATTCAAATTCTTTCTCTTTTACATGTTACAAAACCCTGTCATCGTTATCATAAGCCTACAGCAGACCACTGTTGGACTCATGTCCAGCAGTGCACTGCTGACAGGCTCATGCCTCTCCAATTGCACGCCATTCAATTCCCCTAAAATTCATTAAAAACCCTGTATATGTCATAAAATCTGTCCAACCGAAATATTTGGAGCATTGTCCGTTTGCATCAACAGGATTTTACTAGATGCATCAGTATCACTATCATTCCAGTCGAATAAAAAGTTATCAGTGAGACAATCACTTAAACCACTTGCATAACGTACTCATGTTCTAGACACCACACCACACCTGCAGTGCTATTCTCTAAAAGACAATTTCATGGCTGTAAGCTGCGACGAGTTCGTCGTCGAGACAGCCTTGAGATCGACCGAGCGTGTAGCGCTGATTCAAACTGTATTCACTAACGTAGTTGTGGTCGTCGACGAACCCTAGGCTGTTCCCTCCCGTCGCTGTTTCGTAGACGAACTAAGGGCTTGAAACAAACTCTTTAAATTATAATCGATAAATCTCGACTGAGAGTTTTATAGGTTTAAAATATATATTAGAGGTATATCTTTAAGTATTTTAAGGAATAGAGTAAAACTATTAAACAAATATCATAATTTAATTGAGTTTGCATATTTATTATTACATTTTGAGGCTGAATGACGATTCCTTTGCGTATTTCGAGCAACGCGCGACGATTTATAAAAAAAAACAACACACAACACGACGCGACGCTATCAAAACCACTTGAAGTTGAATTTGTTTGTTTTTAGTTTGAAAACTTTTAGGTGTTACGTTATTTTGTATAATAATTATTTGTAACAGCGAGTGCATTGAACATAGGTAGTTCTGTGACTAAGAGGATAAATATCTATCTACTGTTATGTGAGTATTATAATGTTTTTACGTGGATTTAATGTGTCACAATATCAAATATTGTATGATCCACGAGAAATAAATAAAATTATCTAAATAAAATTACCTAATTATTGTTTTATAATAGGTAGTATGTACCTATAACTTTAATGTTGTAACGTAACATTGTGTATTTTAAGCATGCCAAGAAGTGCGATCCCATCCCGTGCGCAAGTAGAGACGCTAATAGAGAATTTGGAAGAGCGACGTTGGCTTGCCACAGGGCACCCTCGGACATCACATGCCCGAGACCGCACACAAGCAGCATGGCAAGAAGTAGCTGCCAAGCTAAACAGTGATGGAAGTGGCTGCATTAAAAGTTGGAAGCAATGGTCAAAGGTTTGTTAACAGCATGTACATAATTATGTATTACATTACTGGTGTGCTTTTTCAGCTTGCATAGGTAAGGTATGCATGCATACTTTGACTGTTTCTTAAGAAGAAAGTTAAATACAGTACCTATAACATTGGCTATCCTAATAATTATAACTTAAAACATAATTGGTATGTTATTATTATGCATAATCTATATATTTAGACATTGTATATTTTTTTTAGTATTGGAAGGATAAGAAGTCAGCGGTAAGAAAAAAAGCTAGTCAAATACGGATGGCTAGGCAACGAACAGGTGGTGGTGAACTGGAGGAAGGGTTTCTCTCTGCAATCGATGAGAGAATAGTAGCAATCATGGGTGGCGAAAGCTTTGTTACCGGTGATAGGGAGCTAGAAATTGACCTCCATGTATTTATGTTTTTTTCTGTTCTGCTTGTTTTAATTTTATTTATGAAAAACTGCATGCATACAATATATAGTAAGATATATCCTGAAATATAATATCAATCTAATTTTATTTTTAGCCTGCTAATGAACCTGGGCCGAGTTTTAATTTGACTCCTGACATCCCAAATGATGATGTATTAGATGATGTGGTCTTGGTATGTTTATTGAAATATTATTCAACACATAAGTACCTATTTTACTTCCCAATGCATTGTTAAGTCAAAATTTGTTTGCAGAATATACAAGATTTTACAGAGGAAAATAGAACACCAGTATCAGAGAGCATACTTCAGGTATTACTAGATTTAAATTACAAATGTTACTCAATATGAAAACTGTATACTGGAAAGTTATAATTTAAAAATTTAATTTTGTAGAGTCAGGTGCAATTACTCCCTGTAGAACATGCTACTGCAGGCATGCTCCAGACTGAACAGTCCACAGCTTCAATACCAGTAAGTTAATTCTAATAAAATATAACATTGTGATGTTAAATTCTAAATTAGGCTGATGATGCTGATTACAATATAAAATATATTTGCAGGATGTACAACCAGGCCCATCACGGCATAGGGACAATATACCGATGGAAAACCAGCCTAATATGGAACAAATGGTGAGGTTTTAAATGAAAGTCCTACAATACGTTTTAATGGACATTTAGATAACTTTTTTTTTGTATTACAGTTTGAGGCTAGATCACCACCTGCAGTGCCTCATAGGAGTAATGCCCCAATCGCCTCTTCATGTAAGGATAACTTAATTATAATTTGGTTAAGTAGTGGTCTCACTTTTGATTCCCAGGTTCGGCCAATTTGTTGGGATTTTCTGTAGGTTTTTTCTACAGCAGCCCTTATTCTATCAACATGATTGTATACTACATTGTAACATCTATTCCTTCAGAGAGAGAGTGATTATACTTATATATATAATGAATGGCCTTTATATTTATTTTACCTCTAGTTAGTAATTTGTTGCATTTTTTCTGTTCATAGCACCTCGTAGGCGTCGAATGGTACGACGCCGTTTGATCCAGCGCTCACCACCTTCTCAAAGGCAGTCTCAAATGGCGAGCCTGACTGAACGTTTCGTCGCCATTGAAGAGAGGCGTTTGGAAAATGAAAGACTCGTTATTGACAACCAGCAGAGGATGTTAGAGACTTTTAGAGAAATAAGTGAGTCATGGTCAAGGCAGACCAAAGCACTGCAAGATTTATGTGCATCCATGAGACGAGAGTTGAATCCTCGAAACATGGATCTACTATAGAATTTTAATGAGTTTAGATATTAAGTTCATGATAGATGTTAAGAACTTTAAATAGAAATTTAAGTGTAAGAACAATTTTTTTTTGTAAATGTTAACCAGTATTATCTTCTTTAGATAAACAATTACAATTATGTATAAGGTTTGTGTTTAATGTGTATATGATAGGTAAGTATATTATATTATGAAAAATGATTAGACAAGTACGTATTTATGGACATGAGAAATTAAATAGATGCCTACTTATTAACATGTTTTCTTTTTTGTTTACCATTAAAAACAAACAATCCATCAATCAAATCAAAAGTCATTTATTCAAATTAGGGTGACAATCAGCACTTTTCGAACGAATTACATAAGACAGTCCCCCAAAACGCCCACCCTTCACCACTTCCTAGTGCTTTTGCTGGGAAGAAGAAGTGGCGCAACAAACTCCCCAGCAGCACAGCTGTCCGTTCAGTTAGAAAAACTTGATTCTATACATTAGTAGGTATGCAAAGTAATTAACATTATGAGACAGAACATTAAATTAAATTATTTGCCATAGTATGTCAGCTAGCACTCACCAATTAACCAACAAATACAATAAAAACAACTAGAGCAAAAAAATAAAACAATAAGTACCTAAATAAAAGCTTCCAGGCATAAAGGGCGTGCCTACCTACTTACAAACATTAATCTATGCACTTATATCTACATTAACATTCACAAATTATAGTTTTATTAGATTAAAAAATTAAAGTATTTATTTAGTGTAAGTACAATGATTACCTAATCAATTATAGTGAGTATATCCTATCTAAACATGTTTTCTACATCTGGAAAGAAAGGAAAGCATATGCTTTCCTTTCTTTCCAGATGTAGAAAACATGCATGGAACACACGAACAACACATGAAAGGAAAGCATATGCTTTCCTTTCTTTCCAGATGTGTGCAGTCTGTTGTGCGCACGTCTTATCTAAAATTATAAATATTAATAACAAAATTATTTAGAATTTTAGATATGACGTGCGCGCCATAATTGATTAACTAAATGTCGCCTACTTATCTGCCCACTTACTAAATCGTCATGTGTTGGAGCCTGATGTGTCAGGATTCCAAGTAACCTAGATTCTTCATCTAAGTCACATTGGTCTAACTTAGGAGCTGGTAGCCCGGCTCGATTACACATGTTGTGTAAAACACAGCAAGCTATCACTATTTTTCCCACCGTTATAGGATCATAGTGCAATACCCTGTGAACTAATAAGCACCTGAACCGCCCTTTCAGTATTCCAATAGTCCTCTCCACACTGTTCCGTGCACTGCTGTGCAAATTGTTGTAATGGCTCTCTTTTTTTTTTTTTTTTTTTTTTTTTTTTTTTTTTTTTTTTTTTTTTTTTGGGTGGGAAATCATCAAATGACGTCTCCCGCTCTGGGTGGAGCGGGAGGGCGTGTCAGACTCTTACTGACTAAAACCCACCCGTGTTCCTTCTGTTGCCTGTGCAATGCCAGGGGGCCACGGTATCCCTTTCGGACTAATCCCGCAACCCCGGCAGGCAATGGTCTCATCAGACCCCTTCACTTGCTGACATCTCTTTGAGGCGCGCGTGGAACACAACGCGCCGTCGACCCGGGCCTGGTCCTTACCGGACGGCGAGCTACCCATTGCTCACCGTCCGCAAGCCCGCGCCTACGGTGGCCGGGAATCGGCAATCGATTCCCGACGCCCAGGGCGTCTCCTCCTGCGGCGGCTAGGGGCGTGAGGGCGCGAAATTTGCCTCTCCCTCACGCGTTCCGCCTCCTCCTTTGCGAGCATTACTGCTTCGCAGAAGGAGGTGACGGCCTCCCATGCCCTCTCGCTCCGTACCATGGCCTGGACCAGGGCCGGACGCGAGAGATCCCCGCCACCGATCGCCTCCACGAGGACACGGCGGTGCTCTGCCCTGTAATGGCTCTCTGGAGTTCCAGTTTCTGGATTACTGAAGGGAGTCATTAAATATGGCCTTTGAGGATATCCTGAGTCACCTGAAAACAATGAATGATGCTGGAATTAAGTGCACTCTTGACTTGTATTTAAGTTATCATTGTATTGTAAAAACTTACCAAGTAAGTACACCTTTTCTTCATTATTATTTAAATTTTCCAAATGCTCCTTTACTCTAGTGTTTGAAAAAACAAAACTATCATGTGTTGCACCCCCAAAAGTCACATCCACATGCAAGATGTTCAGATCAGCATCATTAATCTGAAATAAGTATAATAATTACAATGATTCTTTATAATTCTACATTACCTATTTAAATGAAGAAAAACCAACAGTTTACTTACAATTAAAACATTCCTGGCATGATAGCCTTTTCGGCAATAATATCTTTCCTCATGTTCCTTCGGACGTATCATGGAAATCAGGGTGCCATCAACGCAACCTAGCACCCCTGGAATTTTGAATTTTTCATAAAACCTGTAAGTAATCAGCATTCAAATTTCAAACAATGGCTCTTGTTTCAAGACTTGAGAGACTTACAAGAAAATGTTGGTACTTATGATACTTGCCTTGACTTGAGTACTAGTCGATCATTGTGGTTTTGCGGAAATCTAATATATTTACTTATGATGTTCTTATTATTCAGAGCATCAACAACTTCGTGGATTGCCCTAGAGGCAGAAGATTGGGATATATATGTGTCTACATTCTTACCAATGATTTTTTGGTAACTTCCATTAGCCAAAAATGATAGAGTGCATAATATCTGAAACATTAGGAATTCCATAAGCTTTTGTTAATGTGTGGTTAGGCACATAACTCAGGAAACCAAACTGTAAACAAAAAACAAACCTTTAACCTCTTGGTTAAACCACTGGAACGAACTCGCGGACGCATATAAGGAGTTAAATCATTTTCCAATATATTAATTAAATCCTCAGAAAGCCTGTAAATATGGATAAACTCTGTATCACGGGATATTGTTTTAAACTTTCTTATTTGTTTCGCCTGTCGAGCTTTCTTCAAATTATCACTTTTTTTCGCTTCTTCTAATAAATGTATCTTTGTAATTAATAAAGCTGCCATTTTAACAAATAAATTTAAATCCTAAAAGTACAGTTTATTATTTTTGTCAAGACTCCTCGCGAATATTGTAGCTTTTGGATTTGACAGTTAGAAGCGAGGCTGCGGGCGAGGCTGTGAGCGACTTCGTGGCTGTTTTTTCTAAAGGAATACCAAAATGTATGAAGAACTGTCAATAATGCCCTCCGTAACGTCCGTTGGGTAGTTTCACTCACGGCCGTCACAGCCTTGAGCGCTAGTGTAGCTTTACGGAGCTTAGTGAATACTAAACTGAGTTTCACCGCTGCGGCAGCGCTGCACCACAAGGCTGTATCCTTAGAGAATAGCATTGCTGGTCCTCGCCCCACCTGACCATACTTAGAAGCCAGTAACTCTACACTTGACTCCTCACATTCTCATATCTGAAGGTAATCAGACCCTCACCAGCCGTTGATTTGTCAACAAAGCACTTAATATAAATTGCACAACGTTATTAACTTTTATTTGCAGCTAAATATCATTGTGCTTAAGTTTCAAGTTATGATTGCTTCATTTGAACCTAGTAACTTGATCTGATCGGATACTTTAATGTATTTCTTCATCTGAAACTGAGCTGGGTAGATATGCCTGTGATTTAATGAGACATTGTTGGGAACCTGTTCAGAGATTTGATCCTGAATATTAATTTTCGTTGCTAAATTGCCCTCGGACTAGTTTAGCCTAAATTGTTCTTTGCATTACAATCTTGGATATTGGTCAATTATTATCTTATGACTCTTTGTCACAATTGTCAATATTGATAATGGTACCCTCTTGTACACCGAACTAAACTATCACCAAAATTCCTTACATTTGGCTATGAGAATCTTAAAGCTATTCTGCAAAAAAAAACCTAAAATGCAAAAAAAAAAATCATTTAAACTAAAATCGAATTTGACAATCTATAGATCTGGAAGCGCACTTGGTGGGCTACCTCGATCGCTTTTTGTATGGAAAATATGAAAAATTATTACCCATGTTGAGTTTTAGGGATTTATGGGTTTTATAAAGGGGTCGAAATTGTCATTATTTTTGCGATAGGTATAACATAAGATACTCTATATGCACCTGAAGTCTTAATGTTGAGTATGAATTTTAGTTCATGACAACTAATTGTAATCCACAGAAGTTTTAATCGCGATTTAAAAAATTGACAGATTTTTCAGACAATCAAAATTTTAGGTGACAATTGTCAAATAAAGAATAGCACAAAATAGCCATTTTCACTAAATTAATAACTCAGTGCCATCTTAGTGCTGTCAAACAAAAATAGAGTTAAGTTGTGTCACTTTAGTCTATTTCAGAATGTGAAATCGTCGTTTGACAGGAATAAACTAAATTTTTGTGATTCGACTCGAGAATCACAAAAATACACATTAAAAATTAAAAATACATTCTTGAATATTGGACTTGGTTGTTTATTGGTCCTTCTGCGTAAAGAAGGGTCCAATATTCTATTGGTCTAAAGTTGGCATTAAAAAGCTGGGAATTGGTAATTAATGATTGTAGCAGGAACATATACGATAACTATATATCCCAAACATACTGGAAACGTTTCAAAGGAGATAGATGATGCTGCACCTGTACCTACGATTTATTGATGATCCTGAAGAACAATCAAGTTTCAGGGTCATTGCCCAGTTTTAAATGGTTTTAAAAACACCCTGTCTCTACACGAATTTGCAGTTCGATGGTGTTTAAACTTGAATGTTTGGCATATACTAGAAAATAAAAGCACAGTGACTCGTTTTGTGTGCCATGGTCAGGAAATAGCTGTGTTTGACCCTGGGTCAGTCGTAAAAGGGAGTACGGTAAAGTTTATGTTAACTGATCATCTTTTCCATGCATTCTTAAAGTTCATAAATGATATCTATCTGCTTTTGGTTTTAAACATTTTCAATGTGTTTTTCATTTGTTGCTATGGAATTATGATTTTGTTTAGTTTATTTGTTATTTATACGTAACGGTTTTCTGATTTAAAATTATTATTTTTCAATAGTTCCTGGAATTGTGTGTTTATTTGAAGTGATGGTCCTTATTGGTTGATTCATTAAGAGTTTATTATTGTTAAATTATTTTATTTTCCTCTTGTGTATAATCTTCCTAGCCTTTCCCCAAATATTTTAGCGTCGGCTCCAGTCTAACAGATTTTATATGGAGCGACTGTGCATATGTATGATATTAAACTTATGTAAATGACTATTGCATTCCGGATCCCTCAGTTTCACACTCAACCTACGCAAAAACAGTCCTTGAATCATAATGTCATCTTGTCCTCATAAAGTACTTTTTTAAGCATTACCTTTCTTTTTGTTACAGGTGAGACATCATCTTATGGCGGGTCCCGTACAACAGAACCAGCGATTGCGGGTCGCTTCTCACAATAATTTTAATATTTAAATTCGCCAGGCCCACTTCACTTGTGAAATGCGACAAGTATAACCTTATTTGTTTTAAACATTCATAAATTGTTTAAACCGTGTGAAATTTCCCAACGTCGGTCGACGACACTGATATTTTGAATTTATCGGCCTTTTTTGACCTCTCTCTGCCCTAAAATGTGTACCCACTTATGGATTGGGGTGCTATCCGATTTCGTTTTAAAATTATACGAAAGGTTTTACTTTTAAATAAACACGAAGTTCTGTTTGACATCCAAAGATTTTATGTAAAAGAAAACGCACTTGAAACTAGAAAAGACATTATTTAAAACCTTCAATGCTGAAGAGATATTCCAAAATAAATCATAATTTCCCTAAAAAGCACACCATCTTCTATTTCTTAACAGACCTAACCAATCGTAACAGCCTCACATATCGTCGGGTGTCGATCTCGATCGTCTCGTGCGCATATCGTTCGTGACGTTGGCGGCGCGGGCGCACGGTGCGGCGTAGGCAAATCGACGGCTAATTACAGCCCCAGGCTTGGACTGATAAAAAAAAATAACGCCTGTCTTTCTCCATTTCTACATACGGTACGGGAATAAAGGCTATTTAAATTTAAAAGGTGGAAAACTCACTTGGAAGATTTGGTCTCTCTTTTTCTCTTCTACCTCTTCCTGTGTTCCTCTCCCTTCCTCTGGGTCCCTTTACGAGTATTGTTTTGTTTCCTTGCTCTCGTCTGTTTGATATCATACATTTATCTTTAATACCTACATAATATTTGCCTGAAAGTCGAATATATCGCTCTGTCTTCGTCTTTGCTTGACTCTTTTCACTGATTATTCAGTATTCATTCCGGTTTCTGTTGCTATCATCTTTACTTAAATCAAACAGAGCTTCTAAAGCTTTATCTTTTTCAATATTTCCCATTGTCTGTTTACTATCCAAAAGTGCAATGGACCCTTGGACTCATTTCGGCCAAGATTACCGGAGCATTCCCAGTAATTCCCTTAATTCCTCCGACCCGTTCCCCTGACTCTTTAATGTGTATTTCGGCCAGCACGTGAAGGTATTCGGAGCCCATTATTATGAATTATGAATGAATACTTGTTTTGTCGACTTTGAGTTGGTGTTAACGGACTGTAATTGTCCCACTACAAAGCAAAGGTTTCTTCTCATATGCAGACGATCCTATTATTGATCACTACACTTGTTTCCAGCATATTGATGATTTCTGGCCAATAGCCCTGGTTTTTGAGTTAATCTATACAGGATTACTGGTAATTCGACGTATATCCGTCAGGGGCTGATAAAGGGGGCCAAATGCAACAAATTGAACCCCCCATATGTATGGCCGAAATTCAATAGTATTCGAGATATTTGAATTTTAAGGGTTTTTCGATATTTACCCAAAATTTGACATTTAATTCCAAATAAAAAAAAAACTACACATTTGAATGGGTACCATTAAAAATCATGTTGTAGCTAGCACTTCAATTAAGCTATGGACATAGTTAAAACTACTTAATTTAACAAAATAATTAAAATAATGAACGATATAAGAATAACATCTTACCAATATTTTTATTTTACGCTTCAAAAATGTTGCCTCCTCACAAAAATTTCTATGACATTAATCGTAAAAATAACTAGAAAAACTTGCCTATTCTGTAAGCTTTCCAAAAAGGTATAAAAATCAACTTTAAAATACATAATTCGTGGCATGGCATGTGTTTGAACCGGCGCGGCGCGGGGAGAGAAATAATGTGTGTTTTAGTTTATGATCCTTGCTAAAACAACCGATTTTACTGGCGGAATTCTTCGTGATGGGGCGGGGTGTGAGGGTGGGGGAGCACACGGCGTCTGCTGTGCTCGCGTCGCCTTCCTTAGTAAGTTTCGACTCTACGCCGCGCAAGCACGTGTGTTGTTATCTTGCTATTAACCAATCTCTCATCGCGTTAATTTGTTATCGATCATTATTGTTAATTCTTGTTTCTCTTGTTATTATTTTTGTTATCATTGTTATTTCGGATACCATGGCTTCGTATGCTAATAACGAATACGCAGACATTATGTTTTGTTATGGTTTTGCCGATGGAAACGCGGCTGCGGCTCGGCGAGAATACCAACGCCGCTTTCCCGATCGTCGACTTCCCCACGTTACTGTTTTCGGGAGCACCTATCGACGATTGTCTGAAACTGGCAGTGTTCAGAGAGCACAATTCAACGCTGGCAGACCTCGACGGTATACGGCTGACGAAGAGGACACCATTCTTCAGTGTTTTATTGATGACCCAAACATCTCAACGAACATTGTTGCAAGACAGCTCGGTATGTCCCAGTGGAAAGTGTGGTCGGTAGTACATCTATCAGGTAGACACCCGTACCATTATCAACCTGTCCAAACATTGCACGAGGGAGATCCTGCCAGGCGACTCGAATTTTCTCGGTTTATGTTAAACGCTGACGCTGACCAGGAACATTTCCTAAGAAATATTTAGTCAAAGTTTGACCGGGATGGTATAACGAATTACCATAACTTACATTTTTGGGCACCTAAAGCAGGCAGGAATCCAAAAAAACTAAAAGAAACTGCGTCGCAAATGAGATTTTCCCTGAACGTATGGATGGGTGTCGTTGATAATTATTTGGTGGGCCCTCATTTCTTGCCCCAAAATTTGAACGGCGAAAATTACGAGGAGTTTTTGAGAAACAACCTAGACGATTTGTTGGCGGATGTTCCCGAAGAAATAAAAAACAACCTCATGTTTCAACATGATGGGTGCCCAGCACATTACCGGATTACTGTCCGACAGTGGCTAGATGAGAGATTTCCAAACCGATGGATTGGGAGGGGAGGGCCAATTCCGTGGCCAGCACGAAGCCCTGATATCACACCACTTGATTTTTACGTCTGGGGTCATGTGAAGGAATTAGTTTATGTGACCCCAATAAATTCAGTCGAAGAACTTCGACAGCGAATAATAAACGCGGCGCAACAGATGAGAACAACGTTTTCATCAAGAGTGACGAAAACCGAAGTTAGGAAAAGAATTCGAACTTGCATTCGTAATAGAGGGGCTCATTTTGAACAAGATGTGTAAAATTTTTAATAAAATTTGATGTACATTTTTGAATGCATTTTATTTCATACAAATACAAATTCTCTCCCCGCGCCGTTTCAAACACATGCCATGCCACGAATTATGTATTTTAAAATTGACTTTTATACCTTTTTGGAAAGCTTACAGAATAGGCAAGTTTTTTTAGTTATTTTTACGATTAATGTCATAGAAATTTTTGTGAGGAGGCAACATTTTTGAAGCGTAAAATAAAAATATTGGTAAGATATTATTCTTATATCGTTAATTATTTTAATTATTTTGTTTAATTAAGTAGTTTTAACTATGTCCATAGCTTAATTGAAGTGCTAGCTACAACATGATTTTTAATGGTACCCATTAAAATGTGTAGTTTTTTTTTTATTTGGAATTAAATGTCAAATTTTGGGTAAATATCGAAAAACCCTTAAAATTCAAATATCTCGAATACTATTGAATTTCGGCCATACATATAGGGGGTTCAATTTGTTGCATTTGGCCCCCTTTATCAGCCCCTGACGGATATACGTCGAATTACCAGTAATCCTGTATAGGAAATCGTTTCATAGTTGAAGTGAAGTGACATGTTACAAAATGTATTTTCTGTCACATCGAGTGTGTGAATGAAGTGATCAAAATGGCTACTCAAATATCTATAACACGCGCACAGATGCATGCTCTAACAACATAATCTTAATCAGTCAATGACCTCACTAAAAGTACAACTTGTTACATCATTCTTATCACAAAAATTCTCACACTAGCATCACCACAATCGCGATTTTTGTCGGAAAGTCTCAAACTTCGCAGGCAACGTTTTTGTTTTATAATATTAATTAACACACATACAATTTAGGTATTATGTCTGATTATATAACACAATTGTCTGTTACCTAATAAACTCCTATTGTTAGTATCGGAACCGCTAAATTTTGCGGATTACATTTTTGTGTTTACGAAACCGTGAAATTTTAAATCTTCTAACGTTTTATGAACGTCGCGTTTATGGAGGTAATTACTTTACTTTCGCGTTTACGTAAGATAAGCTTGTGTCTAGTTTTTTTTTGGATGTCTAATCTGCGGTATGGTAATGTACATGATGTATAACTTGTGAAGTGGTGCTGTTCAAAATTAATTTGATTTGCTTGCTATTATTAGAAGCGATAATGCGGTGTTTTCTTTGGTTTTTGTTTTTACCAAGAACTCAACATTATTAGGATTTATTATCCAGAATTTGTGAAATTCTCTATCTCATTGGTGTAAGGTTTAACTATAATGTTATAAACAGATTTAAACTTCAGCACGTAGCTTTATTACGCTCTCCGTAAACGCACTCATTGCATAACTGCGATAATCTTTTGACGGCGTCGCATACTCCTTGGATGCTTGACGTTAAGGCTTAAGGCCTACCTGATATTCGTATGCGAGAAAATCTTGGCTGTTTTTTTTTCTTAAATATTACTAACTTATGTAGTTTTATATAAAATAAATAATTTCGCTTTAATAATAATAAAGAAAGAAAGAAATTTTATTTTATTTAGGACTTGCACAGGAAATACAAACAGTAATAATCCAACATTTTAGGTTTAAAATTGAAAACAACGGTCCTGTTGTCAAAAATCTCTTCCAGCATACCTGCGATAGGACAGTTGTTGTCCTATCGCAGGTATGCTGGAAGAGATTTCATTAGAAATAAGTATCACCTTTGTACGTATTTTTCTGTTATTTTAATCTTGTCTGTTTATTTATGTGTGTACATAAATGGTTAAATAAATAAATAAACAAATTATTTTGGAAAATCAGAATAAACACAAAATCAAGCAAAAGTTACTTAAAACTTATTACCTACTTATTTTTTGGTACTTATTGGTACTTAAAACTTATTTTGTTATAGCTTACCGTTTCAGTAAGCACATTACCTAATTTACTGCTATTAACCAGCAATTAAAAACCGGAGCAGTTAAGCAAGTGACCATTAATCAACTAAAATGGAGTCATTTAAAATTTCCGGTTGTTCATCTGAGTTTAAAGATAAAGAAAGTATTATTTATTAGTAGTAGTACACACGGCTACACATTAAGCTATACATTTCCAGTATAGGCTGACCTCGCATTGTACTGAAATCCTAAACAATGCGAGATCAACATAAACTGGAAATGTATAGCTTGATGTGTAGCCGTGTGTACATCTTTGTCCCACTTCTATTGAGTAAAAATCGGTGCCACCATTTTTCTTTCCTATTGAAAAGTATAGGGTGACCATCTTTTCTAATAACAATACAACTTCTATTGTGTCTCATTCAGTGACCTTCAACCGATTAAAAAGAAAATTTGGATATTCCTAGTTTATTTTGTTTGGTGCTGTGTTAATATTTTTTCGTCCTTACTTTTCTATGTTTTTAATTCGTTCTTGGCGTATTTACCCCCTATTCTGTCCACATGTCGTTTAAAGTGACTAATAATAATATTACATTGCATTTTCCTCAACAATTAAAGTAGCCCGCCCTTACGATGGCTTCATCTTTATTCCACGTAAATATTCCCACAATATCTTAATGCCGTTGGAATACAAAATGTCCAATGTATTTGACTCACCAATTTCCGAATAAATATGCAAAAACATTAGTAAATATTTCGACTAATCATATCAGTGTCGTGTCACTACATAAATCTGTTAGTCAACGTTGTCTTCGTTAAGGCGCTTCCATACTGGCTTTTAGATTTTTTAATGAATGGGAATAGTAAAATATTAAAAAGATCTTTGGGTCGTTCATTTCTGTTCAGCAGGTTCCTTATGTAAGCAATTTGCCTGAAATTACGAAGAAATGCAATGTATAAAAGACGTTTGTGTGTAAAAATCGTCCATGAATACGATTAGTAGCTTATTGATGTGGTATTTGACGTAGGTACTAGGTTATTATGTCCATGCCTTTAGTCGTAAAAAAATTGAATAATGTGCCTTTCATATCCTGGCCGTATGTAAATTTTATGTGTACGCGCCTCAACGCACGCATAAAAAAAAGAGTTGTTTTGAATTTCGAACGTAAAGAAACATGGCGCCAAAATCGGCGTAGAACGGTCGCGCGTGCGTACCGCAGTAGGCCAATGGATTCCAGTGTGAATTCATTGGTCTACCCGAACACACGGCGAAAATTGTTGAAGCGTGCCTTTGACTATCCCCGAGCTCTCAATATTCATAACGGGTCTACTATTGTTTCCCGCCTTTAGAGACGTCACGTATCCGGCGCCATCTTGAAAGGGACGTGCTCAAACACATCCAAAATTGGAAGAACCTTAAACTATCGCGACGTTAGGATAGCAGCAAACTGTGTGTAACATTTGGAGGTCTATTTATAATGGTGCTTTTTATGACCCAAAGAAAATTATGAATGTACGTTGTTGTGCATTGAAATCAGCTAGCTACCAGTGAGGTGGCCGCGTCGCACATACGGGTATTCTAGCAATTTAGGCGGCCATAAATCGATTTCTTAAAACTTGTCTCAGGTAGAAAAAAAGTGTTACTTGACAATGTTGAATAGACATAGAACAATAGCCGACCCTTCCTGATACCCATTTGTATGCGCCCGCGCCGGTGTCTCAGTCGGAATGCGATCGTTCTGCTAAGTACACGTATCCATTTTGGCAAATTGTGAAAAACAGTTATTTAAACAGTGAATATTTTTTGTTCTGGAGTTGCTTTAAATAAAACTGTGATGTATTCGAGTACATCAGGTAAGAACACATTATAATATATTAGTTTTATGTAATTTTTTCGAATAACTCATAATGTTTTTGAGGTTCGAAACAGTACTCAAAATTATTGTCAAATTACCCCTTTTTTATTTTCAAAAAGGTTTTTGTTATACTTCAGGGTGCGTCCCAGCTGTTTAGTAGATTGCAAATGAAACAAGAGTGTTTGTACTCAGTTATCAAATCAACACTGACCGTGATCTCCCGTGAAGTTGACATTCTTGGGGTTTCAAAGGCGACATTAAAAAACCACGTGATTTAATTTTTTATTTTTATTTAAAGGCCGAAACCAAATAAAAGATCAATGCCGCATAGCAAAGAAGCAATAGAAATGCTTCTTTCTGCTGAGCCCAATACCAACTGCGGAAGTTCTTCAGAGGAATCTGCGGAGGAAATGACTGACGAAGAGCTTTGATAAGATTTTAATAATTTGTGGTTTATAAACTTGTTTTGTTTTTCTTTTTAAATACATACTGTTCATAATTTCATTTTTTTTTTATCTATGCACTCCTAAAAGATTTTACAACTAATGAAAGATATAAAAACCAAATTTAATATATAAAAAGAAACAAAATAATATTGGCCGCCTAAATTGGCAAAATACCCCTATGTGCGTCGCCATACATATTAATTTATTTTCCTAAACTATGACTTATGTGTGCCGTGAACGATCAGGAATGTGAGTGATGTCAACCTTTTTAGGTCACAACTCACAGCTAAATTGGTTATAAATAAAATGACGCTTTAATAGGATTAAATTTTTAAGGATACCCCAGTTAATATGATTTACGAGCGACTCAAACTCAAAAACATTTCAATTCTTAACAATGATTAACCGCTAAGATAAGGCTATAAAAACTGTGACCTCGTGCAAAAACTTGTTTAACGATGTGTTTTTATTTTTATAAGCACATTTACCTTTTAATGTGGTCACCCTATTCTGGGTTATATGACCAATTTACATCAAGTGCCCTGGTAAATAGGGCCTGGTATTCACGCGCCATTGATTTAATGTGGTTCCTAAGTTACCGATCAATGGAAAATTATTTTGAAAATGTAAATGTAATTTCGAGGAAGACATTAACAAAATCTTTGCTTCTCATTCATATGTAGTTTTCGTTCTATTACTTTTTCCAGTAACCGACAAGCTAGTATCCTCTACTTGTAATTAATTTAAGCTCAAGTAAATCGGCACGCGCATAAAAGTGTAAGTACTAAAAATAAACCGTAAATCGAGTAGCTCAGTTTTGACCGTTGAGTCATGTGACACAAATCCAATTTGGTGATGATGAACGAGAACGAAGAACGATTGAATTATTTTTAGTTCATGAGTAATTTGCAATTTGCAACATCGACATGTTTTTTTTTTGTTAATAAAAATAAAAATAAACTTATGTTTTTGAAAGCAATATCAAATGAAATTAAAATTATTTGTAGAATTTAATCAATTTTCTCCTTATAATATAAAGTACCTTAATGAGTTCCATCAGTTGGTATCCATCAAAGTAACTTTACAGCACTTATTGAAGCCCTCACAAACTGTTAAGTTCTCAATACAGCAATAATAATAGAGCCCATCCACGCTTTTTTATGTTATAAAAGAGTTGTAATAAAAAACATGGATTATTTTATGGTAATAAATCATGGTCACCGTAACGAGCTTTTTCGAAGTAGGTAATGTAGTTTTGTAAAGCGAAATCTATAGCATATTATAAAAAGTTATACAGGGTGTTTGGTGCATCGTGTGCCAAATTGAACTCAAACTCAAACTCAAAGCATTTATTTCAATTAAACCATTTACAGGCACTTTTGAATTGTCAAGGGGTCAGTCAGTCAGAAATATGAAGCTAGTTGCCCATTCCAAAGCGTAGGTTCCTATGGAGAAGAACGAGCAAGAAACTCCACGGAACTGGTCGACTGAAGGGATCATCTGCTATCTTTTCAGACCCCTAAACACCTCTCATGACCTGTGGACTTTTTAAAATCATTTTTATTGTTTTATTAAAAAAAGACCCAAATTTTACATTAAAACACAAAATTTTTAAAAAGTATAAGGCCTAGACTGAATTTTAATTTAATGTAGATGTATATTGTTTTAGATTACTTTAAAATGCAAAATTTGTGACTTTAATCACAAATTTTGGTTTAATTTTTCTATTTTAAATTAGTGACTAATGTCACTAATTTTGTATTTAAAAGTAATCTAATCGATAGCAGATGACCCCTTCAGTCGACCATTTCAATTTGGCACACGATGCACCAAACACCCTGTATATCAGCGATCGGTTTTATGAGCAGTCTAAGATTTTAAACAGTAACCAGCCAAGTGCATCAAATAGCTTATACGCTCTGAAAGTAAGAAATCATTCTGTGAACACCATTTATGTTCTTTCTTTCTCAATATTAATTTCAAAGGCACGTCATAGATTGTGTTGTTAGTAAATTATGCCTTTCGATCATTAAAAAGCCAGGCTTTTCATACTTATGATGATTTATACCGTCTTACTGTATGCGCTCATACCACGGACTATTATTCGCATAATTGATAACCTCTCTTCATAAATATTACTCTTAAACGCATAGAAACTGTTTGATGTCCCATTAAGTAGTACTATCAAACCCAGCTGATTCACATCTCATTCCCATAACAGAAATCAAATATCAATATATCATGTATCTTACATAAGCGATCAAACATTTTCTACGTACGACCACGAACTGTCACAGACCCAATAGAAAGTAGCGCTTGCGCAACCGAACGTACCTTAAAATTTCTAATACCTCGTAAATTCGCGTTACATAAAGAAATCATCGCTTAAAGAATATGGTAAAGCTCTTATACTATCAATTAATTATGGTTTTGTAATGATCGTGTTGGATTCTTAAGTTTTGTCGAAACACGCACGTGGTCACGGTCGATATTTTTGTTAACTATTTTTCGTTTATCCCTACGTATCTTGTTTTGATCGGAGAGTTGAGAGAAATTGTGAAATGATATTAACAAATTAAAGCGAAAATGTGTTTTTGAAAATTCGGGACAATTTTGAATTTTTACGAATTTTTTTTCCAAAATCAGGCATACCCTACTCAAAAGTGGCATTATTTTTTATTAAAGCAGCAACTGTTTCTATGGGATTTAAAACTTATGTAATTATAATCTGGTCGTAAATAAATAACTTCTACACGTAAGAAGTAATAACTTCAAGTTGAAATATTTTAACATTATAATTGGATATTACGCACATATTATTTATTTACTGCTTCCTTGTTCGGTAATCAACCGAAGCGTAATAAATGTTGTGTTACCAAAATCGTATATTATGTTACCGCAGACATCGCAAAACCATGGGCACGCCACTATTGCGGCGATAAGTCCCCTCTTTGAGGAGTGGCTGGAGAGGCGCCACGGCGTCCTCACCTTCCGCCTGACGCAGGTCCTCACCGGACACGGCTGTTTCGGGAGGTACCTGTTTCGGATAAGGCGGGAGGAAACGCCCGGGTGTCATCACTGCGTGGATCGCCCGGAGGACACGGTGGAGCATACGGTGGAGGTATGCCCGGCTTGGGCAGAGCACCGCCGTGTCCTCGTGGAGGCGATCGGTGGCGGGGATCTCTCGCGTCCGGCCCTGGTCCAGGCCATGGTACGGAGCGAGAGGGCATGGGAGGCCGTCACCTCCTTCTGCGAAGCAGTAATGCTCGCGAAGGAGGAGGCGGAGCGCGTGAGGGAGAGGCAAATTTCGCGCCCTCACGCCCCTAGCCGCCGCAGGAGGAGACGCCCTGGGCGTCGGGAATCTATTGCCGATTCCCGGCCACCGTAGGCGCGGGCTTGCGGACGGTGAGCAATGGGTAGCTCGCCGTCCGGTAAGGACCAAGCCCGGGTCGACGGCGCGTTGTGTTCCACGCGCGCCTCAAAGAGTGTCAGCGAGTGAAGGGGTCTGATGAGACCATTGCCTGCCGGGGTTGCGGGAAAGTCCGAAAGGGATACCGTGGCCCCCTGGCATTGCACAGGCAACAGAAGGAACACGGGTGGGTTCAGTAAGAGTCTGACACGCCCTCCCGCTCCACCCAGAGCGGGAGACGTCATTTGATGATTTCCCACCCAAAAAAAAAAAAAAAAAAAAAAAAAAAGGCATCGCAAAACCAGCCTTCTGAAATGCTGTAATGAGCAGTTCCAAGTTATAACATTCTCATACTAAATTCTAATTAATCAAAATGGACTAGATTGACTGCTTTTTGCACGTCATTCAAACGACAGCTCACAAAAATACATCTTTATCTAAGCGGACCAAAGCTTAGATAGGCAAATTCGACCAATCTTTTACACCGAATTTTGTAACATTTTTTCTAAACATAATCTGTCAAACGTCAGTTTTTTTCCACGGATAAAAGATATCATTGGTCAATTCAGCCCTTAGTCGTAATTAATTCGCAATTCCTAGTCACCCTATTAGCTCTTTTAGCCAATCAGGATTCCCGATGGACCCTCAACGGATGCCTTACCAGATGCGTAGCGTCTACCTTTCCTTGGACGCGATAAAAACTGCTTGAAACGCATTTCATTTTCTCTTGGAACTCGTTGAACCCTAGAGACGCACAAAATGCAGCGCTGCAACAATTTGTTGCGTGCGGTGGAGAAGGGCAAAAAGCTGCGTGCGCGCATTGCACACAAGATGCCTGCCCATTAAAATTCCCGCCCGCGCACCGCTGTCTATTTAGAGAAATAATAGTTATCATAACGAATCTTTAGCTTAAGGATTAGTGCGCAAAAAGGGGTCTAGGTTCGTCGCGAGAAGTGATCCTTTTTGTGAACGAGGTTTAGAATAGAAAACTTTTTCTGACCTAAGGGCCTTGATAAAGTAACACTAACATTGTATCAGCGATAACGAAAATGGAAAAGTTTGAGTATATCAATTCTGTTAAAAATCGTGGAAATACGAAACACTTTGAAATCGAATGACACTTTTCTAGGGCCTCAGGTTCCTCAATAAAGTAGTATTAGACATTAGCAAAAAGATCATACAGGGCATCTCTATTTGCTACAAGGCTCTTCGGCCTTCCCAATTTAGTTGCTCCCATATTTAACATCATAAACAACAACCAATTAATATTCAATTAACGTAAATTACAGACCGCCAAGATGTAATTATATCAGACGCACCTCGTTTTCCAATACGAAAAAAAAAACAAAGAACCTTTCGTCTAGCCGCTTATTTTTTTAGGTACAAATCTTACCAATGTAAGTAGGTAGATTTAGTGGGTGAGAAATATCCTAGCCTATTATTATAGTGTAATCATCCCCCCTCCCCCTTCATAACCTCGGATGATAATGAAAGGGCTTCCCGCCACACCTACTCAAATTCAGTCCCACGCCTGATGGGAGAGGAATTTTTGGGTCAAAATTTCTATTACGAGCCCTTATAGTTACAGAATCAAATTTTCGGAATTCGAACGCATTTTTAATGAGTAAAATAGTTGTTGATTTTGTTATGGATGCGTTCGGAACAGCTAAATGGAAAGAATTTGCGTGTGTTTGATGCTTTTGCTCATGAATGCATATGAAAGAATACCTAAATGGCATAAAGGAATCATGACAAACGTTACTAAAGTGGCTCAGTCATTAGAGTCATTACCATTACTTACAACTTAGTTTTTTAATGTTAGGATTTGAAATTCTGGAATCTTTCCGAATATAAGTCTAAATTAAGTTTGGTCGCTAAGCTGGATGCCACCATCAACTTCTGCATACTAAAGGCTATTTATAAACAGGGGACGATAAAAACAAAACAAAACCCCAGGTTCAAGGCCTCATTCGTTATCGTGCCAAAAAATGCCAAAAAAAAAAAATAAAGATTTTCCCAAAATTGATCGGAACCTGTTTTCGATCTGTTCAGAAGATTCACCATTAACAATCGGAAGACGTGCTCAATAAAATACACAATTTTTCACAGCCTTAAAGTATAAATTATCAAAAGTTATCAAAAAAAGATTTTGGTGCAAACATTTTTCAGACGTGCACATCGTTATTTATCAAAGGGCATTATTTTTTAAACATATCATCGAGCAAAAGGTAATAATACATTCTGAACAGGGATATCTTACTTATTATCATCAGTCAAGATGAAATCCTGGCAAGATTTTTGTTTTATTTATTTTATAACAAATTTTAATGCTGGCATCACTGGCATGTATGGGTTCATCATCAACGTCGTCAACATTTGCAGCGTTGTTCCACCCATTGTATTGGTTGAATTGCACTAATTTAGAATTTTGGTTCAATTAAACACTACTGCACTAATTTAGAATTTTGTTCCACATTTGCATGTTTTCAGATCAAATGTATATTGAACCAAAATTGCATGCAGCATCCTTAAGACACCATTTATCACAGGCATCTTTCTATCGTCAATAAATCCACACTTGTTCAAATGTAAGTCTTCGAATCTGCTGAGAAAGATGTTCAATGGCAATGGTTGACATCGAAATCACACGATAAATTGGCTAAAAAACATGCAATAAAGAGTTCTCATTCATCTCCTATCAATTAAAAATATCTTTTAAAACCAAGAGAGAGTGCCTTTTATAGAAATTATTAGTTTCGCGTGTAAATCAGAACTTTCCTCTCATAGTTATTATTAAATTAATCGATCTATTAATTGATTTCGCTATAGAAATTCTGCGGTAACTCGATTTCTCAGTATCGGAGAGAAAATAAAAATGGGCTGTTCATAGCTTGGAGAGTAGTTAAAATTAATAGTAATAGTAGCCTTGAAATTCCACAAGTTCAAGATCAAAGTTTACTGAAGTAAACTTTGATCTTGAACTTGTGGAATGTTTGTTTGCAGATTTATGACTTGCAGAGCAGGCACAGTGTTCAGGGAATGTTAATTTTAAATCTTCCATTATTCAAGGGGGATCGTTAAAAAGTTAAAAGTTTAGTGTCACAAATGAGAGCATTTAGGAAAATTTGGTACATAGATACAGTATTTATTTATTTTTACTTAAGGTACTTACTGAAACAGACACCCAAACAAAGCCAGGGCTTGTATCCAAATACTTAGTCAAGATTTAAATCAAGTCCTCCATCACTTCTAAAACAAATAATCACCGCTTTATTTTCAAACAATAGACAATTACATATAGCATTCAAAGACCGACGGATGACACAAGAAACGATTCGTCAATACAACAAACGACCAACTAAGCTTGACATTTCATTTGACATTTTCTAAAAAGAGGCAGGTGTCAAGAAATTATGGTGTTTGTCGATAATTTTCTTTATAGAAAGTGAGTCGTTCCCAGCCATGGAAAGCTGTGTATGGAAAACGTATTTCACTAAGTGAAAATGCGTGGTAATCATTGTTGGTGATGACGTGAAACAAAGTTTTCTTTTATAGCTTCATTTTGTTTGTTAACAATGCCTGAGTTTCGTACTGGTTAGTCAAATCTTGTTTTATGTTCTCAGTGTGTTTGTTTTACGACAATTAGTGTAATTGGAAATTAAAGCTATGGTTTTCGAAGCAGTAAAGTTTTGGACTTTGTAACAATGACAGTTTTGCTTCAGCGATTACTACTCTCATGTCTAACAGTAGAAGTTTTGTCAGGCAATACATTAGATGTTTAGTCAGGAAATATTTTTAGGGGGATTAATTGCTATTGTAATTTTATTGATTATTTTGATGTAGGTACATGAGTTTTTAATTTTTTATATTCTGTATTGACCATGTCTGAAATAAATGAATTATATATATATTAAATATTACCCAAATATTTAAAAAGGGGAATATTGAATCCCTTTAAAAATATTTTGATCTTCTAAATAATATGATCGCCTTTTATACTCAATGACATTTTTATCACTTTCTGGTCTTTTAAAAAACTGTCCGTATCGTTAAGTTGGACAAATGTATACAATAATAGAATAGTAACGAAGTCAAAGCTCTTAATTGAATATTTTTGAAAAATAACGTGAACGTGTGATGCCGAAAGTACTTATAGTTTTTTAATTTTTTGTCCGTATGTCTGTTTGTCTGGTTGGATGTATGTTTCGGATTGGCGCAAAAAGAGCTGAACAGCTGCTTACAAAAACAGTATCATAATAAAATAGTAAGCACCCTAGAATTATTAATTATTTCAAGATGAAGGCAGCGTATACCACCATCAATTGTTCCGTACCACACCTTTATTGTATTTAAATATGATGTTACAATATCTTAAAATAGCGGGCCGTTGCGCGGGCGCAAGTCGGCGCGTCGCGCAGTGGGCGTGACAATTTATCGGCGGTAATGGCGAAAGTGTCGCCGCGGTCCCTTTGATCCAGCCCTGGTAATGCTGATTAATTATTCGTGATCCAGAGAAATTCTAATTTATATGGTGCAGTTTGCGAACTGTTTTAGAAATTGTCGAGTAGGCGAAACTATGAAGGTGTAGGTTGAGCTTGGTTTTGTAATAAAAGTGGGCCTTTTAAAAACATTTTGTTTTTTTTTAACAATTATGTGCCATTTTCAAGCCATACCAAGCTAGTTGTATAGTTTTAGGTACATTTTTGGGTCAACTACATATTAACTTTTGGACTTTGCATGACCGAGCAAAAACCTTGATAAATTAACGGCAAACCTTTTTATATCTGACCAAATAAATATCCAAACTTAAAGTTTTAGCCGTACAGGATGTAGGTAAAATCGAACCCAAGTTTGAATGAATTGACCTGTTCCAAGAAGCCGACAATAAAAAGACGCTACTTACCCAAACCGAGTTGCATATATTTTCGCATTAACCTCGATTTAAGGTAGATCCGGCCACATCGCTCGGGAAAACAGAAATATCTATCACTAGTTTACGATAGCCAAATTATCGTTAAACCATTGTAAAATAGCTTACTTGTATGTTAACCGGATTCAATGAATTCAAATGTAGGTTTGCAAGAAATGGGCGGCGAAATTTCAAAGAGAGTAAATTATCTGTTTATGTTCCCAGAATAGTAAGGAGTGACTCAATTGATGTGATGAAGTATGTAGTTCATGCCTTTGAAGAGAACCGACTGATAAACGAAGATCGAAGAACAGAAATAGCTAAAATATAACATCCATTTGATGAAAGGGCAAAATAAAATGTAGCCGTCACCAAGAACTACGATGATTGAGAGACTAACGAAAGTCTACTTTGTCATATGAAAATAGGTGAGATTAGATCTAACGAATATTTAATCCGCAAACTTGAGAAAGACTGGAAATATCCTATTGATAAATAATATTTCCTTTAACAACCCCAATAGAAATTAATTCCGTCCCATTTTTTGGAAGAAGAAGATAAGTCGCTTTTCCCATCTTGGTCCATAACTCCATAAGACACTGTTCATAGAAGTAGGTACATTCTGGCCTCGCACAAGTACACAGTCGATGAACACAAACGAAGTCAAGGTGACGTGTCAACGCTTTTATACAATCAATCCGATTGATTAGATCACGCGAAACAAATTATTATATCGCTGCGAGACAGAAGTATAGATAACGACTTGTACAGTTAAGAGCTAATAAATGTGCATATTAAATATATTTATGAAAGAAAGAAAATAAATTTATTTGACTCAGGTACAAAATATTCACAAAAAACAAAAGAAACTAAGTACAGTTAAGGTAATGGCTGTTTTAACTTATTTGGAAATGAAGGCAATAAATTAATATCGGGAATGAACTGACCTTAGTTAAGTTATCAAACCTTCATGACCAAGATCTTTATTCTCTAAAAAAATTTGCTTTGAACATTATGGTTGGAAGTGGTACTGGTAGGGTAGGTAAAGTTGGGTCGACGGCGCGTTGTGTTCCACGCGCGCCTCAAAGAGTGTCAGCGAGTGAAGGGGTCCGATGAGACCATTGCCTGCCGGGGTTGCGAGAAAGTCCGAAAGGGATACCGTGGCCCCCTGGCATTGCACAGGCAAGAGAAGGAACACGGTTGGGTTTTAGTCAGTAAGAGTCTGACGAGCCCTCCCGCTCCACCCAGAGCGGGAGAAGTCATTTGATGATTTCCCACCCAAAAAAAAAAAAAAAAAGGGTAGGTAAAGTTGGAACTCCTAGATACTTTCCAGGATTATTTGCAGTCTATATTTTTTTTAAATAAGTCATTCATAACTTCCATGTTCTGCTTTATTCTTACCCTCCTAAATAATATTAAAACAATGTTAGTTGGTCTTCTTCATCATTGTTATGTAGGTTACTGTATTTGTAAACCATGATCAGCACGCTCAGCATTACCACAATAGAAACGAGTTTTGTCGACGGAAGAATAGACAAAATGACAGTAAAACAAACACAATCTGTCATTTTGTCTATTCTTCCGTCTACAAAACTCGTTTTTATGGTTGTCATCAATGATATTAGAAGTAAAAAGACGTAGATAGGTTACCTACCTAACATTCTATCTTCAAAAACGGCACTATGTCACACTATTATATGACACGTGGAAGTAGGATGGCATGTCGTAATTAGCGGGAGCGAAAAAGAGACAAAACGAAGAAAATGTGGCTAATTAGCCAACTTTTGACGTGCCACTTGCGGAACGTTTATAAACTATCTACCTCTTTTTACATCATTGGTTGTCATGCTGGACAACGAAGGTCTCTATCTATAATTTTGATACCATTTTCCTGTTCCCCTATTTCATTTCTTTCTATGTTGTTAGAAAGAGAGGAGAGTAATGAAATATTTTAATTAACGGTTCATTGATAGGCTTTGTGCGAAATTAACGTCCCGTTCGCTATTGTCGTGCGGACCGATTGACTCGGCCAAGTGAACTGGCCATACGGTATTGGAAAAAATAGAATCATACAATGGCAAAGGTATTGACAGCGGAATCATTAAATCCTTTAAAGGAAACTTAAAGAAAAAGGCTTACTTCACAGATCTATTGTCTGGAAATAAGCCGTACCGTAGAAAGATAAAAGATGTATTGTAGGATAAAATAAAAATAATGAGTCATAATTTATATTACCTATATCTATTCTAGATTTCTAGCTGTAGTAAAAATAGTGTCGCTAAAAACAATCATCTGATAATGTTCCCACTGCTGGTAAAGTAATCTTCCACCCGGGCACATCTTCGAATTGTTTGTTCTAGGAGATGCCGCGGCCGGTTTCCTCACGATGAATTCCTTCACCGTTTTGTAATAGTAATAGTCCATTTATTTGTGAGAATATTGTTACAGAGATGTTACATTGAGAGCAGTGGTGATGAAATTATTTACACAAAGTCAAGCGCTTGCCTGGGTCGACCCACGACCTTCAATTCGTAAGTCCATTACAGCTGGGCCACCACTCCACTGGAGTTTGCACACCACTGCGCAAAAACACTCGTCAATCAACAAACATTCAATCAGCTCCTTAAGTCCCATTCTCAGAACCCAACGAATCATCAAAGGAGGTCACCCTGACGACTCATTAGTGTCAATACGACCAACAATAAGTACTTGCCAACATTCTCTGTCGAGACGTCTCCCGATAATCTTCTACTAGTCCAAATATAAATACACGTAAAAAAAGTTCTGTCAGATCGCGACCAGGCCGACGACGGCGACGACTCAATCGGATCGGCGATATCTGCACTAAATGGTCTGTCATTAAGGCTGCGCGGGCGCTTCTCCGCGCATGCATCAACGCCACAATGGCACGATCTACAATTGAGATGTAAACGATAGTATTGATGGCAAATTGCATGATTACTGCCATAATGATGTCTGGAGGTGACATTGTTACTCGTATAACCACTTTATTTTTTCTCAAGATATGCTCTTTAGATTTGTTTTCATAATTGATGCTAATGAACGTCTACGTTAAATCTTCCCGATAAAAGCTTAGAATTTACAAAAATCATTAGAAAGCGAAATTAACACTCACAATTAACTGCTTTTAAAGGGTTTCCTCGTAAATCTTGATAATGAAATGCTTACCGACTCAATGCGGACGCACTTTGAAGAATTCCGAACTCTACTCCTTTCAGCTTTAAGTTAATTTTCGTTCGTAGCACGGGGTAAAGATAAGTCATTGGAAAGTGAAATGGGGGCGCACCTGACTTTGCTTTCTTTACGTCTCGGTGTTCTTTTTGCTTCAGTGAGAGTGGTCTAGATTCGATAATTGTGTCGGTAGCGATTCCGTGACGAGTTCGGAACGCCCTCCCAGCACTAACCACGGGAAGCTGATTCATCGCCACAACACTTTCCAAAGGCTCACAATTTGCATTGCTAATTGAATTATTAAAGACGTAAAAATTCCCAGCGTGTTCACGGCTAATGCAAATAATTAGAAATCCATTCATCTACTAAGCTCTCTATTGACGACTATTCAGGATTCTTGAATGAATATGGATGATTTTTTTTATCGATCAATGTCTGTTAATTAAGGCGAGTCTGCTTTTGTACGTGCACCGTATTTAGTCATTTTTGAGTGATGGTCTTTGACGAGTTTTTTGTCGTCTGCAAAAGCATAGCCATGACTTTTATCTTGTTGTGTTCGGTATTCTCATCTTCAGCAACTTCCGCCGAACGTTTTAACGGATACCTGTTGAATGTAAAAGTTGCCAATAAATAATAAATGTGCTAATATATCAGACTTAACAGAAACGTTAAAAAAAATTGCTTCCACTTAATTCTTACAAACTGTTGTTAGTTTATCCTTTGTGTCTTGATTAGTTGTGGCTTCTCATATAACATTATTAATCGATTCTATAATAAGATTTGCATGATTTCGACGACTTTAATATTTATGAGCAGATAAACAGATAGTTTCTAATTGACACGCCCACTAACGAGTGTTTATGTCTCTCTGTGGGGGTCCTTGTGGTCTTATCGCGCTGTGTTTGTTGAGTCGTGATTCTATCAACATTTTTGTTTCATTGTCACTAGTTTTTGTATAGAGACTCGTCTGATTTTGATGCGATAGAAAGTAACTTCACTTTTTTCTATTGTCATTTTCATCTTTTGTACTTTTTATTTGTTTTGGATAGTGATTTTGATAATTTTCTCCGTCACACTTCCTGTTCACGCGCAAACTGATGTTGATGTAAGTTATCGCACTTTCTCTGAGGATTGCCTTGTCTTGTAAGCTGAGAGATTGATGATTAATCAGTTCTTGAGCTAGACTCGTGCGCAGACTCCGCGGCGCCCGGCGCAGCGCTATCGCGCATCGGGCTGCGCGCGCGCCGACGAAAGTGCAAGTCGCCCAGTTCTCACGATCCCCCTCCGCCGCGCCACTGCGCACGACCTCCATCTACCGAGCGACTTGAGAAACTATCGATTATTGTAATTCGAATTATTTACACTTTCGGAAAGTAATCGTGGCCGCGCAATGCGCGCATGCGCGTGCGATCGCCCGCGATAATGAACGCCATGTTTGGTCGGCTTCGTTGCCAAGCATTTTGTTTGAAATGTTTCTCAGCTTTGTAATTTAAAGTCGTTACTTAGTTAATTCGCTGCAGTAGAAGAAGACAATTCGATTAAAAGTAATTAAATAATTAAGTATTGTTATTAAGTGCATACTAAGAAAATGAATGCTTATGTAATGAATGCACCAGGAAATAAGACGTGATTGGATTTAACATTTAAATGTTATAACTTTTATGTTAATACAGGGGGAGGCAAATTAAGTCGTTTAAACGTTTTGATTAAAATTTATTAATGACTAGCTTCAAGTTAACTATAGGAAATTGCCAATTACCGTGATACCTTCAAATCGATCGCAACAGTCACCACTTCGAGAGGCTATCGGCTTATACATCAATTACGTATCTGCTCCCATCTTACAAAACAGAGTTTTCTATGATGCTTGCCAAGAGACAACGCAATCACCGCAAATGTGAGGCAAAATTTGTAGAAACATAGTTTAGGTGGACTTAGCCCTTGCGGTTCCTGCCATTGACTCAGGCGAAGGTCTGATAATTAGCCAGGATCTGCCATCTTGGATCCTTAATCTATGTTACACTTATTTGATAATATCATGCAAATACATAAAGTAACCATATCTCAACTGCCTTCTACCACATGAACCTAA
Source organism: Xanthia togata (assembly GCA_963853775.1). NCBI lineage: Eukaryota > Metazoa > Arthropoda > Insecta > Lepidoptera > Noctuidae > Xanthia > Xanthia togata. Next base: position 23,579,536 of record OY970802.1, read on the forward strand.
TCAACATTTATAGCCAGAACACCATAGAATTCATGAACTGATACGTCAACATAATTTCGGTTTATACAGGTATTAGAGATGACATAAATTTAGGATAATATTTTATAACGAATGCGATGCGTTCAAGTTAGAACCGTCAGCGTTTTAAGATGATCAGATGGTCCAGTGGAAATAAGATATGAAATACAATAAAAAATAACTATAATATAACAAGATGAAAGTAAAGTCTTTAGGGGTATGAGGAACAGGGTGTATAGTTCACTCATCCACCATATAAAAGGGAGGATCCTCCGACCAGACGGGTGTTGTGTCTGTCGGGCCGACTGCCCGATGCCCGATGCCCCAACTGTTGATGTCGGATCGTCTTATATATGTCGTTCGCGCGGTAAACTCTACTTGCGCGATGCAGGATTTGTGTGACGTCATGTCTTTGATGCGTAGTTCGTATGTGGCGGTGTAACCGCTACAAGTCCATTATGAAAAGAAATAAAAAGAGAGAGGAGGAAGAAAGCAGAAAGGATAATTAACTCGGGATTTGTACCGCATGGGGCACTTAACCTAACGTTTAGTTTCTGCTTTTTGCTTTGTAATGCGACAGACAATCAGAAAAATTAATGTTTGGTGTGAACACAATTAAATAGATGCAACCTTAGCTAGCTGAAAACTAGAGTTTAAACAGCATAATTATAAAAGTATTATAGCACCAACATAAAGACGAAACAATCTTCCCTCGCTTCTGCCCATAACTCGAACGCCTCCACCAAGGGATAACCATAAATAATACCACAGACTATCCCATGGCTTCAGTAGTTTTATGGTTGTCACACAACAAATTTATGGTACTTATGGGAATCAGATGACTTCTAACAGACACGGTAGCTTAATAAAAATAACATAATAGGTTTTTGGTGGTTATGGTCATAAATTAAACGATTTTCGTAAAGTTTTATGAGATTTTATGAGACGTTATGAATTGTGACGTAACTAATATGGTAAGCCGGTTGTCGTCTAGTGAGAGTTGTAAATAATGGGGATAGGTCATGTTGGCTTAGTGTTGATGGGATGAGGACTGTGAGTAATGCTGGTTAACCCATAAACATAGGATATAAGGAAAGACTTTTAATATCAAATACGGTTCTTAATCAACATAGGACTCCTGTGGTTTAGGGTTATTATTGCTGAACAAGGAACCTTTTTACGGTGTTGCAAGATAAGCTTTTTAGCGGAGGTGTAAAGGACAATTTTAAGGATTTCAAAGCAGTAAAGTGTTAGTAGTTTGGAGCCCGACAAATGTTAACGATAATCATGAGCGAAGGACTTATCTCCTGTAGTCTTGAACAACCCTACGGGAGATAAAAGAACTACATGATAACATTCTAAATATAAATTCTAAACGTAATGCCAACACGTAAATTATCCGAGACATAGAATTCCTTGAAACAACACTAAAGTAAGGTATTAAACCATATATGGTATTACGAATATGGCCCACAAATGCATGCAGGTTTGCTTGGTAAGTTTATAGGCTGTGGGGCTAATCCCCATAAAATGGAATGGTAACTTAAATGGGTTGTTAATGTTGTGGGACTATGGTGTAATGTAATGTAGAATTTAATGGTTTTGTAGGTTGTTGTCTGCCAATACAGTGGCGGGTTGTTAAGTATTATTTCTAAGGCTTAGTATAGATGAGTTACAAATGAGTTTTGAAAATTACATAATTTATATACCTGCCTTACCTACAAAGAATAGGCCACTATCTTGAGCCATGTTTTTCAAGAGGATAAGTAGTGTTTTCTTTTAAGATGTACCTAGTTGTGAACGTCATTGATGCATCTGGCTAGCATGATGGTTACCTATAGAAGTACCCGTAACCCCTCATCGTGACCCAACCGCACCAAGCGTTATGATTATTCCAATAAAACTCATTCATCGAAACGTTCATTGATATGTTCAGCAAAGTCTCCAAATAGATACAGACCCATACAAAATAATCTCACAATTTCGCCAAGTAGTCAAAGATCGTTACAGATTATAACTCACACAGTCACCATTACAATAATAATTTTCAATTTGCAACTCCCGCGCGATAAGATCTAACGGCGCACGCGCAGCTGTCATTCGATACGCATAGATTTGTATTGTCGCTTTAATGCCATAACGGTGTAGCCGGTGACATGTGGGACTGACATACATACTCTGTACTTTAAGTACTTGTAGTAGGTAGGCATATATAAAATTATGACGATTTATTGACGGGTTTAAAGGCTGTGTCACAGTTAATGCAGGCCAGGGGCCCAAGTCTGCTATTTTTATAAATTCGTCATTCCAACACGATCCCATTGTCATTTTGCTAAATGTTCGTAATCTGCTACATTCATAATGGTCGATCATTGGTTTATCATTGTATTCCACAAACACGATACTCGTAACGAATTAAAAGAAATGACTGCACAATGACGTTCTCATGGTAGGTCACTTATCAAAGGAACTGTCAAAATTTAGCAGATTACCGCCTAAGTCAGTCATTCATTTGTCATTATGTACGAGATTACCAATAGGTGCCATTTCTTTCAATGGAGTGTCAGTGGCTGACCATTGGAAAGTTATAATGACGCCAATATCGCTGCCCTAGTTCAACAGTAAGATATCTTTAAAAATATCAAAATTGAGATAAGTTTTGTTTCATGTGAAAAATTTGCTCTTCTGTCCGGTTAAAAAATCGGATATTTGTAAAACGCATCCAAAGTGCCTAAATTTCAATGTCTCACTGAGACATTTAAGCATATTTTTACCGACCTTTAGTTCAAGATTCTGACATCTTAAGATATTTACAAACTCAGGAAGATTTTTACTTTTCTTTTATTTCTACACAGAGACTTCTTCAAATGTCCTTAAATGAAATTATAAAAACATTTCTATGTTGAGACATCTTAAAATTGTCCCAGTGTTTAACTAAAATATCGTTAAATTATATTTCTTTCTAGGACATTTTAAAATAACCTACCTACTCTTTTGAATAAAATGTCCGCATCACGCGAAAAAGTACCTACTCTGTGATCACGCGGCTGCGTGAGGCGCACTGATTTTTCGTTCCGTTCGTCGAATGTCGCGCGACACATGCCTGCCTACCTACCCTACCTTTTTTCGGACTTTCCCGCAACCCCGGCAGGCAATGGTCTCATCGGACCCATTCATTCGCTGACATCTCTAAGAGGCGCGCGTGGAACACAACGCGCCGTCGACCCGGGCTTGGTCCTTACCGGACGGCGTGCTACCCATTGCTCACCGTCCGCAAGCCCGCGCCTACGGTGGCATCGGCAATCGATTCCCGACGCCCAGGGCGTCTCCTCCTGTGGCGGCTAGGGGCGTGAGGGCGCGAAATTTGCCTCTCCCTCACGCGTTCCGCCTCCTCCTTCGCGAGCATTACTGCTTCGCTGAAGGAGGTGACGGCCTCCCATGCCCTCTCGCTCCGTACCATGGCCTGGACCAGGGCCGGACGCGAGAGATCCCCGCCACCGATCGCCTCCACGAGGACACGGCGGTGCTCTGCCCAAGCCGAGCATACCTCCACCGTATGCTCCACCGTGTCCTCCGGGCGATCCACGCAGTGATGACACCCGGGCGTTTCCTCCCGCCTTATCCGAAACAGGTACCTCCCGAAACTGCCATGTCCGGTGAGGACCTGCGTCAGGCGGAAGGTGAGGACGCCGTGGCACCTCTCTAGCCACTCCTCAAAGAGGGGACTTATCGCCGCAATAGTGGCGTGCCCAGCACTGGGTTGCAACAATCGCACTCTCCATGACGCCATGAGATCCCGTCGGAGCTCTGTCCGCTGTGCCGCGATTTCTCGCGGCATCGGAGTCAAGCCCGCAAGCGTTTCGCCTCCTCACGCCACTCCCAAATATGCGCGAGGACTCCAGATCCCATGGCGGACCTACCCTACCCTAACCTAACCTTTTTTGTGTGCGTTACCCTGGGGTAACGCCATTAATGCTGCTGCTGCTTGCTGCTGGCCAGATAATGTCGAAAATCGTCATCTAAGTGCAATAGATAATTAGAAATACAGCTTCTGTAATTGGTAAGCAGATTTTTAAATTTGATAATCTGATAGTTTTTTAATTATTTGATAAAAACACTTCCGGCTGGAGTAACGTTACCCCAGCCAGATCTATTGTTTTCTAATGGATATTTTGAAATAGTCGTTTTTGCACCAATCCGGAACATACATCCAGGCAAATAGACAAAACATCTAAAAACTATACTTGCGGCTATACTCATACCTACACCTCGTAGCAATTAAGAGGGCGCCCAGCAGTACACTAGCGCCACTCCTTTGAAAAAATATTATCTCGTGACTGAGAAGGAATTATGAATAACGGCTAGTAAGGACCCTCGGCAAGTGTGTCTAGAATTTTTTAATACCTTTTATAAAATGTCTTATTGAAACACGACGCAATAAAATTCGATCTAAATAAAAACGGCCACATTCCTTTAGATCTTATTTTGATGCTTTGTTTGAAGCACAATCGCAACAATAGTGAATTAATTGTTTTAATTATTTCTATTATCACACTGAACCTACTTGTTACAGGCATTCATCTGATGATGAATGCCTGTTTTAAAAAAAAATCACTATTGCTATAAATTAATATTATAATAATATTATTTTAAATAAAACTAAATTTTAGCTGCTACTCACCGATGTATGCCATTAAGATTCACTTATATAACATTATAGCACTGACTGATTATTATATTAGATAAACTGACTAGTGCAATAATAATAATAAGATTTTAATTGTTAATAAGAGACTGAAGTAAGATACTTGGTAAAAAATAATACATTACAAGCAAACTAATTTCTCAGTTTTAAATTAATTTTCCTATCCCTTTACCAAACATTTCCGCGGATTTAGTCGGACAACTTACATTCTCAAATATCGATGTGCTGTAATACTAAGATATCTTTAAATTATGTCAATTTCTGTTTATTTTCCATAAATTTGGAAGCTTGGTTGGATAAATCTTTAGTATTTCTTAAACAAAACAAAAAATAATAACTCTATGAGTTACAATATAGATATAATTTTTAATAAACCATTTTAGAGACAACATTAAAATCACAAAACATTTTTTATTTAGTCGAGTTCAATATAAGGTTATCTTGCTATTGAAAGCCTTAAAACTATTATACAAAATATTTTATTCATATTGAAATATAAATAACTCCCTAACACATTAAACTAAGCTATAGTTTAAAAAAAATCAACCACATTTCAATTAACAACGAGTGAATTAATGACAGTAAAATCATAAAAGTATGAATAACTCTAAACATACTTTGTTCATCATATCTTACTCTTGAACTAGGGCAGCGATATGTTAGTAGATTACCAAACTTGTCAAAATCAACAATTATGAAATCAATGATAGACCATTATAACACTATTGTAATAGCAGACTTGAGGCCCTGGTGGCGTGTCACTGCTTAGAACTTCTCAATCTAAGCTAAATCTGCTTGTCATTGAAGTGTGTCCATGTCAATGTCCTTTTCATGTGTCGGCACGAGTTATAGAATAATCGCTAATGTCGTTGAGCTGTCCTTTGTACACCAGATCATTCACAACGGGTTGCGTCACACAAGTTCTACTCAAAATCTGCAAGTCCCTTTATTATAGGCTTGTCACAATTATTGCATAAGACCAAAGAAACTAAGTTTGCCTTAGCTCTCGAATGCAGCTCATGGATGTCGTCACTCACCATCTTAAAGTGTCTACCATAAAACTTTTTACGCTCTTTTAGTCTTCAAGACAAATTGGTTTTCATTATAATTATCATACAAATGCCTCTGGCGCGATGACACGCTTCAAGTTCCATTAAAGAGATGAGCTCCCTAAAATTTATTATAATGTCTCTGTAATAAGAATGTTACTATATTTCCGACGTTATTTAATCTCGAGCAGGAAAACACTATGCTTATTCACAATAGTTTTTGCAACTTGTAAGCATGCACGCGACTGAATTATAATATTACAATAAGATAGGTACGTATGAATGAAATAAATACATATATAAGTACGGGACTTTTGATAAAGAAACCTTCGTGAAAACGATTTAAGTGGGTCGGTAATAGCATCTCTAAGAATAAGTAAAATTTCAAAAAGAGCTCTTTTAAGAGTCAGGAGCAGATTTTTAAGAGCTGATAGAATTGTACTGTAGCCGAATTGCGTAACCTACTTTCAATCAGAATTAAGGAAATTCCTAAGCCATTGCTTCATAGGTTTGAAAAATTCGTCTGCTCCGCAACGTAAAAAACGCAGTGAACTCGGCTGAACTGTCAAAATGAAGGGAATTGCGAGCAATTGTCATTTTATGTTTGTTACGCTGATCTGATAACTGAGGATGATGAAGGAAACTGAAACATTCCGAGAATGGAAAGTTCCAATCAGACACTTGGTGGTAAGACGATTTGTAATGCAATCTGTCACAGGAAAGGTCATTTACACCTGTTCATTGCACCACCAAAGGTCATTACACTATCCTCACACCAAATCGACTAGAGAATACCAAACTGTACTACAATTACAACAAAACAAAAAAAAAAACCGACAAATATAATTCGCGCACGCATCGCTGAAAAAACGCGATGGAGTAAAAAAACGAAATCGTTGCTAATTTGACGCGAATCACGCAATGAGAGTAACTGTCACGGTGACGTAAGAGGTCACTGACCTCGGTGACACCGCCAAACTGTACCTTGGTTTTGATGACTCTTTTGCTAACATAATAAGTTTGATTACCATAGTTTCACGGTATTTTCTTTTGGATAGATGCACTACGGCTTTGGTGACAAATGTTTTATAGATAACAGCTTATTCTCTGATAAGCTGTTCGAGTAAAAAACGTTGCGGGATATTTTCCATCTGGAATTTCTTAGTAGCAGCCCGGAATCTGGATTTGTGCCCGGTTGATGGCAACAGGCACGCTCCCTCTGACACGGGACTTAACCTAACCCTTTGAGGAAATATAGGCGTGATGTTATGTTATATTTTTTGGGTACCTGTCATCAGATTAAAGTTCTATAATGATGTGGTTTAGAATGAAGTGAACACTGAGATAACGGCTAATAGAGATGTGTATAAGAAGAAGTGACGTGCTGCGCGGGCTTCTAAAAATTGGGATGAAAGCTGGTGGATGATAATGGTAACGTACCGTTGAGACTGCAAGATAGTGTATCACAAAAACTTATTTGAATTCATTAAAGGATATCTCGACGAAAAGGAAAACCTCCGAATTAAACATAAAATCAATACTTTGAAATCGCCACTCGCAATAAGCAAGCTCAGTGATCAATATCAATGACCTCTCCTGCCTGTGTGAGAAATGCCATTTGTCCTGTGTACTGCGAGAATTACACTTTGCCTGTTTTTAAATCGAGTATTACTAATACTTCCCACTATTTCTCAAGTCACTAAGGAAGTTAACAATGATACATTGATGTTAATATATTATAAAGAGTATCATTTAAATACTAATAACCTGCGAATTACCATTAAATACATAGATAATCATGTTGTTGATATAAACAACGCATCCGATGATACTGAATTATACAAGATACCGTCTTATCTAACGCTCTATGGAATGTTAATAAAATATCTATTTTATGGTTAAATGCTAAATTAAGACATTTTGATTTACATAGTGTAAGGATAAACTAAGACTTTCCTGGCAAATATTTGGTTTGTGATCTCGTACTGGTTTGTGATGACGAGAATGACAAATCCAATTCGGAAGACAAGGTTGTATAAAAATTTGTTTACAATGTCATTTATGTCCTAGGTCAAGTTACTGACATCAATCTATTCATGGACAATATAAATGAAGTAAACTAGCAACTTTGTAAGTTGCTAGTTTACTTACTAATGGACTCCAATGTTATAGAATATTGTCTATTGTTGACTCAACGTTTACTGCTGCTCATGAATCTCTAAATTGTCTGCCATGAACTTCTTCACTTACATTTTCATTTCTAAAACCAGCATTCTTGACAAAAACATTTGAATTCATAATTCAAGCTTTTTCCTCATGTAGGTAAGCAGAAACTACAGGGGGCCTGTTCTCTATGTACGTCAACGAAGATACGAGCCCGTCCGAAAACGGGTGGGTGGCGCGCACTTTGTCCCACGTTCGCAGTTGGTCACATTAGCATTTCGTTCCATTCGCACTTGGCTCCATTCGCAGTTCGTCTTATGCAAGTAATTTGTAAGGGAAGAGGTAGGTTTATGGACCAAAAAACAAATATAGTAAGAAAACATCCAAATTCGATAAGTTATAAATGTAATAAGTAAAATGATAAACACACTTCTCAATCTAACAACAGTAAGTATACAATCAGTGACTATTGTCAATCAAACATGAATACAGTAAAATAGTTATGTCATAAATTCATGATTCTCATTATAATAATAAAACGAATATAGTAATAAAACATCCAAATTGGATATGTTAACAATGTAATAAGTAAAATAATAAACACACTTCTCAATCAACTAATAACAGTATGTATACAATCAGTGAATCAAACATGGACACAGTACAATGAGTATGTCATAATTCTCTACTTAACTAACTGTAAAAATATTACTTTCTTCGTGAAGTCACCCAAAGATAAAAAACCCCGCTGTAGTTTCTGTAACAGTTTATTATATTTTTGATCAAAATTAATATCTACAGCCTTAAAGTGAAGTGTGTTTATTATTTTACTTATTACATTGCTAACTTACCTAAGACCCTTACAAACTACTTGCATGGGACGTACTGCGAATGGGACCAACCACGAATGGGACAAAGTGCTAATGTGACCAACTGCGAACCTGAGACCAAGTGGGCATATCCCGTCCGAAAGTAGTTCGAAACTACGGAGTGAACCCTACACCCGAATAATTTACTTTTATGGACGGGTAAAACATCAGGACTAGAAACTGTTAAAACTGTCATTCGTTTTTAGGTCGGACCCCAAACGAATGGTTATGACTGTTGGTGATACGGAGTATGAATCGGTCGTAACTTCGGCCGAAACTACGGATTTCGTCCTTGTACGGTAAACCTCTTGAACCAGACCTGCTACGATCCTTACCTTCTTCCTTTTACTTTGTCCACGTTAACCCATTTGGTGATATATATTTTAAACTATTTCGTCAATCAAAGATTTTCTCGTCCTTCCTACAATTTTCCCAGCCCTATCACAGGGTCACTTGACACAAGAAGGCCGCGCGGTCATTAGTAGGTGCATGACCAGTAACCTACTTTCCACCGTATGACCTTCGCAACCCTTGGAGAAAACAGATTTTCGAATTCTGATGTTATCAGTAAAACAGGTGGGGTCTAATCTTTACCTATCTCGCTGGGTATTGAACCTGCTTGCTCAACATTTTAAGCTGGATATATTGTAAAACCTGAAATTGTTGTATTATTATATATTTTTCTGACAATCGTTACGTCCCTAGACTTATTGTGGAATATTGGGATTAATTAGTGGCTTAACATCTGTATGTGCCATAGATATCCGTGGTATGTGCTGTTCGATTATTTTCTTTTGTTTTTTTGTTGCTAATATTTAAGAAGTACGGGTAGATAAATAGTCATTGCCATATTGCATATCTGCTAGATAAAAATATATCATCGATTACTTATACTTTGTTCAATATTATACTAGCAGGCGTTTTCCCAAGACCTTGTTAATATTCCTGGGAACATTGTCGTTATTATAATGACATGTCCATACTCCCTTCTAATCTGTTGACATTTTTACGCAAAGTTGTAAAATAGATAGACTCATACGGTGAGAGATTCTAGTTATTCTTTTTATAGTTACAACTTTGCATTTTACTGCGTGTTAAAATGGAATATAGACGTTATCCTTTGAGGACACAACGAAGAAAGTATAATGTAAATTGGCTTAACCGTTTTTGCTGTAGAGAACACTTACAGGTAAAAAACTTCATTGATGTGCGTACCTATAATACGTCTATAATTAATTAGCCAGTCATAAGACTGGCTAATTAATTATAGACGTATCAAAATAACGAATTGTTATAAAACAATTCGTAATTTTTATTTGCCAAACGTAGCTCTGCTATTATAAATCAAACTAATAAGAGAGGAAGATACACAAAAACATAATCATGATGTGTTGTCAATAGACAGACGACCTTTAATTCTTGAGAATCCGATTACGTCAAAACGGATACTTGATTTTCATCAAAAAGCAACAAAACATTTTGGGTTCTAAGCTTAAAGATTTATTTTTATTTTATTCTAATAAATTGCAAGGGTTTTAAATTTGCACATATATCGATAAAGACTCAAATCCTCTTAGAATTTAAGAAGCATCATTACAAAATCGTTTTATCAAATTGTAAGATTCGAACTTAACGCAAAAAGGCAAAAGTCGTGATCCATAAGAATGCTTTTTTATGTCGTAGACTTTCAATTTTGACACGAAACGTTATCTTTCTTTAAATTCAATTTTCATTTCAATTCTGTCGATCAATTTAGCTGTTCCATTATTTGTAATAATGTTGTAATTGGCATTTTTATCACAAGTTTGATAGCTGCCATCTGTACTAATAATATCATTTTACGATCACAATTTTACTGTTACTTTATGAATTTTCACTTTCGGCCGTCTAGACTAGACCGCACGATGAACTATCACCAGGTGGAAGTGATATTAACGGCTACATTTATTTGTCAACAGGCAAGCCGAAAGATATCAAAATGCGGGTATCTGTTCGTGGCTCCTGGGTGGGACTTCTCCAATCCGCTCTACAGAACAAAGGTAAGAAATAATCAAGTTAATAAATTAATAAGCAAAGCTCCTTCATTTAACCTATATCGATGATCTTTTGTTTGTAGTGTTCGAAAGATGATAGCTGACAATAGATTAGATAAGAATGTTGCTCTGCGTATTAAATTCATATCTTCCAACTGAGCATATTTTGTCAATTCTTCATTTATTCTGCATTGATTTTATTTTCAACGCACATAATCATCTGCACATTCTGCCTCATCAAAATGAAGAGCACTGCAATCTCGCTTCAATAAGGTAATCACACTTCAACCATACCTGACCTCGATAGAGTCACACCACACCCTCACTCCATATGCTAATCATACCAGTTGTCACAGTTCAATTGTTCCTCGATGAGCCCGCGCAAGTCCTTGCCCTCTAATTACTTTCCCGAAGTGATTTTCATAAAATACTGTTATGTGTGGACCCCATTGTTTCGGCTTATGGGAATTGTGAATATGTAATGGTGTTTTGTTAACATGGTATGGGAATGAAAGAATAACATGCGCAAGAGGCTTTTTGCAAACAATTCTTATGGACTTGACTGATGGGATTTTTTATCGAGAGAACTACCTACTCGATGCATCTGCGTGTATCTTATTGCCAAGATATGTTTAAGGGCTTATCGCCGTCATTTCATTAGTGTGATTGCTAAAACCGAAAAATATTGATCATTCACTGCATGTCTCGCCAGGCGAATTGATAACGCGAATCTCCCGTGATTAATAATATTCTGCCAACTTAAATTCGCGCCCTAAAAAAACAGCTGCCATGTTTTTTGACACTTTTTGGCGCCAAGACGCAGCACCCTGCCGGGACCTTATCGTAATCTCCCGAGATTCAAGTTTTGGGACCTTTTTTTGTTTGCATAATAATAATATTTCATGGCGTTCTTATCGATGATGCCATTCGTGCCTGACTTTAATGAAACGACCAAAAAGTCAACAATGGATGCGAATGCGTCGTATTTTGTTTATGACTAATATTCGGGACACTGATTGGTCTTATCGTTTTCGGAATGGCCAATAAGATTTGAATTTGTGAGCTGAATTCGTTTTATGAATGTTGCAATTTGTCGTTAGATGTTTCTCTTGAACACAGCCTGCCTGATCTCTGATTAGTTTATGAAGGAGGTAAATACAGCAGATTCTAGTTTTCAGACCGGTTTCTGTCAGAATGAGTAATGTCTTTGATAGCTTCTGCTTTCGACTTGTTTTTCTTCGTATAAAATTTCCCTGGGCTGTCTCGGAAACCTGGAACCAGATGTACAATAATTTAATAAAATAAAAATGCTGCATCAACACAAAATAACCTGATTATTTCAGACATTTCATCATAACGGTCCTGTCAACTGATCAATATTAATTATTCGTCTGACACAAACGTCAAGACCTGCAAACATTCAAATACTCAATAATGAACTTTAACTCCTTGCAATAAAGGTTAGAGGTATAAGTATTTTTGGTATTTTTGGTATCTCAGTAAATATAATTGTGGAGATGTAGAGATAAATAAAACGATCGCTTCGATTTCATATCTAGACGTGTGCGGTTGCTTTATGTCCCGATGATGTTCATAACTTTTAGTTTAAATATTTCGATGGTATTTCATTGGAAGGGCTTATGGAACGCTGAAAAATTAAGTTAATTTTATTTCCGAGAGTTAGGATATTTAGAATAACTAATGTCTTCCACGTTAGGAATTTTAAATATGTCAATAATGCTGATATGTTTATTTGTATTGTAGTTATATGTATTGCATTATTGCAGCATTAGTAGAATACACAATAGGGTATAATTTAGTATCAATTCAGAAAAGGGACGAAAAGTTATAGCTTACATATGCAACGTGTAGGATCTTACAGTAGTCGCAGCATAATAAATAAACAAAACATTAATATTTTAACATCCTAACTATAGTGAACAATCCATAACCCATTGACATTAAATCTCCACTATAAGCACCATATTTCCGGCGGCCACTCCTCAGGTCAAGAGCAAACGTAAAATAACCAAAAAAAAAAAAGAAGAATTATATTTGAAAAATGCCACACACTTTATTATACTGCCCCACCCGCTATGGGCAAAGGATGATAGTGTTTACGATGGCAATAAATATGGATGTTCCGCGAAACTCGATTAAGGTCTAATGCGGTAGGTTTAAAAAAATATTGGGAGAGAAGTGGGGGAGGCCACCCGATACATTTGTAAGTTTGTAACCCCTGAAAGGTTTTATTGAGAGCTTATAAAATTGAGATTTATGTGATTTTTTATTCATTTGGATGAATTCTTATCTTTTTTTTTTGGTTTTTAAACTTTGCCCACTCTAGGAATTTTTCCTGTATTGTGGGTGCGTTTACATACATTTAAACTCACATACACAAACAGCCAGACCCGGAACAACTACTTGTAGGTCATACAAATAATTGTTCCGTGCGGGAATCGAACCCGCGACACGCAGTGTAGCAGTCAGTCGCTTAACCACTGCGCCAACCATGCCGTCTATTGGGAGGCTTACGTGGAATACTGTGTATGCGTATTGAAGAGTTTCACACTGTGACGCGTAAGAATGAACGCAATTTAATGTAGTAATATATTATTAAACCACAACAATACATTGGCTAACACACACGATTATACTAACTCATATAATTATAATTAAACAAAAAGAAATCGTTTTCACTGTAACGTCAGTCCGGAGTACTTAAAATGATATTATTCATGTCATAGACGACTTTCTAGCTGTTCCGATTGCGGGATTCAGTAACCGCAGCTGACAATATATAAAAAGATGCAGAAGGTACATTGTGAACGATTAGTTGAAAGACTTTTGGGACTTCCAAACAAAAAAAGAAAGAAAATATGTATATTTGCGATAAAAATGACGAAAAGAAAGAACAGAAACGAAAAGAACCCAAAGAATTTTAAAGTAGCAAGATACGAACGAATACTAACACAGTTTATAGAATTCCAGGCAGATTTATGATTTCAGCGCGTATGCAAATCACTAATTTAAGCATCGCGTGCTGATAACCCCCAAAGGAACAGAGTTTCTTATTAAAACTCAGTCACAAATCACAATACACCTCTACACTAGTCCCCGATCACTCCTTTATCATCAACACCATAATTTTAATCGACCTTAATAGTCTATAATACCTTTCCGATTGCACATCATTAAGCTCTATCCTTGACCACTTACAGAATCAAAAGTCATTTATTCAAACTAGGCTGACAATCAGCACTTTTTGAACGTCAAATTGACATAAGACGATCCCCCAAAACGCCCGCCCTCCACCACTTCCTAGTGCTTTAGCTGGAAAGAAGAAAAAAAATAAGGTGCAAAAAACTCCCTAGCTACACCAGCTGTCTGTTTAGTTAAAAGAACTTGATGCTGATGCATCCATCGCCCTATTTAGAAGACAAATGAACCTTCTGTCTTTCCTTACTCTGCGGTCGTCCAGTACTGCGGATCGCACGCACGACTGCCTATAGAAAGCAATACTTAGTTATTTTTACTCCATTTTTGTATCAAAGCAGGAAACACAGAAATATTACATCAGCTCTTTAAATGAGATTTTTGAAAAGCTTGTTGCCGAAATAATTGCTAAGCTATTTGCATAGTTGCAACTTACAATTGATTTTGTAACTTAAATAAGATTTGATTTAGAAACAAAGCTTTATCGCTTTATCATTTGGTCAATAAGTTTATTAAGTTTTCACATTTTGGTATGAAACTACAAGTACGCGGCGAGCTCGACTTGTCGGGCCTACTCAGTGAGTTTAACGTAGTCAGAAGATCTAAAGAGTCTAAATTATATTACACACATCAACACGGTCTAGGGATATTTTAAAAAAAGCGAATTACTATCAATGTGTTAATTATTTATATGACATGTATATATTTAAAAGATACGTTATTTAATATTCTACCATTTTTTAATAATGGTTAAGGTACTTAGATTAAAATTTCAGGATTTTATGGAAAAAAAATGAAGCATAGACGGAAACCGTATATGAATTAACTTTTAATTTGTGAGTAAAAACTGAAAAAAATAGAAAAATCATTTAATTTGTGTTTATAAACTTGAATTTAGTAGTCTGAGAAAGCGCCCATGATGTTCATAACACATCGGCAACGATTCGGCATGCTCAGAACAAGGTTGTCAATGTCTTGCTGCGGAATATTGTCCCATGTCCTTCTGAGGTGCGCAAAAAGTTGATCTTCTGTAGCCAGATTTTCAGGAACTTCCTTCAGAGCTCTTCTTTGCAGCATATCCCACGCATGCTCAATGGGATTTAGATCTGGCGATTGAGCAGGCCAGTCTAAGGCCCTAACATTATGTGTATGTAACCAAGCTGCTACCGTTCTCGCCGTGTGTGCCCGGGCATTGTCGTGCATGAGCAGGAAATCTTGCCCCATTTGTGTTCTGTGGGGCAAGATTACGGGCCCCAGCACCTGTTGGACGTATCGTTCTGCCGTCATATTGCCCCGCACCCAAACGAGATCCGTCCGTCCTCCAAGACGAATTCCTGCCCAAACCATAATTGTTCCTCCTTGGTATGGGTGAACTTCCTGAGGGTTCTGGAGACGGCTCCATCGTCCAGGAACTCGCCAAACACGCGTCCTTCGTGAATCTGGATGGAAGCCGAACCTGGATTCATCCGTGAACAGCACATTGGACCATTGCTCACGGCCCCAGTCCACGTGGTTCCGAACCCATTCTAATCGTCGTCCACGATTGCCTCTCCGTAAAGGTGGGACCCGGAGTGGTCTACGAGAGCGTAGATTGCTTTCATGCAGTCGCCTTCTTACAGTTTGGTCACTCACAAGCACTTGGTGTTCCACTCGCAGCCTTTGGACCAATTGAGTCGCCGTTGCATTTGGTTGAGCTCGCGCAGTAATTTGCAAAAATCGGTCTTGTCTGGGGGTAGTGATGCGACTTGGCCCCCGGTGCCTCTCCGCTACTTCACCTGTGGCACGATAGCGTGTCCACAATCTTGAAATTACATTTTGATGGGTCCCTATGGCCTCAGCAACATTACGCTGAACAGATCCAGCTTCCAGCATTCCCACAGCTCGTAACATCTCCGCCCTCGTCAAATGTCGGCGTTGCATGGCTACAATACCTCAATTTTAACTTTATCTTTCGTTTAAAAATGAAAAAAAACTGTAACTAAACGTAATTCGTATTGTTTTCTAAATTTCGCACAAATGAAAATTCCCTCTCCTATACATCAAGACATTTTTATGCCACCGAAACAAAAGAATTTTCAAAAATTTTAATTTGGAATTAGTCTGAGATAAATTACAAACAAATCGGTGTATAAAAGATTCCAATGCGGCCAGTACTTTTCGAGTTATTTAATTGAGTATGAAATATCCCTAGACCGTGTTGATGTGTGTATATTAACGTAGTCAGAAGATCTAAAGAGTCTAAATTAGATCTAATACAACTTTATTTTGCGCTTTATTGTGTCGTTGCAAGAATCGCTTTTTATTTAAATGATTTTGCGGAGAGAACCATCTGTATTAATGGTTTTGTATAGAATTGTTCTCCGATATCAGCCCAGACAGTAAAATTATATCCACAGTTAAAAATGAATCTTACAAAAAACTAATCAGGATGTGCCGAATTATATAATTTAAACCAATTATTTACATGATTGTATTCTAATATCGCTTTTGAAGGTTGAACTAATAATCTTCGATGATAATTGGCTTAAAAGAACGAAGACTAGCAGCTTAACACCTCTAAGGTCACGGGGAGGTGTTGTTGTGTGTCAAACTGCCAAACTGTGCCTTGACACTGCCCACAATAGTAAATGTCCTTCAAATAGGTCGCAGCGTCAAAAAGGTCACAACTGGTATGCCGGTTTGAAAAGAACAATTTTAACTGCGTCGTTATCTACTGGTCGCAAGCGCTACTGCTGAGTATGAGGTCTTGGGTTCGATTCCCAGGTAGGGGAAACCGTTGTTGGGTTTTTCTGTTAGGAATTTCTCAGTAGCAGCCTGGATTTGTGCCAGGTTGACGGCAATAGGTTCGCCCCCTATTACATAAGACGTGACCGCTGAGGCTCCGAGTATTTTATATTGCGAATCTTCGCGTCACGTATTTGCGTATTTGAAGAGCTGGCAAAATGTGGGTGTACTATAGGTACACCTCTGCCCAACCCTTCGGGGAAACAACGCGTGATGTTATGTAATTTTAACTATAGTTTTTATACTTCTGTAGTACCAAAATAAGAATTCAATGGATATTTCAATCTTCTACGTTCGTTACTGAAGGGGCCAAATATTTGTCTCTTCCATTCTCCCAGCTGTCAACCGACGCGTTATCATTCACTGCTTCATTCATATCAACAAAAGATATTTGAACGTTCATTTCATATCCGCTCTTTACAAATACGGATATAAGATATTCATACAGTCAAGTGTGCTGAACGAATCGCATGTATTATGAGATAAGGTGTATTAAAACAGCATTCAATTCATTCAATACTATAATAAGCAATTCTGTTCTGTAAACTCTTTAGCATTTTATGTAAGTGACGGAGAAACTTGTAAAGTGTTCGTTTCTACCGATTACTGTTTTTCTTCTTCGTCGTGCCTATCGATAATTCTATTTGTATAAATATCTGTAAAAGAAAACCTTAAGTGTCTGTTTGTGATGTCAAATTACAGCTTTTTTACTAACTGCATAAACGGTACCTACTTATAACAACAAAAAAACATTTGTTTTGTCTGCCTGTTCCGGCTAATCTCCGAAATGGCTGGACCGATTATTATGAGTATTCCGCCACTTTACCAGCTTTGGTTTTGGCCTCGTGAAGGTGTTCCATGTGTTGGATTGAGCGCACGACAAGAGGTGAGGCATCGCTTGTGATGTAGCTCCACAGTCGCACTGTGACATGACTGTTGTTGGTAGAGGAGTATACAAGGCTAGTTTTTGAACAGGAATCAATATAGCTACGAGTATTATGCCTTTGTATAGGGGGAAGATAACATGTTGTTAAAATCCATCTGGTGTTTTAGAAACCGATTAAAACTGTACTTAAGGAAAACTAAAAAAAAAACGCGTTCTCTAAGACAAACAACACCCTGTATAAAGTTCTACAGTAGTACCTACCTAATATGATTTTAATTTATACTGCCTGACAAAAGCGTATCCCATTTTAATGCAGTCGAGTCCAGTATTTTAATTATTTTCTCTACGTTCACACAATTTTCTCGACCCTTGTGAGAAAACCACCCAAGTATGAAATTGATAAATTCTGGAGACAATTTTTTTTTTCAAAATAAAAGGGACTAAATGAAAAAGCATAAAAGTTTTAGTGTTTTTATTATTTCTCAAGTGTTTGAGAACTTATTTACAGAAGCGCCACGCCATTAGATCACACCGAAACAAATTTTTCCATTATAACATCTGACGGTCTGCCTATCTAAGTGATTTTTAATAGCAACTTCCTTTGTTACATTGTGTTTTTTATGATAATGTAGTAGTTTTAAATCACAGTTAATAACTACACACACAACAGTTCAAAAGGTCCAACTCATTATAATATTAGATTGTTCATGAGTTTTTTTTTGTACATAACGTGTGTATGCCCCGAAGGGTTAGGTAGAGGTGTACCTATAGTACACCCACATTTTGCCAGTTATGTTTAAGTCCCATGTAATAGGGGGCGAGCCTATTGCCATCAACCGGGCACAAATCCAGACTCCGGACTTTTACTGAGAAATTCCGAATGGAAAACCCAATAACAGTTTTCCCGACCCGAAAATCGAATCCAGCACCTTACGCTCTGCACTAGCGCTTGCGACCGCTAGACTAACGAGGTAGTCGGCGTTTTTATTAAAAAACAGAAATATGCTCAGTACAGACACTGCATAGGTACCTATCATACTGATATTTACTGGGAATCGTACACGAATAGAATTTCTTGCTGCAATCGTTTTCATTAATTACTATTCATTAGTCAGTATTTTTACCTTAATTGTATATTCATATCTTTTGTTTTAAAATCTATCGAAAACCAGTTGTTCCCAGCACATTGATTTCATTCAACATCATACATAATAAAATATTTCCAATAACTATACAATCTATTATACTATCTTTATTAGACTATTAATATTGACGTAAATCATTACAAATAGTGGTAATAAATACAGTATTCAAAACTCATCGCCGTAGATTAACGCTCTTAATTACATTTGTCATTATAAGTCCCTGGATGTACACATTTCAATGAATTTATTTATCTTCCAAAGATACGTAATCAGCTGCCAGATCCTACTTTATACGCCATTTTTTTCTCTTGTTTCTTAATAAAAGTGGCGAACATCCTCGCCTGGCCGTTAAGTGGTCTGCGGATAAAAAGTAACTTAGAAGTCGATTTTTTGATGCGGCGTTAATTAAAATGTCATATTTTAAGTTGAAACCCTTGTTTGTTAAGATTGTTGATAAGCAAAGTGTTCATCAGAATGTGATTATTGGATGCTGCGATGTTACATTGTATTATTAAAAAGATTAAGAATTCGAAGGTTAACTGAAGGGAGACTGCGAAATTAAAAAGTAGAAGAAGAACGTAAGAACGTACAATTTGACTTATTTCTTAGATCGATAACTGTAAAGACGCCAAAGGTCTGACAACCAGTCTTAGCAAAGGGTATCGTATTACTTGGATGTGGGGGTCAGATAGGCAGTTCTTCTCAGAGTAGTCAGATAGGAAACGCCGAACTCATCTAACAAGTTTTTAGTTTTTTTTTTTAAGATGACGTGTAAAAGTGATTCCAATATCCTATTTACAGAATAAACAATTTCATTTCATGTCAGTCGCTCCATGTAAAAAAAACTGGTATTCAGCTGCATCCGGTTAGACATGAAGCTGACCCCAAAATAATTGGGAAAAGGCCAGGTAGATTGTTTCATAACGACATATAACTATATTTTTTTCTATTGCGTAAACGGTGTTATTAAGCGATGAAACTATAATAATTTTATCATATTTCTACCGCTACATATTTTTCCTAGCGATACAATAAAAAGTGCACAATACTATTACGCAAAAAAGAATCAAATGGATTCAAAAGTCAACGATTTAATATATTTCAATAAGAAATTGCAATAAATACAGTAGTTTAAAAGGAATTATGTAATGTAATATTATTGTTGGTTTCTTTTCCTATTTTCTCGAGTTATTTTGTTCAGTTCGTGCGTTACGGGTCATTTGTGTCACTTGTCTTCAGAAGCCATTGTAATACAGAATATTATAATTCTGTTACCGTTTTAAAGTGGCGAATTCTGTAAGTAATGATGAATGATGCTAGTATTTTTATTTACATTATGTTGCTTTAGAATACAACTGGAAGGTGGTTATATTTATTAAAGTATTTTGAAGCCATATTCATAAAATATGTACCATCGAAGCACTTCATATCTATACCGTAAGGATTATTTTTGCTTGCAGCGCTCGGCCGCTATAGAACCGGGGCGGTAACAGATGTGGTCATTGTGTTCACGGGATTTTGTTTTCAAACTGCATAGATGTATATGCTTTTGTTTTTATTTACATTATGTTGCTTTAGAATGCAACTGGAAGGTTATATTTATTAAAGTATTTTGAAGCCATATCTTCATATCTATACCGTAAGGACTATTTCTGCTTGCCGCGCTCGGCCGCTATAGAACCGGGGCGGTAACAGATGTGGTCATCGTGTTCACGGGATTTAGTTTTCAAACTGCTTAGATATGAAGTTCTTCGATAGTATGCCTATCGCAGTCAACTGTTAGGTATAGGACTCTCCTAGGCTGCGCCACAGCACCCTGTCCTCCACCTTCTGCATCTAGTCTGTCCCAGCCACCTTCAAGAGGTCGTCGGTCCATCTAGCTGGGGGCGTCCCACACTACGCTTGCCGATACGCGGTCTCCACTCCAGGGCCTCAAATCTGCTATTACAATAGTGTCAGAATGATCTATCATTGATTTCTTAGTTGTTGATTTTCACAAGTTTGGTAATCTACTAATATATTGGCGTCATTATGACTTTCTAATGGTCATCCGCTGACACTCCATTGAAAGAAATGGCATCTATTGGTAATCTCGTACATAATGACAAATGAATGACTGACGTAGGCGGTAATCTGCTAAAATTTTGACAGTTCCTTTGATCAGTGACCTACCATTAGAACGTCATTGTGCAGTCATTGCTTTTAATTCGTTACGAGTATCGTGTTTGTGGAATACAATGATCAACCAATGATCGACCATTATGAATTTAGCAGATTACGAACTTTTAGCAAAATGACAATGGGATCGTGTTGGAATGACGAATTTATAAAAATAGCAGACTTGGGCCCCAGGACTCGTCTGCTCCACCGGCCATCGGTCCTTCGACAAGCATGGCTAGCCCACTGTCGCTTTAGCTTGCTTACTTTTATATTCATAACTTATTGGCATAAATTGAGGTGCCAAGTCTAGAAGAAGCACAATAAAGATTTTAAACTGAAATAGCCTAAAAGATAAAGATAGAAAAGATATAAATAACTTCGCAAATGAAGCAATAGTACGAACACCGTAATATCCAAATGATTTCTTTATCAAACAATACAGATATTATATTATTAGTTCCCAAAACATCTATCTGTAGTTACAAGCTTTTGTTTCTCAATACTAGAATATTATCGGACAATAAACGCATTGTACTTTACAACATTGATATAATCTACTGTTTTTATTATTATTGGGCAACTACAAGATGCGGTATCTTGAGAAATTGCCCAATTCTGTTGCAGCGGTCAATCAAAGTCTGAATTGATTTCGTACCTGATGTGAACTGTGTTTTAACTGTCTTTCTCAATGTTATTTATCTTACTAAATTAATATTAATAATAAATAATTATTATATATAAATAAAAATAAAAAAAATATTTAGTACAATTTCAATTCTTCAACAGCTTACTTAGATGAAGTTCCAAGCGAGGCTAGCGAGGAGTCGGTCTATTTTGTAAATATCTAATCGTGAAAACTTTGGTGAACTGAGCTGACGTTCTACATAATGCTAGGGAATGACAGTTGACACTATTGACAGCTCACTTCACCTAAGATTTCTCGGTGATATTTTTACAGAATAAATCGGCACCGGCAATTACTTCTACACTAATATTATAAAGAGAAAACATCTGTATTTTTAATTGTAGGTACTTAATGAAAAATTCAAAAGCAACTAGATCGATTTAAAAAAAATATTTCACCCATAGAATGCTATAATTATTATCACTGAGTAACATAGGCTATAATTTATAAAGATGCAAGCGGACGAAGCCGCTTCCAGAAGGTAGTAAATAAATAATTATTAATAGTTAAAAGTACCAAGAAGCGAGGGATACAATAGTAGTAAATTCCTCGGAAGCAATAGATTCCTCTAAAAACTTTTTCACAAAAAATAAAACAGACTTCCAAAAAAAACACTACAAAGTGAAAAATAACTTTGATTTCGGAAGTCGGTGTCTTTGGGGTTTTATTTTCGTTTTTTTGCCACCGACTTCCGAAATCAAAGTTATTTTTCACTTTGTAGTGTTTTTTTTGGAAGTCGGTTTTATTTTTTGTGAAAAAGTTTTTATTTTTCACATTTTAGTTGTGGTACCTACAAAAAACCCCCACAAAAATTTGAATACCCATTACCTGCTATGTAAATTACAGTGACAGGAACTATTAGAATATCATCCACATATACTAGATGGGAAAAATACGTATTATTGAAGCTAACTCAAAAAAACCTCATCAGATCTTGACCAAATTTATATGGGACTACTTCTAAAGTATGCCCCACCAAACAAAAAAAGAATCATCAAAATCAATTCATAATTGGCGGAGTAATCGTGTAACAAACATACAAAAAAAAAATACAACCGAATTGAGAACCTCCTCCTTTTTGAAGTCGGTTGAAAAAGTGGCAGTTTGAAAATTTTGACCATCTGTATCCGATAAGGCTTTGAAACTTCTTGATGTATTTTGATGCTGTTTCCACCATGTAATTGTGTACGTAAAGTTTTTTTGGTTTATGTGCCTTGTTATTTGCAGCCTCATTGTTTAGCTTGGGACCTATAATGTCGTTTTTCCATAACACTCGTAAATCACTTGAGCTCTGGTTGTTTGTAAGTACACAAACACCTACACGAGAACTCGGAACAAATACCTGTAGGTCACGCAAATATTTGTGCCGCGGCAGTCGAACCTGTGACCCTGAGTATGTAAGATGGTTGCTCTGCCCCCGCAAGTTCATAACTACGTCACTTTTCTGTGAAGGATAACATACATACATAAACTCACGCCATCTTGGGGGTAGGCAGAAACTACAGAGGGTCTTGCATTGTTTGAAAATTAATTGATTTTAATTCACCTCAATAACCTACTCAAATCTCTTTACAAGTGAGACTTGTAAATTACGAGAACCATAGACATATATTAACTCCCTCTTTAGTCTCTAAAACGAGGTCCTCAACGCCTAAATATGAGATCGCAAAATATTATCTCATACACCTGTCCCTTTCTGGTACAGTACTTTAGAAAAGGACAGAGCTAAGGATTGCACGCTCTAGTCACGACCAGAGGTTATGATATTAAAATGTGCTTATTTTCGAACTACAACCATTGGGCAACCAAGGAGTGGTGTGCTCACTACACGGCGACGTAGAGAACTGTGCTTAGCTAAAGCTATGCTACCTTTTTTGTTTTAGCTGATGCTGGATAGGAATATTGAAGTCATCAAATTATTTACATAAAACAATTACTAGCGACGGTCACACAACTAGTCTAGCGTGGATAGACTAGTTGTGTGACCATCAGACTGCCAAGTCATAGGTCTCGAGTTCGAAGGTTCGAACGCAAGGCACGCACCGCTGACTTTTCCGATTCATGTGCGTAGTGTATAATTATCACTTACTTCGAACACGGTGAATAAAAACATCGTTTGGATTCCGCATGTCTGAGAGATATTTCTCGACGCCAAGTCAGAGGCCCTTGGGCGGCATAAAAACTCTGACATCGGGTTAGTCATTAACCACACGAAAAATTAAGAAATTATCAAATGATGCTTTCTGAAC
Organism: Xanthia togata; assembly: GCA_963853775.1. Lineage (NCBI taxonomy): Eukaryota > Metazoa > Arthropoda > Insecta > Lepidoptera > Noctuidae > Xanthia > Xanthia togata. Next base: position 23,603,498 of record OY970802.1, read on the forward strand.
ATCTCATCTCCTAATAAAACCCAAGACAGTTGATTCGTTTCTCTGGGACTCGTCGATATTGCTTTGGCGCTATCTTTCAGGAGTTCTATTGGTTGGGAAGTGTGGCGGGCTTTTCCCAAAAATCTGTGGTGTCAGGCCACTTCACTTAGTGTTCTCAACTTCGTTATTTCTACTATCAGGATTCGTCGAGGCTGACAGTTCTCCAAGACATAAAATTGTATTTAATTCATCTTCAACATTTCTCTTTAAGCTTTGTTTGTATTCTCTGCGTCATAAGTTCGCCATTCTGGATTTCATCACCATGATTAAAAAAAAAACTATTTTCGCTTGCAAATATGTATATTTGCAAGCGAAAATAGTTTTTTTTTGCCAAAGCGAAGCTTGTAAGCTTCGCTTTGGCAACACCACCATCTTTATTTCCGTTATCTTGTCGGGCGTTATGAAGCAACCATGCTGCTATAATTTGTATCGATTTACAATTTATTTATGGGAAACGAGACAGGACCAGATCTGGCACTAACTAACTGGTCGCCAGCTACTTTGATATCTGCCTTTCCATATCTTTTATAGCAGTATTGCTGGTGTCAATATTAAAAACTGTTTGTCGATTACAACAACTTCACAATTTTTATTATTTTTATTTTATGATTGAACGGTTGGGAAATACGTTGAATAATTAAAGCCAGTAAGAAAACATCTTTTAATTTCATTGCCGTTCTAATTCCCACTGTTTGCAAAATTGATCATTTTTACAGGGTTCCAAATTAGTCACTGGAACATATTATACATGACATAAGTTTTGCTTGCTGTTCCTTGAAACACTTCTTAACTATGAAAGGCTCAAATAAAGGTCTGACTGGAATAAAGCTATTCAAAGGACGCTTTGATATTAGCACACATTTGTAGAAATAAAAATTGTTTATTCTGCACCAGCAAAACGGAGATGAAAAAAAAAACATGAAATAAACACAGAAAGTAGCCAAAAGTCTCGTATTCAAGCAGTAGAAGTTTGACACTTTTATCTATTGCTTGATCTCAGGGCCAGGGACCAAGACAATTTATATTGCGTAATCTGTGTTACTGTTTTTGGATAAACAATCTTCTTACGCTGTAAAGTAATTTATCTTAACAATAAAAAATCTATTTGTCTGTGCTAACAATATTTAACTAGCTCATTACGAATGTACGCTATTAATTCTGTCAAATCAAATCAATTTATTGCAGAATGTCTAAAATATCTATTACACAGCCCTACTCGTATTGAAGGCTTTCATCTGCCCAGGCGCATCAAACTATCCCTCCCGACCTCTAGTTATAAATTAACCGAGTCACAGACGGTTAATAACTTAGAAATCGATAACCGATATGATTTCTCGATATTGCGGTTTGTTGGCATTTATGACCCGAATCACTATTGCGTGGTATAGGCACAGATTATTGTAGGATGCAGAAGGGACATTGGCGAAAAATGACGATTTGTATCTACTTTGATTTACATACTTGTAGTAGGTGGTGTTGTATTGTTCCACAAACAATGGGACACTTAATATTATGTCCAGCGTGGCCTGTTGTCTGCACGTTTCAGGAACTGATGGAAGCTACTGACGGTGCCAAATTCGTCGCCACATTCCGGCCCGACTCTATTTTAATTGCCATCTAAGGAGAAGTAGGTACGCTGTAAAATTAGAATCAGCTAAATAGGTAGCATTCAATATCCAGACTGAGCTTGATTACACCTCTTTCTATGCAAAGTATTTCTTTTCTTAGTTCTAACAGCGCGTCGCAGAAATCGTTCTTCAATCCGTTATTGTGTAGTCCTTCCTTCCGTTTCCACTGTAGTTATGCTACGAGGGCTGGTCTATTATGACACCTCTATCCTACTGCCATCACATTCAATGTTATGACTTCGTCATTAACAGCCAATGGTCGTACTGAACTTTCCCATAACCACCTTTGTAGTTGCATACGCATTGATTGTCAGATGTTAATCAGTACATTTGAATATCATACAGGCATCGCTCTTTCCATTCTTCAAAAATGAAAGCCGGATTATCGTTATCCTGAATGACAATCTGGTGTTCCTGTGTTTGTTTATTGAACTTCAATACCAGAAAAACTAATAAAATTGCTGTACGTAGAAAAAAAGAAAAATGCGTTTGTACACAAACTATGCGTAGATATACTCATTACAGCAGTTTTGCTTACTCAGTAAGTGCGAATTTCACCTACGAAACTTAACGTGTTCAGCAGATCTAAACCGCATTCGTTTTCAGTGTCAAAATTGTTGTGGAATATTGACACTAACAGCTCTTAAACGCCGTTTAGAATCACGTTCAGTTTCATTGAACTCTCACTAAATATTGTCCGTGTGAAATCCGCACTTAATATTGTCTTTTGCTACCTATTTCCCCATCTGTAGGATAATCATTAGTTAATTAAAGTAGGGTCTAGCTTTCTCCCGTAACATAACGCTTAATACGTATCATACAGATCTGGTACGTTTGTACTGCATTCCCGATAAACTAGCTGATTGGGTGACTCAGTTTCACGTTACAATGATTTGGCGGCACATTTTAAATGTCTTTTTTGCGTGTGGACATCTGCATGGATGTCCTCTGCCTGTCAGGTTCTTTCTGGCTAAAACCACATAGTGTTCTTCAACTACCTTTGGTAGGTTACATTTGGTAGCCTGATACCCTTTGACACATATTCTGCTTGATTCAAAGTTGTCATAGTGCATTCTATAGATATGCTTCATTTATTCAAAGAAGTTCTGGTTTTTACACATTCTTATGGAAGTCATTTTCCACTAATGCCATTCAATGGAAGGATAGGAATGACAATAGATAATTCATTTCATCGTTGAAACCAAAAATACCTTGTAAACAAATTAAAGAAGCTACACCACAATACCGATATCCCCGTTACCATCCAAAAAACAACATAATATTAAACTTAACCATACAGTAAACTTGTCCAGTAATATATTTTAGTAATTTAAATACAGTAACATTAAAAATACGGCGAGAGCACGAGGCTGCGTGTGCGCACACGACCTGTTTTTCATACGTTTTGATCATGTTTTTCATACATACTTCATACAGCAAATGTGTTAACATTAAAAATTACTTGCACTTGCTATCTTTAGTTATACGGGATGTTAGGGCTTGGCTAGACTGGCGAAACTGGATTATTTTACATTGCAATAGTGTTAAGTGTTGTTGGAGAACAGTAAACAATAGGCTACTTGTGTGACTACATATATCTATAACCTAATCGACCGACAAAGGTTTCTTAGTACGCGATTAAATTCTACAGAAATAGCCCAAAATTCATTAGTACCTATCTAATAACAACCCGAGTAAATAATATCATATTGAGAAAATCTGTTTTTCTCAAGCAGCGTTTTTCTCGGGCAGCTCTTTCTAAAACCACATAACTCTATTATTCTTCACCTTCAATGTTAGTCTATTTCAACCCACTGTTGAACTTAGGGACATTGACTCTTTGATTTCATCGTTGAAACCAAAACTCGGCCTGTTAGCCAGCGAGAACATTCCTCATTTCCGAACTCTGTGCTTCATTTTACATTTTAAAAAATAGGCAGTCATGGGGACTGCCGACAGAACTGAAAACTTAAAACTGGTATTAGCGCCATCTATTTTTTATAGACCAGCACTACCAACCCCCCTACCAAAAATCGCTCAACGCCCCAAAATAAGTTTTCATTTGAAAATAAAAAAGGAAATCCATACTTACCTACATAATACATACCTACTTATAAGTTAAAAATCCGTACCTAGTAGAATTTCGAATTATTCCCAATTTCTCATGATCCAAATCATCTCAGCTCCCTTATCTTACAAAACTAGTTACACTTACCTCATAACATAAACAAGTCCAGCATCCCGCATCCAGTATCCAGTCTACACGGATCGTTACAAGACAAGTCGTAATACAGGGGTCGTCGGCAGCTGATGTTGTTTTAATGATATCCTTTAATGCATAAATAATGCGAGCATTAGCGGCCATCGCGAATGGAAGCCGTGCTGCCTCGCGGCCGTGATGCAACACTTGATAAGATAACGCGCTGATAAGGAGCGGAGGATTTTGATTTTTGAAAAGGATTAGGAAAGGATTTTGTTTTTGAATGCATTTTATTCCTTCGTAGAAAATGACCTAAAGTTTATTTACTTATGTATGTTACTGGGTCTTTTAAATATTCAAACTCAAAGCATTTATTTAAATTAAACCATTTACAGGCACTTTTGAATTGCAGCTCAACCATTTTGTAGGGAACCGAATGATCCAACACACTCGCCACAATAAGCGAGACATTTAAGTGAACATGACATACTACCATCCACCGGTAATATTCCATGGTTACCGGTGTAGCCTCTTTTTTAGGTCGACCTGTATGTAACTAACTATGTAATGGAATCTAAGGTAACTAATTTAACCATCTTCCAAGGGTTGTAGCGTAATGAAAATTGGCAGCTGTATGTAGTTCCGATGACAATACAATAATATGGTACTGTCGAACTCATCAGATAATGGAGCCGGAAGATATGAACTGGAACTTAATGATGGAAAATCGTATCATAGCCGTTTTGGATTTCTTAGAAAAGTCTTGTAATGAACTTTGACCACGATTAGGTTTCAAGGTCTGATGATGAAGCCGGAAGATAGGCACTGGCATTCCATGATGGAATATCGTATCATAGTCGTGTTTGCACTCTTTTTTGTTTTTACGTGCATTTATAAAAGCGTGTTTTTCTAGTGTTTTTTAAACTATTATTTTTTTTAATGCAAAGACGTTAGCAGTCATTTGTTTGTAAAATTTAGATATCAATCTGGACTCCCTAGATGTCTTTAGCTATAGTCAAGGATATGTTCGACCTAACATTCGTGTGTTGGATAAGGAACCATTGGAATTTGTGTACAGTACTACTGTGAATCCGTCAATAATTTTACCGAACCAGATGATGATGAGGCTCACGGAGAACTCTGTGAGCCTCTAGGTGTTACTGGTGATGAAAACGATCAAACCGAGACAATATACAAAGCATGATTACATGTACCTAATAATAATGAATCAATCCAAATAACACAGGTATTAGAAAACAGTGGGACATGTGATATAGTTTCAAAAGCTGAGCGCGCAGCGTGACGCGTTATCAGAGTAGAACGCGCGGGCGCAGTTTCACCTTGTTGCGATGCAAATGAACAGCTTTCTATTGATTGGATAGAATTTTTGTTTACACTGATGAAATTCCCTTTGATTGGCCGTTTTTGTGGTGGATGGTGAACTTCAATTAGGCTTGTAATGGCTAATGGCTTTAAAGTTAGAAACCGTGCAGTAGTGCAAAATTAACTTCTGTAATGTGCCTTGATAGCTTTCGTAATTTTGTGTAAATCATTTGTGTGCCTAATACTTAATTTGTGGTTTTATCTAATAAACAGAAAACATAGTACACTCCTTAAGGCTCCCGCAAACAGGCGCGACGAGACTCTAATAAAACAATTTCTAAGGAAACTTCACGGTAGAACAATTACTGGTGTCGTGCTCTAAAATTCTAAAGTTAAACAATGCATTTGGTTATGAGCGAGCACCGAAGGGTGGGAGTGACACATAAATACTTTAAGCTTTAATCCCTCTTGAGTAGGACTTGTTCATTGTCCTAGAGACAGATTTTATCAACAACTTGGTTCTAATTTCAAATTCTTAATTTCCTCAATAACAGTGTACAAAAAGGAGAATGAACAAAAGTGGTCCAAATATCCACCACTAACGAGACTTATGTTCACTTATAGTCCACTAAACAGAGAGTAACTTTCAGTATGAGACAAAAAAAAATAAGCTGTCAGTAAAAAGTTACGACTATATGAAAAATAATAATAGTTTAATTTTGTTTTACTTCACTATTTATTTGAATCAATTTTAATTGTGCACAAGTAGCTACTCTTTCTGCGCCTCTAATGAATCCCGCGCAAGTTGGAAATGTCACTATTTTTTAACCCTTTCGCTTTCTGTTTTTGCTGGTTAATTTTTTGTGATTAATGCAAGTAGAAAGAAGAAACTGTGTTTGTTGCAATCATTCATTGTTACGAAGAAGGAATTATGAGTTACTTGAACAGTTTCTGGATAACCACCCGGGAACCGCTGAGCATATTCAAGGACTTCTGGCACCTCGACAGGTTAGTACATATATGCATGATTTTTCATATATACTTATATCTTTTTAATATTTCCGTTAATTCATTAATTCCCGTCGATCGCAACACATATTAAAATCTATCTGGCCTCAACGTTTAAAGGACTGTATTACAGCCAATGGAGACCACTTCAAATAAGCTTTTTATATTATAAATTGTTTTATATTTATGTATTAAACTAACACACTGTAAAAGTAATAAATATTATTTGCAATAAAAATAAATCTTTGTGACAATATTTATGGCATGACTAGGTATATGTTTTGTTTATGTTACACTGTAATTCACGAATAAAAATATTATGTAGCATTCTTGTGTTTTCTTTCTTCCGGGCCTTTAAACAAAGTCTATTTCAGCGAGAACCTAGCATGGGACACCAAGCGGCAGGACATAACATGCGTATTTGCCAGGGCTTATTTTTAATCTTATATTTTAAATCATTTTTGATTATTATATATTTTTTTTTACATCTTCTCACATATATAATCAACAAGAGTAATGTACCCAGAATTTTGTAATTTCTATATTTAAAAGAGTGTCCTTGGAGTTTCTTGGCCCGTTCTTCTCCATAGAGATCTACGTTTTGGAATGGGCAACTAGCTTCAACTTACTGACTGATTGACTGACTCTTTGACAATTCAAAAGTGCCTGTAAAGGGTTTAATTGAAATAAATGCTTTAAGTTTGAGTTTGAGTTTGAGTAGATTAGTTCAAAATGTGATATGGACAGAATGGTATTAACGATATGTTTCGCATAAATAGGTAAAAAAACATGATTTTTCACTCAGTCATAGCTTTTTTCAGACAGCATAATTTTGGTTACGGTCTGGTTATAATGACTCAGTATTTAGTAGACTATTCTATTACATAGGTCTCGTTAGTGGTGGACATTTGGACCATGCTTCATACATTTTTGGTCATTCTCCTTTGCCAATTAGCATCCAGCTTATTCCTCGACTATCTCAATACAATTTCGAAAGTTGGAACATAACGTAACATAACAAACATCGAAACATCAGCCTCCAAGACAACAAATTACTCAAAATAGTACAATAGACAACTAAAACAACCACACATTATGTACACAGCCGGTAATACAAACAAAATTGTTGTCTATGCGTGTTGCGCGGGCGCAATGCGGAAGCGGCAACCGCACGCCGACAGACAGACAGACTAAACTATATGTATTACAGTGCAATTTTAGAGCTAAGAAGGTTTAAAATATTACTTTAGTTGGTTGTCATACTGGGTAAATTATCTAAGTTACTGCTGGTAACTGAGCAGGCTGTCGTGTTAGAGATATATTTTTATGGGTAATGCTTGGTTGGAATGTAGCAGCTGTTTTAACGATGATTGCGTAATTAGCACCCACACGTTCTGCTATTTTAGCAGCATTTCTTCAGGGTGCGAAAAGTAGTTTTTCAAAACACTTGCTTGAAAATTTAACAGTTTTGACTTGTTATTATTAATCGAAGGAATTAGTCATTCAGTAGAACTTAGTGTATGACTTCTTTCTTTCTTCTTCTTTTTCGTGTGGTATAGTGATTAACCTGATGTCAGAGTTATTATCCGCCCATGGGGGACTTGGGCTTCACATGCCGTCGAGAAACATCTCTCAGGCATGCCGGTTTCCTCACGATATTTTCCTTCACCGTTTTTGAAGTGTATGACCACTTGGTCAAGATGTTTTGGGCAAAAAAAAAGAACTGTCAAATGAAAAGCCTCTTCTTTTTCTGAATATTGTATTTGATGTTTACTTTTAGTCGCATATAATGCCGTCTGTGCTGTACGTCGAATCGATCATTCGTTTTAAAAACAAAATTAAAGATCGAAAAAAATATTTTTCATCCCACCATCTCGGAAAGAGTATTTTTAATCTTCAGTATCTGAGTGGAAAAGCCGTTTTTATTCTCTAGAGGATAAAGTAAATTGAATTTAGAACATCGTGTGCACTAAGTTTGTGAATTAAAAAAAACATTAAACCTATTTACTGCTACCTCTATGGTGCCGAATATATCATACAACTTTTTTTTAATTTGTTAAAAACTCAGACTCGGAACCTTCTTGGTGTTCTTTTTTCAATTTGCTTTGTACGCGGTTCTTTACGCTACATTTTTTCACTCAATTTAAATAACTGTAGCAACGTTACTTTAAAATTTTCTTAATTATACCTTAGTATTATTTTGTTATAATTTAAAGATTATTCTGTAATACTTACCTGTCATAATGTAGTAATTAATACCTAAACTGAAATAAAAGTGTACCTATCTTGTGATTGTAAACGTTTTTTTTTTTGCATTTAGTCATTTCCTCGCTGAGGTGGAATGAAAAGTTACGTGTTGCACTCGAGTGCAAAGATTTTTCACCTCGTGCTCTTTTGATTCCCTCGCTAACGCTCAGGATTCTAATTTTGAATCACTCGCTGCGCTCGTGATTCAATTTTAGAATCCTTCGCTTGCTCGGTCATCAAAATTGAACACGCGGTTAAAAAGCAACTTTGCACTCTTGTATAACAAATAACTATTATTGAAATGCTAATGTATTTCCGACATCTCACGCTTATTTGATTAGTCCACTCAAAACTGATAAGATTAGAGATAAAATATTTATTTAATGCGATTAATTCAGTGATACTGCAGCGCTAAAATCCGTGATTGAGAATAATGATAAGATTGTAAGCAATCATGCGAATTATGAGTCGTTACATTGATAAAATGTAATGCGCTTGTTCTTAAAGATTTGCGTATATAACGGGACAATGGATTGTTAACTTTTCTTTGCTATTTTCTGCGGTGATGAAATGGAGAATTATGAATGATTCGATGACGTTATTGCATCGATTGAAGATACTATAACTGCATTAAGTCATAAACTACGAGTAGTTTGATTATTATTTCGGTTGGTACCGGTATAATACAAAATCAATGATAAAAACTACCAATATCTAAAACAAGTTAATATAACCACAGCAGGACGCCAATTATTAAGATCAATATATAATTATTTAAATTGGTATCTAGCATTCCAATGACCTCACAAAGGGCAAATACCGATCAGAAAAAGAATAAACAACAAATCTCCCACAGCATGTAAACAATATCCCGTTCACATCACCGCAGCCCTACTTATCGAGTAAAAACTGATAAAAACCTTACAAGAAATAAGTTCATTAATATTCTCCATATCGGAGGAACACGCGAGCCAAATGCTAATTTGTTTTTTCTATCCACCGACCGGACTGGTTGCTCCAGAGCCCATTACGGGAGTATCCAGGAAGTGGTTGGTGCACCCTCAATTACCACGAAGAAATGGAGTAGTGGGTGGACACACGGACGGCAAGAATGCAGAGTAGATAGACGAGAACTAGTGTACAGATAAATGTAATCTATCCTGAAGTGAAATTGGGCGGGCCATGTATGTAGAATGCATCGAGATCGGGACAGATGGGCATCATGCAGGCTGCGTCGACGCTGGCGTGATGACTTTGCGGCGTTTATGGAGATGATATAGCAAGTGTAGAGCAGATTGTGTGACGAAAAAGTTTTGTTGTGAAGTAAAATAGAAACGCGTAACTGAAGAAGTTACTTTCCAGAAATTATAGAGCTTGTATTGCGTAAGTATGTAGTAGAGAAGTAACGGTTTGCGTGAACAGCGTCTTAAAATAAATAACCAAGAAACAAAGGCTTATAGTCTTTTAAGGACTGTGTAAATGTGACACTAAAAATATTATGCTAGTATTATTCGAAGCCGCAAGCAGCTAAAGTACAGTTTTGTTTATTGCATAGACATTTAACAGCCCATTACATGTGCGTCGTTGCATTCAAAGTACAAAACAAATAGCGATGGTCATTTAACCATAAACAGAAGTCCCCACGATGAGTCTAACTGTGCCTCCCTATTGGGCTTATAATTTCTATTCCGTATCCGCGCACTTTCCCAGCCGTATGTCACGGCGCATGGCTGCGTTTGCGCACATAACACTAAATCGGCGCAGGTTTAGTGCGCCGGCGACACGCCCCCAGTTAATTGGTGTCGTCCGCGATGCGCAGGAATGCGCAGCACCGCGGTAATGCTGCGGTCCAATGCCGTAGCAGTTTTATATTTAAAGGAAATGAACGCTTTTATGTCTTTTGTTTCTGTGTGGCTCTGAAAAATGGATAGCTCGATGGAAATTTTATTGGCGTCTTTGCGTGGGAGTGGATTGAAAATGTCGGCAATGCTACTGTAGTACGCTAATGATTGCAGAACCACTATTGCAAAAAATCCAATTAAAGGTTGCTTCAATTTCTGAATCGTTCCTTAGATTTTTTTTTTCTTATTTTCAAACAAATCAAACAAGACTTTTAATTAAAATTCATGTTGAGCAACCACAAAGGTTTATGTTATATTTTTATCTCATTTTTATTACATTATCGACGTGGTGTCTCAGGTATTTAAGTTTTATGTCCACATAATGTTTGGTTATGTCCATAACTAAACCGGAGAGGGCGAAGACCTCACTAATTACTTGCTGGTAATTTTTACTTCTTGATCGAAATGTCGGACCGGGCCCTCTGAGGAATGCCACCGGGGACGTATACCGCTATGCGTTACAACTAGCCTAGGGTTGAGTAGAAAAGAATTGATGCTGTACTTTTACTCGATTTTTTTTGTTGTAATTAATTACTTTTAATTATCACGAATCGTGAGGAAACCGTCATGTCATAGAACCAAAAATTCGAAGACGTGTGACATCTACCAACAAGCACTGGGCCCGCGTGGTGGACAACGGCCCACTATGATAGAGGGGATGTGTTCAGTCCCATTCAATCTTCTCCCATTTCGATGGGAGAAGATTAGAAACTGTCTTAAACTCAACACTCAATATTATTTTAATTAATGTAATAATTATTAATTAATGTATTTTAATGTATGTACACGCACCCACGATCCAGGAGAAAATCATAGTGTGGGGCAACATTAAAAAAAAAAAAAAAAAACTTCAAACTCTACCCGTGTTACATCCCTTAACGACCACCCCATTTAATTTAACAAGACCCCACAGTTAAAAGCCTTGTATCTATTATTAAAAATAAATAAACTGCTAAAATAGGTACGTCAAACAGTAAAAGCAGACAGTTATTATAATAACACGATTCACAAACGACTGAAAATCCGAGTCCTTTCAACATAACAGAAACACATTATCAATTTACAATTTCCACACATTTGTCAGCTGAACATAACGGCCGTGTGTCAGATTCTATTCTTGTCAGCTGAACATAACGGCCGTGTGTCAGATTCTATTCCGCGTTCCTACCGCTGCTATCATAACCAGTTATTAGGGTTTAATATCTAACTGAACACTTTAACTGCCTGAAAATATTCACTTAGGAATGCTAGGAAATTATAGTACTCTTCTACTGACACAAGAAACGGGTTTTTATTAAAATTGTACAGCTTTAGCAAGACTTTTAAGTGACAGGTCACAGGTGTAAACCTAATTTGGGAGCCAGGAGACTTCTGTTTAATGACACTACTTCTGTATGTGGGCAGTACACATTGCTCGCAGAAAAGATGGTCGATGGGGCCGAAAGGTTCTGGATTGGCGACCGCGTGCCGGAAGACGTAGCGTTGGAAGGCCTCCCACAAGATGGACCGATGACATTGTGATGGCCGCAGGAATCCGCTGGATGCGGGCGGCACAGAACCAGTCGAAGTGGCGGCGCTTGGGGGAGGCCTGTGTCCAGCAGTGCACGTCGTTTGGGGTGCAATGATGATGATGATGACGACTTCTGTATGTTTAAAAAAATGTAGGGGTTTATTTATAAAGTCGCGCAATGATTAGCGACTGTTTAACCGCTCAATTTTTGACGTTTGAACAAAGTAAACAATCTTCTCTTTTCAGTTTTTGCATCGGAAAAGCATAGTAGAAAACACTGAAAAATAAAGTGAAAAATCGCATTTCTTTGTTATAATAATATACACATACATAAACTCACGCCTTTTTCCCATGGGGGTAGGCAGAAACTACAGAATGCCACCTGCTACGATCCTTACATGCTCCTTTTGCCTCGTTTACGTTCATACAAATAATAATATAATTATCACTTATAAAGAATTGCCGCCTTACCGTCGGCATCGGTCTCATTTATAACTAAAATGATTCATACGCTTAAGTGACGAACTCCTTCCTAGAATAATTGAACGTATTAAGTTTTTGCAGTCTTTTTGTCGTGTGTAGACATCACCTTGAATCCTTGTCTAGGTCACCCACTTAAACTTCGATGTGGTCCGATCCCAGCACTTAAGTATCCCGGAATCTCTGACGAAATGCACCGGTACCCTATTCTGAAAAACATTATTCCCCTGCCTCGTTGGTCTAGTGGTCGCAAGCGCTACTGCTGCGAGCATGAGGTGCTGGGTTCGATTCCCAGGTAGGACAAAGTGTTATTATGTGGTTGGACTTAAACATAACTGACCTAATGTAGGTGTACTATATGTACAGTTCTGCCTACCCTTCGGGTAATGCAGGCGTTATGTTATGTTTTATATATTATTAGTCTCCCTCATTGAACGTCCATCAAAACCACAGTTACGTAACTCCAGATGTAGCTGTGACCACATAACCAGGTGCGAAGTGTTCCTTAATTAATACTTCACATATCATTGAGTCGTCAACAGGTTCGAACCCGGGTACCGTAATACGAATGTTGGACTAACACATTAGCACCCTGTTTGACTGATCAACTAATATTTTGGGCTCCTTTTGAGTTGAAAGGATTTTGTTTGAGCATTCTTTTGGTAAATAAGGCTTTCTTGAATGTTTGAGGATTTTGTTTTTCTTTACTTTCATTTCGATGGTTAAATAATAATGCATAATGTTATTTCATAGGATTAAATTTTTATTATTTTCTTTTTATCTCTTTTTTATTTGTGTTACTCTGGCAATACTTGGGCGTTTTTTTTACGTTTTTAGGTCTGAAGTAGACTTGGGCGGGCCGCACCGCATTGAAAAAATTCTCCTACATAATTTTCGTACATTCCTACAGGCGGGCACTGCACTTTTTTGTATGAAAGTGCGTTACGCTTCAGCCCGTTGCAGCTGTACCCAATGTGCGCTTGGCTTTAGGGCTCATTTCGTAACACGTGTCAAACCAGGTCAAAGAACCAGACTTCTGGCAAAAAAACTAGCCTGTAAGTTCTAGCTAGCCTTTGTCCGGTGGGAAAACCTATTCCGTACAATAAACAATGAAAGAAAACTTTTAGGGTTCCGTACCTACCCGACGTGTACCTAACGGAAGCCCTTACTAAGTCTCCGCTGTCCGTTTGTCCGTTCGTCCATCCGTCTGTGCGTCCGTCCGTCCGTCTGTTCGTCCGTCCGTCTCTTTGTCTATGATCTGTTTATCAGCGGGAAAATTTCAACTGTCTACCTATTAGGTACGATTCGTGAGATATAGTCTTATGAATCGTAATAGGTAAACAGTTGAAATTTTCACAGAATGTATATTTCTATTTAATTGCCACTTTACAAACATTTAATAAAAATTAAATAAAGTTAATAATTGGAGGGGGTACCCTCCCCATACAAGAAACGGCGTTTTTTGGTCGTAGTTAGTAAGGAACGGAACAACTTCGTGTGCTTGTCCGACTCGCACTTGACCGGTTTTTTCCGCATATTGCGTGTTTTGCAGCTTTCGCGGGAAGTCTTAGAATTAATCGAGGGAAACAAATTGCTGGGCGATAATAGTTACTAGTCCTAGACTTCTGTAACTAATAGGTTTCATATTTAAAACATGTATTTCAAGCTTGTGGATTTGCACTCAAAGACAAAAAGGTCCTGGGAAAAGACTACAAGGCACCCCTGGTTTCTGAAATCCTCTTATTCATTATCTGAATAATTAATTAGGAGATAAAGAAGATGAAAGATGATATGGCTAGATAGGGAGCGACTACCGTGATGACGACAAATAGAGAAGACCACAAACCACAAATAAAATGGGATGAGGACAGGAGAACGAAGAATTCAAACTCAAACTCAACTCAAAGCATTTATTTCAATTAAACCATTTACAGGCACTTTTGAATTGTCAAGGAGTCAGTCAGTCAGAAATATGAAGCTAGTTGCCCATTCCAAAGCGTAGGTTCCTATGGAGAAGAACGGGCAAGAAACTCCACGGACACTCTTTTAAAAAAAATATATTCTTACAAAATATTGTTTACATCATTCATGTTGAAATTATACATGTGAGAACAATGTAGAAAGAATGAATTAATTAAGAGACTCGCCTGTCTCCTTACAGGTTGATGTTATTGTGGCTAATCAATCACAACAGGCGGATCGACAACCTGGTGAAGGTTGCGGGATCAGCTAAGTAGAATGAGACTTGACGCAACACGTGATTTGACTTGCGCAGTAGACGATTTATGGGTCTCTTTAGAAATGAAATGAAATTGTTTATTATGTAAATAGGATATTGGAATCGCTCTACACGTTATCTTAAAAAAAATAAAAAAATAGCTAGATGAGTTCGGCGTTTCCTATCTGACTACTCTGAGAAGAAAGGCCGAAACAAACTCAGGGGTCACAGTCTCTTTTAAAGTCCAGACATAATCTTGGTCAGGCCACATGAGGACCATGTAGATTAGTCTGAATCTGAAACGGTCTTTTGAGATATAACCACACAGAGTGGTTCGTGGTATGAGTCTGCGTCACCGGGGCCGCGGGAGGCGCGGTCAAGTCTCAACTTTAATGGCACGACTTGTAGGTAGGTACTATCAGCGTAGAACACGTCGCTGGGAACGCTCCGGGGAGGCCTAAGACCAGCAGTTACGGCTGTAATGCTGATGAAGACGAGTCTGAAGACATTTATCATGAGATTTAGCAGTATATTTATTGATAATGGACTCGATCAGGGATGTAGAAACCATGGGTAAAATGCGGTTTACTATCGAGAAAATTCGTGTGTGGCAACGAAAATATTTGGCACAACAGCTATCGCTGATGATAAAATAACACATAATAATACTATATTTAAAGATGATTAAACCGCACTGTGCATCGTTTGTCTTAAGTAGGGCGAGCGCAAATGTCATTGCTATTATCGTTCGTAAATGCTCCGGCCATCACTTATTATGCCACCTCTACACATTCGCGAGCATTGGCACGTGATTTATTTCCATTCGGCTCTCTAGTCTATCGAAGTAGCCAATCCGCTCAGAGATTTGAAACTGCGTTCGAAAATAATGCTGTTTTTTAATTCTGCTTAGCCTTTTCTGAACTATGTTAGTTAGGACCGGCTTCCAGTCTACCCGGATGCAGCTGAAAAACAGTATTTTACATGGAGCGATTGCCTATCTGACCTCCACAACCCAGTTACTAGGTAACACGATACCCCTTGGTAAGACTGGTAGTCAGACTTGTTTGGGCTTCTGACTTCCCGTAACGAATGTCCGGCCCCGGGACCAACGGCTTAACGTGATTTCTGAGGCACGGAGGGGTCTCGGATATGTAATAGATGGTCACCCATCCACAAAACAACCGCGGCAAGCGTAGCTTAACCTTCGATCGACCCGCGCGGATGTTATTATTTAGCCACGAATGTGTAAAGTTGGCATTATTATTGAAATGGCTACGGTTATTATTATTCGTTCGATTGTTTCTCGATTCATAATTATTATGTTTTTGGGACTCGATAAATCGGTCCGTGTTATAGTGTCGAATACATTGACATCAATAGAAAATACTCATAAACCGACAATCATCATTCAATGATGATTGTCGGTTTATGAATATTTTATAACGTAGCCTATAAAATATTATAGTTACGTCTTTCGTATTGATCTATGAAGGAAAACGTAATCCAAACAAAGTTTTTCTGACAAAAAATATGTCATTAATCTTTTGGAAGAGGTCATGAAATATAAATACTTATACAAACCATAATGATTTAAGCTTGTCAAAACTACTCTGAGGGACTAGCTATAACAAGCGCCCGAGGCGCGCGCACAGTACGCTGCGTTTCGGGTGCGCGTTGGACGCTCGTCAGACGCAACAAGATTTCCACATTTTGTTGTAACATTTGAACCTTCATGATCAATATAACTGTGTTTTATTTAAGTTTAATAATGATGAAGACAAAACGACAAGTAACAATTAAAAAAAAGGATTTTTTCCACGCCTTGACGACGCGGACGCTGGCCGGGCTTTGACGGCAGCGCTTGTTATAATACGTTACAAAGAAATTCATACAATTTTATTGAGCGCCCAAAACGCAGCGTAGGGTGCTTTTATGACTAAGGTCTAAGACGAACGAGACAGGCCTATCAATTATCGCTTTAGAAGTAATACCAGAGAGAAACAAGTGGTTTCTTTTAAACTGTCTGCCAGCGTCAGTGTTCCCTTCCACGTATAACCCTCAGCCTACAAAGCAAGAGTGAATAGGCATCTTCTGGGCACGCTCGTTCTATCAAAGACCTCATCCATCGCTTTCCATAAGGATGGATCGTCAAGAGGTGGGACATATAACATTTTTTTTAAATTTTTATGTACCAACACAATACCTACCTTTTCAGTCAAGAGAACCACGCATCAGCCTAAACGAGCTAAAAAACAAAAATCCAAAAATCTTTACCTCAAATATTTGTCTTCCACAAACACATTATGGGACCGTTAACCACACCTTCGAAGTTCCACTGACACCTCTACCGACCCACTTTTCACCATTAACGTGAGTCACAGACTTTCCAGTTTCCACCCATAGTCGCAGAGGAAGTCGCTAAACGCAGGAAAACTGTGAAAGCCATCAATAGGCTTTTCACAGGAAATCGACTTCCATACACGACTTTGTTATTTTACTTGTAATTGTTATTGAACTAATTTTCTCGGATTTCGTTGTCAGAGACATTTGTAAGGGAAAGTAGTTCATGTACTGTGTTTATAGGTAAATGCACCGACCCCAGCGTGGTTTAACAAGACTCGATATATCGAATGAACCCCAAGATTTGCACCAGCCCCTGGAGCCTCATGCTTCATGGGGCTACAGAGACCATTGTATATCAAGGAGTAGACCGGAGAGCATGGTAATTGTAGCGAAGACTTGCGGGGTGTACGTACAGATTTTTAGGGATTTTCTTAGAATAGATAAAAATATGTAGAGTAAAAAAAAGTGTGCAGCTTCGGAAGACCTGTGCTAACTGCATAGTGCTCGAAAAACCTCGAAAATTTCGGAGTTCTTTCAGTTTATGACTTCTAAATAAGCAATAGGCTCGCCCCCTATTACACGGGACTTAAACATAACTGGCGAAATGTGGGTGTACTACAGGTACACCTGTACCCAACCCTTCGGGGAAACAAAGCGTAATGTTATGTTATTCACTTCTAAAAGGTGCATCCTGTATATAAGTCCCCCAGTATTTTTTGTCGGCTTTAATACTTGCAAATTCAGCTTTACCTTTTGATTCTTTGTAGAGCCTTAGTTTAAAAGTAAAAATATTCCAACTTCAATAACAAAGACAGCAATCTCTAGTTCAAAGAACAATAAAACATTAGATAATTAATTTCTCTTATAGCATCTTACTTATATTCATTTCAATAAATTAGATAACATTTCAATAAGCTCTTATAACTATTATCGAAATTCTAACACCCATAAACGCATAATTTAAATTTAAAATCAGATTGCGCAGTGGGATGGGATGGTATCCCTGCCGGTATAATAAAATCTTCTCGTCAAACCCTGGTCCCTCTTATTACACATGTCTGTAATCTGTCCATCACGTCGGGTATTTTCCCAAAGGTTTTTAAAAAGGCAGTTGTGCATCCAGTTTATAAGTCGGGTGACAGAGGCAGTGTCAACAACTATAGACCAATATCAGTCCTTCCAGCTCTATCCAAGGTTCTGGAGCGTATATTAAACAAGCGTCTAACACGGTACCTTGAATTAAACAAAATAATATCTGGGAACCAATATGGTTTCCGAACTGGGATATCCACGGAGGATGCAGTATTGGCTCTAACAGAACATGCTATACGGATGTTAGATAAAAAGCAAAAATGCTTGGGACTGTTTCTGGACTTGGCTAAGGCTTTTGACACTGTCTCTGTCCCTATCCTTCTGGACAAGCTGGAACGTGTAGGAGTTAGGGGTATACCTTTGAAAGTCTTTGCTGACTATCTAAGTGATCGTGTACAAGTGGTGAAGATAGGGGAACATGCTAGTAATGAGGAGGCTATCAACTGCGGTGTCCCGCAGGGAAGCATCCTGGGCCCCACACTATTTATAGTATTCATCAATGATTTATGCGATTTACCCTTGTTAAACGGTAAAATCCTCACTTACGCTGACGACACAGCTCTTATTGTGAACGGAGTGGATTGGTGCCAAACAAAGCAAAATGCTGAAAATGCTCTTAAAAAAAATGCTCTTAAAATTATAATGAAATGGCTGTCAAATAATCTTCTGACACTGAATGTTGATAAAACCCTGTTTATCCCCTTTGCTATGCGAGTAGACCATCTGCCTCCGCCGTCTTTCAAGGTTAAAGCACACTCGTGTCTGCTGCCTGCTCCTGATTGCTGTTGCTTATATATATCCAGATCTCCCTGCGTTAAATATTTGGGAGTATATATAGACCAGAGTTTCCGTTGGCATAAACAAATTGAATACGTAACCACACGGACTCGAAGACTCATATTTATATTTAAAAGACTTCGTCAGACAGCGGACACAAAAACCTTGCAAATGGTGTACCTGACTCTATGCCAGTCAGTATTATCGTACTGTTTGACGGTATGGGGTGGAGCACCTAAAACAGCACTCCTACAGCTTGAGATTGCCCAGAGGGCTGTGCTAAAGGTAATGACGAGAAGACCTTACCGGTACCCTACGGCTGAACTCTACGCTGAATGTAAAGTTCTCACGGTGAGGCAACTGTTTTTTCACATGACCATAGCCCGTAAACACAAGTCGCGGCCCCTACAGGAACCTCAAGGGAGAATTAAATATACAGTTTTTAAGCCCGACCGAACAAGAACCTCTTTTGCGGGTAAACACTATTTTATCCTTAGTGTAAGACTGTATAATAAGACGAACAAACAGTTGGATATATTTCACCTCAACAGAATAAGGTGCAAAATGAAGGTAAAGGATTGGCTTACTTCTTTAACCTATAAAGAAACTGAGGACTTGATGGATAGCTGAACTCCCTAAATCACTTCATTCACACCACTCGCAGCATAAAAGCGCACATCCGCAACTTACTAACGCACACACATACACTCTCTCACACTACACTTACACTAACACTACACTCACCTATACACAACACTCACTTCCCCACACATAATAATATTATGGCAGTAGAAAATTAGGATGGTTATCCTATTTTAGTAGTCTATTTTTAGTACTTGATATAACTTAGATATAATTTATAATTATTAGTAGTTAATCTGTGCAATGTAATAGTGAGTCGGGCCTCACATAGGTGATGTGCTGAGAGGAACGCTGACACCTGAGGTACAGGATATGTCCTAGTTTGGGTGTCAGGAGTTTCACACAACGTGCATATACTTTTGCCTATTTATATAAGGATATAAGTATTTAATTACAAAATGCATTGTTACCCTTTTTCTCTCCTTATTGTATTAGGCTTATGAAATAAATTTAATTTAATTTAATAATTGACTTAAGAATATTCTTAACATTACAAGCAGAAAAATTAATTACGTCCGATACAAAAACACATCTCATCGTCCACAATACATCTATTAATTAATAGAAACTTATCACAAAGGCTATCATGGCCGAAATTTCACTCTTAAGTAATATTCTTGTTTGCCTTTCGTCTTACGAAACATAACTTGTCGATGTGTCTGTCAATCGTAAATCTGTTTTTATGGCTGCCATAGCTTTGGGCTTGAGATGTCTTCTAATAGTCTTCTGTTTTAGTTACGTTCTTGTAAGTTTTTCCGTCGTTGCATTGCTCCTTAAGATGACGGGACAGCATAAGAGTTTTAGGCCTGAACTCTGTTTCAGTCTTTACGTTTTTTGCTGACAATTAAGAATTATTGGTGTCCTAAAGTTCCAGAGAAGAGACCGAAGTCCTTGCATCAATATTGATTGGCCACGA
Source organism: Xanthia togata (assembly GCA_963853775.1). Taxonomy (NCBI): domain Eukaryota; kingdom Metazoa; phylum Arthropoda; class Insecta; order Lepidoptera; family Noctuidae; genus Xanthia; species Xanthia togata. Next base: position 23,623,822 of record OY970802.1, read on the forward strand.
CTTCCGAGGAAGATCTCAGGAATCATGGACTATTTTTAAAAGGGTGCCTAGCCTAGGACCCTAATGATTTTTGCAACTATCTCCTGCGTCAATTATAAGAGGCCTTTTCTGCATAGCCTATAAAGTTCTGCATTTACCTACCAATAATTCCTGAAGTCTAAATTCTTCTATCAAAGAACTTGATAGAGATATGTTTAGTTAGCCTATCGGTACCTCTTGGCATCGAAATAAAACGATACTTAGTGAAAGTGAGCGGCCCCCGGCGATTCATCGATGTCATATATCATGCGGTATCTGTACTGACAACAAACAGAATGCAGAAAGATGACAAAGTTGTGAGAGTTCTTTTGAGGAGTAGACAGGAGGATCTAACTAAGTACTTAATACACTATTTAACTGCATCCAGCTCTTTTTTATTCACTGCTAAATCTGCCTTTAACTGGTAGGCAAGTTTTATGTTCGCCAAGAAACTTCTAAAGTTTTGTGTTACTTTGCAACAATTTTGAAGTGACATTGAAATCTTATACAGATCCAGTCGTTAAATGTCTACAGTGGTGCGATAGTCTCAATATGACAGCTCCTCAACGCATTATTTTTAACAACGCAAGATATTTAGTTATAATTCCATCTCATAATTATGGATGTATGCAAATGTTTATTTTTTTGCACCCTTTGGATTTTCATTGCGAGTTACAATGTAACGTTATTTCACTATTCTCAATAACGCAAGTTTTAAAAATCGAAAAAAAACATTTTTACATTTATTCCAATCTTAAAAACCATTATGTGCCCATTGAACGCTAGATTATTTCAAATTCACCATAAACCTATAACTTTATGAGCCAATTACACACATCAATAGTTTTATCGAAAACATATAACATGGATTTTATTACTTTATTGATAAATAATAATTATGCCAATTGCAGTTAGTTTGAAAAAAGTATTGGGTCCTCGTAGCTGTCTGATATCGAATTTTAATTGAATGCTGATGAATATTTAAATATCTATTAATTACTTCAATACCAGTTTCTATATATTAATAATTATCTTTAGTTGCTTAGGATTATTATTGTAATACTTTTCTTTTGGCTGAATTGTGTTGTCTGTGCCTATATTTTTACCTCTTTTTCACCGCCGCGCCGTTTTTACTTGACAACACTTGAAATAATAAAAAATAAAAGCTAGTTTTCCATGCTAACCTCCACTAAATTATAGCTTAAGTAATGGTTACACTCCCCATACAGCACTCAATCACATAATTATATTTTCCCGCTCGCACGTTGCGCACACGCACCGGTAGCGAAATGGAAAGTCAACACCGGATATGTGCGTGCGCTTTCCAATACTTGCAATTAGTATATATCACTTATAAGGGATTAGTAATTATGAGAAAAGAGTTCGTGTAACTAGATCTGTTTTGATTGGTTGAACATTATAAGGAAGCTGTGAAGCTGTCAGATTAAATTGATGAAAGTGACATTCTTCTAGAGTTAAATGAGCTTTTCGTCAACAAGTTTCACATTAATTCATTATTGAATTTAGGTTTTTAACATCAATAATTTTTTATTTATTTTTTGTTGCTCTTATTCGTACTTTTTTTTAAACACTTATGACCTTGGCATAATTGTCGACATCGGCACCATGGAAAAAGAGAAAATTAGAATAGATGCGATACCCCTGAGGCGGCATAAAAACAGTGAAATTAACAAAGATGAGTGGGAAAATCCGTTGAAACAACTTTGCTAAGAGCGATAAATGCTGCAGTCATAGATAAAATACCTACATCATCATTATCTACCTAGCTTTTCCCAAACTATTTTGGGGACCAGTTCTAGTCTAACTGACTCGGAGGAAATTCTACAAAGTGGTCCGAATATTTATTTACCTACATAAATATAACATCACGCCTGTAATTCTCCGAACGGTTAGGCAGAGGTGTACCTTAACTTAGCATGTTACACCCACATTTCCAGGTATGTTTAAGTAAAAAAAAAACTGATAGAAAACCCGGGAATCGAACCCAGTACCTCAGCAGTAGCGCTTGCGACCACTGCACCATATATTTCTGCGCTATATTTTCAACCACACAGTTCCCGACTATATTGGGGTCGGCTTCCAGTCTAACCGGATGCAGCTGAATACCAGAATTTTACATGGAGCGACTGCCTATCTGACCTCCACAACCAGTAACTGGGTAATACGATACCCCTTGGTATGACTGGTTGTCAGATTTTCGGGCTTCTGACGACTCGTAACGACTGTCAAAGATCCATGAATGACAGCCGGGACCAACGGCTTAACGTGGTTTTTGAGGCACGGAGGAGTCTCGTTATGGAAAGATGGTCACCCATTCACAGACCAACCCCGGCAAGCGTAGCTCAACCTAATAGATCGACCCGTGCGGCAGTTATTACTTAGCCACGAGCTCCTCTAATAATAAAAATAAAATCCAAGTGTAGCCTTGAGCTCATACTTAACTAATTAACTTATACTAACGCAGTTTACTGCTGGACATATGCCTGTCCCAAGTTAAGCCATAATATTCGGTTCTCCTGGACATCAGCCTCGTCCAGAAGAAGTCTGCAAATGATGCTGATGATGATTTTACTCTTCACATTTTACATCCAGTTGGTTCTCTTTTTTGATCGTCAGCTCGATAGCAATGCTATTTACCGTACCTATTTCCGGTTCCACTTGCAGTATTTTAATTCATAACCCTTCGACAGTATCGAATCGAACGGTTGTGAATAGCTACGCTGGTCGGTCCTTCTAACTTATTGTTAAGTGTAAATTTCTCACTTAATTCTGAGCCAGCCAATAAATTCATCATTGACATATCCCTTCTACTAAGTCTAACAAAGCGATATCAATACGCTTTCGCTATTTAACTGACTTTACACACTCAATGACACATAATTTATTTATTAGCACCACGGGCGACCATAATCTGCGCGCGCTTCCGCCGTGCCACCTGCGCCTGCGCAGCGAAAGTTGTGTATTTGTCAACAAGACGCGATAACACAGAGTTGATACGTACAGAAGGCTAGCTTGAGAAGTTGTTGTAAGATTACGGATATGGGAGCTGGATGAGATAAAACTGGCGTGTAATCTGTGGATGCAGTGGTACAAAGTCAAACGTAGTGTAGGATCAGGTTAGGTGGTGGTTGATTTTCGCAGTGTATCTGTTAGAAAGGATAGTAGTGTTTCAGTATTGACCCCAGTGCCGTGTTATTGCTTGGCTTATGTATGATCCGTCAGCTGTAGACAACATTTTACTTTAAGTTTACATACTACTAGTCTTCATAATCATTATACCGTTTTAAACACAACAACATCATGACGGTAATCTCTGAATGAATAGGCAGAGGTGTACCTATAGTACGTACCGTACCATACCGTATACCGTTTCATTTAAATAAGTAAATTAGCTTCTATGTTATAATGAAGATTGTCACATAGGTATTATCTATTAATTTTCCATACAAAAACAAATGAAAGCTAGCTTCCACATCGCCTTTCATTCCAATTTCAAGTTAGACTTCTGTATCCAACCTCTTCTGTGTAACAAGCTGGTCTAACAATTTATGAACATTATAGGGTGAATTATATCTTGTTATTTTACTCTTGTGAGTTCTAGTCGCGTCTGGTCTTTTTATTTTAGTATTCTACGAGGCTGTTGTGCATTTTAAAGAGCGGATGCGACACGTTCCTAGCTTTCCCACGACGTTATTGTGTATTAAATATTGCTATTAGAACGCCTTGGAATCTATGGTCATAAATCGGTGGGTGAAAACAAGAATGCAGGTTTCTTTTATAATTATAATATGTGTATTAGTATAGTATCACTATCGTTGTGCGTTTGTCATTAATTATAAGCAAAGATATAAATATGATCTAGATAGGCTGGCAAAGCTTTGAACTCGTCGAAAAAAATAGCGTCCAATTACTGGCAGCTAAATGCACGCGCATTGGAAAAGCACAATGGTGTGGCCCGAGTGTAAGACGTAGCTGTCCCGCACACCTGGGGCCCTACCAACACCTCTTTTAGCAGTATTATTTTAATCTTACTTGAGCGTGGGAAAGAGATGAAGCTAGACGTCCTGTATAGCTCCACTTCTTTCTACACTGAATTAACATTAAAATAATACTGCTTAAAGAGGTGGTGGTTGGCCCCCAGGATAAAAAGTTGGCTTGTTTATTTTAGTTCTTTTCAGGCGCGAAGTTCTATCTAAACTTATAAATAATTAAAGTTAGTTAAGTTAGTAACAAAAAACTATAAGTACACTTACGTACACCTATATCTCATAATAGCCGTAAAAGAAACAGCTCTATATTAATTTACTATTTTTCGAAGTTTCGCTAAATAATTTAGTTTGACCCTGAAACTAAATTACTTAGCGAAACTTTGCAGACGAGGTGTGTATCAACATCTAAACACGATAAAATAAAAAGATTGGATGTTTTTTTTTTGGGGGGTCAACGACCAATGGCAGTGTTCTTACTTCTTCTGTTTTATCTTGTTTAGAATCACATCTGCACAGCTTTGCAAAATGTTTTTTTTTTTTTGCGGAATTAGACGTACGTCAAACTTTCATCTTGTTTTCAACTTATTTATAACTCCTATTCTCTTGTTACAGGTAAATAACGACACAGCCACACTACTGTCAAGCCAGCTAAACCCAACATGGACCCCGGCGTCAGAACATCAATTTCTCTCCGTTTATGTATGTTTGAGAACGGGAAAAACCTATTTTCCTTTGCCACGACAAGACTGATCATCAATTAACGCTTTCTTCGGCTAGTTTATACGGTATTAATAGAGAGTCTTATTGCATGTCATGGCTATTTTATTCTGAGTCGAATGGGAAAGAAGTTTATTGCAATTGTGGTTGGTGTTAAGGGAAATCAGAGGCGTAGTAGAAATCTATTGGGATGATAATTCATGTTACTTAAACTTACGCCACCTTTACGCCTTCTTACCATGAGGGTAGGAAGAAACTATAGAACGCCACCTGCACGATCCTTACATACTTTTTTTGCTGCGTTTATGTTCATATATCTGGTCATAATTATACGCAAGGTTGCAAGTACTAAGATAATGCCAAAATTATTATCCAAGAACGAAAGAGGGAATTCAACGCGATTACAACATAATTAGGTGTATAATAACAATGCAGTCAGTAAACCAATATACAGAAAAAAAAGTTAGTTATGGTTCAAAATAAATGCTATATTTTATTTGTATACTTAGTGTTGTTTAGTCGGTTGACGGACACACAACATAAGGTTTATCGTTATTACTTCTAAGGGCGTTTAGTGTCCCTCAAAGCATAGAACAGTACAGAAGGTTCAGTCCGCAAAATCATTTAGGTAAGTAAAAAGCGATTCTTGCTACAACACAATTAAGTGCAATTCAGGTCGCACAGCGATAATTACCAACAGATATATTCAACTAGAAGTTACCTCTTTAACGCGTAACTCTTATATCGTCTGACTATGCGCTACGTTACGCTCACTGTATTGGCCCGACAAGGCGAGCCCGCGGCGTAGGTACTTGTAGCTTCATACCTAAAATGCTGAGTGTGCCTTCTGTACCATTCTGTGCTCAGTGTCAATTAGTATCATACCGAACAACAAGGAGGTTTTGCCATTAATTTTAGGTCTGAGAACACCTGAAACCACTCACATAAAGTCACTCACGTAAAGGTTAAGCAACCATATTTTACGTATATCCGCAACCTGCGTTCAGCCATATAACTCGTGGACGTAAAGACGGCCTAAACCCCAGATAGGAGTGCTATTGGGGACAAACCTATAATCCAAAACTAGAACGCAATAAAACGAGTGATTAACGCACTAATTATGACTATCAGAGCCACAAAATAACCATAAACGAATGAACGACTGACAATAAACCGCTCCAATATTTTCTCTTCACTACAATTTCCAACAATCATTGAGGGTGATACTTTCAAGTAAATAACAGACGGACTGAATATAACAGCTTAGAAACACGAAATACATAGGTAAGTTCAGAAGGTCCGCCCTATGCAACAAGCAAAAAGAAAATAGGAAGAAAAATTGTTTAGCATAATCAGTCTATATTAATGTAATGTATAATGTTGAAGTGCACTTGCCCTCGCGGTACGTGTTCAAAATCAAAAGTCATTTATTCAAACTCGGCTGAAAATCAGCACTTTTTGAGCGTCAAAATTACTTTGCACTTCCTAGTGCTTTAGCTGGGAAGAATTGGCGCAACAGACTCCCCAGCAGTACGTACTCAGCGTGAAACGCGTCTATGTGTGCGTGCGTTGTATGGAGCCGACCTTCTGTAACTATCTATTCTGTGCTAACAGCCTGGTAGATAGCTAATAATGACAATCATACCTTTTCTCTCTGCTTATGCCATGAACGATTGATTGGTATGACAATCAACTGTAGTTTAAAAGGTAATTGTGGTCGTTTTCACTAAGTAATCTTTGTTTATGAGGCTTTCACGTCTTTTATGGAAATGAAATGGTATTTATAGGTTGTTATTATTATTGCAGTAAAATAATAATTACAGTAACTAATAGATTAACTGAGACGACTATGCTACGTACGTAAACGGACCGACCTTCGGCAAAAATAAATTCCGTTATGTACTAGCTGACACCATGGCAAATAAATTAATTTAATGTATTGTGTTTCGTAATGATAATTAATTTCCAAACTATTGTATAGAATCAAGTTCTTCTAACTGAACAGACAGCTATGCTGCTGGGGAGTTTGTTGCGCCACTCTTCTTCCAGTTAAAGCACTAGGAAGTGGTAAGGGTTGGCATTTTGGGGGACTGTCTTAAGTAATTTTGACGTTCGAAAAGAATCAGCACTGATTCTCAGCCTCGTTTTAGCAAATGAGCTTTGATTTTGATTTTGTTGATCCGCTAAGCAGCCACACATTGTTTCAGTAGCCGTCTGTCATTCACAATATGACCTATTTACGTATTACAAACAGCCTACTCGCCGACCTTCAGTCAATGTCAGGTAACAGCCTTAATTCCGAGGTTACCTTCAATAGCTCACCGATTTTCTGGAGGGCCAGCTGTTTGAGTACGGAAGCAGTCTTCGTCACTATTGGAACCAGTGTGAATCCCGCCCGTGCAGTGTGATCTCGCCACTCACTGCATTATTTGATACCTTTTCTTGTAAGAACTGACTACCTCTTGGTCTAGTGGTCACAAGCGCTACTGCTGAGCATGAGGTCCTGGGTTCGATTCCCGGGTCGAGCAAAGTGTTATCGAGTTTTTCCATAATTTCTCAGTAACAGCCCCGAGTCTGAATTTGTGTCCGATTGATGACAATAGGCTCGCATCTTATTACATGGGATTTAAACATAACTGGCGAAATGTGGGTGTACTATAGGTACCTACACCTTTGCCTAACCCTTCGGGGAATATAGGCGTGATGTTATGTTATAAAAATAATAAATATCTAATTGCCTCCAGTTCTTCGATTGCTATGATTTCTCACAGCTTTTATTGCCAAATCATCGCGTTCCCAGCCTCTGGACACCGAATTACATGTTGCAAGAGAACTCTTGATAGCTTCTCCATTTTCGATCAATTGCCTGCGATTCCGCGGTTCACACTTATCTTTGAGATTACTAAGATTAAATAACAGATGCGTCATGTTATTGACTCTTAAAATCGAGTAAATGTATTTATTATTCGTGTAATAATCGGGTATTTTATTGTTGCTTCCATAGAGTTTTTTTCCGCTCATGTAGGAATGACGAATTGTGTAGTTTCATCAGTGGTTGTAACAAAATGACTCATATTATTGAAATTAAATCTGTGTGTGGAGTGAAAATGAGTAAAAAAGTCGGCAAATTATGCGCAGTGTGATTTTAGTTTATGGTTACCTTGTTGATATTGTATACCTTTTATGATAAACAATCTCAACATGGCATCTATAAACAACGATATTTATATTTTATACATTTTTGGAACAAGGTGTAAAGTTCACTCATCCTCTATAGAAAAGAAAGGATCCGCAGACCAGACGGGTGTCGTGTCTGGTGGGCAACTGCCTGGGTATTGATGTCGGGAAGTTATATAATATGCTGGTCACACAGTAAACTCTGCTTGCGCGATGCAGGATTTCGCGTGACGTCAGTGTGATTCATACATATTCTTGCTCTAACAAGTTTTAGATTGAACACAAATCGCCATATCAATAAGATAAATCAACAATTAATAGAATTGACTATCTCCCATCTGTCTATTGGTCTATGACAATGAAGAAGTACGGACGCGATCAACACAACATTTTCTGCCAAATCATTGTTTTTAACTTCTGTAAAAGTAAAAGTGTATAAAACTTGCGAACGGAGCCATTTGCTTTGAGTAAAAGCACCAGTTACTTGTCGTCTGTTCTTTTATTACTTACGTGTTATGTGCAGTTATATTTATGGTCTCGTTGATGTCTGTGTATTGTGGTTTAAATCTCGACTGCTGAGTATGCAAAATCATAGATTCGATCCCCGATGAGTATACAGAATCTTAGATTTGGTCGGGCAAAGTGTATTCGAATAATAACTTGTATGTAATGTAATTAGGTTTCCCATAAGGAAATTCTTGGTTTTACCCAATCCGTGTAGCATGACCACCGTAGAAACGGGTTTTGTTGACGGAAGAATAGACAAAATGACATTGTGATAGTTTATTCGTCATTTTGTCTCTTCTTTCGTCGACAAAACCAGTTTCTACGGTGTCATGCTACGCGTGCTGGAGGTATTCTATTTCTTCTTTGTCCTTTGATATTATTATAATTCGCAACTTCTTTCAGTCTGTTCCTTATTCTTTTTTCCGTCCACATATATTTTCTGACTAGGTTTAAGTACCTATACCTATATTCTGTCACCATAGGTAACATAGGGCACACCTATTTCATGGTTAGATAAATGGTGTCAAGTTCATAGTATAGGATTTTTGAAAATGATTAGTAAACTTCTTCCTTTAACTTTTAACTGTTTGATGTCTAAACAAATTTGGTTGCATCAAAAGGTTTGCTAAAGTATTAAGTACCCTAGCGAAGAGCAATTAAGGTCATTCCATTTGAGAATTTAGAGAAAATTGAATTCATTGCCAAAGCGATGAATTCTGGGAAAAAAAAAAAAAAAACTCTTTTCCCATGAATTTTCGCCTAGGCTTTAAGGGGTGCTTAATTGTTGCAAATAGGTCACACTATCATGTCGTGGTAGGAATATGTCAAATCACAAGTCACCTTGTATATAGCACTCCTCATAGCTACTATAATGTTTACTCTAATGATCTAATGACTTCCGTCTTGAATTCTTTTTATCACAAATCAAACAATCTTGCATAAGTAATTAAGAATCAGATAGATTATTACTTGCTTACTCGTCACAAGTACATATAGTGCCACAATGGGCTAGTTGACGTCTTCCGACTGCCGAAGGTTGCCAACGAGGTCGATCAGTATCTGAGGACATGGAGCCATGGTATGCAAACAATCACTTTCTATAATATCCTTGTTTTAATTGAATTTGAACAGGGCCCAGGGGCCTAAGTCTGCTATTTTTATAAATTCGTCATTCCAACACGATCCCATTGTCATTTTGCTCAAAGTTCGTAATCTACTAAATTCATAATGGTCGATCACCAGAAACACGATACTCGTAACCAATTAAAAGCAATGACTGCACAATGACGTTCTAATGGTAGATGAAAGGAACTGTCAAAATTTTAGCAAATTACCGCCAAGTCAGTCATTCATTTGTCATTATGTACGAGATTACCAATAGATGCCATTTCTTTCAATGGAGTGTCAGTGGCTGACCATGAATTTTTAAAGTCATAATAACGCCAATATATTAGTAGATTACCAAACTTGTCAAAATCAACAATAATGATGAAATCAATGATAGACCATTCTGACACTATTGTAATAGCAGACTTTGAGCCCCTGGTTTTCAAACTTACTGTATCTTTGTGGTAATTTATAAATCTACTTACATTGTTAGTAAAATTATCAGCCGTTTGTGTCCAAGCCTCAAAAATTCAAAATTCAAAACATTTTATTTCACATAAACCTACAAGGGCACTTATGAAACGTCAGAAGCTAGGTGCACGGTTAGAATTGGTCGTTTCCTATGGAGAAGAGCCGGCAAGAAACTCCACGGTTACTCTTTTAAAAATAATTGGCTTTTACAATATTTTATTTCAACAAGTACCTCCCTTTCCTCCTCCACATAAACCTATTTACTGCTGTTTGTGGCCAATCTTTAGAAAAAGAGTCGAGTTCATCCCGCCATCTCCTACCACCGCGTTGCTGTTTGCTGCAGTTTGGGACCCTATTAGTTATTCTAGCCCATAGCTGGCCACAATTATATATATTTTACTTATCTGGCCATAATTGTTCGAAATAGGGATGATGACTAAAAAAATGTTTTTTGTCCGTCATGTATGTAGATTATGAAAAAATAACGTACACGTAATTTTTCTTTTTTTACGTTATCAAAAGATTACGGCGATACATTGAGTTATAATATGCCATGACGTCACTTGTATGTAGATTTTATACATACTTGTGACGTATCAACCCCCACTCCCCAACTTTAATGGTTGTATCTAAGTCATTTTTGATTAATATGATAAAGCAAAAAATACGTGTCTAATTTTTTATTATCTGTCTGACGGACTAAATAGAATTTCTTTATTTTGACCCAGTCATCATCCCTATTGAAAATATAATTTATAATATTTGTATCTGCAAATATTAGAATAGATAATTTTGTAATATTTTTTTAATAAACTCTAATCAATTTAAAACACCATTTTCCTACTTAAATGAATTAAGTATAAGCTTCAAAACTGCCACCGTTACGAAGAGAAATGTTGCCAGTGTAACAATTTATTTCAATTCCCGATACCATCAGTTTTATAACGATAACTAACCGGTTATTGTGCTAATTACCCGCCAGTCGCTGTGATTGATGAGCGCGTTATTGAAACGTACTTGAATTGAAAGTTTTCCAGCTAATACAGATTAGGAATCAGTGAGTTTAAATTAACTAAGCATTATATTAATGTGACTGCCTCGTTGATCTAGTGGTCGCAAGCGGTACTGCTGAGCATGAGGTCTTGGGTTCGATTCCCGGGTCGGTCAAAGTTTTATTGGGTTTTTCCATCCGGAATTTCTCAGTAGCAGCCCGGAGTGTGGATTTGTGCCCGGTTGATGACAATAGGCTCGTGTCTTATTAGGTACATGGGACTTAAACATGACTGGCGAAATGTGGGTGTACTATAGGTACACCTCTGCCCAACCCTTCAGTGAGTACAGGCATGATGTTATGTTATATTAAGGTGATTTAGTAATCTTAGCTTGTAAATAGATATTTACTTTTGTAAATACATAACTTAAATACACTACGCGATTATAGTAATTTGACTTATAAAAGGTATTTAGAACAAAAACAAAAGAGCGAGCCTTACAGTAGTCGCACCATCTGACATCTCACCGTGGTAATAAGCAACATTAATGGGCGGGGCCTAGACAAGGTCGCTTCTGGCGGCCATATCTAGCATCGCGCGCGCTCATTGGTCAAATCAAATAGCGCGCGCTCATTGGTCAAATCAAATAGCGCGCGCTCATTGGTCAAATCAAATAGCGCGCGCTCATTGGTCAAATCAAATAGCGCGCGCTTCCACGGCTTCCTGTTACAAACTTCCGTCCCTTTTGACAAAATCTATTTTGATTGCAGGAAAAATGTTACACATCAGAAATACTTACAGTAAAGTTGGATAAATATGAACACTTGTTAAGGAGGTTTTTTTTCAGGTTCAATAGTGCACTGTGTTACAAACCTTAATCACAATGAAATAAGATGAAGCTAATAAAATAGTTAGCTTCTTGAAACACTTCATCGCTTCCAACCTTTCCAATGACGTAACATCGGAAGCCTTCTTCCGAATTCAAGAGAGCAACAATCCAAGATGTCTAGCCAACTGTCAAACGATCTCTTCAACTACCCACATTAGTTAACGTTATCTCGACAACTAAACGTGATCCCAATCGATAATCTCACAGATATATTTCTCAGATAATTGGGTCTCGTCGAAAGTCGATTAGAAAATAAAAGTAAGTACCCGCTCATCAACGGAAGCCTGTTTGAGATCGAAAGTGGCGTATGTGCAAGCGCATTTTTATGTCATTTTCACATACGAGGTTGTTCACCGCGGGAAAAGTGGGGAAAACGGGGGAATATGTGGTTTGACTGGTTATTGCGTACATTGGCTGTTTTATGGCGCTGCTGGAGGAAAAGTTGTGATTTTTATCGCGTTGGCTTTTGGCTGTGGTTTTATGTACCTACCTATTTGTTTATATAAGATTTGTTGTGTCGAGAAAGAGTGGTCGGGTAATAATAAAAAGAAAGGCTGACGCAGATTCTTGTGTATTTTGACAGCTTCGAAATAATGTGTCTGAGAGAGGCATGAAAGATTTTCAATGCTGGGATGCTTGTCATGATTCTATGTTGCTTATGCTGAAATAAAAGATCTGTAATTAAACAATACATTTGTATCTATCACTACATATTAAAAAACCAAGTCCCCCGCCGCGTCTGTCCGTCTGTTCTAAACGCGATAAACTCAAAAAACAACCGAATGAATTTTCCTACAATTTTCACTAATGCTCGGAGTAATTCATGAGGAATGTTTAGGTGTATAATTCATAAAGGTTTTGTGTAAATTGGACGAAATATGACGATGTAAAATACTCCAAGTAGGATGAACATCAGTTACATTATAATCTAACCTACATGCGCGACGCAACACGCTGATACAACACAGTCAGAAAAAAAAATGGCATATATTATGCTCTGCTACCCGTGCGAACGGGTACCCGGGGCGGGTTACTATATAGTAATTTATTAAACTGTGAATACCTACGTATTCTTGAAGTAAGTAGCTGTGGAGCATCTGTTCGCGTGCCTTCTCCGTTTCGTAGCCAACCTATGCTACAAAGTATCTTAATAAGACCCTCAGGGGAAAACAAAACACAGACATATCTACACTGCACACCTACCTAGACAGACATACACTAAGTAACTTCACTTTAAAACAAAAAGCCATGCCTCAACTTGTCCACGGTCTCCGTAATTACGCGTAAAAACACACAAGTGTTACGTGCCTCGAATATTTCGTTCTTTTATCTCGTTTTGACGCGACAGCTGCGTACGCGCACAGCACGCGATCGTAATGATGCGCCTGAGTTTCGACAGCGATATTTTGTAACGTGTTGATGAGATGGGAATGGGAATTGTGGAAAATTTTATTAGCTCAATATCTTAATATATCACATTTATAAAGAGAGTAATTTTTTAATTTACTCCCAAAATCGTTGGATGATACAGTCATTCGGTGAAAGAAAGTTTAAGCACATCAGATGTAATAATTTGTCATTGATCGCGTCTTAGGTCGTAGCAGTAGGTAAAAAGGGCGATCTAGGTAGTGAATGTGTTAATATGTGCGGTTCATCATCATCATCATTTCAGCCATGGGACGTCCACTGCTGAACATAGGCCTCCCCCAATGATTGATTGCGATTATGTGCGGTTGACTGCACCTAAAGGCTATTCGGATTTATGATTACTAATAATTATTATCTTATATTATTTTTACTTTAATCTAAAATCTAAAGTAAATCCTGCATTGTTTGCTAGGATTAATTAAAAAGCTCGAAAAGTTCTCTAATAGAATAATGCTCTTAGAGAGTATGAGAGAGAAAACTTAGAGAGTACTCAAAGAGCATTATTCTATAATTGTCGTCTAAATAGAATGGGGATCCATAACCTATAAGCCACAATAAACATTCAAACGCCAATCCACCACCAAAACACCCACCAATTAATCCAAGAACCAACCAACAACTTCCACAAATCAGTCATGGACATCAATCATTAATAAATACTAATAAGTTTATAATACAAAGAGAAACGCATAAGGTTAGTTTTACACTAAACATGATTGTACAAGTGGAGGTTAAAATCCGGTAGAACAGCTGGTTCCTGAACTAAGTAAAAATATACTTGTATCTCAGGAGCCAAGATCAATATTACTCAAACCACCCACATAATCTTTGAATACCTCATACTACCATTAATTCACCAACACTCGAATAGAGGAGTTATTAGCTCCATTCCTGCTCACCTCGTCCCGGAAGCGGCGTGAATATGTGATAAATCTCGCGCCGTCATCGCTGGGAAGGTAACGGGACACCCGACGTGGTTATTAGAAGGGCTAATACTGATTTATGGCTTGTTCACGCCTGTTTTCCTAGGTGGACAGGGTTCTAAGCGATAGGGAATTTGCGAGATTGTCTGATAGTATCGCGGTCTGATATAGTGTGAACAAGTAGCGGGTGCTATTGATTTTGTTAAGTGTCAATTGTTAGTGTACTAACAATTAGGCTGTTGTCTGTCAGTTCGGACAATAGTATCTCCAGAGTACTTAACGCTGGTAAATCAATTTGGTGTCTTGTCACCATTTTCTTTATGCTGGCGTCTATTTCGTGCCCGTTATTGTCTGTGATCTTTATATGATATAATTAAATGCATTGCTTTTAAAGAAGTTATCGTCATTGGCATTAGCATCCTTGGTCCATCAATGCTGAGTCTAGAAAATAGATATTTACACAGTCCTCTCGATATATTACAACTTCACTTTTACAAGTTGTAAACCGACATCAACCCACTCAGAATCAGGTGATTCTCCAAGTAAAACTTGACTCATCTTGAAACGAATTTCATCAACACTGTAATTAATGTGTACAGTTTCCGATCTCGCATGCTCAGACCAATTACCTACCTCCATATTTAATGAGTACCATTACGACGCAGCGTACGGGGTTGGGCTGCGGTCAAATTTGACAAAATTGCCCAAGCGTCGTCGTCGCGTGCAAGGATTTTGTAATGTCCAAATTATTTTTGTGGATAATTGAATTTTTGTTGTAACTTGTACCTGATTGGTTCATTATGATTATGTCCTGTGTTGGGATCCTATCATCATAAATTTTAATGTAACAACGCCTTATAAAATTGTGGACAATGTTGATGAATTCAATCATCAACATTGAATGGGAGGTCTTATTAAGTAAACAAGAATTTCTCTTGATCATAAGTTTCTTTGCATCTTGCATATTTTGTCCTTATAGTACCTTTTCGTACTCAAGGAATGAGTTACAAAGTAGTTCAACCAAGACTACACCGGAGATCGCTCATCGACAAAAATATCCTGCAAAAAAAATAACCTGAAGTTAAAAAACTACCAGTGCCAATAACAACCGCTTTCAATTAAAACAGTTACCTAGAAGCACTAAACGAATGTATTAACTGCTATTTAACTTAAAGCACCGAGACATAAACACCCATTTTTGTAAATAATTACGTAGTGTACAACTTCTTAACCTCAGTGTTCATGGAAAACAGAATTATGTGCACGCACAGATTGTCATTTCACTACATTACTTACAAACTATCAGCCTTGCCAGCGGCTATTTTAGTTTCTGAGACTTCTTCAACTGGCCTTTCTTTTAAAACTTCATTACTAGTTGTACCAACGAAGATCATCATCATCCTCATTTGATCCTGCTCCCCACCATCAACATCTGCAGCTTTGTTCCACCCACCGTTGAGTATAGGGCTCCTCCCTTTTGTGTAATTCTTCCGTCCTCCTCCTCCTGCTAATTTGGTTGCTTTTTTGTTTGGATAATCAAGGTCCTTATCTGAATTTATTTGGGGTTAACACCAAACTTCACTCATCTCTTCAGCCGTCATCTCATCACTAGTTACTCCCTTCCTAGCCATATTACCTTACCAAACTACTAACGAAGATCCACCTAGTTTCTATTAATCCTGAAGATATGATTCTGCTTTCTGCTTACCTTTATCTAAAATACCCGTCAAGGAAATCTACTGTCGTTGCACCGAAGTCCTAACTAGAAATAAGTAGTCGGTTTTTCCACATATTCTTTTTTGTGACCTGTAGAAGTGATCCTGTGGGTGACTACAGGTCGGTGGGTTCTTAATCTACATGACACAGGATGCAAACATGCCTGAGCTTCAGTCTCACTATGCGTTCGCGCATCCACATTGCATGACAATGCGACGCGTTTGTTGACCTGCGCGCGCGTCGCATTGCAATACGTGCGGTAGCTGAGTGATTTGCATCATTGTTGATGGGAATTGTTCGATAACGTTGTTATTACTATTTTTAATACTTTGATTTTGTTGTTCTTTTGGACGAGAACTCCTTTAATGATTATAGATTTTCCATCACCGTTATCGAATAACGAAAATCTAGTATTGTTTTGATCGCCTTTATTTATGTTAAGCGCTGATTGAGATGAGTGGGTCTTTGCCTTATTCTTTGATCATCTCTCTATTTGATTTGAGATTCTCAAACCAGCAGCCTTCTGTATTATATTCGTAATCTTTGGAGTTCTCCCAAGACATGATAGAAAAAAAAGTACTAGTGGGGTCACTTATGAAAATTTTGTTACAGTGCGGTTAGTGGAAGTGCTCAAGTGCGTTTCGGACAAGTGTTGTCAAAATCAGTGCTCTGAGTGGAATACCTAAAATAAACCATTTGTTTCACACTGTAAATTATTTTTTAGTTTGCGTATGAAAACAAAGAAGTGGCATGCACTGTGTATGTTGATTGTCTACAAATATGGTTAAAACATGGTTAGTACAATAACTAAGGAAACGTCAAAAGTAAACGAAGGAAACCAAAGTCCGTTGCCATATTTCAATGTTATTTTTATTCGTATCTCGGTAATCAGGTTAATATTATGTTATTATTCTTTTCCTTGTAATTTTGATCTTACAACATTTTTATTTAACTTTCAGTTCCGTTATGCGGTTCTGTGAGATATATTTTTATGATTTTATGGTGATACTGATTCAATAAAATATCTTACTAACCATTTTTTTTTGTGCGACAATGTTCAAGATTATATCAATCAATAATTAAGTGATAAACAACGAAAGAAAATAAATCCATCTTTAGAGGATTTTCAATCCAGCCATGTAGCATAAAATCGTTAAAGATATTAAAAGGAAAAGTATATTTTGAGTGACCATTCGTAATTCAATATTCAAATATCGGATTAGAACAGCTTGACCCGAGTGTGTTCGGGTCACATCGGACTACCTCGCCAAGGTCGGGTCGATGTCAACGCTTTGATCACGAATAAATTCCATTCATTGATGCGCCATCATTGTGTGAGAGGGTTAGCGGATGCAATCATATTTTATTTAAATATTTTCTTTGTTTTATTTGGGAACATAGCTAAAGTTTTATGATTATTTTCCCTTTTGCTTCTTTCTGCTCGGGTTCATTGAGAAACCGCGTATCAGCGATCGTAGTAGGACACACTAGCTGCCACACTAGGTGCAGAGGTGATCTTTGCATGGTAGTTCGAAATGTCTGGATGACAGTTACCAAGCGTTCAGCACAGTGACTTACAAGTGCTTTTGATAAATTAAATAGTTACAAACGAAACGTGGCAACCTTAACACCACATAACAATAATTCGAATCGTTTTTCAAACACATTGTTAAAAGGTTTAAAAGATTCGATGGTTGAATTTGAATTAGGAACGTTATCCGGTTGGGCTCGAGAAGGTCATGTGGGAGTGTTTGAGATTTCAAAAATAGAATGAATAGGTTGAATAATATGGAGAAAGTTTTGTATGAGGATTGTTTTTTTTTCATTTTCAGGCATAATTTCCTTCGGGAGATGAGCAAAGCTTTGAGTTCGACTATAAAATAATAATACAATGCTATTAAGTTGTATACCTATTAATAATAGCACCTAAAGCCTTGACATTCACAATGACTGAAGTAAAATAAAAAGAAGAGTGAAGAATAAAATGTTATTGCGTATATTCGAAGAAGATTATCCAGTTTTTACTCTAAAGCGGATACAAAATGTGAATACAGACTGACAACACACATTAACACTTAAATTATACGTAATTATACTTTTTCTTCGTTTAAAATAATGATAAATAAAATAGCAATTTTTCAAAATATTCTATTTTATTTCTATTATTATAGATTTTCTCTTTATTTCATCATTAAAGCCAACAGTTAATTTATGAAACCTAAAAAAATGCCCTAATCTATACTATATTAATATTATAAAGCTGAAGAGTTTGTTTGTTTGTTTGTTTGAACGCGCTAATCTCGGGAACTACTGGTTGCAATTGAAAAATTATTTTTGTGTTAGATATTCCATTTATCGAGGAAGGTTATAGGCTATATAACATCACGCTACGACCAATAGGAGCGGAGCATAAATGAAAAATGTTACAAAAACGGGGAAAAAATATTCCTTTTTGAGAGCTTCCGTTGCGTGCGCTGCGTAAACGGTTTAAGTTACGCAAATATCATGTATGACGGAATTGTTTCTCTTTAAAAGTTCTAAAAAAAAGTCCGCGACGGTATATGTCTATCTTTTAAGATTGACTCACTATAACCTTTTTTATCGTAATCAAATTTGTTCGAAATTAATGCATTATTTCCGAAGGAGTTTTATCAACATAATATTAATCCATAGCCAAATAAATATGTTATTAATCACAAGTATTTAAATGTAAACAAAATTGTCCTTAACATCACTTGATTTCAATGAACATCTTAGGAGATATAATAATTTTAAAAGAACTCCGCAATAAAATAAATAGATATGTGCGGGTTCACGTGCGCATGACGCGCAAGATGCGGCGGGTGAGGGGAAGGGGCGCTGGCCTGCCTCCGCCCGGTAGTTCTGCGAGTTGCATTAGTTTTGACTGGTCCAGCAGTTGGTCAAACAGTGCTAATACCTCGCATCCCAATGATTCCCAATGATTTACCTTTTAATTTTTAAAAGAATTTAATTTCCCGTTTAAAACCGTGCAAACATTTAAACACGTAGGAATCGATTTACATTAAGACTGCTTTTCACATGGACAAACTATATGTCGCGTTATCAAGATCAGTTTGCGGAGAAAATCAGTATGTTCTTCTACCACAAGAAAATAAAACTAAAAAATATCATTTACTCTGAAGTACTTTAAAATACCTTAAAAAAATACTACTAATTACTTATATAATCGTTAATTTATTTACCCACATTTTTATAAGACCCCCAGTACTTTTTTTTACCCAACGTTCCTTTATTATTCCTGTTCCCGTGCCATTTTTTACTATAGTTCCATTTTTTTTAGGTTTTTCATCAAAACGCTGGTACAGCTATGTCATAACAGTTTTTGAAGTAACTCTGTCTGTCTGTCTCTCTGTAACGTTTTCACGGCTAAACTACAGAACCGATTTTGACGAAGATCGAAGGACATAGTAATATTATTTATCCAACCACGATAATGATATTTACGCGGACGAAGTCGTGGGCAACGCTATGACTATTATGATGATATAGGAGCGGCACATCAATGAAAAATGTTGCGCAAAAACTGGGAAAATTCATTAAACCACTCTGTGACGCAGACGAAGTTGCGCGGGTCAGCTAGTTTATTATAATATTCATATTTCTCTCGCAAAAGAAGATAAGTATTTAGGAAATTCTCAAGACAGGTTGTTATAAGTATTGCCTAAGGGCCAATATTCCCTAATAATTATGACAGTGACAGCTGTTGAACGTGGTTTAGATGTGCTGATCGCGTTCAGTTTCATTGGTGAAATTGGCCCTAAATCTCATTTAATCTAAATAAGGAAACTAACTATGTGAATGAAATGAAAAGTAATTTTTCACACAGGCATAGTCATTTCATATCTGTCACACGGTACGATGCCAATCTCTGCTGCCATTAACTATCTACAAACATAACCGAACAGTTTATTTACGCTTTAATTTCACAGTAATAGGGATGAAAATCCCTTGATAGATCGTAAACGTATTTTTGTTTTGGTTAATGATTGAAACCAAGTTATCCTTGCTACCTTGTTTTAATGAATTTCATAATTTATTCTGTTCCATAATAACAATGGAGCATATTAAGTTGCATGTTTTTATTATAATTAAAGCTGGAATTCCTTTGGATATTGGTATAATTATTGTCATGTGTTTTACACACTGATGAGTTTTAACATTTTGCGTGCGTTATTCACCCCAAAGAATAATGAAATTACTTCGTCATGGAATTAAAAATTAATAACTACGGATAATTTCACGTTTCTTTTATTTACATAATTTATTTACGTGCGACACTTAAGGAAGATACGGCAATATTTTTTATGTAGCATGTAAAAAAAAAAAAACAGAAACCTTTGAGATTACCAATAGAATTAATGCAGATTAAAAAACCGTTATAACTTTTACGATGAAGTAACACCTATCTAAATGATATTCCACGCATCATAGCGCAAGAAACTCCATCGGTATAACTAAGGCCTTCGACTATACACAGTCCTTATGAAGGCGTATCAAAGATCTCTGTGGCAATTAAATGCTAATCCTAGCAACTATGATGTAGATCGGCAATTATGGCGCGACAAAAAGTTGCCGATGAAAAGACTGCAGTTGATTTCCTGGTGATTTTTTGTTGGCTACGTGACTTAGGTAACGTGCAACTAGACTGCAGATAGAACTATTTTTGCACATTGCTGCGACATGCCTGGCATCAAAACAAACTGATATAATCTGCTGACAACTGATGGTCTAACTGTTTCGCACTTCATAGTAAATTCACTAAAGTAATCTTCTGCTTGGCGATCTAAACCCTGGTTTTTGCCAAATAAGACTATGGTTCGCTTACACTATGATTCCCAGGGTCACACAAGATTTAACTTTGATACTTGCGTGGTTCTTTATTGGTTTCTGCAACAATAACAACAAATTCAACTGTTGGTAATAGGCATTTTCAATCAATCAATAGTCTTTATTTGTAAAGCACTAGGAAGTGGTGAAGGGTGGGCGTTTTGTGGGACTGTCTTAGGTAATTTTTACGTTCGAAAATTGCTGATTCTCAGCCTAGTTTGAATTAATGACTTTAGTTTCAATAAATGAATTTTGTAAACATAGGTTCCAACAGTGTGCAAGATGTTGTTAATTGTTATAATTATAGTTTCTCTGTGTTTTGCCATTTGGCGTTCAAATATACGTTTATGGAAGGCTTTTACCAATTAAGTGTCTAGTAGTTTTCGTGGAATTGCTACAAGTTATGAATATTCTGAGGGTCCCAGCAACTAAGAAGCAATAAATAAGTCGTCTACACATCGCTCGTCTGCTCCGTATCGAAGTGAAGCAAACTGAGTCAGGGTCATAGTGCCACTCGGTGTATTCGCATCCTATTAACAGTGATGATAAAACTTATAATATTTTACGAGTCGATTAAACTCCGTAGTTTGATGGTAGTCGTAAATGAACGAAACTGTTCAGCGGATGCTTATGGGCTATAGTTATGGGGTTTATGGGTTATTAAGGTTATTCCTCGGGCTAGTTTTAGTGTTGGGTAGTCTAGTTATTTTGTTCGTGAATTGGTCCTTTTCTACTTAAGTATACTGGGAGCAACGGCTGTTCTATTTGAATCTTTCTAAGCAGCATTGTGTTTGGCAGTCAAACGTTAACTAACTTGGCAGTCGAACATTTGTTTAATTGCGCTAATATACCTAAATAGTAGTCGAAAAGACGTGTTTAGTTAAAACAGTACAATGTGTACTGTTTGAACACTGCGTGTCTTGTTGTCTGTACTTTACAGGAACTGTTGGGCGCTATACTGAAGGTACCAATCTCGAAGCGCCAAATTCTGGGCCGAATCTATTTAGATTACCATAGACACGTGAAGAAGAAGTGCAATAGAAGAACGATGTAGTTATTTGAAGAAAATTTATAACTGTGTAATAATAGAACATTGCTAACTGTCAAATAAAATGCTAGTGATGGTGTTGTGCTAGCGGCTAGGTTTATTAGTCGGTCCCACAACAATGCTATGTTTAAACATTACTGTAGTTAAGGGTGCATACAGCTGTCAAACATAAATAGCAACTTGATGAGTCTCTCAGGTGGCATCGTCAAAGACAAAGCTCAATGAACACTAATCCATCCAAAGGTTGTCTGTAAAAGATCGCTTTAGGCGATAAGACCGCCCATTGTGTCACCCTATGTAAAATTTCTAAATTTATGTCTGTAATTTTTATGGTGTACAATAAAGAGTATTCTATCTATCTATCTAACACTTCAGTTTTTTAAATATAATTATTGAGTTTTTATTTTTATTAAAATTGGAACATAAGTAAAATTTAAAAACTATAAACTGTTAGCTAGTGTCTGCCTATACGTATTGCCTAAATACAATTTCTGAAATAGCAGTGATAAAATACGCAACTTCGTGGACATAGAATGCGGTTTCAAAGACACATACTACAGCAAACTACGCAACTTACCTCATATAAAATACTCTCCCCCATCCCCTCTCTCTGCTCTCTGTATGTTCAGTCATATTTACAAGGCAGGTGTGACTGGAAACGCCTGGAGGGGTCCTAGGAGGACATATACTGACCTTATTGGTGATGTTCTTGAGAAAGGACAGGTGCGTAGTACTCGCAACCGGCGTGCGTGTATGACCAGATGTATGAACGTAAACGAGGCAAAAGGAGTATATAAGGATCGTAGCAGGTGGCGTTCTGTAGTTTCTGCCTACCCCCATGGGATGAAAGCGTGAGTTGATGTATGTATGTGTAAAATACTCAATATTTCTCCACTCGACATCAAATAAAAAAATATCTACCATTCAGATCGCAACTCAATTCGTCACTCGGCCTTTTAAGGGCGCGTTTGCGTATCAGGCAATATTATGCTGTTTTTCGGTACATTTTATGGCATAACCGAACAAAATCCAATATAACTAATAACTACCTCGTATAGATTGGTTCTTCATCTTCAAATTTCAGGTACTTTATTATAGAAAATTTTAGTTTTTTATAATGCAAAATCGTTCTATCGTTACCATTTCCCACAAAATTAACGATACCGGGTTGAGTTTAGGTGCATTTATTGTGTTATTATTAGCATATTTTACATTTCTAAAAATACTTTAAGTAGGCAAACATATTCAATTCTTAATTATGGGTTTAAAAAAAAATCTAAATGCTATAAATAGTCGCAGAAAAAATGAAAACCAAAACTAATTTTTTCACATTTTTTGCTATTCTGGATGAATCTTAATCGATTGCAATAAGGGTTATTTTATTTTTGATACCCGTCTTGATTTATTGCACAAGCATTTTGAATGAAACTTTAGTCCGCGCGTGGCCGCCGTAGGGAGTGGACACGTATCGCCTGTTTGCAGCGGCTCCAGTTGAAAAAGATCGCTGTACAAACACAAAATATTTGATAAACCAAATTTGATACTAAGTATCAAATTTGGTTTATCAAATATTTTGTACAAGATAAGATTTTTTCTTGACAAGATAAGATTTTTATTTTTTCTATTTTATTTCGCTATAGAAAATCATATAAGTAGGGTTTACAAATGCCTATTCGTCCTGGACTTGATGGAGCGACCTGAAGGTGTACTTCGGTGACTGCTACTGGATCTCCTCGACATGTTGTACTAGGTGAGCCGAGTTTGGGCTCGTTATGTTAGTTATACTGAGACCTTACCTCCGGACTTGATGGAGCGACCTGAAGGTGTACTTCGGTGACTGCTACTGGATCTCCTCGACGTGTTGGACTAGGTGAGCCGAGTTTGGGCTCGTTTTGTTAGTCATGATGAGACCTTACCTCCGGACTTGATGGACCGACCTGAAGGTGTACTTCGGTGACTGCTACTGGATCTCCTCGACGTGTTGTACTAGGTGAGCCGAGTTTGGGCTCGTTTTGTTAGTCATGATGAGACCTTACCTCCGGACTTGATGGACCGACCTGAAGGTGTACTTCTGTGACTGCTACTGGATCTCCTCGACGTGTTGTACTAGGTGAGCCGAGTTTGGGCTCGTTTTGTTAGTCATGATGAGACCTTACCTCCGGACTTGATGGACCGACCTGAAGGTGTACTTCGGTGACTGCTACTGGATCTCCTCGACGTGTTGTACTAGGTGAGCCGAGTTTGAGCTCGTTTTGTTAGTCATGATGAGACCTTACCTCCGGAATTGATGGACCGACCTGAAGGTGTACTTCGGTGACTGCTACTGGATCTCCTCGACGTGTTGTACTAGGTGAGCCGAGTTTGGACTCGTTTTGTTAGACATGATGAGACCTTACCTCCGGACTTGATGGACCGACCTGAAGGTGTACTTCGGTGACTGCTACTGGATCTCCTCGATATGTTGTACTAGGTGAGCCGAGTTTGGGCTCGTTTTGTTAGTCATGATGAGACCTTACCTCCGGACTTGATGGACCGACCTGAAGGTGTACTTCGGTGACTGCTACTGGATCTCCTCGACGTGTTGTACTAGGTGAGCCGAGTTTGAGCTCGTTTTGTTAGTCATGATGAGACCTTACCTCCGGACTTGATGGACCGACCTGAAGGTGTACTTCGGTGACTGCTACTGGATCTCCTCGACGTGTTGTACTAGGTGAGCCGAGTTTGGACTCGTTTTGTTAGTCATGATGAGACCTTACCTCCGGACTTGATGGACCGACCTGAAGGTGTACTTCGGTGACTGCTACTGGATCTCCTCGATATGTTGTACTAGGTGAGCCGAGTTTGGGCTCGTTTTGTTAGTCATGATGAGACCTTACCTCCGGACTTGATGGACCGACCTGAAGGTGTACTTCGGTGACTGCTACTGGATCTCCTCGACGTGTTGTACTAGGTGAGCCGAGTTTGGACTCGTTTTGTTAGTCATGATGAGACCTTACCTCCGGACTTGATGGACCGACCTGAAGGTGTACTTCGGTGACTGCTACTGGATCTCCTTGACGTGTTGTACTAGGTGAGCCGAGTTTGGGCTCGTTTTGTTAGTCATGATGAGACCTTACCTCCGGACTTGATGGACCGACCTGAAGGTGTACTTCGGTGACTGCTACTGGATCTCCTCGACGTGTTGTACTAGGTGAGCCGAGTTTGGACTCGTTTTGTTAGTCATGATGAGACCTTACCTCCGGACTTGATGGACCGACCTGTCAGAAGGTCACGAAGGAACGCTGAAGGTCTCAGCATGACTAACAAAACGAGCCCAAACTCGGCTCACCTAGTACAACACGTCGAGGAGATCCAGTAGCAGTCACCGAAGTACACCTTCAGGTCACTCCATCAAGTCCGGAGGTAAGGTCTCAGCATGACTAACAAAACGAGCCCAAACTCGGCTCACCTAGTACAACACGTCGAGGAGATCTAGTAGCAGTCACCGAAGTACACCTTCAGGTCGGTCCATCAAGTCTGGAGGTAAGGTCTCATCATGACTAACAAAACGAGCCCAAACTCGGCTCACCTAGTACAACACGTCGAAGAGATCCAGTAGCAGTCACCGAAGTACACGTTCAGGTCGCTCCATCAAGTCCGGAGGTAAGGTCTCAGCATGACTAACTAAACGTGCCCAAACTCGGCTCACCTAGTACAACACGTCGAGGAGATCCAGCAGCAGTCACCGAAGTACACCTTCAGGTCGGTCCATCAAGTCTGGAGGTAAGGTCTCATCATGACTAACAAAACGAGCCCAAACTCGGCTCACCTAGTACAACATGTCGCGGAGATCCAGTAGCAGTCACCGAAGTACACCTTCAGGTCACTCCATCAAGTCCGGAGGTAAGGTCTCAGCATGACTAACAAAACGAGCCCAAACTCGGCTCACCTAGTACAACACGTCGAGGAGATCCAGTAGCAGTCACCGAAGTACACCTTCAGGTCGGTCCATCAAGTCTGGAGTTAAGGTCTCATCATGACTAACAAAACGAGACCAAACTCGGCTCACCTAGTACAACATGTCGAGGAGATCCAGTAGCAGTCACCGAAGTACACCTTCAGGTCACTCCATCAAGTCCGGAGGTAATTTGTAAAAATATAAACAGCAATAATAAATGTTTTTTGTAGGTACCATAACTTTATTACAAAGAATATACTTACGTAAAAAAAAAACTTTCATAGTATCAAAATGGATTCACTTGACTACTATTCCCGCAGTTAGTCGTTCGTACACTTGTGTGTATGACCCGTGTCAATGTAGTAGTTCGATTCTGTACCTATCAATTTTGAGAATGCGTCCTTAACATCTCGATTTCATTAGTAATCGATGATCGGCGCAAGCGCACCCGACCGCGTCGAATATCGCTCTCTCTATTGTCTCAGTTTATCGCGAGACTCTGTATCTCGTGTTTAATGACAACGCTGTTTTATGTGTTAGCTTTTACTTTCATTGATACCATCAATTTTGCAAGGAGAAAAAGATTTGTTCCTGTTTCTGTTACATTGTTCGGGAGGCCTGGAATTTACAGCATAGCATAATCGGCCTATAATGATCCCACTGCTGGGCCACACACAGGCCTCCTGTCAGTGAGAGGGAGTGGGCCGTAATCCACCACGCGGGCCCAGTGCGGGTTGGTAGATGTCACATGTCTTCGAATTTTCGGTTCTAGGACATACCGGTTTCCTCACGATGTTTTCCTTCACCGTTTTGAGAGCAGTGGTGATGAAATAATTTACACAAAGTAAAGCGTCTGTCAGGGTTCGAACCTGCGACCTGCAACTCGTAAGTCATGTCCATTACCAGTGGGCCACTTCTGCTGTATCTATGCGGAATTTACAGAGTTGAGTCGTAATATCTATCAATGTTGTCTTTTATGCTTTCATGATCAGATATTCTGGATACTTAACCTGATATTAATTGGCATCTGAATCTACCGTCAGGGCTTGGGCAAGTTTGCGCGCTTTCAAAGCGTTTCATATTTATTTTATTCTATTCGGGAAACTTACATCTAAACTATACAGTGTTCTTAAACAATATGCAGGTCGTTTACAAGTTTCCACTGATAACGCTGATGCCTACGACTTTCAACAGGATTGACGTCAGCTGTTCGGTTGCTTAATGTCAGTTCCATCCCATTTGTGACGTCTCCATCATCGTTATCGCTGGTAGAATGTCACTTTTTTTAGGGCCTCTGGTCACTTTTGTTTTCAATGCTTATTTATTATATAGATATAAATTAGAAATGTTTCGATGTTCAGAATCAGTTAATAAAAATGGTATTTCGGAAAACGCTCGTTCAAGATCTCCTAATTCATAGCGTTTAACATCTTGACCAAGCTTTCTGGGTTTAAGCAACTTTGAGAAAACATACCCTTGTACTTAAGTTCCATAATTCTCACAATATTTAACCCACTTCACTCGCCATCAGTCACCACACACTTGCGTAACCTAAAAGTGTCGCCCGCGCATAAACCGCACATCTTTATAGCGTATTGCGGAAACCGCGGCAAAGCGGTGGTGACGTAACGCCGATGCGCGCGCGCCGCTATTATTTTTGGCGCGGGGTCATTGAACCCGCGTAGTGAAAGTCGCCGGAGGCGCCAAGCTGGCTACGATAGGACACCCCCGCCCTGAAGGTATTCGGCACCTTTAAGTGATAATGATGATAGGGATTTCAAAATGTAATGCTGTATTGTCTGACCCAGTTTTTCATCAGTGGGTCACGCGATATATCGGTCAAATTATGAACTTTCAGATTTATCATAATATTTTTTGCTACGTCGTTTTTCTCATTTATTATTTATTTATTAAATAATTTAAACATAAAGGACAAAATATATTTAAAACTAGTGTACAATCTCTTCCATCTAGCCCTTCGTCTTTGTGTACCTATTAATTAACTGACACAACAATCAAATAAGTATAGAAACACATACATTTCTTTTATTCGTTCATTCCCATCTAAACGCTAAATTATCATCATAACAATCCATTGTTTAATTCTACCATTCTATTACCGGAAACCGATCACATTGTGCCTTTCTAAGCATTTCCCATACGTGTTACAAAATCGAAATGCCTGTCGCAATCAAGTGTTAATTTTTAGTTACATTCATTTAATTGCGTAAATCCGCGTTTATCCGGAGATCTGTCGGAAACAATTGTGTTTGTGAATGTACTATTATTTTAGGTGGTTTCGTAATAATTATGATTGTTATAAAATTACGTAAACTAATGAGTTAAGTTTTGGTATCTGTGTTAGAATCTGGTAGTGATGAGTTTTGTTTTGGGTCAAAGTGGTTAGATCTCATGTAACAACCCATTGGCGAAAAGATTACTCACGTAATGTAATAATTGGTCTACTAGATTTGGGTCCTCCTATCTGCTATATTTAAAGTCGGTCCTACTATAGACTTTTGATCCTCCAACTTTGGTCCTAGCATCCGAAGTCAGTCTCACTCCAGACGCTGATTTAATTTTAGCTCGCTTCAGTAACGGGTCGAACTAAATCTCTAAATTCAGACCTACAAGTCGATCAGAATCTCAAATGTATGTAGTTGCAAGAAGTCTTAATTTAGCCTTAATTATAATTGTAACTATCACAATCGTGTTATCAATATGGATGTGCCAACACCTGATGCCTAAGACTTAAGAGGCACGGTAAGAGGAACTCCGTTACTAATTCCACTCGTCTTCTTCGTAACTGCGAGGTCTACAGTTAATTTCCCACAAACTGGTCTCTAACCTCTTTGGTGCATCAGGTGTGCTAATACCACGTTCTCAGAGCAGGGCGGAAGGCACGCGTGACCCGACATTTAGCGGCTTGGGATGCGCCCGCGCAGTGACGTAACATTTTAGTTTTCTACCCGCATCTCTCGCCGTAATATTTGCTAGAACAGATTTATAGTTTTGCCTGTCGAGTTTTTGATTTAGGATTTTCTTGTGGTTACGTCTCGTTATTTATTTGTGGGAACCTGGGAACTGGTTTGAATTTTTCTTGACAGTTCTATAGAAAGAATTTTGATTTACGATGGGAGGAAATACATTCTAGGGTCTGTTTCTGTTTGAGTTATGTTATTTTAAAAAGTTGACTTGTTCTTGGAGGCTTCTTTGGTTCTGCCATGGCTGCGAGTAGGGATGTGCAAGAGCTTTCGAATTTAGAAGTGTCAACGGTATCTTCTTACGTTCCTCTTTAAAGTCATTTGTGTCAATATTATTAAAGTCATAGTTGTTCGACTAGAAGTTATTGTTTCTGTCTCAGTTCTATGATAAATCTGACTGCATATTTCCATTTAATATTGTGCGCTACAAAACCAACTAGATACTTATCGTTTTCTCCTGGAATTAATTCAACCATTGCCCAGCTCAGCTGTACTAACAAGACTTATTTATGTAACCAAGGCAAAATTACTGACAAGTGAACTCTTGACCATTTAACTAACTAAATCATGTGTATCAATTCGCCTAATATATTAGGTGTCATAACGAATTCCCTTATCAATCCACAGAAAAAAATTACCGTGACAAATGATAGCTCGATCACGCCTAACTTCCAAGTCGTATGCGCACGATTTAGAGAGAGATAGAGGTAGGGTTGGCAGTGGGAGCGAAAGAGAGAGGTGAAAGATTTAAATTAGGTGTATCAGAATCGATCTTGATTTGATAGTTGCTGACAAGTGATCAGAGAAATAAACGGACGTATAATATGTAGGGTTGTCTGATGTATTTAAATTTTTGTGTGTGTGTCAGATTTTGATGTTAGTTCTTGTATTATGTAAGATGGGATCATGGTGGAGTCGAAAGGTTAACTTTTGATAGAAGATGAAAGCGTAATGAAAGTTATGAAAAAAAAGGCCTTGTGTATTAATTAACTATCTTCGCCGCCCGTGACTTCATCTGCGTGTATTTTGTACATCATCATTTTTGTATACAAATGAATAGGAAAAAAAATAGCCTATGTTCTTCTTCAGGTCCCAAGCAACAGAGGTCAAATCTTTAAGGTCAACGGGCAAGGTAATACCCTTAAGAGGGCACCGAGCTTTTTTTACAAACAAACATTTTTGTTTCTATTAGGTAAGCTTGTTTGAAGTAGTAAACAATTAAATTAAAATGTAGGGCAATATATTAGTATTATTGGGGATATACTAAACACGATTTGATAAAGTTTCCTCGATAGAATAAATAGGCAAAATTACCTCTTATCGAGTAATTTTTTCCTCTATTTTAGTACTTTTTTATTTAAATAAGTATATTTATATTATGATTAATTTACTAAAATAAAGTTCATAGATGACTGGAGCTTTTATGCGCGATAGTTTTTTTTATTTAAGAGCAATATGATGAAAAAAACAACGAAAAACATTGAAAAAGTACAAAAGTGTGGTTATTTTCTTTACTCTTTACACGTAAAGAAAAAGACAGAGACAAAGCCAAATGGTCGGTACGCTCTTAATATCTTTCAAACCCTAACGATTTATTTCGTGGTTTTGGGGTGAAAAACGAATAGACAGAGAGGCAGAGTTACTTGAGCATTAATAATATTAGTATGGATACACGTCTGACACACTTAGTGGGTGTTTTAACTGAATGAAGCAAGAAAAACCTGACCCTTGACTAAACAGCTCATTGTTAGAAAAGAAAACAGTCGCGTTTCCAGACTTTATTGCCAATTTAGCCAACATTATGTTAACTTCGACTACTTTTTATGCAACTTTACTGCTAAGTCCTCCAATAAGTTGCTAACTTCCACGTAATTTGCCCCAACTACCTTCTAACCGTTACAATGGCTGTAGAAAGGGCAATATCTTTGGCTCTGTGTCCGGGAGAATGTGGAGCAAAGTACGTGCTTTTTAGGGTTCCTTACTCAAAGGGTGCCGAGACCCAATTACTAAGACTCCGCTGTCCGTCCGTCGGTCACAGGCCTGTATCTTTTGAACCGTAATATGTAGACACTTCAAATCTTCACAGAGCGTGTACTACTATGGCTGCTATAACAACAAATAATAAAATCATAATCCTCCTTTTTGCTTCGCCGAAGTCGAAAAGAAGAAAAAAAGTGTTTTTTACCAAAAGTATTTTTTTTTAAATATGTAGTGTTAATTGTACGGTGGAACGGAACCCTTCGTGTTGCCGCCACTTTTTCGAATTGTCAGCCCTATGGGAAACAATGGCGGGTGTGGCCTGTCAGGAGAGTGCCAGTTCAATGCCGTGCGATATCCGATAGGGAGTGAATTGACATTGAAATATAGTGTGGCGACGTTTGGTTTGTGCCACTGACTGATGTAGGTAAAATAGGTAAGGAATTAGCATGGTAGATATTGTTCTTGAAGATCTTATACAGGGTGGATATTTGAGATAGGGCAGTAAGGGCAGCTGCCTTAACCGTTGTAGCTACTGGAAAACGGTCGTAGAAGATTGTCCTTACATTTTTGAGACATTTTGATCTACATTCACAGATTAAAATTAAATTTTACAGTCAGCAAAAAAATGGACAGTTTTTACTCAATGGGTAGTCTGTTTCTTATAAGGATCAAAAAAACTACTGGACCAACTGAGGTTTGAGTACTAAAAAAGTCAGAAATAGTTTTTTTTTTTTTTTTTCATAATCTTTGAATGTGATCTAAATGTCTCAAAAAGGTAACAACAGTCTCCTTAGATCTTTTTCCTGTAGCTACAACGGTTAAGGCTGCCCTTACTGCCCCATC
Source organism: Xanthia togata (assembly GCA_963853775.1). Taxonomy (NCBI): domain Eukaryota; kingdom Metazoa; phylum Arthropoda; class Insecta; order Lepidoptera; family Noctuidae; genus Xanthia; species Xanthia togata. Next base: position 23,655,438 of record OY970802.1, read on the forward strand.
TCAAAAATTAAACCTGTACCTATAGCCAGAGAAGTATGTATCCATAGAAGAGAAATATGGATAATTTCCAGTGGGTTGAGTCTGGCGTGGTCAGCTCGCGGGTGTTGAATCGAAGAGGGCATGGTGTATTAATTAAGATAAACAGCTTTTAGTTAGAAACCCGTTAGGATTCCAAGACTATTCAAATCGTCTGGTTTTCATGATTTTCGCTACAGACATGAGTGGCCAAATGGTCTGAATCAGTTTGAAATTAAATCATGTGAGATATTTCTCGACGGCATGTGAAGCCAAGTCAGATTGCCCATGGGCGGCTTTAAACCTCTGACACCAGGTTAGTCACAAACCACACAAAAAGAATCAGACCTCTTCCAAAATATTTATCCTAACCGTCTGGCAACTGCTGACTAAAAAACAAAACCAACGCATTCGAAGCAATTAGTAGAAGAATAAACACAGTCATGGCCGTACGATATTCAAATACCAAACAAACCACTTAATCAATTGAGGCGCGTCGAATGATTTCATGCGACAAAAGCTAAATAAATTGCCCGCTAAATAGCTTGGCATAGCAACAATTGCCCGGGACACTTTCACTACATTTCACTGTCCCTGTCTTAAGAATGCACCATTTCACCTACTCATTAGCATGACTGTGCACCCGTCTCGCTCTGCGATGCATAATTTGTGTATGTGAGAAAGGGATCGTATGTGTTATCTGAGATCGGTATGCGAATGTCGTGTGGAGTTTGATCAGGATAACAATGTTTTTGGTAATTGAATTTTGTTGGTTAACGTTGATATTGTGTAACCTTCTCTTTTGGCTTATGGGGTGGTCAGAACTTCTAAAAATTTAGTCGCGTGAGTCGTGTCTCCGGCAATCAGAAATGGATAGGTACAATAATTTCAATCAGTCGGCCTGGCTTTTTCCTTATCCCTGGTAGACTGGTAGCCGACCCCAAGGTCGGCTACCAGTCTAACCGGAGGCAGCTGAGTACCAGTATTTTACATGGAGCGACTGCCTATCTGACCTCCACAACCCAGTAACTGGGTAACACGATACTCCTTGGTCAGACTGGTTGTCAGACTTTTCGGCTTCTGTCAAAGATCTACGAATGACAGCCGGGACGGAGGCACGGATAGGTCTCGATACGTAATAGATCACCCATCCACAAACCGACCGCGGCAAGCGTCGCTAAACCTTCGATCGATGGCTGCAAAATCAATGCCGTTGTAATAGATGCAAACGAGCCTTGAAAATTACGTGAAAATTACTAATGATTTATCAAAACTAATAATATTATCTTTTGTTAACAGGTAAGCATCGAGAATTTACAATAATGTTGGAAGTAGCTGTAAATATCAACGGCCTTGGTAAGTCAAGAAAGATGCGAGCTTCCATGAAGGCAACTTTGAAGTAGACAAGGATATTACGTTGTGATATTCAGTTGTGTCTTGAAAATTTGATTAAGTATATTTTATTTAGTGCCTTAATGTTAATGCCATCACCGTCAAAATTCGGGGCACATGGCAGGCAGCTTGAAGCAAGTCCAAAACTTTTTGTTTTGTTCTGGATAACATCTCTTAATCTGCAACCCATCCACTGCGTTCTGATGATGACCAGCAGTTTCAAAACAAGCCCAGCTCATTAACTTCTTAATGAACTCTCATATTTTATTTTAGTGCTGACAACACTCAACGTCAAATAAAGTGGGCACACTTAACTCCCTCTTAACTTAAGTATCACTTGAGTCTTCGTTATCTTAAAAGTAAAAGTTACTATACAAGTACCGCGAAAAGTGAAACACGATGATATAAAGTAGGTATAATGTTTAAGCAGAACTGAAAAAAAAAAACAGTGAACTATATTATTAAGTCAATAGTTTTAAATGAATAGTGTAAATTTAACCACCTCTGTGGTCTAGTGGTTAGACCACCTTTGTCAGACCCAAAACTTCCTGCTCAGTTTAGTTGGTGGTAGGGCTTGTTCTAAGTCCGTCTGGCTAGCTACCGCCATCTTATCCAAGTCTGCCACCATAACAAGAATGTTGTCAGCTTTGTTGTGTTAAGACAGAGGTAAGATAGCCTGTTCCTCTGTGGTTGGAGATTACGGGTGAAGTTCACTTCAACATTCGACCTGATCATCACTTACCATCAGGTGAAATGCAGACCAAGAGCTTTCCCAAAAATGTACCTATTTGATGTGTGGTCTCAAATCTAGTTTATGGTGACCATAAACTGTGCTAGTGGACATAAGTTTTAGGTACGAATGTGGATGGTTGTATGAGTAGAGGAACATCAAAGAAATGATGGCTGGAATGTGTTAAAGATGACGATATGGCTAGAAAAGAGGTGACGATTGAGATTAAGACTTAAAAGTAGAATAGAAGAATACAGTACAGTACAACAATTTTCTTAATGTCCCTCGGCAAACTTCGTGATTCGTCTGTCGTCTGATTTCTATTGCACTTGGGGCAGACCGGACGCTCTCAATCGACTTGGAAGCATATAGAGTTGTTAACTGACGAAACACGAAGTTTGCCGAGGGACATCAAAAAAATAGTTGTGCGGTATGTAAAGTATGGAAGAAGGAGACATTATTGTGACACCAAATAATTTGGGATAAGAGTAAGAGAATTACAATGAAATATAATGGATTTAAGTTAATTAGACAAAACGAACGGTACTTTTGACATATATGTATAAAACGAATACTTCTTGCTAAATCATTTGTATTGTCTGATGATATGTGCAATAGGGATGTTGACTGGGGAAAAAAACCGGAATAAAAATATTATACACGTATTTTTTGCTTTATCATAATAATAAAAAATATTTTGATAAAACGCATTAAAGTTGGAAAATGGGGGCTCGCTACGTCACAATTCAGTATAAAATCTACCGCAGAGTGACGTCATGCTACATTTTAACTCAATGTATTACCTTCGTAAAAAACGAAAAAATACGTGTCCAATGTTTTTTTAATAAACTAACCGACGGACAAAAAAAATTGTGAACATCCCTATTCTAATGGCCCATATTTTGTAGAATTAAAAAGACCAAAAGTGGAAACCAAACGTTCAGTAGTTCCAATATTTGTATAGCACTTTAATTATAATGGAACTCTGACCCTACCCACTACGAAACATTTTAATACGCATTCTCACACTTGAAAACCAAGCCAAGCACGACATGACAGGCGTTTGTAAAATCTATTAATCAACGTGAATAATTAATTAAGTACTCGCTGTACTGAGTGACATAATATTTGTAAAGATGCGCCGGCGCAAGGTCGCTTGCGTATTGTGTGTCGGCTGAATGACCACACCTTACTTTTGTGTAGGACTGGTCTAATGAGTGGGTCAGATTAAAAATAAAATCGTGTAGTATTAATTTAAAAAACAGATTTATGGCGAATTTCACCAATAAAATTGAACGCGATCAGCACATAAACCACGTTTGAGAACTGTCAGTGTCATTATTTTCTTTGGACACTGACAGCTCTTGAACACAGATTCGTTGGTGAAATTCACCCTGAATCAGAGTAATGAGTGGAGGAAGTTCTCAAGATCGCTGTTAAGACCTGGTTGAGACTAGCACAGACCAGGAGGAGGTCTATTCTCAACAGTGGGTGGAACAAGGTTGCCGAAGTTGATAATGATGAAAAGCAGATCCTTTGTTTGTGTTTCCTTACCATCATGATCTTCAAACATATCTCTACTAAATTGTATCTTAGTCTATACCTATCTTTATTGCGTAATGCATTTGATATCATAATAACATTCATATTGACAATTCAACAATATCCATTACCTCGTATGTTTTAAAAATCCTCGTTCCCAGAAACCAAAACAACGCAATGGAAATTGTTGAATTGAACTGTCAACAAGAAACCAATTCTGTATGATTATGAGTGCGGTGTTAGAATTGTAGTTTATCATATCACACCCACTTCGACATAAAATGTATCTATTCTTGAGCCTTCAGTGTTCAGTGGTCCAGATATCCATCAAATAAGCAAAGACAAACAGAAAATATCTTCAACAAAACACATGTTTACATGTATCGTCCACCCACGTGGGCTCAGATAAATTAGCCGAGCCAATTAAGTGGATTATTTGTGCAATTAACTGCAATTGTTCCATTCAGGCTGTTATTTATCGTGGCTTTATGTTAGAGCACTTCGAGCCAGTTACGGCGCAGGCGCAGAGGTCAACTGCGTCAACCCGCGTCAATATTGGATGCATCAACGTCGTTCGAAATAGCAACTATGTACTATCGCGGACACGCATATCTGAAAAACGTAAGGACTATTCCTTGCAGCGCTCGGCCGCTATAGTAACGCTTACCGACGAAAAAAAGGGTCGTGTGCACGGGATTTAGTTTCCTTCTGTTCAGGAAAGTGTTAACAAATCCTGTTCAGAATACATTCTTGCGCAATCACTCACTAAAGGTAATCTGTAACACATGTATCTGTATTTAAAAGGTTTCAACTTTATATCGCACCACTTTCCCATTTTTATTTATTTTTATTTTTTTATAAATAAAAAATAAAAAAATTATAAATAAATATAGTTTGTAAAACATTATTTAATTGTTATTGAAAAAAAAACGACGTCAATTGAGGTTATGAATGTAACCTCAAATTATGAAATGAAAAACATTTTTACGGTGATTTAAAATTATAATCAAATAAATCATATCTTTTTTCTATGGTTGCGTATTATAAACAGAAGGCTGCACTGCAATAGATAGTAGGTAAATGAATTTAAATAAAACAGTATGCCACAACAGTAACCATCTGCCGATTCAAGTAAATCCTATGTCCCAATACATACTTTTTCTTTCTTTCTTTCTTTCTTTCTTTCGAAATAAGGAAAATGCAACTTTGCAAGAGTTCAACATTCTCAGCCTTTCATTACCTACGCTACGTTGGAAAAATAAAAGGAATCACCTTTATTAGTTTAACAATCCTACAGAATTAGCCTGTAATAGGGTTGTCTGCTGCAAAAATAAAATTAGGGCAAAGAGGAAAATACTGATTTGTAAACAAAATTTGTTACGCATTAATCGATTTAGATTTATTATTTAAATCGATTAAATGCGCAACTTAGTTACTAATCTAGATGAATGCTTAAGTATAATGCACCTTTATAATTCTTCCACGCAATTTTAAAACATCACAAAATAACCGATTATATTCTTATTACATTCTAGAATATTCCGTTTTTTTTTTGTCATGGCAACCCTACAATCTGCAGTCGAATAACATTCGATGCGCGTGCGCATTTAAGGGTTTTAGTACATTGTATCCCGGCTTTTACGGCGTTTTGCGGCTCACATTAATTAAATAGCCCTTATTTTTAACGTTACCAATCTACTGTGGTCAACATTAATAAGATGTCTTCAACGTTTTTAACAATAAATTGATCCTTCATCATTGTCTATATGGTTATAGTCTGCTCTTAGTTATCAAAACATTATTGTAATGTTTTTATTAAACTGCTTTATTCTGTTATAGCGTTGTCTTTTGCTGTATATTTTTGCTCAATTACGTTGATTGTAATTTTTTTGAGACTGGTTTAATCGTTCATCTGGATTAATAATATATATCAGGCAAGTTTAACAAAGCAGGCCAGAAAACGATAACATACATGATTAGTTTTTGTTTATATGACCTTCTTCTGTAAAGAAAAGACTTTTATCTGTTCTATTCAGTCATTTTATCTGTAAATTCCCCGACAGGTCCCAGGTTAAACGCACCAATAACGTGTAAAATTAAACACCACTTAGGCTGCTGGTCTAGACTATATAAAGTACGTTTAACCAGCTTAGCTTTAATTAAATTAATACATACAAGAACCGCATCATTTACCTCGATCAACATATAATTTAGATTCTTTTAACATAACCCCCTGCTGTGTGGGTGCCTACAATCAAACGTCTTTTGTTCATTTGGTCTTACGTACCTACTTCTTTTGCCTTTTTAATACATTGTGTACCCGCCTTTTGTGCAGTATGGGAAGCTTAATTATCAATAACCCTGTATAATTTACAAACCCTTTCGTAAATTAAATCGTTTTCACCCTTATCCTCTGAGTAATAAGGTAAAAAATTGGTGAATCATTGTTCGCAGTTGAAGGTACATTGAAGACAAATATTCTTTTCAATACGTGAAATGTTTCGGCAAAGGTATTATTAGCAAAGATGGCGGCTGTGGCGATATCTCGATTGAATTGATTCGTATCGCAATAATCGAATGTTTGCATGGATTTAATAATAGAGGTCTTGAAAGGCGATCAAAGGATGTATGGCATTCAAATGTTTGGGGCTCAGTAAAATAAAATAATGATGGTTGTAGGTAGTGTACTAACTTGAAAGGTTCGTAATGCTAAAGAGTTTGCCAGAGAAGACTTGGAATAATAGACAAGTAAATAAGATTTTTTAGAGGTTGCTCTTGCTAACACTGCTTCCTTTTTTATTTATTTAAAACTCAAACTAGAAAGGTCCTTGAAAGACTCACCTGTTGGAACGAAAAGTTTTATTACAATATTACGTAGGCGTTGTACAATCATTTAGGCTGCAGGATCTTGAAAAAAAAGCGTACTCAATCATGCTTTGTTTCACCTCAACTTCTGGGACTTTATAGGTAAGTGTCAATGTCATTGAATTCCATCATCAGAATTATTGACAGCCTTGTTCCACCCACTGCTGAGAATAGACCTTCTTCTTTTTATGCCATGCTTCCCTGGTCTGAGCGAGTCTCAACCAGGCCTTCCCCGCGATCTTTTGTAGGGCGTCCACCACCCACGCTGGAAGTTACTAAGGGTTAAACCTAACTTGAGAATACCTAAAGGTACACAACCCTTCAATTCAATTCTAATGGTTTTAAAGAACTCATTGTTTATCCGCCAAAAAGACGAAAAAAATATACAACCTTACATCTCTAAAATCCTGCTGTTTTTCAAAACCTCAAACATCCTGTGTATTCACACGGGGTCCATTTGATCATCAATCATAATTAGATCCTTTGTACTTTTATAAATATTTTCGGCTCTGCGGTCTCATTGTGATGCTGGAGATTGTTTTTAAACATTTTAGCACGAATTTATTTAAAATTTAAGGAGGAGATAAACTGTGATGGATTCTTTGAATAATGAGTAATGACTGCAACTTTTGGAGGAATTCTGTCTTTAACTAATACTATATAAGTTGATCATACTCGTATAGTAGTAGGAAAAGACCAAAAAACTGCATAGCCAGAGCCTCGTCAGCATCCTCCTGCCATAATCCCATTTCAGCCCAGGTAGCACGAGTGATTTTTTCCCACGGCGATTTTTTTTCGCACACTGGATTTTCAACGCTTTGCTTAGAGCTGAGAGTTGAAAAACCAACAGTGTGTTTTTTCGATATGCTAGGATGCACTCTGTTAGATCCTCATGCTCGGCTCAACACCGAGAGTGGAAAATCCAGTGCGCGGTAAAATCCCGCCGCGATATTTCCACGTCCATGCGCACGTGGGCTTAGTTGGGGCCAGTACCTACGTTTTATCTTCTATAGATACTTCTATCAGCCATATTTCACACAATACATCCATGTTTTTTCGTTCATTTCAACCTGAGTGATGGCAACATTATACAGATCAGATAAGAAGTCACATTCCCTTCTAGACTAAACCCTAATTCTTGCCGTCGTTACGACATTGATTACCAAAGGAACTGCTTAATTAAACCATTACGTAAGACCTATTTTTAATTAGCAACTATCTAGCAAAACACTCGGAATGCGAACTACAAAATCGTGGGCAAACCAATGCAAAAGCTATGCAATGCAACCACTACGAATACCAGCCATTCATAACTTTTTGTAATCGACTCGGAATCGATTCAAACGTTCCAATGAATCGATTATTAATTGCGAGAACTCGATTGTAACCTCAAAATAGTGTCCCACGCTGGAAATCGACTATTTCCTCCAATCACTAGGGTTGACTAAAATGGTATTTATGTCTTTGACATAAGGGCTTTTGTGGATGAATTAATAAGTTGGTTTATGAGTCAATATGGCTAAGTAATTAACATTTTACCTTGCTCTAGATAACAGGTGTGGGTTTATCTTAGTATGGGGCAGGTTGCAACTGACAGAGATTTTTTAATTAAGTCAATAAGTTTGTTCACTTTTTGGACTACTGTACAATTGGTTACGATGGTGTTTACTATGTGTATCGATTGATTCAGATATTATTACTTTAATTAATGCCTTGAATGTTATTAATAATTGGCAAGTATAGGGAAGGGAAGGTTTAGGTTAATTAATTCGATTTTATTAAAGGTTCATCAAAGCCGTATTTTATAGACTGATCTAATCATGATGTCTCTTATTAACCTAACTAGCTGCGCCCCGCGTATTCACCCGCATAAGTATCCATGTGCCAAATTGAATCCAAATACGTTCCGCCGTTTTAGCGTAAATGCGGAACAAACACAAAAAATCTAATCTATATTATAATAATACTGGTTGCGCCCGTGGTTTCACCCGCATAAGTCTCGGTCCCGTGGGAACATCGGGATTTTAATTTATCCTATGTCCTAATCCAGGTCATGGCCTACCCATGTGCCAAGTTACATCCAAAACTGTTCATCCCTTTTAGCGGGAAAGTATAACAAACAAACAATCATACAAAATATTAAAACTTCTCTCTTTTTATTATAATATTGGTTTAAATTAGATGAAAAAGACCGCAGTTGACTTAATTTCAACTTCATCGTGTATTGTACGTTACCTTCCTACTTCTCGCTTTAGATCACACCTTTTATTCTACTCGTATTTCCAACCTTGCTTATCAAATAAATAATTTCCTATCGGCTTGCATTTAATAGTGTTATAATTTGTGCAAGTTAATTCTCAATCTCCTGCTGCGTTTATAAACTCATAACGTACAAATATGAAGGTCGTTCTAAACAAAGAGAATAGTAAAATTCTATTGATTTGATTTGCAGGTGTTAGTTATTTAAAGCACAGATTAAAACAGACGGTTCACTCCGCAAAATCATTTAAATATAAAGCGGCTCTTGCTACGACACAATAAAGTGCAATTCAGGTCGCACAGCGCTAATTACCTACAGTCTACAGTTATATCCACCTAGAAGTTGCCTCTCTTTCTATTGCGTGGCTCTTATATCTTCTGTCTGACTACGTTACACTCACTGAATTGGCCCGACAAGTCGAGCCCGGCCGCGTACTTGTTGCTTCATACGTAACATACGGAGTGCCCCTTCTGTATTATTCTGTGTTTAAAGACTGTTCAGTTTTCATCGCAACGATGTTGGAATCTAGATTTGTGCCCGGCTGATGGCAATAGACTCGACCACTATTAAATGGGACTTAAATATAGCTGGCGAAATGTGGATATACTATAGGTACACCTCTGCCTAACCCTTCGTGGAATACAGGCGTGATGTTATGTTAACTCTAAATGTAAGGAATAGACAGCTTCATTTGTGGATATCGTTAGCACTACCTTCTAGGGTTCAGAAAAAGTAGACAAGATTATTTTTTGATGTACCTCTAATATTTGTTAACTAAGTATATTATACGTTTTTGAATACGTCGGTAATTTTAGTTTTTTTTTGAGGTGGTAAGTAAAATTAAAAATCATGTTTTTTTATTAATTAAGCCCATATCGATCATAAAAACTTCGACTGCCATACTACTGAAACGGTTGCACAATTCAATACATCAGAAAAACCTTTTAAAAAGTCGGAAAGTGTCACGCGCACGCGCCGGTAACCCATATAGTGCAAACGGCCCTTTATGTGCCAATAAATTCATTTGTCAACGCCATGTCACTTTAATTTAAGCCAGTTAATTTACTTGATTGCTTTTGTGTGTATTGAGGTAACCAGGTTTGTAATTATATTCTGTTAATGTTTAATTATACTATGAGCCACCTACCCGGTTAGGTTTGTGAAAATATGTCTTGAGGACGATTTCAATAGAACTTGTTGCCTTCTTGCGAAAATCGCTCAAAATCGCAATACTAATTTTGGCAGTTCGAAATTGTAACGTATTTTTTGGTGCCAAAGGTTTTCTAATCAAAATTTTTGTCCAACCACATGAATGGAGCCTCCCCGAGCGACTTATCTTCGACCTGATTACGTGTGGCGCACCCTGTTTATGATTGTCTAATGCTTTCACCACGATGGTATATAAGACCACCATGCGCCGCATGCCTATGTTATCTGCCATGCCATGTTACCTGCCCACTTGATGACCTTATGGCTGCCTCAGGGTTCGCGTAGCTGAATTTTCGGCCAAACATTATATGAACTTTTTGCCACATATACGCTAAGACCATAGATATAAGAAATATTTATATGGCTAAGACAGTAATTTTTTTTCGATTCTGGAATACAAATTATTTTTGTAAACATGTGTAACATTATACATATAAATGTAAATGTGGATGTAAAAGTGGAAACCTGTGAGTTTCAACATGTTTTGCCACCATTGGCGTACAAAATAAATTATAGCCACTTGACAATTAAGAAATAAAAATTAAAAAAAAGCATAACAACATTAAAATATAACACAAATAGATTAGAAACTATCATTTAAAAAATCTTTAACATAATAGTAACATTTTTTAGTAAGTATTTCTTAAGTTCTAAGAAAATGAATTTAGTTATTATAACACGGGTTAAAATCCTGTTAAAGAGAAACTCTGTCTAAGCATTACAAAATATCGCTCTAAACTCTAAGCTCAACCAGCTAATCATACCCATGTCTACACAGGGACGTGTTACATTACATCGCAGCATCCAAGTGATTTCAGTGAAATTGCGCCCGACAAACTTTCATCGATCTTAGGAAATTGATTTCCTTCACAAATCGCTGTGAATCACTTTCTCATACGATATGCCACGTACAATAATGTTGGTATCGATTACCTGGGTATTATCTAAGTTATGCGAACATGATTTTCTACAACAGATATCTAGAAACGATTTTGGATACAAAATATGCCTCGTGGATCTAACTGTCGCAAGCACTACAGCTGAGATGAGATCCGGAGTTCGATTCCCGGGTCGGGCAAAGTGTTTTTGAGTTTGGAATTTCTCAATGGCAGTTCGCAGTCTGGGCTTGTGCTCGGTTGATGGCAATAAGCTTGCCTCCTATTACACAGGACTTAAACATAACTGGCGAAATGTGGGTGTATAGGTACACTTCTGCCTAACCCTTCGGGGAAATCAGAAAGAAAAATGCATTTATTGGGATAACAGCAAATAAAAAAAAACATCTTAAAACTACAAAACACACGTGTAATGTTATTATGTTGGCAACTCCTACCGAAATGAGAGGAATGCACAATATGCAAATTATTCAAGCTATGTCGAATTTTGAAATCGAAACGCCGCCCTCTAAAATCCGTCCCACGATAATTATTGACCACCAACTCACAATTAAGTACCTCAGGTGTGTTCAGAAAGTGCCAATTCAAAATACATCTTGCTACTGGCGACTGTCTGGTAATCAGAGCCTTTTAAGGCTTATATTAAGGCCCTGGAGCAACACAAAACGTGAAAGGCTCCCGAAAGAAAACATAATTTATCCCGTAGGGCCAAAATACAACCCACATTACAAACCAGACCAAAAAGCTTTACTCGCTCAATAATTAAATCACGCACACTCGTGACAGTTGCACATGTAGCAACCCTACCGCGTGCACTCACGCGCAGCCCATCGGACCATGGGTTTAGAGATGCCCAAACGCACCATAATTGGCGCCAACGCTTTTTGGCTCGGTATTTTTATTCATGGATTCTTGCGGCCTCTTTTGTAACCTTGAAGCCTTTTATGGCCCATCCTTTTTGCTGCCAAACGTGCGCACGCGCCGCTGCTAAGACGAGTGAGCAATTAACTTACCCACTTTGCGATTGGTCAAAACCAAAACAATACAATCATATGCAATGTATTGTCGGTCAGTTTTTCGGGGATTTTTGCCTGTCACCGTTTTGGCACTGACAGTCGATCTTTTATGGATGGCTTGCACAACATTTAATATATACGATGTAATGTATACGTTGGATTTTGTTTTATTACATGTACTCGATGGACGTATACGGAGTAGTGAAATATTTTACAGAAGAATTGCATCATCAACTTGTTCGTTGAGCAGAAAAACTCGACGTTTAAGTTGTTTGTCGTCCAACTAGTTTCATGCAGCAGTACGATGCAATGTCTGGCAAAGATACCAACTTTTAGAAAGTTAATTCCAAATTCTAAAAAAATCCGTGGAAACAATGTAAAATTCAAAATAACCGTGGAACAGACAAAGGGCCTCCATGCCACCAACTTTCTTAAGTCGCTGCATATTTGAACAGTCAATTTGCATTCCCTCAAAACGCTCAGTAAATCACAGTACTTTCTTAAACAAACAGTGATTTCATTACAAAACCAAATACAGTTTATCTGGGCTCTGTAAATTTTAAAGAGAAAACAATGGCAACGCCTTTCCATTTCTCTAAATCAAATAGTACCAAAACCGGGCGGCGGTTATGAGAGGCGCTGTCGCTGCCCGCGCCGCTGAGTTATGTTGCGCGCGCGCACCTCAACAATTTATTGCGATTAGAACACTCTTTGTGGTAGCTGTGATTCAGATGTGCTGCGTTTTACTTGGATGTTATTTATGGAATAGAATAGCAATATGTATCTGAATCTGAAATCTGTGTCTGAATTGAAAAGCTGTACCTATATAAATAGCTGGAAGATTTTCGTACTGCCATTTTACTGGCAATCATCTGAATGCTCGATTTAGGAACGTTGGAACTGCAATTTTAAAGCCTATAATGTATTTAATGGCTTAAACTCTTCATTGGTGCATGGGGATTATTCCTTTTTTGGCAAGAAGCGTGAGCGAAAATAACGTATTAAGCCAAATCGTTCTCTATTACACTTTTCTGGCTCGATCACCTTAGCCGTGATCACAGGGCTATCTATTATCCTTATTTAATCTTAAGCAGGTAATTACATCAATTACACATGAATTCGAACCTGCGACCTCCATTCTTACTGGCATCTTAACTGCCGGCCTTACAAGGCGATCGAATTACACACAATACAAACGGTTCGGATCAATTAGGTGCTTGCGCGGGCGCACCCAGTCCAAATCAATAATGCAATAATCTTTATCTTAGGCTATAAACTAGTAAAAGCTCTTTGTATTGCTTGTACGACACTGAAACGCGCGTGTTCAAATAATAGAGTATACATTGCAAAACTTTGCAGACGTGATGGTTAACTGTACCACAAGGGTTCACCTAGTCGCATAAGGCCGGGAGCCGATACTTATGACGTCTGCGAAGTTTCGCTAAGTAATTTAACTTGACCCTGTGTATATTTTTTATGGCAAAACTTATAATCAGAATTCCTGTAAGCTCTTTGCCTATAGCTATCTCCATAGAAACACGGAAGCCAGTAAACGTTATTAATAAAATTATTTATTATCAATACTGGTGGCTAGATATTAGCCCTTACATTGCACCAGGATTTATAGCCGTGGTTCTACTCAACACGGTCGTTATTTAGTACCGCATAAAATATGCACCCTGCCGCACACTATTGCCCGATCCGTGTGAAGAGGGCCTTATGGTAAGCTGACATTACTATTGAAAACTATTGTGAACGAATTTAATATTATAGAACATTGTTCCTAATCACGTCAAGATTTAATTTATTGCTTTGAAATAATATGTTTTGCGGTACCTAATTCGGATAGGTCTTTCTCATGTGTGCTAACAATCTGTTCATACTCGTATGTTAATCTAATTGCTCTAAAATGACGGTGGTTCTAGTTTCAATCCGAATTTGGTAGTCCATTAACTAGTTTGAATTATTAATTCAATCAAAGCCAAATTAACAATAATTGGTTTCTACCTAAATACGATGGGTACAAAAAAGCCTATCCAGATCTAACATGATTTAATTTTTATCTAATTAATCAATTTCTCTCGACTCCAAATAGTCAAGCGTAGGTTTTGGCAAATTAATCTCACATTCCCACGTTTGGATCAAAACTAAGCCAACCAACCAACCAACCAACCAACCAACAACAAACCAACCAACTTAGTTTTTAAAGGAGTCTTGTCCTCAATCACAACGGCAATTCCTCAGATTCGCCACACTCCCAAATTGGTTGCATTCGTCATTCGTTACGGTGTAAATGCTCACTTTACTCGATTGACGGATATTCAAAGAAGTGGTACAAACCTTAGGAAAGGTACTCTCTCTTTGGAGTCAGAACACGGGGTCACTATGATAACTTAGGTCTCAACGTCGAGAGCGAAGACTTGAAATATGGCCTGAGAATCGCAGTGTTTAGAATTATAAGTATCACCATAATTTTGAATTTATTACATTTATTACGTTGAAATTTATTCTGGGTGGTGCTGGTACAGTTTTCTGTTTCTACCACTCTAAATTAACATTCGTGACTGTTTCGATATCAATTGGAAGGAAAAGATTTAAGATAAATCCTCAGCTGTAGCTTTGTAATTCATATTTTCTTACGTTTTAACCAATTTGCAGGTCGGTGTCAGGTTAAATCATAATCAAAATATGATTCGCGACTATAACATATATGTATTTACATAATTATAATCATTAGAATCATTAATTGGTCCATCTATCTAAGTTAGATTTATTTGTTCCATAACAACAAATCTCTGGAACAAATCTTACATAAGAGAGATGTATTAATGATTCTAATGATTATAATTTTGTAAACAAGCGGGATCCACCTTAAGGATGCCCCGATTATTAAATCTGTAGCTCTTTTATTCTTATTACATTTATTACCTTCTCTTATTATACTTTTAGGTCAATCGTCATTTGGTTTTCGCTTCAATAATTGCATTAAAAAAACTGCAATCATTGTTAATTAAAATCCAAGCTTAATCCAATTGGCTTGATGCAGACTCTTCCGCTCCATCTCCTTATCAGCCTCATCTATAATCATGATCATTGATCCTCTCCATTACACTCGCGTTTCATTCTCTCAAGCGAGTCGGCCTTGCCCCCCGGTTCCGTGCCCTCGGGCTATACTTTCACTGACGGTGCCTCCATCTTCACATGAAAGCCATTTCTAGGTATCATTTCATACATTCCAAAACACTTATGTTGTTATTCTTCATCGTTGCTAAATTCTTGTTTAAAGACCGCTTTTAGTTCAAAAGTATCTGATTTCATTGGCTTTTGGTTTATCTTATTTGATGCCATTTGGACAAAGCCTACGTTGATATAAAAACCCGATGGTTATCTTAATTTTTCTTATAGAGTATGTTCTAACCTATTGGTTCTTTCATCACATACTTAAAAAAATAATAGAGTTAACATGAAGAAGTTATTACTGCTGTCGTTTAATTTCTCAGTTTTCAGGTTCCATGATACCTATCGTAAAAGCCTGTATCCCGGCGGAGTGCCCGGTATCACCGTCAGTAATTAAACAGTTATTAAAATCTTTGCGTCAATCGATATTGAAAATAAAATAATGTGAGTCACAGTTAAAGAAAATAAACATTTGATCACTTTATTTATATTACTCTTGATATAAAGGCTGATTTAGAAAAGATGGACGGATTGCGTGAAGAATGATATGAAAGGGTAGGAAGTGGATGATATCGTTGACAGGAGCGAAGAGAACAAAACGTGCTGTGCTGATTCCATGTAACATGGGACAAGGGCAGGAAGATGATGACGGTAAAGGCTGATTTACGTTGATCCAGTATTTCCAACCCAGCGATGGAATCCAGTGAGACTGGTCGGTTATTGAAACAATGTAAACAATCCAGTTCAGCATCAAGTATCCACTGAATTTGAATGGAGCAGCGGCTAATTTCTATCCAGTGCTAGTTGGTTCAAACACTGACGCTGGTCTGACATATTTCTTCTGTCAAATCGATGATAAAACTACAAGTTAACTATAGATTATTTTGGTAGGTGGTCACGTTGATTGCGGCTTTAGTAGCGGTCTTCACGTCCTAAAATATGCTGGAGTAGGCACACTTTGGGCTGACCAACTAGTGAGCCAGAGTCTGGTCAGAAGCACCACACCCGCGCTGTGTGACGGACGGCCCTATAATCCCCCATTTTGCCAGATTATGTTTGCAGCGGCCTATTTGAGTGCCTAATTTATTGAGTGATTTCCATATAGGCATGGCGCGTCTGAGTGGCAGATGTTCCTGCGGTTTAGCAAAGTCGGGTGGTGGTGGCTTGCTTCTCACCTGAGGGCGTTGGTCCTAGATAGCCTGTGGGCGGCGGAGAAAGCTCTGGCAAGGCTATTGTGTATTCGTAGAGGGTTTGTCGGGAACCGAAATCCTGGTTTTGTTTCTCAAGCGCGCATGCGACATCCTTACGTGCAACAGGTGACATACTGGATCAATGTAAATCAGCCTTAAACAGAAGCAGCTGCTCTATTCAAAATCAGCGGTGGATACTGGATGCTGGACTGGACTGAAGTTGTCATATTATGTCGGTCCAGTGTTACTGGATTTCCGCGCTAGATCTATGAAAATCAGCCTTTATGCTCGTTGCGAGGTCGACCTTCTTCATTTGAAAACCTGTCAATACTATTTTGAAAAAAAAAAACTTTTTTTTTTCTTTATCTGTTCGTATTGTCACTGTCAAGCGTATGAAACGTTTACCCACTGAGTATTCTTACCTACGGTTTACCTGGTATTATTATTTTAATAGTTTAATTTGTACTTATATTTTTTTAACCGTAATTAATCAATCTATATAAAAATGGTTGACTCAGACGACAGTAACACTAAGTCGGTCGACGTGTTCTTCTCAGTGCAGTCCTTGGAGAGTTCCGAGGATCCGCCGATGGAACACTGGTCTTCATTGGAAATATCAATTCGGGAAGAAAACGAAAAGAAAATTTTATATAACGACGGGTTATATGACCCTGGTAGCGGAGAAATATGCGGAAAGTACATAACTATGTCTGCCAGTTCCGTGCTCAAACACCCTTACTACAATTACCCGGCGATCATAGATCCAGGAATAGAGGACGCTTTGTTTAATTGTGAACCTGAAATAACATACCCGGGCGACGGACAGGCCTTGTACCTAGCTATCTGCAATGAGATGCATCAGTGCCCAGTCAGAATATTCTATAGAGGGCTCCTTGAAACCCAAATAGATCTACGGTATTACTGCATCAATCCAGATGGATTCCGGGCAATGGCCAAAGCTTTGCAATACAATACAACGGTCCTAGTATTAAATCTTACTGATAACTTTTTAAACAATGATGCTTGTTATCATTTCGGAGATTTGTTTTTATCAAATAACACGCTTACTGAACTCAATTTGCGTGGTTGTAGAATTGGCCCTGATGGTGCCAAACGACTGTTTCTTAGTTTGCCACTTAACAGAGCACTCAAGGTTCTTGATTTGAGTCATAATCAGTTGTCTGATCACGGAATGGAGCATTTAGCAAAGGCTATACTTTTAGGATTTAATGTGAGAGATCTTAATTTAAGCTACAATAACATAACTGGGAGAGGAGTCGCGTTACTAATAGAACCATTCGAAACCCATAACAAATTTACTCACTTAGACTTTTCGTGGAACACAATACTTACCCCAGGAGGTGCCGCGTTTCTCAAGATGCTCTCAGAAAGCACTTGTCTTGAAGTTTTGAATTTGGCTTGGAACGGCTTGGCTGGCCCTCGGTTTGCCCATGTCTTAAGTTTCATCATGCGATGCCCGAGCATGAAAGAGCTAAATCTTAGCAATAATATGCTAAAAGCAGAAGCTATAAGGATTTTGCTAGAAGGTTTAGGAAGGGCAAAAAATATGACCAAGTTGAATTTGTCATACAATCCCATGACCCCTAGTGACGCTTTAAGCGCTTTAAATAAAGTAGCGGAGGTTGACTCGAATGTGAAAACTTTATTAATGGAAAACGTGTTGGTTACAACAGAGTTTTTATCTTTGCTCCAAAAAACAAAACAATATAAATCAAACTTAGTTGTAAAGTACGGGGGCATTGCATTTGGATTTATAGCTAAAGGGCCAGACGCCAGGGAATTAGTACTTAATAGATTTGACTTTGTTGGTAATCAGAAACCGAAAAAGAAGCTAGATATTGCATTGATGGCGCTGCAACTCCAAAAAGATAACGTCGAAGTAATGAATACGAAAGAGCTGATGGACTCTTTCCGCCGCGCTGGAGTGCCTATAGATGAAGGTCTTGTTGAAGAACTAGCCATCCATTTTCCAGGACCAGGTCCAAAGAATGCTAAAGTCAAAACTATGGATGTAAACCTGCTGGTTGACTATATCAAACGAATATGGCCAGAGAGACAGCTACCCCCCACTCCTGCTAAACCGGCCCCAAAACTCCAAGCCTCCACGCAAAAAAGGGAAGGGGATAAGTGAATAATAACAATTATACTAATATAATAATCATAGTTTACTCTACATTAGTGTATTGTGTTAGGATTATTTAGTTTTTACATAATATGTTTAGCATCTTTACATAATATAAAACAAAGTCCTACGCCACGTCTGTGTCTGAACGCGATAAACTTAAAAACTGCGGATTTTCAAACGGTTTTCACCAATGGATGGAGTGATTCATGCGGAAGGTTTTGGTGAATAAACAACTAAGGGTTTGTGTAGGTAAGTTTGCTGAAATATGACGATTATCATTGAAGATAAACCGCGGGAAAAAGCTAGTATACAATAATTTTGTTGCAAACATTTTTAAGAAGTACATAATTGTCAACTGGTAAGTTTTACTTAGTTTAGATTTCATTTTGTAATTTTTATCTTTATTATTTTTAGATTATATCTTTTCCCATGGAAGACAGACTACAGACTGAACTTATAATTAGTTGTTTACATTTAATGATTACTTATATTATTTCTTATGTGGTATTAACTTTTAGGTTAGAGTTTATTTTAGATCGATTATATGTTTCAATGTTTAAAGTTGTTTCTTTTTTTTTAATTCTGTTCTACAATCATATACCTAAATGGGTGATTTACATCGTGGATATGAAGCTGCGCATGATTCGTGGCCATCGTCTCACGTCACTGTTCTTAGGTGTGATGATATCTAAAACTACCATGGAGATTTGCATAGCCTACCCGTTGTCAATCTTGTGGTCGCAAGCGCTACTGCTGAGCACGAGGTCATAGATATGATGAGTAAGGAATTGGGTCAGGCAAGGTGTTCCATCAGGAATTTCTCAGTAGCAGCCTGGAGTCCGAATTTGTGCCCGGTTGATGGCAATAGGCTTGTCCCATATTGCATGGGACTTTCAAAATACTTAGGTACAGTTCTGTCTAACCCTTCGCGGATTACAGGCGTGATGTTATGTTATTTGCATAGCAATAATAATAAGTGGCCTTGTATGTATTTACGTATTTACGTGCTAATATGTAGATCACGATTCGCAGAACCGTTTATGTTGTGTTGTCTTGCTTGAATGGGTAAGTTCCACCTCCTTTCTTTTTACATCATCCTTCACACAGTCCATCCATCGTTTCTTTGGTTCAATAAACGAAATACCTTAACTCATGAACCTGTAAGCAGCCCTTTGTGATTAACATTACAAATTGCCGCAGGACCATGGAGCTGCGCACGCCGCGGCTGCGCGGGCGCTCGGTAGCGTGCGTCACGCAACCTGGAGTTGTCCGCTTTATTATTATTTATTGCTTTCAAATAATCTCCGACTAGATAATGCTAAACAAAATGCCGCTGCACAACATTCCTGCTGTAATGTGGGATTCTGAGTGAGATGTCCAACGATTCGTGGTGAAGCTCTCATATTGTGATGTCCTGCGATAGATCTTATCGGTGACGGCAGATATGGGCGTGTTTTTATCGTTCCCGTTTTGGGTGGGATATCTCCATGTATAAAGGAATACAGTGCTTGCCTGTACCTATGCTGGATAAGGTCTGGTGTGACGTCATTGTGTTTACGCATTATGGTTTCATTGCATTGCTAATAGTGCTTTCCAAATAACCGGTGTCTTCTATTCTGCGGTAAAAACACTATTTGAATAATAAGAGACTGGACACTGTGTTCTATAAAAATGTAGCTTTTTTAATTGTATTACTCCGTTTTTCATCTTTATAATCATCAAATCGAATCATGTTTGAATTCTTATTATTAAATATTGGGAACCCTAAACTCAAACTCAAACTAAACTCAAAGCATTTATTTCAATTAAACCATTTAGAATTGTCAAAGAGTCGGTCAGTTAGACAGAAAGTTGAAGCTAAGTAGTTGCCTATTCTAAAACGTAGATCTCTATGGGGAAGAACATTGATTAAAAACATAACATTGAGTCTGTTACGAAATAAATTTCTATCGAATTTCTGCGCTGCACTATCAAAGTGGAACCCTGATTTAAATCAGCTTTTTTATGATGTACGCTAAAAGACTATCATTTTTAAACTACTTATACATTAACGAGTACTTGCTAGCTTAGCCACTGAAATGGAGAAAAAATGGGAAAAAAATCAAATTAGTTGATTCGTTATACTGGATTTCCCTACGCCCCCGACTTGTGTGCTGAGTAAGGTCCTGTCTTCCACTTTGCCTCGCCAGAAAGTGTATTTGTCCTGCAAGTAATACTCCTGACTGACGGACGGATGACGGATTTAAGACCGATGACCAGCCAAATCAATCAATCTGCCTAGCCTTTTCCAACTATGTTGGGGTCGGCTTCCAGTCTAACCGGATGCAGCTGAATACCGTATTTTACATGGAGCGACTGCCTGTCTGACCTCCACAACCCAGTAACTGGGTAATACGATACCCCTTGGTAAGACTGGTTGTCAGACTTTCGGGCTTCTGACGACCCGTAACGACTGTCAAAGATCCACGAATCACGACCGGGACCAACGGCTTAATGTGCTTTCCGATGCATGGAGGAGTCTCGGTATCCCATCCACACACCAACCCAGGTAAGCTGGCAAGCGTAGCTTAACCTGATGGATCGAATCGTGCGGCTGTTATTACTTAGCCACGAGCTCCTCTCCTGCTCTCAAGACCGTTGACAAGCCATATGATCTTAAACACTATTTTCTATCATCTAAATGCTCATGTCATCTCTTACTTACCTAATATTTTCAATTTTTTGTTGCAGGTAACTTTCGTTGAGACGTAAGACCCGTCTGACTAAGACAAAGTAAGTCTATGTTGATAATATCACCAGTCAGATCTTCAGTATTTGTTACCAGCGCAGACACCATTTTGAACCAGTTTTTGCATACCTAGTGCAGTTTATCAAAATTGCGCTATGTAGTAATATTAATGTTTGTCTGTAGGTGTGAATGACAATAACTGCAAACCTCTTAGGGGAATTCAGTGGCGGACTAAGTCTGATGGGGCCCGGGCGGTAAAACTAAAAGGGGGCCGGCCCTGCTGTGCAGAAAAGTTTGAGAAGTAGTTTAGAAGAGCGAGCGAAGCGATCTCGAAATTTTAAAGCTCAAAATCTTTACACCCTACGTTTATATTTAGCATACTGACCTTATAGTTACTGAACATAAAAACATATTTTGGCCTTGCTGGGGCCTTTACTCGAGATCGGGTCCCCCCAAGACCGAAGGCCCAGGGCGGACTGCACCTGCCCCCCATTTAGTCCGCGAGTGGGGGCATTGTAATCATTATGAATGATCAACAAATTTATTTTGGGACGGACATACACTAAAATCGTGAAAAATAAACAGCTGTTCCCATACACTACTTTGTCGATTTATGCAAATATATGGAGCAGCAGATTTTTCGCGATTTCAGGGTTGATCTCAGAGTAAAAGTGACAGTGACCCCTTCACTTTTTGTGAATTATTTTATCACCAGTGCTCTCAAAACGGTGAAGGAAAACATGGTGAGGAAACCGGCATGTCCTAGAACCAACAATTGGAAGATAAGTATTTGACATCCACAAACACGCACTGAGCCCGCGTGGTAGATTAGGTAGAGCCCACTCCCTCAGATCTCACCGAGAGAATGCCATTTTTTTATTACACTTTATTTTTCTGCCTCATCTATCCTAGCCTTTGAAATATACATTTCAATGCACTCCCATTCACGGTTTCTAATTAAAAGTATTAATAAGATAAAGAAAAGTTGACGCCCCTAATCACTTGGTTATCATCTCCTATGAATATTTTATAAATAAAACTTAAGATATTCTTCTACAAAGATTTATTGGTCTTCCGCCGCAGCCTCCGAGATTTAATTAACTTTTTAATTAAACATTTAACTGTCCTATTATGTGATATCTCATAATAGCTAAGATAGTAATGTAAGTAACAAATTGAATTTTGATAAGAATAGGGATGATGAAAGAAATTCTATTTAGTCCGTCAGTCAGATAATAAAAAAATATTAGACTCGTATTTTTCCTTTATCATATTAATAAAAAATTACTTGGATAAAACGCATAAAAGTTGGGGAATGGGGGTCGCTATGTCACAGTATAAAATCTAGGTACATACTCGTGACGTCATGGCACATTTTAACTCAATGTATCGCCGTAATCTTTTGATAACGTAAAAAAAGAAAAAATACGTGTAGGTACGTTATTTTTTCATAATCTACATGACGTGACAGACAAAAAATATTTTTGTCATACCTATCTTGTCGTGGTGATACTTAAAAACAAAGGGTATATTTTACCTCTACCTAAGTTAATACTTAACTTTTACCTAAAAACTAGCTTTGCTTAACTTAACTAACCAAATAGAAACATTGTTCGTAGCTAATTCTTAGCCACTTTGCGCAACATTATTTGGCTATTAACATCCTATTACAGAAATGAGCAGTGTCATCTTGTCAATATTAGCAATAGCATACGTTGAATGAAAATTGACAGCCGTTTCTAAATGTTGAGTAAACGCTATTCGGTCCATTTTTCTCAAAGCCTGATCACCTCTACCGGTTTTCCAAAAACTTATCCAACTCTCCAGAACTGCCTCAAGTTGTGCTGCCAGCCAGCAATCCAGAACCACTAAACAATTAACTACCCACTTGAAAACGTCTACAATTTAGTGCACGTCTCCTTCACCGCTAGACGATGTTGATTGCGCCCGCGCCTCGGTTGTCGCTATAAATTGAAAGTAACGCGTCAATTTTTTCGCCTATCATTACCTACGAACTGTATCAGCAGTTTGTCCATTTGATTCAGGGTTGCCGATTGCATCTTTAATATTTTTATAATGACGTTTTTGGGAATCACACTTGTAATATGTTTATTTTTTCATCTGTTTTCCATCATTATTTTCGTATTGGTTTCTAACTTAGACAATAATTTTCCGATCAATCACAATCTGTTTAATTTTGACAGTTCAACAACATTCATTGCGTTATTTACGTTGTTGAGCAGACAAATTTTTCGAACATAAGATGCAATGGAGTAGTAATATCCTTCAAAATTATACAGATTATGATTGAGTTTGTTACGCAAAACGCTGGTCTAACAAAAATTAAACTTGACTTAATCTTAATCTTGCTATTTCATTTCATTTAAATTCTCTGTTCTTACGTATGGTATCTTCAGTTCCTCCCATATTTGCTACATCATCTACCCGAGGGTCTATACATAGCCCTGCACATTGCTGTCCTCTTCTGGGCATACGCCTACCTCAAGACGAGTGTATTTACTGTTATCATCAAGATATTAAGTCAGGGAAATAAAATAATTGACTATCAACTTAAACTGTCCGTCTATTCAATCAGATCTGTCATTCTTATGCTAGGTTAGACTATAACACGGCAAATTGTCGTAGTGTGTCAATTTGATAAACATTTATCAATCACCAATAACATTCATTAGGTATACAGTCAGTACAATTATGTTGATGATTGCAGCCATCTCCTTCACATAAGATTCATCCGTGGTTATTATTATAGTTTTCTTCTCTTCCCAAAACCTGGCAACCCTAAGCTGCTAACTAAGTGTAAGTTTAGTGTCAGTAGAAAGTGTTCCAAATGGCGACCGTGGGCGAACACTTATTACTTATTCGACCATTGGTTTTCCACACCGAATCGTTCACACTTTTACTTTTAGCGTTGCCATCACGCCTCCATGCCTGGGGGCGAAATAGCGAACTAATATCGTTTATAAAATTATAACCTAGAGATCGATCTCAATTGGTCGTAAAATTATTCGGAAACTGCAAGCTTTTTATCGGAATAAGTGTCATGAGATCAATGAACTCAGGGGCTTTGATGGCAATTTTCGTTTTCATGTTTTTCTAAATTACTAATAAGAAATCACTTAAAAAAGGTTTTATCGTGAGCATGCCTTACTGCACAGCGTACCTACTGTTAAGTTATTTATTCAACAAAGTATCCACATTAAAAAGTAGGTAATGAAAGATTTTGGTAAGTATGTTAATGACACTTAAATTTTCACTTTTTCAGACGTGCAAAGCTATCTCTAGTAAATTCAGTCCCACATATCCTACTTTTCACCCATTTAAATTCCCATCATGAACTATGAATCACATAAATCGTCGAAGAACCTTCGCAATATTTATTTGTATATCAATGACATAACTTCCCAGTGCCAACAAAAACTCATTACATGATCCGCCATTGTTACGAAGGCAAAGTAATCGACCATAACCCCATATAGGACGAAAAGTAGCCCATAACCAGCCCATCTTTGATCGCTTCCGCATGAATTATTCAAAAAAGAAGGTAACCCGAAAATGCCCGAAGCGTTTTCGTAAATTGCGTGTGCGCATCATTCGGTCGCCATAAAAAATTTCATCGGATAAGAAATTGAATTTACTCTTGTAACTCGTAAAATTTTAAAGGTAGCATTTTTAGGTTGATTTATTTATATTATGGGAAGATTTTTGGCGCGTCGCCGAGGCCACTTTC
This sequence comes from Xanthia togata, assembly GCA_963853775.1. NCBI lineage: Eukaryota > Metazoa > Arthropoda > Insecta > Lepidoptera > Noctuidae > Xanthia > Xanthia togata. Next base: position 23,680,352 of record OY970802.1, read on the forward strand.
CTTTTCAAGTTAAGTTAAGAACGTAATAAAGTGGATCGATCAAGTTTTTTTTATAAATTAATACCTCGACGTGGACGGAATTTAATTGGTAACCCAAAAAGCCTTCAAAAATATAATTTTGAGGTGTTTCTTATTGTCATTGTAATTTTATTAATGCAGTTTTTTGTATACGCCTGTAAAAGCCACTTTGGGTCCGAATATAAAATATATTTTTCTTTAATTCAAGAGCAATATTTTCCTTTGGTCCTAGTTAGCGAAGATTTCTATTCTCCCTACTTAGGATCAAATGATACCTAGTAAGTTTCAGTTGGTCCAACGTTTTTACTTTTCATCTCTCTTAAACTTAGCGTAAAAAAACTCAACAACATATTATTATTTAAGCAAACTAAGGTATAAATTATTATGCTAGCTCTCACAGAGTCACATTACAGTAATATATTCTCCGTGCACCACACAAACGGTTTCGCAAAAGCGTTTAAAGACGTGAGTTCGAACACGCATGCGCGGTCCGAGAGGGAAATGCGTCCGCGCATAAGAAAGTACGCGGTTCAACTTTTATTATTGTTAATGATTAGAGCGACATATTATTGTTTGTTTAAGGTCTATTGAAGGAGAAAAGTTTTGGACGATGGTTTCTTAGTATTATGTATAAAAAATTCAAATCTAACTAAAGATTCACGAATTCATTTGTGGTTTTTCATTTGGTTCTGTAAATAGGCAATATATGAAGAAAGTCTAAAGCAGAAATAAATCCACAAGTAGCATTCATCTGTTAATTATAAAAAAAAGAACAAAATACGTCTTTCAATTTAATTTTGATTGCATCGTCTGCCAGAGTACAAAATATTCAAAGCATTTCCTTAACCCGATGAGCATCTTATTATGAAGAGTAACGAGAGAGTTATGAAGAGCACCGCTTACTGCATCATCAGTCATGAGGAAACACGGCGATAAAATGGTGACGGAACCGCTGCGGTTTGAAAGACCAGAAAATTCATGAGTAGGTATCGTTAATGTAGGGATTTACATAAAATATCTACTGTTGATTTAACTGCATTATTCTTGTTTAATTATTATTTACTAAACATGTCAAACACACACACAGGTAAAGAGGTTTAAAAAAGAAAATATTATTATTCACTTGGCAGACTAAAATATACAGTGTGTTAAAGTAATTGCGTGCCATAGCTTAGGGGTAGGTTCAGTATCGATAAAGGAAGCCATAAAAAAAAAGAAAAAAAAAAAACAACCTTTAAGCACCTAATATCTTAAAACAGCAATCGTTTAGAATCAAAATTATTTTATTTGTTTAAATGCTTAAATTACTTACCTACTATCGAACGCGAATCGAACTAACGCTACGACCGCGACGGTATGTAAGTTACAATTCGAATTTTTCCTTCGTACGGCGATGCGATAATAATGTTTTTTTTTTTTTTCTGGCTTCCTCGATACTGAACCTACCCCTAAGCTATGGTACGCAATTACTTTAACACCCTGTATAAGGGTTTTTACTAGCTAGGGTGACTGGCAGATTGCGTTGTGGCATTAGGTTCACCTTGTGTATCCCTATGTAAAATGTCTATTTTTTATATCTGTCATTAACATATGGTATCACGTACGTAATAAAAAATAACTCTATTAATGAGCTAAAACAGTAGTATACATAGTCTGAAAGATAATATACCTAACTATAAATGTAGGTCCGATTTTTTTTCCAAAATAATGTCCACAAAAATAAGCCAATAGTAACAATAATTTATTTACAATAAAATCTTCGCACTTTTAATAATACGTCGTTCAAATACAACACTTCATAATTAGCACCTCAGCGCACAAGCCCAGAATACTCACCCGTATGTTTACACGCAAATGTGGGACACCTGTTCAACCTCAAAGTGGCCAGTTGACCCCAAGAAGACCTACATCGCTGCCCATACCTTTATTATTAATAGTTATGATATTATTTATACCTCGTTATGCATGTGTTAACATTTATTGTTATATTGTAAGCCAAAATGTTGGTCATATTTTGTGTTAATCCTGATTGGTAGTCGGTGTTGTAAAGAAATTTGTGTTTTTTTAAAGCGTAATGACAGGTTTCTTTGTGGTTATGTTAATTTTATAGGCTTGACATAATTTAAGAATAAAATAAAGCCAATTTTGGGATTATTTACGAAATTACTTAACTGAATTGACCATGGCTTTGTTTGAATTTTATTCGGTCAATTTGGATGAAATAAAGTTAAAGGCAACAAGGTTTATTTAACGTCTCGTCGACGCGCGTAAACGCGCTGCAAGTTCAACGAGTACTGCTTTTTTTAAGTCTAGCGAGGCGAGAAAATGTGCATTCGAAGCGCAGTCATCGCGCCTTAAGGCTCGTGCAGACCAGCGCGACACGACGACGTCGCAACGCGACTCGAACAATACAATTTCTAAGAAAATTTCACGGTATTACAATAACCGGTGTCGCGTCGCGCTAGTCTGCACGAAGCCTTACTTGGAAATAGCGTATATAAACCCCGTGTGCCAAGGCCCTAACTAAAATAAAGGCTCCAGCAGACAAGCGCGACGCGACTCTGGAGTATTTTTTTTTTTTATATTTTCACTATTCACATGTTTGCATATGATACAGGGGCTCCTGAAATAATAACTCATTCGTCTGTCTGTACCTTAAGCTTTGCCTTTTTCCAATATAAGTTAGAACCTCTATAGAGAAACTAAATTCAAAAGATAGATAGCTACTTCTAAGTTACGCTGCACTTGTATATCATGGACACCGACAGGTGGCAATGGCTGTCACCTTCGTTCCTAGGAAGGTGACAGCCACATACGTTACATTTTATTATTATTTATTAACACCACTATATTCTACTAAGTTATCTATACATCGGGGATTCTGTCGTGTCCATAAGTCACGGTTGAGAAAAAGTAGTGTCCGACCGAAACACAATTTTCGAAATCGAAACCGTAACCGAATCTTCGGCTCCTCTTATAGATTCCTCCGAACCTTACGCAATGAAGTAACATTTAAATTGACATTATTTTCAGTGACCAAACGTTTTTCGTAGATTTATAACTTCAAAATAATCTGATCAAGGGTTGATTTCTGGGCTAGTGAACAGCATCTGCGCCCGAAGCCTGACTTTGGCCGAAACCGAAACCGAATGTTCGGTCGGGTACTAAGCAAAAGTATCGCAGGACTAATACTTGAGTTGCGTACGTACGCGACGTCTAGTGACAGGTTAGCAAAAAGAAGACATACGGCCGTCACCTGTCCTAAGTAAATATTTGGTTAAGAATTCTTTCGATCTGGTATACTTTCATAGTAATGTGTTTGTGTAAAAGATGATTTGGCTAGAAGCCTCTGAGAGATGTGAGTTAAAAACCAAATAAACCGGGATTAGAGCTCACTTTCATTTACAATTCGAGAGTTTTGAAGTAAGTTTCTAGTCCATTGCTTCATAGGTTTGAAAAATTCTTCTCCTCAACAGCGTGAATAACGCAATTTCCGTTTCTGAACTATCAAAATCAAAGGCACTATCTATTGCTCCGCAGGTGATATACAATATGTTATAAAAACCTTGTCCGATCCGAAAAGGGGACATAGGTACTACAATACCATTACCAAAAAGTAATAAAAAACTTATTGTTATCGAAAATAAAACATTGTTATTAAAATTCACGTTTTTTGTAACAAAATTATCCCAATTCCATAAAAAAATGGTAAATTTTCAACAGGGGTCATAATAAGTTATGACTTGTAGACACCCGCTAAACGACGGCCACCCGCACTTCATGTAAAAAACCCCGTAAAACTTTCTTATTTTTTCTAGAAAATTACCACATAAATAGACTCTCAGCATGATTCCTAGCAACACCCTCACGGATCGGACACGGTTTTTGTTACAGACTATATACATATGTGTGTTACACAATTACCCCGCAGGTTGATTACCTACATTCGGAGCCATTTGTTGATTAGCAGACTGGTCGCAATCTATATTTATTACACATATTATCCGAACTCCGAAGAGGTTAAATACCAAGCAAATCAAACTTTTCAGAAGAAAAGTTAAGTTCAGTTTTTTTTTTTCGTTTTTTTATCAGAAGGTTGCGTGTTCATATCACGTCGGGGTCACCAATTTAGGGGCATGAGGAACAGGGTGTAAAGTTCACTCATCCACCATAGAAAAGGGAGGATCCTCCGACCAGACGGGTGTTGTGTCTGGCGGGCCGACTGCCCGACTGTTGATGTCGGATAGTCTTAAATATGTCGTTCGCGCGGTAAACTCTAATTGCGCGATGCAGGATTTGTGTGACGTCAAGTCTTTGATGCGTAGTTCGTATGTGGCGGTGTAACTTTTTTGTGCTTCCCCGCGTAAAGAGATCAATACAAATTATTTTAAAAAAACCACCAAGCAGTAGGCAGTCTTAACAAATTAACCTAAAACAGTGTCAATAAACACACATACATCAACTCACGCCTCATGGCGGTAGGCAGAAACTACAGAACGCTACCTGCAACGATCCTTACATACTCCTTTTGCTTCGTTTACGTTCATACATCAGGGCCTCAAATCTGCTATTACAATAGTGTCAGAAAGTTCTATCATTGATTTCATAATTTGTTGAATTTGACAAGTTTGGTAATCTACTAATATATTGGCGTCATTATGACTTCCCAATGGTCAGCCACTGACACTCCATTGAAAGAAATGGCATCTATTGGTTCTCGTATATAATGACAAATGAATGACTGACTTAGGCGGTAATCTCATCAAATTTTGACAGTTCCTTTGATCAGTGACCTACCATTAGAACTTCACTGTGCAGTCATTGCTTTTAATTCGTTACGAGTATCGTGTTTGTGGAATACAATGATCAACCAATGATCGACCATTATTAATTTAGCAGATTACGAACTTTTAGCAAAATGACAGTGGGATCGTGTTGGAATGACGAATTTATTAAAATAGCAGACTTGGGCCCCTGGTCATACACGCACGCCGGTTGCGAGTTCTACGCACCTGACCTTTTTGAAGAACATCACCAATAAGGTCACTATATGTCTTCCTAGGGCGTCCACTCCCGGCACGGCGGCGTTGCCACTCAAAAATAAAAATACTCTACTGACAAACCCACATTTCTCACTAACAGTACAAAACACCCGTGGTAACGTTCACATGGTCAACAATACGTATCGTATCAACTCGGCGACTCAATCGGAACTAATAAATTGATATATTTTTCTTGGTACGCCATCGATCACTCGGCCAATTTGCAATTACTGCCCGCTATGGGCCATGGTGGTACTATTCTAGCGATGCGGTACACGGTCCAACATAAAACTATATTAAGACTTGATTCCAATGACTGCCTCGTTCGTCTAGTGGTCGATAGCGCTACTGCTGAGCAGTTACTGGATTCGATTCCCAGGTTAGTCAGTGTTATTGAGTTTCCCATCTAGACACCCGGTAAACGTTTCCCATCTAGAATTTCTCAGTAGCAGCCCTGAGTGTGAGCAGCGGTGGCCCAGTGGTGGCGGCCCCGACTTAAGAACAGTAAGTCGTGGGTTCGAACCCAGACAGGCGCATTACTTTGTATAATTTATTTCATCACCACTGCTCTCAAAACGGTGAAGGAAAACATCGTGAGGGAACCGGCATGTCCTAGAACCAAAAATTCGAAGACATGTGACATCTACCAATCCGCACTGGGCACGCGTGGTGGATTATAGCCCACTCCCTCTCATTGAGAGGAGGCCGTGTCCCTGCAGTGAGAACGTTATAGGCTGATGATGAGCCCTGAGTCTGGATTTGTGCTCGGTTGATGGCAATAGGCTCGCCGAATACATGGGGCTTAAACATAACTCTCAGGGCAATGTGGGGTACACCTCTGCCTAACCCTTCAAGGAATATAGGCGTGATGTTATGTTATGGCGTTTATGTCTTGTCCTATGTATTTGTCGTTTTTTAACATTCAATATTTGTACGTAGGGATCGTAATACATATTATTATGAACAGTGCATAATCTGACGATGAGGTATCATTTTCAGCAAATTTCTCGCGGTTATAACTGCAATATTTATAATGTTTTATATTAGTTAGAAAGGTTATGAAAATTCTTACCACCACAGATAAGTAATCACAAAAACCTCATTCACTTTTCACACATCCCAAACTCCATAATGTTGCCAACACTGCACACATAAAATAAAATGTTGGTTCATGGTCCCTAGCCCTAAGAACACGCAGGTCGGCGCCCGCGCAGATATATTACCGACACGGCAAGAATATGATTAGTGTATTGTGTTCCTGTTTATTTATTTACAAACTACTTCGTGAAGGATTGGGTTTGCTAACTGATGGTCTGTTTTTCTAGGTTTCGTTTGAGAAATATTGCTGAGAAGGGATGCATTGACGTTTTGAGAATTTATTTTGCTGCTTTATGAGTGAGAATACTGATAAGTTGCTGTTGATTTGTTACCTGAAGTGTTGCAAAATGATGTTGGTAAAAGTTTATTTATTTACTAATACTAGTGGTCGCCTAGTGGTCGAAAGTCGACCATAATTCAATAAATTTCAAGTATGATAGGATAGTTCATACTAATTCCATGTAAAGCCATGTCATTATTCTAAGGTAGCCATCTTGAACCATAAACAAAAGAGTGTGTGTCAAACGCATGGTGTGATGTTTTTTTTATTAATTTAATTTATTTCTTATGCATTTTAATAATATTAGCTGTCTGCTGGCACTCTGTCAAACATACTCTTCCGTCCGCGTTAATTTCTTAAAAAGGGGTATGAAGTTTTTACTTCTCGTATTATTATTATGATATAGGTACCTACCTACTTTATTGTAAGTACACCACAAAAATACAAATTTATAAAACACTACAAAACATATGATGGGAGGCCATGTCGTTTTCTGCGATCTCTTCCAGGCAACCTTTTATCAAAAAGCAAAGTTTTATCTATAACAGTAACGAAAACTGTTTTTTTTGGTTATTTCCCCGTTTGCAACTTTATTGAATAACTTATGAGTATCCTTCTCTCCTTATGAGAATTCTGTAGTCAAGTTTAACGTTTGTGGTCGGTAGTGCCCTTACCTAAAACATTTTGCCGTAGGTACTCAATGCATTCGACAAATTCTTAATTATTAATAGTAACATTTAAGATTCGAAGAATGTATCGCACCCGTTAAAGTTCAGAATAAACGTAAATTCCAAAGTTAACTTAGACTTAAAACTAAATTCTATACATTCCAAATAGCAGGCAACTAAAAGGTAAGCTAGGTTTGTTTACCAGTTGACCTAATCAAAGCTAACTCCAAAGTTAATTCTAAATAACACAAACTTAGGTGCTTAACCTACCTCAATTTAGGCTCTTTAAAATTCTCGAGGGTAAAATATAAAACCTTAAACATAACGGAACATAAAATTCATCTGTAAGTCGGAGATCTCCTCCATTATGCCGGCGGTTGATTGCGTATCGCGACGATTAGGTGCGCGCGCGCACGACACAAAGGCACCGCCGCGCGCGCCGCGAACGCGGAACCTAATCCCGGATTAGGCCGGGATCATTTCAAGTTTCCCGGGACACGTCCGTCCCACGGGACCCTGTTCCGGGGTAATCTCGGTTATTGAAAGCAATCTTATTTTATAGAATAACTAACTGCAGTAGTATTAGATTTTTATTGGTTAGATTTCCATAAGTAGCCACTGGTCAGGTATTAAAGTATTTATTTACCTATTTATATGGGACTCTTTAATATTCAAGTGATTGTATTTGAATAAGGAAGCTTATACGTCCTTACATAACTTAAAACTTAACTCAATCCAAGTTACATAATAGCCTCGTTGGTCTAGTTGTCGCGAGGATTACCGCTGAGCATGAGGTCCGATTCCCGAGTCGAGCAAAGTGTTATTAGGTTTTTCCAACTGGAATTTCTCAGTGGCAGCCCGGAGTCTTGATTCGTGCCCGGTTAATGGCAATAGGCTCGCCTCCTATTACATGGAACTTAATTATAATTGGCGAAATGTGGGTGTACTGTCGGTACGTAATAGCTTGGAATACAGGCGTGATATTATGTTATACTTACATATAGAGAAGTGACTGGATCCCGTTGCGCCATTAGGATGTTAGCACGTCCTTAACACAGATGTTAATGACCAACAACAATAATCGTTAACAGTTCCAATAAATAACCTATTTCATTTAATTGATCTTTACAGTTTTACTCTAACTAAACTATCTTCTATATTTTCTTCACATTCCTCAATCGCCATTCGGATTTTAGAACGACGATTAAGTTTTACGGGCTAATTCTAATTAATTATTATTTTGTACTTAACCTTTGGTCGGCCACTGATGGATATTGGTTTCCCTGGTATAAGGGAACCGATGCATATTAGTCACGCTATAAAGTTGTTATAGGCAGAAGTTATCAATTAACATGAGGTAGGCTATAAAAATAAAAACATTTATTTAAAAAATACTTATAATTGTCTATGGAGAATCCATTCTTCTGGGAGAAGAAACTCCATAGTCACTCTTTCACCACAGATCAGTACAGGTGGTTCACTCCGCAAAATCATTTAAATAAAAGCGACTCTTGCTACGACACAATAAAGTGCAATTCAGGTCGCACAGCGCTAATTACCTACAGTTATACTCACCTAGAAGTTGCCTCTCTTTCTATCGCGTAACTCTTATATCTTCTGACTACGTTACGTCCACTGAATTCGACAAGTCGAGCCCGCCGCGTGTGTCCCATCTGTTCATCTTTGCTTTTACATTAAGTTATCTATTCCATTGCTCTCATAACAAAACATAATTTATTTGAGACCAAAAATAGTAGGTGTCTACTAACTCAAATAAAAACCCGCTCGTTACTAGATATTTCATCTTCAAACAAAAATCTCCTATTCAGAAGCGTCTGATGGATAAAGGCATTATTAAGGTCTAACAAACCGACGAGGTCAAATATTGATTCAGCACACGAATAATTTAGGTTCAACAATGCAGCGGTATTGCTGTATACGGGGCGCCATTAAATTTAATTACCGCTGCGCGCGAGTTTCGGATGCGCGATGGCTTGCGCAAGCGCAGGTGCGCGTAAATGTCAGGTGGCGCGCGTGCGCGTAACATACACTGTTGCCTTATGGTTGAGCAGGTCGATATGCCCTTAAATATCAGACTTGTGGGAAAAAAGATGTCTGTGTGTTTTGGTACTTCGGTAAAACACATTGATGTAAGGTTTGTGGGTCATGGACCAGAATATTATTCTTTGACTACTGAAAAAGAGTAGATAACTATCCACCACACCTAAATAGGAATCTGAGAGACTAGGTGGATAAGGATCAGAGCAATCCTAAACAAATTTCTGTGGGGTTTTATAGACAAGATTAGATTAAGCTCATAACGTGACAGAAAACTTTTTCTTCTTCACTTTTCTTTTGTTACCCATAGAAACAAATCCCAAGACCGCTTTCAGATGTCTACCTCTACGCTCATCGCTCGAGGCATATGGCATATTAAGAATTGACGTGTGGGGTTAAAAGATCATGATTGTGTAAAAGGATTTATGTAAGTACTTATTCCAATCAGCCGTGAGATTAGTCATGACACGAGGTTGATTGAAGTACGGAGATCCTTGTACGTCGTGGTTTAGCTTTTTCTTGGCTGTAATGAGAGGATCTGCAGAGATCATCAAAAGATACGGACCTATCTGGTAGAATGCAACCTACCTTACCCGAAAATGCTTTAGCTGGTGGTTTACAGGGATAATTTTAAAATAGTCCCAACGACGGGTGATTCTGAACTTCAGCTAACTAGCTCCAGTAGAAATTCTGCTAAGTGGCTAGAATGTTCAACCATGACTTGACTACAATTCTCACCTAAGACAGAACAAACAAGCAAGGAGAACAGCTGCTTATAAGAAATTAGAATACAGTTTCAGTAACCTGTTCATAATTAAGAACTTTGAATCCAACCTAAAAATTGCAGTTCACCAACAATAAAACCAAACATTCCTATAGTATTTGCATTAAAACAATAGCCAACCAAATCAGGTGTTACAAACTATGACATGATAATGGTTCATTCTGTTTCGAACTCATAACCGCGCGTAACACCGCCCGGCAGATTCCCACGGAGCCGAAGGTCGATCACGACTCGATACTTGCGAAATGTAATCATTCAGACAGATATACAGAATGTTCGTATATATTGTATTGTTGGTTAGTTCAATTGGGACAGGTCTTGTTTGACCGAAAAACTATGAAGAATTTAAAAAACTAAAATATTACTTATTCTAACTATTCTTTTACACCAGTTACTAAATTAAATAACTAACTAACTATTCATATAAAAGTCACAATTAATATATTATTTCACATAAACCTACATGGGCACTTATGAAACTTCAGAAGCTAGGTGCACGGTTCCAATAGGTCGTTTCCTATGGAGAAGAGCCGGCATGAAACTCCACGGTTACTCTTTTAAAAATAATTGGCTTTTACAATATTTTCAAATAACAGTGTTATTAGATAAGCGAGGACAGTGTTATGTAGGTCTTTCAACACCACCAGTGACGTGAGGCCGGTTTCGTAAACATGTATGCACTTAGTGAGGTGTAGTATGTGTATGTGTACTTTTGGCATGCTTCACTGTATTGTTTGCAGCGTTGTCTTGGTTTTTTGTTTGGTAGGTAGTAAGTACTAATACGAAAAGATATGAAAGCGTTTGCCACTTGTCTTGTCAGTAATTAAAAAATCATTGCAGACGATAGACGATCTAAGCCCTTGCAATTTTCCCTGCGACTGTTTTACTGTGACAGTTTTTGGGACACCTATCCTCAGCAATGGACGTCATCATCATCTTCCTGCCTCCCATGTTACGTGTGGTCAGCGCAACACGTTTTCTTCTTCCCTTCTCCCCTGTCAACCGTCACGCTGTCACCCACTCCCTTCTCTTTCATATCGTTCCTCATACAATCCATGTTTTCTTCATCATCCTTCATCCCTCCATCAACATTTATATTCATCACTCTTTTAGTCACATACGTTTCCTCCCTCCTCATCATATGCCAAGCTAAAACATTTCCTTTCGACTTTTCTGTCACTGACGCCACTTTCAAACTTCCATTTGTATCAGTTCATCTTATCTTACATTCGTAAGACGTCCTTGTAACATAAGGTCCAGTTGAAAACCAGCGTCAGACACTAGTTGTCTGACATTTATGCTGAACTGGGCCTATTTGGCGCAGCCGTGAGGCACACAGTACTATTCTAAGTTATTTTTATTTTTTTCTGTTTTTTTTTTGTTTTTGTGTGAATATTGTGTGCCTTGACCTGAGTCAAATAAATGTATTTTCTTTCTTTCTTTTCTATAGTAATTTCTTACTTTATTCATTTTCGTCACGCCACACGCTCAACAATGGACGTATGAGACGATAAATATTTTCACCGGCCCTAATAAACTTCTGAAAATACGCAGCTGCCTTATTGTTACTAGTACTTGTATCGTAATGTACCCGTTACACAATTGAGAACTGCCGATCAAGTTTATAAATAACTTGCAGTGTGTTTAACATCAGCAGCTGCTTATCGTTAAGAAAAACATTATTGATGATTATGATACTAAGTTCTGACGATAAAATTTTAAAGCCAAATTATTTGATGGGTTACCGGAATACTCTTACTTATAGTAACTACTCTGTTTTCTGGTGTTAAGGATGTGAATTGTCCAAGGTTTTCTTTCTGTGTAGTTTGGGACTTGGGCACTCGAATGGAGACCTTATTAATGAGCTGATGAGAAGAGAGGTTATCTTTCATATTGTTAACAGTGATAAACATTGCTTAGTGTCCCGCCAGGGATGATGAGATCCTTACAAGTGTGTCTATTGTCTACTATAATCATTCTTACCTGCCACATGTCCAGAAAATAATACCATAGATACCATTCCCTCTTTTCCAGTTGTTATTTTAAAATGTGAATAAGGCATTAAGTATGTGACAATTGAAAAGCATGGACCGATCTGAATTAATCTCTGTATCTTTGTGATATTATAATAAATTAAATACCATACCTGTTACTCCACTCACATAAACATAGTAAACATGTATATTATGGCTACGATATTTCCAAGAAGTCTTCATTGTCTAGCAAGGCGTGCGCCCGCGCAGATTCAAAACAATCATTAGTCGGTTCGTGTGAATAGTTTAAATGTGTATAAGTACTTGTTAAAGTGGGTGGAGATCACGCTTTTCCTTTGCAGGCCAAGCTAATTTGGCCCTAGGTGGCGCCGAACTGTTTCAAAGCATTCTGAAACGGTCTTCTAGATTGAAAATAGAAGATTAACAGCACGCCTGTGTTTCTCGAAGGTTTGGGCAGAGGTGTACAGCACCCACATTAAAAACTAAAACCATAATATTCGGTTGAATAAGATTGGGACTAACCTTGTCGGACCGTATTGATCAACATTACTTGAATGAGTAAGCATTTTCTATTATGTCTATCGCTTCTGAACTTTTTTAGTATGTGACCTAAGGGCGATTGTTATTGATAATTGCTTAAACTTAGTTTCAATATAAGTAGGAAACGGTGGTTGAATTATTAATGACGACGTATTCTTGTAGTTTCAGTCACTTATTTAAATGGCTTAAAAGACCAATCTGCCATCTTTATTAGTATTAGGTATATGGCTCGGGTCTGACCACGTCTTCAAGAAAATCATGTTTAATATCCCTCTTAATAAAATATGCATCCCATCGTGTCGCATCTCTATTCCCCCTTTAATCTTGCGCCAACGCAGCAAGCTACCGCGCATGCGTTGAAGCCTGCAATCACTACCAGTACCAGCTCCGCAGTTATTTGTCGAGGTGACTGCCCTGATCTCCGCATTGTAAGGTTATGTTATTTCTATTATTTATCTATTTTGCTGCAACAGTCTGAGTTGGGAAAAATATGTAGAATTTTGCCTGGAGATGGAGACTGTCATTGCGTCCAAAAGAGAAACTCACATACATGCATTAACCCTGAAAACATTACACTCCTTTTTGGGCAGTCGTGTAATAAGCACATGCGAAAGTTTTCTTGACCACGTTCTAAAAAGTGATCCGTGAGGTTTTCTAATATTTAGGTTCTTACTTCAAATTCTGTTTAAATCACAGCGTGTGGGTACTTATTATAATAAAGTCAATCCATTACAACCATCCACAGAATTATTATTAAAACCGAAGTCATAACATCACCCCATAATCCCCGAAGGGTTAAGCAGAGGTGTACCTACAGTACACCCACATTTCGCTAGTTATGTATACGTCCCATGAAATTGAGGGCTGCATCAACCGGGCACAAATCCAGACTCCGGGCTAAAAAATCACCAAACCTTCCATATTATAATGAAAACTCGACAAAGGTCGCATAATGACTTCTTACAAACTACTTACACCACCAAATGACCACTTACACAAAACACTAACGATAAAATCATGAGTAATCAATTACAAAATAAATCACCTTTTCCTCTTACTCAAAAATGTTTATTATTATTAACAAGGAAAGTAGCAAATTACTTCCAAAAATTCTAATCTTAACGATCCGAAGATCAAAAATCACCCACACAAGTTTGGAGATGCGTCAATAATCATCATTTAGTTTTATGCCTACATCCAAAACATTGCGTTCTCATTTAAATAATTACGCAACGTAAGTCAACATGAAATATGAGAATTTACATTTTTTATTTACTTTATACTTTTGTAACTTTAATACGCTTATGTAACTACATTCGAACTTCAAAAGCTTCCCGCTGCAAAATCTGACACTCCTCATGCACTTGAAGGCTCCCCGCAGACAGGAGCGACTCTAGTAGGACAATTAAGGCTCTCGCAGACAAGCGCGATGAGACTGGTGGAACAATTTCCATGAAAACTTTTCTTAGAAATTTTCGTAGAAATTGCTCGCGACACCAGTAGTGGTGTCGCGTGCTGCAGTGGCGTCGCGCCTGTCAGCGTGGGCCTTTACTATGAAAGCTTCATGGAAATTGTTCTACTAGAGTCGCGTCGCGTTGTCACGTTGCGTCTCTCTGCGGGAGCCTTTACCCATTAGGTAACAAAAGTGTCTTATGTCATAGACATGAACCATCTGTCCCCATTCACATAATCACTGTCCACAATGTCCTCACTCCCGTGTCCTGTAATTACGGCAAGTCTGATAGGATTATAAATTAACAGGACCAAAAAAGGCGACTCCTGCGCCGCGTCGGTGCGCGCGTGCCGCCCAAACGTTGTTCATTACGTCATTTGCATATGAGTTTTATGCGTACGCGCAACAGAAAGGAAAATGGCTTGGGAACCTTATTCGTTGCTAATTCACTTTCGATTGACAGGTGCGTGATGTAAACCAGTGAGGAATACTAGCATTGGTTTAAGGTATTTGTATGTAGACATGGAGTGTTAATTTGATGGTCATGAAATAGTTTGGTAATGTCCTTTTTAGAATTTAAGATACCGTAAACTGACGGTGCTTTTTGTTTTTTGTCAACAGAATTAATAATTTAGGAAATTTATGATTACACTTTCTCCTTTTCCTTTTTGATTTTTGTTGTTCATTAGAATAAGCCTATAACGGGCATAACATAAATAAACGTTTGGGATAGATGCGTAATCAAAATCCAAAAAATTGTCATCCGTAAACTTTCTTCAGAAGATTTCCTTTCGTTTTTGAGACGCAAAAGATTTTCAATTCGCTAAATAGGTACAAGACTCAATATTAAAAGCAAAAGTTTATCTACCGACATAATATTACAACATATAATTGAAATAAAGACACTCCACTTACAAGGAACAGCGCGAAATTGATATTTTAATTCAATTGATACAGCTCTCATTAAAAATTTCACACTCTATCTGGAGAATGTTCATTTTACATCGAATTAATTTCCAAGTTTGATGCGGCTATAAAAAAAAACGATAAGTAGGTCTATCCGCTTAGAAGAATATAGTAAAAGCAAACTTTATGATTTATAGAGTTATGAACTTACGAATGATCTTGTAGACTCTAGTCTGGAGTTTGTATCTTCATCGGCCTAGCCTTTTACTCAACTATGTTGGGTAAGCTCCCAGTCTAACCGGATGTATGAATACCAGATTTTATATGGGCCGACTGCCTATCTGACCTCCACAACACAGTTAGTGGGTAATAACGATACCCCTTGTCTAAAATTCGGAAAAAAGAGTGCGTTATCTAAGGAAAGCGAAGTCTAGCGTGTAAAGATGGCTTGACGGTTGATTAATTTGCCGACTTAAATAACTCGTTATAAAAGACTCAAGCATCGCATTGGTTTATAAATCATTTAATAATATCGAGAAAACAACAGTATCGGTAGTTGATAGCTTTGTTTATCCGATAAACTATAACAACATCTTTCGTAACTTAATTAACCCCTCTTCTGAGTCATCGAACATCATTTTCACTCGCATCTCTTATAAACTATGATTACACTAAAGTCTTCAAGGTAATATTTACTCTATTAACTGTAATTTCAAACGGGCAGCGCCGTAGGCTCTGGTTAAATTATTTTTTACACGTACGGTGTGGTTGGAGCGACGAAGGATCAAGTTGCTACTCCGTACTTAGTTTTTTTGGTCCTTCGGTACTTGCGGTTTGCAAAGGAAGTTTCGTATTCTGCCTTAGTGCTGCGGTGCTGCCACATGTAACGTCAATTTTAAAGATGACTTGACATTTATTATGAGTTTTTAATTTTAAAATCATTTGTAATAATATAGTTTAAATAAATTCCTGCTTGTCTACCTCCATTTCATAAATTGACCAAAACAAAGATGATGTACATAACTTTGTAAAACTACGAGTATGTAAGAGCTTTTAATACAATTTTAAACCATACACATAATCATAGGTCCTCATAAGATACGAAACACTTTTATAGCTACATTCTTTCTATGCCTGGTTCAAAACTTTAAAAACTGGCAACACTAGCCGATCCTCTCAAGCTTTTGACGTATAAGGTACAGGATCTGCGGTTTTCGATATGGATTACGGTTCCCATGTCGTTAGTGATGGGTCCTTTTAATTTTTATTTTAACCCTCTACTTAAAGTCACACGGGGTTTTTCTGGCGTATAATCCGATGGTGAAGTTTTTAATGTTTTTCTTTGAAACATCTTCTGTTTCAAATTCTGTGAATTGATTTTGGAATACTTAATTCGAATTGAGATTCTTTCTGTTGTTTGTTCCATGATTCTGTATTCAAATATTTTTGTTCTAAGCCATGAAGATCGCCAGTGCCAAAATATTTGCTAGTCATTACAAATATTGACTCACGTGGAATGTTATTGGTGAATGATCTTTTTCGTTAGAACTTCATTCTAATTTCACTACGTTTCTCTTCGCCTCTGAACCTTGTGAATATGCTCCTTGATAGACGCTATCTATCATAGTTAAGAAACAGTATCTATTGCAATTTCAATATCAGCGCAACTACATTAACCTAACACAACGATTTATCTTAACGAAACAGACCAACAAATCACGCATACATTGAAATGATCAATCTTCGCAAGTGATAAATGATAATTATAGCGAGGTTCATAGTGCAAGGGTGCGCGGGCGCAGTGCGTGAGACGGCGCGTGCGCCGGTCACGGCGCGCTCCCGATATTATTAGTTATATTGTTTGTTATGTAATGTTGGTTTTCGAATTGTTTGTGGTTGGTGAAAAAGTAAATTAGACCGCAGAGAGAGTGTTTGTTTGTGGTTGCTATGAGAAGTTGATAGTTATGTTAAGTGTATTCTTAGATTTGGTGGTTGATTTTTTTGGAATTATATTTGCTTAAGCTTCATCAAAAACGCAACGAATTCAACAGCCTAATCCGAAACTGGCAACTAAAGGTAGATATTAAAGTATCTAGGATACCAAAAAGAAAGGACGATAGTTCTCAAAAAACTCGAACCGAACTACTGGGCAAAGAGTCGCTTCTTGTGTAATGAAAGATCGAACATGGCTATGATCTCAAGTAGATATGCAAATTCATATTTCAAATTACATTAATCATTAATAACAGTTGGCTCACGACACTTTGCCAATTACAAACACAGATGAACAGATAAGAAGCGCATACACAGGACCTTGACTAGCTCATGCTCCATTTTTCAGCATCTGCACCAGTGATACTGAACCTAAAACTTTTAACAATCTCTTGTTTCTCACGAAATATCCGAAAATATATAATTTCGGGGCAAAAGAGTGACCTACTCAGCGAGCTTGATTGCTGGGCTGACTGACTGCCCAAGGTTACTCGGATGTACTTGAGGTTGTCATTCGTGGAAGCTCTTCAAATGTTTTTAGACTGCAAAAGAACAGTTGAACACTATTCCTTTTCAATAATTCGTCTGCACTCTGCAGTATATTCGTCACATTATGATCTTTCGTAAAAACGATCATTAAACTGTCCCATACTATTTCTCCGAAGGTGTCGTAACCAACTACGATTACATGATTCAATCATTACAGAAAAACATCATCAATGTTGAGTGCCTCTGGCCTAAACTAAACGTAATCTACTCTAGATGGTAATGAGTTGTATGCGTTTGCTCTGTTTAGCAACGAACGCACGACGATGTCAACTGCCTGACGAAATATCACGGCTCGCCAGCGATTGGCAAATAATATGTGCTGTATTCAATGAGTATATTGAAGTTACAAAACAGAAGCATGAATTTATTTGGGTATTTTCTTAACACTGTCAAGTGACAATTTACTGTGTTGATAGCCTTGGTGTTGCTGCGTAATAGATACCTATTTACGCTCTTGAAATTATTTACATCACTCTTGATATTTAAATCTAGAAAGGTAGCACTAACTAATATCGAGTTGACGACTGAGAAAGAAATAGGGAAGACAGTCACGAGAATGATGGCTTTTGATATTCAAATGATCCTAAGGGACATTTTTTTTGGACCAGTTTCTAACCAGTATTTTGTTAATTTCTTTTTCTACAGATTTTTCATTTTTGTTTGTTACGGTACATTTACAACTGGTTTACGATAGATCAAGGTTTGTTAGTAAAATCAAGCCAAAGCATTTCATTTTCATTCCATATATCACGTTTAACTTCATCCTTATACTCTCTTGTTTCGTCCAGTTCACTTGCTACATTCACTTTTATCCTCGAACGATATTTTTTGTCGTCTGTCACGCATTTTGGACAGGACCATCTGATATTATCTAATGGAAATTCCTCTGTCGCTCCTGTATCATTTTTTATTTGAGCATGACTGATGATGACTTCTTTTTGTACTTTTCTGTTACCGACAAAAGATTGTAGGGTACATTGAGATTTCGGACAAGGGATGTCAGCTTTTTCGGTAACTCTGTTGTCAAATCTAGTCATACAGTGTCTTTTCGAAGTCGTGTTAGGCAACCATTATGGACTTAGAAAACTTTTACTAGTATTTTGGCAGAAAATAATTTCATTGTCAGTATGTTTTTTTTTGTTGTTGTTTGGAGCTTTATTAATCATTGCTTTTTTTGTTACAGGTAATTGATTTCATCTCTTCAAGTAGGAAGCTCGGAGCAAGAGACGAGACCTTAGAAAAATAGACGAGTATTAAACTTAAGTTTCTAAAAGTCACAAAGCAATTTATGACAACTACATGAGCAACAGTCTCAATAGTACATCTAGCTAAGCTTTATCATACCTGTAAGCCCTTTCGATTGTAGACTTCTTTGTAAAAAGGAATTCCAAATCAATACATCTCCGACTTTATCAGCAACCTCTGACATGTCCTCCCAAAAATTCTAAATATGTTTCGCCCATCTGGAATCTTTCGAACATGGCACGCGCCTATCGAAGCACTTCCAAAACTAGATACCGAAGGAATGTTTACTCCAATCCCCTAAAATATTGGACATCACAATATACCCTTAAACGTTCGGATCCTTTTAAAGGTATTATCATAGTCATTAGAAGAGAAAAAAGTGGGCGGTGAAAAATTTGATGAGGCCACATTTGGACACGCGGTGAGCGCCCCAAATCGGTGAACATATCTACAGGTGCTCCCCTTTAAATCCCGACCGTGTAATTATAAAATCGGGATGGGCGCTTTGTCGAATGGGATAGAGGAAATTATTTTTTATGATTTTCTTTTTATATTTCATGGGTGTTAGAACCCCATAATTTAGAGTGTGTTCACCTAAGACGGATCCTGGGAGGCCTTGCTGGATTATTTTTGTTTAACGTTACTCGTCGGATAAAACTACTTGCTCCAGGTTTTTATTGCGATGAGAAGATTATATTGGTAGTTGGATTCATTAATCTTCAAGTATGATACAAAAAAAAGTCCTAGTCATGAACGCGTACCCAAGGACCACGATTAAGAATTGTACGAATAAAAGTGAACGCGATACGTCAAGGCATTCCATCTTCTCAACAGACCCTCATTGAATAAAGCGCGAAGATCGCATCAAAGGACTGTAATTAATTATCCCCAGCCGTTCTCTTTCGCGTAACTACCACGACCGAGACCGGATTAATGTGTTTCGTCCCGACAACCCTTGTTTACCTTCAACCCGTCACACTGTCTTGTTTCAAACAAAACCAACATGCGTTTTCAATTCAAAGAGTTCATTCTGACCTAGAAATACACCCAACTTCATCCTGACTTCTCCCTCGACAACCGCAAACACAAACTTGTCCAAACAGCTATTTAAATCCTGTCCCAAAAAGTAAACAACATCCAGAAACGGAGTTCGGGGTCTTTTTTGGGTGTCCATCCGTATCTTGATTGATGGCGCGGACTCATCTCGGGGGCCAGGCTTTAATGGACTTCTGACATTGATTTAATAAAAACCCTTCATTACGGCATCAAAGACTGGGGTCAGGCCAGAGAGCCAGCCAGCCAAGCACGCGATGTATGTACTCGTACGTTAATTATTTGAAGCCGAGATCACGTTTGTGCTTTGTACTTAGCAATTAATGTACGCTCGAAATTGGCTTTCTCTTGTAATCACATAGTTTGCTTTTGTAATTGATTAATTGGTTTAAGAGTTGAACGCTCGTTTTAGGGAGATTGTAACTGTTTCTTCAGCTTAACTAGTAAGAACATCGACCTTCTTCAGATTGCTAAGACCCTCGATGATCCCGAATGCCTTTCTTGACATTTGCTTGGTATTGCGATGTTAAATACTTTGAACCCGGATATTGCTTCACTTGACAACGATACTCTCACTACGATATGCTAGCCGATGCCGCACTGTGGATCGAAAAAAGGCTCTCCAAGACATTGGAGCTTATTGGTTTTTTGCTTTAAATAGCTTCTAATAGCCAATATTATCATAAATATATCATATAATACAATTTGGTAGCTAAACGAGATTAAGTGCGATAAGAAAAAACCGTACTTAATCTGGAAAAATCAAATGTGTAAAAAAAACATAAATAAATGTTATTCTCTCTGAGTAAACATTAGTTCCATAAATTTTGCAAGAAAAATATGTTGCCAATTTGCCTACCAGATTATATCCTATGATAGAGAGCCTTTTTTCGATCCACAGTGTGCCGTATCGAACAAGCTTGGAATACAGAAATTCATTCTTTATCTTTTTTAATTATCTCGAATGTGTCATTGCACATATCTCTTCCCGTAAAAGATCGCTTTGTTCTTATTAACACCAAAATTAGCTTATCTTACTCGAACACTTAAAGTACCAGTTACAGTATCACCTGATAGACTTGTCTGCAGATAAAACTTAATAAGTTTGCAGCAGGACATCGGCACGAGTCGAGACGAATTCGCAGTATGTAATGGCAAAAACAGGATTGTCTGAATTCTGCTCATTTATAAGGACCACCTTGAGGCCCAATAAAAACACGTCGCCCCTAAGGTCAATGCACAATTAGATGCCTCCAAACCTGATGAGAGCTATCACTCACGACGTCAAGTGAAATATTTGGCAGTCGTGGACGTTGAAATATACGGATGGTAATGAGAACATTTTTGTTTGTTGATGAATAACTGCAAAAAACGTGCGGAGAGACCCCTGAGTGTGGATTTCGGCTGATGGAATGAGATTAAAAAGAGTAATACTATGTCTAATACGATGAGATATGCTTTCAAAGATAAACTAGTTCGTGTATTCAGATGCGAAAAGAACCCGTCTTAAAATACAACCGTTCTCCACAGCACAAAAAGAGCAAAACGTGAAACGTTTTACTATAAAGTAGTAGCTGTCCGGTACCATTTAGTAATTCCGCAAGCGAAACCGCAGCAAAAACAGGACACGTGCGCTTGCGCAGCGATGCGACCATAAAACCTTTTTTCTCCCTCCATCTTGATGGATAAAAAATTCGGTAGGGCCGTTAATAACATCTTTTTTCTTGTTTCGGCTACCGAAATAATGGGTCCCTTCGCACTTCCAATTGGAGCCCAATTTGAATTCGTCTTTCGGCGAGTTTTCGCATAATTCCATTTTGTTTTTTTTTAACACCGTTCTTGGAAACCTCAGGTTAATTAGACGGTTCAGTTATGGAAATATTTGAGTTGTAGCGAGTGCCGAGATCAAATAACCACATGTTGGCTCTTCTTTGATGTGGTGCGTGTCTTATTTGCGTTGAAATAGGGTGTCGCTAGAAAAGCAAATTGATTTTAAACGACATTACGTTTGCAAGGCTTTTGAAGTGTGTGTTATGTTATTTTCCGCCCACTGTGATACACAAAGATTTTACGGCGTAATCCGTCTTTGTCATTTTAAGTTTAATTACTGAAGCTGAACTTCAAACAAGTGGCAGTAACATTGGAGGTGTTTTACCCAAAAATGGAACTTGAAACTGTACCGACAAGTTAAAAGTTCGTCTTTCTTTGTAATGTGTCTACAAATTGTTATATTATTGCTCCATAATCCTTTATTATTTCGACAAACACCATGATAATTCCTCTTAAGTGCACCGTCTGAAAGCTTTGTCAAATACAATTCTAACTGAACGTAACATTTTGATGAAAAATAAACGAGTAATAATGTGGCTATAGACAGCGTTTTTTTTTTTGATTGGCTGTGTTATGTTGAAGCAGGATCATAGGTCCACCAACATTTTCAGTCCTTTAATCCTTTTACCAAGCAAAGACAAGAAACCAAATCAAAATGGATTACGAAAGAGCGCATCCCGGGAAATCAAAACGATTGCTACAATACTCGATTAGTATTCTAATGGTGTTAATCGATAGCTCGAATAGAGACGACTGTTCTTATACCATTAGTAATGCAAATGTGAAGATTTGGTTTGAATTACATCGACCGGCAACTGCGACTAAATTTTCTTGTAGCATCTCGCGTCGGAACTAGACGTGTCTGTGCGTAAAAAGAGACATTTTGTCGCGTGCGCATGTTGTGTTTCTTGTCATTGGGCAACGGTTACCGGTACCGGACGGTAACTTTTATATACATAAGTAGTCAATTAGTTGACGATGTTGAGGTAGTTTGTTTTAATTATCTTCGATTGGTTTTTAAATGTTTAATTTATGATGACGAAATTGTTGTTATGGCTGTCGTTAGGTTAAGAATATGTGTAATGTTGTTATTAAAATCGTGTATAGTGTAGAATTTCAACACCTGACGATATTCACCGTCATCAGATGTTACATTATTCTGATGGTGATGTTTGAACATCAATTTGTTTGTTGACGTTTTAGAATATCCCAGTATTTCATTATGGTTCAAATTGTATCTTAAGAAATATTTAATCATCAGTCTAGCATCAATAATTAGGTAAGGAATCCAGATCATTATTCAAACCACACCTTAAAAAAAAACAATGTTATCAACGTCATTGTTTTTTTTTTTGTTGAAAAAAAACAGCACTAATTCCCGAAATTTCCGAACAATACTCCATTCACCTTTATTTAACGCCCGAATCGATTCGACTATTCGATTGTCTCGCTAATTATCAATCGACTAATTTGCCCCATGTCTATGGTCCAGAGTTCGTTGTCTCTGGCGACTGTTATTGTTCAATTTTTTGCGTAGTTCATTGTGTATGGTGATTTAGTTTTGTGCTGTCATTACCTGGCAGGCTGGCAGGTCTCGGGTCATCTGCCTCTGTTTGGCAAAATACCTGTGCCAGCATGGTAGGGTTGGCAAAAGTACATTAGACTTTTCTGATGGCTATGTAGTTTTTAATTTTTGACATCTTACACCATCCAAATATTTTATTATTAATCATCTGTGCTATGATGATAACATATCGTCTGTCTGCCATTTGATTGTTTTTTTTTCTTCTTGCTCTCTTTGTCTAATTTTCACTGTCGAGTTTCCTGAAGGACAAGTGGCGATCGCTTCCACATCGTTTCGTTTTTCTACAATGACTTTGAACACTTGACATAGCTTTTTGGTGGTTTATGTCAATCCATTTCTATCATCGATATCGCTGATAGAATGCCATTTCGTCTAGGCCCTCTGCTGGCATTTAGCAGACGTAAGTATTCTCCCACCTATCGTTACTCTTACTCCACATAATTCGCATGACCATAAACAAAGACATGTAAACTGTCAACTTTGACACATAATTCTGTAACCTTTAATCAATCGTGTTTAATGTAATTCGCAATTATGTTATGTATAGCGTTCATTCACAATACTAGAGCCCACCTACATTTGACATTTGTTTTTTAGAGCCACAGCAATAATTCCCATAATTAGAGACGGCCTTTGTGCCAGAAACAATAGGAGTAAACTTTTTAATCAATCACGTGTTGCAAGGGTCGGCCATGTCTGTTAGTTTTGGCAGTTTGCGCAAGCACACGCCGATTGTGTTATGCGTGCAAGTTTTGACAAACGACCTATTATAGGGTTGTCGTCAAATGTGTTGAATGCGAAAGAACTGTTACATATTCTTTTAAACTTTTAATTTTACATTCGTTAAGAAACATGAAAAAAATAAAAGTTTTAAAGTAAACTAAAACGCAACTACGACAAAAAGTGAACTAAAAAGGTATAAACAAGACATCACATACAGACAAATAAAAACCCGGAGTCACACGTGTTAGTGCATAAATGGAACAAATTACGTGTGACTCCGGGTTTTTATTTTATCTGTCTCCGGTCATTTTGTTCATTTCTTTATGTCCTCTAGCGGACGCCATGTTTAATTTAATGTGACGTCAAATAGCCTGCGTCCTATAACCAGCGGCCAATCGAGACGTTTCCAACGATACCTCATTTGTCAAATTATGATAAGTAATTTAGAAGTTATGAGGGAACAGATGGAAAAACATACATACAAACCAGTCAAAATCATAACCCTATTTTTTGCTTCGCCGCAGTCGAGTAAAAAGGAAAAAAAAAACCTGCAACATTTTTTGTATCCTGCGGTTGAATTACTAAATCGATACCATTGTATATATCTTAACAAACATGACTTAATTACTCATGTTATTAGTATTATTTGATTCTGATTGAACATAATTAGTTCCTAAGACAAATGGTTCGCTAAAAGCAATGTCAGTACAAACAGTTAGTAGTAATGATAGAAGTTATTATGAAATATTATGGTCTAATTAGAAAGGTTCAAAGCGTTACCAAATCGTGGGTTACCGTTTCAGGTTCGTGATTTAAGATAGCGACTCAAAACTTGATTTTGGATCTTGATTCATAATAAATGAATAGGTATGTACCTAGTGCCTAGGATTGTCATGAGTGAATTTAATGAGAAGTTCGTTGCGCCATTTCTTCTCCAGGTCAAACATTAGAAATGAATTGACGGGAACTAGTGTGCGTTCAAAAGTACCTACTGATTCTCAGCCTAGTTTGTATAAACGAAAATTTTCTTTCAGCCAAATAAGATAAAATCTGAAAGTAAGTATATTATTAAAAAACTAACTATGTATTTACACTAAGACTAAGTACTAAATGAAATCGGATGGTTACCTTTATAAATAGAAGCCAAGTTTTGCCTTCCATCCCTGGCGGGCAATGGAAACATTCGCAAACGATGTAAAAATTAATGACCTAGAGTTCATTAACTTGTATAATATGTACGACCTTTGCCAAAACTACATAGGCACAATGTAACACGGTCCTTTGCCTTCAAGGTTCTTCACATCGACCTTTTTCATCACCATACTTTTGACACCACATAGATTCGTCCTTGCTTTGACAGAAACATACATTTCAGCATTGGCCAACCCTAAAACAATTGACAGCTCAATTTTAACACTGAAATGTGTTGATAACAAGGTTAAAAACATTACCGTTTCGTGTATCTAGTGGTCTTGTATTTTCTGAGCATGAGTTCAATCTGCAGGGTAGGCTCTGTTACTGGGGATTTCAATTTAAAAAAATATATATAGATTTCCAGAGCCTGGATTTCTACCCGGTAGATGGCAAAC
Organism: Xanthia togata; assembly: GCA_963853775.1. Classification (NCBI taxonomy): domain Eukaryota; kingdom Metazoa; phylum Arthropoda; class Insecta; order Lepidoptera; family Noctuidae; genus Xanthia; species Xanthia togata. Next base: position 23,705,759 of record OY970802.1, read on the forward strand.
ATAGCTAGCGTAAAGGGGGAGGGGCGGGTCTGCCTCCAGTGCCAATTATACTTCTCCCGCCGTCTTAGAGGAAAACAGACGTGTTGTTATTATACCCAAACTAAATATAACATCTCATTGAGCTCACTCAGCTCATTCGGCAATCAATCACTCGATCACACGTGCGTTCCAGTCATCTGCAATGACATTTGCTGGTTGCGTCACTACAATGCCAACAAAATGATGAAAACATGTAACTCGCTCCTTATTTGGAACGCGCCTTACTTGTGGTACACTACGGTAGGGTTGGTGGCTTTGAGTAACTGCTCGGAGCGATACTACTAAAAATAAATCTAGGAACGTATGTATGTGAGAATATTGAGTGTGATATTCTGCCTTTCCTTGAAAAAGCTCAGGGTCATTCTTATAACCCTAACTATTGTATAATCTATACTAATATTATAAATTCGAAAGTAACTGTCTGCCCGTCTGTCTGTCTGTATGTTACCTTTTCACGCCTATCCCACTAAACGGATTTCAATAAAATTTGGCAAGAAGATAGATGGCATCCCTGGGTAGGACATAGGCTAATTTTTGTCTCAAAAATAACCCTATAGGGGATAAAAGTTTGTATGGGACACCTATCATTTCTTAGGTTGTTATGAAAATTTATATTTATGCTTTTGGTAACAAATAAAGAATTACGTATAACAGCGTTTTTCAAAAATCTTCCCTCAAGATGGTAAATAATAGGGGATGATTTTAAAATTCACATGTTATGTTGTTTTTATTGTGTCTTCTTTTCAATTGATTAAAAGGGATTGAAAATATAGTCATAGTCCGTATCTTGAATTAATATTTAGTCATTATTTCATTAGAATCTGCTCACTCGGACAAAATTTATTACAATTTAAATTTATAAACTAACCTTTCTAACATTTGTGTTCAATGACGGCAAGAGTAGTTATTACAAATCAATGGTGATAATAATAGTAAAATGAATATTTCGTATTTTAGGAAAGGCATTCAGAATTATATAAACCTGTTTTTTTTTAATTGGGCAAATTTGAGTAGGACTTGCGTCCTGAGGGTTCCGCCTCAAAGCTGTGCTTACTCGGTTGTCCGAATTTCCAAATCTGGATTGAAGGACAAACTTAACTTTTCAATTGAAAAAGTACTTCTAATAGAGCAATGAAATACAGACTTAATGTTACTCCAAGACACGGCCTATGAATTTTTGATCCAAGATTGAAGAAAAAACTTAACTTTGCCGTTCATATAACTATAAATTACTAATTTTAGGATTTTCCTCTTTACTTGACCTTATTTCTCACCAAACTTTATGCTGCTGGGCCAACGGGAAGTAGGACCAAATAGACTGGTTCATTTGCGAGTGTCAAAATATGCGGCATATAAGGCCGTATTTTTTTATTGCGTCGTTTTGGAATTTTGATTTTCGTTACAGCTCCAAGAGACCGTAGATCTAAGTTTTTATATATATTTCAAGTTGATGCCTCCACGCGTTCTTGAGAAAAAGGGTCTTGACTTGACAGACAACGAAGTCGTCCTTTAAGGGTTTCAAGTTTTCATTTTGAGGTAGGGGAACCCTAACACAGATTTATTTGTCTGCTTGTTACCTTTTCAACAGCTGAACGGATTTAGATGAAAGGCATACGGATATGCCATGACCTGGGTTAGGACATAGGATACTCTGAATCCGGGTAGCACGTCCTGTGGGATATTTTCCGACATCCACGCGGGCGAAGCCGCGGGCATAAGTTAGATCTATACTATAATATTATAAAGAGGAAAGATTTGATTGTCTTTTGTTTGTTTTGAATTGGCTCCGAAACTACTGGACCGATTTGACCATTTACCTATTTGACAATTATTTTACCATTAGAAAGCTTAGTTTTCAGGGAGCAACATAGGCTACTTTTTATCCCGGGAAAAATAACGGGACCCGCGGGAAAGACCACGGGAGCGACGCCGTGGGCAAAGTGTTAGTACCTAATTAATAAATTCGAAAGAGAGTTTGTTTGTTTATTTATTTGTTTGTTTGTTACGCTTTCGCGCTAATACGGCTGAACACGTTTGGATGAAATTTGGCATATGGGAAGAGCATGACCTGGATTAAGACATAGGATACTTTTTATCCCGATATTCCTACGGGATCGAGACGTATGCGGTTGAAACCGCGGGGCGCTGATAGTTATATTAAATGTACTTATTATTATAATAGGGATGATGCCTGGGTAAATAAATGGATATTTAGTCCGACAGTCAGATAATAAAAAATATTTGACACGTAAGTATTTTTTGCCTTATCATTAATAAAAAATGACTTTGAAACAACGCATTAAAACTGGGGAGTGGGGTTCACTACGCACAAGTAAGCATAAAATCTATATACTCGTGACGTCATGCCACATTTGAACTCAATGTATCGCCGTAATCTTTTAGTTACGTAAAAAAAAGAAAAATACGTGGACAAAACAACCATTATTATTAATCATCCCTATTATATGTGACTATCTGGGAACCACTAGAATTAATTGTATTTTATTTACGTTTAAATTCTGACGTTCAAAACTGCCTCTTAATGGCCGACTATAAATGATATGACTTTGACAACTTACAGGCTACAAGTCACAGAGACACCAAGATCTGTCTTTTTTTTCTTTCTCTTAGATAATACAGGCGTACTGTTTTAAGATATATCTAAGTAATGATCTTTTCTTGTATAACTCTGCGGATACGATAATAGTAGAACCACATTTCCCAGATATTTCAGGGTTGCCATTTAAAAAGCGTGGTGCAGACCGGCGTGTCGCGAAAGCGCGACGCGACTCTAACAAAACAATTTCTAAGAAAACTTCACGCTAGAACAATTACCGGTGTACCGTGTAGCGTCGCGCGACAAGTGGCGCTAGTCTGCACGAGAACGAGTGGTATTATTTCTTAGAAAAACAAAAAACTTCGTCAAGAATCAAGCTACAATTCATTCAGCTTTGTAGAATAATATAAGCTAGTCATCACAGCCCTAACTCCAATCCTAAGCACCAAAGAACATTGTTTTCGTGCAGAGTAAATAAATAGGTACCACAGTCGTTGTGAAACTGATTTAGTAAATTCTCAAAGAACTATGTATTATAATTAGCTGTGGCGAATCACCGCCTTTGTAGCTTCGTTTGTTTTGGTCAAGCTTAGGTCATGTGTAACATTGATTTTTTATGTTTTTAATACGGTGTAGGATGATATTTTTATGGAGATGGGAATAGAGGCAGGTTTAGACACTGTCGTGACCATTTGTTATCCCGTTTCATGTGTTTTATTGGTCTACACATATCAGAACCTAGAATCAAAGAAATAGTCACCAACTTGAGTCATTATTCAATGTTAATTTGATGTCAAGAATCTTACATAATTTAAGCGAAGAAATTGAGAATGTTTTTGTAGAATTATTAGGTACTTACCTTTAAACTTAGGCCGAAAGCCTCACATAAGTAATGAAGTTACCAGTTTAAGGCTCCTGGCGACTTTGAACTCATTATTTTATTCCTAGCAAAGTGACAGTGACGATCAACGGACAGATAAACAGAGCGATTACACATGCAATGGAAACATTCGATAACATCTACATTACTTACAAACAAAAACATTCTAATTTAAAATGTATCTTAAGGTACTAAAGTTCATATTTCTTCGGGCTTTCAAACATAAAGCTTTTTAAAATATCGTGTGTGGTGCGTTTACAGAGTGTGTCGTAATTAAAAAAACTCGCGAGTAATTACTCGAGTGTCGAAAGCCGACTTCGTGAACGATGAACTAAGCTGTCTATGGTATGTCCGAATTTTTGTGAGGGCAACGACATCGGATGATGAATTAACTGCGCTGTTGTGACAGTGTTTGATTTAAAAAGTGCTGTATTTTTTATGATTTGTAGTTTTTTGTGTGGGCCACCTAGGTTGTTGAGGCTTATTTTCAAACCTTTCATAACATCACGCCTGTATTTCTCGAAATGATAGGCAGTGTTATGTGGTACACTCACATTTGGCCACGTTATAGGGGCGAGCGTATTGCCAAAAATCTTACATAATTACTGAAAACACTTAGGTCTTGTCAGCGTGATAATAGCACCTTTTTATGATTACAATATAAAAAAAAACTATTCTTAGAACGTCCTATTTATTCTTTTAACGGTTAAAATGCTTTTTAATGAGTACGTGGTCCACCGTGCTCTCCTTCGGTGCAAATAGACAAACATGTCCAGGTATAACAACGTTGTATCACATTCCAGAGGCTGTGAAAATAAAGAAAATTAATTTTCCCAGATATGAGACCTAGCTAGATCGATTTACGCCCCCGTAAACTGGTATATTGCAACTGTCATCGAAATCGTTAGAGCCGTTTTAGAGAACATGATTACAAATATACTCATTTAATAATATAGGCTAAATCAACAATGTTGACTTTTCATGCGTTCTTTTAATTCCCCTCGAAAGAACCATAAAGAACGCTGTTCCCAAAACGTTACCAATATAAACTGTATTAAAGCAGCCATTTTGTATCATTTACTTTTATGCCACACACGTGTGTAACCTTTCCTTATAAATAACACACACAAAAATCAACCATAACTCAAAAAAATAAGGTTTCAAATAGCTTGGGGAGGACTGTGTTCGTGCAATTATTTGAGATTCCCGAAATCGTTTAGTAACAGTTTAATATCACACACTGGAGGGAACATGGTGACCATATAATTTGGACACCCATCAAAATTCCATGTACAGGTTGATTTTAAATGTATTTTTGGGCCTTAGCTTTGGGGTACGATACGACACCTCCTTATTGAAAGCCTGGCCAGTTAAATCTGCCAAATCTGTCAAGTGTCACATGTTGGTTGATTGACTGTCTAACTAACCAACCAATCATATAAAGCTGTAATAAGATGTATCGGTGCGTGGCCAAAAACTAACGCCGCCATCTTTGTTTGTTTTTCTTTTTAATTTTTCAATACAATTCCACTGAATGTGTCCTTATTAAATAAGCTTATATGGATGTTTGGCAATAATATCCTCTGCACATAGGTATATTAATTTAATTTAAATTTATTTGAAAACAATTTCAACAAAAGTTTACCGACAACGCCTCCCTGTCAATGTCATTCAAGCACCAAAAATATTTTGTCAGTAGGGTTAGGAAAGCTTGAGCCTGCTCTAGTACAAATCCTTTACGTCCAAGTTGCGGACTCTTTGAAGTTATTTCAAACATTACCATAACCAGAGGCCAAACGTCGGGGCTCTTGTGATTAACGGCCTCAAGCACAAGTTGACGGCTTGATTATCTACTAATCTGTCAGTGCTTGGAGCTAAAAAAACCTCTTCATTTGCTTATCATGTACCTACTTATAACAATTCCTACAGTTGGGGCCTCAACAAAAAAATCGGTAATTTTTTGGACCGCCATTAAAAATGTAACATAATATAACATCACGCCTGTAATCCCCGACGGGCAGGCAGAGGTGTAACTATTGCCCACCCACATTTTCCCAGTTATGTTTAAGTCCCATGTAATAAGGGCGAGTCAATTGCCATCAACGGGGCACAAATCCAGACTCCAGAATGCTACTGAGAAATTTAATTGGAAAAACCCAATAACAGTTTGCCCGACCTGGGAATCGAAACCAAGACATCATGCTCAGCAGTAGCGGTTCCGACCACTAGACCGAGACGAGGCAGTCGAGGTATTAAGAATGTTCTACATTAATCTAACACCCGGTATAGACGTCAAAATGGCGCGCTGAATAGCCTGTGCTAATAGTTATTTAATTCGTTTGGACATTTAATATCGTTTCTTTATTTTATAACTCATCGAGACCAATTATAGCGATCAAGGAAACTGTCTACACTAGCTTTGAGGTTTTTCTTGTTTTTTATGATCCCTATTTTGAGAGCCTGTTTCATAATGCATACGCACATAATTATTATAAATTCTATTTGTCTGTTACCTTTTCACACCCAAATCACTGAACCGATCATTATGAAATTTTAAAGATAGTTGGCCATGCACCTGTAGAAGGACATTGGCCATTTTTCATCCTGGATATTTTCTATTAAAAAACAATGAAATTCTACATACACGCAGACGACGCCACGGGCGAACAGCTACAGTTCTATATACATTTAAAAAAATTGAACAGAATTGTATGAAATGAGAACAGATAATCGATCAAAATCAATCTGCCTAGACTTTTCCGAGTATCAGGGGGGTCAGCTTCTAGTGTAACCAGATACAACTGAATACCAGTATTTTACATGAAGTGACTACCTGACTGACCTCCACAACCAAGTGTAGTGGATAACACAATACCCCTTCGTTAGGCTGGTTGTCAGACTCCTGGGCTTTTGACCACCCGTAACGACTGTCAAAGATCTACAAATGGCCGTCGGAACCAGCGGTTTAACGAGCTTTCCGCGGCACGGAACACAGGTCATCAATGTTGTACATTATCTTTGTGGATATTCTTCTCTATTAATCACTAGGTACTTTATCTTTTCTCTAGTCTAGTGCCGCCATTTAGCATGCCCCTAAGGGGCATAATTTGTTGAGGAAATTAGATCTACGCCTTTATTTGCAAGCGTAGACATCTATTTTATCTATCAATCGTCTCAGTCGATCACAGTCTGATGGATATGTCCCCTAAGTTGCCATATATTGTCTACACTAGACAATTTTTGTGGAGCAGACGACTTCTTGAGTGGAGACCGCGTACCGGTAAGCGTAGTGTGGAACGCCCCCCAGCTAGATGACCGATGACCTCAATAAGGTGGATGGGACAGACTTGTTGTAGAGTTTAGAGGGCAGGGTGCTGTGTCGCAGCCTGGGCTGTCTCAGGCTCATGTCCAGCAATGGAATGCTGTTCAGAGTAGAGTTGTGTTGCTGAGTAGATTGATACAGATTGAGTCACTTTTTACAGGTCTTTGCAAAAGCATCCTGCTACGCTAGATTTACTTTTCAATTTGATTTGGATCATACAATATAATAGATAGATAGATATTATGTAGATAAAATACTCTTTATTGTACACCATAAAAATTACAGACATAATAATATGTTTGTCATCTGATTCTGTAAATTCTCTTGTCTTAATCGAAACATAGTGTAGACAGCGTCGTTGATCTAGTGGTCGCAAGTGCTACTGCTGAGCATAAGATCCTGGGTTCGCATCCCGGGTCGGGCAAAGGGACAACGTTTTGCCCGACTAGGTATTTGTAATTTCTCAGTAGCAGCCGGGAGCCTGAATTGGTGCTCGCCCCCTATTACATGGGACTTAAACATAACCGGCGAAATGTGGGTGTACTATAGGTACAGCTCTGCCTAACCCTTTGGGGAATTCAGGCGTGACGCTACGTTATGTTGTGTAAGTAATCAAAACGTAGAAGCATCTATTTGATCGCCGGAGAGATTATAATAACCACCTTACTGGTTACTAGACAACTATCTATCAACCGTACATACTAAATACGAACCGACACAGCAGTTACATAAAGAAACGAGCATGTAATTATAATAATTTCTCGCGCAGCTACATGTGTTACAAAAAACCGTCATGCGAGCCTTGTTCCTGCTAATTATAACGCATCAAGATCGTTCGGTCGTACTATAGCATTTGACAGTTCCGTTAACATTTAAATAAATGTGCGCAAGCATGCTGATTAAATTGTTTTTGATATTAGAGGCAGAAATTATAAATTAGAGGCTTCTTTAAAGGATAAAATTGTAACGTTACTATTGTTAGAGATATTTGCTTTTTTGTATGCCAAAAAAGTTAGTAAAAAGACTTCATTAACATACTTTATGGAATTATTAATTAATCAATGGACAGTAGATATATGAGATATAACGTGGGTGTTCTGATTCTGATGAGCATTGATTCTTTTGTGTCTATTCTTTCTGCAAATACGAGTATACAGTTATAGCTAGGCCACACTTCCTCTTTATAGTAAGTCTCGACTAGCGACTGACCCAGTAGGCTGTAACAGGAAAATCACAACAATAATTAATTAAACATAGTAGATAGAAAAATTTAACTCTGATGTCTTGCCTTATTGTTTTTATGTTATGTTATTTGTTATGCCTTAAGATACAGACTAATGTTATTAAAACCCTCAAAATGCCGTCTTCAATGGGCAGAACATGTCGCAACAATGGACGAGACCAGAGCACCCAAACTTTTACTGGATAGTAAACAAGATGGCCGGAGAAGTCGTGGACGGCCCAAGCTCAGATGGTTGGATGGCGTAGACCAAGATTTAGGAACTGTTGGAGTGAAAAATTGGAGAGAAAAAACCGGAAACAGGTCACGTTAGATAGAGGATAAGGCTGCCTTTCCACCAGAGATGTGCTATGTTACGTTGCTATGGATGCGTTTGATATCCACCAATCATATTCATTGGGCCACATAGCATAGCACTGGTGGAAACGGGTTCAACTAAGGTTTTTTATTTGGAAGGATGTGTGCAGAGCAGAGTGCCCTCCCTACTGTCGATGCATCGCACAGCTCGAGCTGCGCATCTTCCTCGCACAGCTACGTCGCGGCGGCGGCGCACCTTCATAGCACATCTCACTCGCTCCGCTACACAGCCTAGCATTAGTGGAAATGGTCCATAGTTTCGTAACTTACCGTTCACATCCTCGAAGCAATTAGCACATCTCTGGTGGAAAAGTAGCCTTCTTTTTTTTTGGAAGGGAAATCATCAAATGACTTCTCCCGCTCTGGGAGGAGCGGGAGGGCGTGTCAGACTCTTACTGACTAAAACCCACCCGTGTTCCTTCTGTTGCCTGTGCAATGCCAGGGGGGCACGGTATCCCTTTCGGCCTTCTGTAATGCCTTAGTAGATGATGATTCAGACTGTCTAGTTTGGGGCTCACTGGTGAATAATACTTTATAACTTAGCTGTAGGTAATATTTTAAGCTACTCATGTCGTCTCAACTTGATATATTATATTATGGACTATAAACTATTTATATTTTCTATCTAAAATCGATATTACTATCACCGGTATATCGAAAATCTTTAAAAGAGTGTCCTTGGAGTTTCTTGTCCGTTCTTTTCCCTAGAGATCTACGTTTTGAAATGGGCAACTAGCTTCAACTTTCTGACAAACTGACCGACCCTTTGACAATTCAAAAGTGGCGTAAATGGTTTAATTGAAATAAATGCTTTGTTTCAGTTTAATCCCTAACTCCTTAGCAATAAACTTACGCTGTCTAAAACTTGAAAATCGACTTTAATAGAATCGATATTTTATTAACTTCCATTCCACAAATCTACCACACAATGTAACAAGCTAGTTAGCAACCACACGCACATGAGCTTACACTCTCGATACATCGGTTGACACAAAAATCGATTAAAACAATGATCGATGCGAACAATCGAGAACAATTCGTTACAGAGGAAACACTAGTATCTGCTTGGAGATAAGACTTAACAATCACAACACTAATTAATTCTGATGGATGTGCTCCTCAGTCGTGTCATACATGATTGTCTTACTAAGATAAAAGTGATAGTTTTTGTTCTATTTTCACTTTACATTGTGGTTTAATTGTAGGCAATGAAATTATAGCGGTAAAAAAGTCATATAAAAAAGATTCACAGTGAATTTAGAGATGTTCTTATAAAACAAGTAATCGACTACAAAGTCGATTCTGGGGCAGGAAAATGTCTGCAAGCTACAGAAATAGTTGCACCACGTTAAGAAATCTTACAGTATTCCACATTTGAACAAGACGATCGCGCTCTGTTCTCTATGCCCGGTAAACAGGCGCACTTATGATACAATCAGTACGCACTCCCAATACAACACTTTGACAAATCGACTCGCAGTAACATCGATCCATCGCGTCACTTGATAATCAATACACTCTTAGTCGAATTATCGCCTGTCGACTCATGTGAACGATTACGTAGTAAATAATGGTTAATTCAATTCGATTACAATCACACATTAGGACGCCCCGCTGCTCTCGAACACCTGATATTTATTATAATAAAACATTTATAATCGAGCTATTGTTTAAAAAAATCGCGAATGAATATATTTTATTAACGGTTGGTGATTTTTTTTGGCCGGCCATAGGTCATGGCGTGTCAAACTCTGGGCGGTATATCCTTGAAACGATTAGTCTGTAATTCGACTACATAAATGATTAAGGCTATATTATGCAATCAAAGACGTTCACATAAAGAAAGGTCAAGACTGCAGTTCGATCTTAACATGAACACACCTACAAAATGAAGATATTATTCTAATCTTCAGTTATTCCTAGCGTTTTATTGATATAATTTCCTTCCCGATATGGGAGGCATAAACATGGCGTATCAGCGCCTTATCTTTTCTCAGGGGCAGTAAAAGCGTACTAAAGAAAACAGTAATGGCTTTAATGCTTATGGTGTAATAAACAGGCGATACGGACAATAAGCACTAACGTATCTCCAAATAAGTGGCGTTGCAGCTTTGAGTTTTAAGAAATATCTTCGAACACAACTATTGGCTATCATCACATAGTCTGCGCACCTAAAATTCCCTAATAGGGAAAAGACGTGACAATGCCCCTGCATTCCGAAATTAATATAGACAGTGCTGTAAATGTACCGTTTAAAGGCTCGTGCAGACCAGCGCGACGCGACGGCGCGTCGCGACTCGAACAATACAATTTCTAAGAAAACTTCACGGTATTTAATAGCCGGTGTCGCGTCGCGCTAGTCTGCACGTGGCCTAACTTAAAACCAACATCGAAATAAACACTACGTGAGTCTAGTAACTAAAAATTCGATTTGCTGTCGCATTAGTCGATTTTCGTATCGATGTCAATGGACGCCGTTCGATTATTTCGAGTTTTATTATGCCAATATATCACGTAAATAGTTATGTAAGTTAAAGCACTTGTTTCAATGATTTAGGCAATGGTTACGATGAAACTAATCGGAAATTCAGTCTGTCATTCGGCACCCCGCGATGTGTGTCGGACAGACAGCAAAATAAAATGTCTTGCATTTGCTTAAATATTAATTAACAATATCGTCGAGTGTTGTAATATGGAAGGGTTTGCAGTATATTTGGGATCATTTATTTGTTTAGTAAATTTGAACAACTAAACACGTTTACATTGTGTTCCTAAAGCAAAAAAAATCCTCAGGTAAAACAACGTCGGTATTTTTTTATTTTTTAATGCCACAACAATTACGAAACTTTCAAGTCTTTTGTCAATTTCTTTACTCCTCATTAAAGTATAGTTTACAGTACACCGATCTCTGCATGTAGACATCATGTATTTTTTATAAAAATGTTTCACTTTTACAACAATTAATATGCCAAGAAAAAACGTTCGATTGTAAGCGATTGCCAGTGTGAAAAATTCGCTCACAATGGATAATTTAAGGTGATCGCATCAGAATCTTTCTTGCTGACACTCCCAAGCAAGCAACCTCTTTGTAATAGCAAGATAATTATTTTAATACGCACAAGAACATAGCAGATACACTTTCACTTTGAATTTGCATTTTGCTCTTATGCTGATTTAGACAAGGTTTTTGCAAACAAAGGCTTAGAGTTCCCTTGCCTTTGTTTTTCGCGCCAATCGTTTGACAGGTTGAATGAATAATGTTACCATAATTTCTTCTAATGTGCAGATAGCTTTTAAAATTTTAATTAATACTATGATTACACACTTTATAGTTTTACAATGCACTTCCGGACTGTAATTATTGAGTAATTTATTGCAGCTACAAAAAACTTGATTGAGAATTATTTTGTTTAATTAAAATCTCTCTTGATGCAGAATTTAAGTTACCGTAATAGCAGTAATCCGATCAATCATGAGTAGCCAAAATTATTTGTTATTAAACTCAAAGAGCAATTCTTGCGGTATTTAATTTAATAAAAAATATTAAAAATAAATAACAAAACTCATCCTTTTAGATGCCCAATAAGATTAAATATGTGCACAAAATATACCAAATCACTGCCGCTAATTGAACGATGTTGCCACTAAAAAATATCAAAGCGACCGGCGGAAATGGCTTAATATGTTCAACCAGTAATGTTGAATGCTTCATTAGAAGGATTTTGATAGCGTAATCACATGTTCTGATCGCACTTTGCCGCGGCGCGAAATGATCCGATTGGCCGATATCCGTGCGTGCGTTCCAAACATTCAGTTTGATAGAAAGACATTCTCGGGGTTGCTATTGGTAAATAAATTAATGATGACAGCCGTTGATCTGAATTCTCGATGGTTACGATTTATTACTCTTTCTTTGCAGGTGTAATAATAATTGTCGCGTAGTTAAATAGTTTACTTTGCAATGTGGTGGGGTTAAAAGGATATTGATTTTATCATTTTCTGCATATTTCACTTGGAATATTTTTTCTTATTCATTTTTTTTTACTCGGCTAGTCCGACTTTTTACATATTTAAAAAAAAATCATAATATGTTGTCACATCTTTAACGAAACACTACCGTACCAAAGGTCGCCGCCCCAATTGTTGTCGGTTAATGTTAACACCTCCAGCACACGGCAGCGGTAGATAATGGCTATCTTATCGGCTTGTATCAGCCCAGCCCAGTGCCATTAGCTGGCCGACCGACTTTCCCCGTGGGGTAGACCGCGATTGTTGACGATTGTCCTCTGTGTACGTTGAAGTTGGATTTAAGAGGTAGGGCCGCATAGTTTGTACAAATACGGCGAAATAATACGAAGAGAGGCATTCATTTTACGTGTTGCCTTCTGAACCAAAAAGATGTATGTAAGCCGGGCAATAACTGTAACATGGGCTGGAACCTATATTATACAAAAAAAATTATAAAAAAATCATGTAAGTACCTTTTTCTGCAAGACGTTTCTGACCATGGATTAATATGAAAAATTTAGAAAAAAAAAAACTCAATATAAGCTAGTCATAAGCATTTAGTAGACCAATAAAATAAAAAACAGTGACAAATACAGTCCACCTACAAACAAATCAATTGTCCAAACCAACTCTACACAATCCCAGTGCACTCCGATCATTGTAACAAGCCCTATGTATGCCTCAGCGCGACTTTCCAATGACACTTGCCGCACAGTCGCCTGCGCAGGTAAGTAGTAAGTACTATTGCGAATAATGAGCGTTTCTGATCCATAACTGATTGCGGTGCGATTATTTTTGAGGTTAAGACCTTGTTGCTGGTAGGACTCCTGCATAGTTCGAGGTATTTGTTATAGAAGATGTTTGTGATAATGTCGTACTGATCTAGAATTGTAGGATTGGACGTGGCCTGAGAAGCAGGAATGTGGTCAGGTATTTTGTTATAGATGGATAGCGACAAGAGTGATGGTTTTCGTCTTAAGAGATTTGATATTGGGCCCAACCTTGAACTTATAAAACATTCCTAAATATCTTTTCTCAAGACCCTAATTCCAATTTTGAAAAACTGTATCATGTTTTCTAATATCCAAGTCTATTAAGCACCCCACTCTCTCTGCGGGTTCTGTCGTCTCGCATATATCTGATGTGACGCATATTTTCCCCCGACTTGTTATTTTTGTTTTGTTCTTTCATTGTGTCATGTCTACCACAAATAAACGTATTGTCTTTCTCTCTTTCCTTTTTTTTCTTTTCACCCTAATTTTGTTTACGTGGCATCCTCAAAATATACTAGCATCATGAGTTCATGACTTCTAGCATCATAACCATATTCGAAACTAAAACAAAATCAACCATCTTGTTACTTGTTACCCAATGCAAAACAGAACAGCTATGTATCTTTTAGCAAAATTACCGTTAATATAGACAATGAAACTCAAATCCTACTTACTACAACAACTGTATTTTCTCAACAAGCCCTATGTATGTATTCCACTTTCCAGTGACTCTTGCAGAACTAACGTATCGTTAGTAATGAGCGTCTGATTCATAACTGATAGTGAGTAGACTATTTGAGGTCAGTAGGAACTTGTGACTACCCGCACGTGGCGCTGGGAAGTAAATAACAAGTAATTGTTGGAAATACTCCAACAGAGAGAGAGGAACCATTTGTTTGTGGAAGGTAAGGAGAAAATCGAGGCAATAGTAAATTGAAAAAAATAAAGTGTTCGAAGAATATTGGTTTACAGATTAAAATTCTTGAATTAAAAGCTGACGCTGCTTCGGCTGAAGCTGATTTATCGAATTAATACAATGCAGATGAGATAACTCATCCAGTTAATTTACCCACACAAATAAAATGTCGAAAAGCTTACATAGAAGAACCATGTTAGAGAGATTGTGATTTGCAGAAAGCCACCCAAAATATTATGTCATAAATAACCCATTCGCTACCTATGTGTTCATTATATTACAGCAAATCTAAATAAAAATAAAAAATAATTCAATCTCTGTAATGAATATATGATTTGTTAGATTGCGCAGCCAACAGGCAGCCCCGACCCGATAGCTGTAATAAGGGCCGCAATGTATCAGTTCACTGTAACTACTTATAGTGTGTGATGGCAGATACGCAGTTCGTTTGCCAATGAAGCCTAATTTTAATCAGCTGATGGGCAAGTCAAAGCCACGAGCTGTAGCACAGTTTATGCAATTAGAAAGAAGATTAAACAGGGATGACAAATTATCGGATAGTTACATCAAATTTATGCAAGAGTACCTAGAAATGGGACATATGAAAGAGAGCGAATCAGACTGCAACACGGCATGCTACTTACCTCATCATGGAGTCTTAAAACAGGATTCAGTGACATCCAAATTGAAGATGGTTTTTAACGCTTCCCAGAATACTGACACATTGCAATCAAATATATTAAAACCCATGTACGTGCACCGTACAGTGTGGTTCATCGCTCATACATTTGACAGGAGAAGTTACTGTGGTACTATTAGTGTAGTGTCAGTGTCAGTTATTCCATTGCTACTTCTCTGTCTATGAGGGTTGTGTTTAAGATGTTTATGAGCCGCCTACAGCGTACAGGGACGTTAAGTTATTGTTGAGCCCACTACGTGGAACTTCCATTTGGTTTACAAATTAAGTTGTTCCTCTATTATAGAGCTTAGAATGAAGGATAGGTTCCTTAATTTTGTGCATTGTTATTGATGTCTGAATCGGATTACCTGGCTAATCTTTATAACTAACTAGCGACCATTCCCTGCTTTGCACGGTTTTTCTGACTTGACAAAACATCGTGTTTGCTTTATTGTATGTTAGTTTAATATTAACGTGCATATCTTCCGGAATAAAACTTCTAAGTGATGGTGAACACCGCAGCAATACCCGTTGCATTGTTTAGAAGAACAACGCGGGTACAAAGAAAGACGAATTATTTATAATATATATAGTAATCTTATTCTAGGTGCATTGTCTTCACATATAATTATATAATAAGTGTATACAAGATTATAATGATTTTTTTAAAAGAGTAACGGTGGAGTTTCTTGCCCATTCTTCTCCATACGAAAACTACCTTTTGGAATGGGCGACTAGAATCAGTTTAATTATTTTTTGTAAAGTTTGACGTTCAAAAGTGCCGTTTTGTGCCTAATTGAAATAAATTATTTGACTTTGACTTTGACTTTATAGATTTTACTCTACTGCCTCTTCTTTCAACATGTTATGTCTGTAAATCTGTATCGTTTCTTCTCTGCACTCGAATCAGAAGAATTTGCTACTTTTATCTG
This sequence comes from Xanthia togata, assembly GCA_963853775.1. Taxonomy (NCBI): domain Eukaryota; kingdom Metazoa; phylum Arthropoda; class Insecta; order Lepidoptera; family Noctuidae; genus Xanthia; species Xanthia togata. Next base: position 23,721,462 of record OY970802.1, read on the forward strand.
ACTCATCATCTTGCCTGTTTGATGTTTCTCATACATATAATATTATGTATCTTCATCTAACCAGTAATAGCTGAACTTCAGTATTCGCTAAATGATCGATTTTGTTATTAGTCTTGCGTTTAATTCATTCGTCATTCTCATTGAAATTGTTTCTATTTCTAATTGAAAAGTAAAAACTGGTTACAGTCTAGGAAAAAGCAGTATTACCAACGTCTTCAGCAAGTGGTTGCAAAACGAGCACATATCTATTATCAATTACTTACCGTGTTCGACTTAATTGCCGACAATTAAACTGTTTGTTTGTTTGTCTTTCTCACGGTATTCGGATTGCACGCTCATTATTTGTCGAGTGCATTGCATAATTTTGTCTTTCTACTATTTTGTTGATTTCAATACCTGTTGAAATACCTACACATTACATTTTCGATGTCTATGCACGTACAAAAACAGAACTCAGTGCTACAAACCTCATCAGATCTTACAACTAAATAAGTACTCTGGCTATTTAAGGTATGTAAGGTTAGTACCAAAATATTAGAAGAAAAAATGCATTTTTTTTTTCTTTTTGTGAAAACTTATAATTTTACAAATGACCACCACTTGTAAATCACCCAATTATCGGGCTTACACAAATCGTGCCAAGTGTCACGTAGGCTGAATGGTGTGATATCTTTGCATCGTTCATGTTCCCGAGGTGTGGCAAAGAGCTAGGGCCCTAATTATGTTGATCGCACGCAGATATAGTTTGACATTTTAGTGAACGAAATGAAAGGCTCAGTTCAGCTTGAACAAGATTTGTGACATTATGGTATCATCGCGTCTTGTTCGTTATTAGGGCAAGCTGTAAGACTGGTTCTTGCTTTTTAGTGATAAATGAAAGTCGTGTACTGCATCGACACCTTTATTTTTAAACCAAATGGGTATCAGTGTGTCACAAACTTATTTGGACTTCATAAAGGAATAGAAAGAAAGAGAAATAGGTTTATTTGTCATAGAAACACGTGCATACAAAAAGACAAGAATAATCAGAAAACTAAATTGATCTGAGTGCAAACGCATCTTACTTTACAAGGCAGATGACACATGCAACCATTTCCTGAAATAGTTTAGAACTTTTTAGGCTTGTGGTGGACAAGCCAAACCAACGTCACATGAAATGCGATACTCCCAGGGTTGTCAGTCAGGTGTCTTCACACGTCATCTAAGTAAACACTACCCCAATGCTGCAACCCTGAATCGAACACCGTCACGGATGACTGACAGCCCTATCTTATTGACTCAACGCAACCTGACACCGAAGATATCTGAGTCAGGGATAACAAACATCAGTTAAGAGCTAATAGGTTAATTGGACTAGCTTTAATTGTTAAATGTAGGTGCTAGCAGATACAATATCTGAGTTTATCATCGAGAATAAATCGTTTGTTTTGTTGTAGTTATGTATTCAATCATGATTGCATGGTGTTAACGAGCGTCCTCGGATAACAAGCGGTTTGAAAATTCATGAGTCGAACGTCAGTGTTGCCAGTTGCAAAAAAGTTTTATAACTTTCTCTGTTTATGGTGGCAGTCGCGGTTGTTATTGCAGTAGAACCTTTTTCGTTCTTACTATAATGTCTTCCTATATCTAATTAAGGTTTTTTTATTGTTACAGAGATGGCAGCGGAGGTGGTTCGTCCTGTATGACGATGGAGAGCTGACGTATTCGTTGGACGAACACGTAAGTACAAACTCATTAATACAGAGAAACGATAGCTCTATTAGAGACTGGTGATATTAAGTTCACACCCAAGTTCGAACTAACAACCCCCTTCCCAATAACCACCGAACTATCAGGGAGCAGCAAAAATAACTTTCATCGATCAAATAAGGCAACACCTTGTTATTGACACCGTCGCTTTCGACTTTTTACCGAGAATCGACTGAAAAGGCAGTTGTCATTATTTCCTCGTACTTTTATATCGACTAAGTTCTACAAATATCTCGCTTCTTGCGCAGACTAATCTATCGGTTGAACAAATTCAGAGCCGTCCGGCGCCTTAAAGGGCTGTATAGAAACCGAGTAGGGTAACGCGACCAATAATTGACTCGTTACTAGAAATAGTGGCAAGGCGTCCTCCGATAGATAAAACCCTAATTTGGTTCCGTTTCGTGCGGAAAATTATGTTGTTCTGTATTAGTTTTATGCCTTTTGTAGGACGAGAAACTTGTTTAAGGTCTGATAAAATAAATATATTATAACCAAGAAATCGTTCCGCTCTTCGCGAATCAAGGCGCTAAGATAAAATTGTATTAATTATACATACATAAACTTTTACAAAGCAATAAAAACAATATAAAAATGCCAATAATTATGCCGACATACACACCGAACGTTGTCTCGTTTTTTGTCAATAATAAATTCATCCGCGTATAATATTAGCGTTTTACAAAAACAAACATCGCCAAACCGGTAACCGGAGCCGAGCCGGACCGGCACGAGACTCGGTTTCATCGGCACCTCGCTTTATCAGTATCAAATCTTTCACATTTTTCTCCGGCACTCATAAATATTCATAATAATTGGCGTCGTTGCAATTTCAAGTGAGTACATGAATTTTAATACGCGCCGTATATAGGCGCGGCCGCCGTGCTGCGGGAGCGAGACAAAAAACTTGACGCGCAATGTAAACTAACCAGGAACAATGAAAACAGGAAGACTAGAAAGGCTTTCTCCGTTTCCAGCTTGAAATAAAACAAGCTACCTTTTATGGTGTAAAATCCCGCGACTCTAAAATTCGTTGGACGAGTGTTGGGTTATTCACCCTTAATTTTTGCGGTTGACAATATATTGTGGAATGGTTGAGAAGCTGAGATGTTTATCAGCCAATCGTAGCGGAATGCGCTTAGTGTCGGGTCTATAAAGTATTCTGGATGTAGAACAACAGAATCAGTTCGTCTGGTTGGAGGCCGGGTAGATATTTCAGTTGGTTCGGGGTAAAGGGGCCAGCCGGCCGTCAATGTGACGCATAATGTATTCCTTGGTTCGTTCGCACCTCGCGCCTCGTTATCATGTGAATGGGCCGAAGATTTGCAATGCGGCTCACAAGCTCAAATAGGAGGAAGTCGTTAACGTCTTCTATGGGGAAAGTAGGAAAATTAATGGCGTTTAAGTGTTTGAAGTAACAAGCGTCTATTTGTTCACTCAGTAAAGTTGTATGAGGCCGGTAATTGATTGGTTCTACAGGATAGTTGCAATAGTAATGGATTCTATGACATTCACAGTGATTTACAACTGTTTTATCATTAAAGGGGATAGTTACTTTAATTGTGTGTGATTAGAATGTGAATAGCATTGATTTCTGGCCGCATTAGACGTCAAACAGTCAGAATAAGTTATGTTAAGATTTTTTACTAAGAGGATTTTTTTGAAAAATAAATACCGGTCGAAATTAACAGGCCCGCCTTGAAGACACTTCGCATTAGCTATTCCCCGCGTGAACCAAACTATAAAAAACGGCCTTTTTTTGTTTTATAATAATTATCTTGTACATAAAGTATTGAAAATAAAACATTTCAACTAGAAAGTATTTGCTTCTGGGCCTCGATAAATAATTTCAACAATATCCGGACCCCACTTAAAATTACTTGCCGACCCCTGTTCTAGAGTATTAACTCCATAGCTTGTCATATGGAGGAAGAGGTCTTCGTATTCTTCTGATTTTGGCACTTGAGTAGGCTAACCATAGATAAAAGAATTTCTATGAGGCTAACCTATGATTCTTTTCTTGAAACCTGTGATGAACTTATACGATTGTTTATGTACATAAGTATATACATATATCGGATAAGTAAATCTTAAATATAGTATGGTAAAGTTCTAAAGATAAACATTAGTTGACATTACAGTTACTTATGTTTTCATGCAAATTAGAAAAGTCAATAGTTAAGGGAAACCCGGTTACCGTGATGGTAGCAGGCAGTATCTTACAACTAGGTGAATAGCTTGCGTAAACATTGTACCTAAGCCTTACATTTGTTTTAATAGGGATTGAATTACTGCTTGGAATAGGTTATTCAGATTCAATGCATTTTTTTGGAAATGTTAGTTATCACTTGTCTGTACTTACTAATTCCATGCTTGTCTGTTCACTCTGGCTATAAGTTTAACATTACTTAAAACTTATTTTCTTTTTTTACGTAGGCAACATAACAAGACTTTCCTATTTTAAAATTCCCGCTAGTTACGAGTACTAACTAGTTAAAAAAAGGTTTGTCTTTGTATGTTAACATAGGATGCTAGCAACGTTAACACAGTACGAATCAAAAAAAAAAAAAAACTCCTCAAAAAAAAGGCGGCATTTCCAACTGCAGCACCCGACTCGCCAGTTTTTATTCAAACACCTACCTAGTTAGCAAGCTGGTTAGAACTAAGCTGTTAGCTGGTCAAATACCAATGCCTTATCATCAGCGATCGTGTACCGTTGCCGCTAAACACTGGCAGACCTGTTATCTTGACCATTAGACCCTGATACAAGCCCGGATGAGCGATAAATGGCTTCTTCAACTTGATGGATAAGAGACATCGGCTCAAATTAATATATGTCAATGTGTAGTGAATAGTTTAGATATATTGATTTATATCTTTTAGGAATTAGTAGTGTTTGCGCGCAGCTTATGTGTACGGGGCACACGATTGTTGTGAGGTAAATATTTTGAATTTTGTTTACTAATTGTATTTTATGTTTTCATAAGTTGTTTCGAGTTTATTTATTTTAAGACCAGCAAATTACAAAAAAAAAACGTAAGAATATTTGAATTTCGCGGGCTACCCTGACTCTTCCACCTTAACCAACTTATTTTGAATATCTGAAGCATCACATTTGGGGCCAGTTATGATTAATTATGAAAATGACTAATCTATTGTTTAGATTTGCAATTGCCAGACTAAAGTTTTAAGAAACTTTTAAAATTATAGATACATTAGTTCTCAATACATACAAAAAATTCTGACTCGCTCCCTCGCTGAATGACTCATCAACGCAACGAAATTTTGCACAGAGGTTCCCTTTATGATATATAGGCAAGCAATAAGGTCGGATTTTTCGAAATTCCTACGTGATACGGAATATAGGTCGGATTTAGTCGCTGCCAAAGTGCTAGTACCTGCTAAACAATACGTAAACATAGCTCATACGTAGTGTATTGAATCCCTACCAGCCTTCAAACACCCACAGCGAGACAGGCAGCTTCGAACGTTCGTCACCAATGAATATGCAAGTCCATCATAATAATGTGTGAGCTAATGTGAAACGCGGAACAGAATAGCAAGCTATGTTGAACAGCAAGTGGGCTGTATCGAGGACTATAATTAGATGCTTGTTTGTGTTCAGTGTTCACAATAGTTTATATTTATATTATAGTTAACAAAAGGTGTGTAGTAGCAGCGATTGAATAGGCAATGATAGCTTGCAAATAGGTACATGAGAGATAAAAAGATAATAATAGATTCTTCATTGTAGGTACACTGGAAAGACCACGGAGAAACCTAGTCGGTGGAAAGGATGAACATAGACTAGAGTTTACCGGATTATGGGTTAAGGGTTATCTCTAAAGAAAACCGTTTCTTTAGAGATAACCCTCATTATGCAAACTACTAGAATTACAGTAAGAATAGATCCGCGGAATACAAGATATTTTTTTAAATTTATATAGTGTGATGTCCTGAAAAGACGAAAACTGTATTCAGTATTACTTACTAACTTTACCTAACTTAACCTCTTTCAAATGGACTCATTTTGAGATTGAAACACACAAAGCCTAACCAAAATCCTATACAATGAGCGAAATATTGCAAAAATATACATCAACATACTTATATACGGTGTCTTTGAAATTCTAGCTAAACTCAAACGGATCCGTTTAAAAATGCAATGTGAATGCAAACGTAAGAGTTTGTTGATCAAAGAAGAAATAAAATAAAGTCGTGTATGTGTAGGTAGTAGTAAATGTGGCCCACGGCGACGAGTATGTTATGAATAATTATGTTCTATTGATTGCATAGAATTTATAGTTAGAACACGGATTCGTTACAGTCGTAAAATATACAGCTGCATAGATGCTTTAGATATTGTCTCTGAAAGGAGTTAGCTTTTCACCTCAAGATATATAAGATTTTTTTCATTTAAGGTAGCAAACGCGATGTAAGTTCGTGAGGGTCGTTGAGATCGCCTCTCTTTGTAGCTTTCAGTTTCAAATGAGGTCTCAGTTTCAGACATTCTTGGGTCAAGAAGTACAGTTCGTGGCGCTTAAGGTTAAAGGTTAGGAAACATCGTATACGGTTGCAATATTTGGAAATGTGTAAGCACAATGTTTCTTAACATAATTAATTTATATGTCATTGCTCAGTTTTTAATACTTTGTACCTATTGTAGTATAGTAATTTATTCTAGGTACTTCGCGTTCACATAGTACTGTATGCAAAATATAGTAAAAAGTTTAAAAGAGCATCTATGGAGTTCTTCCACATTCTTCTCCGTACGAAACTACCTTTTGGAAGGGGAGACTAGAATCAATTCTATTTTCTTGTAAATGTAAACGTTCAAACAAAAATAAAGAAACGATGTTGATTTTTACGTTGCTCCACTAATGAAATTCTGCCATATCTCACGTTATCTATTACTTTCTCATGGATCACCCATTGCCAGGCTGGTGATCCCTTTATTCGCGATTTTTCTGAACATTTCTTCTATCAAACATATATCACGAATACATCACTAAATCGATGAACACGTCACTAGAAGCCGTACAGTCTATTGGATTATATGCGAGGCCATACTAGTAGTTTCACGAGTGTACCGAGTGACCGCGTATTTGCAACGTTGCAATTACTACTCTTGTATTGAAGTATGTATATGAGATAGCTGAATATGTATCATAATTTCTTGCTCATTGCAATCTCCTGGATGTGGGCTTCCCCCAAAATAGAAAAGGGTAGTTCTTAGCCAGTTTGTTGACATCATCACGTGTATTGGGGCATTTCCTGGTCGGAATGATAAGGCATTCATTAATTAAGGTTTTATCAGCGGACCAACCCGCACTGGGCCCCCGTGGTGGATTCCAGCCCACTCCCTCTCAAAGCGAGGGGGTCTGTGTCCCAGTAGTGAGGACATTACAGGCTGACTATGCAGCGGAAATATTAACTTTTGCGGATATTGAATTTAACCAACTTCACGGGATATTACCCAATTTCGACTCACGTAAAATGGACAGATAAAAACCTAGAACAATAAAAAGGACATTATACCAGTACCAGCTCGATAGCTAAGCGAAGTGATAAAAGCTAACTCAGACAGCGATGCGAAATTCAGTTAGTTCAGTCATTAGATATGACTGAACTAACTGAAAACCCGAAACAGACCACCTAAATATCTAGCTCTAAAACAATGTGTAGGTAATTTTAGATTAGTTTCGGTTGCATAAACTAAAATATGTGTAATAAGTACAAACTTCTCATAAAAAAGAAGCAATATAAATTGTTAGTTTTTCGCAAGATGTTTTGAAAAGGAAACGACGTCATATTGATTTTTATGGAAAAGAACAGGATACTCTAAGCAATTATATGCGATTTACGAGTATAAGCAATCGAACATAATTTTACTATCTTTCCTATAACTTCTTTGTCGTAAATTAAGCAAATGAAGACCCCTACGAACTACTAAGCATTTATGATGTTAGTTAACATTCAACGGGAGAACCAAATTAAATCACTTCGTGTACGAATAAATAGTGATTTTGCATCAAATTGATTATGCTATGCGCATGTGCCAATGCGCTGGATTTAGGCTTCATTCACACTATATTAGATAGGGAAAGGAAATATAGCTCTGCTCTCAATAGCGAAGCATTTGATTTAGTGTCATTGAGTTCTTTAATTAGAAAAAAAAAGAGAAATCAAGGGATCAATGAAGAGACTTGGCCAATATTTTACTTCCTCTTAGCCTATCGTATTTCCATTGATGAAAGACAGCATATGGAACAAAAAAAACATCTGTTACATTTTTGGGGATGACAAACTTGTTTGTTATGACAAGTTATTATATAAAAGCTAGGTCCCCAGGAACTGAAGCTTACTGTCATTTACCCTAGGTCTACGTACCTAACCTAAGATAAATTAATTACAACAATAATTTAGCATTCAAGTTGGCCGTGTGCAGCATGACGTGTCAATTAGGACAAGTTGGTGTGGGTAGCACGGTTGATGCTCCCATCAATATTTATGAGACAACGCGATTTCAAATAAACCTACATTGGCCTACTAAAACATTCTATGGTGTAGAAGCTGGTACCTTTAAGTTATGTCGTAATGAGGGCCATTTTGGATTAGTAGAAGCACTTGTGACAGAGTGCTTCTGGGTGTGAAAGAAAACATCGTGAGGTAACCGGTATGCTTGAGATATATTTCAAGACGGCGTGTGAAGCCAAGTCAGAGGCCCATGGGCGGCATAAAACTTTCACACCAGGATTGTCACTAACAACACGAAAAGGAAGAATGAAATATGTTAAAAGAGAGTTACCTACACTGACTAGAAAGGAAAAACTTTTTCACTTTATTATTAAGATCCGCCAATAGCCTTGGCCATTTATCTTGTTAAGGTAGACAGAATTTATCAGCCTGTTTTACAGTGGCCCTTGGGAATTTGGGACTCTCCTTCCATCTCCATTCTTAAAAAAAAACTCGAAATTGTAATATTTCTCATAAGTTTCCAATTCATTTAATCAATTTTAATTCACTGTTCGACCTTTTACACAGACATGTTTATTGCATTGCAGTTTGTCAACTACCTTCTGTTTTAGGACCTACTTAATTCCGCCGTAGGGGAATTATAAGCGAATGTCTCACGGAATTATCTCAAGTAATTATTTGTTGTTTATCGCCCACGCCCAACAGTGGGGCAGCTGATATTATCAGATACAAATCATTTTCGTAATTGTCGAGCAATTAATGCATTCCTTTGTTGTATGAGATTGCGATGATAACATTGATAAGGTAACGTTTTTATTTTGCCATGTGTAGAGAGATAAAAGATAACTGATGGATGTATGGAGTAGTGTAACCATGGTGTAACTCTGCCAAGTTATTGAGGACAAACTATTGTAACATAAAGATGTAGGACAGGTTCTGCCGATGGCTTAATCAAATCGTAGGAATAAATTAATTGTCTATATCGTTAATCGTTCAATAAAAAAAAAAATTAAAGTTATTAGGGACAAGCTTACAAAAAAATTATTTCTAAATACTTAGACAAAATTTGCGCGAAAACCAAAAACAGCTGACAAGTGAGTAGGCTCTACAGCTGAGTAAATTGACATGAGAGCCTTAAAATATCTTCACCTACTGCACCACACCTAATTCCTCGTAATATAAGACTTACCTAAAACCTTTATCTCCTTCAATCAACAATGTATTAAGTAAGGAGTGTACCGTGAACGCGTGCACCCGCTGCAGCGTCCGCCGGCGGAATGCGGCCGCGTTGTGCAAGCGATGCGCCCGAGCATGCCGCACCCACACGTCGATTCACCTGCGCTTCCGTGTGTACTTGCCCAATAAGGGCTGTTTAGACAAACCGACACCAGTTTTGGCGTGAAAATTGGGAAATGGAGGGCAAAGTAGGTAGGACATGACAAAGTACTTTACAGAGACTCTGGATTTGATTTTCGGATGTTTTTTTCACATAAAGATTAGAGAAACACCTAGCCTAGCTGCAGCAAAATGGGTCAGCAGCACGAGGTTAAGAAAATGTTTTATGTAAAGTAATTTTTCATTCTTTTCAGTAAAAAATAGTATCGGCTGTATAAAACTGATCTTTTTCATTGATTGCCGATCGCGTATCTCATGAACCACGGCCCGGCGCGAGCGCATGATGCAACCCTCCCTACGTTAGCAATCACGTTGATTTGTGCCATTCTGCGAGAAATAGAAAATTGTTGGAAGAAAAATTTCGTCAGAATAACAATTGACTTTTACCCTACATAGCGTGGTTATGCTGCGTTCCACTTGCCGCTAAGTAGGTGGTATAATTAGGTGCCTGGCTGTGTGAAAAAAATCCTCGGCGTGCAACGTAATTGGAAAAAGATTTTTATCTTGAATTTCTGGTTTCATCTTTATAAGCTTGAGAGTTGGTACTAAATGAAAGGAGAAGAGTTATGAAAATTCTAAAGTCGTAATAGATTTTTTAACTAAGTTCCAGTTACATACATTTAGAGCATCACGCCATTTTCACCGAAGTCACACATGATTATTTATTGCCATTTAAGTACCTACTACTGCTAGGTACTTAGAAAATTCTGGCAGAATAACCAAGTAATAATTTCCAACCTGGGAATCATCTCAATCTCCCCGATAAGGGACCTCTGGATCACAACAGCTGTACATGCAACCGTCTAGGAGGCAGTTCCACTCTAAACACTATTCGCCAATAAAAACTGAAACAAGTCTTTAGAGACTCCATATGTTAAAAAAAACTAATATTTACTCATGTTCAAGTTATTTTCCAGAGCATCACTGTCCTCTCCATTTATAAATAATGATTCTTGTTCTAGGAGTGGCTTTATCACAACAATTTCTATTCACGATAACTTTATCGCTAGTCAACGCTTTGGGCGTTTAGGTACTGTTTATTGCTTCAAAGGTTACAAACTTAACAGCCACGCCCATTTTCCAGTCTCTGGGACTGCCTTAGGTACTTTAGTTCATACACACGATAATAAGCCTCACCTTTTGCCTTAATCACGGGCACATTGGAATTCTGAGGAAGGAGTTTTTTTCTTCTAAATACGGAATATTAGGAAATGAAATCCAACAAATCTGATGAAAAATGGAAAATACACCATCTTTGTAGTATATTTAGCTTGATAAATTAAAAGGCCACTATAATGAGGAGAGAAGCAAAATATAAGTACCTACTTAAAGTGAAAGAATTGTGTCTGATTCTGATGAGTTTTGGTCAGAACAGTTTCTGACCAAAACTGAAATAAGCCAAGAATTAATTAAATAAATGATTTTATTTTCAATTAAGATATTATTATGACCAGTATAAATAAACGGTAACACCATTTACTTAAATCCTTCGAATCACTAACCATTTTGTCACCAATCACGACGGTCGGCGGAAGTAACCGAAGGTAATTAGAACGCCGCCGCTCGGCTCGCGGTTGCGCAAGCGCATCCGTTCCTACCCGCCCGGCAAGTTACTGCAAGCCTTGCAGTCATAAAAATTAATAATTGTTGTACATAAGCTAGGTTTCCTGTGGAAAATAATAAAATAATTATAACAGTACCTAATTATTTAAAAACACGAGGTGGAGGACCTTAATATCGAAGGTCCGCCTTTCTTGAAAAATAGGGACTACAGGTAGCTGTACCTTCCTATGTCATGTATGGGAAGAATATCCCATGATCTTGTACTACTATTCAGTACCTGGGCGAGCGAGATCTGCTCTGGTGAAAATAGATAATGATCATTTAATAGTATAGGATAGTTCATACTAATTCCATGTATAGTACATACTAATTCCATGCTGCCATGTCATTATTCTAAGGTCATCCCATGGAACTAGTATGTAAGTAGGTACATACTAGTTCCATGGGTCATCCATAAGCCATCTTGTTCTAAACTTTGGGCGACCGAGCTCTGGTTTTCGGAGATTTGGTTTTTCCCAGGTATGAGACCTAGCTAGATAAATTTTTCGCCCCCCTAGACCACTATATTGCAACTTTCATCACCGTTTTCGAGAACGTGATTACAAACACACATATATAATATATGTATATATACTTACTTACAAATTTTGCTCATTTTAATAGTATAGGATGAATGTTACTAGCAACGCAAAATTTGCTCATTTACTGAAACTAGTTTACCAAAACCATAATACACCCGACCGCCAAGTAATATTTCAACTTTTCAGCTCACAACACGAACGTTATTCCATAAAACATTTCATATAGTGCAGTAATAGAATCGAAAGTCAAACCATAATAATTACTATTGACACTCAAGTGACATAACAATAGGCCGTAATAGTGTTGCTCCCACGCGCGGGAAAAAGTCACAGATTAAAAATAATAACGTTATCTGTGCAAAGCGAGCTTTATTATTAGTTAACATAACATTATCTAACTGATAATTATCTTGTTTTAGAAATAAATATCCGTAGATAAACTTATAAGATTGATTTCGGAACTTAATATAGGCGTATATTTGTTGCGTAACATTCAACATTGATTCGATCATTTCGAAATGGAATTCATTCATTCATTCTCTCGATCGAATCGAGATCGTTAGTTGGACTCGTTATTTTTCTAGGGCTGTTACTTTGCATATTCGACTTATTATCTTTAATAAATCCCTTAGAAAAAGATCATCTTCTTCTGTGAATTCTTACCTGAAAAGACTCCAGTGACAAAGAAAGCGTCAATATTTATCACAAAGATTTGGTTTGCTTTTTTATGTATTGTGCGTTTATTATAACATGTCTCGTGACGCGATTGGTAGCATTGTTCTGTCAGTCGCCATTTTGAACTCTATTAGTATTTAAACTAAACTTGGCAAGCAATGGTGCTAACATGACGGCAAGGGACAAGTTATAGTGAACGGTCTGTAGTTTGCAGAATGGTCGACATAGAATAAAAGTCAGCATAAACTAATGACAGGGCAAAGTATAATCACTTAAATGTGTAATGTTTTCATAACTTCCTCTTTAAATAGAGATTTATATGCGATAGAACATACTTTACTTACGCGGTCTTAAGTTACAACTACTAACCTATGTGCTTATCTAGATTAAACCACATACTTAACACTAACTTAGAGACTCTAATTGAAAATGTCATGTCTTGTGACTGATGGCGTTTAGAAAAGACTGAGAATAATAAAGCTAGGTAGAAGAAATCTCTTGAGAACCAAAATAATTATATTAATGGCGTTCATATTGTTAAACTAGATTAATTTTAGTAGTCCAAGCAGTACTCCAGACCGAATTGCATCGCATTGTCTGGCATTAATGCTGAAAGGTACCTTTTTACACACTATTATTGCTATAAGATTATTTCATTTACTTTCACTTTTTATGTTGTTATTAGTGTTTCACGATCTGTGTCCAAATAAATATTATTCTTTCTTTAATTACGATCAATGGCGGCCAATGGAGATTAGCCATTGCCGCGGGAGATATTATAGTGCATAAGTGTGTGCGGCGACACAGATGCACTCACTCCCCCCTCACTCTCATAGTCCAATGGGACAGCACCACACCACCGGAGAGAGATCAGGCGCAGGACCAACGGCTTATCGGCTACATCTTCTATACTATAATGCTGAAGTTTTTTTTTGCTTCTTATAGCCCAATTATTGAGGACAAAGCCAAAAGTGAGAAGGAACGCTAAGCGAAAATGGAATAGTAGTCGGGAAAACAAGAAACACACGAACGAAGTCTCGGGCGGAAGCTAGTTAATTATAAGACAGTTTCTTACAACAATGCTTTACTCACAGTGGATCATCGTCCATACATTTGACAAGACTTGAGTAATGTCAAAATTTATGACACGTCCAACTTACGTTAAGCAAGATTGTTCTGCGAATTCTCTCGCCTTGATTGACTGAGTGCAGGTAGACTGTGGCACAACCCTAGGTTAGTAATTCGCGCGTCCAATTACTTGTTGTAATGACATTTACAGTTTTACACGTAATCCGACGATTTGGTGTCGCTGTTTTTCAACTGATAACTGGTCGAGTGACGAAATCGCAGCGATCAAAAGTAACTGTGCATAACTTGCGCACGCGCATCGGGTGCTAAAGGCCTATCGCGATGTTCCCTTATATGGTCAATGACCTTACAATGTTTAGGTACTAAATTTACAGTTTTGAATGCACTATATGATTCTTCAAGGTTTTATAGTGGCAAATACCTTCACAAACATTATTTTAACCTACCCAAAAAATTAAGGTTATGTTTTTTTTTTTTTTTTTAATTGCTGACATGTTTATAAATTATTCTTGGTGGCATTAAAGATAAACCAGATTGGACCCTGGCCATGCTTGAGTGGGCACCTACTTATCTGCCATCGGAACCCCGTGAGACTGATTCTGACCTACTAGTTGATGCTATTAACACCTTAATTTTGTGATAAGTGTCATAATTACCTAATATAAGTTTTCGAAAGTTGATTTTCAAGGTAATTAATATCATGTAGATTGTAGATATTACCTATAATAGTAAGAACTAGCTAGGTGTAATTTGTTTTCAAACAGGACAACGCCCATTTTCTTGTAATTTTTTGCCCATCTGAATCTGGGGACTACAGACAGAAAAAAGGATAATCCGAGACAGGCAAAGGTAATCCATCTATTCAGACTGAGATTGTTCGACCTCTGCTGCCATACATATTAGACTGACTCCACTCCGATTCAATTTACCAGAAGTAGAACTACCACCAAACAAAATCCACACAAAACTTCACTTACGTACCGCCAAACAACTAAGTTCGTAAACCGATTAAGTATCGATAACAACAAAACACTTAGAACATTAGTTCTGACGATAATGTCGACGTGTCACTACACTAGTACAACTAGTGAGCTGTTCTCTGATTGTTATCTATGAAGTAGAACTGGGGTAAAGACAGACTATGGTTTCTTGTTGACAATATGAAAACTATCACAATTAAGAGAATTGTCCCAAATTGGTGACGGGTTTTATAATCTTAGAAGAAGCTTAGAAGCTCCTGTATGTGTGTACAAATTGCTATTTGTCATCATGGTCTTCTAAATGTAGGTTCTTCCTAAGGATTTTTAGTTTTTCTAAAACTAGCAAGCCCTTTTAGTGAAGGTCCCTAAGCTAAAAGCGAAAGCGTCTATTTAGCAGGTTACAAAATATAAAGCATAAAATGAATCTCCGTTTGGTAATAGCATTCACGTTTATCACCCAGTAAACAGTAAATTATTCATGACCATAACCTGACTGCATAAATCTGCTCCAGCCAAAAACGAATTTACTATAGTAAGTCCGCCATACCACGTAAATCCAGAAACTACTTTACTTCCTAATGAACGCACAACCATTCCTTTGAACGCAATAGTTGGCAACAAGCCCAAAGCTCTAGGAAGAACAGCATTAGTAAAACAAGTTCATATAATTTACTCTCCCAGCTTTAAGCAAATGCGGCTGCCAATCAGGAGATGGCAACCAAGTAAGACCTTTGCAGGCTCCCCTGGCGTGTGTTTAGTTGCAAAATAACATGGCTAATAAATAGTGATTTGAGTCGGCATTCGCTCTAAAACGTCGTCATGGAAACGGCAAAAGGCGGGTCTCGTGGCCTGCGCTGGCGCACCTAGTTGGAGACGCAAGTTTGGAGATACAGCGGGGTGAAATAACTAATGGTGACAAAGTCGTTCAGTTCTATACATAACTTGATTAACAGATCCATTGATATTATTCTTGTAATATCTTTTCTCGTGCCAAAATATTTAATGCCTATAGATTTATGATGAGGCTGGTAGTTCAAGGGAACCGTATAGAGGGGTAGTAGGTTCTTTAGAACTCATGGACGCTGTTGCCTTACCTAAAGTTTTTAATTCAGTTTTTCGAAGCAATATTTAATTTTTTGGCCGCCCTTGCTTGCTGGTGAAATGTGGTTGTACTCCTATGCCTTATTCGGAAAACAAGCATGACGTAATGTTATTATGTTGTCTTGCTTGCTCAGGTCCTTTTGCTATATCTCATGGCGTAAAATAATTCATACCACCGCTTCTACCTTACACCATACATCAACTATCATTAGCGCTCGGGGCAAGCGACATAGCCTACGTTACTATGTAAACTGTACGCTGGCAATCTGCATAACACATGCCAAGTAAAAAACGGGTTACTGTACTCTGTGACACATGCTCACGGATCTCTGTCACGGCTAATGTGATGGGCTTTGTTGAGATAAGTAGATGCTGTTCTGATTGAGATGTACTGATAGTGGAGATACTTGTGTTGAACGGCATTTGTTTTAGCATCGGATGTTGGCTGGCTAATAATGATTATTTTGAGGTATTCCACTTAGAGCACCGATTTGAAACGCACTTGAGCGAACGGCACCTAAGCTGTTCCAATTTCGGCACCGAGTTTGTTAACTCTTAAAATGTCGATTGCACCCCATGTCTGCAAATAACAATAAAATTCTATTCTGTCGCTAATTGCGCGCGCGACGGGTTAAGAGGTTTTTGTTAAAGAAGAAGGAAGGTGAAGTATTACGTGACAGTTTTTAGATTTCGTCTTTTAATACAAAACATTATCTTCATCTCTGGGTTAGGCCTTTTCTTTACCGGGAAACAAGTAGTGCAAATGCTTATTATTACTCGTCTTCCCCGAAGGACTCTGTGAAAGTAATCTCTGTATCTCATTTCAAAGAAGGATAATCCCAGTATGATAAAATCTGTGTAGAAGGGTACCAGGAACGCCTACTGTAAAAAGATTTATTTATCCCTGTATTTTCCTTTTGGCAACTAATATTATCGTATGATCGTCGTCGTGAAGATTAAAAATGTAACTGAGTTGAAGACTTAGAAATACCTAGGAATTTCCTCAATTTTCTATAATAACAAATACATAGTGCGCAATGACATGGTATTTACATCCTTTTACCACCAAATTATGAACCGATCGATGAAGAACGACCGGAAATTCACTCGCAGAACTTTCTTTTAAATATCTCAAATTGGTTACAAGAAACGGTCGTAAATACTAGTTTTTTTTTAAACGTTTAATTGTGAATCATACAAGGAAAGTATTAAAAGGTGTAATAGGTGATAGTGTGCGAAAGGCAATGACTTATTGGAAAGTCGGGAGTGAAAATTGTGACGCAAAACTTTTATGCCAGTCATCTTTTACTTTGAGTAAAGTGTGAGTCAGTCCTCAGTTGTATAATGGATGGGCCAGCAATATGTCACTTTTGTATAATGGACAGTAGATTATTGCCATCAAAGACAGCTTGCTATTCATATCAGTCCGTAAACGTATTGCTTAACATGAGCTGTAATGATGGCGACTAATAATGGTCATAGAGAAAATGGTTTGATTACAAGGATCTTTCGGCTTGTGGCTAAAATTCGAACTAACGCCTCCATCTTGTTTTTTATAATACAATTTCGATGTCAATTCCACAAATGCTTGCCAACAATGCTCCCCTGCCTGTCAATGTTATTCAGGCGCCAAAAGAGCCTTCTAGCACTCTACAACCAGGTACCTAGTAGGAATGCCAGACGTACGATACAATATTGTATTATCGTACGCAAAAGTACGATAATTTTCAACCCTTCTCCGAAGTGAGACGAAACGACTATTCAGCAAAAATAATGTGACGAAAACCAGAATAAAAAACAAACTTGCAACAAAAACTGTTGAAGGGGCTTTACTTTCAGCACAATGCGTAGAAGCTCAATCAATAGAAAGCTGTAATGGTTTTAAAACAACTGAAAAAAATATGTTACTTTTTTAATTTCTTTCACATTTCACAACTTCCTAAAACTCCTAGCATAATTCTAGTTTTGCGATCTAGCTACGCGTACCGCACCGCTCTGGCAGTTGTTGTACGATAATTTTTCGTCTGTTACGATAATTTTTACTAGAATACTCGTAGTAGTATATCTTCACCATAGGCATGCACCTAAATACCTTTTAAAATTGCCCGTTTCAAGATATACGGAGCGATATACTGTAAATAAAAAAATACAGATTATTTTTACCCAAGAAGCAAAAGTAGATGATGTCTGCAGTAATAAATTGATCTGTTAACTTTATCTCGATATTCAGGACATTTTTTACAAACTTGTCTTTTTTGCAAATGGAACCATTTTAACATACGTATCTGTAGGTGACCTTAACAAACTAGGATAGTGCGACGCTGGATAAATATTACATGTGTTGCCTTTACAAAAATGCATGGGATATTCAGATTTAAAAAAATATGTACAGACTCAGTGGTGGTTAGGATTATGAAATCATTTAACGTTAGCCAAAAATAATTAATAAAAAAACCACGAGAAATAGAGAAGATTGACCCCAAAACAGACCCTGGAAATAGCCTGGATTAATTCTGCTGAGAAACACATTATAAAACTTAACCTACATCCCTTCCTAAACTCAATAACTAACGCGTCTTTTACAACACGGATTAGTTGAATATATGAACGAAGGCGCAATCGGTAAGTGTCCCCGCGACTCATAAAGTACCTTTTATCTCGCGTCCAATTATCGGCCAGGATCCTGGACAATGAATAAGGACGCTATTTTTAAATGAATTCAAATTAACATGCTTTTAGCGGACCGCACACGAGAGAGATAAACAGAATCTGTTTACATTATCTCCGGATTTTTACAAATGTTGGAACCCTAGACTATCTATACAAAATAGTAACGAAGTCAAAACTGTACATTAAATATTTTTGAAAAAACGAGACGAGTCTTAATACCAAATTTTTTTTTTTAGAAATTTTGTACCGTTTGTCTGTTTGCCTGGATGTATAATATGTTCCGGATTGGCACAAAAACCACATAGTTTTAGTTGTTATAATGACACATCTAGTTTGTCACATGTTATTTCACAAGACACGATATGATATATCTATGATAGACAATAATTGTTTGCTGTGTTTGCTTCGATCTAGCTCAAACTATTTTTTACAGTTGGATTAATTTACGGATAACGATGCTGGTTGCGTGATTACTTAAGTGTTTTATAAAATATCTGTACCTAAATATTAAGCATTATTGCGAAATTGTTGTTATACTGAAGAAAAAAAACAGTTGAACTGATTTGGATGAAATTTGGCACACAGATAGTTTATAACCTGGAACCCTTATGGTAATTTTAATCCCGGTAGTACGTTCCCGTGGGATATTTTCCGAAATCCAAGCAGGTGAAGCTGCGAGAAAAAGCTAGGTTTAATAAATAGATGAGCTTTAGTTGTTTTTATCTCTGTTATCGATCTTGTTTATTGGTTGACTTTTGATTCTCGAGACGATATTAATTGTTGTGATAACGGTCTGGTCGGCTTCGGTAAGATATTTGGTCAGGTATGTCGTGGCGCCAATGGTAATTTTATTGGAATTCTTTTACTAGATTACAGTGGCAAGCTTTTGTTTTTTTTTATTTAAGCATTTATTACAACTTTACTCGCAAGTAAAAAAAAATCCTACAAAGGCGGACTTCATGCCTGAGGCATTTCCACCATTCAACCTTAGGGCGATGCAGAGAGAAAACATGTTTGTGTTTGTCCTTTACTATCTTATGATTACCTACGTATATTTTTTAATTATTCAACTGGCTGCTGCTGCTTTTCATAATTTTTATCTTATTCCTAATCACATCAAAATATTCTAGAGATGACTTTTAGTTTCCAATTAGATGCAGCATTTTATAGATCTTTGGCCGCTACTACCAGTTTTCCTGATGTCATTTCTTAGTTGCTTATTCTCTTTCATTTGGCAATAATATATGCTACGTTAAGTAGCCAGGGTGTTGCCAGACGCCGACGGCGTTTCCTCGTACAGACATGTTCTGAAATCTCGTTTTTCGTCAACTCAACCTCGTACATACCATTTATTTAATAAATTTATTTTATTCGATTGATTTTCTAGTCAACTACCTCTTATACAAGCACTCTACAATGCAGTTTCGTCAAAAAGGACTACAGGGCAGTTTGTACAGGCCCAGCACATCAACCTTCTACAATCAGTCAAATTTCTTTAATAGATTTTCAACTTTATCGCTAGAGAATTAGGTTCAAGTTTGGTCTGTACATACCAACACACCTTACACACTGCTCGACAATCTAGTGTCTATGGCGTATATAAAAAAGTACTCTGTGGTCTATGGTCGCAGGTGGCAGGTCGTACACACGGCTACACATCAAGCTATAATAACCAGTATAAGCTGACTTCTGATTGCACGAAAAACCTATACACTGCGAGGTCAGCTAAAACTGGAAATGTATAGCTTGATGTGTAGCCGTGTGTACTCAGTGTACTATACACCGTTCATTCGTTGCGTAAAGTTATAGGCGCGTTCCAAAATATGTTTTGTATCAACGAATCTCGTACAAAATCGTACGAGGATGAATGTAAGCTCGTACCTCGTACCATGACCTCTGAATCTCGTACATGTACGAGAAACCTCGTACGGATGGCAACAAGTTAAAGTAACGACGACTCAACAAGATAGCCGTCGATGGCTAAAAGGAAGATCTGGCTACCTTTTCACTTAACTCCCATTTTTCATTTTCTGTCTATTATTACTGGCTTCACAAGTAGGGGAACACCAAAGGAAAAGATGGATGGAATGTGTGAAAGATGATATGGCTAGAA
The DNA here is from genome assembly GCA_963853775.1 of Xanthia togata. Classification (NCBI taxonomy): domain Eukaryota; kingdom Metazoa; phylum Arthropoda; class Insecta; order Lepidoptera; family Noctuidae; genus Xanthia; species Xanthia togata. The sequence goes on from OY970802.1 coordinate 23,741,852, forward strand.
AGGGGTGACTACCGAGATGACGAGAGAACCTAATAGAGAATTTTGGAAGAAAAGGACAACATGTTGCGCCGACACAAAATAAATTGAGATAAAGCCAGAAGAATGATGACCGATGAATGATTATATTACTTGAAGTGAACTGTCAATACTGTCAATCCCGAGCACCAGCCGATGTATTCTGTAAAAAGCTCACCGTGAAAAGTAAGGTTTAGTGAATTGTCTATAGTGCACTTCAAGTTCACTTCACCAATGTTTTCAGCGTGAAATGTTTACAGAATAGATCGGCTGGTTGAATGACACCTCACCTTATACTAACCTTATACTCACTTCACCTAAGCGATGAGATTAGTACAGCGGTGAGATTAGTACAGAATTTCGATCGGCTGGTATAACTCTCCATTTAAAATCCAAGGCTAAGGCTTAATTCTTGGCACGTGGGGCCACAAAGCATTAGGAATTAGGATAATGAGTAAGTAATATAATACCCAGTGTCGGCATCGTTTAGTTCGTAGAGCTAGCGATCAGCTGATCCCCTTAAGTCGGCTTACCGAAGTTACCGAAGGCATTAAGTGACTCACTAAGTCTTTGGTAAAATGCTTTGAATTTGACCCGTGGGTGTTGTTTGGTGTAATTGTTATTGTAACCTCACTGTGGAGTGTGTCCAGGGATCCTAAACTTGGTAACAAGGTATCATGGAAAATCCATGATACCTTGTTACCTTCTGGATCCTTTGGACAACAACGAAAGGATCTTAAAAACATATTAGTCGGAAATGGTCTGATGTTTAACTGGGACTCTTTAATGCTTCAACGCAAATTTTAAAATTACCGTAGCTGAATGTGGAATTATGGACGAATGATAAAGATAAAGAATGATGAATGATACCTACTTACTTTTCGCAGTGCGAATTGTAACTAGATCATCAAATACACGGTTAAAGATCCATCTCACTAAGCTCATCTCTCACGACACCAAATTACCTCATTTCGCTAATTGACCTTAACTAACCTCCAAAACTTCAACAAGAGTGGTAACAACTATCCAAACAACAGTAGTTGCAACAACGCCCATCTCGACAAAACAATACTCTCGATAGCGATCAGTAGGATGAGCGGCGCGCGCGCAGGATGCTCTCACAGACCGGAAGTGTCGCGCTGTCACAGACAATGGCCCATTGTGGACAGTAATTACCATGCCGGATCCTACGTCATTACAGTGTGGCCAGATTTGAATGGGAGCTCGATTGTAGAGATGTGGGATTTATCAGTTATTTTGTATGAAAATTGTGCAGGAAATGAACGATATGATGTAATTGACGTGAATTGTTTAGTTTTTTTATCACAGTTTTCTGTGTCATTTGGCTACTTCAGTATTCCAACTGCAAAGGATAACTCTGAACTTGGCAAAAGCTTTAATGAAAACTCCAGGCTAGAAAGAACATCTAATTTGTACAAAAGCCGCTTCCTCGCTCTCTCTTCTAAATTAATGTCAATCTATTATGAAATCCTTTTCAGAAATCTGCCCTACTTGATACGTTGCTCAAAAATAGGACGGCGACTTAAAAGTGCACATTGTGTAGTCACCGCACGCATTCACCTCCATAGTGTGCACCGTTCCTTACCATAAAATTATGGTTGTCTTATTACAATACAATACTCAATCAAGCATCGAATGATGTCGTATGTTATGCGTGTGCACTTATGTTATCGATTAAAGGCAGTTTAATTTGGAGCACGTGTGACCTGAGGTTGAAAAAGAGAATAGGGAATGTTTGAAACATTTGGGGAAGAAGTTGGTAGAACAGAAAAAAACAAACATACAATTTCAGTGTTGCTAGTTTAGAAACTTGAATAAACTTATTTGAAATAAATATTGTTCCAGAACTATGACCATGAAATCATTTATTTTTTGATTAAATAACATTGCCACACCTTTTCTTTCAACATCAATAAATCTACAATTACAGAACATTATTAAATTATATTACATTTTTAAAATTATTACATCAGACACTTTCTCTTGAAAGCGAGATATCGATATCAGTTCATCGTATTGAAATATAAATCATATGGCCCATGGGCGGCACTCAAAGTCATATATAATCGAAATCGATTAAAAAATCGAATTTATTCAATCAATTCGACTTTTCGCATCGATTGAGATTTTTATCTATCGAATGATTAAACTCTTGGATGTCATCGTGCATGTTTCTTGAATATGAAAGTTTATTTTATTAATTAAACGGACTTTTAAATGTCATGCGTGTCATGTATTGCATGTCGATGTTAATTATGTTTTATATTTATCTTACCGTATTTTCTGTACAGTTGCCATCTACTTGGCAAAAGGAACAATTTCGCTTTAGGCAAAGCGTCAGTCAGTACCTCAGTAATTTAAATTAACACCCTCTACAAAAGCAATCTTCCAACTGATATGGTTAATAAAACAAAAAATGTTTTGATTCTCCATGTGGTGCCTAGTTATACTTACATTCTGACCAAATACTGTCGCCCATTTTCATCATAGTGCCTGGACTCTTGATAACTTCTCCAGAAAACCGATCTTACGGAAGAGAGAGTTCGTAAATCCCATAAACCCAAGACATCACCCTACCTGAAATAGTAATTGGCCATAAAATCTACTATCTCCATATTTTCAGCACTCAAACGCGTAAAACCCACGCTGATATTATAAAATGACTGAATGATAAGCAAGTTTGGTATTTGGTGATGTACGCTGCGATCGCCATGAGCTGTTACCATGTTTATAGGGTTCTTATGGGAACCTCGTGGAAACATTGTCAACATCTGTTATCGATTGAACTTGTTATTGTTTATAAAGGCGGGAAAGCATGGATGAGTGAGATAGAGGTAATTGGAGCAGCTGCTATCGTACATATATATTGACAGAACATTTATAAGAAAGTGTTGTCAAAAACTATGCTGTCAAAGAATAACGATACAAAGGAAAAAATATGCTCCCCAAATGTGAACATCAGAATTATGTCAAAACTTCCAGCGTTATAATCAACTCGGTGCAATTAGCTGAGCCTGACCTTCTTTCAGTCATCGTAGTAATTTTGATCTAACATAAACAGCTGCAGATGTCAATGTTGATGTACGTTTACAATGCTCCAATAATAACGCGCGATATCAAGTAAACAATTTACACCTATCGCCTCCAGTACAAACGAATCTAGCTCTCAATTTCCGAACCAAACCAAACCGTATCAATCCACAATAATTTACCATTATCGCCGACCGACACGCAAATATGAAACCCAATCACAACAAACCAATAACTCAATGGGAAATCAAACTAACTCCCGTTGCTCAAATAAATCTCGCGATTTCCCCAACAGAACGAATTAAGGGAACAACGGTCTTCATACAATCTACATGTAACCGCAGCCCAGTTTAGACGTCGATCCGAATCGGCCGGCGGCGGCGCAAGCGCACCGCTAGGCACGCAAAAACTATAGATATCACCTTAATATTGTAATGCAAACAAAGCTGGAGGAAATGTGAATGGTTGTGGTGCAAGGAGGGAGCGAACAGCGGTTGTTTGATGAAACATTGTTTTGGATTCTTCGCCTGAAAGATTCAAGCTGTGATCATCTTTTGCACCATATTTCTGCAAATATTAGTGTTGGGGTGCTATAACTATAATGCCAGAAATCACATCCAACTCTTTTGAGAGCTCAAATATCCACATTATCCACACAAAGTAGGATGGATTTCACGTAGAGAGTAGACCCCCAGGTGTGGCTGATGTATTTAAAATCTGTACTGCAATGATCATGTTAGTAAGTCAGTAAGTAGACAGTTCTGCAGCGAAACTCCCAATGTTTCTTAGTGTCATCGTTGTTTCTGCTTTCTTCAGCCAACGTTGTTTTAACAATGTCACTTCATACACTGTTATCATATTGAGGACCATTTACAAGAAGTTCCGTTCAACCTGGCTATTTATTCGCCATTTCCTCCACTTGCACCCGAACCAGGGGGGTCAATCCGTCACAGACAGTGACTTCGACGCCGCTATCTGTAATTTTTGTTACGCCAGTACATACCGCGGTTCTATTTCCACCGTTTGCTCCATTTATGTGTTTTATGCTCCATTGCTCACAATTCTGAACGACTACGGTTGAAAAACCGTTATTGTAAATTTTCAATATTGTGATAGCGGTAGTTGTAACATTTTCATAAAATAATTAAGTCATAACTTTGTATTGAGATATGGTTATGGAGAGCACCTGGGGTTGGACGATTTCTAATCTGGTTCCAGTTTTAATGCATCTGGTAGGTGCTTGAAATTGTCGGGCTTAGAGACCATCCATTTACACTTCTGAAGTAGGCTTTTCCTATAATGAACGTCTCATAAATACATAATATTATTATGACTTTGAACATTGCGATGCTATATGACTTATCGCCATTGTTGAAAAACAGTAACCATTTCCTCAATGATTTCGATGAAGCAGAGACGAAGACAGCTTGCTTTATCTTTAAAAAGACTTAGAATACTCTTGATGAAATGGAGCATAGGCACTATTAATCCCGATGTCACCATCCGCAACCTCCATAATTATAAAGCAATTTTCCTGCCAATGCTCTGTATTTATAATAACAAACATAGTATTATGAAGACGGACATGCATCGACTCGGTCTACATACGTCGTGAGTCGCCACCTACGAAGACTGCCACGCCCCTTCGCGTCAGGGATGTCACTTCGCTAAATGGAGCTGATAATCCGACTCAGTGGTTACTGACACATGGGACGCTTTCATGGTCATCGCTGCCCATCAAGGGCGTATAATTATCAATAAATCACTATGAATGCAATATTGGATTATTCAAAACTTGTCTTTGTTGATCAGTTGTCCAGCAGGACAGTGTTTGTCCTTTTTAATTTTCTTTGAAACACAGCGACTACTGTGAGATCTTCTGAATTGATGAAATAAATTAACCCAAACTTGCTAGCTTAGATGTCCACACTCAGAGCAGATTTCAAAACGATCCAAAATTACCTGGCAAAGTGGCAACTGGCAACCCTAACTTGCGCACGCGCAAATAGCCCAAGTGACACGAACGACACCGCAATCTCTGATTAACACGGAACGGCTAATCTGAAACGCGGACACAGAGTTGCCAACCTAATGGATTACCCCGTAAATGGGGTAACACACCCAATTATAGGGTTTACCCGTCAGGTACACGGGCTGGTTATCATGACTTATAAACTCGAAATTAAACAAGCAATGGGGATTGCGATAACCACAATGAGGTGTGGTCTGGTTAGTTTTATTGAGGTTCCGGATCTGAACGAGATGAATATTGTTGTTTATAACGGTATGTTTGGTTCTGGTGATAATTGTTTTTTATCCTGACGATGTTGAATGAAAGAATTTTTCTCGAAGCATATTGAATTCATGACAACAGCAACCTAAATGAGGTTCTTTCATTGGACAGCAAACTTTGCACTTGTAACCAATTTTTTTGCTTGGGCATTTCAATATGGAGGTTTAGCCCCAAAAGTCGAAATAAACATGAATGTTAAATTCTAAATATTTTATTTCACATAAACCTACAAGGGCACTTATGAAACGTCAGAAGCTAGGTGCACGGTTCCAATTAGTCGTTTCCTATGGAGAAGAGCCGGCAAGAAACTACTCGGTTACTCTTTTAAAAGTAAATGGTATTTACAATGTTTTCAAATTACAGTGTTAATAGGTAAGAGAGGACACTGTAGGCCTATCAACAAGTACCAGGTACTTAGCAAGATAGAAAATGGTCCACAAGTCTGACGTTTTCACATTCACAAAATCTAAAAGAAAAGAATCTATATAAAAGGAAAAGAAAATAATAAAAATGAAAACCTATTGAACCAAATGACATGATTGCCACTACAGCTGTAACAAATCTAAATTTAATAAAAAATAAATAATATTGAAGTTATAGTTAGTGTAAAAGATAAAATAGGTAAAATAAAATAATCATCTTAATTTGGGAGCAGTTAATAGACATTTACATAGTAAGTTAAAATTATATAAGGTTTCTACAAAGCTGGAGTTATAAGAAAATTCCGTTCAGTACCTACACTTATTCTTAATAACTTTTATTTCTTGCCCGGTCCTCACGTTCCGTCTAGCCACTTAAAATAAATCATTCCTCTTCCTTATCCAGGGTCCTTGATCCATTCCCCCCCGATAACCCCAGGGTGATGAGCCCGCGTGCGTGAGGTCCATAACTCTAGGGATAATCGCTGCGCCCGAGCACCGTGGGCGACAAACCTACATAACGGTGTTAAATGCTGTGACACTGAAGTTTGACTTGTGTCGGGGATTATAATGAAGGTAGTTGAGTGTGGGGGCGAAGGGGGGGATAGTTGTACCTGTCAAGTATAGTCGTTAAGTTTATGTTCATTTTATGTTGTGGAACAGGGTTTTGAGATTTTAGAGATATTAGATACAGTGATGAAGAGTTTTTATCATAAACGTAAGAAATTTTGTTACAAGTCATTAGTTTCAAAAATATTTATTGGGTGGATTCAAACTTCGATTTCAACTCGTGTTCTCTTGAAAACGGAAGGCACACTGGAAGCTTCAAATTCACATTAATTTACTGCTTATTTCGCCTCAAACCTGGACCCTAATTGGGCCAATGTTGGGGACATTGGCCCAACACGCCAACCACCCAATCATCTCGACACCCAACGGTACAGACTGCATGACAAATCTATAATGTGCCAACTACGACCTGACCACTCCACCTGACCTCTACCTTGAACCAATTTACCACCATTTTGGATCCAACGAGGGGTCCTCTTGAGCTGGTTTTGTCTGTTAAAGGTGTAAGGCTAATTGTTTCGAGTTCCAGTACTAGATTTATGACGTCACGAACGATGCGACTTCCGGGCCCTGAGAGTGTTGCTTAACCTGTGCATCATTAATAGGAACCAGACGTTAGGATTTATATAGTTAGTATTTTAATGATGGCTCAAAATGCGAAAGGAATAAGTATATTTTATTGGAGGAATGTTTCAGCTGAGACATTGTGAAATTGAAAGCAGAGGACACAACATGATGTCACAGACCTCTAAGCACCACAGCATCACGATTTTAAATTCTTATTTCAACCAAACGCTTGACTGAAGAGAGGCTTACCCCAAAATATCACACGATTTGCAAATGTTTAATGTACCTATTTGTAAGATATTGAAAGATTTTTAAAAATCTTCCAGAATAGCCTTCTCAATTCTCAGTCGCTCGACAAAAATATCTTAACGAAAGTATTCGTCACGGAACAGAAAAACTGTTCCGTGGTATTCGTAGTATGAAATTCAAATGCAGTAAAGTCAACAAAAATGTAAAAACTATTAAAAAAAAGTTTGTTCTGTACCATTCTAAATGCTCGAACAGAATTTATTGGAAGGCAATCGTATATTCTGAACAGAAATTAACAGCCACCTTGTTGGCAAAATTCAATCAACCAGCAATTGACTTTCCCACCCTATACAACTGCCACCACAATAATAATAATAACTCGGACAACTTGTGAAACCATAAATTACTTCTTACCGCTTTCTAATAATTAAATTTACTACTCAATAAATACTATCGCAAAGTGTTTAGTTTGCCTCGTTGGTCCAGTAGTCGCAAGCGCTGCTGCTGAGTGGTCATGGATTCGATTCCCAGATCGGGCAGTGTTATTGGGTTTTTTAACCCGGAGGGATTTGTGCCCGGTTAATGTCTATAGGCTCGCCTCCTATGACATGGGACTTAAACATAACTGGCGAAATGTGGGTGTACTATAGATAAACCTCTGCCTAACCCTTCGGGGATTACAGGCGTGATGTTATGTTAAATAGTATGTGGAGTGCAGTGCTGACTTACGAGTTGTAAGTCGTGGGTTCGAACTCAGGCAGGCGCTTACTTTGTGTAAATAATTTCATCACCACTGCTCTCAGAACGGTGAAGGAAAACATCGTGAGGAAACCGGCATGTCCTAGAACCAAAAATGCGAAGACGTGTGACATCTACCAACCCGAATTGGGCCCGTGTGATGGAACAGTACCTACAGCCCTCTCGAAGAGAGGAGATCTGTTTCCCAGTAGTGGGTACGTTATAGGCTGATTATGCAAATAGTATCAATGAAAGCTTCCCCAGCTCCTAGACCTACCTTTTATTTATTCAAACATTCAACTAACGCCATTCCATGAAACTTATAACTGAATTTACATAACGGAAACCTATAAAATTGAACACAGATAACTGTGGAATTAAATAGCTTGATAAATATAGTCGGGTTGAGATGCAAATAAATGTTTCCAGAATTAATTGAGTTTTGTAACTGTTTTAATAGTGTGGTGTAAGACGAGGCAGATTCAGCCTTGGCTGTTTATTTAAACGTACCGGATGGTACCTACTGCTATAATTTATAACCATAGATTATTTAACCACATAACATACACAAGCTAAAGAATAATAACTATTACTACAGACGACCAGCACTTATTGCGAAACTAACTTTCAATCACAATCCGAGTTTTGAAGGATATTGTCAATCCATTGCTTCGTAGGTTTGAAAAACTCGTCTGCTCGACAACGTAAATAACGCAATGAACATGTATGAACTGTCAAAATGAAACCCATCGGGATCCACACAAAATTAGTTATTAAAACTGTCTTATCAATATATGGCGTCCAAGCAAAATGGGTCCAGTAGTGGGGTATTGAGTTAAGACTGGATACCGTATCTAAAATACTCAATTGATATTAAGGATTGAATAAATATTCAAAAACTGACACATATTTTTTTAATCAGACGTTTGAAGTTGAAATTCTGATAAAGCTTGATATAGTCATTTCCTATATGAAATTGTAGATAATTGAGCATTTATTAGGACTAATAACCAAAATTAAAATAGCGTAGTGTAATATTTTCACCCAAATTTACAAAACTTCTTCCTATATCTAGGAAACTAAATGTTGAGAACTGGACCCTTTTTGCTTGGACGCCCACCTACCTATTTATAAAAAGAAAAATCTTGACTCACTCACTGACTGACCCTCCAGCGCCCAGCCCAAACCCTTGGACATACAAAGCTGAAATTTCCTTAATGATGCAGACAATGAAAAAGGCCGCGGGTATTTTAAAAATGTTCACGAAATATATAATATAGGGCGGACGAATTCGCTGACAAGGTGTTAGTTACATAATATTTTTAACTTTTAGATTCAAAAACAAATAATCTGCCTAGCCTTCCTCCAACTAAGTTGGGGTCGCGATTGCCTATCTGACCTCCTGTTCTTAGACTTTTAAACTAACAAAGGAGTCTGAAAAAGCCGAAACAACTTTATAGTCGAAATTACAGAAACATAACTTCTCATAAAATCAATTTTCATAAGAACCTCGACCTTAGGGTACCGTTGGAACATGTGTTAAGTAACAATAATTGCCAACGTTGACCCCAAGCTGCGTGCGGTGCGAAATGCGCACAAACTCATAAAACCTTTGATGTCTGAAGTACCAAGTTTGTTAGCCTAAAACAGTACAACAAGTATTGAAAAGGAGAATGCCAAGTTGTCTTTCAAGACTCGGCCAGAACCGACAAAGATGAACTATATATCATTAAAATGGAAAATAATTATAGAATTTGATAGTATATTTAGTTTTCTATAAGAAGTACACCAAAAAAAGTTATAGTTCTTTAAAGTTGTCCACTTAATACTTCTAATTTTAACGATAACAACAAATAAACTATTAAATTATTAATTAAATAATGATTTTTGGCACATAGTATCCTCGCATAATATATTTTTTCACAGTAAATATACATAATTAACACACTTACATTATTTTAGAATGTAAGTATGGAAAAAAACCACATGGATACTTTTTAACAATTTATTATTCATCAGAATCTCTTCAGTCTCAGTCTCTAACGAGTATCGTCGCGTTCGAAAGGCATTTACTCCACAATTAATGCAGCGAATCATGGTTAGTAGACTAAAGGTACGTCCGTGTGAGAAAAGCCAGGTCAACAAGTAGGCAGGTTCAGATGTTCGGTTGGGCGAGCTGGGTCAGCGAGTAATACAGGTTCAGGTTCAGTTTCAACAGCCAAGGTAGTCGTAAGTGGTAGAAAAATCGGAGTCCAGAAACACAGCAATATACAACACAAAACTCAAAAACACGCAATCACTTCGACGCTCGTGATAAAACGCGCAGGAGAAGTAGTAAAACTTTTTGACAATCATCAATGACAACTACAAAAACAAGATCAAGTGTTGCCAGCACTATAATAATTAATATTCTAAATTGTAGCGAAAATCGAACTTATTTTAAATTGTTATAAAATATATTCAAAAATATAACTAAATACTATTTATTTTAAGAATTACGAGTTACGACTTATATATATGTAATAAATTCACTTACCACACACACTTACTTTCATAATGATATTAATGCAATCGATTTGCAAGTGCAATTTCGTATCGATATTATTTTATTTTGGTATTGGCAACATTTCTAATTGAAATTGCAGATAGGAAACGTGTTGAAAAATTGAATAACTATTTAAAATGACTTTTAAACGGTGTACTTCTACAGATTTTATTAATACTCTATAATTCTTACTGTTTTATATTATAAATTATCATAAATATTAAAAGTCTGTCGGACGCTACATGATTCGAGCCGATTCTTGTCATTGTCCTTTGACCCATTCACTAGATACTTCACCATTTAGAGATGTCACTGATAATAAAATGTCGAATGAATTTAGTATCGGGCTTTTTTAGTATCTATGTTAAGGTCATAATAATTATAGGTAGCCATTAATCGATGATGAATTTTAAGTTTGTCTGCACATAACTAAACCTACAGTTAATTCTCTGTAACAGTTCAAAAACAATCTCTTGACAAAATCACACAAATTGTTTAATAATAATCACATTTTATTGTATCTATTCAAATCAGTATTATAGTCAGTCGAGACGTAAGTTACATCTCAATCCAATAGAACGCGTAACCATGCCAACGGAGATTATGACGTAATGTAGATCGGTGCGCGCGCGCATTTGAACTCTCAAATCAAATCGTTTGCGGAGACGGCGAAAGTTATGCTATAAATCAAATTAAACCATGTTATTGTCAATGTCTGTACATTAATCAGTTTTGTAATGTATTATTTATTTGAAGCTGAATGGAATGTTCTGTCTCTCTCCAGCACTAGCGCAGAAAATAGTACCTACAATTTGATATACGAGTTTCGTAAGATAAACACTAAAGTTAGATTAGACACAATCTTGAGACTCGAATTACAGTTACATAATTTGGAAAGTACTAAAATACAATTATTCTGCAATTACTGACTTCCGAAAGATTAAAAATCAATGCAATTATTTTACAATCAAACATAATAAATACTACTGACGTTTACGTGTTAAGAATAATAAACCGAGAATACCCGAGGCCCGTGGGCGGCTTTAAAACTCTGACACCAGTTTAGTTTACTAACCACACGAAAAGAAGAAGAACCGAGAATATTATTTAATGTTTATTTTACTGGTCAACTTCAATCAATATTCCTACCATAGTCATTATCAACAATTTCTAATCAAATTTAATAAACATCTGACCAATAGCTACAATTCTTATGCATATCGTCATCAAACCGATAATCCGGAATATTATATCGGAATAATCCTTACAGAATATTACGGCAAGTGCTGCTAGGGTTCCGTTGTAAAAGATGACACGGGTGCTAAGGACCAGCCTAGGTGCGCGGGCGACGATCGCCAACTGTTTTTGTTTACGCCTAAAGCCTGTATTACACATCATTCACTTACCTTATCCCAATTCATTTGAAGTCATCGTAAGATGTCTTTTTCTTCTATACCTACTTTGCTATTATTCGTCATTTCTGTGATACCCACCTTTTGGAAAGATCTGTGTGAAAGATCATAATTATCATTCGCAGTACAACAAACTTGCATAGTGTAAATAGAGTTTAAAAGTGCTTATCCAAAAAGTTGGCAACGTCGCAAATAGCTGTCAAATATTTACCTGTTTTGATTAATTTGGCAATATTACTGTATGGAAATATGAAATGTGGCTAACTAACTAACTATAATATTGATTATGAAATGGAATAATTAATATAGTAACACCGATTATTTAGTTTTAGGTGTAAAAAAAGTATTTGGAAAAAAAAAAAATGCAAATGCCTTTGTTACACCTAAAACGGTTACAACATCAAATTCTGTATTATAATTGCAATTCATTATTAAAATTCTAATTCACTAATTAGCCACATTACATATTTCCATACAGTAATATTACCAAATTAATCAAAACAGCGAAATGTTTGACAGCTATATGCGACGTTGTCAACTTTTTGGATAAGCCCTCGTAATGGTTCGTTGCAAGTTGTTCCTTTTACGGCATTATTCATTCTGACATGGTCAGGTTTGGACTAGTGTACTCTTCTGGCTTAGCATAATCAGCATAAATATTGTTCCCTCTGCTGGGAAACAGGCCTGTGCTGGGCGGCAGCTGGGATTAGGCTTTAATTTACCATGCTGGCCCAGTGCGGGTTGGTAGATGTCACAAGTCTTCGAACTTTTGGTTCTAGGACATGCCGGTTTCCTCACGATGTTTTCCTTCACCGTTCTGAGAGCAGTGGTGATGAAATTATTTACAAAAAGTAAAGCGCCTGCCTGGGTTTGTTCCCACGACCTACAACTCGTAGGTCATGGCCTTACCTTTGGAGTCAGTCAGTGTCTCTTACCTATTCATTTTCACGAATTAAAAAAACAGATTTTTTTTCAACTTCCTCATCTCGAAAACTCCTAACCTTACATTATGCGCGACGGTCATTCACAACTCAGGCAGCACGCTAGCTACAAATCTAGGCATTAGCATACCGCTAGGATAAGCACTAGGTCATGAGCTCTGATAAGTACTAAATTACAGAGCTAGGCGATTAAACATCGCTAGTCCTAGCCTCCTAGGTTCAAGTTTATAAGGTGCAAGGTCTAAAGATTTAAATACGTAATTGAACTAGTTTTTCAGATGAATGTTAACGATGTGAAATTATAGTTTTGTTTTGTTTGTGTTGTCATTTGTAATCATGATCTGCCTAGTCTTTTCCGAACTATGTTGGGGTCGGCTTCCTGTCTAACCGAATGCATCTGAATACCAGTATTTTAGTTTTACATGGAGCGACTGTCTATCTGACCTCTACAACCCAAATACCTACTAGGTAATACGATACCCCTCGATAATACTGGCTGTCAGGTCTTTCGGGCTTCTGACTACCCGTAACGACTGTCAAAGATCTACGAATGACAGCCGGGACCAACGGCTTAACGTTCTTTCCGAGGCACAGCGGGGTCTTGGTATGTAAAGATGGTCGCCCATCCACGGACAACCGCGGCAAGCGTAGCTTAACCTGATCGATCGACCCGTGCGGCTGATATTACTTAGCCACGAGCCCCTCTATTGTCATTTTGAATATGTTTGTTAAATCATTCTGCTGTATCATGCTTTCATCTACGGGGTCCTACCAGTCACATTATGGCAAGCAACAAATGACTAATAAAATTAAAAACTCCACGGCGCAGCTAAAGCGCTTTAATTAAAAATCTAAAGCGCCACATTGCTGACGGGTAGAACACGGTAAAGTAATCACCCGAGCCTCTATGAGATATGTACCCAGAGCTAAAGAGACTGTTACTGACGATATCGGCCTAGTAATGTGACTAGGAAAAATTGCCTGGGTTCGTGCCTATATCTCATAGAAGAACAGTAGCTGTTTTCTTAATGATCTCATTAATTAAAGCTTATCGCGGTAAAAAGTTATAGTTGAAAAGGAATTGAGATCTCTTTCGGAGTTTGTGTGATTGGAGATTAGTTTTCTCTTAGCGATCCTTCCCCCTTGCCTTCTTTCTATTTACCACTCAGCCAGTCTATTTTGTAAAAGTCAACGTCAGTGTATGATTCGTCACAAATTTTTCACAGACAATAATGCTAACGTCATGTATCTCTCTTCCACAGCCAGATACAGTCCCTCAAGCCAGTATCGACATGACAACAGTCTTGGAGGTTAGCGAGGCTGACAGCGTCACCGGGCACCCCTTCAGCCTGGCCATCACGGCTCCGGAGAGGGTCACCTTCGTGAAGGGCACCTGCAGGGAGGAGGCCAGGTGGTGGTCTGACGTGCTTACTGTTTATCCGAGGAGTAAGGTAAGGATCTGCAGTTTATTTTTTAAATTAGGGTACACACACAATAATGTACTGAAAGGGATTATTACCAGTAATACTCGTATATACTATAATTTTAAATAAAAACAATAGGGTTCGAGGCGAAGATAGCGGCGTCGGTTACCAGTTTTCTACGTGATCCACCCTTATAATGGTTGATCATGTTGGTTCGTGTCTGATTTGGTTAATAAAGACTACCTTTTTTTTTTAACGTGCCATTATAATGAAAACAACTTCAATTACTTCGAATTTGATGACACGACTTCTAAATTTTAGGTACCCACATAAAAAACCAAGTTATACACGATTTTGCAGGATCTAATCCTGCAATTTCAAACCGTAAAATTAACCTCGACACTCATTCATTTTACTATACTTCAATAATCATAAAAAGACTTAAGAACATATAATTTCTGAAACGATCTCCCCACCTAACAGTTTCTAGTCAGAACTCTAGTACGCTATTTCGCCCTTTCTCAGGCATAGGTCAATCACCAATTATGTACTTACAAACCCATACAAAACTTAGCACGAACCAGTCATAGAATCAGCGTAATTGCGTACTTCCTGCGCAGGAGTCTGTCCAATAATCTGGCCATTCACACCTCCTAGTTATCGAGGGTAGGGTAACTTAAGTGGGTGATGTGTTTATAAGATGGGTGCCTTTACCCATCTTATAAACAGATCACCCACTTAAGTTACCTACCTTAAGTTACCCTGGTTGACACGGTGGTGTCAAGTGGTAAAATAATTACCATCGAAGAACTTCATATCGAAGCAGTTTGAAAACAAAATCCCGTGAACACGATGACCACATCTGTTACCGCCCCGGTTCTATAGCGGCAGAGCGCTGCAAGCAGAAATAGTCCTTACGGTGTATAGATATGAAGTGCTTCGATGGTACATACAAAAATTCTGTGATGATGCAAGATTCTTTGACCAGATTTTATGCCGCCTTTGAAGTATACGTAATTAATTAAATATCTTTTAATCGTAATGGAATTGACTCATGTGTCATCTGTGTCATCCTCATCGTCAATTAAAAACTTCAACCAACGCAATTCAATAATTGATCAGTTTACCAACTCAAGGCAAATTGAGTACTGCATTAAATACTGCTTGATTTCTTGAACTCATCGAGGTAGTGTGATGACTCCCTTACATGGAAGGGAAGCCAAAACACCATGTTTTCCAAACACCAATCGAGGTGTAATAAGACGTGTGCTTCCTGTAGCGAAAGCTGCGCCAGCGCAAATTGTTGGGCAAGTTATGAACCGACGCAATTTTATAGACTATGTTAATAGGCTCGGCGTTTCCTATAATAAGATGTTGGTATAGGCCCTGTGGTCGATTTAATACGGCACAAATTATAACGTGCGGGTTGGTATTTTAATTTCCATTGGAATCGATTCAGGACTGGTATTTCCTTAGTAGCTGTGGGTATACGTTTTAAAAATCAGTATCGTGTTATTTGTGCATCGCTCGCTTAGAATTTCTTTTTGCCTTTTTTCTCTTGTCACATATTTTATTTGCGATTTACGATGGGTATCAAAATCTTTTGCGAAGATCTCTCCAATTTTTTGATGCCTCAAAAATTGTTTCCCCATTTTCCCAAATATCAGGCCTAACTCTCGACATATCTTAGCATTATGTAGTCCAAGACCTACACGACCGACACCCGACCCGCGTCACGTATGCTGATCACCAACAACATGGCTGGCTACCGTGACAACAGGCGACAGGTCTCGTCGCCCTTGGATCCAAATTATCCTGTTTCGCCGCATACCTTACAATGAGATTTAATAATGGGTGTACGAGTATGCACAAGGTTGTTGGGTACTCGCGGAATCTGTGTACCTACAGATTTAATGCAGGTGACGATGTACCTATGTACAAGAAAAAGGACACATTTTGTCTTGGAAGAAATTGGGATGTTGCCAATCCAATGTGATCTTCTTATTTGTTATTTCCCAAAGTCCCAAAAAAACATTCTTTGGTACTCGTATCCATACTTTCGTAGGGTAGCTGAAATTTTGTTTTTCCAAGATTATTGGTTGGTTAGTGCGGCTTATCTATTTTTCTTAGTACAAATAAGGTCCTGAGCATATTCGCAAGAAATGTTATGGTGTAATCACATGTTTATTACAAAGATAACAGGTGCAAAATTAATGGCAGGATGTTAGCTTCGATATCGCGCCGTAACACACTCATTTCCCTTAGTTAATACTCTCCCATTCCTCTCAAACGTGTGCCCGATAATAGGCGAGCCATAGTTATGTTTTTTCTCATCCAGTTCAACATGAAAATTAATCAATTCAGACATTCGTGTAACGGGGCTTTTTGACAGTTAAATTCCAGGCAGACCATGACTCACTATCAGGAAATAATGAAAGGTTTTTAATGTTGCAATTTTGCGAAACACCATAAGACCCATTTTGTTTGCTGGTACCTTAAACTTACACCACACCGAGACACTGGTCAGTGTTTCATTGAGACAGATCCCAGAAAAAATATGACGTCATTGAATTCTACTTTTGAAAAGGCGCAAACGTTCATCCAATTTTTCAATTGGTCGTAATCGTTCGATCGATTCCTTTGAAGTCGGTCGCCTGCAGCTGCGCGATTGGCCCAGTTTCTATCAAATGGGGCGAGGTAATTAGCGCAGGATCGCGTTACGTGCGCCCGCGCATGTTTGTGACTCACTGTTGATTGTGAGCTTCAGGAGAAACTTGGTCTAATTCGGGAAATGGGTCGACTTTTAAGATTTGTTTAGTCGACTTAATGCGTTTTCGCCTTCAAGATGACCAGTAAATGTTATCTCGTACCTACTTCGAATTCCAGAATAAAGACCAGCTATTTCTTATAAGTTAAAACATTACTTATAATATATTACATTTTAAACATTTCCTATATACATTCAATAGATAAAAACTATACTCGTAAAAGGATATAAAGTTAATAACTTCAGGAATCTCTGGGTTGTAAAATTGGCGTAAAATCTTTGTCTTGTCATAAAAATTGGTTAATTACTGCAGTGTATGTTCTTTCAGGATTTATCATCAACTTTTAATGATTCATTCACGATTTAATTTCCTACGATGATTAAATTATTTTCGAGGAAATTAAGTAACGCCAATTATTTTAGTATGAAAAACTACAAACCTGTTTTTAAAACACCGAAATGGATTATACAGAAATAATAACTTAATTTTGTATTTAATCCATTTGCGATTAAATTTTCTTTTAATTGTCCTGTGTTTTACTTAAACCGATTACCTATACAGGCTGGCGGGACGTCGACGCGAAGTCTGCTACCATGGATTCAGTACGTGATTCTGAACGATTCGTCGGTTATTAAATAAAAATCAGCTGTACATTTTGACCGCGTAGGTATCGCTCTTTTCTATGAAACAGCAGATATAACCTACAAAAAAATATTATCTTCACTTCCGCGATAAAATTCCTTCCTCACGAAATCAACAAACAACGTACACAGCTCGACACCTTCTAAAAATAAAACCAATAAATTCCTGGAAAGGAAGATCAATAGAATTGTATTTTGAAATTCAATGGCCGCCTGTCATAAGCATACGTCTTCTCTAAGAAACCAGTTATCAATTATCTTGGTGTTTTTTATCAACACACGGAAGATACACGTAGTAATACAATGTGGTGGTAGCCATAGTTGAATCTTGGGATGATGAGGAAAAGTCAAGTAATTGGCCAGTTAGACGACTGGATGGATGGCGTTATCACCATCCGATAAGGGGATTGATAAATAATATAATAGCAGGTTGAAGCCATCTTCTTTGAGCATCAAGGTATGGTTCCGAACCTCGCTAGTGCGCTGATTCGGAGCACCTGCTGTTCGTGGTGTCTCGCTGTTTTGGTGCCAATTTACTTGTCAACATTCACGTGTTATCGTTGTGATGAACGCCGCACTACTGGTCTGCCGTGGCGGCAGGGCGACACTGCCGCACAGCAGTGCTGCCGCGACATTGCGACCGTGCTCGGAATGTAATCTCACATAAACCTAAAGAAAATGTATGGAGACCAGAAGTGTTGCGGCAGTACTGCTGAGGCAGCACTGCCGCGTGCAGCAGAATGAAACATTTTGTAACTTCGCTTACTCATTCATTGCTTCTTAAGATGTCAAACCATTGCGTTGTGGAATGAAAATAATGTGTGACATTTTACGGAATTTAGGAAATCTTGAAGGTATAATAACATGGCTTCTAAATCTTCAATTTTTTTCCCGTAAAGTCGTTGAGTCGTTAAATGATAAATAAATAATTTACTTCTGTAAGTATTTGTACAAACACTTTTTTCAAACGTCAATTTTTTTTAAACCAAATGAGGTCGCCGTTTCCCATCTGACTACTCTGAGAAGAAAGACCGAACCAACTCAGAGGTCACATCTTTATCTTGTTTTATCTTTATTATCAACTCAGAGGTCAAAGTTTTTAACCGAATTCCCCAAAAGGAGGAGGTTCTCAATTAAGTTCTATTTTTTTTATGCCCCGCATTAGGTACTGTCCCACTGCAGCTGGGCAGATGCCTCTGCTCACACAGAGAAGGCACAAGCATTGATCACCACTCAAGACGGGTTGCAAGTTCTCATTGGATTTTGAAGCCTTTATTGAAATAAAATTAGATGAAATGAAACTACTGGAGGGGAGAGTGAAGGAAGAGAGAGTGCACCTGTGTCTGCGTCTGCGCACACACTAGTGCCGTATATCTCCCGCGCCGAAAACTACCCTCTGTTTAGGTTGGCCGCCATGACCGAAATACGGTCTGGTCTGGAGCTAATATGTATAGATAGAGCAATCCACTGAGACGCGCCCCACCCCGCTCCGCGTACTAAAGTACAGCTTACAGTACAGTCATCGCGGAGTGGGGCGCGTCGTCGTGGCTGGCACTATCTGTACATCTTCTAAGACACTTTTACAAGTCAATTTTCTTTTATCAATTAAAAAAAAAAACATAAACCATCAGTATCGCGTCTTTTGTGATGATGATTGAACTTTTCTTCTCCTTATAAAAACTTTTATTTATAGTAGTTCTGTATAATATCACCGTGAAAACTTAGATAAAATGACAGCTCACTTCAAACCCTAGATATGTATATTATATTGACTCTATTGACTTCACCTAAGTATTCACGTAAGATTTTTACAGAATATACATATAAATATGGCATGTTCGAACTCCAAAACATGGATAACTACGTATGTATACCAGTGAGAACAGGCTACAACCAATACATAACATATCTATGGCGTAACAAATCGATCATTGATATAAAGCATGCTATAATTAATCTCTGCGGTAACTACCACCTCCAACCTTCAAGCCACCACAAAAGGGGGTTATCAGAACCATTCGATACACACTGTGTTAGTATTAATTTGTTACTTCATACCGGTATATGAGGCTATATAAATTTAGATATAAAGTAATTGGTGAGGCTGTAAATTGGGAAAACGTAGTGATTGTATTTATTGATCCAATTAAACGGACTTTTACTTAATTGTTAGAATGGAACATTTTTATGGAGCAATCAATTAATTATCAATTTTAGGATTTAGGAACCCTAAAAATGATAATTAATATTTAATTGTTTTTATTTTGTATTGATTATTGCTTCATTTAGCTACCTTTTTATTTAAATTCCTTATTGAAAAGTCCAAAACTCCAAATGGGCAGCAATCGCCCGCCCGCCAATTGCAGAAAGAAATTATTTTTATGATTCTTTTTTGTGTGGTATTTCATACTTCAGAGGTGGTCCCATATAAATTTTATTAACTTTTCTCGGGTAGTTTTTGAGTTAGCTTCCATAATACGTATTTTTTCCACTTAGTCTATATGGATGATATGATAAGTTCCTGTCACTGTTATTTACATAGCAGGTAGTTGTTGTATTCGAATTTGTGTGGGCTAGGTACCACAACGAACAAGTGAAAAATAAAAAAATCTTATTTTGTCGAGAAACGAGTTAAATAAAATCAAGCCGCAGAGAGACAATTTTTTCCGTTTCTTTCGAATTGCATGAAATTGATATTTATAGGTGTAAATGAAGGTTTATACATTGGACCTTGAAGCTTCCATATTCATTATGGAAGCTTCAAGGTGGTTCAGCATTTACTCCAGAAGGATGTTGTGTTAATTCTTCAGTAAGACTTCAACGCAATGTGCGAGAGACTGTCTAAGACTGCTGCAGATGTGCGGGTAACTTTTGAACGCATGGATTTTAAGTTTTACTTTCTTGGACACGGTATCTAGATGAGAAGTGGAGCGAGCTGCATCTTTTTTAGATGAAATCCTTCTAAGTCGTCTGCCGTTACATACTTACTTACGTAATAAAAATGCTTTGTTACATAATATGTGATTTTTTATTTCATAAATCGTTCAAAACTTATTTTAATACTGACAGTCCCAAGGTAATAATTAGTAATCCCTTATCACCATACTTCCAATAATAATATAGCATAGTGATGTTTTTTATGGTCAGTAACTAATTCTTTGACACAGAAAATTCGTCCCTCAGATAACCATTAAGTACATATTATTTTCAAAAATGCTTTACATTACATGCTATGCACGGATGTACTTCACTTCCAGCTTATTAGCTGGAAGTGAAGCTCGTACTATTGTGCTATTTAAAAACGTTGAAACAAACAATAGAACTGGTTCTATTGTTTACATAATCACCATACAATGTTCCCACTGTTGGGACAAACGCTTCAAGAGGGAGTGGGCTATAATCGACCACGCAGGCCCAGTGCGGGTTGGTAGATGTCACACGTTTGCGAATACAATTACTATTATTTAATATTGGTTATTTTCGCTGGAATATTGGACAAAAAAGATAACTCTAGTGCATTACATTTCATGCATAGACAGTGAAAGTGTTAATTTACAAAATTGTAACATGAGCGCCAAAATAACTTTAATTAACAAAACTGTAACATAAGTCAAAATAAATTTATTTATACAATATAAATCTATAAATAATGTTTTGTCAAAATAAATCGAAGAAAAACAGTAAGTATCAAAAATAATATTTCAGCTTTTTAAAGCTGAAATATAATTTATAGCTACGTCTTAAAAACAAAACTTACAAAATAATAATATATAAATTATTAAATAAAAATGCATTTATGCAGAGATAAAGATTACATTGATAGTCCAGTCAAATTAGCGGTTCACCACGGACAACACAACATCATTGTAGCTAAAACCTAGATAATCGTGAAAAACCGATCTTTGGGACCTTGAATAACTCACGACGCACATTGGTTCAAGGGCGGAAAAAAGTCCTTTGTTTCAACCTTGTTTAAAATGTCTACAATTTGGTACACACATACTAGAATGTTAGTAGAAACAAGTCCTAAAATTAATACGGATAAATAATTATACAGTATTTAATTATATGATGCCAAAGTAGTGATCGAGAATTTACAAATTTCGTGCAAAAAATATTGTTATTTCAAGTATGAATAGAACCAAAATACTATAATTATCAACTTTCATTTTTAGTTTAGTCATAAGTTTATTGTGTGTATTAATAAAATAGTAAACATAATGTTATAATATAATGAATAATGACTTGCTATTACATTTTTAGTGAAGAAGGTCATTTGGAACCTTTTGTTTTCAATCATGAGATCATAACTAATCTCCGTTATCGACCGATACGTAATAATATACTTTCGGAGATTAATTAGACCCTATAGATTAAGAATACATTAGTTTTGGCTGCGATAACCTGCGATCTTGGAAATACCAGGTCCTTAACTAATGACGCTCTGTAATTAAGAAAAAGTACATTATATTAATAAGTGTTTCTAATGAGGGTAATTAACATTTTATCATATCGTGTAAGTAGAAATAGCATTGAATGGTAGTTTTAACTTCACTTACAATTATTTTCTCTTACGATAACAGTGTTATTATAGTGATGGATAGCTTTACTATTGTCTATGCCGATTTAGTGGAAATCATAATATCAAGTAATCGTGAGATACATAAATGCCTCGAAAATTTAAAACTTATGTATCCACAGCTTACAGAAAGTGTTTGGAATCAAGTTTATGAAAAGTTAAGCCGTAATTTTCTACCCGTATTTACAAAAAAGTGGCAAACTGCAGCGAGAAATAAAAATGCTTTTATGGCAAAAAATGAACAGTGGCTGAAAAATATTTTTACCGTTGAGACATCTTCGGTGCAGACTGATGTGGTGAATTGTGACAGTAATGTTCCAGGGCCATCAAAACGCTCTCATAGAAGACGACCAGAAAAATCATTTGATGAATGTTGCGATCGAACAAAGCGATATAAAGTTAAAAGATTGTGTGAAAGCGTTCCTGAAGAAATGATTAAGAAAGCTGCCTCTAAGGTACTCGTACAAGAAGAATCACCGGATACTATCAAGTTTACTCCAGAAAAAGCGTTGGCATTATTACTTGATGCATCACTTTCGAAACATCAATACCAAGTACTGAGAAATGCAGCAAAAAGTATTGGTTGTGATATTTTTCCCGATTATCATAAAGTACTTGAAGTAAAAAGGCAATGCTACCCCACGGATATTGATGTAACGGAAAGCTACGCTTGTGTAAGTTTGCAGTCATTACTGGATCACACAACCAGAAGATTATTTGAAGTAATGTCTGAAGACGACCTTACACAGATTAGTGTAAATTCAACGTTTTTACACAAGTGGGGATGTGACGGATCATCAGGTCATGCTGAGTACAAACAGTCATTTATCGACGAAAATGTGTCAGATTCATATATGATTTTGACATCATTAGTTCAACTGCGTCTGTATGAAAAGGAAAATAAATCTGTTGTGTATTGGACAAATGCAACTCCTTCTTCTACAAGGTGTTGTCGCCCGGTACAATTCCAATTTCAAAAAGAAACTACAGAATCTACGAAAAATGAAATTGCTAGAATGGAGTCTGAAATAGCAAACTTAAATGAAACTGTTATTAGTTTAAAGGAAAAGACTTACAAAGTCTACCATAAACTTGTGTTCACAATGATAGATGGCAAAATAGCGCAGACAGTTACGGACACATCATCATGTGCAGTGTGTTTTATATGCAAGTCAAAGCCATCAGAAATGAATAACCTTGACCAAGTGCGAAATAAAACTGTGGATACGGAGGCTCTCAAGGTCGGTTTATCCC